>OX030939.1:0-10000000 GCA_943735885.1 Stelis phaeoptera | reverse complement strand
TAAAAGCTCCACAATTTGCAATATAGGATAAATTACGCTAGGATCGAAATTTTTAAATTTTCAAAATCTCTGCAACGGAGTTAACTATACCGCTCGTAAAATTGAAATTTTAAAACTTTCCAAATTTATAATGTGGCATAAATTACACTAGAACTGAAAATTTAAAACCTTCAAAACCCATAGAGTGCCATAAATCATTCCAATTCAAAAATAAAAATCGTGAAACCTTCAAAATCTGTAAAATGCCCTAAATTATACCAAGCAGAACTTAACAATCTTCAAGTTTAAAAAATTTGATTGTTTAAATCCTCAAAACTTTTCCTTTCAACCAGTTCCAAACCAAAACACTTTGTAGCCCCTTCGAGTCGTTAATTTACATCCCCTAAAAAAAAAAAACAAAAAGAATTTACAAAAACGATGGAGGACCAACGGTGGTCACAGCGGGCAAACAATTGACGAAGGACGGGCCTGCAATTCGAAAAGAGGATCGATAAAAAATGCAATCGACGTCCGCGAACGGAGGGGTTTGGAAAGGGGAACGGAAGGGGGTTTACATACGCGTGAGAAAATTGGATGGAAAGCGTACGCAGCTTCCGGCCAGGATCGAATGAAACTCGCGTTAAAAAAGGTGACTGGTGCTTCAAAGTAAAAACACGTCGCGATAACTTCTATTGCGGCCGAGAGCTCGCATGAATTTATGGTTTAATATGCGGCCCGCCGCGTTAGTTGTGTACGCCCCCTAACCAGCCACCCCTGAGCCCCTCCCCCCCTACGATTCCCACCTCCCCCTCGTCTATCCTTTTGCGCCTCGTATTCTCTCCAGGGCCCATAACTTTTCCCGATTAAGCGCAAATCAAAAAGCAATCTGCCCGGCCGGCAGCCATCGGACGCCACCAAGTAAAATCATAAATAAACGCCGGCGTTGAAGAAGAAACAACGCTTCTGTGCCATTTTTCTTTTTTTAAGCTTCTTTTTTTCCTGCGGAAAATGATGGTGGATGAACTTTCGTGGTTTCTGGTGGAACTGGAGAGGCGATTTGAACGAGTTAACGCATCGAATGTCATGGTAGAAATTTTCGAACACTATACGTTGGTTTCCAGATTAAAAATTGATGTATAGTAACGACGTCGTAATGGAAGATTCTCTCATTATTCGTTTCAATACTTCGAAGTTACTTGACATTATGTGCAGGCGTGATAATTAATCTAGCCTACCGGCAATTATCGTGTTACAAAATTACTGGGTTATTAAATTATTAGATTCATAAATTACTAGATGACTAAGTTACTAGATTAGATTAATAAATTACTGGATGAGTAAGTTACTAGATTATTAGATTACCAAGTTGCTAGTTTACTAGATTACTAAAGTATTAAATTACTAAATTACTAGAATATTAGATTACCAAGTAACTAACGTACTAATTGCTAAATTTCTAGATTACCAAGTAACTAGCTTACTAGTTACTAAATTACTAGATTATTAAATTACCAAGTAACTAGCTTACTAATTACAAAATTACTAAAATATTAGATTAATAAATTATTGGATTACTAAGTAACTAGCTTACTAGATTACTAAAGCGTTAGATTAATAAAATACTAGATTACCAAGTTTCTAGCTTAATAATTACTAAATTATTAGATTACTAAGTAACTAACTTCGTAATTACCAAATTACTAGATTACTAAAATATTAGATTATAAAATTACATTATTAAATTATTTATCAAATAAATCAGAATTCAAATAAAGAATTATAAAATTTCATCTCAATAATTTTTTCAGAACACATATCAAAATAATCATTTATAAGTCCAATTGAAATTTAATGTTCGAAACATTTCCATCGTGTTACGGTACAAAAGATACGTGATTTTTGAGGGTGGAAATCCTCGAAGCAAGAGAATGGAAACGATATTTCACAGAGCCACCGGAAGAAGAACGATAGTCCAAGAGACGTAACAAATATCACCGAAAGAAAAGTGGCCGGCGTCGCAGTAGATCACCTCAATACTAGAGCAGCCACTTTGTCTGACTCGGCGTTGATCTAGTTCACGTCGATCCTCGATCCTTCCCTTCCGAAACGTTCCCGTTTCACCTCTGGTCAAAACTCGTGTGTTTACTATCTCGTAAGTTTTTGAAACATAGCCATGGCCTGCCAGAGTTACTTCAACCCTTGAAAACTGGCTAAATTTTTCGGGATATTTACGCGGCTCCCTTCACTTGCACCCTTATAAATCTTACAAATTCTTCCACCCAACATTCCCAAGGAATTTTGCTGCGGTTCGTTTAGTGGAAAATTGTCTTGAATTTATTTAAAGATTTCTACCATTGATTTACTACAGAACTGGACATCGTTTTCCTATGGAATTAGTTCTTTTATTTATATTGTTAAGCATGTACAATTCGTATTTCTAATATTCAAAGTATACAGTTTAAACACCGAAAGGGTTAAAAGAAATGTTGTTTTTGAACATTTCACTTCATGCTACCGCTGCAATTTTCAAAATCCACTTGCAAAGGCAACAATGAAACAAATCGTAGGTGCAAAGTGTTCGTATCGAGTGTAAGGAAAGGAAAAGATGAAAGAGAGAAGAGTTTAGGATAGGAACCCTTGGTGGAAAAGCCGAAGCAATCACACTCGGACACGAGGGGTCGCTAATTCGATTACTAAGAGAAGCTGCCCTCTTGGCCTGATCCAGTCAAACCACCCTCGTAGCTTGGCGATCGTGGCTGGTCTCCATGTATTTTTCTCCCACCCTTCAACCCCATCCGAGAAAAACCCGGTCGAGATATCGTAGCCATTAGGCGTATAAATGCGTCCGGACAACCCTGTTTAACCCCCTTCCCCTATGCCAGTTTGTCGCCAGATAAACTAACTGTGTATGGCACGCGGTCCTTCGGTTTCATGAATAAACGACAACCCTCAAGAGAAAGGATTAAGAGTCAACCCTTTCTTTTTTCTTCCTATCGATTCTATTGTGAGCGAAGTTAATTTTTGAGGAGTTAGACGAACGAAAGGTTGAGATTGAGGAACAGTGTTCCTTTTGGAGCTTTGAAATGGAAATTTGGAGATTTGAAATGACCGAAATCTGATATTAACCAAATGTGAACTTTTCCGAATTTGAAACTATCGATATTTGATGATAACCGAATTGGAACTTTCACTAATTCGAGATTTCCCAAATTAAAAATTCCCCAAATTCGAATTTTCTCAAACTCGAAATTCCCCAAATCCGAAATTTCCCAAATTAAAAATCCCCCAAATCAGAATTTTCCCAAACTCGAAATTCCCCAAATCCGAACTTTTTCAAACTCGAAATTCCCCAAATCTGAAATTTCTCAAATTCGAAATTCCCCAAATTAAAAATTCCCCAAACCCGAAATATCTCAAATTCGAAATTTCCCAAATCAAACATTCCCCAAACCCCAAAAATTTTCCCAAACTCGAAATTCCTCAAATCCAAAACTCCCCAAATTCGAAATCCCCCAAATCCGACGTTACCCAAATATTCAATCAACCCAAATTCCCCAACTATTCGAATACACAAATCGTCACACCTCTTCCACAAAGATGAATACTCAAAAACAATACAAAACGACGCGTACAAACGTAAAACGCGATATCGTACGAGATAACGTTGTCGAAAAAGGGGTAGGTGGCAGACAGCGAGTTTGATGCTGGAGGGGCGGATGACTGGAACGAGAATGAGTCCGAAAACCGCGCGAGTTATTTTACCAGCAGAGGGGTGGTTTTAAACCGCTGTACATATGGATGCGGGCTTCGCTCTACCAGTCCTCCGATTGGATTACGCTCGTATGCGATATAATTGATTAAAACGCAACACTATGTTGTCATCGCGACCGTACCGAAACCCTGCTTCATCTAATTTCTCCTGATGCTTTAATCGGCTCCCTTCGTTCCACTTTTTACCCCCCTTTTTTATCAACGTTGTGATTTTCACTATTTACTTTCACCCCTTGTTTTTCCACCTCTGTCCTTTTTTTTATTGCAATTTGCGAGCACACGTGAAACAACATGTTTGTAAATATTAACTTTGTTGATATTGCTGCGACTAACGAGACAGGGGCGCAGCTTTTATTCGCGTCGAAGGGATGATCTTTGATTTGTGACGAATTTTATTTATCCGAATACGTTCTTAGGGTAAAAATGGTTTTTTCTGAAGGTTCGCATATTTTTTACAGAAGTTAGTAGAAAAATAGTTATATCGTTTAATAACAGGCGATTAATCCGGATTTTACTGTGGAAGGATAAGAAAATGACCAAAATATGGTAATATGTTTCAAATAAACATTATTCTTAGAATTTGAATAGTGATTGCTTTGAAAATCGTTGCTACCTAATCCCAATCTAACCCTTAAACTTAATTGTTCCAAAAGTAATAGATTATTACAAATCTATATTAACACTGAAAATTTACATAAAAAATCTATTATCTACTTTACTACAAACGATCTTAACAACCAAATCAAATATAATTTCATTAAATACTCGAAAGCTCCGATCGAAAAACCTAGATACATCCAAAAATATATACTAAATAAACTAACCAAAGGATATCCTTAAATCTTAACACGTCGCTCAAAATATCAATAATCGTCGAAATTAAGTACACACGTTCTTTGAAGGGGGGGGGGGGGGCGACACGTCGGCGGACAGATGCAGAAAGCCAAAGGGGGTGGCAAGGGTGATTAAAGGTGGTGAGACGAGAGAAGGAGTAGGGTGGGTAACTAACGACCCCTGTATAAGACTGCGTAGCTCACCACTTTGCTAAATTATATAAATCACATCCCGTTCGTCAAGGGCTCTTGCTCGAGACGCTTAATCCACCCTCTTGAACCCCCTCCACTCCTCTACGGCAACGTCGCGCCCCGTTCGCCGGAAGCGAGGTGTCTTCTTCGGGTTCTCGCCGGCAACACCTCTCAGACTTGTACCGTAGTTACTTAGCATTAAGCAGCCATTAATTAAATCGTACGCCCGTTAATTATCCTCCAATTTCGCTTTACTTGGCGGCTATGCTTGCGGCGATCTTTTATTTGATTTCTTTTTTTTGGGGGGGGGGGGGGATATTCCAGAAGGTTTTTCGATGACGACCCGAGCAATTAACACGTTGACCAACGGATAATTGATAATTAAAGGGCACGCTTAAGTGTTTATGTAGTTGATGGACTCTTCGGGGCGGTTATTCGATGGTTTGTTGGGGTTTTGCAAATATTTCTTCGGGTTCTTTTTAAAGATTTTGTTAAGGCGGTGGTAGTCAAACTTCTTTTGAGTTACGAACCCATTTTAAGATATTTAAGTAATCCTAATTACCCTGCGTGGCGTATTTTGATGAATCTGACTCGTGACGCGCTTTGTAGCTGAAATATTACTCGTACGAAATTTGACTCGTACTGTCAATACAATTGGATTTGAAGTGTAATTCCAATTATAATTGGGATAACAAACTATTGTTACACATAAATTGTATATAATCTTGGCAAGATTAGCAATGTTTGGTTCGAAATTTCTTAGTTTCCACATTCAGTTTATTTCTCTGCTTACTATACGTATCGTAATTACAAATGGGATTGCTGTCAATAAATTTACGATTGAATAGTATTGGCATTCATCGACCCCTAATTATATTATACCGACCACTTTTTGATGACGATCCCTGTGTTAAGCGATTTATTAATTTTACTAATTCCTTTTTATTTCTTTCTTATAACAACAGTATTTCATCTTCATTTATATTACATTAAATCGATTAACGAGAACGAGTCGCCGGCGAACACGTCGCACGGGAAGATGTTAAATTAATGTTCCCGGATTCGTTCACAGCTCATTTCTTCCGACGCGACCGACACATCGACATAAATCCTGCTCGTTTACGAGAACGTTATTCAAATCGTACGACCGGGACAAACTTCCGATTAGGTGTCATCAGAGACGGTGTCTCCGCTGAATGCCATTTTTATCTTTCTTAAAAAGTTTCTTGGAAAACATTGCGAATATCTTGGGAACGTTTCCCTCCGCAAAGAATGCAAACGATTCGTCTAGATTTGAAAATACTCTGTTCAAATTTCTCGATCGATCCTCGAACGACAAAGCAAGGGCTTAAGGGTATAAATTTCGAAATAAAATGGTTCCGTACGTTCAAAATTAATATACAATGGAACAAGGGTTAATTCGATAAAAGAAGCTTCGTAATATTTGTATAAGTTATATTTATGAATTGCAGGTTCGAACTGTCGGAACGGAGGAAACGGGAACGGAAACGGAAAGCAAAGGAGATCACGAACGAACTTCACGTTGGAACAATTGGCTGAATTAGAAAGGTTGTTTGATGAAACTCATTATCCGGACGCGTTTATGAGGGAGGAACTCAGTCAAAGACTCGGTTTGAGCGAAGCGAGGGTACAGGTTTGGTTCCAGAATCGACGGGCCAAATGTCGCAAACACGAGAGTCAATTGCACAAAGGTGATTCGAAAAATAATGAAGATATATGATAGAGTGGTCTTTGTTCAAGCATTCTAATCGTCGAAGTAGAAACGAACAAGATTCCTCCTCGATCAACCTTTTATAACACAAATTTTCACCATCGCAACGAATAATTCCGTTTGAAAAATCACAGGGGTAGCAGGTGGAATGGTGCTGGCGCCACGCAGTCCCCCGACGAGCTTGGAACCCTGTCGAGTGGCGCCGTACCTGCCGGCCCTGAGGTTGCACCCCCCGTTGCAGGGTGCCGCAGGGGCTAACGTGACAGCGGCAGGTTCGGCCTTCGACCCTGCGGTCCTCCATTACGCGGCGGCCGGTGGTCTTTTCTGTCTTCCACCTCCGCCACCGCCGCCACCGACTTCCGGTCATCCGCACCATCATCCTCTGAGCCTGGCGGCGTCCTTGGCCGCGGCCGCGGCTCGTTCTAAGAACAGCAGCATCGCCGACCTCAGGTTGAAGGCCAGACGACACCAGGAGGCCCTGGGCCTCGACAGGCCAGCGTAAGAACAGTGGGGGATGATTTTGTGCGGCGGAGACTTTGAGGAGTGCGTTAGGGATGTTGCGTTCTCATGGTGGTGAGTATAGACAGGATTTGTTTTGGTTGTTCTGTTGTGTTTGAGGCAGGTTTGGTATTTTTGTTTCGAGGGAGTTGTTGGGGTACGTTTGATTTGTAACCCTTGGACCATGAAGAAGGGGTTGCAGTTGATCCAGGTCATGGTATTTTTTGAATTGTTAAACAATAAAATTTGTTGATGAAAGGATATCGAAAGAAATGATTTGAAGTTTAAGTAATGGAAAACGAGAGGTAGTAGAAAATGTAGAATTTAATTCAAGACTCTTTTTTCAAATTTTGTATAGTTTGAGTTGTTTCTATAGATGTTAACTTTCTGATGTTAAAAAGTTTGGTATTTAATTTCACTCGAATCATTTTTGTATATATTTGGGAGGTGTGAGCCTCGGTTGACCCAGTATTTGTTATTCTGTGATTTACAATAGATTTGAAAGTAACAAACAATTTTTGATTTATTTACCCTCAAATTTCTGTTTAATTTTTCTGAAATTTTGTTTTAATATTGACTCGCCACCAATCACGGAAGAATTGCAATTCGGTTTCCTGTCGTCGAGTGTCTTTAAAAACAAAACTTTAGCTGCAGGAATTCGAATTCGACAAAATTACGATTTTAAAGATACTCGTTGAAGGGAAAGCTGTTTCTTCGAGTTCGAGAAGTACAAACGCAAAAAAGAAAAAGAAACAACGTGTATAAAGTGAACAATTTCGGGAGAAGTGTATTATACATAACATATAAATAAATAATCGACGGTCAGTAGTAGTTGAGCTTGAAAAGTTATCACGACGAATCTATGATGCTCGTTCCATCCGACGGAATGGTTGTTCGTTCTCGAAACTTCATTGTATTTTAATATCTTTTTGAAACATTGTTTAAAATCATCAATTTTGACAAACTATAAAACAAATCAATCCATATTAAAAATTCCATAATTAGAAATTTTAATTTTAATATTTGAATCTGAAAACAACGACGAACGAAAGCTATTAAATTCTATTACAAAATAAATAACATGTACAATTTTATATTGACAACAGTTAGCACTATTTTTTTAAGTAAATTTAAAAATAATTAAATATTTGCAACTATTTTTTAATTAATTTGTTGTTTCTGAGAAATGTACGTGACAGAATGAATTATTTCAGAGTGAAGGATAAATGAAATTTTGAAAACTTGTGAATAGAAGTGTGTAGTAGATGTTGAGTGTTTCGAAAATGAACACTAAATAATACAATCAACGATTCGTCGAACGACGCGACGTTATTTTGCGATAGATTCGATGGTATCGTCGTGTTCAGGCTGTTCTTGGATACATGATTGTCATTCTGTATACTATTAGCTTTAAAATATATATAAACTTGAATCTTGAAACAGCGGTTGATCATTCATTACGCTATTACCCTCATTATTTCAAAATCTTTCGATTCACGATTCTCGTAATTCGAGTTCAATATTTTGTTTAAAATCCTTTTGAAATTCCCGCCCTTCGAAATAATGACATGTACACTGTCGGACATAATAGGCCTTCCTAGGGAAAACTTTATTATCGGCTCAAGGTTAGATAGTATTCGGTTTAGTAATTATTTCAAAGCGAGTTAGTAATTAATTGGTAAATTTAATATTTATTAATTTTAAATTTGGTAATTTAGCATTTAGTGATTGGGAATTTGGTAATTTACTACTTGATAATTTAAAATTTAAACTAGTAATTATTTATAACTGCTAATTATCGGATTATCAGTTAATAATTTCTCATGCCTAGTAACTTTCGAATACCTTCCCCTATATCGTTATTTCTCCTAATAAATTCTAAACGAGTTAGTAATAAATTGGTAAATTTAATATTTACTAATTTTAAATTCAGTGCTTTAAAATTTGATAAGTTACTATTTGATAATTTACAATTTAACCTAATAATTATTTACAACTGCTAATTACCGATTACCAGGTAATAACTTCTTATGCCTAGTAACTTTCGAATACCTTCCCCTATATCGTTATTTTTCCTAGCAAAATTCTATCACGCTCGATAACGCATACTGTTCAGTATATTCGTTTGAACGACAAGTTGATTACCTTAATCATTATATCAAGGTATAATTCCTAGTAACTTTCCAATATAAAATCAACCCCATATCGCCATTTTCCCTAGGGTAACCTATGATGCTCGACAGTGTACCAGCGATCGTGTTCATCCACAAATCACACTGTTCCTGGCAACATCGTCCAAGATATAATTCTTGGGGATGATTCACGGTCGGCTGGACAGAGTGGACTTTTGGTGTTCGCGATGGCCGTAGCGTCCCCGGGACGCAGGCCATCCGGCGTCGTCGTCGGGACGCTAATGCAATAACGCGTCGGTACACGGATAAATCAAGCCAGTGCCGTACCATCTAATCATGTTACCCCGCTCGTCCCACGGGCGCCGTTACCCTTACACGTTCCTACGTTTTCGAGTCTCTGTATATTTCAAAAATATTTTTCAGCTATAATTTTGAAGAATCTCCAAATAACACGTTCTTCGTAAAATTTGTAACGATTATAACCACCATTTTAAAAATTCGAATAATATCACAAAACGATTTCTATTTACAGTTCTAATAAATCTTATTCAATATTTTTATAGTATTTTTATGATATTATGGATATAATTCCTCGCGTTTGGTAATTTTAAAGTGAAATTTCGTTGTTTACGACGTAGTTCGGTAATAAGGAAATTTACTGATACTTCTTCGTTGTAATTTTGATAGATTTTATTATTCGGATGTACGTGTGGATTGTTTCGCAGGTAAATCGAGCGAACAAATCGTCACGTAATCGCGTTAGCCGGGATTCATCCTGTATATTCCCGAGGGTGTCGTTATTGTTCTCCCGTGTACGCTCGAACGATCATACGATTGTTTCGTAAGAGCAACTTCGTTTGACGCGAATGTTTCGTTGCAAATGAAATATTTATACTGCTCATTGACAATCCGACAAATCTTTTTCTTTAATAATAATTCATTATTAAATTAGCGAATTTCCACAAGGAACACCATTAAAGATAATTATCACAGGTGGATCAACCTAATCGGTGGAATTAAAGGATCGATTCGACCCCCCGCGCACCCCATTTTGGTAATCAATTTAACGACGAATTGTCACCTACCGTAAACTCCCACGAGGGAACGTGTAACAACCCTTATACGACGCCCTACACCTCGCCGCGAAAATAAAATAAAGCCCTTTCGCTAGTCTCGAAATGAATTTTAAGGGTGCACAGACAAAAAGAAGAAGAGTGGTCCGTCGCTTATTTTAATCCGAGTTTAAAGAAGTTTCTCTTTCCTGCTGCTCGTAAATTGGCTGTCGTTTGTCTGCCCGCTAACGGGTACTTGGAGGAGGAAGACGAGATTCTAACCCCTTGGAAGAGGGGGGTGACACTTCCTGTTGGTCCTTCAGGAGGAACTATAACAATTCGACCGTTCTCGTGATACTAGTTTTGGTAAATATTAATAAGATGAATAGTTTTGGTAAATAAACTGAAATGTTATACAAGTTTGATGTTTCACAATATTCTTGAACTGAACTTGTTCAAATTATCGTCCTAGATAATTTTTTGGTTTCAAGGATTTAATTGGGAGTCGTTTACATAATAGTATGTTTTGTATAAAATTATACAAATATCATTTACGTTTAATGGAGTATGGAATAATGAAAAAAAAAAGAAATGATAGAATTTTGTAATCTAAATTATTTATAATTTTGTCGTTCAGAAAGAGAATAGATGATGACGATTGGTAACTGCGATATAATGTCCCACGAAAGCCAGGGAACGATCATCAATTATGGTGCCCTTCGTCGAGAAGTCGAGATCCCGTAGAATAATCACACGGGGAATGAAAATGGATCGACGCGGTTTCACGGACCCTCGTGGCTGATCACGATTTACGTAATGTTAATATCATTATTCGTACAGGTCATCACTGATTTTCTGTTCGATACAATCGTGTGTCACCATGTTGTCAAATAGATCTCTTAGTTTTTTATCTTGACACGTTGAGAAATTTGCAAAATTATAAATTTGTAAATTCCCAAATTGCGAAACGTCAAATCGTCAAATTTACAAATTCCAAAATTGCAAAATGTCGAATTTCCAAGCTCCTAAACTGCGAAATGTCAAACTGTCAAATTCCCAGATTGAAAAATGTTAAATTGTCAAATTTTCAAATTGCGAAATTGCAAAATGTCAAATTTCCAAGTTGCGAAATGTCAAATTTTCAAATTTCCGAACTCTCGAATTGCAAAGTGCCAAATTCCTAAATTCCTAAATTGCGAAACTTCCAAATTTCAAAATTGTTAAATGTCAAATTGTCAGATTTCCAAATTCCAAAATTGGAAAATGTCAGATTTTCAAACTCCCAAATTGCGAAATGTCAAATTTTCAAACTCCCAAATTACGAAACGCCAAATTTTCAAATTTTTCGCAAGTCGAACCCTGTTTAATATGTAGTTTAATAGAAATTCATATTTTGGTAGAGCGTTAATAATAAAAACTCTCGTAAAACGAGGATTCCTTGTTCGTCAAACATATACGAGGATTAATAAGTTAACGAGGTAAATTAATGATCAAGCCAGACAAATAATTTCACGATTCGATATTACAATCAGGGTTGTCCGAGGCCTGTTACACACCGAGAGTTGATAATAATTATCCACAACAGAACGAGTACGACCTCGAAAATGGTTAAATCGAGTGTTTGCCCGATCGGCGCGCAAACCGGCCAGGATAATCAATCCGGTTAACCGACAAGCCATGAACGCGTAATGAGCAACAATTTGATTAAACGAGTCGAATAAATTATTCAAATTACACCGTCGATTAACTTCAACGGACGAACGTACGTACGAAAGAACGGGGTTACAATGGTCGAATAAACAGAAGGATTGTGAGTAATTTTATTACTCACAAACAATTTTCAAAAATATACGAATTAATTTCTATTAAATTATTACAAAATATCACAGGAAAATTTTACCAAATTATATCTCTACTACATTCCTATCAACCAAACACTTAGAAACGAGTATAAATAATTACAATCTCTCTTATTTCATTTCATAAGTATAAAAAAAAATACCTTCCCCATATTACAAAATTCGCTGCATCTACCAAACAAAACGATAACGTATCGTTTGAAGGTTTCAGTTGGGCGTTTGAAATTCAGTATGAATAACAAGAATAAAAAGAAGAAGAAAAAAAAAATGCTTGAAGCAGTAGTTTGAGAAGGGAGCGGTGGGTTGGTTGATAAATAGCAAAAGCCCGGCGTGATATCGCGATTTACCGGAAGGCAAGCCTGTATCCGACCCGTGATGCATTAAATAATAATACCAGTGATTGCGAGAAACACGGAGGCTGCAATAGGCGGTGGAGAGAGGGAGGTGTGATAGGTCGACAAGGGGTGGTTGCTAGAACGAATAGACCAAGGGGTGCAAGAGGAAAGACGTTGCCTCTACACCCCCACCAGATATATCATCGCCTGGCAGTTATGTGTGTCATGAATTTTAGATTATCCTTGGATTAGATTAAGGAGCGGGGAGTAAGGGGGAGAGGGAGAGATGGAAGGTGCAGCAGAAACGGCCAACCATCCCCCTCTTGATACTGTGTTCAGTATCGTAGCTGGATACAGATGTAACCCTGTGAATTAATCCGGTTGCTTTTTTGTATCATAATGATTGGTTTTTATAGTCCACTGTTCTACTGGTATTCGAATATATTAACACGTTGGCTGCCACGGGGGTCAGCGGTGACCGGCACCCGAAATCTTTTAAAATCAAATAATTACCAAAAGAAATGATTAATTAAACCACGGATAGCGTTAACATTAAGCTAATAATGCTAGCTATCGAATTGAATGGTTAAATTTGAAAAATTAATCGACTGCATCCTTAATAATTAGGATTTTATCGTGTCTGACTATACACGTTCATTTTCACTGTGCCAGTCAACGTGTTAAAATAATCCCAGCCAATCGCAAAATACTTATTCCCAATCAAAAGAAATAGAAATTGTACGTAAAGGAGTTAGATAATATAATATAATTTCTGATAAATAAAGTATCAACATACAAATACCCCTATCCAAAGAAACCCGTCCAAAATTTCCACCAAATAAAAAATTAACCCTCCAAAGTCCCTAGTAAATAAAATATCGAATCATTTCGCGTAACACGATGCTCGTAATCAAAAAGCTTGCAGCAAGAAGTTCCAGAAAGCCGAACGAAAAAAAAGGGAAAAGCGAAGAACCGGAAGAAAACGAGGAGCTAAACGATGTTTCCACCCCTTCGAAACCTATGGACCGATCCAATGCCGAATCAATTCGCGTAATAGTCTCCAAGGAGGGGAGGGTGGGACTAGATGGAGGGGTTAAATCGACTGCAACTACCATTCCGCAACCCCATTCGAGATCTCCCGGATACGGGCCATTACCACACCTGTCCCTCGAGTTCCAACCCCCGGACGAGAATCGACTCGACTCGAAACGAAACGAGCCGGCCTCTTAATGAAGAGAAGCAATCACTTAAGCCGACTGTTAGGATACATCGGACCTGGAAACGAGCACCTTTATACGACACCATTAGAAACGTTCAAGGGGATACTTTCGCGATGGGACACCATCGACGTTTGAAAAATGTTTTTACTACCGGAGGATCAGTCTTTTATTATCCAACGAAACGATTCTGATGATCATTTAATGAATTATTTCTTGGTTATGACTCTGACGAAGGGGATGATTGTGATTGACATTTTTTTTAAAATAAGATGATCATAATTGTTGATGTTTGAAAATTTCTTCTGGGTAAAGTAGTATAATGAGAGTTATTCAAGGTTTTGTTGTTAAGGGTGATTATACTCCACTTTTTAGTTAAAGCGTTCTGTAAATTATTTCATTAGAGTGGAAATACATTGTTTCATATGTTTTTACAAGTACTTGGAAATAATTTAATTTGTTTAGTTTCATTGCTTTAAATTATGGATTTAGAATTTTGTAGTGTTTCAAAATGTTACTCGGAACAATTAATTGTGCGTAAAATATAATAATGAAGAAAACAAAAATATGCTCAGTTGATTTCTGTTTGTAAATTTTAATTTCAATTTCTTTAGTTCCGAAAGAAAATTTCTAGAAATTCGGAAAGATTAAGTAAACCATATTAGATACAGATATATGAAATTATAATAAAACCTTTCCGTCTTATATATTTACAATATACATAACTAACTTGGTTTATGAATAAAATTAATTTAAAATGAAATTTAAATTAAACGTAACCAAAGAATACTGAAGAGCAACATTTGAAAAAACGAAATTATTTGAAAATAATAATAACTGGACAGGACACTCACACAAATGGTTGATTATTCTTATTATTTTTTCTGAATTTATTTCAACTTTTGAGTAATCACGTAGCACACAAAGAAACAAGAGAACCAATATCAAAATATTGTTAACTTAATTTCTGCCGATCAAAGTTGCACTTCGATTCATCAAACTTCGTATTTATAAAGAAATTTGTTTAAATCGTTCGTAAATTGATTTCTTTTAATTAATCTTTGTTTGCTTACGTGACGTTGTTTCTTTTCCATTGATATTCTTCTTCCTCCTAATCATCGCTCTTTGTTTTTTCTTTTACAATAATACGTCGACTTTTGATTATAGGCCCCGGGAACCATTTATTCCTATCGACGTTGATCACCGTTTATCTCGCGTTTTCTTTGTTCTTTCTTTCTTTTTCAACAACAATATCGACAATATTAATAAAATGTCAACTGACAGCGATAAAATAAACTCACTTGATCACAATTACGATGATTGCCAGAAGCTTATAATATACAAATACTGAGCTAAGCATGCAGTCCGTCTCTTCTTTATTTTCCATTATTCTTGCGAAGAAACGAATCCATCGTTTTCTTCGTTCTCGAAACGATACAAAAATTCGCAGACGAGCGTTTAA
This sequence comes from Stelis phaeoptera, assembly GCA_943735885.1. Classification (NCBI taxonomy): domain Eukaryota; kingdom Metazoa; phylum Arthropoda; class Insecta; order Hymenoptera; family Megachilidae; genus Stelis; species Stelis phaeoptera. Next base: position 9,984,938 of record OX030939.1, on the reverse strand, counting down.
ATCAGCACCTGTCGTTTACACCTTCGCAAACAGGATAACGTGTGTCTAAAAATAAAAAAAAATAAAAATAAAATATACGACTCGTGCAAATAGAACTCATTTTTGCGACCTATAGTATCAACAAATTCGTCTATTAGATGTATACAGGGTGTTGAAAAGAAAGGCTGTATCGTGAAAATTGTAATTTGTACATTATTTTTTGTCAGAGAAAGAGTGGAAAAGATCAGTATTATTTTGTACTATGAGCCTTCATTTTTGAGATATAAGAGATTAAATATTGGGAGTTCTGGGGTGGCATACGAATATCCAGCACTCGAATACTCACCATTCAAATACTCTAGCACTCAAATACATAAAAATCAAATATCCAGCATTGGAATATCCAACAGTCGAATACTCATCATTCAAATATTCTAGCACTGAAATACTTAAAATTCGAATATCCAGTACTCTAATACTCATCATTCAAATATTCCAGCACTCGAATATGTGAATATTCAAATACTGAAATACCCCAATGCTTGAACACTCGAAATTTGAATGCTGGAATACGTGAATACTGAATCATCACAATGCTCGACTACTCAAAATTTCAATCCTCCAATACTCGAGTAAAGTACACCAATACCCTATTATCCGATTATTCAAAATTTCACAATCTTAACCCCAACTTTCAATCGCTCGTATCTCAGAAACGAAGCTACAGATTACAAAATGATAAACAACTTTTACGTTTCTCTTATCACGAAGAATTGACCATTTTCATCTTGAACATTTATTCTCAAACACCCTGTATATTTAAATATATATATACATGTATATATATATATATATACATATATATTATATGTATGTATTATATTACTTAAGTACTAGGCAGTCAAGGTATGCAACAATAAAAAGAACACCATATTTACGTTTCATATTTTCTCTATACCGAGCTTGAACACTGGACAGAGGAATTTCGCTGGCGTTGCTGTTTCTTTCTTTTCTTATTTGCGAGAGAACAGAGAAATCTGATATCTTCGGATGACGGTTGAATTAAAAGAGAAAGTGTCTTCGTGCCGCAAGGATAGGATAATCAGGTACTAGGAACAGCCCCATGAAGTTCCGATCCTTTGAGCGAAAAGAAACGATTAATGTTTTCTTCTTGTTTTTTTCTTTTTTGTTTCCAATCGAGAAAACTTATCTGGTTTTTTTTTCCCCTGACATTGATCACCTTAATATAAATCAGTGTTCAAAATGTAATAATGTTTGATATTAAAATTAATTAAAATCGATACCAAAATTAATATTACCGCAAGATCAGCGTTAAAATGATAAATAATATTTTGTAATGGTAAAAATGATGAAAATAAAATACTGGGAGCCACTATCCGTATATGGTAGAATAAAAAAATGAGTTTGAACAAAATTTAGTTAAAGGATTAATTAATTAGAGGATTAATTAACTTCAAAATCCTGATACTTCGATCTCCTTTTGATTATAACAATAAAATTTCAATAACGCTTCTCGATTGGAGTTAATGAATTGATATATTACACACACACACAACTTATGTTCACACATGTGCATACATCATCATCTACATTACAATCGAGGGTAACGTAAAATTCACTCACAAAAACCTACTTTAATTTATAAAAATTTTCCTTGAATGACGAATTAAATCATTTACAACCCACAAGTACACATTCCAGATTAATAATTGCATTCATGAGCTATTTATTATAAAAGTTGAGGCTTTTCAGTTTTGAAATCAAAAGTATATGGAAACTTCAAATTTTTGTTAAATATGAAACTACACATGAAATATAATTGATGAAGTATTGGGGTATTCCAATATTTGAACACTTTAAAAATTACAGAAAAAGTACCATTTACAATGACCATTGATTTGTATAACAATACAATTTGTGAGAATAATAAAAAATGTATGAACGTTCGCCATTCAAGGGATAGTAATTGTATAAAAAATTGTTCATAATAAATTTAACCCTCAAATACCATGTCAGGGTCAGACCCAAACTCCATGAAAACTAAATCTATAATTTCCTACCTCAAAATTACACGGTAGTAAACGTTATTCAGTGTATTATATTTTAACAAACATAAAAAAAAAAGAAAGAAAATTAACAAATATGTAAAAGTAAAAGAAATAAATATAAAAGTTATAAAATAATGATATTTATATATTAAAAATGTATAAGATAAATTATTCATTTCTAAGCCATGGTAATTAAGGGTTAAACATAATAACGTGCTGAAGAATATTGGTGTTCAAAATTACAAATATCGAAGCGATCAAAAAGTGAAATAAAAAAGCGTTCGAATCCCAAAGGACAGGAACTCCCTCCAAACACTGCCCGCACGAAACGTTACGATTAAATATAATACACACCGTATAATATAATAATTACAATATCTATATATATATATATGTATATAGTATTAAGAAATATATTACGTTAATAGTTATTTTAACCACTTGTATGGCTCAGTCTATTACACTAGTCTCATGCAACAACAACAATAAAAGATACAACAATATATTTACTTGTGTCCTGTTCTTTTCTTTTTTCTCTCTCAATCATTTCAATTGTTTTATTTTCCTCACATCGTGGTTTTCATTTTTCAATTTATTTAGCAATTATTCACACACACACTTCATCTCTCACTCACTTTGTGTTTGCAAATAGAAAAAACTTGGAAATTTGTCAAATATCGATTCAACTCTGTTTCATCTTTTGCAATAATAATAATAATAATGATAATAATTTTTCATATTTTCACATTTCTCTCGTAATAACGCACACTTCCTTCCATTTCATGTTTATTAAATTCACTTTGTCTCTTGATTCTTGAGTGAGAGCTCAAAGCATCGACAAATAAACAACGAGCCACTGAGATATCTCGACGGGAATCAATTTCCTTGTTATCAAAGCATGAATTTTGTTTGTATTTACAAGATATCAAGTTCACGTTGAAATTTCATAAGATACCAGTATGAAATCGAACTGGAACCAATGAATCTAAGAAAGATCTCTATAGTGAACATGGTGAGAAACATTTTGCTTAGGAACTAGTTAAAAAATGTAGCAGACATTGTTTAAATACTAATCAATTCTGTGTCGGAAAGAAGATAATTCAAATCAATGAATTCCAGAACAACCGAAGTGCCACTGGATCTTTTTCAACGTTCTTATGAAGATCCTTTAATCTTGATACAATTTTTACGTTATTCAAAATGTTACAAAGCAAGCCATATCAATGATTCGTAAGGTTGATCACTAGAAAGTGGACTTGCACTGTTTTGGAATTCATAAATTCGATTCGGTTGTGTTACTTACAATATGTGTGGAGAGTATTCATAATAAATAAAAAGAATGTTTGAATGTACGTATCACTCGGTGCAATAGTGGTGTAATTTCAATGTTTGTTAAAAATAAAACTGTACCACAATTTCAAATTTCATAGAAGCTTATCTTTTCTCCAGAAACTAATACTAAAAATGATACCACTATTATACTAAATTACTCGTACAAATTGTTGTACAATAAATATTAATTGTAAGGATGAAATTTTGACCTGTTCGTGTCGAGAAATCATTTACGTGGCTCGTTTCTATTCCCTACTCTTCCAAGCCCTTAAGTAATTATAAAAAATAGTAATATCACAAAAATGGCGCAGGCAGAGCAAGGAAAGGACCAAAAATCGGGACAAACAGTGTCTTGGCAATAATTAATCGATTGCCGATCGACGAGCATGGATCGAGTCAAAGGAGCGGTCACGAATATTTTCTTGAACCGTGTATCTTTCTGTTCTCTGCGCACGAAATCTCATTTTATATACATATATATGTGTCTTTTAAAAACAACGGCATATAGTACGTTTCGTTTTTCTTCCTGATTACAGATGGTCTTTTGCTTTTGTATGAAAACACAAATACAACGATGAACCTTTGTCTATTGATAACGATAAAAGAATATTCTTCGCAAACATTATATGCAAAAAAAAAAAAAAAAGAATTGAAAAACAATAATTGTCGCCTGCGCTAGTCCGTTCTGCCAGTTCATTCTGTTTCTCTTTATGCTTACTTTATTCTTCTTCTCTTTCCTATTTTTTTTTTCTCCTGCGTTTTTATTAATAAACTTCAAAGTTTGATTGACAACAGTGACTCAACGACGACTTAGCGTTGAGCTAATCTTTTTTTTTTTCTTCTCTTAGTTCTTGATTTCGCGTTCTACTACCGAAAAAAAGGGGGAACAAAAGTAAAGAGCGAAAATAAGTTACAGAAGCTTTCGCAAGTCTTTAAAAATATCGCTTGTCGTGGTTCATTTACAATTTTTCATGAATTTGCAACACGATACATTCATTTTTTTTTTGTAAGTCGCGGACACGTTTTTTTTTTTCACAATTTTAAATACTCGTTTTTGAACGCATTCGGTTACAATAAAAAAAGAAGAAAAAAGTGCTCGCTTGTCGAACTGGCCCAAAAATTGGACTGGAATGACACACAGTCAGCGTTTGAATTTTTTTTTCTTTTCAAACACGTTTCTACGTAGAAAAAAAAAAAAATGAAAATGAAAAGATATACATCAGTGATACAATGTGTTGCGCGTAAAAATTTTCCCTTACATCGCGATAGATTTCACGTCATAGATTCAAAACACTGTGAATCGTTCCTGCAAATCATATTCAACCATGTCTTCAAACGTTATTTATCTATTTTTTTTTTTTCTTTCTTTTCTTCTCTCTTTCTTTCAAATAACGTTTCTCCCATCCGAAGAGGTGATATTTTTTATACAAGCAAAAAATTTGAAACATCTCTCTACTAGTGATAACAAAAACGTCCACTCTAAAATGTATTTTACCTATTTACACTAAATGCTAATAATAATATGATCCTAATTTAATATCTTTAACAAAAAAGAAAAGAAAATAATCACAAAATGGTCTGTAGGTTAAAACATTGTGTTTATATATATATATATATATGTGTATATATATTATATATGCATTATTAATTAATTAATAATATATATATACATATGGTCAAATCTATATGTATGTATATATTAAGTGCGTTTGAAATATATGTTTCATTCGTACGATGACCACGACCCAAACGTGTCGTAATAACCTAATATCACAATCAGCAAGGAGAGAATAAAGTATAAGCAGAAAAATTTTGGTTCGAAACGAACGGAATGGCACTTTCTCTGCGTGTTTATATTTTGAGTTTCAACGTATAAAAATACATATTCTCAAAAACCTTCTGTACACTATGAAATTTCTAATAATATACTTCTCTATTGTGTTTCATACTTCATCATTTTATTTTTCTTCTTCTTCTTTTGTTACCATTATATATATATAAAAAAAAAAAAAAGAAAACAAGTATTCTATCATCTCGTCTAAAGCTCTACCACAACTCATTGGATCAGAGTGTTGCACCTCTTTCACTCTCGCCCTCTCTTAAAAAAAAAAGGAAAAAAAAATCAATACTTAATATATATAAATCCTCGATCACAGTAGTTTAGCAAGCTCTATAACGTGAGATCTATGCTCTTTTTTTTTTAGTTATCTTCTTATTCTTCCTGTCCTCGTATCTCACTTTTCATTTTTCATTGCCTTTCGCGTAAAAGTCACGCTAAATCGAGAGAAGTCGGGTTTTCGTTTATTATATAATTAGCTGGGCTAGTTGGTCGTCGCCAGCACTTTCTTTTTTTTTCTTTTGTCACGTTTCAATACGCGAGAATAAAAACACTTGGACAAGTGTTAACACAGCGCTAATGGAAACGGAGTGTACAGCGTGTAGGTTTCACTACGTTTAAGGTATCATTTTTTTCTTTGTTTTATGCGATTCAGCGTCGAAGTACGATACCTTATATATTTTATTTGAACTTCATTCGCTGCAAAAATTGGTCGGTGATCCCCAACCACAGTTCCTCCCTCCCACCCTTCCCTCCCGCCCAACCCCCCTACCCACCCACCCACGCGTTACAATATCGGCCCATGGACATTGATTGTTTTTTTGTCGTTCTCATTTTTAGTTCTTTTCGCTTTCTGCATTCCATCCTACCACTTCATTTATATTTTATTTGTTTGTTTCCCGTTAATGTCGCTTGCTGACTGTAGCTCTAATGACGCATTTATTAATTCCCCCGAGAGCCTGACGATGACCATAACACGGTAACGACAACGATGTTGATGAGAAGAGGCCGTGGTTTCACCCACCCACCCTGTCCACCCATTGTTCTGTTTCCCGCCCAACCCCTTTCGGCCTGCCCCTTAAAGCGGCCTTCTGAAAGAGACACATTACTTTACGTTAAACTTTCTTACTGTTGAAGCAGACTAACGCATTCACGACCGACGACGTAGATTTTACGGCGTTTCGAAATCTATAGCTGGTTGCCGCCGAAAACGTAGCTGTACGGTATCCTCTTTGTCATATTTACAAGTTATGTACATTTTGTAAACGACTAGGACTTCGTTATTTGTTATTGTATCGTTCCTTCGAAATTATCGATGGCACGCCTGTTACAATTAAATAGCAGAATCCCGCGGTATTCAGCTAAGGATAAATTAGGCCGCGAATGCGTTGATTCAGATCTTTCCAATTGCCATACACTACGAAAATTAAACTACCGTCTTCTGTTTTTTTCCTTCGTTCCTTTGCCCCGTAATAAGGGCAAAAGCGTTTGAGAAAGCTCCAATCGTGGAAAGATCTGACTTAATTCTAATAAATTCCCTAATCGTGTACACGTAATTGGTCTAAAAATCTAGAATACTGAATGTGTCGCTTTGCGAAATAACTGAAATGGTATAAAGTCAATTTACCGCATTTAGGCGGAGCTGCTCAGACACCATACATATTATGGAGTCGTTCACTGAGCTGTTGTGGAAACTGATCTAAGAATCGTTTCCAATTTTCCGCGCCAACTTGATTTTTAAATCCGTGTAATATCTGCAAGAAAACATGTGAACGTTACAGAAGAACGTGATTAATCAAATGAACCACAATTTGAATCATTCCTTTTTGCGTACCTTCTGGAACATGTCTTTAAGGTCTTCCCTGGGTGTGACCCAGGATGCCACAGCATCGCAGAAGAAGATGAAATCCTGTACGACTCCTGCTGGGTTAACCGTAATCATTTGACACATACCTCTGAATGCTGAGTCCTTTTCTTCGTTGTCTCTTATGCTTCTCAACGAGCTACACCTAATCAAATGAATATATATACATTACAAAAATATTCACTCTCGCATTTTAAGAAAGTATATTCATTGTATCTGAAAAGCATGTGAATAAATATGATGCTCCGTTGCAAATTACTTGTTACAATTTTTAACCGAGGACACGTACTGCATCAAATTGCAAAGATAAATATACCTTCTTCTCGGTGTAAGCTCTTTACATTCATAAGAGTATGAATATGATAAAAAAATAATGAGAACTAGTCACTCGATGGAATGTTCATTCCCACAAGTTACACAAGTTGTACATATGTTTATAATTAACAATTAACCCGGCAAAATTGTTGGCTTTTTTGAGGCCAGTCCTGTATTCCCTACATTTGTGTGTTTTTTATATTGGTAATACATATATTTTTGTGTTTTATCTTTTTTTTTTTCTAACGTTTTATATTCCTCGGTATGATAGTGCTGAAACTCAAAGAAGTAAAAATGAAAATTATCAATCTAGGGAACTAAAAGGAATTTGATCTAATCTAGGATACGATAAGATAGTTTTGGTATCATCCAAATATAATTTCCGGTTACAAAGCTTCACCCGAAGGATATTACGCGTTTTTACTTGAAAAATCTAATTAACATTCTAATACGACTGGCATCGTGTAATTATATTTAAGGTTTGGTTTACATTTGACATCTCTTTGATGTGTAAATCATCAGACATTTATGAAATGAAGACACGTTGGTGAGATAATTATGATTATAGCAGAGGTATCTGAAAAAACTATTAAATACTGTGTTAATTAACATGCAAAGGACACTTCCAATCGGAACTACCTGTACACAGTGATAGTATGTAAGAAAAGAAAAAGAAAAAGATAGGTATGTTTCTAATTTCGAATGCAAGGCAATAATACATAGGCTAAAATATTACACAGGCCTAAAAAAGTGACAAATGTAAACCTACCCTGATTTCTGAACTGTGTAATTAAGAGCCCATAACATACTTGCATGGTGGCGAAACCAAACATACCGCGTAAACAAGTAAATGTAAATAACAAAAATGCTACTGATACATCATGGGCAAGTTTAACGTTAAAATTATAGATAAACCAAACCCATGTCTTCGAGGGGGAAAAAAAGAAGAAAAAAAAAAGGAAAAAAAAAAAAAGAAAATAGAAAAATAAATGTTACTTGTACAAAAACAAAATCATTACGGACTCGATATTAAGTATCATTTATAAAATGCTATGTAATGTTTTTTGCACAAAGTTCTTTTAAACAGCCCCTGATGCAATTGTACCGAATAGTCGGGAATAATATATATAATAATAAAGTGCTAATAAAAATAGAAGGTAATATAATTAATAGAATATAATAATAAAGAAATTTACACACCACTGTTGGACAAACTGCTGTAACATGGGGGCGACGTCGTGGGGACACACATAACCTAGGCGACCGATCGTTATGGCTACGGTTTTCATTTCAATTCGGTAAGTAGACAAGTGAAGTGTAGTGAAGTGACCGGAAACACAAACAATAAGACAAACTGATAGCGAACCAACGATCAACTTAGGCGAATTATATGTCCTTTATAAAATATATCAATTATAAAATTTGTAATTAATCATATTAATCAATAATAACCAATGTAATATTTAACAATCAATAGACAGTGGGAACAGAGGTGAACATATGAAATACCGACAATGAACATAGGCAATACCGTGCTATTGTAGCTGCTGAAACAATAATAAAAAATTAGATAGCAGCGTGCGAGCCCATGATTTGTAATAAAACCGGATATGGGTATGATTTCTCTACCAATAAAATATGTCAATACAAACAAGAACAACCAAGAAACACAAAAACTAAAATTATTCTTTCTTTCTTTCTTTGGTTTTTTTATTTTATTTTTGAAGTTAAACCAATTTAAAGAACCATCAAAACAATATCTGGGGTTTAGATGCAAGCATATTAAAAAGTAGTATATTGAATTGCGGTATATCTTTATGGCGGTACAGCCATATGTAAAAGCCTGCAGGCAATCGCACACCACTAAAGTCAGGTCCAATGTACAAATACTAATAATTGAAAAAATCCGCTGATAAAAACGTGCAAGCGTGGTCACGTAAGGATCCACTTTAAAAAAGTCGTCAATCTGTGTGGTTATTACCTTTTCGTTAAGATCATTTACAAAATAGAATGCACCTAAACTTAATAATGCCACCGAATGCTGAATTCTAACGTGAGGACTTTCTTTTTGTATACTTGGGAGACTTCTCATTACATAATTATATCGTTATCCTAATTAAGTGAACAAAAGAAAGTTTGTGCACACTTCTAATCTATGTAGAAATACGCAAAAAAGAAAAAAGAAAAAAAAAAATTACAATGTCTTAAATGAAAAGTTTCCCCTTATGTGCAGAGCATACTTCTAAGAAAAGGTATTACATCTACGAATATAACCAGAATAGGTGAACGATTATTACCACGTTACTCGAGAAAGAATTATGTTGTTTCTACGCATTACACCCTACCATTTAAAAGTATGCTCCATTTACTATGCTGTGTAAAAGAAACTATACGTTTAATCGTATCGTACAGCTACTCACCTGTATTTTCCAACAATGTTTTCGGCGTGTTCGGTCTATTGATTATGTCGATGAGCTGAGTCAAAATTAATGGAATATACGCACTTGTGTCAGACCCTAAGAACGATTAAAACAAATGTCATTAAAAGATTGAACAAGATTCGAAAGCATTTCGATGTAAAAATGTTTACCCAATTTTATAGCTATTTCACCAATCGCCCATGTAGCATTGTTACATACTGATATGAATTCTGGGTTTAAGTTTTGTCCAAGTATAGGCATGAATTCCGCTGTAAATTAAATAAAGGTTATTACATGTAAAAATGAGTCGATAAAACGCGTAAATATTGTATTACTCACGTATACACGGCAGAACATGTTGGAAGCAGGCCTTTGTGAGATCGCCTAACAGAGCAAAGCTGCTCTGTCTAACCTCAGGCGTGACATCTTGCATACACTGATACAACAGTTGCATTACGTTGCTGTTCATTACTAAACGTTCCATATGGCCGTCCAACCCTTCCGCCAAGCCGCTTAGAAGGTCTAACGCAACGATCATAAAATCTTTATCAGGCGCTTCAAATTGTTCTGGACTCTGGGTGTTTGCTATGTGTTGATTTAGCGTCTGCTCTACGAGGGATACGCACCGCCTATTAACAAAAAATTATACATGGATTAATACACAAAATTTTGCTATGCCTTTCTCAAAATTATTTTCGTTCTCTGGAAATTAACAAGTTAAAAAGTAAAACTAACCTGTACACAGGTTCGCAGTAAGGAAGAAAGCCAGATCGCAACGCGGTTGCGACCGAAGAAAGACACTCCAGTAATGGGAACAGGTCTTTGTCTTCGTCTTTTAACACGTTCCATTTGTTAATAAGTGGCGGCATAAGAAGGTTAATATAATCCGGTTTGTTAAGATGATGTCCCACTGAATCAGCAAGTGTACCAATCGCGTCGTATAATATTAAAAGATTCTTATGTTGATATTTACCTACAGATATACAAAGGTTAGTAACAGCATCGGACTGTTGATCAATTATTTTTTCGCAAACAATATATTTACCAAAGGCAAACACAAGTGTTTCGAGAATAAATCCGAGGTAAGGGACCAATTCCGTGCACGCTTCCTCCTCTAACGTGGCGAAAGCGGAGCATGCGGCTTCTTGGACGCGTTTATTGCCGTCGAGTACTCGTTTGAGTAATTCGGTCATTAAAGGTTTCAGATGTGTATCGTGAGGCTGCGCACAAACCCAGTGTGCGTAACGGCTTAGCGTCCAGCAAGTAATGGCGCGTACCAAAGCTTTCTTGTCGCTCAAGCAATTGATTAAATACGGAATTAATTCTGACAAGTGTGGTATCATACCACTCATACAACCTACAACAATACGTATAACGATAAGTTACATAAGATAATCTCCGTAGAATCTTTTCAATTATTTAATTAGAAGTCGTATTAGGTACTTTAAATTCGGAATAATAATTAAAATTTGATCAAAATAAATGCTTTGCCTGATCAAGTTTTCAGCGCTTGTAGCATGGTAGCCAAAGTGTTAAAAGAGAACTGTTAACAAACCTTCTGCTATGGCTCCCAGTGCTAGAATTCCAGACTCTTTGATCTCCCATTCTTGGTGGAAAAGAGTTTCTTTCAGGATTGGTACCAAGACCGGTAATAATTCTTCTCTAAAAACGTTTGCCAACATATCCAACGCGGCAGCAGAGCATTTTCTCAAATTCCAATCACTGAGCGACGAATCATCATCGCATCCATCCTCGGCATCCGTGTCTTCTTCGTCACAACCTCCGTTCTCATTTGTGTGCTTGTTCATATTGGCATGATGCGAGTGATGCGTCTTCGATTTGGGAAATCTTGGTCGGATATCTTCTTCCCGATCTGGGATCATTTCATCTTCTTCAACGTCCCCTTTCAGAAGTATTATGTCTATTTCCGAATACTTCATCCCTCTTACCTGCAAAAAATGTGTTACAAATTTATTTGTGTTCTCTTACACATATTTTATACTGTCTCATAATCCACTCACCAATATAGGTACTAAACGCGGTAGATGTGGTGCAAGTGCTCCTTTGCATACTGGTTGTTCTGCTAACGAAAGCCAGAATTCGCAAGCTTCTAAAGCGACTCCTTCGTCGGAATCCTGAGTCCTCATTAACATATACTCGATTATATTGTGCATGTGTGGTATTAATCTATCCATTCGAACTTCGAGCAACATAACCAATGCTCTGTAATAAGATAACAACATGAATATCATGAATTTCAGATCATTTTCCTTGAACAAACATAAGCAATCATACCTGCAAACATTTTTTCTGACTTCCGGATCATTGTCGCTAGCCAATTGGAAGAGATTTTCCAGGAAGCTATCTATGTGAATCATAAGAGCCTGTGTACGGTTAACGATAAACTGATTAACACAGGCGATAGCATGCGATCGAATTTTAGGGCTCATGTGTCGGAAAAATTGCAGGAACTTTGGAATTAAAACGTTCAAAGGTCGATTAAGCGCATCAGAATCTAATATCTCCGCAGAATCTTCACAGATTTTCTGAAGAGCGCCGAATGCACCTTCGCAAACATTGTAATCTTCTGAATCCAACATCTGACAAAGCGCGGGTAACAATTCTGGCCATGTGGTCAATTCACCTGTTGAAAAAAGATTTATTATAATATTATGAAAGCTTAATTAATAAATATTAGTTATTAATCGACAAATATACCTTTGGATGCGATAGTGGTTATTAGAATACCAACAGTTGCACGAATCAGAGGCGACGGATCTCCGACTGCTGAGAGACATTCTTGTTTGATAAAATTTGTAACTTCTGGTAAAAATTTAGGAAAATGAGCTTTCACGTTATTTTTCAGTATCAGTCCGCTGAGAGACCTCGTAGGTTCGTCTTGAAACAAAAATAATATAATAAGGTTATCGATGACGACAAGATATCGGATTTAATGTTCGAATACATACCCTCTGATGTGAGTTTTGTTAAAACAAAAATAAGATAATTGTTGAAATCTGGAAATTTGTTCAATTCTTCCAATTTCTAAAGCAAAACTATTAAGGAAAATTTTGGACAAAGAAATACATATAAAAGCGACAGCATTTTACAATTTTTATAAAAATAAACAATTACAAGTTTATATAACTACCATTTACCTATCACAGTTGTTGCTATTACATAATAAATACAAAAGAAAAACGAAATTAATCCATAATTGTATTTAACAGGTTAATACAAAAATCAGAATTACAAAAATGTATACAATTTCATATGTGTTACGGAATCCATAACAAATTTATTCATTTTTTTTTTTTCTAATTATGATATTCCTTGGTTGAACTTGCTACATATACATATACAGAATATAAATATAATGAAGACGAAAAAAAATGTGTACAAAAAATTCAAAAGTTTCTGGTAACCGTATATTCCGTGCCAGCTGTAATTCACGACAGCTACGTTGCCCCAACATTCGTTTCTATGTGTCATTTTCAATCCGTGTAATTAATATTACGAACGAAACTATATAAATTTATCGATTGCAGCGTCAAGAAAACAAACCTCGTCACGGACACTAACGGCATTTCCGACGCGCCCCGCGACAGGGATTGCGTATCGTTAACATATTTCTTGGCGCTTAAGTATAACTCACGTGTTATTCGAGAAAATCCTACAAACTTCTCTACCGACCTACTCACACGTATCTCGATACAAAATTGCAATATTTTCTCATCGATGCTATCAAATCACGATCATGGAAACGTTCGTAACGATTCCAATAGAGATCGTATTTAATTGTAACACGATGTCTTTAACAGCTTTACAATCGAACCCGTAGACGACAAGAAAGGGGGTCCGTGACAGGCTGCGCAAAAGCGCGCCGAAGATTTTCCATATCCTAAGCCTAACGGAATTATCCTTGATATCCTTGAGATTTTTCTGCAACTCATTGTCACATTTTGCCTCGAAATATTTACTGGTACTTAAAAGGAACAGCTTTTGCGAGAAGAAAAAGCACGCCCCTCGATTGATCTACCCGCTTCGGTTCGTTACCGCGTCGCGGGTGTACTCACCGGGACTAGACTCTCTTTACGACTTTTTCGTAGCACAAAAACTATTTGATCACGAACGAGAAAGGATACTTCTTGAACGGCCCGTTGTGTAGCCGTATCCGGGCTCTGGGACTCCTTCAAAAGCGTTAAGATTTGTCTAAGTCCTTCTTCTTGCGGTTGCCACGCCATTTTCATCGTGTTTTTCAACAGCACCACTGAACGCAGCCAGCCTTCTCCGACTTCGCAGATAAACGGAAGCTCCCCACGATTACCCCCACCATCGCGCCACGAAAGCATCGGGATACCGGCGTGTAATGCCACGATTATCCGATTAATTTTTATCAGTACGTGTCTTCGGAGCTTCGATTAATCGTTTAAAGCAATTAGACAGATATTTAACATCGTTTCATGACGATATTACATTTTCATGCGATTCATACAGATAGACAATTGAACGTTTTCAGGAGAGTAGCAGACGAACACTTCCGGCGACGGTAGCGACATCGATCGGTCTACCGTTTGGATTTATATTTTGGGTTATTCTTTTTTTTTCCTTTTTCGAATTTAACGTTACTCGATTCGAAACGCAACATTTACCGTTACGTTTTTCTAGAACGTAAATAATTAAATACGTATGGCACCGATGTTTAAATCAACTTTGAAATTCATATTCTGCTTCGACTAACCGACGATATTTCGTTCGGGGTTTTTAAATCAGCAGTTACGCTCCTATTATTAGCAGCGGCTAAAATTTAAACTATTCTTTTGTTTTGTCGACCTGGGTTAAAATAAGAAAGTAAACTTATAAATAACAATGTACTTAGCAAAGCTTTTATTAAATTTTCGACTGTGTATATTAGTTCTTTCTTTAATTCTTGTTAATTTATTAAAAGTTAAATTGTGTACAACATATAAAAGCAAAATGCTTGTAGAAATCATCAGTTTATTGACATTTTTTATGCACACTGGATTCTTGATCTTGGTCTCCAGATTTCGATTCCCTCTGTACCAGAAATGGCAAGAACTTCGTTCAAATAATCAGTCTGCAAAATGAAGAAAGGGAAAATTATTCGAATATAATTTATACAAAACTAATATTCTGTTATACTTACACTTGCTATTACACCATAGCTAGATTTCAAAGTAGTTAGATGTTGCGGAGGATCAGTAGGACTGTTAATTCTAACTGTCTTATCCATCGAACTAGTAATTAAACATCCCCGCGTTAGATGGACACCGTTGATACCTTTCTTATGTTCAGTAGTGTAACATTTAACTGGTTCAAAATCTTTCTTCGGATCTAGTACGTGTAACTTCGCGTTACCATCACCTATGTAAACCATATCTTGCTGCATACACATACTCATAGGGAATGATTCTTGTGAAATCTGGAAATACATTCATTTAGAATTTAGAATGACCGCAACTGCATTATATATTATTTAATAAAAGCCCTTGGATTTGGTCCTCACAGTAACGTGTTTCATGATTTTTCCGGCTCTTTGATCCCATATCGATACCGTTCCATCTTCACTGGCGGATAAAATGTAATGAGAATTCATAGCCAGTCTAATAACGGCTCTTTTATGCGGTTGATACTTTGCGATGGGGTTATAGCCTAGTCTTGAATCAAACACCAGAACGGTTCTACAAAATGACCCGGTAGCAAAGAGTGCTAGATCTGGACTCGAGGCGACACACAACAGAGCACCTGTGACAATCCTAAAAAACATTGTTAAACGCTTATATAGAACATCGAAAATTTTTTCATATACTTTAAATATCTTGCACAGTCACTTTTGGCAGAGCGAGTGAAAGCAAAGTCCGTCTGCTCGATTTCTCGTTTCTTAGATAGTCTGACAAATACAATTTATGGATTATGACGTTACTTTACTGGACAATTATCTCTTAAGGACAAAAGTATTCGTGCCTTCCTCGCTCAGCCTTCCCATAACGAGAGCAGCGAAAATGACCAGTTTGGTTCTCATGTACATCTCATAAGTTTTGAAGTGGACAAGACCCGTGTTGGTAAGCGTCCATGCTTTGACACTTTTATCCCAGCTGCAACTGTAAACCATGTTATCTATCGCCGTCAGGTCCCAAATCCATCCGTCATGAGCAGATTCTATACACATGGTACTCTCTATTTCATTCTCGTTTCCAGGAAGCCTCCAACATGCTAAAGAACGATCTCTTGCTCCCGATATACAAATATTTCCATCCTGTCGTGTACATAAAAATGATTATCATGTTGCTATAAATTGAATAAAATTACAAGATAGAAAAATTATATCAACCTGCATCAACAACAGACCATCGATGGTACTATACTGTGCATTACTAAGCGATAACTTCTCCATAGCATTTTCGTTTCTCCATAACGAGACTTGTTTCTCCAATGCGACGCATGACAGTTTCCAGAATAATTCATCATCCTCGGCTAAATAAATAAATAAATATATTCATTATTACAGAGAACAGGGATAATTCGCTAAAAAATGTGATACTACGTGTATTTCTTTGTTAATTCAAAGAAGTTACTGTTTGCGAATTATTTACATTTATTGCCTGATGCAATGACATAAGCTTAGATTTTGTGTTATCTACAAGTTATGTAATATACAAGCAATTCGGTACATGTTAAATACATAAGGTACAACTAATTATCATGTACAATAATAGATGGTGTTTTATTTATTTACAGAATGATTGTTCGTGCAAGACGCAAGGTGCTATCAATTTGAGCTAACCAGGAGGCAAAACTGGATAACCAGTATTTGGCCAAATTTGACTTATCCTCACTTTCCATAGCGAGTTGTCGTTTAATATCTCATGAAATTGTTTACAAACTAAACCCAAGCCATGTACTAGTGTGGAGGCATCTAGGAAGGAACAGATATGGAGAAATATCTGAAACAGTAGTAAACATCGTATTAGTTATAAACGTTAATAAAAATTTAAGAACATATTCCAAGTTCATATAACAAAGTATAATTTAAGCTTTTACTAAACGAAACTGTCAAAAGAATTTCATTGTGTGCGCGAATACTAACACGACGAGCGTGCTGTTATATACACTATGCGAGAATGGGCATTTAAAAATGGCGACTATGAACCACTGACGTCTCGACGAAACTATTGAGACCAATTGAGACTGAGATGTTCCACTTGCTTTTTAATAGGATACGTTACAGGTCAATGCCGAACTAGTTTATGCAACTTTATACTTTTACCTGAAAGGTATCCCTTCATTTATTATTTACACAAAATAACTAGACATGCATTTTAAATGATAGCTATTGTACTGTTTGTAAACACTTGACATATAGTTATGAATTTATCCTTTAAATTTCATACTGCACATTCGAACAAATGCATTTATACAAAGTTATTGAAAAAAATTTTAAAAATCTTTTGAAATGTTAGAAAATTTTCAAACTAAGATATACGCACATATTTATTCAAGTATAACTTCGTTAATTAAAATGATACGTGTAGAAGTAGAGAAGTATAAAATTAAATTTATACAAACCTCAACTGGAAGATCCAATAATGATAACTGATCTGTTTGAGAATCTGTTTGATCGGTTTCAACTTCGGTGAAACTTTGTTCTTCATTGCACATTTTAATTTAGAGTGGCTGGTGTTGCGCGTTACGTTCTTGAACAATATCATTCGATCGACTGTTACACGTATCGGTGATTCAGCTCGTGATAAAGAAAGAAAAAAAAAAAGAAACGGTTGCTTTTTTACTGACGTTGTTATTTACCGTTTTGGTCCTCGTGCTCGATGCAGCCTTGCAAGAGCGCGCATGAGTCACAATTTCTGTTTTAGTGCATTTCAGGACCACCTCCCAAGAAAACAGGGCTGACAACGTACACCAGATTCAAATTTGCCCGTATTCGAATCATTTATTCAACATTCATAACTCAAATTGAACAAAGATAAAATTTTCATTTAGAAACATTGACAGTAATCGTACATTTTCAACTTTCGAAGTAAACGCCATAAGATAGATGAGGATCGTGAAGGTAAATGAATGAAACGATATTCTTTTGAATTTCAAATGTAGTTTTATTTCAAGAACAGGTTTCTTTTTACCTTCATATAATACTGTATCGTTTGTATAAAAAATAAAACTTTATCTCATCAACATAACGTTTATTAAAAAAACCAATTGACAATGAAATTTCAAAATATTATAATTGAACGCTCGCGGTAACAGAAGGAACATTTTTCAAATCTTTAAAACAATAAACGTATAAATACAATAATTTTCGAATCAATCGAAGTACATAACAAATATATCTTAAGTACAGTGTATTGGAAGGCAATACTTAAGATAAAAAAAGATAATGTGCAGACCTTTAAAATATAACAATATTTTGTAGAAACTTCTTTCTTTTTTACAAATAATTTCGTAACATTCATTTGTCACTTGCATAATTGCTTTGCATCATTGTTGTGTTCAGTAAAAATTCATTCATAAATGCAGACAAATGTACAATTATAAAAATATTTCTATACACGAAATATATGTATTTATATATAATCATTTCTTTTATTGAAAGTCATTCTGATAAACTGTTATCAGTATACCTTTGTCCAGAAATCAATTCGTTAACCATCAATCTCAATAGAAGTGCCATACTAATTATCAATTTTAATATTTACAATTTTAATTGTCCGTCAAACAGTTATTATGCATCACAAAATAATTAGTAAAATTAATGACTAAAAATGAAAATATTGCACCACCCGCAGAACCAATTTGCATAATCGCTCCAACATTGAAAAGTATTCTAGGGAGCACTGTTCTCCTGAATATTGATACTATAATTAATTTTAAATAAGAGACGAGTCCTATCAAAATTGTCCACGATATGATAACCAGAACAATCCCAATCTTTGTTTTCTGCAGTGGTGGATTAGGGGACATCATTGCCAAGTATATCACATAACTTCCGATGATTAAACAAATTATTGACAAGTAATTGACAACTTTTATACTCGATACTTTGAGCCAGAATGCTAATAAACATACAAGCGGGTTGGCAAATTGTGCAAATGTAATTGATAGCTGGTAAGCTAAATTTCCATATGGTAAACAAGAATAAGATTGTATACTGGGGAAAAAACCGTTGCTAAAAAAGCAGCATGTGCCAAGTAAACAAAACAAGTAGTTTTGCGTATGTTTTGTTAGATATCTGTTATTATGAAGAAACGAATCTTCTTCCAACGAAGAACTTTTTTCTGTATCATTTGTATAATGATCATGCGAAGTATCCATTTGTTTCACATCGGATGATGCAGCTAAAGATTTCTGAAGTTTCTTTCTGTTCTTCACAAAAGAAGAATATTCCAAAATGACGAATGCGGTTAAAGATAAAAACAATATAGTACATATGAAAAGGAAATAACTGTTTGGAGAAAATTTTAAGTTCAGAGAATCTGTAGTATCATTTTTAAATATTGTACATTCTGAACCATCCCCGATTCCTTGTATCAAAGCGACTATACTGGGTAATACACCGCTTAATCCTTCTCCTATGAAGTACGATATCAAATAATTCTCTTTGAAATCGCGAAGATACGGCATAAATAATACCGAGCTAAAGCAACCCACCAAAGCAGTGAAAAATGTTAAAATAAATAATACCAAACTATGTTCCATTCCGGCGATAACAGTTTTCTCGGAATAGAAAAAGCTTAATAATCCCATTGCAAAAGTTCCGCATACTAACAAACCTAATATCCACCAAGGCTCGTTTATCTTACATTTGAGGTGCTGCAAGATTGTATAAAGCAAAGGTCCAAGATTTGCAGCTTGTATTATTAATATCAGATAAGCCGGCAAAGCCCAGCGTTCAGGGGAAGTATTGATAAGCACTGGTGTTTGTATAAATATTCCATTAGTACCGATCCAAGCAGAAATACCAAATAATGTTATAAGAAGGTGCACAGCAACCCTTGATAGCATTTCCCTTTTGCATGTTTTCAAATCCTGAGAGACATCAGCCATTTTGTCATTCAAAATGCTAAAATTAAAATTAATTTCTGGATAATGATCGTTAAGAAATTAAAAGCTTCTATTATAGACACTTACACATCATTTTATAACAATTAATATTCTCACTTAAATGGTAATTTTAGAAAAGAAAAGAACAATAGAATATTTCACTGAAAATATCACTCAGACAGAAATCTATCAGATAGAAACTGATGTAATGAAGTCATAAGATCTTTGCCTTCAACTCTTCTTTTAATCTAAACAATCGAATTTATCAGATAAAACGCGAAGTTTAACTAATCGCACATGTTTTAATTGACTTAATGATAGTTGAATTCTTGGTAAAACATACTCTTGTATTCAAAATGGCATAATGTACCTAAAAAACTGTATACAGTTTAAATAAAATTGATAATTATATTGCACTTATTGAGACACAGTTACTTATTTTAATCTAAAATATATCTAAAATTGTACATTTTAGATAAAGAATTTTGAAGATATAATTTTCTATTATGTACGGAATATCCAAGTATGTAAAGTCATTTAAGTACATTTGTGTCTTGTACATTCACCCGAATCACAAATATTTTAAAATCTAAGTAAAAATGCATTATATTTATCTCGCTTGAGTTCAGGAAAATATTTGTTACCATTATATTTCATTTTCTGCAAATTTGCAAAGAACAATATGTTGGTTTTTTATTATAACAATTTTAAAAATGACCTCGATTTATGTGAATCACCTACTTTCACCTTTCTAATCAACCCCTGCTATTTTAATGACTATTAATTAATTGGAATTAAGAATAACTACTACCCTCACATAATTGCATCGTTACAAATAGAGCTATTCATGTCCAACGTCGTTAATGCGTTGGAATCAACGAACAAGGGGAGTAGGACTGAAATAATTTTGTATGGTTCACTAGAACGAACGTAACCACCGCTCCAATCAACGATCCAACTTGTGTCGCAACACCGGTGTAATACAAACCTCTGCCTGGATCGGGTCTGAACAACGTGGTGATGCCCAATTTAATAAAACCTATTAAGCCATTAATCAATATCCAAGCTAAAACCACTAAGAGCTCACCTACCCAACTATGTTGCAAAGGTGGAGTAGGTGATTTAACAGCCAAGAAAAAGATGAATCCAGCGAGTACTATGAGAATTGCCATGAGACCGCTGAGGAAGTTCACTTTTGGTATTTTAATAACAAAGCCTAAACACATTGCCAATGGACCAGCCATCGACGACAACGTTACAGTTAAATGATACGCGATATTCCCATATGGTAAGCAGGAATACGATTGAATACTTGGTAACGTACCATTGCCTAAGAAACAAACAACCGCCATCATAATTAATAAATAAGAGTACACCTGTTTAGACATTGTCCAACCGGCGTTGGTCTTATAACTAGGAGGTGCTCTGGTATCTGTTGGCAACGTTTCCATGCTTCCTGGATGTTTCACGCGTTCTCCGACGGCGACTTTCAGATTATTCAATCCCAAGAAAGCCAGATAACACAAGGACAACAATACACCGATGAAAATGAAAAACGTTTCACACGAAAACCTCGGCTCTGGATAATAAGGTACAAACTCTACTTTAGTCGACATCGACATAGTTACATTTCTGCACTCTGGATTTCCACCAACACCTTGGATTAACGCTACCACGCTTGGTACAAATCCGCTCAGTCCTTCTCCTACAAGATAGGACACCAAATAAATTTCTCTATAGTTCCTCATGTAAGGCATGAATAGAACCGAACTCGTACATCCAACAACAGCCGTTACAAACATTAAGGACAGCATAGCAGTGGAATGCTCATTGCCAAATATTACTGATGTTTTATCATATACAAAAGCTAATACTATTGTGGACAGCGCACCCGCTGCTAACAGTATGTATATAATATATTTCTCGCATGCCCATGTACTATATCTGCAATAGAGAAGAATAAATTTATCGAGTTTAATGCGAAATCAATGAATCCAATATAAAAGTTACTTTTCTAATGTATTTACTTTATGTATAGCGTGTAAAGTATTGGTCCCAAGTTGGCAAATTGCACCAGCATAACCATATGCGCTGGAAGACTCCATCCTTCTGGAGCTTTATTCACCAGAAGCGGTAATTGAACGTATATGCCGTTCACGCCAATCCATGCACCAAGACCAAACATCAGCGCAAGGAGGTCAACAATTAACCTTCTGTTGCTTAATTTTTGACTCAACATGTTTCGTTGTTTCTTATTTGTTAACAATGGATCCAAATAGGTTGGACGACGTTGTTCGTGCACCTTTTCGTTTTGTGTCGCCGTTTTTAAGCCTGTTTTTGGCGATTATTACAGCACAAGATACACAATGGGGTAAGCAGTATGGACAAATAAAAATCTTTATTACAGTCAAGAATTCGGAATTGAACAAATAATTTCTAGAAATGTTTTATGCAGTAATTAACGTTGTATCGTGATTTCTTCGATATGTCAATAATCCTGACGACTATCGTGGTCTTGATAATATGTAATACTGTTCTGTGTATCACCGTTTCTTATTTTTGGTTCCTTGTAAATGCTGTCCACACTTACTCTTCAATACGGAAGAGGTTCAATATCGTTTCAAGACATTTTTCTTCTTTTTTCGTCTCGTGGGCAACATAACCTCAATCACGAAGACACGATACAATTCACAACGGATCGAACCTTACTGTCGAGTTTCAGTCGCACGACGGTTGCGCATGGATTTTCCCGACTGCGTGTTTCAAATTGTTTCAGCAACGTCATGCAAATTCGCGGTTGTTCAAACAACGCGATAAATAATAATACAGAACTATTGACACGTAACATATGACGCGGATGACGGTCTCGATACGACTGTCTGCGACTGTCATAAGCCATATCGTCTGACGAGTGTAGCTTACTCGATAAATCCATCTCGTAGTATAGTTAATCCTTTTTCTTTTTATTGCAGTTATCAGTACTATATTGTTACATGGATACATGATGAAATCTAAACTCGAAGTAACATATCATTTATCTTTTTCATTTTCAATTAATTTCTTATAAAACCAATTTCTTTTCTTTCGATAATACCGTTTCAGTTCGGCCATACTCGCATTATGATAATGAAAGACTTTGTTCTTATAAAAAAAAAAGCATGAATCTTTTCGTAATTTCTGTCTCTTATTTTTTTAGGTTGTGCAATTTATCGTTCTTCGACCATGAATCAATTACGGCAATCGTTCGAACCGATACCTCGAACTTTCTGCCTTATAATAGACACAGTTTCATATATCTTCAATCGATGTGAAATCTAATCGAGCTACATGTCGATTCGTAACTACTGTACGTCTCGCAACCATGCGAATAAAAAAGGTAAAATAATATTATGTAGTTTTCCATGCAAAATGTAACTCCAACGAATGATTATTGTATAACGAAGATTGTTTATTTAATCATGGGGGTCGGGGAAGGGAAGGTAATACGAAATAAATACAATCATCAGGTTGAATATAGCAAGAACTTTATAAAAGACGAGGCAGACTCACAGATGGTTTAAGTACATTATAGTATACGTCTCAAAATTCTGAGAAACATGTGACGGTTTTTTTTTTGCATTTGCATCATTATATATATATATTTTTTTTATCGTTTTCTTTTTTGTTAAATAGATCACACGGAATGAAAAAAAGGTTGCTGCGTAAATAGGTGCGTTTACATCGTGCGTAAAAAGTACGAACATACATCGAATCGAAAAAGAGTCGTCGGACGAGGATTAGAAGCTGAAAACGGAAACGCTCGTTCGACCAGGATCATTCGGTTGTTCATTCCTTCTGCTCGTCGTGCCATTAATAATTATCGTTCAAACTGAACACATACAATTCTCAACCCTTTAAGTGGTTATGTCGTATATTTACGTCATGATCAAAGTCCATGTTATACAGTAGGAACCACGGATACATTCGTAATATGAAAATTCTTGTGTATATCAATGTACAGCGTTGGGAAAGACAGGCTTTTCTAGGAGAAATGACGCTGCAGGGAAGTGTATCCTTCCTGTTATAATACTAGGAGGAGGTTATTACGTTTTAAATTAAAGTTAGATATGGGCTTAGTGATTATTTCAAAGCTAGTTGGTTAATTTAGTAATTAAAATGAGTACATTAGTAAGTTAGCAAATTAATAAATTACTGAATTAGTAAATTGGTCATTGGGGTTAGTTTCTTTTTCTTACGATGCCATTTTCCCTAGAGAAGCCTACCATACCCGACAATGTAAACATTGGACATATATTTTTCATCTTTTGTTTTTAATAACGATTACAACGTATATATACGTTAATTATAAAACATTCGTGTCACTGCACCATTAATCATGAACCATAACACTTAACGGGTTAATGCATGATAATTTCGCGTGGTTCGGTCATGACGACCGGAAGTCGCTTGTGTTATCGTAGGTAAAATATAAATGCAGGTGCTCGTCAATATATTACGCTTGTATGCATTATCTTTTAAATTATCCGTTGCTGTTAAACCAGTTCGTGACTAACAAAATATGTTTATTTTCTTTTTTCAAGCGTGCAAGAGGCAAACGAAAGGATGACGACGTAATGGCACGAGGAACGCGATACCGGAAGCGTCCAGAAGCATCGCGAACGAGGGAAGTTCCGTCGATAAGAATAAAACGTGACTTTGTGGCGATCGAGTTTATAAATCGTTTCGCAGGCGATCGCGATTTATCGTCAACTTTAAACGGTCCTTACCGCGAAATTGACCTAAGAGAATCGATATTGTTTTATGGCGTCTACGTCCGTCAGCGACATTCGTTCTCTTTGGATAGATTCTGCTTTGATATTAGACTCGGGGTTGTTTCGATCAGACATCTTGGGCGATCATTTATTACCATATGCCATGTCGGGTCATAATAGTATAATATTGTGGGACACGGACTGTTGTATTTCAATAAGATAGGATCTTGGTAGATAGGGGTTACAGTAGGCTGCTTGGTACAGTAGATAAGGTAGCTTCCAATAATTCTTACAGTATTAAAAACAAACAATTTAAAAATGAACTTAATGTTATTAATACTATATTCAGAGTTAAGCTGCTATTGTTGTAGAAATTTCAAATTCATAACAAAATTATATTAATTCTAACAGCTAGAGCTGTAGTTATTATACAAGTTACACTTGATATAATTTTGCACAGATACAGATGTAATACAGAATAAGAAAAATTAAGCCAGGTGTTTATTTCATTAGCGAGCAGTCCAACGGTGTATCCATCGATTTTACGAGGCATATTCCCCAGGGAATTCTACCAGAAACGATGACGAATATACGACGCTATATCTTTCATATTTCATATCCTGTTTTTAAGGAAAAACCGATAGCCTGCAGCCGAGACCGATATTAACGTTCTACCCCGGGTCGAAAAGAGTTACAGTCCCGGAATATCGATGGACAAAAATTAATTATGCGACGCTGGAGCACGGAGCGATATCGAGCGAGAGTCCAAAGTGGGTGAGAGAGGCCAATGTCTGATATTTACATAATCGAACGAAAACGCGTCGTTTTACCATTCATGTTTCATCCTAAAAACCTTCTAGAACTTGAAGACTATCCCAGCGGCGTACTCGGAGAGGAGCCGAGTTTGATGGATAAAAATATTTTCTTATGGAAATTCAATAAACTTAAAGCACAAAAATAAATAGAGGTAATTAATTGTTTGAAGGTAATAATTTAAAATATTATTTTTTAAATAAGAATCGTTGTGGATTCTCAAGTAAATGAAAATGTTTCAGATATCCGTTCCGTCACATTTACTTATCAACGTTCACAGAGGTCAATCGATGGCCTGACGTAACACAACGAATGGATTCTTTATTGCTAACCGTACCGATATTTTAAAATAATTGGTCTTCAATTTAACAACGCAGCCCTTATCATTGATCTTTCCCGAAAAACAAGCTGTTGCGAAATTCAAAATTATCTTGAACATGCATATGGCACAGTTTTTGTTTCTGAAATAGTTTTGTTAACGGCCCCTATAGGTATGTTTCCACTTGTGACACTGTAAGACAGCGTGGCATTTTTTTGCGACAAAAATGACTACGATATCATTGAATGTCCACGAATATCGCGTGAAAACGTATCTTAACCTCTTTGCAGACAATCAAGTGACTTTAATATTTAAAATTTCATTATTATTATTTAGCCCACTCGAGGGCTTAACGGCGCAATATGAAAAGCGAAATATCTCGACGTCCGTCTGTAACGTGTTAATTCCGCCGGCACGCGAATCAATGCACGGAAAGAAAATATAGATAATAAGAGACACGAGACAGATGGAAGCGAGGAGATAGACAGAGAATCAAGGACGAGGCTGAGGGACTCCTTGACCCGACTGACACATGCTGGTCTGCCTGATAAATTCCAAACCTAATGTCTACATGTATATGTATTAGGCTGTACCATATGAAACCATCAATATTCAATCAGTTGACTAACTTAATAGAATTTACTCAACAAACACCGAATTATTCTTTGTCGACGAAGCACTTCAATATTTGACACAGTGTATTTCAAGTAAAATAAGTAATAATTATAAGCCCGCAATTGTCCGCAAAGGGTTAATATTGAATATTAAAAATCAACAGTAATTTTCTATCGCAAACGTGTATTTGCGCGCGTAATTCAAATTAAGCGAAATTCAAATAAATGGTCATTTCTTCGTGACCAGTATGCTCGTCAAATACTTTTGAAAGAACAATGTTTTGATATTGATTTACAAAAATGATAATTGCATAAGGTACGTTGGTAATTTGTGTGTATTCCGCTTCGTGTACTCCTCGACGATCGTGCCCGCGCTCGGTCCTCGTGAAAGTGAATTTAATTGACTGAAGTGCCGAACCGAATCACGGGCACGAGGACGTTAGAAACACATACATAACTAGCTCGTTAAACGTCTGCAACACCAGAGAACAACAATGACCCTTTTTCTTGAACAGAATTTCTTTAATTGTACGATACTCTGCACGATGCTCGAATTAATTTTCAAATTGTAGAAGAATTTTATTTTTTGAATGTCACAATTAATTAACACGTTGGCTGCCACGGGGATCACCGGTGACCGGCACCCGAAATTTTGTACAATCAAATAATTAACAAAAGAAATGACAAAACAAACCACGGAATGCTAGCTATCGATTTGAAAGGTTAAATTTGAAAATTAGTTGATTATATTCTTAATAATTAGGATTTCAACGTGTCTGACTACACACGTCCGTTTCCACTGTGGCAGTCAACGTGTTAACACATTGGGTGGCACAGTGAAAACGGACGTACGTAATCAGACACCGATCAGTGGATTTCAATTCGATAGCCAGCATTATTAGCTTAGTTTATTTCATACTTCTTTTTTTCTCAATTATTTGATTGTAACAAAAATTTCAGATGACTGATGTGACGCTTAACGTGTTAACCATAGAAAGCTAACGTGGCACTGTGCCATTTGTTTGCTTCTTTGAAATTAAAATACAGTATAAATTTTGTAAAATATTGTTTATTTATTATAATGAAATTGCTTGTAACACGACGACGCGTTAACTTTCTGCGGTTACTAAGGGCTGTAATGTAAACTTTAAGGAGGTGCTTCCGTAAAATTGACATTTTCTGACTGTCGCCAGTATCAGCGCCGAGCAGCCACCTATTCTGGGTCATCGAATACGTTAGACGAAACGGGTATTCGGAGAATCTGAACGTTTGATGCGCGAAACGAAATATGTACTTCGTTTCATATGGAATATTTCAGGCGTACGTGGCCATCGGATATCTCGGGTCACTGCAGGGTTTGAAAATTGCATGCCGTTTCGAGCTGAAATATCTCAACGCGGACCGAGATATCCTACGTATCCGAGCCATCCGGTTATTGGACATCCATGTATCCTAAACGCTCGAGCACTGGATATTCTACCTTCTCGAAGCTCCTCGTACTTTCTCTTCAAATAGACTAAAATCCTCCATTACTTTCATTGTGTTCGAATATTTTCAGTTAATACGTTGTTTCTTTCGACAGATCCCTCGTGAGATGTTATTGATCTGCAGTTATCGAACGAAAACGTTCAAGCACCGAATACTCTAGCTTCCTGAAGATCCTCAAGGTATTTCAAAGTTTCGTGTGCAGTTGAAAAGTTGGTACTTGAGACGGTACAGGGATTAAGAGAGTTATTTATACGACTGTTTTGATAAATAACATTAGTTCTGCAGCGATGGATCGAAGGAAAGACGAAGGTATGTTAACCATTTGAGAGTAACTGACACCATAAGCTTCCAATAACATTTTCTAACAAGTGACCACTGTGTTGAGAGTGACTCAGGGTACAGTGTCTGGTTACAGGAGATACTATCCACAATTTCTTAACTTTCTAGGTATGCCATCAGGCAAAGTAACCTTTTCCAAGGGAAACTGATGATGTGGGGCAAGCTCCCAATATTTGAGAGTTATTATATATTTAGAATTTATAGATTAAGTCTGAAGGACTTGAAAGAATGATAACAATACGTTCGTCTTTAATACGGTAGAATCAAAGAGTAGGTATATCAAGAGGCGACACTTCGGCTGGAACGTTGGATTTCATTTCAATCTCTAATAATTAGACATTTATTTGTATCCTAAATGTTCTGTGTATTACCAACATTGGCTCTCGACATGTTGACATCAATTTAACGAGATTGAAAAGTTGAAATGAGAAAATATAATAAAATGATAACAATACATGACAATATATTACAAATAAGTTACAATGAAAGGATCGAATGTTTATCACAATTGTAGGTACCGACCACTTACACCAGGTAAAACAGAAATTCCCGGTTTATGGCAGATAGTCCGAGGTCCAAAGTGTCATCTTGGATGCCGTGAGCTCTTGCTTGCCAGAATATCAGGCCGAAAGCATTGCCACACTCCTTGTTTACCGAGTGGGCATTTAAATTGGTTGTACACTTTATCTTTCTCTAAAATCAGTTTATCTCTCAGAGTGTCGCCTCTTGGTACATCTACTCTTTGGCTCTACTGTATATCATCATATTCCCTAGGGAAACCTAGCTTACTCGACGCTGTACTGACAGTATTTAGGTCTTACATTTGCCTATATCGACTTAACCCTTTCAAGGGCGCAAACATCGGGCTTTTAATGTCTATTTGGCGAGCGCAAAGTGCCCAATTCTTGCCCTACGGCGCAAAGTATTTTACTTTTCACCTTACGGCAATGTTTGCGCCCTCTGCTTAAAAAAATAGCGTACGTAACACGGGCGCAAGGTGACTCTCACCCAACCACCCATTTTGCACCCTTGGTACCTAATATACTATTCTTTAACCAGATCCTCCCAGGTGTTGCACGACGCTTTTCACGAGCCCTGGACGTCTCTCAAAACCCGAAGCGGAATATACGATGCTCGACGCTGACGGACGCGAAGGTCTTCACCCTTCAATCGGGCTAGATGCGATTGTCAGAGCTGCTGTCACGCCTGTCGTAAGCGTTTCGATAGAAAATAGTCTCGATTGAATACCGTGGAACAGGAAAGCAAGACTTGCAAGGAGGGATACACGAGATTGCCTGTCAACGGTGTATACCGTTCTAGACTCTCTCGGTGGAAGGGAGGAAGAGGGGGAGGACAATTATTGGCGAACTCACTCGTACAAGTTCGCTTTGTTCGCCGGTTACACGATCGATAAAATCTGACAAATTACACAACAATACAATGACATTAGATACGATTTCGATTCTTGCCGCTCGATAAGCTCCTCGAAACTTGATTCCCGATAATCGTTCGACGGATTACCTTCGCACAGCACGGCGTTTTTAATCACACGGTTCGAGGAAAAATGAGTAAGCAATACAATTTTTAAACTTTTCTGTTTTGAAGTTTCAAAAATT
The DNA here is from genome assembly GCA_943735885.1 of Stelis phaeoptera. Classification (NCBI taxonomy): domain Eukaryota; kingdom Metazoa; phylum Arthropoda; class Insecta; order Hymenoptera; family Megachilidae; genus Stelis; species Stelis phaeoptera. The sequence goes on along the minus strand of OX030939.1, from coordinate 9,955,108 downwards.
AAAAGGAAGAATTATAATCGTGGGCTTTCCTCCATGGTCCGTCGTTTAATAAAAATAGTATAGTTTTGTTAATTCTTGGAACTTAATTCAATTTTATGTACTAATTCCTATATTGTTTCACGTAACACATCTGTTGAGAAGCTGGCGACCGTGTTGTACGAGGGTCATCTGTATTTATAATTATATTAATTGTAACGATCGAGATGATAAAGTTCGAGAAGCGTATCCTTAAGACTGTGACAAGCTTTCTTTTCTTCGGAGACGCATCGACGTCGACGGCGCTCGTTTCCGTCGGTGGTCCTTGTTCTTACATACGACTGTATAAGATAAGAAACTTTTGAATCGAGGATATAATTTTGGGAAACGTGTGCGCTGCACGAGAGATCGTTTCCCCTAGGTATTTTTTTCTTTTTTTTTCTTTCTATCACGTTACAGAAACGTACACGTAGACTCGGAGGACCGTGCGATCGTCTTTCTTTATCTCTTCATTTTTGTGTTTAGATACGAGGATACTTCGTTGCTGCCCTTCGTCGCCAAGAATTTGCTTCGCGTCAAAGCTTTGATATCCAATCGAAGAAACAAGAGAGACTGCAACAAATGTTCCGTGCAAAACGAAGATAACAACAACTGTATATCTTCGAAGCAAGATTTTTGAATTAATCGAAGAATCGAAGAAACTGTGATTCACGAAGGATCTATTTTAGCTTTTCATTCAACCCTCAAACGACGGATCGTGGGTCGATCACGACCTCCGCCTAATTAAATATAATAAACTCTTTGAAACAAAGATTTCATACCTTTGTAAATCACGTTGGAATATAGAAACAAAACAGGGTAGAAAATTGAGTTCAAATTGCCACCGTCTCGGTGTTCCATCGTTCGAGGGTTAGATGATCTTCTTTTGAAATTATTTTCGAAAAACTTTGAGATAAGAAATCGGGTATCTGATCGAAATTGAGATAGAAATTAAGCTCACGATTCGCAATCGTGATTCGTAGACGAGTAACCGACAATTACAAGCGTTTGTTGCTTTTATCGTTAATGGATCATGTTGTGTCGTCCACGTGTCTCTTATCGTCCACTAAGCTTGACCCACATATGGGCAACGATTAGAATATCGTCAGCTCGAACCTGCGAAATACAATTGTTATCTTCTTTTAATATTCTGCTCGTTAACAATCGCGTTTGAAGTTTGTTCAAAATAGAAATTACCGACCGAGTCTGATACATTGCCTGCCACGGTCAAAATAAGCTGTAAGACCATAGGCAATAATTATTACTATCTCTGTTCCATAATAATAGTAACAAAATGCATTGAAAAATTGCGACAGCACACATTAGAGACGTGCCGGGCTGCAACGCATTGCAGTTGTCTGTTGATCTAACATGCGTGCGCACTGATCGCGTTATTGCTTTGCGCATCAAATACAAATTGAGTCGTTGATCGCACATTGAGGCGAGTCGCATCGCAACGCATCGCATTGCAAAAATCATGCTGGATCACTTTCACACATTTTATACGGAGTATCGCATACTTCAGGCGGGCCGCAGCGGACCGCGACGCGTATTTTTGGGATCGCTTTGCGTTGCGATGCGACTTGCCTTAGTGTGCAATGAACGACTCAATTTGTATGTGATGCGAGGGGCAATAACGCCCCTTAAGATGACTAACTTAACGAAGTTAATCAAAATTGCAATGCGTTGCGAGCCGGCCTGGCGCGGCTGTAGTGTGCGCAAACCATTATAGTAACAAAAGAAAATATAAATATAGAACGCGATAAGATTAAATTAAACAATAAATTAAAAGTATTACTCCTAATTTTTATTTTGTAGGATCCCTTGGCTGCGAAGCTTTCTAATGGGTTGATATTCAATTGAAATAAAACAATTGATTTCGATCAGCGGATGAAATGAGAAAAATAGTTATGATTCGTAATAATTAAATTAACCTAAATATTGAAAGATGTGTCAAAACAAGCTGCATTCGCCAGTAATTCCTGTTTAAATATTGCTACTATTATTATGGGACTGTTAATTTTCAAACTCAAGCTTCAATGAAAAACCTTATGTCATTAATTATAATAGTAACAAACTTCTAACACTTTGAGATAGAATTATTTTGTATCATAATCAATTACATAAATTCACGATACAGAACTCAAACAATCTCGTCAAACGTTTGCGGTATAACTCTAAAGCGTCTGCTTAGGGCAATAAATATTTAAAACAGTGCATTAATCTATCAAATTACTAAAATTAAACAAAAATTTGTGTGACATCAAAATATATTATTTACTCAAGGTAGCACAAGTGGTACCTCAAACTTTTGTATTATTGGTAATTGTTAATTTCACCGTGGCAGTCAAAAATGTTAGAAACGACGGAAGTAAATTGCAAAATGGTATAAATTGCGGCGACGATTAGAGCGGAAACGATAACACGAGTTACATGGTAAAAATCTATTACACGAAATTACGAACGAACCGTTCCGTTTCGAACAGAATGTTATGATAATCGATCGCACGATCCTATATAGGCACAACACTTGTAATTCTCTCTCTTTAAATCATCAACAGTTTTTCTTTTTTTTTAGTACAGTTATATACAAAGTATACAGACTCCGCTACTTCAGAGGAGGGATACAACTTTCATGAAACGTGTTTTTTTGTTCTTTTTCTCTTTTCACGAGATTAGTATAGCGATTAAAAGCACCGACAGATACAAATACATGATAACTATATTTCCGACATTTACAAATCAACATTATAGTTACTAATTAATTCATTTTGATATTTCAATATTCAACACTTCTTTCCCCAGAACGGTAATTAACATGTCAAATATATTCAAAATTTTCTCTTTTCTTCTCCATAGGCAAACCGTGTCATTTATACTATTTGTCTATTTTAAACTTTCAAGATATTTGTATAAAAAGGTTACAGGTTCTCATTAACCCCTTGCACTATACAACAACGTGTCACACTCGTGACGCACCTTACAGTAGAGATGTGACTTCTGTCGTTTAAACTATGATCACAATTGAATATTAACACGTTGAGCGCCACGGGAATTCTTAACACATTATCTTACCGCTCTAGAATGGAAAAGTAAGCCCTACTATTTTATAATTTGATGGTGATTGAGAATTCGGGGGAGTAACCCGTATTTTCCATTTATTCTCGATCGTAGCAAGCTTAACTTTCGTTATTTCAACAGTGTTATGGACGAAAAAAATAATAGTCAAACGTTTGTTAATTGATTTTCAGTTACCAGTGGGTAGTATTGAAAAGCCTATTAGTAGACTTCCGGTAGATAAAGTGTTAAGGAAATCCCCGTCCGGCCACGCGCGCTGCTTAGAAGTGCTGGTTATTTATTTAACTGTTTTGATGTTTACCGTGTTTCGATAAAATCCATTAAAATGCCTTAATGATATATAATCCTGTAATAAATAAAAATTAAGTAAATATTAAATCAATTTTCAGTAATTACTTAAAACAATGTAAATTTTTTAGTTTTACATCATATTTTATACTGTCAGCCACCGGTGGTTGATGTGTGGCACTCAACGTGTTAAGTTTAATTCTGATTACAATTTACACAGTTAATGTTTGCCAAGTATACGAAGTATACGTAATATTTCAATTTCCTTGATTCGTTTTACCGCTGAAATAATAAATATTTACCTCTGACTGACGCGCCTGTCGGGAAAATGGTAGTGCAAGGGGTTAATTATATTAAACATGAAACATTTCGTTCAGCAAAGATAAAACTCAGGAGTACAATGTTGCTGCTACCATCAATCACCCAGATTGCCTATGGAAGTTTAAACCAACCGTGCAAATTTACAGTGTTAAATGTATTCCAGGTTGGAATTCTTCACCCAAGTATGAGTAGTCCAGAATTCGAAAGAAATTCACCCATGTGTCGGTGCTTTTATCCCTCGAACGACGAAGCCTGGGTCAAACTTGCCCCAGACCTAAGATACTCGACCATTTATAACAAAAGTTTCATACGTTGGTAAACAACATTTAACACGTTAAATACTAACACTTGAATTTCCATAGAAACGTTATCCTTTCAATTAATAATAATCGAAAGAATCGTAATAATAATAGGTATAACTGCATGATCGAATTTTCACCGCCTCTAGCGTGGCAGGTCGGAGGTGTTGAAATGATAATAAAAAATTCGCGAAATAGAAATGAAATTCTGATCCGTCGTTCGAGGGTTAATTAGCGAAATTCGCGAGTGCACGAACCGGCCTCGAAATCCAGCCGGCGCGACACGTGTTTGGTAGACGACGATTCCTGGTGGTTTTGTAATACATAATGTACGTGTTACACGGGTGTGAAGTGACAACGGGGGGAGTGGCACCGTTTATCGATCGTCGTCCGCTACCGATTCGCAGCAGATGTGAACGCTGACGTGCACGTATCGCTCGTGTACACGTGTTGTTCAATGATGCGACGTGGTTCGCGGCTACAATTATTATGTGTACAGAAACGGTGAAAGGGGACAGTACGAAGCTTTGGAGAACGGAACACGATGTCCAGGGGGGATCGAAGGTCGATGATGATCGATTCCACGACAACAGCGCTATCTTGAGAGAAATTGCGACACGCCAAGGCCTCTGATCAAAGTTAAATTTAATCTATAACATAATTAATATTTAGATATAAAGAGGCAACGAAGATTGATTTATCCTATTTTGTGGGTTGTTTGTTATTTTTTATTTGTTTTTTTCATTCAAAGGCCCCTGTAATCGCGGGGCCTTGCTCGACGGTCTAAATTCCTTTCGTCGATATTAGGTTTCACCCTTGTACACCGTTTTGGATCAGACCGTTCTGAAATTATTTAATGTTTAACACGTTGAGTGGCACAGTGAAAACGGGCGTAAGTAGTCAGACACGTTGAAATTCTAATTATTTAGAATACAATCAATTAATTTTCAAATGTAACCTTTCAATGTGATAGCATTATTAGCTTGATATTAAAGGTATCCGTAGTTTGTTGCTTCGTTTCTTTTGTTAATTATTTAATTGTATAAAATGTTAGCCGTGGCAGCCAACGTGTTAATATCTTTTCAATTACTAAATTAGAAATTGTATTAAGTAGTCGAAATTCTGAACAATAGAAATTACGAATAATTGTAATAATAATAATATATTCGTTCGTCTGACCAAATGGCTATGGTTGTATGTAAGAGGGTCAATTAAATTTAATTCATTCGGTGTATGCAAAAGTTTACGTCGTTCTTAATTAATATATCATATTTATTAACAATTATACTGTGTTAATTTTTAATAAAAATTCGAACGGTGTGCAAGGGTTAAACTATCATTTATTAATTGTGAAAGAATCTTTATAAAATCGTTTGGAATCAATTCTCAATGTACTTAAAACCTGTACGAGAAAAGATTGACAAGAATCACTTGTTTCCAAGATGCACTTTAAGTTATAAGGATAACGACGGTTTGAAAAGTTCTTCAAAAGTTAAAACGAAAAGGAGAACAAGGATTTTTCTTGCCATGGAAACGTTTACTACCACGGTGAAAGAAAAGTTTCCTTGGCACGGACATTTACAATTTTAAACAGCCAAGAGACGTTTTAACATTTTGTTGGACACCAAGAACAGTAAAAGATCAAGATTTCTTGTCTTCTTAAAATTAAAAACAGAATCGCGGTACATTCTATTTTAATACTTTATCCACCACGTTATCCATAAATGCATAAATTAACGAAACAAATATTTAACTGATTTTCTCTGAAATTATTATATTTTATCTCATACTATATACTATTATTATAATATAGTATACTACTTTATACTGTATTAAATCTAGAAACTAATCCAAACAAAATTTAAATAACTTAACTTTGAAATAAAACTGTAATTCTTAATTTAAATTGCAAAAACAACTCATTATGGCAACGAACGTGTTAATTTCACGCCGTGTATAAGAAAAGTTATCGTAATTCATTTAAATTTCACAATTTCTGTGCTTCAATCGCGTCGAAAGAAACGAACAGACAGCTTGTCGGACAAGAAAAATCGACATCATCGACGGTCAATTAGACGAGCAACGTTGGATCGTTCAATACAATTATGTTACCCTGGTCTTTTGTTCGGCGTTTTCAAACGAAAGCCGATGGTCGTATTTCATCGCGAACGCGAACGTTGCCGTCGATTGTTCACTTGAAATCCTTCGTTCCCCCGTATTCTCGTTTACGTAACACCGACTGCGCTCTAAAAGGTATTTTTATTATCAGTTAAAATTGTTGCCCGTTCTCTGTACTCGAATCCGTAGATGTTAATTAACGCTACCATAATTATATATTTATACGCTGTTGTTACACGACACCGGTGGCTACACCGTTTCTTTTTTTTTTCTTCTTTTTTCTTTTTTTTTCCTCGTTTATATATACTTTTATTTTTATCAAAGAAGTCGCAGACGATAGGTGAAAAAACAAGTCTTTAGAGGAAAATAGCTTCTGCTCTTGCGTTATCTCTCTCTCTCTCTCTCTCTTTTTCTTTATCCTGTTTGTTCTCTTAGTAAAATTGACAAGTAGATAGAATTGTGTGTGTTCGTTCGTGTGGATGAAAAGTAGAGGAATCATTTAGAAATTCTCCAAATGATTTCCAAAAAATCGAGTGTGCTCGCTTGTGTGTCTTGTGTGTTCGTGTCGAGTTTGATTATCAACGTCAGCTAATTAGTTTGGTTCTTTTCAGGGTGGAATCACTCTTCCGTTAAGCATCGTCTGGTCACCTGGAGTCGAAAGACGGACGAGACACGTGCCTCTTCGTTCTTCCTTCTCCCGCGATATCCGCGAAAAATGGACGAAGGATGATCGATTCGGTGGTTCTGCCACCGTGGTAAACGTCCTGATACGATACGATGCATCATCGTGTCCGTTTTCATTGTTTTTTTTTTTCCAGGTAGCCATCTTGAACATCCGCCATATTGTCGAGTCGATCGGTAATTCCGATCACAGTGTTTGGCCAGGGAGGAAAGAAACGCTTTCAGCCATCCTGTCTCGCGAAGAAAGCTCCTTCCACAGGATTTATGGACGTATCGTGGTGGCCACGCGAGCCTCCCAGCCGTCGACCGCCATTATCTTGGCCCAAAACACTCTTACCCAAATGGCCCGGTTAAAGCACAAACGAGTCCACGTGTCCCTTCACTGTACGTATTATCCTTTGGTACGTTATCTTCCGGCGCAGCGATCAGTTCACGGGTCACCGTGTTAATTCTCGTGTTCCGTCCCCAGTTTAGCAGCCATTTTTCGGAGGAGAGGCGCGATCCGGTGGTCCGTTAACGAAGGCGGCACGTCTTCAGAGTGGCTCGCCCCGTCTGGTGGCCATCTTGGCAGCCCTGGAAGCCAAAGCGCCCAATGAGCACACAAGACCCGTCAGGGTCTCCCAGAAAGTGGTCCTACGCCTTTTGTGCGCTGCCTGACCGACGTACCCCAAATAATAGCCGGCCCCGTAACGCTCGTTGCCGCGTTCCGACCCGCTGTCCGATCTGCCCATGCTGGAACGGCCCGATTTCGGCTGTTGAACGATACTGCGACGTTGCTCCGTCGACTGATCGACGCTGTGCCTCGGCGAGCCGTCCATGTACTTTTGCTGGCACGTGTCCGGTTCGTAGAGGTGTTGCTGAAGTTGCACGTTGCTCAGTCGTCTGTCCATCATCCTGACTAGATTCTGATGGACCCGATGGTCGTTCTCCTGCACGGTGGGCAACTGACGCCGGCACGCGGTAGCCGACTGCTCGTTAGCCTGGATCTGTTCCACTTGTCAGGCGTATTCGGTGTCTGTGGACGCGGATCGTTCCAGGTGAGCCTGATGACCTCCGTGATGTTGTTGATTTTGATTTTGCTGTTGCTGTTGCTGTTGCTGCTGTTGCTGGGCTTGCGCGTACGCCAGACTCTTCTGGTAACTGAACAGCTGCCTCTCCAGGCTGTAGTTCTCCGCCTGCAGCGAGGCGATCTCCCGTCTCATCTGTTGATTGTGGATGCGGCACACGTCGTCGTATTTGTGGTAGGTCGCCTGGAACAGCAGGTGGCTCTCATTCCATTCCAATCGGATCCTCAGCTGACCTTTGTCCGTGAGGAATGGACAATGATTGTCCTTCACCTCGTTCGTGTCCAGATTCGTCTCCATGATTATACCCTCGTCCGTGGACTCCTGGGCGTAGTAACGGCTGAACGGACCGCCGGGCAAACTGATCGCCACCGTGTTCGGATCCTCGTCGCGAAGAAGGTACGCCGACCAGCTCACGTACCTGATAATTTTGAAAGAAACTTATTTATTAGGTAATTAAGTAGCTTTAATTTGGTTTTTAGATAAGTGGGAATGGTTTGGAGCGCCGCTGTCCACGGCGAGGGTGTCACATGCAATACAGGAAGCTTCGAAGTTGACACTTGAAAGGAAAATAGCTTCGATTTTGCTAGGGCTCGATGTGGTAATGTCTATAAATGTAGCGAATAGGATGCAAGATTAAACCTTAAAGCAATAACGAAGGTATCTCGGAATATTACCCACTAGTATTTGGAATACTGTATGCTACCATCAGAAGTTTCAAACTGGGAGCATTGAAAGTGGACAGCGTCGACGTTACGATACAACATGCATTACTTCACGCTATTAATGACCACCAACCTCAAGTGATTCCTTGGAACGTTGTGAATATCCTTGTAGACCAAGTGCAGTCTGACAGTGTCCGAGTGGAGATCGGCACGTATGGTCCAGGCTTGTTTATCCCGATCGTAGCAGGGAGTGGCGGGTAATACAGACGGTCCACGAGCCTGGACCGCTATTTCGCAGATGGTTCTAGCCTCGACCATCTCCAGCGAAAGCCTAACCACGCCTTTGTGAGCGATCTCGGACCACCTGACCCTGGGATGCCAACCGAAGCCGCAACCTTCCGCGTCCGACAGGTCCTCGATCTGTCCGGAATCGATTCTGCGATCACCTTCGCCCAATGCCACGCTGTATCTCACTCGACAACGATGATCAAAGCCGGTCAATCTCATAAGGTAGACGCTGACGCCGCTATCATGGCCACGGTAACCCTCTGGCTCCTTGTTCCCGTGCGGATAGATGACCAGATTCCAATCGAAGCCCCCGAAGGCGAAGTAATCGGTCTCCAATTTGTTCGGCTTCGATTGTCCCGCAGGGAACGTGCTGCTGGGCATCTTAAGCTCGGTCATGTAGACGGTGCGCACGTTGGCCATGGATAGTTCCAGCTGGAATTCGCCGTTCGTGTCGGCGAAATTGCGGCTGTACAGGTCCGACACCGGGATGTAGTTCCGGTTGCCTTGGGCAGGCGCCTCGTACGTGAATTTCACGCGTTTGCCCGAGAAGCCCTCGTTCATCGAGAAGTGTTCCCGGTTCAGCAGCGTGAACGTGAAGTCGACGTATACCCGCAGGTTCCTCGAAGCTCCACGCCATACCAGGTACGCGCCTAGTACCTTGACGAGGGACAAACGAGGGAATATTTATATTTCTTGTTTGTTTTACCGACTCGACGATGAACCAAGCGATGGTTTGCGAAAATTGTACTATTTTTATTCTATTATGATTCTACGGGGTGATCCCCTGGGTAGCAGACCCCAAAGTAGGTGTCGCCAAGCTGTAGAACGTCAAAATTGGTCTGTGTCGATATTGGCTACTTCGTGGAGACGACTGTGCTGTATATTCGAGGTATCCTAGGCTCTAAGTATTCTGGAGTTTAGGTATCATGGGATCTAAGTGTCCTATGGTGTAGGTATCCTAGGATCTAAATAGGTGTCCTAGAGTCTAAGTATCCTAGGGTTTAGGTATCCCAAGGACTAGGTATTTCGGAGTTTAGGTATCCTAGTGTCCAGGCATCCTGAGATCTAGGTGTCTTAGAGTTTAAGTATCCTACAGTTTAGGTATCCTAGGGTGTAGGTATCCTATGGTTTATATTATCCTAGGGTGTAGGTATCCTTGGCTCTAAGTATCCTAGAGTCTAAGTATCCCAGGGTCTATGTACCCTAGAGTTTCCTTAGTGTCTGCTAGTGAAGAATTCACCCTGTATTCACCTTGGAGGAGGCACTTGGTCATCTCTGCACTAACTGTCCCTTGTATAAATATTTAAGAATTTTAACCACTGTATCCAGAATTGTTTAATTACATTTTTGTGAATTCTATTTTCCAGAGTACACACAATTAAGGAATTCGAAGAAACTTCAACAAAGAAACTAGTCCAATTAATTTAATCTCGCTTCTGGCTACCTCCGTCGATGAACTTCTACAAGAATCAAAACATTGTGAATATTCTTTAATAGAAAATTCTGTCGATATCCAGACCAGGGCATTGTCCAAGATTAACCGAGGGTACAGATCGATCAAAACGCTAATATTTCGCATGTAGGTCGATTCAGGATTTACCGTCGCTTAATTATTTCACCGAGAAAGTAGACCTCGAGAAACCATATTAATACCGCTATCCGTGCTACCAAATTTTTATTCATAATAAATTCTTACGAAATATTCATTACATTTGCTCTTCAAAACTTGAAAAGAATTTTATCTCGATATATCCGTTGGAGGTTTTATTCCTAGCGAGGCTTTGAATTTATCGATACGATCGTTATCTAATTACCGAGTTAATCGCAGCATATTTTGATACCAGGTGTCGTTAGCCGCCGCGTTTATACAAAACCGACGGTCCTCGCGTTAATTGAATTTAAGCGTCGCCCGTGTCAATTGATTTTTCGACTTAAACGAGCACAACCGGCCAGAGGGTTTCAATCGAACAGACGTACTAAACCGACCTGCAAATATTTGCCTGATCATCGACCGATAGTAGAAAATTGTTCCCCGCAACGACGAATATCTCATGTTAAATGATTCGAACAGAAATCGGTTAATATTCAACGCGTTGTCCTCGATTAGTCGTCATTATTGAACACACGCTCGGTTAATCGTTCAATTAGTGCGAAACACAGTTCTGATACAAGTTAACATATTATTTCGCAATTCAAGCTTCATCTGTATAACATTTAACGTAAAAATGTTAATTTATGTTCTTCGTGTTTGTAACATTGCAAGTTTTTAAGAATTAATTAGTACAGCTTTATACCAGTATTAGTACATATTAGGTATTTGGGGGATTAGGAAATTTGGTATTAGCTATTTTGGGGCTTTAGGTATTCAGGGTATTTGGGATATTAGGAAATTAGGTAGTAGGTATTAGGTATTTTGATATTTAGGTATTCGTGGCATTAGCTGTTTGGGGAACTAGGTATTTGAAGTATTTGTGGTATTAAGAGACTAGGTATCAGGAAATTAGGTATCAGCTATTTTGGAGCTTTAGGTATTCAGGGTATTTGGGGTATTAGGAAATTAGGTATTAGGTATTTAGATATTCAGGTGTTCGAGGCATTAGCTGTATGGGGCATTCGGTATTTGAAGTATTTTTGGTATTAAGAAACTAGGTATTAGATATTCAGGGTATTAGGAAATTAGGTATTATGTATCTAGATATTTAGGTACTTAAGGCATCAGTTATCTAGGCTATTAGGAAATTATATATTAAATACTAATTTTAAGTATTACCTATTAAGCATTATTATCAGTACAACAAACTCTGCACTATTTCCAAACCATCAAATTTCAAGTATTTAAAAAATGTTAAAAAATATTTACAAATTCTACCACAACAAAACTAAAGTATCATTGATGTTATAAGTAAAATTATTCCTAACAGGAAGTGAAGTTTACCTTGTTCCCGCGTGAAAAGGCGACGGACCATCGTTGGAAACCGCAGACCAGCTCCTTGCTGGTGACGTCTCTCTCTGGATCACGCACCACGCTCCTGGTGACGACGAACGAGAAGACCCGCGTGCCACTGCTGTCAGGCAGCTGCGCGAATCTGTACAGCAGAGCCATCACCGCATCTCGAGGGCACAGCTATACCGATGGTCCACGATTACTCGACGTTTCGACGCTTCTCTTTAACTAATACTCTGAAACAGAACGTATCAAATATATATTATTACATTATTTATATTACCAATTATCTATTTACATATGTATATGCGCTTCAGGGTCGAAAATTGTCGACATTGATAAAATCCAGCACGGTTGCCCGATGTCCAAGAGCCTCGGATCATCCGGGCGATAAATATTCATAATTCAAAATATCGAACAAGATGGCACAAAGGAAAGGTAGGTGGCACGGTTAATAAAAAGTTTCGAGCTTCGCGCTCGTCCGACGGGAAGAGGGAGAAAGAGAAATCCAACAATCGTAAAACCACTTTGATCATTCTGATATAATCCCTTCGCTGTGCGTGACAATTAATGCCACAAGGAGCTTTGCGCGGACGATGCAGTATTTTCGAATCCAAAGAGGATTATTTCGGGCTCAAAGGAGTTCTGTGCGCTCGTGCAACTCGAAACACGAACCATCCTCGCTGCGACTTTGTGATTTTTCCCTCGAACGTAGTTGAAAGACGTCTGATAGGTTGCTTTATAATTCGAGTACGTGCCAGTTAATTAGTAAGATCTAAGGTGCTTTATAGTTTCATGAAATATGTTTGGCTTTGATGTGTCTTGATCAGCTAAAAGCAGCGATGACAAATCCATGGATTTGTGGGGTAATTTTAATACCTTTGCTACTAAGGGAGACTTTGGTAGAATGGTAGAATATTAAGGTAGTAGGTACTAGGATTTTAGGGTCTTACAATAGGAAGCTAGGATGCTGAGATAATAGGATGCTGGGATATTAGGTTGCTAGGGTCTCAGGGTGTTAGGATACTAGCACGCCACAATACTAGGGTGCTAGGATCCTAGGATTCTAGGACCCTGGAATTCTAGGATAGTAGAATGTTAGAAAGCTAGGATGCTAAAATACTAAAATGCTGGGATATTAGGGTGCTAGGATGCTAGGATTCTAGGGTCCTAGGAAGTTAGGGTACTAGGCTACTAAGATACTAGAATGCTGGGATATTAGATTGCTAGGGTCTCAGGGTGTTAGGATACTAGCATGCCATAACACTAGGATTCTAGGGTCCTGGGAAGCTGGGATACTAGGCTGCTAGGTAGCTAGGATGCTAAGATACTAGAATGCTGGGATATTAGATTGCTAGGGTCTCAGGGTGTTAGGATACTAGCATGCCATAACACTAGGGTGCTAGGGTCATAGAATGCCCTATTTGGATGCTAGTGCACTAGAATACTGGAATAGTAGACTGCTAAAATACTAGTACACTAAAGTACCAAATTACAAAAATACCAAAACAGCATAGAAGGTAGATTAAAACAGAATACATCAGAACAGAAAGAAAACAGTTACCTCTATTTAAAAAATGATGCGATTATATGTATAAATACTGTAAATCTACCACTGTATTCTTAAAAAAAAAAAAAAAAAAAAGGAAAATCACCTATATTTGTGGTGTTTGAACTTCACAGTAGTGAATCAAATTAAAAATGTGTATCAGTTTCTTAAAAATGTGATTTCAAAAGGAAATTCAGAAAATCTTCAGGCCAAACACAGCAAAATTAACGAGTAACCCTTTGAATTCTTAAGGGTCGTCCTTTTTTTCAACTCCTTCTACAATTATATGATTTATATATCTTCGAGTTAGGTTAATTTTTCTTTCTTTCCTTAATTCTTATTGTGTTTCTTTTATAAATTCTATCGATCTTACTTTGTCGATTTTTAGCAAAGAAATTATATTCACGATGGCAAGAAAATTGAAGGCAGACGAGGGTCCTGAATTCTTCAGGGCTGGTATTGTTTATCGAGAAATAGCATACTGGTTGACTAATCTTTCGAAGTATTACGCCACCGAAGATTATTTCGAGAAGGCTATCCAGCAAGGTCAAGAAAATGATTTGAGAACGTACTTGGGCCTTTGTAAGGCGTTGGTTAAATTCGCTAGGTACGTCAAGGCGGCGGAAACGGCTCAAAAATGCCGAGAAATGGGTCAGTTACAAACATCATATTTTAATTAACATTCTCATATTTCTTCTATATAGTATCTTCTAAATATGCTAGTGAATTTGATACAAATCTGAGAGGATCTGAGAATTTCAGAATCTGTGACTTTAACAATCCAAAAATTTGAAAATCTGACAAATCCACGAATTGAATAATATAAAAATCTGAAAAGTTAAGAATTTAAGAATCTAATTACCCAAAAGTTCAAGAACCAAGAAATTTGAGAATACTAAAAATTATAAAAATTCATTTCCGCTCCAATTAACCCAACAAAATATATTTATCATCCAATCAACTATCTCCACTCTCATCCCTTATAAAAATTAACATAAATAACCATCCCTTCGTATCGTCATCGCCTCCTTTGTCGTTATAATCAATCTCCGTGTTCACTTTCAGATCCGACCTATTCCCACGTGAGGCACATGATGCTTCAAACGTTGTTCCACATCGGTGAATTCGAGTACAGTTTAGTGCACGCCCATCAAGGCTTTCAGAAGTTTCCGCTCACCTTTTTCGAGCACGGGATATGCCAAGGGAACGAGACCGTCGAGGACTGCGTGGGTAGAAACACCTTGCCCAACGCGTTGTTCCTTCTCGCGCCTTGGATACGAGAGCTCGAGGAACACAGGAAGTTAATGATCGAGAAGATGAAAGAGGAAGTCGACGAACTTGCTGGTACCCAAGTATTGATAGTTTTAATCCCTTGTTCCACAGAGCTAATAATTTATTCCAGTCTAAAAATGTAAGAATCTAAAAACCTTTTTTGAACCAGAGGGCGTAATTTGCCGAGCGCAAAGTGCCCGATTCGTTCCCTAGGGCACAAATTATTTTATTCGCCAAATAGGTATTAAAAGCCCGATTTTGACGACCTTTGGTTAAAAAAATAGGATACGTAACAGGGGCTCAAGGTGACACTCACCCTCGTCTTGGGCGTCAGTCAACCATTTGGCGCCGTTGGTAATTTTAATATCTTTGCTACGAAGGGAGACTTTGGTAGAATAGTAGAATATTAAGATAGTAGGATACTAGGATTTTAGGACCTTAGGAAGCTAGGATACTAGGATGCTAGGTAGCTAGGATGCTGGGATATTAGGTTGCTAGGGTCTCAAGACCCTAGAATCCTAGGATAGTAGAATGTTAGAAAGATAGGATGCCAAGATACTCGAATGCTGGGATATTAGGGTGCTAGGATATTAGCATGCCACAAGACTAGGGTGCAAGGATACTAGGATTTTAGGGTCCTAGGAAGCTATGATACTAGGCTGCTAGGTAGCTAGGATGTTAAGATAATAGGATGCTGGGATATTAGTATGCCACAACACTAGGGTGCTAGAATAGTAGAATGTTAGAAAGCTGGGATGTTAAGATACTAAAATGCTGGGATATTAGGTTGCTAGGGTCTCAGGGTGTTAGGACCCTAGCATGCCATAACACTAGGGTAACACGGACTCAAGGTGACTCTCACCCTCGTCTCGAGCACCAATCACCCATTTTTCGCCCTTGATACGTAATACGCTATTGAGACATTAATCTCCGTAATATGTGTAAGTACATGTCACAACTAATTGAAACAGAGTTTCTCCAGGCTTCGAGGAGGAGGATTCAAAGTTCAAAGTGAACGACCCGGAGGCCCAGGAGGAAGCAGCGTTCAGAAAGTTACAACGTGTGATCGGGAAGATCTACCTCGGTTACTTGGCCCACGATAAGGATTTCCTACATGAAATGGCCGAAAATACCGATCTGCTGCAACTACCCAATAAATACTTGATAACACTGCTACGTATACTGGCAACCACGAGTTACCAAAAAGCATTGCGCAGACAGAACATCCTCCGAATGCGTCGACCTCTTTACGTGTTGCTTTTCAACCGAAGAGGTATACCCAAGGGTCACAGGATCATGATAGAAGAGGAGAAGAAATTGCGTAGAAATTTGATCATCATCGAGGCGGATTTCCTGTTGCGTCGTTTGCACGATATCAGAATGCGCAAGGAGTACACCGCGTTCTTTAGGTGAGGAGGTTGACCATCTGTGATTGTTACAATAAATAATTTTTAGTCTTGAGTTCTCGTAGCAAAGGAAACTGAAGTAAATATTAATAATTAACCCTTGTACCGTGGATTGGTTAGATAGCAACGATTTAAATTTAATTTTACATATTTCTTTGGCTTCCGTTTAGTACGCGTCGACCAAGGATTAATGAATAAATAAGTAGTTTAGCCGAGGGAAATATTATAATAGTTACTTGACTGAATTAACCCTTTGATGATGGATCGCTTTGACAAAAATTGTATTTTAAATTTGTTAGAATGGTGGATCGTGTCAAGGACAAATTCGACTCGTACTCGTTGAAGATGTTCCCGTTGAAACAGGAATGTCTGAACGCGATCTACAACATGGTCGCATGGGTGTACATAGACACACGGGATTTGACTAAACTGAAGAGCAACCGGATTCGAAAAATATATTTGAATCATCACTTGGGAATAAAAGTGTCCGAATTGCCGAGAGACTGCGATATTGGCTGGGTGAGGGCCATAAATTGGAAACTGGCTCTCAGGGTTTTTCGCAGGTATCAAACCTTGGAATATCGATCGAACGTTTATATAGTCATTTTTATTATACTTTAAGCTTCAAATTGATGTAGAATAAGTACTATTTTACGATACTTTTATATGTCATGAAATTGTATTCGATTTTCTACGTTTCAAAATTGATCATTGTGCGCTACGATTCGTAACCAGCCATTTTTCATTATGAATTCCGACGGGGCACTTATACAATTATTTTCGTCAAACTTTAAGCTTTCAATCGATATACCACAAGTTCTATTCCGAGATAATTTCATGTCATAAAATCCCTAATAATCTGAATAACTATAAACACCCTTAGTACAATAATTATCCTTAAAAATCAGAAGTAATTTTGATCGGACTACACGATAACGATTCTACCAAAGATCCAAACTCAATCCCCACGCTTATCGCTAATCACGATATTAATAATCTGATCCGCAGACGATTAGCGATGGCTTCGGAACCTCTCGAACTTGCCTGGTTGTTCCACGAGCTATCCAAACACCTGATCGATATCCGTCGCTACGATTTGGCCAGATTCTACACGAAGAAGGCCCGCAAGAACAGCCAGGAAGCGGAAAGCGAGCAATGGGTGCTGAACACCCATCACTTGTTACTACGTATCGAGATCAGCCAGAACTATCGCAACGAGGCGAAAGAAGTTGCGCTCCGAGCGCTGTCCAGTTCCAAGAAATTGGGCCTCGATTTCCTGGTCGATTTCTACACGAACGTGATCAACATCATCGACCGGATGGACACGGACAAATTGCTCGATTCGGACGCCATCGCTGCCAGACAACAGTTGATCCTCGATCTGATGCCTCAGGACATGAAGCCCGAGGTGGATTATCTCTGGAGGAGCATGGAAGCTGTGCCTGCCAAACGAAGATTATCCGTGATGCCTGGCTGTAAGCCGGTCGATCGAAACTTCCAATTGCCCAGCAAGAGGATGACCATCATGCCCAACTCTCACAAGGATCCGGAAAAGGAGGCGAGGAACGCTTTGCTGCTGGAGTTTGCGCGAACCGAGGAGAGACCCGGTTTCGTCGACTTTAACGAATACGAGTGATGAGGAATGCTTGAACGTTGACACGTCGACTTTGATATGATTAACGTTACTTAAGGATTTTAGCCTCCTAGGATATTGTTTATATCGGAGTATTAGTGGCGCTTGGTATTTATTTCGGAGCGATGGAAAATTGGGGATTGATTTAAGATTAACTTTGGTGGTTAATATTTAGTACTTACTATTTGGTTGTGGAAAGGTTAGGAATAGAATTAACTCTTTGCAACTCGAATGGTGCCTCTGAGACGCCATATTTAATCTATCGGAGTATTCTAAAATGCGACATTTCACTTTCACCCGTATCAAAATATAGGAAATTAACACGTTGACTGCCACAGTGAAAACGGACGTGTGTAGTCAGACACGTTGAAATTCTAATTATTAAGAATATAATCAACTAATTTTTTAAATTTTACCTTTCAAATCGATAGCTAGCATTATTAGTTTAATGATAACGCTACTCGTGGTTTGTTTCGTCATTTCTTTTGTTAATTATTTGATTGTAAAATATTTCGGGTGCCGGTCACCGGTGACCCCCGTGGCAGCCAACGTGTTAAAGAAGGGAATAAAAATCGACAGATCCTTAAATATTACTAACTGTGCGTTTGGTTTCTGGAAACGCAGCTGGAAAATTAGATTAGACCCGATTACGTCCAAAAATACTTCGAATGCAAAGGGTTAAGCCTAGGTTGCCGTAGGATCGCGCAATATTTTTGATTTTGTTGTGTCTCTTCTTGTCGAGATTGTACGAGAACTCTTTTCGTGTATCCTGATTGGACTTACAAAATTCGCTGTGTCGAAAGAAATACGTGGTAGAGGACCAGTCGTACAATACTCACGATCGGTGAAGGCTGATAGTAAAACCATTTATAAAATCATACGTCCATTACCAGAAAGGTTCTCGACTCGACAGTTGCATTGGTAGAATATACTAATTCTAAGTACTCATTTCAGAGCAGTGGTTCTTAACCGGTGTTCCGCGAAATTATGAAAGCCAAATTTTTCTTTTTAAATGATCTTTATAATACAGATATTAATAAGAAGATTTAATATAAATCGTGTTTTACCTGACTTCAGAAAGGTTAAGAACCACTGTTTTAGAGTAATGGAAGAAGACTAATCGAAGTATTATTTTAATATACTATAGATGGTACCTAACTTAACTAGTTTTAAGCTTATATTACATTAATAACATACCACCATTCCAATATACTTAGCTCTAACCACTGTTTTAGAGTAATGGAAGAAGATTAACAGAAGTATTATTTTAATATACAATAGATGGTACCTAACTTAACTAGTTTTAAGCCTATATTACATTATACTTGCCTCTAACCTTAGTATATACTACCATTGTAACTTAGATTCTAAATATTTCATTAATATTGCATCGATCTTCGTCAGAAATACTAACTTAAGTATTATACACATCCGAAAGCAATATTCCTTTGGTATATCTTCTGACACCAGATGAAGCTATAATTACAATCATAAGCAAAAGCGTACAAATAGTTTCCTACTGAAAAATTGTGTGGCTTAATTAATGAATAGAAATGGCGAGGCATGTTCGATGAAACTTTTTCAGTTTGGCAGAGAAAAAGTTGTTCCGTTGACTCGAACAGACGATCAATCCTTGTTAAACTGGATCACAGGATTCACAGGAGCTTCTTCGAACAGTGGATCTCACATATCCTTCGTTTAAAGTTTCCAAAGTTCGAAACCGGGCAGCTTTGAAGTTCGTAGAACTCGTGTTAGTTTGGGTGGTGGAGAGGTGGGTTGAGAATGGCTTTTCCTCGCTTTTCAGAGGATAATCTTAATGTGCGATGTTCAGTTGATTTCCTGGTAATGTCTCGTTAACAGCTCCTCCGGAATTAACGACTGTTTGTTGTATATTGTCGTTACATTTTGTAATTTTTCGGTTTTTATGACGAATAGATTCTTCTTGAAATAAATTCTAAAGAAAATTCCTGTACTATTTTAATCCTTTATTTCTAAATTTAAATAAATTTAAATAATCTTACAAATATAATTCTTGCTATCGAAATACTTAAATACAAATCCAGGCAAGTAGAAAATGAAATTTACAACTATTCTTCCATCTCCTTAGAAAATTTCCAATTTTTCAGTACGTGCGATCGAAGGAAATCTATCAGCTTGTCATCTGTTGCGAACGAAGTTGCATATTCGCGACAAATTCAGACCGACACTCGACAAATGTCGATTTCGAGGCCGGAAAATACCGATGGCTTTTCTGGCGAGTTCGGAAAATCTAACCGGCGAATCGGCAGATTTGAACGAGACGAGGAATGCGGTGGAAAACGCGGAAAATCGTGCTCGTCTGTTGCAGAGGAAAAACGAGCCGAGAATTGGTCGTAGAAAGAGCCGAGAATATGCTCAGGCTCTTCATTGCGAGGCTGATAAACTGTATCGCAGGCAGGTTTCTTGGAATTTTCATATAAAATTCATTTTGATTATCGTTAAATTCATTTTTCATTGTGGTCACGTTATCTTCAATATAATTTCTAATGTTCATTAGACATTTACACGTAATTTGTTTCTTTAAATTTAATTAATGATAGAATCAGGGGGCCAAGGTTAGAATTATTGTACATAATTGTTCATATTTTTAATAGAAATTCGTTTCGTTTTATTTGTTATATTTTCACTGGAATTCTATCGTTTCTTAGGGAATAGTAGTCAGGTTATAGCAAATCCTGGTGCGAGTCTATCAGGGATTTAAACGGTGACACAATTTCGATCGGTCGAAATCAAATTGTCCTTTCAGGCACGCGTTCATAATTAATTGGTGTTAAGGGAAGTGTCGAATCGCAATTTGCAGCGGTGATTACGAGACGGCGTTGGTGCTGTATCATCGTGCCGCGAACTTATTTCCACGGGACACCAGTCACAGCGTGGCAGCCAGACGAACCGCGGCCATTATAAGCTCTTGTAATCATCCGACGAAAGCTCTGCGAAAGGTTGTGAACAACGGGGAACAATTAACGATGAGCCTGTGCCCGGAAACCGCCGCGATCGTAGCCAACGATAGTTTGAAGAAGTCACCGGATCCAGAATCCGTGGCTCATATTCTCAGGTAGATTGTTCGAGGATTGAGGTAGAATTTTATATGGAGTTGTTTGGGGACAATTAATTATATGGGAATTAATCAGTTGTAGTATGGTAAGTCGATAAGTTGGATACTGAAATTTGAAAATTTTGGGGAAGCGAAGATTGGTAATTTGGGATACTGATATATGGAAATTTTGCAAAATGAAATTTGGATATTTGGAACACAAATTTGGTAATTCGGGAAACTGAAATTTGGGAAATTGGGAAAACTGGAATTTGGTCATTTGGAGCATCGAATATTGGTAATTTGGGAAACTGAAATTCGGAAATTTGGGGAAACTGAAAATTGGTAATTTGGGAAAACTGAGATTTGGTAATTTGGGAAATAGAAATTTGGAAAATTGGAAAAACTGCAATTTGGCAATTTGGAGCACTGAAAATTGGTAACTTGGGAAACTGAAATTTGGAAATTTTGCGAACTAATATTTGGAAAATTTGCAAATTGAAATTTGATAATTTGGGAAACTGAAATTCGGTAATTTTGGAGAAC
Source organism: Stelis phaeoptera (assembly GCA_943735885.1). Lineage (NCBI taxonomy): Eukaryota > Metazoa > Arthropoda > Insecta > Hymenoptera > Megachilidae > Stelis > Stelis phaeoptera. Next base: position 9,933,868 of record OX030939.1, on the reverse strand, counting down.
TGAAAATTTGTAATTTTGGAAACTTGGGAAACGAACATTTGGAAACATTGCAAATTGAAATTTGCTAATTTGGGAAACTTAAAATTTATAAATCTTGCAAATTGAAATTTGGTAATTTGGAAATTTCGCAAATTGAAATTTTGATAATTTGAAAAAATCAAAGTTTCGAAATTTCAAAATATATTAAATTTTGCAAAATTTGCAAAATTTCTTTTACAACCCTACCAACCCGATATCCCTATTAGCTACTTCGACACGCACAAGACTCTCTGGAAGACTCTTCCCTCCCCCCGAGCCTCGAGCGTCCAATTAACAAAAAGGAAAAGGATGCTGAGCAAACAACACCTAGCCGATCTATCATTGACCAACCTACAAGCAACTTTCAATTCCGGCAAGATGACCCCTGCCCTCAAGATAGCCCAGGACTTGCTTCATCTATCAGCAGGCTTCCAGGACCCCAGTCGTTATCAGATAACCGCTTATCACTATCTATCCTTGATCCACGTGGCTTTAGGCAGACACGATCGGGCAGTGTCCAACGTGTCTCGTCTGGTTCGTTTGTCGAAGAGCACGGGCGACGAGGTACAAATTTATCGATCCTTCGTTACCTTGGGAAAGGTCCACCTAAGTTTCGGACACTTGAACGCGGCCGCCAAATCCTGGGAATATTTGTCCAAGGATCTGAGGGAACCGATTCCAGTCGCCTGGATCAGACACGAGATTGGAAGGTGTCATTTGGAGACTGGAAAATACAAACAGGCGATGGACATGGCTGTGAAATGCGTAGACGCAGCCTTGAAGGGGAAATCTAAGAAATGGTTGCTCTATGGAAAATTACTTTTAGGTAAAATACGAAGAAAAATGAATATTCATATTTACAAAAATTACCTCGAATCTTAATTGTGGGAAATTAAAAATTTCAGAAATAACAAATAACTACTGTCGCAATATTCAACTAGTATATCGATTCTATTCTACCCATACTAATCATTCCATGAATATACTAAATTTCAAATAACCGTAAGAAAGGTTAATAACATTCTGTAATTATTTCATCGTAGGTCTGAGCCTGGCCAAACAAGCAAGATACACGGAATCGTTGGAAGAGCTTCAGGTAGCCGCGAAGATCACCGAGGAAGAGGGTGACACTCCCATGCTGTCCTATATCCGAAACCTTATCGATCAGGTGGCGCACGCTCTGCGAACTAACCCCTTCGAGGACGACTGTTTGAAACAGTCCAGGAATCTTTCCAACCCCGGCGAACACCCCAAACGATCCAGCCTATTCGTCAGCCGTGAGGAGACCGTGATAACGACCATGTACACGCAAAGAATGATCGCCGAGTATCGCGATTCGTCCAGCAACGAGTCAATCGACGACGAGGCAACCAAGAAACGAGAAGACGACGAAGCTTCGGCTACCGTCGAAAAACCCAGTCCTTCCGAAAGTCGGGAACAGACTTCCACGTCCACTTCTTCCTTCAACGACGAAGAAGAGGATTCGGAGTCGGACGAGGAGGCTCGTGAAGAAGATGTTAAATGTACCAGTAGTAAAACGTCGTTCAAGAGCGCCAACACTACGGCTACTTACGTGATAGAAGGAGGAGACTCGAAACCGGAGGACAAAGTCAGCAAGGACGAAGATAAGGATTCGAGAAACGTCGTGTTCGAGGATGGATACGCTGTTCGAATGATCGACCAGTTGGACAGGATGGAGAATATGGAATTGCTGAAGTTGCTGAAGGAGGGATTGCTCGAAGAAGATTGGTCGGACGATTTTGGGAATTCGGGCGATGGTAACAGAGAGAATCGTAGGACGCCGAGATCCTGATGAGATAGGGAAAAAGGAAGATCGTGGTGAATCATTGAGCCCCGGAGTCTGTCGATTGATCTGTTAACGTGTTTGTAGAATTATACGGTAGGAGCCGTAGATTTAAATTAGTATATTTGATATGAAAGATTGCGAGGGTTGTTTTATTCAGTATCATAGAGTGTTTTGGTAATCGGGGAAATTAGTTGGCAAGGGTGCAGATATTCGAGTAATTAATTCAACATCAGTATGACTGAAATTAAGGGCAATAATTAAGTTGAATAATAAAATTGCAGGATACTGGAAATCTAACAAGGGGACTTTATTATAAGATACCCTTTGATTTTTCTTATTTTCATATATGTTGTACTGTTTCATCTCCTGTGTAATTTTGACTTTTTAACTGTGGCCCACTCTTTTGTCGTTTCGGGGAAATTATCGATGAAAAATAATCCTTTTTTACGGTTGTCTTTTCATTCAATTATTCGATTATTCCTAAGGAAAATATACAACGTAAAAGTAAAAAGGGATTATTTTTCATCGCTAATTTCCCCGAAACGACAAAAAAGTGACCCACAGTTAAAAAGTCAGATTACACAGGAGATCAAACAGTACAATATACATACGAAACTAGGAAAGATCAAAGGGTATCTTATAATAAACTCCCCTTGTAAGATACTTTGTACAAAAATTCGGATCACGAAGGGTGGAAAATTTCCTTTCCTATTCTGACAAAGCAACACCAATATTGGCCGCGTCATTATTCGAGTATCAGCAGAATTCGGTTTTAAAATTCGAAAATTCCAATATTTCAACATCAGTATAACTCAAATCAAGATAGTACTATTTTTAAACATAATACAATTGCAGGATACTGTAAATATAAGATACTTTGTACAAAAATTCGAATCATAAAGGGTGAAAAATATCGTGTTATCATTCTGACAACGTGCCATCTCCAATTATTATTGACCGTGTTTCGCGAGAAGCAAAGGTGGTATCGGAGCTCGAAGTTTTCCCGCAAATTTTCCAGAATTCCATTTGGACGGGTATCAGGAAAATCCGTAGCCGGTTCCCTTGGAACGCACGGGATTATCTGTTATCAGTCGAGGCTCGACGGTCGACTGAATATTCATTCGTATTATCGATGGCCGAACAACGGACGTGCCTGAGCACCCGTGAAACGTCAAGCAGAGAGCAAAAAAAAAAATGCATCGCTCGTTCTCTGTATTCTTTTTATTTTTTTTTTATTTTTTTTTTATTTTATTTTTTATCGACTCGTGTCAAAGGATCGAACGTTCCGCTCGACTTGCACAATCAACGAGGAACGAACTTCTCGTTCGATTCGTTCTCGAATCGAGAGCGACAGTCGATCGAGCAGAAATAAAGGGGCGAACGGTGGGGGTTGGTTGGAATTTAATTCGTCCCGATAATGGCCAAATTAGGCTAATCGAGGTGCAAGGTGAAAAATGCTCGTACGCGGAGTACGTTGAAATAATGGGTCGAAACGTTTGGCCCTTGTATAATATTTTATCGGTAAGGTAGATAAGTGAAATATAGCTAACGTTGGGTAGCTAAACCAATTTGAATAATTTAACAAATAAATTTCTAATTTGTATTATTTCAATATCAAAATTAGGAAAACTCCGACTTGCTCTTCCTGTTGTTTAAACGGACGTGCGTAGTCAGACACGATAAAATCCTAATTATCAGCTGAATATTAACGCTGTCCACGGTTTATTTCGTCGTTTCTTTCGTTATTTGATTGGGAAAAGTGTCGGGTGCCGGTCACAGATGACCACCGTGGCTGCCAACGTGTTAAACTAACAAAATCAACCACAAATCATGATGTCGCTAACGTTCGGGGTTGAAGTCGTTTCAATTATCCAGCTATCTCGAACAATCCCCTCAACACCCGTTTTACAACCCTCGTTAACTTTCCCCTTCAAGATTTACCGATTGTCTAAACGATGTATCCTGTTGAATGTCAAGGGAAGCAAGTTGACAGGCTGTTAAAAAAGTGTCAATTCCACGAGGGGATGAATAACGTACGTATGTGTGTAGGTGCGTAGGCAGGAGACTTGTCGAGCATAAAAGGAGGCCAGGGTTGGAAAGACGAGAGGGTGAAAGGTACTTTCAGTACTACCTGTTGAGCTACCTATGTGTTCTCAGCAGGCCTCTTTTGTATGGTCATCAAGGCGTTTGGAAAATACCTATTCGTACTCGTGTTTCTCCGGTCTTCGGCCACGTAACAATGGACTGGACCACTTGTTACCCTGTTATCTCGTGCTGCGAATGTCTACACTTTCGTTTAGGAATATAGTTTGCTTTCGGTCCGAGCAACTTTGAAGTAGATTTGTATCTTATTTCGTCATTTGGCGGTTTAGTTAGCACGTTAAAGGAGCGATGGAATTGTTTTAATTTGTATAAAGTTGTGTTTGATTTTGTACCATTTAGGTATTATTAGGTATATATATATATATTAGGATATAGAGGAATTTGTAGAAAGTTTGGGAGTAGTAGGATATTTAGGAGTGGAGGACTCGTAGCGGTGGATATAGTCAATAATATAGCCGACCGTGATGCAAAAGGCTGAAATTATATTTTTAATGCTTTTGATCTGCTAATTATTTTAATGATATCTCAGCTAAGAACGCGTAATTATAGATAAATAGAACGTATAGATTAAATTATTTGGAATCGTAAGTAGTATAGTCAATAATATGACTGACTACACTGCTGTAACTGTGAAAGGTTAATAATTTTATAATTCAAGGATACTATTTTAATGATATCTCAGCTAATAACGCGTAATTATAAATAAACAGAACGTATAGATTAAATAAGAGGAATCGTAAGTAGTATAGTCAATAATACTGCCGACTGCGCCGATATAATTCTGAAAAAACAATAATTCTGTAAATCCAGGCTGCTATTTTAATAGTATTTTAGCTGGTAACACGTTCACGCTTTTACAAAAGTTAAATTTTTCATTCTAAACTCGACAATAAGAATTTTCAGTAGTACAGTCAATAATACATCCGACTCCTATTTTTCCCAAATTCCTCTATAAAATTCCGATAAATTAACAATTTCGCTTTCCAAAACCTATCATAGCAATACTATATTTTCCAAGAACCAAATTTTTACAATAATAATTAACCAAAACCTTCACAATCCATAAATTATGCAATCCCTAATCGAGGTTAGGCATTAGCGTAATGAGTAATGTAACTGACTACTAGTAATCCTGCGAACCACAGTTCGAATCTCAATAATTAACTCCCATTTTTTCAACGAGGTTTTTCAATAATACAAAAATATATGTAACTCCAACAGCGATCAATTGTTTTAAACAACTGCCGTATTGAATTTCAGTCTGCTTCGAAATGGCACGATCATATTAGTACAACATATTTCTGGCTTCGAATTTCTCGCTGATTAAAACTGCGTCAACGAAAATTATGGTTAGGCAGGTCGGAGAAAATTGCTATCGTACCACCGTAGTTTGTGTAGTTTGTTTCCATCGGGCGTGAGTTTTCAATTAACATATTCGTTCGTAGAAACACAATCAACCTACTATGTGTGTGTATTGTCCGGTGAATAGCCCTGGGCCCCTCGGACCAGGAATTGGAACCGTTTCTAATCCTTCATTCGTATAATGTGGCTATTGTCGAACTCCAGTCGCGTTTGTTACAATAGTATTGTTCGACGTTCAGTTTGTTCGCTCACCTGTCTCTCGGCGAAAGAATAAACATTATTGTCGCGAAACAATCCCGGACGGTTCGCGTCAGAATCGAAAATGCCATTATTCGTTTCTATCGAGCGAGAATCGCGCGTACAGAGTTTTCATTCGAAACGAGAGAAGAAATTCAATTACGTGATAATTATGTTAGGTTATATGGGATACGAAACGGGTCGGTTGATTTATTCAGGGAATCCTTCGACGATTGTAATTCCATTCGTGATAATGTTAATTAACACGTTGATTGCCGTGCGGGGTTATTGGAAATTGGCGTTACAAGTTTAACGCAAGGAAAATTCTGAAACTCGTATTAAATCGAAATATGATGAACACCAAGGTATATCGAGTGCAAACTGTATCAAATCCATATCGTATTAACTTGCCAACTATAATAATCATTACGAATTAAAATCTTTCGGAATTATTTCTAAAAATCTAGGAACCCGAGTAATTCGAGTAATTTTCCAAAGCAAAATATAGCAAATTGTAATCGCTAATTTAATATCAATTGGTATCTTAAAATTACAAAAATTAGAAAATTAAATTATAATTATAACGACCTTAGTACGTTAATCAAAATTTTCTTAACTTTTATCGACGTTTATGATTTGTATCCTACACGATTATTTATTAAAATCCAACAAACGATCCTATAAATATTCGACAAGATCAGGATTCTAATAATCGCCCGAAAACTGAAGGTTTAAATTATAATTATATAACGTGTCAACGTGTTAACCGAAACGTGCTTCGAAGAAGTTATAATACACCGGGGTGCGATGTGCTTCCGGTGGGTTCAGAACGAGCGAATTTCCGTCCGTGACTATTATGCGTTCACAGAATTCAACCTCGTACAATCGTTCCACGTAATTCCAAAAGGGGTTCACGAGCTCGTACCGCTTCATTAAAGTGGGCTCATTTTATGTTTTTGCCCCCCATCCCCCACCCCTCCGTGCGAAAGCCAACTCTAATCCAATTAAGATAATTAAACGGGAACGCGTCACTGACAATCAGTCACACTGCATTTACTCGAGAATTGAAATACAAAGTGAAAATTAACGACGAATTATCATCATTCGGATTGTTTCTGTGATTGTAATTGTTAACAGACTGTGTTTCAACGTAATTATGATCTTTTTTTTTTTTTATAAAAATATTCACTCCAAGCGAATAGAAATTGAAACATTTATCGTATTCGAGATTTTTGTAAAAATTGAGAATTCTTCAAAGATACATTCGTGATTTTTAAAATTGAATTTTTAGAAATTTTCTGGATGTTACAGTTTTTGAATTTTAAAAAGTTTTCTTATTTCATAATTTGATTTTTATGATATTTAAAAAGAAATGGTAGATACGAAATGGTAATGAAATTTTGTAAGTTATCGTAGGGTGATTTTAATTAAAATGTTTCGTTAACAACATGCAATAATAAAGTTGAACAACCACAAATTATCGACGTGACTGGGTATGTTGTCAGGATGTATCGGTTTTAAAGTGTTCTTCTGTTCGTGTGTAGGTTGGCATATTAATTGGTAGCGGAATTTACACGTTGAAACAGGCTTTCGAGCTGGAAACACAACCGATGTTGCGAACAAAGGAGAAAGAGAATCGGGTGGTCCGGCAAAGTTAATTAGTTATTCGAAGCCTGCCGGCAACGAATAACGATGTTAACGATGCTTATCGGGTTGTCTCGTCCTCAGGATCGGGGTAGGAACCGTTCACAAGAACCTTACACGCTCCTACGCTTTACCCCTGAACATCCATTGTCTTTTGTGGATTCGATACTTTTTATTTCCTGCCTCTTTTGTTCTTAACAGGGGTTCAAAGGAATTGAAGTTCCTTTGAAATTACGCCGGGACTCTTCTTTTATACTTCCTTTTGTTTTTTTCAATCGATAGAGATTGTTTAAATGTATAGGGTGTTCCAGTGTTTTGGGAGCTTCTTTTCTTTTCTTTTTTTTTCTAGGAGGATGTGTAGAAATTTCAAGTATTATATTTTGGGGAATTTAAAAATTTTAGGAAGTTATATTTTTGGGGATTTGAAAATTTTGAGATTTTATGTTTTTCGAGATTTTGTAGAATTGGGGATTTATATTTCTGGGATGTTAGGGATTTGGAAATTTGGAAATTTAGGGATTTTGTATTTCGGGGATTTTAGAGTCTAAGGAAGTTTATATTTTTTGGGAACTTTGAAATCTGGAGATTTTATAATTCTGGGAATTTAGAAATTTGGGAATTTTATATTTCTGGGAATTTAGAAATTTAGATATTTGGGGATTTTATATTTCTTAGAATTTGGAAATGAAAAAGTTTTATATTTCTAGGAATTATATTTTTAAGAATTAAAAAATTTGAAAACCAAATTATATTCCCAGAAATTTAAGAAACGTTAACATATACATATATTTAACATAATTATAATTCTCTTTAACGAAAAGGTTAACACAATAACCGCGACAATATCTATCTTATTCTTTGCATTCAATATCCTTGAATATCTGTTCCTGTTACATAATAAAGAACACTTTGCATAGCATTGAATCGACAATACAGGAACAAAAGGTTACCAAAGTTTCTTGAACGATCGTCTTTTCCTTTCCTCTCGAGTGAAACGATAATCCAGAGAGCCCTGTTTCATCCTTTCCATTGGACGAATCGAAGGATTTCTCACCGATTCTTTCCTATTCCCAGAGCGTATCCTCCGCAACGTTACACCGAGCCTCGAGGAAATCTTCTTGATCGTCTCGTAAAGCCCGTAGAAGAATCCTGATTATATTCAGCAGCAGCCGTATAAAACCGTACTACGTGTTCTGGATCCGTTGTGGATCAACAGCCTCTCTCTGTTTGTACCACATTAAAAACATTCAATAATTTTAATTTATCTTTAATGTAATTTTAAAATTCTTCTCGAGCCTTGAAACAAATATTTTATCAACATTCTGTGTTTAGAATATTTTAAAACAGAGAATTAACACTTTGGTCGCTATAAATTTTGTTAGAATTTGTAATTTTTATATACGGTCTTTAGTATTGGAAATTTGTATTATTCTTCTTGGAACTGGGATTAAAATTAACCTGACTGATTTTTAAGTTCGTTTAATTCCTCTCCGAATGTTAATAAGGGACTACTAATAGAATTGACACAACTCACTTAAATTTGAGAAACTTTTATAATGTTTCTTGAGGAAGGAGATCGAAATAAAAATTTTCAAATAGAAATACACGAAGATACGATAATTTATAATATCAAAAGGCACAGTTGGATCATAGTTACGTTTGAGAGTTTCAGTTCACCCGTGCATCAAAATTACTGATTTCTTATTTTTCTTTTTAATCGTAATTACGAGGTTGAATTGGGCTGGTCAAGTTTTACGTGTCTAGTGGCAGTTCATAAATATTACAGCGATATTCATCCTCGACCCAAATTTCCTAATTACATTACGTGTCGAGGGTACGTTCAAGGACTCCCTTGGCTCCAACAAATTTTCAAAATCCCATCGTACGTGCAATTTTACGCTAACCATTTTCATCCCTGTTCATTGGCCGTTTCATACATCACCATCATCAAATTTGCGAACTGAACAATCGATTTTCTGCAACGATATTATAACAAAAATCGTCAAAAAACGTCAAAGTTTCAAGGTATCAAGTCCAACATCCGAGAAGCTTCGAAGTCTGAGATTCTGGGTCCAACTTGAACGACCTAACATCATGGAATCGTAGTTCAAGGTTCTAGCTTCAGTATTAAATATCCAAAGGACGAGGATCAAATCTCAAGTGGCAGAAAACTTCATTCAATATTCAGTTCTCAGCTCTAGAATTCAAGGTTCAAGGTTCAAGGTTCTTCGAGGACCAGAGGTCGACTACCATGGGCCATGGTTCAACTCGACATTCAGTGTTCATCTTTAAACTTTCAGTTTTCAACATTTAATATTCTGAGTTCAGGGTTCAAAGTTCAAAGAATAAGATTTCAAGGTTCAAGGTTCTTCGAGGACCAGAGGTCGACTGCCATGGGCCATGGTTCAACTCGACATTCAGTGTTCATCTTCAAACTTTCAGTTTTCAACATTTAATATTCTGAGTTCAGGGTTCAAAGTTCAAAGAGCACTGGTTAACCACTACAGAGATCAAGGATCAACTATTAGGGGTTCTGGTTCATCCCAATTATCAATTTTCAATTTTTAACATTCAATATTCAACTTTCAGGTTTTGAAGTCAAAATGGATTCATAGATCAGGGTTCAAAGTTCAATCATCAAAGATCTTGATTCAATTCAATCTCCACCACTGTTCACCACCAAAATTTCAATTTCCACCCTTCTGCATCGATCTTCAGGGTTCAGAGGTCACAGTACGACGTTCATTGGTTCAGGGTTCAAAGATCTTGATTCAATTCAATCTCCACCACTGTCCACCATCCAAATTTCAATTTCCACCTTTCAGCATCGATCTTCAAGGTTCAGAGGTCACGGTACGACGTTCATGGTTCAGGGTTCAAAGTTCAAGATACACTATTCAAGGTTCAAAGATCAAAACCAAGACCATTCGTTGGTATTCGGCATTGAAATTTGAATTTTCAATCTTCAGAGTTCAAGGTTCACGTTACACGGCTCAAGACACAGGCATCAGGAGTTCAAGAATCATAACTAAGAATTGTTTTAGCGTCTCCAGCTCCTTACAGGCGATTTCCATTGAAAATTTCCATCGCACTTCCTCAGCATCACGATGCGCCTGGGTTCTTCTGGGGTATCTGCATCCCGACTGCAAAGCTCGCTTATCGATTTCCCGTAACGTTATCCTCGCCGAAGGCGCAGAAAGAGAGGAACGTGCAACCCGTGGCAAACAGAACCGTCTGGTGTATGTATAATAGTTGCACATATTTCGCGGTGTTCGGTTAACTTCGTTGGAAAAATATATAAATAAGATTTATCAAACCACGAGGAGCGTAGGTGAATTTAATATAAGAAAGGATGCTGGTTGCTAGGAATTTCTACGAGTAAGATTAAAGTCGAAGAAGCGTAATCGTTTTTCTTAAGCCACTCGTATCGCCGCATTCTAACGGTTTAAATTGATCGTCCTTCTAGATATCTTGAGAACAGGCTTGGAATGCAGGATGCGTCATTGAAAATCGATTTCATCGCGCGAGAGGATTTTTAATTTCCTGTTCGAGGAAAATCTTGGGTAACGCGAACGCATAGGTGAGTATCTTCGATTAAGGATGTTCTTGGTGGTGAATTTTATAGAATTTCGTAGGATAAATGAGATTTCTGTAACGGAGTACTTTAATAATTTAGGTTAGTTTCCGAGTTAACCGAGACCCTAGTACCTCGGTACAGTAATTTTCCCATTAACTAGGTCCCTAGTACCTTAGTACCATAGTTCCCCAGTTTACTAGGTCTCTAGTTCTATAGATTCCAAGTTACCTAAGTCCCTAGTATCCTGGTACTGTAATTATCTAATTAACTGAATCCCTAGTACATCAGTACCATATTTTCCTAGTTAACTAGGTCTCTAGTTTCATAGTTTCCGAATTACCAAAGTCCCCAGTATCCTAGTACTGTAATTATTTAATTAACTAAATCCCTAGTACCTCAGTACGATATTTTCCTAGTTAACTAGGTCCCTAGTTCCATAGTTTCCAAGTTACCTATGTCCCTAGTACCCCAGTACTGTAATTTTCTAATTAACTAGATCCCTAGTACCTTAGTACCATAGTTTTCTAGTTAATCGGATTCCTGGTACCCTAGCACCATAATTTCCTAATTAATCAGCTCCCTAGTATCATTTCCACCTCACAATACCTCAGTACACCTGGTAACTCTACCCCAGAACACCTCAATACCTCAATTACCTCAAATTTCAATAAACTCTTAAAACTTCTAACTACTCCATCAGATAAATCCATCTTCCTTTCAATCTCCAACTTGAATCGAAATCCCCTCACATTTCTCTGACGATAGCAATCTCGGTAATTGTCCCTTTTTCACGGTGTGAAAACGTCTTGAAGAACGACAAAAAAGGTCGAAGCACGCTTCGTTTCGCCGAGAGAATTCTCGTTTCGCGGTATCCTTTAAAGACTCTGCCGGTGGGATCTCATCCTTTTCGCCAAGCCAAGGAAAGAAAAGAAAGAAAAAGAAAAAATTGAAGCAAGCAGCTCTTTTCAAAGCGGCTCGTATCAGTTGGAATTATAAGCAGGTCGCGGAGACAAGAAATCTGTCACGGAAATGGATCGAAAACGTTTGTGTCCTAGAACGGGGAGGATATTTCCGGATGGTATTTTACGTACCAGCTCCATCCCTTCTATCTTCGTTGAATATTGGATTCTGGCCAATTGCCGATGGAATCTCGTACTTGTTAAGTTGGCAATCAAATTTATGATCCTCATACATTTGTATTAAATAATTATTTATTAATTCGTTTTAGGGAATCAATATATTATGAAGCAATCTATTGAAGTATTAATATTTAAAGTGGAACGTTCATTTTGGTTTCGATTTAAAGATATTTTGAACGAGTGTTTAGGTAGTGAAATAATACTGTACTGTGGGTATTTAGTATTCCCGAATTCAATTATAACGATATCACAGGTAACCAGTATCATAGTTTTCTAGTTAACTATGTCCCTAGTACCACAGTACCATAGTTTCCTAATTAACCAGATCCCTAGTAACATAGTTTCGGAGCTAACTTTGTCCCTATTACCTCCGTACCATAGTTTCCTAATTAACTAAATCCCTAGTTCCATAGTTTTCGAGGTAACTGGGTCTCTACTACCACAGTACCATAGTTTCCTAATTAACTAAATCCCTAGTTCCATAGTTTCCGAGGTAACTGGGTCCCTATTACCTCCGTACCATAGTTTCCTAGTTAACTAGATCCCTAGTTCCATAGTTTCCGAGCTAACTTTGTCCCTATTACCTCCGTACCATAGAATTAACTAAATCCCTAGTTCCATAGTTTCCGAGGTAACTGGGTCCCTACTACCACAGTACCATAGTTTCCTAATTAACTAGATCCCTAGTAACATAGTTTCGGAGCTAATTTTGTCCCTAGTACCACAGTATCATAGTTCCCTAATTAACTAGATCCCTAGTTCCATAATTTCCTACTTAACAATGTCCCTAGTACAGCCCTAATATTAAGTAATTACTACGCCCCAATATTAATACTCAAATACCAAGTATCAAGTAACTACTAATTCCTAACACTAACACCTATATACTACTAATCCTCAATACTACCAATATTAATAATCCAGCCCAATACACAATACCTAATAATTAATCCACCATTATCGCAACAATAATCCCTAACACTAATACCAATCCAAATACTACCAAATACCGGATCATAACACTTGCAGTAGAAAATATTTTTACCATCCCTCAACTCCCATTTTTTTTCCTCTCGAACCGTCACACCTTATTCTCGAATATATTAATTCCACGAGATTAATCAACGTTCCGCTATTAACTTGATTACATGGGTTAATACATCGACGCCGTTGGCTCTCATATCGGGGATTAATTATATTACAGTCGATCATTTCGAAACGTTCCTCTTTTATTTTTTTTTCTTCTTCTCCCTCCTACCATCACGTAAACTCGTTGAACGAAATATTACGTCGTCGGAGATAAAAAACAAAAGTGGGGGGTTGGCATTCCCGTGCGTGTCCCGCGAAACCATTTTCCTCGGTGAATTTTTTATCCGATAGAAGGCAAAGGGGTTGTTCTTCAAACGTGACCTCGATTAAATTTCGCGGCAGTGTTACTCGTTTAAGTATTCATTTAATTACGACATTAATTACGTCCCTGTTGCGATAACCTTGTACCAGCTCTCGTGTCCTTGATAATGCGCGGGCGTGTTCAAATAATTGCTGTTTAATCGTACTTTTCAACAGTTTCGTCCTTCTTACGAGCAGTTTTCTTTCTTTTTTTTTCTTTTTTCTTTTGAACACCGGTATAATAAATGTTTACGGATTAACGAACGAGTTTCTGTAGTTGGTTACTTTAGGTTCTTTCGCGAGACGAGAAGGTTGATCTTTAGATATGACGCGAAACGTAGGGATGCTTAATGAAAATGTCAAGAAACATTTTATTCGCGTTTGATACGTGCCGGGGAACGTCGAGGATTTAATTTATACGGAGGAACGTTTTAATGATTATTATTACGATTGCAGAGGTAATATTAAATGGGAAATATTGCAAATTGGATTTGAATCTGTAAATTTGAAAGCTGTAAATTAAAAAGGGAGAATGTTTGATGTGTTAAATAGCGTTTCGATTGGTAAAAATTGAATTTCATCGAATGAATTAAAATTGGAAAATTCGAAATTGCAAATTTCCAAATTTCGAATTTTCAAATCTCAAATTTCTAAATTTCTAAATTTCAAATTTTCAAATATCAAGTTTCCAAATTTTAAATTTCCAAACTTCCAAATTTCGAACTTTCAATTCCCAAATTGCTAAATTTCAAATTTCCAACTTTCCAAATCTCAAATTTCTAAATTTTAAATTTTCAAATTTTGAACTTTCAAATCTCAAATTTCCAAATTTCTAAATTTCAGATCTCAAATATCTAAATTTCCAAAGTTTAAACTTTTCGTAATATAATACAATAATAACATAATTGAGCGTTCGCTGTCAAGTGTTCGCTCGCTGCCGGCTGAACGGAAAGGACAGCAAAATACTACATAAATTATTAGAAATAACATACTAAACCCTATAAAATTTAACCCAATACAATACTTCCAAATTATTCGACAACTATTTTCATAAATTACCAATTTATTAAAAACTGTCACTTCGCTAAAAGAGAAAAAAGAAATTCTCCTACCCATCTACCTGCTCGAAGCGACGTTTTAATAAATAATCCGCTACCTTTCTTCGTCTTTTTACTCCACTCTTCATGATCAAAGGTGAAAGGATCGACGATTAATACATATCCCCCTTTTAACATCCTTCCGTACAGACTTCAATTATTCAATGGCCCTGGCCCGGATAATTTACAAAAGTATCACATTCCGTGATTCGCTGAAAAAACTCCCACCCACGGAAAAAGAAGAAATAAAGAAGGAATATTCGATTAGAAATTGAATTCACGAATTTTTCTGATGATTTTCCATTCGAACGTTTTCAAACTGCAAAATTACCACGAGCATTGTTTATTTGACGCGTTGTAGGGGGGTTGCAGACCCACAGACGCTAATTTAAAGATTCCTGTCTCGTAACGCGGCTGTAACCACTTGGGGTGGCAAAGAGCGAAAGAGGAAAAAAAAGGGGTTGGTTTTCAAGTGGATGAGGAAAGAAAAGTGGCTGACCGGGTTTCGAAACACGAAACGAGACATCGATATCGGGGAAGAGGCTCGTATTCGATTCGAAGAATTTATTTAACCCTGCTGTTTGAACGCGAAACACGTGGCAGAGAAAAGAAAGAGAACACGTTTCCACGTTCAAGTAACACGGTTCGACCCCGTTGTAAAATGAAATACGCCTGGAAGAATAAAAAAAGAAAGCTGATTGTTTCTTTTCTTCGTGTTTTATGGATTCCACAATTTTTATGCCGGAGAAAAACAACGTAAATGGATTAAGGCGGAGAATCTTTCGAGGGTGTTCGAAGAGTTGTGGGTGATTTGATGGGAAAATGATTAGGAATTCTTTTTGTTTATATTTTTATAGCGTTAATTAACGTCCGTGGTGGGGACATGCATTCAGGGTTGATTTTGGTGAAATAGAAATGATGATTGGGGATAGATAAGAAAATTTGGTAAGTAATATTTGTAATTTTTAGTTTATTAATTACTATAATTACTTATACCTGTCGCTATCATTATTTGGAAGGTTTCTGAAAATATCATTTGTAAGCTTTAAAGATTCTAAAAATATTATTTGGAAGCTTTAAAAGTTCTAAAAATATTACCTGGAAGTTTCAAAGTTTCTAAAAATATTATTAGCAAGCTTTAAAGTTTCTAAAAATATTATCTGGACGTTTCAAAGTTTCAAAGTTTTTAGCAATATTATTGGGAAATTTTTCAATTTCTAAAAATATTATTTGCAATCTTTAAAGTTTCTAAAAATATTATCTGGACGTTTCGAAGTTTCAAAGTTTTTATAAATATTATTTGGAAGCTTTAAAATTCCTAAATATATCATCTGCAAACCTCTAAATTCCTAAAAATATTACTCGAAAATATCAAATCCCTAAAAACACAGTACCCATGCCACATCCCAATATCCAACAAAAAACACAAAAACACATCAATTCCATCTCTAACCAAGATCATCGATCAATTCATAAACCTTCCCCTATTTTACAAAAATTCCCCACAATTCACTACAACCATCGTATTAATTCTTCCACCCCCTACAACGCTACAAACAAATGTCAATAAACCACCGCAAGAAAACCACCCCTATCCAAAATAAAAAAAATAAAAATAAAAATAAGAAAATAACACAAGTATTCGAAATTTCCGAGTAATATTCGTGTGAAACAGCGTTAAGGGCGCATCAGAATATTCAAAAGGAAAAGGGATGAAGAAGCGGGTTACATAGTAAAATAAAGTAGGTGACACGGTCGATACGGAACACCATAGCTAAGCTATTATATATACGGGTAGATTGAAAGGAATTTAATTCACCAGCCGAACTAGTCGGTTCGAGACTTGATCCTTACCCTCCTTCATTTTCTCTACCCTTCTCACTCTTTCATTTCTTCCTACGAAAGTTTCAATGGGCCAGGCACACGTACATACATATAGTATATAAAATATCGATCGAAGGATCCTCATTGAATTATACCCCGTCCATTCGATGACGATAATAAGATCGGTGAAACGGGACGTACGGACACAAGAAGGCACCAGGGAATTTTCATTGTGAATCGGTCTCGAATCAGCTAGATTGAAATTTTCAAACGATTCCCTTCTCGGACTTGGTCCTCGTTCTTCAGGAATCTCCGACAAACCGTGAGATACTTAAACCGTTTCATTTCCAGACCTTTCATCTCTCGTCATTTTACTTGGGATTTTTTCAAACAGAAATTCTACAATCTGAACCCTGACCTTTCCGATTTCGACGGGTGACATGAACCGTTTAACTTTTATATTTTTTCATGATCGATCTTAGTTTTCAAGAATTTCCATGGAGAGGATGGTTTCAATTTTTGAACACGGAAATTTGAACCTTGACCTTTGGATAGCACGAGGACTTATCGAGTTTCTGGGCGAGCTTCGTTTTCAATGGACGACGTTTCGCGTTCAGCTTCGTTTCAAAGACTGTAATCCATGTTTTCCGGCGTGAAATCAAACGTCACCAGGAAAGGTTACCTTTGGAGCGGTTCAAATTTTCGAAACAACGGTCCCCTTTCCGTGATCCACAATCAAGGGTTTGAAGTTCGTCATCGTGAGTTCGATATTTAACCCTTTGCACTCGAAGCATTTTTGCTTCCAGAAACCAAATGCATTATGTTGAAAGAAAAGTATTAGAAATATTTGAGAATCTGTTGATCTTTATTCCCTTCTTTAATTTTCTATATTTTGATACGGGTGAAATTGATAGATTAAATATGGCGCCTCAGATATTTGGCAAATTCGATATTTAAGTTCAAGATTCATAATTCACAGCACGTAATTCACACTTCCAAGGTTCAGTATTTTACAATGAAAAGGTTCAAAGCTCGTAATCTATAGAGTGTCATTTATATTTCAAGGATCGCCGGTTTACTCTGGAAAGTTCAAGGTTCGATGCGTACGTCCACGAAATTCGAGCTTCACGGTGTTTGTTCGGGAAAGATGTTCGAAAAATATTTCATTTTCCGCCATCCTGGTAGCTACATATATCGGCCGAGGAAAGTAAGTGATCGCTGGAAAAATAAGTTCAGAAGATACAGCCAAGTTGAGTAACTCGTTTGGCCTGGCTCGTGGACGAGGATTACGTTACGATCCACTCCAGGACGGTGGTCCGTGTAATAAAACGTACGATCAGGTCGTTACCGTTTCGTAGAAACCATAAAGTCACGGGGAAACCGACGGTGAACGAATTCACCCTTGACCCAGTCTCCCTCTGTGTAAACGTTGGACGAAGCATAACCACGCTAACCCCTGTTCGAAGGAGAGGGAAATACGTTGAAGGTATTATTTTTGAACGTACTTTATAGGACTTGACGTTTGTTTATAGGTCGTTCAGTTAAAATAATCAAATTGATAATTTAATAAATAAATTATTTATGGCTTGCGAAAGATGAAATGATTATAGCACGTTTGTTAAAGTAATTAGTTTTATGTACGGAAGAGCTTTGAATGGAATTAAAATACTAGAAATTTAGATATTTAGGAATTTGAAATGTTCGGAATTTAGGTATTTAGGGATTTGGTAACTAGGTAATTTGGTAATTAGGTAATTTAGAAACTAGGTAATTTAGTAATTTGTGAATGTAAAAATCGAGTATCTTGGTAATTTGGGAATTTACGAATCTAGTAATATAGTAACTAGATAATTTAGTAATCAGGTAATTTAGTAATTTGTGAATGTAAGAATCTAGTAACTAGATAATTTAGTAATTAGGTAATTTCGTAATATAGAAACTTAGGAATTAAAAAATTAAAAAATTAACAGATTCGAAAATTTGAAAATTCAGAAAACTAAAAACTTAGAAACTCAAAGATATCAGTTTTATTAATATATGTATATACTGAATACATTCTTCATACTCGAGTCGTATATATACGAAGCCAGACAGCTTAATCTCCTCACAATATCAACCTCCCCAAAGAAACTTTCATTACCACGGTCAAAAGGAACGAAATTTCCTCGAATCGTACCAATTTCCGCTTACGAATTTCTTCCTAAAGATCCTTCAAACGTTTATGAGATCATTCGAGCGTGAATCGGCCGTAATTACGAAATAGCTGAGGGAAGCGAGTACATACAAGGCTGTCCAAATAAAGAAGTAACCAAGAAAATACGATCCAGGTATCATCAGGGACCGATCGCAGTTTGAAAAAAAGTCAAACAAACGTGGAACGTGAGCCAATGGTAAATCGCTCGGCTGTCTCCATCAACTTTTATCAGTTCGTTTTTCTATGGAAGACACCGGTGCCGTGATTACCGGATCAAATCTTCTTCAGCAAATTACTCGGGAATTGCTTTCGACGTGTGTTTGTCACCTGAGCACCATCTACAAAATGATTGGCCTTTTTATTGGAAGAAAAAATTGCTACTCTTCGTACCACGATCCGTTTGTCACGTTGTTTACACCGAGAAAACCGTCGAATCTGTCGCCATGGAAATGGATTTGAACGTTTCTCGAAGTATGGGATGAGTTATGGTTATCGTTTCCATTCTGGAATCGAGCCAAGTGGAAGTTTCCCTGTTGGGTTTTTTTTGTCCCTCGGATCACAGTGTGCTGATTGCGTTTAACTTTTAATCGTTTATTTTTCTTCGGAGTACCGTGTTTTTGGAGATTTGGGAGCCTCGGGGTATGATATTTTCACTTTGAAATTTGGGAATTTGGTAATTTAGGAATTTAGAAATTTAGGGGTTAGGGATTCAGCAATTTGACAATTTGGGGATTTGGAAATTTGGAAATTTGGCAATTAGGTAAGTTGGAAATTTGGTAATTTGGTAATTTGACATTTTCGCAATTTGATAATTTGGAAATTTGGCAGCTTGGCAATTTGACAATTGGGCTATTTAGCAATTTTGGAAATTTAGAAATTTGGCGATTTGGAAATTTTGGAAATTTGACAATTAGGTAACCTGGAAATTCGGTAATTTGGAAATTTAGAAATTTGACGATTTGGAAATTTGGCAATTAGGTAATTCGGAAATTTTTCAACTTGACAAACTGGCAACTTGGAAATTTGCAAATTTGCAAATTTAAGAAGTTGGAAAATTTATAACATAGTAACTTGAAATCTTCTAATTTTTATAGTACACTTTGTCTAATAAAATTTGTATCTCATGATAATTTTTAAACTATTCAGCTTAGGAGTTCATTAATCAGTCAACTTTCCCGACAGAATATCCGGGAAGATATGAATTTATCTTCAGGAACTAACTCAGACAATATATCATAGCCGATAGACACTGTTATCCAGAAGATTGCTTACGAAGCTAAGAAATAATAAGTTCCTCGTAGAATCTCGTCCCGTGGAACGCTCGTAACGAGACACAACGGGACGAGAATAAAAGACGACCGAAAATTGTGCTTTTATCGACGGTGTATCAAAACTACATATACAGTAAACGATACAGTAAATGATAAGAAAAAGCCATCATCCATCATTCATCGATACTCTTTCAGTTTCACTATTCCTTTTCTTATTCGAACATCAAATATTTCTACCAGAAGCCTATTAAAAGGCTTTTCGATGTCATCGATTGCTTGATTACATTTCATGTGCAAATTAATATTTATAGAATTTTTATTTATATTTTTATAATCACCGGTGTAAATAGCATTGATGTAGCGGTAGTAAATGTTACGATACTTGGCTGGTATATTCTAGTATAAATAGACCTTAAAGGTTCTAACTAGTATCTAATATATATTATCTAACATCTAACATCTGGTGTCTGGTATCCAGTATCAGAGTGTCTAGTGTTTATAATACGATGTCTATCATTCAGTATCTAGCATCCAGTATACACTGTCTAGTGTCTAGTAACCAGTACCCAGTATCCAATATCAAGTACTCAGTACCCAATACTCTTGAACTAGTGCCTGCTGCCCCCAGTCGACAATGAATGGTCCTTCATCAAAATATCCAGTACCCAGTATCAATACTCTTTATCTAGTGCCTACTGCGCCAAGTCGACAATAAATGGTCCTTCATCAAAATATCCAATACCCACTATCCAGTATCCAGCATCCAGTGTCCAGTATTCAATATAAAATATCCAGTACCCAATACTCTTTATCTAGTACCTACTGCCCCCAGACGACAATGAATGGTCCTTCATCAAAATATCCAGTACCCAGTATCCAGTATCCAGTGTTTAGTATTCAGTATCAAATACCCAATACCCTTTACCTAGTGCCTGCTGCCCCAACTCGACGATAGATGGTCCATAATCAAAATATAGTCTTTGAAACACGATCGTTCGTCGACGACGAATAGGGTGTGGGGTGAGGCAGGGTATCCTGGTGACCCGGAGACCCAGAGGAGTCCTCGGTCCAGGTGAATTTCCCGCAGAACGTACACCTGCGCACTACGTGTGCCATGTGTATACACACGGCCAGGTGAGAGTATTGATCGTGGCGGATGTGCAGGGAAGAACACAACGCGGGGCGGCAATGCCCCGGCCGGAAGTGGCGGCGGCAAGAAGCGGGGAAAAGGAGGTGAATAGAAGAAAAAAAAAAGGTGGAAAGCAGGCCACTCGGTTGATGCTCGAGTGCTGGATAAAGCAACAGGCGAATCCCGACTCGACGAAAACCTTCTGGACCGTGCTTTTTAAACGGTTCCACCTTTGCATCCTTCTTCCTAACCCTCGACGGCGTAACTTTCGACCGGAAGTTGAGTCCTTCGAGAGTTCGTTACCAGTCACTTGAGCTTGGAGTTATCGATGGCTGACCAGGTGGTTGAACCCGTGGTTTCATGGACAGGATAAGGGGATTGGAAGTTGATGAGTATTAAGGTTCTTGGAGGATTGAGTTTCGAAGGTGAGAATTAATCCTTCAAGATTGAACAGTTTCGTCTGAAATCGATACTTTTAATATCGAAAAGAGCAGCGTTGGGAATGAACCGTTGAAAGTCGAGAAGCTGTGTTCAGAATTAATTCTTGCAAGTTGAAAAGTTCTGTTGCGAATTAACCCTTAAAAATTGAAAAGTTTAGTTGGAAATTAACACCTTTATGAATTGAATTAACACGATCGCAAATTAACTCTTAAAAGTCGAAAGATTTTATTGAAAATTAATCCTCGAAGAAAATTAGTGTTAACTGTTTGATCACTCTTAAGAACTATAATGAAAGTCTATTAATTAGCAGCAGATACATTCCTTTGGAATACATAGTCAATTTTTATCATTTTTCTTTCACTTCAAATGTATTGTCGATTAGATAACAAAGTGAAAGAATCTCGAAAACGAAAACAAATTGGTGGAAGTTCGTTTCCAGTATCAAATAAAAAGAAAAGTAGTAGATGGAAGAGAAATTTTATCGTCTCTAAAGAAAGCAATAAAAGAGGTTCACATAACAATTGCTCCTCGGCAAGTGTAATTTGAAAAGAAATTGTGCAATGAGGTAGAATTATATTTCCTTCCGAGCAGACGTGTCTGAATATAAAATGGTTGTACGATAAAAAAATAAAAAAATAAAAAGAAAAAAAAATACAAAAAGGAAAATAAAAATAAAACAAAGATTGTTTGTCGTAACAGCGATTGCTCGGAGTATATTTAGCATCGTCGGTGACCCGAATCGTAGCCACGACGCATTAGTAGGACAACCTTGATCCTTTTATACGTATTCAGTCTCTCCCTACGGTGTCACCTTGAAATCGATACCTTTCACTTTGTAGACCTTGTTTTTGTTGTAATTTCTAAATTACTACGCTTGTTAAATAACAAAATTATATTTATTTTTCGTTCGGGTATCGTAATTAATATGGTAGTACAGTATTAGCAGCCTGGTATGCTACTAACCTTAAATATTCTCGTTGGAGTATCCTATCAATTTAGTGACTTAGTATTTTAGTATTCAAGTATTCTAGTATTTTATTAATCCATTACTCTACTATTCTAGTGTTCTAGTGTCCTGGGTCCTTAAGTATCAAATTTATATTTATTTCCCACTCGAGTATCTCACTATTCCAGTAACGTAGCATTCTAGTACTCTGGTAGTCTAGTATCCTACTAACCTCAAAAACCAAAATTATATTTACTTCCCATTCGAGTATTCTGCCAATTTAATAACCTAGCATTATAGTATTCTACTATCCTATTATCCTAGTATCCCAGTATCTTGGTATCCTACTAACCTTAAATACCAAAACTATATTTATTTCTCATTCGAGTATCCTACTAATCTAACAACCTAGCATTCTAATATTCTAGCATCCTAGTATCCTAGTATCTTACTAACTCTTAATTATGGTATCCGCTGATGCCATGTTCCAATATTTCTTACAAATGTATCAAAAATTAATTCACCAAAATGAATGAAAAGAAAAAAAAAACATTGTATAATTTGGAAATGATTAAATGGCATATCAAGTTCATCAGAGGCCAACCAGGAGGTATCGTCGCATTAATAAGTAATTAAGAGTTGAACGAGGTTTCTTGTTGTTCGCAACTGTTGCACCAGATTACCGCTAGCTGATACTATAAACGCCAGCAACAGGCGATCGGGCCAAACCCCCGTGACTGGACTTCCGTCCAAGATAATGCCACACCCGGGACTGCATTTTGAATCGATGTCATGCATCCGAGCCAATCAAGAAGACCGATCGTAACTGATTATTATCGATGCTTAACATCTTGTAGTATACGCAATTTTAAACACGAGAAAATTAACTTCGGGTACTTGAATATTTTATTGAAGTTTACAACTTTAAGTAGCGAAATTTTGAAACCTAATGTATAGAAACTTAATTTAAGAAAACTGAATTGCAAAAACCAAAAGACAAGTGCCTAAATTTTGGAACCTAATGTGTAGAAGCTAAATTTTAGAAACTTAATTGAAGAAAATTGAATTGTAAAAATCAAGTCAAGTGCCTAAATTTTATAAAATTAGCTGCAAGTAGCTAAATTTTAAAATCCAACTTACAGCAGTTAAATTTTAGGAACTAAAGAGAAACTTTGACTACCTAAATCATAGTTAATCGAAGACTTACGAAACTTAGGAGATTCGCATAAACTTTCGTGAACATTGCTTACATATTTATGACTGTTTTCTTGAGGAAAATGTCAGCTGGACGTTTGCCTGTTGGCAACCAAGAAGTACCGTGATTTTTTCCGTCTCAAGGAGCCCGTTTCCGCTACAAAGAACAAACTGCAGGAGATTCTAGCGACCTCAGAAACGGAAACGGAAGCGGCAACGGGGAAGGTCTCCCTGCGCCTGTTCGCAGACCCGGAACGCTTCGTTAAGACTTGGCACTGTTGTACGATTACTTCGTTTATTTCTTTACGCTCGGTGTAACTTCAGATTTTCTTACATTTTGTAAGAAATTAATTATTTCAATGGCGAAACGGCTCGATTAATTTATTCCACCATAGATAATAATAATATAGTTGTTACAGTAGTATAATTATTATCAATTATAATATTAGCTTTATTAATATTGGACGCCTAATCGGTAAAACACTGGTATTAATTTCTATACTTGAAGCCGTTTCAATTCTTATTTAGATTAGTAAAAGTATTGAAATATTAATTTTCTAACTCTGAATAATTTAAATTCTTACCTAGGCAATCAAAGCGACCGAAATATTAATTTTTTAACTCTGACTAACTTAAATTCTTACCTAAACAATGAAAATTACCGAAATAATAATTTCCTATCTCTGACTAATCTAATTTCTTACCTAGGCAATTAAAATGGCCGAAATACTATTTTTTTTACCTTTGATTAACTCAAATTCTTATCTAAACAATTAAAACGACCGAAATAGTAATTCTCATAATCAAAACACTTCGACGACTTTAAATTCTTCACTCGTCTTCGAGGGTTTCTGCAACCACGCGAATTTCCGTTTGCATTTAAACGCTTCACGAAACAAGGGGGTCAAAGCGTGCGGGGGAGGGAGGTTAGAATTTGCAAGTTTCCTGGAACTCATCGAGAAATTATTGTTACCGTCGTTTTGACGTAATTCATCCATCAAGGATTGCGCCACTTTTCGAACCGCTTACAGATCCGTGGCTGGTTTCATTGGCGGTTTCGGCTACGATTCGAGATCACGTTAATGACATCGTTTGTGGCCTGGTCCGTTCTGTACCCCATCATCCACCCTCTGGACTATTGGCTTCTAATGAACGGTTCGGCTGAACCCTCCCTCTAACCGACCCCCTTTCCCTACCTTTTCAATGGTCCTCGATCGTCCTTAATCGATCCTTATCATTCACGATGGCCAGCCACCGCAGCCGATATTCGAGTCCCGAAGTGCGCCACTTTGATCATCTTTTCTAAGCTTTTCTGCTAAATGTACGGACGACAGGATAATGGTCGAGTTATGTCTTTTTTATGGATTAACCCTTTGTACTCGAATAACGCCTCGGAGGCGACGTATACGATTTACTAGAATATTTTAAAATATAATTTTTAGAATATAGAAAATTAGCGAAAAAAAAATAAATAAAAATAAATGGATTCTCGGGAATTCGTAGCAGTTTTCTTCGCAAATAGTGTTTCTGAACAAAAAAATCCCCACTTAATTATATCCACAAATGAACAGAGTGCAGAGGATTAGTATACTTGGGGAATGAAGGTAGTATCTATTTAGTATATTAATAGAGACTGTAATACGTGGTGTGAGTAACTATAATAGTAACTGTAGCACAGTTATTAGTATAGTAGCCACGATAGAATAATTATTACTAAGTAATTAGTATTAGTCTCTAACTATAGCAGTAACTGTGCTATAGTTACTAGTATATTTGCCACGATAACATAATTATCACTAACAATAATAGTAACTAGAATATAGTAAGTAATATAATTGCCGCGATAATATAATTATTACCAACTATAATAATAAATATAATATAGAAATTAGTATAGCTGCCACAGTAGCATAGTTATTAGTAACCATAATAGCAACTAAGTACAATAATTATCACTAACTATAATATAATAATTAATACAGCTGCCACATTACTACACTTATCAACAACCATATAATAATAACTATAATATACTATTAACAATACTAGAACCACCCCCAATCAATACTGCAATTATATATTCGATACCATAGTTAACAGGTTGAATGCCACAGTGAAAACGGACGTACGTAGTCAGACACGCTGAAACTCTAATTATTAACGATGCAGTCAGCTAATTTTTAAATTTGATCATTCAATTTGATAGCCAGCATTATTAGCTTAATATTTACGCTACCCGTCGTTTATTTCACCGTTTCTATTGTTAATTATTTCATTGTAGATGACTCCGAGGCATTCAAGGTGTTAATCACAACCAATAGTATAAATTACAGTTAGAATTCCTCAAAGTCTTTACAAGCACACTGAATAACGCGCTCGACTACCATCAATTTATCTCCACTTAGAATCCTACTAATTCCACGCAATTTTATCACCACCTTTTTCACGCATACACTGGTATACAAAGTTTTTTCCGACTATTTCGTGGAACGGGTTCAGGATTAAAAGCCGTGTGCCGCAAAGTTAGTGCAGAGTATAAAAAGAAGAAACTAGAACGAATCCGACGAGCGAGAAAACGAGATTTTATTCCTTTCAGCAAAATGGGGGTAAAATAAAATTGAAAATCATGCAAACGAACGTTGAAAGGCAGGGAAAAGAGGGTATTATGTTTGCCATCTTTTTCTACGCGTTGACAGTTGCTCGGAAAGGATTTCGTTTCAGGATTTTCTGTCAACGTCCCTACTCGCCCAAGAAAGCTGTCCTTTCGAGGGGAGGGGATGATCCTTAATCCCGGATTCTTCTTTCTTCTTTGGAAGGAAAAAGCAAATCCTCAAACAGTTCCGCAGGAAACGAAAAGAAATGCGAGTCCCGCCGAACTGCATACGAATAGAAAAAGGGGTGGATAGGGAGGGGACCCGTTCGATTGAAGCGCAATTTCCAACCAGCTTGATAGGAATAAAAGTTTGTCCTGCGATGTCGTTGATGCCCCTGTCATATTTTATTATCAATTCGTGACATTTTACTGTATTTTGTTTTGAAATTGTTCGAGTTTCATTTATGGTAGAATGATTATTGGACCGAATGATGTTTCGATGGAGTAACGTTATTCGAGGAATTTTACGTGATGTGTGGTTTTTTGTGTGGGGAATTTTAAGATATGTATGGACAACATTTGAAAGGGATTTGTTAATCCGGATACTCGGAAATTACAAATTGGGTATTTGAAACTTGGAGTACTGGAACTTTTAAACTTGGAATTTGAATATTTGAATATGGAGTACTTGAAAATTTCAGATTTGGAATTTGGATACTTGAAATACCAAATATATAAAATACCAAATTTGGAATTTGGATACTTGAATTTCCAAATATTTGAAATACCAAATTTGGAATTTGAATTCTTGAAATTCCGAATATTTGAAACTTAAATATTTGGATATGTCAAACTTGGATACTGAAACTTTCAAACTTGGAATTGGAATATTTGAATACCGAGTACTTGAAAATTCCAAATTTGGAATTTGAATAATTGAAATTCGAAATTTAAATACTTGGGCATTTCAAACTTGGAATACTGGAACTTTCAAATTTCGAATTTGAATATCTGAATATGGAGTATTTGAAAGTTCTAAATTTGGAACGTGGATACTTGAAATTCCAAAGATTTGAAATTTGAGATTTAAATACTTGGAATACTGAAACTCGAAGAATATTTAAATATCGAATACTTGAAAATTTCAAATTTAGAATTTGGATACTTGAAATTCCAAATATCTGAAAATTCTAGTTTGAAGATTAAATATTGTATTTGAGTAATTGAAACTCGGAATACACAAATAATTCTAAAATATTATTTATATCGATTCAGTTTCGAAAAATAAAGAGAAGAAACTGCATTTACATATTTCAACTGCAGCATTGTGCTTGCCGAAACAGAAAAGCTACCAATGGCATAAAGCATATAAACTTCCTCGTCTTCCCATTTGCACATGAAAAAAGAAAGACTTATTCAACTCGTTTGTTCTCGTATATAAAATCTCTTTATAAACCCCCGTCATTCCTATAAAATTTACACAAAACAAAAAAATATATATATACATATATACACATATCTTCGATTATTATCTTATTTCACGAAGATTGATGAATCTTTCCCAGTCCGTGTTCCCCGTTCCGACAGACCAATGAAAACTTCCACCGAAAAACGCTCGAAAAAGAAGAAATAAAAAAAAAAAGGTTTACGAATGCACGTTATCCTGATAAAAGAACGAAAGATATTTATGGACGTTCACGCGAAATAAATCGAACGATATGATACGTTTGACAAAACGTCACCGATCGAACACGTTTATTGTGATGTTTTATGAAGATATCGTGTGGCAGTGAAGGGCGAATGATTTATTAACGCGATACCGTTACACCTATAACATGATAATGTCTATGTAACAGGTTGTCAAAACGATAGAGGTTGATACGAACAGCTTGTTGTTTGATTGTCGATACAATTCGTGACCGATTTTCATTTTCCATTAGCTTCGTTAGGGAAGCGCGCAATATACGATATGCCAGTAACTTAGCATCCTACTAACTTACTACCTAAGTATATTAACATTCTAATACTATCCGAAATAAACATTTGAAATTAAAATACTTCAACGTTTAAATTCCACCTACTTAAAATCCTGCAATTTTACCACAAACTCCAAAAATAAGCAAAACAGTATATTTAATCAATTTCCCCTGTAATTATCGACGTCTAATTAATAATACACAGTCGTTCAAACGTACGCGAATTATTCAAGAGAAATTTCCTCTTCTATTTCTGTTCAAATTTTTAGACAAGAAAACGAATCCACAGGTACCGTGGCTAAAATAGAAAAATTGTTCGGATATTTCGCACGCGTAATAGGGAAAGGTAATGAATGTGAAATGAAGTTCTTGTTTATGTTCACGATGGAGAATATAAATGGGATTCCGCGGGGGTGAAAATTTCATCGGGTTGGAAAAACAGCGACGCGATAACAACTGAATTTTCGTGGTACCATTAAACGAGGGAATTTTCAAGCGATTATTCCGTACGGAAAAGAAAAAACCGTTCGCCTCGGTGCGTGGCCATGGAAAGCGACCGACCGTTCCATAATATTCATCGTTCCTACGACGACCATGAATCGATAACGAAAATCACGTATCGCTGACGTACCGACACGTATTTCCAAGACAACATCCTTTGATCGTATACGGATCTCTT
Source organism: Stelis phaeoptera (assembly GCA_943735885.1). Lineage (NCBI taxonomy): Eukaryota > Metazoa > Arthropoda > Insecta > Hymenoptera > Megachilidae > Stelis > Stelis phaeoptera. The sequence continues at coordinate 9,905,248 of OX030939.1, read as the reverse complement.
CTACTTGTTCCCTTATCTGAACACCTCATTGCATTTGTCTGACAATACGAAGTGTATATATGGATGGAAATTGTTTAAACAATGCTCCATTTGAATACCTTACGTAGAAATTATCAGATTTTTGTAATGATTTAATGCAAAGTTTTGTATAATATTAATAAGTATAATGGGTTTTGTGAAGTATTGTATTAGGACGAAAGGTGTAAATTGTATTAAAGAAATGATCAGTAATTTATTTATTAAGATCGATATTTTATTCAAGTATAAAAAGTAATATAATGAAATTGCTTCGTGTATTTCTGCTCGTCTGCTAGATGGTTTACTTCTACTACTTGCTCGAGGAACACTACTTGATAGACCTGATCTACTTGTCTGATCACATAAGCTATCTTCACGAATGAAATTTGAATAATGTTCTGGATAATATTCTACCTACAAGCGAAGACACTTCCATCTTCCTCAATTTCTTATCAAATCTAAATCAAATACAACATCCATCAAATTACTGTACATATAAATACGTAAATAAATTCAGAAAAACAGTGTGATATAATAAGTTTGAATATCGATTAATATATTCTGGAAGAATATATCTTGCTCCTTTCGTTCTTGGTCGACTGACAAAAAGGATTCTCGAACCCTTACATGTTCGAATCCGATTTATCAGAGTTTCTAAAGCTTCTTATTCCTTCTCGTTTGGTTCAGTCGCCTGTCGTAAACAGGCCAGGGTACGACCAACGCGACGAAACGCTTGTTTACCGAGTTTCTTACGAATGTTCGGTACCGGCTAAGAAGATAATCCATCGCGATCGTTCGGATAAATTGTTACCAGTTAGCCGTTACAGATCCCCAGATGCACGTATCCTTCTTAATGGGCCAGTCAACCCTGAGCACCGATGATGTACGATCATAATCTATCTGTATTAAATGTAACGGGGGCCGAGCTTCGACACGCATACAAATTCAGAATTCCTAGTGATCTTTATGTGATGGAACAATGATACTTAAGGAAATTGGAATTTATTTAATTCTGAACGGAATTTTGTATCGAGGGTGAAGAGAGGAGATTTGGAAATATGGCAATTTGATAATTTGGAGATTTCGCGATTTGGAAATTTGGATATTTGATAACTTAGAAATTTGGAAATTTAGAAATATGGCAATTTGATAATTTGGAAATTTTGGAAATTTCGCGATATGGAAATTTAGAAATATGGCAATTTGATAATTCGGAAATTTTGGAAATTTCGCGATATGGAAATATGGCAATTTGATAATTTGGAAATTTTAGAAATTTCGCGATATGGAAATTTGGAAATTTGAAAATTTGGCAATTTGGGAGTTTAGAAATTTGGAAACTTGGAAATATGGCAATTTGATAATTTGGAGAGTTTGGAAATTTCGCTGTATGGAAATTTGGAAATTTGAAAATTTGGAAACTCAGAAATATGGCAATTTGGCAATTTAGAAATTCGGAAACTTGGAAATTTCGCGATATGAAAATTTGGAAATTTGGCAACTTAGAAATTTGGAAATTTAGAAATATGGCAATTTGGTAATTTAGAAATATGATAATTTGGCAACTTGGAACTTTTGAAATTTGGCAATTTAGTAATTTGGAAATATGACAATTTAGCAATTTGGCAACTTGAAAATTTGGAAATGGAAGAAAAAGTGAATCCGGATTTCATCGATTGTATCGTTTCATGGTAAAATAGAACAGACATAGTTGGATGCTTACGTAAAGGACGATAATGGACGTTGATCGAGCATCTCTTGCTTATTAAGCTTGTTCATTTATGGAATGATGCTCGCGTCACAAGGACTGATACTCCAAGCCAATCAATTATACAACCAAATTCATGAATGATGTTATATAAATGATACTAACGTTCTTTATCATTTTGATAATTAAAACGTGTCATTGATAATTAATCGTACAGCTTCTTCTTCTTCTTTAAACAATATTTCATACTCTGCTTTGAATTATTTGACATATTTATGAAAAGCGTGGTGTATAGAAGAACATCAAACTATGTCCAAGGTATAATTCGTTTTTCCAATTAGTTAATCGATATCAACAAACATTAAAGGCAACTTGTCACGCGAGTCCTATCTTGACGATTAACGTTATCGTGATATCGAATGAATTATTATCCGCAATGACCTGTTATAAACCGTCCAACAGTGCTGTTAGCTTGGCTTCTACTACTTTAATCTTTCTCGTTAATTCCAGACCACGCTTGTCCTCAGGGCCGCAGCTACTTATGGTGTACCACGTTCATAGTCTAAAGTCTAAGCTATGTGCAATTTTCGGGTAATAAATTAAAAATTTGGAAATGTGAGAATTTTGGAATTTGGCAATTTGGCAGTTTGGTAATTTGGAAATTTGGCAGTTTGGGAAATTAGAAATTTGGCAGTTTGGTAATTTGATAACTTGGCAATTTTGGAATTTGCAAATTTGACAAATTGGGAATTCGAAAATTTGGTGATTTGGCGATTTGGCAATTTGACAGTTTGGTAATTTGGTAATTTGGCAATTTAGTAGTTTGGTAATTTGGGAATTTGGAAATTTGGCACTTTGATAATTTGGGAATTTGGAAATTTGGTAAATTGGGAATTCGAAAATTTGGTGATTTGGCGATTTGGCAATTTGACAGTTTGGTAATTTGGTAATTTGGCAATGTAGTGGTTTTGTGATTGAGAAATTTGGTCATTTGGAAATTTGACAATTAGATAATTTGGTAATTTGACAACTTGAGAATTTGGCAATTTAGAAATTTAGAAATATAAAAACTTGAAAATTTATCAAACTAGCAACTCGTAAATTTGTAACTTTAGAAATTAAAAAGCTTTATACAATATTACACAGAATTGGCCAGCCAATGATTCAAACTCCCAAATATTATTAACATACGCGACACAAATTCCAAAATCGAATAAAATATTGTGCATTTAATTATACCGGACAAGAGTATATCCGTGAGCCAAAATAATAATAATAATAATAATCATAAATGTTATTCGTTTGGAAAGCAGTCGTGTGTGTCGATGGGTTAAGCTCTAATTAATATTTCGTGCACGGTCCGCATCCCTCGGGAAAAGGAATTTCAGTCTCGTGCGTAAACCAACTGGCTACCAGAGGTTTCTCGTTATTGAATTCTTTCCTTCTCGTTCATCCTTCAACCCACCCTACCTTCTCGTTTTATTTTTTATTTCATTCTGAACCAGCTCTGGTTCGTGTTTATCAGGAATGCCATTCGAATTTTTCACGATCCCATGCAAAGAATCTGTGAGAATTAAGTTTCGTTGGATCGGAATTCGGGATTATAAATACTGGAACAGAATAATTGTCAAACGATCGTTTCAAATCTTTGTAATTTTTCCATCTTCTATGATTTTGATACGAAATGGCGAAATATATTTAATGATGGTAGTATTTTGGAATTTTTTAGAAATAAATTTTATATTACATAATATATATACATCTAAAATTTGGTACGTGCAAAATTTATTATATTTAAGATTTATATCACTGCACAGAGGGTTATATTACCAAAATCATTAACAAGAAAAATGGAAGTTTATACCTTCAAAAATTATTATATGTATATCTTATTTGGATATCCCTTCCTTTTTTAACACAAAGTACAATTTTCTATTATACTATTCTATAATAAATATTCTATTCCATATTTTGTTCCAAATTAAAACGATCAATTTCCAAATTGTAAACAACGAAGTTTCTTTAAAAATCCTTTCTATGTACGTATACTACATATATGTATTTAACGTTATAATACGATATTCGATGTTAAAACGAAATTCCGTGATGGCCAAAGTTGTATCCTGTTGACCTTCCAATTAATTCTACTAGAACCGACTACTTCACCCTTTAATCCTGATTCGTAGTGTGTCAGGAGCTTAGTAACTCCCCACACCGTCCTCGAATCACCGTGTTTAACGTAATCACCCACTAGCTTGAAACGTTGTAACGCGGTTTTCACGTTAATTTCACGAGCCCTCCGCTCTAATGCGTCTCCTATCTCGGTTTAACATTTCCTCCCGATTTTTTAAACCCTTCCGGGGGTTGAACACTTTCTCGGGGGTTTGAACCTAACTCGTATGTTTCGATTGGAAATAGATATATTTTTTAATATAAAAATTAGGAAATAGAAATAGTATTTTCACGGGTACTTGGAAATGTTGAAATGTTATTTAGGAATTTAGATCATTTGGAATATTACACTTTTTGAAAGTTGGATATTTGATTTGGTAGTTTTGGAATCTTATATTTTGGAAAGTTGGGGATTTAATTTGGTAGTTTTGGAATTTATATATTTTGGAAAGTTGGATATTTGATTTGGTAGTTTTGGAATTTTATATTTTGGAAATTTGGGGATTTAATTTGGTATTTTTCGAATTGTAGATTTTGAAAATATGGGGATTCAATTTGGAAGTTTTGGAATTGCATATTTTGGAAAGTTGGGGATTTAATTTAGTAGTTTCGGAATCTTATATTTTGGATACTTGGGGATTTAATTTAGTAGTTTTGGAATTTTATATTTTGGAAAGTTGGAGATTTAATTTAGTAGTTTTAGAATTTTATATTTGTGGAAAGTTGAGGATTTAATTTGAAAGTTTTAGAATGTTATACTTTCGGAAATTTAGAAATATAATTCGAAAACCTTGCAATATTATATTTCTAGAAACTCAGAAATCTTATTTTCCAACTTAATTTTAAGACGTATTATACGCTCATTAATATAAAAGGATTAACAGCATCCCCGTAGAAAATCAAGCCAAGGAGTTAGGGAAAATTAGTCGAGTGGTCGTCGAACACTCTTCAAGTTACGAAATTCTCTGTTATTTGAGTGGCACACTTCAAGATTTAGGTTTCAAGCGTATTAATAAAGCTGAAACTTCGACAGAATCTCGAGTATATCCTTCTCGTTGAAAATTCGAATCTTCTAACATCCCGTGTTACATCCTTCGTGGCTTTCATTTTCGAGCTCTGTTTTTTCTTCAATCTTCTTGAATCCCTTCAGAAAATTGTCCATTTTAAAAATTGGCCACTAGTCCGGGACAAGGTGCACCGAGCTTAATTTTTCGGGATAATTAGATCGTCCGTTTCAGAAACATCTGACCTAGAATGTTAACTGAGTCCCTGGAGTTGTAACAAGCTGGAATTTAACCCTTGGGAAACGGATGCTTTGCGAACCAACCCCTAAGCGGGTATGCAATCACTCTGACCCATAACGGTATCGTTAAAATTCTGTACAGATATATTTTCAAGTGAAAACTACGTTTCTGAAAATATAGTATTTCAAAGTTTCGAAAAATATACTGTAAAACTTTCCAATTAAATTCCTAAGTTTCTAAAAATGTAAAATTCCAATACTTCCAAATTAAATCCCCAACTTTCCACAAGTATAATATTCCAAAATTTCCAAATAAGATCCCCAACTTTCCAGAAATGTAAAATTCCAAAACTAATAAATTAAATTTCAAAGCTTTCAAAAATCTACATAATATTCCAAAGCTTTCAAATTATATTCCCAACTTTCCATAAATACCAAATTCCAAAACTTCCAAATTAAATCCCCAACTTTCCAGAAATATAATATTCCAAAATTTCCAAATAAAATCCCCAACTTTCCAGAAATGTAAAATTCCAAAACTAATAAATTAAATCCTCAACTTTACACAAATACGAAATTCCAAAAACTTCTGAATCATGTTCCGAATTTTCTAATGAGCCGCTTATCGAACCAACAATCAAATTTTCAACCATTAATCGACCACCATTTGTGTACGGTTTGGTACAATTCGAAATATTCCGGATGTTCACCGTGCATCGACGCGACGGTTCTCTAGCAAACAGAACGGGTGAATATTCGATCGAATTTTATAGAATTCGTGTCTGTTCGGGATCGAAACTGGAACAGAAAGGATCTTGGAAGTTACGAGGACCGATGAATAATTCATTTTAAATCGCGACCGAACTCCCTGGCGTACAACTTTATCGCGACGATCGAGGAATTTACGATTGATTCTCCACTTCTTTTTTGAAATTTAATAATAAACAAGCGGTGCTTTAGACTTTAGACAAACCGATTAACTTCACAAAGCAGAAATTAAAAAAATTTGTATATCTTAATATACATACATGTAAAAACGTTGGTGCATATGTATGTCTGACTATTTACCAAATTATTAAATTTCTAAATACCCAAGTTACTAGATTCTTACATTCCCAAATCCCTAAATCACTAGATTCGTAAATTCCTAAATTCCCAAATTATTAAATTACTAAGTTACTATATTACTAGATTCGTAAATTCCTAAATTCCTAAATTACTAAATTTCTAAATTCCCAAGTTACTATATTCCTAAATTCACAAATTATTAAATTACTAAGTTACTATATTACTACATTCGTGAATTCCTAAATTCCCAAATTCCCAAATTATTAAATTACTAGGTCGCTAATTAGGACGTTTACCTTACTTCAATATTTCATTTTTAATCCTATACCATGGATTAAATATATAAAATCGAGTCGGACGTAGAAGATCGAACGGAAGTGCAAGCAGCTCGGTGAAAAAAAAGTATCGAACGAGAAATTTTCCCTTTTCGATATTAAGCAAAGAAAGAAAGAAAGAAAGTTCGTGAAACTTGGCACAGGAACTGGTGTGAAGTTAATAGAGCTCCCGAAGATATTTGATCGCCCGACAAGTTTCCTTTTACGTATCAAGGGAAGAATGTCTAATTTGTTCGGAAACGTTCACCGACTTCCGCATTTATTTCGTCCACACGGAATTACGAAATTCCGGTTATCCGTTCTTCCTACCTTAATTAAACAACGGCTTCCGCCAAATCTTCCTCCCTATCCCTCCCGTATCCGGTTCACCCCGATCCTCGTATCCTATACCTATAAATCCATCGTTAATTACTTTCCAACCGCAATATTGAATTTCAAAAGCTGTGTCAATAAAATAAACAATTCACGAGGTTTAATCATTTATTCCATAATTAATATCGAGCGTGTATTTTACAGAAGATTAATTATTGGTGATACGAGTTTTCGATTGTAAGTAGTAATAGTTGGAAAATATTTGTAATCGGGTCTAATATGCTTTTTCAGCTAAGCTGTCTAACACGTTGACTGCCACAGTGAAAACGGCCGTGTATAGTCAGACACGATAAAATCCTAATTATTAAAGGTGCAGTCGATTAATTTTTCAAATTTTACCTTTCAATTCGATAGCTAGCATTATTAACTTAATGTTAACGCTGTTCGTGGTTTATTTAATCATTTCTTTTGATAATTATTTGATTTTAAAAGATTTCGGGTGCCGGTCACCGGTGACCCCCGTGACAGCCAACGTGTTAAAAGAAAAGTGTTATGTTCATTTCTTTCCTTAACTTACGATATTGTGGTACGAATGAAACTTAAATCTCACATTTTGGAATACTCCGATAAATCGAATATGTGTCGACTCAAAAGCGCCACTGAAGTTTTTTTGCGATCAAATAATTACCAAAAGACACGATGAAATTAACCAAATAGGATAGCGTTAACATTAAGCTGATAATGCTAGCTATCGAATCGAATGGTTAAACTTGATCAAATAATTAGGAATACAATGTGGCTGACTACGCACGTCCGTTTCCACTGTGCCAGATGGAAGTCGTTAAATTGAATTAGTAATACAGAGAAATAGTTAAATGCTGCGTGAATAAAGTAACAATCTTTCGATCGAAATTACTAAGTTATATTAAATTATTATTTATTAAATCGAGTTACTAACATATCTAAGAAAATACGTAAGTACCTACTATTTAAACGAAATATGAAAAATATATCAAAATATATATTAGTTCTTTTCACATTTAAGTTTCATAATTGAAATTTCAATTTCATTCGAGTAGCAATGTTGAACAAAGGATGGGACTTCAACAAGTTCCCGTTACACGTCAACTTCCGCATGAATTATCTTCGAAAACTTTCATCCGTTTCCTCTGTTAATAATTCAATAGTCTTTGTTTCATCGTTGCCGAAGAATTTTGCTTTATTTTCGTCTTCCAGATACTTCAACGGCAATATAACTCTCTTTCCCGAGTTTCCTTCTATCTCCTTCGTATCCAGGTTTCTTCCATTTCCCATCCCTCGCCCTACGTCCGTCATCTTTTTTTCTTTAAACTTCCTCATCAAAGTTGCTTCATGGATCGTTTCGAGACGTACTTTGCTACCCGAGAAACCAATTGTAGACGAAAAATTGATGAAAATATAAAAGGAGGAATATTTAAAATGGGAGCTTGAACGAAGGAATGGTAAAGCGGAGAAACGAAATGGGGAACGACGGGGTTTTCAATTTTGGAATGCAAAGAGTTTGAATTTTATTTTGGGTTGATTTTCGTATTTTGGTATTTTAGTGTTTTGGTAATTTAGGGACTTCAGGGTTTGGGAATTTAGGAATTTACGAATCTAGTAACTTAGTAATTTAGTAACTTTGTAATTTGGGAATTTACTAATCTAGTAATATAGTAATATAGTAATTTGGGAATTTGGGAATTTACGAATCTAGTAATTTGGGAACTTATGAATCTAGTAACTGAGTAACAGTAATTTAGGAATGTAGAAATCTAGTAACTTGGTAATTTAGTAACTTGGGAGTTTAAAAATTTAGAAATCCAGTAACGTAGTAATTTAGTAATGTGGAAATTTAGGAATCTTTAAATCTAGTAATTCTATAATTTAGAAATTTACTATGTTAATATCTCAATATATCAATATCTGTAATATCCTAACACACCAATGTCATAATATGTATATACTATCAAATAGTATCCAAAGTAGAATTATCTTTACATACGTTTTACCTGGGTCACGATCGACCCATCTCCACCCTCCTTCTCCCCCTCTTTATACAACACGACAATTGATCCAGCGACGCGTTGTAAACGATAGGATACGTTATGCAAACTCTCGTGCACACAATGTAAACTACTGGCCGAGCTAGTCGAAAATAACGCAATCGTCGATTAATCCTGTTCGAAACGGTGATTGAAAATCGATAATCGGATCGACCATCGGATAACACGTTATCCATTCGTGTACACGGATACATGTTCAATCAACCCTCCGACGTTACATGATAATCGTTACATTTGCGTATCAGCGAAGATTATTTATCTCTTATTCTATAACATATCGATAAATGAATGTTTTTCTTACCTTACAGCAGGCTTGATATAACGGTGATAATTATCTGAAAATGAGAAAAAGAGAAATATCATTCATTTGCAATAAAGAAAAGATGTTTAATAGATTATAGCGAGTAATAAGAAATATTAGAGTAATAGGTTATATTCCACCCCTCCAGAAATGATCTTATATCGATAGAAATTAATATTTCGTTAGAAAAATTGTATTATAATTAAGCAATACTATGGAACCCTAACTTTTTCAGTAACACCAAATATACAGTCTTATTTAAGGTAACTTTATTTCTAATTCTTCGTCAATTTATTAATTTATTAATCCATCAATTTCTTTCTCAAAGATTACGAATCTTTAACTTTTCTCTTTAGTTTTCGATTGCTGTGTAATGAACACACAAAAACATTCCCAACATTTACAAAAGTAAATGTTTTCCTTTCATTCGAACCTGGTTCCAATAAAACAAGCGAAGAGGTACCAGAAGAGCAGACAATTCTCGAGAAGATCTATGTATATATACACGCCGAATAAATGTCTCTTTGTGCATCTGTGTGTTAATGCTCGCACGAGTCGCATCGTTCACAAAGCTACACGAACGACAATACACATTTATTCGATCGTTATTCGAATGGAGGTTCTGTTAGCGAGCATCCATTCCGATCCATCTATTTCGAATTCAGCGAGGCTCGCGAGTACAACGCTTTTCGCTTTGCGCGACGACGCGACGCTGTAGCAACAGTTTTGAACAACATCATCCCCTTCCAACCCTCTTGTATGTTTTCATACGCTGGAGAACGTCAAAGCGAGTTCGCCTTTTCGTTGCAATGAATTTTTTCTGCCAACTGAAGATTGGCGACGAACAATCCTTTTTGATGGCAGGATACTGGGGTCCTGAGATACATATTAGGGCGCTAGGATACTAGAATGTTGGGATATCGGGCCGTTAAGATACTGTAGCGCAAAGATATTACAACGCTAGGGATAATAGGGCAATAGGATACTGGGACGCTAGGACATTACAACGTCAGGATACTAGGACGCTAGGACGTTACAACGCTAGAATACTGGGACGCTAGGATACCAGGATGCTAGGATATTGCGACGCTAGGACACTACAGCGGTAGGATACTAGGACGCTAAGACATTACAACGCTAAGATAACGAGGGGCTAGGATTTTACAGCGCTAGGATACTGGGACGCTAGGACGTTACAACGCTAGGATACTGGAACGTTATGAAATTACAACGCCAGGATAATAGAGCGCTAGGATACTGGGACGCTAGGACATTACAACGCTAGGATATTAGGACGCTAGGACGTTACAACGCTAGAATACTGGGACGCTAGGATACCAGGACGCTAGGATGCTGGGACGCTAGAACGTTACAACGCTAGGGAATTACAAGGCTAGGATACTGGGACGCTAGGAAATCACAACGCTAGGATTCTGGGGCGCTGAGATATTAGAGCACTAAGTTCCCAAGACGCTAGAATATTGGGACTCAGAAATTGAAAGCGGAAAGCGGAACGCTTTCAATTACCAAAAATTAAATGAAATAATTTATTGATCCTTCCACTAGCATAGATCATCCATCACAGCGTACGAATCAATGTTTTTATAGATATGTATGAAAGTCAGAGTATCTGAAATTTTGTCGGCATTTTATCTTTCGCAAACGGTAAATGCAGTATCCGTTGGAAGCGATGGAAAAGAATGGTTGTCTTTTGAACGGAATCCTCTTATCGATCAACCGGGCGCGTCGACCAAAGAATGGGAAGAAGAATAATAAATCTGGAATGCTTCGAGCATCGACATTTTCAGCGAACCGTGATAAGGATTTTGTACATTTTCGAAACTTCTTCACTTGACTTCGATGTCTCCGTCAACTCTGCTGACGTTGACTAACGAGCATTCTATTTATCCGCCAAGTTCCCAGTGAGATCCAGGAAAGCAAACTACCCGCGACTGGAGTTACGCCTCGGAATTGTCTTCTTGCCTTTTCATCTTCCATGCACCTTAGCATGGAATTCGGTGAAACACGCGAGGATAATGGCGAGGAAACTGGTTGAATAACGTATGCTGATCATTCTTTGAATTTCTACCGTCTATCACGAAACATCGTTTCGCTTTTATACGACATGACTTTTATCACATTTTTCTGCAATCGGGTGGGATTTTTCAGCTGCGATCTTTCGATAGGATACTGGATTGGAGCACTATGATGTTAGAACGATAGGATAATGGGGCGTCTGGATATTAAAACGCTAGGATATTGGCATCAAAATACTCACAAGTTAGCATACTTAGGCAATAGAACACTATGCCACTAGGATACTGAGGCGTTAGGACATTTGGTCGCTAGGATATTAGTTGCCTTAGATACTGGAGCATTAGAATACTAAGACGCTAGAATACAGTGGCATTAAAATACTCAGACGTTAGGATATAAGGGGTTAGGATACTAGGAGGCTAAGATATTGGGGCATTTGAATACCAAGACGTTCGGATACTAGAGCATTAGAACACTATGACACTAGGTTACTGGTGCGTTAGGTAATTAAGGCGCTAGGATACTAATAAACTAAAATACTAGGATGTTAGCTAAGTTGCTCTGATACGAAGCGCTACAATGTTAAGACGCTAGGATATTGGGACATTAGACATTATAGTCGCCATGATCCTGGGGCGCTAAGATACTAACCGGCTACGTAACTAGAATGCTAGAATATTGGAACGTCAGTCGTCCGAGCCGTTAGGTATTCGACACGCTAAGATCCTAAAACACTAGAATATTGGAGCGTCAGTCATTAGAGCTGCCTAGGTATTTGATGTGTTAACATATTAAAACACTAGGACAATAGAGCGTTAGTCATTAGAGCCGCTAGGTATTCGACGCGCTAAGATACTAAAACACTAGAACATTGAATCGTCAGTCATTAGAGACGCTAGGTATTCGACGCGCTAAGATACTAAAACACTAGAACATTGAAGCGTCAGTTATTAGAGCCGCTAGGTATTCGACGCGCTAAGATCCTGAAAACTAAAATATTGGAGTATCAGTCATTATAGACGCTAGGTATTTCACGCGCTAACATACCAATCCGCCACCTTACTAGAACGCTAGAATTCTCGAATACTACAATACCGTGCCTCCAAAGTGTCCTAACCCTAGTATACCAAATCCCTAGAATCCAAATCACCCAAATTATCCGTCTACCCATAATTTTTAGGTTAACAGCCTATCGGAACACGTGGCGTTACGTGTCACGAGAATTCCCCGAGGCAAATCGATGTCCCGACGGAAGCAACTAATAACACCGGTACGGTGTGTGGGTATTCGGTTGAACGAGGACGGGTACCAGAATTCATTTTGCGGCGTGGAAAGGCCACGTGCAGTAAAGCCAGCGACTTCACGTGCGGGAACAACGAGATACGAGCGGAAACTTAGCGAGTTTACCTTCCGCTTTGGCGGTTCTCGATCGTAATAGACTCGCAACCCTTCAAAGCGACCGGCCCACGAATATCTATCTATCTCTTTCTTAGCAACTATCTATCTTTAGCCCGGCTATCAAGCGAATATCCCGTGAGGTCATCCGTAGATATTACGTTTCCGTGTGAGCAGCAACGTTTCGAGAATCCAACCTCCGACCAAAGTGAACCTGTTTCATTTCGAAACGACGATTTCTTTCGTCGGAGAACCAACCTTTCTACCCTTTGTTCCCTCTGAAGCTTTCTCGATCTATTTTCACCGCGCCTTTCACGAATTAATTTCGTAGAAAGCTGCCCCGAAACGACCTCTGCTTCTAATCCTTCTTCTCGTTACATTGGATGTTTCGTTAAAACGTATCGGTACGTACGTTACGAGGGTGTAATTTCGAGGGAAGTTGATTGCGCTGAAGTTCTGAGTGTTCGTATAATTTATTTAAATCTGTAAGAGGTATTTTGTTGCATTTTCGTCGTAAGTTCGGACGAGATAGTTGTAGAAAGCAATGTTTATTACCGTTTCCTTGCAATCTTTTTCAAACTGACCCTTCTAGTTTCTCAACAAAACACTCAAACGGTTTTGAGTGATTTTATAAAAATTATTCTGTTTTAAAGATTACTTTGACAGAATACAAAAAGTGTAATGTGTAAGTATCAAGATTTTATTTGATCGACGAATATATAACTTGTTACCTAATTAGTTGAATTAATAGACTCGAGCAACGTGATTTAAGTTCTTCGAACGAACCGAGAAACGGAAACGTTCATCCACCCTTCCGCGACGCAACCAACCTTCGCAAATATTTGTGGAATATTCAGTTTCATTCAAACTTCAAATAGAATGTACAAAAATTGAAGCTTGGTCTCGCGTTTACCTCGTCGCAATTTAAAATCCGTTTCCCGTGTCGAAAAAAAAAAAAAAGAAATAAAAAAGAAGCAAACCAGGGTAGGGGTAGGAAACTGAATCTAGCCAAGCTCGGTTTCCGTTATTCAACGCTTGCACAAAGCGAGCCTTTCATCCGGCGGAAAATTAATATTTCCCTTGCTGGTTAAACGGGATGCGCAAGCGAAAAAAAAAAAGAAGGAAGAATAAAATGAAGAGATAGAAAAATTAAATTTCGTTACTCGAGATAGAAACGAGGTGGTAGAATCGTCGAGGAATAATCGAATACAGTGTCGAGAAGATTACTGTTTAGTAGGTTACTTTCACTTTAGTATTTTCGCGATTTTTATGATGCGGATCGTGGAATAAGGGAGCAAATAGTGTAAATTGTAAATGTTTTGGAGCTTTATAGCGATTTAGGGATTTAAGGAGCTAGGGACCAGGTACCAAAGAATTACATACCATAGAAGTAGGTATAAAAATATTAGGTACCAAATTTTAATATGTTGTAGGATATTTAATACCAAAATAATGAGATACTAAGCTACCGAGCTCTCAAGCTCCCATGCTACCAAGCTACCAAGTTACCAAGCTGCCAAGCTATTAAGATACCAAGCTGCCAACATACCATGCTACCACGGTACCAAGTTACCAAGTTACCAAGCTATTAAAATACCAAGCTGCCAACATACCAAGCTACCACGCTACCACGGTATCAAGGTACCAAGTTACCGAGCTATTAAGATAGCAAGCTACCAATATACTAAACGACCAACTTACCAAGCTACCAAGTTACCAAGCTATTAAGATACCAAGCTGCCAACATACCAATTTACCAACCTACCACGCTACCACGGTACCAAGTTACCAAGTTACCAAGTTACCAAGCTATTGAGATAACAAGCTACCAATATACCAAGTTAACAAGCTACCACGCTACCAAGTTACCAAGCTATCAAACTACCACGCTATCAAGCCACGAACTTACCAAAATACTGAAATCCCAAAACCCAAATCCCCAAAACCCAAAAATACTAAAGTTTTAGCTACAAAATTAAATAAATATCTAATATTACATTTCTGCTAGCAAAAACTAATGACTCCTTGATAGTAGCAAACATGATCAATGGCACAAACGTTTAATGATATAACAATCGATGGATAAAACGACCACGATTTAAACTGGCGGTACCTTTCAACGATACAACCTCGAAAACTTCATTAAATGAAATTTCCTTGAACGACAGAGCTGGCCATCGGGCAAAGTAACTCGGCCGTTGTTCGCGTTAATAATTATCGATCGTTCGTGTCAGAAGTTAAACGAGTAGCCTCTAACTTCCCTTTGTGAGCTATAGACTTTGTGCTCGGCCAATCGGATCAGCCCGATTGCACACCCTTTTCCTTTCCTTTACTTTACTTCATCGTTGACGATGAATATTTATTTGCTCGAACAACAGTTCGGTTCCCTAGCTAGTCATCCCGTGTTTCTTCGATTCTAGTTTCGGAGAATGATTATCTTTTCGTAGATAAGAGATTTTAATAAGATATTTCGATGGAAGTTTATTATATTGTCGAGGATTAATATCGTATAAGTTCATATTATAAAGGTTTATAATGTCAAAAATTAATATTATGCAATTTTACATCGAGGGGATTAATATTAAAAAATGTCATATCGTCGAGGTTTATTATTAATAAATGTCATGTTATCAAGGACTAATATTACCAAATGTTATACTGTGAGCGATTAATAGCAATCAATTTCATATCGTAGACGGTTAATATCATTAACAATTAACAATACAAAGTTTCATACGGTGGAGGATTAATATCAAAAAATGTCATGCTATCAAAATAAATATCACAAAATTTCATATTAACCCTTTGCGGACGATGGACGGATATATTCGCCCAAATAGAATCTTCATAGTATCTTATTGAGTATATCAATTCCTAAATATCGTGCTGTAATCTTGGCACGAGGAAAAATGATAACTGTAGAAGCAGGGATTTCTAATATATCCTTTAAGGAGGCAAGTATCGTATGTTTTGCTTCAAATTATAGATATTTTGAAAGTCCACAAAGGGTTGACAAGGAATAACATTACCAAAATAACATTCCAAAACAGGAAACCCTTACACCAGCCAGAAACAACATCAACAAATCCTCTACCATCGATTTTCCCTCCTCGAAAACCTTTATTTCATTTTAAGCACCAAACTCACCCCGTCCCGAAATCGGACGATACACACATAAAATCGAAGCAACGTCAACACGTGACTATTCCAATCGTACCTTGCGAAAGACGACTGAAAATATTTGTTTAACCAGTCTGTCGGTCGTAGGTGTAAAGAAAAATATTGCATTTGCTCTTCGGTTTATCCGAAAAAAAAAAAAAGAAAAATAGAAAACCGCTGTTTTATCGCGAAGATAAGAAAAAGAATTCGATCGAACGGGAAGAGAAAAGGCTGTCGCGGCTCGTTTCGTCAACGAAGAAATCACGGACGACGTTGTTCGCGTGCTAGGAAAGCCGAAGAGATCTCCGGGAATTGATCGTGCTTCAAAGTGTCCAAAATGATCTCGCGTGTCTTGTTTCCTTTTCAATTAACATCTTGTCTGCCATTTTCTGCATGCCTACGTTCCTGTCGACAGGGTGATCGTTATTCGCGTTAGCGCGGAACTTTGCTTTTCGATTCTTTCGCGCTACTTCCGGGGGAAGAGGTTCTGACGCGATTTTTCTCGAAATAGGTTTTTAATCAACGTTGATGGAACAATTTTATTGCCAGTGATTTAAGCGGTTGCTAGAATTAGAATTTTAATTTCTTCAAAGAAATTTGAGAGCATCGATAAAGATTTGTATAATATCCGAATACCTCTCGAATCTGATAAATATTAAATAAAACTATCACTGATTATTCTCTGAAAGTAGAATTAATTATTATGAGTATGTTAACACGTTGACTGCCACAGTGAAAACGGACGTGGGTAGTCAGACACGCTGAAATCCTAATTATTAACAATACAATCGACTAATTTTCAAATTTAACTTTTCAATTCGACAGCTAGCATTATTAGCTTAATGTTAACGCTATCCGTGGTTTATTTTATCATTTCTGTTGGTAATTATTTGATTGTAAAAATTTTTTTTTAATTTGGCAGCCAACGTGTTAATGGAATTTCCATGAAATCCGATCTGAAATTAAACACGATTTCAAAAGAATCGAAAGAATTATTACACACGAGAAAAATGAAAATTATCTTCCCAGCAGGCTATGAGCAAACTAAAAGATTCTCAAAGTAAGGTTGTTTTATTCGATAACTTTCGAACGAAAAGTCTCAATGTGGTTATCCATCGTTTCATCAGAATTCCATCGCGTTTTTCACGAAGCGTCAAGAGGATCGACGACGATGAAATCGAAGAAGAAAAAGAAAGACGGCACACGATCCCGAAAGGACCATGGTTCACGTTCAGACGCGATCGAGTACGGTCAGGAAAGACGAAGAAAGATCGTCGAACGTATCTTTCACGGTTCTCCCAGCTCGACCTACTTTTTATCCCGGAAAGATCCTTGTCTCAAGGAAAAGGAAACGGGAGACGTTGGTGGCACCGGATCGTTTCGTTAATAACGCTTCTCCGTAACCGTCTCGCGACCAAGAACAGTGTTCACACAACCGTGACAACCGCAACAATTGTTCTTCAAGAATATTCTGAGACCGTGTCTCATCTTGAGGAGCACGTTGGTATACCTTTACGGTTAAAAGGAATTCGATGTTTCGAGTAAAGGTAACAGTTTCTTGATCGTCTTTCGAGGGAAGGTGAATTTGAAATATTACTTTCGATACTGTCGACTCGATGCTGGGGATTTATAAGGTTGACGAGTTGGTGTTAGGAATTTAGAAATCTTGGAATTCGATGCTAGGAATTATCAACGCTTAGAAATTACAGCGCTAGAGATTTTCTACGCATCGAATTCAAAGCGCTTGGAATTCACGGAGCTAGGAGTTCGCAGCGCTTGAAATTTACATTAGAAATTCGCAGCGCTTGGAATTCACAACGTTAAGAATTTGTAAAGCTAGGTATTCACAGCGCTTTGAATTCACAGGGTTAGGAATTCGCAACGCTCGGAATTCACAGTGTTTGGAATTCGCAGCGCTTGGAATTTACAACATTAGGAATTTGCAAAGCCAGATATTCACAGCGCTTGGAATTCACAAAGTTACGAATTCGCAACGTTACGAATTTTCAAAGCTAGGTACTCACAGCGTTTAGGATTCAAAACGTTAGGAATTTACAACGCCAGTAGTTCGCAGTGTTTGGAATTCACAACGTCAGGAATTCGCAGAGTCAGGAATTTTCAAAGCTAGGTAGTCGCAGCGTTTAGAATTCACAACGTTAAGAGTTGGCAACGCTAGGTATTTACAGCGCTTGGAATTCACAAGGTTAGGAATTTGCAAAGCTAGGAATTCGCAACGCCCGGAATTCATAACGTCAGGAATTCGCAACGCTTGGAATTTGCAACGCTAGGAAATCGCAACTCTTGGAATTCACGTAGCTTGTATTATCGAAAATCCGTTTGGAAATCCGCAACGATCGATAGTTTCACACACAGATCTGGTTATTTTCACAAAACTATGAAAACACTGTTATTAGAGTTACGATAACGACGAAATAGCACGTAGGTATTTGTAAAATCAAGAGCTGTCTGTTTGCATGGCTTTAGAATCTCGACGGGCTACTGAATACAGAACGTCGAATTTCAGCGTCATCGATCGGATTCTTGTTGCGGTTTCAGTTTCAAATCCCCGATTACCACTCGATTGGTATCCGGATTACCTTTAAATAGCGCCAACTACTTCAACCGACGAATCGACAGCGTAAATGGTAAGATCCCGTGGATAATCGGTTACGCGTTCGATCATCCTAACCTACTTCCTCTCATTACCTCTTCGTTGCGAGTTCCAATTCAATTTCATCGTGCACGAAATTATTAAGTGGCTGTGGGAATAAACCAATCTGCCGAATGTTTTCAACCTTGAAATATCGATAAGTTTCCATTACCCACACGAGATGCTTAAATTTTCTTAAATATTAATAACCTTCATGAACGAATGAAAAGAGAGAACAAAGCTGTCGATCAAATATTTTATAAACGAATCCTTAGTTTTGTAAAGGAACGAAGTGTTCCATATCTTTATATTATATTTAATTAACATAACCCGAACTCCTCGTCTTCCTTCAAACACCATAAATCAAACATTCATCAAAATCATTCATCCTCACTAGTCATCCTCGAATCTCGACCATGCTCGACCTCACCCTTTTACCGACCATTGAACTGAAGATAATCCCTACTTTCCTATTCTTCGAAATTATAAAACCTACTATTTCTCCTTTGAACGACAAAGAACAATCCGAACCGTCTTAGGACGAGCAAAACTACGTTACACGTTTTAACTTCGCTTTAATTCCGCTCGATCTTACGAATCATTATACATAATAAACAAACAATCTCAGCGAAATACGACAGAGGAGTAGGTTAAAAGAACGAAGTGAACAGGGGATGAAAATACGCGAAGGGTTAAGAGGAAACTTCACGATAACAGGGAGTGTTTTGAAGGGTGGTGGGAAATTCCTTTCGACGTCCAGGGACGACGATCACCGTTTCAAAATGCATGTCCAGATCCCGTTTGCATATCCGGCATGCTTCCTACACCATGGCGCGGCGATACGTCAACATGCTGACAAGAACACAGGGGTTGGAGGCAGTGAGGCTGGACTTGCGGTTCTGTTTCAAATCCTGACGGGTGGTTCGATTTGCGTTCCGGAATTGAATCGATGCCCGAAATCCCAGGATCCATCGTGGTCACGTACCATCCCAACGGGTTACATTCCACCGTTTCCCTGCGAAACGATGAAAGATTTACGACAGGAATGCCCGTCGGCTGCGCTGCGTTTGTTTTTCCAAGTTCGACTTTTTTTTTAGCGACGGAAAAGTTGGCGGGTTTGGGACAGCTCGGCAATTGTGTGAGGTCTAGATGGCGCGACCGAAAGTCGATGCACGTATCTCCGTGATATATAGACGCTGTTTCCGGTTCGAGGAGCGAACAATGTGGAAAGGATGAAATAAGGTTGTTGGAATGAGGCGAAGGTGGAGAGCCTTATTGTTCGGGGATTAAATATTGTGAGATTTTTCACTAGGCTGACCAGTCGATGCTAGGAATTCGTAACGCTTGGAATGCGATGCTAAGAATTGGGAATGTTTGGAATATGATGGTAGAAATTCGAAGTTAGGTATCTGTAATGGTTGGAACATATTGGTAGGAATTTACAACGATTGGAAATCGTAGTTAGGAATTTACAACGCTTGGAATTCGTAGCGCTAGGAATTCACAACGCTTTGAATATGACGCTAGGGAGTCACAACGCTCGGAATTCGAAACTAGAAGTTTACCATGCTGGGAATTCACAACGCTACGAGTTCACAGCGCATAGAATATGAAGCTAGGAATTCACAACGCTAGGGAATCGTAGCTAGGAATTTACAACGCTTTGAATATGACGCTAGGGATTCACAACGCTCGGAAACCGAAACCAGGAGTTTACGACGCATGGCATTCACAAAGCTAGGAATTCACAACGCTTGGAACACGGAGCTAGGAATTCGCAACGCTCATAAATCGCAACTAGGAATTCACAGCGCTCGGAATATGGAGCTAGGAATTCACAACGCTAGGAAATCGGAACTTGGAATTTACGACGCACGGAATTCACAAAGCTAGGAATTCACAACGCTTGGAATATGGTGCTAGGAATTCACAACGCATGGAATGTGACGCTAAGAACTCACAGCGCTTGAAATAGGGAGCTAGGAATTCACAACGCCAGGAAATCGGAACTTGGAATTTACGACGCATGGAATTCACAAGTTAGGAATTCACAACTCCCGGAATATGACACTAGGAATTCACACCGCTCGAAAATCGAAAGTAGTAATTTGCAAAGCTTGGAATTCGACCCAAGGAATTCGCAACCTTAGGAATTCCCAGCTCTAGGAGTTCACAGAGCTAGAAATTTAACCCTAAGTATTCACAACACTTGAAATTCAACGCCAAGAATCCACTAAGATAAAATAGAACTAACCAACAAACAACACCACTATTTTTCCAAGCAAAAGAACCAATATCTCCAGAGAATTACTTTTATTCAATATTATGTACTCGAAGGGTACAAGTTACGTTCGCCGTCGAGTTACGATACGGCGAAAGTAATTTTTTCTGTTTTCTATTTTTAAGTCCCAGTGTGCTGGAATAATTGGAAAGAACTGTCTTTTGAGCAAGGGAGAAAGAAGGATGGGTAAAGGGGGTAAGGGTAATACTTCTTACGGCAACAGAGTCTGTTTGGCAAACATCGTTGCAGGCGGCTGAAATATCCGCAGATTTCCACGGGGAATTGGTCCGACAAACACCTTGGGCTTCGTGTGGCTTTATCAAAACAGTTTTCGCGACGAAAATTCCCAGGGAAATACTACTCTGCCCTTGGATCGGGGGGAAGGAATGGTAAACATACCTCGTGGCACTGACAACATCCGATTATGCGGAGAATATTATGCAACGATCAACAAGAAATTTATTCTTCATACTTACTATTATTATTATTATTATTATATCAGCAATTGGATACGTAACTTTGATATTTCTGCTGAAAGATTATTTATCACCATTTAATAAGTAATTTCTTTTTATCTAGAACAAATAAAATAAGAGATATCTAGTGTTTCAAATTAAACGGAGATATTATTTTATTTTTAACATTTCTACTCGTCTGGAAATCGAATAGATTATCAATTCCGAGCACAGCTTTCCTCTTCCCGAACTCTTCATATTTTTCCAATTTTCAATATTTCCCTTCGAAGTGTCGAGTACGGTTTTGTTTCTCTCGAACCGTCCTTTTTCGGTCCCGTCAAATTTGCTTACCGTCATCACCCCTGTCTCGTCCCTGTCAAAAGATTGACCCTTTTTAATAATGTACACCGGGACTCGTCCCGGTTCCATCGCTTCGTATGACTTCAGCAACTGTTTCCATCAAAGGGAACACGAGTTTCTTGGCTCGATACCATCCCAAAAGACGGTCCCTCTTGTTCCTTCCTCTTCCCAGGACGATTAATACCCCTTACAAAGAGAGTATTCACTTTAACCAGACCGATTACAAGCTATCCCATCGTCTATATTCAAATTTCAGCTAACTTTCAATAACTTTCTTCAAGTATGACTGACTACGTTTCAATAGGATTAGAACAAGTTTTGAGTGCTTTGTGTGCCATGTTTGTATCATTTGCAGCTTGGAAATTTATATTTTGGAAAAGTGGATAAAAGTGAGGATGATTTGTGGCAAGTTTGCATGGTGATGCAATTTGCTACTTTTATGAGTTACCGATTTCCTAATTTGCCAGTTTTCCAATTTCCTAGTTTGCTGATTTTACACTTTCCTAGTTTTGTAACTTCCCAATTTGCTAATTTCCCAGTATCCTAATTTCCTAATTTGCCAGTTACCTAATTTTGTACTTTGGTAATCACCTATTTTCCCAATTTCCCAGTTTACTAATTTCACAGTTTCCTAATTCTGTTATCTCCTAATTTTCCAGTTTTCTAGTTTTGTAATTTGTTGATTTCTTAATTTCCCAGTTTCCTAATTTGCTAACTACCCAATTTTCTAATTTTCTAATTTCCCAATTTCCCAGGTTCCTAATTTTCTAATTTCGTAATTTGCTAACTCCCCAATTTTCTAATTTCTCAATTTGCTAACTCTCCAATTTTCTAATTTCGTAACTTGCTAACTCCCCAACTTTCTAATTTGCCAATTGCCCAATTTCCTAATATCCCAGTTTCCTAATTTGCTAACTTCCCAATTTTCTAATTTTCTAATTTCGCAACTTGCTAACTCTCAAACTTTCTAATTTGCCAATTTGCCAATTTGCCAATTTCCTAATATCCCGATTTTCCAAATTTCCCAATTTCTCAGCTGCCTAATTTCCCAAACTCCAACTACCAACCCCCTAAATTTTCTTCTGAACTCTCTAAATTATCCACAAACCCAACCCTGCCAACAACCGCGGATAAACAAGTCTCATTTGTAGCCCAAAATATACGGTCGTAATTAAGAGGATTAAAAAACTCCTAAAGGTGGTTCTCGATCAAATAAGCAACCACAATTTCCACACCCCTATAGGGGTGTTCGTAATTGCTTCTCTTGTAACAACAAAAAAATGGGGAAGAAAAGAAAAGAAAATCTCTCAAGGCGTATCAGACAGAGAAAGAGTAATACGCGTAATCCTACCAGAAGATGCTGAACACCATCCACGTGGATTCTGTGATAAAAATGGCGACGTGGTTCGAGCTCAAACTTTTCCCTCTTCGCGATGCGTTACAAAGCACCATTAAAGATGCATTAACTCCCCTTTCATTTTTCCATCCAGCTTTAACGCTCTTCCGAGAAAAGTATCTCAAAGTTAGGGGAAAAAATGAAAAGGAAACAAAAAATTTGTTCGACGAAAAAACAATCTCAAAGTCTCTGTTCTTTGATAAGAATACAAATTCTGAAAAATAAATCAATGTTCTAATTCTTTTTGTTTGTTCGCCTATCTATGATCGTTCATATAATAATATTAAGAAATTTCATATTGTCCATGATCAATATTATAAATTTTATATCACTGAGAAATAATTGTCAGAAATTAGCTATGAAGGAATAATACTGAAGATTTCTAAGAAATAATATCACAAAGTTTCATTCCACCAAGAAATAATATTAAAAAATTACGCTATTAAATGATAACATCCTCAATTTTAATTAGAATACTTATTTATCATATTTCAAAGAATAAGTTTGCCGAAGTATTGAATTCAAAATCCTAAATAATAAATTTTCCCTTAAGGTAACACGATAAAATATTGAAATCCGGATTCGTCTTTAAATTCCTTCCGTATCCACTTTGGCCTCGAATCTCCATTAACGAATTCTTTGAAATTCGATGAAAAGCCCTCCGAGCTAATTGAAAGAACCGAGCCCCGCGTTCTGAGCCGATTATCGGACGAATCCGTTCCATAACTCCACGGAGATCTACAAAATAATCCGATTGAAGATTCCATGATGATTCTTGTTTCACAGCCAGCCGAAAGTATCTTTGATAATTCACGAAAGGAATTTTGTAAGACGAAGTGGCTGTAACGAACCGCCAACCGTGACACTCGATGTGGTAAATCGATGCTCGTGTTCCTCCTTTAATGACAGTGTCTTGTTCCAATTAACCGCTTTCAAATACCACCACCAACTTTACGGGCCGCGTTAATCTCGCAACATGTTCCCGCTGATGGTACTCACCCTTCGGGTACGATCGAGCCACCCTTATTGGGGCTGTGTTGAGATCGGATAATTAGATTTCTGCTTCCGATGAAACGCGTATACGATGTTTATGGAAGATTGATAGCGTCGATTTTCAGGGATTTTCTGTTTTAACTTGGAGGAATTTGAGGGAAATGAAAAATTGGATTCGTTCATTTTGTCATTTTCTTTGTTAACTTGGTTAACGGTAGAACCACCAAACGGGTCAAAATGACTTGTTCCAGATTCCATATTCTATATTACAAAATTTATCGAAATATAAGTTGCCTCTCGTCGAGGTAAAGAATTTTTCTATATGGTAATTTACATATTTTGTTTTCTATTTAATTTTCGATTTGAGTATAAGTGGACATAGAACGCCGATAGTTCAAGTGTTAATGCGCGTATACTGTTGATAGGGAGTTAATCCTTTGTACTCGGAGTATTTTTGAATACGTTCGAATCTAATCTACTTTTCCAGCAAACCTTCCGAAAATCAAATGGTGCTATTTTTGGAACAAAAGAGATAGAAATCTTGATGAGTCTATTTATTTTTGTTCCTTTCCTCAATTTTCTGTGTTCTAATATAAATAAAACTTAAATGTCGTGTTTCAAAATACTTTGGTAAATTAAATATGTCCCCTCAGACGGAACAATCGAACGCAAAGGGTTAATACGTCGATTTTGGGGGATTTTCTGTGTTAACTTGGGAAAATGAGTGTTTCTTAAGATAGCGGATTCTTTAGTCGATTAAATAGGCTTTTCGAGTGTTATACTATTTATAATAGTTCACCGCCATAAACCCGTGCGTCGCCGACCTTACGGCGAGCAGAGTTATATTAATACTAATTCTTCCATTTTTCACATAAACACTGATTTTGTACCCATTTGCCGCCTTACTTTGAAAATTTCACCATTTTTTTTCGCAAGATTGCAACAGCAGCGTTTATCGCCATAAACCACCGTACTTTAACCCTTGAGTCGCCGACCTTCCGTAGAATAGTTCCAATCAACTTAAATCCACCCTTATCGAATCGTAGACACTCGAAAAACGCTATTTTCCCGACTTTAATTCGCAACAGAAGCGTATTCCTTTCGATTTAATAATCGATCAATAAAATTCAATCTTCGAGGACATAATTAACATTCTTTTGGTCACAAGTCGGCAATAATTCTCCTAAACGACTGCTTTAATCTAACCGGTGGACAAGTTCGTCCCCAACCCCCTCATTTTCATATTGGCTGGCGTGCACGTCCCGGGCGAGTTGCGAAATTACAAACTTCTCGTTACAAGAGCACGTAATGAAGCTTGCGGCTATGGTTTAAGGTGAATTACACATCGCGTCGTACGGAAATGGAACTGCTTAACCCCGTTCCAGATTGTTACATCCTCGTCACACCGTACACCGTACACCGAACTATGGGAATCAGGAATCTTTGACGTTGGAACACTCGAGTCGCGGTTCCATTTTTAAATATTATAAGGCGATTGTTAGTGGCAAGATTGATGGACAGAAAGTAATGAGATCGAAGAGAAATCGACGTTTTATAAAGCGGTCGCTCGATGTCGGGAACTGATCGATTTTAAAATTGCTATTTCCATTTCATTGGGAACAAAAGACGGAAAATGTACGCCCATTCATAGCTTTCGTAGATATGGATATTGTATTATAGGTATTTCACAGTGGACTGTGTATTTAATGACGAGATAAAATTAGATTTAGGTTCATTTATATAGTTATGAGATAAATTATTTCTTGTAAGAAGTATAATTCAGAATTTATTAATATTATCATTTCGGAAGCTTGCTTTAGAAATACTATAACTTTGGGAGCTTGGAAATGTAGAGATATTATAACTTTGGGAGCTTGGAAATTTAGAGATATTATAATTTTGGGAGCTTGGAAATTTAGAAATGTAAGTTTGGGAGCTGATGAATTTTAAAATATAATATTAGAAGCTTAGGAATTTTAAAATATGATTTTGGGAACTTAGAAATTTTAAAATATAATTTTGGGAGCATAAGAATTTTAAAATATAATTTCGGGGGCTTGGAAATATGGAAATATAATTTTGGGAGCTTAGGAATTTTAAAATATAATTTCGGGAGCTTGGGAATTTATAAACATTATAATTTTGGGAGCTTAGGAATTTTAAAATATGATTTCGTGAGCTTGAAATTTAGAAATATGATTTTGGGAACTTAAAAATTTAAAAATATAATTTTGGGAACTTAAGAATTTTAAAATATGATTTTGGGAGCATGAAAATTTGGAAATATAATTTTGGTAGCTTGGAAATTTGGAAATATTTACTCAGGTACGTAGTTAGGCATAAATCCGCACTCACTGGCTGTTACGCTTAGACTGTTTAAGTCTTAGAAATAAAGGATTCAGTATGGTCAATCCTAATTTCCAAAAAAGTTTATGACCCAGTTGCGGGCACCGGCAATTACTTACGACTCGACCCAATAAAACCCAGAGTCCCCAGGCACGACCACAGCCCTCTAAGTCGCAATTTGTAACAATTTTCTTACAAACGACGAATACAATCTAACTTACAAAAATCCTCCAAATCCCTCAAAGTGTCGTTTAAACCGCTTGCTCTTGTACACGGAATAAATACAACAATTTTCGATTCTATCCGCATTTCGAAAGACCGTGTAACGTCGAACGGCGTTAACATCGATTCTGCGAACCCGATGACCTGGAAAGCTCGGTAAATACACGGGAAAATAGTTTGCGAATGTAAATTTCAAGATAGCCACGCTGCTATTCGCGAATCTACCCAGCTGTGTACATATACACACACATATCTCCGCTTCCCGTATTTATTTTCACGCCATTCCCGGCCAGGAACCCGAAACAAACGACCACGGTGAGATTTGTTTCGGTTCTGTGTATATCAGCTATGGACGTTAACGAAGCGAAGACACGGGTCACGATTGCGAACGAAAACGAAGCCGGTGTTCGCGACAGCCGACGTCTTTGTCGGCGACAGTCGGCGACTCGTGAAATCCTGCTTTTTCCCCGCGATTTGGGGGAAAACTGGAACGCTTCGTTAACGGGACTCCTCTCACGGACAAGAAATCTCTGTCCTCTGGCAGCTTTTCTTTTTCTTCCGTTGACAAATTCGCCGAATTACGATCTGAGTTTCTTCCACCAAGATTCCGTATACTGTTTCTTCCTTCGACAGATTGTGCCATTCCTTTTTGTGACCCGAGGGATGATGCTTTGAATCTTACGGTCCATGACGTGTGGTTGGTTTGCTTTTTGCTTAGATGCTCGAAGCGTGGGAATCGAAAGTATTTGGGATTACTTTGTAAACACGTATCAAGGGGCTATACCAGTGTGACCAGCTTTAAAATCGAAACTAGGAATTTACGAAGCACGAAATTCACAAAGCTAAGAATTTACAACGCTTTGAATATGACACTAGGAATTCACAACGCGCGGAATTCGAAACTAGGGGTTTACAATGCTCGGAATTCACAGCGCTACGAGTTCACAACGCTTTGATTGTGACGTCAGAAATTCACAATGCTCGGAAACCGAAACTAGGAATTTACGACGCATGAAATTCACAAAGCTAGGAATTCACAGCGCTTAGAGTATGGAGCTAGGAATTCACAGCGCTCAGAGTATGGAGCTAGGAATTCACGGCGCTTGGAATACGGCGTCAGGAATTCACAACGCTCGGAAATCGAAACCGCGAGTTTCCAATGCTTGGAATTCACAGCGCTACGAGGTCACAGCGCTTAGAATATGACGCTAGGAATTTACAACGCTTTGAATGTGACGCCAGGAAATCGAAACTAGGAATTTCCGACGCACGGAATTGACAAAGGTAGGAATTCACAACGCTTAGAGTATGGAGCTAGGAATTCACAACGCATGGAGTATGATGCTAGGAATTTACAACGCCTGAGAAACGAAGCTATGAATTTACAACGCTTGGAATACTACGCAAAGAACTCACAACGTTCGGAAATCGAAACTAGGAATTTACGACGCACGAAATTCAGAAAGCTAGGAATTCACAACGCCCGGAATATGACACTAGGAATTCACAACTTGTGTAGAATTAAACGATCAATTATCCGAATTTCCGACAATCGAAACACGATTTTCCCCCGGCGCGAATACGGTTATCGAATTCGATCATCGGTGGCACGCATGCAATTTTAGAGTTAATTGGATCGTTAACTGTATTCCGTGGTGGGGCGCAGGTGTTAGAAAATATTGTTCGCAACAATCGTGTTCGTTTTGACGAGGCTCGTCATACCTAAACGTGACGTAGTTTAGGTAAATCAACAGGTTTTGAAATTTTCATTTGATCGACGCGGATGTTGGAAGTTTGCCGGCAAGAGACGAGTATCGGTAATAATTAGAATTTATCGTTCTTCAAGTTTCAAAAGAAATTGGAATACCTGTTGCTGGTGAGATGATAGGAAAATGGCGAATGTCGGGACAGGGTTGTCTCATTCGATGATGTAACAGTTTTATTTTGGATGACAATGCGATGTTCTGTTTGTGGAAGTTGAGAGAAGGAATGTTATATTTTTAGAAGGTCGGAAATTTTGCGGTAATTTGCTTGGTTTTGGGAACTTAGGAATTTGGGGATATTATAATTTTTGGAGCTTGAAAATTTGGGAATATTATAATTTTGGGAGCTTGGATATTTAAAATATCATAATTTTGGGAGCTTAGGAATTTTACAATGTTATACTTTTGGGGGTCTTGAAATTTGGAAATATTATAATTTTGGGAGCTTGGAAATTTAGAAATATTGTAATTTTGGAAGCTTAGGAATTTTAAAATATAATTTTGGAAGCTTAGGAATTTTAAAATATAATTTTGGAAGCTTAGGAATTTTAAAATATAACTTTTGGAGCTTGGGAAATTTAAAATATGATTTTCGGAGTTTGGAAACTAGGAAATATAATTTCGGGAGCTTGAAAATTTAGAAATATTATAGCTGTAGATGCTTAGAAAATTAGAAATATTAATAATCTCAGGCGGTTAGCAATTTCTAAATATTATATTTCTGAATCCTTAAAAATGAATAAATTTAGAATCATATACACTTCGTATCGCGATTTTCATCCTTAGGACTATTTTTTACTACACTTTTACAGGCAATAATTGATCATTGATCGATTTCTTTCCCCTTCATTTACACGGCAGTTCGTGTATTCGATTTTTCAACCTCGAGTATGAGACGAAGAAAATTGAATTAATTTTTCCGTCGGCGTCCACGAAATGAATTAAACGCGATTAAGAATCTCTCAGGCTGCTTTTTGTCTTTCGTATTGCAGCCATCAACCTAGTTCCAAGCAATTAAGAATTTTCATGCCATTCTGTATTTCGAATGACTGCATTCAACTATATATGTATACGTACAAATTGTCGTGAAATATTTGCCATGATATTTTTAAACGGCGCGATAACGTTCAAGTTAATAGCAGCAATATTAACAGCTAATAATATCAGTAAAATACCAGCAATATCATTAACTAATAATCGTAACATAATATTACTAATATTAATACCTAATAATATTAGTCAAAATATTAGTAATATTAGTAGCTAACAATATTAATAAAATATTAGTATAATTAACAGTTTATAACAACAGTAAAACATTAATATACTACTGTCACCGATTGCACGTATAATATTTACACAAAAATTAAACAATCCAACAGATTCGCGATTCGCTCAGTTAATAAGCTGAAATTATACGTATTTCCCCACGTACCTAGAGGGTGAAGGTCAGTCTGGTGCGCAAATGCAAATGGTATGCAAATAACTGAGTGGAAATAGCCTTCGCTTTGAACAGACGACATCCTCTACCTCCAAACCCCAACCCCTTTTCTTTTTCCCATCGAAAACTATACTCGTCGCTTTGCTACTAAAAAGAAAAACTTCTTTATTCTTGGCGATATACGAACGAGGGAAACCAATCTATCTTTCAGAATACGATTGGAATCAATTCTTGTTCATGAAAATCTTTCATGAGCTGAGAACACGAACATCACTACTGTCTTCTTTCCTGTCTTTTATTCTTTCGCCACGAATTTGATGCTAAAAGGGAAATGAACGGTTTGCAGATATTATTTTTAATGTTACTAATCGGGAGGGGAATATTTATAAATTAAAACGTTGGCTGCCGCGAGAGTCACCGGTGACCGGCACCCGAAATTTTTTACAATCAGATAATTAACGAAAGAAATGACGAAACAAACCACAGATAATAATGCTAGCTATCGATATGAAAGGTTAAATTTGAAAATTAGTTGATTATATTCTTAATAATTAGGATTTCAACGTGTTTGACTACACACGTCTGTTTTCACTGTGGCAGTCAACGTGTTAAGATTCGTGGGAAATATTTGATCTTGATATTGAATTAAAGCATACTTAAGGCAAACTTAAGCCTTGAAATATGATAAATAAGTAGACTAACTAAAACTGAGGATACTATAATTGAATACTGTAAGTAATTCGGAAATTACCACATTATGCAATGATAAATTATAGAAAATTGTAATGCCAGATTTTGGAAAATGGAAATTAGTAATGCTAAATTATAGAAAATAGAAATTACAGAAAATTTCTAAATTTCTATAACGCCAGATTTTACAAAATAGAAATTACAGAAAATTGTGAGATTAAATTATAGAAAACAGAAGCTGTAAAACTCAATAACACTATAATACAACAGAAAATATAAATTAACAAGCAAACAATTACTATTTATTTAATAACAATAATGTTTAACATTAACGTGCAATTACATGAAAATTTCGTATACTCAAAATCACCGCCACTAATTTACGAAAATTTCAATCCCCTAAAGAACAACAAAATCCTCGATACCTAAATGAACCACATTAGTTAAACCCGGTTAAAGTTACCTTCGAATAATTTACCACGAATATTATAGAATATTTACAGAAGATTTCCGCACAAACCCTGATAAATTCACGATGCCGAATGGAAGAGGAGAACCGGAATAATTACACGGCAGACGCTCGACGATCAAACGAACAGAAGCTCTGATTATTACGGGATGGAAACTGGATCTTGCTTAATTATGTAGTCCGGAAGTCTGTTCTCCGGCAGGAGGCGACGGGTCTCGAGCCGATTTCCGTTTCATTTTGACTGTCTAAAAGCAGCCCGGAGCCACGTCCGTCTCCCAATTTCGAACGACCCGATGCATTTTAAACGCTTGTTTGCACGACGATCATCCAGATCGTGCAACAAGTACACGCTCGTCGGAGATTTTCAATGAAATTCAACGAAACGAGCCCGCATTCGGACGAATATTTGACCTGCACTTCGGCTTCGAATCTGTTTCGCGATTACACTGTTATACACGCTTCTGTGACCGTGTCGTTCTTTGTATCGAACAGTGCTTTGATCGTTTGGAAAATTGAAACCGTGGAATAATTACTCGTCTGATCTGTTATTTACTATTTATTATTTATTATCGAAGTAATAGAGGTTCGTTCTTTCGGAACGAAAAGTGTACTTGATAGGTTTATCTCGGTACTCGTGTCAGGAAAGATTCCGAGAAAAATAATTACTTTTATACTAATAATAATTACTAGTTACTAGTATACTGTAGTATATATACCATGGTTATTGGAAATGGTTTATATAAATAACCTGAATCTTTATACTTCATTTTACTGGCTCGAAAGTACATCTAGACGCTTTAGAATTCGGACACGAAGTGAGTCTACGTTTACGAGGGTGACGCTCACTTATTTATGAAAATTTGCCAAACGTGTAACCATGGGACTAACCATTTGTGTGAGTGCGTTATAATACAGAATATAAAGTCTAACCAACTTTAATCGTTAATATCTCCTAAACTATTGCCGTATCGGAATACTCACAGCTGGACGAGTTCTATAAGGTAGCAAAGTTTCATAAATAAGCGAGCGCAACACTTGGGCAGCTTCCCTCGTTAGACTTGCTAAATTAACACGTCGAGCGTCACAGTGAAAATGAACGTACGTAGTCAGACACGCTAAAACTTTAATTATTAACGATACGGTCAATTAATATTCAAATTTGACGTTTCAGTTTGATAGCCGGTATTATTAACTTGATATCAACACTATCCGTCGTTTATTTCATAGTTTCTTTCTTGAATTATTTGATTGGGAAAGATTTCGGGCGCCGGTCACCGGTGATGCTCGAAATATTCAACGTATTAAATATAATTAATATGTAAGAGTGAGAACGGGAGAGAGAGAAGAATATTGTAGCGTAGTTTTCTTTAAGTGTAATTTATGACCAGGCCGCGTGGGACAGCGTTCCCCTACCACCTGAGGAAACCCTAGGGAAAACGAGGGAAAAGTGTCGGAAAGGGAGAGTCTTTTATGAGACGCCAAGAAGGCAGAACCCATAGAATAGCGTGGAATGTTATAGCGTGGAAAACTAGCCAATTAGGATTATTATGATAAGTAGTAATTAATTATAAGTTATTTGTTATTCACTTCCAATCACCAACCTTACAAATATAAATATACTAAATGAACCAGTATTTCTGTACTAAGTATTTCGTACAGTTTTCATACAAATAAATCTTAAATTTCAGATTTAAAATATCCTATTAACTTACACGTGTTGCGAGGGATTAATTTCCTACGTTCGCAGTGAAACGGTTAACGTACAAAGTTTGAGAAAAATATCTCAGCAGTGGAATAAGAAATAAAATCAAAGTGTCTATCGATTGTAGAAACGTCGAAAGCGAGTGGACAGATACCCTGAAAATGGCAATCGAATCGAACGATAGGAAGTTATTGGTCGACGATCATAAAATCGGTTCTCAGCACCATATTTTTAAGGCAATTGATAGCGAGGGGAAGTTTTCAAACGACCCCTTCGAGACTTGTTGCTCTCTTTAATCGCTAAAAATACCCTCGGGTTCCTTGTCTCGCTTCCCGTTTTTTCCCTGGACTAACCGTTTCAAGTAACTTTCTTACACGCGCCACCGATTTTCAACCCCTTTTGCTTCTTAACCTCTAATCGCACCCGTCGTTACAACGTCAAGGGTTAATTCGATCATTCTGCCTAATTAATCAGAGAAATCCATATTTGCTTCCAATAATTTTCATGCCAAACTGTATACAGTTATTATATAAAGTTTGGTAATTAATTAACAGTTTATTACAACCCTTTGTGCTCGGGGCATTGGAAGAAACGTAATACAAGCGGGCAAGTGCGAATTTCTCGGTTTCTTTCCTTGCCGGTAATAGCCTGCTTGTTTCCTTTATTTCTAACGACCTGGAAATATTGTAGACGGAAGAAATATGGATTCTATTGGCCGTATTCTCGTAAAGTCCAACCCTCGATAAACCTGTTACAGGAAACGCCCGTGTAAACCAACCCTTATTCCTTTCCTTAATTTTCTATATTCCAACATAAATAATACTTTATTTAGAAATAATTGATTATTATATTAACCCTTCGATAAAAATTAATTTTAAAGATTTCGAATAATTTAAACGTACACCCTGAAAAAGGGTGAAATAAATATTTCTACGATGACTAGAAATCTTTTTTAAGAATATTAGAAAAGATGGGAGAGAAAATAAGTGATTCATGAATATTCCTGGCGTGTCTCTCGTTTCATCGAAATTCTCTTTTTTATTGCTATCCGCCAAGACGTTTTCTAGCCATCAGGAACGTGAGGATCATCGAGGAGAAAGCTTTAACCGAGCTTTATAGCAGTCATTATCGAAACTGCGAAAAAAAAAAAGAAGAAGAAGAGGAGGCACGTTTCGAGAGATAATAAAAAAGCATTTCGACAAGTATGAGGAGGGGTGGGAAAGGGAAAAAAAGTTTTCGAGAATGCGAAAAGTTGAACGAGGAACGCTTTAACTCGTTGAATTATGTTTCGTGTGGCCCTATCAAAATTTCTGAAGTTCATCTAACTCCGACGGACTAACAAAGCGGGTTTAATTAAACTTTCACAGAAGCTGATTTACAGAAAAAAAA
Organism: Stelis phaeoptera; assembly: GCA_943735885.1. Lineage (NCBI taxonomy): Eukaryota > Metazoa > Arthropoda > Insecta > Hymenoptera > Megachilidae > Stelis > Stelis phaeoptera. The sequence continues at coordinate 9,871,259 of OX030939.1, read as the reverse complement.
GGGAAGCGAAGCAACAGAGAATACGAGTGGAAAATGAAAGGAGAATTCTGTTGAAAAAAAAAAAGGTAGCAATAAAGTGTATACATGGAAAGGTTTATTGGACTTTTGTTTGCTAGAAAATGAGAATATTAGTTATTTTTATTATATCTGATTGTAGTTTAATGGAATTGTTGGGTGTTATAGATTTATTTCTTAAGGAAATGGGATTTGGAATTTGAATATTTTAATATTTGGATAATTCAATACTGAAGTACTCGGATATTTTGATATTCAATAACAGTTGAATATTCCAATACTCCAATATCCAAGCATCCGAATATTCCAATATTCCAGTATCCAAACACTCGAATACTCTGATACTACATATAATATCCCCATGTTTCAATATTTCAATAGCTAGATACTCCATTCAGTACCCAAGTATTCGAATACTCCATTACCCCACTACCACAATGTTCAAGTACTCGAGTACCATAATACTCGTGAGTTTAGTACCCACATACCTTGGTACTCGAAGGCTCAGTAGGTACTCAAATATCCGAGCACTCGAATACCTAAGTACTCGATTATCTGACCACTCGAATACCTAATTACTCAAGTACTTAAGTACTTGAATACCTTAATACTCGAAAGTTTAGCACCCAGATACCTTGGTACTCGAATACCTAAATACTCAAGTACTTAAGTACTCGAATACGTTAATACACGAAAGTTTAGTACCCAGATACCTTAATACTCGAAGGCTCAGAACTCGTGCGCTTAAATACTCAAATACTTCAACAATGGAATATCTGAATTATCCAAGTTATCCGAATAATAGTAGAATTTCCCTTAGAATCTCGAATAATCCGAATACTTGGATTACAAAAATTATCAAAATTACTCGATCTTTTTTTTCAAACTCCTCCAGCAAAATGATTTACGATCCACTAAGTCGAAAGGAACGGCTGAACTGCGTAGGAAATTCGGAATTTACTCGGATCTCACGAGGCCCCGGAGGGAATTTCATTTCTGAGAAGTAACGGCCACGGAATTACGCCAAGCAAACTAATTATACGACCCGGCTACGCTTCGCACTGTGTAAATACAAATTATCTAACTGGAACACCGATGAAATTTTTCGTGACACTCCACTCACCCGTCAACTTTTCATTCTTCTTCTAATTCGTATACAAAACTGATCGATTTCATTTTTCCCTCAAATGTGAAAATTTTCTCATTCGTTTCATCATCGCATTTCGTTCAAATTCTATTCATGAAACAATTGAATCTTGACGCAAATCGAGTAAAATTTGGAAAAATATTATCCCAAATTCGAAATCGGAAGATACAGGGTTAAATAGGTGCAAATTGGAAGATCGATATCGTTACTCGTTTCATGATTCAAATTTCACTGATCGAGCTTTCACCGACGATATAAATCAATGAGAATCAATCTTCCTGTCAGCGGGATCGTCATTGGATGATGTTGGCCAAACGAAATCGTACGGACTTGCCTTTACGTACGGTCGTTAATCAAATTCCAATGAAAACGGCTCCATAAATCATTCCCACTGTCGGCAGAACAGTTGCGATTTTTCCTCGACGTAGCACCGGAAAACTGTTCCCTCGTTTCTCCCGATTCTCTTTTACAAACGTCTGCTTTCGGGTTGTATCGAAGGTTCCTTTTTTGACCATTTGCACTCGAGCGGTGCCTCCGAGGCACCATATTTCATTTATCGGTGTATTCTAAAATGCGTAATTTCAGTTTCACCCGCAACGAAATATAGAAAATTAAAGGAGCGAATAAAAATCAACAGATTCTCAAATATTCCTAACACTTTTTCTTCCGACATAATACATTTGATTACGTCCAAAAATTCATCGAGTGCAAAGGGTTAATCCATTTATGATATATATTTACAGAATCAAAATTACCAGATACCGAAATAAACGAAGAAAAATTCATCGGTTCCTATAAATATTTCGACGAAAATCGAATATTCAATATTAACAATCGATGGTATTTAAAAGCTTATCAACAGGCTCCCGGTAAATTAAAATGTTGAGAAGACTAAGAAAACGATTACCATCGTTATCGAAAGTGTCGTAGAATTTCCGCTGATCCTTATGGAGGTAGATTCAACAAGGTTTTCAGGAACATCGTATTTTTTCCCTTCGATTCGTTCCGTGACTCGAGATGGGCGGTGCAGAACGATGAATCTCGGCCAAGGTGCAAAGGACGCAGAAAAGCAAAAAAAAATGAAGAAGAAGAGGTCGAGTGGATTGGTAAGGGTTAAAAGATAGCCGAGTCCAGGTGAAACGTGTCAGGAATACGATTTCAACGAAGAATGGAAGAACCTGACCGTTACAGTTACCACGAGCTTTTATATCCGTCATTAAAAGTGTCGATCGGTTTTGTTACGGCAGTTCTCTGTAAATGATCTCTCCAAGACGGCAGGAAATTAACAGCACGTATAAAAGATAGCATGGAGGCTAGAATACGGAATTGTGATGTGGTTAAGGTTTCGATTGAAGCGAATGTGTTTTTAATTGTAAATTTTCTGTTTTCTAATATAAATATAAGTATTATTGAGTGTAGGAATTTTCTGTAGTTAGTATATCGTATGGCACGTATAAGTATGAGGATTTAAGCTTAAGTTTTCAAATTTAAGCTTTCAGTTTCTTATTTACTTAATTAGTATATAGAGGGGTATATTATTGTAATTGGTATTTAACTCTGCGAAATCCTAATTTTCTAATTCTGGCTTTCAATATCCTACTTTTGTCTAATTAGTAAAATTTGCTGAAGTACAGAAATATTTCACTTTCAAATTTATGCTCCGAATTATCTATTTTATGTAATTAGTATGGCATATTATGGTAGCTGGTATTACCTAAGTTTGCCTAATTTTCTAATTTTCAAATTTAAGCTTTCAATAAAAAAATATAGAAAAATTTAATTTTGTAATCTAAACTCCCAATTATCTATTTTATGAAATTAGTATACTGTATGATAAATTATGGTAGCTGGTATTACCAAAATTTGCCTAATTTTCTAATTTTAAGCTTTCAATAAAAAATATAGAAACCACCCCATTATCTCATCTTCTTCCTTAAAATTTTCACGATTAACCACCTAAATTACTTCCAAAGAACACGGTCAAGAAAAAATTCTTCAATTTTAGCGTTCATAAATTTTCTTGTATAATTTGATAGAACCGATCGTCTGATTTATTATTCTACAAGGTAGTTTCGAACGGTGGATACGGTTCTTGGTCATGGAACTGCCGTGTCTGCTCTTTTTCCACTTTCTTATCCAACCGGCTAATAACCGCGTGCCATGGCGTCAGGACGTGAAAATTTATCGCGATCGTTAACTTGCTGCATATTCACCCCGTTAGAAATACAACTGTATTCGTATACGCGGACGGGAAACGGTGGAAAGGTGTTGCACTTCCTGTCGTATTTCTTCCGGGACCGAAAAAGGACTCTGGGAAACGGAAGTAACATATGCAGCCCAAAATGTATATGAAACTCTGCAAATTCTACCACTATGGACATTCTTTGATATCACCGTGGGTAAAAATAAAACATCAACTTATATTTCCTCTTATTATTGAAAGTGGTATAAGTCCATTTGGAGCTAAAAAATCGTTTATTTTCTTTAACAAATTTAATAAAATTTAACAGATTCATAGTGTTAAAAATACCACCCGAATCGATTAACGTTTACCAATATTTTAAAATTAATTCAAACGCAAACCCTTAAATATCTCGATGAATGAAGAAATGAACTTGTACTACCTTCAGAAATAACGGCTCATATACGGAATTATATTTGTCCTACTCGTGGCACGTTCCAACAGCGAGACATGGTATTTACGATTAGCGCATTCGTGTCAACGTAATAGTCGCCATAGATGCCGGTCGTTCAAACAGCTAGTTAGACGTAATACGAATGGCAGTAAACAAACCATCGCATCGGCAGAGCTACAAATCATGTCCCTGTTTACAAATACAAACATCGTTGCTTTGTACAGCGGTAGCTATTTAGTTGACCCCCGTTGTTAATTAACATCGATACGATGGTATCGCGTAAGTAACCGTGACGCTGATTTACGACATTCTTGGATCAGGTCGTCCAACTGTTGAAGCTGTTAAGCAGATTTTTATTTGAACACTTTGGTAGCCACGGTGGTCACCGGTGATTGACACCCGACATTTTTTGCAATCAAATAATTAACAAAAGAAACGATCAAATAAATTGTGGACAGTGTTAATATTACGATGACAATGCTGGCTATCAAATTGAAAGGTTAAATTTGAGAATTACTTAATTGCGTTCCGAATAATCAGGGTTTTAGCGTGTCTGACTGCATACGTCCGTTTTCACTGTGGTAGTCAACGGGTTGAATGAAAACTTTTACAAAATTTCACTTGGATTGTACAATTTGAGATTTATTCTCTTTGACTAATAGTGATTTTTAAAGCTATAATATTTGGAAATTATTTGCTATAAAAATCGCGTTTAAAATCCTTCTTAAATATGATTTCCCTTCGAATTTGCAAACTTATTGACGCAAGGATCCAATTATTGCCACCTTAAGTAAAATCTCAAATATAAATTGTAATTTTTAAAGAATTTCACTTGCGTCATTTTTGCCATTTTCCCCTTTGGCTGATATTGGTTTCTAAAGTTATAATATTTGGAAATTATTTGCTATGAAGATCGGATTTAAAATCCTTCTAAACCATGATTTCCCTTCGAATTCGCAAACTTTTTGACGCAAGGATCCGATTATTGCTACTTTAAACGAAGTCTCAAATATAAATTGTAATTTTTACAAAATTTCACTGCTAATATTGATTTTTGAAGCTATAATATTTGGAAATTTTTAGAATGCATGAATTTGCAAATTATTTGGCACAACGAAATTCCTCGTCGACTCGAAAGAGCTCGTTTACGGTACATTCTTAATATTTATGGTAATCGTTGCGAAGAATCTCAGCTTGGCGTTCCTTTCGTCGGCTTTGTTCATACGGAAATCGACTTTACGAATTTTCTCGGTTATCGAGCCTTTGTTTCTTCGACGTTCAACAAGTATCCTGGCTCGTCAAACCAAAGCTCATTTTTCGGCAGAAAAATGACAAATTTCGTTAATGAGAATATTTTACAATTCTCCAAAAACAAAGTATATTATGTTTATGAAATTTTATTCAAATCTATGTTTCATTCTCCAGTTATTTTATTTTCTATTTTATTTTATTTCTGAATGGAGACACTTTGGTGGCCAATTGTTTGGTATAAAATTCAATTATCTTTTAAGAGTATACTTGTGTATCTTTAAATTGTAACGAGACATAACATAATTTGTTTCGTTAGATTTCAACCCTCTGACACATCTTTGACGCTTTTATGGTGATTTTTACTTTACCGTATTACAATTCAATGAACTAAAGCAGAAGGTAAATATAATAATAGAGCCTTTTATATCCGAAATAAGAAGAAAGTCAGAAAATTTGTAATACAAAGTCGCATGAACGCGTCTCAGAATTAATTTCCTCTGTATACATAAAAATAATTGACGAATTTCTTTAGTTATGTTGAAAAATAATGATGTATAGTCTCGATTTAAAATTCGTTTAATTATCCTTAGTTTGAATTTATATTTAATGCCTTCGCGTTCGTGCAAACATTACGCAACGACTGTTGCATATTCCGCGAACAATCGAGCTCGATATCGGTATTCTGTCAGTCGATCGACAACCATTTCCACGACGATATAACACTTTTTATCCGCTGTCCCGGCTGTCAAAAGACGTTCCCAGGTGTGCAGGTTGGCTCTCGGCAAGATCGTCGCGTTGTATCGGATCCAATTAACGTCACGTTCCCTTCGTGAAAGACGTACCAGAGACCGAATAAACAGGACGTTTTATTACTTATCATCGATACATTAGATTTTCCCAACGAAATTCCACCGAAAACCAAAAACATACGAACGACGAAGTTGCAACTCTTTTAAACATTTCCAAAATTCATTAATTAATTAAGCAACAGAGTCAAAGTCCTTCTTTCGCAGAAATTATATTATAAACTTTGAGCAATAATTGTATAAATATTGCCATCCAAAGTGTGAGTTATATCAAGTATTATTAAAAAAAAAAAAGAATGCGGCCTATTATTGGCGTAATTTCAATTATGATTTGTTTCTTTTCTCATAATAATTCAAGAACAAAGCCCCGATTAGGTTAGATTATATTATTTCGGGGGTGTTTAAAGTTAGATTAAGGTTAAATTAATCCTATGCTAAGTTAGGTGTCTTGCTACCTTTTTATACACATTTACCAGAAACACTTAAGAAGTATCGACGTTCGTTGTATCCTAACTTCTAAGTTAAAAATAAATTAGAAAATGGAAACTTACGTGCACAATAATTCTTCAGGTAAACATACCGGCACTTTCCATATACCTATTCTTACCATAAGGTGTCATTTGACCCCTTACGAAATAACCGTTGATTTTTTACCGTTATTTTCTGATAAAATAATCAAACGTATAATCTTATTTTTATAAATAAAATAATCAACTACACTTTTCACATACGACTGGTTTCTCCTTCATACATTTGAAACTTTGAAAAGGATCATTTGACCCTGCTTGGTATGTTTAGTGTTAATAAGCAACGTAATTTAAAAAAAGGAATCCGAAGCAAGTTATTTTGACCCGTTTTGGTAGTTCTAGCGTTAATTCAAGATATTTAATTTGTTGTTTTAATACCAAAAATCTTACGAAGCCAACGACGCGTGGATTTTCAAACGATTCTGTCGACGGATTATCGAAGCTTAGTTTTGAAGTTTTAGAAACGTGGGTGGCATGATTCTGATAATCCGGGGAATTAATGCAACCACGGTCCAATTATCGAACGGATTAATTAACAGAAATTCGAAGTTACCGGGACGATTCCTTTTCGGCGTACGCGGCCCTCACGAAACCGACCAAATTACAGACGGTCAATTCATTAACAAAGGTGATCGCGAACCTCATTTGCCGTGTGCGTGGATAATATTTCATGGTTCGTTGCTATTTATAGGAAATAATGTGGGTGGCGTCTTTCAGTGACGCACCGTCACGCGATTCGACCTATATCGATACATCGAAACGGGGTATCATACCTGATTCAACCCTGAAACGCGAAGCCGTTGATGAAAAGTTTGATTATCAAGACTGTTTGTCGTAAAATGAAATTGTTCGTTTGTTTAATTAGAATGATGCACGATATTTGGAATAAAAGAGATTCGAATAGTCGTCGAAATAAATTATTCCGATAAACGTGTCTTTTGAATTTTTACACTCTTAAAATATTATTAGAAATTTGTTATGTGGCATTTCAATGGCGATTAAATTTAATTGCAAATTGCACGTAAAATTAGTTGAGTTACCATATATGTATGTCAATTCTATTCATTTCTAAGAAAGGTATACATATATGTATCTATAGTCGTCCGAGTCGTTCGTTTTGGCTTTGTCTTCAGAACGAAAGTAAACACACGTCGTATATATATGCTCCTATTTAAATAAATAATACATCGAATCATCGTCACAATAAAAATTATTGTTTATTATTCTAACAGTTAAAATTACTAACAGTTAAAATTAATAAATAATTGAATGATTATTTATTAATTGTAATCGTGTTAAACATATACATATTCAGAACTAACTAATTTAATGGTCAATTACAATTAACAGTTAAAACTGTAATTGTTAATTGTTAATTGTCAGAATAATTTAATTATACCCAACACTGCCACTATCTAATACATATACAGTAAATAGAGCCATAAATTCCGAAACGACACAAGTCGACCAAAACAAACGCTTCATTTTGTTTTTTCATAGATTCTTTGGTGTTTCTGTACAAGTATTGTACTGTTTATGGCTTAGGGATGAAAGTTTAAGCGAAACATGTACATATCGTGAATCGTTTATAGGGTAAATGTAAATAAACCAGCGAATGACCAGATTGCTGAATTTATTAATATTTGAAGACTGTTAAAAAGTGTGGTTAAATTTATATTTCTTGAAATTTGGAGAAAAATAATATCTTGTTTTTATCGTGATTGATTAAAAATTCATTACGAAATAGAAAATGTATAAAATCCTAGGAAATGATCTCATTTCGGAAATATTTCTAATGGAAACTGTGTTGTATTTATAAATAATTTTTGTTTAACACGCTTAATTACAGAATACGGGATATTAACTCTAAAATATGGAGTGCTAAGAATGGGATATTAATTATAAAATATGAGATACTGTAAATGGGATATTAACTCAAAAAATATGGAACGTTAAATACAAAACGGTGTGTATTAAAAATGTGAGATATTAACCAAGGAATATGGGATATTAACCCTTTAACGCACTGATTAAAAATCCAAAATTCATTCTCTATTTTCTTAAAATACAAAAGAACATTAACAAATCTTGAAGATGAATCTTCGCTTAACCGAGTTAACTCGGGCAAACAGAAAAATAAAAAACAAAATTGAAAAATAAGCTTTTAGTCAAAATTTACGACGGTATGGTAAATGTTGTTTGACACAACACTGACCAACCAGTATTCGGTTGTATTTACATATAAAAAACCAAAACTGCAGGTCTCACGAGAAAATAATCGTTTTCTTAAACCCGGTTAATTACAAAATATTAGCCACAAAGCACGAAATTATTCGCACCCGTTCTCCTAACGGTCATTCACTGGTACGACATCAATTACCGTTTCGTTTACCCCGCTCGAACACTACCAAAAAAAGCCTGACGGACAACGGCGCGGCACGGCCGTTCGTTCCTCAAAGAAATTTAAATAAAAGAATTTCCACGGAATTTCCACGGAATTTCCACCGTTCGGAAATTCACAGAACTCGAACGGAGCCTGTTGCAAACGAATCGCGTACCTGTTACGCCGTACGCTCTTCTTCCGAGTCCGGTCGCTCTTTGGACGCCGTCAAGGTTCCTCTTCGAAGGGGGGTAAACACCAGAGGCGAACGTACCCCGGGGGTAACAAACGACGGCGGTGAACTACGATGGCACACGGCACGGGGTAAACTAACGAAACGACGCGACCGTTCGCGTCACGACGCGACGCCTCTCTGACGGACGCCGGCGACTCGTCGACTCTCGACCCGGCCGTACCAGGCCTTGCACCCTCTTTCACCCTTATCCGCCACTCACCCCTCCTTCTTTCACTCAAACCCCAGTACGATCGCACCGGTGGCGCACGCGCAACCGCGCAGGTAGGCGCCACGACGCCTCGACCATCTTCCTTGTAACACGGTCCATCGTGGTCGCGCCTACGCCGGGAATCAGCTTCGATGACGTGGGCCGCGCCGCGTGTGGGTGCACACCGCTCCATTGACTCGCCGTGGAAATTGCACGGGAATTGACGCAACTGTGTTGGCCAGGTTATGGGGGGGTTTCTGGGTTACGGGCTTCGTTCCCCGTGTTGCCGGAATAAGGCAAACGGGGGCGACTCGTGTTCGTCATTTCTGTTTACGGGGGTTGCACGGGGAAATTGAGATAAATATACTGTAGGATCTTGTTAGCGGAATGATGACTTTTTTAACCCTTTGCTTTAGGATTTTCCCGACAGGTGCGCAAGTTATGGGTAAATATTTATTGCTCCAAATTGAAATATTATGGATACTTTACACTTGACAAGAATTAAGTGTGTAAATTGTGATCAGAATTAAACTTAAAATTCGATTGTAATCAGAGTTTGAACTGTAAGGTGAGTCACGTGTGTGACACGATATTGTAGGTGAAGGGGGTAAGACTTTTGATGTTTGGTTAGTAGATTTAGAGGAGGATGAAATTATTTTGGGAAGGAAAGGTATGCTTTTGTATCGTTTGTAATGGATGGTAGCGATCTGGATTTCAGAATTTAATATAAATGTACCGTGTACCTTTTAACGCGTTAAGCGTCACGTCAGTCAGCTGTGACTGACACCCGAAATTTTGTACAATCAGATAATTGACAAAGAGAAGTATGAAATAAACTAGGCTAATAATGTTGGCTATCGAATTGAAAGGTTAAATTTGAAAATTAGGATTTTATCGTGTCTGACTACATATGTCAGTTTTCACTGTGACACTCAACGTGTTAATGGAAATTGAGAACAGAAATACCATATTCTCGGGAATTTTGAATTTTGACACAGAATACTGTATCTTTAAAAACTTGGAAAATTTCATATATTATACTTTTGTTATCCATAGAAATGTAATAGACGGTGGGGCTGGAATTTTCATAGAAAAGAAACACTATATTTTTAGTATAATATTCGGTATAATCCTGACATTACTGATCAGTTTTGGTAAAAAATTGAACTGAGTTTGAAGAAGACTCTTTTGAGCTCAATCTGGTATAAATTGTCATTTAAGAGACAAATTAAACAGTTTAAAATCTGTCTATACAATGTTTCCTCGAACGACAAATATATCAGGGATCCTAAGTAAACAGAAAGCAAACTACTGCCCCATGTTGTTGTATAACATCAGGCTAAAGAAATCGTAATTAATGAAACTTGTGTGCATTGTCCACCTACATGATCGATGATCAAACTTTTCTATACCCTTACCTACTTTCTATAGACTACAGACAACGTCTAGAGACGACGTTTACCCAAAGATTCATAACAGTTTGAATTATTTAAAACGTTTACAGAAGAGCATCGATCGAAATAGGATCGAATCCAATCTGATGCATTAATAATTCAGTTGGCAATTAGGTACTTGTAGGGAACTTTTTTTTATAGGGAAATAAAATATTCTGGGATGGACATTTGGGGATTTGGGTATTGAGGAATTTGGGATTTTGGATTTAGGAACTTGGGAGTTTGAAAATTTAGGAATTTGGGAATTTAGAAATTCGGCAATTTGGGAATTTAGAAATTTAGAAATTTGAGAATTTGGGATTTTGGGACTTAGGAACTTGGGTGTTTGAAAATTTAGGAATTTGGGAAGTTAGAAATTTGGCAATTTGGGAATATGGAAATTTAGAAATTTGGCAATTTGGGAATATGGAAATTTGGAAATTTGGAAACTAGGAAACTTAGAAATTTGGGATTCAGGAATTTAGGAACTTGTGAATTTAGGAGTCTAGAAATTTAGAAACATAGAAATGTGGAAATTTGAGAATTTGAAAATTTAGAAATTCGAAAACTAGAAATATGGAAATATAGAAAGGGGTTAGGTACCGAGGTACCAAGTTCCCAATAGTTATCAACTGTTACCGGGGGTTAAACCACAGAGGGTTAATATCGCATACGATATGTATAATAGAAGATTAGATTCACATCCGTCAATAAGCCACATCGACTTTGCTTTCGGTACCAATTGATCCTAACAGTTGAGTCGTCGATTAAATCTAACTTGATCTGTCTTCTGTTCAGATTAGATATCGATTAAACATCGTTCTGACATTGATTAACTTCAAATTAATTTCCAATTACACACCAATCCCCTTCAATTAACTCCCAGAAACAATTATATTAAATAATACAAATTTCTTTTTATTCGATCTTCTATAATTTATAGTACCAATATTTATTTTTGAAATAACATAAAACTGTTCTATACTTATTTTAAGGTCAAAGCTGATCGAAATTCCATTCGATCATGGAAATTTCGTGGGTGTTATGGAAAGCTATGGTGTAAATATAACGTAAGAGTTTTACGACTGGAAGTTGTTTGGGGGGAAAATTGTGATTCTTAATTGAACGTCACAGTTTCGAGGGTTAGATACACACCATAATATCCGTAGGAAACGCCACTCTTCAGGCTTTATTCTGGAAATTACACGTCCCTCGGAGTCGGAAGATTGATAAACCTGAACGAGGGCCGGCAGGTTAAGGTCGTGAAAAGTTCCATCTATTCCAAGGATAGAAAGGGATCTTTCTTGTTGCACAAATTCACTGCATTCAATCGTCAGACAACCCATGGATCTTAAAAGGATCTAATTTTAAAGGTAACTACGGCCACGAAGATACCGGACCGGGACAGCTTCGAATTTATTCCTATAGAACGATGCGCACTTGCAGGATGATTTATTAGATATTGGCAATTTAAATTAGGAGGAAGGCAGCTGTACTCGATAAATAGTTCTGTAAGAAATTTCATATGAATTTGGACCAAGATACGATTTAATTTCATTGATTTTAATTAAATTTATGTTATGTAAAGTTATGTTTTTATGTATTGTTAAATTTAAATTTTGGTAGTTTTGAAAATTGTTATTGTTTGATTTAGTATTTGTTAGTTTTAACATTTCGCATATAACCCGAATTTTCTAGATTTTCGAAAAGTAATTATTGCCTAATTTAAAATTACTAATTTGGGATTTAAGGATTTAGGAATCTAGAGATTTAGGAACTTGACAATTTGGGGATTGGGAATTTGGAAAGTTCGCTATTTGGAAATTTGGGGACTTGGCAATATAGGAAATTGGAAGCTTACAAATTTGACAATTTGGCAATTTGGCAAATTGGAAAATCGATAATTTTGGAATTTGGCAATTTGGAAATTTAGTAATTTGGAAACTTAGAAATTTGGCAACTTGGCACTTCGGAAACTTGGCAATTTGGAAATTTGACAATTTGGCAATTTGGCAATTTTGAAACTTGAAATCTTAGAAATTTGGCAATTTGGAAACTTGGCAACTTGGAAATTTGACAATTTTGAAACTTGGAACCTTAGAGATTTGGTAATTTTGTAATCTGGAAGCTTGGCAACTTGGAAATTTGACAATTTGGGAATTTGACGATTCGGGAACTTGGCAATTTCGAAATTTGACAATTTGGGAGTACGGCAATTCGGAAACTTGGCAATTTGGCAATTTTGAAATTTAACAATTTGAGAATTTGTGTATTTGGAAATTTAGAAATGTAAAAACATGGAGATATAGAAACGGATTAGGTACCTACGTAAGTAATACCTACACCCCGAATTTTCCAAATTTTTCAAAATGATTATTACCTAACTTAATATTATTAACCCATAATCCAAATACTCTCCATCTCCCAAATGAAATATAAAAAAAACAAACAACTGCCTAGAGGGTTAAAACCGTTCACAACAAAAACATCCCCAATTCTCTACAGAAAATTTCCTACCGAGAAGCCCCGATAATTTTAAATTACGACAAAATACTCGCAACAAACAGCACCCTCGGCGAGTGTATCTTTTCACCCTCGAAGACAGAACAGGGATAAAACTCTAGAAACGTGATTGTTATTGCGAGCACGTTGCGTCAACCAAAGGATAAACCCGAACAGACCTAATTTCCAAGCCGGGTAAAATGCAAAAAAAATATGCTAGTCCGTTGGTGGCCGAGTGGCGAAAGAAAGTGTTCGCGGATAAAACGTACAAGCTGGAACAAAGGGGATATAACAGGATCCATGGGGATGAAGGTTAATACCTGCTTGGGATGTTATCTTTATCAAGGGATTTGCTGATATCGCGTGGAAAATATCGTCGCCAGAACTGCATCCGCCATGTTTCGCGGATACTTGTAAATATTGCATCCGGGATCTCTTGAAGTACCGAGGGAGAGGGTTAAACGTACCCTGTTCGACCTTCGTCGTTACATAAATTGTGTTTTATTTTTTCCCACCTCTCAGACATTCGATGGAAATCATTTATGGATCGAAAGTCGAGGCAACAGGTAGAAATTCGCTTCTGTTCCCTGGGATATCATTTTTATTTATTTTTATCTTTGTTGAAAACTTTCGGAAGTTTTAATCGTAGTTGAACGCGGTTTATTATGAGAGGGGTGTGTATTATTTATTCTTTGTAATATGAATTTTATATATCTTCGAACAGAGATATTTGAAACTTTCGTCGTGGCGCGAAACGAAAGATACTGTACGCCAGATTTTCATTTTTATCGATGACAGTTTTAAACATTTGATGTAACGGAGGGCTGGATCGTGTAGTGGATATATTCAAAAGGGTGTCGGAATTTATTCAGATTTTTTAGAAGTTTGAAACGGTAAGAAAAAAAAAATTGAAGAGCTAAAAGTGATTGTGCTATTTCTGTGTCGATGTTTATTTCATTATTTTGTATTATTTATTAGTTTCGAATATTATAGTATACATAAAACAATTGACACATAAGTTATTAACACATTGATTGCTACATTAAAAAATTACGATGTTTACGATATAAAGTTTGCAATGTTTCTTCTAAACCACCTGTTAATTATTTGTAATAACATAAACGATGTTAAATAAAAAAACACCCTTTTCCCTGCAAATACGTTGAAGTAATAAAAGTATTGGAATATTATTTTCGACTGAAATTACTTCATCCTTCTACGGATATTATTGTATTAAAATTATATCGAACGAATAATGATTATTCCGAATGATTTCATTCGTGTAAAATCATCTCTAATAATTTCAAAAGATCCCGATTCTAATTTAACTCGAACGGTTCGTATCGTATTTTTTATTATTATTCGTTTTCCCAAGAACGATGGCCGACGCGAGAGGCGTGAAAATGGTGGAAATTCGTACAGCGGTATAATTAACCGGAGAATTAACGATGCGATACACGTATACATATATCTGTGAAGCTCGTGCATTCCGAGCGAACGGTTGCACCGGCTCGAGCGGAATTTCAATAATTGTTCCCGAGTCTTTCAGGATTTGTAATAATTGTTCGCGTAAAACGGGTCACGATAGACGGGGTTCATCGAAATGAAGAAAGAAATCATGAAACTATGACACGAAGGATTGGGAATTGGGTAATTTAGGTGTTTAGAGATCTAGGGATTTAGGGATCTAGAAATTTGGAAATTTGAGGATTTGGGAATTGGAGAATTTAGAAATTTAGGAATTTCGGAATCTAGTAACTTAGCAGCTTGGTAAATTAGTTATTTAGTAATTTACTAATGCCGGAGCTTTGGCATCTGGTAACTTAGTAATTTACTAATTTCGTAATTTTCGAATTTAGTAATTTAGTAATTTGGGAATTTTCGAATCTAGTAACATAGTAATTTATCAATCTGAGGCTTTTGGAAACTAGTAACTTACTAACTTGGGAATTTTGAAAACTAGTTACTTAGTAACCCGGGAATTTTTCAATCTAGTAACTTAGTAACTTAGTAAATTAGTGATTCAGTAATTTACTAATTTCGGAATTTCTGAATTTTCGAAACTAGTAACTTTTTACCTTAGTAATCTGACACTTTTAGAATCTAGTAACTTAATAACTTGGGAATTTTTTAATCTAGTAACTTGGTAATTTACGATTCAACAATCTAGAAATTTAGAACTATAGAAATTTGGAAATATCGACCAACTATCGCAAGAATTAATTTCCTTTCTGGGCTTTAAAACGTAGTGATAAAAGTTTGTCTACAATATCATCGAGTTCAACAACCATTCGGTAGGTTCTTTTACTTCGAGGGCGAAGGTTTGGTTTATTTAAAACACAAGCGATTTTAAGGACATTTTCTACGTTCATGAGAAACAAATAGCTTGCCGCTGGAAACCAATGACGGTCCACCCCTCGGGTGATCCGTCTCGCGATTTAAATAATGCAAATTGCGCCAAGGCTCCTTTAACGTCGTCGTTCCTCTCGAAAGCGGCAAGGAATATATAAATGGAAAACATCGTACCCTGGACATTAACATTTATCAACTACAGAAAGACACGAACGGGAAATCTCTCTTCCTTCCCTTCTTACATCCTCGAAAACATTTTCTTATATTTCGATTCGATTTCATAATAATTAGAATGGTCGGTGAATTTCTACTGTGAATTTTGTTTTCTTTAATTATTCAAATTCTTCGAGGAAATGCGATCGAAAGTTATCGACTCGAGTTTTTATCGAAAATTGTTATCCGTTGATTTATTGTGAAGGTTTTTGAAAATTCAGAGTCTATTTATATTTATTTACTTTTGCCTGTATCGTAACGGAAATGAAATGGAATTTTAGACGTTTCGGGATTATATTTCAACCCGCGGACAAATTAGTGCGAAGGGTTAATAAATAATTTTACCGGTAATATATTTTTAATATTTAATTTCCACGGTAATATAGGTGGTTAAAGTTAACATTGAATTGGGTGAGAATTATTTTCGAAAGCGTAGAATATTCGTGCCACGGAGGGCTGAAATTAGTAATAATAAATTAGTTAATTTCCACTTGATAAATGTTAACACGTTGGCTGCCACGGGGGTCACCAGTGACCGGCACCCAAAATTTTGTACAATCAAATAATTACCAACAGAAATGATCAAATAAACCACGGATAGCGTTAACATTAAGCTAATAATGCTAGCTATCGAATTGAAAAGTTAAATTTGAAAATTAACTGATTGCATCGTTAATAATTAGAGTTCTAACGTGTCTGACTACCCACGTCCGTTTTCACTGTGGCAGTCAACGTGTTAAATATATAGTATGTAACACTTGACTCCCGCGATGATATTTCAGGTCGTAGAAAGTTAAAATTGACAATTATTTTCGACCTTTGTGGGAGTAAAGTCAATGAATATCCACGGTTATATATTTTTAATATCCAATCTACAGCCCAATATATCTTTGACGCCGCATAAAAGCTTCTTCCATCTCCTTCTTTATTAATTAATCGATATTATTGAATTCGTAGCGTCGGGTATTAAATGTCACAATAAATTCGCAATATTTGCACGTGGCGATAAACGCGTCGCAACTTCGAAAGATGTTCTCTGGTCTTTTTCATACAGAAGATATTCGACACTTTTAAACAGTTATTTCTTTCAGAAAAGAAGAAGAAGAAGAAGATGGTAAAAAAAAGGAACAGATCTTGATACTCGAAAGAAGACGCCTGGCGTTTGAAAGTTATCGCTATCTTTGGTCAATTTCTTTCGGAGCCGATTTACATGAAAGAGACTACTGATTCACGGTGTGATAGTACATGCTCGTGATAGCAACACCACCGATAAAGAAAATCCTGTCCTCTTTTTGATTTCTTGCCGAGAACTTGTTGGTGAAAAGTAAATGCCGAAAGAAAACTCGTGCTCGCTCCCGTGAATAGAACTCGTGTAAATACACGTGTGGTATTAAACAACGGGTATAAAAAATTGTATCGATTTTCTATAAAAGAATAATTCAACTTCCAAACTTTTAAACTTTTTCGAGTAATTGTTTAGTGACTTAATTTTTTAGTAATTTGATGATTTAGTAATTTAATAATTTGGTAATTTGGTAATTTAGTACTTTGGCAATCTGGTACCTTGGTACCTTGGTAATTAGGTAATTTGCTAATCTGGTAACTTGATAATTTGAAAATTTGATAGTTTAGTAATTTGGTAATTTGGAAATTTGATAATTTGGCACGTTGGTAATTTGGAAATTTGATAATTTAGTAATTTGGGAATTTGGCAATTTAATAATTTGATAATTTGGTAATTTGGCACTTTCGTAATTTGGAAATTTGGTAATTTGGCACGTTGGTAATTTGGAAATTTGATAATTTGGCAATTAGATAATTTGGCAATTTGATAATTTAGTAATTTGGAAATTTGGCAATTTGGCAATTTGGTACTTTGGTAATTTGGTAACTTGAGAATTTGGTAATTTGGAAATTTGATAATTTAGTAATTTGGAAATTTGGCAATTTGGTACTTTGGTAATTTGGTAACTTGAGAATTTGGTAATTTGGAAATTTGATAATTTAGTAATTTGGGAATTTGACAATTTGGTACTTTGGTAATTTGGAAATTTGATAATTTGGTAATTTGAGAATTCGGTCATTTGACAAAATTTCTAATTCAGACTTTTACCTACGCACCATAGATACTTTACCACAATCCCGAACGACGATAAAAGAATGGCAGATATACAGTTCCCTTAATACTATATGATCATCGAGGAGCAATAAGTTCGAGGAACGATCTATTTTCAAGGGTATCGATAGGGATAGCCGAAGGGGGTGATAGAGGGTGGCCGTAAATATAGAAGAAGGAGCCAGTGCTCGAGTAGATAGCGTTGAATACGATGTGTCTGCATGCAATATTCATATGGTGTAACGACGGCAATAAGCTTCGTTGAATGGAACTGCTGCGATCGTACGAGTGTAAGCTACAATCGTCATGGTTATCTACACGATACACCCACGCGTCGAGCTTTACGAGAATCCCTATTACACGTATCATCCTCGACAGGGGTCTGTCTTGATAGCAATTTAAATTTATAAATTGCTACCAATTTCTAGCAAATAACGAAGATACTATTCACATTTCCGTCGCTTAGCAACGGAAAATGGAAAATAAACTGTGAACGACAATAATTCAATAATCGAACATTTCAAGATTATTTAAGAATTCTTTTCGAAAACTTGGAAAATTCAATAATATTGAATTAGGTAACAATTAATTATCTGAAGCGTATTGATTAATAATTAATTTCGAAAACATCGAATTTTTAAATATGAAAACTATGGCTGCATGTTTTGAGCCAACCTATAGAACCGCGAAGCTTTTCACGATCCAGGAAAGTGGATCTCGTTGTTCTTTTGAATCCCGTCGTCGGATGAACAGGATCGATTCCATAGGTCTGGGGAAGGTTCGAGGCTGATTAGGTGAGACCCAACCCGGATGCTGCGGTAAGACGAAAGTGTATTAAAGCGAAAATCAGAAAGGAACCGAGGACAGAAGGAAAGATTTAACAAAAAAGAAAACAAATGTCACAGATTTCTTTTCTATCGATTTCAAGTCTGATAATTAACTCGTTCAACTTCTACTTCTGATTTAATCATTGACGGTTTAAAAATTAATTACTAAGTTGCTTGAAACTCCCAATTAACGGAGGATATTCTAGAACTTCCTGTACCATAATATTTAAACACTGAAACGTTAGGATGTTAAAACGGAACGAATGATATTTCGGGAAAATCGAAACGGTAGTTTTCCCGGGATAACGTTCCCGTGGGACGCGCCGGGAACGGTCGATTGTTTCGTGTCGCGGGATTTTCCTGATTTCGACGGGTAAAAAGTATTCATCCACCGTGGGGAGAACGGTGGTAAATTCGTTTCGAGGCGTTAACGAATAGTAATTCGGTGTTGGCAGTCGATTTGCGTCGCTGCTATAACGCGAACAAAAGTGTTTGCCTTTCGTTACGTCGCAGCCCCGTGAATCTCAATTGATACCCGCACGTTGCTCGCATTGAATTTTAACTCGAATTCATATTCATAGGGTGATTCCCTTGGTCGAATGATATTTGAAAAAAAAAAAAAAAAAAAAAAAAAGGAGAAAGACTGAGAATTTCAAAGATCGTTTGGTGGTGTTCAAACATTTCCAGGACCGATGAATACTACTGAAACGATGTTTTTTTTATCTGAGTGTGGTATGAAATTTAAGAAGGAACGAATTTTTAATATGTTAATTTAACACGTTGGCTGCCACGGTGACCGGCACCCGAAATTTTGTACAATCAAATAATTACCAACAGAAATGATCAAATAAACCACGAATAGCGTTGACATTAAGCTAATAATGCTAGCTATCGAATTAAAAAGTTAAATTTAAAAATTAGTTGATTGTATTGTTAATAATTAGGATTTCAGCGTGTCTGACTACACACGTCCGTTATCACTGTGGCTGTCAACGTGTTAACACATCGTTGTGTTAGAATATTAAGTTAATATTATTACAATTTAGTAGACTTTGTTAGATTTTGTGTTAGAATTTTTTTTTATGAAAAGTTGAATAGGTCCAGTACTTTAGATATAAATTTTGTAGATTCATCAAATTTAGAATGATATAGAATTTACCAAGAATTTCTTACTAAAATTTGTATAAAGAAATTCAACTTTGTGTTCGATAAAATAAAAGAAAAGAATTTCTACGAAAAGTACGAGAATGAATTAATTTCGACGTTAAATTAATTCAATGTGGATGGAATCCTGGAATGATTTTAATCGAGACACCATCGAAATCGTTGTTCAAAATGGTCCATTGTCGCGCAGAGCAATTATCGCGATCTGTTTACGCAACAGAGCAAGTAAACGTTCGCACGAGCACCGGTTGCATAATTATGCGCCACGAAGAAGATAATTAAACGTCGTCGATTGAATCTTGGCCAGGGATGAAATCGCGAACACGTTTATCGAACTAAACTAAACGATTCCACGATCTTTGCCTTCCAAATCGATTCAAACGAAGAAATTGCTTTCTGGTACAATCAGAACGAATCTACCGTTCGGGTCGAGTTCGTTTAAACGAATTTCTTTTGCCTGGGAATTGATTTAATAAAAAAAATAAGTATACGAATGTGATTGGAATTTTAGGATTGAGTAAGCATGAAATAGAATTATAATTATAAATTTTAGGGGTGATGATTAGATTTGGGGAATTGGAAAATTATAAAATATTCGATTGTTGAATTTTCATAAATAATTAGGGTTGACAAATTATTTTAGGTTGATTCAGAATAATAGGTTCTTAAGTATAAATTATTGTAGACGAGGTATTTCTAATTTTAAATAAGCTGAATCTATAAGTTATTAAATATATGGTATTCTAGACAAGGTAGGGTATGAATTATTGTAGATATGGTATTTTTAATTCTAGATAAGTTAACGCTAAGTTATCTTTAATCTTAACTAAGTTAATTCTGAGTTATTAAATATAAATCATTTCAAATAAGTTATCTCTAATCCTAGCTAAGTTAATGCTAAACTATCAAATATAAATTATCCTAAATCCTACATAAGTAAATTCTAAGCTATTAAATATAAATTATTCCAAATAAGTTATCTCTAATCCTAGCTAGGTTAATGCTAAATTATCAAATATAAATGATCCTAGATAACTAAAATGGTTAATAATATCACTTACAATACTTAGACTTTAGACTAATATAATAATTTCCACCTTCTTAACCATTTCACATCGTTATCTTGAGGCCACACACTTTTTTCTGGCTACTCAAAGGTTAATCATGATTGGATAAGGTTGCCACTTGTAAATTCGAATGATTAATTATCAAGCAAGCGTTGGTTATATCGAAGCTTTGTTAGAAACGAAAGGGTCGCCGGGAAAGTTTAGCCGATCACGATAACAAGCTAACAGATTCAATAGACCGGGTCGTTGGAATAACAATGAAAAGATGAATTAACAAAGGACCAAAAAAAAAAAGGGAAAATTCGGAAGGTCATTCATTTTTCTTTGTCGAAAGGTTCTTTGATCCATTAAGGAAGAACTTTGTTTATTCTACAGATTCTTATAATCGTTCGTTTTCTTTTCAAATGGTATTATATGAAATACTGGATGGTTAAGTAAAATTGATTTTCTTTTACGAAAAAAGATGACAAGGGCGAGATTCTGGTCAAATATCTCGAATTATCTCGAAGAAGATTAAACAATTGTAAATGGTTTCGTTTAATTAATTAAGTTTCATTGGAGAAGACTGGGTAATCAAAGCTGACTAATTATTTTACACTTTTATTAGATTTTTCTTATTTTTCAAAATTAATATGCGATCTTTCAAAATTTAAAATTTCTTTCGTGTACAGTGCCGGAAAAGGGAGACTCACCACTCGTCTAATATCGATTTGAAATTTTTTAATTTTTTAATTTTGGAACTTAATAAATTTAAAAGTTTGGAAATCTGGAAATTTGGAAACTCGGAAATTCGAAAATTTGGAAATTTAGAAATTTAGTAATTTGAGAATTTGGCAGTTTGGTAATCTGATAGTTTAGAAAGTATCTAACCTAACTTTAACCTGGATTTAATACTTGGTAATTCTTGAATATTAAGACGAATGGTGAGGTATTTCCCTATGTTGCCATATTCCCTAGGAAAGCCCACAATACTAAAAAACACATTTAATCTTATTCTCTAATATATGATATTTGTATACTGCAAAATTAATATACAATATTCCACAATTTAAAATTCTGTTCCATTAATTATAATAAATATTTTGATTATCATAAGATATTTCTTCTAACGTTAGTCACACGTCACTATTAGCGTACGATTGAAAATGTAAGAACAGAAGTTATACTTTTTCATATATTAATAATAATAGTATTAAACTATATATAAAACCCAACATATTTCAAGAAATCTGGCTAATTTTTTGTTTATTTCCCTCGTTTATCCGATCTCCTGTTGGAGGATCGTTAAGAGGGTGGTTAAAAAGAGGACAAATAAGTTATCGTGGGTTCGCGAGAAATATAAAGGTTTTCCTCGAAAATCGACCGGTCGAATCGGGTCATAAACTTCGAACTTCTTTATCTAACCGAGATAAACGATATCATGGAACTCGGGCAAGTTTCTGCCTCGCAAGAATCTTCGCGAATAATCTACAACAGTGGTTCTTAACATTATCGAAGTCACGAAACACCTTTCATCGCCACACTATAGATCTCTAATTTTTCTAAATTCAATCTCAATCGTTCCTCTTCGCAACAAATAATTATGATTCTATTTATCAAGTAACATTGTCGTTTGCTGCCTGCAATATCGATTTTGCGTTGAATTGTATCGTAATGAAAGGATTAAGAACCACTGATTCGAAGCACGTTTCCTCGGTGTCGACGTACGACAGGAAATCGTGGAAAAACGGGAAATGCCAGGTTCTACCGTGCGTATATCCTCTGGGTTACTAAATTATGTAAAATTAGCATCCAACAGAGGGTAAGTTCAGAACATTAGAGATGTTTCAAAAGGAAAGAGAAAACAGGCGTGCGAGCGAAATAGAAATTCGGCTTTGATGGAGTAAAATGAACGAGCCGCTTCCACTCTGACGATGTAATTTCGCTGATAATACCGACGAGTTATCGTCTGAGGACGGTTACACGCTTCAAGGACCAAAAGTGTCCCCTCATTCATCTTGGAACCCTTTCACGGATCGTCTATCATCGCATTGACGCGCTTATACTTAGCCGAAAATGAGCAAAAGACACTTCAGTTGTCGTGCATGAATAAAATCGTACACACAGATTTACTATACTAATTATCCATTAAATAATTCTAACTTTGGGAAAAATATCATAACTAATTATAATAATATCTAAATATTTCGAGACGTGTAACAAATAATTAAAGTAATAGTTGTAAGTTATACTAATAATAATCGTAAGACTAATACGAGTTTAATTAATTTTTATACAAATATAACTAATAGCGATTACAATTTCCACGGTTATTTTCACTATTTTTACTTTTTTATTGTGGCAGGATGGCGATACGTTTAAAATGGGCGAACGAAGCTTCCTTCGAGCACCGTCGGGTGTCTTCGGGTCACGTGGGCCGAGCCGAAAACCGAAGGCGCGAAAAAAGGTGATCAAGCGCGCAATTATGAATACATTTTCTTACCAAAAGTAACAAATACTTTTATCAACAAGTATATTCGTACAAATAATTGTATTTCAACATCCCACATAATTATCGCCCATGTTTAATTAATAAAAAAACAAATTTGATGGTCGCTGAAATAGCGATAATTTTTCAACATTACACATTCAAATATTCATTCTTGATGCACAAAATACTTTCAAATGTTTAAAAATGTATATATTTAACCGTGATCGAGAACATTGTTGAGATTTTGATGGTGTTCAACGGACGGAATGGGATTTCGTACGATTTTCTGTAACACGGTGGTTGTCCAATGTATAACAGTGGATTTTCGGCAGGTATGCAAACGATGCTCGGTCGGGTCAAAACGATAACTCGTTTACGCCGTCCTTTCCAGGCTCGACATTTGAATCGATACGATAGATAAGCGAGGCAATTTTCAAGCCACCGGCACGTTCAACGAGGAAAAAACCGTATCTGTTAGCCGACAGAGGTAGAATATTTTTCGAAAGTTCCGCTGATACCGCCTATCTCGTCGCGGAGAAATAGTTCTGCCCGTTTTAACTCCTGCGACGCGTGTTTCTGCATCCCTCTTCTAACTCATCTAACAATTTCTCTGATAAAAGGATCGTTAGCATCTGTTATATTATTCATTCCAGGGCAGATAATTAACCATTCGAGCGAAGTAAAAATTTTCACGGAAATATTGCATCAAACGTTGCTTTTATATTATTCATTCACTTCATACAGACACGTAGAAGCGAATAATTTGCTGCGTTAGATTTTAGTTTTTCAGATTTTTGCTGACTCAAAAATTTTGAATCAGGTCGGATTTCAAATTCAACGAAAAATCATGTTTAACCGTCGAACGACGGGCCATGGAGAGAGTTAGAATTATTCTTTTTATATGCAGCGAGAAATCTACCGTTCAACTTTCCACAATTCCAACTCGATAAATTCCCTTTAGAGCCACTATTTCGCTGGAAATTTTCAAACGTCACCGAGGATTTTCCCAGCGCAACAAACGCGCATCGAAACAAACGAGAGTTTCGTTTCGAATCTACAATGGCTGTTATTTTATACAACGAAACAACGAGCGATAAAGAAAGAAAGCAAACGACGAATCGATGTGGGATCAAAAAAAAAAAAGAAGAAGAAAGAAAAAAAAAGAGAAAACAGTAGCAGCACCTCTTGTTTTCAGTTTGCGGGCACGAGAAAAACCTCGTTTCCCGGGAAATCTCGACGATTCATTTCCCTTTGCCAATTGATTCAGCCGGTCGATCGGATTTAATCCCAGCTAGTGAACCTGACCGGATAAGCGAAACGATTTTCCAAAATCGAGCGTGTTTTTCACGTGAAGTGCACACACTGTTAGCCCTTTCGTTGACGAAGGCAATTCTCCAAGAAGCTATTCGTTTCGAAATTACTCGAATTTTATAACTGAAGAAATTTGTATTAACCATCGTATGAAGAAGACAGGTTAATTATGACCCACGGTATCATGTATGTAAGTTTAGTTTCCCTAGGTTTTAGAAATTTTTATAATGTTCCATGGAATGGAGGTGGAAATTAAAATTTGCAAGTATCGATATAAAAGGCTTTACGATGCAAACTTAACAAATTTAGGCTACCTAGGACTCGGAAAATTATATAATTCCCTTTGAAATGAAGGTGAGAATTAAAATTTGCAAGCATCGATATAAAAGGATTTACGATACAAACTTAACAAATTTAGGCTACCTAGGACTCGGAAAATTATATAATTCCCTTTGAAATGGGGGTGGTTATTAAAATTTGCAAGCATCGATATAAAAGAATTTACGATGCAAACTTAACAAATTTAGGCTACCTAGGACTCGGAAAATTGTATAATTCCCTTTGGAATGGGAGTGAAAATTAAAATTTGTAAGTAGACAGGAAATCTATGTAACTCCCTTTGGAATAGCAGTACAGATGAAAATTTGCAAAATTTCCATAACAAAAATTAATTACAGTTCTTAACTCAAGAACCACCTGTACGGTTTGATTTATATTTCATAGAACTCAGGTTTTCTGAATTTGTCATTTTATATTTTCAAAAGGAAGAACCATCCGTTAGATAGCTTAATTTTAGCTCTCGTTTAAATTGAGCTACATACTTGAAATTAATTGCTGCTTCGATCTCCAGGTCTCTCCCTGTTCTTCTTTTATCTTCACAAGAACAGCAAAAAAAAAAAAAATGTGGGAACAAATCTTTTCATGTGGTGAGATCGATTAAAACGATCCTCGAGTTAATCTCCCATCCCTACGTTACGTCATCGTCACCTTTGCTTCCAATATTTAAAAAAAATATCCATCTCCAAACTTTGATAATTAATTTTCTATTGCAATTTCGAACGTAATAAATACAATAAATATCTCCGTTTTCAAAATATAAGTAATTTCAAATCTTTGCATACTTCAACGTGTCTTTCTTTCCTTTTTTCTTTTTTTTTTATTTAAATTTTTCACAAATTACGCGAGCGTACAAAGTAAAATTTGAATTTTAAAAATTCGAATGGAACGTGCTAGGAAACCAATACGAGGGGGATATTAAAAAAAAAAAGGGGCAACGCGAAAATGGGAAACGAACGGTTTTTCGCGGTCAAAGGAAACAGGGGTGGATTAATGAAAATCGAGGGCCGAAAGACTTCATCGAAAACGAGGGAACAAAGATACGCGGCGCGTAATTTTTTTCCTCTTTTTTTCTTTTTTGTTGCATCCCCCACAGCAGGGTCGTGAACCCGAATTTCTCATTTTTCGAGTCTGCTTTAAGATATACCGCCGGCTGAATTACGTAGCTACGATGACTTTCGAATTTCTTTGAAATTTCAGTTGAAACCTGACACGTCCAACCCGGATACGGAAAATATACTGAAAAGGCTGTGACGATGCAGGGTGGTGTATGATGAAATAAGGTGAGATTTATGGTCCTTTCGACGAGTGAAATTCTAACAAATGACGCTCAAACGAGTCTCGAAAAATTAGTGGATAAAATCGTGGTTGGTTAAAAGAAAATAATAAATTATAGAATTGTGACTTTTCTCAACTGTCAATTTATATAAAAAAAAAAGATTGTAATAATAACGCTTTGACCGTCAACGAGTAACAAATAAAGCACACGTGTAAGCAGGTTATACGAGTACCATTGTATCGTTGTACAATCGTAGAATACAATTGAGAAAAATTACAAACCGGTCCAAGAACTAAGAAAAATCATAAAACATGCGACTCACCGATCGTAGAATTACACCATTGCAGTTGCAAGTTGTTTTACGATTGACCAGACTCTCTGTTTCATCACGCCATTGAGGTTAAGTTTCCCTTTTTCCGGCGTCACCAAGGAAATGTCATTGCACGTCGTCCAAATTCCACTCGAATAACCAGAATCACACAATTTTACACACTCTTTCCATCGCTTCTCGCACAACGAGGTTTTCTTTACAATGCACGATCGTTAATTCGATTAAACAACGTGATTTTACTTTGCAAATAATTTTATTAAAGTATTTATGACGCTACGTGCGTTCGAATGTACGGACGTGTTCAAAACTGCGCATGCGCGGGTGCGTCGAAACGCGGGCAGCAGCGAAATCGGGCGCGTATGCGCGGTCACGTGACGCGTCATATAAAACGCGAACTAATATTTTTGAACGTACGGAAAATTACACGATAAAACGTTATAATACAGGGCTGCGAATACATAATCACACGAGGAAATGTACTAACGCTCAGATGTACACGGCTTCCATGACAGACGCCGCAAGACCCGCCGAAATTCGAACGGGCCCACAAAGCGCGCGAAAATCAAACACCTTGGTTGAATTCAAACGACATTTTTAAGGCGTACAATTACTTGGATGAAATAAAATCTGTTTAAAGTGCGTATAACAATAACATAACATAACTTTATTTAAATCATTACGTGTAACGATTTGAATATTTTATGAAGTAATTCAGGACGCGAGCAAAGTTTCAATTTTTCATTATCGTCCATCTAGCAAGAAAATCGGTTTTCGATTCTGTACTTTAAAAGAAGGGCGAATTCGAAAGTCTTTCAAGACATTAGCGTCCCTGGTTATTCGCTTCCGGGAGAAATTAAGAGCTTCTTAAAATATTCATATCCATTAGCGAACACCGTGCGAATCCTCTCGCATAACGAATTCATTGCGCCGTCTGTTCCGTAATTGATTTGCTATCTGGCATGAATCCTACGGCTTAGACCCTTAATTGTGTTACCCGCGTGTAAATTGATGCGAAACGAACCAAATCAAAGCCAACCGATCGATTCGATTTTCAGCTGAAAAATAATAATATTAATTAAACATAAAAGATTTTTGAGTACCTTTCCTGTTCATTGCAATACAGTTTAATTAGCAAAATGATATGAAAATTCACTAATAAGCTGTGCCAATGACGTTACATCTTGGAATACGTTTCCTTTTTTTTTAATAAAACACCTTCAATATTTTCAACTAACCATCAACGTGAGAAACAAAACGAAACTTTCTAAACAACCTAACATAATTCAAAGTAGCCACCGTTTTAACAGAGCCATAAGTTTCCTTGTATCATGTTTCGGTTTCCTGAAAACTTGTACTCCCGTTCTACCGCGTGTAAATACAAGTGTAAATACAAGCCTGTTTCACTCGTCCGATCCAACGCGGTCTCATTCTACTCGTCTGAATACACACGAGTACCGTGTTTCACTTGTCCCACCAGATGCGGTGTACTTCTACTTGTTCGAGCAGACAAATGGCTAGTAAATCGGTCCATTGATATTTCATTTCAAAATTAAACAAATTTTAATACTTTTTATATAAAACTTCGAGTGGTATAAAAAATATTCTTCTCATATTTTTGGCAATCGCAAATAATTTTCCCATATTTTTGCCTCTTTTATCGTAATAAGGATAGATTGCGTGCGATGGAGGTAGAATGATAAATTCGAGGGATTTTCGAGTAATTCGACAGAAGCATGGTAGGGAAAGTGTTAAAGCAAACGCAGAGAGCCGCGTTTAATCACGGATCACTGTGATTTGCGGCCAACATCGTGTATTTGTCATAGAACCGAGCATTCGTGACGAAACCATCGTTTGGCCATCCGATTTCACGCCCTACCGCCAAACCAAATTCCCAAAATCCAATATTTCCCCCTCGGACTCGCCATCGTTTCGTTTGGATAATAACGCGTGGATAATCAAGCCTGCCTTCGTTTCTACGATAATCAATCTCGATTCAATTGTCCACCGTTTCATTGACCATATGTTTCGACCATGAAATTATCAACCTGGAATACATTGAACCCTTCAATTTCGATGGAACATGAAGTGGTAGGTTTACATATTAAATTTCTAAGGCACGAAATCTTAAGAATATTTATAGTTATTGGTATCTTTTATCTTCTTTGGAAACGTATCAAATTCGAGCTATAGAGTGGTCAATTGAATTTTGATTATAGGAATAGGTGAAAATTAAAATTTACTCCTCGCTATTTTGTAAAAATTGTCATAAAATTCACAATTTCCTATCTTTACAAATTATAATGTAAAACTCAGATATCAGTCCAAAATATGATATAGAGCTCAAAATTAATATTAAATTTAGCTTCGATTTCCATTTTCCAAATTTCATACTATACAGACATCTGTCAACAGTCAAATTTCACGATTCGTTGAATAATCGCGTGAAATTAAATTGAAAGTATTAAAAGCGGGTTAAAAGGTATATCGCAGCGATAAATCAACGTCGTCTTTACATATTAAACAATTACCAAGCAACTGCGAGATATCAGAGAGGTTGATTATGAAATTCCGGCGTTATTTCGTGGGAAATGGCGTTATAAAACGTCCGGCTAAGTAAAGCCACGGTTAAGACTAATCCGTAAAGCTTGAAATATTGTCGGGTCATAGAAGTGCTGGCTCGGTTTTGGCTAATTGAATCTGAACTTTGCTGAATCGTTTCAATGTTATTTTTTCAATTATTAATCAACATTTTCTTTAACTTAAATATCTTCAATTACCTCTTCGCATCAATATTTCGGAGCCGTTTATTTACCTCGTAGTCTAGATTTCTTCTAACAAGATGCGAAGGAACCTTTCTGCAACTTAAAATACAACAAAATTATGATAAAAAGAATGATCATAAACTTTTTGTTATAAAATCATAAATACAAGTACTTTGTACGTTAAGAACCTTTGTATTGGTTAATAAATGTATTAAAAAATAGTAAATCGTTGAAAATATTGTGTAAACACTGTTTTTTATGTTTTTTTAACGATATGTTAAAATGTACTTTAAAAATGATACATTCAGCTCGCTCTATTGATGGACGGTGAAACTAATAAGGGAACAGAGAATTGATTCTTTTAATTACGCAATAACAATTTAGTGAATAATTTACATTAAATAATTATTAAACGAGTGAGTGAAAATAAAAGGATACAACAAACGATTAACTAAATAATTACACCGGATAATTATTGAATAATTGTAAATTCTATAGAGGTATAATAATTTAAAAGAATTTGCAACATATTCACACTTGAAAGTAATAAGAAAATAACAAATTTCAATATATGCTGTAACAATTTAATTAAATTGTACCAGATAATTATCAAATAAATGAGCAACTAAGCAAAAAAGTATAATAATTAAAAAGTAATTTGCAGCGTATTCACATTTGAAAGTAATAAAAAATAACAACTTTCAATATATACAGTAACAATTTAATTAAGAAATGATTAATTAAATAATTGTACCATATCATTATTATAAAAGTATAATAATTAAAAAGGAATTTGCAACATATCGACGCATGAAGATCATAAAAAATAATAAATTTCAGTAATAATTCAATTAACAAATACATATCAATTGTGGAACATGTTAATAAAAGAAATTGAAGTACCTCAACCTCGAGTTCGCTCGAGGGCAAAACAAAACAAAACAAAAGAGACAAGGGTTCACCGAGCAGTTCAAGTTTTTGTTGTTAACAGTTCGAACCTGTACAAGGTCGAATCGAATCAGTTCTATCGTGGCTGCCAAGGACTTCGCACCTCTGAAACTGTCATACACCGGTACGAGTCTTGTACTTGGACATTGGTGCATGTGGTCATGTATGGGTTACCATACACGGGTGTGGGGGTGTGTTGTGTGTCTCCTCGTGGTACCAAGCATCTGTATGGGGCTGTATTAGTGCGTCATTTGGATTAGTGTGTAAGCGTGTACCTGATTATGGGATTGGACGTTTGTGCATGGATGTGTTAGTGAGTTATACGGTGTAGTTGCTTATGTGTTTTAATAATTATTAGTAGTGCATTTTGTGGTGTGTTTTAACACGTTGGCTGCCACGGGGGGTCACCGGTGACCGGCACCCGAAATTTTTTACAATCAAATAATTAACAAAAGAAATGAGGGAACAAACCACGGAATAGCGTTATCATTAAGCTAATAATGCTAGCTATCGATTTGAAAGGTTAAATTTGAAAATTAGTTGATTATATTCGTAATAATTAGGATTTCAACGCGTCTGACTACACATGTCCGTTTTCACTGTGCCAGTCAACGTGTTAATAATTATTAGTAAATTTTTTGGTGTGGTTCCTTATGAGATTTAATAATTATTAGTAAATTTTTTGGTGTGGTTCCTCATGAGATTTAATAATTATTAGTGGGTATTTTGGTGTGATTCCCTATGTTTTTTAAGTAATTATTGTTAGTGAATTTTTGATGTGGTTCCCCATGTGTTTTTAATAATTATTAGTGAATATTTTGGTATGGTTCCCTATGTGTATTAAATAATTATTATTAGTGAATTTTTGGTGTGGTTCCCCATGTATTTTGACATTTATTACTGAATTTTGTGGTCTGGTTCCCCATGTATTTGTCCACATGTACATACAATTATCACTGAACTATCTGCTACGGTTTTCTAAATAACATTTAAACACCAATCATTAGATCTCAAAGTGTGATTTACTATATATTTATAATATCACTGAATTGCTTATGACGTAGTTCCCCATTGAATCATACATGCGTAGTTACATATCATCTCCTTACATGTTCATTCCATCAATTTACTTCGAATAATAGTTGTGTAACTATCGCTACTAAATTTTCAAGAGTACCAAACTATCATTTTCTTTTTTTATTTACTTTTAACAACATTCGAGATACACCACTATTATTCCGAATAACAACTTATACAATCATAAACGCTCGTTACTTATAAACGAAAAATATAATTCCACCGATTATCAAATTTCAGAACGGAGCTGAAACAATGGGGGAGGAACGACGACCATAATTTCAACAATACATGCTGTAATCAATGCTGTTCCAACGGTACGAGAGGAGCTAGTCAATCATGGGTCAATTTTTGGTCGATCCATGGGTGGCACAGTGGTTTCAGTGATGCAGATCGACGATTGGCGGTCGCAGTAGTAGCAGTCAACGATCGGTGAGTCGCATGCTTTATGGTTCCTCCGGTTCCCATCATGTCGTAGGACGAATGGTCCGAAACGACACGGGAATTGGTTGTAATTTTGATCATTTGAAAGCGAGAATAGTGACACCCCGAATGTTATCGTATAATTATACAATAACGTTTGTGGAAATTGCATTCTCTGTTGTTTCCTTGTACATCCCGATTTAACTTCTCTTACGAACCTATACGCGTTGAATTGAAAATTATTTCAATTTAAATAGCTTAATTATTATTGCAATCTTTTCGTTAAACGTCGAGTTCTATTTTGATATCGAAATTTGTTGAGAATTTGAGAATTAAATTTAACGTTTCTATCAAAGTATTTTTCATTTTCAAAATTCGAGTTCAGTTTCTCGCTGATTCCCTTGAAAAGATATTGTTATTCATGATCATTTTTATGTTAGGATTTTCAGCTAACACGGGGCTATACGCCGAAGAGCCCCGGCTTTCTGCCTAAGAAGAGGGGAACTATTAATGGTTGTCCATCTTCGGATGGAGAGTCATTCTATTGTCACTATGCTCGTTAATTGTTTGATTTTTATGTGTTTCGTGTGTTTTATTGTTTGATTTTCCACGGTACAAGCGATACCGTGAAACATTTAACTCGAAACTTTACGTGGTCTCGAATCAACGATGGCTTTATTCTCCTTCTTCGGTTTTTCAATTTTACTCCGTTCTTGAAATGTTTTAAACTTTACGTCTTCTTGATATTTTTATTGTATTCAATGTTTCGAAAATTATGACGTTGGTTTAATTTCTCTCTTTCAGGATTTCATGTTTTACTCTTTCCAAGATTTTGTTTAATATAAATGTTTATTTTAATTAGTAATGTTAATTATATCTTCTATGACGATTATATGATTTTATTTATGCATTTACATCCAGCTATTCTATCTTATCTTCTTATACGAATAATCGGTCTTTTTCTTGAAAAATAATCATGATTTTGCAATTTAATATGCCTACATATTTCTCAATTATATTATTATTTTTATCATTACTATATATTACTATTATTTCCTAATTAATTAGGATATAAACACTGCTAATATGGAGTTACACTGACCACGATTTTTCATTTTAATATACCTACACTGTGTTCTTAATTATTCCCTAACACCTTGACTCCCACGCTGAAAACTTAGCCAGGGCGAAGCATATTTTATTTCCATTAAATTTTACCTATTATCATTACAATTCTTCATAATTTCTATTATTCAGAATTTCGACTACCTAACACGACGATTCTCTAATTAAGTAATTGAAAGGGTATTAAATTTCTACGGAAATTCAACTTACTTCTCTGTCTTACATATATCAGTTATAATTACGGATGTATTAATTTTAACCAATTTATATGTACACACCGTGCGTGGGCGGAAGGGTGGGCACGGGTCGCGAATTTGTTCACCACGATGCTCGTATCGTGTTGAACAATTTGCGTCAAAATTGTACATGCATTTTATTCCAACTTGCACCAATCTAATCGACGATATGCCAAATTATTCTCCTCTCTCCCGTTAAAGTAACTTTAGTTTAACATTAATTTCATAAATATTTTCCATCGGTTCGCGTTCATTCGGTATCCTCTATGTTAGATGCTGCGTATCCGCTCGCGTGTAAGCACGTTGCACGCGAGTTGTCGGTCATCCAACAGCTCTGTGTGGTCATAAGACGTCTTCCATCAATTGTTATCAAACCTGAGTAGTCCAAATGGGGTTGATCGTGCAGTGGGCATGGGGTGGAGTTGGGTTGAGATGCTGGCAAGTGCCCGTTGCGTGTGTACAGTTCTTGCTTTAGCAGTATTTGGCATTTCATTTCCACCTAAGTCGTGATTCAATCACCCTTCGGCTTACAAGGGTGAGATGCTGTTGATCTCGAATGAAAGTGAATTATTTCTCTTTGCTTTGCTCGTGTTTCTTTTTTATCTGTATGAATTTTATTTAATCACTTCGTTGAACCTCTTCTGAATTTCCTTAATGGCAATCGGTCGAGATAAGTGAAGTGCGACGTTCGAATAAAAAGCGTAATTTTATAAGCGCTTTCCGTTCTATCTTGTATTAGTCCTTTCGATACACTACCCTTTCATTCCTGTCTTCTTCGAAATTTTCGATTAAATTCCAATTTCTTTCTATTTTTCTTAATCAATTTCGAAAGTTTCGTCTGAATTACTTAGGATTCGTTCGATATCCTCGATGTTAGACGCAACATACTCGTGTGTTATCCATCAATCTTGAACGATCGTAAGTTATCTTCTGTGCCACTCAACGTGTTAAAGTTTCCCAATCGATACAATAACAGAATCTTAAAGCTTCCAAATGATATGAAACAAAAATATGTTCCTTGCATGTGCTAAAACACTTTAAGATTTAGTTAACAATATTGTAGCTTCTTTTTCTTCATTTTATTATTCAGATGATTTGTATATATTTTTAAATTAAACTAACAATCATGCGTAATAATTGATAAACCTTTACTGTATCCTCATTTTATTTATAGAAATAAATGTAACAGATCAAACGAAATCAAGTCTAACTGTTGCCGTAATTTTTCTTCTTGTTGCACGTTATCGAACCACCTTGACACGTGAACATACTGAGCCTTCTCTTGGTAGGTTAATTCTCTCTGCAACAACAGAAATAGGTCGAAGAGATTAGATCGATTCGTGCAATCTACTAAGGATTCCTTTGTCCCGCTTATTATACTATGTTTGTTCTTGTTACCATTATTGAATATAACGCATAATACAATGTAACATCGGCAATGGTCTTCCTTGTACCGGTTAAATATGTATTGTTCCTCAACACAACGTTTAGCTCCTATAAAAGTAAAACACATCTGCTGTACTTATTACATTTACCGTAATGTGATTCGTGTAATTCTGAATCAGCTAACCTCCTTTAATACAATTACAATATGATTAAGTGGATTAATATTACCTGCAAAACTCTTCTCACAGTAGTTGGAGTATCGGCGTAATTGACACATACAACTGCATACTCTAACCATTGACGAGACAAAGCTATCGTTTCATTGTCAGTGCCGAGGATATCAGAGCACTTTGAATTCTCGATCAAAGACTGAACTATAGTACTGAATCCTGCGATTTTTTGATTCGATTCTCGTTCTGTGGTAACGATTTCCTAAAAAATAATACAGAATGTGAAGCGTATCATTTGCACTTTGGGAGTCATTTATTTCTATTAAAGAATTTCTTATTTACGTTCTCGTGCATTTCTAGTTGTAATGGCGAAACATCCAAATAATTTGAAATTCTTTCTAAACATTCGACGTTACACACAACCATTGTTTCGAATTTTATATTTGCACGGCTTCCTTGTTTTTCTGTTTATATAGAAGTTTTAGGTTAGGGTCGAAAAAGAGCGCGACACTTGGCGCCACGTAAAACTCTATTCGAATTTTAATTACTCGACGCACGCCTCGAGAGAAATATTTACGTGGGATTGTGTGAATGTAATCGTAATAAATTCGTACGAAACATTTTTAACATGAATTAAGGATTTATTTCAAATATACATTTTATTATAACAACACTTGTATAAAATCTGTGAGTTACGTTAAAATCATAAAATTAATTGGCCTAGTTTAAATAATTCGACGTAAGTATTCCATTTGATAATACGGCTCGTGTTAAATCAGAATTCGTAAAAATATATTTCATGAAATTACATTAAAATACATGATAAAGTAATAAGGAATCGAGAAATATTTTCATTTTTATCACTCTGTAATAGGAATGAATGATCAGCTGACAAATAACGAGGCTGATTAACTTTCTGGTTGTTCCCACAGTTTTGGCATTCAATGTATGAATTTTTTTCGCATTAATATTATTCCTGTTTCTTGTTGCATTGTGGTTTATATAAATTTTTGAACAATTTCAATATAATTGCGAGAAAATTTTAAACAATATACATTTCAATAAATCAGGTACATTGAATGCAACAAGAAAGTAATATTACAATAACACGAGGAATAATTTTGTTTCATGAATCAGTCGTATCTATGATATCAATCAAATTGATTAATGTACTTGATGAATGATGTCCATGTACACATACACATGTAATAAAAAAAAAAAAAAAAAATTTGAATTATTACAGGAGTACATAATAGAAGTTTATGTACATGGTAATCCATTTAAAGGCTTTCTTTAAAATAGTTTTCAATAAAATTTATACCCTTCTGTAAAAAGTCAATTATCTTACACATGTGTACAGTGACCGGCATAATAAAGTGACCATTCTATATCGTATACAGAATATCTCAAAACTAATGTTTTTAATGAAAAAGGATCCTATTATTGATTTTTTTTTTAAGGTTTACTGTCACACCAAAGGTTTGTTACAAAAATTAAAAGAGTATTTGCAATAACAAGAACTTATAGCTTTATTTTAACAAAACAAGCATTTTCATATATGACAAAAAAAAGTGACCACTTTGTAAATCTTAATTTATACTCGAAAGAAAATTAAATTTATTATTTAGTATCGGCTCGTTTGGACTTAATGACTGCAGCCAATCGTCTGGGCATGATTTCGACCAGATTATGTAGATGATTTGGATCGAGACTATCCCAAGCTCGCTGTAGCGCATGGACGTAATTATTTTTGTATGTGACCCTAATTTTGTTCACATTTTTGTCCAAAATCGACCATAAATTTTCGATAAGATTCAAGTCTGAGGACTGTGGAGGCCAATCAAGCAGTTTTATGTGGTGGAAGTAAAAAATTTCTTTGTTATTTTGGCCGTATGCTTGGGATCGTTATCTTGTTGTAAAATAAAGTTATTCTCCAAGCCTAATTGGATCAACGAAACTTCCAAAAATCTCACGTAAAATATCGATATAAGTGTCAACAGTCATAATTCCGTCGATTTTTATTAATTGACCCACGCGTTCCCAAGAAAAACAGCCCCGGAGACTGCGGGAAGCAGATTTACAAAGTTCTTGTTCGCGTAAGTGCTCCTTAATTAATAAGGGAAGTTAAAAAAAGAGACTCGAATGTGCAAAAAAGTCTACAAATCAACCCGTGGGGTTCTGGGACCGAGTTCCGGACTTAAACAACGACTTCGTGTGTGGCGGAAAACTGACGAAGAACTTGAAGATCGTCACCTTCAGAAAACGGTAAAACATGGCGGAAGTAATATCATGGTCTGTGGTTGTTTTTTTTGGGAACGCGTGGGTTAATTAATAAAAATCGACGGAATTATGACTGTTGACACTTATATCGATATTTTACGTGAGATTTTTGGAAGTTTCGTTGATCCAATTAGGCTTGGAGAATAACTTTATTTTACAACAAGATAACGATCCCAAGCATACGGCCAAAATAACAAAGAAATTTTTTACTTCCACCACATAAAACTGCTTGATTGTCCTCCACAGTCCTCAGACTTGAATCTTATCGAAAATTTATGGTCGATTTTGGACAAAAATGTGAACAAAATTAGGGTCACATACAAAAATAATTACGTCCATGCGCTACAGCGAGCTTGGGATAGTCTCGATCCAAATCATCTACATAATCTGGTCGAAATCATGCCCAGACGATTGGCTGCAGTCATTAAGTCCAAACGAGCCGATACTAAATAATAAATTTAATTTTCTTTCGAGTATAAATTAAGATTTACAAAGTGGTCACTTTTTTTTGTCATATATGAAAATGCTTGTTTTGTTAAAATAAAGCTATAAGTTCTTGTTATTGCAAATACTCTTTTAATTTTTGTAACAAACCTTTGGTGTGACAGTAAACCTTAAAAAAAAAATCAATAATAGGATCCTTTTTCATTAAAAACATTAGTTTTGAGATATTCTGTATACGATATAGAATGGTCACTTTATTATGCCGGTCACTGTATGTATAAAATACATATCTATATTCTAAATGAATGTTTGTAAGTACTTATAAAATAATGCATATCTAATAAAAGGTATATTTAAAAATTTCAAGAAACGTCCTGTTACATATAAAATAATCTTGAAATAAAATTTCATTTGTCTATGATTAAGAAGTAACGATAACTTTTCTTATGAAACAATGTGTGGCATCACATATTTCAGGATAAAATTTGATAGAATCGATAGAATTTATATGCAAGTAAATGCAGGTACTTTTTATACGATGTTCATTTAATAGTTACCTAATTAATAGAGTCTCTTTTCATAAGAGAAAAGACTATGAACATTCCCTTCTTGTTGGGCAGAATGTGTTCTTCTTTCAAATTTCAATTCTCCGCTATACATCATTGATTTCAAAGCAGAGATAGACTTTGCCCCAATGTCTTGGCATCCGTGTTTAATGCCGCATTGTAAGTAAGGTAAAAATTTTAAAACAGTTCCTTTATCAACTATCGAACCACTAACACCTTGGGCTACTTTCAATTTGTCCATTTCATTATGAAAGTATCGGTCCATCGCCGATCCTTGCGCATCCTTTCTGTTCATAGCTTCCAACGAACCCATGCCTCTATACTTCTTTAGCCGTACACCGTCGCTAAAGAAATATTCACCCGGTGCCTCGGAAGTGCCAGCTAATAACGAGCCCATCATAACTGTACTGGCACCCAAACTTATGCCTTTAATTATATGTCCAATGGATTGGATGCCGCCATCGGCTATAACAGGTACACCGAATCGCCTCGAATATTCTGCAACCTTGTATACAGCGGTTGCTTGAGGCCTTCCGACGGCCATAACTTCCTGGGTGATGCAAATGGATCCACAACCCATTCCAACTCTCAGAGCATCGGCACCAGCCTCTATGAGATTCTTAGCTTGCATGGTTGTTACAACGTTTCCAGCGACCACTTGCAATTCTGGATACTCCGATTTAATGTATTTGATCATGTCGATCTGATACTTTGAGTTACCTTGAGACGAATCTAAAATGATAACATCAACACCGGCTGCAGCAAGAAGTTGCAGTCTATGTTTGTCAGTATTACGCGTGCCAATAGCAGCACCAACTAACAACTGCTTGTTTTCATCTTTGCTAGCATTCGGGTAGCTACGATTTTTCTTCAGATCGGTTCTTGCCATCAGAGATACTAGCTCTCCTTTCTCGTTAATAATCGGAAGTTTCCCCTTCTTAGATTTCTCAAGGATTACATTTGCCTCTTGCAATGTTACACCGGCGGTAGCAGTGATTAAATTTTCTAATTTGGTCATTATTGTTTCTAACTTGGTGTGTTGTTGATTGGGTGAACTCTCCAAAAAGTCGATATCCCTAGAAGTAACGATACCCAACAATTTACCTCCTACTTTTCCTGTATCTGTGATCGGAACACCGGAGAACCCGTGTTCTGCCTTAACATTCAGCACATCACTGACCGTATGATTGGGTGACAACACAACAGGGTCTCTAATGAATCCGTGCTTATATTTTTTCACCTGAAAAAGAGCATAAAATTCTTATAGAATTCAAATTTTACTAATCTCAGAAATAGGTACAAATCTTTAAAAATCATATTCTAGTTGATTAACATCATAATTGGTTTAATAACATTAATTCAATAAAAAAAAAATCGATGTTCTTGGGAAAGTTTCTTCGGATAAAAAAAATGTTTTTCCTTTTTCCTTGAAGTGTTCATTGTCAATGATTAGGAGTTAAACACATTCTATATGATATTATTACGTGACAAGTGCAAAAAAGAAAAATAACGCGAGCGCGAGGTGAGATAAAACCTGTGTATACTTATACGTATCTATATTTCGTGCATAGCAAATGAGGTGTTTTTATTTACGATAAACTACGATCGAAACGGAAACAACCGGGGCTGTTTATTGTTAAACGAGCAAACACATTTATATTTAGAAATTTATACCTTGTGCACTTCGTTGGCTTGATACTCAGGTGTACAATTATGATGGATTATTCCGATGCCTCCGCACAGGGCCATGGCAATAGCCATGTCAGATTCTGTAACGGTGTCCATCGGGGATGATACGAGAGGCGCCTTCAGCGAGATCTTCTTTGTTAACGGCGATAATAAATCAACCTCGTCGGCGGTAAAATCAATGTAACCCGGTAAAATGATAAAATCATTGTAAGTCAGACCATCACCGTTGGCAAATAATTGTGCCGCAGAGAGCCCGTCTTCCGGCAGCGGTACATCAGCCGGTTTTGTATTACCGAACACATAGTCTGCCATCGTTCTCCCTTCTTTTATTTTTTTTTTTCTATTAACGATTATTATAGCCTGTTTTGTGAAAATCGATTAAATTTCTGAATAATGCAAAGCCGATGGTTTCCGGAAAAATTGGTGTCCACGCTTTCTTGGCACTGACGTTGTGACGTTGGGTCTCCCACTGGTGCTGGATCAGAAATCACCAGTCGAAATGACCGAAATCAACATGTGCACAGTGTATTTGTAGCAAACGGGTAAATTGCAATTTCTCTTTTTATCCCACCGAGGGCACTACTGTGACCGACGATGTTTTACGAAGATTGCCGGCAACTACCGATCATTTGAATTTGAAAAGTTGCGTTCATCGAAATGTTGAAATGAATATATTTATAACATATAAGTATATTAACACCAATTGAACGAATAATCATCAAATAAAATTTTAATTAGAAACACACATGTACATTTTAATCACAAACACAGGTACGTATGCACAATCGATTACAAAAATACCAGTTCAATATAAAAAGGTAAATATCAACCAATAAACAAAGGGCAAACCGTGTTAAAATGTATTTTTTTTTTTTTTTTTAAGCGTCTACGTGATGTGCTCGTGTCATCGCTAATTTTACGGGGTATTGGTGCATTTCTTACACGAATGCTAAAAATTGTATAAAATTATGTAAAAATTTCAAGTGAAATATTTAAAACGTCTAATTTCATTTACAATCTTACCAGATAGAAAAATATTTGCTTTACACCATTGACAACATCGCCAAACGCTTCTTGGAACGAGGACAAAATATATTCCACTATTAATTCTAAATAATTCAAATTTTCGTAATCATCGTATTCTTCGTGGTAAAAATAATCGTACAACATCGGGAGAAATATTATCAGGATGTACATCATACCA
The DNA here is from genome assembly GCA_943735885.1 of Stelis phaeoptera. Classification (NCBI taxonomy): domain Eukaryota; kingdom Metazoa; phylum Arthropoda; class Insecta; order Hymenoptera; family Megachilidae; genus Stelis; species Stelis phaeoptera. The sequence goes on along the minus strand of OX030939.1, from coordinate 9,830,343 downwards.
CCAAAAAATACTAGATATTACAAATAAATTGTTCAATTTAATTTTAGTTAATCGAAGAACGAAACATTAATCAATTAAATAAAATAAATGCTTACTGATGGATTTAAGTTCCAAGAATTGTTTGTCGTTCGCACTAGCTGTTTTGCAATTTATTTCATTAATTATAGGCTCGTCTTCAGTCACGTTTGATATCATCTTTTTCACATTAACATTTTGCATACCCCCTATAGGATTCGATGATGATTTCATACTGTCATTTATATACAATTGTTTCGTTTGCATATCTGACTGAAGATTTGTGTCTCTGTATAATTATAAAAAGCACCATTAAGATTTTTGATAAATAATGAATTTCTTTTCTCGTGAAACTTACAATGCTTTGTTTATCATACTAGAAAGGGCCGAGCACTGTTGCAACGTTTGCAATTCAGGATTTAATTTCAACTGGTTCCTCAATTCTTTATTATATACCTCAGTTGATTTTCCTTTTGTTACTTTTTCCAATGTATTCATTGTAATCTGATACGGATACTGTTGTTCTATATTGCCTGCATCTTTTATTTTGTGTCTTAATTTATTGTAAAAGTCCCAGTAGCTTTTGTTTAATAATTCTTGGGTTTTCTGAGGTATACCTTTCGGCCTTTCAATTGCATCGTTGGTATTTGATCTTGGGGAAACTTCACATTTACAGCATTCCTTTTGAAAACACGTTTTTGACAAGTTTTTACCTCTCTCTTGACCTGAATTCATATTCTCGTAACTATTTGTAATTTGTTGATCAATTTTGTTTATTCTATTGTTATTGGACTTATGAGTGTTTGTTTGATCACGTTTGTGTCTACTGTGTTGACAATTGGGCCACATTAGTGTATAATCAGAATCCATCAACGCTGAATGAGAATTTTTCTGAAAATAAGATTTCGCCTTCTTCGAAAATTTAGCCGACATCTTTCTTTGTTTAAACGTGATATGGGGCTCGGAATTATGACAAAGCTTTCTAGTGCATTCGCTTTTTATACAAGGCAGATTTTGTTCAGATTTGTTTCTTGTTTCTGCTTCAGGGATAATATTTTTGTATTCACTGTAGGATGGATGATTTTGATCGGTAATGACAATATCAGACCGAGGTACCGATTCAAAATACTCAGCTTCTTTTGATACAGTGTTCATTCGATCGTGGCTTTGAACCTTTACATCACCATGTACGGTATCTGCATCCATTCCGGTAGCTGCTGTTGCGAGCTTATCGTTATCATGAAAATCTTTCCTTCGGATATTCTTTTGCAAAATAAGTTCAGAATCTGTTGTTTCTTCGCAACTTGTGTTACAAGTGATACTTTTCATCTTCAAGACATTAGTATACTTATTTCTTTTATGCACATTAGGAATATAATATTCAGAATCACTGGATTCCTGCGGCTTTTGTTGACTGTACGTACCCTGCAATCTTTCAGGTATATTTGGATCTTTTTGATTCGATTTCAAACTATTTTGTACTCTTAATGCATTTCTTCTTTTACTATCTTGAATATGTTCTTCTGCATCTAAAAGAAAAAAATTATTACAGATAAATAAATAAAAAATTTCAAGTAATGTTTTTATAATAATTATTACTGTGTATAAAAGATTTTTCCTTCTGTTGTATTTGATCTGAAGATATTTCTACACATTGATTCGATGATTCTGCATTTATAGAATCAATAGGTGGTTCTGATTCCTTTTTTATCATTGTTGTGTTTTTACTTTGGTTCTCGTGCTCTGAATTGTTTAAACATTGCTGTGCTATATTGTTCGCTCCTCTGGTAGATACTTGAACCGGTATGTTTTGATAGGTAAGAACCGGAACTTGTACATTATAGCACTGTTTTACATATTCTTGAGGTATAGCGATTGTATCGAGATGTATCGCATTTAAAGGTTGCGATTGAAGTTTCTTGTCTAGCACGAAAAATAACTGTCCATTATTTTCCTAAATACATTAAAAACGTAAGGGGACTTACTCTGTTAATATATATATATATTTTTTTTTCTTTAATTAAAGTTTCACTATAAATACAAGAATACCTACTTGCATTGGAGAAGGTGTTAGGTCCACCTGAGTGTTTGCATCGTTCACTGTCGACTTTAACGTACGTTCAGAAGAGCTCTTTGCACATTTATTCTTTTCGCTGCTTTCGTTTCTGTTAATGTTATTCTGATTTCTCGATTCTACAACATTCGTACATTGCTGTTGTTCCAAAGTTGGATGTCGATGAAATTTGTTACTTTCAGTATAATCCTGAACATATTTATCTACTTCGATACATGATTCTGAGTCACAGATTACTTTTGGTGACTCAGTTTTCCCCTTTTCATGAAGCTTTTCTGCTTCTTGCTTTTCCACTTGCCCCCTGTTGAAATAATAGTTGTAAAATTCAATGGTATGACTTTAATCTGCGATTAAAAATTGATGCGTACACATTAATATCTCTCTCAGGTACAGATTTCTCCACTTCTTTATTAGATGAACATTTTGTAGAAGTATCTTGAGTCTTCTTCGCATTTGTTACTCTGTTAAAAGGTATATAAACATTTTAAATTGATCGTATCCTTATTTATAATACAGAAGATGAATATATTACTTTTTAAAACGAGGATCGACGTAACCAGGAAGTCTCTTCAGGGTATGTAAACTTGAAGTCGTTCTTTGATGGCAGAAAGAAGAGTAAGCGCTGTCCTTGGTTATCACAGACTTAGGAGATCTGAATGTTCAAATGTATTCGTTCAATTTGTCGTTAATATAATTTGCATGAAACCACAAAAGATCGAAGCTTAATTACTTACTGATTTAATGGTGTCTGAACAATTGTACGACTTTTTCTAGGTGTTCCGGTTAAAGTGATCACACATGGAGATTCGATGGTATCATCAATATCATTAACTAATTTACGTTGTGGTATTTTAGGCCATGAAGGATCGGCAGGGATACTAAAATCATTTAAAATAGAAAAAAATACATGTTGCAAAACTTTTCACCCAAAGGAAGCATTTAAGATACTTACCGTAACGAACCTGCATTGTACTTTTGTGAAACTGGGAACAGATTTTCATTGTTTACTGAAACAACAAGCGTCAGTTAAATATATTGTATCATTATTGAATAAATATGTTTGAATCACCTTTTATGTGCAATTGAAGGGCGTTTGCATTGTCTTGATATGCCATGTTGAAACAATCGCACATTTCATAACTTTTTTGCGTTTTTCAAAACATTTGTACAAGTAATTCCTGAACTAATTGTATAAATAATTAATACTAGAAGAAATACAAATAAAAACTGTAAAGGTTTAACGTTAATTTCATGTTTCACCAACAAATAGTTTGATACTTCAGGTAGGATCATTCTTGTTTTTCTGAAGTCAAATGTTATTATCTATTTTGAAGTGTACATGTGCACGTACTAAATAAAACATTTGTATTGGAATAAATTCTTTTATTTTCAATAAGACCAATAGTTTTCTGTACAAAAAAGTTTAAGGTGTATGATAATCAGTCATTTTGTTTTATTAATAACATATATGTATTTATATATAATATGTATATGTATATCATTCTAATCTTAATAATAAAATATTATATATACAATAAATATACAACTTAGTAGATGCAGGAACAGTGAACTATGATCTACATCATTATTTCATAGCTTGATTTATATTACACTAAATTAAAGTATAGTTGCGCACCATAATAATTATATCACAATATCAAGCTAACGTTATATTCATAATAGAGTTCTTTCTTTGAAACATTTTGCTTAGAAAATAATTTATGACATGAGAACTTGCAACTTTTTATTATGTATATGCATGCCGTGTATGTACAATAACACATATTTAAGACTCCTTTTTTTTTTTTTTTAAATATTCCTTTGTTATTGAAACATAATTTAAAGAAAAAGAAACGTTGTGCGTATCGTCTATTAAAACGTAAAAATGAATAACATTACTTTGTCTATAAATCATATGTGATTAATAAAAAATAATAAAGTATATTTTAACGAATAAATATATCGATCAGAGATGTTATATCGTATGTAGTTTAACGAAGGAATGTATATTAGTACAATTATCTTGACTAGATTTGAAAAAGATAATACAATCAGATTAGAGAAAACATCATACAATGAAATATTCTTGCTAAATATAAAAATTGTATGCCGTAAAATGCATCGATTAACGTTCAATCTTTCTTTTTTTTTCCTCTCCGGCCACCACGTTAACGATATTGAATTTGAAATTGGTCCGAAATCTAAATATAAATTCCATTATTACTGTCTTACGTCGTTAAAATCACATTGATATCTCACTGGTATTATCCTTAGAATTTAGGGCATACTTCATTTCGAATACCACAGAATAAGTACACAGTATTATTACAATAACAATATACACTAACTCGTGTTGAAAATATATATATATATACATGTAACAAAGTATAAATTAAGCTCTTTCGCAATTCCTAATGTTCTCTTTTTCTCTACGTAATTTTTAAATAATAATAAGAATACATAATCGTATTACAAGATCACTAAAATACTTTACACAAAGAATCGACAACTTATTTCAACGTATTATTCATTACAAAATTTGACCGATAAGATAAGTACTCCTTTGTTTTTTTGTTTTTTTTTTCAGACTTTGTTTCGGATAAAAGCGAGCGTAAATATTTTGCTTAGAACAATGAAGAGATCGAGAAATATACACTTCTGGTGATTGCACATTGTAAACGAATCGTTTCTACTGAAAATAACATCTATAAATTACATACAAACAAAAATATCTAATGTCTTTAACAAATGTATCACAATCTACCTACCATATGTTACACACAGAACATTGCTGTTGATTTTCCGTTTTATACACTATAATTTCTTCAAAAATTATAACGAATACAAAAGCTAGATATAATTCTTAATACCTTTAAATTTATAATGCATCGTAAGAAATGCAAGAATTCCTTCCGAAGAAGAAATTAAATATGCATGTAACTTTTATAATTTAACACTTTCGCAACGGACGATAATCGGACATACGTTTAACTGAATACCGCATATAATTTTCAATATTTTGTAGCTGTGTGCGGCAGAGATTCTGCTATTTGTAATGGTACCCGTATTCGGTTAAAGACTCTGAAATTACATAGGACTGCGTGTCCGGTCGCAAAAGTGTTAATTTATATGTACTTGATCTTTAACGAAACCTTCGGTACAACAAGCATTTTTAAAACCACCGGCTCTATTTATGGCTTTTTATGGGGAAAAACAATGCGTTAAGAGACTAATGTTGATATTTAAAATTAAAAAAGCAAAAAGTTGAAGAATGTTGCTTTCAAGTGACAGATGCATCGATCGAGTAATATGTAATTATTGTCTGGCAGTACTATAACATTCTGCACACAAATAAAACCGTAATTTTTATGGCAAATCAATAAAATGTAGTGACTATAACGTTTAACATTGCTTTTTCGAATGCTTCGTGAAAATGCTTGGCTATTAATTATGTATAGATTACCCGCCATGAAGTATGTACAATATCATCTAATTAAAAAGAAACAACGATATCGAGATAACGTATACACGGTACACCAACGTTTTATGCATATTGACGAAGCATTTGTTTTGTTAAGTGTAGAAATATACGTACATAAAACACATTCATTACATGATTCTTTCATTATTGTCGGGTTAAGCTTCGTGTTCACCGCTATTTATTCCTATGAGCGATTCCGTTTGCTCTGCTTCAAGATCTGGTATCCTAAAATTAAAAAGATTATTATTATAACGATGTTATATGAATTAAAATCATTCAATCATCAATATTGAACGAGTAATACCTTATGGATCTATTTTTCCTACAAATCCAAATGTAGATTTTCTTAATTAAATCCATAACTGGATCCCAATTATCATAGTAAGACAAAAGTGACACTGTTAGAAACGCTAAAAGCATTGGAATGGTTCCTAGATAGAAAATACAAGGGTACTCGACATTTTTTAATAAGACATCGGCTATCATTGACATCGGCATGATTAAACTGACCGCCAAAGTTGCTATGAGGGACGACGTTAAGAAACAACCCCTAAAAATTAACAATAGTAAAAAAAATGAGTGCCAATAAATGATGCATAAATAAATATATTACTGTTAAACGTACCACAGCCAAAGAACTTCACTTAAGACTGTACCAATTAAACCATTGATGATTATAAATGTCCATTGGTGAGTATCTGGCCACTCGAATTCTTCCCAATGGCCGTAATGAAGGATAAAAAACAGGGGCCACAAAAGTGTTAAATTGAAAAGTCCGACAAATCCAAAGAACATTGGAATATCCATTTTGTCTTCATGATCCACTTTTCTTTTGAGAAATACAATATAAGCTGCATAAAAAAATGCACTGACTAATGCCAGTATTATACCCGTAGGTATCCTATTAGTTTCTATCGTTAAATCTGAAAGACCTACCAACACCTAGGAATCGGAGGAAATATTTATTTAGAACGAATTCTTATGAGAAATCGATTATCGTCTGTGACAGAAAGTTATACGTACCAGTCCAAGAATACTGACAGAGACAGCAACTAATTTAGATAATGTAAATTTATCCCCTCCGTTACTGGGGAAAAAGGCAGCAAGGAACAGAGTGAATAAACTAGAAGTCGACGACAATACCGTCACAACTCCTGCCTCAGTTTTTGCTAACGATATTTGATAAGTATAATTCGCCATAAACCACTGCAACGTAAAACAATTATATTCGGTATAAAGCACGCGTAAGTGGACATTATCAAACTGTTACCTACGAGTAAACAAAACATAAGTGCAATTTTAGCAACTTTTTGAACGGAAAATTTATTCGCTTGCCGTCTCGCGTGTTCTCCGGCTCTCAAGCTTGCTTGGTAACTAAGCCTTGCCAGTAATGCTTCTGTGGCATCACTTTCTGACATATGACGAACTTCTGCTAATTTACTAAATCTTACTGAACGTATTGACGAATCATCACTTTCTGTGCCCGAGGATCGATCACAGTGATCTGGTGTTTTTATGGGAACAAACGTTGGATCACTCTGCAATGGTGCACAAATACGTGTTAAATAATTGAAGATAACTTATTAATGATAATGTAATAATTTCTATTTACCAAACTTGTATTGCCTTCTGAGTAGAAATTATCATCTTCCACATTGGGATCTATAAACTAAACTTAAGTAATAAGAAACTGAATGAAGAAAATAATAATTTTTCTTTCTTTCTTTTCGAATATATGCGCTCAAACCTACCATGTATGTTGCCGGTTTATTACACTGGTCTCGCCACGGGGGCCAGAAACACAAACCCAGCAGATAAAATGTAAACATTGATGTTTTGACGTATGTACTAAAAAAAGGTTTTTCATAGGACGCTTCTCTATAAATATACTGAAACGCACGAAAGAATATATCATTAGATATGGAGTATATATTAAAAGCAGCTTTAAAAAATCCTTACTTTGGTAAGTTCAGAACTGGAGACCCAAATGATATCGACCAACAATAAAACCAAAAGACCTAACACCAGTCTCTGAGATTTATTCATCATTGCTGCAAGTTTATGAGGATCCTCCGCCATCCCTTGCTGTCTACGTTGTCGTAATTCTACGGAGCAGCTCATGATATACTCGGTGTCCTCTCTATCCTTTAATTACGGTATCATGATGGAAAGTCATCACTGCAAAATTTTAACGTTATCAATAGAAATTCTCTATTTCTTCTACTTCTGTAGAAACTATTCAAGTTAAACGAGAGATATATTACACAAAAGTTACAATATTATTATGAAGGAAGAAGCTTATAACTTATGACCTGGCTAATGATGTTTTTAATTAGATATCATTTGCAACAAAGCAAACGTGGAAAGCTTGCGTAATAATAATTATACGAAATCGACTAAATGTATGGCTAGAAGTGTACGTAAAGAACAGAGGAAGGAGGCGAAGGGATCAAAATCAGGGATAAAAAAACAATGTTCAAGGTTTGACTAATTTAATTGTCTCTTTGCAACTACAAAGTTCACGTGCAAAAATGTTCGATATAATTGCGCTATTAAAAATTCTGAAGGATGTACACAGTTGATAAAGTATTGGATCAGTGATTGATAACAGGTGGATAAGCGGCAAATGTGTAAGGCTGTGATGTCGTATGTAAGGTAACCTATAAATATTGAAACGATCATAACATAATCATCGTACTTGTAAAGAGATTCAAAGAAATGATCGGCTCACGGTCAGATATATAATTTGCGATTATATAGTTTACGTACTGGCGATTCCTCTACATTTTTTTGGGATTATGGTATCGTGAGCATCGTGTTCTCCCCTAAGTACTCGAGTCACACTTTTCACAGGTTGATGGACAATCTGAGCGGTTAACGATGCTTCCGTAACTTCTCTTTGGCCTGATTGAAAGCTGCAATTTAAAATAACGTATCGTTTCAACGTTTTCGCCTTGTTATCGCGTCGGAAAAACTACTCGTAACCATGTTGATGCGCTGATGACGTTCTGTAGTTATTGTTATCACCCTGATGGCGCTACATACTTTGCACAGGGTACTTTTCAATCTTTCGTGCGTTCAAGTTGAATTTCAGTACCGTCTCCTCGTTATAAATTCATCAATTTCTACACTTCCCTTTAACAAAGCGTTTATCTACGATACCGACAGGCAAAGATACCACGAAGAAATATTCTGTCAGTGTTATAATCGTATTTACACGACAACAGCGTGTAATAAAGATGATATAAATTGCAGTGTTTTAAATCTTGAAGTTTCGGTTATTTGCATGGGTCTTTGGTAGGTGTACCGAAAGAAATTATACTTCAGGGACAAGAAGTAGTTTTCTTTTCTGTTTTATATCGGTTGCATTTCAAAGAAAATAAAAGTATTTTTATTCTTTCTTTTAACATATCGTAAATAACGTGTTTGCAGCTGTAGCAAGCGTGAATCTACATCACAAGAATTGATTCGATGTAAAGAAGGCTTAAAACAAAGGTTGTCATGACAAATGATGGCAACAACATACAGGTAGACTACATATAGATTGTTACACGTTGAGGAGCTACTCGTTCGAAAACTACTCGTGCGACGTTATTTTTGTGCTTTTTGATAATGGCTAACAATATTCTGAGCAATGGTCGTATTCAACAAGGAACCGGTTCGCAACGCTTGAGAAACGATAAAGGGAAGAAAGGTGTTTCTTTTTAATTCATATTTAAAAAAAAAAAGAAGATATTATTCTACACTTTTGGCAAAGGATTATCAAGATTTAGTATTACGTTTTGCAACTAACGGGTATCAAATTTGCATAAGAATTGTTAAAACATAGATTACGATACTTTTGTCGCGTCAAATTTCATTTTTACCGACCAAAGGTCATAGGCTTCATGCCAATAAGAAATTCTACCATTTAAATTCAAATATTTATCAGATATCTGCGAAATTTAGTTGATTATTAACGATGGAAATTAGTTAATTTGAATTGACGAATATTGTATTATTATTGTCGAAATTAGCGCCGGAAATACCAGCGGTAGAGAGCAACAATTGGTTGCTGCATCGGCATTATACACGGCATGAATACAAAACCTGTAAAATTCTAATTGATCAGGAATTGTCGAGAACGGACGGGCACAACGAGTATGCTAATTACTTGAAAGTAAGTGAAAATGTATAATCATTTCTTCTTTTATCGTTCGATACAAAATTTTAACCCGTCTTTTGCAGGGATTAATATTAAGAAGAGAAGGGAAAATTCAGGACTCGTTAAATTACTTTCAGGCCGCCTACAACGTGAACTCGACGAATATTAATAATGTAAAACAGATAGCCAAGTCGCTGTAAGTACGATCGAGGGTAACTTAGGCTTCTTTTAAGTAAGAGGAAGTGTAGAGGGCACCGGAACTGGAAGTTCTAGGTTAGTCTTTCCCCAGGCTCTCCCTACGACGGACCTAACCTACCAAACGTAATATAAAAATACTTGGCCTAAACTTAGGTGCTTAGATTTTTAAATTATAATATTTTACACATGGAATGCTAATAAAATGGAAATGAAGAAGAGTATAAAATTAAATTTAAATTGCCGCTATCTCATTGGTCCGCCGTCAAAGGATTGAAAGCAATTAGAGGAAAGCTTCTCCTATAAAGCCCATGTTGCACTCGAATGTACAAAGAAAGTAAACCCTTTGCACTCGAAGCATTTTTGGATATAATTACGTCGAGATATTTTTTTCAGTAAAGCTTCCAAAATCCAAAAGCATTATTTTAGAACGAGCATTCTAGCGTAATTCTAATGTAAATAATATTCTAGTAAATTGCATACGTCGCCCTGGATGCGCCACTCGAGTGCAAAGAAATTTCATTAACAATTCTAAAGCAAGTTCCTGTAAAATACTGCTTTTTGAATAATCAGATTGTAACAAATAGTTGCAAATCTTTTAATACAGATAGACTTTATACATTTATCTTCTTGTTTTACTTATTCAAAACACTTTTCTCGTATGAAAAATGTTAATAAACCGACGTAACTCGTCGGTAATTAGATTCTTGAACATTTATTTCTTGTTTCTTCGCCGCGATAAAAACTCGACGTTGTTCCTGTTAATTCAATGCCATTCAACAGCTTGATAATGGGCAGCCACAAGCGTGCAATCGACGCGTACTTGGAAGCCGAGAAGATATCGGTCGAACCAGACTGGGAGATTTATCTGTATCTAGGCGAGTCAATGATGCAACATAGACGTTGTACATTCATTAATGCGTCATTAATGCAAATTTTATATAACATATTTTCTACGATTAACACTCTGACGGCTGGTGTCACGTATTTCCTATCCTATCAATAAGATCTGTAACTTTTGCGACGAATGTGGGTTGAAATTCTCAACTGTCATTTTTATCAGCAATTCATATTAGTAGAATTCAATATTGCAAAAGTTATTATATTTCACAAAATGTCCAGCCATCAAAGTGTCCTAACTTTATATTTATTTCATTCGTCGATTTATCGACTCGAATCGAATATTGAAGTCGTGTTATTCTTTCTCCAGGCGAGTGCTGCGTGAAATTGAATCAGCTGCAAGAGGCGAAGAAGTATTTGAAAAAATCGATCGATCTGACGAAAAACGAATTACCGTACATCGCTCTCGCGAAAGTTTATCTTCTCGAGGATCGCGACACAGAGGCACAGAACGCTTACACGGCAGCTCTTGGGTACAGAAAAATATATATTATATTCTCGTCCGTTGTTTCCCGTTTTAGCGCAGTTTGCGATTACCGCTTGTTTGACCTCGCGATTCTCTCGCGCGTGTAGATTGAATTCCATCGTCGTCGAGGGATTCTCGGCTCGAATTTACCTTGTTTACGATACGCCCCCGATGTATTATGTTTTACCTCTCGTTGCAGTCCGACCGTATGAGTCTCGGATTAAAAAATATGCCGAGTAAACAGAAGCTGAGAGAGAACAATTCAACGCGACGCTGATTTACCACGATACCTCGCCGACTTTTTCTATACTTTTTTTTTTTTAGATTCGATGACGATACAAACACTCGTGGCATGTTAATTGAAAGCTTGAAGTTTTCTTTAATATACTGGGTCGAGTTATAAGTAATTGCCGTTGCCGGTACTAGGTGATAAACTTCCTCGGAAATTCCGAATGACCCGCAGTACCCTGTCACCATGCTGGCTCCTTTATTTCTAAGGTTTAAACAGTCTAAAAGCAACAGCTAGCGAGTGCGGATTGATTACAATTTGAATTTTCTCGATAGTTGATAGTCGAAACAAGATATTCGGCATGTAATGTTGTGGGAGTTTCAAAATTGTAATAATGCGGCCAATACGTTATCGGTGAATGTGTGGTGTTTGATATACATGTAGATGACCATGCTTTAAAGGTACTGGTAGAACAAAAGCCACGGCAAACGACCAGAGATTTGGCAAATAAGATGGGAACATCCCAATCTGTAACTGTCTTAGAAGACTAATAAAGTTAATGCGAAGAAACGACAATTACTTATGACTCGATCGAATAAATTGGCTACTCTCTTCGTAGCAAGATCTTCAAATTACATGAGAATTTTTATTATCTTCTCAAGTTACACAATAACGTTGCGAATGTGTTATCAATGTAGACTCAGGCTTTACAGTTTGACTTTGATGTATTTATTCGTCAATGGAAGATGATTTTACGCGCGTACGTTGTAACGTAGGAAGTTAGTAAGGTATTCGGTCGACCTAATTCTAATGAATTAAACCAACTATCGTTTAAGAGACATAGCTACTTTTCATCCAGAGGAAACGCTCTTCGTGGATAATTACGAGAGCTCTGGAAACGTGATTCTGGACGGGTTCGTTCGCCGATTCATTCGACATCTCTGTGTGCTTTTAGCGCGAATCCAGAGAACGTGGAAGCCTCGACCGAGCTGGGACTTCTCTATCTTAAAATCGGCGACGTTCAACAAGCGTTCCAACAATTCGGCACCGCTCTCGCCCATTCACCAAATTGCTCGAAAGCGATTCTACCGATGGCTTACGTGATCCAGGTGGGACTTGCGTTCCCGTGCGTTCGAAATGTTAGACTGGTAATTAAATTCGCGATCGATTCTGTTTCAAAACCAGCAGAATTTTGTGACAAATTGTAATACCATAAATCATTCGCTGAATCGTGAGAAATAATTTTTTCTTTTCTGTTTTTTTTTTTTTAGAAATAATATGCCGAGGTGTCGAATTTAGTTGCCAATCGAATATGTATTCCACGCACGCGGACACCTACGAAAGAAAAATTGTTTTCGCATAATGGATTTATCTCAGGGTTTACTGTTTGCGGATTGCATAAGCTCGCGGCGGTTACAAACAATCCTACCGCTTTATTACCTTGGCATTCGGAATAAATGATTTTGTACGAAGTATTCGTTTCGCGTTCTTTGCGTTGACGATGATTAATGCTCTCGGAAACAGTAAATTTGCCATTGTTGTTATCAAGCTTAATGGAGGATATTTATCACGATCCCGTGCAAATGTTTGCACAATGGGAGATCGTTGTTTCAAGAATCGGCGGAATTATTCGGTTTTCTTTCTCGTAATTGAAGCGTAGAATGCTGGAATTATGAAGCAACTCGATATACGACTTGCTGCAAATTTATTATTTCGACAAGTTCGGTGATAGAATTCTATTTCCAGCAAACGGAGTATATTATTTTTATGATATTTGGTTCCTATGGTAATTTATCTAAGTACTGAAAATGTTAAATTATAGAATGATAAATTGAAGTGTAATTCGAGACAGGAATACGAGATTGTCGGTGAAACGTTGCCGTTTCTATCGTAAAGTATGCGTAGCGCTTCGGTAACGCAAGGATTTTCGAAAATTTAATTAGGAACGCAAGTACCGTGAACGCTTTGGAATTCTTTTGATTCGTTGCGCTGAAAAGTTCCTTTTTGAATCAAAGGGCGCAAAAAATCGGGCTTTTAATACGTTGAGCGTGGCGCCGATTTTACTATCCTTTCCGTTCAGCCGTCAGCGAGCGCTCAATTGTGTTATATTATGTTATATTACAATATTTATTTTGTAACTTTGACACTGCCGGTCTCCCACGCACCGACGCCGCCCGTACGAAAAGTTTGAACTTTGGAAATTTAAAATTACAAAATTTCAGATTTGAAAGTTCGAAATTTGAAAATTTGGATATTTGGAAATTTAAAATTTGGAAATTTCAGATTTGGAAAGTTCAAAATTTGGAAATTAAAATTTAGAAATTTCAGATTTGGAAATTTGGAAATGTGGAAATTTAAAATTTAGAAATTTCAGATTTGGAAATTTGGAAAATTAAGATTTGAAAGTTCGAAATTTGAAATTTAGAAATTTCAGATTTATAAGTTCGAAATTTGGAAATTTACAATTTAGAAATTTCAGATTTAGAAATTTGGAAATTTGGAAATTTACAATTTAGAAATTTCAGATTTAGAAATTTGGAAATGTGGATATTTCAGATTTAGAAATTTGGAAATGTGGAAATTTCAGATTTAGAAATTTGGAAATGTGGAAATTTCAGATTTAGAAATTTGGAAATGTGGAAATTTAAAATTTAGAAATTTCAGATTTGGAAATTTGGAAATTTAAAATTTAGAAATTTCAGATTTGAAAATTTATAGAAATTTGGAAAATTGAGATTTGAAAGCTCGAAATTTGAACTTTGGAAACTTAAAATTAAAAAATTTCCAAACGAAAAATCCACTGTCAGTCCCCAGGGATTGACGACGTATTCGGCGAGCGCAAAGTGTCCGATTGTTGCTCTAAGTCGCAAAGTATTTTCGAACACTTCACGCTTGCCAAAAAAGGCATTATACAATCCCAATTTTTCCATCCTCTGGTTCAAAAAAATAACACGGGCGCAATGTAACTCTCACCCTCGTCTCGGGCGCCAATCACCCATTTTCCCTTCTTGATACGTAACATACTATTTAATTCTTCCAGAATCACCAGGAGTACGACGTAGCGTTGTCGAAGTATAAGCTGGCCGCCCAATCGATCCCGGAATCGTATGGTTTATGGAACAACGTCGGAATGTGTTTCTACGGGAAGCAAAAATTCGTTGCCGTGAGTAATTCTCGACGAAAACGTTCATTGCCATCCCCGTGGCACGCGCCTTGAAGAATCTCTCTCCGCTATCGGTGCAATTCGAGCATCGGTTCAAATAAACACAGGATTACATCTTACGAGTTGAACTAATGTTTCCTGATCATGCTAGAATACCATTAGATCATCGCACGAGTTCGTGCCACGTTTCCCTTACGTTCTATCAAAATACGTTTTCTGGGAAGCAAGCAATTACTCGGCCAAGCGCTCGCCTGGTGTGAACGATACTCGGCCGGGACAATTGGCGAATAAATCGGCGAGAGAGTGTTTTCGAACGAGTACGGACCCATCCCTACCGCATATTGCAATATTTGGCCGAGCGAATAGAAACTGTACCGATTCACTAAACCGAGTATCCTCTCCTTAAGTTTGACAGGGTTGAATCTGACCTCGCCATGGCGTTCAAAGATTGATCTGACTGTTGACGCAGCAGTTTCAATTGTCAAATTGAAAAGCTTCCAAACGTGATTTGTTTTCCGTAAAGATAGGTGTGTTGGTTTGTCCGTATTGAAAAATGTAAAACTGATAGAACAGAAACACCTCAGATCGAACAGTACCGTCCAAGCTACAAAGCGATCAGGCACGCGAGATTGAATTAACAGTTTCAACGATTTTGTAGACAACAATGGAGGAATGTTGCAGGATTGCACCTTTTCTACACGGAAACCGGAGGAAATCGTGAGTCGGCGCGGGCCTCGTTTACGACAAAGCGAATCCGTGCACGCTTCCAGCTGTAACGACGATAATTAATTTAAAGCTCATTGAAGAGGATGGTACGCGCGCGTGCAACGGTCTCGGAGTGACGGCTGGGACACGCTCGACTCCACTCCTACGGGAACTCGATTAAAGGACAAGACAGAAACGTGTAATGCACCGGTGTAGCCGAAGCGGTAGAAAATCGGTGTATTTCTTCCGCATCCGGTGATTTTTCTAACAAGGATTATAATTATACTTGTGTTGCTCATAACTGTTTACTCGTCGACTTTGGAGCTTTGATATGAAATATCTTTCGAATTGATTTCATGTAGACGTTAGTTCAAAATTTGAACAGAGTACTTGAGAGAATTGTATGTGCAAGCGGTGTTTCATTCATTTAACTAACAATTATGTTACTAAAGTAGCAATTGTCTTTGCACAGAGTGTAAGAGGAACAGTTGTTTGAAGGAATCAAGACACATCATACCTGTGCACGAACGTATTTAGAGTGCAAGAGGCTAAGCCGTGGATCAATAACGCTCGATCGCGTACGACAGAGTTTGCTTAGGACGCGGAAGAAAGAGGATTTCCGTAAAATGCTTTGCGCAAGGTACACAAGTAACCGAGGTCTAGTTTTGTATGGAAGCAGGAACGATATTTACCACGGTTTACTTTTTCTTCTTCCAATTATTCCGATGCTCGGCAAGGAAGGGAAAAGAGAAAAAGGAACGGGAATTGTTTTACCTTCGCTTTTTCCTCGGAGCAAAGTGGACCGATAAATGGAATTAAACGATATTAAATATTATTACGACGTCCACGAGGCTTCTTTGAAACGGCAGGAAATCGTTTTTGCACCGAGATGCAGTAGCCGAGCGGACGTGGAAGGAAAGTTGTTTAATCCGTTTCGGTATTATTCCGTTTAGGTATTGTTGTTCGTAAGTCTAATCTTCGAAGTTAAGTAGATTAAATTGAAAGCCGGGCTTTAGTCTATCTTGTCGTCGATAAGAAGTGTCGAGGATGGGCAAACGGTCTTCGACGTGATAAGAAATAAGAAGCATGCCTGGTCACGTTAAATTCTCCTCCTTGTACCAATAGTTGTCTTTTTTGGAATTTTTGTTATTAAAAGCTTGAGACGTTTAATATTTAGCTTGATTCGGGTTTCGATATCGATAATCCATAATTATATTTTATTGTAGTCATTATTGTAGTTCTATAATAATGGTATTATGTACCTGGTAAATTTGAAAATTACTATTGGATAATATTGCTATATCCTATATTTCTATATTCTATAATAGTAATTCCCAAATTTACTAATTACCACATTCTACATATAGTATCTAGTAGTAATATTAGTAATAGTAATTCTATAATAGTTATATTCCATGCTTAGTAAATTTGAAGATTGCCACTATGGAATATTGGTATATCCTATATTTCTATATTCTATACTAGTATTTCTCTAATTTACTAATTACCATATTCTATAACATGTAATAGTAACAATAGTAATAGTAATATTCGATGCTTAGTAAATTGGAAGATTGCCACTATAGAATATTGGTATATCCTATATTTCTTTATTCTATAATAGTAATTCTCTAATTTACTAATTACCATATACTATAATATGTAATAGTAACAATAGTAATAGTAATATTCGATGCTTAGTAAATTGGAAGATTGCCACTATAGAATATTGGTATATCCTATATTTCTTTATTCTATAATAGTAACTCTCAAATTTACCAATTACCATATTCAATAGTAATAATATATGTAGAGTATAGCAATATTTTAAAATATCTAGTCGTAATAACAGTAATATTCCATACTTGGTTTTGAAGAATACTATGGTAGAATATTGTTCCATTCTGTATCCCATATTACTGTTATATAGAACATAGAACAGATTTGCTCATTTTTCTAACAACGATGATTATGCACACAGTGCGCGGTCCCCGTGCAACCATTCCGAGTGATTTGAACCTATCGTTCATTGATCGTGGCTCTGGCACATAATTACCGGGCAAATCGGTTTAACGCTCTAATTATTTCCAGGCAATTAGCTGCTTGAAGAGAGCCCACTACCTCAATCCAATGGCCTTCCCGCCTGCCTACAATTTGGGGATGGTTTTTCTCACCACCGGACAATCTGCTTCAGCTGCGACCTATTTGTGCGCTGCGGTCAACGCGGCGCCAAAAAATCCTATGCCGTATCTTCTCCTCGGACGTAAGGCTCTTTACACCTTTAGAAGACACCTACGATTCTTTGCAACTCGAATCTGTTTCTCTGGATCACGTTCTTGCCAATTTGTGGCCCACTAACTTTTCTCTTTATCGCAAAGATTCGTGTTTCAAGTTTAGAACGTTAATCCTTCTCTTTATTGGAATTTGTAGAAATTGCCGTATATTTGTTAATAACTTCGATCCTTCCAGTACGGCCTTTTCTACTATCAAAGTTTAGCGATTGAACGCTCCCGTACGGTTTTATGTTGAATCGTTTAATCCCTCGAACTCTCGATGCTTTTTACGGCTAATAGAACTTTCGTTGAATGTAAACTGCCGTAATTTCCAAATTACGTGTACCTGACGTTGGATTATGGCTATTTATTGTAGTGCGGTAAGCTTCGTGCCGATATTAGAATAACTTTGCTGTTTGAAAATTTCCTACGAATGACTTGTTATACCGTGCCATAAAATCGCCTCTGGGACGACACTTAAAAATATAAACGAAACAAATAAATCTTTATGAAAGTAGCTGCGTCCGTTGGCGAAGAAAACTTTGGTAAACTATTCGTCGGAAAACGTTCCCAAGATAAAGAAATTCGTCTATTTTTAACGTGACTTGTCTTCCGAAAGCTTCAGAACGTTTTCGACACGGTGTCTTTCATCTTCATGAAATTTCGCCATTGAATGTTTTACAACCGAAAGTGGTCTCCGATAAAAATTCACAAAGAAAGGAGATTGAACAGAGGCGTAGATGGAGAGACCTTAATCTCATGAAGCATGGGGCTGCTATTTACGCGAGAATGAATTTAAATTTTTTCCCCCCCGTGATATATGTTTATTATACGAATTCTTATTCATTTCGACGCACTGAAAGAGAGACCCCCCTCGTCCCTTTTCTTCTTCTCCCTCCCGAAGGATTTTATTTCACGCAGCTGCGTATACTTTAATCGGTCCGCTTATTAAAATTCATATTTCTTTATAACACTTTGCGGTGCTTCTTTCTACCGCTCGATAGCGTTCCTCCCGCGGAGGCCTGAAATGAAAAATTCGGTATTTTATTTACGTTGGGATAAGAAAAAGAAACACCTAATCCGGTATGTTGAAAAATTATTCACGTATACATCACTCGTTGGCGAATGATTAATGTTTATACAGAGTGGCCCGTAACTAGTGTAACACCGGGAAATGGTGGGGTAGCTGAGACGATTCCGAACAATAATTTCCTTTGCAAAAATGTCAGACGGGGCTTCGTTTCTTAACTATTAACGAAAAACACTGACCAATCAGAGCGCGAGTAGAGCGTGCGCTCAGCCGTGATTCGTTCTAGTCCGACGTTCCGGTTCGAGGTTAACCTATCACGGCTGAGCGCGCGCTCTACTCGCGCTCTGATTGATCAGTGTTTTTCGTTAATTCAAAAACGAAGCCCCACTCGAGATTTTTACAAAAGAAATTATTGTTCAGAATCGTCTCGGCTATCCTCCATTACCGACTCCTACACTAGTTACGGGACACCCTGTATATTTCGATTGTGTTAAAGAAAAATATGAAATATCGTGTCGCAACGGTGTCAAAAGATACATGTTAATTTATAAGAAATCAACATCGACGTTCGACGTTCGTTGCAGTCGCCCTGAAGCGTTTGGATGATCTGGAAGGTGCTGAGAAGGTGTTGCAAAGAGCCCACGCGATCTCGCCGCAGGATCCTCTGGTATTAATTAATTACGCTATCGTGTTGGAGGCTCAAGGCAAAGGTAGCGCCGCGGTTGAATTGTTGACCGCTTTAAACGACATCACGGTTGTGATCGACGTGGACGTGCAGGTCGGTTTCAAAGATATTCCTATATCACGATCTTCGTTATATTTCCCCCGTTTTGTTCAATTGCAGATAACCCAGACCGCGAAGAAATTATTGGCGAAGATTCAGGAAGAAACTGCGACCGACAACGTGATTACAACAGCGCTCAATCCGGACGAAGTTTAAATTAGAAGAAACTAAAATCGTTAGAATAAAAAATCATACTCGACGTTTGTTCGTACGAATCGTAAATTATTTCTTTTGAAGAATGTGAGACACCTTTGTTAATTCATTTTATAATTATCGAATAATCAGCAAAACAACGAACAGATAGTTACGGACAGAATTCAAGCTTAAGAAGGTATTTTGGAAGTTTGTTAAGATGAAGTATGTTTTAGTACAAAATTGCACTATTTCGTGGTTCGTTTTTAGAAATATTAAGGTTACCGATGCTGACCTTGACATATTTTTATCGTCACAATATCAAAGTTTATATGAAAGATAGAATTCATTTATAATCAAAAACAATTATTGCGTTTCTGGAAGAAACTCTCAACTGCAGCTCTCGGATGCTTTCACTAGGTTTCATTAATTTTTTTATTTCTATTTATTATAGCTTCTTGCGTCGTGAAGCGTTGATACTCCGTCGTTCATCCTTGCCGTACGAAGGCTCCACGTGTCAAGGAGATCTAGTTTTCTCATCGAAGTTTTTTCCGGATGGCCGAGGCGCATTAACTGCTCGTATTCCCGTTGGAAGCTATTTGAAAAGTGTCAAGGATCAACGTTGGATCGGCAAGGAGACACGACGAGGCTCCGGAACCGGAACAAGCTCGCGAACCGATATTGCGCGTGTCGATTCGTCGTTAGAGGGATTATTGGAACGGCATCGTCTTAAGTTTCTCATTCTATCGCTTAAACTCTCCGTTTATAAGATGCCTCGACGAGTCATCGCGAAATGAACGTATCACGGAAGTAATTAAAGCGTGTTTCGGCAAACTGCCTGTGTGCGTCAGGCGTGACAGGTAGTTAGTTTCCTCCGTACCGTGTGTCTCTTTGAAACACTAATATCCTATAGACGTGTTAGCGTTTCGATTAAAAGTTTCGGCAATATTTCGCTATGGTGTAATTAACTTATTCGTTGCTAAGTTAGGGGGAGTACGAGTGGTTCGTATAAATATGGACATAGTATAAAATAATTTATACCTTTGTATACACACAGCACACGTTTATATAATAAGTTAATTTGGACAAAGATGGCACATGTTTATGACATTACAAAACGTATATTTAAGGACGTAACAACGAAAGGATTAACACAGTCGTATTCTGAATTTATTCACTAATTATAATTGGAGTTAGATTAGGATTAGGGTGTTCGAATGATTAACAGAAGTTGTAAAAGAAGTAAGTCAGAGTGAAAGCCAAACAATTAATATAAAAAGCGTGTGAAAACATTGTTTATAAATATGAGAAACGAAGAAAGTCGTGCAATTTTTCTCACAGAAGATACTTTTGGCGATTTAATAAAAGAAGTCTGAATATATCAGCTATTAAAATCAGGGTTTATCGTGGCCAAGTGTTGGGCGGCGAATGAAATATTTGAATCCCGAAATTATAATTTTTAAATTCAAATGAGAACGAACTTACTTCCGTAGATTTTTCATCTTGACATCGTGGGGAATGTTTTGCTCACCGTTCGAGGGTGTTTCACAATAAATTTCCTCCGTGTCTGCGCGTCCATCAGAACGATACTTTGCGCCCTAGGGCAAGAATGGGGCACTTTGTGCTCGCCAAACAGGCATTGAAAGTCCGACGTTTGTGCCGTCTGGTTTAAAAAATATTTTTCCGAAGTCGACGATGTCTCAAGACCACGATTAAACTTACGAACGATCAGCAATCGTAAATAGATTCTTCCACGAGAGGAACTAACATATGCCCTATTTTATAGGATACCAGGGGTAGGAATCTTCAGAGTTGTGTCATCGGCCTCCTCGTCTTCGCTTTAGCCCACGACCAGGATCAATTACACGACTCGGCTGCAGGCTTCGTTATACGTGTTCATTAAACACGAAGAACTGGAGCTGATGAAGAAAATCGACGGACAGGTCAGGGAAGTTTCGCTTGATCCGCGAGGATTGGAAGGCGTGGCGCATCCAATTCGTCTCGTCGGAGGATAATTAATTTAAAGGAAGCTCTGGAAAGTAACGAAGGGAAGGACGAGGAAAATACTCGCGCGGGCTGTCGGTCTTGTTGCCGACAAGGGAACTCAATTAGAAGAAGCTTCGAGGAACGACGGCATCGTCGTTCGATCGAACATCGATACATCTTTTCTTTTCATCGTAGAAAATAACAGAACTCGTCCTTGTTTGTACTAGTTTTAGAATAGACAATGGTTGATCGCAGACGTGCTAATTTTAAGTCTTTGTAACCCACCGATGATTGTTGAAACAGTAAGTCGTAGGCTTCTCTAGAGAAAATGGCGTCATAAGAGAAGAATTAATAACAAAGTTGTAAGTTCAATAATTATTCCCCTCTTATGCCGCCATTTTTGCTAGAGAAGCCAGGAAGCTTGGAACACTCGACGCCATAAGCGTACCAAGCAATATTGAAACATTGTTAATGTATTTATGTTTTATTTAAAATCTTAACACACTTATGAAAGAATATTTAAATTTCGTTGGGTTAGGATTTTCTGTTATTTATCGTCAGTGGGGTAAAAATATTACAAAGTCGATGATGAGATTAAAGAAACAGTCAGAGAGGTAGAAAATTTCGAAAGCTTGAAGGAGGGAAAATCACCTCGGACACTTTAGGATCATAAGTACCATTATTTGTACAAATATTTATTACATTCAACTTCGAAACCTTTCGAGACCTTCATGCTGGATTTCTATCTCCATTTGCAACTTGATTATGGCTCGCGTTGACCGAATTTCCGGTCGGAAAGAATCCTACATCAAATGTTGTTCTGCTCCGAATGCAATTTTTACACCGTACACAATTGGGCGTGAACTTGTATGCATAATTTTGATCGTGAAATTCGGTGATGCGGAAGAATCATTCGAGGTACACAATGAACGATAATAATTAACGCGTATCCATTGTCAAGCATCGTTTCGGGGATTTAACGAAAGTCGACGATGTTCGATACTTGGACGAGTTCCATGGAATAACGTGGAATATAGTTAACCCGGTTCGTATGCGTCCGACTCGAATATCATTTCCGTATAATCATGCGAGCGTGCAATACGGTGCGGTGGGAAGAGTAGCGTCCCTTGGGAACCGTGAATAAAAGAGGAGAAATGTATCCGCGCTTTCGAGTTGGCAAAAGTGCTAGGCTATCTCGAAATAATTATACGAGCGCGTTTGACCGTGAATTTTATTATCAAAGCTGGCGTATTTCGCCGAGGATGCCACGTCCGACGATGTGTGAAATAAATCGTATTTGTACACGCGTTGGTTGGAAATTTTGTATACGGTTAAGACGGATTTAATTCTTTCGCTTAGGACAGAGATGGTGTATTTTGTTGAGGTGTTGTGAATTTTGGGGATTTGGGAATTTTTGAGTATTGCGTTCGTGGGAATTTAGAAGGTATACTTAGTGTATACTTTGGAGAATTTTGGGACTTTGGTGTGTTATATTTTGGGGAGTTTAGGGGCTTTGGAGTATTATATTTTAGAAACTAGGGAACTTAGGAAATTTAGAATATTGTATTTTTGGAATTTAGGGGCTTTGGAGTATTATATTTTAGGAACTAGAATTCTTAGGAAATTTGAAGTATTATATTACTAGAAACTTAGAAATATAGAAACTAGAATATTCAATTCTTAGAAACTCAGAAATATTGAAATAAACAAATATTTATAACTTGAAAGCTCTGCAATACTATAATTTTCAAAGCCAAAACGTCTCGCATATCCACTATAAACCTTATCAAAAATATAAATCGATTTCTCTAAAATGCAACTGTATATCGATTTGTTGAAACATCCTGCATAAAAAGAAACGAGAAGTATCACGAAAACATGTTGAATAAGTCAACAACCGTTGGAATATTTCATACGAATGAATTGTAAATGCTTTACGAATTATTTATTTTCCTCTTTCTGCACTATACCTCGATATATTTTTTATGCAAACCGATGGTACGTTCGCATTTGTTCTTAAAAAAAAAAAAACGTATAAAACAGTCCTCGACCAATTTGTGCTATCTTCCAATTATCAAAAGAGGATCGAAACAACTTACGATCGGATTCTTTAACAATAAGTAAGAAGTCTTCTATTTTTTTCTGGAATCAGTGAAAAATTGTGGAAAATATCACGATAAAACCGTGTATACAGGTTGAACAAAGTTAATCGATGATAGGCAAAACAAGGCCCTCGTTGCGATGGGACGCAAATATCTTTTCTTAATTTCCTTGAAGCTCCAAAAGTTTCAAATTAATTATGAATATCGCAGCTCGCTCGGAGAGTGTAAATAAAACGATTCCAGGATTGAAAGAAATGAACTGTTGTCGGGTGTTGCATATCGCATGATATAAAAAAAATACAGTGTTTCATTGATAAAACTTGTATGCAAAAAAATAGCTCTGGAACGTTTATGATTTATTTTTTGGAGTTGAAGAATTCTCATAGGCGTTCAATTTTATTTTCAATTCAAAAAAATATTCTATAAATATTCGTTCTATTTATCGTTCGAATAAAAATAGGTATTAGAAAGGAAAGAAAAATGGCGAAACCGTAATTTGATTAACGTTTAAATATGAAGGTCGTCAAAAAATGATAGAACTATTATTTTGTCTTCAGTTTCCTTAATTTAAATTTAATTATCATTCGAGTACAAAATAAATTGGAAACAAAAGCGATCGTTAGCTGGTTTCGAACCAAATAATTGGTTTCAATTGTTTGGTCGAAGAGTGGAGCAATTTTCAGGGAGAGAAAATAGTAACAAACAAAGCATTTTTGTTAAAGTTAAAAATAACGGTTTGATCGAAATTCCGATAGTTCGAGTAAAAGAACAGCTGCTGATGGTTTGTCGTGCTCATAAAAGAAAAGCAATTTCGTCGAAAGGGATTGATTTCCAATGGATGGCCGAACGAAAACAAAATTACCACGATACACGTTGATCCGTGAACGTCTTAGTTAGCTTTTTTTTTTATTGAAGATCGTGTTCTGAATATTCATGCAAACGTTAAACACTGTCAGGATTTACATAATTGTATGATCGTGGTACATTAGGGTTGTAATGAAAATTTCGGTGCAAATGGAATTCGAATTTGAAATTTGAATGATTAGAAATTGGCATATTAGTGGGGATGTTTGGAAATTTGGATATTTGGGATCTGGGATATTTGGAATTTGAATATTTGGGAACTGGGATATTTAGAATTTGAATATTTGAGAACTGGGATATTTGGAAATTGGAATATTTGGAAATTAGAAAATTTGGGAACGGGGATATTTGGAATTTGAATATTTGGGAACTGGGATATTTGGAATTTAAATATTTGGGAACTGGGATATTTGAAATTTTAGTATTACCAAATTGGAATATTTCAAATTTAAATATTTGAAAATTAGAATTATTAAACTGAAATATTTGGAATTTGAATATTTGGGAACTGTGATATTAGGAATTTGAATATTTGAAATTTTAGTTTACCAAATTGGAATATTTCAAATTTTAATATTTAAAAATTAACATTTGAGAATTAGAAATTTTTGAATCTGAATATTTGCAAACTGGAATATTTGGAATTTGAATATTTGGGATCCTCGACATTTGGAATTTGAATATTTGGGAACTGGGATACTTGAAATTTGAATATTTGAAATTTTAGTTTACCAAGTTGGAATATTTCAAATTGTAAAATTTGAAAATTGGAATATTTTGATATACTTTCTATACTAATTGAAACGCTACGGTATTTTATTCCAATTGTTTTTCTTTTCTCATACTTCAACAGTATATTGGTCTTTAGAGGTAGCACGCTCAAAGAATGGATAATTCTTTGTGAAGAACCTGGAATATAATGAAAAACTGAAGCAGGTGAAGGAGTGGAAAGTGTTTGAAGAGGAGACAAAGCGGTTGATAAAATTTCAAGAGGTTAATCGATATCAGGCAATATTTCATCCAAAGGTAGAATATAAAAAAATTCCAAATTTCTAAAAGTACAATATTTAAAAATTTCCAAATTTCAAATCCCTTAATTATTAATAACTCGACGAAATTATCTGATCGTCATTCATTTCTAAATCCAAGGAAAGGAATATCAAGAATCAATCACAAAACCGTTTATTCGTAGCCTATACAAATAATTTATTTTTACCAAATAAATAATTTATTGGATGGATTCTGGGCTGGGCTCAATAGCCAAAAATCCACCACCTTCGATCTCATACAAAATAAATACAAGAACAAATTGTCATTATCAGTTGCGTTAATATCCGATCGATCATGTTATTTACAAGTCTCGTTTGCGCACCTTATCAACGATATACAATCAACTACCTTACGATATTAAATTGTTCTTAACGACGTTAATTTACGCTAATCGATACGACTTTACCTCACAAATTATAATCTTATCTCGATATTTTTTGGTGTACATTCTTCATTCTCGTATTCGAAGACTGGTGGACGAACATGTTTGAAATTTGTATTGCGAGTACATATTATGAATTATTAATAAATTTCACATTGGACGCTCGGATTATTAACACCAGAACTACCGAAACGGGTCAAAATGATTCTGCTTCAGATTTCTTATTTTAAATTATACAATGTTTGTTGAAACGCTTTTGTAGAAATGTCAGTTGGCTTTTGCCATGATAAAGAATTATACTGTATTTGTAAGTTTTAGTGTTAAATAGAATGTTTTGTGTGAAAATGTCAAAAATTTCGAAAATTAAAATAAGGAAGTTGTGGTCCAAGGGTTGATACAAAAATAAATTCAGCCCATTTTCGTAATAAATGATTCAGTTTTACAAAATTTCAGACTTTGGTCGAAGACGGCCACCGTGGTAGTCACCGTATTAAAAGAAAAGAAAAAAAAAAAGAAAAAGTTATTAATTCTCAGAGATGGTTCAGAATAATTCTTCAAGGTCGACGGTATGCTTCGTCACATACGTTACTACGATTAATTATTAATAAATCACATTGTTTAGATATTTTCCGTAGCTATAATTTAACCTGAAAGATTAATCAAAGTGGTGAGACCGCTTTATAGAAACTTTGATTTCGAGAAATTAACTCCTTCGCGTCCATCGCTGCCTAAATAAGCAATAATAGTATTCTTGTATTTTGTAATTTCAATCGTTTACCTTCGCAAGATTAATTAACGAAAATATGGTAAGTTAATTACGCAATTAAGGGAACGAAAATACTTGGAATTCCAAATGTAAATCTAAATAAAATAATTTGACGAATTCTTAAGGAGTTAATTTAATCGGGGTCGAGTCTCTTTGTTCTCATTCTTCAGCATTTAAAGCCGCGTGGTCTGCAGACCTCTGAGCCTGCATCATACGTAAGTGCTTTGAACGTCCGTCTGTTGTGTTGCAGATTGTTGCCATTTCTTCATGATCCTTGGTTTGAACAGTTGTCCGAAGGTAGTACGAAATTGTCTGGACATGGAACAGTAGAGGATGAAATTGATGGCGCCGTTCAACAGGGCCAGGATGTCCATCACCTCGCCGAAATTATGGTAACAATTGCGAAAGAAACAATCGCCCAATACGCCCGACAAAAGACCCAGGATACCCTGAGGAATCTCTGTGACCAAGAACAGCAACAACACGGCCACCAACATTCTCGTAGTTCTGTCAGCTCTTTTATCGGACTTGCTTGGCCGCTTTGGGATCAATCCATTGCTCATTGGTACGGTATTCGTGCACTGGTTGTAACTCTTCAACGCTTGCTTCCTACCCTTTGCCCTGGAACCAGGTAGCGTTCGATCGTGTGTATTTTTTTAGCTTTGGGAATTTTTGGGATTTCGGTTATTTGAAGTTTGGATGGTTGGGTATTTGAATATTTGATTAATTGGATAGTTGGGGATTCGAATATTTGGGAATTGAATATTTGGAATTTGTATAGTTGGAGATTTGAGAATTTGGAATTTGGATACTTGGAAGTTGGAATATTTGGGAATTGAATATTTGGAATTTGTATATTTGGGAATTTGAATATTTGGAATTTGTATATTTGGGAATTCGAATATTTGGGAATTGAATATTTGGAATTTGTATATTTGGAGATTTGAGAATTTGGAATTTGGATACTTGGAAGTTGGAATATTTGGGAATTGAATATTTGGAATTTGTATATTTGGAGATTTGAGAATTTGGAATTTGGATACTTGGAAGTTGGAATATTTGGGAATTGAATATTTGGAATTTGTATATTTGGGAATTCGAATATTTGGAATTTGTACATTTGGGAATTCGAGTATTTGGAATTTGTACATTTGGGAATTCGAGTATTTGGAATTTGGATATTTGGAAGTTTGAATATTTGGGAATTAGAATATTATGAATTTGGATAGTTGTAACTGATGGATTAAATAAATGGTTGAATTACTTGTAAAGAGCTTTGATCAGCCAGCAACTGATAATGGTGAGGATGATGCAGGGTAAAAGTTTCACGACCACGGCCAACACCCAGAAATTCAGTTGATAGAAGAAAAAATCCTTGTGATGCGAATAGTTAGTGTCCACGATGTAAGCAATCTCCAGGGTACCGTTTTTGTTCACCGTCCGTTTCTTTATCTAACAACCAGAGATTTTGTCGATTTATTATATTTTGATATACTATTCTGGGAATTACCAAATTATTTAATTAAACAATTACTAAATAAAGTATTAAGTTATTAAATTCCTAGATTACTAAATTCTAGGTTATTAAGTTACCAAGATTACTATATTTCTAAATTACTAAATTACCAAATTATCAAATTACCAAATTACCTAATTACCAGATTATTAAAATATTAGGTTACCAAGTTATCAAGTTACTGAATTTCTAAATTTCTAAGTTATCAAATTACTAAGCTACTAAATTACCAAATTACCAAATTACTTAATTACCAAATTATTAAATTGTTAGGTTACTAGGTTACCAAGTTACCAAGTTACTCAATTTCTAAATTCCTAAGTTATCAAATTACTAAGCTACTAAATTACCAAATTATGAAATAACCAAATTACTAAATTACCAAATTATTAAATTGTTAGGTTACTAGGTTACCAAGTTATCAAGTTACTAAATTTCTAAATTCCTAAATTATCAAATTACTAAGCTACTAAATTACCAAATTATTAAATTATTAGGTTACCATGTTACTAGGTTACCAAGTTACTAAATTTCTAAACTCATGAATCACCAAATTATCAAATTCCCAACCTACCAAATTACTAAATTACTAATCTACGAATTCAATTAGTAATCTATCATTAATTTTCTAAATCAGTAGTTTAATCATTCTAAATTTAATCCTCGTTATTTCTAACAAACTACAACGCATTATATTTTACCAATAATTATCAGAAATAAGTAAACTTTATGCTCTGAACCGTACCATACTGCTTTCCATCATGGTTCAAATAACACAACGACCGTAAACATTACTTATTCCTAAACCTTTCACAACAACGAACGTGTCGAGTGATTAATTTACTCACAACAAACATTAAATAACTAGGTGCACAGGCGACGAAGGGCGCCAAAAAGCTGCACCAGAGTGCTGTCCTGCATCGCGCAGCGGTACACCACGAATTGTATTGCGGAAACCTGCACCAACAAAAGAACAGCACATTTCAATCACGGTAATCGCTTCCGCAACGTTCCTTTCCGCTGCTGATATAATTTTCATAGAATCACAGGCGTATAGAAATATCGCCCCAAGGTTTCTGTAGCCAGGGTACCTTTTTAATTAATATCCAAATTGAGTTTTCTATTTGTACGAAACGCAGAATCTATTATAATCGAACATTACATTGAGCAATTGAGCACCAATTAATTTTAACGAGTTTGACCGTCTATAAATTCAATTTATCATCAAAGTTTAATAAATCTGTGATTGATTTAAATACTCGGAAAGGTAAATTTATATTTTAATTCATTTAAATTATAGATTATCAATGGAGATTTTAATAAAATCAGATTTTATCAATCTCCAACGGATGCAAAAGTTATAGCCGGATAAGAAGGTCAAAAGTGCCCCTGAGTTCGATAACTTACCAAATCCGAAATTTGATTTTTTTAACTACAACGCACCTTGTCAAAAAATCTGAAAAAAATCTAGGACATTAATTATGCTAACACACTGCTGCTGTGAAAAGAAAAAAGTGGTCGCTCGAAAACTTCGGTACTAAATATTCATTCTTCGGCATTTATTTTCAGTTTTCCATTTTTTGACGTTCCGGATTTTCAACGAAAAAATCTGAAAAAATTCACAAACACAGACAACAGTGTTCAACACCTTTGAGAATTTTTTCAGAATTTTCTCGTGCAGCTAACTAGGGAAAACAGGACCAAACTCGATAACTCGAACTTACCTCGTAACTTTCCTCTCGGTTGAGGTACAGGGCTGAAACTTGGCGTACCATGTTTTCTTTTGATAAACTATCATACCGTATATTGCTCCAGGGCACTTTTGACCATCTTATCCGACTATACCCTTTGTAAAGTTAAGATCGCTGATTAGTTAGATTCAAACACGATTATAATCGTGCCCGGATTTCTCTCCCCTTTCGAAAACCAGTGTATTACCGCGAAGTTTCGTTTTGAAAATACCACCGTACCCTTTGACCCCCGAATCGTTCCATCCGCGACGAGAATCTGTATCGTGCCAGCCAGGATTGAAAAGTTTCACAAAGATCCTTAGGTATCGAATTAAACAATCTTTTTGTCTCTCGATTTTTGCCTGGTCAAAGTTTCTACGAAAGTGTCACGGTGCTCGAGATTCTTTTTGTTTCCTCTCGATGCGACACCGGTGCTTTTCGTTTCGAAAGTCGAACGAAACGGGAAACCAATATAGCTGTCGCTTTGTGTCGGAGAATTTCGCATTACCGACGACGTTTGGCTAATAACGAAATAAAATTGCGAGGTGAAACGTTCTTCGTTCAAAGGTTTCTCATTAAATCGGTTAATTAAGTTAATTTCGAATCAATAAACGGGTACTCGTCTTTAAAGAGTGTTAATTTACGTAAATCAAGTCGCAGAACTGAAGCGTGCTCAATTAGGGGCATAATTCTTTTAGCAAACACGAGTTAATTACTTCTTCTCGCGTAATTAACCGGTCCCGATGGTAATTCGACGTTTTTATTCATAGGAACGTAATATTTTAACACGTTGACTGGCACAGTGAATACGGACGAATGTAGTCAGACACGCTGAAACTCTAATTATTTAGAGTACAATCAATTAATTTTTTAATTTAACCTTTCAAATCGATGGCTAGCATTGTCAGTTTAATATTAACGCTAATCGTAGGTTGTTTCGTCGCTTGTTTTGGTGATTAGTTGATTGTAAAAGATTTCAGGTGTCGGTCACCGGTGTTAAACAATTTGTTGTTCGGCTTTTTAATTTTATTTATTTACAGTAATTTATAGAATATATTGGCTAAGTTTAATTGTAAAATACTGAGACACTTTGATGATGTATTATTTTATTTAGAATCTTTTTTTTTTTTTAATTTATTTATTTAATGTCGTATCAGCTTTTAAGCTATTAGCAACCACATTACAATACATTGTTATGTTATTATATTATGTTTTACTTCGTTGTATTTAACGTATACCTCTTACAGTTGGATCCGTGTAACAATTTCTTGAAATTAATTACATTTTAGATATCTTTAATTATTTTGATCTTTTTAGAATTTATGATAGTGCATATTGTAACAATTTTGAAAGCTTGAAATTTCATAAAAATAACCATGGTTGATATTTTTAGTAAAAAATGACTGGTTGTCCGTTATAAATAATTAAGAAAATAGGTTGATAATTTAAATCAGGAGAATAGAAATAATTATTTTAATCTTTATTACATAGTAACAGAAATTCATGTCATTTTGATAGATGTAAATATTCAACAGGTTTTATGAAATGTTATCAGAATAACGATTCGCATGATAAGTAAGTGGCTTGCTGGGAAGAGTTTCGAGAGAATATGAAGGATCATTGTCTGTGATATAAAAATATTTCTTTATAACAAGGTGTACGCTTCGTGACTTCACCAAGTATCGGACTTATTTGACTGGGCAAATAAGGCATCTGCATAACGTCCGGTACCCTTTGCTTTCGCGCTCCATTTCCCCCATTTCCGTTGGAATAACCAGGAAGATTGTTCGGGGATCCCTTGCTCACGACTTCCAAATTAAATCAGCTGAGAAAAAAATTTCTACCCCGTTGGATGGTATAGTATTATGGAAAATGTGGTGGGCTGGGTTTGCAGGTGCTGGGAATTTGGTTATTCGGGTATTTGGGTATCTGGAGATTTGAATATTTGGGAATTGGAATATTTGGAAATTGGAATATTTGGAAATTTTAATATTTGACAATTGGAATATTTCAAATTTGAATATCTGAGAATTTGAGTATTTGGTAATTTGAATATCTGAAAATTGGAATATTTGGGAATTGGAATATTTGGAATATTTGGCATTGAATATTTGACAATTGGAATATTTCAAATTTGAATATCTGGGCATTTGAGCATTTGAAATTTGAATATCTGGGAATTTGAGTATTTGGTAATTTGAATATTTGAAATTTGAATATTTGGCAATTAGAATATTTGAAATTTCAATATTTGGATATTGGAATATTTCAAATTTTAATATTTGGAAACCGAAATATTTCAAATTTCAAACTTAAATACTTGGTAACTGAATTATATAAGAACTAACATATTTAAAAACTAGAGTATTTGAATTTTGAATAATTAAGAGCTCAATTAAAAACTCTTATAATTAACTAAAAGACTGAGCAAAAAGAATCACAGTGTATCACGAAACATCGAGAACGATAGAAAAGTTACAGAATTTAATTTTTAAAACATAAAAAGACTCGATTTAACGGGTAATTTCAATTTACGATACTTTTTCCTTCGTCTGTCAATATCCGATGGTGGAGCATGTTTTTCACGTCTCTACATGTATATGTTGCATGTGTTTGAAATGTCTGTCCGTTTGACGTATACGATTGAAGAACTATTCACTGTCCAATAAACGTTCACGGATTCCACGAATATTTTATTACTGCATTTTTCTCACATTCTTTTGTTGTACCAGCTGGTCCCGAAATAAAATACATGATTTATCCATTAAACGTTTACAATGAATGACTAAAACAAGATCATATTGTTCAAACGTTAACTGTGGAATGTTTTGATTCAAATCCATTTTTAACCCATCCATGTTAAAAATATCGACAATAGTTTTAAGTAGAATATTTTTATTAGATTTCAAGCTTTAAATTAGTATACCATAAGCGTTATTTTGCGATACTGTTCTGTCATGAAATTTCATTAAAATATCCACGTTTCTTAATCCACTGCAGAAACTTCGCTCTAGGCGATTGGTTGCTTCAATCGATAACCAGTCATTTTGTATTAAGAATACTAACGGAGTATTTATATAGTTATTTTCGTCAAACTTCAAGCTTTAACCTGATATACCATAAGTGCTATTTTATAATACTTTTCTGTCATGAAATTTCATTAAAATATCCACGTTTCTTAATCCACTGCAGAAACTTCGCTCTAGGCGGTTGGTTGCTTCAATCGATAATCAGTCATTTTGTATTAAGAATACTAACGGAGCATTTATATGATTATTTTCTTTAAACTCCAAGCTTTAACCTGATATACCACAAGTTCTATTTTACAATACTTTTCTGTCAAGAATTCATCCCCAACTTCCCACGTCTAACAACTTCAAACCTCGAACTCGTATGTTATGAATTTTGAATCCAGCTTTTAACACTTTCGCGTAGATATAAATCGACAGCGAGTGATCAAGGTGTAAATACGATTAATTAATCCCCCGGTGATCAGAGCGAAGAAGCTTTTATAGGGAAGATTAAAGGTGGAAACAGAATATTATATGAGGTGAGAGGACAAAGCCGTATCGAATACCGGATCGATTACGAGATTCTAGATTTACAGTGTGCTTTCAACGTAAGACAAATCGACGCGTGGACTACAAAGAGACTGCGGCACGAGTTCCTCAAGCCACTCAAAAACATGTGTATTCGATAAACAATTATCTCCATAATTCCCTGTGGAGAGGGGAGCAGAATACTCCCACAGTAACCCCTGCTTGTCGTAAGAGGCGACTAAAAGGGGACAAGTAGAAGAAGGATAGAGTTGAGAAGAGAGATTTAATTAGAAATAAAAGTACTGCGATGATTAAAAAACTTAAAAGTATTGCAAATTTAGTATAGCGAATAATTGACAGAATGTTCGTCGGGCAGAAACGCCATCCCAGTGCGAAGCTGGGGAAAAACCTTAGTTAGTTAGTTAGTTATCTCTATAAGCAATTTGAAGCATTTGGATCGTTTCCATAGCACCATACTAACTTCCAAAGTAGACAGTTAAAAAAACTTAAATTCCGTATCCCAAAGAGCAAGTACCGTGTGTCGCCGACTTTCCGAACAAATTATACCTAGGGTCAAATTCGAATTGATAGTATAAAAAATTCCTAAGTTCCCAAGTAGACAGTTAAAAAAACTTAAATTCCATATCCCAAAGACCAAGTACCGTGCGTCGTCGACTCTCCGAAGAAATTCTCCCCATTACTGTCTATAATTAAACCTAGGGTCAAATTCAAATGAACAGTATACAAAAATTCCCAAGTTCCCAAGTAGAAAGTTAAAGAATCTTAAATTCCGTATCCCAAAGAGCAAGTACCGTGTGTCGCCGACTTTCCGAACAAATTATACCTAGGGTCAAATTCGAATTGACAGTATAAAAAATTCCTAAGTTCCCAAGTAGACAGTTAAAAAAACTTGAATTCCATATCCCAAAGACCAAGTACCGTGCGTCGCCGACTCTCCGAAGAAATTCTCCCCATTACTGTCTATAATTAAACCTAGGGTCAAATTCAAATGAACAGTATACAAAATTCCCAAGTTCCCAAGTAGAAAGTTAAAGAATCTTAAAATCCATAGTTCAAGTACCGGAAGAATCCTCAGTGTCCATAAATCCTCAAGTTTTACGATAATTTTGGAGAACGCGTTCGTTCTATCTGATCCGAAATAGTGATTTCGTGTGATATTTGTTTGATTTTCAAATAAAATAAGATCGTTTCCCCGGGATTATTTATCAAAGTCATAAACAACGAGGTATTTCAATTTATTTGTTGCTCTTACCCGTCGTCGGAGGTGTGCGTTCTTGGGATCGTTTATTTTGCCGGAAGATTCCAAGAATAAATACCTCTCGAATTCAACAAGCCATTGTTGAAGACGTAACAGCGATGACTAAACGTTTCCCTCCGCGGTTTTATTCCGCATATTTCGCATATTTCACGCATTCTAAGCAATTCGCGTCGTTTCTTTTTTATTTTCGTGTATCAAGGGATAACTGCGTCGAAAACGGTGTATTTAAATGAAGGGATTAAATTACTGTTTCAATATTCAACAATTTTTATATAAATTTTTCCTTTACGAACGTAAATGATTGTAAAATTCGAGAGTGGGAGTCGTGAGCAGAGTTTCTCGATATTTTTGCAAGAATACGAATCATTTTTAACTGAAAATATAGAAGTGGATCACTCAAGTGTCCAGTTTTGAGCATTTTTTGTAATTTCTTTTTCGGAAGGGGTTGGAATTAAAATCGAGGAGATCTTGCGACGGATATTTAATAATTCTGAATCAGTTCCAATCGTTTTGTTTCATATAATTCGTGTACATTTTATCGAAATTGCGTTGGTAATTTGAAATATGAAATTAGGAGTTAAATCTTGTGAAAAGTAGATCCCTGATGCTTTTGACGCACGGTGCGAGAGACAGGTGAATTATTTAGGAAATTCTCAGGGATCGGATGTCGGGGGTTTCGTCCATCAACGAAGAACTTTACAACGTTTCGCGAGCACGTATTTAAAACTGATTACGAGGTTGCGTTTCGTTCCACGGGATACCAAAAACATTAAACGCGACTCGAACGAACCAAACTGGATCTAAAAGGGGACCGTCGTGGTGGAATAGAACGATTCTCACGGGAATGAAATTTCAGAGGAAAGATCACGGTCTATTGCCGGCTACTGAACAAATTTTAGGTCGCTGAATAATTTCTGTTCGCTGATAATAACATAACGCGAATTCAAGTGTTTTCATCCAATGAACGTTTCAACGTTCACTTTTGTCGGAGTTTAAGCTTTAAATTCATGTAGCACAGGTGCCATTTCGTGAAACTTTTATGTCATGGAATTGTATTTGAAGTTTTAGGTTGCGAAATCGAATATAGGATTTTTATTCCGAGGCATTGTTTGCTGTAATTAAGGATCAGCTGTTTTGTGTTAAGGATATTGAGGGGGCATTTATATAGCTCTTTTCATCAAAGTTTAAGCTTCAAACTGATGTAGCATAAGTGCCGTTTTGCGAAACTTTTATGTCATGAAATTGTGTTAGAATTGTTGGCTTCTAAAATCGACCATAGGATTTTAACCCTCACACGCTGTTTGCTATGATTAACAATCGGCCGTTTTGAATCAAGAGTACGGAGGATTCCTTTATACGGCAATTTTCAGGAAATCCTGGGCTTCAAATTGATATAGCACAAGTGCCATTTCGTGAAACTTTTATGTCATGAAATTGTATTAGAAACGTTAGCTTCTAAAATCGACCATAGGATTTTCACTTTGACACCGCTCCCTACGATCGAAGACCAGCCGTTTCGTATTAAAAATATCGACGCAATCTGTACCTAGAAATCTTCGTCGAAATATAAATTAAAATTATTTCATTCTTTTTAGTGCATTCCGAAGTCGGTTGTATCATTATTTATTTTTTCAAAAATTATTTTATCACTGTGGCATTCTTCGACGTTTTATTCTTTAATTTTACCAATTTACCTGTCGTGCTGAAAAATCAGAGTGACTGAAACATTAATTATCTAAAATAAGGATAGATTCATAAATCTATAAATTTTTTTAGAGAATTTCCAATTTCTTTCCATTATTTGTTTGACAAGAAAAATCCTCAGAAATTGCGAGAATTAATCGAAAGGTAACTTTCCCTCGAAAAGGTTCAATTTTGGTAATATTAAAGGAATAAATAGGTGAAAATTCGTTGCCGAGCCTCGTATCGCGATAACCACTCGTTATACATCCTTGTGGCACGAAGGCAGAGCTCTTCTTACCTCTAATTAGCCCATTGCTAATGAGTCCATTAACGATTGCAAGACGAGACTCTGTACTCCAGTAGCTTCGTAAGAACCACTGTATTTCCGATGCTCTGGCGAAGGTGTTAATCGGCGTATTTCGACGCTTTTATCACTTGTCCCCCGCTTTGTTACAAGACCACCCTTCTAATTATCCAGTTTCTATGAATTTCCTGTTTAATCCAGAGCCGGATTTAAATTTCGTTGGACCCGGGGCAAGAGGAACGTCACTAAACTCGATAGAAAACTTAAATCATAAGATTCCGTTTGTATTTTCGATACTTTCGTAAAATAAACGTTAAAAAGATTAATCACCCAATTTCGGTCGAAATATCCTTTGAACGTTTGATAGGGTGGGTCACGATTGACCCAGCATCCATCTTCCGAAGGTTAAAAAGACTGTAATAGCCGGTAAAATCGTAAATCAAGCCCACCCTAAAGAATCAAGGGTAGTTGCCTCATCCAGCCCTTCCTTTAATTTGGTCCTGGATTAATCCCCATCTTTCTGGACCGATGTTGGTTAACGAGGCTGTGATTAAGAACCAAGAGTCAATTTAGTCTCGTGTTCCTTGCGGTCAAAGAAGAAATCGCACCGGTTGTGTATCCAAAGCGCTCGCGTATCAGATGGTGGCCAGTTCGGCCGGGTCGAGGTCGATGTCGACAAATACAAAATTTAAACGAATCTCGTATAACGTATGAAATTAAAAGAAAAACAGAAAAAAACCGTTCCATGCGGCGGAACTAATTTGGGATTCGAGGAAAGTATCCCTTTACCCTAAATTAGATTTCATCCCCTTGCATCGGAGGAACACTCGAAAATTAGGATATAAAATGCAGAAGCAAAATAACAGAGATCATTTTCGCTGCAAAATTAAGCCGAAACGAGTCAGTACCCCGGATAATTTAATTTCCTTTGCTCCAGACAGCAATAGGAGCTATCAAAGGACCAAGGTTTGCACGTTCTCGACGAAATGTTATCAGGGTCTCATTCAATGTGGCCGATCGATAAAGGTTGCGGGCGAATTCGACTCACCTAATGGCGATGTATCTCCAGACGGCCAGGGTGAGCGTGATGGCGATGCTGATCGTGTGCAACAACTGCGTGAAGTGCATGTGAAACAGAACGAACACCGCCCATCCGTAAGGTGATATCTGCGTCTTCGGCAACACTATGTACATATAAATGGCGAACGGTATATATTCAAGCATGACCAGCATGTCGGCGGTCGCCAGACCGGTCAGGATACGATTGATCGGCGTGGTGACCATGTCTTTTCTCGTCAAAACGATGATGTTCATCATGTTCGCCAGTGTACCGAACAGGCACACTATCAACGCCACGTAGCCGTGGTAATTCTTGTATTCGACCGCCAAATCGCGGACGGTGTTGTTGCAATAACAATCGACCTGGTCGTTGTTCGTCCTCGGCATCGTCAGATTGTCCACGCTGTATTTGTTCACGTAGTCGATGTCATCGTCGGTGATGTTCAGGCTGCTCAACAGGTCCGTGTAATTGTCCAATTGATTCATGGCTGTGACGCGGTGCAATAAATGTTTCAACTGGGACAGGGTCGCGTTCAGGTGCACGCGGCGCCAGGTGTCGTCGTAAAGTATTTGGCGTGGCATTGCATCTTGAGGAACGGATGCATCGTTTCCGGGTTTCGTTTGTGCTTCGGTTATTTTATTTCAAGCTGACGGTCTCGTGTTTCTGATTGCAGACTGCGTGGCATTCTGGAAACAGACAATCTTTCATGGCGATTGATGATAGGGTTGTGCCGTTAGTTCCTTGGGATTATTTATTTGTTCGTTATTTCTGGTTGGAAGGTTTGATATTTTGGTAGGATTCAAGTTAAAGATAGTATGTTGTGGGGGTTGGTTGCACCCTTCAAGCGTTGTTTAAGGGGGTGGCTGGGTATTTATTCTCTTGGAATTATTTATTTATTTATTATTTCTGGTCTGATATTTTAAAGGAAGACTTTGATAGGATTCTAGCAAAACATAGAATTTTATAGTAGTTTAAGTGGATGGTTATGTCGTTACTTCCTTGGAATTATTTATTTATTTAATATTACTGGTCTGATATTTTAATGGAAGACTTTGGTAGGATTCTAGCAAAAGGTAGTCGTTATGTCGTTACGTCCTTGAAATTATTTATTTATTTATTATTTCTGGTTTGATATTTTAAGGGAAGATTTTGATAGGATCCTAGAAGCAAATAGTATGTTATAGTGGTTGTATTCATCCTCCAAGTATTATTTCAAGTGGGTGATAGCATCCTTACACGCATCAAAATTTAATTTGCTAGACTTTTGTTAGAATTCTAAAAGCAAATAGTATATTTTGGCAACCGATAGCAACCCCAAACAATTATTCTAAGGGGGTAGTAGCATCCTTACCACCTTAGAATTATTTATTTAATCTTCCTCTATGATATTCCTGGTTTCAACGTTCAAAATTTAGTGACCATAGCAATTGATCTCACCCTACAAATATTATTCTAAGGGGGGTGGTTATAGTCCTCCTCCCTTACAAATATTTATTTAACCGTTTTGAATATAATTTCCTCTCGAAAGTCTCAATTGTTTTCATAAATGCTCCAAAAACAAATAAACTTCTATAACAATTGTTCACACCCCTAAATATTATTTTAAAGATTGTTTCCACTATTGTCCTCTTCAACTACTTTCCTATTTCTCTTTCTTAAGTTTCAATGTTTAGGTATTCAATTTTGTTATTATAAAATAATCCATTATATTTAAATATCGAACTCCGTCTACGTAGTTGTTGTTTGACGAAAGTTTCAACTTTGTTGATATTCGAGAAGCAAATAGCTTGTTATAACGATCAATCATACCCTGAAGATATTATTTCATGGGGTAGTTGCATCATTGCTCGTTTTCAACGCCTCCTCTGCCTCCTCCACCTTGTTTCTAATTCCTTTGGTATTAAAAGTCTCGATATTTAAATGCCACATTCCTCTGGTGCTCTCTTAGAAAACTTGATACTTCGATCGTCGTTCCTGAGAATATCGTTCTCACAATCAGTATGGTAATCGATATTCCGACGACGTTTATCAATTTTCAGTGAAAAATGAATCGTTCGTGTTAATTCCTTATTCTTTCATACTCTTGACATTTCGGTTAACATAAATAATAATCCATTATAGTATTTTCCAGGCAAATGATATTTAGAAATTTTATACTCTCCGTAGATGTCCTAATTT
Organism: Stelis phaeoptera; assembly: GCA_943735885.1. Lineage (NCBI taxonomy): Eukaryota > Metazoa > Arthropoda > Insecta > Hymenoptera > Megachilidae > Stelis > Stelis phaeoptera. The sequence goes on along the minus strand of OX030939.1, from coordinate 9,790,313 downwards.
TTAATCATCTTTTTATTGAAAATTTCAGTTTTGAAATATTAGTTATTACCTTTAACATAAAATAAAATATAGTCTGTTATCTTCTTTTTACTACAGATGATATTTAGACATTTTATACCCTCCACAGATGTCCTTTTTATTGACCACCTATTAATTAAAACTTTCAATTTTCAAATCACAATTCTTTTTAGTACCTTTGGTACTCCATTGAAAAGTAAAAAAAAAAGAACAATCGTGACATTTCGACGTTCTATACATTTTACGAATGTCCCAATCTCTTTACCTGTTTCTCGTTAAAAGTTTCAATGTTCGAAAGTTAAATCCCTCTGGTACCGTTTGCGTTTCGCATAGAACAAACAGTAATCTGTTACGCTGTCCCGAGGAGTATCCTTACCGGGATAGTGATCGATGCATGTGGGTACTTGGAAACTTTCGATGGAAAAGTCAGTTTGTTTCGAATCTTATAGACACGATGCGTCGTAAACATAGAATGTTAATTAATTTTCAATAATTACAGCGTTCGATTCCCGTGAAAGGCGTTCAGTAATTTTTATAATGTAAAAGTTAGGTAGCTCGTTGTCTATGGATGACCTAGTTTGTTATCCTTTCTCGGTATTGGGATAAGGGGTGTTATGTATATATAGGGAATATTAATTAATTTTCAATGAAATGATAATATTTACACTTTGTGCATGTCCTAGTTTTATGATCTTTTTATGGAAAGTTTAAATATTATATATGGAAGCTATATCCTTTGGTACTCCTGGAATTTACCTAATTTAGGATACTCGTTCCAAGGGGTGTCATATTATACTCAAATTATATTAATGTAGAGGATAATATATAATTTTCAGTGGAATGACGATATCCATTCCACTGATCATTCTTTCTGGCAATATTTGGAAGCTACGTTGCTGTGGTATGCTTGGTATTCCATCTCAGATATAGGATACTTTGATCATTAATACAGAGGATGTTAATTAATTTTCCGTGTAAAGCTGCCTTTTTACCCTCTTTATACTAATAATTTTAATACACGATATTTATAATATTCCAGTCAAAATATGGAATAATCCTTACAAGAAACACTACAACCACTTCAATAATTAGCAAAATGGGCGTCAATTAATTTTCAGTGTGAAATTAAATCTTCATACCCCTTTTTTGTTACAAATTTAAACAAAACTCATATCCACTCTAATTATTTGATACAAAGGATTTTAATTAATTTCTAGCGCAAAAGCAACCCTCCACATTCCGCAGATTATTCTGATCTCATCGTCGCAACAACCGTGGGCAACATTCTTACTGAACCTTGGTTCTAAAACGAAATTTCCTTTCGTATCTGCTTTTTCGCTCGAACGATCTTTTATTCGTTCCCGAAGGCGATGTTCTCGCAAGGGATGAAAATTCTTCTTTATCATTTTATTTTTTATTTTTTTTTTCTTCCTTCTGTCTTGGAAAATTACTTCAGTCCGACGATGGCTCGTATTTTTTCACCAGTTACACTGAAAACTTTACGCTCCAAGGAAACGCGTTCATCTTACGACACGTCGGGGACACATTAGGCCCTGCCAGCTGTTGAAGACATCCTACTGAAGTATTGTTCAAGAACGTTCTTGATTCTCCTTTTTTTTTCCTTTCCGTTTTATTTCTCCCTTTTCGTCGAACAAGTAATAATTTCATATTTTTGCAAATCTGTGTTTAATACAAGCAGATTCGAAGTTTTGGTGTTGAAGATATCTCGAAGAACGATGGTGTATCTTCGATTTTATTTAAAGATATGAATCGTGACAGATACACGTTTAAGATGATTTTAAATACGGTAAATTAACAATGTGTCGGTGTTATTCTCAATCACTCATTTAATAGTAATTGATTGAAAATTATAAGCTCGAAAAATGGTATTTAATATTCAACACACATTTGAAATCTTAACCCTTCGCACTCTGCTGTCTCTTTTGAAGGAACATATTTAATTTACCGTAGTATTTTGAAATACGGCATTTAAGTTTTATTTATATTGGAACACAGAAAATCGAGAAAAGGAAAACAACCCTTTCCGGATGATATTATGCAATAAAATACCTATTCGGAATTTTTTTATATTTCGAGGTACTTTGATGCTAACTCGACTGGACTAAACAGGGTGTTTGGTTTTTGGAAAGTTTGCTGGAAAAGTAGACTAGATTCGATCCTATCCAAAAATGCTCGGAGTGCAAAGGGTTAACATCGAGGAAGAATTTCTATCGTTATTCAATAATTGTTCATTTATGGATGCGTTATACAAGGACCGTGTTTCATTCATCATTTTCTTCATTTGCTTTTCTTTTGCTTGCTAATTGAATCACCGACAAATCCTCGAGAAATTAAAATTTTTCGACGTTCTTAAATAGACGAAGAAAAAAATTCATTTTCACGTATAAAAATATCAAAATCCTTGAAACTTTGTCCCTCAGATTATTCTTCCTTTTTTACATCTGCTCATCTTCTTAATCTTCTTTTAAAACTTCTTGTTCAGACGAATGTTTCCAAATCGTTTGATCAGTATCTTCCCCGAACGCTAATTCAGCGATCGAGATTCCATCGGACCAGTTATGTTACCCTGGCTTTCATTAAGCCGGAAATCATTCCAGCCCGTTTCGTGACTCGCCTAATAATCCCTTCGCCAACCCTGAACAATCTGTGCCCCGACTTCGATACTTTTATTCCTGGCGTTTGCCAGCCATCGATCCCTTCGCGTTTCCATAGACACTGTCACGAACAAACTACAATCCCCCTTCGTTTCGTTTTCTAGATTACATTAACCCTGTAAGACCCGTGTGGCACGGTGAACCATAAGATAATTTTAGTAGGAAAATTATGCGAATGTAAGTTAATATATTGTAGACATAATATAGATTAAACATAAATTCTTACTTCATTTTTGTCTGATTTTCAGTCAATTTAATTGCAAAGCTTCGAAAGTTAAATGTAACAATGTCTGTTTTTATTATACTTGAAAGTTCGGTATAAGGTTAATCTAATTTCAGTCGATTAAATTTATTTGAGCTGAACTAAACGAAATCTAAGTTTAGGTAATTAAGTTAGTTTAATGAGACTTTAATTGAACTCAACGCGAAAAGTTTCTAATCTTAGATTTAGAAGTTGAATATAAATTTAACCTAATTTTAGCTGACTAAATTAATTTAGATCAATTTTAAGTAAACTTAGCACCAAAATTTTCAAAGTTAAATATAAAAATTTCGATTTTTATTTCTATCAGAATATTTACCTCTCTATTTGTACGCAAAATAAGTCTTAGACAGTGAAGTTTCTCAGCGAAAATCTTCTTCTTGTTTTAAGTATAAGATACAAGGTGCACTTATTTCTTTAACCCATGACACCGATGGAAAAGATTTTTGATGGTCGAAGGATAATCCCATGAGACAGGATCGACGACTCGTGACGGATTGAAACGTCCACATGGAACGACGTTTCGTGTTGCTTGGGAATCGATTTCGTTCTGGATCCAACCATGGGACGACGTTAAGACATCCGATTCGATACAAAGATTATTACTGGCCAATCCTTCGGGATATCCTTTCCAGATTCCTCGAGAACGATCCTATATAGACACTCGAACCTGGAAAAGATTGTTTCCTAGCATCAGATTATTTTTATATATTTTTCATTTTTAACACTAGAACTACCGACGTTTTATGTATGCTGGCGTTTAAATGGTAAATAAAATAGACAAAATTAATAAATAAAGAATGAAAAAATTAACACACATTTTAATCAAAGCAACCTGACAAATTTTGTGATTTAATTTTAGAAACCCTCGACCAGTCATTTTGACTGGTTTGGTAGTTCTAGTGTTACATACAAAAATGTTTCAGGAATAATTATTTGCCTTATGATATAATTTGATCGCAAAACTTGTCAGATTATCAAATTAAAATTCTCAGATTAGAATACACCGTTCGAAAAGATTTTATACATCAAAATTGTACAGATGAATATTTATTGAAAAATAGGGCAACTCTAATATTTTCTGTTCTACGCGAAACCTATGAATATACATAGAATTTCGGATTTTAATTGTAAATTATTGTAACTATATCAACAAACCCATAAATCGAGGCAGAAATATTATAATTTGTTGGATTCGTTCTTAGATACGTATTTGAACGTTCCATCATTAATATTGTCAAAGAAAAATAAGCTGTGAAATTTCAAAATCCTTCCAGCGATTTATTTCCTCGTTTCTTCTTCAATTATTTAATAAACATAAATTTCGAATGGCGATCTCTGGTTAAGATTATTTCGAACGTCTGTCTATTATGGTTTTTATTCTGGAAGAATTTGGAAACAGATCGCAGAAAGGACCGATATGACATCACAGCCAGGTAAACACAGTTTCCTGGATTCAGTTTTATTATTCGCAGCCAACGAGAGGGTTAATTCGTAGAAATTCTATGTTTACTCGTTTCGTTAGCCTACCATCCAATGTTTCGCCAGTTTCGTCGCGAATTTCGTGCCGACAACAACACATCAACGTGTTTGCATCGATCTTCTGTATTTGAACGAGGTGTGTATCAGTTTTGTACATTTCAACACTTTACCTACCGGAAGTCTATTAACTAAAAATTGGCTGATTAATCTCCAACCATCACCGATTCGTCTATTCAATCGACGTAATGATAATTAAACGTATTGGGATGAAATTGAAAATTAACTTTTAATTTTCTATCTTTAGCTGCTACGTGAACATTTGATTATTATTTTTATCACGAATTAATTATTTTTCTGCGAATTTGTTTCACTTCGTATTTGGAAATGAATCGGTCATTTATTTTGGTATTATCGTCGACGGAAAAAGCGAACCTTTTTATTCTGTTTTCCTTTTATTAACAGGTGACAATGGATAGTATGGAGTGACGAGTCGGCAAGCCGGACCATGGGGGGTGTTATGGTGTTGCTCAACGACCGGTGAGTCGCATGTTTTATGGTTCCTCCAGTTCTCCGATCGTGTTGTTGGAGACTGGTTGTGTCTTTTCATTTTTATTGAAACGAACATCGACGACCACGAATACAAACTTTAATAAAATATTTCGACACCTCTTGGTGCTTTAAAATTTATTTTTAACACGTTGACTGGCACAGTGAAAACGGACGTGGGTAGTCAGACACGCTGAAATCCTAATTATTAACAATACAATCAACTAATTATTATAATATAATTATTAGCTTAATGTTAACGCTATCCGTGGTTTATTTGATCATTTCTGTTGGTAATTATTTGATTGTACAAAATTTCGGGTGCCGGTCACCGGTGACCCCCGTGGCAGCCAACGTGTTAAATCAATTATAGGTTTTGAGTTGTTTAGCGAAGATTGTTTTAAGATTCGAGTAACAAATATTTGTATTAAAAATCTGAAAAGTACTATGCTTTTAATTGAATAGCAGATTTTTAAGTCCTTTCTCTTCTTTTTAATATTTTAGGATATTTTAGATAGAAGTCTGAAGATTATTATGCGTTTAATTTATAGAAAGTTCGTTCTGTGCTTTCTGTATCGAGTAAATTACGAGGAAGGTTAATAAATTTATGCTAGAAAATGTTTATGAAATATCGCATTATACCTCTCATAATAGAGAGATGTCTTCTGATATAGCGTAAATGCGAGTCGTGGCGTCCAAGATCTAGGTCAACGCGTGCACTTAACAACTTTCGCATTAATCAGCGACCAAAACGAATGAAACGAGATTTTCCGTGCCATTTATTCCTTCGAAAGTAATATTTGTCATGACAGTCAAACAATAATAATTGTTTAGACTTGATAAGTAAAGTTTAACGAGCGAATACAAATTAATATCGTATACAATATGTATACGATATCGTATACGATTTCCATGTCACGCTTGTTGGTATTTAATACAAATTTCAAATTTCAAATAATTATACTAGCATTATTAAACTTTGAGGGGTACTGCAACCCCCATGAAACGAAGTTCAAACTATGGTCTATGATCGGACATTAGTTTTGTTTAAAATTGATATCAAACTTGGAAATATTTCACACACGTTTCAATTTTTATATGATTACTAACAAGTATTCAAATTTGAGGGATGGGGAGCGTTACAACCCCCATGAAATGCAGGTTTAAAAATTTATATCAAACCTGTCAAAGTTCAGCAGAAATTTCAATTTTCTGATAATTATACTAGCACCATTAAAATTTAGAGGGTGAGAAACACACCGACCCCCATGATTCGAAGAAAATTTAAACAGTTTCCATAGCTAACCATAATTTCACTGAAAATTCATCTTTGTTTTCAATTTTCAAATAAATATCCCGATAATATTAAAATTTGGAGATGGATTATCACTGCAACCCTCGTAAGTCAAAGTTTAAACAGTTTCCATAGCTAGCCATAATTTCACTGAAAATTCATCTTTGTTTTCAATTTTCAAATGAATATCCCAATAATATTAAAATTTGGAGATGGATTATCACTGCAACCCTCGTAAGTCAAAGTTTAAACAATTTCCATAGCTAGCCATAATTTCACTGAAAATTATTCATGTCAGACTCGTTGATAATTATTCGCACAATTAGTTGTTGAAGAGCATAATATTATATCAAAGATAGGATTTAATTGCTCCCGTAATTCCATCCCGATCCCATAACAATATCTTTAGTAAAACAATCTCCCTTGAACTCGTTGTGCAAGCAATCCACGTGTGCATCGTTGATCGTTACACACGACGTTCTATGAAATTTCGATTCGCAAACATGCGTAGTGTATACATGGCCGGATATCGTGTAACCTGTGTTCATAAGCTGTACTCGAAAACATAAAATGGCAGGTAATTGAATTATTTTCTTAAAAGAAAATTATATATCTTTTGGGCGTTAGACTTTTAACATTTTTAATAAAACAAATATTAAACGTTGAATATTGGAATTCTAAAAAATTTCTGTATGACTCAGAGTTAAAGATTTTGTTTATCAAATGAAAGGTGTGCGAGTTAAATTCTCGACAAAGAAAAAGAAAATATTCAAATTCTAAGATTAAATTATTATTAACCCTTTGCAGTGGGGGTATTTTTAGATATCGAATTTAATTTACTTTTCCAGCAAAGCTTCCAAAATCCAAATAAATTATTTTAAACGAATCTATTTCTATTACTTTCCTTAATTTTCTGTATTCTAATATAAATAAACCTAAGTCTTTTCACGTTTGAATATACTCTGGCAAATTGAATACGTCTCCCAGAGGCTCCGAGTACAAAGGAATAAAACAATATTATTTGAAATGTTCTTCTTTATAGTTGAATTATTGGGCTTTGTTATTATTATAAATTGGAGTCCAGAACACCTATGGTCTTCAGGGTTTCCATGAAATTCTCGTTTAAATAAACTTCCTAGTAAGTCAATTTGCCACGAGACTCCGTGTAATGATTACATCGTACCAACCAGATAATTAATCGAAGGTACTTTTAATTGCAAAGTTACCAATTTTCGAACAAACCTCGTGCCAGTCATATATTTAACCGAAGGTGATTTTAATTACAAACAAACTTATGAATTTATGAATAAATTGTGTCAGCTTAATTAGAACCATTAACGAGCAGATAATAAATAAAATTGGAAATTTAGTAGGATTGTTTGGAAATTATGAGGCGAAACACTCGTTCGTGTTAATTACCATCGACGACAATCAATTGTATGGACCGTGGTATTCCTTTAAAGAAACTTACAATATTTTATATTAATGCAACTAATTGAATTTCGTACGGGATTGATTTTAATCTGGACAGAAACTTTCTGTCAGGTAATTTTGCTAATCAGAATTATTATAATTTTCTGGGTGATTATTTTGAAGAGAATTTTCTGGTTATTATTTATAAAAACATTGTTTTGTATAGAAGTGGTGTTAACCTGATATATTTTATGAAGAAGTAGAGGAGGAGCAAGAGTATGAAAAAAATTTGATCTGACACTTCATTATGAAACGGGTGGGCAAAGTGACGGGGGAAGGGAGATGTTTATAGATTACTTTTTTCTTTCGCCGACAAACATTGGACTCTTTATCTTTAAAATATTCGGAAATCTTAATCGAAACAATGTTTAAGAGATATAATTAAGGAAGATTCATTGTAAATTTCAACAATAGTAAATAGTAGGTAAATACAAAGATTTGAAGATTATAGGATTTTAAAATTTCGAAAGGTGAACGAACAGCCGAACATTGTGAAATTCGAGAGTTTGAAAATTGGGAAATTTTAGATTGAAAATTTGGAAAAATTTCAAAAATTGGAGAATTCCAAAATATCCAAATCTCAAAATTCCCAAATCCCATGATTTTGAAAATCTCAAAATCCCCAAATTCCCGAATTACTAAAATCAGAAAATTCCAAAATATCCAAATCTCAGAATTTCGAAAATCTGCAAATTCTAATATTTCCAAATCTTCAGAAACTCAACTTTCAAAAATTCCGAACATCTGAAAATCTGAAAATTCTCAAATTCCCAAATTTCGATAGCCTAAAAATGTCTAAATCTCAAGATTACTAAAATCTGAAAATTCCCAAATCCCATGATTTTGAAAATCTCAAAATCCCCAAATTCCCAAATTACTAAAATCAGAAAATTCCAAAATATCCAAATCTCAGAATTTCGAAAATCTGCAGATTCTAAAATTTCCAAATCTTCAGAAACTCAACTTTCAAAAATTCCGAACATCTGAAAATCTGAAAATTCTCAAATTCCCAAATTTCGATAGCCTAAAAATGTCTAAATCTCAAGATTTCTAAAATCTGAAAATTCCCAAATTACTAAAATCAAAAAATTCCAAAATTTCCGAATCTCAGAAGTTCCAAAATCTGCAAGATCCCAACCTAAATATCACATTTCCAATTTTCTATCATTATCGCTCTAATAATATTCATTCAATAACACCCTAAAATCTAATAGGTACATAAAACAGTAATAAACTGAAAATTACCCGAAGGAAAATGTTGATACTATACTCCGAGCCCGTAAAGGCATTGTGTCGGTACCAGGACAACGGAAATGATCAACATGCAGGAGGGAATTATATGGACCGTGCGAACGGGAGATTCGCACCCCAAAGCGTGGGGTCGTATTCAAGGATGACGTTAATGGATATCGATGGAACGGTATATGTATTTTCCTTCCCTTCGTCCACCGACCAAACGAATCAAAGATAACTCCAACCCGCAAAGACATTTATCTCTTTATTATTTAACTAATAACTTCATCGTTCCTTCCTGTCTCGAATGATTCTCTGTTGGACGAAGAAAGAAAGAAACTTTTGAAACATTTAAACCAATATAACTTCCACGAGGAAACATAAAATTTCAACAGAAACACTAATACAACAATATGATTTCGTTAACAAAGAATTCGAAGATCAAAAATAAGATTAATAAAAATGTAAGACAAATGTTTCGTCGCAGTTTAACTTTTTATTATCTTACAATATCGTGTCGCAAATGTGATTTCCTTCCTTCGGACTTTGATCTTTAATTCTAATTAAAGTTTACACGATCAAGGCGTTCCAATGTAGTATAAATAATATTAGAATTTTTATCGATATGTTTTAACGCCGAAGGAATAAATATTTGACTCGAACTGACTCACCTTTTGGGAGAATGATAGGCTAAGGGGTTAATCATAAAATCAAGCGATTGATTTATTTAACACACCGGGGTGAAACCTTATTGGGGTGTTCAAGGATCAAGTTAACTTTTTAATCCGACATGATGTGATTGGTATGCTTTAATAAGACTGGAATGCCAGGGATTATGGCAGTGGATTAAATTTTTCTTAACGCTTTGACTGCCACGCTAAAGGCGCTAAAACCTATTATTATTACAATTCTTCGTCATTTCTATTATTCAGAATTTCGAGTACCTAATACGACGATTTCTAATTAGAGTAATTGACAGGATGTTAATTTCTATGGAAATTGAAGCGTCACCCACATATTAAAGAAATATATTCGATTTTGGTTATTTGCATAAATTGCTTTACTTTGATTCGATCGCTGGGACAATACTCCAAAACTATACTTCAAAATTAAACACATGGTATGACGTCACTCTCGTTCGACTATGTACATACATACGTATTTACATTTGTCCAGAAATGGTAGTATCGGTATTAACTAACGTCGATATTCTGACAGATAAGATAAAGCCTTTGTTCCGTTAAACTTAGACTTTTAATATCACTAATAATAATAATCGATGCGATGATTTAATACCAAATTATCTGCTGATTTGATGGAATTTGTATATTTGTGCTGATTCGAACGGTAATGCAATTTTATAGGTAATTGAAATTAAATTTGGAATATTATGGGGTATATCAATCCTTATTTGCATCATTTATTTATATAATCTGGACGAATTATCACTGTCCGTTGCAACAAATTAATTAATTAATTAATTGATTGATTGATTAATTAATTATGATGCTATTTTGTAATACTTGCTTTTAAATTTTCCAAAATTCCTCGTATTTACTAGTGTTATTTATATGGTATTAATGGCACTAATGGCTATCTCAAAACTATTTGAAAAATTAAATAAATTGTGGACCTTAAACTATTTGTTAACAATTTTCAAGACAAAATCAATGCTTCTGGTTTTCCAAAAATTCGAGTACAAAGAGTTTTGAATTTTGGGATCTTAAACTATTTATTAACAATTTTCAAGACTAAAATAAAGCTTTTGGTTTTCCAAAAATTGGAGTACAAAGAGTTTTGAATAAATTTTGGATCTTAAACCATTTATTAACAATTTTTAAAATAAAATCAAAGCTTCTGCTTTTCCAAAAATTAGAATACAACCTTAAACTATTTATTAACAATTTTCAAGACAGAATCAAAGCATCTACTTTTCCAAAAATTCGAGTACAAAGGGTTAAGATTCCTTCCACAAGCTTTTCTTATAAAAAATCGTCTATCTGAATTTAGGATATTTCGCTTCCAGAATATATAATTAATCCCAAAAATAAAATAAAATTAGCCCACAAAAATGTTAACAAAACATCATTCCACAACTGCATCGAACCCACCTCGAAACAAATATCAAAAATAATTTTACATAATCATCACTCACTGTATCAACCCTTGGCAATGATTAATCCCCGATTCCCCATTTCTCACGAAGCACAAAGGATAATTACTCTGTTAACAGATTGCCGAGCAACAGGTTATTTTGGCCGGAAAATAGCTTCACAGAACGAAAAAGTAAATTATTACTTCCTCCGTCGTAAAACGCGGAAAGAAAATAATCTTCCACTTTTTGTTTTAATCGTCTCGAGTCACGCACGATAGGTCTTACAAAATTGATGTCACAAATTTGCTACAACGTTGCGCGTTAGATCGATCGTTCCACGATCGTCAGAGTCGATGATCGATGGGACACCACCATCGATTATAAAATCCGAGGAACACGGTGGCCGGGCAACAGGTTATCACGAAAGATACGGGCGAAAATTGACGTGGGTCGGATACGGCTTGATGGTCACGGGGTTACTGGTGAAAATTCACGAGGATCCTTCCGTCGTCCTCTCCCTCTCGAGGAGGAAGGAGCCTGCGCGATGCTTTTGCCGCTCGACGACCATCCACCTTTGCAACCAGACACAAGCCTTTTCGATTACGCCGACAAACGCTCCTTAACCCTTTGTGAACGCGTTTAAGGAATCTTTTAACTTGCGTACTGGACCCTTTAGATTTCTAAAATATGATTCTCCGGAATTATTTGATAAGATAAGCTTTGAATGTGATCTGTTTTCGTTTTCTTGATGAAACTTTGAATTTAGACGAAGTTAATCAATGTACATATCAGTTAATAGACCGTTAAGAGAAAATGATTTTTGCCAAGTATCAAGCCGCTACCCCTATTTGAAGGGTAGTTACAGGGCGAAACGCAAGTCACAATTTAAGCTTTATATCTTTTGTTGTAACGTATGAAAAATTTTGAAAAAAATTAGGGATATTCTGCTCTATAGCGTACGTGTTTGTGAATTTTTTCAGAATTTTCCACTGAGAATCGGATTTTTAAAAAATTCGAAAAGTTTACAGATGTTTTTCTTTAATAGAAATTATCAAATGACCACGTTTATATTTTTACAGTATTAGCGTCTTGTCAGGATTATTAATCTGTATTTTTTTCAAATTTTTTATAAAGGTGTATCACATACAAAAAAAATAATTATAAATCGATATTTCCTAACTTCTCGTTGACGCAACGTTAATATTATATTATTAACAAAAGGTATCGAATTAAAAATCACCCTACTGGCTATTCGAACCAAGACCGCTCGATATTCTCAATATTTCCCATTTTCTTAATAAAATTCAGTGGAAACGTCAAATGGCATTAATATTGCATTAGCCACGCAAGGTGTCGGTATTTTCAATCTGTTTCAATTTCTTCATAAAAAATCTGTAAATAACGTTTAACATCGTATTACTCACAATTACTTAAAAATACAATGGTATTTTTAATAATTACAATTCTAGCATACATCAACTCCTTTAAAAAAATCATCGTCTTATCAAAAGTTAAAAAATAATGAAAATATTGCACCAATTCGAAAATTGCAGTCTTCTTTTTGCAGGCATATAATTATAAATCCCATAAACCAGAATTAATAAAAGTATCGAAAAATATCCTTGAAACGAATATAAAAAGGAACCCAGCGATATCGTGCTCGAACAATTAAAATCCTTTAACGAACCGAGGGTATTTTCATAAATCTCCCGAAATTAATTAATGAACCAGTAAATATTTGGGGCAGAAGCAGCTTCTAAGGGGGAATGTTTTATAACAGACAGATACGATGCTTTATAAGAAACTTTCCAGCCCATAGAGAAACATAGAAGAAAGAGAAAAATGGTTTCTTTTTTTTAAGGTTGACAACGAATGAATAAAAGACATCTTTTGTACGTTGAACGTAAAACGACATTCGATTTACGTCTTCTAATTTTTCTTATGAGTTTTCTCCACCTTCGTCGCGTTTCTACGAAAAATCGGGACGGGAAATTTCGTCTCGTAACGTACAATGATTTATTCATTTGTATTTCCCTGCAAATTACTTTCGCGATTTCTTGGAAAGTTGAATCGAGTCCTGGACGAGACTCGAACGTGGAATATTGATGATCGTTACAGCTTCGATGCGCTTTGAAGCCGGGATCGTTGCAACGACCGGCTTAATTTAATCCGCGATGAATCGGTTAGGCGAAAGAGGATTAATCGTGGCCAATGAAACTGAAAAAACGGGTAGAAACGCGATTTTGATATTCGATTATCGCCGTCGTTCTTCGTTTAACGAGATCGTGAGAATCTGGGAGTTAAGCTGTTATCGGATTACGTTTATTCTTTTTTTTCTTTTTTGTTTAAGGTGTGGTTTGGGGAAATTAAAAGATTTTCCACTTTGGGGAAAGAATATTGAGGCTTGCGTATTTTGTATTGGTGTAATTTATTGATGTAATTTTCTATATCAGTGTTTTTGATATCGGGGATTTTTATTTGGTGGACTGAGTGTGGGTGGGATATGAGTGTTATTTGAATAGAAAGTGTTGGAATTAATTAGAAATTTATAAATTTTGGTTACTGAAGTATTGGTGATAAAAGAACTTTATTCGAATAAAAATGGTTAAAACCAGGTAATTGGAAGTTTTGGTAATCAAAATATTCTAAGTAAAATAATATTATTCGAATCTTAGAAATTAAAATTCTGGTAATTAAAATATTCTAAGTAAAATAATCTAATTTGAATCTTCGAAATTAAAATTCTGGTAAGTAGAATATTTCAAATAAAATAATATTATTCGAATCTTAGAAATTAAAATTCTGGTAATTAAAATATTCTAACAATAAGTAAAATAATGTGATTCGAATCTTAGAAACTATAATTTTGAATATTCTAAGTAAAATAATCTAATTTAAATCTCATAAATTAAAATTCTAGTAATTAGAATACTATAAATAAAAAAATTGCATTTGAAATAAAGAAACTAGAGTTTTAGTAATTAGAATATTAGAAGTAGAGAATTTTGATTCGAATAACAAAATTAACAATAATAATTAATCAGGAATAAAAATATTAAAATTCCAAAATAAAAATTAATGAATTAAAAATTGAAAATAAAGATATGTTTATTCCACTAAATTATCAAAATATAAAATATTGTTGCGTAAATTCATGTACATACGAAATTGACGATATTAATTTATAGTAGGAAGATTAAATGTAGGAATCAAGTAATTGGGGTAGGGTCGTTAACAGATCGAAGGATAATTTTCGTCCCTTTTGATTTTGGTAATTGAAATCCGGCCACTGGATTATTCATGTCGATCGAAATGGTCTATGATCGAACCAGGTAACGTGATAACAGGTATGGTTCGACCTTACACAGAAAATTATAGTGTTCGTTGCATTATCTATCTTGTCAATGCATCCACTACAATATACCTCTACCAAAATCCTTTGTAATAACGTTTGCACCCTTGTCAATTGTTGCTGAATTTCTAGTGAAAATTTAATTACATTTTCATTTTTTTATATCTCTTGCAGATGATTGAAATGTTTTTCTCCTTTCTTCGAACGATTACGATAAACGCAGTCGATATTTAAATGTTATACAAGTGCTATTTTTAAAAATCAGAACCGAGTAAATATAGATTCGGATTCACAGTTTCGTAGTTTTACAGATTCTTAGCTCTATAGATTCATGATCTGATAGTTTTATAAATTCGGAGTTTCATAATTTCATTATTTTATAAATTCATAGTTTCATAATTTCGTAATTTTATGTATTTATAATTTCATAGTTTTATAAATTCATAGTTTCATAGTCTCATAATATCATTATTTTATAAATTCATAGATCCACAGTTTCTATTTATACTATTCACAGCTAATTTCAATTACAATATAAATCCAAATTCCCAAACCACCTATAAACATACTAAAAAGTTCTAAAACAAAAAATGAAACAAAAATGATGTATTTATACTTCCTTTCCAAATATTCGTCTATTTATTTCTTAGAAACTACATTTAAATAAATAATTCCCCGACATCGATTCATATTGCTGTCGTTATAAAATGTTTGATACGAGATCGTTTGATCGAAATTCAAACGAAATCGACAAAGAAGGTTTCGTTCGACGACGATATTAATTAATCGTTTATCAACGAACAATTGAATTACGAGCGGTCAGAATAGGATCAATTGCGTCGTTATTCGTGGCACGTTTTCCTGGAAGTACCCTTTTCGTCGGTTTTTAAAAATCGATTCGGTTCGCCATTTATCGGCTAAACACGTAGCAAGGATCCGCGTCCTGATTGCGATACCGACGTAACAATCGGTCCCCATTTTACTCCTGTAATAATTCTTTTCAATTGTGAAATTGCCACCATCACGCCACGTGTCGATACTCGATCGTAAATTCGTGTACGAATAGTAATTTATCCCCTTTTTTCGTATATTTCTTAATTTCTCCCTAATATCTTAATTATTTCTATTTGCCAAAAAAGTGCAGACGATGCTTATATAGTATTTAATTATTTATTCATTTGTGATTTTATCGTATTATTACTCGTCGTTTCGTTATTTTCACTGCAAATCCTTGGTCACCAAAGGTGAAAGGAAGATTTTTGTTAAATTTAAACGTTTTCTACCGTTCGAGGATCGTTTGAATTTTTAAATGCAGAAAGAGGATATTTAGTTAAGTTACTTCCTGAAGCGACTGGAATCGCATATTTACGGATCCATTAAGACGTAGTTCTAGGAAGATGCATCTTTCATCGAAGTTCTGCTCGTTGGCGAAACTTTCCTATGGCTTTATTATTTTGTTTCGAAGAACAACGAAAGCTGAGCTACCTTTCAAACTTTCTACGATTTCCCCTGTTCGAACTTTGATGTATTAACAAATGTATTAGCCATTTGGTACTAAAAATATCGATTGGGCATTCATGTAGTTCTTTTGATTACACTTTAAGCTTTAAATTAACGTGCCACGAGTACTATTTTAAGAAACTTTTATGTCATGAAATGTTACTCGAACTTTTAAGTTTTGAAATTGATTTCGGGAATTTCACTCTGTACCATTGTTTGGTATAATTAGGAGTCAGTCGTTGTGTGTTAAGAATATCGGTGGGGCATTTACGTAGTTCCTTTTATTACAGTTTAAGCTTTAAATTAATGTGCCACGAGTACTATTTCAAGAAACTTTTAAGTCATGAAATGTCACTCGAACTTTTAAGTTTCGAAATTGAGGCGTTATAGAAGATTATAGGAAAATAAATTTTAGTAATTTTGGCAATTTTTAAAGCTTTCCAATTCAACTAATTAATAATAAAATAGCTACGATTATTATCTCAAACACCATTACATTAATATTTAAAGAAATCAAGGAATAAAGATTCAATTCAGATCGGTTCTCTCCATGGTCCGTCGTCCTGTTTCCAAAATCCTTTCTACCACGTTTCCACCTACAAATCGTGGTTGTTTAAAATTTAACATTTGATGGAACGACTCTCAACCACGGATCGCAATCGTTCCTTAACGCTTAGCCCCTCGCGTACATGCATCAAGCAAAAGGGTCGATCTTCGGCCTAAATTACCCCCGGTATCTACGATCGACTCGGTACCAATAAATTATGCAGACAGAAATCGTTATCCGTGGATCGTGAGAAAACCTAGCCTGTAAATCTTACTCGAAACACCCCTGTTCGTGACCGGATACAACCCTCGACTATCCATTTATCAGAACATCTTTGATTTCGACGCATGCTCCTCGGGATTATTGCTCGATTTCGATAAAAACTACTTTCAGTATCATCGGTAAGTTCGTTGAGCGTGGTTTTCCGATTCGATCTGAAAGGGAAAACAACTCTCGTTCGATACGAGTGCTGGAAGAAACGAGTGAGGTTTCTTTTCTTTTCTTTTATTAGGATCGTTGAGAAAGCTGACACGATGGGGCTGAAAGGAAACGTATTGCTTGCAAGTGACACAATATCGCTGTCGTCGACAAATAGAATTTATGCAATCTGGGCGTTATTGAAGGTGCACAGGACGGTTATTGAGGAACGATGAAATACTCGAAAAGGGGATGTTTCGTGATTTTCGGTCGAAGAAACTTGTGATCGATGGGTCGATGCGAGAAATAGACAATTTTGTGATGTCGAATGTTCGATACGATTTTGATGACACAAAAGTAGGTTAGAATAGCATCCGTGGCGTACCAATTCGAAGCTGAAACTTTGATTAAGACGTCCACGTAATCGCTTTTTGGATATTTTTATACGAAATGGCTGGTTCTTTATTCAAACGAATAATGGATTTGCTAATGAAGGATTATTCCAACGAAGAATCAGCCATTTTGTATGGATTATGTTAAGGGTGGATCTACATAGTCATTTCTGGTCAATCTTAAGCTTCGAATTGATACGCTATACGTATCGTTTTGCAATACTTTTATGTCATGAAATTGGAATGGAATTTCACCTTTCAAAATTCCAATAGGAATTTTACTCCGGGTCGTTCTTTGGTATAATTAACGGTCAGCCATTTTGTATTTCGAATATCGACGGGGCACTCATAAAGCTATTTTTATCAGACTCCGAGCTTTAAATTACTGTATCACAAGTGCCATTTGATTACATTTTTCTGTCATGAAATTTTATTACAACTTTCAAGTTTCGAAGACAACTATAGAAATTTCACTCCGAACCATTATCTGATATAATTAACGGTCAGCCATTTTGTATTTAGAATATCGACGAGGCAGTTATATAGCTATTTTTATCAGACTCCGAGCTTTAAATTACTGTATCTGTTCGGGAATCGGCCTCCCGACGACAAGGGGGTCATCTGTCGGATCGTCTCGGCGGCTCGACGGATCGCCGCGTTTCTGAGCACACCCGGACGCGGCGCGCCTGCGCGTCGCCATCTTGCAACCGGCTCGGCCACGCGCTCGAACCGGCTAGACGGCGTCGGCCATTACCTCGTGAATTGTCTCGACTCTAGCACGCGGTTCTCTTCTCTTGCTAAACGCCGGCGGCCATTGTGTTTCCCGCAACGGTTCTCGACGCGAAACGGATCATCTCTTCTCTCACCGGCTCTTACGCGCGTTATCGCACAGTCTCGGTTTTGTAGAATAGAATATAGTTTAAGTTAGAGTTAAGTGTTCTCGCGATCGCTAGTTTGTAAGAAGCCTTCATATCCCGGTCTTCTCGCACGTGGACACGAGGAAACCAGTAACGGACCTTCTCTTCCGCGTAGTAGCGCAGTAGTGTTTCTCGTTCGCGTTTACTATAAGGACTTCTGTGCGTAGTGTTTAAGACCCTAGGATTAATAAACTCTTGTGCATTTACGACCGTCGCCTCAACGTATTTCTTGTGCCTTCATCGCGTTTCCCTCTTCCCCCTTCGATCACCAGACGGATTATTACACTCGATCGGCACTTCTCGTAACAATTTTTTGGTCCTTCGAGCCGGATATCGAAGTGGTGAAGTGGAAAAGGTGCGGTGAAAAGTGCGGAAGTTCTCGGTCGAAAGGCGTGGCAACACGGAACTTTCTAGAACGCTCGCGTGAGGCGTCTCCT
The DNA here is from genome assembly GCA_943735885.1 of Stelis phaeoptera. Taxonomy (NCBI): domain Eukaryota; kingdom Metazoa; phylum Arthropoda; class Insecta; order Hymenoptera; family Megachilidae; genus Stelis; species Stelis phaeoptera. The sequence goes on along the minus strand of OX030939.1, from coordinate 9,771,673 downwards.
CTCGCTCTCTCGCTCTCTCGCTCGCTCGCGCGGTTCGGCTCCTCTCGCGCCCCCTCTCTCTCTCTCCTTCGTGTGTTCGCGTCGGTGAAGTGTTACAGACATGGCGTCGCTCGAAGGAAGGGTGCACCTTCAGACAAGCCGGTTTGAATTTGTGCGAATCTTGCTAGAGGAAACGAAGACGACGGCCTTCCAGCAGCTCGAACCTGCTGAGCTCCAATCGCGACTGGACCAGCTCGACCATTACTGGTCGAAGTTCGAGACGCTCCACGAGGAGTTGTGCCTCGACGGCGACAGTGGCATTCTTGACCACCGTTACACCAAGGAACAGATGTTCAATAAGTGCTTGGTGATGTACTCGTCGGCGCGAGGTGCAATAGCAAAACGGATTTCTCCCAGGGAGGAGCCGGCTGAGCTCGCAGAAAAATGGCGGCGCATCTCGTTCGGACCATCTCCAGGAGGCCCTCCGCGAAGTGTACTTCCGGAAATCTCACTCCCCAAGTTCGGCGGGGACTACTCGCAGTGGACGTCCTTCAAGGACCTGTTCTGTTCAATGGTGCTGCATAACGAGGATCTTTCCAAGGTGGTAAAGATGCATTACCTGCGGAGCAGCCTCTCCGGGGAAGCGGCCCAGCTCGTCGCGAGCTTACCCGTGTCGGAGGAGTCTCTGGATCTAGCGTGGGCGCAGCTGAAATCAAGATACGACAACCGACGCGCGCTGACCATGGCTCAGCTCGAAAAAATGTTCGGCACTGCTCCGATGGCTGAACATTCGGCAAAGGAGTTGAACAGGCTCCTCAACTCGTTCACCGAGGCGATAAGCTCCCTCCGAGCCTTGGACGTGCACCCGGACAATTGGAACGAAGTGCTGGTGTACATGTTGTTGAAACGCCTCAGTGCAAAACTTCGGGAGGATTGGGAGTGCAAGACCGGCTCTTCAACGGAGTTCCCTTCCTACTCTGATCTGAGTGCGTTCCTGGCCGGCCGGGCAAGGGCGCTGGAGTCCCTTGAATCAGTCAAGGGGGGAGCAGCCCCAGTCAGGAGCGTCGGACCTTCTCGAGGGCCATCCACCCTGTCACGCGGATCGTCTCGAGGGGCAAGTACCCCCTCCTCTCTCCGTCAGCCGAAGGTCAACGTTTCATCGGCACCGTCTTCCGGATCATCTCGCGGGGTTACGTCGGCCCCCTACCCCTGCTCGTACTGCAGCCGCGACCACTACCTAACCTCGTGTCCCGCGTTTCGGGCCATGCCGGAGTGGGAACGGCGCAATACCGTAATAGACTTATATCTGTGTTTCAACTGCCTCGGGAAACACAGCGTGAAGGTTTGCCAGTCTTCGAAGAGGTGTCAGCGGTGCGCTAACAAGCATCACACCCTCATCCACACGGGGAACGAAGGCGACCCGGCGTGGCAAAAACCGGAGAATTACGAGCGGTCCACACACCTCACCCCGGTTCACGATCGTCTCACCTTCTACCCGGGCAAGAAGGGACCCTCTCGACCCGGTTCTCCAAAACCAGACACGGCGCAACCCGGACCATCTCAGCCGCGGTCCAGCAACGAATAGGATAACGCGGCCCAGGGGAGGAAATACGGATCATCTCGACAAGCCAGGCTCTTCTCACGACCAGGGGTCCTTCTCGCAACCTGTTTGGCGTTGCTTCACGTCAGAAAATCAACAAAGATACAGGTAAAAGCTTTGATTGATCCTGGTTCCGAAATTTCTTTAATAAACTCTCGGCTTGTCAAGCGATTTCAACTGCCAACATCACGTTCTTCTCTATCTATTACCGGTGTTGGCGGATTCTCTTCTGGGCCGATTCACAGGGAAGTTTCTCTTACTTTACAATCTCTCTTCTCTGACTTTTGCATGAACTTCTCTGCCTTTTCTATCGATCGTATTACTGGATCTCTTCCTTCTTTCCCTACACCAACTCGTCGGTGGGTTCATCTCGAGGGGTTGCAACTCGCGGATCCGAATTTTCTCGTTCCTTCAGAAATTGATATTCTTCTCGGTGCTGACGTTTACGGTCAAATAATCGAATCCGGTCTCGTGAAGGGAGGGTCGTTCGAACCCATGGCTCAACGGACGAAATTCGGATGGACGGTTCTCGGTCCGATACAGGACGTTCGAACCTCGCATATCGTCGCAACTTCCGGTCCGGAAAACAACGAAGATCTTCGCGAATTGTTAACGAAATTCTGGGAACAGGAGGAAGTCCCCTCCTCCCCCTCCGCGGACCTCTCTCCGGAAGAGGCTGAGTGCGAGGAACATTTCGTTCGGACTCACTCTCGGGATAGTACAGGGCGTTACATAGTTCGGTTGCCTCTCTGTTCTTCTCCTCAAACGCTCGGTTCATCGTACACAGCAGCTCGCGCCTGTCTCAATCGGTTACTTCGCAAACTCGACAAGGATGAGCTCCTTCGCGGTCTTTATACGGATTTTCTCGCGGAATATGAACGTCTCGGGCATATGAAAAGGGTTTCTCCTCGCTCGTCCGTTATCGGCGGTCAGGACGGCGGGATGACCTTGGCACATGGTGTCTCGGCACCAGGAGGGTTGAGGGTCTCGCTTGATCGGTCGTCGGTGCGGGCGTGCGATCGCTCGGTTTCATATTTCTTACCGCATCACGGTGTACTCAGGCCGCAAAGCTCGACGACTAAACTTCGAGTCGTTTTTAACGGATCCAGCAGGACGAGCTCGGGAAAATCTCTAAACGATATCTTACATACGGGGGCGAAAATTCAACGGGATATTTCGGACGTGCTGCTCTGGTCAAGACAGCACCAATTCATCTTCATGACGGACATCACGAAGATGTTCCGTCAAATTCGGGTTCACGAAGACGACGCGTCACTCCAACAAATTCTATGGGTCGATTCAAAGGGGAGGGAGGTCACGTACCAATTAGATACGGTGACGTACGGTACTCGTCCAGCTCCATTCCTTTCTGTTCGGGTTCTTCTCCAACTTATTCAGGATGAAGGTCATCGGTTCCCTCTCGCTTTAGGTCCTCTCAAATTCGGTAGATACGTCGATGACATTTGCGGAGGCGCCGCCTCCCCTGAAGAACTACGGGAGGTTGCGAAGCAGGTTTCCGGTCTTTGCGCGGCCGGTGGCTTTCCCTTAGCAAAGTGGCAAAGCAATTCCGCGGAATTTCTCGACGCATTTGCAACGGACGACGTCGCTCGAGATCACCATACCTTCGAAGAATCGGAGACCAAAATTCTCGGGCTTAGCTGGCGGCCATTCTCGGATTCATTCGTTTTCTCGGCAAACCAGCCCCGCTCTTCGGTAGTCTCGAAGCGAATAATTCTTTCGGAAATCGCTCGGCTCTTCGATCCGTTAGGGTTCCTTTCTCCGGTAATCACTCGTGCGAAAATTCTCCTGCAAGGCCTCTGGATCGAGAAGCTCGGTTGGGACGATTCGGTTTCCCCTCACACTGCGCAGCAGTGGAATACCTTTCGGGATGAGCTCTCTACGCTCTCAAGGATTTCGGTGCCAAGATGGCTTGGCCTTTCACCAGAATCCAGGGTCGAAATTCACGGTTTCTCGGATGCTTCTCAACTCGCGATGGCAGCGGTCGTTTACCTTCGAGTCACAAATTCAAAGAACAAATCTACCATCTCGTTCGTTAGCTCGAAAACAAAGGTCGCTCCTCTCAAGAGACTTACTATCCCTCGGCTGGAGCTTTCGGCTGCCCTGCTCCTCGCGAAACTGACCGATTACGTTCAGGGACAACTCGAATTGAAGGACGTACCGGTCTTTCTCTGGACCGACTCCTCGGTCACTCTCGCTTGGCTCCATTCGCATCCTTCGCGGTGGAAGGAGTACGTAAAAAATCGGGTTCAGCGCATTCAAGATCTGTCGGCCACTGCCCAATGGCGACTCGTGCCAGGGAAGGAAAATCCTGCCGATTGCGCTTCCAGGGGTCTCTCCGCTTCTCAATTAGCCAAGCACAAGTTGTGGTGGAACGGTCCGCCATGGCTTTTGAAACCGCCTGTAGAATGGCCCGCTCTAGTTTCCGAACCAGACCCAGCGGTACAACTCGAAGAAAGACCGGGGGTTCTTCTCGTAACACAAGCAAGGGAACCAGCGGTCTGGGATCTGGTCGATCGGTATTCGTCTCTATCGAAACTCCTCCGCGTAACCGCGATTTGCCAACGGTTCGTCTCCAGGCTGAAGAAAGTTCCGGATTCTTCTCTCGCGTACCCTCTTACCCCGGAGGATCTCGAAAAGGCCAGATATTTCTGGATCAAAGCTACTCAGGAAGAATACTTCTCGTCGGAATTGAAAACTTTGTCCAAGGGTGAAAGGCTCGGTAAATCGCATCCGCTTACGCGACTCACGGCATTCGTAGATCGTCAGGGTATTCTCAGGGTCGGGGGTCGTCTCAAATTTGCTCGAATCCCTGCAGAGAGCAAGCAGCAAGCAATTCTGCCTAGAAATTCACGCCTTGCTCACCTCGTAATTCATCAGGCACATCTCCGGACGCTGCACGGCGGGACGCAGCTCACTCTCGCCACGGTCAGGCAGGGGTATTGGGTCATTGGCGGCCGAGCGCCAGTGAGATCTTTCATTCTAAAGTGCGTTACTTGCGCACGTCAGCGCGGTCTACGAGCTCAGCAGTTAATGGGACAACTGCCATCGGCTCGGCTCTCTCCCACCCGTGCCTTCTTCAACACGGGTGTGGATTACGCAGGCCCGATTTTCTTAAAATCATGGAAGGGTCGCGGGCACAAATCGTACAAGGGGTGGTTAGTCATTTTCGTCTGTATGTCGACTTCTGCAGTTCATCTCGACGTCGTCTCGGACTATACCACGGAAGGGTTCATCTCGGCTTACCGACGATTTGTTTCGCGACGGGGTATCTGCAAAACTCTCCTCTCGGATCAGGGCACGAATTTCCTCGGGGCAGATCAGGAGCTCAGGAAGCTTTTCTCGGCCGGTTCAAGGGATGCCAAGGAATTGGCTCGGTTACTTCTCAAGGACGGGACTCGATGGTCGTTCACTCCACCTGGCGCGCCTCACTTCGGCGGGAAGTGGGAGGCGGCCGTAAAATCGGTCAAATTTCATCTTCGGAGAACGATCGGGGATACCCTTCTCTCCTACGAAGAGCTCAGCACCTTCTTGGCTCAAGTCGAGTCGGTATTGAATTCAAGGCCATTGGAACCTCTGTCAGAAGATCCGGACGATCTCGCGGTTCTGACACCGGGACACTTTCTCATCGGCGAGGCTCTGAACTCCATTCCAGAGCCGTCTTTAGAGGACGTCCCAATGGCAAGGCTCGACCGCTGGCAACTGGTTCAACAACGGTTCCAGTCCTTTTGGAAGCAGTGGTCAAGGGGATATCTCCAGCAGCTTCAGGCCATCTCCAAGTGGCATCATCCATCTCGGGCAATCAAGGTCGGCTCCATGGTTCTTCTCTCGGACGAACGGTTTCCGCCCTCCAAGTGGCCTCTAGCAAGGGTGCTAGAATTGCATCCGGGATCGGACGGACTCACCAGAGTGGTGACTTTAAAAACAGCCTTCTCTACTTTCACTCGGCCTATCTCTAAGCTTGTAGTTCTCCCGGTACCTCTCACCGAAGAATGGTCTAACACCCGTTTTGTTCCAGAATCTGGTCATCAACAGGTTGCTGACGGCGGGGGAGAATGTTCGGGAATCGGCCTCCCGACGACAAGGGGGTCATCTGTCGGATCGTCTCGGCGGCTCGACGGATCGCCGCGTTTCTGAGCACACCCGGACGCGGCGCGCCTGCGCGTCGCCATCTTGCAACCGGCTCGGCCACGCGCTCGAACCGGCTAGACGGCGTCGGCCATTACCTCGTGAATTGTCTCGACTCTAGCACGCGGTTCTCTTCTCTTGCTAAACGCCGGCGGCCATTGTGTTTCCCGCAACGGTTCTCGACGCGAAACGGATCATCTCTTCTCTCACCGGCTCTTACGCGCGTTATCGCACAGTCTCGGTTTTGTAGAATAGAATATAGTTTAAGTTAGAGTTAAGTGTTCTCGCGATCGCTAGTTTGTAAGAAGCCTTCATATCCCGGTCTTCTCGCACGTGGACACGAGGAAACCAGTAACGGACCTTCTCTTCCGCGTAGTAGCGCAGTAGTGTTTCTCGTTCGCGTTTACTATAAGGACTTCTGTGCGTAGTGTTTAAGACCCTAGGATTAATAAACTCTTGTGCATTTACGACCGTCGCCTCAACGTATTTCTTGTGCCTTCATCGCGTTTCCCTCTTCCCCCTTCGATCACCAGACGGATTATTACACTCGATCGGCACTTCTCGTAACAGTATCATAAGTGCCATTTGATAATATTTTTCTGTCATGAAATTTTATTACAACTTTCAAGTTTCGAAGACAACTATAGAAATTTCACTCCGAACCATTATCTGATATAATTAACGGTCAGCCATTTTGTATTTAGAATATCGACGAGGCAGTTATATAGCTATTTTTATCAGACTCCGAGCTTTAAATTACTGTATCATAAGTGCCATTTGATAATATTTTTCTGTCATGAAATTTTATTACAACTTTTAAGTTTCGAAAACGACTATAGAAATTTTACATCGGGTCGTTCTTTGGTATAATTAACGGCCAGCCATTTTGTTTACATTTCTATTTCCGTCGATCTTTCATCTTTACATCGACCTATCATACAAGTAATTTTGCCCAACTTTTGTGTCATGAAATTCGCCTACAGAGTAAGAGGTAAAAATTATTACGAAACCCTTACGAAAGAACTGAAACGTGCCGGAACAAGCTAGTCAAACAAAAAATAAATGGTAGTTTGAAAAGTGAGGCGTACGATCCCCGTAGCCGTGGAAGTGGTTAATCGTGTAATTTCATTGGAACAATCAGCCCCATCGAGGCTAGAAGGGAAAATGAATAGTCGTGTCCGGCGGGGGTTTGGGGTGAAGAAACTCGAACGTTTTGAATCGCGATAATCCATGCAGAAAACACAAAACGTGTATACTAGAGCCGTTACTTAAGTGATACTCGGGTATTCGTGTTACCAGTAATCTGAAATTTGAATTTTTAAATGCAGAAAGAGGATATTTAGCTAAGTTACTTCCTGAAGCTACTGGAATCGCATATGTAGTTAATTTTACATGGGTATGTTAATGAAAAACGTCAGTGAATTCGTTTTGAAAAGCACTATCAAATATTCCGAAACGAAATATATGGTTCCATTTGAAAAACGAAACTTGACCATCGTATCTCGTAAAATAACAAAGTTAAAAGAAAAATTCCTTCTCGCTAAAACATGCGGCATATTTTATCATGCAATTTTCGTACTAACAATTTTCTATACGACCAATAGTTTTGGAATTACAGTTTTATCACAGATGTGACGAGACACCCTGTATATTCTGATATAAACGAAGCTTAAATTTCACATTTTTAAATATTCTGTTAAATTATACATATGACGCCGTAGAGGAGCCACTCGAGCGCAAAGGGTTAAATACAGTTAGATGAATAATACACTGAACCAGTAGATAATCCTTGAAATTTTCTAAAGAGAATAAAGGAATCCTTGTCACAGAAAGGATCATTATCATTTTGAAATTTATTCGAGACTCGAATCGCCTTACCCGAGATGAATGGAAAACGGAAATCAAAGGGGAGATCCTTGGAAGCAGTACTGGAATAACGATTTGCGAAGCGAAATCCGAGAACATCCAGGAAACTCGAAACTGTTCTAATAATTCTGAAATTTAAATTGCAGATAAAATCGTCCAAAAAAAAGACTTATGTTATCTTATGAATAATCACAATTATTACACATCTCAAATAAACAAAAGAATATATAAACCGTCTTGGCAAGAGAAAATAGGAAGTAAATCTGGTGAGAAGACAAACGGGTCCTGGTACCGTTTCAGAATGTCCAGGATCTTTCTGACGGTTTTACTCTCCTCGTCACTTCCGTTCCACGTCGCCGAAGAATTCTTCGCCCCAACCATTCCCGAAGACCTGTCCCTCGTCCATTCTTTTCTACGAAAATGGTCCGCCAACAACGACGCAAATCTGTTGACCGTCGTCCTCGATGATTACCAACAACAACCGTACTCCATCGACGTTCCTGCCGACATTTTGAACGTCTCCAACGTTTCCGTGAAACTGGTTACCTTGAAACAACTGATACGTCTGAAATACGAGAACATGAACCGTGATTATCAATCGTTCGAGCAGGGTAGCTGCGTTCTGGTGTTGTTCCACGATATCGAACATCTGAAAGAGATTTTCAACTCTCCTCATCTGATCTCGTTCTGGCAACCGGAGAATTATTACGTTCTCTACGACAACAGTCATCGATTCGTCGACTGGTACAAGCTTCAAAGATTCTTCCAGTGGGGCTTCGAGAAACTCTGGAGATTCCGGAGGGTCTTCAAAGTGATTTTGTTCGTCAATCGAATGACCATCAGGTATAACTTGATCGATTTCGCTGGCTATCACACCAGATACTTCTACAACAGCAGCTGCGACTGGTATTGCGTGAAGAATAATCAGGATAGTATTTTGATGATCAACGAATCGAACGACACCGACGTGTCGGACTTTTTTCAACAAAGAAACGACTTCAACCTGTATCCTATGAAGATCTCGATCTTCAGATCGAGCACCATGGGCCAGCACGAGGGCGTGTACACGGGGTTGGATTTCAAGTATCTTCAAGAGATCACGAGGATGATGAACGTGACGCCTGTTTTGATGAGATCGGTCGAGAGATACGGTTGGGAGGAGAACGGTGTATTTTTTGGTACCATTGGTCATCTGGTGTACCAATTGGCCGACGTTTCGTTCAATGAGTTCTTCGTGAAGGATTACTTCACCAGACAGATTGAATTCACTACGGCGATTACCGATGATATGCTTTGCGTGATAGTGCCCGAGGCACCACCGATACCTGATTATCTGGTACGTGGAATTAGGGGAATTTGTTTCGTATGCGTGTGTATAGAAATTTCGGGGAAAATATTGTGCGTGGTATTCAGAAATGGAGAATTGAATTTTGATTTTTCAAGAATTGTTATAGGGATATTTCGTATATTTCGTGTTGCGAATGGGGATTTTTTGTTTGGAGTAGGGATATTTATTCTTTTTTCTTTTAGGGATATTTCATAGATTTTAGGGAATTGGGATTTTTTGTATAGGGATATTACTTATGTTTTATGTGAGAAATAGGGAATTTTATTTTACATTCCGTTTATTTTATTATAGGAATATTCCATAGATTTTAGGGAGTGGGGATTTTTATCTTATATAAGATATTTATTTAGTTATAGAAATATTATTCACTATACTTTGTATGAGAAATGGGGATTTTAATTTTACATATGGGCATATTCCCCTTATTTTATTTTATGAATATTTCCTAGATTTCAGGGAATGGGGATTTTTATCTTATATTAGGGATATTAATATAGTTATAGAAATGTTCTTCCCTAGATTTTAGAAAATGGAGATTTTTATCCTATATACGGATATTTATTTAGTTATAGAAATATTATTCCCTATATTTTGTATAAGAAATTGGGATTTTAATTTTACATGGGTATACTCTCCTTATTTTATTTTATGACTATTGACTAATGACTGGTCACTTTTTTTTTCAATAACATCAATGTATATCTGAATAATTATGAAATAACAGTATCGAATAAAATGCAGCCATCCCAGGATATCCAATAATTTTTATTCGAATGCCTGGTAATAATTTTTCGTTTAAAACTCTCTTACAGATAATTGTTAAAATCTTTAGCAACGATGTTTGGTTGCTCATATTCTTCGGATATTTCATACGTCTCCTGATCACTGTGACGTTGAAGGACAAAAAGAATCGTGATATCTTGAATAAACTTTCAAATTTCGAGCAAGAACGTTTCAACGAAAAACTCGTCACAGAAACAAGCGCAATTTCCTCTTTTACCAAAGAACAAAATTATTGCGCCACGACGAAGAAAAATGAACGATATAACGGAGAGCGACGGTGAGCGAACCGGAAGTTCATGTGTGAACTTTCAATTTGTTTTCAAAATTATTCCGTTTGTAAAAAAACTGAAATTTAGCTGAAGAATTTCTGTGATAAACGATACTCGCGTTCCTCTTTCTTTTTCTCTCATCTCTGACATTTCTTGAAATAAATAACAGAATACAAAATTTTCTAAAAATTCGCAGAGATGGAATACATTCGTATCGAAAAGTTACAAATAAATTATTTATCATCCGACGTGGTTAAAATTCATTTTAACTAACAATCCAATATTTCCAAAAATCATTCAATTATTATTACTTCATTGGCAATTAAATTCCTTCTAGAATTATTTATCAAAAATGATCATATAACACGTTTAAAATAATTGCTCAACTTTCTGCCACAGAATACAAATAAATTATATGAAAACGAAAATAGGAATATAACAAACTTAATTACCAATTTGATAAATGAAGAATTATTCGACAAAGCGAATCAGTGTAAAAATGTTTAAACACTCTTTGACGAAATTCAAATATTCAAACGTGTAGCTTCCGTTCCTCTGCGTTCTTCAAAGTTTGTTTCGTAAATCGATTCAAACAGTTTAAATTTCAAACGAAAAGTGTCAAAGAGAAATGGAACAGAAAGTAAATAAATTGGGTCGGGAAATACATGTTTCATCGGTTTCACGTTATTAACACGTGTACGTGTTCTTGGCACTCTGTTTTAAGAATTTTTTCATTTTGTAGACACGGGAATAAACGGAAGAAATATCGTTCGGAACGGGTTTTGGGAGAGATTTTTTATCGTGTTTCGTCGTTGAGCAAGTATCTCGTTGAAATGTATTTGCAATTAATGCAACCGATTAATTCGAAACGTACCTGGTTCCCGGAAAGGTTGTTGCTGATGTGTTGTATGTTGATGAGCGTCATTTTGAACGGAATTTTCATGTCTCAGCTTGCTTCCTGTTTGAGCAAACGGATGTATTACGAGGATATTAATACTCTGGAGGAACTGGACGAAAGTGGTAATAATTTTGACTCGAACTTTTGCATTTATTTCGAGGGAATCTGGGGATTTTGGAGGTTTTAAGAACTTGCAGAGATTATGTTTCTGGAAATTTTGAGGTTTGCAGAGTATTGTATTTTTTGGGGATTTAGGGAGCTTTTTCGGGGCTGTCATTTTGGGGAGTATTTAGAAATTTAGAATTATTATGATTCGAGGAATTTTTATGTGATTGTAATTTTAGGGATTGAGAAATGCTATATGGGAATATGGGAATTTTGGAATTGAGTAATTTGGGAATTTGGGAATTTAGAAGTTTGGGAATTTAATAATTTGGGGATTTGGGAATTTGAAAATTTGAGAATTTCGAAAAAGAATTTAGTAATTTGGGGATTGAGAAATTTGGGAATTTGGAAATTTAGAAATTTGGGAATTTAGTAATTTGGAAATTTGGGAAGTTAGTAATTTGGGAATTTCGAAATTTAGGTATTTAGTAATTAATTTGGGAATTTAGTAATTTGGGAATTTAATAATTTGCGAATTTGGGAATTTGGAGATTTAGAAATTTGGGAATATAGTAATTTGGGAATTTGTGAATTTGGGAATTTGGAAATTTAGAAATTCAGAAACATTATAATTTTAGGAATTTTTAAATATCGTATCTTTGAAATATCGTATTTTAAGAAATTAAGAAACTTAATAATATCTACTATTTAAGAACTTACGGAATATAATTAACTATTTCAAAGGACTTCCAATTTTGACCGCTTCAAGAGATCTTGTGAATGACACGTTTGCGGATCTTACATCACCATTGTTGAAACGACTTCGGCAAAGACTACAATATGCTGACTATTCAGAGTCGAATTCTAAATTACTTAAAACGAAAGATGCTGCCGTTCTAAATAAACTCGACAATATACCATTAAGATATAACGATGATGAAAGCAGAAGAAACGTGCATGTTGTCAAAGAATGTCCAAAACATTACACTCTTGGATTTGTAATGACCAAAGGTTCGTTTCATTTGTTATTAAAAATTTATAATATTAACTTATAACTCACAACCCCCGTTACTCGAAATCCTGCTACTTAAAACATTAATACTTCGAAACCTTAATACCGAGTACTGAAAATTACGAATTAATATTATCTAATCTTAGGATGTATTAAAATGTTTGTAAGTTGGTCGTGAATTGCAAACAAAATTAATAATCAAAGGTTAATCAATTATTTCTCAGTCAACAACCAATCACACGAAATAGTTCATTACTATATCTCTCCTCTGGGTAAAATATTGAAAATTACAGAAAAATATATTCGTCGACAATGTGGGTGGTTTAATATTGAAACGATCGCCCGGAGAGGGAATTATTTCATTTTCTCGTGTATAATCTACGTTCAAAACGCGTATATCATATTTTAAATAAATCGAAATCATTCAATCTTTCGAAAGCTCTTCGCCGCCCTGTAGATTTAAAGAAGATCAGAAATTTTGGTCAAATCGAACGACCTTTCGATCTTAATTGTATCTGTCTTGAGTTTGTCATCCACTGATCCCTGAAATGCCACGTTCAATGTAAACAATTTAATCCAAATTGAACCACCCTCTTTCGATCCCTGTTCAAATCCCTCGACCTTCATCACTGGTCTTCCCTTCACGATGCATCGTTCGAATTTCCGATTAATTAACGCGTGAACGCCGGGATTTACAAATAACCAGGACGGCAGAATCGAAAATCGAATCTGTTTGTTCCGGTTTGTCTAAGGAGAACGAATTTATCTTTTATCTTAAGAAAAGTAATGTGTATAAAAGTAAAAAAGATCGAAAAATATCCCATAGTAAAGTTTCCTTGGGAGTGATACTAAAAATTAATAAATTAAATTAGATCTCCTTATATTATATCCTTAACATTATGAGTATGAAAAATAATAAATAAAATTCGATCCTTAAAATTACGAATATTAAAAATAACAAAATATAAACTAAAAATACTAAATAAAATCAGAAATCATCATACCACGTCCGTAAAATAATCCGTAACAAAATCATCAAAACGCGGTAAAAGTGATAAAAAAAATTCGTTAAAAAATCAAAGCGTTGTTTAATGAAATTTTCACGATTTTCCACTCGAATGAATTGATTGTAGAAATTTGGTCCGGAACACGCGTACAATAATATCGATCCGTTTTTTATCAAAGCGAATTTGGGGAAAAGAGATGAAATATTGTTTGCAGGATCGCCGTTTCGCGAGCGGATAAACAATATCCTGGGAAGATTGAACAACGGTGGTTTCTATGGGAAATGGTATCGGGACATGTTTCAATCTCACAGACGATTGTATCGGGAAAAAGAGCCGACGGGGCATCGGAAGATCACGATCAGACATCTTTCTATACCGTTTGCGATCCTTCAGCTGGGGCTGGCCACAAGCACGATCGTATTTATTTGCGAGCGCAGGCAAAACAACCTCTGACAACTGATTTCTACGCTTCTGAGGATGAAGAACGACGGGTAGATAAAAATGCTGGACGAGGAAAATGGTGAAAAATATAAAATTTGAACGAATGGCGGAAATCTGTCGGTTTTTATCGGGGAATGTTTTATTCGACGAATATGAAACGAAACGTACGGCGGAAGTTCTGCTTGAAAAATGTACATTTTCCGTTTTTCTTTTTACCGTTAAATGAAAGTTGGCGGAATATCAACATTCTGCTATATTAAATGTATCGTTTGAACTGAAACTTTTGAAACACAAACTGTTTGCTGTAAGGAGGAACCAGCCATTTTGTAGTGAGAATATTGAGGAGTGATTTGTATAGATATTTTTGTTAGATCTTAAGCTTTAAATTGATGTGCCGTGTGCGTTGTTTCGTGATACTTTTATGTCATGAAATTTTAATAGAACTGTTAGGTTCCGAAATCGACCACAGGAATATTATTGTAAGCCATTTACTGGTTATGATTGGCAACCAGCCGTTATGTGTTAAGAATATCGACAGGGCATTTATATCGTTATTTTCGTCAGACCTTAAGCTTTAAATTATTATAGGATAAGTGTCATTTTGTAAAACTTTTATGTCATGAAATTCCATTAGAACGTTTAAGTTCCGAAATCGACTATAGTAATATCACTCCTAACCATTACTTGCTACAATTAAGAACCAATCACTTCATCCTAAGAATATCGACGGCGCACTTATATGATTATTTTCGTCAGACTTTAAGCTTTAAATTACTACAGCATAAGTACCATTTTGTGAAACTTTTATGTCACGAAATCGTCTCAGAACTTGTTACATTTGAAAATTGACCACTTGACACGTGACAACTTCATGCTATAATTATCTCTTTCGTTTATTTAAATAGTATCGATACAATTAGAGATAAGAAAACGTTCTGTAAATACACGATTAGGTTCCACCTGTCCGTCAATCAAACGACGAGTTAACACGTTCTCCCTCGTTTATTAAATAAATAACGAATGACAACATGAATATTCTATCAATAGTAGGACACGATTATAACACCTTTCGAGAGGGTGATATATCGAATCGATTTAAACAATGAACAAAGTATACATAGAAATAAAAATGTTATGAATTTTTTATCGAGCAGACGAAAGGCTGCCTCGTCTGACCTGAATCGGGTACGAAATTCGCAAAAACTTTACGAGCCGCGTGGAACACTTCATTTCACGAGATATCCATTTTTATCCAACAATATTGCTTCTGTCAGGAGACGAACCTTAAAACGAACGAAACAAGCTTCTACACTCTGGATCCGTGATCGTCGAACGACGCAGCTGGGTCAATCGTGACCCGAATACAATGATCTTTCGAGTGATTTTTAATTTTTTACGTTTTGAATTTCTAAATTTCTCTATTTCCACGATTCCGAGCTTCTTAAATTCCAAATTATCAAATTTTTAATTTTTCAAATTTCAATTCTCAGAAATGACTAAATAACTCAACACACGCGTCAGAAGATTATTAAATCAGGAGAATTAATCACACAAATTATTTATTCAAATTTAAACACAACAATTTCCAACAACACTGAATCATTAATTAATTCCAACACTCCCAGATCTCCCAGCATAAAATTCCCACGCAAACATCAACACAGAGGCAAACAATCCCCCAAAAAGAATTAAGAACGTCAAGGAATAATGATCCAAGGTAAGCTTCATCTTCCTCTGATCCATCAGCAATTTTCTCTTCGATCTCTGAATCTTCAACGGATACAACGTGTGCCGAAACCAAAAGTTCAACAGTCCAGCCTCCTTCGCTCTCAGCAGAACGAAATCCACCCTGTCCGCGTAGGGTGAGCTCGATTTCAACACGTAAGAAACACGATAATTCATCGGACACTCGTCGACAACGTGTAACAGATCGTTACCGTCTTTATCGAAGTAAGAATCATTCCTCAGGATCATACCGTAATATCTGGTGATAGAAATCTTATCCTCGAACGCCACGATATCCTTGGTAGACAAACCGGAACTGATGACACGGATCCTTTCGTTCAGCTTCCTGTCCAACGGTGAATCGTCGGGAAAGACGGTCTTCAGGTTGGCGTATTTGGTGATCACCGGTTTCCCCGAATCGATCACGTCCTCCAAACTGCGTAGCTGAGGATAGTGGAATGGTTTGTTCAGACTGGACACCAGACAGCTCTGATAGAGCCCGTTGACGATCAGAGAGAAGAACAAGGTAGCCGAGAGGAGACAGTTATGCGCCGGGCTGTTACCTTTCTGAAGAGGATAGCAGAGGATCTCTAGAAATACGAAGACAGCCGCCAGGTATCTGGGTACTTCCGGTGGTCCTTGGTGTTTGGGTTTCTTCGAGAAAATTGGATTAATATAATTGTCGAAGACCGTTCCAACTTTGATGATACTTTTAATCTTGAAAGATGACTCACGTGTGTTTTTATTATCTTCGATTTTGGGTTGCGATGGATTGCGAAGATGTTCGTTGACGCGATCGATGAAGAACCATATAATTGTTATTCCAACGTTGTACACGATTAGAACGAACCATACTCGTTTCTCGAACGGTAGAAACGGCATGTATGCTTTGGGTACCAAGCCGGAATCGGGCGACAGGAAGCAGAGTTTGTCCTCGTAGACGGCACAGGTGAATCGAGATTCCTGGGAGTTGTTGTAGAGTTTGACGAAGAAACCTGTGATGACCATTTCGGTGTCACCGTTTTGGATGCTTCTCAAGGATACCGAGAAAGGATCCTCGGGTCTGAAATCACGTTTCCTCATGGCTTTGATTAGAAACTTTGCTCTCATTGCTTTCTCCAAGATATACAACACGTTCCCGTCGAGTTTGCTCAGACTGAGTCGGTTTTGATCGTCGTAGGTGATCTTCATCAGCAACGATTCGAAGACGATCACGTTTATGGGGTAGTTGTTTATATTTTGAAAATTTTCAAAGAGTCTGCTGTTGATTTGGAATTTTTCGATCGGGTCAGCGTTCTCTGACGTGTTCCGAGGTCCTGAATAATTTATTATAATTGATCAATGATTCGACGGTGATATTTAAGTATTTTGATTATTGAAATATAAAATTGGATGAAGTTGCGTGTCTGATTGGTGATTATTGTGACAATTGTTCGAGTCAGTGTTTCGAGTAATCCTAATTAGTATTTGGAATTTTGCTAATTACTCAGATTAGTACTTGGAATGTTTCTAACTTTCTAGTTATCTAAATTAGTCGAATTAGTGTTTCAAATATTCTGAATTAGCAGAATTAGTATTTCAAGTATTCCCAGTTGGCCGAATTAGTATTTCAAATATTCCTAATTTGCCAAATTCATATTTTGAACATCCCAATTAGCTAAATTAGTATTCTAAATATTCCTAATTACCCAAATTAATATTTCAAATACTTCTAATTACCCAAATTATTATCTCGAATATTCCTAATTACCCAAATTAATATTTCCAATATTCCTAATTACCAAAATTAATATTTCCAATATTCCTAATTACCCAAATTAATATTTCCAATATTCCTAATTACCCAAATTAATATTTCCAATATTCCTAATTACTCAAATTAATATTTCCAATATTCCTAATTACCCAAATTAATATTTCCAATATTCCTAATTATCCAAATTAATATTTCGAATATTCCTAATTACCCAAATTAATATCTCGAATATTCCTGATTGCCCAAATTAATATTTCCAATATTCCTAATTACCCAAATTAATATTTCGAATACTCCTAATTACCCAAATTAATATCTCAAATATTCCTGATTGCCCAAATTAATATTTCCAATATTCCTAATTATCCAAATTAATATTTCGAATATTCCTAATTGCCCAAATTAATATTTCCAATATTCCTAATTACCCAAATTAATATCTCGAATATTCCTGATTGCCCAAATTAATATTTCCAATATTCCTAATTACCCAAATTAATATTTCCAATATTCCTAATTACCCAAATTAATATCTCGAATATTCCTAAATACCCAAATTAATATTTCCAATATTCCTAACTTTCTAATTATCCTAATAATCCAAATTACTATCTCCAATATCCCCGATTACCCTAATTATCAAAATACCCCGAATTAAAACACTTTCTCCACAGACTTACCTTGATAATCATTCGAACACAATTTATGAACACCGCCAAAATCATCTTCACGTTTATCAAAAGGCATATACTTGATTAGACAACGAAAATCATCCTGTACAGAAATGATCACACCTCTGTAGACGCTATACCTCTTCCAGAGCTGTCTCAACACGTTTCTCCAAGACGTAATCGTATCCTTTCCAAGGAATATAATCAAATACTGATTGCTGGAATTCCATAGTCTCGGCTGCCAATAGATATAAATGTACAGGCTGTACAAATCGCGGATAGGAATGACCCAGGTCAATTTAACACGATTTATCCAAGTAGTTTTCAACGATAGATCTCTGGCCCTCGCGGTATACAATTCAATCGAATTATCCGCGATATATTTGATCAGGAAATCGACGAGATTCGATTGGAATTCCGGTTGAACGATGGAGAACACTAGAGGATGAAATTCTGAAGAGTTTTGAATAAAATTCAATATTAATTTCAAGTTGTCCGTGTCTTGCTTCGATAAATTGTTTGGATATTTCGTTTCAATGTAGGAATACAATTTTGGATGTAACAAAATATTCCTCGTGGATGCAGATCTTGTAGAAATTATAATGCAAGTTATAATTAGATAAACGAATGAATATATCATTTTGATTGGAAATTTTTAATTTCGATTGTCCAGTTTCTTACGCCTTCTTTCTGATATTTGTTTTGAAATTCTTTCAATTGGATGATAAATACGAATGACACCTAGAACAGAATATTAATTTTTTTTAAATACAAGGATTTATTTATTTCTGCCATTTGGCAATATTTCTTTGCGATATATCAAATATAGGAATTCGCAGAACTTGGTTTCATAAAAATTCAATAATTTTGGAGTTTTTGGATGTCGTTTTGGGGAGAATTTAGACATTTAGAAATATTATGATTTTAGGAATTTTTATGTAATTTCTGGAAACTTAATTTTGGAAGTATTATAATTTTAGGGATTAAGAAATACTATATGGGAATTTGGGAGTTTTGTAATTTAGTAATTTGGGAACTGAGTAATTTTGGAATCTAGGAACTTGGGAATTTGGAAATTTAGTAGTTGGGGAATTTAGAAATTTGGGAATTTGGGAATTAAGTAGTTTGGAAATTTTGTGAATTTAGAAAATTCCGAATTTATGAATTTCCTCGTGGATGCAGAACTGCAAGTTAAAAATAGATAAACGAATGAATCATTTTGATTGTAAATTGTTAATTTCGATTGTCCAGTTTCTTACGCCTTCTTTCTGATATTTATTTTAAAATTCTTTCAATATTGGAAGATAAATATAGATGACACCTAGAACAGAATATTAATTCTAATATTCTAATTTTCTAATATTCTAATAATTCTAAAACATCAGAATTAAAAATACTATGTTATTTTATATTAATTTAATACCGAAGTTAATCAAAGTATTAACTTTTCCTTCCCCGAACCGTATATTACAATGTAACAATGTTAATAAATATCAACCATTTCCGATCCGTGTCTACATTTTCGATATTTCAATTATTATCGAACCTAATATTTTATCACGAAACACACTTTTATCATAATTTCACAAAATTAACACGCAATCTTTACCTTAAAATAAAATAAAATTAACACACAAATTTCCCGTTAATCTTCGCGAAAAGCAAGAGAACGAGAAAAGTCAAACACGGGAAGGAACTGTCGGGCTTCTACGAGCTTCCGGTTGCCAGCGTCTCTCGAAACAAGAACGTACCGTGTCACGTGAGCTCTGGCATCAATATTTATGCAACGGTTCGCCGGAAGTCCGGGAGAACGGCGAGGAACGTAGAATTAAAGACGATAAAGAATTTCGAAGCGATGGACAAGGTGAAAACTAATCGTTCGGATCGATAAATGGAAGCCCCCTTTTAAACCTCGTAAATCATCCCCCCACGAAGACGTAAGCGAGCAATAAAAATCAAACGGTTTCCACATTTTTCCACGAACCTAACGACGCGAGAGTTTTCAAGCTGATTCCTCGTCGATTCTTCGTTCCTTCTCTATTCTTCTGCGACACGATTCGTATTCATTCTAGGAAATATAAAATATTATTTCACCGGAAGTGGGTTTATTCTCAGGAGTTCTGGGTAAACGAAAAGATCAGAACGATTGCTGGATAATGTTTCTGTATTTGATTTTCGAAATATAAAAATGTCTAAAATTATGATGTTTCCAAATTTCCGAATTCTTAAAGATATAATTCCAAATTTTAAAATTTCTAAAAATATATTTCCAAATTTACAAGTTTCCAAATTCCCATAAATGTAATTCTAAATTTCTAAATTTCCCAAAAAATTATTCCAAGTTTGCAAATTTCTAAATTCCCAAATACCCAAATTTCTATATTCTCAAATTACTACATTAACAAATTTCTAAATTCCCAAATTTCCAAATCCCCAGATCCCCAAATCCCCAGATCTCCAAATTACTAAATTCCCAAACTTCTAAACTCCCTAATTCCCAAAGTTCTAAATCCCCAAATCCCCAAATTACTAAATTCCCAAATTTCTAAATTCCCAAACTTCTAAACTCCCTAATTCCCAAAGTTCTAAATTCCCAAATTACTAAATTCCCAAATTTCTAAATTCCCAAACTTCTAAACTCCCTAATTCCGAATGTTCTAAATCCCCAGATCCCCAAATTTCTAAATCCCCAAATCCCCAAATTACTAAATTGCCAAATTCCCAAATTCGCAAATTACTAAATTCCCAAACTCCCAAATTCGTAAAGATACATTTCCCAATTTCCAAATTCCCAAAAATATAATAATTCCAAATTTCCAATGTCAATTTTTAACCTGTCTCAGATATACCTTGTCTTACCTTACATTGCCAAGAGGGTTGAAACTCAAGAAATATTCGAAACGAACGTTTCCACTTCTCGTAATTTTCCGACAAGATACAAAAACCAACCGTCTGACAAACGACGAAACTTAACGTTTGGCCAGAAAATTAGACGAGGGGGAATTTTATGGTGTCCCACGGCCTCTTCATCGTGTTTACCCCGGGTAAATGGGTACGCACGTTTGCATCCCAATTGTGGCTCCTACGTGTTTGACAGGTCATTAAGCTCGACATTGCTTCAAACGTTTCCGAACAATTGCTTACAGGACAATTTTGTCCTCTTCTCTTATACCTCTTCAACCCCTGCTCGAATTTTTACAGATTCGTCATTCAAAGTTCATTGACAACTCAATTTGTAACCTTCGTGTGTTTCTCCTAAAAACCAACAAATAATAATTTCGAATCAAATCTTTGACTTAAAAATTCACAATTCGAATTAAAAACATAGCAATATTTTAATAAAAATCTCTATCCAATGAAATATAAAATTAAACATTCACCCATTACCCATCGCTCTAAAATCCGAAAATAGACAGTGATTATAAATTAACCGAAACAACCCTTACTTTCAGTTTTCCCTGAAACACTAACACGTCTAACTTTCGCTATTCCAGCAGCATTCTGAAAAACTAATAATCAAATCATTGCTGATCGAACTTCGCTTAACAATCGGCAGCATCGAAAAATCTATTAATCGACTTCCGTCAAATAAAGTGTCAATAAAATGTTAACGTTTCAATTAAAAAAAGGAAACGCTGTAAATTTATATCCCAACTTGACGATCGTTCAAAAGCATCCCAACAAAGAAATCAATAAACATCTGTAACTCTTTCCCATCGAATTCTACAAAAAAAAAAGGGTTAAACCCCCTTCTTTCGACAACTTCCAATCAACACCACGAAGCACTTTCTCGATTTTTAATAACGATACACCGTGTTGACCATATCATTGTTAAATGGCCTTATTAAATTTTCACTCACTCGTATCATCGATCACCAGCTCGGATAAGGGTGTGAATTTCACCGGCTGTGTTGTTCCTCGAACGATCCCTCGATCCTCGTCGCTTAAACGTCCACCTACCCTGGCTCTATTATCTCCTGATTCGATCTTGAAGAGAATAGAAAAACAAAAAATAAAAAAGAGGACGCGGAGTCAACGAGGTTTCGAGGATAATGGAACGACAGACGAGTTTTGATCGAACGCAAGGACGGAGTAAGATTGTTTTCTTCGTGAAAAGAAAAACGAACGAGACTCGGGATTGTTATATATTTTGAGATTGAAAAGTGCGTCGGTATTGGATGTATCGGTGATTCGAATTCTGTGTGTGCTTTGCTGACTTTGAGGTAATTCTTGAAATTTTTATTATTACAAATTGGAAGGTTTGTTCGTCATCGTATTGAACAGGTGTTATGGTAATTTGTGTGTAACAAGAGATGAATTATAGTGGTGTAGGTATTTTAAACTTTGGACAGCTAATTTAATTTTCCACTTGTCGTACTTTGTGTAATTATGGTAGGTCCTCGCCTTACGCGATTTAAAAAGAAATAGTGTTTTCTTTTATATGCAACGTAACCTCAGGACCCTGATCCAGAACGATTTGCGAAAGTTTCGAAAACAGTGAATGATGCTATTGCATCTGCTATATTATCATTTACGAAGAAGAGAAAAGAGCTACAAGGCAAACAACACTGGACCAGTACTTTAATAAGTGTATATGTATATATGTACGTAGGTTCATTCTATTTTCATATATTCTTTGAAACGAACACGTATTAAAAATTTTCGACTTACACGATTTTAATTTGTGTGTAATTTGTGTATAATAACAGATTAATTATAATATCGTGATAAACACTTCTCACTAAACCCTCAAGTTTGCTTCTTTAGAATCCCCTTGATCGCGGTAATTCGATTGAAACCTTGAATTTTGAAGCTTCCACCGATACAGATGATAATTAAACTAAAGAAATTAATCGAGTTACGAAAATCCTCTTAATAGCAGCGATTCGAAGAGAAATTGAGTCGTTATCCTCGTCAGAAGCGTGATTCTGAAACGGTAACCGGTCTGGCGGCCATTTTGTCGTGTATTAAGTACAAAATGGCGTCCGGTATCCCCTTAGAAACGCTAAGAAATTTACAAGTAATCAAAGAGATCAATAAATTCACTTATTACTGTACTTA
Organism: Stelis phaeoptera; assembly: GCA_943735885.1. Lineage (NCBI taxonomy): Eukaryota > Metazoa > Arthropoda > Insecta > Hymenoptera > Megachilidae > Stelis > Stelis phaeoptera. The sequence goes on along the minus strand of OX030939.1, from coordinate 9,749,006 downwards.
AAAGCTGCTTGAATTATATTTTTTCTGGTTTGGAAAATGTATTTTCGTCAAACCCCGGTATACCAGTTTGCGAGTTAACTTCGCATCTTAAAGATCCTCCTAATTGCGGTAATTCGAGAGGAACACTGGATCCGACAGTGATCCAGTGGATAATCTTGAACGGTAATGATCTCGATGTCGCAGATCCCTCTTAAATGCAGTAATTTCAGAGATGGGCCGAATTCGAGATGATAATTTCACCCAGAAGATCCATCTAATTACGAAGAACATCGGAAACTGAGAAACTTGTTGCCAGATAAAGCTCGAATTAGAATTTTCTTGATTAAACGCGTTGACTGCCAGCTACGAATATACTCGTAGCTGGTGTAACTACTTCGTAAGCCGTGGCATGGAATAAACGGCAGATAGCGTTAATATTAAGCTGGTGATACTAGCTATCGAATCGAAAGGTTAAATTTGAAAGTTAATGGATTGTATTCTTAACACGTTGATTAGCACAGTGAAAAGGGACGTGGATAGTCAGACACGCTGAAATCCTAATTATTAAGAATATAATCAACTAATTTTCAAATTTAACTTTTCAATTCGATAGCTAGCATTATTGGCTTAATGTTAACGCTATCCGTAGTTTATTTTATCATTTCTGTTGGTTTTTTTTTTTGCAGTCAAATAATTAACAAAAGAAATGACGAAACAAACCACGGATAGCGTTAACATTAAGCTAATAATGCCAGCTATCGATTTGAAAGGTTAAATTTGAAAATTAGTTGATTGTATTCTTAATAATTAGGATTTCAACGTGTCTGACTACACACGTCCGTTTTCACTGTGGCGGTCGACGTGTTAATAACGATTTGATATGCGATTACGATATCGTTCGGAGCCACGCTATTTTTCTTTCGAGTATAGATAAATATTGAGGGTGTTTGGAAGCTTCCAAAGATGAGATGGTTGGAGTATTTTAGAGATACCAAACGAAGGGATTCAGATTTCCGGAAATTAACGCTAGAATTACCAAACGGGTGAAAATGATTCGTATCAGATTTCTTATTTTAATTTATTTTAATTTAGAGAATTTATTAAAACGCTTCTGTCGAGTTGTACATTGGCTTTTAATCAAGACGAAGAATTATTGTATACGTAAGTTTACATTTTATGTTGTAATTATTTTGTTTTCTAATTTATTTTTTGAACGCCGATAGTTCTAGTGTTAAATCTAACACATGGCTGAGGAGAATTTACAAGCGAACTCCACGCTTTTCTTCTTTGCAAGGATATTTGTTAACCCTTTGCAATCGATTGTCCCGTCTGAGGGGACATATTTCATTTATCAGAGTATTTGAAAATGTGAAATTTAAGGTTTATTTAATATCAGAATATAGAGAATTAAGGAAAGGAATAAAAATAGATTGATTTTTCTTCCAAAATAGCGCATTTGGTTTTTGGTAGTTTTCCTGGAAGAGTAGACTAAATTCTCTTGCACTAGACAGGTGCCTCTGAGGCGTCATATTTAATTTAACCCTTTGCACTCGAGTGGCGCCTCTGAGGCGACCTATTTAATTTGCTAGAGTATTTTGAAATGTGAAATTTAAGCTTTGTTTCTATTAAAATATAGGAAATTAACGAACGAAATAAAGATAAATAAATCCATTGGCATTTGCAACTCTTTTCTTTTAAAATAATGTGTTTGATTTTCAGAAGTTTCGCTGGAAAAGCGAACTAGATCTGTACGTATCGGAAAATACCTCGACCGCAAAGGGTTAAATTTCAATTTCACCCGTGTCAAAATATAGAAAATTATGGAAGAGGAATAAAAATCAACAGATTCGCAAATATTTCTAATACTTTTCCTCCGACATAGTGCGTTTGGTTTCTGGATGCGTAGCTGGTTAAAGGGTCAACGTTTGATAAACAATAATTTCTAATCGAAATCAATAACCTTTGCCATAATTATTTTCATTTTTGAATCCCTCCGATTTTTCTTGTAAACCTAGCAATAAACATATATATCTTACCAATCCTTTATCGAATTGATACAAGAATACAGAAGTTCGTCAAATTTCTTCACCTTCCAGATGATTCTGAAAGCAATACTCCTGGGAAGTTTGCTATTCCAATCATCGATGACGAACCATCACGAGCCGTACCACGAAAGATTTCATAAAGCCATCGAATACTGGACGGAAACGTTGTGCACCCTGCAACAAACGAAGACGATGGTGTTCCATGGTATTTTTACCAACGGTACAAATATCTTAAGAGACTTCTTCGACGTCCTTCTTCGAACAACCACCGAATACTGTAACACCGTTATTTTATTAAAAACAAATGATTTCACCACCTTGAATCGACATCAAAATACGAACATCGTACAACGGAAAGACCAGGCGAAGGTTGTTGGCGAAACGGAGGAATATGGTTTGAAAATCGGGGATACGAAGATGGAGGAGTATGGTTCGAGGAGGGATGAGATTGAAACGGATGAGTATAGGTCGAGAAGGCAAAAGATATGGAAATTGACACCCGTATTGAACCTTCTTCATCACAAATGGAGCATTAAGAGAAATTGGAGGAAGAACGACGAGTATTATATCGATATATGGACGGTGAACGTTATTTTTATCGACGACAATGATTCCTTCGAGGCGGTACTGAATAGGTGGATGGCGTTGAACCGTAGGGAACATTTTATCGTGTTGGCTGTTTGGAGGGATACTCTGGCAGAGTTAAGTGATGCCAGGCAGATGATCGATAAAACGTTGAGGAAACTCTGGACGGAACAACGTGTTCTGAATGTGATTTTCAACGAACCGTTGTCCAGACGAGGCTTCCATCTGTACACGTACAATCCGTTCGCTGTGAACGACGAGAAATGTAGGTAAACGATTAAATTTAATTTTTACGAAAGTGTCGTTTTTATTCTGCGAATATTTTATTAACCCCTTGCACTATTTTGACGAGTCTGACTCGTAATTGACAATTTCGGGCCATACAGAAATATCACGAGTGGAACTCGTGGTCTTAATCTCGGGCCAAGTACTGTGCAGAGCTGGAAAGAATATTAACGAAAAGAATGCGGGTACGATTGGTCGTGTGGATTAGTTTACACCTCTACGCACACGTATTCCCGATCGTCGTATATTGTTGGCCGAAACAGTTACAACTACTAAGCGCATCGCATTGTGTTTAGTTACGGGAGCGTCAATGGTGGAGATCGGGTAGAGCGTGCGGCGTGCTCCCCTTGCCCGCTAATATTCTTTCACAACTCTGCACAGTACTTGTGTCCTAATGCAGGTAACGTGCTACCTGCAAGACATTTTCATGGTACAAATCGAAGAATATCGTGTTTCAAGTTCCGACACTCGGTCTCCGCCGCTTTGTCTCCTTTCCCGACCACTCGGGCCGTCTCGCTTGGGCGCACGGCTTTTTCCGATTTAAATCGTAGTGCAAGGGGTTAAGTGGTTACGCCTAGTTGGATAGGTCGGAAAAAAATCGAATTATTCGTTTTTTATAGCCTGGGGAAAATTGGAGAGGGTCGATACAGCCTGTCAAAGGAAACTGTTGCGTTTCTTGTCGACGTTGAACCGGATACGGACCGTCGATTTTCACGGGTACAAATTGAACGTGAGCATGTTCGATCAGGGACTGGAAGGGATGAAGATTCAGGGAGAGATCGACCCGACATCGATTTACGTTTATTCGGGAGGGTACAATTGGTCCAGCGGTATCTTGTTGGGAGTTTTGGCGAAAAAATTGAACTTCAATGCGAACGTCATCGAACCGAGTGACGGTGAAGCGTACGGGTATCAGATGAGAAACGGTACATTCAACGGAGCCATAGGTAATTTGTTCTTTTAATTTTCAGACTTGTGTGAAATTGTTTTTGTGTACATTGATTGAACGCGGTTTAATTGACGAGGGGTTATAGAGAGGGAGAACTTCGATAGAATTTGGATTAGAATGTATTTTGAAATTCTGGGGAAAATCTAGGAAGAATCGATGAAATTTTCAAAATACTAGAGAAATCTTTTGGGAATTTTAGAAAGATAAGGAAATTGTGGAGAAGGTTTAAGGAGAATTCAGGGAAAATTTTGTAGAGATTCTAGGTTCTGGAGAAAATCCTGGGGAAATTTATGGAAATTTTGAAATACTAGGGACGTTCTAGGGAAATATTAGGGAAATCCTACAGGAATTCTAGAGAGATTTTAAAGCAATTGTAGGGAAAGTATATGGGGAATCTGGAGGGAAATTTTATAGAGATTGTAGGTAAATTTTAAAGTCAATTCTGGAGAAAATCTAGGGGAAACTTATGAAAACTTTGAAATACTAGGAAAGTACCAGGAAAAATCCTACCGGAATTCTAGTGAGATTTTAAGGAAATTGTAAGGAAAGTGTATGTAGAATGTAGGGAAAATTTGATAGAGATTCTAGGTAATTTTAAAGTCAATTCTGGAGAAAATCTAGGGGAAACTTATGGAAATTTTGAAATACTACGGGCGTTCTAGGGAAATATTAGGGAAATCCCAGGAAAAATCCTACAGGAATTGTAGAGAAATTTTAAAGAAATTGTAGGGAAAGTATATGGAGAATCTTCGGGAAATTTTATAGAGATTCTAAGTAAATGTAAGATCAATTCTACAAAAAACTTATGAAAACTTTGAAGAACTAGAAAAGTCCAACAGAAAATCTAGGAAAATCTCAGAAAAAATCCTACAAGTATTCCAAAAAGATTCTAAAAAAAATTCTAGCAAAACTAAAAGAAATTCTATCAACATCCCAGGTGAATTTCAGACAAATTCCAGGGAAATCTAGGAAAAACTCACCAAATTTCTATCCCCTGAAGGAAATCGTAGAAGATATCTAAGAATGTTCTAACAAAATTCTATTAAAATCAATCTTTTCAACGAATTTTTCCAATCACCTCCGAACAGGTGACGTGTTGCGGCACAGAGTGGAAGCATCGTTCGCTTTCTTCTTCGTGAGAAAATACGGAAAGAACACGAACAACATGGAATTCACTACGGCCGTCGGTTTCGACGAAGTTTGCGTGATAACCCCGAAAGCAGCTAAAATACCAAAGGGTTTGAGAATCTATCGAATCTACGAGCTATCTGTATGGTTGTGTATCTTCCTGTCCAACATTCTTGTCTATTTCACGTGGTACTATGCCCAAGTGTTCACGCCCCAAAGGTACGTTTCATGAATCAGACTCGATCTTGGTCGTAAATATCCATGCAAAACGATTTCATCGGCAGATCGAAGAAAATCGACGGTCAAAGGATAGCGTTGCACACGCTGTTAAGTAATACTGGCTATCCCGTACCTTCGCCCAACTCGTCCGTGGAAAGATGTTTATTGGCGGGTGTCTTCATAAGCAGCATCACCGTAATCGGTGTGTTCAACGGTGTTTTGTACACGATGTTCGCGAACGATATGCGTTACAAAGAAATCGACAGTCTGACCGAACTGGACGAATCTGGATTGCCGGTTGGTATCTCCTCGAATTCGAGGGATATATTCGGTTACGGGGACGACTTGGATTTGCCGCCAGTTATGAGACGATTGCGAAAGAAGATGATCCCGATTCCTAATAGCGTTGAAATGGCAGCGATTTATCGTAACGTGAGCGGTATACTGCGGAAGCAGCATTATTTTCTGATCAGCGAACCGTTGAAGGATAAAAACGGGATCAGAATGGTGCATCGTATGAGGAATTGTCCAGGTACGTTGATCGTGGATGATTCGGTTAACGTTCCTAGGTGTTTCGTGGTTTATTCGTTCGGTAGATTTGTTTTCGATTCTGATTTTGTCGACTGGATAAAGGTACGTGTTGTGAGTTGTACAACGGGGGAGGAGATTGATTAAACAGAGCAACAAATTGAATCTATCGAATAATAAACGTGTAAATATGATTTGTTTGAAGGATATAATAATAAAAAGGAAAACAAACATTGATCAGAAATAGATCAAAATCAAATGTTTGCTTGATTCGACGATGATATTGGAGTTTGTTAAAAATTACAAATTTCTGTTGTATCGTTTCGAAGTTATATGAACGGAATGAAAAAATTGTTCCCTTGGAATATTTCCTGTGAAATGTTTCACACCATCTATATGAGAGGATGATCTTTTTAACGTCATTGCGATGCAATTGTAAAGAACTACCGACGTTTAACACGTTGACTGGCACAGTGAAAACGGACGCGTGTAGTCAGACACGTTGAAATCCTAATTATTAAGAATATAATCAACTAATTTTCAAATTGAACTTTTCAAATCGATAGCTAGCATTATTAGCTTAATGATAACGCTATCCGTGGTTTGTTTCGTCATTTCTTTTGTTAATTCGGGTGCCGGTCACTGGTGACCCCCGTGGCAGCCAACGTGTTAAGAATATAATCAACTAATTTTTAAAAACCTTTCAAATCGATAGCTAGCATTATTAGCTTAACGATAACGCTATCCGTGCTTTGTTTCGTCATTTCTTTTGTTAACACGTTGGCTGGCACGGGGGTCACCGGTGACCGGCACCCGAAATTTTTTACAATCAAATAATTAACAAAAGAATTGATAAAATAAACCACGGATAGCGTTAACATTAAGCTAATAATGCTAGCTATCGAATTGAAAAGTTAAATTTGAAAATTAGTTGATTGTATTGTTAATAATTAGGATTTCAACGTGTCTGACTACCCACGTCCGTTTTCACTGTGCCAGTCAACGTGTTAATTCGGGTGCCGGTCACTGGTGACCCCCGTGGCAGTCAACGTGTTAATATACAGAGGGTGTCCCGTAACTAGTGTAAGAGCCGGAAATGAGGAGGGTAGCTGAGACGAATTCTGAACAAGAATATCCTTTGCAAAAATATCAGACGAGGCTTCGTTTTTGAATTATTAACGAAAAACACTGACCAATCAGAGCGAGCCCTCAGCCGTGATAAGGTAACTTCAATTTTCGTTAATAATTCAATAAACAAAGCCCCCGTTCGATATTTTTGCAAAGGAAATTGTTGTTCAGAATCGTCTCGCCGTGCATTAAAAAGCTAAGCAAAAGATGGGACGTTTAAAGAACGTCGTATTACACACGGAATGATCATACAGATGCACAACATTTACAGCGAAATTTCATCTAGCCTGCCTTCTGCCAACCAACTCGTTCCTTCGTGAACGGATCAACACCGAGATCAATCGATTGAATCAAGCCGGCTTGCCAACCTTATGGAGAACACGATCGGTGTTGGAGCATGCTTTAAAAATGAAATTGAACCCAGAAAAGGAACATACCCATAAGAATGATAATTTCGAGGCGTTGCAATTGAAGGATCTGCACATATGTTTCGTGATACTCGCGGCTGGACTGTTATCATCCGCCGTTGCCTTCTTCAACGAGATGGGTTGGTTGAAATTAAACTTCAAGAAGATAACTTGATAAGATCGGTGTCGAATTTCGAAATAAATTAATCGATGAACAGTCAAATTGTCCAAGTTTCTTCGAACTTTCCATTATCCTGAATGTTAACTCTTTGCGAACGATTGGGGCGAAACTGAAACATCGTAGCAGGATATAAATTCGTGGATACACAGTCTGTCTAGTATCGATAAAATGTGAGAATATAACAATTATTTGATGCTTTTATATGTTTTTTTTTTCTTTTTTTCAAAGTATACTCCTTCTGATAGTCTGAGAGTTAGTAACGTTTTTAACACTTAATTTTAGCAAAGCTCATTTTTTTTTTATATCACCTCCCATTTGTATGGCGTAGAACAGGGTTCTCCAAACTTGTAATGCCAAGGGCCACACTGACTGTTTCACAAAGTCGTCGGACGTGCCAAGACCTAGCACACCGTACCAACGTACTATTTTTCTAAAACGAAACAAAAATTTTCATTACAGCTGCAAGCTGCTGGTGACATTTTCTTTTTGTACGAAACCAAGCCGCTTACTTTTGCGATTTAGTTTATTACACTTTTAGAACCGAAGAAGCAGTATTTTCATTGTAACATTTCGAACGGAAGTACAGAGCCCGATTTTGCAACTTTGCTTCTGGAAATTAAAAAAATAAATAAATAAAATAAATAAAAGTGTATGTTTTCATAGAATAAATTTTTGTATGGCCACTTTTTCCAAAAAACGGCTCTCTACTTCCGTTCGAGATGTTACAAGGAATATTTAAAAAAAGAAAGATAGACTGTATATTTAACACCGGTGACCGGCACCCGAAATTTTGTCCAATTAAATAATTACCAACAGAAATGATCAAATAAACCACGGATAGCGTTAACATTAACCCAATAATGCTAGCTATCGAATTGAAAAGTTAAATTCGAAAATTAATTGATTATATTCTTAATAATTAGGATTTCAGCGTGTCTGACTACACACGTCCGTTTTCACTATGCCAGTCAACGTGTTAAATATCGTCCGAATATTTTTCACCGGAATTAAATCAGAAATAAAGTAACATCCGATAGTCGTAGCGAAACTGTGAAAATCGTAATTTCTGTAAAATATTCGACCATCGAAGCGTTGAGAATAAAAATGCCCGAATTTGATAGAAAGTTGACCATTAACGGGTTTAATATCGATGGTATTTTCGCGACACGGTTTCCAGCGTGGTTCAACGTCGCGAGAATTAGTCAGCGTGGTACGAAGGAAACGATGGTTTATTTTAAGGAAGTCTGAAAATACGCGTTCGCGTCCCTCGTCGCGATATTCAGTCGCTTGTCGTTCCATCGTGATATACCATCATGGCTGTTAAACAATCTCCGTTATCGTGTATAGTGATTACCGTTTCGATAGGTATGTATCAACGTCTTCGTTCCTTTATTTGCTCTTTATTCCGTTGAACAAGCAAAGGGAAACTGCGATTCGAGACGCGATCTTACTTCCGGCTGTTTCTTGGAATTCTTCCGTTTCCGAAACGGAGGAACGATGGTTGAATAATTGAATCATTGAAAATTTGAAATTCCGGCATTTGGGAAACGACGAATTAGATGTACTGGTGATCGAGTTAATAAACATTGAAAATTTGAGATTCTGGTATCTGGAAAAATAAAATTAGGTGCGATGGTAAATTAGATTAATAAGCTTTGAAAATTTTTGATTCTGACATCCTGAAACGGAATTCTCAAGTATAATTTCTATATCATAATTTTATTATTGTACTGATGAGAATGATTTGATTAAAACGAAAATAATTATGATAATATTTCGTTTCTTGACGATTGATTTGTATTGGAAGGAATTCTTATCGGTGGAATTTGAATAACAAGATAAATCATTGCAAACACGACCGTTCAAATATTTCATTTTAATTTTCGACGGTAGCGACTGAATCGAGTATCTCGATAATTTTTAAAACGAACGAGCAATGATAAATTGTTTTCTGCTTTTCTGTCAACAGCGTCGTCGATCTTCGCGTGGAATCCAGATATTCATCGGTAGGTAGATTTGAATATAAATATCAACGTAACAGTTTAATTGTTGGTTCGTTGTTATTAAAGAAAAGTTAAAAACAAGGTAAACTTTCGATAATAGTTTGAGCGAAACTGGCCTGTCGATTTTCTGGTGTTATTTTTTACATTTTTAATCGAAATTTTCTAAACACATAATGTATACAGTGATAATTCAATATTGATTTATTGTAAAGTAATTAATAACTTGACAATACGGTACAAATTTAAATTCGCGTGTTTTCAATTTCATATTTCCGCGCGCTTTTGTAAATAGTACTAATGGCGCCATCTAGTGATACGCGTCGACACTGAGGGAACGGAATATTGTCTTTTTTATTAAAATAAGCGACTTTTGAGCATTTTTGAGGCCAGATAAACATTATTTAGTTTTAATGCGATCTATGAGATAGTATTCGACTTTGTTTTGAGGCGTCAAACGCGATTTTGAGAATAGGGTCAATCCATGGGCACGAAAAACCCTAGCCATCTAGCGGTGAACTGACGGTACTAATGGAACTAAATTTCAATTATTTTTCATGTATTACTGGACTTTCTCGACTTCCTAGGACGTTTTATATTGATAATTTGCCTTAAATAACGTCGTTAGAGTGCATTTAGTACGTTAAAAGTAGTAATATTGACTTTGAAACACTGTTATTTCTAAGCGCTCTAATATACGGCGGCTCCTTTGAAATTACTAACATATCAGCATATAAAAGAAACAAAGAAAACTTGTTTTTCGCAAATGCTCGACTAGGAAACTATAATCATGCATACCACTTTCGAATTTTTAGCATAAATCAGTTTTATTAACGGATCCAGCTAATCACCTATAGACGAGACGCTCCTTTTTAAAAAGCCCGCCATTACTACTAGTTTTACCGCTGGAGTTCAGCGGTTCGCTGTCAGATGACACCAGAAGTAATTGCCTGAACTAATCATAGAGTTTGATCATTCACCGATAGATGGCACTAATTCTATTTTTTTAGGGCAGTCTTTTTAAAACTCTGGAACATGTAGCATAACAAATGAACCTCAACACTTAATTTCGCATTCTCTTTCTCAAGTTACGAGAGCTACGACCTCGAAAGGGGACCAGTCATTTACGAGGCCTACTATCCGGACAGCAACGAAGAGTCCCGCAACAATGTCCACGAGAAACGTTACTTCGACCGAGACGCGGTCCTGGAGAAGACGTACCAGCTACCCTCCCAACGTTTGGTGTACCCAGAGAACCCTGTCGGATTCAATAACTACCAAAACGAAAGGAAGATGTTCCTTCAAGACACGCGAGAAGATCGTTTCGTTCCTGAAACAAACACACAACCTCTGGACATAAGGGAGCTCTCCAGCCTAGCCAGAAGAGCCATTTCCCGCGATCTGGAGAACTGGAACACTCTCGAACAGTATCTGGATCGCGCGAAGTATCAGGAGCCTTTATACACCCATCAAATCGTGGACCCGAACTATAGGATCAAACAAACGGTCCGTAGCATCGAACCGAGTCTAAGAGACACCTTGAAGCAGGGTCACGATTTAAGAAGAGAACTGTACGAGGAAATTCGAGAAGAACCCTCCGGTTTACCGGTTCGAATTCGATTGGAGGACACAGGGGACTCGATGAGATCGCTGAAAGCCCAGGACCCCCTCGGCAGAGACTCGTTGTCGACATTCAAAGCAGCCCCGTATCAAAATCAATCGCCAGAAATGATCGCTAAAGCTGAAGAATCGCTGAATGTTCCAGGATCGAAGGAAGTAGGTCCGCTAGGTTCGAGAACGAGCATAGACGCTTATCCAACCGAGGACATCTTCGCGCCACGACCTCAGGTGATCAACTACATCTTCTCGAAGAAACCGGATGCGCCTGGAGAGGGCAAGGCACAACAGAGCGTGTCTGAAACAAAGGACAATGTAGAACCGTTGCCTAGAAACTACGGGGACAATCTTATACGGGATGAAATTAAGAAGACGGAGGAGGGCAAGGACGTGAAGGTGACGTCCATAGAAGTCAGCGAGATACCCAAGCATAAGACTCGTCATCATCATGGGGAATGGCCGAAACGAGACTATTCTCGTCATCATCAGTCATAATTCATCCATTTATTATATCTGATTGGAGCTGAAACTTTGTCGTGTACTTCTGCTCCTTGAATCCCATGTTTCTAATTTCGAATGCGAGCTGCGAGTTCGGATATGTTGCAGTTAAAAAATTTCTATCACCTGTTCACAATAAATTGTCATTAGTATCGATTGAATTGGGTACTGCACAAATATAGCAGGAGGTAAACTAGCGCATCACTTTGTTGACAGGTGCGGAAAAAATAGGAAGCTCTTGAACAAGGATAGATAGATCCTCGTCTCTCCAACGGTGCTGTGACAGAGAGGGTGATACAACAGTAGCAGGAGAGACGAAGACAGAGCGATAGGCAAGCTGCATAATTTTTCGATGCAGGTATTGCAACTTTCTGATCCGAGAAAGCAATATTTTCGCATAATTCTTTTTTTAAAATATCGCTTGGCTCATTCCGCAACGCGCTAAAGAGCCCTTTTTCGGAAAAAGTGTACACTCAAAGATTTATTCTATAAAAACGAACAGTTTTATGTTTTATAAAGTTCTGAGAGTGAAATTACAAAATCGGGCTATTAAGCACGCCGCGGAATGAGCCAAGCAATGTTTAAAAAAAAATTATGCAAAAATATTGCCTTCCTCGGATCAGAAAGTTGCAATAATTGCATCGAAAAATCATGCAACTTGCCTATCGCTCTGTCTTCGTCCCTCCTGCTATTGTTGTATCATCCTCTCTGTCACAACACGGTTGGAGAGATGAGGATCTATGTATCTATCCCTTGTTCGAGAGCTTCCTACTTTTTCCGCAACTGTCGACAAAGGCGTTAGTTTACCTTCTGCGCACCTTGAAAATATAAAGCATCCTATGATTTAAATATTTATTTAATATAATACACTACAACAATGATACAATCATCTATAACAACATGTATATATCTCACTACGCTTTTTTTAACTATACGTCTATTAACAAACGATGTAACCATGTATAGGAAAATATATTTACTCGCGAATCGTACAAACAAACCACATGCGTAAGTTTGATAAATAAAATGATGAAATTAATGCTAGACTACCGAAACGATAATAAATACATGATGAGTAGAAATGCAAAATGACGAGTGACATTGAAAAAGTTTGATAACGAGATTGTTTTGATCGAAATTTGTCCAAAATGTTTCTTGAAAGAATAAATGAACGAAATATGTACATTATTATTATTTTTTTTTTTTTTCGTTTCTCGTGGGATGAAGTATGAATACGATGTTACTGGAAGAATTGATTTTATGAACTAATACTCTGAATGGTTGCAATAATTGCATTACTTCTGATATAAAGACAAGTACGAGGACAAAACCACAAGTACTTTTATAAGTAACTTACGCTATTGGAACACAACTTCGTTTGGTGAATAGTCTCAGTTAGCTACATCTAGAACATTACATTTAATTCTCCAATTACTTTTTTTTTTTTGGACATTAAAGTTCTGTCATCGCGCAAATTCACTGTCCTTTGTGTAAAATGCTTTTGATCTGAAAGTCATTTTACCATGACCTTTCTATGTACGCCACAAAATAAAAATAAAGAAACACTATCCCATACTTGTATAGTACACAGGTACTTGATTATCGCAAATTGAATCGTAGAAGATGTTAAACTAACAGTTAGAATTGTAAAATTGTTTCTAATTGCGTTGGGTGACAGTAAAAGTAAGAAGGAACAATAAAACCTTCAAGGCAACGACCTTCCGCATACTCTGAAACATTCTTAACTATGCAAACAATAATTAACAGTTTTTAATTCTTATAAATGCATTATGTATACCTTTGACTATTTAACACTATACACGCTGTTACATCTTTTTATGTCTATGCGAACGTTCTTTAAAGATAGGTACAATTTATTTTTATTTTTTATCTCTATTTTTCCTTCAACGAATCTAACAAGTATATTCTTTCAAAAATATCGAAGTAAAGAAATAATTGAGTGACTTCAGAAAACATAAAACTATAATCTTTCTGTTGCGTAAGATAATTGAAAAGTTTCACTCTCGATTATTTTAAACGATTAAGTTGAAATGGTATAAAAAAATGCGCTATGCGTATTTTACATAAAACAAGTAAAAATTTGTATGCGCTTGAACTAAATTGAAATCACATCCATCAAATAAACTTTTGCTTCGTTGTCAATTCGATCCGAAAACCTAAAATTGCGTTTTATAGGTGTTTTAATATGTTCATATATTTACTTCTTGCGTATTTGAATTAACTTAGCGCCGTATAAAATTATTTACCTACATTTATTTTGTATACTAGCAATTAAACCTTTGTTGTACTTTGTCATACAATAATTATATCTATTACCGTGAATCACATGATGACATATAAAAATAATTACAATTCAATATCAAAGAAGCTTCCTATAGGTACACGTTTGGGAAACGTGAATTCGATATCCTGCAAGTTAAAAGTATAAATGCATAAGAGATACCAAAGCACAAGTATCGCCGACGAGATACTTTTAACCCTTTGAGGACAGAACACTTTAATGCTTGAAACAGTAAACACACGGAATATTATTTAATTAAAATAAAATAAGCAGAAATTCCCTTCCTCGAAGCATACGCTAAAAATGTCTGTTCTTCTCACTTATGGTTACGATTTGTGTCCAAAATATAGGACGATATTTCTTAAATATATGTACGAATCTGTAAGTTGCTGTGACGGTTCGATTTCGACGCATATATGCATCGATCGTCCGTAAAGGGTTAAAGACTGCCAGCCTTACGGGAGTTCGCGTGGCAGGAAAAATTCGCTGTTTTCTATCGCCTTCTAGGATATATTGCGGTCAGAATAAGAAACACTCGCGGAGGATGGGACTGGCCCTATCGACTAAACGATCGCCGGAGCAAGGGGAGTTTTTCTCTCTCACTTTGTCACATTTTGTTCTGTGCGCGTTCTTTGTCAAGACGTAGTATGGTTAGCGGTTCATTCGTGTTCCTTGTTAATGACAAACAAACGCTAGAGAATATCGCTTCATCTCACTTTGTCTGAATTTGTTTCGTTCATTTTCTTCGTTACGCCACAGACAATTCCCCTTGCCCTGGCAACGGAGTACCAGTCATTTTAAACACATTTACCGACAGAGCCCCAGGCCCACCAGGCCCATTTCTTGGCACACCAAAATACATAGGGACTGACAGTCTTTAATAGTAGCTCGTCGGTGAAGGTATAAAACATAAATGTTGTTTGACATACTTACTTTATGATTTTTCCAAGTTTGAAAGCAGAAATTTTCGTAATTTTTCGTATGCCTTAGAGAAATCATCATTTTCGATTACCATGTCGAAATTACCAGGCTTCTCACCTAAACAATAATACACCATAAATATACAAAAACTGTGAAAACTATAATAATCTAACAAATAACACGTACCATATTCCATTTCGGATCTAGCAATAGATAATCTACGTCGTAAGGAATCTTCCGTTTCTGTATTCCTGTCCTTTAATCGTTTCTCTAATTCTTCCATAGACGGCGGCTTGATAAATACGTATAAAGGTTTAAGAGAACTTTGTTTGATTTGTTTCACGCCTTGTACATCGATATCCAATACGCAAACTTTGCCTTCTTGTTGCACATCTTCCACCGCACGTTTGCTGAGGATATTTTAAGGAAACTTATAATTAACATAAATCATAACGATTATGTATTCTATTCTGAAATCAAATTACCTAGTCCCATACATGTTCCCGCTGAATGTGGCTGTTTCAAGAAATTCACCTTGCTCTATCTGTTTTTGCATCTTCTCTTTAGTTGTAAAATAATAATGCTTCCCATGTTCTTCGCCAGACCTGGGAGGTCTAGTCGTATGAGAAACTGAGAAACCAAACTTATCTGGAAATTCTTCGAACAGCTTCTTTATCAATGTACTCTTTCCGCTGCCAGAAGGACCGCATAAAACTAATGGACATGGACCCTTGTGAAACATATTACGAGCACCTGAAGCAAACATGATGGTATCATGAAGTATGTGTTTTCCACTGAATAAAAAATATGAATGCAATGTGCACAAATCAAATTATTTCATACCAGTTACTAATGTTCTAAAATACAATAATGATGTCATATTTTCGTACGCTTATAATTTAATTAGTTTTCATTCAATAGATTAGAACCACATATTAACGGATTCGAAGCTGAATACGATAAACTGCGGCTACTTTGGCTTGAAAACAAAATAGGAACAATCGTAAAGAACAAAAATGCCGGAAACATTGAAATTGTAGAAAAATCAGGATAAACGTAAGCGCGTAATATAAAACGAAAGTTCGGTAAAACACTACTAGAGCACGATCTTTACAATGTATCGAGATTCTTACGAGCTACGGAATCAAAAATAAAGAGAAGCGTCTTCAGAATATTGATTTCTCGAAGAAAAACTTGCCATAAGTTGTATAACTTATTATACAAAAAGGTTCATCGAAAATTGAAAGAAATATACTAAGATCTTCAACTACTTCGTTTGAGAAATATTTAATAATGTACAATTTGTTATAACCAAACTGTACGTGGGTTTAACTTGCACGAACCACGCGGAATACGAATTCAGCTGAGATGACTTGTCTGCAAAACCGATTTAACTACGCTAGGAATGATATTCGTGTTCTGCCATGTTTTAATAATCGGGTACGACATGTATATATGAAATATGGAATACTAATCTCACCTTTAATATTCAAGGGAGTTTGAAAAATTAATACAAAGCGAATGTAAGTAAAATTTCTTCACTAAGAAAAGCACAGAGATCCGCGGTCGAAACAAAGGGCTACCACATTTCCGTTTCACGGTTTGCGCATGCGCACAGGCGGCCGCATTTGGAATTTTATCAGTTTTTTAAACTGTAAAGAAAAACTTTGCGAACAAATGTCTATTGGCTCATACAGATAAATTTAATATAACTTATACAGATAATTTGTAAATATTTGAAGAAGTTAAATTCTCTCTATTTAACAAGATTTACAATTTTAACTGTCATACAGTAAAGAAAAGCAATCGTTTAAAGAATATTTCAATTATATTTTACTACCTAACATGTACATACAAGTTGTTGCTCTTGAAGTGCAAAATAGAATTTGAACAAAAATATTTATATGGATAAAGTATATTACGCAAAATAATTATGTAATATTTACGTACGTGTATTCTTTCTCGTGTAATGAGCGTTACACGCATGCTTCAAGTAAGCAACATTTGTTTTGCTGCAAATGCGGTTTATCGAGTAAAATTGTTTTATTATATACAGTTAATTTATTTAACAAAGTAATAATCGAAAACTAAAATTGATATATTTTATCCTTTCACATATATTTATATTATTTTTAATATTTGAATGATAACCATTTACAATACAGATTTTTTAAATTCTCTCGTAACTCCACTTGTACAGTACATTATAATCGAAAATATGAATTTAAATATATATAGTTTCTATTCTATACACACATAAATTTTAATCAGAATAGAGACAATTTTGGTGATCTTCAATTATACGAGTAACGGTACTCTTATATAAAATTAATATGTACTAGCTACGTTTGAACATTGCACAAGTAATACTAGATTTTATATCGACAAAATATAGTCTTTTTCTGTATGCATGTATCATATACATATGTATATCATACGTATATTTCTATATACGTATATCCTTGTAAACGCTTAATAAAAAGATAATAAAACTAAAAAAATAATACAAAAAGAAAGAAAAAGAACAAAAATTAAAAATATATATATATATATATTTCATTTTAAATTACTATATTTTGGTTGTTATGATTAAAGTATTTTAAATCTCGGTATGGCAATGCATACATGTAAAAAACGCATGCACGTACGAATAACGTAAAAAAAAAAATATATGTATATATATATATATATATATATATATATGTATATATAAATAAATATCACATTATGTTCATCAATACAGATACTCACTCACACTTGACAAATGTTAGAATAGCAACGGTAGTAGAAGTAGCAATGTAGTTAGAATAATAATCGCGACAGTGACATTCACAGTGTCTTTTCCTTGTACTTTTACGTAATGTAACGTGTGCGTGGCAGATTTTATTTGAACTTAAATCCTTATTCAGTTCTATCTTCCTTTCGTTTGTCTACGATCTACGAGATCCGGAAGATTTAGTTTAGACTTCGGTAGGACCAGAAGGTTTGGCTTGCGTTCTCCGTCGTGCCAGCTCAGACATAACGACCGGACCGATATGAGGAGATCTCGGACTGCTAGACATAGCTCTGTAGGTTGCCGCTACCGCCCTCTGAAAATATTTTTTGTTACATATTAATGATAAGGTTCGTTCAATCGTACAAGGTGGACGCACGACCTTTGGGATACCGATTTCATTCAAATCTTTGTAGAATTATTCGATACGCGAAGAATTTCAATTTGTACAATGTCTACTTAAGATTGATGGTTATATTAAAAGTGCAAGATGGAATCGATATGTTGAAAAGTCGTGTTTTGTTCAATACTTTGAACGAAGGTAAAATACTTTTAGGCTATGTGGATCCCTAGTGCTATCAGGTAATACTCTCTGCGGAAGACGATGCCGATTAGCGATCCACGAGTACTTTAAGATGGCAGCTGCGGTAGGCCTTCGATTAGGATCAACGTGTAACATTCTTTTGACGAGCTCTTTAGCCTCGGTTGAGATCTGACACCATATACCGCTTTCAACGTCGATATAACCGGGTCCGATACGATCTAGTATATCGGTCGCGCTATCTCCAGGACTGTTACGAAATGGCGTATATCTAAATTGTAAAGACATCATCGTTATTATTAAATAATCTGCACGTTTTATGTAACGAACGATCGCTTTAATTACCCGGCTAACATAATGTATAACAGAACACCGAGTGACCAGATATCGCAAGCCGCATCGTAACCTTGACGTTTCAACACTTCCGGGGCTACGAAATTTGCCGTGTAACAGGGCGTCATTAACAAACCGTTTTCTGCTCGCAACTGTTTCGCAAATCCAAGATCGCACAAACAAAGTGTCGTTGGATCTGCTCCCGATTTTGAATATAATATATTGGATGGTTTTAAATCTCTATGAACGACCTAACGATATCGTAAAGTGGTTAATTAAGGAGACGAAAGATATTAAATCGAATAAATGATAAGACACTTACTCCATTTTCATGAAGATAATGAACTACGCTAGCAATCGTATACATCACTTCGGCAGCTTCTCTTTCTGTAAGATTGCGCCTTTGTAACAAACGATCTAATAATTCCCCGCCTCGCAATAATTCTAATACAAGATAAGCTCGTTTATCGTCTTCGTGGACAGCCCTCAATGTTACAATGTGAGGATGTCTTCCATATCGAAGTAAAATTTCTATCTCTTCCGTTGGATCTCTTTTCGATTTTTCAATTACCTATTAAAATTTTAATTAGTACCGTTAATACGTAAGCTTGAATGGAGAAAATTATACAGTACTCGTATTATTAGTACCTTTACTGCATACTCCGCTTTGGTTACTTTGTGAACGACTAAATAAACAGTACTGTAGCTTCCTTTACCGATTTCTTGCTTAAATTCGTACTCATCGGTTATGGGAATGGGATTTACGTACGTAGGAAACGTTGTGCTGAGACTATCACAGTTTCTGTATTCAGGAGTTTTAAGATGATCCTCGAGAAGGCACGGCGCGACAAAACTAAAGCCACGAAATAATTCGTGAGCATTAGCACTGGGTGGTACCCCAGGAGAATCTAAATATTTAAAATAGATAATTATTTTTATATTTTAAGACACGAGTCGTCGGTCAGAAGGTACTCGATGGTTACCTTTAGGCGTTTTACATGTAAATTCGCTATCAAAATAAAACGCATCATCCTCTTGACTAACCGCCGGTTTAAAAGGAGGTTTTATTTCTTTTCTATAGAGAGCATCCCAATCAATTGTTGCAAAGAATACATGATTTTTGATTTCTTCTACTCCGCCTAGAACGAGAAGAAAATAATAGCATGATGACGCATCTCTACTTTATAAGAAAAGCGTGAATAATTACCAGATCCAAGCCGATTCGCGGGGTTTCTCTTAAATAATACTCTTAAAAGCGCTTGTGCTTCCGGTGAAATATTAATTGGCATACCAAGTTTTGCCTTTAATATTTGTGTCATGGTTTCTGTACGATTCGCGCCTTGAAATGGAAGTGCTCCGGTCAGCATCTCAAACTGAAAATTATTATTAAGAGTATTAAGACTGTCGTCTGTGATCTTGTAATACAACTTACCATAAGAACACCGAAGCTCCACCAATCGGCAGCAAATGAATGGCCTTTACGATTCACAATTTCGGGCGCCATGTACTCTACAGTACCACAAAATGAATACGCCTTACAATCATCTAAAGGCTGTTTACTTAGACCGAAGTCGGTTAAAGATATATGGCCTTCGGTATCGAGCAAAATACTATTATAAATAAAATAAACAGCATGAAATTTATATACTTTAATAACGCATGAATTAATACCAAATAATATAATACAAACTTTTCTGGTTTCAGATCTCTATAAATAATTCCAAGTTTATGAATATGATCTAGCGCAAGAGCAAGCTCTGCTAAGTAAAATTTTACATCATCTTCGGTAAACATTACCTAGAACAATAATTTAACAATAAATCAAACTTATAAGAAACTGTTGTAATGCTATAATATAAGTGAACTTAAATGATTAAGAACTACCTCCTTAGCTAATCTTGAAAATAGATCGCCGCCTCTTAAGAAGTCTAAAATTAAATAGAGTTTGCCTTCTGTTTGGAATGCATAATGTAGCCGAACTATGAACGGATGCTCGACATCCACTAATATATTTCTCTCCATTTTTGTCCTAACTCTGTCCCGAACTGAGATAACATTGCAACATTAAACCACTTTAAAAGAAAAAGAAAAATAATAATTCTTAAGGCGAGGATTGCTCTGAAAATTCTTTGAGATAATTTTTAACATAAAAATTAAACATAAGAAACAGTAAAGTCAAATATATATCATAGTGGCATTATGTTTAAAAACCCTCAGAGCTACCCTCGTTAGTTTAATTCGATAAATACCTTTTAGTGTAGCTTTTTTCAGAACTTTCATGGCATAAAGTGTTCCGCTATCTTTACCAATAACTTTCCTCACTAAGAACACCTAAATAATACAAGAATTTCATTCGTAGAAAGTTGCAATTTAACTTGCCATATTTCTTCTGTAACTCTGAATAATTTTAAATACCTTTCCAAACGATCCTTGACCAAGGACTTTGAGCAGTTCGAATTGAGATGGACCTGCCTTCTCGTGGCCATCTCGAACCACCTCGCGCAATTCAATTTCGTGTGACTCAGAACATTCGTTTGAACGTGATTCGACCACATTTCCTTGAGTCATCGCTTCCTCCTGAGATTCTGCTGGAAGAATATCTACAGCTTGCTGAGAAAACAAATTCATTATAACACATGAACTTTCAACGATGTTCCAACACAAGTAAACTGTATTCTTCAACATTTTAATGTTAACATTGCACTTTGACAACAACAAAAACATTACCTTCTCGGTTACATGTTGCTCAGACCAAGGAACTGTTAGAGTCGCCAACGGCATTATATTCGATGTCGTATTAGTAAAATTGTAGATGTTTTCATAAAGTATTCCTACGTGAGCGGTCGTCATAAATTAACATTTAAGCTATGTTACAGAAGCGTAGCGGAGATCACCGTCGGATTGTCAGAGTATTACAGGAGTTCCAAGGAGTTCGCGGTAAATTGACTGACGCATGTATCGCGTATATATGCTCTACAAGTATCGACCACAGATAAAGCGTTAAACCAAAGGCATTCAAACCAGATTTCTGACACGAACCGGAAACACCTGCTTTGTGACTTTAAATAAAGCCAAGTAAAATGGCTGCTTTTCAACAAACTTGTTAAAATATAAAAAAGCTTATGTACCGACAAGGAAATATTTACAGGAAATACTTCTGCGATATAGAAAATGCTCGAAATAGACTTGCAAACAAATGTAACGTTACGCCGAGTGTTAGTTAACAGAGATAAGTGTAGATAGTCACCTTCACAGGTGCGGTTATCGATTTGTCAACCAACAAACAAAAAAAAAAAAGGAACTCAGCCTTTACATTGATGATATAATATACTTACCTATATCGTGTTTATTTAACAAGTTTTATTTACTTCATTTTATGATCATGAAAATTTTGAGTTGAACTATGAAACGCAGAGAAACTTTCACGCCTTTTATGATACAAGTTATAATCGGTTCGATTAAGAAAAAAATATGTTGTGAGGGCATAAAAATTGTTTAATAAAAACTTTTTTTTTAATAAGACAGATATTTAACAATAATGTATATATCTACATATATATTTGTAAGAAATTACAAAGTAGATAGTTCGGTAAGCCGGAGCGGCACTGATACTATATGTATATTTCATTTCATTTTATTTTTGTTTGTTTTAAACATTTCTGTTCGTTTTACTTTTGTAAAACAATCGTTGTTTTCTCTTTTCAAATAAGTCTTTTCAATAATTCAAATAAGAACCGCCTTTCCATTATCTTGGCATTTAAATTTAAGGCCTCCATTCGAACGCGTATTACGATTACGACAGATTACGAACAAAATGTATGAATATGTTCCGAACGAAAGTTTCATATAATTTCTATTAATAATATAAAAGATCTTACATAAGAAATAAAATTTATGGAATAAAATTTGTATCCTGCTTTGTTATCTGGATATCCGCGTATAAGTAGACATCAAAACTTGTATTGTTTTCGTCACACTGGTGGATGCTGTGAATGCGAGTCGTTTTGACATTATTAATATTATAAAACGTTGAATCCTTTTTAAACTAAAAGGATTTTGTGGTACGTTTAATGGAAATTATTGTAATAATTGGTGAAATCCTTTTAAACAGTAATAAGTGTTCTAACCTGTAACATTTCATTTATAAAATCGTTTGTATCTTTAATTTTTTATTAATAATCAAACTATGTTTAATAAAAGACACTTAGCAGTATGTAACCACAGTGATGTGCTTTACACTGTGTAAACTTATCTTACGTGAACATGAATTAGTCGCATTGAATAACCTTTTTCTTTTAAGCTTATAAAAATGCCATGCTGGTATTATGAGAAGAAGGAACTAAGAAACACACCATCCATTCAAGATGGAATTGATTATGAAACTGAGTGTAGATACAGAAAAGAAGGTGCGCGTTTCATCATCGATACAGGGACAAAGATGGATTTAGGTTACAATACAATGGCAACCGGTGTTGTTTACTTCCATCGGTTTTATATGTTTCATTCGTTTAAAAATTTTCCACGATACGTAAGTATCCGCTGGTAGCATATATTTTAATATACAAAATATATATTTCATGTTTTTAATATCGTTTAGGTGACCGCATGCTGTTGCTTATTTCTGGCGGGCAAAGTGGAAGAAACTCCAAAAAAATGTAAAGATATCATTAAGACTGCCAAGACTTTGCTAACTGACCAAAAATTCATGACATTTGGAGAAGATCCTAAGGTAGATTCCTTGAATCATTGACTCATGAAGCGGTGCTACTTTTCTAAATGTTTTTTCTTTGCAGGAAGAAGTTATGACATTAGAAAGGATTTTATTGCAAACTATTAAATTTGACTTGCAAGTTGAACATCCGTATAGTTATTTATTGAAATATGCAAAATGCCTTAAAGGTACATATATAAATTTAACAATGAATCGTGTATTAAATAACAAAACATTATGACCATGTTGCAGGTGATAAAAATAAGTTACAAAAGATGGTTCAAATGGCTTGGACGTTTGTTAACGATAGGTAATAATCTCGGCGACATTGTATATAAATGAATCGAAACACGTGTAATTGTATTCTGTTTTATCCTTTATAGTTTATGTACGACATTGTCTCTGCAATGGGAACCCGAAATTATAGCTGTTGCTCTTATGTATTTGGCAGGAAAGCTTAGCAAATTTGAAGTGGTAGATTGGAACGGAAGACAGCCAAAACATTTACGGTGGTGGGATATGTTTGTCGAAGATGTTACCATGGATCTGTTAGAAGGTTTTGTACGGTGCAATAATATTTACACATATATTTATGAGTATATGATTTTTATACATGCTATAATTTTTCCAGACATATGTCACCAGGTACTAGATTTGTATTCGCAAGCTAATAATACAAAACCACCAGATTCACCACCGATGACACCATCTAACGAACCATGTAGAGATAGAGCAATAGCACCACCTCCTGTAGAATCATCGTCTACTACTCCAAACGGTATACGAAATAAACATCAAACTTTTATTTTGGCTTGTATTCAAGTGAAACGCGTATTTTAATTTATATTTAATATCGTATCGTAGTTACACCGGGAAAATCTAACAAAGTTGAAGCAACTGCAGTTTCGGCGAATGGATGCCCACCAACGGACGCTACAGATTCGATAAAACCAATCGATGTACCAACACATTTCCCAACGTATCCAGCAAATTTTCCCCCTGGCAATATCAATTATCCACCAGCTTTTCCTCCGGCAAATGTTTCTGTACCTCCACCTCCTGTGAATACAATGAATCATATTGTTCCACCTATGCATCACATGGGTTCTTCCGGTGCTATCAGACCAGCACCGCCTGCTCCTGCTGCGACACAGTCGCCATTTCAACCATATCCTTATCCCACAAATGCTTCATATTTCCCACCAAATAACCCGGTTCCTCCGGCTCCTACGCCACGTACATACTATCCACCGCAGCCTTAGCAGATAGACATTTTTAATACCAAAAATACAATTTCTGTTCGTGTAAGTGTTGCTATTGTAATTAAAATTCATAATATTAGGTATGTAATATACGATGACCCTTGCATGCCACATTACGATCTCAACGAAAATTTTCAATTTGGTACTTCCGCAATTTTAAACTTACTCTTGTAAAAACCTTTTTAGAATAACAGTCTTTTGTATCCGGAATCCCGGCGCGGTAAAATCGCTCGAACAAAAAATAAGTGTGACAAGCGAGGGATAAATATATATTTGCTATCGATAGTAATATCGAATGGTACAGTTATTACGTGGTTAATAGCTGAATACATCAATTTTTTAATGAAATAAAAAGTTCGCAATAAACAGAAAAATTAGCTGAAATTTTATATGTAAAGGTTGCCTTTATTAAAAAAGTCTTTGCCAGCAAATGAAACATCATGTAGTGTACAGTTCATAGCTACAAATAATTTTAAGAGGGGTTCTGCAGACGATGAGTCCAAAGCAAAGCTGTCTGCATACAAAACGTACAAAACTGCAGGTAAATCCATAAATTCTGCGTATGATAAAACTGAAAAGAAAATTGTTAAATTCATATACATATCAACCCCCGGCCGACCGCGCGGCGAATACAGGGTTCATTCGGATCCATACGAATAAATTGCTATTTTTGTCGTTGCGTATGAATTTTTCAAACAAATTTTTATTGTTTCGCGTCTATGGAATTGACGTGGAATCGAATCGATCTTTCCGTATGCGTTCAATAGAGAGGCGATAACTTCCAACTATTTGTAAACATTTGGATCCAAATGGATCTTGAGTCCGGCCGGCGAGAGTTAAAGTATGTTTCTTAATTTTGATCTGAACGAAAACCAACCTCCTGCAGTAACTCCGTATACAATATTTGGCTGTTCCAAAAGAGGTACTTTTAACTTGCAAACATTTTCACCAGACTTTGTAACTAACATTCTTAAGAACGACGCTACATCTGGCACGTTCTTACGTTTAAACTGTGATATATGGCGACATGTTATACAAATTGTATTTTCTACGGTTGATAAAATATCAGTCATCTAATAAAATGACAAAAATTAAAACCAGTTACTTAACATTTTGATAGCAAATTGTTTCATTTAGATACACTTACTTTGTCCACGAGTTTACTTGAAAATTTGACATCAAAATGTGCAGATACAATGCACAAATATACCTCGTTGTTAATTTGATAAATTGCACATGCCTTTTTTTGTTTCTCGTTTTCTACGAAACATACTTCTTCCGAATTTTGAGCCAAACATTCCCTTGAGAAATCTATAATTTCATTGCAAAAAGAGCTTACAAATCATCAGGATAGTAACGTTGGCAAAAAGATATGTATGTTACCAATTAACATTTCTCCTTCGATTACGATTAATGTATCGATCCGAGTTGGCTTTTCTTTCAACCATCGGACCAAAAATTCACTGAAATATAAATCAAAATATATTTAGTATTTTGAAATGTTGATTCCGAGGAGGTTATGTTGAGTTAAAATACAAACTTACGGTTGATATATCGGTTGTCCTGTCGGTTCATTTTCATCTTCTTCGTCCCAAAATGCTCGGGAAACTGGAAATACCACTTCTCCAAAGAAACTCGTCATTTTTCACACAAAATTAATCGAAACCGCAGAACTTGTTATGTCGCGTCTTGTTATACAAAGGGATTGGAAATTGGAATAACTGCGACTCATCGTTGTTAAAACATTCATGATTTGAAATTTAAAGTAATACGAAGGGGCAGTCGAATGATGTATCAGTTGTTTTGTTTATTAAATATTATATTTCATTTCAATAAAATTTCACGTTTTCTTTCAATACTACGCGAATATTACAAAACTATTTACTTGCCAATTAGCAATTATACACATCTGTATAAAAGTATAAAAATTCTTAATGTCTTTGTCATGGAAGTATATTTTACATTACATGTATCCATATCAACAATATCTTACTCTATAATTGTCCTTTAAATTAAATCATATAATTCTTTCTTTCAAATAATAGCACTTTGTCTATTGCTTCAGTGATTTTAAGAAATCAATTATACGCTTAAATCTAATGTAAAATGTCATAATTATTCTTTTTGGTTTGAAATCTTGCTAAATTTGGACCCTATACAGTATTTCCGGTGATATACATATATTCAACATCATCTTAATATTATGGTGTACGCGTGTAAAATATTTCATTCTATAAAATAATGAGCATCGCCGTTTTTCAAAGGTACAGTTTTGTGACATATTTTGGTATCTAAAAAATACCTTACTATCATTGCGTATACACAATGCTCTAAAATATACGATATAAAATCATGTACTTAACACGTGATATATACTGTTCCCAAGCTAAACCGTAACGCATTTTACAGCGTTCATTGTCCCTTATTGCTCTGTGTACTAACAATAACGTACACATAATCGCATAATAATAAGGCAAAATATCACATGCCAAACCAATACACGATATTGACCACCACATGATTATATCACCCAAGTAATTTGGGTGTCTCACGTGACCCCATAAGCCCGATACTATCAGCTTCTTACCGCGTATTGTTGGTATCGTTTCTAGATCTATAGAATAATATAAAAAAGAATTCTTTTAGAATTATAAAAATTTCACCTAAAATTACAAGAAAGTTTTATACTTACGCGCTAACGATGGAGATAAAGGATTCGTTCTGTACTCATTTTTCTGTAAATTACTAATTCTGTACAGTAAATATCCAAATATAAAAGTGAGCACAGGAACGATATTCATGTAACTCAATTGTGTCCTAAAGTTGAAAAAGCAAAAAAGAAAAACATTTGGTTTCATTTTACATTTACATTTTCGATCAAATTGCGATACTTACTTATGATATAACATATACTTTGTCGTCAGAGTCGGTAAAAATGGAAATAACAAATATCCAGTACATAACATGTAACCAGTTCCTTCGTACATTACTTCAAAAGTTGTCAAAATTGCATTCTCGAAGAACAACGCATCCATTGCGTAAATGATTTGTAGTAAAGAAGCTAATAATACACTGACATTAAACTGTTCTAAGCTATAACTTTCGACGTTTTCGATCGTTTTAATCACGATGGATAAGTTGATAAGTATCTGTAATTTCAATATAAATTAACGTGGTTTTTACATTACAATCACAGAAATTTCTTACAAGATCCCCACCATAGCTATCAGAGATGAACGGAACAAGCACAGTTTAAAATCTATTGGGCCGATTCTAGGATTTATCTCTCTGCCTTGCCAGAAGTTGTATATTGTACTATTTGTAGATCCGTGTATATTAAGATCAGCCACGGGTGCTTTATTACCCTTTATAAATATTAACACCGATAAAATCATTCCAAGAATCCAGCCACTGATTGAAAACTGTACACAATTCTCTATAATGAAATCAGCGATTTTTATCTCTTTGTATATACACGTGGTAAACACCAACAACGATAAAAGGGCACATAAAGATCCTGAAACAAAAATATAATAATTAGAACATTTTGGCTTTTATAAACGTGATAATCGATTAACGATAAAAATTACCATTTAAACGGTACTGCAATCTTCCAATTCGACTTTGCGGTCCGTCAACTTTTCGTCCAATTGGAACGGTCGAAGTTATAGCCACGAAAAGTAAAAAGCCCAAATGTGCCGTAAGAACTTCGAAATTTGTGTACGAATTAAGATCTGTCGGTATATCAAAGTATCCGAACGAACATCGATTTTCTCTGCACATTAACTGTGGTAAAATCGTACCGAGAGGTAATAAAAATATCAGGATGAGACTACCAATCCATCCCCCCCATTCTTGTGGCTCGCTAACAATGCTTATCTCCTTTTTCCGTTTTTCCATTACTTGCGTGTTAATATCTTCGTTTAAAGTTTTTAATAAATCCTGAAACAAGATATCGATGAATACCCAAAAAAATTCGATCGATTAACAGCAATTAATTTATGCATCTGAAAAGGAAACTTTACCTGATCTCTTTGTACCGAGTATCCCCTTTCTTTCCCATCGGTAAAATTAAAATCATGCAACTGACTTCTCCTTTCTAACGGAAGCGAGACAGCTCTGTTAATATTCCTTGTTAACATAACCATTTTATGGTCCGATTCAGGTTTTAGAGTACCAGAAAAAAGCCTTGTCGATCTACGTGTAGTAACTGTTCCCATTTCTCTTAACTGAGACTGGAAAGCTATCGATTCAACAGAATATTCTTCGTCTTTTGTACTCTTTTTACTGATGATATTATCATTTTCAACTACATCTGTACATTTATAAACGATATTATTATTATCGCAAGAACACGATGTTGCACATAGATGTTATATATTCATACATTTACCATCGGATAGTTCTATTCTTGGCAATGAGACTTTTGGAAGTTTTGCGCTTCGTGGCGAAGCTTGTTTACTTGCGGCCAAAGCTCTGCCAGGTGAACGTCTACCCGGAGATCTTCTACCTGATCTAGTTGGGCTCTTTTTACTTACACTGCTTGTTCTTGCCGTGCTTCTAGACGGTCTGCTGATCTAAAATTAAAGAAACAAATATACATGAAAGTTTCTGAATACTGAAGTAATTATAAATAGGATATAATCATTGCAAAAGCGTACCTTAACATCATTTGAATGTACAGTACGCTCGCTACCTGTTTCAAATTGTACTCTGTAAGAATCACCCCTCACACTCATTATCTTAGCCTTAAAGTATTCATCTGTGTTGGGATATCTAGCGAGTACTTCCGTTCCTTCAGAATATTTCATTTTTATACCTAAAAACTAACACTGTCTTGTAAGAAATTATTGTGTTATATAATAACTAAACACACATACAGAGGATTAATTGTTATTATATAAATTGATTATGTTTCACTTGAACGAAACACCGGTTCATAGCGTTGTTTTACAATCTGTAGCGCAAAATAATATAAATATCATTCCATGTATCGACAACAAATATTAACGTGTACGCGACGAATCCTGAATTAAGCTGTAACATATTGAAACGTCAATTAATGCATTTCCATAACTTACGTGCACTTTCACTCAGACAACAGCAATATCTTGTAATGAGATTCCGTCTGGTTTAAAAATAAGAGAGCTTCTAATCGTAAGGTTATAATTAACGCTTTTTTTTGCATCATAATACGAAGACGCGCACACAATACGGTGTTCCGAGATGCATAAAATGCAGGCCACGCTGAATGGTTGCACAGGATGCGTGAATTATGATGCGTTTACAAGAAACCGTCCGAACGTGGATGCTAAAGTTTGAATAAAATATTGTTAGCGCGTAATTCTTGAAGATATAACATCGCGAAAGTTTTAAACATTTTGAAAAAGTTGCTTCAACTGCTGAAACGAAGAATAATCATTGTTGAGCTAAAAATTGATTTTGAGGTACGTTCATGTGACGCGGATCTATGCTTTCGTAACTTTTAGCCGATTTTAAATAAATTTGTACACGACGAAGTACCTTTAAAACAATTGTTAGATTTGTTTTTTTTTTTTAATCGCGACACATTAACTTACATGCTGTTAACTGTTTTATAAGAATTTAGATTTTATCTATCCACATACACAGGTAATGACAGTTGACACGGTATGAAAGTGAAATCCTTCAAAATATTTCCAGCAACGTTAATCCGTTGAAAAGAATCATTGACATTTGTACCAAAATTGTATTGATTCTAACCATGGACACTGACCTGCACGTAGACGAAACAAATCTGAAAGATGAAGAACAGTTTCTGGTTTGTGAATAAATTTAATTTTCCCTCGGCGTTCGAACGGTCATCTAGGTATCGTTCGCGCAAAATAAAAAAAAGGTGGCCGGAAATGACGCCAAAGGAAATTCCACTTCCTTGCGATTCAAACGTATTCGAAATATTTCAGACAAGCGTCGAGAACACGTTGAGCACCGTCGAGGAAAGTATGCGTAAGTTTATAAAAGACGTACCGGAGGCATTGGCCGTCTCCGGATTGGAGGTTAACCTAGAAAAACTAAAGATTGACGATGGTAAGAGAATACTGCAGCTTCTTCATTCGTTTCCCAAATCGTTAACCGGCACGAAAGTGGATACAGAAGGTTTGACCTTTAGCAGCTGTTCGTTTTCTTTCTATGAACGTTAACCCTTTCGTGATTGCAATTATCCATCATTTAAATATTTACTGCGTACCCTAAATTAACCGTTTGCTGCGTATAAAAAGAAATAATACGGAATACTACAGAATGAAATGTATAAAGTAGACTGAACTTGATATAAACTAGAATTTATCTTAAAAAAATAATTCTATAATTAAAACAATTTTATTACACGTAGAAGTTCAAATAATGAATGTTGTCGCATCGAAAGGGTTAAAAGTATGTCGTGTTTAATATCAAATTGACATTCTCTCGACGTTTGTAGAGGAGAAACAAAAATGGTCATCGTTGGAACGAGAATGCGAGCAATTGCGTGCCCAATTGGAGCAACAAATCGACGGGAACAGAAAGGCGCAAGAGGAGATAAAGTACCTGAGAGAACAAGTGACTTGAACGTTAACGTCCCTTCGTACCCGTACAATGTTCATCGACGTTCAACCATCGTTTTATTTTATTCATTTTGTTTCCTTTCTGTAGATATTAAGTCAGAGTACTTACTGTGCCAGTTTAGGGGCAGTTTTGGGTAATCTAGCATGGCGGGCGTCCAGGTTTCCGGAGATCGTCGACGTCTGGCTTTCAGGGGTAAACATGGAGCTTTTCATCAATGAAGGATCTCACGTTAACCTTTATTTACTCGTATTTAACTTTTTGTATAATTACTTGCACGGGTTCTCATATACATATAACCCCAGTATATAAATAGTATATCTTGATGGGATATTTTAACTAACTGTAAGAAAAGATTTTCAACTATTTTCACTCAAAATAAATTATCCGTTTGTACGCGATTTGCGACTAATTAAAGGTTAATCGGTCTGGTTGCAGTTTCAGCACAAGATCGACGAATTTTTATCGATAACGGACGGAAGTTTCGTCGCGTTCATAAACACTTATCGGAACGTGTTCCCCCCAACATGCAACGTCGAGTACGAGTTTATAAGCGGCTTGTTAGGCGTCGTGACAAATATCTCGGCGACGCCCGAAGGACGGGAATTTTTGGTCACCAACAAGAATGGCCGTGATTTTGTGCAGAAGATGATCGAACTCATGCCTGCTTTGCCTATCTCGCAGGGGTCTCTTTCTTTACAAAAGTGATTACGTTAGTATTTAAGTCGATGCATATGGATTGTCGGATTCCAGTTTATGATCAAAATTGTTGGAAATATTTTAGATATATAATTTTTTATATAAAAAAGTATTTTGATGTCGAGCTTAGTAGTGCTCCGTCTGCAAAGGGTTAATACAGATAGGAGTGATTTTTCTTTTAATACGATTTTAAGCCTGATAACAATACCGCTGAGATTATCGATAAATCAGAATGTTTGGAAAGGTGTAGTGCAAACAAAAGAAGAGTCTTTATTTCTATTAGGATAAATCGTATTTGCGAATCTGACATCATATATGTTTCCAACTTAAAAACTATTCTGTATTGATTGATCGATAATTCTACGTTAATACTCACCTTTAATCGTGACGTATAATCTCGCACAGGTTGATGCTGATGATATTCTATAACGTGAGCATGAACAAGACCGGTTTGCAGCATCTATTCGAGTCGGAGATATGGGAACCGTTAAGCCATTATCTGCGAAACAATTCGCTGCCAAACAAAATGCAGCTGCTCTGTCTGCGGGTACTGCAATCGATCACGTACGATCTGACTAACCCGAAATACATTCAGAAGTTGATCACGACGTTGCCGGTCGACAGGATAGAGGATATCGCGGCGTCGAACGAGAACGGGACGAGCAGCGTCGCGAAACAAGTGATAAAACATTTGCGGGACTCGCAGAAATTATTGAGTTCGAATTAAAAAACAAAAATATTTTACGTATGATTTAACGTTGATTCGCGTACCATCGATTTCACGTTGCCAATAAGAAAGAAATTCCGTTAAACACGAATTCTCACGCGCCGAAGCCGATACTCGCGTTCGTGGAAATTGAACATTCGGTTCGCGAATCGAACCGTTATCAAACATCAGCGTGTATCCTTGAAACGTGTTCGTGACTAGTCTCGAGAACTGTCGAATATCGATCTGCTTTAATGCAGCTACAAAATAAAAGCAATCGCGTGGAATAGCGTGCGGGACAGTACGAAAATCGATTATGCATACGGTTAGGCGGTAAAGCGTATATCGAGCGGACGGGTATCTTTTCGAACAATTAATCTGATTACAAAGAGGTATTCTTCTGATTGAATAAACACCGTCTGTTCAAACGATGAATCAACTCGAACGATAAAAAATGAATTTTTATTATTTTCGCATGTATTAGATTAAATTAGAGAAGACGCTAGAATGTATTGTAGATGCAATTGTAGATGCAATTAGTATGCAAGACGCATATGGCAGAAGGATGCGCCAGCAGGGGGGAACTGTGACGGTGTGTTGGTCTAAATTTCATTGAGCATCGATGGCCTTCAGCTTTGAAGGTTGCGTCAACGAGAACACCGCAGTATCGTGTTTCCAAGTTGCGACCCTAGCGTAAAACGTACACTCTCGCGTGGAATACGTTTCGCGCAATTGCAACCATATACTCGCAGACGCAGATTCCGTATGTTCGTTAAATAAATGAAACGCAAGATTTATTTTACAACAACTTCTTCTACTTCTGTCAGTCTTTCTTGTTAACATGGATGTCACTATAAAATACTTTTATATTCACAGGGGGCTAGGGTCCGTTGTTTCTAACAGAAATATTAACATGTTGATTGTCACGGGGTTCGTTATCGTATATTTTCTTACAAATATTTCTTTCGCTTAAGATAAGATATTACAAATATTATATCGTTTCAGGTAGAGTAGGAGGGTGGCCAGGCCCACCCTTACGCTAATGGCTGTGACGTACGATGTGTATATGTATACATAAAGGTTAAAGGTTAGATTTAATCGACGATAGCAAACAGCTCGCAATACTGATTGTTAGAAACAAAAAAAAGACAGCTTTTTATGGGAACAACAACGAGCAGAAAGATTTGTACATTTCGTTATCCCGCATAAAGTGATGGAACGAAAGAAAGAAGAAGAGAAGAAAACGATAGGTATAGACGCATGGTAATACCGACCAGCTATCGCGTCGATAATCGAGCTGCGCAGACTCGTAGGGTAACGCCACGTGGGGGCGTGCGCGACAAAAGATCGCGCTTGCTCCCTTGTCGCGTGTCGTTTTGTCGGCCGGCGGCCGTGGCAACAAGGGGGTGAGGGTGGGGGGTTACGCGTCGCGACGTCCGGCGTCGCGTAAACGGGAGATCACGGCAGGCAGGCAGGCAGGACCTAGGGAAGGCGACGGCCGGGCGGTCGTTTTATTGATCCCGGGGCGCCGCGGCGCTACCCACCCGCGGCGGGATCGTCTGCGAGAAAATTCTCTGTCCAACAGGATTTTCACGTTTTCTATCCATCCAGTTCGACCGTGAATAATTACGCGAACGGGACAACATTCGTCCTCTCGTTGTCGATTAACGAACAAATTGTATCGAACGGTTTGTCGAAACGTGGGTTGGACTCGACCGTTGTTGTGGGGTACGAGCAACGTCCTCCTCGTCGCCGTCGTCGTCCAAGGTACGAACGATTTGAAATTGTTACCGGTGGTGACGGTCGTATCGTTGGTTGTACCGCGTAGGTCGTAACGAGGGACGACCCGAGTGACGCACGTATCCTTGCGGTCAAAGAAGATCGTGTCCGAGGACAGATGGACTGAAAGAACGTGGCGGTGTTCGGAAGAGGCTGTCCTCGAAGCACAGCTACGACTTCCAGGATTTTTCATGCAACGCCGATGGAGGGCTTGTAAATCGGGAGAAGGCGCACCGGATCACCCGAACGAGGTGTCATCCGGCTGGTGATCGCGTCGATCTCGCGTCGTTCTTCGTCCACGGGGACGCCGGACACCGGGATCGTTAACTGTGGGTGTTCTCGATCAGTTTATAAGACAGTGACAACCGAATAATCTGGGTAGGCGCCGCGGCGCCGAAAATGGGCCCCGCCAGCAGCCGCGAACAGATCGGGGAGCAGATCGGTGACGACGATGGCCTGCAAATCAAGACTAAACCTATGGTCAATAACATTGTAAGTAATCCTCGTGGCTCCTTCACGTTTCACTGTTTCTAGCTCTTGTTTAAACGCACCCTATAGTTGTTTCGTTTTTTAGTTCTCATACTGTGCGATGATATATTGTATACGTACTTCCCTTGTTTCGTACACCGTTAGAAACACGAAGATAAGGATTGTGTCGAATTCAGCCGGTTGTGTGCATACACGTGAAACGGATGAACGAAACGGTACGATTTTCCGCTCTATTTTCGTCATAAAACAGACACGTATCCGTACATCTGCGTTAGGAACCGTTTCAATGACGAAACACTCTGAAATGTTTAATTTAGAAAATAACTGCTGCTTGATCGTACCTAGGATTTCGCGGAAGCTCGTGAGAACGGTTAAAAACTTGGCGTCGCATAACGTGTGTTGGTCCTTCGTCGAATGACACAACTCAGGACATTTTAAACGATATCGTTCTCGATAGCCCTGAAACATCATCGTCTAATTTCTCGAGGGATTATCATTGTGCATGCTTGTGCACGCGGCTGTGGAACTTTGTACCTATCGATAGGATCGTTCAACGTGGTTTCGTGCGTCCCCGCGCGACATCGCATCCATGAGTAATCTGTAACGGAAGGAATACGGTCGAGTCATCGTGTGTAACAAAGAAAAACAGAAAAGAGAAAAAGAAACAAAGGAGAGGGAAAATTGTCGAACAAAGTAAGTCGAGTGCAAAACGAGTGATGATAGGGAACCCGCGGCCAACAGGGAAATGGAGTGAGATGGTGATTTCAATAGAGTGGGGAAATCGGATGGACGTACGCGTCCGCGATGCGATAAGTCAGCCGGTGGTTGAGCAGCGCGCATTTTCATATCGCTCGTTTCTTGTACCGCGGCTGGACGCTGTCCACTCAGGTGGCGCGGGTCCCGCCATCTCGCTTTTATTCTCCTCCCTTTTCGTTCGCTATCTCGCTTACCGCGACGGTGTTCATCTTCGTTCGGATACAGGAATCGCCGTCGTGTAATGTCGCCCAAAAATAAGGTACGTAAAAAAACAAAAGAAAAAGAAAAAATAACAAAGAAATCAAGCAAAATAAAAATTTCATTTTCCTCGTCGTGGATCGATTTAACCGATCGAAACCGAAGACTCTTCGTTACCAACGGCGGTTACAAATCCTGTCGTGCGCGTAAATCGAATTTCATCGAAAACGAGACGCATCCTCCACGTGTGGGATCTCGAATCCATTTCAATCGGCCGATCGGTGGGCGTGTTTTTTTTTTTTTCTACGGTATCATCGGCCCGGTGGAATTTTCACGATACGTCGCGTGTTTGACAAGCTTCGCGCGGTTACTGGTCGATTACGAACGGCAAAATGGCAAAATACACGAACGAGAACACGCCGATCACGAAATGCATAAGTGAAAGTAGCTCGAGCGCACAGGCTGCATCGGGCTGCGAACGGCCAACCGATAGATTCGCGTGGCACACGTCACAGAAGACAGATTTCATGCGTAAATTTTTTTCTCCATTTTTATTCCCAACGCGTATATTGGGTGGAGTTACGGATACTCGTCGTTCACTATTGCGTTCCTCGACACAGGCCTATAATCACGTGCCAGTTTACAATCGTACCGTGCCAAGCTACGGATTATGATGTATTTTATTACGCGCGAACATCTTATCTTTTTGAGTGTTTGTTGAATTCGTTATCGTTCTGTATCGATGTCGAGTGTTACTTCTTATCCCCGTGCCGTTCGATCGCAATAAAGTATTTTCAATTCGACCGCTTTTTGCTTCGAAGGTCCTCCCGTTTCGAAAGACGCTCAAGTGGATCGACCTCGATACTTCGTGGACGATTTTCAAACACCTAACCTCCATTTCGCGGGAGGTACGATGAACGAAGTCGCGAAGACGTGTCTTCGCGATAACAGTAAAACAAATATGCGGATTAATCGTCGCGATTACTGGCAACAGCAAATTTTCATAATACTTTCGGATCGATTAGGCTCGATTTATCGATGATCCGTTTCGAACGTGTGAATTTCTTTATGTAACAAGGAGTTCTGCCAATTTAGTATCTTTTGACGAAAACATTTTTCCGTATTTGATCGTGATATGTGAGAAATATGTGCGAAATCGAGACGAAAAGAAGTATTATCGTGTCGTTAATTCAAATAGGGTTACGATAATTCGAAACGTATATACACAGCCAACGTGATTCATCGATATTACGGGAACATTGCTCTTCCTTTCTGCGATCGTCCGCTCGCCTCGCTGTTTATCGCGTCCTAAGCAAACTGGGACAAATGAAAAAGAAGAAGAAACTCTAACATCTCTTTAGTGCTCGTCAATGGTCGTAAACAATGCCCCGCTGCGATTCAGGAAAAATTATCGCTTCGATGCGGATCGTTTATATTTTCTGAGTCATTTCAACAAAGCATCCGACTCTCGGTTTCCAAGAAAACGAGAACCAGATGTTCCCGCTGATTATTGCAAATTGTTGATCCTGTTCGCGTATATCGTTGCACGTCAGGAAAACTACCAAAGGAAAAACGATAATATTTCATGAGTTGGTAGTTATCTTGAAAGACGCTTTTGGTTACCAAATATCCCGGAATCCAGAGAGGAAAAATAATTACTGCGAATCGAGTTCGCCTCGTTGCCGTTTCTTCGCAGTCGTGTTACTATTACATTTTTTCCACAGAGATGAGAAGCAGATGGCGTTTCTCGTGTTGTGCGTTCAACGTTAATTGTAGCTGGTTATTATCTAATTAATTCATAAGCGTCCGTTGAACAACATGCACGCGAGCAGTCGTGAAGCGCAACAGTGTTGGCACGGTGGCTCTCGTGTGATCCGACGATTGACGTACAGCGCCGAGCATTGTTAGTCTTCCCTAGAGACAATAGCAATTTAGGGAAAGGAAATACCACCATTCGTCTTATACTCGAGAATTATTATAGGTAATTGTGCGTAGTTATTACTAAATTCATTTAGTAATAATTTAGTAATTTCGTAATCACTATTACTGAATTCATTTAGTAATAATATAGTAATTTCGTAATCACTATTATTAAATTCATTTAGTAATAATTTAGTAATTTCGTAATCACTATTACTAAATTCATTTGGTAATAATTTAGTAATTTCATAATCACTATTACTAAATCCATTTGGTAATAATTTAGTAATTTCGTAATCACTATTATTAAATTAATTAACTTACTTTGAAATAATTACTGAATCGAATATCTAGCCTGACCTAGCCTTAACACATAGTACTTTTCGAATATTGAAACGAGTGATGGGGTTTCCTTCCCCTACGACGCCATTTTCCCTAAAGAAGCCTACCATGGCCGAGATTGTACAGTGCTTTAGTCCTTTCTTTTTTTATCGTGCTAATTTTCGTCTTTTCGCTGTTTCCACCACTGTAACACGATTCGAGATCATCTTCACAATATCTACTTAGTACCCCTCCCTTCTCATCTTGTCGCGGTAACTCGATCGTTGGTGATTTTCGTTGTCGAGGGACGGCCATCGTTGTAAGATCGACTGTCGATTAACCGCGATTCCATGTATCGTTGATAATCTCGATAATACGATATTTTCGGTAAGCTTGCACGCGAGATCAATTTTCATGGTGGTGTAAGCATCGACTTCGAGTCACATTTATTATCCTTCTGCACTCGGATGGCTCCTTCTACGGGGATACATAATTTGCCAGATAATTTTTCAATGTGAAATTCAAATTTTATCGTGAAAATAGGTTATACTCGATCGTGTTAAAAAATGTTCCGAATGCGAAGGGTTATTATTTAATGGTCGCGTGTATGATTACGACATACGGTGTTTTTTTGTTCGATTATTCGATCTTGACATCTCGATGCCACCTGACATCGTCACAGAGTGGGAACTGTCACTTTCATCGCGAGGCACGAGAACGTTGCCAGCAAATATTTGCTGACCGAGGTAACGTTTCGAAACGGCTAACTCTAAAAATTGCATAAACTTCTCGTGCCGAGGAGGCAGGCTCTCCTTCGTAAAAAGGAAAAAAAAAAACACGATATATTCAAGACTAATGGCTAACACGGAACAACGTATCGATACATCGAACGTAAGTTCAAGCCGCTACTGCTGCTGCTGTTGCTGCTTCGTTAAACAAATAACTTGTCGATCTGTGTGCAAACTGCTATCATCGGTCATCGTGAATCATTCGCAGAGCTGAGTGACATTGAGCTGCAACGTGTCGGTCACTCGATGTGTAAAATTGTCATTTCCTTCTTATAATACAAATAAAAGTAACCCTTTGAATATGCAAGGTTTTCGGCCTTGCGTATAGCGCAATGTCACGGAGCTACTTATTTTCGTGCTGTTGAGGCCCGGTACTGCTTTTCAAATTAAATGGAACGCTACATAGCTTTTCTTCTTACATGTTGCTGTTTCCATGGACGGTCTATTTGGCCCATTAATCTTGATTGTTAAGCAATAAAATATTTAAATGCAAGGTAAATAGTTCGGAATTCGATTTAAATTGTGGGCTGTCTCCATGGTCCGTTGTTTGAGGATTAATTCGCTTACGATACTATAATTATAACAAATACTATAAATATATGTATATATTTAACATAAATAGGTGGTAAAAAAGAAAATAAAAATTTGTAATCAATGAAATACGGATTCAAAGTTTTTTCCTTCGAGCCAACTTAACCTTCAAACGGTGGATCGTTGAAATAGTAATAATTTAAATTTAATTTTATACTTTATATCACTTTAATCTGTCAAGTTTTATGCTATTTCTTTAAATAAAACGCTTTCATTAAAAAATTCTTACCCCTTGCTTCAGTAAAAATATTCTTGTATACTTTTTGGTACGTTTTAACACTTTTTTACGATGTTTATACGAAAAAAGAACGGGGGCAAATGGCGCGAAAAAAAAAGAGCGGTCGAACTGTTTACATCATTGTCCGTGCTTCTTTAATACATTATAGCTAACGTTTTATGTAACGCACATTCGTAAGGTCGCAAATCACTTTAAATCGAATCACTTGGTATCGAGACCTTTTAATTCAAATTGTAAACGAAATTAAAAAAAGAACGTTCATCGAACTTTTTAAATACGGACAATCCCGTTCCATTGTTCCTTGGTTTAAACGTCGTCTTTGTTCGAACGTGCGATATTTTTATTATTTCTTTATGCGAGAATAAATTTAATAAGCTAAAGAGATAAATAATATTTTGTTCGTTTGAAAATTCAAGGTGTCTTTCGGAACCACGAACGATGCAAATTCGCGTATCGTCTGGCAGGCTTGCGCCACGTAATTGTGACAGGGTGGGGACGCGTGTGCGACGCTTTGCATTTATAGGTTAACTTTTCGCGCACAGGCGATCAGTGCCGCTTCAACGAGGGCTCTGCGCTCTCTTGTTGTCGCTGGGGGATTCTTTTGTTCGGCAAGTACTTAAATTCTCACTGACGGTCGTGTGAAAAGTAGAATTTCGTCGGTTCGTGGTCTCGAAACTTGATCCAGAAACGAAACTCGATTAACAAGTGTATTCGTACAAACAACGCTTCACGTTTCTCGTACGCCAAATAAAGTGGTCAGTACGATATTATTGACACATCGTCGTGTGCTGGGTGTTCCGTTTCATCATATCCTTGTACTCACGCCGCACGAATATCATTTTCAAGCACGATGACAGAAGAAAGAACATTTCACGCGCAAAGTTAATTTCGTTCGAGGTGGTTCGAGGAAGAGAGAACTATATAACTACGGTGTTCGTACATAAATAGAATTTTCGTAGCGCGTAGTGATACACACACACACACACATGCACAGCTAATACGTTCAGTAGAACAGCCAAACGGTTTTACCGGCAAAACTTGTAATGACAATTAACACGTGTCGTATCAATTCACAAGGTGTGCAGTGTTCGCGTACATCTCATAGTTGGATCTCGTCGATGACCTGAACCCTGGGGGCAAGCGTCATTGCGTGTATACACGGTGCATCGTAATTCCCCCGTGTTGCGATACAAGAAGAGAGGAACGTTTGTTCGATTTCTTCAGAAAGGGTGTATCTCTCGTTTCTCGCGATTGGTGTCGTTGATTCGCATAAAGGCGATTTAGGTGCACGATGGCAGTTCGATATAAGGTTGCTGGTGACACGAGGCACGCGCGCGCGAGTGTGTGAGACATGGCAGCGGATTTTGACGAGTTCGACACGATTGCTGTTTAATCGGCAACAGGGAGGAGGGAGTTTTGAAACGTTCGGAGAGAAAGAAGTTGCGTAGCTTAGTGCAAAATCCTCGTGAGATAAAGTCACGGCAAGCTGCGCGCACTTCTTACGAAAATAGAACTCTGCACACAGTGTGTGTGTGTGCGGAGACCAACGGCGGAATCGAGAGAGCGAAGTGTGACATTAAAGCGATCGTAGAATGTCGCGCGTGTCGCTCAACAAGTCGCAGTACAGCCAATACGGCTCGCGTCGCGTGCGGAAGATCAGTACGGTACGTTTCGAGGATTCGTGTGTGTTTTCTTACATGCACCACCTTGTAATTCCTTATTATTTCCACCGAGAACACGTCTTGTTTCATCGCTCGGGGACGAGCACGTGACTTTAGCCTTGACAATCAATGTAATTTACACTTTCAGAACGGAGAAGTTTACGAGAAGAGAAACCGAACATGGTCGCGCAACACATTACACGCATACGTAATACATCGTCGGTACACACACCCGTTATATTCACCGTGTATGACCGTGTGCACGATTTGCATCCGTCGCGAATGTAACACCGACCGCCATACAAAAACAAGGTCGAAAACAATACCTCTCCGGTCGAGCTTCGTTCGTCTTGGCGTTAGGTGGCGCGGCTTCTTGCCGATTCTAATGACAAGCGGATCAGCTGATCGAGGCTGACCTTCCATTCGGCTAAGTCACTATATCGTGCCCACCGACGATGCATTCGTATGCGTTACGTCGTTACATTTCAATTTGTTAACATGTTGAAACCTACACTGTGAAAACAGCCATATTTAGTAAGACGCGTTACAATTACGATTTGATTCATGTTTCAAATTAAGCTTTGCATTTGCTGCTACGCGTAATAATGTAAAATATCTTGTCGAATTTTCTGTATATTTTTACTTATTTTACAATATAAAATTTGTAGCGTCGGTCACCGACGACTAGCATGGCGGTGGGCGCGTTAATGTACCGGGGTCGTTGCACGGAATCTCTTTGTTTGTACGAAATGTCTGCCATCCATCTTTCAAACAGAAAATGATTTTTTTTCTTAATTTAAAACTGACAAGATGGATGACAGGTTATTTCCTTAAGCAGAGTATTTATATCGCGTGATCGATGTCAGTTCCAATTTATTAGATTCAGTAGAAACACCATTTTATCTTGAATCAAACGTAGCCGTAGGGACCGGATAAATTATAATAGCGATATAATATACAGTATACTACATATATGCTTGCGTTTGCGTTATAAGATCGTCTTATACCTCGATACGGTCGCTCGTTCTCACATTACGTTTAGGAAAGCATCTTCAATGAAGTTCTGTTAATGCTGTCAGCTTTTTCTGTATTATACCTTTAATAAAATTTTACAGTTGCCATTATACAAAGTTTCGTATGTAAATGAATATTGTACGTTAATGACACAGAGTACGAGCATGCATGATTTCTTTGAAGTCCTTAAGGATTCTCATCTATCTGTTAATCAATCTTCAATGTTGTCTAGCAGTCTATGATACATCTATATATTTATGCATTGGCATGAAAGGAAGCTTTTTTTCTTGTTACATTCAAGGTGGACTACTATTAATTTACTCGAGGCAAACACAAATATCAATGTTACGTTGCAACAACATCTTAAAAATCATTCATTCACACTTTGTAGTACAGACTTTACTCATTATTATTCGTTACTTGTTTCTATGTCTTCTGCAAATGTACTGCAAATTAATGACAAAGTAATTTAATTGGCCCATCTTTTTCAATGTTAAAATTACTATGTTCAAGTTATTTATGAAAATGTGTACATCTTTTTATAGACGGAAAGCGAATACTCAGTGGAAGAACATGCAAGATTAACAAGCACCGATGGGCCAGGTGATGAAGCATCTCCAGAGGATGAAGGGGGGTCTCTATGCGAATACCATGATATACCACCTCCACCGGATGGTGGATACGGATGGGTTGTGGTATTTGCATCGTTCATGTGTAACATGATAGTGGATGGTATTGCTTACACTTTTGGCGTGTTTCTGGGAGAATTTGTTAAATATTTTGGCGAGGGAAAAGGAAAAGCAGCATGGGTTGGATCCTTGTTATCCGGCATGTACCTTAGTGCTGGTAAATTTCTTCTTCGTGTAAAAGGCTACTGTTCGCTCCAAAGTATAACAGTACCTTATTTTGACAGATTTTCATTTTTTTCAGGCCCTGTTGTCAGTGCTTTAACAAATAAATACGGATGTAGGGCAGTATGTATGGCAGGAAGTTTTTTAGGTGCAGCGGCATTTGTACTTTCAACATTTTCAACCAGCATAAACATGCTTATGCTGACTTACGGCGTTATGGGAGGTGCGTGCAGAATAAATTTCATCGTTTCATTATATTTTGAACGCTGGTTGTAATCGTGTTATTTCTTCTAGGAATTGGGTTTGGTCTAATATATTTGCCAGCAGTAGTTTGCGTAGGTTATTACTTTGAAACCAAAAGATCATTAGCTACGGGCATTGCTGTGTGTGGCTCAGGATTTGGCACATTTGCATTCGCACCTCTTGCTACCATGTTGTTAGAAGCATACAATTGGAAAGGAGCAAATTTAATCCTTGCTGGCCTTATTTTGCACTGTGCTGTAAGTGGATTATAAAGTACTTAGGAACATACGAACGACTCGATGTTTAACTAAGTCGTCTGAAACGTTGTATAAAGATAATTCTATACATTATGATAACAATAGTTCGATTTCAGGTATTTGGCGCAATGATGAGACCGCTAGAGTATCCAAAACCTTCTTCTGTTAAACCACTGTTACAAAGAATGGCGGAAGAAAAACGATTTCAAATGGAGCGTGGAAGTATTGGGGGTTCATATTTCATGGTACAATTACCCGATGGTTCTATGGAGAAGCGAATGAAGATGCCTATTAATATTGATCCTGGTGTCCATTCCAGTTTCAATTTAGACCAATTAGTGCCTGGTAAGAGAATCAACGCTAATGTTAATTTGAATGGAAAATATGTATTTAAATAAGCTGTTCTAAAATTATATATTTTATTCGATTATAATATTAAAGGAACTCCTTTAACACCAGTTCCAACGGTACCAACTCTACCCACTATATCGGAAGTGAAAGTACAAGAGCACTCTTCCAGCGGAGCTACCAGTAACAGTGGCAGCATGGACTTGAAGAACATTTCTACCAAATCAAAGAGTAAAAGAAACATTGACGATAC
This sequence comes from Stelis phaeoptera, assembly GCA_943735885.1. Lineage (NCBI taxonomy): Eukaryota > Metazoa > Arthropoda > Insecta > Hymenoptera > Megachilidae > Stelis > Stelis phaeoptera. The sequence goes on along the minus strand of OX030939.1, from coordinate 9,704,923 downwards.
CAAAGAAACAAAAGATGCGTCAGAAAAGTCTGAAAGCGAATTTAAGCCAATTATTCCGAGAAATGCATCGCAACCCGCTTTCACAACACACGTGCAAGGCTTGCCGAAAAATGGTTCCGTGCCGTTCTTCGATAGAATTCGTAAAACCAGCACCGGCGAGAGATACAAGCCCAGCCTTAGCGCGATCAAGAATTCTAGAACGACGTTAAATTCAAACGGCGATATTAGAAAAAGTTTACACTTGAGACTTTCTACGAGCAGCGTTATGGGCTCCCGGAATAACAACGCAGAAGTGGATGTACGCTATTTATAATTATCTTTTTTCTTCGAACATCCGTTCCGTTATATAATGCATTAACGATACGTTTTACAGGATGGCGAGAGTATTACTTTTACAACTAGCAAATCGAGTATTCCGAAGGAGAAACCGCAGATAATTCGACCATTATCGAGAAAGGATATCTTTTACAGCGGCAGTGTACTTAACTTGCCAGAGTATCAGAGTCAAAAGTCCCTAGCGAATTATCGTCAGAGCGTTATTTCCTTACCAAAATCTGTCCGCGGTGATACCAAAGACACCGACGTCGAGAAAGCGCCTCAGCGTAAGTGGTTCTTATTTCGAGGCAAAACTGTAATTGCAGAAATTTAGAAATTTCTCATCGATGTATAAATATTCCAGAGCCGTTGTGTCCTTGTTTGGTGCTACCGGATTCGTTCAAGGAAGCTTTGGCCACGATGATGGATGTATCTTTACTGAAGGATCCGGTGTTTCTGTTAATCGGTATTAGTAATGTGTTCGGAATGGCTGGATTGTACGTGCCGTTTTTTTACTTGGTAGATGCTGCGATTTTAGACGTAAGTCGTCCACGTTTAACGAGATATTGTTTCTTATACGATTCAGTTTCAAACATGTATATCGTTTTCCAGGGGATTGAGAGCAACTCAGCGTCATTTTTGTTATCTATAATTGGCATCACCAACACCGTGGGTCGTGTAGCTTGCGGATACATCGCAGACTTTCCGCAAGTGAACTCTTTGTTGTTGAACAATTGTTGTTTAATTATATCGACTCTTGCCGTAGCTGCAACTCCATTTTGTCATTCTTATCCTGCTTACATCGTGATGAGTGTATTTTTCGGCATAGCTATATGTGAGTACACGAGTTTGATCATCGATCATGCATTCTATTTTAACTCTGTAAAGAATTATATAATTTTTGAACCAGACGGCGCAACAATCGGACTTTTAATGCCTGGCGAGCGCAAAGTGCCCGATTCTTGCCCTAGAGCGTAAAATATTTTACTCTACTTTGCGCCCTCTGGTTAAAAAAACAGCGTACGTGAGTACAGACGAACGCGTTGCGACTGCAACGCAGCATGGAACGAATGTGTTTGGGCAAATATTCGTTCGTTTGGACGGTAGCGCGACGAACATGTCACGCGGCAATACTGTAATGTTTTTTTCGGATTTGTTACGTTCGAGCCACAAACCACAGACACTGAACCGATGGCGAATGCGTGTTGAAATTAATGATTCGTTCCATGCGCGGCGCGTGTTCGTGGTAAAAACTAAACACCGCGTACAGTTTGTAATGCCGCGTTGCAGCCACGGCGCGCTCGTCTGTACCCAGCTTAACACGGCCGTCAATCACCCATTTTGCGCCCTTGGTATGTAATAATACTATATCATGCTCCTTTTGTTTTCAGCTGGTTACATTTCGTTGACATCAATTATTTTGGTAGACCTGTTGGGATTAGACAAATTGACGAACGCGTTTGGCCTTTTAATTTTATTCAGAGGCGCCGCAGCTATTATCGGTTCGCCTTTGGCAGGTGCTGTTTACGACGCGACCCATACTTACAGCATCCCGTTCTTCATGGCAGGATTTTTCTTCTTAATTAGCACTATAACTAGTTTCATGGCTCCAGCGATGAAACGGTGCACAACACCGCAGGTACGCGCATTTTAATACAATTCTCAAACGTCAATAAGTTGGCAAATAATGTGGAATAAATGTTATTTACTTACAGACTCAGCCTGTGATAGTAGATACGTTGACGCCAATTGACGAAGACATTGAAGAGGAGAACGAGGAAGATATTCCGGAAATCGTGGAAACTGCGCCATCTCCGCAAGAACCGCCTGAAAAAGAAATTAAGCAAATAGAGTCTGTTTTATAAGGCTGGTATTTAAGGAGAACAAAAGAAAACAAAAATAATAGCCTTCATCTCCGAGCCACACTGTGATAGGGCTGCTGCTTTGAGAAGGTCTGAAAGAAAAGGTACTCTTTCATTATACATTTTAAATGGATAAAGCACAAATTAATAAAAAATATATTACCTGATGGTGTTTTTTACTGTACTTCGAATTTTTGCAATTGTATCTAACTTCTTTTTTTTTTTTATGAACGTAAAAAAATGCCATCAGGTAAAAGAAATTTCATTTTGCCTATGTCAATAGTAGATTATAATAGATAGAAGAATTTATTAACTTAATCAGTATAGATTGATCAGTATAAAAAATGTTGAAAAAAGGGGTGGAAAAAAAATGCTTTTTTGCACTTGCATATCGAGTAATCTTGACAAGGGAAAAGAATATATATATATAGATATTAATCATCATCATAGGTGATATAAAAAGATTATGATTTATAGAATAAGGATGGTCAATCTTACGTTCAATGACTGTGGCTCTCTTTCACACCGTTACAACTCGATGTTTTAAGAGTATATTTTTTAGTCACTCGTATTTTTGAGATACGATTTATGCTTGTATTGGAAAAAACAACGAAAAACGCTTCGCCATATAATCGTGTCGATTGTTCTCGCTGTTTTACGTTCGATTTTTTGAGATTGTTGCCAATGGTCTTTCACGATCGACTATCCTTAATTCGAGAGAATACCCCACCTATAATAACTCGTTACTTAAATCTATTTTTGGTCGCAACCCAAAGATACAATTCCAATTGATTACATTCAGAGAGATATTTTTCTTGCATATACGATAAATGTACATACGATACATTATTAGGTAAAACGAATGTGGAGTAGTTTATACACGCATACACACGTCACACACATATAATATATAATATAAAATGAATAGATGATTCGTTGTCGCGAACAGAAAAGAGTTGTAAATAATATATAGGCAATTGTAAAATAGTGTATAACAAAAAAATTTCGAAATTATAGGACAGATTTCTTTCTTTATCTTTTTTTTTGGAACCTTGTTTATCGGGTTGGTTCCTGTATTAATATATCGATTATATGAACGATTAATACGCTCGTAGATAGAGACTATATAATTAATATATTAACGATTCGGCTAAAACGTTTCGTTTCTCCTGAATGTATAAAGAAAAAAAAAAAAGAAGAGAGAGAGAGAGGGAGAGAGTGAGAGAGAGAGAAGAAATAGAAACGAAAGGGAAGTTCTGTTCGATGCATCTAGTTTGTGTAAATTAATCCGACATTAGTTAATCACACTTGAGAAAGGCACATTAATTGACACAAACTAATTCTCTATTACATGAGACGTGTTTAAATGCGACACGAAACTCAGCGAGATATAAAGAAAAGAAGAATTTTTGTCGTGTCACTTATACCATGTAAGTAATAAACAAAAGATATATACCGAATAATCGCGACTAGAGAAAGAGAGAACGTTAATTCAATGATATATTATAATACTTTTTATTTACGAACGTATACGCGCCTATGATTCGTATATGTAATTATATAAATCTGTATATGGATTAATATAGATTTATATATTTATATTCACTTATATATATATATACGTAACGAAGGAGATAATTGTAAAAAAAAAAAAAATAATCTTGTTGAATGGCATACAAAAAAAGTGTTATTAACTTCTATGTACATTGTATATATACGGCGATTTAAATATTTTATCGACGCGCGATTTACTCGGATGGTAAGTAAGAGAAGAAAAAAATGGCGGGAAGAAACCGTTACTGTCGATAAAGAAAAGGAAAACCAGAAAAAAAATAATTATGATATACCAACAGTGCTATTATCAATCACTGCTGCTGCTATCACTATTACCACTATCATTAATTACTACTACGCTACGCATTATCAATTAGTACAACTATTACGAACATTTATTTTTATCCTCACGATTGTCATACAAGAGAATGATCTTTTTTTTTTCTCGTGGTTTGAATCGAACATAAATAATGTATACACGCTACCCCATGGTCGAAAGCGTGTACGTGTGCACGCGTGTCGTTGCCATTAAATCTTGCAGTTACACTTACCAATTTAATATATAAAAATATATATAAATATTACCGACGCGCGTGTTCGTGTAACGCTTCGCGCATGCGCATGGTTTCCTCGTATGTATGTATGTTGGTTTGGCGGGAAAGAGTAGGGGATTCGAATACAGGATTCTAGTTAGAAGACAAGAAAAAAGAATACACGATGGCATGTGTTTGTTGTGTACGCATAATACAAGGCATACATGCGTACGAAGTATTTAACAATTTAACACGTATACACACGTGCACAACGACGTAATGTTGTGCATAGGTTAAAGAAAAAGAAAAACAAAAAAAATAGAAGTGAAGTATATGTATGTATGCTATGGTACAAAGAAGGACAAATGTATTAGGTGACGTTTTATTGAAACTGAAGAGGAATTATGAATTTTTATTACTGAAACACTGCGTTGACTTGTTTATTTATTTATTGTTATGTATCCTCCCTATACATATTCCCACGGTGGCGCTCATGGTCGACTGTTTGATTCATTTTCCTTCTCGTTCCTTTGTTCGTTTTTTGATTTCCTAAACATGTTACTCTTGCGTTTTCACACCAAACACCGTATGTAAGTTATACGAATGCGCAGTAAATGATTAGCAATAAAACACTGTAATACGTCAAACAGTTTGCATTATTGCCACATTGGTTCTTGATCGACGGTCATCGTTATCGAACCTCTTAATAGTTCATTTTAATTGCATATTGATCATGAATGCGTTCTCAAAGACTTGTGCATATATAAATTTCCACCTTTTAACAAAACACTGACTGGTAAAACGCGTTTGCAGTGAAACACAAAAAATGAAATATTGCATTTTTTGTTTGTGCCGCATATATAGTGCGCATTGGTTAGTAAAAGTAGTTATTTAAATTAATGCAATTTTTGTTTGCGCATACATTAACGAAATCGCACGCGGAAATACATGTTCGTCTTATAGTACCAGTTTAAATATCGTTACTTGTGAATTAGTTGTAATTATCAAATTAGCGTTACGTTGTACTATTTAGTACAAAGATTACCGCACTTTTCACCAATCTCAGACACGATATGGTTGAACTTTAGGAGACCCAAAGTTTTCGGCCCCTTTTTTTTAATATATAGATTTTGATGCGTAGAATCTGAAAATGCAAGTGTTAACTTTAGGAATCCAGTGGTTAAAAAGTTATGAGCGGCTAAAGTTTTCCTTGGGGGATCAAAAATTATTGACTTTTTTATCATTATTTTGATAGTTTTCATTTAGAAAAATCGAAGTATACAACATTTAGATCTGGGAATTCACTAGTTTGAAAGTTATGCGTATACAGACAGGTGAAATGCGACGCCATTGAGCGTAATTTATTCTCTATGTTACCGACATGGCTGTTACAGTAATTCTTCCTAATCCGAGCTATTAAATGAATTCTGAGTTGGTTTGTCGTTAAATTCTTTAGGGAGAGAGTGCAGCCCTATACCGCGAATTCAGTATAAAATATGATATAATAAAAACGCTCGAATTCCTACGCATCAAAAAGTATAGATTAAAAAAAAAAAAGAAAAAGGTCGAAAATTTTGGATTCCCCAAAGTAAAGTTTAACCCACGATATAGTTATAACAGTAAAATGTCAAGTATCAAGGATAGTCGGGTGTAGAGTGAAAGGATACAAATGCGCCGTAAACTTTGCACACTTGTCAAGTGACTTACCCTGTATAATAATGTGTACCAACGCTATACATAGAACAGGAGGGAATACGTATCGAGTGTAACTTTCCCTCCAGCAGCAAAATTAAGATAAAATATCCCTTTTAGCAGAAAGGTTGTCGACCTCTGCCACGGAACGTTCATCTTCCTTTCTTCTTTTTAGAATTCGAGGCGTCGATGATTCTTACTCAACATAAATGGACCGACACTGTTTTCCCGGATTCGGAGCACGTGCACGCGTGACCGTTCCGGTTGACGGTCGTCATGGTTTTTTCCACCTCCCTGTACAAAAACGAACGAACGAAATTATAGGGAGAGTTCGTGGCGCGATAGGCGCGTATTCTTGGCGCGACCTACCTTACGCGTAAACTTGCACTTTCGTTTTAAGCGCCACCACGCAACGGGAGGGGACGAAGCATACAGGAAACGGTAACGAAGGAACGCACTGTCACTGTATTCTGTCCTGTGATAATTCCAAGTAGTCTCGACGTAGTTTGCCGCGACTCTTCTTTCCTTGACTGATACAGTTTGCAGCCTGTGTTTCTTCTGTCCCCCACCCTCGCGTCCCACTACGGGACGACGGCTTCCGTGGATTTTTATGGCGCTCGCCCTCTGTTGGTGGAGTTTTTTCGGACGAAGCGGACGACATCAAGCTGCGGGACACAAGTGCGACGACGCTACGATCATGACGCATACGTGAGTTTCTGTGTGAAGTTGTGATTGTGGTGGGCAGGGAGGGGGGGGGGGGGGGGGGTGTTGACCAATGATCGGTAAAAAGAGAAGCATCTCAGGGAACGGTGAAAATAGATCTCTGTAAAAAGAAAGTTACCACGCGGATTGCTGACGATCGAAATTGCATCGATCTTTCTATGGAATGACTAAAAGCAGGTGCTTTACCATCGATACGAGGACGCGGGACGTATTCTTGGAAGCAAAAAGAGAACTGGCGTGTATTTCTGGTACGACGCGGGTTCACGCTACGCCACGCGACGCGACCCGACATCGCACGTGCAATCGTGCGTGGCCACGGCACGCGGGAAACTCTCGAACTGTCTTGAAATGCTCTTAAAGCTTGGAACCAGTTGATACGGTTCGTTTATCGATCGATTAATATTTATCGAGTTCGCGAGGGTTTGCTTACCGCGTGTTAAGTAACACGTAGCCGACTTCGCCACCGAGTAAATCTGAAGGGGCCAAGGACGCGTCTAACCTCTCGTTCAGATTAGCGGATTTATATCGATGGATGTGTCTACAGTCTACCTGTTATCCATGTCGTTTCAACGATAACGAACCCTTGCTGTCTCGTTACGTCATTGGGTCGATTATCACCGTGTCGCGGATCGAAAACGTCGAAAAACGGATTGTCGAGTGAATCGCAGCAATCTCCGTTGGAACGGGTTATCGGACAATCGCCTTCTCAGACTCCTTATCGACGATCGAGGGAATGCGTGGCGCGCATGTCGTGCATATGCACCGTTGACGATTCGATCCAATCACGTGTAACACAGCAGCTGGCGATTCGTTCGTCGATTCGTCGTTCAAAGTGAGCTTCGATTTATGTAGGATACAAATACCGTTGTGCTGCACAGTGTTTTGGGACGAGAAAAGCGCGGGAAATTCGCACGGTTCTACACGGAGAGTCACGTCACGTGTCGCGTCGCCAGCGAGATCCTGGCGGACGAGACGATCCTCGTCGCTCGGGACCGACCAATCTGGCATTCGGTCGTTATCGGTGACCGATGGAAGCCGTGCACACCCGACGGGACATGCCGATCGCGCTGCTAATTCTCCGGCACATCGCGCGCACCGTCTTAGTACACGCGTACCACGCGACTCACCAGCACGAGTCGCCTTCGTTGCTGTCTTTCCGATTCTTCGTGCCCGCTCCGTGGAATCTCGACACTCGGTGACGGTGGCTTCACGAGCAAAGGTAATCAACCGACCTTAACACGTATCTGTATGTACATATAGTACCGGACGCGCGTGTCTCGTCACGATGTGCGTCAGGAAAGCTCTTGTGCGTGAACACGCGTGGATCGCGCGTGTGTATACGTGTGTGAAGTCGAAAGAAAACTATCCGTGCAACGTAACGTTTCGTACAATACGAAAGCTGGCGCGCGCTTCCCGCCTTTTAGGTCCGCGCATGCGCACTCGACCAACTCTCCCTTTGCACGTGGTGAGCTGCGCACGTGCGCGTTTTTATTATATACGTTTACGAATTTGTAAAAGAACGTACATTTCTCTGTTTGAAAATCGCGTGACCACTCTCTAATTGGCAGTTATTATTTCAATTTAAAAAGGTCTTACTTTCTCAGTTATGTTTTCTATCCATCTCGACAAAATATTTGACTGGCTTGCCAATCGACGGCCCTGGCCAGGGGCGCACTTGGGATTCTTTGTAGGGAGTCGTGTTAAACAGGCAAAGATATTTTTCATAAAATTCATTGGGTGGTTATCAAAGTATTTAACGAATACAATTCAATTTTCTATTCTTTTTATAATCAAGTTATCATCGATGAGGTAATTTACTTTTTTGGGGGCTGTCAGGTACTGTCAATGCGTGCTTCACGATGTTCCCGTCAATTCTGCCGCTTATCACACGATTCCTCGAGCCTATCAATGAGAATTGAGCAACTTGTCTGTTTTTCTTTTTTCCCCCTTCGTGCTTATCCCGCGATATCAACTGACGTTCGACGACGAAACAACGTCGATTTCCGAAATTTCCATAACAATATCAATTTCCGAATCTGCAATTTCGACGCGTCGAAAATTCATAGGTTTATTTTCATTTACACCGAATTTCTCGTTCAAGCTCTACGGTCAGCGTGAATTTAATCGTCGATCGATTGGTTTGCCGTCGTTTGTCTCCTCCTACGATTGAGTCAGAGAAAGAAAAAAAGAAAGATAAAAAAATAAGAATAAACGTACGTTAATTGCCGTTCGCGTCCTCGCTTGGCGAGCGCGAGATTGTAACGAGGCTGTATTGTCGGGAATCAATACGCTTGGCATTGATAGTGGCATAAGTAAAGAATATATTATTCATAATTATATATACAATGATCAATCCCTTTGTTATAGTCATTTTCACCGTCGAACGTTTTTGTACGTATCAAATTTTATTTACTTGTTCAATTTGTAATTTTGCAATAGATATTTAACCCCTAGTTTCCTGCCACAACTACCCAGAAACGATGGTCAGTTTGTCAAATCTTATCTTATCTACGAGGGATAAGTGTTCGAATCGAGATGCAATGCAACTGAGTAGAAAACTGTGTTAACTTCGTAACATTCATCGCGAAGCGTAGGGGAGGATAGGTGAATACCGATCAAATATTTACTAAATATTATAATTTAAAGCACGGAATACCTTCGCGTATTCTACAAGAGGATATTTCAAGAAATCCATCGAAATTTTGGGAATAAAAGCGTGAAACGGTTCTAAGTTGAATTGGAAACTGTCGGTCCGTCTGCCGGGCGAAGCTCGTGTCGGAAACAGATTTCCTCGATCTCGAATTTCGTTTTTGACCTGCAAGAGGGGAACGAGATAGGACGATAGTAAAAGAAAATGGCGGAGAGGGTCGGATAGGCGAGAAGCAGCAAGGGAACACGGGTTTGTTGGCCTGTTTAACGGCTATTTCTGAAACTTTCTCGTCTGCTGATTCAGCGGCTCGAATGTTGGTAAATAAATGCACAAGAAATCTGGTGAAAGATAAGCAGTGACGAACTTTAGCCCCGGCCACGTGGTCCCGCTTTTTTTTTTTCTTTTTTTTTTCCTCATCTCGCGATCCGTAAGAGACGAGGAATTGATTGTGCCGCTTTCGACGATCATCGTTGACAGGCTCGGCCACGAATTCGACCTAAATGAATCCCTCGAGAGCGGCCAATAACGGCCAGAATTCAATAAAACCGCCCTGTTTCTCGCTCGCGATCTCTCCGTCGAAATTAGACTATTTTCGTGATCGATTTCAAGGATCGTTCGACGCACTGCAGCGGGACGTTTCGAAAAACGCGGAAACGACGAATTTAATACGTTGCCGCACACTTTTAAGGGGCTATACCAGTGTGACCGCTTTAAAATTAGGTGATTTTCAGGAATTTTTTTTTAAAGAAATATTACAGCCAATGTTTTTAAACTTTAGGGATATATTTAGTTAGAAATCTAATATCTACAATAATTTTTTGGTACAAAAATAATTAAAAAAAAAAAAACAAACTTATGCGCTATCTTCCAGGGCTAAAAAAAAAGTGGATGCTGTAATTACCGCTGCCTGTGTGCCTAAAATAAAAAATAACAAAAATACTGTTAAACTAGAAGGTATTCTCCGTACCATGAACTAGGATTTTTTTGATCGGATAAAAAATGTCAATTTGGCATTAAAAAAACCACTATTTTTCAGGCTAAATTCCAAATTTTGTTTCAAAACTTCGCCATTTCGTCAGATTTTGATACTTTTCAAAAATCCTAGTTCATGGTACGGAGAATACCTTCTAGTTTAACAGCGTTTTTGTTATTTTTCATTTTAGGCACTCAGGCGGCGGCAATCACTGCAACAGTGGAGCAACTTTTATTTTTTGACCCCTGGGAAATAGCGCACGAGTCGCTTGTCTTTTTATTATTTTTGTACCAAAAAATTATTGTAGATATTTGATTTCTAACTAAATATATCCCTAAAGTTTAAAAGCATTGGCTGTAATATTTCTTAAAAAAAGAAAATTCCCGAAAATCACCTAATTTTAGAGCGGTCACACTGGTATAGCACCTTAAATTTGACTTGGCTGATCGTGTTCAGAAACACATTTTTTTTCTTCCAATTGTTTATGGCTGCTGTAAGAACGACTATAGCCGTCATTTGCCTACGTATCGCCGAACATCGGACAGCTATAGCCGTCATTTGCGGCAACGTGTTAATAATTATTTACCATATCGTGCGTTAATTCACGTTAAGTTGGTTTTTCGCGGTTTTCTGATCGAAATCTCGAGGACCACTCGATGAGTTCGAAAATTTGATAAATAATCGTTGAACTCGACGAATCGTTTATGTTATTTGTTAATTGATACGATATGCCGGAGGTTGATTAATATTCGGAGTGCTTTGCTGACGTCGATAAATTGTCGACTCGTAGAACTCGACGAATCGATAAAATTCGACAATTTATTGGATGCTTGAGATTCTCAGACGATTTATATAGACCTTGTCAATCTGTAAATGTAACCGGTTGATAAAACTCGCGAATAATTATATTGTTCATGGAACTCGATTCTGGTCTTTCTTTTAATCGTTCCATCGTGTATCAAGTATAACAGAATAGTGAAATTTGATAAATTATATTAAATATATGTGCAGAGAAACAAACCGACAATCGTACACAAATATATAAATAAAGATTGCACATTTAACTAATAAATATGTTTTTATCATTCTAAAATTTTATTTAAAGTACGAGGCGTTTCTTAATATACATACAACTTATATAGGAAATAACGAGAGAGAGCATATTGTGTATGCGCGGTATATCTGAATATACTTGAGACCCGGATTTAAAAATTATTTTTATACTAAAATTAACTTAATTCATGCGATTGAAAGCAACGATATATGTACTTTTTACAACAATATTTATTTATTTATAATTTGTGATCACTGGTAGGTACATATTAGGTGTTGAAACTAAGTTTAAACGTATACGTAATAAAATACAGTACGAAAAGTATTATGTATATTACAATAGGCACAGGGTCCGAAAGGGGTTAACAAATTATTATAAAAACTTAATTAATATTTACCCCTGTTCTGTATGATTTCGAGAATAATCCCTCAAGAACGCGAAAAGGCGGGAATCCGTTTGAATTTAAACCAATCGCGAAGCTTTATGCATAAAACAAACATGTAAAGTGAAAATGTACTTGAAATTGTCGGAAATATGGATAGCAATCAATGGGCTACATTATTTTTTTCTTTCTCTATCAAACTTACACATCAGATGTATCGATTGATCCCTAATCGATCATAAGCTAAGTTACCGTACAGATAGCCGTCGATGAAAGCAGATCGAAGATCGATCAATTTTGGAAGAATCAAGCGTGTCTGACAAACAAGATGATACAAACGAACATAATACGATTACACTCGCGTTAAAATTCTTCCAACTGAAATTGAATCGAATTAATAATTAGATCGCATGCTTCGAACGTTCATATCTAAATTAATATTATGGTTTCGAACTAAGGGTGTTCGGGTCGGGTCGGTAAACTTCGGGCGGGCTCGGGCGAATTCCCGCTTTATAAGTTCAAATTAATTATATTTCCAATACAATCCTTGATACTGCGTTCTTTTTTTTTTTTTAAGCGGCCGCAAGTACTTAAGCAAGCATATGTAAAATATTTGTTTACGCGGAAGTTTGCTATAAACTCATTTTTATCCAAGATACGCTGATTTTAGTGAATTACCTATGTGCGGTGTACTCGCCCGAGCCCGCCCGAATTTTACCGGACCGACCCGAGTACCCGACAACGTTCGGGTTCCCGCGCACCCCGTTATTCGAATAAATCCTTCTGCATCCACGTTCTGGAATACTTGAAAGTTTAAGCGAACGTGGATAAATGAGAAATTGATTTTCTTTCTTGATATTCAAACGAGCGTATTCTGTTTATCAGGGAATCGATCAATCTCGAGGAACGATTAAAAGAAGATAATTCGACGTATTTACGAAATTTCTTGACCAAGATCTTAATCGTCGGATCGGTCAAATATTGGCGTTCCTGGCCGGTGTTTATCGGCCCAGAAGTCGATCTCATAACATCCACGAGCCATCCCTGGGTACAGACAAGAAGTATGTAGACCGCTTCAATATTTATTCACCACGATATCGACGTGGCCAAAGCATAATTTTCCATTCGACTATTGTTCCAAGTGTCGGACGAGTGGTTCGCGATAAAACCATCGAAACGAAATATTTCTTCATACCAACGACTATATCTGACAGGGGCGAGGGGGAGGGGGAGGGGGGAGTCGAAGGGGGAGAGAGAGGTCCTATCAGCGAAATCCTCAAACTTACCAGCGAAAAATTATCCAAGATAATTGGTGTAAAAATAAATCTCGTGAATAATAAACCGATCGAAACGTCGACCACTCGTTGTCCATTCGTTTCTTTTTTTTTTTTTCGATTTCTTTATTTTCTGGCTCTTCGGTAGTTAATTCGAAAATTTCGGTTTTATTTTCTTTTTTTCAAAGAAGTTTCTTGAGAAATGTATCTTGATTACTTTAATTTATTATTTCTTAAACATTGATCTTTCTACGCGAAGGTATAGACATTGAGCTTCAAGAAAGGCTTCTACGATCTTTCTTGAGATGTTTATGGTCTGGGAGATATTTCGAATTTGAACACTAGGACATATCGAACGAGCGTTTTAATCAATTTTTCAATTTAAAATAAGAAATCCGAAGCAAGTCATTTTGACCCCTTTGGGTAGTTCTAGTGTTAAGTCATTTGTCTTCAAAGTGTGTTAATGAAAAAATAATTTGATATCGGAATAAATTGATGAAATTTAATCAAACAACGATCACTTCTGTCGTCGGAGTAATTGTCGTTTCTTACTTTCGATTCTGCGTCTTGGTGTTTAAAGTCCTCGTCTTTGCTCCGTATCAATTAAAGCGAATAAAGTTGCATGAAAATTCAATTGAAAACCTGACAATTTTCCAATTAAACTCAATACGGCTCCGGTTGAATCGAATTGAACGAGCCGGCCCGTAACGAGGCGAGTCCCTTTCCCGCCAACGAAACGAACAATTGGTTTCCGTGGCGTTTCCAGGAAGACGCGGTGAATAACACCGCCACGAAACGTAGAATCATCCTCGTGTTTGTTACGTGTGAACCGGTCGTGCCCTCGGTTAACACGAGGACATATATTCACTCTTCTTAATAACGTGAAACGATATTAAAGAAATTTACTTATCGTCAAGAAGATTAATCGTTTCTTCAAGGCAGCTTCCTTTTATAAAACGTGACACGGGATGAGTTATGAATATTAATATTTCTAGAAATGGTAATTTTTCGAAGATTCTTATGTTTCGAAATTTAAATTGTCTAATTTTTAACGTTAACTTTGCGTTTTATTCGAGTGGCATCGTTTTGGTATTCAGATTGAGTTAATTAGGAATGGGGAATGATGAGAAATTCTCGAATTCAAATTATTTAATTTTCTAGTAGATATTAGTTCTGTGTTTTATTCGTGTAGCATTGTTTTGGTATTCAAATTGAGTTAATTGTCGAATTCAAATTATTTAATTTTCTAGTAGACGGTAGTTCTGTATTTTATTCACGTAGCATTGTTTTAGCATCCAAATTGAGTTAATTAGAAATGGAGAATGATGGGAAATTCTCGAATTCAAATTATTTAATTTTCTAGTAGATATTAGTTCTGTATTTTATTCACCTAACATTGTTTTGCTATCCAAATTGAGTTAATTCTTGAATCCAAATTATTTAATTTTCTAGTAGACGTTAGTTCTGTATTTTACTCGCGTAGCATCAAAATTTTACCAAAACGGTACAATTTTTGACGAAAATAGAAAATTCTCAAATTCAAATTACTTAATTCTCTAATAAGCATTAAGGACCCGTTTCCTTTGGAACTATAATTTTCAAATTTTCAAACTTTCACTCTCAATTTTGTATCTTACTCGTTTTGGCTGGTTATAGACTCGCATAATTAATACTCCGAGAAATTCAAATTCAAATTTAAGTATCCTTCCAACGAAACACCATCGAATCTACAAACGCAAAGATCCGATAAAAATATTGGAAACACACACTGTTTGGAGAACAGGAAACCACGCCACGGTAGTTATTTCCTCGGAACCATCCTAGGTTTCCATGACACGGTCCAAGAATAGACGATACACCTAAGAATAGGCGACATTATATGAGAGGAGGATGAAAGGAATTCGTAAGGAGCAATTGAAACGATCGGATCGGTGGCAATCGGTGCTCTAGAAAGCAGTACGAGCAATTATCTGTGCAGAAATGAAAGAAACAAACAAAAAGGGAAAAAATAGAAACGTCGAGTAGATAGGTTGTTATCGTGTCGCGTTGGACACAATGCGATGGCCCGTTTATTCGAGAATTCATTTCTGGCTCGATACCAAAACGCACAGTTCACTTTCGTTCCTTCTCTCATCTTTCTTCGTTGATAACGAAACGAGGCGAAAAACGATCGACGTTCGATGGTTGTTTAAAGAAAGGAATAACGATTGCGTCCATCATGTGTCTTTTGATCTGCCGTCTGAGCGATTTCCTGCTTGAAAACAAAGCGACTTTTACATAAATAGAAGAGCGCCGATACTGCAATGTTTTCTAAGAAAAAGATTGCACGGGTGGGAGATAAATAAAATTTATTTCAATTGTGAAATTTTCAATTTATGAAATGGTCGATGTTGATTAAAAAGTTCTTAATTAAGGGATTAATAATATGTTTTACATTGATTGATTCGTTCATTGTGTAGTTCGAATTAACAATTTTAGGGTAGCAGTCAGATTTTGTGTTTCAGTCAGTTAAGTTTTTTATATTTAAGTTACCTAACTAGCTAACAGCCAAATATTCAAATTACCAGTAGTCAAACCCTATATTCACTTATTAGCCAAATCTTATACTTAACTAGCTAATAGCCAAATATTCAAATTACCAGTAGTCAAACTCTATATTCACTTATTAGCCAAATCTTATATTTAAGTTACTCAACTTAGTTAATAGTCAAATATTCAAACCCTATATTCACTTATTAGCCAAATCTTATATTTAAGTTACTCAACTTAGTTAATAGTCAAATATTCAAATCCTATATTCACTTATTAGCCAAATCTTATACTTAACTAGCTAATAGCCAAATATTCAAATTACCAGTAGTCAAACCCTATATTCACTTATTAGCCAAATCTTATATTTAAGTTACTCAACTTAGTTAATAGTCAAATATTCAAACCCTATATTCACTTATTAGCCAAATCTTATATTTAAGTTGCTCAACTGGCTAATAGCCAAATATTCAAACCCTATATTCACTTATTAGTCAAATCTTATATTTAAGTTACTCAACTAGCAAATAACCAAATATTTAAATGATCAGTAGTCAAACCCTATATTTAGTTATTAGCAAAATCTTATATTTACATTACTCAAGTTGCAAGTAGTTAAATCTAATATTTCAGTTCCCGAAATAATCAAATTTCCCTCGACTGAGTCATTACTCCACCAGTTGGACAAATTTTAAGGCGATCAATTATTAATCACAGATATCTTTCAATTTTCTTATCCTAAACGTTCCACTACTTTCTTTTAAACGATCAGACAAATTTAAAACTTACATCATAGATAAGAGACTGTGATTACCTTTAAATCCTATACACGCATTCTTTCTTTTACAATATAGACTCAATTTTGACAACATAAACACATCCACAGATTTTGATAACTATATAAAATTTAAAAATAACTAACGAATCACTAATGTATTTCTTATCTTTCAATTTTTATCAAGATAAACTAACATCCTGACAAACATCTAGACAAACTTTAAGACAATGAATCAATCACAGATATAATTCTCTTATCTTCACATACGATTAAACCTCAATGACTCCTAATACCTAAAAAAAAAAACTTGTAATCTCTCTTTAATCAACCAAACATTAATTCTAATTGGTTGCAATTGAAGAATCACTTTTCTGCACACCACGGTTTCGACGTCCTGTCGTTCGATTTAAAAAGATTTAAAACGATCGAGTTAGATCGGCTAAAAATAAACACACCCCTTATCAATCGTTTCGAATTTACACAAGCCTTGTTTGCACAATCTGCTACCGTACGTGCAACAATATATACGTACGTATATCTATACATGCTTTCACGCGAGTAACATGTTCATCGTTGTCCCGAAATCATTCGTTCGCACGTGTCGAAATCTTGTCGTAGCCCGCGAATCACGTCGATTATATGCGACCTTGATATCAATGACGATCAACAGGGACTACCACGACATTAACGTGTCGTTGACCCGATTCTTTCTATATCCATCGTGATTCGATCGTTTAATTGCATATCGGTAGTCTCGTCGAACAGGAATGTTTTTTTGTTTTAATTTTTATTTTTTTAATTTCAATCGAATCGATTTAACACTAGATTTAATACTTGAAAATTAAAATTGAAATAGAAAACAAAATACCAGACATATAGAATGATTCTTTATGAAAATAAAAGCCACCTTATATTTCGATCAGATCCTTTTAATCAATTTTAATGATTTAAAATAAGAAATCAGAAGCCGAGTCATTTTGACTCGTTTAAAAAATGTAAAATTTAGAAATTAATCGTGCTTGTGTGTTGAACGAACCATGTTGTATTTTATAACGTATTTTAAACTGTCGTTTATTGGCAATGTTATCGCTACCGTGATTATTATTATATAGCATACTGGTGCACGGTGCGATTAATCCTGCTGATAAACAAGCAAACAATTTGTTTAAATTGATTGTACGATCCAGCTACCTGGATATTTGAAATATCCACGGTATCTGATCGTGGCAAAACTTTCCGTATGAACGTTTAATTAATCATTGTAATCCGATTCAAACAAAGCTTAAAAATAATCCAGGAATTTAGACAAGCGTTATTTTTCAAAAAGGCTATAAAGCGTTTAGATTCATCTCCTCGTCACTTTGTATGTATAATAATTTTGCCATTTCGAGAATTCAGATTTATCCAATTTTCATAGTAGCGGTATTTCGTTGTCCGGTTACAATTCTTTCTGTATTTAACAATAGAACTACCGACTTTCAAGTAGAAGATAAAATAGAAAAACAGATAAAGAATGAAATATATATTAACGTATGCAATAGGTCTTTATCTTAATACAAATTAACACACATTTTAATAAAAGTATATCTTGATCAATTTTCCGATTTAATTTAACACGTTGATCGCCGCGTCACCCATATTCGGGTGACACTTGAATTTCCATAGAAATTTGTCGCTTGCATTATTAATATCCTAAGTAGTCCAAATTCTGAATAATAGAAATTACGAAAAATTGTCAAAATAATAGGTAAAATTTGGGAGACATAATTGCTTCGTCTAACGAAGTTTTCACGACTGGCTCGGTAGTTCGAGTGTTAACACGTTGGCTGCCACGGGGGTCACCGGTGACCGGCACTCGAAATTTTGTACAATCAAATAATTACCAACAGAAATGATCAAATAAACCACGGATAGAGTTAACATTAAGCTCATAATGCTAGCTATCGAATTGAAAAGTTAAATTTGAAAATTAGTTGATTATATTCTTAATAATTAGGATTTCAACGTGTCTGACTACACAAGTCCGTTTTCACTGTGCCAATCAACGTGTTAATATCGGCGGTGTTACACCCTCTGTCATTGCAAAAATCTTAAAATTAATACAAAAATCAGTGCAAATCCATTAGCAAGTAAAATACCAGATACTTGGGTATTTAATAAACAAAATACTACATATTTATACCAAACATGACAAAAGTTTCCCTCGCTGTTAACTCGTTATACCTAAATCCCAAAATTCTATCAAACACACTCTAAACCGAACTGTATCCCTCTTGTAATCTCGGCAAATCGACAATTATTTGCTCAGTACCACCTAATTGTCGGCAGACTTACGAAACAAAGTACCAAGCCGTTGTCAATCTTATTTACGAAATATCTTTGAAAGCAACAAAACACTCTCGTCAACTTCAGGAAATATCCTCCCTCTTCGTGATAAGTATATTGTCATCAAGTTCAAGGAGCAGTTAGTCGTCGCGACAATCCCAAACGAAAATATTATTCATCCTCTTTCAGACTTGAATTAGTCGTTTTCCCTTCTTCTGTCAACGATATCGTGCATACATTGATTCGTGTTGGTCGGTGGTAAACAGAACACGCAACGCAACATCGTTTTCCATCCATGCTTCCATCACGGATCCTTTTCCGTTACGGATGTGTAAACGGTTTCGACGGAATCGCCTCGTTGACATAGGTCCGTATCTTATCGTCGATTCACAAAAGTACCGAGCGTGTACGCGTACAAAAAGCGGCTCTCTGTGTCACAAGAACAACAGAGATCTTGAATCCAGGCTCTCGTTCGAACGGACACTGTCCGACCAAGTGGCCAGTCGTGTTTCTTCGACTTCGTGCTTATTTCTAAGCGAGTGATTCGCTAATTTTTACCAACGGTACGTAAGTTGTTTCAGTGTTCGGAAGATTGAGGCTGATCAATATTTTTAGTGCCACGAATTTATATTGGGTTGGCCAATGTTGGGATATTATTCTCTCTTTTAAATAAAGAGATAGTTTGTTTTAAAACAAAAAGGACTTATTTAATTACTCCCTGGTCAATAAGTAATGTCGGATTTTTCTAACTATGGGGAACTCAGATATAGTATCTCGGTACCAAATGATTTTTTAACGCTGGATTTCGAAGTTCTTAATATTTCAGCAATCTCAAGCGTGGTATAACGTGGATTTGATCTTTATCGATACTGATTGGTCTGCCAGAATGTTTCAACCTTTTTTAAGAAACTTTTTCAACCATCTTTGCACCATTCTGCCATCAACAACACCTTGAAATAATCAAGATATCTAAGTGGACAGAGTTTGTGGGACACGCTGTATTAGAATGTTTAGAATGTAATAACAATTTATATCATTTTATTCGAGAATAGATAAATTTTTTCAAAGTTGAAAATGTATAATATTCTTTAACAAAATCGACAAAAATTGAAAATTTATTTCCCGCCTTTGTTTCCTCGAACGAACCGGGCTCGTTTTTAATTTTTAACCCCTTGCCGTGCCATTATTTTGGTAAGTGCGTCAGAGTACGAATTAATATTTCTTGCTACGGTATTGAAACAAAGCAGGAAAATTAAAACGTTACACTCAATTTACCTTTAACAATAGTTTGTTATCTTAATTATAGTTGCAATTATACATAAAAGTCAACTGTACTGTGACAGTGCGAGTGAGATTCGTAACATTTCAGTTGCAAAATGCGTCACGAGTCAGATTCGTCAAAGCACGGGAAGAGGTTTTAATTCAAAAGCGATAAGAATCGATCGAAAATCGATACAAACGAACGGATTGCGGATCATTCTCTCCTCGGCCGAACCCCGCCTCTTCAATCGCGAAGAAAGACATCGGGAAGAACGAAAACCGTGGTTCTGTCCCGCTTCCGTCTCTCGACGCCTCGTTACACGTGTATAATTTATAAAGTATGATAATGAACGTGTGTTTATGCGGTGTACACCGGCTATGACGTGTCGATAAGTTTGCAACGATGCAATGGAACGAACGATGTGCATTGAAATTAAATCAACTCCTGTTTACGCATACGTACATGTACAGATCGTGGTAGCCGTGTTTTCTTTTCCCGTTTAATCGTCGCCCGCGTTTTAATAACTGGAACCGGGGGCCCCCGTTCCGCTTCTGCTGTTTCAGTCAACCGTGGACGACGACGATGGAACCGCTGCGGAACAAAGTGGACGAACGAGTCGCCAAGGCGTCGCAACAGAACGGAACCGCGTACAAGAACGAGGATTTGCTGCCTCTCGAAGACGTTCAGGATAACAATAATGAGGTAAGAAGATCGTAGCTGATGGTTAACTTCGGACCGTGCAACGGGGGTATTCTGAAAAATATATATACTTGTATCAATTTTTCTGAATGATGAAGAAGTTAAGTACGATATAGGGTAACGCAGAGAAATTGGCGATGTAACAGATAAACAGAAGGTGATAATAAATAATCTGGTGGGATAAATTGTTTCGGAAGTATTAGGTTGTCCGAAAAGTTCCTTCAGCTTTATCAATAAATAACGGAAGTATAACACTTTATGTTTCGAGTCGCGTTATTGAATTATGTACGATTCGTTTTAACCTATTATCTTCTTCCATTTCTCCGAAAGCTGCGTGATACTATATTTTTTGGACACTGTCGGACAAAGCGTTGTGTGTAGATAGGGGAAGGTACTTTTGGAACACTCAGTAGTAGATTTTTAGTGTTAGGTTGTTGTAATGTGTAATGTCCGATTTTGTTTAACACGTTGACTGGCACAGTGAAAACGGACGTGGGTAGTCAGACACGCTGAAATCCTAATTATTAAGAATACAATCAACTAATTTTCAAATTTAACTTTTCAATTCGATAGCTAGCATTGTTAGCTTAATGTTAACGATATCCGTGGTTTATTTTGTCATTTCTGTTGGTAATTATTTGACTGTACAAAATTTCGGGTGTCGGTCACCGGTGACTCCCGTGGCAGCCAACGTGTTAATATGTATATTTTATAAAATAGTATTTGCAGCTCTAATTTTAAGGGTGTATTCAACCTGTACCGTACAGATAATAATTATGAATCTAAAGAAACAGAAACGTGGATGAAATTTTGAATAAAAATTGTATAAAGATTGGCGTGTATCGATCGAATAAGATTCTTTGGAACGGAAAACAACGAACGACGATCAAGAAAGTTAATGAATTAAATCGCTCGTCGCTGTCAATGATATTATTACACGAGACGGCGGCTAAAAATACCATTCTAGTATCAGTGTCACGGTTTTGATAAACTTGTCGAAGTTTTGGGTCACGCACGAAATGCGAAACTCAATAACCATCCGTTTCCTACGTAACCTTGATCTCAACCACCTTGTGAATTTCCACAAATGTCGATGTTGAAACCGTCCCACGCCTTCGATCTTTAAAGCGTTCTGTTTCTTTTTAATCAATATTGTACAACGATCATGAAATTTTCCTTTTTAAATATTTTTCTTCGTTTTCAATCTTACTTTGGATTGTTAAACCATTTCGATTTGATTATTAATATGTGAATAAATCGGAAGAGTTTACTGTGAGATTCAGAATTACTATTTTTGCAAATGTTACTAATACGTTTTGTGTTTAGGAAATAATGCCGGATTGAATTAAAAATAATTTCTATGGGATTTAAATACTGCTGAGTCAGAAAAGTTAACTCATAAAAATATTAGTTTTAAAATTTTATTTATAAAAATTTTGGAGTAATGCTCTAAATACTCAAAATGTTTAACACGTTTCCGTTCAGCCGGCAGCGAGCGCTTGATTATATTATATTATGTTACAACATTTATTTTTTGACTTTGACACTGTCGGGCCTAAAAGTTTGAAGTTTGGAAATTTGAGACTTGAATGGTCGAAATTTGGAACTTTGAAAACTTAAAATTTAAAAATCTGATATTTGGAAATTTGGGATTTGAAAGTTCGAAATTTGAAAATTTGAAAATTTGGAAATTTGAAATTTAGAAATTTAAGATTTGGAAAGTTGGAAATTTGAAATTTAGAAATTTAAGATTTGGAAAGTTGGAGATTTGAAATTTAGATATTTGAGATTTGAAAGTTCGAAGTTTGAAAATTTGGAACTTCAAGATTTGGAAAGTTGAAAGTTCGAAATTTGAAAATTTAAAATTTAGAAATTTAAGATTTGGAAAGTTGGAAATTTGAAATTTAGAAATTTAAGATTTGGAAAGTTGGAGATTTGAAATTTAGAAATTTGAGATTTGAAAGTTCGAAATTTGAAAATTTGGAACTTCAAGATTTGGAAAGTTGAAAGTTCGAAATTCGAAAATTAAAAATTTAGAAATTTAAGATTTGGAAAGTTGGAAATTTACGATTTGGAAAGTTTGAAATTTGAAATTTAGAAATCTCAGATTTGGAAATTTGGAAATTTGAAATTTAGAAATGTCAGATTTGAAATTTTGAAAATGGGAAATTTTCAAATTTTAAATTTAGAAATTTGGAAAATTGAGATTAGAAAGTTCGAGATTTGGAACTTTGAAATTTGGAAATTTTCAAATGAAAAGTTCACTATATTAAATGACAATTTAATATGAATCCATTTAATATGAAAAATAGCAGAAAAGTTTCGTATAAACGATGTTAGAATTTCTCACAAGAATCTCGAGGAAACGTGTTCATTTACAGAGCATCGAAGTGGAGATGGTGGTGCCACCGGACGGAGGATGGGGTTGGGTGATCGTAGCTGCTTCCTTCATGTGCAACCTTGTCGTGGATGGTATCATCTTCAGTTTCGGTGTCTTCCTGAACGATGTGTCGGAAGCTTTTTCGGTGTCCAAGGCGAGGGTCGCTCTGGTTGGCTCGTTGCAATCGGGATTCTACCTTATGGCTGGTCAGTGACACGATACACGAAACTTTTTTAAATCAACTATAAAATATTTCATCAAACACATATTCCATCTAATGATCCAGACTACGGTCTTATTTCCCTAAACTGACAAAACAGCGACTTGGAAAATTTTAACTTAACCTTTAGCTTCTCAAGCTATAATACTCCCCTCCGGATGGTCGGCGACGCACGGTTCTATTCTTACGTTTACACTAATTACAACTTTCCTATTATATACCAGTCGTATAATTATTCATTTTTATTATCTTACAACGTATTTTCTTCGAGAATTACTTTTCGTTGTTTTTAATTTTTAATTTCTTATGTAACCGATTATTATAATATTTTCTTTTGTTCACAGGTCCTTTCGTGTCGGCGTTGGCCAACAGGTACGGCTTCAGGCTGGTCGCGATCCTAGGAAGTGTTATAAGTTGCGGTGCTTTCGTGCTCTCCTACTTTAGCACTTCCATCGAGTTCCTTTACATCTCTTATGGTGTGCTCGGTAAGTTCTTTTCGGCGAAGTTGATGCTGGCCTCGGTGAAAAAACTTTTCCTCCATCCTCGTGTTACATTTCACCGACGAGGATCGTCCCATTTCAAAGCCTGCTATTTCATATCGCCAGTGTGATATTAATGCTATTAGAAAACTTTTCTTCGGTAATTTATGACCAGTTGTATGATTTACGAACTCTGTTAAATTAAATTAAAAATCTTGTATGGACTGCACATCAGCACTGTTCAAGATTTTTCTAGAAAGCTATATGATTTCGAGTGCTTTGGTGATTTATTAGAATATAGTTTCAAATTTGGAAATTTAAGTTTTCAATTTGCTACCTAAATATTAGCATGATATTAGTACTGCAAGGTACTTTTTTCTAAAGCTACCAATTCGAGTGCTTTGATAATCAATTTAAATTAAATTATTACAATATTAATATTATAAGGTAATTTTTCTAAAATCAATTTGAGTGCTTTGATAATAATGAATTTTTAATTAAATTGCAAGTTTTGAAATTTAAGTTTACCCTATTATTACTAATTTTTCTAAAGCTACCAATTCGAGTGCTTTGATAATCAATTTAAATTAAATTATTACAATATTAATATTATAAGGTAATTTTTCTAAATTTATCAATTTGGGTGCTTTGATAATGAATTTTTAATTAAATTGCAAGTTTTGAAATTTACGTTTACCCTATTATTACTAATTTTTCTAAAGCTACCAATTCGAATGCTTTGATAATGAATTTTTAATTAAATTACAAATTTTGAAATTTATGCATCCAATTCCGCCACCACCCACTTTACCCAATCTTTTATATCCATTTTTAGGAGGAATCGGTGCAGGTCTGATTTACGTGCCGGCTGTGATAACTACAGGATTTTATTTTGAAAGATGGAGAGCCCTGGCGACCGGGGTCGCGGTTTGCGGCTCTGGTATCGGCGCCTTTTTGCTCGCACCAATTTCAGATTTGCTCGTCAAGCAATTCGGTTGGAGGGGGGCGTTGTTATTTCAAGCAGGTAACTAAAAATATCTGATCATCGTGTAGACTTGAAATTTTATGAATCTTAAAGCAACAGGCTTAACGTTCAAAAATACTTATTCAAGCCTTTGGAAATTTTTACAATAATTGTTTACGTCTCTTCGCCATGAATATAATCCGATCCTGGTGTTTTAATTAGACGGAATCTTTGTATCAAGGTATACAGTGTATCGTCACTTTGGTTCCGAGCTAAATATGGATGTATGAACAGGTGTTAAAACATTTCTTTTTTGTTTATTTATTTTTCTAAAGAAGAAAGATTAATGATAATTACTAACTCTAATTAAGAATTATAGTTAACAGTTTGTAAGTTAACTTGACTTGTGCTGTATAATATTAATCGTAATATTAACTATAATAATTTATAGCACTAAGTTTTATTTTGAATTTGTTTCTACCACCATATCTTTCAAAAATTTATGTACCTACACTTCAAACCTCGTTAAATCTTCAATTGTAAAATGGTAAAAGACTTTGATCCCCGATTTGGTATATTTTCCCTTGATACTCGGGGATCAGAGACAAAATTCCAGCTTCACCATGCAGAAATGATAAAGCAACAGGAAAACGTTAGACCGGAAGATTGCTTGGAATATTGCAGGAATGCTGTTGAATTGTGCCATTTTCGGCGCGATGTTCCGTCCACTGAAACCGACGAGGATTAAAGTGAAATCTACCACGGAGAACGCGGGCTTAGAGATGAAGAATAACCTGATGGGAAAGGGTGTGTCCACGACGTCGTTGCACTGCGTACAACCTGGCAGAAGTGGTTTCTTCGGGACCAACAACAACACGGAATATCCAACAGCTGCCGAGCTGCTTCGCAGTAATCCCAACATAGTAAAGTAATAATTAAATCTGCGTTTGTCAAACGTCCCTTCAACTCTCCACTTTTGATTATCCCGTAAGACAGGGTATCCTGGAAATTTTAGAAACATAGAATTATTGGTCTAATAGTTAATTACAAATTTCTTATTTGGAATTATGCTAGTTTGAATCTGGTATAATATAATTTCGGATAAAGATAGCTTTTTAGAATCAGGAGAAGTAATTTTGTGAATGTAAAAGTTAAATGGAGACAGTCGAGTCACACGGAACAAGATTTGTATGGTATTTAAGAAAAGATTGAATGATTTCGAAAACTTCTTGTTACAGTGCTACCAAATCTTTGCATTCGCTTCACAAGGTCCACGTTGAGCTCCGTACTTTGGAGAGGAAGTTGAGCAACTCGGAGAAGCGATTATCAGCGCCTATTTATCCTGATTTGGACGTAAATATGGACGAAAAGATCGCGGAAGAGAACAATCTTCTTGGCGGTGATGTGGAAAGATTGAACGGCAAAGTACCCACGGTGAGTTCGAAATCTTGCCTTGTTCTAACGAAGAACGGAACAAGAACTTCCCTGACGATGATGGATCGGAACTTGCTAGGGTAACGGAAGCGGACAAGGAGTATCTTGGCCGTTGTGAATATAGCGATGGATATTCGATACTCTTTGAATGTTCAAAATTTGGAAGTTTGAAAACTTAAAATTTAGAAATCTGAAATTTGGAAATTTAGTAATTTAGAAATTTAAGATTTGGAAAGTTGGAAATTTGAAATTTAGATATTTAAGATTTGGAAAGTTGGAAATTTGAAATTTAGATATTTCAGATTTGGAAAGTTAGAAATTTGGGAATTTAATAATTTGCGAATTTGGGAATTTGGGAATTTGGGAATTTGGGGATATAGAAATTTGGGAATTTGGGAATATAGAAATTTGAAACTTGGAATAATTTTTTGGGGATTCGGAAATTTGGAATTACATTTTTGGGAATTTGGAAACTTGGAAATATATTTTTAGAAATTAATATATCTTTGGGAATTTGGAAATTTGGAAACTTAAAATTTCGAAATTTACAATTTAGAAATTTAAGATTTGGAAAGTTGGAAATTTGAAATTTAGAAATGTAAGATTTGGAAAGTAGGAAATTTAAGATTTGAAAGTTCGAAATCTGAAAATTTGGAAAGAGTTAATGAATTTCACCGAAAGATTGGATAATTAGTTAAGACGGGCCATAAGAGCATTTACGGCCGATCTCCTGCCAGCGGGACACGGTTGGTTCGCAATAAAGGGAAATTGTTGGCAGATTCGCAGGCACACGATTAGCGGTCGGAGACTTCGCGCGGATTCGGAGTGCAGCCAAAAGTCGTTGAAGATAGGCAACAAGCGGAATCCATTCAACAAGGATCCACAAAGACCGTTCTACAGGGACGATATATTTTATGGTGGTTCTTTGAACAGATTGCCTCATTACAGGTCCCAGGTAACCCACTGTCTCGTGACTTTCTTTTACAATTATTAATTAACAGACACAGGCATTCAATTCTTGTGTTTCCACCAACCCAATCACTCGTTAATAAATATTAGTCAATTCTAAGCTAATACTAATTCAACTCTGTTACTAATTGTAAGTTTTGTATATCATTCTCAATTTTTTTGCTAATTGTAAAACGTTGTGTAAAACAATTTTCCTAACTATTAGGTAAAGCGAAAAGAAATATCGTCTTTCTTTCTTCAATGCGAAAAAGATAATTTCCATGGTTATTTACAATATCTCGCTACAATTTAGACAATTTTCGATGCTTCTTTTATAAAATTCTGATTGGTTCAACCCTTTCCCGTGCTTTGGCGAGTCTGACTCGTGACGCACTTTGCAACTGAAATGTTACAAATCTGACTGCTACTGTCAGTACGGTTAACTTTGAAGTATAATTTTAACTATAATTCAGCAAATTGCATGCAATATTTCAATTTTCTTACTTTGTTTTAATACTGTAGCAAGAAATATTTGTCTGACGCACCTACCGAAATAATGCCACGACAAAGAGTTAACTTGAAAAATGCATCCAAGTGTTAAAAAAAGAAAAGGCGACATTTCGTTTCGTTTTACCTAATACCAACGCGCCTGTTGTGTATGAAACGATATTATTTCTATAGCAATCGTCGGTGGGTTATCACATGTCCGTCACACGATTACCAACGGCGACAGACGTGGCCGAAGAGGAAAGCGGAAGTTGTTACCTATGTCCTGAAAGTGTACGAAGGATCCTGACAACGATGCTCGACTTAAGCTTGCTAAAAAGTCCTTCCTTCTTGATCCTGGCGATCTCCGGTGGTCTCACCATGATGGGCTTCTATACACCCTTTATGTACGTCCCAGGTATCGTATCGAATTTCATCAGATGGTCCCTGAAACCTTCTGCAATTTACATCGAGTGTATCAACAAATATCTAACCGTACATACAACTAATCTATTAGCTACACAAGCAAATTTTTCCATCAATTTCTTTCTTGAGAAACTTACATCCTATCCTAATGTATCCTTAATCCTTTCACTTAAAATATCGTGTCACACACGTGACGCACTTTACAGTTCAGACGTAACTACTGTCGTTCAAACTTTGATCGCAATGGAATTTTAACACGTTGACCGCCACAGTGAAAACGGACGTGCGTAGTCAGACACGTTGAAATCCTAATTATTAAGAATACAATCAACTAATTTTCAAATTTAACCTTTCAAATCGATAGCTAGGATTATTAGCTTAATGATAACGCTATCAGTGGTTTGTTTCGTCATTTCTTTTGTTAATTATTTGATTGTACAAAATTTCAGGTGCCGGTCACCGGTGACCCCCCGTGGCAGCCAACGTGTTAAGTTTAATTCCGATTACTATTCACACAGTTAATGCTTGTTAAGTGTGATGTACATATACTCCTAATATTTCAATTTTCTTGATTTGTTTGAACGCTGGACTATTAACACTGCTTGACAGAAATGGTTTTACAAATTGATTGATTTAGACCAGTGCTTCCCAAACTTTTTTGTATCACCGTCCCCCTATTCGAAAATTATTAGCTCCATGGACCCCCTGTCGTTCAAAATAGAAGTATCCAGAAATTTTTGAACTTGGTTTTAACGGATTCCTGATAACCCATTTTATTACACGGACCCCCTTGGATCTTCTCACCGCCCACAAGGGGGCGGTACGGACCACTTTGGGAAACACTGATTTAGCCAAATAAATTCGCCACTTTACGAATAATAAATGGGCAATTGTTTTTATCCTACAGATCGAGCCATAAGGGCAGGTGTCGAGCCATCCACGGCGATGTTCTTGGTGTCGGTGATCGGTATCGGCAATACCGTGGGCCGTGTCGTGTGTGGACTAGCTAGTAGTCTTCCAGGTGTGAACGCGTTGGTTGTCAACAATATATTCATCAGCGCCGGGGGAATAGTAACCATATTGTCTGGCCTGTCGCTCACTCAGGGATTCCAGTTCTTCTATGCGGCCAGTTTTGGAATCAGCATTTGTGAGTATGCCTGAAATATCAAAAACAGATCAGAATTTCTGTTTCTTTTTTAACTCTTTGCACTCGAAGCATTTTTGCTTCAAGCACAGCTATGCTTCCAGAAACCGAACGCACAGTGTCGGAAGAAAAGTGTTAGAAATATTTGAGAATCTGTTGATTTTCTTCTTCCTTCTTTAGAAACTGAAATTTCGTATTTTAGAATACTCCGATAAATTACGAGTGCAAAGGGTTAACTTTGAATGTTATTTCGAATGTCAAAAGTTAATTCTGTAACTTTAAAAGTTACAAAATGACGCGCACAGGGTGAATTTTCAGTTCCTAAGGGATGTCAGTGAAAAGTTATTGTTGTTTGAATGTTTACAGCCGTGTTCGCCTCGTTGAGATCGATCATCGTGGTGGATCTGTTAAGTTTGGAGAAACTGACCAATGCTTTTGGGCTGCTTCTTCTGTTCCAAGGTGTGGCGGCCGCCGTAGGCGCGCCTCTTGCAGGTGATCAGATAACATCGATTTCTTTGCTATTAGAAGAATATTACGTAATAGAGTCTCCTGTAAATCACAAGCATTCGATGTAATTTTAATTTTGTTTGTGCGAGAAACGAATCGATCGGAGGAAATCGGGAGAGTAGAAGCGTTAGCGTAGAAAATAAAGTAAACAAGGTATTTCTTTCACAAACTTACAATTGACGAGGAAATTATATCGTCAGATAAATTATATTCAACGTTGACATATTTTGCAAATTTCACATCCTATGTTTGCATGAAAATTAACCATTAGCAAATTGTACAAAATTACCACGACAAAGCGTAATAGCGACCCAACAGGTGTACTTAACAACTTCTACATAGTTATCCGAACAGAATTATTCGCTACAGCTTTAAACTCTTCTCCAGGCGCCTTCATGGACTTGACCGGAAGCTACGACGCCTCGTTCTATCTATCCGGTAGTCTGATCTTCTTATCTGCTGTAATCTGTTATCCTTTGAAGAGGATCAACGAATGGGAGACGAAGAGGAGCAGCGAGAAGAACAGCGACGATCCATCGAAATCTTGATCAAACAACAAGGACGTCGTAGACTGAAGTCTGTCGCCGTTCGTTGCCCGACGCTCTCTGCGTTTTGTACATAATATCGACGTGTAAATAATTCTTCACGAGCCCGTTGATCGACGACTGGAAGGGGGTTTCGTTAATTTGAACGATATTAAAAAGAAACCATCGTCGTCGCTGGAATCGAGAAGGGTCTGTCGGTTTCGGCGAGCAGCTTCAATACCGATAGAGTGCGCCGTATCTTAACTCGATACGGTACGATCAAAATGTTGATCCAAAAGAAACGTGAATCGAGGAGTTTGCAGTCGAAGAAACCGCCATTATGACCGATTTTTTGAGTAAATTAGAGAAGCTCTTTTCGCTGCAATGTCCTCAATTGGAATTCTTTTGTACCCCGAGAGGAACGTTTGTACACTTATGTAGTTTTTAATCGTCGACGTGCCTTTTAGCTAGGCGGATCGGTCTTATGAAGTTTCTTGGGGGTAATTTCAAATTAAAGTACAGTACCGTTTATAAGTACATGAACACTTAATCCACTAATGAAGGGTTTTTCAATTTTTCCTGCAAGATTCTATGACAATATTTTTAACCGTTTGAGTAGCAGAGGTTTTAAAAAAGAAAACACGCTCGAAAAAAGCCGAACAGTAACGAATAACAACGAAATACAAAATGTACATATTACTTAGGCTCACACTGTCCAAGGAGCGTCCCGTCATAGACGCGGGCAATGTAAAGTAATGGAAGACCGTCCACGAAGCTGCAGCAGCACACGTTTTCGTCATGACGTCGCGAGGCGTACATTGCATTCCACCACGCATCGCCGATACCGACTTTTCTTTGTTTATATCATATTTCACAACGTATTGGAGCAAACGTGCTTCGAGAAATGCATTGTTAGGCGGTCCGTCAACGGAGCGTCGCGTTTATACGCTTTCTGTACGCTTCGTGGACGGACATAATCGTTTCGCTTTTGTACGGTATGCGTACGTGGACGGACGGCCTTAGATTACATATATTTTATATACAAATAAAGTAGCGATGCGGCGTACTGTGTAGAGCTGCGGAGAATGCGTGTCACACGTATTTTCCCTATTGGCAGAAAGGATCGCAATTAAAACTTCCTCTCACTCCTGTGCCGTCCCGGAGGCATTCTCCTCAGCCCTACACAGTACATGCGTCGGAAAAGTTGAACGGGTTTCGTCAGATTGTGAGCGCGCCGTCAGTTGTCCGTATCGTTCAAATGCGCTGGGTTTTTCCGACATGAAATCTGAAGAGCGCGAAAGCGGCGCGTGGGACTCAAACGGTTAAACGTCTAAGTGTCTGTATACTTACAAACAAGATTATGATCGGACACATTTTCACATGGACTTCGCAACAGCCCATGAGCCCAATTTGTATCGATTATTCTGCCCTCCTTAGCTCAATCGACATAACTTAACATTTGGAAACATTCGAGGAAACTTAGGTTTCGTTACTTGAAATAGGATAAATAGAAAACTATTTCTATTAGGTTGTCCCTAAAGTTTCTTTCCCTATCTGCACGGAACGCTTTGTTTGGCAATGTTAAAGAAGGAAGAGTATTATTCAGCTTTCGGAGAAATGGAAGAAGATGATAGGCCAAAGTTAATCGTACGTAACTCGATAACATGACATGAAAAATAAAGTATTATATACCGGGTTATTTATTAACAAAGCGAAAGGAACTTTTGGAACAACCTAATACGTATGATACTTCTAACTCTGTTCAATTCAAAAACGGTAGATAAAACATACATCCATTCCACGTTAAATAAATTTTGTCCAACATCAATTCTGTACCCTAGAAGTAAACCAGTCGTAAATCCGATTAAATATATTTTCGAGAAATTGCAAAATAATGATACGGACTGATTCGTATTAAACTTACCATCTTTGGCCACGTGACAAAACGGATAAAACCATTTTATATAAAAAAAAAACGGAATTACGACTGTTTACCTCTACTATGCACTCGCTATTTACACGCAAAGAACAATCGTGTCACTGTACTCGGATTAATTAAGGAGGGCAAGTATTGTTTTACATTCTACACAGAATCTTCCTCGAATATCGCGCGGGTACGTTTCAATCGCTTCGGTCTCGATCAAGAAAGGATGTTGACGTTGAACAGAAGGCCGCTTACATTGTAATCTATTTTTGCTACGACCTTGTTACCGCCGAATGCGAACTGCCACTAGAGATTCCACGTATTTCAGGTACCCGTGTATCCTGTCGCGTCGTCTCGACGGGGTAGAACGTAGAGATATCTTGGAAACCAGGCAAAGTGAATTCATTAAATCGTGATCGATCGATTTCTCGCCCCGTTTCCAGGATATATCCGCCAGAGCATGCTTCTATGATAAACAAGCACACGTGTACCTCGAGAGCCGTATGTACTTGCGTAAAACGAGTACACGTAATCCCGATACGGAGAATCCGTTCTGGTTGCGGTGCTATTTATAACGTTTTAATTAACACGTTGATTGCCGTGGGGATTACCGTTCCATTTGAATTCGCGCGATTATTGAAAAACGAAAAATGGGAACGAGAAACGTTCACAATATCGTTACAATCGCATTAGTGATTCCAAGTATGACCGCCGGGCTAAAGGCGGTGAAAACTAGGCCAAGCAAAGCATTTACTTTGATGAAATTTTTATCTATTATTAATACTTCGTAATTTCTATTGTTCAGAGTTTCGAGTACCTAATACGACGATTTGTAATCAAGTGGTTGAAAGGATAATAATGCAAGCGACAAATTTCTATGGGAATTCAAGTGTCATCCAAGTATGGATGGCGTAGCAAGTTCAAACTTTCGAAATTCTAGATATCACCGAAGTTACATCGATTATTTAAAACACCAAAATTGTACAAATATTGTTCAAGTTACATTGGTGATTGAAATTTGCAAACGGTAGCATTAAAGTTTAATTCTTAACCCTTTGCGGACGAGGCACTTTCAAGTTTAACGCGATGTATACAGGAAATTTCAATAATTTAAAACAAAACGCACGAAAGGATCTACTTCTACGTTTATATTTAGGAATTTATGTAACTACGAAGATCCGATTTGTATAACCGGCCATCGTCCGCAAAGGGTTAATATTATTAAAAAAAAAGGTAATTCCAAGTATTACTAAAATTTGATTAAAATTAACACGTTGGCTGCCACGGGGGTCACCGGTGACCGGCACCCGAAATCTTTTAAAATCAAATAATTACCAAAAGAAATGATTAAACAAACCACGGATAGCGTTAACATTAAGCTAATAATGCTAGCTATCGAATTGAAAGGTTAAATTTGAAAAATTAATCGACCGCACCTTTAATAATTAGGATTTTATCGTGTCTGACTACACACGTCCGTTTTCACTGTGTCAGTCAACGTGTTAAACCATCGTAATATTGATGTTAGAATGAAAATCGAAAGGATAAGATTTTGACTATGTCAATCAACGTGTTAACCCTAGGCTTAATAAGGACTTGCTCAAACAATCAAATCCGTTCCTACTGTTCCTAATTAATTACCTAGTATTTCTTTTTTCTTTTTTTTTTAATTAGAATCGAGCCATATCGTCTCGTGGATCGTTAGATCAATCGAATTATTCGTTGGTGCCTTTAAGTCTCGTAAAATATACAGCGTTACAAACGACGCTTACACTCAATTTGTTAAGGAATAAATTATTGAACGTATCGATGAGCCTATTTTCGTCATTTCCTTTTTGCTGATTCCCCATAATGGCGCACGTGCTTCAGAAATAGGAATATATTATATTGACAAATAAGTTTGATGAAACACAATTTCTTTGACGCACAGGGTAGATTTTATTAAATTATAATATTAGCCGTTTTTATCGATAACCTCTTGCCATCTTTTTAACTTATTAAAAACAAATGCAAATCGAAATGAAACTGTGTCGAAGCAAAAACCGAACGAAACTTATTTGCCAACCCAATACTAAACCTTGTTAATTATTGTTACTAACCATTAACTGCTATAACGAAGTATCAGTAATACTTAAACAACCGAAAATTATCATCGAACACATATAATTGGCAAATTATATAGTTCAATCTAATTAAAACTTGACATCCTTCATCAATCAACCATACTGATACTCCAGGAACTCGTTGTAACAGTTAACAGTCAATTGCACATAAATTAATTCATTACTGTGGTTTTTGGTTTCACACGATGACAGACATAAAAGCAAATGTAACTTCTTTGTTTTAATTGCGCCACTATCACGGAGAACACCTTCGACGACGTTAATCAAACAACGTGATTAGAACGTGACCGAGGTGTGAGAAACTTGACTCGTAACTGGTTCCCAAGTTGCTCCCGTCGTGCCACACCTCTGTCCGTTTGACATTCGACAAAGTTATTAATTATTTATTCACATGTACACGCCCGCGTGACGCCGATCAGCTTACGCCTTCTTATCTGTTATTATTACCAATAATGATCGAAATTTGCAACTTTTAACGCGGAGTTTGTCGTAGCCGTTTCCGATACATCGTACTATGACACTTTGTTAATCAATCATCGTGAACATTCTTTCCAGTTGTATCTCGTCTGTCTGTTATTATACACGGGTTGCGTTTGTTACAACAAAATACCAGAAACGACGGGATCTGGTATTAATGACGGAATTAACGACGGTAAATAGAAATAATCCAGAGAATGATGATTTATAATTCAAGGGTATAGGGTAGCGACTTTCCAACTTTGAATTGATCCTGGGGGCCACATGCGGTGAAAGTGAAAATCACCAGCTGGGGATAGGGAGGAGAATATAAAAATAGTAGGATTCCCAAATTTTGAGGCGAAGAAGCAATATTTTTTTATGATTTTCGTTTCTTAATATTCCTTATACCATTACGCATCGCGCTACAAAGCTCTTTTTTTTTGGAAAATTGTATCAGAAGAAATTTCTTCTACAAGAACGTACATTTTTATTTTTCACAAAGTTTTGAAAACCAAATTGTAAAATCGGGCTCTGTAGCGTGATGGTATAAGAAATATAAAGAACCGAAAATCGTAAAGAAATATTGCTTTTATCGACAGAATCCGCAATCATTCAGTTGCCAACTCAATAGATGAATAAAGTATCAAATGTTTATAAACAAATTGGTCAAAGATCCCTGAAGTACTGTTTGCAACATTTCTTCGAAGACGAACAATTTACAAATCGCATAGAACATTCTGTTCACATAAATTGGCAGTGAAAGTGTTAATGATCACGTCGGTTAATCGAATTCATAAAGCAGTCCCGTTCCAGCGGAGAACGCTCGAAGAATTTGCATAAGATTGTTTGTGTCGCAGTAAGCACGATTGGAAAACGAGTCCACGACGAGTTGAAAGAAGAAGAATAAGAAGAGGAGGAAGGTCGACCGTGAGAGGAAGCGTGTTTAACGAATGCCAATAATTTATGTCCGGACATGGTCGCGAGAAGAGCGGCGTTAGTTGGAGCGAGCCAAAACGATGAACAAAGTCATAAATACTGAAAGCTGGCGATTCCCTTCTTCGCAGAGTAACTGAACTCCGGTCCCGTTTCTTCGAATTACTCTTTTCCAGCCTGTCAACCGCTTCGCCAGTATAATTGAAAAAAAAAAAAAAATATAACAACTTTCACCGACGTTTCGCCGGTTATCTGACTCTACTTACAGCTAACGCAACAGGATTTTTCTTATAAAATACCGATGGTCTCTTTTTAAAACGCGTCGCAGTTAAAGGCTTAACACGTCGACTGCCATGTTACAATTGTTGAAACTTATGCTAGATAGCAATTTTACTTTTAATAAGTCTTTGCAAGTATCGATTACCAGTATTTCTAATTACCTAATGTAGACAAACAGCGTTCGCTAGACTCGTCAGTGGGACTGACGACAAACGATCCCTGCCCCAGACGCCTATGATACCACTTTTGGAAAGTTTCTATCGCATGCCGGACGACTGCTAGCGAGAACATCTCTATCTCGTAGCCACCTGGCGGCGCCGGCCCGAACCAAGGGCGTCCAGAGGAGACGAACGAACGTCTACCCTAAACGCCAAAAACGATTATGCGCATGAATTGGAAAATAATACTGCATTACGTGAGTTACACTATTAATAGCTAATACGAACGATTTCTATAGAACTATGGATGACATGGCGGTCAACGTGTTAAACGTACATTTGTTACACAATTTTTAAGAAGCTGGCGCAAGTTACAATTGTGCACAATACGATTGATCGCGCATGCTTTCGCTTTCTTCGAGTCGCGACCAAAAAGCTGAATTTTTTCCTCCTGTCCTTTCTGTGCCATGAATATTTTCAGTGGTCGATTAAGAATTCGTTTTCCCTCTGGCTGACCCTCTTCCTCGAGCGACTCTTTCTCTTTCGGCGGGATGGAAATTGATTTTTACTGCGAGCACGATGGTCCGTTCGATAGTGAGTTACCGATGAAACGTGTTCTTTGTCTTCGGTTTTCCACGGCGAAGAAATTCGCGTAACTCTTCGCGGTCCAAATGCATCTTGGCCAACGAAACAAATTGGATCAATTACGATTTAACGTATACGGCGTACAAGAGAAATATAGATATCGCGGTTTCTTTAGGAATTGAAAATTTGTGGTGAACCAACGCGGAGCGCGTCTATCGGTGGTGATAGAAAATATTGGATTATAACATAAATCTATAGCATCCTTCCTTCTTTTTCTAAACAATGTTCTCTGTTTTCTTCGGTTGCAATATTTATTTAATTTTGATTAAGAAGATCAATGTTTAGAATATAATTCTGTTTCATATAAAAGTAAAAGAAGATAACAAATAAATAACTTACTACCCTTTCCCTATTCGCACACAAACAATGATACAAGATCGCCGAAGAAAAACACAAACACTTATCGATAACCGTGCTGAAAATCATTCCTCGACCACCTTCCATCCGCTCTCGAACGCTATACTCTCTCGGAATCATTGTCTGGCGTTCTCGAGTCTGACGTAGAAGAGAGGCCAAAGGTAGAGAAGATCGAGAATAGCCAGAAGAGACTGGAAGAGCAGACAGAACGCGAGTGGAAGGGTGAAAAGAAGAAGAAAGAAGGGCCAGCATTCGCGACGGGGTCTCTCTGCTTCCGACTGCGGATACATTGCGACATAGAACCGGGGGTTAGTGTAGGGGGTTTCGTGGCGGCCGGGGAGGGGTGAAGGGACCGGTCGGCGGGGGAGGTTGGAGGCTCGAAAGGGGGATGAAATGCGCCGCGACGCGCTGCGGCGAAGCCAGACAGAGACCGACTCTGAATTTCTGCTCCCGTATCCGCAGCATCCTCCATCTTTCTCCTTTCTTGCATCCGAATGCTTTTACGGTTCGAACCCTTTTCAATCCCCTAGCGCACGCTTTACACCACGACTTTCTTTCTTCTCTGTTGTTCCCTTGTGTTGACTCTAGCAACCCTTCTCTGCTTCTATCCTTGCGCCGGATATCTTGGTCCTCCTCTTTCGTTTCTGGCTCTTTCTCTGTTTCACCCTGTCGCGGTCCAGTCGAGTGTCGGCCCGTGTACCGTGCAGTTCACCTCGTGGCTAGCTGGCTTGTTCACGGGGTAAGGTGTGCATGTGATTCCTGGCTGGTTACACGAGATCTCGAAGACGGCGGCGGGATCATCGTCTGGCCAGGATCATCTGAAAGAAGGATTTTTGTTTATTGTGAAATTATCCAGCAAGCAGAGACACGGATTGGATAACGCGATTGGAGTAATCCACGTGGGTTGGAGAGTAGACGCGTGAAAGGTAGAAGGGATACTCTATCTGGTGGCAAGGGTGTTCCTAATATGTTATCAGAGTTTAACACGGGGGGTTTATTATCTGTGGGGTGTACCATTATTGTGCACGGTGTTTTTGATTGAATTAAATTTCAGACATTCCAGTTTCCCTGTAAGCTGAGGTATATTTGGGGTAATTTTTGAAAGCAAAATTAGATTTATACCGTGATAATTTTACGTTTTTTGATATTTTAAATATCAGAATCTTGCATTCAAGGATTACTTTAGTCTGTATAACATTTTAACGATAACCTATGAATTTGAAATTAAATTCTACAAGGAGCGTAGTAAATAGAAAGAAATATGCACAAAAATTTCTCGTATCCGAGTGTGTGCGTTTTTTTTTATATTCGTAATGATGATCATCTCATTCGAACGAGTAGTTCCCTAATTACCTCCAGCTGGAAAATAAGCAAGTCTAGCTCGTGCTATCCTCGAGTAGTCGACGAGGGCAGCTTATTAATCCCTGCTTCCTTCAAGCTTCACAACTCTGGGAATCTGAAAATAAGAACAAGTTCAACTTACAGACTCAATCATTAAAAAAAAAGATACAGAAATCTCTTTACAAATTTTCCAAAAGACCTTTTGCATAAACAGCTCGGCCTATTTTATTTAAAAATAGTTCCATAAACATATAAATTCTTCGTATTCTGTTCAAACACGATTGAACCTAAATTCTGATTGAAAATCGACCATTCAGCTCCACGTGCTTTGGATTACAAAGCGTTTCCGGCTTATACAACCCTTATAAACCACGAATCAGTTCGTTCTACACTGTTCAGGAATCCGAGAAACCCGTAAGCAGCTTAGCCGGGATCGAGTCAGAGTGGTCTCAGAATGTAATGCGACTTTCGTAATGTTTCCACGGACCCGCGAACTCCATTTTCCAGCGAACAGGGTGAAAGTATAACCGTGACACGAGCCAACGATGTTCAAAGGATCGGAGTTTATCAGATTTCACGGTTGGTAAAAGCGAAATAAAACGTTTGGCTGCGTTTCGCGGTTCTCCGTTGACACGACAAAATATTGATGCTTAATCCATTCATAGCCATGTTCCAAACTTGGTATACAATATGATTTGATAATATATCACGAAACATGAGTTTTAACTTTAAAATAAAATAAATAACGGATGACTTTGTTTTAAAGTATAAGTATAGCTTCAATTTAGTTTGGCTACGAACGAATTAATGATCGTCATCGCTGTGTAAGCTGGTTTCAATGGAAGTTAATCGACCGTTATGGATCCGAATGAAAGCGAATCGCGACGGGTCAATTCCCTCTTCCGATAAAAAGGCTTTTTCGTTGGCCGTTCGACAATAGTCGGCTTCCCTGGTTCCAGTCCCTTTCACCCGTTTCCTCACGAGCATTAATCAAATTAAAATTGCCTTTAAAGCGGCCAAAGCTCTGCGGTACACTCTTTCGGTTTTTCATCGGCTTAATTTAATCTCACGACGAAGATTAACGTGGCGCTGGTCTTACGCTACAGATTTTTTTTTTTCATTAAATTAACCTTTTGTGAACAAACATATTCCTTCGCAGTTGATAGAAAAATTTTGCTTGTAACATAATTAATAATTGCAACTGCATATTAGAGCGGTAAGCGTTGCTCTATAAACGATTTCTTGCATCGAAAGCGACAAGCCGGTGTCGTAAATTACACCTTCGGTGATAATGCTGCAGTTGTGTAACGCGTGACGGCCTTATTTATGCCCACGCTAAACGCTCATGAAGTAGAAAATGATTAACTACGTGTTTAGAAGCAACGATGTCTAACTAAGTTGATATTGTTCTCCAAAATTCTGTGCCATCCATTCAGGGTTCGTTTGCATAACCGCGTTGTGTCACGAGACTCTGAAAAAGAAGCGAATACTTAATACCATAAATTATATAAAGGTAATTGATATTGGAAAATGTTCTTTTCTTTTATCATATTAACACGTTAAGCGCCACGTCAGTTACCGGTGACACGTAAAATTTTTTACAGTCAATTAATTGACAAAAAGAGCCATGAAATAAACCGCGGATAGAGTTAATATTAAGTTAATAATGCAGGCTATCGAATTGAAAAGTTAAATTTGAAAATTATTCGACTACATCATTAATAATTAGGATTTTATCGTGTCTGACTATGTACGTCCGTTTTCACTGTGGCACTCAACATGTTAACCAATGTTACCAATAGAAGAGGTACTACAATAATTTACTGAAACCTAGTACATATTTGGAATATACCTTGGAATTTTATACAATCTCTAATTGTTCTCTTCCCGCGCTTTTTCGTTCCAAATTTTCTGTGCCGCCATGTTAAACGGCGCACAGGTGCGTCCACTGAAATGACCACAGAATTAATAACGGTAATATTATAGAGCGCATAAATATCTTAAAATAGTAACATAGCGGATACAAATTAAATTTTCTAATGTTTTGCTCGAAACAAAGGAATCAGATTGTTTATCGTTTAAAATCCATCATTCACGCTTACCGTGTGTTGTCCAGTGGCAGTGTGTATATCTTGCGGTATTAACCGTGTCCCAAGAGTGCAGTAAATAGGTTACCTCTTCCGTGTGTAATTAACACACTTCTCGATTTTATTGGCGTCATTGATTCTATTGTCATTACAACGAACGCACCTGTATCCATTATGGCAGCGCACGGTATCTGGAATGAAAAAGCGCGGGAAAAGGATACTTGTTCAACGGCGACTAACCTCGAGTGGTTGATTCCCCTCTGGCGCGGATCGAAGTCGATAAAGTCGTGACTCGAGGGTGCTGTTTCGAGACGAGAGCCACTCGATTTCAAGCACCGACTCTCCTATATATCGTGATACGCAGAAAAACGACACCGACAATTTCACATGGTTGCTTGCTGCTTCCTTTTTTCGATTGCCGTGTCGATACGGTGATTTTTTTCCAACGACCATGCCCACTTTGTAATAGCACGTCGTTTATAAGGGTACAACCGTGAAGGCGATAAGGTTAGCCAGGTAAATTGTTCTTCGCTCGTATCTGTCGTGGAATATCTAAAAGATGAAAACGATCTTAACTGTCGACACACGCGAGAGCGTGACAGTTTTTAATAAAGGGAAAAAGGAAAAAACGCGACGCACTTGATCGACGATCGTCGGCCATTTACATCGATACGTATCGAACCTGTGGCGCCTTCTTTGAGGATTCGCCAAGAAGTTCGACACTGTCGAAAATTCGACAAGGCGGCGTAACGCGGGGAAACTTCGAAACCCGTTAATAGGTTTCTAATCTGCTAACAAGCCGGATCGTTCGAAGCTGTTGATAATCGATTCGGTGTTACCGCGAGATTCTGGTGAATTAAATGAAACAAACGTGACATCAATAGTAATCCTGTGAAGGTTCAAATACCGACTGTTGCCGATCGAATCCGAACGAGTGTATCGTGCGTTTCCGTCGAATCACGTGACTCCGTTGTTTTAACCGCGAAACGAGTCGGTCGTTTTTTTTCTAGCCGACGTTCGCTCGACTAAAAATAAACCTTACGAAAAAGTACCTCTCCTTACTTGGTGTTCGTGTGTCTGTTTGCGAAGGAAGTCCACGCGAGTCCACAAAGGGAAGAAGAAGCCAGTTATTTCGGTGCTAATTAAGTTGACACGTCCACTTGTACACGCGAACGCTCACCGGCGACACAAGGGTAACGGTGTCTAATTGGCACGGGAACAACACGATCATCCTTAATTGGTTAATTTGCGACGAGGCACGAGAACCGATGCGTTGGATCGAGGCTCAGTGTTGCAGGATGCAGTCGCTCCTGGCCATCTTCGGATAATCGTGGCCCCTTTGGATTCGAACCGTGAACAACGGGCCAGAGTCTACGATACCTCCTTAACGATAATCCGAACGACATTTTTTCTCTTCTATGACAAGTTCCTGCAGTACGTGACCAAATTCGCTATAATGACAAGCGGACAGAGGAGCAAGTCCGTGGTGCATCCGGAACAACGGTACGCGTACATGCCCTGTCCACTTTTCGACACTGGTGAGTCAATTTTCCATATTCGTTTAAAAATCTAAGTAAGCTATTTATATATATCGTAGAAAATATTAAGTATGGGGATTTTTAGAATGCTGCATGTTAATGTTGGCTTCGTTTATTGTTAATTTAGGGAAAGTGTAGAGGAAAATGTGTCACACTGTTTGTTTTATTTGTCATTGTTCCTTAGATGGGAGGTTAGGAGGATTAGGTTAGTTTTTCTTTAGGCTTCCCGGAATTTCTATAGTCCTCCCTAGATTTTTGATGGTTTTCTCCTAGATTCTCCCTGGTATAACCCTATATCTCTAATAAGTTCTCTCGAATTTTCCTAGATTTCCAAAAGATTTTTCTTGTGATTTCCCCTAGGTTCTTAAGTTTTCTCTAGGTTTTTCCCTAGCTTCCCCTAAGTTTTTTTTTAGATTTTCCCTAGAGCCCTAGGTTCTTTGCGAGTCTTCCCTACGTTTCTATAGATTTTCCTTAAGATTTCCTCTAGGTCCCGAAATTCTCTCAAGGATTTCCCCTAGGGTCCTAAGCTCCCTGTAGAATTTCCCTACGATTCTCATAATTTTTTCTTGAGATCTCCCTAGATATCCAAGCTTTCGATGTTTTTAAAAAAATTCCCACAAAATCCCTTTCTTTCGACCCCATGGCTGCATATTCCCGTGGCTAGTTCCATAGGCTGCTTACGATTGCTGTTCCACTTACTTCGTTATTTGCCATTGGAATGCAAACAGAGAGACCGCTACGTTCTGTAAGATTCTCCCGCGATCCTTGAAAGTTGGTCGGCGCGGTTGTTCGTATTAAAGGAAATTGGGTTCCTATAACGATCGAACAAAGTTTTCAGATAGTCGAATCGGAATGAGCACGTCTTTCTCGCGACGTCTTTCGTCCGCCTTTGTATCCGGATGTCGTTCGTCTTAACAAAGGCAACTTAATAAATAAGTTTCTCATCGAACTTTCTTTTTTTCTCCCCCACGAACCGGGATACCCTTCCTTTCGGCCTCTGCTGTTGCAAAGTTAATCGTATACTTTTAATTAGTTGATTTTACTTAGAAATCTAGAAGATTCTTTTTCTTGTCGCTTGGATTTAATCTGTAATTGGTACGGTGGTCGTTTTGTACCGAGAAATTTATATTTACAGATAATTAACCCTTTCACTTGGTACTGGCGTCTATAAGATCGAAATATTTACTTGTCCTGTGCTGTGAGCGACTTTAGAGAAATTGGAGTGGCTATATTTTGTAATTAGTGGAATCAATAGTATAGTACAGAGGTGGGGAACCTTTTTACCATTAGAGGCCACATTTAAATTAGGCGGTAATAAAGGAGGTCGCTATAATTTTTCATATTTCACTGTTGGTATTTTTATTTATTTAAGCATACGTCTATATGTAAATATTCATCCAGATCTTTAAATTTTAATAAACACCTACATATTTAAATACCACCTCAAATAAAAATGAAAATTAGTAGAAGTATTTTTAAATAAATTTATTTCATTTTAAAGAAATACAATAGAAAAATAATAAAAAATCAGTGAGTCTAAGTTAGTCGGGTAATTTGCCAATTTTGCCAATTTATAATAGGTATCGTTGCTTTCGAATTTTCGTTTTTTCTTCACCATGAATAATTATTACATTAACCAACTTCTGCATCAAACGCTGCGGCAGTGGAAGGGTTAGAAAATAAATCCAAAGGAAACGAATCATTCTGACACCACCGTACCGTGGTCGAAAGTTACACGATTCATCAAGTTAGATAAAAAAAAAGGGGAGATAATTAGAACGATGGAAGAGCACGTTGGTATCGCGTAGACGAGAAAAGAGAAACTTGCATGGGGCCCACGTGCATGCGACCAATTACGCTTGCAGATTAATTATAGCGACAAACAATAATCCCCGGTTGCTCGTGATCCATCAACGTAATTCCTGCGAGAGACGGAAGCGTCGACCGTGCAAATCCGACAAACTTTGAACCCGACCGACTATATTCGCCGACGAGTATACAGCGACGACGTTTACCCTGAAACACATGCATTAAACTTTTGAGACTCGAAGGGGGGGGAAGGTGGATGATAAACGAGCCTGACGTTCAACGTGAATTCAGGATGTCCTCGGCGATGTTGGAACGATAAAAAGAAGGGAAAAATTCCCTTTGGCGTCTCGTTACTTCTCGAACAGTTGTTTCAGACGTTCCTCGATCCTTCCAACACGTTGATTGCCACAGTGAAAACGGACGTGTGCGATAAGATACTGTAACATCGAAATTATTATGGATGCAATCGATCAATTTTCAAATATTCCGTTTTAATCCTTGGCGAGTGTCGGTCAGAGTTAAATATTTGAAATATTAGCCAATTGTGTTGTATTTGGACTGTGGGGTGCGTCAGGTTATTACACGGTAAGGAGTTGGTTAATCGATTATTCTAAAGTATCACTCATTTTTGTATAACGACGGAACGATCAGGATCGGAGGATTTTTGGGTTCAAGGGATGAATAGTTTGGCGCAACGCGATTTCTAATGATTTCCACGAGCGGCCCGTGTCGCGTCGTGATTCATTCACCGTTCGTTTCATAACGCAAGGCGGTGGTTAACGCCACCAGCACCACCTGTTCCCGGATTAATTGCAATTTCCGGC
Organism: Stelis phaeoptera; assembly: GCA_943735885.1. Lineage (NCBI taxonomy): Eukaryota > Metazoa > Arthropoda > Insecta > Hymenoptera > Megachilidae > Stelis > Stelis phaeoptera. Next base: position 9,660,330 of record OX030939.1, on the reverse strand, counting down.
TAACCCATAGCCCGACGAATGAAAAGCGTCCCGTTCGTCGGGTTTCCGTAAATATCGGTTTTTTTTCGCTCGGTTATTTAACGCGTTCTGCCGTGTCCGCTTTGTCGCTTGTCCCAACGATCGAACGACGTGCAAATAGGTGTTCGGAGCACAGTTGACCAGATCAAACGATCTGGCGATATCTGGCGGGTGAACAAAGATAGGGATTGAAAGGATTAAATCGCGGTGCTCGATCCTCGGAGAAATTAAGGTCAGATGCGTGAATTTTTAAGGAAGAAAGTTTCGTAAGATTTTTTCGACCTGGTGCACGAATTTTCGCGGTGTTTCGTTGGCTCGATAATTATCGGAAAGTCCATTAAAATTCAAACTGTCTCGTTCACGAGCCAACTATTTGTCTATGCAGATCGCGAACTATCGAACACCATCGATGAAACTATTTAACCGAGAACGAAGCGACTGTCCGTAGCATCGACGCGTTCTGTTCAATGATTTTTTGTCGAGAAAGTTTCGATCGTTAGGTAGACGAAAGGAAACCTCGTCCTCGGTATATTTAACCCTTTAACCGGTTAACTGCGGAGTTTAAACGAAGCAAAGACGCGTATACACGTCGACCGCAGTAAACTGGTTAAACAGGGCAACAAATTCAGGTTTAACGGAAGTGTATGTTAACTTTATATTAGAAATATATGCAGAAAATTTGAGGGGGACGATCGCAAGTTATTTGACAGCAATTAAACGAGGTTCTGATTCGAAAAGGGTTTAGAAAATACTGGCCTGGATAATTGATTCCTTTCAACTGCAAACTGCAGCGTCGAAGAAGTAAATAATTCCGGGTACTAGGAAGGTCTAACCTACTGTGGAATGCGAAATTAGCTCGCGATCTAAACGTTGGCTAGCCGTAAAGGAAGTCAAGGTTGCTCGCACGGCACTGCACAAGGAAAGAGAGAGGGGGAAAAAAACGGAATTTTACACGAGACGCATCAAGGTGTGCAATCGATTCTGATGCAGTCGACTAGGCGCGCGCCTACCATTCTCATTACGACCCTTATTCGACAGATACGAAGCGTTAAGAAAGAAAAAAAAAAGAAATTACACGTCACTGTAACAGAAAATTCTTTGCGTCAAAACGAAACGAAAAGTTCTTTACCGTTTTGCTATACGAGGCTCCGTTCTGGAGATACGAACGATTAAAGATTGAGTAGTCGACTTCCGGGACGCTCCGTTCAGACGGTCACGTGACCAGCCGCTCACGTGGTTCTCCGGAAGTTGGATGCCTGATTTTCAATCGCTCGTATCTCGAAAACGGAGGCATGGATTGGAAAATGGTGAAGGACTTTTCGATTTGTTTTTTTATCAAGAATCCAGTACTCGAATTTTTGGGAGAAGTAATTACTAAGAATTTAGAAGGTACAATTAGAAACAGTTGTTATCGAAGTGGGTTTAATGTATTATCTTATGTTATTACCGTAATAATTATAATGCCAATGCGATTTTTTGAAATCTAAGATATGTTACATGTTTGGTAGACGAAACGGGTCGAATGGCCAGTTAATACAAAAGTCGTCTTGTGCCAAATTGTATATTCGGTAAATTTCACGAATCATAAACCGAACCAGTAATTTTGTCAAGCTTCCGCCAGTTTTACGACTACTTGTTGAACCATCCTCGCAGAGAGAATGGTTCCCTTCGCTGTTTTCACAAAGTTTATGCTCCTCGTGTTGCGTTTCTTGGCTGCGCCGTTTCGGCTATTTCAATTTATTGTCTCCCGAAATTCTCTTAAACTGTTGTATTATACAATGTTTCATTTCCAACCCACTTCAACGTAAATATCTTCGCCCGAAACTCGTAAAGCTTTCATGATTTTTCAATTCACCGATACTGCGGAAATAACCAGAGCATGATTTTTGCGAAAATCATAAACCGTTTTGATTCGTCGAACAAAATGTGCAGATTCCAACGATTTTTATTTTAAAATAAGACTATGATTTATTCTGATAAAATTATCGTCGAAATTTGAAACGTGTCTTTCTTAGATTTCCGTGAAGCACGAATAATCGTAATTTTTCCGAAAATTTCTGAAACGAAAGTAGAAAAATTGTAATTTCTTGAAACAATGTATACAAATTTTAATAATTCTTCATAAAAAAATGTGTGTTTATTTAAAGTTGCCATTATAAATCGGACATTTCGTATGCAACAACCTAATATCTTTCAACAGGCGTCGATGTACCATTCGCAGCATGGATCGGTTCGTTTATTCGAATGCCGCGTGTTACGCGAGTTAGCCAATCGGGAATGCGAATCTATATTTTGCCATACATGCAAACGTATTCGCAATTCGCAGTACGCCCGTCGCGAATGCAAAACCGGTCCCGGCTTGTTGTCCGCATCGAATACTTGAACTTCGTGGAGATTTCGTGACAATGCACCCTATCGGCGAGCACGTTCGCCCCTGGTTGCCTTGTTAACGCGTTGACTGCCACAGTGAAAACGGACGTGTGTAGTCAGACACGTTGAAATCCTAATTATTAAGAATATAATCAACTAATTTTCAAATTTAACCTTTCAATTCGATATCCCGCATCGTTAGCTTAATATTAACGCTGTCCACGGTTTATTTCATCGTTTCTTTTGTTAATTATTCGATTGGAAGAAATTTCGGGTGCCGGTCACCGGTGACTCCCGCGGCATTACTGGTTCGGGTCGGGTCGGTAAAATTCGGGCGGGCTCGGGTGGGTAACGGGAAGGGTTAATACAGACGGATTTGCTGTGTTTACCGGGCGAAGTGTAAGCATAGGATAATTATTTCTGTTATTTTATACACATAAGGGTGTATTCAAGTAGAATGTTTATCGAGGAAACAAAAGGGTCACGCGACAGAATCAGTCAGCGATAAACGTGGAACCCCGCGCTTGAACTTCGAGTTCAAGTTTAACCCCTGTGTTCTACTTTCGTGCGAATACCTTGGCAAAACTTCTTCCGACTATAAGAATGCTTCGCATTAATTAAACGTAAAACCCTTACGATTGAATTTTGATATTTATGATAGTTGTACACAGCATATTTTTCTATATAATTAACTCTCAGTGGACGGATGTTATGACAGTCGTACACATCAAATATTTCTATTATAATTTTCGAACGAAAGAGTTTCCTATACTGGAAAATAATTATTTGGGTAATTCAATTTCCTTTCGGTATCGAATCAATTTTTATAAAAATATATTCAAAGATAAATTTATATAAATGTCTGTCGCTGGTGTCGTTGATACAGTTTCCCTACCCATTCGATTACCTGTATTTCTCGAAACAAAATGACCAAATGGTAGATAGCGAAGAAAATATATAGCAACCCCTATTAAGAAGATTACCAAAGGTCGTTTCCTACTGATAAGGCCTTATAGATCAAGGTTAACGATCTGTCAGCGTGACACTGCGAAATCGACGTGCTTTATCGATTTATCATGTTAATGTTACCACGGTTACATGATCCTCCCACGATTTGAATACCTTGAAGTATACATAGTTTTTGTCGTTCGGCCAGCGTTAACTTTAGTCTGCCAAACGAACGCCAAGAATACGTTCGTTGTTGATGTGACTGTCTGTAACAGATACCTGGTTGTTTTTCACCATTATGATTCCATCTTGAATCCCTTGATTACCACGATGAAATTGTTGGAAGAAATTTCCAATAATACAAATGGATTCTTAGCAAAATATAATCCTATTAGTGGATATTCAGGGAAATGTAACTATATTAGTGGATTCCTAGGGAAATATAACTATTTCGACGTTTCATTTTGGGGACTCAAGGGTTGTACTAATAGAAAAAAAAAACTATTTCGACGGATTACTGGGGAAGTGTAACTATACGAATGGGTTCCTAGTGAAATATAAATATACCGGTGGATTTCTAGGGAAATATAGCTAGATTAGTGGATTCCTAGGGAAATGTAATTATATCAGTGTATTCCTAGGGAAATATAACTATATCAGTGGATTCATAGGGAAACGTGACTATATCAGTGGGTTCCTGGGGAAATAAAACTAGGATAATGAAATCCTATGAAAATATAACTATATTAATAGATTTCGAAGAAAATACAACTATACTAGTCGATTTCTAATGGAATATTACTATATCAGTGGATTCCTAGGGAAATATAACTATAATTATGCTAAATTTTATTACTAATATATTAATAAAAATATATCTATAGATACTTCATAATTAAAAATAATCCAAATGAAAGTATCAAATTTTTCAAAGCACTGAAAAGACACCGAAGCAACATTAAATGGCATCATTTCAAAATGAAATCAAAAAATAAAGATGAACTGCGAAGGATGAACGCATTGAAGGTCATAGAATGTACCAATTATAAATAAGTATCTGCACAATTATAAATACGTGCTAATTGCGAGCGAGCCGGGTTCGCTCGTTAGTATTATAGTTCGAAGTAGAATACGTCGATGGTCAGGCAAGCAGTAGCGCGAGCAGGCATTTCTCAGCCGAGAAAAATGATACTCCACCGATGCTGAATGAAACTAATCAAACAGTAAGAACCGTGAAATTTTTCATGTCTTATTTCCCACCGGAATTCTTTGTTTTTATTACAGCTACCATCTTTTTACACATTCTTTATGACGAAAGGAGAGTTGAAGTTTAGCCAGCATTGTAAATGATTGTTAATGAAACGTTTCAAGATTTCCAAAGGTGTATAATTATTAAATTCCTCCAGGTTTCGAAGATTTACACTAACTATCGACTTTGAATAGTTACACGCGTAATTACTTATCGTATTTATTAATAAAATTGTAAGTTCGTTTCCCACTTCGATACTTTTAAGGCTTCTAAAGGAATGTAATTATTATATTTATTAGAAATATTTAATTTTTCAAGGTTTACACTAATTTTTGACTTTTAACACTCATATTAAGATTCTGTCGCACCTCCTTAGTTTTACAGAATTTAAATTTCTTGAATATTCGAAGGAGACTTATTTCTTTGGCGAATAGAAATTCAGCAAAACTGCCTTCCAGAAACTATAGTATAAGGACTGTATCAAATTTCAAACACACCATCCAAATCTCAATTGTTGTACACTGCCAAGTTGGCGATCGGCGAGTTCCTTGAAATCGGCCAGAAAACCGATCGTTTCTCTTCTGCCAGCTGACCCGTGAACAGAGATCGGCGAACATTCGCTGGCTGAATTTTTTGGCGAGATCCACGTGTTCTTTCGCACTGACTATCCACGATATTTTGAATTACGATGACGCTCTGTAGCCATAAATCTTCAACCATTTCTCATCCGTGAAATCGCTCCGTTAACGATCCTCGTCGAACTGTTTTCACTTTTTTTCTTTCTTTTTAACTTACAAGGAAAAAAGTATTTTTAATTGAAATTCAACTTCGACCCCTTAAGAGGGTTAATATCATTCCTTCTGAACGAAACACTTGTTGATCTTTTCTTTCGTTTATATTCCTTTTTACATCGGAGATTTAGGTATTATATTTTCTTCCTCTGATTGATTAAAAATAGCTTTCATATTATTCGTAGAGGACGGTGTAATATATTAATTATAATTGATATTAAAAATTAACTTATCTTACTTAGTTAATATTAAAAATTAGGCAACTATGTACCCACAATTAATATTAATAGTCAGTACCTGATAATTACTATAGTCCCGAAGGTCAGAGTATTACCATCATTGTCTCGTTACGTGTACCTTCGTACCTTTTAACGAAACCGTATCCCCGTGTTTCCTGGTCTTTTAAGCCTGTCGTACGTTTCGAAATAAATTTACATTCTCCCGAGACTCGCTCGTAACAGGAAGTTCCGTTGTTTCACTCGCGATTTATCGGCTCGCGACACCGTTTAACTTCCTCCATAAATCTTGCCTTATGATTAAAAAGAAAGAAACAATTAATATCGCAAGTGCTCTCGTATTCGAAGGATAAAAGCGTTCGTTAAGAAACATCGTGGAACCGTACGTTTGTCCTTTGAATTATTATTATCGTAGGAAGGAAAACCATTACCAATTCGCGTGATTCAATGGACGCTTTGTAACTTCCTGCGGCTATGGAATTTTGTCACGAAATCCTTGAGCTTTCTCGTGGGCGATAATATTCGCTGCCGGTCAATCCATTAATCTGGCAGCATTCCAGAAGAATTGTTTTTAAAAGTTCATGATCGGTGAGTTTTTAACACGTTCGCTAAAATCTTGTACCACAGCCCATGAAATTCTTTCTTATATGGTCAGAATGACTTGTTACCGATTCCATTATTCTATATTACAAAATGTATTGAAATGTTTTTATCGAAATATAAGTTGCCTCTCGTTGAGGTAAAGAATTTTTCATATTTCATCTTTTACATATTATGTTTTCTATTTAATTTTCGATTTGTGTATAAGTGGACATTGAACGCTGGTAGTTCTAGTGTTAAAATGACGTTCGATTTTTTAAGCAATTTTCCACATCTTCCAGAGAAGAATTGAAACGACGCATATATGCGGCACTGGTAGCGAACGTTTTAATTATTCCATTTTCTATTAATTATTGCAATTAACAAATTTATAAGGTAAATGTAATATTTAAAAATCTCTAAGTTTCTAGTTTCTATTTTAAAATTTACAGCCCGAATGAAATTAAATATTTCACATATTCTACGCTTCAAAAATATAATATTCTACTGTGTCTAATATTTTGAATACATTTCTTTTCCCAATTGCTATTTAAAAATATATAATAATTTGATCTTTGTTCATCATTGTCAAGATTTTTTTAAAACAAAGAACACAGAACCATCGTAGGATTTTAAAAAACTTGAATAACGCATCGTTTGTTTTACGAACCGGAAGAAGGTACAGTTAACACGTTGACTGGCACAGTGAAAACGGACGTGGGTAGTCAGACACGCTGAAATCCTAATTATTAACAATACAATCAACTAATTATTATAATATAATTATTAGCTTAATGTTAACGCTATCCGTGGCTTATTTGATCATTTCTGTTGGTAATTATTTGATTGTACAAAATTTCGGATGCCGGTCACCAGTGACCCCCGTGGCAGCCAACGTGTTAAAAAGTTATCGCGTAATCTGGTTTGTAAGGATAGTTTTTATTAGCAATGAAAAGAACTTCCTAATTGTTCACGGTGCTGACGTCGCGACGCCTCTCGCGAACCCGTGCCAAATGGTCGTCTAAAAACTTGGTCGTGTTTCAATCTTCAATATCTCTTGAAGAACACGATTCTATCCACTGTGGAATTCGTGAAAATATTTTTCTTTCAATCTTCTTTGCTGAAATCGACGGTGTTACGCGCCGGCGTTAAAAATTTTCCGAACAAGATTTTACTCTGTCAAAAAAAGAAATTGTAATTTATCGGAATTTCACCCGTATCAAAATATCAAAAATTAAGGAACGGAATGAAAATCAACAGATTCTCAAATATTTCCAACACTTTTCTCCCGACATAGTGCGTTTGGTTTCTGGAAACGTAGCTGGAAAATTAGATTAGACCCGATTACGTCCAAAAATGCTTCGATTGCAAAGGGTTAAGTATAGAAAGGTTTTTATCCGAACTTTTCGCCCTTTCTGCTATCACGGACGCAAAATAGATACGGTATAATCAAAGTGAAACAGGAAAGCGACGTTTGCGTCGCGACGCCTCGTGTTTTCGAACCGGTGCCAAAATCTTAGCAAACAACGCGCTGCGTCTCGATTTGCAACACCTTCTTCCGAGACGTATCCAAATCTATCACTGACCAACGTTTAATGCACAAATTGCGGGGGTCGCGTTATCCCTCTTTCAAATTTTTAAACGAAACATTGCACATTTGTCGTAATCACCGATTCAGAAAATAATGGTACCAGGAAATTTGGAAATTTGAAGAGTTAGTCCAAAGATGGGACTGACTTAAAAATAACAGTTAACCCACGGTCTCGTCCCAGCCTCAAAATACTCCCATGTTCACAAACAATGCCAACGTCTTCCTAGAACCAGCACCCTTTTAATCATTCTCCACCATTTCCCGCCAAAAGCTCGCAAACACAGCAGTCAGATCACGTTTTGTCAGATCCGCGTTCCCTCGACACACCGTCTGTATCACGATCACGAATTGAAAACACCAAATTTAGTTAACAGCAAAGAATTACCCCATCGGGATTAAGATCGTTTTAGGGCATTTTTGGTAACTCGGAAAGCTAAAAATATATTTTCCAATGGCGTGCGTATGCGATCTTCAAAGCGAAAGGGTTAACGCTAGAACTATCGAACCAGTCAAACCGACTGGTTGATGGTTTCTTCGATTAACAGTAGAACTACCAAACGAGTCAGAATGACTTGTTCCAGATTCCATATTCTACATTACAAAATTTGTAGAAATATAAGTTGCCTCTCGTCAAGATAAAGAATTTTTCTATATGCTGATTCATATTTCATCTTTTACATATTTTGTTTTCCATTTAATTTTCGATTTAATTATAAGTAGACATTGAACACCGGTAGTTCCAGTGTTAATTTTTATCAGAATACAGACCTGCCGTATATGCTAATATACAGGGTGTCCCAGTTTTTTCCCGTTAAACTTGACCAACATATTCCAGAAGAAAAAGTAAGACAAAAATGTTATACGAACATAGGCTCTTAAACGCTATATTAAAAAGTTATAAACAAAACTATGAAATAATAATTACCTGGTATCGCTCACTGATATCACACAAGTTGAAATCGCTTATAATTCCATTTCATGGAATACAAAACTGACATCTACGGAAAATAGAATCTATCGCATTACTAATTACGAATATCAAGATCCATAATCTAGCGAACCCTGAATGGTGATGGCAGATATCCATATCATTTATTTATAACTTTTTAACGAAGCATTTAAGAGCCTATGTTTACATGACATTTTCGTCTTATTTTACCTTGTAGGATGTGTTGGTAGAATTTGGCGGGGATAAAAAACTGCGACACCCTGTATATTTCGTTCTTCATTTATTTATTTCTCTATTCTATTTTCCACCTGAAAGTCAGCGTACACAAAACGTCGGTAGTTCTAGCGTTAATCGTGGTCGTGATTGGGCAGGGACTGGCGGCGAGCGTCGCGTCGCGCTTTGGTCAGCGTCGCGACGCCTCGTGCACGCTGTTCAGTGCCAAGCGGTCGGTCGCGGTGTCGAAGCTCACCCTCGTTGCTCGCCAGCTAACGTCTCGAGGACACGTGGTTGTCCCGATCGATTCATCCGTTCGATCGTTCGGCTCCTGAGTGAATCCACGTTGTCCAGGGTCGTAGATAACCCCGACCTTGACGTAGCACGACATCCAACATCGGCCGGTGAATATTTCAACGGGACCGTGTATCGATCTAACGTTCGCAAACGTAACACGTGTCTCGCGAGTTAACCCGTTCTCGCGTCTCGGGTCGGTTTTGTCCGTTTTTCGTAGCCGATTGCCAACGCAGCTGCCCGATCCTCGCATCATCAGGTAGCATCCGTGATCGTTGTGACATCACTTGTTCGTGAAAAACCAAAAACAACTACAATTGTGTCCGTTTCTTATTTTTACTCCCTGCGTGTACGTCGTGTGTGTAACTTGTTATATTTGTCCGTGTTTTGTGAATTATATTATCGTTATCAATTATTATGTGTGTGGGATTAACGTGGCGGGACGATGTTGACGGTGTCTACCGCGTTACTTACCTGTTGTTCCATTATCCTAGCTGTTTGAGAACGGATAGTTATCCCTCGTGAGATCCCTTCAAACGTCCGATTGTGCTCGTCGATATGTACACGTCCCTGTGGGTCGATAATCGAACGTGGTATCGGCTCGAAGACGAGATTAGAAGATTGTGGTTCCTTCTTTTTTAACGCTTCGCTGTATTTTTCTGTAGACGTAGATACGAGTCCCGGCTGACTAATACTAGATGTCTTTTGATGTACCGCAGTGCTGTCCGGTTGATTATGGGGATGAAGAGTTGTTTCGATTCCTTGACCTATGATTCGGTTGGCGGTCAGAATAAAATATCTGACCTTACATCGTTCACCGCGAATTTTTCAAACATACAAAAATAATAATTAGACGAGTGAAGAAAGTGGGCTAAGTGTTAAGCCGAGTAAAGGAAATTAAGGATCCTTGTCACTCGGGTGTGTCGAATTTAAACTGTAAAATGCGTCGTCGATGGGTCACGATACTTAGGGCAAGAGGTTAAAGGGGATACAGAGAATCCACATAAAATTGTTGAATAAATTAATGAATTGAATGTCGGATTGGACAGCACTGTTTTCGCGGTGTGAACACCGAGCCTGCACATCAAGTAACGCGAGGGGCAAAGTTGGTTCGAAATTAAGATGGCTTCTTCACTCTGCTCTGTTTCCTATTCTTCGGCGCAGGTCTGGGCAACTCGTTGCCTTTCACTTACTACGGACAGAAAGTGACAAATATTAGAAGAAATACACCGATCCTCCGATTTACACTAAAGATAGGTTCTGCTGCTAAAAATTTACTGCACTAAATCACATGAACAGAAACTTTGATTGTACATGCAAAATAGAGAATCCCAATTTTTACGTTCGTTACCAAGTAAACGGAATTAAAAAAAATGACTGCAGAAATCTTTTAACCGTGTAAAAGTAAAATCGTGTAAATCGGAGGATAGGTGTACTAATTGCTTCTGATAATCGTTGCTCTCAAATTCTGCTCGAGGAGAAAGAAGAATATTCACTGGCCAAAGGGCACGAGTTGCACGGGACTGTTTTATCAGCAATAATCAAATCTCCATACGGTTACCGTTCACGATACAATCTTCTGTTACCCATATTACCCTCCTCGGTTTAATTGTCCTAATATTTTCAAAACACTCGGTGGAAATGAAGATTGAAAACGGTTATGATACGTAAATTATCTTATTATTAGGTTTCTGTCAAATATTTTATATCTTGGAAAATGAACAAATGGTAAATGTAACATTCGAACTAAGGAGGGCAGCATAGACCCGTGGGGGCAACTTGTTGAGCAGGCCTACGCCATAACCGTTCGTTGTGCTTGATGTTCGCTTTCCGTGTGACAGAGTTTGTGCATGATACCCGATATTTTTCGCCGACAAACGAACTTTGTGAACAGGAAAAAAGTCGCGATTATTTCTTTCCCTTTTTTCTCTCTCTCTCCATTTTTCGCTAGCGAAGCGTCCGGTTGATGATTTTGAAATTATAGTCGGCTAGACCAGGCGAAGTGTCGTAACGCGAGACGTCAGACGACTGCCAGGTTCGAATCTCCGTGGTCGAAATTCGAGGAAAACGAAAGGACACTATTCCTGACCGGCGTTCGTTGATTCTTGTTTCGCGTTCGAGTATCGGTTGAACTAGTTCACGGTTTTCTGAAGATTCTGTCGCGTTGATGCTTTGGCTACGATACAACCAGCCGACGGTGTCAAACACGTTTGTCTAGAAATATCTACGAGAAGAATGATCGTTCTCGAAGAAGTAAGCTCGCGGTGGACCGTTCGGCGACAAGGAAAATCGTTAAGTAATACGAATATAATTTATTCCCGTGGTAACTTTTAGAATCTTCCGAAACAAAATGACTGTGTCTATTTGTCAATGTTTCCACAGTTATTAAAATGATATTATTATTAAATAGTACTTAAACTGGGAAATAGCCATAGAGAATTTAATACAAAGTGTAGTTCTGTTTATCAGATTGCAAGCTTGATATTGACGAGAAACTTTTCTGTCATGAAATCGCTTCAGACTTCGTAAATCGACTTTTCGATATAAAATAAATAGTGCATGATGCGTCGTGTGATCGTTGAGGAATTGGCGTATGACGCACGCTATGCGTCTGGTGTATCACTGAAGAAGTAGTATAGAACACACGAAGTGCGTAATTAGCCTCACGGTTATTTTCATCAATTTTCATCGATCTTCCAGCCACTGTTTAAATCCGTACAGTCGATTGTTCGCGTTTCCCTATCTGCGCCGTAAACACTGTCGTGACAAGACAGTCCTTGTGGCTGCGGCAAATCAATCGAGAGAGTCCGTGGTTAAAGTCAGTGTCGTTGGGTCGAACAAACACGGTTCTCGCGGGTTAGAAAAATCCAGTCTCGAATCGTGATGATCGTAAAAATCATCGACGACGACAAATATCATAAATTTGACGAAATAATTTTCAACGATATTAGCACCATATATTAAGCTGGCAACTAAATTCGTGTATTCGGTACGAAAATTATTCGAATATTAATGTAAAAAGATTGAAAAGTTATCAGAAATATTGCAAGAGATTAATTCGAACGACGCTAGATTTAATTGGGAAAATTGTTATTTGTTGAATTTTAATTAATAATTCTATAGGGGAAGAAACGAGAAGGTCGCGAATTTAATTGCCAACCTAATACATTAATGGTGACGAGATGACGCCTCGAATTAAAAAATTGAATCAATCGTTACTTTAACAAATCGTGTCCATTTTTACTGTGGCAGTTAACGTACCAAATAAACGATTCGATTTTTCTTGCAAAGACTTGGAAGTGCGTTAAGGGTGTTTCTTTTTCGATCAAAGGTTCGATCAAATTTGGAACGTCAACAAAAGTGCACACGTCGAAAGGATGAACGAGGAATCTCGCGTGACACGCGATTGTCATTTCCAAGGTGTAATTATAATTCCAGACCTTGAATTCTCCGGCAGGTTAAATCGAGCGTGATCAGACCGTTCTCGTGTTAAGCTTTAATTCGACCAAAGTTCAAATCGTATTACTTTGTTCCACGGAACGATTTCAATCGAATCGATCAAAGACGATACCAGTTCGTGATCAGGCTGAATCGAAAATGATGAGATTAAGATTAATGTTTCGAAGACCGACGATTGTCAGTCGACAGATCGAGTTGAAAATGATTATTTTACAAAGATATTAACATTTAAACTCGAATATACCTAAATACCTTAATAACCCTTTCACATCGCGTACCGGTACATCTCACGGCCAGTGTTCAAACCTTGTGAAATCATAACTGATTCAGATTTTCAAGATATTCGCATATTTTTATCAGAAGTTAGTGATGGAGAGGCTGGTTAAAGGGTCGTTGAAAAGTTTCGCCACGGAGAGAACAGCAAACCGTGGACGTCGAGCGGTAGCGACACTTGGCTCCTCCCGAGTCTCCCAAGGACACCCTGATCCCAGCCGCGCGCGGAACGAACCCCTAACAAACGAGTAACCGTCACGGAGTGTGCCAGGAGATACACCACCTTCCTCCTTGAGAAACACTTCTGCTCGTTCCCGACCAAACCTTATTTCTCGTCTCTTGGCGGTAAACGAAGGTGACGAAAGAATATTCTGATCGCAATTGCGGCCGTCGATTCCACAGACGAACCTCGGGCACACCGGTGGTTGGTTGACCCGTCGAGAGACTGTATAATACGCTCGTCCCACACTCCCTCGAAATAATAAAAAAAAAAAAAACAAAAAAAAAACAAAGTAGAAACAGATAGGCAAGACCGACTAGGGACACCGTTGCAACCACCACCACCGACGCGTTGTTTCTACCACCCGGTAAAACAAACCAGACGAGTAAAAAAGAACCGCGAGGTTATAAACGACCCTCGAGACACACGAAACACGTGGACGGTCCACCCTTAGCAAGCACACTCACGGTCAGTCATGAATCTTATGTTCCGCAAGAACTTCGGCGGCGAGAAGGGACTCGGTGGTGGTGGAGGAGGAGGAGGAGGAGGTGGTGGTGGTGGCGGATTGGAGGGTCGCACGATCCTTGGGAATACGTACGGGCCGGCTACATTGGGGTACACGGGTTCACGGTTCGGCGTGGTGCGCGGCGCCGGCCAGTCGGCCGTCGGGACGCGCGCACCCATCCGACGCAGCAAAGAGTTCGGCTACTTCCCTTCGATGGCGGATCACGAGCACCAGGGATTCGGATATCGGACTCACTTGTTCCTAACGCCACCGACAGGCGGCGCCCTTGGCTCGCCATCGGACGAACCGACCGAAAGATTGGGCCCGCCGGCTAGGAAGAATTCCGGGCCTCACGTGATCAAATGGGGCGGCGGTGGTGGCAGCGGGTCCGGACAAGGACCCAACGCTGCCAATCAGGCGAGGAGGAAGCAGCCCCAGCAACTGAAGGAACCTTCCGAACCGCCGACACCGACCGCCTCCAGACAGGTGAGATGAATTCTGTACTTGGGACCTTTTGTATTTTACTTAGGTTATTTTAGCTCTCAGATACACAGGGTGGTTCTGGATTAGGACGAAACAGAAAAGTTTGTTTTCTAGTAATGTGCTCGCAAACGTTTCATTCAGAAGATACTGATTTCTGAAGTTATTCCAGTAGGAATTAGGAATAAGTAATACTAATAACAATAATTAGAATAAAAGAAAACACACAACGAGTATAATAACAATAAAATTATTAATCTTTATTGCTTTTTGATAATAGTAATAATTGGTTTTTAATAATCTTTGTACTGCTTTTTAATTATTAAATGTTCACAAACAAATGGATATCAGTGATCGTCAAAACAACAAAAAGGACATTTCCAGTTATATTAATTGCTATAACTCTGTAACTTCAGAAGTCAGTAGTTCTTGAACGAATCGTTTGCGAGCACATTTCTAGAGGAAAATTTTTGTTTGTTTCCGGGTCCTAAATTCATATTTGGAAACACTCTGTAGAATTGCTTTTAGATTTTGCAAACACGTTAAACCTTCTCGAGTTGGGGAAATCCATTTCTGAAGCATGCGTTGTCTCTCATTTTTTAACACTGTCCCTTCGCCTCGGGGCATCATCTCGAGGTATTCAGTTATCATCTTATTGTTAACTGAAGGAATATTGAAAGGAGGAATGGGTTACATGTTTCGATACTGGATTTCTCCTACTTGGAGTGCCTTAGACGATGGTAGTAAGTAGGTATTGGTAGCAATTAGTAGATAATGGTAGGGTGAATGAACTTTAACCCTTCTATTCGTTTCTTCAAAAGTAATGACGAGTTTTAGTTACAGAAACTAGACGAGACACAGGGTTCGTATGCACCTGGGTGCAACATAGACTTCCTTTTGATAAAAGGAGGTAGCAACGGTTTAACTCAGATCATATTTATTGCCGTTTCACTTCGAAGATTAGTAATGTCTCCAAGCTCTTAATAATAGTGGAATCCTACCCTTAAATTTACCCTTCTTGCAATTACTTTAGTTTAAAGAAGCGTATGTCACATCTGCAAGTTATCCAAAACTTCTGAAGATTGCATTCCTGTTTCTCGAAAAGAAATGAATGGCTCTTGAAAACCCACTGCCCAGATCAGTGTTCAATCATTGGAATGAATCGAACCAAGAGATTGACGATCTCTAATCAACTTAATCGCCCGTGTGATCGTTCGATCGTATCTAATCAAATACTTCGGTTCAAGTGTGTTGCCAGCCGGAAATATGGATTACATTTGATCAGCCTCAAAGCTGAGGAATCCTCGTTCCAATTCCCGTGGACAGCGTGCACTGATTACGGGAACAGCAACTTTTTAACGCTTTGGTTAAGATGGGACAACTTGACTTTCCTCGCTAAGACTAGATTTCCATTTTTAATAATTTTGGATACTCTAGCAATCTCAAGCTTTAGATTGTAAGAGTTGAAGGTCAAAAGTGTATTTAAGGATGCTTGGACCAAAATTGTGTACTTTTTAAGAAAAATTATCTTGGCAATCCCTCATCCAAGGATTGCCACACTTCGCAAGAAAGAAAACTCCCGTTTACGGATGAAAAGATCGAGCGTCGACTATCGTGTAGCTTCGATTCCCGTTGATAGATTCCCGAATCCTTACAAAACGAATGCACACGAATCGTATAGCAAATCTTGTTTTCTCCGCCGACCTATCGAGCCCGTAAGACGAATCGGGGACACACGATACGTCAGGTTATCGTGCCCGCCTTGATTAAAGCACCAGTTACACCTGGTGATAAAAGGAAAAGGATTTTTTTGTTCCTTTTTGGAGCACCAAAGGTCAAGCTTCTACCGCAAATTACACGTTGCAACACGGTTGTTCGGCATCGACGAGTGGCTACCTGAAACACGGCCAAACCGGACACTCATGACGATATTTCAACGGGAAGTACAAGCTTAGGGACCGGATTCACGTGCACGCGGATACGTATTCAACCTCTTCAGACTACACTGGGATCGTTTCACGAATTATGGAGGATACAAGGATAAGGGGGGAGGGTGATCGTGCACAGAATTGAACCGCATAAAGTTACACCCACGGTATCCTGACCCACACGCAAACTTCCTTATCTTATTGCACGTCAAGGCGGATCTCGTGATGTGCTGTAAATATACGTTCAGCAACTAGCGATGGGATTGATAGGATAACCTATCGATGATAGTTATTCGGACAGTTAATTTTGATAGTTGGGTGCTGCTGGCCGGAAGGGGAATAAGTGCTGAAGCGTTGTTGCGTCGATGGAAAGATAGATTTTAATAAATTTGGGTTTTGATTAATTTTAGACAGTTAGAATTTCCGTTAGTTGACGAGGTTTAGTTAAGTATTTAACTTGGTTAGGATAAGTTGGAGATAAATAAAATTTGAATTAGATAGAATTTGACTTAGGTTAATTCTAGTTGGTTAAATTTAAATTAGCTTAAATTTTACTTAACTAAAATGTGACTTAGTCAAATTTAAATTAGCTAAATTTAAGTTAGCTAAAATTTGACTTAGCTATACTTAAGTTAGCTAAAATTTGACTTAGTTAAATTTAGGTTAGCTAAAATTTCACTTAGCTAAACTTAAGTTAGCTAAAATTTGACTTAGTTAAATTTAGGTTAGCTAAAATTTGACAGCTAAATTTAAAATAGCTAAAATTTGACTTACCCAAATTTAACTTCTTTAAACTTCGACTTGCTTAAATTATTAAAATTAGTTAAAACTTGATTTACCCAAATTTTACAGAATCTTCAATATCTCCACCTATTTTGTTCATGTTGGTTTACTCAAAAATTGCAAGTAACTTTTAATAGAATTAATAGAATTTAATTACCAACCTAATACGTGTATCAAACTACTCGAACAATATTCAACTTTTAGCACTCGGATAAATTTGAAAATTCACTATCGTGAAACATAAAATGACTCCGCCATTCGTTAGTGCCACTTTTACAACATCTTCGACGGAATAAGTTACGAGAACCTACAAACCTGGTCGTGTTGCATTTCCGCTTTTCCCTTCGAATAATAAATGTATCCGGAACAGAATAATGTCTCTTGAAACGTGTAACACGTTTTGGCTTGCAAACTACTTTTTTCGTACCGATGAAAATTTAGATGGCAGAAAAATCAATAACCAAAGTAACACGAACAATCCCACTTCTATTCTTTTCTATATATTTTTGCTTTCTAGTTTGATATACGTATAATCAATTTTGAACAAAAACGTACAAGAAAAATTTTAAAACAAAATTGCAAAGACAAGTGTTTATGAAGTCGATGAAGATTTCTGGTTGCAATGGCTACCAACTGTTGGAATCCTATTTTTCAATAAACCTGACTTGGACACACGGATTTTCCAATATCGATAGGTACAACGAAAATCCCTAAAAATAGTGATTTATCTTCTTAGAACCGAATGAAGATTTGTAATAGTCGGGCACTTCGATCGATATCTTCATTTTTCTTCCTTTTATTCATTTCGTTATTAATTCAAAAATTAATAATTTGTATCGTGCACAAATCTTCAAATATAAAAAATTTAGTATAATACTTTATATCACGATTGTTTACAGTTTACATTTTCCAAATTTTACACTGACTTCGGATGTTATTCGAAATTCACTTATCTGAATTATTGACAGTAATTAACAGTATTTTCGATCTCGTAAAAATGAATACGATCGAACTCAGTCGTATCGAAAAATAATAATCAAAATGCAAAGTTAAGTGAATCCACAAAATTCCGACGAAAATCAAGTCGCACCGTGGCACGGTTAAATACCAGCTGAAAGGGGTTAACACCGGTTGGGACAGTTTTGAAAATGTCAAATGCCGAGACAAAATGCCAAGAACGATCAGAAGCGTTCACGCGTGGTCATAAATCACGGCTCTTACTACGCGAGGGAACAACGAAGAGAACGACGTTAACCTACATCCAAAGACGCGGGTGTCCGTAAGGTTCGTAACCCCCAGGGGTGCTGTTTCACGGATACGTGGCTGTTAAAAAATGCAACAAAACCCGGGCCAACCTTTGACGCCGCCGGTGAATGCGGCAAATTGCTACTTTTATCGTTTTACCTGTGTGTAAAATAAATCCGATGGTTCGAAGCCGCATAATTCGTCAATTCGGTATACTTTCACCCGCAAGAAAAAGGAAATACATTTTCCATCGTGAAATGCTGGAAACAAATCTTTATCTATCGATTATAAATTCTACGTAATTAGAATTATTTTTTGAAGGAATTGGTAACAAGTTAAGTTTATTATCAAACAGATAACTAAATTCGCGATCCACAAGTTACCGGATAACAATTTTCTTTCAATCGATTAACGATATTGAAAATAAAGTATCTTGTCACTTTGTCGGATGGTATCGGGTCAGGTTCGACGTTGCACCGAGAAGGGTTAAAGTTTCACGTTGGATTCCGCATTGGATCGACATTCGGCCGAACAATCACGCGAAAGTTAATTACATCGGATTGTATGGCGTTCCGTAGGTTTCCTTCAGTGGCAACCGGACATCCGGCGTGTACACACCGCTTGTGGTTTCCGGGAACAGTCCGCCGCGAACCGAACCGATCTCCTTGGCCACTTTGGACCGTGACTGTTTCATCATTCCCCTCGCATCTCTCGAACGATTTCTACCAGCTGGAGTACCGGTACGTGCGATGAATCCTGAATTCCATACGTTTTATCATCAATTTTTAATTCATAGCATTTGACAGCTTGTGACTCTCGATTTTTAATCATATTATGATATATTTGCGCCGATCTTTCAATTACTCTGCGGTTAATTACTTTGCAGGGAAAATAGTTGCAATTTAGTTGCCGATCTAATATATCTTTTTTAATCAGAGGACGCAGAAATCGGGTTTTTAACTCCTTCGCGACGGGTGCCGTCTATATACGGCAGTCGTTTATTTATTTTTTTAGTTTTCGCGAAAAGTGGCGAAGTATGGTACTGGTGCGCCGTTGCGAAAGGGTTAATGCCTATTTGGCGAGCGCAAAGTGCCCGCGATTCTTGCCCTAGGACGCAAAAATCGGGCTTTCAATGCCTATTTGGCGAGCGCAAAGTCCCCGATTCTTTCCTTAGCGCGTAAAGTAATTTGCGCTCGATAAATAAGCATTGAAAGCCTGATTTTTTCACGTAACACGTTTTGCTCACGCGACAAACTCGACTCGGTCGCCAATCACCCATTTTGCGCCCTTGGTACGTAATATATTAATTAACACTATGCCGATCGCACGCGTAATCAGGATTCTTTCATTCGACGCCGGTATTTGCCGACCAACGTGTCGTCACCGGACGGTATAGTGTTAAGATAACAAAAATCCTTATTGCTCGATAAATACTATCAAAGAAATATATTAAATACTGCTAACAAATATAGTATCGGTGAAAGGCAAATGGATAGACGTTAATTTCTTACGGGCTGAGTGCCATTTAATCTCATCAATTTGAAAGTTTTCCATAATATTTAAAATAAAAGTTTATATACAGGCGAATAGAATTTGGCAGAGCATCGAGAAATCACGCGTTTCAGATTTGATCTAAGCTTTGAATTTTAAGGATTAATCCACCATGAAATTTAATTTTCTCTTCAATTCCCATCGCGTGGAATCTTAACGAAGCGGTGTATTTATTTAAATACCTTCGACCAGTTATTTCGAAACGTTCTTTTATCGTACGGTTCCGCAACCAGGAACTGTGCGTATATCTTTGCAACGAGTTCGTTCAGCGTCACGACCTTGCGTGCAATTGTAATGCAATCGATAAGTCAAGGTGCATATCAAAATGCTCTTTCATGAATTCACCGCAGACTAATTCGATCGCTTTTGATTAAATTTTAAATGAAAGATTCGACCAGAATTTTCCGATTGGCTTGGATGAACAATTAAATCCACGAACGAGTGGTTCAGGATGATAACGTGATTTCTTTTTATCGTTTCTGACAATGAGTGACACAAATGCGTAATTCAATTTGTACAATGTTTTTACTGTTACGATATGGAAAATTAAACGTTCGAGGCGATGTTCAATTGAAAATGCACCTGCTGAAACCAGAAAGCTCGAGTTATTGGCCTTAGAGCCTTAGAGTCAGCCACGACCTTGCTGGCAACAGCTCAGACGCGTAAAAATAGAAGGAAACGTCACCGCGGAGATGGAGTACAACCAAAAGTTCGATGAATGATACGCCGGTGACAGGATAAACATCGTCGATTACCTTATTAATATTTTGGTGGACGACGTAGCCCGTAGAATTCACGATAGGGATTGTCATCCCTTTTGCAACGCGAATCGACCGGGGACTCTTTGAAAGTTGAAAGATGATTATTTTTTGTGTTAAATTTTGTAATATTAGGAAATAATAGTATCATTAATTCGATACTATTGTTGATATATATATAGTTAGTAGTAATATTGCTATTTGGAAATGTTTTTGATTACCAGTTAATTACTATTTTTTTTTATTTTGTGATTAGTGATATTAGAGGAGAATAGTATTGGTATTAATATATTATATATTTAATAGTAGCATTATTATTATTAATATGACATAGTTGGTAGTAATATTGCTGTTTGGAAATACTTTTAATTATCAGCTGGGAAATTACTATTTTTTATTTTTCTAGATGGAAAATTACCATTTTTTTTATTTTGTAATTAGTAATATTAGAGGATAATAGTATTATTATTAATATATTGTATACTATAATTGCTAAAATTAGGAAATAATATTCTACAGATATTATTATTAAATATATAATGTTAGATACACAAAGATAAAATATAAAACTATTTGCTAATTATAACAATAGACTAATAAAAAGAAAGTAATACGATTAACAAATAATATATTAACGGTCTGTCATGTGGAATTAACATTGGATTCCGTTCGAAGCAAAAGATCCCAACTCTTTAATAAGATGATTAATCGTTTTATTTTTTCAATCACAGCTTTGTTTCGACTCATTGCAGCACGCGCCGATCGCGGACAAAAAAAGGCCAGGAAGTCCTCTGTCGGTTCTCGAGGTCGAAGACCCGAAACAATGTGTTCTCGCACATTTCATGACACCCTTGGAACCATTGGACCCATTGGTCGAATCTCCTGTTTCTCGTCCATTGGTTTTGCAACGGGACACCGCCGCCGAACTGGTGGCCGAGATAGCACCTTCCGCTTCCCAGAGCATTCTGCTCACGAACATGGAGAAAAATGGTAAATCGATGGACGCTTGTCACCGGGTTGTGGATTTCTATGCGTTTGGGGTACTTGGAAATACGTGATACATGCGATAATTAATTTGGAAATAAATATATTTGGGGATGATTAAATTTGGAAATATTGTATTTAGAAATATTATATTTGGAAATACTTTATTTAGGAATATTATATTTGGATATAACTATATTTAGAAATCACTATTTTTGGTAATACCTATACTATGAAATATGTATATTTTAAAATATTATTATTTGGGGATAATTAAATTTGGAAATACTGTATTTAGAAATATTATATTTGGAAATCACTATTTTTGGAAATACCTATACTTTGAAATATCTATATTTTGAAATATTATATTTGGGGATAATTAAATTTGGAAATACTGTATTTAGAAATATTATATTCAGAAATAACTATATTTGGAAATACCTATACTTAGAAATATCTATATTCTGAAATATTATATTTGAGGATAATTAAATTTGGAAATACTGTATTTAGAAATATTATACTTGAAAATAACTATGTATATTTGGAAATATCTATATTCTGAAATGCTATATCTAAAAATACCTATATTTCCAAAGTACACATACGTATAAATATCCACAGTCTACTTGCCGTTTAGAAAGGTAAAGCTCTAATAAATAAAATTCTGATTTCAGCCGACTTCCCATTCATCACTTATTACCTAATAAACAAACAAAACACGGATCCCGTGGACTTTTATAACGAGGTTCAATGCGCCGCCCTGAGGAAATTCGATCCACGCGATCTTCGATACGCGGCCAGTCATACGTTGGATTTATTCAACGAAGTGGCGACAATAGCGAGGCCACCGTTGGAGCCACCAGGTGTGAGACCACCGATTCCGTCCACCGGCTACATTGTCTCGATCTTCAAGGTGTTCGAGGGTGACGATGGCCTCAAGTTCGAACAAAACTGGCTCTACTGGACCGGTACTTCTATTCGACGTTTCCTTTATATCCTACTGCATGATTACCAATAAACGTGTAGTCATTGTTAACACGATTCCTTCAATGCAAAATGAAGGATCTTGATAGTATTACACAGTTGTAGATATCAGTGCCACTTAACGTAGAGATCATAGACAGCTAGAGCTGGCCTGATGGTTTAAATGTAGCAGATTGCACACAATTCAGAAGATCCAAATTTGATGCCCTCAGTTACTCATTTTCTAAAGATTCCTATATACATAAAACCATGCAGAGTCCTTAATTATAGTAAACATAGTCCTAATATAGCGTAGACTACTAAATTACACGAATATACGGAAATTGACGGTTTCGTCTCGGGATCGCCTGTTAGACTTGTCAGTGGAGCTGACGACAGACGATCCCGGACAACCGTTAGCGAAAACACCCTATCTCGCAGCCATCTGACGGTCGCCGGCTCGAACCAAGGGTGTCCGGGGAGACGAACAAACACCTTGACTATAGATATCTAAACTGAATAGATATATTCTTCCAGGCGCCCGGATGATATACCGATACCTGCCAAAATCAGTGGGCCTTAGACGCATCACCCTGCACAAGTCCATGTCCCAGGGGGACAAGATGTACCTACTGATCTGCGAGTGCTCGCAGCTTCAAGACAATCTCTCGGCGGCGGCAATACTGTTGCCAGCATTACGAGCCCGCTTATGCGGCTACACGGGTCTCTACAGACCCTCTGTGTGCTTCTGATTCCTCAAGAAACTCTGACCACGCGTCACGGACCCTGGACCGCCATTCAGCCGCGCCACTTTGTGAAACTGTCGCGGAGCAATATCAAGGACAGAAACAAGCAAACCCAGTATTTGGGTGGCAACGGCAATATTCTACTCGATAAGGGCGCAGTCTCGAATGTCAAGAGGACAGGACGCAATAACGGAAACATTGTTACACGATAATCCTCGAGCAAGATGGGAACAGGATATGTTCTTAGGGCTCGTTTCGCTTAGCCGTAAAGGTAGCTCGCAATATTGGTAGTTTCGAACGATATGCTTTTAACCTGCCCCTCTGTCCCCGGTTTTATAAAGTCACTTGTATTTTTGCATCACGCGAGAGACGGCGCTACGAGTCGCTTTACAATCTTATCGAGCTGTTTACTGCCGACGTTTCTTACCGTATTCAGCAATTTCGCGAAACGAGCCCTTTCTCTGCCGTCTCGATTGTTCAATAAACTATCAAGCGATTCGTACGTCTATCGTGCGTTGTGATCTTCGAACGGAAACACCTTCGTATACGCTTTAGGGAAATGATAAATCTGTACGCTTCGGGGTCGCACACCCGTCTAGTTGCGCCTCTCTGGCCCGTTTGTATTTTTCGACTTTACATTATGTACATCATCCGGCGTTGAAGGTTCGATACGATCGGGACCGAGCCTATGCATGTACATACCATTAGGGACACACCGCGATAATACTTTTATTACTATCGACGACTATCGATTTAATCGCTGACTACATATCATATACTCGATAAACTGTGATATTCGAACGATTACCGCGTATATCACACAACGAATGCGGCAAGGATATCATGAATACTCTTGGAACGCCATAGTTGCCGGCTCGTGACTTCAGCAATTATGAATCCGATCTGGGCCAGGATAACATTTGACCAGAAAATTTATAATACCATAATTTCGAAGAAAATATGAGCAACGCTTCGCTCGAGTCAGTCGACGGGCCGCTATTGGAACCGTAATCCTTCGGATCTTTTATTAACTGCATTCAAACGTTTGATATTACATATCTTTGCCTGAATTTATCGATACTTGCGGGTTTCGATTGCGACACAGATGGATAACGAAAGAATTGTAATTTTGAAATTCGAACAGCGACAAAAATCGTTGCTCAAATTTTGAATTTATATTTTGTTCGTCGGCCAAGTTTGAATTTGTAGATCTCCCGCCTTTTATTTCATCTTGGGAGAAATAGGTTAGATGGACGAGAAGATACGGGGAAAGCTTGATCAGATTTTTCTTAGATGCCCGTAGAAATTTTAGAAAGAGGACGAGTAGCGTGAATTGGCATTGTAGTACAAACGAATAAAACGATGGAAATATTCAAAACGTATAGTCAATATACGCTTGTTGCATACAGACAATAGCTAGATCGATTGCGCAGGCGCGATCGGTAACTTAGATTTGTAAGATACCGGCGGGCGTATACTTGTAACACGAAAAATACGTCCCTTCGTACTCGCTGAAAGAAAAATGTGGAACAACGTGCTCTTAACTATAAGATGATGACAAGTAATAAACAAAGACTCGCGATTTTACTGTGATCCCACGTGTATCGCGACGAAACGATACACGTCGTTAAATACGTGTGACTGCGTGAACTCGATACATGACGTGTGATTGATTTTTCTCTCGTTCAGATTGAACTTTGCTTGCACAAGTTTGTTTACACACGCGTATACACACATACACAGGACACTAGAGTACGCCTTTTCAGGGTAACTTTGCAGTCATCGCCGGAACGGATCTAATCATGAATTTAAAGATCCAATTGTTTCATCGGACAAAATCAGATTGTACCATACATTCGTACTTCGCAATTATAATAGATTTATTATATCATGTACAACGAATAATAACGAAATAATAATAAATCACTTCTAATATTATGTCTTATGAACTATGTTGTGTTACTTGTCAAGTTTCTTTTTACAGATGGATTAGCATGCCTTGCGACACTAGTAACCCCTTGGTCCTCTGAACCTTCGTCTTGCATCGATCTGAAAGCATACAATCATTTATTTGACACTGACGGTTGTTCACCGAATTGTTACCATTATTGTCGAGTGAATTTGGAGAACACTGATACTCACAATTGAATGTTTGCATTCGAAAAATATTTGATGCAACGCGTAACATTCCTCGGGTATAGATGGATCGTTGTTTCGTAAACAGTCCTTAGGCGTACGCCGTTGCTGGAATAAAATAAATATAAAACACCATAAGCTTTATCGATGATCTTTAAGACAGTGTATTCTATTAAATATTGATTTTGTCACGTACGATGAATAAAAGTCAGAGTGTAATTTAGCCACTCACAATTTTACAACAATCGGTATCCAGCAAGCACATTTTTAAATTAGCACGAATATGGGCGCATCTAGATTTATCCTTTAAAGATTCACCTTCCCCGTATTTCATCATTTTGAAAAGCTAGTAATTTGAAAGCTTCTGCAAAATTTTATACCGTCAGAATTCATGACAAAAGACCTAACCTAATTTTGTGTATGTCCATGGATAAGGAATAGGTTAGATTAACCACCTTATGAGAATTCGTAGTGCACAACTTGACGGGTCGAATGTGGAATCTCCACATTCCAATTTTCCCTTTATAAGTATGAACTACGAAGTTTATAAAACGTTTGGAACCAACTTTTCTTGAGCGCAGATTTACACCGAATTATACAACTAAACAAAGTGCTATAATAGTTATCAAATTTGAACAGCGGCAAGAGGAAACACTACATTATTATAAAATAATCAATCCTAGCTTTATTTTTAATATTTTTTTAATTTCAAACTAGGCGCGGCCTCGAAACTGTAAATGTACCGATTTATGTACATAAATTTAAATTTCAACGCCATTTATGAATTTATAACTTTATACAACATTAAAAAACTTTTATTTTCCTACATAAAAGAAATAAAGCCAAGCACGTATTTATTTGAATCGAACAACCTCATTATCAGTTCCCCTAGCCAGATGGCGAAGTGTTTTATTTTTAAAGATGTCGAATTTGAAAAATCACAAGCAAGAAAATATGATGGCGTGAGTAATTTGTCCCATACCTCGTCCGAGATACGTAATGTCGTACATCTGATCTGTTAAAAGAGGGTTGAATTTCACGTATGACTGACGTAGAATTTAGATAACGTTTTTTATCTCGGAATGTTATTTATCTTTTAACAATGCGTATGATAAACGATTAAAAATAACGAATTCACAGAAGATCAAAAATTTTGAGGTGGGTAAGTAACAATCTTCATAATTTTACAGGAGTATTTGACAGGTCACAGATTTAACAGATTTATAATGTACAAATGGATGCCCATTTTGTAATGACGTTTTTTCAGACAGATGGTTTATCAACGAGGAAATCAGAGGGAAGGTTCCCCGCATTATGTTCTCTTATATTCGGATGATGAGAACAGTGGAGACGAAGAGACCATATCTTTGCAACCACGTAATAGAACTGCATCGTTGCCACGTAAAGTGGAGGTGATAACTGTTCAGCTTAAAGCAGAGGACACTTTGCAAGCTTTAGCACTGCGGTACAGATGCACGGTAACGTTAAGCAGACTAGCGGACAAACAGTTGAGCCGCAATTAAGTTGATTCCTAAATTATATTTGTAGATATCAGAATTGAAGAGAATCAACAGGATTCATAAAGAGAATGAAATATATGCAAGACGCTCCGTAAAGGTACCTATTCAACCATTTTCTATATTAACTGAATCTTTAGAAAGGAATCAGAGCGGACAAACAGACCAAAGCGAAATAAATATACCCACAACCGGTGAAAAAACAGAAAGTACAACCGTATCAGATTCGCTATTATCTCTGATAAAAGATCCGATTGCAACCGAACTGCCCAAGGCAGAAATCAATACGATTATATTAAATTCGGTGTGCGAACCTTTATCGTCGTACGATAGTAATAATAGCTTAGAAATTGCTAGTTCGGATTCTGATCAATTACTTATCACATCGGGAAGTAATTCAGGGAATTCTCATTTAACAGATACATTTAAATGTTCTGGCGATGACTGTGGATTATCCTGGACACAGCTCCTCGGATTCTCCCTGTTATTAGGTTTTGCAGGTCCTATTATATATATACTTTACATAGCTGAATACTCGTCTAAAAATCATTCAACCGCTAATCACTAATAATAAGAAAAGAAAATATTATTTTTACGAGGTACAAACCACTAGAATTTACGAAGTGTGCAGCGATAATGTATGCTTATGAAAGACCATTATAATTCAAATGAGTGAGATTACGTTAACAATTAAATTCGGAATCTCTGATTATTTGCCATTACGTTATTAGTATTGGCATAAATGAGATACTTAGCGAGTAATGCAATACTTTAAGTAAATTAAAATTACGAGATATTTTCAATTTAAACAACACGATACATCATGTCTTTATGATTAAGGATCTGTTTATGGAACGACTTTGAATGCATATGCTATTGCATGTGTAAACAAGTATTTATCAAGCCTTGATTTTCGTTCGTATTGGATATTATTAAATTGAGATTGCCAAAGATGAGCTTTCTCGAAATATAATTTCGTTTTAAAGTATAATAAGGCTTTAAAAAATTATGTAATATTTATTGTGATTTTTAATTTCTTTCGTTTTTATATAAACAATGCTAAGGATGATGTTCTCAAGAGCATACGATACTTGTGATGAATTTGTACATTTTATATCTGCAATGTTGTTATTACTTTAATTAAGTGTACGAACTCTCTAATTATAGATAGTGATATTAATGTGACTTTTGACAATATTTTATTACAGTGTTGTTAGGATCGTACGAAAGATGCTTTTGATAAGATGACTGTTTTTCTCGTTGAAATTTATAAAAATATATATTTTAACACAAAATTGTCGTTTAATATTTCGTTACCATATAACATATAACCAAATCATGAATGGTAAATGAATACACCATTTCACTAAAAAAAATTCTGTATAGAAATGTTTATTTATCAACTTCGAATGTGATAAGTTACAAATCAAGATGGTAATTCAATCTTCTGTCCTTTGATCTTCGATAATATTACATTTTCCTGCAATAAATATGGTACAGATAAATATCATCGTGTATTAACGTTACTACTGTATTTCAAGTTATCTTACAAAGCTTCAGTAAAACGAAAAATTATCTTTCAGTAAAATAAATTCAGAAGACCGTCGTTATTCTCATCATTATATTAGCTAAATGCTTTTAATAACATTCAACATGGTACAGTTTGAAGTATTACTAACCATAATGTACCACAACTTTCATGAACTTAAAATTTCTTGAAACTTTTCTTCGAACCGGTTCCTTTGGAGACCTTTAATACATTAAACCTGACTGTTTTACTGAGCGGCCTGCATTCGCCAATCGTCACTACATCACCAATTTCTACATCTCTGTAACAAATAAAAAGAATACGATAAGTACCAAGAAACGTTTGATATTTATCGTATTGATATTGTCTCTAAATTATTTTCAGTGGACGAATAAATAACTTCACGTTGTTCTTCAGAAGACCGTCGTCAATTTCATCATACGATTGCAGTAACTATACCATGAAAATTATTAACAGTAATACAATAATTGTCGTGATACAAACCTGAAACAAGGACTTAGATGGACGCTCATGTTACGATGGCGTTTTTCAAACCGGTTATATTTTCTAATGTAATGAAGATAATCTCTGCGTATGACGATAGTCCGCTGCATTTTCATCTTCTGCACGACACCGGTGAGAATGCGCCCTCGGATAGAAATGTTACCCGTGAATGGGCATTTTTTGTCAATGTAAGTTCCTTCTATTGCCTGAAAGATAAATGATACAATTTACGCATTTCACTTCTTTCAAGTATTATATTATTCTTCCGATGAGCAGAACACTTACCTCACGTGGTGTTTTGAAACCAAGACCTACATTGCGACTATATCGCATAGGCTTCCTCCTTTTGGGTCCCAAACCTTTCTTGCGGTTAAGAAAGATCGTAGGTTGTTTTTGAAACGCACGCTCGGTCTAAAAGCGCAGAAACACATTTTTATACCACTGTGCTGGTAAAATAATATGTTCGAGATGATCCACCACGTGCAGCGTTTATGCTGCAAGGTATAACCTTTCCATAACATTCTTAAGCGACTACTGTCTCTATCCAATTATAAACTCTTGCGTTAAAGGCGATCGTGTGGATAATAATATTTCGTAAATAACATAGTTAAACACAAGAAAGTGTGAATGTTAACATTGTTAATATTGCACACGTACCTGATCTGCCATCTTGCCGTGCTGAAAGAGCAACCCGCACCGGAAGAACGATCGACATCGCTCGAATCGCCAGTTGGGCCAACATAAAGAAGTGAATTATGCGGGCGAGTCAAATTATATATGTATATTTTTTTATAACTTCTTTGCTTCGATAAGTAATGATATATTGAAATGTATACTTCACAGAAATTTTTACAATTATTAAATTATTAAGATTTTTTTAAGTGTTCAGTGTGAAGTTGAATTTCGATTACTGTGGTCGTTCGATAAATCGAACGGCGTCAGTCGAAGTCGTTACAAACTATGGCTTGTTGCAAATTGAAGTGGTCAGCCGAGAAAATTGGTTTGATTTTTTTGTGGTTGTGCGTGGGTTGTGGATAATTCAATTTATTCGAGCGGAGACATAAGCAGACATGTTGCTGTGCATCGTATTCCAGTTTTTGCTTCGCGTTTGCGGTGAGTAAAGACATTTCTACGAACAATATAGGAACAGTTCGTTACCTTGCAAGCCGTGAGAGTTATACTGTACAATATTACAATTTCTAACGTTACACGAGTTATTCTTCGTATCGTAGTTGTTATTAATCGTTAAACGTGTACAATTTTTAATAAGTATTTCACGCGCCAAGCTCTTTTTTCACGATCCTGTTTGAATTTCCCGCCGTCAGATGGCAGCATCTGATCGTTACAAAACGAGCTAAACAAAATTTAATCCGTCGATGCTTTACGATTTACGAGACTCGGAATTGAAACGTTTCGAAAACACGCGAACGATTTTATTAACCAGACACGTTTAATGAATACGTAGCTATCGGACTCGAAACAACTGCTTCGCTTTCTTCGTCTGTTTCTTCTCTACCATTAAGCGATATAAGATTCTTTCGAGCCAATTATCCAGCAATTATCGTGTTAACTGCGAGAACCAGTCAATGACGTTTCAGTTGCATTTTCTTTACAACGATTTCATTACTTTCAGGATCTATAAAATCTCATTTAATAGTTGTTCCTCGAACGTAATTCCGATATTTGACATGTTAGGTTATATCATATCGATTGGACGACTCCGAAATAAAAAAAGTTTAACATCATTTGATGACATAGCATAACTGTGTTTCTTTTCGATTCGAATGTCTTCATTTCGAACAACACGTACGCGTACATCGGGTTTCAACCGCGTTTCCTGTTTTCCATAAACGGCATTAACAATGTCGCGCAAAAAGAAAAGAAACAAAAAGAAAGAAGAAGAAAAAAAAGTAAAGGGACTGGTATCTCGAACTCGTATTCCCATTATCGCGTCACACATCGTTGCCGTTGTGGGAATCGATTGGAACAACAGTGTCTTTCCTTAAGCGCTCTGCATATTGTCACGCTTTCGTTCATCGGCTATAGTTTCGAGCCACTCGCACGGGGCAACGGTGAACGGCAAACCGCAGTGGAACAAATTTTCCATTGTTGTTTCCATTTCACTGTTATATTATAGAAATCGGCAGATTTTCTCCTCTAAGGTACAATACCGGTTGTGGAAGGAATAAAACATTTTTCCTGCATTTTAAATTAAATCAATAGAGATGTTTGGTAAACGATCAAATTTGATGACATTGTAATCCAGGGACAGAATTTCTGAGGTATTTTAATATCGTAATACGTTGAATATTTTAATAATTAGACTGCTCAGATTGCTAAAGCAATTAATTTAGTAACTTTGGTAATTTATTAACTCGGTAATATTTCAGATATTTGTAGAAAGTTTCAGAATTTTTTTATTTATTTATTTAACGTCGCATCAGCTTTTAAGCCATTAGCGACCACATTACAATACACTGTTACATTAATACATTTTCTGTTTCACTGTTTCAGGATTTATTGTTATCAAATAATCAAATTTTTAATTTTCCATCCAATCATAGATTTTCAAATTGAAAATTTCACATTTTTCACCTGTGAATTTTCAAATTCGACACTGATGGAAATAATCCGAATGGTATATATGTTCGTACGAGTCGCAGCTTCCACTTGCCCGGTTTAACGTCCGACCACGTTCATCTCCATTTTCCACGGACGGCCTCCGTGTAACTTCTCGTATTGCTTTCTCTTTAGCAAAAGATCAACCATACGCCCGTCCTCGCCAAAGCGTTTTCATTAGTTCTGGCTCGGTTGAATGCAAATCGTGGCGATCATTTGTCTGCCAACAAAGCGTCGTTACTACTTCTTCTTCTTTTTTTTTTTTAATAGTCAACCCGGGTCATCTGTCTGTCTGCTCGTTTCGTATTTCTTTCTTTCTTCCTGTTCTTTTCTTTTTTTTTTTGTTGTTGTTGTCATAATTTATCATCTATAATCTATAGGAATGATCCACGCGAGTATATACATATGTACGTGGCGTGTAATGATATTCGTTGGTTGGCAATTAGCTGTTCGCTATGTATCCTAACTCCGAATTCGTCATCGTCATCGTGTTGCTCTTTATTCACGTGACAAAGGAATACGAAATTCGTCATTGTGCTCGTTCGATTCTACAGGATTGATCATAATACGTGGACGTAGTTGGAATGTGGTGGATTTAAAATATATAAATGTTATAATAGAAAAAGTAGTTTGGGTAAAGTTTGATATCTCAGAGAGGGTTTTCTAGGGAAAATAGTAATATAGAGGAAGGAAGTATTACTATTCGTCGTAATGTGTGACAGTTATAATTAGAAGGGTTTTGAGTCGAAAACTTATTAACTCAAAGATGATTGACTCGAACGTTATTGATTCGAAAGCTATTAATCTGAAGCTTACTAAGTCGAAAATTCTGGATTCAAAAGCTATAGTAACTGAAAAATTGTTAATTCGAAGGTTGTTGGTTTGAAAGCTGTTAATTCGATAGTTATTAATTTTAAAACCGTAGATTCGAAAGCTATTAACTCAAAAATTGTTAAATCGAAAGCTACCAATTGAAAACTTATTAATTTAGATATTATTTATTAGAAGGTCATCGATTTGAAAGCTTTTAACTCGAATGTTATTAATTTGAAAACCGTGGATTCGTAAGCTATTAACTCAAAAATTATTGACTCGAAAGTTACCGATTTGAAAGTTATTAAATCGAAATCTGTTAATTCGAAAATTCTGGATTCAAAGGCTATATCAACAAAAAAATTGTTGATTCAAAGGTTGTCGGTTTGAAAGCCATTAACTCGAAAGTTATAAATTTTAAAACCATGGATTCGAAAGTTATTAACTCAAAAATTGTTAAATCGAAAGCTACCAACTGGAAACTTATTAATTTAGATATTATTTATTCGAAGGATATCAATTCGAAAGCTATTACCTACAAATTATTAATCCAAAAATTAATCTCCTTGGAACCACCCTAGACTTTTTCTCGAGGGTCTGAAGAAATCTAAGATATAATCTGCATCCACTAACAAAAGTATGCCCACATGTTTTGACACACCTTGTATAATTAACCGCAATTGAAGTTTCATTTGTTATCGAGAACGTCAAACTACTTTCTCTCAGCTGTTATGCGAGCGTAAAATCGTGTTTACCGTGTCTAGCACAGTGTTCGAAAGAGATGATGGTCCGTTGGTTCTTTGTGTTATTCTTCTCCGATCGTCTCTCTGATGTTCTTTAAGCGTAATTGGATTTCTTGTGACGAAGATATAATTTATCGGTCAGTTTTGCTATCGCTCTAGCCTCTTTCTCACTCCTACCTCTCATTATCAGGAATCGTGACGCGTAATTGGCGAATCGTTTACCAATTATAAACGGATCCGTCCGTTGGACGTTAGATCATTGTGATTAACACCTCGGTTTTATGTTGTGCCGGTTTAATTGTGGCAAACCAGACCGGCAACTATTTACTGTTACCTTATGTTACGATACTTTCGCGAAACAGAAAATGAAAAAGAATCGAAATGGATGTATTTCTTCTGATACGAAATTGATAGAGTTGTCGCGGTGGCTTTGGATGATGGTGGTCTTGTTTGTTTATGTTAAATAGGTAATTAAGGATAATATTTAACGATAATATTGTAATTATTATGAATGCTGTAACTCGAAAGTTGTCAACTCCAAAGCTTATTAACTAAAAAATTATTAATTCGAAAGTTATCGGATTGAAAGCTGTTAACTTAAAAATGGTTAATCTGAAAGCTATCAGTTTGAGAGCTACCAATTTGGAAGCCATTGATTCGCAAATTGCTTATTTAAAAGCTACCAATTTGGTAGCTATTAACTTAAAAATTATTAATCTGAAAGCTATCAATTTGAAAGCTACCAATTTGGAAGCTATTAATTTGAAAGCTACCAATTTGGAAGCTATTAATTCGCAAATAGTGTATTTAAAAGTTATCAATTTGAAAGCTACCGATTTGGAAGCTGTTAACTTAGAAATTACTCTTAATCTGAAAGCTGTCAATTTGGAAGCTATTAACTTAACAATTATTGATTTGAAAGCTATTAACTTAAAAATTATTCATTTGAAAATTACTAACTTAAAAATTATTAATTTGAAAGCTATTAACTTAAAATTTATTAATTTGTAAGTTACCAGTTTGGAAGCTATTAATTTATTTAAAAGTTATCAATTTGAAAGCTACCGATTTGGAAGCTATTAACTGAAAAATTATTTATCTCAAAGCTATCAATTTGAAAGCCATTGATTCACAAATTGTTCATTTAAAAGCCATCAATTTGAAAGCTTTAACTTGAAAGCTATTAATGTAAAAGTTATCTATTTGATAGCTGTTAATTAGAAAACGATCAACTTGGTAACTATACGATTCAAAACTTCCAAAGCTTAAATAATCAACATTGTACAAAATTACCGACTGTATAATCATTTTGTTTTTTCTTTACAAAAAATTAGAACGAAATGCTCAATCATGTAATTTGCAATTGCGAATCGATTTTTTTTTTTCTTTTTATCCTTGGTGCTTCCCTGTAAGGTGATCAGGTCTTTTGTTACCTATCATCCATTCCGTGTTCGTCTCCTTTGAATATTTCGATCCGGACTGCTGGATATAATAGGATAATAAGGTATTTGCGTTTGATGAATCGATCCCCGTTTATTCGACGTTGTAAACTTTGACTGATACGATCAAACACAATGGGATAACGAGGTGTTATTAACCGGACAGACATAATTATTTAGATAGAGTGTCTCGATTCTGCGTTCGCACCGATTTATATGTTAATTAAGATAAGATATACTTTGATACAGTTTCTTAATTTGTATGCAAATCTTCGGAATTGTAATTATTTGAAACACGATCGTTTCATTTGCTCGTTTAACACTTTGCGTGCTACGATGAAGTCGTAGAAAATTGTAATTAATATACTGGAAATTACAATATTACAGAAAATGTGATAAGAATTTTATGGTTGTAGAAGTTATAACAATTATTACAAATTATAAGAAAATTAGAAGGAGTATTTAAAAAATTATACTAATATCCTATATTTATAAATATAACAAATTATCCAACAAGATAATTAGTTGTTTTCCAACACGTACAAATTGAAAACGCATGAAATACGATTCAGGCGGAGCCTTTCGCGGATTTATTTAATCAAGTTCGTTTACGTGACGTCGATTCGAGGAACGGTTCAATTAACCCTTCGTAAGTCAACTTCCTTCCGAACTTAAACGCTTGCTAGGGATTATTCATTTATTTTTCTGTACAATACGTGAGATTCGAGCGAGCACACGTGATAGCAAGTTTTGTTTAACCCTTTCGTAAGCAGAGGGTTATACAAGTCCGAATTAATTTGTATTAAAACAGAATTATTATTCTACAACAGCTCCACTTTTCATTCTTATTCTTTGTATATTATACGTCGATTTATGTTTTTGTAATCAAAGCTTGAAATATCAAACATATTGAATATTTTTTCTGATAAAAAATAAATTGCCTCTATGAAAATTTTAAGATTACCATTCTCAAAGATTGTATAATTATGCAAACAGGAAAACTTCCGAGAATGTAGAAATATCAGAGAGCAAACAAGGGTTTCAATTTATTTTTGTACATTACGAGTAACGTGATCTCAAGGATCCACGTATATGGAAACTTTTACCATAAGAAAGGCGAGCCACCGTGTTCACCAAGTTATACACGTGTCGGTTCCCTAATCTGATGGTCTTTTATGGCGAAACGACCGCCAACAACATCATGTTATTTCAATATGATTCCAATCTTGTATATAGAAAACCCAAAACCTTTCGTTCCTTTTTTTTTCCCCCCTTCGTGCTAAATCATTATTGACTTTGGGAAGTTCGAAGCATTGAGCTGTCCAGGAAGTATCGGCATTCTTAATAATCGAACGTCTGTCACTTCGGATCGATGATTTAAAGATTCTTCTTAAATTGCCGAAAGAAGGTTTAAATTTGGAATTTGCGTGTTTGAGTATTTGAAGTTTTTTTTTTAATTTCACTTCTCCAGTGCCAGTATACACCAATTTCAGAACATCCATAGGACAAAATTTGGACATTTGGAAATTTAATAATTCCAAATTTTATTGCTCTAATTTTAATACGTTTTAGTAGAACGTTGCAAAGAATTTCCTTTTATTTTGAAATATTCAATTTACAATCATTTCCCTTCTCCAAAGCCAATGTACACCAATTTCAGGACATCCATAGGTCCCTAAAGAATACTAATGAAAAATTGAAAATTGAATAATTCCAAATTTTACTGCTCCAATTTCAATACATATCAATCTTAATACGCACCAGTAGAACGTTGCAAAGAATTTCCTTTTATTTTGAAATATTCGAATCCTAGTATTTCAATTTGAATACTCGAGGCAATATCCTAACTCTGTAGTCCTATTTTCCATCTTAACCAAAAATTGACACCGTGAATTTATGTCGTATCACAAAAATTATATATTTAACAAGAATTCGATCAGGCAGCGTATTAATTAAAGGTTAAATCGTGTCGATTGTTACGTGCTTTGGCACGTTTTACGTAATTGCAAGATCAGAGGATCGGGTAGAGACGATTCGAAGAAGCTTAATCGAGGAAGAGGATGGTAACGGATCGATGATATTTACGCGGCATTCTCGAGGCGCGAGTAACAAATTGATTATCCTTGAACCGTGGGTAGCTGGATTGTATTCAGACAGCCGGAGAATGTATTATTAAGCTGAGGAATCTTCGGACGGACTTCCGCGCTTCTGAAACGAATATAACAAGCACGAGTCAGCAAACATACAGACGTTCAACCTATTCCCCGCTCGTTATCCACGATTGCCATTCGATCTGCCGATAATCAATCTGTTCGAGACAGCCTTTAATTCACGTCTCTCTGTTTCGTCTTCTCTTATTTCCTATTGTAATGTACACCGTCGGTCACGTGAGGTCTACCTGGGAAAAATGGTGCCTTAGGGGAAGATAATCCCTACCACTGTACATACGTTGTAATATTGGAAAGTTGCTAAGGTATTATATGGGTGGGTCAGGTTTGGATTCGATTGGGCGTAATGGATATTTACTTGTTAGTAATTATTAGAAATTAGGGATTAGTTATTCGTGGGAATTGAAAATTAGGAATTAGGAATTTCTGGGAATAGAAAATTAGGAGTTAGTGACTTTTAGAAATTAGGGATTAGTAATTTCTGGGTATTGGAAATTAGGAATTAGGAATTTCTGGGAATTGGAAATTAGGAACTAGTAATTTCTGGGAATTGAAAATTAGGAATTAGTAACTTTTGGAAATTGGAACTTTGGAACTAGTATCTTTTAGAAATTGGAAATTTGGAACTAGTAATTTCTGGAAATTGGAAATTAGGAATTAGTAACTTTTGGAAATTGGAAATTAGGAATTAGTCATTTCTGGGAATTGGAAATTATGAATTAGTAATTTCTGGAATTGAAAATTAGGAATTAGTAAATCTTAGAAATTGGGAATCAGTAATTATTAGAAATTAGGAACTGGAAATTCGTAATTTTCAGAAATTAGGAATCAGTAAGTTACCGAAATTGGAAATTAGCAATTAGTAAGTCACAGAAATGAGCAATTACCAATTAGTAGTTGTAGTTTTTCAAAATTCGAATTGGTAGGTAAGAAATGACTAATGTTTAGAAATTACAGATTACTAATTACTAATTTAATAATAATTATTTGTATTCCTTTTAAGCCTAAACATAAATTACCCCACTATGTAATACAATCGTTTGACAGTAGCCTGTTTTGTTTCCACATGTCCCGTAGAGCGATATGAGTATTACACCGTCTAATGCTCGAGTTTGGTGAACAAAGAAATCTTGAATTATCGTTCAGCGGAACCACAGCTGATCGCTGAAAGCTTCTAATCCTCTCTCTGTGGAACCACGACAGCGAAAGTAGCCAACGGACCGATCAGAACGGACCACGTAACGAGACGAGAATAAAACTGAAAGCAACAGCACCGTGCACCTCGACATTATATAAATCTCGTGGAAGGTGTACGTGGAAAGGACTTTGTATCAGAACTGTATCGTTCGAAGCTTGAATAGCCGTATAGAAAAAAGGAATTTAACAAAACAAAACAAAAAAAAAAAAACTCGTTCTTAATCACGGCCAGGTCTCTCTGGTGCTTTCATCTCGTCGCGATCGACGCTCGACATCCAAGCGGATCTGCCTCGATAAAAATCCCATCGTTTCTCATTCAATTATCTTCTTCACGGTGCTCACTGTCCCGTTACTCGTTCGATCGTTTTCGCTCTGTTGTTCGACGATCGATCTTCTTGCACCTGAATGGTCCCTGTGTCGATTAGACTTACGCGATGCCACGACGAGCGTTGGCAAATAAAAAAAAAACAAAACACGATGGAACACTTTATTCGTGCAATTTCACGCCGATTATTGCCAACGCGCAATTTCTATTTCCATTATACGTAAGAATAGAAGTAGTAGAACGTCTAGATTTTTCTTAGAATCTTCGTAGGATCTTCCAGGACCTAGATTTTCCTTAGAATCCCTTCAGCATCTGCCAAGAACAAATACAAACAGTGAGAGGGTTAGTTTCTTTCTCAGAATCCTTTTAAGATCCCTCTAGGATCATCTAAGACCCAATGCAAATCGTTTCTGCTCTTCCCAGGACGAGTCTACGTAGCACCCAAGCACACAGGTTCTCCCTAGGCTCTCCTTACGTTCTCCCAATCGAAGAAAGTAAAATCTATCCGCAGCTACTTGACCTTCCACTCGGAATTATCCATGCGACGAGGTTTTTCCTATGTTTCTGAAGAAAAGCAGGAATTTTTGTCGGAACGGGTGTTCAACGGTCAGATAACTGGCTCCTATCGTCTGCCAATCAATGACTCGGCTTTATCGGACAGAGGATATTAAATGTTGCCGGTAAAAGGAGATAGGTGGTTAGAAGAAGGATAAGAAGCGAAGGGAGGGGGGTCTTGTGGTTGCTTCCGGAGCCGTGACTTCTGTCGGTCTCTGTAATTAGTAATTACAGAGTCGAAGGCCAGGGAACAGCAACAATATGGTGTGTGTACAGTCCACGAGGAAGCGAATCGATGGGACGTCGATGACCCTAACGACGAGAGACGATTTTTTTCAAAGCCGCGGCCAGTTAACTTGAACCCTCCTTATCGAAATACCATTGGCAGAAGTCGAGACACGCTCGATGGTTAACACGGCAGATACCCGCCCGCCCGGCGGGAAGTGAAATTAACACTTGCTGAAGCGGTTTTTAAGTAATTACCAACCGCGGTGCGGATACACACCGCGAGGGCAGCTGTTTCACGCGGGTTAAGATCGTAGGGGAGACAGGATGATTTGTAGGAATAGAACCGTGATTCGAGACGGTGCTGGGTGATTTTTGCTTTCGACGCTGGCGCACCATAGTGGCGCACAATTTAAAGAGGAAAATTTTCAAGTTACCCTGCGCTCTTTGTTTGACGTTCTAATGATTTACATACAGTCATGAGGTTGAAAAAATGAATTTTTTCAAAGAAGGGTGTTTTGGATGCTGGTCTGGAATCGATGACAAAAATTTTAATCACGTTTTTCTCGAAACTACATTTTTTAGATCGGGTACTACTGCAACGATCTTAATCAAATTTTACGTACATCTTTAATATGAAAACAATCAGGTGTTTTCTTTTTGTTTATAACCTATTTTCCAAACAACAGTAGACCGATTTTTTTTAGTGAAAATCATGACTGTTTTTTCAAAACAGTTATTTAGAATCCCCTTATGCCTATATGTGTAAT
Source organism: Stelis phaeoptera (assembly GCA_943735885.1). Taxonomy (NCBI): domain Eukaryota; kingdom Metazoa; phylum Arthropoda; class Insecta; order Hymenoptera; family Megachilidae; genus Stelis; species Stelis phaeoptera. Next base: position 9,620,652 of record OX030939.1, on the reverse strand, counting down.
TCTACGCCAAAATCGATCACTCTTTTTTGGCGATGTCTCAGATTTTGTTCTAAATTAAATATATTGTATTATAGTTTACGTGAAATTAGGGGTGGTTTAAGTCGTCATTTTGCTCATTTCGAAACTGTTTGAGAATGTTCACGCGAACTACAATATATTTAATTTAGAACAAAATCTGAGACATCGCCAAAAAAAAAAAAAAAGGTGATCGATTTGGCGTGGAATTACTCCTTTTTTTTTTTGGAAAAAGAAAGTAGAATTTCAATCAGAATTGATCGATTCCACGCATGATCCGTTTAACATAACAAATCTTTCAAAGCGCACAACAGAATTTTCAAAGAAGAAATATCATAATTCAAGTCCATCCGATCTCCCCATAACATTTGATCATTCGTTCGATCTTCGACCAACAATTATCCAAGCCAAAGCGTCAATTCGCGTATCTCGATAAAAGTTTACAACCTGGTGGATCGTGAATACGGACAATTATCTATTGGCCATCTATCGATTGGAATGGCTTTATCAACGATCGAACGAACATACGTTCTTTTATCGGTGAAGCAGCTTCTTCGTATCCGGGCCATTACTTACCGTTCCATCCGAGGTCGTCTGGGAACAGATGCAAACGGTGTAATTCGCGTTGATTGAAAGGTGCAGCGTTACGATTTGCTCAACGGCGAATTAAAAATGACAAGAGCAAGAAGTAGTTGGTGGTATTTACGCTATCGAATCAAATCGGAGACCGTACGCGTGGAGGAAGTTCATTTTTTCTGTTTTCCTCTTTTCTCCGTCGTTCCTTTCTTTAATTAACCGCAGGGACGTTGGTGAAATTACCGTGCTATTGCTCGTGGAACACGGGCAAAACGACTTCTGTAATGTTTATATTAAACTTCCGGCGAGCGTTGAAGTTTCGCTATCGGCTACGGGTAGGTCGATGTCGGGCCGGCTTAGATTATTGTGCGAAGCATTCAAATTGCACCAACCAGTCTGTAATGAAACGTACAATGTTGCTGCCTGATATGTTCAAGGATGTTGTCTTCAAATTATCATCATTGCGATACCTTATTTTCGATCTCACAGAGATACCTGTTGAATAAAAGAGGATACACGATGGCAGATTCTTTATCAATATTTTCATAATTACATTATGCAATATGTAATTTTTCTTATTATCAAAAATTCATAGAAATATTTCGGGTTTTGATTCTTTTTCTATGGGAATTTGTCTTCTTTTCTTATTTCCAATCAGGCATTTACAATTTTCGTATATTTTGATTTAAGAGCAATTCGGATATTAAATTATTTCTAAATTGATCTTCCATTGGTTCTAAATTAAGCTTCCTTTGGAATCTGGTAACTTAGAAATTTAGTAATTGTGGAATCTAGTAATTTTTAGGAATCTGGTAACTGGGAAATTTAGTAACTCGATACATTTGAAATTTGGTAACTTAGTCGTTTGATAATTCAAGAATCTAGGAATTTAGGAATCTAGTGATTCTGAAATTTCTTAACTTAGGAATCTAGTGGACTTAGAAATTTTGTAACTTTGGAATCTTGTGACTTTTAGAAATTTAGTAATTTTGGAATCTGGTAACTGAGAAATTTAGTAACTCAGTACTTTTGAAATTTGGTAATTTAGTAATTTGATTCAGAAACCTAGGAACCCCGAGGAATTTAGTAATTTCGGATTCTAGTAACAAAGAAATCTAATTACTTAACAACTTACTAACTTGGTAACTTAGGAATATAATACTTTGGTAATCTAGTAATTTAGGAATTTCATAATTTAGTAATTTAGTCTTTTGGTAATTTGCTTATTTAGTAATTTAGTGATTTAGTGATTATGAAAAGAATATCAGACCCTCTCTGTAATATTATTCCAGCTCAAATTCTGATTACAGATAGTTAAATATTTAATTATACGGAAGTGTGCGAATCGAGAGTTAAAACAATCAAATTATTCTTTTCTTAAAACAAGATTTTAGCATACGATTAATCGTACTTAAATTTAATCGCTTCAAACGACTAAGTTTTCAATAATAATTAATAGAAATGATTTTTATGCCGGTCTCGGACGGGATGGCACGTTATCGTTGTAAAAGACAGAAACAGAAACGAGAGATAAGCGTCAGGCCCGAGGAATCTTATCGCCTCGGGATCGTCCCTGTATCATCGTTCGTAACGAGTACGTGTGCAATAAATATACAATAAAATGCTAAGCGCCATTCTCTTATGACAGACCCGTACGCCTCGAGGTCTCGTGTCATCGTTCGATAAATTCCCGGCAAAAGGAAAGAAAAATATCTGTATATAGACTACCGGCCAAGAATTATATTCCACGCGATGGATGCTCTGTGAGAGTCGGTTCGTTTTAATTTGTGCTCTGGTCCCAGCTATTCGCATAAATAAATATGTACAGGGTGTTATCGTCTTCTTCATCGCGGTACCAGGTGTAATTTTAAGAAACAAAAATAAGAAAATCGATTCAGAGATAATTTGATAGAAAATTATAACGAAATTTCAAATAATTTAACTCTTGCTGTAAGAAACGTAGGTGTAATGTTTGTCAAAAATTTATTATAAAAAGATGTGGAATGTCTGATGACCTTGAAGCCCTTGGAGTGACCTTGGATTTTTTTTTCAAAAAGTACTGCATACAATGGCACAATTTTTTTTTCCACGAAAGGTCCAATCTAGGAGAATACAGGGAAATTTTTCTGTTTAGTAAAAGATACATATTTATTAATTTATTATTACAAACGTAAAGTAGTAAACAAAAAAGAAATTGTTTGTCGCTGGCGCAGGTGATTGAAGTACACCTGGTGATCTGAAACAAAAAATTCAAAAAGATTCTTAATCTGTAAGGCCGTCGCTATCGTCCATACCTCAATTAGTGTATATCATAAATTAACAAAATGGTGGCGTTTTCTTTGCGCTATAATTGAGGCAAAAGTATGAGTTAAAATTTTAATTTGTAATAATAAATAAATAAATATGTATTTTTTATTAAAAAGAAAAATTTTCCTGAATTATCCTAGATTAGATCTTTCACGGGAAAAAAAAGTTTGTACCATTCTACGCAGTACTTTTTGAGGAAAGGACAATAAAAAAAATGTGTACTTTTTTCGACGTTCACAGTGGTATATCCCCGTAACAATTGTTGCACCAGCGATGCATGTGTTGGGCAGCCATCCAACTATAGTAAGAAATGAGACAATCGTTCAATGTAATATTTTGGAATATTAAAGAAAACTGAAAATTCATTATTTAACGTAGTTAGGATAATTAAGTTAATTTATCCACGGGTATCAAATTTTTAATTTTTTGAATCTATATTTCTCTGAGTTTTATTCGCCAGATTCATTTAAGCTTCCAGTTCGATACCTGCTCCTCTTGATTTTCTTTGGCCAATTATTCTTTTTAATTACACGAATCTGGGTGACACTTGAATTATCCAGAATTCCTTCAATTATCTACTTAGAAATCCCCGTGTTATCTGTTTGATATGGATGTCTCGCTTGCCAAATCGATTAACTCCATTTTCTGAATTTTATTAAATTTTAATTTTAAGAAGAATTTTAAAACACAATATACACTATTTTATGAGGCATCCAAATATCGCAGAAACAATGAATAAAAGCACCAACCAATAAACGTTTCGACAGCTTCGGTATACTACTACCGATCAACCTGTTAATAAACCTAATTTAACAACGTAACGAGAGATTTCGTTTGCCCGAAAGGTGAGGGGGAATTGTTCGAAACTTTTGAGCGGCAGTGTATACGAAGATAGCGATCAGCGCGATGGCGTCGCAGAAGATCGGCAACGTGTCACCGTTGGCCACGATGGAATTTAATCCTTGACAGCTCGTTAGCGACGTTCGGGATAGAGTCGTTCCCGATCAAGCGTGCAAAACGACGAGATCTCGTCATTTATCATTTCTGCGAAGACCACGCGCGTGAAACCGCGAATCGATCGAGTAATTTCGTTCGATAGCCTGCAACCATCTGTTCGACGTCCCGTCCTGTGGTCGATAACTGTTACCCTTTCCCTTCCACCTTGTACGTCTCTCTTGTCTTTCATCTTTTTTTTTTCTCCCCCCCTGGAGGGATGAAGCGTAGTCGCGAGACATCTATTATCGAAGGGGAGAGGCGATCGAGATTGGGATTTCAGGATCGTTTTGGCGAAGGATACACGTCGTTGCCACTTTCGATTTTGATTAATTAATTAATCAATTTTGGTGTGGAAGATTAAAGTGATATCAAAGTAAATGTGTAAAAAGTTGTATAGTTAAAATATTGTCAATTTTTAATGTTAGTTAATATTAATTCTTTGCACTCGGAGAATTTTTAGATACGATCGAATCTAGATTCATTTTCCAGCAATGTTTCCAAAAGTCAATGTATTATCTTGTAAGAAAAGAGTTAGAAATATTTGCGAATCTATTTTTCTATATTCGAATACAAATAAAATTATTCTGGTAAATCAAATGTATCCCCTCTGAGGGGACAGCCGAGTGCAAAAAGTTAAAAGGTTTAATCATTTTTCGATGGAGTTGCAAGTAATTTGGCAGTAAAATTATTATTAACCCTTCAGTTTCTTACAAGAGGCTCTTCATAATTTTAATTATTCAAATTACAATCGATTCACACCTTAGTAATCAGAATTAAACGACTGGTCATTTTTAAGCCTCCAAACTCGACCCTCGGAGTAATCACTTTCTGAATACAAAAAGAAATTGTAAAATTACAAACAGCCATTGATTTCAAAGCGTTATCTAACCTATTACATCGTTCTCATTACGTCCAATCGATCGATTATGACGTTCCAATTAAACTCGAACACAGTATAGTTACCCTAACCCGACCGCTTACCGTCCTTCTTTTATCTCATCCCGAAGGACACGTTTATCCGACCGGGTAGGCAGGAAATTTTAATTACTTCGGTCCCCGACACTCTCGGCGTTATTAATTCAAGAGGCTTTATACGGCTCAAAAGCCAGACCAATTCGCGTTAATGCGCTCCAAGATAGTTTGCTTTAAATGGTAACGAGGTGTCCGTGAATTTGCATGATGGTGAATTTTCGCCTGACCATCGGGATATATCGAGATTGCTTAATGTCGTTGCCGGTCGTGATTAAGACCAGAAGAGGAAACGGTTACGCGGATCGTGCAGGGTTATACGTTTTCAACAACCGCTTATTAAATTCCAGCCAGGATAGTTTAATGACGTTTATTGCTCTGAGCGTGATCGAGCGGATACGAACGGGTACGTCCCTGGTCAAAGTGAAAATTAACCAACTACCGGGGAATACCTAGACCTCTCATCGTTCCGTGTGCCAGTGATAAGAAGAATCAATGAGGAAGAGAGGCCCTGTTATGCGGGTTGTTTTTTTTTTTCTTTATTGTCTTTCGTAAAACCGTGAGAATGACACGGAACCGTTTACAAATCAAGAGACGGGGGCAAACGGCGTCGTATAATTGGCCGAGATGGTTAAAATTCATTTAGCAAATAGACGTCGATCGTGTTTATTCGACTAACAGTTGCGTTAATATCCCTCGAGTAACGCGCTGGTTGATCCATTAAGCAGTTAAGGTACCATAAAGCTGCTACATAAATTTCTTTCTCTTGGCGTGTCCTTTCTAAGTCCGGAAGCGTTTATGGAACGCTTGAGGATTCTTTGAACGACATGGTGCATTTGCTTTAACACGATATCCTGTTATTTTTTATTTTTATTTTCTTACGTATATATGACAGATATATATGTAGATAGAATTTTAAGTTATTAGGTTATTTTGATGCTAAGTAAATGCTTAATTTTGAAATTTTAGTGGGGATTATTATTACCAGAGTTGTTGGTAGAATTATAAAGGTGATAAGGTGGAATTTTAGGTAACATTCGTGGTCAATTCACGAATTTGGGAATTTCTTGGAAATTATTATTAAAATTATTCTTGTTTCTATTATTATTGGAGTCAAAGTCAAAGTTAAACCAACCCCAGTTTGGTAATTCCCTGAAAAACATTATTATTACCAAAATGACTACTGTTACTAATAGTATTATTACTAAATTATTTCTGTTTCCATTATTATTAGAGTTACAAAGCAATAGAATGTCAAAGTCAAAGTTAAACCAACCCCAGTTTGATAATTTCCTCGAAATCATTCCTATTATTACTCAAATAATAGAATATCAGATAATATTCAAAGTCGATATAAAACCAACCCCTGAATTTCAACTCCACCGAAAATCATTAATCAAAATTCCTGAAATTATAAAACAACAGAACCAACCAGACCTCGAAACACCAATCAAAATAAACCTTAAAATGAACTATAATATCATGTCATCGCTCCATATTAAATGTCACGTTTAATATACGTTTCGTGGTTAGGGTTAGGTATTGTTTTTTCCGGAAAGGTCGTTCGCTGTTGGAAGAGGGATCGATGTACGAAGCGGGTAATATACCGTTCGGCGTGTTTACACGCAGGCACGAAAATTGTGGGGAAAATGATGGTTGGGTAGGCGGTCCTGGCCCGGTCGAGGCCAGGTCGTGTCACGGAGGAACCCAGCATCCACGCCCCCCTAACGATCGAAATTCATTTCCATAATTATCTCACGACCGTGGATCACCGTCTACCTAAGGGAAACGATCACGGCTCGTGCTGGATATTCGTACACCAGGGGAAAGAGAACAGAGAGAGAGAGGGGGTGGACCTCGTGCCTATATTCGTGTGAACCGCGGACGGAAGTTCGAGGTTAAATTCCCGTGTTTCTACTTGGCTCGTTATCGTTGCTCGTTATTAACTACACTGGTATTTCTTAATGGATTCGTTCTTACGCAATTACGTGGTTCACGATACTGTGACTTTGATGATTGTTCTATTCCTTTCGGTAACACGAAACACTTTTCGTCTCCTTCTTTCACCCATTCAACGCTTCGAACGTCACACTGGAGTCGTTGAACGTCCTTCCGAATAATCAGAATTCTTATTTGTTTCAAATGATTTTTCTAGTGTGTGTTTCTCTTAAACCCTTGACTTAAAAATATCGTGTCACACACGTGACGCATCTTACAGTTCAGATGTGACATCTGGTCGTTCAAACTTTGATTCCAATCGAATTTTAAGTCCGAAGAGTAGATATATTGAGAAATTAGGGGTTTATGTTTATCGTAACGCGAGAGACGGTTTAGCCTACTGCCAGTCTGCTCACCGCCGTGTCTGACTACTCCGCCGCTCAATCTACTTCAACTGTCCCGCTCGCCATACGCCTCGCTGTCTGCCTCCTAACCGATCCTTATCCACTTGCATTTTTGTCAGACAAGGAGTTTTCCCATTTAGACGCCGTTTCAGCGATTGCGTGCTCATTTGATCAGACGACGTTCTCAGAATGATTTAGATGGCTAGAAATGACTGTCTTTGAATTTTTTTTTTCTTTAACAAGTTGACTATCACGATAGTTACCATGACTTGAAATTTCATATAATCGGATGATTAATAAAAGAAAAAATTAAACTGTAGACATCGTTAAATTTGAAAATTGATCGATTGCATCCGCAATAATTATTATAATTAATTATTATCATCGCAATAATTTCTTACATATAAATTCATCCAAACAACAAGAAATCTTTGGTAACTTGGTTATTATTTAAAAAACCACGATGAATTCTTTTATGTAAATCGAAAAACTGCATCCTTGACGATTTTTGATCATCTATTATACATCGTATCCTATTACCCATCCTCTGGAATATTGTAATTAACGTCGTACACGCCGTGTAACGCCATGTAATCCCGTAACACGCGCAACGTAATGGTACCGCGGGTTCATTATTATCAAATCCATAAATTTTCCCGCGTTACAGAAGCGCACCGGGTCGATGCAAATGCGCGATTCGCGCCAGCGGTAAATTGTTTCGTTAACATCGTTAAACGCCACCGAGGCGCAGATTTATTTGCCGGACCGTGAAATTCTTTCGAGTAAGGAAAAAGAAAAAGAAAACAAGAAGAAGAAGAAGAAGAAAAGAAAAAAAGAAACGTATACAACGTTGTAACGAGTTTCAAACGCGTTGATAAGGACGTGCTACAATTCGTTTTACCACCCTGAAAGTCGAGATGATCGATCGAAGGGCTTTTAATACGGGCAGAAAATCCTTGTTGAAATTAGACAAGATGAAAACGCAAGAGATATAACCGCGATCGCGATTATCGCTTGCTACTCTCGCGATTTTATTAGCGTACGCACGCGCAGAGCGCGAAACCAGTTTTGCTCCCCGTAGGAAAGCTCGATACCGACACGCGGCAATATTTCTACAAGATAATACGCTTAACGTGACTCGAAGCGAAGCGTAAAAAAGCACGATAACCCGGTAACGCTGCAATTAGAGCGATTTTTCGTTGCGAACCGCTGCAAGAAGCCCCGTTTATCACGTGGTGAAGTTAGGATTGATTCGCGTGAAACAAATATGACCGCGATCGAAAATTCGTGCGTCTACGCGACGCGGCCATAATGCACGCTCGCGTAAAGGTACGGCCGAGTTCTTCATTATCGTCAGGGGGGGCCTAAATTGCGTGGGCGTACCTATATACCCTCTCGTACACGTTACTTACCTTGATGTACTGTATAGAGACCAGGTACGTTCGCACACGCGTGCAGTCTCGCGTATGAACGCTGTTCCGTGGCTCGGTGCTCGTGCACGTTCGCGGCCGCAGGTTCGCCGAACGAGCGGCACCGAAGTTGCGCGAACACGGCCGAACGGAACGGAGCCGGTTGTCGCGCTCCTCGCCAGATGCGACGTCGAGTCAGTATCGCGTCAGTCGTTCAACGGAATTGGTCAGTGATCTGTGTCAGAGCAGGGCCAGTCGTCACTCTCCTTTTTTTCTCTCTCTCTCTGATTTCACCTTTGCAACCCGTTCGTCTTCGGTCGTGTTTTCGAACGGTTAGGCGCGCGCTGCTTTTCACGCGATTCGCGAGCCGTCTGTTCCGTTGCCGCGACCGGTACAACCCTACCTTCGCCGCATCACCTATATAGATTATAAACGCGTACGCACGATACATATATATATATATAGTACATTATACAGTAAATACTACAGTGCTACAGTGGAGTTACCAGTGGGGAAATCAAAAATTAGTTTGCAAGCGGACGTGCCTCGCGGCGACCGTCGTCCACCACATTCTGGATCGTACGGCGGACAAGCAGGTGAGTGGAAAGTTTTCGTTTTTAGTCGGCTAACCTTAGGTCCCGCAGGGCCAGCACGGCGCACGCCATTTCTTGGAACTTTGCCCCGATTAATAGGTTAATGGAACTAACCCTTCGTTGCGTGCGCCTACTTTTATCCGATTTGAAAGTGATCACGCTTTGCATAGGTTTCCAATGAGATCCGCAGCTGTTTTGAATTCTTGAAAACCAATGACCGCGTCGAGTTCGCGAGTTTGACTGGTTTCCGGTGTTTTTTTTCTCTCTCGTATAACCGCTTGTTTCCAACTGTTTACACATCAGAACGACACGTTCCATTATGTCGGAACGGTGAACGGCCGTTCCGTCGTAGAAAAACCATTTTCAAAGTCATCCCGTCCGGTTTAGTATTGTTTCTTCCTCGCCTTTTTCCGATCGGGCCCTGGACGTTCAGTGACCCGATCACTCGGTCGATCTGCATCCCAAAGGTTAGGCCGAACCTTTTCTCGGCACGAAACTTCTAAATGTTCCTTTCTTCATCGTTGACAGGGCTCCAAAATATTCGGTTCCCTTCATTTGTTAGCGTCGTGCCGAAAAAATGGCGGTCAGACAGGGGCCGATTTCTCTCTCGCAAGGTGATCGTAAATTCGAGGCTCGTAGCCCGTCAAGTCCTCCTCTTCTCTTCTCATCTTTCGTCTTTTTTATCGTTTCTTTTTCTTTTCTCGATCCCTTACCGTTAGCGGTCCGCCCTACCGACGAGCAGCCTGTTGATCGTCGTCGAAATTTATCTTTCGAGATCCTCCTCCATCTTTTCGATGCCTTCGCGTTCGATTTTTTAGGTCTTTGGAGCACGTTTCTGCGTTTCGCGTTTCGATGGAGATTTATTTAATTTTAAAGTCTCGAGTACCTGGATTTTCAGGTATCCGAATCTTGATTGTGCTCGTTGAATATTGGTACTTGTGAGTATTTATATCGTAACAACGGTATCGTCAAATATTGATGACTTTCAGCACTGGTATTTTCGAATATTTGCCACTTTAAGTACCGGTACTCTCTGCTCCTTGGAGGCTATAGTATCGGTATTCTCGGATATCTAAATTTAAGTACCAGTATTCGCGAATATTTGCCATTTTAAGTACGGGTACTCTCTGGTCCTTTCAGGCTATAGTATCGGTATTCTGGGATATCTAAATTTAAGTACCGGTATTCACGAATATTTTCAATTTTAAGTACCGGAACTTGCAACTGCCTGCATGTACCAGCTGGTATGTTAAATATTCATATTATTGAGTACCCGTATTTCCTAGTACGTACAGGTTTAAATATCAGTACTTTCAGAAACCTCGTATTACTTCAGATACATATCATATTCGGTACCTACATTCCTACAAGTATCTCTGAGATCGATTATCCTTATTAAGTTTGTATCCTCCCTCAAAACCACATTTACCATGTCAAAGAAGGATAATAACTTCCCGCGCGTAATCTAACGGCTATAATTTCGCCGATACATTAGATTTAAATCTTGCCGGTTGCTCCGGTACGACGTAATGGGTTACACGGGGCATTTTTTGTTCGTTGTCTCTTCCGATATTAGAACATCGCAATTACACGTTACTGTTATTAACTGTTAATACGGTGCCCCGAACCGGACTGGTTTGCAAATCCGGATTCTCGTTCGCATCGACTCCCTTATGGTTCGTTGCTGACAGCGTTAACCAGCTGCAAATAAATCATTCAATTCTTACAAAACAGTCAAAGCAACATTCAGATTCAGTTTCATAATCTTGCTTTTAATCCTCAAACATTGAATTACACGTGCAAAAGATGTTGGGATTGTTTGCCGTGTACTAATTTGAAATTTTACCGTTGCCATTTGTTACATTTGTCGCGTACTGATTTGAAATTTTACCTTTGGAATATATTAGATTTGCCGCGTACTAATTTGAAATTTTACCGTTGGCATTTGTTATATTTGTCGCGTACTAATTTAAAATTTTACCTTTTGAACATATTAGATTTGTCGCGTACTAATTTAAAATTTTACCTTTAGAACATATTCGATCTGTCGCGTATTAATTTAAAATGCTTTCCTCCCAACATATTAAATTTATAACGTAGTAGTTTAAAATTTGATCATCGGAATATCTTAAATTTGCCGCGTACTGATTAAAAATTTTACCTTCAGATGTAACAATAAATTTGCCGCGTACTAATTAAAAATTTGACCTTCGGATGTAACCATAAATTTGCCGCGTACTAATTAAAAGTTTTCCCCTTGAATTACGTTACATTCGTCGCGTATTAATTCAAAATTTCACTCCCCCAACGTATCACGTTAAGGCGTTACCCTTGGATTACAATCGGACGCAATATTCTGGAGTTTCTACGAACGAGAAACGCCATTTTTCCCCGATCTTTTTCCCTGTGTAATTTGCAACGGACAACGGTCGGACGAATACACGAAAGGCAACGGCTCGTCAGCGGTTGGCCGTCGAGGTTAAAATCGAATGTGTGTCACGTTCACCGTGGCGTCGATTAGTAATCGGAGCGCGAGCGGCAATTACACTTGAAAAAGTCAATGTTACGCTGGAAGGTTTCGTGCGTATTGCGCAATAACGCGTGTGTTCCGGGTTAAGCAGGAGGGGGGGAGCCACGTTAGTTTTCGCGGTCCTGTGAACCTCGCGGACGTACGTTGCTCCCTGGATGAAAGGCGCATTGTATTTGTAATCAGTTCTTTGTTCGAGAAATGAAATATCGAGGTATCGAGCACACGATGCGTGGGTAATAGTTTCACGACCCAATCGAGTGCTCTGGATAAAAGTATTTATAAAAGATACCGGAAATTTTCAAGTAAAGAAGATTCTTTTCAACTTCTTCGTGATATTTAAACAGATGTTAAACAGTCATGAGAATAATAGGAGGACAGTGAAATATACAATAGGATGATTGAATGTGGATTATCATTGATTTCATTTTTCGATTTGTTTATCGATAGTGAATCGCCAAGAATCTTCCTTTTTCCTTGTATGCAACTTTTGAAGAAGAATATTTTTTTCAAGATATTATCAATACTTCGTCGCCGTTAATGATTTCTTATCGTTCTTATCTGTGTAAAATTCTTGTGAAAACTTTGCACTGATAATTGATGCTTTGCACTGATGATTTCAAGAAATTTTACAATTTGCGGAAAATTCGGGGTTTTGTTTGAGATATAATCCGCTGTAAACGAGGAAAATATGAATGTTATCGTTCATACAGATTTTTAATCATTGGCTCCGTGATTCTTGATTCGTTAAAGTCTACTTTTGTCATATTATAGTCGAGTACTAATTCAGTATTCCACGCTGGTAATATATTAGATTTCTCGCGTACTAATTTCAAATTTTACCTCTCTAGGTAACACTAAATTTGCCGCGTAAGAATTTAAGATTTTACCTTTAGAATACATTACATTTGTCGCGTACTAATTTCAAATTTTACCTCTGTAGGTAATACCAAGTTTGTCGCGTAGTAATTGAAAATTTTACCCTTAGGACACGATACATTCGTCGCGTAAGAATTTGAAATTTTACCTTCGCAATATATTACATTTGTCGCGTACTAATTTCAAATTTTACCTCTGTAGGTAATACTAAATTTGTCGCGTAATAATTTAAAATTTCGACCTACTAGGTAATACTAAATTTGTCGCGTATACTAATCTAAAATTCTACCTTTAGAATATATTACATTTGTCACGTAGGTACTAATTTCAAATTTCACCCTACCAGGTAACACTAAATTTGCCACGTACTAACTTATAATTTCTCCCTTGGATGACCAATTAGAAATATTCCCTTCGCAATATTAAATTTCTCGCGTGTTAATCTCAACCTTCGCCCCCGCTGCAAAAACTGAACATTAACCGTCTATAGATGGATTTCTCTAAAAACTTATGAAAAGGTACGAAGTCACGAAAGAGAATCTTGACTGGCTCTCGAATGTCTGAAAAGGGTTAATCAGGATCTAATGTGAGCATAGGTGGCATACAATCGTCCAAGCATTATGCATGTAATTTATGAAGCTTATTTGCGGTACAATTAGATATTCAGGTACGTGCGGGGGTACAGGGCCGATAGTTTGCATAGTAATGGTCCTCTCGAGTTCCATCAGCCAACGTGGCAGAGAAATCCCTCAGTTTTTTCTGTCTCTCGTATCTCGCATAATATACGATACACACACGGTGTAACGAGGTATGTAATGGGTAATAATACGTAATGATATAATACGTACATTCCGTGGTGTATGTCTGTTGAAAACAAACACTGTTAGCCGGTTATCCTGGCCATAAAAGGGCTCCGTGGTCCAAACAGGATTCCTAGGAACGGGCCCTTGATGATGTTGTAACGCAAAGGGTTACTAATCTTCAAACTATTATTTTCACGAGCACAATCGGACACGGGTGTGTACACGGCGCGCACAATGGGACAAAGTGGACACGAAAGTAAATAATACACAGGATGCGCCGTTCAATTGCGACGGGTCCTGTATCGTGGGAGGAAAAAGTTGTTTCGTGATGTAGATAAAAAGGACGATGATTATGGAAAGAGATTTCTATTTTTATAAATGCAAACTCACCTGGTTTTATTAAGGTACGACGTCGAGATAATGAATAATTACAAAAGAATCTCATGAACTGATAAACTTTCTAACATTATATCTTAATACTTCTTTAATTAGAGTATTTCGAGAATTGTAATATTTTCAGAAAACGTTAAAATAAAGAAATAAGATAGAAACGACGCGACGGTCGTACGCTGGTGATTCGAATGCGCGCGAAGACAGGGTTTCAAACAAATTCGTAGCTTTTCGAAACAAAATCTTTTACTACATCATCATATTTACGTTAAAAAAGTACTATATTACAATATTTCAGGTTAAAACGATGGATTTTCAGACGAAGAAAGTTCCAAGTTTCCAAGTCCCCTTTTTCTTTGCAAACTTGCATTACGATCCAACGTTTGAACGTTTGACAATTTTAGAAACATTAACCCCGGCAAATTATTTCAATTGAAAGATCCACAGAAGGAAGGTTGACAGAAATTGATTCTCAGATCGATTGGATCGTTTTTGTTTTATTTTATCAATCGACACTGTTTGTATCGATTTCACGAAGGCGAACAGCTTCTGGTTCTCGATGTGTCGATTGCCACGCGAAACTTGGATATCGTTCGACCAGAAAATCGTTCCCGATACGTGAATCTCACGTCGATTATACGCACAGGTTGAATAATCGTCGGCTAAGCGGAGCGATTAATTAGTCAAACGCAATTTAGATAATGGAATCGAACGAGAGTTTAAGAGGATGCGTCCGATAAGAGAATCTGAATTCTTTTCTTTTTTTTTTCGCCGGAGTATACTGTATGCAGGTTTCTTTAATCGAGTAAATTAACTTGTTCCCGCTGACTGGTTCGGTCGATACTGCCGTGCGTAACACGGTACACGACGATACCAAATAATAATTGAAACAAGAAATGTGAGGATAAATGTTTAAGTAGAATTTGGAGAAGATAAACGTGCAGCTTCAGGAAGACTTGGAAATTGAATTGAAACGTTGCAAAAATTCAGAGTACCAGAAATTTGGTTGTTTGGTGATGAGATAATAAGTGTAATTAGAAAATCTCAGATTTTATATTAGGGGAGGTTCTAAATATTGACAAAAGGGAGGGATTCTCAGACACATTACAAAATTTCTTATTACAAATTTTATTTTACTTTGGAATATTGGATTGCAGATGTGATTTAACACAGAAACGTATTGGAACGTGTAAGGGTTAATTTCGAAATAAATACTAATCAATTTTAATATTTAATCCTACAATTCTTGGCAGTCGATAATTTCTCTACTTAATGGAAGTTTTCTTCCATTATCCAATGTTATATTACGTTGTTTGTATAAATATTTCGCAAACAACGACTATTTATATCGATCGAGTGTTTACTAACCGTATAAAGCGTCAACTTGAAGGGGTTATAACCGGGCGACGATAAGACGGTTGTTATGAAAATTTCGATTAGTTTCACGTTACGATTGTCACGATCTTTCGAAGCCGTCGCTTTCGATTCCGGATCGCGAGAGAAAAGCCAGAGACAGAGAGAGAGAGAGAAAGGAAAGCTCTCTCTGTCGAACGTACGACATTAATTTATGTTGCACGTTCGAAATAGTTTGTTAACGCTTTATGAACCGGTTCTCCGTGGCTTTGACTTGCTAATATATCGCTGCTCGTTGCATCACTGCATCAGATTATATCGTGTGCTAAACGCGTTACGCTCGGCGAGATTTTTCGACGGGGTCGCTTTAATGCATTCTCGCATCGCGAGAAGAGGCCTGTGCGCTCTCTGTTTCTTTTCTGAAATAATAAAAAAGAAACCAGCCAACAGAGAGAGAATACGGCCCGTAGGAAACTGAAACCCGATAAAGCAACGTTTTATCGAAGCCAATTACCGATCGCGTAAAACAAAAGTCGTTTCGTCGATCGACCCTCGAACACGAAGGATTTTTACTTTGCAGTGAGACAAGGACGGTTAAAACGGTGTTAATATTTGGATGATGGAAGGCGGTGGATTGATTCGATGTATTGATGATTCAAATACCGTAAGTTTCATTTTGGGTGCAAGTTGGTTTGGAAATATTAGTGTAATAGTCCGAATCTGCTTACTCGATATATACATTCGTGTATTTCAGATGTTAGAAATAAATAAGAATATCAAAATCACCCTTGGGATGCAAACGAACATAAAATACTGAATCATTGTCAACGTTAGCAGTAAAAAAAAAAAAATAAAAGCCTTTGGTCTAAACATTAACATTCCAAATTCCCAATTTTTCAAATATCTCGAATCGTATTTCCAAAACGAAATAGTTCCTGAGCATTTCTAAGCTAACATCTACGCCG
Organism: Stelis phaeoptera; assembly: GCA_943735885.1. Classification (NCBI taxonomy): domain Eukaryota; kingdom Metazoa; phylum Arthropoda; class Insecta; order Hymenoptera; family Megachilidae; genus Stelis; species Stelis phaeoptera. The sequence continues at coordinate 9,604,528 of OX030939.1, read as the reverse complement.
GTGTGCAAAATAAAGGCAAGACGAAAGCAAAAGGGGATCGAAAACGCGTAAGAGACGCGCGTGCAATCAAACCGAGAGAGTAAGGCGTGGAGGAAGGGCAGAGGGAACGAGGATCCGTAGCCAACGTGCATTTAAACTGCTCTCGGTTGTTTCTTGGTAACGAACGAAAGGAAAAATACGCGTTGGAACAGTTTCTCGGGCATATAACCGACCATAATGGGAAGGCAACAGTGGTCTTATCCCACAGACCATAGAGAAAGAGAGGTGGGAGGCCACGTTCGCCTTTAGCGAGAACGTTTGCTCGCCCGATGCACCCTTGCACCCACCCGTGTCTGGGTGACGTTCCTTGTATCTGGGTGAGACTACATGGAAACGGATAATGAGAGAAACAACCGGACGGAACGTAGGGAAGAAGAAGTCGTGAGCTTTACTGCTCTACCTCGATTCTGCCTCTCGCGAAACCCTGTTGAATCGTTGCGAGAAACGTTCTCGATGGAATGGCGTCAAAATATTCCAATTCCTTGTCCCATCGTTCCATTCTTCACCTTATAAAATTAATATCCTTCTGGAAAGTTGTGTGTGTGTTTTTTTTTTCATTTTTCTTGGTTTGGAGATCGAGTGTTAGATTTATAATACTACAATTCACACACATTTTTTATATTAAATGTTAATAATCAAAATAAGAATTATTAAAATCTGTAAAATCATAGTTTTACTTTAAAATAAGAATCGTTGGAATCTGCACATTATCTTCGACGAACCAAATCGCTTTATGATTCTCGCAAAAATCATCTGAATACATATTTCGTAAAAACTTGAAAAGGATGCGTAAAACTACGTAAATATTGAAAAATGACAATTATCCGTGAAAGAGGAGATTCTAAGCTTCGAATCGATGTATAAAACATCTCAAGGACACGAATATTTATCGAGTAAGGGGATTTAAAAAATTGATGAAACGCAATAATAAAAAAGTGAAAATTGTATTTTAAATCGATCGATAATGATTTTGAATATTATGGCGATGGGATGGAAACGTATCGTTCAGTTTTCTGTTAACTTTCTGTCCGGATAATTCGCGAATGGTTTGAAATAAAGGCAGAAGGGAACCGGTCGGAAACCGATCGTCCGATCGTTACCCACCGCCCCGATAACACCGTTGAATATTAATTAAGCGTGATTAACAAAGAGGACGAGGGAACCGGCGTCCGTTTCGAGCGTATATCCAGGCGCCACGGTTATCGTAATTATTGTAATTAGCGTTCACGAGAACCGTGAACAGTCACCGAGAAGAGGATGATTCCCCTTTGCTCGACGAGCATTCGATCGGAGGGAACTACGGACTCGATCTTCCGGTTTCTTCGCTGATTAAAGGTCGCCTGTTCGATCGTGGATTAACCGATTAATACCCAGAACTCGATGACACATTATTTTCCGTTAATTTGGAAATTGTTTTAGCTGAAATATGTATATTATTTCTCGCTACTGTTTGAATTTACAAATTATTATAAATTCAAATTAAAATATATTATTCCTCGTTACTTTGCGAATAACTTATAAAATTTGTAATACTCACAGTAATAATTTTGTATTTGTAATGTTTGTTTCAAACGAGTTTCGTGATTTTGTTAGAACGCAGTTTGCTCCATATATAGAAGAAGCTGGAACATTCGAGGCGATATAACGATTTCGAGGGAATACCCCGGGTTACACGTTCGTGTTTACTTCTTTACCGGTTTTTGTGTCTAGGTTAAAAAACGGTATTGCGTGCCGATTTCGCTCTGTTAGAGGTTCTGGGACGTCACCCGGCTCAACCCGACCTGCCTACGTGCGATCAATTCCTATCCTCTTTCCAGAAACAACTGAAATAAAATTGTACACCATGATTTCATCTTAGAAAAAGTAAATTTTTATGATTCATCAAGATTTTTGTCATTTTCGATAGCAGTGGTAAGACTTCCTTTCAGAGGAACGCAACCAAACAGCACTTTTTCAAAATCTTTGACAGAGTTAATATAGTCTTTCTTAACTAATAGCAACGCGACCAAATCCCATTTCACGCGGTATTCGATAGAGTTACAAAAGAAATATTGATCGTTAACTAATAGCAACGCGACTAAATACCATTTCACGCGGTATTCGATAGAGTTATTAAAAAAGAAATATTAATCGTTAACTAATAGCAATGCGACCAAATCCCATTTCACGAGGTACTCGGTAGAGTTAGCAGAGACCTCTTCTCTCTAAAATCAATCACAACGCGACCGAATACCATTTCACAAAGTATTTGATGCAGTCAATAACGAGACTGTTACTTCTTCTTGGTATAATTCATCGGTAACCAATAGCAATATACTGAAACACCGTTTCACAAGGTATTCCATAAGAATAACGATCGAACTTTGCTCCCACTTCAAGAACAACAAAACCAAACAATCTGAAAGATCTTCGGATCCTTTAAAAATGACCCTGAATCGTTGCTCGTCCGTTGTAAATGTGCCTCGTCGTCGTTCGAGGACGAGTCCCGGATCCTCTTCCTGGAAATGTCGAAAAAGGATCGAGAGGTCAGTCGAAGCCAACGGAATCGAGCTGCAAATTAAACGGTCTGTCGCGGAACGAATGGTTCCTTCGATTATATCTGACCCGAATCCTGATGAGAGTTATAGGCTCGCACAAAAAAAAAACGAATCGACAGAAACACGGACGGAAAAGAAGAATGCAAGACCGAAGGGTGGAGAAGGAACGTTCTATTTGATCTATGAAATGGGGTGGGTGGTCAAATCGAACAGTTGGCCTTTGTCGAAGCGCGAATCCGACGAATAAAAAGATAGATCGCTTGTTTCATTTCTTCCTTTCATGATATTTGGTTTTTTTTTTTATTGCCGAGATCCCATTCTATGGAATATGACCGTTATTAAGTCGAGGATTATATGGTTCGTTTAGTTGGATTCTTTCGGTTTTTGTTTCGCTTTAATCACGATCCTGGATCGGTAATTTGACATTAATCACTCGGTTGCTCTCTGCTTCTTTCGAACTGTAGGTTTTTGTTGATTATTATCGTCCGGAGTGGCTGGAGATCCTGTTTATTATTTGTTGTTCTATGGTTTGTAACGTTCTTTTGGGAATGGTGCCTATTTTTTTTTTTTTTTTATATATATATATATATATAGAAGTGATAGTGCAATCGTAATTTTCTATTGTTGGCGGAAGAAAATTGTGATTCTCTATGGTTGGCGTAAGGAAATCCTAATTTTCTATAATTGGCGTATGAAAGTTGGTAATTTTGTATGTTAGCCTAAGAAATTTGGTAATTCCCAGTAGTTAACGTAAGAAAATCGCCAATCCCCCATAGTTAGCCTAAGAAAATCCCTAAAATCCGATAATTAGAATACGAAAATCTTAATCCCCCCATAGTTAGCGCAAGTAAATCTCTAATCCCCCATAGTTAGCAAAAAAGTTCCTAATCTCCCATAGTTAGCGCAAAGAAATCCCTAATCTCTCATAGTAAGCGCAAAAAAATCCCTAATTCCCTATAGTTAGCGCAAAAGAATCCCTAATCCCCCATAGTTAGTGCAAGAAAATCTCTAATTCCCCATAGTAAGCGAGAAAACATCCCTAATTTCCTCTAACTAGCACACGAAGATCTTGATCCCCCATAGTTAGTCTAAGAAAACCCCTAACTTCTTCCATTTAGCATACGAACATCGCAATTTCCTATAATTAACATACGAAAATCGTAATTCTTACAACTCGACACCTATTCACATGGTTCGCAAGTGATACACAATCAAGGCGTCTAACGACATCAAATTGCAAGGAAGCAACGTTGACCCGGAAAGTGTTACGGGTACACAGCATGTTGCACATTGTATGCTTGTTCGTGGCATACTGAACGGGTATCCGTTATGCTCGTTTCAAAGATTTAAGCGGTTTTGCGCAATCGGTCGGGGGCCTCTCTTTCTCTCTTTCACGAGTCCTGTCCAATGTGACACACTTTCATGCGCCCCTGATAGAATCCTGAACACCACACACGTTCCCTGTGTTCTTCTACCTACCTCTGGAAGGAACACGCTTTAGAAGAATTATTTCTGAAAATTTCATCATTATTTCATAACGCGATCACGCGTACACACGTTTTCAATGAAACACGCTAACGTTATTTGAACAAAGGCTACTTCAAGATTTTCTTTTATTTATTAATTTCCAAACGAAAACCGTCATCAGTACAGATAATTGACGAATCGTATAAGACACAATCTAATTTAAGTATCAATTAATTCAAGTACACAAATATATTTAAGTATCACGTTTTACAGATTCCGAGTGATTTACTCGTAGTTCAACGTGTTTCTTGTGCAGCTCGATTCGTTTACATATCAATTCTCGTAATTGAACGAAACAGGGAAAAAGAAAAGGAATACCTTGTCAGTTTTATTTACCCGCTGACACGTCTGTTGACCTTGTCGTGATTGCGCCACGAATTGGTTTGAACTTTGCTATAAATCAAACGCGAGCTAAGAAAACAACTCGTACAACTTGACTGTCCAATCTCTTTCCTTTTTGCACGTGCTACGAAACGCGATTACAAAACAAAACAGCGTCCAGATGCAACCAAACTAATTGCTCGCACGCTACGGATTAACCGTTGTTTATGTAATTTTCATTATTATTTGTCTTGTGCTCGCTGTCGCCCGCGGCCGAAACGTCGAAATTTTACTTTCTACTTGGCTGTTGTGACAGTTCGCATTCAACGTCGTTTATTACATTATCAACGAATTGTTCTTTATCTACGCGTCGGATGATGAATTAAGCTCTTTGTTGATTCGAGGATCTCGTTGTTACAAAAGCAATGATTCATGTTTATCCGTGTATCAGTGTACGTTGCGAAATTTGGCAAATTTTCAGGATAATCAAACACGACCGAAACCGAAATCGCTTACAGTATCACGTGTTTTTTTTCTTTTTTTTCTTTTTTTTCTTTTTAGTACAAACGAATTTTTAACTTAGAATCAGAAAAATAAATTTTAGCCGTTAATTTTCAAATAATTCAATATAATTTATTCTATTCACTTCTGTATAGTACACAGTCACTTACTGACGGATTGTGGTGGTAATTAGAAAGTCGAATAATCATAGTTTCCACATAATCTTAGATATTAAATATAAGAATGTCTAGAAAATTATTTTGCCACGCCTTAATGTAGCGGCTAAAGAATATTTAATATAGAAACGTGTGTAAACGTTTGGTAGAGGGGAAGGTGGCCGTGACGAAAAGGTTAAATAGCTCTACATTGTGATACACGTAACACAGATTCTCGTTGTCCAGAAATTGAACGACCGTCCACTATGAGAGAGATACTGTGGCGATTAATAATTCTTTATCGAACAGATGTTTCGACACGTTAGACATGCAACCGAACGATCCATCAACGTTGTCGACATAGCAGGAAGCTGACCTGAAAAGCACGGTCCTGCCATCGTTGCATACTATCTTCATTATGTCACGATCGCTTGTGAGTCCGTGTTACACTCGAAGAAATATGTCCTGGACGATTTTAGTTGGATACAAATAATCACTGTCGTATCGTTGCGACACGATCGATTGATCTACGACGTCTGTCTCGGTATTCTTAGCACCAAGACTCAATATTTAGATATTTAGAAGAAAAAAAAAAAAGTACCCGTAAAATAATTTAGAATCCCATAATCGTAACATTTGGTATCAATTATTTTGAAGAAATACAATTTTCCTAACTTAATGCTGATGAGTGCAATTTTTCATAAATCGACAGCTGAATAGTTTCTGGAATTAATAGATGAATGATCGGGTTAATAGTTATTAATTTTCAAATTGGAAAGTAGAAGGTAAGGTTTGAGAAGTAGGATTAAAAGCAGAGTTACTTTTCTCCCCGTCGCCATGTTACGTAGTGCAGGCTTTACCATGGAAAATGGCGCCGTAATAATAGAATACCCCGTCATTCGTATTTGGCTTATGTTCGTATTCGTTTCAAAGGGAATTATAAACATAAATGAACAAACAGATCCGTAACACGATATTAATCCACCATAATCTTTTATAATTTTTATGCTGCAAGATGAAGAACGACGTCTTCTTTCCCTAGCCTAACACTTCAAACAGTGTACAAAGTTCATCCCTAAAACTGCCTCGAATGATCACTTTTCCATTTCTCCGTCATTTGACCATGTCTTTCTTTCCGTGGATACGCGTCTGAGAGCAGAAAAGCAGAAAACAGCCGGGTCGAGAAGTTTCGCGACTAAATATTCGTATTCGACCGGGGGCCCGTTTTCGCCGTGTTGTATAAGCACGGTGTCGGCGTGGTACAACGCGCTGGAAACACGTTTCAGGATATCATCCGAGGCGAACAATAGGGAATCAAAGGAGGAACGTAGGCGCGCAGAAAACGTTAGACGGCGAATGTTCTGGCTGGTTTGGCCGGTTGCCGCGCCAAGCCGAGCCGAGCCGAGCCGCGCCGTTGTAGAATGCGGTTGACATTTCTCGACAAGTAGAGCGTTACCCCCGTGTGTCGATACCGATATTCACCGGACCAACCATCGATTTTCTATGGATTTTTCGTTAACGGATACGACATCCTTCCCTTTTGTTCGTTTACTCGGTAACTTGGCTCCGCGAGAACGATATCGTCGATACTTTGTACACGTGACTGTTCACGCTTTGAGGGCAAATTGAGTCATTTAGGGAGTTTTGGTAGAATCTATGAATGTTAACGTTACTATTAATTAGTTAATCCTCCAATCGCTGAAATGGTGATAATAATTACTGTTAATATAATTAATATTAAGTAACATTCGGATCAATGATCTTTTGCTATATTTGCAGTAATTTTACCGGTATTTTGGAATAGAATTTGGGCAATTTTTAATTCTAATTTCAGCTGAGAATTATTATACGTATAAATTGATATTTATGTAATTGTAACGTGTCACAATAGTATACAATAGGATTGTTCCCTATTATTTAATCCAGCACGCAACGATGCTCCACATTCGAAGGCCGTCATTAGCCCAGTTCCCTCGGTGTTAGAGTTCATGTTAATTAATGAGCACGTTGTTTCCACGATACGTTTGATCCAATATAATCAGGCTAAACACTTCGAGTTATAAAATTTCATGATCTCCAATCATGTTCAGTGTATTAATCAGGATACCTCGTTTTATCATAGAACATTAATTATTTATCAATACTTCTTCTTCTTTTCAAACTAAGGATACTTCAGCGCGTGTTGGTATAATTGCTTTGAAAATTTATATCATTGAACTTGTAAAAGTTGTAAAGAAAGTTTATTTCTGTTTACCAACGAATCTCTAAAAAATCATCCAAATCTGAAAATCCAAGGAAGGGTTAAATTTGATTAGAAGTCTTATTTAATTTACAAATTCTCAAGAAAAGTTACTTAATTTCTCTAACCACGTTAAGCGCCACGTCAGTCACCGGTGACTAAACACCCGAAATTCTGTTACAATCAAATAATTGAGTTGGTAGAACTACCAAGCGGGTCAAAATGACACGCTCCTGATTTCTTATTTTAAATTACAAAATTAATTAAACCTCTCATTTATTTTGCTTTCTATTTCAGTTTTAATTTTGAAACAAGGATACACTGAACGTCGGTAGTTTTAATGTTAAGCTAATAATGCTGGCTATCGAATTGAAAGGTTAAATTTGAAAATCAATCGACTGCGTTCTAAATAATTCGAATTTTATCGTGTCCGACTACGTACGTCCGTTTCCATTCTGCCACTCAACGTGCTCAACATCACGTTTTGTCAAGAAATTACCAAATACTAGCTTTCCATTTCGAACTAGTTCGACTTCGAACGGTACCTTAAGGGTTAACACACCTATTACCCCGTACATTTTGATAATGTTCTTGATAACGTGCGACAAAACGCGACAAGATAATGAAGGTATGCGTGTTTCGAGGAGTTAGAAAGGGACGCACACACACACACACACACACACACACACACACACACACACGATAGCCGACTCGATGCGTTTGGCCCCGTTCTATTTCTCTCGTTTACTCTCTCGGTTCCGTTTCTTTCCGTAGCCACATGAATGAACGCGCCAGCCGGAAGTAAGTAGGTTACTGTTACGTCATGGGCGCACGCGCGCACGCTCGCCCGACCTGCAACGTGTACCAACGACACGATCCTGCTATAGTTTCGCGTTCATATTAGACCAGATCCTTGCCTTGATACACTATACGCCAGCCCGAGGAGAAAGTAATTAAAGGAGAAAGAGGGAGAAAGAGAGAGAGATCGTCTTGGCGAGATGCACCGTCCGTTTCCGCTCTGCTAAATTCAAGGTTACCCATTGTCGGCCCGATAGAAACACCTAGTTACTTCCAGTCTTCTTCCTTCTCTTGTTTCCACCTGGCACGCTTGCGTGTTCCCTTTTTAAGCCGCCAGAAGCGGTGACTTTCAACGTACCCTTGTCGCCAAATTGAAAATGAAATATATGATATAAATGTTAATTTATATCAAGAATACTTGGTTACCTTGCATTTTAAAGTTTGTTCATACTTTTCTTCGACCGATTGTTCGATTATAGAAAGTTTGAGACGTTAGTTACAAAGTATCAAGATCACCGGTGAACTTTTCTACGAAAAATCGTAGCCATCGTTGCAAAATTACTATAATATTCATTTCAAAGAAAGTTTGCTAACTCAATAGAATTTACTAGGTAAATTATTGCGTCAAGGTACGTAATCCTTGGTAACGTTCGAACGTAAATCTCCTACGTCGCCGTTTGCTCTAGAGAAAAAGTTTATGGTACTCGCTAGTGTACAGGAGCGAACGAACAGAGTTGTTAGAGTGCAAAGTAAAGTCAGGTGAACGATAGATCTGGCTTTGTCGCGGTCGTGATAGGATTTGGGAGTTACCGGGAGGAATTTAAACGGCCGCGTAGGCGACAGTGAAAGCAGCGTTACTTAATACTCGTATCACTGGCCGTAAATAACAAAAGACCGCCCGCTCGGTCAACTGGACCGAACGATTTTTGTCGTCTTGTCGCTGCTTACGTTTAAGGCTGTAGACGAAGGTACTTCGATAACGTATACCTCTCTCTTTCTCCAGTGTTGGCGAACGAAAGTCGAAAAGACAAATCGTGACCGTTGACGAATTTATTCTCTCAACCTTTCGACCTTACCAATGTTCGTTGTCGTGGCTTGGCAACGCGTGTCACCGACTTTGTTCCACAAAGTGACTCCGCGCGAGTTTGTGAATTTATTTTTCTTATCTTCGGTTGCTCGAAGTTTCTTACCGCTTGGGTATGATTTTTTATTGCGTATGATTATGAGTTTCTTGATTTTTTAGCATCTTTATAGTATTTAAATCCTTAATATTTGAATGTAGTTTTCAGCTCGAAAATTTCTTACCTTATTAAAATCGAATTCATGATATAAAAATAGTTAGCGTAAGGAAATCCCTAATTCCCTATATTTAGCGTAAGAAAATCGCTAATCCCTTATAGTTAGCCCAAAAAATCCCTAATTTCCGATAATTACCATACGAAAATCCTAATCTCACGTATAATTAGCGCAAGAAAATCCCTAATCCCCCATAGTTAGCGTTAGAAAATCCCTAATCCCCCATAGTTAGCATAAGAAAATCCCTAAGCCCCTATAGTTAGCACAACAAAATCCCTAATTCCCTATATTTAGAGTAAGAAAATCGCTAATTCCCGATAGTTAGCACATGGAAATCCCGAATCCCCTATATTTAGCATAAGAAAATCGCTGATTCCCTATAATTGGCGTAAGAAAATCCTAATCCCTTATAGTTAGCCTAATAAAATTCTTAATTTCCGATAATTAGTATACGAAAATCCTAATCCCCATAATTGCGCAAAAAAATCCTAATCCCCCAAAAATTCCACCTAACTCTAACCTATCCCTAAGCTTCTTGGCCCAATATTTATCATATTTAAATCATGAATATTTAACTTATACTTCCAGCCCCCAAAATTGATGACCTTCTTAAAATCCACTTCTTTGTTCGAAGGATTCCTACTTCAAACTTTGCACATTTAAATTCAATGAAATATGTATTATCATACTTCTCTCGGGTCTGAGTCATAACTGCCTTAAGTTTCGTCGTTCCATCATCATTTCCACCCTTTCTCGCAGTCGTAGATTTCTCGAAATCATTTCAACAAACCATTGTTACCCTTTCTTCGAACAACGAACAAGAGCCCTTCTGTTTATCGATAACCTCATCGGTTCGTGAACAATGTACCCAAGGTAAGTGACGCTTGATTGATGAAAGAACATCGGCGTAAGAAACGGTCGAAGTAAAAATAATTAATTTCCACTGGAACCCGGGGGTGTATCGATCCACGGTACCGAGAAGCGTCGTTTAATCAGGATCATCAGGTGGCACGACCTTCGTAGCTGCGGATGGTTCATTAATAAAAAGATAGAGCCGCGTTTCCACCGCCTCCGGTTGGCGCCGTGTAAATCGACGAGGAACCCGGTGTTCCCTTTGCACTTGGCGGGCCCCCGAGGGGACAGCTTTCAAGGCTACGACCGATCATCGTCTCGATGAGCCTTCATCTCTGATCTCTCCTCACGTATCATCTTCACGATGAAAGACGAAAAAAGAGACGGGACAGAGCCGGATGAGTGACAGGGTAGGGTAACCCCCGCGTTCCTCGGACGTTTCTCATGCAAAATGGGAAAACCTTGCTGAGAAACCACGAACAACGCTCCGACGGGAGGTACCAGACCCTTTTCTTCTTTTTCCCCTTCGCCAGGAAGTGGACACTGGTGTGCATATCCGGTCTCACGCACTTTGTTCGCCAAGATTTTCATCTTGACTCGTGTGCTTGTATCGTTGCCTCGGGTTCTTCTTGGCATTGACGTTTGGAGGATTTGTAAAGGTTCGTTTTGGATTTTGTTCGTTCGCTGTGTGTACCTTTTGGATGACTTTGACGCGTTACTATGCCGTTGCGTCGAGTTTCTGCGAATATTCGGGCGCTAGGGGGATATTGGTATAATTTAGGTAAGAATATTTACACTAATTATACTGATATTTATGATTATTTATATATTTATACTGATATATTAATATGGGATTATTGTGGACGGAGTTAGGGTGGAAAATCGAATGCTTCGGTTTGAAAACTAAACATTTCGTATCCTAAGTTAATTTGATTTATATTAATACGACGTAAGATCGATAGCTTTAGCTCGAAAACTGAACTTTTCCAATCCTAACTTCGACTTATATTATTAATAATACAATATAATTGATAATTTTACTCGCTCAGAATTTTCCATATCCTTAAAATTTCAATTCACGTCCTTCGATTATTTAACCAACCAATGAAAAAGCTAAAGAAACATGATTCCATGGAATTTATTCAAATACTTCAAATCTTTCGTCTTCATCGAACGAACAGAAACGTTATAAAACGTTTGAAAAGCATCTCTGTTCGAAAGTGATAGAATTGACCAGGTATAAGGGTTCGTGTGCAAGGTTCTCGGACAGGAGATTGATCGGTACGTTCGATTTCCGATCGGACAAGCCGAGTAGAAGACAATCTTCCACGAGGTTGGCATTCGTCTCCGGGTTTTACAGGTGACAAATCGAACGGAGGCCAAAGGGACGGACACGACACGATGCAAGAGCGATGAATAGAGGAATAGATCTGTCGCGTTTAGGTTGATTTCTATCCCTTCTTTCTTCTTTATTTTTATTTTTTTATCCTTCTTTCGATACTGGGACGTCTGCTCGATTCTGCATCCAGATCTTGGTGAATGGATTGATCGAGATGCTTCGGATAGGTGAAAAGATCGATTCTTCCTGTTAAATGGTTTCCTGTTTTCAAATAACAGATGAACTCATCGATTGGTACAGTTAACGTAAAGGATTGTGTATATAAATTTATAATAATCGGGTAATCATTGAAGTTTCGATATTTTAACCCTTTGCACTCGAGTGGTGCCTCTGGAGGGACATATTTAATTTATCAGGGTATCTTGAAATGCGAGATTTAAGTTTTATTTATAGTACAATATAGAAGATTGATAAAAGGAATAAAAATAAATTAATTACTTTCAAAATAGTGGATTTAATTTTTGGAAGCTTTGGTGGAAAAGTAAATTAGATTCGAAGGTATCCAAAAATGCTCCGAGTGCAAAGGGTTCATACCGAGTTGCAGTTTTATATTTCTTTTCATACATATCTATGGACGATTGCGTTGCGTTCAGTTCACGTGCGATGCAAAATGACTAATTTCAGTTTTCCAACGAAAAACAGTCCAGAGTTCAATTTCAATTTCAGCCTCTCTCCAGGGTCCGTCGTCCGAGAAATAAACGTCGAAATCGCTAAAACGTAATATCCAAGAAGAATTGTCATCTAGAATAATTAACACGTCGAGTGTCACAGTGACAATGGACGTACGTAGTCAGACACGATAAAATCTTAATTATTAAGGATACAGTCGATTAATTTTCAAATTTAACCTTTCGATTCGATAGCCAGCATTATTAGCTTAATAGTAATGATAACCACGGTTTATTTCATATTTCTTTTTGTGAATTATTTGAGAAAAGTGGAATAACTAAATTTATTTCTGTCCATGCGAAGCCTCGATTAGAAAACGTAAAACAGGTATCTTAATGATTTAATAAATAAAACGACAGTCGTTCAAAGAATGCGTCTGGAGTGGCTCGAGATGTTCAAGGCGAAACTGTCTCAATATATTAAAAGCAACCGATTGTTTTATCGTTGATACCGGTCGAAGAAATGTCAAGGATGTCGTAACATTCCCGTTAATATCTCGTTATAAATAGCGACGTTGTTGTAAACTTTTGCAGACTTGAAGAAATTAGAAAGATAAGAAAGAAGATAAAATAGAAAGAAAGGGAGTCGGTCGCTTATGGTTTTCATCCGCGTTTGAAACTCATTTCACGACAAAACTCGCTACGTCAGAGTGATTTCGTGCGCGAATGGAGTCAGCTTTTTCTGCCTCGTGTGGTTCAAAACGATTCGACAAGTCATCGTTCCTCGGCTAACGTTTGCCCATTTCCCTGTAACCACAGAAGAGAGACAGAGAGATAGATAGAAAAAAAAAAAGAAAGGTTGTAACATTCTCCATGGTTGAATCTCCTGTACGAACACCGCTAATACCTCTTCCTGGGACATTAAGCTTCGATTGTTGGGATGGAATCGAAAATGACTAATACTGTTATCCGGTCTGGTCGTGGCCAAGCTTCGTGCATCAATTTTCCTGTCTCGCAGCCAAAGGATTATTAATTTTCTATTTGTCATCGTTTCACGCCGATTCCTGCACGAATCGAACGATGATTTCGATAGAGATTTGAAGATTGCCTTTCGATTCTAGCCTTTGCTATCGACAAAGTGGATTCTTTTTTTTTTTCTTCATTTCTGAGAGAAGTGGCCAAATAGAGATAAGTTACTAATCCCTTATAGTTAGCCTAAGAAAATCCATAATTTCCGATAATTAGCGTACGAAAATCTTAATCCCCCATAGTTAGCGCAAGAAAATTCCTAATCCTCTATAGTTAGCGCAAAAAAATCCCTAATCCCCCATAGTTAGCACAAAAAAATCCCTAATCCCCCATAGTTAGCGCAAAAAAATCCCTAATCCTCTGTAGTAAGCTTAAGAAAATCCCTAATTTCCGGTAATTAGCATACGAAAATCCTAATCCCCCATAGTTAGCGCAAGAAAACCCCTAATCGCCTATAGTTAGCATAAGAAAATCGCTAATCCCCTATAGTTAGCATAAGAAAATTGCTAATCCCCTATAGTTAGCGCAAAGAAATCCCTAATCCCCCATAGTAAGCGCAAAAAAATCCCTAATTTCCTTTAACTAGCATATGAAAATCCTAATCCCCTATAGATAACGCAAGAAAGTCCCTAATCCCTCATAGTTAGCGCAAAAAAATCCCAAATTTCCGATGATTAGCATTACAACCGTCCCTACAACTGACCACAGCGAGTAATAAAACTAAAGGATCGCCTTGACTTCTAACAAAACATTTGGAAAACATAAAATATTATGACGAATCTTCAAACCTTTGGCAATAACGCGACGAGAAATAATGAAAACTGGAAAATTAGCAAGTAATGGTTCCATTGGTATTTATAACTGTCTAATTGAAATAGAAATTACGCGTCGAAATCACGAACACGCGAGTTCATTGCTGTCAAAGCGTTAATTTATTTCGTCTCGTGTAACACCAACTCGGAATCGGCCGAATAATTGGAGTCGGTGTTACGGTAGGATTGGTAAAAGATTGAAAGACGGCACGCGCTCGCTAGTTTCGCGTAGACGAGATCGAATTCCTGTAACCTTGTTAAGAGGTGGTTATACGCCGTTACACATATATATCGGCAAAGGTGTCGAAGCAACACACGCCTACGCACGCGTGAAACCGACAGATGGATTAGACAGATACATAGGCTTGTTCGCATTCGAGCTGCTTCGCGCAACCAAAGGGATTAATCTTCACGAAGGATGGAAATTAATGCTGTTCGAGCCGGCTTCCGAGGCTTATTAGGCTCCGATTAATGCGTTTTGTGCTTATTGCGCAAAGACAAAATGCTTATGATAACATTGTAATCATTTGTATACAATTTTTTAACCCTCTATTGCATGAATTTTTATGACTAGTTGAAAAAAATATACATGGCTGTTAGTTTACTTAACCTAGAAAAATACTTTTTGAAAAAAGTACAAAAAGGCGCCAAGTGCACGCTTCCTAAAATTAAGATATAATCTATACAAAGAAATGTGTAACACAAAGATTATTTTATCTTTATGAAAACATTTACTTTACAAAAATACCGTACTATGATATTGGTGTATTTCTCTCAATTCTTTATATATTTATTCATATTCTGTCTATAAAAGAGATGATATCACAAAATAGCGCCAAGCAAACAATTCGTATAATCTACCTGCAAAAAAGTTGGCGCTGCTTTTTTGTAGTTTGTTACATCCACAACTTCAATGAATTTGTTGTACAACAACAAATTGTACAAGAATGTAACGTTAAGTTGCAATATTTGACATGTTTGTTACAAAAAAGCAGCGCCAACTTTTTTGCAGGTAGATTATACGAATTGTTTGCTTGGCGCTATTTTGTGATATCATCTCTTTTATAGACAGAATATGAATAAATATATAAAGAATTGAGAGAAATACACCAATATCATAGTACGGTATTTTTGTAAAGTAAATGTTTTCATAAAGATAAAATAATCTTTGTGTTACACATTTCTTTGTATAGATTATATCTTAATTTTAGGAAGCGTGCACTTGGCGCCTTTTTGTACTTTTTTCAAAAAGTATTTTTCTAGGATATCACTCTTTTTTGTAGTACATTTATTTTATACAGTACAGTAATAAATGTATGTTAGTGTTACAACATTTGCAAACAAGAACCGTGGCAAGGTAAATGCATTTGGGATGTTGACCTGATTTGTACAGGTATATATATACTGTAGGTGCCGATGTCGGAACTGTATGTTTCTCATCGGACTTAGGACCGGGGATACCTGACACTCCAGGCGCGACGAATTGAAAGAATCGCGGATTTTCATTATGAATCCGCGATAGAGAGTGCAGTCGTACAGTTTCCAAAGTAGGTGTGTGTAGCCACTTAACCGTCGTTATGGCGCTGCATAACACATGTATTGTGTTAAGAGTTTCCTACATGGTTCTGGCCACGAAGTGGAAAAGATGTTGAATCTCGTGAAGGACCCTGAGAGACGGCATGGCACTTACCCCAGAACTTCCAAGGGAAACGATACTTATTGTTGACATGTAAATTACATTTTCTCAAAGAGAGCCCACCACCATCCCCGTCGTATTTTAAAATCGTGATAATACGACGGTTCTCTGGTATAAATGCATGATTATTTGTGATAATTTTAGAACGTTTCTAATTTGCAGTATTGTAAACTGATTGTTCACATGTACATTACATTTTTTGAAAGAGAGCCCGCCACCACCCCCCTCGTATTTGAAAATAGTGATAATACGACGGTTCTCTTCCATAAATGCATAAGTATTTGTGATAAATTTTCATCGTTTGTATTTTACAGTATTGTAATATTGCAAAAATATAATGTATATTATAGAAATACATGAAGCTGTTTGTTCGGTTTTTCTGTAAAGTAAATTTTTATTATTTTTATTATACAGGGTGTCCCGTAACTAGTAGTAACATCGGGAAATGGGGGGTAGCTGAGACGATTCCGAACAACAATTTCCTTTGCAAAAATGTCAGACGGGGCTTCGTTTTTGAATTATTAAGGAAAAACACTGACCAATCAGAGCGCGCGTACTGCGTGCGCTAAGCCATGATTCGTTCTAGTCCGACGTTCCGGCTCGAAGTTACCCTATCACGGCTGAGCGCACGCAGTACGCGCGCTCTGATTGGTCAGTGTTTTTCCTTAATAATTCAAAAACGAAGCCCCGTCTGACCTTTTGCAAAGGAAATTGTTGTTCAGAATCGTCTCAGCTACCCCCCATTTCCCGATGTTACTACTAGTTACGGGACACCCTGTATAAAGATAAAGTGATTGTGTTTTGACTTTATTTTGTGCAGATTATACCACAATTGTACAAACATGGACTTGGCGTCTTTTTAAAAAATTACTTTTTTTTAAATCAGTTTTAAAGTGCACATTATTCTTTTTTGTATTAAATGTAAATAACTGTAAAAGTTGTAACCCTTTTATACCGCACGGTAAAGGAACAGATTTGCATAGGAAAATAGTACATGTAAATTAGATTTTCTTAAAGAGAGCCCGCCACCACCCCATCGTAATTGTAAAGATATAGTTGAAGTACAATGGCCCACTTCAATAAATGTATAACTATTTGTGATAACAATTTTCTTTTTTACTCTGCAACATTATAATTCAAAAACATTGGATTTGGCTTGCAATATTCTATGTTGTCTTATTGTGTAGAGGAAGGAAATATACATAAAAGTGTGGTTTGTGCAAATGAAGTCGAACTTCGTTTTACCATAATGTAAAAAAATTACAAATATGAAATGTTACTTTATAAATTCTGCGAATTTTTTAAAAAAATGAGAATTGTAATTATAGAAATTGTGTATGTCCCGTATAATTAAAAAAAGAATTCCATAAAGATATTTAATTTTTATCAATTTTCTGCAGGAAAATAATATATACATTTTTAGCACTTCTAGGCCATTGCGTTTTCCTAATTTCCGCATCATTAGCTTCTATCCAAGTATTGGACATTCCTTCTCTGCATATACACGTATAAGGACCTTCTTCAATGCATGAACCATGATGAAACACAGCACTCATTACTTTGTATATTTATCCAAGTATAATAACTTTAGTTGTTGGGACAGCTCGCAAAGAAAACTGTGTTTTTCCTTATGTATTGTCTTCAACTGGTATTAACTGAATAACAATAATATTTCTGGTCATTATAAATTCACTTTTAATCAATATATCGTTTTCTGTACACTTTTCACATGATTCATTGTGCAAGTGCAACCAATGAAAGAACTTTCTATTTAATAACTCATTTAAATCATAACTTTTTTCTTTTTTTTATTTATCGGTATTGAAAGAAGTGTATTACGGAGAACTATAGTCTTTGTATAATGACAACTACTGTTGCATCGTTTAACTGTAGAAACTTGATGTTCAACTAAACTTTGAATATAATCGTACTTTTCACAAAGAGCTATAAAAAATTGGGATGTATCTCGTTTAACGTTTTTGGAGAAATATTCCCCTAAACATTGCCGTATTGCATATGTATTTAACTCAGGTAATTTACGTTCATATTGTTGTATTAATACGCTTAAAATGTTTAATTTATCACAATTAAATATCTGTTTTCTAACAACAGCAAAATGTAACAAACATTGCATCATTGCATTTGCATAAGAGGAAACCCCATCCTTATTTTGCAAGATCGCAAAGAAACCTCTGTTTTTCCTAATATATTATCTTTGACTGATATTCACTGAATAACAATTATATTGTTAGTTAGTATAAAGTCACTTTTAATCAATGTATAATTTCCAGTACACTTTTCACATAATTTGGTGTGCAACTGAAACCAATGAAAAAACTTTGTATTTAGTAACTCGTTAAGATCATAACTTTTTTCCCTTTTTTATTTATCGGAATTGAAACAAGTATATTATTCAAAGCTGTCGTCTTTGTATCATGTCAACTTTTGCAACATTGAATCCTATGTTCAACTAAGCTTTGTATATAATCTTACTTTTCACAAAGATAAACATAACCTACACACATTATATGATTTTCATTTATAATGCTACGTTATTGATGATTATTAATATTCATTAAATAATTTTGTATCGCACCTTGTCACTAATAAATAGCTGCACTTATACACATTTGTATTTATCATACTTTCGCCGTACAAAGAATCGCGAGTACGGCGTTACACTGACAGCTAACAGTTGTACTGCACTATTGCAATTTCCTTGCTTTTGTGCTATAAGAAGAAAGAAAATGTATAACTGAAATATATACGGCACAAAAGTATGTAATCTATAAATTTGTCGATGAAATCAATCATATAAATCTGATTAATAACAACAAACTTCTGAAGCTTGACAGCTGTCAAACTATGCATGGCGCTGCTGTAGCGCTGGACACGCTGTGTGCGAGAGGAAGACAAACTGACGTTAGAAAAGGAAACAACGAAAAAGGGACAAACTTATGCCGTTTTCGTTTAAAGACAAAGACACCAATAGTACATTTACCAGTCCCCCTGACAAAGAGGTGTGTATACACCGTAACAGGCGTTAGAGAAGGATGACGAACAGACGACGACGACGACGACGACGACGACGACGACGACGACGACCAAGACTTAAAATCTCATCATGCATTTTACGCAATCTCAACTTTAGCTTGTGATAACTTCCTTCACAAGGCATGTAGAGGAAAAAGAAAAACACTTTTGTTAACTAATTTGGGTACGCGCTATCGATTGAGCCTAATAGAAAACCGATCCGCCAACGCGTTATTGAGATCTGATAATCTCGGCTTCTCTGAACTTTCGGTCTCGCGTATAGATACACGGTCGGCCTTTCATGCAGCGCTCTGCGCGTGAACTTGGCGCGAGACACGACCGTGTCTCTTGATAAACGAGTTTAGTCATGAAATGAATAATAAAATTTGATGACTGCAATGTTCCCGCTTGGAACCAACGTGCTCAGAGTCTTCAGTATTGTCTACTTAATTCACTATAGAACATTTGAAATATAATTGCTCGTTTCTTGAAATAGCTTTGCAACAGTGTGTCGAATGATAATCCCTCAACGTTGGGTAATGTATTGTACTACACAGTTTATTAAATTAACAATGATAACACCGACGAACTCGGAGTAAAAATGACTGGAAATCGAGAAATTACGATTGCAATGGCTGTCGCCAGTGGCGCACTCAGAATTTATTCTTAGGGGTTGCTGAGTTAAACGAATAAAAATATTTTTAATGGAAATTAAATAAAGTTCATTGGGTGATAAAATTCAGTTTTCTTTTCAATCTCCTACGGAAGGATAGCGAATTTCAATAATAGAGTAATCGTACGACTGTCTCCATAAAAAAAATTAATTTGAATTAAGAAAGGATTCGTGGCAAATTTTCTCCCGATTTTGTCCTTTTCCCTTGGAAGGTGCTACAGTTCCACACCTTTCCCCTGAGTGCGCCACTGACTATATCGATACATGTTTTATGATAATATCAATTAATATTACACACTTGGTTTGTAACAAACTTTCCTCCGAATTACAAATCTTGAAGTACCCAAAAGACAGATCCCATATCCGTTGACTCCTTCCTCTGACACCACCTAAACCCAACGAAGGTATCTCTGTGCGACAATTTTATTAACCCGTTAACGGGTTAACATACCCGTATCGAATCTTCCTAAACGGTCGGACAGCGGTTGGGTATCGTATAAAATGATGTGTACCAGCGAATGGAAGCGAAGCGAAGGAAAGGAAAGGCGAACCCGGCCCAGACTATCTACCCTATCGAAGGCAAGGACAGTCTGGATATGTCCCGCCACCGAGTTACGCGGTTATTCGAAAGCCGTGGCGCAGGATATATAATACATCGCGTGTGTTTCGAGGCGAGTGCGCGCAGAACGCGCGGCGTGCATCGCAATGCAGCGTAGCCAGCATAAAACAAGCTGCCATACATGGGGCGACCGTCAGCCGACTCCGGGTTATAGCAGGACCAGAACTCGGTTCGAGTACCGTGGCCAAGACAGAAGTGGAGGGAAACGGCCGCGACCGAACCGAACCCAGAACCCAGAAGAAGAAAAGGGACGCAGACGAAGGGCGAACAGACCGTATATATACAGGGTGTTTCGTAATATCTGTCAGGACGATCGACCGGACACCGGGGGGGTGTCTTTTGTTTCATTTTGCTTCAATGTTGCGGCCACTATTGGGCTTTCACGCGGGATCGTTCTTCGTAGGAAAGAATTTATTTCTTCCCAATTATCCTGATCCCAAGGAAAGGATGCGTGTTTAGTTTTGAACGTCAACGGGTTTGTTTAAGAACGATCGAAAAGATCGCGTTATCAACTTTATTGTACACGGCCGAATTACACGTAATTATTTCGCGTTCTCAGCGCAACTAGACACAAGCTTTCTGGTCTTGGGAGTTTAGAATTTATTCGCACCGATGATCACATGGAATAGACCTTTACGAGGCTGCGTCGTTGTTTATAGAAACGTCAGGTCGACGACAACGCCCGGAGGTTGAGGAACTGATTAACTACGTTCGTTCGAAATTGTCGTTTTCATCTGCAACACTCGAGGTTAATTGAAACGTACAACTATGATCGGTGATTATTTTAGAGTCGTTTAGAAAATTGAAGAAATCTTGCGATTTGTATCATTTAATTTGATAGTATGCGTTGAAGGTTTAATTTGTTTTGACGGATTTTTATTTCTATATTTCGTTTGATTCATCGAGCTATTTGAAGGAAACGTAGAAATATTGGAATGCAAAGGGTTACGTTGAAGATTCAATTAATATTAGAACTTTATTCATAATTCCGAGAATTGTCAAAATGACACCCGTTTTCGATTGCTTTCGTTTGATACATTACGAAACACCCTGTATATCGAACAGAGGACGAAGAACGAAGGAGAAGAAGAAGAACGAGCAAACACGACGAGAGAAGAACGTGGAGGCAACCGAACGAGGAATCGAAGATCGAAAGGGAGACTATGTTGAAGTGAAGTGAAGGGGTTAGAAGAAGAAGCAGAAGAAGAAGAAGAAGAAGAGGAGGAGAAGGATAGCCGGTGCACACCGTATTATCCGTTGGCTGGAAGAGCGAGCTGTACGAGGCCGTGTTCGTGAAACCAGGCCTCGGCCAGATAAGTTGGACTTGCTCTGCTTACGAACCGGCAGCCATGAAAAGGTCTCGAAGAAAGGCCCTCGACACCCCTTTCGTTCAATCTTGAAGAAACCTACTCGAGAACGAAGAAACTCGCACTATCGAGAGTATTTTCCGCTGGTGGATACTGCGGGCGAGGAGTCGTCTCCCTTTATTTTGATTAATTATACTCAAAACTGGAGACGTTAGTCTTTATGGTAGGTCTTCGTGGTAGTTAACGTGTTAACGGAGGTTTTTTGGTTTGAAATTGGTACCTTGGTATTATATTTTAGGTTGTTTGGTTTTGAAGCCAGAAGCCGAATTGACGCCTCGAATATAATATTATAGAATGGATGAGGAAAGTTGAAGGAAATTTGATGTGGCGGTAAATTGATTCGTAAATGATCGAATTAATTAAAAATTAAAAGGTAACGAATCAACCGTTGTGTTGGCAGGTAGTTACCTTGGTACCTGTTTCTATATTTTAATAATTTTTCACGTTGTCGGGAAAATATTGCGATACCAACCCCTTTAATTCTTATTTATTCGACGCTATTTGAAAATAAAAAATTAATGTAAAAAGTATCGAATATAGAAGACTTTAATGGACGTTGAATTCCATCTCAAAGGCACCGAATCTGAGTTGTCCATATCAAGAGTTAGCAATTCTCCTAGGAGATACGTACTCAGCTTGCCAAAAGAACGAAGAGGAGAAAGAAAGATGTTGAGGAGTGAAGGGGTGGTCAGTTGAAGCGGCAAGTTCGAAACGCGCGTAATGGCATTCCTCGTTCTCAGCTGCGTTCGCACCCTGACCTTACTCGCCCATATTCGGGTCTGATCGTGATTGCTTTCTGCCTTTTTGCACGCGAACCGTCCTGTGTGCGCGTGCACGCGGATACGCGTTCCTCTTTTCACGGCCGATCCTTATTACGTTTTTGTTTCGTTAACGAACACGAACCAAGAGGATCCATCGAAATCTTACCCTGTCGTACATGCTTCGTCTCGATACTGTGATAAATTAGATAATCTCTAAGACCGTAATTGGGAAAAGGGCGATATCAGATTCTAAGAATCTTGAAAATCGTGACTTTAGAACTTATTTCCTTAAGTGATGCTCTTTTGTTATTAGTTCTTGCGCTGGTATGGGCGTCCATAGTTACTGTGGGTGACTGTAATTAGTAATTGTTAATAGTTACTGTGGGCGACTTTAGTTACTATGTTCAGCTGAAATTACTATAGATGACTATAGTTACTATATTCGGCTGAAATTACTATGGGTGACTATAGTTACTGTGAGCTACTATGATTACTATGGGCGACTGTAATTAGTAATCATTAATAGTTACTGTTGGCGTCCATAGTTACTGTGGGCGACTATAGTTACTATGTATGGCTGAAATTACTATGGGCGACTGTAATTAGTAATTATATTAATAGTTACCGTTGGCGACTATAGTTATTATGTACGGCTGAAATTATTGTGGGCAGCTATAGTTACTATGGGTGACTGTAATTAGTAATTATTAATAGTTACCGTTGGCGTCCATAGTTACTGTGGGCATAGTTACTATATACGGCTGAAATTACTATTGGTGACTATAGTTACTATGGGCGTCTGTAATTAGTAATTATTAATAATTATTGTGAGCGTCCATTGTTACTATGGGCGACTACAGTTACTATGGATCACCACAGTATCTATAAAAGACTGTAATTACTAGTAACGGCTACAGTCGCCAGTCACGATTCTATGTACCAGTACAGTAAGCGTTCGCAATAAACTTTCAAATGTAAATTAAATACAAAAATGCCTATCGTAAACTAATTCCCACGCACTAAATTACTTCCCTCATATTTCCATATTACATTAAACGACTTATTGATACAAATGTCCGTATCAAAATGGCTTTCTTCCTTTTACATTATTCGAACGAATTTAATTCGTATTATCATTTACTGTTAACCATTGCACAGGTGTCAATTCTTTTATCGCAGAAGACGTACATACAAAAGATGACAAAGTCCTGAATGCATACAAATACTCGACGACTACATATGTTATTTAACTAACTTGAACGATCAATTTGCGATCATGGGCGCAACATAGAAAGTACCGATAAGGAAAGAACTGTTGGAAGTTAAAAGAACGGGTCGATTTGTCCCGAGAAAAAACATATCGTACCGGATGATTTTTGTCATCGATCAACGGGGTGTAGCGGGTAATCGAGGGAAGAGACAGGATGAAAATTATATCGGAGGGCAGCGATCTCGATACGGAAAACGTCCAACGGATCACGCAGTCTTGTCTACCTGAAAGAAAGAAACAAAGAAAGAAGCAGAAGAAGTAGAAGAAGTATGAGGAGGGGGAGGGGGAGGACGAGAGGGGTGGAAAAGAATAAATCAACGTCGATAATAATTCCTACAGCGTGTAATGACGTCCGAAGGAAACAGGATCAACGGCTTTTTGCGTTGTTGTTTTCGCGAGCGCATCCTTCTCGATCCACGGGAAACGCGAGACAACCGGGGAATACTATCGAGAGGACGCGATCGGCACACGCTCGATACGCTCCGACCGCTTTTACCACTCACCAGACCCAACAGATGTATTTATGTTCGGTTAATCGACTTCAGCTTCTTTCCAACCCGATGCTCGAACGTATCGTCCGCCTATAGAAGTGGAAACGTAGCTGAAAAAGTAGCGATACCTTCGTTCGCCTCCTTTCCGTCGAGATCAATGGCTTGGGACAACAATCCTCCTTCTTCTTCTTTTTCCGATTTCGATTTACTTGAAAACCGACTCGAGATACCGGTAAGAAGACCCGCTTCGTTCCCTCTCGAACATCACCGATCACTGCTCCTTCTATTTTATCGATCGAGAATTAAACTCGATCTATGTACTTACAAATCCCAGTCAATCTTCAAATAAGACTTTGCCTTTTTGCAGGATTCCTTTTAGCCGGTAGATTTTGTTCAGGGTACTTTGGCCGATGGAAGTCAGGCTTGAATCTTGGATCTTGATCATTTTTTTTTTTCTAAGAAAGACTAGACACGGGGAAAATATTAGTATGGGATTGGTACTTTGTGGAATTTTAAGAATGTAGATTCGTTTTGGATAAGAGGAAACGTAAGGGGAGGATTTTTCTACCATCTGATTTTATAGTTGGAACACCTAGGGAGGGTCTAGGGATAGTATGAGACGAATGGCTAAATTCCAATTTTCCCTAGTCGAGATTAGGGATTTAGAATTAGAATCTGTTTTTAGACTTGGGACGAATAGTGGCGTCTCTTTTCTAGGTTATCATACTTCCTAGGGAAAAGAATCCGTAGGGGAGATATTGTCTTCAATATTGAAAAGTTATTATAAATTATGTCTAACGCGAGTCGAGTTTCTTTCCTTACATTGTCATTCTTCCCTACGGAATTCCAGATAGTGGGAATGGATTCCTACGTAAAAAAAAATAACATTTTCATACCACCTATATATAGGCGATACTCGAATTTCTCTAGAAATCTATCAATAATACTCACAAGTGAAATATTTGAAAAACAATATCCGAAACAATTTCAGCCTGTCTCTCAACGCGTCAAATAACGTCTGGAATATAATATTTCTGAAACTAACCGTATACAGAAAATATAAACGAACTCGTCCAATATCGAATCGAACGGCCAGTCCATAAAATGGAATTTCACGTCTTGTCCCGATAATCCAAATTCTCCGTGACGCTCGAAGCCGCGACTATTTCAAGAAGGTACGCGAGAGGGACGACGGTTCTATAAGCGGGTTCGAGGCGTATTTTTGCACGGATCGGGGACAAGAGGTAGTCCCTTTGTCGCGGAAGGTCGTGTTCGTGGTCGAGTTTGCGGCCGTATCCCTCTCGCTGTCGTCGCACGACAACTCTTCCGACTCCTTTTGCCCGGCTTGGATTTACGGTAAAAACTAGTTTCGCAGCACGCCTCTCTATTTCAGTCGTTTTCTAGCCTCGTGCAACCTGGAATCACCGTCGAGTTTCGCATTCGATTTATGTGCATTGCCCCCCTCCCCCTCCTACTAGGAATAATCGATGCCTGAGCCCGCTCGATTTCGACAGCCATGGAACGGTTTGCTCGCGCGGTATCCGCGATCGCCTATTATCGATGCCGGTAATTAGCCGCAATTAGCACGATGTCGCCTCGTTCGAGACACCATCGACCACCACGACCAAGACCACGACCCTGCTTCTCCCTGTATCGTCGTCCAGTTTTATCCACGGAAATACATTCTTCGTTATTCTGTACTATCTACAGAAATTGAATTATTCCTCTGAAACACGTTCAGCGATTATATATTATTTACCTTAACGCTTCGAATCGCTAGGAGAAAGGCAGTTTGAATTTAATTCACTGTTTTAGAATTTTTCAACATCGTTTGAAGATTAACCTTCTTCTCTAAAGAATTTTCATATTATAATTTCAGTCGCGGATTGACTCATGCTTACGAGAGTTATTTATTAGCAATATATCTGGCACTTATGGTAGCAAATGTTGCGTTAACACATTGACTGGCACAGTGAAAACGGACGTGTGTAGTCAGACACGTTGAAATCCTAATTATTAAGAATGTAATCTACTAATTTTCAAATTTAACCTTTCAAATCGATAGCTAGCATTATTAGCTTAATGATAACGCTATCCGTCGTTTGTTTCGTCATTTCTTTTGTTAATTATTTGATTGTGAAAAATTTCGGGTGCCGGTCACCGGTGACCCCCGTGGCAGCCAACGTGTTAACGATTGATCCAGGCTTATAGAAAAAGTATACTTTAGTATTTCCTTCGTTAGGTAATCGAATTTTCAAACAGGATATCTTTGAAGTGTTAAAAGATACTAAAAGTATCTTAAACAGTACAATCGCACAATTATGAAAAATCAGTGGAGAAGTATTGATTTAAATCAGAAGGTGAAATGTGAAAATTAAGCATTTTGTTCAGTAGTAAATTACTACTGAGTTTCTCAAGTATAAAAGGTGCCGTTTAAAAGGTTGTCAATCAATCTCCGCTCAGATATTTAGGATGATGACCTACCTTCTTTTTTTACCTAGAATTATTTTTTTCCGATACCCATCAATGCTATTGAGCTTTAGTTGTTTTTTGTTAACCTGACTCACGGTTTCTTTTACATGATACACGTCAATAATTTTCGCCAAGTTACATAAGGGTGATCGAACATTGCAGTTTAATTGCGACGATCGATCCAACAATCGATCAATCAATTTTCGAGTTAAAAATAAAGCATTCCGAGCGAGAATACGATTCCAAAGAAGCAAGATCGTAAATAGCAATCATGTTCAGCGGGTATTATTGAAAACCTCTTTGTCTAGTTACGTAAAAATGGCTACGACGTTCGAGAAAAAGAAGAACAGAATGTGACATAACGACGATCGAAGAAGGAAAAAGAAAAGAAAAAGGAAATTGCATTCTATTTGTCATGGTCGTGGCAATCATGGCATTATCGAATCACACGGTACGTGTACCGGTAGCATTGAAGCGGTTAAATCCTTTTTCCCCACGCGTGTAAAGGAAGATGCGTTCAACAGATTAGATTAATACCATGGTGTTGTCGGTAATACGTCAAAGGGATGCAAACCGTACATCCTCGTTAGATGATTCATGTCTTACCTTCGCTGTCGTCGATCGTCAGTTTTTTTATTCTTCTAAGAACTCTCGATTTTAGGACAAACTTTGTTATTAATTATGTTTCATTGAAATTCTGAATATTTCTTTATAATATTCTTTTATGCTTAAAAGGAAATATCATATTTTCAACTGTAAGCTTAAATGCTCGGATTAACCTACGTTTGTGGGCGTTTTTATAACAGAACAAGGCGTTTATTAGCGAACTGTTCAAGACGATAGTCAGTACAAGTATAAACTTCCTTTAACACCTTGACTGTCACGCTAAAGGCGCTGAGAACTTGGTCGATTAAATTTTACCTATTATTATTAAAATTCTTCGTAATTTCTATTATTCAGAATTTGGAATACCTAATACGACGATTTCTAATTAAGTCATTGAAGGGATATCAATGTTGCAAGCGACAAATTTCTATGTAAATTCAAGTGTCACCCACATATGGGTGACGTGACAGTTAAAGTGTTAAAAAGAGGAACGAATGGTCTGTCTCGACCGTTGACCGATTGCGACTTTTCTAACACAAAATGTAATATTACGGAGATAAACGATTTGGAGATGGTAAATGTAATTTTATAAATAAATGGAATTTAATGAGTTACATTTAATTAATCGTCGGTTACAGTATTTTCAACGCTATAACCGAAGGATACGATGGTTGTTTTGATATCAATTCAATGTTATAATATTGTTGGAAAGTTTTGTAAGCGTTTTGCGGTACAACCGCGATTTACATAATACGTTGGATCGTGTATTAACCGTGTCCACGACGCGGCGTGGCCACAGACAGGATCCCGATCACGTTAAAAGTGCGTGTCGAGATAGGAGAAAATGGAACGAGACACAATTACGCAAACGCGCGGGTTTATCGTCGATTCGATTGATCGAGTATCGGGCTACGCAACACCGAATCGTACCTTGCGGTACTTTCCTTCCAGGACTTTCCAACCACCACCGTTATGACGTTTCAATTGCTACTCATAAAGCTTCCCTTCATCGATCCCCGTTCTTCGTTCGTTATCCCATGTTGCTCAAATGAATTATTGTTATGGACGCGTACGTTCATAAGATGGAACAAAAGAATTGCTGTTGATAAAGACTGTGAGTACGGTTCGATTGCGTTACCAAATAGCGTTTCCCAAGAGGAAAATTAGATACTTGGGATAAGGAAATCAGATATTAGGTATTTAAGTACTTGGGTACTTGGGGACTTGAGTACTAGGGTAATTGGATATTTAGATACTTGGGTGCTTGGGTATTTGAGTAATTAGATATTTCAATACTTGGGTACTTGGGTGTTTGAGTACTTGGGTATTTTGGTAATTAGATATTTAGATACTTGGGTACTTGGGTATTTTGGTAATTAGATATTTAGATACTTGGGTACTTGGGTACTTAGATATTTCAATACTTGGGTACTTGGGTATTTACATACTAGGGAATTAGATACATAGTTACTTATATGCTTAGATACTTCGATTTTTAGATACTTGAGTACTTGGGTGCTTAGGTACTTGGATATTTTGATATTTATGTATTAGGAAATTAGGAATCAGACATGAAATACTATACAAATTTAGATATCATAGATACAACATTTCTTATAAAAATCCTCATATAAGTCCATAAAACAATCTTAATCAAAACTTTAGAAGTATTCAGCCATCCTCGAATAAGAAAAACCTGAAGAAAGGAAGATCTATAGTAAGAAAATCGAGGAGGCAGAGGGGTAGGCAGGATGCAAGGTATCCTTGAAGGACGGCTGATCATTGCCGCGATCAGGAATATCATTCGGACGCGAATAAAATTACAAGACACGGTGTACGGAACGCTCGTGGTGGCATTGAACGTGACGATGTACGCTTTTCTCCGGCCAACAATTATTTATAAATACGTGACGTCACGTTCCACGTTGCTGGACTCCACTTTGTACGCCGACGCTAATTAGACGGTTACGTCGTTGAAAAAGTTCGTCGAACCGCGACTCCTTTTTATTTCTTTTTCTTTTTCTTTTTTTTTCCTATTCTCCACGAACTTGTCCTATCTTCTCGATGGCAGAAGCAATCGGACCCGATTACAGGTTATCTGTGCAAATATCACTGGTTCGACTATCAAGAATCTTTCCTTCCTTCGGCATTTTATACGAAAGTCAGTCGTGAGTTGAAAAATTGAAATCATAATGTTTAATCAGTCGTTGAATGGCAATGTATTAATATACTCTTTCTTTGTCTCCGATCGAGTACCATTTCGAGGAAGTGCTAAGCGCGGAATAATTTATATTTCAATGTTTAATAACCTGATGAGATCAAGCAAAAAAAATGTATTCAAAATCTTGGAGCTCGTCGAAATCTCCGAAAATAGAATATTTATTCGATATTACAATTTAGGGAACCGTGATCAGACTATGGCTACTGTATAATTTTATTCGTAAATATAGATATCAAGATTTTACAAAATCACAAATGTCAAATTCGTTGAGATATCAAAATCGTGCATCAGCGATCGTAGAAAGAAAAGAAACTTCGGTATTTTACATTTTTCAGAAATTTTATAAAGCAAAGTCGAACCGGTTTCGTAGAGGGAAAGATTTTCTGCTCGACAACCGCGATTCCGTATCCGCGAAACTGCGTTTTCGCTAGGATGAAACAAAAAAGAAAAAAAAAAGGAAAAGAAAATGAGGACAGATATCGTGAAACGGTTCATCGAGCCGCTCTTGGGAAATGATTTTGTCGCGCATGTAAATTGCGTATTACTAAATTCGCGCCTCCGTGTAACTCGATATCATTACTTCGTCATTACACTGAAAGTCGTCCGAGCAGGATGATTTACACGAAGGGCTCGTTATCTGTATGCGTTTAAGCTTCGTTTAACTTAACGCGATTTTCCGAAGAGTTCGCTTTCAGCGGTGCCATTTTTTATCCCCACCCCCTTCTTTCCTTACCTCTTCGATGTGCTATCGTCAGTTATCTTCAGTAACTTGGTATTTTAGTAATTTAGGGATTTAGTAATTTGGAAATTTGGTAATTTGGCACTTTGCTAGCTTCGAAATTCGGTAATTCGGTAATTTGGTAATTTGGAAATTTGGTAACGTGGTAATTTAGTTATTTATTAATTTGGTAATTTGTTAATTTGGTGTTTTAGTAATTTAGGAATTTAGTAGTTTGGTAATTTGGTGATTTGGTAATTTGGCACTTTGCTAGCTTCGAAATTCGGTAATTTGGTAATTTGGAGATTTGGTAATTTAGTAATTTAGCAATTTAGTAATTTAGTAATTTACAATAGTAATTTAGTAATTTGGTAATTTGGTATTTATCATTCTCTTAATGCAATCGTTTGGTCGTAAAATGTGTGACGCATAAATTATTCAAGGCTGTAACAAATAGGCAATATTCAGGGGGCAATTAATTAAAGCGATCGGTTTCGCGCGAGCAACCTTCATCTCTTGGATAACGTTTAATTAATCGAATTTCGTACGACATCGAGTTCGGTCCGATCTCCGTTGAATATTCCCCGATTCGACTCGCACAATTTCGTGTTCACAATCAGTCGTTAAACTTTATCAGCCGTGTAATTGCAGCGGCGAAGTTGTTGGCCAAGAGTGCGTGTTTCTACGCGCACGCTTTGCTTTTTGCGATCGTGAGATCATCTTCCTTTCTCTCTTTTACCTTGGAATAGTTCCTTTTTCTCTATCCCTCCCCTCGTCCATGTTGGAATTTATTGTTTGCCTTATTTGTAAAATAGAAACAGTCCTTACAACCGTTTGAACTTTTTAAATCAATCGTTCAGAATACCGTTGGACATAATCTTCAGATTTTGCTCAGTTTTCGTTTCATATACCAATATCAGAGCATCTGGTTAATTTTCAAAAATATTGTGATAGTTTTTATTCATCAAACTTTTCCCAACAACGCCTATTTTTATTCATAATTATTATCCAAGAATTTACAAATACATGTATACTATACCAGGACTATAATCGCCCGAAGTAGCAAAAGATTCAAATTTACTATTAAAAATTGCAATTTTCAACCTACAAGTCTTCTCTTATAATTCGCTTCGAAATTGTTCGAAAAATCTCCATAAACCACGAAAACCAGACAGACAAAGAATTCTTAATTAAAAACAATTACCCCTCTAAGTTTTGATAAACAAGCACACAGAAGTCAGACAGTTTTAACTTGCCAGTATAATTACGTACACTTGCGAATCGATCAAACGTAAATTATTCATCGATTGTTTATCGAGGCTCGTAAAAACGCTCGATCATACCCGGCTCTCTCACGATTCACGAAAATTACTGTTAATAAATTGCTAATGATCGTGCAGTAACAAAAGGAGGACCGTTAGTATTCGGCAAGGTAACGAGCGAGCGGAGCGGGTAACGTTAGAATGGCGGCGTTTATATGCAAATTCGTCGCTCGAACCTTCTCACGTCGAACGATCGCAAACGACGACCATCTTATCCTGAGTAAAACCAAATTATTATTCAGATAGGGAGAGAGAGTCGGCGATCTATCGCCGTTCCTCGATCACCGATCCATTAGTTATGCAACGCAGTCCGCTACGTGCACCTACCGATGTTTCGTGCTTTTCCACTGTGCACCCTATCGAATAAATTATTAACTTCCGAGAAAAGTCTTGGGAAAGTTTCGTTCGTTCAATCGATTCTGTTTTATCATATTTTTGCAAACGACAATTTTTGCCGCGACTAACTTATTTAACACGTCGAATGACATTGATCACAATTAAATAATTAACATAAGAAACGATGAAACAAACCATGGGTGGCATTAATATTGAGCTAACGATGCTGGCTATCGAATTGAAAGGTTAAATTTGAAAATCAATTAACCGCATCGTTAATAATTAAGTTTTTACCGTGTCTGACTACATACGTCCATTTTCACTGTGGCATTCAACGTGTTAAAGTTTTATTATTCGAACAGAGTGTAATTGAATTTAGAAATTTCTTACCGAATGTGACTTTTCTTTGTATAAAGGCAGATGGAGAGGAAATTATTCGAATTCAAATTTCGGGGGACGCAGAATGATTGATACGTACTACTACATTTCGGTATCGTAGCTCAAAGTGTAGGTTTGAAAGATATCTATTGACTGTTGTACATAGAGATTTGCTATTTGAAGATTCTAGCGATATATTTCAATGCTAGCTTGGGTATTTTAACTCTACATAACTAAACTTAAATCAGTGTATCTTGCAAGTGTACAGCTGTGCTTATCACTTTCAGATAACTCATTTTTAACCGACCTCGAAAGGGAGGAGGTAACTCAATTCGATTAGAATATATATACATTGTGTGAGGTGGTGTGAGCACAACTGGCAGAGGTGAATAGACGATTAAACGAACATTTAGTTATCTAGAGTAAGTTATTTTCAATAGAAATTCTAGATTGTGCCCTGTACAATTACTATAGAAATCAAATAATTACCAAAAGAAATGATGAAATAAACCACGGATAACGTTAAAATGAAGCTAATAATGCTAGCTATCGAATTGAAAGTTTACATTTCAAAATTAGTTGATTGTATTCTTAAACAAAAATAATACCTGTAATAGTTACCTCGTACGATAAAAAAAAAATCTAATTTAACTAATTTTAAGACACAATAATAGGTACAAAATTAGCAGTGAATATCTGAACATCAGTTGCGTGTTAAATACTGTACTTTCGATGTTAAAAAGAAAAGAGTGGGCGTCGAAGAGCGTCGCTCGCGTCGTTTTTCTGTACATGGTTTTACTGGATGTTAGCTAGTGGCCGTTTCCCTGGCAGGACAGTGTCAAGTTCATCGTCGAACGCACGTCCTACGTGTGTTAACGCACTCGAGTTCGCTTCCTCTTCGGCCATAATTATGCCTGTTGCGCAAAACCGTGTACAGACCGACGTTCGTGTCTTCGAGAAAACTGCGTGTGCCGGAGACCTTCTTAGCGGTCTCGATCGACAGCTCGAGGTCGTTTCCCCGATGCACGATGCACTTCCTTCCTTTCCTTCGATCGCGAACCGTCTATCCTGTACATCCTCCTCGGTTCGACCAGGAATTCTCTAACTGCCTGTCAGTTAGAGGGATATTTTAACTTATATCCATTTTCGAAATTTTCTACGGTCGTCTTAAATATCGTTTGTCAAGAATTCGTAATTTCGTTTATCTGGATTATATAATTGACCCATCATTCGCCTTAAAAGGGTTAACGAAGCTATGGATTCAGGACGTTGTTCGAATATTATTTTGCAATATTCTTCGGTTTATTATTATAACAAATTAGCTAGGTAGTTAGCTAATATAGAAACATATTATCTAGTATGAATTCGAATCCAGCTAATATTTTAGTAAAGCAACGAGGAGCGATAGTTGATGGATAAAACAGTAATTTACAGCTCACTTTGCGTGCACATCTATAGAAAGCTAGAATATAATAACATGGAATAACGTTCGCGAGCGTCGATTTTTCCTGTCTCTTCAAGCGATAATTCGAACGGAAGTTTCACTTAATCGGCGCTTAATTTGTTGTCGTCCTTTTTTTTCTTTTCAATTTTTTAGAAAGGAATACGACATCGAGAAATTTGATCGAATCTGTTGACCCGATGATTGGAATTTTTAACCTTGAAACGTATTCGTGGCTGCGATTTGCATATCTAGATTTCTGGTGAACTTGAAATTCCTCCGACTGATTAAAATTCTATAAACATCGAGATCCCTTTCGATGACCAATGAAATTCCTAAAAATAACAAAATATCAAACCTTTACACTCGAAGGATTTTTGGATATAATCAGGTACAACATGTTTTTCTAGCTAAGCTTCCAAAAATCAAATACACTGTATCGAAAGGAAAGTGTTACAAATACTTAAGAGTCCGTTCATTTGTATGACCTTCCTTAAGTTTCTATATTCTGATACGAATGAAACTTAAATTTCACATTTTAGAAAGGCGCCTCTCGTGTGCAAAGGGTTATAGCGATACAAACGTTTCCATCGTGCACGAATTTTATCGAAATTAATATCAAATCAGATTTAAAGAAGGACACCTATGTCGATGTTGTCGACTGTCAACTAAAGTCCGATTGCAACACTGTTGAAATAATGGAAATTAGGTGTGCCTCAATTACTCTTTCTAATCTTTAATTACCGTTAAGTTTTCACATTCTAGAGCGACAAATAACGTGTAGTACTATCCCTAATAATATTCCAACATCACAGTGTAAAAATAATAAAATTGTGCAAGTATCGTACCGTAGATTCGATTGGACGTTTATCGATGTCGTTGCCCTTCGTATCACCGAGAATGATTATTGCTTCTCATGCACAAACTACAGTTACCTTCTGTTTTGTTGGCTCGATGCCAAGCACTTTTTGCATTTCGATATCAAAGAAAGTTGACCAGACTAGGGTACACGGACAATTAGTCTGGATAACGATCATTAAGGTCATCATTGAACCGTAAAAACGGGCCAGAGTCCTCTAGCACAGTGATCGAGGATCGGTCAGCGATTCTCAATCCATTTAAAACTGTTCCGAATCATGAAAGGTCTTCTTATACCCCGTAATAACATATTTATTTATGTAATTTAATATAATGGGATAATTATTATTACGGGGGTTAACCCTTTGCACTGGAAGCATTTTTTATTGACGTAATCGTGTTTAATCTACTTTTCCAGATAAACTCCCAGAGATTCCTTAAGAATCGATTTATTTTCATTTCTTTCCTTAGTTTTCTATATTTTGCTACGAATGAAACTTAAATTTCATATTTTGTAATAAATTGAATATGTCGCCTCAAAGGCGCCACTCGAGTGTCACCGTGTGGTAGGTCACAGCAAAATTTAATAAAATCATGATACCAGCAATATTAAAATTTATAATACCCGGATTTTATACTTATAATTTGGTAATTTTGGTAATTTAATAATTTAGTAAATTGGTAATTTGGTAATTTAGTAATTTGGTATTTGGTATTTGGTATTTGGTATTTGGTATTTGGCAATAGAAATTAAGAAAAAAAGGTGCCACATTGTTACGAACTCAGTAATTAAAAAATTATATATAATCTTATAAACTTTGAAGCTTCCAAATAATATTTCCAGTAAAACAATATTTGTAAATTTGGTAATTTGGTAATTTAGTTATTTAGTAATTTGGTAATTTGGTAATTTGGTAATGTGGTATTTGATAATTTGATAATTTGGGATTTTATAATTTGGTAATTTGGTAATTTGATAATTTGGTAATTTGGCACATTGGTAGTTTCGAAATTCGGTAATTTGGTAATTTAGTAATTTAGTAATTTGGTAATTTGGTATTTGGTAATAGAAATTAAGAAAAAAAAGGTGCCACATTGTTACGAACTCAGTAATGAAAAAATTATATATATTCCTATAAACTTTAAAGCTTCCAAATAACATTTCCAGTAAAACAATATTTGTAAGTTCCTTTGCGTCCGAATACTCGAAGGGACAGGAACGCACGGCGTCGTATGGAGTTGGGACACGTTCGTTTTTTAAAGATACAACCATGGGAAAGCAACGGAGGGTCGCAAAGGCGACGCACGGGGTTTCGCGAGGTTATACGGGAGGAAAATCGAGCTTCGGGTCGTCCGTGCAACGAATGGCAATCCCACGCGTGTACAACGCAACAAAAGGCTCGACTTTCTCGTCACGTATCGATAATACTTTGTCAAATCGTGTGTCGGTGCCCCGTGTGGCACTTCCTGTTCCTTCTTTCGTCCCTTGAGTCCGCGTATACACACGCATACACATACATTGCCCTCGTGATTTATGCGTCACAGTCTCTACAGAAATATTAAACCGTTCGAGGTTCGTTCACCCTCCTTCTTTTGCCTTTTTTCGCGTTCAATGCTTTGCTCCAAGTGGCCTGTTAAAAATTTCATTATTCAACGTGTAATACTTTCATTGAACAACTTAACCCTCTGTGCTAAAGTATAGAATGCAAATGGGTGTAAAATTAAATTGAAATAGCTACTATTGCAGCGATTTGTCATCCAAGGGCTAAGGGGTCAGTATGGATTTATTTTCGCAGAATTTTTGATTTTCAAAAATCAAGAAAATTAAGTTTTTTGAAGATCCTGAAGGAATAACGTATGGACCAGGCATCGCCGATTGAGGGTAAGAGGCGTCTTTTTACGAAAAAGAAAAATTTTAAACACGTTTTTCTCAAAACAACGTTTTACGACCTTATCGACATGATTTTGAGAAAACTATTCTATCGATCGGGCTCAAATTTTGAGGGATTATTTTGTAGATGTATACTTTTCGTTTGTACCTCGAGTACAAATATTCATTAATATTTAACCCTGTTTTATGGTTAAATACTCGGTTTTTTGTTTTCAAATGTTCCAAAGTCCAGATTTCGTGTCGACGAGGTGAAAGCAGGGCTAACTTCAAGCAGCCAGATCACCAAGATAAATATACGATATGTACTATATAAAAAAGAAAATTGTTCATTTACTTTCAAACCTCTACTTTCATGTATAAAAATGTTAAAATATAAAAATAAATTCTTGAAAATATGTGCAATAAATCCGTACTAACCCCTTAAGGAAGCAAACGAATCACCAGTTGCAACGGACTTCAATTTTCACTGTATTTTAAAACACAATCACGCACGATGAAAACTATAAAATGACAAGTGTGTGGGAGGTATCTCGAATCGAAATATCCATGATCTTTATCATGGTCAGTGAAAAGACAATTTCCAGCCATACTTTTAATATACAATAAAAATTACAGTTTCAGCACATCAAATGAGATACAAAAAAATTCATTAATTAATTAACTAATTGGCTAATTCACATCGTGCGATGTTCCATGTTGCCAGGCGCAAAAACAAAAGTAACAACACAGTTTAGATTTTTTTTTAATTCAACTTCTAAAACATTTACAAACCAAATCATGTGAAAATATTCAGTATAAAAATTACAGATTACAATAAAAAATATTACAGTATCAATTTAGCATAGCAGAATATACATATCCTGCACAAATATGAAATAAAGAATATTTCTATTCAAAGTGTCCTGAATTAATTCCACCAGTGTACGGTGTGTTGGTCAGGAAATCGATAATCAAAGGCCAATGTTAGCACGAACTATGTGTCACTCCTAATAAACAATCCACGTGGATAGAGGCGCGCAGATGAAAAATGCACGCACGCGATGCTCGGTTTCGCAAGAAGCCTCCATTGTCCCGCGTTAACAAAAGGTGGTCCACGATTTTTCTTCGTGTCTTTACCCGTTCTTTTTCTTTTTGATTTTTTACCGTCAGTTTTCAAAGGAGCGAAGGGAAGTCGTGGCAAGGAGAACGCGACAGACGTTTATCGATACGTGACGAGAAAGCGAAGCCGTGCGCGTGTGGGATTGGCATTCGTCGCGTGGTGCCGCGAATGGGACGAGCCAGGATGAGCCAGGACCTCGGTATGCAAACGACTCGATTCCGTTTGAAAATCCTCTTTCGTCGTTCCTTTTCTACCGTTTAATCCCCTTTCAGAGTTCATTCGGAGGACTGTGATCGGGAAACGAAGGTTTATTTAATGATCATAATTGAAAAATAAAAAGTTATAAGAGTCAAATTTGACCTGGTCAAAATTAAATGTAGAAAAGATTTCAATTCCATATAAATAATCTGTGAAAATAATTGTTAGTCGAAGAAGATCCGAAACAGCACGAAATTGTTTGAACGCGCGACCGAGTATTCGCGTGTCAAGTTTGGCGCGTTGAGCAGAAATTTCAAGCTCATTTGCGCCGAGTGGGGTGCGGGAAGGAAAAAGGGAGAACAAGAACGGAAGGCAATTTAACCTAGTCTCTTAAATCGTCCAGAACGAAGCGCCAGGACGTTTCGTCGCGGATACTTACGAGGCTTGGTCACGAACGTTTGCAAAGTCGGTGACTCTGTCGGAATTTCCCCTCGTTGTCACGCGAAAAGCAAGAAAATTTCTCTGTAAATCTGTCTAAATACCATCAACGTGCAATAATACAAAAAATATTGTATCATATTGCTCGTTCGATCAATTCTAATTAGTGGGAAAGATACTTCCCGTCGCCTACGAGAGGGTTAAGTCGGGAAAAGTTAGGTTAACGGTAATTAATATCAAGTTATTATTTTTCACCGAAGAAAATATCGTTGTTTCAAGGTGAATAAATTGGACGCGATAATTTGCAATCAACGATCGAAATGAATTTTCCTCCAAGGTTTCACTTTCGCCGTTTGTAAGACAGATTTTCCGGGCTGTCGGTGTTGCAAATCGAGGAAAAAGAATTAAACGATGAATTATTTCCGCGGTTACTTTCGATGCTCGAAGGAAAGCCGTCCGTAACGCTGGCACGCGATCAACGGCGCGCGTCCAGTCTTTTTTATTCGCCCGTTAACCAGATCGTTGGAATATATACAACCGTGAACACGTGCAATTAGCTGAAAATCGTGGCTCGGTAACCTCCTTAATCGTGATGCATGTTAGAAAGTCGACAGAGAACGATTCCAGAGAAATTTCGCGACGAAAAATACGAGTTGGCGCGTTGCGTGCATAAGCTGACCGAGAAATACGCTTTGCCACGCCTGGTTGCGTCAACATTATAACAGTGTACCTAATATTTGACCATTAAACATTTTACGATTTCTATCATATATATATATATATTTTGTACGGTTAAGGGAGGATGGGATAATTAAATATGAATTAAAGGGTAAATTGATTGTAATACAGTTTAACCCCGGGAGCAGTTATTTTGCCAAACTTCTGATATACCTGAATTTGGAATAAATAATCAGTTTAAGAAAAATTATCCTTTCGGATGAAATTTGACTACTTTTACCCCTTTGATTGGCGCCTACTACGACGACACGTGGATTGTTAAATATGAAGTTTGAATCTTACATTAGAATACGAAGAGTGAGGGCTTTTATTTGTATTCAAATCTAGCAAATTACGTATATTTAACAGAATAGAAAGACTTGTATAGGGTTAAACGCAAAGTGGCGTAGTTCTGCGAATTTTGACGCGTGTTTTCTAAGAAGGGATGGAAGAAGAATCTACGAACGATGTCACGAATGATTTCTCCGCTCCTGTCGGCCGGCGCGGCACAGAAGCGTGTTAATCGAGGCTGGTAAAGCGGAATTCCTAGCCAAGATCGATCGACAGTCGACAATTAAAGTTGCACCGAGCGTTAGCGTTAAGCAAACACAATGGGCCCGCAGCTATATCGTTGCGACAATCGTTGTCATTCAAGACACATTTTCTCCTTTGTTCTATCCATCTCGTAGTCGTTTTGCGATTCGATTTCCCAATCTTACAACCTCGTTGGCCCAACCCCTTTATTCTTTCATTTCTCTTCCTCTTCACCACTCTTTTTTTTTTGCCTTTCTTATTTCATTTTTACTTTTTGTTTATCGTCATTCGTTTCTAGGGGACACGCCAAGGCACACCCTGAAACCGCACCCTTGTCGTCGCAGCAGATTCTCCTCTCTTTCCTTTTCTTCTTTCACGTGTCTGATGCTAATTAGGGCGCGGCTAGACGATCGTTGAGTTAATTAACCAGAATTTTATGCGTTTGAAATGTATTTTTGATAGAAGGCATGGAAAGTTTGCGTGTCGTTTGGGAGTTTCTCTCGAGGATATGGAGGTCGATGGTGTTGATTTTTATGTAATCTCTAGGAGACGGGGGATGAATTCGAAATTCATGAATTTGAAAGCTTAGAAATACGTAGTTTCGGAATGGAAAGGGCGAAAACGCGAAAGCTTTAATTTCGGTGGCTATAAATTCGAAAGTTTCAAATTTCAAAGCTTCAAGTTCCAAAGTTTCAGATTTCAAAGCTTCAAATTCGAAAGCTTCAAGATCAAAAGTTTCAGATTCCATGATTTCAAATTCCAAAGCTTCAAATTTCAAAGCTATAACTTCCAAATTTTCAAACTCTATAGCTTTAAATACCAAAGCTTTAAGTTATAAATCTTTAAATTCCAAAGCTTCAAATTCTCAAAGACTTCAAATATCAAAGCTTGAAGATTCAAAGTTTCGCATTCCAAAGCTTCAAATTCCAAAGTTGCAACTTCCAAACCTTCATATTCTATAACTTTAAATACCAAAGCTTTAAGTTCTATAACATTAAATACCGAAGCTTTAAGTTCTATAACTTTAAATACCAACGCTTTAAATTCCAAAGCATTTCAAATTCAAAAGCTTCAAATTTCAAAGCTCGAGGATTCCAAAGCTTTAAATTCGAAAGTCGCAAATTCCATTGCTTCAAATACCAAAGCTTTCGAAATACATACGACCCAAATTCGCCTATAATTTTAAACCCGTAGACCAGAGAAAATTTCGAAACGAAACGGGCCTAAGATAAAAAGATTCCAAATGGACAGTCTCTAAACGATCACCACTTAAAGTGGAAAGCCTCGAGGAACAATTATCCTTATCGACGTGTCCTCGGGCCATGATAAAGTGAACCGTACCACCAATGAAACGTAGAAAGTAAGACTTCAAATGGACGCGACTTAAGCCTCCGAAAGCCTCGGACGAACAATCATCATAAAGTTTGGACGATACGAGCGTGCGTGCTGTAATTTATATTCCGGTCCCACCGACTCTTCGTCTACTCGTTCACGGTTTCACGATCCTGCTAACGTTGACAATTAGATCTTTCAACCCCTTATTGCGAAGGGTGTCTCGCGTTAACAATAAACTCGCGAACGTCTCAATCGGGATGACGACGACGATGACGACGAGCCTTGTATTACCTTGTTCTCTGTTAATTGCTACTAAAGAACGAGGAGAAAGAAAGAAAAAAGAAAAAAACAGACGGTCGAGGGGAAAAATGGAATGGCGGAGAGTTAGGGGGTTGGCTGTACCGTAAATAACCGTTCCTGACGACCTTCGTTTTAAGTAAACGAACATGTTCGAGCGGCAAGGCAATCTGGTGTTAATCAGGACGAAGACATTAAGCGAAATAGTGTATAATATGGACGGCGCGGCGGGAGGGAGGATAATATCCTTTTGAAGAGGACAAAAAAAAAAGAAAAAAGAAAAAAGAGTGTCACGGTGCAATTGTAAAGGACTGGTTCGTCGTGAAGGTTTGGAAAGGCGAGGGGCAAGTGAAAGCGTCGTTAACGTGACAGATAATTAATCTAACCCCGATAAATGCTCGATTACAACCGACCAAGGACGCGCGGCCGCTATTTAATATACGTCGAAACGAGAAAGTTGAAAATAAGGAGGGAAAGAACGGTCGGATATCAACGCGAAGCACCCAATTAGGACAGTAGAATTTTTAACATTATCAATCGGTAAAAATTATTGCCTTTGAAATTTACAAGATTTTAAAATTTAAACCAGTCCAAACTCTTGAAGTTTAAAATCTCCACAAAACATTAATAAAATTTGTCAAATTTGGAAGAAACTAGCCCCCTTCCCTTTTCACCTGAAAACCTCCCCAAACTCTCACATATTCTTTCAAAGTAATACAAATGACCCGTTTTAATTAATTTAACCCAGAAAAGTGACAAGGTACAACGTCGCCCATGATACCAGACGAAACGTACGACTCGTAACCGCAATTAACAGCAATCAGGATCATTTTAGAAACTCGTTCGGTGGCACAAGCTGGGTATGGGTTACCTGTTTCAATTCTTGGCGTGCCATCGGTGAAAAAAAAAGGAGAAGGGCCGGCTATGTTCAGTACGTCACTGGGTCACCGGTTCGGAAGGGTTCGTGGTAAGGTGGGCAAGGTGGAAATTTTACTCGGAACCGGACCACGTTTGACACGCCAAGAATTTACCGTGAAATTCCTCCACCACGTACATCCTCCCGGACGAGGTTGTTCTCGTGGATCGATGCTCGATGTAAAATAATAATACAAAAAAAAAAAAAAATGAAAAGAAAAGAAATGAAAACTCGACGAACCGTTCGATATTCTTTATACGGCACGCGTGGTTATGATCGTTGTCGAGATGTCGGTGATTAACATGCTTGAACGAGCCTTCGTTCATAAAGTAATGCCATTAAAGTGG
This sequence comes from Stelis phaeoptera, assembly GCA_943735885.1. Lineage (NCBI taxonomy): Eukaryota > Metazoa > Arthropoda > Insecta > Hymenoptera > Megachilidae > Stelis > Stelis phaeoptera. Next base: position 9,562,381 of record OX030939.1, on the reverse strand, counting down.
TTGTTCTGTTTAAATCGTTGAAATTCTTGCGGTTTATTCCCTTCGCCTTCCCGATACTCCGTTGGATAAGTGTACAACGTGCACGAGCTTTTATATTCGAGCTGGAAATCGATTTCCTGAGTGATTTAGTATCATTGAATTAGAGGTTGCACTCTATAAAATCGTCGGGGATTAGAATCATTCTGATCGTTGATCTGATCGATTGAATCGTTGATTAACGATCGATGGAAAATCGGGTTAGGAATTTTCATTTTAAATGTTCTCTAAAGGTTGCTGGTTGTGGGTCAGGATAGGATTTTATGAAAATTGAGATATGAGTGATTTGAATATTTGTTATCTTAATTTAACCAATGTTGGTAATTATGATAATTAATGGGCAACGAAATTTTTAGTAATTTTAGGAGGATGTTTGGTCTGAGGGGTTAATATTTTATAATATTATAGAATTATTTAGTTATTATTAGGGTTTTTCTAAAATTTATGGGGAGTCATATCTAATTGAAAGTTTGCTGTATCAGTACTACTCCAAATTATATAAATTTCAAATTTTAACCTTTTGCACTCGGCTGTCCCCTCTGAGGTGGCATACTTAATTTACTAAAGTATTTTAAAATGTGAAATTGAAGTTTTATTTGTATTAGAATATAGAAAATTTAGGAAAGGAATAACAATAAATAGATTCACGAATATTTCTAACTCTTTACTTCGAAAATTTCGCTGTCATAAACAGCAAAGGGTTAATTAATTCCCGCAACCTAGCCAGCTGCCAACGCAATCATTGACTGTTTCACTGCCACGTCACTCACTTATATTTGAAATGATGAATAATAGAAACAACGAAACATCGTGAAAGGAACGAATAATTATTATCAAGAAAATAATAAATAAACCAACGATACGATGCCATCAATTATTATCCTGAAAATTCTCAACAGAATCAACGCGTTAAAGAATTATCTTTACCAAGGAACAGTTTCTCTGCCAACCAACCCAAATAATCCGTTTTCACGATTCGCAGAACGGTCGGCGTTGTTCAGGAGTTAAATGGCCGGTGAAAGGTGAGGGAAACGGTAATCGTCGACGACGACACAGTGTCGAAAGTGGGTAACGAGAGTCGGTCGCGTGCCGCGACAATTAAGCGATTAAAAGACGCCCGGCGTCGTTCCTCGACCGCTTTACCTTGCGCAAGTCGCGGAATGACGCACGATGATGTGTTCCAAGCGTAATTTCAACGGATTCCGTGAAGCAATCGGTCGATCGGTTACAAGGATCCTCTTAATCACCACCGTTTTGTACGTTTCTGACTTAAGGTGGGGTGGGGAGGAGAGCGAACAGTATTCGTGACTCGTGAAAATATATGGTATTTGATATCAAAATCGTAGATATAGATAGCGAAAGTATTTGATATCGCAACCAGAGGTACCGTGCGTTGCTGGAAAGAAGACGAGTGAAAGGAATGTGGGTCTGTGTCATTCGTCTAAACGGTGATCAATGCTAACAAAACTCATATAACATACCGAGAATTTGGTGGAGTGTCGGTATCTCTCCTTCTGTGCCGATCTTATAGTCTTCTTTCCAGCAACGCACAGTACTTAACACGTTGACTGGCACAGTGAAAACGGACGTGGGTAGTCGGACACGCTGAAATCCTAATTATTAACAATACAATCAATTAATTTTCAAATTTAACTTTTCGATTCGATAGCTAGCATTATTAGCTTAATGTTAACGCTATCTGTGGTTTATTTTATCATTTCTGTTGGTAATTATTTGATTGTAAAGAATTTCGGGTGCCGGTCACCGGTAACCTTCGTGGCAGCCAACGTGTTAACCTTTTCGCTACGGCAGATCGGTTCGTAGAAGCGCTGCCTCGGTACGGGGCAATCCCAACGAAGACTCATTTAAATTTCACTGCTGAGAGAACGTATCTCTCCGAAATTGGAGACATTGTCGTAAGAAATTGATCGAACGATTAGCCTCGTCCGTCTGCTCTTCTTCTATTTTACTATGAAACGTTGAAATCGACACGGCACTCACGGTTCGATTACACGCGATCGTTGCAATCGACCGTTCGATTAGCCAGTCTAATTTATCGGCTGGTTTACGCGCGGCTCGGTGAATACGGTTACACACCTTTATTGCCGCGTAGATATGCTAATGCAACGGCGATAGTTGGCCAATATTCTCCTGTTCTCCTCTGTTGTCGACTATCGGCGAACGATCGCGTACTCCGTGGCTCCGTCGCGACGCCCTCGTTCTCCCTTATTTCCTTCGATTCGGCTCGATTCGGTTCCACGAGTTACGGCCATCCTGACCCTTATCTTCCGCTCGTTCCCTTCTTTGTCCCCTTTCAACGCTCGAGGGCTAGAGATGCGTTTCCACGTTGCCTTTTGCGAACAGATTACTTTAAAGGTAATGTTTCTAATCTTTTTGTCCCAACTAGCAAACCATGAATTACATGTTGTTGCGTATGAGAGTAAATCTTCCATACCTTAATGTTTCAAACTTTTCTCAAATAATATTTCACATTAACCGTTAACCATCGTAGCTTAAATATTAAAAATTAAAAATTAAAGTTAAATAAAGAAAATTCAAATATTATACGTACTCTGCTTTTAAACCTCTGTGTCTGAAATTTCATAGGTTGTATGGAGAGAAAATTGTAGGTACTTATACTTTTTAATTGTAGCGAAATTTTAAGAGTTTTTATTTTATAGTTGTAGACCCGCACGTCCAATGCATCATACGTGATACACGCTTATGACCGATAGCGTGATACAAGTATACGGGACGTGTGGAGAGAGGATCGTGTTCTAGGCGTGGACTCTGAGCGCGTTAAAGGTTGGTCGTTCGTTTAACCGTCGTGTGTCGGGACACGTACACGCGAAGCTCGAGATCCTTGTAAGGATTCTGTTGAAGCGGAGGACGAGCATTCCCGTGGAACGCGGACCGCTTTTTTCGGTCGGATCGTCCGCGGAAAGTTAATTTCGTTTATTAGAAGAGAGAGAATGGCGAACGGGGCGCCTGCCGCTGCTTGGAACCAGTTTCTTCGGTGTACGTGCTTCGTCGAAATTTTATTTCGGGCGCGTTCCACTGAACGATTATCCTTACCGAGAAAATATGGAGGTAAGGGGAGCATACAGAAAAACAAATAGGCGTTCGTTCGCCGGCAAGATTTCAACCATTTTCTTTGCAATATACGAATGAAAAGTTTGTACGATCGTATTCCTCGACATTTCAGTTTTAAGTTGATATGGCATATGTATTGTTTTGTTGCAGTTTTATGTCATGAAATCTTGTTAGAGTTTTATCTTGAAATCAATTGTAAGAAAAATATACCAATTTGTTCTAATTCACAAGTAGTTCACTCGTATCAAGAGTGTTTATGAGATACTTGTATAGATAATTTCCTTAGACTCTGAGCTTCAAACTGGTATGCCACAAGTGTCATTTGGCCATACTTTTATGTCATGAAATTGTCTCAGACCTTCTACGTTTCAAAACCCACTATACCAACAATACTCCAACTTTTATTTCATCCATTTACCATCACTCAGTCATCTTATACTAGAAATCCCCATGAAACCTTTATACAGCCATTTTCGTCAAACTTTAATCTTTAAATTGACCTACCACAAGTCCCATTTCACCATACTTTTATATCATGAAATTGTCTCAGACTTTTCTCACCTTAAAATCGAAATAAATCGTGCCATCATCCGTTCCATTAAACTATGAAGTCAAAACTAACCATAAGCGTTATTTTACGGGTGCTTGGCCGCAAGTCTTTCCCCCTATAAAGTCAACCCTCGAGCCGTCACGGTAACGACCTCGCAAACTCCCCACCGGATGACTCGAAGGGGAAAACGCTAAAAGCGATCGGGTCCCGAGCCGAGCCATAGCCAAGATAGAAGAAGGATCGCGATGGAACTTCCGTTTCTAAAAGCGTCCGGCGATCAAGGAGATCCGGGCACGCAGATAAGCGGGTCGGCCGCAGGTTCGTTCATTCAATTAGCGCGTTATTCGCGCGAGCCGCGCTCGTAAGTTGGCGAACGGTGGCCGGGGCCACGAGTTATGACGTTTCGTTCGCGCGGCCGTAAAGATTGTAAGCCGCCGGCTCTTATCTGGCCACGAAATCGCCCGACTATCCGCGAAACTATCCTCTCTCTGTTTACGAGTCTACAACGTGACCGGCGACGTAACCACTGATAAAGGTCGGTAATTGCAGCTGGGATCGCCACCACCATCACCTTCGACTCCTATCCCCTTTTTACCAGCCACTATATTGTTGCGAACACGATACAGATTTTTTCCAGTTGGCTGTTAGGATGCGTGGTGGGTCTAGAATGATCCTACGACAACCGTGCGACGGTTGATTTGTGTGAAAATTAATTTATAGAATTTATGGACGTTTATTTATAGCTCTGTGAAGATACAAGCTATTACTTATTTTGTAAGTTGCTCTTTAGTAGAACAGGATCGATTCACTTCGTATCATTAGATTCTTTGGGTATCTGAGCGAGATAGATGTAAAAATCTCTGAAATATGCAAAATTCTCAAGTTGTACCACGAACGATCCAGTTGATCGACAAATTGTTCGAACAACAAGCGGTTTAAGCGAGCGTGCACGGTAATAAAAGATAAGAGGATGAAAGGGAATAGATTTTCGCGGTCACGCAACCGGATTCGCGCACGATAAGCCCGGTGTTATCGGCTCGATTAGTCGAAAGGTAAAAGGGTGGCTCGTAATCTGGGCGAACAACGCATCTAAATAAGCAAGTTGTAGTCTAGTGGCACCCGGTCGCAATAACAGCCGCGAGTCCGTATCCAACGTTAGGATAATTGCCGGTTCGTTGTCTCTTCGTGTACGTGTATACCGGGGTTTCCCTATGCCTTTCTCCTTGTAGCCGAGCGAAGCGTCGTCAGGGCTTCTCGTCCTCTCCCAAAGGTTATGCTCTTGCGAGACGGGTTGAGCAACGGGTTAGGTTTGATCGTGTACCCGGTGTCCAGAAACGATACACGCGTGTTTCTAAAGGATCATCAACGTTTTTTTTTTTGACTGATCGAGTTATATAGGGTATCTTACAAGGGCACTTGACGATAAGATACACTTTGATCTATTTTCATATATATTGTACTTTTTTATCGTTTCGGAGAAATTGGCGATGAAAAATAGTCCATTTTTACGTTTAAGTTATGTATTTTTCCTTAGGAATAGGTGAGTGTACATTGGCGTAGCGAAGCATCAACTTTATTCTATTTGCTTTTTATTTTTATTTTTCTTATTCTTCTAACTAGTTCATTTTTTAATATGTTAACCCCTTGCACTACTATTTTCCCGACAGATGCGTCAGTCAGAGCTAAATATTTATTGCTCCAGCGTTAAAAGAAATTAAGGAAATTAAATTATTACATGTATTTCGTATTTGGTAAACATTAACTTTGTAAATTGTAATCAGAATTAAATTTAATATTCAATTGTGATCAAAGGTTGAACGACAGAAGTCACATCTGAACTGTAAGGTGCGTCACGAGTGTGACACGTTATTGTAGTGCAAGGGGTTAAGTAGCGATCAAATAAACTAGTTAGAAGAAGAAAAGTAACAAAAAAAGGCAACTAGAATTAAGTTGTTGATCTCTTCGAGATTTGAAGTCTGGTACCATAGTCGCCTCGATTATGTTTCATCGCTAATTTCTCCGAAACGATAAAAAAGTGGTCCATAGTTAACAAGTCAGATTACACAGGAGATCAAAGAGTACATTATAGTAAAGTCCTCTAGTTAGTTAAAGAAGATTACCTGAATAAGTAGTTCACTTTTCATGACATGAGATACAAAGAAAAATTCTTTTTCACAGAATTTCTTCATTGGAACTGTTCAAATTGTATCTGAAATATTTCTGTCGTGTCGTGAAAATTGTGGCAGATATTTAAAAGTGGTCTTGTATCATTACAGATGATACGTAATAATATACGAAATAAGATATGTGATAGCCACTGTATAAAATAATTTATTTTAACTTTATTTTAACTTACGTTCCTGTATCATAACATAACAGAGTAAATATCACATGTTAGAAAATGGTAAGAAAATTCGTGTTAATCGAGGGTTAAGGTCTGACAATCGTCGATGGTTCGAGTATAATTTTCTGGTCCGAGCGGATATTGTGTTCCTATACAATCTAATTGTGAAACGATGAAAAGTAGTCTCGATCTCGATTCGTTGGTTAACAAAGTGCATCGATGTTAGCTAAATAGGCCGTGGTCTCACGCTCGCCGGTGCATCTAGGCTTCGATTCTTCAAGGTTGCCTTTAGCGAGGATCGGTGTCGCGCTCTTGCCGGCAGCAGACCTTTTGCACGATTTTGCAACGAAATCCTTTATACGACACGTTTCGCAATCCGCCCCGCGGCTCTTATTGTACTTACACGTCCACGTTCCGACGAACATCCCGGGGCTCTGGGACTGCTCGACTAATGGATAATCGCAATTATCCGCTTGAAATCGGTTTTCGCCGAGACGAAGCGACGCGACGGCCAGATCGAGTGTCTTGAAATCTAATTTATGCGCACGGTTTCGTTGGGATTAATAACTATCACGCCGCGAGGCTACGGCTGTTTCGAATCTCAAGAGGTTTTTCAAATTCTTTCCCTCCCAAAGCAACGAACAATAGGAAAGTTTCATCGCATTCAGTTTGCAACTGCAAGATTACGAAGAGTTCTCATTGGGAATGTGAATTTGAAATTGTAGACATTTTATTAGCGTTGGAATACAAGCCGTGGAACTTTGATTCGGAGGTATAGAATTTTGACAATTTGGAATTATAAAGTTCTACATTTGTAGAACCCCTATCGAATTAAAAATCATTGCGTGAAAATTCTAAAAATTAAAATGAAATTGGATTCCCGAACTTGAAACTCCTAAAATTCTTAACATTTGAAACATCCAATCCACGAAATAATTCATTAATCCCAAGGATCTTGCAGTTTTGCACCCACGATTCACCGAACTCGAAGCAACAGAAAAGCAAGAATTGGACATCCCGAAGGTATTCAGCCCACGAGGTTGGAATCGTCGAATTTTTCTCAGTCCTCGAAGCCGTTTCTGTTCGAAGCGTTAATGGGTAGGGTCGTTGATGCGTAGCGTCATTGATTATACGTTGCAATAATGCTTCACGACCAATTAAAATGCACTGTTGGATACTGATATACTGCAAATTAACCGGCGCTACGTAGCCGCTTAATCAGCATATTTATTGCTGCCAGCCAAGCCAAGCCAAGTCAAACGAACGAGAGAAACAGAAAGAGAAAAAGAGAAGAAATCGTAGCCGTTGCGGGGCTGTGTTTCAATGTTGCGGAGTGGTACCAATTTCATCGGAGATACGCTTAATCCGACTGGATAACACGGATAACAGGCTCGTATAATAGGAATCCTCTTGCCGGTTTCACCGTTCCAGTCGTCTCGACCTGCTAGTTTTCGTACGAACCATCTCTGCTAACATATCGTTCGACTTCGTGAAGCTTAACCTTTTACCCTTCGCTATATCATCGACCATCTCTTCCCTTTTTGAAAATTTATCGACTTCGTTCTTTGTTTCATTCTCTCTTTTGCTGAAGGTATAAGGACGACAGGGGTGGTGCTCGTAACTCGAGGATATTGGGTGTTTTTTTGTTTCTTTCGTTCTTCTTCTTCTTCTTTCAGGGAACGCGAAGGATCGCTAATTTAGAATGTGGGGGGGATGATTTTATGGCTTATTTGGTTGTTTGTTTTCGGCTTATGGGGTGATTCGTGGATATTGGGTACATTCTTCTTAGGGGGAATGTGAAGGATGACTTTGGGGGATCTTATGGCTTATTTTTAGGTGAAATTTATTGGTGTCTTCTGCAGTGTTTCTTGTAGTTGTATGGCTTAGTTTTTAATTAGATTTGTATCATTTTTGATTTTTGGTATAATTTTAAGTCAAGTGTAGGTTCAGTTAAGTATGATCTAATTTTAAGTTTTTATCTATAATCTAGCTTCAAGGAAAACACATTCCAAAGAATTTGACAACTCATTTAAGAAACACAGATATCAACGTCTTTTCTTTCCATCAATTTTTGAGGTTGAAGAAAGGAATTCTACTTTCCACAGCAGAACACAAACCTTCCAGCGGAATGATACACGAGTTTATATGAGACTGACAACGAATAAGATTGTTAGTGCAGGTTGTCCATGGTATCTTTGTATCTATCTGCGAGCGATCTGTCGGTAGCTCATCCTGGACGTTCAAGTCGGCTACCATTCGAGCCCTGGCTCGCTGACAACAATCACGCCGGATAGATATTTATGCGGTTATTATCTTCAATTAGATTTATCTTGGCTAATCTTCGACCGTTTTCACTGACGTTTATTGCCGCCAAGCCAAGCGAACGTTCTTCCTTTCCTCCAACTTCTTCTTCTTCTTCTTCTTCTTCCAACACCTTTGAGTATATACAATTTCATCAACTCTTTTCTTTGAATAATAAACAAATGTTTATTCAAGACTGTCAGAACCCGAAATCTGTCTTAACACGTTGACTGGCACAGTGAAAACGGACGTGGGTAGTCAGACATGCTGAAATCCTAATTATTAACAATACAATCAACTAATTTTCAAATTTAACTTTTCAATTCGATAGCTAGCATTATTAGCTTAATGTTAACGCTATCCGTGGTTTATTTCAACATTTCTTTTGGTAATTATTTGATTTGGAAAAAATGTCGGGTACCGGTCACCGGTGACCCCCGTGGCAGCCAACGTGTTAATTATCAGGTCATCCCATAAGTCGTGTCGCCTCTTATCGCACTTTATACATATAAACGTTCGTATCTTGTTTCGACGAAATATTTATGAAAATAAATATTTTTCCATTAAAGAAAATTCAAACAATGAGTGTTAACGAAATTCATTTTCGGTATTGTTTGCTGTATGAATTTAAAAAAGGCAGTAGAGTAAAAAATAGAGTTACAAACATTTGTCACGTGGATGGCAAAGATGCTTTAAGCGCAAGAAAATGTGAAAGGTGGTTTTCGAAATTTCGAAATGGGATTTTTTACTTTTCCGATAAACCACGATGCGGTCAACCAGTAATGTTTGACATTCCAAGTTTATCTGTTTTAATTGAAACAGAACGTCGTTTGGCAGTTGAAGAAATAGTAGAAAGAACGAACAGACATTTCTAATAAATTCTTACACAGAATGTTCCGACACTTCGGTTTAACCCTTAATAAAAATAGAATCCATAATTTCTATATTCAAAAATAATTGCTGGAACAGGTCATCCAGCCTTTATTACTTTTCTACGCAAAAGATAAACATAAAGTATTATAAAACATTATTCCTTGTACTAAAACAGCGTCACCATTAAGCAATATTCTAAGTCAAGGTAATTAAAGATTAAAAGAAAAAGCCGTGGTGTTCTAATTATAATCTTTTCTATCTTTAATCGAAACACGAAGATTTCAATTATTCAATCGGTCACCTGTCCATCGTCCAAGGTTCAGGATCCGCGCAGAACTCTTTGGAATCGTGTTGTCCGCGCGTGCACGTTGTAACCAGGGGTACCAACCGAGGAACGTGACACCGGCATCGAGAGAAGGCTGTGCACCGGATTATCCAAGTAGAAAATGTAATGGAACGAGTAAAGTTTGCGTTCACGCGTCGTTGAACCCGGCCAAGAGAGTCTGACAGAGCGGATAGAAAGAAGGGGATGGATGGTGGGGGGGTGGTGAACAGAGAACCCAAAGGGGACGACGGAACACCGATCTGATTAAGTAACCGTATCGACGTGCTTCCATTTAGAATCGTGTGGGTGTGATACACACACGTGTCTTGCCGGACAAGTAGACTAAGATAGGTGAACACGTTCGATGGATAATGCATTTTGCACGGACACGTTCCAGATTCCAACTAAATCAGTACAGTTTCCTGCGGAAACTACGCAAAGATTTCTTTTATGATTCGCTTGGGAAATATTGTCAGTTGATCGACGATACTTTCGAGCTGTATTCGGGCGAAATACATTTGAATTTCGATCTGAATTCGTGTGGGCTTTGTTTTGGTAGTTTTGGAACTATTTCGAGAAAGTTTTGGGAATATTTTGGATTGTTGGTAGATATTAATTTAGTTTGAAATTTAGATGTGGTTATTTTCATGTTATTCTGATTGAAATTGGTACGATAGGAATTTGAAATTTTCACTATAAAAATTTGAAGCAATTAGAAATCTTTGTCGTAGAAGTTTGAAATTCCCACTATAAAAATTTGAAACTTCCAGTATGGAAATTTGGAAGCTTTAAAATCGGTACTTGAAATTTCCGCTATAGAAACTTGGAACCTTCAGAATCGGAATTTGAAATTTCCATAATAGCAATTACAAAATTTCTTTCATAGAAATTTGAAATTAACACGGTAGTAATTTGAAATTTCCAGTATAGAATCTTGAAAGCTTCAAAATCGGAATTTGAAATTTCCACTATAGAAATTTGGAAGCTTCAAAATCGGAATTTGAAATTTCCATAATAGCAATTAGAAATTTCTATCGTAGAAATTTGAAATTTCCACGGTAGTAATTCGAAATTCTCCCTATAAAAATTTGAAATTTTCACTATAGAAATTTGGAAGCTCTAAAATCAAAATTTGAAATCTCCACTAGAGAAATTTGGAAGCTTCAAAATCGGAATTTGAAATTTCCACGATAACAATTCGAAATTTCCAGTATAGCAATTTGGAATCTTTAAAATCAGAATCTGACATTCCTTGAAATATTTCTACTACATATATCACTCTCGAAACACTATTTCTTAATTCGCCATTCAAACACGAGAGACGATGCAATTACAATCGATTCGAACTTGACCTTTAGTTAGAATCGAACAATTGAAAGAGGTCTCGATGATGGAAGTTGAATCGAAGATTAATATTCAAGCTGGGTTCACAACACGATTTAACGTTGTAGCAGGATCGTTCAATTTTTACAATCGAACGAATCGTAGGCGAACGCGCGCGCGCCTGTTGCCCTGTAGCCGGTTTAACGATCGTTCGAGGCCGCAAATGAAGCAGAAAGTTAATTCTGACGATTGATCGTCGTTAGACCAGCATGCACGATCGGACAAATTAAGGCGTAACGAGTAAATGGCTCGTTAACGATGCCTCCAGTCACTCTTTTTCCTTCATTCTGATCCTCTTCCTTTCATACGTGAAATCAAACATCTTTCTTTTTATCGTTCAACCGATTCATTATTATATCGTTGATCGCTATTTTCTTTTTTCTTTCGAATAATTTGCAAATCTTCATATATTATTTTATTATTAATTCGGTAAAATCTAATTACTTATCTAATCTAAGTATCTTTCATGTATTTATTATGCAAAATATTTAGTACGACCTGTACCTAGAAATCTATCGATTAAAAACTGATTGCTTTTCGATTGAATACTCTGAAACTAATACTATCGGAAACAAAAATTACCTATGAATTCGAATTGAAACAAAGAAATACCCTTCGTATATTCATTTTAATATCTCAAATACAATTTCGGATTAACTAATTGGCAAACCAAAAGCCAATTATCGTCCATCCATTAAACGAAGCGTCCACGTTAGAACGAAATGTTAATCAACGTCCAAATCTAATTATATAAACGGAACTTAATGTAACGAGAACAGATTCTGCTTGAAGATTGTACGAATGTTAATATTCCAGTCTCATTAATTACAATTACGGTTAACTGTTATTACAATGTTGCGTTTTCGCGTTGCAGGAACGACCGGAAACCCGGAGGATCATCGTCGAAGCGAGAGCATCGAGATTGTCGGTGAGTCGAAAATATCTGTACCATGTTTTTCATCGAGTCATCCCCGATCAATTAACATGATTTTTGAATTCGATCTTTTCCTAAGACCGCGTCCTGGTTCAACGACTTCCTGTTTGCCTTCGATTATGCAAGAAACACGTATCAGGAAGTTCGTTTTACGATCGATTTCATGCGTGCCTCGAAGCTTTATCGCCGACGTTTCACCAGTCTACGGTTTTGTTCTTTTTACGCGAGTAAAACGTTCTTGACCGATAAAAGTTGATTCGAGCATCGAACAAATTATTTTTAACGCATTTCGTGCATTTCCTTCCGTGCTCTTGATTTAAAGATTTGTAGATAAAGAAGCATCAGGTGGAAGTAAATTATTTTCTATTCGAAGGTTTTGATTTCTGAGGCGTCGAAGTCGAAATTTTAGGGTTCTGATGCTTTTTATTTAAAACCGTGGGTATTTTTAACATTCAAGTTCCAAATTTTTAGGATTGTAGAAATTTTTTACGACTAACGCGAACTCAGTTGGATTCAGAGAATTTTGGTTTCCTAAGTATCGGGATCAAGGTTTCTAAATTTTTAGAGACCTTTTTCCGAGAATTTTGGTTTCTAAGGTTAAGATCGAAAGTTTGGTATTCGGAAATTTTACGATTCCGAAGCTTCCTATCTAAGGACCTAAAAATTCCAAATAATAAAATTTCTAGAATCTCAGAAACTTTAAGCTGCAAACTTAGATAGTTGGAGCTTGAAAATTTTGCTTTACAAACTATCGAAATCAAAATTTTCAAATTTTCAAGCCTCCCGTCGAAAAACCAAAACTTTATAATCCAGAAACTTGAGAACTCTGAAGCTTCCTATTTAAATTTTAAATTCCGAACGATGCAACCAATAAAACTCCAAAAATTCGATAAAACATCCACCCTTTTCTACATCTACCCTCCACGATTCTAATTTTGAAACCTCCTGTCAAAATACCATAATTCTAAGATATCAAAACCAAAACTTTATAATTTAGAAACACGAGAACTCTGAAGCTTCCTATTTAAATTTTAAGCTCCGAACGATGCAACCGATAAAACTCCAAAAATTCGATAAAACATCCACTTTTTCTATATCTACCACCCCAATTAACCCATTCTTCGTTCGTCGATCCCCAAACAAATACCAATAACAAAGTCTCGATCGGTTGCCACCGTGTGTCACGATCACGTTCGAGGTAGCTGAAAAAAAAGGAAGAAAGAAAGAAAAAAAAAAGGGACCAGATGCATCCGAAGGCCAGGTATGACCCGGCGCAAAAACGGTCACGATATCTCTGACGCGGTCGCATGAGAGAGGAACAGGTAACGAGCGATCAGATTTCTATCGGGCAAAGAGTCTCTCCCGTGGTTCTGCCGTTGGTTCGCCATCATTTTTTCTTTTTCCACCGGTACGATTCAACGACGAACCGTTTCGGTAGAAGGTACACCTGAGCACGATTAAGAGTAGGTGCATCTTCGATGAGAATATGACCCCGGAGCCACGACAGACAGGGACACGGAGGATGGCGGATGGCGGTGTGGGTGACGCGGTCGTTGGGTGCTGGTGGGAGTACCGCAAGGGTCAATCGACGGACCGCCATTACACAGGGTGTTCGTGAAGCTTCTTGGTGTCTAATTTATACCGTGTGCGTTAAATATAGAGCGTTGTTTTAATAATTAAAGGAGGAGTTTTTCTATTTTGCGACTTTAACAAACTAAATGGCGCAATAGCGACACAAAGGGATAGTAAAGGGGTGTTTGCGAATAATATAATTTTGGACACTTTTGAATTTTTACTTAATTATTTATATTTTATATTTTAATCATTGTTTTCTAATTTTAGAACTTGGCTTATATACAAGAAAATCAGTAAAAAGACCATTTACAGCCATACTTTGAATATCCAATAAAAATTACAGTCTCAATACATCAAAGAAGGTACACAAAAATAAATTAATTAATTAATTGGCTAATTCACATCGTGCGACGTTTCGCGATGCCAGGCCCAAGAACAAAAATAACAACACAGTTTAGATTTTTTTTAAATTAAAATTCTAAAACATTTACAAACCAAATTATGTGAAAATATGAAGTATTATATAAACATTATAAGAATATTTTTACATTCTTGTTTAAACATTACAAAGAATATTTTTATTCAAAGTATCCACAATTAATCCCACCAGCGTAGACCTTACTTTTAATAAAACCAGAAAATTTCCTACTTTATAATCCAACCCTCCCTAAACTAAGCACAACAAACCCCATATCGCTAAAATTTCTATATTTAAAAAAATATTATCCCAGTTAACGATGCGTTCCGTTTAGCAGCAAAATGATGCGATGGAAAGTTAGCAATTGCCTTCGTTCACGTATGTAGGACGATTCTGTAAGGAAAAAACGTGGCTTTGATTTTTGACGCTCGATCCGTGGGAATTTATGGGCGGATACCGGGTGCCGAGTGGCGCGGTTATTAGAAGCTACGGGATCTAGGACACTAGGAAGCTGTTTGGATGCGTTCGTCGAGCTACGGGACAGAGGTCAGCAAGTTAGGCATTGGAAGGGACGTCGTTAGAGGTGGAATTTAAATGGTAGGAGAGATTGGAACGATCTTAAGCCTCGACTAAGATGCTCCTTCTCGAGAAGCTGCATCGCTTTCGACGATGTGATCGTTCTTCAAGTTCAGTGTTCTCGTGTTAACACGTTCAGCGCCGATGATTGAAAATTCCTCCGTTATAAAATAATTCAATTTCAAACCATATAAATCATTTATACATGGTTACATTTGATCGTAGAAATTTGGTACTTTTTAACCCTTCGTTTGCACTCCGAACCATTCTGGACGTTAGCTACTGGCTACTCAGCGTCACTTGGTGGCAGAAACGTGTATTTACGAATCTTCATATTATTTAGTATAGTTTTGGAACCAAGTAACGTTTATATGAATTGGTTAACATCGAAAGAAAAACGTGCATTTCTCAAAAAGTTGTGCTGGAATAAGTTAATTTCCTGTAATCACTAATAAACTTTAATGTCCCCTGAGAGGGGACATCCGAGTGATATGTTAGAATTACAATGTCCCCTGAGAGGGGACAGCGGAGTGCAAAGGGTTAACCTTTGATAGGCAAACCAGTTCGTTCGAAATTCTTTGTTCTTTTTCCTATTTTAAATCTTAGAAAGATTCTGACATACTTCACCTCTTGTACGCACCTTACAGTTCAGTTGTGACTTCTGTCGTTCAAACTTTAAATTTAATTCCGATAATAATTTACACAGTTAATGTTTTCCAAGTACGAAGTATATATAATAATTCAGTTTCCTTGATTTGTTATTACCGAAGTAATAAATATTTAACTCTGACCGGCACACCTGTCGGGAAAATAGTAGTGCAAAGGGTTAACAGAGTGTCTAAAATATTATTCAGTCGCATATCACGCGGAGTGTTGGAAACTTTAAGCAATAAAAATCAGGACTTTTGCCAGAGGCCTTTCGTTTCTCTCGACGATCCAGATTTCCAACGAAGAGTTAATATTAACTGGAAAGCTAAATAAATCGATGATAACGCGTCCTTACTTTCCCTCGATTTCAGTCAACAGATTCGCCATTTCCGATCGACCCAATTCTGATTGCTTGAACGCGTTTCATCGACAGGTATCGACGAGTTTATTCCCAGAAGAACTTCCCACGTCGATCAACACGGATAGTTTTAATAGCCCAGCCCGAAGCGTATCGATAATGGACTGTCGGAGCGATCCAGTCGGATAACTTCGAGGTCGTGTAGACGATCCGTTCCCCTACCTGTCTCTCTCTTTCTCGTCCTCGATTTACGACAATGCGAAAAAAGATATCCTTATCTAATCCAGGTCGTAATGTCAGGATTGTTAACGAACGAAAGATTACCGGTCCGCGTCGAGTTCGTTACGTTCCTCGTATCTTTGACCTTGGTCGGGGGTGGAACGGTTCGGAAAATGAAACAAGAAGAAGAAGAAGAAGAAGAAGAAGAAGAAGAAGTATGAGTTGGCCGTAATTAAAGCATCGACGTTCGAGGTACCGTAAAGGGTCAATCTACGGTCTCGAGTATCGTTACTTGTTCCAGCTAACGTTTGCCACGCAAACATTCCGATTAGCGACTTTATCGTGGCTGCACTTTTAATCGCTGGAATTTGACCGAAACAAACGATTTAGATCCTGGACGATTCTGTGTGACGATATTTGGGATCTGAGCGAATCAGTTTTTGTAATTCGGGAATTACAGTTCTGTAAATTTACCGGAGGGTAGGATGGTAAGCTATCGATTTTCTTTCGTCTTGTAAGTTGGGAAAATCGAGAGCTAGCGTGTGAATTTTCACGGATAATTTGACAAATTACTAATTGCAAATTTCCTTCTCGATATTACACAGGGTGTCTAAGCTACAGGAGGCCACCTAAATAACTCCTTTATTTTTAATGGCACAACAAATATTTATGGCGTAATTTAAGGAAAGCACCAGTAGTTGACCAGTTAAGAGATTTTTTTTTGTGTAATTTTTGTTTTCTGAAAAGTTATATCACACAAATTTGATACATATTTATAAAAATTCAATAACTGCGTTAGAAGTTGACCGTTTTTTAACATGAGAGAACTAGTAATTGACCATATGTTAATTAACAGTGTGTTCAATGAATTTAAAATCTAATGGTAATTAAAATAGTAAAAGTTTCAGGCATAAAGGCACTTTTTATTAATGATCGCATTAAGAAAGTTACGATATGAAAGAATACGATTGACATTTACCAATATTAATCGTCTGTAGGTACGACAAACGATCGTATCTAAGAAAAAGTACACGTCTACCTCATTTCCTTCACAAGAAAAGTGATCAACTACTGATACAAGGTCAATTACCGGTACCTTTACCTTAAACGGTATCGATGGAGGAATACCAAGGAAGAACATTTCTTATTTCGTCAATCTAGAAAACATTGATACAGCACCACCCTTGAAGGATCGGAGAACGGCGAAAAACCTTCTCCTAATCGTAAGAATTGTTAAGAGACGGACGATCGCAAATTTCCTTGCTCGACAAGTAATTCAATGCGCCCTTTGTCTAAGAATAAATTGGACTATAGAATGTTGTGTCTCCGATAAAAGGCGGAGGAGCTCGTTAAAGTTAAAGCCGATCCCGGTATTGGTTAACGTTAACTCAAAGAACGTACCGCTAGCCAGGGGAATCGGCTTCCTCTTTCAGCGTAGCGAAAGAGCTTTTCCCGTTTTAGCGATCGGCTCGAATCGACCGTCAAGCCCGAAAGAGGCTCGAGGCATCGGAACGGACAACGGTGAGCCGGGTTCACGCGGTTCACACGCGCGCGGAAGTGCCGGGACATCGGGGACTTTAACGACCGGAATTTGTCTGGCCGGGCAGGTACACGATACGACGGACCAGGAAGGCAATCAGGAAGCGAAGAAAGTCGATGGAGACTAACGAGTCGTACCAACGATGGATAAATAGCCGTCTCGTAGCCGGGGGAGGGACTTTTTACAAGACTTTCCAACGAGCTTGTCATTAAATGACTTCGAGCATTTAAACAAGAAAGAAATTTCGTGTTCCGCGAACGAACGCGATTGAACTTTGATTCGAAACAATCGTGACCACGGCTGGGAATATTTATTCCGTGGTTAGTAATACAATTTTCATCTGCAACACTTTCGCGTGTTGGAATTCTTTGAAATTTGAAGAATAAACGCAAGAAATAGGTTGAGATTCGGTTCGAGGGTTGTGAACAGGGGTGCTTGGGAACAAAGGTACAGTTTTGTAGAATTTTTGATTTCTGCATTTGTAGCAAAACTTCGGAATTGACGGAGCAGATAAAAATAAGGCGAAGGAAGCAAAGAAAAAATATAAAGCCTGAACGTGGTCGGTGGAATTAAATAAATCGCTAATCGCGAGCATTTATCCTTTCGTCCCGGTGTCGTCTAGCGGCATTAAGTCTTATCGTCGTCTCTTTCCGTCTAACTTTCTGCATCATCGTGCTCGCAAATCTTCCTCGTCCCGTCCCCGTGGAACCGCGCGTCTTCATCGGTTTTATACGCGGAGAACCTTTGACCAGTGGCGGTGTTCGCACGGCAAAAACCGCTCGATGAACACTATTCACCGTCGAAGCAGATGTTACCGTTAGTTTTCGGCTCTGTGTGTCGTGGGTAAAGTGATTAGAAGGAATGCGAGACATTTTACTTTGCTTCGTGTTCGATGATTCGACAAGTTTGTCGACCAGATTCCGCCTAAAATCTCCTCCAACCACCACTACACACGTTGGAAATCGGATAATTTGCTTCGTATAATCGACAAATTACTTTCGTTTAATTAAGAAAAATAAGCGTTATAGTTTCAGTAATTCAGAAATTTTGGGATATCGTCCAAATACTATATTTTAAGATACTCAGAAGTTTAGACATATATTTTTAGAATTTTAGAACTATTATATTTCTAACGTGCAAACTTAACGATATTCTTTACTCTCGAACGCTCATTTCTCCATGATATACATTAACGATTTTAAAATTTGCGGTAGCCCGGTGTATTCGAGGCGTAGACAGGAAATTTGTTAAATCAGCTATTTCGAAAATAATTGAGGAGAAGTCTGCGCCAATGTGTTGAACCACTCCTTTAAACGAAGCAACATCGAGCAAAGCTGTGCCCCTGGCTATCGGGAAGAAACGAGAGAAAGAGAGAGAGAGAGAGGGGAAGAACGAGATGGATACCAGGTTAAGAGGGAGCGAGGGGGAGTTTGTGGGGTTAGTCGGAGAGGGAGAGAGAAAAATGAAAAAGTCACCGATGCCATGCGAGCGACGTGACCTCTCGTCGGTGACCCCGGACGAACCGGCCGACGACGAAGAGAGGTAAAAGGGGGAATGCCAGACCTCAGGCTACGTTCACAGTTCGCCGAAAAAGGCGTGCTACACAACCGGCACGCCGATTGTGTGTTGACCGGTCAACGTGACTCCTTTGACGGTCGGCTTAACCCTTTTTCCCTTCCCTCCTGTGCCCAGTTAATTTATGGCCGATAACGATGGAAATATTCACCTCTACGACTTCTTCCAGCTAACCGCTGCATTCACACTTTCAAACGATCGGCGATCATTGATATTCTACCCGTAGGTACACGTTAATGTTCTATTATTCAAAGTTCTTTGAGGATTAGAAAAATATTTTATTGAAATTTTATGGACAGGAATTTAAATGTTAGGGGTTTTGAAGGAAATTTGTTGTACTTCGAATTTTCGAGTTGTATGAAGTTTAAAGCACAGTATTTTTTTTTTTAGATTACGTTACAGTTTCCTTTTTAAGCTTTTAAGTCTTTCGTTAGATCGGAGGTTCAAACTTTTCAAGCTTTTAATCACAATAATTTATACTATTAGTGTAGATTATATTCGAGTTAGTGTAGTATCGGTGACATTAGAGTTTCGTTCACGTGCTTGTAATATTCATGTTTCTATGGAATATCTGTGTAAAAAGTAGGAGAACCGGAGAATCGAAGTCGAGGAGGTGGTTGCGTTTGTGGTCAGACGCCTTATCTACTTACGCCACGATCAGACGTCCGACTCCTCTACTTACTCTCACGATTCCGTTTATTCTCCTGCATACGACCTGAAATTATTGATTCAAATGAAAGAAAATAAACTTTGTATAAATAATTGATAATTTTAACACGTTGAATTAATTTTGAATTTGAAACAATACCTTATTAACACCTTTCCAACCCAGATCGTATAACAAATTAATATCAAGCTTCGACGTTATTTAAAATTGATAATTGTAATACTGTAATACAGCTTAATCGATTAACCAATCACGAATCTTAGATTACCATCGATTATGCCCGTAACCTTAAATGTATTAACAATTTCCTTTAAATTCTCCCTGTCAGATTTCAAAATAATGAAAATTTCAGAATTTCAACGAATTATTATTACTATTCACCAGAAAGAGAATGAAACAGGAAAGGTATAAATTTGAAAGTTAGAAATGCAAAAGGTTAAACAACCGTTCGGAATATTAACAATCCGAACAATTTTCATCGCAGAAACAGTTAAACGATCGATTCCAGGATACATCGATTACGATTCAAAGAATGTTCCGCGAACGATGGAACGAACATCCGAAATATTCCGGATATTTCGAGGCATTCGCGTAAATCACGCAGCCGTTTATTCGAATCTTGATTGATCAATTAAACGTCGCTCCCTGGGACATTTATCATACGGTGAATACATCTTGTAACGAGACGAACGACCAACGGTTGACCAACGTCTTAAGCGAGAATAATGGTCTTTGCGTAACAATTAAACGTCTCTGTTCGTGGTGCATTTACGATTTCAGCAATCATTTTCCAACGTCACGACTACGAATCAAACGGACGGCTCGTCGTTTAAATCTTGTCGCATCTTCGGTGCTGTTTGAATTCTTTTCGACTCTTTCTTTTCTTCGTCTAATTGAATTTACTTCATCGATATAGCGATAGGTATGCGTCTTTTATACGGCACGATGTCAAACCTTTCGCGTTTGATTTAGAAGAAGCGGAGAATAAATGTGAATAGTTTACGATGGAAGCAAGGCTGATTTCGCGAAATACTTAGATTTGATGCGAATCTTATTTAGACGGGGGATACGGTATCTCTTCGCACTACAGTAATTTCATTATCAGCTCGGTGTCCGATTGCGCGTTATACTCTCGAGAGGACACGTACCCTTGGAAAACTATACTCAGGGACACAGTACCCTTAATTCTTCTCGATAAAAAAATTATCTCTATTGACCGATTCTTTGAAATCTTTGAAAAAAGAATCTTTGAAACTCGCAGCACCACGATTTCGAGCCACGAGACGTCACTGACTATACTTTTAGGAAATTATAATTAGATAATTATAATCTTGGAAAATTAAATATTTAGAAACTTAAATTCTAAAAAAAATTATAATCAGAGAATCGTATTCTTAGAAAATTGCGTTGCAATTGAATTTCTATATTAAATTATAATTATCCTAAACAACGTAAAATAAGAAGAAGATCTGTTACATAGCTGGAACAAGGTGCTAATTAATTTAACTGACGGTGAATGGATTGAATTCGCGGCATGCGGATCGGGTCGCCAAGTCGAATTGTCAAAATGCTCGGAGCCAAGGTGGCACGTGATGTACCGTTACACAGAAGGCGTTCGTTTATCGAATATTCGACCTATGACCCTTGACGACGCGAGAGGCACCGTGAACGCGGAAATACAGCCACGCTTGGCAGCGGCCCTCGTATGACCTTACGCGGGCCTCCGTTTGTCTCTTTGACCAGCCGATCCCGAGCCTCGCTTTTCGATGGGATAATCGCGGATTCTTTGCACCAGGCTGATTTACGAGCCCGCCTGGTCGTCGATGCGAGACGAATTTTCGACCAAGCCTCGCTCGACTATCTTCAGAATATTTCTTCCTTTTTTTTTTATACACTGAAGTTTCATTAGTTGGTTCATAAATAAATGATGGGTTGGCTGTCACGGGGGTCACCGGTGACCGGCACCCGAAATTTTTTACAATCAAATAATTACCAACAGAAATGATAAAATAAATCACGGATAGCGTTAACATTAAGCTAATAATGCTAGCTATCGAATTGAAAAGTTAAATTTGAAAATTAATTGATTGTATTGTTAATAATTAGGATTTCAGCGTGTCTGACTACCCACGTCCGTTTTCACTGTGGCAGTCAACGTGTTAAGGGTTTGCATGCAGTCACGAGGTCGAGAGAAAGGTGATATTTTGCGGATTTTTTTAAAAGCATCTAATTGATTGATTTCAAGAACATTTTGTAATTTTTTTCGTAAAAAGATGTAAATTTAATGGTTGGAAGCATTGTGGTTGCGTAACATAACTCATCGCAGGGTTATCTGACATTAAAAAAGTAAATAGATTCTGTTAGTAGATGAATTTCTATCGGGATTGAACGAATCGATTTTGTAAAATATTGAATTTCGAATTGTTAGCACGGTCTTGAAAAAGCGTATCGTTGCTTGTAAAATGGGTTATAAACAAAAAAAAAAATGAAACATTTCATATTAAACATGTAAGGCAAAATTGTATCAAGATCGTTGCAGTAGTTTCTGAAAAATGTAGTTTTGAGAAAAACGTGATTAAAGTTTTGGGTGTCAATAAATCTAAGAACTTGCATGGAGTCATCGATTCACCCTTCTTTGAAAACACTCTTCCTTGAAAAATTGATTCGACATCATGACTGTATATAAGCCTTTATGGAAGAAAACTCGAGGATACGAATTTGTTAAATCCGGGAAACTATTAATCATCTCCTAAATTCCTAAATTTATAACTGTTACTAGAGGAAAGGGTTGATTCAAGAAATAGTATTCGTCCCGTAAATGGTGACTTTAGATATTTCCAATCCGTTTAAATAACCCACCCACCAAATACAGACACAGAACCGTCAATTTCCAAGATTTGTCTAATAAATTAAGAATTTCGATTTCAAACGCTTCGGTGGAAACGTTTCGCGCAACGAATGGTTGAATTTTCGCGCGTCAATCGAATCGTGAAAAATGCAACGATCTGCGTGGATGCAACGGCCAGGAGCGTGCATCAACGGCGGCGCCCGCTACTCATTGACATTTAACTTTCGAAATTGAACAGAGAACGGCGAGATGCGGCCTCAGAATCGTTGCTGCCGCGAAATACCATCGGCCGCATAGAGGAGCTAACATTTAAATGCCATTGCTGCCCGGCAAGACGCATGGCCTACGCCGAGATGCACCTGAAAGGGCTCTGTTCCTTCTCTCTTTTGTCCCTGTATCTTCTCCCGTCTCGCTGCTGTTCATCGAGAGCATCGATAAAGTTAAAATATTCCGTGGACTTTCACGCTTTTCGCGTTAAACGCCGTCGACCATGGTCGGGAAAGTTAGAGCCTGACAGGGAAGTTGCGAGATTATTCGCTTGGCAAACTTTTTATTTATTAAAATTCTTCGTTTCGTACGTTCGGAGCTGGTTGGTTTACGAGACGTGTTGAGAGTTGCGAAAATTATCTTGTTCGGGAGATGTTAATGTATCGGAGATTTAGGATTCTTGGTGTTAGATATTTGGGGGGAAGTGTTTGGGGGAATTGTGAAACTGGGTTTGCTGAAGTTGTGGAATTATTATTAGTAATTAGGAAATTTGGTGGATTCGAATTTTTTCACTTGGCAAGCTTTCTCGGGTTATAATAATCCTTCGTTCACGTTTTGTAACATTGCGCCGACAAAGATTGAATTTTATCGTCGATGAAACAAACGGCGATGATCGATATCGTAAGAACTACGAAAGCAAAACGATTAATGTCAATGGGATTAAATGGAAGAGGAACAATCTTCTTGATGATCGTACAGACACGTACACAAGTGTAACGCTTATATGGACACGGCTTATTAGCTGTACGCACGATTACGTTGGGTCGCGCGCCTCTTCTCTGTACCGCACCGAACACGGTATCGCTCGTAATTACATCCCCTATTTACTCTGCCTAATGAGCGTTTGATTGGCTCTGTTAATTATTGTAAAGCCAGCCGGACTCGTTACCAGCACGAGTAACGGAACGCCTCGATGAGGATCGGTATCTTCGACCACCGTGCACCGTTCCTTTTCCGATATTTTCGATTCACGGTGTCCTTCGGAATTCGCTACAATAATTAATAGAATTTGGATTTTATATTATTTTTATTAATATACGTCTTTCGTAAAAACTTGAATATTGCAAAATGACAATTATCTGTGAAAGAGGAGATTCTAAGCTTCGAATCGATGTATAATACATCTCAAAGACACGAATGTATATCGAATAAACAGATTTAAAATATTCATACTTCATCGTATCGACCAGAGTTTCCCTCAACGATTAAAGTTTAATTACGCAAAGTAACGAATGGCGATGTAAGTCCGAAAACGAGACAATCATATTTCTTACAATTGTATATATAGGCGATCGCCTCAACAAACGCATCCCGGCATCACTACATTTCCTCGTCCAAACAACGACGATAAACATTGTTTCGCGCAACAACCATGACAAAACCCATTTCGAATCGTTGAAATATCCCTTGGCTCACGGGGTATCGGGCAAAGAAAGAAATAAATGAATGGACAAACAGCGAAAGACACAGGAGAGCAGCGCACGATTTGCCCTTGGCCCTCGAAGAATCAGCATCCGGTTTATCCGTAGGATCTTCACGCCGTCGGCGCCACGCCGATCCCGTAAAGGAAAAACGAGCAGGGGAGTAAAGGGGGAAAAGAAAGAGAAGAAGAAGAAAAAAAATGAAAGAAATAAACTAATTGCTGCCCTCCTAGAGCTAAGTTCGCGGAACGAGGTGAATCGTTATCTTTTCCGACTAATTAAATTACTCACCGTGAAATCCAGCGAGAGGGCAACGCTCACGCTGCTTGATTCTCGTGTTAAGTGGTAAATCGTCGAGTTAACATCCGTTTCTTGTTGTGTTTAAAACAGCGACAATAATGTTACGTGTTAGCATCTCAGTTGGTTCAAGTTTGCGTCTGTTTCGGTTCGAAAAGTGTAAAACATCTTGCAAAGTACAAAATTCTATTCTTTGATCTGTTACCTTAGGTTTTAAGCGAATCAGAGTATTAAGGACGAGGGGCCTGGGGGTAGGTTAGTTGGGTTAAATTTTTGATTAAATTTACAGGTGGATATTACTGGGGCTATGTGAAAGTTCCACTCACTTTCGAATAATTAGTAATTCAAGATACCATCGTATTAATTTTGGAATTTCTTTGTTTATAAAATTGCCTGGACGCTTTACTCTGAATCCTATCTCGATTACTATTCAATAAAATTTCCAATTTTGCCAATTTGCCAAGCTTGCCACTTTGCAAGCTTACCAATTTGCCAAGTTTACCAGTAGAGAAATTTGTCAATTTGCAATTTTACTAATTCTAAATTTTCCAATTTCCGATTTTGCCAATTTTCCAATTTTGCCGAGTTACAAGCTTGCCAATTTGCCAAGTTTACTACTTGAGAAATTTTGTCTTTTAGAGGACAATTTGAATGAAGAATGAACGAGAGGCCTGTGATAACATTTACGATTAAGAATTGGGGCACCCTTGAAGTCACTTACAACAAGACAATTTATTTAACACCTCGACTGCCTCGCTAAAGGCACTGAAAACTTGGTCAATCAAATACCTATTATTATTACAATTCCTCGTAATTTCTATTATTCAGAATTTCGAGCACCTAATACGACGATTTCTAATTAAGTATCTAATTAAGACTTTCTACGAAAATTCAAGTGTCACCCGAATATGGGTGACGCAGCAGTCGACGTGTCAAAGGGCTATAATAATATCTAAAATTATAAATCGAAGTCTCCCTAAATATTTAACCCCCCTCAATTTGCCCCTGGCGACACCTGAATCTCTATGGTAATCCATCAGCCCTGTTTATTAGGAAATTTCGCACGTGTGCCCAATTGGAAATAGCTTGGCGGTCGATTTGTTAATAAGATTTTAAACGACGCAAGATATCGTTACGAAACAGGAGTTAAGATGACGAGGGATCAAGATCGTAAGGTAGATGGGGGACGACGAACGTTAGGCACGTTGTAGACTTTCATGTCCCCCGTGGAAACTGAAGTCGCGTAGTAAGAGTTGTGCTCCACATAAGGCAAGACGACGTAACGTGTATACTGTTACAACAGCCTCATTCCACCGCGTAATGCGCATAGTGCACATTCCTGTCCGCGAACTAATATCGACTGCCGGGTTGACTGGTCTGCGATGGATAAATACTGAACTAGGTCAAAGCCAGACCGTGGAGAAAAAAAATTCAGTCAAGATTCCCTTGGCATCTTACGAAGTACAAAATTCTATTATTTTAATCCGTTACCTTAGGTTTTAAGCGAATCAGAGTATTTAGGATAAGGGGCCTGGGGTTAGGTTAGTTGGGTTAAATTTTTAATTAAATCTACAGGTGGATATTACTGGGGCTACGTAAAACTTTCACTCGTTTCATACAATCGTACTAATTTTGGAATTTCTTTATGTATAAAATTGCCTCGATTACTATTCAATAAAATTTCTATTGGCTTCATGATTCCTCCAACACTACACAAATATTAAGAAACATTGCCACAGTACAGAAATAACGAAGTACGGAATAATGGACAAAAATGAGGAGAAAGAAAAGCGGAGGACAAAGGGGTATCTGAGAGTGCTCGACCTCCACCTTGATCGCCACGCATCGTGGAATTTGTTCGAGGAACTCTTCTTGTTCGCCACGGTCTCGGTGTTTTGCATTTTACGCCGGTGCCGAGATTTGGTCGTTAGATTCGCCACGAGCCTCCTACGGCGACCATGTACCTTTGGGAGCCGCGATTTCAGCCCCGGGGCAAGGATGCCCCCCGTCGTGCTCTCATGTACTCGGTGGCCCTTTCTTTCCAGGCTCGCCTCGATAATAATGTTATCTCGGCTTCGTTTTCCGCGTCGACGAGCCTCGACGACTCGCCTTCGCACCCGGGGCAAGCCTCCTGGACACAAATTTCCGCCTACGTTTCCGCTACGACTAATGCTTCCGCCTGGAACCTTTGAGAGCGTTTCAAGCGATTTTTGCTCCTTGGACATTTTCTGCTAGATTCTGACACGATTTCATGACATAAAAGTATCGCGAAATGGTACTTGTGGTATATCAGTTCAAAGCTCGAAGTCTCGCGCAAATGACTGTACAAAGGTCTTGTCAATACTTCCAATACGAAATGGCCGGCTGTTATTCATAGCCCACGGTGTCTTATTTCGAAGCATACAAAGTCTTCCACGATTTCATGACAGAAAAGTATCTGAGAATGGCAAGTGTAGTATATCAAATGAAAGCTTAAAATTGATTAAAACTAGACGTACACGTGTTTTATCGATATTCTGAACGTAAAACATCTGGTTGACAATTATAGCAAACAATGACCGATTACGAAAGATTCAAAGTCTAACACGATTTCATCACATAAAAGTATCTCGAAATGGCACTTATGGCACATCAAATTAAAGCTCACAGTTCGCTGAAAACATTGATATAACGCCTTACGCCGTATATCCGTGCAATTAATGTTTTTACCCGTGCCCGGCCGTTACTCTCCCTTCGACCCCGATCCGCGTTCACTCTCGATATTCCCTTTCACGCAGCAGCCTCTCGTCTCGTCGAAGATAGAAAACGACTTCCTGATACCGCGGGGTTAAATGCCGAATGACCGATCTCCTATATCACTTTCCGCGCCGGGGATCCGTTTTACACGAACCTCGTTTGCCATTTGCACGACACATTTCCGTCCATCGACCGCGTCGGTGAAAGGTGAAAGGTGAATCTGCACCTCGATTACATTCTCAACGAAGACGGTTTGCTTGGAAATAAATACAGAACGAAGATAATTATATATTTCTGAAGAAAACTCTCGAGAATCATCGAAAAAACACGGTGTATATTATGTATAAATTAAAGGAACTTCGTTTGCAACGTTCGACTTATTATTTTGAGACAAAAGGTAACGAAAGGGTTAACAAATTTAATATAATCGATTTGGTAAGGAAATAAAAGTAAAAATTAATATTCTATTAGCAATTGGAAGTTTAAATTTGCAAATTAACCGAAATTTAATATCTAATATTCTAATGTCTGACATATGTCTATTTTCACTACTGAAAGCTTGCAACGTTCTGCGTCATTTTAGTCTAGATCGCACCGAATTTAAAAATCGAGAAAGAACACCCTGTTTGAGATCGTTCAACGCGAAATGGCAGCAATAAAGGTAGATGAAAGAAGCGATAAACGAATGGGTTCGTGTCTTGGCAAGCTTTCTCCACGATGGTATTGCAAGGAGCGCCAGTGGATCCATTGTCCTCGTTCCTCGGCTTCTCTTTTAGTTTAGTGGGTTAGTCAGATACAGGCCGGGAGAAAGAGACAGATCTTTTGCGGTGTCTAAGCCCTGGCAGTTAGATAATGCACGCGTCATTGCTTCGAAATAAAACGGATTTGGTTGTCGTCGAAAGCGAGGAAAGTCGATTCCCCTATTGTTTCGCACGGTAATCGAAGGCCGTGGAAACGTGAACGGTTCTTGTTCGCGTAATACTCTTCCGCCATTTCTGGACCAACGTACCATCGTGCTGTTACAAGATTTTATGGGGCTTCTTTATGTCATTTCTATCCTTGAAGTTATGTTTGACTATTGTAATTTATTCTTATAAATAGGAAAGAAATATGTTGTGTATTTCTTCATCGAACGACCTTCGTTTTGTGCTTCGAAAGTGTACACTTCGTTGAGGTACATGCTTTGATTTTTAAACAGAATACCATTTTGTGTAATATTTACCAGTCGGAGTTTAATTTTCACCGATGTCTATATTTATGAAAGAATACGGTACTCTTTCTGCTTTTTATGCTGTCTTGAGAAATTTGTCAAGGTTACCGATTGAGGGATTCGCCAATTTTTTTTTATTTTACTGTTTGTAATTTACTATTTAAGAAATTTACCAATTTTCCAAGCTTTACAATTGAGTAATTTATCAATCTGCGATTTTTGCCAATTTTGCCAGTTTGCAAGCTTATTAATTTGGCACATTTGTCAGTTTACAATTTTACTGATTCGAAATTGTCTAATTTCCAATTTTGCCAATTTGCCAAGTTTGCCGCTTTGCATGCTTACCAATTCGCTAACTTTCCCAACTGAGAAACTTTACAATTTGCAATGTTGCTATATCGAAATTTTCCAATTTCCAACTTTGCCTCTTTGCAAGCTTTCCAATTTTCAAGCTTACCAATTTGCCAAGTTTACCACTTGTGAAATTTGTCAGTTTACAATTTTGCTAATTCGAAGTTTTCCAATTTCCAATTTTGCCAATTCACACTTTATCAAATCAAGAAATTTACCAATCCATTTTCGAAAGAATGCAACCGCTCGTTCTTTTCTTTTTAATCCATTGATATTGCCGTTGTCGATGGATAAGTTGGTTCGACGGTGGTTTCTCGAACGGTCGATTCGTCGAATCGTTTGAAACCGGACAGAGGAGGATCGAAGAAGCTAAGAGAGGATGTCGATCGGTCGTTAGAGCGGGATGTTTAGCCAAACGACAAAGATCTCTGTTCGAGCGCGGATGGACTGGACGTTATGTAAGCGAGGATCTCGATCCTAGATCTCGTCTGATTACTCGTTACAAGGATCGTTTCTCCTCGCGAGGGTTTATCGATATCTCGGTTACGAATTGATCGATCGCAACCAGGAAATGCCATGGACGAAAAAAATCCGACCAATTATATTCTGGCTGAAAAATTATCCTCTCCATTTCAACCCCTTCAAACGTACATCGTTGTCATTCAAAACTTTTCCCGATAGTTATGATTTATTCGTATCTGATTGATATTTTAAATTAATTTTCTTTTCTAATTTACTGTATGGCGGAGTCTGGATCAATCATGACCCGTACCTAGAAAAAATGCAACCCCATTTCGATCAAAATTAAATATACAAATGTTTAAAGGAACAAATCTCGTACGTTGATAAATAATGGTAGAAAATTTGGAAAATGAAAGTGAAATAGGGCAAGAAATGAAGTTTAAATTGTCACCATCTAGGTAGCCCACCATCCAAAGGTTATTCGTCAATTTATTGTCATTTATCTCGGTATTGTCTAAGGCAGGCCTTTTCCGGCCCGCGAGATTCATTACACTTTTACAAAATTTATTTATTTATTCGTGAAATACATTATTTTTGCATCCATACATTCAAAAATTAACTTTGATTTTAAAATAATATTCTTTCGAATATATGTCTATAGTGGGTCTAAATCTAATATGGGGATATGCGGCCCGTAGAGTTACGATGCATTTCCAAAGTGGCCCGCAAAATCATTTGCGTTGTCCACCCTTGGTCTAAAGTAACTCTGTGCAATTTGTCATTAGTGAACAGTCGCTCTCAGAATAATATACTCTCGATGGGATCTTCGTGAAAGTTTTCACCCTCCATCGATCACCTTAATAAATTTTAAATCTTTATCCAATCGCGAGTAGATATATTTATTAATATTGATTTGCAAAATTTAAGAAGAGATTTCGAAATGGAATTCTATAAAAGATATTCGTCGCGTCGAGTCGATCGATGATCTCAAAGCAAAGAGAAGCAAGCGTGTAGAAATAAAGGAACACAAGTCTCGTCCCTGGTGTACGTACAAGAATCAATTTAGCAAAAGGCCATACGATCCCGCGACTTTTTTTCTGCGGTCGGTATTACTCAAGTTTCGTTCGCGAAGACGAAGACGAAGACGACGACGGTTTCGGATGACAGCGCTCGTTTTCTCGTATCCACGAATCTCCGTTGCGAAACACACGAAGCTTCGAGGGGATGGTGATTTTATATTTTCTATCATTTTGTATTCACGAACCAATGCTGACAATCTCGAATAAGTTGAAACCACCGGTCTTCTGACAGAAATAATTAAAAATAATTCTTCTTTGAGTGATTCTTTTTGTATCTCTGAGAAACAGGTTTCGTACGTTGGTGAATAAAATAGTAGAAAATTTGGAAAATAATGAAATTTGTAGCTGTTCACCCTCTCAAGTGAAATTACGATTTATTTATATCATAATATAGGAAATTAAGGAAAGGGATAGAAATAAATGGATTCGTAAAAGTGAAATAGTGAATTTGGTTTCTGGAAGCTTTGCTGAAAAAATAGGCTGGATTCGATCGTATTTTTATTTACCTCGGTATTATATAATTTCCCAAAAGTTATACAATATTCTTTCTTTTTCTTTTTTTTCGTTTAATTTCTATGATTTTTGCATTACCGCCTTTCACATCGATCCAACTTTCAAGCACTCCGGTATTGTTTGCTCGACGAAAATGACGGGGTAGGCCACGGTGTTTATGTAACTTTCGCGTTTCAGAACTCTTAGCACCGACAGCGATAGTCGGTCGTAAAATCCTAGCCAGCGGGTTAATTATCCTGTATCGCGTTGAAAAACGATCGTTTCTCGCGATTTCCCTCTTCGATCGTAAATGTTCAGGAACGTTTACAAAATTTCTACGTTGCGTATTTTTTTTTTTGTATTTTATACTCGAGACTCGTCACTTTCTTCGGTTCGTACTTTTTCAATCAACGTTATAATTTATGCTCGAAGAATAATATTTCTATACATATTCTACCGTCGAACTTTGTGATTTGTGTTAATCTATATAATTACATGTGAGATCTTGAATCTTCATTTTATTTATAATAAAAAGTATTGGCTTGAAAATATCAGGGTAAATTTCAAATTCTAATATTTCCAGTCAATTTTCACCCTTAGCAAAAGATATTGTCTGCATTTGAATAGAAAGATTGTAAATTTAACTTAAAGGGATTAAGAGAACTCGGGAAGATTCCATTGCAACTCCGATCTGAATTTAATTACTCGTTTCACGATCCTTCGTACCTAATTGGGTTATAGTTGAATTAATTATCCCGTTGTTGCTTCTCGAAAGGCAATCATTTCCATGGGAAATATTCTGAAAAGATAAACAACATACTGTAATTTCTTCGCAAAACAAAAGTTTTCCTCGCTTCGTTGTCTCCCCTAGGTGAATCATTTTCCTTTCGTCTTCCGCCCTTTCGACTATCGCTGCGTTATATTAGCCGTTGCTGCGAGTTCTGTCTGGCTGGTTGCTCGGCTTAAAGCCTTTCCTCTCGTGCAATTTCAATGTCTACGCCAGCGTGAAAATCACGTACGATAAACAGTCTGCCTAGGATGGTAATTATCCAACCGGGGGCTTATTTATTCCCGTCTGGCGATATACTTTTACTTATTTTTTTTTTTTCAGTTCAACTTCCATTCGACCAACGTTTCCCTTCGCGTCTTTTCAAGTATTCGAGAAAATTGAAATTTTGTTTAGTGACGCTCGAATCGTAGAAAATTCTTGCGAATAATAATTTCATTTAGTTAAGGTTCAATTCTAATTCTAATATTAACTCGTAAAGGCAGGACTTTTATTACCGTTCACTTTTTAATATTATTGTCTATTTGAAAAATTGATATATCGGCAATTGGATAAATCGTATACCGAGCATAGCGGAACGTTAGGAAGCTTGTGGAGTTAAATTTTTTAACAATATTTATATTTCTCCTATGTTAACCATATTAACCCTAATTCTTGCTAATACACGGTATAAGTTCCAATCGAAGTTAAATTTTAACTTTCCTTCGATCCGCGTTATACAATTTCTTTAAATATCATTTTTCTATTAAAAAATTTAGTCCAAGCTTTGAAAATATAAATACACTGTCGAATAATTAAATTTCACTCTTTAATTTGATCATGGATTCGCGAAACAGCATAAATCGGTAAAGTGGATGGGATAAATACAAGGGTTATGAATCGGCCCGTATCAGCGACGCGTCGAAATATCTCAGTCGCGATACAGAACGTACGTTACACGTAATAAAGTACGCGAAATAACGAACGTACTTTTAAGCACTCCGAGATATCCCATAGAATCGCGCATTTGCATAAACATCCGTGGTCATCGCGTGACACAGCCGTGACGGGTCTCGTACCAACTATGCGAACCATCCGACCGTCGTTATTTTGCTTCTACACGTGTACAGAGTGTATCATAATACGTGGACATAATTTTTAACGACGGATAGTTATAGTTGCCTTGTATATGGTTAATTGGAAATAACAATTCAGAGGGATCCATTTAGGACCCGAATTTTGAATAAAAATAGAGATAAAGAAAGATTTCAGATAATTCCTTGGGAAAAAAGTTGGGTATAATATTCAGACCTTCTTTCGTATAATTTTTCCTCAAATTCATAGAATATGCAAATTATTTCTTTTATTTATTTAATGTCGCTTCAACTGCCATGGTTATTAGCGACAGCGTATCTTCATTATATTTCTGAGTAGAGTGTTGTTCCTTTTAACCAGTTGATTAACTTTTTAATGTACATTGGGTTAGGGTTAGGTATTTCCTTTATTGCAACATTGGCTGTAGTTTTGAATTAATCTGATTTGGTGCAGTCACATAATATAATGTTTGACCGTGATTCGCGTGTTGCAATTTTTGCACATTTTCGGTGGTGATCTGTCCATTAGGTGTCCGTGTGTTAATTTTGTGTACCCAATCCTAAGCCTGGTCATAATTACTTGATCTTTCCCACCACTTTATGAATATTTGATTTTTTCGTTTGCCATATGTGATTCCATTCTGATTTGCCAGTTTTGTTTATGTACTGTTTGTAGTCCTCGTATAAAGTAGGTAGTTCAATATCGATGCTTTGGGTTGGGATTTTTATTTCGTTTGTAGTATTCTCTTTTAACTGCGACCGATGAAGTACAATAGGTTTCTTATTTTCTTATGAATGATCTTGGATTCCTATTATGATTTACTGACTCGCTGAAATTTAAATAATTAAAAGTTTCTAGAGAATAATTTTAATTATTTAAATTTCATCTAAAAATTTGCATATTCTATAATTTTGAAGAAAAATTCTACGAAAAAAATCTGAATATTATACCTAACTTTTCTTCACGAATCTTTGATCATCCGTCTCGTGAATATTCGATAAAAATTCAGCATTCTACGACCGGACTTGACTCGACAAAAAAATGACTGATTCACGCTCGCGACTATCGGAATTATCAGAGAACGGAAATGCCCGTGAATCCATCGTTTATTGTGACGCAGCCTGTACGTAGATTCAGGATAATTCTCCTCGCGCTACAATAGTCGGGCGATCGCGAGCGGAAAATAAGAAGGCCTGCTGGTCTACGGCCGGTTGGAAAGTGAGAATTCCCCGGTACACGTGCGTAAATTCAAGCGTGTCGTCGACTCGGCTCAGAGAAAGGAGCAAAAAGGATCGGGAAGCAAAGGAGAGAGGCTAGGAGACACGGCGTGTATCTCGTTTCGCGGAAGTGCGTGGGGAACGAACGACACCTTCGTCACCGAAGGACCCCTGCTGCCTGCCACGAGCGAACCGTCGTCGTCCTACGATCCTGGCTCGCAAATTTCAACCGTACCCTTCGTCGGGCTATTAGCCGACCCTTCGATCGACGAGGACTTGGACATTTTTTGAATCCCCCTGTACTTAACCGCTGAATTCTAAATGCAAGTTTATGCAAGTTTATGCAAATCGAAGGAAGACGGATCCATAGATTGACACTTTTCTTTTTTTTTTGTCTTCTTTTTTTTTTATCCTTCCAAAGAGGGCTGTAAATTTCTGGATAAAGGATCGTGAAAGCTGGAAATGGATCCCCCGTGGTTTTTCTTTAGAGTTGGAGTTCTCGACGGTGTACTTGAAATCTTTGCTGAACAGTTTTGATAGCAAGGAAAGTGTCGATGTACATCATTTTTAATCTGTTATGATTGACAGTGCGAGGCAATGCATTTCAAAGACAAAAATATGTTTCTATATTACTCTGGTGGGAAGCATAATTCCCACCGTCTGTGAAGGGATTAAAGCTGAATGCTAAACGAATGTTTATGGAAATCAAAGAAGGATACGAGATTTAGATCTTACGGACAGGGAAGATTGTACATTTCTGGGTAAGGAACTGTGACACTAGGAAATAGATTCCCTTAGATTCTTCTTTTTTATTTCACAATTTCAACCCCTTAACGCGGATTTGGAGCTTCGGATACCATGTTCAGATCGTATAATATGGATTGATATTTCTTTTGACATTTTATTTGTTGATGTTACGGGCGAAGAAGATTGTAAAGTGGGCAAAGGACTGGTGACACCAGGAAATGGATCCCCTAGGTTTTTCGATTTTATTTTAATCCCTCGATGCACTGAATAAATCCTTTGCAGATTTATTTTATTTTAAATAAATAATATTCTAAGCCAGACTATGTCAGGCTTCGAAATTCTTCGTCCACAGAAAGTTAATTTGTTATTTAACTATCCTTCCTATATTTTCTTATGAAATTTAACAATGTATAAGTACTATTAGAATATGTTCATTGAAAAAATAAGTGGTATATCGTTTTTCTACAATTATTACTTATACTCACTGGTAATTGTCCTTACACGAATTTCGTTTAGTCGAGTAATTAAAAAGCAAAGAATAGACGAGTGAAATTTTCATTAATCCTTTCGTTTACAAGGTTTCTGCGTCCATTACAACGAGACTGATGATTCCCTTTCAAGCATTTTGTTCGTCACTTTCACTTAATTGCATCGATCGTTACTTGGTTTTTTTTTTTCGAGGCGTTAATTACCGTCGCCTTTTTCGAAATCTTTACATTTCTTTCATTCGATACTGTCGCAACTAGTCTTTGAATCCTTTGGACAGTGAAGGTCAGAAAATTTTTTGAGAAATTTTTATGAAAGAATTTGTACGTTAAAGATTTTTACAGCGTTACGTGAGAATATTAGGAAAACAAGTAGGAAACTATGCGATATTATTTTTTAGCATCTTAGAAACTTTCGGATATTATTTTTTTTTTTAGAACGTTAAAATGTAAGACGTTACATTTTCGGAAACTGAAGAGGTCGAAAATATCATAATTACGGTATAAATCGCGCAAGAAGTATCGAAGGGAAAGATAAGCCTGGCACATTTCCTGAATCTGTACAGGAAGCTTTTTATTTAAATATAATCGATGGTCGGAACTCGCGTAAAACCAGTGCACGCGACAGGAAAATAAAGGGCTAGGGCGATTAAGCAGGTCAGCCGGGGAATTAACAAACAGCTATCAGGATGTACGACGAATCGTTAATGAACGATTAAATAATAAGCCTGGAGGTTTCTACCCGAGGCAATAAATCCGGCTTAACGTTGGGAGCTTGGCTTGTGTATTATTTACGCTCTACGGTGACAACGTTAAAAACCCACGAAGAGTAACAACCGAGAAGGTGTCCGTGGATTAAAAGCCG
Organism: Stelis phaeoptera; assembly: GCA_943735885.1. NCBI lineage: Eukaryota > Metazoa > Arthropoda > Insecta > Hymenoptera > Megachilidae > Stelis > Stelis phaeoptera. The sequence continues at coordinate 9,526,628 of OX030939.1, read as the reverse complement.
TGACACTGCTAGTTCCAGCGATTACTCTTCCTCGCAACGATGCAATTAAATCCAACGAGTTACGTTTTGTTTACCCTTTACGAGCTCGTTTCCGATCGTTCCGATTCAACGACAGACTTTTCTATCGCAAACGATCGATTTCGTGCAATTTATAATAAATGCATTCAATGTTGCATTAATAACGAGAAATTTTCTTAGAATTAACTGTTATTTTTTCATTTAACCCTAGGATGCATGATCGTTGCTTTCAACAGATTTACATATGTGGGGTGAAAAAAAACCCCCACAGCAGTTGACACAGTATAAAGCGAACATTTTTATTTATGTACTAGATGTATTACAACAATACGGAATAATATTTATATAAATACCTATTAATTACACTTTTTACAGGTATGAATTGTGTTCTTTTCATATCGACTTTTTACATTGGACACAAATTCTTTCACATTTTCTATCTTTTTTACTTGGGCACATAAAACAGCGTTTCTTTGTCAGGATTTTAGTGGGTATATTTTCCTCTTCCTGTACATCGATTAATTTTTTAATGTCTTTCACAATACGTTTTGTTAAATTAAAATTTGAATTTCCATTTCTATTTTCTTAATTATTCTATTAATGAGCTAAACAACTCATTGTGATAGGTATACATGAATTCTTAAAGGAAGACTACACAATGCCATATGGAATTATATCCTTATACTAGAAAGAAATCTAAAAGTAAATATTCACGTGGGTATAAAATACCCACGTTATGCATCCTAGGGTTAATTATACGTCTGAATAGTTTCGAATTTTGAATCGAGTTATATTCGCGCCATTTCGTAAACACTTGCCGGTTGCCAGGCAACGGGCGTGTAGCGTCCCCCGTGAAAAGTGACAGATGACGCGTTGACGTTTCGCTCGCGAAATGAAATTGATAGCTGTGCAATTACAAGTGCAAATTGTAACCGTTGTGTCGTCTGTCGTGCAACGAGGGGTCCGACCGTTTCATAAAATGACAATGTACACTGTGCTGGAAGCGTGCCGGTACACGTTAAAACGTTTAGATCCGCGTCCCGAGATAACCTAACCTTCGTCATAGTTTACCAAGCACGACGCCGGTTCCCTCGTCGGCTTTTCCTCCCGTATATCCGCTTGCCGCTACACCACGATCCAGACTGTTTCTTTGGGATAAAAATAACGTCAAGTACAACCATTTTCAAGTTTATATTTTATCACTTTATCACTTGCATTTGTTTGTTTTCTCATTGACAAAATTACTCCACTTGTCTCTTCTTAAAGTGTATTGTTTCTGTGACAGAATATAATGTGTAAGTAGTGATTGTTTAACGAGAATGTTGCATTATTAACAGGGAACATAACACAGCTGCTTTTGTAATCAATATTCCAACATAATTGTTCCGACAGAGATATCTAAATACCATCGGTCGAGGCCAGAATTATACATGAGCATAATTTGTCTTGGCGCAGCGTGTCTATAAGCAAGGTACACCATGCCGCATTAAATCTATCTACATACAATTCAGCGCAATGGTAAATTGCGTACAGAGCACAATTTATCACAGCAATAGCAGCCTTTAAATTGCGTCCATATTAGGCGTAATGAAACGTAATCTATTGCTGCATTAAGAATGGTTCTGTTTAAAGGTGGTGTGGTCGCAGGAAAGCACGCCAAGTCAAACACACCTAGACCTATCCCATTATTGCATCCTGAACAACTAAATCTAGTTTTCCTGCGCATAATCAAGCACGCTCTGACTGTCTGGACAATGAACCTCACCCTAACGCTGCGATAGGCATAATGAAGCTCACGTCTTACTCCAATACCAACAACCGTGCACAGTTTGCGGGCACATAAGGGGAGGTAAACAAGACAGGAGTTTTTTAATCCGTTTCCACCGGCGCAACAGGTACATACGGCTAAATATAAAGGCAGCGTTTTCCTTGAAATTGCTAGTCAGCAGGTAATTAGCGCCGTGGCTCGCATAATTAGCCTCGGACACGCCTAGGCGAATGTTTCACTTTCGAATCGTCGGGAGACACTTTCGTGGAACGGGCACGAGTTCCACGAAGTTAAACGACAATTTTGCATTCTCGCTGCAACGTTCGCGCGTGCTCTGCACCGAATTCAATAGACAGCAAGGAAAGAAGGGAAAGATATTGCGGGGATACTGGCGGTTCGAGCTATTAGAGAGACATCCTTAACAACTTTCTCGCAAGTATTCAACCGACTATCCGCGCCTCGTAAACGCATAAATTCATTAACGCTTGATTCAGCGTGGCTAGCACCTTATTAGCAGACCTGCGGTGAATGTCAAGCAGTTAATCCTTGGATGGTGAACCTCGTTGAGATGGTGACGATTTAAATTTAATAACATTTTCTAAACGTTAAAATATTTCTACAGAAAGTTATTTTATCGATATAGCAAATATTCTGCTTTAAAATCTAAGTCCTCGATTTCGGCTGAAATTTAGTGAGTGAGCCATTTATTTGCAAAGGAGATAATTGGCGAGCTCTTTCGTTTTCTCTGCTTTCTTTCAACAGCACAATCCTTCGGGAATATTGAGAGTGTAGGTCTCGGGTCAACGCTTGCACACGTGCTCGTTTTTCAACGAGTCCAGTGGCCAGTGTAAAATAAAACAAGCCTTACCGAGAAGAACCAGAGTCGATTCTTCGTTTCGACGAACGGTCACGTACGTTCGCCTAGGCTCGTTTGAATAATTCGCTAGTTCGCAGGACGTACACGATGCACCGGCAGAGTCTCGACTGCGAAAGTGTCTTTGTCAGCGTAACCGATAAATGCATCGTTCGGACACGTTTAAAACACGTTCACAGGATTTCTTGCTCGATCGTTGCGTCAAACGGAATGAGCACGAAATTTCACGGTTGCAACGATCGTTTTTCTTACCGTGACGGTTGTTGCGAAAGTGTTGCATTTTTCCGACAATTTGTAGCGCGTCTCAAGGTTGCTCTTGCTTAGGAAAAGACAGGAAAAAGGAAGAAATATAACCGATATAATGAATATCTATTTATCTAGCAACTTGAAATGCTTTTCGGTTGTCCTTTTAATTTTTTTTCGGTTAAAAAACGTTTGCTTAGATTTCAAAGAGTTCCAGTAATCTCTTGATCTCAATTTCAGTTTTAAACAACATCTATAATAATTTATATCATCTGCCTAGAATTAACTGCGTTGCCTGTCGTTTAAATCGAAATTCTCAGTACGAGAAACAAGTTGCATAGCAAACTACTCTTCTGAATGATAATCAAATATTTGTTAGCTTCGTTATTCCCTCGTTTCTTCGTGAACGTACGATACGAATGAAAAATCAGTAAAATAAATAGCCCAGTTGTTTAACAGCTGGTTTAATACGAGCACGACGCTACTTGATCGTTGAACGATCGAGCGTTTATTGTCTTTATTGTCGCCCGGTCGTTTTCTCTAGTGAATGAACGGATCGCAACGACGTTTCGAAGCTGTAAAAGCGCCTCTAAAGTGCCACCTCTTCGTAATTACGCGCAATAAATCGTTTCGGTCCGAGCTATTATACGGTGATCCTTTACTACGTTCGGATAATAATCACGCGTGATTTCGCTGTTAAAACGATCGCCCTCGGTTTTTACCGGTTTATCCGGCTAAGATGATGCTAGCGTGAATTCGTGCTAGTCGGAGATATTTCACGACGCGATGCTAATCGTTTGTCACGGTACTTAATTAATCCGAGGAGAAAAATATGGGTCTGCTATCGGCTACGAATCTTTCCCGGACGTATTTCACACTGTCTCGTTTGAACATTAAGGAAATGCATAAATAATTTTATCCTTTTTCTCTTCGTATTCAGTGAGTGATAACATTAATCTTAATTATAATTGCTGTTTAACTCTTCGATGCCTAATGTCACGTATACATACAGTGGCTCTTAAAAGTATTCGGACACTTTTTAAAACACAATTTCCTTTTTTAATATTGGACCAAATGACTTGAATTTTTTTTTTTTTATAAACTAGAAGAACTATAGTTTACTAGATGACAAAGAAAAAATGTTGAAAAAGTCCCAGTTGGTTGAAATTCACGAAGGATACAGTGAGGATCACATTTCTCAACTTTTTTATCCGAGCCAATAATTAAAATTTAAAACGTACTTTTCGTAGATTTCAGTAAGTTGTATGTATACACAAAGTTTCGTCGAAATCGGTTAAAGTATCTAGAAACTACAAGCAATTGAAATTTACGAGCATCGCAGTTTTTCACCTAAGAACGTGATTAGTAATTTGTGTTTTAAAGGGTGTCCGAATACTTTTAAGAGTCACTGTATTTATGCACATACTATATGTACACTACTGACAAAGAGTTTGGAATCGGTACGTAAAACCAACGAGGGACATAACTGAAGTGTAACTCGTCGATTTTAATGAAACTTATCTAGCTGGTAATTTTTTGAAAAAATATTTCACATATTTTCTTTTTTTTAACTGAGATCATCCATATCTATGATTATCTTTATGGGATAATAAAAAAAATGGTCCTTCGGAAATTATTTGTTCTAGAAAAGAATTGTTTAAACAAAAAATGGTATGCTTCTTGTGACACGTTTAAATTGCGCAAGTAGCTTTTCAAAATAATGATTCAGTAAAAAATCGTATAAAATGTTGTTAACGTTTTGCTTGTTTTTTCTTGCAATTTGTTATTTCATATTTTGAATCAATTGATAATATGAACTACGGACTAATATCTGATATATTATCAATGGAGCAATACAATTTGCAGGTATTTCTAAACTTTTGGCCGGTAGTGCATTATAATTTTATTATAAATTTAGTTTTCCAACGAATATTCTTCGCAATGCATTCAGTATACTTATCGCAAAGATACAATTAAAAATTGCAAGTTGTTCAAAGTACCTTTGGAAGCGCTCCATCCGTTAAATAAATAAATAAGTAAAATCTATGTTAATAAACTGTACTTTGTCTTCACCTCTTCAGAGCCACAGTTTATAACACTTGTGAAATATTTGTTTCGACTAATTTCGACTAAACAAAATTCCTCGTTAAGCATCAGATTCCGAGAGGAAACGCTTCCGTAGACTAATCCTGTTACACGCTTCAGAAACTCTTCACAAATCACGTGTGAGTAATTTGCATAAAAATTCCCCGGGTTCAACACCTAATCTCTCAGAAATCTATCCATTCGTTAGCTCGAGCGTATTCGAGCGTTCGAAATAGTCACCCTCTCTGTTCGTATGCACGTGAAATAAAAAGAATGTTAGGCACACGGGTTAAAGTCTAGGGGTCAAAAGTCTCGGTGAACAACGTGAAATCCTATCTCTCTTTCTCCATCCGTGAAGAATTCCTTTGAGTACCGCTACCGTGGACAGTTCGTATCCATCAAGCATTTTATCTAGCCGTCATCGGCGTCGCTTGGAAAACGATTTATTCCCCGGCCACGAACGCGAAATACTAGTCAAATCCTCCTACAACACGGCCAATTCGTTCCTTGTTGCTTCGTATGTAGTGGGACACTGAAACTCTGATCGTTAACCCTTTGAGTTAAGGCTGCGATAGATTAAATTTCCATTTGGTATCTTGCTAGTATTAGCTCTTAGCTTTCGTTAAAAAACGACTGTTGTATTTTTGGGAACTTGACAAATTTCAAGCATCGTATGTTTAGAAATTTGGAAAAATTGGAGTATTGTATTTGCAGAAAGTTAAACCTCTGTCTGTAGTAGCGAAAGATTTAAGGCTGCGATAGATTAAATTTCCATTCGGTACCTTGCTAGTATTAGCTCTTAGCTTTCGTTAAAAAACGACTGTTGTATTTTTGGGAACTTGACAAATTTCAAGCATCGTACGTTTAGAAACTTGGAAAAATTGGAGTATTGTATTTGCAGAAGCTTTGAAATTGTTAAGCTACTTAGGGATTAAAGGGTTAATTAATTAGTGGGACTTATTGTTAGAAGTAACTAGACAGCGTGTTATAAGAGGGTTTGAGCGTAATTCGTCGGTACCGGTCACACACAGGAACCCTGACCGTCGGATAACGAATGGGTCGTCGTGGATTTTCCGGTTTTGGCCAGGTGACGGGGAAGGAAACAGGAAATGTCGTTGCCGGGGACGTGGCACGTGAGCTGTACGCGCGATGAAAAGCGGACTGGGAGGCGAACGCTCGGCGCGGTTCACTCGCTATACGCTCCGATCCTCTTTCATTCGTTCGTTCGTTCGTGCTTCCGTTTGGTGATTTTTCGTGATCGAGACACACACAGTGATTCACACGTTTGTTTATGTAAAAGAATATTTTGTAGATTTTAAGTGTACGATAATATTTTATTGACCAATGTGTGGATCATTATGTACCGAACGATGGTACATTTTGTTGGTTGAGATTCGATGGTGTAATTATTGTTCTTTGCATTTGGTGATCGAAGATATTGGAAGATTGGAAGATTGTCATTGTTGCCAAGGTTTGTTGCTACGTATTGGCAATAGTTATTTGAATTTAACATCGGTCGATGCAGTGAAAAAGGACAGTGTGCAGTCAGCCAGACTGAAACTCTAACAATTGGGGATTAGAATGTTTAATTTTTAAATTTCAATTCTCAGTTTCCCCTGCTAATTGATAATGTAACAATTTTCTGATCCGCGAATCTTTTGTTCTCGATTTTATCATTTTTGTAGCTTTCAAGCACCTGGGGGTGTCTTTTAATAATTTTCTGGTGGAATGTCAGAATTTTTATAAATTGCTGCTAATCAAGGATTTGTTCAACCTTACAAAGGTTTCAGGATAGAGAATCTATATTCGCAGCACGCATTAAACATGGAAATTACACAGTTAACATAATCATTACATAAACCTTGAAACAAATATAAATTCACGTAATAAATGTACCACTTTTATTTTTTGTTTCAGAGTCAAATCACGCAGGACGAGAAGCATCAAGTGAGTACCATTTTTCAATTTTTAATTAATGGAATTTCGAATATTTCGAGAATTTCTGTTCTTTCTCCTGTTCTGATTCCTAATAAATTCATGAAAATTTATGATACTAAAACTGTACAAGATTTTTGTAAAATAGTTCAAGTTAATTGAGGGTTAAGAAACAATAATTGTTGGCATAGAACGGTAACTTTCACGACGTTTTATACGCCGATCGATCCACTTCACGTAGCTATCCGTTCACGTGGATCATCGATGAACTTACCACGGTACATACGTAGTAATTACACGGAGCGTAGTGATACCCGTGAAACGTGGCTCGATAACATTGTTCGAAACGGTAAAAATGATCACGGAGAAAGGCATCGTGTTACAGATCATCGATCACCCACCGTGAGGTAACTCCGTGAGTGCATAGTAATTATTTTTCAACTACATCGAACGGTACACGAAAACATTAACCAAAGAAACATAAAATTCAAACATAAATTTCAATTCGATAGCTACCATTATTAGCTTAATGTTAACGCTATCCGTGGTTTATTTTATCATTTCTGTTGGTAATTATTTGATTGTAAAAAATTTCGGGTACCGGTCACCGATGACCCCCGTGGCAGCCAACGTGTTAAGTATTGAATTTGAATTTTGAATCAATTTAATCTGGAACAGTAGCGTTATAGTCTGTCCTGTTCACAAACTATTATTTCATCCCCCATCCCCCAAAAGAAAATTACGAAGGTTCCCAAAATTTGTAGCTTAATTAACTAAATTTCCAATAGGAATTAAACAGAAATTTGATCCTTTAATGAATTAAAATTAAGGTAATCAGTGACGAAGTAAACTTACGAAAAGCATCGTTTTTATAATTGAAAGTTCAAATTGTAAAATTAAACGATCGTGTCTATAACAAGTTGAAAACACGGGGACGAAGGTGGTGTAGATTGAAATAAGTAGCATCGAGAGTTCACGGAAGGTTGTACGGTGACCCACGTTAATTTACGTGGACCACCAACGACCCCCACTAACTGTACCACACACGGTAATTACTGGCTCGATGATGCAACGAAGCTTCCTCGAGCGAGTCGAACGATCCGAGACCCCGGGTCACCTGGAGCTAATTGAATTCCTGCGAACGCGTCGAAACGACAACTATCGAATCTCCTTAACCCTTGTGCAGTGTTTCGTCTCAAATCCAGCCGACACGCGATTAATAATTTAATCATTTCTTAGCAAATCGGTATACGATAATTTCCTGTAATTAAAATAACAATCATTGCTGAATATAATAATTAAAAATAATCAGTTCTTGGCTGGAGTTAGTTAAGGAAATGAATATTTGATTACTTCGTGGTAAGGCTGTGTAGTAGGTTAGTATATAATTGAAGCAATAATTATATTAAATATTAGGCATAACAATTTTTTGGTTAGTGGTTGATTAATTAGTATTAATCAATTTGGAATTTTTGAAATTTTAATTTGGGGAATTAGGGATTTCCTAAAGTCACTTTGCGTCGAATTCGAGGATTAGAGAAATTTTTATTTTAATTCTAGGGTAATTTGGGAAATTAGGGATTTCCCAGATTTCCTTCGCATCGAATTCGAGAAATAGTGAAATTTTTAGTTTAATTCTAGGAAAATTTGGGAAGTTAGTGATTTCTGAAGTTTTAATTTAGGAAATTAGGGATTTCCCAGATTTCCTTCGCGTCGAATTCGAGGAATGGTGAAATTTTTACTTTAATTCTAGGGTAATTTGGGAAATTAGGGATTTCTAGAGTTTTAATTCAAATTCTTCGTAAGAATACGAATTCAATACTTAATAACTTCTTAATATTAAAATATACTGTTACCATGTTTGTAAAAATTTAAATTCAAAATCAATCAAGTAATTTGGAATTTGTCTGTTCTTCATATATATATATATTTAAGTCCTGTGATTTGAATATGACAATAATCTGAAAGTCATAAAGTATCAAAAGGCTCCCCTCTACACCACGATTAATTCATATTAAGCTGAATTCGCAAGTAGCCAAAATTACGTGGTGGTTGTTCAATTTTCTTAAGTCGTGTTATATCTTTTCATTAAGTCAGAAGTATTTTGTCCATATTTCAATGAATTTATCACAGCGATGATACATCATCGAATAATGGACTGTAATAAACGTGACACCCGCAGGGGGATTTCTTCGAGATTTTCAACAACTTGGAAAAAAAGAAAAATGGAATGGTCGCTTCGTTATACGAGGAAGAACGGTGGCACTCTTCGTTTAGGCGGAATTCAACGAAAATAATTAATACGTTTCCATGAAGAGAAACGATCACGCATCCATTACCCTGATCCAGAAAGGTGTTCCACGAACGCAGTTTGCAATCAGGTGGAGCCAAAACCGCTCGTTCCTCGTTGAAAGATCGATCGTGTGTTCTGTTTTTATGCGTTCGTTGCGTGGTAATTAGCGTTGCCCTTGTAATGGCTCGTTGCATTAACGTCACGACCACTTCTGATGCTTTCTAGTCCCTTCTTTTTTCATCTTCGTTTCTTAAGGGAAGTCAATCGTTCTCCCTGTATCAGCCCTCTTGTAACAAGATTCTTTGAAAAGATGATTTCGATACAGCAGAGTATTTTATGGTGTTGTGAGAGGATTGGTTTACAGGTAAATATTTGTTGAAATGCGTACGTTATAGAAAATTAGAGATATCTAAGATCGTAATTCGGAAAATGAAGAATTTCCCAATTACCCTGGAATTTTGATTAAAATTTGAGGATCCCACGTATTCGACGCGAAGATAATTCTGGACGCCTTTAAATTTTAGCCGTATTGAATTTTCCGAATTAGCCTGGAATTTATATTAAAATTTGAGTATTTCTCGAATTCGGCGCGAAGGTAGTTTGAAAAATCCCTAATTTGCAAAATTGCAGGTCTAGAAATTTCTAATTTTTTAAATTACTCTAGAATGTAAATTAAAATTTCACTATTCCTCGGATTCGGCGCGAAGGTAACTTAAAAAATCCATAATTTCCTAAATAAAAAATTCAGAAATCGCTAATTAACCAAATTACCTTAAAATTAAAATTAAAACTTCACCATTCCTCGGATTCGGCGCGAAGATACTTTGGAAAGTCCCTAATTTCCCAAATTACCCTGGAATTAGATAAAAATTTCACCATTCTACGAATTCGACGCGAAGGAAATCTTGGAAAATCTCTAATTCCCCAAATTACTCTAGAAATCATATAAAGATTTCACAGTTTCTCGAATTCGGCACGAAGGTACGTTGGAAAATCTCTAATTTCCTAAATTAAAATTTCAGAAATCCCTAATCACCCAAATTACCCCCCAGTTTAAATTAAAATTCTACAAATTCCAATAATCTTCAATTAGGAAATTAACCTCCCAATTTTAATTAAAATATCTTTCTATAAATTTGATAAATCGAGTCACGATTGATCCAACATTCGCCATTCGAAGGTTAATCATCACGTAAATACCTGACCAACGTCTCAACTCGATATCTTTTCCGTTACTTCTTTTTTCTTTTCAATTAACTCGAACGTATCTATCCGTTCGTTAATCTGGTTCGACAAGTAGGCGTATCGAAAGCTGGCACGCGGCTCTTTTCGAGCAATTCCCGAGCTGGAATGAAAATGCATGCTCCGAGGATGATTCACGGTCAGTTTCAAAATGGGAGGGGGATTTCAAGAGTGGTGATCTCACCTCGGTGTCACGCAACCTCAGGTCGTTGATAGTCTTTTAATACTGCGATGATTGCAGTACGCTCGGAGGAATCGCTTCAAGGAAGCCACGAACGCACGCTGTTATTTAGACGTTATAGCAAATATCATTATTTATTATTCCGTTAGGAAATTTCGAGGGTGAAAAGCAATAACGGAATCCTGATCGAACACGATCGCTCGTGTCTTTTCGCGGATATGTGTTTTCTTTTCTTTATTTGAAAAGAGGCGAGTTTCTTGTCGAAGGCGAGCAAACTCGCGCGGAAAAGTGTTAAAAAAGCGTCCGTACAAGAGACGGTACAAGCTCGGAATACCTTGTCCAGGCTTTTTCTGAGCGGTTCACCGGTGGAACCGCAGGAATTTGTCGGAAAAAATAGCCAATAACATTGTACGGATTGATTGGCTTCGTGTTACTTCAGGGAAGATTCAATTTAATGATGTACTCTATATGACAGTAACATTAATTTGTCCTGAAGTTTATTTATAATCGTGATAATTGGGAGGTGTGGCGTGAGGTGTTTTGTTTGGGTATTGAAATGTTGCGATTTTGGTTAGGGTTTTAATTAAAATTTGAATATTCGAGGAATTCGGTGTGAAAGTAACTTGGCAAGGCATTTAATTTTCCAAATAAAAATTTTAAGGATATTTAATTTCCTAAATTACTACAAAATTGTAATTAAAATTTGACTACTCCTCGGATTCGACGCAAAAGTAACTTGCGAAATCCATAATTTTGTAAATCAAAATTTCAGAAATTTCTAATTAGCTAAATTATCCTAGAATTTAAAACGTGCTTCAGAAATCCCTAATTTCCTAAATTACCCTAGAATTTAAATAAAATTTCAATATTCACCGAATTCGACGCGAAGGAAATCTACGAAATCCCTAATTTCCCAAATTGAAACTCCAGAAATCTAAAATTTCCCAAATTACCCTAGAATTAAAATAAAAATTTCAATATTCCTCGAATTCGACGCGAAGGAAATCCCTAATTCCCCAAATTGAAACTCCAGAAATCACTAATTTCCCAAAGTACCCTAGAATTTAAATTAAAATTTCACTATCTTCCGAATTCGGCCCGGAGATACCTTAAAAAATCCCTAACTCCCCAAATGAAAACTCTAGAAATCTAATTTCTCAAATTACCCTACAGTTTCAACTAAAATTTTACGAATTCCACGCGAGCAGAACTCGAAATTATAAATCCATAATTTCCTATACCACACTTGCCTAATAAAATCGAAGAAAAAATCCCAAATTACCCCTATAATATAATATCCATTCCACGAATTCTCGTGATCAAACTCACTGAACCCTTTTTCCATCGAATTCTCAATAAGACGAGAAACCATATCAAGAATATGTAATTTACTTCACGCGAAATCGTTAGTCGCAAATGAAAGGCTTAATTGCAATTCGATGTCGTAACGCGTGGGTGTAGATTAAGGCTGATTCCATTAACAGAATTGCTAATCAAACGTTGCACAATGCATGAAGGATGATTCCCGTTATTCCATTAGCGAATGGGTGTCATTGTAACGTCAATGTATCCTGTCTTCTTCTTTATATTATTTCTATACCGTGTTGTTGTTGATTTTGATTTTGTCATGATGTTCATACTTTTCGTTCGACTACTAAATTCATGTCATATTTTGTATCCTTGTTATATTATCCCTGGGTTTATCGTCTCGTTCCTACGTCTTGTATATTCTTTGCACCGACATCACCACTGTCCTTGTACATACGTTTTTTTTTTACCTGTTGTTCTTGTACTCTTGTCGTACGGTTCTCGTTGCGTATAGTTGTTTTTTCGTGTCGTTGCTTCATACCGTTGTTACGGTATGCTTGTGCATACTTTTATTTTTTCTTCTTGTGTATCTCGGTTATATGCATCTTGCGAACTTCAGAATATTAATAATTTGTCCTTGCACGAGGATCACTTTCTATTTTTATACTGTTTTCATATTATTTCTCCTTTCTTGCAAGTTTCATCCAGGTTCGGACGAATATTTGTTGTAGAATTTATTTCTTTTTATAATAGATTTATAATTATTATTGGATAACAGTTTCAAATGAGCTATGGGAGATTCGGTTTGAATTGTTGGCTCTCTCCATGGTCCGTCGTTGTCAAATTTCTAATTATTACAAATATAGACATTTGATTCTCGAATTTGACTGAAATTCTTCACCCTGCGTTAATAGTATAATAATACTACTATTTATTTCTCCGTTTCGTATCAGTTATTCAATTATTGGATTGGCAAATAAGTTCGTTCGGTTTTTTAGCGGAAGATGGAACACAATTTCTTTGACGCACAGGGTAGATTTTATTAAATTATAATATTAGCCAATTTGGGATGTGCAACAGCGCTATGAAAAACAAATGCAAATCGGAATGAAACTGTGTCGAAGCAAAAACCGAACGAAACTTATTTGCCAACCCAATATATTAAATCTGATTATCAATAACCCCTCAAAGCTAACGACACAAAATTTAACTACTGAAATACCATAAATACTTATCCTACTTAAAAATATAATCCAATGCCGTAAGTAGTTTTGCTTGTATTTAACGATACTCCCATCGACCGTGGAGAACGTCAGGTTTGAGGGATTAACGGTGTTCGACGAGTGTATTCGTCAGAAAATCCTTTCACTGTTGGCAACAACCCGAGACAGCAACGTCTGATGGAAACAAATGGACGCGGTCAAACGTATGGCTATGCAAATAGGATAAAAACGAATGTCTGTCGTGTAGCCAGCGTTCGAGACGATCTACTGATTTGCTTCTGTTATACAATGTTGCATGCTAATGCTCGGTAATCGAGGTAATTATCTCGAGAAGGTTCAGTTGTCGCGTCTACTTTCCTCGACTGGTTTTGCTTGGTACTGAAACGGTTAATGCACTTTGCTGCAAGATGATTGCACTTTGTCAGCTCGATACGTTTGAAACAACAATAATTCAGTACACGTCCCCTGTGGGCTTGAAATGGGAACACTCGACGAGATATTTAAAACATTCTGATATTAAGATAAAGAGAGAGAAAAAAAGTAATCATAAACATGAAATTAAAATTGCTTGGGTACTGATGTAATTTGCCGAAACTTTTCTCATGAATCTCATTTAAGTTTTTATTTGATTTCTCAAATTAAACGAGTTGAGAAATAAATCGTCAGATTTCTTTGAAGAATTCTTTCGAACGATGGATCGCTAAGGAAGCAGCAATTTATAATTTTCTACCTTTTCTCAAACTTTGAAACATTCCTTTAAGTATCATCATTCGTCCGCCTTTCGAAGGTTAATAAGTATTCATAAATATCGAATATTACCAAAGAAAATTACCGTATAAACGATAATAAATATCGATCCAGGGGTGTTCAAAGAGTTAATTCGAACATCTTTTTCATCGCAAAGACAGAGTTCAGTGTCCTTTGTTCTCTGGTCCCGCTCCCGCACACTGGGGGATTAGGATCCGAAGGATGTCTGGTATCCAGCACGCGATAATTCAGGTTGAAAATCAGTCGGGCGAACGAGCCTGATAAAAATCTGTACGAGTTTCGGCGCACAAAGGGCCCCGGGGATGAAGTACGCGCGTTAAGAAACCCTGGTTTCGCTCGTGGAGCATTGTAAATATTGATCTTGTAGAGTGTCGGTGGAAGTTATCACCCGAAGGGGGACTTAGAAACGAGATGGTGAAAAACGGCTTTCACGTTGGATACATTATGGGGCCCTACCTTGCCCCGGTGTGTTTCGTTAGATTTAGGGGCCAACGCCCAGAACCGCCTTTCACGTTCGTTTTTTTTTTTGTTTTATTTTTTGTTTTACACACGTGGACACGGGGACCAGGCACACCGGAGCCGGCTTCGCTGGTTTAGGCCCAGACGATGATGCTTGGCCATAGGCGTGACCGAAAAGAGGCCCCAAGACGCGAGGAGGACTCCTCCTCTTGATGTCTGGCCGCGTTTTATTTCACGTGGCTTCGAGTGATGGATGCAAAGGCACGTTACGACCGACCAGCCAACGGGTTCGATGAACCTGACCGCTCGACAGAGACCTTTTCTCATGATGTTTTGGTAGTTCTTCTTCGCCGGAGAAGCGAAATTGCTCAAGTGGAAGAGGACACTCGCTGCGTCCGCCTAAATTGCGTGCATCAAATCTTCGGATGCAATGACCGACGAGAATTTTTTGCCAGTATTAACTTCCACAACGACAGAATTGCTACTTTCTGTTCTTGCTGAAGATATTTTTTACCGTTTACGCTCTGACAGCTGTGTATTTTGTAGAATTGATGATTTTCGTAATTTTCTGCTGCTTCTTTTTCTTTCGTTGCTTACTGGGGATTGTTCGAACGATTATGGAGGACGGTTTCGTTTCGTGTATGGTTCAAGGTGTTTAACCGTTTCAGTCCCAAGCAGTGCGATCGCGCTGTTTAGATTTTGTATCTACATTTGAACGCTACCGACAACCGACGATTCACTCGCAGACCGTCGAAGTAGCATAGCTGCTCTTTTTTTAATGTAAATAATACAACCAACACATTGTTATCTTTTCGATCATTTTTATCCAACAAAACTGAAAATTTTTCGACACAAAACATGGACGAGCTAGTTTTTCAATGATCCTTAGGACTCGAACGGTTAATTTGTAAGTTACTTAAGACCCTTACGTTTATCATCTACACTAAAATTTGATTTTCATCCACTCGAACCCTTCGATCGCGAAATTAATTAACGTTACCGTCGAAATTCTTCGAGATCTTCAAATTAGGCGTATAAAGCGTGTATAAACGTGTGATCCCGTACAGGTAACGAGCTGATTAAACACCCTTGTAATTTATAAACGCGATATTTACGCGGCTGGTGAAGAACGCGTTCAAACTGGCCGCGTTTCTCTCATTCGCGAAATCATTCCCCACGCCCGGGCATTATTTCCTCGGACGTCGGTCGCGTGAAGAATTCCACCTTCGTCCCACGCCGGCTTTTCATTCTCGCCAAGGTGCGCAGGTATCGAGCGGAACGTTCGCGGCCACGAAGAAGGTGGCCGGTACATCTGGTAGGTATAGAAATCGAGCACGAACCCTTCGTTCGATCTAACCCTCGGGTTTCTCACGAATCCCGGGGGCCCTACGCCAATGGCGTACACGCGGATGGAAAGAGGCACGAAGCACGAAAAAGTGTTTGCCATCGGGCGAACACTTTCCAGCGCGCTGTCCGCGCGCGCTACGGAGTTCCACGACCGCGTTTCGGGACAACAGCACGCCGCCTGACCGGCCAACCAACGTGGGGGCCCCCCGTCCTTGGTCCGTGTCAGTGGCATAGAGCATACAGGGCCCGTTCAAGGTCGAACCGAGCGTAGCCGAGCGCTAGCGAACCGATACGAGCGTAGCCGACCGCGTTCGGGCCCCCACCGAGTTGGGCGTGGTGGTGGGGGGGGCGGGGGGGACGCGGTGAGCCGATCGAGGGCCTGAACCGAGTGTCATCCTATACCCGTGTGCCTGCCACGTCGTTTCGCAGCGTCTTAACGCACATTAATACACGCTACGTATGTACGCTAGAAGACGACACCCGCCTTCGGCCGCGGTTTTTCGTTTCTTTCACATTTTTTTTTTCTTCCACGTTGTCTGTCTACCTTCTATTTTTTTCCCCCTTTCAGTTTGCTTTCTTCTTCTTCTTCTTCTTCTTCTTCTTCTTCTTCTTTTTCTGGCGTTGCCCTTTCTTTCGATGGTCAAACTCCTTCGTACTTTTAAATTGTTTTGTTGGCTGTCTGTGGGTCCTGTGAGAACCCGGCTTTTCGCGACGAAAAATTAAACGATCCATTCGGATAGGAAATCTCCGGGACGATGATCGATGGTTACACGGTTACGATCCATGGTCGATGATCCTGGATCTTCTGGGCCCCGGGATGTTTGACGATTTCGTTTTTTCATTATTTTTTTCTACCGGCTGGGTGGCCCTACACATTTCTTTCTATTTTCTTCTTAGAATCCTGCTGTTCGAGCGGCGATACTCGGAAGTCTCGATCGTTCGTGTTCTGCGAAACATGAATTTCGTTAATCCGATCGTGGTCCGTTGATTCAGGACGCTTTTTTCGTTTCACGACGGAGAAAAGCTGTTTGCTTTTCGAGTTGTACGGTTGAACGTAAGGGGAGTTTTGGTGATTCCATGGATTTATAGAGGCCGGTTTCACGGAAGCTGCAATTTCAGGGCTCGCTGGCGAACGTAAGCGGCGCTCGAGATACGACCTTCCATGGCCAAGGATTACGGCAGAACGACCGACCGATTTTACCAATCTCCCTCCACGGACCGGTATGCTCGTGATCGTCTGATGTAACAGGTTTCACCTGGCCGTGGCAACGAGCCACGAAGAAGCAAACATCGGATTTCAAGGTTATTTAATAAGTAACCGAGAAACCAATGCTAACCATTTAACCCTTTCCGTACTTTTCACGCCGATATCTCCACTTTCTTGGCTCGATTGTCCTAATTAACGTTTCAAAAAATGAATTTTCATTGTTATTCTCATCTATAAGCGATTTCAAAATTCACTCGACGCCTTAGACGTCTTTGGAAGTGTAATTGATTCTACCCAGTCGTAAAATATTCTCAGTTCCAAATTTTCTTTGCATAACGAATAGTTAAATTTGTTTGTCCTTCGATGGAAATCATTGAATGTACGTGAATGATTTGCATAAGGACGCTCCAGTATCAATATGTCCGCAAACCTCGGATGAAGTCAGTTGCAATGGATACTTTAATTAGCATATTCATTTATCAAGACACGATTTACACCTAGAAGCTTCTAACGGTAACGGACTCTAAGACACTAGAACTTGAATACCTGAAGAGTATATATAGTTTGACACCTTTCAAGGAAGACCGTATCTATCTTATTAACACACCGGTTTCGAAATTTCCAGTTTTCTACAAATATAATTAACCGGTTATAGGTAAATTGAACAGTGTATGTTAATTATCCGCAACAATTCTAAAATAATTACCAAAAACTCTCTATTAATTCGACGAAGAATTAAATCTCTCTAACCCCACACACGACCCAGATTACCTACGAGAGGTTAACAAATATTTTAGTTATTTAAATATATTCCAAGTGTCCAAAGGGTTTTAATATGTATATTTCTGACGACAAAATATTGGCTACCGTAGAATTTTCTACTAGGAAATCAGTTGATCAGATTCTCAAAGATAACTCGATCCTGGACCAGGACAACGCATCTGGGTGGCATCCCCGTGGAAACGTTCAAATTTCCGAAGGAAGATTCCCACAGGTGACATGCGTGGATCGTTTGGTTGCAACACGAGCCCGTAAAAGGGCTAAACTTGATATGCAGCCCGTTACACGCGTGAGTTCCGTTAAATCGGCCCCGGAGTCGATTTTCACGCGACGCGTGCTTCCGGCTCGCGTGTGCCCGTCGATGGTTCGCGGCCGATAACCATCGATAAAAGCGTCATTAAATGCAAAGCGAATCGCGGGCCCGGAACACGCGACATGTCGCGCGACAACACGGTGCCCGCCGATGATGACCACCGATGTCACGTCGTTCGCCGAGATAACGGGCCAACTGGCCAAATAGGTCCATCTTGTGTCGTCGAAGCGTCGCCCGTAGCCGTCAATAACATTCGATCACGTCGTATTTCGTATTACCGTTGCTGATACGTATTCCGGATGGAAACGTTTGTTTCCAGAGGTAACGAGACGCGTCGTTAGAGTTGGAAATGGAAATGGAAATGGGAAAAGATGTTTGATCGTTCGACGGATTCTTAGAATTCTAGAATAAGGGGATTGTGGGTGATTTGGTAGGGATGGTTCGATGGTCGGCTGTTTTGGAGTTGAAACCATTGATTTATGGATTAAGGGGTTTACGTGCAGTCACGAGGTCGGGAAAAAGTGATTTTTTTTTTTTTTTATGGATTTAATTGATTAATTTATTTAAAACTTTTTTTATATGAAAGAGTAACATTTTGTAATTTTTTTGACTGTACTTATATTTTTTATCGATTTGTGAATTGTTCAAGTAGTATACCAGGGTAAGGAAACGAAAGAGGAAGTCGACTAAGAGCTAAGTAAACGATGGATATATGTACACGTGACAATTGCGAGGCTCGTTGGTTAACTGTAAGTAGCCGCATTCGGGGTCACGTTCACACGAAACCCACTCGTAACCGCTTATTAATTCGCTAATGCTAATTAATATTAATGCCGTTCGTGGCTACACCGTATCGCCATATACTTGTATTCGAAACAAGTTTGAACGCGTATCGATACTAGACGACCAGTACAGAATTTCGAAAGTTAACTGGCACACTTTCTACAGCAACTAAACCACTTGTATATCAATTATATATGCGGGTATTATATGGAATATAGTGAAATATCGATTATTATATTGTAATATATTTTAATTACATAATATATTAATACCTAAAATTATTATCTAACCTTCGTCGACTGTACCTAAAATGCCTAGGATTTTTATGATTAATACTCAAAATTACTCTTAAAGACACCTAAAATTAAGTTAAAATCAATCAAACTAAATACCATTCGAATTAATAATTTACTCGACATATTGGTAACAATTTTTATAACACCGAACAATTGCCAACATAATATTCAAAGATAATCCTTATATATCTTACAAATTTTGTTTATTTATACAAATAAACGAAAAGATTATTTATCCAGGAAGTACAGTTAATGGCGAATTGTAATCTTGGTTCGAAGTCGACGACACTGGCGGACCAATTACCCGGCGAACGTTATCTGCCGGTGACACGAGGACTCGCGACCACCTAAAGTATCCTTTTCGGCCCGACTCATCTGCCGATTACCATAATTGCCTTTTTACGGTTGTCTTCGAGAGAAGAAAAAAAAGAAAATGAAAGAAAGGAAACGGAGTCGGGTTCTCTTTTCGCGATCACAAAGAGTAGCTTTATCAACGGCGAACGTCGAAAACTTACGAGGGTCTCCAATGGTATCGACGTTAATGCGATGGAAATAAGGGTAAAAAAAGTGTATGCGTGTTCGATTGGTCGCACGGTTCGTTAATTCTTGTTGGAATCTTAACGGTGTTGCTGAAATGACCGATCGATCCTGATTCTCTTCTAAGAAATTGAGACACGCGTGTGTGTTCGCATAAGTGATGGGACGCAAGATTTGACGCAGTTTCGATCTTAGGACCCTCTGTCGTTTTAATCGTCTAACGTTTGTCACGTTAGTGTTCGAAAGAGAATCATTGGTCGGTGAAGGTTGAGGAGAATTTCCAAATTAGGTAAGGTTTAAAAATTGCTATTGCGAGGTGTCTAAATTTCTAAAGTAAGAACTTCCAAATTAGCAAAAATTAGGAAAAGGAAATTTCTATGGCTAGGCATTTACGTTTCTGGTACACCTAAGTTTCTAAACTACAAATTTCTAAATTAGGTAAGGTTTAATAAAAATTGCTATTGCGAGGTGTTTAAGTCTCTAAAATAATAACTTCCAAATTAGCAAAAATTTAAAAAAAGAAATTTCTTTGACGAGGCACTTAGGTTTCTAATACATCTAAATTTCTAAATCAAAAGCTTTCAGTCTACGAAGGAGAGATAAAACAAATACAAAAAGAAAAAAAATGAAGAATCATCTGTAGGATCTTCACTTCCAGCTCGTTCGGATTCCATTGCAACTTCCACGTTCCATCGGGTGGGAAAAGCGTGCAACCCTGTAGCAAAAAATGCCAACAATGTGGCCGACATCCTCCAATAAACCGATCCACGGTGTGACATGCGTCTTCCACTTCCCGTTCGTTTGTCAGGGGGTCAGTTTCACGAAGAACGATGGAAACTAAGAGAAATCACGTTGATTGGATTGGCCGAGTTCAGCCCGGCGATAAGAAGCGATTCTCTTTCAGCTATTAATTAAACGAGCTAACGTGGTTCCGTCACCGGCAATTTCCTGATATTTCCCGCGCTCGATGAATTAATTGCCCAGTCTTGGTCCTCTTTCGTCTTTCCCTTCTGTTGCCTTTTTGCGATTGTAATTCGCTTCCTCGCCGGCGTTAGAAAAAGCACGGCCAACCAGGTCTGCAATTAAAATCCTCTGGCCGGGTCGATGCACCCTCGGGCTCGAGAAAATCGCAAAAACCGTGGAAAGTGTCTGTCCGTTTCTTTACGCCATCCGTTGTTCCGTCAGCTTACGACTTTCCTGTTCGTCGTTCCGCTATTTTGCCCTTGCCTCTTTGTCCCCTTTGTCTCCTAATTAACTCGAAGGGTTGTTTCGGAGGGGGGGTTTAGTGTCTTGGGCAATTTTTTCTTTTGTTTCGACTCTAATAACGATTGATCACCATTAACGGAGTAACGACAACAGTAACGAAATGCATAGATAACAGAACGCAGGGTAATGTATAAAATTGAAGTTAACTGATATGGAAATTTATGTACCGGAAATATAAAAATAACGCTTGGGGTTCCAAATTTGTCTCTTTGACGCAATACTCGGCTATTTTGCGTTCTAAACCATAAATAGACTTAAATTTCTACCTCAACCATCCTTATTAACAAATGGAAGATAATAAGAGTGTTCAGAAGTACGTGGTTGTCGGTTTCACAATTTCTGCCTGGCAACAGGGAAAACATCGGCTGCCAAAGCAGGTGCAACTGCTCCTTTTATCTGTTCGTTAAACGAAGAGGGGAACGAATGACAGTACAGAAGCGAGGGGGAGGAAAAAGGAAGAAAACAGAGAGCAAAAGTGTGCGGTTTATTGTTCAAGGGCGTCGACTGGCCGGCTGAACGTTACACACGAACCGTGTGTTTAGCAGTCGTATAAGAATGCAGAGAACACCGTGGTACCGTAACGAATGCATCACCGTTAAAACGCAGGGACTACGAACGCCATCTTAAAATATCGTTCGTTTCAAATATCCGACCGTCTAACTGTACCCGCTTAGGCATTTTTCGTCGTTCGGTTTCATATTTAACGGGAATTAGAAAAACACGTGTTAATTAATATAAATTGCAAAATATAATTGAAAATTTATTATTAAAGGAGAACCATAACCCGATAGTGCAACCACCTTAGATATTATAACAATTTGAACTCGAATATTAAAAAAAAAATACCTTTAAAATTTCACAAAATTGTAGGATCTCTCCATGGTCCGTCGTCAGAAGGTTAACAGCGAATTCGTTTATTTTTAATAGAAATTATATCTTGACAACTTTTAATTTTATAATCAAAGATTTCGTTAATTAATTAATCAACTTCTGTGTGGTATAGCGAGCAACAGATTCTCGTTAGATCCTAGGTTCGTTGAAAGTTTCATGGAAAGTGATTGATGGCGGTGGTTGGAAGATAATTAGACAGAGAAAGGAAGAAGCCCGCGGGTTACCTTCGAATGCAGTAACGCATTGGAAAGTGATCGAGAAGTCACGGAACGGAAGTACCTTGGGGAGAAGGTGGTTTGATGGCAGGTGGTGTTTAAGTTGTTTTGACAAACAGCGAAATAATTGGACGAAAGTTGACGTTTTTACAACCCGAATACCCGGATCCCTCGTATCTGGTTTTCGCAAGAATTTAATAACCTAACTCTAAACCCGTTTAGCTAATTGCAATAATATTTATATAATATTATAAATTTAAAGGATTTTCTATAATTTTAATCCTTGCGTATGCCATCTTGAAATATTAACTTGGTACCTGGATTCTTTGGAAAATATCGCAGAATAAAAATTTCTAGCTTTAACTCTCAGACAACGGATAGCTAAAATAGCAATAATCGAAATTTAATTTGATTCTAAATTAAACCCTTCGAAAAAGGATAACTAAAATAGCAATAATCGAAATTTAATGTAATTCTTGATTAAACCCTTAGAAAACGAATAACTAAAATAGCAATAATCGACATTTAATTTGATTCTAAATTAAACCCTCAGTAAAAGGATAACTAAACTAGCAATAATCCAAATTAAACTTTAGACACGTTTTTATGATAATTTTTCAAACTTTAAATTACTTCTATAAGATATTAGTTTTTTAATAAGTTTGCCAGCCTAATTTTAATGGAAACTTGTATTCGAATGCCAGCATAATAGTTGGGAAAGGGAACCTAAACTATTCATGGATAATTTGTTTCCGCGACGCGGATTTTCTAATACGTTATACGACTGTTAGACTCGTAACTGTGTACGTATTTATGTAAATTACGAAGTAAACGTCCGAGGAAGGATTACCGGCTACGTTCGTCGACCACGCTCGATTGTAAATTACTCGTTTTAATGAGAAGGTTGCCCGGTAGCATGATCGTTTCGGACATGGTCAATAAAATTGATGATTCCTCGCCAGTGTTTAAATATTCGCGTCGCCTAAACGTGACGTGCATCGTCGTCTCTGAACGATGATTTACATCTCTTGAAAGATTCAAGCATCCATCTTTTATTTTTTTATTTTTTTTAGATTTTTATCTATTTTGAACGATTTCTAAACGGAGTACAGATCTTTGCGATAGATAAGACGAGGAATATTCAAATTCTATTATTATGCGCGTTTCCACGAATAGATTTTAAATTGCCCGATTCGCGACCTTCGAATTCAAATAGGTTTTAGTCGAAATATATATTAAAATCAAATAAATGTTGCAGAATAAGAAGATACCATTCTCAATTATCTGATATTATTATTAACCCTTAAGTGCGCTTTCTATTTTAAGTTGACCACGTTGACTGCCGCAGTGAAAACGGACTTGTATAGTCAGACACGTTGAAATCCTAATTATTAAGAATACAATCAACTAATTTTCAAATTTAACCTTTCAATTCGATAGCCAGCATTGTTAGCTTAACGTTAACGCTATCCATGGTTTATTTCATCATTTCTTTTAGTAGTTATTTAATTTGTAAAAAGTTTCGGGTGCCGGTCACCTGATCCCCGTGGCAGCCAACGTGTGAACGTGTAATTAGAGGATGGAACCGTGACATAAAGTGATCGTTTCGTGATATTTACTATGTCATAGTTTCTTAATAAACAACGAAAGATATTAAAAGTATTAATTTAAAATCGCGTAGGGCCCCAGTAGTTTAGACAATTGAAAGCGTACAGAAGAATATCATTTAAAAAAAAGAAAAAGAAACTGCTACAAATTTATATTACCTTCTAATCGATCATTTCTCGTCTTAATCGCGATAAAATTGAAGTATTTTTAATTGGGAAATACCCGAAAGGATAGTGGATTTAGTTGGCAAACCGATAGAATCCTGAGGTTGAAAGAAACGTTTCCATCGGGCGAAGATAAACGGCTACCGGTGAGCTACCGGTAAGTGCTAAGAAACAGTAGCTAATCAACGGTATCTGATAAGGATAGCACAGCTAGGTAGGATCGAGATTAGGATCGGTTAGCAAATTA
This sequence comes from Stelis phaeoptera, assembly GCA_943735885.1. Classification (NCBI taxonomy): domain Eukaryota; kingdom Metazoa; phylum Arthropoda; class Insecta; order Hymenoptera; family Megachilidae; genus Stelis; species Stelis phaeoptera. The sequence goes on along the minus strand of OX030939.1, from coordinate 9,502,577 downwards.
GTCAAGCATTCCGGCGAAGCTACTTATCAGCGGTTTGCCGGCAGTTTGTCGGGGAAAGCATGAATTTCGTTCAGTTTTAACGAAGATCCGGGGATCGGATATCGAGGCAAATTGGAAAACACAGCCACGGAGGTTAATTCAATCCAGCGTAGCGGTTGTCCGGTGTCTGAAAACGATTATCGCGCGGCGAAATTAATAGGCTCTAATCGAAGTTAAATAACTCGTTGCTCGATCGCTCTTACGCGAGCTACACCCGATAGAGGCCTGTTAATTTATTTCATCGGAACCGACGAACGATATTTCCAATTTTCGATCAATGACGTTCGTGGAATTTTGATCAAGAACGCGATCGTCAACTGACAGAATGTTTGTAGATTTTTTATTGAGAAAACTTTGACAAATTTTTGAATACATCGTTTGAAAACTCCCTCCATGATTCTGAAGGCAATAAACAGAAAACTTTCACTCCTGATACCCTGACATACGTCCACAATTTACTACTGGAACAAGCAAATAAGATACAAAGCTGATAAAAGTCCAATTTAAAAACGTCTCACAATCAGACATTTTGAGCATCGAACAAAACGAAAGAATTCCCTTTTCAAGCATTCGGGGTTGCCTCGATCGTAGCCAAGAGGATGTTGCCAGCGGAGTGGTAAGAGGATTCGTCGCGTTTACGACGGTGTAGTTGGCTCTCGGAGGATCGGATCGAGAGTCCAGGATGAGACGTTCGGAACGAGTAGGATCTCCCGCAGGATCTCTCCCGCTGTGGAATCGAGCGAGAAGAAGAAGAAGGAGAGAAGGCGGTGAAGCCGGTGCTGGCGAGTGTGATGCCCGGCTAAATGTAAAACAAGAAGCACGAAGCCGGTCAGCGTGAATCTAAATATAACTACGACGCGGAGGCGCCCACCGCTCCTCCTATAACAGTCTTGCCGTGGCGATCTTCCGCTGGCGCATAGCTGCGATCTCGTGCACTCCAACAGCCACCTATGCCCTCGCCAACCAACAACCACGAGACTCCGGACATCGACGGCCAGAGACGACCGGATCGATGGACTTGCCGATCCAACGCGATAACAAGCCTTCTCTGGTAGTCCCTGATCATACGTATTTGAAGATTTTGAAAAATTCTTCGAGGAATTACGAGTATCTACCTTGGCCTGCTAGTAGAATTAAGAACAAGATGCTTTGAGAGGGTCAGTTTGTAAGATTCTTGGTGGGGGACTATGATGTTCTATCGTGAATTGATTAGTCGAATCAATACGTTGACTGTCGCAGTGAACATGGACGTATGTAGTCAGACACGTTGAGACTTTAATTATTAACCGTAGGTGCGTCAGACACGGATAAATATTTCTTGCTACAGTATTAAAACAAAGGAGGAAAATTGAAATGTTACATGCAATTTACCTTTAACAATAGTTTGTTACCTTAATTATAGTTGGAATTATACTTAAAAGTCAACTGTACTGACAGTGCGAGTGAGATTTGTAATATTTTAAAACAATTTCATGCGAAGTAAACTATGCTTACTAATGGCGAACATTTCAATTCATGTCGTTATATTTCTATTTCCTTAACGTTTTTGTTAAGAATAGCTGTACGGTTCAAGTAAAAAAATGCATACATTGTGAACATTTCGCGAATGAATTATTCACTGTTAAAATTCTCACTAGTCAATTACTAGTTCTTTAATTTTTAAGAGTGGTCAACTTCTGAAGCATTTACCAAATTTTTAAATATATTTTTCAAATTTGTATAACTTAACTTTTTTTTTAAAGTGGTCTTGTTACATAATCTAGAATGCTTAAAGAATATCTCCAAGCATCTACTATCGCTATTTAATAACAGAGCAAGCGGTTACTATTGTTCACGTGGAAGATTTCTCTTAACTGGTCAACTAATGGTACCATTACCTTATATCCTTCTGAGAGTAAAACTCTTGAGAGAAGCTAGTAGACTCTCAGCGCAGTGCCCAATTGCCACGACTAAAAATGGTTATTCAAGTAAAAAAAAAACCAGCTTGAAACATAAATGTGTCCAATTTTCCACAAAGTCGAAATATTAAAAAAATCTACGAAGCGTCAATTATCCTTTAACTCAGGAGCCGGCTAAATATTTCCATGGACGGTGGTGCGGACAAGAACGAAACGGTGAGGCACCTTTAGGGCCCAAGCCAGTTTCGGCTCTTAATTGGCTGATCAAGGCATCAAGGAAGTTTCTTGTTTTTTGCCCAGGCTCCCTCGTGAATTCTCTCCGCGATCGCGCCGATCTTATTCAATCGGTCCTTTCTTAATCGAGACGTGCATCGTCCGATCGAAGATAAGTGGCGAATCCTGGCCGTCTCCTTGCAATTTCGCCAGCTTCTTCAAAGAATTTTCGACCTCATCCTTGTACCCAGTTCCGAGTACCATGCTTGTATCGTCGAACAACGATCGTTGGATTAAATATCGAACCATCCGATATTAATCGTGAAAGGGAACAGACAAAATTTCGAAGGTACTCGATTCCATGGATATTTATTTTAGGATTCAGGGATAAGATCGTTCGAAGATCGTTGTATTCTAAAATTCTTAAGATTTATATCACAGTATTCTGGTTTATTTAACCCTCTATGGGCCCGTATAACTTTCACGTCGCATGATAATATATCGACATTTTACCAAATAATTTTAATTTTTTCACAATATGCTTTTTTTTTCACATAATGCCTTGCAAGTTGTATTATATATTTAAGAAAAAAATTCAGCCCATAGAGGTTTAACCGATATAACTAATCAGTAATATTAATAATTTAGTAAGTATCCCCAAACTTTGCCACGTACCAAGTTAAATATTACCATAAGCATAAAACGCTTAAAAATCTTAACAAGATAATTCTACGAATAAGAAAATATATAAGGGTTGCAAAAGATACACTGTACGCAACAAGATGTTCAGATAACAGGGTAACAGAAGGTTCCTGATGCAAACGTAAATCCTTCGTTTCTTTTTTTTATATATGAAACTTGTTTTTCGAGAAAGGCTCGAACATCGAAGGGATGAGCAGCCGAGAACGAAAAAGGAATCGCGATTTCCTGCTACCGGACGACTTGTTTCTGCTTCCTTCTTGCCGACGATCGCATCTATATTAAGATTGCCGCGGCTAAATGGACTGCATCTACATTGCAGATGTTTTCTCCTTCGTCCCGCCTCTTAATTGCAAACACTCGTCGAGTTTCTTTCCTCTGTTCACGCGCCTCGAATAAGCGGTCAAATTGTAGTATCGCGTTTCGATTCAATGATTTCGCTCGTGGATTTTCTGTCCACCGCTTCCAAGTCTTCGGACTTGTTAACACCTTGGCCGCCGTCAGGGTCGTCGATGACTTGGACGTTTCGAATCAGAGAGAAGAAACGAAATTTTTATAACGAAAGGTTTTGTATTTTAGTTACCGATTAAAATTGACTATTAATTACATCTTTCAGGGGATTGATCGTCGTTGTTCGGAGACGATAGAATTCGAATTGTTAGATTTAGAAATAGTTTTTAAATTTAACCCTTGGTCGGGGGACGATGGATCGATCGTGACTTTAATTAAAATTAAAAGGCTGGATATTGGAACGAAATATTTTAGATACTGGAGAAATAATATTTATAGGATTATTACAAATATATAAGCCAAGGAAAATTGAATTCGCAGTTCTAATGTTAAGCATTCTTCAATTATTATTAATCTGTATCGGATTATAGATGCAGAACAATTCTGACGAACGGAGGATCTTCGAGAAAGCAAAGAAGGGGTTAAACGCAATTTCCTGCGAGCAGAAATGGCGGAACGAGCAGTTCCTCCCCCTCGATGTCACGATAACATCGCGAATCGTTGGTCGGATCTCGTGGCGGTCCGGAAGTTTCGCTAATTTCTTACTAATGGGACGGCACAATGACGATCGTAGTTTGCATGGAGGGATCCCGGTGAACAATGTCGAGCGAAACGAAACCAGTCAGCTCCTCTTCCTTCCTCTTCTGCCTGTTCGTGGGAAAGCTGTTAAAGAATTCACCTTCATGGATCGGATGTACCCGAACGAGCGATGATATCGTGCCTTCAAGTGTTCTTCGTTCTCTTTTTTTCTTTTTTTTTTTTTTTTACCTTCGTTACCTTGGTGTAATATTGTATCAAAAAGTAGGTCCTTGTAGATGACGTTAATTCAAAACTTTTTATAATTGAAGGGATATTTTAACAAATTTCAAGGGGTGGAGTTGAAATTCTTTGAAAACTTAGTTTTGGTGCTCAGAGTTATGGATGTTTTAATAAATTTCGACGAATAGGCTTCAGTTTCTTTAAAAACTTAAGAATTTGATATTCTGGACAGTGGATGGCGCTATTTTAATAAATTTCGATTAATAGCTTTTAACACGTTGGCTGCCACGGGGGTCACCGGTGACCGACACCCGAAATTTTTTACAATCAAATAATTACCAACAGATAAATGATAAAATAAACCACGGATAGCGTTAACATTAAGCTAATAATGCTAGATTTGAAAATTAGTTGATTGTATTATTAATAATTAGGATTTCAGCGTGTCCGACTACCCACGTCCGTTTTCACTGTGCCAGTCAACGTGTTAATTCCTTTAAAAATCGAAGAATTTAGCTATTTTGATCATGGAATCCTTACACAATTTTGTTTAACAAATTTAAATAAGCAGATTTCATCCTCCTTAGATTTTCTAATTTACCGTATCGCAGTGGATTAACGTTTTGATCCGTCGCGTCGTTGCAATGATCTTAATCAATATTCGCAATTCATCGACACAATAAAGGTTTAACGGACAGCATCGTGTTTCACGGGATGGTTGCCATTTTGTACGGAATACCAGGGCATTTGTCTCGCCGCAGGATCGACCTTCGGCTCCTTTTTATTCATCCAAAAAATTCCTTACTCCCTCTTCGTCCGTTTCTTTTAGACAATTCTTCCCGCGGGCAGAAAAAACGAACGTCCTCCGGGTACGATTTTCCGTCCATGACTGTCGATTTCTTGCCGATCGGGCTCGTTAAGCGACACTAGCTCGTTCCTCGTCGAACGTAATCGTGTTTACTTTCGATCGTTCGACCGAGACACTTCTTGGGTCCCTCAGTCGTCGCGTCGTTTAGATCTCAACTGGAGAGGAACGGCGACGTCTTTTTGTCTATTCGTTCGGCTAAGGATCCTCTCGTTTTCCATCTCGAGATCTACGAAAGTCTCAAGAAAGTACATGGGAACCGGTGTCGTTGACCTTGCGTTCAGTCAGAAATTAAATTCACGATCCTGTTGCAAGAAGATCGACAAATTTTCACCAGAGACTTCCAATTCGAACGATTATTATAATAATTAATTATACAAAAATAATTCCACGGAGATTAAACGCGAAGGTAGCTAATAATAAAACAGAGGAACGAAAGAACGCTTCTGAATACTCTAAAATTCCCGGAAATAAACAAAATTCGAGTGTCACGATCGAAATCGAAAGAATAAGATTTCTTTGGATAGCAAACAAATCGTGCATCCGCAAGGTAGAGAGATTAATCAATGGTTGGTGAACGAAAGCACCGGTTCACCTTGAACTGGAAATTTATTAATGGCCAGACTCATCATAGACGACAAGGATCCGAGATCCACCGATATATACCGGAGGTCGAAAATAACCGGGGATATCGTCGCGGCACGGTTTTATCGGTGGACGTGATTCGAGACGTGGCTGAACCCTTAACAGCTAGCTTCGTCCTGTCACGCGTCAGGACCTCGTTAAGCCGGCATTGATTTATCCTGCCGCTTATTTCGAATGACACTGCATTAATATCCGGCGTTATTTCGCCTGGTAATTGCGCCCTCGTACTCGCCACCGATAAATGGTCGGCCTGTATTCCGCCGACAGGGTGTACTTTACTGTCGGTATCCGGTTAAGATTCGTCGTTACACGGAACAACCATCGAATCGTGGGCTTTGCTCCCCGTTCAAACTGGTTTATTCCCTATTCCTTGGTGATTTACTCGTGCACTTTTGTTGGCAACCCGTAAGTGTTATTCCTTCGATTCTTTATTTATTCTTTCTTCCAAGTTCGATTCGTGACTTATAATCTTCTTAACCGTGCTGAAATATACGGTGGGGTGAATGGGGTTGAGTGGATATTGGTTCTTGGATGAACCGTTGTTAAAATTATGATTTCATTCGACATCAAGCGTCGGTAACCTATGACCCCTGGGTCACCAAGTGACCCATTTGATAAGTTCGAGGGACCCACTTAAGTTCCGTGAATAAAGTATAATATATAAGAATAAATTATAAAACATAAACACGAAACAAACACTTTGAGATAATTTAAATAATAGATTAACAGTTTGGTTTGATTAGATAGTTGTATAAATGAACATAGGCGGATTACGTTCTAGAGTATTTGTCTTAAGGTGACTCCCTAGTGTAACTTTCCACAGTGCAATTTCCCCTAGTGTAAATAATCCGTAACTTCTATATTTCTTAGTGTAGTTATATCCCTAGCTTCTATATTCCCTAGTCTTATTATACCTTGAATGAATAATTCCTAGTTTCAGTACTCCCTAGTGCAGTTTTCCCCGGTGTAAATAATCCCTAGTGAAAATAGTCCCTATTGTAAATATCCATCAGCGTAATTACCCCTAGTTCCAATAATCCCTAATATCAAATACCCTATCCGTTCCAAGTCGTATCGAAAGCAGAAAAAAAAGAACGGTACAGTAAGTAAAATAAGATCAAACATCTTCCCAACCCTAGCCATCTTCGTCCCTGAGATATTCCTACAACTTCGGTATCTATGAACATAAAATCATCTAAAAAGCTTCAATATTCGGTCCGTTGGATTTCTAAAGTAAAAGTACAAGTCCCGAATGCTCCAAAACTCAACCAGCTTGGATCTTAAAAGTATTCCTGTAACTTTGATGATCTTCGACCCGAAGAGTCGACGAATATTGTTGCAAAAGGCAAGATAGGAAAAATGTGGAGCAAGGAAATGGTGGATGGATGAGGAAATTCCGAATGGCACGCGTACAAAGGGAAGGGGTTCTCGGGCCGAGTGTTAACCAGACGTTAACAATCGACGGCATTAAATTCCCTCGGCCGGTTTCGATCGATCCACGGGCTGCATCTGGTTGGCTTGCACAATTGGAAAGGCTGTCAGCGTCCGTGTACCTGGGGAACGATGATTCTGCGGTCACTACGTCGAAGAAGAAGAAGAAGAAGAAGAAGAAGAAGAAGAAGAAGGCCTTGCCGCTGCCACGGTAGCTGCTTTCCTGGCTAGCCTTTCCAGCCGGGCTTTGTACTTCTATTAGCGAGCGCGCACGTGCGCCGCTACATAACTTATTGACAGTGACGGGGCAGGACGAAAGGGAAAGGGGAAGAAGATCCCTCTGCTAGATAGAGAAACGACCAACCACCGGCTATACGATCGTCAAGGTAGACGAGGAAAGAAGAAGGAGTAACTTCTTCCAGCGCATCCTCTTCGAGACCAACCGAAGGATCCAGCCTTCTACTCCTCGACTGGTCGTACGTGACGGAACGAATTGGGAGAAAGGAATGGGTCTTTCTGTCTGTCCGTCTGTCTGTCCGCTCGGCTGCCTTCCTTCGTGAAAGAATGTTTGACGGTTCGGTGTTGATTTCGGGTAGCCACCGCTTCTTACCTTCGATCGAACGTATCTTGTATCTCGTCGAACGTTGTTTCAACATGGACTCCATGCGGCTGGATCAAACTGGTCCCGGACTCTTGTTGGACGTCGCGCTAGGCTAGTAAATAATTTTATATTTCGCGTTTGAAATCCTGTTTCATCATATTGGATGTGGGTAAATAAACGAGTTAGTCTTCTTGCTTTTCTAAACTTTATAGTTTCACTGACGAGGAAGGACGTCTGAACGGTTTTGAATTCGGACACAAAGTGAAGCTACGTTCAGGGTCGCAAAATGAAAATCCTACGTCCACTTGAAGAAAAGAATACTTTATTGCCTTGACTTTCGGTGACAAACAGTCTAAGGCACTTTAGACCCGATGGTGTTGGTACGGTTTTCTTACGCAGGAAAAAACCCAGTGTTTCTCAATAATTTTTATTAATCCTTCTCCTGGTCCCCGCCACTTTCTACACCAAACTATCGACTCTTTAAAAGGATTATTAAGACATTTTTGAGCAGCATTATTACAAAAATCGTACAGTATCGAAGAATCGCAACGGCTATGGAAACTTAGTGTCTTTTGTAAGATTTCTGTGTAAAATTTAACCAGAATTAACAGTTAACACTCCGTTTGGATTGAATTGTAATGGAACGAATTCGGACCCGAAGTGGACCGGGCCTGAACTTAATTCTTGGATGTCAAACTCGTTAATATTACCATTTTCCATATGAACTACTGGCGATGAAGCTTCTTTAACACTTCATCGACCGCTAGCCTATTAATCGGCTTTTAGCTATCGACGGTTTTCGTCCAGTGGGATTTACTGTTTTGTTAGTAGCTGTATACTAACCTCTCCATATCCTTATGAATTATAATATTTTTTACCGTTTACAATGGATAAAGAGTTCTTTGAAACAAAAGGAATAAGCCCAACACAATGAATAGCGAAAATTTAGCCGGTACTAGGGGCAAATGCTCCCAAGACTAAGCCGGTCCTTACCGTAGGATCGGAACCTCCATACTCAAACATAAGAGGCGTCGTGGAGAAATAGAAGGACAGTCGGACGGTTTGGTCTAGGAAGTAGCGCGGCCGCCTACGAATCCGAGGTTCGCGGATTCCATTCCCGGCGACCGACGTCCGCTTTTTTCCACGATGCCTACATTACTGACAATGAGTAGCAGCCTCAACCACGACCGGGTCGATAAAGTGTCAACGGTGGGTCGAAATCAATCTAAAAAATCTTGTAATTAAAATCATACTCCAACTAAATAACTTTCTCCTGCATTTTACTGAGATTTAAAATTTCTATTCTGTTTTCCATCAAATTCCCAACACCTAGATTCTAGATCTTTCGATCGTTTGATCGTTCACTTAACGACCTTGGATCAGAAAATTCACCATCGCTATCTTCTACGCTGCGCATCATGGTTGTCGATGGAAATAGGTTGGACGAAGGAATGCAAGGCTTGGCCAGGTACTGTAAGGCGATTATGGGACGTGAAATTAGCTCGGGATATTTGAAAGACGCTCATTTGTACGTGCAACGAGTATGAAAGGATCAGACAACACGAGACAAAAGCGGCGAGAGGGTGAAAGAGGGGGAAGAAAGTAACGCAGCTGTTTCGAAGAGGCTGATTCGAGATGGACGACGTGCGACCACTTTTTAAACTCGTGCCACCTTCCAATTAGCAATTATTGAGACGTTTCGGCGATCGGCGTGGAATTTTAAGAAGGACACGTACGCCGGGCGGACTGAAATTTCATCGCGTGAAAAACTTCGCCGACGTTCGAGTTTCTTTTCGTCATCGAACGTTTCGTTCAGATTGTTGTTTGGTTGTATGCCAACGTAATCGGTAGCTTTATATTAGTTTTAATTATTGTAATCCGAAAGCCTCATCTTCTTTCAAAAGTCATGAATCCTTCCTTCAATAGCTGATGATTTCATCCTGAGTAGTCATCGTCGAACCTCGACCTTGTTACCTCACCCTTTTGCCAACCATTGCACTTACGATAATCCTTACCTTCTATTTTCCGAATTTATAAAACTCACCATTTTTTCCTTTCAACACAGAGAACAGACTGAACTTACACTGTATCACGCGAATATCTCTGTTACCCGTTTTAACTTTGCATTAATTTCGCTCGGCGTTGTAAATTATTATACACTAGCTGGCCCGGCAAAGGTTGTTCTGCCTAAAATAATTCTTTCATTCCAAGATTTGTTTTGAATGTATTTCTTTTTCATTACGCTCTATACAATACGACACGAAACTTGTGCACAGTTAATACCAAAAGAATATTCACGTAACTTTTCAAAGTTTTCTTACGCGAGCAAGAAAAGCAAAATTATTAAGTTCGAGAATCAATTCCAGCCTCGATAAGAAACCTCTTTCGATAAAGCTGGAGGAAAAAGAGGTTGGTCGATCGGATACGAAATTGCCGGGGCTCGTTAACCAATTACTTCGATCCAAAGAAAGAAACCGATGATTTTTCGAGGAGAGTTTCAGGGTCAGCGTGCTCGACATTCTCCGTTTTTTTTTTTGTTTCTTTTTTCCATCGTTCTTACGTTTGACTAGTCTCCTCCTTCTGTTCTGCTTTGCTCTGGCTCGTCGTCAACCCCCAACCTCCTCGTGGAACCGTAATAACTTCCTCGTGAGGCGACCAGCAAGAACGCATCTCCATCCATCATAGCTGGGACCAGGCCTCTCAGGCTTCGCTGATGGGCCTTGTTCCTGGTTCCGCGATGATTGTGATGCATTAACTGCAAAGACGCGAGAAGACGTCTCGCGTTTAGAAACGACACACCGTGACGCCCGGCTCCATCGCTAAACTGCTATGTAATCTACGGTCTGGTTTCAAGGATGGAAGAGTATATTGGCCGTGTATATACGGGCCTGAGATTCTTTTACGAACGGATCGAATTGTTTAGATTTTTCGCTTTATAACATCGAATGTTAGTTTAATTTTCGAGATATGGTTCGTGTAGTCAAGGATTGTTTTGTACGTTTAGTTTTAGCATCGAAGCGATCAATATTTATTTAGCTTCGGGTGACGTGTATGTAGGGAAAATTGTGGTGATATACGGTGGTTAGTACTGTGGGGTGATAGGGAAAACGGCGACGTAAGGGAAGGAAAGCTCGGTTAATTTATCACGCGTTGATTCCAGATTAGGCTAGGTTACTTTAATAATAGTAATTACTAGCTGCTAATTTTGTTATGTGGCAAGTTAGTAATTCTGTAATTTGGTAATTTCATAATATGGTAATATAGATATTTAGTAATTTAGAAATTTAATAATATGGTAACGCTCAGAAATAATAATATAGTAATTTAGTAATATAGTAATACAGTAATTTAATAATTTAATAATATAGTAATATAGCAATTTAGCAAGAAATAATTATTAATGTAATAATATGGTAATATAGTAATTTAGTAATACAGTAATTTAATAATATAGTAATATAGCAATTTAGCAAGAAATAATTATTAATATAATAATATGATAACATAGTAATACAGCAAATCAGCGATAACTAATCCAGTAATTAGTAATATAACAGTTTAGTAATTACTAATTAATATTTAAAGAATTTAGAATAAATATTTCTAATCAGCTTACTTTTAGTTCTAATAAAAATTAACTCAATCATTTCCAAAATTTCGAATAAAAAAATTTCAATATCATCGCTGAGGTAAAATATCTAAAAAAATCAATCTTTAATATTACACTTCGAGTTACCAGCCTGATCTTTATTTACTTTTAATAAAATTGCAGTTGTAAACATTCTTGAATTTCTTCTTATTCTATGTATGTTAAAAAAAAAAAAAACAATCTAATGAAAAACGATGACGGTCCTTATTCGACAAGATGAAAAAGCAACGTCCTGCTTCGAAGTAAAATAGCCAGCCAACTATAATTGTATGTTATTACGACGATGAAGCGTATGCAAAACCGTGTTGCTAATCGTAGCGATGAAACGACGAAATAATTAACGAGACGCGAGGGAACGGAAGACGTGTCTTTAGTCTAATAGAAATAATTGCCTATGGAAGATCGATGAGCCAACGAGCGATTCGTACAAATGCGTAGTCGATCGGCAATTTACGTTCAAACGTGATCGAACGCGATCTCATCAACGGATCTTAGAAAGTTGGAAATCTCGTGTCATTTTCTATAATTTATAGACGTATTCTCTCGTCGACTCGATCGACGCTTCGAAAATTGAAGGACGACACCTCGATACGGATCTTGATCGGTTGAGAGAAAAATATAGATGACTTGCTATCCTAAGAAGTGGAAGCTTTCTTTCGAAACACCGTCCTGTTTGAATTTGCATACTGGTGGTTGATAAGATTTCTGCACCTTTTTTCATTCGATCCGTAAGTGATTTCATAAGGTGACGAAAGCTATTAACCCTTTGCACTTGGTCGTGTTTCGAGTTAAGGATTAGAGCATCGGTTATTATATTGAGATTGGATATTGATAGATTATAGACAGTTATGAAATAAGGGCAATCTTTGAAAAATGTTATCGATATTCTTCTGTGAAGTTTCGTAGAATTCATGAACATTTGAAGTTTTATAGTTTTGTGATACTATTTGGAATTTGAATATTTAGGTATTTCGTTTACTGGAATTTCATATCTCAATTATTGGAATACTCGAGTATAAATATTTTTTAATTTGAAATTTAGATAATTTGAATGTTAGGATTTGTAGAGTATTGTAATTCGAATTTTTATAGTTTTATTATTTGGAATTTCAAGTCCTAATTCGAGTACTCGAAGTTTTATAGTTTCGCCGTTTGATATTTAGATAATTCGAACATTTGGGTATCCAAGTATTTAATAATTCGAATTACTTAAATTCCTACCATTTGAAATTTAGGTAATTTATATACTTTGTATAATTACCGCAGTTTCGAATCAAAATTATTCAAATATTCCGATTTCCCACACTAAAATCCCCGCAAATTATCAATCATTGATTCAAAAATTTATAATATCCTACGAAAATAACAAATTAACACCCTAAATACCCCAAAAATCCAATGAATAATCCATTCAAGCAGAATGATACAATTAAAATCTTAATCCGCCATTCAAAGATGACAAAAATTTCTCGAAATCAATTAAAATTTTGTTGCTGGTAGGCTAGAGAACGCGTTGCAACGGGATTCTCTTGAAATTCGATTGCGAAACGGTGGCATAGTTGCACGTCAAACTCACGGCATACGTGCTACGGTGTAATTAGATTAATATACCGCGAAATTGGATTAAGAAAGCGGAGTGGAGCCGTGCAGATACGACAAGTTTTTTTCGTGAGAACACCACCGGTGTTAATTAACGACTTGTCACGTACGCGATGCCCTACCTTCTTTATCGTCGCTTCGTCCACTTCTCCTCGGTTGTTCTCCTCCTTATAGTCCGGCTTTTCGAACTGTCATAGCGTATCGCGATCACAAAAGGAGGAATTGTTTATTGATTAATGATTCTCTTGTGCCCGAAGCAATTGCGAATCATTGTGATATTTGCGTCTGTAATTAATCGAACGTCAAGTGTGAATTTATTTACATCTGTTCTTTTTTTCATTCTTTAAGTTTTTATTTTGGTAAATTGGAACGAGTTTAAGGAGTGATATCGATTATTTTTAGGGGATGTTTTTTTAGTTGGGGGATGAAATTGATTCGGACTTTGTAACGGTCATTAAAGGGGCGAGATTGTGTTCTTATTTTTGTAATAAGCGTGAGAATATCAAAATTAAATATTGACATGCCGATCACCGTTGTTGATGGATTTTGGGACGTGGAAAGTCTGACACGATTTCATGACAGAAAAGTATCCCCAAATATCACTTATGGCACGTCGATCTAAAGCTTAAAGTTGAATAAAAACGATCACGTAAACGTTCCATCAACATTCTTAACATAGAATGTCCGGGTATCGATTGAAACAAAGATATGCATTACATCGAACTTCGTATATTATCCCTGTAATAAATTCAAAACAAACATTCTATCGCAATTTCATGACAGAAAAGTATCGCCAAATATCGCTTATGGCACATCAATCTAAAGCTTAAAGTTTAATAAAAACGACCACTTAAACGTTTCATCTACTTTCCCAATGCGGAACGGCAGACCGTTCATTGAAACTGGCAATGAGTTTTACAACCTTGTTGATCATAAAAATGTCGTTTTATCGTGTCCGGTATCCATTTAATTTTTCACAAATAATTCTGCAATCTCGTATATCACTCTCAAAATGGATATAGGCGTGTAACTGGAACAGGGGGGAAAGAAAAAAGTCGACGGATTAGAAGAGACGAAGATACCTATTATGCTAATCCGCCAATGGGCGTGGCTGGAAACGTGATTACCTGGACGAAGACTAATGCGAGCCAGCCTTGAGAATTTTCAGCACGTTATCAGAGCAAAAGGCTGACAGGGTCGTGAGCCACGACCTGGCATGCAAATGCTCGCTTGATAGCTCAATTTCGTGTAATCTAACGGAAAACAAGTTTCTCTGCTACGAATTAAGATTTCTTTTCCAAATCCCTTAATCCGCTTTATGGACGTTCCTTTCCTGTCTTTTATTGCTGATGAAGGAAATACCATATATTTTTTCAAGATGGAAGATTAACCGTACAAAATTACTTAACCTAGATTTACATTTTTCTTTTTTATCGCGTCTTCTCGATCGTTTATACGTGATTGCATTCGTCGAAACCGTTTATTGGAACAACTTTTCCAACCTTTCTTTGGTATCCTTCTTATTTCATCTATAAAAGTAATCTTGCAATCTTTTAAAGCGATGCCTGGTTGATTGAAGCGATCGTGTGGTTTAAAATGATGTCTAATCTTCTAAAATATGACGTCCAGTCCTCTGAAATAATTATACAGTCCCTTAACGCGATGCCTGATCCTTTAACATAATTCTATAGCCCTCCGAAGATGACCTTAGCCCTCGAAAATAATCTCATACTCTTCCGAAGTGACATCTAATCCTGTAAATAATTCTTTAGCCACCTAAAGTGAAGTCTGATGCTCTAAAATAACTCTATGACTCGTGAAGTAATACTTGGTCGTCTAAACCAACCGTGTAGTCCCTCAAAGTGACGCCCAGTTCTGTGTCCGATGCCTAAGGCTCAAAAATAATGTCACGCAGAAAGAAAGAATGAAAGGTGAGGCGATCGATGCAGGATCAACGGAGGACAATCGTTTGCGGTGGCCGGTGTCGAAATCGAGCGACGGAAACAAAAGGATCGTGGAGAGACGTGTCGGCGTCGGTGGTGGTAGCTGTAGTGAAAGCTGCATCGGGTACCGGCGGCCTATAATTCGAGGGCATGTCGATAAATCAGCTCGCTACATAGAGGGAACGAGAACAGAGATCCAACGGAGAAACACGGGCAGACGTTGTGCGTTGCGACACCGGGGCTCGTCTATTCGTAGGCGGTTTTGTGATATTCTTGTGCAACCTCGCTCGATAAGCTGTTCCTCGAACCATCGACTGATTGCGTCTTATCTATCCTTTTTGTCTGGAATTTGGTAGCTTGCAAGGTATCTTGAACGAAACGACCAGGATAGTTTAGTGTCGCGATGATCAGCAGATAGGTGGACTATCGTTCGATCTGGGTCTGTGTATGTCGTGTCTAGTGTGGATTTTTGACGGGGAAGATTTAGGCTTAGATTATTCTATGAAGTTAATGCATAATTTGTGTTTAAAATTATGCCTACTTTTCTAAAGTAATACCTTAGTTAAAGCAATACCAAGTTTTCTAAAGTACTACCTCTCCTACAGTAATGGCTAGGTCTCTTAGGACCTAAGACTTAGGTGATGCCTTAAAATAATTCATAGAATACCCTGAATAATGCCCTCGGGTGATGCCAATTTCTCCAACATGATGTCTGGGCCGTTTAAGCGATGCCTAATCCGTTGAAAGAGTATTCAGTTCCCTTTAGATGATACCTAATCCTGCAGAAATAATGTATGGTTCCCTGAAGCGATGCCTAGAACCTTTAGTTGATGCCAAATCACCTACATTAATGCCTTCACTAAATCAGTATCTAGTTCCCTAAAATAGTGCCGCTTTCAAATAGTACTTAATCTCCTTAAAATAATTCTTAGAGTTTCCTGAACTAACGTCCAATCCTCCAAGCTGATCCTTATCTTCTAAAGCAGTAGCTACAGATAGTTAAAATATTAGAATTCGTATTGTGTTTCGCCTGAAAAATCTTAGGTCGCTAGAATTCATTGTTTAAAGATACGCTTGCTATCTTGGCGCAGTCAGCCAGGCTGTACTTTACCCGCAAACGTTCGCGAACTAATTCTCTAGCCACGCATGCAAGGACCCGTGTAACAATAAAACATTACGATTAGACGTCGTGTTTGCCGAGTTTGCGACACCGTTCGTCCGTCCGTAGGCGTCTCCTCTGCTATATATCGTCATCGGGGTCCGATAAGTATCGTGCCGGTCGATCGAGACTCCACGATCCCCTTAGTCTGTCTTAAAATCTTTAATCGTATATTTTCAAGAACAATCCCTATCTTTCGAACGGATCTCGGGTCTTCCGTGGGTTAGATCCAACCTTCGACGACCCGATACTCCATTGCTACCAGGTCAGTTAAATATTAGGTGTATGCAAAAGTTTCCATCTCCTACGAATACTGTATAACACAGAGACTGTTGAATCAAAGGAAACTTAATCGTTAACACTGGTATCGTGTTTCTAATTTTTAAATTCGATTGATTTGGAAACACAGTTTTTTGGGGATGGTTATGAATTTAATCTAACGTGAGATCATCGGTAATCCCTGCAGCAACGAAAGGATTGCACGGACACCAGAACCATGGAGATTCTTACACGTTGGCAACGGTAATTCGAATCGGCTAACACACAATCCGATCCATCCGCTATCGTTCGAACAGCAACGAATCTTGTAGCTTGGTATCCATGGAAGAAGAGAAAAGAGGAAAAATGTTCACAACTGTACGGGATCAAAGATCACGGTCTCCAGGAACGGTCCGTACCTTTGAGAAAGATGTCTCCGAGCACAGGATTGGCCATACACTCCCATCGGATCCTTGGTGTGTATCGGGGATACAATGCGATCCGTCCGTTCCCGTATCGCGTAATCGCCTTATCAAGGGAACACGCAGCCAAGTACCAGGGGAACATAACGGTTTCCTGCGTTCGATCAAAGCACCGTTCCCAGCCAGAAAAATGCCAATACAAATTTGCATGGAGCTGGTAGAAATCCAGCGTGAAAGCTTACGTTAACTGTGTATTTGTGTGTGTGAATAGTACAACGAGAAGAAGGTGGATTGAGAATCGTGTAGATGAGAATGCAGGACAGAGGAGGAGTGTGTCGAATAACTTCCTAGAGGCGCGCCTGTCACGACGCCCCGGGTCATTGGTCACCCGGTGCTTATCTGGCGGCTGGTTACGGGCCATCTCTGGAAGTTCCCTCCCTACCCCTTTCAGATGGGCTCGATTTTCACCGCGCGATTTCATTATCCCCCGATTCCCGCCATCTGTATGTATATACACACGCACACACTCGCGCGCGTGCACTCTGTATGGGCCTTTCACACGGCCCGCGATAAATTGCCCGCGGGCTCGTTAGAATGCGAGAGCCAGAACGGACGCGCTTCCGTGTGTGGGCCCCGGATACCAAAGGACGTCCTCTATTTCCTCGATGATTCATCTTGGACACGTTTCTTAAGAGATTCCTTTAATTCCCGCTCGGTAGGCGGTGAAGAAGATCCAGAGGTATTTTGATTTCTCGTTAAAATTAAGTTGGTTCAATCCCTTGGGTCAGTTGTGAGCCAAATCTGAAAAAGTATACCATGAAACATCGTATGAAATATAATACAGTAGCAATTTTCTATACAACTAAACGTGGAAGTTCAATTTCTCGACCATACGCTCGAAAAATAATTTTATTTGCAGCGTAGTATTTTTGCGAAAGTCATTCAACAGTTCCCGTTGAAATAGACGATTATTCCATGGTATAACAGTAACCTAGGAAGCCTAAGGATTGATAGGTTAGAAGTGGCTAACCATGCAGGAAGAAGATGATGACCCAATCGCCTGTGAAAACGATTTTCTGCTTTATGTAGTACAAAAAATATTAACTCCTGAAGAGGTATTAGCACACACAGCCCCCCGTGTCCCATAATTTCACCTTTAACGATGAAATCTTTTCTCTTTACCGGGCGAGGCCCCGTTTTCCCGTTACTTCCTCATGGTGTTCGCATCATCAGCGTAACCGACGATTAAAGTAGACGATCTACGACGAATATCTCGAAGGCTGGTTACCTAACGAGCGTGTTCGTAGATGGGCGGTGCCGTCGATTGTTTCGGATTTCTCGAAAGCGTGTACGTCCGATCGACTCGGGGAGGGTAACGATCGTGACTGGATCGGTCGGGGATCGCGTTAAAACGATTCCACGGACGAATTGCTTCACGGTTATGCCGCGATCGGACGAGGAAATTCCGCGGGTGTCGTAACACGTTGCTTTGGGAACAGCCCAGAAGCATACCCTCTCAGCTACCTAGGCTTCCGTCTTACCTACCATTCCAAAGCGTTGTCGGATAACACGGGGATTATATAAATCGTGGTCACTACGTGGCTTGCGAGCAACGTTTAACACGCTGTACTACATCTCTGGTTCCATTATTATAGGGTCTGGAAGTCGAGATGCCATAAAATTTTAATACTTGATACACGCTGGCAACTAATTCCACGCTGTTGGTTTATAGCGTGATATTATTTTGTGAGACGTGTAGGGATAATATTTGTAGAATTCAAGGTGGACAGCTGCAAGCGGTAACTAATTGTCCCGCATTGGGTTCAGTTGCAGATGGAGCATAGAGGCGCGGCGGCCGATCAGCAGGAGTATCAGTAGCGGTCAACGAACTTTGGGGCCCTGAGCGGGCCCTCTCGACGGGGACGTCGGCGGCAGGAGCCGTGCTCGCGAGGGTGGGCGGCGTTGTAGCGCCGCGATGGCCGCGACCGACGGTCAGATCGTGGTTGCGGCGGCACGTTGGGCCGAGGAAGCGACGTATCTGCGTGAATTCGTGTCCAAGTACCGTCTGCCGGCGGTGATCAAGATCACGAAGGGCCAGTACGGCGGGCTGGGTGTGCCGACCCTGCCGGCGCCCAGTTTGCAGAGTACGGCCTTGTTGGTGTCGGCCGGGCGTCGACGGAAGATCGTGGCCCAGGCGGTGAAGATCAAAGAGGGTCGCAGGGTGGTAGGCGTGGGGCCCAGGCTGGCCATCCCCGACTCTTACGCGGGTTACTTCGAGATCCTGAGCGAGGAGGGTAGAGCCGTGCGCGGCATCGAGTCTGTGAGCGAGCTGTGCCGAAGATGCCCGGAGGAGGGCGCTCTGGTGCGGGAGACGGTGCGGGGAATAGCTTGCAGAGTGGACGACGAGTCGGGTATAGTGGTTCCCGAGGGGACGAGGACCCTGGCCGCCGGAGAGACGATCGTCACGGCGGGCGAAGTGAGTCTTCCTGGCCGCGGTAGATTTCTGCGCTGCGTCGATTGCCGAGGAGAGAGCGTGTTGCTGGGCATGGAGCAACGCGGCCGCTTCAGCGCGCTCGCCCGCGAGGACAACATCAGCGGCGTACACACGGCCAGAGCGTTGCTCAGCAAGCGTCTGCCTCTGACCGTCAGACTGGTGCACGGCCAGCCACCGAGGGGACTGAAGTCGTCGTCACAGTTCGTGCCGGAGCTCAGGCTGTTGTCCACGTTCGAGGAGGAGCACGTGTTCGCGTTGCCGTTGCAGAGAGAAGGGGCTGCGGTGGCGTTGCCTCTAGCTGCGCCGCTGAAGCTGGTCAAAGCGAGGAACGAGGAGGCGTTAAGGTCGATGCAGGAGTTCACGAGGCTGGTGGAGCGCGCCTCGCGTCTCGTCGCCGACGTAGCCGACCGCGCGCACGTGCTCGACGGGCGTCTGGGCGAGAGCAAGCCCTCCAGACAGACCAGAAGCGGCTCGGGCTTCCTCAGGCGGTCGTCGACCAACTCGGACAACGGGCCGCTTAGCCATCACAGAAACAACGCCGGCCATCATCATCACCATCATCATTATCACAGCAACGGACATCAGCCGTCGTCCGGACACGTGGGATACAGGGACGAGAATCGCGTGCCTCCCTCCGCTTGCACGGAGGAGTACGACGAGATCGATCAGATCTACGACTACGTTCGCGGGTTCGCCCCGTTGCCCAAGAGCGTCAGGTCGCCATACGAAAGCCCTCTGCCCGGCCCTCAGGGCGCCAGTCCTCCGCTGACACCCGTCACCGTCACTGTGACACCTCTGCTGGACGACAGACCGGAACCACCGCCCATCGAGACCATACCGACCAAGAAGATACAGGCGGAGAAACGAACGAGGCGTGCTGTTAAAGAGGCACCTCAGCCCAGGGTGGAGAAACCACCGTTGGCTAAACTGTACGTGAAGAACAGCGGCACTCAGAGGGGACGACCCTTGATGAGGCAGAAGAGCGCTTCGCCGTTGAAGGAAACGCCTCCTGGCTACAAGGGAGGCTCGCCGCTCTTCAACATACGATACAAGAGCCTGACGAACCTGCAGCAGGCCATGGAACTCGACGGGACCCTGGACTCCAGTCATTCTGGGGGTAGAACGTCGGGGGACTCCGGTGCTGGTGCTAAACTACCGGAGAAAAGGTACGTATGACATTAAAATCCTATAACCGAAGCGTATTAATTCACACTTTTCAAATTTCAAGCAACTTGCGATCTGGATCAAATATAATTTGTATTATCGCGAACGAAAAAGTGGACTTAATACACTCTAGTTCTAGAATTCAAGTATACTTAAGGTATGACACGATCTAGATGGCCTCGTTGTCTAAAAGTAGATACTCGGATCGTTAAACCTTGTTAATGTGGGGTCTGATAAGTTAACACGAGTACCTGGGAATTCACAATGGAGTCCTTGATCTGTTCCCCAGATCGCGGCGTCTGAGCAGACCGCGTTCGCTGACGAATTTAGTGTGGGAGCTCCGCGGTGGAAGTGGCCTTGGCTGCGCGAGACCGGAAACACCGCCGCCCGCCACAGCCGCACCACTGCCACCGACTAAATGTGGACCACGTCTGGCTGTCACCGTGATGGCACCTCGGCGTGTCGGCACGCTCTACCTCTAACTCGTAAGTACCATTTGCGCCAGCTTCTTAATTAAGCCTCGGAGACTCAAGGGCTTACATGCAGTCATGAGGTCGAAAAAAAAGCGAATTTTTTTACAAGCATCTAATTGATTAATATATTTGAACCTTTTTGTATATAAAAGAGTAATTTGTAATTTTTTCATGAAAAGATATTATAAATTGAATGGTTGGAAGCAGATTGTCGGAGAAGGTTTCAGAAAAAGATATAACTCATCACAGGGTTATCTGACATAAAAAAATCAAATCGATTCTGTTAGTAGATGAATTTCTCCCGGGATTGCACGAATCGATTTTGTAAAATATTGAATTTTGAATTCTTACAGCGGTTTTGAACATTATTGTTGCTTATAAAATGGGATAAAACCAAAGAAAATGAAAAAATGATTCGTTCAATCCCTGGTTGTTTTCACATTAAACATGTATATAAAATTGTATCAAGATCGTTGCAGTAGTTTCTGAAAAATGTAGTTTTGAGAAAAGCATGATTAAAGTTTCAAGTGTCAATAAATCTAAGAACTTGCATGGAGTCATCGATTCCAGACCCATATTGAGGATCCTCAACAGTCTTCTTTGAAATATTGAATTTATTCGACCTCATGACTGCATATTAACCCTCAATACTCCAAACTCTTGCGTCGCCGAACTGACGACGCAGAAAATGGACACCAAGACTTCGTCCAAATAGTCGACGACTAAAGGAAACTGCCACTAATGAAAACATCCAGTTAAAAGAATCGCAGTTAATGTAGTGCAAGAACGTAAGTTAAATGGCACGATTTAACCCGAGAAAATTGAATGTTAGAACACCATTGCTACCCAGAAGAATCCTTGTTCCCTCGCATACCTATGATGTTCCAGCTAATCGATTACCATTAGCCGGTTGCTGTGATCGCAGCATCCCTCGTTAAGTTCACGTTTTTGCCCCGTGAACGATCACTTTGTCGCCTCGTAAATTGTCTATAAAAAAGAAAAGAAACGACCCGTCACATTGTAGAGATGCTTTCGAGTATAATCGCGGCACCGCTCTCCAATGAGATTAATTTAGCTGGTCGCTACTTTATCGGTGCAACCAGAACGATACGTCGAGGCATGGCAATCAGCCAAGAAGAAGGCTTTAGCGGTTACGGCGCAGTTAGAGCGTACTTTGTCCAGGGTATCGTTCAATTTACAGGATCCAGCCGGGTCCGATCCTTTAACGAAGCATTTTATTGTCCGTTATAAAAGAGCCTAGCCAGGTGTTTCCCTATTGCCGCGAGTCCTTATTCGATTTAATCGGCCCTGCTACTCGGCTCGATCGTCATAATCGTGTCTAGGAAATGCGCACCTG
Source organism: Stelis phaeoptera (assembly GCA_943735885.1). Lineage (NCBI taxonomy): Eukaryota > Metazoa > Arthropoda > Insecta > Hymenoptera > Megachilidae > Stelis > Stelis phaeoptera. Next base: position 9,480,399 of record OX030939.1, on the reverse strand, counting down.
TGCTGTCCAGGAAACGATCGGTGTTTATTGCGAATTATTGTTGTTAACCTCATCTAATGCCTCCTGCTGGGCCGGCATGTTTCAGCTACCGACTGCTTTGCCAATTAACGGGGATAGAAGTAATTCAAGGACGGTCTTGAAGCCTTTGGTGTGTTGGATTATTGTACATTAGGGAATATTATATTAGAAAATATTATGTTAGGGAGTGATATATTAAACAATATTACTATATCAGATCCTGGTACGATTTAAATAAAGAATTAATATGGTCCCGGAACGGTGGATTAATTTTTTATTTCGTTCGACGTGTATCGAGAGGAGTAAGAGAAGGTTCGAGGAGATAACGAGGGAGGTAGGAATAGGAACGAGGGCGATGGTGGGTATGGTGGAATGGTGGATAGCGAGCGGACAGCCTCGGGATAGGTAACGTCATCCTCGCCGATGCGCCGATGCGCCGATGTAATAGGCCTGGTTCGCCTGGAAGCCGCTCCGTGAGCGGAATTGAACGAGTGCAGGTTCAACGGCTGAACAAACCGTGGCTTCCGGTCACCGGGAACACGATCACGTGTTACGAAAATTATTAGCGGGACTCCCCTGGCTGACAGCCAACAGATCTGAAACCGAACCAGTCACTGTCCGCGTGTGTCATCTTCTTCTTACCTCGTACGATGACTCAGGGGAGATATATTTATCGACAGAAAGAATTTTTATTCAGAAAGAAATGCCGATTAGTTTGCTAATAATTTGCAGAAATGAAAACTTAGAAAGTTCACTTTTTGGATTTAAAATCTGAAATAGCTTACTCAAGAAGCTGTAAACTTGGATTGAATTTTTAAACAAATCAAATGGTCCCTCTTCTTAGTTTTGAATTAACCCCTTCCGATGCTTTAACGAGGCTGACTCGTGACGCACTTTGCAACTCAAATGTTACAAATCTGACTGGTAGTGTCAGTACAGTTGACTTTTAAGTATAATTCCAACTATAATTGCTATAATTCCAACCAGAAAATTTCAGTGCAAGAATTTTAAAATGTTTTGGACCCTGAATGACCAACTAGGCCGTGTCTTTCGAAAGACAATGCCCTTTGATGATTTGCTGCTTACCAACCGTAACGTCCACTGTACACGAGTGTCATTCGAGGCTTTTTAATCGGCTGATTATGTAATTAACTCGTAAACCTTCAATGTTCCGCTCGACAGCTAAGGGTATCTATAAAACGTTTTATGAGCGACACCTTTCTGTCGGGTTAACCAGCTGATGAAGCTGTCCTGTTACCGGCACGAGAAAGCTGTTCGCTAGTTTCCTTCGATCGTTTAATTAACAACAGCTCATTCCACGGGAATAGAACAATTCGAACAGCCATATTATAACAAGTCTTTCAGTTCTTTTGTTCTGTACTCATTATCTGGCGGAAATTGAAACGAATTCAACGACCTCGATTAACGATATATGTATATATATATTTTTTTTTGTCTTGCAATGTGATATTCGAACGCGAAGTATGTAATTTCAATTATCTGTTTCATATTGAATGATTTGTTCATTAATATTGATAATTGGTGTCGTGAACACGCGTTTGAAATTTAAAATTATGAAATCGTGTGCATGAAATGGGATATTTAGGATTTTTTGGTTTTAAAATCAAAGCGGTACGAGATAACGTAAAATTAAGTACTTTCTTTTTTAATTTGGAGTTGCCATATTTTTGTAATTTACGATTTGAATGATTAAAATTACGAAATTTGTAATTTAAAATAAGTACCAGAATCGTTACGAATACATAAAAGATATTTAACGAAAGAAGATTAAATTATTCCACTGATAATGAAAATAATTATCAAACGAACCATTCCGTGTACCAAAAGTGATCAAAGACAGATGACCACGATGATCCTCGCCATATGCAGCTTAATGAGTAGCGACTGCGAACTTTTAATACAAAAGAAAAAGAAACTAATACTCGTATCATCAAAAGCATCTCCGTAACTCGTCTTAAATTTCCCAATCACCCAGCATGCAAGAAAACAAGTCGGAAACGGGTACCGGACACGAAGGTCTTCCGAGTATCCCACGAGGTCGAAGACGCTCGAGTCATCATCATCGTGAACTCCTGCGAGCAAGAAAGCCTCGAATCGTCTTGCTGACGAGCCTGGTACACGCGAAATTTTCCACAGTCTCTGCAAATTCGAAGAAAACTTCTCAAACCAATTCCATTATATAACAACCACTTCAAGATATTCAATTCTCATACTTAAGCCTACTAATTATTGTTTCGTATCATCAATATCGTAGCAACACTACTTGAAGCTATTAATTTGACGAATTTAGCAACTTTCACAGTCTTTTTCTTACAAAATTGAGCTCCACGGATCTCTTGCAATATTTATAACAGATTTCGTATTCCTCCGCCAGAGAATTCTAATAATTCTGTTCGCAATTTTAGTTGCCACTATAAGATTACATATAATATACCACTTTGAATTAAAGAAACCATAGATTTCATTTCGAAGGGGTCAAATCCGACCCTGCCACGATACTTAAGAATCGATGAACAATTTTGTAACAACAGAAGGCCACGAGTTTAATTACTAATTCCATTGGAATCGTCGGACCGCGTGGAAAAGGTCGAAAAAGGAGGAGCAAGTAGAAAAGTCGACGTGTGGTCAGCCACTGACAACCGTTCCGTTGGCGTTGAAAAGAAAAGAGAAAAATGACCAAAAATCGTTGAGAAGTTGAACTGGTCGACGTCGACAGGGAACTTGCACGAGTTCAGCGTCTCGAAAATCATAGTTGTTAATAATTATTTCAAATTGATAAGAGGAAACGTACCGGTTAGGAAGATCCTCGTAACGGTTCGGCGTTGAATATTTTTTTTTCGCCTTGCTGTTAATAGCTGATTCAACTTAGCCGGTTAATTCTTATCGACTTTGTAGACTGGTTTATCTAATTATCCGTTTTGTATTGATTTCTCGCCCGTCTTATCGTTGTGCAACTTATTAAAAACCAGCAGAGCATAAAATCAAGTCGATCGATGCTTGGGAAAATGGGTTCAAGGGAAAAATCTACCGATCGACTAGTTACTGAATTTTACTTTAACTCGTCGAGTATCCCCGTGAGTTATCGATGGCCTAGTCTCTTTAATGGGGGGGGGGGGGGGGGTTACTTTTGGGGTGAAATTTAAAATAACCATTACAATATGGTTTATAAATAAATTGTTATGTTTGTAAATTTCTAAAAAGTCAAATACGGGGGTTGTTCGTTGTAAAATCAATGTTATTTTACTTTCATCGTCGAATTTTTCCATAGAACTTTCTAAACTCCCATGAGCCACGATATCACTTTCTGTATCATATCCCAGCAGCGTTGAATGGTTTAAAGTAATTAAGAATTTGAAATTTGTTGCGATATTGCAATATTGAAGGGATTGAAATTCACAGGGCCCCATATAAACGCTAAACTATAAAATAACAGTAAAAAGAAGTAAATCTACGAAAGTATCCCTCGTTTGAAACCGCAAACCTTCCGTCTGCCATCTTTTCCTCGACTCTCACAGTAGAAATATCAACGCACGATCGGACCATCAGTGGTTACAAAAAACCCACCAATCGTCCATAATGGTAATGAGATTCGTGCTTAGGAGAAAGTATGTATCACGAACGAGCCATCTAGTAGCGATTTCAGGAAGCGGTCAAAGCCACCGTGCCAAATAATCGTGAAATTAGAAATAAGAATGTGCTGACGATGGGGCATTGAATAAGATGGCAGAGGCGCATCGTGGATTTTTCAGAATTTCTATTACGCTATTATCGTCTATCACGGTGTCTACTCACTGGCAACATTCTTGCAAGCTTGCTAAGCCAACGTACGAGGATGTGTCACATGAAACCGCGACGATATAAGGAGGCGAACGAAGGAAGAGAGACGGGAAGGGGGACAGTGTTCTGTGGCGAAATTGTCCAGCGTTGTAGGTAATTGGCCTCCGCGGGGATCGCGGTTAATCGAAGCCCATCTCTTTTTCTACGCTCGACCCTTTAAAGCTTTTCTTTTTTCCTTTCTTTGCCTTCGCCTTTGGTTCGCTTTGCTCTCTTTCCGCGTGGCAGAGGCCGACGCGAATCGAACGAATGGATTCCACGGTAAAACGCGAACCGATTGTGGGTAGCGAATTAGATGATGAAATAAGTAGCGAGCCTAATGACGGAGAACGAGTCAAATGGAAAACTGTACGCTGGATTTTTTTTGTTCAACTTTTCAACCGTGTCGGCTCTGAATCTGTCCTTCTGGAACCTTGCCAGGAAACAGGAACGGGGAAAGTGAATCCTTTTCTTTATCCGTAAATCGTATAATTTAACAGAAAACCTTCTTCCTCGTGATTATTTCTCGTCAGCTTTCAATAGCGCGTTTGTTCGACGTTGGAAATTTTTAAGCTGGTACCGGCGAGAAAGTTAATACCGGCGATCCCTCTGGTGGCGAGTACCGTCACCCATTTACATCATCGCTATGTTACGTGGAGAGCGTCCTTCGACTTCTTCTTCTTCTTCTTCTTCTCTGGCCGTGCTGGTTCCTATATGTATGTACGTGCATATTTGTGCGTGGGCGGAGACCAGTAGCCGGCTCGCAGCACGGCCGGTTGATCGGCCTGTTGGACCGTGACGTGCCAACCACTACCACTTTATTATTACTACTATGCACTGGCGCGCATTACTCTCGAGGGGCCCCGTGTTCTTTGCTCTGGCCTGCATTTACACTCTGCCCCGATCCTTGGATAGAGTAAATGCATACCGAGCTTCTTCGCCTATACTATCACTGACTTTTTTCCCTGAAAAAAAAAAGTGGAAATTATCGTGTATAGTCAGACACCAGTTGTTTGAACCGATCGGGGGCCTAGGTGTTTTGTCTAGTTTGTGACTACGGATCGAGGCAAAAATTCTTTATTATTAAACCGAATATTAACACCTGGACTAGGTGATCATCTTAATTTCCAGTTTCCTGTCGCACCGTAAATGGAGATTAAGAAAAGAAATACTATTTTCTTAGGGAATTGGAAATTTCGAAATTTCCAACGCCGAATTCTTTCGTGGCTCGTTGGACAAATGACTAGGGAAAGGTAGATGAATTCAGAAGGCGTTGAAGACGTCTTTTAAAAAGTGGAAGAAACACGCGTGTAGGAAACTGGTACTATAGATAAGAGGTTAAGGATCTGGATTGTTTTCAAGGTCGATGCGGTTTCACCTTGTTGCTTGGTCACTTTCTTGGTGAAGTCATGCGAGATGCTGAGGATGCGAGGATAAGGTTGCAGGGGGTGGTATGCGGTAAAAGCGGACAGGAACGCGAAGTCTTTGTTGCAGACGGGCTCTTGTACGCATCCTTGAATCTTTGCATTTGAAATTTTCTTCGCGATACGATCTGCTTGGTCGATTTCAATGATCTTGGTGTTATGTTGGAAAGATCAGTTTCTGATCCTGAATAATCCTCGATTTACGATTTGTATCTCAATTCTTACTTCGCGCGATCAGTATTTCCTTCGAAAATAATTTCTGATCATATTTCTTGTGGCAGTGTTTCCAATTTTTCAAAAATTTCTTAAATTTACAATAATCCTGACTCGTTGCTTTGAAAATACCTACGATTCATTTCCTCCGGAATAGTTACTTAATGTCAAGAAGTCAAATCCTTGAAACATCCAAAAGTTTCAAACGGTCGACTATCCAATAAATCAATAACGATTAGACAAGTCACAAGTACGCTTCGTGCAACCTTTCCGCGAACGGCGGTGTCAGTATCGAAAATCCTGAAGAAAACTCACATTCGGAGACTCGGAACGACACAAGAATCTCTGATATCCGATTACTGATTGATATCCCACGAAGAACACGACCGAAACCCAGCCCAAACTCGGCTTCCCAACATCAAACGATTAAATTGCACGACACGGGTCGAATATAAATTCAATTAACGTCATCGTCGAGGGAAACTAGCGATAATTGATTGATAAAAAAATCAACGTGGATCGGGTAGTTTCATGAATTCCATGCGTGTGTGTGTACGTGTGTACACCGATCACCGAGCAGACAAGTAACAAATCATAAATTTACAAACCCGCCACGGGGACACGCGACGTGTGCACGTGGGTAAGCTACATTGTGGATTGTGGTTCTTGAAGGGGAATTTATAATCCGGCAACGCTGAAATTGTGCACTCGCCGCGAGATTCCGTTATGAATCTACCTTGTACCTTGCACCGACGGCCAACCTAACCGGACTTGCAACATTCGCCAGCTGAAAACCGCCTTGGTCATCGCGTAACACATATGATCCTCGTATATCTCCTGTTATGCAACGAGCCGTCTCTAGATTACGCCGTTTCACGGGTTCGTTCGCTTCTAATCGTGTCCCGATGATTGAACATCCACGATTCGAACAGCGAAGATCATCATCGGAGGCGTGACGCGGTTTCTCGACTGTTGGGGGTGGGTAAAAGTTTCCATCGCCCACGTAGAAGTCGTGTAAGGTATTCCGATTTTTTAGAACGAGTTCTGTTTCGATATTCGTGCATTCGGTGTGAAAATTGTTCGAATTTCATAGCGAAAAATGGTTCAAACGAATGATTAGCGCTATAACGTGGTTTTTTTTTTAATATTAAGGATATGCGAAGGAGTTCTATTATATCTGAATATCTAAGTTTCGAGGAATTCCAAAACTCGCGAAATGTGTAAAGAGAAAATCTAAAGAAACGTACCACAGAATCTTGAAGCTTAACTCGCGCCGACGAAGCCGAATCGCACGGTTTACGATGCGATCTTCTTCGAGCGCGGCTGGTACTCGCGATAGCGGCGGAGGTGATCCACATCGTGGGGTCTTTTCATCGCGTTCGCCATAAATGCGTATAAAATCCGCGCTGGAACACCTTCCGCGGCGTGGCGAGGCACCTGCATAACCGAGCAGCCAGCCACGGAATCGGTCGAGGCCCGTGTTTTACGACTAACCGTGAAATCAAACTACCCGCACGGTGTTTGCGATCCTGCTTCCTCTCCTTCCTCCTCTCCTCGTCTACATTGTTTCCTTCCCTCTGGTTCCTCTTTGCTCTTTTTTTCCTCGCCTCTCCTTCCTGCCGCGTTCGCGTACCTCTCTGCTCGCGATTCATTATCCGTGCGGACTGTTTCCTGCGGAAAAGAAACACGTCGTGGAAAAGTGGCGAACGCAGAGTGGTTTCTTTGTCCTGGGAGAAGAATGAAACGAAGGCGACGGTCGAATAAAAGGGTTGCAGGAAACGACATAGATATGAAGAAGAATTAGAAAAAGAAGATAGTTTTTATGGGAGATCTGAGAATTGGCGACATTGATTGTGTTTAGGAGGAAGAGCAAGGTAGGTCACAGTCGGTATTGGGATAGGGTAGTTAAACTCTATGGTGTTGGTTTCCAAATAGAATTAGTATAAATTACTGTACTTGAAGAATTGTCTCGAAAGTTGGGGGCTGATATAAGGGTTTCCCTAAAAAAAATGGCGTGGCTTCGGTGGAGGAAAGTAAAAGAGTACTTAAGGTGTTCGGTCTGGATTTCACTGGGTTAGGTGGGCTAGGTCGTTACATAATAGCACCTTGGTTACTTTCTCTATATCGCCATTTTCCTACGGAAACATATGGTATTCGACAATGTATATACAAAAAGAAAAACAATAAAAAAATTCTCTATACAACAAAACCGTGTATAGAACAAACACATAAGAAAACGAAGAGAGGAAAAAAGAAGCCCTCCCTTCAAGTATCGATAGAGGAAAGAAAAAAGGAGAAGGATCGACGACCGGGAAGAAAAAGACTTCTTATTTTCTGAGTCGGTGTGCGCGTTTATTCGACATAGGGAATGGCGGTTGGCCAAGGTTTTTCGAGTACAAACGGCTGAGAGCCACGCAAAAGTGGAAGCGGGCGGGAGTGCTCGTCGGCAGTGCGGAGAGAGCGTCTTCAGTGTTGTGTTCTTGTGAAATGCGCGAGTGCAGTTCCAAGAAGTGTGCAGTCCGGTGGGTGGTCTCCATTCAGAGATGTTTATGGCTGTGTCGTGGCAAAGTGGCTGTGTACGCCATAGCCCCGTGCGAGAGAGCCTGCTCCTTCGTGGCGCCCGCAGGGTCGAAGACCCTAGGTTCGTCAGGTTCGCCCGGCAGCCCGAGACGAGCTAACCAAACCTATGTTTTCTCAACTTTCTTAACCCCCGAAGTAAACATACGAGCTTTGAACAAAAATTAAAATAATAACGTAATTCATTATTTACCCGCAAAGGGGTAAAATAATAAAAATCGAAAGCAATACGAGGAACTGTCGGAGAATTATCAGGAATAGCCGTGTGAAAGCAAGTAAAGGGGGTCATGTTTGAGGCGCTGATTCTCTTCGGTTGTGCAATCCTTGTATCTATCACTGACTGCCAAGAGGAAAGCTTCCGAGGCGTGGTCGGGAATCGCGATCACCGGCGTTCATCAAGCCACGTGTCCTCCTAGCGGATTCCCGCGTTTAAGTGAAAGCGCCTCGCGTTTGCGGAGACTGCGCCTGAGAATCGTTTCTATCTTTCAACGAACCTAGACACTTTATCTTTGCTTAATCTTCGACACGAATCGGACTTTCAATTATAGTTCAACTTCATTTATCTGAAATACTGTTCAACAGAGGCGTACGGAATAGTTGAGTAGATTTAATAAGAAACAAAAATAATAGAAAATAGAATCAACGAACGACTGAATTTGTTCTTCTCGTGAGATTAATTGAAATCCAATCGAATAGATGGAAACTGATAATTATTGATTTTCAATCCAGATCAAAGGTGAATCATTTGTTATCCGCCGAGTTTTGAAGTTTTCAAGTGATCAAGAACAGAACGATCCATTCATCTTGTTAGACGTCGGGGCTTAACCTTTCAAATTAAAGAGGCGACAGAGCTTGATCGCATTCGAGATAATTAATTCCTTCGATTCGTATCGTTCTGTTTTAATGGAGAAATTTTCATATCGTAATTATCATCGTTCGGTTTCGGGACCTAGACGTTTCGGGTTCACTTTCACCATCCACTTCGTACAATAATTTTTATCTTAAAATCATTCGACACATAGATAAAATGTTTTTTATCATTTATAAAATTTTATTTTGATCGAAGTTTTGGTAAATCTGTAAGGTCGAAGCATTCTTTGTTTAAACGAAGATTTGATGAAGTTGTGATAGAAATTTTCATGAAACGTTTATATCGACGTTTTCAGTAAACTTTGAGCTTTAAAATGGTGTAGCGTGAGCGCCATTTTGTGTTACTTTTATGTCATGAAATTCCATGTTTCAAAGTCGACTGAGGAACAGTGCACAAATTTTACTCTGATCTATCTCTTTGTTACAATATTGACAGCCATTCATCTTCTATAAAATATATGTATCGATCGCTTATACAGGCATTTTCGTTAGACTTTAAGCTTTAAATTGATATGCAACAAGTATCATTTTCTGTTACTTTTATGTCATGAAATCGCATCCAACCACTTGACAAACACCAACCCAACAAAAAGGATTCGTGTGAACAGATTTATTTTCCATCTTGGAACAAAACATTGAGTTGAAACGGTGGCTTCTTCAGGACAATCTCTACGAACGGAATTCACAAAATGGCGGAAACGAGCGGCAGCCATTCAGCCTTTTCTTTTATTCAATTAATTCTTACAGGAGCGTTTCCGTTTCCTTCTTCGCGTCGGATCAAGCAGTTTTCTTTTTCGTTTTCATCTACGCTTACACCCGTCCCTCTTAATTTCCTGTTCCTCCGAGGCTTCTTTTCTTCGACGCGGCCGTCGATCGACGATAACCACCCTCCTCCCCCGTGTTCGCAAAAACCACGAATTTTTCCACGCGTTTCCACCACCTCGTCCAATTAATTTAAACGCTTCCTTCTGCTTACATCCCTGAGACCGGGCTTCGACACGCTTCCTTATAGGAAATTGACTTCTTTTTTCGTGCCGTTTTGTCCGGGATACATCGTGGCGAAGAGCAGGAAAAAAGGGAAGAAACAAGTGTTGGAGCGTTTAAAGGGAGTGCATTAGCATCGTGAAGTCGTGCGTTACTTTGTAATAATGCTGGCGCATTAAGACGTAATACCATTAGGATATTGTAGGCTACAATGAAATGATACCATGCTAGCTGCATGGTAATAGAGTGCTATTAGAGCTGCGATAGAATTTCCAAGCTATCGAATAACAAGCGTGCAAATTTCCGTAAAAAAATTGCCAAACTTTTGATTATTTTTCAAAGTGTAATTCCATAATTGAAAGCTTGTAGTTTTTTTCGCTCGCAATCTGTCCATAACAATTTGGAAGTTTGCAGGTTTCCCTAGTTTTTCCCTTAAAACTCGCAAAATTTCATATTTTCCCACCAACGCCTTCATAATCGAATTCTTAAATTACTAAATTACAAATTTACAAGGTACGCTGATTACAACTCATCAGAATTTATCAGAATTTTTGTATTTTACCCTCGAAACCTCTCTGATCGAATCCTTAATCTATAAAACTGCGAGCTAACCAAATCTTTCCAACTTTCGCCCCCTGTAACTTGAAAAATCGAATCCTAAGCTTATTGAGCTACTCGCAGAGTCTCCTGGTCAGCCCAAAACACCAACCTCCGTGTTCCCTTCGTAATCTGTACGCCCGTTAAAACCACTAACTACGCTACAGGGTTTCATCAGCGATAAATAGTGTAGCATGAAGAATCCATTACCACTTACCGCACTTATCGATCCCCGGCATCCCACAATGGTTCATTGCCGTCCCACACCCATGTTCTTCCTGCTCTTTTCAAACCTCTCTCTCCCCCTCCCCCCCTCCAGCCCTCTTCCTCGTCTTAACCCTCCTTACGTATCGTGCCACGTCCATCGGGAAGTTTCAAGATCGTCCGTTTGAAAACGAAGGGAAAGAAGCAGCGAAGAAAATCGTCGACGAGCTTTCCTTTCCTTCGACCGTGAATCGTTCATTTTTTTGCTGTTTCTTTTTTCTTCTTTATTCTTCTTCGTCTTCTTGTATGGCACATATTGTTTAGCATACAATAATGGCGTTACGCTTCTTCCTCCTACCGTGTTGCGTTCAGGCTGGTTGCGTTCGTTTTCTTATGGGGCCTCCCATAAAGAGGGACCCAGCTGCGGCCTGATCGACCCGTCGATAACGTCGCGATGCCGATATTAATCGATATTCTAATCGGTTGATCGATGCCGGAGGCGTCCTCGAACGTAATATCCGCTCATAACGGGCCACTTGCGCTTCCTGGCCAAAAAGATAAGGATCCTGCCGGCTACGAATCGTCCACGCAGTCGGAGGCTTTTGTATTTACAACGTTCCATTCTTAACGCGGATGGTTTGGTTCCTTCTGGAAATTAATTTTATCGCGCTGAGCTTTTCTCTTTTATCGTCTTCTTTTTTTGCGTTTGGAAGGTTTCGATCGAATTTCATGCCTCTTGCACGCTTTCATTCGTAACAGTCTTTGTACCTAGAATTATTCGGACGAAGGACTCTAAATTTCTTCTCGTTGATTTTTATTGCGTCCATCCTAAATAATAATTCTCAAAGCTTGAGTAGGTTATTTTAGATACGGTTGTCTCGTAACGAATCCAATTTCATACTATTCCTGAGACTATACTGACAATACTGATCGAGGTTTCAGGGTATCCCAAATTGTTAAGGGTTGCGTTAACTCACCCCCATCGATTTCGACTGGTAACACACTTTTATGTTCTTTCAATTTTTCGATTTCCATCGTCAAAGGTTGAAACAACCCATAAACTAGATTCCAGGTTCCAGTCTCCCGAATCCATTCCCGAGGAATTTGTTAGTCGAAGGTCGTCGTAAACGGCAGGGCTAGTTACGTTACACGCTCGAGAGGAAACGCTTCGTGTCGAACGAACGCGTTATTTGAATTTTATTGATGCTCGCTGCCAGTACTCGCGGAATCCGTGGTTCACTGCTTGGAAATCATTTACGCCCTTCCGCCTTCCCTTTTCGTTACGCAAAAACTTGGATTAATAAAAATGGAAGACGTATAAAATACGAATCTCTTACGGTTGCTATATTTTTATTAAAAGAAACGAGAAAGCGGTTGTCCAGCTAGATTCGAAGGTTCAAAAGCGGAAAACCTTAAACTTGGTAGGCAGGTCGAACGGATTGCATAATCGGTCGAATTACGCCATGAATTTACGGGGGTTTCACGGTGCAGTTGGCAGCGACGACCTCGCGGCGACCTTCTTCCCTTCTTCGGGAGGAATGGTTCACGAGAGAACAATCGAGGCGAATTTCAACGGGCGGTTAGACGCGGCTGCCGTTGAAGAAAGAACGCGTTATCTCGAATCGACGATCTCTTCGAGGCTTCGACCGGATGTCGGGGCACCTCAAGGTTTCGGCGCTGACTTTGACCGTGACGAGCCGGGGCGCTCGTTGGCTTTCTGTAACTTTCTGCTCGTTTGATACACTAATTTCTTTACCTGTTCGAAATAATGGATCATTATTTCGACAGGAGTTGGTAACAATCGGTTCTATGACACTGTGAATCGTTGATTTCGAAACGTAGAGAGAGTCTAACGCGATTTCATGACATAAAGGTATCGCGAAATAGTACTTGGGATACATCGATTTGAAGGTGAAAGTGTGATGAAAAAGGTGATGTGAACGTACCTTGGATATTTTACGTAGAAAATGGCTGGTGGTCAATTGAAACGAAGGAGTGGATTATTCTTTGGTTGACTTTGGAATATGTAATAGAAATTTCATGACATAAAAGTATCGTAAAATAGCGCTTGTGATACGTCAATTTAAAGCCTAGAGTGTAACGAAAAAGCCTACATAAATGCCCCTTGAATAATTTACATAGAAAATGGCTGGTGGTCAATCGCAACGAAGAAATGAATTATAGCGAAAAATGAATTACTCGACTTTGAATCGCACAAAATTCATGACATAAAAGTATTAAGAAACAGCACTTATACTATACAAAATTAAAGCTTAAAGTCTGACGAAAATGACTGTATAAGCGCCTCGTCAATATTCTTAGCACAAGATGGCTAAATTTTATGTCGTAGAAGGAAGGATAGCAGCGAGTAAGATATCAAGTATTGCAAAAGGTGATGAATATCGATATCGTTAACGAGGATCGACTAGACTCATGATGTCCTCTCTCTTATCGTTGGTGTACGTGAGAAAAACTCGAGGTAAGATCGATGCACCTATGTCCAGAACCTCTCGACCAAGGAACATATAAAATGCACGGGTTATTGTCGCCGGGACCCTTACCGACAGCTGCTCGTTAGTTGTTGCCACTCGTGGAGGAGAACCAGTCGAACCTACTCCTATACTGGGTGTTTTCTTTGTATCGATTTTTCTTTCATAATTTGCCATATGGAACGTTACGTCCACCCTAAAAAAGTCATAAGAAAATCAATTCTTATACATCCATTTCGCTCTGTAAAAGATTCAGCAAACCGATTAAAATGGAAATATATTCATATTATAATCGTTAATGGTAGGGGTTTTAATGGAATCTATTTCACGTTCATTGTAGGCTAAGTTATGCAAGTAAGAGTAATATTAAATTCTTCTGCGTTGATTACTATGATCCATTACTGATACAGAAATATAAGAATTTGGAAATTTGGAAATTTTGAAATATAGTAGTATGGAAATATTTAAGTAGAGAAATTTGGAAATTTTGAAATAATTAAGTAGAGAAATTTTGAAATCGTAAAATATAAACGTATGGAAATATTTAAGTACAGAAATTTGGGAATATTGAAGCATAATAATATAGAAGTGTTTAAGTACAGAAATTTGGAAATTTTGAAATATCAAGATATGGAAATATTTAAGTACAGAAGTTTCGAAATTTTGAAATATGAAGATATGGAAATATTTAAGTACAGAAATGTAGAAAATTTAAAATATTTCAGTAGAGAAATTTGGAAATTTTGAAATATAACAATATAAAAATATTCAAGTACAGAAATATAAAAATACGGAAATACTTATAAAAATAATATTAACATTACTCAGTGAGACAACATCAACGTTTCGAAATCGCATCGATAAGAGGCCTAATTAAAACTCAACAAAAATCTAATCCACCGTAGCAATAATTTGCAAATCCAAAAATATCCATAGATAAGTTGCACTATATTTAAACAAACCGGATAAAAATGAATTGGTTAAAATGTCAAACAAGTTTCACAGCGGGCCGCAATTATAGGGAAAAATTGTGAGGTGACGGGTGTAACGAAAGAAATCTATCTAGGAAGGTTGAATGGTATGGAATATTATTTGGAAAGGAACACCCTGTGATCGGTTAACGTTGATGCCAAGCAAAGGTAAAGGTAAAGGTAAAGGCAAAGTAAAGGGACAGACCACGCCTTGAGCCGCCTTGGCAGTGGAGAGTTCGCGTTCAACCTCCTCTTCATCGTCTCACCTCGCCTTCGGCATAACTAATATATCGACAAGAGTCGACTTCTCCACTCCTCTCGTTCTTTCTCGTTTTCTTTCACCTTTTACCGTCGACGATACACGAATCACGTGATCCTTACGCCGAGTACGCTCCGCGAACACGCGACTACGACTAGGAATTCTACCACCGCTTCAACATTGTAGATTCTGGCCTGATATTCAACGTATACGTTTCTATTTCTCGATAAAAAAGAAATTTTATTAGAAGCTTTGGACTCTTTTTTTTTTTTTTAATCAGAAAGCATCGAATTTATTTCCATCTGGTATTTATAGGTTAGCATAAGTTTAATAAGAAATTGAAGAAGATTCTAAATGGCGTAGATATTATATTAAGACGTTGGCTGCCACGGGGGTCACCGATGACCGGCACCCGAAATTTTTCACAATCAAATAATTAACAAAAGAAATGACGAAACAAACCACCGATAGCATTATCATTAAGCTAATAATGCTAGCTACCGATTTGAAAGGTTAAATTTGAAAATTAGTTGATTATATTCTTAATAATTAGGATTTCAACGTGTCCGACTACATACGTCTGTTTTCACTGTGACAGTCAACGTGTTAATAATTAGGATTTCAGCGTGTCTGACTACCCACGTCCGTTTCCACTGCACCACTCAACGTGTTAACTATACATAAAACTTTCCAAAAGAAATTTCTCAGTTCCAATTAATTAACTCTGTCGTAGACGAACGATGTGCAAATTTCTTGCATAACAGTTTTAAGAAAAATCTGAAACAATTCTGTTACGAAATCAAAGTTAACGGTTAAGTGCGGAAGGGTTGTTGTGTTTTTTCTCTCTCGTTTTCTCGTCGTCGGTTGAACGATCGCGACGATTTCACGGAACAAGAAGGAGGAAGAAAAATGGACATTCTACGCGTGTCGTCGTCGGCCACGCTCGTCGATTAAGTTAATACCCTTGAGATTGTATCGTACACCGCGAGCGGGTGTTACGCAGGATGGGAACAACCGGACGAAGGTCTCGCGCACCGTGTCACTGGGTTACTGGAAAATTTTCCAGACCAGCAATCGTGACACCCAACCACCCTTTGCTTGCCGACATTCCATTCGGGATTGAAACTTTATCGGCGTTAATTGAACCGTGCGCACACGTTCGCACCCGTACACGCTCTCGATCGTGCCACTTATCTATTTGAGGCATACAATTTTAAGGAAAATAAATACCCACGTTGCACGGAGTTAATAAAATAAAATATCAAGCTATATGACTATAAGTAATTTCAACTTTTCGAGGTGGGTTAAAATATTATCCCACCATGCATGAAAAGCTAACGATAAGTAAAAGGTGGAAGATTTTTCAACCCACCTAACTCGAAAGAGTTAATAGGAATCGGCAAATAAAACTGAACGAACTGAGCCGAAACTGCACAGGAAGTAGATGAAATTTTTATTTAAAGGTTTTAAGTCTGTAATCGACAAAGAAAGTGTACTTTTCTGAATGAAAGAAAAATTTTGAAATAGATTTTACTGGCTGCACCAAATACATGTGTTTTTTTTTTAATGAAACTGAACATTGTTTTTTAGTTGAATTGATTCCGTGGTTCACGAATAAGAAAGATATTCAGGTGTTTCGTTTCTCATGACTTACCCCCATGTAAATTTATTTGATCGGGAAAAATGATCGATACAAAGTTGCACGATGTCTGTGCTCGATTGACGAAAGGTTTCGCGAGCTTCTCACAGTGTCACTGGGTTACTTGGATAATTTTCCAGACGAGTAAGCGCGGCTCGCCGCGTGAGAGCGAGTTTACGGCAACGCGATCCGCTCGAACGTGGCCCCCGATACTCGCCGCTGTACGCCGTGCCAACACTCTCGTAAACTATTTCGCGTGAGCATAAAAATCTTACGGAACATTAGCAACGCGCTCGCCAACCGTCACGCGCGGTTAATTACAAGCGGAACACGCTCCAAATCGACCGTCACTCGTTGCTTCTTCCTTATAATAGTACCATCGAACCGATAGAAATTTTGTATAATTCTTAACCCTCGTTGTATGAAGAAAAATGACAAGTGTCGTCGATTATTTTTCATAATTTTTCGTTAACCTAATAATCTTCCAAACTTCCAAATATTTTTTTAGACGTTATTTTCGTTATAAAATTTAAACATCTGATTTTACTCGAAATCTACTGTTTGAATTTGGGAGATTAGGGTTATGATGTAACCAGTATTCATCAAAATTAGCTCTCAATTCAAAATTGCAATCTATCTTCTTAACATTTAATTTTTCGTTCTGTACCCGAAATATTCTATCATTTATCGTTACAATGGTACTCGTTGAAGGAGGCGACTGTTGCCCGGCCAGATAAATAACATTGTGTATTACACGATCGCGTCGAGCGGGTTCCACGTCTCACGGAAGACGAACGAACACGCGGATCGTTTTCCCAGGCGTTGCACTCCCGTTATCGTTATCCTCTCTCACGTAAGTATTATACGAATGCTGGATCGACGAACGAGCCGAGGCTCGATTCAGTCTCGCGACTCGTAACGGTGATCGATTTTCGTAAATTTTCTGTCGAAATTTCGACGTTAAGTAGATTAGGCGCAACAATGTCGTCTGTCGGACCAAGCGTAGTTTTTTCTACTGAAGAGGTCGACGTCAGACGGCGCAGTGATAATCGCCGTGTGTAATGAGGCTATAAAATTAATATAGTATCAATGTTATCTAAAACTTTGTTTAATTTTTATTTTATATACAACGTGACGCATTGTAATTCTAATTATTTGGATTAATATCGTTCCGTTTTACAGTTCAAACTTACAAAATTAATATAGTACCAATGTTACCTAAAACTTTGTTTAATTTTTATTTTATATACAGCGATTAATATCGTTCCATTTTACAGTTCAAACTTACAAAATTAATATAGCACCAATGTTACCTAAAATCTTCTTTAATTTCCTTTCTACGTATAATTCGACACACAATAATTTTAATTACTCGCACTTCAATCCTCCCGCTTCATCTGATTCCTTTTACTTACTACTTGGAATTTCCTCTCCTTTCTTTTACCAGTACATTTGCATTCAAACGCCAATCACTAGCAGCAACTTCCACGTTATTCAACGCGTTAACAGTACCAGGACACAATTATGGATTATTTCTATCGTCGGACAAAGAAAAGACTATCGATAACGGTGCTGTTTCCCTCGTCTTTTCTTCGTGTTCCTCTTTCGCTCGCCTCTTCCTCTCGTACCGCTTCGACACGCCGAGCTGGCTCGAGTTTCCACTTTCGATTCGTTCCACTTCGGGGATCGTTTTCCAGCCGCAGGAAAAATCGAGCGTTTCGCGATCGCAAGCCGGACGGAAGAGGCTCGAGAACAGGGGATGTTAAACGCTTGGCGAGCGAAGCGGTCGTAGGTTGGCGAAACGGAAACCGAAGGGCCGCAATTATAGCAGATGTTGCTTTTCTCGCTGCGAGTGACTATGTATCTCGTGGTCGATTAACTGCGACCTTCGTTGCTCTGGCGAACGCAAAAACACGAATCGGGCTACGTGCGTACAAGGTGTTTCAAAATAAGGGGTCAGGTTTTATTTGGAATTATATCTTGACAGGGAAGTTTACGTGGTTTTGTGATATGGTGGAATTTGTCATTTTGACACTTTGACACTTAACACTTTGACTGCCGCGCATTTCGTAGAATGTAGGACTTTTGCAATTTCGTAGTTTGTTTTTATTCGAGCAGAGTTACTAATTTGCAAGTCATCATTTTTATGCGGCAGAATGGATAAATATCAAGCGGAGAATAATAAGGTAACAAATGAAGTATCAGAAAAATAATATATTTGGCGACTAAGCCTGGGTTAACCATTTTCACTCCTGCGTCGAGTGTGGCTCAACATCAGTTCTTATATGGACTCCTTTTTTTTTCGCGTCGCATTCGGCGTTTTTAAATTGCTACTTAAAAAAGAAACAATTGAAAAATACATAGATGAAAGCAAAATTATATTTTTAATTCTAAGCAATGGTAATCAGCCCCAGATCTATCTTATGATTTTGATATCAAGGCGAACAGTGGTCCTTTTTCCAACATCAATTAAACAGAAGTAAAAGCAAAAATACTTTCCCGTCGACGCAAAGATTGTACGAAAGAAATGAAAATAATTGACTTACGGAATCGAAGCTGACTTCAAAATATTTCAATTCCCATTTTTCTACTCCCCTTCGTCCTCGTACGATCGTTATCGTACGGTAAAATTCGAATTCCAACTACGAATGGATCGTTTCGGTAGCAAAGTCCTGTATAAGACGAGAAATCCTTGAACGGCACCGTTAATTACCCCGATTAGGGAATCACCGTAATAATCGTATCCGCGGTCGAACTGACCAGGAGCCCGGCTCCGGGTATATTCGATCGGCACGAAGGAAACGGGTGTAATTATATTTGCAAATACGCGAGCGTATCGCATGCCCACCAATGCAAATCCTCGTGGGGTCCCTTGCGGTTCGCCTCGCGTATCGCATCGGTAAAAAAGAAAAATAAACCGTGCCGGGGCCATTGATTCCAGAGAAACGAACTATCAATTACGTGTATCGCCACGGATCCGTGCCCCATCGCTACCAAATGGTACAGCGAACTCTGTTTATTCGTGTAATCGATGAAAGATTCTTCGTTATTATTTTATTTTATTTTTTTTTTTTTTTTTTATTAAATGCCTACCGTATTTCTTCTTCTTCTTCTTCTTCTTGGAGGATCGTTTGAGTTATTCGTCGTTTGATTTCTGCGAATTTGCGAAAAGAAGCGTAACGAATCATATCCCGAGGTTCGTTGACGACCTGAATCGTAGGATTTAATGCAATCGGATAAGTGGAAGAAAAGGAGATTGATGAAGATCTTGAGGAACGTTGGTATCGCGTTAATGACGTCGGACGGGAGATTGGAAAAATGATTGTATCTTGAACAATTGCGGTTGCAGAACGTCTGATCACACACGAGCATTTCTACTGTGGAAGTTGACATATATCGGGCATTCTCATAAAATTCTGCAATAAGTCGATCATTTTTACGATTGTTCTGACGTTTGGGAATTTATTGATGTCATAAAAGTGTATAAAAATAAAGGATATTAAGCTAATAATGCTGGTTATTAAACTAAAAGTTCAAATTTGAAAATTAATTGATTGCACTCTTAATAATTACAGTAATTAGTTAAATATCTTATAACACCTTGAAGACCATTTCTTAAATATTCTGACACAGTATGTCACCCTTCAAAATCAATAATCTTAGTTCCCACAAAATATTTTATCCAAAAATAGAAATAATCACGCCCATAAAGGGTTAATTTGTTAAGCGATGATTAGAAGAATCGAAACTTACCTTTTCTGTTTATTAAAACTTTTGTAAAATTAAGAATTTTGGTTAATATGGAAATAAAGTGTCTATGGATTTGGATCGAGGAAGATACAATATGAAAACAATTAAAAGGTATCACGGTGTCCAATTAAGCGTCCTCAGGTGATAATGATAAATCGTAGCCAGGGGTGTCCGTTCCCTTGGCGGCGAATACAAAGGTCGCCGAGTGAAAGTACACGGCCAATTAATACCGATCGATACAGGCCGCACGATCCGCTTCGATAATAATTACTATATATCGCGGGGTACGCGTGAAAATTGCGAGCGGTGAGTCGTGCAATCTCAACCGCTGCGCAATCGGTACGTGACGATTTTCCTATCCCAACGTTCACTTATCATTACCATCGAAAGGTTAAGAATCGTATCAAAAACAGCATCCATTGCGAATCAGACAAACAAGAAATATCTTTACCTTTGAAAAAGTAATGAAGCGTCGAAAGGTCCGCTTTGCAATGACGCAACGTTTCTTAAATAAAATCATTCTATTGAAAATGAAGTGTACAGTTAATTAAGTGGTAGAAGTTATTGCGACTGCTGCAGTGGAAACGCCCGTGCATAGTCAGACACGCTGTGATCGCAATTATTTCTTAAATCGAGTATATAATTTTGATATTGTATTTCTTTAACTATCTGTTCTAGTTATACCATAATAATAAATTCGCGACACCAATAGCCCACGAAGAAATAATCTTATTACAGATAAAGTCCAACGCGTAACAAATAGCGTAATATCTGTTCAAAAAACATAACATATCACAGAGCCTAGCAACGAGAAAATAATATTCCTTAGATAAAATTCTTAAATAGGAAAAGAATTGATTCATCGTAATTCCATCGAATGTAGCGCAAGAACTTCGTCAGACGAAGTATTTATTTCTCCCAAATTTTACCTATTATTCTTACAATGTTTTCCTAATTTCTATTCGAAATTTCGAGCACCTAATACGACGATTTCCACTGAAATAATTCAAAAGGATATTAATAATGCAAGCGACAAATTTCTACGGGTAGCAGTTAATGCGTTAAAAAAGTTTCTCGAATATTTGATACAAGTAGAAGATTGATTGCGTGTTTCAAAGGATGTAGCAAAATTGACGAAGAATTTAGCTTGCAGAACTTCTTCGGTGCCGACAACATGGCTCGCTTGCTCGCGCGATCTGGGTCGGCCGATTGCAACAATGCGCTTTGTGTGCAGCATGCACCGAAGGAGGAGACGCATGCACCAAGAGATACCTGGCTGGCTGGCTGGCTGGCTGGCTGTTCGCCTACGTGCACGTGCCGTGCAGTTGGCTTTCTAGATTTCGTTCCGTGCCATTTGTTGTTACGTTTTCCCCCTCATCGACAACCTTAGGGATCTGCATTCGAATGTTCCTTTGAAATTTTACATCGTCGTTTAACGTACCGTTATTCGCACTCATTCCGCAATGGATTTTCCTTGTCCCTTTATACGATGCTCTTGTTCCGTCTACCTTTGCCTTCCACGGAATCCACGACATTTGTATCTCTTTTACCTTCGAGTTTGCTCTAGTAGAAATTGTCAAGGCCTTGGGAGGTTTGAATTTGAATCGTATTTCAATTTTGCCCTTTGAATCTTTATCTATGATTCCGTGATCTTAGTTTTGGGGGATGTATGGTAGTTGAAATTTCAATTGTCTAGGATTTAAATTTGGCGTACTGTTTCAGGAGATTAGTTTTTGAGGTTTAATTTTCTTGTAGTACGTTTTGAATTTTATTTGTAGACCTGGATCGTGATTTCCACGGATTTTGCTTCCAAAGGATTTGTAAATTACGTTCGAAGGAATCGCGATGGCTCGATTGTCGATTTTTCTTCTATTCTACGCTCTGAAGTTTGTTTGTACCATTGTGTTACAATTCCTATAAGTAAACGCTTAACTTACGTTTTCGAAGGAATCGTGATGGCTCGATTGTCGATTTTTCTTCTATTCTACGCTCCCAATTTCGATTGTACCAATGTCCTACGATTCCCATAGAATTTCAGCTTCCAAAAGAATTCTAATAAAAATTTGCCTTACTTTCTTCATTTCAATTTCACGCCCCCAATTTTGCCTCCGAAACAATCGCAGAAGCATAAATCCAAACGTTCAATCTCCCTCGCTATCGCCTTCAAAATAATCATAAGAGCTTATAAACATTTCGTGTTTTTTTTTATACTTTATCTTCCAAATATTCCAATTTCCATCAAGTTTAAATTGTCCTTCCGATCTGGTAGCAACCAATACCAAAGACGGTTTATTGTTCGTTGAACAGGTGAACGAAGGGTTAACGTACACGTCGTTTTTTTCTTTTTTTTTTTTTACCATTCCGCGTCGCGGATGCTCTTCGAGGCTAAGCTTTTCCCACGAATTTCATTCTGAATAAACGGCGGCACGCTAGGTTAAGCCGAGATTTAACTAAGATCCACGTATTAGTACGGCCGAGTAGTATAACATGGTGAGGAACGGTACATGAGAGCGCGACAAAGGCCGCGGAGTTAACTTATGGGTATGAACTCTGCAAAAGGACTTCCTGTATGACCTCTGATCGGGAAACAAGGCCGTGGCCACGAGTTGGCTGCTTGCATGAACCGGCGGACTAAGTGCTCGTTCCTCTTTTTGCGTTAGTTTCCAATTGCTAATAAATTTATGAGCCTATCAATTCAAACGAATGCTGTCGAGGTCTTTGATTCTCGCGAACTTTACTCCGTACACTTCTAAACGGGTCAATAACATTTTACGGACACGCATAAATCACACGTTTTCGTATTATTTATAACAAACAGCAGCAATACAGAGCTTTGTAGCGTTGGCAACAGAAATGAAAAGGAAACTTCGTGTTACTCGTGAATAGATATCGATAAATCTTGAAAGGGTTGAAGGTGATTCGAGGAATCGGGGTATAATCGATGCGATTTCCAGAATGATTCAAATATTCGAACTTCAAATTCAAATTTTCCTGCCATTCGAGTACTCGAACGTTCCTCAAAGCCCTAATTTATACCCGTTCTCGGATAATACCGATGGAATTAATCCCGAATCAACCAATCGTTGATTGTTTCTCTCTGTTTCGCGACGGAACGAGAGGTCAGGTTTAATTTCAAACGGCACGCGCTCGACTATTCGCGTAAACGACGGGCAAAAGAAGGAAATAAGGGGAGGTAAGTCGCGAATATCGTCGAGCGGACAAGCACTTTGGTCCGATGGCTGGTTCACGCTCGTTCACGCCAGTTTACACAGGTAATGTTATGTTAAGACCCATCTTTACGAGGACCAGCGGCGTTAAGTATCCACCGGTTCCACACGGTTATTGGTGAAAAGAGGACGATACCAAACGGGTACGGAGGGAAAGAAGGAACGACGAAAATGTGGAAACTTATAAAGTGGAGAGCAAAGCGAATGGTTGTTTCCTTAGGGACGATCGTGGCAAAGATATTGACGTCCGACTCGACTGCCAGGCTTGAAGGGCTTCGCAAACGATCGGTCGTTGAACCGCGAATCGTTCCTGAAGCGTTGCTATCCGTGACCAGCAAATCAGATTAAGGACCATTGGTTGGAAAATTGTCGATTTTTTTGAACGGTGAATTACTTAGAAAAGTGTCGAACTATTTTTGTCGTTGCGAGTTAAGAAACAATTCTGACGAATTTTTCTCGTAAACATAAACGTTCGTTTGATGAAATTATTCGAGTGGACGATTATGAACGTTTTACTACGTCTTATGTTGTTATGTTCTTAACCCCCGTTCTCGAATTTTTATATCAGATATGTATCATTTCTTTACTTTGAACTATGAATGTATTGATAGGAAGCGAAGGGATAATCTTGCTAGTCCGTTTCCGTTTGGAAGTTTGTTCACTTTCACAGGTAATGATTCCTTCATTGGCAGTGGCGCGTTACCATATGGGCAACTTGGGCAAATGCCCGGGAATCCGAGATCCAAATTCTACGTTTCTTCTTTTTCATAAAAATATTTCAAACTCTTGTAAAAAAAAGAGCCCGAAAAATAAAGTAACGCATGCATTAGATTTATAATGCTTTTCACATATCAATATGTGTAATTATTGTTCCCCAAATATCTTCTATTTTTATCTAAAACGTTTTCGTGGACGAAGGAGAATTTATTTCACTTTTCACAATTGTTTGATTTTTTTCCAACGTGAAAGTTGTTTAGTCGGTGTTAGGGGCCTCGAAATTCTACTTTGCCCAAGGCACCAACTAGTTATAACGCATCACTGTTCATTGGCACTTTGGTCGCGTCGCAATCGCCCAGCCCCTGTAAAAATGAACGCTGACTTCTCTATTGTCCCCGTGGTGAAATGCCCTTAACGCTCGCCCATGAATATGACTACGATGATACTCGCAACAGCGTGGGTCGCCTTTGTTCCTCCTCGTCGTTTACACTTTTTTAACCCCGACGAAATTCGTTGTTTCGTTATCGAAAAACTGACACTCTTCCCATTGTATCTTGAATCGTTTCCTTCGTGCGATAGGACGAACTGCGTTGTGCAATGCTGTCGCAACGGCAGAAAGGAAATTATCTTATTTGTCGACAAAGCGGAGAATATGATATCCTTCGAGCATATTTTGAAACGAATTGAAAGGACTTCTATGTTTCTGAAAACTATTAGGAAATGAGTAAAGAAGGTAGGTATTTTTGTTTTTTGTTTTTGAAATTGTTAGAAATTGAAATTAAGGTATAATCTTGAATGGGAATACATTCTTGTAACGTTGGAATTGTAATAAGGAGGCACGGTTCGGCGTCGGTGGAAGCTTCGTTGGTTGACTGCCAACATGATAAACGATGGCAGATATAACAATGGGTTCATTACCGAAAAGTTTGGCCCGGCTTGGGCCCCCTTGGCGAATCCTGGCCCGACGAAGGGGGACCGGGTCGTCGACCCGTGCAAACGGATAGCTTGGCTCGCAGTCACTCGCGAAAAGTACACGTGCACCGAGCAGACTATGCTATGTCGATTCAAATTCTATCAAATTCCATTGATCGAAGAATGTTTAGATGAAAATATGTATACTTATGTAGGAGATTAATGTCCAGATCATAGGAAATACCGGCAAATGTTTCGATGATTAAATTCTATCAGATTAATAATTAAATTTGCGACTTCTATGCTTCTGTCAGAGACCAAGACAACCATAGAATTTGTTTATCGCCGTTTCACGTTGCCTCGCGTTTTAATTACACCCCGACCCATTCGATAATCATAATTAATCCATACCGTACACACCTATTTGCGCCGAACGAAACGAAATGGTTTCTTTGACGAGTAAATTATTATCGCGAGCGTGGTTGGCAATTTAGCAGTTTGCTCGAACAAAGGGGGCAGAGTTTTCGCGGTGGCGAGACGGTACGTCTGCCGGCGAATACAGTCTTGGAAAAATAAATCCAACGCACGCCCATTGTGGTGCGCGAGTATTATACGCACCGCAGAAACACCGCCAGAAGGCTTTTTGTCCGGACGTATGGTGGAACATGTGCGTCGGCTCGTGTCGTGTCATTCACACGAAACGCCACCGACCTTCTTCGCCGTGTTGAAAGAGAACCGGCCAAGAAACGATGCCACGTTTTCACTGTCGATGAACAAACGCGTCCTCCTTTTGTCGTCACAGAACCAAACAGGAAGAAAAATGATGGCAAGGACTTTATGCAGATGAAATAGCCAAAAAATCGATTGGAACTTGGATAAAATTTTAATACCCCTTGGAATTTTAATCAAAATAACTGAGGGTATAGACTTCGAAGGGGCTCGTGTGTTAAATGTCGAAATAGTATATTACGAGTCGAGACAATAGAGGAGGGTGAGAATTACCTTGCGATCGTGTTATTTTTTGAGCCAGAGGTAGCAAAAATCGGGCTTTCTTCGTATGCTCTCGTCAAATAGGCACTAATTGTAAGAGCCCGATCTTTGCGCCCTTTGGTTCAAAAAAAATATTTGAAAACTTCTAAGTTGTTAAAAATCTAATATTCTTCGCCTATTTGGCGAGCGCCAAATTTTATCTCGCCTAGGGCGCAAAGTATTTTTAAAGTATTTGCCTTAGGACGAGAAGTAAAATACTTTGCGCCCTAGGGCAAGAATCCTGATTTAAAAGCCCGATTTTTACGCCCTCTGGTTCAAAAACAAATTTAATACTACGTTAACCTAACCCTGGCACTGTGTTACATTTCGATGAAACTTGGAGTAATAATATTCAACTAATACTTAAAGTACAAGATTTGAAAAATGGAAATAAAACAAAGTAAAAAATGAAATTTAAATTTTCCCTGCCTCCAGTGGTCAGTCGTCCAAGAGTTAAAATTAATCTTTTCTCGATCGGAGAAGCAACGTTTCGATTCGATAGATCGTTGAAAATTAATGATCGTTTCAAGATTATTAATAGCGTCGCGAAATTCATGGCCGCGAATTTCGCACGATTATCCCCCGTATGAAATACCTCATCCGCGGTCCCGCGAGTAATTGCCACGTACCGTCCAGTGATAAATAATTTGCAAATACACGAAACGACAATATTGTAAGGAGGGGCGTGTACGAACGTGTCGATAATCAGCCGAAGATTTATAGTTTCGTTCAATTACCTATACATCCTGTCCTTGGAGTCCCTTGGTCCTTTTGTCCTGCTCGCCGAGATAATGAGCCTCCTTTATGAAACCGTCTAACGGGCTCATTTTTCAACCGACGCGTTTAGAAATCCGTCGACGAACGGAAAACTTCAATAATTAACCGCAACGAGATACACATGGAAAATCGTGTCTCTGTGTAATCATCATTAATCCTCGAATGATGGATCGGTGTAAATATAATCTTAATCCTTTTTAAAGGAGGGTGGATCGTGATTTAACCCTCTCGTTATGACTATTTTTGCCACAAAACGATTAAATTATTTAACACGTTGACTGCCAGCTACGAATACACTCGTAGCTGGTATAATTAGTTTGTAAGCCTTGGCAGTAAACGTGTTAACTAAAGAAGCGACGAAATAAACTGCAGACAGCGTTAATATTAAGCTGATAGGTTAAATTTGAAAATTGATGGATTGTATTCTTAATAATTCCAACTTCACCCGTGTCTGACTACATACGGCCGTTTTCACTGTGCCACTCAACGTGTTAGTTAACTTAGAATGTGAACGCAGTTAAAATACTTTTAACTTCTAATTTTCTTTCATTTAACATTTCGAAACGTCCAAGGGAACTAAATAAAACCCATCGAAACGAAATTAGTGCAAACGAAGAAATATTTTCAAAATACCTTGGAAAATATAGAAATCGCGGATAGATGAAAGCTCGGAAATCGTACGAAAATCCAACGAAGGACCATCGCGGAACGATCGAACCGTGGCTGTGCCTGTACCGGGGCCACCGATAATCGGCCCTCGGAGCGTACCAATAATTTGACGTAATTTAATAAACGCGACCCTGGCGTTCGCGTACGTACGCCGGGTCGCGCGACTATCATTACAGACAGTTTGATCGTATCTGGCCAATCCGTAATGACGATGCACCTAGTCACTGGTTGCACGCCAGCGCTCGATCATCGGTCATGCAAATTGCCGATGCAGAACGCGGCTTGGCAGCTCTCCTCCCTCGATATCGACACCGATCCTCTCTCCTCCATATAAGAAACAATACTCTTGCTAAAAGATGTCTACCTGAATTCAAAGATAATTTGTGTGAAAATTGCCAACCAATTCTACGCCATCGAGTACACGTGATGTATAGGATTTTTAAGTTCGTTCGTATTATTTACCTGGATAATGAATTACATAAGGAAATCGAAGACTTAGGGGAAATACAACAGTAGTCGGATCAAAGTTGAATGGTACGAACTTTTGGACAAATAGGTTTTAAAAATTAGAAAATAATATTTAAAATTTAAATTGTCGCTGTTTCAGCGATCCAATGGTTGAAGGTTATCATTGACGGATCATGGGAAGAGGCGGAAGTTTAAATTGAATTTTAAAGGATTGAGTAACACAGGCTTAGAATATTTGCGATAAGAGTTAATATTAAATTGTAGGTGGTTATACATATATATTGATTAAATAAATTTGATTTTCAGATTCGAACCGACGAAGGGCAGAAGAAGGCGAAGAGCGGTCCGAATGGGTCGTCCATGGATCTCCGATGTCTTCGATTTAATCAAAAAAAAAACCCCTTAGCCAGAGCTCAAGCAACGATGGACGGATATAAAATTCGTCGACGAACCCACCATTTGTCTCTTAAATTAGGTTCATCGCCATTATCGAACCTCTGATATTGCGAGAAACGTGCGAACACGGGGAAAGATGAAGAGAAGGATCACGATCTGCGATTGTTTCGACTATTCGCGCCTCGAAGCGATCAGAATTCACGGATTCGAAGGAACTGGGAACCCTTCTACTTTCGCGAAGAACTCTGTAAGATTCCAGAGAAAATCTGTAAAATTCCGTTTAACAAACGACTCTGCAGCATTTTTGCGTATTTTTTTGTATCAAATATTTGAAAGCGTATCCGATGGTACAAGCAAAAATTCTTCGCTGAATTTATTAAAAATAATATTAGAAATGTTGACGCAAAATTGACGCGAGTCCTTTGTTCTGCGAAAAAAGAAAGAAAACAAAAATCGAAGGACAATTTAGTGGTCCTACCAAAGTCTGAGCGATCTTCATAAGATAAATTGAGTTCAAGCTTCCCAGGTCGAGTTCGAGTGAAAATCGTTCTCAGACGAAAGAGGAATGACCGAGAGAATTAAAAGTCGTCCACGAGAAATGTATGATTTCGCGAATCGCGAGACTGTTTCCCTATGAGAAGAATGATCGTGTTACGATGTAGTAAAGAAGTAAAGAAGAAAGAAATTGCGAAGTCGACGAGCACACGATTGATTGGCTGAGTGAAAGAGAGAGAAAACGAGAGAGAGAGAGAGAGAGAGAGAGAGAGAGAGAGATTCATGCTGAAACGCGCCGTTAGTTAATCTAATAGGAAGCGTAGTTAAGGATTTTACGAATGCCATAATAATGACCAACTTCTTGTGGTTGTACTTAAGTCATACCTTTTACACTTTACTATTTAACGTTTTAAGACTAATTAAGTTACTGTTAAGTTGCATAAATATCCCATTAACGGAACGTCTTCTATCGAGTTTTTTCTTTTTTTATTGCTAAGATCATTTTGTTTTATCTTTCAACCATTTTTTTTTTCTTTCGTTCTTTTTGTTCAGTTTCCTTGTACTTGTCTGCGTGCGTTTTCTGGTACCGGAAGATTCCTTTTGACTATCGTTCGACAGAAGTTCGATCAATTTTGCTGTTTCTGTTTTTCAAACGTATATAAACGCCAACTGTTACGCCTGTGATGTTCTCTCGTATGGAACTAATCAAACTTCACAAAGTGCCCCTCGAATTTTAGATGTTAACTTTGAATCGAACGAAAATGGGACCAAAACACGATCCTCACAGTGCAAATAATCGAATTTATTGTTCGTAGACAGTTATTTTATGCGTTCGTTTTGTAAATCGTTGTTACGTACACGATTCGAGCGCGTCAGAATTCAAACTTCGCGCGATTTCGAGCGCGCGAAAATTCAAATCGTCGAGCGATCGACGCGATTCGCTTCTGTCTTGAATGCTTCAAAGGACGTCGACGAAGGCCTACGACAGCCAAGATTGCGTGAAGGAGCTGTTCGACGAACTATTTATCGGAAATCAGGTATCGAGACCGCCTGTCGATTAACGGTCCAGACCAATGGACCTTGGTCTCACTTTTGTGATTATTATTTAAGTAGACCTTAAGCATACGCTAGGTTAGGCTAGAATTTTTACAACGTCTCTATCACGAGAGTGTTTCGATACTTTTCATTCGGCTCGTTTCCTTAAGACGATTGTTCAAATCAAAACGAACGACGCGAACGTAGCTGCCAATATTATTCCAACTCCAGCGTGCGATTTGAAACTCTGCAAAGAAACCCAACCGAGAGAAATGATGCATTTATAACTTGAAAATCCCGCCAAGAATATGACGGACGGTATGAAACACCGGTCGTCTAGTTTCCCCAGATAGTTCTTTTTTTTTTACGTATTTCTGTAACATATAAGGTTCCCTAGTTGTAACGATAAGATGGTGTAGATTTTTTTGATTCTCATAATTATACATATAAATATATACATTTTATTCGAGCAAGAAGGCACTCGGTCCCCTTTACGGAGGAACTCTGTGCGCTATAATCGTTCGTGACCCAGGAACGAGTATCCCGTATGTCGACGTTCGCCGAGATTTTGCCAGGAGAACAGTTCGCAATGCTGCCAGTGTTTACCATATGAAATTCCCTATGCTCCGTCCCGTTCCGTATTCACGCAACGTTTGCACGCCTTGTTCACGGCGTCTTATTGTTAGTCCCATCCATCCTACGTTCTTCCTTACTTCCGTTGAGTCTAGTTCGTCACAGGGCATTGGATGTAGTATCGTAGTCCGCGTCGTTAGATTTGTATTACATCGACGCCGGGCACCGTATTTCTTAAACGATTCTCATCGTACGATCGGTGTTTTCATGGCGAAATACTCGATGCGTAAGGGACGAGGATCGTTGTGCCTTCGAGTGCACGCGTTTGAAATGATTTACGTTTTAAGGATCGTAAGAAGGACAGATATCCACTTTGTGATTCCGTAAGCAGTTGTTTAGTATTTTTTTTTTTTTTGTACTTTCCTTAATGCTTATCTAGGATAGCTTGTGTACCCTAAAGAGTGTTTCAATAAAATTGACAATGAAATCAATTCCTATCACTTATTTTCCCTTCCATTCCCATCTTCGCGCTTTTTATTTGAAAGTTCAAATTAGGGCGCCATCAATGTGTATACAGGGTGTCCCGTAGCTAGTGTAACATCGGGAAATGGGGGGTACCTGAGACGATTCTGAACAACAATTTCCTTTGCAAAAATGTCGGATGGGGCTTCGTTTTTGAATTATTAACGAAAAACACTGACCAATCAGAGCGTGCGTAGAGCGCCGGCTCGAAGTTACCCTATCACGGCTGAGCGCGCGCTTTATGCACGCTCTGATTGGTCAACGGAGTCAGCTACCCCACATTTCCCGGTCTTACTCTAATTAGGGAACATTATGTATAAGTAGATACAATCTATTACACAATACACACAAGCAAGAGAAAATACTATATTATTATAAAATCATCAATATAATTTAGTACTAGCTGTATTTTTAATTATATCTTCGATTTTAAATTGGGCGCGATCGAAAACGACGCAGGTGGCGCCATCTTGCGACGCGATATTATATCGAACTAGTTAAAATGGCCGCCGTACGTGATACGAATTACTTTTTCCCATGTTTTTGAATCGTCGTTTTTGTTGGTAAATTTAAATAAATCGCTTCGGTTTCATGCGTGTTAAAGTGTTCGAAGATTCGTCGGTAATCGTATTGATAGTGCGCGTTCGGTTTTATCTGATTAAAGTGTTAATTACGTTCGTTCGTCATGCTCACGTGTTCCGCGGTCAGTGATATCGAATCGTTTTAGCGCGTATGACGATGATAAAATTCGCGAATATGGCAACGCGTTACGAGCGGGTGATATTGTGCCGCGGTTTGTCGGAAAAGAATGATTCACAGGAAGCTTATGTCAAAACGTTAAAAACGGCAGGTTACGCGTGCGATTGCTTACCCACTTTGTGTTTCGAATTCGTGAACGGATTGGAGCTACAAGCATGTCTTCTGTCACCGCTCTCGTATCATGGTAGTGACATTTGGAATGAGTTTTTTCT
The DNA here is from genome assembly GCA_943735885.1 of Stelis phaeoptera. Taxonomy (NCBI): domain Eukaryota; kingdom Metazoa; phylum Arthropoda; class Insecta; order Hymenoptera; family Megachilidae; genus Stelis; species Stelis phaeoptera. Next base: position 9,448,779 of record OX030939.1, on the reverse strand, counting down.
TGCTTTTCCTTAACCCTGTTATTTTGATTAAACGTTACATTTATAGGACTGATACTGACAAGTCGACGAGCCGCAGAAGCAATCGGTTTGGTTTCCAAAGATGACGACGTTCTACGCCCTTGGAAATCCTTACCAGTGTATTGCGTAGGGACAGCAACTGAGTCTTTTGCCAAAAGTCACTTAGGTTCAGAGAACTGCTTCGGTAGCGAGACTGGTAATTCCAAGGAATTAGCTGAATTCTTAGTCGCGTCTGTTGCAAAGGAATCAAAGCCTTTGTTGTATCCATGTAGTGAAATTGGACGGGAAACGATTGAAAAGACTCTTAATGAAAAAGGCATAGGTGTTCGCAAAATAATTGCTTATAAAACATTGCCTAGCAAAACTTTGGAACAAGATTTGTCAAAATTTCTGGACAATAGTCCCAAGATATTTGTTTTTTTTAGTCCTTCTACCGTAGAATATATAGTAACTTCATTGAGAAAAAGATCTTATGATATGTGTAATATAAAAGCAGTAGCTATTGGACCTGTGACTAGGCAAGCATTATCCGATGCTGATATACAAGTTTTTGCAACTGCTAGTAAACCTGACCCCGTGTCTTTATTGGAAGCTATTAGCAATGCAGAGAAAATGCAAGTCATAGAAAAGACTGTATGAAGATATTCAAGGAATGATGCTTACTTCTTTATTGTTATTGTATGTAAGTATGTAAATGTTAATCTGTTAAAATTATACTTAGCCCGTTAATATAGCATCAAAGAATATTTATTTTGGTATATCGTAGAATTGAAATGTGATAATTGATTTCTAATTTTGAAAATTGCACATTGCAAATACAGTGAGATAGTTTTTGTAAATTAAGTCGCTCCTTCGCTAATCTTTGCCATATTTTGACTTCTTTCATTAATTTATATAACTTATATTAAGTTTATTGAAATATAAATTGTAAAGCAATTGATGAATTTATCATTTTAGTCAATTTTATTTTTGTTGCAATAATAAATACATCTTATTTTGCTAAACTTATTAATTACAAAAATAAGGTTATCATGTATTTACAATATCATATATCTTTTAGTTGTTATACAACATTGACTATACATTGTCGTAAAGTATAACATTGTTTGTTGTATCATTTTAAACACTGATATAATCAGAAAGATCATTTCCCTGTTCAGCGAAGGGAATTTTAAAATATGTTTTCCAGCATACACTAAAGCAGCACTACAATAAAATACTAAGCTTAAAAATATAGTAAGCATTAAATTGGTTCGTACAGAATGGAAAACCAATTTCCAAAATTGTGCGTGTCAGTCTTTGTTATTAATCTCTATAGGATTTCCTATTTCTTTCGATAAAAATATATGTATGTGTGAATGATTGCTAGAAAATACTGCTCAACGAAGACCACTTATAATACTTAGAACGGCTGCTAGATGTTTGTACAATAATCTCCAACAGAATGTATAATATGTGTTTGATAACAATTTAATATCTATTTCGATTAACAACATTACCAAGAAGGCACGAAATGTCAGCTCCAACGATCGTGGATTGATTAGCGTAGTAAGGCTGAGGCGGATTTCCTCCGTTGTTGTATTTCATTTGAACAGCAGTCTCGTAATCGGGTGCAGGTCTATAGGAAGGCAGTAAGGCACGTAAGTTGTTTATATCCGTGGATGACACGGATACAACCGGATATGGCGATGTTGACAGATCGTTGTAGCTCGTCCATCGTGTATGACCCTCCATATTCCTATTATCCAAATTTACAGACACCGCGTGATCCCCAGAATCATTTGTGTCGCTGTCCTGAAACATAACAAGTTACTTTTGTTGAAAGACGCATACAGCACGTTTCATATCGCGAGTAAGATAATAATCTTTACGAAATATCCGTTTGTTGATCTTTCTAATGGACGAGATTCCTGATGTTGCATGTAAAAAGTGTGTTGTGCTATGCATAAACGCCACACGTATTTCGCGTTTCGCGATTCGTTGAATATGAATTGTTTTGGATCCTCGCCTTCGGCTTGACACTCTATTCTGAACGTTTTCTTGTGATTGATAACGTTGCTTATATCCTTCCATCTAAAATAAATGTGTTTCCTTATTGAATTTAATATTTATACGTACATTTTAAGCAGTGATTACCTGTAGAATTGTGTCGATTGGGTGTTAGGGTAGATAACCATGATTCCATTGATAGAGATTCCAAGTATTACCTCGTTATTTCCATTATCCTGCAATCCGTTAGATTTAAGTCTTCGTTCTTAGATCGTTAAGAATATTTTAAGCATAGAAATAGTGGTACCTTGGTAGAGAACGTTTCGTTTCCATATCCCTCTAACTGCATAACAATAGAAATGTATAATTCCTCCGCCGCAGCTTGAGTAACACCCATCAGATTCTTGTACTGGCATACAGCCATATGCAAGAGAGAATCTAACCCTCCAGGATCCGCTTGAATCACTTCCTGAAAAGAATGAAATAAAACAAATGAAAAAGATTCATCTGTGGCTGTTTATTTCTACCAATTACCTTGGGAAACAATGTGCACTGTTGCAAGCATTCCATCGTATGTCGCTCAGCGTCATAATTACCAAATTCTGCCTGCATTGAATAGCTTGCTAAGAGTGTAGCTTGTCTGGAATTACACTGAAATCTACCTTCCAGTACGTCGCTTTTCAGTTGAAGATAATAATGATACCTGAAGATACAATGTATAAGAAATGATAATAAAGAGTTACCGAAACATCCAAGGCACGATTACATACCTTGTCATCTCGTCCTGAATAAGCTGCACATCCGTGACATAATACATCACTCTCAAATACAGACCAAAGCTTTTGGCCTCCTTCTCCAATTGTTTCTTTAACGGTTTATCCATGTCCACCCATCTTGGAGAGAGGGAGTCATGACGAGAGATGTAACGCAGGCCAAAAAATTCTGGCTGTCCCAGGCCTAAACGTTGAGTCACATTGTCCAAACATTCCTGACCAAGACTGTCGATGCTCAGCGTGCATTCTATGGAAGTGGTGTCCAACAGCTCGATGCAGATTACATACTGGTTCTTTGAGACCACGTTATACTGCCGACTCTTCTTCAAATGGAACTTAAACGGCATTTTAATGATGCGTTTAACTGAAAAAAGAACAAGTACCATTGGAACCATGGAATTATACAAAATTAATGCGTCTAATTTGTCACATCCTCGTTAGATCGTTTTCCAAAAACAAAAAAAACTGCTTTGAAACGATGATGCTGTACGGGCTATATACAGTAATTCAGAAACAAATGAGAAATAAATTGTTAAAAGTAAAAGAACAACGCGCTATCGGGACTGCCCAAGGAAAGTTAAATACCTCATCACTATGAACGAGCACCGAAATGTTTCACGTTCCCCAATACTTTTACTTTTAATTGAAATTTATGTGCATACACCTACTGTATACATTCCACTCTGCCAAGCATGAGAAATGTATAATTTTTTCATGACTAACAAATCGAAAGCATTTCTAACCTCGTTGTTCACGTCATTGATGCTAGTTACAAAATTGCGGTATACAGTTCTTATACCGTGTGTCCTTGAGACGAAAGTTAAATCGAATCGATGTTTGCTTTAAAAGAAATTAATTAAAATTACCGCGAGGAATGCATAAGGCGTGTAAAACGTCATGGAACGGAATATTGATTGCAGCGTAAAATCAATCGTATAAAATGCAATATTTTTTTAAATAATTGGTGATAAGGTGTGCTGTATCTTTATTGATTACTCAATACATTCTGTACCAATAAAATTACATTCCAGACAGTGAAACATGTTTGCATTATCGAGTAATTGGGAAAAATATTGAATAAACTCGAGTAAGGCTGAATCTAGTTACCAAAATAATTCCCTAGCCACGTTTTTGTGTACATTGCTTCAACTCTTCGCACTCAACGCACGCACAGTGACTTATAGCATTATCAAAATCGATTTCGCATCATTTAATGAACATTGTTATCGTATTTTATCGGGGAGGGAAATAATCAGGGAATAAGTGTTATGGCAGGGACAGAAATTTACTAGAACTTTGGCGTCTTCCTGGTATCGCGTTAAAGCGCGAAGTTCAAAGTTCCTAGTTCCTTTGGAGTAGAACAAGTAAAACTTTGATACAATAAATATATTTCGTAACAAGTAACAATTATCATTTTAATACACAAACATCTATACAACATTCAATATAAATAACGCTAAAGATATAAAACATCGTCTGATTAATCTGGATATATGCACGTCTTTGTTCTTCCATTTTAAATGGAATAAAATTGTGTGGCCGTAGAAGACTGCATTTCTATCTGTCCCATCTTGAATTGCAATCGATGCAACCACCGTAACAACATGGCATTCGTTTCTCGTCGAGAAGAAACAAAGTGCTCCGACATTTTGTTAGGTGGAAAGTCCCGACAATTTTGTAAACGCATTTGCAGACTTCCTGGTAGCTAATTAAAGAGAAACTTTCTATCATAATTTCTTCATTAAAGAAAGAAATAGTTATTCTACCTGTGCGTGATGCGAGTACAAAATTGGGCTCCAAAGAGGTAATAATTTGCTCAATAAAATGGATCCACACTCCAGCAGAGCTTCTAGCAGCCTCAAGAAATGCAGGTTCACCATTTCTGCCAGCTAGATAGACGATCATTTTATTCTAACGAACATAAAAATCACTTTTTGCCGATGTTCTATATTGTTTACTTACAATTTTAGAGTACCCAACTAATTGTAATATACAGGGCGTTATTTTCCCCCAGAATTCTAGTAAAATATTCATCGTGATGTTGTGTCCTTCGCTGTTTGATGGATTGTTCTTTGATAATTCTTCCAAATACATCGTCCATAGCTAAACAAAAGAAGTCAGTATTTTCGAGAATAATAAACCAAGGAAAAATTGTAATATGAGGGAAGGAGGACTTGCTTAGAAGTTACTACGCATTTATTCCAAAAGCGAATGAGTCTTCGATTCCTACCTTCTTGTTTCATCAAATGTAACATCGCTGAAGTGAAATTTCAAGCTTAATGCTAAGGGTTTGAGGCCACTATTTAAAGGTATTACCTGGCAAAGTATAAAAGCATAGAACAACGAAGACATGTGTAACACCGATGCCTTGGACTGTTCCGGAAACCCGGAGAATATAAACTGTACGTGATCAGCGATATGGCAGGACACTTCCTGCGGGATTGGTTGCGCTGCTGGGACCGATGGCCCGTGACTGTGCATGTTATTGCTGCTGGCGAACATCGCCGTGTGCGTGAGGGAGCCTAGCAGCAACCAGGACAACAGTCTGATGTGTCCTATACAGTCTACGTACTCTCTAGCACTGAAAGACATCAAGTTTTTTTTTTTTTTTTTTAATTTTATTGTATATTTTACACTACAATCTTCAACATCGAGTGTTCAAATTGTTAATAATCAAGGAATTTACCCTTGTTGCGTCATTGATGGAGCGCCATAGAGCCAAGGAAGGTATCTAGCCACCGCTCTGTTCTCTCTGTTATTGCCTCTAGTGATTTCCAAGGCCACATACTGTGCGAGGCCACATTTGAGCAAACCACCAAGGGTGTCTTCGTTCAGTCCAGCTTGCATTCCTTTGCTGTAACTCTAACAGCAAGAAACAGCATGCATGAGAATGGTCCACTCAGGATCTTACAAGATAAATTGAGTACAGCATCGATCAGTGTAGTTGTTTACCTTCACTTTGCTCAACGTGTGAAAATCAGCCAAGAAATCAAGCACGTCGGACAGCTGATTCTTCAGGGACTCGGATGCGTTCGTGTTGTAGATCGATGACACGTCCGTTTGGATGTTCTCCAACGCGATCGTGTTGGGTAACGATCCTCCGATATCCTAAATATTTCACCCATGTACCTGTGGTTACATCGAGCTCTCTTATGTAACATACCTGAAGAACAAAGTGCAACAACAGCAAAAAATTGGAGTCTGGTATGGTGGTCTTGAATTTGATCGCCTGGATCAGCTCGAACACGATCGTTCTACCGAAGAAGTGTTTGTCCCTGTCCCTGGTGAAGCCACGATGGCACAGATAGCATAGATCCGTGAGGTAACTGTACTTGATGGTGGAATTTTGTATGGCGTAGCTTAACACCTTGGCGAATGGATCCATCATACCCTTCGATTGTTGGATCCCTGGGACTTTCAGTAAGGAAATCATGATTCTCAATAATGGCGTAGCGTCCTCGATGGAGGACAGCATCAGCACGAGCCTTCGAAATAGGCCGTCGAACTGAGCCAGCAATCCGCTCCAGGTTGCAGCACCTGGACCAAGACCCGCTTCCAGTGGTAGACAGTCTAGGTAGCATGCTATGTTGTACAATATTACTGGTAGACGCTCCACGGGTAGGGATTTCTTTGCGTTCAGGGCCTGGAACACATTTGAATCGATTGATTAGGACTTACTGCAGTGGGATAGTTAAATAAAAATAATTGAAATAGGTTGGATTTGAAATGTTCACCTCGAGTAGCAATTGGAGTGGTGCAATTGGATTCAGTTCGTTGAAATCGACAAGCGCCTGGGTGACGCTCTTGAAGAACTGCATTCTTGTGGATTCTGGAGAACCAACGGTATGAATGGAAAATGTTATTCAACGAGTAAAGATACAATCATCAAGTTCTGTACCGTTCAGGTGCGTTTGGAACATCTGCACGAACACCCCGTTAGGAGCCAGTTGATGAAGAACGCAACGAAGGAACTGATGAGCCACGCTGATCGCACCACCTGGCAGGTGCATATTGGTCTCGCTTTGCCAAGGATACATAGCGTTCAATGCCACCCTATGTAGATAACACAATTTCATTACGAATTGTCCGTAAAAGAACTTGACGAATTGCAACAAAGTGTTTGACCAACTTCGTTACGACTCGCAGGATCTCTGGCAAGAGCGGTGCTGCTAGGGATGGTTCCCGATGGATGAATGTTCCTAGGTTGATGATGCATAGGCCTAGTTCCTCGTCAGAGTATTCCTCTTTTATCGTTCCACATTCCGAACACCTATAGCCAGCACGAAACTCGAGGAATAATATAGACTACATGCTGTTGCGGTTCTGGAAGATACCTTTCGTAAATGCAGTCGTCTCCAATGCGGAAGAGGCTCTGTTTCAAGTTGAAGTCAGCATGATAGGCCTGTTGGGAAGCCACGTCGAAATTGGGCTGCAACTGAGGACCTGACCTACAGACATGGACAATGAATACTCTTTATCGATTCTCGAGAAATTAAAGATAAAATTATTCGAAAATTATTCGAAAATACACTTTGTGCTCTTCGAGTTGTGTTTCATATTTTTAAGGGAAAGTCTTTTAAAGCTCACCAAGATTCTGTACGCCTCGCCATTGGTCCATCTTGCCCAACACAGCTGTCCTTTCGAAGTTTGTCTCGTTGAATACGAACGTGGTCCTTCATCTTGGTTTTTCGATCAAGGTCGAAGATTCTCGAAGAATAATCCAAGCAATCTATCGTCGGAGGTGGTGATTCCAGTGCCACCTGCTTAATCAGTCTCCTTGGACTGGCCGATCTGCTCGAGTGCACCTCGTTCGACGTTGGCACCAAAGACGCAGACTGAAAGATCGTAGATGATGAAACTGTCTGATTTCAAAAGCGTGAACGATGGTATGATAAAAATTGAAAGATTATGAAGTACTAGATTCTCAGACGTTGTACTGTCTTGCTTCACTGGAGCTTGTCCGTCGATCTTGGTACCATTTTCGTTCCCGTTGCTGAATTTATTCGAGTCTAAATCGATCATCAAAATATTTATTATTATCGGAGAAGTATGATCTTTTTCTTGCGGAAATCGAAAGATACCTTCGATTTCTTGGACTCCAAGTGCTTGGCGAACGTGCTCCACTAAACCAGAAAAGTCCCTATGGGGCCCGATTGGTAGTAGTCGTTCAGGCATGGGGAATTCCAGCTGAGATATGCTTCGAGGACTGGTTATGTCGCTGGACATGCACGTCTCGCTATCCTGATCGAACGAAGAACCTGAAGAACGCATTCATTTGTACCGCAAAAGTGTTTCCTTCTTGAGCAAGCGAAATTCAGTCTACGAGGCATACTCACTGACTGTCAACACGTCCATCTTGGACAAGGGCGATTCTGGAGACCCGTACGTGTCCTCGCAACGCATAATGCGTTGAGTGGGACGTTGACCTGCAATATCGACTTTGGTATTCCTCCGTGTTTCATCATTACCCTGAAGTACTTACTGGTAGAGCGAGTCGCAGTGCCAATAGGCAGCAAACGTTCAACAGTTGGCGTAGCCAGCGGATGAGGAGGGTCGTTCCATCCAAGGAACTGGCCATTCTCCGTGCTGGTGATTTGAGAAGATATCGAGCTAACCGCTGGTGAACTGGACTGATCGCTGCTGGTTACCGTGACCACTTGACCCGGTGACACGGGCGATGCCACGGTCACGCTTTGGTCGATACGCTTCTGACGACCCAGCTGCTTAGAATTCGGCGAATCCGAGTTACTGGAGCCTGCCATGGGTGTCTTCTCTCTTGGTTGCTCGTGTCTGTAACATGATTGCGTCCTTAACCTTCACAGACATCTTGTCTAGCGAGGAAATAAGAATTACTTGTGAATTTGAGGAGGAATAGTGGTGGCAAGGGCGCTGGACAGTCCAAAGGGTTTCGACGAGGCAGTGTCTCCATTGAAGGCTATTTGAACGTTCTTTTCTTGAGGAGTTTTCTCAGGAGCTAGTTTTTCTGGAACAGCCCTTTCCAGAATTCCTTTTTCTGGCACTGTTTTGTCCACCTTCTCGCTGGTTGCTCTAGTCATGGCTGTGTACCTCTGTAGATCAGGCTGACCGCTCAGCAATGTGCTGGTCACCATCATCTTCACTCCTTCGTGTACGCTCCATTTCTTCTGAGGCCCACTTTTCGTACTCTGTTCGACGGATCTTGATTAATTAAACAAGGTAACAGGGTTACGGGCGGTTTACAAGTACCTGATGAGTATCATCTTCGCTTCCCAAGAACCAAGTGGGTCTGCTGATAACGTCCGACTTCTTGGCAGCGTGTTGATGGTTCCAACCCATCCTGGCCACGATGTCGGTTGTGACGGAGGTTCTGGGCCCATGTAAGGAAACGCTTCTGGTGACGATGGCCGGGGTATCTTCTAGTTCACCCAGCGATCCACCACTGCTACCATGTAAGGTGCTGTCAGATTTTGGGCTCTCAGGTATTGCGGCCAGCTCGGACTCCGTATCATCCGCATTGATCGAGTAGCTTTGCAGAGCATTCACAATAGCGGAAATTGTAACAAGCAGCTACTGGTGTAAGCACAGGCACGTGTGTGTGATGATGTACCCTCTGGGTCCTGGTTAATCAACGCTATCTAGGAAGGACTCTAAGGATTCCTGGGACTAATTTCATTGTTTCTGTATCTGTCAAGGTCTTCTCAATAATTGATCACACAACTGGACTCTATGAACGGGCTACGAATATTATGATGTTTAAATCTCTGTTAAACATGAGGGGACATATACGAATGTTGTTCTTTCGATCTTGATTTCGTTTCAGTGAAACAATGCACACGAACGGGTATACGAAGTAACTCAATTCGATCTAATGGAAGGTCACGGGGGTGCAGAGTTCACACGGAGGAACATTCCAAGCTAGAGTAGCCTAGTGCTCTACCTTTCCAGGGAGAGGGTCTATGTTGTTTGTTCTAAGATGCAGTTGAACCAAGTATAAGGTGTAGATGAATTGACCTGGAATGCTTGTTGGTGTAACGGCATGTCGGTCCGCTTTCTTCCCAGTGGGTTTCCATTTGACCATGAGTTGGTCCAGGGCTGCGTTGATGCACGGAGATCATAGGTGTCCTCATTGGAGGACTCTCGGTGTTTATTTCCCCCATGGTGGTCATCAGTTCGTGATCCACACCGAGGGACGGTTGTGATACGTCTACAATCGGATCAAGCATCGTCAGTTTTCGATCAGTATTCGCTTTTTTTATCAAAATGATGTACCTCGTGATCTAGATGGTGGGGCACCCATGACCACTGTAGCTGGAATCCTTTTGCACTGATGGTGTTGGGTGTCCAAGGTGTTCAAAACAATTTTGATCAGCACTTGCAGCTGATTGCACCATGGTTGCTGACCATACTGACACTAAGCAAAGTGTTCTGTTTAAGATGTTTAACTTTATATTGACATTGAACTCACCTTGTAGAGTATGACAAGTAAGGACATAAGCCAGGAGCGTCTGTTCTGGGGCTCCAGGTACCAGAGGCTGTAGGTGGGTGCCTGGTGGTCCGATGGAGGCATTCCTTGCGGTGGAAAGGGACAATGTTGTAGGATGGCTAGCACTGGGGGTGTCATCACCCATCCCATCACGTGGTTCTGGTCCAGTAGTTGAGGCAGGTTCGCGATGAAGACGTTGAACACAGGGGATACTCTAAAGATCATTGCAAAATTATTCAGTTCTTACATTTTGCTTTGTAGGCGGTCGTAGTTTAGATCTTAAGAGCCCAAGCTGGGGATGGGTATAAATTTACTGTATGGGCTTTGTTATGGGCTGTTGCTATATGGTAATGGATGATAGGGACCTGAAAGTAACTAAACCATAAGTATTTGAGAAATTAAGAAACTGGAAATAGCCTTCTAGTTTTTAAGTAATTTCCTTGGGTCTGTGCTCCCTGCAACCCATTGTGGTGTCCAGGGGCGCCCACCTTACTACTTACTACCCACACCTAGCCCAGGAAAAGAATATTCCCCAATTCCGTCAGTTCTCTAAATATTTCTATCGAAATTTCTTACCTCAAACGTTGCGGCGAAGTATGAAAGGTACGTTCCGTCTGATTGTACCCTAACAGAAGATACAGATGTCGAAGAACAATTCCTTGGGTCTTCGACATAGGTTTCTCATCCGTTGGAAAGGCCTACGAGTTTATCATTCTTTTCTTAAGAACGAACATTCTTAAGGGGATGATTCGAAACAGGTTTATGGGATTACCTGATCCTGTCTGGAAAGGAACTGCATAAGAAGAAACACAAGCAGGTGCATGGTTTCTTTGTCAGCCTCCTCTAGATCCACAATTTTGTGGGTGTATCCTGGTAGAGCGCTGGTTTCGTCGACCATGTTCAACGAATGGACGTGTCCATCTGTAACATTCATTAATATTAAGGTCTCTTCTTATCGGCATCCTTAAGATTGAACAGTACCTTACCATCATCGTTTATGCTTTAAAATTAGAATGTTCTAAACTCAGCTCACGTTTCACCGGCGATCATGCATAAAAGCGCATGCTTGTCGAATCAAAGTTCAGCTTTTGTATTGCGTTATTTGATACGAGGATTCTATTAACATTCGCACTAAGGGGTCTAAGATAGCCCAAGAGATGTACTCGGTGCCAACTAAGGAGGTTTAGCTCAACTTCTACATTCAGTTGATTGGCAACTGAAGTCGTTTTAATATCTTTTACCCGCACGATTATTTGTTAAAATTTATAAGTAAATTTATAGAAAGATCGTGAATTCAGTTACCAAACATTACCGCAACAAATTGTAAGGAATGAAAGGCACGACAATAAGCTTCTTCAAAACTCAGATTTACTTTTAGCATCAAAGCAAACAAAGCTTCTCTAAAAACGCAACGTCTCCCATCGGTCTTTCGACTGAATTCGTAGACAAAAAACACGTCGAAAGCGAATTCCTCTCGAAGGTCAACACAACCATCGACTTACCCACACGGCCTCCGTACGGTACACGCGCGTGTCCTTCGAAATCCTCGAATGGTTATCAGGTAATATCCGGTACACAGAGGACAAGGGTGGGTAACATCGACGCTTAACACATAGTAACGCCACGTCTAGAGCTACTGCAGCAACACTACTCTACCTGGTATACTGTTATTAGGTGGGGTGGACCCCAACAACTGACCCAGTCCGAATCTGGAGCTCTTGCGCTTCAGGATAGGCGCCGAGTATTGCCGGCTGTACACCTTTTCCTTTTCTGAGCGGTTTCGGAACGGTGGAACAGGTCAGAAACACGTGTACGATCAGGCTGTGTGAACTCGACTAATGTTTTCTATAATTCTATCGTTCGAACGTAGTCGAACCTCGTTGTTCTATGTTCGTTTATCGTGAAATCTGACGATCGGATTTGATTCGCGTACCTAGTTTGGTGTCCTGTCGAGGTATCATTGACGCTGGCGCCGACATCGTGCGTTTGTAGGGCCATTTAGTACCGAAACTGGCACTGAGCGTCTTTATGGAATTGGTTCCGCTTCCGTCCGACTGCGACAGAGCTTCCTGCGCCCTGTGAAGCTTCTTCATGAAGATCTCGCTGTTTAGGTCCGTGTTTCTGAGGTCTGCGACAGGATTTAGCGATTAGGGGTGTTTAATACTTGATTGCCTACCACTGTCATTTAGTGTGTCTATATTTTGTCAGAGTAATCATTCTGGGGATACTTGGAAATTTGCAAAAGGACAGAAATGTATTAACTTGCAATATTAAAGAAAATATGTTACTTCCTTTCGCTGCGATATCGCGATATTCTAATTGTAAGTTCAAAATAGAGGAGTTCTAAGTTTCTGATATGTTAAAACTGACCACGCAGGTAGGGTATATCCCCAGATCTCTCCAGATTGATCTGAGCCTCCAAGAACAGAGCATCGAAACGATTAAGGAAAAATTCCCAGGTCAAAATATGCCTGTCGCTGAGACTGTTGTGCAGTTGATACAACGACTGCAGCACCATAGGCCTGTCCACTATCACTGAATCGAATTGGGTCTCCAAACAGAGGATCAATGACTGAAAAAATTCATAATTAACAAAGGATATAAGATTCATGAGGCTTTTATTGCCAGGTTTCTATAATGGGATGGTAGATGTTGAATTGTTACCCTCATGGCTGTATCATGAATGGTACCAAGGTACAGAGTTGCTCTTTGGGCAACGTAAACGTTGCTGTCGTCCATACTGGCGACCAAATAGCAGAATGCATTCGCCAGAGCAGCTTGGAGGCTCATAACGTTCCTGAGTGGAGTGGAATCCATGAATCTTGCGATCAGAGTGACCCTTTCCACTGTCGAATGACAAATGAAGAACCTTGTGATTAATTAAACCTAGGACGGCGAACCTTGGATAGAGTTAACAATTTGAATTGAATTTTATCCTACTTTTTGCATTCATTTTTTACCAATTTTATTGCATAACAATCGAGGTGCGGATCATGCTTGACTCGAATTCGTCGTCCAATTGAAACCTTTTAATAAACTGTAGCGTTCCACGTTGTCTCACCTGCTACGAAACGAACGCGCCAATCAGAATTGTGAAATTCTTCTTGAATCAAACGCCAGAAGGTGTCCGTTCCGCAGGGTAGAGTCACGCAGTGCAACAACAACGGCACTGTCACTTGAGCTATGTGCGAATGCTCAGCATTGAGCAGGTCCCATAAGCTGTAGAGGAAAAAAAAAAGAAACACGATTCGAATCCAATAAAATTCAACGAATAATTTATTGAAGAATTTCAATCGGGTATCATTGAGACACCCTTCGAATACCTGACAATTTTGTTGCAACTGAAAGTTAAGAGAACAATGAACTACCTATCCAAACATCAATAAAATATACAAATGATACAGAACGTATCCCGAAAATATTGTCCATAATTAAACGAACAACTTACTTTTTTATTAGCAGATTTTCTTGACACCATATGAAGAATCCTTGATGCTCCTTCACGGCAATGTTGAACGCATCGCCGTACAGACACATCACGTTTAGACATTGTAGCATGTAGTAGAGAATATCAGCCTTGTCAATTGTCATTACTTCCTGTAAACAAATCGAACAGAAGATTGCGAAAAATTCTTCAAATTAACTGTTTGCGGACAGAGGATTTTTAAGCTTACAATTAGAACAGTGAGCTCACTGAATATTCTTTATTTAAAATAAAATAAGTAATCATTCCCTTCTGTAAAATACATATTATAAATCTATATTGTCCACACTCACATTTATTCTTTGTGTCAAAAGCATAGGACAATATTTATCTACGACGGTTCGGTTTGGACGCATATATGCGTCGATCGTTCGTAAAAGGTTAAAGGTTTGTTTGTAAAAGTACCTTCAAGAGTTTGTGTATGTATTGAAGTTGTTCCGGAAGATCCTCGATGTTGAATCGAAATTTCCCAACCGACGTGTGCCAAAAATCATCCGCCTCGTTTTCCGGGCTCAAATTCAACGGTTGATCGTTTTCCCCTATTAATCTTGCCTTTGCCACGCTCACTGTTGCTGTTGCTGAAACAACAATTTCGTAATTTCATCGTAAATTGGGATTTTTGATACGTTTAAGTAGAACGAATCGATATATGGTCAGACGGTCGCACAGGATTAAGTAGTATAAGTCCGTATATTGTCAGACATCGAAATTCTCCGACGAAATTCGAGTCAAAATTGAGCAAAAATTTGTTTACGATTTTTGAGATTGTTATTTAGTCATTATTGCGATATCGTGGTGTCACGAATTTAATCAATATTAATACTATTCAAATTTTAGACACTGTTGTGCGTGGTATCAAGTGGAAAGCTTAAAATTTAGTGAAAAGCCTAGAATTTTCTAAAATTTCTGCTGCCGATCACTAGCGAGTTATCCAACGCGTTAAACACAAGAAAAACTGATTTCCAAGTAACAAATATCCTTTCGTCCAAAATCGAATACCCATCTTTCTGTTGTCTATATCTCAAATGCAAACACACCAATTTTCCACTCGGTATGATAGGAAATGTCTGCAGGGTAATAATAAATAAATCGGATTCTCACCTACGTCAGTGTCCGACAAGGTGACGGCCCTCGCGACCGCTGACATGACCTTCTCCGTGGGCATGATGGCCGCCAGATCCAGCTGCTCCGAAACTGTCTCTACAGTGGCTGTCATGATCTGTTCGAAGAACTGATATAAACGATCAAAATAGCTACCTCCGGCCACATAGATTAGCCTACCGTGTTTATCAGTGGTCGGACAACGCCGTTTCGCAGTGGAGAAGAAGAAGAGACAGACAGAAGGCACACACGCACACAGTATTTTTTTTTATAGACGAGGAGCATGCTGCGTTTTTTTTTTTTTTGTATTGCTGGTGGAAAGTGTTTTGTTTCGCACACAGATAGATAGACAGATAGAGAAACAATAGATAGACAGATAGTATAGAGAAAGACACGTGTTTATTTAGGCGGTGTAACACACGGTGTATCGTTGATTTTGTTCAATGATCGATCGTCGTGGTACGTACCTGAGGCATGTGAGCTAGAACACCACCGACCGAGTGCATTTCCGATACCGGCATACTGATCACCACGTCCGACTTTGAATCACCCTTTCGAGAACTCTCGGGACTCTTGCGACCGTGATCCTCCGCGTTCTCGTCCATGATTTTCTGAAATTAGGAAAAGAACAATTTGGACAAATATTGGATACTGAGATAGCAAGAAGGAAGCTTAGGATTCTATTCTTTTTCACTTGAAAATTCCTAACTTTAACTTACAATTAAACAAATATTGCATTTCATGGCGAATAGAATTCATTTATGTTACGGCCTGATATTTTAGTTTTCTGTTTACAAAGCTGCTTTTATCAGCTTTTCATTCGGTAGACTATAGAATTTTTCTAGAATAATTAAGGTTTTATGAAATTTTTAAAAATCATTCAACAATTCTTCTATTGCTTAGAATTCATGTTCGATTGGATGATTGAAACTGACAAAACCTACGTCAGGTGGGTAAGCTGGATTTTCCGGTGCCATATAGGTGACCAATTGCAGGCACAGTTGATGCCAGATCACCCTGGATTCGCAGTAAGTGCATTCGGTATCCGTGTTGCACACGTGGCAATTATTCCAGTTCGAAGCCACTATCGATTTCATCAAACGACACGCGTCCCTGCACACCCAGGTGTTGATGCCTGTGTGTTTGTCCACGTTCTGTAGCTCCATCTTTAGCATTCGAGGAAGAAAATAAAGCTCAGAAAATTGATGACAAAACAAGAGGTAAGTCTGTAGAGAGTTGGTTATTTTTGTCTCTAAAAAATTGTAATTCAAACAACTAATATTATGTAAAATAAGGAGAGCCTAATTTGACTTGTTAATAACGTTATAGTCGATTAATTATGACGTATACTAATCTAGGGTAGCACGTTATGATTCATAGTTTATTAATATCATATGTTACTTTTTTATCGCACAATTATGGCTCAGTGATTCATAGGTGACTTTTAGTTCGCTCGATCTATTACTCATTATTTGAACTTCAAAATGACCTACGTACCTGTTTCAACAGTATATCGAGCATAAGAATACAACAAGACAAATTCAGTTCTGCGTTAGTCATAAATTCCATGTGTCTTGGTGTGGGCACAACGTCATCAGATAATGGCGTTGATTTCCCTGATTCATTCTCCACAACTGAACCTATTCGTAACAATTAAAAAAAAGTCGTCAGAATCCAAATGTTTCGTGTAAGTGGCTCGCTTGAGTTTTGGCAATTTTGTTAGAGTTTCTTTCTGAACAGGGAGTGAGATAAAAATTTGTAAATGGTAATCAATGGAGGAAACTTGATGACGGTTACTTAAAAAATTTGAAGTTGGTCCAATAATTTAGAGTAGCAAAAAGATATGAAGTTTGCCTTAGATCATTTGGTGCTTACATATGGCGTTTCCATCGTCATCCTTCTTCCTGGTTCCTTTACTAGGCTTCTGTTCAGACTCGGCTGAGTTCATGGCTCCCATAACAGCTACGCCATCGCTGAACATTGAGAACAATTGACAGAGAGGGATGCTGATCTCTAGCATTGTCAAAGTTTGTAGCCAATTCAGTGCTTGTTCTTGAACCTTGGCACACGTGTTCACGAAACGTTTCGCCACGAAACTGTACATCTTCTTCGCGTCGAAGCCTAACGGGCTCATGTCTCTGTCCAGAATTTTGCTGGAACATGGATGACTATACTCTAGCTTCTTGTATTTCACGTTGAACAGCTATGTTATTACGCTAATAATCTAAGGTATCTAAGCATCCAGATAAATAGATACGTGGATACCTAGATACTTGGATATTTAGATAACTGGATACCTAGATACTTGGATATTTAGATAGCTGCATACCTAGATACTTGGATGCTTAGACAGCTGGATACCTAGATACTTGGATACTTACAATTAGGTGCCTAGATAACTAAATACTTAGATAGCTAGGTAGATTAATTTCTAGAAACTTAGATATCTAGATATTTAGATACCTAGACACCTAGATACTTAGATAGCTAGGTTCTTAGATCCCTAGACACTTGGATACTTAGGTGCCTGGATAACTAAATACTTAGATAGCTAGGTAGCTTAATTCCTAGAAACCTAGATACCTAGATACTTAGATAGCTGGATACCTAGATCTCTAGATCCGTAGATACGTGGATATTTAGACAGCTAGATACCTAGATACTTGGATACTTTAGATACCTAGATAACTAAATGGAAACCTGGTAACTAGATACTTTAATAGCTAGATAGATATCTAGACACCTACATACTTAAAAATCAAGATAAACATATTTCTATCAATATCTAATCCACCGAAAGATCTAAATAAAAAAATAGATTGGTTATGTCTTACCGTAGAATCATCTTCAGTTCATGGAGTTCGTATTCTGGAACATCATTCACCATGGCTTCCATCCAATGTGGCATCACGTAATCCCAAACATCCGGGGTGATCACTTCATATGGTACCAAACAGAAAAGACGATTCAGACCATCTTTTAAATGCGACGTTCTTGAGGCCAACGTTTCCCTTGATTAACAATTAACAATTTATATGATTACTTTAGTCCGTTAATGATTTCATAGTGCTGAAATTGCGCTGAAATTGTTGAAGTTTAAATATTCGTTTATACCAGTGTCCACCCACGCGAACGTAATCGGACGGATGCGGCAGAAGACAGGAAATAAAGACTTCGTAGTGCGTTTTCATCACTTCAGCCAACCATCCGCAAACGTATTCGGTTTTCAGTTTTTCCAATGGACTTTCTGCTTGTCCTGTAACGGAAGTTCGTTTTAGATTAACTTTTAATTGTTGATGAAGCTTTTTGAAAGTATTTGCGAATCTATGATAGCGTTTGTTCTCGAGAATTTGGAAATCTGATTGAATCACGGGTTTTCGATTCGAATGATTCTATAGGGTTATTTAAAATTTTAGCTGATAGACTTTTTATAATCTTTACAGATCTGTTTATTCCATATTAGGTTGTTAATAGTCAATTTTATTTAATAACAGTTTCAATTTAATTTTCGAAAACTAATTTCTAGGGTTTCCAATTAATCCCCAGTTTGGGATCTCCAATTGAACTACTTCGATGCATGGAACCTTCACAGTTGTTAATTCTTAATTATTATTAGAAAAAAATTTAATTTGTTTTATTTTATTTTTTTTAATAGATTTTGAGAGAAGAATATTGTTTTTAATTTGATTGGTAGATTCGATGCATCGACAACTAAGAAATTCGATCAGCCGCGACGCAGACGCACTCTAGTTCCTTCCTTCCTTCTTTCTGTTTCTTAGCGTTCTCAAAAAAAGCTCTCACGAATACACAACATACATGTGTGTCTGTGTGTGTATACACAATGTGACATGCACGCGAGGGGCCAACAGTATTCTTTTTATTTCTCTGCGTACGCACAGACGTCAATCAGCAGACCATTTAACACCTTCCATGCCATATGAAATTTCAAATTTATAACAAACACGTAAAACCAGTCGAAAAACTTCCATCTCGGTGTTAGATTACAGAAAAAGATATTCTTTCATTTAATTTTGTTTCCTAATTAACCCAGACACTAACTTTTTCCCATTATTAATTAATCCAAGTATTTCGTTTCAATTTTCCAAATTTTAATCTATATCTTTGCATTTTTTTTTTTCTTCTTAAAAAATTTGACGTTTATTTTATATACGAGAGTGAAAATTTCTTTGATAATTTCAACGAACATCCGGCACAGAACGTGTTAACTACAAATGACCAAGAATCGTCTAGGGATTGAACGACAGAAGCCAAAGAATTCTGAACACTTTCGAATCTACGCTAATTAAACGATATCAAAACGATGAGAAACAATCGAACGACTGCGAAACTGACGCCTATGCAACGAAAAATTTTAATACAGCGTGCCACGAGATTGATGAGGGAAACATCGATTACACTGAATTACTGGTCAACAAAGATACAGAATGGAGGGGGATTCGTAGAATTTACAGAAAGATAATGAAACAGGGGGATCAGCAACACAGAAAGCTTGTTAAATCGAACATGTGTTCATGGTTAAGCTTGGAGAAACACTTAGGTTTACATGAACATTTTACCCAACAAGTTGTACGGAGAGGTTCGTTCTTGTTTGTTCGTTTCAATCTATCACTTTGCCTTTGGTGTGACTTTTCTTGTAATAATTGAGCTTAACATTATCGATATTTGAAAAAATATTTAATCAATATTAATTGGGATATAAGAGATTTTTATCGAAATTAGGATTAATCGGGGAAATCAAATTTGATCGAGCAAACAACAATCTCTTCTTGTTTAAGTACTAAATTAATTGTTGTAATTATTCATTTTCAAGCTAATACAAAATTTTATTATCATAATTAAGCAACTTTAACGTCGTTTTCAGTCGACAATTATGGTACAAAAATATTAACCCTTTGCACTCGAGTGGTGCCTCTGAGGCGCCATTGTTTAATCTATCGGAGTATTCTAAAATGCGAAATTTCACTTTCACCTATATCAAAAATATAGAAAACTAAACAAGGGAATAAAAATCAACAGATTCTCAAATATTTCTAACATTTTTCTTCCGACATAGTGCGTTTGGTTTCTGGAAACGTAGCTGAAAAACTATATTACACCCGATTACGTCCAAAATTGCTTCGAGTGCAAAGGGTTGATTTTGACATCGGTAAGAATTTTTGGAGATCTAAGAAAGGCAAAGTGTCGTCGAAAGAACACGAAAAGAAAACGAACTTGCGTACAGGTCGGCGCAAAAATCGGGGACGATCCTCTCGAATGTGCCTACGATCGCGGCCAAAGACTACCTACGTCTAGTGATGGGCTCGAGACGCTTCGAATCGCTTCGAGTTCGATTCATTTCACAATTCTATTCTCAGACCCTCTTCGGGTCTCGAGACTGTGCAAAATTCAAAAGCAAACGCTTCGAAATTCAACATATCCCAAATGATCAAACTAAATCTTCTATTACATCCATCCAATATACAAAATTGTACGAATTTTCAAATTCCAATTTGTTTCGAGAATTCTACGCATAAAAGTAACGGTGTCAAATGTCAAAATGAATTTTTACGATAAAAAGAAAAACGCGAAGCGATTGCTCGACAGCTTCGAGGATCAGCTGGGTCATCAGCGTCCCGTCACCACCGTAATCTCTTCTACGTCTACGTCAATTAAGTGTATAAATATGCGAAGTGTTAAATTACCAACAGAAAAGATAAGATGCATAAGGCTTTTTTCAGTACCATCGAAAGAGTAGGCGGTAACATGAAACCAATGAAATAGCATTGACAATAAACGTCCGAGAATTTCGATCGATGTGTCTTGATTCGGTGTGCAAAGCCCGACCAGCAGCCAGACACCGTATCTTCCTAGTAACTGTCTCTCCTCCAGTGTCGTTGGGTCGCATTGGTTTCCTGGACCAGTACCGGAAGTACAGCCAGCGCTGCCACCGGCTCCACCGCCGCTGGTACTGCTTCCGCCCCCTGGGAATCCTGTGCTGCCCTTATTAGTACTTATTTCCGAGTTCTCTCGATTACTATCCATACTTAGCGGTTCAGCTTCCTTAAGCAGGCTGCAAGTAGAAAGGAGAGTGGGTCAAACGGGTACGATTAACGCGATCTGACGCCACGTCTGGCTGTGGTCGGTTATGGTGATGACAGTTTCCATTTAACTGCTAATCGTGATTTTTTGTGGAAGAAGAAACGTCGATGAAGATTGATTTGGACGATCGACATTCTCCGGGATTGATCGAGACGGTTGAAATTGTCAGACTGATTCGGTTCGGATGGTTTATTATTCGTTAAGTATGGTCTTTGGGGTGTCTCGGGATAATTTGTGGGGTTTAAAGGTGAAGGTAGTATAAAATAGAGGCTGGAAGCAAGAAGCGAAGAGAACAGAGGCTGTTTGTTGGGAAACAGAGATTGGGTTACGGGTAATGTGGATTTTTGATCTTTTATTGAATGGGGTAGTTTTTCAGGTTGATTTCATTTTTGTAGGTAATTTGATGGTGAAGAGCTTAAGATAGTGGTAGTTTGGGAAGATAGTAATAGTAATACTATAGTAGCAGTATCAATACTATAGAAATAACATTACAACAGTAATAGATATAGAAATAGTAGCAGTAACGATTCCAAAAAAAAATAGCTTTTTAATTCTAGAGAGAAGAACGAAACTTAAGATAATTAACTTAATTCGAGAGAATAGACCTTTTAAAGAATAAATAAGTGGAAATTGGGTTAATTTGTAAGATACCAATCCTACCTCTGATAATAATCACAAATCTAATCTCAATTTGAATTATTCTTAATTCTTCGTTTAATCCGAATCCTTTGGCTAACAATTTCAAACGACCCAATGGATGAAAAAAGACACCGAACGTCGAAGAATCGTAGCTTCCACGTTCAGTGACGATCAGAATACTTTCATGATCCAGCTCATACTCCACCAAAATTCAATAAATTGATCAATTTTCTATTGTTTATAAACATTGAGGATCAATCGACAGCTTTGATCGCGAAAGAATTCATAGAATCGCTATTTGTATTGAACAACGACAATGCCGATCAACGATTCAAACATATGTTCATACAAAAATTGATTGAAGATGAAATTAATCGATCTACGTCGACCACAACGTTTGAATCAGACGCGACTTCAGATCGCTATTATCGACAGATTATATCGGAATCAAATTCGAGGAATTTATAAAATTGGTGAACGTTGAATCGAATAGAAAATCAGTTTCTTGTTACGTGATTGATTCGAATCCACGGTGTTCCGTGTTCTATCTACAGAGTCATGCCGGTTGCAATATCGAGGGGCTACGTGAATGCAGAGAAAGAAACAAGTGTGTGAGAATTAACAATTAATAGTCTGTTTTTCTTAACACGTTGAGCGCGACGTCAATCCCTGGGGACTGACAATGAACTTTCCGTTCAGCTGGTGGCTGTTCTTGGGGACTGACAGTGGACTTTTCGTTTGGAAATTTCCAAATATCAAATTTCTAAATTTTAAGTTTCCGAAGTTCCAAATTTCGAACTTCCAAATCTCAATTTCCAAATTTCTAAATTTAAAATTTAAAATTTCCAAATATCAAATTTCTAAATTTTAAGTTTCCAAAGTTCCAAATTTCGAACTTCCAAATCTCAATTTCCAAATTTCTAAATTTAAAATTTAAAATTTCCAAATATCAAATTTCTAAATTTTAACTTTCCAAAGTTCCAAATTTCGAACTTTCAAATCTCAATTTTCCACATTTCTAAATTTATAATTTATAGTTTCCAAATTTCCAAATATCAAATTTCTAAATTTTAAATTTCCATATTACCAAATTTCGAACTTCCAAATCTCAATTTTCCACATTTCCAAATTACCAAATTACCAAATTTCGAATTTTCAAATCTCAGATTTCTAAATTTCAAATTTCCAAATTTCCAAACATCAAATTCCTAAATTTTAAATTTCCAAAGTCCAAATTTTTCGTATGGATAGCATCAATACGTGGGACCGTCGGTGTCAAGGTTAAAAAATAAATATTGTAATATAATATAATATTATCGAGTGCTCGCTGCTGGCTGAACGGAAACGACAACAAAATCGGCGCCACACTCAACGGGTTAATAATCAAACCCTTGAAACGTTACAAATTCAAAATAACACCTATAAACACTTTAAAAACGATAAATGTTATCGAATTTATTTCAATGAACAAATATTATAAGAAACAAAGAAATTTGATCCAAAGACGTCACAAAACTTCGACTATGAAATAATTCTGAAAAATTCACCAATTTTTCTTTACCGTAACGGAGTACAAATAAAATCTCGAAAAGTGTATGAAAATTTAACACAATTTCGTTTGAAAACGCATATACGCGTACGTGTGCATCGTTGATGCAAATAAATTGATAAGAAGATAAAGTAAGATAAAAGTTCATGGCGTTTCGTTGAAATGGTGTATCTCTGTTCATGCAGCATACCAGTGTGTCTCAGGTGAAATGGGTATCTAGTGAAGCCTGAGCCAGTAGAGGTCTGTTTGATATCTTTTTTTTTTTTATTTGTGGAACGGTACCAGGTGCTGGTGTGTTGTATCCAGGACGTGATCCTCGGTTAAGGCGCATTGCAACTTTTAAGGTGCACTTTTTCCTATGCTCTAAGTGTGGGTGAATGCTTCATAGTCAACGTGTCACGCGCGGACATCTCGAACAAGAAAAAACTTGTCTACTTGTCTAGCGTCAGTCAGCTTCGAGACAACTCCTGGGTCGTCTTTTCATTGACCTATGTTGTTCCACATTTCGGAATTCTTTGCTGGGGCAACAGGCATGGTGCAGGTGTGAGGCATTAGGGCAATTATTATTAGAGGCGATATTTGTGATCATTTCTTCGATTGTTACGATTTCTTTTTTAACAATTTCGTAGCTATCGTAATTGAATTATCGTGGTATTCGTAAACTTTGGTCATTTTTCGATCACTAGAATTATGATTAAAACTTTAGAACGTTAGATTTAATTCTATTTTTGTAAAATTTTCTGTAGAATTTCTAACGATTTGAAACTTGAGTTATTATTAACTTATATAGGAAATAAGTTAATCGTTGCAAATGTTGGGAACCTTTGTGAATTATAGGTTTCTTCAAATTTACGTAAAATTCCTCTGAGTAATTCATTAATCGTGATCTTTTAATTAGCTCGAAAGCTGGCTGATTCTAGTATCGACGAATCGAGATATCCTCAAAGAACGTAATATCTCGTTCGTTCCGGTGAATTATTTAAAAACAATGTATGGAGCATTTGTTAATCACGTTTGATGGAATCCACGTTTATCACAGAAACGATTAACACGTCTTAAATTTTATATAATTGAATATTTACCGAAATGAAAAAGAATGGGATAAACTTTGAATAGAGCTCGTATTAAACTGCAAGGGTAAGTTTGCAAATTAATTGGCGATTTTTCTTTCTAATTTTCATATGAAAATTATTATCAATACAACATCAATAGGATTCCATTGTAGGAGTTAATTTGTCTTGCTACAAGTTTCGAACGCGTTAATCATTCTTGTTTCTGTTATGATAATCGTATGAAGTTTCCATTGAACGTGTTTGCAGCATAATGTCTTACCAAGCAGGATGGGCCAGCACGAACAAACACGCAAAGCAACAATGATCCTGCGATCATTCGTTAGTACGCTGTTTAATCGTGTTATCTTTCGAACATATCCAAGGTAATACGCTGTGGATCTGTGATTAACAACCACCCATAAGACCCGACCTATGCACATCGTTAATAATCGTCTGATTCGAAATAAAAAGAATATAAAACTAGAGACAGTCTCTCGAATGAAAAATCTTGAAATAATTCCAAATCATGGTTCTTTATTTTCGTCGTGGTCGCGATCTGGTGTGGGTTGGTAAACACGAACGGAGCCGATGGAAACTGTATCAAGAAACACTTCCCAAAAACGATTTCGATGTAAAGAAAATTTCAGAAACAAGGGACCCTGTATATTTTCTTAGAAAATAAAAATTGAGTCATAATTTTGATAATTCTCTGTTACGTTATAGAATTTCTTTTATCCTGAGAAAGTCGTACTAGCCGTTTAAAGCCGTACTAATTTTGTTTATTATAATATTTATAATTGGCCCAATGGCTATGATCACTAAACGATTTTAAAAACTTAAAATATAAGCGCAAACGGTATCATTTTGTGAATAATTTTTAAATTCTATTTAAAAATTACAAATAATCAAAGAATCTCTTGCTTCCAAGGACGTTTAATCGAATTCGTAGAAATCACAGCGACAGGAAGTGTTCCTTGCTCAATGAGTTCCCTGTTCCTGTTTCTCTTGGGTAAAGCGGTACACGATATTTCTGAGCAGACACAGAAAAGAATCGGAACAAGGTGTTTCTCACCTGACGATCGATTGGACCATATAGGTCTGCGATTGTAAATCGAGCTGGGAGATATGGGGCAAAGCCATGTGGTATATGTGATCGCCGCCCCGTCGATTGTTGTGCCGGATATTGTGACACTGTTGACAGTAGCGGATAGGGTGGTTTCCATTGTAGCTGGCGCATTCGGTGGAGAAACACACGCTGATCGCCGATTTATCGGTGGCTCTGCAGTTCTGGGCGCGAAATTACATATTTTTGAAATTTAAGGAACAGTGAGCTATACTTTATTCATTTAAACTTGACCATGAGGAAATTTAGTACTTCGTTTTTAGAAATTTCTATGTTTTTAATTTGGACTGATTTTTTTAGAGAAGGTTAAGAAAAATTGAGTAAATTCTAATTGAGCGAGTTGGGAACTTAGGATTTACCGTTAACGAGCTTACAAGCTGCCTAATAAAAATTTCTAACCGTCAAAATTAGGTAAATTACACTTTAGCAAATCAGGAACTTAGAAATTCTTATTGACGAGCTTCCAAACTTCCTAATAAAAATTTCTGGGCGTCAGAATTAAATAAATTCCATTTAAACGAATCACAAAACTTAGAAATTCCTTTTGACGAGCTTCCAAGCTTCCTAATAAAAATTTCTGAGCATCAGAATTAATTAAATTCTATTTGAACGAATCAGAAACTTAGAAATTCCTATTAAAGAGCTTCCAAGCTTCACAATAACAATTTCTGAGCGTCAGAATTAAATAAATTCCATTTGAACGAATCAGAAACTTAGAAATTTCCATTAAAGAGTTTCCAAGCTTCCTAACACAAATTTTCAACCATCAGAATTAGAAACTTAGAAATTCCTATCAAAGAGCTTCCAAGCTTCACAATAACAATTTCTGAGCGTCAGAATTAAATAAATTCCATTTGAACGAATCAGAAGCTTAGAAATTCCTATTAACCAGTTTCCAAGCTTCCCAATAACAATTTTTCAACTATCAGAATTGAACAAATCCCGCTTAAACGAATTAAGAACTCACTTTGTTCTCGCATATCATGGACACCTGTTGCATAGGATGCAAAATGTCATAAAACATCTGATTAGGATGTTCCCTGTGTATTTCGTTGGCGCATTCGATGCAGAGATACAAGGGTGGCGGTGTCTCGGTGGCAAAGGTGATGGATATTCGATGGTCGTAGCAGACTTTTCCGGCTTCGGCGTTACCCGCATTGGGGCACGTGTCTCTTTGACAGACGAACGGTGTCAGGTCGTCTAAAATAGCATTCGAATCCAATAAATACGCCACAGAATCGATCCATTAATCGATAATTACTGTTCCATCCTTTAGAGAACAATTTTCCTAACAGTCAACATGAAATTTACAACTTCCTCCACGATAATTGATCAAAAATTACAATTAAGACACAACGAGGAAGGTGTACCATTCTAAACGAATCATTCAATTTTTTTCTGAGCAAATATATTCCTGTATAACGTTCTAAGGTACGTACTCGCAAATTTCATTAAAACCGCCCTACGATCGAAGAGATTAGGGTTGAAAGAGGGCCAGTAGTAGAAGAGGAGTTTGGCAGCGGATGCTCTGGCGGGCGCCGTGCCGTATGCAACCACGCAGAGAATGTCTTTCACCACACCTGGTTTTAGCGCCATCAAGCACTCCAACAGTTGGCAATGATGTGCTGAAATAACATTCTTCTTTTAAAACCATTTCCATACAGAATATTTTTATCGTAACCTACCGTGAAAGAAGACGACGCTCAAGAAAGAACAGATCTACCGTCGAAAAGATCAGGAATTCTTTTCTTTTTTTTTTTTTATCAAACTTTATTAATACCTGCATTGTTGGAGTACTGGAAGATCATCATAATCACAGCGGCTATCGACTGGCTGGCTGCGTTTTCCGTTCCATCTTCGGTTTTTCTCGCTGTGGTACAACAGAAGAAGAATTTCAAACGAAGAGTCTTCGAGGCTTTCACGATTAGGATTACGAATGAGACCGTTATACTCGCCGATGGTGAATGGCAGAATATAAAAGCAAAGATAGTTGACGATATCCTGATGAAGATCCATGGGGAGCACGGAGATCGAGCTGGCCGTCAAATATGGCACGTTGTCGATCAGATCGTGATCCAGGAATGGCAGTATACACGCCAGACATTGCAGCAAAGCTTGACCAAACGCTGAGACATCGATCATCGGTTGAAAAATTAAACAGATTCTTTGTTATTAGTTGTTTGAAAAGGGTTTTATAAAAATTCGCGAGCCCGGAATAATATAACACGATCATACCTTGCAAACCATTGTGAATGGAAGGAACAACATCGATCAGCTGGGTCAGAGCGTTGTAAAGTTGCTTGTAATCCAAATTCGGGTACAGAGCCATGCGTTCCGAGTCGAATTTCTGCGATTTGATCATTTCGTATGGCGCTTCGCGGACTTCCTTCAACAGAGCTGAAATTACCACCGTAATAATACTATTAACGATTCGCTTATTATTAGCAATGGCAGCGTAAATTATACTAATGCAATAACTTGAAATAACAAAAAAATTCTAATTATTCAAAATACAATTAATTAATTTCCAAATGTAGCTTTTGAATTCGATAGCTAATATTATTAACTTAAGTTTATTTCATCATTTCTTTTGTTAGTTATTCGATTGTAAACAATTTCTGGTGCCGGTCACCGGTGACCACCGTGGCAGCCTAACGTGTTAATAATTAGGGAAAATTAGCCTTTAAGTCGATTATCAGGACTTTGGTGACCTGTGTAATTTTAAAACAAAATTTTTAACATCAACTTCTAATAACTTCGCGGTATCTTACATAACAACATTTGGGAGCAGGACTTCACTGTATTCGCCATATCGAGTCCAGAAGGCACGGGTTGACTACCATGAAGAAGTCTTTGATAGTAATCGTGTAGGCTAGTCAACTTCAAAGAATCTGAAACACAGAAAACACCGTTTCGATGCAAAATCTCGAAAGCTAAATATATAAACAATACTCACACGACGCGAATCTGGTCCCCATTTTGACAGATCTTCACGAATCACTGGTAAATTAATTCCTCCGTCGATCACGATCTGATTTAATCATTTTGTCCATTCATCGTCTTCGTTAAATTTGAATTGTCGAAGAAATAAGACACGCGCACGGGTGAGAAAGAAATAATGCTTCCATGATGTTGAGAATTATGTTACATCGCGAATGCAGCCCTTTGGTTCTTCCTCGTTCCTCGAATGTCGACAAAGTGTGTCGTTTTAACTGTAGATTTTGAACAAGAGATTTTTATGGCTGACATGTTTTCCAGCTGCAGAATCAGCACGGGTCCATTGCGAGATTACGTGTCAGCGAAGGGTTGAGCGCGCAGGTCGTATCGACCTGTTCGAGAAGGCGGCGCCCTCTCATCTTTTTCATCCCCTTCGGGATTGGAACTCGAATTCCCGGGAAAATCCAAGCGTGGTAACAACATTTCCATGAACTCTGTACATTCTTTCTCGATTTTTCTTCGTTTATAACCGATTTCTTGATCGAAACCCTGATACTTCTTTGTACTTTCATTAACCCCTTCGATAAGGGTAGAATAGAGTTTCTGGAAATTTATAATTTTGATTTATAGCTTACAGTATATTATTTCAAATTTTGTATAGTTTTCTTTGATTGAAAACTCAAAGATAGGGATTAAAATTAGCTTAATTTCAATCAATTAGATTCTTCCCCAATACTTGTATAGTCTGGAAATTAATTCGCAATAAAATTTCTAATTGGAAAAGGAAAGATCGAAATTAACTTATTTCAGTGTTCAAAGAAACTGATCATATATTCTGTCGAAGACGATCGATCGCCGGAGAGGTTTAATAAATCGTTTCGATCAAGATGAAATTAGATATCGTTAACCAATACCTTTTGAAACGCGAGTTATGTCACTCGTTTAACTGCAAAAAGTCGTTTCAAGAGCCGGCGTTATGCAAGAAGCTTCCCCTACAATTACGTAACGCCTGATCGCACAAGATTTGACAATTATTCCATAATGCCGTTATTCCTGATCCAATAAACTGCAATTATGCTTTTAAGAGATTACCACGCGACGACGCAGTTGCCGGCGATGTATTTTATTGGTAAACCGGATCCCTCTTCTCGTACCGGGCTTATCAAAGCTACTCATTAAAAAACAAAAAAGAAGAAAAAAAATTATTATTTCAACGACATCAGATAAGATAAGCCACTGCAACACGCAATGTGTTCCAAGATAAAGCAAAGTACTCGTAAACTTTCCAATTTAACTTTGAATTCACTGACAAAAATCTGCGAGACTCCTTTTTCTCGTATCTGTTGTTGCCTTTGCTTTACAGTTCAAACGTGTGATATTATTATCGCGTGTATCTAATCGCAGAACAATTTACAACGGAATCGCAGCTACTTAAATTAAGGCATTTCCAAACGGGTACAGTGAAAATTGACGTATGTAGTCAGACACGATAAAATCTTAATTATTAACGATGCAATCAATTAATTTTCAAATTTAACCTTTCAGTTCGATAGCCAGCATTATTAGCTTAATATTAACGCTATCCACGGTTTATTTCATCGTTTCTTTCTTTAACTCTTTGGGGCACGGTGGGATTAGAAATGTCCTACCTTTTTGATGCACGGTAATGCATGGTGGGAAATTTTTAGACCCACCTCGAAATATTGCAATAGCTGCAAAAAAATAAAATAAAATAAAATTTAAAAAATATAATAAAAATTCTGTGCAACACGGGTCTGAAATTCTTCTGAAATTCTGTGCCCCAAAGAGTTAACACGTCGTTTCAATTCCTCTCTGGAAGCCCGGGGCCGCAAATATGCGTCAGTTTGGAAAATTGCTTATTTTGCTTAATTTCAATGTTAAACAATCCAATATCATTTTAAGTCGTATAAGAAAAAATTTCATGGGCTGTGTTACAAGATTTTCTTCTCAAGCGCTGGTATCGAACGTGTTAATTATTTAATTGTGAAAAACTTCAGGAGCCGGTCACCGGTAACCCCCGCGGCATTCAACGTGTTAATAATTCCTCGTATTTATAATTGCGATCGTTAATGAAACGTGATTCTCCAACGTTACTCGTCCTAAGAATAATAGAAGATTTGAAGATTTCGAAACGACACGAATACCTTTGATAATAATTAACCCAAGGATTGGAAGGGTTAAAATTAGAAAAGCATCGTGGAATCGTGACGAATTTCGACCTGTGCATTCGTGTAAAACCGGCGATGGTAACTGTGTCACGGGATGGGGGTCGATTCTAGGTCGACTGTATAACGTGTGTGCGCAGAAACGATCGATATTATCTAAATACGATGTACACCTGCGACCACTCGGGTGAAGTCATTCGCTGGAATACGCGTTGGCTTCTGCCAGAGCACAAGTCACGTATTAAAATAATCCGCAGCGACACCGGAAGCCGGCTCTAAATAAACTTTCCGCCGTCTTCTTGCACGCCATCGCGGAATCGATCTCGTCTCCGATGGTTCTGCTGCCTCGTGACTTCCTATTGCGATCGAAACTGCAACGATTGCACACACGTATTGAAAACTTCTGACGTCGTTGTTTACGCGGAACCGTGAATAACACGCTTGTACACGTAAGAGGGTAGTTTCTTATCGATTCGGGTAATCGTTGACTTACATTTCGTACAAACGAAGATTCTTAACCCTTCGAAGTATTTTTAACCCGGTCGAATTTTGATCGTAATCGCAGGGAGCTTAATCGATTCACCGATGTTTAACTAAATGAATATTAAATTGTTAAATCGTGCATCGACGGGGATGGAAGAAGGACGGCAACGAAACGGATACGTGTAACAGTTATTGAACGCGTAACAGAAGCGTTTCTGACCGTTGATAAAAATTCCTGAAACGTTCCAAGGGTGGAAAGAAGGAACTCCGCTACTCCCGTGTGATAAAGGGGATGCGTAATCGTGCGAGGGTGCAAAGGGTCCAACGTTTGATGGCAGGTGACTGGATCGATTTCTGTATCTCGTGAGACGATTTGCTACGGCCACGCAGACGCGTGAAATCGTATGCAAAAAAATCAGGAGGCACTCGGCAAATAAAATGAAAATCAAGAATAGAAACAACCGAAGTGTGGATAAAGTAAAAGTTAGGTAACGAGAGGATGAAGAAGCAAACACAAAAGAATAATGAAAATAAAATACACGACAAAGGAAAGGAAAAGAAGTAGAATAAAAATTGAAAGGAACACTGAGGGAAAATGGAGTTCGCGGGAATCGAGAGGGATGGAAGAAGGGGGTTGAAGTGCAACGAAGAGGCGAATCGGAAAGAAGGAGGGAAGGATGAACATGGAGGAAAGCCGGGTTGCCTAGGACACCACATGGACACTATACGTTTGTGACGTTACGAGGCACGACGGGGGTGAAATCAACCCCTCTGGCCGCACGCAGGCCGTCTTAGAAAACAGTGCTCGCGGGGCAAGCCACGTTGAAAGTCGTGCGCCGTCATCCGCGCCGACACTTCCATCCCCCATCGAAAGGTACGGGATACAAGACGACCCATTAAACTATAAACTTACATTTTCCGTGAACAAAAGACGTTACAGTTCGAACGGAAGGGTTGAAGTTGACGTACGTGTTGTTTTGTTGAAGTTTCGACTCGATTTTTGTTTTGTTTTGGGGAAGTTTTCACCCCTTGAGATTGTTATTTTCTTAAAAGTGGTATTAACTTGTGATTAGAAGTGGAATTTTTTTTGGTAGGTATACTTTTAATGTATTTTTGGTTTTCCGAAGGGTTGAGGCATCCTTAAGAAAAGGGATAATGTTGGAGGATAATATTAAATATATACAAGTGAAGTTTTTGGTGGACAAAATTCCTGAAAGGAATAAGATAAGAAGAAAGTCACTCCTGAGATTATTATTTAAAAGAAAGTTATTTCTGGTTGCATAGAAGTAGAATTTTTAGAACTGTGGTATTAAAGAAAAATCATGTCGATTTTAATTTTAAATGAGGTAACTATAACTCGATACCATAGTCAGCTCACTCGTTGAAAACTCTCAGAGGGCTGTGATTCTTCTTCGACCCTCGTTTGAAACGTCGCTTAGGGTTTCGCTGTGAAAAAAAGCAGCTGCAGTCGAGAGAAGTCAAGCAACAAGGGTTTCTTCTATATTTTTATCTACATTCTTATACCCCGTATAAAATTCCATTACTCATTATAGATCCATAAAAACTACTCGAATCATCGGTTTCTTGTTTATTTTCTAATTAACTCGATAAAGTCTTCTCTTCGAAAGAAACATATAAAATCAATAGAAATTAATTAGGAAAGATTTTCATTGCAAGTTTTTTCTTTTCGCTAAAAGTCCCAAACGCAGGAAACATATAAAACTTGGTTCAAGAAAGATTATCAATAAACAATACATTTCGGTAAAAAATTACCATAATTAATTGTCAATCATTTCTGTTAACAAACATTTGTCGTTGGTTTTTAAATTAAAGAAAGAAATTAATTATTCCAAGCATAAATTGAACAAATCATTTCGTTACGTGATCGTCGTTCGTCATCGGGCTGGCTGATCTTATAAATTGATTAACACCACCCTCGTCAAGATAGTGCTTTTCCGGTGGCCGGTGAGATAATAAAAAGCAAACAGATGAATCAACCGGCGTACACGGCCAATAGTAGGCAGGGTAAGGGGGCGGGGTGCTCGAGAGGGTGGCCATCCCTTAGGTTTTTAGCCTGTCAACGGGCATAACGGAGCTGCAAGGGTCCATGTGATTTGATTATCTTGGTAATACGGTCCGTATGCCACCCCTAATTGCTGCGGCCTACCCCCCACGACGGGATCTTTTCGCAACGGTGACGCAGGAATTCTTTACGAACGATGTTCCTCTGTTATACATATAATCCTATTTTTTATTTTTTCGAAGTAGGATAATTTTATTAAAGAAACGTGAATCTTTCATTATTCTTGGATTATTTTGGACACCGTTGTATATAATTTTCGCTAAATACTTGGCATACTTTGTAACTCATCTGATCCCGATTTTTAAGAGTTATACTTTGAAAATATTTGCAAAGTAGAAAATTTTCTAATAGAAATTTGATATGGTAATTATACTGGCAAAATCGTATAAATAGTAAGGGGTTTAACGACCAATAAAACAACTTCGATACGTTATCTAGATCGTCGACATTAGCAAACACGATGCTACTGACGTCACCGCTGCAATCGATTCTTCCATGTAATTATTAACTCACGTCACAACACTAACAATAATTCTGACATCATCTTTTCGTGTTATCGTGACCAACATGGCGTAAAAATTAATGCGTTCTGGTTACAAGGCGATCGTATCAATCATCTTTGTACTACGGACATATGTGGCACGTCTCTAAAGGAGGTTCTCTAAAAAAAAGATCGATAGTTTTGTAACGAGCTTAAAGAACAGTCTTAATAATACGTTTAAAAAGATATTCTTCCGTTTGAAAGGGGTCGTAAGTGTATGATTTTTATGATTAGAAATTAATCGAAAGTTCAAGGAAGTTAAAAATTCTCATAGGAGAAGAAATGATTTCAACGGACAGGATTTCACCCCTCGGAAAGGAATCGCGCCCATTTGACGCTCGTGAGCGGACAGATTTGTCGTGGTAGTTGGTCGTAACTGGTCGCAGGACAACTGTTTTCACGCGGGGATTAAATGCCACTCGAATAAAGTGCACCCCTCGAAGAGGGATGAGGTTGAATTTGTTTATCATACTTCGAGTCGTTGCGTCTCATGTTTCTGGCCTTTACCGACAAAAGGGTGAATCTTTTCTGATAACTACCTATTCGTGTTATAAGGAATCTAACGAAAGTATGATTATTAATATTCCTTTTAGTTTTTGCCATCGTTGAAGGATTAATCGCGTAGAATGATAGGTGATTAGGCGATCACGGTTCGCAAAAGTATATCGTGCGATCTTGAAGGTAAAATATAACGTGGATGGTTGGGTTCAGGGTTTGGACGAGAAAGTTTAAACATTGGTTATTTTCCTGGCCTTGGGCTTCGACTTCGTTACAAGGTCGATGAACTCGTCTCTGCTTACCTGTTTTATCCTGCAGTTTTACTTAATTAAACGTTGAAGAATCGTTGCAAAATATTTAAGGAACAAATGAAACTACGCCGGGTTACAAATTGATAACGAAATTAATTAAACATTTATTACAATTCTGAACAGAAACTTTATTAATTCTTATTGTAATCTCGTACGAATCAAGTAGAATACAAAATTTATTATTTACTAATGTATATTATAAATCTCCTCTCTTTTTACTTCATAAAAATATTGATAGCGATTATTGAGAAGCAACGAGGCGAATTTTCCAAGATGTTTATAATTGCCGTTGGAAATCGGCCACGGTATTGTTCATTAACACGGTAAATCATTAAACGGGAGGTGGATCGTTGATGGTGATGACGTGGTAATAACAGTATATCGGTAAGTAATAGCCCGGTGAACCGGCTGCGGCAACGTGTACGGCTGGCAATGCGGTAGTGTTGGCGTTCCATTGTAAAGGTGGCCTTAAGGTGTGCTCACAGGGTCCGGTTACATGAAAATATGTTCTCTCGCTCGATACGCCAACCAACGGTGTTTCTTCCACGGTATTGATTCCTTTCCTACCTATGCTCCGCGTTTGTACTCGTAAAAAAAAAAACGCAACAATTCGCTATACCATCTTTTGCATCTAAAATTCTCAACCTTATCGATCCGTTGTCCCAACATTCTTTTTATAGATGGATCGGTCAGAAAATATAGCAGATAAACATTACAAACTTTGGTGTATTGGTTCGTGGGTACGGGAAGGGTTAAGAAAATTGAATGCCATGATAGAATCGTTTATTTATCATTTTAATTCTAACAATTACAGAATATTAAAAGTCGTTTGCATTTAAGAATATTATTGGGCTGATTATAATTAGAAATGAGGATGTAAAGAAGATATACAATAAAATGTTATCGCTTTGAATGTTGATTCGTCCGCTAGATACTAAAAGAAATCGAGATAATCAAGTTAGTCGGCACACTCAATTAAGGTGTGTGGAGGAATACCTAGATAGGGGTAGCTCTATCTTAAAGAGTATCGACTACTTAACACCTTGACTGTCACGCTAAAGGCGCTGAAAATTTGATCAGGCAAAGCATTCATTTTGATCAAATTTTACCTATTATAGTAATTTCTATTATTCAGAATTTCGAGTACCTAATACGACAATTTCTAATTATCCCCTTGCACTACCATTTTCCTAAATATTTATTACTTCAGTGGTAAAACAAATCAAGGGAATTGAATTATTACATATGCTTCGTACTTATTATTCAATTGTGATCAAAGTTTGAACGACGGAAGTCACGTCTGAACTGTAAGGTGCGTCACGAGTGTGACACGTTATTGTAGTGCACGGGGTTAAGTAATTAAGACAAATTTCTGTGAAAATTCTAGTGTCGCCCGAATATGAGTGACGCGGCAGTGAATAACCTCCGTTTCTCGAGTTTCTGTCCAACCGTGACTATTCCCGTCTTTTCTAACACGATAGTCTTTTATTAAAAAAATGTCAACGATCAATGATATAATTAGAATATCGTAGGTCTGGGTATCGATTGACCCAGCTTCGGTCGATGTTAAAAACGGCTCGCGACGGTTTCGACGTCTGTCACGCGTGTACCGGCGAGCGGATAAATTATTTATGAGCCACTTTCGCGGCTGAACCGAGGCGTTTAGACGGGCATGGCAGCGCGAGCTGGTGGCAGTGATCCGACACGAGGCGTAGGTATAAAACGAACCGGAGTCCTTGCCACAGCCTTGCGTTTTCTCCTTGAGGCTTGATATTCTATTTAAATACGCGGCATACTACGCGAGCCACAGAGATATGGTGGGGTGTCCATAGAACTCGCGGCATTTCTCTGTTTCTTTCACCTCGACAATCCTTTTGTTTCCTACGCCTTCTATCTTTCTTCTTTGCTCCCTTTCGCGTCGATTCGATCTCTATCCCTCGGTTGTTTTTACGATCACACGACGAGGACGAGTTGTCTATTTCTTTTTTTCAAGAATATATCAATTTTGTTTGCAGCCTCCGGTTGTCATGGGACTTGGTCGAATCGTCGCAATTTAAAATTAACTTAAATAACAAATATATTTTCTTCTTTTTTCAAAATTAACGTTTTAGCTTGAATAATAGTAAAATTTGAAATACTGTCCAAGAATGTTTAGAAATATGACTTGTTTGTAATATCGTTAAAAGTCGAAGTATCGAAATACCCTTTGGATAAGGGTACGTACCAACGAAAGTGGAAGGGATTACAATTATAAAATAATTGACTCGAATCGGACGCACGACGTCCCTTGGTTAGCGAAAGGCCAAGCAGTCAAAGGGTGAATGCAGCTGAGAACCCGGCACAAAGAGTCGTAGATTCTGGTTCGCCTTGGCTTCTGTTCCTGTTCCCTCTTCAAGGTCCTTCGATGCCCGTCTGACTCAAACGAGTCAACGTGCCCGTCCCTCGTGTCTTTCCGTCCTCGACGTTTATTCTCGTTCACGGATTATATTCGCGAACGCGGGAACATTGATTCCCGATGACCCGTTCCGTGCAATCACCTGGCCCTGACGAACTCGGCCATCTCAAGATTGAGTTACCCCGTCCATATACGGAAGAACCAGCGAATCTTCCGCTTCCTGTTTCTCAACGCCTCGACGTTGAACAGTTTACAATTGTACGAAGAGTAAATTCGGTACAATAATTTGGTTAATTGTAGAATTGAAAATTACAAAATTACAAACGTTATACGCATTGATTGCCACGGTTAGAAATTAAAATTAATTCGAATTCTAGAGGAAGAAACGTTTGATTGTTCGAATTACCGTGGAACTGAATTATATTGTCAACCCATGACAATCAAGGTGTTATTAAGATTGTTGAGGAATGACAGTGTGATACCATTACAAAGACCACCACGTGTATTCGTTTTATTTCAGGTACAACATCGTCGAGATACAGGAACGATTGATACAGGAAGCTTTGGTCCAGGGTTAATACATCGAATATGGTGATTCCTGGACGAGGACCAGCTGCCAGACGATCGTTAACAGAAGGTCCATCGTGATTTAGAGCCACCTCGACCTCCGTTCACCAGCTTCCCTGTACGTGATTCCAAGTGACATGTCTTCGTGACTTTCGCGAGACGGTAAATATCAACGGAAGAAACATGGAAGTATGGCGAAATTATGGGCGTCTTTAAAAACCTGATTATCATCGTTCCAAAACGTTCCAAATCCCAATTCTCTCTTAAATCGTCGATTTACGATTTCATCATGAAAATTTTTGCAAGAAATTTTGAAATATTGAAGCTTCGATTACAGTTCATAATATTTGATTGCTAAATTATACTTTCGCGTTTAAAAAGTATTTTAAACTTTTAAAGACTAACGAATTGCACCGCTAACGAGGATTGTTGTACATTTCAGGTGAAGAATTCAGTGCCTCCTCGAGTGTCTTTGATGATACTGTAGCGTTACGAGCGAAGGACGAAGGATAAAGCATGTTTGGAGAAGGTTCCGTCTCGTCCTCTTGGTAGGTGTTAATTCTGAGCGCAAGGATAATTAGGTTCAAGGTTGCGTTCAAGGTTCGAGGATCTACTGTGTTTTATTATTAGGCAATGGGATTTAACGAAGCAGCAATGAGACGCGTGTAACGTTAAAAAGAAGTTACAATAAAATACTCAAATTTAATCCTTAATTAATATTTTAGAATTATAAATATAACACAGCAGGCACGAGGTTAACCCTTTGACTGCGGCATGCTCCGGCAAAAAGTCATGAAAAATTGTTTTCTTAAAATCAAAGAAACAAAAAATTATAGTCAAAGCTAAGTTAATTTTTATTATTTCAAATCTTACAATTTACTGAGCGTATATATACGTTTTTCGTAGTCAAAGGGTTAATACTGGATCTAGGCAAAGCACAGTTTTATAACTTTTATTTTTATTTCTTCGGTAACTATAGATAACCCTTATCGCACAGAAGTCTGACGACTGTTCAAGTCACAAATTAAATTTTGATAGAATCACATATGACTCTGCCACGATACTCAAAACTTCAGTTATCTCGATTTAGAGATACAAAGGTTTGAAACTACTGAAATACTCACGTTTGCCTTTCGCAGATCGTCGATCAAGCAAGGAGAAGAGAGGAATACAGAAGCTGAAACAAGGTTCGAGAGGACGGTATCAAGTCGATCGAATAATAACAACAAGAAGGTCTGGTCGTGATTTAACGAGGAGGTATGCCAGTGCGACCTCCGTGCACCGTTTCCCGGTACGTGAGTCAGGATCGCAGGAACCGGCAGCCACCTCGAGGATGAGCGCTAAGATATCCCTGGCTGGCCGTGGTACGGCCCAGTCAACGGTGAACCATCGTGGCAAAGCATCGTCGAGCTTGTTGCTCGCCGGCACGTCTGTGAAGAGGTCCTCGTCGTCGATGAGTAAGTTTCAGCCAGAGCGTACTCGACCGGATACACGTGGACTTAGTTAGTACGTTTGTGTGTCATTCGGCCACGTGGCGAATCCAGTTATCGACAAAATTTTGCAATATTTTCTTTAATAATTTTCAATTGAATTGTGAATAAATATTTACGTATTATTATTTCTTTGTTTTTAATCAATAGAATCAGAGTGAAAATATTGTTAGATCTTTTTGTTATTTACTGTTTTAAAAATTAGAACTTCTTTTTTCTTTTAATCTGAAGATGTTTTTGATATTTAGAATCTGTTGTTGCGTAGACAGATAAATGGTGAAAAGTGTTAGTATACAGACGAGAGTGTTCGGAAAGAAGTTTGTTTCGTTTACGAACGAGCTCGGCCTATAAATATTTAGAGAAAAAACAGAATTAACCTTGAAATCTTGTTAATACAAATATACTCTCCCACGCGTGTTAGCTCATGGATTAAAATGGAACATTTCTGTATGCAAAATAATCTCTCCCTCTGAAAGTATCGCAAAAATCTGTTCTTGTTATCCTTGAATTCTTCTCAATTAATATTTAAGAATTTCTCACTTTATAATCGACAAGATCATTAAAAAAATTCATAAACATTATTATTCCGCGATCCATCGAAAGACAACTGTTGCCCCAGCAATTCAAAAAAGCTTAGACTGCTTTAGCTGACATAAAAACATGGACTTAATTATATAAATTATTATAAACACCAAGCTCCATGCTGGTACTTTCTTATTCGAGTGCAAAGGATTGATCTATAAAATCTCTGTATTGTCGTAAATCATAATGACACGGGATTCGCATACGGCCTAATGACACACACACACGCGCTCACGCCATAGATACACGTCATGTTATTACACACGATGATGCGTTCATTAGCCGTCGAGGTGACTGGCACCGAGGAAAGAGCTGTCAAACGTGCCGCTGTCCCAGAACTGGAAACATCGTCGAATTGCTCGCGTCCAAACACGTTGCTAAAGAGAGGGAACAATATGCCAGCCTTGACGCGTATCCGCGCTACTGCCACTCTTCCTAGGATCAAGAGATTCAGATTTGCACCGATCGGTAAGTCAGTTTCATCCGTTTATCATCCTGTCGTCCTTCGACCGTTGTATTCGAGTTGCCTTTATATCGTAGAATAAAGAATGCAGTCCGAAAATGTTGTGAATATAATTTTATTAAGTTTCGAGAATCATGATTAAAATATTAAATCTTGGTTCTTTGTTATTAGTTGTTTGCTTTGATGTTAGGCAATAATTTGAATCACCTTCGGACAGGAAATATTTGATATAAATGCATATCAGCGGAATGATCCAGAGCCCAGTAAGACGTTGAGCAATTTTTCTGTCTACAATTCGGCGAATTACGAGACACCTTGCAGTTTCGGCAGATTTTTGTTCGCGTCGTATCGCCTTTCTTTCGTCGACGCGTGACGGAATACCGGACACGAGACGAAACGATTAACCAGCAAATAATTAGGAAGGAAACGATCGCGTGGTGTGATGGCCTTGCGTAAGTTTTCGCGGCTCAGGTTAATTGCGAGCATGACGTCGTGTAAAATTCTGCTCGTGATTCATAACCGTCCGAGCGAAGTGTCGTTTTCCCTTTTGATGACAATTCAGGTTACCGCGTGTGGCGCAACTGGCCAATCATTATCAGTTTATCGCCGATAATACTCAAGGAAGCGAACGAGCGTTACCGATCGGACGTTGAAATTTTCGTTGTTCGTTCGAGCGTGTAGAAAATCGATGTTTCATCGGTTTTTGTTGTCTTTTCTTTCCTTGGCTCGTTATCCGTTTCTTTATCGATTGATCGAATCATTGATGGACGACAGTTTGTTGCTGGTGCTTACGATCAAAATACATAAATAGTAATTGAGGAATAAGGTAATCATTTTAATCATTTTATATGTTTTAATTGGCATCTTAAATGATACAAAAAAATTCTCTTAAGTTAATTTAATATTGTTTTTGTCTTGTTTTTCACAGTCAAAGTGGACCCCTAAAAAAAGAAAGGTAGGTGGCTGCCCCGGGTGATCGCAGCACTTGTAATACCAGAATTAGACATTTTTATCAAAAATTTCTTATCTTTTTCTTCGATTTTCAACGAAAAAAACGTGATTTTTTTCACAAGTCCGCCAATTTTGTTTTTTTCGACAAAATCGTTCGATTCTGGTACCGGCCAGAATGACAAGCCTACAGAAAAATAATCAATCCGAACTGTTTGCTTTAGACGACAAGTGCTGCAATCACCCAAGCCAGCCACCTACCTTTTTTTAGTGGTCCACTTCGCCCGTGAAAAACAAAACAAGAACAATATTATTGTTTGTATCATTTGAAATGCCAATTAAAACATATAAGATGATTAAAATGATTTTATTTCATTTTACATTTTTCCATTTTACATGCCGTCTATAGACGTCCAATGCTTGGGAATGTAGATGCAAATGACGGCTATAACCGTCCTATATTCTTAGGGAAATAATAATTTCATTCTGTAAATTTGAAATCTTCATCGAACTTCCCAAGAATCAAATAATTAACAAAAAAAGAAAATAGTTGCTTTCGTCGTCCATCATCGATTCCAAAGTGAGCGTCAACGTGTTAAACATATAGGATACAAAATTTCTTCGTTCTTATAATTATTTTTATTAATTCATATATCTTTTCTTCTTTGCAACGACCACCTAATGCATATTCTAAGACAAAATTAAGGAAAATTATAAAATACGGTAAGCGTTGGGTTTGGTCTTCATCTTCTCGGTTCATAAGGCGACGTTCTTAATCGATATCGATCACGGGAATCGTCGATCAGAGGGCCCGTGTAATGAAACTCGGACGCGGCTCGAATACGTAATTACCGCGGAAATAGTATACCGGCCGGCTGGTCAACGGCATAAATATAAATACCGCGGTCGGCCGTTGTGCAAGTAAGTCGAGCCACCACCGACACGCAGAAATCGGTGAGTCAAGTTGTGTGTGACGCCACTCCGCTTCGAGAACCACTTTCTATCCGCCGTGCTCCGCGACATTCCGCTTCGCGATCGAACATCGATGTCTTTACTCTTTCTTAAAAAAAAATAAAGAAAGAAAAAAGAAAAGGAAGAAAAAAATATGTTCCTCCTATCCTTTGCCTTTAATCGATCGAGTTCGTCCTACGTTTTTGGAACTCTCGTGCGCGATCGAGCCAGCTAACGAGTCTTTCTTAATTAGGAGTCCAATTATCGCATACTTTGTGGCGTCTCGATGCAACGTTAGCAGAGTTACATGGTGTTTTCTAGGAATTTTTAAAGCTTCGGCAGTATCTGAATGCAATCGAGTAATTAAAGGAAATTGAAAGTATGGTATTGATGTTTGTTTGGTAAGGTTTAATTAGAATTGATAGTGGGTTGTATTACACGTGAAGTAAGAAATTTGAAAAGATTTTAAATGGCATTGAAAAACGATATTAATTTTGTATACGGGTAAGTGAAGAATTTAAATTGAGAAGGAGTAAAGAGTTTAAGTGGTATTAATTTCGAAAGCTATCCAGTAATTGAAATTACAAAGTAAAATAACCTTATTCTGACTAATTACAAGTATAACGCATTACACGACACGTAGAAAAAATAAATTAAGAAAAATTCCAAGCAGCCTCGATATAATATAATATTAATTTCGAAAGTTGCCAAGTAAAAAGTAAAATAATCCTACCCTAACTAATTACAAGTATAACGCATTATACGACACTTAGAAAAATTCCAAGCAGTCTCGATATAATATAATATTAATTTCGAAAGTTGCCAAGTAAAAAGTAAAATAATCCTATCCTTACTAATTACAAGTATAACGCATTACACGACACGTAGAAAAAATAAATTAAGAAAAATTCCAAGCAGCCTCGATATAATATAATATTAATTTCGAAAGTTGCCAAGTAAAAAGTAAAATAATCCTACCCTAACTAATTACAAGTATAACGCATTATACGACACTTAGAAAAATTCCAAGCAGCCTCGATATAATATAATATTAATTTCGAAAGTTGCCAAGTAAAAAGTAAAATAATCCTATCCTAACTAATTACAAGTATATCTCATTATACGACACATAAAAAAAGTAAATTAAAAAAAATTCCAACCAGCCTCGATACAATATTCATTTCGAAAGCTACCATCTGGCGATCTTGATTTAAAAATAAAATAATTCTATTCCAACTAATTGAAATTATAACGTGCCCCGTTCATTTGAAAACTAAAATAATTGCAATAATTATAGCATCCCATATCGCACGCGGGACGGTGTTAATTTCTCGATTTATTGGAATTGGCGATGTTTAATGTTTCGAAAGGGGTTTCGGAGTCGGTCAGCTGGCTTGCATCGGAGAACGTCAATCAAGACAGTTTCGTACAGTCAATGTAAATCTTCCGCGTGCGAAAGCATTCGTGTGCACAAGTATGTTTATCACTCGTCCGAACCGAGTGATGCTTCTGTGTATGATGTCAGGCTCTATCTTTGGAGCGGAGTGGATGACCACGCTCAAAGCCAGCCCGCGCATCTGCGCACAGGCTCGCGGAAATCTTTCTCGTCTGTTTAGAATCGTATTAGTCTTTGTCACTATAAGATTCAGTTGTTGAAAGGTGGTATTCTTATTCAGAAGTGACATTCGTTGTTT
The DNA here is from genome assembly GCA_943735885.1 of Stelis phaeoptera. Taxonomy (NCBI): domain Eukaryota; kingdom Metazoa; phylum Arthropoda; class Insecta; order Hymenoptera; family Megachilidae; genus Stelis; species Stelis phaeoptera. The sequence goes on along the minus strand of OX030939.1, from coordinate 9,405,361 downwards.
GGGTATTTTTGAAATCAAGGATTAATAGGATCGACAAGTTGAAATTTTTCATACGTGTTTATTTTCATTCATTTTTGTTGAAAAAAAAAAAACAGATAAATTATAGAGACGTGTTGATTGTCTATTAATATGGAATTATTTTAGTATAAATTCATTTCATTGCATTCTTAGCATACAAGTAGTATTGGCTAATTATGATTAAATTTTTAGCTTGTTGTACTTTCGATTATTCACTTTCTATGAATTTTTTGACTCTGAGGTTGAAATACGTTTTATAAAAATAGTAACAAGGTTTGTTTACATCTGCCTTTTCCCCATTTCATCGTGTGTGTTTCAAGTTTTAAAGACGAAAATTAATGCTCAACCGTTCCCCGTATCTTGTCTCATTTCCAAACTTCTTCCGCGGTGACGTTCTTTCGCGCGAATATCACCGTTTTGGTACCCGTCCAAATCGTAATTACGTTCTTTCAACATTTGCAATTTCTCCAAGAATTCGTTCATGCTCGTGCTTTTGTTGATCGAAAATAAAATTCAATTTGCGACGATAATTATCCTAACATATCAAGTGTTTTAAAGTTTCTTAATCGAACGAAGGACTCTTAAGAAAATTAATAATAATTTACGTATGAAGAATGATTGAAATACGAAGAATAGAATTTGCAAAACTTTTAGTAAATTAATTCGTCAATTTCGTTCACAAGAAGTATTCGATATTTAATCCAAGAATTATGTCATCGCATCCGATGAATAAAAAGTAGCAATTATATAATAATCCGGTGTAATTTCGTGCCGCATGGCACGTGTTAATTACACGGTTACACTTTAATTAACGGAGAAACACATCGTCCGTCGCGTTCGAGATAAATGAAACATTTTCTGTTACACGTGTCAGAACGAAAAGAAAAAAAAGAAACGAGAGAAAGTTTGATGATTGACGAATGACTCAAAATCCACGGGTTAATAGCCAGGCATTTTTCGATACGATACGGGCAATCTTATCCGATCCAAATGTTACGATTGCATCGATTATAATCAGTTTGATTAATCGATAAGCGGCGAAAAAAAAGGAAAAAGAAATATAACTCACAGATTTGGCCAGCGAAATCGAGCCGTATCGCGAATTGCTTATTATTTTGCATCACCTTTATCCCCTGTCCTTTTTTATATTTCTTTAACGCGTAATAAGAACAAACTCGACAATCACTGACGATAACAACGATGACGCGTCATTTCTACGCGATTCGTTGCGCAATTTCTGTTTTTTTTTTGTTCCATTTTTTTTTCTTTTTGAAGAAAAATAATTTCTTTCTCTTTTTTTCCCGACGGTACACAGAATTTCGTGAATTATCGAGGAATCAAGGGAAGAAGCTGTTTTACTTTCGCTCGCCTGAAAAAATAGTTTGCTTCTGTGATTCGAAGAATCGATTTCTCGCGATCGATGAGAATCTTGCCAGGTTCCTGGGAAATAAAAATCGATCCTTTGGTGATGGAAATTTTTTTCTTCAACTTCGGATCGCACCAAGTTCGAGAAAATAAAAAGAATAGAGACACGAACTCTTTGATAAAATAAAGAAAGAATATACGTTGATATAGATTATAGATAAATGAGTGTCAGCAGATTCGAGAATTTTCTGAAGAAAAGAATGATTAGAGGTGGGGCAAAAATTTAATTGATAACAGTACATTTAATCCATTGCTCTTGGACAAATTTAGTTAATATAGGTATGGTGAAATATTTACATAGGGGGATTAATTAATTTTGTGTATAAGTAATAACTTTCTGAATTTTTAAGATCAAATATGGCAAACTCGGCGTGATCAGTTCTTATCTTCCTAATTTTGTTAAATTAAATATTATTTACCCTTTAGTATCAAGTATTGTAAGTCAATATTTTTAAATATTAAATATGGCAAATTGGATGGAACCAGTTCTGAATTTTATCATTTTTGAAACTTAAATTTAACACGAAATATTATTAAAACTAAATATCACCATCTTTCTGTGTATTCCCTAGAATCACTCAAATTCTGCCTCAAAAGCGTACAAAAATGACCATAAATCTTTATTTCCAGAATTGTAATATATGACTCTGTAAAAAAATAACGTGAAGGTCGTGAATACGCTCGCTAATCTAACAAAAATAAATATTCTTGTTAAGATGAAAGAATCGAAAACCATGCAATTCACGTAAAGAAATTTCCAGTCTTAATGTATTTATCATTCTCGACGATCGAGCATTCGATGAATTATTCATGGTCGTGTTCGCAAAAAGGCATCGGCAATAAAGCGAAAAAATACAATGAACGATAATAATGGAGTAGCGGGCAGTGGGGATACCGATATCTGCCACATTTGCAAAAAATAAACGCCCGATCGGAAATGGGAACGCGATTAGCAGAAATTTTTGCGAACGACGTCGATGAATTTTTGCAAAATTCGCGTCATTGGTTTGTTTGAAACATCGATGAATCGTGCAATCAAATTGCAAATTTCCGCTCGATGCAATCTTTGCAAAATTATTTACACCCTGAGTTGGAATTTTTTTTTCAAATCTAATTCGATTCGTGATTTTTTGATAATTCGATTGCAGAAATTTCTTGGCAAATTTTTACTCTTTTCCATAAAATATGAGGGATGAATTTTGGAAAATTTTGATAATTCTTATTGCAATCTTTTACAAACGCAGCTGGATGCAATTTTTGCTCATTTCATTATTTCTCGATTTAGACGTTTCTGTGCAGAATTATTTGAATCGAATTTTAAATCTTTTTTATGGGATGTGAGGGATGAATTTTGGAAAATTTTGATAATTCATATCGCAAATTTTTACCAATACTGCTAGGCGCAATCTTCGCTAATATTTATCGATTTGGAAATTTCTTCACAAGTTTATTTTAAGTGAATTTTTCAGCCTATTTCTATGGAGTACGGGTAATAAATTTTTGCAAATATTTAAATTGCGAATTCTCGCGAACGCGGCTGGATGCAATCTTTGCACATTCGTTTGGAATATTTTCGTGAAACTTGGAACGACGGATCATTACTAATGTGAAATGTTTGGAGTGTACTTTGCGGAGTACGAGCGATGAGTTTTTGTAAATATTTGAGTTTCATGAACGCAGCTGGATGCAATCTCTTCAAATTTCGTTTATACTTCCTGTAGGAATATTTCTGCCAAATTTTTAAATACATAATCGTTCCAATTTGTCGATTCGTAAAATTTTGGAACTCTCGCTAAAAAAAAAAAAAAAAAACAAGTGATGAATCTTTGCAAATATTTTGCAAACACCACGGCCTTGATGCAACTTGTGCAAATTTGCTTATCCATCTTGTTGGAAACTTTTTTGCAAAATTCGTTGAACGAAAAACGATGAATCTGCAAATTTTCACGAATCTCTACAAAACAATAAAAAATAAAACCGACTAAAACAAAGAAGGGAACTTACACCAATTTCCTTATCGCCCGGAAATGTTCATCGAATTGCGGTTCGCGAAACAAGTGTTCTCAATTCAATATAGAGCTTATTAACATTCACCACCACGGGGTTAATATCCTAATTAAGTGGTCGACCACCTATCGCGTTTATTGTCACGATATCGTTCTTATCAATGGAAAATCCCTCATCGATCTTCCTTAAAAAAAAAAAAGAAAAAAAGAATAGAGAGAGGAGGGAGAGAGAAGGAAGCCCTGTGCCATCAAGTATACAAGCGTGTACGTGTATACAGCGAAAGGTGACTCATTGGCTGGCTTTCAGTCACGTGTATGCGAGTCCACGTGTACGTGACTGCATTTATACCGTGTAACGATGCTCGTGTGCGTGTACACACACGTACACAACGTGGTCACGATTCACAGTGCCGTATAACATCGTGGCAGAATCCGAGTTCGCGCGAAAAATACTCGAGATTCCTGGTATCGTCGATAACGCGTTATCGTTTACCGATCTGACATAATCGTGGCTCGAAAGCTTCGCTTATCGTCAACGAAGCTGAGATGAATCATGTTTTTTTTTTTACTTTTTTTTTTATTTTTAAGCCGTGCGTGTTGGGCTCAAGAAGGCTCGTTAAATATAGAGTGAATAATAGGTTCTTGAAAAATAAGTGGTGATATTTTTAAACTGTGGCTCTAAGAATATAGTATTTTAAAGATTTGTATAATATTTATATTTTTCTGAGTTCTCTGAGAAATTTTTTTTAGGTGGAAATTGTATTTTAGGTGTTTCGAGCATCGGTAAATTAATTGAGGGGTTTAATCGCAAAAGACGTAATTAACAGTTAGTAATTTTTTAGAAAAAAGGATTATAATTATTACACATAAATCATGATAAACAGGTTAACACCCTTGATTATTATACGAAATTTTCCATCTTTTTTTTCTCTTTTCAACCATCGGTAGACTTGTTAATAAAGTTAGCCAAATCTTTCTTGTTTATCTAAAACGTTCTATTAATAACTTCGTGAAATAGACTTGTTAAATGGATAATAATTTGCGAATAACAGTATTGTCAGTGCACAAGATAATTATAGAATTGGCATGACTGCAAACACGTGGCTTGACACCTTGTGACGACCAAGTATTCGAAGTGATAATTAATAACCGAAACGTTCCGGTACTTGGTTTTCTGAAATTAGACCAAGTTTCGATTGGACGAGTCTCCGACGTTAAGAAGATGATTGATGACATCGAGGTTTTTGACCCCTGTCTCTTTTGCCTTTGCTAACATCCATTAGAAACAACTGTTTTGAGTATTATTCGGAATATGTAAGTTTCTATTTAGAATTTATTTATGGACGAGGTAAGGCGAAATGTTTCAGGGATCATTTATCAATTATTAGTATCGATTTGTGTGTGTCAGAAACAAAGTTAATATAGCAGTTGTAAATTTTCGAATTTTCAGAAATTTCTAGATTTCCGAAAACATAATATTTCTAAGTTTGTAACTTTCATATCTCGAAATTTCCAAATTCTCTAAAATATAGTTTCTAGATTTCTAAATTCTCAAAAATATAGTATTTCAAATCTTCCAGATCCTCCAAAATCTAATATTTCGAAGCTCTCGAATTCTCAAACTTTCCAAATTCCCAACAATCCATTATCCCAAAGTTTCCAAGCTCTCCAAAATACTATATTCCTAAATTTCCAAATTCCCCAAAACATAGTAATTCCAAAATTTCTAAATTTCTAAATTCTCAAAAACATAATATTTCGAAGCTCCCGAATTCTCAAAATGATAAAATCTCAAACTTTCCAAATTCCCAACAATCCACTATCCCAAACTTTCCAAGCTCTCCAAAATACTATATTTCTAAATTTCCAAATTCCTCAAACCACTAATTATTATATTTATTAAATATTTCAAAAGTATTCGGTGTATTATCCCTGATTACCCACGTAATCTCAACATAAACCCAGGCTGCGATTAAAATTTGTTCCAAACTAAATTGCAACCTTCGATAAAATGCAAAAATCTGCAAAAATCTGCAAAAATCTTGGGACCATCGATGAACGCGCGGTTCCTGGAGAACAATGTACCCCGCGACATCAGCGTACGTACCTGTTTCCGCGCGAGGTAGTCCTCTCCGATGGCACACGTACACACGTAGCCACATACCGTATACGTGTGTGAATCCATGTGCACACATACATGCGCAGAATGGTCGGTCCGGGCCGTGGCCTCGCGTCGGTAGTACTCTCGTAGATCGCGATCGAGCGGTTTCGTGGGGACGAGCCGTTCAGTCTCAGCTCGTCGGCTGCCGTGAACGGATCTATCGAGCACGTCTCGGTGGTGGTCGATCGCGCACGATCCAGCCATCGTGTTTACTTCCTGAATCGTGACGACGGAACGCATACCGGAAATGTTGTCGAAACGGGTCAGGCACGTCGGGGAACCTTTGACCCGCGTGCCTCGGCTCTCTTGAGCAACTAACGATAACAACAAAAGGATAACGACAAACAAAACAACCCTTCTCATCTGGTCTTTCTTCATTTCTCTTGCACCCTTCTTGTTCGATTCACCCCTTTGGTCCATATATTTCAAGCCCGGTTTCTTCGTGTACCGATTCGTCGTAGTGGTGGGTCCCATGTGGTCGCACGTGGGATACGGAGTGCACAAGCTGGTGAACGAACCTCGAACGACGACGGGGACGGTGCGTCGGTAACGTGGCTCCGAAGACGACTGCCGGTTCCGTCGTAAAGGCGAACCGGTTCCGACGTACGCTGAAGGTAGGTACCTTCGATGAACTACCTGGCCCTAGGTTTCTCCCTCCACGAGAACATACGGGCACACTATGATCGAACCTGGATCGATCGATTTCTTGGAGCGCTTCGAATGGTTTTGGAACCACCGGTGACAACCTTAGGACTTTTGTTCTAATTTAGATCTACCATTACAAAATTTTCGATACTACAGTTGGCCAAAAACTTTGCTATCAGTCAAAGTTACCATAGCACTTGAGGCTTTCAGTATAACATAGCTCTGGTGTCATAAAATTTACGAAACCAAAGTTTGCCAAGAATTTTGATAGCAGTCAAATTTTCCATAGCATAACTTAGCTCTGGTATCGTAAAATTTGCGATAGCATAGTTTGCCAAAAATTTTGCTAACAGTCAAAGTTATCATAGCACTTGGAACTTTCAGTATAACTTAGCTCTGGTATTATCAAATTTTCGATACCAAAGTTTGCTAAAAATTTTGCTAGCACCAAAATTTATCACAGTGTTTTTTCTATCGTACATACTTTCCTTCGATTTGTCTTAGTTTAGAATTTACGACCCGTAATTAGCGGACCATTGGAACAACGATGATTGTCAAAAATTAATTTTAGACCCTCTTAATAGTTAATGAATGATTTTATAATGTATTTATGGTTATTGTGGACATTGGTGTAGTTATTATTGGAACGAAAGGTGCCAACTGTCAATTATGAAGGTATATTTCGACGTTCTGTGACACGTCATCGGGTAATTAAAAGTGAGGAACGTTCGACGTGTTTTTTCGTTATCAGCGTAGATTCGTATCGGAGTAAGGCTGGGTGTTCGTTAATGATGTTAGCGTTTAGTGGTGTTTACCAGTTTTGTAGTGTACTAGAAGGGCTGTGTACTTGTCGAGTAAACAATTAAACGTAGAATGTAAGTTTAGGTGAAATTCCTTTATAATCTATTATTGAATTATTAAGAAAGTTGATGATAACATTATGGTATACAATGGAATAGAATCTCAGCGAAGCATTCTTGATCTGTGTCTTTCATGAGAAAAGCACTTTCTCTCATTATTCATATTTTCCCATAACAAACAATAGAAAGAGCACAGACGAGTGTCAAGACGCTGTATAATAATTTAAAACGTCGGCTAAACAATCTATCATCAAAGTTTGCTAATTTTTAAAAGAAAACTTTCGTTGTGGAGTACAATTGTGTTTTTTGCTTCATAAATTACCATAATTTATCTTAATATTGCCTTAGAAATATTATATCTCGAATTTACCACCCTTTCGGAGCCAAAGGGTTAAAATTTTAGAATTTCCTATATAAAATTTCATAAATTCTTTCAGATACCTCAACTCTTCTGATTGTAAGCAAACATTCTTAATTTTTTTTAAAAACATAACACTCCAGTATATAATGATGAACTCCAGTATCCAATAATGATTCTAGAATACTATTTAAATTTTTTAAATCCAACGAAGAGTTAATTTACAAGCTAGACTAAGAAATGATAAAGAAATCATTTCGAAAATGGGGATAGTTTGCTCAGCCTCGATTACCAAAGCTGTCACTCTTCTTTCATTCTTCTGTTTTCTCTATGACGAAAGAGAGGCAAGAGAACTCCGTTTTCCTCGGAATCGATGTCGAAATCTGGAAGTGTGATAAGTCGAAGATCAACCGAGCAACACCCGATTTCACTCTCACAGCACACGAGAACAATTTTTCTTACGGTGAAACTGTAAACAATCGGTCTATGTTTGCCTCGACTGTTTACCATCCACCTAACCTTTATAGACTTTCAATGTGGAATTCCAATTTCATTCATTCCATTCGTCTAATCAAGACATTAGGTAATTTTAACCAGTTTACCGCGGTCGACGTGTATACAGGTCCTGTAAGATAAAGAATTACCATTGACTATAAAAATGCACAATTTCAACAAGATGAAATAAAAATATCAATACTAGAACTGCAATGTATTTTACATGTATTTTATGAAACAAAAGATGATTATTCTTTTTGGTATATAGTATATTAGATACTCCACGTACAATGTATCTGGTATGCTCAGAATTGTTTTGTATACTTTACTGTGTACATTCGGGTATATTAGTTTTCTTTAATTGTTTTTTGACAATTTTTAATTATGTATTTTTAATTTCGTATCGTATAAAAAATGTAATCCTTCCTTGATTTACTTTACCTTTCCCTCATAATTTATAATAAAAGCATTTGCCCTGTGGTCGACGTGTATACACGTCTTTATCTGGTTAAATTTCGGATTTAAACTATTCCAATCCATCAGTCGTTGCTAGAACACCTTCGGTAATAGTCAATTAATTTTATAATCTGTTTCCAATCAACGCTGAATGGACCGACTATTTTCTAAACACAACCAAATCAGCTTCAGATCGAGTTCGACCGAAAGACATATCGCGAATGCAGTATATGTATTTGTACTTCGTACGGGTACTTCAGACTTTGTGGTTAATCGCATCCGTGATCAAGGATCAAAGACAAAAGGCAAGCATATCTGAAAGGTAACGGAGAGAAGGTTGCGAGGACGGAACAGAGGCAGAGAAGCAGGTGCTGGCGCTACACCTGTCCGCGGAGCTGAAAGCCCGGGCCCCGGTTTGTTGCTCGCCGCTCGAAGCGTCGAATTCCACGGCGTTTACTCATTCCAAACAACGAACCCGAAGAACTCGCGACGGGGCCGTAGGAGAAAACTTGGTTGCGGCGCTGGCGGTATCCGTTGAGTAAAAACGAACGACGGAGAACCGGCGCACACGGGGCCAATACCAGCCTCCTCGCCTTCTAATATTAGTCGGCTGAGTCACTACGATTCCGATCGTACGCTCGACGGATAGCGTGAGTTCGGTTTAGAGTCCGTTGGCACACGGCATTGACACGAAACCCTGTGCGACCTGGCCGAGTTCAAACCAATCCCTTGTCCCATCGATCTTTCTTGGATGTGTTTCGGACGGGAACTACACGAACGACTGATAACCATCGTTAACACCTCCGCCAGGGCTCGGTTGGAAACTCGTAATATAACCTGCAGAATGTGCAGTTCATAGAAAATTAAGAAATTACTAAAATTATGAAACCTTTTTATTTGAAAATTTGTCAGATCAACCGATAACCTACGGTGTAACAGCGGATCACTGAGATCGCGAAGATTTTCAATTTCACAGACATTTGTCCGATATGTAATAATCTAAGTTTCTAAGTTTAATCGAAACATCTTATAGATTCGATTGACCTGTCCAAGGGTTAACTAAGAAAAGCCTAGGTTGCACGCGACCGTACATTTATTCAGACATACACCTCGCATATATACAACGTATTGTGACACGTGCTTTAACACGAGCGTAACGAACGTAACCGGGTCCGAGTCGTTTATGCGACACTTAATCCTTTATCAGGCACGAGTAACTGGCATCGCGGCCACCGATTGACTCGATTAACCTTGGGAGGATGTCGTTCATAAGCGAACCTGAAATAATGGCAGCGACTCGCGTTGCATAATGATCCCTCGCTCGTTTAATACATTATATATGTACTCTGTTCGTTTGCTGGTTCGGTCGAGAGTGAAAGCACCGTTCCCCTCGGTGTCTAGGATCGGCCTGCATTAGAATCGTTCGACCGGTTACGCGTTGCAACACATGACAACACAACTCGGCCTATCTTTTGTACACCAAGATAACGATGCTAGGAAACACATATTTCACCTCGTTGTTTCCAACGACGTTTCAGGTGTATAATGCTTTTGATAAACCGGGTCGATGCACCTTAACGATCTTAACCCTCTGCGATTCCAATCTTCTGTGTTTCAATCGACACGACCAATTTGAAATTACTTTCAATTTAATTTTGTGTTTTTTCGTGATTTTCATTTTCTATATTTTACACATTTCGTTTAAATAGTCGAAGAGCTTTGGTATTTGACGAAATTTTGGTAGAAGAAAGAAAAACCGAATTATTTTGAAATAGCATTACCAATCATGCTCCGTGAAACGAATTACCTGTAGCAGCTGATGACCTACCCGAAGAAATAAGGTTTTATACCGAGATCGTATTAGCAAGTTTGTTAATCAACAGCTTCTTAAGCAAGGATAATTACCGCGGCAACACCTGTGCAAGCGATGGAATATTTTAGTCGTGGTGAAAATACGAGATACGTATTATTTCGGTGGCTTGACTCATCGCCATCGTATATTGCTATTTAAAAGCACCGGGAACCTCGCTAACCGATCCGTCGAATCCGATATTTACCTTAAAACCGTGTTAATTTCGCGTCGAATATTGCCGAAGAGTTCTCGTTTGTATCGTTGTTTATAGCTTTCGATCGTTATTAATTCATTTACCTTTCGACTAGTGAATATCACGATTGACAGGTAAACCGGCCGCTGTCGATAGAGTTTGCATTTATTTATCGTTTCCAAGTCACAGGATCAAGTCGATTGATCGCTGAAATTTTAGCAGAATATTTTATCGATTTTATCTTCTGTTTAAAATCGGATGAATACTCGAAACTACTTGCAGGGTTAATCAGAATGCCATAATTTGTATGCAACGGTAATCGATTTGCGTTTTAAATAGAAAACTAGTTAATAGATACTTGAGACAAAAAAAAAAAAAGAAAGAAAAGATGAAAAATTCAAACGACTTTGCCGCAGGTGGTATTCGAAGTACAGAAACTCGGTTCGTTAATCTCGTAAAAATTTTCCTCGGAACGTTTCACTCATAAATTGACAGAGTTAACGAGCAGATATCCGGGCAACGTTTGCTCTAGCTGGATCTGACAATAAGGAAACGCTAAATTTTACCGGTTGTAGAGCAAAGCCGTGTGACTCATTGATTCAAGTTTAATCTTTTAGAAATTTTCTTTGACGCGACGAAGATTAAAGGTCGCTGGCTCTCGAGAGCATCTTTACTGATAATATATTACGTACAGCACGTTTTTAAGAGACACGAAATTGATAGTCGTTCGTTATTCCACATCCAAGAATAAAAATTTAAAAATCAAATTGAAATAAATTGAAACATTCTTTTATTACCCAACATGAATAATTTGACATTGAATTTTGCAAGAATTTAATAATTTTATGAAATTTTTTAATCCCCCTACTGTGATCAAGCGTGCTATCCAAAAGTTATACTAGGCTTGTAATCCAAAGAGTTTCCACCCAATGTACTACCAAATGCTTTTAACCTTTGAACATTGTTTTTTTATATGGTATCCAACTCCCCCAAATTCTTTCAAAAAGATCCTAAACCGTACCTAAAAGACACCCTCGATTTCCTTTCTACCCTTTCGATTCTAATGCTAGAACCTTTTTACCATTAGAGGCTACATTTAAATTAAACAGCAATAAAGAATGCCGCTATAATATCAAGTAAAAGTTTATTCAATTCTATTAATTTTCAAATTGTCATAATCTATATAATTAAATATTAATCAATACAAGAGTTCCCCGCCTATACTTTCAATACAGTCTTGAGAAATTGATTAGACTAAGTATGATAGGTAAAAATCCTTCCAATTCGAGCAAAAAAAAAAACAGCCCTCCTGAAAGATGGTTGCATCGTCAACATCTGACGAGCCTCATTCGTTCTTTTTCCAGCGTCGACGACGTGCTCGCGTCTCGATATAACCACGACTGACGTCAATCACGCGCATCATCATCAACAACAACAACAACAACAACACCAGTATCATCGTCAACAGTCATCATCCTCGACGATGTCGACCCTGGTGTGCTGCGAGCCGGTGTCCGCGTCGCGTTCCCGGGACAACTTGAAGCTGGTGTTGAATCGTAGCCTGAGCGAGCCAGGTCCTCCGATTGGCGCGTCCTCGTTTCTGTCGTCGCCGACGTCCATCGTGTCGCCCAGCTCGTCGACCAGCAGCGGCGTGGACGTGGTCGACGGGAACGATTGTAATTTGAACGCCAGCGGTAGCAGCATCAGCGCTTGTAGCACCTCGAGCAGCGGCACCGACTGTGATCTGCCCGTGTCCGACGTTCATCGCCACTATCATCATCTTCATCATCATCATTTCCATCAGCATCAGTTGTCCGCTTCGAAACGCTGCAAGCTGGAAACCGTCAGCCTGCCGTCGAGTCCTTGCTCGGAGAACAACACCCTGCAGAGGCAGCTGGTCCTTCAAAGGACCAAGACCATCACGGCCGACGATCTGGCTCGTCGTCTTCTAGGCCACGAGGACAACGCTCCGGTCCTCCTCGATTGTCGACCGTTCATTTTGTACAACGTGAATCACGTGACGGGTGCCATCAACGTGAACTGCTCGGATCGATTCAACCGGCGTAGACTGCAACTGGGAAAAGCGAGTTTGGCGGACCTAGCTACAACCAGGGAGGGCAAGGAACTGCTCAGGAGAAGACACTACAGAGAGGTGGTGGTTTACGACGATTACACCGACGACATGGACCGATTGCCCGTCCAACACCCGCTGTTCCTCGTGCTGGTCGCCCTGCTGGAGGATAACAGGGAGCCTGCTCTTCTGCTCGGTGAGTGATTCGATGTTTTATAGTTGTTTATTTTGCGGAAGATTTTTAGGGGATGTTGAAAAGATTCGGAGGAGAAATATTTGAAAGATCTTTGATTAGATCGATGCATATATGCGTCCAAACCGAACCATCGCAGCAACTTACAGATTCGTACATATATTTAAGAAATATCGTGCTATATCTTTGACACGAATCGTAACCATAAGTGGGAAGAACAGAGATTTTTAGCATATGGTTCGAGGAAAGGAATTATTGCTTATTAAATAATATTCCGTGCGTTTATTGTATCAGGCGTGAAAGTGTTCCGTCCTCAAAGGGTTAATTTACTTGATACGTCGATTGCGAGCGAGGTTCGCCGATGACTAGCGTTCGGGTTTCTTTTTTTTTTCTTTCTTTACTACTTATTTACCCTAAGTAAAAAGTTTGACGTTATTCGTGACTTTGTTATATAATTTGTATCGTGAAGATTTTTTATTCTATTTCCATTTGCCATATTTTTCATAATCAAAGTTTCGATGTATATTGGTTTCGCGTGTCCATTTTTGCTGTGTCAGCCAACGTGTGTGTATAGTCTGTCCGATAAAGTTATCGATAAATAGAGTTTCAATCGAAGCGCATAAAATAGAAATTACTTCACAAGTTTCGAAACGTCTTTGTTATTGATAAAGTCTCTATCGTTCCCGTACGATTACACACTTATTAAATATATTATATCTATTTTATTTTCTTTTAACTTGAGAACTTGATTAGGACAAAATTGAAATTGGCTGGCCGGATTTCGAAACGGTCTCATTGTCGATAAAGTGCCGTGACGTCACGTTATATCCGTTGTTTATGTAAGATCACGTGGGAGCTGCTGACTTTCGGAAATAACGATGATGCGAAAGTCAGTTTCTGCGCGCCTTTTCTCTTCGCGCCTGTTGCCGAAACCGCCGAATCATTGCAGCTGCTTTTATTTGCGCCAATTGTCCCGGAAAATTTATGATCTTTCACGCTCGTCTATTGTGCGAATTTAATCCTTCCACTCTGATAAAACTGCATCCAGATTTCCGATTACGTCGGTACAGACAGTCCCCTCTCCCCCCACTTACTGTATTTACAGAGGAAGGAAGTTTAAAAATGTCAAGGTTTAATTTCTACTCAGAATTATAATACTTTAGCACTACCGTAGTATAGTGGTGATACTATCATGATGGATTACAGTACCATATGCTACTATAGTAGGTTTAGATAATAGTAGATACTACTAGATTGCTACGTAGTATAGTAGTTTAATCAATTTACTACTATAGTAGGTTTGGGCTAAATTAGTAATAGTAATATTATTGGTATAGTAGTTTTGTAAATTTACTACTGTACTAGGTTTGGACTATAGTACTTATAGTAATATTACCACTATACTAGGGTTTGGAGTATAGTACTCATAGTAATATTATTATTATACTAGGTTGGGCCTATAGTACTTACAGTAATATTATTACTATAGTAGTTTTGTAAAGTCTGCTACTATACTGAGTTTGAGCTATAATAGTTATAGTAATGTTACTACTATACTAGGGTTCGGTTATAGTACTCATAGTAATATTACTACTATACTGGCCTATAGTACTTACAGTAATATTATTACTATAGTAGGTTTGGTCGATAATAGTTATAGTAATATTACTACTACGTATTATAGCAGCTTAATAAATTTACTACTATACTGGGTTTGGGCTATAGTAATATTATTACTATAATAGGTTTGGTCTATAGTAGTTATAGTAATATTACTACTACGTATCATAGCAATTTAATAAATTTATTACTATACTGGGTTTGGCCTATAGCACTTATAGTAATAATACCACACTACAATAGAGATTGAGTTACAGTAGTTGCAGCAATATTCCTGCTGCATAATGGTATTATCACCACTTTTAGGTCACCCAATGCAAATGTTATTCACACAACAGAGAAATTTGCAATTCGATCAAGATCGAGCCAAGAAATCGCTAAGACCATCTCGAGCATTCCTAGATGGCGGTGATCACCTAGCCGCGAAAAGAAATTGACGCGTTGTTTCGAACGCTAGTTAAGCGTGTATCGGTATCACGATTATTTCAACGTTTGGCAAACAGAAATCAGAGAGAAGAGGGAACCCGGTGGCATAGTGTAGTGCGCAAATTCTGGCCGACTATTCGCGGCGTCATCTCCGATGTGAGTCATTCCTATGAATAGATCCCCACCTTTTGCCACCGCGCCGCGCCGCGGGCTCTGTGTATATCGCCGTTTCGCGTCAAGCTGACTTCGGCCTGTTCGATGATTTTCCCCTCTCTAACTAGCATTTTCCTACCGTTGACGTTTGCAAACGTTGATGTCACGTGATTACGTTTTTTTACTCGACAGAGAAGATAAGCGGATTACGAATTTTATCGAATATTTTCCACTTTCTTTCTTAGAATTATTCAATTTTCATCAATTTTTCGTGGTTTATTGTAAACTTATAGAAACATTTAATTTCATTCTGTTTGAACTTCGAAACTAAAACAGGTTAATAACACTTCGTCCCGTTTTCAGGGTTCGTGCGAATTTTCTCGTTTGTTTCTCCCCGAAATTGAATCTTTTGATCGCCGTTTCCTTTGATCGCGAAAATTCAACTCGCACAGTTTCGATCCAGCGATTATTTTTCTAGTAAAATAGAAAACCGAGACTGTTATTCGAACGCTCCCGTTTATTTTCCCTTTTCCCGTTGGAAATGAACCTTCCCCCGACGTCCGTTCATAATCTTCAAAACGATCCATCGGTATATTTTCTTAAAGCAGCAAAAAAAAAAACATTAACCCTTCCGACTCTATTTTTTTTTACAAAACAATAATCATGAAATCTCCTCGTTAAATTGTAATATATTTCAGGTAAAGTAGACATTTTTTTATGTCGACTCAATACGCATTATATCTTTTTCAAGTAAATCAGCCACGAGTTCCGTGATCGACTTCTGCCTAAGGAAGTCTAAAGCAGAAGGCCATCGGAACGCTTGAGTCATGCGGTTATTTTTTTTTTTCTTTTTTCATAATTCTAAGGCTGACCGTTTTTCTCATTGCAAATTCCGCATATGCATTCCCGGGCGGTGCGCAAATACGCTTTCCTCCGCGGTTGAAAACGCGAGTCGACGATAAACGACTTTCCAAAGCCGTAGTCGATTCCTTAACCCATATCCTACGATCGTATTTTGATATAGCATCGAAATACCAAACATAATTTTTCTTCTTTTTACACGAAATACCAAAGATCGAAGGTGCTTTATGTCCACCAGACAAATACCTATCGTTCCAGTTAAGCCGTAGTCGTAACTGAGCAAGTCTATAAATTTTCAACCCCGTTCGTTTAAATTTTATGTAAATGTTGAATGTTTTTGGTATTGATAACGTTCGGTGTGCACTCGCTTTTGAATTGCAAATTAAATAGACAATAAAATATACACAGGACGAGACGTGAAAGAGCAAATGCAGTAATTCTTCAACTTCGATGAATGTATTTTAACTCTTTGCTGTCGTAATAGTTGTACATACGAGAGGGTTAATTTTACAAGTTTTAGATAAGAAACCTAACGTGTTAAACCGCGAATTAGAAATCTAATAAAACTCGGTCATAATCGGGGGTTTAAAATAACCGGTCCCCTTAAAATCACTGTTATGAATATATTGAACGTTTCCTATACTTTGAAAATGAAGAATATTCAGTTCGTTGCATTGGATTATAGAGATTGATCAAACGAAATTTTCGTGTCTTGAAAAATCATTGAAAACTGGAAGGAAAAGAAAAGATTGTCCTCGAAAAATGATTGTGCAAAGACGTAGGAAAAAAACAAGGCCTCTAAAAATATCGTTGGTGACTAACTAAGGAGCCATAAAAACCTTCGGAAACATCTAAGTCGTTCTTTACTAAAAAAAAAAAAAAAAAGAAAAAAGAAAGAAAGAAAAACAAAAGTGACTCGTTGATAAATAAAAATTTGAAGAATGATCGGTGATTGAAATTTGCAAGAAGTGGAAAATGGTCGATATTATATTCAGCAAAATGTGAGTAATAATATTTCCAAGTATCCTTTATTGAAAAAAATATCTGAACGAATAAATTTGTGATAAATACCTGGGTCAATTGTGACCCAGCCCTCCTGAACATGTACGAAGGTATTTTGATTAAAACCCAAGGCAATGAAATTTGAAAAAGAAAGCGTTTAGATAAATATTTAAAGAAATAGTTCGGTTGGGAGAATATTATCGGGGTGAATTAATTTATAATATTTTATAATAATAAAATTGCACTATATTTTCGTATCGGTAGATTAGTTAAAATTTTACTCTCCAAGTTTCATCTATCGCAAAAATATGAAATTAGTTAAAGGAATAGTCCAGAATTTATAAAATAAAAATCGCAAAGAATTGAGAGATAAAATATTTGCCGTCGAAATGGCGAATTCGTCGAGAAACATCCATCGATTCGTTGACCGATTGACGAATGTCGTTAGATAGCGTGCAATGTACAATGATTAATCGTTATCGGGTATCGATCGAGCCGCGTATCTGTAAAACCGGGTATCTTTCGATCGATTTCTGCGGTTGGTTCGAATTATTGGCTACCGAACGATCGGATAAGTGTGTCTGGATTGTCATTTTGAAATAATCGAATCGATGGAATGTCGAAGGTAGTCTAATACCATGATTCTTTCGTTTCAAGATGATAATATTTTATCGTTCTTAACATCTTTGGAACTTCTAAAACTTTCAGACGGAAACTGATAATTTCGAACGAAAATATTCCATTTCCAAAATAAAAATGAAAGAAGCCGATGATATTCATCGAATTTGATTACTTTGATCGCCTGCGATTTTTATGGTCTTAATTACGAATTAATAATGAGATTGGTAGACATCGGTGATCGATAACCACAGTTTCGTAACTAATTTCATATTTTCGTGTCGATCATCGATCATTGAAAGGTAAAAATGGAGTACCATCCCACGCAGGTTTTGAAAATATTTTTTGATACATGGCTCGGTGTGGCTAAGAAAAGATTGCTGTTAATCATAGACAATCATAAGTGAGAACATAATATATGATTTAGCTAAGAATAGGAGATATGATCGTGAAAGCGGCTCCACGTGTTGTTCCGTTCGCCAGAAATATTCGCTGAATTGCTCGATTCAGAATAGAGGACGCACCTTTTGTTAGAAATTTTCCAATGATTAATCGTCGGTGTTTAAAGGCGCAGTTTATACATTGAACATGTATAAAAGTATTGGCAAATGAAGAGGGACAACATTCAATTTGAATAAAAATAAAAAGACACTATGCTAACATTCTGACCCACGTGTTTCTGCGAACTGTCTCGTCGATAGAAATTTTCCAACGATTCTTCGAATCTTTTTTCCAAATGAACATTCGAAAATTTGCCAAAGAATTTTTGTTAGAAATTATTTGTATTTTAAGTAAAAATGATTGGTGTTACTTTTATTATATTGTAAATTGATATTTTCCAAGGTGCTGTGTTGTAAGATACGGTATTACTTAGGCTGTATCCTAAGTCACAATTCCCAAATTACACTATATTCTAATTTACTACTTTCCAAAGTATTATATTCCAAGTTGCTACGTCCCAGATTATACTATATTCTAAGTTACTACATCCCAAATTACTATTTTCCAAGTTACTATATCCCAAATTACTATATCCCCAATTGTACTATATCCCAAATTACTATTTTCCAAATTACTGTTTTCCAACTTACTAAATCCCCAATTATACTATATTCCAAATTACTGTATCTCCAATTATATTATATCCCAAATTACCATATTTCGAATAACATTATATTCCAAATTACTATATCCCAAATTACTATTTCTCCAACTGACTAAATCCCAAATTACTATTTCCCACGCTACTATATCCCAAATTACTATTTTCCAAATTACTGTTTTCCAACTTACTAAATCCCCAATTATACTATATTCCAAATTACTGTATCTCCAATTATATTATATCCCAAATTACCATATTTCGAATAACATTATATTCCAAATTACTATATCCCAAATTACTATTTCTCCAACTGACTAAATCCCAAATTACTATTTCCCACGCTACTATATCCCAAATTACTATTTTTCCAACTTATTAAATCCCAAATTACTATTTTCCAAGTTACTATATTCTGAATAACACTATACCCCAAATTACTATTTTCCACGTAACTGTATCCCAAATTACACAACACCCTAATTTACTATTTTCCAAACCCCCATATCCCAAGTTTCATTATCCCAAATGAAATTATACCCTAAATTACTATATCCTACCTTAAAATGTCCAAGTAAAATCTATTGCAAATTGGTATTCGAGGGATTCGAGGTAATTGTAAACACCCTGAACAAACAATGTACATCGTAACTAGCATCGAGTCCACGTGCCATTGCGTCATTAGAAGTTTTCCAAGCGACCGGGCTCGAACCATCGAGCAGAGAATAATTCGCGGTTCGCGTCACAGGGAGTCGTTTAAATTTATCTCCGATTTGCGTCACGCTTTCGGTTTATTGCCAGTAAAAGCGTTCCCCGTCCTGTTCAACCAAAGTCTCGCCGATTCTTCGTCCACGATCCACATCTTACTCGCACCTTCTCGAGCCTTCGCTCGAAACAGCAGGAAAACACCCTAACACCCTACCCCATAATCTTCACCACCTTTCGTTTCTTTACCCTTTATGCCTATAACATATTTTTTGACACTTTGTTCATTAGATTGTTTTATCATATTAATCCTTAATTACTGTAATGATAGGTGAGCGGTATTTGAACAATTGATAAAATACTTATCTTAACGCTTTTTCTTTTTAATTTATGTAATTGACAAATCATGGGGTTTAATTTAATTAAAAAGTACCTGTGTACTTAGTACCTTTCATTGTATGACCGTATGAAGGAATTTTTCTTGAGAACATAGGAAATTTGAGAAAATTACCGGCTGAGAATCGGACAAAATACACCTGGAATAATGTAAACGGCGAACGAAACAGCATCGCGACACAGACGAAGTCAGTTGCATAATTTGCAAGCAAAAGACGCAGATGCAGCCGCATGTGCACAGCGTGAACGCGATTCAAATCGTTGCATCCTTATCTGCCTGGCGATATCGCGCACGACTCGTCACATCGTTCGAGACTGCTGGCGCTTAGTTCATCGGTGAATTTAGCCGGCTTTTGCTCCGCGTTTCGTCTCGAGAAATAGTATCTCACGGACGAAGCTTTGCGCCATTCAACGTCGCGTCGTTCGAAAAACTTAACATCCTCGTCACGTCCGAAAAAGCGTCGCTCGCAAACAAGAACAAAGCCTTCTTTATTATTATGGATCTTCAAACAGGACCACAGTCTTTGAACATTTATTTTCCGTACGGGAATAGGTAAATTGTAATTAAAATTTGTATCGCAAACAGCAATCGTTGGATTTATTTTCTATCGTGCTTATTATAGGGATAAAAGGTTTTTGTTATTTTTAAGGGTGATGCAGGGTGGTTATTTTTTATAGCTTGGTTTCTGTATAGGAATAGATAAATTGTGATTGAGATATAGAGATATCCAACCCTTCTTAAAGGGTTGGAAACCTACGTTATTTTTAGGGCCTTCGTGTAGGATCGTCCTTCGTGATTTATTTTGTGTATTGGAGTAGGTAAATTTGCCCCACACACCTAAGAAATTTGAAGCTGGCTATACCCCCAATAACGCTATATGCCAAATTACTATTTTCCAAATTACTATATCCCCAATTGTGCCATATCCCAAATTACTATTTCCCTATTATACTATATCCCAAATTACTATTTTCCAAGTTACTATTTCCCTATTATACTATATTCCAAATTACTATTTCCCAAATTTACTATTTTCCAACTTACTAAATCCCAAATTACTATTTCCCAAATTTACTATTTTCCAACTCACTAAATCCCAATTTACTATTTTCCAGCTTACTATTTTCCAACTTACTTAATCCAAAATCACTATTTCCCTATTATACTATATCCCAAATTACTATTTTCCAAGTTACTAGATTTCGAATAACACTATATCCCAAATTACTATTTTCCAAGTCACTATATCCTAAGTAACTGTATTTGGCATAATTAAATTAATTTAATTTTTTAATTAATTAAGCCAAATTAAGTATCAACCCTTTATACTAATTATTTGTATCCTAACTGTCGATCCATTCTATGTGTATCCTACTCGATCTATTTCGACCCGCGGCATAGTCGTTGCTAAACATTAAGGTCAAAGTGGCAGCCAAGTCTCGTAATCCACGGCTGACTCACCTCTAAATATCCAACAGAGGGCGAGATATCAACAGATGAAAACGAAGATGAAGAAAAAGAAGGAGAAGGGGTTGGTCGTTATGCAACCATGATTTTGACACACGGCACATCGTCGGTTGGCTGGTTCGGCCAGCGTAAATACGCCTCGGGGTTAATATACACCGTGAGTCACGCTTTCCGCCAGAGAAAACTACGACCAAGAGGACGTTGCACGACATTCCCTCTCTTTCTCGCTTATTGCCATTGCCAAAAGAAACAACCACGACACACTGTGCAGACTGTGTTCTGGCCGTTCGAGACTGCGGGCATCCTCGATTCGCCGAATATGCTAATGATACGCTTGAAACAAAGGGAAAGATACACGGTGTCGATGAGATAATATGGTGGCGTTTGCGTTTGGCTTTCGTAATGCTTGATATTTTCGATTAAATTTCTTCGTTCGTGATATGATATTTGTAAATTTTTTAATCGGTTAAAATATATAGCGTTTCAAAGTATCTGGTGGCAGGAAAAATATAGTATTTCGACATTTTGTTTAACTTCTAAAAATATGATATTTCGAAGTTTTTCAATTCCTGTATAAGTACAGTGTTATAAAATGTCTGAATTGTTAAAAATATAATATTCCAAATTTTCCAATTTTATCACCGTGTTTTGTTCGTTTAATTGGAAAATTTTTAATTTGTAAACGTGGATCTCTACGTTGATACGAGAAAAGTCCTCGGTAAGTCCATTGTTTTTGAGGAATCGTTCAGATAAAACCCACTTTCGCGTCGATATTAAATTCCATATCTGTTGATACAATTTTATTATCTGATTAAATCGTTCAAATTGACCTTTGATCCCTCGAAATCCTTCATTTCCAGTATCAAACACACTCACCAATTTCGACAAAAATTGTTGATCAACGACAGTACTTCGGATACTTTTATAGAGAAACTTATTTATAAATTAATATTTTAACTATATAAAATATAAGATAATACAAGCTCCTTAAATTTACAGAAATTACTATACATTAGCTATCATTTGTGTAAGAGAGATGAGTCTCGTAACAAAAAGAAATCGATTTCAGGCTCGAGTCGATTCAAAATTGAATCGGTTTCCAGAGGAACGATGACGGATCGCGCGATGGTCGACGACGGTTCGAGTTTTCGCGCTATCTCCTCCGTTTCCGGCGGGAAGGCATCGTAACCGAGGGCCACGTTCATTGAGACTTCGTAATCGTGTTCATTCTTGCGAGAGCGCTCGCTATCTGCCGGTTGAACGTTTTATCGCGACTTCCGCTACGTTAACGTTGAATTACGTCCTCGTGGTGCCACCCACGGAAGCGAACCACGCGAGATTCGATCTCCGCCTGACGATTCTCGATCGTTTACAATATACACACCCTCGCCCCTTCTTATCACGATACTGGATAATCCTTATCATCAACGCCTTCCAACTTGTACCATTATTACCTATTATTATTATTATTTCTTTTTTTTTCTTCTAAATTTATTAACACCCCATTGTCCTTTCTAGTTCACTCGTTCCAAGTGGTATCCGATAATGTTCGATGCTGTGAAACTTTGAGAAATTAATTTTGAATAGCGATACTGCTTTGCGTATTAACACGTTATCTACCGCTCTAGAATGGAAAAGTAAGCCCTACTATTTTATAATTTGATAACCCGTATTTTCCATTTATTCTCGATCGTAGCACGCTTAACTTTCATTATTTTAACAGTGTTATAAACGAAAAAAATTATAGTCAAACGTTTGTTAATTGTAAATAATATATCCCCCCCCAGGCACCACTTGAGTGCAAAGGGTTAGTAATTGTTGTTTTAGTATTTCGATTATTCGTGTCAATTTTTGTCGTGACTGAAGATATTTAAAAATTTGCCAAAGTAGGTATGATATTTTTAACAGCGAGGCATCCGAAGTTGTTTACAATGAAATAATTAAGAAAGGGAACGATGGATAAAGTTAATATTAAGGTAATAATGCTGGCAATCAAAAGTTTGAAAATTAGTTGATTGCATCTTTAGTAATTAGGATTTTATCGTGTCTGACTACGTACGTCCGTTTCCACTGTGACAGTGGACGTGTTAATTTTGTTTCAAACTCCATGTATTTTATATAATTTATTAATAATGGTAAGATGGTAAATAGGACATTTCTATTGAGAAACATTGCTCTTTAGCATATTGTAATTTTTGCATAGTTATTTATGTATGCTCTCTGGGAGAATGAATTACTTGTGCGAATCGTTGATATTAAGTATGAATGACTAAAGTTTTGAAGAAGATTGGATGTAAATTATTTTATTTATGGAAGAGTTTTAATTGCTAGGTGACACGTTTGGAACCTTAATGAAATATTTCAAAGCAAAGGAAAAGAAAAGGAATTGAGAACTGTTGACTGATAACAGCAGCACTGTACCGAATTCAGTCATGTCTGAAGCAAAAATCACTTGCAAAATAAAAAGCAGACTAATAAACCTTGTTTACCCACGAATTTTGACTCGTTAATTGCTCGATTATCAGCAATCATGGTTTAAATATAGACTCGGTGTTTAACGATGTGCATATGTGTGTATTTTTACGATTGATAAGGAGAAGAGGCAAGAAAATATATTCCACAAAGGCCGGAGTAAACGACAAATTATTAATGCAACATAATTATTAGTTAATAGACTCGATCGTGTTTGTACATTTTATTTACTCGTCCTTCTGTCGCGATAAGTGGAAGGACGATGCGTACGTCATGCATAAATATGCATCGTTCGTAATAATTTATGGAAATTACATTGACGAAATCGACGCAAACCTCGAACGATCGATTAGACCGACGCCGCGCCGGCTATTCGACGGACGCTCGTAAAAAAGAAGCCGATTAAAAACATAATGATTTCAGGCTTCAGTTTTAAATTTCTAAAAATATATTGTTCGCAAGTTACGCAAGTTTCTGGAAATTTCTAAGTTCCAAAAATGTGATATTCTAAAGTCTCCAAATTCCTCAAAATAATCGTGTTCTAAAATTTCTAAACATTTCAAACTTTCCAAATTCCTAAAAGTACAGCGTCAAGAAATTTCCAAATTCTGCAGAATATAATATTCCAAATTCCTTTTCTTAATTTTCATTTGAAACGATATAATATTCCCAGCCGGAGGGCAGGAATTAAGGATCAATATTCTGAAATTCAATTCACAATTAAAATTCGTCGTTCGATACCCAATAACCTAATACCTGGAATCTGATTAGTGGCACTAAGATCCCTCCCACATCCATCGATATAATTGCACGTATACACCCTGATCGCGAAACATCATATTCCTCCGTCCCACTTCATCTCGTAGAAAGCGTTCATCAAAGCAGCGACATCCATCAAGGGACAAAAGAGCAAAAGACATCGAATACTCGGCGACCGGTTGAATCATCGACTGACTGTGCGGTAGGACGAAAAAAGCCTGGGGTCACTTGGTCGTGGGGTAGGGAGGGGGGATGGGTCTTATTAGCTCGATCAGAGCCCGTGGGATTCGTCCCCGTGGACGAAGGCTGTGCGGGCCAAATTGAAAATCGGAAAAGCGTGGAAGCGTAAAGGCCTGGCGTCGTTTTGGCCCACGCTAACTCGTAGCCTTTAATGAATTAGTCATCGCTTTTTGAGGATGACGATGAACAGAGAGAGGGGGATGAGTGGAGGGGTTACCAGGGAACGGTTATATTTTGCTTTTGTGAGCTTTTCTCGATCCCTCGCAGCATCCTGCGACGAGAGGTTGTTTAGAAGGAGAGGGGAGGAGGGAGCACCCCCGGCGGCCAATCGAGGGTAGAAACACGAGGCCGCGTCATAGAACGCATCTGGATCAGCTGTCGATGACGATTATTATACGTGAGTCACCCGTTCGAAGCTCGGTTTAAAGTGTATCAATGACTAACGGTGTCCAGTACACGTCCCCCCCCTCTCCCCCTGTTTTCGTATATACCGCCCCTATTGCAACGAGTTCCCTTTGATTCTCGTGCCACCTTCTCTTACTCGTCAAACTATACATCCCTTCTCCCTTTTTGTCAACCGTCGCTGTCTTACCCCCTCGAACTGTCCCTAATTCACGGGCTTATTCATCGAATGCGTATGACGTGTACGCATTGTTTCTCTTGCTTTAACCACCACCCCCTTTTCCGACAGGATACCGCGTTGGGATGGGATCGAGGATTTGGTTGAGTCACTTTTTGTTTTTTTGTTTTGCGCCGCCACTTATCTGGTCCATGGGGGTTGGCGGTCGTTGAAGGTTTTAACTCGTTTGCGTTATTTGGAAAGATAAAACGTACTCATAGAGCCAATTCCTTTTTTATTTATATTAAAGTATAAATACTGGGGGTATGTGAAAGTTGATATCGTTTGCAGAGCAATTTTCTTTGTCAAAGAGTTTTCAAGATTCTAATATCAGAGTTATTAATGTAATTTCGATAGTGGTAATATTGATAATATTTTTTAGTAATCATGAAAGCTATTACGTTTTCATTTTTGATCAAATTTGGAATTAGGATAGTTTTGACTGTTGTTAATACCAATTTTAAGCCATTTCAAATTTTCTTTGCAGCAGTTAATAAAAAATCTTCGAACCCTTCCTTTCGAGAGAACCTCGATCTATGGAACGTTCTGTAACTAAATTTACGAGCATATGGGTAGTTTATTAATTCGTAATGGACGGTACACGAGGACCGAATCCACTAATGGTCCCAAAGGGTTAGTCCATCTTTTCAGCCTAACATACCCCACTTCTAAAATCTACCCCTACCCCCCTCCCCTTTTTAACCACGCATAATTCCTTCCGATTCCAAAGTTCCTTCTGGCCTCCCCATTAAAACCTTACAAACACCATCCTTAATTCCATTCAAAATTTTGTACCATTGTAATGACAGAAGGCTATCCAGTAACGTGTAGAATTTGATTACACGACAGAAAATTGTATTTTAATAAGAAAAATATAATCCAATGCATATGATTCGATTTTAGAAGGAACAGACTTGGGTTAATTCAATTCTACGAGTACAGAATTGCTTTCGTATATTCATTCATATGGTCTCGGTGTATTGCGTCGGATATATGAAGTATGATGAATAACTTGATGCACTATTCACGCGTGAACATAGTGGGACACATATGGTCGTTGGATAATGCATAGCCTCGACTCGTTCATCCTGTTCGGTTGGACGAACCCGAAGAATCTTCATCAGGATCCTTTTGTCGGTTGGGATCACAGTTTTTTACATTATTTTGCAACGATTAATCCGTTGAACCGTCGAAGGGATTTTTAATTAGAAATTCTGATTGTACAAGGTCCCCGATGATGATTTTCGTTATCTACGAGTGGATTTCGTTGTTTTTCGCGGTTCCGCGAACGCATCTGACGCATCGCACGTTCGCCATTCATCCTTCGCCGAATTTCTTATCGTGTTTGAACGATATCGTACTTGAAACATAAAATCACCCTTAAATACATGATTTTTCACAAAAACAATGAAATATTTTCAGCGTTATGTTACGTTTACGTTAAAGATCGATTTCACTATTTTTGTTTTCAGCAAGTAATTAAATTAAAATTATTTTAATTGCGTGTAAATAGTAAGGAGCTTTCGCTTCGGTTGAAAATATTATATTTTTTCAAATAGAAATTAAGAAATTTGGAAGTATTATATTCTTCCGAATCTTGAAACTTGCGAGTAATATTTTTAGCAATCTGGAAACTTAGTAAGACATTTTTAATATGTTTACGATATTGTTTGCACGTGAACATTTATTTTTAAAAAGGTGGAGAAATTATGAAAAATAAAAGAAGACGATCTTCTTTAATATTTCTTTTGATAATGAATCTCATTGTCAGCAGAGATTGCTTTTCTTTTTCTTCGCGTTCAAGAAGACCTTATCAGGCCACGAAATCTTCGACATCCTCGATATCGTCACGTTGCGAAAGTCTCGTGTTTATTCATTGTCGCGGATTTCAGCGTGTATCCTGCCGCATCACGTCGCAGCGGTTCTCAAACCTTTGTCTTCGATGGAGATCGCGTTTCCAACATCAGGATTTTAATGTCAATTTTCCACAGAAAAGAGATCTAGGCGCGATTCTTTCTAGAATAACCGAGAAACCAGTGTGAAAAGTTGTGTTTTTTTTTTTTTAATATACCCAGTTAACCGTTTGAATTGTATTATAAGCACAGAATCCACCGTAACCCGGTGGTAAAGTGATAGCTGTGCCCCATAAACGCTTGGTTTAGCACAAGCTATCACCTTACCGCCGGACTGTAATGGATTTTGCAGTTAACACGATTCGGATAGATAAATTATACTCTATCCCTTTTCAGAGTTAAATGTGTAAAGTTAATCTTTGACAAATTTTCATTCAGAAATCGAACGGTAAACATTTCAATAACAAGCATTGAACTCTGGTTTCTCCCTTTTTTTAAAAAAAAAAAAGATACGTGTTTACAACTTTGTGAAATCAATATTTTTGTAATCCTTTCGATTTCCATAGCTCGATATCTCGAAATTACGACGATTCGCCTGAAATATACTCGGTCGAAATGAAAATTCACAGAAGAAAAATAATGAACAGGGTGTCTGATGAAGCACATGGTTCATTCCAGTGCCATGAATCCGCGCAGATATCTAAACGTTTTAAGGAAGCTTGTGGTGTATCTCGTGATACTCGAGATTCCGTGGTGCCGTAACGAAGAAGGGTCATCGTCGACGAGAAAAGCAGAAGCTCGTGTGACGCATCGTTCGGTAATCCGTGGCGTGTTGAAGATGCGAACGCGTGGCGCCATTCAACCCGTTTTCTGGCTCTCGTCTTCAAGTTGAACCAAAAGATGACGAGCGTGTTTCTGTTCCGCGTGTCTATCGGCATATCCATGGTTCACGAGACCCTCAGGAAATCTGTTCCCATCGATTTCAATCTTGTCGTCGTTCGTTTGTTTCTTATTTTAGGGTACTAGGTTGATATACTATGGGTATAGAGGGTAATAGTTGGTGTACTAATTCCCTAGGTTTCTGTGCGTTAGAATCCTAAGTTGGTATACTAGGTTTTAGAAAATAACTGAATAATTAAATTTCTAGGTACTAAGATAACTAAATCCCTAGGTACTAAGACGTAAATAACTAAATTACTAGGTACTGAGAAATAACTAAGTTACTAGGTACTGAGAAATAACTAGATAACTAAATCCCTAGATATTAGAGAATAAGTAACTAAATCCCTAGGTACTAGTAAATAACTAACTAAATTCTTAGCTACTGAGGAATAACTAGATAACTAAATCCCTAGATATTAGAGAATAAGTAACTAAATTACTAGGTACTAAGAAATAACTAAATCCCTAGGTACTAGAAAATAAATAACTAAATCCCTAGGTATTGGAGAATAAGCAACTAAATTCCTAGTTACTAAGAAATAATGATAATTAAATCCCTAGGTACTAGAAAATGAATAATTACATTTCTAAATTATTCTAAGAAATGACTAAACAACTGAAATAAAAATGAAATAATCAATTATCGAGTATTCTGAAAAATACAACGCTCTAATTTAGATTCTAATGGTTCCCCGAACGAATCGAATTTGCACAAAATCGAAACGAAAAAACGACAGAGTTATCTGTTGGATGGTCCTGATCCAGGAAACGGAAAAGCTCTTCCAGGGAGTCTCGTCGGAAACGAGCGGATCGAGCCAGGACGACGACTCTGGTGAGTCAGAGAGAAAGTAAGAGTCGAATCGAGCCCGAGCGACGTGATTCGACGCTTTGACTTGCAGAAGAACAGGCCACGGGATTAGAAACGCGATTCCACGGGGCCATCGCCCGCTGGGAATCATTCGTCGACGTTCCTTCCTCGCGGTTTCACACGAAATCGAGAAAATTCATGACAACGACGCGGGAACCTTCAAATCAATTACTCGTCGGACCATCAAATCAATAACGTCACGACGAAAGAGCTATGACGGTACCGTTGGAAATGACTATAAAATCTGCAATTTCGACGGCTTGAAAAATGAAACTTTGGAAATGAAAAATATAAATTGTCACGAATCATAGCGAAACGAGAGAGACTCCTATCGTCGGCTTTCTAATGTCGCGCGTTCCTGTCGCATCGGTTCGACGAGAGGCACCCAATGGTGCACCTATTTCATCCGCACCGGGTGAAAGTAAGGGAACTGGAGCAGAACGATACCGTTTCTGTCCAGCCTAGTAATTCCATGTTCGATCGACCTGTTCCCTCGAGGAATTCCATCCAAAATTGTCACTTCGACGTTATTCGAAAGCGTTTACCACCACGATACGTCCTCTCGACGAAGCTCTTCATCCGTCAACCTCTTTCCGACGCTCGGTTCAGCTAAAAAACGTCTCGCGGTAGAAATTGCGCTGACGTATTGTGCTCTGGTGTGACACGGGTCGTTTGTTCCGCGACGACTTGGCACGTTCGTTACCCGAGGAAATTGGAAAATTGTCGGGACAGCTCGTGACAGAGGAAGATGAAGGAATGGCACGATTGTCACTCGAGAGGCGTGCGTTAAATATTAATTGGACTATTGAAATTGGTAAATTGAATATTTGATAATTTATTGGAAAAACATTTGATTATCAGTGAAATAAATTCGAAACGGAAAAATTGGAGCCTAAAGGAAAAGGGGGGCAAAGATTTTTCGCACAAGGTGTCCAAGCGCCACGGACATCGTGCCAGATTCGTCAGCGACGCCCGATTTAGCCAACTTGGCGAGCATTAATGAGCAGTGAGGTCATCGTCTCGATGCTGGTGAAATAAAACGGTCAGACACCGTTCCCCTGACGCTCGTGTCGACCTTCTCTCGAACCTCGTTTCCGTGGATTAAGGCCCGATCCACATTGATCCGCTCTTCGATCAAATTATTGCTCCATTTATGATTCATTCTTGATTCTATCAAACATTATTGCATTAGGTGTTCCGTTCGTTCCATTTAATTCCAATTTTACATGTTTATTGCAGCGATCTAATGTTCGTCCGCTCACGGTCCAATTTTATTTTAGATTTTAGATTTTGCGCGTTTGTACTGCGAATGATCTTCCAATTTAACGCGTACAATCAAAGATCTAAGGTAAATAGAACGATATTCGAGTGAGTGGACCGTGAATGGATGGAGTTTAGGAGTAATATTCTAATATTTATAATACAACCTAAAATCGAAGCTAATAGTAGTGTAATATTCGATTGAAGCGTGACTGAACCGTGAGTGGATCGATTATTTGACTAATTTTTCACTCCACGATGTACAATAAAACCTAAGATCGAAGCGTGACTGAACCCTGAGTGGACTGTAAGTGGACCGTGAGTGGATCGAGTATTTGACTAATTTTTCACTCCACGATGTATAATAAAACCTAAAATCGAAGCTAACAGAGTGTAATATTCGATCGAAGCGTGAGTGGACCATGAGTGGACCGTGAATGGATCGAGTATTTGACTAATTTTCCAATCCACGATGTATAATACAATCTAAAATCGAAGCTAATAATAGTGTAATATTCGATTGAAGCGTGACTAAATCTTGAATGGATCATGAGTGGACCATAAATGGATCGACAGTACACATACTAGCAAATATATTCGACAAAGTCAAGAACGTATCGTCGATGGACTACGAACGGATTAATGGTATGAATCGGGCCTAAGCGAGTCAGACTCTCGTTGGTCCATCTTTCTCTCGCCTCCTCTAATGATGTTGATCCCCGATCAAAAGAGAAAGAGAGAGCAAGAGGAAGTTCGAAGGAATAAAAAAGAAGCATGATGGCGAACGTTGCACACGCTGTTAGACACGTCCTCCGTCGTTCGTCCTTCGTCTTCCATTCGGCCAGCCACTTTGGGAACAGGGAGAGAGTGAATCATCGAGCTGGATGAAGCGGATGAAAGGAACCGGCGCGAGCTGAAACACCGTCAGCTGGTGCACGGGGTCGACGAACGACGTTTTATTTCGCGACGACTAGCTTTGGACACCTTTGTCTCGATTCTGGCATCGGGTATTCTTGGGAAACTGGTCTTCTTCTTTTGATTTTTTTTGTTTTTGGAAAAATGAAGGGAGACTTATTAGCGGTGTTTCACGAAGCTTCTCGATAGTTTTATTTCTGTAAAGTTAGTCAGAGTGGCGGACTATGAGGTTCGGTTGAATTTGAATTAAAATCATTGAAATACGTAACAGAGCTAAGAATATTCTTAACTCGCATCTTAATCCTTCGAAAGAAATAAAACTATAAAACCTTTGAACAAATTCTACGTATTATTCTCTGCGAACCATGTTCTAAGAATATAAAGGTAGATAATAAAATAACTTGTTTTTCGAGCTCGATACTGATACAACTTTTATTTCGTCAAATTTGCATACACGAGCTGTCCGCTTTATAAAAAGCAGGAACGTGCGCACACATTTTTTCGTAAGGTATACTTAAAACGTTGAACACGATCCGAATCATAAACAACGTCGCGTCTTCGCGGAACGTTTGAATAGTCCGAGGTAACATCTGTTAATTACCAATGAATCATTTCGAATCGATGCAGCAAACATCGTACGGATAATTGCACGATGTGGATTGAAGTGCAAAGCATCGTGTCGGATGACGGTGGCGAAGAAATGTTGAGATTTTAAATCGATCCGTGAGTCAACCGACGAGTTTACAAGTGCAATCCGTTGCTTATGCGATTATTATGCGACGAGAGTAAGAATCCTTCTTTGTCGTCCGTCGTGTTGACGATTTTGGACAGAGATGATATCATTCGAAGACGTGATCGCCAACGTGGAAACATTTTATCTTTTATTCTGTTTCTTTGGTTCAAAATGGTTATTTTTTCTTTTGTTTCTTTTTCTTTTCTTTTTTTTATAGTAGTAGGAAAAGACAC
This sequence comes from Stelis phaeoptera, assembly GCA_943735885.1. NCBI lineage: Eukaryota > Metazoa > Arthropoda > Insecta > Hymenoptera > Megachilidae > Stelis > Stelis phaeoptera. The sequence goes on along the minus strand of OX030939.1, from coordinate 9,373,383 downwards.
GGACATCCTCTGTGTCAATAAACAAGTATACCCGATATGACTCATGGTAGCAACGATTCATTCTTTGTGAAGTCACTCGTCTTGCTCGGCTTGCAAACAATTTCTCCGGATCGTGAACCGTGAACAATCGTTTCTCGATCTTTTTCACCTGGCGATATCGACGCCTCGATCGTCGAACGCATCGTTGATGGACTGTTTCGTAATAGAAGAAATATCGGAATTTGAATAAATTGCCAGAATTTCGTTTGGACGTAATTTAAGGGTAAGGAAAGTAAAATAGTAAGCAATGGATAGGTAAAAATAATAAATCTACTGTGGTAATAATAATAGTTAGATATTCGAATTTTACTTGACAACAGAAAAGAGTGGAACCAAATTACAACTACCACACTTTATAGTATTTTGTTATATGTAAAAGTTGGGTTCCAAACAGAGCCATATTATTGTTCAAGTAATGCTTACGATACATACAATGGATTGGCAAATTGTTGAAATTTAATGACTCAACTCTGCAGATCAAACCGCGATAACATGCACTGTGCATTTACCAAAGAGTTAATCCTTTTATCGTTGAAACGCGTATCACTGTTCATTGTGTTCAATTGTGAAGTTAATCTGCCATGAAAGTACTCAAGAATACCTTTCACAATTACATACACGGATCAGTGTAGAAGAAATAGATGAAGTAAGAGATGAAAGTTGCAGAAACCTCTTTGGTGGGTGGCCTAAGCGCCTGACTGCTAATCCTGAGGTCTTGAGTTCAAATCCCCTATATAATCACAAAAAAATTTTCTACCATTTTCTTTCATCAATTCCATTCAATTACTCATCGTATACAAAGAATTATTCCATAAAACATGATTTCCACAATTTTCCTTTAAATAAAAAGCGCGAAAAGGGGTTAAATAAATTCCGCGAATATAATTTAAGAATTCGTGAGTATTATTCCCATATTTAGACAACACATTTTCATTAAAAAAGGGTTGTATTCTTCGAGAATTATAAATAAAAACCAACAAATTAATCATGATTAAAATCCTCTCGTAAGTTCTCAAGGAAAACCAGTTGTCCCATTTATATAGGGTGGTGAGTCGACGACAGGTAAATCGGGAGCCAGATCACGTTTTAGGGGACTGGATTGATCAAAAAGAGGAAGGAGAAAGAGGGGGGAATTGTGTATGTTCGACAATGAACGGAGTTGAGATGCCGTTGGAATGCCGTTCATTGGCAAACCTGCACGAGAAACGTCGAAGAGGTGTAGAGGAGGGAAAGGGAGAGGTCGGTCCACGATGCGGGTTGCTTTCCTCGCATGGCCTTCACACCTTCACCTCGTCTCACCTCGCTTGGTCACGCCAATACACGATGTTGCTACTCGATTTCCACATACGCTTAGAACACAAACCTTGTCTTGCATGTTAAAGCGGACAGGATCTAGGAATCCTTGTTGTCCCTCTCGGTTCCGGTAAAACTTCCTGTTTTTGTTCGACTTTCCTCCTATCGATGCTTCGAATCGCGTGGACCCTTTGCAAATTGGTGGCTAGGAAATCGATTTGGAGTACTTTATAAAATTCACAATTTAAGGATTTTAAATATGGGAGTATAAAGTAGGAGTATAAAGAAGTTGTTTGGAATAAATACATTAGAAAATGAATTTAAGGAAAATTAAGAAATAGAAGCAATCTCATTGTACGATATATAAATCTCGTTTAGATTTTCACACAAGCAGACGTAACGAGCTTGACCCGAACGATCGATCGTGGGCAGAGATTTTACGAGGAAATCGAGATCCCCAATAATCGTTGCTTCTCGTTCAGGCAATCAGATCTTACGAGCCCGCCAGTTACTTTACCATCAAGGCGTAAATTACTTTGGTTCTCACTTTGGGCGTTACTTTATGCCCCGTTTTAATACCACCGTTACGTTTCCACGTTTTAACTTCCTCACGATTTATATACATTATAACGTTCACAACGTTTATTTTATTTTTCATTGGAAAGTATGTAATAAACTTAATTTTACGATACGAATCAAGATATCAATTGTATTTCAATTATTTTATATTAAATATTTTAACTTAATTTTAACAAAAATTTTGTTTTGATTTTTAATCAGAGATTTTCGTAGGAAGGTTTATTATCCAAGGCAACAAATGTCCCTTATATTCCTCGGAATTCCACTATCTATGGCAGTTCCAAGAAACCCTTGTTATCCCTTCTCGATAACCCATGAGACATCCTTTAAGGCTTTATCTACCATTCAAATTCTTATTAATACCACGCTCGGTCTTCGTACGCTTATCGTCGAAGCCAGAACGGTCCCAATTACGCTTCAAATTCCCTAGAGGGAAAAGAAAAAGAACCGTGCCACTCTGTAAAAGAGAAGCTCACGGAAGTCTCCTTGTCGCTTGATTTATGCGCACTCGCACCCTTAAAGCAAGTGGCATTCGTTACCTTCGATCGACCGTGTGTACCTGTGCACAATCGATATCGTGAATCGAAATTCGAAGAAGTCGTTACGTTTGCTGTGCAAAGAAAAGAGGTGGAAAAAAGGGAGCGTGAGAAGTGTAAAAAAGTAATTCGGTTGTAATTGGAGTTCTGTAACTGGTAACAGGAGGACATGCTGCAAATTGTGATTCATTGACGAGGTATAATTTGCTTGCTTATAAATTTTACGAAATTATTTCAATTCCGAGTCAGAAAGTCTAAAAGTCAAATCTGCAAGTTATTAGTTTCGAAATTTCTAAGTTTTCAAGCTTTGCAATTTCTACATTAGAAATTTGCAAATTTCGTAATTTCTAAATTTCCAAATTCTCAAATTCCCAAATTTCCAAATTTCCAAATTCTCAAATTTCCAAATTTGTAAATTCTCAAATTCCCAAATTTCAAAATTCCCAAATTCTCAAATTCCCAAATTCCCAAATTTCTAAATTCTCAAATTCCCGAATTTCTAAATTTCTAAATTTCCAAATTCCAAACTTCTCAAATCATAAATTCCCAAATTTCCAAATTCTTAACTTTTTAAAATTCCAAATTTCTGAATTCTCAAATTCTCAAATTCCCAAATTCTCAAATTCTTAAATTTCCAAATTCCAAAATTCTTCGACTTCCAAACTTCCAAATTTAAAAGTACCAAATACTAAGAAGAAAAAAAAAGGGTCTTCGAAAAATTCGATTATTCATATGGAATTTTCTGTTGGTTAATCACTGGACAGCAAACGTGGATGATATTCTTGTTCCTTGTATCCCTATTGATCGTCAGGACGCCATTATCGAATCAAAGGTGCACGTTTCTCAGGAAACTCGTGACTCATCGTTCGCTTTGTACCGAAAGCTAATTGAAAATACAAGTAATTCTGTCCGTAATGACGTTCGAGTAACACGTGGTTGAAATAAATGTAAATTGACACAATTGGTTTGTCCGTAAGCGAGCTTCAAAATATCGATCGCATCGTCTTTCATTTTCTCTTTTTCTTTCTTTCTTCTCTTCATACGGGTACCCGATTAATTCGCTCGATAAACGAACAAGTTTCTGAGACTTATCGATTGGGAAAAAAGGAGAAGCGTTTATTTGCCTTGCGACAATTTACAATTTGTGCTTTATTTTCGTGTTCAATTATATTTAAAATAATAGAAGGAAATTCGGGCATTTGGAAATTTAGAAATTTGATACTTTGAAAGTTTGGAAATTTATAAATCAGAAAAATTTGGGAATTTAACAAGTTGGAAATTTAGAAAATTTATAAAATTTGGGAATTTCGAAATCCCTGTAAAGATATTACCAAATTAAAATAAAAAAAGTAGTAATTATCGCAACTCCTTGCCTAAACATAAATGTACTCCAACAAATATACATCATCCCAGGTGACTTCAAGTATTCTCCTAAAACACCCACTCCTGGCTGTTGTTTTCTCTTCTTCTTACGGATAGCTGTAGCATCGTAGAAGTTTAAATCATCTCGAATAAACGGAGTACTCAAAAGACAAAGGAAACAACCGCAACAAAGTTCTAGTATTCCACCCACCAGCTGATGACTCATTGCCCCACAGATAGTGGAACAAATACAAATAAACAAGCAGAAAAGTCTTCGAACAATGCAATCGTGTAATAGAAAAATCAAGAACACAAATGCTGTGTTAAATGTATAGAATTGATCATATCATTGATGATCCAATGCATTTTGAGTATACGTCTGACGTCAAAGGAACAAATTGTAATATTATATGCATGTCTAAATGAAATTTAAATATTCGAACATTTGAATTCCAAGCTAGTCGACTTCCATGATATCCAAATTCAAAGTTATTAGAATTTTAAATTACTCAAATCTCAAGTTGGAATTCCAAGTTATCAGAATTTCAAATTACTCAAATCTCAAGTTGGAATTTCAAGTTTCTCGAATTCTTGTTTACTCAAATTTCAAGTTGGAATTCCAAGTTATCCGAGTTCCAAAGTATTCAAATCTCAAACCGAAATTTCAACTTACTCGAATTCTAATTTACTCAAATCTTAAGTTGAAATTCCAAATTACCTGAATTCCAATTTATTCGAATCACAAATCAGGACACCAAGTCACCCGAATTCTAATTTACTCGAATCTCAAATTGAAATTCCAAGTTATCCGAGTTCCAAAGTATTCAAACCTCAAGCCGAAATTTCAACCTACCCGAATTCTAATTTACTCAAATCTCAAGTCGAAATTCCAACTTATCCAAATTATTCAAACATACCAATTTATCCCACCTCTATCCAAACTTACACACAGTCACAGAAATTAGGAAACCTATACATATCAAACATTGCCATTCGATCATCGCCGAAATCGTTCTTTCATTTTTCAGAAGCAGGTAGACAAGAAAAAAAAAGATATATGGGGTCACGAAGTTGACAGAGTGTCAGGGTCGTCGGAGGTTATTAGCGCGAAATGAATCAGACAGTGTGGTGCGTGGACGCGGAAAGAATGCGGGAACGAACACGGCACGGCCACGATACAACGTTTTAAAAGCGTGTACACGCTCGCTCGACGAGACGAAGCGTCCTTCGAAAACGCAGCCGTTTCCTACTACGATCCTCGAGCTGACTCACGCACCGGCTATGATTCCGTGGGGCTATTCGTGGCACGAGCGTAGACAGACCGTGGACCACTCTCGAATAAATCACGGAATCCAACGGGGCCCTCCTGTCTACCGTGTTCCCCCTTTTTTCCCCCTAGTTTGCCCCTCTCCCCTTATAACGTTCACGGCTTCCGATTTTCGCCCATTGATCCGTGGACGTGGTCGATTATGACTCCTGCCATCGTCACCTCGATTTATGAATGCTTCTGTCTTTTTTATTCTCGATATCAGTATCTTTTTTTTTTCTTTTTATGTGAAGATGACGGAATTAGGGAAGTTTGGATTGTTGATTTTTTGATTTTCGGTTTTTCTTATTAATGTGTAGGAATACGTATTGAAAGATTAATTAACTGATAAATTTAAGCTTGCAGTTTGGTACTTTAGGTCTTCGGTTTAATATTCTCTCTTGTTTATTAGATTGTCCCATAAGTTTCTTTTCCTATCTGCACACAACGCTTTGTCTGTCAGTGTTAAAAGAAAAATATAGTATTATTCAGCTTTCAGAGAAATGGAAGAAGATAATAGGTCAAAGTGAATCGTGCATAACTCGATAACGTGATATTAAACATGAAGTATTATACATTCGTTATTTATTAATAAAGCGAACGGAACTTTCGGGACAACCTAATATTTTTTTTTTTTTTTAAGAATCATTCGATGATACAAAATTTTACTCCCTCGATTTTTCCAAATAATAATATGCTATACAAATGATGTACGATTCATGACAGAAGAATTTCCAATGCAAATGGAATAATTTCACATGGAAAACACGTGAATGCCCCCCCCTCAAGGAATCAAACGTGTCACAAATAATCGCACGCTATCGTCGTATGCGTTCGGTACACAGGTGTTATCTAGGATTCCTTCGGTATTCAATAAACATTTACCGATAAAATATTGCAATTGTTACGCCAAATAAGTAAAGTAAAGTCTCCTTGATATCTTCGATCTTTCCACAAGCTGTTTCGAATAAAACCTCGTACCTTTTGAAAGTTAATTTAAAATTAATCTACACTATTTCGTTGGATAACATATTTACCAATCGATGAAAATCTTTCGTTTTTCGATCGTATCGATTCGATCGTCGCCATTAGGGTTGAACGAACGATTTGTAGCAATTAAGGAAAACGGAACCATGTTCCTCGTTTCTCTAAGAGGGGGGAAATACCCGCAGACAGGTGTGTGAAACAAAAAAAGAGGAGGAATTTAGTATTCCCTCGAGGGGTGAAGCTTTTCGACTGTTCGCTATTAGGTGACTACTCGGCTTATCGCAGGCGCTTATCGTTCAGGTGCTAGCCTCGATACACGGCTGTTTAGTCACTCGATTCAGGAAAAAGAAAAAGGGGGAAAGAACGGTGTGATAAGGATAGGTCGAGCTCGTCGGCGAGCCGGGTTGATAAGAAGAAAGAAAGAAAGAAAGAAAAAGAAAAGTGATAAGGTAGGATAAGGATCTTGCAACGAGGCAAAACTTATTCAGTTTTCTAAGATGCTGATAGCTGACAATTAGGCGTATGATACGTTTATTATACGAAATTCTTTTTTTAACCAAGTAATTCACTCTACAAACGCACAGAGTTGACTCGAAACGATGAACAATATTAGGTTGGTAGGAAATTAATGTCGGTTTTTAAACTATATCTTTAAATCCACATAAAGTTTTTTTAATCAAAGTAAGATCCATTGCAGTTTACACATTTTTGCCAACGAATTGTCAGTTTGTTAATTCCAGTAGCATAGAACGAGCCTCTTCATTTTCGAGGCTCTCATCTTCACTTTGAATTGTTTTTTTGAACCAACATTGCACCGTGCGTTCATTCACGGTATCTTCTCCAAATGCACCGTTGATGTTACGAGTCGCAGCTGCAGCTTTATGACCCAGTTTATATTCATATAAGAATATTACACGAACTTGCTTAGTATCCATTGTGCAGTCAATAACTTGAAGTGAGCACAAATTAACTCTAAAAACAAAACTATACCTATCTGCATGTAAAATGATATATGGAAGGTTATCCCAAAACCAAGTGTCAAAGTTCGAGAACTCGAAAACCGACATTAAGCCTCTGGAGGGACATGTGTGACTTACTGGAGAATTTGTAAAATAAAAATGACAAACTTTATTCGCGTTCGAATACAGTAAATTAGTAATAGAAATCAAAATTCATGGATTCATAAACGTATACAAGGTATAACTTTTTCATTTCAATATAGAGCTTTATGTGTTTCAAGAATTTTCCTATCAAAATTTCTTACCAACCTAATAGAAAGAATTCGCGATTCCTTCGAAGGACGAAGCACGCACGGAATCCTGGATGATCGGCAGCGATCGTTCTATGGCTCCCGAGCTGAAAGGGAGACGAATATTTCTGTATTCTTGGCGCGTGTTTCTCGTTAAGTGATTCATTCATGCTGGAATTCATCGTGACGCGTTCCACGCGTGTGTTCGAAGCTACACGGATTCCCATCGTGGCCAGGAACTAATCAACGAGCGAGCACAAGCCAGGTGGTACATATAGTATTCTCTCCTCCTCTTCGTCGTCGTTGCTTTCCCTTCAGGAAGCTCAGTACGTTAACCGCAGATTACGTGTACCGTCGCCTCTGTTTCCCGCTTTGTAAACATCGTTCAGCTGGTCACTAGGGTGAATGGCGATCGAACGTTTTCTCCTCGAGTAACTGGAAATCTCCCTTCGATTTTTCCATCGGACAAACGCCGGGCCCCGGTGGAATTTCTGGAAAATATTTCCAGGACACGCGACACCTGTGCACGGGCGATCGACGGTCCTTCGAAGGGGTGGAGAGTTTGAGGATCGATCAGGGGTGGTAGAAGCTTCCGTATTGGAACATCCATTATTCAAACGTTCGATCGTACAAAATTCTATGAAATATCTAAACAAAGTGACATGATTGTTCGTAATTTGGAAATCTAAACATCCGGACCACCGAACCCAATTTTCACGAAATTTATTACTTCGATAATTGTACGTTTCCATCCTGTAAAATTACTATTTTGCAAAGTAAAATTTGACGAATGTGAGTCAAGTAGAATAGGGATAGAAATTTTCCTTGAAATCGTCGAATCAAATTATGGCGCGACGGAAAACGACGGTACGTTCAATTTGAAGACAGATCGATGCCCAAGGACGACAGACGAAAGATAAATGGAGCAAGTAAGTTCATCTCTGGTGACTCACGTTTTTAAGGACTCCTCTCGACGATTTTTCCTCGCGCTGTTCGCCGATGAGTCACATTTATCGAACGAAGATTAATCGAGGATTAATGGTGAATCCGTATTATCGAGGGCGTCTTGTGTAAACAATTTTTATCGTGTAATAATAGGCTATCCGTTGGCGCGACAGGTCGTTGTTATTGCGCTCGTCGAAGCATCTGACTAATCGGGCTGATAAACGCGGAAATTGCGGCGCTTAGAGACGCGTGTCGATCGATAGCAACATTTCTTTTTTTTTTTCTTCTCCTTAATAAAATTCTTTGAAACGATAGATTCGTCGAAGTCGAGTGAAATCATTTCGAAAATTGAATGCTAATCTTGCACGAAGCTCGATAAATATTTTATAAATAGCCAATCGGCGGATAATATAATATTGCGGTGGTACACGAAGCGTAGGTGGTCGAGGAATTTCACAAATTTAATCCTTGCATAACACGATCGTTTGGTTCCTAACACATTCCGCGTTACACGAAACTATATTAAAATAGATTATTTTCTTGAAATATCTATTGTATCGGTTTGATAAAGCGAAACTGCAGAAGCTGTACCGTGTTATACGAGGGTTATCTGTATTTAGGAAAAGAGTTTGCGCCGAAAAATTTCGCGCCATCGCAATACACTTTTATTCCTGATCTTTTTCAAGATGTCATTCCGTTGATTTTGATTTTCAATATTATGTACTTTTATTTGTTAAATAAAACAAGGCGTGCAAACACTCGTTTTGATCCGGTGCACGTAATATAGCACGCTGTACCTGTGCTGTATGCAGAGAGCATAATGTACGATGTAAAACAACGTGTTTGACAGGAAATGGTGCGCCGCGTTGGCAAGCGGTTGAAATTATTGTTCTACAAGTCGTAAACCTTCTCAACTAGACAGATTTACATAGTGGTCGTGTGTAAACGAAAATGTTAATCGCGTGTGAAAAAGCAGAGCTAGCAATGATGCTGATAAAAAGAGGAAACAATACGCGGCTACTATCGTAGTAATTCATTTTTTTATTTTTTTTTTTGACAACTTCTTCTTTGGAATCAACTTTGCTAATTATTTGTTACGTTCTAAAACGAGCCATTCGTGATTTAATAATTCTAATTTAAACTGCTGGAAGGCTGCCCTCGAACGAGCTGCTCCGAGCTTGATTTATGCTGCCTGTAAAATATTTGCAACTATAAAACGGAGGACACTTATCTTCTATCATTGAAATTGAGTATACGAGTTCTTTGAAGAAAAATATTAAACCGAGTGATATTATTTTAAATACGTAATATCATGTTTGCTACTAGAAATAAATATTATACGTAGTATTTATTTAATGTTACATAAAGTAATATTTAAAATAAATTATTTTTTCTTTAACCCTTTGGACTCGGAGCATTTTTGGATACGGTCGAATCCAGTCCGAAAAAAGAAGAGTTACAAATATTTGTGAATCTATTTATATTCCTTTCCTTAATTTTCTATATTCTGATGCATATAAAATCCCTCGGAGGGGACAACCGACTGCAAAGGGTTAAATAAATATTATATATACCAGAGGTGGGGAACGTTTTTATCATTAGAGGCCACATTTAAATTATATAATTTTTTATATTTCACTGTTGGTATTTTTATTTATTTAAGCATACATATATATATATAAATATTCATCCAGATGTTTAAATTTTAATAAACAGCTACATATTGAAATACCACTTCAAATAAAAATGATATTAGTAGAAGTATTTTTAAATAAATTTATTTCATTTTAAAGAAATACAATAGAAAAATAATAATATTAAGTCGTAATCTATATAATTAAATATTAATTAATACACGAGCTAGCTTTTATACCTCTGATATATACTGTTCCTGTGAATAAATACTACTTTTTTGACATCTGAAATTAAATACAAACAGGATATAATACATTTGCGTATTGCTTGAATGCCTCGAGCAACATGGAGCCGATCTCCAATGCGCCAGGAGACAGCATCGCGATTAAAGTTCGTTAAAATGGCGTCCACGATCGATGGTTTTTCCGCGAACTGGACCGACCGGCCGACAAGGATCACGGACTTATGTAAATCTTGAATAAAATGTCCGCCGTCTGAATCACGCTACTTGTCCAAGACAGCTAGCTCGCGTTAGCTAGTAACTTGAAAGCTGGTAAACAAAAGCACGAGGTGCAATTCAGGGTCATCGAGGTACTGGATAGGCGGTGTTAAACTGTGACTCATAGTTAGAGAACCGCATTCAGCATCGATATCAACTTTTGCGTCTCCAGTATTCCACCGAGTTTATATTATTTCTTCAGATATCGCATGAAATTTGTATTCTATGGATGTATATAGGTGGCACGCGAAAATAATAAAATGTTGAAAAACCATAGCCATTTCAAGGTTTCGATAATAATATACGATGACAGTTTATTCTTATAGATGTTCAAAATAACCAGCTTCGATTTGAACGGTCAAGAAATATTCACAAACAAGGTCGAATAGTATTTGTGTCCCCCAAAATCAGATTCCACATCTTGCAAAATACCCTGTCTACGTAAACGTGTTCTCCAGAATCGGATAATTCAACCGTAAATTGGAAAATTGCAAATATTTGTCACGAATGCGAAGATAAGTAACCGAATAACTTCTAATATTTATAGAATTTCAAACATTGGATAAAGAGTATATCGTAGAGAAAAAAGGATAAAGGATTGAACGAGTTATAAATTCGTGTCATTAACTTTGCAGAATTAAAACGATGAATTATGAATGACATAAGTTGATTAAAAATGAAAATTATCGGAACGATTTGATGAAAAGTTTCCATCGATGTCTAAACCCATCAAATATATCGTCCCTATTTAACTAGTTATTTATTATCGATGAACTTTATTCCCAATACGTCGGCCGAGCGCCACGGTGAATCATGGTGGATCGTGTATTATACGTCAGACGCCGAAGAACGGCGTCGGCGTCGTGTTGTATCGTCTCTGTTTACCATTTGATTCACGTCGATGCGTCGAATGCCACGATCGTGTTTCTTTGCAAATCGATTGACCACCGATCGTTCTTCTGATTGCTCGAAATCGAGCAAGAATGCGCACGCGATGAATAGCTGGATGATTAATTTATCGTTAAGAATTCATCGTACGTTTCTCCATTCGATTATCTGACCTCGTTGTAACAGCATTTCGAATCGAATCATTCCTATTGTAGGATGGAGATTTTAGCCTTTGGAAATATGTATGTATATATATATTTTTTTTTAAGAGTTATTATATTTTTAGGGATTTGGAAAATTAAGAATTTAGGAATTGAGAAATTTTGGAGTACTGTACTTTTGAGAATTTAGGAATATTGGATTATTGCACTTTTGAGATCTTATGAATTTTGAAATATTATATTTTTAGGTAACTAGTAATTTTGTGGATTTATATTTTTAGGAATTTAGAAATATTATTTTGTTAGTTTGAAAATAGACGGATAGCGTAAAATCCCTAGTTTATTTTTATCAATTTGTTTAGCAGGATTAGCTAGGAATTTTGTGGAATTATATGTTTAGGAATTTGCAAATTTCCAAATACTATATTTTTAGGAATTTAAAAATACTATTTTGTTAGTTTGAAAATAGACGGAAAGCATAAAATCCCTAGTTTATTTTTATCAATTGGTTTAGCAGGATTAAAGAGGGCAAGGCTCGTAGCTACGAGAAATTATGACCGATACAGCGTCGCCGGGTTGAGTCATCTAATATACTTTCGATTAGATCTCTGTTAAAGGTGTCATGAAAAATCGGCCCTCTAAAAATAGAACGTAGGTGTCGAAGCTAATTCCTCATACCACGATACAAACTATACCCAGTGTTCCTTATTAACTCTGCCATCACTTTTTCTAACAAAAAAAAAAAATATTAAAAATTCTAATGCAAACTTTAAATATACCTAATGCAATTTTTGTCCGATACAATTATTTTTCTTTTTATTTGTGTAATATCTGGAAATATGGCGAAATAATCTGTATGTTCGAGCGATATATTTTCGAATGAAAAATAATAAATTAAATTTTAAATAAAAAAATCTCATGATACCGACACATGGCCGGCGTACACATGAAATAATTATCCGCATTTATCGTCGGTTGCATCATCGAAACGCGTCAGACAACTGACAATGAGTGCACTCGTTGGAAATCAAAGTCCCTCATCGTACCGATTAGATCGAGAACATTTTTCAGAGGATGATCTCGACTGCTTGAAAAATGACTAAGCTCGACTTTCAGCCGCGTTCCACGCTGACTAATCCTGTCGATGTTGTGTGTTCGTACGATGAACAACACACGGCGGTGAAAAATCTCGAAAATGCGGTGAAAAGTTTATTTCAGAAATACTTGTATCACGAGAAGAAGAAACTTTGAAGCTTCAGAGCAAATTAACAATTTTTTGATCAATTTCTGACATATTTATGGTAAATTAATACTTGGCACGCGGGCAACGTACTTTTACGTTTTTCGCAATCTGTTGCTGGAACGGGGGTCACGTAAAAATTCGTATTTAGTAGATTTGTGCTAGAGGGCAATCGTATGTATAGAGTTTATATTGCTAGGAAACGCTTTGCATTGTTTCTTCCAAGAAGTTTAGTTCGCCGAGTTATTCATTGAGAAAAACGAAGTAGTTTTAGATTAATTGCGATTTTACCGAACGACCAAACACCCGCGAGATTCACGAACAAACCCAGTCGCCAAGTATTAAGAATGGAAAATTTTAGCTAAATTAGTATTAAGTTTGGTAAATTTCTAGTAAATCTGTAATTAGCTAAAATTGCTAAATTTTAGATAAAGTATCAACTTACCATATGTTCCTTCATTCAACCCCACTATTTTCATAAAAAAAAAAAAAAAAAACAATCACCTGTTAAGATTCTTCACCACCTTACGACAGCCTCGATAAAAACACGAAAGGATCGTTCAATTCGTTCACCAGAATTTTTTCGTCATCGGTTAATAATGACATCATGAACTGGAATAGACAGATTCTCTGGAATTTTATGGGTATACCTGTGTTCGCGATGGGCGGAGATGATTGGATCACGTTCGTAACATTCTTTATACATATTGTATATATATATATTTTTTTTTTCCTTCCCATGAACGTTGCTCGATGACAATATTGCATCCTCTCGCGATTCTTGAGAAAGCGCGATACGGTATGATCGTGTGGCGAACGTTTCACTCTAAACGTTTAGTCATTAACCTTGAAGGGATTTCCATCTCGCGTGTCGAATCGAATCATTCGTCAACGTTCCTCCAGGGATTCGCCACCATTTTGATCTAGGAAATGACATTGTCCGTCAAGATCTTGTTTAATTCCAGCGATGACACTCGACGGATCCGAAGATGAATCAGAGGTGCTTAGAACGAGATGATCTTCTTTTTTTTTTCCAAACCCTTATACGGACAACCTGAGCACCTGGTACGCCCATTTCCATATTCCGTTTAACAGTTTCCGACATCCTTGTAAAAATTCAAATTTGTACTTTTTCAACGCTCGGACGACAATCGCATTTTTAAACTACAATTATCATTTTAACGCTTCGCGGTTCGAAGAGAAGTTCAGAAAAGATTTTACGGTGAGTTTTGTTCGAATCGATTCTTCGGAACGTTATTGGGAAAAAAAAATCTGACGCGAAGGTAAAAATTTCACGAAACCATAATGCCGAGTAGTACGCATCATTCTTTCTTCCTCGTATCGTAACCACAAGGCATCGCACATCTTCATAAATCACTTGCCTTGTAATAAAAAAAAAAGGAAGAATCGTGTCTAATTTACGACGTGGGATTTTCCAAAATCTGACGTACATCTGACGTATCCTGCGAACCAGGAAATTTGAATCGAGTTGATAAAATATATAACGAAATATATTTTTGTCTTTGGTCCCAGGTCGAAGACCTCCTTTCATTTTTGGAGTAATACTTTACCTGACGTAAAATATTAAATACCGAGAAATATTTATTTTTAATATTTATTAAGTAAATATTATATTTTTTTTTTAACATTAAAGGTAAAGTAAGTAGGTTGTGTTAACTTAGACAGAATACATTAATCGCTTACGATCAGTCGCAAGAAGAAAAAGGAAGTAGCTGACAAAGACTTTGGGCGCCATATGCAAATGATCAAGTTAAGAGGATACGTTGTCGGCTAAAATTCAACTGGCGTGGATTTCGCGTAACACGATCCTGTTAATGGGAACGCAAAAGAGGAAGCATCTATTCCCAAGCAAAAAAAAAATTGCACGGTTAAAGTATCTGGGTTCAATGTCGTATTTATAACGATGCGTTTCCCTTGTTTTGCTTCTGACGTGGCTCTATCGTTGAAGGAATCACGAAACAGGTCGCTGTTTGTGCTCATTCATAATGACACGAGTAAAAAAAGAAATTCGATTTTATATACAAATCGATTCGACCAAGTTCACACGTCAGTCAATTCCATTTGTCGAAGTAAATCTTCTCGTCCCAAAAATGTCTGCTCGTGAATCGATAAATAATTTCATTCAGAAAGCAATTACGATTACTCGAAGCACATACTATCGCCAGTTGTGTCTACCAGTCGTATCTTCAGAAAATTTTCCATTTTTTGTCATTTATCAGTGCTAAGATGCAACGTGCAATCGAGCCACGGGCAACAACGAACGGTGCGTTTCATAAATACTGCAGGAGCACGATATGTCGTAAAATTAGACGGCGTGTTCGCGGGGCGGGCAAAAATTGCATAACGTTCGTCGCGCGGGCAGACCGGCTCGAGGATCCGTGAATCATTGTATTCGAAAGAGACGCATAATGCCTCGATTTATTTTTGCTACCAGCAAAAGTCAACCTTTGATCTTTTCCGTTCCTCGCCGGTTGCCTTCTTCGATGCTCGACTTTCTTTGACCGTCCAAAATTTTGTATAAATAACCCGTCCCGTGTTTCTTTGTTCCGAAGCGAACTCGAAAGAGGAAGTCTCTATCCTCGTGTTTTCTTGACTTTCGAAATGCGGTCGAAATGATATATAAAGGCAGGAAATTCTCGTTCTGGTTTCCGAAACAATCGATCGTAAACGCAAACACGTGAATCATTCGCACTGATTTCAACCAGTATATTTAATAATTCGATTTTTATTTCAATTTAATGAAATATTTCCCTCGAAATTTTAGATATTTTTTGGATAAAATAAATTAGTTAGATTTTCGCGTTCTCTTTTATACGTCGGGTACGATAGTTTCCTAGGGAAAATGGCGTCCTAACGAAAGGTACCATTAGTTATAATATTAGGAAGTTACCACGCTTTATGTCTATAGATTAATATTTCAAAGAATAATTATTTTAAAGCGAATTGGTTCGTTTAGTAACAAGGAGAAATGAATGATCGACTAAGGTAAATTATTATAGTAACTTTCTAGAACCCTAGAATCTTAGAATCCCGAAACCCTAAAATTCTTAATTTCCCTTTTTACCAAATGAAAAATTTTAAATTCGAACGATTACAATTTACAAGAGCGGTCGTGCGACGCGCGCCAGTTTTCACCTCAGCGTTGTAACGCGTTAACATTTTGAATTCGAAATAACGCGCGTATGCTAAACGATGGATCATCGATGATCGACTCGCGTCACGGTGGCAACACGGAAGACGTTCGTGTCAAAGTTTTTCAAACTTTCCATTCTAATCCGCCAACGAGTCGATTTTATTATTGATGCTTCGGCAATTAAACCGCGTTACGTTATGTATTTACGAGCAAGTCGCGCGACAAGGTCGTCATAGGACGCCGCGGCGCGACGAGAGTTGCGTGCCGCTACGGGCGAAATGCACGAAGCCCCGCGAAACTAGGAACAACGTAAAAGAAACAAAGACAAAACGATGGTGATCGTCGACAAGAGCGAGAAGGACGGTTAGATGGGTACCACCGACACAGACACGAGGCACCGTACTCGATTGCGTTCGTGTGTCTTCGTGTGCGAATCGTGTACGTCACGACGCGGCCGACCAATCGGCGTCGAGCCGGATGACTCATCCAGTCGAGCCTCATGTAAACTCTCTCGTGCCGCTTAGCCAGCAGTCTCCCGCCAACAAGCAAAAGGGTGAGCACAGCTTTTGCCACGTATCTATCTCTGTTACGACGTGAACGCGTAAACACGCTTTTTGTCTAGTTCGTGTTGTTAAAACGTACGATTTGAACAGATTAATCGAACCGAAGGACAAAGTCGATTCGGTTCTCGATCGAGAGACGGATCAATCTCTTTTTCGGGCGTAATTGTTATTTTGCGTAACCCGAGATACTCGGAAGTTTTGTTCGGAGTGATCGAGCACGAGAATTCGTTTGTTTTGTGTGTGTCAAATGGTGAGGTGAGAGCTGTTTGGAAATCGTGGAGGGAATCATCTCGCACACATCGAACATGAGAATCAGAAAGGAAGCACCGTGCCTCGTGTTGAGGCTTGTCCCTTTGGAAAATCTCGAACCATGGGGTAAGAAAGTGTTCTTTTTATTCCTGTCTCACGCTAAGACTTTTCTTTTTATCGTGTATCAACCGATTGGAATATCTTGTTGTTCGAGTTGTTCGACTCGATTGTAAAGGGGGGTCTGGTGATGGAAACTGTCAACCGTGTTTGATTTTAGAAAGACAGGTTATCTATCGATGGGGGGATACCTGTATTGATTTACTTCGTTATTACTGATCCGTTACAAACAAACATTTATTTACTTTAATCACCTGCTTTCATATAATGTTATTTATAATATATAAAGTGGTGTATTGGGGATAATATCTTCGAGAAAATTTGAATCGAGTACTCCGTTGGCGCCATTATGGCGACTCACGTAACTTGTTGCGAAATTTCAAAATACAAACTTCAACTTCCATTTATATTAGAATAATATCAATTTCATGAAAGTTGATCAAATTTTCTTGTCTGGTTAGATCGAAACGATCCTGTACGTTAACTAGAATCAATCGGATCGTTCGTAAACGAAATAGTTAAACCGTGTACCGTTCGGTCACCTAATTTCCAGGCGTCGCTCGAACAACTATGGTCATAGGTATTTCTGAAACGTCTTTTCTCGCATCGAACAGCCGGGATAAAATACAAAGTTGGACGAAGGCACGCGGGTAAATACAATCTCTCTTACTTTGCCGCGATGACTCAGTCCTCTCGGTATCGTAGATTTAGGCGTAATGCGTGCCCGATGACTCGTTTCGAGTTAATCTCGAGAATGGCGGAATTACGAATACCGCGGACCAAGCCGAGGAGGCGTGTTGTGTTTTTTTTTTTTCAAACACGTTCCCTCGCGTTTCTGCATTAAATCACATCGCCACCGTGATAAATTTTTCCTTTTTCGACGCTTCATCTGCTAATGTATCTTTCCATAACGATAAATTGTTTCTGGTCTTCGGACACGTAATTTGTTGAACCGTGGATCTTCGATGCAGATATATGTAGCTTCGACCGAACGAAATGAAATCGTTGAAGCGTCTGAATTATCGACGGGTCGGTATGGATTTATTGCACATATTTTTATGAATTTTTTTTCTCGTAGTAAAATTTATTTGTATATTTTAACATTTTTATACATTATAGTAGAGGTTTGAAAGTAAATGAACAAAATTTGTATATATCTGTGATCTGGCTGGCTGAAGTTTAGCCCTGCTTTCACCTTGTCGACAAGAAATCTGGACTTTGGAGCATTTGAAAACAAAAATCCGAGTATCTTATTATAAAGTGGAGTTGTAGTTATGGTCCTTACCTAAAACAAAATAGTGTTCTCATGAATTTCTCGACCTTTTGCAACTGAAATTGTTTAAAAACAGGATTAAATATTACATGCACAGAATAATCCCTCAAAATTTCAGCCCAATCGGTGCCGATAAGGTCGTAAAACGTTGTTTTAGGAAAAACGCGATTAAAGTTTTTTTTTCTCGTACAACTATACATAAAACTTAAAAAAAGATCTTACCCTCAATCAACGATGCCTGGTCCATACATTATTCCATTGCTTCTTCAAAAATTTAATTTTCTTGATTTTTCAAAAATAAATCCATACTAACCCCTTAAAGATCTCCCGTAGCATTAAACAGTTATTCATAAATATACGAAAGAAATAGGTATATCTCTTACTTGCAAGGATTTACACTCACGCCATTTGACTGTGGGGTCTAGGGAGAGCCTATGGAGGCCCTAACTTGCTACTTCCTGTTCGTACATCTACAAAGTATGGACAAATAAGATAAATCGCGAGATAATACATCTTTCACGCTTCCTCTTACCCGAAGGAAGTATAAATTACATGTACCCTACATTGTGACCGGGAAAAGAATGGTGCCCCATAGAATGTACACACGATGGGTAACAGAGTAGTGCATGGCCTCGTCGCAGTGATGGAATGTAGGTCGTTTCATTTGGGTCATTATAACAATCAAGTTGTACGAGGTTCATTGCACTGGTTTCGCAGATGTTTGCAATAAAAGAAGAATGTTGCTTCGTTGCAAATTGAAGTTGTCGGTTTCTTGTTTGCCAACCATGCTTGTACCATTCTTTTTTCTATCGAATAAAATAATGTAACTGCAGACAGTGCGCGTGTATTATTGTTTTTTTACTGTGTTTATTTTAAAGCGTGTATGAAATAGAAAATGGAATGCAGCGTACGTCAATAATCTTCGACACTTATGATCTATAAATTCTCATTAGATCATCAAAATTAAATTTCATTGGACGCGATTGACCCTGAGACGAACGACTATACGTCGTTGATACGTAAAAGGAACAAATAATAAATCAGAAAGTCTTTATAATTATGGATCTTGCGTTTGAAAGAATGCAGCGTCGTTTTTATCACCTTGGAATAAATTGAGAAAATATATCTATAAAATTAATACTTGCATGGATGCCAGTTAAAAATTTCCGATAAATGTTATAAGTAGAAAATTGTCAGAAGGTCCAGAATTTGTTAAGCAACGTAACAAGAGTTTATCGTTCTAAGAATCATCGTATTATCTATTTTCTCGAAGACAGTCATTCGTTGCCTCCTTTCCCGAAACACCGGCTGGTGTAACTAGGATGCGAAATTGTGCAACGCTAATTAGAGACGAACGTGAACGGGCCTCGATTTTCAAAGCCGCGTCACAATCACGTTGCCAAAGTGAGTTCAGATTTCCCGGGCTAAAACGAGAAACACGCGTCAGCGGGTAAAGATCACGCGTTTACCAGTCGAGTAAAATCAGGCCAATGGCCTGCGAACGAACACGCATCTGTGTACCCCCCTTTTCCTTAATAATTGCGACCCATCAAGACTAATTACCGTCCGCTCGTCGCGAGGATCCGCGCATCGGTTTAAACGTGGATCTGTGATGTCATGGTGTTGGCTATATCTCGCCGTAACGGCACAATTGTATTCGTTGGATACGAGAATTTCGGCATTCAATAGTTTGTTCCATCAGGGTTCCAGAGTTTTAGGATTCTAGATCCTTAGATTCTTAGGATTTTGTGACGTTCTAGGGATTTGGGATTCTGGGGTTCGAAGAGTCTAGAATTTTAGAGTATCAGGATTCTAAGATTCTGGGGTTTCTGGGTTTATAGAATTCTAGGGTTCTAGGGTGGTAAGATTGTGGAATTCTAAGCTTCTAGGGTGCTGCGATTGTAGAGTTTCGGAGTTAAGAGAACAGAACGTTCTAGAAAAGGCTCTCTCGTTACACCCTTACTGTCCCCATAGAAAAGAATGTTAATCTAATTATGTGTTTCGCGAAACAGTAGAATTTTCTCGGAAATCATAAGATGTGTCGCCATGTTTCAATAAACGGCACAGTTGTACCACTTTGTTGGACGTATCTAGATCATAACGAGTTCTGTAACGTTTCTCCAAACCCGTTCGGTTAAAAAAGAGAATGAACACCGTTACTTTTGACATTCCGTTCCACTTGTCTATGATATTTCGTTACAAGTCATTGTGATAATTAAAACAGCACAAGCTCAGCACGCTTTCCTGCTCATTATTACAGAACATCTTGTGGATCTTCGTATGGAAAATGGAAATGTCGATGGATCTTCGTGTTAAATATTGAACGTACGCGACATCGGTTCGACGCGTCTAGCACAAAATTTACGATTTCCGGCGTGACGCCTTAAGACTAGGTCACAGAATTGCATTTACCTCTGCTTATACGACATCGTGCCGATAACGTTTCTCTCGATCGGCTCATTTTAATGTCAAATCGAACCTTACAACGTTGATTCGTGAATACGCTTCCGGCGAGTCGATTAAGTCCGCGTAGCATCGATACGGTGACCGATTACACCTTCGTTTTCAATTCACTTGAGGAGTTACATTATTCTAAACGTGGCGATGTCGATACAACATTCAAATCAGCAGTCTAAAACTGTTCTCGAGCTTCTTATAACTTTCTCGCTAGTCGTCTAATAATGTCGATCGATATATTAACCATTAGACGCCTGGCTATAGAACGAAGGAAGCGTGTCTGGACACGAGATAAGGAAACTAGAAGAGGAAACGAGGAACCCACGAATAAACGGCCGGGGGGGGGGGGGGGGGGGGGGGTAAAAATAAAGGAACGCGCCGGCAATAGAGCACGATGATGATGATGACGACGACGACGAGAGGGATGGAGGGGGGAAGAAATGTGGGCTAAAAGTGTCTTCCTCTCCTGACCTGCAACTCGTAAGGCCTGGCCTGGCTCAACGATGAGTCACTCTCTTTCAGCCCCCTGCTCGTCCCACCGCCACGACCGACAACCCCGTGTAGCGTTGCTGGTGTCGTGGAGGCCGATGATTATTCCGCAGTCGCCGCAACTAAACTTCCTTTTGGCGGGGAATATTGTGGCCTGGGGGGTAGGGTCCTTCCGGATTTGATTCGCGTCATTGATTTTCCTTTATTTCTATCTCGTTTCATTGTAAGTCCATTTGGTTTGCGACTAAAATGAATTTCACGCCGGTCGTGATATTATTCCCCTGTACCTAATATACGGTAATTTACAAAAATGTAACTGTTGTCCAGTATAGTATTAACAATATCTAAGGTTGAACCTATGTTCGCCATCAGCCAAGTCTACTGACAGTTTTTGGTCCAAAAGATCCTCTCTTGTCTGGTCACCTAAACGTTTCTTAAGAGTGGAAGACTTTCAAGGTTCACGGTGCGGGTCGAATAAGGCTTCCAGAATCACAGGAACTACGCGATGGAAGATTTCAAAGATTCTTTTCTCGATTCTGGCAGACGGCTTGGTAACGGCAAATAGTCGGCTGAACTTGGTGCACGAGTAACGCCACACGTTTCTCTAGAATTTGCTGTGTACACAATTCCAGAGCAGAATTCGGCACACCGACGGTTGAATCATTGCATTGTGAGACGAACACGGAACGGGAATGGAATTTCTAGACTCGACTCATTTCCTTCGGCGGTACTCGTCGCGCTTTTATTTGCTGACCATTCGAAATCGCAGAAAGTCTCGGTCCGAATGTGTCTGATTCATGTCGGACACGTTTGCGATCATTGATCATGGAATTCACAAATACTGACGATATGACGATTGCTGATACCATTGTGGGCTCGTGCGAATGTTAATGTTAGTGGCCAATGACGTCACCGTAGCGGCAATCGGATTACAGATTAGGCGTTTTATTGCTAACCTAACCTAGTTGTTAGCTATTCTCGAATTCTCCTGATCAGTTTTTTGCTATAAATCGTTACCACATGCTGCATTTCTTGGGAGAAATGGCCACCACTCGCTATAATATCAAAAAATTACCACGCATCAGGTTAAAGGTGTAAATGCGAGTTGGTTGATTTAGTGACAAGTTAAGTGGACGATGGACCAGGTTAATCATAAATGTCTAGTAACTTCCACTGTAACACTTCCTTTCATTTTCGATCCATCCTATTGTCTCAAATCGATTAGCAATGATCCAACGCACACAACCTGTACCTTCGAGGAGTATCATCTGCTTCAAGGCAACCCGATACTTCTCACGGCCAGTTCCCACGATCGAACCTTCCCAAGCTGGTCCCTTTCAAGCGCCCAACGAACTTGCAGCTTCCAAAAGGCTTCCAGCATCTAACGAACACGTTTTTCTGGTTGGTTGTTCCAGGTGGACACAAGGAGTTCCACAGGCGGCACAGAGACCTCTGCGAGGATACGCTTCTCCCTGCCGGAGGAGCTGGACCATCCACGGTTAGCGGTTGTCCAAGTCCAGGACCAGGTTGTCCGGTGTTGAGTTTATCAGGACCACCTACGCCTCAGCCCGCTGACATCGACAGTCATCCTGCCTCTCGAGTCCTGCCATTTTTATACCTTGGCAATGGCAAGGACGCGGCCGATCTTCAACTTCTACGAGCCCTTGGCGCCACCAGGGTTCTTAACGTCACTTCCCAATTACCTGGTTACCACGAAGAGAGGGGTATCACCTACAGACAGATCCCTGCTTCGGATTCGGGCCATCAGAATCTGAAACAGTACTTCGAGGAGGCCTTTGACTTTATCGGTAAGCGTATTTTCCGTCGTGTTATCATATTTGTTGTATTATTTGTGTCGCGAGCATTGATCTGTAAGTTACCGAGGTATTTCGAAAGGTTCTTAACTTTTGAAACTAACGACATATTGTTAACCCTTTTTGGCCGCGGGTCGAAATCAACTAAAATGTGACTATTAAGAAGATGGTTCAGGTCAATGGGTATTTTAATTTTGAAACAGTCCGTCAATGGCTAATAAGATAAATTTTATTGAGAAAACTGTTACAATATGTTGAAAAGGTTTTATCGTTTGAGTAATATTTGAAAATTACTAGGGATTATTCAAAATAGAGGTATTTAATATCAGGGATTATTGGAACTCGGGGTAATTACGCTAGTAGATATTTACAATAGCGATTATTTTCACTAGGGATTATTTATACTAGGGAATATTGAAACTAAGGATCGTCGATCGTAGGTATAATAAGACTAGGAAATATTAACGCCAGGGATAATTATACCAGGGAAAATTACAACCTGCAAAATTATACTAGGGAGTATTAACATTACGGACAATTACACTAGGGAGTATTGACGCTTTGGATAACTACACTAGGGATAATTACATCTGGGTATATAGACGTTAAGAATTATTTACACCAGAGAAACCTGCACTAGGGAGTATTGAAACTAGGGATTATTCATCCAAGGTATAATAAGACTAGGAAATATAGACGATAGGGATTATTTACACTATGGGAAATTGCACTGTGGAAAATTACTCTATCTCAAAGTGTTTGTTTCGTGTTCATGTTTTATAATTTATTGTTATATATTATATACTTTATTTGCGGAACTTAAGTGAGTCACTTGAAATTATCAAATGGGTCACTTGATGACCCGCGGGTCATAGGTTGCCGACGCGACGCCTGATTTAAATTATAGTTACACAATTGATGAGAATTATATTTATCTGTAGTCTTGGTATATGCACGGGTGATTTGAAGATAGATTAGCCAGAATGAAAAATTTCGCGACATTTTCAGTTTAAAACTCAAACTTCATGAATTATGACGAAGCGTGAGGAGTCAGTGGGAGTCGGTAAACATCATAATCATTCATGGTAGAAGAGAAACTCATTGACATTGGAACGATGCTCGTTTCATTGACAGTGTCGAACCTGTTGCGTGTGATTCAACAAAAATACGGGGATCAACGGTGGTGCGGCAAATTGATCTAATTGCATTGACGGTGCGAAATGTCAGAAGGTTAGAACGACGTTTCAGTGAGAGAGAAAGAGTGAGAGGAGGCTGTGCTGCGTTTAATTCATCGCGCGACACCAGTCACAAAGAGATGTTAGCCTCTGTCGATGAGTAATTCTTTCGAACGAAATGGGTGTGTCCTCGATCAACGATCGTTATTGTTGTTTGTATTTATCACGCTTTCGAATTCGAATTAACTTAGTCGAATGTTAGACACCGATTGTACCAAATCATGGAACAGGAACTAACGATTCGGATTCAAATGCCCTTTATTTCCCTTCATGGGAACCAAGGACACCTCGATCCCTTGTGACCTGTGGCGGTTAAACCTTCCTCGGGTCTAAACTGATCTAAACCGGACGTAACACCTTGAGATTCATTCTTCACGTCCAGAATCGCTACAGTTGATAGATTCACATTAGGGTTATTAAACAAATCGAATATTCGGGTGCTGATTACGACCAGTATCGTAGGAATAACTATATCTAGAAGCCTTGATTCGGAAAACAATCCAAATTATAAAGAATTTCTATTCGAGATGAGCCAAATTATCGAAGTAGCGTGGCCTACTCGTAGTTTCACAACGCTTAGTCCAAACAGCATAATCTAAATTTCGCCTCGGGCACTAACAATCCTTCGAACATAGCGGTACAGGTCTGTGAAGGGTTAAACTCCGCCTTTGTTTGTCCTTCATCGGGAGGTTTCTTAACGGTCAACGCACCAAGGTGCCCTTCATTTCACGCAACAGTCCCTACGGGTGTTGGGGACGGTTGGCCAGGTACAGCATTCCACCAGTTGCACATTCGGTAGGGCTCTCCCTCCTGGGTACACATGCGTGCATTTGTGTGTCACGTTCGTTCTTGAACCACACACATGTACACGTGTATACGGGACAGCAGAATGCGGTGCAATAAACACACAACTCGTACGTACGAAGGTGGGGGCCGACATTGGGGCACACCATGAACGATGGTGTGCACATTTCGATGGCGCTCGCGCGTGCACCCATGACTCATGGTTTCATGAATGGAAGCCTTTCGTCTTCTAGTCCTCGCACGGTGAATGGTCCACCGGAAACGGCTAGTTACACCCTGTTTCCGTTAAAACGAACCGACTGCTGCTACATCGCCGATGAGGGAAAAGCATTGTAACGTGAGATGGAATGTCGTCAGAGAAATTTGAATTATTATAGGGAACCATTCAACCCCTTTCAATCTGGGTTTTTTTTTATAATCTTTTAAGGTTAATTTATTCTTTTGGAATCGTGCCATCTCGTTTTGGCTGGGTTTTTATGCGTTCGAATCGCATTTTGTTAAGTTAAGAGAATTTTTACGTGCTGCATACATTTATTTTCTCATGGGATCAATATTAACCCTTTGCGGACGATGGGCGGACATATTCGTCCAAATAAAATCTTCATAGTACCTTATAAATTTGTATATAAATTCACAAAGAAAAATGATAAACGCAGATGCGAAATCCTTCAAGAAGGCAAGTATTGTTTGTTTTGCATTAAGTTATTGATATTTCCTGCATACATTGCGTCAAACTTGGAAATGCCTCATCCGCAAAGGGTTAATCGTTTCAGAACATCTTTTCTCGCGCAAGTTGAACGGCAAAACTCACCCTCCGTTGGTTAATTTTAACGTTTCGAGGAACGCTGACTTCCAGGGGAGGCAACAAGTCCGGTGGATTTCCCGGAACACGATATCGTTTACGGAATCGCGACAGGTGTCGTAGCTTTTTGTCACTGTGTACACATATGTCCTATGTGCGTTACCGAAATATATCCCCACTCCAACTCTCTTTCCATCCACTAATTGTCTCTAATTTCTGTCCAATCTCTCGCATTTTTCCACAGCCTCTCGTTTTTCTTCCTTTCATCCATTATACAGGATCCCTCCCCGCTTCTCGTGATTCCTGTCTTTTCAATACTCTTGATTTTCTCCCCGTTTCCTCTGTCTCCGTCTGGCCATTCGTCATTTTTGTGACTCATAGCAGATGTCGCGGGCTCTACACGAGCGATCGCACACGCACAACAACCCTGGCCACCACGTGTGTGCGTTGTAACGTTTAGGGTGTCGATTCACTCCTCCCCGCCACGGTTCGACCAACGCTTACCTAAACTACTTCTATTACGCGAGCACCGATGCGCAGATAAGATTTGGTCCCGCTGCTTATCACCGTTTAGCCACGTATTAGCGATTAGCCTCCGGCCGACCAACGCGACGGGTCAGGGATATATCTTTTTCAAAATGTCCAAGATTATCTGTCGCCATGTTAAGTCGTAGAAATTGACACATAGCATTTTATCGAAAGTTATCTCTCCTCTTCCATTTTTTTCTTTGGGCTGTCGGGCGAGGTAACCACTCTTCGGTCATCCTTGCTCTCTAAAACACGTATATATACGTTTTCCAATAAATGGATTTTTAGGTACGTATAGCGAATGCGTACGTTCTCTGAACAGTGGGTGTTGTTTAACCTTTCAACTACTAAGGGCGTATATATACGATCAGTAAATTTTAAAATTTCCAATAAGAATTAACTTAGCTTTGACTATAATTGTTGTTTCCTTGATTAACGCAGTCAAAGTGTTAAATACGTTAAACGTATATATACGACTTTCGAACAATCGACCCTCCGATACGAACTACTCCTAACAGTGTACGCTTAGATGTTGGGAGCGTATATATACGTCTCTTGAAGATTGGGTGCTTGAATCGAAGGATCGTATATATACGCCCGGCAGAAGTAAACTCTCGGGTATTACAAGTTCTCTTACGTACATACATCCTTGAAGAATATACGATAATATACGTATATATACGTTCTCGAAGATTATACTTGAATTAATTGTAGCTTAAATTATAATTGTTTCTGTATCGATACCTGTATTGGAATCGTTCCGCAAAAACGGGGACATTCGTCGGCTTTTTCCGCTCGCGGCAGAGTCGCGTGCGTGTGCATGTGCACTCGCAGCGGCTCTCATGCTCTCTCCCGTTATTGTATTGTACACGATGTGTACCGTAGCGCGTACATTGAATAGGATACGGGCGCTCGTCGCCGTGACTCATTGGCGATACGATAGCGTCCCTCCGTGTTACGTAACCGAATCGCCTGTTTGGGTTACATGGCTGGTTTTGTTCGACCGTTTACAACAACGCGATCTCGCGTCATCCGAGCGAGTTGCACCGTGCGGCTCGTTCTCGTAATTCACCACCCTAGAAATCCCGGATGACGTGGTTCGACCCAGCGTCGATGACCCGCCCCGTCTTCGAGACTTGGCCAGGCTACTCTCTATCATACGCAATTTGAATTAGGGATGTTCGGTTTCTATAAAAAATCGAAACTAAAGGATCGACTTTTTTATTTTTGTAAACAGACTCGCATACGATTCTTCCGTGCGGCATCGTTTATTGTAAAGAATCGATCTTTTATCTTTTTTACATTTTTTTCTCATGCATCAAAGGCAGACGCTGCACATTGTTCATATTTTGAATGTGTTTTTATGGGTAAAAAAATTCGAAACCAAAAGGTCGATGTAAAAACTTGATTTAGTGTGAATTAATTCCCTAGAGGGTATAAAGTCGATCTTCGATTCCTAGGGGAAATTAGAATACTAAACAATCAATTTTCTAAATAATCGAATCGGAATCGGACATCCCTAGTTTGAATCGCCTCGGTCAAACTGAAGTTGTAATAAAGTTCCTCTTATTTTCGACGTACTTCGCTCCGTGTTCATAGCTTTTCTTTTTAATATCCCTGGTATATGGAAATAGGAGTATGGTCTAGATTTATTCTAAAACCGAGGACAAACGTTGCACCCAAGCGTACCAAGACACAGGAGCGACACTGACCTACTGCAGACGGTGCCACCTTAACACGTTGACTGCCGCGTCACTCATATTCGGGTGACTTTTCGTCGCTTGCATTATCAATATCCCTTCAATTACTTAATTAGAAATCGTCGTATTACCTAGTCCAAATTCTGAATAGTAGAAATTACGAAGAATCGTAATAATAATAGGTAAAATTTGATTGACCAAGTTTTCAGCGCCTTTAGCTTGGCAGTCAAGGTGTTAATCTCTTAAGCTGGGATATTTCACACATCTTACCTGTATACTTTTTTTATCGAAATAAACAATTCTTATAACGCTTTTTGTTCATCTACGAAGAATTAACCCTTTCTCAGTATTGGGGGCCAAATCATTTGTCTCAAAAGCGCCGTTGTGACACTGCTTTTACAAACAAAACGATTTGTGTTCATAATTATTTGTTATTATGACACTTGTCTTAACTGTTGGCTCCATTTTTGTGGCCGGTGACTATAGTCACCCGTAGTAGCGAAACGGTTAAGGGGGCAGTCACCGTTAGCCTTTGAGCTTTTCATTTGTCATTTAGGAAAATGACAGGCAATGGGATAATTGACAGATAATACAGAAAAAGAATTTAACTACAAGTACTGCCGTCGGATGTCGGCAAAATTGGCATTACCAAATGTCCAATTTTGCAGTTGTATATTTTACATAACACCCGTTTGTCTAAAAAGGCGCTTCGATCGATTCGGAGTTGGCCTCAAACGGAACTCCCCTCCCTTAAGTATCTACCACGATCGTCGAAACCGCGATTGTCGTCGTTGATGCGTTCACTGATCGCTCGAAATTATCCGTAAGAACTCGCTAACAAGATTCGTTTGTCGGATTACAGAGGAAGCCAGAAAAGCCGGAAGCAGCGTGTTGGTTCACTGCCAGGCCGGCGTGTCGCGCAGCGCGACGATCGCGATCGCCTACATAATGCGGCACAAGGGTCTGTCCATGGTGGAGGCCTACAAGTTGGTGAAGAACGCCCGACCGATCATCAGTCCGAACTTGAATTTTATGGGTCAGCTGTTGGAGCTCGAGCAAGGCTTGAGGGCGTCCGGTGGTGTGTCATCCGCCCCGGAGGAGCCGAAGGGTTGCCATCAGTGCCGTTGGTCGCATCAACAGAATAACGAGGAGGTGACGTCCGGTTGCAGCGTGTGAGGCGTCTTCCGGGCGAAGCAACAGGGCGCAGGACCCGGTCGATTTACATATATCGGGTTTCTTCAACTAAAATCGAAGTAGAAGAGCCAACGCACGATTGCGAGGGCCAGTCGACATCGTTGTCGAGATATAAAGAACGCTATTACATACACACATATCCTGTACAACGCGTACAATTCGAACCACGTGTTCGTTCTTCCTGTTTCCCCATGCGAGCAGAACTTGGGATTCATCTTTGCTAACACCACGTGCCTTGGCGATCGATCCCCTCCCCACCCACCCTCGTGTACGGGAAAGGCTGATCTACAGAGACACTTTTTAATTTGATTCATCGAGCGGCCGATGAAGAGGATCAGGGAGCGTCGTTCGATCTCGGAACCAGCCACAGAGAAATCTCTCCGAGATGATGATAAATAATCGAGACTTAAAGAAACGATTGTCTCGCGACACGTACACCCTCCCCGTTCGTCGACGACGCGGCCTCCATTCTACGTTGTTATTTGTTAACACATTGCTGATGGGAGACGTCAATCTTTTTTTATGAACGATTATTGTCAGCCGTCGCGGGGAATTATTCAATCGACAATATTTAAGATTATTAGGTTGGCAGCTAAATTCACCTCCTTTCTATACGACACATAGACATCTTCGATTGGAAATTATTATTTATCGACGTAAATATTTATTCCGATACACGATTCGCGAACCAAAGATTAGAAATAAAAGTGTCAAATTGAATTGTTAATCTGATATCTTACAGAAGCGAGATTTGAAACGCCGAAAACGTTGTTTTGTGTTTGAATATTTGATAATATTTTTTGAAAAACCTGCGTGAATCGAGGCAAGATCGTATTACCGTCAACAATGTGTTAAAGGGGCGTGAAGGAGGAGGGACGTTCACTTGCGGGCGCAAGTTACGGGAACTTGGTGCGACCGTCGCGAAAGGTGTACTTATGCGACAGTGTTCCGTAGTTTATGTTGGTACAAATACAAATGTAAGATTCGCGATTTTTTTTTCCTTTTTTTTTTACGTATAGGCATCTGTACACGGCGAAAACATGTACGTTTTATTTGATCGATGCGACGTTCGATAGATCTATACACACGCAAACACGTAACGATTTTACCGTATTTCGTTTTTTTTTTTCTTTTTGTTTTTCCGTCGTTCGTTTCTGCTTTTTACATGTGTATTTTTATAAAACGTCCTCGTTCAAAGATCATTACTATTTTTTTCCTTCTTTTTAAATTATTGGGTGCGTTTAATGTTGACACCGTGTTTCGCATCTGCGTTTAGAGAGAAAACCTTGGACAAGTACCTTGAAAACGCTGTTTGCGCACGTAGAATCGAAAAATTTCTATAATTCTATAAATATATATATATATGTGTATAATATGTACGTGTATTTCTATGTTTCGCGAGGAATAATAGCACCCAGGGTGTCGTAAAGGGTTTGCCAAAATGATGGTGAAATCAATATCAACTAATCTTTGCGTTTTTTTTTTTTCTTCGCCTTTGCCTATTTGTATCACTGTATTCGTATAATTATATTATTCGATTAGCGAAGTGGTTTATATTTGATATAAGGGGGAAAAAAAGGAAGAATGATGATAATATATCGTTAACTTTTGGAATTTAGCTTCGACCACGAGCTCCGTAGCATTTAAGGATCTGGTTGAGATCCAACCATCGTGATCTAGTCGTTTGTTGGAATGTGTAATGATACGTTATCGATGTAAGAGAGCGAAATGAGTGAACGCAAGAGTTTTGAGAGTCCACACGCGAGACAGAGACACTCCCCGCCAAACTAAATGTAGATTGTAACGTCGTCGACAACTCGAGGGGACGAGATACTTCAAGCGAGAACAAGATGCCAAACACGGATCTTTTTTTTTTTTTTATTATTATTATTGTTTTTATTTTTCTTTCTTTTTATTTCAAATTTCGACCAATTTCAAGTTAACCCTCGAACGACGAAGCAGGGTCGATCGCGATCCAGACCTATGAAACGTGTACAAAAGTATTTAGAGTAAAGCGAGGAGTGCGAACTTTTAAATTAAGGAAGGTTTCATACATCCAGAAATAATATTTAAAGTGTAAAAGTTGAATTTAAATTCGTCGTTCAAGGGTTAACACACCGGGGTCGTTAAGTATGAACGTTGACGAATTGAATCGATGCAAAGTTATAGAACATATGGCTTCATACTTTAATTAGAAAGTCAAGTTAGTATACTTAACGACGTTCGTTTTTGGAAAAGAAGCATTCGGATCGTTTTGATCAACGAACAGTGACATCGAATTCCAACGATTCGTGTATCAATGAATTTTCGAATAAATTGTACCTCGAGAAGAGAAATTCCCCCGGATCTACGAAGTATTAATGGCAAACGTAGAAATATTTCTCTTCGACGGGTACGAATCGTTCTAATCACCGAGATGCGTGTAGCTTGTAATCGCTTTTTCGACGGACAACGAGCAGTCCTCTCCGTGGATTATTTAACGCGTTGGCTGACATGGTGGTCATCGATTATACTCGGCTTCTAAGAATTAAATAACATCAAACTGACAGTTTCAATCTGAAAATCTACTATTTATATTCGTAATAATCAGAGTTTTGAATTGTCTTGCTACAGATGTTCCTTTCCACCATGCCAGTCGACGTGTTAACACTTTCACAGCCGTTCAGTTTCTTCAAAATTCTGCAATTAATAGTCGCAAGAACTTGCGGTCGAAAACAGTGACGTGCTCAGAGTTTAATATTGGGAATAATCGAGTCGTGTAAAAATATTTTCTTTGCTTTAATCTTTGGGAGTGGCAGAGTCCCTATAACTCCCTTTTCTAAGTACGCCTTTGGCTGAAAGAATGTTAAAAATTCAAAATTAGAAGTTTTACTTTCACTTTGTAATTGCTTATCATTTGAAACTCTGACGAACAATGTTCAATTTAATAGAAAATTGTGAACGCTGTGAGGAGTAAATCCACGGAAGACGAATTGTACACACGATATCCGTTTCGATCGTCGGTATACCTCGAACAAAAATGGCCTAAGGTACGTTGATTGAACATGTAGTGCGAAGAAAATATTGTAAAATATATACTATATATATATTCACACGCAGCCACACGACACCGACAATCGCCGGCGCTATTAAAAACAAAAAAAAAAAACAATCACCGATACCGAATATGCCTTTCTAACGTTTTAGAGACTCAAAACTGGTGACAATAAAGAAAAAACAAAAACTAAAACGCTCGACATAAGAGAAAAGAGACCTGTTTGAGCGTGAAACAATTATTCGTTTCACGACACTTATTATAAATAAATAAATCTATCTATCTATATATTATCTGTATGTATAGCATACGGGACAGAGGAAGTTCCTTCAGATATTCTCTAATTCTCTCGAGGAAACCGTACATATCAAAAGAAGCTGTCGCCTTCTTTTCAGTTCTTTTCTTGTAAATCGCGAACGGTCAGGTTAACCAGACACCCTCGTGCCGTGTCGCGTGTAAACCCTTGTAAAAAGTTGTAGCGAATAGTGTTGTTGTAAATAACCGCAGAGCAAAGACACATGGTCGTTCACGAGGAACACTCGGAAAAGTTAAAAAAGGATACCGATCTTACGCTATTGTAAGCCAACACTTGAGAAACAGAGAAACGTTGTAAGAATATACATATATGATAACGTATGGTGGTGTTTATTGAAAGGATGTTAACAATAAAATGTATGTCGACTCCGTGATAAATATCTATTATAGTTGAATATCATGATAGAACCGAGGTAACAGAGCCTTTAAATAGAAGATGTATCAAGTGCCACCAGAGTGCCTAATCTTTGGGATCGAACATGTTCCTATATAACAAACTACTATTATATCCCTGAGACAAATGCTTTGTTTAATTTTAAGTTTAATTTTATTAATCACTTTTGGCTCGAGACGAGTTTTCTGAATCCATTGTGCTCTGTTGAAACTTGAAAATGGAGATTCTTAAAGTCTACAAGATTCCTGTGAACAATTAGTCATAGAATTAGGAGATCTACTAACTATACAACCGTCATTAATTATACACTAGTACATACGTTTTATTGTTAATGTCTTGTGATGAAACGTTTAGATACAGTTAAGTGCAATTTAGGCTTAAGTTACAGAAAGTATAGAAAATTGAGTGTCTTGTTGCTTGTAATGTTTTGGTGTTATGCTTCCTCGAAGTTGTGATAACACTGATGGCATTTGGTGACATGATTTTTCCTATATCTTTCTTCGTGATTAATCGATGTCTAGGTTGCACTTGATTGTACAACCATACGTAATCGTGTAATTAGTTCTTTGTTTTTTTTTTTTTTGTTCGAAGATGTAAGTAACTTTACATGATGGAAATATTGACGAACGATCGGATTCTTTTCTCCTTGTCTTTTCTTTTTTTAATGTACAGCCGAATATAACGTAAAATATGCGCATACGCGAGGACAGAGACCATTGTATCATATCAAAATTTAATTAGAAGATATTTTATGAATAAAAGTGTAAATCGCACACGCTTGCGGTCGATTTGTTTTCTCAGCAATGATGACTTTCGATTCGTTTATTACGATGCCTGTGTTATTCTCCCGTCCCCTGTGTTCATTTTCGAATAGAAAACATCGAATTTTGGATGTTTGTTGGGTTTAATTCGGTTTTGAAGTCGAAACATTATTTGTTTACGTTTGAATTATCGCGCGCTTTGAAAGTGGCGCCATCTTGCGGTTAAATCTGGAACTAACAAAACAGATAATTGCATTTTTCCGTAAAATAAGCAATTTTTGAGCCTCAAAAACAGCAGAATCGTATTCTACGATCAAAATTCTATTTAAAAAATGGTATAGACTATTGCTACAAGCTGTAGAATCGATATTTTAAAAAAACGGCGATGCACGGACATCGGAATACTACCGCCATCTAGCGGCGAGAAGCCGAACGAATAAAGTAGAAAATTACGTTTTTTAGAAGAATGGGCAACTTTGGGTCGCCAGGGATGCTTAATAAACGTTTTATAATCATTAATCAACACATATAATGGCATCGCAATGTAATTTAAACCGTATTTTCGAAAATAAAAATAATTGCATTTAGTGGTCCGCAAACTTGGCCAGCATCTAGCGGCGACTTTTGGTACTAAAAACTTAGGTTAGGTAAAAAAAAAAAAGAAGCAATTGCACTTTCCCTGATGTAAATATATAGTATATGTATATTGATTTGTAGATCTATGGCGTATATAATTGGCGCAGCAGATAAATTGATTGGCAATGAGATTAATCGATGAATGAGAGAAAATCGTTCGAGTATAAGAAGCAGAGAGGAGTCGGATTGTCTGCGGTCTGCGAGCTCACGCTTGCTGCTTGAGTAGGATTCACGGATTCACCTTGTCTCCTGGCATCAGTGCACCCTGCACGTGCTTGGATATTTTAATTGCTTCCAAAAATTGGCAATATCAAGTTTCGAAACGTGGATGCATCCTACAGCCAATCTCTTACCTCTCACAGTATTAATTGTAAGATTAGTATAAGTTGCGTTTTATACAAATTGTAAGTTAAACAACCTAGCCATAAGATAAATTAAGTGATAATTACTCGTTGTACAAAGAAGGGTAAAAATAAAGAAAAAAAGAAAATTAAACATTGCTTATTTATTTATAAAATCCTACCAAATTCAAATTCTAAAAGTTCCTACAACCTTGTATTTTTAAAAGCGAATATAATAAATATCGGAAATTTCTATCGAGGAAATAAAAATGCTAGAATTTGAGAAATTGTATTAGGAGAACATAAATTGCGAGGAGGTATTCGTGCCACTTCTCGGAATTTTGATGACGTCATATTCCAGGAATTCCTGAAAACCTCATTCGCGAAACCGAAATGCTAAAATTTGAAAAATTGTATCAGGAGAACATAAGTTGCGAGGAGGTATTCGTGCCACTTCTTGGAATTGACGTCATCAAGATTCTAAGAATTTAGCCGATTCCGAGAAATGACGTCATTTTCCAGGAATTCCCGAAAATTTGGTTCACGAAATCTCAAAGTCCGATTTTGAAAAATTGTATCAGGAGAACATAAGTTGCGAGGAGGTATTCGTGCCACTTCTTGGAATTTTGATGACGTCAAATTCCTAGAATTTTGCCGATTCCGAGAAATGACGTCAAATTCCAGGAATTTCCGAGAACCTCTTTCGCGAAATCGAAAAGTTCGAAATTGAAAAATTGTATCAGGAGAACATAAGTTGCGAGGAGGTATTCGTGCCACTTCTTGGAATTTTGATGACGTCAAATTCCTAGAATTTCGCCGATTCCAAGAAATGACGTCAAATTCCAAGAATTCCCGAAAACTTTGTTCACGAAATCTCAAAGTCCGATTTTGAAAAATTGTATCAGGAGAACATAAGTTGCGAGGAGGTATTCGTGCCACTTCTTGGAATTTTAATGACGTCAAATTCCTAGAATTTTGCCGATTCCTAGAAATGACGTCAAATTCCAGGAATTTCCGAGAACCTCTTTCGCGATTCGAAAAGTTCGAAATTGAAAAATTGTATCAGGAGAACATAAGTTGCGAGGAGGTATTCGTGCCACTTCTTGGAATTTTCATGACGTCGAATTCCTAGAATTTTGCCGATTCCAAGAAATGACGTCATTTTCCAGGAATTCCCGAGAACCTCTTTTGCGAAACCGAAACGCTCGAATTTGAAAAATTGTATCAGGAGAACATAAGTTGCGAGGAGGTATTTTTCGTGCCACTTCTTGGAATTTGACGTCATTTCTCAGAATTCCAAGAATTTCTCTATTCAACGAACTCCATGTTTTGAAATTGAAATTTGTATGCGGAGAACATCAAATTTAATTTATGCTTCCTTTCTTCTGATTTTTATCCGAATTCACGATTTCTTAGAATGCGATTGTTTAATTAAACGGTGTTGTTGGATTTTTGGAGAGGTTTTTAAATTAATAAACTGTTTTAACATTTTATTGCATATTTATTGATATTTTTCGATATACATACACAATTTGTGAATGTGTTGAAGGTATGTGTGCAAGTGTTGTATAAATGTTTTAAAATGTACAATATTTGATACAATTATTAATTTATATGTGTATAACAATTTGGTAGCTTGATTCTGATAAATTCTAATGCTGAATTCGAAGGTAACGCATCTGGCAGTGTGATATTGCCATGTTCTGGAACATAACAATAAAAATGATTATTTAAATAATACTGTAAAAATAATTTTATTATCATCCAAATGCATATTCACAAATAATTTACAAGATACTTGTAGTGTATAAATTATTGTTATAATATAACAATGAAAGGTACCTTTTATCCCTTACCACCGAAAGATTCAAATTACTATGCATTGCAGATGACATATGTATGCATATACTATAAATATAAAATTTTGTGTGATTAGTACGGGCGCGCCACCGCCATGTGACGCTAGTGTTTCTATGTCCATGGATAACCCTTTTTGGAAAATATCAATTCTACAACCTGCAGCCACAAACTAGGACGTTTTTCTGATAGAACTGTGATCAGAGAACACGATTCTTCTGGTTTTGAAGCCCAAAAGTTGCCTGTTTTGCTAAAAAACGCGATTTTCTGTATTATTAGTTCTATGTTTCACCGCTAGATGCCGCGAGTGGTACTGTTTCTGGAATGGCGGGTAGATTTGAAATTGAGGAATATGTAGATGGGACTTGTAATATTTTGTTTATTTAAAGTAATTACTTTACTTTATTGCTACGCAAATTGTGTACTTATAGCGTTTAAGTTGAAAATATAAACTTTAAAAATGACAATTATAAAAAATAAATAAGATAGAAGCAATTATTTTTTTAACATAACAAGGATAACAATAAATACAGTATTACAGGTCGTTAATATAAAGAAAGATTGAATAGTATCTTAGTTTATTGCGATACACACTATTTATAAGTAAATAATTATCGTTAAAAATTGTACATTGTAAAAACAGTTTCCTTTATTCATTAAAAGCATCGTATGGAAAAGAATTTAAAAATTGTCGATTTATTCTAGTATAATTTCTTTCACATCTCACTCTTATAAACAATTTCAGGAAATGAAAACAAACAAAATAAGCGAGTCTCAATGAAACACATTCTAGAACATCAAAGAAACAAGACGCATTTCATTTCGTTCGAATTAGTAGACTCGTGTAGAAAATCAATTCCACTCGATTTTTGTAATTTTATATTAACAATGAAACACACATCAAAATGATTAAAATGTGAAATTGCAACAAACCAGGAATGTTTTAAATATCATATGTATTGGAAAGAATAATGTATAAGATATTCTTGGTGGTACTTGCGTTTGAAAATTGAATATCCGTCCACGTTACGCACGAAATATCAAAGTTTCAATCGCATGTACTTCTAAAACAAAACCACAATTGTCTGCAAAACGGTACAAGCCATATGTATTGGTTCTGATACAGAGAATCTACAAGTTTTGGGGGGACACTCTGTATATAATAATGCATTCCGTCTTTTTAAAATATAAGTACTATTTAGGCATCGAAACCGTGAATATCCTTATCCACTATTTATCAATCGGTATAAAATATTTATAACATTCATGCTAAACGTAAATTTACAATTTTCACGTATATTAGATCAACGAAATATAGCAAATATCTGTTATCATTCATAATTTGCAAACTCGTTCTCTTAGATCCCTCGCGTTCACTAACAATATATTCACTCAAAGATAATACAAACGACATTGAACAAAATAATATAACCTGAGGTCTCGTTTGAAATAATATAAAATCTCAGATATAAATGCGAATGAATTCAGTCACTTTTGTATTCGCGCCACGTGATCCGAGGATGTGTATTGAAATAGTAACAATATCGGACCCAGGAGTGCGACAAAAACCATTGGCACAGACCGAAAAAGCTGTTTTAATCAATCCTACAGCCTCACTTGTAATCAAGAGTATAAAACAGACTTCCAAGTTGCGTCCATTGCAACGCACAATATTCTAAAGGGTTTTAAAATCGTGCCAAGCATCAATTTTTTCTATCAACTGTTTAGCTTACTCGTTTTCTCGACTAACAACAATGACACGACAAACTGGAGCACCTCTTTTTTTCCCTTCAATTATCGGTCGAGATTAGATTACAACTAACGCAAAGGCGCGAAACAACGCTACGCAATCGAGAATTCATGTAACTCAAGCTCTATAATTGAAGCTGATTATTTCATTTTGGTACTTGCACGACGATCTATTGCTTGTTGCAAAAACGCGATACAACTGGCTGTAATATTTACTGTATAACTTACCCTGATTCTTTTGCAGCTTAAATGATTAATAATCTTCATTTTTTTTTTCTTTTTAAATCGTTTCGCTATCTCTCTCGGTTATTATTAACAAGTAAATTCACAATTAATTATAAACTATTAATATATATATGTGAGTGTACGTATAGTGTTTTAAACCGCTGACCCATGCTTCCTAAAATCGATCGATAAAAATTGATAGACCAGACTGCCTCGTATAAAGGAAAGTTAATTACTCGCCAACGCTGCCATGGCACGAATTAACGCAGCGTTCTCCTCACGGAGCCGTTCCCGTTCTATGGCCATTTCGTGCTGTTGCTGAAGAAGACGGGTTTCGAGAGCCATTATCTTGTGGTCCCGTTCGTCCAGAAGAGACAGTAACCTTCTATTTTCTTCCTGTGCCCGTTCTATCAACTGTAGTTTCAACAGAGAAAATTATACAGACATTTCAGCGTCTCCTCTTCGTTAATTAACTGTTAATACAAAATTAAAAAAAAAGGTACTTCGTGTGGATTATCTCCTGTGGGTGTAGGCAATCTTGGTTTATTAGCGACGTTAACGGATGTCTGCGGTTCATGATTTCCATGATCTGACTGATTGACACTGTCAGACTGATTCAAGGAATCGAATTCTTCGTCGTCTGCTTCCAAATCGGAATGGCTAAAATTAAATGGGTCATTTTTTTGTATATTAGTAGACGCACGATTTGATAACAATTCGAACTGCCTACGATGTTATATTAGGCACGACCCTTAACTCATTAACGTTTGACGACATTTCTTTCATTTGATCATTGTTACTTATTTCACAATTACGCTTCAGTGTATCGTCAGACACGGTAAGTAAATTTTATGATTCAACGTAGACGGGCGATTTTCCGTTGATCTCTGATGTATTCATTAGATAAAAAATGATGTACAAAGGACTTACGTACTCGTTACAATACGCAGGCTCGTATTTAAAAAGAATCTACTAGCTCTACCGTACTTCGTACAGGTCGTGCCTAATTGTACTTTGTCACGTACAGTAGCACTTACCAACTGTGCCTATTTATACATGACCTGTAGGAAGTACGGTAATGCCTAAAAAGCAGCAGCAGTTTATTACAAATAACTACTATTATTTCACTAAAGCTCTATTATATGTATATATATATATGTATTAATAAGTTTACTACCACTATAGAATTATTACAATATTTTTATACCTTTTGTTTCGTCTTTGTGTAAAGATTTTTGCTGTCCGTTCCTGAAACACGTGTAGTTTGACATACATATGTAATTATTGTATCATAATAATTGACTTCCGACCACGTGGACAATATAAAACAAAATATAATAATAATAATAATAATAATAATAATAATAATATATCACACGAACTTACTTCGATGAGTTCATGATCAAGGAACTCATTGTGATGTGTGTTGTGTTTAGTTTCAAGACAAGTGCCACTAAGATCTTCCTCATCCTCTCCTGTACTACCTCCTGTACTCTGCAGAATTAAGTGGCTAACGAAATTACATTGCGGAGTAACAACGGGTTTGCACGCAAAAACTTTCTTTTCTTTTTTTTTTTGCCAATATCCTTAACGCCCGCGGCCAAAACGCGAATTAAGAAAAAGCTCTATCTAAGTGCAATACTACATGTTATATTATACATTCCGTGTGAGTTACGATTCTAATGTTATTTCTCTAGAGAAGATACATTCGCGCAAGACATTGTTCAATATAAATTCAAAAAAAAAAAAGAAACACCTAGTTACATTTGAAACAAACGCAAACAATGAATTCATCATATCGATCAACACAATTATCCAAAGAATAATCTATAATGTATATAGATTGAAAATTTTTAAACTTCTCATGCAAGCTACAAAGATGACCAAACAAAAATGGCGGAGGAAAAAAAAGAAACTGATATCAAAATTAGCATCGATACAAATTTATCTTGTGGAATCCGGAAAAAATGCCGCAAAGAGTCATTAAGATTTTGGGACCCTAACGGGGACTGCAAACAGTGACAAACCTCCGTCGATGGCAAATGTACCACTCCTGTACTTCGTCTTTTTTCTCTGAGTTTCCGCCGATCGCGTTGCTGTTTTCCCTTGTTTATATGCGTTGGCCTGTGCAAACAGGATACGACACTATAGACACTAGAACCAGATCCAGAAAGTGTTAACAAATTGCTCAAACTCTACACACTGGATCTATTTAGTTCTACTGGATATTTCTTGTACAGCAACATGTTACCTGGATGAGCAATTTATTCAAACGCTAACATGCAGTTTACTTACCGTCCTGTTACCCGTTTGTCCTGTTTTCTCATTATAGGCTTGTTCTCGTGATCGGGTGGAAGTACGCTGTTCGAACTGGTGTCGCATACTCCTTGAGATTCTTCCACGTTCTGTGTATTCTCTATGAATGAAATCCTTTGTAATCAAGGCACTAAACAACAAGAAACAATGATTTTAAAACACTATATTACTTTGAAAATTTATGTTAGAAGAATCTCCTGTTCTGGGTGGGACAACGCGTGCCCTAGCTGTCCTGATCCTGGACCTTCTGGATGTGAGCTCAAAATCATTGTCAAAATCCTCCTGGCTGACGGAGCTAGACGCCATGCCGGTAATATCGCTATAAAATACAACAATGATATTGAACGTTGGCCGACACCGACGAACAATCACCTAATCGTGCAAAGAAAAACAAATCGATAAAAAGAAAATTGGCTCTTACAAAAAATACCTGGACATCTGAACAAAAAGGTAGGTGATGACGCGCGATACCTATGTTGGACCAGCACAAAACTCGGAGGCCAAAAAGCGAGTGCTTGGACAGATTTGTCTAAAGGAAAGTCACAATGCATGAAACCGCTATTCAACTACGAGCAAATGCGTGCGCAATAATGATGATAAACACAAGTTGAACAGAAAAGATACGGCAATTCCTACGGTATTAGTCACCTGTCGAGGTGAGTGGTCTTCACCTAGTTCCACTGCCAATGCCGTGACTCACTACCAACCTATGTGCGACTGACAGCTGTCAACCATTGAAACATCCATAACACGTATAGCCTGCTGCACGATTACATACTTCAAAGATGGACAGGTATATTGATCGTCCATGCACCTTGATTAAAGTACAATTCTCAATGTTACTATGGACGGTGTACGCATCATCATGAAAAATAACTAGGTAGATCGTGCGAGGAAATCTAACCTTATAAATTCTCTGATATAGAAAATACATTATTTTGAAGATGCTTCTTTATATTATTAACAAATACAGGTACATACAAGTAAATAATATATAATGCTATAAATATTTACTTGAAATGAGTAGGTAATAAAAAACATAAGAAAGTGCCTGTGTGAGAGTTCCCCTTATGCCGCTAAAAAATTTCTTATAATTTATAAAAACTCTAAAAATCACTTTCCAAATATCTGTATAGAATACCTTAGTAATATATTTTGAAATAAAACAATTAATATATCTATATGATTCCGGATAAAAATTACTTGTTTAAAGTTCACCGCTAACGCGCCAGAACAATTGGAAAGTATGAAAGGAACTGAATACTATTTCATTGTACAAGATAATATAACAATGAACAAAAGCAAATATCTATAAACATTTACTTTATGATTTTGAAACGAAAGAGACACAAATTTTGAATTTTCTGATTTCGGGGCGCCACCTCTAATCGGTAATTCGAAATTCGCGCCCCCTATCCGTGGATCTTCTAAGCGCACTATTCAAATCTTATACTTGAAAAAGAAAATTTGTAACATTTGAACAAAAAGTTTGTAAATGAAATATATATAAAATACAAAACGCTATAATAAAGGAAAAATTCTGCAAGCAACGCCGTGAAACAAGTCTGGGTCAATATAGGTGTATGTCGTTTATTTATTTAGTCGATCTGATCGCAGTATAGTTTCTTCATTCGATATACTTCATCTTCCATAAGTTAATTACAAGTATTTATCATTATCATCTATCATCTAAAAGGGGTACAGGGGGTAAAGTTTATAGGTATCTTCACAGTATTGACTCTATTACATACGCTAATCAGATGGCTAAGATGTTCGTATCTACAAATATATCATATTTGTTTTTTCTCTCTCTATATACATATACATATATACACATATATAATCGAATCCGTATATGTGCATATCTATATATACATATATTCGTTTCATAAACGCATTCTCTTTTCCCTTTCTTCTATTCTTCATCCTCTTCAACGGTGAACGTTAATCCATTTTTCTCTCTGTTCCTCTCTTCCTTCTTCCCATTTTCTTTTTTTCCTTTTTTTTTTGAGATTGATTTCTTTTTCATTTTGTAATTGAAACGCTAAAAGGTATAATGTATTACGTGTGTGTATGCGTGTATTCGAGGAGAAGAAAACTAAGTGATGTCGCCATGAACGAGCGTAGATCCCGATTAGAAGGCTAGACTCGGTGTTAACGAGATATAAGGTTCATTTTCTTCTTCTTCTTTTAAAAGTATGTATGTATGTACGTACGTTAAATATGTATAATATCTTGACGCTTGATTTGACACATATGATTGAGGTCTCGAGCAAGTTTTCTCAGCTGGCTTTAGCTTGCATTTCACAGCCTAAGAAGGTGATTTAAACCAGACGCGAAGGCCCGTTCACAACGGGTCAGATCGCAAACGACACACGATAAATAACACCTCGAGGACAAATTGCCAAGCTCATTCTTCATTTCTTCTTTCCCATTATACTCACGCAACGTGTGTGAATGTGTGCCCGTACTGTCAATTGTGCATT
The DNA here is from genome assembly GCA_943735885.1 of Stelis phaeoptera. NCBI lineage: Eukaryota > Metazoa > Arthropoda > Insecta > Hymenoptera > Megachilidae > Stelis > Stelis phaeoptera. The sequence goes on along the minus strand of OX030939.1, from coordinate 9,330,171 downwards.
TATTTTTTCCTTCAAGTAAACACGACATAGTAAAATATTGAAGCAGAATACACTGCAATACTGTTTGATCTATGAAAAAAGATGTTTCTCTTCACTTTCTTTCCTCTTCCTCTTTGTTCTTCAACTTATATTTTTTTTTTTTGTATTTTTTGCCCTTTTAAGATTATCCCTTTAAATCGTTTCTTCCTCTCTACCTCTTTGCATCCTTAAACTCTACTTATTTATTTATGTACAACATTTAGCATTTTATCTCGTAATCACTTCTCTTTTCTTTTCTTTTTTTCTTTTTTATTATTATTATTCTTTCTCATCAGCTACTTGTTCTCTTTTTTAATTTTTCTCGCGCGAATAAACTTTGCTCATAGTCAACATGTCTTGTATAAACTATGCGGTGCCGATGCCTATCAGATAGGCAAGTACACATAAAATATATGGTAATCGACAAGTGAGTAACGTATTAAAATTAGAAAGTACAATACATGTCGCAACATCGTGGACGATAGACAGAGATAAAGAGGGTCCATCCCGCGAACCGGACTTTAAATTCTTCCGTTTCTTTTTCCGCGAAAACAAAACCAACATCTACATTCTAATTTTGCTGCAATTTTTTTATCCTTCTGCGCGATGAGGTAGATAAAGTGACTACAATAATAATTTCGAATTTTCAGCTGCTTCGTTAACGTTTCGCTATATAATTTGTAATTTTGTCGCTTGATCGATTCATCTGAGACAACGCAGCCTCAATTATGTATAGGATGTTTCAAAATACTTATTACAAAATATGTATAACAAATACTAATCCAAGATGGAGATGAAACAATTGCCCTCCACGCCATTTTTCTTTAGTATACTTCTTTACTCTGACGGTGTATCAGTTTTGTCAATTCATAAACTAAGTTTTATAATTCAAGTCGTATAATTAAAGGATACATTAAATAGGTCATTTAATATTAAATTTTATACAATTTTCTTCAAGGTCTTAAACTTTATCCTTGAATCACCCTGTATATCATCGAGGCAACGCTTTGAAATCGAAAAAAAACAGTTGAAAGTACAATTGTCGCAGTATCGGTTCGCGAGTGCTCGATTCTTTTTTTTTTCCTTTTTTCGATAAATTTCATCCGGCAGTCCGTACACGGGATTAAGTAGACACAAGTGTACATCGACGAGTACGATAAAGCGAGCCGGTGCTGATCAATCTTTCCCTTTTAAAAGGATCCTGTCGTTCTTTTTCTCTGCTCGTTGATTCTCGACGTCCTCTCTTTCTATAGAGAAACTATCCGTCCTTTATGTATGTATAAGTATGTATATATATGTATATACGGTATATATATACTTATTTAAGATAGTGCCTATCTAAGAGATGAACCACGGTCGAAGAAGTTTCGAAGCCGTGCAATGAAAACGTGACATGCACACGACACTCAAATGCAAACCGATTACAACGCTATAACGCTATTCTTCGATGAAAATCGGTTAAAGGATCCTCAAGGAAGTCTGACTGTTTTTGTTAACCGTTCACCGTGTTCCCTCCGCCATCTTACACCGATGCTCTGGTCAACCCGTTAACCTGAGACAAAGGTACAGATTACATTTCGTACAACACGAATTTAACACCTTGACGGGTGTATACGTTATGGAATCGATGGTTCTTGTGACTCTAACATTCTTTTTACCTCGAACAAAGGGATTACCAGCCGAATTTTGTTTCTGAGAGTTCGTATATTATATAGTGTACGCTGTAGAATTGTTAGTTTTCAAATTACAATTAGCACACAATAACAGTCGGTAGAAATGAAATACAGAATACTGGAGCAAAAGGTAAACGCATCGAAGTCACTAATCCGTGACACCCGGCCATCCAAGTGTTAACGCAAGGGAAGAGTCGCGGTTAACGGGTTGAGGCAATCGCTTGTGCACACATTCGTTAAGTACTGTTGATTAAGTATGCGCCTGTTCTCTTTTACGCAGAGGCGTATCAGTTGCGGTGAATCGGACCGGTAGGCCTTGGACAGTATAAACGCGAACCTAGACGAAGAGATCGAGAAGTTACAGTGAAAAAGAAAACGAGCTTCAGTCCTGAAGGAGATGCGTGCGAATTAAGTCACCGTGTTTCTTCCGTTCGCCGTTTGCGGCGCTAGTTGGAAGGAACGTTACGGCCCGAACCTTTATGAGGACGCGATTTTGTCCAAAGAAGTTGTTTTGAGACTCGTCGTGCGATGGAATGTATACATATATTATATATATAAAATGATGAACGATAGATTTCTTGCATATTGATGTTCTGTGCGTTAACCGATGTTAGCATCGCTGCTAGCATTTTAATATTAGTTAAAAGTCCGTTCCATCCTGTCGCGAGGCTTGGACATTTCTACTACCTAAACTGCGACCTATAGTTTAGTATAATTTCAAGACTTTCGCGATAGAGTATTTTGTAATACATTAAGAAATTCGAGACCTACGTTAAGTTCTACTATTGCTAGTCCTTCACGTTAATATCGATGTAACAGCGACGCGAATTAGTATACTTTCCTTAGTACATTTAACGTTAGAATTGTAATCATAGTAATAGTAGTAGCAGTAATTAGTAGTAGTAGTTTCTATGTTTCTCAGCAATGCAACGACGCGGTTCTCTTTTTTTTTTCTTTTTAATACTTTTAAAGGGATTTTGCGTAATACGATTTCGTTAAAGTAGATTAAGAATTTGTATTGCTATGAGATCCTGATGTTAGATCGATGTAGTTAATATAAATAAGTAAATTTCAAGTAAATATTATCTTAGTACTAATACGTTCTTTCTAACACATCCCAAAGTCAGAAACCGTTTCTCGTTTTCAGTTGTAGCGCGCAGATTCTAATTAACAAGTTCCGAGAATTTTGGCAGTAACATACTTTTCTTTTTCTTTTCATTTTTTTTTCCTTTTTTAATTATGTCTTTTATCTGGAAAAGTTTCGTAAGGTAGCGACCAGCACTATATGAGAGAAAGATTTGTCATCTTCTTGTCTGGGAGACGAACGGTGTATAGGTCTTCTGCGTCCGCATAAAATCGTTCGTGCAGCCAACGTTCGCCGTCCAACTTTCGCCGCGAGTAATCAGCGCCGCTATCCTAGGCTACCCTAAGTTCACCCTATAAGCAATAGAATTATACATACCTAATTATACACTCTATAACGACAATGCGTGTAGAAAAATGAGCCTCTCGCGTCTTTGGTTAAACGCGAAGCATTTAGAAAGTATTCTGGCAGTGGTTTTCGTAGATGCTTCGATCTTAGCCTCGGACCAAAAAATTTTGATTTCAGTTTCAAACGGGAGGGTGTGTGTGGAGTACACAGTATCATTTAATATATCTCGTGAGACCGTAGTAGAATTTTTAATTTTGAAGACGTGTGCCGGTTTTCCATCTTTGTCGACCCTCTCGTTGTTCCTCGTCCCTTGAATCGAAACTCGGCCGCCTGCGACGAAGAATATCAAGGTTCTTCGAGAACCAGATTTTCAGTGACAAGGTACTCTGTGCTAGGCTGTGTTCGTCGTACATTGACGGATAAAACCGTCCCACGTTTCCGTCTATCATTTTGTCGAGAGAAAGGGACGAGTGTAAATAAGATAGATCCTACGTATCCTAGTTTACGCGTGAAATTCATTCGAAGGGAACTTATCCTTTGGCATGTCACTTTTGGCCTTCTCGAGTGTCAGCTTTGTTACTAGCCTACGAGTATTTCAAAGATCGTCGACCCAGACTGCGAAACAACGTCGTCGATCGATGCCCCCGTACTCTTTTTCTCTCTGGGTAATCATGTTGTGTCTATGCACATGTACATGCACTTGTATCGTGTGTGTAACGTGTGCGTGTGTGTATGTGTGTGTGTGTATGTGTCTTGTGTATACGGTGTCTCACAACGCGTAACGCAAGTGACTGCTCAGACAATGGCACAAGAGCAACGTGTTCCTTAGGGTGAAGTCGTTTAGGTCTTTCAGAAGTAAACTAGATTTCTGTTTATGCGAGGCGATTACTTCCATTCCTCTTGGTCTAGTTCACGAGTAGATGGTGATCACCTCCCGTCCGCAGCCTCGAACCATTAACACTCTTTCCAGTCCCATGGTGAGAACCTCGAGGAATTCCATGTCTATGGTGCGTTATTTTGGTCAAGAAAGTTACAGAAACTAACAAACTATGAAATGAAATCATCATTGATCGAAATCGTCGAATTGAAAGGATACAGTTTGATTCGCGTTCTATATCAGTGTTTCGTGGCGGTCCAGGTAGATTGAGTATGACCAGCTGAGCATTTTTGCTCTTCTTCACGATCACTTCGTTCAGTTTTATAGAGGTGTGCATACGCCTCACGTCGCTTTCGTCACTGGTAACAATGGAAAAATAGATTTTGCGATACAACTGCTATAACAATATCAAGACCGTATGTTTATGTTCTTGTCACTTACGGTGTGATGGTAGGTTTCTTAACTTCTGGATTCTCGTTATTTTTCTCTTCGTTCTCCTTCGCCTCTTTCTCCGTGTTTTCTTTGTTCTCTTGTTTGGGCGACCCGCTGATCAGCTTTGTCTCTTCATCGTTGCCCTCTTTGGCCTCCTCCCCAGCCTCATTTCCTTCTCCCGCCTCCGTCCCTTTATCCGCCTCGTTACCTTGGACCAGCTTCTCCTGAGCCTCGTCGATAGCGTTCGAATTTTGGCTTCCCGGTTCTTGGAATCTCACCTTGGTAGGTATCTTCGCGTCCACGTTGTGATGATGGTCCACGATCGCCTGCACCTGTATCAGGACGAATCGTGTCAGCGAGCTGTGTCGGACCACCGTGTCCCGAACAGCAGGAAACAGTTAGGTGTGTCGAAAGACGACTAACACTAGCGTCAAAGCACTCTATGATCTGACTAAACTGAACGATCGCTACGTTAAGCATTCGTAATGAACGTGCCAATCAAGCTGAAATTGGATCCGATCATGGGGCGTTTCGTGGAATAACTTGTTCGTGACAACAAGAAAGCAAACTAGTGTTTTTTTTTTGTGTTGTTTTTCTGTCGTTAAAAGAGAAAGAGGAATCGTGAGTGTTCTAGAATGACGATTCCCGCGTTATCACCAACGGTTCACGATAGGAAGAGCAGTTATTCGGATCGATTAACGCGTGCGAGTTCGTCAGTGTAAATGGTTTTGGCAAAATCCAGATGCGTTGTTATGGGAGAGTAAGAAATGAATAAGAAAAATAATAAAAGACAGATTGGAAACAATGGAGGATCGTGGAAAACGCGAGTGTCGATGACACCGGTAGAAGGGAACAAACAGATGAAGGAACTCCGGGGATTGTCTGACAAACCAGAGGTAAATTTTCTTCAGCGGGTACCTCGTTGAAGTCCACCAATGACTGCACCTTATCCGTGACGAGCACGCAACAAACAGACACATACCGATCAGTATCGTCGTACCACTTTCCATAATTACATTATTTAACATAGGTATATTTTACTATGTATTCGTATTGTTTTGAATAAGTGTTTCTCATTTTCGCGATTTCGCCACTTACCACTCCAAGGCTCTGCTTTTTGTTTAGCCGCAGCTCCCTCAGCATCTGGTTCCTTTGTTCCATCATCAGGGTTCGTTCATACGTGTAGGCAGATATGTCAGAATCCATCTGTGAATCATCGATTGTTCAAAATGATTAGCTTTCATCAACTTAAAACTGTGAAAATGTATGAATCTCGTATTCCATTCTTTCGAACGATGGGCTTTGATACTGTTTATCCATCGATCTTTGAATTTCGATCATCGATTATCGGGATTTAATCATCATCATAGAAATTAACTTACCATTTCGACAATCTCCACCTCAGCCTCGATCCTCAAATCGTACAGGAACTTCTTCAAGTCCTTTTTCATCTGAATAGAATTGTCCTCCATCTGGGCGACCGTGAAGATCCTCATCTTGCAGTTCTTCCATGTGCGGTGTTGTTTCAACAAGAACGGTAGCAGCATCAGAAGACCACCGTCATGAACGATCCACCAGACATCGATGTTTCCGACCACTTTCTCCGTCGAGTCAGGGAAGAAGTTGATCCCTTTGGGTACCAACAGAGCCATCCTAGCGGCAGCAACAGCTCTGACCGTCTGCAAGAACGCGCTCCAGGTCCTCTCCTCTTGCGACTGCTTCCATTGGTAAGGCCAGCCAAGGATAACGGTGTTTGGCTTCATACCGCCCAGTCCTGTAGTCTGAATCAACGAGCTTAGACCGTCCACGACGTCTCTGGCCACCAACACGTCGACGAATCCCTTCATCTTCTCCTCTACGATCGTCTTGCGCAGATTCACTTTTGCAGCTACAGTCTTTCCAGTGTTATGTATGTATTCGCCTTCGATACAGCTGACGCAGATGGTCAATCCTTTGCCAGCCTTCAATTGACTGGCGAACGCGAACAGTTTACGATACTTGGGCACCAGATCGTCGGTTAACTTCGACAGAATTAAGATCTGCGGCCTCCAGTTCTTCGTGTGCGGCGGGCCCTCTTCCAATCGAAGAAGCGAGTAGCGGGCAGCCGACAGGGCTAGACCGCGGATACCGTCGCCCCATTCCTTCTCGGCACCGCGGTACTCGATGTACTTGTAAATACAACCCGCCATTCCCATGGCCAACAGCGCGTAGTACCAACTGGTCATGAACATGATGGCGATACAGAGGGACAGGCCGAGGAACGACAGACTCCAGTGATAGTACTTGAACCTGGGTCGCCAGTTGGGCGTTCTTAGAAGGGTTTGCAGAGCGCAGGCGAGATTAACGAAGCCGTAACACATCAGGAAGAACATGGACAAGAGGGGAGCCAGATAGTCGACGTTGCCGAGCAAAATGCCGCACTGGCAGATAATGACCGTCAGTACCAGAGCCTTCGTGGGCTCGCCACGACTCGAACTAGCGGCAAACGGCGCCAAGAACGGGATGATGCTATCCTTGGCGATGGCTTGAAGCAAACGCGGAGCTCCTGTTAGCGATTGAAGACCCGCACCAAGGGTGGACAGGAACGAACCGATCAGGATCACCCACTGATTGGGCCATGCCATATTCGCCACGACCAATTTGCCACCGATACTTTGACCGAATTTATCACGAAGCAGGAGATTATCGACCGTGCCGGCGAACAGCAATACGGAGGAGAGATACACCGTCGAAGTCGTCAATATGGCGCTGATGGTACCGATGGGGATAGATTTTTGGGCGTCTGCTAGATCACCTGATCTATTAGAGCCCGCCATGATACCTGTAAACAACGCGAAGAAGAATATCTTCGTTAGATCTTGGCTTCGAACTTACGTTTGCTCATAGAACTATTAAAGCAAGGGGTCTGAAACATAAATGTTAAAAGAATGGTTTACCCGTGACTGAAGGGAAGAATATGCCAATGAGGATGGTAAAGGTGGTGGTGAGATCGACTGGAATTTGATTGTACGTGGATGCTGACATGACATCAATATCCTTTGGATCTTTTCCGTAAGAAATCAGTTGGCCGTCCTCTTGATAACTGTCCCATATGTTTTCTGAACACAAAAATCAATACCTTTAGCCAACCCTTCGTATTTCAACGCGTTTAACGCTTTCACTATCCACGCGGCTTACCAAAGAATACACCGCTGGCCAGCCCACGTATGCCGTTGACAATGGTCACGTTGTTCTCCAAGTAATACGGATCGCATTCGGTACTGTTTCCACAGTAGAGCCGATGCAAAACACCGCTGGTATTCTTGTTGCAGTCCGCCAACACGTTGATGTCCTTCAACAGTCTCTTACCGAGTATGCACATCCTGAAACAATCGATGAATTCTGTTAACCCAACGTTCTATCGTATCCAGCCGACACGGTTTAGACGGTACAAAGGTATCTACGAACTTGAGGGACTCGTTTCCGTAGAAGTTGCGGAACACACCCACGTAGACGGCTATGATCGAGAAGATGACACAAGCCAGGGCAACCGCGGCGAACTTGTTGACAAATTTCACGCCGACGAACACGATGGTGCCCATTACCATTAATAGACCCGTGCCGTACACCCGGAAGTTGTTGTACATGATACTCGGATCCTTGGTGAAGTCCCCGAATATACTGAGCGATGGTGCCATGTAAGTCTGAGAAAGGATTTTTCGTTAATAATTTTTTGGCTTTCCAAATTTAGACTTACAGTATACTTCGAAGCTAAATTTGTAAGAATTATTATTATATTGTATAATATGTACATTTATTATAATACAGGATTAGGAACTATTTTAAAATGAAAACTATTAACACGATTCAACTATACAACTCCATGCTTTTGACACCCGAAACATCCGTTTTTATAATTTCTTCCCTTCCACCACGCAAAGCTTTCGCCGTTCGCGTCTGTGCCCAAATATGAGCATATTTTCCCTCACACGCACCCCCTTTTCCAGAGGACCTCGACCGCGTCGCTGGGCCCGATGACTCATGGGTTTTTCCCGTTCCTTTTACCTGCCAATCGCTTTTGCTTTTATGCAGTTCCTACTCCTCGCAAATTCCTCGCATTCTAAACGCCTATAATTTTCCTGATACTACAAATTCTTAAAGTTATTATTTTTGAAACTGATAAATGCAAATTCGAGGAGAGCCACTGTATCTTCTACGATCTGCAAAAATGGTAATTTCGAAACACACCAGGACAATTTCAACGGCACCGATGATGTACATGGCGGCAGCCAAAGTGGTGCCCGTGTAAAAGAGCATCCCCACGGCTCCACCACACTCCGGACCCAAACTTCTGGATATCATGAAGTAGGAGCCTCCGGCAGGTACCACACCGTTGGTCGCGATGGCGCTCATACTAATAGCCGTCAACATCGTCTGTGTACAAAGAATTTTACGATAGACGGCGTTATCGATGAAATTATTATTAAAAAAAAAAAAGAAAAAAAAAGTGAAAGACTCACCACGCAGCAACAACAGAGCACAATAAAGAAACCCTGTATGGCGCCGGCTGTACCAACGACCCAAGTTAAACGAATGAACAGGATAACACCGAAGATGTTTTGGATGCAAGGGAGATAGACACCAACGAAGGTGCCCATCCGTGCACCACTTTGAGTGGGTGGTGGTTTGCTGTCTGGGTCAGTCGCGGCTGGGATGGTGTTGCTGTAGTCTGATAGACTGTTGAGCAGCGTGGAAATACGAGGCCGGACTTCCATCTCTTCCTGAAATCAAAGAAGAAACAAATTGGTGTATCTTGTATTTTGTTCGTGAATTTATTTCACTCGTTTATAGATAAAATTGTGTACAAGCTACACAGTTTGCTATGGGTTCATAAATATTTTTGTTATTATGTAAATTAAAGTATATAGAACTTACATTTTTTAATTCTAGTATGAATTTGAAAGCGTTCTTTGTGTTTATATCCGGTATTAATAGGAACTGAAGCGTTTGAATTGAAATCCGAATTACCCAGGTTTGTGTCTGACCATACACGAAGGATTTCTACTTAAAACACAAAAGTATCTGCTTCTGTTATCTAGTGCGAATTTCTAAACATTTTCGCAGTTCGGTTTGTGTTTGTTATTAATGAGAATCGAAATATTTGAATCTGAATTATTGGTCTGACCATACGTAGGTTTGTTCTACTTGAAACACATAAATAGATTGAAACGACCTACTATTTTTATTTTAATACAAATTTTGAAGCATTCCTTGTGACTTTCAAAGAACCGCAATAGATAAAAGATAAAAAGTGTTCAGTAAAGTCACTGAGCAGTCATTCTAAATTTACAAACTCATAAAATCAAGAATATTATTCATTGGATTCCTGTTTCTACTTAAGGGAAAGAATAAGCGGAGAAGTAATTAAAGGAAACTGACAGATCATAAATATTCAATGCAGCTAAGAAAAAACAACGAAAGGAAGTTCGATATCGATGATGAACAAAAATGAGCAATAAATAAATCGGACGGTTGTTTTAATTGGACGGACGATCGCGTTGCTCGATGAATTAATCAAGCCGACCGGGTAATTAATTAATTAACGAGACGTCGCGTCGTCTTACGCGACTCTTGTTTCCCGGAAAAGAAAAAAAGGAAAATGCACAACTCGCGTGTTGCAAAGGCTAACCGCGGCGTTTGGATAATTGCGTGATCTGCGAGAGGTAATTAAGCGAAACGCGATCCTGAAATCACGTTTCCCGAGTTGCATGAAAACCGAACCCCCATTTTTTACGAATAAACTGAAAAAAAAAACTGTTCACTCGACGATCTATTCGTTAAACAGAGAGTAATTAATTCGTTTGACAGGGAATAATAATTATTTTCGAGATTAAAGGGATTCTAAAATGACCTGCTACTAAAGTATTCGAGCTTTTCTTACTTTTATTAAAACAAAACGAAGCTATTAATCTGACTTAATTAGCTAGCTACAAATTAAATTTAATTTTAGATTATCTGAGGTTATTTTTGCAACGATTACGTAATAAAGAAAGAACCATGCATGCTTCAGATGCAATTTTACGTAACGATTGCATTCAACGGACAGATAGGAAGAAAATGAGGAATAGGGGTGGTCCACAGTGACGTAGAAAGCTGGCTCAATTCGTGGCCCTCATAGATGGTTAATTAACGTGCTTCTGTCGGTTCCTCGCAGACCGAAACACGGTTTGGCTTCGACCTCGATTCCTGGATATCCAATTATCCGTTTCTCTTCTTGGAACTGGGAAGGTCTCTGTCGAAATTATCTCCGACCAGAACCAACCCTCCTTCTCCTCCTTATCATCGCTGATTTTCCCTGTATCTCTTGTTTCTGTCGCTTTGTCGGTGAAACGAGGTGGAGAAATGGTAAAGGAGACATCTGGCTGATCGAAAATTTCATACAACTAATTCTATGATACGCGGTTTTTATATGGGAATATCAAGAAATTTTACGGATTTAATGAGCGTTAATCATATTTTCTGGTGTCTTGTACCATCTTTCCTAGATCATTGTAAGAACCAAAAGGGAGTTTGTAAAATTTCACAAACTCACGAATATTGATGAGTACGAATTTTTCAAAAGTGTTTGCATGAAATCGAATAAAAGTTCAACAAGGATCAACGAGGAAACCTTAATCAAAGAAAACAATTGTCAAAAACGAAAGCTCCGCAAGTAGCCCAAAGGCAATCCGAGTAAAATAAGAAAAACTCGTGGACACTCGGTGGAAACGATCTCGTGAATGGCACACAAAGGAAAAAATCATGGACGAGTTAACAATGTTTCAAACAATCAAAAAAAAAAAGAAAAAAAAAGAAAAAGAAGATGCACGACCGCAGAAGAATCCATTCGAGGCTTGCTTGTTCGTTGAACGGCAATTAAGCGAATTGCACACTTGAGAGAATTCAACCCCTTTCACCACCCTCCCTCTTACTTTCGCGTTTTAATGAAGGACCCTTCTTTGAAGAAAGGGAGAACCAGAGCCTCCGTCGTCCCAGTTTTCTTATCCGTTCAACTTACGTCGCGACCACGTCTATTATCCACGCAACGAACCCGCCAGGACACACAAATACAACCCTATCACCACTTCAAATCAAATAATATATAAGACAACTGCTAACTACGGATTTTTATCATTTCTATAAGAGAAGTATGGGTTCCGAAAATTTGCAAGTAAGATTTTAAATGATTTTAAATTTCTATTCTGTTTCTAAACTCCAAACGAAAGAGTTAAATTAACTTTAAGGGTAACAATAGGAATATCGTATAGCGAAGAGCCACGGAACCTTGGAAAGTGTAAGAAAGTCCCTTTTTCATTTTCGAATTTTGAACTATTCGTTTGCCAATTTGAATACCTGCTTTCTTGTGAGTCATCAATGATCCAACATTTACCCAGTTATATATAATACAGAAGAATAAAGGGTTGGCACGGCAATAAAACAGCAAAGGAAATAATCAAAGTAGATGTTCATTTGATAGGAGATTGAATACGTACGTTATAGAGGAAGAGATTCGTCTCGTATTCCACCTTCTTCTCGGAATTACCACCGCCCACCATGGAGTCGCCATCTCCTCCGGCGCCGCCGCCATCGCCTGCAAAAAGAAAATAAAGGATCCCGTATAATTCATGCTGTCTTCATTATCACTGTGATGTCTGAGCTCGACTCTGACAAATAGACCGCTACTCCCGTTTTGTCTACGTTTCTGGTGACACGATATATCAGAGGGGAATAATGTCGTTCGTAACAGCAACTTTTATGTTTCCCTAGAGTATAGTAACTTAATTTGAAAATAAAATCGGAGAATGGTTCTCCGACTCGGTCCATTTTCTTCGAATTACAAATTATCCGAATTATGAAAATTCCATGTATACGCGACTGAAAATGAAATAAAGTTTGGACATTTTGTTCGTAGTTGATTATTAAATTAAATGTTTGAATTTCCTCAGAGGATATAAATTTAACTTTCAGATTTGTAATCAAATTTTTATGAAGTAAAAAAGTTACAAACTCGCGAAGTTGATTTGAAAAAAAGCTTGGACGTTGATTAAATTAATCTATGGACGGTAAAGTTGGGTCGATTACGACTCAGGCATAGAAAAAATATACCATGGTATTTCGATTGATAAGCAATGCAATTTTTGAATACAAGATTGCTTTGAAAATTTCGAAACTGTTAAGGAAAGATAGTTGAAAATTGAAAATTCAATCTAAATTGTTGACTCTGTCCATGGTCCGCCGTCCGAGGGTTAAGATTGAAACTTTCATCAGCCGCACTCTGGAGACCGCTGAATCGCTCGGAAGTTTGTTTCTATCGATTTGAATGTCTAATAGAACGGGCAAGTTTTAATCGAGATACAGGGACGAAAGTGGAAATGTTTTTGTTAACGAGTTTTAATAGCCGTCGAGGGACAGGTAGACTCGATAGATTCGAGCCTTCGAGAGTTATCTTTGCTCGTTTCTACAAACTATCGTGAACTCGAGGTGCAGTTTGATCACAGTTTTCGTTTATATTAAAATTATTCCAGTATTGGATTACTAGAATGACGGATATAAAGTTTCACAAAATAAACGTATCTTGAATTCTTTCGCTCGATAAAGTTAACAAAACCACGAAATTCATTCAAAGGCAGAAACTTTCCTTTCAAACTCTTTGTACGATGAAAAGTTTTCCATGCGTTTCCTCTTATCCGTATTTTCCATCGTGAAACGTTTCTCGTGTAACGATACACGATTGGTACACAGAAAGCCGCGACGATAACAGAAAGTGGATTCCTAGAAGTGTAAGATTTCCAGGAAATATCCCAGAATGCTAACGGTGCATGTCTCGTGTTCGTCGATGCGAAAAACTTATCTCCAAGTCACTTGTTGTATTTGGAGTAAAAAAAATCACGAGTGAAACCAAATTATTGAAAACGAAAAGCATTTTATCGTAATAATTTTCAAATCAAATATTTATTTACGACTAACTAGTAAGATTCGTTTCATTTGCAATTTTTATTCGAAGGTCATTGGAATATAAAATTGTTCGCTGCTTGAATAATACTCGATTCACGGTTCTACTCACGACTTTAATAAGAGCACGGTGTTCCAAAGATTCGTGGAATAATATTCGTAAAAATACACCACGATCGTTTGTAATAATGTAAAAAAGATTGTTGCGGTTATTACGACGTATTTCCATATTTTCTTGGCACAGCTGGCAGTGATTTAATTGGATCGTTTGGTAGAAAATTCGGGTGAACGAATTTTTGGTTGCTTTTTTGATATTTTAATGACGTCGTTTGGCGAGGATGGTTACAAAGGAATGATTGATATTATGCAAAAAAGAAAGATAAACGGTACAAAAGTCTAACGAGTTAAGCTGTTATCGAGCACAGAGATATAATTTTAAGTTTCATGCGAAACAGAATGTATTAGATTAGTGAAATAAAGTTTACAGTAGTTCGAGTCAAGCATTAGGCCGACAGATATTCAATTTATTATTAAAAAATCATAAAATCAAGGAAACTAATACGCTACTTCAAATTTTTGTTTATTAGTTAAGTAGTTTCGTAATGGAACTTGAGATTTTCAGTAGTACGAGTCAACGTATCAGCATTGTACTCCCATCTATCGATGCCTTTCACTCAACTTTTCCCATAACTTCATCATACTACGTTTAATCAAATTTTCCTAGAACGTACCGAATGAAATTTTCCCATAATAATTATTACGGTGTAACTTCGTCATACCATAGCGAATCGAATTTTCCTCGAAGGTACTGTTTGTTACAGTAAATTAGTTATTTAATAGATTCGTCGCTGTGAGACCTAACTCCTAAATATTTTGAAATTGTCAATTTCCGTGTCGAAAACCATAGAAAAGCAATTTCAAATATTCATTTCGTTTGAAAAATTGATTTATGACCAAACGAGCGAATTGATTGTTGCAAAAAATACTGGACGACAAAGCTGTGTGTTTAAATAATTTTTGTTATCTGTATTATATGTGACGATAGCATTAAATCAAACAACTTTATCTCTTGAATGAAATGGAAAGAAAAACGAAACAAAGAAGAATTGGGAAAAGTTTGAAGAATTCAAATTATATTTCGAATGTCGAACGGAAGACACTCGAGGAAGTCTATGCGGACGGTAACAGTGTTCGAAATTGATGCTTCGATTGGTGCAGAGGGAAGGCAGGATCCGCAGAGGCGTCCCGACGTGCTTCGACGTCGAATCGACGCCCGCCACTTCCGGGGGCCACGTATTTTCTGTCCGCAATAACGAATTACCGTGCGGGCACGTTTCAATCCGGCGACACGCTCGTGAATTCCGTGTCCGTTCCCGCCTGACATTTCCGCGGACGTCTTGCTTTCGACCTCGTTTGTCCGACGTCGCGAAACGGTGGTTAGCACCGTTGGTGCACGGAAAATCGCCGAAAAACCAAAGACACCAGAATTTGAAAAACGAAATACACGCTTGCCTCTGTGCACCGTAATCGTTTCGAAGACAAGGATGGTTAAATTTTCAGAAGAAATTTATAATTGTAAGAAGTTTCGAAAGAATTTGTGAGTTTGCGAAGATTTTCTGGGGAATTTAAAGTTTCATTGCGATGGTTTCTATGAAATTTAACGTTAGAAATTATTTTTATTAAGATTGAACGTGTTCAATCGCGTGATTAATGGAATTTACAAAGTTACTTCCTTAGGGAACCCTAGTGGCTCTTGATCATCTAGGGAATCTACGTTTGCCACTGTTACTTGAGAAATCCTCTTACCTCGATCGTTGCTCAGTTCCGTTCAAACTATCACGCTTCAAAAGTAGTTGGCAAGCGGAAATCTCTAAGGGAATTTCTTTTTTATTCCTTCTTTCACAATCAGAACTACGAGTTGTAAAGCTTGGAATGAAAAAGTTTCGCCAGGTAAAAAAGGGTATGTACTTCACGCTTGTTTCTTCCTTCTTCGCTTTCTGAAGTCAAACTTATATAGATAAAAAATAATAATGAAAAAAAAGTGAACAAGAAAAGAGCTTCAATCCGGAGAAGAACAATTTTTTGTTCGCTTCTATTTTTATACGGTCGACGGTTTAGGTATACATTCGTATTTCCTAGGTTATAGCAGCGTTAGAGATAATGAGATTCTTAAGAAGATCTCGAGCTCGAAAAGTGTGCAGCAATTAGGAGAGGTTCAATATTCGAAACAGGCTTGGCGGAGTAACAAACCGACGGTGCATCGAGCAATTTAAAAAAGTAGGCCAGTCAATATTAACTCGTTGATTTGTTTCTTTGTTCCTTTGTAAGCTGTATATTCCGTCGTTCGTTATCCAGAAAGAATAATAATGACTGGATTGCCGATGGGATTCGTTTAATCGAAACCATCGACGAGCTTACATCGAAATGTTCGTTAAATTATCCGATAATTTAGTGACATTTCACTAATCTAGGAACCTTACAAATTTCCTTCTTCAACCATCATTTTCTTTCTCAAAATTAATTAACAATCAAAATAATAATTGCGATTATATTAAATCTCAAAGAGCTCCTTGAGCACTTTATGTCGGTTCTCGATTTTATAATAAAAATTTAATGCAAAAAGTTTGAAATATTCAGATATCAATTTAAATCGATTGCCTACGAAAGGGTAAAAGTAATTTTACATTAATTATTGTGTCACTTGAAATACGTATATTCATGTTATTTAAAACCTAGAAGATTATTCGAAAGAATTCTTACACTTCCTTCACTTTTCCCTGTCCCTAAACTCAATTTGCTTTTTCCATCTTCCCAATTTGATCCTCTCGATTCTCTTGCGTTCTTTATTGGTCGACTTATCGATTCGAGAGCGTCTTTCTTCACCCGTTTTCCGTTCCCCGATCCTTTTCAATCTTCCCAATTGATCCGACCATTGTGAACCATCCGATTTCGTACACGGTTTCCGGCCTCACGGATCGCTATTTCCCAGATTAAATAGCCAGAATCCTTTCGTCGATGCACTGGAGTGACTCGGCTTTCCGTCTGTCCTAATGAATCGAATTTGAACTCTGGTTGAACTTGATACGGTTCAATCGGGGCAACTCGCTTTGTGGACTTTCTTGTTTGCTAGTACAGTTTGTAGCCAACTTGTCACGCAATTCGATCGCGGAAACTTGTTGATTACTCATTTTGAAACTTGCGAGCCTAACAATTGATTTCTAGTGTCTGTATCCAGGTATATTTTGTAGGTATGATATTCCTAGGTCTGGTAGTCCTAGGTTTAGCATCCCCAGGTCTAGTATTCCTAGGTATAACACTCCTAGGTTCAGTATTCCTAGGTATAGCATCCCTAGGTCTAGTATTCCTAGGCATAACACCCCTAGGTCTAGTGTTCCTAGGTATAGCATCCCTAGGTCTAGTATTCCTAGGTATAGTATCCCTAGGTCTAGTATTCCTAGGAATAACAGTCCTAGATCTAGCATTCCTAGGCTCAGTATTCCTAGATTTACCATCTCTAGATCCTAGTAC
The DNA here is from genome assembly GCA_943735885.1 of Stelis phaeoptera. NCBI lineage: Eukaryota > Metazoa > Arthropoda > Insecta > Hymenoptera > Megachilidae > Stelis > Stelis phaeoptera. The sequence continues at coordinate 9,313,241 of OX030939.1, read as the reverse complement.
TGCAAGCTTTAGCATTCTTAGGTCCAGTATTCCCAGCACTCCTAAATTTAGTATTCCTAGGTGTAGCATTCCCAAGTCAAATATTCCCAGCTATTTTCCTCGAAATAGCAGACAACGGGAGATAAAGCGAAACGTTTCAAATATCGTTGCAAGAAGAATGGGCACGAATAAAGCAGCTGACATAGAAAAAAAAAAGCACACAGCTGTCAAGATGTCATCCGCAGAAAGTAGACAGAAAAATAGATGCAAAGCGACGTTACATTGTTCCACGATAGAAACGGTTACAGCTCATGTATAGCGACTTTGAGGGTATCGTCGACGATGGAATCGCGGCGCCTGTTTAAACGGTTATTTAGTCGGTTTCCAGCTGACAAATTGCATCGCCAGTTTCATGCATCCCTAATTATTTTAATCGTGTTTGCTGCCTCCATTATATGCCCTCCTATCTTGAATCAACGTTAAAAGCGCGTCAAATGGGAAGTCCGTGAACGCGGCCTGGTTAATCACAATGTATCCCCCTCGATCGTGATATCGATAACAGTTTGGTAAATGAAGCCGTTCCTTGCCGTACGAAAGAAACGAAGGACCAATTACGATTTGCGAGCCACGACGGAAATGGTATACTGATCACGACAGAATATTAATTACCGAGCAATTTGCTGCACGACGGCGCGACGAGTCAATTATTTAAATTATCCAACGTGATGAAATGCGCGAAGAAATGGGCTCCCGTTTCGTACTGTTACCATTGCTAATAATTGAAACTGGCAATTACAAGATTCCGATGGTATATTAATCGTGGCCGGATTGAATTATCGATTTAGAATTGTTAACTTGGTTTAATTTCACTTTGAGACAAGCCATTTTAATTACTTAATTATACATTTGAAGATCGATAAATCATGGCATTTAAACAATAATGTTTCTTGAATAAATTTCTCGGGTATTTTAAGCAGTTTGGTAGCTAATTTTGATATTAGAGGGTTCAAGATTTAGGAAAGTTCTCGAGACGTTCAACTTGAAGAATCGGATATCGTAGCAGCTTATGCAATGGGGAAGAACGCGATCACGTTAAGAAGCAGGTGAGTGTAGAACGTTGTTGTAAACACTTGGACTCGTAAGAGTTACCCTAAGTGGCTGAACAGGCTTCAAACGCGATTAATCAGTCGATACGTCTTTCAACGGGACTTTTAATCGATTTCACCAGCATTTACGAATACAAACTGTTACATTCTATGAAATGTAACCCCATCTTATTTTCAATTCGTAAATTTTAGACTATTCGTTACTAAAATCGAGTATCTAATCCAGTACCGTGGTTCAAGGGTTGATAAATAACTTCATGGGACTTTCAAACTCACAAACGCTCGAAAACATCTTCAAACATTCTTAAACCAGATCAAACTTCGCAAAATCTCGAATATATCGAAGAAAGCCCGGAAGAGGTTGAATTTTCTCGAGACTGGTCGCAAGTTTTCAGCTGCTCGGTATCACGCCCTGATTGGTCAACAAAGCGGAATCAAAGTAATGCCGTAGCTCTTCGCCACGAACTCTGCGAAAGAGTTGTGAAGATTTAAGGAAAAAGTGGAGCATCGGGTCAGCGAACGATTCTTCGAAAGATTCGAGCCAGATACGGGAACCGAGCAATTGGAACACGAAACACGAACGACCAGGTTCTGGAATTCGAGAGATCGACTGGTCCAGAACGTTTGCCAACCGTTGGCAGACCGTTGGCCCGAGACACATCCTGCCGGGCGACTTTGCGACGCGAATTAACGAGACGCACCGCCAACCACCCCTAACCCCTTACAATATATCAGATTAACTTATTTTTTTGGCAATCCTGGAGGAACTGAATCGAATCGTGCACGATTTGATTCTGTGGTTAATTTTCCTTTCTACGCGGCTGTCAACGTATATCACGCGATGGAAGTAGGGCTGTAATGAAATTTGGGATATTTGAATGTTGGGGGGTTCGAAAATTACGGATTTAAGGCTTAGGTATTTAAAACTCAGGAGTTTGAATAATGGTGTATTCGAAATTTAGATATTTGAATATTAAGGAGTTCAAAACTTAGGTACTTCAATAATAGGATATTCGAAACTTAGATATTCATAAATGAGGTATACGAATAATTGAATCAAAGTGGCAACGCATAGTTAGCTAAGCTGTTTCGGATCTTGCTCGAATCGTCGTTGATTTAATTGATGAATTCCGCTTTTGTTATCGTACAGAATCGGCACGATTCATCGCGTAATTACTTACGTATGCCCGGCTTAAATCGAATCGGCTCGAACCGGATACAACGTGATCCGAATGAGGATTGAAAGCTGCAACTAACGAACGATCGTTCCGTGTCATAACCAGTCATCGTGTATTTGTATAATTGCCCCATCGATTCACTGTTTCTTTGAGCAAAGAAAAAATATTATTTCTCATTGATTCTTCGAGTATAAAACATATCGTATATCTACCAGGGAAGCCTAAAAAAAAAATTTCTTTCACTTTTTTTTTATGCGTCACGAAACCAGAGCACTGCACTCAAACAGTTAAACACGTTCAAAAGAGAGCGTTAAAAAAAAAAATGTGACGAGAGTCAATCTATGGAAATATCTTGTATAAAAGCGTGTGCTCGGTCGCACGAGCGAGTCAGAAACGCGTGGAAGCTTAAAAGCAGCCGGTAACAATACCGGGCGTGTCCCGGTTGGTCGTGTGTCCCAATTTTCATTGAAACGACGATAAATCGTGGCGGGACCGAAACGACGTTATTATTAGACATACGACTTTATTACGATGACAGTCAGCTTGGCGATTATTGGCAGTCGATTGATTTACGTCCACCAACAGCCCTTTGATGTTTTATTATTCTAAATTAAGATTCTGCAGGGATATCACCGATATTTTTCAAAGTCATTCAAGTGTAAAATAAATAAATTACTTTCTTCATCATAGAATTTATAATCGGTTATGTAATCTTGATGACGAGTGTGTACAGGGAAAATAATAATTAAAGAAACGATATAAAACTTGGAAAATGAACAGAAATGTAGAAGTTGTTGGTTATGGGTTGAAGTTTTAATAGAAGGGAGACAGACGAGAAATTTCGAAGCGAAAATAATGTCTGGTTCATGAAAATTCCAACGAATTAAGCGTAAAGAGTGACCGTGAGCTGTCTGGTTGTGTGCGAAGGCGTGGCAAGAAACGTCGTCACTTCGTGGAGCATCCTTACAATGGAAACTACTTAACCCTCCGCTTGCCCTTGTCCTAATCTCGTTTAAACGCGCGGCACGAGGCCCAGCACACGTTTTTCTTTTCCTTTTTTTTTCTTCCTTTCTTTCTTTACCGTGGATCGAGCGAAAAGCCACTCGACCGAAAGAAGATTTCGTTGAATCAACAAAGTGCTGGCTGGGTTACGCGGACTCGTCGAAACATCACAAGGGCAACCTATCCCCGCCGTCGGAATCTACTCAGACATTCCACGGATTTAGACGTTTAAAGTTTTAGTATTATGCCTTAAATGGATGTTTAAGGATTTAGGTACCTAGGAATTTACTTATTTCAGAATTTAGGTATTTAGGAATTTAGGTATTCAGAAATTTGCTTACTTAGACACTTGGATACTTCAGAATTCTACCTTGGACATTTTAGAAATTTTATCACTTAATTTCGAACTGCCTTTCCTCCGGTTATAAAAGAAAAGAGAAAATATTCAGAATTTCTTCGAAATGGATCTCGGAATTTCCTTCGAAAGCAAGAATTTGTCCTTGCTGGAGTGTTCTGCAAGGTCCGTGATATCCTTTTAACAGGAATCGATCAGCCACTCGAGCAGCAAGTTCGATTCGATCAACAAAAGTGCTAGTTCACCGCAATCCCCTGAACGAGCTTCGTTTTATTGCACTCTCTCTCTCGAGAGAGAGGCTAATAAATATTAAACAAAAACGGAACACCAGAATCGGTCATCCTCTTCTTGGACAATCGTTCTAGAAAATTCATGAGCCAAAGTCTTCAGCAAATTCGAGAAGAATTACGACGGAATCGGACGCGTTTGTTCGACGAGCAAACAAAATTACTTGGTCGCTGCAAATTTAATGAAACGCGTCTTCGAGCTGAAATGAGCAAACCGAGGAATTGTTAATTTCGCTAATGTCAATGAAACGACGACAAATGGGAGCCAACTGTTTGTTTCTTGTTGACGAAACTATAATTTCTGAATCCTCGAACGAAAACTGATCGGCCAAAATTCGTACGAACGGGTTAAGTCGTTCTAGTTATAAACAACGATGATTTTCCATTCCAACGACATCACGAAACCATTTAAAACTTTGTTGAACCAGGAATTAGCGATTTGTTGATTTGCCCGAAACTTCCTTTAAACGAGTGGACTTCGTGTGCGCTAAGAATGAGAATAAACGTGGTTTTATTAAGACTATGCAAAAGTTTTTATCGCCTACGACTATTACCGAAATTCTATGGAACAAAAGCCAGATTTAGGAAGAATTAATCCTCAATAACTTTTCAAGGGTTGACTTTACCACCTAAAATCGTGTTACAACAACCACGAGGAATAAATTGTGTTACGGTCGACCTATTTCTCCACTCGCACGCAAAGTTTCGTAATTTTCGGGATTTCCAAGTTCCACAACTTGCTGTGTAAGTATGTAAAGGTAAACTGGATTTGCGGGAAAAAATATTCGAGCCGAACTCGACGAAGTTCCGTAGAAACACCGGAAGCGGAGGTGACGAATCGTCGGTGCCGTGGCCGGGGAATGGATAGGATTTAAATAATCGACAATTAGGAACGAGCAGAGCGTGAATTTTCTCCTAGGTACGCTTGATCGCGCTGACGTTGGAGAAACACCAGCCTCGAAATCGAACTTGTCGAGTGCTGTCTCTTCGACGATTCCTCCTCTCCTGATGGTTCGTTGACGCGGAGATAATCGTGGCTGGATACTGAACTCGTTGACTTGATTATGAGATTGTATAATAATTCGTGTGTTGTTAATTAATCCTTCTCGATATCCGTATAACTTGAAAAATAAATAGGTTCGATGGTCATTGGTTCAAAAGAAAAATAACTGAAACTGTATAGTAAAATATCACCCGTAACAATATCTAAATAATTAACGTTGCGTAAATAAAAATATGATGTCAATACCAACTACATAAAAAGTATGCAAGAAACAGGTAAGAGCGATGTTACAGACCACCCATGAATAGTTAATCCTTAAATACCACAACTTTAGAATTTTTGGATTTTTGATAGATAAATTGACGATTTGAAAAGTTTCGTTATTTTGTAGAAAAAATGAATTGTACTTGAATGGTGGAGCGACTTCGCAGTTACAAGAAATCTACGGCATCGGTGATAAAAATAAAGGGTGGTTGGAATATATATTCATAGTGGATATGCAAATTTGAAAACGCGCTTGAACGTTGAACGCCGTGGAGGATCCACTTCGCGTTTGCCCTACAAATTCGAAAGTGGAGCACAGCATCGAGGATGGACCGACCGCTGGAATATCGCGGTGTCCAATGACGAAATTTACGAGCAGAAACGTTGAAAACGAGCAGATTCGTGAAATTTACGCGCAATGATCTCGTCGACCGCGGTAAATCGTCGAAATTGCGAACCAAGAAAACAACCGAAATCGGAAGGGTTTATTCCACGATGAATTCGTGCGACGTCCATCTCGTTTCGTTTCTCCCGTTATCGATCAGAGAACATCGATCGTATATTCGATGATAAATTCGACGAACGAATATCGGAAAGGTAATTTATACGAATGTTTTCTAGTTGCAATGTTTCCGCGATCTTATCAGTTTTTTATCTTCGTTACAAAAACTTTGTCGTCTGTGTATCATTGATTAAAGTGCGGAATCCATTAGTACAACCGTCAGATGTAGTATTAATATACGTCATATTTCTGTTTTCGAAAACAAAATTAACCCTCGTGAGTCGGATCATAAATTTTTCGAAAATTTACATTGATACCCAATGAAATCCCTATCGATTGAATACTACTGTTGCTACACGAAGTCGGTTAAAAATAATAAAAATTGATTTGCTAAAAATCTAACTATAAATAATAGAACAACGGAAAATGATCCAGTAACACGTGTAACCGAAAGAGAAGAAAAATGGATCGTAAACGTTACGAGTAAATTAAATGGTCTTTCAAGCAAAACCACCCTTCCACGTTCGTAGGATTTGTGTCCTACTGTTTGTATAATTTATGGTCCATCGAGAGGGCAGAGGAAAACAGGATGATTTAATTAATGGTTGACCCGTTCTAACGGGAAAAAAGAAGCTCGAAACAGTAAAAAAGGGACAACAAGACGGCAAGTAAATACGACTAACGTTGTTTACAGAACAAAAGTAGTAAAATGTTGTTCGTTATCATGGCGGTACATTAAGCAGCTTCCAAGAAAGCTCTGTTCATACCAGAGTACACAAACGAAGAACAATGTTCTTTTGTTACGAGGATTAACTATGACAGTATGAAATTTATTGAGTTGACAGATAAATTCGTGACTTTTGTATCTTTCCCCCTACAAAAGTATTCATTAAAATTTAATCAAAGCATCATTCAAATATTGTTTCCTACACTTGCAATATTTTCAAACATCTTGCGCGTATTTATACGACGCAGTCGAATACTGCTTTCCGAACACGTAATACGTTAATGCAAATTTAGGAGCCAGCGGAACAAGCGACCCGAAATATTTTTCGAGACACGAACACGGGAATACGAAAGTTGTCGAAGAAACGTGAACCTACTTCTTCTTCTTCTTCTTTGACGGTTTTAAAACTTTAAACAGACATTTTATAAAATCGAGGCTTTTGTGATTTGATGGTCGCGTTTCGGAATGCTTTTCAAAGTTTCAGACAGTTTTGTAGCTGTTTATTTAAAAAAATAGGCATGATTTTATCGAGACGTTGAAAATGGTAATTTTGTCAAATTTATCGGTTAAATTTGAAATTACAACTGGTAATAAATTAAATTAGATTACCAAGGATTAAAATTTCGAAATTTACACCTCAACGATATTCAGTGTTGCAAAGATTCGACATTTTCACCTAAGAAGATCCCATTGCAAAACGGCAATACGATTGAAAATGTCATGGATTCAGCCAATTTTCAAGAACACGAAGACCAGAGCGTGGGATTGAACCGATGATTGGAAATAAGGAAAGGGTTATTTAGAATCATTCGGTTCAGCTTGAAAGTTCCGTTTCTGGGTTAGCCGCTGAACTTTTGCTACTTCCATGAAGATGTCTGACTTTTCAGGTAGTTGCACTACTTACAGTATTACGGTAAGGGAGGAGAGAAATTGCGACGAGAAGATTTTTCTCTTCGGGGATTGCCAGCCGGTACTTTTTCAATTTTACTTCCATACTAAGGCGGCACATACCATTAGTGAAAGTATCATTTTTCGGTTGCCCATGAAATATCTTTGCGTCGACGGGCCAAGTCGCTACGATATCATATTTTGTACTAATATACTTACAATTAGTATGATTAACCCTTTGCACTCGAAGCATTTTTGGACGTAATCGGATCTAATCTAATTTTTCAGCTATGCTTCCAGAAATCAAATGCACTATGTCGGAAGAAAAGTGTTAGAAATATTTGAGAATCTGTTTATTTATATTCCCCTCTTTAATTTTCTATATTTTGATACGGGTGAAAGTGAAATTTCGCATTTTAGAATACTCCGATAAATTAAATATGGCACCTCAGAGACACGACTCGTGTGCAAAGGGTTAATGTATAGACTAAATAATCATAGTACTGTATTTTATATTACAATATATTTGATATATTAGCATAAATATGATATAGTGTCAAATATAGTATTATTCGACAAATGGTAATTTGTTTTCCACGTCAAGCGTTAAAATAACAACACTTTCGATTTCTTCCAAAGAAGAAGTTTTCCTTTTCAATATTCCAACAAACGTTTTTCACCCAGCTACTAAAAGGACATTTTTTCCTTTGTACAGAATCCCTTTGTGCCAGTCCAAACCAAGTACAATACTGGCATTAAAAGTATTATTCCTGTTATTGTGTCACGTTTTGCTTCTTCACACAGAGCATCCGGTTCACGTTCTTTCGAATCGCAAGAAAAAGAACGTCGATGCTTGTCGAAGAAGTCTGGCCAATTCTCGTCCCAAGAGAATATCCCCGAGGAACCAGGACACCTCGAGATAAGAAAAGCAGGCCAATTGCTTCAGACTCGAGCTGAATTTCAAAATATCCACTCGATTTCGTTCGAACGACTCGAAGGGTCCTTCACGTGTCCGAAGTCTGCTGAATTGTAGGATGTTACAAAAGGAACGGTTGTCCATCAACCCTTGAATTGAAATCGTTGTTCCAGTTTCGTCTGGTCAACTATCACGACCAAGTTTTCGAAAATTTATACCATTTTTCTGATGGTATTATCAGTGGTGATAAATTTTCAAAGGAAACTTTAATTTTACTCATTTTACAAAGGATTGACTTGCAGGATATTAGGGGGTGAGGGCGTTTATGACTCCTCGAGTTAAAATTTATACTTATTTTTTGGAAATTAATACTATTTTCTTCACTATATCGAAATTTACAACATTTTCTTTACCTAGTCATAAAAAAATATCTAAACACACCACAGTAATAAATTTCCAAAGAAAATTCGAATTTTCCTAATATCCAGAGCGCTGATTACCAGGACAGCGAGTAGTTAAATTGGAATTCGTGCTAATTCATCGAAAATTAACATCATTCCCTTTTCCATATCGTCAAAGATAATCTTCCCCGAATTTTCCTAACTCTACCAACACTCGTTTCGATGTTGTAGATCCAACGCTGCCTACACACGGCGTCGAATGAGAGCAACGGACTCGAGAACGTTTCTGAAAATTAAATTGCTGTCCTAGATTCGGGCGCAATCCCGAAGATTCCTCGTGGACACGAGTTGTCGTCTCATTTTACGACCAGCAAAATTCTCCACACGCTGGATTAACGCGTTATTACACGGACCTTATCATCAACAACGATTTATTCAATTGTTTATATACGAATAGAACTTCCCGTACAAAATTTTCAAGCGTGTTTCTATCGGGTGCAATTTTATGGGCGACGAAATTTTTTACCAACCACAAGGCCTGATACTTTAAAACATGTATTTCGCTGTTCAGACACTTATGGTGCTTTAATATTCTGCTTCTTTATGAAGAAGAATCGTAAGAGGACCAACCCATTTCGCGTTGAATGCCTTTGGTATTATGAATGGGGAGGATCTTTGTTTGAACTGCATTGGTACCTCTTGCACTTGGAAGGAGCATCACGCTTCGGGCTATGGTGGAATGTTGACGGCGTTAAATAGAACACTCGGGATACTGGGGTGGTTTTGAGCTATTTATGACTTTGCTTTCTGCTTCGTTTCATCGTGGAAGTGGAATAAACCGATGGAAAAAGGAGTGGAGGGATTATTTTGCACGGTTATAAAGAAAATATTGGTATCGGTAGGGGTGAGTTTTTAATTCTACTAGGACTATAGAATTGAAATGAATTAACAGATTAATAGTAATAGTTATAGTGGAATAAGATTTCTATAATAAAGTAATACCTACTGTTGCATCACTGCCCTCTCTTATTTTGAAATTTTAAAGCTTGATTTAGTTGTGATAGTAGCAATGCTGATTTCACAATTAGAATATTGTTCCTTTTATAACAAAATAGTACTCTGGCACCAGAACATTATTTTATATTTCAAAACGTCGTCGGTTTATTCAAACTTCATACCAGCAATTTTAATTTTACGAAGAGAATACTGCTCCTTTTATTACAGTGACACCTTCGAGACCATCTTCTGTCTTATTACAGTGGGATTTTTATGACCGTGAATAAAACACCGTCTTTTATATCGTAATATCCCCGACGCATTATGATCGAATCTGTTTCATCTATTGCGGTGCTCACACCTTAGCAACACCTTCGTTCTTACCCGTTATTACTATAATATATCTTTTTGTCGTCTTTAAAGTTTGCCAAATTTTGGTACATATCTTGTCAAAAGACGGAACAAGATTTTTTGAGGAAAAAGTGAAGCGTATCAAAAGTACGACAAATTTAGTAAACTTTAAGGGTTGATTTCAGCCTCTCAGAGTGAAATCATTAAAGAAAAAATTTGCATTATTTTCACCTTCCTGAGAAACAAATCTACACAGTCGTAATTCAAACAAGAATTCCAACACAATCGAACACTAAAAATTCATAGAAACGTATACCAAACAATCTGAGATTATTTGAAACGATGCAGCAAGCTGACGGAATCTGAAATCAAGTCGTGGAAACGCGATATCAGCCAGGGAACCCTGGTCATAATGTCGTCGTAAAAGAAAAAAGAAGAAAATCACCCTCTTTTTTTCGAATTTCATCGGCATCAAGCCCAGAAAATTAGCCGGAGGGCTCGAATAAGAATTTGACGTGTTCCTCGTACAACGGAATATCTGTTTCAGCTTGCGATTCCGCTTTAGTCCGAATATATTTCGACGACCTTTAAACTAAAATCCAACTCTGACGAACGAACTTTGCCCTTTGATTGTCGCTTCTCGTGGCTTCGTTTCATGATTTGCTGATCAAAGTACATTCACAATCCACCCTGAATATTTTCTGAACATCGAAAGGAGTACAATTTTCAAATAGACTTTCCTGGACGATGAGGAAGATTCGTAGAAAGAAGAATTTTGAATCGAATCGTGGAACTTTGAGAGTTTTTGGAATTCTTGTTGAGAATCAATCGAGACTTTGTGAAAGAATTTTTTCGTTGAATATTGATATTTCAAGTTTGAGCTTTTAGCTTGCACAGCTGTCTGAAAAATATTGACAGTAATTTATAATAATACAAAAAATATTGGAATCGTAAGTTCGAGATTTCAGCTTGCATTACTGTATTAAAATATTTGTTTAAAACATGGCCACTTGGCGCAATATTGATAGTAATCTGTAATTATTTAGAAGATATTGAGATCCTACGTTGGAGATTTTCGCCTATATTACGACTTAACACTTAGCCAACCACCCGTGCCATGCTTTACGTTGTTCACCGCGCATTTTTCGCACGTAACGCAGACTAATCTTCACGACTCGAAAGACACAAAGAACATACAAAAATAATAATTAGACAACGCGTGAAGAAAGTGGGAGATGTCCGCGATCGGTCATGCAGCGACTATCTCCCCATTCGGTTGGCTAAGTGTTGAGAATTCTTAATGAAACTGGTGATTGTAAAGGGGTACGTTCCCCTTTTCAGTGATAACGAGTGCAATCATACCGGCTTCCACGCGAGCTGGTGATCCATCGCTTTTTCCTTGAGACTTCGGCGTGCCTTGACTCATGGTTTCGACACCTCTCCGATCCTTGAACAGTGAGTTACCCTACAACCACCCAGAATCGTCCCAACACTTCCTCAACCGAATTCAACGTCTTTGTTATAAAAGTTTGGCACTTGGAACCGTATTCGGTGTTTCCCCACTTCGAGTCTCTTCGAAAGAAACGAACCAACACCGTGTGCGTCACTGTGAACTTTCTGGTCGCCACGCGGTCAGCTTCCGCTCTCACGAGGCAGCAGGAAGCACGCGAGGGTAAACGGCGATCAAGAAGGACGAAGAAACCGGGAGGAAGCTGAGGAACATGCGGCAGACCCGGACGACTCTCGCGGAGGGTGTGTTAGCCTCGACGCTTCTGCCTGTTCTTCCGCATCCCTCGTTCCCCGGCGCGTTTGCGAGCGAGCGAGCGAGACTCTGTGGTTGCGGTGTCACAAGGTCACGAGGATCAGCGAGCGGATCCAGCGGTGGTCCAGATAAAGGAACAAGGTGGCACGCACGCAGCCAGCCGGCGACGTGGCGCGCCGGGTCGCGCCGAGTCGCGCCGCGTATCCTAGCGTCCTGATACGCTTAGTGCTCGCGTCCGCGCACGCTCCCCTAATTAACGGCGGAACGACGATCCCCGGAAGTCCGCGTCCGTTCGGGAGGATCGATCGTTCCGATTGCCACGAACGCGCATCGACAGGTGCACACGAGAGATACGCTCGTCGTTTTCACCAACTCGCGTAGACAGACTCGACGAGATACGGTTACGATCGGCGCCGAGGAAGATTTCGACTGAAGAGTTGCCTAACGGATCACCACCCCTGAACGTTCCTCTTTCCCGTGGCTCGGATGCTGCGGAGTCGCTGGAACACCTTTGCCACCCCTCTCTGTTTCACCCGTTGCCGCTCCCCTCCGGAAGCGTCTGGCCTGCGGTGACGGGCGTGGAACGCGAGCTGGTCGCGGGATAAAACAGGACGAGGACGCAGGAGAGCTTTTTTCCCTCGCCGGAAAACGGGGAAACGTCGACTGAGAGACGCTGCTCCGGCGACGAGGACGTAGGCCGAGAGGGGTTACGAACGAACACTCCCGGCTTTTCCAGGCCTTCTCTCTTTCCTTCCCTCCTCTGTCCTCCTCAGAGGCGCGCACGCTCTATCGGTCCTCCCTGCTCGCCCCTTTCTCCCACTCACTTCCTCCCACCCTCTCTCTCTCTCTCTCTCTCTCTCTCTCTCTCTCTCTCTCTACGTGAATGTTTCTCCCTCTCGTCGAGCTTTCGATCTTCTCCTTTTATCTCACCCTCGTCTTGCCTCCAACTTTACCGATCACCCTCCCCCCTTTTCTCTTCATTCCCTGCCACCCCTCTCGGCCGTCTACGAGCCTGTAGCCTGTGTCCGCTTATCCTCTGGCTGCTGGTTAGTTCGGTTGCACTCGCGCGAACCAGCCGCGACGCGTCCCGGGCGTTCTGAGCAGCTCTTGCCATCGCTTTTCCACCCACGCAGTGCGCACGCGCGCCCTGCACCCCCGGGGATGCCACCCTTTCTCTCGCTGCGGGATTCTGTCGCTCTCTTTCTTCTTGCTTCCTCTATTTCTCTTTATCTGTGTGTGTGTATGTCTATGTGTTTTATCACGTTGAGGTGGATGGAAGCGGAAGGAAGAGGACACGAGTGTTCTTCTTCTTTTTCATCTTCTGGCTCGGATGCTCCTGCTTCTTTATGCTGCTCTGATCTCCGTGTGTTCCTTTGTCTCCATTTCCGTTTCTTGCTTCTTTCTTTTCCGTCGGATTTTACTACCTGCAGCCGAGGATCTTTGTATGTAGATCGAGAACGGGGCGATCCTAGTGTTTTCTGTGTTTTTATTATTCAATTATTTGTGTTCTGGTATTTGGTAATCATTCCTGTGGCACTATTGTCTTTCGAACGGATGCACGTTTTTTTTTTTAATTCTTATCTTCGTTCCATTAGTCCAGTGGTTCTTAATTGCGGAACACCGAAATTGATGATCCAAAAAACAAACAAATACATCCCGCGTAGAAATTAATATATTTTAGAAAATATATTATTAAATATATTTAATATATTTTCATAATTTCGCGGAACACCGGTCAAGAAACAGTGCATTAATCCTTCGACGACGGACCACGGAGAGAGCAAACAGTTTTAATTGAATTTCGAATATTTTTTTAAAACGAGGGAATGGTAGATGAAACATTTTAACCAAGAAAAGCAGAATTTCAAACCATTGGAATATTTTTCCCCTGCGATCCTCTCATTGGGGCCAACAAAAAAAAAAAAATGAATGAACAGAGAATCACAGGGGAAAATTTTCATGAAAACACAAAACAGACTCCCCCGCCGTGGAAATAATTCTACGCTTCCGTTTGTCGTTTCGTGATGTGTACAATTTTTTCTTTCCGCGTCGTTCTGGCTGGTTTTTATCGACGCCGCTGATGAATTCGCCGCTACGAATTGTCACCAGAACTGATTCCCCGACATGTCGCCGTTTATCCGAAGAACGATTCCCAGAGAATAGAAAGAAAAATGAAATGGTGCAGATTCCGGAGGAAATGGCGCATGAAAGACCACCGACCGAAAACGTGTTCGCCGTGTCGACCCTCTTTTTCATTTTTTTTTCTATTTTTTTTTTCCAAGGTTTCCTTTACGCCGGGACCATTAGTTTTTTACGTTCTTTCTTGTCAAACAGCTAAAACGGTTTTCTCGCGATCGCGATTGCTATTTTGAGAAAATACTCTCGAGCTAAGATTGTGAATCGAATTTTGAACTATTTTTCGTTCTCGTGTTTGATACTTCAAAGCACTACTTCCAATATTCTTTAAATTAATATAAGAAAGTCTTGAATTTAAATATCTTATTGCTTGATAATTGAAATATCGTGGTACAAGTTTTCTACGTCCGGGATATGATTGGACCGAGGATATCTTTTTCTAATCGAAACGGTTTCAAATTGCTAATGTGCTCTAGTTTCGCTCTGGCCAGAAATATTACATTTTGTTTTTAAATTTTTAATAGAAAAGCAATGCTGCGCTTTTAGGAACTGAGAAGTTTTAGTGGTTATGCGTTAAGGTAGTAAAAATATTGCGGTTTATTTTTTCCATAAAGCGCGATATTTATATCCACGCGCCCTAAAGCCGTCACTGAAAGCTTAAGCTCGGCCTGAAACGTCGCTAGATCGAACGCTTGCTCCCGTTTCTCGTTCACCGGGAATTCGCAGACCCTGAGCAATTTCGCTTTTCCATCTTGTTGTATCGTTTCCTGTCCCCTCCCTCTCCCGCTCCTATGTGAAACTTTTCTTCGTCCCGTTCGATTGCTAGAAGGGTAATAAATCCTCGGTCGGATTAATTATTCGATAGCTATTCGCAGAGTAATTTGAATACCCTTACGTGTGATATACTTCCCACTGAGTTCGTACTGAATTTCGATAGAAAGGAATTTTTCAGAATTTACGTAATTTCTAGTGACCCCCTTGACGTTTCGAGGTAACGTTGGGTACGCATATTTGCGATAATAGCAGAAAAGTTGGAAATTTGGAAATTCCAAGATTTGAGGAATCGAGGATTTGAGAGTTTAATAATTAAAAAATTTGAAAATTTGAAGATTTGAAATACTTACAAATTATACGTTCTCGCTTTATTTACAGTAAGTATTAATATCGTGAAAAAGATGTCATATTAATATAAATGAACACCAGCTGCACGAACTGTAAAAAAGTTTCTGTCACCTCCGTATTTATGTAGCAAATATTGAAAGAGTTAGACAACTCTACAGAGTAGATAACAAATAGGGGTTTGTTTGAACAGAAAACGCGAGAAATTTGAATTAGATTTATTTTCTCCTATGGGGTTTACGACAGATTTAAAAACTGGTAAAGTTTGCTTTAAAATACTTCGTCTTCCTTTCTATTTGCCAGTAAAAATATAAAACGAAGTGAACCAACTCTGAGATGAACTCATCTTCGTTAAATCGGTTTCTGTTGACTGATAAAACAATCAGGAACAATCTGCATTACGTTCGTGTTTCTTTTGGACCTCCATTAAAAAAAAAGAATGGTCTGTGTCCGCATCGTATCCCAATTACATTTTCGTTACGCTCGTTCTTGTTTACAAATAAAAAGAAAAAAAAAAACAAGCGGAATCTGGCCCAGATCCAACCAGAGTCGACTAAAATTCATTTTCGTTCGCTGCCTTCGTTCAACCAACCCCTTAAAGCGATTGTAACTGAACGAAAGGAATTTTCATTGTTCTTTTGTATTCCAGAAATAATACAATATAAAAAATTATGATATTTAGAATAAAAGAACTTGCGTAAATTCATAAGATAATTTCACGAAAGAAGGAAAACAAAGGCAGAGCGATTATTTTTGGGGTGCATTATGAGGTCAAACGGAATGATAATTTGTAATTTGTAACATTATCATTGATGGTATAATAGAATGATATAAAATGCTTGGGAAATGCAAAATAAAGTAATTTAAAATATCAAGAATATAGTAAATAAAAATCTAAAATAAATATAATAAATTTCGCAAATGACCGTGTACGGCAAATAATATTTCTTTTAAATTATACGACAGCTCCAATTTTCAAACTCTACTTTTCTTTCCTTTGTATGGTCGGTGGGTTTAGGAATAACAAATAATTTCGTTTTACGGTAAAACGTTTTGGAATTAGTCAGGATAATTGGATTGAAAAAAAAAAAAAAAATGATGTTTCGTCGCAAGGTAATCTGGTCCTGTTGAAACAGTGCCAGCACGATCGTATCGAGCTAACAGGCAATAGAACGACGCCCGGCCAAAGGATACTAAACTCCCGTTCGTCGACTTCTCCTCTTTCGTCTCACGCAATCATTGCTCTGCTCGTTGATTCGCAAACTTGCGAAATCGTTCAGTCAACGCTCGGTTTGCAGTCGGTCAACTTTACCCCGTCACACCTCGGTTCACCTACAACTTCCACTTAAGCTCCCCGGGTCTCCTCGACAAAGGAAAAATCGATTGTCACGAAAATTCCGTACGAAACGCTCATTGATCTTCTCTCGAATAGAAGTGCAAATCGACGAGTCTAAGATTCTAACGCACGAATTATAAATTTATTTTGTCTACCTTTTTTATTTTAATTTTGTATAAAGTTAACCATTGGATGATGGACCACTGACACATACGACAATTCAAGTTTACTTTCGGGCTTTTACATATTGGTCAGTTAAATTTTGAGCGTAAGCGATTCTCTAAAATGTTCACGGTAATTACGGAAGGATCTGCAACGGAAAATACGATTAAGCGAATTCGATCAAGCTTGGCAAAGAATCAAGCGACGAATTTATCCGTATACAGATAGGTATCGCGTAAATCCATGTAAATACGATGCGTTTCCCTCGAATCGAATGGACGACGGCCAATAATTAATTCAGCTTCGTAACGCGATCGTTTAATCTGTAACGCAATCTCGTTGGTTCGCTCTCCGTGCGAGAATTATTCTCTTTTTTTTTATATCACAATTTTATGCTGAATAGAGAACCTGACTCGAATACGAATCCATGATAATCACGTACCATGATACACTGTTTCTATTAGATTTGAAAATTTCAAAATATATCTACGACCGACCAAGTTGCACCCTTTAATGATACAGGCTTTATTCAGTGATACTATTGTTGTCCATCGATTTCCATATCAGATATTAAAACCTTAAACAACGGAAAGTTTAACAATATCCGATGTAGTGTTCCTATTGGACAAAGATCCTGTGGATGTACCTCATTGTCAGTGCGTCAAATTCATAGACAAGTAAGTAGAATGCGACTGTAAATGATCAGACACATCCGGCAGGATAAAGCCATAAGCACGGCACAGGCGCACAGAGTCAGCCGAGTAGATTGGGACCACGGACGCCTAGATAGAACCATATGTGGTCAGACAGAAGCTATACATTGGAGCAGACAGAGTGCCAAGTAGAATAGAACGGTAACCGGTCAGACAGGGCGTGCACAGTGGAACAGAACTATAAACAGAGTCCGGTCAGTAGAATAGGACCGTAGGTAGTCAGACAAAGACTGCATGATAGAAGATTACTACTAGATAAAATATAGTTAGTAAAATAAATCAACAAATGATTAGACAAAATTTATACAGTAGAATATGCTAGTAACTGGCCAGACAGAGCTTGATCAGTATAATAGGATAGTAGGAAATCAGGCAAGCGCTAATTAATATTATAAAGCATAAAATTAATAAAAAGGGATCAATGGATGGTTAGATAAAACTTGTACAGTAGAATATGACAGTAACTGGTCAGACAGGGTGTGCCTATCAGGAAATAGAAATGTGGGTGGCAAGACATGACCTGACTAGTAGAATAGGATTACGTAAGATCAGACAGAACATGTTCCCTGTCTCAGTAGAATAGGTTCGTGTGTAGTCAGACATGGTCCGGCCAGTGGAAGACTGTAAGTCGTTAAAGTAGACATGGTGGGTAACCTAAGGCCAAGAAGGGTCAGACAGTGCGTGTACAGTAGTATAGGACTATATGTAGTCAGACAGAGTATAGTCAGCGTAATGCTGCTGTGTTTACTCAATCGGGCAAGCATAAATATTAATAAATCTCACTACTTTATGCAAAGAAAAGGAAATGAGATTTACAGAAGTATTGTAAGAAGTATTCTACCAATACCTTAATTCCGGTTTTGAAATTACAAACGACTTATTAATAAGAATTTTTCGAAACAAATACAGAATGGATTTAAATTCGTACAAGACAGAATATATGGAAACCGGTTAAATGGGATACACGACACAACGATCCGCGCTGGAAAAGAGGAAGCAACGGTAATTAAGGCTGCATCGCACCGGTGCATAACGGGGCATTGAAATGGGCCGGGCAAATCCCTTGGAAAATTGGTAATAAATGGAGAAGCGACGTCGTCGTGAAGCGTGGTTCCACGTGGAATTGTAAAGCTTCCAGCGTGTAAACGTTCCAACACGAACCGACTTTGCGATACTCGGTCTTCTGTCTCGTAACCGGTTCGCGCTGATTAACTTCGCCAAGTTGCCGCATGCCGTCCCGGCGGATTTTCAGCTTCGAACGCGATCAAACGCCACGATTACACGGCTTAATCTATACCGATTCCACTATTATCTTTCGTCCTTTTTACTATCTTGCAAACATCACATTTATATGTACGCTACTGGAAGCTACATTACACTGTGCTGCAATTTTGATTTTCAAGCAAAAATGCAACAAATCTTGTCGCTTATCCGACAGTGGAATTATTTCTTTCGAAACAACAGAGTTGCAGAGCAGACGGTTCGTGATCCGGTTAACTGCGTTTCAACCATTAATAACGAAAGGTGAAGTTTGCAGGGATGAGGTTAACAGGGAAACAGGTCTCACAAAGGAACACGCCTACGATCAGGTAACCAACGTGCTCCTCTATCGTGTGGCAATTACATTCAATTACAGGATCGTTCGACCGAAATTACAGCTTCTCATGCTTTTCTATTTCTAGGTGTAGCCGTCACGTTCGTCCCGCGAATTCCGAAAATCTGCGCTGCTCCTTTCGGTAACAAAGTTACGAAAAAAAAAAAAAGAAAACAGAAGCCTCTGTTTTCACCTTTACTTTTTATTTTTATTTATGCAGGCGTTGAAACATGGAGGGGAAAAGGTCAAACGTACAGGGCTATTGAACGTTAATGAATTGGTATCGCGCAACCTGAGGCTCGTTTTAAAAGCGACACGCTCGCTTTTAATTTTAATCACACGATGCTGCGTTTTCTCTCTCTCCCTCTCTTGGTCTCTCTGTTATTCTTTTTTTCATCCCACGACGTACCTTATTGTTTTCACTTGTTGTCAGCGTTGAATTCGTTTGGAAACGGGGGAAAAAGTGTGACACGTTTGAATCGATTTTTCTCATTGAACAAAGGTTCATACACTTTTGTTTTGAAATAGATGAACGGGACCGATGAAATCATTTTTCTGGAACAACTGTTGTTTATTCATACGTGGATTTTTATACATAATTTTAATATTCAGTATGAATCCTATATATTTTAATATTAGCGTTTTGTTCTAACTATAATGAAAATATTAAAATGGGTAGTGTAACTGTATAAACTACCCTTAAGTGTAAATTTACCATTGGTCCCGCAATTTATTTAAATCGTTCCACTCAATACCTGGAAGCACCCTCCGCTTCGACCGACCAATTTACCCAAATAACCACACACGAAACCCAATAATCCCAACGATTCTATAAAAGACCCATTAACCGTACCACGGTGCTCTAAATGTATTCCAATATCGAGGTCCGTCCATCTCCTCCTCTCTCAACAATCCTTAACAAGTTTTCTCTCAAGCAAGAAGAATGGAGAAGGTTAAAAAGTCAGGAAAATTAAGATTGAAGAATAATCCCTTGCGTAGAAAAAAGTTTCTTCTGTGTCAGAAGAACACATCAGATTCAAGAAATCCTGAAAATTTTGATCGAGGAACAATCCCTTTTTGTTCCATACAAATGCTGAGAATTTTTATCAAAACATTCCTCCGTTAAAAAGAAAACTCCCCCACGCGATTAGAATGCGTTAGATTTGAAATGTTCAGAAAAATTTCGATTAAAAAACAACCCCATTCGAGTTGGATTGACGCAACGTGGCCCTTAGGATTCACCGGAGAGGTGAAAGAATAAAACAAGAAAAAAGAAAAAAAGATACCCCGTCATCTCGTTTGGACAGAGAAGAGACGAGAAGAGAAAAGGGTGCGCCAGGGGGGTAAGAGGGGTGAAAGTAGGCCAGTGGGTGATCGGGCCGTGGCTTCAACCCCTCCTGAAACCGTCTACGCTTGCGTAACGTAATGTTTCCCGGGTTTTACGTCATCGTGGCTCCGGTGACGTCACTACCGACCACCGCACGCACCCCTTTCAACCCTCCCGTGGTTCGGCCGGGTATAAAAGGCTGGCGCCACGAGCCGAGGGATCCAGCTAAACTCCAGTCACCCTCCAGAAGCCCCTCTTCGGCGGGGATATTCTTTGCGACGGAGGGCGATTGAAAAATGGACGAGAAACACTGACGGTGTTTTTCGTTTTCCCGAAAGGCAGTAAGGACGACGCGGTGGTGCGACGACGGGATAAACGGGAATAAATTGATGTTCCTTCTATTCGTGTCTAAGGATGATTTTTAACCGATTCGTATCCACGATGTTGTCGCTAATCGATCATTTGGACAAGATATAATTGGACCAAACTAGTGAAAAATAAACGACGAATTATCTTGTTTATGGATACAGTAGGGTTAATTTTATCAGAATTCAGCTGTTGGTATTACTTGAAACAATTGGATTATAAGGAGCTGAACAGGTTGACTGACTCAGTGAAAACGGACATGTGTAGTCAGACACGTTGAAATCGTAATTATTAAGAATACAATCAACTAATTTTCAAATGTAACAAATTATTAGCTTAATGTTAACGTTATCCGTGGTTTATTTCATCATTTCCTTTGGCAATTATTTGACTGTAAAAAATGTTGGGTGCCGGCCACCGGTGACCCCCGTTGGTAACCAACGTGTTAATAACAAGCTGAAGAGACGATAATCCACTCCTTGTAATTCTTAATCGATGATTTCCTAACAACGAGGATGACTTGTATATTACACAAGCTAAGGAGCTCAGAAAATTAATCATTGTTTAACCGAGTTACTGGTACAGCTTGTTTGTGAGATTAAAACATGGATAAAAGGCCTGCGAATCAAGGTTAATTATGAACGATTTGATCAATTCTTTTTAATTCGTGCCTACAGATTTCAAGCATTTTGGGTACCAAAAAGATCGTATTTTATTTCAAAGTAATTATGAAACAAAATTTGCAAAATGATTTTTCGATCCTAGATTATAACGTCCAAAAGTTGCCTTGGCTATAACGTGTTCCTACTCGAACCTTAAAGCCGTGAGCTTGCAAAACTTCCAGTTACTCTTTCCAAGGGGACCTTAATATTTTAATTTTAACACTTCAGATATTAAAGCTTGCAAATTTCAAGGATCTCCTGACCCAACTTTGCAGTTATTAATTAACTTCCGTGTTTGAATCTTCAAATTATTAGCTCGCGGCTGTACAGCCAGTCATATCTTCGATAACTCTCTACCTTCAAACCTTCATTACGATATAATTAACGCAATGCACATAGAAACTGCACCCGAAATATTCGCAGAATATCGATTTCCATCGAAAACACAAAATATGACCATGTAATCATAATTAATAAAATTGATTGAACAACTGTACCACATATTGAGCGTACTTTCAATATGCCCATAGCAGTGAAAGGTTTAATCAACGCATCGAAAGAGTTTAAAAAGTCCGATTTCCTTCCGGATGCATGGATATTCGTTTGTCCAATTTCATTTATTCGAAGGATCGGTTTAAACGACCTCACGGATCGGTGAAAAATTCGGTAAAATTTCGGAAAGAACGCCCGGGGGTTGCGGATAGGAAGCGAGGCAAGTCTCATCTTGGAGCATTCAAGCTCCATTAAGCTCGCCACCAGAAACCCCGTTGGCCCGGGGCTATGGAGCCAGGGATAAGAACCCCTTCGAATTCCTCTTATCTGGGTCAAAGATATGCCCCCTCCCCTCTCTTGTCCCCCTAGATATCTATATGGCTCGACATCTACACGTCCTGTGTGCATCCTGCACGATAAACATCGTTGACACGGATCAACGAGCAGACTTTTCGGCTTGGTCCAGCTCCTATCTAATAATATGCTGATCGTGCGACTCGCGAGTTCGCGTCGGCTGATTTCCACGGGATGATAAGCAGGAATAAGTAACCTTTGTTTCGTTTTCTTTTTTAATTTGCCACGTTGATTTTGTCGAAGGATTTAGCGAAACCTGAACCGAAGAGTTTTAATCAGTTTCTGAATTGTAAACTTTTGATTTATTTTAGATGGAAAACAGTGTTATTTGAATTTTAAAATTGTTGAAACACAAGCTTGCAGACACGAAACGTTTAACCTACTTTGTCTGTAACATCTCCTTTTTAAAATTTTTCTAATCAGAGCCTTCGTCCTCCAATGATTTCTTCACTTCAGCTTGTCTTAATATTTCTCCAGGTCGATTCTCAAAATTACTGTAAAATAAGCTTCCAAACTGTAATGATCGTTTGATTTAAGCTCACGGGTAGGAAATTTACTTCAGCCATAAATCTTGAGGTCGTTGGAGCTCGAGCTTCCAGATTTCGAAACTTGCTCGACTTCTCTTTAATATCGTCTAGCCGCGCGTCGAAACGCCGAGACCATTAAGATGAAAGCTTGCAACGAACGTTGGAAATTAACGAGACTCCTGGAGAAAAGTGTCGGCTCGTAGAATCATCGGGGCGTAAATTCGGCGCGCGAGTTGTTTCAGGCGTTTATCGGCGGTATCGGCACGAGCAAATCAACTCGGTAAATTTTCGTGTTCCCTTCAGTTTACCGACACCGTTGCCACGATTTCAACGGAGTTTAATTCGGTAAACAGTTTCATTTCGTGGCGGACCATTACCGTGAAGCGTGCTAATGCACGGCAAATATTTAACCGAAACCGGTAAATCGTTTCGCCGGAACAGATCCCGAGTCGTTTTCCCAACGAAAATTGTTTTCCGTCTGTTTGAGTTAGTAAGAACATCGTTCGACGTCAATATCATTTTTTACATAATTTTATCATAGACATTTGAATTTAATTAACAGAATGGTTAAAACTTGCAAAAGCTCTCATCGTTTGTAAGATGATCTCCTAATATTTTTGTGCTGCAACGTCTTAGAAATCTTAAGAATTAATTCTCCTGATATTTCAAATTTTTTAACCTACTTACTAATTTCAAGTTACTAATTGAACTTTCGGAGATGGAAATTTCTCTACACTATAAAGCAAAATTATTGTAAAATAACGGATAATTTTATTCTAACGTTAATTCAGTCGTACGAAAAGTTTTCATCAAGTTTCCTTCGTGGATCATGATCGTCCGGCTGTAGATAGACTCTGAATATTGTCGTCCGTTTACGACAGTAATTACAATGTTCTTTCCTTCGTTAAAATCTGATTACACGGCTGGAACGATAGCTGATGGGGAAATTTCGCTGCGAAAGAGAACGAACCACCCCTTTGGACTACGTAATTCTATTGCAGTGCAACGTTCAAGCGATCAAGTACAATTTGCATCAAGTTTTCAAAGAGCTTCCCCTGCTCTTTGGATAAAATTGATTTGTATTCTTTAACTTTGTGGCACCGGAATTTCATTAGTGTGTCGTCGATCAACTATTCGCATGCCTTTGATAATTACCGCAGGCTCGTCTTCGTAAAATATTTAACAAATTTTTAGAATCTCTTTTCTACGAACCAAATTCATTTGTTGAAATGAATGGAACCGCGGTGGGAATTAAAAAATTATTTTTATTCAAGATCGTTATGTATTACTGGGGTAAATACTCCTGTATGGTGCAAAAATAATTGATGCCAGAAGAGTGTCGATTATTTAAAGAAAATTGGACAAATTTTAAGCAAAATTAAAAAATATTGAAACACTAAGAAAAAATCTACCTCCTTATTACTAGAAAAAGGTCCTTATTACAAAATTAATAATTCAAGAGAATTGATTGATATACAATAGACACCCTTATCAGTCATGTGTGCCTTAAAAATTTCCCTACAAAGTGTTCTTCTCCTTACAATCTCTAATCTAATCGATCGTCACCGAATTCATTTCTCGCGCATCGACGATAGATCCTTGGTGACCGATGGAATTTCGAAAAGGCACAGGGAATTTACAGCACGCCGGCAGGAATTTTTCGATTGAAATCACGAGCCGTCACGTTGCGACATACGTCCGCTTTATTTTCATCCGTACCGATGGAATTGATTGTGCTTCGAATGTCAACGAAACGGTAAACGGAGGACACGGAGGGATAGAATGACGGATTCACGAATATAAAAGGAGATGGAATAACAGAGAAGAAATCGTCGACGATGGGGCCGTTAATAGAAAGTACCAGCGAACTCCGACTAATGACACGAACCGAAAGCAATTTAACCAAGTTAGCAAACCCAAAGCGAATAAACTTGTCGGAACGTCGCATTCGTCGGCCGAGAATATTAAGTTCCTCGTAAACATCGGTCGACTGACTTTGTTCGAAAACTTGTCCTACGTGCGGTTAATTACCGAACGAAAGTGTCGTGGAAATTTCGCGAAATATTAACAGACGAAAATCATTTATAGAATCATTTACAGAACAGGACAAACTTTAATTACTCTGAACATCCGATTCTTTGAAATTGGAGAATATCAATTTTACCTGTGTTATGGTTAAGATATTAAAATTTTAAGCTTGACGAAGCATTCTAATACAATATTGCGTGATAACGAACTTTTAGAAAATTATTTAACTTACAATTGCAATTTTATCGCAAATTTCAAACGATTTAAACTGTATATTGGAAGGTAATGTTTGAAGCAGTATGCGAAAGTTGCGAAATGAAATTTAAATTGTCGCTATCTCAGCGGCCCACTGTCCGAGGATTAATAGTACGCAAACTTTTCGCACTCGTCGTCCGTAATTCTTCTTGCAAATACATTTAGCAGAAACGGAAACTGTCCAAGAAGAGTCGTTAATAAAATTCCAAACTTTTTAAGAAATAGCGAACAATTAACCTTAATTACGCGTAATCGTCAAACATTTTCAGGCTTTAAACGAAGGCAAAATATGTTACCGTTCAAACAACAATATTAAATATCCACTCTGATAATAGAATTTGAAGAAATTGCAAATTAATCCGTGTAATGAACGATGGTTTATTAATAGTTAAATAGAAACGGTTATTCCGTAGGAGCCGTGACCTTAACCCTTTTCCCGCGCAAAATGTCGTCAGCAGGTATATACATACTCCCGGAACCGGATGTCTGTAAGTCTGCCACAAGCCGTGTCGTATCTATCATCGCACGTAACGCGTTAAGAAAATACCAATAAACAACCCTCGACGCAGACTGGGTGAGGATCTTCTACAAATATGCTTCGCAATCGCGGTATGGAGGTCGTCGACACGATTAAATAAAATGTACGTAATAAATAAATTTCCTTTCATTATAATTTTCTATTAATTGACCCCAACGACGCTTTTTTCAAAATTACCCCTTGAATGTAATTATTCATTATTATTTAATCAAGCTTTGAAATATTGCAAAGCAATATAAATTGTATTAAGAAATAAGATGTTTTGAATATTAGTGATATTGGATCGACCATCTAAAGGTGAGGTTTAAACCAAATTTCTCATCCCCATGGCAACAGGCGAGGAATGCATCTTTTAATGTTCGGTTCGAATGAAATCTTTTTCCCTGCACGTGTATTATGCGTTACTGTCGGTCGATAAGTACTTAAGGTGATTAAAACTTGAATAAAACGTCCCACAATTAGGGATGATCCGATTCGTGTCACCACGCGACAGAAGTCGAGAAACTTTTGCTAGGAAACTGGACTCGCAAACATGTCTCTCCCTTTTGAACAAAACTAGCCCGTTTCAACGTCAGGAAATGAATTTCTTTTTACTTCAACCCCTATTTTTCAATCAAACTCGTCTCCTTTTGTTTTAACCGACTTTGAAAAGGAGGAGGTTACTCAATTGGATCGGTATATATTTTTATTGTTTTTTCTCCTCCAATAGTCTGTAAACGCGTCTACCCTCTTTTGTCTTTCAAACTCATTTGCAAAATTTCATATTCACTCCACAAAGCTTTTTCTTTCTTTCAACTGTTAATTGGTTCTTTCTTCGTTCTTTATCTACCACTTTCACCCTCAAACTTAAATTTCCAAAATTTCCCGTCCCTCTTCTTCTCACCTATCCTAAAGAACTCTATTTCCCTCCTTCAACCCCTATTTTTCAATTTATTCTGTATTCCTGTAATTCTTTATCGACCATTTATCGCTTCTAAATTCATCTCTCGAAATTTCTCATGCCTCCTCACCTCGCCTATCTTCCTCCTTCAAACCCTATTTTTCAATCCATCCCGTTTCCTGTTCCCTCTTTTCTTTTTTCACGCCATTTTTCTTCTTTTTTCCCCACTTTTTCAGACAACTTACAACCGGTACGATCTTTTTATCTCCTTTCGTAGCCTGTTCCCCTCCATCCCTCTCGTTCCCTCTTCGCGGTGTGTGTTCGGCTCTATCTTTCATCCCCTGTTCCCGTCTCTTTCCAGGCTGGATCGATAGAGCGGAGTCTGCGTCTCCAATCTAACCGCGGGCCTCTATACATACATACACGCGTGCACGTGTAGGTGCGGTTCCGTTATCGTACGGCACACCCGGTATATTCACCGGATACAATGTGACCCGAAGTGAACCGCGCCCGTTTTTTCACCGCGAACCACGACATCCGTTGGGTGGGGTGAAATTTTGCGGAAAGGGTTAGGAGAGTTAGGCGGCCATGAATGGCGATTCGACCTCACACAACCATAAATCGGACTTTCGCGAGCGACGAATAAACGAAACTTTCGACCGAGAATTACGATACCGTATTTTCTCGTTAATTAACACCGCTGATTGCCGCGGGGGTTGTTCGAGAATTTGCAGCACCGTGTTAAGGCACTTTTTTTTCACCCTCCGGCGGAGAAGTTGATTTTTCGGTAGCCGTAGTTTATGTCGATTAACGCTTTTGGTAACGTTTAATTAACACTCGAATTGGGAGAGTTGAAAATTATTTTACAACGGTGGTAATATGAAAATTTGTAACAGAATTTGAAGAAATTCTTTACCCTCAAATGAGAGAATGTAATTTTCTCGTTTTCCTTGTTTTAGTTAATTAACGCTGCTGTAAGAATTTCAAGTTATTCCAATAAATTTAAAAGATTGAAATTGAGAATTTTACATTTCTTCTCTTATTTATTTCACAAAAATGATCACCCGTAGAGTTTGAATTTGATGCTGTCACTGTGAGAGGAATGAAGGGGATTGGCGATCGAGAAGAATCGAGATCATGGTGTAAAAATGGAGGAAAAGGAAGAAGAGGTAGGTGAGTCGTCGTAAAGCCTCTACCGGGGCCAACGAGAGCTAAATACCAGGTTGAATACCGGTATTAAACAGTGAAAGCACCGGCTGAATACCGGTATTAACGCGGACTTCATCGAACCCCAGTAAAATAGTAAAAGTTTACGTCGCTATGATTACCATAAAACTTCCATTTTCAACGAGCTTCCGTTTATCCAGCTTTCGACACCGTTTTGATAATAATATTAACTTAAACATTGCGATTGTTAACTGTTCAGATATCTGATGATAATACAAATAATTTCCACCGCAATACGAAATACTGGATCCAACATTGGATTATAAAATTCTGAAAATTTGTCACCCAATCAATTTCAAGTTTCTCCATTCTTTCTTTTCATCGGCGACCTCGACTATCTTTTCATGCTTATTCAGCCAAAAAATTCGAACAGAACGACCGAACGGTCCAGAGGAATTTCAATATTCCAATTATACGAGCTTCGATTGAATTTAATTGCATTTTTCTTTAATTAATTCAATTTAAAATCTACTTGCTAATAATAACACTAACAATTGTAAGCTGACAATTATTGGAGCAATTATGGCGATATTTCAAATTTCCTTGTCTTACTTTCTTCGAAATTAATTTAATTAAGTTAAATTCGTACGATAAACCTATGCGATACCAATAATTCTCAAATTTACAAATATTAGAATAATTATTACCGTGTTCCAAACTTCCTCATCTTATTTTTAATTACCAACAGTTGTTTACCAGCTTAATTAATTTAAAATTGGAAAGTTAATCAAAGTTCCACTTATCCCAAGCTGTTCATTATACGAGGAAAGAATAGAAAACGCGATGCAACATGTTATTCCTTCGTTTTCCATAAATTTCTTCAACATTTCGGCCTAGTTGATCGATAGACATCAAGAGCAATCAGAGAAACAGCCGTGCTTTTATGCATCAATGAATTCTGTGCCTTCAACATTGTGTGTACACAGCTCCTTTATCGTACACGCTGACCCAACGGTTTAATGACGATCGATCGTTGTACATCGATCGATGGAGAAGAGCCGGGCCACACATAGATACGTGGAATATTCGGTTCACCGACGAGAATTCGAGAATTGCTTGTGCTATTTACTCGAAACGTGCAATTAAATGGCACCGAATGGAGAATCGCCGACGAAATCGAACGATCGACCCAAGGATTTTCCCCAAAGGAGTAATTTAACGTTTATTTATTTACTTTGAAGCTGACGATGTGTAATTTGTTAGTAAATTAGGTTGCAAAGAGTTGATATACGGAAATATTGATGGTGCGAGCGTTAACGCGTCACGCTATGTATCTTCGTGTCCGTCGTGGAATTAAACGCGTTAAACAAACATTCCCGAATGGAGGGCGAGATAATTCCATGAAAATTCTTCGGCCGGAAGCCGTGTCCTCGATGTCGACGAACCACGAAGGCCCTCGACCTTCCAGCAACCAACTCCAACCATATGGAAGGGGCTGAACGTTGACGAAACGACAATGGAAGTGCGCCTTGAGATCGATTCTCGTTAATAGGCCGGCAGTCGGAGCTGTTCGAGCGTTTAACTCGAATAGAAACGCCACCGATGGGTCCAGGCAAGAGAAATATAAAAAAAAAAAAGAAGAAGAAGAAGAAGGGAGAAAAAATTAATCGTCGAGAGACGAACGGTGTCGATCGAGCGGCAAGCAATTATCGATGACCGATCGGTCGTGAAAAATCGAGGAATCGGCTGGTTGAAAGGTGCCAGGTCGATATAAATTGCTCCTCCTTCTGTATCGATTAATTCTTGTAATTCTATCGACTGCGGTTTCGCCCGACTGTTTCCACTTTTTCTTGATTTTCATTAAAAGGAGTAAATGTAACGATACGACACACGCAAACGACTCGATGGACCACGAAGACGTTGGGAAATCGATGAAACGGGTATCGGTGGTTGCTCGAACCTCGACGAGTGTTCTTTAATTACTTGTTATACGAATTATCTACTTTTTCAGAAAGAATGATTTATCTTTTACACATTTTACAACTTTTGATTTACACGTCCATAATACAGGCGTCTAACTAATTTCACCAATGGTACTGTAGCCTTGAAACTTACGAATTTTATTAATTTCAATAATCATAAAATATTCCAGCCTTCGAATTGACAAATTCTACTAATTCTACTAATCACACGGTATTGTAGCTTCCAAAATCACCACGGAAATCGCTTAACACGTGTCACCATAATCTCATAACGAATAATTACTGTATTATTATTAACGAAGAGGATATTTTGATTTTGTGAATCGTTGGATGTTAGGGCTGAGAAATTACAAAAAAAAAAGGATCTAAGAAAGTTGGAAATCGTCTAATTGGAATCATCAAAGTTGGGAAAACTTTTAATCTAGAAAAGAAGTCGAAGAATATTTCGAAGACGGCGAAAAAGGAACTACGACAAAGTTCAGAATGCTCGTACTCGGAAAACTTCCAAGCACAGAAGTTATTAAGTCGGCAAAATTATAAACTTGATAAACTTTTGTAAGTGAAAGACTTTGTCCTTGTTGGTGTTGCAACAACCATCCTATGAATTTTTAATGGAACGTCACCCCCTGGTCCGACCTCTTTATTTCGAAACAAGACCTTTTTTTTATCAAATAAATTTGTTTAATCCTCGATTGGACAGACACGCGATGTTATATATTTATCGTGCGTCAACTTCTGATGGACACCGATAAGTCATCCATGTGAACTGTACACACAAAGAAAGTGTATATAGAACAGCGTCCACCTGGTGAAACCGACGACTTTCTCACGATTCATATATACACGTTTTCCACGTACAAGACGATTAAAAAGATAACTTTGTTAACATTTTATTCTTCATAGGATTTTTAATTGTTGAAAATCTCTAAGATTCTGAGCGCAAAAATTTACACTGGATATTTAAATTTGTCGTAGCCAAAAAGATTTGTCCACTATTATTCAACTCGTTAAAAAACAGCTAATGGTAATACTAAATATATTTCCTAAATAAGCTCTAATTTATAAGCGTCCAAAATTAAGATCTTGGAGCTGCAAAAATTTACTTAAACCTAGTTCAAGCATTACTTTCCCTATTTACCTAATAAATGTAACGAGCCAATTTGTTTAAAAAATTGAAATTATTGATATTATTTAAAGTTCCCGAAAAAAATTATGTATCTGAATCGTCCAATAGCCACGTTTATCGGACAAACGGACAAACCTTTGTAATTCCGTCTGAAAATGGGATCGATTATCGATTTACCTTTCTTGTGAACGGTCATGCGCGCCAACGGTGTCCCATTCGTCTTCGTCGTCGGACTTCCGGCCGGCGAAAGTCGAAGGAAACGCGAGTCACGTGGACCGATTGCGAGCCACGTTTGATTAGACGAGATAAGATGAAGTTCCGGTACGACTCGTGCCACGGAATGCTCGCAAATACTGGCTGCATTCCGTACGAGACACCGATTTCTCGGCATTCGGTGACAACGAACGGAACGAACCGAGACTTGATTCACCAATCAACCACTGTAAAGCTTGCGACAACGATAAATTGCGAAGCTACTGTAGAAAATTCGTTTCGAAGAAAAAGAAAGAGGAAAGAATTGGGAGAAAAATTCGCAAATCTATGGAATACAATAAAATGAAATACTTAAATATAGAAAAATGAGATAGAAACCTTAACCTTTAAGCAGACCTTCAATTTTAGTCTAATACACGGTTGATACGTTACATTTAATAAGTATAGAAAGATATTAAAAATATGAATTATTAGTTCAAAAGTTTCGTAGCTCCGCAACAACCTCAATAATCCACCCAAGGATTAAATAATTTTTCTACGATTCTCGACATATAAATTGACGATTTCAAGATATTCTATTATTGATTACAGAACTTCGCTTACTATATCCTTGCATTCGTTCAAATAATCGATGGTTCATTTGCATGATAATGGATTTCATATAATTTTTATCGCCCATCCTGGAAGAGTTTATGCTCGCTGGTTAGCGTCAGATGTTTAGCAAGTTTGAGATATCGCAGGGGGTCGTTCCTGTTCTCGTGGCGGCAGATGTAACACAGTTACACACGATGATCGTCACCGTTTCAACTTGGACTTTGCAGCCCAGTTTCCCCAACAAGCTGCTTCTCTTCGTCAACTCGGCGAAACTTGAAGCGCCATGGTGAATATCGAGCAACCTCTTCCCTTTTTCTTATTCGAATACTTCGTATCGATATTTCAAACAGTTACGCACAATGGCGATAGAACTGAGATAGTAGTATATTATGCGTTACATAATTGTATTCTGATTGGGTTGATAATGAGCAGAGTGAACGGGTTAATATTCTTACGTCAACGTCTAATCGCGTTATCAGGTCGTACGATAATAGCTCGATTTTCTGTTAATCGTCTATTTATAAGAACGGCTTTTCCATTCTCGTCGACGACCCTCGCCCCGACTTTCTCCTTGTTCCACCGTTCCTCGCCCTTTCGCCCCTTTGTTTCTCCCCGTTTCCTCCTTTTCCCTATCGCGCATTGTTCCTCTATTTTTAACCAATTTCCAGTTGTGTACATAATTGACGTACGATCGACGAGACAGACGTTACCGATCTTTGTCAGCCAGTTCTTGTCGTTTCATCGATTGTCAGATTAATTGTAGAGATAGGTTTAATGATTTCAAAGCGCGGTTTTAAGTATTGAAGGTAGAAAAAAGGAGGTGGGACACTTTTAATTCCTGACGATATAGAATTTAATTAACTGGATATTTTATTTCATTATTAACTTTCGTTAAACTTTTATAATTTCACTAATTATAACTTAACTTTAACTAATGACAGAATTGCCAATAAAGCTGTGCATATAATTTCTTCTTTCGTCACTGCTAATTAAGAAGCTAACAATAAGTTGGAAATGGTAAATGAATTGTTACCGATATTCCTGTACATAAAAAATGAAAAAGAAGCCGATACAATCATGATAGTGAAAACTACGCGCAGTAATAGAGTAGCAGAGTTTGATTATGCACATTTGAGAATATTGTGCAAGGAATATTGCCGGAGTTGTTTCTCTTTAGCGTGTGCGAGTAATTTACAACGGCCTCGTTGTGCTTCGCACATTGTGTCCAATGGCTCCAGAACTAATTTTCCGGCTAATTAATTTCCCTCGGCCACAAGTTGTCCACCACGTGTTCAACAAATAATTCGATCAACCAACGAAGGGACGAAGATCCGAAACATGATTTATGTTCGAAAAATCATCGCTCATTGTTGAAACATTCTACATATCACTTCCATCGTTGCCAGCCCTGACCCGTGTTATCCCTCGTTTGAATTTCGGACCTTCAGTCCTCGACTGAACATCAGTCATCCACCGCCAAAAATTGGATATATTTTTATTTTCTTTTATTTTCGTTTCAAAGTAGCAAGTTTCTCAAGCCGAATTTAATGCTTCTTACGACGTATCCTTGGCAATCACCGTATATCATATTAAATTTTCAACCGGATGACGATATTTACCTTTGTTTTTATAAAATAATATGGATTCGACTATTTTATTCCCTGCCTTCATTCTGCTATTACACAAAGTCACCAGTTACATTGCGGTGAATTTCGAGCATTCTTCCGACCGATGAGCACGAAACTGGTTCGTCTTTAAGGGTGCATCGTGCGCGTCGTTTCCGCCACCCCCTTTTTTTGATCCTCGAGCCAGCGAGCGGAGAACAGTAAGGCTAACGAGTAGCACTCTCGAGGCTCGCCTAAGCTGTAAGCTCCCTTTCTTGTCCCTTCAACGTGACAAGTTTCGGTGACAGAAACGACACCAAGGGATGAAAATGTAACTGGAGACCGCACAGAGGGGGATGGTGGTTGTGCGAGAAGCAAGTGTAAGTGCGATAAAGTTTCTTTGTGGAGCACCAGAAACGAGAACGCCCGACGCTTCTTCTCGCGAAATAAAGGTCTTATGTTGTTGTTTTTTTTAACGCTTTTGTTAAGGTGGTTGTTAGCCAACTGTGCTACTCAAATGGGAATTCGTCAATAAACGACAAATACGAAGGTGTAAAGTGTAACAATCCTTACCTGAGTAAAGGATAGTAATAATTTTCAATACCGTTTTGGGTTTATTCGAAAAGGAAACAAGATATTCAATTTTTCACTTAACACTAGTGGTCCTCAAAAATGAATCGTACAAAGGAAAATCATAAGATCATAATAATTTTTCTTCTCTTATACATCGTATTAGAGAAACTCCTCTGGCAATTATTTTCGATAACAACAAACGCGATCATTTCGATGTCATTGTAAGAGAAGAACAGAAAAAAAGAGACGAGACATCTGGAAAATATCTGGGTAGGAAAAAATATTGGAACATCTCGGGATTGCCGTAATATTGGGAGCTGATTGGTTCAATTTGTCAATTTGTTGCCTCGACGAGGGTGAACCGACCCTCTTGCACCCCTGTCCCTAACATACACGACCCGATTTTCCCCGGATATTGCCAGGATAATGGAACAGATCTATGCCGAGTTTTCGTGGAAAATCGTCGGCCTTGAACCAATTTCGACGTCCGCGGAAAAATACCGCGTGCGCCGCATGAAAATTGTTTTCGTGTCGTACTACCTTCGATCGACTTCAGCAATCTTCCACGTCGTTGCTTCCCTCCTGCGGTCAAGCAATGAATTTCCAATGAATTTAGCCATTTTTCCAAAGAAAAATTTCAATTTTAAGATTTTACCAATTTTTTGAATTTCTCAAATTACTGTGTATTTAATTTTTATTTAACAGAAGTCAGTCTATAGATTTTAAAAGTTTTCAAAAGCGACTTTTCCAAATAGTTGACCTCATATTAAAGAAAACTAATATTTGTAAAAATGTTGGAGGTCAATCTTTGTTATCACCTTCTTAAAGATTTTCCACAGATTTTCCTGGTCCTTGTTTCGATTAAATTAACTTCCATTTCAACTCTGATTGCTTAAACACAGATCACCTTGGCAACGATCAACGGCTGCCCAATTTTCTGTCGAAAATAAAAGCATCAAAGACCCGACAAATCCTCGATTCCTCTCGCTCCAATATTCGGAAAATCCCAGGAAAATCTTACCACTAAAACGGCACCAATTTATAAGACATCCAAGCACCGGGTCGATTTTGCTCGAATGGATGGAACAAAAGTAACATGGGTAATAAGCAGCGTGTCGTGAAATATGTCCGGGTCGAGTGTGCCGTGTATTAACCGGAAACGATATCCGGACGTGGAAACAAGGAAGAACGCGAAAAGAATGACGAAGGTCTGACTTGGTGAGGATCGAGTCGTTTATTTGAAAAAGGGTATATCGGGGTAATTGGCGGCCTCGACATCGTGCACAAGGTCGGGAAAATCGATGAAATACAGACAACGATGCCGTGGTCCGATAACGACCGTGGCACGACATTCCGTTTTGCGGCTTAACGCGTGCATACGCTAAGGTCAGTGACAAAACGAGTTCCCGTAATACCTGTTAACGCCGATCAAATTCCATGGAAAACCGTCCATTCTGATTCTATTAACCTTTAACTCTTCGCGAACCACGCGGAACGTGACAAACTCCATATCTGTGCTTCCATTAACCTTTAACTCTACGGGAACACGTTGAACACGATAAACCCTGTGTCTTCCATTTATAAGCCTTCGTGAATATGGCAGGGTGTGAAAAATTCCGTATAATCCAATTTTCTATCTTTTAATCCTTGGAGAATTAACCCTTTGCACTCGGAGCATTCTTAGATACGGTCGAATCTATATTTTGACAGCGAAGTTTCCAAAAACCAATGCACTATTTTGGAAGAAAAAAAGTTACAAATATTTGTGAATCTACTTATTTTTATTCTTAATATAAACAGAACTTCAATTCCACGTTTTAAATACTTTAGTAAATTAAATATGTTCCCTCAGATGAGGCAGCCGAGTGCAAAGGGTTAAATAGGATGCGATAAATTCTGTATCGTTTAAATTTCTATATTTCTTTTCATTCTCCGCGGAGTAGGTGGAGTGTGACAAATCTCATATCATTTTATTTAAAAACGATCGACGACAAAGGTTCCTAAAAAAAAATTGATTAGCATAGATACTCAAAGAGAAGCCCGACGAAAGAGTATAATGCAAACCAAAGCATCTACTTTATAGGTTTAAGAAACCAGGTAACGGCTAAACGGAGTTCTACGTATCAAAGTAACGATCCAGTCATTGTTTTAATACAAGCTGTACCGACTCCACGTCCAACCATCGAAGGTTCCTACTCGTCTGACCTCTGACTCGATCTACTTAAGCAATCGCTTGCCGCGCGTATTATATCGTCTTTTTTATTCCGCTTTTAAAAGAAATAACTTGTTACAATTCATTTATTATACTATGTTAATGATGAACAATCAATATATTCGGTGCGATTTATTCCACTCAAGATACTTTGGTTAAAAATTCAATGAAGCCTTCGTCGATAAACTATTTTTCAGGAACCGTTCGATCTGCTCCAACGTACCGAGAATTGAATTCCTACGATTTATCGGCACGATGACAGCGTTAACGTTTCGATGACAACGCGAAACGCCGTCTGAAAGTGTTTCCGCTTGGCAGGGTCGAGCTACTCGCTGCAACTCTCCCGTGAAATTCCGACCACTTGCCAAATACTTGGAGCAATTCCGATTCCAACACACTCCCCCTGAAGAGACCAGTTGCCAACTCGGTAACTCGTTTTAAAGTCGCCATCGTCCCTTAAAATTCGTCCGCCGAGGGGGAGAAGTCTGGTAAAGACAATTGAAATTATTCGTCCTCCGTTTCTACCTACCCCTGGTCGTCCCTGCGTTTCAAACTTTCTTTTATGAAGAAGGACTCCACGATTTGAATTTTCCTCTCGAATCTGCTGAATACCTTCGATTTCATGGTTGATATATCGACTATGCTCGGTTTATTCAAAATAGATCAGAGAGCTTGGACTTTGTACGCTAGAACTTAAAATTCCAAAGGACCACGCACGATACATAGAACTATGGCTCCTTATCTGTCCAAATATTCCACCAGGGGACTTACAAATTTTCCCTTTGATCTTAATTACCATTTCATACTATATATTCCCTATAGATATCAAGAATTCTTCCTAATGGTCGGCGATGCACGGTATTTAACACGTTCCGTGCCACGTGTACCACCGGCGGTACACGTTAAACTTGATCTTCAGGCCAGTACCACCGGTGGTACACGACGAGATAACTACTCTAAACAAGGTTATCGATTGATGATATAATGAAATATTGTGTGATAATATATCAATCTTTAGTCGAAATATCAAATGACCTGAACGACAAGTCAGGCAAAAAGGGCTTGGCACGGAACGTGTTAAAATTATCACTCCGTTATCCCACCAAGTTATTCCACTTAGGAACTTAAGACATTTCTATCTTCTAAAAATATGCTCTCGTCTTTCGTTTATCTAAGAAGAAAAGATCTGTAGTTGCTAGCTTATCTCGTTAGAATTCTCGGTGTTATGTAACCGGCAACGTTCGTGTTTCAACGTCGATCGCAGCTGCCCGTCATAACTGTGATTAATTAATTCGAGCACGCCTGTCGATGTTTATTAGCTCGTTTTCCGTTGACACGACCATCAAAGAAGGGGCTGAACAGTTTCGAAGCAATCGAAGTACATAACTCTGACTGAAGTGTTTTGAGATTCATCTCGATCCGTGTAACCGGAAGTCGTTCGATAATCCGCTGTAAGTAATTGTTGGTCGCAGCTGAATGTAATTAGCCAACTGTTCGTCGCAAATTATTATTTAAAATACATGGTACTATTAACCTTTTGCAGTCGGCTGTTCCCTCAGAGGAGACATATTTAATTTACCAGAGTATTTTGAAACGCGACATTTAAGGTTTATTTACCATATATTAGAACGCAGAAAATTGAGGAAAGGAATAAAAATAAATAGGCTCATAAGCATTTGTAATTCTTTTGTTCCAAAAAGTTTACTGGAAAAGTAGACTAGATTCGATCGTATACAAAAATGCTCCGAGTGCAAAGGGTTAATTACGTTGATTTCAGTTAGATATAAGTGTTCGCAAGAGCAATATATAAGTTTTCTACTTTTTTAAGAACACTTCGTTAATGCAACGCTGTTCAATATATTATTGAGATAATAGAATACGGTTCGATGAACGGAAAACGTTTAGTTTGCCAGTCATTTATGAAAGGAACGTGAAATATCCATTGAGTGGCAGGTCGAATCGAATATCGATGCGTTTCAGGGGGCCCGATATAATCGTAACACAGGGATCATTCGCTGGTTACGTCAGCTGCGACTATCGATTGCAGTTGAATTTAATTAATTTGCCAGCCGTTTATCGGAACACCGTCGAAATACGTGCGACGTCGATCGTATACGACTGTTCATTAATCTATCGCGTGTGTGCTTCGTCTGGCACATTCTTCCATTCAGAAATTTTATGATCATGTTTTGCGATATACCGTCAACTAATATGTTACAAGATATTAAAGATGCTACAAAGATCGTACGATTAACCCACAAACGTCGGTAACCGGGTCAATTATAACCCCGGCCTTCAAAATACGTACAATCGTGCTTTAATTGAAATTAAGCAGTCGAATTTCTAAGTGAAAAATTTGTATATGTTAAAGTAACAATATCTAAAGAAATAGTGTAGAATTTATACAATGGGAATGAAAGCAAATTTAAAGTTAAATTTAAATTCTAAACTATAGATTGGGTCAGCAGAAAATTTCGTTCCGTCATCCGAGGGTTAACGTTTGATAAATACATATACGATTAAAAATTGTATTCATTTGCGTTTCTATCGAGAATATCGTTCAAAATTAATTATTACGTTATCATTTGTTCTAATTCCAACTTGAAAATTAGTCATTTCTTAACCACACTTTTAATCTTTCTTTCGACGTGAACAGAAGGAAGGTTCGTTGGTCGTTCAAACGTCATAAATTCTACTGTCAACAAATTAGCAATGCAACGTTCACGTCGCGTAGTCGCGAAATCCGACAGGATGCAGATTAGTGTTTGCGAGCGTGAAACTGCATCGACTCGGTCGAATGCGCCGCGTTGCATCGGGCTTGTTAGGCTAATAGAGAGGCGAAAATTCAAAGGCAAATACCTTGGCGGGAATTTCTGTCCACAGGACTCGATCAAGCAAATCGTGTACCGCGAAATGGACGTCGTAATGATGCAATCGTGTTCAAGCGTTGCCGATTCTGTTCGATATGCAATCTCGAATCTCTATACACGAATCACGTTCGAAAATGAAAATGGTTTGCCAAGATTTGTTAATGTCATTAACATCGTTCCTCTTCTCCCTTTTTATTATGTTATCTTCCGGTGTAAAAGTACGCTAAAATTAGAATAACTTTATTCCTAGGATCTTGTTATTTATTGCCGAGTGATTCGACCCTTAAAATATTAATTGAAGAATGCGACGAGGTGCACTTTGAAACAGCAATAATTTCTTTATTTTTAAAAAGTCGAAATTCATATTTTCTAAAAGGGAAACGAAAGAAGATAACAACGATTGTTCGTGTAAGAAATAAAACGACAAAAATATAGAGAACAAGCAACGAAATGAAGGAGGTTAGGTAAAAAGTTCTGATCGTTAACGAACGACCCACTCAGAATCGAGTATATTTCAGCGAGCAGCTTCGAAAAGACTGGCAGTGACACTTGAAATCTCAGCCTCATTATATCGTGGTTTCACAAACGTCGCTTTACCAGCCTCGTTCGTTCGGCCTAAAAACCAGCTAGTCCGGGGATAAAGCTTGCGAATTGGTCACATTGGATGGGATTGGTTAAGCCGGAAGGATTGAAGGGGTTTTGTTGAGTAGTTAAGCTTCGAAATTTCGTATCGTTAATGAACAAATTTCACCGTGAAATACGTTCGAAATTGTATTACACGGAATAAATTAGAAAAAGTGAAATATTTTAAGAAGTATACTCAAACAGTCCCCTTATTTTCTAAACGATTTTTCTAAACGTTACAGTAATAGAAATAATTCACCCTGAATAAAGATCGCTAAAACCGTCTGTTTTTCTATTTTGTTACACTTTCGACGATCGGAGCTGTTTGTAATGTACAAGTTATGTCCACGCGAATTTCGCTGTTTTGGAGAAAAAGTTTTGAAGCCTCGTCGAAGCTCGGACACTGATCCGCCTTCGAACAGAGTCGTAAAATTTCTCTCTGGTCGTTTCGCGATCTCGGTTCATCGTGGCTCGCTGTGCAACTGGGTTATGCAGCCTGTTTCGTTGCAACGCGGGAAAAAGGGGGATGGAAATAAAACGGGAGAAACAGCATGATTACTGGACTCTCGTTAGAAAAATATTCTGGACCGGTATACTACCTTTCTTCGTTACGTTCGAAATTAAAACAATAATTAAAATCCTAAATGATGCTGCATTTTTATTAGAACAATATTCTGGCCTCGAATGTTACTTTCTTCGTTTCGTTTCAAATTAAAACAGTTATTACAATTATTGTCAACGTTGCTGCGTAAGTGTGTAATTTTTAAACACCGTATTAGAATTCATCTTTTCTATGAAAATAAATATATCGAATATTTTCACAGACTTTCTCATCTCTATCAATTAAATAGATTATGAATTTAAAAAACATCACTAGCACCCGGTTGGCTAACAACTCTGCACTGTCTTCATCAAAACTCAATAAATCTCAACAAAGAAGCTTGTTTTCTCCAAAATCCAATGCCATCGTGAGAAAAGGTAGAAATCTTCTGGTTGTTCATTATACGAGCAGAATCTTGAAAGAGGTCGATCGAACGAGTCGCGAGCGGAAGTCAGAAACTGACGGTTACATTACCGGTCGCGCACGTGTCGAGTCGAGTGTCAGAGATTAACTGTCCCACGATATAACATCCATTGTTCTGGCGTGTATTTTGCCATAAAGCGGGAACAGCTGGCAAGAAGAAACGTGTGTGTGTGTGTGTGTGTGGGAAGAAGAGCGGGAAACGAGGATCGGGATTACCGATAAGGTACGGTCGGTCTCGTTCAGAGAAACGTGCAACACGTGGCATCGAGTATCGTCGAATCGAAAATCCTGGAACAATTGTTGGCTTATTCGAGGGTTGATGTAAGTATCTTGATCCACGAGGGCTCGCAAAGAAATCGTTTTGAAATTGATGGAGACTTTCTCGAAGATATCGCGGTGGTGCAAATTGTCGAATAAATTATGGCCACGTGTGCCAATATTTATCGTTTCGTGAATATTACGGCACGCGAAAGGCAATTGGAAATTGAGAATTTGAAACATGAAATTTAGGAACATGAAAAATGTACAATTTTTAGAATCTTACAAAGTTGGCAATATTATGTTTTCTTTTCAAACTTTGAGTCTGATCTCAGTTCACCGGTTGATCCTTGAAAACAAGCTGTAAGCCTCATAAAAAGTGCACGAGCATTGGTCATCGGTGCGGCTTGGTAAAGCTTTTAAAGATTAACGATCGATCAATTTAACTTAACCCCGGTTACTTACAGTCGAGAAAATGTACGTACGAACATGTATCTTTTCCGCTGGATACTTTAAGCCGTCGAAACTACAGATATCGGGAACGTGTAAATCACCCTGGCTCTTGCCAGACTTCTCTATTCCCGATGTAAACGCGAACGATTCAAAGGGAACCGGCGAAGCTCGAGTACGCGGAATACCTTCGAAACCCTCTTCATCAATTTATGCCAAAGTACTTATAGATACCATCGAATGCGTTAACTTTATGTAAGCGCAAACGACGATCTGAGAATCAATCGTCTTCTGTACTAGAAACCGTGATATTCATTTCAGAGCGAGGTGGTTAATTCGATAATAAGGCAACGTGGATTATATTGGGAATTTAGAAAGCCTTGAAGTTTTCATGGAACCGAAAGGAATTTAGAGGACGAAGGTTTTACAAAGCAATTTGAGAAAACAAGCGATGTTTTTGCGCGCAGAAAACGACCTGGAAGATTGTCATTGACATTCTTTTGTAGTAGAGCCACGAAAGCCTCAAAGACCTCGTTAACCTTCCGTATTTATTAAAATATTAACACTGTAAATACTACGGAACGAATGTAAAGATTAATTAACATCAAAGTGATAACATTAACGATCGATGGGTGGAAAGAAATAGATAACTGAGCGTTTATTTAACGAAATAAGAAGAGATGATTTGTGATCCATTCACGATATTGAACGAAAAATGTTGTTGGAAGTTCTGAATCAACATCTAGCAAAGATTTCAGCCGGGTCAGTGGAGTAAACCAACATAAATCAGACCTGAGATTTTCTCTCCGGAACGGCGTCCATTGGAAATACTGGGATTAATAAATTTTTATGAATTTCCATGAAGATTATATAAAAGAGGAGAACTTTATTTTTTAATCAAATCTGAGAAAATGTCGTGTATCCTGGACGTAAGTAGAATAAGGAGACAATGGTCAGCCCAGCGTCTCTTTATCCAACAAAAGCCGAATTTTATATCGAATTTTATAACTACAGTTTACAAAATTAATATTGTTGTTATAAAATTTTATATGTTCTTATAAAGATTGTTTTCTATGCGAGGATAAAGTGAAAGAAGAATTTGGGCTTAAAATTAAAATTAAAATCCAGAAATTCTACTTCTTTCGAGGCCGCGGAGTCGTTGAGTCTAATTTTCTCAGCACTTTGCGAGAAAGCAAGAATTTTTTTGGGCGTTGGCACGAAACGCTTCGTGCCTACACGCTGGTGACGAGGAATTCCAGGTGGAAAAATCCTGGCGAGTATTTTCGTGCGAAAATTGCGCCGTGAGTATCCAAAGATTAATTTATTTTTTCAAGAGAAACCCCAAGATTTCGAATAAACGCGAGATTTTCATACGCAACGCGAAAACGGCTTTTTAATTCTAAAATAATGAATGAATGGAAATGAATTATTTTGTCGTTCCAATGTTTGGGAAGTATTTCCAATGATATCGGATGTTTATTTCAAGTTGTTGTATATTTCACAAAGGCTCGCTCGATATAGCTGACCCTACGTCGATCCACGTCAAGCTAGCTTAAAAGCTTTGTACACGATACCGAAACGAAGCTTCTCAAAACAAACAGGCTATTTATCGATGTTCGAGGTAATAAAATAACTTCCGCCGCTGATAATGTATTTATGAATGAATTTTAATAAATTTGCGACAACGTTTTTCCAACTTTTGAAACCTTTTAATACACTAACGAGCAATTGAGAGAGAGTTTACATTCAGTTTATGCATCGTTGTAAAAACATTCATAAAGCTAACAATAAACGACGTTTATTAAAATGGCTACGGTTTCGAACAATATTAGCTCGGAAAGTTTATATGTTTTTAATTATCGAAATTTGATGAAGATCGCTGTAAAAACTGACAAGTATTTGCGATATTGACACGTTTGTACTTTTAAAAAATATTCAAGCTTGATATGGTTCGATATATTTGTATAATAATGTAAATTTTTCATCGGTAAAATTCCACGCAAATTATTGCAATAATCGATGAATGTTTTTAAAAGTTATCCGAGAAAGCTTAGTACTTCGATTTCTAATCGACAGAATTTCATATATTTATTGCTATAATCTGTGGGTATTAGCGGTATTAACGCGTCCGTATCTTCAAAAAAATAATCCACCACTAGTACCTGGTACTTCAATTTTTACTAGCTGATTACCAACTGTAAGACGAGATGCGATTCGAAACTGTTTCTGGAAAGTTAAATTATTAACCAAGAAAAATTCACGCAAACCGTCGTAATAATTTAAAAGAAATTCGCTTAAAAAGATAAGTAATAAAATCAAGAACTATAAATATTAACACTGTTAACGCTTTCGCATCTCCAAAAACCCATTTCACCGTCAAGAAGTCGGTAGAATTCCGAAGGTATATGAAAGCTCACGTACACACGGATACAAAGGATCTTTCATGCGGCACAGATCTCGGCGAACGATCGATCGACAATAGTCGCGACGACGTCATTTCCTGGTGTGCAAGAACGGGACATCCGTCGCGACAATGGATCGTCGTCGGGTGCATCGATCGCGAAATCGGGCCAACACACCGACAATAGAGAAAAGACTGAAACGTGGTACTTGCCTTCGACCAGCTGTTCCTTCTTCACCAGAAGCAGAGGAATCGCCCCGGAGTTGCTCATGATTTCCCCGCCTACTTTCCTTCTACCTTATCGCAGACGATTCCTCTTCCGTTTCTTTCGTTTCTCGAACGCACCGCACTGTCACCGTCCCTCGATAACATCCGACAAAATCCACTCCTCGATTAAGGACGATTTCTATTCTATCTCGGAAGGAAAACAAAAGATCCTCGTTCACCGGTCACGAAGCTTACTCCGGTTCCGACCTCGATGCTCGAACGAAGACACGGATTATATGATTTCGAGTCAGTTACAAAATTGCCTGCTTGTCGAGATCGTGATAACGAGCATGATAAGCGGTTCGGGTTCGTTGTCACTTTACAAGATGGATGGTCTTCTTTGCTGATCGATTATTGAGTTTCCGATTGTTGAACTTTGATGTCTGAAAGAAAGTTCAATGACTCTGCGATTGGACGTTTCGCCTCGATTCCGTTCGATTCTGACCGGAAGAATGTTCAAATTACTTGGCAAGGTGGATGAAAGGTTCGGGGAGATTTATTTCGAACCAGTTTTGTGACGACCAGGTTGAGCTCCTTCGTTTGGCGATATTTTTGCGAATTGTGTTTCAAAATTCGGATGAATTCTACTAAATATGGTGAGTGATTTAATTTTACTTAAATTTTAATAGATAACTCCGCAGACGTAGATTACAGATTTAACACGAATATACTTGTAACTGGTGTAACTACTTCGTAAACCTTGGCAGTAACCGTGTTAACAGAAGAAGCGACGAAATAAACTGCAGATAACGTTAATATTAAGCTTGAAAATTTGAAAATTAATAGATT
Organism: Stelis phaeoptera; assembly: GCA_943735885.1. Lineage (NCBI taxonomy): Eukaryota > Metazoa > Arthropoda > Insecta > Hymenoptera > Megachilidae > Stelis > Stelis phaeoptera. The sequence continues at coordinate 9,268,881 of OX030939.1, read as the reverse complement.
TTATTCTTAATAATTCGAATTTCAGCCGTGTCTGACTACATACGTCCGTTTTCACTGTGCCAGTCAACGTATTAATTGCCAACTTAATATTACCGCAAATCCTAACATGTATGTTATAAAGTTCCTTAACCCATAAATGATAAAACAGTATCGTTACAATAATAATTATTCAGAATACAATCTTTAAACTTTCCATCCGTTAATCCAGGAAATTAACACCGTACTGGGAATGACCCATATTCGAAGGAATCCTGCTAAAACGTTCGATCCTCCCCTAAGCTTCTTGAACTGACTCGATTAAACATATTCAAAGAGAAAGAACGCGAATTCGTCGATGCAATCAATCAGAAACACCGAAATCAAAGGCGTTTGGTATTGGAATAATGAAAAGTTCTTCGCTTACAACGTCCGGAGGGATTGTTCGATCGGCTCGTTTCCGGGTGAGACACGAAAGAGGCGTTCCCCAAGCTCGTCGAATGGATTTCCGGCTATTTTCGGGAACCTTTTCAGGGGGGGAGGACGCGATCATCAATCTTCGTTTGGATAGAGTTTTAGGAAAAACCGAACAGTGAGCACGGTGTAACCATGCGACTGGGTCAATCCTATGCTTTTACCTTCGCTAATCGACTCTACTTTCGATTCACGTGTGTACATAACGACCGTATCGATCCCCTATGTGACAAGAAAGTTTGTATTTGTATACACGACACAGTGACTGTAAACTTTTGATATCTACACGGTCATTTCGAAACAACGAATCAAACTGTGAAAATCTGTTCCATATATTTCGAATATGAAATATCTCTTATAAACGTTCGTCTAGAAATGCTTCTATTCTGAATTACGATTGCTTTGGTGGAAAATATATTTATAAAAAAGTTTGCAAAATTATTGAAATGGTATCAAAATAAAAAAAAAAAAGAATCAGGAGGATTAAACTATTATCTTTGATTTTTTAACCTATTTTCTAAAATTAAGAATATTTGAAATTAAATTAAAGATAGAACGTACTATTACGTAAGATTGACGTAAATAGTGGAATAAATCAATTTTGTACGTTTAAAAAACTGTTACTGCGAATTCTTTTGAATCAGCGATAAGAAATAAATTTTCATTAAACACAGATAAACATGAAGATTTCGTGCCACGATTAATTTCGTTCTTTCTCGCTCCTTCTTCAGATAATCCCCCTAATCCTATGTCGTCTGAAATTCCTTACGAATCCTCCTTATAAGCTTGCAGATGATCCCAACTGGCAAGCATACAGACACACCTTACTATATATACGTATACTCAGTACTGTTTGATCATACCGTATAAATACTGAAACTTCGTGCAAATGTAAAGCTACGTTGCGTGGCAAGTTGGAAAGGAACTTTAATCAAAAGCTCGTGTCAAAAGCTTTCATCCCCTCTATCGTGAACTGAAAATAGATCCTGCCACGTATCGCAAAGGTATGTTCGTTTCTTTTCCTCGAGAAATATTGGAAATGGCCAAGAATACCGATTGGAGAATGAATTTTCAATGATTGACACTTTAGACATTTTTGAATATTATATTTTGGAGGATTTAGAAATTTTGAGATTTTATATTTTTAGGAATTTAGAAATTTTGGAATATTATATTTTTAGGAATTCGGAAACTTTGAAATATATTTTTTGGAACTTTGGAACTTAAAAGCTTCAAAATGTTACATTTTTAGAAACATGGAAACTTCGAGATATTAAACTCTGCATAAATGTTTCTCTAATATGGCTAACTGGACACGGCAATTTTACTATGGTAGCCAATGTGTGTAATTAATAATGAAAATGGGATGATACGTGGAACACGTGTTTACGATAAAAAATTAATCCCTCGTGCACGATCCGGGGAAAGTGTGTCATTCGAATGGTTCGACGACACCGGTGTATGATCGATCTTCGAATGTAATTTTGACCGATTCGTGGCAGGTGTGTTTCCGGAAATTCACGTTCGATTGTACGAGCAACAAAAAAAGATATTATCAATTTGGCATTTTGACGAACAATCATGCGCTAATTCAACAAGTTACGTCGTAATATCGACGTAATATCCACTGTTACTAAGTTTTTTTACAATTACAAAGAACCTTATACTAAATTTAAAGTGCTAATCATTGGAAATTCATGTTTCAAATAATTCCCCCTATTATCTTCAATATCCACTAAGCTACAATTGTATTATTTTATATTAGGTTGGCAATTAAATTTAAATTTTAAAATCATTCACCAAAACTCAACAAATAACAGTTTCCGTTCGAAGCAATCACCATCTGAATCGACAACCTTTAACGAAAAATTTCGACCAAACAAGAATTGCGGCAATTTTTCGAAACGATCGTTATACAAAGACCTGATGCACGAGTATCGATTTCGTAGGTTCATTTTAGCGAACAAATGTGTGTAACGAGCTTCTCTATCGAACAGAAACACGAGTTTCGAAACAAACGCACAGAGACAACGGGATAGCAGAATGTCGCTTGTCTGTCGATTAAATAAATCCCCCAAAAAATAGATTCGAAAGACAGAGAAAAAAGGATTCTTCATTGTTGCGTTAATTGTGGCTTCGTCGCGACTCGTTTCACCGGAAAGAAAAATAATAAAAATACAAGAACGAAACGCTGTTCTTCCTTTTTTTTTTCTTTTTTTTTTTTCTTTCTAATGGACACTTGTTGAGCACGATTTCTAGCCTTCATTAAAAATAATATCCACTTAAAGAGATATCAATGATTCGTTGAAACTGGACTAGATTAATTTTAACGCTGAATCTGACAAACTGAAAGCAGACAAATATAGTAAGACACTGGTTAATTATTAAGGATACAATCGAATAATTTTCAAATTTAATGTTTCAATTAAATAGTTCGCAAGATTAACTCTAATCACCGTGGCAGTCAACGTGTTAAACAACGTTGGTGACTAAAATATTAATGAGGATTCGTGAGAGGGTTAATTACAGCCTCTTGACCAAACGAAGGAATCTATTTCCAGAATATTTAGCGGAAACAAAAGCTGTCCTGTGTCGAGCAACAAGTCAGCGCGATACCTCTTCCAACCCAATTACCACGGCCCGTTTTTGTTCTAAACCGACTCGAAACTATAATTATACTCAAACCGTGCGCCTTATCATCCGAACTAGCAAACGAGTCGAAATTACTTGCTTCAGGTTTCAAACTTTAAACAATAAAATTTTTTGGGACGATTTTCGTTTCTATACGCTAATCGCTAACACCGAATATTAATACCATTTTACGCGCACTACAAAGATTATTAATTTCTGAATTGCAATCAATTTCTAAGACCCATAAACAAAGGGTTGACAAAGGAAATAACCATCAAGAAAAAAAAAAGAAATAAATTTCAAGAAAGCATAAAATTCCCGCCACTCGAGACTGTAATCAAAATCACCCACGTACGACGCGTTAAACTACCCCGGTTCAAAATCCAGCACAAATTTCAATGATCCCCTGCTAACTGAAACCTGTAAGACCCGTGGAAAAAAAAGCCGAATCGCCCGAAGGAGCCAGCTGGAGCCAATAATCCCCGCCCCGGTACAGGGAACCAAACAACCAGACAGAAAGAAAGAAAATCCAAGGAATCGACCAGACGCGCACAAGTCTCTCCCCGGTAGATCCTCGATCCCAGTATGGATCAACGGAATCGAGATCCTCAGATCTGGCAGACCGTGTCAGCTCACCCCCGGTTGAGGTTGGATCGATGAAGGCTGCTCCTTGCATCGCACGGTGGCTGGGTCTCTCCTCAGTCACCGCTGTTTTCTTCGTCTCCTTTACTCAAACAACGGCAAAAACAAAAACGACCTTCCTCGAGATCGATTCGATCGTATAAGAGGAAGCTCGATACAGAAAAAGACGAGATCGAAGACCGAATCGCGGCACCGTCGCGTCTCGCGGTCGTATTCGAACTGGACGCGGTCGGATCGCGGATTCGAAATCAACGTCGTCGACCGACGAAGTTAACCACCCAGCCACGAAACCTGATCAACGACGACAGGAGCGGGTGTGTTTCGAGAACGCGAGTACAAGGGTAGCTCGAGAATCGAGGAACGATCTCGTAGGACAAAACCGGCCGCCACCACGGAGACGCACAAGTGGTTTTTCGCGTTCTGTCCCGGGGGTTGCTCGCTCTTCGCCCCGCTCCACCTGCTATCCGCGTTCGGTGCGCACCTACTACTACCCCAAACGGGTAGCTACCTCCGCCACCCACGCGACCTAACCCGTCACCCGCTCGACCACCCCACTGCTACGTCGCCGAACCAACCCTCCACACCCGACCCCTTTACCTTGCTCTTGCTTCTGTCTTTGTTCCAGACGTTTACAAGCTGGCCCTTGATCACTTGTTATACGTTACTGTTATATAGCTTGCTTCCAAATCTATCAATTAATCCCGTTCTGTACTATTCAATCAGTTTCAAATGTATCGAATCCTTGAAAATTTCAATTTTAACCTCCCTCCAGATATATAAAATAGGTAGACAAATTTTAACTTCTACCCCTTCCAAATATACAGCATATAAGACGCAAGAATTTCGAAAGCTTAAGGGGGTAGGCCACGTTGGACAGTCGAAATTCATATATAACGCAATGGAAATTCTGTTTACAGGGTTTTTTTTTGCAACATATCGGACTTATGACCGTTCTGTCAGAACACTTTTCTTGTCGGATCTCAATAACTACCGATCCGATTAACTTCAAATTTACAGAAAATCTTCTCTATGTATTTGTCTACAGAAGTACATACTGATTTTCCGATAAGTTAAACAGTTTTTTTTTTATAACCATTTTTATTCAAAATTTCTCGGTTGAAAATGAAACTTCTTCTTCAAATACCTACCATTTTTAAAAAAAATGCAAATTCTGAGATTTCCATATGTACTTCTGTAGTTTTTAGTTTGCAAGAATAATGACAGTCTATGGTTTATTGTTCTAGGTCAAACAATATTCCAGATCCCCGCAACGCCAATCAGTGGTCCGACAAGAAAGTTGTTCTGACAGAAAAATAGAAAAAAAGAAATTTCTCTTTACTCTTGAACATATGTAAAACAAACCCCTTTAAACAGAATTTCCATTGCGTTTACCATTTAAAAAAAAAAAAAATCGTAAACTTATACATGAATTTCGGCCGTCTAACGTGGCCTACCCCCTCAAATAAGCCATATTGGATGTAGCAAATATAATTTCAGTATCATTTTCCATACCTCTAGTAATTAGAACGTCCTGTATGTATGATACTTCTTTTTCTCCATTATCAATAGCTTATTATCAGGAATTTGCGTCTTTGTCTGGATTTCTTTTCTGTTCAATATTCGAGATACTATGCCATCTTTCTTTTCGAGATAACCTAGATGTACCTATTTCTCCGTCTTGGTACACATAGGTGCTTATGTACATACGTTTTCTATCCCTCGTTATGCACGCGGTTTTCCATCGAACGCCCACTTTTCCAACACGAGCGTTATTTCTTTTTCCTACCCCTGGCTCTATCCGAGATTTCTTCACCCCCTAGGAGTTCCTGTTTTCCCATTTCACTGTCAGTCTGTTACTTCTTCTCCGTATTTCGCATTTTTCAACCCCTCCCTCCCTTCTATGTACTTTGGCTTCGACTTCTTTCCCTTCCGGACTAAGTTTTTGTTTCTATGTTTGTCACTGTACACAGGTGGATTCGCTGTTGATCTCTATTTGCCATCCATGCCTGTTGATGGATTTCTCAGTTTAGGAATCTGTGCAAATAGCGTGTCATTGTGCTGTTTAACCCTTTGCACTCGAGTGGTGCCTCTGGAGGGACATATTTAATTTACCAGGGTATTTTAAAATGCGAGATTTAAGTTTTATTTATATTAGAATATAAGCATTGTAACACTTTACTTCCAAAATAGTGAATTCAGTTTTCGGAAGTTTTGGTGGAAGACATCCAAAAATGCTCCGAGCGCAAAGGGTTAATTTCTTCGAACTGTAAGGGCTACCATAACCCTCGAGATTTTAATACGTGTTGATACAATTATTAAATTGATTAAATAAATTCATGACTCTCCATTATATTTTGTGTCAAAGTTACCCAGATTTGATCGCAGAGGGTTAGAAAAATGCTTAAAAATTGCTATTTGTCGAATTTCAACGAAATAGAATTTAGTCGCTGATCAAACATTTTAAATTTTCAGAGATTTTATTGAAGAAGAGAAACTATTAAAAATCTGAAGGAGAGTTTAATAAAATGAACTTCGACCTCTAAAAGATTTGATGGATTGATTGAAAGGAAACGAACTGATCCCTATTAACAATTTAAAGAACGCTCTATCTTCGGCTATAGCCGTGTCCTAGTTTTTATTTAAATGGCACCACGAGCCAACCTCGAGGATAGCCCCATGAAACTTTGATCACTTGTCCGACATAAGGTAGTTGTAAAACGATCAAACTTCCGCCGTTTTCTCCTTTTAACTCCGCGATGCAAATCGGTTCGCCTCCAACTAAAACGATTTAAAAATCAGCAACATTGTCCCGTGAAAGTTTTTGACTGCCATTAACCATTTACTTATCCAACTCGTAAACAAACTCACACGATGTAAAATGTGCATGGATCGATATCATGCTGGTTCTGTGGAAAAAATAGGAATTTTAATGATACGTTAAAAAGAGACAGAAAAGACATCGGCTGATTGTTATAAAGGGTGAAGTTATTATTTTCTGTACGGAATGAAGGTTGCACTGCTCGTTCACCCCTCGTTTGAGCTGTATCCAAAGTGTCGAGTGCTTAGGCGGGTAACCACCTAGGGGCATTGGTGGCTGTTGGCTAATGACCACAGTAATCGAGGTCAGTTACACGAAATCAGGGAGGATAAAGCTCTCTGGAGTAAAATCTGCTCGAGAGTGAATGAAATTCGTTATTGAAACTGAGTGAGTACAAAAGTGTGCCAACAAGAGCTAAGAAATGGCTAAAGTTTAACTATCAGGGCTGAAGAATAGTAAAACAGTCGCATTAGTTCAGCTACTAAAACTGGGGAAAATACAGAAATTTAGCTGTCAAAGCTGAACCGGTACAGAAATTTGGATACTTGGAAAATTTGGTAGTAGGTAAAGATAAGCAAGTGGAGTTTAGTTATTACTTCTGAAGAAATACAGAAAGCTAAGCAAGTCATATCCACAGAAATACATAGCTTTAGCTACCAAAGTTAAACAAACACAAAAAATTCCCTCCCAAAGTAAAACAAATACAGTCGATTCGCATTGATCGTTGAATAAATACGAGGAATCGTATAGTAACAATTCTATACCCGAAATAGGGTATAAAATGTCCGATGGGATCGGGGATTCGATGGTTGATGTTTTTGCTGTCTGTTTGAGAACATTTCATGACTATTCGGAACGTTTCGAACGAACCACGAGATTAGACAGGATTCAAGGCATCCATAACGCTCGAGCCACGCGAACAACCCCGTTATTCGAGGGATGCAACAAGACAACTGCTTTGAATGGTAGACACATCGCTCGAGCCTTGTTAACCGAGAGACGCTAGTTCGTGCGGTTGCAAGTGCATCTAGCTGTTTGCATCCTGTCTGCAGACGGTGGCTTTGTTTCGTGAACAACGGACAAAATCACACCACTTTGTTCTTGAAAAGCTCGTAGTTTCAACAGACAAGAAAAACACACCTCAACCTCGTATTCGAGTCGTGTGTGGTTTTTCCAAATGGTCGCCTGGTCTGTTGGAGACTTGTGACTTGAACTTTTAGTTTCATTGATCAGACACGTTAAAAAGGTATTTGCTTTAGCTGAAAAAATTGTTTTGCGGATAAAAATATTAACAGTAACTCAGGAAATATATATACTTTTTTTTTTATAAAAATATAGAAACACAGAAGTTTTGGCTATAAAAGCTAGGTAAAAAGATATAAAAATTTAACTACTAAAAACCATTGTAATTTATACTTATGCAGAATACAATATTTTGTAATTTACACTCCTCCTTACTTAAATAATAATATCAAAATTATTTAAAATTTTTCTCGATTATTCGATTCGACGATAGGAAATTTATTACCAAAGTCGAAAAAGTTTCGAAATTTAGCTGTCGAACCACCCAACTCATCGCATCGTAAGACCTTCATCTTCCAACTTCCGCTCTGGAAACGAGAACGAATCGCTATATTTGCATCCCTTAATTGAAGGAATACGAAATCGAGGCTCGGAAGAAAAGCTCCGAGGATCGAAAACCGAGCGAAGACTTGGTCGATCGATTTTGCTGAACCTCAAGGAAACTGATCTTCCAGTCAAACACAAAAGTTCCATTCCACGAACCACGAACGAGACCAGCAAGCCGCTCTTTCGCTGGACCACCTTTCCAAATGAGATTTCGTACGATCGGTGGACGATGTCTTTGGAAATTCGGCTTGAAAGCTTCCATTGCTCGACAAACACGCTTAGCGCGTTTCAATAGTCCAGCGAGAAGAAGAAATACAGAAAAGACCCACAAAGTTAAAGCTTTTGTTGTTTTAAGCTCGATGCATTATTACGTCTTTGTGTATTTATTGAAAGATTGCAAATACTTTGACAAATCAATAATTATATTTCGAACACGATTTCTACGAAATTAATTTATTTATTAAATTAATTAATTTATTTGATGATTAAAGTGATACTGATAGTTAATATTAATGTTATTTCAGTAGTCGTTTAGGCTATGAGTTACAAAAAAAGTGTTAATACTATTTATTGAACGAAATGGAAACTATGTACATGTAGGCGTGTATGTACGTTTGTAAATCGCAAATAACAAAATGTAACACAGCATGCTGCGTGTTCATGTTTGTCCTGTGCTCCATCGAATCGTGCCCGATCGTGATCAACGTTGTATCAACATCCTTTTGAATTTAACTCGGGGATTAGGCTAGTAACAACGATAAAGCACGTGATTTTTATTACTCTCTTAAAACTGGCGGAAGAATCAGTATGAATAGGAAAATATTGAGAATTATTAAAGCGCTAAAAGGTCGGCAATAAAAAGAAACAAAATTGTGTTTAAAAAATTACAACGGTGGAAATAAAAGAAACGTACGGATTATTTATAGTAAATATTATAGAAATACAAGAAATTGTCATATTTACTTATAATAAATACCGGCAATATGAATGTTTAAAAATTTAACAATAAGAATAAATAGAAATATAATTAAAAACATTTACTACTCCCTTGTAAACACCGGAAGGGGCAAAAATAAGACTGACCGATTCAAATCGAACGATCGTATTTTCTCGCGTTTTAACGTCGAAAAAAATCGAAAGTTTAGATGAGTTCGCGCGAACGAAACGCGAAAAAAAAGGAACACAGTGAAAAAGAAACAACGAAACCAAATGAAAACTGTTTATTTCCATTTCCACCCGGACACACGACGGATCCTCTTACGTGTTCTAACTTTGCAATACCGTTTTCAAACTACGCTTCGTTTCGTCCTTTGTTCCACGACACGCTGAAAAACTTCTCATTTCGGTGCCGTTCGATTTCAAACGCGATCTTTTCTGTCGGTTGTTCCATCCTTTTCGGTTTAGTTTCCATTTTTTTGTTTTCCTAATTCGTTAGATACAGAACACAATTAAATCCATGAATTCTAAAACAGCACAAGTTCATTTCCTAATAGTTATTTCTGAATGGAAAAAATATTATTTTTTATTTGAAAATTTTTAAATGAGAACTGGAAAAAATATTATTCATTTTTCAGCTTAACATTCTTTAGACTTAACAAGGAATATTATATTCATCCACTGCTAAATATTATAATCTAATACTGATAATTACAGTTAATGTAATGAAATTAAATAACTAATTAACCCTTTGCGAATGAAATACTTCCGAGCTCCACACAATGTACGTAAAATAAATATTGATTTCATAGAGTAAAAGAACATAACCAAAAATCTATTTTTCTTAAAATATTGATCGATCAACCTGTGCTATTTATCAGTTCACTTTCATGAACGACGATTCAATTTTAATATCAAAGAAACATCGAAGCGACCGAGCATCGTCGAGCAACTTGCGGACTTCCGTTCAAGAGAAAAGTTTCCGGAAGTGGCCGCAAAAAGTCCAGAGTGACAAGTTCGACGAGCGTTTGGACATTATTGAGACGAAATTCCGAGCGGGGAATTGAGAAAGAATCGGAAAAAAGAGCAGGAACATTCCGTTTCAATCGTGGAAGTTGAAATTTTTCATTTTTTATCGCGTTAATTTGATATATTTGCGTTCCGGTGTAATCAACGTTAATTCAAATATTATTTTGATACGAAACGTTTGTTCAATTCCGATCGAAATCAAAGCAAACGCTGTCAACTTTGATATTTGTTAATTTTAACACGACAAATATTTGATAATTGTAATAGAAATATTTCTTTTTACGAAGTACGTTTGAAACATCCAAAATTGATGTTTCAATGAAATGACCGTCAGTTAAAATTAATTAATCCACCTTTGACGCCCCTTGCAATTAAACCTAAATTCCATTCGACTCGCGTACCTTTAAATTGTCCGTGTAATTAAAATTTCATGAGATTTTTTCATTTAATCACCCATCCCAAAGTTACCCAGCGATAATTGTAATTTGAAGTAGGTCATTCTTCGTTCGATACCGAACGATAGGACAATTAATTGCCTCGTTTTTATCGAGGTTCCCTGATAAAACTCTACCCACGGTTATAAATCATGTCGCAGCTTATTGATTTTCGGCGGTGAAAGGGAAATTTTTCGTGAAATATAATCAGACGACAAGGTTCTTCTGGTTATCAAAACGAAACACGACGATAGTAATGTCGAAAGGCATTCAACGAGACAATGAAATTCACCGTTTCAGGCCACGCCTGACGACCAAGAATTAAACAACTAAATTCGGCCCAATTGAATGTACGACAACGGATCGTTTTAATGAAAACACGTCCGACCTTTTGTCTGTGCTGTGCGCGCGTAATATTTGCACGCCGAATACGACCGGCTTGAAAAATGACCTGGATAACCGAAAACTCGTGTAGACTCGTTGTTCATAGGTTGAACAATTTCTGGGAATCGTTTTTGCTCGTTCTCGCCCTTGTTTGTGAAAACGCTTTATTTTAAATATTTGAACAGTGCTTTTGGAATTTTGTTTGGAATTTCGAAGGAATATTCATCACTGGTGTCATCGCGTTAATATACATTGTTAATTTTACTAATTATAAAATATGACCGTATTCAAATTGTCGACAGAAATCGTTTAAGACGTGTTATCGACTTCCACCTTTCCCGTATTTAAATATTGAAATATTTACGGTAGCGAAATTTTAGCCATAACACACGTTATTTCACAATATTTATCAAATGGTCGTTGCTAGAATTTCGCTAATTATAATTTCTTTTTCGCCCCAGTGAAAAGTGCACGATTAACGTAACAAATTGAAATCATTTTTCGTAAACGTTACGACTGTAAAAAAGGATTCGTTCGTGGTAAAATGTCAGCAGAAAACAACGATGAAAAGACGAGTCCAGTCACTCTATCCAACGGAAATGGTGTCCTTTCTCGCGGTCGTAAAGCTCCACTAACGTTTCATTAAAACTTCGCTGCGAAAGCGTCGGTGTCGTGAATTTAATTAGGACAATTACAGTGGTCGTTGGACGATCCGTTACGGTTTACTTGCACTCCAGTTGAGTCTTAAATCACCGTGACTCTGATCGTTCAACGACTTTGCTTTACAGCCTCGAATAAAAATCAGTTCATTCCCGAGACGATTAAGAAAAATATCAACAACTGTTTGGATAAGGGAGGAAGCTCTCTCCACTTGATCGTAGAAGAACCTAGAGAAAATCTAACCTGGAGTAACAACGATAAGTTTAGTTGACTTTTAGTCACCTAACAAAATTTATACATAGTTCTAAAACTAAAGTTTAAAAAATCATAATTTCCAGTAGTTAATGTAGAAATTAAGAATTGTCAAAGTATGCTAATTTCGCAAATATCCCAGCAATGTTGAAAAGAGCAGCGGAAGGTGTACGAATTCGGTCGAAACAGAAACAGGGTGTGGCGTAGAGGCACCCTGACCGATAACGTCTTGTCGTGACGTTGTGCTAAGGCCCTGAACTGAATCGAGGTTCATTGTCTGTGACCTTACTTCGCCTGGTGTGGAGCCTTATTCATAAATGCAGGGTTCGCGATTGTTAACTGGCGCCAGGCATGCGATCCATCGATCCTCCCTGCACCCTTCTCCCACCCTTCGCACGTTGTCGAGGGGTTGCACGGACATCGTGGCGCATAGATACATCAACGTTGGTGTTTCTTTTCGAGAAACGTCGCTCCCGACCTTCAAAACACCGACTGTAATTTGATTCAATCCTTGGAATTTGCTCTAATGAATAATTCTTAATGAATGAATTTTCCGATTCTTCAAACGATTCGAATAGAACTTTGAAACGATTGAAGTTGAATCTCTTGATTAAGGAGTAAGTATCACAGCGTTAATTACTATATTTTTGGTAAGTTTGTATCTCTCTGCGATAGATTTCAAATCGAAGTAGGTAAAAGAAGTAAGTATTATCGATAATTTCTTACAAAATATTCCAACTGAATGTCACTTTTCAACGCGTTGACTATTCAAATTTAGTAACACAGAGTTAGTAATAAAATACTAAACTAGTAACTCAAGGTACCAAACTGAAAGCTCAGATTTGAAAATGAAGCTATCGTATCGTTAACAATCAGTCCGCTTTTTACCAAGGCGGTCAACATGTTATTATACCAAGTACTATAATACAATACGTTCGCTACTAAATAAATCAAGTCGTGAAAGTTTAAAAAAGCTCGCTTATCATAATATCTGCTGGAAACCCTGCATGGTCGATTACTCTCGATTCCGCGCCTGTTCAAGGCTGCCAACCTCGGGCAATCGATATTTCCCAGGTGCAGGGAAACAAAAACCAGCCAAAGTAATAAGGAAGGGGCCACGGTTTGTTCCACGTGAATTTAGCCTGTCGGAACAACGATCAGGATTCGATGTCTGTTCCAGGGTCAATTATCGTGGCGAAGGATCGGTCGATAACGATAGCGTCCAACACGAAGGTCTAGGATAGAAATTGCGTGCCACGATTCAGTTAATGGTCGAGGGCTACGTTCAGGAACAGACCATCTTGAACAAGGTCGTAGACAATGAACTTCTACCATCAGATTTCCTAACTAGCGCACACCAATCGATGCTAACTGCCATACCTTGGATCCCTCGAAATTCTCGAATACGATCGCCCTAATCGAATAGGTATTATCGTGGTAACGTTTTAATTAATCGTTCGTTCGAAATTTGTTACGAGAGTAAGATATTCTGGGACTTGTTTAATAATTATCGTACATTTTGTTATCGAGTTTCCATCGGGAATGCACGATGAAGGTCGACGAGATTAACCTCGTTAATAAAGTTTAATAGAGACACGACAGGTTCATCTGGTGGAGATTTTCGTGATAAGTCCTTGAAAGCTTAGTCAACCTCGATACACCTTTCAGGATCTTATTTATAAACTTACAACCTTCGAAATTCTAATCTTTTACGCAAATAAGGGACCAATTTCAAAGATTGATTGGGGTATTAGGATGATAAATAAGGAAATTGGATGAAAGCTTTCGACTCGAAAATTGAGATTTAATTCAATGGATAATTTCAAATTTTAAAGCACCAGTCTAGGAACTTAGATAAGACTGAAATTGAAACTAAAATCCACATTTTCTGTTGTTCAAATTTTTCTACCAATTAACGAAACGAACGAATTTCACGTTGGAAATACAATCGACGGGAATCGATGTCGTAGAAACCGTTTCGAATCGGTTCTGACAAATGACAAATCGATCGGAATTCGTAAGCAGAAAGATAGATATCTCCATACGAAATCATAGCCATACATTATACCTACTCCATCTTTCTTTCCCTCAGTTTTTTTTTCCTTCCTTCTTTTACCCGGTCTTTCCTTTTTGTTCGATTCACCGGAGAAATAATAGAGGGATGAAATATTCCTCGGTGTTCCGACAGTGGATATTAAATGTCCTCGAAAGGCGCACATATGTAAGCACAGAAAGGAAATTCTGTTCTTGAGTATTATCGGAGAACGTCGGCTGTAGGCAGTACAAGAGTTTCATAGGAAAAATGTTCGAGATGCATAAGATCCTTATTTATTGCAGTCTGATACGTGTTTCCTGCGAGAGTACCGGCTTGAAAGCTGTATTAAATTCACCTTCTGTCAGATTAAAAACATCCATGTTGTCGTTTATTTTCCCGACGATATTCCATATTCTATCTCTCTTTCACAAGTGTTTGCAAACTCGTTGGAATATTCAACTCTACAATAGAAATAAAAATTGGAAGTAAAAATATGAATAGTGTTATCGTTATACTCAGCTGTAAGGTGGCACATGGAAAGCTCGAATTTTATAGCAAATGGAAAAAACTTCGATTATACAAACGTCCAAGGTATTACTACCTTGGTAAGGTACTACCGACAAGGTAAACGTCCACTGTACTAATTTGTAAACTGCGTAATATTACACTAATTTGCAAGGTAGCAAATCGAAAGCTAAGATTTTACAAATATGTAAATTATAGAATATTACACTAGTGTGTAAGGTAGCAGAATGGAAATCATAGGTTAATACAAATACGTAAACTACATTAGACTAATTTTCAAGATAGCAAATTGAATGTTTAGATTTTACACCAAGTATGATAAATGAGCTAACAACTCGTATATTATATTAAAATTTCTCTCTTTCATTCAATTTCTCTTAAAAATCACATTTTACAATTTACGATCGCGCCGTAACAAAAGTTTGATTTATTTTGTAAATATCAAAATGCGTAATGTTCTGTCACGAACGAAACTCGATGTCATAACGCGTGAGGAACAGGAGGAGGACAAAGAGAGGGAGGGGTAATCAATTTATGGAGATTGAACACGATATCGATGCATTGTTCGTCATATCGGATACCTTGCAGTTTCTCCTGTTCGTATCGTCGCGTCTCGTTCGACAACACCGCGTAATTTATATAATTACGCGAACACCGATTCCCCCAATTACCGGCAATAACGTCGTTCAAACAGAAACTCGATAGAATTATCGATTCCGTAGAAAAGGGGATTCGCCCCGTGCGTCGAGATTAGTTTCCCCGACAACATTCGAACTCTACCCGCCACTAATTATTCTTAATCGTTCTCATAAATAATTTTCCCTCCCATCGGAACGTCCCGATCGTTAATCATCGCGAACGAACAATTTTCCTTTCCAAATCGATCCGTTTAACGCTACCTCGAAGCTCGATGCATCGAACGTTGGCACGAAAATTATTACACAAGGGTGGCATAATAAAGTTTAATACCTTGCATCAGAGTATCTCGTTACGAGAGGGTTGAATGTATAATATTGGCAACATGGTGAGTGCTTGATTGTACAAGATAAATTCGTGAAATTGTGAAAGTAGAGAAAGATTGAAACAAAGTAATAAAAATAATAAATATAATATTAACGTTGCTAAAAATTTTCTCTCACTTTTTTCCACAATTATTCGACTATACGATTCTTGTACCAAAAACTCGTTAATTAGCTTCTGATCGGATTAAGGTCACGTGGGAAGAAGGAATTTACGAAAAATATTTCATAATTCCATAAAAGAACTTTCAACTTAGGAAGGAATACTTAAGGGATAGTTATGAATCCTTTTACGTGTACGAGCTCGTTCTCGTCCTTGAGTGGATTTTTTCCTACTTCCGTTGGACAATATGGAAGGACATTAAGCTAAGCTCCGGTTCGACTTTTGACATTAGCCGGCCTCGAAAGCCGTTCAGAAATGTGTAAAACGATATCCCGATCCTCTCTGACATCCTTCCTTCGTTTTGGTTAGTTAATCGAACTTCCCACGAATTTATCGAGAAACGTATTCCATGCGTTTTACATCAAAATAAATTCTTCGGCTCGTATCGCGTCGAAATTATCAAGCAACCGGGATAGCGTGCACGAGATTTGATTAGGTTAATTCGATAACGAGCTTATTTGAGTGGCCGGGGAACCTCTTCGCGGTCGGAGAGCTCGAACTGGCAAGACAGAAATCTGCAACTCGTCGTCAGATGTGATATAAACGACTTTAGTCGAATCGAGGAATGCGGAATGTACCGTTGGAATCCTATTCGTTACTTTCGTTTCATTACTCGTCTCCAATCGATTGCTCCGATACTCACTCCAGACCCTATCTAGATGCCTTTTTTTACTGCCACACGATTTTTAGGAGCATCGAAGGTGTACATTTTGATTACAGATTATTCCCACCCCTTCCATTTTTACATCCAACTAAGATTACTGATGCAAGCTTTTGCAAATTGAATGGAATATTATTTTGACAAAAATTACGATGAATTGTACGAACTTTGAGACCATTACAGACCGGATAGAAAATTAATTGAATATTTATCCGTTCCAAATTTATTTATCTTCATCGTATCAACTGGTAAATGGTGTTAGAACAGATTGCGACTGATAAGTAATCATCGAGATAAGCAAAAAGGTTAGAAAAATGCAAGGAGGATAAATTAAACGATATCTGAACGTTTTACCGATTTACGACAAGTGTCAAGGCCACCTTCGATAATCATTTAACATTATGCAGACAGCTGCGTTGGTGTATACTTTAACACGCGAACCGTGTAATCGCCCACCTGTTATGTTTACGATAAATTAAATGCAAAAAACCTTAGCTGTTGAAAGATTGACATAATTATGACAAATTGTTAAAAATTCCTTTTTTTTTTTAACCATTAACACGGTGTAAATTAAATTTAATCCTACATATTAGCATTGCTAATTAATATATAAACAGTTGTAAATTAGGCTGTTTATTTATCGCTTTTATATATTAACTCTTCCATTTATTGGAAATATTTTTATTTTTGAGAAGAACGTTTGATATTCAAAAAATTGTTGAAGGGAGAACCGTGTGTGTGGATCGTGCTAAAGGTTCGGTTAGTTTCGACTGAACGACTCTTTAGATCACTTTCTGGAATCAGCGACGAATAAACGCTTCTAAGATCACACGATCCCTATATTTAGATCGACCAACCATTTTCTCATTGGCTGCAAGATGAACTATTTTCCTGTATACTAACAGCGATGTGATCAATTACTCGATTACACTGCAGTGTATAATGGTCTAATGGTTATTCTATTAGGTTGTTGCATATGAAATGTCCGATTTATAATAGCAACTTTAAATAAACACATTTTTTATGAAGAATTATTAAAATTTATACACTTTTTCAAGAAATTACAATTTTTCTAAATCGGACGTTCCATGTGCAACAAATTAAAACAGGTACTCTATATTTTCATTAGCATATTTTTAGAACTAGGAAATTTCCAAATATTATATGTTCAAAAACTGAGAAACTTAAAAATACATTTAACGAATTTACAACACTCCAAAAGTTCTAGTAACCAATAAAAATCGCCAGATCCGTTACTACTACGTTTCTGTATCAATCGAGATATCAAAAAAAGGTCCAAATATTTCCTCGTCGATCCGTTTTACGATTGAAAATGTTGAAAGAGGGTGGTGTTGCAATACGGGACGAAAGGGGTGGGTTGGGAGCGGATGGTGACTCGTTATCGATAGGGGGTGGATAAAAGAGGGCCACGATTTAGGCACTCGACACAGGGTTACGAAGTGCACGTATCGGGTGCGTATAATCCGCGACCGTTGGGAGAATTGGGTCGAGGAGACGTTCCCCGTTCCAACCCTCCGGGGCCACCCTCCGTTCAACCCCAGCCCCAACCGCCCCATATAACCGGCGAATTTATCGCTCGCGGCCGTGCAACAATCGCCGATTCGGGTCAGAGGCGGCTCCTGCAACCCGGAAGTCGCGAAGTCGTGGATCCTGTGTGTCGTTCTTAACCCCCTTTTCTCCTTTTGTTAAAGATTTTAGAAAAAAAAAAGAGAGAAACGCTCTCATGAATGGGCTACTGGCTGTGCAAAACATCGTATCGTTGATCTTTTTTTATCTTCTTTTTTTTTCACGACGCAGCCAGCCACCGCATCGTTTGAAAAACCACCGCCGAAAAAGAGTATGACGTTCCTTTAATTCGCTTTCCTTTGTTGCCACGACTGCGACTGACGTCGGAGATACCGTTTCTTGTGGAATTTCAACGGAACACTGGCTTGGATGTTTCTGGGGTGGTATGTTTCATTTGGAGAGGATTTCAATCGCATACTACTATCTTTAGAAATTTTATTCGCCTAGTAGCATGCCGGTTTCGCGAAAGAATTTCGATGATTAATTTCCTCTCTTTCGGAGTCTTACTTCGAGGGTGGAATTTCCCTTTCCTCGAAGGAGTTTCTCAATGCTACGTAATTTAGCAATTTTATTTGAAGAGCACGTAATTACGTAAAAATCTTATATTCAAAATAGTATCCTTCTTCCAATAACTTGCTCCTTCAGGGACTTCGGGCGTAAGGATGGAATTGTACTTCGCTCACGGGGAGATTTCGTTGATTGATACATTTTATAGATATCTTATTTCGAAAATGGTATTCTTCTTTCGATGATTTACAGCTGAAAGGATCTTACTTTGAGGGTAAAAATTGCTACCCTCATGGGAGAAATTTCAACGATTGCTACCCTCTTCAAAAACCTTGTTTTAATATCTTTTGCACCCGAGACTTTGAACCCTAGGGTACTCGTTTGCAGTCTATGACCTTTCAATTTACAAAATAAAAGTATCTGTTACTCTATCAGCCATTCAATTCTAAACACTCTGACAAAATCGAGTCTCCGATATTTCCGTATCTATTTAACCCTTTGAATTCGATACATGTAATTCATCGCAAAATTTTTAAACGTGAAATTAAAATCTTATTTACATCAGAATATAGGAAATTATCAAAAGGGATAAAACTAAATAAATTCGTAAACATTTCCAAATTTTTGTTTTCAAAATAAAACTTTTGATATCCAAATAAATTAATACTCGATCATCGAACTTCGACAATTCACCCCAATTACCACAGGGTACAACTCACTTTCTAACAACGAATACTGTTATTCGTCCGAGCTGCACAAAACTGTGATAACGAGAAATGATTATTTACGAATGAATAGTAGGAAGAAATGTACCAACGGTCCTTGAATGTCTACGACCACGAGGCCAGACAGCACGATAACGAATCCCTCTGTTCCCCGGTCGATCGATTTTTGGTCGCTGTTCGTGCTGTTGAAAAGAGTTTCTTTTAAACTCGTCCCGACAATGAGGCGCGAAAGAAAAGCTTGGAAACGAGAAAGTTCACAAGATCTCTACGACGAAGCCGTCAGCCACCGACTAGTCATAATAGAAAAATCGCGTGGAAATGTTCCAGTCGGCCATGGATCGAATGTCAACGCCCCTATACGTATACCAGCCGCTTTTTCCTTTTGAAAAATAAAAGTTCCTGCTTTGTTTTTGTTCGCGAACAAAAGGTTCGATACGAAAAAAAAAAAAAACGGAGTTACGTTACATCTGAATAAAAACAACCGTTGTTTCACGAGTTTTCGCTTAAGTTAATCAGTTGGTTCTCTCAAATTAAAAAAAATGTGAAAAGGTGAATTGGATTCTTAATTTTATTTCTCTAATTTGTAAATATTTATGAGGGTCTTTGAAAATTAAATATTCTTAAAGACTATTTAATCCTAGAGTGCGACTCGTTATCGATGAAGGATGGAATACATTTAACTAACACCTTATTTTAAAACTGATCACTCCACTTTGATATCTCGATTCACCAAAATACGAAATAATACAATTTCAAGATTACTCACATTCGCTGGGTGATTTTGGGACGAGATGTTGATGCTCCAGTTGGGTCCCATTCACTGGCGAATCTGCGAACAGAATTTAATTGAAATTAGATCAAGTGCAATTAATTAATTCGAGTAAATATGTACTACGAAGATCCATGTTGTAGAACAAAAAAGCAAATAGCTCTCGTTATTGGCACTCGATCATAAAGTTCGAATTAAATTGTATCTATCTTTGTTATTTTATTTTTTGAAAAAAGTGCATTCAAAATAAAGAATCTGTTTAAGGTGCCAATAATTGGGTACTTCAGCCTACAACACGTGAGAACACGCGATATGATAAGGGTTGGCGAACGATCGAATCGAATCTATCGTTGATTACGATCAACGGCAGCAACACTGGCATCGACGAGGGCCTTGGAAAAGCCTCTGAACCGTATATAGAACAGGTACGAAAAAAAAAGAAGAAGAAGAAGAGGAAGAAGAAGAGGGACAGAAGACAAGAGGCGTAAATGTAGGTGAAACATAGGAAGGCCTTCGCGAAAGAGAAGAGCTGCTGACGCCGTGATGCGGCTTAAACTCCACCTCGTCACCGATTGGTCGATGAAACCCTCTGCCGACACAGGGTTGATGCGCATCCCCGAGCCATCTTAAACGACCCTTCTGAAAATATATTATGCAACGTGTAACCTGTACAACCGATACGTGTTTAGGACCTTGATGATGTCTTCTAAACTGCCACGTACCACGGCTGCAAGATTTTTCCTACGATTTTCGCTCGGCTACGCGTTCAGACTCCCTTATAAAACTCGCTTCCTATTTGAAACGATCGCAAACCGGTGGATTTGGTTCGCTTCCGTTTACCAAGTAACCAACACAAGCCAGATATTTTAACGTAAAACAAATCCTTTTTCTTGTTCTTGCTACAAAGTTAATTTTTATCGATCCCATTTTGCTTAAACTTTACAACTTTTTAACTATTACTGGGTATTATCCGATCATAGAATAAAAGCTGTGTATAATATTTTGGATTTTGAATCTATCGTTCTTTCTACGATTGGAAGAATATTAGTCGAATTTTCGTTTGTTAGGTCTCTTTCACCGGGAGACTTCCACGACCCGAAAATTTTGGCTCTTCCCTTGAGAATCGAGTTATCGAAGTTCGAGCATATTTCGTTCGTATCTCTGGTAGACGAGCGAAAGTCTTATTAATATAATATAAAAGAAATATAAGAATCATTAGCTTTGCAGAGTAATTACGATATTAAGATGCAATGTAAAATTTTGAATGAATTGAACAACCGATAGCAATGTAAAATATATTAATAATTATACTTTTTCGAGTAATATTTGACTAATAGCCTTTGACCAATACATCAAAGATACATCTGGAGTTTACGGTTGCGCCCTTCTTGCTGTAATCTAGATAGCAAAGAAGAATCTAGAAAAACGTGAAAGGCAGCCTCCATCAGTGAATATCGAATAGGGACACATTATCTCGGACAAAAGCACTCGACGATATTAGAAACTTCCTTCGTCGAAGCGTAAATATATTGTAGATATAACAGGGTCAGCAATTACGATCGCCACGATAAAAGCAATAACATTAACGTCTCGAGAGGAAACAATCGCTGAATAAATTCGATTTACAATCTACTCGTGGAACATTGTACGCCTATCCTTTCAAGTATCTCGAAATAATCGAAGCAGATGGCGCCTCCAGTCGATAATATTGGATCAAACAGACAAGTGAAGAATTTCAAAATTTAGTTCAAAAAATTACCTACAGATAACCATTGCAAATGGTTCATTAATGGTTCAAATAGATCATTCTATTTAGGTCGAATCAAAGTTTGTATTAAATTGATTCCACAGATATAAAATTAAATTAATTAATTTTCTATTTGGAAATTAAACGCCAATTAACCCAGAAATTACGAAGCTAAGTCAATCGAAATCCATATTTACGAAAACGATGTTTTGATTAAAATGAGACACTCGAATTCTTCGACTATGAATTGTAGTATATTAGAAAAATATTATAGGAAAATAACCTAGTAAATTCTTGAATTTCCTTTTATATTTCCTCTTCACTTTGCTTGCCAAACGACGTATGTTTATTCCAAGATTGCAAGGTGTTTCGTCCACAGTCAGATGCAAGACTACGCATCGTAGCAAAGATAAAAAGGAAAACAGAGGATGGACAGTCGTTCTTATCAGAACGGACGAAAGCAATCGCTTTCAGACGGCGGAGTCGCACGTTTCTTTTTTACTCGTTCACTCGTGTCTGGCCTTCTTTGATGCTGAAAATTAAAGGAGACGCTGTTGACGCTCATCAGCAGCTCGCGACAGCGGAACGCGAATACCTGGAACGTGACATCGAAGCACACAGGCCACGGAAATCACTCCAGACACGGTTTCCTCCTCGAAAAGATAAAGTGACACTGAACGTGACACTGCGTCCCTCGGTTCGTGCAATATCTTCATCTTCAAAGTGTACAATTCTTCGCGTTTCACCTGATACAGGACCGTGATACTACGACAGGAATGATATAGATTTCTTGCGTACAACAAAATATCGATCCAACGTGTAAAATCATATTGATTCTCTTCTGAAATGTACTTTTGAGAAAAACGTGATTAAAGTTTTGGGTATCAATAAAAAAACTTTCTTCTTCCAAAAAAATGAATTTTTTCGACCTCATGACTGCATATAAGCCCTTAATATCCGGTATTGTTTGACGAATCCAACGAATGAGGAGGAAGAGAATTGGATAATACTATATAGGAGCTGGTGTTTCCTAAGGGGATCTGACCTAAAATTTCCGAACATCACGGCGTTCCATTAACGATATTGAGTTTAAACAATTAATCGAAGACTACCGTGGTGGTTGAACGTAGTAACCACAAGACCAGATCACCGTCTTCGACGGTTACAGTGCCTCTCAAGTTACTTCGAGCATTAGAGACCTCTAGGGAATTTAGATTTTATCGAATTATTATCAACAGCATCGAATTTACGGTAACGAAATTATCCAACCAAAGCAACGAACAATTAGAAATTCTTTTTTGGAAATTTACATCTCTAACCACGAATTCCCCTGTGTAATTTGACAGCAAACAAGTGTTAAGAATGAACAAACAACTTTCAAGAATCAGTCGACCGAGGTGGTAATCAAATTGGGTTTCTCCAAGTTCCAGGTGTCAGGGAATAGGCAAGATCTCTGGAGGATAAAGGAGGAAACGATGGATACGCGATTCTGATGAATATTGAAACAGCGGCGTAAACGTGTAGCGATACGGATATTTAAAACACAAGAAAATGGGGTCGCAACTCCTTTTTTCTCCCTTTCCTATCTACCTTGACGTGCACTCACGAAGATGAATTCCTCGAGAACTTCCGCGTCGAAGTTACTTCGATGAATGGCGGATTAACGACGCCCAGCTGATTTTATTGTTCTTTGTTTGCCTTCCGACTATGAAATCGCGGTTAAACCGTTAACTCGGAAAGATGAATTAACTGGTCGGTCGAGTGAAAGCAGCTTGAAATCCTATAATGCATTTACTCAAGGATCCTTTCAATTTGATCTGTTTTCACAATATTTCGTTTGTTTCTATCGTTTGTCGTTTCAAGCGCTTACTGGGAATATTTCTAATTAAGTGGGTAAAAGAATTCCTATCTTTTGAGACGAAAATAAAAATATGTTTGTCGCGTATCAATTAATTTATCGCATCAGATGGTTCATCTTAATTTTTCCTACGCTTCGGCAGAGACTTTAGTCGAATGAAGATTTAAGCGTTTAGGATTTATTCAACGTGAAAATTGCCGCGTTGCTTGCGTAAGACGCGGCTCGAGCGCAGAGGATGAAGAGAACTTGTATGCAACACCCAAGCAAGCGCTAACAATTATTTTATTATTGGCCCAATTACGCCGTTATTGTTTTCTCACACGCGCGGCGTATCACTTAAAGACTTAAAGCGGTTTGAGGCGGCTTCGTCAGGGTGATTCAACCAGTCTGGATTTTTGCGCTCGTGCGACGCCTTCGGACGCTCATTGTCCGGTTTTCTCGCCTCTTTTGTAATTGAAAGGAATTCTTCAAATTCAGTATTAACTCTTCGAAAATTGAACCTAATCAGCGATAATTCTTAAAACTTAATCCTAATCTTCTGCAAAACTAGACCAACTAGAAATAATTTTGATATTTCAATATCAATCCTTCAATTATTCAATCTAATGATCTCAGTCATACAACAATTGTGAGCATTTTATTGTAGTTATTAACAGAAGGATTAAAAGATCACGAATGTTCATGGAATCTCCGACGAAGATTGTTACGATCTACGATGTTTCCCACGATCGTTCGCGCATTTGTTGAAAATAAATCGATGAATAGAATCTTCAAAGCGAGCCGCCTTCTACGGTTACGCGGGTGGTCAAGAGCATAACGATTAATCGCCGGATCAGAGGTCATGAACACCGCGTTTCCAGAGTTTGCAACCTTCTTCGCCCCATTGGTCATCAGGCTTTCCGTCTTCTGCAACGAACATGGTAAACGATATACAACATTACATAAGTTTCACATCATTTTCATTTTACTCCATTGTCAATGATTATTCGTGTCCATGAACAGACCGCTAATTCTGGAATTGTTGTTCACCGTTTAATAACTGAATATTATCAATTTCTTTAGCCGAAATTTGGAAAATTTCTCCTAAATTTAATGAACATAGGAAAATATTTTTCTGAGATTCGAGCTAAACTTTTATTCTATTAATTCTTGGAACTTGACTCAATTTCTGTTCTACTGATTCCCCGTTTACCATAACGTAGCATCTTCTATGGAATCTAACGACCATGTTATTATCCAATTTCATGCCATGGCAGTTGAGCAAATTAATTCGCAGAAACGAATTATGACTTTCGACCACGATTTGGTCCTCTTCCCTCGTTTTCAGTGTCTTCGTCCGGCTATATTTTGAAGCTTATCTGTAACGGACGATAGTCGGCGGACTGAAAGGGGACAAAAGTGGCCGCGGCACGCCAGTTGGCGTAATTCAGATATTAATACACCAAGGCGTCTGCCTGGACACCAAGCACGGGTTGCTTCTACTCGGGAATTCGTGACGTATCCTCGGGAATAAATGTCAATTGACATGCGGGGTCTTCGGTGGAACGATCTTTCCCACATCTATCTGCCCAGCGAATACCATTTGCCACGACACCAACAAACGTCAGTTTTACGGTTCAACCGGATAGATTCATGAATGAATAGAAACTTTCATCTATTCTGATAGTTTGAATAAAAACTGTTCGTTTATCGTAATTTATGTCGATCGTACTTACGGGTGCCACTTCTTTTTATTGCCTTTTATACGATGGTGCTTCAGAGAATCGTCGGTTCTTGAGATTACGAGGCCCGCGTGGATGAAAATTGTTCTGAAGGATTTTTACAGCTGAATTTCAATAACATTTTATACTAAAACTATTGATAAGTTTAGAATGCGTTCTTTTATAGATTTGATTATGATGTTGAAGCAATAAGTTTTGTAGTGTTTTGGTATAAAATGTTGTTGCGAAGCTTCGAATATTATTGAAATAATTTGAATATCCATACATTCACATATATAAATATTTCAATATTTTAGCTGTTCAAAGTTGGAATTCAAATCAAGAGGCTTAACTAAATTAAACCACGAACCGTGAATTTCACCCTAAAAAAGAATTTTTTCTCGTCACCCTTTCTGAATCCGCATAGAATTTCAGGGGAAAAAAGAAACGTGGTCGCGGCACGGTTTGAAGAAGCTCCAGTTAGCGAAGTTCCCGAAGCAAATAACGAGGGGACAAAGAAGAAGGAGGGAGGGTTCACGAAGCTTTCTCGAAATAATCTTTCCGCGGCTGTATACGCGACGCGTCCGCAAAAGGCAGCCCCTCCAGGCTCCGACTGAGCTTCGACGAATAGCTCCGCACGTTACCGTTAAATTCTCTGTTGATAAACACCAAGAGGAAGAGAGCCACATTTCAGTTAAGCTGGCAGACTGCCATCTTCTGTCTCTGAAACGTCTGAGTATGTTTCGCCCGAAACACACGTCCCTGGAGTTACAGAGTGTCCCGATAAAATGTGTATCCGCCAAAAAAGAAAAAAATGATTTTTTCAATCTCCAAACAATGGATTAAAAGAAAACGATTCTAATCTTTCGATAGTTTAAGAAATTTGTTGAAAAGAAAATCAAGTTACTTCTTATAACAAAGAAACTTGACTGCTACCAATGCAACGGAAGAAGGTTGTTAAAAACAACAGAAACTAATGTTTTAAAAAATAACAGCATGAATATACATGGACTCTCGACTGTGTTAATTATATTATTATACATGTTCATGTAAAAATACAAAAGTGTATACATTTTATTGGGACACCCTGAGCATATTCGTGTGCATGCATAATGGGTGGCGGCGTGAACGAACCACCAACCAGCCTGGATGCACCGACAATGACGTTTCGCGATTCAAAAGCGGAACGGTGTCTGTGAAAACAACGTAGGTGGAAGAACTTTCTTGTTAATTCATTTAGAACGTCGTCATCGTCTTGAATACCGACCGACTCGTTTAACCCTCGGCTAGGTCGTTCGAGATCGCTAGCTTTCAACCCTTGTACGACGAACCGCGGTGAAATGGGACAGTTTAAATTTAATTGCAGTATTTTTTTAACTCTCCAAAGTATTCATTCAACGCTTGGAAGATGGATGATATTGTTTTTTTATTAATACTTTGAAATTAATTAACACGTTATGAAATAAACCGCGGATAGCGTTAATATTAAGCTAATAATGCTGGCTATCGAATTGAAAGGTTTAAATACAACATGTTAAATTAACTTTCAAGTAAATGAGATAGTGAAATTAACTGGATCGTTCAGCCAAGACTTCGACGCTGTATTAATTATTCAACAATTCATAAAAAAAATATCCAATAATCCACAGATCTAATATAAGAATTTGCTAAAAAAGTACGCACAAAAATGGTACGCTATTAATACAAATTTCTTCTCTCGAGAGAGGAGGCTCCAAGCATCCAGAGGGTTGAATAGGAATTAAGAACGTTAGCAGTTTCCTGGAATAACCGAAAACGATTAAATGTTCGTAAACCGACGACAGGTTGGAAAGGATGTACATGCGACAAGAGGCAAAGAGAAAATGAAGGTTTACCTCCCTGTGGAACGTAAACAAAGTGGCTAACCCCGTGAACACGTCGGAATTATCGAGGTTGCCCGGTTTCGAATTAAACGATAAAACGTGGCCGCGAACCACCGTTCGCGATACATACACGGTTCTAATCTCGCTTCGCCTAACGAACGAACAAAGTTCGAATTAATTATCGTGGACGGTCGCTCAAAAGGCAACAACGATATAGAGTATCCCAAGAGGGAGGGATGCATTGAGAAGCTCGCCAGGGGGATGACGATGGTGACGATGATGTGTTTTCCAATCGTAATTACACGCTCGATCGCGCGTGCGCTTAAGCAACGAGATTAATGAACTCCAAGTGGAATAATCAATCTTGAGGTGTTCAATGATTTTTTTCTACAGAGTTTCGTTAAAAAGTAACCGTCAAAATGTTCATCAAATACCTTATTCATTATTTTCAGAATACTTCTAATCGGATAAACGAAAGAAGTCGGTTAATAATATGAACGATACGAAGGTTGTAAAATTTTGTTACTCAACAACGTGTTACTCGTCAACGAAACACGCATTTCGATGTTAAACAACTAAATTAAGATGAAAGGTTGGAAAACAAACAGATATCCCGAACAGCTTCAGGGATCTCCCTGAAGAGAATTATTTAGCCAGGGATTCCAATTGTTCTTCAGGTCGCGTCGACTTAAGCTGCGGCTAAGAAAGGGTGTCTACCCTTGCCCGAAGCTACACGGTCTAGTTTCGCTTGTCTGAGGGCGCCACGTCTCTCGCACGACACCTCGGACAATAGATACGATATATCGCTCGGAACTGCTTCTATTTACCATGCGACACACAACCGCGACAAGCCTACGCGTGATAAATGTCCCGGTATAATTTGAATCTTATTTCACCCTATCTCACGCCAACAGAGCTACCACCCTCGATCGAGCCCTACGACTTAAGGGATGAAAGAAGCTTAAACTGGCGACAGGCTTCCTCGCGGTCAAAAATAAACACCCTCGGTTTGTATTTTGTAAATAAAAGATATCGAATAAATCAGAAAATTATGAAACTTTGCAAATTTCTATCAGTCTAATTCATCCCCTGTATAAACGTCTTCTCATTAAATCGAATAAAAGGAATTAAGAATTGCACAGATCTAATTAAGTAATCGGTCAATCGATATTAAATTACCAAACGAGCATCATTACAAGTGTGGCCGTTATATAAAGTATTTGTGTATGCAAAATTACGTTACCGAAGAAGGATGTAATTAGAGTCCTTTCAAATTAACAACTTCGCTACCAACACGCAATTGAAAGTAGTATCTGGAATTAATTCCTCGCGTCTGTTATACTCCTCCACTAATTTTCCTACATTATGAAAACTACAATTTCGTTTTCGGAAATTATCCAAACAAAATTGTTGAGCCATACGGTCGTACACGGGCGAAATAATTAGCCGCATCAGCTCGGCTAATTAAATGCTTTTCACGTGTATTCATCGGGTCATGATTAAGGCTGGATAATCAATGCACACTGTTGAAAAATTAACGAACTCACAAGACAAACGTCACGCGTGCCTCGAAGGACAAACGCGAATACCAGGAACAGTGAAACATGGAAAAAGAGGGTTGATCGAGGATAGGAAAGGGTTCACAAGTCCACCACGTGCACGATCACAGGCGAAACACAACGCGTAGAGTGGGGTTGCATGATTATCGACCCCTCGGCCTTTGTAACAGGGGATGCAGCTGCCCCGTTTACCCCTCGCTGCCTATCCCTTGAAAACCGTTGGCTTTTCTCGTCGACGAACTTCACCAACCTTCGAGCAGCCTCGAGTGGTTCTCATGCGACGGCAGGAAAGGGAAACGGCACCCTTCTTGCACCCCTTACGAAGGGCAAAGTGAAGAAATCGTGGAGCCACAGGGTGCTTCGAAATAATGGAAACAACACTGCCAGGTAAGGTGGTTCACCTTGTCTTGTATTCTAATGACTTAGAATGTCTGGTGAATTTAACCCTTTAATACTTCGACTACCATACGGGGGTGGCATTTGAATTTTTATAGAAATTCATCGCTCATACTGTTAGGAATCCTTTCAACTACTTAATTAGAAATACTTGGGTTGGATAATTGAGACTACGAGTAATAGAGATAATGAGATATAGTTAAATGTGAATGAAAAAGGTGTTTACGTAAGCAATCCTCTTCGTTAAGGCTTCTTCCAGGTAGAAGGTTGAGAATCACTCGATAATCAAATGGTAGTGGTTCGGGTAGAACCAAGGTGGCCGACCTTGACAATTGCAGTGTTACCAAGTGTTACCTCGATGCTTTATTTTTGGAGCCTGTGCTGCGTAGGTATATCCGCTCGACAACGACCACGAAGACAAAGATGAGTCAAGCGTTTTCGCCAGGCTTCTTCGACAGTGTCCTCGCAGCTTCTACTTTTCTTTATTTTTGAATCCAGTCTATTTTTTATCACGTGTTCTTAGGAACGGGTTAAGTTACGATCTACACGTCTGAATTTTAAACTTTAAAATCTTTCGTTTCAAAATTTGAATGCCCATTGTCAGGTTCAAGCATTAAACATAACATTGCAAACTTTACCATATCTTATTGAAATAATTAGAAATTATTTTCTCGGATATTTTAAAGTTCGTTCAACAAAAAAACTAAACCAATTAAATACTAATAAATATTAATTATTTCTGTACTTATAGCTTTCGTTTATGATGAGAAGAGACAAAATCTGTAGATAAATATTGTATGACGATCTCCTTCAGACACGTGTACGAGTTCAATGTCCGGAATGAGTTCGTGTTTGATCAATAACTGGCACGTAATTAAAAGTGTTTCATAATTTTCTCACGAATAATAAAGCGTGACGGTGCGAGGGAACCACCCACGAAACCTACGCCAGATCCTCACAGAAACGTGAGTGCTAATTTCGACCAAAAATAAACAGAACGCGGAAATGGTCCTCTGAACGATCTAGCAAAGCGAAACATTCGCTACCCAGGGTGAACCAAACGGTAGTTGGGTCAGTTCTGACCCATAGGCACGGTAATTAAGTGTACATACGTAAACTTTCATGTATAAAATGTAGAAAATGGTAATGAGAACAAATGTAGAATTATCTCTGGTGTTTACAGAGATGTGAACAAAGTTTGTTATCAAAAGTTACGTAATATCAAGGGGGTCATATCACAGCAGTGATAATGTTTCTATAGATGAAGGATCTTTACAGATTTCATGATCAATTTGTTCTTGTTTTTAAATCATTTCTTCCAGATATTCTATGCAAAAAATTAGATGTTAGAATATAATGTAACAAATAATCAACTTCTTATGCACTTGTGTAAATTCTAACATTTGTATACTATTTAATTGTTTAAGTGACTTAATGAAAATTGAAATGGACTTTTTGAAAACCAGATACATTGAGAAAATGTACATATATTTGCATAAATATCTGCGATCTACTTGTCACTGAACACTGTCGCCAATCTACTAGCAACCTTATTCTTCCAACGGAATGTGGTGTTAAATTGCGACGCGTAACTCGCGGTTGTTGCCGTATCATCGATTACCAACACATGCCGCTGCTTCGACGACGTTAAGCCAATGATTTTCTCGATGTTAATCAAACATGACTTCGCCCACCGACAAAAGTATCTGCATCGTGTTTTCAAGTGACGGTAAATCGCGACATTTTAACCCCTTCGACAACGAAACACCGAAGTCCACCAAATTTTCTATCACTATTTTAAATATTACTCGACAATAGAAATATCGTATTTTTCTTAAACCTGAGCCACGATCCACCTAGAATTCGCCGTTCTAGAATTGAATCTCGAAAAAATGTCTTCGTGAGAGAAATTTTCACCGCTAACATAAAATAATGGCACATTTCTGTCTCTTGTCATCGTAAAAAATAGAACGTTGTCGTAGCATTGGATCTCTTGTAACGATTTTATTGCAACGAAATCCAATCATTTTGATTTTTGCGACATTTTTGTACATATGAAAACTACATACATATGTACTTTATATTGCCGGGTCATTCCACTTAAAATCGATCACCGTCGCATTCGACGTCTGGAATTTTGTTTGCATCGGAGTGTTTGTAGTCCATGTGAAAATATGGGTTTACGAGTTTCGAAACTGTTCAAAAAGTATTTTTATTTCGCAGATTCGTCGATCCTGCTCGTCCGATAAGAAATCTGATCAATGATAAAAGGTTAGGAATTAAATTGGCAAGCAACAACAAGCCAATGGAGGAAAGGCTTAATAAAGAACGAGTCGATCGATTACTTTCATCGAGTTCAACTCGAAGCCCGTCATGATGTTACCTGGAAGAGGGACGAGGAGGAGAATCAATCGACCTTCGCGTGAAAACCATGAAATTCGGTAGACCTATGCAATTTGGAGATTCGTCCAAATGTCACGATAACATTTGCAATTTAATCTCGCGATTGAGGAAACGATTGATCAATAATCTGACAAACGTAACCGTAACTCAGGGATTCTCAATTCCCTTTCTCAAAGGAACATTTGCACATCCCTGACTGAAGATTCATTATAAATGATATTCATAGAATCCTAATTCCTCACCTCGTATAGAATAATATTTTAACACTAAACGTACCAGCACTTTACATATACCTATTTTTACCATAAGGGGTCATATGAGCCCTTATTAAATAAACGTTGATTTTTAGAAATTCTTAATTTATTAAAGGAAGTAATTCGTAACATAACTTCTGATTTCTAATAAAATAATCGAACATATATTTTCATTTTTATAAATAAAATAATCAATTAATTACACTTTTTACATATGACTGGTTTCTCTTTCATACATTTGAAATTTTGAAAAGGGTCATTTGACCCCGCTTGGTACGTTTAGTGTTAACTTGGGTTTAACATTTGAATACTTATTGTATGCTTCTCCCTTTAAAGGATCAGTAATATGTACTTCAACATTTTTAACGTTTAAGCTGAAATACACTTGAATTGCTTGAAAATGATCAAGAAATCGTTTCAAAAGCCCTGATTATTCACTCGTAAATAAAAAGCTGCGTATATTAATCTCTGATAGAAAAAACCAAATGCAAAAATAACTACTAACCATAGTCCAACGATTGTTGTTGCGACACGTACTGCGGTGTACTATTAGCCGGCGTTACTTTGAATCGCTCCATTCTCCTTCGAGTATCCTCACGTTCGGAACACCACCACTCGTGCACTTACAACAACCTTTATTCTTCCACCTTCTTTTTCTCGTTGTTCGTTTTCCTCGTTTTTCGTCGCGCACTCGTTATCCACGATCAACCGTGAACCGCGGCTTGTGAACAACAAAAGATTCGCACTTTCGATTGGCGAACGCGTTCTCCATTCGCCGGCGACGACGCTACAGACTTCCGTTCTGTACTGCTTGCTGACAGCACGCCACGAGGATCTGGCGAGAAAGAAATAGACGAGGCGACCGAGCGAGATAAAGACACGGAAACACGAGGAACCGATATCGTGGCGTCTGTCCTTCTTCAAAGCTATACTCCTCTTTGTCGCTCTATCACCACGCCGAACACTATTACACGCACGCTTTCTTCGTTTCAACTGGTGCGCCAAACGATAACGTGTGAATGCAAATTGTTAACACAGTCACATGGATGTTTCTTTTTTTTTTTTTTCAGGATTAAAAAACTGAGCGTGTGCCCGCTACGCCGACACCAGACGTACTCGTGGCTCCGAACCGATCGGCCGTTTTATACATACATGTGTATATGCACGATACTGAACGCGTGTGTTGTGTGCACGCCCATATGTACGCCAGGCGGGCCCCTATGCCGCCAGACAGACGAGAGCATTGGGCGCTCCGACGGGGGCACCCACGTGTGCGTGCATCCACGACACGGCTCGTACACCAGGACCGTAACGATCGCGAGAACTACCCTCGATTGTAACCGGCCGCTAATCGCGCGACGAATAACGACCGAACGACACGCACCGCGAAAGAACGAACGAAATCAAAACGTTCGTTGTGTTTTGATGATTAAACGTTTGTTTATATACCGATAGGGCTGGGTAGGGCAGGGTCCGTTACGATTCGCGAAGATGTTTGATTACGTGTGGACGGTGGTGGGCGAAGGAAGGAAATAACCGATTGTAGAAATAATCGATAGGCTATGCGAACTCTCGGCGAAGGAGACTTCTGTGTATCAACATTGTTATTTAATATTTTCTAACAGGAAATAATTGAAATTTGTTTGCTAGCTATGAAGCAGTGTACTTGAATTCTGCAATGCGAATTTATCTTTATTTTAGTAATAGTTACTGGTTAATCTGTGTAATAGCTTTGACAAAGTACGCGGCATCGACGAGTCGCAGACTCATTGACGCAGACAGTACGCAAAAAGCAGCCACGTGTGCGTGTATCCACACGAGTCTTCACCAGGACCGTATCTTTCACTCTACTACACCAGTCTTTCTCCTAGTTTTTCACGTTTCTTCCCTTTCTTAACAAACAACACCGAATTTCGAGGGAAACTTGTTGACCTTCGCTCCAAACGGTCAATGTTTCTCTACGAGCGAACCTTGTTAGGAAGTTTCGAATTTCGGGAGTCATTTACAATGCAAACGAACGTTTGCAGGTGTATCATAAGCCAGGTATACGCGTGCGAATTCTTCGTATAAAACCCTGGAAGGGACTGGACGTTAGAGCTACGAGTATCGATTGAATCTCTTCAAGTGCGATCGCCTCAAAAATGTGCTCGACCACATCCGACTGTAAATTGGACTTTCTTTTTATCGGATTGATACCGTTTATCGGGAACGTCAACAAATCGTGAATAATAATTTCGATGAACGATTTTGGTCATCCATACATCGTTCGCCTAATGCGAATGCATTTGCGCACATTACGCGCTCATGTGGCGTCCCATATTTCAGAGTTACGTGGCTGCACCATGACGATAACGCATTCGCGACGATCTACGTACAGGGTGATAGAAAAATAATCGAGAAAATTATGATAACTTATTTTACTTCCCCTCTGCTAACATTATCGACTCCGCAGAGCACACATTTTCTTAGCAATTAAGTTTCCTAAATTTTGCAATATCTATTGCAACTGTAAGTTAATTATTGTACCCGGAAAACGAAAGGTACTGCAGGTACAAAAGGTGCACTGTAAAATTAATGACAGAAGTAAAAAAAATTTCAACTTTGCGTTGTTAACATTTGAACCACCAAAAAAGCGATACTTTATACACGCCATGTCAAGAATTCCCGCCAAAATAAATATCAAACACTTCTTACGTTACAAGCTATCAATTTCTTTAATTTACATGAAATACGTTATTTTGCACCCTTTACGCCCAAACATATTTCAAATTTATTTCATTTGCACAATTATTCTTTGGCGATAATTTTGAAAAAAAGAAATGCTTGAAATTGCAAGAATTAATTTGGACGATGCGAAAATTGTTTGTATGATCCTGTTTTTGGCCTGAAGAGTAGAATAAAGTATCAAAGTTCGTTTATTTATTTCACTGTTCCATTGTATACGAATTAATTTCGTTTTCGTCCACGATGAATAATCGCGAGATTTCATCGGGTTACGAATATCCTATTCTAGGTGGCAGCAGGAAACGGAAACCTTTCCTTCGGGAAATTTCCACACCTGGTACTGCGTTGTACTTTGCCACCTTTCGAAAGGGTTAAACGATGTATAAACGATTCGCAAAAACGAAAACGAACCGTCGTAAGATTATCTCTATCAGCTGATTCATGATCATCACATGTTGCAACACACTTGTTCGATCTTTATCTTTCATATACATATAATTCGTTCCTACTTTCGCTCGTGTTATTTAATGTCTACTTAAAATTATTCAATCGAGAAGATAAACGTTTTCGATAATCTTATGCACCTTTTGCCATCTATGCTGCCAAGTTACCAATGGGCAAATTGCAATTAACATGCGACAGAATAGACACACGGGTTCATAGCCAGGTGTGTTGCATAGTGACTCCAAAAGATTTGGCAATGGCAAAAAAGTTAGAAGACGAATATCATGTATTCAACTATGAGCTTATTTTATTTTTTTGATAAAATAAATATAATTACTCACGTTTCATTGTTGCTTCTTTTATATTTCAGAACTATCCAACTGATTTATAAAGAAAAACGAAAATGGACACTTTTAGAGCACACAGGGGGTCAAAGGTTCGTGCAGTTTCGAAGAGAAACTCCGATTGCGGGTGTTAAAAATTCATTTGACTACCTACGGGAGGTAATAACCGTAGCAGTAAAGGCCACTTTGTCCAACGGCCGATATTCGAGCACTTTTTTTCGACCAGGTACATCCACGTGCTTCGTTCAATAAAATGTTGCATATCGTTAAAAGCGGACTTCGATCACACAGTACTGTACGTATCAATCCATCTGTACGTGGTTCAGAACAATAGTGCTCAAATTATTTAATTTTCGAGAATAAGCTTTTGCGAAAATTTAAAATCGCTCTGAATATATATATGCAATATTGGAAACACAACAATATCATTCTGGACAACATATATTCTTAAAGAACAAGTATTTAAGAGTTCACAGATGTCGAGACTCGTCGCGAAGGATGTTAACGATTCGAGAGCCGGCGTCGTTTGTTCCAGACATTTTGTATCGCGCGAAAAACCGCATTAGCATTTCAAATGCATGGAAATATTCGGCTTTAACGCGAACGACGAAGCGGAGCCGGAATCCGTGAAATCCTTGACGTTCGTCTTATTCTCGCGTATCATTGATAATGCGAATCCATTGTCGTGCTAGTCGCTTTTATCAGATTAAACATTTCGTGACTACACAGTCATCTTTAGAAGAAAGTTCTCTCCACCTGGCAGCGTGGAAAATTTTACACAAGTGTACGCTAATAAAACAATAAAGCTTTGTAAAATCTACCACCTTTGTACTTTTATTTTCCCTTTACATCCGTAATGCGCTGTACATACCATAAAATTACTAATTTCCGAAGGACAAGATATGGTCACGTAATAAAATCAAATTGTGAAAAATCATCCAAACGTATTAATTTTCACAGCAAAACACGAAATATGCAATTTTTCTTATCTAACGCAAAATATGAAACGTAATGTTTTCCGTAATAACAAAGATAAAGATGCTGTTCTTTTTTTAATTAAAAAAATTGATGCGTGCGTCAATATATTGTATATTTGTACCAATTTGAAAAGTGAGACAGATTCGAGCGCACGGTGGTGTTTATCGATCGCGTTACTCGAGTATCCGAATTCGTATTCGTCAATTAGAACAATGAACGATATATTCCCGAACGAGTAATATTTAAAAAATGATCCGAGATGCCGAACGACGGCTATGAGAAAGCAACGAGACATCGTGAATCGTGCGCTTCAAGCCGACCAAGCTTCTTCGTTTCTTGTCCCTACCAAAAAGGAATTTAAAGGGGCGAGTGAAACAGGAATCGTGTGCAGAACGCACCACGGCCTTTCGAGGAGCATCGTGGAACGCAGGGAATACGCCACCATTTGCAGTGTGTGTGAATTTCTTTTTTTTTTTTTTTCACGAAGCCACCGAGGGAACCGCACATTTCTCTCCCTCTCTTTCTCGCTCGACGGTTTTACCGAAACAGCTGATCGCTGCCCCTTTAATTGCATCGCGGCTGGGCCCGTCGACGCCGCGGATAGTTGTCGGATATACCGAGGGAGAGGAAAAATTAAAGAAAAACAAAAAGAAAAAACGTAAAGAAAGATTTCGGCACGGTGGTCGGCTCGTTTAGTGGGACAATCTTGTGCGGTAAAAGCGTGCCTGTGAATACGGTCGAGTGTTTCGTTGCTCGGTGCACGGTAAGTGCTGCTACTTCAAAGCATCTCTTTTGTAGGTTAGGAAGCGCCTTACGCCTTTAAAGCTCCGTGCACAGTGTCGTCGTTCGGTTCGTTCTCGATGGTACGTGGAACGCGGTCGAAAATTTCAACCCCGTTGTGTGCCACGAACGATCATTTCGAACCGTTTATTAAATATACCGAGTTCACGATCGGTCTCGAATTACATCCATCAAACGAAACACGATTTGCGTTGAAACGCTACGAAGTTTTCTTCGTAGTCATCGAGTTTGTTCGTCTGTTTCTACCGGTTGAATCAAAAGTGTTCTCAGAGTCGATATTGCATGCTTTGGTGGGGTCTTGTAGAAAAGGTGTTATATATCGTACTGAAGCATAATTTATTTGCTCGTTATACATCGACAAATTGAGAACGAGCTTTGATTACTATCGATTTAACCGTAGATGCTTGAAAGTATATTTGGTGTTTGAAATAGGTGTATTCGATCCGGCATGTTTGAAAACGCTTCAAGGTACGCTACATTCTTTAATATTTAATACAATTCACTTTTCGATGTAAAGGAGACGATTGAGTATTTTGTGTTTCGTGTCCAGAGTAGAAACAATTGAAAGAATTGGCAATTAATTTTATACCGTTATCGAACAGTAACAGGAATCGATAAATTCGAGTTCGAACGTTTGAACGAATTCGTAAGCCGCGCTCGTTCGAAAGACGCGACGCCATGACGGTGCAGCTAGCGAATAGAAGGGTCGGGCGGGGGAAACGAAAGACATGCATCCACCATAACGGCTTGGACTTCTGTGACGTCTTCAATGGCCGCCGCCGTATTGTCTACACACGTAACGGAGCGCGGTGCACTCGTAAACCGCGTTCCGTGCTGGTTCACGACGTAGTGTTTACCGTTTGTCGTTAGAATAATCCAACAGGCTGTGGCCCCAAGTGCAAACCATGGGCTCGAAGAAGCATAAAAAGCACAAGCGCGAAAGGCACGAAGGTGAGGACCGCGCTCGATTCCGGCGTATCTCGATCGTTTTATTGTCGTTTCTCATCACCTTTTTAATTGTCTCGTAACATCGTCTTAGCACCGCCAGATCGTCGCGTTATTATGTGCCGTCTTTTATATATAAATAGCCGTTGTACTTCGTGCTGCACACTGTGTTCCAAACGAGCTAGCAACGCGCCTCCAATTCAAACAGCGTTTTTGACTGTCGCTTTAGCGCGATGTCTTTTTTTTTTTCTTTTCGTACTCGTGATGACAGCTCCATGCTACGTTATCAAAGTGTTCTTCGTTGCATACTATTTTCAGAGTTCTTTTATCCTGGACGCATTCGTACATTTCTCAGAATAACGGGTATTTTCGATTTCTCCTCGTTAATTCTGTCTAAACGTTTGTAATTATTGAAATATATCACTGAATATGATTCTATGGTGTTGACATTGATTGTCAACTTGCACGAGGATTCGAATGAAAAGAGTACTCATAAATGCCAACAAGTTCAAGGAACAGGTTTTTGATAGTCTTAATGCAGAACACGAGGATTGCGATTGATTGATATTTTCTAATATTTTCATTGGAATCCTTCTTGTACTCATAGTTTAATGATGCACAGGAATTTTGACTACGTTTTCACCACGGACAAACTGAGAGTGAGGTTGGAGTAGAAGTGAGGTGGATTCGAAAGTATAAACGAAGGTTCCACAGCAACAGGTGCGACGTGGAAGTAAGTGGCGTGTAACAACGGACATGGACTGGTTGCACGACAGAAAACTAGCTGTGCTTCCAAAGTTACTCGGATGTCCCAAACCCTTTCAGTTTTTTTGTTGTCTGTTAAGATTAGTTGAAGTGCAACAAGATCTTCTTAGTTGTTCAAACGTATTATTATTTTTATTATAAATAGTCATAGAAATCCTTGTGTCATTTGGGATATTGTTATGTCTGTTGCGCTTCAATCACTTAGTTCCCTGGCTGTTTTGTATTATGGCATTAAAAGACCATATATGCTTTTGCTTAACCTCTTTCTGAGGTATTTTCAATTTCAATGGTTGCTCCTTCCTGATTATTCCTGCAGACTCGATTGATCGATGCGTCAAATTATTTTATTGCATACTTCTATCAAGGTTTATTTAATTTAAGTCAAGCTACTTCCATCTCGCTTCCAGTTTGTTGAATGTGAAAACAAGGTCACTGTCCTGTTATAATCTCATCTTTATTATCGTTGTCAACATTTCCTTTTACCTTTTTGTTAATATCCTATAGATTTTGTTAATTCAAGATTACACTCGCTCTTGTTTTTTCATAATCCTGCAAGATTATACAATGCAACATCTAGCACCATATTTTTACATTACAACAATATGCTGTTATTCTGCACTTCTGTATGATTTTCTGCAAGATATTTTGATTGCATGCAATAGATTCTTGAAAGTATTATTCATAGCTTAATGCTTTGATTTTTTTAAGCATACGTAGTAGTTTTCATTCAAAATTTGTTCGATGTATCGCAACTAATTCATCTTTTCTTTTTCTTTTTTCTTTTTAGCAGAAGGGCACTATACAATCACGGATAAACCCCGCACCTTGAAGTTAATTTTAAAGGTGGGGGGTAGTAGCGGAACACCTGAATACGGCAACGAATCTCCAAGTCAAACAACAATGTTGTCTCAGCAATTAGGTGTTTATCAGCAACAGTTGGGTCTC
The DNA here is from genome assembly GCA_943735885.1 of Stelis phaeoptera. Lineage (NCBI taxonomy): Eukaryota > Metazoa > Arthropoda > Insecta > Hymenoptera > Megachilidae > Stelis > Stelis phaeoptera. Next base: position 9,229,300 of record OX030939.1, on the reverse strand, counting down.
AACTGCTCTGTGACGCAGGAGTCTGAATACGACAGGTATATGGGGCACAAGAAACTTAAGAAGAAAAAGAAAAAGAAGGACAAAAGACACAAGCATCATCATAAAGATAAGAAAAGGCGAAGGGAAGAATCAAGTCAAGAATCCGTGGGAGATGCGGATGAAAGTTTGGTAGAAGTCCCCAAAAAGATTCCTAATCATCAGTTGCTACCTCCAAGACCCCCGTCTAGCGGAGAACACAGGGTTGGTATTACCAGCCACGTTAGCTCTCTTTCTCCACACCGAGAACCTAGAACTTGTGTGCTCAGAAAAATCGCCGAGCGTACACCGCTTCAACGATTATTAGAACATCTCCTTAGGTCAATGGAGAAGCGTGATCCACAGCAGTTTTTTGCTTGGCCAGTCACAGATAGCATCGCCCCTGGCTACTCTCAAATCATCACCAATCCTATGGATTTCAGTACCATAAAACAGAAGATAGACGATAATAGTTATCAAAATTTAAACGAATTTATAGACGACTTCAAGTTAATGTGCGATAATGCCACTACTTATAATCACCCAGACACAATTTACTACAAGGCAGCTAAGAAATTGTTACACGTTGGCCTAAAAATGGTTACACCCGAGAAACTTCGACAACTAAGACCCGTTCTAACTTATATGCAGGATATTTCTAAAGAAGAGCTTGGATTTGAATTAGGTACCGAGGATCCTAACAATCCTGATGCTCCGGTGACGGAGGAGCAAATTGAAAGGGAACGAGAGCAAGAGGAGCGTAACGAGGAGGCGGAAGAGCTTAGAAAAGAGAATCAAAGGAAAATGAGATTAGCAAATTTAGGTAAATTCGAAGCCATCCCGGACGATCTGACGCCGGAAGAAATCTTGAAACAGGCACGAGGAGCTGCGAAAGCGGCATCCGAGAAATTAACGTTGAAAAGGTTGAACTCGAAGATGGGATTCCTTAGGCAAAAGAAGGATGGAACCACCAGTCTACAAATAATAGTACCAGGAGACGGGGTGATTCCTGGAACTAATCAAAGGCCGGTGTCGTTAGGTCAACTGATAGGTAAATTGAATCATGGCACAGGAGCGTTAGCAGGATTCCGCGAGGACAGGAGAAACATGTCTAAGCCGGTAAAACCCTTGTACTATGGTGCCTTTGGTTCTTACGCCCCAAGTTACGATTCTACATTTGCTAATCTTACAAAAGAGGAAACAGACTTGGTGTACCAAACGTACGGAGATGAAACGGCTGTACAATACGCGGAATCCATTTTAGACTTTGCTAAAGACTGTGATTATACGTTGACTATGGTCGACGATTTACTAGATATCTTAACGGGAGGTGATCACAGAAAGACCAAGAAATTCCTGGAGGAAAAACGAAGGCTCAAAGAAGAGGAGGAGAAGATAAAGCATCTGTTAGAGAAACCTATGCAAGATGTGAATCGAAATATTTCATCTATGGAAAGCGTCAAAGTTGATATTGATCAACTGAAGACACTCACTGACATAGGAATTGACGTTAATTTCTTAGAAAATATAGGTAATTGTATTATAAAAATAATAAATAGAATTCTCTGAAACAGCCACTGAATGAACCTTATTCTATTTGCAGAAGACGAATTGAAGTTCAACGAGGAACGCACAGCTCTACAAAGTCGTTTGGACGACACGTCTCAGATGTTGAGTCGGTTGAAACAAGTGCAGCACGAACGGCTCTCGGCTCCACCACCTGCTCACTTGTCCAATGTTACCAAGCCTTCGGAAGTCGAGGTGGCGATAGCCGATAAGATAACGGACAATTTAACAGAAATAGCGAAGAAACTACCCCCTTCGGCTATCGCGCCTGTAGAGGGCTTGCGAAAGGCCATGGGAATAGCGCCCCTCGGTGGACCAGAGCCTATGGAGGTCGAGCCCATCACGCATAACCCGACTATCGTCGCGGAAAGCAATCTATTATCACAAGCCAGCAGCAATCCAGTTCCCACGAATCTGTTGCCAACTCCGTCACCTATTCCAAACACGAGTCTGCTCAGTCCAACTAGCCAACCGACTCAACCGATTGGTATTGCGAACGCTAATCAGCCACCTATTCAAATACAGATCGGTATGAGTCACAGTCAGACACCACCTTCTTTACTTGGTACGGCGGAGACATCCGCGGTTCCTGATTTGGAAACGGAACTTCGTGAATTTTTAGAGAGCGATCCTACGTTAGGACACTCGCCTCTTCACGATGATAAAACGTTGGAGGACATTTTATCCGAATCTTAGTACATAAAATTCAACATTTTTTCATTTATCATACCTCCACAGGTTGTACATTTCTTTTTACGTATAAACGATAGTAGGTTTAATGCGAACACGCGTACGTTTAATGAGCATAAAGGTCGTGGCCCCTTGTAACAAGTTGTGCGATCAACAAACACCTCGCTTATTTTATATGAATATTATTTATAAAGTGTGTTGCGTAATAAATGATATCTTATGGGGAAGTTGTAAAATTTTCATGAAATGTACTTGTAATGTGAGACATTGTTTAATTACAAATGCTGGAAGAGACTTTAATGAATTATTCCCAAAGAATAATCGGATGGAATCAGTTTCTCGATTTTCGGATTTTCTTTTCCTTCATTCTGAACCGTTGATGATTTATCAACGAAACGTTACGCAAACACGAATGCATAGTTTAAGAGCAAAGAAACTACTTTGTATTGAAATAAATTCAGACTTTTTTTCTTATTGTTGCGCGATGTCGTCGTTTAATATTATCATGTATTAAAATACGACACGGAAATTGTAAATACTTATAAATTGTATTTTTAAACAAAATTTATGGAAAACAAATATTCAATTCGTGATAAGTATTAAATGTTGGTTAATTAATAATTCCTTCCTACTTAATTATCCAGAAGAATCCCTATACTGTGTAAGTCAATATTTATATATCGTGATGTAAAAGAAAATGTAAAGTTAGCCTTAAAATACTGCAAAATCATTTTAACGAAAAAAGTGCCATCTTTATGAGTTCACTACCCTAATTGGAAAATTATTATTATTTACTTACCCAGCCTCACTGCATATCCCGTCCTTATCCCCAGACATCATTAATTAATTCATTGACGATTAATGAATTCAGTGTAAGCTTCTGTAAAAATTAAATTAATTATGTTGATTTAGCAGATTGAACGGAGCATTCAAATCGTGACCGTACTTTATTTGCATTCGCTTATATTGTCAATGCGAATGTTAAATATAGTTTAAAATAATAGTTACAAGTTCATTAAGTTGTTATTATCAATTGTTAATAAGTGCATTTTGTGCAATCACTTTTATTGCGTTTTAAAATAGCAAAACTAAAGCTACGGTAGACCGTAGCTAACTTTGAGAGTGTAGAAATAGTGTCAGATGTAGCGCGATATTGCACGCATCATCGAAATGCAAATTTAATTAGAAAATTTGATTCGTAAGATATTAATTTATATCGGAAAACTTACCCTGTGTGTGTTTGCTTCTCAGGAGCAATAACACACATTAAAACACTCGCTTTTCCCTTTTTAAATTACTTAAAATTTGACATGAAAAACACGCGCGTCTTCCTAAGAATATTGCAAAGATAGTACTGCCTTTCCCCGCGTGGTGACGCATCAGTTTGGACAATTCAAATTTTGAGCGGTAAATCGATAGCTTCGATAGCGGTCGATAAAATTTAAATACTTGAACTTATATAACCTTTTTTTGCAGGTTGATTATAAATAATATTGCTATATTTATGAACAATTAGAAGAGCGGAAAAAATGAAGATACTATTAAAAAATAATTACACACTTCAAACGACGAACCATCTTATATTCAAACCTGCTACTTGATGGTTTTTAAAATAATAAATATTCATGAATTAAAATTGATCAAAGCGAATAAGACAATCTTTTGACTGTATGTATGTACGTACAATAGTTCGCACACTATACAATAATTTTGTATTACGATATGTACCTTATAATATTTATAAGACTATCATAATGTTTACAACAATCACCGACGAGAATAGTATCTCGTCGGTGACCGCCATAATTCTGATCGTAGTTCGGTGTTTAACCGCTAGGTGGCACCAGCGGCGCCATTTTCAAAATGCTCAATAACGATCACGAATTAAAATCGATAACTCTTTAATTTTTGAATGCTTACACCACGCAGAGTAAACAAAAAATCTTTCTTTACCTATCAAATGCAACGGAGTACAAATATTAGGCTTTCCACTATTTGATGTTGAACTCATCTGTCCCCATACGTTATTTGTCCTTACCTTTTAATCAGCACTTGGGCGCGTTAATAACTTCTCGATTAGCACTTGATACTGCAAATGAAGTACATTATAAAGTATCCATAACGTTTTCTTTGCAAAGTGCGAGATATCCACCTGAAATGTTACATTGTATTATAATTACCTCGATAAATATACTTATTTAACAAAACATGTACAAAATACATGGTTTTACAAATTGTATATCGATAAAATTAACAAATATACAAGATTGTTGCTGTCAGCAGTAATCGAAGGTGCATCGAATTTTTTGTTTATTCAATTAGGTACGCATGCAACATGTGTACAACTAGACGACACGAAGAACGATGTCGAAAATTCAGTCGCTTTCACCAGTGTACCGGCGGGCATAATGACAGGTTCGTTGTACACATTTGCGTCGGTACAACGATAGAGCGAACAGAAAAGCAATAGGGAGAACTTTCCCTTTCGGTTCGTACGAAATGCGACGAGCAATGCGTTCGTTTGACATTTACTTTCGCCGCGAAAAACGTCCTGCTTTTCCCGCTCTATCGATAATCATGGTGTTTATGGGTAATTTTTAACGTTTCCCGGCACTGTCGGTAAACATATACCGTACTGAATATGTTCTTACAACTCGCAACATTACCACGGTACGTTCCTACAAAACACATCAAATATATATATTTTAACAAAGACTTGACACGAACTAATTGTGTATATATCAATAGAATTAAATTATCAAAGATTTTGATGGAATAAGTCATTGTATTTTCCAACGTATCAAGAGGGCAATATTCATACTATCTTTCGAACGTGAGTAAAACTTTGATGACAATATAATTGTCACCTTATTAAAACACTGTGTATATATCAGCGTAACATTAACCTAGATTTAAATATCATTGACGATCATTTTGTTTCGAAAAAAGTGAAAGGTTCATCGCAGAGGGAAACATATATGTATAAATGGATAGCATAAAAACCTGAGGTATCCTATTAACCTACTATCCATATTATTCATTCCAGACATTGTCACAAGTCCGAACCTAATAACGTCGACAATAGTTTTTTTGTAGAGAAAAAGGCAAACTTCAGGGTTCATTCTATGCAGAAGAGGACACAGGAAAAAAAAATGACAAGAGATTTAATCACTCTACCAATCTATTATACGTATTGTTTACGACGAAAATAGTGCAGTTTTATTAGGTCGAAGCATCGATGACTAGATTTCTCAACCTTGATGTCAAACTATTCTGCTGCTGTACATGCACTGTTTCACGTGTACGTTGCAGAGGCAGGAGAAGGAAGGAACGAGCGAAAGGTAGGAGACTTACCTTTCTCCAAAGATGCGTACCGTAGAAACTTGCCTCTTTCATTCCCTAGTATTTCACGCGGCCAGCACGAACGAACAAGAAGAAGAAGACGAAGACGGGTTTACCGATCGTGCCGCATTTATCACCGAGTAATCGTGTTTTTCGTGATAAATCAGTTTTGCTTGGATCACGTTCGAGGGTGTACCGGTTTTCTAACCATCGCATCGTCCAGTACACGATATAGTGCGCTCAATGACGGATCAGTGGACGAGTTGATCTTATATGAGCGTGGCACGCAAGCATGAACAGGATCGGGGACGCAAAACAAACGGATTTGGCAGGTCAGTGTCTTTTTTTTTTTAAGAAGGTTCAACGTACCGGTAATGCAGTTTTTCCTCGACGGACCTAGTATCTTTGGCTGGCACGTTTTCTACGTGCACCAAATTGTCTTGCTTTTATTACGATTCAACGTATCCCAGCTTGGAACATACAATACATCGTATACGGAGTTCGAGTGTTTTCTTTTTTTTTTTTTTTGCTGACGAATGCAGGGAATCGTCCGAAAGTTAATCGTTCGAGCAGGTTCGACAAGTTCCAAGCAACGCTACTGAAAATAAAATTAACTGGGAATATTTTAAGTTAGCTACGCTGTAAAAATACTTGCGTTTAGATGAGAGCGTCGGTTGAATCTATCGAACCGCTACGGCCGCTACGCTGTCACTTTTCGATGTGAAACGGGAACACGCGTTAAAATTCTGCAAATCAACGCAAATACTATAATCTTACTTAATGCACGATAAAACCTCATTCAGGGAGACATATATTTTAATTTGGAGAATATAGAATATCATAAGAATTATTTCTTGCCCAACTAACAGAAACTTACGTTCGGAATAACTGGATTTTTTATTTTAATTTTTATACTTATACATATCTGAATTTGATTATTTTATTCCGCAGGGGAATCGTTACAACCGAGGATCACCCTAGGCGCTGATAAAAACTCAGATATCATTTTTTTTTAACGAACAAATGATGTTTTATTACGTTATATAACGCAAGTAGATCCTCGAACGTACAGGATATTTGTATCATCGGATGATTACATGTTAGCTATCTGGTATTTCTTGGTCCTCGTTATTTATACCATTACGCAATGTCCGTCGAGTTTAGACAATTTTCCATGGATGAATCTCATGCATCTCTTCTTTGTACTTCGATTCTTTGACTCAATGCCAAGAACCGAACGAGGCTCATTAGGGGTAAACTTCCAAGTAATAAGAATTCTATTCAAATTATACTAACATCAATGACGAACTTAAGTAGATAAAATCATTGCTTATAGTTTATGTTTTATTTAATTATTGTAACGTAAATTATACATAGTATAACACTTATTTAACTACAGTAAATTACCAAGCGGGGTCAAATGGCACCTTTCAAAATTTCAAAGGTATTAAGGAAAAACCATTCATACGTCAAAAATATAATTAACACCTTGACTGCCACGCTAAAGGCGCTGGAAACTTGATCAGGCAAAACATTTATTTTGATCAAATTTTACCTAATTATTATTACAATTCTTCGTAATTTCGATTATTCAGAAATTTCGAGTACCTAATACGACGATTTCTAATTAACCAATTAAAAAGATATTAATAATGCAAGCGACAAACTATAGAAACTCAAGTGTCACCCGCATATAGCTGACGTGACAGTCAACGTGTTAATTGATTATTTTATTTATAAAAAAATATATATTTGATTATTTGATTAGAAATCACAAGTTTGTAAATTTAATAAATTAGGATTTATTTCATAAGGGATCAAATGATCCTTAGTGCCGGTACGTTTAGTGTTAATAATTATTATAAGCCTAAAATAATTGTTACAATTATTTACAAATATTCACGCAGTCGTCAAGTCATTCCCATAATTACCAGAAGCGGCCAGTTAAATCTCCCTTCGTTCTTTTTTTCTTCTTCTCTTCTCAAGGTATTGCAGGTTCTAAACATACAGTTGTTTAACGAAAGTGCGAATAGAAACGGACGACCTCGACTCACTTTCCTCGGCTTACAATTAGCCACGAGTGTGCAACACGCGGTTGCATTTTGCACGGATAATACAAGAAATTCAATCTGTTACAACTGATATATTAAATAGAACGACCACGATCGATCAAAGGAAGGAATGGAAATGTAGCTCGGTGAAAGCAATTTTTTTGTTACGCAACAACGTCGATGACATAATCTCAATGATCTAACTTTCCACTGTCCCCACGTGGTGGATCAACTATTTCGAAACTTCCCCTGAAGATAGATATCAAGAGAATCAATCGATTTATTCATGATGTTTAAAATATAACGAACCACGGTAAAAATGTATACATATAAACTAAAACAGTGTAGTATTTACATTCGAAGAGACAACCCTCCGAATTTGCCGAAATTTTTACCAAAGCTTATCCTTGATTAGAGAAGAAAGTCCCTAAAAGGATTTTTGGTGACAAAGCCTCGTTTGCCCCCCAGTCCCCTTCAAAGTTTTTACAGATCTTACTAAATATTTCCGGAAATATTAATTTTAGAGAAAAAAGTTTCAAACAAAAAATGAAGCTCATACAAACCTCTACAATAAAGGTTATATACATTTTTTACGTAAACTTATTATTTTGGCTGTTATGATCTAAAATGTAACACGTGGTTTTATCCATCGTTTATTATATTACAAATGAATCGCATTCATTTATATTTCGTTACAAAAAGAATGAGTAACCACGAAACCTATTCTTAAAATTTCAGTCAATTTAAAACCATGCAAACCTTTACATACCATCTACATAGAAATACTATCTGAATAGGTTTGGATTAGTTTTTGGTAGGGGTGGTAATATTGCATACTGTTAATGTACATATACTTTCTACCTGTATAACTGTTTACCAGCTTCATTGTTTGCTCGACAACTTTTTTCTATACAATTAACACTTTATGATATAATTAACAAAAACAGTTTTACCTTTGCAGAGGGCTGAGGGGCGAAGGGACCGTGTCGCCCAAAATCCATTTTGAGAATCCTATTTACCAGATCAAAAGAAACTAATATATAAAATATCAGCAACATCGGAGGATTGTCGCTTTCGGATGTTTATTCATATTACGCACCGTGCTTTGTTCTTCTGTAAAAGAAAAAAGGAAGATTCGAACGAGTGGTAATCGACGTTTCGTAATCTCTTTTAATAGTTGCTTTGCGAACAATGGCTACGTGGAAGAAGCGTTTAATCTATTTTCGATCAAGCGTACAGCATGCGTGATGCGTGCTACCGTATTCGGTTCGATTACGTCTCGTTACGGGGCGACCGTAAGATTTTCTCATTCTCCTCGCGTCCATTGCACAGATGTAGCCACTTTCGACGGCACTGAATACCAAATTGAATTTCTGTCTCCTATCGATTCGTGGGATCACGCACACGAGCTAAGCTCGGCTTGTATGGGCATGTTGTACAAATTCAACGGACCCACGCGATCGTTGTAAAACATTGATTCGATTACGGTGGAACAACTTAATTTCTTTATCTGAATGTTGTCGACGTTTTTGCGAGAGCAACGAACGACTGTGTATGTACTTGGGAAAGATAGGGATAGCCACTGTGTGGATTCCAGACTCGAAGACCATGATCTGTGATCCCAGGTTCAAGATTTCAAAATACAGGATTCAAAGTTCATGATTCGAAGCCGATGACTCATGATCCGAATCGAAAAAGTCTGATTTTATGGTCCAAAGTTTGAGATGAAAAAGGACTCTGTACACTTCTTATGGAAAATGGCTTTCGGCTCAATTTTCTTCAAACTTTGTCGTACAGGGTGTAAACGATAACTTTGGCAAAAATCATAGGGTAAGTAGAGGCCGTGTCCGGAAATGCACCGGTAAAGAATTACGGCGATCTTTAACTCAAACCATCGTACTGGAAACTGTTTCTTCGGAGGTGGGTCAGTCGTGGAGGTGACAAAGGTGACTAACGTTGAAAGTTGTCAATTTGCACCCAATGACATTTTTGATTAACAAAGTTTCGAAAAAATGAGCAGAAAGTCATTTTCCATAAGAAGTGTCCTTTGGGAGCCATTATCTAGAATCTAAGGCCTCTAGTCCTCGGGATCCAGAATCAAAGTCTACAATTATAAATTATTAAGCGGTTATCCATGGTCGAAAATATTGGAAAGTAAAATCATCGAACGAACGTTATATTGTTATATTTATTCGATACTTTGTATACATCTATTATTTTCATTTCAGATGTCGTGGAATCGAGGTTGCAAACGCTCCTCGAAGAAGGAGCCAACAGCTTTATGGACTTCGAATGGTTGCAACCGAAGCTACCATCTTTCTTCGAAGAAAGAAAGTTCCTGCTGGGACAGAGGATGTTTTACAACAATGCTTTCACGATGATGATCGCGAAATTGTGCGGTCTGATTACTTTATTCGCTGTACCGTCGATCAAGGACGTACTGAAGTTTACCAAACAAAGTAGCACAACCTGTGCCGCGTTTCGCAGATACGTGTCCACGATTTTGCATACTTGGACCTGGTACGGGAAACGAGCTGGAATTGAGAAAGAGTAAGTGTAAACCAGGGGTGGCCAACCCGCGGCGCCCGCCTTGAACATTTTCCCGGCGAAAAAAGTTGAGAAATGTGATCCTCACGGTATAATTTCAACCGACTGGGACTTTCTCAACATTCCTTTTTTTTTTATCTAGTAAACTAGTTCTTCTAGTTTATCAAACAAATTCAAGTCATCTGATCCAATATCAAAAGAAGGAATTGGGTTTTAAAAGGTGTCCGAATACTTTTCAGAGCCACTGTATGTATAATTTTATATGCGGCCCGCGGAGTTATGATGCATTTCCAAAGTGGCCCGCAAAATCATTTGGGTTGGCCACCCCTGGTGTAAACAATCGTTGTCGATGGTCTCCGTAACGAAACAGTTAAAGAATTGAAAATCTTAAAAGAAAATAACTAAGTTTTTCCATTGAAAGCTTTTAACCCTTAACCACCGGAGCACTTTTGTGAACTCACTGAATATTTCTTATTCCCTTCTTCAAAATACATATTATAAATCTATATTGTCCACGCTCGCATTTATTCTTTCTGTCAAAAGTATAGGACAATATTTATCGAATATACGTCCAAATTTGTAAGTCTCTACGACGGTTCGGTTCGAACGCATATATATCCATCGGTCGTCCACAAAAGGTTAAACTTGATTTCTGTGAACCCTCGACGAAATGTCCTGCGTGACAAAAATATACCGTGAAAGAGTGAATATACCGTGAAGTCTTGCGCTCGTTCATTGGCATTCGAGGAATCGTCGAGTCCCGTGCAGCGCCGGTATTTTAATCGATTCATCTTGCCGAATATATTCCACGGTTGACGCGCAGACGGAATAATCTTGAGTCTGGGGAAAATCCGAAATACTTCGACGCGTCTACCGCGCCAGACGTTCACGAACGTCGTTGATTTTTAATCGCACCGGCGACGGCAGTTTTGCTTCAAATTTTGAAATATTGTACCTTACATTAATTACTAGTTTATAATTGTCTTACGAGGGGAGCTACCCAAATGTTACGCTCACTTATTTATGAAACTTTGCCACCTTATAGAGTGCGTCCAGCTGAGTATTCTGATACCCCCTTTTGGGCGCAGACGGCCAATAGTTTACGAGATATTAACGCTTAAAGTTAGTTACAATTTAAATTCTGTATTATAATACACTAACACATACAAATGCTAAGTCCTGTGGTTAAACGCTTGCCTGGAAGTCTAAAGGTACACGGTCCTATCCGTAACTTTTCGATAATCAATCCGAACTTTTTGTTTTGTAGGGACTACAAGCACTGCAATCACCCGGCCCAGCCACCTACCCTTTCTTTTTTTTATGGGTCCACTTCGACCGTGAGAAACAAGACAAAAACAATACTAAATTGACTTAAGAACATTTTTTGATATCATTTGAGATGCCAATTAACACTTTCCATCCGGGACCGAGTAAATTTACTCCGGAAGAGATTCAAAGGAGGTCGAAAAATCACTCGTGCGTGAACAAAAACATGTAATTTGATGCCCGGCTTAAAGTATGCGCTCCTGAGCGCTCGAGGCATCAAAAGAGCGCCGCCTCCTAATTTATGATTCATCGCTTATCCTTATCTCGACTGAGCTGGATCGTGTTACTCCAGGACTGAACATGTTAAAAAAAAATTCCTAAAATAAGCTTAAAATTTAGTCCCGAGTATAGAAAAGTATCGTTTTAAAACTCTTTGAGGCTTTCACGTTTGAAGTTTGTTTAACCATTCGAGGGCGAAGATTTCGCGGATGAAAATAAACGAGCGTAGGCAGATGAAAGATGACGAGAGCAAATGGATAAGATCAATTATTTTCTTTCTCTCTTTTTTTTTTTTTACAGATTTCTCGATTCGCTGAAGATCGTCCGGAAAAAACACTGCGTAGCGTTTCGAAGAAGCTCGGAAGCTGGCCTCCAAAGGATCTCGCAGCTGGATATGGCGTTGACTCAGTTCGGATTCATGGGTTTCACCCTGTTGGGCGGCGACTATCTTGGGGTGAATAACAGCTACGAGGAACTGGAAGGACTGATTCACTTCTGGCGCGTCGTTGGCAGCATGCTGGGCATGGAAGACAAGTTCGTGGTCCATAAGCCGGTTCTATTTCGAAATTCACACCCTCCGCGTTTAGTTTCGTCAGAATAACCGAAGCTATTCAACAGGATTGACAGAACGTTATTTATTTCTCTTTTCTCGACTTTCGCGGAGGCTCGGTTATTCTTTTGTGACGCTCGTGACACGCGTGAAGTGGTTGATTCATGAAATTGTAGCATCGATTTTATTTTCGTTTTTAAATGAAAGAAACCAGGGACAGTTATTTTATTTGTTGCGACACAGATTTGATGAATTACATTTTATTTATCAATATAATCGATTGTATTTCAGGTACAATATTTGTAGCGGTAACGTGGAAGAGGTGCGTGCTCTTTGCAGACGACTATTAGACGAGATTTTCCTTCCGTCGATGGCTCGTGGTACGAAGGATTTCGAACAGATGAGCCATCTTTTGATCGAATCCCTATGGCCTGTAAATCCTTTTGTCGAGGCGAACGCCTTCGTCACGTTCACTTTTATTCTCGCATCCTCCGCAGCCACGAATAACAATCATTCGTTAAAAATAGGTGAGTCGTCTCAACCACTTTGCAGACGTATTCACGCATATACATATGCGTCCAGATAGAATAGTACGTTGACGATATACATAAATGTGAAACAGTATAGAGATTTATGATATTAGCAACGCTTCGTTTTAACACCGACGAGTTATTATTAAAGACTGCCAGCTTCTACGTATTTTGGCGTGCCAAGAAATGAGCCTAGTGGGCCTGGGGATCCGTCGGTAAATGTGTTTGAAATTACTGGTAACTCCGTAGCCGGGGCAAACGAACAATTACACTAGGGAGTATGGACGCTTCGGATAACTACACTAGGGAATATTGAAACTATGGATTGTTGACCTTAGATAATAATAAGACACTAGGGGATATAGATGCTAGAGATAACTACTCTAGGAAATATAGACGTTAGGGATTATTTACACTAGGGGTTATTGCACTGTGGAAAATTACCCTAGGGAATATCGACACCAGGGATTATTTACACCAGAGAAAACTACTAGGGAGTATTAAAACTATGGATTGTTTACCCTAGGTATAATCAAACTAGGGAATATAGACGCTAGGGGTAGTTATACTAGGGAAAATTACAACCTGCAAAATTATGCTAGGGAATATTGACGCTAGGGATAATTACACCAGGGTATATCGGCGCTAGGGATTATTTACACCAGAGAAAACTACTAGGGAGTATTGAAACTAGGGATTGTTAACTCTAGGTATAATCAAACTAGGGAATATAGACGCTAGGGATAATTATACTAGGGAAAATTACAACCTGCAAAATTATGCTAGGGAGTATTAACGCTAGGAATAATTACACCAGGATATATCGGCGCTAGGGATTATTTACACCAGAGAAAACTACTAGGTAGTATTGAAACTATGGATTGTTTACCCTAGGTATAATCAAGTTAGGGAATATAGACGCTAGGAGTAATTATACTAGGGAAAATTACAACCTGCAAAATTATGCTAGGGATAATTACACCAGGGTATATAGACACTAGGGATTATTTACACCAGGGAGTTTTGAAACTAGGGATTATTCATCCAAAGTATAATAAGACTAAGGAATATAAACGATAATGATAAACTATACTAGAAAATATAAACGTATTCCGTCAATGTTCGTTTCTACAACTTTCTAATCAAACCAAAACGTTAATCTATTATTTACATTATCTCAATGTGTTTGTTTCGTGTTTATATTTTATAATTTATTTTTATATATTATACTTTATTTGCGGAACTCAAGTGATGACCCGCGCTGGTCACAGGTTGCCGACGCCTGTCCTACAAGGCGATAGAAAACAGCGAATTTCTCAGGCACGCGAACTCCCGTAAGGCTGACAGTTTTTAACAATATCTCGTCGATGGTTCTAATAAATAATGAAATCATATAATATTTTCAGATACGTCCACCATGTCATGGTACAGCAGATTCATATTGAATCTTCAGCTGTTCGTTCACAAATACTTGCTACAACCGACGTATTGGTGGTCCTCATTCTTCAGGATGTACTTCAACGGTCAGATGCGCGTAGCCATGTATCTAACTGAGAAATTACCGTTTTTGGCGTTCTGGAATCTGGGCATTAAGAACTCTTACGTTGATATATACAAATATCCCGTCAACTGAGCTTAAACAATTCGTTCGCGTCAATGTTATCGTCAGAAAAATGAAACACATGATGACGCTTCGTTCCCTGGAAGCGTACATACTTGTTTGACGTAAAACTTGTTGCGCCAACACGTGGTTCTAAACATTGTACCGAAAAAAAGAAGGACGTGTAAACATTTCCATCGTGCATGCGCAGAATAGTTATAAGCACGCTTTAGTAATTTTTTGGGGAACAAAATTTGGGACGAAGGATATTATTTTACTTACACGATCCTTATGTTGTTACAAATGGAATTTAATCATTTCTTGCCTTTGTTGTAATGTTCGTCGACGGAAACTTTTGCATACCAACGGTACGCTGAAAGCTACGGTGGATCGAAAGGAGATGTTGGTACCGCGTTGCATTACCACTGTTATTAACTTATTAGCGCCTTATTGTTAATTTCTTCTGTTATTCGTCTTAATCACTTAAGTTAACTGTAACTGTGAAAATCGTATAACGAACGTGATTTCAAGGGATAATTATAATACAATTATCGGTTGATCCACGGTAGCAAACGTGAAGTTTGCCTGTGATGTTCGTGTGGCTGTAAAACGACGAGGAATGAATGAACGTGTGAAAAACAGTATTCATAAAAATCACAGCCAAATACATGTAATATATTATTTTCTACCGAGCACCGAAGATGTAAATACAGACACAACAGTAAGCTATGATGAAAACATGTACGAATGGTTCGGAATAATAGTGGTATAACTTTGTGAGATATAGAACCATGCGGTATATAAAATTGAAGATATACCACCGTAACAACAATCATTCTGTTATGTATCTATGTTCAGTTTAATAAATCAATCGATACAACGATAATCAGGTTCATTGATCCGCGAGTGAAATTAGTCTCGGAACAAAGACAATGACCCATCGAAGGTGCACCATTCTTGGCTAGCTATCAAAGAAATCCGAAAATTAGTGTAACATTTTAAAGATGCTGCTTTATTTTACGTATCATGGCATCTGGTGAGTGTTCGATTCGACGGCGAGCCGGAAAAATCTGTTCGACAGTGATCGTAAAAGCTGTCTGTCAGCTGATCGAACGGCCTGTTCTCCAAGATACGTATCTTGTTAAGCCTCGAATCTCTGTTCCTATTTGCAAGGCAAATGGATGATCTTCGTTTTAATCAAATTTGAATCTAATCGAATTAAAATGCTGCGAGAAGGATTATATCCGCGGAGACAATTAACCTTGGTAATCATACCGTGACGTTGCTGCAAGCACATGGAACATATGTAACGTGTTGCGTAACACAGGCTCATGATTTTTCGCGATCAAAAGATCGTTGTAGTCCGATTTGATAAATCCTCCTGTAAATTCGTCTTTACATTCTGATTTGGAGAGATAGAATTTTTATTATCTTAACCCTTTCGATGCGGTGAAATTTAATTTGAATTAACGTTAGAATTATTTCAACTTGCTGTGTAAATTCTAGTTTATTAAATTTATGGTTAAACTTTACTTGTTAGGGGACCGAACATTTTCGATCTGAAAATACAGGTCTTAATTTTAGGAATTCAGTGGTTAAAAAGTTATGAGCGTTTCTAGAATTCATTTGAAATCTAAGATTACTAAGAATTACTGTAACAGCCATGCATTGGTTGCCATATTCTTGCGGTTACGATAGAGAATTCCTAGATCCAATTTTTCTGGATCAAAACTATCAAAATATTTATATAAAAAAGTCAATAATTTTTTATCCTCCAAGGAAAACTTTATATAACTTTAACACAACTTTTTAGCCACTGAATTCCTAAAGTTAAGACTTGCATTTTTGAATTCTATAAATTAAAAAAAAAGATGTAGAAAATTTTGGATCCCCTAAAATCTAAAAGAAGGTTCAGCCAAATTTATTTTTAACAATAACAATGCTTGATATTAACGTAGTATTTGAATGAAAAATTGTACAGTCACCCTCGGTAAAGAAAGGATAATTTTCCTATCGAAAATTATGCCCGGCGAATTGCGTGTTCTCAGGCAAATTTAAAACGCTTTGTCATTTCTTAAATTAATGTATTCAAACATCGTGACAATACGTGTACTTTGCGAAACGTCCTTTTATCTTGTAACGATAAAGCAATCTTAGGATACGTCTTGTTCGAACTCATTCTTTGTAGTTACGATATCATTACCTCACAATTTCGTAATTCGATTCTTTTGACTCGTTCGTTCGTGGAACGATCCTGTTAAACGGTATCGTTGTTCGTTGCAAATTTTCTATGTTATTCGTATGATTTTATAGAAGATATTTTCAGGTGAAACGAGGAGGATCCAGTGACAGGAAGGAGCCAAGGGTATCCTAGCAAAAGGTGGTTGAATGTCGAGCAACGAGAGCTGCCATAGAAGTAACGTGGTATTGCGAAAGAATCCAAGGGTGCCTTGTAATTGCGGATGGGAAGTGAGATTCGGTTACGGTGTCGCGGTCACGTTGGCCATCTTCGAGGCGAAACGTTTCTTCATGCTTATCCTGGAGATATTCGCCGAATGGCAGATCATTCGATTCGCGGGTGGTTTACGACCCGTCATATTTACACTGATAAACGTCGGCCTGGGTTTACCGACTGCGCTGATAACCGTTCGCAGCATACGCGCGTGAGTGTGTTTCATAATGTTTTGTCCTTTGAATTGTCTTATTTTTATCTGAAAAAAAAAAAAAAGAAGGAAAAAAGACACGTGCGTCTCACGAGTCTTCTTATACTAATATTAGCGAAATCAGAACTCGCGTAAAACGCTGTTTTAATCAAATATTATTACACGTTTCCAGGTGCAACCTCTGTCCAAGAGGAAGTTTTTTGTATGAAAAATATTTTCCAAAGTGAGAAGAATTTCCTTTTGCGCACGACTTGCGTTTGGACACTTTGAAGTTTTCCTGTGTCGTTATTTGCAAAGTTTCCGATTGTTCTCTAGTTCCTTTCGCTTTCTTAATAAATAACGAATGTGTAATGCTTTATCTTTACACTACACTATATCTTTTTCTTAACACTGCCAGACAAAGCGTCGTTGTGCAGATAGGGAAAGAAACTTTTGCGACAACCTAATAATAAATATTACCAAATTATGCTTAAACCGTGAAACTTTGTAAATACCGTACGATATTAATATAATAATTAACACATCAAATTATACTTTTGACAATTATTATTTGCTACAAAAGGGCTGTGTTAAAAATCCCTTTACATTCTACTTCTAGAAGAAAAGTGCCACGTTGCTGTGCAGAAACGAAACGGACATTGAGATGCCTGCTGATAGCGATCACGATCTGTGCCATAACGAACGCAACTACTCTGGTCTCCATAGGATATCACATAAGCGTTAGACAGGAAGCATTGATCGACATTTTCAATAGCTCGATGCGATTATACGCGAGCACAGTCTCTTATAAGTACGCGATCGACGAGATACAATTCATCTTTCAATGCTGCGGTCATACTTCCTACGCAGATTGGTTCCTCTTCGACTGGCAGGTGAATCCACCATTCAAAAACGGGTAACTCACTCCACGGTACAAAAGTGATCTGAAACGGAGACGGTTCGTGTTTAGAAACGGGTTGTCTTGATACAATATTTTCTTTACCAGGGAGTGGATTACGCGTCCCGCGAAGAAATGCAGATTCAGAATCAAATATCTGACGAGGGATACAGAGATCGCGGTGTACCTTTCAGCTGTTGTAATTTACGCGCGATGACACCCTGCGAGCACACGGACATCGATGGCGATGTTAGAACAATAAACACACAAGGGTGTGCTGAAGTGGTCGCTCCTGTTCTCCTCAGGATCGTCATCGTAGCTTATGTGATGACGAGCACCTTGGTGATAATACAAGTGTTCCTAGGATTTTTGATCGCTAAGGTACAACCTCTGGTAGCATACAAAGTGATAACGTATACTCTAGAAGTGTACGGGTACCCGAGATTACGAGTTCGGGTCGGGTCGGTAAAATTCGGGCGGGCTCGGGGCGGGTAAGCCCGATTCTTTCGAGTCATATCGGCTAAAGTCGGGCGTGCTCGGACGAGTTCCCGCGATTCGATTCGATTCGATTCGATTCGATTCGATTCGATATTATTTCAAATTAATTGATTATTATTAAGCATATGCGAAATATTTGTTTGCGCGGATGTATGCTGTAAAATAATCTGTATGCAAACAATGATTTTAGTGAATTACGCCCGACTTTTGCCAATGACCCGAAAGAATCGGGCTACCCCAGTACTCGTAAGCTACGGGTACCCGTCCGAGCCCGCCCGAAGTTTACCGACCCGACCCGACGCCCGACACATTCAGGTTCCCGTACACCTCTAGTATGTATTTGAACATTCTGTCACACTTGTTGAAATCTTTGCAGATCATACGAAGGATATTATGCGGTACGTGTGATTTGTATCATTCTCCTAAAATCTTCGACAACGAATCCACCAGTGCGTCGATGAACAGTTCAAGGTAACACGGATCAATCTCCATGAAACGTAATAATCGGAATAATAAAAATAGACGGTGCTCGCAAATCGAGCGTGTAATTTCAATATAAAAAACGAAGTCGAATGGCACCGATAAGCGGGATAAGATAATAGCGTGAATATTCGGATCGAGCACCGTCTACGACCGTTCCGAACGATAAATGAACTCGACGTTTATCTTTTTTTTATTAAATACAGTTCAGAAACGGAGAGGCGCAGCTCGAGCTCGTCCCCGGCTAATTGGGAAGCGAACACGAAGAAGACAAAGAGGCCCGATAAACGACGCGGGAAAAACATGAAACGGCCACGCTCGACGAGGTACGTTCGTTCTAAAAATAAGAACGATAGAAAAGATGATACCAATTACTCTTCGTCGCCGATGGAGTCTTCGCCTGTGAACGAGCATCCTCGGCGAGAAGCGGCCAGAATCAAGCCCACCGTCCACGAAGAGCACACGATAATCAAGAAATGTTCGTACGACGGGACGCGTTGAAGCAACGAACGAAAGCGTACGATTCACAAATCATTTTTCATCCCTGGATGACGCTTTACGACTGTTTGCCGGGATTTATCGACTCCTAAAAAAAGAACGAACATGTTAGAACCAAAGTACGCTCGGAGGAGTAAAAAGAAACGTACGTTCGGTTTGTTTTGTTTCTTTTTAAGGAACAGCTGGCAAGCAGTACGGGAAGATGTTGCGAACCGTATGAAAACAGGTGTACGCGAAGAAACGGTATCGTACGAATATGTTAGAGAAATGGGGATGTAGCATTTTGTGCGAGCACAATAATCAATCGAACCCATCGTCTATTGTCAAATTAATATATTACTAAATTACTTTTATAGTAATTAATATTACTAAACTAACCCTTTGCACTCGATTGTCCCGTCTGAGGGGACATATTTAATTTATTTATATTAGAATATAGAATATTAAGGAAAGCAATGAAGATAAACAGATTGATAATCATTTGTATCTCTTTTTTTCTAAAATAGCGCATTTGGTTTTTTGGAAGTTTTGCTGGAAAAATGCTCCGAGTGCAAAGGGTTAATCGATTGGCTTTTGAAATAATTATTAAATCAACCGGTGGGATTTTTTTTAAGGAAGTCTATCAGGTCCAATAATGTAACGCGATATTCGCAGAAGACTCTAGGAAAATTGATTAAAAGGAAAGTTGGGAGTCGTATGCGGCTTTATAAATTGTGGCGATAAACGAACGATGCGAAATATGCATTCGCGATAACGAGAAAGTACTAATTGCAAACATTAGAAATATGCTGTGACATCGTAAGGTGAACGCGTGGTGGGGATCTACGAATCTTGCATTTACTAATTGAAGATCGTGCAACGGACTGCAGTACGATTGAAAACACCGTGCAAGACGGATATCGGTTTTGAATAGGTGAACGTAAGTCGCGCTTCGATTTATTGCATACAGTACGTCTACCTTTATCGAAACAGTTTATCGCGGAATTGTAAAGTTACGGCCCGTAGATTGCATACAAAAGACGTTTCACGATGCGCATAAACGTAGATTTAGCATTGCAGCGGCGTAGATTTTATTTAAAATCAATATCAAACAAATATGTGTCTGAAAGGTCTTTCGAGACAAAATTATAAACGAATTTATAGTTTTTCGAGTGTATTTAAGATGATCTTTGAATTTTCAATTTTAATATTCGAAGTATCATAAATTGAACGAGGAAACAATAATATTTCATAGTATGCGGAAGAGATATTGAGATATGTATGTATTCTACGATATTAAGATGTAAATACAATTAGATATATTTAAATAAAAGTCAGAAATCCTCGTACGTTCGTTTGTTTTACCTTCGTTTAGGCGCGCTAACGTTCGGAAGATCTGAAACGTACGATCGGCAAAGTTCGTGAATCTCCGTGAGCGCTTCGGTTCCGTCTACCTGCGTTCGTGCGCCTTCGGTTAAGTTCGGCTACGCTCGGGCCACAGGCGCGCGTCTGGTTAGTTTGCGAGCGTTCGGGAATTCAGTTAACGAGCGTCCGCTTGTGAGTTACGATTATCGTTACGGTCTTCCAATTTTTTTTTTCTATCAGTACTCGGTTGTCCGCCACTCTGTCGATATCGTAGCATGTGCCTACCAGTTCAGAATCACGTTGTATACGTTTACCTGCCGCACCACCAGCCCCATAATAAACTCGTCTCTTACGGCTACCGTTAGGGTTTGCCAGTAATCACCAAGTGTTACGTTACGTTACGATCCGTGACACCAGCCGGTTTCGCTATCTCGCGAATATATCGATCACCGATCAGGCCGTAGCTCGAGCGTGGGATCTCCATTCGCGTAACAGTGATAGCATGATTTTTTCTTGGATATTTTTTAGTGAAATCGTTCGCTCGCTGGCTGTATTAGGTGAGTGAGTTCGCACGTGGTGAATGTAGTGTACGCGTCGTGTCGAGCCGAGCCGAGCCGAGCCGATCCACATATTTTACCGACCCGGTATTATTGGTGCTAAGCGAACGAGAGAAACCAAGGAACAAGGAACGGTTCGAAGCCGACACACGGGAAAAGAATCGATCGAGTGAACGGAACGGAACAGATCGGGGACAAGATACGAAATTGCGAGAGCCGCCGAACACCAGCGGAAGAAAGAGATCGCGATAAGAGGGAGAAGGACACCGATAGAAATCTCATTTCGCCGAGTAACTAGCTACGAGCAAGATGAGCTGCTGCACGAGTGCTCCGATTGTAACGCAGACCTGCGAGACTCTTTTGAGTAAATGCGAAATACCGATCATCGATCTCGCTCACATGGGTAAGTATTATCGTATTTCGAAATTTCGAAATTTCTTCTTTTATATTATTCAACATACAATATTCGACCGTGTGTTAACGCACAAGTAAACAGACGGAAAGAAAAAAGTAACAATAAAAAAAATTGCAACATGTCGTAATCTAGATCGTGGGTCAAACTTACGAAACAAAGTGCAACATAAAATCGGCGTAGTTCGAAATTAGCCGCCGCGAATTCTGCGGCACGTGGCCGATGCTAGACGGGACGCATAGTTTTCTTTGATCGCCTCTTAATGACTAACCGTTCCACTCGATATGATGACTTCGCGCGAAAGTTCATGGTTACATTGATCGTTGATCGATCGACTCTTATACAGGCGTCTTACGAAAGAAATTGTGCTTTTCCATAACCGTTAATGCCAGGTCAATATGGACCCAGATATATCTCAGATTTAAACCTAAACCCAAAAACCTCGAAATCGAATTTAAATTGTGAGCTTTCTCCATGGTCCGCGCTGTAGGGGGGGTTAAATGTCAACGTAAAGAAATCATGAACTTTGTGTCTCTATCTTGTAACGGCCGATTTCGTACGTTGCTGAATTATCAAACGCCTGTTTCTAAATATATATATAGTATATATATAGATATATATACATTGCGGGGTTAAAAAACCGTTATGTCTTTCAAGTGGTATTTTTAAACGACGATTTTCTCACATTCGGAACGTGATCGTCGGGGCTGGTTAAAGCTTGCTCGAGCGACTTGGTAATAAGGAATTTTAGAGATTCAGGGGGTGACGCTTTTATGGTTGCTTGGCAACGAGGCCAAGCAACTGGTCAGACAGACAAGCAAGCGAACCAACAGCACCGGCAGCAACAGAGAACCTTTTGCCGTTCACAGTCGGAGGCGCCTACCTCAGACCCGACGATCCGTTGAGGTCAGAGCCCGTCTCACAAAGAAGGGCCCCTCCCTTGGCGCCCTCCTCGATTCGTACACGGTGTCTCGTTATTTATCTATCTATCTTCACATTATATACGGTGGATGAATAAAGTTATTGGCACGCCAACTTTTATTATGGTAATTATGATCAGAGATTGAAACGTTATTGTGTAATATCCTGTCCTTAATTATATAGAAGGAGGATAAAGTTTATAGAATTTACAATTTATATATGATAATTACATGTTCGTAGTTTTGACACGAGGGGGACAATATCCGACCTATGATATCTTATCAAGCGCTGTAATATAATGTAATATATGGTAAATATAATGCAATATTTACTTTTTCCAGCACTCCTTTGATCCACTGGATGTTGGAATAACCAATCGCACTTATTGAACATATTATAACATTAGAACTACCGGCGTTCAATGTACCCTAACATCTGAATGATAAATAAATTAGGAAACAAAATAATTATTAAATAATTCTTTATCTTGATAAAAGCCAACGTATAACTTGACAGAAGCGTTTTAATAAATTTTGTTAATTAAAAATAAGAAATCTGAACCAAGTCATTTTGACCCGTTTGGTAGTTCTAGTGTTATGGAAAATAAAAACCCAAGTTGCATGGAATTAATAAAATAAGATATAAAAAAGAGGTTTAATAAAATATCAAGCTATATAACTACAAGTAACCAACTTTTCGAGGTGGGTTAAAATATATCCCACCATGAAAAGCTAAACAAAAGGTGGGACATTTTTTAACCCACCTAACCACAAAGAGTTAACTCTAGTTTATACTGATCACAACAATGATTAATAATTTGATTATAACAATCGTATCTGTCGTTCCTTGTTTTATCTGTTTAATCGATAATCAACGAACACAAAGACAAGAATGTCCATCGTATTGCATCAACAGGTGTAAACTTTCCATAAAATACAGAATCCTTTTTCTCCCTTAACCCGTTTACGAATTGGGCACTTCCAAGTTTGACACAATGTACGCAGGGAATATCAATGATTCAAAGCAAATCAAACAATACTATTAGAAATCCCTACTTCCACATTTATCATTTTGCTTCGTGTCAAGATTACAGCACGATATTTAGGAATTTATGGAAAAATTGTATAAGATACTATGAAGATTCTATTTGGGCGAATATATCCGTCCATCGTCCAAATGTTCATGGTTCATGGAACTTCTAACGGATTTTGAATACCGGCTGATGTCACACACCGGCTGAGGAACTCGTTGCCCGAGTCGTTGATTCTCGTCGTGCTTCAGGGTCGTATGGATAAGTTAGTGATCGCAAAGGTTGGTAAACAGGAGCACGTCTACAGTGTATATGCGTACATATATGTATGTATAGGATGGTCAACGAGTCCAATGAAATATCTCGTGCGCCTCTTCGTAGCCGTGACTGCGTTGGATAATGATTTAAGCGTTTCGCTGGAGCAAACACAGTCGAGAATAAATGGATCAGCGTGCACCGTGCAAACCTAAAGGCAGCCGCGTTTTAATCCACCGTCTAAGATCCACGACAGACTTCAAGTGTTGTTAAACAGTCATACCTGTAAGAATAATTTTTGTATTTGAAATGCACAGAATTTTCAATGTTACTCGGGTTTCATTTAACATGCAATTGCAAGTATGTCTTTCGATCCGCTCACTTATTCATTCTTTATTTGAAATAATTGAATTTTCTACCGATTTTCAGCCAATAAGGAAACTGAAACTACCATTCTTTATAGTTTGAAAATTCATCATTTTCATTTCAAACGAAAGATATATTTGCATCGCAAGGAAGCAGATATCCAGTGATGCAGAACGTTTAACGTAAATAAAATTGAAAAAAAAAAGCGCTAAGAACTTACAATCCAATCTATTTCTAGCATACACAACGACCCTTACTTTTTTTTTGTATTTAATTGTATCGTATATTGTCTACCAGTTGTCTCAGTATTTCTTACAAGATTTTATGAATTGACAAATGTCTTCTTTTTTTTTATCTATTTCTTGGTCGAACGGTAACAGTGGAGCTAACACTCCGTGAAAACGGACGTACGTAGTCAGACACGATAAAATTCTAATTATTAAGAATACAGTCGATTAATTTTCAAATTTAACCTTTCAATTCGATAGCCAGCATTATCAGCGGTTTATTTCATAGTTCTTTTTGTCAATTATTTGATCGTATAAAATTTCGTGCGCAGAAGGTAAACCAGCGCCTTTGTCGACAGTTGCGGAAAAAGTAGGATAGATAAATCCTTGTCTCTCCAACGGTGCTGTGACAGAGTGGGTGATACAACAACAGCAAGAGAGACGAAGACAGAGCGATAGGCAAGCTGCATGATTTTTCGACGCAGTTATTGCAACTTTCTGATCCGAGGAAGTAATATTATCTCATAATTCTTTATTTTAATATTGCTTGGCTCATTCTACGGCGCGCTAAAGAGCCCGATTTTACAATTTCACTCTCAGAAGCTCTGTCTACGTCTCTCTTGCTATTGTTGTATCACCCTTTCTACCACAGCATCGTTAGAGAGACAAGGATCTATCTATCCTTGTTCCAGAGCTTCCTAATTTTTCCACAACTATCGCTGAAGTCAACTCGAAATTTTGCCTTGGCTCCTGCGTATCCTTATGCTGGATTTACACCTACCTAGTCAGCCTACTCGGCCGAGTCACTCGGTAGGTGTATTCGGCTCTTTAAGAAGGGAGATAAACGCAGCCCGGTCTCCGCCTAGTTACGCCAATGCTGTTCGGTTCGATTCGATCGTTTCTTTCGTCTCTATCCCCCTGTCGCGTACGTATATTCCAAGTCTGGGCGACAGGCCAACGACCAAACGAACCGCGTTATACGTACCAGCCGAGATACCCGTTTTAAAATAGGGCTTCACGATCGAGATTACTATCGACACGGAAATATATATACGCTGTTTTTCATCGATTATGTAAATCATGACGAAGTACGGGTTAATTGAAATTCTCTAGCGAACGTTCTTAGTCATCGTTGATCTCTTTGTACCGTGTATTGTTCGTCGATGACACGTAGTTTGGCACAATCCTGTACAACTTGCAGCCACTTGTTGAATCTCGGTGCAACGTGTTCCAACGGAAACGATGATTGAAGAGTGATAGTTGTTTAATTGCTGCGAAACCTGTGCCACGTTCTTAACCTCGATCGTGTTCCTGGAGAAATATATTCTACAATCGTCCCTGGATATAAGTGTCGTTGTCGGTTGACCACAATTGCTACCTCGTTATAATATAAAACATAAGCGACGAGCAAAATAAAAAGAAGACTCAGCGTTTACCAGAAATCTTCATTTTAATCTTGTTTCGATTATACAACCGACGTTCGAATTCTCGGGGAATTGCTGTGAGAAAAAAGATGTTTCGAAGGATTAGCAAAAATTATATCTTGTACCTGCTAAATATACAGGGTGTCTCGTAACTAGTGTAACACAGGGAAATGGGGGGGTAGCTAACACGATTCTGAACAGTTTCCTTTAACAAAAAACACTGACCAATCAGAGCGCGGTAACTTCGAGCTGATTGGTCAGTGTATTTCGTTAATAATTCAAAAACGAAGCTTCATCCGACATTTCTACAAAGGAAATTGTTGTTCAGAATCGTCTCAGCTACTCTCCATTTCCTGATGTTACCACTAGTTACGGGACACCCTGAACATACTATGTTCGATTAATTAGCCGAATACAAATATTATATTCAGTTAATTAGCTCAATATTAATACTATGTTTAGTTAATTACATAATTGGTCGATATAAAAGGCGTGGCAAAATCGGAAAGGTGAAAATCCTGGTCACATCTTTCGTAGCACTTACTCATGATCCAATATGTACATATTCTTCGTTTTACTTTCATCGCGAAAAGAAGCCTATAACTAATAACAACCGTTACAACTAGCGTCGATAATCGTCCAGCCGTTTATCGCGGTCAACTTCCGACCTTCCTCGAAACGTTTCTTCCTGGAGTACGTACTTTTTATCCGTAATTGTGCGATCGAAGTATGTATCCAGGTTATTTCTAAAAAATAAATATTTATTACTTCAACGATAAAACAAATCAAAGAAATTGAATTATTACATATACCTCGTACTTGACAAATATTAACTCTGTAAATTATAATCAGAATTCAATTTAATATTCAATTGTGATCAAAGTTTGAACGACAGAAGTCACGTCTGAACTGTAAGGTGCGTCACGGGTGTGACACGTTATTGTAGGTCAAGGGTTAAATAAAAAGATTTGCAAAAGCGTTGTCATAAAGAAAGATGAAAACTAATTTGTACGTGACCGAATGTGCCCTTGAAAACTACGAAGCTTCATCCTTGACAAGATTGTCGTATCTTTGATGATAAATCATTCAGACGTCCCCCTTTTGGCGCTTACATTTAAATACATTAAATCGATGGTCGTGTTTTATCGTTTCTGTAAGAATGATACTCGGTTAAACGAAAGTATCGTATGCGTTTCTCTGTTCAATTATTCAAATTACACGAATACAAATAATGTTATGCTTCAAAATTAGCCAACGACGTGTATTTTTGTATTTAACCATGAGTTGACAATTTCCTCCGAATGGTCGCCATGTTATAGTCCACATATATTCGGATAAGAGAAATTCTATTGTAGTATATTTTCGACTTCTGGAAATTAATGGATCAAGACGCTAAAGAATTCCTTTTCAAGCTGAAATGTTCTTCTTTCTTTTGGCGAACAGAGACTCCGTTCACTTTTTAAATCCATAGCCCAACGGATTTAACCATCGTCGCTATCGCGCATGCGCAGATGAATGACACAAGTTTTTTCGTTTTTTCTTTTCGCTTGCGTATTTACACGTGCCTCCTGTAACCTCAGAGCTACGATATACAACGGCAGAGATAAGCGAACATTTATGCACAGGTCTAAAAAATATATTCTTTATGAACGTTTTCATTCGTTCGTCACGTGGAAACATCATTGAAATTAATTACCCGTGGACTCCAGGAAAATGACTGCGTTTAATGCGCACCTTCACTCACTTGGATGACTCCTGTCTCTTGTCTTTTTAGTTAATGCCATCCGCAAAGCAGCCACGAGCTAGGATGCAGTTATTCACCGACGATACTGTAATCTCGTGACTTCGCAACGGAGGCGTTATTAATTCAATTGATACAGGGATGAGTAATTTTTGAGGTTAAAGTGTTCGGAACAGATATCATCCGACTGCGAATGAAATAAACATAAACGAGGAAGTGATTCTGTTGTCTTTGAGAAAACTGAAAAAAAAAAAAGAAAAGAATGTTGTCAAATCATGAAATATTAATACCTCTTTTTTTTAATGAAATTAGTAGTACTCTGTCCCCGACCTTTAGCCAGAAACTGTCTTTCATCTGACGCATTAAATAGATATTATTCCTGAAACAATGATACCCGTTACTAGAAATTGAACAGCGTTGTTCTTGCACCGAAACAAGTCCAGCGAGCGTTTAATTGTTCCGCGCCCAATCATCACGAAAGAATTCGGTCGATAGAGCTCGCGTCCGTAACGGGAAAAACAGCGTGATGCGTGTTTCAAAACGATTCCACAATAGCTCCATCCTTCACGTGTTCTTCAATATTTTATCCATCGTATTGCTTCCTGAGTTTCATTGGTCAAACGAGCCAAAATTCCACCGTGTTACGGTAATAATAATAATATGGTTCCTTCTTAACGACAGGGTTCTTTGAAGACTTACAAAACTATGGAAATATGTATATTAAAGATTAGTTACATCTATTAACTGTGACCAGTGTATTATTCATATTTCACAGATTTCCAAGTATCTGATAAAATTCTTTGCAACAGTTAAGTAAGATTGTTCCCACTGAAACAGGTGATAGATTCCTGTTGATAAGGGAGACGTGGTAGTCAAAGTGTTAAAGCATTACCATCCTGTGGTAAGATTTCAGACATTAAAGCGTCTCAGAGAGGAGGAATGCAAGGGGAGATCGAGCCGAGAGATCGGTCGGCATATCCGTAGGCAGCAAGTTGCAAAATTCGTGCTTACGCAAGTACCGTTTGCCGTGGTAACGACGTTGGATGACGTTGTCGACTAGGATCGTGCGAATTTTTTCCCTTACATTGTTGCACAAAGCTTCATTTATATCGTTGATGCACTTCAGATCCTGTATCACAATATGTTGTTAATTCGGCCGTTTGCAGACTGCTAAATCCATTGACGGGAACGCTAGAACAGGAGGTAGCTTACTTTATCGGTCGAGTTATTCAAACCATCAGCATGTTATCATATAGTTGAAGAATTTCATTTTAAATTAAATACCGATAGCCCAACCGTTCAAATGATTCGGATAATTTACAAATAACTACCCTATTGCATATCTTAATGCTCAGAATAAAATGTGGGCATGATTGAGCAGGAAAAATGGACGTGAAGGAAAATTACATATACAGACTTGTAAAAAAAGGTAGGCAAGAGTTGGTGACATAAGGAAAAGTTTTAAAATAGATCGTACTTTGAAATATTGTAGAATAATGATAATCAGAAACGGTTTTTCCGGGGTGCTTACGTAATTTTAAGCAGAAACAAGGATGATCACTTCGGTGATGTTTTAACGGGAGTTATCAAAGACTGCTAGTGCAAAACGTTACCAATAGCTAATTATTTTTCGCAATTGCAACTAACTATTGTCAAAGGAAACTAGGAGTGGTACAATACCAGCACAATTAACGCTAACAGAATGTTTAAGTAGCTTATGAGTCATGCAATTACAATACTCTCGGTGCATCAGCCTTTTTGCACACCACAGTGAGCTCTTCAAATACTTTTTCAAAAAAGGAAAAGAAAACAAAAAAGAATATGCTTGTGCAACAACTGGTTTCCTAACAACTGACTGTGGTAAACGATACTTTCAATATTCGCGATTGGTCTGGCTGAAAGTCTTCTGGACTCGAATGTTTGTCGTACAAACGATAGCGTGCCAATTGCAAATATTTTAACAAATGTCGGTGAAACGCTCTGTTAACTTTATACGATAAACAAACACGTGTTCTGTCTGATGGCTTGTACCACTCAACGATCCTCGGAATCATACCACGAGTTTAATTATAACGTTCCGTTAATTACCCTTGTCAATTTTAGAATTTCTTTCAGATAACTCGATTCGAAAACATGAGACGCGTACGACAAATATTGTTGGAACATTAAAACATTAACAATTGCACGTTGACTCATTTTATATGCAGTTATGATAGTACCATCGAGTTATTTGATTGTGAGACAAAATGATACCACGGACGTCGGATCTGTAAAAAGCATACGATGATTGTTTAATCCAAATGTGTGAAATCGTTTAATTTTATATTGTATTAAAGTGACGTTACATTTGAAGATGTTGCTTTTGGGGACGTTGATCTTGCAAAACAGATAGAAAGTAGAGTTGTGATACTTAAAAAGAACTTTCTCTTATCATTCACGTTCTCCGGTTGGACATATTTCTTTAAATCCTTTCTTCATTTTTATTCCTGAAGACGAAAAACGTAACGAAGTATTATCAACGCTAGTATTTGATCAAGTGCCGAGCAGAGTCGGACGCTTTTTATTTGAGAAACGAATAAGAGAGATTACTTTTTTATTCATTATTTATATATAATAATCATAAGTTGTTCAGAAATTCAAACGAAATAAATAAATAACTGGATTAAAACAATTATTTCGTCGAGTCATCGCAATCGTCATTCGTGTTGTTGAAATATCCAAGATGGCTGACCTCGTAGCGCGCGAAGAAACGGTTCTTTCAAAAAAAAAAAAAAAAGAAAAAAAAATACGTGATCGTGTCATGTGTCGTTCGCAATAACGCGTGATTATATGACGTCTACGAAGTAACAGGGCAGAAATTTCATTAACGAAATATCGTGTCGATTAAATTGTGAACCATAAATGGCAAGAAACTGTCGAGTGATGTTCACGCGTTTGTAGGTTGGATTCCAGTTGTAGGTTAATTTGTATGCTGTAAAAACATTGGCGAGTAAACGATCCAGATCGTAATCTTCGATCTCACTTTCATCGTCGTCAATTGTACACATTTGGTTGAACAGATAATCGTGTTACCTGAAGAGCTGGCTCGGTACGTTTATCAGAATTCAACTGAAAGCGATTCGTTTCTACTTCCTATTCCGATATCGTTGCTGTTCCATTATCTTACCCGATTGGATAACAGAAAATGTAATACGATTACGCTTAACAAGAGAAAGCTTAGTTCATCTTACCGTTTTATCCGTTTATTTATTCTGATTGAAAAGTTGTAATGTTTCATTATCCGCAAAAATAGTCTTCCAACGTGTCGTTTGAATCATTCCTGTGTAACAACTTGTTTTACGTAAAGCGTTCACCAAAAAGGGTCTTAGTACAGCAAAACCATAAAAACTTACGGCAAAAGAAAGAGAAGAATTGATTCCAGAGTAAAACAAAAAAAAAAACAGGATTTCGTATTCGTAGTAAATCGAACGAAAGGTGGGGTTGACAAATCATTTGTTTTCACACGATGCTCGTGTGTACCGTTATCGTCTGTAGCAGTCGCATTTTGCATCGTCGTCATTCCATCGAAACTGTTTTTCCCTTTACTCTGCCTCGAATAACCAATAACACGTTTATTCCTCGAATAAAACGAGGTTATTTACGATTAACGAATAACAGATCGTACAACGCCACCACGCTTTTCAGCGGAGAAACATTAAAACGTTCGACGATTTATCGAATATTTCGTAAATCGATATAAATATTTGAACGACATACTTTTATCAATATTGTGTATCCGGTGTTGTCGAAATCGTCGATTGCTACCATATTGTTCGTCGTCTTTAATGCGCAATACGGGTATGTATTTTGCAAAACAAATCGCCGATTGAACGTTAATCTAACCTATTCACTGGTATCGTTTTTACGTGACAGGTAATGATCTCACGTATATACATATACACGTTTCCAACGTCTTCGTGTTTCTCACGGAATTAAATGCTTAACGATAAAACAAGGATATTATCATACTTCATGTGCTGAAATGCAAGGAAATCAAATATAAAAATAATATCTGAGATGCAGTGAATCGAAATGAAAATTTCGACACACTATAGTGGTATTAATTTACCTTCTTTAATTACCTGTATACGTTTTTTAATTAATATTTGTGTCGATTAGAAAGGAATCGATACAAGTAAATATTCCATACTTGTGTTTCGATATCAAGTACTTTTGGCGGCACTTATGAATCGTAAAATTGAAATTTAAAAAAAACATTTATTGATGCGAGGACATTTTTCAAATATTTCTATGATGCAAATCTGTTAATCTAAATGGTATTTCAGTGTTTCTTCAATCTTACAATTAGTTATACATTATACATCGAGTCGTTCAATCTTTCGAGGCAATGATCAAAACGTTCTCGTTCGATTCATCGATCGAGGATCGACTTAAAACAATTTCTAACGTGTTACACACAACCAAGAGAAAATTTTTGCTAGTTTCTCCTGGCACCGACAGTGTTACCGATACTTTCGCCCAGTTTGTAACGTTAGAATAAGTATACTGTTACTAAGGATACCTTTTTAATTATTTTTTAATATTGCAATCGTTCAGAGGAATAACAGAATTGATCTAAAAGACGTTTTCGAAGTCCATAACCTCATTGGCTGTACAATTTGTTTTTACGAGATGCGCATCGCAGGTAACATGTACTTTCTATATTTCTTTCGCGAACACTAAAATTCAACGTGATAAAGTTTAAGGTTATTTGTATACATTGTCTGCGAAATCTTTTATTGCTTTGTTGCCCGATTTTCAGGAAAATTACACCTTCGTGGAAAGACAAAATTTGTGAATCGTCGTATACAGGGTGAACAAACTGTTCGTAACATTGAGAAATATTTCAAACAAAAATTGAGCGATTTTGTGGTGCGTATGAATTGATTTGAGTGATTTCTTTGTAAAGACACTTTGATTATATGATTTTTTTAATATTGTATCTTTATACTGTGTTGCGCAGTGGTACCATTTAAACAAACAAGGACAGTGAAAAATTTTCAAGACTACCTTTGTGATAAAACATAGAGTAAGTTCTGTTTGAAACAAACAACTATCTAAATAATTTAAGAAATAATAGTGTGGATAGATTAACATGGAACACCCTGTATAACACAGAATAGGCTATTAGAACTCAATAAAAGAGACAATTGTTTGTTAAAATTAAATACTGGTTCATATCCATAATCAGGTAACGCTTAATCTATAACACGCCATTAGATTGAATATACAGGGTGGTTCAAAACACATCGCTCCAAACTACAATCCATAATAACAAAATGTAAATCTTTCTTCTGTAAATTTCATTTCAGAATTGATATCTACCTCGTCGCCAATGTAAGACAGAAAAATTGCAAGATAAAGTGACTCGATTCGGTTGCAGAGCAGTTATCGTTAGCAACAGTGATAATAGGGCTTACAGACGCCTTGTAAATTATCCTGCTTTCATTGATTAATCGCGTTGCAGCCACGAACGCACGGTATGATTTATAATCGAAGGTTTTCGATGCCGATTTTAATTACTTGCCTACACGTTTAATTACACGTGCGAGCTCATTACAATGTCAAGTTAGGTTATGTACGTGTGTGTTAGGTTATCTGTAATCTTGAATCGTCTCTTTACCTGAATAAAAAGCGAACCAGGTACACCAAGGTACACGGAAAACTTAAAAAGCGAATGATCATATGTTTGCAATACATTTCTATAGATTGATTTATTGTATCGCGATCACGCGCGATTCGTGACGATGGGGGGGAACGATTTACGACACGTGGCAAAAGACCTTCGCTTTTGTCATCGTCGACGTCGGCAATCTTTGTGGAAACCGTTGCCATTCACGAGGTTCGTGTAAATTTTCTTGGTATCGCTAATTGATCCGACTTAAGTCACGCTTACTTTCCGGATTAAGATGGTGTTCGAGGTAGGAAGCTCCGAAAGGTTGCGTCTTGCAAAATTTATCATGAAATAGCGCGATTTGTTTCTTTTTATCGATAATTACCACGGAACGAGCATTAATAACGAGCTTAAAATACTTAATTCAACGAACAGTCTCATTGTTCGAATGAACTCGAAATTAAATTTCAAATCGAATTTCTAATTATGTATAATGGGAATGGAAATTAATTGACTTATTAGATCCCACCAAAAGGTGGTTCAGATGTCTCAGAAAAATCCACACTTGGATGATACCTTTACAAAAGTTTGGTACTCATTTTGTTAGGAATAATTTTAATTATTTAGTTATAAACAGTTCTGCTAAGTATTTGAGGATATATGATATTAAACTCGTAAAAGATCATTGGAGCCAAAGTATTAAATATTAATTAACGATTATTTATGAATCGTTGTGTTCAGTTTTTATTCAACAGAACCAATTAAGTGTTACTTCAAAGATCCTTCGTTTCATTGTTTCGCGATTACCTTCACTTTCCATCGGTGCTCACCGATCAATGGAGAAACTACTTGCATTCGATTCCTCCGCGAATACTGGGAAAAAATTTCTTGATAATTGATAAACGGCCGAACGAAAAGGATACCCTGCACAATGATTTATGCAGTTTAATTCCATAGCGAGTGCACTTTCACTCTTATTAATCATTTTGCATTACTGTAGACCTTGAATAGGAGGCTAGTAATCCGCTTTATTATTGAGTTTATCTAGATCTGTTAATATACTGTGAAAACTGGAATGTAGCTACTAATTTAATATTAAAAAAACTTGAATAGCGCTACTATATTATAGAATTTGAATAGAACTACTAATCTGCTGTAATGTTTTTGTTTATATTAATAACTTTTACCGCACCACTGTAAATTGTTCTACCGTAATAAAGCGGCCATTTGAACGTAGACGTAATTAATCCTTACAGTGACTAAAATATTCTGTAATTACTACTTGTACAAGAAGGATCGACCTGTAAACGTTCATTACAGTGGTCAGTTTTGCAATCATCTACTTTCATGGCCACTCGTATAGCTTTACGAGCGTTCGCTATAGCAGTAATTTTTATACAACAATAATCTTGTAAACATGAACCTTCATGGCCATATGTATACCTTTACAGGCTACGCCAGTAATTTTTACGTAAAAAGACTAGAAACCTAAATCATCATGGCCATTTATGTTCTTCCTAGGATGTTGATCATAGAAAATATTATTTTCACATGAAAGTAATCTTGCATAATTGAATCTTCATAGCTGTTTGTGTACTTTCTTCACCATTCACTGTAGATCTAATTTTTATTCAACAAATACTATTGTAAACATGAGTGGCTATGAGTTCTATAATAATATGGTATCAAGTTCTGTAACAGATTAGTAGATCATTCTTTTAGTTAAACGACAGAAAATGAAACAACACGAAAAGTAAAGTGTATTAACACCAGAACTACCAAAGGGGTCAAAATGACTTGCTTTAGATTTCTTATTTTAAATTGCAAAATTTATTAAAACGCTTATGTCAGAATATGAAGTTTACGTTTCATCCTTTATTTATTTTACTTTCTATTTTAGCTTCAATTTAAAAGTATGGGTGCATTGGACGTCGGTAGTTCTAGTGTTAAACAATACGAACCGTGTTGTATTAATAGAGATCGAGAACCCTGTTTCCGGTTCCGTTTGTTCCATTCTCGTTGAATCAAACACCATCCGAGCTCTACTCCCTGTATTCTCGTATGTAAAACAGGTTCGAGAGGTTCCCTTCGTCTACAATCTATCAAATTCGAAACAATTATTTTATTTCCACGGTTCGTTCGTCCCGTTACATCGAACACCGTTCCTCATTGTGCGAATTGTCCGATCTGTCGTAACCGGAATTGCCTGGTTTAAATCGATTAGCATCTCGTCGTGTTTGTCCAAATGTTTTACGGAAGCCAACGTGCTACCTTGATTGTTAACATTTTGCCAAGGATCCGATGAATCACGATACGTGCAAACTTTTCGTTATTATCCTCGAGTGTCGCCCCGTTAAGGATTAGATTTCCTTGATTAGAATCTTTTCAAACAATGTTCTGCCTTAAATGGCTCGAATAGAAACTTTATTTGTTCTAAGTGAATTTTTCGATTATCCGCAGTTGCTAGAATAGAAATAAGTATGAATTTAATTTTATTCCTTAACACTAAACCTACCAAAGTTATTAGGATGCTTTTATTAAAATGCGTGTTCATTTTTATCGTAGGTTTAGTGTTAAAGTGTTAGTTTTTAAGAATAATTGTGTGGGATTTTAACTGTTCTGTTTTTCAATTCTTAAATGGACAGTGGTAGTTTTATGTGTAATTATTACTATTCGTTTTTGTATTTCTCAATCGATGAGTAATGATAATTTTATACAATTTCGAGTATTAGTAATGCATTCAATTAATTAGAAACTGTGAAGATAATCAGAGTCACTGAAATCGTAATAATTTGTAACACCGTGTAAAAGTAACTTCACGATATTTTCCTAAAAATTAGAAATATTTGCGAAACCACTTATGTTTTCACGAGGAGTTGAAAGTAGACATATGGTGTGAAGATAACGTCGTTGAACACCTTCGATACCTGTACAAAAATCGATTGCAAATTGCGCGTTTACTAGACTCGTAAGATTGTGAGAAAATTTTAACGCAATCTTTACGTTAATCCATGGATCGATTCTTGAAAAAAATAAAATGAAAATTGAACGTACTTTCTTCGCAGATAACCGATAAAATTCTGATAAAAAGCATCGATTAGAACCGCTCGACGTGTCGTTCCATCATTCTTTAATGCATTGAGACGACATTTGAAATCCGTTTGAAAAGAAAAATTCCACCTCTTGGACGATGAAACGCTGAATTCGAAAATGTTCAACAAC
Source organism: Stelis phaeoptera (assembly GCA_943735885.1). Taxonomy (NCBI): domain Eukaryota; kingdom Metazoa; phylum Arthropoda; class Insecta; order Hymenoptera; family Megachilidae; genus Stelis; species Stelis phaeoptera. Next base: position 9,192,696 of record OX030939.1, on the reverse strand, counting down.
GTTCGTAGATTTGATTTTATCGAACGAAATCGAGTTTCTCGTAGGATTACGAGTATTTCTTAAATACTTAATCCTTTCTGGTCTAGAGTTTTGCAGAATTTGGCCCGATGCCCTGGCGATATTAGCGATCGTTCGAGGACGTAGAAACGGCAAAGAGGAAATGGTGTTCACTCGTCTCGTTCTATCTTTACTGATCTTTCTGTGCCTCTGCTATCCTCTCTTTTTGTCGGTCGGGACGTCGCAGAAATAGCGAACCAAATAGGAAATACACAAGTTGGAGACATTTTGGAGCGTGAACTACGTCGGTTCTCGGCGTACAGAGTGTGCTCGAAAACCGCTTGTTCGTTCTTATCATTTAATTACCAGTCGCTTGGTTGATAACTCTCTAAGACGAAGGATTTGCAAAGTTTTATCAATTCTCCTGTTAACGAATGGCGAGTACGATTCAGATCGTCGAATACATGTACGATATACATTTTCTGACGAAGTTACAGCGTTTCAGAGCTCGAGGTTAGCCTCGAGGAGCTCGCTCTCGTTTTTCGCGACACGCTGATAAGAAAAACGGTATATCAGCCGTAGATCTTGTTACAACCCGGCACGATTGCTTTCTCGGGACTTATTCGCTTCGTGAGAACGTGATTTCACCTCGGGACTCGAACGATCGTTGAAAAATTCGAGAAATCGTCACGTTTCTCTCGTCGAGCTCGAAACTTCGATAATCTGAATCTAATCGGGAATATTTACGATGTAAATCAGACTTGTGTGAATTCTTGCTCACGAGCAAATTTCCCCTGCCGAGCTATCCTCACTCCGACCGAAACGATGGAACGCAAGAGTGCGGTAAGAGGACACGGGAGATCTCGTGCATGATCGTCTGGGTTGGAGTGGGGGATACCTCGGGATGGGAAATTTGGGGCACAGGTATGATGTAAATTAATCAAATTAGGAAGCACGGGCTCCCAAAGATTCACAATCTTTGATTTTTACCAAGTTTCTATCGAACGCTTTTCAATATTGGTTTATTGTTAATGTCATCGCGCGGAAACATGATCTGTATAAATAATTAATAACGGAACGAATGATCGTAGCAACCGTTTAATCATCGTCGTTGCTGGAAACGCGTATGTACTCGTTCACGAATCATCTGGGAAGTCACGATTTAACGAAATTCTAAAGTTATCCGTCGAACGAGCTGTTTCAAAGTTTTCAGATATATCGACCGTATACAGAACGGAAAAAATGAAACGTATGATTCGATGAAAATTTCGAGACAACTGACTCATTGTCAGAAGGAGTTCAGGAATCTCGCGAATCAGTAATAAAGATTCGAAATAAAACCTTTTTTCCTCGGAAACGATGAAACACGTTGACGTCAGGAGTATATTTCTTTTCGAAAGATGAAGATACGTTTCACTCATTTTACGGTCAAAAATCGATATTAAAAAAAAAAAAAAAGAAAATGAAATTTCTTATCAGATAATAATCGTTTTAATCGCTTGGGCTGTTCTGATCCTCCTAGCTTTTTCCACACTTTGACTGTCGTACTAAAGGTACTGAAAACTTCGTTAGGCGAAGCATTTATTTTTATCAAATTTTACTTATTATTCTTACAATTCAGAATTCGGAGTACCTAATACGATGATTTCTAATTAAGTAATTGAAAATTACACATACGGGTGACGTGGCAGTTAAAGTGTTAATCTAATTTATAACATTATACTATATGGAAACATATGTTCGATGATTTAGAGTTAGCATAAACGCAACGGTCGGAACGGGCGACGTGCGTTTTGTCAGGGAGCTTTCCCTTCTCGCAAGGGAAAGTTCGTCGAGGCCCGAAGGGTCATGGTGACGTTGGCAGCTTCACGACTGGTATTTTGCCCAAAACGAGGCACGCTTGTCTAAACCCTGAACGTTTCATTCGACTTCGACAACAGTCTGTTTCACCACGGCCAATCCTGATTCCTTAGTTATTGTATTTGGTTCAATAAATGTTATCAAATTATTAAACAAATTTTGCTGTTTCGTTTAACACGATTATCTTCAATTCGATATGAGGGGATTTATTAAAAATAGAAAATAAAAAGCAATATTTGATGAAATTGTAATTATCTATATATTCTCCGTTGTTAACCCCTTGCGCTATCGTTCTCCCGACAGGTGCGTCGGTCAGAGTTAAATATTTATTACTTCAGCGTTGAAACAAATCATGGAAATTGAAATATTACGTGTACTTCGTAGTTGGCAAACATTAACTGTGTAAAATTGTGATCAATGTTTCAACGACAGAAGTCACATCTGTACTGTAAGATGCGTCACGAGTGTGACACGTTATTATAGTGCAAGGGGTTAATAACTTTTTATACAAAAACACTTACGACTAATGCGTAAGAAACACCGATAAATGGACGTATGTTATTTTTTTTTTTTTTTTTTTCATTTTTGACCGTCCTTGTCTCGTCGCATTACACGATCCAATAACCATGCGCTTATCAATGAGTGTTTCTTCAATGAAAGAGTATCTAATCGATATACTGTATCGTAGTATCCGTGCGTGTTTCATAGTAAACGTTGCATACAATCGAGACAAACTTATTATACAAATATTTGTAGTATTTCTCATTGAAAGGATTTGGAAGGAATTGAGAAAGATGATCATATGTAATTTAGAAAATTGGAACAGTGGATCAGTGTGAAATCGAGGAATGCTGTTTGACAAATCAATGATAATACATAAAGTATCAAACAAAATTGGAATAGAAAACGTAGGTTGTGGAATACTGATGAATTAAAGAACCGAAATTTAAGGTATAAAACATTGAAAAGTGATAAATATCTTAACTCGTGTTACTTTAAAATTATATGTCCCTAGTATAATCCTTTATCTCTTCTTAATCACATTTTCTACCTTTAATCTCTTTCTCCTCTCACTGTATCCGTGTTCTTCGTTCCAGGGACAGAGAGATGTCCTCAGAAGGGTGTCGTGAAGCAAGTGGCTTCGAAGCTGGTAAGGGCGCTGTCCGAGAAAGGACTGGCCTTGCTCGTCAACCACGGCATTCCGGAATGCAAGGTACGCATTTCTATCGATACACGTTCGATCAAAAAGCAATACGACGTAATTACACGCTCGACAATTATCAGAACGGTGGAAGAAAACGATCGTCGAACGACGAAGGCTAAGTTACTCGTGACACAGACCCCAGAAGAAATATAATAATATTTTAATACAGAAGGAAAATATAAAATGGAAATAGTGACATTGAAACGACCGTATTTTGTATTTTATATTACAGGATTTATCGAACTGCTTTCGTCGAGATTCGTTGATTATTTATTTATATTTCTGTCTTAGTTTGGTAGTCGTAATTTTTAGTTTTTATTCAATTCTGCTAGATTTCTTTGTTAGGCAAAGCAGACTTTAACACTGAACGTATTTTTACCATGATAAACGTTGATTTTTAGAAAGAAATTCTAATAAAATAATCAAACATATTTTTATTTTTATAAATAATATAATCAATTAATCATACTTTTTACATATGATTGGTTTCTCCCTCGTACATTTGAAATTTTGAAAGGGGTCATTCGACCCTGCTTGGTACGTTTAGTGTTAATCTACCGTTTCGAATCGAATTTCGATTGCTCAGCTCCGTTCGATAACACGTGTCTGCCTTACTTGAATTTCGAACACTTGATTCAACTCGATAGGAACGCTACGATACAGTGTCGTCGAATTTCGTTCACCAGAATCGCTTGTTTGCTGCTAATTTTACTCCTGATTTGCTGCACCGAAATTAATCCCACTTAAAGTTCAATCAACCTGATCTATACTGTATTAATTGAAGAGTCGTTCTTACAATCGAATGATAAGAAATATCTGGTAATCGAACCTATTAAGAGTTACTATTGAGAATAATGGATTTGTAATTTATTCTTACGATCAAATTTCCTCGAAGAAATTGAAGAACGGACTTGTGCTGATTTTCTGAGGGGAAAAAATTGAGTGGTGCGCCTTCGGGTATAATTCAAAGTTACCGTGGACAATAGATATTGGCAATAAATTGATAGCGATATAAATCACAAGAAAGTTTGACCAAATCTTTGCTAATCCATAGTGTAATTTAGAAATTTAGAGATGTGGAAATATGAAATTCAGAAATTTGAGATTTGAAAGTTCGAAATTTGGTAATTTGAAAATCTGATATTTGTAAATTTGAGATTTGGAAGTTCGATATGTGGAAATTTGGGAATTTAAAATTTTGTAATTTGATACTTGGAAATTTGAAATTTAGAAGTTTGGAAATATGAAATTTAGAAATTTGAGATTTGAAAGTTCGAAATTTGGTAATTTGGAAAATTAAAATTTAGAAATCTGATATTTGGAAATTTGAGATTTGGAAGTTCGAAATTTGGTAATTTGGAAAATTAAAATTTAGAAATCTGATATTTGGAAATTTGAGATTTGGAAGTTCGAAATTTGGTAATTTGGAAATTTAAAATTTAGAAATCTGATATTTGGAAATTTGGAAATTTGAGATTTGAAAGTTCGAAATTTGGTAATTTGGAAATTTAAAATTTAGAAATCTGATATTTGGAAATTTGGACATTTGAGATTTGGAAGTTCGAAATTTGGTAATTTGGAAATTTGAGATTTGGAAGTTCGAAATTTGGAAATTTGGGAAATTAAAATTTTGTAATTTGATACTTGCAAATTTGAATTTTAAATGTTTGGAAATATGAAATTTGGAACTTTGGGAACTTTGCAAATTTGAAACTCAACCCGTCGAAGAGCCAAGTAAAGGATTAAATCGATCAAGTTAAACGAAACTTACCAATAGTGGTTCTCGAAATAAAAGAGAATCGTACAGACAAGATCTCACCTTGTAACGAAACTCTTCGTCCTCGGTCAGCTTACAAAATCACCGTGTCTCGTGGAACCAGAATTAAAGGAGTCAAGGCGGAAAGACACGGTCGAAGAAAAAACCGGGATGTTGTTGCGAGTCAGCTCGCGGCAATAGGCGCGAAAAGAATCGTTAACGAAGCCTCGCCGATTAGAGCTACGTCCTCGTCACGACTACCGGACGAATATTGTCAATGGTTCGACGATAAATAAAAAAAAAAGCTTACGAATCCGTCGATGACCTCCTATCAACGCGGAGGAATACTATTATCGTCAGGGGTCCGTGTTACATTTTTATGAGATAATTCACCCGAGAATTACGACTCTCGTGCTTCCACTATAAATACGTCCGTATATATTTATCGTGTATCTTTCGCGTAACAATGCGTTAATTCACTTGGTACATACGCGTGTGTCGTTCACACTGCTCTTTTCAATGACCGATATACATACACACGAGAAGGGGTTAACATATCGTGCTACTTTCTTTTCTCAAACTGGACACATTTCTTTCCTTGATAACTGTAATTAGTCGTTTCTGACTGATTGTTCTCTCATTTTCGTGAACACTTTAACTTGTAGTTCGGAAAATTGTATGATTTCAAGAATCAATTATTATTATACTAACTTCGACTGATTTCCGTAATTATTTCACCGTGCACGATCGTGACTCGCACGTGTAATAGATAGATTATAGAGTAACTAACTGACCCGGGAAACGTTGTTCTGCGTTTAATTTTAACACGTTGGTTGTCACCGGTGACCGGCACCCGAAATTTTGTACAATCAAATAATTAATTAACAAAAGAAATGACGAAACAAACCACGGATAGCGTTATCATTAAGCTAATAATGCTAGCTATCGATTTGAAAGGTTAAATTTGAAAATTAGTCGATTATATTCTTAATAATTAGGATTTCAGTGTGTCTGACTACCCACGTCCGTTTTCACTGTGGCAGTCAACGTGTTAAATAAATACTATACCTATGGTGTCGAATTTTAGCAAAATCGGTCCATAAATAAGAATTTTCGAAAAAAAAAATGTATAAAAATTATTAAATTTTATCTCATAAATTCGCATCTTCCTTAATTACCACGAAACAATTCTATTTTAACGAGATACGTTGTTAAAAGAAGGAACAAAAAAAAAAACAATTCATTCAATTTACTTAATTGAGGAAAAACGAGGGAAAATGAGTTGCATCCGGATGCAAACGGAAGTCGTATGTTTTGATCGTGCCGCATAAAATACGTTAATCAGACATTTCATATGCAACAATCATGTATCAGTTCTATTTTTGGGAAGAATCATAATCATTTATTATTGCTGTCCAACCAAATTTCATTTCAGATATTACATTTAACAAATTTAACAATTAAATAATTACCAACAGAAATGATCAAATAAACCACCGATATCGTTAACATTAAGCTAACAATGCTAGCTATCGAATTGAAAAGTTAAATTTGAAAATTAATTGATTGTATTGTTAACACGTTGACTGCCACAGTGAAAACGGACGTGTGTAGTCAGACACGTTGAAATCCTAATTATTAAGAATACAATCAACTAATTTTCAAATTTAACCTTTCAAATCGATAGCTAGCATTATTAGCTTAATGATAACGCTATCCGTGGTTTGTTTCGTCATTTCTTTTGTTAGTTATTTGATTGTACAAAATTTCGGGTGCCGGTCACCGGTCACCCCCGTGGCAGCCAACGTGTTAACACGAAATTTGTTACAATCAAATAATTACCAACAAAAATGATAAAATAAACCACCGATAGCGTTAACATTAAGCTAACAATGCTAGCTATCGAATTGAAAAGTTAAATTTGAAAATTAATTGATTATATTCTTAATAATTAGGATTTCAGCGTATCTGACTACCCACGTCCGTTTTCACTGTGGCAGTCAACGTGTTAACAACAATCGTAAAGAATAATTCCTGTCTTCGGAATCAAATCGAAAACCATCGTTCCCGAAATATTTGCACGAGCAAGTATCGTATCGATACTATCAACACACAAGGATACACGAAACACTGTTCGAACAAATCCGTCTGAAATCGAATAGAATCTTCCAGACTCTAAAGTTCACAAAGAACAATCAAGAAAGAAAAAACCACGTTCTCTCGGTCTATAATTATCGGTTGTACCTTCGTAATTTTTTTGTCTTTTTTTTTCTCTCTCTCTCTCTCTCTAATCGAACATTGCATAAGAGCTATACATATATTACAACAGAGATAATAGTTGGGAAGCCGGCATTCATTATTTCACAAGCTTGCCTGTCCCGGATACATTAAACATCGGTATGAAGGTCCTTTTTCTAGGGATATCCGATCGGAGAGGCAAGAAAAAGGATCAGGATACATAAAATATCTGAAATCAAAGAGTCCGTGGTTTGGGAATCTAGCAGAGACTCGATCGATGCTATCGAACGCGACGCGATGACGCACGCGTGCACATCTTAGAAAGAGTTCGATATCAGCAATAAAACAGCTGTCGTACAGATAAGATCGTGTAAGAAAATAAAATAACAAAATGTACAGGAAATAAAATCAACGTCGATTTGGAATTATAATAGAGAATAAGTAACAATAGTTTTGTACGCGTAGTCGATAGAAAAAAAATCTTGACTACCCTCCGGCCACGAGTCGCAAGTTAAACGGAAATCGTTATTTCAATTTTTTGTCTGATTAGCTGAATTTCGCAAGTCAGTAGCTAAAGTGGTTCGTATTATCGCGATGACAAATTGGACGTCATCGTTTATCGAGAACTCGAGGATGTCACCTGCCAAGGTGACATATTTCTGATACCGAGCGTTAATAACATAATGATTCACATAACGATTCCTTAACGATTAACTCTCTTGAGTTAATCATACCACGTACGTGGTCGAGACAATTTTAAATTTCACAAAAGATACACCACTGTTATTCCGAATCGCTCGCATTACAGATTTTCTGAATTTCTTCTTTCACTGATTGAACCCATTACGTTTGTTCGCAGATGAAGGCCGCTTACAGAGCTTTCGATTCGTTTTGCGAATTACCGGAGGAAGTTCGGAACAACTACGAGCGACCTTCGTCGGGCAACCACGGATACGTGAAACCAGGACAATCGGAGTAAGATTTCTAACCTGTAGCGATCAGTTTGGAAGTGATTTTGTATTAAACTCGTCGAATTTTGTACAGATACACCGATGAGAAAGAAGTTCGTCATGCTTTCAATGTGACCGGATACGGAGGTCCTCTTCCGGACGAGGAAGTGCCTGGCTTCGGATCGGCGGTCAACGAACTAGCTCGAGATTTCAAGCAACTGTCTGCCATGCTTTTAAACGTAATAACATTTTTCTTTGTTTCTTCGACGTTGATGCGAAGACAAACCGACGAGCCGATTTCAACTATCTTTTAAAAAACAATTTATTATTCTGATGCAAGAGTCTGTCTTGCGTGTCATCGTGTTATTAACCCTTTGCGGACGAAGGACGGATTCGACCGAATAGAATCGTGATAGTAATTTCTAAATTGGTATACACGTTCGATAAACGTTGTGATGTACTCAGAGAAAGATTATATTTAACTGGATTATTCATATTATTTTAAAGTAATAATACAGTGGGTGATCAAATTATTATGAACACTTTGAAGTTATAAGTATTCAAATTTTGATAAAGAATGTAATTAAAAATACATTTATAATGATACCTCTTTTTATTACAAAGCACAATATTATGTTTTTTAATGAAATATGACAACAAATTTAAATCCTTTTGTCACAACATTCCTCGCATCTACATATTCATATTTTAAATATGGTAATGTTCAGCAGTACTAAAATAAATAATATTTTAGAAAAGCAACAATGAACAAAAACAAATACGTGAATTAGCAATATGAAACTACATATATGAATGATCGGTGGTAACACAAATCAGTAATTTGTTATAAATATGACTCCTATTGTACACTGTTTCAATAAAACAATACTGCAAACGTATCAAAATATACTTAAATTGTGTACCTTTATGTTAACATCGTAAGAAAGTATACTTTGCTACAGTTAAAGTCATAATAACACCGAAAGCATAATTTATCTTTTTGTTCATATTAATCTGATCACCCACTAGTATTTTCAACGTACTTTAGGTTAAGCTTAGAAACGCTTCGTTCGCAAAGGGTTAATTTCTTTGAAAACCAATTAATAAGATTTCTGAACTGGTCCAATGCTCGATAAACAATTAACGTCTGTTAACCCATAAGCACCATGACAAATTCAATCGTCTCCTTCTTAAACTTCAGTCTATAACTTTTTTACCCAAAAGCAGACACCGATTGTCGTTATAAATCATTGTACGTTATAATTCTACTTTCATGCCATGGTAGTTAAGGGTTAAATTCCTAAGTTAGTCTTTATTCTTTTGTGTTTCTAAAATCGAATTACTTTATTTAATATACCGTTTCGTTGAACAACGATTCGAAAAAGCTCATGGACAGAGTCGTTTGAGAAAAATAATAAAAATAAGTGAGTTGCTTTCACTGTAAGTAACCCTACAAACCAATCTGTCCGATGGTAGAACTAACGCGATTGGTTTCTTCGGTTGCTTTACAGCCATCAGTAGGTACTATAAAGTAAAAAAAAAAAAAAAAAAAGAAAAGAAAAAAGAATTAGGAGCCAATGTATGTGATGTATGCCTTGTAGGCTCTGGCCGTGGGCCTAGAGCAATCCCCTGATTTCCTGCTCTCGAAACATTCACACATGCTGGGACCTGGTAACAAGACGACCCTCCGTCTGCTATACTATCCACCGCTGGGTGCACCGGTACCAGGATTGGCTCGTTGCGGCGCTCATTGTGATTACGGCACTTTCACTTTGTCGGCACAAGTACGTAGAAACCTTGAACGAAACAAACACATGCGTCAAATCGTTGTTAGATGAACTTAAACCTTTTCCCTATGACAGTGTTTCAACACTTTGATTGCCACGCTAAATCAAATTTTATCTATTATTCTTACAATTTTTTCGTAATTTCTATTATTCAGAGTTTAGAGTACTTAATACGATGATTTGTAATTAAAAGTAATTAAAAGGATGAATTTCAACAGAAATTCAAGCGTCACCCACATATGGCTGACGTGGCAGTTAAGTGTTTAATGAAAAAGTGCTTACACCGCCACATAACGGTCCAAATGACCTATTTAACTGGCCAAAATTATTTAAGATACTTCCAAACAATGCCCTGTACACTACTGTACAGTTTTTGTCGAAGGAAAGTATTTTTTTTTATTTCCTAAACAATAATTAACAAAAAAAAACAATAAATTGTCTATTTTTAATATTTAAACAGTACATTTACATAATACATTTTATGATTTATGTAAAATTTTTGAAATTCGCTTTTTGGCGAGCTAAAACAGCCATTTGGACCACTGTGCGCCTGTATATGAAATAAAAAATGTATCCGAAATGTATTTACTATTATTTTTAGGATTGCGAAGGAGGTTTGGAGATACAGACTCCGTACGGTGAACGGTGGGCGAGAGTGGGTCATCTTCCAGGTGCTATTTTAGTGAATACTGGTGATCTTTTAGCGAATTGGACGAACAATCAACTACCAGCATTAAGACATCGTGTGGTCGTGCCGGAACATCGTGGTCGTGGTCGCCATTCCATTGTATTCTTCGTACATCCGGACAATAATATCCCCATAGAGCCTTTGAACACGAACATCGTGACGGCCAATCAAGAATCGGCACCGTGTCGTTTGCAAAAAAAAAAACGCGGCGTTCTGCACGCGTACCATCATCTTCAACGTCGTCTTCGTGAAACTTACGCCTCTTAACGACGTCGAGACTTCGTTGTATTTTTGTATTTTTCCAACCAGGATTCAATTCAGGCTGCCGATTTGCTCGATAATAAATTTCGATAAAAATACCTGTAATTTTTGTTTTATCTCATAACAGTGATGGATGTATAAAATGTTGAATATTACGAAAACTAAGAATTTAATGCGAGTTTCAAATTATCACGACGAAGAGAAAAAGAAAAAAAAAAAGACTACACACGATGTTGCATCACAAAAGTAACAATAAAGAAATTTGTACTTACGCTTTGTAAAAAAAACAAAAAAATGCATTTTGTGCAAGCAACTTTAATTACCCCACTGACAGAGAAAGAAGACAAGACGTTTCTACTATTTTTTATTCTCTCTTTTATTTCATATCGTGAATCAGTTGGCAACTTTTCAAATACAAGTACAAAGAATCAAAATCCAAGATTCCATTTAATCGTTTGACGTTCAGTTCGTAATTTGTAACACACGATGGTGTCTCCGGGTTGGAATGGTACGGATGGATCTTCAAATCTAAGACCACATTCGACGTTAACCTGTACCCTGGATATTTCCTCTTTTATATGCTTCATTGATACTAATTTTCCTGCAACAAAATATTTCAATGTATAAAGTATATTGAGTAAACGTTAACCCAATCCTTTACGCAACGACAAGATACTGTTAAAGACTGCCAACCTTACGGGAGTTCGCGTGCCCGAAAAATTCGCTGTTTTCTATCGCCCTCTAGGATATATTGCGGTCAGAATTAGAAACACTCGCGGAAGATGGGACTGGCAAGGGGAACTTTTCTGTCTCGCTTTGTCACATTTTGTATCTCACTTTGTTTCGTTCACTTTCTTGCCCCGGCAACGGAGTACCAGTCATTTTAAGCACATTTACCGACGGAGCCCCAAACCCACCAGTCCCATTTCGTCGCACGATAAAATACACAGGAGCTCTTGCAGTCTTTAATAGTAGCTCATCGGTGTTTTACGTATCACGACCGTTTTATACTTACCTTTATAAATAACTTCGTTTCCTCTGACTACAGTAAACAATGCTGAATTTAATAGAACACCTTTGACGCAACGGCAGCCCGCAACAGACACCTTTTTCTTCCCTTCTTTTATTACAAAGTGTTGCTGTACCAGCGCCTCGCCTATATTTAAAACGATAAATGATAAAAAAATCACCATTTTCACAGATTTACGTTTACGTATTAGTGTATTACACTATAGGTACCTAATACTTCTTCAACATCAACCTCGGGCAGCCTATTATTTATTTCTTCTATAATATTATCAAAAAGTTTGTACACAACGTTAAAAAATCGAACTGGCACGTCTTTCTTCTTAGTTTCTTCTTCTAATTGTTTAGTCACATTTATATTGAAACCATAAATAATTGCTAAGAAAAGATACATAAATAATTGACAATTTATAACGACACGACAACGTTTCTTTCAATCGTTACATTACCGTTAAATGTTTCCGCTAATTGTACGTCCGTATCCGTGATAGATCCGATGCCGTAATGAACAACGTTTAAACGACATTTATCGTCATCTTTGTACGTGTCAAAAGTGTCTAATATCGCCTCGATACTTCCCGCTACATCAGCCTTTATAACGACATTAAGAGTAGGAAAATCATCGTCATTATTCTTCTTCATTTTTACCTTCTCGATTTCTACTTTTGTCGCGCGTAATTGTCTTATTACGTCTCTGTCCTTTCCAAACAATTGTTTTATTTTTAAAAATTTCTTATATTCCTGCAATTGTTAAAAACACTTTTTAACTTTATTCTCGTATTCTAAATCTCTATTTCAAATTAAAAACGTACACATCCTATGTTACCTTCAAATGTTTTTCTTCTTTCTTTTCGGCCATCACTTTATGTTCCATGGCCAGAGCTTGATCGTGTTCATTCTCCCTATGTTTCAGTACAGTTTGTAGCACTCTGTCATTCTCTACTTCTATTATTTCATCCCCCACGTTAGGCAACGTTCTCCATCCAATAATCTGAACCGCTTCCGACGGTTTGGCTTTCAAAACTGGACGACCAGCGTCGTTAAACATGGCTCTCACTTTTGCCCATGCTAATCCGGACACTTAAAAAGGAATTGACTAAAATTAATTTAATAACAATGCGTATATGTACACGAACAAGGCGTGCACGAGATCACTGTTTACCTAAGAAACATCCCCTTTTTAAAGTACCACGTTGAATCAAAGCCGTGACTAATTTTCCACGTCCAATATCGTTAGCGCATTCAATGCTAACAGCTTCCACCAGACCCGTTGGATCTCCTCTTAAATTCGTTATTTCGGCTTGTAATACTATAGCTTCCGTTAACTCTTCAAGATTAATTCTTTTCAACGCGGATATTTGAATACATTGAACGTCGCCACCTTGTTCTTCGACTATGACACCATGTTTGGCAAGCTCAATTTGCGCTCGTTTCTAAAAAGAAAAGTTGTAAATCAAAGCGTTTATCGATTTTAATATCTGGCTTGACGTTAACGAATAAACGATATTATTAATTAAAAGAATATTACAATATTAGCATTAGGTTTATCGATCTTATTTAGAGCTACAATAATCGGAACATTGGCACTTTTTGCCATTTCAATACTTTGCACAGTCTGATCCTTAACACCATCGTCAGCTGCTACAACTAGTACTACAATATCTGTTACATGCGCCCCTCTGTATCGCATCGAAGTAAAAGCAGCATGTCCTGGAGTGTCCAAAAATGTAACTTGTTCTCCGGACTTTAAAGTTACTGAAATCGATCGGTTATTAAATTCGGCTTACTACTAATCGATTTAATAAATAGAACAATACTTACCGTTAAAAGCACCTATGTGTTGCGTAATCCCACCAAATTCTGACTGTACAACGGATGTGTGTCGTAATGCATCTAACAAAGTAGTTTTACCATGATCAATGTGCCCCATAATTGTTACAACAGGGGGCCTCTTTACCAACTTAGATTCATCAGGCGGAGACCTACATGAAAGTCAAAACACTTGTTACAATTATACTAATATTATACTGTTTTTAACACGTTGAGTCAAACAGTGAAAATGGACGCACGTAGTCAGACACGATAAAATCCTGATTATTAAGGATGCAGTCGATTAATTATCAAATTTAACCTTTCAATTCGATTGCCAGCATTATTAGCTTAATATTAACGCTATCCGCGATTTGTTTCATAGTTATTTTTGTCAATTATTTATTTGAAAAAGATTTCGGGTGTCAGTCACCGATGAATGGATGTGGCGGTTGAAGTGTTAACAGTTGCAAAATATTAGTTTCATACTACCGTTTAACAATGTCTTCGTACGTCAGTTCCTCTTTTTTATTAGGCATTGCTATAATTTTTATTTTCATATTACAGCCTTTAGCAACCTCGGTCGCCAAAGCTGCTGGTAGAGCACTATTTTCTTCGAAACCCATGTTTTTGTGCTTAATGTAAAGAAAATCTAAAATATCATCAACACTCTTGTTGATACATTCTGCTAATTCTTTAACTGTTATATTATGCCATATTTCTACTGTTGGAAAAATTTGTTTTGCGCTTTCTTCGAATGTTATATGGGGATCCTTTAAAAACTGTTCTTTCATCACTGTTTTAAAACTCTGGAAATAATTCATAATTTTCAATCTTGATCGAATGCAAATACGTTTAAATTATACCTTTTCACCCTTCAATTTTCTTTTCTTCCATAACACAGGCGTAGCATGATAACACTGGTAATGCGTATACGATAAACAAGAGGTTTGTAAACAATAATTTACACTTCTCTCTTTCCATACAGTGTCCACTAAAAATTGTCTTGATAAACTGTAAATAGATTGACCAGATTGTGGATTTATTTCTTTTTTATTAATATAATTATTTAATAACAACACAACCCAACGGTAAGCGATTTAAGAATGTTAAATCAAATCTTAAACCTTAAAGAAGGTTAGATGTATGATATAATATATATTTTAGATGACATTATGCACAGCATACACTGCATAACGATAGTGTTAAAATATTTACTAAAGAACTAAAAACATATGCAATACACAAACGAAATAGTAGAAAAGCGTACCTAAACTGCATATAAGCTCTAGCCATGGAAGCAGCCATGTTCCATCTGGTTCCATCTCAGTACAGATGGTATATACATATGTAGAAATATAGGAATATAATAATTAAATTTGGTGATCACATGTATCATTAGATCATTAAATCGTGCTTACAGAAATTAACGTAGTACCCAAAAGTATTGGTATTTGATATATAACAATTATATTTACAATAATGATAATTACCATTGATGGGTAAATCGCCTCGAAATGGTTACTTACGTTACATGTAAATTACATGTAAATTATGTAAATAATGTAATTTTATCTTTACATTGATATTTCACTCCATCTCAATATGCTCATCGCCATCATTTGGCACCGTTTCACCCAATACAGACGGCCCTCGATTTTCGCACGTTATTTAAAAAATTCAATTTTTTTAAGATTTTTGTCGATAATGCAAAAATTCGGCCTTGGTAGATATTTTGAAACAATTTGTTATATGTATATAATGTTATCAATGTATATTGATAAGTTGTAGAGTATTGTAGCCGGTTATAATTATGATTTTCATTGTTTTGTAAATTATTTATGAATATGCATTTTCATGAGAATAAAGTTATTCTTATAGTATTATTGAAATAATCATTTTTATTATGTTTCAGAACTGAACATGGCAATGTTACACTACCAGATGCACTACCTTGGAATTCAGCATCAGAATCAAGCTACCAAATTGTTATACACTTATAAATTAATAATTGTACAAATACTGTATATTTTAAAATATTATACAACACTTATACACATATTGTTAACACATTCACAAATTATGCATGTATATCGAAAAATTTCAATAAATATGAAATGAAAAGGTAAAACAGTTTATTAATTTAAAAACCCCTCCAAAAATCCATCAACACAAAACAATTAAACAATCACCTTCAAAGAAATCGCGAATTTTTACAAAAATCAGAAAAAAGATGCACATAAAACGAATTTCATCGAGTAGAGAAATTCTTCGAATATAGCGTCACCAAACTTCTGAGAATTTGATCAATTCTGAGAAATGACGTCAAATTCCAAGAAGTGGCACGAATACCTCCTCACAACTTATGTTCTCCTGATACAATTTTTCAAAATCGGACTTTGATATTTCGCGAACCAAGTTCTCGAGAATTCCTGGAATTTGACGTCATTTCTTGGAATCGGCAAAATTCTAGGAATTTGACGTCATCAAAATTCCAAGAAGTGGCACGAATACCTCCTCGCAACTTATGTTCTCCTGATACAATTTTTCAAAATCGGACTTTGAAATTTCGCGAACCAAGTTCTCGGGAATTCCTGGAATTTGACGTCATTTCTTGGAATCGGCAAAATTCTTGGAATTTGACGTCATCAAAATTCCAAGAAGTGGCACGAATACCTCCTCGTAACTTATGTTCTCCTGATACAATTTTTCAAAATCGGACTTTGATATTTCGCGAACCAAGTTCTCGGGAATTCCTGGAATTTGACGTCATTTCTCGGAATCGGCAAAATTCTTAGAATTTTAATGACGTCAAATTCCAAGAAGTGGCACGAATACCTCCTCGCAACTTATGTTCTCCTGATACAATTTTTCAATTTCGAGCATTTCGGATTCCCGAAAGTGGTTCTCGGGAATTCTTGGAATATGACGTCATTTCTCGGAATCGGCAAAATTCTTAGAATTTTGATGACGTCAAATTCCAAGAAGTGTCACGAATACCTCTTCGCAACTTATGTTCTCCTGATACAATTTTTCAAATCTGAGCATTTTGATTCTCGTGATACAAATTTCCGATCTTTTTTTTATATTTGCTTCTAAAAATACGAGGTTGTAGGAACTTTTGGAATTTGAATTTGGTAGGATTTTATAAATAAATAAGCAATGTTTAATTTTCTTTTTTTCTTTATTTTTACCCTTCTTTGTACAACGAGAACTTATCTTATGGCTACGGTGTTTAACTTACAATGTGTATAAAACGCAACTTATACCAATCTTACAATTAATACTGTGATAGGTATTTATATAATTATAGCGTAAAAAACAGAAATAACTAATCAAATTCGTGAAAATGCACTTATTACTACCGACGAGGTACTTCATAAGTTACCGACAGTGGTACGAAACCGACGCCGATAAGTTACCGACAGTGGTATGCTACCGACACCGACTTGTTAACAATACTTCACTACGTTCCCTTTGCCGCTAGATGGCAAAAATAAAATCGAAAAAAATAATTAAAAATGAAGCTTACCCAATATTTTTATATCCAATTATATACATAATTACATATAATATAAACATATGTATAAATTATTTATCGATACTAGTGCTACATATCGGAAAGCGTTTAAATTAAACATTGGTGGGACATTTAAATATTCTTAAAATTGCTTTTAATTAATATATTTCCCTTATATGTATTATGATTAAAAAAATATATATATATAATAATGTAAAAAAACAATGAATTCAGAGAATACAAAAATTATTCTATTGTACTAAAACAAGGTTAACACGTTGATAATAGAATAAAAGACCCTTAAATCTTTCGCTCATTACGTTTAATCAACCAAACCAACTAAATTTGTGAATGCTGAAGGTTAGTGAATTGCAATTAATCCGTCGAAGACAGGTATACATTTGCAATACCCAACACACGCTTGACATTCGACCCTTTTTAGATTTGGGCATCTGCCATTGGATCAAAATTGAACAGCTTCAATGTTAACATTCCCAATGACGATGCTGATTTTCTTAGCGATGCAGTTTACCGCTAACTATCTTCGAGTGCATACCTGTTCTTCTGTCCGATTATAAATCTTGATCACGATAATGTTGCTAGTTTAATTAAAAAAAAAAATCGGTCACCAACATGTTACAGTATAATTATGTAATTACAAATTTATGAATCGATCGGTTCCCGCTGTTGCGCATAACGAATCACACGAATCCACAGATGTAACCCTTTGCGTGCGACGGAGTTGATCTTACATGCGGTCGGTAAATCAGTGTAACACGTGCAAGGAACGTTCACAGTTGTTTGATAAATATGATCAATAAGTGTAAGTACTTGAAGCTGAAAAAAGGAGAAAATAATGAGTTCTTAATTGCACCTGTGAATTTTTCAATTGAAACGCACAAAAAAATATTATCGCAGGAGATATGTTCCATGCAATGCAAACGTACCTTTTTTAGATATCAATGAAGAAGATAAGAAAACTGGAGCAGCCTTGAAGGGTGAGATCAATTATATTTACAATAGTATAACATGATCGATTTCGAATAATTAAATAGTTCAATTGTTGCTGGCGTGAGCTCGAACTTATTTGTGAATTTTTACGATGCAATTATGAAGTAAAAAAAAATAGCATATATATGCTAATAATTCATTTGACTAATCATGAAACTTTAACCTGGGGTAATTTGACATGTTTATCCGAGATTATTCTTCGTTTTTATCCCATGCACCAATTAATACCTATTGCATTTCATTCATGTTACAAATTCACAGTTATACGTATAATATTTATTTGCAGACACGCTTGGACTAGATCGTTACCGAAGAAGAAACCGCTTTGAGTTGGTTTCAGCTTACTTAATCTATACTGTTGCATTAAAACCTGAACGGAAGTGTTTCACAGTTCGGTCAATGTCGCGTGCTTCTTTCCAAACATATTTTTAGACCGCTACTTCGTAAAGCGTCGTGTGGCCATCAGACGATCTGTTAGACACAATGCTGACGATTTGTGCACGTGTCGTTAACACTTTACCGACCGGGTCAGCTGTCCTGTCAGATTTCGAGTTGCCACACACCGGTCCACCCTCGGCGTCGATCGTTCTCTTAAATTATTTCAAATATTATTAGACAAATTTAAGTGACTTTCGTTCCTTCAATTTTATATGATAATCTTGAGAATTTGTAATTTCAATTATTCCTGATACATTTTTTGTTATATGATGTTGTTTCAGATTTATAAACATGTGCAATGGTGAACTCGCATATTTCTTGTATAATGTAATTCAATTCCTTAAATATTAGTCTAAGCGAGTGACACGTTTACAGAATATTTATCAAAGATACTACCGGATCTTGCTACTTAAACGTTGCGGCTTATTCGAGGAACAGGCGTCCGCAGATAACACTTATTGTTAGTCTAAAATTGCAATTGTGATGCACCGTGAAACCACGCTAAGCTTGTGTTTACTCAGACGGCAGTTATTCCAATGTACGAAGCTATATTTAACAGTCGTCGTCGCATACTGGCGCGTCTCCCAAAACCATTCGGGCATTATTTATGCCGAATAGTCGAAAAACTCGCGTACACACCATCCGACGATAATTTTTGTGCATCGACAGTGACGTGCCGTTAGCAAAGTGATACTTTTTTTTATATAATATTTTCACGCGATGCTCAGCTCACGTTTCAAAGAACGAAATCTTTATCTCTTCTTTTCCTTCAAAAAGTAAATATAACGTATGAATGAAAACGAAACTGCAATAGTTAAATATGTTGACGTTATAAGAATATAAACGTATACTGAAAATGTTAAGTTCATTTATATGTAATTGCAGAGATCCACCATGGGCATTAAAACAGTGATTCTTCCATTTTACAAAACACTGTACAACTGAATTGGTTAGTGTCTGATTGTGAGTGTGATAACAACAATAACAGTTCTTCTTATCGTAATACGTAAATTCATAAATTCTGGAAAAAGAAATAGCTTGAAATAATCAAAGGATGTTATTGCTTTTATAATAAATTTTATTTATACCTAGTCTTGAACGTTTTTGCCAGATCCAAAAAGACGACAACTCGAAGTAACGATGAAAAGGAAGAAACTGCTGCTATTACAAGGAAACTACTTTTATTACGAAACTGATAAGGACTGAATGAAGGATGACGGTCTCGTACCAGTATCAAGTCGCCAATTCAACGAGGGGTGGATTCACCAGGTTACTTTTTATGTGGAGAGGTTCGCTTTACAAGCTTATCTACAGAGAACTCTTCCTGTTTTTAACCCTCTTCGCTGCACTCTCCGCCGTTTACCGTTACTTGCTGAATTCCAAGCAAAAAAAGTTCGTAATTCGATTCTGAAATAAACACGAATGTTATTAACACGTTGAGCATGATGTCAGTACCTGGGGACTGACAATGAACTCTCCGTCCAGTCGGGGTCAGTCCCTAGGGACTGACAGTGGACTTTTCGTTTGAAAATTACCAAATTTTAAGTTACCAAAGTTCCAAATTTCAAATTTCCAAATTACCAAATTTCGAACTTTCAAATCTCAAATTTCCAAATTTCTAAATTTCAAATTTCCAAATTTCCAAATATCAAATTTCCAAATTTCTAAATTTCTAAATTTCTATATTTCAAATTTCCAAATTACCAAATTTCGAACTTTTAAATCTCAATTTTCCAAATTTCTAAATTTAAAATTTCCAAATTTCTAATTTCCAAATATCAAATTTCCAAATTTCTAAATTTCAAATTTCCAAATTTCTATATTTCAAATTTCCAAATTACCAAATTTCGAACTTTCAAATCTCAATTTTCCAAATTTCTAAATTTCAAATTTCCAAATTTTTAAATTTCAAATTTCCAAATATCAAATTTCCAAATTTCTAAATTTCAAATTTCCAAATTTTTAAATTTCAAATTTCCAAATATCAAATTTCCAAATTTCTAAATTTTAAATTTCCGAAGTTCAAACTTTTCGTATGGGCGGCGTGAGTACGTGGGACCGGCAGTGTCAAGATTAAAAAATAAATGTTGTAATATAATATAATTGTGCGCTCGTTCGCTGCCGATTAAACGGAAAGGACAGCAAAATCGGTGCCGCGCTCAACGTGTTAACAGCGATTGGGACACGGATAAAATTTCGTTTCAATTATAATAAAAATTCTAAATAAACTCAACAGCTGACTACGTTACAAATCTTGTTGAAAGATCCATCCGATTTCTTCGCTTTCTGAAGTCTGTAAGAGGAAAATTTGATCGGTGTTCCATCGCTGATCGCATCAATTAATTAATCATCCAATCTTTCCTTTCGTCCAAATTTCTTCTTATGTTTTCTTCAGAGAATTCGAGCAAATTGTCATTTACTGCGATAATTTCATCAACTTGATTCCATTAAGTTTCGTTCTTGGATTCTACGTGTCTTACGTCGCCCAAAGATGGTGGCAACAATATCAAGCGATTCCTTGGCCTGACAAGTGAGTTTTATATACAATATTTTTACTTATCGATACAACGTTCAATGATTTTACACGTTTTCACAGAGTGATGCATTTAATTGCATTATACATAGCGGGGAACGACGAATACGCTCGTATTCTTCGAAGAAGCATGATGCGATACTTGAATCTATCTCTGATACTGGTTTTACGTTCGATCAGTTCGGCGGTGAAGAAACGTTTCCCGACTCTCGATCACGTCGTCGATTCTGGTAAAATATTTCGTATTTCGTTAACAACGGTAGCAAATTTTCCTATGCTAATTTTAACCCGATAGCATGCCTGTCCACGGTGAGAAGAAACTAACAAGACAAAGTCAGCGACCAAATAACGAGGGCAAACGAGAAAATGACATAACTTATCGAATTTCTACTAAACACTGATTTTTTTATGAAGATGAACCCTTATTTGATGGAGTGTGCGTTAAGAAACTGTAACCAGTGCGTATAACTACTTCTTTTTTTTTTCTTCTTCTTTTTCTTAAAATGATTTGAAGTTACCTTATTTATTAACAATAGATTTAGATTTGTTATCGCTAAAAATATACTGAAATTGTTTATGTCACGTTGACGGAATCGTTGAAATGTTGCAGGTTTTATGACGTCTTTAGAATTGGAATTGTTTCTGGCGGTACCAAGCTCAGAATTCAATACTTATTGGATCCCCTGCACGTGGTTCATTAATCTTCTGAAGGAGGCGCGTCAAAATCATCGAATTCCTGATCCCCAAGGATTAAAATTAGTCATGGAAGTTCGTATC
Organism: Stelis phaeoptera; assembly: GCA_943735885.1. Lineage (NCBI taxonomy): Eukaryota > Metazoa > Arthropoda > Insecta > Hymenoptera > Megachilidae > Stelis > Stelis phaeoptera. The sequence goes on along the minus strand of OX030939.1, from coordinate 9,170,841 downwards.
GTATTCTGCAAAAGAGATGGTGTTCACAATTTATCAACGAACCATAGCTGAAATTATTTACTTTTAACGATACAGGAATTCAGTGAGTTTCGTACGAAATGCGGCATGTTGTGGAGCTACGATTGGATATCGATCCCATTAGTTTATACGCAAGTAGTAACGCTAGCAACGTACAGTTTCTTTGCCGTGGCTTTGTTCGCTCGCCAGTACATCGATGGGAAAGATAAACAATTTCAACTGCAGATCGACATTTACGTTCCTGTCTTTACGATTCTGCAGTTCTTCTTTTTCGTGGGCTTGTTAAAGGTATCTCTATAACAACGAAAAGTATATGTTTAAATCAAACACAATCATTTTCAAGTCTTCGTACGTACAGTTTGAACGATTGACTTATATTTGAATAGGTAGCAGAACAATTGATCAACCCTTTCGGTGACGATGACGAAGACTTTGAACTGAATTGGATAATCGATCGCCATACAAAGGTAATTAGCGTTTTCCGGGGATGTTTTAACACTATAATTGATTCGCTTTAACGATCGCAGGTGTCGTATCTTGGAGTCGACACTCTGATGAACAGATGTCCACCGCTGGTCAAAGATATTTACTTCGACGACGAGAATCTGACCCTGCCGTACACGGAAGCTGCAGCTGCTTACAAAAAGAAAACGTATCGTGGTAGCGTGGCAAATATGACGTTAGTATACCTGAAGAATACGTGGCTTCGATCACATAACTCCCGTCCATAAGTATCCGGACACTCACGTATTTGTAGAATCCGCATACATATTTCTTAAATTTAGTTTCTTTTATGGATTTATTATGTTGTCCTTTAATCTTGATGATCATCTTGGACAATACAAGCAATGTTTATTAACAGATAGTGTTGATAATGTTATTATAAAGATAAATAAGCGAAAACATACATATAGAAGCGATACAAGGATATCAACTTTTAGAGATCTGTATTTATACCATACATTGGATATCGGCCATTTAAGATTGATAAACAGGAGAGCAGCGTGATGCAGACGTTCGGAGAAGGCTACTGATCGCAACGATGAGTTCTGGAAAATAATTATCAAGAGAAAAACGTGCTGCTATTACAGTTCTAGTTAACGAAGGTCTATTCTATTAAACAAATAGCTGTGAAAACGAAGATTTACGATAGGTGTCCGGACACTTATGGACGGGAGTGTGTATCAGTACCGAATTAATCTAGAAATATTCACAGAGTACCCGAGGAAAAACAAACTATGTTCCTGCCAGAAGTTATAGAAGAGGAAGAGGAGGACGTGAAACTATCGCATCACACGTCGAGCATCAGTTTAGCCACTCACAATGAAAGTCCATCGTGCCACAGACGGTAACTATGATATAATGTACTTTTACATGACTTTCGTTCACAAAAAAAAAAAAAGAAAAAAAAATACCGATAGATCAACGAATAAAAGTTGTTCGCGCAACGAAGCTTTATTTAAGTTAGACTCGTTTGTTTCAGCCAGATCAGCCTGCGCGCTGAAACACCGACAAAAACTGATCAAACTGATCAAACTTGTCCAGAGACAATTGTACAATTTGATATTCAAGAACCATCGTCGCGGATAGATCAAACGGAACAAAGATCCAGAGTCACGGAGAACACGAGGAGATTTTCACCTTTAGGCAGACACTCGGCGTCTCAAATCGAGCACGGTCGGAAAGCATTTTTCGGGCTAACGAAAAGTTCTAAGCTGATTCTGCAGCCTGGCTCGAGCGTATCGAATTTATCAAAAACGAGGCAGATCGTCGACACACCTACGGTGTACACCGGCGACGTGAATCCATGGACAGAATACGCTCCACATATTTTGCATGGTGATCAGTTTTCAGACACCGAGAAACACTGCGATTTCGAGCATATACCGTTGTCCGATCGTTTCAACGCTAGCATAAGCGAGAGCCATCATTCGGACACGTGTCAATCGCAGTGTCATCACACGAGCATGTGCCCTTTCAAGCTGTCGGACACGAATTTATCCGTTCCAACGAAAGCAGCGTCGCCGAAGCCCAGAAGTCCTAAGTATATTATAAGAAGGCACAAGTCGATGGAGACTGGTAAAAAGAAAGGTATTCAATGGAAGAAAATTATGAAGACACATAGGAAGAAAAAGATGGATGATGTATTAGTGGTGGATGAAATGATACCTTACACGAGGAGTTCACCAAATTTGAAACATTTTGATAAGGTTTCACAGAATCCAGCGAGGGATTCGTCCGACGACGACACGAACTCTTCTCTGAAGGAGGAATGAACTGTTAAATGTATACATGCGTACACGTGAACACCATCGATCGCTGAAAACGAAAGGTGTGTAAAATATAAAGACACTTCTCGTACGTTTCATAAAAATTCTATTAATTATTTACATATGTATCGCAAAATTATTGTACGCTCTTAGGAAAAAGTGAATTCGGTATAAAAACGTATTGCTGTTTATAAAAATTGTACCCGCCTAATTTTTATTACATTACTTAATTACCTTGTTATCATTAAAGAAAAGAAAAAAACAGCGTTTTTTCTGTACTTATGTTTCGTCCGTCGTTATAAATTACTACAATTTTTTCCAGAAAAAAACTTAACCTATTTTTATACATCCTCTTCTTATTTATTTACTTACCTATTCCGATGCTTACCTTAAATTATTTGTAACGCTTTTACTTTCATATTTATCGCCTTTCGATGCAATGACAAGCGATACAAATAAGTCTAAAAAAAAAAAAAGGCATAGTTTGATGCATCTGCTGCATACAGTATTATTTTACATATTTGGATAAATCGTGTAATAAGGATTCTTAAATTGCTTCGAATTGATTGCATAAACATTCGGATCTTCCATTGCGAATGGTTGGATGAGATTTGATCCCAGACTCTTTTGATTGTGCACATTTGGAATCATGTACTGAGGCGTAGGCGTGACTTGCCCGACAGTCGCATCTTCTACCAACTTCTTCTGCGAATAAATCAAAACCTGGGGAACGTTTATGTCTTGGTGCGGTATCGAGTTCTCTGTGGACACTGCGAATCCAGTATTAGACAACTGTTGTGCTTTACACTTTTTTCTATGCGCATAAAGCGAGCCGGCATTGTTGTATCTCTTTGTACAAATTTTACACGCGTACGGTCGTTGACCGGTATGCGTGTACGTGTGTTCGTTCAACGAGGTCAGTCTTCTGAACGACTTTGTACAAATCTGACAATGATACTTCGCTTCGCCCGTGTGCATCGTAATGTGCCGTGCCAATGTATTTGCACGCGCGAAAGCTCTGCTACAATATTGACAGATATACGGTTTTTCTCCGCTATGCGTACGTAAATGTAGTTGCAAATAAGTGCTCTTCGTGAAAGCCCTGCTACACACGTTGCAAACATACGGCTTAACTCCTGTGTGTGTACGCATATGCGCGACCAAAGAACCACTCTGGGCGAAACATTTACTGCAAACCTCGCAAAGAAACCTTTTCTGTGTTTCCTTAACGCGTTTATGACGTTCCACGTGATTTGCTAAAGATTGAGCTTGCGCAAAGGATTTCGGACAGATCGTACATTTATGAGGTCTGTTGTGACGATCCTGAAACAATTTTTAAATTTTGTAGAAGTTACTTCGAACGATAAAAAATTTCACGAAAAATTTCAATTAGCTTACTTTCTTTCTTCCTTCGAAACAATCTCCTCTGTTTATATCATCCGTATCTTCTTTGTCGGAAAAATCGGAATTATCGAATATTTCAGGCTTGTGCTTTGATTGTTCGTGATCTTTCAATTTGTCTATCCTTGAAAATCCTTTACCGCAAGTCTCACAAGTGTACTTTAATCCGCTATGCGTTGAAATGTGTCTTTTAAGATTTTTCTTTGTTGCGAATAATTTTCCACATTGAGTGCACTGTAGATTTTCGGCGGGTAGGTTCTCGTCTTCTTCGTCCTCTTCCTCGTCTTCTTCTTCGTTTGCTTCTTCTTGTTCCTCGACATTTTCTGTTGATCTCTCTTTCGTTGAACACCGAGAAGAATCGTCCAATTCTTCTAACTTATATTCTGGATGACTTTTGGCGTGAGTTATAAAGGACTTTTGATATGTAAATTGTTTGGAACAAACTTTACAAGTAAATTTTAAATTTTTTCGTTGCTCCTTAGAAGAATTGTCATTTTTCGGAATTTTTCTTTTATTCTAAAGTGAAAATATTAATAATGTTCACATAAGTAGTAAAATAATTTCGAAATAGTACGTATTTAAATAAAAATAAAATTTACACGTACTTACCTGAATATCATCGAACCTTTTATCTTGTACATCCGAAGTTTCTTCTTCTTGTTCGTAACTGATTTTTCTTTCTTGGATATTTTCCTTCTTGTCGTTAGCTTCGCAACAAACTGCTACGTGACTTTTCGCCTTCGCAAGAGTTGAATACTGTTTATCACACACGTAACAGACGTATCGTAATTTAGTTTTGCGCTTATGTACAATAGCGTGTCTCTGCAATGCCACCTTTGTACGAAAAGACTTAATACACTGTGTACAGCGTAATCTAGTTGCACGTACAATTAAAGGCTTCTCCTCGTCATCCTGTATACCCTCTATTTTCAATGATTCTTCTAACATTTGTCGTTTCTCTAATATTTCATCGTTATTTTCAGCTTTCAAAGCGATATCTTTGTTTCGTGCTTGGTGCGCATCCAACAAAGACAACTCTTGTTGTTTAACTGAATTAATTTCTCTTATAGAATCATCTTCTAATAAACTTTTATAAATATTTACATTTTCTATGCTTTTTCTCTGTTCCTTATCATTCAATTGACTTTGTGATTCTTTGTCGTAACAAAATAAATTCTTTTCTGCGCTAAGACAAAAGGAATCGTCTTTTGTGAAACAAAAATTATCAGGACAAAAGTTCGTAGAACAAATTTCTGGCTTGATTTCTGAGATTTCTTTCTCGGAGGATATTACATTAGATATCACATCGGCGATTATTGCTGTAACTATACTGGTGCTGGTAGATGAATCGCTAGACGACTTTAACTTCAAAATCTGACGAAGTTTTTCATCCGAACTTTGTATCTGACATTTAAAATCGTAAGATGCGTCCAGACGTTGATTACAAGATACACAAATGACAGGGGGTAAGCCATCACCTTCTTCTACCTAATAAGATAAATAACATTATGTTAATTAAACATTACACGAATTATTATATGAATAATAACACGATAATAGAAGAATCGAAAAATTCCAGGTTCAAAGGGCCAACTTGTTTGCAAATACAATATTTCTGGTATCTACTAAATATCCTTTCAAATTTTTAAATTGGTTTTTACCACTTCGTTTGGCTTACATTATTTATTAATTAATCATACAAATTACATTGGTCCTAAAGACGTTATGTGAGGCGCGAAGAACAAACAATGTTAAATTTTGATTGACATACAAAGAAAAAGAAATGAAATACAATGAAAATTACTTTTCAACACGGTATATTGCCATGAAGAAGAATAGTAAACTAACCTGTACAGAAGCAACGGCCATAAGTTTACGAGTAATAGCGTCCCCATTTCTGAACAATTCACAAATTTCAACGGCTCTCTTCAAACAAATTCTACATTCGTCTCCATAAATTTTCTCACACGTATTAATTATGTGCTCGTTTTTCGAAACTTCCATCTTAATGCATCTGGAAATCAAGCACCAATCTTGAACTCCCCTACTCGGGAAGCGAGGATGTTTTTGACATTTTTCTTGTCCAATGCATTCGTATATAAACATTATTCAAATGGATTAAAAAAATATATATTGCAAAAATATTTGTCAATTAATTCATGTTTACAACTCGAAAGAAAAACTATACTTATTTGTTTAAATATAGTAATCATACTTATATATTACTATAAAAGTTATAGCTAAACATAAGTTCATATTAGTTTATATAAATTAGTATAATTATTTTAAAGCACGAAATGTAACATGAAATGTATATTATAGAAATACAAAGCGTTGTCCATGCGATAACTTGGGTTTACACAATACTATTATCAGTACTGTTTACCTTGGCCTGACAAGCGTTAAATGAGCATAACACACCCCTATCTATTATACAATTTCAAATACTAATTGAAATTTATTATTCAAATTATTTAATTTAGATTATTAAAATAAATCGCTTTGTTTTCACAATGCAGATTTAATATGGATTCAAAATTCGCTCGGGTAAAACATACCCAACCTAACGCTTACTGGTTAAACTAAATTGGGACTTGCGCAGTTTGAAAATATATGTATGTATATATTCACAAAATTTATATTATAAACAAAAATACATGCAAATAATTAGTAAAATAAATATTTATTTATAATACTCTTAAGTACTTACTTAATGTATCTAGATAGTAAAAGAAAAAGAAACACATATCTGTGGTTACGGAAGGCGTAACACAAAGTTGCATGCACGCAATTTTGAATATTTACTGAAAAAGGTACACAACTACTCTGGTATGTTACCATATACTTTTCTTTTTATTTTATTTCTCGAATTTACTCCTTTTTTTAGTCCAGTCAACATTACAATAGAGTATTTTAAGTATAGACGCGTTTCAACGAAACATATACATACAAGTACACTGCCTGTCAGGTATCACAGAGTAAATATAGTTGTGTGTATCCACGGATCGTTTGGTAACAATTATAATACACCTGTTCTGTTATAGGAGCGAAACTTCAATAAAAAGTCTGATCTCTTTTGCTTCTTTGCTTTAAATATTTCAATGTTACGTTTTCCTTGTAACCTCAAATTAAAATTGACATATCTTTTTGTTTTAGGTTACACAATAAGTAATTGTACCATGGTGTCGCAGAAGATATTTTATACATAATATCTCCAAGAAAGTGATATTGACAGAGATGAATTGTATTTATAAAGAAAAAAAGGAAAGTAAGTTTTAAAATAAATATAATTACATTTAAATTTTAAAGTAAAATCGATGGCGCGAATATTTAAATCTAACGCTATATGCGCACGATCGGTAAAAGTGTTTAAAATAAATTAATTTTTTATGTATGCATGAATTAATCGATTACCAAGTTTTCGCATCATCTCTGTACAATTATAATTTTCCTTTAAAATAAATAGCGTATGAAAGCCCAAATAAATTAATTAATTCATTATTTAATTTTTCAGAATTGGAACTTTCATTGGTAAACTCATTCTCGTTCGATAGTAATTACCATTTGATCGATGATACGCAATAAATTAGAACAATCTTACATATTTTTATTTAACAATACTCATAACCCGTTAGATAGCAACATATACAGGGTGTCCCGTGTAGCTAAGACGATTCTGAACAACAATTTCCTTTGCAAAAATGTCTGACGGGACTTCGTTTTTGAATTATTAACGAAAAACACTGACCAATAAGAGCGCGCATAGTGCGCGGTCGGACTAGAACGAATCACGGCTGAGCGCGCGCTCTAAACGCGCTCTGATTGGTCAGTGTTTTTCGTTAATAATTCAAAAACGAAATTATTGTTCAGAATCATCCCAGCTACCCCCCATTTCCCGATGTTACACTAATTACGGGATACCCTGTATACATATTTTATATCATAGTCCCGCGAACGATTATGAATCTGTGTTTGGCCGTCTTAAAAAATAAAGCATCTGCGAAATCTTATCACACTCGTTGCAAGGAAAATCTATATACATATTTTTTCAAGAAATTTCCTATGTCTAACGGGTTTGATCACAATCTTGATTTATTGCACTATTGTATCTATTATATCATGAAGAAAAGAATATCATCTATGTACAAATTACGTCGTAGTACTCTTTTACTTTGTGCATTGTTCGTGTAATTAAAAAAAAGATATATATCCAAACATTAAAAAAGTGAAGTTCTTGTAAGAAATCGTAGTCACATAAACGGAATGTTCGCAAAACTCATGGAATGATTCTTCAAGGTAATATTACAATTTAAGTTGCTTAACAAATAAGTGATCATGGAAAATAGACGTTGTGTATAAAACATTTGCTGTTCTTCAGGTGCGATCAGAGGGAAGCAATCATAGAAAAACACGACTATGAACGTACGAACCTTGCAATTTATTCAGAGAATTAGGAACCTGCTTCGTTTACTCGACAATTTTTAATTATGTATATATATATATATGTAATTCGTCTGTTCATCGTAGGTTCAAATTATTCGTCCGTTTGTTTTGCGTCTTTCTCTTAAGTTGGTCTGCGATACACACGATTGTCGATTATGACTATATTTCTCGTTTTATTGCACATATATTCTTCAAATTTCAACCTTGATTTTGTTTAATCATTTCAAAAATGTACCGAATGTCCGTAAAAGGGGTTTCAAATTCTTGTGCATGTAGAGTCCCTTTCGTCGATGGATTTAATATTTTCTAACATGGTACTATGTAACCATTTACTGTAGTGATTTCGAATAATTGTTGAAATTTAAAATACAACGAACGAAATTCATATCCTGATATATAGTTTCATTCAACCGAAGTTAGAAATGTTTAAATTTTATCGAATTTATCAGTTTTTGGCAAATTTATATCAACTACGAGGATTTGGCAAGTTTCACATGGTAAAAGATCTAAAAAAGCTGTTCTAACCGTAACGGGCTCGAAAGTTTTATGTTCAACTTCATATTTCTTAGTCTATTCTAAAAGTTAATACATTCGCGTTTATATACACATGTAATATTATATGTATACACGTGTAGTGTCAACAACCGTGATTCTTACTGTAAGAACAATTCTGTAAAAAGTCCGTGTAGAATCGAAAAACTCGTCTATGGCATCGGCTAATCTCCAAAGTGTGTGGTCTAGTATACCAGCGTGAACGGAAGTATTACATTTATCGTTAAAAACTTCATAAAAATCTTACAGTTCAAAAAAATAATGTATACGACGTTTTATAAATAAAAGAAATATGTAAACTATAATTATCATTTCAAAATATTATAAACAATATTGTTAATTTACTACAAATAACAAAGTTTGTAATTTGCAAATTAATTGCAATTTATTATAATTAAAATTAACGTTTGTAATTTGTAAATCTAGCATTTTTATCGAATGTAATACCATCACGTACACCGTAATACTTGTGTGTGTGTATAATATATGTATGTATACGTATATAATATCATATTATGTATAGATAGGCAGAAAATTTGAATACACATTTAGATATACAGACATATACATGTTATATACAAAATTTACGGACACCCGGTAGATTTTTCGTATACTCTAACAATAAAGATTTCAACTGGAATCGTAATTTAAATATTGTTATATTTCCTTACTAATGTTCATTAAATACTTTCGTTATTCGTGGTCTCTGTATTTTCCCCCTTTCTTTTTTTCTCTTTAATAATTATACCGTTCGTGTTATATTAATTAATACTTATTTAGGCCTAATGCGTCGCACTTCTTGTAATTGAACGCATCTAGAAGACAAAATATTGTTAAATCTGAATCAAGATAATTTTACACGGATAATCAAGTCGTGTTCTGTCTGCGAATTCATAATGTTACAATATGTAAATTATAATTAGATAGTACAAAATATTGACGAGGTATGAAAGTACGAAAGAAAATTATCTTATTTCAGATTTTTATGTATCTCATCATTTCGATTTCACTGAAGTATTTTTTGTATTATTCGTTTCGATACATCTAAACATTTCCAGAAAGCAGATAGTTCGATTTTGTACTAAAGAAGAAGAAAAAAAGAAAACACTCGCTCTTTTAACGTATATTAAAAATAATGGATCTTCGATGAAATGAATCATTTCAAAACGAAAAAAGTATATCGTTAGATCATTCTTTTCTTCTTCTAATACAAAATCGTAATATGCTATACCGTATCTTTCGTAATATGCTCCTACGATAAAGATTCGAAAAATAGTGTCAATAACAGCTTAACATTATTCAGTATTCAATTTATAATGAGTATTATATAATACCTTATCGATAAACAATATAGTTTTAGTTTGCATCGAGTCGATGGAAAATAATGTTCTCGTTATACACAGCGCGCAAATTCGTCGAAAACGAAAAAGTAGGAGATAGAATTGTCAGTTTATATTTCAACAAATATTGTATATATTCTTTCCCCTTTAAATTCATCAAAATATCTGTGTCGCCTGAATTAGCTTACAAGATAGCCATCGTGTTGTGTAAGAAGGTAATTAATGGAAAAACGAGCTAGCGACTCTATAAATAGTAATATAATGGCAGCTATAATGTTTATTCAATAAATATTCTACGCAATTTAAATTTCAAATAGAAAATCTGCCCTGCTCCTTTTTTTTTTTTTTTCTTACAATGCCGTCAACATAGTAACACGTTTCGTCGTAGGTAATTAATCATATACTTTTTCTAATTAACACGTTCGCTGTCAACACTTCATTTTTGATAAGAGAAGAATTAACACTTTAACTGCCACGCTAAAGGCGCTGAAAACTTTGTTAGACGAAGCATTTATTTCTCCCTTTTACCGATTTTCGTAATGTATTACCTAATACGATGATTTCTAATTAAAAGTAATTGAAAGGATGTTAATAATGCAAGCGACTTCTACAGAAATTCATGCGTCACCCACATATGGATGACATGGCAGTTAAAGTGTTAAATATTGATTTTTAACAAACGAAAGGAAGCGCATGTAATAAATTAAGTTTTTTGATACATTTCGAAATCTTATAATAAAGTAATGTAGCTCCAAACTGTGATTATGATAAAAATGTGCGATCATACGATAAAATATAGTATAGTAAAATAATAAACTGTAAAATCACATACGTGTAGCGAACGTATTAATTCATAAACTCTTCGTTATGACGGTATCCCAACATTCGCTGTTCTCTTTTATTCTATGATTTACCTCGAAATTAAACGATTGGTGTAAATAATTTATCGTCGTTCAATTCCTGTCTTAAATAGGTTTCACACCGGCGATTAATAAAGGTACGATGCTTTATACGATTTCTCGTCCAGGTACGCAACAAGAGCCGAGTATTTGAAAATTTCAATGCACCTTTGATCAATACACCTTGAAAACACTTGTACATTTTATTGCACCGATTAATAAATCAAAATTGTATCACTAACATTGCTTGAATCGAATGATGGTAGCATGAATTTGATTGATTTCACCTCAGCTCGTACTTTGATAATCCTATGATTAATTGCGAAAACTGACAACCTTTATTTATCAGTTAGAAACAACCTCAGAGTGTTGGATTAATTAAGGAAAAAATCTACGCAACGCAAGCTGCACGTTACAATATTGTCTATAATAATGTATGATCTTAAAAATATTTCATTTCACGCGTTCAACAAGATAAAATTCAGCTGACAAATTCAACAGATAGATGCTTCTATAGATCGTAAATGTATCTCGTGTTCCATCTATTCTCAACATGCGTTTGAAACTATCATAGATACTTCTATAATGATTTCATTTGTATCCTACCATGTAAATAACGTTTCAAGTTGAAGAGAGATTTCTTTTACTGTTAATCGTACGATTTAAAGAAGCTTCTGGTCGTAGCTCTAGCTTTTCTACTTCAACAATGATCTTTTTACGCGTTGACCGCCATTCAACTAAATAATTGAAGGTGATTAAATAGAAAATTGATTTTGAACGCGTCGATTATTATGAGAACATCGGAAGTGGCGCTACGAATTCCATACAGTCAAATAATTCAAGCAAAAACAACATTAATATTATAATTATAACGTGTCGGTCAAAGCGTTAACATGCTAAACTCGTAGCCCGCGGGCCACAGAGGGATACTTCTCCTCCTTCGTTGTTTCACTGGACGGCTCCCTCCATACCTACTAGACTCTGGCTGTAACCATAGTACCACCATCTAATGCAAGTATACATACATATATGAATATAGTGGTAACTAGAGAAGGAGGAATTCGACTGCGATCACTAGAGTAGGTATGGAGGGGGCCGTACAGCGAAACAACGAAAGAGAAGTGTCCCCCTGTGGCCCACTAATTTATCCTAATTTCAGGGATCGCAGCCGAAGAAAAGGGTAAAACAAACTTGAAAGCAGTTCTAAGAACGCGTTTTCGTCTCTCAAGCTCGACTTCAACCACAATTTTCAAAGGTACAAAATTACCTGGCCCAATGTTCTACGTGTGTTCCTCGACATGGAAGTTATATCGGTTCGGTGCTCTGCATGGTTGAATTAAAACTCGTGCTGTTCGAATTTTCGACACAATACGGCATTACCTTTCCGTGCACGCAGGAACTGGAGGTATCGCTGTTCAAGATGAGAAGCAGTAACCCAGAAACAGCAGCGAACACGCCAGCGGTCATCAAACCGAGGGCAGGAAGTTTCTTGTGGGAGAGAACTGGTCCCTCTTCGAGTTTGAGGTAGCAAAGTCCAGGAAGAACGTAGGCTAAAGGTACAGCCGCTAAGATACCGTTCAGTTCCAGGACCACTCCTAGACAATCCGTGGACATGGAGATCAGATAAGCCACGACTACTATCGTCAAAGTGATTATCAAGTACTTCCTGTCCGAATTCGGAACGTAGGCGGTATGATCTTCCAGTTCATCCGTTCCCTTGATTGCTGTTAAGACCACCTGGAACGATTTTTCAATCTTCACATTACTTTTAATCCTAATTTTGCGAACTGTGAATCTTGCAAAAAACTAAATACTAAACTAAGATCGATTAAAACGACATTCACCTCTCTAGTGACGAAACACTCGATGGGAAAAGTTAAAAGGATAGTCCCGCTGAACATGACCCTGGCGAAGTTCATCAAATCATCATCCCAGCAATAATTTTCCATCAGATCACCCTGGACGTAAGAGGTGAAGGTCGTATAACCGATGATTCCAAAAGCTGCGGCGACCAAGAACGAGGTGAAGAGCGACCAATGGGTCACCACGTCCCATTTTTGTTGAGTAGCTCTCTCTATGGACTCGTAGATGAGGAACGTATTATGATGGCACATAAAGGCGAACGCCATGATTCCGACCGAAGGAATGATGCCACGGAAGTTTGCGAACCGCCAACTGTCCTCTTGGCTTGGCCTGAAAGTCACGTTAGGTAATTAATTTTCTGCCAAACAAAGAACTGAGTAAAAAGAAGAAAAGTTGAAGCTTTAACCCGTTAAATGGTCATGGTTCATCGTTAGCCAGCGAATACATATGCGTCGTGAACAGTATACAAATCGCGTCGCATTTATTATCGAAGAAAATTTAATTGAAACTTTATTATCAAACGGAAACGAAAGTACCAACTGTTCTCGATCCGTGTTGAGATACAAATGAATGTTCGAATTCCGATCGATGACGTATATATACGGCGTATGACCAGTTAAAAGGTTAAAGGGAAAATATGATGGACTGAAGTCACTCACACAATTGCGGACATCGTACCCATCCGAATTAAGATAGTCAAGAGAATGAAACCGACGCAGACCAACGAAAGGAAAGAGATCTTGGCCAGACGGGCTACATTTCTATAAAGACACAATGGTATAGTGATGCAAACCGTCGCGAGGAAGATGACCACCTGACGATGAGCGAAAATGTTCGTTTCGCTCATTCCTGTCACCCTTATCAGCACTTTCGTAACCGTATCGCCGACGACGACGTTGTAAGAGACCATTGCTGAAATGAAAAGACGAATAAAGAAAGTTAAATGAATGCTGATTCTTGTACACGAGGGTTGTTGCGTTTTAAACTCTTCAGAATAAATGAAACGGAAGAATAGTATTGTTCGAGTATTCTAGGGGTACGCGGGTACCCGAGATTACGGGTTCGGGTCGAGCCGGTAAAGTTCGGGCGGGCTCGGGTGGGTAGCCCGATTCTTTCGGGTCATGTCGGCCAAAATCGGACGTGCTTGGACGAGTTCCCGCGATGCCCGCGATTCGATTCGATATATTTCAAATTACAATCCTTGATACTCCGTTTTTTTAGGCGATCAAGTACTTGACGGAAATAATTTTTATGCAAAAAATGATGATTTTAATTCGTTACGTAAGTCACGGGTACCCCGTCCGAGCTCGCCCGAACTTTACCGACCCGACCCGACACATTCAGGTTCCCGCACACCCCTGATTAAAACATATCAATCTCACGTCTTTTATTATCTTTTAATTCAATGTTAACCTCGGAAATTCGTTCATTCTGTGCCAAAAACATGTATTCAGTTGTCCTGATTTTACTATAATTATTATAAAGTAACAGGTTATACTAATTTATTCGTTTTACAAATTTCACCAATTTTACTAACTACACAGAATTGTTGCTTTTGAATTCGTCGACAGAAATTGTTCGAAAATGAACTGCGATGAGAAATATATATTTACCTATGAATGGATAAATAAATTGAAGGGTCGTGAGAATATAGAATCCGGTACGACCAAAACTGGCCCTCATTAAACCCTGATAGCTCATCTCTCCGCAAATATGACCACTTCTGACCATTAAAATCAGAGAATAATCAGTGAGGCCTGCCACCGCGATTAACAATACTATTCCAAGGCCAAATCCAGCTTGATGAAGGGCATAGGGTATGCCTGAAAAGATATTGATTGAAGATTTAGAATGATAAAATTTCGATGGATTTTTAAATCCAATATATTTCTTAAACACCGAATTTATTCTACTTGTCCAAGTACGTTCGGTAAGCAATTTAGTTTTGTTTACTCTTGCCTTATTGATTAAATAAGAATGATTGATGCTGAAACAGATAAACCCGGAGGAATCATTCGTCATGCATTGTGATCGGATGGGGTTGGGCGTTGGGCCAACAAATTCCTCTGAAAGAAAAAAGAAAAAAGAAAACAGAACTGATACGAATCCCTAACTATAAAGGCCAAGGTTTCCGATTTCAACTACGAAACTATCAGGTTGACCAGATAAACTCTAATTCTGCAACAGAACGACGTTTCTGCCATATAAAAAACAATTGATATCGATTTATTAAGTGTACACAGATTCTCGAAAGTGAATACCTCAGAGGATAAATAAAAAGGAAACCGTTACATCTGATGTTTTCCATATTTATGCAAAGGCAAAATTTCCCAAAACCAGCAAACAAATCAAAATCACTCGTTTCAGATTTCTAATTCTACATCACAGAGGATTTAGAAGTAAATGTACTTTGAACGTCGATGAGTCTAGCGTTAAATTAAAAGTATCGAATGGGAGATAATTGAAAGGCAGCGAAGTCTGTAATTGAATGATAATTAACGAGTAATCTTAGAACGTCTGGCAGGAGTAGAAAATGGGAAAAGAAATAATTAAGAAAAGAAACTTCGGTGTTTAAGAATTACCATCGATAGATCGTAGGTATGTATTACCAATAACACCGCTGCCGATAATGGAATTGATGAAATTAAAACTGGCCAATGGCAGACTATTGAATTTCCCGGATTCTTCCTTCTTCTCCTATAAAATCATATTATTCGTGAATTAAAACAAGAGAAAGATCCTGATCTTTTGTACATCATTATTGAATTCAAAACGTTTTGTTAAAACATTCGTTAATGTTTGTAATTAGGAAAAATTATTAATACTTAATAATTATTACCACTACTGTTAGCTGCCAGTGCAAATAACTATTCTTATATTAGTATAATGTTAAGATAGTTAATTATATTAATACTTAATAATTATTACATAGCTGCTAGTGTAATTAATAACTAATAGTAATTTATTAACACAACTATTCTTATATTAGTACTGCTACTGTTATTAGTTATTAGTTATAACAATGAACAAATTGTTAATACACCGCAATATAGATAATTACTTATTATTAGCAGTATTATTACTAATGATTGTGCGATAACACTTTAAGATACTTTATGCAATTATTACGAGATCGTTAATTTCTAGTTTATCAATTATTATTTACCCCGACAAGTTGTCTCATATCATCATAAGATTCTTCCGATCCGAGACTGCCGACCTGTTTAATACAAACATCTACGATCAATTTTGAATACATAATACGCGCTCGAATTAAACAATTTTATAAATGATAAATAAAATGAACGTATGGGAAAAGAACAAAACGATAAAATAAACTGAACCGTTCTAATTAACAAAAGTAAAACTAACAGTATGCTTTGCTCTTTCAAATCTTTTATAAGCGTTCTATTTATTTTTATAATCCCATGGAATTATACACATTTTGTGCATAATGTTTTTATCGATTATTGAATAAACCCATACGGATACTAAAAATATTCTATAACACTAGAACTACCGGCGTTTCAATGTCCACTGACAATTAAATGGTATTTAGGTTTATCTTAATATGGAATCTGGAACAAGTAGTTTTGACCCGTTTGGTAGTTCTAGTGTTAATATAATTGTCTGTATCACTCTTTTCTTCTGTTTTATGGTTGAACAGTGAAGAAATGTTAAGGTATTAATTATTACGAATTTGTTGTACATATTATTCTAAACGTGATTACAGTTCGTTGAGTTGAACTGAACGAAGAAAAATAAAAATAACGTTAAAGTAGTTAATAAATATTAATATTCGTATTATCAGAGCCGAGGGAAAGATTTAAATTGACCAATTTGCCTGCCCCACCCTATGAATTTATTTACGACACCTCTGCGAAGAAACGTGCGACAAAATAAATATATAAACATAAATAAAATAAATTCAAAAGTATCACAGATATGTAATACGAATAAAATTTGGTTAATTTCACGTGCAAACGCGCGCAAGTTGATTTAATCTATTTAGACCAACGTCCCAGATAAAATATGCATAATTAATGAAAACAAATGTTATTATTTTATGATTGATACGACAGAAAGTGATTTTAACAATGCGTGGAAACAGGATTCGTGTGTATACGTGTGCGATGAGTTATAGATTTTTCTCCTTTCTCATACCGCAGCTTTGAATCATCAAATACATTTTCATCCCCTCCCCACTCTGACCGTAACTCTGATAAAAACATTCTCTCGTCAACCCTTAACCACCGTGACTCGGAAAATTTCAATTAGAATAAAGAAACATTTATAACTACATTTAACGATGATCGGATAAGCATCAGTTTCAGATTTCTCAATTATCTTTGGCACCGTTCAACACCAAGATCCACTTCCAATCAATTTTGCAATCTAATCAACGGCCGATATCGCACGAATCTAAAACTCGTCGCACTGGATACCACGTTACACGAAATCCTACAACAGTGGCCGATAAAAGTGCACCGATTTTTGAAAACGAATGATCGAATACGTAAGCATACTAATAATGATACAAAAGAAAAGACTTGAATCAAATTAATCATTTAACAGATTTACTGAAAATACTTGTTGATTTACGTTAACATTTTGTTTTCTGTTATGCGAATGGAACACTTCTGACACCTCGTAGCACAAACGATTAAGTTTGAAACTTAAAGTGGTGCAATTTCTATGGCCACTACTGTACATTCCACCCTGTAATCCGGTTACACCCACGTCGATTACGAAGCATATTTCCTGTTGTGTTAATCAGCAATGCAGGAAACAATGCTCGTGTACACGTCAAGGATAACAAAACGATTAACATCAAAATAGTGTTTTTTTCTTTCTTTTTCTCTTTTACTCACATCCTCGTAGTTGTTCCTCGCGTCCAGGATGTAACTTTTCTCAGTTGCGTCGAGGGACATCGTGGACAGACGGTGAAAAAAAAGGGAAGAATCTAGCAAACGAAAAGTTTCGAAAGGAAGGTACGATACGACAGTAGGATCGAGCAGACGTCTGAGGCGACTGCACCCTTCCTGTCCGAGCCAGGCTTCCGTTTTTCACCCTCTTCACACCCCTTCGATGCAAGCACGTATGGTGGTTCCAATGGGAGCGTGCGCATCGCACACTTTCGGCTTTCTTCTTATTCTGCTGCGTTATCAGCCGACGATATCTTTCCTTGTTTCACGTCCCGTTTCTGCGTCCGATCACTTCCTGTCGAGCAATTTCTTCGGCGAGCGTTTTAACGATTCTTCAGGATCGTAGCCGCGGCTATGGAAAAGTCCCAATTTCGCGAAACACTGTCTGCCGAAGGCGAATGCACGTTTTGGTCTTTTTGTAGATTAAAGGTCGTCGATTACACGACGGTGATTATATTGGAAACGAGACCTCGGTCAATCTAATTGTTTTCGTTGTTGCTTGTGTGATTTTCCATCCGACGATTCACCAAATCGGTATCGTAACAGGGAATTCCCTGTGCCTCTTGCGTGTAATTTGAAAAAGAATATAACAATTGTTATCGTGAAGTAATTGAATAATTATTGTTGTTTGTATACCTTGTAATTCGACTGCGGACACAAACCGAATAAGACAAATAAAACCATCCATTGATAGAAATTATCAGCACGATAAACTTCTAACACGTTGATACACGTTTCGGTGTTAACTGAAATAATTTCATATTAATTGTCTGTGAAATACCAATCTTGTAAAAAAAGAATTAATAGGATTGATATTGAAGTAAATAAGAAAATAAAAAAGAACCACTTATTTATTAAAATACAGAACACAAACAGAAAATTTTTGTACATGATTTAGTACGTATGAATACACAAATTTTGTAGAGAGAAATAGTACATGACAATTCTTTCTTTTTTCTGTTTTAATCAAACCATTAATTATATTGAGATAACTCTTGCAAATTAGATTCTGTATAAATTACAACGTAGAAATTCCATTATAAATGGTTCGTATATCACTGTTTAGTTAAATACAATAATCAATACTTTCTAATTGACAGCGATAGATAAGTAAATAATAATTAAATAGTAAAAATAATGATAGCTCTTATATAAATAAGTATACTGATCACTATATCGCAGGCAATTAGTTAATTATCGATCACTAGTTACTAATTTTGCAGTTGAGATTGACTCGTCGGCAATCGCTAACAGTTACTGCTGACATGTTTAATTTAATCTGTATACAGTCATATCCTAGGAATCATAAATACCATTTCATTATGTATTCAATTTATAACATAGAAACCTACAGTAAATCACAACTTAATTATTTGTAAAAAAAAAAAATATTTAACCCAGATAATATATGTTTGTCTCGATTTCATGTATTAACGTGATAACATGTGAAAATAAAATACAGTAAACAATTTAATTTAAATTTTCGCCATCTCCAAGGGATAAAAGAATCTCAAAGTAATTAAGTAAAAAGAATAAAAATACAAAAATGTTTTCTTTCCAACATTTAGAATTTTCAATAAAAATCCTTGAAATTCCGGGAAATAATAAAAATTGTAATCAAATGCAGGGAGAAAGAAAAAAAAACACCGATACCTCTTACATTTTCAATCACACTGAACAGACTGAGTTACACAATTCGAATAACCATCACGTAGCGCAAAATAAAATATACTATGAACTACTTTCTCCAGAATTGATTCTTTGTAGCCATTTTAACAACGGAGGAAATTTGTCGTTTCTCATTCGCTGCAAAGAAAGCAGAAAATCTCTTTCATAAACGCAGCATCGAGAGAAAATTTTACTCAAACCCCGAACTTATCTAACACAGATATATTCATGAATGTCTCGAGGGATCTTGACATGGTACCACGAACCATCCATTATTTCCTGAAACAGTCGGACCCATTTGAGCGTTGCTCAGAAGGGCATTGTTCACTCTTTGGTTCTTCATTATTTCTAATTGTCGTTTCAAGTTTCGATACAACTGTATCAAGGCACCCTGCAATAAAAAAAAAAAAGAAAAAAAAAATGGAACAGATTAAAATTCTGAAGGATCTCTGAATAATTGTAAACGATTCGAAGCTTACCTTCTCTTCTTCGAGCTTCCTGAGTTCCTCCTGCTGCCTCAAGCTGTCTATGGTCAAATTTTTAAGCATTTCGTTCTTGTGTTGACTCAACAACGCTATTTCGGTTTGAACCTTCAAATATTCCTGAGCAAGCTGTTTATGTTCCTCGAAGATTTCCTTCGACCTTTCACAAGTTTGATCGGGTGTCAACGGCCTCAGATCTGCGTCCAAGAGACGGTAAACGTTGTCCAAATCTTTGTCGGTGGTGCTGTTACCTGTTAATCGATAATCATAACTGAAAATTAATCTCTGAACGATCATAAATCACCCTTCTTAATCGCCCCGAATGTAGTCGCCTGATTACTAGGTAACATGCTGGTAAAATCAATTTGGTAAGCGTGGGATTGAAACTTTGAACTTAAACAAAGGAATAGAAAGATATATAAAAAGTTCCTTATCTATTATATATATATTAAACTATCTAAGGTGAAGTAATTGTACAGGATTTGCTTGTTACATGTGACCAATTCATTTCGTTGGTGTTCTCGAGCTTACTTTCGGTTTACAATTTTTATTAAACCACTACTATCAAATCGTGCAACGAAAACTTAAAGATCCGCTCAATGAAATGCTCGCGTCCTTCCTGATAACAGAACGGAACAGGAAAAAGTACTAACGTAACAGAACCCAGCAGCGCTTTAGGGTGTCTGTGGCGACGATGTTTGGATATTCCTCGCACATTTCCAAATATTGAAGCCTGTCGAGGCTTCGTTCATAATAGAATCAAGATTGTTCACATGAAAAGTGTCACTACGATGAAGCTATCCACGATCCACTTGCTAAGAATTGTTGCTACGCGATCGATCGAGCCGATCGTTAACGAGCCGACGATACTTGGAGAAACGAAATTTTTCAAATGACCAAAGAGCGAAAGAAGAGAGAAAAAAAAAAGAGAAGATGAAGAAGAAAGAGGAGGAAAGACCGTCGTTCTTGGTGGTGCGTCGGGAGAGCACTAAACAAACGCGCATCTATATTGGGCTTGGTGAGTCAGCCACACCTGCTTCGAGGTATCCCCCACCAGACAGAACGTGCAACTACGAGCCAAGAAGAAAATACGATTCTTCGGATCTTAATTCATCTTCAGGGCTGGATCTAGTCGAAGTTCCGATTCCCATGCTGATCTCATAGGCGTCAATTAAGAAAAAAGAATTAGCCGGTGACTAACAGGCAACAACTGGCACGTCCGTTCGTTTAGAAGGTACACGAAGCTTGTGTGTTTCTGGAGCTATATGAACAGAAATACAGTTTAAGCTTTAGAGAAGAAACAGAGGTATTGGAGAATCTTTATGATATTCTAATTCGATGCTCAGTGCCTTTTTGCTGTTATCAGTAAGTGTCGATTGAAAACAGTTTTAGTCTTTGGCTAAATTTAAATCGCACGATGCGACTGTTTTCGCGGGCCCTTTGCCAGACTTGATTTCGCCGATCGACGAACTCCGAAGAAACTCGTCACAATGAAGTCACCAATGTGTCAAGGTACAACGTTTCGTTTCCTTCCTATGATCTCGTTCTCCTTGCAAAAATGCAAACGGTCGCTGTAACACGCGTGAGAATCAAATGAAGTACAAATAATTGATACATCTGTGTTTTTCTAATTCTAGTCTTTAATATAAAACAGATACTTTGGCAACTTCTTGCAGTACGCTTTTCTGTGTTAAACCGTGGAAAGTCGACAAAGTATATCGGTCGCATGAGTAACGTGTAATTATCTGAAAAAGCTACCGAGCGGCGACAACGGGTCTAAACACACCGCATTCCGCGCTAAAAGGAAGATTTTGTGGAACATACAGAGAACGTTATTTTGGGATTAGAGTACTATCGCAGTGAGTCATAAATTCGATGCTCTCGTCCCTCTCGAACGAGCTCCCCTTCTTCGACGGGTAATAGAACAACGACGAGGTCGTCAACAAATAGCAACTCAAATCATTTCCATCGTGATGCATCAACGTGATAAACGAGAAAAATCCAATACATAATAAAAATAATCTAAAACACGAGTAAAATATTTGTTGACAACGTTTCAAACGCATTGAATAAACAATTATATAAATTTATCGTGTAAAACAGAATAAGTTATATATATATAACATTTATATATATAACATTTTATAAAAACTAAAAAAGAACTTACTTTGAACAGGATTTTTTATTTTTAGAATGGGTGATTCCAACGATGGTTCAGAGCTTGACAGTTCCCAAGAATTCTGTAATTAGAAGCATAAAGTTGTACGTTAAAAAAGTAAATATGATAACGTGTAACTTTTCAAATATTTTTAATATTTCAATTACTGATCGAACAAAAGCTTCTTACGAAACTATTCTGTAAAATATTAAAAATGTTAAAATTCATGTTTACCGGATCACATTCGACATAAAGTTGTGGAAAATCATTTATTTGCCGTTTTTTATGGGTTACATCATTCACTGAATTATTATTTTTAGAAGACGGATTCTTGTGATCGTAGAATAAATTGGACGAACTATTTTCTCCGTTTCGAACGTCTGACTGCTCGGCTGAATCGGGCACGCTAGCTTTAATGGTATTATTGTCAATGTATCCATTATTTTCACTGTCATATTCTGAATCTTGTTTAGAATCATGATTCTCGTTAGCTTCTTCCGATTCAACGCCTGTAATAAAGATCACGATACACTTGATTACTTTGTATGTAATTGATACACTTTATCAAAAATGTTTTATGCATATTTACAAACATACGTACTCGGTGAATATTCGACAGGTTCCAAGTGACCGCTGAAAAACTGTGATAAAATCGTCATTATTTCTACAACCTCGTCCATTGACGGTCTTTCTTCGGGAGATTTGTGCCAACATCTGAAAAAAATAACATTCCTTTTTTTTTATTAAGTGAAAATGACTTTTCGGATCTTAAAAAATAAAAAACATGAAGATTCTCTCAACGAAAATTGTAATAACAGTCAAGTACTGTGAATAATATTCCCAAATGATATGATTTAATTAAAAAAATAATGAAACACGAAGATAATATATATGATAAAAGTTAACAGTGAATCAGATGACAATAAAAGTAGCGCAAAAGTCATGCAAACAGGTAATCGGTTAACATGAAGTTTTAGATGTATAAAGCAACAACAATAAACATTATACATTAATTCAATTAAAGCATTGTGTAAATAAAAAAGTTATAAAGTATTCAGAATACTACAAATTTTAAACACAAAATATTCTCATAAATAACCTGGCCAAAAAATAAAATACAGAATACTGTTTTTTTGTACATAACATTACTTGGTAGCCCTATCATCCATTGGAGCAAAAATTAAAGTAACATAATTGCTTAGTTTCTTTTTTAGAATTACTCATACCTACACCAATAACTATACACGAATAATGCAAATTCCATCAATCTGTTCAATACTTTTTCCCTTTTGTAAATTCAACACTTTCCCTTCCACATTTGTAATGCCAGAAAATTTGATGACGGAAGTAACTGGGAGCATTCGTCAAATTTCTCACAATAAAATTCGCTTGCACTATCATAGATAATCCATTCGAGAGAAAATATCTCAATTTTCAATTGTTAAGAGAAAACCGAAAGGGAAAGTAATTAAGCCATCCGGCTCGATGAGATCCTTAACGGACAAGTATCATTTGAAGACAATATAACTTACCACTAAAACTTGCTCCCAGTGCCTAATTATTGAGGAGGATGAAAGAGTGGATTGCTGTCCCAAAGGAGAATCCAGAGTTGCTAAAAGACTTCAATTTCTTTAGAAAAAATTTTACGATGAACTATGTGCCCCAATCTTCACCCTCACCTAGGACAAAACCTAAAATTCATAAGAAGAAATTTAGAAAAAGAAGGTTCCCTGATTAATGGAATTCTCTCAGAACGAAGAATTATTGGAACTGTTAAAAATTATCCTAACATCTGACTGATCGATCCTCTATTTGAATTCCTCCGCTGTTTCCAAATCTAGACACTAATCAGATTCACCCTGACAGTCACATCTTAGAGAAACCTAATAAGACCACCTTGATTGATTATATTAATTAGTTCTTTGGGTGAAAATAATAGTTAGAAAGTCTGTTTGTACTCATGAAATTTCGAGAACATATAAAAGAAGAAATAGCATAATCACAATAAATTGTCCTCTACATTACTTTATCTGACCACCTACAGTTCCAGAACCTGTATAGGTTTGTCAGACTACCTTCGGCATCCAGACCCCATTCTACTTGCACGACAAGCTACAGTCAATAACCATATTCTACTTGTCTGATCGTATGCGGCTATCGACACGTTCTACTTGTCCGACCACCTACGATTTCCAAACCCATACTACTCGTCTGACCACGTATGTCTACCAATCATATTCTACTTGCTGATCACCTACAATTACAGAAAAAATACCCAACCAAGATACAAAATCTCATGTTTGCATTTATATTGACAATAATTTAATTTAATTTAATGAACTTTCCATAATTCATTTTAACGATGAATATCCGTCTTTTAACGATGAATACTTCAAATCATGAAATATTCACACTGATGAAGAATTTTTCTTTATGAATTTATTAAAAAAAAATTGTAAAAATACCAAATGTTGGTTGCACACAATCAACGATGAAATAAAAATTTTTATTACCGAAGAAATTCAATTGTATAAAATATACCTAAATGTAACTGTACCTGAAATCTGTAATTATTTCTTGTACTAAATATTCCTGGTATGTATATAAACACTATCAGAATAAAAAGTTAAAAAACTTTCTTAAAAACATATATATAGATATGACACTAACTATAATATTGTTATACTTGCACATTTTTAGCAATATGCAGTTAATTATTGCAGAAAGCTTATAACGAAGTTGTTATTTCTTTTTATAAAGCATGTACTATATTTTTAACGAGCTTTAATCGGCTTTATTATAAAATTAGTAATACATATAATGATTAACATAGAAAATATGACTTCTTTAATAAAATAAAATTTATATTATAAGGTACAAAATGTTATTAACTCCTTTTCAATAGTTTAATATACATCATTATTTATAAAATTACAAGTTAACCATTATCAATATTTAGGTACCTGGTTAGAAGATCTTCAATTGGTTTTGGACATCCTTCAATTAAAGGAGGCCTCTGTCCAACATGTACTGCCCACATTATTCTGTAAGCTGAACCACCAATTTCATCAAATGGTTTCTTTCTTGATAATATTTCCCATAGAATAACACCCCAACTGAACACGTCACACTTTTCTGTATATCTAGAACCCTCGAATACTTCTGGTGCCATCCAAGCAGCAGAACCTTTGTTGTTGGTCATATATGTGTTTAAATCGCAAGCTGTGCCGAAATCACAAATTTTAAGAGTTTGCCCTCCCATTACTAATAACAAATTAGGAGGTTTTAAGTCTCTGAAATTTTGCACAAAAATAATGTTTAAATTAAAAGATTTCTCGTACATAACACGAAGAACATACATCAGAAACAATTAATCTGCCTTACCTATGAATTAGTGGTTTTGGTTTCATGTTATGAAGATACGCAACACCACGCGCACATTGTAGAGCCCAACTCATCGCATGTCCTGCGGTATATCGTGGCTGAGGATTGCAATGCAAAACTATAAAATAAATAATAAATATTTATCTTTTTCTTATGGTATAAAATAATTCTAATCCTTAGATGACAAAAGTTTCAAAGTAAAATCGAAGGTTTATAGGATTAAACAAAAGAAAAATACCATTGTATAAAGAACCGCCTTCAGCATATTCCATAACCAGACAAACTGGATTTTTAGTGCAAGCACCATAAAGTTTTACAATATTGGGATGTATAACCCTTGATAACTGTCTAACTTCTATAGTAAAGGCCTTCTTTTCACCTTCTGAATTTATATATTTTATAGCAACATACTGTCCTCTCCATTTTCCTTTCCATACTACCCCAAAGGAACCTTTACCTACTACCTGTATAAAATTATTTTACTTTTAGGTAAATTATACAATATAAATATTGTATTTATAAATGATTTATTTAATTGATATAAAAAATAATGTTGCTTGAAAAACCATAAGTACTTTATAAAAACTGAATTACTATAGGAATTATACATGTAAATACAAAAAACAATGTTGGAAAGATATGAGAAATAATGCAAATGATATTAAATGAACAAAATATAATGCAGAGTCCTAGCAAAGTGATATAAATTTTTCAATCTACCTAGTATCATTTTTATTAAATTAAATGAATTTTGACGAGTACTGTCAAATTTAAAGTGTCATATATTTGTAATTTATTCAAACAAAATAAGTGTTGAGTTTCCTTTCAAAATAATAACATTACACCTAAGAAGCAGTACATAAATGTAATTCTAAAATATCAATGGTAAACGTCAAAATGAATTTCGTCAACACAAAACTTATAAAATATTCGAAAATCATTATTTAGGTTATGTTTGAAAAAAAAAAAACTGAAAAAATTAAAAACAATCGAAGAAAACTGGACTTTCATAAATGTCTTATCAGATGATAAGTAAACGTTAAATTTAATGCTTTCGAATAATTAACAGAATTACTGCAGAGAACTGATACCTGCTCAGTTTCAATTTCATCATAGTTAATTTCCTCAACAAACTGTTGCTGATGGCTTACTAACTCTTTACCCGCCATCACACACAGTCAACATCACATTAATTTCAGGGCACATTTAATTACCGGACGTAATTGACACCACCAAATATTTATTTAAACTTCGAGCTCAAGCTCTTTTAATATTTTCCATTTTATTAAAATTCAGAAGGCATAAGGCATGTGTAGTGTGAGTAGCGAGAGAGTTGTATCGATATATGTTTACGATTCAATATATCGATTTGATAAAATACGATCCATCATTGTAAATAAATAAAATGTTTCAAAATTTCTTAAAAATTCATAAATAACGTAATAGAAAAAGTTGTAAAAAGATTTGCATTGTGTTAGTGTTTTATTTTTATTTATAAAATTAAAACCGTAGTGTTTAACATATATTTATATAAAGCTTTCCTAGCTAAAGATTTTTAATTCTAAGGATTATATCCAACAAATTATCAGATAAAAAATGGTTTATGTTTGCAATTTTCACATTTTCGTAATTATGAAGAAAGCAATTTTAATGTTACAATAATTTTTCTAAACGCGATAAATTATTGCAAAGTAAAATATCTGAAACATTTTGCACTGTACTTATAAGGTTTCGTGCAACATGGCACCAATCATAGCTCGTTATTTTGTGATTTAATCATAAAATTCTTAAGGTGGTAAATTGTCATCAATTGTAAATAATAATCAGCCTGATCATTTCTAATTTGAGTATAAACACTGTAACGAAGTATTGGATCTATAATTCCGTAATGTTTTATAATTATCAACTGTGAATCAAATTTTTTCAAAATGGCAGAGAATCTTTCGAAACGACCTACCAAAGGAATTTTAAAAGCATCTAGCAGTTTTGATAATCCAGATATACCTAGGTAAAAATAATAAAAATACGTTAAATTATCTAATATTACAATTGTAATTTAAGTTACATCATCTTGAACAGTTATAGAATAAGATAATTAATTTACAGCTACCAACTAGACAGGTATGATATTTAGATTTAAAAATTTTTTTTAAGGTTAGATTAATTAAATTCATTGTTCTTTAATTCTTTTAAAATATCATTTTTAATTCATAAGCCTATATAAAATGTGAACTGCATAATCTAATTAACAACCAATACCAATCTTTTGCGTGATTATTTTTAATTCTAATTATTGTTAAAAATTCCATTAAAAAAAAAAAAACGTATCAGTAGTTTATTTCATTTGAAATAATGCATAAACTTACACCTGTGCCTAAGATCAATGTATGAGTATTTTGTTCTATTGTAAAATAAAGAATATCTGTTGTATGAGTATCGTTTATTTTTTGTATCAATGTGAATTTTTTTGTAAAGAAAACTAAAGTTTTACTATAATTATAATTACAGACCAAGTAAGGAAACAAAATGGGATGAAATGAACATAATAGCAACACTGCATCCAGCAGAAAAAGATTATGGCCACATGAAGATTGATGAACCAAAAACCCCATACAACTATGAAGGCCTGAATGAATTTGAATTTGATCAATTAGATTCTACGGCTGTTGCTGCCAAGTAAGTATTTACATTAATTCATTAAATATAGGAATTAATATTCAGAATTTCTTTCATGACTGAATTATAGAAAATTGCACTGTAGTTAAAAATTATAATAAAAAATTGTTCTACAATGTAACTGAATAGCATTATCTTAGGACTTATAATAGTTATAACATCTGATAACAATAAAAGGTAAACATATATACATATTTTCATGCTATATCATTCAAGTTATATAATCCTTGTTATAGTAATATTATCGTTACCCCAGTAAATTTTAACAATTTGTAATATATGTCGTGTTAACATTCTCACACTGTATTTTATAGTGTGGTAATATTAATAGCGTACACATGTTTAAGTCAAGATATAAACAAAGGTTGTTACTTCACTCATGCGGTACCCAAACGTTACTTTGAATTGTCACCTAGAAACTAGCGCAGTTAAATATCATTTTAATTCCCATAAATTGAAGCAGCAATATGAAACATTAATACAGAAAATTGAAATATATAATTTCAAACAAGTACTATTAAATAAAATGTACATTCCCTGGATCCTTTGCTCCTTGCTTCTTTTTAATTTCCGTTTCCTAAATAACTTCTTACAAACAATAATAGTTACATCATTCTCATGTAAACTACTGTCTAAAATCAATCTCTTTTTTAATTTTTGTCTTCATCGTACATTAAGCAAATTTAACGATTATCTACACACTGTTAAGCTTTAATTAAAAATATGTTTTTCCCTGTCTTTCTTAAGTTCTTTGGTCACTCTAATTTACACTGTTTGTTTATAATTTTATACCAGGATTGACTTAAATGGCAGCTATCAAATTTAAATTGTACAACCATTTGCTATTAAGAAGCAACATCATCCTTTAAGTTCTAACATTGTTACATATACATATAATGCTGAAGTGTTGATGTCGGAGTCTATATGTTAACAAAATAATGAATATGTACAAATGTATGTAGAAATTTCATGTTGATTTATTCTATTTATTGGAATAAATCTTCATCGGTAAGTTTTAGAGCTCTTTGAACTGTACATTTGCTACCTTCGCTTCCTAGAGTTATATTCCTTTATTGTTTTCAGTAATTCTACACAAAAAGAACTACTTGTGTGGAAAACTACTCGAGTTCTTCTGCACAGTATTATTTCATTTTCAAGCTCAAATAGAAAGGACCAATCTTTAAGGTGGTTCATATCATGTACAAACGCTATTCTCAATCAATTTTTATCAAATATATATACACCAAGAAAAGTACAAAGGGTTTCAGAAGGTATGTAACATCCTGAAGTTGAGAGTTACATGACATATAGTTGTAACTATACTGTAGATTTTTTTGTTCATTTAAGATGTTACACATCTTCCAAAACACTCTTACATCTCTCTTTCAGCAAAATATTTATTCCTATCAAGTATGCATTACTAAAGCACTTAAATGGAGTTGCCATGTATTATAAGAAAAGAAGAAAAAATAGCTAAATAGTTTTGAATAAAGCTTGCCAGCATTAAAGTAGAATTTTGCAGTATCGAAGAAACAAAAACACGTATACATATATACACATATACATCATGCATCTATGGAGAATGAAATTATATTCAATGTTTGATAAGACCAAATCCTCAAGTGGTAATAATTCGAAACAGTTTAAAAGTAGAAAATTTTAAACATAATAAAATAGTCATAACTTACCATTTAAGGATAACGGTGAATGTGTGTAAAAGCTAAAATAATTTTTCTGTAAAACATTAAAAAATTATTGATTTTTAATAAATATAATCCTTATTAAACTCCACATGCAATCTTTGCTTAATAGTATTTGTTCACTAGGTACCAGTTATTAAATTAATCGACTTAATTCTTATGCGAATTTGAACATTATTTTGAATATTGTAAAATCAGATATATAGCTGCTTAATTTTATAAATTCAATTGCTTTTATCCAATTACATACAATGACTAAAATAATATATATGCCCGCATGCCATATAGAAGTACTATAAATTACTTAATATTTATTATAACTATATCATAACTCGGAATGTTACATACCTAAATATTATTATATGAATATGAAAAATTGTTTTTCTTTTCTATAGAAATTTTTGATCAAATATGAATTAAGGATTTTCAAATGTTCGATTGTATATATGAAAAGTTTCTAAAACTATAATTTATAGCATGATCATAAAAACATAGATTAAGATGGCACTAAGTTTATCAAAATACTCCTTCCTTCTATGTTTTAAATGTATCTTTAACATTATCAAATAGTTTAGTATCCAATCTTATTTTATTTTGGGAACCGCATGTAAACTATTAATGTGTTACGAATCTTATCTGCGATTACAATTTATATTTGTAAATTATTTTTATTCTTACATTCCTTCTCTATACTTGTACTTACGGAAACTAATGCTGATTAAGCAAATTAATTTTTTAATTCGATTGTAATAAAACTGATATGCACAGCTGTTGTTTGAAATATTTTTCTGAAAATTCTGAAAAATTACTGCACAAAATATATATTATCTTCGAAAAGTTTTAAGTACAACAATGGAGCTGTTGTTTTAATCAAACGATTAAATTCGACGAGTACTATACTTCTAGTTTGTAGTTGGATTTAATATAAATTAAATTTTAAAAAATTTATCTTTCAATTCCCACAGATTGGCAGGGGGTAGTAAACCAAAAATATTCGAAGAATCCAGTGAAGACGAAGAAGAAAAGGAAACACCTGAGGAGAGAGGTAAGGAATAGCAATTTTCAACTTCCAGTTTCATTTTACTGGAATTTCATTGGTCTTCTGTCAATTTAGTATGTATAATAATTTAATCACATATAATTTATTATAATACTGATATTTTCTAGTTCCTATAAAGTTTCAGATATTTTTAAACCAAATTTATTATTATAAACTTTACAGTAGATTGTAAGTTCCTGGTATTAAGAATAACTGCTAGGTAGTATTATTGCTAAAACAAAATATATGAAAAATAAATTATTTAAATTATGAGAAGAAGATAATTATTCAATTATTCAACGCAAGAAAAGCAATTTCAATGGATTTACAAAATTTTAGAAAAAAGAAAAGCATTCGAAGCAAAAAGAAAGAGTCATTATCGAGAATGGCAAGTCGTTCAAATGGCTCGAAAACAATTACTTGAACAAGATGAAGAGGACGAAGATGATGATGAAGAAAATAAAGATAATGAAGAGGATATTAACAAAGAAGACGTTGGTTCCTTTCCTTCGGAAGAACAGATTAATTATGATGTTAGATTCAAATGCATGCCATCCTGTGATACAAAAAAACAAAAGTGATATGATAAAGGACATTCGCTTACAATAACGATGACTAAAACTTAGAATTCATTTATCCGACATTTTGAGTTTAACATAAATTTATTCGCCATTACTTATATGACAGTTGATAGATGAATTAACTCTTTAACTCCTATAACAATAATGTCTGTTTTAAATTAACTAAGCGACTAAGTCAATAAATTTTTGTAACTGAGCGATTTACCAGTTTCCAAGAATTGGCTTGTTATAAGTAATCGATATAATTAATTACACGACGAAGTTAACACGAATGTGTAGTTAATTAAGTGCATAATTAGTTACTATCACAAATAAATTATTAATTTAATTTAGTTTTTTTATTCTTGATACTTCAACGATTTCATCATTTGCTAATATTACCAAGTTCGAAATGGTACTTAACCCTCTTGTTTCTGTGCAGTGAAAACAATTTGTGAAGGAAAGAAATTTGATCGAATCATTATGTGTTAATTTTATGATAGTTATTCATATAAAATTTCGTAATTTCAAAAATCATACTACACGTCCATTTATTCATCATGACAAAATCAATTTGTTAATACTCTTTGGTGCTGTCGCAAAGAGTTAACTTAATTATGAATTATTTAAGCAAGCTTAAATAGCTAATTATTGCTACTCTAATTCATAAGCTGTAATTATTTATTTCAACATAAATTAATTTATATTCAATTAATTATATAATTATTTGATTTATAAATTCATCTAAAAAATTGTGAAATTAGCCATATATCATTTATTCCGCGTTACTTTAATTACTTGCTGTGCACTACATTATTAATTTTGTAATATTTTAAAGATATATTCATTTTTCAGTAAATAAGCTAATCAGATTCTTTTTTTAGTACTTATTTAAAATAATACATTATCAGAAACGTATTTATGAAATTATTATTGGATATTTTGTTAAATGTTTTTATATTGGAAGAAACATGAATGAAAAGATTTAAGATACTAAATAGTATTTATACGAAGAAATTATGTTAAATTTTTATACTAAAACACCAATTTTATTTCCCATAAACTAGAAATTTTTCATTGTTTAATTACATGTTACAGTTTACAAAATATTCTCCAAACAGGGTGTTTCATAAGGTATGTGCAAAGGATAAGAGATCCTTCAATTAAAATTTGTATTCAATTCCATTAACTTTTATGTATCATATATTTCGTTAAAAAAAACTGTTTGCTATTTGTGCAATTCTTGTCCATAACGTTTATATACCATGTTATATATTTCTTTGAAATGTAACATATTCCTCGCCATACATCAGCCTTAAATTTTAATATCTTAGATTAATTATAAATTATGTTTAATGTTAATTTATTACATCATTTTGATACTATAAATGCAAGAATCATTTTTATAATACTCATAAAATAGCAAAAATGTATGTGTTTAATGTGATTTTTTTTTTTTTGCATCAAGACAATCGAACTTATCTTTGTTTTAATAATAACGTGTAATACGTATTTTCTTTAGATTATAAAAATTGCTCGCCCGTATTAGCTTTAGAAGAATAGATCGTGATCGGACGTGTACTATTATTGTTCAAGATTGTACCTAGTGTTGTAAATATGTGTACTAACAACGAACTCAATGTCAAGATTCGCACGTAGAATGTAAAAGAACTGTGAATCTAATTTGATATTTGAAATTCAAGCGCATTATGGTTTATAGGATCACTTTTGCTCGTCGAATAATCTGATATGAACATAAATTCATATAAATTAAAACACATTCGTGTACCAGTCTATCTTAATTTGAAAGAAGATAAGGCCTAAACATTTCAGCGAAATATTAAATAAATAAGTGTTTGATTCACAGTTTTTATGCATTACCATAAAACAGGTTGTTACGCTTACAGTAGCTAGAATACTCAAATTTGTAGATTTAAGCTTAGACTAAGTTAGGGTAGATTAAACCATAAAAATAAATAAATTAAGAGTAAACGTAGATGATTATTTTATAATTTTGACTTTGAAACATAAACAGATAGTATGACTTAACAATATCCGATAAATGTAATAGACCTGTTGTGTAATATTTATGTAAAAATTTAACATTCTTTCGAATACTTGGTATCCTTAAATAATCATTTCATATACTACATATAAAAATTTGTAAATGTAACTTGCAAGTTTTCTTAAACTGTTATCTTAATTGGTTTATATTTTATTAAAAAAACAATAGTGAACTTGAAATGTACAGTATTCATGTTATATGAATATACATACTTTATGTTTTAAATAATTTATTAACTTCCAAACCTCGGAATACTAACAATTTTCTTTTGTGAATTGAAACAATAAATTGCAAAAGAAATGCATATTATAAAAAGAAAATGAAAACGAATTAAATACACGTAATTATTCTTTAATTTTCTAGTACAAAATTTTAAAATGACAATAATAAAAATTATACTAGCTTTTAGTATTGTCAATGTGCATGTATTTTTAGATAACAAATGTTTATTTATTTTGTATACACATGTAATTATATACATGTATAAAAATATATATCTGCATAAATATTTTTACTTTTTATAATTTCAATTTAAAAATGGAAGCCGAAATCTTGTTTTTTAAATTTTTAAATTTAATTTTTATTCCTACCACCAACAGCGCTATGGTATACTGACAACCTCAATCGACACAGTAGAATGTGACAAGAAAATGGTAAACTGGTCCAAAAAAAGGCTGAACTTTAGTTCAAGGGACCAGGACACAGTCCTGTAGATTTTGGCTAGTAAAATCCAAAAATGCAAGGAATTCACTGGTTCAGAAGTGAGCGTTTTTACTGTATTTGACAGGCAATATCAACGCCATATTGCCTGACAGCCGTACTCTGTTGGTAAAACAGATTATCGTAGGTGGCGTGCGTTTTGGGTGGGATAGGTCAGGCTACGAGGGTTTTGTTACTGCGCTTTTGAACAAATTCGGAGTTGGTTAACTACTGAATAACTTCTGAATCAGTGGATTCCTCGCCTTAAAATTTGCATTTCTGACAAATTTGTATTGCAAACTGAAAAAGGCCATATTTTTTAGTCCCCTGAACTAAAGTTCAACCCAAAAAATACATCTGTTCTCTATCTTATCTGTGCCTAAGATTTTCTTAATCGGTATAGCAGTTTCTACTCTGAAAATTGTTTTCATTCTTTCTATCTACAAAAATTTAATTGTCATACATGTCAGCCTGAAGATTAGTAATAGCACAATAGCACTGAATGATTTTACCTTGAAGTATGTTAAATTTCTCAGAAGTAAACGTGGTTAAAAATTCGTGTTGATGGTGATTATCATGTTAGTTAAACTGAAATTTGATTGACAATTAACTTGTTCGAATCGTGACATAATACTCATCAAATCTTCCGTCAACAAGATAAATTAATTTTGTCATTTGACATCTATTTTTTTTAAATTTCATCACAACGGGGGCCGAACAGTCAATTATGTCCGTCTCTCAGATGGAAAGTATCCTTTTTTTTTAAATTTATCATATTTCACTTGTGTTACTTATCTTCAAATGTTATGTCAATTATTTCCAAGTATTAATTAGTCATCTGTGAGTATCCAAGTAAAATTTCGATTATCGAGAATAATAACTATTTTAACCCTTTAAACCCAGGCGATTTATATCTTGTAAATAATCGACAACTTTTATTTTGCTCCGATTATAATTTCCACATTCGGAATACTTTCCTAAACTAACTTTCAGAAAACTTGTTTAATCTTAAGTTCGCTGTGAAAGAGTTGGAAAGGAATTCAAAAAAATGTGAAAAAGAAGAAAAGGTTGAAAAGGCTAAAATAAAAAAGGCAATTCAGAAAGGTAATATGGAAGGTGCCCGTATTCATGCGGAGAATGCAATCCGTCAGCATAATCAGGCATTGAATTATTTACGTATGAGTGCAAGAGTGGATGCCGTAGCCAGTAGAGTACAAACTGCTTTGACTACGCGTAAAGTTACTCAATCAATGGCTGGAGTAGTTAAAGCTATGGATGCAGCAATGAAATCTATGAATTTAGAAAAAATTTCAGGTAACAGAAAGCAAATCAATATTTTGAACGCATTGTTATGAAATAAAATATAGTATTAATTATTTGAAGTTAGTAGTACTTAGTGTATATATCCCGAAAGATAATGTATCCATAACTTTAATTTCAGGTTTAATGGACAAATTTGAGAGTCAGTTCGAAGACCTAGACGTACAGAGTTCATACATGGAAAACGCTATGTCTCAGACTACGACTACAAACGTCCCGCAAAATGATGTTGATAATTTATTACAGCAAGTTGCCGATGAAGCTGGGTAAGTATTTGTCTTAATCCTTTCGCTATAGACGGTTTCTCCAAAAGTGTGCAAGGCGGCGTTTACACCTCATTACAACTCGAGTTACTCTAACGGTGTTTTTTATGCAAAACAAAATACTGATGCTACATATCTAGAGTAAGATACTCGATGTACAATAACTCCAATCGTTCGTCGCATGTACAATACACGGTATCTTATGACATACGCGGCCGACTATAGTCGCCCGTAATAACGAAAGGGTTAAAACTATTTTCTGATAGTTACAACAATGAAATTGTATAATTACTATAATACAAAACTGTTATACTTACAGTCTTGAATTGAATATGGAGTTACCGGCTGGACAATTAAGCACTATAGGCTCTGCTACCGTCAGTCAGGAACAGGATGAGCTTACACAACGATTAGCAAGACTTCGTGAATAGTATGTAAACATAAAAATTATATCATAGGTCCGTAATAAAAGAAACATTTAATTATGCTTACCTACTATAACCAGCATTAACTTGTTAGGCAAAAAGAAAAAACATTTTTTAAAACGCACTTTATCATTTTAAAAATAGATATTTTTTATTTACTTTTTTCATACAAAACCAATTAAAAAGAACGATTAGCAATGGATAAAGTCCACCATGATATTTGTTCTATTTAAATAGTTCATTACGAAGTAATATTTTATGAAGTTACTTAAATATTTACAACTGTGCAAATAAGTATACTTGTACGTGTCACGGGAAGCTTATCTTGTTCAATAAATGTACATATTTGTTATTAAAAAGTTATATTTTGTAGACATTGTCATTAAAAAATATAATCTTTGGAAAAAAATTAGTAGACAAATATGTATTAGGTTGTCCAAAAAGTTTCTTTCCCTATCTGCGCACAACGCTTTGTTTGGCAGTGTTAAAAATAAATATAGTGGAAGAAGATAATAGGCCAAAATTAATCGTACATAACTCAATAACATGACTATACATTCGTTATTTATTAACAAAGCGAAAGGAACTTTTGGGACAATCTAATGCTTGTATTTTAAACAGAATGTAAAACTATATGTACATTTATTGTAACATATACATATATAGAAATAATAAACGTGTTAAAACGTTCTGTAAAGGTTTGTTTGTAAATTATACGCAAATGCAATATAATTTTAATGCGTCTAATTATTTTTTACTTCAAAAGGTGAAAAAAATGTCTTTAGTATTAAATGTGTATTACTCAAACACTGTTATGTACAATGAATAATTATTTTTGCAAAATACTGAATACAAAGTTAACCATTCTAACTTAAATAAAATTATAATTAAATATAACGAAATGATTTATCAAAATACATACCATATAACATTTATTTTATACACATATTCTGTGTAAGGTACTGGATGTTTTGTATAGGCTTCTGTAAAGTATGGTACAAGAATAATTTGCAACGAGATGCTTGTATTATATGTATATCAAATATAACAAATATTTTAATAAGCGTTATTCTTACCCAGCAAATTGTAATAATTTCGCATCTATGTTACAACAGCGTCCTCGTCAGTTCCTGAACTGTAACAAGGATACTTTTCTATCCAGATTGTACTAAAAGGTTCAGCTTGTTTCAAAATAACAATTTTTTGCGCTTGAAATTCTACAAATTTTAAATAAATAAAGATTCATTTTAGAGACAATTGATTTGCATCTTTATTTTTGATGATCGCAGTGATCGGTTGTAATTTACCTAAACAAAGAAAAAATACATGCGCAGCTTCTCTTCTACTGTAGTGTTCGGGTGAAATTAATTCGTGAAAATTAATCAGTCTTTTCTCATGCCACTGAACTTCCATTAACGCTACAATCTCTGATGTAGTTAAACACACTTCGGAACTACGATAGAAAACAGTTATTTAATTTTTTAATTATGCAATGTTTTGCGTACTGAATAGTTACTTCCAACAAATTTCAATTATAAGTATACACGTGTAAAAGAAACATGGCTGACCTAGGAGAAGAAGATTTTGATTTCTTCCCATTTAAAGATTTCTCCAGTTTCTCGGATGGTTCTCTAAGAAAATATTTATATCGATTAAACGAACTATTGTAAACAAGAAAAGAGACAATGTATACCTAATTTTTTCTTCGATATCGGTAATTTCAGGAAGTTCGACCTGAATAAACTCTTCGGATTCCTTCGTTTCTTTTTGTTGGCGCTCTTCAATCGCCATCGGCTGATAATTGTCTGCCGGAAGCATTTTCTCCAGCATCTTCGATTGATCAGTCGTTTCAGTAGTAGTTATCGCAATTTTGCTCGACAATTCACCCGTTTGATCACGTAATTTGCTCGATGTTTCCGCGCGTATAGTTTCTCCAGCTACAAAATTAAACAATTATTCGATAAACGACATTATAATTATCGTTAACTATTTTTCAAGTTGTTTTACAACTACCCACCAATCGTATCCTCGTCGTCAAAATCAATTATTTGAAATTCATTTTCCGCGGCAAACGATCCAACGAGATACCGTCTAAAACATTCAATCAACGATTTTCCCCACGGTCTATTAAAAATGATCGTCGAAGGTTGCGTTAAATACTCTTTCGCTGACGGTAAAGTGGTTGTAAATCGATGATGTTGCTGAAAAATTATGATTTTAATCAATATCTTTCCATTCTTTCGGCATCCAAATTATTCAACGTTAAAACAACTCACTATGGTATGACACGTAACATCGCGAATCCATTTCTGCATTAAGGCGTCGTTTAATTTTATCTGTTTATCGTACAATTTTCGTTTCCTCTTTGGCTTCGTTAATTCGATTAATCCTTCGTGCTCGGAAGCTTGCAGAACTTGCTGTTCCGTTGCGTGTGTAGGATCAGCCGTAACTTCCGGTACCGGTATCGATTCTGGTACTTGTTCCAGTATCGGTTCAAGTATCGTTTTCTCTTCGAGGCTTACCTGTGAACAATTCAGAAGCTTTTTCACTAACTGAATACTCGTAAAAAAAAGTATATTAAGAAATTTTCGTTCATCTTTTTAGACATACTTTACGTTTCTTCGATGGAACATCTTCGGGAGACTTTAAAGTTCGTTTTCTGGACGTCGTAGGTGTATGCTTTTTAAGCTGATCGTCTGAAATATAATAATCAAATGTACGCCCATCGATTTTATAAAAGATAATGTTATTCGATTTATGAATTTTTAATAACCTTCAACAGCAATTAGGGATTCCCGTTGATCTCTTTTAGCAGACGGTAAACGTGTTTCCTTTTCAGTTTCGTTCGTTTCCATTTCAAATTGATTGAAATCAACCAAGGGTACTTGTACTGTTGGATCTTCAACCGTATCTTCCGGTTCGTCCCAACGAAATCTTCGTATTTCATTTCTATAACGAGTAATTAACATGAACAATTTCTTTTACAAACGTTAACGATGGAAATTTATAAACGTATAAAGAATATCGAAACTATTTGTAATTTTATTTGATAATTATATATGAATTTGAGTGGAACAAATGGTGAGCATTCGAGGTTGAAGATTTAGGATGGTTTAGGATCATAAAACTTGTGAAAGCACAGGAAACTGACAAGGATTGTCCTTCTCCTTGAAGGAACAGGAATTTCTCCATTTCATAGTTGGTCAGCACTCCGAAATTCATTTCATCTTGCATCTATATATTTGAACAACGTTATTATGAATTCAACTTGTCAAATATAAAACGATCATTTCGCGTAAAACGTTTTATTCTTTGCTTTTTAATGAAATAAAACCTTCGATGTATAATTTATACAAACATTTAAATTTAGATATATTTATTAATTATACATTTCTTACCGTGTGTTTTACGACCGAAGGATAAGATTCTTCGATGATTAAATGTAAATTGGATGAATTTTCAGCATTTCGAAATACTTCATTTATTTCGGGTATATCCGGTATTTCTAAAGCTCTCGCAACATCAATACGATCCTTCTTAGGTCTATTAAAAACAATATTTCAAAATATAATACATTATATATTTTATATATAATCATTATTTCATTGTGAGTTAATATCGAAATATTAGTGTCACCTGTTAACTTTATTTAGCTTCCCGTACGTAACAAATAAGTAATCTGTAATTAAAAATATTAATTACACAATAATTATAAATCATATAATATTAATATGATTTACCTTGGAAAAACTTCGTTTGATAGAAAAATATTTTTACAGCTCCATACATTAACTGCGAGGCAAGGTAAAGACTGAATCTGCTATAATTCTTTTTGCCCCGTATTTCGATCGCTAATAAAATCTGTTCGCTAAAAGT
This sequence comes from Stelis phaeoptera, assembly GCA_943735885.1. Lineage (NCBI taxonomy): Eukaryota > Metazoa > Arthropoda > Insecta > Hymenoptera > Megachilidae > Stelis > Stelis phaeoptera. Next base: position 9,130,815 of record OX030939.1, on the reverse strand, counting down.
TGAAAAGTAAATTTTTAATTTTTTGTGAATAATTTTGAAAAAATGTTCATTCTTTCTTGAATCGTATTTACGTAAAAACAATTTCATATATATTGTAATTCTTAACATAGTCAGAAAATTGTTCCGCTCCATTTTCCTCTATCTTCACGAAAGATTGGAACACGAAAAGTGAAATTTAGAAAATTAGGCTTCAATTGTTTTAATGTTACTACCGTTATTTATTAGAATGCGAAACAATAGAGGAACGCTTCATTACCGTAACAATTAAACAAATAAACGACGATTTAAACAAAATACGAAACTTTTATCTTACCAAGTATGATATACATCGATCTTCTGAATGAAATTTGGCCTACACATTGTTTTAAACATTTTCTCGCTGACAGTTGCAGCCAGCCAGCATCCTGCTAATTTTCCTTTTCTCCGATGGGAGAGCAGTTCGGTAGAATAAAACATTTTCAATAAACAATACGATAACAATACGCGAATCGTTAGTCTGTAGATTTGTTCGTTCTGTCAGCTCGCTGCAGATGAGTTCGATACAAATTGTCAAGCAGTCGATTGATCGATCGATCGATCTCTTCTTCACAGAAGCGCGCTCCATCTATGAGATTCAAATTAAATTACATCATTTGAAAAGAACGTCACGATATATGGTTCACGTATTCCTGCACACGAATACAACAGCGCATTGAGAAATAAGTACTCACGTTATGTGAGAATAATTCTAACTAAACTTTAACAAATGTTTTATATTTGTTAAATAAGTTTGTCAGTTATATACTTCATCGAAATTTGCTTTTATATTCGTTGTTATACATTTTTTAAATACACAATACAAATCAGTTGTAAATAAATCATCGTATACTTGCAAGATACAGTATGTAAGTAAACTTGAGTCATAGTTGATCGCTCTGAGCTGTCACTTTTTTAGACTTTAAAGAATAACCTCTATGAGAGATCATATCAGTTTTTCTTTGATTTTGTGAAGAACGATAAACGAACATGTTCTCGAGCGGGCCAAATTACACAAAATTAAAGACGCACTTGCGTCTTGCGATAAATCGATTAAAATTGCTTGAGAAAAAGAAAACCGAACTTGCTCAGAAAGCACGAAAGGAAATAGCCGATTATCTGGCTGCTGGAAAAACTGAAAGAGCAAAGATACGCGTTGAACACATCATTAGGGAAGATTACATGGTCGAGGCAATGGAATTGCTTGAAATGTATTGTGATCTTCTATTAGCACGTTTTGGGCTCATTCAGCAAATGAAGTAAGGAGACCTTGATGGCTAATCACATCTCTTGCACTTATTGTACTTTACATATTTTTATGATCATCATTGCAGAAATTTAGACGAAGGATTAGCAGAAGCTATCTCTACGATAATTTGGGCTGCTCCCAGAATTCAAACTGACGTTCAAGAAATTAAAATAATCGCCGATATTTTAACATCTAAGTACGGCAAACAGTACACGGATGCTTGCAGAGAAGAAGCGGTACAAACTATTTCTGAAAAATTAAAGCACAAAATGAGTGTACAATCGCCGTCTAAACTTCTTGTAGAAAAGTACCTTATAGAGATTGCGAAAAATTATAATGTTGAATACGAACCAGATCCACAGGTAAAAAGTAGTGAATTATAATTAATAACTATGGATGATATCGTACAATAATTTCTTTGTTTTTTATTATCAATATCATAGATAATGTCAGAAGGTCAAGATGCCCTTTTGATAGATGTTGGAGGTACCGGTGAAACAAGAAACAATTTAGACACAGCTTCCGGTGGTGGCATGCCGCAACCGGTCGGATTTATTGGTTTTCCTCAACCTCCGTTGTTACCAAATCCAGCAGCAAACTTCATTGTAAATAATTATTTTATACTTCAAATTACTATGCTTGCTGCTATATAGTAAATATTTTCACTTGTTTATTTAGAATTCAGAGAAAAATCCTATAGGATTTATACCTCCGTCAGGACCTATAGAAAACAAAGACCAGAATGTTCCTTATAATCCGAATAATGTTTCTTACAACATTCCTTTGGATAACTCGAATAGCAACAAACCTGTGAGTAGTATAACTACATGAATCTTACGTGTATTTTAATTGTATGGTGATTAACAGATTTTCGTTTGTGCAGGAAAATGATTTGCCTCCACCGTACGGATCGTTTCCACCCGATTTAAATAAACAGGTAATACAGCGGTAAAAGTAATGAGTTACGATTAATTCGGTAGCATACATTTATTTTCTGTTTATCGAATAATATTTTGTGTTTATGTAACACAATTATGATTTTCTTTTACAGTCCGAGCAGAAACCGAAACCGCAACCACGATCAAAAATGCCGATGAATGATTTTCAGCTTCCAGATTTACCGGCCGTACCTTCAGAGACTGATTTACCTGCAAATAATCCGTCTGGTAGCGAGGATATTGATTTCGATGATTTAATGAAACGCTTTGAAGATTTGAAAAAAAGAAAATAGTTTTCTATGTTTATAAACATATATTGGGTACGATATGTATCATGGAACGCAAAAGATGTAGGTAGTAAAGATGAAAAATGATATATATAGTTTTATTACTATGCAATGCGTTGAGTTTTAGGTAATCCTAATGTTGAATATTATTAAAATATCTGCTAAAATATATGCACAGAAAGAACTGTATAAATATTTACATCATAAAGTATTTGCAGTTTTGCTTTTAACGACAATTGCATGCTCAAGTAAATGCAATCAAATAACTATATATATAACTATTGTTTATTGCACACATATCTTTTATATAATATTCTTTTTATCTTCTTACATAGTTGATAAAATCAACGAAGATGTATACTTTTTCATTTTTAGTTTTCCCAATCCTCGCATCTCTGAAAGCAAAGTTTTCGGTCATTTTAGTTACAACGTAATACCTTTATAATTTATATTATCGCATTGGCGTTAAAACAAATTAATAGACAAATAAAAACTTAATTTTAACGAAATTAAAGTTACTACTGGTTTTATAAATATTATAGAATATTAACTTGCTGTCCTTTTTCAGCCAAACATGTCAAAAGATTCTGCGAAAATTCACATTTTTCTCGCTTGTTCGATTCAAGATGCTGAAAACATTCTATAATCGATTCTTCCACAAAATCTTTCAATTCTGGATCTTGAATATTTTGGCTCATCAATGGAATTACCAAATCCCTTTCTGGAAATCCTTTTTGATCCACCTATTATTATTATTATTTTTTTTTTCACTAATAAATACATTTAAATGATTGAATATATTTAAATGAACAGGTGAAGTTTTACTTACAACATTCAGCTCATTGAAAAAACACTGGACAACACACTGTAACATATTAGAATTACATTAAAATTTAATATAATATGTTAAAAGACAAAGATCTGCGAAACAAATGGATAAAATATAAAATTTGAATTATAATTCATACAGATTGTTCTCGAGCAGTATTATTATTAAGCCTGGTATCTCCATTCTGAAAATTGCTTCTGTTAATTCGTGAATCTCTCGAATTCCATGAACTTTGATCATTCGATTTACGAACGTGATTTATATTCTGCAAATGCCTGAGATTGCCATTAATTGAACGATCAGAGCCATTTACATTACCGTTCCTATTAGTGTTCCTATACCAATGAAACATATAATTAAAATTCATTTAATAATTACAATAAAAGACAAGAAACAAATATATGCATTTGGGGAAAAAATTGTATAAGTATTTCTGTCTTATTCAAAAATCATCGTCAATTATTTTGTTATCAGTTATCAACTGTTTAAATCGCACCTGTATCTTTGAGTATTTGTGGATTGATTGTATGAAGTTCTATCGGTCTTTTTATCAAAGAAATTTTTATCGTAAATACTCTCCTCAGAATTTGAATCCATTTCCGAATTATTGTCATCCATGGAGGTAGATTCTTCCGAATTGTCCGTGTTCATGTCAGAGTATCGTTTTTTGCAGGCAGCCAACACTTTTTGAAATCGCGCGTCCACTTGTTGATTTCCGGAACGGCATCTCAAAGACTGAAAAATCATATTCAAACTGTAAAAATCTTTCGTGAACACAAATGATATCTTGAAAAGTATTATACACAGTAACTTACCGTTACTTCGTGGAAAAAAAGCAAAATGATACAGTTTAAAATAAGCGGTACGAGATGTTTCATGTTGCTAATATTTCGTGGAGTTAACGTACGATTATTGTACGCGCATTCTCTTTCGCTCGAATATATAAAGGAAATTAACAGGAAAACGTGCTGACATTAATTGCATATCGTTTCATCTTTGAAAAGAATTCAAATTCAATGAACGTTTCGGTGACATGGTGTATCCTGAATTATTGATTTCCGGTTGCACATAATTCATGATGTAATACTGACTGACCATCAGGATTTTCATTGTGTTTTTGGACGTTTTTTACAATGAGAAAAGGGGTCACTTCGTAGTTCCATACGAAAAGATTAATTTAAAATATCACCCATTTATTGCAGTCGATAAATTTTTATCTAATTTATTTCCATCGTTTCAATCGTTAAAATAATATAAATTATACTTTTGATACGAAGATGATATTAAATACGACATGGGTCGTATTTATTTGACAACTCGAAAGTTCGATAGTATCGATAGTGGTTAGCGAGTTACGGAGGGGATAAAAGGGAGAGGAAATATGAAAGTCGATCGCGGAATAGAATGAAAACTGTTGTTCTCTTTTCTTATTCAATTTGTCTCAAACGTCGAGAATGAATATAAAATTTCTCGTAAGTGTTTCCTTTCGTAAAAATAAATTGATTAAGTAAACTGTTCGTTAAACCTCAATCATTCGAATCGACTGAAACGTAGCAAAAAGTAAAATTGGTGGTATTTCGAAGAAAACAGTTTTTTAAACATGCACATTTTCTATATGAATTTACAATTTAATTACGATAATTAATATTCCATCTAGTGTTTGAAAATTGAAAATACTTATATACTTAACGGAGGAACATACAAAAAAAAAATGTTCGCTATATCCGATATCTTCTAAATTTGATTTTCAATTCGTGTCAGAACTTTAAGATCATTACTTTGTGTTCTTAATTATTACAAACATGAATTTAAATTCTTAATGACACGATTCATACAGGATGTGTGAATGGAATAAGTGAATTGGGATCACAGTCGATCCAGAAAAAGAACACAAAACCACAAAAAACCGTGAAAGCGAAACAAGTCAACGATAAATTTATGATCCGATCGATCAACTTATCGGAACATGAAAAATTTTATATTTTTCTTCGAAATGTATTTTAAATGTATATCGAAACATAATTTCTTTTTTCTATTCTTAGTTTTTTACCCATGCGGTCTTCGTATTTGCGCACAATGTTTCCCGGTCCAATCATCGTCACCAACTTTATTCGCCTGATCGGCAACAGATATCATCACACGGTAAAAACGATTCAAAACCTATTATAATGAGAGGAAATAATAAACGCTCACAATTGCAAGAGTTTAAGAACGATCGACCGATAACTGATAAGCGCATAAAGAAGAAAGACGAAGAATCTATAATCCCTTGGAATTTATCGAAAGAAAGCGATAGATTAGAATTTCACGTCCAAGGCCACGAAGGGCCGCAAACTTACATTTTTGGATTTGATACTGGATACGGGTAAATCGATTTTTATTTAATTCATTTGATTTATCTTAAACAAACGATATGTAATCATTATACAATGAGGATCCTAATTATCATTTAGAAAAGTTAAATTTATTTATTACAAACTTTCGGTTCAAATATTGCATACTTGCATATGCAAGTTTAACATTATACATTTATTTCGACATGTTTCAGAAAAAATAGACAGTATAGGCTGGAAGAAAGACATCGGGATGGTACAATAAAAGGGCAATACGGTTATTACGATGCGAAAGGAAAATTAAGAACAGTCCGATACACGGCTAAACCCTCCGAAGGGTATACAGAAGTTCACCACGAAAGTAACGTACAAAAGTTAACAAATTGAAAAGAAAATCAAATTATACAATTGTATTGGAACTTAATACTTATCATGCAATTTAAAACAAACGGGTTAAACCATTTATTTAACGGTAATAACATCTATGTAAGAAAATAAAAGATTAAACGTAAAATACATTGGTAGTAACAAGACTGTAAAGAAAACATACACATCTGACATAATATAACACATATAACATGGTACTCAGAAAATACATCTACTTTCAAAAATACCTGAATAAATATAATAAATTAAAATGCATATACGTTAAGACAGCTATTTATAACAACCTTCGGTTCGTATTTGTGCAGTATCGAAAAATGATTTGTATAAAATAATAAACGTTGTTGTTAAAATTTTCACTTCGTTTGGAATGTTTTTCATTCGCACCTCTTTAAAATTTCTATTCCTTTAAAACTGCTCCTTTTACATCACGTAAATTTAAACTTGCTTTAATCTTTTTCGTTTCACTTCGTTAAATGGAACTTATAATACCATATCCTTTTTTAAGAATTAAATTTTAATAAATTGTTAGAAATTTCACGGAATTTTTGCAGAATCGAATCTTCTGAAATATTCAAACATTATTACCACAATATAGAAATAATTAATTTAATATAATCACCACCAATATAACAAAAGCCTATGATTTTCTACAAATACATTACCAAAACAAAAATATTCTACTTTCAAACTGGTATGTAAATATAATATAAAGTATAACTTATAATATACTGATAACATAATACAATCGTATGTTTTCAATACACTGAGGTTGGGATCAACAATATAAAATTTAAACAATTTCGTTATACTGTATACAGTAACTTGAAAAAAAAAAAATCACGTGGAGAAGATAATTGGATAATAGTTATTTGATAATAGCTTCTAAAGATATATCAATCTATATTTACAACATATTTTTTTTTTACTGTTTCCTTCTCTTTCCTTATTTTGATTTTTTATTATCGGTTCCGTAAGATGAACTCTTACTGATTTTAGACATCCCTATTGTTTTGTGCATTAACAGATAAACTGAAATAAAAGAAAAATAGATATTAAAATTAAAGACGATACCAGTGGTATTTACAACATTTTATACGTCATGAAAAATACTTACATATGATAATAATACCCACGCCGATGGAAAAATAAACCGTTGATCCGGATAAGAAAAGATTAACCAAATAATAAAGCATTGGTACTAAAACTGCCACTGCCCAAAAAACTGTATTGATTAAGGTATAATACCTTCTTTCCAGCCTTATATGTTTTACTCTAGGTATGCCGCTGGTTGCAAAAAAATCACCCGTTTGCATAAAACTTTCTGCCAAACGGTCCTAAAAAATCATTATATTCAAATGAAAAAGAAATTGTACATTTTTCACGACAAAATATTTCCAAGCATTGTTTAAAATGAACTTGTTAAAATCATACTTTTCTTTCATAAAGCTTGTATAACCATTGTGCTGCTGCTTCTTCGTCTTCCGGTACTTCTTCCAATGATATTCTCCGCAAATGCATATGTCCCTCAATTCCTTTTCCGAGCAACAAATTCGTAATTGTTGGTTTTACCGAATGGTTCGGTTTAAAATGTATCTCCGTGTCATAAATCGCGGCATTTTTGCCTCGCAAGTGCGGTATACTTGCTGTGAAACCTTTTATACGTGGAGTCAAATGATATTTTAATATTGGAAGACCCTTTTCTTGGGCAAACTTTTGGCTGGCCTCTAATTTTTGTGCTGTGAAACGTGTTCCCTCAGGATACAAAAGTAACTGCGAAGGTCATTTCAAATAAAATAATAATTTCAAAATAATTCATTTGTGAAAAAGATTGAAGAATAAAATTGTATTATTTAAAAAAAAAAAAAGATAATGGAAATTAAATATCAATAAAAATATTTTCATTACCCATATACTGCCTGGATATTCAGCAAGTTCTTTAATTTGAGAAGCAATTATTTGCTTGTCTTTGTTCCAGTTCCTTTCCAAGAATATACATTCAGCAAATTTCCATGCCCAACCTAACGTTGGAATGTACTGCAACGATTTCTTTGCATACGCTTTACAATTCTAAAATACAAAGCATACGATTTCAATATTTACATAATTACATAATTTATAACATAAACAAGAAACTTACACCAAGTTCTCCGATACGTTCGCAAAAAATCCAACCAACAAGCCAATCTATTTCATAACTGTGGTTCATTAACAGAAAAGCATGTTCTTTTCCAAAATATTTTTCAAAATCATTTTCATCTATATATATCACTGCCTTCAAATCAGCCCACCATTCTGCTATAAATACTAACTCTATAAACAGAATTTAAACATAAAAAAAATGATAAATTATTCATATATTTTCTATTTAATTTTTCTTATAATTCAAAAGTTGATGTTCGATCAATAAAATTAAAAACAATAACATAAAAAATTCAATTTTAAGATTAACTAGGTTAAAATTCTGTAAGATATAAATAACAATTAAAAACATTATATGTAAAGCGACTTACGGCTATAAAAAGAATATATGAGGTAATAGTTAATTTTCCGATAAAAATATCTGGAGAAAGGTCTAAGGCCAAAATACAAAAGACACTGGAAGAGGTTGATTATTAAACCCGATGTAAAAAATGTTATAGCAAACATTAAATGAATCACAGTGGACTGCTTCAACGACGATAATAGCCCCATCTTTCACAAGTTTTTATATGTGCGTTTAATAAGAAAAAAAGCATACATATATATCGCTTGGAAACGTTGAGTAATAATACCTGAAATAAACAAATCTAAAATAAGATACAAACCTGTAATTCAAATTATGTATTTGAAAGATCTTTTTATTTTTATTATCTGTTCAATCATTTATATCGGAACAGATTAAATAAAGCATCTAACATTTTAAATATTCATTATCTGATTAAAGATCAATATATTGACTTCCCAAACGACTGAATGTATATGCAAATAGTTTTTTTTTCTTTACTGTTAAAGTCCTTTTAAAAAAAATCATTATGAAAAGATATAACATGTAAACAATCATGAAAATTGTAAAATACTTGTCATTTTATCACTTATTTTATTTATTTTTAATGTCTTATCTAATGTAATTTTTAAAACATCAATAAATTAAAAAAGTTAAACTAATAACAACTTTTATATAATCGATCATAATTGCAGACGGCCATTGTTACAAAAATCTCGAAGAAAAGGAGCTTCAAAATTTTATAAACAATTTTTTATATCAAAAAAGTACAACAAATTAGCTAATCCTTCCGTAATAATAAACTGGCAATTTATATAACCTGTTAACTGTAAATTATAAGTACTTTATTGTTTAAATATAATTTCAATGAAACAGAATTGAATTTACTGTCTTCTATTTCATTATTTACAAATAATCCCAACACAATGTATAACCTATTTTATTGTAGACATTTGTTCGTAAAATTGAGAATAAATGCGAAACTGAAAAATTGATATAATAATCATTATCGTTATAATTAACTCGAAACATGAACTAAAAATTCGTGACTTTTAATTTTGGGAACTAATAACTTACGCATTCTTAATTTAACTTACCCAATTCAAATCATTTCTAAACTTTCAGAACAACCAACACTGACCAACTCACGATTTGAAGTGTCGACTCGACAGTGTCGAGATATAGTAACAATGGGAGAAAAAAGAAGTTGCCAAAAGAATAAAATTTTGACTTGAATAAGCTTCAATGAACAAGAAATAAAGAAAAAAGTGATTGGTCAAAGGTTACAAATTTTGGTCCGATCCATTATCATTTCAGGAGTTATATAAAAATGTAAATGAGAATGACTGGCGCATTCTTAGCATATCATCACATAATAAATTTTAGGAATGTGATGTTAAAATTTACATCATTACAGACATTATGATGTTTCTTTTATATAAAATATATTATATATTAATTGTAATTAAATGTTTTTTAACATTCTAAATGTTAAATATCAAACGTTATCCATTTTAATGACTGAGATGTATTAGCTACAACAAACTTATAAATTTCAATTGAAAGGTGTCAATTGAAGTTTTTTCTTCAGATAATCATTAATATGCGAATATTACTTTTAATTTATGTGTAGTTTTTATTTGTAACATTAGGTTGATAGCATTGCAGTGGCCAATCAACACCAGTCTCGACACGCCCCTTGAATATTCGTTTTCGGTGACTGAATGCGGGTCGGTGGATAAACAGTTACGATAAAATTTTTCATTGATTTTGTAGTTTTGATTGATTGATGATCTGATTGACATTGATAAAGCTTTTCAATTACCTAAAATGGTGAGTTTAACGTTGTCAAGCAATAGGAACAGTATTTTTATCGATAATATTAACTAAAATTATCAATAAAAGTCTTGATAAGTAATCTTCAGTATACTAGAATTTGAACGTGTGAAATTTTTTTATTCATGGTTACGGCTTGGAAAATATCATTTGTAAAAATGTTTATCCTTTTGTAAATGTAGATTTCAAAACCAAATTTTTACTTAACCTCAAATGAAATAAACGTCAAAATGGCGCCATTGGTAAGATACAATGAAATTGCAATTGTATTCGATTATTTTTAAAAAATCACGTCAATTATTAAACGTTTTAATATTCAAAACTGGTTTCGTGTATGTGTCAATATTTTAATGCAAACACAAAATTAATGTTTAATAAAAATGATGTAAAAGTAATTCACCCAATTGCAAAATATTAAAAATTCCATTGAACTTACTTTTGTATATTAATTTCAAAGACGGAGCAGCAAATGGATTGTGCATTGGATTTGATGAGAAGACTACCACCTCAGCAGATTGAAAAGAATTTAAGTGATTTAATAGATCTAGTGCCATCTCTTTGCGAAGATCTTTTGTCTTCTGTCGATCAACCTTTAAAAATTGCAAAAGACAAGGAATCTGGAAAAGATTATCTACTATGTGATTATAATAGAGATGGAGATTCTTATAGGTAATTATCTTTTGAAGTATTGTGTTCTTCACCATTAGACTTTTTTCAAAATATTATCTTTCTACAGATCACCTTGGAGCAATACGTATGATCCGCCATTAGAAGATGGTTCAATGCCTTCTGAACGACTCAGAAAGTTAGAAATAGATGCAAATCATGCATTCGATCAATACAGAGAACTCTATTTTGAAGGTGGAGTCTCTTCTGTTTATTTGTGGGATTTAGATCATGGTTTTGCAGCAGTGATTTTGATTAAAAAAGCAGGAGATGGATCAAAGAAAATTAAAGGCTGTTGGGATTCCATTCATGTGGTAGAGGTCCAAGAGAAAACCACTGGACGGACTGCGCACTACAAATTAACTTCCACTGCTATGCTTTGGTTACAGACTAATAAGCATGGATCTGGAACAATGAATCTTGGTGGAAGTCTTACTAGACAGGTTTGTTCATAATTAATTTTAATTTTAGTTTTAATTGCAGAAATAAGTTAAGTTCAATGAGGTTTATGTTTTAGGTCGAACAAGATGCTCAAATAAGCGAAAGTTCTCCCCATATTGCTAATATCGGTCGTATGGTCGAAGATATGGAAAATAAAATTCGAAACACCCTGAATGAAATATATTTCGGAAAAACGAAAGATATTGTAAACGGATTGAGATCCGTTCAATCGTTAGCTGATCAAAGACAGCAGGCTGCTCTTAGACAGGATCTAGCGGCCGCGCTTCAAAGGAGAAATGCCAATAATTGATCCTGCGAAGAAGATCAATTATCCTTCGATTTTGAAGAATGTCAATAAAAAGAGAAAAGAAAAAAATCGTAAATGATGAAATTAAAAATCGAATTGTTGCAGTGATTATGATCGTGGATTTTGGACAGTTTCCTGTGATATACAGGGTGCAGCGGTGAAGATGAATTTTTCCTGAAGTATTAAAGAATTAAAGAATGAAATAATTGAACATCAATTATTAATTATGTCGAGATTTTGAATATAATATTAAGAAACATTACGAGTGTCCGGGTTTTATATATATGTAGGATATGCCTAAAGGTATGTAACACCTTTAATCATTATTTTACTTAAAGCTCAAAATAATCGATCTATCGTATTTTCATAGATTGCATATTTACGTTGCAAATGTTTTTTAAATATACGTACAATAAATATATATGTTTACGTTTCGTGTTTTTTGTGTAATTATATTATTTTTAATAGTTTAAATATACTTAAATTAAGTGTTAATTTATGAAGCATTATTGTGAAGTTTCTGTACATTTTCATAGACTTGCATATTGTTTACCATTGTTTTTATAAATTATTATATTTCTTGTTATATCTAATAGAATTTTACTTATGCAAACGCACAAAACTTTCATAATAGTGCTTGATAAATAGCTTTTTTTTTTTAAATTAAATTCATACCTTTTTGATCACCCAATATATCTGTATCGTCTAATACACATAGGCATAAATTATAAAACTTTAATATTTTATACTTGTATAAACGTATCTAATTTTTACAATAAATGAAAAAAAGCAGTCATTATCGCATTTAAGATACATTCTTGTTTTTGTGTTACATATCTTTTGACACGTTCTTTGTATATTGTGTGTATGTGCGTGCGTGGATGTGTGTTATATGGTAAAAGCGTATGCTTGTGTTTGACAAACGCTAGCATAAGTTTGCATAATGGCACTCGTAATGTTTTTTCTTAATTATTAATAATTAATAATACGAGATATAAGAGTATTAATGTTTGAAAATGTAGGAATATTAAAGAGAATATTTGCGAATAAACTTTCTAATGAATTATTAACTTCCCACCCGAATGTTCCCATTTTAGAAACGTTAAAAAGCTTGACCGAATGGAAATATAAGTAATTAAACTTCATCCACTAGCAATTTTCTTGATTAAATGAAAGCTTTTATTCGATGTAAGATAAATGGTATTGCTTGTTATTATTTTCTCTATAGAAACTTGAATAAAGAATGTTAAAACTTTGGATCAAAATGTTTTAGTATAATCATGAATGATATTAATTATGAAATGTAAGATAAAGAATGTTAATAAGAAAATAAAAAAAGAAATCATGAAAGCTCAAATTTTTTCTTTCTTTTTTTTTTTATAAAATACCGTTATAAAATAAAAGCAACAGAATATTATACAAGGTGACACACGAAAGCATCGACTGCTTTTATTTTTCTCATTTATTTATCCTCCATTGACTTCTGCCGTATAAACAAATGCTCGTTGGTATTCAGTTTCTTATATATTTTACGCCTGTCTCCTGATTTAAATTTCATTAATCGTGTACTTTCGTATATACTTGTGTGTATTCTCATGACTTTACCACCGCATATATGTATGTATATATGTATGCATACGTATCTTTACCTTGCCAAATATACGCCAATGCTGGTTAAATTCTTTCGAAATACTTATGTAGACATACGTTAACATTTATAAATGTTATATCTCAATGTTTTACGTACTGACATTACGCGTATACAATAGTATTAAACAATATTTCAAGAATATTTTCGAAATAAATATCATTTGCTTCCGAAACAAAAACAATTATCTGTTTAAAAAAAATTATATCATCAGTTAATTAATCGAGTTCCATTCAACAAATACTAATATTCTCGAAATATCATTTCATATCTGTACTTGAAAGATGAATTCAAGGATACGTATCTGAAATAATAAATAGAAAAAAGATATATGTTAAGAATGACCAGCAATGGTGTATAATTAAAGTTTTTGAGAAGCAGAAAAGAAATGATTTCCACCTCTCGTGGTTGAAGTACGACCGTGAGGCCTATTGATTCGTTTTTTCGGCTTTTTTTTTTATCGATTAAATTCATTTATCTAGGTCGCCTTAATCTTAAATTAGTCTGCTTAGATTATAGTAGCTTAGTTGTTTGTTATCATTCATTTTTTTATATATATATATATTTTTTTTTTAATTTTTTTACTTTTTCGAAGATGTTTATGGTCTGATTTGAAATTAAGCATTAGATGTAAGATCGAGTCTTACATGGTAATTAAAATTTCAAGTCAGAAATCAAATTAACTAACGAACGTAAAATTTCAGAATTCAAATTTGAAATATTTATTATTAAAACTAGATGTACAGAATACGAAATTCAAATTGAATTCCAAAATTTCGTGTTAAAACGTAAGAATTTTACATTCAATGAATCCGAAGTTCCGATTCTGATTCCAAAATGATAGTTTGGAAATCCTTCGACGCGAAACATCAAAATTCGAACTCCAAACGAATCTTTTGTAATTCACAGAAAATTAATAAAAATTTCTCAGATCTATGTTCGAAATTAAAAATTTAATATTTTCATGTAGAATTGCAAGCACAGAATTAAACAGTTCAGTTTGTTTCTTTTAAGTAAAAGCCACGAATCCGAATTCTTCGTGTGAATTGAAGAAAAAAAGAAAAGAATAGTAATTTTTATCAAATTGACATATAAATTTTTAAAGAGATCACAAATTTTCAAGAATTCGTAAAATGCAAATTATAAAAACAATTGTAAGAACAAATTCCTAACAAGACAAAGGGGCTTTGGACGAATACAAAATTCCAGGGACTTTGAATAAAGATACGAATTTTTTAAACGAAACTTAAATGATATAGAATTCTAATACAACTGGAATTCTATCAAAGATTGGACAGAATTAGAAAATAACTATATAAAAAAATTTCAGAATTAAAATAGGATAGGAATTCTAAATTAGGATGATAGTTACACCAGGACATAAAATTGTCCGCAATGGAAAAAAAAAAAAAAATCACTATGAAATGGAAAAACAAACAGAATGTCAACAAAACTGGAAATGTTGGAGAATTGAAATCTCCATAAAACAGAAAATTTAAAGGATCAAAGTGCAAGGGAATTAAAACTTTAATCAAAATATAAAGAGCAAAAGTGTTATAAGGAACCTAAACTTATAAAGAACTAGAATTCTAAAATATATTGGAATTTCAATAGAATTATAACTTCAGTTAGAATTGCATACAACCATTATTGCAAGGTAATCGGAAATTCCAATAGAAATAGAATTCTAATCGCATGAAAATTTTAGAAACCATAAATCAAGACAAAATAGTTCTTTTTCAAAATATCCCACTGCCAAAGTTGCTTGTTTAATCTCAACCCATTAAATTGCTAAAAACATTCTTTTTTTTTTTCAAGGTCTAAGCTGATACTGTTTCTTGGTTTATTCTCTTTTTATTTGTTTTTTTTTTTGTTTTGTTGCAATTATTTAATTATTTGTAATCCTCTCCTCCACACTTACACGCTCGCGCACATTTGTTTTTCCCCTCCTTTCATTTTTGTAATTATATAATTGTTTGTCTCTTTCCTTTTTCCTTATCCTTACTTTCTTTCCCTTCTTTTTTATTCTTTTTTCAACTGCCCCCCACTCTCTTTCTCTCTATTTGTTGTTGGTAATAGTTCTTATGTTAACCATTGATCATCTTGTATTGTATCTTAGGTTTCTCTTAATAATATATTAGCTGTGTGTGTTTTGTTTTTTTCTTTAATGTGATGGTGGAGTCTGAACTGAACACAATTATTTATCGATGGCAGTGTTAGTTTTGATGGCGATCACGACCTCCTCACCACAGGCCTTCAGTACGGTGCACTGAAAAAACAGAAGTTTAATAATAATAAAATAAAACGATATCTTTTGAAATATAAAAAAAAAAAAACATTGTTTGGATTAATTGATCGCAACAGGAAAGCACACAAAAGATGTGTGAAAAGTTTGTCATTAAATTATAATTACTTACTAATATCCATGATATAATCTATACTAACTTTTTGTTCCATCCGATTCACATAATATTTAAGAAAATGCGTGATTAACATATAAAACTATCAGCTACTTATGTTGATAAAAGTATAAAAAATGATCTTTTGCAACAATATAATGGCACTTACCAGAAGCTCCTTTCCAGCCTCGTGATCGGCACGTAACTGAGCACCTAATTCACCATCAGGAATTTTTAAATCTTCGCGGAGTTCACCATTATCAGCCATCAGGCACAAGTAGCCATCGTCAGATATGTCTGCTAGCTATAATATGAACAAACATATATTAATTTTTAATATCTAATATTAACACAAAAATCTATATGTCAAATATACATTAAAAATTGAAATGATTGAATAAAGATACATAGTATAAAATATAAGACAGGAAACGATAATATAACTAAAAATAAAAGAAAATAAATAAGTAGCGTGTTCAACGTTTTTCATACAAATTACTAATTTAATTTATAATACTGCTAGTGCAAAGAATTTTCAAATACCTGGTAATCTTCTCGCTTAACAAATGGCACATCCATGTTGTGCGTAGAGGGACAAATATCCTCATATTTTTTTGAAGTGAAAATGTCAATGCCTACAAGATGCACTTTGGCATGGCCATGTTTTCCTGTTTTTGAAGTTGACATTTCTACAATTTTGCATGGCCGCGATTTGAGCATTACAAACCCATTTTTACGCAATGCCGAACATTGCATAGGGTACGTTACAGAAGCACCAGAGTCTCCGGTTTCAAAGTGAGTATCTTCAATGTCTGCCATCCTTGTCTTTGTTTTCTTTTATTTGCTCTGAAATCATAATTTAAAGAAGGCATACTGAAACTTAAATTATATAGTTAAAAACGTTCGATAATATTTAATAATTATAGCAAACCTGAAACAATGTAATGCACAAAGTTAAAATAAAAATGAGAAAGGTATTAATATCTTTCAAGTCTTTATAATTTAAGTACATTATACATTTTGATCGGTTCATTGGTGGTCACATATATATTACATTAATATATTAAATATACTACACAAACATATTAAAAAACAAAACAAAGCATCTTGAACTCATTTTAACACGAATTTGTAATATAAATATTAAACTATTGACAACTTTACATAATATATTTCATAATATTCTCAAATTTATAATATTTCAGATAAGAAATCTGGAAATTATTTTAGAATTATCTTTAGCGAATACTATAAGTTAGTACTTAGAATATAGTGTATTATTAACAAGAATCATATTAACGGAAGACAATAATAAAACTGATTTTTATTAAACATGAATGGAAGTTTTTATAATAATACAAATATCTAAATAAAAAAATGTTTCAAATTATTATCAAAAAGTCACGTTTTAATTTATACTATTAATCAATCAATTAATATTAAAATTATTACATTATAATGAAACATAGAACCATCCAATTTTTCACAATATGTTTTGAAACGTAACACTATGAACATTTGAACTATTATCTCTTTAGGTTCAAGAAGTTCATTGATATTCTTTAATGTGCAGTGGTAATGAAAATGTTGAACCATAAATAACAAATTTTGGACTTGATTACATAAAAATTAAATATAACAGTAAAGAACAACTTTCATAGTATGAAGTAAGAGCTATTCAAAATTCCAACAAAGCCAGCTATTCTTACAAATAAAAATCAAAGAAAAAACAAAAGTTCAACTATAATATAACTGAAAAATCGTATAAAACGTTTGTGAGAAAAGCATAAAACGCAAAAAGCTTCAAAGTTTTCCGGAAGATGATTGGAAAGAAAACGAACACGTTGTAGAAGTACAATCTAACCAAAGATTCTACCCGGCTGACAGCTCTCCGGTTATTGAAGCCCTCCTATGAAAAATGAACTGGAAAGTCTAACGAAAGTCGAATTACCTTCGAGGACGAGTTTATTGCGGATTTTTGATCGTTTTCCTCAAGAAGATGGCGCGAAAAGAATTGCGTGCGGTTCGTCGTCGAAGTTGCCGACTCTCGAAGAAAGTTACAAAAAATTACGAGTACGAGCTGGCTTCTAATAATGTTGTTCTTTATTCTCGAGATTTTTTAACACACGTTTTATGAACTTGTTCAAGCAATCACAAGTGGATCAGCTAAACTCACCGTGAAAAAAGGAGAACAGACTGGAGGTACTCACATGTGATCAAAATGGACACTCTAACCAGAAGAGCTGGCTGCGCTTGCGCGAACCGCTAATCGGCGACAGGGGGCCACCCGAATAGATCCACGGATTCCGGCTAAAGGGACTGTGTGGGGGTATAAAGCTGTATGTGAAATTTTATGCCAGTTGGAAGTTCAGCATAATACGCAGGCGCTGTTTACGTCATGAAATTTGGTTAAATTTGGTATTAGATACGTACTAAATCATTAAAGCTTTAATTACAAAACAACAAAATAAAATTTATCTGTATCCTCTTTTATGACTATTACATTATACCAGTGATGTCCAAGCTCGCTCCGGGCTTCCCCCACTCTAAAGCTCTTCCCCTCATATAGGTTCTGATCCAGGAACAGCGCTCGTTGCGCTATGGTGCAGCGTCAATCGTGCTATTATTTATCGATATCGACGATGCAGTCGATAATTAGGATTTCTCCAAGAACAACAAAGTAACACGAAGAATTGTTTTTTGTTTTATGTGTGACATTAGCTTTATTCAGAGATTACATCTCTTTGATATTCATCATTTGTCATACATTTACAATAAACACTCATTATGCAAACTTACACATTTATTTGGATATGTTAGTGATTTTTAATAGTCTCCAGAATATCTAATTCAAATTTTGTGAACGCGATTCGTAGCGTCTATATATCTACCATAATTCCACTCATGTTTAATATTTCAGGACTTCTTCGACGATAAGTTGGGCAGTTTCACAAATCTAACAAGAGTATTTGATAGGTGTATGTGATGAGCGTATGTGATAAGTGTAAATTGTAAATGTATGACATACATATATTGACAAATGATGAATATCAAAGAGATGTAATCTCTGAATAAAGCTAATGTCACACATAAAACAAAAAACAATTCTTCGTGTTACTTTGTTGTTCTTGGAGAAATCCTAATTATCGACTGCATCGTCGATATCGATAAATAATAGCACGATCGACGCTGCACCATAGCACAACGAGCGCTGTTCCTGGATCAGAACCTATATGAGGGGAAGAGCTTTAGAGTGGGGGAAGCCCGGAGCGAGCTTGGACATCACTGCATTATACAATATGTATTCGTGTTAAAATAGGATTACTACATACATATCCATGTGTGTACATTGTACACATGTATTTTTATTATCAAAACATTCTTAAATTTCTTTAAAATGCTTCTTTTTTTATTCAAGTAAAACTTATTATAGGAAATTGTTAGTATTAAATATTTTATATTGTAAAACATAATTTTATCCCTAAATTTTCATGATTGATAGACAAAGAAAATTATTTATATATAATTTGCAAATACTAAAAAAATTCTAAAACTATTGTATCAATTTCAGAAAAATAATATAAAATATATTTTAAGATTAAATTTCTTTTTCATAAAAAAGAATTATAATTACTTATTTTATGTTGTATTTATGATCAAAGTTGGCTGTGTATCAATTCATGTAAAGTCCATTAACAAAAACAATTTATTGTACATGTATATTGTAAAAAGAAAGAAATGAATTTAATGAATCATACTGAATGAACACCTTTAATAAATGATGTAACAGATGTAATTGGTGTGTCTGGTAGAATACCATGTCCCAAATTTGCAATATATCGAGTTTTACTGAACTTCATTGCCGTATCTCGAGCTCGATTCGTTACTTCTTCCTGTGTAAAAAAAAAAGAACAAATAAAAATTTTACAGTGATTTCAATAAATGATATTTAATAAATTCATTGAATATATAAACCTCAGATGCATATAATGCGCATGGATCCAAATTTCCTTGTAAAGTAATATCTGAACCCAATCTTTTTCTCGCTTCAATGGGATCTATGGTCCAATCTACACCTAGCACTTCGTAAGCTTTTGATTTTGCTAAAATTTCCAAGGAATTCATTGTTGCACCTTTTGGAAACACGATCTAAAAATTGTTTAACATCTTAAAGTTATATAATATTTCGTAACAGGATAACAAAATAACAAAATAAACGGATGTCGATGTATTACCATTGGTACTTCAGGAATATTTATATTCTTCAATCTTTGTCTAACTTTCCTACTAATTTCCTTTAAATATTGAAATGAATAATTTACAAATAACTCATCGTTTAAAAAATCACTATGACTTTCAAATACCTGCAACAGCTACAACAAAAACGGGAAGATTATAATTAATATAATTTACATTCAAATTACCTTTTTTTTTTTTAAATATATTATATTTTTTAGTATAATATACTAAAATTTATATTTAGCATCAATATATCATATATTTGTACCTGTGCTCCAGCTTTAACTTGCATTACAAGGTAGTCTACTATGACATTTGTAATCAATTGTAAAAGTTGATGAGATTCTTCTGGATACTTATACAACCACTTCCTGGCTTTTATCATTGTTGAACTACCTCCACCTTGGATCATGTAGCTCATTAATGTCCACTAACAATTGATAAATATGAATACTACCAAAAATATTTTATATAATGTTTTTTTCATAATTCAAAAGTTTTACAACTACATAATATGTAAAATCACAATGTGTGTGTGTAATTTAAAAAATATTTTACTCACTGGTGCTCCAGTGAAACCAATTAATGGTACTTTTCCTTC
Source organism: Stelis phaeoptera (assembly GCA_943735885.1). Taxonomy (NCBI): domain Eukaryota; kingdom Metazoa; phylum Arthropoda; class Insecta; order Hymenoptera; family Megachilidae; genus Stelis; species Stelis phaeoptera. Next base: position 9,110,158 of record OX030939.1, on the reverse strand, counting down.
TAGCTTATGCCGTGTTAAAGTTATAGCATCCCCAACATATTTTAACTCCTTTTCTACATCCGGCTGAATCAATCTACCTAAATCCGATGGATCATCAAGGGGATTGGGTAAAACAGGCCCCTATAATATAATTAAATGCTTTTATACTTCTATTTTTAAAGTCAATTTTTCAAGAATTCAAAATCCTTATACTCTTTAAATTAATAAACATACCGTTCCAGGAACCATTTCAACAGTTAAACCCATTGCTTGTGGAATAACAAGTATATCAGAAAAAATAATGCTGGCATCTAGATCAAATCGTTTTAAAGGTTGTAAAGTAACTTCGCATGCTAAAGCTGGTGTTCGACAAACAGAGAAAAAATCATGTTTTGATCTAACTTCTTGAAATTCTGGAAGATATCTTCCAGCTTGACGCATTATCCACACTGGAATACGATCTACTGGTTCTCCGTATGCAGCTTTCAAAATTAAATCATTTTTCAATGATGGAAACTCGTTTTGAGCCATTACTGGTGTCTGAAAAAAAAAAGTACTTGATTAGAAGATCTCTGACGGAGAAACCTATATAAAATATAAAATAAATTATCATACTGGAATTAAATATCATTGCCCAGTTACAAAATGATACGATAAATTAAAAAACATAAAGATTACAACAAGTAATTTACATAAATATATAATTTTTGCAAAAACTATATCACTTTTTTATTTCAAAATTATTTATCACTGTATAACTTACAATATAAGAATTACAAAATCCTTGTAACACTAAATTTGTAAATCTATTTATTATTTTACTCTTCACTCTTTTTATATTCTGTTTCTGTAAAATAATTTCTTTCGGCTTATTATTTCCGACGAGTATAAACACGTATAAAATCAAAATTCAAGTTTTCCATTCATTAGGGTATGAATTGCACTTTTAATTCATGGTGCATTTTAACTATATATATAGATTTATCTACCTACAATTCTACTTTCTATGATTTAATTAACCAATCAAATTTATTTACACTGTAGATTAATAAATTCCCTAGTTTTTACGCTGAAAACATTGATATATATATCAATGGCTGAAAAGCTGAAGTAGCGCGTAACAAGTGCGACAAACTTCATTGTCGTTTCAAAGTATAAGAAAAAGCGCCTGACGATAAACGTTCAATTCTGAGGTTATGCGTTTAGCTTGCGGATAATAAATAAGCAAGTCGTTTTCAAATATATTTAAAAATGGATTTTTTAGAATATACCGATGTACTTGCAGAAGTAAAAGGAGCTATGGTAAATAATATATTGCAGTTTTTCATAAGTATTATATTTTCTATTTTCATATGTATCATACGTAGTTTCAATCTTGTTTTAAAATTATTGTTACGTGCAATTTCTCTGTTAAGTTATGTGCTGGAATATCATACATTGATAATTATTCTTTTAGTATTTACGTTGATAATGGTTGACAAGTTATGTTTTCATTTCTTTTCTATAGACTCCTGGTCGATTGAAATTAACAGATCAACATTTGATTTTTAAAAATCAAAAGACTGGTAAGGTAGAACAAATTTCGGCCGCTGATATGGAGATGGTTAATTATCAGAAATTTATTGGTACTTGGGGTCTTAGAATATTCTTAAAGAATGGAACTTTACATAGGTTTCGTGGCTTCAAGGAAGGAGTAAGCAAATAATTTTTAAACAAACATCATCAATGTTTTGTTTTTTTATCTTTTGTGTCGAACGAAAGAAACATTAAACTTTTTATACTTTTAATTCTTTTTAGGATCAAGAAAAAATTGCAAAATTCTTTTCCCAAAATTATAAAAAAGACATGTTAGAGAAAGAACTCAGCTTGAAAGGTTGGAATTGGGGCACCGCTAGATTTAATGGCTCCGTTTTGAGTTTCGATGTTGGTCATCACACCGCCTTTGAAATTCCACTTTACGATGTTTCCCAATGTAACACTGGAAAAAATGAAGTTACGTTGGAATTTCATCAGGTAAATTAACAAAAAATGATCAAGAATTTAATATATACTGAAATTGTTTGTCAAACACTTTTAATAATGATAAAAGTGTTCGATGCCAACAAAGTTTTAATATACAAATAATCATTTTTCAGAATGACGATGCTCCTGTAAGTTTAATGGAAATGAGGTTTCACATTCCAGTTAGCGACAGCGTAGATCAAGATCCTGTAGAAGCGTTCCATCAACAAGTTATGGAGAAAGCATCTGTTATCAGTGTTAGCGGAGATGCTATCGCTATATTCAGGGAAATTCAGTGTCTTACACCACGGTATATATTTGACTTACATTTATGCATAGCCGATTGTAACTATTTACTAATTTAATTTCATAGAATAGAACCAAGTAAGAATAACTTGTTAATTATATTGTTTCAGTGGTCGCTACGATATCAAGATATTTCAATCATTTTTCCAATTACACGGTAAAACTTTTGATTACAAGATTCCAATGTCAACTGTTCTAAGGCTGTTCCTCTTACCTCATAAAGACAACAGACAAATGTATTTTGTGGTAAGCTGTTTTTATACATATTTAACTTCGTAAGAGAACAAATGTTGTATCGTAATTGCTGTTATCCTTAAAACATTTCTAGGTCAGTTTGGATCCACCGATTAAACAAGGTCAAACTCGTTATCATTATTTAGTATTATTGTTTAATCAAGAAGAAGAAACCTCGATCGAATTGCCTTTTTCTGAGTACGTAAAGTTCTTTTCATCTTTAAATCAGCACTGTCCATAAGTAGGACGTACTACAAATTTGTTTACTATTTTTATAGAAAGGAACTAAAAGAGAAGTACGAGGATAAATTACCGAAAGAATTATCAGGCCCAACATACGAAGTGATGGGTAAAGTTATGAAAGTTATAATTAATCGAAAGCTCACAGGGCCTGGAAATTTCATTAGGTAAGTTCGTATATAAAATATTGAAGTATATCCATATTTTTATATGGCATGAAACTACTTCGATTTATCTACAATTGATTTTGTTATAATTTTCAGTCATTCTGGTACTCTTGCGATTAGCTGTTCCTTTAAAGCAGCTGCAGGTTACTTGTATCCTCTAGAAAGAGGTTTCATCTATGTTCATAAGCCACCAATTCACATACGATTCGAAGAAATAGCATCTGTTAATTTTGCTCGCGGTGGAGGTTCTACTAGATCTTTCGATTTCGAAATTGAACTCACCAGTGGAGTTGTTCACACATTTAGCAGTATTGAAAAAGAAGAATATGGAAAGCTTTTTGACTTTATTACTTCGAAGAAACTACGCGTTAAAAATAGAGGCAAGAGTGTAAGTATGCATTTTATAAATTAAACTCTTCTATAACATTGAGTATTCTTATTATATTATAATAACTTTTTTATTCGATAATTGTTCAGATAAATTAATTAAAAATCGATCTTTTCCCATAACAGGATAAACTGAATTATGATAATGATTTCGGAGATAGCGATCAAGAAGATGAGCCAGATGCTTACTTAGCAAGAGTTAAAGCTGAAGCGCAAGAAAGAGATGCAGCGGATAATCAAGATTCTGAAGATGAATCGACCGATGAAGATTTCAATCCTAATCAAGTACAACATTATCATAATTTAAAATTTTTATTAACCATTGTTCTATACCTCAATGTTAAAAGTTTATAAATTTATACTTCGTATAACTGGAGTGCTTCGTTTTCTTTAGGATGAAAGTGATGTAGCAGAAGAATACGACAGTAATCCTAATAGTTCAGAAAGTGAAAATGATTCCGATGCTTCTGGCAAAAGTGAAAAGAAAGAGAAGAAAGAAAAGAAAGAGAAAAAATCAAAATCTGCCAAAACAGTGGTGAGTTTATATAAAATGCACTTTATAATGAAATAGCATCGGTATGTTATTAAACATTTTAAAACGTATTATTCTTTCAGTCGGAAAAGCCGAGGAAACCTAGAAAGCAAAAGAAAGAAAGAGATGCGAACAAACCTAAAAGACCTCCGACAGCGTTTATGATATGGTTAAATAGCGCTCGAGAGAAAATTAAAGCCGACAATCCTGGAATTGCGGTTACAGAAATTGCAAAGAAAGGAGGAGAAATGTGGAGGGAACTTAAAGATAAATCTGTAAGATTTCGCTAGTGTACTGAATGTTCACTGCCATTTATAACTTATTAGATTATGTTTCTTAATTAAACGGGATTTGTAAATATTATTTAGGAATGGGAACAGAAAGCGGCAAAAGCAAAGAAAGAATATGCTGCTTCGATGAAGGAATATGAAGCCAGTGGAGGCGGGCAGAAAGAAAAGAAAGAAAAACCAGAGAAGAAAGAAAAAACAGAAAAAGGAGAAAAGAAAAAGAGTGATAGCAAAAAAGAGACAAAAGTTTCGCCCGTAGGTAACTTTAAGAGCAAAGAGTATATTAGCGATGATGAAAGCAGTAGCGATGAAGATACTAAGGTAAAATAATAAGTAATTCAAATATTATCTTAATAAAAATTCAGATACATTATTTTTTATTAATTGTTTATGCAGAAATCTGAGAAGAAACAGTCAGATGAAGACATGGAAGTAGATAAAGGAAAGAAGAGAGGAGATAAACGTAGCGCGGTAATTATTTTATGGATCGCATAATTTTTACTGCTTATAAATAAATGATTTAATAATCGATTCAATTCTATTAATTATCCTTACAGGACGATGATGATAAAAAAGCAAAGAAAGAAAAGAAAAGTGACTCTGATGAAGGTAGTGAGGAAGAACCTATTGAAAGCACTCCACCTTCGAGTGATGCAGAATCTAAAGATAGTGATTAATTAATGGTTTAAAATTTATAAAAATACATTTCAATTTTTTCTGTATGTATATACGTATCGCTAACATTTTTGAAAGTATTCAAATGTATTTTGAATCTAACACTTTCTAAGTTATAAGATGTGTTACGTTAAATATTTAATAGCTTGATTTTTTTAACGTTTTTCACATGTTCAAGCTGAAGTAATACAATTTTCAGTGAAAGTTGATGTAATATTTATTTAAATAAATCAGGATTAAAGTTTTTCTAAGAAAAATTGTATCTTCTTTTTATTATAAAAACATAATTTACGAAAAGTTTTTGAACCAATATTTGTAAAGATACGAACTATAGTCCAATATGGTTCTTAGAAATTTCCTATACAATTATAAATTGTAAATATTATACATGTATATTGTAGAAGTCGTGATCTAATCTTGATTACCATCAGTGATTTCGACAAGACGCTTCGCCTGAGGAAAACGAACGGTTTCGAAATATATTGAAGTTCAATAATCGAACCCATTCACATGCATTGAGATGAAGATTTGATCGTGACTTCTACAATATATATAGAATATTTACAATTTATATAAATTATAAATCATATCGCAATTTATACGTTAGGATTTGTAAACAAATTGATTTTGATCTTCATATGAACAAAATATGTTTACCTAACCTATAAATTAGGTTTAATATTCCTTAAAAATGGATATTAGACAAAGTACCGGATTTTATGATTTGTGTGTGAACGTACAAGGAAACGATGTACAAAATTTATGTTGTATTTTATCAAAGTTGTATGAATATGGATTTAAAACGGTAGCAATAAATAATAATATAGATGAAAGTATCCTTGCAACAGATAAAAAAAAGAAAAAGAAGAACGAAGAAGGAGAAACGTTTCAAAACATTATTTCTCAAACAATCGACGTAGAAAGTGTAAAAAATAAATTTGATGGAAAATTAAAAGTTTTCAGACGTATTACATTTTCGTGTTCTGATCCTGCGAAAACACATACATTGAATCATTGTACAGCCTTAAAGAAATATGACTTATATGCCTTTACTCCAAAAACACAAAATGCATTGCAATATGCATGCACTCAATTAAATGCAGATATAATTACATTAAGGCCGTCCTCTGTACATTTAAAACTTAATAAAAAATTATACGAACAAGCTATCGAAAGGGGAATACATTTTGAAATTCAGTATACAGACTTGTTAAATGTACAACATAGAAAGCTTGCTATCCACTACTCTCATCTATTTTATACCTATGGAAAAAGCAAGGTACAAAAAAGATATCCATTGTCAATAACTAAAATCTTCTGAAATAATAAATATAATATTATAGACATAAAATCTAGTAACCCTTTGACTTACAGTATCGTGTCGCACCTTACAGTTCAAATGTAACTTCTGTTGTTCAAACTTTGATTACAATTGAATTTTAAGTTTAATTCTGATTACAATTTACACAGTTAATGCTTGTCAAGTGCAAAGTATATGTAATATTTCAATTTCTTTGATTTGTTTTAACACTGGAGCAATACATATTTAGCATGACTGATACACCTGTCAGGAAAAATCGTAAGGCAAGGGGTTAATAAAAAGAAGAATTTCAATTAAATATTATTTTTTGTTTAGCATGTAATATTATCCAGTGGGACTGATAATATTAAAACAATTAGAAATCCGTATGATCTAATAAATTTATCATGTTTACTTGGTCTGAATGAAGCTAAAGCTAAAGCTTCGGTACTCCAGCAATGCAAAAAGCTCCTTTTACGAGCAGGTATAGCGCTTAGTTAAAGTTTACAATCTTCATCAATTTCATAAACTGTTTTTTGTTTTAGAAAGAAGACGTAGAGGGAAGGCTGCTTTCATTATCGAAGAACAGACAGGATCGACTAATGACATTGATGAAGATAATACAAGAGTTTCAAAACGATTAAAATCATAAACATTATTGCAAAAGATACGTACTTTTTACCATTTTTGTATTAACATCGGTTGTATTACGTATCCAAGTTTTAACAAAAATTGTATGTTCATAATAAACAAATTTTTTTAAATAATAATTTTTATGTTAAGGATACATCCCAAAACATTAAATATTAATTAAATAAAAAATACTTTAGATGCTTCGAAATACAAATTTTAAGCATATTTTTTTGGTAATGTAACATTTTATCACTTTTTTGAATATTTTAAATATCTTTTTTTTTTATGATAAAGAATGATCTTTTTAAAAAAAATATTCCCTTTTGATATTAGTCATTTACAAATTGTAATTAGTATAATTTTATCTTATATACAATCGTATTCTACAAACTGTGATCGATTAAAAATGCTATATTAATATTTTTATACTGAAAATATAGAAATACACTCCTTCATACTGTAAGCAATTTCCCAGAACACCAAGGACACGGATGAAAATTCGGATCAAACATACAAGTATCCTTGCAATCCTTTATGTCCGTTAAAATATCCAAAAGTTCCGAAACATTCTTGTTCTCTATTTTCGTATCTACATCTTCTTTATTTGTTTCTGTGGTTATACCATCACTGTTGGAATCTGTTTCTAGAAAATGATGATATGTTGCAAAAGTTTATTATAAATACATCTATAAATGTTAACATTCATTTTAATCATTGTTCATTTCAATATAATAACAAATAATACCTGTTTCAATTAGTCGTTCCGTTCCGTTGGAATGTATGTATTCTGTTTTAAGAAAATCACTAACCAAAACCTTCAACTTATGTAGTTGTTCCTGTTGTTGATTTCTTTGCTCAAGTAACTGTCGGAACACATGATCTCGTTCCCTTGCTCTGCTTTGAAGAATTGCTCTTTGCTTCTGATATAGTGTTATGTATTCTCCTAAAAAAATATTATAAAGTTAAAACTAAAATGTAAAAACGAAATAAAAACCGACAGTGATCATTTAGAGTTTGTACGGATGATACCTATTGTTTCTGTTTCACTTTGAAGTTGCAAAACAAGATGTTCAAGCTTCTGTTTCTCCTCCGTAAGTTCTGCAACTCGTTCCATCGTTTCTTTGAATCTTTTCTCAAGTTGTTTGACAGGTTCCATTGTTATAATATTATTTTCCTGTTGTTTTTCTAAATTCGTTTCTGTTACTTCAACCGATGTGTCATTCATATTTTCCGAATCTGTACTGTTTTGGAAAATTTCATTATCTTGATTCTTTTCTTGTAATTTTTCTACAAGTTCTTGCTTTTCTTTTTGTAATTTTTCTACGGTAATCTAAAACAAAGAAAAAGAAACAGTAAAAATTTGTTCAACCAAACCAATTTACAGTGGTTAATTATAAAAGAAGTAAGTAATTACCAAAGCATTTTGAAGCTCTCGTTGAAAAGTATTAACGTGCTGGGATTGTGCTTGATAGTGCTGCATCTGATCTGCTAATTGAGCATTTTGAAGCTTTTCTTTTTCTAATTCCTCAAGAGCAGCTTCTTTTTCCTTAAGTTTTTCTTTTAATTCGTCTAATTCGGCTTCCAACTTACTTAACTGAGCGTTCAATTTTCGTCCAATAGAACGTTCTCCTTGAAGCTTTTCAGTTAAGTCCAACTTTGCGTTACTCTTAAAAATTATATTAAATCTGATACAATTCATTTTTTCTTTGTTAAATTATTAGCGTATTTATCGATTATAAAAATATGCTTACTAGAGAAACGAATGCATTTTCCATGTCAGTCAGTTGTTCTTTTAATTGACGATTCTGATGAACCGCTCTAGATGCTCCTAGTTGTTCACTTTGAAGAGCATTAGCTAATCTTGTTACTTCTGCTTCTTGACTGTTCGATTCACGTAAATCATTTATTTCTTTTGTTAACATTTCTATTTGCGAATCCTAAATATACAAAATAGTTCTTATTTTTTTTTTTTTTTTTTTTAGAATATTTTATTTGAGTTTCAAACACATTAATCAACAGCATTTATTTTGTTCATATCCTATTTTATCGTAATAGCATTATTACAGGGTTAATTTATAAGTCTTGCTTGTAATTAATTGATTAGTAAACTTATAACATTTTTTATAGTTTCATTAACATTAATTATTTAAAAAACACTTACCTTTTCCGACAGTGTAATATGAAGCCGTTCTTGTTCCAATGTAAGTTCGTCTATATTTTTTAATAAAGTATCCATTTGATCTTTGTGAGCTTGTAAAGGTAATAAATTTTCTACCTTTTCTCTTTCTTGCTGTACTTGTAACTCAAGTTCTGATAGTCTCTGTATATAACTTTGTTCCCTCGATTGCAAGTCTTCGATAGTTTTATTTTGCCCTTTTATCTGTATTAAAATATAAAATTTAATATAATTTTGAAGTAATACGTATATCTTTGTATATCTCTTTTCTATTTATAAAAATTGCATAATTTCGTATTTATACATGTCAATTCTCAAAATCATACTTCTTCAAATTTTATACAGAAAATATAGTATACCTCGTCTAATAATTTAGCTTGTTGTCCATCCAACTGTTTCACATAATTTTGATACTGTTTATTGACTTCTTCTTTTTCAGTATTCACAACTTTTAAGGACTCTTTAGCTTGAGCCAATTCTTGTTCTAAAAGAACCATCGCATGCTTGTCTTCTTCCGTTGGCGTAGCACCTTTAAGCTATAAAAGTTAAAAGAAAAGGTAAATGAAAATTATACATGTTTGCATTGATAACGCACGTACTACCTGCTGTATTCTAAGTTCGCTTAGCGAAAATAGCGCTGTTTTCTCTTGGAGTTCCTGTTGGATAGCGATTAATTCTGTTTTCTTCAGATTTAATTTCTGTTTCAGCTCCGACGCCTCTAAATCTAAATCTTCTTTCTCTTTCTTCAACTCAAAATATTTTTTATCGAGCGAATCGTGATCAGTTTGCAATTGATGAGAATATTTCTTTAATTCTTCGTTACTACCTTTCAAAAAATTCACCTCTTTTTCTAATTCAACTATACGAACTAGTGAATTTTTTAATTTTCCTGTAACTTTTTCTACCTCTTCTGCAAACAAATATTTACTTTTTATTTATTGAGAAAGTTTAATTTTTACCTCTACCGTATACAACAGAATTGACATAATAAACTAAAAATTACCTGCACTTTGCCTAGCAGTCTGTTGAGCCTGATTAAGAGCAGCGGAGAGTTCTGCTTTTTCCGCTATTAAGATTCCAGTTGTTTGTGTATGAACTTGAAGTTGTTCTTTCAATGGATTTAATTCGCGCGCCAAATGCATTTGGAATTCTGTTTCCCTCGACTCTAATCTGCTTTCTAACTCTGAAATTCTGCTACGCTAATAAATTAATTAAACACATTTATGATAATTTTATTCCAAACATACCATTATTAAAAACTAAGTTATAAATTTCATATTAAATTATTGACACACAGAAAAAATAAAAAGACATTTCCATTATTCTTAACATTTAAAATCTTAATACTTAATCATTTATTTTTATTAACTTGCTATAATGTATATAAAATGAAGACAATACGTGTACTTACAGCACTACTAAGCTCTATATGCAATTCGGTAACAATCTTTTTCTGTTCTTCTAAATAGGAACTTAAAAATTGATTACGACACACCAAATCGCAATCTAAAGTTGTTTCTGCAGATTCCGAATCATTTGTCAAAACATTCTCCACCGCAGAAGCCATTTCCAAAAGATGTTCCTTCTGTATTTTTGGAAAATCATTTAGTTCTATTTTCTTTTCAATTTCAACTTTTGAATTACTTTCTTGCGCTTCGTGCGTAGCATTACTAACTCCTTCTATAGAATTATGTAATTTTTCATGATTTTCTACATTTTCTACATCCGTCATCAGGACTGCAGATGTTACTTCGTTTTTTAGAAGATTTTGATCTAACACATGCGTCTTACTTTTGGAAACATCATCTGTTGATGTATTATTTGTAACTTCCAAATCTGATTTATTAACTTCTTCATTTTGGCACTACAAATTAACAAAATTAACTTCAAAAGGTTCTTATTTTTCTTTATTATACTGGTACAACTATAAACAAATGTTACTGCCAATTAACAGATGCGACAAACTATTAGTACAGATTTTATTTACCTGCGAAGATGACAGATCTATCGAATGTTGTTTCTGTTTGACAGACCCATTTTGCATTTTGCTCAATTGAAATTCTCTAAGCTAATAAGACAAAATGAAATTTTATAGAGTATGGGTACTAATACAATTGTACACAGATTAAACAACGAAATGATACATTAAAAAACAGTATTATTAAAAAATGAATAAATGTTTAACGACTGATATAAACTATTCCAATAATATAAAGATCAAGAATATTAATAACGAAAGCAGCAATAATTTTTTGGTTGTTGAAATTTTAAAAGTTATACATTGACAAATGTAAATATTACAATATAAGTCAAGTATTGCGAAGATGTATACGTAAGCTGTCAATAATTTTAAATGATATGCTACCTTTTTCTTAGCAGCTAACAGTTTTTCACTTTTACTTAAATTCATGTTTAAATATGACAGAAAAACTAACAAATAAAATTCTTGACGCAACTCTGGCGTAGGTATTTACATTGTCATAATTAAAAATATTGTATTATTCTAATATCGAGGTTATCTCATGTCTGCTCATGTCACTTTCCTCTCCATTGATTAAGTTATTTATTTAGAAACGCTAAAGTTTTAAATAAGAAATCATAAGTTGCGCCATCTACCAAATATACATACATACAAGTTGATTAGAATAAATTTAATATATAAATTTGAAAACACATATTACACAATTTTAGAATATAGGGAATAATTTATTATTTTTAATATTCTTAAAATAACATCACATATGTTATTACATTAAATGTCTATCGCACATTATATTTCATACATTATGCACAGAAAATCAGCAATTTAAAACACAAAAAATAATTTTGATAACTATTTTAAACATTTTAATGATTTTTTAGTAGAGAACATATACTTTTCTATAAATTATAAAGCAAAAAGTGCTACCTAATATTGTATTAACTTTCCTTACTTACTATTATATAGTTGTGCATGACTGTGAATTGGTACGATGAAAAGGTAGAATTGTACTTATCCACTAAACTTTCAGTTTTTTGTACAAAGTATAAAACAAAGGTAAATATGAAGTATTACTGCTAATCTTTATTGTTATCATATTGATGCACTACAAACCTTACGTTAAATATAGTAAAGCCGTAAGTTTTTTGTTTGAAAAATACAACCTCTAATTACAGTAAAGAAGTTTACAATTTACTGATGAAGTTGGTTATTTAATTTTTTACTCGTAAGTCAATTTTAAATTAATGGGCTCAATATTTATATTTCTGCAATAGTTCTAGTAAATCCAATAGTAAGTAATTTATTCGTACACATCTAAAAAATAAGCGGATCAATGTATTTACACATTTTGTCTTTTTAACAAAATATAGGCATCATTTTATTAATTATTATTATAAGTTTCGTGATGTAATATCTTGATTCTAATATAGTATTCTGATATTAAATATTATCTTTTTTTTTCATTGTTTTTTCAATTAAAATTTAAACGACAAACATATAAAAGCTTACTTTGTTTAGTATAGGAAAGATGGGTGTGCCTACGGCAAAAAATCCTGAAGCAATGGATGTTGAAATAATTTCTCCCGAAAGTCAAAACGGTGACGGAGATATTTCTGACAAGAAGGATACAGATCTTCAATCAATTCATGATATCCGAGAACATACTCGTCAAATAGAGAAAGCTGTACAAAGCAAAGAACCAAGATTCATCTTAAGAGCTCTTCGTACATTACCTAATACGCGTAGAAGATTGAACTCTAACGTTCTGCGTGGAGTAATTTTAAGTTTTTATTCAAAGCCTTGCACAGAACGTGATGCGTTATTGTCATGGTTAGAAGAACCTGCCGAATCTGAAGAAACGCAAAAGCTTAGAATTTCTACTATAAGTCCTTTACCAGAAATTGATGCTTACATCCATTTATTAGTTCTTGTACGTTTAATTGATACTGGAAAACACGAAGAAGCTGTTCAATGTTCCGAGGCATTGTTACAAAAAATTATTGCTCAAAATAGACGTACCATCGATTTGATTGCCGCAAAATGCTATTTTTATTATTCAAGAGCATACGAATTAGTTGGAAGATTAAACAAGATTCGTGGATTATTACATTTGCGATTGAGAACAGCAACGTTAAGAAACGATTTTGAAGGACAAGCAGTATTGATTAACTGTTTATTGCGAAATTATTTACATTATAATTTGTACGATCAAGCAGATAAACTTGTACTCAAATCAACTTTCCCAGAATCTGCTAGCAATAACGAGTGGGCTAGATTTTTGTACTATTTGGGACGTATTAAAGCAGCTAGATTAGAATATTCTGCTGCGCATAAATACTTGGTGCAAGTAAGTTGAAATTTTCAATGTTTTAACTTTTTTAATGCATACTTTTACCTGCATTTTATCCTTAAGATTTCCATTACTGACAACAGTTTTTTTTTCTTAAAGGCTCTCAGAAAAGCTCCACAAACTACTGCAGTAGGTTTTCGTCAGACGGTTCAAAAATTAGCTGTAACCGTGGAACTGCTACTTGGAGATATTCCTGAACGTCAAACGTTCAGACAGGCAGCTATGCGTCGTTCTTTAGCGCCATATTTCCAATTAACTCAAGCCGTACGTTTAGGAAATCTTCAACGTTTTGGCGAAGTCCTAGAAAATTTTGGACCACAATTTAGAGCGGATTACACGTTCACCTTAATTCTCAGATTAAGACATAATGTTATTAAAACTGCAATTAGATCAATTGGATTGTCCTATTCTAGAATTTCTCCTGCAGACATCGCAAAGAAGTTAGGTTTAGATTCTAGCGTTGATGCAGAATTTATCGTTTCTAAAGCTATCAGAGATGGTGTAATTGAAGCTACCTTGGAACCGGAAAATGGATATATGCGTAGCAAAGAAACAACTGATATTTATTGTACTAAAGAACCATTGCTGGCGTTCCACCAGAGAATTACTTTCTGTTTGGATCTGCATAATCAAAGTGTTAAAGCGATGAGATATCCTCCAAAATCTTATGGAAAAGATCTCGAATCGGCCGAAGAACGAAGAGAAAGAGAACAGCAAGATTTGGAACTTGCTAAAGAAATGGCGGAAGAGGATGATGATGGATTTCCTTAGATTGTTAATCTTTTCGATACGTTTAATTAATAAAATGAGTTGTCATGAAATATTTTTCTTCATTTCTTATACTTCATGTCAAATGGACAGTGATAATTTTGTTTCGATATCATGAAATTTCAAACTTTGTAAAAGGAATTTTATGAAAACGCTGCATTTTTTATAACAATATTGAAGCATTAAAAATTTGAGTTTCAACAATTTATAAATGTATCCTTTAAGTTGCCCGAAGTTAATTATGAATCTGCTTCTAGAACATTAATGTGATTATTGATATTCTTAAAAACTGAAAACATCTGTAATTTAAAACATTGTAATACATGCAATTTTTCAACGGAACTCGCATACAAATTAATCATATATATTTTTATTCATATAATAAACATTAATCATCATCATTATTAGTAATATTAAATATTAACAGAGATTTAAAAGGTTAACATTTTAAAGCTTTCGTGTATTTAAATTCCAGGAGCCAATCGAACAAATATTTCTATTAATTACTTAGTAAATAATATACATTAGGGGTGTGAAAAAGGTTTAGTCTCTTCTCTGCAAGTTTTCACTTTATTTTCAAGTCACGTATAAAATGTAATTAATCGAATTTTCGAAACATTTGATCTTATTTTCTAACAATTTGAAATCAATCGTTCGTGCGCGCCAAAAGGCGGGAATTAATTTGAATTTAAAATAATTATACCAAACATATACCTAATATTCAATGAAATTTTTATTTTATATTAGGACAAAAAATTGTGAAACTTCTTTCATATATGAAATTTTTTTTCTATTAATAATGTATTAATGATAGATTCATTTAAAAAATCTAGATTGAATCTAGACTTCTAGAGCATTTAGAAAATTTTTTAAAAATTATTATTCTATTTTTTTGATAGATGTATATTTCGAGAAATAATTATTTATTGTTAAAAAAAAAAATGTGAACAAAGATTGAATAAAATAAATGTAATAACAATTTTTCGAACAAGTACTTTTCTACAAAAAGAGAATTTCAAGGATGTACATCTGATAAAAAAAGGGAAAGGAAAAAACAATTATTGTCTTTTGATGTGCAGATATGTACATGATTATATCTTCATAAATAAAATTCATTTACAACTAAATACTTATAACAAATTATTCAGTTACATTTGCTATAATACACTATACAAATATGTCTACTGTACAAAATTCTTCCCCTATTTTCTATTTTTCGTTTGTACAAATTTAAGAAAAATGGAAAATTTCATAGAAAATGTATTTCTTCTGTATGATTATATGAAGTTCCTAGTCTATTTATAAAATAAAAGTAGTCCATCATTACCGGTATAAAATTGTTCAAATTGATATATGATTAAGAAAATTGATAGAGATCTTTGGCAATTGGTTTCACGGAATACTGTTTTCTTTTTGGAGATTTTAGTGTTTTTTGTTTCTTTATCATCAGTCTGAAACAACAAAAAATTTCATTAATTAAACAAACGAGTAAATTTTAAAATCACGAAGAAACCATCTAGAATAAATAATTTCAAACGTTATACAATAATTATTGTTATATATATTAACAAGTACTCAATCATTTTATTAAACATAAAACTTGCCTTGTTTTATTTTAAGTATATAATAAATAATAAAAATGAGTAAGAATAATCGTCTGTCGATTAATATTTGAACACCGTTCCCTCTAAGGCTCGTATTTGGTCTCACAAGTTCATTCTTTTTCTCGTCCTCGACGTTCACATCGCGATAACCATGATGTATCTTTCCAAAGCAAAGGAGATTCATATTTCGGTGAATTCCCTTACAGTCATACTCCTCAAAACCATCGCACTGGCATGTATTTAATTTTGCAGCTTTCTCTTGTCTCGTTAAAATATTTATCGAATTCCTACAACTGAAGCATGTCTTTCTTATCATACTATTCATATTTTGTAGCGCGTTACATTATTGTACAATTTTGTTAATGAAAATATAATTAATTCGTCCGTTTAACATTAATCTGTACCAGTATTTATACATTTTATAATTATTCAAATAACTTTATTTACCGTCTGGTACACTTTCGTCCTTGGAACATGCTTTTGCAGTACCTATTATAATAGGCGAGAGCAGTTTGACAAAGGGCGTCCGCATTGCAAATCCATGTAGCTATCCGGCAGGACACCTTTGTTTTGTTCATTGCCATTGTCACCGAGGATCTGCATATTTCTACCCTCTGTTTCGATTGTATACACAACTCGTCTTCGCATTCGCACTAGCAATAATAACGAAATGTTATTGGCTAAAAAATGTTAATTCATGTACACTAAGGATAGTTTCACGTAATTTTACATCAATTGTTATTATTATTAAATCTTTCGATAGAATAATATAAAAAAAATTAACATATTACGTTTAGAAATCCAAAGTAAAATTTTCATTGTATATACAGGGTGTCCCAGGATTAAACGATCAAACTGTACCAGCATGTTCTATGAATCAAAATAAGAAAAAATGTTATATATATAAACTTTGTTATCATACTTTATTACACCGAAAAGAAATTTATGTGTCCATTTCAAAGTGCTGTCCACCGTTCGGTCACTCATCACAACAGTACAAATATTTACAGAATTCGATCTCTGCGTTATCGCGTTCGACTTTCAAATAGTAAACATGGCTGGAAAAAGTAGATTTTATAAACACTTATCATTTCATTCCGATGCACCAACAAGGAACACGCTATTAACTTTAGGTTTTATAGTTTTTTTATAAATATTTTATGAAGCATCCGCGGACCTATGTTTATATAACATTTTTTTCATTATTTTTATTCATAGAACATACTGGTGCAGTTTGATCGTTTAATCCTGAGACACTCTACATATAAAATGAATAATGTTGTAATTCTTATCTTTAAAAAACATTTTCTTAGCAAAATTCATCCTAACATGTTCTATACTAGGGTACATCCATGTAACTTCATAACTGAATACTTTGTGTATAAAAGTAATGAAACAAAAAGATGATATGTACTGTCATAAGTTCTTTGCCCTCGTCGGTGCTTGTAAGAGCAATAAGGGCATGTTGGCAGGTCTCAGAACAATCATTGCCATGGAGAACGGGTGCACATCCTGTAAGATAGTGTTGTAGGGCAGTGCCACAGCCTATTCTGTAAGCACATTTTAGTTTCGCTTCCTCGCATCTCATGATCGAACTTCTAGCTGTATTACACACTATCGGACTAATCAACATCATACCG
Organism: Stelis phaeoptera; assembly: GCA_943735885.1. NCBI lineage: Eukaryota > Metazoa > Arthropoda > Insecta > Hymenoptera > Megachilidae > Stelis > Stelis phaeoptera. The sequence goes on along the minus strand of OX030939.1, from coordinate 9,092,898 downwards.
ATTAGGAGCATGCTCGATAGATCGAACCAACGTGACATCTTTCTAAAACATTAAAATTAAAATATAATTAATTATAATTTTGATCTGTTATTAAGAATCTTATTAATAATATTATAAAATATCATTAAGATCTGAAATAAAAAAAATACGGTATTTTTAAAGAAAATTTTCAACCCATCGTCGTCTAGATACATTTTTCAAAATAACTGTTTATTCGTTTTATTTGCGAGCACAATTTTCTTTCGACGAACCATGCACGCTCTGCTTTCTCACGAGTAATTCGATAGTAGCATGTTTATCAAACATTTCATAGGCTGTTATGTGATATCTGATCTTACACAATGTAAACGTTATCGAGAACAATACCAAGAAGAAAGAACAAGTTTCATAATACGTATACGCTTGTTATGAGAAATATATTTTATTGATATTTTCTATTTATACGTGATTGCATAGGTATATGAAAATACAGATTTTCATAGTTATTTTGTCTAGAGCATTGTACTCCGCATCACGAAGTGCTTGCGGATTCTCGTAACAGATGCGTACCGTAAAGAGACATTCCATGATATTCTTAAAATAAATCAGACCTGTTTGTCATTCGAGTTAACAGGACGATCGTGCGACTCGTACAAAAAAAAAAATGATCGCTAACATTTCGTTAGAAACATTACTTAAATGTTTTAAAAATTTTACACGTTTTTATCACAATATCGTCTTCCTTAAAACTATCGGACCAGGGCCCGCTCTAACGTTTACGTCGCCCCGGATAAAAAAAACAAATTGTCACCCCTTAAGAACATATATATATGTATATATTTCTTAAATAAAGGTACATATTTTTTATTTTCAATCAAAATCGAAAATATGCATGTTCAAACAAGTTTAAGCAGAGTTTTTCAATAATAGTGTAAATATTTTTAGCTTTTAGACATAAACAATACAAATATGCTAGGCACGGTAAATTTTTAACGAACGAAAAAATCGATATGTGAAATTTTCTATTAATCGGGTATTTAACACATCAATACTTTTCTCACACTTACAGCCAAAATTTTGGCGCCTCGGACAAATGTCCGGATTGCCCGCCCCTACAGCGGGCGCTGATCGGACATTATAACGAAAGTGTTCTACGATTCAATGCAATATTTAAAATTCAATAATTCTGCAATACTTTATTTCGCGTCTAAGCCTTGTGTGGTCAACCGGATATCCGGCTAGCCCTTTCTGTATTTCCTTCGCGAGAGTATCGCAAGATCGATTCGTATCTCAAATTTACGTTTTGAAAATAAAAATATCTACAAGAAATATATAATATTGAAACATCAACGATTAACCGGGTACCCGGTTGCCCGCACAAAGGTTAAACACGATACTCCTTATTTATCTAAAATTTCTCGTGAATTCTATCGGATACGGGTTTATTTTTTGTGCCATCTATCAACAGGAAAAGCGTAGGCCCATCAACCGTTAGAATTTCTATCGGTAACAACATGGTTGAACGTACTCCCGCTCTACTACTGTCTCCCCGTCGCTTTCAACTGATACCAGTAAAAAAGATGCGAAGCGTAAGGGCGGGGGGGGGGGGGGGGTGAAAGAGAGCACGTGCGTCAGTGTGCACACTATGTAGCGCGAGAAAGGGAAAGAGGAGGGGGGACAGATTCTACCTGAGAGCGCTTCATTGCCAGCGCTAGTGCCGATGCTGTTGCGCACCAGCCCCAAAATGGACCACCAAGACGTCGCAGACGTGGCAACGAGGGACAGATGGCCAGCCCTATAGACCCCTCAGTGATGATCAACTTCACTTTGCACTCGAGTTTAAATCTCGTTTCGAACACGCGGGAAAAGGGAACATTGAAAAAGGAGTCGGCGACGATGCTAATTTAAATGCTTGTCCGAGAGTATGTTCAATCAATGCCCATGGCCCCTGGTAATCTCATTCAATTAAGGCGTTAAGCAGATATTGACACTGAAGAGGGTTTGTTTGCCGCGAGGAAATAACGACTAAACAAACACGCGTTACGGAATACAAACACTCTAGAGGGGACGGACGAATGGGTTGATATTTCGGAAGTGGGACACTTGATTAAATCAAACATGCGTAACATAGAATTGTTATAAGTAATTATAGCTTTTATCGTTGCATTTACTTATTTTTACTATTATAATAGTTGTATTATGAGACAATTGTTATTGTATACAACACAAAATATCATTGTAATAATATCATTACTCATAAAAAACGAGTTTGAAAATATGATATATTTTTCTAATCAAATATTAATCAAATATCAAATATATTAAAAAGGACAATTATTATTTCAATACCTTCGTATTGTCAAAATAATATACAGCAAAGTGATTGTATAGTACATATTTATAAACTAAATTCATGACTTTTATAATTTATAAGATATAAATTAAAAAACAAAGATATATAAAGAATATAAAGGTTGATGCTTTAAATTCTATAGTGAATTAAATCAATAATTTAAGCAACAAGTTACTTTATCATTTAAAATTCTTTCTTTGTCACTAATTAAAACCTATAATTGCTCATTTTTATAACATTACAAGATTAATCAGATTATAGGTTCAATTATAAATTATAAACACATGATATACGCGTATGCCAAAGATTCGTAAATCAGACAATTATTTAAACTTTGCCGGTGTATAAATATAACATCGATAGTTCGATCAAAACTGAAAGTTGTTAAAGTACTAACCTTACGAACAATCACATTGTTCCAATAGCACAGAGAGATGAAGCTTAGGATTCTAGGTGCAAGCTAATCCACCAATGAAAACTGCGGTTCCGTGTCAAGAATTATAACAAACTATACAGGAGGAGATAAAAGAAAAACCCTCCTATCAAGTGCACGGTTACCGAGACACTAGATTGAGTTGTGACGGCTTGCCCCGCTGTGTCAAGAAGTTGCGCGCGCCGCTCTTTTTCCTCCACCACTGGCCACTGGCCCGGGACCGAAAGAACTACTGATAGATTCAAGTTCAGATGAAACCTGAAATTTAAAAAATTTTGTTTATTTTCAAGATTCCTAATGCTATATTATCAATAAAATGTAAAAATTAAATCGAGGATATGAAAAATCCATCTGTATAATTCTTCGGTACATTTGTTATAATTACCTATGTATAAATAGCTTTTTCTTCAATAGAATTTCTAAAAACTATACAAGCTATTTTATATGTATATCAACAATGTCCATAAAGTATATTACAAAGCATAATGTGCTTCCATCTTCATCGACCACTTTTTAAATTTCAAGTAGCACCGATTCAGCTAAAAATTACTTGAATACGTTTCTCCAGTCTCCCTATGCAAGAACAAATTATTATGTTAATTTACTAAAATCTTGGCTTAATTTTTGTCCAAGTATTAAATGTGAGAATAATATTACAAGGATTTAACGTCCATAAAAACTTGTTCTAATCGCAAGGTCGTTTCACTGCCATTACTAGCTGCTATCCTCCACCCACAGTGGTCCACGGTGCCCCAACCTGCTTGGCTGATTGAGACACCAGCCTGGTTCCAACACTACCCTCTTTCCCCCGTCCTCACTCATACCTTTCTCAGAGCGACGTCGAACAGTCCAGCATTTAGATGCGTTCCGTTCTTTCTTACGTTTCTCCTTCCTGTGCCGACCTTCCATCGGACTCCCTTTCAGGCCCCCTTACTACTTCTATTCCCTACCACCATCGTTCAGCGTGCTCCTGTGACTCTCAACCCAGGAGAAGCAGAGGGCAGCGCGAAGAAGATTAGCTGTTTGAGTACAAATTGAACCGGTTAATCGATTCTGCGAGCAGAATAAGAGCTCAAAAACATATGAAATTGTGAACGCATTCCCCGTTCCTTTCTTTTCCTATGCATTCAGTGCACAACTTAAAATAGTTAAAGTCGTTGGTAATGTCCCTGATCGGTGTCTTCTATTGTTAATCATATGTTTGGCGGTATTTCATATATATACTATTCTATAGGTTCCTTGGTTGAATGAATTAAAAGATTAAAATAAGGGTTATTTGTTTCTGAATTAACAAGCCGACGAGAGCGCGTGCCTCAGTTTGCTTAGAACATCCTAGATAAATGTTTTCGGTCTCGCCTTCTGAAATGAAATAAAAAAGAGGTTCTCAACAGATCCCAAACTGTTTACCAGTTTGTTTGGTTGTTTCTTAAATGTACGTGTTAAATAGAATACATACTAATTTATGCTTACTAGGAATTACGGAGTTTGAAATTTTAAACCGATTGCATTGAGATAAGAATCAAAATTGGCTTCCTGTAATACAGGAAACGCGATGGAAGATTCAGATTAGCAAATTCTGATGAAGCACGAAAGATCTACAAAACCGATTGCTAGATACAAAAGAAGAGATACACGAGTGATAACTCATGTTACATAAAGATCAAAAGTAATCTCGATAACCAATCTTGAAATGCGATTCACATTGTTTAAACCTGAAAATTTAATATGTTAATTAGTAAGAAAGAAAAGTAAATAAAAATTATTCAAAAAATATAAAATTTACAAGGAATAATTAATATAATAACTTGTAATAATAATAATAATTATTAATAAGGCTTGTATTTAGTAAATTTTGGAAATTTTGGAAAATCTCTACTCTACAATTTATATTTTTTAAATTGTGTCATTATCAATACCAAGTAGCGAAATATTTTATTAACATCCTAAGAATTTATACTTTCACATTTTTATTCTGGCTCTTTTTTCAAACTCGTTTCTCTCAGTCCCTCGGAAGATAGCGTTAAAATTTCTCCGAAATGAGCAATTTCTCTTAATAATCGTAAACGATAACATTATAATTAGACGTATGCTGCCCGATTAAAAGATATCCAATGTTAACTTGCACACATTACTAAAATTCTATAAAGATTAAACTCTGACCAGTGTAACAACTTTGTTGAGCAACGCTCGAAGGGTCAGCATGATGGTTTTTATTCTCTTTCCGTCTCCCTTTCTTACCGTCGGCTCTTTCTTGCTGTCAGTTTCTCTCGATGGTCTTTTTGATCTTTTCGAAGCAATTGTCCCAAGCGAGAACCCGGTTGAGGCAATAACGACCGCAGGCCCGGCCTATCCTGTACCTTCTGACGTCTTAATAAAGCAATCGTCCGATTTCTTGAAACCCTTCTTTCGCTCCACACAGCTACGCTCCACGGCCTTTCGAAATGAGACTTTATTTCGTTCCTGTCTACATTTATTTCGTTCCATTCTACGTATTTTCAACACTTTGTTAATTGTAAAATCTGTTAATAAATAAATGACTTAATTTATATGTAACACCAAGTGATATTTTATGTTTATATTCATTTCATTATGTTCTTTTCACAAGTTAATTACTGATAAATAAAACAAAATACGCTAATGAATTATTGCATTACCCTATTAATATATATTGTGTTTACGATAAGAAACACTTTTTCAAAAAATAAAAATTTTTTAATTTTTGTAAAACTAACATTCGCAAAGCAATTTGATGTATGTATATGGCACTTGCTTTATCTCGAACGAACTGAAATTGTATATAATTAAATGTAGTTAAAATTAATGGAATATTTTCATATGTCTGACATTTGATATTCAATTTATTTTAATATTTGAAATATATTTTTAACATTTTGTTTACAACGTGTATACATACTTGCAAAACATGGAAGCAGATTTTTCTTTAAATATTTTGATCAAATTGTTCGTTTGAGTTCCATTACTGGCGAAGCCTATGGAGAATCCTTGTCATGCTTCGATAACTTTTTCGGAAAACCAATTAACTTCGGTTTGATGTCGGCTTTTGCCTTTTACTTCTTAATCTCCCCTTCTGTAACCTGCCGCTGAAGAATAAGAAACCCGTAAAAAGACTGGTACAGATAAACCAAACATTTAACAATATTTTCTTGTTATTTCGTTGTTTCGTTAAATCTAAAGCAAGATTCTTTGAGATTTCGATCTTCAAGCAAGTTATCGAGATATCGACCATAAAAAAAGTATCGAAATTTACAATTTGTATCGATACATGTATACGCTCTCTTAAAACAATGAAATTTTTTCGAAACGAATAAAATGACAGTAAAATATTTTATTTTATACGTAACAATGTACAATAATGTTTTCTTTATAAAAGAATATTTTTTTCAATCTTACTTTATTTATCGACATTAAGTAGATGTCTTGTCGTAAGCGTAAACATTACAGGTTATATTTATGCGAACAAAACGGTAGAATAAATTAATATCGATTTACCATTTAAAACAATTACATTTGAAATCCTTGTTAAAATGCTGTCGATTAAATTCTTTATAATATTTTTCAAACATCATTACGCGACAAAGTAATCCTAGCTAAATGGTATCATATAGCGTTTGACAGGCAAATACAGTTTAAACTTTTCGTTATAAGAATAACCTGTGAAACGTTAAATTTTTGCGCGCTAAATTTAAAAACAAAATGCATTGCGAACGAATTGAAAATGTTTGAGTCACACTTGTTTCTACTGTTTGTGGGATTGAAGTAAAATGCAGAATTTAATCAACTTAGTAATTTTTATTGTAATCGTTACAAACGTTAAATGCGAATCGCTATTTTCATTTCTTATACACTAACACGCTTGGAACGGAAGCGAATGCCCCAATAAATAATAAACGAAATAAACCGAAGGAAAATTAAAAGAAGTACCATCGATAACTAGTCGGTGAGTATAAATGGAAGTTACATTTCGATTCTATTTTTTTCTTTTTTGAAAAATGTTATTAATAGTACTAGGAGAATGCAAAATTCAAATAAAATTAGCGTGATTAAAAAGAAAGTGTAACTTACTGTATATACTAGGTTATACGCGTATTCTAAAGCTTCTAAGGTTATTAACGGAACAAATATTTGAGAGAAACTGAACTGATTTTAATCAAACACGATGAATAAGATATTTAATAATAATAATAATAATAATAATAAAAAAAAATTATTTGATCTTTTATTATCGAAATTCTTTCGTTAAGTATTATACTATTGTACAGTTTCATTGGAAAATAGAAGCGATTATCAGTTTCTCATTTAAACTTTTAAATATATGATGGTAAAAAAGTAACAGAAACCAACCTCATCTTTTTTTTTTCCTTTTCGATCACACACAGTAATCACTCTCTTTTCATTCATACACGCATACAAATATGTTTTTTGTGTCGTATAATATAACGTAACTGTACATAAAATCACTTATATGACTACTATATACACTAAATTCTGTTTCTTGATCCTTTGATTTCGAAATTCCTCTCGGTACATTCAATCGAATCGATATTAATATAATACCGAAATAATTAATAATAATAAAAATAATAATGTAAATATAGTAATTATATTAAGGATAGAGCATCAACTTAGGTATGCAGAACAATATAACAACCACATTATTATATTTTTCAAAATGAATACTCAATATTACATACCAAAAGATGCGCTTAGAATTTAATAAATCTTCAAAGTTTCTTTATGATTTTATAAAGTTAATTATTTACCTAATATTATGATAAATTCTGTATATTGCTATCTTTGTACTATTTTTTGTTGAAGAAAATTTTGTAGGGAAAAAAGAAAAGATTTCGAAGATGAAATATCGATACCGATCGAATAATCTCAAATCACATAATTTGAGGTCGTCTCGGATTCGCGTCTACGAAGTCAAAATTAATAAAAATTTTAATAAATCGCTCAAGAGCTCAGAGACCGTTCCTTTATTATATCACATTCGATTCTTAGTCATCTTTAATCCTCCCTCCGTGTTATCCATTGTTTAATATTTTAATTTTACCTCAAAGGTCTTTTATTTTGCTTTCCATTCCTTTCGTACAATTTTGACATCTCGCAGGTATAATGAAAAAAACGGTCCCCTATCATAAAATTTGCGTAAGCTAATTTTAGCACTTAATCTAATATATTTACAAATTACCGCGTTATCTGTATGAATTTTCATAAATTCCAAGGTACATATCACGTAATAATTCTGTATGTTTTATACAGAATAAAACGATACAAACTTCGATTATATTCAATGTTTGTTTTAGGAATACGTGGACATGTCTCGAATCATTTTAATTAACTTAATTAATTTGTTATTAAGTGTTTGGTTTTTGAAGGGATCCAAATATCTAGTACTTGATATTAGTAACTATCATAAAATATTTTATTTCGCGTAATCTATTATCAATTTTATAACTATGATTTAATATTACTTATGTTTAACTTTTTACATTCTATTTCTGACAATTTTCATTTTTCTTTACTTCATTTCCACGTATTCGTAATTCTTGAAACAACGTTTAAGAACTCTGTCTCACCTTATATCTCTTCAAACAATAATCTCAATTTGGCACTCATTTCCTTGCATCGTCGCTATCCTCCTCTGTACTATAGCTAAGCGTAGAGTAAACATATTCTTGTTTTGAATTTTCATTTTCATCTTCTAACATGTTTTGTTGAATCAGTATTTGATCTCCATCAGCTACCATTAAAACAGCACCCTCTAAATCATCCAGCTGTATATTATCCTCCCTTTCTTCGTTTTCTTCATTGTCATCGTTTTCTTCATTGTCATCATTTTCTTCATTGTCATCATTTTCTTCATTGTCATCATTTTCTTCATTGTCATCATTTTCTTCATTTTCACTTTCTTCACTGCATTCATTCTCTTCAGTTTCTTCATTCAACTCAATGTCATTCTCTTCATTTTCATACATTTCTTCATTACCATCGAATTCTACATTTTCTTCGTATTCTTCATTTTCTTTATTATCTTCCATGTCATCATTTTCTTCGTCATTTTCTTCCACAGAATTTTCATCAGATTCTACCTTCGTGTGTTCGAAATCTTCATCACTTCGATTCATAAACGTTTCGGATACAAAATCCAAGGTTGGATTATTTGATAAATCCTTTTCATACAGATTGACCGACTTCGGGGAGGATCGATTTCGAATTTCTGACAGATCGCATACTTTTATTTCTTTCTCGGTTAGAGGCATTACAGAACCAAATTTGTGACCTATCGATTGTTCATCGGACATATTTTCACGAAGCATCATGGGACTGAGAACCGGAGGTTCATCGTCGTCCGATAACTCTATGTTCTTTCGTGTTTCTGAAATAATCGTTGAACATTTATTAGCATTTTATTTCAAATTAATTAAAAGACAAAAAAAATGTACACAAGCTATACACAGGTACCTGTATTGTTAGTTTCTTTAAGACGTTCCAAAGCATAGTGTTGCATATCCTTTTCTTCGATGTCTAAATGATCCAATTCTTCAGAATCTTCACTTTCTGAGTTATAAGTAATTTCCCCAGTGGCTCTTGATTCACCTTCTGATTCGTTTTCTTCTTCAACCTCGGTACTGCTACCACTTTCTGACTCTTCTGTGTCCGCTTCTTCGGCTTCGGATTCAAAATCTCCTTCTACTTCAGCCATGGCATCATCTGCTATTAAACTTCCCTTTTGATAGAAAAATAATTTTTACATATTTATTCAAATTCAAATGTTATTATTAAGTATTTATTTTTTTCTGATACGACTTACTTCTGTCTTCTCGTCGTTCTTCAATTGTTCTTCTTCTGCTTCTATTTTTCCTGTACAAACATTTGCATGAGCAGTTTCATCGGTTATGTTCTTTCTGCATTTTGAACACCAAGTACTGTTGGTTGTATGTCCAAGATGAATGCTGGTGTGTAGCAACAACTTACTACGGGCGTTGTGATATCTACCGCATCAAAAATTTTGATTAACAGAATGACAACGGAGACAAATAAAATAACGAAGAAGAATTCTATACCTGCCACACGTTTTACACGTGAAATTATTTCCTTCGCATGAAAGAATCGCTTCGTGTGTAGCTTTTAAATGATTTGCCAGATCATCGTAATCTTTACAGAGTTTCAAACACACTCCACAGGTAACCGCAGCTTCTGCTCGATGGAAACGAATCAGATGCTGCCATAAATGTTTCTTTGCTGGCCACTGTTTTCCACAAACTTCACAAGTACACTCTGTATTTGTCGATTCGTCGTAAACCTTCCTAGAATCCTTTCTTGAACACTTCATCGTGGATTTTGGTCTAAAATCGTAGGTTCAGATTAAATGGCAACGTAATGGAAATAATAGAAAACAGATAATTGCATTATATGTTGTGATATAATTACCTTTGAGAGAGTGGCATGAGATTTGGAAGAGGTCTGTGACCCGACAACTGAAGATTTATATCCTCGAAAAGATTGAAATCAGGAATATTTAAATTCGTTGTAGGTTCTTCCTTTTTAATTTGATGGTTATTCTTCAAAATGTCTTCACCATTATCGAGTATATTTGCACGGGCGTTTAACATGTTATCACGCAACGGTAGTAATTCTTCCTGTAAAGAAAGATTTCTTAATTAAGTTAAAACGAAACTTTTGCTTAGAATTTTAATTACAAATGATCCAAGATTCAATTACTTCTTTTCGTGCAGCGTTTCTTCTACAACTCGCAACGTGACTCCAATATAATGTTTTCGTACAAAACTGACGTTTGCAATTCTTACAAGAGAAGTTCGTTCTTCCACGCATTCTTCGCTGTTCGTCCTGTTTCAATCTTTTAAACATCCTTTCCGGATCTGTATTGTGCATATTACGATAATGCTTCGAAAGAGCATCGCTGCTCACAAACATCTCAGGACACATTTCGCAATCAAAAGTATCCGTCAAGGATCTTCTTCTTTTCGAATCGTTCGAATCCTCGTCGCAATAATCTCCGTCGTACTCTAAATCATCTGGTTCCTCTTTAACTGTCACGTCAGGCGACTCTAATTCAAATTCTTCGTTTTTCGAGCCAATATCCATCCTATATTCAAACGCGGCAAACTGATCTTTCGAAATGTTGTGCACCCTTTCGTAATGATCTCTGATCGCAGAATCTTCGGTGAAAACAGCTAAACATTGCTTACAAGTTCTGAACACTTTTCCATGACACTTTTTCGTATGATCGAAAGCTTTCCATTTCGATGCATACTGTTTTCCACAGACTTGACAAGTGTTAGGTCTTGAAAGAACACTGGAATGAACTTCTTCCACGTGACTTTTAAGCTCTTTCGGATCTTTCATTGGAATTAAACAAACCCCACAAGAAACACCGATCTCGTTGCGATGAAGCGACAACACATGCATTTTTAGTTTCAGTTTGTTCTCGACGGTGTCACCACAGAAATCACAAACATTGGGCGTTGTATGATACCTGTGATCTTTCTTATGTGCTTCTAAATCTTCTTTGGTTCTGAATAATTTTTTACAAGAACCAAAGTTACAAGTCAAATCTGGATGATTCATATGTTTCACTCGATTATGCGTCATAATTCCTAATTTTGAAGTAATCGTCTCGTTACAAAGATGACACGTGTACGTACTATGATGATTCTCAATGTGTTTCTGCAAACTGGCACGATCCTTAAATATTCGTTCGCAAGCTCTGCATCTTGTTAAAAGCGCGCCAGGATCTTTCCTGTAATTCTGACATCCTTTCATGTGTCTGCGCAACAGGTATCGTTTATGAAATCCTTTGTTACATTTTTCACAATAATGTAAGCTAACTTCTTCGGTTTTGAATTGCCTATTGTCTTTCCTGTCTTTTCGAGAGTCAGGTTCGTATCTATGAATTTTAGAAATATGAGCGGCCAAATGATCCTTCGAAGCACTAGTTTTTAAACAATAAGGACAAGTTACATCCTCGTGACCTTTGTGAACTCTGTTCACGTGTTTCCACAAATGAGACGTTCGTCCGTAACATTTGTTGCAGAGATCACAAGGGAAAAGTCCGTGAACAATTCGCCTATGATTACATAATTTTTCTAAATTAGAGAATTTCAGGTCAGCACAAAGCTCGCAACTTAATTCATTTTCCCTGATTTGTCCGTCCATTTTATTTTCATTGTTTTCCGTCATGTTATCGCAAATTTCTTCGAAGCCATGAATTTTTCTGTGCCTGGACATTTTGGATTTGTTCGAATACGGTCTTCCACAAATGTCACAACTGAAGTCACCGTTCGTTAACGGCCAATGTTTCGATTTCACGTGCGTACTCAATTGTAAAACATTTGGGAACACTTTTAAGCAGACACCACAAATTAACGGAACGGTGTCCGAGTGAACGCCCATAACGTGTTTCCAGTAATCAACTCTACTACCCCAAAGTTTGCCACAAATTTCACACGTATTGGGTGACGAACCTTGAATCGCATGATGCTGAACGTGATCATTTCTGAGAGATTTCGTCGCAAAAATTTTACCACAATCTTCACGATCACATTTTATAGCTGGTTCGTTGCTATGGGAAGAACTTATGTGCAACCAACGTTCCCATTTGCTAGGATGAGAACTACCACAAAGTTCGCAAACAAAGAACAAGTGATACTGAGCTCTATTTCCACCGCCATTCAAACTTGACGAATTTAAAGAATCCCCTGTTGGCACTAACTGTTCAGACTGAAAAATCATCAAATTTATATAAGTTTACCGATTACATAAGGTTACGAAAACATTTTACTTGGTAAATTACTAAATATTAGGTAAAGTGAAAAGAAATGTCGCTTTTTTTTAACACTTGGATGCCATTTTCCAGGCAAAACAGCCAGAATTTTATAAAAGAGGCATCGAAAACTTGCCTAAGTTGTGGCAAGATATTGTAAATAACCGTGAAAATTGTCTGTTCGAATAAATATTATTTATTTTTTTTGTAAATAAATTTTATCGCATTGGAAAAAATAACATTTCTTTTCGCTTTACCCAATAATATTCTTACCCTATGTGCATTTCTTTGATGCCGTATTAAATGATCCTCGTTAGGAAACGATTTATAACAAATATAACAGTCTACTTTATCTCCATCTTCTTCATAATCAAGCATTTGTTCCGTTGTTTCGTTGCCGTTAATATTTTCTCCGTAGTAATTACTGTTTAATTGTACAAAGTTTGCAGGATCGAAATTTGGATCAACATTATGTATAGATACATGTGCGATTAACTTCTTCCTGGAATCGTGCTGTCTGCCACAGATGGTGCAACTGTATCTATTAATGATAAAAGTAGGCGTTTCAATTACAAACTGAATTCGAATAGTATATTACGTACCAAGGGCGAAAAATTCGTGATTGGCGCTCGAGTCAAGTTTGTCAATAGAGACGAGGATGAGTCACCTTGCGCTCGTGTTACGTACGCTATTTTTTCGAAAGAAATCAGGCTTTTAATGCCTATTTGGCGAGCGCAAAGTGCCAGATTCTTGCCGTAGGGCGCAAAGTATTTACTTTTTCGCCATAAGGCATTAAAAACCCGATTTTTCGCCCTCTGGTTCAAAAAATATTTTATGATATTTAAACATTTTTTAATAATACCTTCTTTGTTCAGATAGTAGTAACTTAGAACCGCCGTGATACATATTGACATGATTCAAAAGTTGCGTATTGTCTGCACAAATTTTTAAACAAACACCACACGCAAATGCGGCAAATTCTTTGTGAGTAGCTCGAATATGAAGCCAAAGGGATGCACGATCGTTAAAATCTCGAGTACAAATTTCACAAACAAACACGGTTTCGATTTCGATAAGGTTTTCTTGGCCGCTTTCACGATCTTCTTCCTCGTTTTCTGCGTTTGCCTGGAATTATTGAAATGTCATGGAGAATTCCATAGAAATGTATTTTTAATCACAAAGTAAAAACACACCTCAGGCGATAAAGGAAATTCCGAGGTTTTACCCTCGTACGAATCAATATCTATAGATTCGTTCCAATTCCGGGAAACCACTTTTTTAAGACATTTATCGCTTTCGATTATAGGACATGGATCAACACCGTGCAACGTCTGAATATGCTTGCTTAAGGAAGACTTGAGAACAAAATCTTTGTTACAAAGAATACAAATGAAAGGCTTTTCAACACCATGAATTGCTTCGTGCTGTTTCAAATCTTCAAGCGAAGCGAAAGACCGAGGACAAAATTCACAGTGCCATGTTTTATTATTTTGCATATCGGTACTTTCTGTAAAACAAGAATGAAAAAATAAGTCTTAGAATTACTTTAATATCGAGTTTTAAACGTATGGTTCAATATTTCAGTTACCTGTCTTCGGTAGTTTTTTCGGTTGACAATTTGTCGCAAATTTGTCATCAAAATCTCGTTTAAGACTATCCCCTTTTGTTAAGGCCTGTTTTAAAATTGTTAATTGAGGGTTGTTAGCTAATTTAGCTTCTGCGCTTCTAAAAATTGAAAACATTTAACGTTTAAGCATCTTCGATAATTGTTTGAAATACTTTAATAGTAAAAGCAATCGTACCTATAATCTTTGCTATCGTCGTCGCTACCAACACTCGATGTTTCGGAACTATCCACGATTTTATTGTCCCTGCTGTCGTTTCTTCCTGGCAAGTTTTGTACTTCGGTGCAAATTCTGCCATGGAGATTCAATTCCATGGCATCCATGCAAATTTTCCCGCAAACTTTGCACCGACATTTATTTTCTGGACGATAGGAATTGTTCACTGGGACCCCCGCGGGTGCTGGAAGACCAGCGTGACGTGATTTTATATGTTCCTCTAAATTAGTTCGGGTTGAGTAGATCCGTGAACAATAACCACATGTCACTGCTGGGTGCCCTCTAACGTAAAGATTATTATATTATCAATTATTATTACCGGGATTACGATATAAATACACGTTATACACTTTGCATCTGTTTGGAACATTGTTAGTCCGTTTCTATAATTATTGCTACCGAGATAATTTATAATAGTTGTAACAATTTAAGAGTATATAATTATAAAATTATACAATAATTTACATTGTAATAAGAAACAAACCTATGAGTCGTAGAAACATGACCCCAACGATGCTTGGCAGTTGAATACGATTTATGACAAAGATCACACTGATAAGGCCTTTTATAGGATGTATGATCGTCTGTAAGAACTTTTTCGCCAATAACATCGCCCGCGCCTACGTGAATGCGTGCGTGCAAAGACAAGTGACCCTTCGAACTAAATGCTTTGTTACACAAGGAACAAACGTAAACTTCGTGTTGCTGAGATGTATGCTGCAACAATATAAATAATCAAATATTACTTGTGTATCAAATTTTTATGTTGGATATAAAACTTCTTTATACCTCTGGCATATTATTAGGAAGTTCTCGATATTTTACTTCAGATTCTTCGGGTTCTTCCGTAACCATTGAAGTCATTTCTAAAAAATCACTTGGATTTGTTTCCATATCCATTTCATATTCTTCCGAACGACGATCCTCAAAGTCATCATCCACCATTGTTGCTTAAAAAAACAATTAGACAAAACTACATATAATAATACTGTTCATTTCTGTGATATTAACCCTTTACAAACGATGAACAGATATATTTGCCCAAATAGAATCTTCATAGTAAATTTATAAATTTGTATATAAATTCCTAAATATCATGCTGTAATCTTGACACAAAGAAAAATGATAAATGTAGAAGTAGAGATTTCTAATATATCCCTCAAGAAGGCAAGTATTGTTTGTTTTGCTTTAAGTTATTGATATTTCGTGCATATATTGTGTCAAACTTGGAAATGCCTCATTCGCAAACGGTTAAAATACAAACTTGGAAATGCCTCATCCGCAAAGGGTTAAAATACAATTTTTTCACAAAGTAAAATGAAATAAATACCTTCATCTGTGCCACTGTTATCAATAATTTCTTCTATCTCATGATCAGCCTCTCCATCCGAATTCAGTCTGGGTGGTGTGCCTAAAGCGGCATTTGGATTTACAATAGGAGCTTCCGGAATTAAAACTGGTATGCTTTCTTTTCCTTTATAGAGCTCCGAATCGTTACAACACGTCAAGGTTGTTGTAACATTCCCATTCTAAAACAGAAAAGTAAAATTGTCTCATTATATGTATCATTTTGATGGTAGCAAAATTTTGAATCCTACAATATAATAATTTCACGTATAACCATTTTTTTTTTACCGATTCTGAAGGTGGTAAACATCTTTCCAAGAGAGCCACCGCATTGACACATGCCGTCCTAAAGTCATAAAAATTTTCCAAATTGTACATACACCGGTAACAGAGGCATTTTGGCAATCGATCATTTTCAGCAATCTGTAATTGAATATTTAAGTATTAATGTTGCAATATCTATAAAAACAAAGTGATAAAAACTGATAAAATGAAGTACTATAAATTGTAACTGATATTCTCATAAGACTGAAATGATTCAAATATATTTGACAATGAAGTAATCGATGCAATTAAAAATTATATAATGTTATAAAAAATTCCTAATATTACTACATAACAATAATATACAATTAATACACTTACAGTATATTGATTGTATTTAAGTATCATTTTGTAATTTTTATGCAGTACAACGATAAAATAATTATGAAGAATATATTTTAATTTCGGTTAGCAAAAATGAACAGAAAAAAAAAAGAAAATATTTATTTATATAAAAGAAGTATACGAATCATTGAAATACAGAATTGTATGTGAAATAATAATAATGCAACTTATAAGAATTTAAATTACATTTAAAAGAAGAAATGTAATCATAAAAACGGTGAAAATAAAAATAATTATAATTCAACAAAGAATTTTAAATAAAATTAGTAGAAAAAGAATAATGGAAAAAGAAATACATAGTACTATATCTCTTGAATATATAATTGCAGAATCTGTGTTAATACATCAATTGTAAACCTATTAAAAAAACTATATATAAAAAATGAACTATAATAAATATTTGTACATTTTAAAACAGAAAACAATGTAAAATGTACACAAATTTTAATAGACAATAAAATAATTAATACAAAGGATAAAAGTTTTCTAGAAGAACATACGTGTTCATAACACGAATCAAAATATTTAGTTTACAAAATTATAGAAGAAATATGTTGGAAAATCAACAAGATGGATGACAAACTACTAACTGGTTAATATAAAAACAATTACAACAAAATAATACAAATATTTAATGAACAGGAAGGAATGAAAATTCTTCAAAATACATCAACAAAATAAAAACATTGCAGAAGCATACAGAAGGAAAAAAACAACTAAAAGTTGCTTTAAACTTCTGCAATCGCAAATGTCATCGTGTACGCTTGAAAAATGTACAGAATACAAAACAATTGATGGAAAATATCGATGACAATAATAAATCAAATATTAAATTGAATCAAAGGTTTTTCATCGAAAGGGAAATATGCATTCACGAAACTAGTTGATGCGGAGAAAAGGGAACGCAATACAGAGGAGCCGTGGTATCTCGTACACAAACGAAGTCGAACCTTAAACGGTAGACAAGCTTGTATCTTGTCAACTAGCTGTCTGTTCTTGCCCTCTTGGCCGAAGATGTCCATCTTGACGGCGTCGTAGGATGCGCAAAGTCTGCAGAGCTCCTGGTAGCGTTCCCTGGGCTCCATCGTCGGCGTAGCCACGAAGAGGATCACAATACCAGCCCGAGGAAGTTGGGTAATCCGTAATTCCTCGTGGCAGTGTTGAAAGACGCTCCTCTGGCCTGGACTCGGCCTTCTTCTTCTTCTTCCTCGGATCACATCCTTCGGAGCGGGGATCCGCGGCTCGCTGCGACACCGCGCGGCTTCCGTTTACGGGCTACTTCCTGGCGATTTTCACGACAGTTAAGGCCCCGGGCGCCGCCATATTGTACACAGACACTTGTTCCGTCGCTCCTGTCGAACACGACCTTCTCCATGTCGCTGGCTATCTTGCGCCACGACAGAAATATCCGCTAATTTTTCGACACTTTAGAAACCACGAATTGTATTTTGGCTTTGTATAAAGTCCAGTTCATATTGAATTGATTCTCACGGTTTTAACGTCAGTTTTCAATGCGACCAAATGCGACGTAGTAATCGTGCGATAGGTGATTCAATTGGTTCACAAGTATCTGGTTACCGCTATTTTTTTAGAATATATTCGTTCTTTAGTTGTTAGAATATTGCTATTAATTGCTATTGTTTTTACTGATTTTAATCCGATATAAACTGATATATTAAAATATTATATACACAGATATTTATGTTTATGTACGCTACTTAACCTCACTATACTGTTCATTTCTGTCGTATAAATTCTCCCTCTCTGTCTATATATATATATATATATTGATATTTCTATTAAATCAATAACTTACATTAAATGATTTATTATATATAGACAAATTTATAAACGTTTAATACCATTTTTACGATCATGTTATGTCATAGATGATAAAATTGATTGCTCCTTTATGTCAAAACAGCTTCATCAATCTGCATAATTTATTCGATAAAAATATTGAATAAAGTATATAAAGACCGAGTCATTTGCATTTCATAGTAATAAATAATATAATTTTTTTATAGATTTCAGAATACCGTTAATTCTATGACAAGCAATTATACAAAGAAACAAAGGAATTATTATAAAATTTGTTGAACAAGTAACGAATAATATAATCGAAAAGTAAAACAAAGTATTGAAATTGAAATATATTATGTAATGATTTAATTATCAAATTTCAATTGATAAAATTAAAAATTCGGAATTTTCTATTTTAAATATTACTTTCAAATAATGGATGGTTATTATGATTCCTTTAGTTTCACTAAACAAACAGCTACCTTGTTACGTGGGCTGGGTATACCCGAATTAATACCAGAATTTAAGAAAAGAAATATATCAACCGATGTGCTACATGAGCTTAGTACGCAAGAACTAATAATATTAGGTAACTCGACAATTTTTTATATATCACTCTTTATACGTATATGTTTTTTGAAGACATAAATTATATCTGTATTTTGTGTCTAATCTGAAGGATCTTAATGCAGGTGTTGATCCTCAAAAAGCTGAAGAACTAAAAAATGTTTTAAATGTGAAAAAAAGAAGATCTAGAATTACACAGACAAGCGTTCAAGACAGGTAGAAATATACAACAAATTGTTTAATCGAAATATTTCTGTAATAGTTTATATGTATAAAAGTTTATTATTTCAAGAAATTAAAGAACAAGATAAAGTTTTTGTCTTTTAATAAATGATTAAACTATTCTAAAATATGTTTTAGGCTACAACATTTTCTTGAAATAATTAAACACGGTGAACAGCAATTGTCTCTGATACAAGCATTTGTAGCATATTGCAGATTAAGACTCGCAAAAGAAAGAATTAACATTTTTATTGATCCAAATAAGTGTTTAAGTGCTTCTGGAGTGTTGCCTATAGCTGTTAATGCAACACTGGCAGAAGTAAAAGAAGCACAAGACAATCTTTCTAAACTCGAGGAATTACTCCTAAGGGTATGTTTTAATAATATAATTATTATATCATATGTATGTATCTTAATCGCTTATTTTACATCATGACTAATAAGATAAAATATTCAAATTCATATCATTTTTAGCACTTAGAAGTAAAACCAAAACGCGATAATACTCGCCGGGTTTGTGTTTTGATTAGTGGATTAGGAGTGGTAACACTTGTATTGGTGAAGATATATTTGACTAAACTACTCTGATGCCTTCAGAATACAAACAGTAAACAAGTAATACATCATCCTCGATTACTCTCTAAACTAAACCTAAATTAGAAAGTTGTAATCTTGCTTTTTTTTTCCCATTTTTGTTTAATTCATGTTATCTATAAGTCGTGTGCATACGAAATAATAAAACCATCCAATAACCGTTAACTTTTGCCAACTTTGGTTACGTTTCATTATGATAATTCCGTTGTAAATGATTCTTGATAAATAAATGACGTAGAAATCGAATCACACGAAGAATCCTCGAAGTATACGTCGATCTCTCCTGCTCTCCATCTGAAGCGCCCCTGTGGAAGGATCCACCCCAAAAAGCGAAATAGTGGGAGTGAAAAAAGTATCTTGCGGCGCGTGCGCGCTTCCATCAGCTACGAGCTTTCAAATTTCAGCTCAGTCGCAATAAGATGGACGGTGGAGCGTACGGTGGAGGAAAGGCTGGAGCCCCTTTCGATCCCATCGCCTTCGTACAAAGGCCTCAAGTCATCTTAAGAGCAGTAAGCCTGGTAAGTTCTTTCGTCGCCGATTCGATCTGTTTCATTGTTTTTCATTGTCTTCGTTATACGTTAAAGGATACGTCGATTTTACGTGACAAGCATTGATTTTAAAGGGTGAACCACCCCCACCCCAACCGGACACGATGGGGTTCTATTGATTTTTCGCGAATTCCTGTAATACATCCCATAATACGAGATCCCGTAGAATTTCCTATTGATTTCTGTACCACGTTTTATCTCGAATCTCTGAACGTACTTAAATCATCAAGTTATTGGATTCTTTTAGGTGGACCCTTCGATTGTCATCGTCAAACTTTGATATGTCTTAAATCGTTACACGATTTTCGACGTAATCGCAGAGATTTAAATTGAAGAGAACGAGAAGACGTTGAAATTAATTTTGGATCAATATTCGACTCTTTAAAAATCATAAACAATTTTTAATGAAATTAATCACGGCTCGTTTGAAGAGGAAGTACTACCATATTCTATGTTTATTATAATTGACAGAAGTTACACCGAGTGCAAATCCTTTAGTTTCTTTGGAACATTTTTACTCGGTTATTTATGCATAAATTAAGAGATAAGCATTTACAAAATCAGATTAGTCTTAAGTAAGAGGTAACTTTGAATTTTAATCAAATCTTGAATCAAAAGTAACTGAAAAAGTTGTAACATATCCAGAATTCACGAAATTGATATCAACTCCAAGTGTCAGTATCTTTATAATTTGATATTTTACGATATGAAATTCAATAAATTGTTATGTTAGATA
Organism: Stelis phaeoptera; assembly: GCA_943735885.1. Lineage (NCBI taxonomy): Eukaryota > Metazoa > Arthropoda > Insecta > Hymenoptera > Megachilidae > Stelis > Stelis phaeoptera. Next base: position 9,071,998 of record OX030939.1, on the reverse strand, counting down.
TTACTTCGGTAGTACTTTGCTCGTTGCGTGTCTTCTTTATTCGAATAATTCGTCAAATCTAAACTTGTACCGTTTTTAATTATCTCGTCTCGCGACTATGCGTTACCTCTTTACTTTCAATTGTTTTCTTGCTTCTCACAGAAACGAACCGCGGCCTTCGTCTAACCCATTTCCATGTCACGGCGAAACTGGACCAAGCCTAATGTAGAGAATTCGATTTTACGTAAATAGATACATAGAAGAACGAGAAAATATTTAAAGAATCGATTCGATGGACTTCATTCAAGCACCGGGAATTTCGATAGATCAAAGTATTTTCACGAGAAATTAGTCGACATTCGATATATACCATTCATTCTTGTCGATTCTGATTTTACGCTTCGAACTCGTTTATTTGTTTTGCTCTTATCTACTGTTTTTTGTGTAATGAATTCTGTGCGAATATTTAATCTCTGGGACAGATATTTTTAATTTTTAAATGTTATTTAACGTGCGAGGGAATGGAAAGACATTTTTTTAAGACAATATTTCATGTAAAATCAGGCGTGTGAATCATCCTTTCAAATGATTATATCATAGAAAAAAAGAATGTTACGAAAGACGAGAAATATTGTTAATAACTTCATTAATCGTGAAATGTCCAGATCATACATGTTTAACAACATATTGTATATAAAATCAGTTTTGATTGATTAACCCTTTGCACTCGGTTGTCCCCTCAGAGGGGATATATTTAATCTACTATAAAGTATTTTAAAATGTGAAATTAAAGTGTTATTTATATTAGAATATAGATAATTTAGAAACGGAATAAAAATTTGTATTCCAAAATCGTGTATTGGATTTTGAAAACTTTCAGCTCAAAGGGTTAAAACAAAAGAAATCTTAATTTTAAACTTTTTACAGTACACAGAAATGATCATAATACGCTACTGTATCTTTCGTCTTTAATCATTTGTCTTTCAACGCGTTTCATTTCTTCGAATTATTTTAAGCAATGTGCCGAGTTTAAATTAGACTTTGTTTTTCAAAGACGAATTCGTCTCTGTCAGGTAAATATAATCGCGAAAGAATCGATGATGAAAACTCGATAACCGTTCCGCTATTCTTGATACTAATTTGTAGAAAATAAGACATCATAAGAATTATTATTTATCGTTACCGGTGTAATTGCGTTACGATCAAAGATTGATACAACTCGTATTGTTGTATTTATAATGATAATAAAGAGCAACGAATTTATATATTTTTCGTTGTTTAGAATAAAAATGAAGATATATCAAGTTCGCTCACGAGCACACTTGCATTGTATCGATCTTACGTCAAAAGTCCGACACGGTAATTTATGTAAACTTCGTACAAAGATACAATGCTTTCACTATTTTGTAAGCCGGCAAACGAGTGCTACGTCAAACTTTAGTCTAAACGAGATATACACTCTAATGTTTTTTTTATATTGCTGCCCTCTTTAGTTAGCTTTTAAGTAACATGTCAGTTAGCCCTTTGCACTCGAGTGGCGCCTCCGAGGCAACATGTATGATTTACTAGAATATTTTAAAATATCAAAAAGTAGAATTTACATTAGAATCCTCGAGCATTCGTAGCAGTTTTCTTCTAAAATAGTGCTTTTGGATTTTGGAAGATTTACTGGAAAAAGAATCTCGACCTAATTCTATCCAAAAATGCTTCGAGTGCAAATAGTTAAATCTACAGTTTCCCTAATGAAAATGTTATTATTTTTTGTTCTTTTTTTTCTGTTTAAATAATTCTTTTTCGTTCTTTTGTTCTTGCAAAATTAATAATTCTGACGTGTAGTCTGTCGTTCATCCATCCAGAGATACTATTGTACAATATATGAACAAAAGATTGTTTAACGTTATAGCTGTTCGCGATAATTGTATTCGGATGTATAAGCAACAAGGGATACAAGGCGGGGGCGGACGGGAAGGAGGTGTGCCTCTACAACGAGGACCACAACGCTTGCAATTATGGAATAGGAATCGGTGTTCTCGCCTTTCTCGCAAGCATCGGATTCCTTGCCGGGGAATATCTCTTCGAGCAAATGTCCTCCGTTAAGACCAGAAAGCACTTTGTCCTTCTTGATTTAGGGTACATTTGCCATTTTACTTGAACGCCTACAGAAATGGAATTTTATTAATTCGAAGTAATTGAAATATTGAACTTTTTATCCACAGCTTTTCAGGTCTTTGGGCATTCCTCTACTTCGTTGGATTCTGTTATTTAACCAATGCTTGGAATAATTCGAAGACACCGGAGGACAACTATGGAGTGAACAATGTCCAGAGCGCCATCGCTTTCTCCTTCTTCTCCATTTTCACCTGGGTACATCGATTATACGTCTTTGTTTCACAAATTTGTTCGAACTCGAACTGAATTCTTATCAGAATTTGAATATTCATTGAAAAAAGTTAAACGAAAAATATTCAATATACAAATGACGAAGTAATATTTAATTGAACGTGTTCTAATCTATTTTGAACAGGCTGGCTGTGCCTGGTTCGCCTTCCAAAGATTCAAGCAAGGAACCGATGCTGCTTTCGCGCCGAGTTACGAGGCAGATCCGGTCGGTGGAACAGGGTACACAAGTTACCCTGACGCGACTGATACAGGTTATCAAGAACCGCCATTCGGGCAGCAGCAACAACAGCAACAGCAACAACGGATGCCTGATTTCCGAGCCCCAACCTACTAACCCTTTCACACATAATTTAACGCTATCGGTAAAACAAAATTTATCTCAAACGATCGTACGTTCGTTCTCGAACATATCGTGGTAAACGGTTAATCTACATGCAAGCTTAATTAAATATTCTCTCTGTCTCGTAATAATAGTAGCAAAAGAACATAAATATAGAACGTAACATTTATTATCAAAAAACTAGATTAATCAAAATTCTAATTTTGATTTTGAGTGTTCATAGATAGTTTCTGGATTTTGTAATAATTTCGTTACTGCATTTTAAATTCTTTCTCTATATGCATGAGCTTTTTCTTTTTTTCGATTTTTGCTCGAAGACTCTATTTCGTCTTACTTTTACACTGGGTTGATATTCAACTGAAATAAAACAACTGATTTCGATCAGCGGATGAAATTAGAGAACTAGTTATAATTCGTAATAATTAGATTAACCTAGAAATTGAAAGATGTGTCAAAACAAATTACAGTTGCGTTCACCAACAATTCTCGTTGAAATATTCACTTGCTACTATTATTATGGGACAAAGGGAGTACTATTTTCTATGGAACTCGCTGCATCGATTCAAAATAAATTGTATCTGTCGGCAGATAAATTATAGATTGTAAAACGTTGATAGAACAAACACCAAACACCATTCTATTTTGCGTCGTGTTTGTTTTCAGACACAACGCAAGAAAATTAAATAGGGGGAAAAAAAAAAAGACAGAAGCTCTTCGAGGTAATCTTCGATCATCGAGCAACGTCGATAGAGTAAATTCTCATATTACGGCAACTAGCAAACGAGGAGGGACAAGAGGACGAACAAACGAGGGAAACACAGAAGCAGACGAACCGAAGATAAGGAGAAGAGAATGAGAGAATGTTCGCGTATGTATGTGTGCGTGCATGTGTACATGTACGAAAGGGAACAGAAACAATTGAATGTATGTATACAAGAAAAACAACAAAACGTTACTTGTTAAAACTGTGCTTCTTATTGTTGACCACTTGTAAGTCTTACGCCTGAAATCAAGTGGCGTATGTGACGGAGGAAAGAAAATATGTAATGGGTTATCCGCCCTTGAATTACACGTATAAAGAAGAAGAAGAGGGAGTGTAAGAAAGCGGTAGAGAGATTAACAGGCACTCTACAGAATTATATATGAAAATATAAATATATATACATATATATGTATATTCAGGTGTGCCGAAAATAGTGCTGTACAAGCGAGAAATGTAAGATTTTGCAACAATGAAAGTAGAGAAAATCTAGAAGAAGAAAAGGGTAACTTTCTCTGAAATATGAATTTCAGTTCTCTCGAATGAGTCATGAGCCAAATTGAATGCAAACGCAGCTTCGTCATCCTATCGTGTATCAACGTTTAACTTGTTAACCAAGGAAGACGAGTTAATTCGTCGTTCAAACTATAATAACGTGGATTTATCAATAAATATTTATATTAGAAAGATAATGGATCGCAACGCACAGCTGCAAACAGAAGATGAGAAACGATTACTCTTTCCGTAGTATTTTCAATAACAAGCGAGAAATTCGATATTTTTCATTTGTATTGCCAATTTTCAGAACACTGTCTGTATGTACACGTATATATGTATACATATTACATATATACATTATATGTAATTGTAAACGGATAAAAAAAAAAAGAATAGCGGCTCTGTAATGATTCTTAAGTAGTTACATGCACATATATTTTACCGTGTTAATATAAACGTGTTCATAGAGAATCGCGGATGCGACTGTACTACCGTTACGACAAGTTCTATCGAGAATTTAAGATTCCGTTGCCGATCGTATTTATTATCGATCAGATTTCATCATTGTCTTCGTTTCAACTTATTTTCTAGAGGCTATTATTATTTGTTACGCGTTGACTACTATGAGGGGCCATCTATGCCATGTGTTTAACAAATTAAAAAGTAAAGAAAATTTTGATTAACAAGTTTTCTATATTTTTCTATAGTTATGTTTTCATAAAGTATTGTGAAAGGTATGCTAAGTTATGTTATTGTGTATTACAGTGCACGGTGAAGAATGCGAGAAGGAAAGTTACGTTATTTTTAAGTTAGATGTCCATTTTTATCATGGTAGTCAACGCGTTAACGTATTATAAAGACGCAGTCAAATGTATCTTAGTCGTTTGATAGTTTCACGCGATCTAAAAAAGAAGAAAAACAAAACTGTCTACGTTGAATTGTTAAAATTCATTGATGTTAAGATTACGTTGTAAAGGATGCGATTGTTTCATTGTATCGGTACGATTTAAGGATATATTGATTGAGAAATTGGGAAAGCAATGGTTCAAGCAATTTTATGAATGTACAATTGGTAAAATTAATTAAATATTAACAAGGGACGGAACAAAGAAGTATATATACACTCGGTGTACAACAGATTTAAAGCTTTGTTTTTTCACCTTTCCATTTTTTAATATATTTTCTTTCTTTTCTTTGTGATCAAAATATTCTTCACCCAGTTTCTCAGTACAATTCGGTATTATTGCGTTTTTGGCACGATTATGAAACAAAGAACGCGTAAGATGATCGAATGAGTATTTATAAAGTTTAATTATCTTTTTTTTTACATGTATATATATATATATATATACATCAATTTTGTATTGCTCCAGTGTTAAATACCATACGTATACTTCTTAACGATGGAACTACCAAAGAAGTCGAAACGACTTGTGCTTCAGGTTTCTTATTTATATTAAAAAATGTATTAAAACGATTTTGTCAAGCTACATGTTGACTTTAACTTATATCAAGATAAAGAATTATACATATGTAGCAGTTTATGTTTCAACCTTTATTTATTTTGTCTGCGATTGAAAAGTAAGCTGTAGTTCTACCGTTAATTGATGTAACGATAGATGATTTGTACTTAAGTGGTTGAGTTTTTGTATTTGGAAAATATTCACGACCAATTGAACAATATTGGAGCGATGTTGAAGAAGAAAATCTATACAAACTTTGCGTCTAATTGCATGAATATTCTTTGTCTCGTGCTAAGTATACTGCCTCGTTGTGGTGGCGAATTTAATTAGCAATTTAGAACAACAAATAAAAAATTTGTTTTTATCATCATTTTTCTATTTGTTCTTTTGAAAGTGTTGTTAATTTTCTTTAAACGTTTACTCGAATTGATGATATTGAATGTCCATGTTCCAATATAAAGACAACGCCATGACGAAATGAAAATTCTTCTTACATAGGTAATTTTACACGAAATATATCATTTTATCGGTTTCTTAGAATTCTTATCTTAGCGGGAATATTAGGTTATAAAAGAGATGACGTGGTGTTGTCGTTATATTAAGAAATTTCTGTCAAAAAGTGAAACAAATATTCTTTCTACAAGAAAGTTTAAGATTTTCCCAACGTTCAATTTTTACCGAAATTTTACTTTTTCTAACAACAATTATATTTACTATACTTCACAACGTGAACACTGTTCTTGCTGCGGGGAAAAAAGAGTACATATTTATTATAAAAATGATATTGATAATTAAATAGTTGTTGTATCGTTGTGATTATACCAGGTGTCTCATTATGTAAAAAAAAAAAATGATTATTAACGTATTAATTATAAAGAAACACTTTTATTTTTTATTTTTATTCAATATCATTGATATCGTTCTTAATTTATCCATTTCTTCAATGACAATTATAAAAGGAAAAATTGGTGAGACATCTCGTATACATCGTAGCTGTATTTGCATTTGAAGCAGTAAAGATCTGAGTGTTTAGACAGAAGTGTAATCATGTAATTAAACTATAGACGAAGATGTATGTAAGTAATTATTTTTATTCGAGCCGAATGATCGAACGATAGCCAAAAATCCAAATAATATAATAGCTTCGATTCATTCGCTCTGTAACTTGTGGTTTAACTCTTAGACGGCGGGAAATTCAAATTTAAATTCAATTTCTTCCTCTATCTTATTTCCATCTTTTTACTATTTCCTATTATCATTTTAACCCTTAAACGCATGATTATTCTTAAAGTAATAGAATATTTAAAAAATTACAAACTTATGTTCAGTTCTGTATATTTTGAAAAACTGATTTGTTCGAAAAAATGCTTCGAAACACATGGCATTCAACTCGTAAGGAATTAGGAATAATTGACGAAAAAAAATTGTGTAAATATATTATTAAGTGACAACGTTATGCATTTAAGGGTTAAATATTATTTTCGAGTGTACGGTGAAATATTATTTTCCGTGCGGTGAGTTGTTTCTTCGGTGTTGATATTGGTTAAAAAGTATACAGGGTGTTAAAAAACAACCTGAAAAGCTCTACACCGTTGAATAGATTACGGAAAATCAGTGCGAAAAGTTCTGTAACATTTTTCAATGCGATAATTAGTTTGGCCACAATTGGTTTTTGAAATTTGAAAAATTGACCAATCAGCGCGCAGCTTAGATGACAAGACTCTTCGTCGCGCGTCTTGTCATCTAAGCTGCGCGCTGATTGGTCAATTTTTCAAATTTCAACAACGAATTGTGGCTTAACTACTGATTCCTTCGAAAAATGTTACAGAACTTTTCGCTTCAATTTTCCGCCATCTATCCAACGATGTACACCTCCTCGGGTAATTTTTTGACACGCCCTGTATCTCTTGCTGTTTTCTAGGTCTGGGTCACAGTTGACCCGGGCACTGCTGTCCGAGGGTTAAATCGTCACGTTCTTGAACCAAAATGAAACTGCGTGTACGCTTAAGGAAAAAGAAGAAAAGAAGAAAGATTCTTGAACGATGCATAAATATCATTTTTATCCCTGGCTTTTTGTTTCGCTGATTTCTCGTAGCGTGGTTCAACAATCATCGTGAAAATCAACGAGAGGATGTTAAAGGGTTGAATCTTTTTTTATTATGCAAAAGGGGGTGAATTGCAATAATGAATTATAATTGCAATTGTTAAAGTTATTAATCCTTCTTATCAATGGTACTTCTCGTTGTTTTTCAGCCATGAAGAGGCAAATTGTCGAATAACCGTTTCTCAAAATTGAAAAACGATTTCTTTATTTTTCTCGCGAGACTTTATGGTATAGTTTTCGTCTTTGTTGAATTGTATTGTATTTCTTTCAAATTTGTATCGTTGACAAGTATTGTTTGGCTGTTTAATAAATTTTGAGTGCCTAATACGTAATAATACGTTGCCCCAACAAACATTTACTCGAAGAAACAACAACAAACACTCTTACTAATTATATTTTCAGTTATACAGGGTGTCCCGTAACTAGAACTTAAAGTTAGTGATAAAACTGAAATTAGATTGAATGCTATAAAATAAAATAAAATCAATATTAAAAAATTGTGTTTCGAAAAACGACATTAATAAGAAACACGAAAGAAAAAAAATGGAGGAAAATTGTGCGTAATTCAAGGAATAGACGAAGCCGGCATGTAATTCTGGGGCTTCGTTTGGTCTGCTGATCGATCGGTCGTCCAAAGGCAACGCAGAATTACAGAGATTCCATCGGCTCATCCGCGGTATCAGCAACACCCGCCATGATAATCCGTGTTACGAAGCCGCCCACATTTCAAATCGGTATCTCCTCCCTATTTTTCATCGTTCTTTTGTGCGTTAGCGTTCGACGCGTGTTGTGCTCGATGCTCTTTCCTTCGGAAAGTTAGACCCCCGTTTGTGATACCAGTGCTTCGTTAACGGTGAACAGTCTATTTCCGTAAATAATATAACACAGTTAACATTTCTTAATATTATTAACTTGAAATCAATACAAACTATTTTCAATTACTAACACTTCAAAATTGAATGTTTGTAAATTTAAATATATTTCGTTTTAAATATTGCTGATTCGAATATTTGTGATTCAAGTGTTACTGATTTTAAATGTTTCTAATTTGAATAATCGTAATTTTAACTAGCGTGCATTTAAGCATTTTTTATTTAAATATATACTTTCAATTTTAAATAATTCAAACAGTTCTAATTCGAATATTTGTAAAATTTAATATACCTTTAACCTTGAATATCTTTGATTTTAAATTATACTATACAGTGAACTTGCAAACGATATAAAAAGTAACACAAAGGGTTCTTTATAAAATATAAAAGGGAATTGTCTAATATATTTTCATTAATACATGTACTGATATATGCAATAAACAAAGAGTGTAGAAAGTAGAAGAATGAGAATGTTCGACAAATTGCTTCCACACGGGAAAAAGAAGAAAAGGAGACACGATTTGAAGAAGAACTCATCCAGAAGGAAGCAGTATGTACCTCAGGACAGTTTTCTTCTGGCTGAAACTCAACCTAGAAGACACAGAAGAAGGCACAGGGTAATGATTATATCATTTGTGATTAAAGATTGCACTCATGATTAGAATGATCCCGCGTAACAGTAGATTACGTTTATTCAAAGTAATTAATTTAATAAATTAAAAATATATCGAAAACCTTATTATACGTTTTTAAATTTCACTCATTTCGCGCGCTCCTACAAAACGGCACAGGTGGCGCCATCTAACGGCGAGCGTCGGAACTAATAAAATAGAAAATCACGATTTTTGGCGAAACTACTCATTTTTAGGCATCGGCAAAGGCGCCAACGGATTCTGTGACTCAGATTTTATTAAAACAATGTCACAGCATGCCCAACGAAGTCCTATAAATGAAAATAGAAAAAAGGTGCTTCTCACGGGGTAAGAAACACTAGCGCCACGTAGCGGTGAGAAGCGGGAACTAATGGATTTAATATTCTTGAACAGCCTTTCCGTAATATTTAAATTTCTCCGCTTATTGACGGTCCTCGGGCGTTCTGTATGATTTAAATGAATCTGAACGCTCTGTTTTGCAATAAAGTATGCCCAAAAAGTAGTAGTTTCGCCAAAAATTGTAATTTTCTATTTTATTTGTTCCGCCGCTCGGCGCCACTTGTGCCGTTCTCGGAGAGCGCGCGGAATGAGTGAAATTTAAAAACTTAATTTTGTACTGGCCACGAGGAATAATAAATTACTGATTTTCTTCGAACAATTTATGCACTTTTAGAATTGAATCTTACAGTACGTAATCGCAGGAATCTTGGTGCATGATTTTTCTAATATTTTTTCTATAATTCGTTAATTATTAATGATTTAAAACGCGGCGATGTAATTATGACTGGCAACTAGATGTTACGCATGTTTCTGGCAAGTAATTAAATTATACCTTTCTGGAATACTATTATTTTTTATAACTTTCGCATATACTTTTGCTTGACAACAATTATTTGTTTCATTTTAATGATTATCACACAAGATACTAGCAAAAATCATGTAAGAAAATTGCTACTGCATCAATGTAAATTTTTGAACCCTAAAAATACATAAAGAAAGTAAAAATTGCCGGGAATGCACACTGCGCTTCAATTATGGCGTTATATTATCGTTGCTTCCAAAATCATTAATAATTAATTAACCACGAATAGAAAATTATAGCGGGATAGGTGAATAAATCAGACAAAAATTCTTCGTAATGCTTTAATACATATTTAGTTTGAATAATAAATCCTACGGTGAAAATAGTTCTAAGTTAGTTTGTAACTTAAAGCCATCACTGAAGACCCACACAAAGAAAAGCGTCAATTTAACTGGAATATGACACACCTTACGAGCAGCTGGAATGTGTCGCTTTGGCTCAGGTATCAGTCTTTTGTGTTCTTGATTCTAATTTACTCCTGGATACACAGACGGTACACAATGTCTGATACAATACAAAACAAGGACGATAGAAAATTAAAAACTGACAATACTTTTCTTTGTGTCGTTATATAATTAAAAACAAAGCTTAATGGAACGGCACAATTTAGTGCCACGTTTGCAAGGTTATAATGTCGACAGTAAGAAAATATACATGCAGCAAGTGCATAAAAAGAGATTAATTAAAATTAGATTCTACAGGGCGTACTATTATACATATTTATTCACTATACGCCAGTTTCGCTACTTTCAGCATCTTGTATTGGACCACTAGATAGTACGTGCATTCATCGTGATTTACGCGCACGTGCGTCAGATCCAGATGCAAGTTCCATGTATCGGGTGTTCCACACGAAACAGACCATCTTATTTATCTGTATTCATCGCAAGGATATCGTACTAACGGATCGTCTACTCTTAAGATTAACAAAATTATATAAGCAATGGAATCCAGCAAGAATTTGAACAATCTCAATTAAAAATATGAAAGTAAACGAAAGTAGTACTTGCGCTATATCATGAACAGGAAACTACATGACGTCACATTACTCCCACTCTAACACATGACTTTTATCGGGTGGTATGAATTGGGCCTTACGTCGAATAAGAAAGGAAACACAACCGTAATTTATCCCCCATTTTCATTTGTCTATAATACAAGTCGTGACGTCACTAGTTCACTAACTATACCACCTTCACTCACTAAGAGACTATCCGGGTGGTTGAATATATTGAAATACCGATAAACTCTTATCTATAATACAAACATAAATAACAATAAATGTTCCATAAAGTATTCTCTAATTAAAATAGTATCAATACTATATAAATATGAAATAAAATTTTAAAATAAAAAATGATGTCTTCCTATTTATAATGATTCCTGACCAGGGGCGGAAAGGAAATTGTTGTTCGGAATCGTCTCAACTGCCCCCCATTTCCCGATATTACACTAGTTACAGAACACCCTGTATATGACAGTAAAAGTTCATACAAGAAACGATTATAAACAAAAGTATAAATTGAGTATAAAAATCTGTACCATCCCTTGTAGGTTATAGCTGACGCGAACAAACGCTATTAAAAGTATTCATTCGAATCAATGCATTTTTGCTCATGCACGCCTCTACCAAATCAGAAATGCAAATGTACGCATTCATTAGTAAAGGCATAAATTCCATTACTTGCGAATGCATTTACTAAACAGCTAGCAAGTGTATACATTAATTGAATCAACGCTTTTACCGGAACATACAACGTAAATAAAAATTGTATTAAGTCATCCCAAAAGTTTCTTTGTCTGACAGTGTTGATGCAGCTGATGCAGAATATATACACATATTCAATCAGTGAAATACATTATTGAACATTATATTCATAGAATATCAAAACGATGCTCATCCCCGGAGATCGGGCCCATCACTAGGGAAGCCGAAAACCGGTGTGGAGGCACGCGCGTGTGTACGCTTTTTTCCACCACCATACCCCGGTCCCCTGGCGCAGGTCCTGGCTCCCCCACCATTTCCAACCTCTTCGCGACGCGTTCACTCGAGCAAGCTCTGTACTTGTCTGTACTCTACTCTTCCTCGTAGCCGCCAAGCCCGTTTCTCATCCGATTTGCGTCGACCTGCCGCCTGGCTGTGTGGAGCCAAGCCACGCTCGAATCCTCGGAACAAGTATTTCTCGACTTTCCGATGCGTACGGCTTTTTTCCCCTCGGACGATTTTTACGGTTCGTTCTTTCGTGATCTCAACTATACGCGAGACGATCCTACACGAAGTTATACAGTGCGGATTTTTACATTTGGTGTATAGTAAAAAAGTGGCCCAGTGCTGTTTGGAATGTCGATTACGTGGATTACGAATTTCCTGCTGTAAACACCGCGAGACTTACGAGCATTCCGTTTCGCACGGATGAGAATTAACGTGAGGAATATTTTTTCAAATATATCCACTTCATATTTTTGTTCGAGCAAGGACGCAGAAGTTCGATGCCTTTTCTGCTATCGTGGATATAATCCTCTTGTTTCTTCTTTTTCCCTTAAATCGTTCGTGTTTCCTACAACGGAAAGTTAAATATAGAGCTGTGCTTTTTCGATTTTTTGTTTTTCTAACTCAGTTTTTGTATATTGAAATGAATAATAAATTTTTGCAAAATATATACGGACACTTGCGTGATGAATTTATAATAAAGCATCGCCCCTGAAGGATGCGGAAGTTACAATGCTTCTGTTGCCTGCTTTTCTCGTAGTCCTTCTTTCCATTGGTCGAAGGGTGACTCGGATGATTGGAATTCGTTCTCTACTGACAAACGTGATAGTGATTTTTCGTGTGCCAGCTCAGGCCTCTTTTCTCCCCGATGCTTTTTCCCACTTGTTCAAAGTGCACGGTTCAAAACTTGTGTCCTCTTGGGAAGATACAGATTCATAGTTCGGACGATAAAAGCAGCGGAACTCGGCAAAACACGGAAACTTTCAACCTGATTGTCCGCATTGCCGAGCAACAAGTGGTATTCGAAGTTAACATTTAAAATTCATTCGATTCAAAATTTTCATTATTATTCTTGCTCGATTGTAACGATGGAAAGAAGGATAAAATATTTGCAAATCTTGGCAATTAATCAAACCTCTTTTTCTTTCTTCATACATTTTTTTTTTTTTTTTACGTTAATATAAATCAAAAATAACTTGGTTCAATTTGTTTTTTCAACTTGTTCCCACGTTTCACACACGATTTTACAAATTTGCAGTTTTGTACGATAGAAGATAATTGGACACCTGCTAAAGACACAGTCAGCACAGCGCGAGAAAATTGTCGATCAGAAAATAAACAATCGATACAAAACGTGTTAAAAGAAATACAATTTTTCTTCTTTTAATTCGTGCGAGAGCATTCGAGTGGCAAGATACTTTAAAATTAAAGAAGAAAGGAAAAACAAGGAAAAAGGAAATTGAAATTAATTAAACGTGAGATTCAAGATCAACGAGGAAAGCCCGTGTGTAAAATATGGAATTAGAACGATGAAGAAAGTGAAGGTCTGAGGCACTCGAAAGGAAAATGGAATTCCATAACTGCTGGTTGCTTTGAATTGTCCGCGTGTTGAACGTAGCTCATCGTGTGGAACGCGATGCGTTTGGGAAAACTCTTTCGTTAGAAACGAGGTCGTGCGATCCCCTGGAATCAAATATCATTGTATTAGTTTACCATTAGAGCACGGAGTACCGTAGGATTGGAAAAAAAAAAAAAAAGAAGAAATAATAAACGTTGAACGTAATCTGGGATGCACGTGGGATTAGAAGCTCCTACGCCAATGCCAGTGACGCCTATGCGCCGGAAAACTCCGCTTGGTTGCCTTAAAAGATCTGTGACTACGATTCTGCTTTTTTATAATAAAATTTAAATGAAAAGTTTTTTGTAAATAAGAAAATATAGATGAGAAAAATAAAGGATATCACGAGTTTGAGTGGTACAAGGTACAAAGGAGATATCGTGGATCGACAAAGTCTAGAAGAAAAATTAACGTTTCTAGATATTTATAGATAATATTTTCAACAGACAATTGTCTTGTTTAGGAATTCGAACAAATCGGTTAGGCATGTGACCGGAAATCTATGAAATATCAACGAAAGAAAAATGCAAGTATAATATATGTAGAAGGAAATCTAATAGAAGAAAGGAATGTAGATCTAATTAAAATGCTTGCTCAGAAGTGTTAAGAAAAAAAAAAAAGGAGAACGACAGAAATGGACAGAAACGATAACAATGTGAGCGTCGGGAATTCGGGAAACCCCCCGAATTCCTCGTCGACGACTCACGGTATTCTTCACAATACTTCCGGCGGAAATGATATACAGGTGCGAATCAAATATTTTGCAGAAATAGATGAATTGACTGTGGTGCCTACTGTCGTTATTCTAAAAATATAAATACAAAACAATTTTCATTATTATGTATCATGTTCGTTAACGCTAGACATTAATTTTATTATTTTTGCCAACTGTTCATTGTACAGGAAAGTTCCCTTTCAGAAATAATAAGCAACGCTATTCTATAATTTATATTTTCATTTAAGCGAAATTTGTCGCTTGCATTATTAATATCCTTTCAATTACTTAATTAGAAATCGTCGTATTAGGTATTCGAAATTCTGAATAATAGAAATTACGAAAACTTAACCTTTCGCACTCGAGTGGTGTCTCTGAGGCGCCATATTTAATTTATCGAAATATTCTAAAATGCGAAATTTCAGTTTCACCCTTATCAAAATATAGAAAATTAAAGAAGGGAGTAAAAATCGAAGGGAGAAGCGTGGCTGGAAAATTAAATTAGACCCGATTACGCCCAAAAATGCTTCGAGTGCAAAGGGTTGACATTCGGTTTGCAATAAAATGTGGTCCACGATTAGAGTAAAGTATGTGTTAAATAGAGGAAGAATCTTGTTAAAGAGAATCCTTAGAATTTTCATCCAATTACCGTTTCGCTTGTTTTCTCGCATTCTTACTATCTGTTGACGGAAAAAATGGGTTCATCGGAACCCTCACGAGAAACGATGCATTTTTATCGACGTATTTATATCTGTACAACATTGGACGAATGAACAGTTTGATTATATCAATCGTTTCGGGTACTTATCTTCGTGTAAACAATTTTCAGAACGGGGACAGAGGATGGGAGGTGCATCATGTAACTGTTACCCGAGTTCCCGGTTATGGATTTGGGATCGCCGTTTCCGGTGGCCGGGATAATCCTCACTTCACAAATGGTGATCCTGCCATTGCGATTTCCGACGTTCTCAAGGCTGGCCCGGCTGAAGGAAAATTACAGTAAGAAGATTTGAAGTGATTCGTGTATCATTTAAGGACGTTCATTTACATTCTTGCTTTTACATAAATTATAATATCCCGTCGATTTTGTTAACCCCTTGACTTACAATATCAAGTCAATATGTGACTTCAGTCGTTCAAACTTTGATTACAATTGAATTTTAAGTTTGACTCTTGTCAAGTGTGAAGTGTACGTAATATATCAATTTCCTTGATTTGTTTTAACGTTGGAGCAACAAATATTTACAGTACTGTGCAAAAGCTTAGGGTACTGCATGAAATTTGTTTCATATTTGAACAAATCTCTGTCAATGGTACTTATTTGTTATCATGTTGTGTATTTTGATAATGATCAAACATACCACACAAATTGTGAAAAGATATTTCACAGATTTAGAAGATAAAGAAACATTAAAAGTTATGATCTGGCTACCTCAAAGTCCAGATCAAAATATTATTGAACATGTTTGGGATCATTTGCACAGAGCACGAAGAAAAAGTCAACCAAGAAATCTAGATGATCTGTTTGAGCTGTTACAAATAGAATGGCAAAGAATTCCAATGGAAATAATTAATAAATTAGACGAAAGCTAATTAAGGCGAAGGGAGGCCACACGAAATATTGAGGTCTTTACCAAATTTATAAGAAAATTACATTCTATAATAGTAATGTTGTATAATAAAATATGCTCAACTTAACTGTGTGTCCGTATTTCAACTATCACAGACGTAAAATTGAAACTTAATGTAAGCAGCCTAAGATATTTGCACAGTACCATAGCTCTGACTGAGGCACCTGTTGGGAAAATCGTAAGGCAAGGAGTTAATTTCACTCGTTTCAATGCTAATTATATCATTTCACGTTGAAACAAAGAAAACCTGTTTCAGTACCTTTTCTAAGAATGTATATACAATCTTTCAGAGTAAACGATCGTATAATATCAGCGAACGGAATATCGTTGGAGGGCGCCGATTATGGAGCAGCAATCCGTGTCCTCCGAGATTCAGGATCAACAGTTTTGTTAGTCGTTAAACGTAGAGCTGCGTCGAATTCTTGTAACACCTCGGGAAGCTCCACCCTACAGAGCCATCGACTGACACTTACAAGAAACAACAAGAAAGATGGTAAACAGAATGCTTTTTCAGTAATCAGGATTCTGTGGTAATAATATGAACATTAGAACTACCAACGTTTTGTACAAACTTACCCTTGAATTAAAAATAAAGAAGAATAATAAATATATACAGGGTGTCCCAGGTTTTAATGTTCAAACTTTGTCAGTATATTTTATGGCACTAAATAAGAAAAAAATGTTAGGTAAACATAGGTTACATAGAGCTTTATTAAAAAGTTATAAGAAAAATACAGAATAGAAGAAGTAGTAACCGACTTGCTGCCATGTATTGTCAAGAATGGTAGACATTTTGAAGTGGAGTGTTAAATACATTGATCTAAGTCAGTTACTATTCCTATATTACTTGGATTTCGTATTTATGTTATAACTTTTTAATAAAGCTCTGTGTGACCTATGTTTACCTAACATTTTTTTCTTATTTAGTACCATAGAATATACAGACAAAGTTTGAACATTAAAACCTGGGACACTCTGTATAATAAGCACCGGAGAACGTATCTATTTTTCAGTAGAAAAGCTAGATACAACTTTGAAGGGATCGAATTTGATTATTCGTTTGTTTCCCGACTTTAGATTTTGGAATTGTTCTTGGATGCCGTCTCTACGTGAAAGAAGTAACTCGAGAGAATACAGGGGTGAAGCCAGGGGACGTTTTGACTAGAATCGGCAGCGTGGCCACGGATAACATGAGCCTGAAAGAAGCCAAGAAATTAATGGACCAGTGTAAAGATAGACTGTCGATCGTGGTGACTCGTGACAATTCTTGCTGTCACGTTCAACAACAAACGAAAAGCGAAACTGGGGAATATCTTTCTGGGACGACCAGTTACAGTAGTCAAAACCTATACGTTCCACCTCCGACGAGGCAGCCGATAGAAGACAAGAGTAACCTTGTTCCTCGAGGTCGTGCTAGGGGACCATTGATGGACGTCTCTCTCAGTCAATTGGATCTTCCTGCTACCCCTACTGTGGATCCTCCAAGACCACCACCTCCTAGACCAGAAGGTACGGTTTTTAAATAATAAACATCAAATATTATCCTTTTGCACTCGGCTGTCCCCTCTGGGGAGACGTATTTAATTTACCAGAGTATTTTGAAACACGACGATTAAGTTTTATTTATATTAGAACGCAGAAAATTGAGGAAATGCTCCGAGTGCAAAAGATTATTATTTAGAATAAAATACAGTCAACATATCTTTTTTTCAGATTATTACAGCACAAGAAGACAACTCTATGATGATGATTTATCTAGGAACAAACTTCCAATGTAAGTAATATATTTATCATTCTAACACGTGCAATTGATAGTTTCTGTTTCAAGAAGAATTTTTAAGTTTCGTTATACTTGAAAGATGAATTTAGGACCCTGAAACAAACAAAAATTGTTGGTCTAGAAGTATGCTCGCAAACAAGAAGTGAATATCTTTTGAACGAAACGAAATATTATTTTCTTTGAAGATCCTAAATTCATCTTTCAAGTTTGCCCATTTAATCCGGAAACACCCTGTATATCGAAAGTACGACAGTTTCCTTTAATATTCTTCCTAGGCCGGATCCTCGATTCATTACTTTCCAAAAAGAAGGATCGGTAGGTGTTCGCTTAAGCGGCGGAAACGAAACCGGTGTTTTTGTAACGGCCGTTCAAACAGGTAGTCCAGCTTCACTGCAAGGTTTACAACCTGGGGATAAAATTTTAAAGGTGAGGATTATTTTAATTTCTTTCAAAATCAATGAAAACTTCAATTTTAGTCATGTGTGTATGTATACAAAAAATTATAGATAAACGATATGGATATGAAAGGGGTAACAAGGGAAGAAGCTGTTCTATTCTTACTCAGTCTTCAAGAACAGATCGACTTGATCGTTCAGCACCGACGACAAGAATACGATCAAGTGATAGCGTCTGGAAAGGGTGATTCGTTTCATGTAAAGTAAGCAGCTGATAAATAACACAGAAAAAATTTCTACCCATGATCGAATAACATCTCGTCTTTATCTCCGTATTCGTTCGACATTACAGAACCCACTTTCATTACGAACAACCGCAAAAAGGTGAAATGAGTTTCCGTAGCGGGGATGTGTTTCACGTAGTGGATACGCTGCACAATGGAGTCGTTGGTTCGTGGCAAGTCTTTCGTATTGGTAGGAACAATCAGGAAGTACAGAAAGGAATTATACCGAATAAAGCCCGAGCCGAAGAACTAGCAACTGCGCAATTCAATGCAACAAAGAAGGAAATGAGTGCCAGTGAAAGCAGAGGTAGCTTCTTTAGGAGAAGAAGAAGTAGTCATAGACGTTCGAAATCTCTCGGAAGAGTAAGCTTCCTCCTGGTTTTTTGCCAATTTATCTTTTCTTTCTGTTTTATATATAAAATACTAACGTGTAGGATTAACATTTAGACATACTAAAATTGTATCAAATAACAGTATAACGTACTGGTATACTTACATATTGTTTGTGTCGTTTCAGGACCACTGGGACGATGTGGTGTTTTCAGATAGCGTCAGCAAATTTCCAGCCTACGAAAGGGTGATCCTCAGACATCCGGGTTTCGTCAGACCCGTTGTGCTGTTCGGTCCTGTTGCGGATCTAGCCAGAGAAAAACTCTTGAAGGACTTTCCCGATAAATTCACATCTCCGCGTGAGTAACGGAAACTTTAAATGAAAAGTTTTGTTCAAACTTTGCACACTGCTTTATTAATATAATATTTATCGCCTGACAAAATTGGAAGAACTTGACATTTTTTCTTTCTAAGGGATCATACAACCTTAACAGATATTTAATTTTTAAACTTCAAAGAAATATTTCTCTTTTCTATAGAAATGGAAAACCAGCTGGACGATAACGTTGGGAAGAACACGAAATCGTCGGGTATCATTCGACTGAGCGCCATCAGAGAAGTCATGGATCGTGGGAAGCACGCTTTGTTAGATATCACTCCGAACGCGGTGGATCGACTGAATTACGCGCAATTCTATCCTATAGTAATTTTTCTGAAAGCCGAAACGAAACAGATCGTTAAAGAGATGCGTGCAGGAATCCCTAAGTAAGTAATTTTGTTAAATCAAAAATTTCAATATGAATTGTTCAATTCTGTGAATGAAAAGGATCTCGAATTTCTTTCCAGATCGGCTCACAAGAGCAGTAAAAAGCTTCTGGAGCAATGTCAAAAATTGGACAAAATCTGGGGCCATATCTTCAGCGCGGTAATCACTTTAACTGCACCGGAAGCCTGGTACCGAAAATTAAGGGAATTGATCGACAGGCAACAGCAAGGATTACTTTGGATGAGTCAAACTAAGGTAAAAGTGTGCTTAATCGTTAATGCTGATTGCATGAAGAATGATAGAATGGTCAAGAGTTGAATGGAGTTAAATTTTCTTTTCCTCAAAATTAAACAAGATTTTTGATTTAAATACTAGGAATGTTTGAACCGAAATATCGAAGCAAAACCATGGAATGATATGACACGTTGATGAAATTATTTTATAATAATTTATTATAGACGTACGGTCGACAAATGACGTGGGATCCATGCCATTCGTCCGGCGAACCTCGTGATTTACCTCCCCCTCCTTTACCCCCGCCGATTTCGAAGGAAATCGTGTATCACGACGTGAACGAAAATGACACTTATCACACGGACAAATTGTTTTCATTACCTTCTTATCCGTCTCTAACTTCTGATGTTGTCCGTGAGCAATTTTTCGGCTACATATGAATCCCGCTTTTCCTAAACACAGGTGTCTTGATTATCAAATTTTGAATAATTAGATTTACCGCTAGTTTCCCAAAGGATTATAATATTTTACAGTATTTTGTCTGTTTCTTAATTTTGTACACTAATTTTTTTTTACGTCTTCCAATGATTTAGTTAAAATATTTAGTACATGTTAATTTACTGTTTCAATACTTTAACTGCCACTTCAAATTTGTCGCTTGCATTATTAATGTCCTTTCAGTTACTTAATTAGAAATTGTTGTATTAGGTACTCGAAATTCTGAATAATAGAAATTACGAAGAATTGTAATAATAATAGGTAAAATTTGATCAAAATAAATGCTTCGCCTGACCAAGTTTTCAGCTACTTTAGCATGGCAGTCAAGGTGTTAAGGTGAATGTATTTTGAAAAGAAAATGCTTTTGTTGTTATGATATTTGAAGATATTCGAGACACCTTTTGTATTATGTTTCATTTAATTTGCATGGCTACATTATATCATAGCTTTATTATAATACATATTATTGTGAATCGTGAAACAAATAATCGCATATGTTTAATATCGTCCAAGTATTTAAATACTAGTCAGTATGGCCAAGAAGAAAACAGTTTTATAATTTTGTATGTACGAGGACGACTTTAAAATATAATTTTAAAGCGTTTCTTTCTCTTCTTTTTTTTCTTTTTAGTGTTAGATTCAATGGGGAAATCACGAGGAATTAATGACACAGTTAATAAAATTAAGACTTCTCACTTCCTTTGTTGACAGAATTTAACCCTTTGCACTTGAAGTGTTTTTTGATCGTATCAAGTCTAGTTTATTTTTATAGCAAAATTCTTGAAACCCAAAAGCTCCATTTTGAAATGAAAAAGTTACCTATGTTTATGAATTTGTACATTTTTATTTCTATTGCTAACTTGCTATATTTTAACGTAAATAAAATTTGTAATTTTTATTTTACAAATTCTCCAATAAATTACATATGTTCCCCTAGACGCACCAATCGAGTGCAAAGGGTTATGTATCCTTCCGTTAAAGTAAAAAATTTTAATAATCAGAACAGATTTCTTTTGATAAGAAATTTGTGCAAATCTCTGAGATATGTTCAAAAACAGAGTGAAGAATGTATACATACAGGGTGTCCCGTAACTACTGTAACATCGGAAAATCGGAGATAGCTGACACGATTTTGAACAACAATTTCCTTTGCAAAAATGTCGGACGGCGCTTTGTTTTTGAATTATTAACGAAAACCACTGACCAATCAGAGCGCGCGTAGACCGACGTCCCTATCACGGCTGAGCGCGCGCTCTATGCGCTCTCTGATTGGTCAGTGTTTTTTCGTTAATAATTCAAAAAACGAAGCCTCGTCCGACATTTTTGCAAAGGAAATTATTCAAAATTGTCTCACCTACCCTCCATTTCCGACTCCTACACTAGTTACGGGACACCCTGTATAACTTTTAAGTGAATTTAATCAAAATAAATTCAAGCGTGTATTACTGGATAAATAACGCACCGGAACACGACAAAATTTTCTAACCAACAATTTAATTTCACAAAAATTCTATTCATCGTCCATCCTTCATATTTTTGCAAAACTAACAAATTTTGGTTGCTGATATTGTTATGTTTTCGCTGTCGCACCTGGGTTTTCCTAAGCTGAGTAATTGTCTCAAAAGTATGTTTTTTTTAATTCTCCCAATAAATTAATAAATATACAAATTCTCAGTTGGAAACGTTAGAAGACATTTATCCTATAATTTTCGATATACCTTAACCGAATGGCAAGTATTTGTTCTTCGTTTGGATTTTAACCCTTTCAGACACTGTTGCTTCGGTTGCGATACATTTATCTGTTCATCAAATATTTACAAAACCCTTCACAAAATTTCAAAGAGAAAGAATGGAAAGTCTGAAAGGGTTGAACAAGGCGTAAACCTCTGTAATGTGTTGTCCTCTGTGTCCTGCGATGATAGCCAGAAGAAGCACTCTCGGATGACTTCCTATTCCCGATGACATCTCGCCTCTCCTATGCCTCTTCCCCGGAGAGTGACTTGGAATTGAGTCCGGCACCAACTTTACCGGGTGCTCTGGGTGCACCCTCCAGACTGAAAAGCAGCTCTGATCCAAGTATCGCCACGCAAGATGACATTGCTGCACCACCTCCTTATTCGACCACTTATCAGGTGAATTTTTACTTCATTATTTTATTTTCAAGTTGTCCAACTGTTCCTACTGTATTAATCTTCAAAGTATTTAATAAGATTACTTGTAATTAGTTAAATAAGATCTTGATCGATGAAGCATCTGTGATCACACAATTCTGAAATGTTTCTATTTTTTTCCAGCAATCGTTTGAACAACCAAAAAGAAGATCACAAGGAGGAATGGGAGATGGAAAATACGGATTCTCGTTATCAGGCCAAGTTAGCAATCAATCAGGATCACCAGAGTTTCTGGGTGGCTCGTTTGAACCAAGGTCCTCTCATCATAGTCCTCCTGATTTACCACCACGGGTAGACCGTAACGCGAAACCAAGTAATCAGCAGCAACAACGGAATACAATTGGAAGATCGGCTCAAGAACGACTGCTTAATAAGACAGATTCGGTTTTGGATGTTGCCAACTACATAAACGCGACGCCCCATAAAGCCAATGCTACATCGTCGCTCGAAAGAGCTCAGCCAAAAGCGGTAAGAATTAACCCTTTGAGGACGAAACACTTTTACGCTTGACACAGTAAACGCATGGAATATTATTTAATTAAAATAAAATAAGCTGTATGCTAAAAATCTCTGTTCTTCGCACTTATGGTTACGATTTGTGTCAACAATATAGTAAGTTGCTGTGATAGTATATGTGTCGATTGTCCGCAAAGGGTTAAGAATCTTTTTTGTTGTTACCACTTATATAGGTTTCATTGATTGTTGCATGATTTGTCTACAGGGAAGCTACGATAGCATGTCCTCTTACGATTCCTATAATAACACAAATGGAAACACTAGTTACGGAGCGCCAGGTTTGAACACGTCGACAGGTCGGTTGGGTCCGAATGTACCCGATGATCTGAAGAGCAGCGGTGCACCGGCCAGGTCGCACGATCCTTACAGATTCACAAGATCGACGGCGCAACCGATTCCTGGACACGATTCCCAACCACGTACCGATTACGCCAAATACAGGTACATCGTTAAATAATTCTATCCAATCGAGAAATTAATCGATTAACCGAAGAACAACAACTAGCTTTCAGCAACGTAAATGCGTTACATTTATAAAATACGAGATTTCTGAATTTTCAACAATCCTCTTTCTCTATTTTTTCTCTTTTAGACCAGTGACGCGAAAGCCTCGACCATTAAGGAGAACTTGTAGAATTTATATTTCTAGTCGTGACACATTAGTTTGAATTTATTTCCCTTTTTATTTTACTCAAAGTGCAATCCTTGATTTTATATGTTTCTTTACGTGTTTATACCAACATCCCGCTAGTGTTTATTTTATTTTGCAGGCAGTTTATATATTTATTTTAAGTTACTAATGTTAACAAATTTTAATGTCTCTTAATTTGTAACAATTATCCCTTACGTTCCTGTAAGCTAGAACATTTTGCTTCGTATATTGTAGCCGCACAACCGATTACAAATCAATCACACTACCGCAAAACAAACCTGGAGGATCGTACAAACCTATACCACCTCCAAAGCCAAAAAACTATAGGCCACCTCAAGCAAACTTAGCACAGTCGGAGAATAATGGAAACGAGGGAAGTAATACTCATCAGCATTCGAAGAGCTATTCCATTGCTACTTCTCATGTAAGTAATCTCATCCCATTAATATATATACGAAGAAATACCGTGTACCGATACGTAGTATCATTGCAAAATGGAATGCTACATTTTAATCGGCGCAGGAGGTAAACTAGCGCCTTTGTCGACGGTTGTGTAAAAATTAGGAAGCTCTCGAACAAGGATAGATCTTCTTAATTTTTCCGCAACCGTCGCTGAAGTCAGCTCAGGTTTCGACCGTGGCTCCTGCGCACCCTTAATTATAAACAAAAACTTTGTTAATGTTCTTTTAGGTAGAAGGAGGCGCCAATAACGCGCAACGCAACAGTGGACAATATTATTACAATATTCCACCACCGAGTCGACACGATTCGAACATTGGAAATTCTCATCACAACCTGAATCATCTTTCAACGCCTGCTCACAATCACAGCCTGAGCCACACGCATGCGCATTGTAGCCCGCCAATGTCGACTCACAGTCACAGTAACAGTGCCAGTCAATTGAGTCTCGGTTTGTCTCATAATAGAAACAACATGAATCACAACGGATACGTCGCGAACAATGGACACAATGGACCGACGCAAAGTTTCCCAACTAGTCCGGGACATAACCGGGAACCGAGCGGACTAGATCTCGCCGGAAGTAGGGAACAAAGAGGAAGTGCCTTTGAACTTTATCGCAAACCTGTACATCATTACAGCGCGAGGTAAACATTCAATTTTTCCATGCCTGTTAATTGTTTCGTACAACGACCTATTGATAGAGAAATGTACTTTGTTATTACAGTTAACCTGTGCAAGGATTTGTAATTTAACGGAGGGAAAGAAAATCGATGGAGGATTTTAATTTTATTAACCTTGAAACGGACATTTGACACTGTTGAAATCTAAATGTAACGCGATTAATGATATAGAAATACGAATTTCAGAAAGGATGCCAGATTTCAGAGAGAGTTAATTAAGAACCGTAACGTTGAATCTGTTTCATTTTTTTCACTCTGATTTTGTATATATGATTTTAATAATAAAAAAAAAAAGAAGAAAAAAAAACAGTTTTGCAAAAATAATTGTTAAATAAATAAATACATTAATAAAACAAATTATTTTCTCTTTTCTTTTTGCAGAGCTTCGATTAAGATAATTTTAAGGTATATTAGGTAAATGAATTAAATGTTCGATCTATATAGCGTCTACTATTGCAGTTTTTTTTATGAACAAAAAAATGTGATAGTTGTATAAAACAATAATATGTAAAGAATAAGTCAAGGTTTTTACAGGGTAAATTTACTTTTCTGTACAATCGTCGATGTACATCGATAACATTAAGACTTCTATTACATTTTTATTGAACCGTTCCCAAAATTGACATGGACTTCCCTTCGGGGAAATTTTACCTAAAGTTTCCCAGCAAAATTTCTCAGGAAAGAAAAAAGGAAGGGGAACAATTTAACTCTTAATTGCTATGATACCTCAAAAGTTTTATAAACATTTCAATGATTAAAAAAAATATATAAAAATATAAAAAAAAATGTATATTGAAAAGATTATTTTTAATAGATATGTTTATAACATTTTTATAACTAATAATTTGAATAAAATGTAAAATTAATACGTGGAATGAGTTTATTATGTTCGAAATTTATACTCGATCACATCAATTAAGAGTTACTCTGTTGTATCATTTGATTCTCATAATTTCGACAATTCCTGATAACTGAATCAATTAACAATAAGAATTATATATGAAACTAAGATCTTCCAAAAGCTCCTATCATCACGATATGCTACCAGTATTTCCATAACATTTTTAATATAATACTAAAACTTAAATAAAGCTTCACACTTCTTAAAAATAATTATTAATTTATATTTAGATATGTAATACTTCGTATTTTTCTTTTTATCACTCATATATAATTATACATCTTTCACTTTTATACAACATTGAAACGAATAACGAAAGAATCGAATAAATATATGGAAACACTGGTTTTTGAAGACATGATTCTCATAGGAAACAACAAATCGGAATAACAAAAATCTATGATTTATGACTAGTTCTCGTTAAGGAAAATAAGCGAGCTTGGTCGTAAATCATGGATTTCATTATCATTCAACTATAATGCCATAGGTCGGAATCAACGTTACTATTATTAACGTTGAATTAATCCCGATATGGTTTAACAAGAATCTTGATTATCAGAAGACTTATAATTAAAGAAAAAAATGTTTTTCAAATCCTCCACAATTTCTCTTATAATAAGTATTCTTTAAAGATTCGGTTACAAGTAATTATATTTCGTTGTAAAACTTTAAAGAATAGAAAGAAAAAGGAATATATCTTTTGTCATAAATACCTGATAATTTGTCATAAATACCTTCCTTCTTCGTGTGTCCGATAATCAAGATTCTAAAACAATCCGGACGAGGAGTCTCTCAATGTGAAGCTAGCGAACAATATTAAGCGAAAATACATCTATAATACGCCCAGTTATTGTCAGTTTAATCCCAGAGTATTCAGACGGCAGAGGAGAACGAAGGGCGGCATTCATTTAAGTCCCAAAAGCCACTCTGCAACGCCGAGGTAGTAAACGGTTTGTGCAATCCCAAACAAAGGCGCTATCACGATCATCCTACATGCGCCACCTTTGAAAAATGCCGTCACCCCCTCGTTTCTCAACGTTTTACTGCAAAAGCATAATTCTGATTCTGTTTCTTTCCGTTTCAAATCGCATTTGAATCGAATATTCTTATTATTCACAAAATCGATTCCCACTTACCCTATACAGTCCAGCACACCATTGTACGTGGGTTCACCAGGTGCCTTTTTGATTACTTGCAGTCTAGTTTTCACCACATCGAATGGATTGACTAATAACGCGGCTGTAGAACCAGCCGCGCAACCGGCCAAAAATGAACACCAAAATACGGCTAACAATAAAGAAAAAGAAAAAAGAAAATGATCAAGTTACAAGTCGAATCAAGTTGTTTTCAAGTAATTTAAGAAGACATACAGGAGCCATCTTCCCGCTTCGGCCCAATATCATTCAGTCTAGCGAACAGTGGGAAGTAGATAACAGAAAATGTAACATCTCTAAGGGCCGTTGCACCGGTGCCTTGGTAAAGTCCCAAAATACCCCTCTTTCGAAGTAGATCCTTCGTTAAGGAAATGGCTGACACCTTTGGCACACTTTGCCCTGCTATAATAATACAATTTATTAGTCGTTTAATCGTTAAAATGATTACTCGTCGCTTATATTAACGATTGTTCGATTTATCTATCAATTTAAGTACCTTTTTTAGCTGCCATCGCTACTCGCCCAGCATCCTGCATTTGGATTTTAAGTAATTCCATGGGGGTTGTGATAATAATTTGGCAAGCTCCTGCTAGGCCACCGGCAAGCATTTCGCGTTCTAATGGCAGTTTTTGTCTGTACAGAAAATCACCATTTCTCCTATTGTCGATATTAAATTTGTAATAATATTTGGTTCTTGTTATTTTATAGCTAATAAAATTGACCACTCTTCAAATTTCAATTATTAGGCATGATACACTGGACTGATCAACAATGTAAGAAGTTATGCATTGAAATACATCACACCAGAGGTGAAAATGTTAATATCAAATATCAATCATTAATTTTAGCGTCGGTATATTGATACCAATGGAGTTATTGGTTTTAGTATTAACAGAATTATCGATATTAACACATCGAGCGTTCTAGAAGAAACATGTAGTTACACCTAGTTCAAACCACGATATGAATTATTAATAATATGTCGCAATGACTCAATTTAAAACAATTTTAATAGATCTGCTATCTAGACTGCTGGAAGAGCAGTACCATATGCAATTGTTATAACATGTCATTTCTTCTTCATATCATTTTTAAATTACTAAATCCGTTTCTCTCACAGTGAGCCAAATTTTAGTTAAACAACATAAAAAATATGCCAAACAAATGACAGATATTGAACGCTCTACAATTTATACTTGAATATTATGCCACCCTGTAGTTCAATACGACAGCACCAGTTACAGACATTTTATCGCCGAGCACCGTTTTTTCCCACTGTTCATCGGACACCGATGACCCTCGCGGCAGACAATACGTATGTATTGATTGCTACTAACCGAAGTACCAATACTAGTATCTATCCTACGTAATTGCCGTCGATAATACTAGTACCAATATTGATAGTGGCATTAGAATGAACATCGTTATCGCTATCGTTATCACGACCATTACCTTCCCTAAAGAAATGTAACCAAAAATCAATATACCCGGCTCCAGTAGATAAATAATGACGGAACATATCGTTGGCAGTGAGTTTAATTGCTTTTTCTGGCGTGATCAAAAGAATATTTACACCGGATCCTTTATACATGCCGAAATAACCCTCAGCTCTGTATGTTTTTCTAAAACAGTCGAACCTGAAACGTAAAAGATTCAATTACGATTTCTTCCGTTTCTTGAATACATTTTTATAATCCATGTAATTGAAAAACATGTGTGGAATTACTGACATCGATTTATACATTCGTTCGCCATTGGGGCCAACAACTTGATTCTGTAATCGTGTTTTAACCAGGTCCAATGGAAATACCACGGAGACACCAATAATACCCGCGATTCCGCCATTGATAATTTTTGGTAGAAGACTAAAATAAATAAAATGTAACACTTTTATTATATTTGTATGAATATTATTTGTTTCTTTTTTCTTTTTGTATTTATAAAATTCTTTTCAACTTACTTAAATTGTTCTGAAGTTTTTTTCTCGCCGCTTTTTTCCATTGAAACTTGAATTTAGAACTTCCTCCCTGTAATAAAAATGAATATTACTGTACATTTGATAAAATATTACAGAACGTATTTCGATATTATAAACATTGATACGAAAATTGAGAATATTTTGTACTCTTGCAATTCTTGGAAATATTAGTTGAAATTTTAAGGGACATAATAATACACCAGCCATTCTATTCTCAGACACGTGTTCTAATGATTTCGCTGCTGACGGTGCTCTCTATTTTGGTATTTATTACTTCTGTATTTTATATATCAAACAATAAAATTATAAACAGTATTTTATTAAAATACTGACAACTCCGAATGCCAAGATCGAAAATTACTTTTTTGCGAATTTAAATTTACCGCAAAATATAAAAGGGATCGTATATTGTCACAATGCATATAACGTTACGAATGTGTATATATATAATCGTAGCTTCTTTTAATTCCAGCTACGTTAGCACTTCTCTATTGAGAAACGACCTGGACTGACCTGGACGCATCATTGATTTCCTACGAAAGCCAAGAACCTTCCAGCAAACCTTGAGAGCATTATTTTGGCTGACAACGAATGTTCTACATTCAAGCTACTCGGTTTAATCGATATGTTGACGATGTTGCACGAAGAAAAGAAAGTTTTTATATCATTCGAAAGAATGGGACAAGAAAGTAATACTTTTGATTATCACGCTATTAAATATCATTATAGTGCATAAGAACGCGATATACAAAGTATGGCTATTTAACGTTCAATTGAAGCTATAATTAAGAAGAGAATAATGAATTATTCATGATATCAGTTTTGAATAATTGGCTAATTTATAATGCACAAGGGTGTAGCGAATAGAACCGTATCTCTAACATGTTTTTAATTGAGTACAATCAATGTTGAATAAATCTCGAAGCAGCTGTCATTCGAGCTGTTCGTAATGCGTTCAGCGATTTCCAATGTGTGACGATTTGACGAGTTTCGATATAAGCGCCGATCGATATTTTCTAGTCGAATGCTGTCAACATGGAAAATTCCATTGAAAGTATTTTTAATTTATATCCTGACATTATTAAAAATAAGTTCCATCAATATAGCCAGTTTTGATAACATTTCAAATCGTCGCATGATTGAATGAAAAGTTGCGGAAATATTATGTAAGAATGTAGTTAAAGTTTGCAACGGGATCGATACACGGTATACTGATTTTTTGAAAATCTGTCAGTAAACTTTATACAAAATTTATGTACGAAATAATATGCCAACAAACAATTTGCACAATTTCATTTTAATATAAAATAATATTATTAATGACGATCTGATATAATATCATGAATAAGAATGTAGAACATAGGTACAAATATTGATAAATATGTCTATAACTGAATATTTAAAACAATTAGTAAATAAATAGTTCCAACTGCAGAAGTCAATAATCTTAATAATGAAACATAAACGGAAATGACTAAAACAATAATAAAACAAAAAGTAATTGAAAATAAGTAACAATACATACATACAGGCAATCAAACTGGTAAATATGCGAGTATCAAGTGCCTAATGAAGTAGGTTAGGCAAATGTGCCATCCATATACATAATACCGCACGGTAGAAAGGTTAGGTTTCAACTTTATAAAAAATTCTAAAGATTTGTATCAATAACTTACAATAGCTTTAAACAAACGATGATCCATGGAAAATGTTTTTTTAGTTACAAAAATCATTAATCGTAAATGGATCATTAATTTAAGTAAGACAATTTATTGCTTAAAATTACTGTTGAAAAAATTTCTTCTAACACAAATCACAAATGTCAGATCACTTTCGGCAAGAATGATTAATTGTTGGGAAACAATGAACCGTTTCTACGACAATTAGAATAAAATTTTGGTATGACAGTTGACCGGAAACTTAGCAGAAGACGTACTCACCGATCAAAAGTGGAGAATGGTCGTTGATGATGTCTCGTTGATAAAAAGCAATTCTTATCATCGAAAACGATGATAAGAATGACGTAGAAAACTCGATCTCAAACAGTCAGTATAACTGGCATGATACTCAACAGATTTCGTATTCACCGGGGATCTTCAAAGATAAAAGAGGACTTGATACGGTCCACGGGTGGAACGTCGCTGGCTTACGTCACAGGCAACGCGCCAATCGCATAGTCCTTAGAGGGAAAGAGAGAAACTTCTGAGGGATGATGTCCCCTTTTTTTCGTTTTATTTAAACGGTATAAATTAAAGTACATTGCTGGTAACATACTTATTATGATTAAGGTCCCGTTACAGCAGAAAATTCAATTATAAATTTGCTACCTCCCGAAACTTCAATTGCTCTCAATTTGTCATTTTATTTGTACAAATATGGAAGTTATTTGTAATTTAAAAAATACAAATATTTCAAGTTTAATATTTTGTTGTGATAACATTTTATAGAATTAAATGAGTGCAAAATTAGAGATCGTTAAATTATGTGTAATAAAATAGATATGGATAATTGTATTACATACATACGATGAGAGGTGGAGAAAACATATTAAATAAATGTTGTAATTATTTCTCAAAATAAATACATGCTGCATACATGAGATTAAACTCTTTTTTACTTGTGTGATTTTAAAAACATTTCTAATCATATATGTATATTTATAAGAAAATTTAATTAGAATTAGATCATATTACACCCTGAAGGTGGCAGAACGGTTACAATTCAAATTACAGCCTGAAGGTAAATAAGTTGGCGATGTTCAAACAAGATTTCTATATCTGTTCTTAAATTAATATTTGTTTATGTTCTTTAATATATGTCAATGTCATTTATATTGTATCCTCTTGTTAGCGCAATTATATTACGGTTACACGCTACTTCAAATTACATACTATCAAAACAACATCAAATTTAACCTTATCTTTTTCTGTCTGTAACAAGTGAAAATATATTATTTTAGTCTTTTCCATTTATCATTTGATGTTTTGAATATTATATATTATCGAAAGAAAGGTAGATATTAAGTGATGAAAACAGTGGTGTTAGAAAGTTCTTCCGAAGATGACGATGTGTATTTAAATTCTGTAGCAAAATTAAAAGGTATGCATAAAAACAGTAATGATTTCAATTCTTTCAAAAATATATCTTTAAATTTGTTTATGAAATTTAGAAAATTCTTCAATTACACAAACAACAATTCAATTGATCAACAATTTATTTACAGCTCTAAAGAAGAAACAATCACTGGTACATGACAGACAAAAGGATGTGGAAAAAGCAGAAGAAAAAACGGACGAATTGAAGCACGTCTGATACATATAAAATAAAGTTCATAAAAATTAGTTTCTTTAGCTTTTATAATTTGCAATTCTATGTTAATATTGTTAATGTATCTTTTATAGAAATAACATAATTCAATACGGTATGGCTATAAGTTTGACAGAAATTATTCATCTTTAGGGTCGAAATACCAACGGAAAATGTAGAAAAACAAAGACCAAGTAGGAGAGGAAGGAGTAGAAGAAACACAGATGGTACTGGATCGTCGAGACAGAGACAAGTAAGATAATTAAATAGATTTCAACCAGTATTTGAAATTGTTAATTAACTTCATTAAATAAACTTGCAATTTAGATGAATTTAAAGTATTTTATATTATATTTGATTTTGTGAAGAAATATTGTCAACTTTTATATTTATTACCATTTCTTTTAGAGAATTCCACCAGATCCGGATTCAGATTTGGAAATTGTTTCCATAGAAAAACCAAATTCCTCCGAAAATGATATCGTAATAGTGGAAAATTTTGTAGACGAAGTTTCACACTCCGGTGAAGAAGAGGACTACGAGCTAATTATAAAAATTCTCTGGCGATCCAAAAATATGCATCGTTTAAATATTCATAGAGTATGTACCTAAAAATGAGTAAACTGTACATAAATAATTGAACGAATAACTTATAATGGAAGTTATTGTTTCAGAATGAAAATTTTCGAAAAATTTTCGAGTATTTCGCTGATTTGGAAGGAGTATCGATAGATGAGATTTTAATAACAAAAAAGGAAAAAACTATTAAAAGAAATGATACTCCAGCTTCTATAAATTTATCTGTGATAGATATACTTGGTAAATTAATCTTTACATACTTTTGTATATTAATTCGAACAAAAAGCATATAAACACAGTTTTATATAATTTATGAAAAAAAATATTTTTGCAGAAGGCGGTATTATTAAAAAAGACAGCACCATGCTACAAAATAATCTAGAACAAGAAAATGATAAAGACGTTTGTGTCGTAAAAGTACAGACAACAAGTAAGAAAAACATAATAGTGTCTGTTAAACGAGATGAAAATTTTCAAGTCGTTTTCACGAAATGTGCTCAAGATTTAAACGTGGCAGAATCAAAAATTAAATTGTACTTCGATGGTGAATTAGTTACTTCAACAGATACTCCCGATTCGCTAGATGTAGAAGATGAGGCTTGTTTCGATCTCCGATTATCTTCGTAGCTAATCATTGTTTTAGTATTTATTAAAAAATGTTTTGTAAAATCTTGCACGTACTTCATGAATGTTTGTACCAAATCACTATGTTTATATGAGAAATGTATTAATTATATTCCACTTTACTGTTTTCTTTAATATTTAAGCTCTCACCTGATTAAAGAAAGGAAGTCATATAAATAAAAGTATATATATATACATTTAAGTTAATAAAAAAGAATGTACATTTAATTTATTTTAAATTTTATTAAAAGTTTTTGTCAATTGCAACTGTTTTATGTTAAAATTAATGGCGGAGCTTCAGAAGGCGGTAATTCCCTAGTTTCCTGCGCTTCCACGACACTACTTCTTATTATATTGCCCTCTGCATCAGTTTCGTCGATCGATATTAAAATGTTCGAAATGACAGGCATTGATTTTTTCTGGTGCGCATCATCTCCTCGTTTCTCCGCGACTGCTTTCTCTGCATCTTCTTCTTCGTCATCCAGATCTTCAAAAATCTAACAAATATAAAAATGATATATTTCAGTTACTCATTATTCAAGTTTTATTCTGAATAAACAAAGCTACCTCAACTTGGGGCACAATGGCATTTTTATTTAATTTAATTTTAAATTTTTTGTTTTGATCTTTTAAATTCCCGATCGAAGAATCATTCTCTTCTTCAATAGCTTCGTATCTGACTTTCTGTAATCTGTAGCAACCATCTTCCTCGTGGGTATATTGAAACCTTGTATGACCACTGGGTAATTGTAATCGATGTGCCTCGATTAAGTGTTTGGTTAATCTATAACTTTTTCTGTACTTAATTGGACATTCATGGCAACAATACCATCGTACTTGCAAACCATGAGCTCGTTCTATGTGCCTTAAAATACGATCTTTTGTAATTGACAATTTTTCTTATTAATCAAAATTAATGTACACAATAAGAACAAACTTTGCGTGTATGTACCTATCGAGAGTATATGCGCCCTTGCATTTGTATAAACATCCATCGAAATGACACGAAAAGTTAGGTCCACTTGTATGCACCGTCATATGAGAATCAAGATCCTGTTGCGATTTGGCAGCATGACTGCAAAGTTGGCACGGAAAGCTCCTGGTAGAAACGTGTCGATATCTAACGTGTTTAGCCAAACTGGCTGGTGATTCGCAACTCATATCGCAGAGAGTGCATTTATAGTGAAAAACATGCATTCGCATATGATCCCTTAAAATTCCTTCAGTAGGATAAAATTTATTGCAATGGGAACATTGAAATCCTTGAACTGAAAAAGATTAATCTAAATTATTTTTTTTTACATAGTTTGATTATACTTTGTTTTATTAATATAATTAGATATTTATAAGCGTACATTTAATTTTCTTAAAAAAATTCTAATCTTGAAATTATACAGCTTTCTAAGAAAAATGATTTTTTCAAATAGATTCAAGATATCTTATGTATAAAACAGTAGAAAATTTTAATTGTACCATCAATTGGTATTTGCCGTTTGCAATGAATGTGAAACTTTGTATTAGAAGCAAAGGTAGCACCACAATCGGGACAAGCGACAATTTTTTCTTTGGTATGTCGCCGTACATGATCCCTCAATTTATATAAATTAGGACACAAGCTATTACAACCTGTCCATTTACACTCTAAACCTCCTTCAACTTTATTGCCCCTTGGACTTTCTTCGATATGGGCACCTACATGATATAAATATAATTGATAATTTCTAAAATGCTTTAAACATTCTTCCCAACAACAAAGAAGAGGCGTAGAAAGTTCCACAACATTTTTCCATTCAGAATCTCGACGACATTTCTGAAACAAAACAAATTGATTTCGAAAAAACATGCAAAATCGCAAAATATTGTTATTGAAATATTAATTGAACGATAATTATTTGATATTTAAAAAATAAAATTTAACAATTAGTTATTATAATTAATATTTAATATAACATTATTACTCGATTAAAATTATTTAATTTTAATAATAGAAGTAAACAGATCGTGAAATTTGTTTTAAAAAATGATAATTAATTGTTTCTTACGGGTAACTTAATTCGGGCGCGAATATTTGAACCGATACATTTTAATTTGGTATGATATGCGTGATAATTCACGTGTCTCGTTATCTCATCAGGATCGCTACTTTCGTAGAAACAACTATTCCACTGACAGACATAAATAATGACATTTTTCTCGTTTGTCCGCGTATTTAAATCTGACACGTGCCCAGCCACGTGATCTACGAATCTTTTAACGTGATTGCTTTCATATTCGCAACTAGCCCATTCGCAGAAAAGATGATAAATTTCGCATTTGAGCGGTAAACCGATTCTTCTTCTTTTCGTACCACATTCTGACACGGAATCGAATTCTGAATCAGTATTATAGCTATCATCGTCATCTGTTAATTTCCTTTTGCACAGTATTTCATCCGTGTACGTAAAATTTTTTTGAGATTCTACCCAATCGTTACATCGTTGTTGCACGTCTTTACTAGTTATTAATTTTTTTTCAAATTCTGTCATCTTCCAATTTTGTTTATCGTTAAAATCTCAGTTTTATTGCAGCGATAAAATCTGTTGAAACATATTGGAAGGACACAAAATTAATAAACATATATCAGATATTAATTTTGTTTTAAATTCAAAGTTGCCAACTAGGCTTGCGTCCTGATCGGTCCTCATACTGTTACTTATGTTTATATATACCTAACCTGATTCCAATCCACTGTGAAACAAATGCCTAAATAAAGTGTTGCATTTTGCCAAAGAAAAATCATTGATATTCGATGTTTAATATTCAAATGTTTCGAAAGTATTGGAACAAAACGATATGGAAATATACCATCGCTTCAGAACGAACAAGTTATACATTTTTTGGTTCATCGATTTCACAACGAAGACACTTTAGTGAACACAATAGATGCTCCACAATTTACGCACTTTCTTCTGGTTATTACACTGTATTTTTATGTCCTTTTAATTTGACCAAATCTTTACAAAATTAAATGTTGCGAATAATTCTACCCACTGAATTACATCTGTCGCTCTTCCGTGTCCGAGACACTTCTTGTATTCCGCCAATTTTAACTGCGCATGCGCCTTGCGATAGCAAGTTCGAAAATATTCAAAACATTTATTTTAAAATTTAAAAAATACAATTAAAATCAATCAAATCACCCACGTCCAAGGAAAAACATTAAAAATATAAAAATTTTACATATATCTTTCAAAGATGAGCCTTCTTTAATTGGAAGATGTGTCTTTTTAAAAAATTCCATATTAATAAGTTGCAAATCATGAATAGTGTAACCATTGTTTAATATAATTTAATCCACCCTTTTATCGTTTTATGATAGGGTATGGTAAATGTGGAGTAGCAGTGATTCGTATATCTGGTCCAAAAGCATTGATAGCTTTGAAAGAAATGACTAAAATGTCAACGCTAAAACCTAGAACAGCTTTTCTCAGAAAAATTAATGATCCAGAAACAAAAGAAGTTTTAGATAAAGGTCTTTGCCTTTGGTTCCCAGGTATCTGTTTGTATAAAATATCTCTTGTTTATATTATAGAAAATTCTATATAGAAAAATAATTCTGATATGTAAAGTATCATTTGCAATTGTGTTAAGTTAAAATTTGTAAACAATAAAATGAATGTTATATTTTAGGACCTAAATCATTTACCGGAGAAGATTCTGTAGAATTCCATGTTCACGGAGGTCCTGCAGTAGTGACATCGATTCTCAATGCACTCTCAAAGTTACATTTTCAATTAGCGTCTCCTGGAGAATTTACTAAGAGAGCATTTTTAAATGGAAAATTAGATTTGACCGAAGCAGAGGGAATAGGTGATTTGATCGAAGCAGAAACCGAAAAACAACGTAAACAGGTACAACAAAAACCAATATAGTTACAATATACTAATATTGTTTTCTTTTAAGAACGCATATTTTATTCAAAACATTTAATTTAATCTTTGATGTTATATAATTAATGGAACGTTTTCCAGTGAAATGTTGTAATCATATTTACCGTTAAAAAATTCAACAGGCTTCTAATCAGGCTAGCGGTTCTCTTCGTCATCTTTATAATTCTTGGCGTACAACCCTATTAAATACTCTTGCTAGTTTAGAAGCTTACGTTGATTTTTCTGAAGAACACGATTTAGAATCTAACGTCCTAGAAAGTGCTGAAACCACCATACGAAAGTTATCTATGGAAATTCAACAACATCTTTCTGACGGGAGAAAGGGAGAAATTTTGCGTACAGGAGTACGTGTAGCAATTCTTGGGGAACCTAATGTAGGAAAAAGTAGTCTTTTAAACCTTCTATCTAAAAGAGAAGCAGCTATTGTCTCAGCTTTTCCAGGAACGACAAGAGATGTCATAGAATTGACAGCAAATATATGCGGATATCCAATGATTCTTGCGGATACTGCAGGAATCAGAAATGATCCAGAAAACGAAATAGAAGTAGAAGGTATTAGGAAAGCAAAAGAATGCTCGAAAAATGCAGATTTTGTTATGTGTGTAATTAGTGCAGAAAATAATTTAAAAGGTTCTTTTAAGGAGTTCTTAGAGAATTACAAGAACACTTTGGGAATAGAAAAAGAAAAAATTCTTATGATTTTAAACAAGGTAGATTTATTTGACGAAGAGAAAAAAGTAGAATGGAAAAATCAAAATGTTATTCCTGTTTCGTGTAAAACCCAAGAAGGTTTAAAAGAACTTATACAAGCTCTAGGGAAATGTTTCGAGGAAATGTAAGTATTTTGTATTTCAATAAGAATTATTATATCGATTAAGATGATATATGTTGCATTAAAATTATGAAATGAAATGATTTTTATTCTATTACCTTAGTTTAATTAATTAATTTCAGATGCGGCGATCCATCTATGGAAAACCCTGTAATCAGTCGTGCAAGGCATAGAAATCATTTATCCCACGTTGTAGGATATCTTGAAGAATATTTGGAATGGATCGACATTCCAAATTATGATATGGCTATATCTTTACAACATATTAGAGGCGCAGCAAGAGAGCTTGGAAAAGTAACTGGTTCTATTAGTAATGAAGAAATTCTTGATGTAATTTTTAAAAACTTTTGTATCGGAAAATAGAAGTTACTTAAAAATATTAATGTCATTTGTCATTAATGGGAAAAAAGTTGTAATTATATATTATAGTAACCACAATAATTTATTTACACATATATAATTTTAGTATATGTACTGGCACAGTATATAACAAAAACTTAAAAAATAAAAGCTGGTATGTTAAAAGCATAGTCGTTAAGTTTCAGCTTTTTTCTCTCGTTTTGTTCCCAAATGAGAAATATTAACTTCGTCCAGGTTTATATTCTGATCTTTCATGGCTTGCTGAAAATGAATATAAATATGATAAATTTCACATCCCATAATATGTAAAACTTATAACAGTTTATTTATAATTAAAAATTATAAACATGTGCAAAATAATTAAATTTTTCTTTCAAATTTACTTTTGTATACATCTTTGTCAGGGTATAAACTAATTAAAAAATCAATTTACAAAATATATAGTGCAATTGCGTCATTTTCGTGAAATTAAACAGAAACACGTGTTAATGGATTCACAATAATTAAAAAAAAAAAAAAAAAAAGGTTATAAGAATGCATCAGCACGCGTATATACAAGTATTTATTTTTCTTTTTATTTTAACGAATAAAAAGAAAACGAAAATAAAAAGTAAACAAAATATTTTTTTAATAATTTATCTTACCGTGACGCACTTAGTGTAAAGTTTAAGTAATGATGCACATTCACTATCGTCATGAACTCCACGCAAAAACTTTTCAGCAAACCAATCATTAAAACATTGATCATATTTTGTTTTTAATTCTTTACAAGCTTCCATAACTTATCGTTACATTTATTTCTATCCAAATATCTTAACCTTGTTTTGCTGTCATTCACACGTGTATTTATTAAACCGAAAATTAGTTTAACCAAAATTATTAACTATTTACTAAAATATTTATTTTTCATTCATTAAATTATATGAAAAAATAAAACTTGCAAATTTTACTCGTTTTGTATATCAAACAGTTTTTCTAAGCTCAATGGTGTCCGCGCACAATACGAATTATTTTACTATCAGCATGTATTTATGATACAATTCATAATGTTCTATTTAATATTTGTGCAAAATTTAACAAAACAGGAAATTTAAACAATTCAAATTTTCTTTAGGAATTATTGTATGCCATAAATTTATACATATTTGTTTATTTAAAGTATCTTGCGTTAAATTTAGAGTTCATGTTCTAAAATGTTCAGAGGAACAA
This sequence comes from Stelis phaeoptera, assembly GCA_943735885.1. NCBI lineage: Eukaryota > Metazoa > Arthropoda > Insecta > Hymenoptera > Megachilidae > Stelis > Stelis phaeoptera. Next base: position 9,032,473 of record OX030939.1, on the reverse strand, counting down.
CAGTTGCTTATCCAGTATTTTTAACGTTAATTTCTCTTCAAAATAATGTAACTTGAGCAAAAATGATTTAATTACCTGAAGGCATTGAATGTATGATTTATAATGATTCGAGCACATCGAATCATCAAAATCTCCTTTCAAAAACTTTGCGGAAAACCAAAATTTAAAACATCCATCATACTCTTTTTTGAGTTGATTACAACTTTCCGCGATACTGTTCATTTAATTTTCAATTTTTTAAATCTTTTTGCGCTGCAGGAATCCTCTTCAACTTAAAAAAAAAAGAAAAAAATTGAAAATATTAAATATTAAGCCTATAAAACAATTCAAATTTAAATTTATAATTTATAAATGTATTAAAAATTTTTAGATCGATTCATAAAGTAATCGATTTAAACATACGTAAAGTCTGACGCAATCGATTAATCGAATTCTGTCGTGGAGAACTAGCCCATGAGAAGCAACGAGAAAGTGGAGACATTACTATTTAATAAATGCTAATGTACATATTCAAACAATTGTATTTTAAGATTAATTATTTCATTTGGAAATATGAAAATAACTTACAATGTAAATCTTCTTAAAATTCAGATTAACAAATTTTAATAAACAAGAAAGCAAATTACTTTGTGGTTAGCAACATATCCGCTGGCGTCAAGTAAATAGGTGAACGATGATGGTTCTCAACTTGCTTCTTTTAAAAATGTATAAAACTATTGTCAACACATATTATGGCGCACTTAGAATTTTTATCATTTTTATAATCATTCGTAATTGATTAATTTATCACATCTTTTTATTTTCATGATTTTTCGAACACAGTAAATTTTATACAGATATAATCATAAGAACATTTATATTATGAAAAAGCTAATATAAACAATGATTGTTGAAAAGATATTTTCATATCAATCGAACTTGTAACAATAAATGTATACATGTACTGAATCACTCTCAAGTTCAATTGGGTTTTAATAACTTATATTAAAAAATAAACCTATCATAAGTTAATGTGTTTTCAACTAGAAAAATTAAATAAATTGTAATTACACTGAAGTTGTTTACTATGAATTGAATTAAAGGGTGTATTATAAATTAAAAAAGATTTAAAAAATATATATATATTTAAAGTATAATATACATTATAGTAGTGGCTGTAGAATGTCAATTGGAATTTGCATTGTTTGATCATCGACCAATACAATATTAAATTTTTCCATGAACGAAGACAGACTACTTTCAGCCTGAAACAATTTTGACAGTTAATTATTGTATTTAATATTTTAATTATAAAAAATAATTAACAGGCTTCTCTTAATAAAATAATTTATATTTTAGAACTTTTAATCATTCGATAGAAAAGATTTTAGGGATTGATAAGAAAAATTTAATGTAAGATATATAACTTACATGGTCATAAAGAAAACCAACTTTTAGTACTGCATCTATATCTCCCATACCGTCTACCATCGACGCATCTCCTGTAGTATCACCCATTAAAAAGACATTCTTTCTTCGTTCAAGAATTTTCAAATAATCTTGTTCAATGGTATGTTCGTTTTTATTAAAAACATGAATTAGTCTTTCGTTTTTAAAGCCAGCTAATTTTCCATCTTTGTATTTGAGAAAATTGGAGATAATCTTGGGATTAAAAAAATAATTATTATCATTATTTAATTACATTAAGTGTTATTCTGATTATTATACAAATTTTTCAAGAATATTACCTTTACGTTATCAAATAAAACTCCTTGGGTTTCCAAAATCGCTTCAACAACATCCCCTAAACCAGCGCTAAAAACAAGCACTGGAATTCCAGCAGAATGTAGTTTTTTAAAAAGTTCTTTAGTACCATCTCTCAACTCTGATCCATAAGTTTTTACCACTTCTGGTATTTCTATTGGATCGAAGGGTATCCCTTTTAATATTTCTTCTGCCGCTATCATCCAATTTGTCATTGCTTCCGCTTTTATTTCGACTGGTAAACTAGGATCTATTTCAATTGGTCTATATTTTTTATAAAGGCGACTGGACTCTTTTGCATATGCTTCGGGAAGCTGTTTGCATTTACTAAAAATCCCTATTTGTTTTAAAATTAAAAATAATCCCTTTGTTTTACAGTTTTCCAAGATACACAAAAATTGATTTAACATAATAAAAACATTTTAAAATTCTCTCTTGTAACCGGAAGTATTTACATAAACATTTAAATAAGTATTTATAGATAATTTCAAAATGTTCTAGTTAAGTAAAAAGGAAGATTAATATATTTACGTACCAAAGCTACTGAGAACTTTTTTTCCATTAACATGTTGTTTTGTTAATGTCAAATCAAAATCGGTAACAATCTGAAAATATTTTTAAGCAAATTTTGATCTCAAAATAAAAGTAATTAATAGGAATGAATTAAAATAGTGATTTTTAAGAAGAACAATCATTTAAAAGATGTTAATTTTAAAAACAGCACGTTATTCCATTTGCGATAACACAGATATGAAAAAATTACAATCGTACCTGTAAAGAATTACGTCCATCTTTCAGAATTGTATTTATTGTATTTAGTAGACATTTTGTATTTTTAATATGGACATGTTTCGACCTCAGTGTTGGAAACTGCATCAGAAAACAAAATTTGGAAAGTTATTTACAACTGTAAACCGGAAGAAACTTTTAATGAATGTAAATAACGGTGTCGCTTAATACATACAAGGCGTTTGTAGAGAGGGAAAGAAAACAAATTGGTTATATATCGATACTTGTTAAATTTATTACCAGAGTAAATCCAAAAAATATTTAAGTTTATCATTTAGGTAATTTCATTTTTATAACAGAAACAATACAATAAAAACTTACTTAGAATTAAACTATTCCTTAAAATCGATTCTATATTATCTGACAACAAAATAAGAAATATTAAATAACTGCTGTTATAATTATATTACAATGTTGAAATGTAAAAGTTCCAAAACATAAAAAAAAAAAATGTATCCAGTATGTAAGAAATGATGTCAAAAAACATTGTGTTTTGCTAGGATCATGTTAAACAAGAAGAACAATCTTATAACAATAAGTTATATAACATATATAGATTTGCTATGTGTAACATATCATATGTTTACTATATCTATTGCTTGTATTATTTGGGGGATACATACTACCAGTTCCTTGAAATCCAAGCAATATATATTAATTAAATTATTACTACATAACAGGCTAATTTTAATTATTAACATATACATCTGATTTACTAATCATGGTATGTGACAAGATGTTATTTATATAATAAAGTTGAAAGATCAATTAATTAAACGATATTTCTGTTATGTCCGTTTGCTGAATGAAAATTCTTGCAAACGAAGAATTGATAAGGAAGTCGTGAAACGTTTGATGTAAAGAAATTAATATATTAGATTGCCTTATAAGTACAATTACAGGGTTATAATTTGTTCACTTACATATCATTTTTATCCTATTTATTCTTACCTAAGGTTATACTAATGATCTTATTACAAAAATCTGTGTACGATTTACTAATAGCTCTTAGCGTATTAAAGTATAACATTACGTTTATAAATTGCATTTCACAAATTAATCAATTGTCCTTCTGAGTAATTATAGCGCTTCTTCCTTTTTTTGTGAAACAATTATTCTATTCTTTATATCATTAATTGCTCTTATTATTTTACGAAAGATTAAATAATTACAAATAAATGAATTCGATCAATACAAAGGTTAGGTTTCGATAAGCTGGCCGCCAAACTATTGAACTGGCACAAGGTTAAATGCGATTGGCCAAGACAGAAAACCGCGAGAAATTTAAATTACTCACATCGTCCAAGCCTAATTCGGGAGTCATGCTCTCTCCTTGCCTGACGGGAACGGAGTCTTCGTGTTCAGGAACCCAACTGTTTTTTTAGACAAGGAAGAGCCGCCACAGCTCCGATCGACCAATCAGCTGCGACTTCAGAGCACGTGACGTGCGATTCGGTCACGTGACCTTATATTCGCAAGGTCTCTGGCTCTTGTCTAAATACGTATAGGTTGCTCGATTCTTTACGCGAAGAAATTTCAAACGATTTATCGAATGGTATTTATTTTTCCTTTTATTTTAATAACTATCAGACGAAATGAATATAACTGTATACATTCTATTTTCGTGTCAGAATGTTTAGTAATAGTAATAAGTAATAACGTAACCAATCGCATAATATGTATTCAAATTGTAGCTTAGATATACATTTGCAATTATTCTTACAGCTATTACCAGAATTATACAAATGAAATCAACATATATTTATATGTATATACTGTCACGTTAAGAGCTACCTACTTGTTAACATTAATACAATTGTTGTTACAGTTGTTATCAATATCGTAGAATCTTATCGAACGTTATTAGAAGTTTAAAAGCCTGTCGTAATAAAGACGTTACGGCTACCATTGTATCGACTTTATAGCCGACTGATAACTGGGACTGTGTTGCGAATAAAATTGGGAATACCACCTGCGGTAAGTAAGAATAGACTTTTCTTCTTTAACGAGCATCGGTTGTTTTTCGTATTTTTTTCGATTCCAAATAGCCACGTCCCTTTCGAACATCAAACACTCTCCCAAAAATAACAAACTGGCGTACGGTCGAAGCAGCAGCGGGGAATACAGCAAGTGAGTCACCTGATAACAACAACAACAATAATAATAATGATAATCAATTAGTTTCTTATAAAGAAGAATAAAAATGTAATCAGATTGGAACCTTTTGCAGAAGGGGTTCCATCGGTGTCACCGTTTGGAAAATACACATGGTTCCTAAAGATGATTCCATCATTAACTCGACGTATCCGGGACCGATTTGTTGGACGTTCACATCCAGGTGCCAAAACTCGAATTTATCGAATAAGACCAAACGATGGCTTAGAGTCATGTACGCTCTGTGACTCAAATTTCCGATATTTTGTTTCACCGATTCATCCTTCCCAGAGCTTTTGGATTCCGAGAAAGAACTGTGTGGCATCCAATTGATGTTCGTCCACGAATGACGAGCAAACGAAGAAAAGATATGAGCGATCTTCGAAAAAATCGCAGGGCCGTGTACGACGCTAAGGTGCGCTGTGTCGGCTCCATTTTCTGCAATTTCCTGAAACAAACGTACTTTCATTTCTCTTTTTTTTATTGCTTCCTTTAAACATAATACACAACGGGCCATCGGAATATAAATCTATATCATTGTTTAATATTTTTCATTGCAAGTATTCTATCGATCCTTTCAAATATTTATCCGAATTTTCTTCTCTCTTATCACTTACGTCTATTTCATTATTTTCACTTCGCATTTTGATGGTAAACTATCACGAATTCTTTACCTGGTCAGATCCTAAAGAATAATCGTTCTTAGGATTCATCATGGAGGTTGCAATCAAGGAGTCCAAATCCATTTCTTATTTCAAATATCCATCTGCTTTATTTAACACACATCTAAAAAAAAAAAAAAAAGAAAAAAGAGGAAAAGGAAGAAGGAGAAAACTAAAATTTGTTTTCCTTTTACGGCATATTGGTTTCCTTGATTCTATTTTCCATGATAAATTTAACTAATCACTTTCTTCTTTCGTTCTTTAAATACATACCTTTCAGAATATCTATCAATGTGCATCCGGTTATAAAAAAAGTCTACATGCAATTTACCAACCTGTATATGACAGTTGATAAGAAATTCGTTTCGGCCCTGATAACCCCACGTTCGATCCAAAATATGGCCAAGGGTTTGCGGTTGCCAGCTTGGTTCCAATCCTTCCGCGTGGTACCAGACGAAGATAATCTCGTTGGCTTCGCAGCTTTTCCAAGTTTTCGTTCTTGCGATGTGCGGCACTAAAATATACATTTGACGGTAACGTAAATATACAATTTATTTAATTGGTACGGAACGTTGAGCCCGGAAGGGTTTTCCATTTAAAAGAATGCTATTTAAAATATTGTTTATAATCATTTCAGGAGAATGAAAAGCGCAACGATTACCTTTGTCGGTGTACGGAATGTGATCACATTGTCCATCGGAGCCGCGAAATTGCCAACCGTGAAAAGGACACTCCAAACAATCTCCCTTCACGCGACCACCCTCTGCCATATTTGCACCAAGATGAGGGCAATAAGCGTCTAGGATTCTTACCGTCCCTTTCTCTGTTCTTTAAATTAATTACTATTGTTATCAGCGCGCATAGGTATTCGTATCTTTTTATTATCGATAGGAAAAATCCTGTTTTCCAATGTAATTCAATCAATTTATATTCAATGTTGAAGGTAAATACCTGAAAACAGCGAAATTTTCTCCAAGAGCCGCAACATGTTTCACCTGGCCTTTCCCAAGTTGAGAACTTTCTAAGAGGGCAAACCATCCGTTTGGATAAACTGGAGGAAGCTTTCCTAATTTACGTTTCTTTGAGTCTAAATGATTCGCGAGCATCTTTTTGTTGTCACCTTCGAATCTTAGATCCTGAACAGAGACAAAATTAACTGTCAATGTTTTGTAACGATATGGATTATTACACAAAGTATTTCTTTTTTTCGCATCTCAAACGAAATAGTTTTAACAAATTTATAATAATCGACTGTCACGCCGAGGCTGTTGAAAGATTCATTTAGTCGGTATTTCGTTATTCTATCGTTCATAATTTCAAGTGTATACCTAACGCGAGTATTTTATGTCACGAAGCGACGCATGTGATTCTGTCATCGTTGCTGATACGTTGAAAAAGGATTCCTCTAGTTTTACGGTGTCGCAGAAAGAAATCTGATTCTTCAAATGTAAACATGTAGTCATGACGCACGGCTCGAACGTATCATTTGGATCAAATTTTAATGAATCCAGAAGTACCCGCAGGATTAGGAGATTTCTAATTTTTGTCAGAGCTAACTCCGTCCAACTTAACCAGCTAATAGAAACAGCGATCTCGAAACGGACTCGGTTCGTTTCCATTCGAAATTAAATGCTAATTTTATGGAAATCTAACGCCAGTTCTTTTAAAATAAAGAATTCTTCCGACATGCGTTTACTTTAAAGCTTATTGGAATCAGCGTACACCTCAAAATTACTTACCAAACGTATCATTATTCTTTGATTTAAAGTTGCACAACCAGTTCGGCGGATTTGATCGAAATTAAAAGTGTCGAAGAAGAAAGTGAAATATCGTTTTACCGATGATAGTTGTACGCTAGAAGAATACGTGATTAAGAAGAAGAAGAAGAAGAAGAAGAAGAACAAATCAGCATTCGATGGATACTTTAAACATTATTTAACAAACTATACAAAAATGTGAGTGTTTCGAATCATTTTTTCATTAACATGTTAGCGAATAAGTGTTGACCGTTTGATGTTTTTAGAATACTGGATATGGTTTAACGATGAGCAAATATTTTTGAGCGATAGTATGTAAGTAGGTAAACCGGGCACTGGTAACGAAGAAGACTCACCTTGATCCAGTTGATCTTGTACAAATAGGGAGCAAGGAGGATGGTAAAAAGCAGAAGAAAAACACCACCGAGGTTCCACCATCCTGCCATCGCTGTCTTCTTCACCCTCTGCCCCTGAACGAAGAAAAGCGAGTGCACTCTAAAAACTCGTCTCCCTACGGAGCACCTTCGAAAACCACTTCTCTTATTCCTTGCTCTTACTCTCTCTCTTTCCCTCGTCTTTTCTTTTTTCCTTTACCGTCCGCTACCTCTGTTCTCTTCTCTTTTTTTTTTCTTTCTTACCTTCTTCCTCTACTCTAGCTTACCTCCTTACCTCCTTATTTCCTTCCTCTTCTTCCTTTCTTCCTTTCTCCTTTTGCTCTTGCTTTTCTCCCCTTCTTTCCTTCCTTCCTTTTTCACAGTTTCTTCTCTTTCTCTTCCTCGCACTTGCCTGCCCCTTTCCTTTCAATATTTCTCTCCACCTGTTGCGTGAACTTGTCTACTCAAACTTTATTGATACCGATCCTTCGCTCCTCTGTACGTGGTTCGTTCGGATCAGGCTTGCGCATCGATAATTTCACGTTTAGAAAATTTAACCGATAACTTCTCAATCATCCAATTGATCCTTTTCTTCCGTTTATCACGATTCCACGCCACAAGATTCCGTGCATCATCTCATCTCTTCTTTTATTTCAACTTTTAATCGATATTACTCTTCTCACTCGTTCTTCGTTTTCAGACGATTTCTTCCTGACGATCCTCGAACGGGACCAGCGCAACACACGATAGAATCGAAGAAGTACTAGAGACAGAAGATGAAGAGAAGCAGACAGAAGGTCCATCCAGATCGATTCCGAACCCTCGATCGTTTTTCGAACGACTGAGCCACTTCGTACCTTAGACAGAGCCTTTTATACCTTTCTGAGGTAGACCAGCTTCTTCGACGATTTCTGTTACAGAAAATCAACATCCTTTTCTTTCCCAACGTAATCTCAGGTTTACGGGTTAACAAAGTATCTTATCAAATATTAATTAATTACAGATATTAATTATTTTTTGAACTGTTATCACTTTCAAATCTTGGTCTGTTTCTTAACACTTCGAGCGTCGCGTCACGTATCGTCTATTCTAGCGGACAGATCCGTTCTATTTTTAATTTTCCTTAAACAGTATAAAATATTTTATTAATTAACAGATATTAGGACGTCACGTCTCCTGTATGTTCATAAATTCATCTGGTTGCAAATAATTATACGAGATATTTAAGGATCCTGTACATCATAAAAATAATACGCTACGTTTGCTAGAAATAAAATTACAAGTTTAAAGAATTTTCAACGATTTTAGCGTGTCGCTCGAAGCGTTAACTAAGGTGGACATAATAATGGAAATAAAATTGTAACATTATTATTCTAAACCTCCCGCTTGTTAGCTTTGAATCGTATACCTGGCCCCACCGAACAAATATCGATCGAACGGTCACATCGGTTACCATATTTTTCCGCTCTGAATTATGTACGATTTCCAAGCCCTCGTTGCATATCTTCTCCTCGATCGCGAATCGTTCTGTTTCTGCTTACCCTCCTTGCCTTTTTCATTTACCAACTCTCGTCTTATCGATACCGTCGATTGGTTTCTTGTATTTATAACCCTACGATTTTCCGTACGTATGTTCATCCCATTTCAACTTTTCCCTTTCACGTATCTTCGGCTCACGATCGACAACATTTTCGTTAACGGGTGATCTTTCTTTCTTTCTTTTACCTTTTTCTTTCTTTTCCAACCACTTCGGAGATAATGTGCCTTTATTCGATGCAAAGGATATCTGTTAGATACGCATTTGAATTTTAAATTCCTCGAGACGGAAGATCTAGGTAAATACAAAAATTTAAAGTATCACTATACGGGAGTTCAAGGACGACAGATTTCTTTTAAATCCGTGTTCGTTCGAAGAAGAAAGAGATATTGCTCGTAACTACGGACGAACCGGTTGAATTTTTTTAGACAAATAGGAAATAGAATAAATATTCGATGGTAACAAGAAGTTTTCTAATGTTGCATAATTCGTAGAATATACGGTAGTCCTAGGGAAAAGATACAAATAGCATCGTATGGAACAAATACCGATTATTTCAGGTAAATAGTGAATACAATAAATTATTATCGAATTTATTGATTAACTATACAGGGTGTGCCGTAACTAGTGTAAGAGCCGGAAATGGGGGGTAGCAGAGACGATTCTGAGCAACAATTTCCTTTGCAAAAATGTCGGACGGGGCTTCGTTTTTGAATTATTAACGGAAAAACACTGACCAATCAGAGCGCGCGTAGAGCGCACGCCATGATTCGTTCTGGTCCGACGTCCCGGCTCGAGGTTACCCTATCACGGCTGACCGCGCGCTCTACTCGTGCTCTGATTGGTCAGCGTGTTTCCGTTAATAATTCAATAACGAAGCTCCATCCGACATTTTCGCAAAGGAAATTGTTGTTCAGAATCGTCTCAGCTACCCTCCATTTCCGGCTATCACACTAGTTACGGGACACCCTGTATAAACTAGATCTTCTATTTACAGATGTTTGTAGCTGATATATTTGAACGAAAAGGAAGTATAGGATAAATTCAGGAAATCTGGGTGAGAAATTACTAAAAATTATTACATACGTACGTGATTGTTTTATTACACAATTTACACATGGAATAATGTAAAAAAAAAAAAAAAAGGAAAAGAAAACCAATGAATATACAATAATCAACTCTTCTCTCGTTGGTCATTAATGTTCACACCATTTACATTAAGACGGATAGAAGTGAAAAAGAACGAAGACGAAGAACATTAGCAGACATTCACTCGTACACACGGACTACTTATATAAATGCAAATGAAAGGAAATTTATTACATGTTACGCAGACACAATTAACACACGAATCGATTAATGAATAATTACACTGGGGCGATTACGATACAATGCCTTTTTTTACTTTTTTTCATTTTTTTTTTTTCCAAAACGCATCGAATGTTCAAACAAACAAATCAATCGATATTCATCGTTCATTTGTTTGTTCGACAACAATAAGATAACAAAATTGAACCGGTAATCGTACGATAATATTCGATCACCTTCGACCAAATAGATGAATGAATTAAAATCGATTGTCAATTCATTCATATATTGCATCGTGACACGTGCTCGTATTTATTTAATTCATTCGTTCGCAGAACAATCAATGGCAACGGCGTTTGAACAGCGTACTCGTCCTATTATTATTGAAATTCGAATAAAAACACGAAGGATATATTTATTTTATAATGACTTTTTCTTTCTTTCAAAATTTGTATATTTTCTTTGATTGCGAATCTTTTCAAATTTATTGTATTCGACCCTTTGCACTCAAAGTATTTTCTCATGGGATCGAGGCCTAAGTCTGTTTCGAAACTCGTAAGCTCTATTTTACCAATGTTTCATATTTCTAATATAAATAAAATTTGTAATTTTGGTGTGAAAAATTTTTCAGTAAGTTACACGTATTTCCAAAGGGGCACCAATCGAGCGCAAAGGGTCAACAAATTTTGTAACAGTGAAATTATCGGTTCATTCTTTTTCTTTTAAATGAATTAATTTATAGTACTTGCGATTTTGTTACGATTTGATTCGAAATTAACACTAGAACTATACCGACGTTCAATGCATCCTTACTTTTACATTGAATTTAAAATAGAAAGCAAAATAAATAAAGGATGAAAGGTTAACTAAACATATAGAATAATTCTTTACCTTGATGAGAGCCGACGTATATTTCGACAGAAGCGTTTTAATCAATTTTTGTAAATTAAAATAAGAAATCTGAAAGCAAGTCAATTTGACTCCTTTGATAGTTCTAGTGTTAACGTAGACTCATTCGCTGTTCTTTCGACGAATATGCTCGCCGTCTCGTGATTTTGTAACTAATTACAAATCGAAGGCACCACGGTGAAAAACCAAACGACGAAGAACAACAAACAAAGAACAGATTTTCCATTTCTCTTCTCGTAATCACTATCATTTTTTTTTTGTCTAGTTTTCTATGTTTTTGTAAAAATAAAAATCGTAACGAAACTCAACAGTAAGAGAAACAATTTCGTTTTCCGTGAAACAATGAATAATAGAAAACAATTTTCTTCAACCAGTTACATAAAGTAAACAAAAAATGCCCGTATGAAGCTTATAAGCACACGTGGTATATATTTTACGTGAAAAGATATATCATAAACGCAGGATTTTGGCGCATAATTTTTCACGATTCGTTACGATTATGCGTAAATATCGAGCACACTTTCAACGTAAAATACTTTGTTCATTATCAGACATACAAAACAAATAACGTAACTATTTTCCTGTTGTTTCCTCTATTTTTTTTTTTTTTTTCAGTTTAACATTAACTTAACATAGAGAGGGTCAACATTAACGAGAACAAGAGAGAACGATAAACTTAATATCAAAACATAATTAAATCTGTAACAGGGAACACAGAGATTTTTGTAACGTCGTTTGATAAATCAACAGATGACCAACAAACAGGGATCAAACTTAATGAAACGACTTAATTACTAAAAGAAACAAGAAACAATACTATTTTTTTTTCTCTTTTTTTTATAACCATTATACAAACGATCACTTTTTTTTGTTTAATTTACTTTAGACGCAACAAAACAATGTAGAAATACTTGTTCGATTCAGAATCTTATATTTTGTTCGTTTTTGTTCTAGCTTCGGTGCTCGGAGGGAGTTCATTCTCAACGACCCTCGTTCAAACGATTCTGGATCGGTTCGAACCCAGCTTGTAAATTGTCCTGTTTATTATTTACAAATCAATATTTGTCGAAGACGAAACACCAGGGACGAAGCGTTGCTTGCCGGATAGAAATGTTCAGTATAATAATAATTGGTGAACGTCAGTTCACATTCCGATACATTCGGTCGAATTAAGAATTCGATCGCGAAGGTAAAAAATTACAAAAAATTAATTAACACTTTAACTGCCATGTCACCTATATCGTGGGTGACGCTTAACCCTTTGCACTCGAAGCACACTCTAATTTTTCAACTACGTTTCCAGAAACCAAATGCGTTATTTTGGAAGAAAAGTGTTAGAAATATTTGAGAATCTGTTGATTTTTATCCCCTTCTTTAATTTTCTATTAATTTCGAAATTTCGCGTTTTAGAATTCTCCGATAAATTTAAATATGCCGCCTCAGAGGCACCACTCGAGTGCAAAGGGTTAATTTTCCATAGAAACTTGTCACCTACATCACTGATATAGTCGTATTGGAATACTGAGCTTCTGCATAACAGATATAACGAAATATTGTAAAAGGAATAGGTGAAATTTGATAAAAAGAAATGTCTTATGCGTCGAAGTTTTCAAGAAAGTATAGTAGAGATTTATGCGCACAGTTTATCATAAAAATTGAGGCAGATAGCAACTGAAGTTAACTAATTAATAGTTTTTAATTACTGTAACAAACTTTAGTTGGAAAGATTCTTCGTTGTGTTATTCGATAGCTTTTACAGTCGTAGTAATTTTTTCAAAAATAAACCGACATTTTCTCAAAAATCAATTAATTTACTTTGATAATCATGATAATAGTTTTGTAATTGTAGCTTTACGTTTAAAAATAATTTTGGAAGAAAGAAGGTTTCATAAAAGTTCCATTTTTATTCGTAGAAAGTTCCGAATAATTCAAAATAGTTTCTCAATTTTGTTACTTCATATTTTCAGACATTTCTGTTCTTTCTTCTTTGACGAATTATTTTATACAAATATTTTTTTCAGAAACAGAATCTGAGCGCAATTTCTTTTCCATTTTTACACGATTTCTCGATATTTGATGTATTTTTAAACATCTCTTAATGCGAAAAAAATTGAATTCCAATTCGAAAATTAATCAACAGTATTGAAATCTAATAAGTTCGATTTTGTACCGTTTCTTCAACGTTTATCCACAAAATTAACACTAGAACTACCAAATGGGTCAAAACGATTTGCTTCAGATTCCTTATTTTAAATTACAAAATTTAATGAAACATTTTTGTCGAAATGTAACTTGATTTTTTATTTAATTTGTATTCTATTTTATTTTCAATTTAAAAGCAAGGTTACTCCGAGTGTCGGTAGTTCTAGTGTTAAATACCAAAAACGCTGTCCAAATATCGAAAAGTAAACAGATAATAATTTTGTCTGTTCTTTTGAAAACAATATAGAAGAAAAATTTTCTGTACGTACATCGAGTATCTTGTTTCTTCCTTTTGCTGCAAACAGTTTTGTCATCTTCGTTCATCCGAATGTCCAGAAATCTTGATCCGGATGCTTGTTTCTGATCACGACGTATCACTTTGCATTTAGATTCAATAAATATCTTCCGGATGGTAATTCTTATAGTAACTCGATGTATTTTTAGACGTAATCGAGTCTGATCTGTTTTTCCAGCTAAGCTTCCAGAAACCAAGGAAAGTGTTGGCAATGTTTAAGAATCTGTTTTACTTTCATTCCTTGCCATAATTTTCCATATTCTGATACGAACGAAACTTAAATTTCACATTTTCCACTCGAACGCAAAGGATTAACAAATCTTCTGGATTTGGATTTAATCATTTCGACAATTTCGAGAATTCACCGAAATGCGATCATTTAGATATCTTCGTATCTGAATCAGATATTTGAAGAATTGTGTTGTCATCTTTTGTTTTCAGAGTTTCAGACATCTATGTCCCATAAAAATAGTTGACCCGAATTTCCATTTATTTTTAATTCGTTGAATTTGATACCATTCTTTTCGTCTTCGACCACCTCCTCGAATTTGGATCGTTTATCACGGATCATCTTCGATAAAATCCAGAAATCTGTTCATTCTTCTTCTTCCAAATTAACCGTATTTATTTCCTTTAAACTGTTTATCATTTCCTCGGATCGTTCTTCCCTTTGTCTTCATCATCTTTGGGTTGTTTCTCCTAATTTAGACTTCTGTTTGATCTCCGTTTCAGATGGGTCTTCGTCCTTCCTTCGACTGGTCCTGGAGACCTGGAATGGTGTGAGCGTTAACAAAACGGAATGCCAAATAAAAACTAAAGAATATAATTTAGAAACAAGAAGAAATTTAATTTCAACAGTAAAAAAGAAAACGAAATGTAAGGAGATGCAACGTAAAATTTATATTTGTCTAATTTCGATGATTCTTCTTCTTTGTGCGTTTGTCGAGTGTCGAGGAGACGCGGAAAATGGATCAGAAGCATAAGAAAAGTAATCACACGATCAATTGTTACATTTTTAACTTTTAAAAGATCTATTTGGAGATTTAGAATGATATCTACTTCTTCGTTCGTATCGTTTCTCAGCGAAAATTGCATTGGATGTTTTTTGCGTATTTTTCAGTTTCAATCTGGATACATGATTCTATTATAACGATTGAATATCAACCAACTTTTAGAAACAATTGGGATCTCTTTTCTCTTTTAGTTGGTTACAATTACACATTCTGCATACATTTAATGAAAGAATTATAATATTTTCTTCTTCAGATTTTCTACATTAATTCCTTGCAACTGTGTCTATCGTATGCTTCGAGAAATGAATGTCAATTACATATTCTTCGTTCCCAATTAATATAATTCAGGCTTTTCATTCTCTCATTTGCAGCCATGAATAATAAATATAACGATATTTTATTCCTTCTCCATAATTTGCTTTTAAGCGCAGAAACGTGCTTTTAAATTAAATACAATCTTATTTTCCAAAAACTGAATCGTTTGCGAGTATCAAAAATGAAATGTTCGGACTTCCTTTGTACCGGAATAAGTATCATCGACGGTAGACGGTGATTTATATCAATTTCAAAGTTGTCCTTCGATCGTTTCAACGAGTACGTGGAAAGAAATTTAAATAATAGTTGCCAACAATTTCGGTGAACCAAAATACATTTTTGATACATTTGGACTCCGATATATTAAACAAAATTTTGATCAATTACGATAAATAACCAATTTTAGTAAATTTTGTTAAATAAAGATTGATGTTTCTTCTTTGAATGTAACACAAGTTCGATATGCTTTTAGATGAATGGAAGAAACGTTGGAACGTGAGTGTATATGGAGTATTCTTCTCTGAGGAATGGGATTTCTTCACCGTGATGAATTATTATAACAAACTGAAGAACTGAAAGTTATACGTTGCTTTTGAAAACTGTTTCAAACTGTATCTATGGTTAAGTGGTTGTTTAAACAGTATTTCAAGGTGCGACAATTTGTTCATATGGTTATCTGAATGTATTCATTTCAAATTTTCGCTAACATTATCTTTGGTATCGCATATCATTTATTATACGTTGTAGAACAAATTATAATTGTAATTTCGTGGAAACATTTCAAAATCTTTGCTATTGTTAAATATATTTTAACTTCAAGATTGGAAAATTAATTTTGCTTGCTGTTGAACGTCGTCGTTTGTTATATATCTTTGGTATCGTTCAATCTTTGAATTTCTTTTGCCGTTGAAAACATTCAGATTAATTTGTTAAACGAATTTCGTGTTCCATATAAAGATTGATTGGAAACTTGAATTCAGAGTTTGTTCATTTTTCAATAAACAAAGTTTCCGTAATGCGATCGGTGTTTCAGTATCGTTCAGTCTGAAACTTTCATCACTAAACATTTAAACCAATGGTTCTTTTTCTTTTTGAAGTCAGGGAAACACTTTTGATTATATGAAAAATTTGCGTAACACCAAAATTAATGATCCAAAAAAAAAAAAAACAAAAAGAAAAAAATATCCCGCGTAGAAATAAATATATTATTAAATATATTTATATATTTGATGAAATAGAAATAGACTTTTATTAAAAATTAAACTGATTATTACACAACAGAAAAAATAAAATTAATTATAAAAATAAAAATTATAAGAAAGAACAATTTATCCACGTTTTATTAATTATAACATTATATCATTAAAAAAAAAAACACTTGCAAGAACCACTGATTTAAACAGTCGATTGATTGTTGCCGGTACACTGTCTTGAAAACGAAAGGATCTGTCTCTGTGTATTATCGTTAGCGTTTCATGTAACTCTATTTCAGTATGTTCCAATTGCGAACAAGGGTATCGGTTTGACATAAAAACGCAAAAAACATCCGTTCCATTGTGAGTTTGATATTCAAATCGGATGCGTTCCAACCAATCAAGCCTCGTTGAAGAATTTTATTATTCCAAACAAATGAACAACAATCTGTCCTTCAATCTGTTGTCAGATTTGTTGATTTTCAATTTTCATCGTTTATCATTCTGTTCCATTGTCAAATAGAAGTATCAACGTTTGAAAGTTAACAAGAAGTATGATTTATTGTTTCTTCTTTCAACGATAAACAATATTGAATTTAATTTGGAGTAATTTCTTAATAATAAAGCTCGAGCTTGAAATTAATTGATTTGTTTCAGAGGGTTTGGAATTTTCAAACTGATAACCGATGACCAAAAACTACAAAATATGTATATTTTTGATTGGATCTTAGTGCCTGGATAGAGTATGGCCAAATGAAACGAATTTCTTTTATTGAAATGATGAACCGGTGCTCGCGATTGATCGACTTGTTTCACAGAAACGATAAAGTCTACTCGCAAAGGAAGAAAAGATTTTTCAATAATTAGTTCCATCCTTGTACAGCAATTTTTAAGCATTTAATTTATTGTAAATAGTTCAATTGAAATTATCCCAAATATCGAATTCTAGTTATTTAATCTGCCAAATGAAATTTTCAGTAAATAGATTCCATCAGTGTTAACTTTAAATACATTATAATAAAGTATTAAGTTACATATATCAGATTAAACGTTTATATCATCTTTGTTTGTATTAACATTTCTTTTTATCGTATTTTCTATAAATCTTCAAGAAATCTTCAAGAAATCCCTAGATAATGAAGATATATTATTATTACCAGTGACTAAACAATTCTAAACTGTAAGTTGCTCTGTCATCGAAAATAATACTCTGGAGGTATACAAAAAGGGTATGCGTCTTACCAAAAAAAAAAAAAGAAGAAAAGAAAAGAACAAATTACAATACATATTTTATAAATTTTCTAGTTCCCTAATTTATTGCAGATATTCGTCGCTGTTCTCAAACAATTATTACCGTTGGTTGTTTTTGTTGGACCGAATCTGAATTTCCAAGAGAAATTTCAAGGTGTATAGTGTACAGTGTACGTTGAAGAGATACGATATAAATGTTTTATGTTTTTCCAAGGTGTGCTTCACCCTTTTTTTTTTATTACTTTGTTCGATCTTTTCGATATCACGCATCCGTGCAAGACTACATCGTAGTGCGTCAAACGTTGAAAACAATACAGATTTGTGCAGTTATTTCTAATCGGAGTCTTTGATGCTGTCGTTTTAGTTCCGTTACACAAAATACTAAAATTAGCCAAGTGTTTAGCTATTGTTGATCGATGATGTATTTGTTCAATAACATTTAAACGCGAAAAATGATTTTACAAGATACACATTTATGACGCGCGTGTAAATTTGGAAGAGAAGAATAGGAGACATTGACACTAGAACTACCGACGTTCAAAGCACCCTTATTTTTAAATTGAATCTAAAATAAAAAGCAAAATAGATAGAGGATGAAACGTAAACTAACATATAGAATTTCCATTCAACCTAACATTAGGTTGGGTTTCGATCGGTGGAATCATCGATCGAATGTTCCTCTCGGGCAGCTTCGCGAGGTGTACCGTTTTTCTCTTATTTTTTCGGCAAGCGGCAGAAAGTGGTCACGCAGTTGACAATTATTATTCTTCTTTCAATTATAATTAAAATATATTCTTTGTTCAAGCTTTTTTTTCGCGCGTCTTAATCATTCGCCACCCTCGATCAATCCCAAATCCATTCAACGGAAGCGTTTTAATAAATTTTGTAATTTCAGAGCGCGAACGACTCACTACCGATGCGCTCTGGACAGACTGTGTGCGATCAGCGCTAGCAATCGCTGTGGATGAAATACTTTGATATACCAATGCATACTTATATGCGTCCATCGTCCCTGCTGGTAAACTGGTAACTTTCGCCAAACGCATATATGCGCTCATAGTCCACACCGATCGCTTTCGCCGGACGCATATATACGTCTATAGCACTCTAAGGGTTAAAATAAAAAATCTGAAGCAAGTTATTTTGACCCGTTTGGTAGTTCTAGTGTTAAAAACACATGGAAACATTAAAGTTATATTAAATATTTTTTAGCGAACGTGTACGAGTTTCTATGGCGCTACGAAATTCGAAATTTCCTACTTCAAGCGGTGTTCGACGGATGTTGCTCTGTTTACCAGGAGACAATGAACTGCGTGAAGAATTTGATTCTGTGTTCAACGTGGCACATTTGCATCCGTTTAATTTCGAAACAGAAATTAAATACACGAGGATGTTACCGACAATCCCTTTTCTTGCCCCTATAATGTATATCTGTAGTTTCAAGTTGCTTGAAACAATGCAATAGGAAAGGTGACGAATAAAATATCTCGTAAAATATTTTCTTCTTACCTT
This sequence comes from Stelis phaeoptera, assembly GCA_943735885.1. Classification (NCBI taxonomy): domain Eukaryota; kingdom Metazoa; phylum Arthropoda; class Insecta; order Hymenoptera; family Megachilidae; genus Stelis; species Stelis phaeoptera. The sequence continues at coordinate 9,013,459 of OX030939.1, read as the reverse complement.
TCCTATTTTTCTTTTTATGAATTACTAGAAAAACGTAATTCTGTCGATCTTCAACTTTTATTCGTCATAAAAATCATTCTTCAACCGTACGAATGATACTGAATTGTAACGTAAGTTCGTAGCGTTTTCGTTTCTCTCAAAATAACATTATTTAATGTACGATTCTGTTCACATCAAATTTTGTGTCAATTTAATAGCATTTTCTTTCACTGCAACGTTCGTTTAATGTTAAATTCAAATTACGAATTTCCATGTTTCTGTTTCGCTACGATCTTAGATAACGATCCAATAACGTTTGTCTAACTTTGTACTTCGAATGAATTTTGTTACTCTTCTCACAGATATATCAAGTCAGTCTTTCGAGTAAAATTTTGTATGTAACACGGTTCCTGGGGACAACATAATTTTGAGATACACCTTTCAAGGAATCAGAACTAGGAAAACGGTAAAAAATTTCAAAAATGTTTTCTAAGTTAATTATACGTTTCTTGTTATCGTGAACGATGAACACTGCAACCAGAGCCTGTGTTTTGTGTTTCAGAGCATCTGTAACTATCTGGGAATGTGGAAGATTTATTATTCAAGTATCCTGCTTATCGTCGTTTCAACCCTTTAACGGCTATCGTGACATTTTCGAGTCTGCATGTCTGTTAAATTTCCCAAATGGTTCCAAGATAAGGTCACTATAATGTGTTTAACGCCATTTACGATCGTCAGGAAAATCATGATGGTAAAAGCATTTTAATTGATCGCAAAAAATAATTCTATTACACGAAAGGTATCTGTTTCAGGTTTCAGGTTGGAATAAAGAATTTTCATCGAATTTTTAAACTGTATAAATCATTTTGTTTTACATAATTCATTAGATGCGATGTTCTGTATGCAACAAGGTGATTCTATGATGATTTCAATGCATTCGTTGGTAACTTATCATTCGATTAAAATATGAATTTTTGAAATTACAGATCAGAATGGAATCAGTGTCGTACAATTTAACTGTCTGAGGTAAAGTCGATCAAGCATCGAGATATCGTGGAATTGAACAAAGTAACATACGAATTAACCCTAGAACTACCGATGTTTTATGTGCACTTTCTTTCAAGTTGAAAATAAATTTAGAAAAATCAATAAACATTGAGCGAAGCGTGTACCAAAAAATAAAGTAAGTCTTTGTCTCAATAAAAGTTAACACATTACTCTATAATTCGTCTTCAATATTAATTTCCTCTTAATTGTAGCACGTCTGATTACAGACAAAACGAAATAATAATCAAAGATTCAATAATCGGTCTTCAGTCAACAACAGGTAGACAAAGTGTTAATATAAATTTCAACAAGAATATCTCAACAAATTTTGTAACGTAAAATGTAAAGTGATGTCGATCGTTCTAGCGTTAAACAATGAGAAGGAACAACGAACAAGACCGGCCGAAACGATGAAATTTTGCGTAATCTATCGAGACACCAAGATCGTATTTGCCAGAAACGGGACTCACCATTCTCCGAAGACGAAGCCTTCTTCCAGGACACCCTGGTACTCTTCTCTTCGACTTGCGAAACACTTCTGCGACGTCTGGACGATCTGGCAGCCCTTAAATAGTCCTTTTTGACCGGTGCAAACGTTGCGATGGTCCGTGAGAAAATTTCTCAACACAATGCATCCTCTTTCTACGATCCCACGGGGTCGAAGGTCACGAGATTTTTACCTGTTTCCGGACCGGCAAAGGGGATGTTTCGCTATTTGGAGGGTTGATCGTAAAGGGAACGGTGGTACGTAACGGTCGTTCCTTTCAGGTTTCTTTTAGAGAAGGGTGGGTAGATTCGTGAGAATTGGACTACGTACGAAAAGGAAGCCCAGAAATTTCCGTTTGTTTTTAACGAAAGATTGAGTACTTTGAAATATAATGTTACGTTGTGGTATCGTATGTAATAATGATTAATAGACTACAGATTTTTACAGTGTGTTCCACCCAAAAGTGTTACACAGCTGTTATTCCATAACTATCGGTGATATACAAAATTGTTAATACAGAAATTGCATGGTAAAATGGAGTGGACGTTTTAGGAAAATGATTTGTCTTTTACATTGTTATTTTACGAGATATGATGGTCAAGTTTCGTTTTTTAAATGGAACCACATACTTGTTTTTAAATTATTTGATAGTACTTTTGAAAATGTATACACCCGATTTTAATTGTACTTCTCAAAATATAACGCTTAGGAATTACTGATTTTCAAAAGAAAATACTCGGTTCGAAGGACGGCCTTATTGTCGTGGTAAGTGTTGCCTGTAGATCAGTAAATTTCTAATCGTTATACATATCTTAAGAACCAATTAAAATCGGGTGTATACATGGAAGGTTAATAAATTCGTCTTAAAAAATTATATTTCGTAAAGTAACAATGTAAACAAAATTTCTTTCTACCAATACATACTTTCCATTTTACCATGCAATTTTTGTATCAACAATTTTGTCATATGACCAATCGTTATGGAATAACAGCTCTGTAACACTTTGGATGGAACACCCTGTATATTGACACGTAATTACTATTTCACGTATTGTCAACAATTAAATTACTTGTAATCTATGGTAATACCAATCATGGTATGCTGCCAAAGGTACGTGTTAATTGAAACAAAAAATGTTAATAAATAAATATCCATCGTATCACTACAGATAATTGTATGTGTATAGTATAGATAGTTATAAGTGTATAATTGTATATTTTTTGTGATTATTAATACACGTGCATTTTGCATATCTTACCTGCATAAACATTCGCAGTCTACTTATTAGTATCGTGTCGTGAATATAAAATGTATTAATCGAGATTGCAATTTAAACAATGAATCAAGAACCTGTGGGATATGTTTCTATTCGAAACCACTCCAGGAATAAGCTTTTCAATGTTTTTCATTCGGTCAAGGAAATAGTTTATAGGTAATAAAATAATTTGATTAATATTCTGGGAGGATGCATTGTGAAAATTAAAAAAAAGAATTGCATTCAATATCTTCTTTCAATGTTGTTGGAAAATTAAGATTATAGGATAATAGTTAAAGTGTTAAAAAATATCTTAACTCATTGCTACCATAAATTTAAGCGACGATCATCAAGTATGTGAAATTTTATAAACGTATCTTGTAAATTATAGTTTTTACATGCACCACGCTTTTGTATAAACAGACATTAATTAGAAGCATTATGTACATAAAAAAGAAGCAAGATGTACATAAAAACAAAGTACTTTCTTTTAATTTTAAGATATTATTAGATTAAGTTAGAGTTAAATAACGCTAGTGACTGGACAATTTTAGAAGATATTGAAAGAAACTTTTCTTTTTGTAATATTGTAACTTGAAAATTAACATTAAGAGAAATTTCACGTTCAAAGGTACAGGAGATATTTAATAAGAATTACAATTATTATAGTTATTAAATTTAATAATATTACAGCTTGATAAAGATTGGAATTTATTTAATTTATTGCAGCAGCACAAATATTTTAACCGACAAATAATGCTAATGTATATCTTCTCTATCGTGTGTCTGTTACAAGCGGTTCCACGGCAAGAAGATCCAGTTTTACTTCTCGTAACCGTCGAGCTTTTCTTCTTCGTACCCCAACCCGTTTCACATGAATTATCATCTCTCAAACCGTTCTGTTCATTTTAATATAGTGTCTATACATACGCAACCATCGTACATCGCACGTCAAAAAATAAAATTATCTACAAAAGATACTCACACTAAAAGTGTTGTATTTATATGATTATTTTAATTAATGTTTGTAACTTTTATGATATTCAATCAACTATTTTAAAGACTGTTGTGGATGTTTCTTTTTAAAGATACGTCCACGGTAATATATTTAAATATTCGCTTAAAAGATTCAATTTATTTGTACATCAAAGTACAGTAAATTCTTTCTTTCTATCTTTTTTTATTGAACTACTTCGTTTACACGAGCTGCAACCTAAATCAAAATAACTACATAATTCGCACAGTCAAAAAAAATACAAACAGTGTTAATGTAAAGTGATTATTATTTATTCTGTTTTTTTTTTTTTTGTAATTTTACAAGAATACGCTCCTTTGAGAGAGCACTATTAGCGTCATTTAACGGCAAACAGCAAAAGTAACGAAACGAAGATTCATTATCGTAAAATAAACAGTTTTTATTCTTCACGGGTGCGAGTGAAACAATCTACAGCTACGACATTATCTGAAAAATGAGTTTATTACCAATGAAGTATTGAAATTGAAAATTTAGACACTTGCATTTTATGATGAACCATGAGTCGGTACACTTAAAATTATCGACGAAGCATTCTTCCAGCAAATGTTTATTTAGACAATTAGAAACAAATGTCATTTGGGACCCCACTATTAATCGTTTAAACCGAGAGTCTGTTAGGAAACTTTTACTGTAAAGTCTAACTAGCAAATCTCTAGAATCTAGAACGAAATGCTATTTTTTAAAAAGACCGCCATAACCATGACATGCTAGTGCCATCTGGTGGTCACGTACGCAAATTAAACGAAGTAAACACCTCGTCAGTACTTGTTTACTTTTCCATTCGTATACAGCTTTTGCGACGTACTAGAACTCGTGCGGTGTTCTTTAACGAAATAATATACCTCGGATAACATCATTAATAAATTCTAATTAACGAAGTTCGGTGTTTTGATCAGTGTTCGCTTCTTCACAATAAGATGGCGCCAGCTGAATGTTCGAAGTGCGCAATGATATAAAATTTAAACACGTAAATAGGTACGCACAATATTTTCACAATACTTTTGGCTTATTAAATTAGTTACATTACAATAAGTTTCCTATTACTATCTCTCGGCTTTTACTAACTTAATCAACATACATCTAGTTTGATGATCGAACTGATATGGTTATGTTCTGTGAAGAAATCAATTTACAATAATTTATACATTGCTACAAGCATTTTTATAGGATTGTGGTCATATTGTAATTTGAATTTCTATATAAATACAGACTTCTAACATGTACAATCAGTTATTCTTATAACTAAATATAACGTTCATAGATTGGAACTTTTACTTGGCGTCTCAAGTTTAATTTACATCGTTTCGATTTGTGTTTACAAATTCGATGTAATTTAGGAATTCCTTTTTATAACGTTATTACTTTGAAGAAACGTGTCGAGGATGTAGCTAAAATGAACGAATAGCAGAAGAGACTTTCAGCTGGGAGTGTGGCGGCTCCTGTAATCCGGCTACTCGGAGGCTGGTTATGACGGAGGGTCTGAGGTCGGGGGTACCTGTTGGTACGGGACTCACGTTGACTGGGCGTCCGCACTAAGCTCGCCATCAATATGGATATCCTGGAGGAATCCGGGATGGCCAGGTTGGCTAAGGAGAGGCGAACCGGGCCAGAGGGGAAACCCAGCAGCCAAAAGTCTCCGTGGCGGGCAGTAGTGGGATCGCGCCCGGGAGTGGGACCGTATTGACAGCCTGGTCGATATGACTCGACTCATAACTTTTTTCTGCTTTTTTTTCACATTTTTATTATTAATATAAATAATCTCATTATAGATGTTTATTTAACATTATTTTTTATCTCACTTTTTTTCGAAATTGTTGATCCATGTATAAAACATTCCAGTATCATGGTAGTGGTCCTACGTGTAATATATATTTTTTAGTTTTATACCTTTACAAGAATTCAGTACAAAACCATATGTTTTTTAGTATTATTAACATATCAATTAATTTATTGGTATATAACAATAATGAAAAATATCGTATGCTATGTGACAAAAGACGTATTCATTTTAGACCGTAATATTGTAAGATATTTACAATTATGCTTTATTATTGAGAAATATTAGATTGTGATATTTGATTAAATTTTCTACAATTTTAATGCTTTATGTTCGATAAAGTTTCGTTAAATAGGTATTACCTTTAAGTGAGGTTATGTTCTTAATCGTTAAAGAATATACATTTTTTCTTTTATTATTCCATTTAATGTTATACAAACTCCAGTATTTTATTACAAAGAAGCAAACTTATAATTAATTTTTATGTAATATCAAAGTAATGGTTAGAAAATAATGTTCTGGTTATTTATACAATCATTTATTTGAATAGCAAACATTTCTTTACAAAGTATTCAAATATTTTCATAAAAATAAATGTTTACCTCCATGTTATATACCTATTCTTCTTATAATTTTCATACAAGTTAAACAAAGCAAAACAATTAGCAATTGCATCTTTCCAAATTAATATTTTCATATTTTGAAGCAATTTAATATATGAAATACAAGCTACTTGTACTTTTCTGTATGTATTCATTTAAGTAAACATATTAGATTAATGGATCAAGTATAAATTGAAAAAAAGGGTGCAATTATGGAAGTACATATAGAACATTGTATATTTATTCTTTTTCCTATTTGTTTCTTATTACTCTTACTGCTTAACATTCGGTGTATTGTGCAAACAAAATCAGATTAATGTTCAGGACAATGTTACTATAAACAGTAGTATAAAGATAAAAATCAAAAGCATATGTATTCTTTCTTCTACAATTTTTGTTTTTCTTTCTTGGTTTGTTCAGCAAGTGCTTCTACACGATCATGTTCTGCAACTAAAGCTTCAACCTCAGTTACAGGGAGAATTCTAGTTATAGTTTTGCCATTTTCTCTTTTCAAGGTGACTATTTCCACTGAAATAAATGAATAATTAGAAAATCATAAATTTGAACACTAGATCTGATGTATCAAAAGCATTAAAGTTAACACTTTACCGACCGGCAGTCGATTAATCGACTTACATGCAGCCAGTACCGGTCGGTAAAGTGTTAATATACCAATCATATTTACCTCTGTCTCCTGACAATTTGGTTAAGTCTAAGGTTTTTGACAGTACTTTTATAGCTAATGCCTTGGCATCTGCCAATGTTATATTATTATTATCATATTCTTGTTTTAACGAAGACACCGCAGCAGCTGAATTGTGTCCAATGCAAGTCGCTTTCCATCCTCCATAATTTCCACTTGGATCCGACTGATACAATTGGTATCCATAATGTTTATCCCATCCCATATATAAAATTGAAACTCCAAAAGGCCTTTTTCCACCATATTGGGTATATGCTTGTTTTACATCGCAAAGCCATGAAACAAGTTGTTCGCAAGGAATCGGTTCTCCGTATTGTAGCAAATAACGTTGTGCAATTAAACGTAATTCATTTGTTAATACATTAGCATCAGAAGTGATGCCAGCCACACAACAGACAATATCATTATTAAGTTTGTAAATCTTCTCAGAATGATAAACTTCATCCAAAAGTTTATTTGTATTACGTCTTTCAGCCACAAGTAATACGCCATCGCTTGCTAGAATACCAATGCAAGTACCTGCGTGGCTTATAGCTTCCATTGCATATTCTACTTGATAAAGGCGACCCTCAGGAGAAAAAATTGTAGTACGTGTATCATATCTGCGCGCCTGTTTGATAAATAATAATATGAATTAAATACACAGAAATTTAAGAATTATAGGGTTTTACGGTTTAAAATTTTATTACAGTTTTTTTTATAATATACATTTCTTTGTTACGAACTTTTGGTAACTTATCTATTTAACAATACAAATGTTATATAAATAATGTACTACCATTTAATCCTTTATCAAAGATGATACACTTCTAATTGAAAATATTAACAACAAGGAAAATGTATACTATAAAAGAAACAATCTTTAAACGTCTTTATAAATAAATGTGAAAATGGAAGTTACAATAAACAATGCTTAGTTTTTGTCACACAACATCATATAAAGATTGAAACAAAAAGAATCAATATATATTAAAATTATACCAATTAATTAAAATGAAAACTCAAATATGATGTTGTTTCGTTAATATGATTTAAGAAATCCTATTTTCGATGCATGACAATGCAATTTGAGAATAACCTCTTCGATCATCACATTCTTCACAAGGAAAATAACCATAACACTTATATTAACATATTAGTTTTTATATTTACCATTTTCCAAAGTTCTGTTTATAACAATTACAGTACGACAAGCAATACGTGACAAGCGAGAATGATTCGTTGTATTTATGTATCAGTCGGCTTTTTGAAAACTTTAGACACCGACGAGCTACTGTTAAAAATTCGCTGTTTTCTACCGCCCTCTAGGATATATTGCGGTCAGAATGTGACTGGTCCACGAGTCTAAACGGTCACAGGGACGAGGGGAACTTTTCTGTCTCGCTTTGTCACATTTTGTTCCATGGGCGTTCTTTGTCACAAGGCGACCGCTCGTCGGTTTACCGACGGAGCGCCAGAGCCCATCAGAGCCCACTTAGTGGCACATACGATTGCTAAGACTTAGGCACTTCTTACTCGTATCATAATACAGTTGTATAAATACAGTTCTTTTATTGCAATTGTAGCAGAAATAAATGGAAATATATTAGCCATATTTTAACAAATAAAAGGTTTCTACAATTTTTTAATATGGGACAATTCCCATTGCTCAGAATAATTTAAATTCCATTTTTTTACGAATAAAATAATTTAAGGTTTAAGGACAAGAATTAATATTAATTAAGGACACAATTAATGTTATCAGTTCCATAATATTTATTTAATAAAAAATTAATATTTAGTAACTTTAAATTAATATGCAGTACATGTAAATCTATTAATTAAAAATAGAGTTTGTCTTTTACTAAATAATGGCCTGTATCCATACGTAAATCCATAACATTAAAAGAATTAAAATAATTATTTATTTACAGATGATGTAAAAAAGAAAGACATTTTTTTTAGTTATATGCAAAGTAAATACTTGGTTTTTCAGTTGAAAACTGCAAAAATAACCAATAACGTAAACAAATTAAAAAAAGAATTGTCAAAACTATAATATAATACTCTTATTCTTATGATTGATTTTAGCAATGTCTAACTACTACTTTCACAGAGAACAGTTTCTAAAAGTCAGTTTTGATTTTAATCATTATCAGAGGTAGAATTGGAAGCTCCTGGATTTTTATTTTGTTCCGGTTTCTTCATTATGTTAGGATTTGAACGTTGATAGGCCAGAATAAATCCTCTTCCAGTACTAACTTTCTTGGGTTCTCCATATAATATACCTTTCTGTCCATTCAACCCTACTTGTTTCTGATTTTCTAAGGTGTAATATCTACTCAGCTTTTGTTGAGAATCATTTGTTTGGAGGTCATTCTTTTCTAAGGCATTGGCATATGTTTTCAAATGTTCCGAACTCAAAGTACTTCCTTCCATTTTCGTATTTTCATCGCTGCCAGAAATATTCATATGCTTTGAAGAATTATTAATTTTATTACTCGACCTATTTGTCAAGTCACATTTTTCATCATCCTTCTTAGAAGTATTGCTGTCCAAATTGCAAGAATTTTCCAGTACTAAAGTATCATTCTGTTTCTCAAGGTACATGTCTTTCAAATGAAAACTAATACTATCGGCTGAAAAGCTTGCATCAAAAGAAGTCATTGCTTTAGCAATATTCTTAGGTTCTCGTAATGGCTCGTCATTTTCCTAAGAAAACATTGAAACAAATATCATATTCATGAATATATAATGAAACAATTAGTAAAAGAATGAATAACAAACAAATGAACTATAATAAATTTAATCGGTTCATTTGCAAACTTGCTAACAAAAATGTGTTCACAACATATGATCGTACGAAAGTGTAAACTTACTATTTTCTTTTGTACAAGAGTTTTTTCAACTTTCTGGCCTTTCTGAACATCATCCTTTTCAAGAGATAATAATCTTTGCCTTTCGTACGCTTTAAACTTTTTCTTTTCTGACTTAGACATAGCTATTGGCACCCTAAAAACATTTTTCTTTTCTGAAGCAACTAACGGATTGTATGTCGGATTGTTCTGTGAAAGACAATACAAATCAAATTTTTATATTGAAAGTAATGATACACATTAATAATTCACATACTCCAAACCAATCTTCGGTTATTGTATTAGTTTGTAGATTACATGCTGCTTGTATTGGAATTGTTCCTACTTCTTGGTCTGGTTCCATCAATGTCTCATAACATTTCACATTCCCGCTAGTTGGACATACATTAAGATGATGCTGTAATAACGAACAACAATAATATTTGAATAGGGAATAAAACATTTGTGGCAGTTCTTAATAATTAAATTCAAATATTTTGTTCCTGCTACAATTGATAGGAATAAATTTTATGGAAAGAATTTAAATTAATTTTTAAGATCAGATTCAGAAATGTAAGATGATAAATGTATGGAAATATCGTGATTTTTATATTACCTCGTATTCATCTGGATCTAATAGATGCGTTACATCGAAGGGGCATACAACTTTCATATTCTTCGGGTAATTTTTACGACATTTATATAAGTGCTGAGGATAGCGAGCTTTTAGAATCCGATGCGATTCATTGAATGGGCAAGTTATGTAACTCTCAAGACTGTTCATTTTGCTGTGAAAATCATAAGCGATTTGTAATAATAATTATAAATGAAAAAAAAAAAGCAAATTTACAGTGTTTATCTTATAAAAAACAAAATAAAATCAAATTATTTTAATATTTTTACATTTTTATGTCGGTAAAATAAGGAAAACCATACACAAAATGAATAACTTTTTAAAAATAAACAAATAAAATAAATATGACTTCAAACACTGTACGAGTAGCCAGTAATATCTGTTATGGAAGTAAAACGTAAATACTTTTTGCTACTTGTTAACTTGTAATGATTTTGTACTTAATTTTTGTAAACAATATGTAAAATACTGTATGTAATTTTATACAATCTTCGTTTATTACCTGATAATTATTAGTTAATACTGCTTTTATTTGCTGCTGCTTACTTCTTGTAATTCGATACCATGTATTCGAGTTTATATAGGCTACGTATTGTTGTTATTATACATGTTATCTTGAATACGTTATTTTGAATTAATTTTGAAATATAGAATTTATAATAGAAAGAAAATGTGCGTGATGTTTGATCCGCAAAAGTTGAAGAAAAACAAACTGATAAATAATCTAAACGAAACAAAGGTATGTCGCGCTTTCATTATTAATTGATTATTATTTAACTTTGTTGGAACACACAGCTCCGTAAATCAAATTTTAAACCATATATATCAGACAAACGAGTTTCGTTTATTTATATAATTTTTCAAATCTCTTTTTTAAACAGGTGCCTATAAAATTTTTCACGGGAAATTCCTTGATACAAAAAAATGTGTAATTTTTACTGGTTATTGTATTTGATGATGTTCCTATCAAAAAGATGACTAGATTTTTTAAATCAGATAACTGCCATCTTCAATACCTATTTTAAATATAGAGTATCCTATCTTTGAAACGTATAATTTGAGTTACACCACCACTATCTTGCAAGGAAGGCACACGCTTTTCTCGCGCAGTATGGCTCGCTCGATTCCAGTCGTGATCTGTTCGACCACGTTATTTCGTAGAGATTTTCTTTCATTTTTAAGCCAAATCGTGCGCAAATAATCCAGAATACATCATGGATGACGAATGGGGTATGCAGAAATTAATTTACGAACATGTTGGTCGCGGTATCATCGTACTTTGGTGCGGGATAACAAAATGATTTTAACCTTCAACTTTACAGATGTCGAAAACGCGGAGGCGAAATTCGACCTGGCTATCAGATCCAACAAGTGGGAGGGTGAAGATGAGGACGAAGATGTCAAGGTTCTACGTTATTAACTTTCTATTTTTTACTTAAAACGATTGCATTTCAAATTTTGCATTCACTCGTTGGATCATCGTGTGGTTAACCTTTCATGGGGCAAGTCAACACGAGACTAATAGCGCGACAATTGAATATTGTTGAACGAGCTTGAAGTTTGTCTTTGTATTTGAACGAAGTCAAAGTTAAAATTAAAATTATAGTTGAATTTAAATCACACGGAATACAATTTCAATTAAAAACTTAGATCTTTTTATTTGAATAAAAAGAATTTTTTATTAACTAATAGGTATTACTAATATTCATAAAAGTGGAAATTTCAAGATAAAGTTGAAGTTTTATATTAATAATGGCTATACGTTCGAATTACATTGGCTAAATTTATTATAAATTTCAATTAGAATCTATAGGAAATTAAATGTTCTAAGATATTCTTTAAATTGTAGTTAGTTTCAAAGAGTAAGCATCAAATTAAAAATTATTTATGTCCATGAAACAATGTTTTTAAAGTAAGGAATTCAATTAACAGGATAGTTGGGAAGATGTCGAAGAAGAGAAGAAAGATGTAGAGAAACCTGCTGAGGTACCTAAGGTCAAGCCAAAGCCAAGAAAAGCTTTGGCAGAAAGAATTGAAGAACGTGAGGTATATGTTTTAATCGTCGATCAAACTAGATTAGTATCAGTAATTGTGTAATATCGTATTTATTTTTTCATTCTGTGATGTTACATATATAAGCGTTATATGTATATGTATATATATAATTTTAACATTTTACACTGTTTATTTTGTCGTTAACTTTTTACATTATAATAATACTTATTTAGCATTTAATCAGAAAAGATTAATAACCAAGCGTTTAATTAGAAAATTAACTAATTGGTTAAATTAATATGTATTCTTCGTTTCTTCTTTTTTTGAATGTAGAAAAAGGCAAGAGAAGAAGCGGAAAGAAAAGCTAAAGAGAAGGAAGAGGCGTTGACACCAGAGGAGAGGAGAGCAGAACAGTTGAAACGTCAGAGGCTTCAAGAGGAAGCCGATCTACGTCTTGCTATGGAGACTTTTGGTTTGTCCAACCTTGTTGATTTTTCTCATCGCAGGCCGCAGAAAACCGAGAGGAAATGACTCCGTTAAAAATCTTTATTTATTAATTAACTCTTTGCGCTCCTATTTTTTACTCGATAATATCATCTTTGAATATCGTAAAATTATGTAATAATTTAGTTAACATTTCATTAAACGAGAAGATATTACCTTTGAAAGTATTACAATTAGTATTTTACTTGTGAGATATTGAAGAGTATGTATTAATTTATTAATTATTCATTTTCAAAGTTTTTGCTTAATTTTGCAAAGATTGTTATGATTTTGCATAACGTCGGCATATTGCTAAATTATAATAATAAAAAAAGAGAAATTTTAATTGCGGGAATATTAATTGAAGTATAAATTTTATTCGGTTTCAAATGTTTTTTAATATTGACTTTTATTTAAATATTAATTACGTGAAATTATTAAAGCTTTAAATTTCTTAATTTCAGATTTTTTTTTAAATTTAATGTTTAGTAAAGTTTTTATAGATCTAAAGTGGTTTTAATTTTTGTATACGATTACGTTTTAAAAGAGAAGTGTGGATCTGAAAGTACAGTTTATTTAAAAAACTAATAATTGGATTGCAAAGGGTTGATTCATTTATTTATACTTCTTAAACAAGCTTTTAATGGCTTAATTATTTTTTTAAGCATTGTCTTTCATAAATTAATAATAATATAATAATAAGCATTAAATACCATCGGTGTGAAAATTGAGCCAATTGTTTTTGTAATTTTTAAATGCATTCCAATTAAGGAAATAACTTTCTACCATCGGCATTAAATTCATAAGAATCGTTTTCTTATTTTTGAAATATACAACATAGAATATTTTTTTAAATGAATTTATATAGTTATAGCAATTCTACAAATTTTAAATACTATTTGCTAATGGAAACTAAAAACATACTGAAAATATTTAAATTTTATAACATTACACTAATGATATATATACACTTACTGCTATTCTCGTGTCGTTAATTTACGGTGCAATTGAAAGATTGATTTTATGTCAGGAACTGTACTAGAGATGTAAAAATGTATTTAAACGAGTTAATATTACTTTCGAGGAAAATATAAAATTGTCATTGTGTAAGAAATAAACATTTCTTTTTCATGAAAAAAACAATGCAGAAGTGTCTTATTTATCAACATTGATCTCCTGTATCGTTCCTGATAAATATTTAATTTTCATTTTTAAAATTCATATTTTCTTTAACATATTAAAGCGTTGTACAATTTACTTTTGTACAATATCAATAAAATTTCTGCACGTACACGTATACGTGTATAAAATATTTGAAAAATTAGTTCATTAGAATCTTATATTATTTGTTCGCTACAATGTTAAATGTTGTAAAATAAAGAATAAAAGCAAAATTTTACGTATGACATGCAAAAACGCTAATTTATAGTGAAATTAGTAGTTCCAATGATAGAGTGATTAAACCTTTACATTCGTATTCGTATTACAGTTCACGTTATCCTTTTATCAAAATTTTCTGCAACATATTTGTTTAATCGATCAAATTTACAATCTTCTAACGTTCTTTCAATAAAATTTTGTTTCATTTTAGGTGTCACAGAAGAACCTGCGTTGAGCCTGGATAAAACAGTGCCCGACACAAAAGAAGAATTCGAACAGTATGGAAGTGTACTTACGCAGAAGTTAAATCTACTCGCTAAAAGTGCTGAATTTCCTCCATTTGCAGAAGAACTTGTTAAATCCGTCGCTCTTAATTGTAAGTATCGTATTCCGATAAAAAAACATCGAAGTCAGTATTGTTTGGGAACTTAATGAAATTTTTTTTAAAAAACACAACATATTTTTTAGTATTACAAATATTTAGTTGTTGATTTGATGTTTTCCCCATAGTATATTTAACACGTTCGTTCAACAATATTTAATACAAGTAAAATGTAAATGTCATTTGCAGTACCCTCGGCGCATTTGAAGAAAGTAAAGACGATGGTTGATAATTTGTTAATTGAAAAGCAGAAGATTGAGAAAGGAGACAAGGCGAAAAAGAACAAGGGCAAGGGAAAAGCGAAACTAAAAATTGAGGGTGACAACACTCTTTTGAGCGAATATGGCGACTACGTTTACGATGAATTTGATGATTTTATGTAGCGACCTTTTCATCCCATATTCTCATTACCTATCCCCTTTTCTAGTCGCCTAAATACATGCAGATGGTTATTAACATTTTTTGCAAATTTTATACCATTTATTCTCTCTATATTTGAATTCCCTGTTTTCATTATTATGAAATGTCGGTTTGAGGTTGCTTCAATTTTAAATATTCTTATGTATAGATATACATATATCTATACATATATATATGTACATGTATTAGAATATTATACATCTTTGAGATGTAAGAGTCTTATCACGAAGTGTTGTTAATATGTTTCAAATATAACTGAAAAATTTTATTGATATCCGATCGATTAAAAATTATCAGCATTTTCAAGAAATCCAATATATTTAGTTTTCTAACATGTTAGGAAATTTAACCATGATTTATTATTATCAACCTATACATTTATTGTAATTAGTGCAAGTTGTATTGATAAAAATATTCATAAGAAAATCCAGTGCAAATATGACAATTCCAACAACGACCATCAACAATGCAAGTATCGCCGAACAACTGAATCCCTAAACAATGGAGTAACTTGCTGATCGCAATATTTATATGCTTCGAAACGAATTTCTTGCTCGTGCATCCAATATTCGTCTCATACATGGAAGTATATAAATAACCAGTTTATAGTTTTATATTTTCAATGTGCGCATATAATTTTTTCCTTTTTTTTTTTTTTTTTTATTCGTAATATATAATATATAATATTCGAATAACGAAAATTATGTATTTAATTTTGGAAGTCGTTGTTGTAAAGTACGAAGAATAATCATTGGGGCGTTTATAAGGAGTTCAATGGTGTTTTATTAACATCTTTTTTTTTTTTTTATTACATAGAATCTTTCACAGAAGGTACACATAGTAAAGTGGAAAAAAAAAATAATAATAAAGTACTTGGTTAAAAATTTTGTTTGAATATGGACGAAATTTTCACGATTAAACTACTGCACAATATTTCTTTACCTTTACTGCAATAAAACTAAGAACGACGTTTTATTCCATTACAATACGCTAAAAAATATTGTTTATCGTAGCGTGTGTCTTTATATTGAATTTCACCTCTATCGTAACAAATTAATTTCTTTTCATCCAAGTTCATTTTTCTTAGTTTCATTGCAATAATTCGTAATAATTAGGGGTGTGAGGGAACCCGAATGTGTCGGGTCGGTAAAATTCGGGCGGGTACCCATAACTTACGAGCACTCGGGTAGCCCGATTCTTTCGAGTCGGGCGTAATTAACTAAAATCATCATTTTTTGCATAAAAATTATTTTATAGCATACTTCCGCGTAAATAAATATTTTGCATATGCTTGTTAAGCCTAGGACTGTATTAGAAATGTAATACAATTAATTTGAAATATATCGAATCGAATCGCGGGAACTCGTCCGAACACGCCCGACTTTTGCCGATGACCCGAAAGAATTGGGCTACCGGCCCGACCCGAACCTGTAATCTCGACTACCCGCATACCCCTAGGAATAATATATGAACCTTATCTTAATTGAAGTACATTAATCTTTCTAAACTGATTATAATAAATTTGTTTATATACAGTTTTTTCTTTAAATTTGCCATAATAAAACACATTTTAATGGTTTCATTTAATTGAATACTGGTTTCAAAACTTCCAATTACAATAAAGTTATTTAACTGTAAGTACCAGTGAAAGTATAGTCTTATTTTTGTACTAAAGTTAAATAAAATAAATGCTTCTGTCAATTCTGTTGATAAAACTACGAACAAATATTAGCAATTTTATTTCACAATTTTCATTCAATTCTTGCATATTACTATGTCTTCTTTTTGTACTAGAACTATTTAACAGATATTAAAGATAGGAGGAATATAACGTGTTTTACTTATACGATATTAATTAAATTTTCTTTGGAAAGAGATGTATTTTGATTAGCTTCAATTAGCGTTCTGACAGAGTTGTGTATATAATTAACTAACTTTTTGTTACAAAAAAATTGATAATAAAATTTAACATACTTATTATTTGGAACTGGATATTTGTACTAGATCTTTAACGATCCGAAGCATTTTATATTGCAAAAAACTTTTGAACTTTAATTACAATCACATATATAAGTAATATTGAAACTTAACTACGTATTTTTATCGAAATGCAATGTTTACATTTGGAATGTAAGTTATGATTAAGGAAAAGATTGGCAAGTACATATATTAATCTTCTCGATACCTGAGAACTTTGGTAACGGTACGTGTTAAAGGAAACGTTTCATTAAATTTACACGTGTTATTCCAGTCATCGACATTTAAGGATAGTATCATAGCCCCTCCAAAATTATTTTCACGAATCCATTCCGCCTAAAAAGAACAATTAACAGAGTAGTAAATAATTGAATTCTTACGAAAGAAAAATTATATTTACGTACCTTCTGATAAACGCTTCTGATATCGTCGTACGATACCCATTCTTTGTCTTTATAAGCATAGGGAACTTTGCTTTCGTTCTCGAATACACTCTTTGCACCATCTTGAAGAAACTGACAAACCGTATAATAAGAAACAAAGCCCATTTTACCTAATCCTCCGAATCCGCTTGCTGGAGCAAGTAAACCATGATTCAATGGATTATCTAACTTATAAGAATGACCATAAGCAGGGATTCCAATGATCAACTTTTCTCTGGGCATGCCTTTCGAAAGCCAATATTGGGCCGAAAAATTAACATTCAAAGTGGAAAGATATCCAGACTCGGCGAGGCGTGGGAAAAGTGGTGCGTTAAGATCGGTTATTGGATAATACCAGACATAAAAATGATAGTCGTACGACATCAAGTTCACAAAATCTACATACCTAAATATAAAAGGTTTAAATCATCGATTATTGTTTATCATAATTACACCGATACTTATAAAAACAATATATTTCATTGCGTTATTAGCTTACTTTGCCATTGCTACGACATCATAGCTTTGATCAACAATTGCTTGAGGAGCAGCTACCGCGACCGAAAGAATTAACGATTCTTTGGCTCTGTAAAATTCTTTTCGTAGCTCCTCTAACAGTTGTATGAAATGAATCTTTTCCTTGTCATCGGCTCCAAGCCAAGCTGGAAATTCCCAATCCAAGTCTAATCCATCAAAGCCAAACGTCTTTGTTACGTTTAATACAGATTTGATGAACCTACAATGGAAAGTTAGTTAAAAATTAATAACCAGAGTTCCAAACAGGATGCAAAATAACAGAAATTACCTTTTCCTGTTAACGTGATTCTTTACCATTTCTGAAAAACCTAAGTGGAGCTCGTTACTGCCGCCAGCACTGATCATGACCCTTAATTCAGGTTGCAGCTGTTTCAAGGCAACAATGTCTTTGTAAACTGATGAAATGCCGTCCAGACTAAGACTGCAATTCACCACGCCCGCAAAACCCACGATAATATGCGTACAAAGATTAGGGTCAATGTGCGACGGACTGAGCTCCCAGAACGTGTTCAGGTTGCTCTGTACGGTGTAATAACAGACAATGATCTGCCTATGTAAGAGAAACAGCTTTGTATAAATATTTGTAATAATAACAAAACTAAAGAACTACTTTGAACGAGTAAAAGGGTCAATAGTATTTCCATTTCAGACGCATTACCCTGAGGAGTTGGTGTAGCGGTGTTGTGGCGAACTGATACTGTTGTTCCTGTCCGCATTCTGGTTCTCCTTCGTCGACTCGGCGTACATCCGAGCCCGACGTAACCACGTAGCAATCTTGGCATTGTCTACTAACGTCTCTGTGTCGAAGGTTTCGGCTCTTGGAGAGCGAAGAATGACAATACCTATCCAAGCACGTGTTACAAAGAGGATCGCGAATACCAAAGACACCAGTAGCAAGCACAAAACTTGCGATTTCCAACGAGGTCTGAAATAAATATTTCAGGTATGTAATTATTATGCTGGTATACTTGTTTAATAAAAATGCTTAATCATTGATACAATAATTAATACGATCACAGAAGATTTAAATAAATACAGAAGTAAATATAAACTTTGAAAATTTATATGAAAGATACAACTATGATATAGTGCAAGTAACATTTATGTCTACCTTAAATCAAGAAGGCTGCCTATATCATAGTAAATATAGAACAATCAATAACCACACCTGTAAGTTTTGACGTACACTCACATACTCACCCATACATTCCAGCACATAAAGAAATCGGTGTAAATGCATAAATTTGTGCCTATAAAAAGAACTTCAATGTGTACATATGTACATATATAAAACAAAAACACAAATGTGAAATAACCAAAAAGGACAATATACAAAATATTAAAAAATAGTTTTTACTGTTTTTTAATCATGCAATTGTTTGCTACTTATGTTATATGTAAAGAAAATAATTTTTTTTTTATATAAATATAATAACAATAATTTTATATTGAAAACAATTAACATTAGTATCTAAATAAAAAAAATCATGAAACAATTTAAATAGGTAATCAAGAAACGAACAGCTTTTTATTAATGTCAGTAAACTGTAAATTAACCGAAAGAAATGTATAAACAAAAACGGTTCATCGCATTTTTATATCTTTGTACACCTGTATAAAGAAAGTAACGATATTGTACATTATTAGAGATAAGAACTTTATCGGTTTAATTACGTTACTGTTGCTTTACATACATATATCTGTAAATAACTTTTTAGGTAATTAAAAAATGTTACCGATATCGGTGACAATAATTACGAAAAATTATGTATTGATTGTAATAACGTCAAAATATCCGCTGGTATATAAAATCAAGTAAAAATGTGTTATTTATTATGAAAGCTTGAACAATAGATGTAAATAATGAAACACAAATTTTCAAACGTATTATATATGTTATAAAAGATAAATGAAAATCGTGCAATCTGTACAAAGGTATGTAAGAATTATATAATTCATATCACGTGTAGACGTATAATTACACAAAAGGTAAAAAACTGCAACTCACTGTCTAACGTCAGTTAACAATTCATATTTTGCTTGAGGGACAGGAATTTGATTAACCATTGAATGTACGATGTTCGTCGAGATTAACGCTTGAGGACGCTAGCCCTCGAGGGTGGCTTACTGCTTTCACTACTATGCCCCAGTGCACCAATGCGTATATGTATATGTATATATCCATATATACGCGTCTAGAAATAGCGAGGGCTTTATTGCGCATATGCGGATTTACTAAAGCGTTTTTAAGTTAACATAACTTCTAAACCAATGGATACCTCGCCTTAAAATTTGCATTTTTGGATTTTACTAGCTGAAATCTACAGGATTATGCAAAAAAAACTCAATAATTTTTTATCCCCCGAACTAAAGTTCAGCCCGCGAAAATATGTATGTAACTTTTGATTCGAAATTATCAGTTTACGTATTTTTAGTTTAACTTGATAATCAGTATTTACTCATAAAACATTCTACTAATAAAGGGGAAAAAAACAAAATATTGAAATACAAAAGTGTTATTAAAATATTGTGCTTACTGTTATAAAAGTGTTGATAAAATTATAACGAAAAGATAAAGTAAACTGTAAATATTTTTGTAAAATAAATATTTTTTTTTTTAACAATAGGTACATACATTATAATATATGGTTTAAATATCACACATGTCATATACATATATATATATATATATTTATACATATATTAGGATGAAATGTTTTTAACATTTTACATTACAGTTGTTTAAAACACAATCACATAATTCATACGCATATATAAATATATAATTACCCCAAAATTACAATAATTTTATTACATTTTCACCAAAAATTAATAAAATGATATTAATATTATTATTAAAACGTGGGAGATCTTCTTTAATATCACTGAAAATTGGCATTTTATTATTTTAAATAAAATTCCAATTAACCATAGCACCATAATTAATTAAAGTATAAGATCTGGCAGAATTTTTAGCATTTACAGCATTTTAGAATGGGTAACATATGTTATAATTTACTTTATATGATATTTTAATTCACGATTTTACTATAAGGAACATTAATATAGTTGAAAAAGAAATATTCTTTTTTTTCCGTACAATTCTTGAAAAGTAAAAAATTCTTAATTAAATGAAAACGATTAAAAATGATAAAAACATAAAGATTAAAAAATTATATGCATAGCACTGTAGTACAGGCGAGACTGCTTTTTCATGGCAGAAGATTAAAAGTATTCTCCGATATTTACTGACTGCTACCACTGATTAATGATTCGTCTTCAGGTCGAGGGTAACGTTTATAACGCTCCTGTGTTACAAGATAAACTGATACCCCGCCAAACAGAATTAACAGAAGTCCAATCACATTAATCAATACCGCTTCATTCACAAGTTTTGAGTAATTATCTCTAGAATTGTGCATTACATTATGTATATATATAAAATTAAACGTTTACATACTGTTTGAAACATTTACTTACTGCAAGGAAAAAATCGCTTTTTCATTGAGCCCTAAAAGACAAGAAGCAATCACACCGATAAATCCAGCAATACCAAAGTATACATGAATAGGCATGTAAGAGGCTCTTAACGGAGCTTGTAAACCTGGGTAAAAGAAAGACAAAAGCCCAGCAAGCCACTGAAATATTATAACGTATACAAATTTCCAAAATTTGTTCATCGAATTTACGTGATATTTTTTATTTTATCGCATACCTGGCAGCAAAATAAAATTACACTAGTCAATCCGATCCAACTATGAAGACTGTACATGTTTGGAATCGGCTTTGCATTCAAATTATGACTATCAAACACAGCCACAAGAGCAATTACTACCAATACAATAGTGAATAACATTATACCGCCGTGGATTAGTTTCAAACGACGTTTCCTAGCATTTCTTTGCGTTCTGTATATTAGCATACCTAAAACAGTTTTAACGGATGATAAAAAAGTTAACAAAACAAAAGTAAATTGAACTTAATTTGATATAAACTGTTAAATATACCGTTGGCATACAAAAAGACAAATCCAATAGTCATTAACAAAGGATGCCAATTGAATTCCAATGCTGGATTGGATCTCCAAGAAAAACCACCTCTGAAACTACTGCACCAAATTGCTACTAGAATTATCAGGGTTGCTCCAAGAACTTCCATTATAATTGTTAGCGGCCTAAAGCCTTCCAGAAATTGCCGTGATTCCCCGATTTGTTCCATGTCTGAAAAGTATATTATTAATTATTTAATCAAACTTATGCACCGTTAAAGATCAGAATTTAATCGAATATGATATCAAACGTAATATAAGATTACAAGATAATGAAATTAATATAAAATCAACTGTTTTATGTAATATGTATATATAAAACAGTTTTTAAATAAAAAACAAAACAACGTACCTAAACAAACTTGATACTCATAAGGATAATTCGTTGACATAACTTTACTAAAAGAAATGATGTTTCATAATCGTACATAAAAATAAATCATTTGAACATTGTTAATTTTGTTCATTAAAATAATTAATAAATCTTATTTATACCTAGGTATAAATTTTTGATACTCTATATTCATTTATAAGTAAGTAAAACATATATATGAATGTAATAAATTTAATATATTTTATGAAATTATACCAGAACATAAAACATATGGTAGCATTTACTTACTTTTCTTTCTGTTCTAAGGATTTAAATATACTTTTAATATAATCGCAAACAACTATACGAATAAATGCATTATGTGTAATGCATTATTAATGTAAACGATTTCACTTTTAACAATATTACTAATTAATCATGCTTTGTATAAAACTTTTTTCCTTTTTTATAGTAAAGTATAAAAAGTGTACATATTAAAAAAAAAATGTAAATATTGCAACAACTGCGTATTTGTTTTATGTATGAAAACTTGTTCTATTAATAAATTCAACAAGTGTTATATAGATCAGTAAGTTACGGACCGATGACATTTTAAACGTCAGGTTAAACTTCGCAAGATACTATTTAATTATATTCAACCGAAACAAAATTAAATATGTATTGACTTTATTTAACGATAAAAATGAAGAAATATTACTCAGTTGATCGCGGTATATAAAAATCTGTCATGTTACCTGAAGATTTCTTTACGTTTTGAGGAAAAATCAACAGGTACTACGCAGGTTCTCCAACGACGGAAAATAAACTATCGATTTTGTGCAGTTGGGGGAACAGAATATTTGAATTTATCGCATTTGTAATCAATGTAGCAACTAATTATACAAAAAATATTGTGATTCAAAGTAAAATTAATTATATCAACTACCTTAAATTTATCGTTGATTAATACTAATTTTTTTAATCTTTCTGATGAATCTGAACTTTCTAAAAAAATAAATAAGAATAAATTATTAAACAAAGAGTGTAGACGAATAAAAATATGAGAATTATATTAATTTTTCAAAATGTTTATATATTTTTTTTTTACAGAATTAATGATTTTTAACCAAAAAATCGTCTTGAGAATGCTTGAGAATAATGCATACATTTTGATTTTTCAAAGTTTAAATTGTTCTAAATATTTGTTGTAACAAGCTTATACTGTTGACCCTCTTTCTTTCATCAATTTATTATTATTTGTTCGTATAGTATCATTAAAAATACGCCCTCTTATGTCAACAAATAATACAAAGATAACCTATAAAATGCAATTAATTTTTCATCAGTAATGTGTTCTGATTAATGTAAATTTTATCAATAGTATCAAACTGACTTCAAAATGATGGAAAGAAAAAAATTTCTTTCAATTTTAACGAGAAGCAAGAGGGTAACTTTTCTATTCGAAAAATACTTCTCCGAAGCAACTACCACTAATAATAATGAGAAAACAACACATTTTGGTTTTAAAACTGTGAAAGAAACTGATAAAGTGAAAGAAGGTGTGTTTCATAGTTTAACGATTTATTAGGCAATCGATAATACAACGTAACTATGAAGTCATTTTTATTTTATTTCATTTTATTTCATCTTATCAAATTTTTCATGCTGAAAGAGAATTAAATAAATTTTGTAAATGAATTTTTTTAGTGTACACAGTGTTTGAAAAAGTAGCTAATTCCTATGATCAAATGAACGATGCGATGAGCTTAGGAATTCATCGTATTTGGAAAGATATATTCATACAACGGCTTGGACCGACTCATGGAAGCAAATTGTTAGATTCTGCTGGCGGTACGGGGGATATAACATTTCGATATCTAAATTATTTAAATCATACTCCCAATCCTCAGAATTTGAAAAGTTCTGTAACGGTTTGCGATATAAATGAGAATATGTTGAAAGTTGGGAAAGTTAGAGCGGAAAAACAAGGTTGGATAGGTCGAGATAACATTGAGATTGATTGGAAACAATGCGACGCAGAACAGCTTCCTTTCGATAATGACCTATACACAGCTTATACGATAGCATTTGGAATAAGAAATGTAACACATATTGATAAGGTATATTAAATTTGACAATGAGTTAAACAAGATACTATAAAGAACTTATGATTTTTTTTATAAAAAGAATATATTTGTTTAGGTGCTTACCGAAGCATATAGAGTGCTTACACCAGGTGGTCGTTTCATGTGTTTAGAGTTTAGCCGCGTAGATAATAATGTCCTCAGATGGTAATCGTTTGTTCTTAAAGTATCCCTTTCATATTTATTGTACCTTTAGCAGAAACACGTAAAAAGTTTACATTTTTGTGTAGGTTTTATGACCAGTATTCATTTCAAATAATACCCGTATTGGGTACTCTTATAGCAGGAGAATGGCAAGCTTATCAATATCTTGTCGAAAGTATTAGGAAATTTCCGAAACAAGAAGTTTTCAAGGTGAATGATGCGATATAATAAAGTAAAATTTGTTATGTTATGCCAACTATTAACTTAACAATTAAATATTGATGATAATTATTTTAGGAAATGATCGAAGGAGCAGGTTTTAGAAATGTAACGTACGAGAACTTAACTGGTGGAGTAGTAGCTATTCATTCGGGTTTCAAATTGTAGCTTTTCAACGATATGTAAGTGTTTGAAATCTATATTTGTACATAGAAAGTATTGTAAACAATAAGAAATCGTTTATTATACTTTTAATTGTATTTACAAGTTTAATAAAAAAAAACATTTTTGTCGTATTTCTATCACAGTTATTACAAAATTGAATTATATGTAAATATTATTTTTTAGATAAAAAATTGTTCAATCTTTTATCTATTATTTCTTTTTGTTTCGAAGTTAAATCGGTAATTTTAACTACCGTTGGTTTTCTATCTGGGTTCAGTTCTAATTCTAAAAGGGCATCCAGAGTTTTTATTTTATGTTCCGCGCTACGGAAATTCTGAAACATTTGTTCAAAAACTTCGATTGCATTAAATTTTGTATAAAAAGAAAAAAAAAAGAGAATCAAACGATCGAATTTAAATACCATTCTAAGCTGATGTTCAATTTCTGGATTTTTCTTCAACTTTTTTTTTATCGAAAATTCCTGAACGGTGAAACCTAATAGCTCTTCCAAAACCTGAAATTATATAAGTTTTTATTTACTCAAATTTGAATAATGTTTCAAACAAATGATTATAAATAAATTAATAATCTGTAATTAACTACCTTATTTGAGAAAGATACTTCTATCGTTCCAGTACCATCTCCCACTGTACAATCTAAAATCCACAATGAATCTTTTTTAGTCAGCCTTCCCAAAACTTCAACGTGTCCCCGAATTGTTTTGAAAGTCGTCTTTGCTACTAATTCACGATTTATGTCATGAATAAATTCACAAATTTTCGGCGTGTCCGATACAGTTTGTGGTTTTATAAATTCTGTGATCGTTCTTTCCATTTTACCTTTTTTCAAGGTTTTCGTTTCAGGAGAAGGCATTGGAATCTAGATGAACGTTTAATTTCATTTACCGATCATTTATATTTATAATTATTTGAAATTAATTCTTTAATAACTTACAGTTCTCTTTCCTCCAGTTACCAAAATGTCTCCTTGTTTTTTACTTATTCCAGAACTCGATGTAATAGTTGATTGGTTGTTTTTGCTGATAAACCGTTCATTACTTGAGTGTAAGATCGGTTTTTCATTTTTCAGAGTATGTTGAAATTTCTCAGATTTTGATGGTATAGAAACGCCTGTAATTATATCTTCCTCATTTATTATCATAATGTCATCATCATCTTCTTTAGGAAATGCTCTGAAAGGAGTTGGAATATCTTTCTGTATCGATTGTATTTCTAAAAGTTGTGCTTCATCGACCTATAATAATTTTAATAAAAAATTGATCAAGTTGAAAAATCAAGCGGTAAAATAATAATAATAAATTATGAACCATTTCTAAGAAACAATCGTCATCATCCAAAATTTGTTCTTCCTCAGGAATTCGTATATCTGTAAAGCCGGTATTGGTGTTGTAATAATTAGTAACATTTGCTGGTTTAACTTCTGTTTGAATCGCATTAATGTTAGTAGCTTGTTCGTTCGTTGTTTTGTGCGAATCTTCAATTTTAGAAACCTCTTCTAGATTTATATCAAAATCTTCTTCGAAGAATCTCTCGTCTATTTTTGGCTCTTCCGATTTAGCAATATTTGGCTTTGATCCATTGTCATTATAAGGATCAGGATTTTCCTTAAGGCTCCTATGTAAAAGTTATCATTAGTATTTTATAGAAAATTTTTTGAACTATTTAATTTTTAAATCATATTTACAAAGCTCTGGCTAAGACATTTTCCAAGGCATTAGGAATTAATAAACTATCTACTTCGCCACCAATTCCTTTAAGGTTGTTTTCTTCTAACAATAAAACTCCTTTGCGACATTTTACTGGTCCTATTATCATAACTTTATATCCTGGAAGTAACGTATCCTTTAAAGAGAAAGATAAATTAATATTCTTATATCATTCCTTTAGCATTATACTACAGGTTTAGATTAATGATTTGATTAGTTTAGCAGTATACGTTTATCATACATTTAACCAAGATATGTAGCTATACTCGATTCCAATTATATCTTGTACTCCATCAGTTAATCTCAGTTGCATCATTCTTTTCTTGGGGGGTGCCCACTTATCTGCTTTCTCCGTTTCAGATGGTTCAACTTCTGAAATAGCAACATTCCTTATCTGTTCTAGCTGTTTATATTTTGATGTTGCAATGTCATACATTTGTTCCACCTAAATTAATGATATACAATTCAGCAATTGTTATATGTGAGTTAATTGGGATTCATAAGTAAGTTTAATTAACTAAACTTTTAAATTAAATTTCTCAATGAATTTTGTATACCTGAAGAATATATTTTTCAGATAATACAATAAACTTGTGCTGCGAAATATTACGTGGCAGACTTCCATTTTCATTGTTAATTTCTCGCAAATTACTAAGTTGCCATTGTACTTTCACAAATTGTAAAGTTTCCTCGATATTTGGCTAAAATATTTACAATAATTTTTCATTTTAAAACATGTCTTTTACGTGCTACGAATTGGAGTTTTAAATTAAATATAAATTTCAAATAATTATTTACATTTTGATGTTGGTTTATGTAGAATTCTATACAATCTTTTAACCATTCATCATTCATTAAATAATATTCTGATTTCAACTTGGCTTTTATTCGTCTAAATAAATCTTCACTCATTTTGCATAAATTTAGTATTTTTATGCAGTCTGGATTAACTTAACATTTCTTTTGAATTATAAATGAAATATGTTATTGATTGAACTAATTCATATTTTGTATTCCAAGTTTGAAAAAAAAGTTATGTTGTATCACTTTGAACAGTACTTAACCTTTTTAGGGTTTAAAACATAGAGGTAAACAATTTGTATTAATTCGAAAGAATACAAATAAAATTAGAATATAAACAATAAACCATAAATTTATTTACTATTATTTCATAAATAATGGAATCCATCAATAAGAAATCTTTTAAAGTCTTTGGTAACATAATATAGCTAGAATTGGAGTAAAACTACAATACTACTGTATGCATGGTAAAGCAGATGCTTTATTTAAATATAATTATAAAACATTAATAAAAACACATTCAAATTTGTCATTATGTAGTACGATTATTATAAGTGGAACATATAAAACGGAATTAAATAATATTAACAAAATTGGGAAAAAACGTAAAATTAAAGATCATTTATAAAATATTCTTGAAATTATCGACATTTGATTATAAATTAAATAAAATTTGAGTAATATTTTACACTCTTGTTATCAGTTTTCTAATTACTATCTCTAGTTACATTTATTTTATGGAGATGATAGTTGACACTTATTTTATTACAATTACAGCTAATATTATTCTTATTAGCATTATTATTATTATTATCATTTAACAATAATCATTTGTATGTACAAAGCCAGTTCATTTGTCTATTTTTAGTATTTCAGACAGAGCATCTTTTCTGCCATTTTAGTGGGGATGAACCCTCTTAGTGGGGGTGGTGGTGTTAAAGAGTAGGGGAAAGCCAACCGTCAGGGTAACGCATGCTTTGTGACTGTTTGTGACGTTTTAGTCGGCCGCGCGAGCTCGTGCCGTATGGACGTAACATGTGAGTGTCTGCTTTTTTTCTTTTTCTCTTTTTCTCTTTTCTGTCATCCAATCTGTTTTTCGCTCGTAATATTTTTGTGCGTGATTTCATTTGTGATTGTGCGAAACATCATTGCGAACGAATGTGTATCAATATACATGTACTGAAAGGTACGTATATACATGGCAAATGAAAGTGTGCTTACATGTAGCTATACGCATAACGTATGCACAGACATTGTGCATATTAAATAATATTTGTTGTGAATGAAAAATTATCAAGTAAAAATATCCTAGTTGAAAATCGATAAATTTTTGACCTGAATATTAATATCATAGATTATTCGATTCATTTTTGTCCATTTTTAATATCCTTAGAACGCGTATCTTAATAAACAATGAATCCTTTAACATGTTACGAACGTCGAATAAATATTAAAATGATTAATTTTGTGAGAAATTGTTATTGGTGATCATTGAAATGAAGTCGTAAACTGTGCATAATTAAATCAGCAATTAACCAATAGATACATCCCATAAATATTGAGGTACACAGCGAAATTTGAAATGTTCATTTAATTAATGTTTAATCTCAAATTCTTTTCAGAAGACAGTCAATGACTTTGGTTACTGTTCGATTATTGTTAACGCGTTCTTTTCGTACGATTCAATGAAAGTACATGTATACAGATTCACAGTTATCTGAATTTTATATACTATACTTATATAGATAAACTAGGGTTTTTTTCGATGTAATGTAACCAACAAAATTGAAATTTTCACAAGGTCGGGGATCGCTTGATTCATCGTATCTGTATATGACATATGGTCGCGATTTTTTTGAGTTATTGATTATCGAAGTGGAATACGCGTCTAACAAACTGCTAAATGTTTCTGGAGTATTGCATGTAGCGATTTCCATGTTAATTTTTTTTCTAACCTCTTATGCATATATCGTGCGAATTTCTGCACGATGAGATATTTGAAAAAAAAAAAGATATCATCTCACTGCCCACTTGACCGGGATTAAAAACAATTTTCATGAAAGTTGCATCGTACGACATGTCAAAGGATCGATTTGCATAGAATTTTTCATCACTGATTTGATTAACGTATCGAACGTATGAAATTCGCGTTAACCTTTCGTCGAAACGGCATTGTTCCGTTCTTTTGAAAACAATCGCGTGTTTCGATTAGAATTGGTCCGAGATGTTATCTATAAAATTATCTCAATATCATGCTGTTCAGAGAGGCGGTCATTTATTTATGTACGAACGCGAAGAAAACGCAATATGAATTGTACCATATGTAGTACATGGATGAGGAGCAGAATAAAATTTATGACGTATGTGCACACATGTATTGTGGTAACATGTTGAAGGATACAGATAGTTATTACTGTAATGGTATTTTAAAGTTTCGTCGTTTCTTGAATTATCTAGATTTCGAACCTTGTTTGTTTTACGAAGAACAGGTTAGATTCGAAAAAAAGCCCGCACGAAAATAACCTTAAATAAATTGTTCGAAACAAAGTGTTACTTTCATGATCCAATAATTGCGTGTATTAAACGTTATTCCACTTGAGGCGATAAATCAACAACGTTTTTAGTATAATGGTAACGTTGTTTGAAATCTTTTTGTCTTTGTTACATTTGAGACGTCATTATTAATGTCAAACGATATTGCGATTATAAAGATAAAATAATGTTGTTCTAATTGTACAAGTTGCCACGAAAGTGAATATTTTAATAGAAATTTCAGTTCGACAAATAATAACTGTTTTTGGTAACTATCCCGTGTGTTGTATTTTCCAACCAACGGACGAACCGTTTGAATTTCGCGCGGTTTCATAATCCTTGGACGACTATTGTCGTTAGCCGTGTCTTTTGGACCGATTGAAATAGGTCGTTCTTTATAATATCGTTATCCGCTGTTAATGTTCGATACGTTACAAACATTTAATGTTTGGAAACGGTATTGATGTCATTAATTGTTAATTCGGAAGTCGGTTTATTGGAAACCGAATCGTTAACCAGCTCTTAACATTAACGATTCCCGATATTATTACATTCGCCATTCGGTATAAACAGTGAAGTTAAACAATTACGTCGACAACAGTATAAGGATCGTGAAACGATACTGAAATTTTTAATTGCCAGTGACAGTGTTGTTCATGGTAAAAAGTGGTCGCACTATGAAATTGAAATTGTCGAAATTACCAACGTGCGTTCTAATTGAGGTAGAGCTTTCACGATCCCAGTTTCTTTTTTTTTTTCCTAAACTTAGTAATTTAATTCGAGCGTTCTTTGTGCGTGCCCACGTTACCGCGCGAATAAATGTTTTTGAATGCGTATGAAACGTGCAACTGAAATTAATACTAATATGTTAAAAGAAAAATTGTAAAATTTGCGTAATATTTTGATCTTAATTACTCTAATTAATTTTAATGGTATTTTAATTCAAAAGTTTCGAATTTATTTGGAATAAGAAAGCGTTACCGTTGTTATACATATTTCGATCGATGTACGAACAGTTTGCAAATTTAAAAATACCTCGTTGCAGAAAGTTTTGGAGGTTATACAATTTTCAAACGACTCGAATTTATAAATGATTCGATTATCGGTCGTTTCTATGAACAATGATAAGTTATAGGGATATTTTCCTCGTAGGAACTTTTACATTCCACATATATTAGATTAATTAAATATAATAATCGAGATGTCAATTTTCTAGTGATATTTTCAATGAATTAAAACCATTTATTTATTAGCAGCGCGTATAAATTTCAACACGAACACAAATAATTGGAAACGTACATTTGTAACTATATCCCAGCTGGTTTAGAAATCGTTATATTATATTCGCCGTGTTTGCAAGCAACTGTTCTCGAAACTTTCCAGCAACGTACCGAGCGTGTCGAGCAATATTTAACCCATTAATACTCAAAGTTGCGTACACACATTTTGCTAAAGGGTTGGTGTAATAAATTTTTGTTTTCCCTTGTCTACCTTGCGTGTTTATTCCAAGTAATATTTATACAGTACGGGGGATGTATCTGTCGCTATATATATTTAAAAGCTAATTAGATCATTATTTAAAAAGACCTCTCTGCGTTAGATCCCATGATATCAATTGAGTTGTATTCTTTTACATAATAATATAAGCAAACATTGAAAGTGCTACTTGAACATATCGGGTTGTAGCGAAAAGGACGAACTTAATTATTTTTAATTGAAAAATTCGTAACTTTAACGCGTAACATTTGACACGGATAGCAAAAGATATTAAAACTCGAAAGGCAGGAACACTGACCAATCAGAGCGCGCGTAGAGCGCACGCTTATCTGTGATTCGTTCTAGTCCGACGTCCCGGCTCGAAGTTACCCTATCACGGCTGAGCGCGCACTCTACACGCACTTTGATTGGTCAGTGTTCTTCGTGAATAATTAAAAAACGAAGCCCCATCCGACAATTTTTGCGAAGGAAATTGTTGTTCAGAATCGTCTCAGCTCCATTTCCTGATGTTACACTAGTTACCGGACACCTTGTATTTTTCTTAAATCTTAAGCTTTAAATCGATATACCTACCCTAAGCATTATTTTACGATTCTTTTATGCCATGAGATTGCATCCGACGTAGTTTAAAACGTAGTTTAAGACGGAGACCTACATAGATGAAAATAGGTGTTCCAGCAGAAAATGTTATCAGTATCAGACATGGAGAGTCTCTGCGAACCGAGGACATGTTTCTCTTTAAAAGAAATTAGCAGTGATACCTTTCAGGGCTCTTGGCCTCCTCTCGAGTGCTCTAGAGTGCAGACTGCAAAGCACGAGGGTATTCACTTCAGGGGCTCACTACTGGTGTCCTTCTTATTAACGATACCCTAGCGCAAACTACGCCTTTGTCACAATAACTTTCCTGATATCTACAAATGAACCAGCACAAAATGTAAAATTTATCACGTCGAAAATTCTTTCGTCCAGAAACGTTCTGATTTTTGTACAAGCGTTGAAAGAATGAAACGGGTATCGAAGTTGCATTTATGTAGATTGTAGACCTTTAACGTTCAATTATCGAATGAAACAATGAACGATCGCAAGAGGTAAGGTTGAATTAAAATGTGAACGAGTTCACTGCAGTTGTATAACTAAAATCAATTGTGTGCATTATTAGGTTGACAATTAAATTCTCAGCCTTTGAATCCCCTTTCTAGGAAAAGAAGTCACAAATTTCATTCGAAACGAATTGGATTCTAATCAATAAATCGTTCGTTGTATTTTTCAATTAGGATCGATTTCTAAGCTTTCAGAGTTCTACAAATATGATATTCCAGTTTTTTTCAATTTAACACGTTGGCTGCCACGGGGGTCACCGGTGACCGGCACCCGAAATTGTTTACAATCAAATAATTACCAACACAAATGATAAAATAAACCACGGATAGCGTTAACATTAACCTAATAATGCTAGCTATCGAATTAAAAAGTTAAATTTGAAAATTAGTTGATTGTATTGTTAATAATTAGGATTTCAGCGTGTCTGACTACCCACGTCCGTTTTCACTGTGGCAGTCAACGTGTTAAATAAAGTTTTCAAGCTCCTAAAAATGTAATACAGGTTTTCTTAATTCCCGATATAAAATGCGATAATTTCTAGCCGTGGCGAAATGGTTAAAATACGAAATTTTGGCACACAAGCAGAGGGTCGAGAAATTTCTTGGAATGATCACCAAAAATTGCAAAATGTAGAAAATATTAATAATACAAATCTGAGTAAGATTTATGAAATTAGTTTGATCACAATTGTAGTTTTTGTGGGACTAAAGTATTCTCGATGTTGCGTACACGCAATGTCGAGCATGAATGGGTTAAACGTAATTTTTCACAAATACATATGTATGTATACGAGTAATACGCGATATAAATTGATAACGAGTGTGATAGGGTAGGCGTTAAAGGTACAGGAAGTGCGTGGAGCCTCGCAAAGAGTGCTCCATAAATATCGGAACCTGTCGGTTGGTTATTATCAATTATCCACTCCAGCTCTTCATCAAACAACCACGGGAACCTCCTATCTTTTACACCTTTTTATCCGCAAACTGATCGAGCCCTGTTAATTCGATAGATCGAAACGATCAAAAGCGTATTATCAGTTATTACTTGGCCTAGCCCATTTTCGTCGGGGTATCATGAAAAGGTGGATCAATTTTAATCAAGTAATCGAATTCATAAAAATTTATAATAGGCGCACGACATTTATTTTTTCCAGCCTTATCGATTGCTGTTACGGAAAAAATGAAACAATTGATTCAGATTATTAGTCGTCTGTAATTATTATTTTATCGATCTGGTATCATTTGAAAAATTGAATACCCGATTTAGATTACCAGCGTAGTCTATAATTAATTCGTTTAATCAGCTTCTATTTTATGTATAAGATGATTAATAAATCGCAGGCGACATCGATTGAATTTTTAATGAGTTAGTAATTTAATTTAACGAGCTTATAACTTATTTGAATAATTTAACGAGCTTATAACTTATTTGAATTTGAAAAAAGACGACTCTGAATTTGTTGCGTTATTCAGTAGACAATTAATCTTACTTATTTGTTACACTATTTTTTCCGAAACTAATAATCCAACGTATCAAACGTGTAATTATACAGAGTGTCCCGTAACTAGTGTAACATCGGGAAATGGGGTTCTGAACAACAATTTCCTTTGCAAAAATCTCACAAACGGGGCTTCGTTTTTGAATTATTAACATAAAAACAATGGCCAATCAGAGCGCGCTTAGAAGTTACCCTATCACGGCTGAGCGCGTACTCTACGCTCGCTCTGATTGGTCAATATTTTTCGTTAATAATTCAGAACCCCGTTTCACGATGTTACACCAGTTACGGGACACCCTGTATATAAATACCTAATTAACCCTTGCTAACCAAAGGTCAGTGACCGATATCGATATTAGAGGCAGTCGACGCGTTAACGAGCGAAGTAAATTCGAATTTTCGACAAATACCTCGATCGAACAATTAAGAAATTCTTCAACATCTGGTAGACGTTGTCGTTTCTTTAGAATACGCTCTTGGGAAAGTTGGAAACTTCTGCATTACCGTAGATTCTTCCTACCGGTTGAATAATTCAGTGTAATCCTGCTCGAGTTGCAACGGTGACAATTCCTCCCCGAAACTTTTGATATTCGAGCGATTTCGAGCCGCGTTGACGAATTTAAAAATTCTTGATATACCTGACGTTCCAAAGACGTATAAATAGAAAGTTTTCTTTTTAGAACCCCGTGGTGCAAGCCACGAAGATAATTAAACGTAGGATTTTATCAAAAAAATTCTGCAGATAATATATTAATTTCACGATTTGGTCTCCGAGCCCACCGTTCAATGAATTATGTTAAATATGTGTGTGTGTGTATGTTTTCTTGTTCTTTTTTTTTTGAGGAGGGTAGGCGACATCGGGTGCGATAAGGATGAACTCGCGACCGTGGGTAAGACGGAGATGACCACTAGATCCGTGCCTCGTCCTGAAGACGAAGACGAGGAGGACGAGGAAGAAGAGGAAGAAGAAGAGGAGGAGGAGGAGGAGGAAGTCGACAAGGAAGCTTGTTCGAGTCTACGATATCACTGCCACTGATATCCGTTCTCTCGTCGCATCGATGCCGATTCCTGCGTCCATTGATAGAGGTAAATCCAAAATCTATCTTTAAAATTTTCAATCCAATCAAATCGTAGACTAAAAACAGTTCATATTACCAGCGTTGCCTAACGAATTCCCTTGCGAGGGAAAACGTAACGCGAGCAAAATTTTCTTTAGTTTCCTTTATTTGGCAATTTGAGATCGAAATGTTATTAATCTTTTGTAGTCGGAGCATTTTTGGATACGATTGAATTCAGAAACCAAATGCGTTATTTTGGAAGAAAAGAGATACAAATGATTATCAATCTATTTTCGATATTCTAATATAAGTAAACCTTAAATTTTCATATTTTAAAATACTCTGGTAAATTAAATATGACCCCTCAGACTGGACTGATCGAGTGCAAAGGGTTAAATTAGGCTCGATAAATATCCAGGTGTGCAGGCGTACGCACAGGGCCGGATTAAAGAAAGAATTAACCGATAATTTCATATGTTAGAATTCTGAATTTTCTGTTAGAAAATAACGGAAAGTTTCCGTAGAATTACGATATAAAACGAACGGGGGGAAATGTTGTCTGGGACGAAGCACGTGGCAGACTCGAGTAAAGGATAATAAATAAAAAGTATTTTTTTTTTTTCGCGCGATAAAATCGGTCAAGTTGAATCTTGACCTAATCAAATTGTTTACGCTTCAAACCTTGATGCTCGCCAGATCACCAAAGAAATTTTGGAAACTGCGGCTACGAAATACATGCTCCCGTTACGAAACGTGTTTATCTTATGACTGGGCATCCTGTTTTTATCACGAGAATGATGTTTTTCGCGTAGAAGAATTTTTTGAAATTTTCTTTTAAAATAATTAAATTTCGCCTACCGTGCACGGATAATGAAAAGTTCCCATTTATCACCGTTATAAATTAAAGCGTCGTAACATAAATTCCACGCGAAAAAGGAAATTGCAACTTCGTTCCTTTTCACCTGAAAACTGTCGCAATATTGCTGCGAAAAGAATAATATTTGAAATGGACAACTTCGTGTAACAGAAAGTTTTATTCGAGAGAAAGAAGGCAATTGTTGAGATTCAGGGGTTAACATCGAAATAGATCTGAAAGAAATGAACTGTTTATTGTCACGAATATCCATCGATATATTGCATTTCCTAGTACAGTGTCTGAAAGTCGCAGATTCTATTTTGATACGACAAAGAAAAGAATGCAAATATTTGCGAATCTTATAACGAAATCTGAATTTCGTACGAATAATATTTTACGGCAAAATACGTGGGTCGTCGTGGAGGCGCCAACGAAGTTCTTTCGACGATCATGAACGCGATTAAAATAATGGTTCGAAGAATCGAACGTGGAGGCTAATCGAACTTGTACGATACATCGAGATGAATCCGAGCCGAAGGCCGCAGTCTAAATTCGTCTCGTTGAATTTCAGCTCTTATTCCACTCATGGATTCTGCTACAACGCAACCTTGTAACATTGGGATTACAGATTACCCGTCTTTACAAAGGGTTGGATATTTCCCCTCGGATTTCATCCACGTCACGGTTTCTATGTTTCAATATTTTACCCTATCCTCACCTTACATTCTCTTCGAGATGCTTGCGCGCTTCTGACTTCGCTAGATCAATGATTTCTGGGCTGTTTGTATCGGAATCGTGGTTGCAAGAGAATTTTACAATCGGACAGGAATATAATCGTTAATACTCTAGGATAAGAAAGGAGAATTATATTTTGTAGACATTTTGCGACGAGAAATTGATGTACGAGTAATAAACAGAAGACCACGTGTTTTGGGGGGTTGTACGCATTTTAAATAGTAGAATTGTTCGATGTCGAACAACTCGTATTTGGTGGAATTGTTTTATTATATAGTATTCAAATGTTTCGTGTATAATATTTGAAAATTCGGATTATTCAGATACCTGTAGAATATTCAAATCTCCCGCTATAATATGTTATATTTGAAAGTTCTAATTATCTGAATATATAATATACGAATATTCTAATGATCCAAATACATAATATATAAATATTATGTATAAAATACATTATATATGAAATACATAATATAACTCTGAAATATTTCTTAAATAAAAAAATGAATAATTTAGAAGATAATTGCAAGGATAGATCAAAATGGGACACACTGTGTATTCAAGACTTTTTAGTGAAAAAATTCGGAGAAAATGCCGATAATGGTACATCTTGTATTATCTGCGAAGTACCGAAGTACCTTTTTTTTTCTGGAGCAAGTTTAGACGGACCATTATTCTGGCAAGAATCTTTTAAAACTCGCGGCGAGCAAGTTTCGGGCTCGCAAGAAGTCAAAATAATTCGTTTTCTTCTTCTTCCTCCTTTTATTTTTCTTTTGCATAAACCGTTTAGCTATAGTGTGGCGGCACTGCAGTCTTAAAACGAACCTTGAGCTACTTTGAGCCACAGTTTTTTGGTATCCCTCGAGTAAAAAGAAAATGCAGAAAGCATTGAAATTCTTCCGCAGAAAAAGGGGTCTGTTCATCGGTCGACCTATATTAGGCTTGACCTTTGTCCTGCCGCTCCTGAATATTCTTCATTTCTTCTTTTTCTTTTAACTCCTTCCGATAACACCTGTCTAACTATTCGATTCGAGGTATTCAAATATCCTTTGGATAATTTTCAGATTCAAATGTTATTATATTTTGATAATCGTAATAATAAAATATTTGATTTATTCTAATAATAATTCGACTCTGTACATGTTTCAAATTCGACACCTCTGTGATCGAACGTTAACACGTTGACTGCCACAGTGAAAACGGACGTGTGTAGTCAGACACGTTGAAATCCTAATTATTCAGAATATGATCAACCAATTTTCAAATTTAACTTTTCAATTCGATAGCTAGCATTATTAGCTTAATGATAACGCTATTCGTGGTTTGTTTCGTCATTTCTTTTGTTAATTATTTGATTGTAAAAAATTTCGGGTGCCGGTCACCGGTGACCCCCCGTGGCAGCCAACGTGTTAATCGATTAACACCCGTTCGCTTTTTCAGATACATTCGTGTTTTTCCTGTTCGTGTTATCAGTCAGTGTTCGAATGAAAATTTCACACGGTCATTTCACTTTTTTTTTTTTTGTCGACAAGATTGATAAAACCGATTAATCGGATTTCACGAGACATCAAATGTGTCGAATTTGAATTTAATTCGATGAATATCGAGACGACGAAAAGGAATCGATAATGAGCACGGTAGATTAAAATAATGAACTGGTGTTAATTAGAATTACTGACCTATCGATGAATCGAATTTAGCTCAACCACGAACGCGACTGATTGCAACTGATTATTTTGATGAACCCTTTGGGCGGGGACACACAATGGTCCTCGTAACAAGCAAATGAACGCGCTTTTTAATGGGTCAAGTGTGAACTGCTAATTACATACGGTTTTCATCCGTCATGAAACGTGTTCTTTGCTTAGATACCTTGATTTAATGTATAATAAAATTCTTGCCTTTCTTCTTCTCCTTCGACGAAACAATTTTGACGAGAAATAACAGTATTGTATACTTTTATATCTTGTGTAATTTATAAATTTATGGTTAACGGTAACTCATAAATTACCATTAAATTTTCAATTCAAATTCGTCACATGTGTGTAACGAACAAAATTGAGCGTGTAAGAATTGGAGAAGAACGATCAAGTTTGAAGGAATCCGAATCGCAGTTTTCCAGTGTTTAGCTCAGGCTGGGTGGCTTCAAAGCAGATGGTTAATTTCGATAAGACGTTGGCGAGCTTATTATCGAGTGAACGGAAGGTGGCCGATGTAAGCACGTATCGTAGCTTTTGTGGTTGGCAGAATGGATTCCATAATGAGATGCCGTGTAAACTGGGACATCTAATTATACTCGAGTGCACACCACTCCAGAAACGTTCGCTCCTGTCGAAACGATAACGAATATTCAAGGATCAACCGACAACGAGCCTCTACAATCACGATCGTAATTTACTGGTTTCTTTTGATTTGCAACCTCGGTATTCGTGAAAGATAAAGAAAAGATGGGCCAACCGGTGGACTCGCTGTCATCCGGAAACAATGAATTTGTGTAGAATCTTTCGGATCCTAGGTAGGAAGGTTTGTGTTAATTTGGATAGTTTTCATTGAATATTCTTGGGCCTGAAGAAATAAACGAATTTCTATATTTCAAGCAATAACTAAATTTTCGTTGAAAAATTGCTGATACTTAAGGTGTGATAACATCGTAACAAAACATCATGCAACAGAGTCATTCTAAACTCATTTTCAAGCTTGAAGTCTCTATTTTCAGAATCATCTGGCAATTTTCTTCAGGGTCATTTCTACGTCACGTGAGAGGGTGGAGAAGCGAGGGTGCCTCTACACTCTGCGTGGTGTACCTTGGGTTATTCTAATGCTGACGGCTCACTTTTCATTCGAAGTACAATAAAATGGTGAATAAAAATCGTACATTAACTTTTAGGGGGTCATTATAAAGGGGAGGCTTCATTCCTTAAACCCGTGATGATTGTATCCCTGAAAAAAATGTTTCAATGTCTGTAGAGTTCTCCACCCTCTCACATGACGTAGAAATGACCCTGAAGAAAACTGTCAGACGATTCTGAAAATAGAGACTTCAAGCTTTAAAATGTATGACCGTATTTTATACGGTCAAATTAGGCAGCTTTGAGGAGAAAAAAGAAATTATCAAAACGATGAAAATGTTCTTCATTACGAGCAGTTCGAAAGAACTACTGACCCGACAGATCTATTGTTCTTCAATTGTGGCAGATTGGAAAGGTTTCTAAAATATCAGTTATCGAACGTTTGAAATGTAAAAGGGAAGAACGAGCGTGGAGAGCGACGGGGTAAAGGCAAAAAGGGAGAAGGATGCAATCACCAGAAGAACAATCAGCCCTAAGTATGAGCTTTTCGAGTACCATCGGTATATGTATCTCTCTCTCAACCATAACGATTCCTATTTTCTTCCGTCTCTCATTCGTTCGTAACTTTTCATCGTTTTATACTAATTCAGGCTCGCCCCGTTTCGACGAATCCTCTTCAAACTATATTTCCTAGGACATTTTTACCATCTGCGAAGAAACCGTGTTCACACGACGATACGGGAGCAATTAAAACGTGGAAATATTATTTACAAAATTCGATGGAATTCAAATAATTTCAATGCGAAATACAAAATCTATTTCACTTGAATAAAGAAAGATATCAGGATGTAATAACTTAGTCGATATAAAATAAGTGTATACAAGTTGAAAACTTGGTCGGGCAAAGCATTTGTTTTGATCAAATTTGATTTAATAATTATTATTACAGTTCTTCGTCATTTTTATTATTCAAAATTTGAAGTACATAATACGACGATTTCGAATTAAGTAATTGAGAGGATATTAATAACGGAAGCGACAAATTTCTATGGAAATTCGAGTGTCACCCATTCTCGAGAATTTAAGAGAACTTAAATAAATATTGCAAAATTGATATTTATAGGATAAGGTTGATAATATTTAAAAGCAACAAAACTTTAACTAAATGCTCATTCCCGTCTAATCGACATAGTGCAAATAAAGAAACAGGCATTAAATATAATTGATAAATTTATTTATTTAATGTAAAATTTAAACAAATTACTTTTCTGTTTTAAAAAGCATAAAGCATGTATCGTAGCGTCAGATAATCTTCTTCTTCTTTTTTGTAATAAAATCTGTGGTCGTGGAAAAATTTCTTTCATTTTGAGTGAGAACATCCAAAAGTTGCTGCAAATTAGATGTCCTTTTTCCAGTTGATTGAAAAATATGAAATTCCTTTTTCAAAGTTTGAAATTTATTTTCTTCTTGATTGGGGTTCAATTCTTGGAAGCTATCCACAATTGTTAATTCTGATTGTTTTGTTAATGATAATTCCTCATTTTGATGTGTAAGTGTTTCGGTATTTTCAGTAGAATCATGGATATTATCATATTTTCCGAAAAGCCTATTCAGAATGTGTTTTGCCGTTTCTAAACCTAAGTTTCTCGAGCAATAAGCAATTACAAAATTTCTCGAGAAGGAACACTAGTGGCAGTTAAAGTGTTAATAAATTTGTCCAAATCAGAATATCCCCTTAAAGTTTGATCGATAAGGTCAGGTGTGTACTAAAATCCGTCCAGAACAAGTTTGAAATTCATTAAAACTCCATTAAGCGATTAAATCTGTTCGTGTTCCCCTCATTGAACGTAACGTTAATCTTACATTGTCATCGGTCTGAACGTCGAAGAATTAATTGAATCTACCTTGCATGTCGTTGTCGCGGTAGTTAAACCGTGTCTTATTTTCAAAATTGTGTTCGCGATGGGTTTTATTCGAAAGTCGAGTGGCACAGTGAAAACGGACGTACATAGTCAGACACGATATAATCTTAATTATTAAGGATATTGCAATAGATTAATTTTCGAATTTAATCTTTCTTAATATTAACGCTATCCGCCGTTTATTTCATAGTTGTTTTTATCAATTATTTGATTGTGATAAACTTAAAGGGTTAAAGTTGTAACTAACGAACTTAGTATTATTATAAACTTTATCTATAGTAACTAAACGTTCAAAAGAAACAACTTTTGTACTCGATCTGGAATGTTTGTTAATCGATTTTCAGCCAACAACCGAAGATATCGAAAATCCTATTAATAAACATGGAGTATGCGAAATCTCGAACGATCCCTGTCGAAAATTCGAAGGCAACCGTAAAAAAAGTTAGTCGTGGAATTCTTGGCAGAATATTAATAGGATTCGATCGTGTCTAATACAGTGGGTGATCAAATTAATATGAACAGAAAGAAAAATGATGCTTTTGGTGTTATTGTGACTTTAACTGTATCGAAGTATATCGTTTTTTTTTCGATCTTGACGTAAAGGTACCCAATTTTAGTAATGTTTTATTTAATCGGTGTACAATTACTAATTTCTATTACCACCGATCATTCGTAAGTGTAGTTTCATATTGCTAATTCATTGTTTTGATTTATTTTAGTATTGCTGAATATTACTATATTTTAACACATTACACTCGAAGCATTATTGCTACGCTTCCAGAAACCAAACCGTACTATGTCGGAAGATATGTAAGTGTTAGAAATATTTTGAGAATCTGTTGATTTTTATTCCCTTCCTTAATTTTCTATATTTTGATACGGGGTGAAACTGAAATTTCGCATTTTAGAATACTCCGATAAATTAAATATGGCGCCTCAGAGGCACCCGTCGAGTGCAAAGGGTTAAATATAAATATTTCATTAAAAGAAGCATAATATTGTGCTTTGCAATAAAAAAAATTCTTCATCAAAATTTAAACAGTTATAATTTCAAAGTGTTCATAATAATTTGATCACCCACTGTAATTACTAGAAATCAATTACACAACCAAAGGCGCCAGTAGCGCGGTACGAACGTATTTTCGAATCGTCTGTTGACATCAATAGCAAGGGTTGAAATTCCGAAAATCTTTAATGATATCAAACGTTACGTATACGATCGTGTCTCTTAAATGAAACGCACGTAACATTGTAACGTCGAAAATAGTGAGAAGAAAAGGTAGAAGCAACAGTGAGCCGGCCGTGAGCTTTGACCCGGTGACCCGTAGTGCGTGGGCTGGAAGAGGGCATGGAGCAAGAGGGAGGTAGAGGGGTGGATGGGTGAAAGAGGGTGGGAAAGGGGTTCTTTCTCCTCTCGCAGCCTGGAATCGATACCTGGTTCCCCTGCCAGCTCAACCACCTCGACAACTTCTCCGTCTATCCTCCACCCTCTCTACACCAAGCTGAAATACCTTCGACCGTTTACCTGCCCCATATCGATTCCCATCCCACACGACCCCCTTTTTCTCAGTCACAAAAGAAACGACGACTATTTTTCTCTACTGATTGATTTACAGAATTGTTTTATCTTGTCCCATATGGGGTTAATAACCTTTCGATGTATAAAAAAATGTCTGTCAGACATGTACGCAGAGCGGTGATATTATCAATTTTTATAAGGAGCTTTAATCGAGGGAAAAACGAGTACTATTACTTTATTAACACTTTGACTAGCATTATAAATTTTGCGTAATTTTTATTATTCAGAATTTGAAATATCTAATACAAGGATTTTTATTTAAGTGATTCGAAAGGATATTAATAATGCAAGCGACAAATTTCTACGGAAATTCAAGGGTTACCCATATACATATAGGTGACGTGGCAGCTAAAGTGTTAAAGATCAGTAATAGTCTTCTGTCCTACTTGTCTTATTTCAATCTTGTTATATACCAGATAGGAATAATCGAAAGTTTCTCTAATCGGTTTGCTGGTACTTTTTAAATTTTAGAAAGCAAATTAATGGCGCGAAAGATGTGAGCTTAGTATCATTGTTATACTACTGACACGCTGACTGCCACAGTGGAAGGCCTTCAGCTTCCAGCTTGGTATTTTGACGATATTCGCGGTTTGTGTTATCGTTTCTTGAATTAACCTGCCAGTCGGTGTGTCAGCCTTTGTTGGTCCTCGTTCAAATCATTTCCTTCTTTGTTTTGTTCCTTCTCAAGGGATCATGAAATGTCGAGAAGGAGCTTAAATTCTAATAAATTAAATCCACAATATCCGGTTTGTAATCTAAACCCACGCGGGGCCATGACCCGCAAGTTAATCCCTGGTTTTTCTATCTGTATTAATTAAAATAATGATCTTGTAAAGTAAACTTAACAAATTAAATCTGCAACATTATATTCGTATTCGAATACGAATTTGTTACAAATACCCTGTTAACTTTTTGACCTAAATATTCAGAACAAAAAGGAAGCAGCGTTCGGGTAGGAGGATAATAACGTAGAAAAAGTTGAAGCGGAGCTTCGTGTAATCCCATTCGTTGGTGCATGTTGTAATCAATCATATAATAATCGGGTTTCGGAAATGTTTTACTTTTTTTTATACAATATTCGATAACGAAAATCGAGAGATAGGATGCATCGATTTTATAATAAAAGGAATTGCAACGAATTTAACGGGGAACGGGGTTTGAATGCTCTTAAAACAGAAAAGAGACTGAAGAGATTTCCTCTCGTTACTGAAATTCAGGATTGCCATTTTACTCTTTCAGCGACTGTAACTTGCCTTTGATGACGGCAAAGAAACGTCCGACGAACAGACAGCGTTTTGAACGTTTCATTTTAATAGATTCAGTTATTATTAAACTTCCATTTTTAACACTTCAACAGACGGATAGTTGTGTGCGCAATTTTTAACAGTGTTCACAACAATATTCTTTTTTTTTTTTTTTTATCAGCCACTATCAATATCAAAGGGGTGAAAATATAAATTAGAATTTAAATTGTAAAACACCAGAAGAATATTTAAATAAAATATTTTAAAATTTCCAGAAATGTTTTAAAACACAGATGGTATTTAAAAATTAAAAATAATTAATTCGTAAATCGGTATTTTATTCTTCTTCGTGTCCCTTATACAATTTGACGAATTCAATTCTGAAATATAGGAAACGATTAACAGATCTATCTTTTCTTGTTCCTTGGTCCTGTTTACACGGTGATTATTTTAGGCGAAGTTCGTTGTTGTCGAAACTATCAGCAAATACCTTTAAAGCTCTCGGAGGATTTCGTAAGGCAGAATCCTTCAGGGTTATCGCACAACCAGCCACAGGTTGTCGTCCTCGTTCGCTTAAATCGACCTATTAACCCCCTTATTCGGTGCTTCCTGAGCGAAATCTCGGAATTTCGACCGAGTTCACTGGGAATTCCG
Organism: Stelis phaeoptera; assembly: GCA_943735885.1. NCBI lineage: Eukaryota > Metazoa > Arthropoda > Insecta > Hymenoptera > Megachilidae > Stelis > Stelis phaeoptera. The sequence continues at coordinate 8,968,483 of OX030939.1, read as the reverse complement.
TTTCGTTGAACATCTAAAGAACCTGTCTATTCATTCCTTACCTCCCTTTTTCAATCGCTTGAATTTTCCAGCTCTTCAAATTGCAATCTTTGTGAGATATTTCTTTTATCCTCTCCCCTTCGTTCGATAATAATCGGACGACCATTTTATCTCGTATTCATTTTACGATTCGATTAATCAATTGATTTCGTACAAATTACCAAATAGAAAAATTCCACACAGAATCGTATGTTACAAATTTTGTTATTTCCAAATCAATAACCGTGATATTAATAGTTTCATTTATAGCCGAGTGGTGGAAATTCGAATTCGGTTCATCGAGTATTCCAGTATTTGATTATTCGGCTGTTTGAAGTATTCACCTTGAGAATCCTGAGAATCTTTCTGAGATCCTTAACATTAGAACTACCAAATGGGTGAAAATGATTTGCTTCAGATTTCTTATTTTAAATTACAAAATTTATTAAAACATTTTCGTCGAAATGTAAGTTGCATTTACACGCTATAATATTCCATGTTATGATACTCCACGCTATGATTTTCCACGCTGTGATATTCCACGCTATGATATTCCACGTTATGATATTCCACGCTCTGATATTCCAATTCGACGCTATGATATTCCAAGCAGTGATATTCCACGCTATGTTATTCCACGCTATAATTTTCCACGTTATGATACTCCACGTTATGATATTCCACGCTATTCTATGGTTTCCGCCTTCTTAACATCTTTAAAAAGACACTCTCCCTTCGACAATTTTCCCTCGTATGTAGCCTAGGGTTTGCTTAGGTGGTCGGCCCAAGAGGCCTGGTCATAAACTACCCTTAAACTACGCTGAACTAAAACTACGTTACAATATTCTCATTCCTGTCTTAACAACAAATGTCGCTCTCTCCCTCTCTCTCGTGCCCACTCCTATAATTCTATATGGTAGTTCACATTTCATCCTTTATTTAATTTGTTTTTTATTTTATTTTTAATTTAAAAGTAAGGTTACTCTGAATGTCAGTAGTTTTAGTGTTAATTTCTACCTGAAATATAGTACCTAATTCCCGCTTAAAGGCAACATAAGATTTCAAAAGATTGAAACTACAAATGAGAATGCACACCGCAATCGGTATCGGTGGTTTCATTCTCGTTTTCATTCCCTTTCGCAGGCTTGTGCTTTTACTTGGTTCAATCAGAATCAGTCTTGTGTTGGAAATTTAAAGGTAGGTCAAATAGGCTTCTGTGCAGAATGGTGAAGTGTTATCAGTGACGGGTTTTATCGAGACGTCGTAAGACAGGCTACATCGATTCTCTAGGTTGAAATCAATATCCAGAACCTACAACCTATGAGTATAATACCGGGTACAGCTGGGCGCTACCAAAAATATTTTCTGGACCATTTGATGCTGCGAACAATTCCTTTCTTTTAACCCTTTACACTCTGAGCATTTTTAGATACGATTGAATTTAGTCTACTTTTCCAGCAAAACTTTCAAAAACCAAATGCGTTATTTTGGAAGAAAACAGATACAAATGATTTCTTTTTTAAAGCTCAAATTTCACATTTTAAAATACTCTGGTAAATTAAATATGTCCCCTCAGACGGGACAATCGAGTGCAAAGAATTGATCAAATTTTTACTATAATCGTATCAATATTAATTCATTCTGGATTTAGTTTTTTTTTTTCTTTTCCAGTTCGTGTGTTATCTCGAATTAACAAAATTCGAATATCTTAACATTTCCCTAGCTTGGAATTTAAAAAGTCTGTAATAAAAAGTTTGTAATAAAATGTTCTTCGTTTTAAGAGTATTCTTAACTCCGTTGTTGTTCATATTTCAAATCAAATGGTAGCAAATGATTTGATCATCCAGTGTAAGCTTGCCACTGAAAACTTCGACGAAAGTGAAGTTTCCTTAATACGAGTAATCATTTTATTTCTGATTACATTGTCTAAGCCCTTTCGCTTCAAGTTTATATCCAAAGTGTTCTCCATTCTGGCGGTAGCAACTCTCGATTGAGAGTGGCTCTTTGTAGGACACCCCTTGAAAGTTCCGCGCTATTGATTATCGCTGGAATTCGTTAGCCGTTCTATGACTTTTTCGAATCTGTATCACGTGACTGCAATTATCTGACTTTGCTCCGATAATATAGGATGTTTCGAATTCTTGTAGAATTATTATTTGTTTTCTCTCTTTTCATTCAGTAAGTACAAGCAGGTATAGTGCTCGAGATATTTGAATCTTTAGACACGTATACACATTCGTGGGACTCTCGAAATGGTTAAAATTGCAAACGAAGATAAATATATAATTTTGTTCAGGTATGGGGAGTGTCGTGGGCAGTAACGTGAACGTAAGCAACGGAACGACGAGGAGGATGGACTCGACGACGTTCCTGCCGGAAGCGACGCCGACCCTCAGCGAACGAGAACAATTAAAAATTGAATTTTACAAAACCTACGACGTTATGACCGGGGTCAGAATCGCAGCGACTCTCGGTGGTTTTTTCGGTCTTATGATTCTTCTGCTTGTTTATAAAAGCAGGCAAGTTACTTTTCTACCGTGAAATGCATCGAAGTTAAATCAGACTACATCGTTTTACCTTGTTGATTAATTAACATTTGCAGATTCATAAGTTTTGATTCAAATAAAAAGAAACTCGTTTACGTAGTTGAAAGATGGTAAAACGAGGATATTTGTGGTATAGGTGTAAATCGAGCAAGCAGTTGGATGATCCAAGACTGACCGCAGCAGCAGCCGCAGCAGTAGCCGAAGCGGAAGCCGAGGAAAGAGCTCTCGCAGCCGCCCTCGAAGCCATTACCAGATTACCACCTAGACCAGACCGGGGCCCTAGAAGGTCTCTTTGTGTCGAGGTCAGTTTATTTGTACGAAAGATCGGATCTCTTTTGCTTATTTTTATTTATTCGAATACATACTGGCTCTGCTATATTGGTCCATTAGACCAGGTGTCGGCAACCTATGACCCTGCAGGTCAGCAAGTGACCCATTTGACAATTTCAAGTGACCCATTTGAGTTCCGCAAATAAAGTATGATATATGAAAATAAATTATAAAACATAAACACGAAACAAACACTTTGAGATAGTATAATTTTCCACGGTACAATTTCCCCTAGTGTAGTTATCCTTAGCGTCTATATTCCCTAGTCTTGTTATACCTTGGATGAATAATCCCTAGTTTCAATACTCCCTGGTGTAAATCCCTAACGTCTGTATACCCTGGTGTAATTATCCCTAGTGTAGTTATCCGAAGCATCAATACTCCCTAGTGTAATTGTCCGCAGCGTTAATACTCCCTAGTATAATTTTGTAGCTTGTAATTTTCCCTAGTATAATTACCTCTGATGTCTATATTCCCTGGTCTTATTATACCTAGGGACAACAATCCCTTGTTTCAAGATTGCCTAGTGCAATTTTCCCTAGTATAAGTAATCCTCAGTGTCAATATTTCCTAGTATACTTTTCTCCGAGATCAATAATCCCTAGTGAAAATAATCCCAATAGAGTAATTACCTCTAGTTCCAATAATCCCTGATATCAAATGTACCCCTATTTTTAATAATCCCTAGAATTATCAAATATTACTCAAACGGTAAAACCTTTTCAACACATTGTAACAGCTTTCTCAATAAAATTGATCTTCTTGATCTTTAACGGACTGTTTCAAAATGAGAATACCCATTGACCCTCAGCGGAAAAAAGGTTGCCGACGCCTGCATTAGACTATTTCGTAGCCGGCGACTATAGTCAGCTATAGTGGCAGAAAAGTTTTTTTTTTTTTAACGAAAATCGTATGTTTTGCTGAAGGTGACTCAATCTCATTCTCCAAGAATCGGCCCCCGTTTCGCATCAGTCGGAGGTGGCTACGAGGCTCTATTAACGGCGCCAACGAAGCAACCAAATTTGGCACCTCCCGAGGAACAGAGAAGATGCAGTTCCGTGACTTGTAGCAGCACTGGAAGTAGTTACTTGGAAAGAAGGGGTTCAGCGATGCCCGTACCATGTCTGCCGCTTAATCCTACGTTTTCGTCGAAACACACTGCCCACGACGAACCCTGGGACCTTTATTATCCAATCGATATTCAAGTGAGACATTTCTACACAACCCTGATATCTGTCAACCCTGATATTGGCTCGTTGGTTCGCATCAGCGAATGTTCTACGATAATTCCGTCGCTCTCTAGAAACAGTTAAAGTCAAAATGACCGGTAGATAGAAACGTAGCGAAAATCTTCGAGAAGCACATGAAAGCAAAGATTCCATACTTTCAATCGGTTTTCTACTGGTATCGATACGACCATTTTTACCGAAATTACGGTCGCTTGATCTTGGACTATATTTTCTGGTTCTCAGAGGTGATCCCTTAATTTTTTTTTAAGAGTGTAGAACATTCACGTTTTAAGCTCACAAGTGGAATATAGTTTCAATATTTTCATTAGAATGTTAAAGTATTAGGTCGTTAACTAACAATACGTTCTGCGGATTACTCATAGATGGTGGTGGAATGCATTAAGTTTATATTTTATGCCGTTCTTTTTTGTACCAAAGTATATCGAACAATTCTATCTTGCCGCTTTATGCTGCGGAGAGAAATGAATTTTTGATTACGATTCAAAAGTTTCTAAGGTGTTGCTGGTAATTTACAGGTAATCCAACCAACCCCTGAACTTTCTCCGTGCACAAGCGAAGCAGGTCTTTATGCGAATGAAATGATGATCACAGGAACTTCCGGTAAACGAGCACCATTGGCTTCCATGGGCAGTGTCGATCCTCCAGAACCAGATTCAAGGTTGGCGACAGCAAGTTGATGTCTACAACCCTTGTGTTAATCCATAAATACTCAAAGTTGCTTATACGCAATAGTTTTCTATTTGGTCTTACTCAGAAATTCTTGTATCACAGAATTAAAAAAAGAATTAAAACCCAAATTGTTCTAAAGTATACCAATCAGAGCACACGAGGGTTAATAAATGATCGATAGTTACAATTATTTAGAGAATATATTTGTGAATGTTTAGTTTGGATCATTCGAGATCACTGGGCTCCGACTCGGTCTTCCTGAGAAACGATGAACAAGAAGAGTGTATCGATACAGAGGACGAGGTGTCTGGATTCTCGACCGACTCCGAAACACCAGGTCCCAGTTGTCGACGGTACCTTCGAGTACCTTCGAAGAAGAAGAAAACGATTGAGAAATGGGACGGTTGCGCTGGATGCGTTCCTAGACGACGGCCCGGAGGGAAGCCGTGCCAAGCTTGCCACAGCATCAGTGCAGCTGTTGAAACTTCTGGGTACCAAATCTTACAGAATTCTCCGTAGTCTTTAATCCTTTCGTTATGGAAGAGCTGGCCGCGGTTATACATTCGCTGTACGAGACAGTTTTCCACGACAGTGGGTGCACTGTACGGAAATGTAAGCCGCGAAAATATGTTTTGCTGCAAACACAGTGTAATGCTTTCATTCCAAGCAGCGTTGCTTACAGTAGGCATTCATAGACGATAATCATAGCCACAGAGCTTTTTGTGAATGCCGACTTTAGGCGACGGTCGCGTATTCAGAGAATATTTCGTGGACGCCGACTATAGGCGGCGTTGAATTCCGTAACACGTGATAAATCTTCATAGGATTACATCATCCATATTATTATAAATCCTTTCACTTATTTAATTAGAAATACTTGTATTAGTGTTAAGGTAACAGTTGTAGCGCGTTAAGCGAACAACTTATAATTAATAAATGAAGGAGATAAAGAGATTACCTTTGTGACGATTGGTGTTCATTTACAGATCTCAGGCAGTTTCTACGAGCTCTAGCAGCCAAAGTAGCCTCGGTTCTCCACCGTGTTCACCAGCCATCGAGCTCAGACACAGACCACCAGCAGCGCCATTACCGACGAGTCCACCTGTCTGGTCGCAAGAAACATTGTTTTAATCCTTTGGAAACTTATCAGGGAAAAGAATGTAACGAATAGCTGGTAATCGCACAAAAGTATCTCCTCTGGGGGACAGGAACGAAAATTGAATTTTGTAATGGTTTATGGTATTGGTCCTAGTGAAAATAGAAACAATACAAACGAAGAAGTGATGATTACAAAAAGGAAAAAATATAAGGTGAAAAAGTATACAGATTGCAAGAAAAATGGGTGTACAAAAGATTGAATTATTAAGTTTACAGATAAATACAAAATTCTATTGAATGTAAAAAAAAGAGTGGACTCGGATGATAAAACGGTTGTTGAGCATCGAAAAAAGAATGGAGAACTGTAATTAGATATAAAATGTAACGAATTAACGAAGAAATATGTAGGCGAAGAGAAATTCGTGGAACGTTAATCGAGTGTTAAATTTCTTGAAGGAGAATCGATAAGAAAAGAGAAGGACGATTAATAAAAAAAAAGTGAAATAACAAAAGAATATGCCAAAACATTTGTATAGTAGCTTTTAAGATACAAAGAAACCAAAGAGAGAAACAGAAACTAACAGACTAATTAATCGTTAAACGAACTGTTGTAAAGAAAAAAGAAAAATATGGTAGCGTACCATAGATATATATTGTAAATAACAAAATGAAATGAAAAAAAGAAAAGGGGAGAAAGCGGATCCTTTTTTTTCGTATTCGAAAGAAGAGCGAAAACGTATCTTGTTTATATCGCGTTAGAGAGAGAAATAAAATCAAAACTTAAAAAAAAAAAGATGTTGATCTAGCTGTGCGTGTATAAAAAGAAAAACCAAAAAACAAAGAAATGAAAAATACTTCTTGTTATTCGTTTTTTGTTTTGTTTTCGATATTGCATATGTATACATATATACATATAAGTACATGTAATACGCGCGATTAAAGATAAAATAGATTAAATCAAGTGGGAAACTTGAAGGAACAGAAACCTATATGAAATTCGTCGGTTTATCAATTTTCAATGTTAAACGAATAATTTTAAATCAAAATGGTTGATGAATAATTTTCATAAAAACGTATAAGTTTTATATAGAATACAAAGATGTGAAATGGGAGATGATTATTTTGTTAGAATAATTCTTATTGTTGAATCAGGATTAATTAAATAAACATCAGAAGTATGGTAAAATTTAGGCAAAGAGGAATTCTTCAAAAAACTTCTTTATTAACGTTTCGATTCTTTTCGAGATCCTCTTTAGGAACTTATACATTATTTTAAAGAATTCCTTTTTATTTGAAATCGAACAAACTTCCTATGTTTATTCTGTTAAAAACAATTCGGCATAATCAAGACTCAAAATTAATTAAATTAAATGCATTTATACAGTGAATTAAGAAGATTTTTTCTTTTAATTTGGTTAATCAGAGGTGTCTCGTAATGTTCAACATTTCTTTCCGGTTTTAGTTCATTCTCATCTTGTTTCTTTCACGTTTGACCGATTAATTAATTAATGACGCTTTGATGACTGCCAATCGAAAAGCAGAAATCCTCTATATATGTATGCGACTTGCGGTATATGTGTGTTGTGCGCGTTGCGTGTGTGTATACGAGCGTAACCTTACGCACACGTGTATAGAAAACTAGAGAATCAAAGCCAATAATTAATAATAGTGTTGTCAATTTTTCCAATAATCGGGACACGTTTATAATCTACAGTTCATTAATTGCGAATGTCTTTTTACAATTCTCCGATCCTTACCATGAGCCATCTCACAAATAATGCAGTTTTGTTTCAAGATTTCATCTAAAATATATTTACCATCATTAACCCTTTGCACTCGAAGCATTTCTGGATGTAATCGGGTCTAATCTAATTTTCCAGCTACGCTTCCAGAAACCAAACGCACTATGTCGGAAGAAATGTGTTAGAAATATTTGAGAATCTGTTGATTTTTATTCTCTTCCTTAATTTTCCGAATTTTAGAATACTCCGCTAAATTAAATGTGGCGCCTCAGAGGCACCAGCCGAGTGCAAAGGGTTAATTTTAAATCTTGATTTGACAGATCGAGGTCGGAAGAATATAGCGGATTTTCTCATCCAGCATCTCATCCGGATTCCTCGATCGCTCGCACGCACCTCGTCCAACCGGAAATCTACGTTAAAGTTGTAATTTCTTGATTGACACGAAATTAATTATAAACGTGAACCCGATTACACGTTTAATGATCACGTTACAACGCGAAACTTCTGTCGGTGCCTTTCCGCCGGATCTTCTTCCATCGTCGTTTTTAGATAGCATCACCGCATCGATGAAAAATCATAAACGAATCAAATACTGTGTCTGTATAGCCGCATAGAGTGGACAGAATGGTAGAAACACTGAGAAATGTTGACGCTTGATTGTAATATTGTCAACTGATGGAACGAATGAAAAGTTAAAGAAAATTTTCTATGGCTTTTAAAATATATTTACACGGTCTTAATTTAAGAAACAATAATTGTAATTAATAATGTGTTATACTATACTATGACCATTTGTTACTGTGTGCGGTCAACGTGTTAAAAATGTTCTTTAATTTTGGTTTAATAATTTAAAACAAAGTTTCGATTAAAACTTTGGAATTTCAAATGTCAGATCTAGACATTAGATTAAAAGAGTAATGATTCAAGATGTATACCTATTTGGGACAAGTGTTTCTATTGTTCTGTCCAATCATTGTATATCAATGACAATCGTAATCAAAACTTGTGATTATCCTTGTCACCGGTAATTGTAATGCAAATGAGAAGAGAAAGCGACGATAAAACGTGCAGCAATTAGTGACAAAAAAGAGCAACAGAGAAAATTATAAATATTAACCATAGAGTGTAAAGGATAAGAAAATGAAACAAGGGGCAAAAAGCAATAGATACTGTAAATTAGAACAAAAAAAGAAAACTGAATGACCTGAAAGAACGATAACTGTGTAAAAGTGATATAAAAGAGAAAAGAAAAAGGTACATGATCACGAAGAACAAAAAATTACATCATTCTTTCGTAATGTTTTGAACGAATCTTTCCTGATGTACGAACAATAAAACTTTCACTATTTCCTATTATTATTCTCTTTCATCGTGCCTTTAGCTCTTGAAATTTTTCTTTTTCTAATCATTGGTGAATTAGATTAATATTATCGTTATTTTATTATTTAACATTATAATAGGCAAAGATTGAAAATAGTTATTTTTTTCATCTATCAGTTTCAAATTGCATCATGTGCTCACTCTTTTTTCTTTACCAATGGAAATATTATTCCAATTACATTGTTTATAATAATGATAAATTTTATTATTTATATTCGACACTCTTTTGCAAAAACATAAGTTAGAATATTAATTTCTCTCGACGCGTCTCTGTTTCTTCTTTTTTCTTTTAAATACACAATGTAAACGTTTGAAATAATTCAATATAAAAGGTACACGTCGAATTAGTTCATGCAATTAGTATATAAGCGAAGAAACGCTTCCTAATTATACAGATATTTAATCCTTAATCGATGAATATCAAAGTTATTAAATTATATTTAATAAATTACTCATTGTTTCTTATTCAAAATTTGAACATTGTAAACGGTGAAATTAATTCAATATTCTGTTAAAATAAGCAATTATTATCTATCTACATATCTGCTGGATTAATTATTTATCTGTTTACTGTTTGTGAATATTTTGATTTCCTTTTTGTTTTTTGTTGCTTTGATTACGGTTCATAGGCTACGCTACATATTTTGATTGTATTTGAAAACATTCCTTCCTTTTTTTTTTTGTTTTCTCATGCTGTTGAACATCTGATTAGTTTTATTTTTCCCATTATACGCGAAATTTTAACGAGCATTTATTATCGGCGCAATGCGATAACCCATGATACCGACAATGCGGTAAGTTCGAATTGTATCAGTGTCTCGATAAGTTTCGTAACGAACACTTCGAAGTGGCATAATATAAAGTACAAGTTAAATTAATTTATATTCCATTAGCAGCTCACTTATGCATTTTTCATTATGTAAATCAGTTAAAAAGTGTCAAGTTTGTTCATTTGAAAAATAATGAAATTGGGACTAAAAGTTAATAATTGATCTAGAAATTTGTTTTATTCTTTTTACTAAAAATCTATAGATTCATCATGGATATCACCAGATTTTTAACGAACATCGCAAACAGACGCATAGCAAGTATTCTTCGTGAATGGGGTAAGAATAGACCCCATAGAATTTCAGCGTTTCATATATTTCGAATTTTAACTAATTTTAATTTACGATTAATTCCTAGTTTTTAGAAAAAGAAAATTAATATTTATATAAAATTTCAATGTTGTATTAATTTGCGAGGAGTATAATTTAAAATTTAATTTCATTAAATACAAAAGTAAAATTCTAAGGAATATAATTTAAATCGACAATAATTTTTCCTGCAATCTAGCAAAAAAATTCATGGAAACTCAGAATGCAATATCTTTAGCCAATGGAATGCCGAACGCAACGATGTTTCCCTTCGAAGAAATTGCAGTGACGTACAAAGGTGGTACCCAAATCAAATTAACTGGCGATGAATTATCCTGGTCTCTTCAGTATGGTCCGTCTCAAGGGTAATTTTTCAAAAAGAGAAAAAGAAAAACCAACATTTTTCATTTTTATCATTATCGATATTCATTGAACCTTCGCTTATTTTCTTTCGTTAAGATATATACCACTGTTGAAAAAAATTCGAGAGTTTCAAGAACATTGGCATAAACCATCGTATAATTATTGGGATGTACTTTTCACTTCGGGATCAATGGAAGGCTGTAGTAAAGTTTTTGAGATGACTTTGGAAGTTGGGGATCCCGTGATGGTTCAAGTACCAACTTACGATGGAGTTTTGAATGCGGTAAATTATTAGAATTTATATTAAACCTCTTCCATCTTAAAATTTTAATTATATGATCGATGGAAGTTACGACATACGTAATGTAAGAATTAAATTTCCCGCTCCGCAGAATTGAGCGGGCGCGCCAAAAATTTGAACAGCGCCCTCCTAGTATTGGGTTGACAGGAACGTGAGAAGGTAGCAAAAGAATTGACGCGCTGTGGGACAAGAAGTCACCTTTCAAAGTGTATAAATTTATTTACAGAAAATGAGTAATCGATTATTATTCGTTACTGATTAACGATACAGTGGGCATGACGCCATTTCGAGATAGGGGTAGGTGTGTCTGTCCTTGGCAAACCTCTACGACTATTTTCTCGGGGCTACCTCTTCAGTGGTGTCAGATGGGTTGGGTTTTTTCGCGCATGCGCTGTCAGAATGACGTATCTAATCTAAAATCTAAGAGGTGCTATTAGCATTCTAGTAATCTTTAATTTTTCTGCCAAATAAAATCTTTTATTTTCTTCCCCCTTTTAATTTATCTCTTTTATTGTTCACATAAATAAATACACACGTGATCAATTTGGAATTAAAGAAAAAGTGTGAATTATATCTACATATATACACAATTCTATACATACATATTTATTATTTAAAATTTCAATATATTATGTATATATGTGTATTCGTTCACACATTCACACGCATTTTATACATTCTTCCTTAAATCACGAATATATTTGTAAAATCATGCATGGGTAATTAAGATACCACTTTTTATCCATACGTATACTTCATTGATGCTACGTTCACTGCGCATGCGCGAAAAAAACCCGGCCCGTCTGACATCACTGTACCTCTTCCGTTTTCTGTTAGTCCGGTACCAGGAGCACAGTTAAAACACAGTCGGTTATATAATACTGTTCAAATTTTCGCGCGTCCGCAGAATTTCATCTCTACAAGTGTTTTTCGATATTGAGATAACCTATAACTATTGCTGAAAAACAATTCCTAACATCTTTCGTATCATTTTTAATACATACTGCTCTCGATATTTACTGAACTAAAATTAAATGAAATCAAATATTCTTTTCTTCTTTCAGCTTAGGCCATTTATGTCCGAATTCATCGAAATAACGCAGGATGGGGATGGAATAATTCCAGAGAATATAATGAAAGTTTGCGAGGAAAGATCTCTTAATGGAAAGAAAATGCCAAAGGTTTATTCTTGATAATAATATTTAGTTATTTTGAACCGTAGCACAAAAGTCATTATTCTTGTAGGTTTTGTATGTCAATCCAACAGGAGCAAATCCAACCGGAACAGTATTGAGTGAATCTCGAAGACGGAAGGTGTACGAATTGGCGGAGACATACGATTTTTTGATCGTCGAAGATGATCCTTATTGCTTCCTTCATTTCCTCGATAAACAACCCACAACGTTCCTTCAATTGGATACCAGTGGACACGTGATACGTTTAGATTCTTTTAGTAAAATTATTAGCTCTGGTATCCGATTAGGTGTTGTTACAGCGCATAAAGAATTCATTAAAAAATTAATCTTGCATATGGAAACAACATGCATTCATGCTTCATCTCTGTCACAGGTGATTGAATAACTTCCTCGACGAACAAATTTACTTAAAATAACGTTCTGTCTATTTTTGTTTATGAATTGTTTACAGATGTTGTTGTATCAGTTGATGAACACATGGGGCTTGCAGAAGTTACAGCAGCATTTCGATGACGTTCGACAGTTTTATCGCGAACGACGCGACGTTATGTTGAGTTTGATCGAGAAACATCTAACAGGTGCGGTGATATAAAAATACGAAATAAAATATATTTAATCTTATAATTGTATAGGATTGGCAGAATGGAATGTTCCGAATGGTGGAATGTTCGTTTGGATAAAAGTGAACGAAATTGAAAACGTATTGGATTTAGTAAGGAAGAAATGTATCTCTAAAGGGATATTTGTTATTCCCGGTCACGCATGTAATTACGACTCCTCGAGACCCGAACAACACATCAGGCTGTGTTACAGTTATGCAACTCCTGAAGAAATCGACAAGGTTACTGATTATTTTCTTCCCCTTTCTCACATAATATTTCTATTGATTTAAAACGTTATATCGGTTTTTATATTTAATTTTATATTTCAGGCGCTTTCAACTCTAGCAAAATTGATACGCGAAGAAATATCGAAAACTAATGGAAAATGAGATTTGGTTCCTGAATAGTATAACCATTGTATCACTGGGTGCAGTACAAGGTGCCCCCGCATAGCCAAGATTTTTCTGATTCGTCGCTTTGCCTTCTGGATGACAACGATACTAAGGTTTCCAGCTTCAATAGTGTATACTTTGTGCGCATTTTTTATATGTCCATGTCTTGTATATTGTTCATATGTATGCAAATTTCAGTTTGTAAACCAAACCAATTGATTAATAAATTATATATATTACATGTACCATGAATCTTATTCACCTATCATTATATGTATTTATATGTACATAGAAATCTTATAATTGGGTATATCATCTTCGATTATCAATAACTGCGTAAAAATAATGTATTTTTAATGTATTTACAACTTGTATGTATCAGAAAGTTTAAATAAAAGTTAAATAAAACGAATATACTGAATATTTATTTAACAAACCTTTCCTGAGCGATAAAAACCATGGCGGAACATTGCACAAAAGTTTCGATACTTAAAAGATAAAAAAAAGCAGCTAACAATAATTATAAGATTGATAAAATTCCAAGAAATTGCAAACAATTCAAAGAACCCGCCAAAACCTTAAAACTGTGTGCCACCTCCTTGAATCTTATGTTCTCCTGATACAATTTATCAAATTTCCGCGCTTAAGTTTCTCGAAAACGGTTTCCGGGAATTCCAGGAATTTGACGTCATTTCTCGGAATCGGCAAAATTCTAGGAATTTGACGTCATCAAAATTCCAAGAAGTGGCACGAATACCTCCTCGCAACTTATGTTCTCCTGATACAATTTTTCAAAACCGGACTTTGAGATTTCACGAACCAAGTTTTCGGGAATTCCTGGAAAATGACGTCATTTCTCGGAACCGGCAAAATTCTAGGAATTTGACGTCATCAAAATTCCAAGAAGTGGCACGAATACCTCCTCGCAACTTATGTTCTCCTGATACAATTTTTCAAAATCGGACTTTGAGATTTCACGAACCAACTTTTCGGGAATTCCTGGAATTTGACGTCATTTCTTAGAATCGACCAAATTCTCGGAATTTCGATGACGTCAACTTCCAAGAAGTGGCACGAATACCTCCTCGCAACTTATGTTCTCCTGATACCAAATTTTTAATTTCGAGCATTCTGATTTGATAAAGTTCATTTTTGAGAATTTCTTAGAATTTGACGTCATTTCTTGGAATCGGCCAAATTCTCGGAATTTCGATGACGTCAAATTCCAAGAAGTGGCACGAATACCTCCTCGCAACTTATGTTCTCCTGATACAATTCTTTGATTTTTTATTACAACACTACTGATTTTTGGATTTGACTTGTTTTCGCAGTGATTTTTGGAATTGTTGGAATGGTTTTTATAAATAAATACTCAATTTCTGATTCTGTTATTGTACATTTATTGAATTATTTAATACGTGTACAAATGATAAACATTTTAATAATATAACAGTATAATACAATGTAATTTTCTTACAATCTAGTAGTATATTACAATTTCAATTTACAAATGTATAATTTATACAATATTATGTGATGCATATGTTGAAGTTCTCTGTCATCATCTTGTTTCCATTTGTGAATCACATTGAAAATTTGTAGGATTTGCCACTTACGCTGTGTTCTTCAGTGTTTGTTGAATAGAAGCAAGACAGAAGATTGTTTTAAGCAACTTCCCTTCTGCTTCTTTTATTGAATACTTTTGATCAACAAATAATTCCCTCCTACCAGCTGGATCCAAATGTAATCTGTAACAGTAAAAAGTTTCACATTGAATACAAATTAAAGAAAATATCTCAAACTCAAAGGAATAAAGAAGAGAAAGTGTAAACACATTTACCGACAGAGTCCCAGGCCCACCAGGCCCATTTCTTGACACGTCCAAATATATCGACAAAATAGAACTTTAGAAAAATATACATGTTATCGACAGCACTGCGTTACCGACATCGGTATATTACCGACAGTGGTCGGTAACATACCTGCGTCGGTATGTAACCATCACTTCGTACGATTTAGTTAAGCTGGTCACCGCTAGATTATTGTAAAGCGTATTTTATTAAATTTGTAAGTAAGGATTAGTTAACAAATTTCTCCTCTCTATGATTAATTATAGGTAAGCTATAATTAATTAATAGGTAAGCTATAATTATGGGTAAGCTGCATAATTAATTATCGGTAAATCGGTAAAACAGATTGAGAGCGGCATCTTTTAAAAAAATTCAGTTTCGACGTTCCGAGAGCAACAGTGATTATTCGTTAATATTAATTGCAGGGAGCCTGAATCGATGCTATAATAATGACAGAATTCTCCGACGAAATGCGATTAATCGCGTGGGTTTAATTCCACGTGGGCTAAAAAGTGAGGAGAAAGGGAAAAATAAATTAAGTGTGCAACGATGATGTCATTGCCCTGGACAGGTTATGAACAGTACGCGCCGAGGATGTCAAGATGGCTGCCACGTACATCTGATCGGAGGTGTGTGCGCTCGGGAAATTTGACGCCGAACTGTGATAAAAGGGGCCGTCTTTTTCGAGTCCCTGACATGGTGACAGTGCAGAGTTAGTCGGCCTGTATCCATGAGCACCACTTTGTACACCCTCGATGATAGTTTTTGTCGTCGCGGCCGCCGGCGGCTCGCATTGAATCATGTTCAGTAAAAAACTTCATGTAGACGTCAAAAAGTCAACACTGAAGATTCAGGATGTTAAAAAGGATAGCGCGACACGGTTTAAACATCTCAAAATCGTACTAGGTGAGCTAGTATTCCTTGTCTCCTGTTCCCCGCAGCCTCATCATGCAAAGCTAACGTTAATTCTTGGAGAAAATTAACAAGCAGTCGCACGGTACTGGTTAATGAAATGCGACGATAGTTTAAAGGAGAGGGGCGGCAATTTTGTTAGCATTTGCCGCCTACACATAAGCAAACGAAACAGTTTTAATGCTGTCGTAGAAGTTCTGGAATTTTTCGTCAAAAATACGACCTGATTATTTTCCACTTTTCCTAGAAATCCGCTCTACTTCTGCTACCAACAGCTGTACCATTTCAATGGCTTTCAGTATAAATATATATATGAATTTTCTTTTTATTTTAATTTCATGTGCTATTAAAATAAACACTTATTGTTTCAATTTCAAGACATAAATCAATGATTTTCACCAATGTTTCAATTCTAATACCAAGACAGAAGAAATACATTTACCTGATTCCTAAGAGAAGGTTAATCAGCTTTTTTTTTAGATACCATAAAGTAAGGTTTTCTCTTTAAAGAATGGTATAATTTGCTTATGTGTATTTATATTGTAATTCTCGTAGTATTAAGTAGAAGTATTTAATCATCAAATCACACGACCATGGTAATCAATCTACCGTGGTCTCCAATTCCAGCTAATGTTACATTATTATTACTCACGCATAATATTATATACTTACAAGTATTGCCAATCGATAAAAACCTTTATAACTTGCTTATTAACTCAATTGTTTATAAAAAATGTTAAATTCAGAGATAAGTATTAAATTCTTCTATTTCTGCTAATAACATATTTTGTTGAGTATATCTTTTACAAGTGTATTACAGTATGGATATAGATATTATATAACTTAAAGAAACAATACAAGTTTTTCTTTATCCTTTAATTAATTATTTTTTGCCATTCTTATTTGAAATTATACAAATAAATCTGGACGAATTTGTTTATACGATTATGATTAAAAAAGCAATTCCATTGTACAAGCCAAGTTCGCTAAAACCAACGATGATGTAATAGCGGTTTTACGACTTTCCTTGTAAAATAAACCTGTTAAATTCTTGATTTTATTTAACACGTTGACCGCCACAGTGAAAAAAATTAATTTTCAGTTTACAGTAAAATTAATTTTCAACTTCAACTGTTCAATTCGATGGCTAGCGTTGTTGGCTTAATCTTAATGATATCCATTATTTATTTAGTCATTTCTTTTGTTAATACATTTACTGCCAAGGCTTACGAAGTAGTTACACCAGCTACAAGTATGTTCATAGCTGGCAGTCAATGTGTTAATTACAATAAATGCACACTGATAAGCCAAAATTAGATGAAGTTATTTAAAAGACGTAACAATTTTTCTACCTTATGTTTTATAGAAAATGTAGATACCGACGAAGCAAAGGGATTCTTTGAAGGGAACTTTAGCCATGTGTATTTTATTCTGTACGATTGTTTCGTGTCAGCCGAAGCAAACTTAAGGCAAAGAGGTAATATATATTCTATGTATTGCGTACAAACATAAATATAACTGCATTTCCTATCAACGTAACTTAAGTTTTACAATACATTTGTAATGATTGTATTAAAGTTAAAATTACGTATTGTTTGATTGTTTTCTTTCTATTTCGCTGCCAGAACTTTCCTTCCACATCGGTGAGTAATAGACAGGTGACAAAGTATATATCCCATGCATGTTGGAAGTTTGAGTTGCGTTAATCTGCTCGGTACATCTGATTACTCAAGTATCGTGTCCTTATCGTTGATCCATATTGTATAAAAATTCTACAAACCAATGCTTTTTTACATCTATCATTTCTTTGTTAACTAGCGTGAAAATACTACGTAGAGACTAAATGTTGTGCGTTAAGAAAATTGTTTCATTGTAGTGCATAAAGCGCATAGAGAGGAATTGGAGCAGGTACTGCAGCTCTTGGAGAAGGTTTTAACTCTTCTCCCCGAGCTACTCAATAGAAGATGGCAGTGTCACAGTCTGGCGAGGATTTTGCAGAAGCTTTTGCATCCTGGTAATAGTTGGAAACTTAGAAGAGAAGCTATAAGGTATATTGAATTTAATATACTGCGTATATGCTTGGATTACACTTACCGTGTTTTACATGTAAATATACATATTTCAGGTATTTTATTTTATGGTATCAAGCACTTGGTGAAAATGCGCCCGAGCACATCCATCAAATGTTCGCAAGCTTGGTGCCAGGCTTCCCACCTCAGCAACCATCTCCTTATAAGTCTGAACGTAAGATAGATGGAAAGAAAGATAAACTTGCAAGAGTAATTGGTAACGATGAGAAAGACAAGAGGGAGTTTTACGATACACAATTGTCGCAAAGTACTTTTCACGATAATGGGTCCAACCAGTATCCTGTCACTCCGGTGGACAATGGACCCATTTTACCCCCACAAAGTGGGGAAAAACCTCTTGATAACGAGACTGTTCGATTTTTAGAAGCGTTACTTGAATTTATGGTTACTCAGGTATGTAACGTTTTAGCGTCGTTTTTTGTTGTTGTTGAAATTAATGCTGATACAATATCGCTAATCCTCTTTGTAGGTTGTAAAGATAGAATGGCGAGACAAATCTTCAAGACAGCACAAGACATTTCAGTTTTTATTAGAACGTTTTAAAGTCACGTACCTCCGTTACATTTGTCCCGAGTTCGATGATAATTTCTCGTTGTACAAACCGAATTTAGAATTGCCTACGATGCGTAAACCAACGAATCAGAGCCAAGATAATTACGTGTTGTGTAAAGTTGCTTTGATCAAATGGATCGCTAGCTTTACCCACGTCGCCAGAAAAGATGCTCGCGTCGCACATCTCTCACATAGGTATTACAATTTTTTCTTTTTTCTATGTATTATATTATACTTGCACAACTTTCAATATAAAAAATCTTTGTTCTAGCACAACTCCGAACGAAGAGAACACGGAATCAGAACTTCGTCGCGTTTCAGTTACTCAAAATGCGGTTGATTCCACTTCTCTGTCTCCCGAATCGACCGTGTCTCAACAAGAGAATCAGAATCAGGAGGATAGCACCGTTTCAGCAGTTACCCTTGTAAGAGAAGTTTTATACGGTAACAGAGATAATGTAAATTTTGTACACGAATTGTACAGGCAAGCGTTTTTGCTGGACTTCAACCATGCTGGTGCTATAAGAAAGGCAATAGCTGTTTATAAGGATTGGATACAAATGAATGTAAGTTATGCTTTCAAATTCTTATAACACCGACTAGATACTATTAAAGGCTGCCAGCTCGTGTGTATTTTGGCGTGCCAAGAAATGAGCCTGGTGGGCCTGGGGCTCCGTCGGTAAATGTGTTTAAAATGACTGCTACTCCGCTATTCGGCTCGACTTTGTTCTTGAGCAAGTCGAGGGGGAAGGCGTAGAAAAAACAGGGGGGGGGGGGGGGTTGGATCTCTCGTCCTACGGGCGACATCAAACGAAAAGGTGGAGATAGAGATTTGCTTATTACGAAAGCGATAGAAAACGACGAATTTTTTGGGCACGCAAACTCCCGTAAGGCTGGCAGTGTTTAATAGTATCTCGTCGATGTTTATAATAATTATAATAACGTGGCAATTTACTATCATAGGAATTACCGCCGTTCATGTTGGAACCATTGGACAGTCACAAAGATAGAGATTCAGAAGATAATACGAAAAATGCAGGCGATATGGATAAAAGTCCATCCGAGAATTATCGTCAAACGAGATTGAGGAACGACTCTTACCTTGGTGCTATACACAGAGAAAATTTATTTATAAGAGCCGGGTTACAGAATGTTTTACAAGTATTCATCACGCAAGCTTCGAATGTTTTTTTCCTAGAAAATTCAGGACCTAACGCGTCTCTAACGTTGCTCGAAGAGCAAACGGATAGTTGCAAAAGAGTTTTGAACGTTTACCGATACGTCGTCATGAATTCTAGATTAGAACCTGCTACTTGGGAACAGTTGCTTAGGTAAATAAGGGTATTCCTTTTCTTTTAAATAAGAAAATCGTTTCGATAAGCTTGTATTTTAATCTACTGTTGATTAATTAGGGTACTGTTGCAAATAACATCGCTGGTCTTGAACGAGAAATCATCACGACGCAAAGTTCAAGAAAGCATCGGTGGCAAACTCGCGCCAGCTATATTTCAGACCTTGATCGTTACATGGATTAAAGCCAATTTAAATGTTGTTATTTCCACTCAATTATGGGATCAGTTTCTGGAGGTTTTAACGTCGTTGACACAATGGGAAGAATTGATTCGAGAATGGGCGGTAAGTTAAGAATAAAAACATCGTGTCTATGACAGTTTACCCCTCGAATATGTTAATATGTTGATTTTTGTTTCGCAGAAAACATTGGATACTTTAACAAGGGTACTCGCCAGACACGTGTACAATTTGGACCTAAACGATCTGCCATTGGACAGATTGAGCGAGCAAAAAACTAAAAAGCGTCGAGGCGTCGGGAGTCGGGCTGCTTCCACAGGAAGCGTCCAACCTCCGCGCAAGGGTAGCGTCGACCAAGATAACAGCACCGTCTCGAAAGAAAATGTTACCGGTAAAATTATCAGAAAATTATCAAGATTCTTATTATCTTCGGTCGCGTAAAATAATGTCGTCTCAACAGATCACCCGATGCGAGATTCGAGAAAAGTACGACCTCTTCCACGTAGTGCGAGCGATAATAATATATACAATGGAAAAGCACGTATAAAGGTTCACAGACATCGTGCGCACACGGTGCACAGCGGTATTCCTGGTAAGCAGATCGTCCGATCGTCAACTGTCTGCCTCCTCTACTTTTCATTATGATTTATATTAATTATATTATTTGGTAGTGCCATCTGTGTTTGCTGATAGCGAGTGCGTTTTATTTATAACTTTGTCTCTGACATTTTTTGCTTTGACGCTGACACTGGTTTAAAAATAACTAGTTTGGCATCAGCCAGACACACGCGTCTATTTTCATTCTTTTCTTTTCTCATCCTCTTTAACTGGTCCCCCTCGTTCGCAACTCGTTCCTCCTTGTTCGTGCTTTCTCCTAATTTTACTCGACGAATCATCCGTTCAAATCGCTCTTGATATAAACATTTCACCTCGTGGTTGTGGCTTGTTCGTGTACTAAGTGTGAACAATTTCCACACGCGCAGTACTTCCCCTATCGATAGAGCAAGATATGGCGCGGCTATTGTCGAGCGGTTCTACTTCGTCGTCGGGCGGTAGCCGGAAAATGTTAACGAACAGACGCGCCAAGTCGTTGGACAGCGTTGTCATTGTCGATAGCGAACCACCGTCACCACGTTGTCCTTCTCCGACGCCTAGCAGCGGAGTCGACAGCAACAAAGACAGTCCTATACAGATAGAAAACATTGACGGCAGTAGTATCGGTAAGTATACGAGTCGCCACCGATTTGCATCTTCATTAAGATAAAAAACTCTTCGTTTCTTTTTTTTTTTTTTTGTTTTTAATTTTATGTGTTTTTCTTTATTTACTGCAAAATTCACAAACGTAAGACTAACAATGAAATACATTATTTGAATAATTGATCCGCTCAGGACGCTTGGCTTACCTTTTTCTTCTTTTTTTTTTATATATATAATAACGATTTTATTTATACAGAAATATTACAGAATTTGATATAGTGAGATTGTAATTCAGTATTTTATTTATATTTATGTACGTGTAACGAAGTTACTAATCACTTTCGATATACTTAAATTTTGTTATTTGTATTTAATTCTTTGTGCGGTTTTAATATATCAGTAGAATGATTGTAAATTATTTTACAGACACTAACGACCCGTCCGAAAGAAGATCGGTGATGGCTGGCGGCGGTGTTCGCGGCTGGTTACCCGATGTAGCGGTTGTGTTGTGGAGACGTATGTTATCCGCGTTAGGAGACGTAAATAACATTCAGGATCCAACCCTTCATGGCCAAGTCATGGATTATTTGGTTCAATTAACGCAAACCCTTATAAAAGTATAATATCCGTTTTCGTTATTTCAATTAATCCCTTATTTACTGACGGGACTTACAAGTTTTCTCATGCCACTGTATTTGAGACCCATTGGGACTTTCAAGTTCACTTCTATGAAGTTCGTTTTTCAATTGTTGGACGGCAGCACAAGCTTATAATTTTTATTATATTATTTTATTTGTGCTTAAAGGTGCGCAGGAGTGGAAAAATTAGGAAGCTCCCGAACAAGGATAGATAGATCCTTGTCTCTCCAACGGTGCTGTGACAGAGAGGGTGATACATCAATAGGAGGAGAGACGAAGACAGAGCGATAACCAAGCCGCTTGCTTTTGCGATTTAGTTTATTACACTTTTGGAGCCGAAGAAGCAGTGTTTTCTAATAATTCTTTTTTTTTTTTTAATATTCCTTTTAACGTGTCGAAAGGAAGTACAGAGCCTTTTTTGGAAAAAGTGCCCATACAAAAATGTATTCTATGAAAACATACACTTTTATGTTTTATAAAGTTTCAAAAGCGAAGTTGCAAAATCGGGCTCTGTACGTCCCTTGGAAATGTTATAAAGAATATTTGAATAAAAAATCATGAGAAAATATTGCTTCCTCGCCTCAAAAAGTGGAATAAACTAAATCACAGAAGAAAGCGGCTTGATGTATCACCCTCTCTGTCACAGCATTGTTGAATCTATCTATCCTTGTTCGGGAGCTTCCTAATTTTTCCACAACTGTCGACATTGGCGCCACTTTACCTCATGCGCACCCTTAAGTTAGCACAAATTTTAAAAACTTGAGAAATTCAGTAAATAAAGGGTTAAGACAACATTTGTTTTCCATTTGATATATTATTGTTATCTTTTCTGCTAGATTCGTTTGAATCAAGGTGTATCAGGGGACAATCAAGCGACCCCACCTGCTCCAGAACTTATACCTCCGTTAACAGTGATTGCTCCTTGGTGTTTTAAGGTTGTTAACACACTATTTGTTTTTGTATTCAATTGTTTCAATGTTCTAACGTTACTCGATGTTACGTTTTCATTTCCAGGCGATACAACTTTCTAGCCAGTACGAAGTTGGTAAACTCGCGGCGTACCGCTTGATCTGTCTATTAACAGTACAGCCGCAAGACATCAATTTACCGAAGCAGCATTTGACACTGTTTTATCGTGCGGTTCATAACGGCATCGTTAGCAACGACAGTAAAGTGTTACACGTACTGGTCAAATACACTGGTCCGAGGTTGTTCAGTTTGAACCTTCCCGGGTCGAGCCTTTTGATTTTAGACTACATTCACGCTGCTAATGTAATATTAAGCAGTCAGGATATCGGGGTACGATAATAATCATACAACAACTTAACACTTAGCCAACCGAATAGGGAGATTTCTCCGCTATGTAGTAAGTCGCTACATGACCGATCGGTGAGATCTCCCATTTTCTTTTTAGCAACGCGTTATCTAATTATTATTTTTGTATGTTTTTTGTGTCTTCCAAGTAGTGACCGAGTACTCGGTCGAGTCACTCGGTAGATGTATTCGGCTCTTTAGTCTGCGTTAAGTGCGAAAAATGCGCGGTGAACAACGTAAGGTCAGGTATGGCGCGGGTGGTTGGCTAAGTGTTAACACAGACCTGTGTAACTTCTTGCTCACGAGCAAATTTCCCTTCCCAAGTTATCCCCACTCTGATCCGTGACGACCGTGCACGAGGTCTCCCGTGTCCCCCGCCGCATCTCACACGCCGTCGTCTCGGTCGGAGCGGGGATACCTCGGGTGGGGAAATTTGCTCGTGAGCAAGAAGTTACACAGCTCTGACTTAACACGTTGAGCGTGGTCCCGATTTTTTCAAGAGGTTTTTGGGAGTGTTGGAATGATGCAGCCAATGCAAAAGTATACAAATGTAAGAGCCGACCGACGCCGGTTGAACGGAAACACTGTCAGTCCTCCAAGGACTGACGTCGCGCTCAACGTGTTAACAGCAAAAATATCTATAAACATAAAAATATGAACAACGTTATTTATAGGCACCGCGAACAGAAGCTGTCTCAATAATCGGATCGTTGCTGTCGTTACCCGCCACGACAATTAAATTACCCTTGTTGCAACCCAATTCCACGGATATTGTAACCATGAAATGTCCGGACGCAAAGGTGATAAAATCTAGCATTTATTTATACGTCACTGATTCGATGAAAATATCTTTATACATATCATTCCGTTTTAGGAGCATATAATCACGATTCTTTTAAGAAGTTGTAGGCGAGAACCGACCGGTATCGCGAGATGCGTGGCACTCTCAAGTATTGCTATGTTTGTGTACAGAGAACTCTGCTACAAAAATCAACATCCAAGGATACCCGAATCTGTCACGGTTCTCCTTTTAGCGCTCAAAGTAAGTTTTACAATTCTGCGATCCGTGTTTAGTCCTTTAGGCCTGGAAGGTATACCGCATGCCGTCAAAATATAGATCTTATAATTATTTAACACCTTGAGTGTTTAGTCGTAGATAATCTTTAGAATTTAGAATTTTACTACCAGCAAATATAGTATACTATTTTGTATGGTATTTAGTTATTTCTGTTGTACGAATTTTGAAATATCCAGTGAAGTTAGTTACAGTCAGTTAAATAACTGGTTCCTGTGAAAATTTATTACACTCAAAGTGTTAACACATTGCACGCGGGCTTATGCGTGTAGCGGGCGTTTTTTCGTGAATTTCGTGGGAATTTAGTAATTCAGTAAAATCGTAATAAATCGATAACTGCTTCGTTCTTTTATTTTATACTCAAATATATGCTGTATGATTATTGTTTAGAAAACGGAAATGTATATACACGAAAACCGGTCTCCTGTACAAGTCTGCTAAATACGTACTTTTACAGACCGCAAAAAAAACGTAAAAATACGTCTCCCGCATGGAATGTGTTAATATAGTTTTTAGCTAACTAGCGAGTATTTTATTGCATATTCTTGTAGTTATGCAATCTATTAAAAGAATGAATTTATCTAACAATGTTTGAGTTGAAAGTAGTAGTAGATTCCATTGAGTTTGATTCGACAGCGGATGCAAGGGGCAGAGCGTCGCAGAGCTGGTTTCTGTTATCCACTAATGGATCAGGTAGTTTTTCTTGGATCAGCTAACCCGTGTCGATCCTTTACTACGTGTTGTTACAGTACATACCTGTCGACCGATGTCTACGTGTCTTCTTAAAGGATATATCATCAACATTGCATGGTTTATATTGCACGCGGCATGTGTGTAAAATGTCCGATGAGATTTTCATGTTTTTCAATCTAATTATACCCAGCATTTGTTAGTGATTAACGTACATCCTATGTAACACCGACAGAGGTGTGCGTTCGGGTCGGGTCGGGAAAACTCGGGTGAGATCGAGCCAGCTCTCGAAATATACTCGTCGAGATTTTTGACCGCGCATGCGCGAAAAAACCTGATACGTTACTGTAATCGGCATCGTGACGTCACGAAAAGTCGCGCATGCGCGAAAAATTCAAATCCGTCTGGCAACACTGCTTTCAAGAACCCGCTCGATCTCGCCCGAATTTTTCCGATCCGACCCGAACCTCGGGAATCTTGTAAATTCGAGAACCCGCACACCTCTGAATATTGTGATTAGTATAAACACTATAAACTTGAAAGAAACCCTAACTCTGTGCGATATTTGAATTAAAATTATTCTCCATTTAATAGGCCAACCATGCCATCGTTGCTCAAGTGGCATGCGATTCTCTGCAGTTGTTGTGCGACAAGGCGGACACCCTTTTAGAATTGTATCCAAATGTGCCATGTAAAATAATTCAGGTAAATTGTTTAAGTAAGTTCTTATGTATACGAAATTGTACATTTATTTGTATATTTCAGATTTTGTCAGAAACACTTGGATATATGAGTACTCGTGAAAGACGCGGACCTTTGATTATATCGATGTTGTTCTGTTTAGGCGAATGGGCTATGCATCTTGGTCCAATTGTCTTACTGCGAGTATTTCAAGGGAAACCTTTATTAATGACCTTATTCACGGTCAGTAGCGTATGACAAAATATTTCCTAAAACTTCGCGTGAAATAATATCAACGATTTAATCTACCACAGGTTTTGGATAGCATAGTGAAAGACAAGATCAATAAAGATACATCACAATCGAACAGAAGCCACGAAGACGAAAACGATGATTTCGATCCTGATATAACTTTAGATAACTTGGCTGACGAAACTTCCATGAAATCACCTCGACGAGGAAACATTCAGTCGGTTCGATTGGCAGCAAAAATGGTAAACAGATCTTGCATGTATTTTGCCAGTTTTCCTTTAACTTTTCAGTTTCATCCTCGCACAGGTTATGATGCATTTGATAAATCATTTGGGACACTTTCCGATGGGGATCGGAGCGGCACGATTATCTTCGTTAGTCGTCGAATTAGACGATGTACCCGGCATCGACGGGGACGAGCTTTCTTCCGCCATTTTTCACGCGCCCAACATACAATTATTGATGCTATCGAATTCCGTGATAATGTCCCTCGTTGAATTGGCCGCGCTGGATGCACCCGGAGGAGGCGTCACTGCTGGATTAACAACGGCACCGTCGTTGGTCAGGGTTTTGTTGCGAGATTTAGCGGGCAAAGCATCCTGGGACAGTTCTATCTTATACAGTCAACCGTTCGTCGAAGACGATATTCCACTAGCATTTACAAAGCATGGTAAAACAAATCTCGCATTGAAATTCAACCATTTTCTTGCAATAAAATTAACTTTGAATCTGTTACCTTCTTTTTCTTTTCTTTTTTTAAGTCGAATGGAAAGCAAAAATGCCAATGGAAGATCTGAGCAGCGTTATAACACCGCAGACTTGTACGCCTCGGCACACAATCAGGCATCGGGAGCCTCATATATTACCTACGTTTGCAAATGCTGCAAGCGATATGGATAATTTGGACGATGTATGTTTCACTGTTTTAAAATAATCAGTGTTCAGTGTACGAAGTATTCTGTATTAATTTCGAACTTGTACTCTTCAGCTCTTACAGTATATAGGACACACAAGTCCAGAAGTATTAACTAATCCAGAAGTGGCATTAAACGCGCCTGCTAATCCACCGCAGGGTCTCCATCTCGAAAGTGAAACTATCGCGACCATTCTCAATCAGAGAAACGCCGAACAAGAGCATATCAATAATTGGAGTCAACATATTAGGTACATTATCCGCGTCTGATAGCATAATCGTGATTTTAACAATTATTCACGTAATCGTTGTTTCAGCATGTGCGCATCGCCGACAAGCCCACCATCGTGTCGTCCACCACCAGCGCCCTTTCATCACTGCCGTCTTTTGTTCTCGCACTTAGGCTTATCGGGTTGGGAACAACGTACGAAATTGCATTTGTTGTCGAAGAATGAGAAGCTTCTACGGGAGCTGAGAAACCTGGACAGCCAGCGGTCCAGGGAAACGCATAAAATAGCAGTGATCTACGTTAGCCAGGGTCAAGAGGACAAGAACTCTATACTGAGTAACGTCACTGCTAGCAAAGAATACGAAAGCTTCGTCGCGCGGCTAGCTTGGGAAGTGGAACTCGAGTCGCATACAGGTTTCCTTGGAGGTCTCGTGCCTGGGAAGGCATCGGGAGTAACGGCTCCTTATTTCGCCACGTCCTTCACGGAGATACTTTTTCACGTGGCGACAAGAATGCCTTCGGACAGTCCCGAAAGTTTGTTGCAGAAAGTAAGCTTGGTTGCGTGTCAATTTGTAAGTCGTTAAAACGAGCCATTTTTATTTTACGGTGAAATGATTTCAGACGCGGCACCTGGGCAACGACGAGATTCACATAGTTTGGTCCGAGCATTGGAGAGACTATCGCCGAGATATTATACCAACCGAATTTTGCGACGTTCTGATAGTAATTTATCCGTTGCATAATAAATTGTACAGAATTCAGATTTCCCGGAAGCCAGAGATCCCGTTCTTCGGGCCCCTGTTCGACGAGTGCATCGTGGAGGATAAAGTATTGCCTGGATTGGTTAGGACAACGGCATTGGCAGCGAGCAGAGCAAAACGGTCTACTCTAACGTTGTATCAGCATTAGTAAGCATACCATCCTTTCTATTGGGTTGTCGGAAAAGTTATGACGTATTTTTTCTTGGTTTTTTATACGTCATTTATTTATATAAAGGACAAAGATCTGTCAGTGATATATTACCCGTTGTGTTCGATAACCTTTCGCCATTTTTCAGTGAGTATCATAATTCCTCGTTCATAGAATCTTTATCAACGAAAAACTGAATAAGGTGCTGATTAACAGCTTCGTCAGAATGATGAGCAAAGCATTGCAAAGCATTGTCACCTTTTCCCAAGCTTGACGTGCGTTCTTCCCTTTACGGAAGTAAAACAACAGAATCTGGGGAAAATACACAGTTTGACCTTCCATCTTCAATTTATCGTAAAATTTTCAAAATTCAACCAAATCGATGAGTCTTTTGTTTAAAATGAAGCTAGAACTCTTAGTTGTCAAATGACAGCAATCACAAATGACTCTAGTACTTCCAAAAGTAAACTAGTGCCACCTGTTGCAGAAATGTGTCACGACTTTTCCGACAATCCAATATATTGCCAATTTGAATATTTCCCTGGCCGGATATTTTATGGATTCGATGAAATATGTTGGCGCTAATATACGACACTGATGTTTATATGAAATATTTTAGTTACGAAGAGAGAGCGAGGTCTATCGACACTGTCATGAGAAATCACAAAGAAGCCACCACATTCGAAGAGTTTACAGCCAACGTGTATTCTCCTGTACAACCACCAAGCCCGTTCAGTGGAACTTCTTCTGTATCTGGTTAGTTCGTATATGTCAGTAAGAGGACAATTTATATATACAGTGGATTTCGCGAAGTACACGATTAACCTTGAATAAAACTTGAAAAGGTAAAGTAACACAGAGTGGAGCTAAAGAAAAATGCGAAATGCAAAAACTACATACATCTGTCCCAAATAAACGGAACGATGTCCCGATTAAACGAAGTAAACTAAGGCTATTTGTTTGATTGGATTCTGTTTTTTGAAATTTGTCCCAAATAAACGGCTGTCCCGATTAAACGGTGGCCTAAATAAGCGGAATCTACTGTATATACATTTTATTATATATTTATAGGAATACTTCAAGCTAAAATAGTATTTAATTTATTTGTAGTTTTAATTCAATATACTATTAATTTATTGTACACAGCTTTATAGCTGGAAAAATTGAACCTTTTTTTTTCTCGATTGTTTTATGCATGAGTTTCGACGTCAATCATTATTATTATCGATATCACACTGTCAGGATCTACAACAAGCGTGCAATCCACAGCATCGTCAAACCTCGCAGCAGCCCTTATTGATTCGCATCAGGGTCGATCGGGTCTGCGAAGTTCTTCAGCGGCGAGCAGTGATAACCGCGCGAATAGAGGTGACTAATTCAGTCCACTAACCCCCACCCACCTTGTAACACCACGCAACAAGGTAGTATTATAATTTATTTATTTTATTTTTTTTCTTTGCTGTTCTTACGATGTTTTTTTTTTTTTGTCTATATAAAGTGTATCCTGTTTCTTTCGTTCTTTTGTTACGTTCCTTTTATTTTTATTTTTCATAGATTACCTGGTAGTGGTTCTCTATCTTATAATATGTTCAGTTTTACCCAATAAACCTACGTATGAAAAGTAACTATAACATTATGCTCTTGGTATTACCCATACTGAATATATGCAAATGATAATTCTACGGAATACACTAAGATTATATTTAAATGTATAAATTAAGGAACAAGACCGAGGATAGGTATATTCCAACCGCTCTTTAATTTAACGTTCTTATCTCTTAATTATATTTTTGTTCAACAGTCTTACACAACCTATTCAGAGGTAAAATTTACTTTTTACATCTATATTAGACACAGATGGATGATGTCTCTTTAATATACATTATACTACATGTGCCATTTACGTTAATGTCGCTTGATAGAGTGAAACAATGTACATTACGGTACAAACATAGTAATTTAAAAGGCTATTATAAATTAAATCCATTTTATCTGAATCTTGAAATAAAACAAAACTATATTTGCACAGTACTGCACATTGTAATTAGCTTTCTGTTAATTACATAGTCGCAAATGAGTGTGCCTATTTGTAAATACAGGCATTCGTCTCTCCATTGCGGTTCAAACATCAAATGTACATATATCTTGCATCAATTCTTCCATATGAAAAAGAACTCTGCAAACAGCTTGACACTTTCATTCTTTTTTTTCAGCTTATTTACTTTATTCCTATGAAATTAGCATTATACGTTACAAAGAGAATTGTGGAAACCAAGTTTTTTTTACTCATTCTTTAAATCAAATTGCACGTTGATTTTTTCAACCCATTAATACCTAAAGTTATGCAACATTTTCCTATGAATTTTACATGATACAGTTTTGTTTTTTCTTTAGCGCCTAAGGTATTAATGCTTATTTATCTGACTACGTGTTTGTATACAATAGAAACTATCTTGAAAATAATATATTTTCCACCTCTGGGAGTTAATGGGTTAACGAACCCATTGCAGTTTTTCTTTCTCTCTTTTTCTTTTTGTAACTACTTCCTGTGCATAATTTTCAAATATATAAAATATCAATTAATGAATTGAAACGTATCTGATTTTAATTTGTTTTCAGTCTCTGATGGGAGTCGAGTTTGGTTCAGCAACGACACACCAGAGAGCACAGCACTCCATGGAATTTCTCCCAGGCCCGTGAAGAAGATGTCCTTCAAAACCGGACCTAAACAACGTGCAAACACTCAACCCACGCCCCCCGACAGTCCTAGATACAAATAAATACGTTTTCTATCGATACCTACAAAGAGAAGGAACAATTTTGCACAAGAGGGGTTAGGTACGGGCATATCCTAAAACTTGTAATTTAAGAGGATAAAATGCTACGATGAATTGCAGTAGCAAGATGTTTCGCTGTCAACAGACGAGTGGACACGATTAAGGATGAAAATAGTAGGTACTCCGTATACCTACTATTTCTTTTTGACAATTGTGTATCAACAGCGGGGCAACAAGGATATCTGGAATTAGTCTTAGAGTTTTCTGTTTTCCGTCCTTAGGTTTAATTTTTATATTAAATGTACAGATCGTTGTTTATTTGTTGCAACGTGAATATTAATTTATTGGAACGTAAAATATACGAGAAGATTTAACTGATCCTAGGTATACAATAGATCTAGGTTTGTTATAATACACCGGTTAGCTTCATTGTACAGTAATTTTCTTAAGATCGGTTCACCCTTGTACTTGAATAGGTAAGCTTGAACGATTGTATCGATTGAAAGCTTTCTATCTTAATTTATATTAAACGTAACAAACTCCTCGACGTTACATGCCTTTGTGAAGAAAAAAAAAAAAAGAAAGAAAGATAATGATAACACGTTTCTTGTAAGTGTAGTTTGATCGTAGAATGCGAGTCTAAGAGAGTCGATAAGAATCAAATGTTATTTTTCAATCGTCAAAGTTTTACGAATCAACTTGTACTTTATCTTTCGTATTGGTTTAATTTCGGTTAAATGTTTGTTCGTGAATTGTTGTACGATCACGAACTTTGAAATATGTTCATGACATTACATTCCATACAACAATCTTTTCTATAATATCTTATCCATTGTTGCTCGTTCGAGTACTTTAGGTATTATCTTCAGAAAAAAAAAAGAAAAAAAAAATGAAACGATGAAAGCATTCCATTTACGCTTTGTATTTAAATTCGACAATCGGATCTGTTATTGAAATTTACACGTCGCTATACAAGAGATCGTTCAGTTCCTGTACATTGTTGCAGAGGAAAAAAAATCAATTAGAGGGAACAGTTTTGTTATCGTACGAAAATTATAAGTATGTATTTGGTGCTTTACGATACGTAAAACTAGAGGTATTTTAAATACTATGTCAAACAAAGTGTTTACGCGAATAACACCGATGAAAGGTCGGAAGTTGAAAAGAGTTTTGAAAGTAAACTAAATAAAAATAAAACTGTGGTTTCAAAAGAGGGGAAAAACAAAAACTTCGTCTTGAACGCAGTGATAATAATCAAAGTATTAATATTATTTGTCGCTGTCGATATGAACAAAGTTTAGAAAGAATATATACATATATATTCATGTATATTGTGGTGAATATTGATAATGGTATTCAAGTTGAAATTGTAATAAATAAACATTTCGAGTTTTTTGACCATTTTGAGGATTATCAAGATATAAATCGCATTCGAATTGTGTAGGTAATCTAGCAACGAAGTTTGTAGGTAAATAATTATTACCGATACGCAGACCATGGCCAAAGCAGCATTATTTTTTCACTAATTTATAACGAAGTAGATTTGAGAGTCGTGTATAGGTATTGTACATAAAAATTGTTAAGCCAGCGGATAAAGTTCAAGTCATTGAATGGAAATTTATTCATTTTGCGAAACACTGTATCGCTGTGTTTATTGAACAAAGGAAAAGAAAAAAGTATTGGTTGGTCTTATACGATATGCATATATTATATACGTATAGAAATGGGAATGAAACTTATTACAGTTTTTGTGTAAAGATGCTTTTACGAATCATATTTAAACATTGTACTTAATTATTCTCATCGATATCGTTATAACAATTGCTCGCTACTATTTATGTTATAAATATACAAAGTTGCTGTTAATATTATTAGCACGATACTGAACTATTTTTCTTACTAAATACATACGTTGCTTGTAACTGTTCGGAATGAAAAGTTTAGCAAATGTAAGGCTGCGAAAAGATGCAAGAGAAGCACCCAAAGCATTACCGTAGAAGAAATTATTGCGGTGTCTTTCTCTGCTTGTGTAACATTGCTTGAACTTACACACTTTGTTTCCACTTTTTTTTTTTTTTTATTAACAATGATCAAATTATCTGCGTGTAAAAAACTATTACAAATATTAATTGTTCATGCAAGATAATCTGTACTGTACAATTTTTACCTATACTTCTTCTTTAATCGTGTAAGGGTGTTACTTTATGTTTTAAGGGTCTAAAATGTACAAAGGATGCAAATTTGCGATTCGTCACATCTTTATCAATATAAAACAGAGTTAATATATACATATATCTACGTATACGTATAATTGTTTTTATAATGTTGAAAGGGAAGCTACATATGTCTCCTTATTCTTTCTTTTTTTGCCAAATAGAATCTTATAGGAATCTATTTAATTTTCTGTTTATACGAATTGATATCGTTACAAATTTTTAGACTAATCGGAACATTATTATTACGCGGAGATTAGAAATTTTCAGCGGCATCTGCGGATCGTAAAGTAACAAATTAGATCTCTTGAAATTTTTCATAAAATCTCTGCTGGTAAATTGTGTGTTATACGAAAAATTCAAACATTGCAGAATTTATAGCTCGTATAGAAAACGAATAGCAATCGAATAGGAAACATATAATTAAATATTTAAAAATTTCGTAAGAACAACTTACGTAGACGATTCTTTTGTAGGGACGGTATTTGGAATTGACTCGAACCACGATTCTTCTATAAAACGGAAGTCCGTTATCCAAAGATTTCTCTGATGTTGATTGTACACGTTTCTCGACGGAATGTACATTTTATTGCACAATAAAATTATAATGAATCAATTTTAAACTGAGCATACTTATACAGGATTTGAAAGTTAAAAATTTTAAATTGCGTTCTTTTGATTTCCCATTTTTGACCACAGGGGGAGAGACTATGAATCACCTCGTAAAATGGCTGCCATCAAATGTACAGTTTGTTTGTAACATTTGCAAGCATTATCAATCGATCAAATATATTATAGTCCTCATTTTTTCAATAACAGATTCTTACGAGTAATTCTGAACACACGGAGAATTGATTAGATATTTTTATATCGTAGCTTTTTAAATGTGACTGTAGTGACGATTGTGACGAGAGAAAAGCGCGGAAGTACAAAAAAAGAAGGAAGTTTACGGGGAGCTGTCAAAGGTTTCTTATGTCAATTTCTTTCCAAGTATAAAGTTTGATGAATGTCTGAGAGTGATATTTACGATTCGGCGGACGAATACACAAGCCTAATGGACGGCCACGTTGCGGAATCTCGCATGGACGACCTGGGCTTGGTCACTGGTCGAAAAAGGCGTTCGAGGATCAGTAACGAAGAGGTGATTAACTGATATTAATTTATCAATTTATACCAATTAATCGGCCTTATTACTCAAACAACAGGGTGAAAATGGTGTTCCCGAGGTACACATCCAAACACCAGGTATATCCAACAATGCTGGTTCAGCTAGGAGAGGCGCGCCAAGTAATGATGGCCAAGGTAGATCAAGGAATTACAGAGACGAAGAGGAAGAGGAATTGAAATATGGAGCTGCGCATGTTATCAAATTATTTGTGCCTGTATCTCTTTGTATGTTGGTCGTAGTCGCCACCATTAGTTCTATAAATTTCTATACAACCAAAGGAATGTACTTGTAAGTTACCCCGCGAATCATATTTTCTCTGAAAAATGTTCGCTTAATTAAATTAATTAAATGTCTTTTCTCTTTTTCAGAGTGTACACTCCGTTTCATGAAGATAGTACCGACACAAGTACCAAAGTTTGGCAGGCGGTAGCCAATTCTTTGATACTCATGAGTGTCATCGTGTGTATGACTGTGATACTTATTATCTTATACAAATATAAATTTTATAAGGTGATCCACGGGTGGTTGATAATAAGTTCCTTATTATTATTATCTCTGTTTTCTATTCTGTACTGCGAGTAAGTGTAACCGTTTCATCGAATCAGCTTATCGTTTCGTTGTCTAACAATGACTTTTCTTGCAGGCAAATATTAAAAGCATACAACATTCCGATGGATCTGATCACGTTAGGTATAGTTCTGTGGAATTTTGGTGCAGTTGGAATGATATGTATACATTGGCAAGGTCCCTTGCAATTGCAACAAGCGTATCTTATCTTCATCTCGGCTTTGATGGCGCTCGTTTTCATCAAACATTTACCAGAATGGACAGCATGGGTCGTGTTGGGTGCTATCAGCATTTGGGGTAACGTACATCTGCTACGAAGAAAATATAAATGCAGTTTTTCATGATATTTCTTTATCCAGATTTAATAGCCGTATTAACACCAAAGGGACCTCTGAGAGTGCTTGTGGAGACCGCTCAGGAACGAAACGAATCGATCTTTCCTGCATTGATTTACTCATCCACGGTCATGTATACAACTACCATGACTTACGCTGGTTACGTACAGGCAGCAACGATGACTAGCGGTGATTCAACGGCTGAGGAAAACGCGGCATATCCTACACGGAATCAAGTTGAAAACCAAAATAATCCTGCAGCTAGAGATGCAGAAGAAGGCGGGTTTACTCCCGAGTGGATAGAAACGCATGGTAGTAGATTAATGTGATCTAGCCCTTTGAGGTCCGCAGCTTTCGCTGATGGGAGTACCAGCAAGTCCGAGCAAATTTTGCGTTTTGCAGTTACTTTACCGTACGGGATTTAAAGTCGATATATGGATATTAAAACACACAGAATTTGTTTGAATCTGACATCGGTAGGATAGTTTTCTTTCATTATCGCTAGCCAGGCTGGCTACACAGATATCTATGACGACTTGTGAATGCCGCCAAAGTGGTGGCATGGACCGCAAAGGGTTAGAATATCGATCCATGGTGATTAACATAAAGTTTTTCTTTGCAGGTGATCGTGGTGCGAGACGAGCGCAGGAGGTACTCGAGAATTCTTCATCGTTGACCGAAAGTTCGAGACAGCAAGAAAATCGAACTGCACGCGAATCGCAAGTACAACCAGCCGCCGTTACGGAAGAGGAACGAGGAGTGAAATTAGGTCTGGGTGATTTCATATTCTACAGTGTTTTGGTTGGTAAAGCATCGAGCTACGGTGACTGGAATACAACTTTGGCATGTTTCGTCGCCATTCTAATCGTACGTATTCTATGTGACAAATAGAACATAAACTTTATTCAGTTTTTGGGAACTAAAAGTTATTTATTTCCAATCGAAGTATGCAACCATGTTCCATATATTTTTGCCGTTTCAATGGTAATTTATTTATGCTGTTCTTGTGAAAATAGTAAACATCAAAGCTTACCTGTAGCCATTTGTCAAGTTTCGTATTTAACGACCTAATATTTTGGATAATCATTGTACGAGTTCTATTACCGTTATCTTAATATTTTCAGGGTCTTTGTTTAACCCTGTTGTTGCTGGCTATATTCAAGAAAGCATTGCCAGCGTTACCGATCTCCATCGCCTTCGGTTTAACGTTTTATTTCGCCACCAGAGTGATCGTGGCGCCATTTGCGGATAATTTAGCGAGCGAGCAAGTGTTCATTTAACTGTAGGTATGGCCAGCATTATATCATTACTCATCGTAATTTATTACAAAAAAAAAGAGAAAAAAAAAAGGATAGTGCCTATTTACTGTTATGATCGTCTAGCGTTCGTATTAGGGATGTTCGATTCACCGGAAAGAATCGATTTTTTTTTGTTTCCTTTTTTATTTTTATTTTTATTTTTATAAACAGATTCCCATACGGTTATTGTAAAGAATCGATCTTTTATTTTGTTACATTTCGTCCTCTTACATCAAAGGCAGACGCTCCACATTGTTTATATTTTCATCACTATTCCTATACTTTTTTTCAAGTAGTAATGTAGGAGTGAATGAGTTTTTATGGATAAGAAAAATCGATTCTTCTAAAAATTCGAAACCAAATAGTCGATATTAACACTAGAACGACCGGCGTTCAATGTCGATTTATATTTAAATCGAGAATTAAACAGAAAACGAAATTTATAAAGGATGAAGTGTAAAATTGGTATGTAGAAAAATTCTTTTATCTTGGCGAAAGACAATTTATATTTCAATAAATGCATCTTAATAAATTTTGTCATGTAGAATATGGAATCTGAAATAAATCATTTTGACTCGTTTGGTAGTTCTAATGTTAAAACTTGATTTAGTGAGAATTAATTCCCTAGAGGGCAAAGAATCGATTCAAAATATTAATTTTTTTTACCGAAAGAATCAAATCGGAATCGAACATCTCTAATTCGTATTATTTGATTTTAATTCCATTGTCCGGTATTCATAATTTTCAATGCTGTATCTCGGATGCATCGATCATCCTGTAACATGGTACAAATCAACGTGAAATATGCGTCATATAAGCTGGATGATCCAGTATTTTAAAAAAATAAGTATCTGTCGTTGAACAGTAACGTCGCGAAGAAATGCTCAAAGATACAAATTTACATTTGTAAAAGCTGAAATAAGAGAAATAATAAAACACAATTGTATTTATCTGACATACGTTGCACGTTAAATATCAGACTCACGTTTTACTTAATATTTGGATTTTGGTATAGTTTCTTTTACAATTTCCTAATAATTGTATTATTTTATCATTTATTTTACTTAATTATAAATATAAAACATATATGTATAGGATATTAGTACATTCGTACTAAATCTACTAAAAATTATATACTAATGCTAATATAGGTTGCAGAAAAAGATTTCCCTCAAGGATAAATCGAATGGATTGAGCTATGAGAATTTATTGTGTGTGTGTCGTTACATTTAGAGAACACAGATCGCATAGATCAAGTATATAAAAAAGAAAAAGTAAGCAAGTTGATGATCGTCTTTTCCCCCTTCTCTTATTATTTTTTTTTCTTCTCTGGAAACAATATGAAATATGAGGTATAATATTTGTCTAAACAATTTGCTAAATGTACAGAACCTGGCGGCTACAAACTACTAGTACCACTAGCCCCTCCAGGATTGTTTCATGGGGTTTGAAGTCCGCTAATACACAGCCATAGAATAAGTATCGTTCGTCATTTGATCACAAGCTTTTTAAGGATACTCACTTCAATGACAATAAAGTATTGCTATGAGTTTTGTTCGACGTTGAACAGAAATTCAAGAAGAAATTCTCATCGTATGAAAAGACACATTTTCCCTTTCTTTTAATTATTCTTTACAATGTACATACACTTCCTTGGATTTTTGAGAAGCATATATATATATATTTCTTTGTATGCCGTTGGAAAAAGATAAATCCACGCGATTCGTAATCGAAAGCGTTTTTATATAAATAGCTGAATAAACATTTTGCCAAGAATAATTGATAATGCCGAAGTTAGCGTCCACCTTTAACCATCTCATTTTCCATTTATAAGCGTTGCATTAATCGTTTTCTGTAACTTTTAACCTTGTCGCTGTTCACTCGCTTTGTTTACAAACTTTGCCGCGAAATGCAGTGTATACAATATATATATATATATATTTGCAATATAATATAATATAAATCCCCGGAACCGGAAGAACTTCAACAGCGATATGATATTCTTTGCACTTCGTAAAATTATGATAATTCAATAGGTTTGTAACTATATACTAGGAGGAAGTTCACTTATTTTCTTTTTTAATATCTAGTCGAATTTCAGTCATAGACGACGACGTGTAAAAGACGCTGTTTCGACGAAAAAATAAACGCGATCATTTATGAACTCTTATTATTATCAGTAGCATAAATGCTCGACGTATTTTACAGTCTGTTCGATAACAACGTTGTCGGCGATATCTTCGAAAAATAGATATTTCATGAAAAGAAGATTGTATTAATTAGACCAAAAGCATATATGTAATTTGTACATTAAAAAATATGCAAATTTTGTTTTAATTAACGTTTATCTATTGAAATACAGGGTGTCCCATAAATGGGAGGTAGCTGAGACGATTTTGAACAACAATTTCCATTGCAAAAATGCCGGATGGGGCTTCGTTCCTGAATTATTAACGAAAAACACTGACCAATCAGAGCGCGAGTAGAGCGCGCGCTCAGCCGTGATAGGGTAACCTCGAGTCGGGACGCCGGACTAGAACGAATCACGGCTGAGCGTGCGCTCTACGCGCGCTCTGATTGGTCAGTGTTTTTCGTTAATAACTCAAAAACGAAACCGTGTCCGATATTTTTGCAAAGGAAATTATTGTTCGGAATCGTCTCAGCTACCCCCCATTTCCGGCTCTTACACTAGTTACGGGACACCCTGTATATCAATTAACTTGGTACCAGTAACTAAGGGCATGTACATAAAAAGAAAAATCAATATCAAACGAAGAGGAAAAACTTTAAATTATATCGTAAAATTGAGAAGACTGGACCAACTGGTAAGTATTAATTTCAGATATACAAGGTGTCCCATAACTAGTGTAGTTTAGACTGAATTATTAACGAAAAACATTGACCAATCAGAGCGCGCGTAGAGCGCATGCTTAGCTGTGAATCGTTCTAGTCCGACGTCCCGGCTTGAAGTTACCCTTTCACTGATTGGTCAGTGCTTTTCATTAATAATTCAAAAACGAAGCCCCATTCGACATTTTCGCAAAGGAAATTGTTGTTCAAAATCATCTCAGTTACAGTAGTTACGGGACACCCTATACATTGAATTAACATTCACTTTTTAACCAATAATATTAATATTTACAGAGGACATCACCGACACGCTGTTGAGGGATAAAAGACTGCATATGGTCATCATGGTTGTGCGCACAACAAATTATCCTTACATCCTCGTGCGTATCTTTGTTAACAATACTGGTCTAGCTACGTATATTTATCTAGCAGAAATTTTAGAATCCAGCGAACTCAACAATCTCGTTCGAAACCGAAGCGTGGCAGGAAGGTACACTTGGTAAAAATTGTCGATTCTAACAGGAGAAAAACATTAGGAAAATATTCGCAACCCGTGGACGATCGATCATAATAAGATTCTGTTTTACTCCTATGACGCAGCTGACGATCAAAATCTCTTGTCGAATGATATAAAATTCGAGACTCGGTTCAGATTCTTAAATATTATATGATAATTTCGCGGCACCTTTTTTTTTTTCTTTGCTAATTCTACGAACAAAACAATTATTATTAAATATGCGTTATATATAATCTATACAATATATCAGTCTTATAAACAATAAACTTTTGGAAACGTATTTTGGTAAATATACAATAATAATAATCGTCGCGGAAAGTGGTAACTATACTTTGCTAATATTTTTCCCACTTTAGCTTTCTCTCCGGTTTTCGTCATTATAAAAAAATACATAACGAATTGTAAATATATATCTCCTAATATATACGTTCGCTCGAATACGTTCGTTCATCGACGCACGGGTTAATTAAATTTCATCGTTTTCTTTCTTTCTAACTCGTCCCGTATTTGCTGCTTTCGAAGGTACCGCGTCTGAAGAACGAACTGAATTCCAGCAACGATTGCTTATCTATGTTGCTTAAATTGCCGTTGTATTTATAGAGAGGCTCGCAGTGCGGCAATTCCGAGCATACCTGAATCAATCGTCGCAGATATTCTTCCAAACGTTTTCTACGCTGACGTGCCACCACCTCGTACTTTGGGAAAACTTGGCGCGGCGGAAAGCGTATGGCTGCTACCTGTTCCAAATTATTATTAAAACCGTCGGCACGAAGAAATTGTTCTTTTTCCTTGTAACATGTTGATTGCGAACGTGTTTTCTTTCTTTTTTTTGTGCGACGCGATCAACGTGTTAAAGAATTTTTTCACACAGAAGGTTTGTTAAAGATTAGAGGTATGCCGGGTACCCGAGATTATGGGTTCGGGTCGGGTCGGTAAAATTCGGGTAGCCCGATTCTTTCGAGTCATCGGTAAAAGTCGGGCGTGCTCGGACCATGGACCTAAGAATACATGGACGGAGCGTAAAGTAAGCTTTTGGGCGATGGGTTTGCCAAATGTGCGGTGAGGGTAGAGAGAATGTCGTCATTTTTCATTCGTTTGTCGTCTTTGTCTTTAACTTGTCCCGATCGTCAACCTTCGGGTAGCCGAATATAGCCGAAGCGTAGTACTGCGTAACCGTCGATGCGCAGTCCTATGGACTTTCGGGAATCATCGGGTATACGGCGGAAAAACCCGATCGGCCAATTTGCCGATTACGGCAAATTTGACAAACTGTCTATATGTATATTCTTAGGTCCATGGGTCGAACGAGTTCCTGCGATGCCCGCGATTCGATTCGATATATTTCTTGATATTCCCTTTTTTTTTAGACGGCCAGGTACTTGGCAAGCATATGTAAAATATTTGTATACGCGGAAGTTTGCTATAAAATAATTTTTATGCAAGAAACTTGATGACTGAAAGAATCGGGCTACTCAATCGTACGTATGTGTCGAGTACCCGCCCGAAACGGTCCGACCCGACACATTCCGGTTCCCGCATACCCCTATTAAAGATTAAACGTATTTGTAACTTACCTTGCTACCGTATTTTTGTCGCATTGAAATATACAACTCCCGGAATCGTCTGTATCTACGCAGAAGCGTCCAGCTGTCGTCCTGAGCCACGACGCGTACCTCGTACTCGTAATGGCTAGATGTGCCAGCTCCGCGTATCACGTAAGAGGGTATACTAACGATCATGTTGATCACGCTGTCGTTGTCGGCGTCGTTCGCTATCAGAGACGGTAGAGACCTTGTGATTGTCAGGGAGTACGGGCTACACAATCGATCGCCTCGATTTTGACTCTAAACAAAAGAATTGCAAGTAATTTACATAGAGTTGTTAACTATTTCTCTCTATTTCACTCCAGCTAAACGAGTCTCCGCGCCAAAAGTGTGCACGGTGGCGTTCACGCCTCACTGTAACTCGAGTAGCTCTGACGGTGTCTTTTGGAGAAGAAAAGAAAATGATGCAAAGCAAAATACTGATGTTACATGTCCAGAGTACGATATTGGATGTTCGATAACTACAATCACTCGTCGTATGTACAGTACGCGGCATTTTATACAGAACGACTATAGTCGTCCGTAGTAACGAAAGGGTGAAGTCAATTTAAGGCGAAGGAATATCTAACTGATCAACGTTAGCAAACGTCTGCTATTCATTACCGTTAAATAAACCGTCGAGTATCCTCTTCCCGATGATATTCGAGGGGCAACCGACTCCGATAGGTTCTCCTCGTCGTTAGTGTTAGGCCTGTTGTTCCTGAGTATGGGAGACCGGGTCGTAGCCACGGTCAGCAAGGTGGCAGAGCTATTCGTCGATTCTAAGTCGCAACAAGAATTATTTGCCTCCGTATTTTGTACACGCTCGTTCGTATCCCTGATAGGCAGTACCCTGTCGTTGCTGCATTCCGATTTGGACAATTGTTTAACGCTGTTACGTTCATCCTCCAACAAAGACACTTCTAATTCTATCTGTTGCTTTTGCAGGTCCTGCAGGATCGATATCTGCTTGTTCAGATCCTCCTTGGAAGGTGAATTAGCCTCCAGACACCTCATCACCATCATTCGTTGACGAGCGATTCTTTGGTTCAGTCGTTTCATCGCTGGATTCTGTTGCACCGGTGACTCCAACGAATCCTGAAGAATATCCTCCTCGATCGTGGAATTCGTCGGTGATTTGGACTCCGTTTTCTCGCTGCTCGCACTACCGTTACGTTTCTCCACCTTTATTTCCACGGGTGACGACTTCCTGTTCAGGTTTAGCGAGCTTTTGTCCTCCACCACGACCATTTTCGCCTTGTCATCTTCACGAACCTTCTGCGACTCTTGAGATTCGGTTTCCTCGTTGTTAACAGGCGAGACACGAGATTCTTTTGCATCCTCGAAGGGTATGCGAGGTTCCGGCGAGTCGGCCGCAGCCGTGTGAAACGTGTCAGCAGTCTCGACAGAGCTTGGAACGTTTTGTGGCAGTAGACTCAAGGCAGAAGCTATTTGAAGTTTTCTATTGCACGCGTCCTGTAACCAATACCAGACGTTGGATTGTGACGTAAGTTCCCATAGTTATTATTTAAGACCCAATATTTAAGATCCCAAACCCACGAAAGCCTACTAATTCTTTTACTTTTGTTATTCGAAGCGAACCGCTACCTGAAACGACTGAGTGTCCCCGTTGGCGAAGATCTCCTCGCCGCTGGACGAATGACCACCAAGCGATGCTGGCAAAGCTCGCTTCAAGTTCAACGACAGACTTTGTTTTCGTCGCAAGATCTCCTGCAACTGTTCTTGAGAACGTTTTGCTAGAAGCAACTTCTTCTCCGTGTTTTCTTCTCCCTCCAACTGTCGCAAAGATTTCATTATTAGATACAAACGATGGAAGAATAATAATTTGTAGACGTGGTACACTTACTTCCAGATTGATCATGTGCTTTTGCTTCTTAGCTATTTCAATCAATTCTTCTTCCATCTTGTCCACTTTACTTTGATGCTCGTTCAAAGACTTCACCTTGTTCTGCAACTCGGTTTCTAGGAGAGCCAATTCTTTTTTCTGGAAAGTAGATTCTTGGAGGATAATCTGACGCAATTTCATGACTAAGTAACATTTTATGTTAGCTTTTTTTTTTTAATCAAACCTTAACACGTCGAGTGGCATAGTCAGACACGATAGAAATCTTAATTATTAAGGATGCAGTCGATTAATTTTCAAATTTAACCGTTCAATTCGATAGCCAGCGTTATTAGATTGATTGTAAAAAAAATTCCGGTGACTGACGTGGCGCTTAACGTGTTAAGCTTCAAAATTGTTACGTTACAAGTGCCAGGTTAAGGTACTTTTATGCCATGAAACTCTGTATATTGTACAGAGTAGTTCTGAATAATACGAAACTTAATTAAATTTTAATTATGTATAATTTTGAAGGATGGATATGGAGAATCGATTGAAAGTTGTCAGCTTGTATCATTTAATACAGCGGTTTCCAACCTAGGACTATTGTCGATGGAGGCGCCAAAATTTGATTAAAAAAGTTTCGTTGGGCAAAAGTGACCAAAAATACCGTTCTCGAGGTGTAAATAGGGTTGTACAAGGTCTACTGGTATTTCTTTGAGACCAGTGGTATAGACAACCGAGCATAATAGTAGAGTGGACGACTCGCCTACCTGAAACGAGGTTACACCACGACCTTTCCAGCTCATTATGACAATTTTCAATTCTCCACCCTTCTGAAGGGCTCATTTTGAAGGAGAAATTTCAAGGAATAAGATACTTTTTTCAAAATTTAACTCACTTCGTGTTCATCATCGCCTCATCATCGAAAAAAACGCAAAAAAAGAATTTGTTTATATTTTTCAACATTATAAAATTAATTATCGGGGTTGAAAAAATTATTTTATAATGGCCCAATCCTTCCTGTATAAAACAAAAAAAGATTTAGCTCGATCGGATGAATAGTTCTTGAGATAAAAATTCATAAGTGGAGCCCGTTTTCGCCAAAATGGGTAAAAATTGCAAATATCGAAGGCCTGTAATTTTTAAACAAATACTAAACTGGCAAAATGATGACTTAAACCCCCCATAATTTCGCATGGACCACAATATATTTCATCTAGAACAAAATCGCCGATGGTGACGTCCAAAAATAAAAGGTATGAAGGCGTGGAAAAAAATTCTTTTTCGGTGAGGCATAGATAGCATAAAGGTTTGGAAACCGCTGATTCAATGGTATAATTAAACCAGAAAGTGACGTGATTTTAGATTTACTTACATGATGATTAACGAGTTCCCGGACCGCGTCAACGCATTTATCGTCGTTCAAGCTCGACCAGGATTCTGGCAAGCTACCGTCGCTGCCAGCACCATCGTCCGTCTGAAACGGTACAGTTTTCTGTCTAAACCAAAACATCCTTGAACTTCCTCCACGAGATCGTCAGAAAAAGAAAAGAAACAGCAACCAAAACGGATATGTAAGTAAAAGAGGAGATTAAGATTTTTTTTTTCTTTTTTTCTTATTAATTCTGTCTTTTTATTGACTCG
Organism: Stelis phaeoptera; assembly: GCA_943735885.1. Classification (NCBI taxonomy): domain Eukaryota; kingdom Metazoa; phylum Arthropoda; class Insecta; order Hymenoptera; family Megachilidae; genus Stelis; species Stelis phaeoptera. Next base: position 8,923,830 of record OX030939.1, on the reverse strand, counting down.
TAGGTCGAGCATATCGAACTACAGACTACAACATGCTGTGAAATAACAAAAAAAGAAGAAGAGGAATGTTGGAATTTCCTTTCTCACGGAAACTCTTACCTTCTCCCACCATTGATGGAATCTTTGAGCTCGTTCGTGATTGTTCATGAACTCTTGAAACTGACGATGCTTGGATTGCAATGTTGTACGCAGTGAGGCAACTTCCCTACATAAACTTTCTACCTGGTACCACACACACACAGATATCGATGCATTAACAAAAAAAAAAAAGACAACTGAAAGAAATATAGTTTTACACGCGTCCCGTTTATTTATTTCTTTTTCTCTTTATTGCGTTTCTCTTCGTTACTACATTCGTACAGAGCTAAAGGAGTGCTCTTGAGTTTCACGAAACAATCGTGTACAGATAATAATACGGTTATCAATTACTGGAAAAAAAAGAAGAAAAAAAAAAAAACAATAAAACACAGATGTAATTAAAGAAAATTAAAAAAAACGAAGGAAGCATGCCATTTTTATGCACCAATAATAACTGTAATAATTTATGGAGAGCTACGGGTAGCGTTGTTAAAGGTCGGGTCGTACGTGGTTTTAATTAGGGATTCGATAAAATATAAATGAAAAATATGAGAGGAAAATGATTACATTATAGAACTCCATTTATTACCTTTCGATTAAGAGTACGGAAGCTTACCGATTTCTCTTTGTTGAATAATAAAGAGCTCACGCTTGGATACATGGATTTTATTTATGTTGTGGTTTGGGTGAAAGTTCGGATGCAAATTTTAGATTAACTTTGTTTTTATCGACTAGCAAACTGCGTTCTTATTGTTTATAAATTTAGCGAACGTATCTTTGAGAGCGAGACTCGTAATAATATGATTGTCGAGGCAATGATTTTGGGAGCAAAATGGTGTATCACGTATCAAGGACGCAGAATGAGTGAATGGCGTCCTAGTCAAGTTTGTTGACAACAGAGACGAGGATGAGAGTCACCCATTTTGCGCGCGTGTTTAATGTTTGTTTGGCAAGCAGGCTTGCCAGGAAAATCCGTTTAAGTTTACGGCTTAGGGGATTGAAAGTCCGATTCTGCAACTAATATGTAATATTTCTGCAACTGTGAATCAATATTATATGTAAATTCTATTATAATACCTATGCTATAACAAGTATCCATAGGGTACGAATAGCACCCTTCTACTATGTTCAAATCTTCAAATGTCAAATGATCCCGCCTCCACCGTTAATTAGTCACCAATATCTACCATATTCCAAAAGAGGTGCTCGTCACAAGTTTGCAGAATTATTATTTTTAACATCCTCCACAAATGACACAAAGCCTGAAGGATCGTATATGCTTCCATTGCCATTGAATTTGGACCTAAAACGATTGTCAATCGACAAACAAATGTGAAATTTTGTACAATCAAATAATTTGTTTGCGATAATATTAAACTAACAGTAAACAAAGTTTTCACTGTGCCACTCAAAGTGTTAAACTCAACGTAACAAAATGGAGTTCTATATGTAGTAAACTGATCGCCGGTAATACATTACCTGAAAATGTGTTCGGTTAGTTTAGCCGGTTTTTTTTTTTTCTTTTTAATTCCACGTGTGACATTCGAGAGGAACTTCGTGTGCGAACGTACCCCCAACAAAAATTGTTAACAAAAGATGTACACTGGGTTTGTTAATCGGGACCGTGATCATTGTTAACACTTAACGATTAATAATTCAAACAGTGTGAAATAATGATGATACAGATTATGTGCGTGCAATCGTATCGTGGAAGATCGAAGGCCAATTTTTGTAAGAAAAATTTATTAATCAACAGTATATATAGATATATATGTAAATATATATAACAACAGTTCTTTCTCTTCTTTCTCGCATAACAAACCCATATAGACGTTTTATACAAAAAAAAAAAAAAAGGAAAAAAAAAAGAAAGAAAACAAGCCCAGATATGTACATAAAAAAGAGGTTTTTCTCCTCTCTTTACACCTAAACATCGTCTACAAGGTACATTTACATATAACATTCCATGGAATGCCATTTGTCCGGCAATATCAACACTGGCACTTCTTTTTTATTATATTCTTTTCTATCTTTTCTTTTACATTCAGGCAGCTTGTGCGTTAAGCTTGTCTAGTTCACTAAAAAAAAAAAAAAAAGAAAAAAAAAATAGGCGTTGTAAGTTTTCAAGCGACTCTATTATTAAAATTAGACGCATCTATTGTTTTCATAGAAAAGAAACCCGTAGTACCTGCTTAAAAAGCGAATAAATATACAAAGGAATTGTTTATACAATTGACGAGTTAATTAACATCGTATCGGATACGATTTCTTCTTTTTGTTTTTTGTTTTTTCTTTTTTATACATGATTACATATGTTACAAATATATTCAGGTAAATAATCCTGATGGACACCGGTTGCTTTTAAAGCACCATATTTTTTGTTTCAATTAATTTGTTATATCTATAAGATCGTCGAGAAACGACGATGTACACTGTTGGTGAAAAATTTGAGATCACTGTTTTGATCAAGTTTAATTGTTTATAAGGAATTAATCATTTTGATTGCACTTGAAATTTTGTATAGCTTTCCTTCATTTTTCAGATAAAACTGGATGTTAATTGCAATTAAACCATTCATTCGCAGACAGAAGTGCATAGAAATAAGTATTTATTTATATAAATCCCAGACGGACCATGGAGAGGGTCCCCAATTTTTCTTCTCTATTTTAAAAGAAACGATTACAAGCTTATATTAAAATGAAACTAAAATGAACTTTTTAGTAACTGTAGAAGTAGATACACGAAAAATATACAGGGTGTTCCGTAACTAGTGTAGAACAACATTCTGAACAATAATTTCCTTTGCAAAAATGTCGGACACGGTTTCGTTTTCGAGTTATTAACGAAAAACACTGACCAATCAGAGCGCGTGTAGAGCACGCGCTCAGCCGTGATTCGTTCTAGTCCGTCGTCCCGGTTCGAAGTTACACGGCTCAGCGCGCTCTGATTGGTCAGTGTTTTTCGTTAATAATTCAAAAACGATACCGCGTGCGACATTTTTGCAAAGGAAATTGTTGTTCAGAATCGTCTCAGCTACCACCCATTTCCGGCTCGTACACTAGTTACGGGACACCCTGTATAACGAAAATAATACTTTCACGTTATTTTACAAGATCCTTTAAAAATATAATACTAAATCTTATTACGTAATCGTAGAATTAAGTGACCTCAAACTTTGAACCAGTAGCGTATCTCGTTTCATACTCGAACACTATAATCGTTCAAGTACACGTTGAACACTTGGATAGAAATGAAATTGAATAAATAGCACAAGGGACGAGGACGTTCCTGACGATGCTACACACACATTCTGGGTCACATGTTCAACGGGCAAACGTGCGAGTAGATGATGATGTTGCCAGACAAGCAAATAAGGACACCGAGAGCAATAAGGACGAGGTAGAATTGATACTTGATCGAGATTACGTTCAAGTCCGGAGACGGCGCGTCCGTGTCACTTACTTGCGTCATTTCGTCACGTCGCTCTTGTTCCAGGAGATGACGTCTAGTGCGTAACTCGTGTTGCCGCGATTCGAGGGCGGTTATCGCGTCGGCCCACTCTTTCCACTGAGCGCCCCATTCGCGTTCGAGTTCGCGTTGCGCACCTTCAAGGGCTTCTCTTCTCGCGGTCCATCTTTCTTCCCGTTCCTCCTGTTCTCTCTGTACACGGCACAATTACAATTAACTCGTTAATTTGACAATTATCGTGTTAAGGATGCGCAGAAGGTAAAGTAGCGCCTTTGTTGACAGTTGCGGAAAAATTAGGAAACTCTCGAACAAGGATAGATAGATGCTTGTCTCTCTAACGGTGTTGTGATACAACAATAGCAGGAGGGACGAAGACAGAGCGATAACCACAGCACCGTTGGAGAGACAAGGATCTGTCAATCATTGTTCGGGAGCGTTCCTAATTTTTCCGGAAACTGTCGTCATTTCTTCAGTTACAACTGGTTAACTCGACACGAACCTTGAAGTCTTCCTTTTCCTTGATAAGAGCAGCCTTCTGTTGTTCCAATTCTTCAAGCGCACGGAGATCTTCGCTCGAATTTAAAAGGTTATCGCTAGAGGAGGAGGCGTGCAGATCCGAGACGCTCCAGCTCAACAGAGATAATCTTGAAAGATTGACGACCGTGGATTGCAAGTTACCGTTACCCGTTCCACCTTCCTTTCTCAGCTTCGCCGCCTCTGCCGGATCGTTATACCGGAACATATTGTTCCTGCCCAGAAGGATGATACAACCTTGCGACAGACGTGTCGGTTTATCCACTTGGGCCGTATTGATCCAACAGTGAGGAGAAAGGGGATGAAGGGTTGCTACACCGTTGTCTAACTCCACCACACAGTGTTCTGGTTCGACGTCCCCACCAGTCAGTACGATATCCTGTATATTAGAATAAACGAAATTGTTTAACACGTTAAACTCATTAGACTTTCCGTTCAGGTCAGTGACTTTAAGTTCATATAATACTTCTGTTCGTTTTCTGGTTCGCCCGTCGGCGGTGGCCCATTTGACTAGGCGGACCGGCCAGGCCTGAACGGAAGGCCTGGCGTTTAACGTGTTAAAAATGATAGTTCTTAAGAATAGAATGAAACGGATCGACAAAGATAAGTAGAATTTGTTACCTGCGTGGTTGGCGCCTCTTCTGTTCCAACTAACGTTCTACCCTCTTTCAGGTGATACAACGTAACCCCGGTGCTGAGGAGATCATCGTCGATTCCTACCAAATGTGGCATTTCTGAATCTAAGACGACACCGACGCCACTCTTTCGAAGGCCTAACGCTTTTTGTTCCTGAAGAATCTGCTGCGTTTCTCGCCACTTTTCCGTCCATTCTTCCGTCAACACTTTCTCCTGTTCTTGTTTCTCATGAATCTGAGCCAACAATACTTGCGGTGGCCTTTCAACGCTCTACAATGTAAAACACTGTAAGCTTTTCTATTCTTACAAGAGGACTTTACTATTTTCATATTTTTATATTATATTGTACTGTTTGATTTCCTGTGTAATCTGAGAACTTAGCGATGAAAAATAATCCATTTTTCCTTAGGCATAGTTGAACGTACACTGGCGTAGCAAAGCGGCTATGGTACGAGACTTGAAATCTCGCAGAGATCAACAACTTTATTCTAGTTCCTTCGTTTTTTACTTTTTTCTTCTAACTAGCTCATTTGTTCGCTCCTTAACGTATTAAAACAGAAAGACCAGAGAAGGTAAACTAGTTAGAAGAAAAAAAAATAAATAAGAAGCAAAATATTATCGTACCATAGCCCCTAAAAATACATAACTTAACGTAAAAACGGATTATTTTTCATTAGATTACACAGGAGATCAAAGGGTATCTTATAGTAAATTCCCCATGTTAGAAGCAATACCTTTCTGGTATATTATAATCAGGAACTTACACTGGAATGTAATAAAGGACACGAGCAAAAAAATATTGATATTTTACATTTCAGTGTTAATCCCTGATTAAGACAGCTTGTAATCAACCGATACTTGCCATGTCTTTACCAATAAGGGACTTCAATTTCTGTATCTCTTCCCTGAGTTCCCTAATAAGTTTTACATTTGCATCTTCGTTGATGGTCGGTTTGTTGATGATATTTTTCGCTCGGTTCGCGTACCTCAGCGTGCTGAGAGTCTCGCCGTAATTACAATCTGCCGGACTAATGGCAGCTATCATGATCGTCTTCGAGTTACCACCGAGCGAGTCTTTTAACAACCACGTCAGCACGCTGTCTCGATAAGGTATGAAAACGTTTCGTTTCGAGGAAGAAGACGCGTCGCTCGCGGAGCTTACTTCCGCGAGCGCCGATATCACAGAACCTAGAGTCACCAGTGACTTGTTAATGTGCGCACCTTCTTTCAGCCGTTGACCCGTCGCCCCTGTTGCGTTTGCACGTTCGCTGTGAACAAACAGAAAGACATACGTGTAAACATTGATCCAATAAGAAGAGATTTCTGGACAGGTGATAGGATGGTATATCAAAAAAGGTATACAGAAATTCTTGAGGATAACAGAACTCTTATCACGCAAACTAATAAAGAATATTTCCAATTCTTATATTTCAAACCCTACAGCAGAGGTGGGGAACCTTTTTACCATTAGAGGCCACATTTAAATTAGGCAGTAAATTTAAATAAACGAGACCGCTATAATTTTTTATATTTCACTGTTGGTATTTTTAATTTTAAAATCGTCGTAATCTATATAATTAAATATGAATTAATACAAGAGCTAGCTTTTACGAAGGCCGTACGTTCCCCACCTTATGCCCCACAATATAAAATCTACTAAATTCTAAAGTAAAGTCATATTTAATTTATCGGAGTATTCTAAAATGCAAAATTTAAGTTTCACCCGTATCAAAATATAGAAAACTAAGGAAGGGAATGAAAATACACAGATTCTCAAATATTTCTAACACTTTTCTTCCGACATAGTGCGTTTGCTTTCTGGGAGCGTAGCTGGAAAATTAAATCAGACCCGATTTACGCCCAAAAATGCTTCGAGCGCAAAGGGTTAAATTATCACGGAGTCCAGCTTCTTCGAAATATCCTGTATAAACTATTTCGTCGATACAATAATCATCGTTGAATCTCTTCTGTCTAGGCTTTGCGTTCGAATGGGTCAAAGTAGAAAGAAGGGAAAGATTCTTCTGGAATATTCGTCACGACTACCTTCCGGCCAAGTCGACAAGATGCACCTTGGAAACGGTCTCCGACGGCATATTGCCCTCGGATAATCCAGCTTGAACGAACGTTATCGTAAAAATCGCGTGACTTCTGCTGCTCACATCGTTCATATTCGTGCTGGCCGTAGTTCTGTGCGTGTTACCTCTCACCATACATTCCTGCAAATAACCGGCTCTTTGAAGTGTGCCTGATAATCAGTGTGTGTGTGTGTGTGTGTAAGAAAGGCGGCGACAAGGAAGTGGACGGGGTTCGTTTACCTGAATGTCTGAATAATCATACACAAGGTGGCTGGACAAGTCTTGGACATAGGGCCCTCTTTTAGGATGCTCCCGCACTCGGAGGGAATGAGACTGTGACTGGTCCAGTCGTAGCAAGTCTCTCACTCTTTCATTGTGTATCTCCAGGAAGGATACCTCGGTTCTATACGACGCTCCGCTCTCTTTACCCGCGGCCATTCTGGCGAACAGTGTCTTACATATCCGTGGTATCAATCCTTGAGCCTCCTGTTAACATAAACATCGTATCAACCATTATTTTCTCGTACACCGATGTGCTTGTTATTCGTTGGAACAAGGGAATACATCAATCAATAATAGCGTGTCTTTATGTTAATCAAATGTTAACGAAGTTTTTCTAGAGATACTTTCACGGATTACGATATACGAATGAAGCTATAAATTATTTAACATTACCCCGACCTATACGTTTTTCTAATAATACATAAGAAATGGAGGAGGAATCAAAATAGCAACAAACACAATCATTAGCTATCAGCGCCTCGAGTTTTGTATAATCTAACGATTAATAACAGAAAGGCATAGTACACCCATACCTCGCTATAACGATCTTTTCTTTAACCCTTTGCGACGCTATATGTAATTTACCAGAATATTGAAATATGTGAAATTCAAGCTTTGTTTGTATCAGAATATAGAAAATTAAGGAAAGAAATAAAACTAAATAGATTCTCGAGAATTCGTAGCATTTGGATTTTGGAAACTTAGACTGGAAGGATTATCTCGATTTATAATTACTTTCAAATATTCTTCGAACACGAAGGGTTAATTATATCGCACTTTTTCGATTTCCGGCCGATAACGTTTCGCTTTACGGCCAACTTTTCCGGAACGTATCTAGGCCGTAGAGCAAGGTATGGATGTATTATATTACACTAATATCATAAGATACAAAGATTTTGTAAGATCAATCAAAGTGTTGAACGGTATTTAAAAAAAATATTTAGTTCTATTTAATAGTATTTTTACAGGTGATACGATAGAATGTCTTGAACAGAGATTATTTTTAGGAGAACATAGTAGGAGGTAAAATGTTATCTTGTATAAAAATGGAAAACGATCAGGATATTACCGGTGTGCCCATCATCGTAAAGGTCTTCCCAGATCCTGTCTGGCCGTAGGCAAAGACGCAGGCATTGTAGCCCTCGAAGGCACTTTCTATTACGTCCGTACCAAGATCGTAGAAAACCTAATAAAAAAAAAAAAGAATACTGGATCAATTATTTGTGCTTTTTTTTTTATCACTGTGATAGAAAGTACAGCGTTAATGATGAATGGAAAAATACGCCTCTTATCAAGGTTTAAAGATAGCACACGGGTCATGCCTTACGGTGTACCAGGTGTACCCATTGGCGGAGTAATTATAATGTTGCACTCGAAGGCATTTGAACGAGTTGCCAAACGATTCAGAATCGATCAATGATTATCGAGCAATTAGACAGATAAACGCATGATATTCCACGTGTTATGCAACTCGGTAATTGCTTTCAAACACGTGATGAAAGAAGAGCAATGTTTGTTTATTTTTAAACTGAAATATCCGAATTGCGTTAAGTAGATTGATACGAAAGAGATACATGTACTTTGATTGCTATCGTTTAATTTTCAATTAGAACCTGTTCTTACGACAATGGTTACTATAACCGGTACGCGTACACGCTGCTGTTCTATTTTAATTCTGATCGTGGCTCATCGTCAAAACATTGCTTAATCCTGTCTCGTGAATTAATTGATTTCAATGATACATATCTAATTTAACAAGCAAAAAGAATGTATTTTTTGTTAACTAACCAGGGGAGCTATCCAAGTGTTACTCTAGCTGAGTATTCCGATACCCCCGTTTGGGCGTAGACGTAAAATAGATTAGGAGATATTAACGATTAAAAATAGTTAGACTTTACATTCTGTATTATAACGCACTCACACATACAAATAGTTAGTTAGAAATCCAAACGTACACGTAAAAAAAAGAAGTAAAGAACGGAGGATTTGAACCGTGTACCCTATGGATTTCCAGGCAAGCGTCTAACCACGGGACTAAATATTTGTATGTGTGAGTGAATATAAAGTCCAACTATCTTTAATCTTTAATATCTCCTAAACTATTAGGGTATCGAAATACTCAGCTGGACGAACTTTATAAAGTGACAAAGTTTCATAAATAAGTGAGCGTAACACTTGGGTAGCTCCCCTCGTAAGGAAGTTTTTCAAAATATATCATTCATTTTTATGTATAATAAGCAATATATTATACAGTGTGTCCCACAAACTCTGTCCACTTAAATATCTTGGTTATTTCAAACAATACGAGAAAATGTTACTTACAAAAGTTATAGGGTTTTAGAAACTGCATAATGTGATATAAATGATGTTCTTGTAAGTGGAGGCGTAGAGAAGATATAGCGGTCACTTTTGTTTTCTTAAATGGAACGCCTAATTTTTTATACTCGATTTCGATAGATTAGCATATTCTGAGTATAAAATCACTGAGGTGCATCTGTCCTAAAACTTACCGTTGCTGAGATATCTGACTTTCATTATGAAACGTATTCGAGGGTTAAATATCTCAGCAACGGTAAGTTTTAGGACAGATTCACCTTAGTGCTTTTACACTCAGAATATGCTAATCTATCGAAATCGAACATAAAAGATTAGGCATTTCGTTTAAAAAAACAAAAGTGACCGCTATATCTTCTCTATGCCTCCACTTACAAGAACATCATTTATATCACATTTTGCAGTTTCTTAAACCCTATAACTTTTGTAAGTAACATTTTCTCGTATTGTTTCAAATAACCAAGATATTTAAGTGGACAGAGTTTGTGGGACACACTGTATATCGGTACATGTGGCGAATCGCAAGAAGCGGAAATCGGAAGTAGTAAGAAGTAATGTACACCTCTTCCTGGGAAGCATAATTCTCGTCGTTCGCGTCGAAGGACCAATACGAATGATCGAACGTGAAGTCTTTGTATTTCTCCCTGTCGATCTCTCTGCAACTACCTGGTGTCTGAAAGTAACACGCAAACGATCAGAATAATATTACATAATGCAAGAGTCATTTAATTTTTTTTTATTAAAGAAAAATATTTACTGAACCAGGTTATGGATTTAATTAAACCATTTATAAAATTTGAAGATTTTTCATAGAACATTAGTTAATTTGGCAAGGGTCAAAAGCCGATGGCATGATTGATGTGAAAGAAGCGCCATCATTCGCAAGTGGCTGGCAAACTGTAAGCCGTTATGTCACGTGCATTCGTTAGGCTGCATTCTACATAATTAATTGTATACTATCAAGAACCATTCCAAGTATTGCGTAACAGAACGAGCAAGCAATTAAACAGCAAACAAACAAAAAAATGCGTAAAACACCTTGTGTTTAGCCACCGTGTGTAACCTACAATAAGCAGGGGAACCGAGGCGAGGATCATTATCCTTTAAGAGTCATGTTCAGCGTGTACTGAATAAGAATTGTGGGAATCGTGAGAATATGTTGAAACGCTTGACTCATCGCCTTTAACTGTGTTAAAATCATTAACTTGAAATCTTAAGTAAGTAATTCATACGTAATTAAATGAAACGATTGAATTATTTTGATATAAAACAGAAAACATTAGTGAAATGATTCGCAATGATTCATAATTGCCGCGGAGTTCATTACGATTATCGTAACGAGATGTATCGATGTATCGCTAAAAATCATGGCGCATGCGCGCTAGCGCCGTATACCTGTTTTACCGCGCAACCGATAAGACGGGAAACGGGTCTTATGGTAATTACTAAAGTTAATCGTAAATAATGATCATAAATCGTGTAAAAAGCATTGTGCGTAAATCGATCTTGAACTAACAGACAGATTAGGCGCAAACAATAGAAATATTAAATTGTTTGAACAAAAGAACAAAGATGTTAATCTATCGTATAGGTTAACCAAAGTATCCAATGAAAGCAATATGTAATTGCTTTCGTGACTCGTGCTAATGTAAGAAAAAAATGCTTATATCGATGAAACGAGTATTAATCACGATAGGATTGGTCAGTTTTGTGGTTAAGATCGCGGGACGGAAAGCGACTCGTCCAGGAGTGGTCCAGCAATGATTTTCGCACTTTCTCCGATCAGATGACGTTGCCGTTCGCTATCTCGCTCGTGGAGATCTCGGTCAAGAGATTTCGCTTTGATAAGTGTGGATATCAATGACGTAACACGAAACAACAAATAATCTTTGGTCGAATGAAGATTCAGCACGTTCCTGGACGATAGGATCACGAGTTACTATGACGTTTTTTAATGGGTCAATAACTGGGGTTCGTTCGACCAGAAATTATGACACGGTTCGAGCACGAGAATTCAGCATGTAAAAAAAAAATATCGTTAGCCGTCTAGAAATCTTTTTAGAAAGTTTGTTTGCGATCGTTCGGGACAAAGCACAGGATTGGTGGAAACTGTTTGTTGTGAATGGTGTGCGCAGAGAGTGTGTATGTATATTTCAAGGGAAATGGTTCGATTTTAATAAGTTAACGGTTCTGTGCAACGTCAAAAGCGATGATTGTAAATATTTCTCGGTACCTTGGTATTGAAAATACGTGTTCTCTTGCCATCCATTTGCACGATCATCTTCGCGTTCATCGCCAGCTCCCTGCAATAGAAATCGACAATATTCACACAAGCTGAACACTTCAAGTAATCCACTCGTGGTCCCTTCGAATTGCGAGATATCGAAAAGATAAATATCGAAGGTTAACACAGGAAATGCACGGCAGTGACGTTAAATACGGGACGAATGACAGCAGGTGGCAGAATCTTGTTGCACAGTCGTCGTCGCATCGAGAGTCGATCGAAACCATATGATTGATCGTACCGCAGAATTCGAGTTGAATTTGCGTATTGGGCAACCCCATCATTAACCCAAACCATATGAAAAACATTATTGACCGCACTGTCATCGAAATTTTCGCAGCTAACTCTTTGACAAGCTAAATTACAAACGAGAATCGACCTCTGGACCGAATCAATTAATCACGAGACGTCGACAAGTCGTCGTAGGGGTTATCACTGGTAGCATTACACGCACCTTTTGTTAAAAGGACGAACTCTCACGGCTACCTTCACCGAAGCCATGGCTATGAGGAGCGCATGGACTCTCGTGTTAGGGATGTTATACCGTGTAATTTATTCACACTTCTTCCTTCTTTTTCGCTCCGTTTCCGACTCGCGTTACGCGAACACGAAGTTTCTCACGTAGCTACGCGGACAATACATCGTCGACGGGTCTCGTCGTGCTGCGAAACGTCGTCGTCGTCGAGGCTCGCGCACAACGCACAACATCGTCCTCAACACGCTCTCTCGACAGACGGACGACTGCTGGCGAGCCGCTGTCCGCGACGGAAAAAAAATAATTGCGTTTCCGCGCATGCGCGTACGCGGCGCGGATCCCTAATTTCAAGCGATCCGTACATTTGCTCGTTTTTTCGTGACGACGGAATGGAAAACACAACGGAAATCGAGCTCAACTAGCAAAAGCACGAATCGAGCGGAAGGACATGAGATCGCGCGCGCGAGAGAGAGAGGAAGAAAGGTGCAGAAAAAGAAAAGAGACGGTTAAAACAGGTTTTGTATTCCCCTTCTACGGTATGTGACGTCACCTAGGGATCGGTTGGTAAGTTAGTGGTGGAGAGTGAACGGAGAAGGCGAGGAGCCCGCCACCCACGCAGCTCACCCGACACAGCTAAATCAAACGCTTTGCGGTTTCTCTTAAACGCGTAACGGCGGTTATACGCAGAATTCATGTCGTTTTGTTATCCAGCTGGAGATTACGCATCACTGCTGGGCACCGATCCAGGACAAGAGTATGATCGTGAGCACCTAGCCGCAATTGCAAATAGAAAATATGTCACAGGAGGCGTTAAACTCGTCGAAACGAGTCTGCTACCACTGGCCAGGTCAACGGACCACGATGAAAGTTTTTGGCACAATCTCGTAAAAGGATGAAATGCTCTGTTGTATACCGACCAAGGGTATTTATCTTGTGCCGCGACCTGTCAAGATTGAACTACCTGCCAGAAAACAAGTCTGACAACTATTTTACCGGCTTGCATGTAATTTGTCTTGTGCAGGATCAGTGATCTGTAGCCAGCGGCGTAAACAGTTCGGCTAACTTCTCGTCGCGATTTTATCACTGACTCCGTTAAATGCAGACATCATTGATACTTTTAACGCTTAACTCGTGTTAATGAAATTTTTGGCCAATGCCTTCTCACGCAAGGATAACAAGACATTTTCTTAGAAAATACTATTATGGTTGAAAACGTGCTCGCGTCAATGGGAGACCGTAATCGAGTTCTGGCTGCGGTAATTTATAAAATCGGCACGACGCCGAGGAGTACGAATATCAGATACGAGTATAAAGCGGGAGCCTTGAAAAGCCAAGTTATACGATATGTTCGGTTCATAATGATTCATACCCGATTGATCTGACGTAACTGTGTCTACAGTACGGTACTGCTGCTACAGAAAAAAAAAACGCGTCGAATCTTGTGATACTGTTTAGGCAAGACACTTCCCATGGGGCCAAATACGGCATCGTGATCGTCGCTTGCCCATTCTTGCTGCCCCCTATCATTGTTATTCAAACGTGCGGTCGCAACGGAAAATGTCTGTAGATAAATTCAAAACGATACGATTAAACCGTTGTTCCGTTCAATGTAGGGGTTATGGCGTAAGAAAAAAGAAGGAGGAGTAAAACATTTATCACCAATATGACGACAAAAGCATTCCACCAACTTGTATCTGTTATCGTTTCATTTATACGTTCACCGTCGATTCTAATTCAATTGAAGATCATCATGGTTGGCACGTGTCAATTTTAGCATAACGATTATAGTGAACGTACTTGACCCTACCTGTTAATACGATTTAAAACATTTATACAATCTTTATCTACGTAACTTTACATGAGAAATAATTGTGATTCTTAAGAAGAAAAATAAAAAAAAAAATAAACGAGGAATATTTAAAATACCTAAGATATTTTTCAGTAGTATATTTTGTTGAACACCAATATTTATTGTTTCACGATTAAAAAAGAATGTTACATCATGTGTTTGCAGTTTTCGCCGAAAACGTTGTCGTAACGTTGGTTACGAGTGTGACGTCATCATAGACCAATAGTTCTGATCGAACGGCGTTTGGCGCGAACGTTTGAATTTCATATTTTATTTATTTACTCAATTGGTCAAGTGTATTATACCTGTCTGTCTGTATTTCCTACTAAATTTCAATAAAATCCTTAATTTTGTTATCGCTCGAATGCGAAGAAGGTCGTTAGATTCGAATCGTTAGATACAAATTATCCCGAAATTAGATTTGGCAAGTGCTGACGCGCCGAATTTCAAAGGAACAACAATGGCGACCGAGTCGGTAACGTAGACCCGGGCGTTCGGTCGGTAATGCAGAATAAACAAAACGGTGAGACGAGCGACGCCGCACGGTGGCGCGACAAGTCGGGGTTAGTCCGTTTGAAAAGCGAAGCCGTGCATCAGTCGGGTGGCAACTGTCGAGCGTGTATGTCGTGCCTCGTGCTTCTTTGATCGCGTCTTGAAAGTCACACGTAGGAACGCGAATTGCATGTACACCCCGGTACACGAACGAACGACAGACAGTTCGCGAACATGTGATTTTGACAGCGAATACGGTTCGTCGACGCTGATCAACGCGTTAGTGAAAAGTGAAGGTTTTTCTGGCCGGATATATCGTCACCCTGCAACAGCCTCGTTCAAGGGGGTGGAGAATAATGTTCTGAGCCGTGAGCCACGCACATCATGGTTGCTAAGCACTTCACGCAGGGTAAGTTTTTAACCATTTCTAATATTATTCCATCTCACGCGTATACTTTTCAACTGTCGACGTAAAAATGATACAATAATATATTCAGAATCGTTGCGTTCCATAGAGCGTACACGTAACGTCTATGGTGCACCATTACGGTGTATGATGGGTGGTGCAATTCGATAAGGATAATAATAGCAGAATCGAGGCTCTTTTTCACCATTATTATAATCTTTTAGTTTATATCATAGTACAGTGACGTTACTGTGTATACGTAACCATAATCGTAATATCATAGTAATATCAATTATTTATTTCGATATACAGTAACGTTTCTAAGAAATACCATTGTCAATGTGTAACGGTGTAAAGTATTAGAATAAGTAGCCTAGGAGGGCAGTTAATATTTTCATCACGTTTTTAAGCAAAGGTCGTTCGTCAGGGCGGAGTAGCATTGACCGATTGTTCTGGGGGATAAGCTTGGAGCTTGCGTGAGGGCCGATGTCAAGTTCGTAGCAGTTTCTGTACCGTTCGATCGTTCGATATATTATCGATCGATCGACGCAATCTCGATTCTCGCGTTACCCTTTTCATTCGTGTTTATATACAAACCCTGAACAAATACGTATCTTATATCATACGTAACCCTATTTCGATCTTCTAAATTATTTAAATATATAAACAATTCTTGATTTCAAATTATCTTTCGTATCGAGTATGTTTCTTTTGCGTAAATTGTACACTTCAAAAATTACGTGGATTACCAAATATTATTTTTTTATAATTCCTTAAATTAACCTATTTTTATCGAGGTTATTTTATATCTTTGATTCACAATGCGACATCTGGTGGTTTCTTCGCACGCGATTAATCTTCGATACATAATATGTGGATCACCCTTAATAGTCATTCGATCATTTTTCTTTATTTTTTTTTTTTTCACGAAGGTTGGTGCACAACTGGTGTGCGATGATTCCTTCCGCTCTGTATCCATCAACCCTTCCTTCTTCTATTATATCCGCAGTGCAGTGATACGTCCAGGGATTTCCATCTTCCACGTCGTTTCTTTTGAATTCTTTTATCGTATCGATCGATAAAAGAGTACGCGTTTCTACGCAATTTTGAATCATCGAGGCGATCAGTTTTCACAGTCCTTTCACGATTTTCCCGAAATTGTTATTTCAAGTTACGAAAAAGTCGGTATCCCGGTGTTTCTTTACATACGTCTTCTCATACGTAAATTACATACATCTATTAACCGTTTGCGGACGAGGCACTTTCAAGTTTGACACGGTGTATGCAGGAAATGTCAATAACTTAAAGCAAAACAAACAATACTTGCCTTCTTAAAGAATATATTAGAAATCCCTACTTCGTGTCAAAATTGCAGCACGATGTTTAGTAATTTAGATACAAATTTATAAGATGCTATGAATATCCGTCCAATTGGACGAATCGTGAAATGCTGTGAAAATGCAATTTTTAGAAAAATTAGATACTATTATAATTACACTGATTGAAATGGACGAGTACTCTTTCTCAGGCATGTTTCTTTTGATGGAAGACTGGACAGAATCGATTCCGTAAGGCTCGTAAAACGTTTCACATAAAAGTAAAGTTCCTTTTCGTGACACGCAATCCAATTGCATTATCACAACGTCGGTATACAATCAGCATTCATAGCACTTGCATGGGTGCCGTATACGTATCCTAACGCAGACGAGTTATCACGTCGCGTACGATAGAACCACTTTACGGTACAAATGTACGCGTGTGTAAACATACATGTATCTATCGTAACAAACACCGCGTTGATTTTCTTAATCATCAAAATCATTTTTCAATAAATTCTCAATTTAACCTTTTAACACGTTGACTGCCACAGTGAAAACGGACGTGTGTAGTCAGACCCGATAAAATCCTAATTATTAAGGGTGCAGTCGATTAATTTTTCAAATTTAACCTTTCAATTCGATAGCTAGCATTATTAGCTTAATGTTAACGCTATCCGTGGTTTATTTAATCATTTCTTTTGGTAATTATTTAATTGTAAAAGATTTCGGGTGCCGGTCACCGGTGACCCCCGTGGCAGCCAACGTGTTAACTGCGGAATTTAGTTTCAAACCCCCCCCCCCACAGGGTGTGGAATTAAAATACGTACCGCCAAATAATATTACATTTTCTTGAAATTTCGAGTTTTTATAGTCAATGGTCATTTTTTATTTTACTTGTGCCAAATTGTCGTTTCTATCCCAAATGATAATAATTATAAAGTAATTTCGAAGATTTATACTATGCGTCGTTCGTTGAGCGGGCAAAAGGGTATAAAGTCAGAATTATTAGTTTTGCAAAGGTGTCATAGTAAGTGTTAGACACGTATCATTGTAAGAATCTCGAATAAAAGCGATACTGATTTTGTCCGCGTATCAGAGAACTGGTAAATGTATTTACTTGAAATTAGTTTCCAATAGCACACGTAAGGTAAAAGCACCAGTAGTTGATTTTTTTTGTGTAAGTAGTAGTAACTAGTTACATTTTTATCAGACAGAGAGTCTCTATGGGTGAAGATGCTCTTTGAACTTCCTACATAATACAACACATCATATTGTTTTCTGAAAAGTTAAATTTCACAAATTTAATAAATATTTATAAAAATTCAATAATTGCGTTCGAAGTTGACCGTTTTCAAAAATGAGAGAATTAGTAATAATTGGCCATATGTTAATTAACAGTGTGTTTGATGAATTGAAAATTTAATGGCAATTAAAATAGTGAAGGTTTCAGGCATGAACAGTCAAAAGCTGAGAAATTGCTTACCGTGAACGATTGACATTTACTAATATTAACCCTTTGACTACGGCATAATCCAGCAAAGAATCATGAAAATTATAGTCAAAGCTAAGTTAATTTTTATTCGAAATCCTTACAATTTACTGAGCGTATATATACGCCTTTCGTATATCTTGATAGACTCGTGAGGGCGTATATATACGCCTTTCGTAGTCAAAGGCTTGATCGTCAAATAAAAAGTAAAAGTATACTATCATCGCGTCGGTAGAGGGTGTAGCACATCTATCTCATTTCTTTCGAAAAACCATTACTTAAAAAAAGCTTATTTTTCAATTAGATACAAGATCAATTACCGGTACCTTTACCTTACTTCCCCAGAGACTAACTACAAACGTGTACAATCGATCGAATTGACACGAGTATTTCTAATATTCACCGGTGATAACTTGTCGAGAAGAGGGGTTCGTCGAAATTCGATTTACGGTGACCCAGATCGTCACCTCGGGAAACTTTTCTTCGTCGTCGAGCGTGTGTAATATCGTGCACATCTCGATCGAGTGAGTCATGACAGCATCCTGGCAGAGGCAGGTTTCCCCGGAATTTCGTGCCCGTCGAATGAATCACCGGGCATCTACCTTAAAAAAGTGTACATTTCACCGAAGAAGGTGAAATGACATTCTTTCGAAACTTTGTCGACGATTGTCGTGAAACTTTTAAACGTTACTCTCCGTACACTCTTTTCGGACAGGTTAATACGCCGGTGTTCTGCATACGATAATGCGCCGAGTTAATTATTTCCTCCCGTTGTTACGTGTCGTCGACCTCCCTGAGAACTCTTCGACGCTGCACCGTCGTTGGTCGGATCGTTGCACAAAAGCCTTCGATCTTGAACGATAGACCAGCAGGATAAAAGCGGAATTGACAATATTTTAATATTAAACCATAGTGGACGAAGGATTTTTACGCTTGGCACGGTAGCTCGTGGAATGATTATTTGTTTAAAATAAAACGAGCAACAGTCTATCAGAGAATCTCTGTTTTCCACATTTATAGTTGCTATTCGTGTCATTCTTAAATGTATGTACGAATTTGTAAGTTGATACGACGCATGTGTGCGTCGATCGTCCGCAAAGGGTTAAATATCAAACAGTTGTTTAAAGCTTCGCTGATCAGTCTTCGGTCGATAACCAATGATTTTCAGTAGGTAAAATAGAAAAAATGATAAAAAAAGATTTTTTGTATTCTAAACAATGTTCTTTTTGTTATATACGGTATAATTTTCTTGGAAAATAAAAGTTAGAGGATCTTCTCGGTACTGTTACATAGCTGCATGATTTTGGGGTCCACGGTGTAGAATAAGAGATGAATTCGTAGTTTCCAGATGTCATTGGAAGTGTATAGGGGACACGGATGAATATTTATACCGAACTGATAAGTATGCCACCCTATTCTTGTTCTTCCTTTTACGTTAGAATATTCCAGCCGCGTGTCGCATCTCCCTTCTCGTAAATTATGCACGCGTTCGTTTTTCACCGTACGACTATCGGCACAATGCACATTTAGCCCCGATATCTATGGCGTCACGTGGTCCCGGGACGAACTTGAATTTTAATTTTATTATCCTCTTTACGGCTCATCCCTCCGACTGAATCATTTGACGAAGTAGCATCATTTTTTTTTTTTTACATCGCATTTACATCAAGGTTATTAGCGACAAAGTACTACAATGATTTTAGATTTTGTGGAAGAGAAAAAAAACAAATTGTCGCCCCTTAAGAATATATATATTTTTTAAATAAAGGTACATATTTTTTATTTTTAATAAAAATCAAGAGTATGCATGTTCAAACAAGTATAGCGTAAATATTTTTAGCTTTTAGACATAAACAATATAAATACGCTAGACACGGTAAATTTTTAGCGAACGAAAATATCGATATGTGAAATTTTCTATTAATTGGGTATTTAACACTTACAGCCAAAATGCCGCCCCGGACAAGTTTTTGGGTTGCCCGCCTCTAGAACGGGCGCTGCATCAACCCTTTTAGTCATCTAGTAAACTAGTTCTTCTAGCTTCTTAAAAAAGAATTCAAGTCATTTGGTCCAATATCAAAAGAGGGAATTGTGTTTTAGAAGGTGTATGAATACTTTTTTGGCCCACTGTATGTCAATAAAACGTTGCAAACGGTAGAATACGTTGAAGGGAAAAAGAAAACAGTCAGAAACCTTTGCACCTGCTCGTATCCGAGATTTTATCGCGTGTGTTTATTTTCTTTTTTTCTTTTTGAATCATTGAGCAACACCGTCAAATTAACGACAGCCACGCGACACGCGACAATCGTGTGCGCCATCTTGAAAGGTCACGTGATCGCGTATCGTTTCTGCATTCTTGTCTTAAATCGTTTGGCGACACCAGAACCTTCGTTGAATTCAGGAAACGGATGGTAGATCCGAGGTCGGCGATAAGGAAACACGACATTCAACGAAACGATAAAGTAAATAGGAAGCTCGAACCGGGACAGACGGTGTCCAATTCGTGGAACGAAACGAGACGAAACTATGGAAATTTAATACGAGTCGCCTGCGACGGTTCCGGGGGGTCGTACATCAAACGGGACACTATACTTACGTACTTTCTTGCAAACACGGCTTTCACTTGGAAACTGACTATGATAGGATTACGTTCAAATTCGAAGCAATATATTTTTTATCATTTAACAGCTGTATAGTAGAAAAAAAAATAGATTTAAAATATATAGGGGCAGTTCCTCTAGCGACTTCCTTATAATGCGACGGATTTGATTTAACCACCAAAAGAAAGGAGAGGATAAGATAAACGATGTGTGGAACCGGCACACTTCTTGTAATTAGTGCATCGTGTAAACTAAAAAGTATTATATTTATCAAAATTTTTGGAAATAAAAGACATCTGAATAATGTTATAATAAATAATAATAATAATTAGTGCTAATTTTATTTAAATATTATAATAACGTCGCTTGTTTTGTTACTATATTTTGATTTCTGTTACTGTTGACTTGTGATTAATGTAAAAGAAATAAAAATAAATCAGTATTCCTTCTACTAGGGGAACTCCTACACGCGAAAGATATTGGTTTTGAAGCGCGGGAAAACGTTTGAATATAAAATAACGATTAATTTATAATTACATTTGTGTTGGTGACAAATCTACTTTTGTTGGACATTTTTAAATACACTAGTGGGATTAATTCTGGGCACTTTTAAATTTTCAGTTAAACGGATTTATTCAAATTTTTAAATATTTTATATTCTGATCATTGTTTTCTAATTTTAGGGCGTCGTTTATATAAAAAAAAATCAGTAAATCGATCATTTCCAACCGTACTTTTAATATACAATAAAAATTAGTTTCAACATATCAAAGGAGGTACAAAAAATAAGGAGGTATAAACAAAAATACCTACACAGTTTAGATTTTTTTTTAATAAAAATTTAAAAAAATTTACAAACCAAATCACGTGAAAATATTAAGTATATATATTATAGATTACGATACAGATATTACGGTATCAATTTAGAATATCAGAATGTACATATTCTGCACAAATATGAAATAAGGAATATTTTTTTATTCAAAGTGTTCAGAATTAATTCCACCAGTATACTATATCACTGCTGCATCCAATTATCAAATCATCTTCAATCATCGCGAATGGACCACGTGCCCGTGGCATGCAGGTGCAACAGCAGCAGCAGCAGCAGCAGTGCAAATGCACCTGCAGCCACCGTTGCACCTGCACGTCAGCTGCCATGTTTCTATTTCCCCAAGGTCGTCCGTCATGTGATTCCTCGTGGACCGTCTTGTCCACTATTAGGAAATTTGATATTATTGCCTGTATTTCGAGACTTGCTCGATAATTTCCGACAGGTTTTATGTTTGCCATTCAGGTACACGCGATGCCTCGGTCGGTAGCTTATTTTTTATCAAAATAAAATTTTTCGAAAGATGCGATCGCGCGATATTGGGTACTAAAATGGCGGCAATTTAAATTCAATCATAAACACGCCTTAATTTTCATCCTTTTCAATTCCCAACGCTTGAGAATTTCAAATGATCATTATTTAAGGAACTCAGCATCGACAGTGATGTAACAATTTAGTAATCTACTTTTATTATTAAAAATAGGGATATTTGATACCATGGATTATTGGAATTAGGGATAATTACGCTAGTGAATATTTACAATAGGGATTATTAACAATAGGGACTATTTTCACTAGGGATTATTGACCCTGGAGAAAATTGTATTAGGGAATATAGAAACTAGGGATTGTTTATCCCAGGTATAATAAGACTAGGGAATATAGACGCTAGTGATAATTATACTAGGGAAGATTATAACCTGCAAAATTATACTAGGGAGTATTTACGCTTCGGATAACTACACTAGGGATAATTACACCAGGATACATAAACGCTAGGGATTATTTACACCAAGGAAAACTACCCTAGGGATTACTCATCCATGGTATAACAAGACTAGGGAATATAGACGCCAAGGATAACTACACTAAGAAATATAGACGCTAGGGATTATTTACACTAGGGAGTATTTACGCTTCGGATAACTACACTAGGGATAATTACACCAGGATACATAAACGCTAGGGATTATTTACACCAAGGAAAACTACCCTTGGGATTACTCATCCAAGGTATAACAAGACTAGGGAATATAGACGCCAAGGATAACTACACTAAGAAATATAGACGCTAGGGATTATTTACACTAGAAGAAATTATACTACTGTATATTACACTATCTCAAAGTGTTTATTTCGTGTTTATGTCTTATAATTTATTTATTATATATTATACTTTATTTGCTGAACTCAAGCGGGTCATAGGTTGCCGACGTCTGATCTACACAATTCTCCAGCAAAATGCTCGAATAGAGACGCCGCCCTTTCTAAGAATGCAATTTTAGAAATACGCGTCGCCTGAATCTGGCGCCAACTGTTATTTGACGTTCATTCTACTAACTCTGCCCCTCCGAACCGCAACGACACAAAAGCTCTCGTCAGCGTAGGTGATATACAAAGAAGCGTTTAATGAACTGGCAAAAAAAAAAAAAAAAAAAGAGGCAAACCGCAAGAGTCACATCACACTTCACGTTTGGGGTAGGTGCAAATCGTGTGTGCACAGTCACACGGTCGGCTCGTTTGCGAGGGTACTATGCTCGTTAATTAAATCGAGATTACGATCGAACAGCTGCAATCTCGAACGATTGAATAGTTTCCTTGAAATCTTGTTGCAACGATTTGATCGAATTCTTGAAGATTCCTGGGAAATTTATGATTCGTTTATTTCACATCGCATCCATTTTCAAGTTTCTTTTGCAGACAAATTGAGAGCCTCAGTTCGAATTTTCCTTTCTCTCGGGTGTTCTAATTGAGAAGTAAGCATCTTAGGTTAAATCCTTATTGAAATTTTCTTGCTGGAATATGCTTTAATAAGGATTTGAGAATGGTAGTTTGGATTTTTATTGCAGGTTTCTTCGTTAGGTTTTACAGTTGACTGGATTTTTATTATTACAATTTTTTTGCTTTGAATGTTTCAATGGTGAACCGAGGATCTCTGACTGTTCTAATAATAAATTATGGAGCTCAGTTTAGATTTTTATTGCACTTTTCTGCTTTGGATGCTCTGATAATAAATTAAGGATCTTAGATCAAATTTTCATTACAGTATTTTAAATTTATCTTATTCTATTTCGTCGAGGGGCTAAAATCCACCAATTAATACTATAACGTACTATAGAATAGTTAATAGTTGAATCAAAGAGACATTGATCTGTCTCTGTATGTTGAAAGGAGAGGATCCTCGAATTCGATTCAATGTTTCAACGACACGTCTCTTTGGCGACTTTCTATTAATGGTTTGATCGCGTTGGAAATTGGCCACTAGTGGTGACAAGGAATTGTCACGTACGTTTATTGTCTGGATGAACAACAGGTGGCCAGAGAATTTACCAGGTTTCCATATCGCGTTTCTGTCCAACGAACGGGATCAGTGTTAAGTGGCTCGTCCCTGAGCTTCGATGGGTGGCTTGTCTGGAAACGAGGCAAAAATCAGCTGCCATAATCGAACTTAATGTACAAACGTAAATCAAATAATTTTACATGTCAGAATTAATCGTCATTCGACAATTTTTCTTCGAATGATTTCGATATTGGTTCATACTGGCGAAAAAGTTTATATGTATATTTCGATTTATAGAGACCAGGTTCGAGTAGACATAGTTATTACAATTTTTGTGATGTTTAATAGAATGATATAAAAATTAATCTTGTAATTGTTTTATTTTATGAACAGATTTTGAGGAAGGAATTGATTATATTTGTAAGGTTCGTGTATTTCTATGTTTCAGGCTCAAGCCCTGAGTTGGGTGTACCGGATATGACGGTTATCAGCGACATCGATGAAATGGGAATCAATCGAAACCTCCAAGTCCGATATGGGAGGGACCAGATATACGTATCCTTTGATTAAACTTGATTAGATTGAATCACACGTTACATCCACCATCGTGTAAATTATGAAAAGATTTGTATTGAATTTGATTACTTCATAAGATCAGAAACATTTGTGCGAAACATAACACTCATTTCTAGTTATTATATTTAATATTGAATGGTTAGGGCGTGCGCTACCAGTTATTATTTAGAAAATTATTAGGTATGGAAGGTCGAGAATTTATAATATTCTGGTTTCTAAATTTCGAAAAATATAATATTACAAAGTTTCCAAATTCCTTAGAATTTAATATTTGGAAATTTCTAAAATCCCCAAAAATATAATATTGCAATTTCCAAATTCCCCAAAATATAATACTGCAGTTTCCAAATTCCCCAAAATATAATATTGCAAGGTTTCCAAATTCCCCAAAATATAATATTGCAAAGTTTCCAAATTCCCCAAAATATAAAATTCAAGGTTTCCAAATTCCCCAAAATATAATACTGCAAATTTTCTAAATTCCCCAAATATAATACTGCAAATTTTCTAAATTCCCCAAATATAATATTTGGAAATTTCTAAATTCCCCAAGATATAATATTGCAAAGCTTCCAAATTCCCTAAAATATAATATTTGGAAATTTTTAAAATCCCCAAAAATATAATATTGCAACATTTTCAAATTCCCAAAAATAAAATATCTCAGCCCTTCTAAATTCACAAAAAAAAAAAAAATAATTCTCCGAAGTTTCAAAATTCCCAGAAATACAGTATTCCAAGATTTCTAAGCTCCAGTAAACATAATATCGTACAAATCATTAACAAATACCACCAATCAAATTTTGATTCCCTTCTATATTGTTACTTACATTTCTAAACGAAAAAATATTCAAATTCTGTTACCACGTCGATGGAACGACCATCTCCGTGTACCGGAAAAACGGAACAGGAAACTGACCGTGATAGAGAAAGCAGGAAAAGAGGAACTAAAGAAAGAAGGAAATAGAACTCTGTATATGTATATATGAATTTTGTAGGGGTGGAGCTTGCTGGGTTGGTTGGTTGTCATGACGACAACCTCAGTCAGCTGGCGAACCACCCCAGAGGCAAGACCCATTCATCCCCCTGGGTTTGCCGACCCAACGACCGACACCGACGACCCACTGTCGTTTCTTGTCGCGCTTTAATCTCCCAGCCGAGCGACTCATCTGATCGACAAGACGGTCAAATGATCATCCGTACCTCCTATCGTTATAAAATCGATATTTATTACTCATCAATTCTTTGCATTCGGAGCATTTTTTTTCGATACGATCGAGCCTGATCTATTTTTCCCAGCACAGCTTTTGAAAAACGAATACACTATTTTGGAAGATGAGAACTACAAGCTTAACACTTTATATACAGGAAGTGTATTAATAGGCTTTTCAATACTACCCACTGGTAACTGAGAATCAATTAACAAACGTTTGACTATTATTTTTTTCGTCTATAACACTGTTGAAATAATGAAAGTTAAGCGTGCTACGATCGAGAATAAATGGAAAATACGGGTTACTTCCCCTGATTCTCAATTACCATCAAATTATAAAATAGTAGGGCTTACTTTTCCATTCTAGTGGCCTTCCACTGAGGAATTACGGGCGACTAGCTGTTCTAAATAAGTATCTTAATCTGGACATGCACTGATAGTATTTTATTTTGCATCATTTGTTTCTGACAGCCGAAATAACTAAATGCTTAGCAACCTACTTATATGCCGCAGCGCTCCGTTCAGCGGAAGTACCGCGGCGGAGAACCCGCCCGTAGCGAAAGGGTTAAGAATCTATTTATCTCCATCCCTTTCGGTAGAAATAAAATTTAAATTCTACAGTTTTGAATGCTCTGGTAAATTAAATACGTCGCCTTAGATAGATTAAAATGGGATACCCTTTTCGACTTACAGTCAAGTTAAATAATTTCGGGCTGGATCAAATGAATTGAATTTTTGTGGAAGCTAAGAGGATTGATTTACTGATTGAAAAAAGTTAGAATTGGAAATAATTGATTTATCTAGTTCTTAACAGAAAGGTAGGGGGGGGGGGGGGGTTGGAAGGGAAATTTCTTAAAGTATAGATTTTACGACGATCGTCTTGGTGGGTGATTTTATTCTACGTCCACCCACACGATGGACATTTTACTTACGCGAGGAAGTGTCCACTAACGAACCTGTTGACGACGACCTAAATCGTCGAGCAGAAACGCATCGTGCGTTTGAATTCCGGCGTTTTGTGATCGAGACCGAAGCCGGTTAGAAGCAAAAACTTCTCGCTGCTCTCAATTACGGGCGGAAGCTGGCAAAGCTCGTTAACGAACGTCACGCTCGCATTCATACTCGAAGAGAGATGATAGGTTTGATGGTTGAGGTTACCATCGTGTCGTGATACAATTTCGTGTAATTTGTATGGCAATTTATCATTCTTGCAGAGATCATACAATATCATGGAAACGATAGAATTTCGTCCCTTAAAAGAGTGAAACATTTAATATTTAATTTTCTTTCTTTATTTATATAGTATTGAATTGATTAGAGGGCAAATAATAAATAATATTCAACGTCGAGGGTGATAAAAGATTTATGAATAATTAGGGAAGAATAATAATATTTGCGAATGTTTAGTGGAAATTATTTAATTATAGGTAAATATTATTTTATGATAGTAAATAGTAATTGGAGGCGAATAATGTTGGTACTTGATAGTGATGTGAATAGTAATTAACAGTGATAGTAGAAATAGGAATGATTGGTAAATAAATGGAAAAATAGGGATTAATAGTGAATTAATAGCAGCTGATGGTAAATAGTAAAATAATAATTAGTAATTACTAATAGTAAACAGTAATATAATAAGTAATAATCACTAATAGAAAATAGGAAAATAGTAATTAATAGTGACTGGTATTAAATAGTAAAATAGTAATTAATAGTAATTAGTATTAAATAGTAAAATATAATTTAATATTAAATTAAAAGGCAATTGGTAGTAAATAGTAAAATAGAAATTAATAGAAAATTAATAGTAATTAGTATTAAATCGTAAAATAATAATTAATAATCACTAATAGAAAATAGTAAAATATTATTTAATAGAAAATTAATAGCAATTAGTAGTAAATGGTAAAAAATAAATTAATAACAAAACAATACGTATTTAATAGCAAACCATTTTCCAGTACATAATTAAATACCATTCTACGTTAGTAAAACGTAATTTACTACCAAATAAGTAAACAAATAATTTATTACATTGTTGAAATAACCTAATCTAATTAATTTATAATTCCAGACCGTATTTTACCAGACTCAGAAATATAAGAAAACATTCCATGACTGTTAGATCATTTGATTTCTGAAGAATCATTATCTGATGAGTTACCGCGTTAAATCACGCGTTATTACACGAAATAACGCGTCGATGAATATCGTTCCTCGGCCTGAAAACTCTAAGCACGTGTTGCTCTCCATACGTTGTCTCGTTTTTACATCGATGATGTAACCAGGAAATCTTCTGGACGCAAGAAAACGTGTTTCACCCTTTGAATTTCTGTGGTTAACGAGCTTTTCATATGGTCACGACCGCGATTTTAAGCCATCTGAAATCGTTTCTATAAAATAGACCCTCTTTGTTCTCCTCACGATTCGTCACATGGTAGAAAAATGTCTCTTTTATTTTTTTTTTTTAGAAACAGTCGTGTCATTCTTTTCTTTCTTACCGCGGAACAGATATGTTCCCGTTACAAAAAGTAAGAAATTATTTCCAAAGTTATTCGTCTAGAAAAATTTCTTTTGATTCGTTCTGTATTTTATTTAAAATTATAAAACCCTCTCTACAGAAGATTACTATATAAAATAATCAACAATGGATCGTGTAAAAATCCACGTATCAATTAAAAATTGTAGATAAAATAGAAATTAGTTAAAATTATCATATTAAGATACTTCCAGTGGATAATTTTTAATTAATTAAAGCGTCCATCGTAAATATCCAAAATAATTAAGTTTATTAGTTTATACAAAATAAACTGTATGGGTGGCTCGAGTGTAAATTCTTTACGGTTATGATTGAAAAAGATGATAGCAATTATTATCGAACAACGAGGGAGTCTTGGCTGAATTTTTCTAATGAAATTAATCGGGGCAGAGGAGCCAGTCAACGCTGTACCGGTTTCCAGTAATTAGTCTCGTCCGTCGGTGATTTAACGAGATTCGATCGACCGGTTCTGTAACAGAGACCAAGAGATTCACGTAAATGGAATTTATTATATTTACTCGACGAGTAAACGAGGTAATTGAAGCGACGTTACCATTTTACTTGGCTGTTACAAGGGACATTATTTAATGGCAACACACGTTTGCCTTGAAATGTAGAATTTCGTCATGAATTATTAATGATATTAATGAATTGTTTATACAGGTATTTTTTATTAAACTTCAGGCTTTAAATTGATGTATTATAAGTGTTAATTGATGATAATTTTATGTCATGAAATTTCGTCAAACTCTACAGAGCTACAAAATTAGCATAGTTTGCTTCAATTGGCAACCAGGCGTTTTGTATTACAGATATCGACGAAGCATTTATATAGTAATTTTTATTCTACTTAAAGCTCTAAATTGATGTAGCGTAAGTATTATTTTGCAGCACTTTTATGTCATGAAATTGCGTTCAACTTTAGAGGATTCCAAAATTGGTGTAGTTTGCTTCAATTGGCAACCAGGCATTTTGTATTACAGATATCGACGAAGCATTTATATAGTAATTTTTATTCAACTTAAAGCTTTAAATTGATATAGCATAAGTATTATTTTGCAGTACTTTTATGTCATGAAATTTCGTTAGATTCTAGAAGGTTTCGAAATTAACATCCAACGTTTATACATCAATTTTTAAAAATCCTATAAATTTCCAACAAACTCCAAAACGCTTTAAATTGTTACCCAAAACAATAGTTTCATTTTATCCATTCAAATTTTCCCTTGGCAAGTGCTACGTTTCGAAACGAAACGGCATAGAAGGAAAGCGCAAACGTGCCCCTTTTTTCCTCTCCTCTTCAAATAAAACAGAAAAAAAGAAACGAATCACGAGCATTGAATATATGCGAGCAAGTTGCCGCAAAATTAAAACGCATTGATCGAAGCGGAGGGTAAACGAGATAGCGGCCGTAGGTGCAACCGAGAGAGGATAGATGATGCTCGATCGGATAACTGGGGTTGCAACGGGGTGAGAGGGGATTTTCAGCTTCCGGTTTCGACGATGTCGTCGAGGCTACAGTTAATCCGATATCCCGAAAGGGAAGCGAGCCTGCGATTAAAAAAAAAAGGAGCATTGAGTGCTTTCGTGTACCCGTAGACAATGGGTGGTCGGTGGTACTTGTTTCCCTTTGTAAGGGTTCAATTTGAGCACCTTATGACTAACTTTGAAATAGTGTCGTCCGACGAAATTTCATGATATAAAATTGATCCAAAGTAGTACTTATTATGCATCAATTTAAAGCTTGAAGTTAAGTAAAAATTACTATATAAATGCTTCATCGATATCATTACTACAAAATGACTGGTTGCCGATAATATAAAATTGTGCTAATTTTGGAGCTCTGTAGAGTTTGACGAAATTTCATGACATAAAATTCTTGCAAAGTAGTACTTATTATACATATATCAATTTAAAGCTTGAAGTTTAGTAAAAATTACTATATAAATACTTCATCGATATCTGTAATACAAAATGCCTGGTTGCCAATTGAAGCAAACTATGCTAATTTTTGGGCTCTGTAGAGTTTGACAGAAATTTCATGACATAAAATTCTTGCAAAACAGTACTTATTATACATCAATTTAAAGCTTATAGTTTAATGAAAATTACTGTATAAATGCTTCATCCATATCTCTAATACAAAATGATTGGTTATCAATCATATCAAACTATAACTAATTTTGGAGCAATATAATTTCATGACATAAAAGTGTCACCAAATAACACTTACACCACATTAATTTGTAGCTTAAGCCATGACGCAAATGGCCATATAAGTGCTTCCAAATTTAGAACCGGAAATTGGAGATAAAATGGAATTTAGAATTAAAAACTAAATTCAGAAGTTACAGAATAATTTTAACAGATTTTCGGTTGAAAAATCGAATCACTTTGTTGCTTTTTATCTCACAGAAAACTTTTCCGTTCGTTTCTGCGCTTTACTTCCGGTACCGGTGTACGCTCGTGTACAAGAGAGAACGAGGGTAGCTCGGTCTCATTAACCTCTCGCCGGCGAAGCGCTCTTAGGCCGCTTTCAATTGCTTTCGTCGAGGATGAACACGGCCACCTTTTAACGGCGAGGGACGAGGGAGCAAAAAGACGGAACAGGGCCAGGGGTATAGCCGGATATGCAACTCGCCACTCGACAACCCTATCCACGGTGTTTGCAGAACCCGTCGATACCGGCGAATCAGGCCACGAAAAGGAACAGCAAATCTATCAAACATACACACAAGATTACCTTATCCGAAATTAAGGACTTGGGTTTTTCAAACAAATATACATTAGAAAATGGAAATTAAGAAAAGGTTAAAATTAAATTTGAATTGTAACTGCTTATAATATTTAGCAGTTATTTCAAATTTTGGAGTGTTTAATAAAATATTTGTAATTGAGTAATTGAAGCTTCTTCCGTAAGAAGAGTTAAATGTTTTACGCTCACCTTCGTACCGCCCTCGTTTTCATAAAGACGTCCTATTTTTTGAGGTCAACCTTCTTTTTCAGGTCAGACGGTTGCTATGGGGTTACGTTTTATTGAAAATTTCATGCTCTGTTTGGTCGACCCACTGGCTCGGGCTAGCGAGATTCTCTTTTTGGGTCAACCACCATGTTTGCTTGTCGCAATTTGTTGATCCTCGAACTTGGTTGCTGACCGTCATCGGTTGTCGCAGTGTAGATTCAGGGTTCGAGGGTTTTAGACGGCAATCGGCTAATTCGTGGAAGGAATATCGATGAAACGTTTATATAGTCATTTTTATTATACCTTAACCTTTAAATTTATGTGGCATAAGTATAGTTTTGCGATACTTTTATGTCATGAAATTTTGTTCGAATGTACATGTATCGAAATCGGTCACTGTTTGCTATAATTGGCTACCGTTCATTTTGTACCAAAGACACTGACGGTGCACTTATATGGTAATTCGTATCACGGTTTAAGCTTTAAATTGATATACCATAAGTCGTATATTACAGAACTTTTATGTGATGAAATTACGTCAGACCACGTGGTTCCAAATTGGCTGTTCAACATGCAACGAGCCAATAATTAGACACGGCTGAGACGGTTCAGTGGCTCGTCATTTTAATTGCAAAAAGGTCGGACATAAACGCTGAACCAAAGGAAATTCTCCACCCCTTCGAGGTGAAAACAGAAAAGAAAAAAAAACGATTACATTTCCGTCTTTTGATGTTCTTTCGTCGAACTTCCGGGATCCACGTCCCAAAGACAAATAAACCGTCCGACCTAAAAGGCGATTTTCTCCCAGTGCTCGCTTAAAGGGTTCAATATAGCTATTTCCTTCTGTTTTCATCTCTCGTTTCTAGTCCGACTCTCCTTTGTGACGATTCTACCGTTAAATTCGATCAAAACCCGACGTTGTGTCGGAAGATTCCTGCTCCCCAACGCATGGTCTTTGTCGGAAAAAATTTGAAATCGTACGAATTACGAGTATTTCTTTTTGCATTTCCGTCTTTCGAAACGCTTTTCATGGACGACGAACAGCCGGAGAAAGATTAATATCGTGAACGACAATGGAAGGAAACGCGGTTGCTTATAAGGAGTTTCCTGTGGATTGCGAACGGTCGGGTATTTCCTCTTGATCCGATAAACGGGATCTTAATATTCTTATACAGGATGTCGCGTAACTAGTGTTGGTGCTGGAAATGGAAGGTAGCTGAGACGATTCTGAACAACAATTTCCTTTGCAAAAATGTCGGATGAAGCTTCGTTTTTGAATTATTAACGAAAAACACTGACCAATCAGAGCGCGCTCAGCCGTGATAGGGTAACTTCGAGCCACGAGACGTCCGACTAGAACGAATCACGGCTTAGCTCTGATTGGTCAGTGTTTTTCGTTAATAATTCAAAAACGAAGCCCCGTTCGACATTTTTGCAAAGGAAATTGTTGTTCAGAATCGTCTCAGCTACCTCCCATTTCCGGTCCTTGTTAGTAGGCATATTTAACTGACAGAAGTCGTGGCATCTGAAGTTCACTTTCATCAAAAGTGCACAACTTATAAAAACCTTATTTTTATATATGTTTTCTAAAAAATGGTCAACTTACTGGTACCTTTACCTTAACACGTTCAGTCCTGGGGTAACATAATCCAGCTCAGTCAAGATAAAAGGAAAAGCCATAAATCATAAATTAGGAGGCCGAGGATCTTTTGATGCATACTTTGAGCCAGATATCTAATTACATGTTTTTTCACGTTTGAGTGATTTTACGACCTCCTTCGAATCTTGTCGGGAGTAAATTTACTCGGTCCCGGACGGAAAGTGTTAATAATGGAAGAAAATTTGACGATAAGGGAAGACAGTGCGTTCGATAGATGTTATTAAAGAAGATACATGATACGTTTGTGTATCCTGTCGGTCTTCAATTTTTCGCGTTCAATCGATGAACCCACCTTATTCGTCGTCAGGGTAACTCGTATTCTGTGAACGACAGACAGAAGGCCAAGCTTTATGTCGCAATAAAGCAGGTAATATTTGCTGGTGAACAGAAAAGGTCGACGACTAAAATAGACGTAACACTCGTTAATTTCGAGCTGTCGCTTGTAAAGGTTTCTTCCTTTACCATTAAAATCTTATTAATATAAAAATGAAGACAGCTATTTTATCTCATTCGAATATGGAAAGAAAGGAATAATACTTTTCAATGAAATTTATTCAAAAATTCTGGATAAATGAGCATTTTTGGTCTTTTAATTGTTAATGGTAAAAAGTTACAGTGTTTTTCAAAGAAAGAAATATTATGAACAGCGTTACTCCGATTGGTAATAACATTAATTAATTAATTATTTTTAGAATTACGATCAACTTAAATTACAATTAACCTTATTAAATTCTAATTAACCGAAATTTTAACTGACTGGGAACTTCAATTCCTTTATAATACCAACCACCATCGGCGCCATGCAGATTGTTGCAAAAGTTGTAACCGAAATCCTCGAGGGGGTCCGAAATAGAGCCCGTAGGGTTACCCTCGCTTCCACCGCGTTCCAAATGTTACAGAAGGGTACGTCTATAGGTGTATTATCCCCTTTCTTGCTGGCGGCATTCACCCGTGAGTCATCCCCTCGGCTTCACCTCCCCGACTGTGACGTCATTTCGACGAATCCCCACCCTTAAAACAGCCATCGAAACCGTGTCATTCGTTCGGTTATTATGCCAACCCTCTCCGTTCGATTTCACATCGATCCGGCTCTCGATAATCTTCTTCGTTGAATTCAACGGATTGCAGGGGGACGGGTTTCGCTGATATTTCGATAACACGGTCTGAACGAACCGGAGGAGAAAAGGAACGGAGAAAGAGTCTGCAGACGACCAACAGTAGACGGATCGTTAAAAACGTTTCGACTCTCGTAGTTGCCTGTTCGAGTTTCGTTTCCTTCGCTTTTTACCGATCGCTAAAAGCAACTCCTCCTTGTCTTCTTTTTTTTTCCTTTTCTTTTCGTTTGTTATTGTCTAGCTTCTTTTCTTTTCTGGTACTCGAGGGTAGGATAAGGTAAGGGTTGTCTGGTGATCGTCTATTGGAAAACCAGAAGGTGAATTATGATACTGGAATCGTGGAGTGATGATAAACTGGGTGATTTTGTGATTGGATTACATGGATAATTAAATTTGTGACGTTAGAGTAAGAGTTAAGGTAGAAATTTGTTCATTTATACTCGTAGCATTGATTCCGGATGGTCGGCGACGCACGGGACTTGGGTTATAAAACTTAACGTCCCCAAGTACTCTACCTGGAAGCTTAATTATTATGTAAATTAGTTATTATACGTGATTATTCTTGTTGGGAATTTAGAAATTTTAGTTTTGATTAATTTCCTGGGATCCTGGTCCAGCGCACCGAAAACACATGGTTTCTTACCATTTTTTTTATTCAAAATATTTAAAACACGCCGTTTCTGAAAACATGGTTTTGAGAAAAACGCGTTTAACACGCTCAGTCCTGGGGTAACCTGATCCAGTTCAAGTCGAGATAAAGGAAAAGCCATAAATCATAAATTAGGGGGCGGCGTTCTTTTGATGTCTCGAGTGTTCAGGAGCGAATACCTTTGCGTAATTTCACACGGACCTCCTTTGAATCTCGTCGGGAGTAAATTTACTCGGTCCCGGACTGAAAGTGTTAAAGTCAACTCCGGCGTTCTTATATCTGCATCGAAAAAGGCTCGGTACATAGGAAAGGTAGCCTTGTATGCTACACGCGTTAAAGAATATTTTGGGGGACCAGGATCCCCCCTTAAGATAATTCAACTATTCCAACTTAAAATCCGTATTCTTCTGATACTCTAATTGGCGGTATATTTGAATTTAAAAACGTACACGTGCCTAACACGTGGTATCTGTCACAATAAGAGAGAAATGAAAGAAAAAGTGTATTTAAAAAATACCAGCACGTATTCGCGTGCGAGTTTTCGCATCGTGAAAGATGGTGTTGCAATCCCATTGGGAATGCATGTCACGGTATTATTCAAGGCGGTTCACGAGGTTGAAGGAAGGAAGAAATAATACCGTCGACATGGTTTCCTTTCAACCATGGTAAAACTCCCTTTCTTATTTTTTTATTTGTAAGTTTTTCCTTTTCATTCTTCGCAGAACGATTAATAGACGAACGATTCTGTCTGTTGAATAAATCAACGATTCAACGAGTCTGCTGGCTTTCATATATTTCCTTGACTCAGTAATTTCAATTCCATCCAACGTAGACGTATACAGGATCCATATTGGTGGCTGTGAACCCTTACAAGGAAGTGGACTTCTACACGAACGTAAGTAAATTGAAATCATTACGAGATTATCTTTAATGGCGCTGGTTAAGATGAATACGATTGTTGGTCGTTTTTTTTTTTTTTTCTGTGCCTACGCGAACAAAGAATTTGTGGACGGTAGAAATGCGAATTGAAATATTTGCTTATTATGCGATTGGGAGTAATTGGAGTGATTGAGATGACGTATTAATTGCACATGTATAGGGTGAATTGTGAACGGGAATTGTGGCACAGGGTGGGTCTGAAATAATTTGGTATTTAAATTTTAGAACTTCTTTATATTAGGCATTGTTAAATTTTGAATATTAATATTATTGGGTATCGAATATTAGAATTGCGAAATATTAAGTGTTTGAATTTTGGAATATCGAGTATTGGTATTTTGAAATGTTAACTGTTAGAATTTTCGAATTTTGATATATTAAATATTAGAAATTTTAAGTGTTGAATATCAGAATTTTGGAATATTAAATATTGAAATTTGGAAATATTAATTATTAGAATTTTCGGATATTAAATTTTAGAACTTTGAAATATTAATTATTAAAGTTACTCAATACTAAGCAT
The DNA here is from genome assembly GCA_943735885.1 of Stelis phaeoptera. Taxonomy (NCBI): domain Eukaryota; kingdom Metazoa; phylum Arthropoda; class Insecta; order Hymenoptera; family Megachilidae; genus Stelis; species Stelis phaeoptera. The sequence continues at coordinate 8,888,001 of OX030939.1, read as the reverse complement.
TAAAATGACCAAATATTAAACATTAGAATTTTGATATATTAAATATTATAATTTTGCAGTATTAAATATTGGAATTGTGAAATATTAACTATTAGAATTTTGAAATATTAAATATTAGATGTTTTAACCGTTAAATATCAGAATTTTGGAATATTAAATATTGAAAGTTTGAAATATTAACTTTCAGGATTTTGGAATATTAAATATTGAAATTTTGAAATATTAACTATTAGAATTTTCGAATATTACATATAAAAGTTACTAAATACTAAGCATTAAAATTCCTAAATATCAAATGTATTATAATAATTAAATACTAAATATTAGATTCTCCAAATATTAAACACTAAAAGTGATTAAATACTAATCAATAAAATTACTAAATATTAAGTATTAAAATTCCTTTCAAAATTAAACATAATAATTGTTGCAAGTTCCATAACAATTAAATTACTCCAAGAAAAAGAAGAAATACAAATTTCATTAATTTCTTGTGATTCGTTAAAAATGTTAGTTTTTAAATTAAACAATGTTTGCTACCATAGTTACTGAAACGCACAATTACTTACGCACTTCCTGCGGTAAACGCGAGCCGGAAGTACCGTCGAAGAATAACAAATTATCAAGCCGCGTCTCTCAAAGAAGAAAAGGCTGCACGTGCCGATCCCCTCTTCGATAGAAGTAATAATTAACTCTTTTCTTTCGTACATAATTAAACACTTAACCCATAGATATTATCAAAGTTCCTTTATTAAATCGCATTCGCGAATGAACTTTTCGTAACTATTAAACAGCAATCGAATATCAATAAAATCTTCAATTTCAAGATTATTTCAATATCCATTCAATACCCAGCCAAATATAAATTTAAAATCTTTTAATAACTTATCAACACTTAATTTTAATTATTTAAAAACAATTTACATAACATCTTGAATATTTGTAACTTTGGTGCGTACAGTTTAAATTTTTATTATTATTAGCAATTTTTATAAATAATAAATATTTATTAATTCTTTGATTAATTCTTTAATTAATTCTATCAGTTTGACAAGATATACGGTCTACCAAACTGCTAATTGCAATTGTCCAATTATTATTGGAAATATTATACATATATAGAAATGTTTAAGTATATAATTTAACAAGAACGTGTGTTTATTTGACAAGTTTCATCGACTCGCGAAACGATACGACAGTACGCCTTTATCATATTGGAATTTGCTAGGCCTCGGTTCGAAAACAGGAAACGGAAGCCGCGACGTGCTTTCGCAAAGATATCGCAAAATGAACGATCAACTCGCAATGGATTTTCTGGGTCACGGTACTCTGCTCACTAACTATTCATTTACTTACTTTACTACGATGTAACTTCTATAATTATCATCGCATTGACGCTAGTAAATATTTATCTATTAATTGTTTCTTATTTTCAACGAAACATATCTCTTATACAGGGTGTCCCGTAACTAGCGTGTAGCAGCCGGAAATGGGAGGTAGCTGAGACGATTCCGAACAACAATTTCCTTTGCAAAAATGTCGGATGACTCTTCGTTTATGAATTATTAACGAAAAACATTAACCAATCAGAGCGCGCGTGGACCGTCCGTATCACGGCTCAGCGCGCGCTCAGAAAGGATATTAAATAATGCAAGCGACTTTCTATGGAAATTCAAGTGTCACCCGAATATGGGTGACACGATAGTCAGCGTGTTAAATACAGTAATCGTTCGCTAAATGAGCGTTTCGTAAACGAGCTTTAGGAACGCCCCCTGCTCACATGAATTTTTCACACACGCGTATGTACCCTTCTGAGCATATGCATACGGTGTTGCGATTGATTCGTATATCAAGCGAGTAGCCGTCTGGGAAGGGAGCGCTCATGCCATTGGTTGTCCCGTAAACGAGCTCAAACCGGTTTCGACCCCCGAGCTAGCTGATTTAGCGAACGGTTACTGTTGTTTGTTAAACACACTTTCGCCGTATGTTTAGGATCATTGTCTTGCATAAATATAAAGTATGGTCACGTAGAATTTGCAAATCCAGTTCTTCTTTCAAAATTCACATCATCACAGACTGATCTACGATCAGGAATCCACTTCTCACTTTACTTTCTACCAAATACCTCTTACGAGCCATCAGTCTTTACCACTGTAATCTTTATATGAGTTCGCCCACTGCAATCATTTTTTCTTATTTAATCATCATTTTGCTCAAAGTAAGTAAGCGTCCAGTGTTTTCCAATTTTCACTGTGATGATCAATGTTGTTATTGTCCCAGAACTCTCTAAGTGGTGTAAAAAAACAAAATCGCAAGGATTGCAGGAATAGATCGATTGATTTCGAAGGTCAGCCAGGGTACCAACACCGGAGGACCCCTGGCTGGCGAGAAGGAAAAGGGTGGCTCGATGTGGTGCACGCCCCGTGTTATTGATCGGGCTTGAGCGCACATCGGATTCGGAGACTCGTCGCGGTTACCCTGGAGCCTTCGTAGAGCCTCGTCCTTTCTTCTCGGTGCCCGGGTACCCATCGTCGATAAACACAGAACTTTCTTTTTTTTTATTATTATTATTAAAGCTTTCAAATTATATTACAGATTTATTCGATGTACAGTATTAGCGTATGATATACATACATACATTTTATATTTAATATGAGGTTCTTTAAACAGTAACGTCGTGTTCAGAGGTAATTGAAGCTTGAGATTTATAAGATCTTTGATTAATTTAATTCTTTGAGTGTCGTATAAAGGAACATTGCCCTATAATATGATCAGTGTCTTGATAACGGTACGAACAGGCGCATTTTGAATCGCTAACTACGGAAACTCGGACAAGCGAACCAGCAAGGTTGTAGTGATCCGCACTACATCGATTAATGGTAATTATGAATTCGCGCGGTAGCTTTTTATTATAGAACCAGGGGTTTCGAATGATCACTGTTAAAGTTTTGCAAAAATTTTTTACCCTTCCTTAAGCCTAGTTCAGTTACGCAATTTCTTGTATTCGATAACATTTCATACCTGGAATTTTCTAATTAATCAAACAGTACTAAAATTGTTAATTGCAGAGAAGAAGCGATAGCTCAATTTCTTCTAGGAAGTTTAGTTTTTGTAAAATATCATAGAATCATTTACATTAAATTGATCGAATAAATCGTTCAACGAGAGGTTCGAAGCACTCGTAACGACGAACACGGTGTAATCAGCGAAAGAATAGCAGACTGGTTAATTAATCCCGCGGAAAAACATAGTTGCCGGGTCAAAGAACGAGACTCCCGTTTATCAGGCGTGTTTCTGCGGAACAAAAGCAACTGGAGCATCTCGATATTCCCTGGCGTTGGTTTCTTCGTATGCGTCGCACGCCGTTTGTGCATTCCGTATCGGTCGATTTCTTTTCTTCTCTGACGATCGATCCGTACGCGTTTCGGAGTAATCAACCGTGCCAATCTGCGTCACCTGGTCGTTGCATCATTAGCCTGTTACGTATCAATTCCTTCTGACTCGCAACGAACGAGATTTGTCCTTATTTCGTCCACGAGCTCTTCCATTTTACCCAGGGCTTTTTGTTCGTTTCAGAAGAAACGTGTTCCCCATTTTCCGTAGCCTCATTCTCCTTAGAAGAATAGACGACGGTCACGTTGAACGGCCGACCGATGATTCGTCAGGTTTCCATGCAAATAAGAGGCTGACTCGATCTTCCGTTGCCTAGGAATTTAACACCGTCTCTGTAATGCATCGTATAGGAATGATTTCTTGGTTCTTTAAAGAGAATCGCTCTTTATAATTGCTGCATCTCGTAATTTATCGTGATACCCTCTCGAGAACAGCTCGCACTGTAATTCCTTCACAATTGTCGTGCTTTCGTGAAAGGGGGACAGAAAGGAAGATAAAGCACGTTTTGTCCTGGAAGCGTTGGTCGACGACGCATCCAGTCAGGCTACCGGTATACCTGTGCCTTAAGGGTAGTTTACATTAGTACAGCAAGCAAAGTTCAGGTAGAATGCTAAGCTTTGATATTTGACTAGCTTCGAAATAGTAAGCTTTATAGTGGCCTACCGGTGACCGGCACCCGAAATTTTGTACAATCAAATAATTACCAACAGAAATGATAAAATAAACCACGGATAGCGTTAACATTAAGCTAATAATGCTAGCTATCGAATTGAAAGGTGAAATTTGAAAATTAGTTGATTGTATTGTTAATAATTAGGATTTCAGCGTGTCTGACTACCCACGTCCGTTTTCACTGTGCCAGTCAACGTGTTAACTAATATTCAATTATATATAGATTACAATTTGAAAATGAATATAATTAAATACCGCCTCCTTTATTACTGCCTAATTTAAATGTGGCTTCTAACGGTAAAAAGGTTCCCCACCTCTGGTATAGTATATTACGAACCAAGGACGCAAAATGGGTGATTGGTGAGAGTCACCTTGCGTCCGTGTTACGTGCGCTATTTTTTGAGCCAGAGGCCGTACAAATCTGGCTTTTGATGTCTGTTTGGCGAACGCAAAATACTTTTTGCCCTAAGCCAAGAATCGGGCACTTTGCGCTCGTTAAATAGACATTAAAAGCTCGATTTTTCCTCCCTATACTCCACCACTTACGTAAGAATCTAAGTTATTTATGATATCCTCTCGCCCACTTGTTCGTTCTGGTCATCGGTCATCGATTAGCTTCAATCGGTCGTGTTGAACTTCATCGACCGTCTTAATCAACGACGAACGACCCACTAAAGGAACGATCCGTATTAAACGGTCCCGTTTCGACCCCTCGTAACTGGTGCCACCTCGTTTCTGTTCGTTTCTTTGCACGTCGTCGGCCAATGACTTCGAAGAAGAGGGGTCGTAAGCGCGACCCCAGCCAGGGTGTTCTGACACGAGCCGTGGCCTCTAGTCGGCGAACCGTGCACTGATTTCGCAGTCGCAGCTGCGGGAATAAACGGGGCCACAACTTCGCTCCTACAGTCCCTCTGGTATCAAAACAGTCGTAATCTTTCGTGAGATGCACGTTTTACCGGCGGCTCTTGTTCACCGTACGCCTTTTATTTCTGTGCACGATATGGAAGCAAAGGGAGATACACTTTTGTTTTCTCACTTGTTTCAGGGAGACAAATCATTTCTTAGGGATCTTTTAGAAGAATTGTTCTCGTCGTTCACGCGTACCGCGAGATACGTTGTTGAAAATATAATCATTCTTATTCATAAAAAGTAAATGAAATTTGTATAAGGGTGCGCAGGAGCCACGGCCGAAGTCTGAACTGACCTCAGCGACAGTTGCGGAAAAATTAAGAAGATAGATCTTTGTCTCTTCAACGCTGCTGTGACAAAGAGGGTGATACAACAATAAGCAAGCTGCTTGATTTTCTAACGAGTTTGGTGCGATTTATTGAGCTTGTAAAGCAGTATTTTCTTACACTTTCTTTTTAAATATTCCTTGTGCTGCTCCGCAGGGGGGGACAGAGCCCGATTTTGCAGTTCCTCTCTGGAGATTTTATAAGAAATAAAAGTGTACATTTTTATAGAAGGACTTTTTCTCTGGACATTTTTTCCAAAAAAGGGCTCTGTACTGTAAGACGATCGAGTAAGGTGGCTCAAACGTATCGATAACCTTAATTACTATGAATAATGTCTCTATTTCTGCGGAGCATCGGGCAATGCATGCTAGGGAAGCGTTCGAAAAGAACTGACTTTCCTGGCCGGGGAAAGTACTCGTGTCACCGTTGGCGAAAAAGGTCCTCAAGTGTCCTGCCGTAATTTACGATGGGCCTGTCGTTGCCGAGCTCGGTTTATGGGCGTCCCGGCCGCTGGGTCGTACTCTTGAAAGAAAGGGGCTGTCGAAATGTTACCAAGGAATATAAAAAAAAAAAAGAATTATTAAAATATACTGTTTCTTCGGCTCAAAAAGTGGTCTAAACTAAATCGCAAAAGCAAGCAGCTTGGTTATCGCTCTGTCTTCGTCTCTGCTACTATTTTTGTATCACCCTCTCTATCACAGCACCGTTGGATAGACAAGGATTTATCTATCTTTGTTCGGGAGCTTCCTAATTTTTAGGAAACTGTCGATAAAGGCGCTAGTTTACCTCCTGCGTACCCATTAAACTTATTCTCTCTATTAGACACCGTGTTGTACATTTCAACGCCATCTGTACGATGTAATCCTCTTTTATTGGCCCCCATGGATGGATCAAGGTCGTATCATTGTTATACCAGCATGTGCGCTTTTGGACAAGCAATTTAATAGTAACAAAACATTAGATAGCGTCGTGAGAGCTGTTCAAACATCGCTCGAACGATCATTCCTTGTCGAAAATCGAAGTTCCTGAAGCGTAGAGCAATCACCGAGGGTCAGAGAAATCCTGTTCTCTGCAATGTGTTCGTTCGAAGGGTGCAGATAAGATACGGCCCGAACGGGACTTCCGTGCGACGGCCACCTGGAATCCGTCCCGCTCCGCTATTTTTACCGTGCCATTTATTTTCTTAAAGATTTAAAACCGTGGTTAAGTTTATCTCCGGCGCATAAACACGGCCGACGATAATTCCCTTCGAAAATAACCGATAAAGAGTCCTCTCGTTGGTCGACGGGGCTTTTTAGGACCCACTCGTGTGCAATGTGTTTCAGATAGTACCAGGATGGCCGTTCAAATTCAAGATGCGTCTGACAGCGGTGAATTTATCGGACGATTTTAAATCTGCACCAACTCTTTTTCCTCGTTGGAATAACAGATGGCGTATTTCTGAGCGCGTTGTGCAATCGAGTCGAACGATGGTAGTAGGTCGTTGATTTACCGTCGTTCATTAGCGAGTTATCCATATTCTGTCCCAAAGTGGTACTTGACTCTTGGATTTGTAACACTGTCGTGGATCAACAGTTTGTATAATCTCTTTTGGACACCGTCTAATATGAAAGGAAAGTATTGTGTGAAATGTCGGATTTTAAATAAACACACAATAATTAAAATAAGAATTGTTAAAATCTGAAACATTTTTTTTTTTAAGTAATTACAAGTTTTCTATTTTCGGAAAAATTACGATTATTCGTGCTTCATAGAAATCTAACAAGGGGACTTTACTATAAGATAACCTTTGATCTTTCCTGTACTGTTTGATCTTCTATTTATTATGATTTTTTAATTGTGAGCCAATGAAAAATTATCCATTTTTACGTTTATGTATTTTCCGTCAGCATAGTTGAACGTACATTGCCGTAGCGAGTCATCCATATTCTTCTTCAGAATCTGGCAATTTTTCTGCAAACATTTATATTTCTACATTTTTGGTCTTATCGTATTTACCTTCGTTCCGTCGACCGGTGTGTATACATTTTTAAAAGTATCTAACCGAAAACTCGACGCGTCCTCCCTCTCCCGGTGAAAAATTCAAGTAAATTGCAAGGACCCGCGGATGACGTTCCTATCTAGGTTAGGATTCGTTGAAACATTGTAAACGCAGCCTTTCGTTAATCCTTTCAGAAGCATAAATAGGTTCTGTTCATTTCTCAATTATAATTTAAACATTTTTTGTGATTGGTTCCTCTCATTTTCTTCATACTAACTCAGGTATACGATACTTACACTAATATACATGTAAGTACATAATACATATTAGAGGTTATAGTCTCTTTTAAGTCATTTATAAAGTACAATTGAATCAGCAAAATATTTACCTTTATTTTCTACAATTTAAGGTATCAGTCGTACGATAAGATAAAAAGGCGGGAATTTATTCGAATTCAAAATGATATCAAAGCGTCGACGAAAGGATTATCAAATGTAATAATATTTCATATTTTTTGACGAACGGGTTATTACGAAGGTAAAGGATTTTAGGTTAGTACCCAACAAACGTAATTTTGCGAACGTGAAGCTGAAGGGGTTAAGGGTCGCCTTAATGCAGAGGTTAAATCGAGTGTGTTGCTTGTCGTCGGCGGTTTCATGGAAATGGATCAAGCCGTTTCCAATGAATTTTCACGAGCCGAGGGTTAGCGGATTAACGCTTACTGCGCTTGAAGTTGCGCAGAGGATGTCTGACGCGAAACTGGGTTGTACTACTTGCAGCCGCAAGTACTGGCTAAGGTGGAAGCTGCATAATACATGGATGAACCGAGGCGAACAAGGGGAAGTTTCCCTTGTTAAAAAAAGGAAACGATGAAACTTCCGTTGTACAGAAGAAACGGTTTTATTTTGATAAACTGCTCGTAGTATTCCTTTTTTATTAATCAAACTCCTACGAGCGTTCGTTAAGGTTAGATTGAATCTTTATTTCCGACTTCTACTGTAATTCATCATTTCTGTTATCAGCCTGTATTTTTAATTTTTTAATAACCTTTCTCTTCCTTTTGACCTCAACGTAAGATTAATAAAAACAAAAGAGGAAGTGACAGTGGAAGATAAAACGGAAGGTAAATAGATTTAGAAGTTTGAAAAGGCTCTCTTCAGACTCCTTTCTATTCATTATTTCATTTACCATATCCAGAAGGTAATTATTACATAATTTCCTTATTCTTCATTTCCAAAATTTTTATATCAAATTACTTCATCGTACCATTCAATTTTCTACTCTATTCATTAACCCTTTTTTTTTGTTTGTAGATATGTAACAAAGAAATGTTTGAAAAATTCGCCTATAGAAGTCACTTGTACTTCTTATTACGCTTGTAAGAACTATAGTTTCACTGTCGTATGTAAGCGAAACGAGGTTCTGCCGACGGCAACAGTGCCATCTGCAGATTAATCTCGAAAACAAATACAAACGACACACTCGGAGGCGTCAAATAAGGTAGATTCGTCAGGTAGGGGGTCACTTTATTGGCACGGTAAACGATCAAGCCGTATTGATGTGCACACGCCTTTCAGTGCCGTGATACCTAACCACCTCCCAAGGGAATCGGCAAACGAAAGCAGCCGATGGAATCTCCTGTCGAATGACGTTTGCAATTAATCGGGTTACCAGGGTCGTTGAGCCCACCCGTCGCCCTTAATTCGTACCTTCTATTGACTATTGGATCATTGGAATCTGTTTGTCGCGCTCGACGCAATAATTAAAGCTAATGGCCATGCTGTGAAATGAATGCTCTGACGCGAAACAACTGAAACGAGACGAATTATTTCCAATTTCCATTTCCATCGTACTTCAAAGAATATTATTTAGAACGAGCAATGATTATCGTCAGACACGATACAATCTTAATTATTAAGGATGCAGTCGATTAATTTTCAAATTTAACCTTTCAATTCGATAGCCAGCATAACTACCGACGTTCAGTGTACCCTCACTTCAGAATTAAATCTGAAACAGAAAACAAAATAAATGAGAGATGGAACGTAAACTGACACATAGAATAATTCTGTATCAAATTGAATTGAATGAATTCGTTTCATTTTGCAGGAATACGTGAATCGATACCATGGACAGAAGATGGGTTCCCTGGAGCCGCACGTGTTCGCCCTGGCGGAAGCGGCGTACAGGTCTCTCCAGGATACCGAGAGCAATCAATCCTGCGTGATATCTGGGGAGAGCGGGGCAGGGAAGACAGAAACCACCAAGTTCATCTTGCAGTACCTTTGCTCGGTGACTAGCAACGTCGACACGTGGGTCGAACAACAAATTCTCGAGGCGAACACCATTTTAGAAGCTTTCGGTAATAATTACCCACTTCCGTCCCTAATAAGCCAATTTAACCGGCTAATTATGTTTTCCCCAACAGTTTACCTGCACACCGAATTTTCAGCCCAGAAATTTTACCCGTTAAATAGCTTCACCGCACCGATACGTGTACGGGTGCCTGTCTGAAGTTTCGTGTAAATTCCGGAGGAAATTACCAGCCTCTGTTCGACGCGGAATCGAGTAAAAAGAAACGGTGCTTTCGAAGAGGAAATTTCTTGGTCACCAGATATTCATTAGGGACTTAATTAATTTTCGAAAATAGGACGCACAGAATTGTTAAAAAATATATATATATATATATGTAACAGTAGTAAAGTTAGATGCAAGAAATTTTTTAGCATATAAGTTTCAGATATTAGGAGATAAAAATAAATGAAAGAACTTTCAGGAAAGTTTTTATTTCTGTAAGCGTAGCCGGGAGCTGACAGAAAATAGGCGGACGTAAATGGGAGATTTTTATGAAACGGGTCGATGAACGTTATTTCCTAATGGCATTTAAAAATAAAGGGGATTCATTACTCGGAGTCGAGAGGGCCGCGAACGAGTCAGGTGTTAAACGAAGGGAACGAGGGGTGGAAACTGGGTCACGAGAGACGAAAAAGATTTAAGGTGTATCATAAAAATTGTACCGTTTGCTTTTGTCGAGGAACAAAAGCGGCATGAAATCATTATCGCCGTGAAATTATTTTCTGTTGCCAGTATGCGCAATACAGAAAATAAATTAACAAATTAAATACTATGTTTTATTTTTACAAAATTTAAATTTCAGAATATTGGTAAATATCCCAATTAGCTCCTGTGTAAGATTTAAGTATGAAAATACTTGTGTTGGTTCTACAATTTCGAATATTCACAAATCAAATTAAATGCTTCTGACGATTATTTGTAACATACAAATATAATTAGGACAGGTTAGCTAATTGGGACATTTACCTTATAATCATTTTTATCAAATTATAAACTTGAAAATTAATCTTGTTAACAAACCGTTCGTATCCGATTGTCCATGTACAACTTAATGTTCTCAGTATCTTGTTTCTTTGATAAAAATAGGTAACGCGAAGACGGTGAGAAACGACAACAGTTCCCGGTTCGGCAAGTTCATGCAGGTGTGTTTCGACAACAAGTGGATGATCAAAGGGTGCATCATCCAGGATTATTTGCTGGAGCAGAGCCGTATCACTTTCCAAAGCGCCGGGGAGAGAAACTACCACGTGTTCTATCAGCTGGTCGAGGCTGGAACAAGGGACAAAGAGTTCGCCGAGCAGTATAAACTGAAACCAGCCAGCCATTACAAGTATCTGAATCAGTCTGGCTGCGCGAAGATCGATGGAATCTCGAATTCCAAGAAGCTAGACGCTCTTAGGCTTGCGTTTAACGTGCTTCAAGTAATTACACTTTTGCACGATTCATTTCTACCTTTTAGACGGGTTATCGTATCCATTAGCACGGTTCAAATATTCCAACGCATTCTTAAATACTGTCATCGTTGTAGATTGCATTGTTAAAAGCGTAATTTTGTGAAAGTTTCAAGAACGATTATGGTCGATGTTTGTACTTACAAATCTATGATAGCGTTAGTTGCGACAAATCGAACTCGATAAACGTAGGATGATTAATTTCACAAATTAGGAAATTATTGATTTTAGGGAGCATGTTAAGGGAATTACTCAAATACTTGGTAGGCTCTGTTTAGATATTAGAAATTAAGGCAGGCGTCGGCGACCTTTTTTGGCTGCGGGTCAAAATCCAACTAAAATGTAACTTATTAAGAAGACGGTTCGAGTCGATGGGTGTTTTCATTTTGAAACAGTCCGTTAGTGACTAATAAGATACATTTTATTGAGAAAACTGTTACGAGTAATATTTGAAAATTACTAGGGATTATTAAAAATAGGAGTATTTGATATCAGGGATTATTGGAACTAGGAGTATTTACGCTAGTGGATTATTAACAATAGGGACTATTTTCACTAGTGATTATTTACCCCGAAGAAAATTATAGTAGAGAAAATTGACACTGGGGATTATTTATACTAGGGAAAATTGCACTAAGGAATATTGATACTAGGGACTGTTGACCCTAGGTATAATAAGACTAGGGAATATAGACACCAGGGATAATTATACTGGGGAAAATTACAACCTGTAAAATTATACTAGGGAGTATTAACACTAGAGAATATTGACGCTAGGGATTATTAACACCAGGGAAAACTGCATTAGGGAGTGTTGAAACTAGGGATTATTCGTCCAAGGCATAATAAGACTACGGAATATAGACGCTAGTGATAACTACACTAGGAAATATAGGTGTATTCCGCCTATGTTCGTTTCTGCAAACTTTCTAATCAAACCAAAATGTTAATCTATTATTTACATTATCTCAAAGTGTTTGTTTCGTGTTTATATTTTACAATTTATTTATATATACTATACTTTATTTGCGTAACTCAAATGGGTCACATGAAATTATCAAACGGGTCACTCGGTGACCCACGGTTGGTTGCCGACGCCTAAATTTAGGTATTCTTTCCGCTTGAATATTACTGTTAAAACTCGAAGTTCTTGGATTCAAACCGTGTCCAATACAAGACTCACCGTCAAGTGTCGTCAGCCTTGCATCTAATTTCCGTCTTCATACCTTGGACACGGTTTATACAGTCGTCATAGCGTTCATGATTTATAAACCGACCGCTTCTGTGTCCGTCATCAACGTTGAATCGCACTTTCGTTTTCACAGGTCGCTCCAGAGATGTGCGAGGGTATATTCAGAGTTCTGTCCGCTATTCTGTGGCTGGGCAATTTAAGCTTCGAGGACGTGGACGGCGAGAGATGCGAGCTAAGTAAAGAGGACCTTGACATCGTAGCCACGGTGGCTCCTTTGATCGGCCTGCAGCTCGAGGATCTGACAAAGGTGGTGTTGATACGGCAGATAAACGTCCGCGGCAACATCACCGAGATACCGTTGAAGGTGCAGGAAGCCAGGGAAAACCGACACGCGATGGCCAAGGCGTTGTACTCGAGAACGTTCGCCTGGCTGATTAATCACATTAACAATTGTACCAATCCTGGCCAGGACAGCTCGAGGTTTCTCGGCGTGCTCGATATATTCGGCTTCGAGAACTTCGCCGTGAACAGCTTCGAACAACTGTGCATCAATTACACGAACGAGAAGCTGCACAAGTTTTTCAATCACTACGTGTTCGCGCTGGAACAGGAGCTCGTAAGTTCTATCGGTCGGCCGTCTGTAATTGTATACACGCTTTAACCCTCTTACAACACTGTTTCTATGTAACTGCGACAGACGTCTTATAAAAACCTTGGGCAACCGTTGTATAACACCAATGCTTTCGTCATATTGTTTTGCTTTTTGGTCGAACACCTCGACTGCTATGCTAAAGGCGATGAAAACTTGGGTCAGGCAAAGGATTTATTTTATTACAATTCTTCGTAATTTCTATTATTCAGAATTTATCAGTACCTAGTACGACGAAAGGATGTTAATAATGCAAGCGACAAATTTCTATGGAAATTAATGTGTCACCCATATATGAGTGACGTGGCAGTTAAAGTGTTAATACAGTGTTATAGGAGGGTTGACTGTGTTAGGGGTACGCAAAAAGTTTCCACCGTCTACAAGTATTAGCGAAATACCAAGCAGAGGCATTGAATTGAATAAAAATTCATCCTTGACTCTTTGACTACTGTGGACGCCTATAGGCGCTTAGAAATTTTGCCTTTGTTACACTGAGAGCGTCTATAGGTGTTCGACGCAGTTTGGCTTATATATTATCACAAAAATATCACAAAAGTTCGCCGTTCTCGGCGCACATCGTAACTCAATTCCTACCGTATGGTACTGCCGGTGCGTATCAATGTCTGCCGTAGTCAAGGGGTTAATAATCCTAACACGTGGCAGTGTAATAATGTTAATAAATGTTAATAACAATTATCTTACAAATATTGGAAACTTTCGCGATACCCCTAATGTTTAGTCGATCGTGTAACGTACTTAACCCTCGATAGCTAGGGTGAAACGTCTGTTACGTAACCGGTGGGGTGGAATTAAATTGACCTCGATAAAACCAGCAGACGGTTAATTGAATTCAAGCGCGATCATACACGATGTTCGATAACAAGCTGAAAATAAAATGCAGAATAAATTGTGATCAACGTGTTCGGTGCAATACGGGTCACCGATCACGGTGTTTAAACGTTTTCATATTGTATTAGGTTGGCAACTGAATGATCGCGGATTTTGTCGATACATGGTTTTACGCAATCATTTAGTTGCCAACCCAATAGTTTGTTAACCCGTTGCACTCGAGTGATGCCGCAGGATATTTTGAAATACAGTATAGAAGATCAATGAAAGGAATAAAAATAAATACATTCATAAGCATTTGAATGAATTTAGTTTTCGGAACCTTTGGCGGAAAAGTAAACATTCCAAGGTTTTTCAAAAATGCTATCCGAGTGCAAAGGGTTAAAAAAAAAAAGAACTACATTGTAACTTGAATAGAATTCCATCATCGTGGCGTTTACTATTGCTACTCTGTTATTTTATGTTTGCGCCATTGAAAGTTCACCCTTGCGATCGAGGGTCAAAAGTAAAAATAGCCTATCCGTCACAAGACGTTACCAGACCAATTATCGTAACACGCGCTATGGGTTTCGTGTTTCAGTACCGACAGGAAGAGATCCAGTACTCCCATATCACCTTTACCGACAACACCATGTGCCTGGAACTAATCGAGAAACCTCCACGATGTGTTCTTAAGTTACTGACCGAACAGTGCCATATGCCGAAAGGCTCCGACCTAGCTTACCTGACCAATTTGCACGCGGAATTCGAGAATCATCCGTGCTACGTGAAGGGTGACGATCGTCGCAAATGGGAGAAGGAATTTGGTGTGAAACATTACGCCGGCTGCGTCACGTATACTGTGGAGGGTTTCGTGGACAAGAATCGAGACGTGCAACAGGATGTGTTCTTCGATTTCATGTCGAGAAGCACGAACGAGTTTGTCCAAGAGATCACGGTTTATCAGGATCTTTTGGGCTGCACGGTGGCTCGTGCGAGCGGTAACGCGACAACTATGTCACGTGGAACGTCGAAAGGGAAACCGACTTTGTGCGACTCGTTCAGACATCAGTTGCAAGCTTTGGTGGATGTTCTACAAGCTACGACCCCTTGGTACGCAAGGTGTATCAAGCCCAATATGCAAAAGGTATCGAACCATTACGACGAGAAGTTGGTTCTTGATCAGTTGAAGTATCTGGGCATGTTGGATATCATTCGAATAAGAAAAGAAGGCTTTCCTATACACATGTCGTTCCATGATTTCATCGCAAGATACCGTTGTCTGGATAAAGCGCGTTTATCTTGCGTCGCTGACGAGAAAGAGGCTGTCAGAAGCTTGATCGGTAGTCAGGGCATACCGGAGACCGAATGGCAGATTGGAAAGACCAAAGTGTTTCTGAGAAGTTACGTGCACGAACCTTTGGAAGACTCCAGGAATCAAATGGTCACCAGTAACGCTATAATGATTCAGAAAATGTGGAGAGGCTACGTTAATCGAAAGGGTATGTTGCCTGTAATTATTGATGCTTTTGATGTTTATACAATTCGATAACGTTTGTATGGTTTGTTCAGAGTACAAACGCGTCAGAGATGCCGCGCTGAAGGTACAGCATGCTTATCGAGGCTGGAAGTTAAGGATAATGTTCATCAGGAAACGAAGAGCAGCCATTGTCATTCAGAGCCATCTACGCGGTGTGTTTGCGAGAGAAGTCGCAGCAGCTTTGAGAGAAATGAGACGAGTAGACGAAGAAATGAGAAAGAGGGAGAGGCTGGAGGAAGAGAGGAGATTGATGGAGGACAAGAGAACCCTGGAGGAAAGTCAAAGGTAAGATGGACCAAGTTGTTCGTGGTCGTACAAGACTCTATACCAGGCGTCGGCAACCATTATAGGCTGTGGGTGAAAATCAACTAAAGTGTGACTATTAAGAAGACGGTTCTGATCAATGGGTATTTTCATTTTGAAACAGTCCGTTAGTGACTAATAAGATAAATTTTATTGAGAAAACTGTTACGAGTAATATGTACTTGAAAATTACTAGGTATTATTAAAAATAGGGGTATTTGATATCAGGGATTATTGGAACTAGGAGTAATTATGCTAGAAAATATTTACGCTAGTGGATTATTAACTATAGGGATTATTTTCACTAGGGATTATTGATCCTGGAAAAAATTGTTCTAGGAAATATTGACACTGGGGATTATTTATATTAGGTAATATTGAAACTAGGGATTGTTGACCCTAAGTATAATAATACTAGGGAATATAGACGCTAGTAATAATTATACTTGGAAAAATGACAACCAGCAAAATTATACTAGGGAGTATTAACACTACGGACAATTACACTAGGGAGTATTGACGCTTCGGATAACTACATTAGGGATAATTACAACCGGGGTATATAGACGCTAGGGATTATTTACACCCGAGAGTATTGAAACTAGGGATTATTCATCCAACGTATAATAAGACTAGGGAATATAGACGCTAGGGATAACTACGCTAAGAAATATAGACGATAGGGATTATTTACACTAGGGGAAATTGCACTGTGGAAAATTACACTATCTCAAAGTGTCTGTTTCGTGTTTATATTTTATAATTTATTTTTATATATATATTATACTTTATTTGCGGAACTCAAATGGGTCACTTGAAATAATCAAACGGGTCACTTGGTGGACCCGCGGGTCATAGATTGCCGATGCCTGTTCTATACCTTCGTTTCGGTAAAGAAAATTCACGTAATCTTCACGTAGGACGATCTCTTTGTTTGTGCGTTAACGGTGTTTCCCATTTGTGTCCTTTGTAGCGCACAGTACAATGGTATTGTCGGAATGGAAGCCGGGTAAGTTCGTCGATAGTTCGAATGACGACTTGAAAAAGCCCTAAACACCAGCATGATCAGTTTACAGCGAGCAATTGCTTTTAACATAGACGCAGATCATAACGCTACGACAACCGTCATTGACCACTAACATCGTTGTCGTAGCGTTGATACGCAATTCACGCGCATACGCGAGCACCCGATTAATCCATGCACTCGACAACTAAAGCATCCAAGATTAAAACTGAACTTTGTAAGATCATCACACGCATGTCGTTCGATATTACAGAAAGGCGCAAGAGGAAATCGCCGCGTTGTCGCAGATGGCCGAACAAATGAACTCGAAAATGGCTGCCTCGGATTTGCAGTCCGTGGATCTGGACAATCTGTTCTCATTTCTGTCCGACGTGCAATCGACGAAAGGCAACCAGATCATCGAGGAGATCGGTGAGCAAATGGACGAATTGGTTGAAGATCTTGACGTGGAATTGGAGACGGTGATTCAACAAGAAATGGAGATGAACGCGAAATCGGAATCCAAAGCGACTACCCCGAACGGACAGGAAGCCACTTCGCCCTCGCAACAACAGCAACAACAGAGGATACCCTGCGCCACTTCTGGCAAACTTGGCCAACCGAGTCTTCCAGAACCTACAGAACCTCCTCCGCCTCCGCCACCGCCCGCACTCACTTTAACGTTGAACGGAGACTCCTCCGTCGATAACGGAGAACCGATCTACGAATCCGTTTTGCCACGCGACGAGAACAGTCCTAGCAGTCCGATAGTCGTAAACGGAAACTCTGTGCCGTTGGTCAACGGTGAATCCTGCGGATCGCCTCCTCCGGTACCGAATAACAAAGTCATCAAAGAATCGATCGCTGGTAGCCCTCCTTCCAGACCTGAATCCAGGAATTCCAATAGTCATCATTTGCACAATCATCAGCCGGTGCCTCAACAACAACAGAACGGTCACGATCAACAGCAACAACAGCAACAACAATCGCAACAATCTCAACAACCACCGGTCGAACGAGAACAAAGGCGTAAATGCAGGGTGGAGAGGAAACTTCAAGAACTCGAGGACAAGAAAGAGCCGGATAACGAGGTCACCTATCATGATATCGTGGAATTCGCGCAGAACTATTTTAACAGTCATGAAAGGTCTCCCGAGGGTACGATAATGGCCACGCTTACCAGAAAATCGCGTGGCAAGAGCGTGGAATACATTCCGAAGTACGAGATGGTCACGTATTACAAAGGTTCCACTATACCCAATTCGCACATTCATATGTACGATCCTGATAACGTCAACGTGGCTTGTTCGGTGTTCAGGGTAAGCATTTTTCTATCAGTAACGCTAGAATTATCAAAACCAACCAATATAACCGGCTTCAGATGTTTTATTTGAACCCTTTCGGTACGGAAGAGCTGGCCGCGGTTGTACATTCGCCAGTGTATGTCACGAAAATATGTTTTGCCGCAGACACGGTGTAATGCTTTTATTCCAAGCAGCGCCGTTTACAGTGGGCATTCGTAGACGAATGTCGACTTTAGGCGGCGGTAGAACCGAAAGGGTGTAATTACGAAAGTTATTAAGATCCAACGATATTTTTCAGGATCTGTGCAAGTACACAAGGGGAGAGATGAAGCTGGACCAAGAAATCGCGACGATTCAGAGCATAATCGGTTACGGTATCGAGCGCGAAGAATTAAGGGATGAAATTTTCGTCCAGTGTATGCGTCAAGCAACCAACAATCCCAATCCCGAATGGGCAGAACGCGTTTGGTTGTTGCTTTGTCTGGCGATCGTCGCTTTCCAACCGAGCAAACTACTTTACAAGTACTTCGTGTCTTTCCTGCGAAAGAACTTGGCTCTGGAAGGAAAACTGAGGCAGTACGTTCAATGGTGCGTGGATAATTGTAAAAACACCAAGGTCTCGTGTAGACAGCATCCACCATCGACGGTGGAAATCGCTGCTATGAGACGACTCGGCACCATAGTCTGTCGATTCTTCTTCCTGGATGGAAGAACCAAAGCGATCGACGTGCATCCGACCGATACCGCGGCCGATGCGGTTGCTAAGTTAGGTGAAAAGTTGGGTCTTCGATCGCTGGAGGGTTGGGCAATTTATCAGAGCAGGCCAGACGGCGAGGAACACGTGCGAGCTCATGATTATTTGTACGACGTTATAGCCGCTTGGGAGATGTAAGCACG
This sequence comes from Stelis phaeoptera, assembly GCA_943735885.1. Classification (NCBI taxonomy): domain Eukaryota; kingdom Metazoa; phylum Arthropoda; class Insecta; order Hymenoptera; family Megachilidae; genus Stelis; species Stelis phaeoptera. The sequence goes on along the minus strand of OX030939.1, from coordinate 8,869,198 downwards.
TTTATTCCCTGTACCTTGTTAATTAAACCTTCGTGTTATTAATTTATAGTTCTGTTCTTCAAGGAAACAATGTAAATTGAATACAGCGCAATCAACCTTCTCGACGTTGAGACGCGGCAATAATGCCACTTTAGGAAGCGGTGATAATCGATTTGTGTTCAAACGAAGATTGTTCCGTAACACTCGAGAAATATCCCAAGATCCGGTCGAAGTGAACATGCTGTACGCTCAAGCTGTGTACAATGTCGTTAAAGTAAGTAAACGAACAGTGTCAAGGCGAACGGAACGGTCAAGTTTTCGACGGTTAAAGCTGCGTTCAGGCTGTGTCAATAGTTGGGCGCAGGTAGCCTTGCCTGTGACGACCCGAATTTCTGCAGGTCTGTCGTCCGGGAAAGAAAACAACGCCAGTAACACAGAAATTCGGACCCCTCGTTGCGAGGGTCATTTGTGCCAACTATTGGCATAGTCTGAACGTAGCCTTAAACGGTTGTCTTGTCATGAAACACCGTTTCCGTTGGCCTTGACTAGAGAAAGTTGCCTTTGCAACGTTGTAACTTTCCCCATCGCAACGAGAAGAAAAGAAAAAATGACATTGGTCCTCCGACGCTCGAGTTTTCCAAACGTTCTGTCCGGCAACGTTATGCTAGGTTTACACCTTACCGAGTACTCGGCCAAACACTCGTCTGGTGTGAACAGCACTCGGCCGAGTTACTCGGTTTGTGTAAACTTAGCATAAGAATTAGCGTACATCGTTAATTAATATATTTTTCCACGCGAATACGTCTTTCAGTTACCTCATAATGATTCTTCTTTAACCTTAATTACTTTTTAGTGCGATGACTTCCCGGTATCCGAGAAGGTGGCGCTCCAGTTGGCAGGTTTGCAAGCTCAGGTCGCTTTGGGTGATCCCAAGGACAACGATCGACTAGATTATTACAGCGAGGTGGACAGCTTTTTGCCTTATCGGATAAGTCGTGCTCGTGGCGACGATGTATGGGTGCCGATAATAGCCCAGGCCCACAGACAGTACGGGGCCGGCCGTAAGGAATTGGCTGCCAAAGTGTTGTATCTATCGTGCGTGATGCAATACCCGCTTTACGGCACCACGATGTTCAACGTCACTTATCGAGGCTACTGGTCCTACGGCAATCAATTAATCTTGGGCATCAATTGCGATGGTCTGATGTTGATCAAACCGGACGACAAATTCGTCTTGTCCGAGTATCGTTATCAAGACGTGGAGAGCATCATGCTGGATCCAAGCGATTCCTTCATCACCCTGTCCCTTCTCCGGCACAATCCTGACAGCTCGCACAAGTGTTTCGTCTTCGAGACGACGCAGAAGAACGAGATAGGGAGCCTGATCGTTAGTTACTGTCCAGCGTTGGCCGGTTGGATCACCGAGAACGAGGTTCCTACCAAGAAGCTCAAGTGTATCACCAACGAGGATCGTATCAGGCTTTATCATAACTTGGTCAACTGTCGAAGAACGCTCGTCGATGCGGAGATACTGAGAAAACCTCAAGACTCCGGCGGTGGTTTTCTTAGAAACACACTCAGGAGACTGTCGAAACACAGAATAGAGAAACTTAGACAGGAACACGGTAGCGCCATTGATCATGGCGAAACTTACAAGGGATTCCCGTACGCGTATTGGGCGTTTAGCAGACAGGCGATACCTCAAAGTCTCTCGAAACTACCCGATCCTGACGAGCAGATAGCTTTGAGCGTGTTCCAATTGATTCTAACCTACGCCGGGCTAGGTCAAAATGGCGACACGGTTCGCCGAGTGGAGGACGAACACGTGAACCTTATACAAACCGTGATGGAACGTTGCATCAGGAAAGAGAACTTGCTGGGCGAATTGTATCTCCAATTGATCAAACAGACCACCGATCATCCTGATCCGAACAGTCGGGTGAATCTCAGGCATTGGGCGTTGCTTTCTTTGGCTTGTTCGGTTATCCTACCGCCGCAGAAAGTGATTCGAAAGTACTTGATCGCGCATTTGAAACGATGCGCCAGCGATTACGTAACCGAGGAGGGTAAATACGCCCGATTCGCCGAAAAGTGCCTTTACAAAACACAGGGCACGAGAAGAAGACAATGGCCACCGAGCAGGGAGGAGATAATGTGCACGATAAATCGCAGGCCTATTTACGCGAGATTCCATTTCATGGACGGACAGTACCATGCTGTCGAGTTCCATCCATCGGCTACAGCCAGGGATGTCATGGAAATTATCAAAGTTAAAATTGGTCTCGATGAAACTGCCATGGGTAATTTAATCTTAATTATTGGCTCATTAAATGTGAAACTTGGCAAATGGCTAAACCAGGGGTCCCCCAATATAAAACAAATGTTAAAAAAGAAAAAAAAGCTTATCTGTTTCTTAAATGATTTATTTTATTTTGATAAAATCAAATTTTTACATCAATCAATGAGAAGAATGTGCTTGATGACGCTTGGCAAGATTAGCAATGTTTGGGTGGATATTTGTCAGTTTCAGTCTATTTGAAACCAGATTCAACCATATACGAGCTTGGGACTGTAATTAAAAAGGGAAATGCAATTACAAATAGCATTCCGCGTCTGATTAATTTAATCAGAGAAGGAGAAAAAACGAAACACGAGGTGGGAATTCTCCTCAGCTCTGCACAATACCTCAAATGAAAATAAATGACACGTATTTGTTAAAAAACAAAATAAGTTTGTTTTCTGTTTGTCAAGTTTCATACTTAACAACCCAATATTTCACAGTATAATTAATATTAATATCAATAACGTTATCATTGTATAAATATATTTACAGGTTACGCTATATACGAGGTGTTAGGACCAACAGAACGAGCCCTGATACCGGAAGAAAAGATCGCCGACGTAATGTCGAAGTGGGAACGTTACAGGACCGCGAACGCACAACAAAATCAATCACAAAGAAAACATGCGCATCACTTTTTCTTATTCAAGAAACATTTGTTCCTCGATCAGTATATGAATCTTGAAGATCCGGTAGAAAAAGAATTACTGTATCATCAAGTGTTGCACGATTTACGCGCTGATCGTTTCCCCATCACCGAGAAGGAAGCTGTAAGGGCCGAACTTTACTTTGGGGGACCTAAAATTTTCGACCTTCTTTTCTTTTCTTTTAATTTATAGTTTTTGTTAATTTATAGCCCGCACACTTAGTTACTTATTGGTTAGTGAGTCGGTTCCGCACACGCAGCTACTCAATAGTAATAGAAGTTGTTTCTGAACTTTTAAATGAATTCTGAGTTGGTTTATCGTTAGATTTTTTGACGAGGGAGTGCCAGGGGCAAATGCTCGAATATAAATGCTCATAACTTTTTAACCACCGAATTCCTAAAGTTAAAATTTACATTTTCAGATTCTATACATAAAAAATTATAAATTAAAAAAAAAGTCGAAGATTTTAGATCCCCCAAAGTAAAGTTTAACCACTGCAAGTAATTCTGTTGCAAATTTTTTGGAAAGGTATCTTATATTATCGAACGATGCGTTTTCAGATGATGTTGACTGCGTTACAAGCTCAATTGGAACTCGGTGATTGTGAAGACACCGTGTCGGACCACGATTACCGGACTATATCGAGTCACTGCCTACCCGCAAGACTGGTTCCGAATTTATGTATAGAAGGTGTCCTTCAACATCATCAATCCGTACGAGGAATGACACCGCCAGAAACTAAGAAGGCTTTCTTAAACTTAATACAATCGTGGCCATTGCACAGAGCGACGATATTCGACGTTATGCAGTCGTTCACCTCGAACTGGCCCCGCGTTCTCTGGCTGGCCGTCGATCAGCTGGGTCTTCATCTTCTGGAGCATCGTTCCAGGAACACTCTCTGTACCTACGAATATAGCAGTATTCTAAGTTACAGTCCGGCTGTTAGTTGTTTGATGATCATCACTGGTACCGACAAGAAGCAGAGCAAAGTTATCCTGACGACATCTCAGGTAACTGTTCCGAGAATGTTTTTAAAGAGTCAGTATGGATTTATTGTAAATGTTTTCAAGAATTTTCTTCTCATAGTTAAAATTTATTTTTATACATAAAAATAGAGGTTTGAAATCCATACTGACCCCTTAACGCAGCCAACCTACAACATTGAGATTCGATTTCAGGCACACCAAATAGCGAATCTGATTCGCGAGTACATGGATGTCCTTCAGTCGCCACCGGAAATACCGAAGAGAGACTCGGTGATAGCACAGCAGATAGCGCAACAACCGATTCAACAAGCCACGAATCTGCCAACCGGTGGTCGTAAATCTCGACCTGCTTCGGTGTTACACAGAGGTGCTCCAGTGATACAATTGCAAGCTAGTTAAAAAGGTTAGGTAACTTATTAGGTGCGACGTTTCTCCCCAAGCTGATACGCGAGACACAATTACCTCTTGTGTATGTAAAACATCCTACTCTTTACGTTTAAACAAACGTACACACTTACCCTCGCGTTAATCCTATCTTAATTTTTGTAATTTTATAATATTTATTTAATCTTCTCTACTGATAGGTTCTGTGTTTCATAGTTGATCTTTTATAGATAAAACGTTACTCGTCTAGTTAGTGTTTTTGTTTTATAGAATTAAATTCAGTATCAGATTGGGGTGAAAATAAGTTAAAAAGAAACAAAGTGTATCCAATTATTAATGCTTTACCGGCAAGGCCTATCAAGCGACAAGTATCGGTCGCAACGAGATGGCACTAGCCTAATTTCTTTCTTCCAGTATTTATTCGATTTAGCCATGGATCTAAGAATACATGGACGGAGCGTAAAGTAATCTTTTGGGCAAGGGGTTTGCTTAATTTGCGATAAGGGGAAATAAAATGTCGTCATTTTTCATTCGTTTGTCGTCTCTATCTTCGACTTGTCCCGATCGTCAATCTTCGGGTAGCCGAATATAGCCGAAGCGTGCGCAGCGCACGTGTTACGTATTGTATGGACTTTCGGGAATCATCGAGTATGCGGCGGAAAACCCCGATCGAGACATATTCTAGAAAGAGACAGCTACACACACCCCTTACGGCAAATTTGGCAAACCACGGGTGAAATACTCCGTTCATATATTCTTAGGTCCATGGATTTAGCATAGAGCTCGAGAGACGTCGAAAGAGATAGCTATCGCCGCGGAGAGAAAGAGAATATATCATCGAACGCACCGACAAATAACTGCCATTACGATTTTTAAATACTGAAAAGGTTCGTGGAAGATTTCGATTTCCATTTTGTCCGTCATTGTTGTTGCCTTTTTTACGAGCGATCATCCAGTGTTTTTTATACAATTTTTGCAGGATATACACAGCACGCAATAATCGTTGAATCAGTCGGTAAATATTGTTAAATATATGATACCACGTTTTCAGCATATCATTTTCCAATGCTCGACTAAAATGTGTGTGATCGTCACAATTCATTTTTTTAATATCAAAAATGACCAATTTATTGATTCTAAACTTCGATGTCGCTTGACTTGTTAATCAATCTGTTCAACGATGACGATAATATAAAGTTGCTATATTAAAATCGACGTTAACGTTGTGGAAAATTTAATAATTATACACTCTATTATTATGAATTATTAGACGTAATATTGCATTTAAAATATTTACACGATTGTGTAGCACACTGAATGATGTAAAGGCATAGGTGTATTTCTTGATAGGTGCTACATATTATTAAACGGCAAACGATGAATTTCAACAGGTTCTAAATGAAAGTCGAAATATAATCTTGCCTTCTTTTTATCGACAATCCTTTCATGATGTTGTCTATTGTTTTGTTTTTTCTTGTAAAAATTAACAATCATGAGATTAAAGCAAGTAGCATGTTTATATTTCGCGCGGAAATAAATCCGTCAGACGCGATCGTAAATAGATCGAAATTACCATGAAATTGCGTCCAAGATAAAATTTCTTGTTTACTTTTATTTCTAATTCAATATCGCTCAATATCTTGGTGTGTAAATACTAAGCAAAAAAAAACGACAGATCTCAAGCGAAATTCTCCAGTGTTCAATGATATATTATCAAATAAATTAGATTTAAATCTCGCTTATATGTCAAACGAAATACTATCTAATTGTAACTTAACCGTTTCAGATACAATTTTTCATACGCTAGTATTTGAAATTCTTCGAAATCTACACTGTTTACAATTTACAATATAGAAATATCGTTAACATCACTCTTTTTTGATAACGAGCGACACATGTTCAACTCTATAATAATTACAAAAAGAAAAAGAAAAGAAAAGGAGCATACATTATTAATTTTTGACGTGACGTGACGTGACGGCAGTGTGTCCCCGGTTTAAAAGAAAAATATTTTAAATTTCTTTCGGACCAATGTTCCGTTCCGAAAAATAGGAACCACTTGTTATGGATCCCTAATAATACGTGGTTGACGTCTAATTGTAAGATTATAAAAACGCAGACAAACCGAAGGGAAATAATTTTTCGATAATGTAGTGCCATCTAAGAAACTTTTGCATAACTATCCGCCCAAAAATATTGTACCCGGTCGATGGGCGTCGTTATGAAAACATTGTAAACGCGCAGATTTATTTAATCGATGGATAAATCCCGAGGAACAAGGATTCGAGGTAAACGGGAAAGAAAAAGAAAACTGATTACCGATATTCTCTGTAATCTAACGATGTATTTATTCCAATTTTCTTTCCGGGAGTTTGGCTAAGATTCGACGAGTGCAGACAGACTGTGATCCGCTTTGGGCGTCCTTAGTCTTCGAGAGCTGTTTAACGAGTGAGACTTTGTGTTTTAACTACTAAAAAAGAAAGAAAGAAAGAAAGAAAGGAGGATGAAGAATTCTGGCGTGTGTGAGAGGGAATGAAAGAAAGATGGCGTGAACGTGTGAATCCAGGATACGATTTGCGGCGCATGCGTGATAATTTAAAAAGAAAGGAAGGAAAAAAAACGTAAACAGAAGAGAAAAAAAAATGAAAGAAAGAGGGAAAAAGTAGGTATGTGATTCCCTGTTTGTGTAACTTAAGCGAAATAAATTATTGGTTGACGATGTTATATTGAAATATTTAAAAGAAATGGATAAAGATGGGTGACACTGTATATACGTATAAATAGGCACGCATAAACTATACGCACACCATCATGTTACACGCGTACATGTCACACACAGCAACACAGTGATACGAGACGAACTTTTGTTGTAAAGTTGCAGGAACACTGTGCACGGTGAGTTTACACGCTTGAGAAAAGAATATACATACTATTATATAAATATAAATATGAACATAAATATAAATATATAAATATATATATAGATTAATTAATATACTCCAGCTATGTATAAGGATTACAAATAAAAAGAAAGCGAAGCTTTAATATTGCAAATAACGAGGATTTTTCTTTTTCTCGACGTAAGGATGTCATCAATTTCAGATGTTCCAAACATATTTGACCTTGGACGTTGCAACAGGTATGAAACACAATGAAACAACCATTTTAGTGTTGTATATACATTATCCTTTTTTATTCGTAATTTTGTACATAATAATCAGACAAGTAACAGTGCTCGTTTCTTTTCGTCACGATTGCCCGTGTATTTGCAGCGAAAAGGACTTCTCGTTTAATTGTTATAATTTTAACATTAAATACGTACGTATATATACATATATTATCATTGATTTCTAATTGTAGAACGAGGGGATACAGCAATCACAGAGGCAATCACAATGTACACAAATGTTCGGATACAATGAAAAATAAGTATCATTAAGAAATAGAGAAAAGAATAAACGCTAGAACAAGTGGAAAGTTAAGTTTGACGTGAATGTATTGCATTTTATAACCGGTATTCTTAGTTGTTGGCTTTTTCATGTTCATGGAAAATGTGCTTTATGTTACTTCCGGTGAAATTTTTCAGGCTTCCTTCCCACGTTTGTAACTGCGTGAAATTAGCGGAAGCACGCTAATTCCTTTAGATTAAAGCTTTTTTTTTGTTGTTGTTTAGATGGAGCTTTCATGAAACAACTTCGTTTAGAATTTAGTCATAAATAAAATTACATGGAGCTTTTAAGAACCTCCTATCAAGGACACACGTTCAAAGACATGTGTGAAAACAGCCTTAAAGTGAGTTGAAGCTTTTTGTTCTTCTTTTTTCATTTTTTCTGTTTCTTTTCTCCTTTATCTTTGCCAGAACAAATCGAAACTGAAGTATATGACTAGTTTGTGCGTAATCGTTGATACAAGGACAAATTATTATAATTTCATATCAAAAACACATATACAGTTAATGAAAAATGATATAAAATGATTAAGAGTACAATTTTACTTATAGAAATAGTTAATTCATTTTGACAAAGATAAAGTCAATATTGCTTTTTATTTCCTTCATTTGTATGATTTTATTTTCTTTCCATTTCCTTTTTATAATATCTTTGGCACCCGTAAAGCAATCAAAATGCGATAAAATAAAATTAGAATGGGTATACATATGTAAACTGACGGTACGTTTAGTGTTAAGTATTCACCACGATTGCATGATCTTGACCGTGTTCAATGTCATTACCGGCATGGAACCTTGGATCGGTGTTTCTCGAAATATCGGTCGAGGCCGTGAAATATTTCCGGTCACTGTCAAGGGTTCGTGATCACACTTCCAGCGGTCGCGATAATCGATTTCGCTGCGAACCGTAGGCTCGCTGCCATTGGCCTCGAGAATAATCGCGGCGCCATTCAAACGTACACAGACGTATGTATGTACCGTTAGAGTTTAAAGAACTCGTTTCGTCGCTGTGGAATGCTTCCATAAATAGAACCCAAACGACTCAAAGAACCAGGCGAGAAAAATATTGATATTATGCTACCAACGAAGTATCAAATAATATAGTAGGTATCGGTGAAAGAAATTTAAACAAATTCTAAATACCATTAATATTAAATTAAGATACCAAGCGAAAAGTTTGAATTGGAAAACGAAACCATAGTAATTTGAATGATTATTAATTAGACAACGTTGATCCAAATTAGTATGTTAATACTTTATTTAAAACTGTATCGGTGGAATAGATTTAGGTTTTTAATTAAAAAGAAGAAAAAAACAATGCTTTCATAATATATCATAATTGATTGTATTAGAAATTATTTATAAAAAAAAAAAAAAAAAAAAAAACAAGATAAACATCTGATGGTTCATTTCAAAATTATTTTTTATATTTCAGTAATCCGATTTGTTCACGTAACGTACATCGAAAGAAACATTGAGTGCAAAGGATTTGCTTATCATACTATTTAATATTAGCCTCGTATAGGACTCACTGTTTTTTTTGTCACAGAACATCGAAAGCGTTTCTTATTACAATACTGTCCTCTCGTCAACGCGGTCACAACTTCCGGTGCGAAACGAGAGACAGATCTTCGTCGATCGGGACTGGTAATGTATTTCCGACGTATTTGCACGAAATCAACAACACGAATTCTTAAAGCGACACATACACGCGCGCGTTCGATTAATTTGCGTGTTTATCACTTCCGTCTTGTTCTTTTATATATTAATCATTTAAAATATAACTGAATCGTCGAAGTGTTTGCTATTATTTTTTTTAACTTGGGCACCGTTGCTCGGCAACGGAAAAACGCGGGAATCCGTTCGAATTCAAAATAAGTGTATCAAAATATCGAAGAAGGATTTAAAATTGCATTACATCTAATATGTCAAAAAATTGACACCGACTGTATAATTTACAATACTTTGAGATTAGTAAAATTAATTTAAGAGTTAAAGGATCGAAGCATCATCGACCACGAAATATTTCGAATACATCGCGATATCGTGTGACGCGTTTTAAATGCTCGGTCGGTAAGTGTGTTCTCTACGCGAAGCGATCGAGAAATTTATGGGGGAATTTCGTATGTAAATATAGGGAATGCTTCGAACGAAGAAATCGAGGGAAGTAAAAGCATTTTGGATTCGTGCAAACGTAAGTAAAAATACATTCACAATCGTTAGAATTTACGATACGCACATAACGAATTCATAGATAAGAGAGTAATACTACTCGCCATAATACATACTATATAACCTTCGGGTGTGTTTCTAGGATCGAATCGAGTAACGAAAAAATGCTAAAAAAAAAATAGATAATACGTCCGCGACGGTACTTCTTACACGCTACAGGTAAACCTTGATTATTTTTCTATTTTTATCAACCCTTTCGCTACTACGGACAATCATAATCGTTTCCCACTAAACGATCATTATGTATAGAATATTATACATATACTAGAATTAATAAGAATGATGGACCAATATGGCGACCATAAGGAAAATTTCAAATAATGCAGGTAAAGAAAATAAATTTGACGCACGAAATCGTTTTATTCGCATTTGTGTATCGTAGCGAAAGGATTAACAAATACGACACTTTAAGCAACAGATAATGTAAACAGAGGTATTTGTTTCAGGTCGTGGTTACCGACGGAGCAGTATTCGAGAAAGTACCGACGACAGAGAATCGAATCTTCTTTTTTTTTATTACCACGGTAATACGATCGAAATCGAGCCGAACTTTAATTACGCTTATCGGCAGTTGTGATTTTTGCACACGAAATCACCACTCCCCAAGCAACGAGTAACAAGTGGCTGACGCATTGAATTCGATATATTACCGAGTTAAGATAAAAAATCTAGTGTACTTCAAATTAACCCTTTGAACAGACGAATGTTACACTCGAAAGAATACAAAACAGTTATCTATGACACATATCAAAAGAGGTATTTTATAATTAGTAAAATTATTAATATAACGATACGGTCTGAAAGGGTTAATCGCGTCGGTTTGCGATACAACGTCCTCGATTCGAGCTTGAAACATCGTTTAGATATATCAATATTCAGCACCAGATAACACTTCCGTAAATCGCTATTTAAACTCGCTACGGTTAACGATATTACATATAAATACAATCGAGAAATAAATAATGCTCATTTGTAACATTCGCTAATACAGTTTTTATTTGGCGCGCGAGCAGCTGACGCTCTTTATTCTTTGTAGAAATGATTTGAAATAGTTCAAGCGTCAACGGAGAAGGGAAAGAACGGAAATCTGATACACGGTGTTTCGACGCTCGTGATTGTAATCATAAAATAGGAATTTCGAAAACGAGTCACCTGCTCGTGCGCTTTTCTATCACATTTATAAAGTAGACTTCGGACTTTTCAACTTTGCAACAATCACTAATGTGTACGATCAACATGGATTGAATATTGAATTCAAAATGTAGATCGTGATAAATCTCGTCAGAAGGAAACTGCGATTGGACGTGTGTGTAGTTTCGTGAGAAACTGTGATTATTCCAGAAATCCTGGATTTGTCGAATGAATCAGATCTTTTATCAAAATAATCGTGTTACGCTTTGACACATCGATGCTGATAATTTATGGCGTTCAACACCTTGTGCACCGATATCGAATCATTCATCAAACAGATTTAATCGCAAATACGACATTTCATCAAGTTTACAACCATTATACAACTTTATATTTTGTAAGACAGTGAAATCTTTCGTTTCTAAATTGTAGCCGATTGACCGAAGGATAAATAATTAATTACAATGACTATAAAAGGGTTCACAAGGTGTTGCATAATTAAACAATAACAAGCTTGCCAACTGCATTACGCGTTCCAGATTCTCTAAACGCTAACTGCGCAATTAACCCATCAATTCCTAGAAATATATATGTCAATTCTATTCATTTCTAAAAAAGTTATACAGGGTGTCCCGTAACTCTAGTGTAAGAGCCGGAAATGAGGATTAGCTGAGACGATTCTTTAAAACAATTTCCTTTGCACAAATGGCGGACGGGGTTTCGTGTTTGAGTTATCAACGAAAAACAGTGACCAATCAGAGCGCGCGTAGAGCACGCGCTCAGCCGTGATTCGCTCGAAGTTACCCTATCACGGCTGAACGGGCCCTCTACTCGCGCTCTGATTGGTCAGCGTTTTTCGTTAATAACTCAGAAACGAAGCATCGTCCGACATTTTCGCAAAGGAAATTATTGTTTAGAATCATCTCAGCACCTCCCATTACCGGCTCCTATTTAAATAAGTAATACATCAAATCATCATCACGATAAAAATTAATTGTTAATTGTTTCAACAATTAAAATTAACAAATAACAATTAATTAATGGTAACCTTGCAAAACGAATACATATTCAAAACCAACTAATTTAATCATCAATTTGCAATTAACAGTTAAAAATTTAATCGTTAATTGTCAGAATCATTTAATTATGTCCGACACTGATCTCATCGGTGTTTATTCAAAGCAAACAGGTAGTAAAGAGATTGGGTTAATTTGCAGAAACGTCCAACTTTTGGGTGCTTATTATAAAAATAAATATTTGTTCCCTAAGTTCGCGCTTAAACGATATCGCATGTAACGTTCTCCTTTTTTTTTTTTTTCATTTCAGATCATTGAAAGTAAACTTTAAACGCAGAGCATCAGGTTGAACGAAACGAGACTCGATTAAAATATTTACAATTTACATCTTTTACTTTCAACGAAGTTTGCGGCTGCAAGATACCGTACGAGAAGCAGCGACCGCTTCTTTTCGCAAAGTGTTGTGCACACGAGTATTCTGTTCCGTGCGTTTTGCACGCAAGACGAATATTCAGAGAATCTGACCGCTTCGTATAAAGCCAACCAGAAACTTATTAATAGACCTTTTGCTGGCCAGTGGTTATTGACTGAAGAGCAATTAATAAGCTTCTGATCCGTTAACGAAATGATTAAATTTAGGTGGGTTGTAAATTAAGAGGATCCTTGATAATACGACATTGTTACTCCTCTCGGTTTTTAATTAATAAACGGTTTGTCCGTGAATAGTAGGATAGTCGTTGACTGCAACGTAGGTCACCAATTCGTGTCAGATATGTACCAACCAAGAATTAACACTTTGACGACTGTACAGAATTAATTACTATTGTAATTACGTCAAATTAAGTTTTCGAGTTTCTGTAATGTATCCAAGAACTTTTCAAAGCACAAATAGTAATATTTTATACAATATACGTGTACAATGTCAGTCGTCAAATTCACGTTGGCGAATCTAGGACGACGGACCATGGAGAGAGTCCACAATACGAATTGAATCTTAGACTATATTTTGTTATAAAATTTCAAAACAGTGCTAACATTTTATTATCTTAACGATTGAAGTTATCATGGTATTTGAGGTATTCTTAATTATCTATATTACCGTGCGAGAAAATTAAAACATGGCTATTTCCATCGTTGCAGTCGACGCGTTGAAAATGATCGTGAAACCATCGAGAAGGATTATACATATGTATATTCATGTCGCAGACAATGAAAGACGTGTAAAGGGAGCTTTCAAGAATCTCTACAATTTGCAACGACTATAATGCGCACGTTATGAAATTTAACGAGACATTTTTAAATGCAAGTAACAACACACCGATATAGCTATCCGTTCGTCGGAACAGCAAACTCTCGGCTCTTCTTTCTTTTATCCCTTTTTTTTTTTTGTCTTTCGATCGTACGGACGGTTGCTTTCGTCGGAGAATAAGACTCTCTTGATTATACATACACGTGTATACATATACATATATATATATACTCTTTGAAGAAAAAAAAAAGCACGCGGAAATCAGTTTCCAGTCCGATTTACTGATTTGTTCGTTCGTTTGCGAAGACGGAGCAATTGTGCCTGTTCCAGTTAACGAGTTGACCCTTGCGTTGTCAGCCTTTAATATTTAAAATTCAGGGGAGACTGGAATCCATCCGTATAATTAAAATTTTGTATAAGAATTTTGAGTAATTGTATTTATTTGTTTATTATTGTAAAGGAATTTTAATAATTTTTATATTTTTAGACAAAATCTAAACTGGAGATTCGTAAAGTTGAAATTGATGGATGTTTTTATAAGAATATAAAACAATTGTTAAGGGGAGCTGCTCGCGCAAGGGTCAAATTGAAAAATTGTCTTGCTTCGTGAACTGCGTTGAATCTGTTTAACACGTTAAGCACCACGTCGGTCATCGACATTTTGTGCAATCAAATAATTGAGAAAAAGAAGTATGAAATAAACAGTGGATAATGTTAATATTAAGTTAATAACGCTGGCTATCGAATTGAAATGTTAAATTTGAAAAGTAATCGACCGCGTACTTGATAATTAGGATTTTAGAGTGTCTGACTACGCACGTCCGTTTTCACTGTGCCGCTGTGACGTCGGCCCCTGGGGACTGACAGTGGACTTCTCGTTTGGACATTTCAAAATATGATATTTTAAGTTTCCAAAGTTCCAAATTTCGGACTTTCAAATCTCAATTTTCCAAATTTCTATATCTTTAATTTCCAAATTTCGAACTTTCAAATTTCCAAATTTCAAAATTGTAATTTCCAAATTTCGAACTTTCAAATCTCAAATTTCTAAATTTCAAATTTCCAACTTTCCAAATCTCAAATTTCCAAATTTCCAAATTTCCAAATATCAGATTTCTAAATTTTAAGTTTCCAGTTTCAAATTTCGAACTTTCAAATCTCAATTTTCCAAATTTCCAAATTTCTAAATTTTTAATTTTAAATTTCCAAATTTCGAACTTTCAAATCTCAAATTTCTAAGTTTCCAAATTTCCAAATTTCTAAATTTCAAATTTTAAATTTCCAAATTTCGAACTTTCGATCTCAAATTTCTAAATTTCAAATTTCCAAATATCAAATTTCCAAATTTCGAACTTTCAAATCTCAAATTTCCAAATTTCCAAATTTCGTACTTTCAAATCTCAAATTTCTAAATTTCAAGTTTCCAAAACTCAAATTTCTAAATTTTAAATTTTAAATTTCCAAATTTCAAATTTCCAAATCAAAGGACAGCGAAGTCGGCGCTGCGCTCAACGTGTTAACCAAAATAGACCCGGCTTTGTTATTTGTACGCGAAGAAACAATATAGAAACTTCAAAGCATTAAAAAATTATCGATTTTTCTTCGCTTTCAAGCTTCATGTACGAGCACAATGTCACGCCCAATTGCACACGAGCCAGTTGATATACTTTTTCGTTTTATTACACTCAAAGAGGACCTGTTTCTCGTATTTCCAAACGCTTTTTTTTTTTGTTTGTTTGTTTGTTTTTGTCACTAAATTTCTCCCGTATCTAAACTATATTCACACGATTTTACATTATTATTATTATTATTATCACTATATTATTGTTATTAAATATTATTATTACAAAGTATATATCATCGTGATCGACAGATATGATGATTGCTTAACACACACGAAAGAGGAGCCGGTGGTGATTGATCGCGATATTTTCAAAGGCTTTCTCGAAGCATGTTTGTTTTCTCTTTTTCTTTTTCTTTCTTTTTTTAGAATATTAATCTTCATTTTATCTTTTTCTTTACCCAACAATGTGCACAGGCGATATTAAGTACGGTATACAGAATTTACTTTTGTCGTAATCTTTTTTTTTGTGTGTTTTTAGATACTTTTTTTTTTTCTTTGTTCTTTGTACGACTTCCTGATATCTTTCAGACCCAGGATAAAATCCACGATGTTCGTTCGTTTTCAGCGACGTTGGTCCCTTTTTGTTGTTTCGTTTTTTTCTTTTTCTTATTATTTTTTTTTTTTTGGCTTGTAATTCCCTGGGAAAACGAAAAAGCAAACCAAGATCGTTGAAATGGAAAGAAAAATGACGGATTTTAACACAGGTCTGAAGAAACACAAAGAATACGACGTATGCCTAATTACGATACTTTTATATTAATAATACATGATATATATTTATAAATATATTCATATTTATATATATATATATATTTTTTTTTATTCTTGCCGCTTATATATATGTTTATAAATATATACATTTTCTATCTTCTTCGTAATATTTATATATTTATATATTTGTACTTATAAAAAATGGTACGTATAAATGTACGGTATACATATCATTTTTTATAAATTATATACTAAAAAGGAAAGGTACCACCATCGATAGTCATCTTGTGACCCTACTTAGAACTGTATAATATTGCAACAATATTAATTCTCTTTTATCATCTTCTTAATTTATATAACATATAATTTATAACTTTGTAAGTGCTAAATTTACGTACATCAACGTTACTTTTGTCGCCTTAATCGTTGGCTCGTTATACACGTTCATCGACGAAGCAGCGTTTTCCCGCGCTTTTCTTTCTTTTTTTTTAAACTAACCGTCGTGCCACGTGATCCCCGGTACACTCACAGTCCGGTGTGTTATGACACAAAACATAACCTTCGTCGACGACGAAGAACAATTTGTTGCTTAAAACACTTCCTATTTAACACGATTGACTAGCGATTACAAAAATCTCACGGGGAAAATTGTTTTTTTTTTCTTCTTTCTTTTTTTTTTTTTTTAAGGTCGATAAAGAGCACTATCGTCCACAAATTGTATTATCTATCACGCTACTGGTATATTCCGCTAAAAGTATACTCTTTCTTCATGCAACATCTTGCCAATTTTTGATACGCTACGAGATCGATGACGATAGTTCTCTTCGTGAAACGAAACAAAGAGACGCGATGGCCACGATTTCGCAAAGAACGAAATTAAATACAAAAATGTTCTTCGAATTTGATCGCTGCTACGATAAAAAAAAAAAAAAGAACAGAAAAAGTTCTAACGCAACGGGGAAACGAAAGGTTCGATAAATAAAAAAAAAAGAAATTGAGAGATTTTCGAAGAAACTATAAAAATATATGTAAGTATCTTTTGCCGTTAGTTAGCGACATCGATATTTTAATATAAACGCGGCTTAACCGCGTGCAATCTCGAGAATACTTGTTGAAAATTACAAACGACAGTTCGAAACTGTATAAATACTGTGAAACAATATGATGAACGAAACGTCATACGTTTCTGAACAAAATATACATATAACTTAATTTAATTAAACGAAAAAAAAAAAAAATCCGTTTTTGTCATCTCGATGATCATCTTGCAACAAGAATAACAGTACGATCTTATAACAATTTTTAACTTTCTCTTTCGAATACATTCCTGTTCTATAACAAACAGATTAATCTTCGATTGTTAAACAATTTCTTTTTTTTTTTCTTTAATAAATACTATCTTTCATTTAATTATCTCGACGGATCAGAATTCGTAGAAGTTTGAATTGGCGCGATCGAAATCTATAAATCAATGATTTATTTCGCTACACATAACCACAAAATCGAAAGAAATCGATTTAACCTTGCTCGACGTATCGATGTGTTTAGGACGGCAATCGTTACGTTCTCTTCTCGCCACTTTTTTATCACACCACTTTCATCGAGAATTATTTTGTTGACAAAAACGGATTTACAACCGAGCGGGACACGCCTGAAACGCGTCGTGTAAAAAACAAACACTGTGAAAAGAAACCTTACGACTATAGCGACGATAATGTGCTTGCTCTTTTTTTTATGTTTCTTTTTTAAATGTGTGAGATAATCGTTACACGATCATTCTAAAGGTAACGATAGGTACACACATCCTAATATAATGGTAATTGCCTGTTCGAATAACGCACAAAATCGTCTTTTTTTTTTCTTTTTTAAGCGTAGGCCGGACTCTAACTTGTCTCTTGAATGTAAACAGTAACCTTCGTAGCCCGAAACATCGGAGCCAAATTGGCCTCTGCATTCTTGTTCTGACTAGATTTACGATAAGTGTACGAAAAAGTGGACGAACCGATCGACTGCTGCACCCCTGTCAACTGGGTAAGTGTTTTGTGCAAATTATTTCACGATTCTTCCATGATTAATAAAAATAATTATCGATTACTTATAAGAATTTTACAAATTACGAATCAAGTATAAATTCTATGTCAACGATAATTGTATAAGTATTATAATTTATAAAGAGATTCGTCGATGACACGGGACGCAGCACTCGAAGTTCGGTACACGGAGATATCAATCCGTCCATCGATAGGACACTATAGTTACCGACAGAGTCGCGCGTAATTCGAATAACCTCCAAATTGAAATTACAAACAAAACGAAGTTACTCGAAAATGACGAATAATTTCGCTTTGTTCGCAATCTTTATTCAAAGATTATTTTTTATTTCTGAATATACCCAACTCTGGTTACTGATCGGTAATTAATTATTGCTATGCAAGCAAAAGCCGTAAAAAGGTTACGATCGGCTACATTTACATGCGAATGATCATTACACACGAATACGGCTCTCTTGAAAGCAGCACTCGTGAACAGATTATTATACTATTTTACATACATTAATTGTCCTTGTACTTTCTAAGATCGTGCGACAAGTAACCATATACACCGTGTCGTGGATTTCGGAATACTTTTTGCCCTTTTTTTAAACCGTCTCGATGCTGCACAAATACCTTTGCACTTCGAGCCCTGCACAAACTCGAAGTACACAGAGGGCAGCACCTGAATCGAGGTTAATCCATTAAAAGTGAATTTTTTTTTCCTTTTTTTGGCTTTCTTTACCGAATCTAATATCTACGAAGGACATAAAAATGTACGAGTACGATACGATGACAATTATTCACGACACCAAAATTAACGCGGTCATCGTCGTCGAACCAAGTCACTGGATCGCAAAATCTGGGGCTGAAACGTTCCTGAGATCTAATGACATGTTTCACGGCGGTGTTTAAAATATTTTCTTTTTCCTGTTTCACTACCACTCGTCGCAGTTCACTTCTTCTCGAATTCACGATCACTGAAACGTATTTTTAATCGTGTTACCCTATTTATTATACTAATTAATTCTCTTTTTAAAACTATCAACGACGATTCGAGGTTTCGCATCGAGAATCCAGAAATCGAATCGAAACGTGGCTCGTGATTCATTCACGATTTTGAGTGAACGTGAATCTTCGATGCAAAGTACGACGATTTATAGAGTATTTTGTAATAATTCCCCCCCCCCCCCCCTGCCACCTTCTCAACTCTTTGAACGCTCAAGAAATAAGTTTTCCCTTTTATCGTGGATAATTTTATCTTTGTCCAACCGTTCGAGTCGAAAACTCGAGCCAGCGTGTAACCGTTCATCGATTTCCATTTTGAAAAAAACGCGCTTTAACCGTTTTTCCTCTTTCACGCTGCAAAATAAGGCTTGACTATTTGATCGCTTAACACGCTAAAGGAGCTTTCAGCTGTTTTCTTCTAATTTTATAAGTACACGAAATTGATGCTTCAAGCTTTTAAAGAACACCTAACTAGAGACAACACGTACGAAGATTTCTGGAAGGTGCATCGATATCGCTAAAGTGGACTTCCGTTTCTTTTTTTTTTCCCTTTTTTATCTCCCATTTTCTCCATTTCTTAACTCGTAGAGACACTTTGTAAGATCCAAAAAAGATAACACTGAAAATTCCACGCGATTAAGTTTGATCGTTTCGAGTCTTCCTTTGTTTTCTGTTACATTTTAGGCGTATATTAAAATAAGTTAAGTTATACGTGTTACACATACGTATATATATTATTTTTTTTTTTTTTTTTTTTGTTAACTTTGACGGGTGACCACCAGTGGACCCCGTCGCGTCTATTATCCCTTAAAATTCTATATGTATATATATATATATATATATATATATATATATATATATCTGTTTTCATTTTTTTCTTCTTTTTTTTTAAGTATGAAACACCATGACCACCTGGTCAGATCGTATCCTGCTCGATCTTCACCACGAGAGCATGGTTCATTTTATGATTTTTTCTTTGTTTTATCATTTTTAAACTCTATCGGAGAAGCGCTGCGAGGATTGATCCTCGGTGATTAAAGCTCGACGAAAAGTTTTAAACCATTCGAAATTCTCGTTCGAATTGGAATACAACTTCTCGTTTCAACTTTTTCTTTAATAGTTACTCTATACTATTTTTCTTTCTTTCTTTCTTTTCTTTTCTTTTCTTTCGTGTTTGTTATATGCACAGGATTTACAGACTCGACATTTATAATTGCGCCAGCTGGTGTTTCACTTAAAAAACTTAAGCCCAGCTTACAGTTTCAGTCTTGATCACTAGTGATTCGACACACACGCTACGCTAAGACCTAAAACTCGACTTATTTCTTTTTTCTTTTTCTTTTTAAGCAATATTTGGAATAACTTGATCATCGGTTGTCGCATACTTATTTCTGTCACGGACGCAGAAAGATCGGTTCAATCATTTTTAAACGAAACTAAGTACGTGAACGTGTAAGCGTTTTATAAAATAACACACACAAAAGTGCCAAGTCTTTTTATAACTTGATAAACCGTGAGTCTGCAAATCAGAAGATACTTTTCCATATTTGATCTTGATAGAAACGAAAATGTAACAACATCGATGGTTTTGTAATCTTTCCAGACTCAAGGTTTGTTCCTGTGCAAAATGACTTCTTTGTTGTTGGTATAAAATATAATTTCGAGGAAATCCTCTGTAAGCGCTCTGAGAGGAAACGAAATATACGATTAAGAAACATAATTTCTTATCGATTCGAATCATTCTTCTTCCTCCGTCTTTTTAAATAGTTCTGTAAAGTTTCTAACAGTATTATACATAATTTGTAAGAAATATCAATTCAACAGAAATTATTAGATCGCCCAGCGATCTCTTATCGCCGCATGCCATCAAAAATGACTTTCTTCGCTCTCTTTTATTTTTCTTTTCTTTTGTACTAATTTCCTTGATCGGTACTTGATTCCAAAGTACGTTTCTTTTGTCTTATCGATCACCGTGAACTGGATCTCTCGTTAGCGTTTCCTCTCGAACACGCTTGTCCGTAGGTTTCGAAAGAAAAAAAAAAAAAAAAAAAAAAAATATATAAAAAGAAAATGATAATTTTGCCAGACCTCGAATACACCTGGATCCAAACGCGTTTCCCATCGCGCCAAAATTATCGTCGTGCAATCGATATTCTTGCAAAGATCGTTCGTTTTTGTCGTAGAAAATAGAACGTCAGAATTTTCCGGCCGAATTTCTCGATGATCTTCGCCACTATTTTTTTTTTTCCTTTTTGGTTTATCCTCAACAACTTCCAATGACACAAAATTACCTCTGATCGAGATAAAATATACAAAGGAGACTCGGAGCAGCTTCAAAACGCCGATATGTTCAGCATCGCAGATTGGCAGGTTCGCCAATTTTTCCAAGCAAGAAGCGTCGAGATGATATTTAACATTGTTATCCTCGTCAAGTTCGCTCCGTTTCTTTTTAATTCTTACTGCGCTCCAAACCTGACTGGGTTGAAGTCTTTATTGACGAACGAGAAACCTTGGAATTCTTCTTGATTGATGTAGCTCACTTCGTCCGGATCCTCTGGCGTCAGTACAGGATCTTCTTTCGTGAATTCCGTGTCGAAATTCATGGCATCCTTTTTACTTTTCTAAAATTCGAAATAAGACATAATCAGAAGAGTGCCATTCAAACTTGTGCGTACTCCTAATATTAGAAACTTACAATTTTCGGCCTGATCGGTGGTTTCACTTTGCGCGCTTCGAGGGCGTCCCAGTCCATATCTTGGAAAAATGGATGGGTCTTTATAGCGTTCTCTCCGCCGTTAGCGACGACACAGCCTAACCTTTTGGCAGGATTTTTCGTCATGAATCCTTTTAAAATCGACACCGCTTCCTTGGAGATCCAAATTGGATAGAGTACGTCGTCTCGTAAAATGGATTCGAATAAATCGTCTTCGTTATCCGCTTCGAAGGGTGGTTGGCCGGCCATCATTTCGTACATTAGGACACCCAATGCCCACCAATCCACGCTTGCTCCGTACTGTAATTCTTGAAGAATCTCAGGCGCGATGTAATCGGGAGTGCCACAGAACGTTGTCGTAGTCGTTTTCCCTTCGACGATGCCCTCTTTGCACATTCCAAAGTCCGCCAATTTACAATGACCCTCTTGATCGAGTAATATATTGTCTAATTTAAGATCTCGATAAATAACGTGATGTTTGTGAAGAAATTGTAACGCAAGTGTTACTTCGGCTGCGTAGAAACGTGCTCTTGCCTCGTCAAATTTCCGTGCTCTCTGAATGTGGAACATTAAATCACCTGAATCGAATAGAAAATATATTAATCTTATTTTGATCGTTGTTAAATAATCGATAATTTGTTTTAACAGATGTTTACCTCCGTTCACGTATTCCATAACAAAGAACAATCGGTCGTTCGTTTGGAAGCAACTGTGAATGGCTGTGAGAAAAGGATGCTTCGCTGCCAGCGTTAAAATTCGTTTCTCCGTCATTGTACAATCCACATCGTCATCCTGTATGATCGCGTCTTTTCTTAAGATTTTTACGGCGTACACTTCGTCAGGATTAGCTTTCCGTTCCACTAGCATCACCTTGCCGAAACTACCTTTGCCAAGAACTTTAATAAAATTAAAATCATCGATACCAAATTTTCTAGCTTCATTCTCACTAGCAGGTACTGCGTTTTCGGTAACGATGCCCGGTGTTTCTTCTGTTTTCTGTTGAACTTGCTGCGAATTGTCTGTTGGCAATGTGTCCGTGACCGTACCGGTCGTAGGTGTCTGACCAGATTGACAAGTTGTCGTTCTATAATTAATCTTTGGTGTTTTTATTTGTTTGTCGGGCGATATATTCATAGTACTTAAGATTTCAGCCATAGCTTTGGTATTGATACCACAGTTATTCGCTACATTTTTCTGACACCTCTTGTGAACGTTCATATTACAAGCTGTGGGAGGGAATAAAAGAAATAAAATTTAGATGTACATTTACATAAATCGTCTTCTATACAAGGAATCAGATTCATTAGAAAATTACCTTCGCATTGTAAACCTTGTTTAAACAAACCGTACAAGAGCGAACCACAATGGTCGCAGAAAGTAAATCTTTTATAATTGTGAACGATAAAACGGTGTGGCATATCTATATTGAAACGTGGACTTTCTGTATCTTGACTTGACTGAAACCCAAATACCATTAAAATGTTAGACGATTTAACTTTGTGACGTGTAAGAAACAAATGTAATTAGAACAGAAATTATTACCTCGTCTCTCATGCCTGGGCATTTTGTAATAACTAACTTGTGACATCTCTTGTGAACAACGCATGTGCAAACTGAAACATAATAATTTCTAATTTAATACAAAAAAAAAAAAAAAAAAACAATTTACTTCACACATATAACAATAAGTATATAGCATGACCAAAGCTGGCTGCATGCGTGATTAAACGCACCGATTTAAGATGGCAAGCATAAATAAAATTTGGTGGATGTTGTGATAGTCTTGCCATAGGAACAGTATAAGCTTGAACATTAAAAAATAGAATATGAATTCTAAAAGGATGTGATAAAATGAAACCGCTGAAACCTGTTAACGGTCTGTTATATTTTTACTTATAAACATGCAATAAAATAGTTTCCCCATTTAGTAATCATGTTAAATCACAGCTAACGTGAGAACTTGACTAATGTATTACAAAAATTAAGTTTTATTTTGCAAATTATTGTTACAGAAAGCACAGCATCGAGTATCGAACAGTGGGCCAACTTAAATGTCAAAAAATTGTCTTCAAATTTAATTGAGAAATTTTCTGACCGTTCTAGATAATTTAATCTTTTTTCTTTTTCTTTTAACAAAGAACTAAGTACACATACACACACCTAGAGATAAACATATGTTCACACAAAGGTAGAGCAAGCATATATATATATATATATATAATTATAATATCTGTTAATAACGTGTATGTGTCTTCTCACCTTGACACTGATAGCCCTGCTTGCCCAAGCCCCTGAAATACAACAGACAAAACACATCACATCATCTCCTTGTAACCCTCATAAAACACATACGTATGCTTTCTTGGGCCGTGAACCATCTAATTAGACGTTTATGCTATTCATTCGAGAAAAGATGAGAAAACTATTGCCATTTTATTTGATTCTACCCTAATATTTTTGCAATATTTACTGACAATTATTTTATTATTATACAAATGCTACAAGATGATGTTAATTTGTGAATAATTTCACCAAAGTGTATACGTAGTATGTGCTTGCGAAACCAATGCATGCAGCCTATTCCTGGTTAAACAAACGATTCCATTAATATACATCTACCGATATGTAATCATTATCTTACCGTACGAATAGGAGGTAGAAAAAATGTTTGGAACTTTGAAAGTCATTATACCTAATATATTTGTTAAATTTTTACTTCTATTCTCCGGATACCATGTTATATGTTGATAAGTTAATTGAAAGATTATTCGTTATATATTTGTTACAATGCTCAATTAAGAAAAGAAACATTTGAAGAAATTTTCTAAGTAATGTTTAGAAAAACCATATATTCTCTTAACGATAGTACTGTAAAGGATAAAGAACCAAAAACCCAAACGTGCAAGTTCAACACTTTAAACTTATCCAAAATACCCAAGACCCGTGTTAATTTGGTGCGCTTGCATGTAGGTAAAAATTATTTGAAATCACTTTAATCGTGCTAATCTTTTAAAACTATGCACACCAAATTAAACGCGTCATATTTCATATTATGAAATGATATTGATTAGTAAATGTATTGAATTAATGTTAGTGTGCTGGTGAACTAATTCTAAGCAAAATATTATCGATATATATTTTGCGGAGAAAAAACATACCATATAAATTCACGGCAGTGAGAACAGAAAGTCGGTTGCCTCAGGAAGGTAGCCATAAATTTATGACCGTTCGCTTGATGAACCCTACGTCGCATTGCACCTCTTCGTCGGTTGAAACCCTGTCGTTCTTTGAACTCCCTTTTGGGTTCTTTCCCGGAAGTAATGCTTCCGCTGCTTCTGCCTCCGATACTCTCTCCATCTCCTGTACCGCAGCCTGTTTGTTGATCTAAAATGTTATTGTGAAAATATATTCCTACATGCATTTATCTATCGCCTGCTCCTTACCTTGATCGTTCCACTGTAGGTCAATCCTAACCCTGAGTTTTCCTTGGGGCTCAAGGTCGACCTAAAACACATTTGATTTCACACTGACAGCTTACAGCGAATAGTATTGTTTAGAACTAATTACATTCACCAAAGACATCGCTATACATCTTACATATATATAAAATGTACGTAACAAACTCGAGCGTTAATTGAAATTTGACTTTATTAAAAGAAAAAATAACAAATTATATATTGGTATGAAAGAAATGTGCAAATAATAATAGAAGTACAGAAATATCTGTTACATTCAATGAGTAATAGATGCTATTCTAAAGCATTACTAAAATACTTTACATGTTTATAATATTTATGTGTCTGTAACATCTCCAAAAAAAAAAAAAAAACAAAAAAACAACGTGAATTTTAATCATTGAACATTTCAGATCTAAGGAACATCTATCTTCTGTCTTTCTTTGCTTTAGTTTCTATTGACATAATCTTATCAGCATGTCTTGAGTTGTCCTATAATGTCATAATGAAAAAAGCACACAACATAGATTACACATTACTTTTCTACTATATATAGGTACATCACCGAAAAAAAAAACACACACCACAAATATTAATGTAAAGTTAAACTAATTAATCATGAAGTAATATAAATTAAAAGTTTAAATTCATGGAAACATAAATGAAATGGTAGTTTGTAATTCTGATAAAAACTAAATAAATTTGCATTTCAGAATGAAAGAGTACGATCGTAGTTGAAACCAACCCAAAAATCTGCAGTCTTGTCATTTCTGCTGACAAGTTCCTCGAATGGAATGCTGCAGTTCGCGACGAAATAATCCGGCGGTAATGCCGCATCGTGGAAGACAGTGAGCCCAAGCATTACCGCATCTTGGACTTCGTGGGTGAAACTCTCGTTCCATACCGGGTCAAAGGTTTTCGGTTTGGTCGACGAACGATCAAGATGATTCTCGTCGACGTCCAGTTGAACGTAAGGGTCAAGTATAGGTTCATCCTGCCAGAACTTGCGTTGCTTGTCAGTCGCCCTTAGCCCGACCGCTTCGCATATTTCGATCTTCATTGTCCCGGTGAACATCGTGAATCGGTTGCACGAGCCGGTATATCGACGAGAAACGGGGAGGACGGACGACCCAATCGACGGGCTGTCACGCCTGTCGACGAGCTGACACTTGGAATCGTGCGATCAGGTTATCCAGATTCGAGTCGACTTATATTTTCGCCCGAGTCAACTTTCCAGATCCAGTCACTGCTTTAACCCGCTTTAACAAACGAAATTCCAGACGGATGAGAGATCGTTGGAAGATTCGATATACGGATACGGGTTATTGAAAACCTTTTGAATTACTTCGCGTATAGGTTCCCGCGGTAAATAACGACCTTCCGTTTAGAAATGTGTGGCGCACCGCTTCGAATATCTCGTCCGAACGAGCCTTCGGCTCCTCTCTCTCCTTCGGCTCTCGCTCTCCCCCGTGTTCTCTCTTGCTCTTTCTCTCTTTATCTCGCGTCCAAGTTTCTTCCCCCTTCTTTTTCTACCACCTCCCTTTCCCTTTCCCTTCGTCACCGCCACCAGCACCGTTCAGTTATAAACACTCGGCTCTCGTCATGTTCACGCATAACAGACACGGAAACGGAAGTTGAATTTGCGGTGCCAACAACAGGAGCAGCCTGTCGTCGAAGTTGAGAGGAGGTGGATGCAGGATGAGCGAACGAGAGCCGATGCTGCTTATCGCGAGGAGCCCCGTTCGCGAGTGCAAGACCTGTCCATGTATTCCCGATTTCTTGAGAGCCATTAAGCTCCTTTTTCTTTCTTTGGATCCTATTCTATTTCTTTCTTATTCTCCGTGCCACCAAAACGATTTAGAACACGAGCCTACATCCGTAAATCTTATTTGCACAATTGAGGAAAAAAAAACGATGTATCGCGACGAAGTACTCGATTATCGTCCCTGGACAACCCCACCGACCCGAACCGCTCGATTGGTCACTCCGCGCTTCGTCTAAACTCGATCTCGGCCTCGAACGCCTTTCGGGACACCTCGTGCATTTCCGTCGAAAGCTCAGGCTGCGTTTTCACCCGCGAACGAAATTCTTCGCTCGTAATGTTTAACATTAAATTTTCCGACATTTTCATGATAAATATCATAATTATAAACGAAAAGAGATATAAATCATAAGGATAATCGTTATTTTTCACGTACGAGTTAAGCTATATTCATGTATTCGTTAAGATTCAGATTTAGGGAGAGCTTGCGGAACAAATCGAAACACTAGAACACGCAGCCGTCTGATTGGTGGAGGTCTGGCTAAAAAAAGCGCTTCTACTTACGGTACTCGGTGTCCAGCGTTTGCTTGAAACATCCAGAACCCCTTGCAAACAAGATCTTTTATACAATATGTATTTTTCTTGGATAGAAATTGATATTTATTTATTGTCACGAGATATTTTTGTGTAAGTGGGGGAAAAAATTAACTGATAGGTGACACATTAGGGATATCGATTTAGGGAAATAGGTCTCCGATAGGGCGGACAGTTGGCCTCGCTTCTGAAGCGAAGTAAATATACCGAAACGATAGATTTCAATGAGTAAAGGAATTTCTGGTTTTTTATTGAGCTATATATATATATATAAATAAACGAATACAGTTATAAGTCTAGTATTTACACCCACGATGATACATTAACGCAACGATATCCTCGCGCATTGCCTTCTCGGGCCAGGACATTTTTGCGTTAGCAGCTTTTTTTTCCCATACGAAACCGAGAGAAAGAGACCCGCGAGAAAATCGGATTTGTTCTTTCTAAATTAAGAACTATTTCCTCGGCGATCGACCGAATTAATTCTTCTTCTTCCATCCCTACAAAAAAAAAAAAAAGAAAAAAAAAAAGATTCTATCACAAGCGTGTACATCCTGTATCGTGAATTCGATGGTTCTGTTAAATGATGCACGATGAAGGAAGTACTGCTTGCAATCTATTCGGTCGACCGTCGATTCTAGCCAGTCGCGATGTATCTCGTACTCAAGAATAAATAATTGATCGTAGTAAAGGGGAGAAGTGGATTTAAGAGAATGTGACTTCGATCATGACTATGTCGCGCCGCGAATTAAAAACGATCTATCGATCATTCTATGATCCTACTATCGCGTCCGACGTACTGTCCTGCGTATCAACGATATCCTTCTTCTTCTCGTCCTGTTCTACTCCTGATATCACATAGACAGGTTGTTGGTACGCGAGAAAATGTTGGTCCACTGCTAACGTTTTCGACGGATCTTTCATTTTCATCTGAAAAATATTATTATAACATTAGCCGTTGAATTATTGAATCTATTAATAATTAAAAGATATCGATTTTTCGACGATTCAATTCGTTCGTTTAATCAAGAATATACCTTTTTACGATACAACATTAACAGAATCAATAAACTGCTGATTATGAAAGCGCTTCCCGCAGCCAGAACAAGGGTGGCTGTCTGATAAACGGGAGTTTCTACTTCCGTAAGTATCTCCCGTTGCTCGAGCGCCACTATTCGACTCTGCATAGCCATCGGAGTCGATCTGTGGGTAAAACGAGACGTGGTCGCGTCCGCGAATGATCCCAGTATCGACAGTTTCTGGATTCGAGTCAGTTCCTCCAGGTGGAAGGCTACGTCGACTTTATTCGGTCCTATGATTTCGAAACCGAGTATAGCCGAATCCTGATTGATATCCACGCGTATGTTGTTCTTCATTCTGGCACCTAGACCGTGCAGGAGATCCTCCGCTTGTCTTACGAAGGTGGCCTCGTCGTCGGCTAAGAATCGACCAGGGAAACGTAGAGTAACTTCGACAGCTTCTACTGGTGTTGGCACTGGATACAACAGAGATGCAATTTTGTAACTGTTATATTTATCAAGGATATTATTAATTTAGTAAATTATGTTACTTTTTCCCCCGCTATAAAGTGTAAAGAATTAGAAATGAACGTCTCTTACAGCATATATTCGTTCCTTTCAGAAAGGGTTCGGAGCCAATCAACTGATTGCCTGCCTCGTCGACGCACCAACACGTGTCGCCAGCGCACTGGGTCGGTTCGAATCTGCCCTGATGATCGCAAATGGCCGGAACGTGGCCTCTGTCCTTCATCGCCTGACACCTAGTACCCAACACCTTCCCGATTTGTTTGTCGTCGCTCTCTAAGTTTATCAGAGCGTTCTCCATGAACGCCTGAATTTCACGGTCGATTTCTTGGATCGCCGGCCCTCTGCCGCCTCGTCTCGCCTGTCTGAAGTTACACTTGGGCTCCGGTCCTCTGGTAAGCGAACCCTTCACCGGTTGACCCTTTCTATTGACACACCAGCAAACGCCAACATGCTCCAAACATTGCACAGGCTCCCACATGCCGTTTTCTGGATCGCATCTGGGCAGGAATGTTGGTTGTTTCAGTCTCTGGGACGTCTTCAAGTTCTTCTCTCGGAGCCTCTCGCATTGCGACAACACCGGGCAGACAGTGTCGCACACCAGACGACTGGAGAAATCGTTGTGTCCAAGAGTGCACTCGGTTTGTCTTCTGCATTCGTTGCGTTCCGGGTCGAAGTACCATCTTTCCGTCTCGTTGCTACTTATACCCAAGTTGCAGGATACTTTTCGCGGTGGCTCGAAGCAAACTTCGCGAGGCTTTGGACAGCACACCGCGTACTCGTTTAAGGGAGACAGTTCGCATTTGTGAGTGGAGGGACAGTGTTGACCGTGCGGACCACAGGTCGCTGGCAATCCATCCTGGTTCAATAACGGTGACCCATTGGGACACGGATTATCCTTCTTCGGCAAACACACCGGTACAGGAGGACACGGCGGTACGCTGCAGGCTACTTCCACCATTCTGCAAGCTTCGTTCTCGCCCCGGCAGGTCACGCTTTTGCACGGATCCCGGCAGGAACACGTCGGACAACCAGTGTCCGGATCTAATTCGAATCCTTCGGGACAATCCAGCTTGCAGTCGATCTCCGGACACAGCAACGGCGTGTTGCACTTCGGTACTATGCCCTCGAGGACGCGCGTTCCTGCCGCTTCTCGGCCCTCTTTGTCCACGCACCAGCACATTCCGTTGTGACACTGGACAGGCTCGAACGCTCCACCGGCGTCGCATCTGGGAATGTAGATCCTTCTAGCCGGTTCTCCGGACTCTCTAGCCGCGTGTTCCGCAACCGCACGCGCGTGTTGACACGCCGTAGCCATCACCGGAGACACGCACTGCGTTCCGCAACCGGTCGAACAGCACTTCTCCGACGCTGAACATTCTTGATCGTTGCTGCACTGTAATTCGCAGCTGGACGAACTGGGGACCAAGTAGGGACACTGTCCAGGTTTCATGGCCAAACAAGCTGGAACCGCAGGACAATGTTGACCCGAGCCGCAATTAACGTCGACCATTGTACATGTTTCGTGAGGACCGCAGGACACGTCCGTACAAGGATCGTGACAACGACATTGCTCGCAGCCTGTCGGGTCTACCTGGTAGCCGTAAGGACAAACCAAGTCGCAGGACAGAGATCCGCACAGTTTCAGAAGATCCTTTATCTCCTTGCAATCGGTGCTGCGATTCACGCCACTTTTCAGTATGACTCCTCGATCGTTCACGCAGGCACAGCTACCGTTGTGGCATTGCAAGGGTTTGTAGCTACCATCTTTTTCACATTGAGGCGCTGGTATCGCCAAAGACATGTCCTCCCTTGTTCCTTCCATGCGGTCGTTGAATTCTCGCAAGTACTCGCACACTGAAATCAAATGAATCATCGATGAACTTCAATTATTTACGCGAAATTAGGACTTCCCAGTCAGCTAGAAAAATATCTTACTAGTTTGCGGTTTCGTCGAATTGGCAGATGTCATGCAGCACACTGATTGTCCAGCTTCCGGTACAACGGTGCACTTATAACCCTGCGGGCAAGTATCATTCGCAGAACAAGTCACCGCGTTGCGTTCATCATCAATTAATGGTGTCCCATAGACGCAAGGACTCTTGTATGTTTTCTTCGGTTTACATTCTGGCCTCGTTGGACAAAGAAAATCTGGACATCCGTCCTCACGATTCAATACACACTCCTCTCCTATCGGACAGGGAAACCTGAAGAGGAAGGTATTCAGGTGTTATAGAATGTTGTTACGGAACGTTTTATTTAAACGATTTTGATCTTAATCATACCCTTCGCATGGATTATCGCATTCGCAAGTTGGACACCCGGAAGCGTCGGTTTTGAAGCCGTACTGGCAAACTTGCGCGCATTGTTGGGAAACGCACGATGCCGGAAGGGACCTCCCCTTCGTTATCGATCTGCAATCGACTTTCTCCGACGGTCCCATGGTACCGGATATCTTCCGACCATTGTTATCCACGCACCAACAGACCAAACCGTTCCTCGAACACTGTCTTGACTCGTAACCACCGTCTGAAACGTTAATTACCATGTTTTAAAGGTGCGCAGGAGGTAAACTAGCGTCTTTGTCGACAGTTGCGGAAAAAGTAGGAAGCTCCTAAAGAAGGATAAGATAGATTCTCGTCTCTCCAACGGTGCTGTGACAGAGAGAGTGATACAACGATAGCAGGAGAGACGAAGACAGAGCGATAGACACGCTACATGATTTCTCGATGCAGTTATTGTAACTTTCTGATCCGAGGAAACAATATTTTCGCATAATTCTTTTTTTTAAACATTGCTCGGCTCGTTCCCCGGCGCGCTAAAGAGTCCTTTTTTTTGGAAAATGTGTACGCACAAGTACAGTCTTATTTTCTATAAAGTTCTGAGAGTGAAATTGCAAAATTTTTACGTCGTTACATTTCGAACACGTTGATATCTACGCGATAAGCTTACAACCCACGACGCGATAGATCGCAAGGGTGGATCAACCAAATGGGATGTTGTTCAGCCACCAGTATTAGGGTTAATAATCCCCCGTAATTTCCATCCTTACCCTCGGCACATTGGGGAACGTATCCACGACCCTGTCGTTCGGATATGCTGAGCATCTCGGCCAGCACTCGATCCCGATGGCAGGCGCTAAGACCCTGAGGTATCGAACAAACACCGCCTCCGCATTTCTCGCTGGTGCAACACTTCTGCGGATCGGGGCATTCTAAATCATGCTGACACGAGTTGCCGCAGATCGCTGGTTCATCCAGCGGACACGTTCCTGGTCGTTTCAGATTTATGCTCGACGGACAGCAAACACCGTACTCCTGTTTCGGTTCCACCAGGCAGCTGTACATGGGCGGGCAGGTCGGTTTCCCGGGCGAGTCGCCGCAGAGAAACGGCCTCGGTGAATCCGTGATTTGCAACGGTTCACCGGCCGGGCATATCGTCGACAGGGATTTCGCTTTACGGCAGCTGGGAATTGGCGGACACGGTGGACGAGCGCACGTTACATCGATCAGCTCGCATGTTTGACTGGTCCCTGGACAGGTGATACCGCGGCAAGGATCCCGACATTCGCATTTCGGGCAGCCAGTTTTAGCCTCGATCTGAAAATTCGGATGGAGCTGTTTGAATGGGTCGTTGGTGAATAAAACGCATTTGCAGAAGTTCTTTTTTTTTTTTAAAGAATACTTAGGAACTAGTAATAATATTTAAAGTAATGGCAGGAAATTTGTAAAATTGAAATAAAAGAAATTGAGAAATTAAATTTAAATCGTCGCTGTCTCAATGGTCCACTGTTGACTGCCGCGTCATCCATATACGGGGTGACGCTTGAATGTCCATAGAAATCTGTTTAATTAGAAATCGTCGTATTATATACTCCAAATTTTAAATAATAAAGATTACGAAGAATTGTAAGAATAATCGGTAAAATTTCATCAAAATAAATGCTTTGCCTGAACCATGTTTTCAGCGCCTTTAGCGTGGCAGTCAAGGTGTTAACAGTTTCCACAATCATATTTCTATAGAAAATAAACGGCAATCCCATCTTGCCACTATAGTTCTCCTGTATCCTCTGTGGTCCGGCATCGCTTGCAGCGAAAAATCGCCATTGTTCAACATCCTCTTCGTCCTCTTTCCATCGCGCGGTACAATTATTCGCTTTTCACATGCAAAGAATACTGCTGCAAACGGTAAAAGCAACGGTAACGAGATTACGAGTAGATGGTCATTTGTGACATCATTCACAGCCCGGTACGTGACCTCGTGTGACTAATTGATTTCGAGCAAACTGTACGGTACAGCTTTCGATCAATTATCTGCCTACACGATTTTCTGGCATCGTTTCATCCAACCGTCGAAACATTGACGTTTAATGGATGAGAATTTAATGACCAAGAGGACGAAGAATTACGGTACGTATCCACCTGAGAGTAAAACTAAATTCGACCGTCGTTGGTTGAAAATTACACTAAGCATAGTGTCCGCTCGGTTATAAATACTTTAGACAGTTTTCTACACGATTTTTACTCTCAACGGAACACGTACCCTTTCGATTCTAATAAAACTTGACGATTTATTCATCCTAAACGTCATTTGATTATATTAAACTAACAATTAGTTATTCTTTGTTCACGTTAAGAATAACCTCGTTTGGCGCATGGGATAGGTCGGAGGAGGTGCTAGAACGTCTGAACCTCCACTTTAACCGCATACGGTTTTCTTTGTCTTACCGCATGCAACACTGTTTCCTATTCTGACGCCTTTGTTTTACGCAGTGACCATTAACACGTTGGCTGCCACGAGGGTCACCGGTGACCGGCACCCGAAATTTTGTAATACAATCAAATAATTACCAACAGAAATGATAAAATAAACCACGGATAGCGTTATCATTAAGCTAATAACGCTAGCTATCGAATTGAAAAGTTAAATTTGAAAATTAGTTGATTGTATTGTTAATAATTAGAATTTCAGCGTGTCTGACTACCCACGTCCGTTTTCACTGTGCCAGTCAACGTGTTAACTCCTGTTTGAGCTGTATCGTTATTCGGTAGGTGGTTTAGGTAGGCCGGTAAGGATAGCGCGGTGACTAATCATATGCGTCAGGTTAGTAGGAACATCAGTCAAAAGGTTATTCTTAACGTGAACAGAGAATTGGAGAATAGGAGTTTACCTCGAAACCTAACGGACACAGCATCCGACAGCTGTGAGCCGGACATTTTCGAGGATTGTCACAGTCGATCACGTCCTTGCTGGATCCTCTGGTGCCAGGAACCTCGGCGCCGATCTGATCCACGCACCAGCAGCTGTTCTCCCGCGGATGGCACTGTATCCTCTCGAACTCGCCCGTCTCGTTGTCGCACTTTGGTATGAATTGCGTGGGTCCTCGGGGGCCCAGGGCACGGGATCTCCTTATGGCTGCCTGGGCCAGTTGTTCGCATCCTGTCAGCTCACCGGCGACGCATTTGTTACCGCAGGACGTTTTGCAGCAACGCTCGCCGGACGCTCGACACTGGAAGTCATTCTCGCAGGTTGGCGCTCTTGATGGACATATGTTCTGCTCCACGAAGGATGGGCATCGACCTACCGTCTTCAACGGTGGTTCTGTAAAAATACAAAACCCGTGTCTTTACGTGAGTTACCAAGCGTGACCGTTGTTACTGATAACGACGAACTGTTAGGAGCTACCGTCCAGTGGAATTTCATGTTATCCGCTTGTTTCACAGATCAGTCTTTCAGTTTTTATTTCATTAGCTGAGTCCGACGGGGATAACCTTGGAGCAATTAGTTTCACTGTGGCAGTCAACGTGTAAATACGTGTCAGGGTCGTTTAAGTAGTATTAGAATAACAATGGGTGTACGTGATGTCCCATTTTAATCTACTTCACTCAATTACCTCTTAACACGTTCCCTACCAAGCGCTTAAGAAGAAAATCTTGTACAACAGCCCGTGAAATTTGTTCTTATCTGATTTAGAATGATATTGGATTTTTTTAGTATTAGTTTCTTTCAATGCGGATACATTTCTATGGTTATTTATATGTATCTTGCCACCAGTTACAGGCAATTTTTCGATGCCTATTATCGAAAATTCTGACTGCTTTGACTTGAAGAAGGCATATAGGTGTTTCAAAAAAGCGACTTATAATCATAACATTGAAATTAAGTAAAATAAGCAATTTTCCAATTTATTCGTGAGCCTTCCTCCGATTTTGAAGATCTCCGTCGCAGGGATACGGAGCCTACATCGTTATAGGTCAGACGCTGTTCACGATCCTCGTGTATCCCGTCTCCTCCTTTTGTTCTTCTCGCTCGCCGACCGAAGTGTAGCGCGAAAGACGATGCAAAATGATAATAAAAATAGCCAGAGTCGAGCTAACGGTTCTTCGCATCCTACTGCCACACTTACCACGCTTACCTAACGTGATACGAGCGCGTTTCCAGTGGCGACTCGGGTGACTCAGACACCGTAAGCCAGGAAGGGAAAAAAGGAATTGTGACGATTGCTGGATTAACAGCAAGTGTCTCTGGTCACGTGAACTTCTATTTTTCTTTTTCTTTTTTTTTTTCCTCGTCAAATGGAATGAGTTTGTTATGATTCGAGAAGAGGTCAAGCGTGGTCGCTGTTTTATCGACGAAGTGGAACTTTAATAAGATGAAGCGTCGAACGAGGAATCACAAATTTCATCCTTACAATATGAAACCTTCGGTTTCGTATGATAGGTGCATTTTATGCCCGCTGAACAAGTAACATTTAGGAACGGAGGACTTGAACCGTGTACCTTTCGATTTCCAGGCATTCGTTAATGTCTCCTAAATTATTGGGGATATCGGAATACTCGGATGAACGAACTCTATAAGGTGGCGAAGTTTTCATAAATAAGCGAGCGTAACACTTGGGCAGCTTTCCTCGTGAGACCTACTTGAGATATTAATTTTCTTAAAATCCAACGCCTCGGTATCTCGAGTTACCATTTTAATTTGAATAGGATTTATAGGCGATGACTAGTTTTCTATACTCGTAATGTTTGAAAGAAAATTCTAAGTGGCATTGATACGGTAATTTTGTAAGGTAAGTAGATGAATAATTTAAATTACAAAAATAATCGTATTCTAAGTAATCGCAATTATAACGTGCCGCGCTATATACGTTCATTTCTGGGGCGTTCAACGAACGATTTTCAACGAAACGTCGTGTATAATTTCGAAAACGAGGATACCTGTTGCAGGAAAGGATTTTAAGAAGGCAGAGATATATCGTAGCGAAAGTATACATGATTACACTCGTATATCCACGAGCCGCATGTCAATCGACTTTTTACTTTGACTCTCTATACTCTGCACGGAGACGTTCTCACGTCGTTAAAGATTTCATAAAAGTCCAGTGAAACCTCGAGCACATCGGATTACCCGAATTTCCGGTTCGTTGACCATCGCCCTCTTTCTCCCCTGCCTTTCTACCTCTATTAGAACCGTTTCGTGTT
Organism: Stelis phaeoptera; assembly: GCA_943735885.1. Classification (NCBI taxonomy): domain Eukaryota; kingdom Metazoa; phylum Arthropoda; class Insecta; order Hymenoptera; family Megachilidae; genus Stelis; species Stelis phaeoptera. The sequence goes on along the minus strand of OX030939.1, from coordinate 8,832,863 downwards.
AATCCGCGTTCAAGTTTCCTTGTTACGACATCCTTTATCTTGCGGGTTAATACGGTTTCTTGTTTAGGAATGAAACGAAACACGGTTCGTAATTTAAATAATTATTTATTTTGTAATCCGACGACGATCGATGTTAATATACAGGGTGGCCCGTAACTAGTGTAGGAGCCGGGAATAGGAGGTAGCTGAGACGATTCCGAACAACAATTTCTTTTGCAAAATTGTCCTATGGGGGTTCGTTTTTGAATTATTAAGGAAAAACGCTGACCAATCACAGCGCGTGTAGAGCGCGTGCTCAGCCGTGATAGGGTAACCTTGAGCCGGGACGTCGGACTAGAACGCGTGCTCTGATTGGTCAGTGTTTTTCGTTAATAATTCAAAAACGAAGCCTCATCCGACATTTTTGCAAAGGAAATTGTTGTTCAGAATTGTCTCAGCTACCCTGTATTTTCCGTAGATGTTAGTTTTGTAACCTGTGTGATATCAGTGAACGACACCAGGTAATTATTATTTCACAGTTTTGTTTATAACTTTTTAATTAATCATTTAAGAGCCTACGTTCATACGACATTTTTGTCGTATTTCTTCTTGTAGAATATGTTCGTAAAGTTTGGCGGGAAAAAACTTGGACACTCGCATCCACTTAACTAATCAAGATGTTCGATTGGATGACTGGTCAACGTGTTAACGTGCGAAGTGTTTCGAGGGTTTTGCTCGCGTAATACGACGGATAGTCATGAACAAAAGCATCCACGGAATGTTTGTAACGGAACAACGTCGGGTGGGATAAAAGTGACGAGTAGGGAAGGAGTACAGGGAGAGACGGAAAAGACGGTAAGAATGTGAATGATCGAAGGGAAAAGAGAAAGAACGAGGAGAAAAGACGTAACGCGGGTACGGGGGCGAAAGGAATGCGGAGGAATGTACTTTAACGGTGCGAGAGAAATTCAATTTGTTATTGCCTCTAGCATGTAAATCGTTCTGGCCCTGATATTTATCGAGAACGGCTCTCGGTATCCTGGTGTAACACATTGCCGATCGATCGCACTTGAGCGTCGTTCGGTCCACACCATCGGCAATTTAACCTCGTAATTAACGTATCTCGTTAAAGTGAGATCGGCTCATCCGCCTGCAGGATGGTTGACTGATTAGCCGTTGCGTAATCACCGGCAAATAAATAAAGTGGGAGATCCGTTTGAGGGCTGCTTCGAATCTCGTATTTTGAGCGCCTAAAATGTACAATTTCTTATTTTGAGCGCACAGAATTTTCAATTTCTGTATTTTGAGCAATTAAGATTTGGAATTTGAGCACTTCTCGTTGCTCAAACTTAAAATTTCTTATTTTGAGCGCCTAAAATTTGAAATTTCTTATTTTGAGCGCCCGATATTTTCATTTTTGGTATTTTGAGCGATTAAGATTTGGAATTTGAGCACTTCTCGTTGCTCAAACTTAAAATTTCTTACTTTGAGCGCTCAAAATTTAAAATTTTGTTATTTTGAGCGATTTTGATTCGGAATTTGAGCACTTCTGGTTGCTCAAACTTAAAATTCCTTATTTTGAGCGCCTAAAATTTGAAATTTGTTATTTTGAGCGCTCGATATTTTCATTTTTGGTATTTTGAGCGATTAAGATTTGGAATTTGAGCACTTCTCGATGCTCAAACTTAAAATTTCTTATTTTGAGCGCCTAAAATTTGAAATTTCTTATTTTGAGCGCCCGATATTTTCATTTTTGGTATTTTGAGCGATTAAGATTTGGAATTTGAGCACTTCTCGTTGCTCAAACTTAAAATTTCTTATTTTGAGCGCTCAAAATTTAAAATTTTGTTATTTTGAGCGATTTTGATTCGGAATTTGAGCACTTCTGGTTGCTCAAACTTAAAATTCCTTATTTTGAGCGCCTAAAATTTGAAATTTGTTATTTTGAGCGCTCGATATTTTCATTTTTGGTATTTTGAGCGATTAAGATTTGGAATTTGAGCACTTCTCGTTGCTCAAACTTAAAATTTCTTATTTTGAGCGCCTAAAATTTGAAATTTCTTATTTTGAGCGCCCGATATTTTCATTTTTGGTATTTTGAGCGATTAAGATTTGGAATTTGAGCACTTCTCGTTGCTCAAACTTAAAATTTCTTACTTTGAGCGCTCAAAATTTAAAATTTTGTTATTTTGAGCGATTTTGATTCGGAATTTGAGCACTTCTGGTTGCTCAAACTTAAAATTCCTTATTTTGAGCGCCTAAAATTTGAAATTTCTTATTTTGAGCGCCCGATATTTTCATTTTTGGTATTTTGAGCGATTAAGATTTGGAATTTGAGCACTTCTCGTTGCTCAAACTTAAAATTTCTTATTTTGAGCGCCTAAAATTTGAAATTTCTTGTTTTGAGCGCCCGATATTTTCATTTTTGGTATTTTGAGCGATTAAGATTTGGAATTTGAGCACTTCTCGTTGCTCAAACTTAAAATTTCTTACTTTGAGCGCTCAAAATTTAAAATTTTGTTATTTTGAGCGATTTTGATTCGGAATTTGAGCACTTCTGGTTGCTCAAACTTAAAATTCCTTATTTTGAGCGCCTAAAATTTGAAATTTCTTATTTTGAGCGCCCGATATTTTCATTTTTGGTATTTTGAGCGATTAAGATTTGGAATTTGAGCACTTCTTGTTGCTCAAACTTAAAATTTTTAATTTTGAGCGCCAAAATTTTGAAGTTTCTTATTTTGAGCAACGAGAAGTGCTCAAATTCCAAATCTTGATCGCTCAAAATACTAAAAATGAAAATATCGAGCGCTCAAAATAAGAAATTTCAAATTTTAGGCGCTCAAAATAAGAAATTTTAAGTTTGAGCAACGAGAAGTGCTCAAATCCCAAATCTTGATCGCTCAAAATACCAAAAATGAAAATATCGAGCGCTCAAAATAAGAAATTTCAAATTGTAGGCGCTCAAAATAAGAAATTTTAAGTTTAAGCAACGAGAAGTGCTCAAATTCCACATCATAATCGCTCAAAATACCAAAATTGAAAATATCAAGCGCTCAAAATAAGAAATTATACATTTTAGGCGCTCAAAATAAGAAATTATTAAAGTTTGATGTTCGAAAGTGTTTATTCAAATGTTTCATTGGTTAGTAATCGATATACGGGATTTCGTTGTTCTCGATCCCTCTTAACGAGTTCGTCGTCGCAGGGGAAACGATCGTGTATGGTCAGACGTACTAAAAAATTCTAAATCCTCAAACTTAAGCTTCCACGTTAATCCTATATTTTGATTCGAGCTTCGAATCTTTTTTATTTCAGTCAAATTTAAGCCTCGAGTTTAAGCTTTCGCTATATTTTTCACTCTACTAAAAAAGCTTTCGATTCACTACTCCTTAATAACGTGATAATATACCACTCAAAATCTTCTCATCTTCCTTCCCTTTTAATTACACGATTATTTCGAGTCTCTGTTTAATCACACTTGACGCGTGAATCGCCAACGATCCCTGCAATAATCAATGCGTTAACCTTTATGAAAAGATCTAAAATTAAATATAAATTGTCGCTACCCTAGCCACCCAACGTGTTAAAATTAAATTGAATCCTAAAATTAAATTATCTCTATCTCAACCACCCAACGACCAAGAAGTAAATCAACCCCATCTTCTCGATCGTCAAACATTTAAACAGATCGTTTAAATCTAACAACGAAATCAGGTATTTCGATTACTAACCAATAAAACATTTGAATAAACACTTTCGAATATCAAAAAAGGAAGCCTCTCTCCATGGTCCGTGAGGGTTAAAATTTCGATCTTTATCGTTCGTAGCAAACGACGACCAGCAAAAGTTTCAACAGAGAGGGATGTCATCGAAAGGATCCAAGAGAAGAGGGGATGAGACATCCCTCCCTCCTTTATTTGGCTCGTCTCCGGAGAGTTGGTCTTTCGCAACGCCACAAGGACGAGTCTGTTCGTCGGACGATTCTCGAAATCCGATCACGTCCCTGTTCGTTGCATTATATGCAGATACACGCCCGTTTCGAGAGCTTGCTTTCCTTTTTTTTTTTCTTCCTTTTTATTTTTACTTCTCATCCTACCCCGCACAACGTCCCCCTGGTCGATCGTGAACACGACGGAGCTCTATTGTTTGCTAATGGCCGCTCTTTCAATAATTCGAGACCAATCATTACGGACGAACGAAGCCGGTAGGAACAGGGACGTGGAAAACGGACAGGGAAAACAGGGGGGAGAAAATAAAAATGGAATAATGTCGATGAAATAAGGACGGACGTACCTGCGGTGACCAAGGATGACAAAGATAACAGCAGACAGGTCGATGACACCCACACAACGGCGCAGGCAAGCCCACCGTTGCAGAAATCACGGCGCATCCTCAGCGCATCAAGTGATTTTTTTAATCGGCCGTTATATCTGAAATTGAAAGAGAATAAAGGAATTACTCGGGTGACGTTGTAAAATGATCGGTGGAATAAAAATCGACGGTGACACGAAATAAACAAAAATTGAAAATTTGGTTCGCTAGGAAAATATTTTTTCGGTCGAGTGCTTTAACCCTTTATCTGGCAAGCATTGAAATTTCAAATGAATATGGGGATTAAGAGATTTTAACACGTTGGCTGCCACGGGGGTCACCGGTGACCAACACCCGAAATTTTGTACAATCAAATAATTACCAACAGAAATGATAAAATAAACCACGAATACCGTTAACATTAAGCTAATAATGCTAGCTATCGAATTGAAAAGTTAAATTTGAAAATTAGTTGATTGTATTGTTAATAATTAGGATTTCAGCGTGTCTGACTACCCACGTCCGTTTTCACTATGACAGTCAACGTGTTAAATATATTATATTTTCAGGAATCTGGAAACCTCTGAATATTAAATTTTTAAATATTATATTCTGTGATTCTTTATCCGAGATAACAAGAATCTTTAAATAGGAATAAAGAACTCTATGTGCTGTTTACTTTGGATACTCTCTCGGTTACAAGATAACGATTAATTTTGCAATTTAAAATTGTCCGTCCAGGATCGTTCTCGTGGCTATTATATCGCGAATGATAATCCTTTTAATTTCGCAGCCCAAGCACCACTCCTGAGTACTTGAACGATAGACAACTTAAAAAGAAGGAAGGGAAGAGGAAAAATAACAATGAGAGTTATGTCTCCTTATTCGTTATACAACCGGTGAATATTCTAATGCGTTCTTCTCCGTTATTCATGAACCGTGGCCGGCTTCCAGATCTACGAATTGTCGGGTCGTTTTCGTTTCTTTTCATCTCCCTTTTGTTCCTCGTTACAAGTTCGACGGGGACGTTTCCAACCCCCTCGGTTCCCATCTTTCTTTTCGTTTGCCGGCTCGTAGATATATTCATCATTGTGATCGTCTTTCCCCCGACAAAAAGATGATTAAAAGGAAAAAAAGAAAAACAGACGTTGGTCTTCTTCAGTTTGTCTTCCGCCAATTCTTATCAATATTTCACCCGGCTTTTTTCAATTCCATCGATCTTCTTCTTTCTGTTTTTACTCCAGGTCGTCTACTTTTTTATTCAGAGGTTGTTTCCATCCGAATTTCAAACCAGTGTTTCGCTTTAATTACAAATTGAAATTGAAACCACACCTTTTAAAGAGCAAAAGTTGTCCATAAAAATTTAATTTTAGTCCGAGGGAAGATCACGAACAGGTACGCCCTTGCTTTAATTTAATACTATTATTTTCTTCTTTTTTTTTTCGGGTACAGGATAACATGTGCATCGACAGTTTCGTTTCGCCCAGGCATGTCGATCGAAAAGTAGAGGGACCATTTTATGTACGGTGAAATTACCGACGGTTACATCCTCTGGGAAGCCTTTAAATTTAGGGTGTATCCTGTCGTATGAATAATGCATCGAGAAAAGAGCGTGCATAACCGTAGCCACGGTCAGGACCCTCGAACGTCACGGTAATTACACCGATGACCACGTTCAGATTACGTTACACTGTTATAACGAAATTTCGTGTTTCTATCGCGATCGTGGCGATACACAAAAGTTTCCATCGCCCACGAATACTGCCGAAATTGCAATAAAAATACCAACCCGAGGCAATTAAACTTAAAGAACAACGACGGACCACGGAGAGAGCCAATAATCCAGATTAAACTTTGAACTATTTTTCGAGGTTTAATAAAGAACTTGACAACTATGCCTCCGACCCTCTTCTAAATTAACCCTTTGCACTCAAAACATTTTTGGACGTAATCGGGTCTAATCTAAATTTCCAGCTACGTTTCCAGAAACCAAACGCACTATGTCGGAAGAAAAGTGTTACAAATATTTGAGAATCTGTTGATTTTTATTCTCTTCTTTAATTTTCTATATTTTCAATCTTCCCTTCTTTAGTTTTATCCGAAACATGGATAACAAATTCCCATTTCTGACACGTTTGAAGAAATAAGAATTCACCAGCGTATTCCAACGAGATCAAAAGATGGTTCGCAGCGCGGGAAGATTGGTTGCTCTCTCAAGGCTAATACACACACACGGCTAAGATGTGGGTCACTTCGTCATCGTCAGAGTTCCTTCCGGGTCGAGCCGGGTCTGGCTCTCTCGTCTTAACTTTCTATTGTCAAACACGAGCACACGGGTTCCACGTACGACAACCTTGTCCGCGTCATCGATGGAACACTTTTCGTGGAAAGGTGACTTTAAAATGAGTTCCACGCCGTCGAGGTCTCGCCACCCAAGGGTCATCGACCCTCATGGAAATCGTGAATGAGCCCCACGAGAACGAAAACCGGAATCGATTCACGGTTGGACCACTTTGAATGAAAAGAGTGATCCTTGTTCGAGGATTGATAAGTAGCTCAGTGGTACGAACGTCGGTTCGAACGAAAATAGAAAGTGGCCAACGGGTTTATATCATCGCACAATTATGGATCATAAGCGTTGCACGGTTAGTTTGTTCCAAACTTCCTACAATATCTCTTCCGTTAGAAAGCGACTCGGTTGTTCGCGTTCGAACGAGCCGTGTAGGTCGTACAGCCAGGTAGACGATAATGAAGATAATATCAGGTGTTAACCGAAAGGGTTCCGGGCCTGTGAACTGTGTAAGAATACGAGGATAATCGACCTTCTTAGAATTGTAAGAAGTCAGTGTCGTGGTCAGAAAAGATACCATCGTCTGTAAAAATATTCCGTGTGTTTCAATTCACAGAATTAATTGTTGGTTTTCAAACTATATCTTTAAATCCACATATCACAAATTGGAATAAGTTTCTTTTTAATCAAAGTATGAGATCCATTGTAGTTTATACACTTTTGTAAAACAACAAACTGCCAGTGTCTTCGATTGGTCGTCGTCGACGAGAAAAGGGTGTCCACTATTATTCTAAATTTTTCGGCGTATTCTTCAAATGCACCGTTGATATTACGAGTCGCAGCTGCAGTTTTACGACCCAGTTTATTATATTCATATAAGAATATTACACGAACTTGCATAGTCAATAATTTGTAGCGAGCACAAATTACCACTTTGACTGCCACGGTGGTCACCAGTGGCCGGTACTCGAAATTTTTTACAATCAAATAATTAGCGAAAGAAATAATAGCGTTAATATTCAGCTGACAATGCTAGCTATCGGTTTAATAGGTTAAATTTGAAAATTAACAGATTGTATCCTTAACACGTTGGCTGCCACGGGGGTCACCGGTGACCGGCACCCGAAATTTTTTACAATCAAATAATTAACAAAAGAAATTGACGAAACAAACCACGGACAGCGTTATCATTAAGCGAATAATGCTAGCTATCGATTTGAAAGGTTAAATTTGAAAATTAGTTGATTATATTCTTAATAATTAAGATTTCAACGTGTCTGACTACACACGTCCGTTTTCACTGTGACAGTCAACGTGTTGATAATTACAATTGCAGCGTGTCTGACTACATACGTCCGTTTTCACTGTGACAGTCAAAGTGTTAACGGTAAAAACAAAAGCATACGTATCAAGGTAAATAGAAGGTACAAGGTAAAAATATCGATACAACATTTTCATTAAATTAAAGTTTCACGATACTTTTATACGATAACATTCTGTCAGCCTTTCCAGGTAACACAATGAATCGAAATTGATCGATTACTCGGTCAGAGCCGGACATTATCCGTCAGGAAGTCGATTCGCACCCGGACATTAACGATCATTACCACTCGGGCGGAAACTGTTCCACGTACAATACGTGTAACAACGATATCGCGTGCCATTAGGAAAACGTGTGCGCCTAGAAGACAGAAGAACCTTTACCGACCGTTTCCCTGGAAACAACTTTCCTTCCACTCGAATGTCGAACTCTTACACAACGAATTACATTTCCGTAACACTCGTGGAACAACGGCTAACGAGACTGCATTGTCTCATCGCATTATCGCGACACACTGTCCCATTGTTCCTTTTCTTCCTCCTTCTTTTTTCTTTATTTCCAACGCCGCTGGAAGTCGGTTAAATCCGATTCCAGTCGTTAACCGACTCTTGTTGCTTGCGTTCTACACTGTTAATCCTGATCGGTCCATTTGGAAACACGCTTAAAAAGCACAACCGAACGAGGTATAGAAGTTAATGGATTTATACCAGGGATTCGAACGAATCCAACGGTGCTCGTCGATTCAACGTTACTAGCCAACCAAAAGTCCTGGACGAATTCAAAATCGACTTTCTTCGACGATTTCTCCGCGAACGTTTCATCGATCGGGCAGGTTTTTACCGATACGTTTAACTCATTATCCGCCGTACGGTTGAACTGAAAAAAAGAGAAGGATTTTGTCAAGTTTCAGCTATTTGGAGTTTTTCAATTTGCTGAGGTTGAACGCAGCTCGAACCAGTAATCGAGTTGGAAATTCATTAATGGAAGTTTCGATCAGATACATTGATTTAGTTTATTAATAATATTGAAAGTATAATATTTGCAGCAACTTACTTTGCTGTGTTTTTGTACGGTATTGTATAGATACAAAATTAGAGGAAACAAATTTCGAAACGAATTCGAACAGGTGTCATCATAATTGTTACACCTGGCTAGTCTGTTACGATATTTGATGCCCAAAAACGTACACCCCTGTAAGGTTTCCTCAAGATACCACGCTGAATTCATAATAATCGACACCCTTGAACATTTTGCAAGATCTCTTTCGTTTTCTTTAACTGCTTGATTGGATTGCAATGATTCATACACAGGGTGTCCCGTAACTAGTGTAGCAGCCGGAAATGGGAGGTAGCTGAGACGATTCTGAACAACAATTTCCTTTGCAAAAATGTCCTATGGGGCTTCGTTTTTGAATTATTAACGAAAAACACTGACCAATCAGAGCGCGCGCTCAGCAGTGATAGGGTAACCCCGAGCCGCGCTCTGATTGGTCAGTGTTTTTCGTTAATAATTCAAAAACGAAGCTCCATTCGACATTTTTGCAAAGGAAATTATTGTTCAGAATTGTCTCACCTATCCCCCTGTTTCCGATTCCTACACTAGTTACGGGACACCCTGTATTCGTTCGCAATACATCCACGCAGACGAATAATACTATCGTATAAACAAATGTCTCAGAAAGGTAATATAACTTTTTACAACAAAATGTGTCCCGCTCGGTTCCGATCTGATTAACCCGTCTCTGTTTCTCACGCGCCAGCATCCGATGGACTCGAGCCACGGAAACGTAGCACCGGATATCACGTGTTCCAGATCATTTCTGAACAGACGTCCATCCACGGGATAGAAAGTTGGCCGTTGAATACGGGAGATTTTCCAACGCACATTTTCCACGCGCTACTAATGACACGCGTTGAAAGGAGCGTTTTCGAATTGTCGCCTAACACGCGATCAGCAACGAGTGACAGAGAGGGGAGAAAAAGAAGGGTACGGAAACGAAAGAGGAGCGAGGAAAGAATGACAATGGCAGAAATGCTTTCAAACATTTCTGGAACTCGTGTGACGTAACGTCCGTCTCTCCGGCGCAATTCTATTCGAGTCTCGTGGTACCATTGTCGAGACCATTGGTGAACGCCATCGTGGAACGGGGACGAGAGGAAAACTGACTTGCGAATGCTGAGGTGGCTGCCTTTTCGTGAAAATGTCGTGTGAATGAGATTATGCGAACCTCGAGGAACTCCGGTACCTTTGACTGCAACGCCATCCGTGTATCTTGGACGGTGTGCGAAGTTACTGCAGACCTCTAGTCGTCGAATTAGGATTGTTTAAGTAGTCCCAGCAGTTTTCATTTGTTTCGTCGTGTTAAAAGGTGTGAGCAAACCTTTGTTAACACGTTGACTGCCACAGTGAAAACGGACGTGTGTAGTCAGACACGTTGAAATCCTAATTATTAAGAATATAATCAACTAATTTTCAAATTTATAACCTTTCAAATCGATAGCTAGCATTATTAGCTTAATGATAACGCTATCCGTGGTTTGTTTCGTCAATTTCTTTTGTTAATTATTTGATTGTACAAAATTTCGGGTGCCGGTCACCGGTGACCCCCGTGGCAGCCAACGTGTTAACATCTTGCACTACCATTTTCCCGACAGGTGGGTCAGTCAGAGCTAAATACTTATTACTTCAGCGGTAATACAAATCAAGGAAATTGAATTGTTACGTATACTTTGTACTTGGCAAACGTGAACTGTGTAAATTGTAATCAGAATTAAAGTTAATATTCAATTGTGATGAAAGTTCGAACGACAGAAGTCACGAGTTTGACACAGCTATTGTAGCGCAAGGGGTTAAACAGGAAGACACTTCGAGCTAATTCATTTTGTATCTATTATCTCAGAAATTAAATTTCATTACAAAAATTATTTATTTTTGCTGCATCTTACTTATTTTTATTATAAGAATTAGTTAAGCGCTCACTCCGTGCTTCTTTTCGTTTCAAGGATGTCAAGTTGTATGATTTCTCGTTCCAAGGATCGAAGGATAGATAAAAATTAATTTGCGAGAAATCTCTTCCGTGAATGCGAAGGCTTCAGATCTTTTCGCAACAAAGGTAGTACTGATATAAAGTATAACTTTGGCTTCCTTTAGATAAAAGAAGATGAATTTTTTTCCTATTCACTCCTCAGGACTATCTTCTTCTTTAAGGACTTCTATTCAGTCACGTGGTCGAAAAAATTCATACTTTTCTTGACACCCAAAACTTTAATCACGTTTTCCTTAAAGCTAGTAAAATAAGTTAGAAACTGCTGCAACGATCGTAATACAATTTCAATAAGGTTATCAATCGGATAAATAGTTCTTGAGATACAAATTAATAAGTGGAACCTGTTTTCGTCAAAATGGGCAAAAATTGCAAACTTTGAAGGCCTGTAATTTCTAAACAAATTCCAAACCGGCAAAATGATGACTTAAACCCCTCCTAATTTCACATGGACTACAACCTATTTTACAAGCAACAATAGACCAATTTTTTGAATTATAAAATCACGACTGCTTTTCCAAAACCGCAGTAAAAATTCAAAATTCGATATTTTACAAAATCGATTCGTTCAATCCCGAGAGAAATTCATCTACCAACAGAATCTATTTGGTTTTTCGATGTCAGATAATGTTTTTGAAACCTCCACCGACAATCCGCTTCCAACCAATCAATTTATAATATTTTTCTATGAAAAAGTTACATGATCTTCTTGAAACGTTACTCTTTCATATACAAAAAGTTTTAAATAAAAACATTCTCGAAAAATCACTTTCAGTCAAAGCGGAGCCCACTTTACCTGCACGTATACTAAAGCTGGTTACTCAGTATAACAATTCAAATTTCAACGCTAAAAGAAGAACAATATAATTAACCTTTGTACCCACCTGAAACATCCATCAACCGAGCAAATTTCAAAGCAGCACGTGCACTTGGAAATTTGCAACGTAAAAATCTCGTATCCATATTCTTCTCGAAGTTCTAAAAAAACAGGGAACGTCCGAATTTTCCCCGCGTCAGCGGATTTTACGTAGCCAGAAACTCGGTAAAAATGCTACCCGTGACCGTCGAAGGATACCAAGCGAGGAGAATGGTTCAAATATCCTGGAGAACCGATCCAACGGACAGGAATTCCGATATTGTATACGACAGGAAACGTTGGATCGATTTTCTTTTTTTTTTTTTTCTCCGCCCTTTCAATAAGGTGCATTCGATCGAAGATTTGATGCAATTAAGGCGGGTTGTTTCGCGGGCCGGCATCCAATCTCCGGACAAGGATGCTTGCGAAAGACGTGTAGCCGCGTGTTTAATGGTCCCCAGGCTGTTCCACAAAGGAGGATAAACGGTTTCTTTGCGGAGAGCCACGATGTGCGCTTTCTTGGTGAAATGCTATTGGAAACTCTTTGTGCCGTTGCCCTGTTCGGCGAGAACAAACGAGGCGGGATAGTTGATCCGGGTACACGACCGAAAGGATTCGAATAAAAATTCCTTATTTAGGTGTCGTGCGAACACGCTTCGACGATTATTGGCGGGAATTAGGGGTGCGGGTACAGGAGATTACGAGTTCGGGTCGGGTCGGTAGAATTCGGGCGGATTCGGGCGGGTAGCACGATTCTTTCGGGTCATCGGCAAAAGTCGGGCGTGCTCGGACGAGTTTCCGCGATTCGATTCGATTCGATGTATTTCAAATTGATCGTGTTACATTTCTAATACAGTCCTAGGCGGCCAGATACCTGGCAAGCATATGAAAAATATTTGTTTACGCGGAAGTTTGCTATAAAATAATTTCTATCCAAAAGAAATGACGATTTTAGTTAATTGCGCCTGACTTTTGCCGAATGAATCGGGCCACCCGCCCGAACCCGCCCGAATTTTACCGACCCGACCCGAAAGAGTCGGGTAACCGACACGTTCGTTTGAAGGCACAAGGTGTTCGGGTGCTTATCGATAACTAACCCTTTCTCTAGAAAACAACATATGGAATATTACGAAAGATACCGAAACAGGTAACATTTATCTATTGTAATAATAAAATATCGCTTGAAATCCTAAAATTTCTAATTTATAAAATTATCTACAACCTCGAACGAATAGGAGCTTGTCATTATCATAAGTTTCCCGTAATTAGGTATCACGGATATCATTTTTGGCCGGTAGTTTCGAACTTTTATCATAAACCAGAAATATGCAACAGAAAACGTGTTTCAGCCGGCTCGTTGGAAGGGGAGGTCGAAGTTGGTCGGTTCGCGTACGAACCGCGTTCGTAAAGGCGAAAATAAACGGCAAAATCGTTGATAAAAATGTAGATACACAGACGACGAAGTAACTCGATTAAAACGAACACGTACCACGATTTCTCTCCGTCTGTTGCACGGGTATCGATTGTGATAATTAGAATTCATGATGATGGGCCAGGCATGGTACCGGAGTGTACGATGGAAATAAATTGAACGATCGAATTTCGCGATAATTCGACTGAAAATGACATTTCGTCGACAATTATAAAAGCGTCGACGATTTAAACGGTCACAGATATTATATTGGAAGCGGATGAATTGCAAAATGATATTTCAGATCATATGCCAATTAATTTCAGTGGCTTAATCAGTGAACCTAGGCATCAGGAAGATATTAAAATTTGAGAATGATATTGGAGTCGATAGCTGTGGAACTTTTATCGGGCTTTTTCGTTCTCCAATGCTGATTATATTCCTTTGATCCTGGAATAATCTGAAAATATTTGACGCAACGAATCTAAAGATTTAACGTATCGAAGAGATAATAATGATAACTTACAGCTGTTCAGTTTTAGCAAAATCAAAAATAAAATAAGAAATACTTTACGAACCATTCTCGAGGTGTTAAGAAAAGAATGCACGTAAAGCAACACGAAAGAAGCGTGCAAAGAAAGTTCGAACGATTAATACCCAGGGCACATCGGCGAACAAATGCGTACATACAATTGGTCAATGACAGCAACGACTGTTATGGCTCTACAGCATTGCAGGGTGAAATAAGGCTACCTTGTTATTGAGAACTATTAAAATTCTTTGAAATTTCTATCGAAGATTTATAATTTATAGATCTTTAAATATCCAGGTTTCCGGATATTGTGATTTCTAAGTTCTGAAATTTTCAAATATCCAGGTTCCCAAATTTTGGGATTTCTAAATATTCAAGTTACCAAATATTGTGATTTCTAGATATCCAAATTCCCAAATATTGTGATTTCTAAATATCCAGGTTCCCAAATATTGTGATTTCTAAATATTCAAGTTCCAAAATATTGTAATTTCTAAATATCCAAATTCCCAAATATTATGATTTATAAGTTCTGAAATTTTCAAATATCCAGGTTCCGAAATATTGTGATTTCGAAATATCCAAATTCCCAAATATTGTGATTTCGAAATACCCAAGTTCCCAAATATTGTGATTTCTAAGTTCTGAAATTTTCAAATATCCAGGTTCCGAAATATTGTGATTTCGAAATATCCAAATTCCCAAATATTGTGATTTCGAAATATCCAAATTCCCAAATATTGTGATTTCGAAATACCCAAGTTCTAAACTATTGTGATTTCTAAATACCCAGGTTCCCAAATATTATGAATTCTAAGTTCTGAAATTTTCAAATATCCAAGTTCCCAAACATTGTGATTTTTAAGTTCATAAATCGTCAAATATCCAAGTTCCCAAATAGTGTAATGTCAAAGTTCTGAAATGATCAAATATCCGAAATTTTCAATATTTCAATTTCCACGTATTCAAACCGTCGCATTTTAAAACTTCTAACCTCCCAACGTTCTAAAATTTCCAAATTTCTTTGCTAAAGTTCGAGAACGCAATGTCGAAGAACCAGACGCCCCAATCAGGATCGATTAATGATACTTTCAACCCCGTATACGCGAAAACGTGGAAAGTCACGGGAAATCTGAACCGCGCTCGGTTTCAGGAAAAACGAGGGCCCCCGTAGAAATTGCATTCCCGTTTGCCGTTTAGAAAGTGCACGCGCAAGTGGACACGGATTTCACAGGAATTAATTGACTCGCGCGCGGATTTACGCGTCGCGGTAAGCGAATTGGAGCCGAAACGACCGCTGTAATTTTCATCGAATCGTCGTAATTAACAACAATAAAAAAAAAAAGAAGAAAAGAGGAACTCCGGTGGCACGTTGACAAATAAAATCGTGGTTCCTCGTTAAAATAGTCCACGTGGCCAGTTAATTCGAGGCTTTTTTTCTTCGGCCGCAAGAAACGTCGTAATTGCAACGTCGCTGGGATAACGAATGAAAATAGCCGAGAGTTAATTACATTTTCTTTCTGCGAAACGTCCGTGCCGGAGTGGAAAACACTACTGAAAGATGCAGGATAGAAAAATGTCTGCGATATTTGGCTGTCCTCGAAATTGGTTACTTTTTGAAATCTTTCCTTGTGATTTCTTTTATAATTAATTTCCAAACGCGAATGGATGGCAAGGTGCGAAGAAGCAAAAATGTATGGTTACAACGGGGATAAATAACTTTAGGCATTAATGGATGAAAATTCTGTGTAGAATATGAAAGATATTCACTGTATACAGTTTTAATACAAAACAGATTGTTATGCAAGAGATAGCATCTCCACAGGTGCCTGCTCAGAAGTTATTCAATTGCTAATGCAATTAAGAAGGAAAAGAAAGAGAGTAAAAGAATGTTAAACCCGGATACGGGAGAAGAAATTCCGCTCGAGGATATAAAAATCGTGTAAGACGAGCCCGCTATTTTCAGCAGAAAAATATTCGTCAAACTCTCACGTGGGATTTTTAATCAGCCAATATAAAAGGACAAATCAAACGCACACACGTGTATCACGCTTTTCAAAGAGGTTCTCCAAGTATCCACGACCTAGAAAGAATTTCAACTTTCATAAATAAAACATCGAATAACCGTGGATATCCTCGTTAATACCGAAAGTCTTGATGGAACAACTTTTGTGGTAAATTTTCGAATCCATATCGGAAACATTCTCAACTTTCGACGAGGTAATGTCGATTTCACGACAAACGAAAGTTTCGAAAGAAAATGAAAAATTGTACAATAAAAAAACTCACCTCGATTTCTATAATCCACACGCGAAGAAACGCGCCGACGATTATAATCCTCGTTCTCCTCGAATTATTTTCTCGCACTGCGATTCCCCGCACTGTAACGTTCGAATTTGATATTAATTACAGAAATACGATTAATTTGCACTGGTATGGTTGAAGCGTAGAATTTCGATGAATCCGGAATGGAATGAGAAAGAAACGCAGAAACGGTTGTTTTGAAATTGCGATGCCGTTCGCAAGTAACGCGCCTTTCGTCCGTTCAGTCCGCGCCGAATGACGTTCGTACACTGTCCTGGCTCGGTGCGTTCGACGGTGCCGGCCTCGTATGATGACCCCCTTCTAGAATTCTACGGCCCTGTCGACGTACGCCAGCCTCTGGACAACGGCGTAACATACCGATCCTGCTGGATTCGACCCACAAAATTTTCATAATTTCATTTTACATTTCTATCGAATCGCCATCGTATATCAAACGGTCGATTTCGAAACGTATTAAGTCTAACACGGTAACACGGGGTAAAAGCATCGTGGAATATCCATGTGCCACATCAATTTCAAGCTTAAAATATACGGAAAATAACTGCGTACGTTCTTCATCGATTTGGATCACGATCGACCTGCGATCCGCCATTCAAAAGTTATAGAAATTATATTCTGAGCAAAGTGGAGAATCATGAATAAAATCAGCACCCAATCGGTTATCCCTGTTATTATTCGAACGAGGAAAGGTAAAATAAAATATTACTGATACAACACGTTTGTTGCTTACATTTCAAT
This sequence comes from Stelis phaeoptera, assembly GCA_943735885.1. Classification (NCBI taxonomy): domain Eukaryota; kingdom Metazoa; phylum Arthropoda; class Insecta; order Hymenoptera; family Megachilidae; genus Stelis; species Stelis phaeoptera. The sequence continues at coordinate 8,816,057 of OX030939.1, read as the reverse complement.
GATGGATGAAATGGGTCATCGATCGACCAGGTGACCCAAAACCATTCGGAATTACGCTCTCGTAGTCAACGGCCTATGATTTGAGACACGGTCTACCTATCGACACGACCAATATCTGAATCTATCGTCTTTCGATGGCCAATTGATTCGAAACACGGTGAAATTGCTCACGCAGTTGTGAATCCCAGCTTCAACGATTAGCATCTACTCTTCGAGTTATTCCAAACTCGTCTTGTCGATTCGATCATCCGCTTCCATGTATCTGCAAGTATAGTTTGGATCAGTTTTGAGTGAAATTTGATTAACCCCTTAAGATCACCCAAAATTTGAAGATAATTTCAAACATTTTCTTTAATTATCTAGCCCCTAATTTCTCCCATATTTAATACTTGAATGATACAAAAGGAAACTACATATTTTCGTCAAAGTTTAGATGTGTTTTAGTCGAAATGTGCTTTAAGGAGTTATTTCAACGCACAAGATTATTTCTAATATTCAAAATTCAAAAGTAAGATACCTCGGTGTACAAAAAGCTTAAGTATCTCGTCAATTCTTGATTTCGTCGATATTCTATCGTAATGTTTTCTGTATCCGTATCTCGAGTAGTCGAACGCGAATTATAAGTTGACCCAATTGCGTGACTCGCCCTGTACGTCCAAAAGAGAGGGAGAATGGGATGCCCAACGGGAACTCCGGGGGAAAAATTCATGTGGCTCGTACGGACACGTCCGGAATTCGATTCTGGAACGTATCGCTCCTGCAACTTTACGGTATCCATACCCATGGTGTTGCCTATAGACACAAAAAAGCGTGGTCGCAGGAACGACGGCAGTTCTGCATCCGCAGAGGAGTACGAGCCAATAGGCTCCGATGTAGAAAACCGTGCTCACGCCCATCTTTCTTACCTTCCATTTTTCCATTGCTCGAAAGGATTCGGTGTAATTCTAACGCGGCAAGCTGAAAATTAATGCGATTCGAGTCGGTGCGCGAGGAATTCGATCCACCGACCCAGACCCTGTTTCCGCACCTTTACGGTACTCGTGCCATCCTAGCTACGTGTATGGAAATATCACCGTAAAACTGCGCCCTGTTCCTCTTACCGGTCCATCACAGACCCAACCAGGAAACGTGCAAACGAGAACGGTATACTGCATTGCTCGTTGACCCTTTTTAATTAACACGATAATTAACAGCTTTGGATATTGACTGGGAATTATTAGTTATTTTGTTGTCCCATCTTGTTCGATAATCTTCCTGCAAAAGCATCGAAATAACCAAAATTAATTTTAAAACGGGGTTATTTATATAAAAAGTTGAGCTGAATATTTGACGAACTATAATCGTTTAAATAACAGTGAAAGGGTTTAATAGTAGTATGAACAATATTAGTCTCTGACAAACCTTTCAACGCTTCTAATACGATACTGCCATAATTAACACTTATTGTTAGATGTCTTATAAATTTCGACGGAGATTTTAGTTTTCGATAGCATGAATGCCTTCAGAAGATCCAAACGCAACTTGCAAAAAATCCTGTAGATTTTGGATCCGGTAAAGTGCTGTCTTCAAGTAGAAGTAAAATAATCCCTGAAGAATTTTCAAAAGAATCATCGTCTAAAATATTACCTCATTCTTACGTTATTTTCAGGGAAAAATTTTGATACTTACTTCGACCAAAAAATGATCCATTGTGAGCACGGGACTAATAATCGCAACTCGATGCTCGAAATAGTCGACGTCACAAGTTTTATACAATCAAATGACTGAAAAAATAAGAAACAGTTCTATTAATTTCGTGAGACAACACAAATCAGAACGATCGTATTCTGATTAATTACAATTATAACGTGCCGTGCTACGTACGTCCGTTTCCACTTATTTAAGCTCTGCGTATTGGTTAATGGTAATATGCAATATATACATAATCCGTCAATAATTAAATATTCACGTGAACTGCTTAACATTTACTGGCCATGATGTACATAAACCTACGCGTTTTATAATTTAATTAATTGCTGTTAATTGTTTCATATCATGCAATGAAAAGGTATTAACCCTTTGCACTCGATCGTCCCGTCTGGGGGGACATATTTAATTTACCAGAGTACTTTAAGGTATAGAAAATTAATCTTTTCTTCCAACATAGCGTATTTGGTTCTTGGTAATTTTGGTGGAAAGGCAGACTAAATTCAATTGTATTCAAAAATGCTCCGAGCCCAAAGGATGAACAAATCAACGGGTTAGAAACATATTTCAAGTATTTCGTTAAATACGAACGTGTACATAAGCCCCTTTTTACTAGCGAAAGGATTAAACTTCCTCGTCTCTGAACATTTCCATTTTTCTCGACAAACTTGCTTTGATTCTGTCGGCTCGAAAACTCTGCAGATAAACTAGTCCAAGAGCACTGACTCTAGGTAACTTAAATACACGACTTCAACTGTTACTTTGTTTTATGTAACCAACGAAGGAAGCGTAACACCTGCCCAACGTGGTAAACGTCGAATTGCAAGAGAGTGGTGCTTTGATGTTCGTCGGAATTAAAAAGGTTCCCCTTTGAGCGTGTGTCCGGGCTTTTCGACGTATGAAAGCATACGAGCGTTGAACTGAGCCCAAAAGAAGCAACTCTTATTTAATTAAAAAGTACCGTCTGATCTCCATCAAATATTAAAATATCAACGTTGGTTGCGTTACCGCTTCCTTTGCGGATAACAGTCTGGCGCGTTAATAATTTATTACTATCTTTCAGATAATAATATTAACACGTTGAGTGGCACTCAACTTTGGTTAATTTTCAAATTTAACCTTTCAATACGATAGCCAGCATTATTAGCTTAATATTAACGCAATTATTTCGTTGTAACAAATTTCGGTGACTGGCGTGACGCTTAACGTGTTAAGAAAATTAATGAAAGTAATTAGATCTTCTGCAAGACCTACCACTTCTCTTAAAATTTAATTATTATCAAGTGTACATTTCATCGAACGCAATCGCGCTTTGTGCATCGAATTTATTTTGCCGAGTCCGCGAACCGGATAGACGTAGCGGACACGAACGTTACCAATTGAGAGAAGTAGAAGGTAACACAGTGAGACGAGAAGGAGAGACACTTCGAGTTGTGCTGTTCCAACATTCCTAGGTGGCCCCGAGGCGCTAAACGAAGTACCGTCATCACGAGGAAAGGCCCAGTGACCGACATTCCCCTTTCCATTCTTCCTGATACTCCTTCGCCCGGATCTTGCGAGCGATACTAACGTGTATACAAGAACGACGACGACGACCCATGGACGAGTATCGTAACCGGAACCGCTGGAACCTTCGGCCCAAATTTCCGTACGAATCAGCTCCGCTTTCTCTGACGATAAACTGAAAACATTAAAATATGTCAGATCTTATTGTAATCGTGTTATTTGAAAATTCAGTTCTAATCCGTTTCTACGTATCATTAACCCTTTCATGATGATTGACGCGTAATACTGTCCTATGGTATATTACTTTACTTCAAATGAATATTACATGCATACTCATGTATAATATACTCGTGTCTCGTTTGTTGAAAATCTTGTCCAAAGACACCTGAAAAATACAATATCCATGTATAATGTCCTTGTAACGGAAAAAGTTTATATTTCAAGCTTGTGATACATAAATAGCTAATACTTTGACGGTTGCACGTTTCATGGGAGAAAAACGGTAACACTGATACACTACAAAGCGTTCTAGGTACTGTAACAGTTTTTTTTTTCGAGTAAGAGAGTTTCGATTTAGTTCTACAACTAGTTGAATTCGTTATTAAACTGAGACTTACCTAGTAGATTGTTACTTTACGATTAGACGTGTAATTATAGGAATTTGGATGTGTTATACATGATTTGATACTTTATTCGTTATTCTTCAATTTCGTTGAAAAACTTCTGAAGCGCCGCCACTGAACGATACTACCATCGCCATCTGGTCGTATAACACTGAATTTTGATTTGAAAATACCGCGCTATAACAGTTGAACCTTGGCGGGTAAAGTACGTGTATTACTTACCTGCCAGAATTTCGCCGATACAGCTCTCTATTTTAACGCTATTATATATACAGGTACATAGACATAGATAAGGGTATATATTTCTTAGAAATAGACATATTTCAGAGTAATATTGCATATATATTGAAATCAATTCTTGCTCGAAACGACGCTGACATTTACACGCGAGTTGCGCAGACCTGTCATTGACCGTTAGTGCGCACATGCTTCCACGTAAGTGACAGACACCGAACAACATAACCTCTTCGATATTTTTCTACTTAAAAATTTGAACGCTCAAAGCGTATTTATATAGTTGCAAACAAGAGGTTTGCAAAAATGGTGTCCGTCTTGAATACCGTCGATACCGGTCACGAAGATATGATTCATGATGCGGAAATGGATTACTATGGTTTGAGGTTAGCCACTTGTTCAAGTGATAATTCTGTGAAAATTTTTGACTTAAAAAATGGATCGCAAAGTTTAGTGGCCGATCTTAAGGGTCACGTTGGACCTGTGTGGCAAGTTGCTTGGGCACATCCTAAATTTGGAAATCTCCTGGCATCTTGTAGTTACGATCGGTATGTGGTTACAGTTCACTGAACTTCAACATCACGTCCTGTATATATTCTTCACACAAATTATTCTTCAAACGAAATAACTGATTTGATTTTAAAGTCATTTGATATCTTTTCTTGCGATAGAAAGGTAATCATTTGGAAGGAACTAGGAGAATGGACCAAGATCTATGAACATACTGGTCATGATTCTTCCGTTAACTCCGTAGCTTGGGCACCGCATGAATTCGGTCTAATTCTGGCTTGTGGTAGTTCGGATGGTTCTGTATCTATTCTTACCAATAACGGTGACACGTGGGAAACACAAAAGATTACAAATGCCCACACTATCGGATGTAACGCGGTAAGTTGGTGTCCTGCTATCGAGCCTAGCTTCGATGCAAGTGGAACGCAAAGAAATGGACTAGTTAAAAGATTAGCAACCGGAGGTTGTGATAACTTAGTTAAAATTTGGAAAGAAGAAGGAGACAGGTGGATCGAGGAAGATAAACTTGAAGCGCATAGCGATTGGGTAAAACTTCATCTTTTAAAACAAATAAAACTTAAAAGAATATAATTAATTTACATAAATATTGAAATCAGGTAAGGGATGTAGCGTGGGCACCCGCTGTTGGTCCATCCAAAGCTGCTTTGGCTTCTTGTTCGCAAGATCGGCGGGTAATCGTATGGACATCAAATGATTATACCAGTTGGACACCGACCATTCTTAATGTCTTTGACGATGTAATCTGGAATGTTAGTTGGTCTTTAACTGGAGGTATTCTAGCAGTTAGCGGTGGAGATAATAAAGTGTCCCTTTGGCGTGAAAATACCGAGGGACAATGGATATGCATTTCAGAGACGAATAAAGGTCAAGGAAACCTTAATAATACAGATCAGCGTACATCATAATACCGGAAAGCAAAATGTAAGATATTTTTTAAGAATAAGTATTGTACATTAAAGATATTGTTCGATATTAATAACAATTTTATTCCATTTGTTTGTACTATTACTCATACGACTAAACGTAAAGAAATATACTTTACAAACTAAAATTGAATTAAAAATTTTTACATTTGTAGCAAAGAAATGATATTACTTTAAATTTCCACGCATATGTCTCAAAATACTGCACGAGTTATATAAAAAATATATACATATATCTCTTGTCGATCAGAATTTAAAATGTTTCGAATATTTATACATACAAATCAATTATTGTACACAGATGTAGTTAAACGATTAATCTTGCGTATATAAAGACGCCGCGAAAACGATATCCCGCTTAATGGCTGTACAAGCTTCTTCCATTTTCTCTTTTAAAACAGGATCGCCTATGGTAACGGCTGCATTTTTAACATCCCGCAATGTTTCGCTCAATTGTTGAATACATCGTACTATGATTCCTTCCTGTATATCTGTTTTTTCCATAATCTCGGCAAACGATTTCGCTTTCGCCCAATCGTAAACAACCTCCACCAAACCAAAGTTTAAGGGTTGCAACGTTGATAACTGATAGTGTTGTTCTAATGTTTCCAACTCGGCATATATTTCTTTTAACACTTCACAACTCTGCGTAAACAAATACACTATAATGAGTATAATACTGTTAAAAGAAAAAAGAAAAATAAATTAATCATCAAATTATATGAGAAATTATACCCTCTCCAAGTCTGGTGTAAGCTCCGGTACAGCATCTGTTCGTTGTTGAAATATCAACGAAGATAACAATGCTGCTATTTCTGCCGGTTGAAGTACAGTTAAAACATTTTTCAGAATAAGCTCTGTGATCAGTAACTCGTTGCTTCCCATTTGTAAAGCAACTCTGCCCTTTAAAGCAACTGGAAAAATACAATGTTACACAGTGATCATTCGTTCGCAATCATTTTCACAAGGATCATTTTACAACAGCTACCTGTTTCATTCTCATTTATGTATCCTAAATTCCTGAGAAGCGCAACAGCGTTCGTGTACTCGGGATACAAGCTCATTCCTTCGTCGCTAAGCTGTAGCTGAAGTTTCCTTTTCTGATTTTCCAATTCGCTACGCTCAAACACGGTTTCGAATTGTTCTTCAAAATTCGAAAGCTCCGTGCACTTCATATCGTACACAGTCTTCTTCAAGTGAAGCAGATGTTGTATTTTCATATTGATATCGTAGTTCGATTTCATCTCCGTGTACGGTTTCAAAACGGACGGATTCCGGGAAGCGTTAAAAGACAATTTCATTAATTCTTGTACGGCCGTCTCGTAAGTCGAGCTGGGAGGTTCAGTTCTGTAAATAATCCAACGTTCAACGATACCGTAAAACGCAAAGTAAACCAATTGAAATATTTTCTTACCTGAATCTTGATATCTGTCTTTTCTCCCAATTCGCTAAAACCAGATTACAATCGATTTTAATCTGACAATTGGTTATCTCTAATATATTCCAAGAAAATATATCCACCACTTCGTCCGATGGGACTCCAACCGGAACGAATATTTCTTTTTTCGTCAAAGCAACGATATCGTGCCATCTTTCCGATTTCTTGAACGCCTGGCTGCTTTCTTCGGCCGACTTCGGTGGTTCTGAATTTTTAAGCACTAATACCCTGTACTGTCTGCCGTTCTTAGCTTGAACGGTGCTTAACAATAATGCTAATTTATTATAATGACTTTCGTAAGATATTATCAAAACTCTGCCGGGTGTCAAGTTTTTCACCGCCTTCTTCTGTGTCTCCCATACATAAGGTATCAGATATTTGTGATACTCTAAATAATCGATAGCCGCTCGATAAAAATCAGAAAGTTTCTTCTGTACATCGGTCAACGGTGGCAACTTGGACAATTCATCCTCCAACTTTTGCAATTTAGTTTCATACATATTCTGTTTCAACGTCACCGGTGATTCTTTGAACGATCTTCGCATCATCCCTTCCACCGTCACCGATTCGTTCAATCGTCGCAAATTCAATACCATCGAATACGTTACTTTGAATTTCGATTCCAAACTTTGCGCTTGACCGCACATCATGGTTCTTAATTCGTTAAAATGTGGCACCAATGTTCGACACATTACTATCACCATTCCTGCCGTATCGTGGCCTCTGCGGCCAGCTCGACCAGCCATTTGTATGTATTCGGTGGGATGAAGTATCCGGAAATTGTTACCGTCGTATTTTTTAATAGAATCGAAGACTACTGTACGCGCTGGCATGTTCACGCCCATTGCAAATGTTTCCGTTGCGAACAATAACTGTAACATCAAGGCAACAACTTCTTAATAATCAATTAAATTATTCGTAGAAAAAATAAGTAAAGAAACACGAAACATTTTAAGACCGACCTTCACAACTCCGCTTTGGAAAAGCATTTCTACTATCTCTTTCAAAATCGGTAATATACCGCTGTGATGTATACCAATACCATTTTGCAATAATTCTTGCATCATAAGAACCTGTGGCAGCTCTCTGTCGCTTCCCTTTAAATGCTTGATATTATTCTGAAAGAACGTTCTGATCGTGTGCTTTTCAGTCTCGGTTGTAAGTTCGACGTTCCTTAATATAAAGGCGCTCTTGTCGCACCGTTTTCGCGATAACATAAAAACAACGACAGGCAACAAGTTCTGCAATAACATTCATTATTCATACATGTGTCAACGAATAACTATACTAAACGCAAGCACGTTAATCGTACATTGCTTTTCAGATGGCTTATAAAAGCACTCCATAATACTTGCTCCTGTTTCGGTGTCATCTGTTGCGACAATGGCTTCCTCTTAACATCTTTAACATTCTTACTATTTTGATTCTTCGATTCTTTCGCGTTCGTTGCTTTATACCATCTGAAACAATAATTGTTCTTTTACATATCACAAGTATTTTTGTCAGCGATTTAATGATAAATTAAACAATCACCCGTCTAATAAAAATAGCCCGCTTTCGTCGACCACCAAAAATTTGTCGTTTTTGGTTTTACCGTCTGTTCCAGTGTACAAATAATGCTGAAGCGGCACCGGTCTTTTCAACGTACTTATTACATACATCTTTTTCTTTTTAGTATGACCCACCCAATCGGCAAATATTATAGGATTTGGTACTGTTGCTGATAACATTACTATGGTGACTGTTTCCGGTAGAAGAATAACACTTTCTTCCCAAACGTGACCACGCTGGAAATGACGTGATGATAAAATAAATACGCAAAGTTAAGGAAAGATCGGTCTCGAATTTATAATTACCTCGTCATTGTTAATATAATGCACTTCGTCAAATATAACAAATTCCAAGTCCCTTAAAACCTCGGACGCGCCGTACAACATAGATTGTAAAATTTCTGTGGTCATGATGAGACACGAAGCGTTCGAATTAATTTGTAAGTCTCCCGTTAATAATCCCACGCTATCGAATTTCCTTTTGAACTCTCGATATTTCTGATTCGAGAGTGCCTTTATCGGAGACGTATAAATCACTCTGGTCATGTGTTTCTGACTTAACGCAATAGCGTACTCGGCTACCGTAGTTTTTCCAGCTGACGTGTGAGCTGCAACAAACACGTTACAGCCCTCTTCTAACTTAAGTATCGCTTGTTTCTGGAAAGTGTCCAATTCGTACGGGAAACTCATTGCTAAATCAGGAATTCTTATCTCAAAATCAGTTATCGGAACGGACACGTCCAACTGTTCCGCCCATTCCGATTTTGTCGCTTCTGGGCGTTTTTCTGAAATCTTTAAAATAGGAACGTCTATTTCCTCTAACAACGGAGCAATGTCATCGAACGATGATTGCTGAGTATTCGAAGGTTCCTTAGTTTCTTTCTCCGTTTCTTTCGTTTCCAGTGACCAGAAATCAAATACATTTCGTTCTTCGTTCACGATAGCCATCAAATTAATCTTATCCGCTATACTTTCAATTTCCCTCGTCTCCGGTTCTGTTTCTTGTTCATGCATCGAGGCCTCCTTCGGAGTGCAATTATCGCTTTTAAATTCGACGCCCGCGCTAAAACCTTTCGCCAAGGTTCTTAAATTATTTTCAAAATCGATCGTCTCTACCGATGAATCTTCGATTATTTCAGGTTCATCGAAACCGCCGGGCCAGAACAGAATGTTACTTGTATTTCCTATATAACATGAATATGTTTTTAGCTTATAAAAATATCAACGTAATCTTCCGGTACATTATAGTGGGTGCTGACATAAAATCATACCTCGAATATCATCCGTAGGTGGTTCTGGTGCACGGGTCATAGACATTGAATTTCTGGCAGTTTTACCTGCTGATTCTAGTACCACCTCGTGCATTTCTCCAAGCTTTCCAGTTACAGGATCACGATCAAATTTTAATGCGGTACCAAGCGGAGCTAAATCTGTATCTAAAAGGGACAGGATGTCTGGTTTTCTTGGCCAATAACATTGTGCGCTATCTAAATCATACATCGGAAGATTGTCCAGACATTCAATGTATCCTCTTAATTCTGTCTTGATGTCGGGCCAAATAGGAGGAAATGTAAACTGTGAAACATACATTTTCCAGGATTTACTATTCTATTATCGTATATACAAGCTTTGTAAGTTTGTAAATATTACCTCCTCATTTTTATTATCGTTCCTCTCATCCATTTTATGGAACTTTATGCAACACAAAACAGTAAGAATCAAAAAGTGCTTTAAAAAATGTTTGGTTATATCGTATATATCTGTTTTATATTTATTTCAGATACAGAGTAACTATGACATTGTTAAACAATTTGTTACATTAGTACGAACAATTTTTATAATGTCGCTAGTTCTTAAAAATTATGAAACTACAATCTAATCCTTTTGTAAATTAATTGTAAAATTTATTATAAGGTTATGTTTGTAAACATTTCATGTTATAGCTGTGTTACCAACATATTCTCTTCTTCATCGATGTATTTTCAAAAATTATTGCTAGCTGAATTTCATTATCTACATACTGCATTTTACAAAGATTTTTATTTAATAATTTAAACTTTAAACAGTATATTTTTACCTATTCCCTGTAAGAATTGAAATGTAATTTGTAATTAGGAGTATTCAGATATATAAATTTAACGTTGGCAACACATTTGAAACATTAACGTTCTTATGTGTATAGATCTCTGTCCATGGCAGTGCATGGCTTCTTTCTAAGCAACCCTTTTTTGTATTTAAAACGATAACTTATAAGTATGACACAAAAAATATCGAGCACGATAAAAGAAATATTCTATAATGTTGGATTCAATAAAACTTGTCATCAAAGTAATTTGAAGAAATTGAAAAAAGTGTACGAAGAGGTAAGAATAGGTTGTCAATTTTAATGTTATTATTTTATAACATCTTCTTGTATCTGTTATTATTGGACAAGATATTTTATTAATGTCTTTCTTCTATTTCAGTCTAAATTAGCAGACTTCTGGGAATGCTTTGTATCCTGTTTAAAAGTTCCACTTAGCGTCGCTCAGTATCATCCGCGAGTTAATAACACTCTCGAATTTGTTGCTAAATTTGCTGTCAGTTTATATTCGGTCGCAGATGTTGAGGAGTCCGAAGAACCTCTGTGTCCTTTCCTGACTAATGTATTCAATTTTATCTTGGAAAATCATTGCGCGAAGGACGTGGGAGTGAGATACCGCATTTGTCATTTTTTGAATATACTTCTAAATTCGATGGGTGAACAAGCATTCATGGACGATGAACTTTGCGAAAACATCACGATGTCTATGATGAATCGTTTGTTAGATAAATCTCACAAAGTTAGAGCCCAAGCAATTTTTTCATTGCACAGACTTCAGGATCCGTCGAATGATGATTGCCAAGTTATACGGGCTTACATATTTCATGCATCTAACGACCCAAAAGCAGAGGTACGTAAAGCAGCGTTGATGAGCATGGGAAAGAACCAAAGGACTTTACAAGTTGCGTTAAGAAGAACAAGGGATATAGATGAAACTGTTCGTAAAATGGCGTACGAATTCATTAGTAAAGTTACGGTGAGATCATTAACTATCACGCAGAGGGATCAACTGCTGAACGATGGTCTTAAAGATAGATCGGAGATGGTCAGAAAGACTGTGCAAAATGTTTTACTACCTTCTTGGTTGAGACATTATAATGGGATCTTCATTGATTTAGTAAGAGCTCTTGATGCTGAAATTGGTACAGACGTGTCGATACTAGCTCTAAAGTCTTTATTCAGGTATGTACTTAATTCATATTTAATTCCATATTTGTTTCAAGTAATCAATGTTTAATTGTTTTTTTTTTTTATATTAGGAACACTGAGATACATAAACTGGTAGAACAGTTACCTATAGATAAAGGGACAAAGTTAATTCCGATAAACGATTTAGTTAGTGAAAATGTATTGTACTGGAGATGTTTAATACAATATTTTCATTCAGAATCTTTGACAGACGAATTGGAAAGCATTTTGCCTGAACTATCTGTATTTTGTAATTACATCTCTGATTACTTAACAGCAGTGTCTCCAAATCAAAATAAAACATGGGAGAGTCACATGTTAAGGTTTATTCTTTTACAATTATTTGAAATTGTAACTATTTACGATTTGTCCGATGAAGTTGGAAGGAAAAAATTAAACGATTTAATATGCAACACCTTAATGAGCAATCATTGCACCGAAATCATTATCGAACGTATAGTGACACATTTGGAGAAAGTTATACCCGATGTAAATAGTAGATTGGACACTTTAGCTAATATCATCAGCGAAATTAGATTACCTTTGAAGGAAACGCAAACAACACAAATCTCCGAGGAACAGCAACATCAGATTAATTTACAAGTAAGTTTGCGCTTGAAATGCAAAAAAGCAATACCAAGGCACTGTGTATTGTATAATTTTTCTTTTCATTTGAAATGTTTAGAGGGCAAAATTGAAAATCAAATTATTAGAAATGAAAGAAGAAGAATATCAAGCTATACAAGATAAGCAATACTTGAAAGCAGATGCTTTAAAGAATAAAATAAATGACTTGAACCAAGAAATAATACAACTCTCGGAGAAACCTCAGATAACGGTTACCGAGGAGATCAAAGAGAAGAGCGATTCGGAAACAATGAGAAAGTGTTTGACCATAATATGCACCATGATGCAGTCTGTAACTTCGTTAACTCCTACTCTGAGAAGTTTGATGCAGATAACACTCGATAGTTTGGATGTGAGTAATAATTGAAATATAAGAAAATTTATTTTCAAATGGTACAATGTATTTTTCCTTTCAGCATCCAGACGATACCGTACACATATTGGCGGTACGAGCGGTCAGTATTTGTTGCATACTGGACAAAGAATTAGCTAAGAAACATATTATGATGTTAGTCTTACAGTTTTCTCTGGAACAAGAGAACCCAGAGATTTGGATTGTAGCTTTAAAGGGAATATTTGATCTTTTATTACTGTACGGTCTTGAACATTTTGATATTTTACAAAATCCGGAAGAGAGCACAAACAACAAAACTGAAAAATCTCATTCTACAAAATTGTATACCGATACCGACGCGGAAGTGTCTCTGTCGTCGACGCAAAGATCAGAAATGGGAAATGGGAACCGTGATTTTATTAAAATTTTAGCAGGATTATTAGACAATGCGGTAAGTATACATCACAAGCAAGGTAATACTCGTTCATCCTAAATAATTAACAGAAATTCTTTCAAAAATGCAGCACCAAGGTTTGAGGACTATCGCTGCCGAAGGTTTCTGTAAACTGTTGCTTAATCAACGAATCAGCAGCTCGAACTTAATATCAAAATTATTGATTTTGTGCTTCAATCCTGTAAACGATAATGATTTTTATTTACGTCAATGTTTGAGCGTTTTTTTCGATAATTTCGTGACGCGTGTACCCGATGCCCACGAACTGTTAGAACAAGCGTATTTGCCTACGTTACAAATTTTATCTAAAGCGCCAGAAATCAGTCCTTTGAAAGAAATCGACGCTTACGACGTGTCTAGATTTATCATAAATTTAACCAGATACAGAGTTCCTAAGTCCACCGGAGAAAATTACCATACGCATAACAATCTCGCCTTCATCATCTTAGTAGAGATACTGAATCCGTGCAGCAAACTCGATACAGCGGTACTCATTAAATCCTTAAAGGATTTGCATCTTGAAATCGATGACAACACTTCGAAAGAAAATATAAAGAAAGCTATTAACAAAATTACGGAAATGGTAAGTGTTTCACACGAAAATTGTTTACTATCAATTGTATCGTAATTTATTCATATTTTTTTTTTTATAGGTAAAAGGTTCCGATAAACGTTTAATGAATTATATTGAGCTTTTCAAGAAAAAATTAGAATCTCCAAACGCCAATCATACACCGGCAGACGAAGACACAGAAGTTGAAGATTAAATAACGTTTTATATTGTCAATGGTTAATGTTGATTGTACATATGTTTATAAAAAAAAAGTAATTTATAAGTAATTGGATTTTATGCATTTAAATTTGTATACAATGTTGAATTCTTTGTATTTTTTTAGTAAAACGTCGTGTTTTTATTAAACTTGAATTTTTAGTATACCAGTATAATTTATGTAATTAAACAAAGTTGTATGGTCGCCCAGTTTGAATAATAGAAAGAGAAAATCGATTGAATACATTGCACTTTATTTTAAATTATTCGAATTTTAGTTTCGGGGCGCCACCATATATCAATGTTGTTTATGGTTACTATTTACAAATGGTGTCTGGTTGCGTTCGTGTGAATTTTCCTTAAAAATTTATATTGCTGTCCCGTGAAGTCGACTTTTAAAATATGGAGATACTTGAGAAACCGCAGATTATTTGTCATATCGAGAAGTCAGTAAATTATTCATTATTCGACGCGAAATGGATACCTTGCAGCGCGAAGTTTGTGGTTATGGGTTCGCGACCCCGTGGCAGCGGCATTATACAAATCTACGAATTGTCCAGCGGTGAATTAAAGCTCATCAAAGATATCGAAAGATCACAGCCAATAAAATGTGGCACTTTCAAAGCTTCCAGTTTAAAAGACAGATACTTGGCGACCGGAGACTTTCAGGTATCAGTAAAAACAATAAGAGACATTTATACATTTCTATACAGGAAAATCGGATTAAAATGAATCTTTGTGTAACGATAAGATACAGACTTTTAACTATTTGTTGCTACTACATCCAGACGATTTAAAGTTACCTTTATTAGGGTAAACTTAACGTCTACAACTTAGAAGATCCTTCGATACCAATTTATACAGTTAATGCTCACAACGAGATCATAAATAGCATTGACGGCGTGGCTGGACAAAGCATCGGATGCGGTGCACCCGAATTAGTAACCGGTTCCAGAGATGGAAGCGTCAAAGTATGGGATCCTAGACAAAAGGGTCGTCCAGTGGCAGCGATGGAGCCGAAAGAAGGCGAAACTCGCAGAGACTGTTGGACGGTAACGTTTGGAAATTCGTACAACTCAGAAGAAAGGGTTGTAGCCGCTGGTTACGACAATGGAGATGTAAAAATGTTTGATTTGAGAGCAATGTCTGTCCGGTGGGAAAGTAATCTCAAGAATGGAGTTTGTAGTCTTGAGTTTGACAGAAAAGACATTCCGATGAACAAATTAGTAGCGACTACTTTGGAATCGAAGTTCTACTTGTTCGATTTAAAAACTCAGCACCCTAAGAAAGGTTTTGCTTACCTTAGTGAAAAAGTAAGACTCGAATGATCAAATAGAACGATACGTTTAATTCAGTTTGATATATAAGTAATATTATGGTTTAGGCACACAATTCAACGGTATGGTTGGTCAGGCATTTGCCTCAGAATCGTGAGATATTTGTTACTTGCGGTGGAGGAGGAAGTCTTTGTCTTTGGAAATAGTGAGTACACGTTGTATTTGAATATTCTTTCTATTTCATAAAGGTTGCTGTTCATTATTATTATTTGTTGCAGCAATTACCCGGAGAAAAGAAAAATAGTAGACGCGGATGGGATCGATCAAGGAGTAGTTGGCAATTTATCGCTTCTGCAGAATATTACTGTTTCATCCCAACCAGTCAGCTCGTTGGACTGGAGCCCAGATAAACAAGGACTGGCTGTTTGTACCGCGTTCGATCAATGTGTACGGGTTATAATCACTACGAAGCTCAATACTTTCTGAGAAAGTAGGTAATAGTATATTTTGAATCAGAGCGAGGAGTAGAATACTTTGCGCTTTAGGGCAAGAATCGGGTTACTTTGCGCTCGTCAAATAGGCATTAAAAGCCCGATTTTTGCACCCTCTGGTTCGAAAAATCTATATTGTACTCATTTGAATCGTTCCACACGATTTTTTGAACAGTGGCTCGTTAATATCGCAGAGAACAGAAATGGAATTACTTGCTTCTGAATATTAATAACTTTACTAAAATGAACCTTTGAATAAAAACATACAAAAAATAAACGAATTTAACCATTTTAAATAATAAATTTTTTAAAACCTGAACTGTTAGCAAGATAGATCGCGCGGATGGTTGGTTACCGACTGGGCAAAATGGCGACTTTGTTTCTATCTTGTAAGATGGCAATGTTTTCCTTCAAAATAATTTGCTTCGTCCACGTCGGTCTTTGGGCTCTTCAACCATTGCACAACTTCGGTACGGGCGGTCAGATAAAAGCGAATTATATGTCATTGGGCTGATCTATTTAAGATCGGACCCTTATTAAGTGGCAGCCATCTTTGCGGCACAATGTGTTATGCAATATCGATCCGCCATGTTGGCTACCTTCTAGACAAACCCACGCCAAGTGCAGCACTTTTATATCACGCATTGTTCGAAGCCAGCTTTAGCTAGCTTGCATTCAACCATACAAGGTCAGGAATACCGCAAGTTTAATTACATAAATCAGCCGTTACCTATTTCCCCCCTCTACGATAGGACTGTCTGTGTTATGCATTCGTTTCGTAGCTCATTTTTACGCTTGGTGAAGCTGTGTGGCATTCCAATTGAATCACGCAGTTGATCTTGGTTCTCCAAAATGGCGTGACTCATTCCTTTTTTTTTGTCATTCTTATTCCGATTCTAAGAACTGTTCAAACGATGGCCAACGGATTAATCCTGTTCTCTAAATATTATTTTACAAACGTAATTTTATCAAGAAGTGGATTAATAAAACTAGGAAGTTCAGATCAAAAGAATAGGAAAATATAATAAATCTTTACGTTTCATGGAAGCCATTGAATATACCACCCATCCACCGATTTACACGAAAGATAGGTTATCCTGAAGAATTAAAAAATGACTGTAGAAACCTTTGTTTTGAATCCAATATTTTTAAAAATTGTGTCAATCGGAGGATAGGTGTAAGCACTTACTTAATTCTACAATACTTACAAACATTAACACTCCGATGCATGAGAGGACAAACCCATTAGGTATGAAGGGAACAAAGGTATTTGTTACATGAAAAAATATTTTCATTTATTTTATACATCACAAATATTGTGGTGGCAGTGACGATGCTCGAAGTTCCATACATATGAATGATGATTTCCTGTACGTTTGTGAATGATGATCAATCATCTGGAAATAACGTGGTATTTCCTGTTTACATTTGTCCTGATGTATTCGACTGAATCCACAACAGAGATTCCTTTTTTCTCTCTCTCTCTCTCTCTCTCTCTCTCTCTTAATGTATTGATGAATCGTTTACATAAATTTTGTATTATAATAATTGAATAAATTTTATCATATAAAAAAAAAATTACAAAATGATTTCTTGTATTTTATAGAAAGATAAGGTACCTATTTTATGTGGGTTTGCCTGAAGTGACATGTATTTATGCGTGTGTGTAAAAGGTGTGACGCAGTTAAAACGCTAATTTCTTCATGAGTAAATACATGTGCTGATCGATCTCGAAACCGTGTAGGTTGTTTGCGTCACCCTGTAGCCTCATCAGTAATCCTCCGAAGGATACGTAAGCAGATCTGCAACAGAAGAAAAATGGCAAACGTGAGTCCACTTTGAATCCCAAGCTGGTTGTACATGTATTCTTAATTAATTTGAAGGTTTTAAATGCACTGATAATTTCTGGTTTAATTTAGACTCGCCTGATCAGCGGAAAGAGTAATTTATTCTATAAGAAATCATTCTGAGTTCTAACGCAAGGGTAATAGTAAAAATTGGAAACTCTTATTGGAAATTAAGATGTATTTTTGGAGGATATAATTTCAATAGGTGTGTTGAATTGTTTTTCAGATCTGAAATTTGGAATTTTGTACCATAGGGTATTTTTAGAAGACGCACTGGATCCTAGGGAACCCTAGATTTAAGGTTTACCCCGGTGCTAGGGATATTCTAATTTTAGGGAATCTTGAAATTTGTAATATTTGAGAAATTGATAGGCGTATCAGCTTTGTGAAAAATTGTAAGGTAATTTAACGTCTGCTGGATCTAGGGAACCCTAGGGTTAAGGTTTACCTGGTGCTAGGGATATTCTAATTTCAGGGAATTTTGAAATTTGTAATATTTAAGAAATTTATAGACGTATCAGCTTTTATTTAGATATTAAATTAGAAAACTAAAAAATTGTAAGGTAATTTAACGTCTGCTGGATCTAGGGAACCCTAGGGTTAAGATTAACTAGCGATAGAAACATCCCAATATTAAAGATTCTTGAAATTTAGTAAATTTAAGAACTTAATACGCTTATTAATTTGTCTTTAAGCCACAATATTAAAAAAAAAACTTAAAATTGCCAAGTAATTTCAAGCAAATCGGATCTAGGGAACCCTAGACTTAAAATTCCCTAGCCACAGAAATATCCTAACCCTGAATTTCGATAGAATTACGATAATTCTTGAAATTCAATAAATCTGAAAACTTAATACGAACTTGAACTTATTTTTAACCCATAAGATCTGGAAAGAACTTCAACTCCCAATGTAATTTCGAGCAAATCGGATCTAGGGAACCCTAGACTTAAAATTCACTATATCGTTGTAAGTACCCTAATCTTAAGAATGCCTAAAATTTAACAGATCTAAGAACTTAAAAATCGTTTAGCACGCTTGGATACAATTTTGCCGATAAGATTTTGTTATCACAGATACAAGATCTGTTTCTTTTTACCGACGCGTATCTTCGTTTTCGATCGTAGAATGGGCGTAGACCAGCGATCGTCATAATTGCAGTGCCGATAGCGGTCGTATACACAATATGGCCACACAACCAGCTAACAACACTGCCAACATGCCAATCGCAAGAAACGTTTCTTCTTCCCAAGGTTTCTTCCTGCTCTCTTCGTCCCTCTTCTTCGTCTTGCCCGTTGGCTCAACTACACAAACGCAGCTTCATTCGGTGCTACAGATCTCTACGTGACCGCTCATGCTCGTCTCTTCCTGTTTCGTAACATCATTCTCTACGATCAGCGTCGCGGACAAAAAGACAAATTAGCACCCCTTAAAAAAATATATATTTCTTGAATAAAGGTACATATTTTTTTAGCTTTTAGACATAAACAATACAAATACGCTACGTACTGAAAATTTGTAGCGAACGAAAAAATCGATATACGTGAAATTTTCTATTAATCGGATAATTAACACATCAATATTTTTCTTACACTCACAACCAAAATGGCGCCCCTGGACAAATGTTCGGGTTGCCCGCCCGTAGAGCGGGCACTGTGTACGATACAGTAACGAACGATTAATATAAATACCATGAAATTTTATTTTCCTTACAAACTCTTCATATTTTAACGTTGAAACGAACGACGCACGATCTCTATTAATATTAGAACTACCGTCATTCAATGTACATTTATACTTGAATAGAAAAAATATGTGAAAGATGAGAAGAATTCTTTATGTTGGTGAGAGGCAGCTTACATTTTGATGAAAGTATCTTAATATACTTTATGATATAGAATAAGGAATCTGGAACGAGTCATTTTGACTCGTTTGGTCGTTCCAGTGTTAATTATCTTCATTCATTATTATGATAAAAAAAATCACTGATAATTTTCGTGTTAAATAGAATAAAATCAGATTTATTCCTTTTATCTTATATTTTCAATTTTCCTTCTAATTTATTATTAACACGTTTCGTGCCACGTGCACCACCGGTGGGTACACGTTAAACTTGATCTTCAGGCAACGTGTACCACCGGTGGTACACGACGTGATATATCAATCTTTAGTCGAAATATCAAATGGCCTGAACGACAAGCCAGGGCAAATAGGGTTTGGCACGGAACGTGTTAAAAAAGGGATCATTGTGACAGCAAATCGTCTTTGATACATGTAGTTTTACTTTTTTTTTCTCTCTTTTCTTTTTAAATATATATTGAAAGATATGCAGGCGCGATATGAATGCATCGCGGTCGTTTGAAAATTGATTACAATTGCCATGTTTTTAAAAATTAATCACAGTTCCTCCTCTCTTCTAATATCCTCTCCTCCACGGTAGCCAAAACACAAATAAACAGCAGATTTCAGTTATTAAGATGATTTTCAATTCGTCGATCAAGTATCACAAGAGCGAAAGAATAAATTGAACAGATCGAGCGTTGTTCAAAATGAATACAATTTATTACGAACGTCTGAAAACTGAATTATACAAAAAATTCCTATTATACACCCTTTTTTCTTCAAATTGTGGGTCACCGATAACCCAGGAATCGAGGAATTTATAAATGGCTAGACAGTATTGATATTTTCATTAACCAAAGAGGATGGAAAGATTGTCTTAGACCTTTATCTGGAAGCGGAACAAGTGAAAAGAGACGGGAATATTTTTATACACATGTTTAGAAAGTTGCGCCGCTGTTATCGATTTAACCTTGATCCCGAATTTCTGACTATCCACAGTAACAGCTGATTATTTTTATCCCAAGTATTCTGGCTTCCTCTGTCCCCCCCCCCCCCCTACTTCCTCGTCATACCATGGTTTAATTAAATTTATCTGTAACAAATTGCTTGAATATTGGATATGTAAGTTATAGTCTTGAAACGACACTGACCGTGGAATAACACAAGATTTGTAACAGCATTTTACTATTTTCTTTTTTCTCTCTTTTTTTTTTATCGTTTTCTGTGGATGTTTCTTTCTTATATTTATTTATGAGATGATAGGCGATTGGATGTATTTTTTGGTACATTATTATAATATTGTTTTCGTTTTTGTGAAGTTGGGGTAATTAGGGTAAATATTTATTTATGTATGGTATCTTGTAGTAGATATTAGGGTACTGGGGTATAGGATCTAGTAATAGATATTTGTAGTGTTTATTGGAATATTTTACTGTATTAATATGTTACTATAATAATAAGTACTAGAAATATTTGTAATATTTTCTACAAGTTATAGTATATTATATAGGTATTTAATGTTAATTTATTCTCTGTAGATAGGTAATAAATAGGTATTAAATATTTCAGATACGGAATTTTTGATTTTCTAAATTTTATAAATTATATATTGCAAATTTCCAAACTTTGTAAATTACTTACTATAGATTTCCAAATTTCGTTAATTTTCTAATTTTGTAAACTGATACTGTGAATTTCCACTGTAAATTTTCAAACTCTGTAAATTACCTATTATTAATTTCCAAATTTTGTAAATAGCATACTGTAAATTTCCAAACTCTGCAAATTACTTACTATAAATTTTCAAATTTTGTTAACTGATATTCTGAATTTCCAAACATTCTAAACTGTATACTGTAAATTTCCAAACTCTGTAAATTACCTGCTATAAATTTCCAAACTCTGTAAAATACCTGCTATAAATTTCCAAACTCTGTCAATTACCCGCTATAACTTTCCAATTTTTGTAAATAGCATACCGTAAATTTCCAAACTCTGTAAATTACCTACTATAAATTTCCAAACCTAGCAAACTGTACACTGCAAATTTACAAATTCCATAAATCATATAAAAATCCACGAAAACTGAAACTCTTCGAAACGCGCTAACATAATTCAAATTCCCGCCAAATACAAGTTAATCGTTCGAAACTGTAAAACGATGTTTTAACACGTTTCGATCTTGAAACAAGGAAACAGAGGAGAAAATAAAAAAAAGAAGAAAAAAGAAAAAGAAGGCATATTCCCTGACCTCAGAATAACTCTCCACTGAAATCAGCGTTCTGAGAAGGTGACAATACGAAAAATGATGAGAAGGATGCAACAGCACAGCATGATTTTTATTTTCATTACAATTAACAATGGTCGGTGATAAAAAAAAAAAAAGATGACGGAAACCTTGAGACAAGCCATGAACGATGATAACATATAATCTCATTATTTCACGTTTTAACGATCGCATATTTTAATTAACTAGAAATACTCCTGATAGGTGCTTGAAATTACAAAAATAACGAAGTACCGAGAAAACAATCATTAAAGTTTGTTCAAAATAAACCAACTACCCGATGAAATGTTTAATAATCTCAGAATGACAATCAAAATATTACCGACACTTAACTATTTAGTTTCGTTTATTTAACACTAAACCTACCGACGCGACGCGACGTTTTGTGTATACATAACTTTCAAGTTGAAAACAAAATAGAAAAATGAAAGCATCCTAAATAAATTATGTCATTCAAAATAAGAAACCCTCGGGGATCGGTGATTTTGACCGTTTCGCTAGGTTTAGTGTTAATTACACGTTAAATTCATGATCAATATACTTTTTCCCGCCAAAACTTACATCGCACAACATAAAATCCTTCTCAGTACATTTTAATTTTTCGCTCCATGATACTTCGAATACAGCCACCGGTTAACCAATTAACGATGATTTCTGCAAACGTGTCGTAAATAAACAGGATCACTGCGACACGTCTTTGTCGAAGTGGGTCGAACACGATTCTTACACAATCGAAACGTGTTAAAAAGAATAAAAGGGTCGGAAAACAAAGAAAAACGAAGACAAATTGACTGGTAAAAAATTTTCTAATTTTAAGTTTCTCTTTATTTCTGGAAGAAAAGTTGGAAAAGAAACTTTCAAATGAAAATCGACGAAACTTTCAAATAAAAATTAAATCTTAAAATACAACGAACAATTAACGAACTATAATCAAACACTGTAAGTTGGAAATGAAAATAATGTTTACGTGATGGATTTATATCAGGAACGAATCAATATTCGAAAACAAATAAGATATCGCACATTCGTAGAAAAGAAAAGAGATTCGGGTTGATTTCCGGAGCTCCAGTCGTTGGTCCAGTCGATGAAATTCTTCTCGAGCAGCAATCAAGATTTATTGTTCGATGTTCACTGCCGCATCTCGAACAGATTTTCCATAATTACATCTATTTTAAGTGTGTTACGCGTCAGCCTATTCCGTTAACACTTTCAGCCCGGGACCGAGTAAATCTACTCCCGACGAAATTCAAAGGAGGCGAAAAAAGCCTCGAAACGCAAAGTAAGATACAAAACTGTATTTAACACGTTGACTGGCACAGTGAAAACAGACGTGCGTAGTCAGACACGTTGAAATCCTAATTATTAAGAATACAATCAATTAATTTTCAAATTTAACCTTTCCATTCGATAGCTAGCATTATTAGCTAATAATGTTAATGCCATCCGTGGTTTATTTTATCATTTCTGTTGGTAATTATCTGATTGTAAAAAATTCCAGGTACCGGTCACCGGTGACCCCCGCGGCAGCCAACGTGTTAAATAGAAAACCGTACACAGGTTTTACCTGATTTCAAGCAGAATTAATATAGACGGTGGTTCGTGCGGTTCGACCGGCTTCTAATAATTTTATATATATATATATGTATAATAAAAACACGTGTTTGGAAGGCAATTCGTCAGTTTCGTCATCCGGATGTTCTACGGTCCGATTTTAGAATATAATTTCGCAATCCTTATTCTACTTTCCAATTTTAACCCGCCTCTGTGCAAATTTTGGCAACGAACACCTCTTTCTGTGCGCTCGTCTGACTTTCGAGTACCGTATTAAATTTCTATCATAACTCCAAAAAAAAACGATATATTTGATAAATATGTCATTCTATAATAATAAATGAATTGTAACGTAAGAATCTTGCGATTCAGAAACGTAAGTATATTTAAAAATTACTTAATTTCTGTTCGAAAACATACGAAATTCAGGTTACGGGTAATTAACCCTTTGCACTCGGGGCTGTCCCCTCTGAGAAAACATATTTAATTGATCAGAGTATTTTGAAACGCGCCATTCAAGTTTTATTTATATTAGAACGCAGAAAATTTGAAATAGCACGTTTCCGGAAGGTTTGTTGGGAAGCTAGATTAGATTCGATCGTATCAAAAAAAGAAATGCTTCGAGTGCAACGGATTAAATCTCGAATCGTTACTCGGATCGTTTTTGATAATAATATTTGATGTAATAAATATTTGTTTATCCTTCGAGTAGCAATTGAAGATACCGATACGAGTGGTTGGTTTACCTTTTGAAAGAAATTTAACCGATACGAGCATCGAATATTCAAATACATATCGTTTATCAATAACCAATACATATATACAGTCGAAGTGTTTTTATAAATAGATCGATTACGTGTATCGTTCTTTCAATATTGATACATTCGTTCCATCTTTTCTTTGCCGCTTCGCTGAAGAATCATCGGTCAACATTAAATGATAAGACCGAATCGGTCAAAATTATCGCGATTCTTGAATGATTCGTTACAAATTTGTGTAAGTGCATCTTTGTTGCATTTAATTATCAGCTATGTAAATAAAATATCGAACTTAACGCAGAATTAATACTGTATCTTGTACGAAATATGAATAGACTGTCGATGTTTGTGCAAATGTGAGGGATAAATTATATATAACATTTTACAGTGTTGTAGACTTGTTAAAATTTTAGACACTCGGTGTATGATTGATCTTAGAATATTAGATTAATCTTAGAATACTAAATTAACTCTAGAATGCTGTATCAACCCTAGAATGTTAATTGAACTCTAGAATACTAGATTAACCCTAGAATACTAAATTAACTCTAGAATGTCAGATTAACCCTAAAATACTAGGATTAATCTTAAAATGCTAAATTAACTCTGGAATAGTAGATTAACCATAGAATTCTAGATTAACTCTAGAATAGTAGATTAGAATGCTAGATTAACCCTAGAATAATAGATTATCCATAGAATATTAAATTAACCCTAGAATAGTAGATTAACTCTAGAATGCAAAATTAACCCTAGAATGGTAGATTAACCCTAGCATTATAGATTAACCCTAGAATGGTAGAATTAACCCTGAAATGCTAAATTAACCCTAGAATAGTAGATTAACCCTAGAATTCTAGATTAACTCTACAATGCTAGATTAACCCTTTGCACTCAAGTAGCGCCTACCAGAAACCATATTTCATTTACCAAAGTACTTAAAAACCTGAAGCATAAATTTCATTTATATCAAAATACAGACAAATTAACGAAGGCCAATAAAACCTAATAAATTCATCATACTTTATAACTCTTTTCTTTCAAAATAATACATTTCTTTTTTCGACAACTCTGCCGCAAAATTACACGGGATTCGATCGTATCCAAAAACACTCCGAATACAAACGATTAAAAATATAACAAAATAAATGAAAGACGAAACACGAACAAGTTAAGTAACTTTGCAACTAAAAATAAGAAACCTACAAGTCATCCTTGATCTGCTCGATAATTCTACCGTTAATTTCCATATTTAACTTCGCTGTTAATACCAAGCTTCGTTACTTGCGATAATTATTCAATTACACAATATTCAAAAACTATCAACATAATAAACAATGATCGTGCAACGAACGATCGAATAATACGATGGGGAGTATGGGTATCTGGGTACCAAGGATACGGACACGTGCGTAACGCCATACCGGAACAAGAATACGATACCACACTATGCGCAAGTAACGCGATCCAACTTGCTTCCTCTTACGTATACAATTGTTCACTGGATTCCGTGTCTTTCCTGTGAACGTGACGTAACGTGACATTGCAATTTTTTTTTTTTTTTTTTTTCTTTACCTGTCAGCTGTGGCAACCTCTTTTCAGAGCGCGCACCCACGTGCGTCGTGTGAGAATCAAACGACAATGTTAAAATATACAGAGTAAGTGACAATGTTCAAATATTGGATCAAAACGACGGCTTTATTTTATAAAATGAACCATTTTATTACTAATATTTACTCATTCGCGTAACATGAAACGAAAAACTTAGGAAACATTAAATATCTATGAAAGTTGAAACTTTGCACGCCGAACACCAATATCGTGATTCTTTTCTAATCTTATTTTTATAACAATATGAACACCTTCGTGCGATCATGATTCATATTCTTTTTATTTGTTTTATTTCTATATATTCTACACATCTTGAAATTTGAGAATGTGTTTTAGTTTTCACGAAAAGTACCATTTAATTGGCCAATGGTCACTACTTTTTACCCATGACGGATATAGTCGTCGTGACACAAAATACTGCTTATTTCTCTGCTAACAAGTTAATTCAATGCTTATACGGGTGGATTTGTCTATTGGGATGATACAGAAACGAGGATAGAGACGCGACTTTACTAACACACGCAATTCTGTACCCTCGTTGTTCATCGCGATACACGTATACAAAAGTTCCCTCCTTTATGGGCAATTTATTTTGTATACAAATATTTTTTCCTTTATGATAAGATATTAACACTTTATTCACCGAAAGTCTATCAACGCGTTATTCGCCGTTCTAGAGTGAAAAAACAAACCCTATTATTTTACAATTTTATTGGTAATTAACACGTTGGCTGCCACAGTGAAAACAGACCGTGTGTAGTCAGACACGTTAAAATCTTAATTATTAAGAATACAATTAATTAATTTCGAAATTTAACCTTTCAATTCGATAACCAGCATTATTAGCTTAATATTGATAGTAAAAAATTAATAGAAGAAACGACGAAATAACCCGCGAGTAGCGTTAATGTTAACCCTTCGCAGTCCAAGTATTTTTGGATATAATTAGGTCGAGATTTTTTTCCCCCAGTAAATCTTAATAGTGCACTTATTTATGAAATTTACGAACTTTATAGAATAACAAAGTTACATGAATAAGTGATCGTAACACTCGAGTAGCTCCCCTCGTTAGAGATTCTAATGTAAATTCAACTTAAATTAACAAATGTCGGCCAAGAGGCGTCGTTCGAGTGCAAAGGGTTAGGCTAACAATGTTGGTTATCGAATTGAAAGGTTACGTTTGAAAATTAATTAATTCCATCCTTAATAATCAGGGTAACCCTCTATCATCAAGTTATTCTCAATATTAGCACACTTTACTTACATTATTTCCACAGTGTTTATAAATGAAGTATAATCAGATTATCAACCGTATAATTCACGCTAGAAAAATGGAAGCTTGTTTCAAAAAGAGAAAATTATAATACAGATTTAAAGAACACAAACTATTCGCTCGAAAGGTTAACCCGTCGACGGTCACAGTAGAAAACGATCGTGCGTGGCAAGACACGTTATAATTAGATGCATTACATGATTTTTACTTTTCGAATTAAGTTTTCCACTTGCTGCCTTGTGTAACCACAATTAATTTACGTCACTTCGAATTCCGTGTATATTGCAAATACGTACAATCCACGAATTATGTCATTACGAAAGGTTTGTAAGTTTCGCTGCTCCGTCATTGATCACCGAAAGGACTGATTATTGTATACAATTAATACACTGGCGACCTGTGTTCGCAACCTATAATTTTTACATTTCTGAGGCGCGAAATTTGAATAATCCCGACAAACTGTACAGAAAGGTTGCGAATCGAATAAATTAGAACCGCGTGTGATTTTCGTGGCAAAGATCGATTATCTATCGGGAAAAGAACACTTTTTCAGAATAATTTCGCGACGGGAAACGTTTAGCTGAATACGGGCAACGTGGTCCTACGTTGATATATATATTTGATTACAACAAATTTTGAACAATAAACGACTTTCTATGATACCTCGTATATTCGCATATATGCAAATAGCAGAAGCTTGCCGTACTCAGCTAAACGTTAATAATGCAATTGAAATTTGAAAAGAAAGAAAAAATGTCAAGCAGCGACGAAAAGCAGCAGCTCGATGACCGACACTCTGGTGTGGGCGACAGGAGAGATGTCGTACCAGATAGTGCATTTACAGTATTCAGGGCCCGTGTAAACGCGCATCTGGCACGAGCCCCAACTGCCCTGTAATCTCATATTGGCTCGCTTTCGTTTAACCCTTTTGCGTGTTTCACGCTCTTTTTCATTTCTTGCTTGCTCACTTTCTCCCTTTCTCTCCTTCTCCGACCTTGCTTTGTTTCTTAAAAGTTAAAGGTTAAAGTTGAAACTTAACCCTTGGACGATAGACTATTACGTTAAAAAATATTAGCATCTACTTTCAGATGATTAATTAGAGTTTTTTTTTTAATATTATAATCAGTTAATATAGTAAATTTTACAGTATTTGAAATATTGTAAATGGTTCACTGCAAAACTTTGGACTTTAGTAATTACTTTAGTAGTTGGGTCACAATTGTCTCTGTATCCGTCGAAAGTTAATTAATCCATTATTTCAAATAAGATCCATAAACGCAACCTTCGTTAATATTTAATTTCACATTTTAATTAAACTCGCCACGGCGTTATTTCGTGAACCCCTGTATCGTTAATTTTAACGCAGTCGATTATTAAAATCAAACAAACCCTTTTAATAATTCACTTTTTTCCACCACATGGATCTTAATTAATACCGGTTACCGCAATTGATATTGGCAGGTTAATTAGTTCAATTATTCGTCGACAGTTAAATATAAATAAAAATAAAGATCTGTTTTAACGATGGATTGTCAGCTGATACGAGTTTCACGAGCAGAGGAGACGAGCCTCTAATAATAGGCGACCGTCCTCGGTTGCCGCGACGCTCTGGCGTCGGGACGCGATCGCATTAGTTACAGTTAATATAACACCTTCGAGCGTGTAATTAAAAATATCTTGTTTTTTCCTCCCACGGGCTAATTTTGATCAACCTCGAGAAATTACATTTAACTATCGAAATCATTGAACTTAACTTAATATAATTTGTTCGATTCTTTTCTTTTAATGTATTTACATTATTCGTTTTATTACGTATATCGGATTCTATGATTTATGTTTAGTTAATTTTGATTATGTAATTTTGAGTTTCAGTTGTTTATAGTTTTTATTTTTTAAATGGGTTTATGTCACACGAGATTATTACCACGAACGATGGGAACGGATAGATTATAGTGGTTAATTTTATTCATAGTAACTTTTAAATATAAGCCGTTAGTTTTATATCGTTAGTTTTCTAGGGGAAGTTAATAGACTAGGTACTAATGACTCGGTAATTAGTAATCTAAGAATTTAGTAACTTAGAAATTACTGGCTTGAGAATCTAGTAACTTGGTAATTACTAAATTGAAAATGTAGTAACTTAGTAATTACTAATCTAAAAATTTGGTAGCACAGTAATTAGTAATGTAAGAATTTAGTAACTAGGTAATTACTGATTTAAGAATTTAGTAACTTGGTAATTACTAATTTCTGAATTTAAGTAACTTAGTAATTACTAACTTGAGAATCTAGTAACTTGGTAATTACTAATTTAAAAATTTAGTAACTCAGTAATTAGTAATATAAGAATTTAGTAACTTGTTAATTACTAACTTACGAATTTAGTAACTTGGTACTTACTAAATTACGAATTCAGTAACTTGGTACTTACTAATTTAACAATTTAGTAACTCAGTAATTAGTAATTTAAGAATCTAGTAACTTGAAAATTACTAATTTCTGAATTTAAGTAGCTTAGCAATTACTGGCTTGAGAATCTAGTAACTTGGTAATTAGTATCACAAAATTAACTAATTCCACATCTAACCTAAATACAACACCAAGTAAATTTCGAAAAATTTGGACGAGCGATGGGATTCCTCCCATATCACCAATTTCTCTTGGGATTCCTCTACTCAGAACTATAATTTGTAATTCACTGTATATTTCACCACTATTATTCACGCATGCGCATGACTATACTGATCGACGAAACAATTGCAATTCACGTGTGTTACGCAACCACCGTCTCGAAATATTCGCCGCTTCCTTCGAGACTCTGTTTTCGATTAATAAATCAAGAGTCAATTGCATTTTGACGATTCAACGTTTACCACGTAATCAAGTGAAAACATACCGTGAACGAATTAATTAATGAAATAAAAAAATAAAAAAGAAAAAACACTGAGAAGTACGAAAACTAATCGAAAAACAAGATCCTTTCCGTTTTTCTCACTATCGCATCTAACCGAGCACGATCCTCATTCGCCAAACGAAATATGGAATCCTGATGTTGCACAATTGCAACCTTGAAGACCCGTACACTGCTTCCAAGAATTTATTTCAACGAAATCGCTAGAATCTCAATAATCCACCCTTTATAATCGAAATTTGTATATTTATACAAATTGTGTATTAATCATCCGGACTTTCAAATTTACTGTTTTAAAAATGTTTTTAAATAACCAGCCGTTTTATTAATTAAAACACAAAATAACTGTCAATTTTATATAAAACAAACCGTTTATCCAATGAAAATTCCGATTAAAATATAATTAAACCGATCAAAATCAAGATTTCGCATTAATATAATTACATAAATTGCATAGCTTAGATGCGAGTACGACAGCGACACCTTGGCGACAACTAAGGACACTCGCACACACTGTTGAAAAGCGATCATATTTCCACGAATTGAGTTAATAATCTTGAAGACGTTCTACGATCAAAACTGATGGACCTTGAATAAAAATTTCATTCTATAAATCAAACACACTTGTATGAAATCGACCGACCACTAAACCATGTACAACACGGATACCATTTCTTCGAATCGAAGTTCAATTTATTGAACAAGCCGGGAAACCAACACGTGTGCGCTAATTATTATTGATCGTTGCAATCTAACCTGTAACGAATTGGACGAAATTGTATTTTTAAACCTACGAAGAAGGACATATGTATGTTAAAAATATAATATATATTTTCAAGTTTCTGACAAAATTCTAAAAATATATTATTTCTTCTCTCAATTTCTATTTAAAGAAACACGCAACACATCCGGTCGGAGCGAAGGGGTTAACCCAGGATCCATAATTTTCAACTTAAAATATTGCAAGGAGAAATAATTTCGTAGAAAATTTGAAACAAACATTATTCCATTAGAATAGAAATTCTTATTCACCACAGAAAAGAACATTCGGAAACCGTGAATTCAATCGCCAACCTGGCAAATGCGTACGGAACACATTTGTCGACGAGAATATACGACACGAGTGAAAGTTTGATCGATGAGGATCCTCCACTGATACGGATCAGTTTACGAGGTAATATACTGGAGGCGGACGGAAATATACGTCGATAGGGAATGCAAACGACACGACAGAGTACGGCAACGAGCGAAAATATACGACGGTAAATAAAGAATACAAGCGACACACGCGACGACTGGTCGACGACTACTAGGGCAGAGAGGTCTGATAGAAACTACGGACTCGTGATCGTAGAGCAGAGAAACGGCGCTGCACTCTCGTCGCCTCTATCTCCCTCGACGACTTTTGTTACACAATCCGTCGTGTGTATATCGGTTCTGTCTACTATTAGGCTGGCAAACTGAATTCCCCGGCCTCCGTGTATTTACCTCGCAAAATCACCGATCGAATTATTTAACCCTTTGACTGCGTCAGAAAAGTGATGAAAAAATTGTTTTCTTAAAAATGAAGAACAATTATCAGTCGAAGTTAATTTTTATTTGAAATCTTACAATTTACCGAGCATATATAGCAGAGATCGAATCGTGTAAATATCTGCGCTAGTATCAGTTCCGAAACGTTAAAGCGTAACGGGGAACAACACTTTGAAATGCAATAAACTGTGATAATAAAACGTTACTATACCATACCCAATAGTAAAGATAAAAAAGAAGTAATCACAATAGATTTCATTAATGCCTTCGACTAGTAACAATTCTCGCTATTAACCTTAGGCCTTAGGCTATAACTTTTTTATAAAGCGTTTTCATACCTATGTTTATATAACACTTTTTTCTTATTTTTATTCATAGAACATACTGGTGACACAACTGGGACACCCTTTCGTAGTCGAAGGGTTAAGAATTTTCGGAAACGAATCGATCTTATGCGACGTCAATGACGACGGTACAAATGTACTGATTAAACGAAAACGAAGATTGATACTGGAATTACTCAGGAATCTCACAGAAGAATCTTAACACATTCACTACCAGCGCTTGAGAAGAAAATCTTGTACCACAGCCCATGAAATTTTTTTTTGTACGACTTACAAAATGACATTGGATTTTTTAACATTATTCATGTATAACATTGAAATTAAGTGAAATAAGTAATTTTCCAAACTGACGCATATATACGGCACTGGTAGCGAACGTGTTAAGAAATTTTATGATTTGAAATAAAAGATCTGGACCGAGTCATTTTGACCCGTTCGGTGGCGTACGGAATTATTTTTACCACCAACCGAAGTTGTTCGTATGGGATAAAATATTTTTGGCTTTGAAATGTGCTGCCTCTTGTTGGAAATCGTAATAAATTGAAAACGAAATGTGTTGTTCAACTTCGTCCTGTGATCACCGAATAAATGAGAATTTCTGAATAACAACAGGTCTCCATCCACTTGTTTCTATGTTACCTTATTTCAAATACAGTAGACGAATAATAGGATTAATAAAAATGAAATTTTGTAAGCTCGATGGGGAACGGTAACAAACAGAAAATCAAACCTGACTCTCGTTGCTGACTGAATCACTATTTATAGCGACGTTTGAAAATGGGCTTGGTGGGCAAGCAACAAGCTATTAATAGCGTTGTTCTTGTTGTTGTTTGTTAAAGGCAGATTTAACCCGGGCGAGATTGGCGAGGGATACTTTCAGCCAGGTATAGAAAAACAAGGTACACCTGAACCGATTTATCGAACTTCGACAAGACTTCAACGCGAGCTTTGGAATATTGAGTGCACATTTTGAGGAATCATAGGAGAACTTAGAAATTATACTTCGAAGCACGCATCTTTCAAAATAAAGGGAAATTCGTGGCCAAAATTACGGCCCACAGCTTTCAGAAATTGGGAATTTTATGTCTAAAATTACAGCTTTCAAAAATTTAGGAAATTACACGGGGAGATTATAGCGTACACCTTTCAGAGATTAGGAAAAAATTTACGTGTAAAATTACAGCGTACACATTTTTGAAATTAGGACAAAATTCGCGCCCAAAGTTAAAAGATACCAACAGTAAACCAAGCATTCATAGATTTATGGGTTTATAAAATTACGTGTAATAATCACAGTATCTTACCATCGCTACCACTACTCCACAATGGATCTTATATAAAATTCTAAATTTACTATAAAAACTTGGCAGGAATTATTATTTCTGCTAAATTTGAACAAAAAATCAGTTTCCTGAAGAGCAAAGAATACCCGTACAAAATTTAATGGTAACGGAGATGTTTTTATTGGTATGTCTTACAAAATAATTTGACGAAGAATCATTTGGCAAAAGTCGATTTAGGAGACGGTGTTCCAGAAACTGGTATAAGTTCGATGCACGTGCCAAATCGGTCTCCCCATAATTCATGTCGACGATGTACGAAGATAGAAGGGAAAATGGAAGAGAAACGGGCCGAAAGGCAATTGCCGTTGTTCCCTATCGTGCGTGTTAACGTCGATTGGGATGACTTGCGAGAAGAACAAAGATCAACGACTTCGTAATTATCGAATTTTTCAAAGTAACCAAGAATTACTTCGACGTGGATAGCATTTTACCGAAAGTATAAAACGCGACGGTAATCTATAAATTTTGTGTCATTAATCTTTATTTCTTCCTTCGAGTGGCCAAGACTTCTATATTTGGGTGACCTATTTTTTATTGGGACCTATCTAGGTTAGGTAATTACAAATTTAGCGATCTAGCGATTTGCTAATCTACTAATTTAATAACTCGGTAATTTACTACTTTAATAATTTACCGATTTTCTAGCATTCTAATCTACTAATTTACCAATTTTCTACATTTTAGTTTCCTAATTGACCAACTTAATAATTTACTGATTTTCTAACATCATAATTTACTAATTTAGTAATTTACCAGCTTCCTAAGATTCTAATTGCCTAATTTACTAATTTCCCAATGTACTAGTTTAGTAATTTACTATTCTATTAATTTATCGATTTTCTAGTATTCTAATTTCCTACTTTACTAATTTAGTAATTTACTATTTTCCTAATTTACCAATTTTCTACATTCTAGTTTCTTAATTTACCAACTTAATAAATTTACCGATTTCCTAACATCTTAATTTACTAATTTAGTAATTTACCAATTACCTAATATCATAATTTACTAATCTGGCAACTTACTATTTCAGTAATTTATCAATTTACTAATAATCTGAAGATTCCAAAACTCGATTGTTTCAACAAACAGAACTTCAATAATCAACCCCAGCACCACCTAAATTTATCTCTTTTCTAGAACCTCAGGAACACATAATACACGAATTTCGATATCAAACAAGAAAACTGACCGTTTTCAAAGAAACGATGGTAAGACGGAATGATACGTGACACGATAACGGGACGATTCACGTAATTTTCAGACGAGGTAAAACCACGCAGAGACCAACGACGGTTTGTAATTGGACCACTTTGCCGTTAAACGAGCTTAACGATCGATTCTGCCTTCCACTCTAATGACATAATGCGATACAGGCGATAGAATGGATCTTCTGGCATGACGTTATTTTAATGATTCGAGCGTCAGCAAATCATGAATCTCAAACATATACACAATGTTTGTCTCTTTTCAAACATATACTCGCCCAAGAAATAGACAACCAGCTGACCAAAACCATCTCACACAGAAGTTTGTCATAAAGATACTAATTACCCATCTTAACGTTACAAAACACTGATCACCCGAAGAACGGGAATCATCTAAGAAATAATACCACTGACACGATACCCCGAGTACAGAACCAACGAACCACAAAGAATTCTACTCTACTTATATCCCGAATTCGAAGATCCACGTACTACCTGCTTCTTATCGAATCCAAATCAAAAATACTCAGAAGTCCGCCTCAAAATCGTGTCTGAAAAATCACCAAGAACCAACGAACGAGTCCCTAATCGGATCTCCAGGTCCAGCCAGCACTGTTTATCGACAAATAATCACTTGAGAACAGGTTCGTCTCGATCGAAAATCAGTCTGCGTTCGACACAATATCCCGAAAACGACTGTTGAATCGCGAAAAGGAAAAAAAAAAAAGTCCGCGGCCCGAGACCTCTTGAGGAGAACTAGCCGCGACTAGGCACAGACGATACGACATTGCGCTTGTAAAAGGTGTTTTAACGTGCGAGGCGAACGGGCGACGTGTTACACAACGATGTGCCGAAAAAGCTGTGCCAAGCTGCGTGGCGCTGGGCCACGGGGCTGTAAATGTGTCCACGTAACCTCGAAACGGGACACAGAAGTGTTACATACGCAACGAACGCATCGCGGACTATTTTTCATACGTTCGAACGTGTGTTCGAGTGTTTCTACGCACACAGAGACGGCAGTTTAGGGTTGCGAAAAAGCTCGTGGTTATTTGGACCCGTTTCACGGTTCGGTCGCGTCTAGGGAGGACGAACACGGTGTTGTTTCTCTTTAATTTGGAAATTTAATCCGTTCGTTGTTCATTATTCGACTGCTTGGAGCACAATAATTTGAATTTGAATTCTTGATTCGATTGACAGGTCTATGTTTCTTTTAAGACGAAGGTTAGTAGATATGTTAAATTAATCTGGCCTGGTACGATGGTAAATTATCACCGAGTATTTATTTAATAATTATTGATTGTTAAATTAGTAAATAATTGAATCACTAATGAGTAAGTTAGTAAGTTCCCAAATTAAGAAATGAGTAAATTATTAGCTTACCAAATTAAGAAATAAGTAAATTACTGAATTACCAAATCAAGTAATGAGTAAATTACTAACTTACCAAATTAAGAAATAAGTAAATTACTGAATTACCAAAGCAAGAAATGAGTAAATTACTAAGTTACCAAACTGAGAAATGAGTAAATTACTAACTTACCAAACTGAGAAATGAGTAAATTACTAAGTTACCAAATTAAGAAATGATTGGAATTACTAACTTACCAAATTAAGAAATAAGTGGAATTACTAACTTACCAAATTAAGAAATAAGTGAATTACTAAATTACCAAATTAAGAAATGAGTAAATTACTAAATTACCAAATTAAGAAATAAGTGAATTACCAAATTACCAAATTAAGAAATGAGTAAATTACTAAGTTAGCATAAAATCGAATATTAGTCAAGCCAAACCTATAATTTTAAAATGCTAAGTAATTTTCAAGTACTGCGACGACATATGGATTTTTTCCGTACAAAAGCTTATGGTAATGGAAGAATTATCTATTACATTATTTTTATATGATGATATAAATCGCCACGCTCATAATCTATTTTATTATGACGTCAGTAGAATCGGTTTGTTGAATCGACGAAATATTTCGTCATACCCGCTTAGAAGGTTAAAAGGTTAAATCTTGTTTTCTTTAACGAGGTATTCTGCGCCGGATATCCGATGGCGGTGACGATCCGGATATAGGTCACGCTGGAAACGATCGATTTCCATTGCAGTTGGATGGCTATCGAACGCATTCACCGTTTAGAATGTAGGAGGTCGGGTCAACCGTGATCCAGACCTATCCAAATACGATGTGCTATGACCGAAATTTTCAATAGAAAAGTGATAATCCTTTATATATATCTACCATTCCAAATTTCTAAACATATATTTTAAATTTCTGAATTTCTGAAAATATATTTCTAAGTTCCCACATTTTTAAAAATGTAACATTTCTAAATTCCCAAAAATATAATAATTCTAAGTTTCCAAGTTCCAAAAAATAAAATTATTCTAAATTCCCAAATTCCCCAAAATATAATATTGCTACGTTTCCAAATTCCTAAGAG
This sequence comes from Stelis phaeoptera, assembly GCA_943735885.1. Classification (NCBI taxonomy): domain Eukaryota; kingdom Metazoa; phylum Arthropoda; class Insecta; order Hymenoptera; family Megachilidae; genus Stelis; species Stelis phaeoptera. The sequence continues at coordinate 8,779,386 of OX030939.1, read as the reverse complement.
TCTTAACATTTATTTCCCCAATTTCCAATAATAAAAATGAAGCCTAAATTTAAATTATCGCACGTTTACAGTCATTTCCTCGTACGACCTTCGCACAAATTCTAATTAATGCTAATTATTGATGTATCGACGTTTCCATAAATTTCCATCTATCTCAAGAGAGGGGGGAGGGGAAGGAGAGAGAAAGAGTAAAGTTACCACACGCGCCACCTGCTAGTTACACACGAGCACTTTCAACATGCACGTCAATTATTCTGTGCACAGGGTGCTCTATTTATCTGCGCAACATCGATATAAATTAACAAACTATCATTCCATTTTTTTCTACAACAAAACTAATATCAACCCTTTTTCAATAAACTAGTACTTAAGTAACATTAAAATACTAGAATCCCTTAAATGTGGCTTTGCCTAAAATTTTCCCTCGTAAAATATAAAATATAAAATATTGTATCTTTGTTACAAAATCAAAATTAAATTATAAAAACTGTCAGTAGGTATATTACGATTTTTATTTTAAATAATATTTGTCACTGGAATTTGGAAGATTGCCATTTTTAGGAAGTAAACATTATAACATTTTGTAATAAATAAATTAGCATACACAGAAGTTGAATCACCTTTTTCTTTTTAAATAAATTACAAGGAACAAAGCTTCCCCAAATTCTTTGTAAACAATCAAAAATTAGGTTCGAACACGAACGACCCAGTTTCTCTACGGACGAGATATCATTGTAACATTAAAGTGGCCTTCTAATAATCGATTTAGAGCGATCGTGACAAATAAAATGAATTAAAACACGCAATTCCAGTTTTTACAATAGATTACGAAGGATCAACGTGTCATACGTGTCTTGCATATATCACTGTTCGTTTTTACACGTTGTTTCATGAGTCATGAAAATTTGCCTTCCGATAAGATTATAACATATCTAAAGTTCGATATTATTTTCTGTTCGTGGGGGGTGAGGGGATACGATTGGCATTTATTTACAGTGGCGTATGTTCAGAATTACCTTCTATCGTTAATTAACGATTATTATGAATGAAAAGCTCTGTTTGAAATTACGACGACGACGATTCCGTGGATTCTGAGATCGTACTAATAATTTCTGTACACTGAATTTTTCAAACAAAGTCTAATTTATACATCAGAAGTGTCGAATTATTATAATAAAATTTGGACATATATTATTCTGTAATTTAAGTAATTATAGAATCTTTTCTTTTCATCAAATGAATAAATAAATTTCATCGCAATAAAGAAAAATATTTAATTTTTTTTTTTGCTAGAACGTATCACTTTTGAATAAATCACTTATTAAAATTCGCCAAATAAGAATTTTCGATTCGAGTAATTACCCTTCAAATTCATCATATTTATCTATGATAATTCTGTCAGCAAATTACCAGGAAAAATCGTCAAATTAATTGCCAGCCCAACACTTACATAAAAATTTACATGAAAATCCACCCAAGTCCCACGGAATCGTATAAATCACTTATCCGCGTGAACCTAGACCACTATTTCTAAATTAGCACATACGTATCATACGCGTTGGCCGTGACGTCAAGCTGGACTCTGTTGCTCGTCGACATTCACCTGCGTGATCGATGCCATGTTCAAATGCCACGAAACAATCGACAAAAAAAAAAAAAAAAAAAAAAAAAAAAAAAATCAGGGAAGGCTGCCACTTAAAGCATAATCCCTCAAAATCGAAAAATCCCGATCGTTTCTCGAATAATTCCAAAACTACATACATACCAGTACGTACGATCCAATTAAATTGCCCGATGAAATTTCAAAAAGCAACAAAGGATCTTGCCAAAAAGAAGATACCACGGATGGCGAGGAAAGGGAGAGGTGGAAGGGGGCATGATAAAAAGCAAACGGCAAGCCTCCCTTGCCAGGTGGACGAAACCTGGGGGCCGTAGACGACTTAATCTTAGAACACCTCCTCCACTCTGCCAACAAATCTCACCACCACCACCACGGGATTTCTCACTTTCGTCATCGTCGTTCGCATAGTATACGAGACGTTGGACACACGCGACACATCGGCGGCCGCGAACGTTCACGGACTAAAGGAGGTTGCACAGGCGCGAAAACTGATACGATATCGCGAACTCGAAGAGAGCGTAGGAAATCGACGCGGACAAGGAGATGTCTGTCTGTTCGGAAGGTAAACGCGTTCGGAAGTAATTCAGCGAACGATGGAGAGGTCCTCCTCGATGTATGGTAAAACAACAACGTATCCGTGCGAGGAAAGTGCACCTGCGCGGCTCCTGCGTCGTTTTCTCGGTCGCGGCCCGTTTGTCCCTGTGGTGCCACCTCTCCACCCCTCCTAGCCAGCCAACCCTCTCTCCCCCTTTGGTCCTCCACGAAGCTCACCTCTAACCCTCTCCCTCCGTCTCTTCTGCGTTCCAACTTGTGCACGGCTCATCGAATGGAGGGGAGGACTAAGAGGGCACCTTCTACCTCCTCCTCCACCTCCTCTTTCTCGCACCATTCCCCTCGTCACCTACTCTCTTCTACTACTGCTGCTGTTGCTCCTCTTTCGTCTCTGCTCTGCAAGCAACATCCACGACGTCCCTGTAACACCACCCACTCATCCGACACCCAGCGTTTGGTATACCGTCGACGGACCCTTCTCCATTCTCAGACGCACAACCAATATGGCCGAGTAAATTCAACCGGTCGTGGGATTATGTAAGTCCTGCGGATGATTACCAGTTTTCGCGTCGACAGACTGGAGGACGCGTATTGAATTGAACAGTGGAACGATTGAAACGATGAGGACGCACGATGGACTACTTTAATTGGGTCACTGTTAGGATGGTTGGTTATTCGTAACTTCTGGATCACCGGTTAGGCTCCGAGTTTTGGTAACTTTGGAGTAATGGTTAACACGTTAAGCCACCACGTCAAATACTTGTTATGCGTTAATATTAAGCTAATAATGCTTGCTATCGAATTTGAAAATTAATTAAGGATTTTTCACTGTGCCACTGAACGTGTTATGGCCTAGCTATTAGTAACCGTTGGATCACCCGATTAGGGTTTCGACGATCAACGTTTCCCGATCCTGTATTAAAGAAAATTTCTATGGAAAACGGTACGATTGTAGTAACAATATTAATTCTCCTCTTATCGCACGCGTCCATCTGCGACAATGAAAGTCATCTTCAATTTTTTAAAACTTTGCATTTGTTTATCATAACGCTATTTCACAACCCAAGTTGGTAGAAAGATAACAAAAGATTATCGATAAAAATGGCTGTGCGTCAAATTCTGTTTCATCCTCCCCTAAAAAACTGAACGAACTTATTTTACAACCCAATAGTTAAAATTTACACGAGTTACTGTCCTACTAGCTTCGTGTCGATTTTCAAGGAATCGTTGAACCCAAAAAAAGAAGAAAAAAAAAAGATCGAATCAACAAAGAGTGCACCGATTGAACCGTGTACATACGGTTGTATCGTATGTTCCCCGGTCGGGTGTTACGGTACAAAGCCGACAAAAAGCTAGCTGTGTGTTACAAATCCAGAATTAGACACTGCCAATCACCGAGCGCAGTCTATATATTATCGGGACAATCGATTACCTTCGAGAGACCCGTCGTCTATTGTCGAAACCAGTGTGTGCACACACACACACACATGCATACAGGCACGATATTAATCGGCTCGATGTACGATATTAATAGCTCGTTTAGGAAGGACCGGGGACAAAGCAATATTGTGCCCGTGAGAGATAGAGAGAGAGATCGAATGGCAGGCAGGTTGATACACGATGATACTCAACGTGTCCCTCCGCATTATTGTTAAATTACATAATACGACGAAGCAGAAGATGAATTCTCCTTTCGTCGCAATTGCGGCAATTTTGGATCTCTCGTAAAAGCAAGGTATTGTTTTCGCGAGAAACGAGAAACGGGCTCGGAGTTTTGGCTCGACGACAAGAGCCCGTGGTACGCAGTTGGCTTGTTCCGTTTTATACGAAAAGAACACACCAGACGAACGGATTGGTTCGAGTTCAAAATTAACAGCCAATATCCTATAAAACAATCTCCGTTTCAAGAAAGTTTCAATAATATTCATTTCAAACAAAAGTATTCTCGTTTTCTATAATCTTTCCCTATCGCAAGCTTCAAAACCGCGCGCGCATGCGCAGTTCGACCGAACGTATTAATCGAATTACGATCGACAGAGTTTGATTGCCAATTAATCGTCCTCTGTTCCATCGGACGTCCCAGGAACGGGACTTCGTAAACAATAATAATATCATCCCAATGGGTTCGAAAGGATCTATAATAATAAAAAAGAAAAAGAGAATCGAAGAGTTTGCAGAGATCTCGAAAGGCCGCGCGTCACCCTGTCTGACACCACGAATCGAAGTTTTCTACTTCGAAAACCGAACGAGCCGGAGACGCCCGACCGTGCACGAGTCGGGCCGAAGCGCAACACGTGGTCCCCGGGGAAACACGAGCGACGCGGCAAAGTCGATTATTCTAGCTATGAAAGCTCGGAATTGTTACGAGCTGTTTCGCGACTCAATGTCACGGTTTCAGCACGCGCGATAAACGCGTCCAAGTGTGACAGAATCGTACGAGGAAACGCAATCGAAAGAAAAGAAAAAAGAGAAAGAAAACACGATAAAGAAAGAACACGCGAATGAATAACGATTCGGAATGCAGTTGGTTCTCGTTCGGGGTACCAGGGACAGTCCGGTGGTGGGGGTAGCCGAGCTAGGGAACCAATCGGAGTACACCGACGATGATATCCAATCAGCGCGGGCAATTTTATAGGACTTGAAATTTCACGATCAATTCAAATGACCCATATATTCTGGACAACGAGGGGCATCGAGTGTTACGAAGAAATTCAAATATCTTTATTTAATATTATTTTTAACCTCTTGTACGACAATAACGTGTGTCACACTCGTGACGCACCTTACAGTTCAGACGTGACTTCTGTCGTTCAAACTTTGATCAGAATCGAATATTAAGTTCAATTCTAATTACAAGTACGAAGTATATGTAATAATTAAATTTCCTTGATTCGTTTCACCGTTGAAGTAATAAATATTTAACTTTGACTGACGCATCTGTCGGGAAAATAGTTTGAAAAGTAATCTTTATAATTTTTATAAAAGGAAACGGTAATGATTTGCCCTCTGCTACGCGAAATTGTATAGAAATCACTATGAAAAACTTGACGAACTTCGAAGGATTAACCTCGGATGAAACAGAAACGGAAATATCCTTTTAACCGAATAAAATGAAAATAAGGAAATCAATTTTAACTGTTGCTATCTTATTGAAAAAATTCGAGGGTTAATTTGTATTTCGACGTGCAATTTGCGTCTCCGTAGGAACAACAGAAGGTGTCATTGCATCGATGAAAAACATGAAGCATTTCCGGGTGTATGTATGGGTGGGGGGATGAAAAGTCGACCCTCGGGGTTCCTATTGACCGTAACGTGTACTATTCCACCCCCGTGGCTCTCCGCCATTCCCATTTCCGAATGGGATTACGAGAGGAAGAGTGGGAATTGCTGACGTCATTCCGCGAATGCACCATAAAGAGGAGGGGGAAGGGAAAGATGACGATAGAAATCGAGAAGAGCATATAGCGTGGTGTTGAAGGGTTGCGAATGAGAATGAAATTATCTTCTGGTAGAAAGAAGAGCAGAATTTGCATAAAAAAATTGAGAGACGTAAAAATTCGGCCGCTCGTGCGGAAAAATGGGACAAAATGGAGATCTTTTATTTTCGCATGTTGTATTATATGAATTCTGAAATCTGAAGGGTGAAATTTCCGTATCGTTTTTTCATCTAATTTTGATAGAGTCTATTTTTTAATTAAAATTTTACCACCTTTTTGCAAGCTTAGAAGTTACAAGGATGGTTCCTAAAATATTTCAAATTCGGAACATCGTTAAAATCAAATAATATCAAATGAAAAAGTGACAAATCTTCAGAATTCGAGATAATAATACAAGCACTGTTTTAGGTAACACGTTGCATAATATTGCACAGGTCACACCAGCCACTGAAAATAGCGTTAACGAGAACCGATGATTCATTTTTATTTTTTCGTTCTATATCGTTGCCGAGTCAGTAAAGCAAGTATCCTATAAATTTCCAAGGACTCATAAACGACAATCGGATTGTGTCCCGTGAAATTAAGGTCAAGTTAAGCAAAAGCATTACACGGATCTCTTCTCTGTCTCTCCCTGGAAGCTTTTCCTGGATGGGGGTTGAAACAGGCCTGTTAGTCGGCTGCCAATCGCAGCCCTGCCGCTCGATCCAATTACTCGAGCTGTCTGTCGTGTTCAAGAAACGTCGAGCTACTCTCCCTCGATGATGGTGTATGTTGTACACGAACACCATTACGATCATGATTACAGTGACACGATGGGACTCGATTAAAGGGTAAAAATAAAAAAGTAATAGATACGAAGGTCGTAACTAGTTTTCACAATTTTCGCGACCAATCGATGGTGGATGGACTTTTTCTGAGGAAACCCCATGGTTTAGTATTCGAAAGTTAGGATGTATTAAAGGTTAGGTACGGATTAAGTAATTAGCAAAGGGTATAGCCGGATAAGATGGTCAAAAGTGCCCTTAAACCGATTTTGACTCCCAATATACCGTTCGATAGCTTACCAAAAGAAAACATTATGTGCCAAGTTTCAGCCCTGTACCTCAACCGGGAGGGTAGTTATGGGGTAAGATCGGATAATTGAGGTATGCCTTATTTTTCCCATTTAGCTGCATACAAAAATTCTGAAAAAATTCTACAATATTCGGGGCATAATACAGTATGTTGGAGAATTTTTTCAGATTTTTCCGTCGAAAAGTGTAAGCGTGAAAAATGAAAAACCAAAAAAAATTCGGAAAAATACATATTTTGTATTGAAGTTTTCGAGCGGCCACTTTTTCCTTTTTACAGCAGCAGTGTATTAGCATAACTAATGTCCTGAATTTTTTTCAGATTTTTTGATAAGGTGCGCCGTAGTTAAAAAAATCAAAAACCGCATTTTTGGGCATATTTCGAGCGAAAAATACCATAAATATTTGTAGTTTTTGCATTGTCTTCATAAAATAAGTGTGTCGTATCATTTGTAATGTTTGTGCATTGGAAGGGGTAAGATACAAGTAAAAGCAATTAAGTTAATCCAGTTAATTAAAAAACTTATGTTGGTTATCTTCAGAAATGTTAACACTGTTTTCAACGATGGCGCTAGCGCAGCGAGTAAGGTATCTGACTGCTAAACTGCTGCACACTTTTTTGTCGCAGGTTCGCGTCCCAGAAAGTTTATGTTCGCATACTCTTTTTTTTTTTTTTTTAATTATTATTAATAAAGTATATGATAGTACATTGTATTCAATTAAAATTATTTTTAAAACATAATGCAAATATTTTTTCATAATGTGTACATCAAAATAATGTTGGAGCTCGCGTTACTTTACCAATTCGCCACTTGCTTTTTATTCTTCGATTACAGATGTTGTTTAATATTTTTTAATTAAATACACGCATATTATTAATTCATGATGAACTTAAATATATGTATGTTATTGTAAATGAACATGATACCATGATTATTGATGTTTTGATGCCAAAGTGATGGGTGACGTCTTCAATGCATTGTTTGGCACTGTCGGTCTTCTGTTGATGTACCTTGTATTTAATTAAAAAATATTAAACAACATCTGTAATCGAAGAATAAAAAGCAAGTGGCGAATTGGTAAAGTAACGCGAGCTCCAACATTATTTTGATGTACACATTATGAAAAAATATTTGCATTATGTTTTAAAAATAATTTTAATTGAATACAATGTACTATCATATACTTTATTAATAATAATTAAAAAAAAAAAAAAAAGAGTATGCGAACATAAACTTTCTGGGACGCGAACCTGCGACAAAAAAGTGTCCAGCAGTTTAGCAGTCAGATACCTTACTCGCTGCGCTAGCGCCATCGTTGAAAACAGTGTTAACATTTCTGAAGATAACCAACATAAGTTTTTTAATTAACTGGATTAACTTAATTGCTTTTACTTGTATCTTACCCCTTCCAATGCACAAACATTACAAATGATACGACACACTTATTTTATGAAGACAATGCAAAAACTACAAATATTTATGGTATTTTTCGCTCGAAATATGCCCAAAAAGGCGGTTTTTGATTTTTTTAACTACGGCGCACCTTATCAAAAAATCTGAAAAAAATTCAGGACACTAGTTATGCTAATACACTGCTGCTGTAAAAAGGAAAAAGTGGCCGCTCGAAAACTTCAATACAAAATATGTATTTTTCCGAATTTTTTTTGGTTTTTCATTTTTCACGCTTACACTTTTCGACGGAAAAATCTGAAAAAATTCCCCAACATACTGTATTATGCCCCGAATATTGTAGAATTTTTTCAGAATTTTTGTATGCAGCTAAATAGGAAAAATGAGGCATACCTCGATAATTTGACTTTACCCCATAACTACCCTCCCGGTTGAGGTACAGGGCTGAAACTTGGCACATAATGTTTTCTTTTGGTAAGCTATCGAACGGTATATTGGGAGTCAAAATCGGCTCAAGGGCACTTTTGACCATCTTATCCGGCTATACCCTTTGAAAATTAGTAATTTAGCAATTCCGGAATTCGAAAATTAGCAATATAGCAGTTCCTAAAATCGCAAATTAGCGATTTGGCAATTCCTAAATTCGCGAATTAGTAATTTAGCAATTTTTAAATTCGCAAATTAGTAATTTGTCGATTTCTGAATTCCCAAATGAAGGATTTGGTAATTCCTAAATTCCCGAATCAGTGATTTGGAAATTCGCAAATTAGCAATTTGGCAATTCCTAAATTCGCAAATCAGTGATTTGACAATTCCTAAATTCGCAGATTAGCAATTTGGCAATTCCTAAATTCGCAAATCAGTGATTTGGCAATTCCTAAATTCGCAAATTAGCAATTTGGCAATTTGGCAATTCCTAAATTCCCAAATCAGTGATTTAACGATTCCTAAATTCGCAAATAAGTAATTTAGTAATTACTATAACCAACTCAACAACCAAATAATTAATTTACTAATGTAATGACAGACGATGAGTCCGATTAATTATACCTAAGCATAAATCCCTAAAGAAATTCGAATTTCATCCATACATTCCAAATATCAATGAAGAGAAGATTTTGTGTTCGAGTTATCGAGAGCTTCGTTAAACAGATCATCTGATACAGTGAGCAAGGTTGAATAGACAAAGTCAAGCAGGAATATCGAAGGGAAGACACCCTTATCCCGCTCGGTAATCAGCTTTTGCTGTCGCTGGAGGAGAGGACGCGCTAACACGAATGTCTTTACAGTAACGTGGATCAACCTTGGGGACACATTAAGGGTACCATAGTTTGCACGATAATAGGGCCAAGGACACGTCAGAGTACGCTTCCATTCCGCTTGAATAAATGATAGAATATCGACAAATTGCCCTCAACTTATGGACTACGTTACCACGGCTGTACGGTAAAAACTTCTCAACAGCGAAAACTTTCAATACCATAAAATTTCAAATATAAACACCCCCGGTATAATGTAAATATGCATATAATAAGTACCTTCTTTACATATGTATCTCTTCCACATACTATAATAAACTACCCTCTAATCCTCCAACGTCTTATTTCAAATCGCATTTGTTAAATATTCCAAAGAATTTCTAATATTTGCTCAACATTCAGCCCCTACTACTGCGCCTGAACGAATCCAGTAATACATTCGAAAAATACCAAAATATCAAGAGTCGAGAATATTAAAACAAAAAATCCCCAATTCAAAAAGCGACAGTAAAGTACCCGAATACCCAACACTCTCTCTCCCTCGATAACAAAAAGAATCGGAAAATCCCCGAACGTAGGATACGTAATTTTCAATTTGTCTCTCCGTTTCCTGCGTTCACCCGGAACTTGTCCAACTGATACACCCTCTAGTCCTTCTCTTCGAAAGCCCCGAGGGCAACGGAGGAGGCGCAACAAGGTGAACCTTACCCTCTTCCCCTGGTTGACCGAGAGAAGGGCTGGAGGAGGAGGAGGAGGAATTCATGCACGAGCGACCGTCAGGGGTTGACCTAATTTCACTTCATATAGGTTGGCCTCTGACTGTCTGACCTTTTCCCAGGAGAGAGTTCCTGGCTAGGGTGCGCGCGTGTGCAACCCTCCCAACCCCTCTGGAGGAGGAGTGTGATCGGTGGAGGGACGAAGAGCACCGTGGAACACGTGCACGGCCTTCGTGCGTTGAAGAGAGACCAACAGAGGACTGGTAACAATCAGATTATACCAGAAGGTATACGTACAACGAGCAGCCATGAAAATGAAAAGAGCATAAAAAGGAAATTGAGATTTATGAAAGGTGAACCGAGGAGATGTGCACCTGGACCGGCAAAGGTAGATATCCTCATTTTGATTGCTGCATTTGATGGAAAAAAGAAACTGAGTTATCAAGCTGGGACTTAATCGGTGGAAATTGTGATAAAGAAATGGCATAACAAAAATTTGATATCTAAATTCAGAATTTAATTAATAATTGTTGGGTTTTCTCTGAAGAAAAGAAAGTTTTCTCTACGTGCATATTTCTTTGTAATACTGCAGTTGTGTCCTTTCTAGACTTATTTATACAAAGAGTAGGACCGATAGGGTCTGCGGGTTACGTGACGAATTTTTTCGTCACTGACCTTACCATTCTAAAAGCTTTCAATTTCAATTTAAAACGTTTAAATAAAGTTTTATTTCAATTCACCGTCTATTTCCTATAATGATTCTTCAGTTATATTCATTTTTCCGTAATTTGAATTTGACCAACGATGCGCATACGACGAGCACGAAACGTTAATCCAAATCCCGGGAACGCCGAGATTAATATCGAATCAATAACCTGAAATATGCACCATCGATTTATTCCTCGTTAATACTAAACACTTGTTACATCAATTTTATATTAAACCAAATGGAACCGCTTAATTAAGGTCAGTTATGCCGGTACTTCGATAACAAGCTGCGTCCAGTTTCATGAAAATCAATGCATGTTTAATTGATAACGTACTTAAATATCCGACGTATTAACCGACACTGTCAATTTCGAACACCGTCAAAACGTTCTTTACTTCGAATACTTTAAGAGAATTTAATTTATTCTGCAATCAGTCCAAATTGTTTATAAGAATATAAAGTCGTATTATAAGGGTTGAAGGCAACACGTATTTCCAATAAAAAAAAAAAAAGAAGGAAATATAACGCTTCTGTTTATCTTTCCAAGGATAAAGGGAAAAATCGAACGAGAAATCTTATATTAAAAGGCGATAGAAGGAAACGATGGTGTGTTGGGGAGTAGTGGGTGAAACGGGAAACAGAGACCAGGGGATTAAGCTCTATCTGGAAAGCCTGGTGAATCTCTGCGTAGGCGTAGAGACTACGTAGGTGGTGGAGGTTCGCCAGGCAGGTGCGGGACACGACCGTGAGGGGATAAATGAAACTGGGTCACCCCTGGGAACCGGAGAGCCTGGGGCTCGTCGTGTCCGGGAACAACTGGCCAGAAGAGCCTGATTAATATCCGCTTCGAAACGGAAGCTTTCCCGTACACGGCAGGCACATCGAAGACACGTCCACAATATATATTTGCCAATTCGAGTCATTAACGTTTACATAAAAGGATGATAAATTTCGTCAAAACTTTGAGATAATATGGCCATTAATTGAAACACTGTATCTCTTTGATTAATTATTTCTAATAATAATTGAAAGGATGTACTCGTTTTTATTTGGATAAATTGAAAATTATTTTGCCATAAGATTCTTTTGAATCAAATTTATATTTAAGCAGTATAATTTCGTCTCAGAGTGGATTCGTACTGTTCGATCGAGTGATCTTAAGGTAGATGGTACTGCTATGTTCTCCTGATTAGATATGGATCTGCAAGTACCCGTCCAGTAGCGAGTACAAACATTAAGGCTGGAATTGTAACGCCCTCGGAATGCGGCTTAACGTAACATAATCGAATAACTCTCTCGAATCTTGTGTGTCCCCCTTCAGTGACGTCAATGTCTAACTTCAACTCTACTGGTGGTATATCTATACACAGTAAAATAACTCGATGCATCGGAGACAATAATTGGCGCGAAAAATTTCTTCGACGAATATATTAAAAATATATTTCAAAATTTCCAAATTCTTAAGTTCCTAAAAATTATATTATATTCTTTATCATATTATTATACCTTTATATTTTCTATTTCTTCCATTCCATTATATTTTCTATTTTTATATTATTATATCTTTATATTTATGAGTATTAACTCATAAATTCCCAAATTCCTCAAAGCATATTTCTTTTGCCAATTTCTATTAAATATATTTTCAGTCGAAACGAAGCAATTGATACAGCAATTTTGATGAATTATTCAACCACGCTCAGCCAACGCGTTAAACGAGCGATGATAAGATATATCAAAAGGACACACACACACGTTGCATAAAGCTAGCTAGGAAAAACTTGTGTACGCTGAAAACGATCAGCTGTTAAACGGTCGAGACTGGATTGCATAATGCTTGCATTACGTGACACGACGCATTTCCCTTCCTTCTTCCGCTGTTCCGAACAGTCTACGTGCAATGTGGATAGCAGTGCATCTAGGGTACAAGGCTACCCAGTAACGTATCGATACTGGTGCACGTTGCGAGTACCCCCCTTCCGAATTATCAGCCATCTCAGAAACTCCAAAAGTCGTATAACATATTTTCTTCAAATCTTCGTGTTTGTAACAATATTAAAGCTTATGGCCATTTTTCAACACACCTGTAGCGTCCACATTCCAAAAACGTTCGTCGTGAATTCTCTTCGTTGCACAGCCACACAGCCTTACGTAATTTCGTTCTCTTGCCCCTCGCGTCCCGTCGACGCGACATTTGTACACGCTCCCTCTTCTCGAGCGGATTTTCTGGTAAAGCGACGTCGAACGACGTCTAAATTTAAATTTTCCGTCGAGTCGCGGAGATATATTTACTCGCAACGTCAGATAATCGACCGGTTCTAGACTTTTTGGAGGAGAAAAAAAAAAAATCTTTTTATTATTCTACGAGAGCGTACCGACAGCGTGTACTCGTAACATAATGGGTGCCATTTGGCACGAGTTGTTTTAAGTCTTTGAAGACCTTGGAGCGCGCAAGTTGGTCCGCCCACAATCGTTGCACCGTTTGTCAACGCCTCTGCTCGTTCCAAGCGTTGAACAGATTTTTAATTACCGACGCTACGTACGAGTTGTCTTCCATGTTGAAACGTGAAGCAATAATCCTTTTCGATTAATTTCATTCCAGACAAGTTAATTGCGATAATGACGCGGATGATGTCACGCGACATATGATCTAATGAATGCGTCGGGAGAACTCCTGTACGCCCAGTAATTGATTTATCAATACGATGTAAGTTATTATCTACTGTACTTCTCAGTGTAACCAACTACACTGCAATAATATTACAAATTTAATATTATATTTCTACCCACGACGAAGGGATTAAAATATACTAATTTTGCAAGGTACAAATTGAAAAACGAAGGGATCATGTTTGGAATAATTGCAACGACAATCATGGCTGTTTACGACTGTGGTGATCGACGTGTCGAAGAAGTATTGGATTGCAGAAAGCAGTTGACAATGAGCGCCCTCTGTCTGGAGGGCCACTAGAGGAAAAGTCTCCTGCTGGGTGCTCGAGGATCAGCTGATTGGTTGCCAGAGCGTCAGCTGATTTTGACAGCCCGGACGACCTTGTGCGCATCTTAACGCGTCGCGCGCCACAATCAATTCAAATGCGCGATTCACGCCGTCTGCGCACCTTTGCTGCGCAGGTCGTCCGCGCACCCCGTCAGCGCACGTTCTTTCACACATACGCGTGGAACGTACCCACAGAAAGATATACGTGTATATATATATATATATCGCATGTATTTCATTGCAATCTCACAGGTCACCTTCGTTTGGTTACACGAGAAGTTTTAAATACACGTCGAAACAGAATTGGGCCATGAGTTTCTTTTTTTTTCCCCCATACGAATTGGATTAAGGAGGCTGAAGATCAACGATGGATGCGTCACTGCTATGGTAACGACGTGGTGCGTACCTGCGCGCTGTTCGTTTCGTCGGATTAGTTATATCCATTCCGGAGTCTGTTGCGACCTCGATCAATAAATTCACTTCTCAGCTGTCGCGCGTCCCTTGATTAGTGGACTTGTCGAGCGACGCCTTTGGACGGTATTAAAAATTTCAATGGATCATTATCTTTCGTGACGCGAAAATACGGACATTTCATTCTGTCGCCAACGAAAATAATATTTGTATCCTTTTCGTGCTCGAGATCATCATAATTTTTTATTTGAACACATTGACCGTTCGTTCTTGAAGCCAAAGAGTTATTAAATAAGGAATTATGTGATTTCATGTGTATGTGAATGAATTGTTAAGGTTTATGGTTGTGTTTAATGGATTTTTCTTGTTCGGTGTGTCATTACGATGCTCTTCGACGATACTGCAAAGTGTTTGTTGTTGTTCCATAAAATCACCATAGAGACCAGCAGGTAACTCAACGTGGGCTGCTAACGCCCTCAGAAAACTGAGATACCACCAGCTGTGTTCACCCGCTTCATTACCCACCGAGTGAACGCAGAGTGGCTCCCTGTTCTACGAGAGCTTCTTTCGGTGTTTCCGTTCTGCCTTTACCGACCGTACGGGTGAACGGTAAATCCTGCCTTTATTTTCTGCAGTTCCTTGATCGTCGATATCTTCAAAAACATTTTTTCTTTATCAGCTGGGTGATCGAATATGAAAAATTCACTTTTATATTTTTCAGACCGTGTTTAACCGCCCGAACATTGACGACCGGTCACGAAGATTTCCGTTTTTCTACACCCTATGTACTTTATCGTGCTTTTTTTTGCTAAAGGGAGAACTCGGTATATCTGTGCGTTCTGCAAGGTTCCTCTGTATAAAGGAAGGTGTTTCACGCAATATCACACAAGAGAGAAAATGTTAAATACATGGATGGGGGAACATTTTTTATTTTATTAAAAACTGTTCAAATATAACCATAATAAGTCAATTTTAGTGCAGTAATGTCATTTGAGTTAAAAGCCTATTATATATAAGATCAAATACCCAGTCGTCAACGTGTTAATAGTACCAGTAGAAAAGAGACGAGTAACCCCTACAACTGTCAAGCATTATAAATAAATAAGAGAACCACTGGACATCGTGCGACAAAGAGATCGATAAATCGATACGAAAGCATTAAAGATCTGATAGGCAAATTGCTTTTTCGGATGATGAACGTTCCGCAATTATAATACGAGGCTTATATCGGAGAATAAATTGCAAAGTGTCGCGAACTAATCGATTTTTCAATCATTCTCCGCGTTACAGCACGACAAGCGTGCTATTCGTTCAATTAATTTCGCGCCAACCGGGAGACACACGTCACGTGACGCTAAATACTTTGAACAACATGGCGGGAAGTTTCCGTGGAAACTTCAACTCGCTCATAATTAATAACCCTATTCGTCAATTCGATTGAACTCTTCTAATCCAACGACAACAATATTTTAATCGTCTATCGAATTTCTTTTCCTTCTAAATATAACGATTGAAAGGTAAACAACGTTCATGGAAAAATACGCGCATCGAGGCGCGAAACGGTAGTCATCGACGAGTGGAAACAATTACATAATCAATGGCGCCACAATTTAAAGAACTCCCTTTTACACGGTTTTATCTTATCGAGCGTCGGCCACGCTGCATTCTTCCTATCCCCGACACACGAACACGACGAGGAAACCATTCTGCATTCGATGCAGGGAGGCACACAACCCATACACACACAGCGGTCGTAACATCAAAAGCGGCCTTTACCGCCCACGGTAGAATCGAGTTTCAAGGTTAAACACGATAAGTCGGTCGAATCGTGGTTGTATACTTTTTCCTAATGATTCACCGTCATTGTTCAATTTTAATAAAATTACATAGAAATTTTAGATTAAACTAAAATACTTTGCCAAGGTTATATACTCCCCTCCCTTCAACTTATGCATACGAAGTTCCAAGAAACGTATTTTAAATTATTGTCGTAGATTTTAATGGATTCCGATATTTTAGTTGTTTTTAAATATCACTTTTATTTTACGAGCAATAAAGACTCCTTAGTGTTCTTAGAGGTATGAAAAATTCTCACGGAATTTCTCATTGAGCCTTGGAGAAGCGAGCCAATCAGAGATCACGGCAGAAAGAGGGCGCGTTTACGCACGGCGACGCGTGCGAATGACGTCACGACGTGACGTATTCCGTGCGTGTACGCACGAGAGATACGGCAAGCGATTACGTTGCGGGATCGTAACAGAATAAAAATGGCGGCGTCGTTTAAGAAGCTTCTAAAACGATTATCATTGGTTTACCATTAAATTGCAAACTTTTTATCGAAACTTTGAATGCTGTGTAATTTTTCAATTTTAATTCTGAAATCTAAAAACCAACCTCTCAATTTCAATTTTCAGTCAGTAGAGTTAAAATTTACGAATCCTTTGTTATCACGAAAATATTTCATTCTGTTACGAATCCAAAATAAATAAATGGTAAGTGTACGAGTACTTACAGCCTACTGCTGGGCTCGTTGCTGGCCTCGTCACCCTCGATTCGGTAAACTTTACCGGACATCACGTACTCGAAGCTGTCTGCTCTGGAGCCTCCTTCCTGTTCTGTCGCGTTCCATTCCCCTCCATCCGGATACCCGTCCTCCCTCAAGGTCGTCGCCAGAACCAACCGAAACTTATCACCTGCAACAAATAATCGGAACGAAACGTTAACGAAGAAAATATGCGGGAAAAAAAAAACGATGTTACCTTCTATAAATACTAAAACGCGATACAAAGTATATGATGTCAGAACCCGGAAACTGATATCTAATAATAAGTCTCAAGGCGATTGCATCGAAAATACATTTTGGGGGGGGCGTTGCAGACATTCGCTTCGCAACGTTTAACGAGATTCACACGGTTGATTGCGTGGACGTAAACCAATAAGGCTCCGTCTTTGCGCTATTTTCACGAACGGATCCTATATACTACGCACACACGATAAAAACGTACGAGGCACACACATTTGGCGTTACCCCTTCCCTACACCCTGATTACGTGTTGTACATATGTTACGCGAACGTGACGCGACACGTTGCTTCGAAACGAAACACACAAAAAAAAAAAAAAAAAAAAAGAAAAACTGTAATATATTACACGGCTTGATTATGCAACGGTTCAGACACGAGTAGCATAAAGGCTTCAGGGAAGTAAAATGAACCGAATCGCGATCGAAAGTAAATATTCAAGAAATTATACGAGAAATTATTGAGATAATAATTGTGCGTGTTCTACGACTGATGAAACACGCCCCAACCTGGGCGCATGTAAAACTCTCCGGGAGAACAAGGGTCAAGGTTGAAAGTCCACGCTATATCGATGATAGACATAGCTCACGGTGGTAATCGATATTACCGGCCGTGGCAATGTCGAGAGAACAATGCAGTAGACGGCGAGTAAATACCAAGTCGGAAAAGTCTTGAATGATCAATTGATCGGGACATGAAGTATATAATACGTGGGTTAGGGGCTTACATAATAATAATGATGTAATGATTATAGATTATCCAGTTGAGCGATGCACGGACCGTGTATGAAATCCTCGCGGCCATATTTAACTAATGCTACACGAGCGGAGAGAATATGTGTGTCGCGTGATTTACCGCAATAACCTTGACACTGACAGCGATCAAACCGTGTGCGCGTACGGTCGACTCGTTCCCTGTTCAAACATACGAAAATCTCTACCGTTGCAGTCGAATTTAGACCACAGATATAGAAAGGAATAAAAATGTACCGTGTTAACGCGTTCGGGAACCGTCGAAACACCCCCGCGACGCAACGAGCTCTAACGTTGTCCGGGGATCTACCAAAAACCGCCATCTTGGCTGCGTGACGTCAGACACGGTCGGGGAGGGAAAAAAAGGAAAGGGAGAGAGAGAGAGAGAGCACGACGGTTAGTGTATCCACTTTTTTTTTTGTGCACGATGCGCATTCGTATTCACGACGCAGAACGTCATACTCTCGTTTTCCGTACGAATAATATTTCACGCACCTGTCATGGTGACCTTTCCTCTTCCGCACCGGTGGGATCACCGTTTTGCAACGTATCGTTGACTACATCGCGTGAATTTTTACACCTCGGGGCCTCGTGCCACCGTCTCTTTTCCCGTGCACTTGAAAACGTTCGACCATTGACGAATAATCCAAGAACACTCTTCCCGACCATCGTATTAATTTAACGTGTCCCATCGATGGCGTCTGAATATAGGTTAGTCGCGCGACGCGAAAGCACGAGAAAACACGGTGTCGTTCGCGGAAGAAATAAAAAGGAATTCGTACACGGTACGCGCGATGGAACGACGAGATGATGAGCGACGACTACGATCGACGAACACACACACAACGCTTCCGATGAAAACACGACACAAACACACACACACACACCGTTGCCGCTTCTTCTCTCGGCAGCGAACGAATATCGCGACCAACACGGTTACGAGTCGTGGCCGTTTTGACCTTGGCATTGAACTTATGGGAGCTGCCGGGTGAGGCCAGGAGAGAGGAGTGGGACAGAAACGACGAGAAGAGGGGACGACCGAGCAGAGAATGTGGCACGGTTCGTAGAGGAGGGGAGAAGAGGAAGATTGCGTCATCTCGCGCAAGCCTGTGCGCCGCGCGTCAATACAGCAGGACTGCCTGGCCCTATGGACTAACCTTCGTTCTCCTTCTCCCCACACATTTTACTTTCTCTCTCTTTCTCACTCTCGTTCAGCCCTGCACAATCGACGAGCTCTCTCCCTTCCTGTCGAATCTATTCTACACCCCTTCTAACAGCTGTGAACGCGATTTAATAATTTTCAATTTACGAATTACGAAGGATAATATACATTTTTCATTCGAACACCGTACCGAGTGTACGGCAAAGTAGACCAACGTCTGCGGTGCTGATCTCATGTTAAATTGATCGAAATTGATTTACAGTTTCTGGAAATAAAATATTAATACTAGAACTACCAAACGGGGTTAAAATGATTTGTTTCGGATTCCATATTCTGTATTAGAAAATATATTAAGACGCTTTAAAGAATTTCTTTAAAGAATTTTTCTATATGTTAATTTACACTTTATCCATTATGGATTTCGTTTTGTATTTAATTTTCGATTTAAACTTTACTTTGGGGGACTCAGAATTTTCGACTTTATTTTTTCTTTTAATTCATAGTTTTTTATACGTAGAATCTGAAAATGCAAGTCTTAACTCTAGGAATACATTTAACAAACCAACTCAGAATTCATTTTAAAGCTCAGATTACGAAGAATTATACTGTAACAGCCATGTATTGGGTAGGGTTACGATAGTGTCGGTAACATAGAGAATTCCGCTCAACGGGTGGAAGTCAATATGGCGTAAAAATGTTTGATTTCTGTATGCGAATAACTTTCAAACTAGTGAACTCCCAGACCTAAAAGTCGTACACCGATTTTTCTGGATGAAAACTATCAAAACAATAAAAGTCAATAATATTTAATCCCCCAAGGAAGTTAAGACTTACATTTTTAGATTCTACACATCAAAAACTATAAATTTAAAAATAAAAAAAAAAGAAGATTGAGAATTTCAGGTCCCCCAAAGTAATAGCCTTGTAGATTTTTAGGAAACAATGCACCACACAATGCGATGGCCACCCACAAATTATGACTGAATAACGCATCGCTTAAGAGGAAAGAAAGTTAAGATCGAGTTGACGGAGGAGTCAAAAACAGAAGGAAAACTATTCTCAGAGAAGAGGCAGGGAAACAGGATATGAATCTGTAAACACGGCAAAAGTAGACAGGGGTGGATCGACGATGCGGTGGCACCCCACCTACTTTCTCCTACCCCTGGCCATCGGTGGGTGTGACGCACCCACTCCCTCTGCAGCGCCCGAATCAACGGGATACATCCAGAACCGTCCGTGGGTAGAGTCAAAATGACGATATTCACCGGTGGAGGGGATGGAGGGGTGGTGGTTGGTTTAACTGCAGCGTGACGTGGCCTTGGGTGTACTTACAAATCTAATACGCGTTAATCACGAATGCCCTTCCCTTCCTGAATCCGCTTCCCATTAATTATAAAACCTGCTAATGCAAAAATTTATTATTCTGAGAGTACATATACGCTCAAATTTTCAAATCACTCTACCCGGAACCATATGCATATTTTCAATCTAGTGATTTTTTACTTAAATATAAAAAAGATAATTTCTGGTGAAATGCTCCTCATGATACAAATGGGTTAAAGAATTTCGATCCTAAAAACACAGTTCGTTGCCATTGGAGAGAGAAAGAAAAAAAGGGAAAAAGAAGTGACGGAAATCACCTTGAAGTACTTGGATACACACAACGGGAGCTCGTGTCCAAGTTGCGTGGCGAACACGTTCCGTCAGTGTCCATTACCCAAGGTCGTCCTTCGAACGTCTCCGACCAAGAAGTGGAAAAGCAACGGATAAAAAAGGAAGAAGCACACGTGCGG
The DNA here is from genome assembly GCA_943735885.1 of Stelis phaeoptera. NCBI lineage: Eukaryota > Metazoa > Arthropoda > Insecta > Hymenoptera > Megachilidae > Stelis > Stelis phaeoptera. The sequence goes on along the minus strand of OX030939.1, from coordinate 8,758,694 downwards.
CTCTAAACACGAAACACGTGTCACGTTTACCAAAGAGAATTGAAACGGACGAGTGTAGCCCATCATCATCGATTCTTGGACGCTCTTCCCTCTTTCTTCATCTTTCTTGTCTCGAACGTTTCAAGAACGATATTTTAAACGAAACGCGGAATATTATATCTTCGTGGCCGCGTGTCAATGGTTCTGGCACCCGTTGCGCAACCGGAAACGAGTAGGTGACTCTGCTTCCGTGTAATTCGCTCAAGATGGAAAATAGAAACTAAAATATTGCTCGGCTGCCAAACGCGTTCCCTCCCGAACGTTCTCTGCGCGACTTTCGCGTGTACGAATCTTATTTTGTGCTTTCGAAATTCCCGACGATCGAACGTTAACGTCTGTTACCGGGTTAAAAATAAATCGTAAACGTAATCGAGCGACGAGCAAGAAGTTTGAATTTTTTGAAGTATAGTGGATTCTTGATTATCGACAAACTTTATGATAGAAACTGGTAGAGAGTTTGTATGCAAGTTAACCTTCCATGGTGGCTAACCCATAACCAAGAATTTGAATAATAAATAACACGAAACTTTTATTTAAACAAAACCCAAAACTCCCTTTGGACGACGGACCATGGAGAGTCCAATAATCTGAACTGAAGTTTAAACTATTTAAAATTCGCGCCCGTCGCAACATTATTGTGATAAAATTTGGAATTTCATTACTGAAAAACTAATCTATATGGAAACTGCTAAGAATGTATAATTTTAGTATAGAAAATTGAATACAAATAAAATTGTACAGCAAAATATATATCGAAAATGAAGATAAATAACCTGATATGTATAAACGTACGAGAGAATGACGCGAAGAAACTTTCAGACACGATATCGGATCAAACGAGGTTGCAAACGTAGCAGACATTTTAACTTGCAAAATTTATGCCTGCATCGATCAAGCGATTCGCACACATGTGAACGCGCCATTGTAAACAAACGTAAGGAGTCCTGACAGGGTTTCTGCGATCTGGCAAACAAAGAATTTCACATGCGATACAATATTCAACATCGAGAGCCACTACCCTGTTTCGGCCAACAAAAAGCGTTTACACTAGTTACGAGACACCGTGTATGCTTGTATAAATGATACAAGATGTAAGGAAGTTCAAACTTTGAGCCGCTGTAAACTTTTGATCTACACATCGAGAACTATTATATTGTATAACAGAGTTTCAAAAAACTGTGCGACGTCCTTTTCTTAGTTATCTCAGCCTGATTTTTATATAAATTTGAAAAATCTCGTGCTGCCACGGGGGTCACCGGTGATCGGCACCCGAAATTTTGTACAATCAAATAATTACCAACAGAAATGATAAAATAAACCACGGATAGCGTTAACATTAAGCTAATAACGCTAGCTATCGAATTGAAAAGTTAAATTTGAAAATTAGTTGATTGTATTGTTAATAATTAGGATTTCAGCGTGTCTGACTACCCACGTCCGTTTTCACTGTGGCAGTCAACGTGTTAATTCTACTGTATACTAGAATTTGATGTACTGTACTATCTGATTAAATCCCATAGTATAATGCAGTATATTTATATCGTATTATTATAAATTAAGATTCGTATTTGTCTATATTGATATTTGGTAGTTTAACAATAATGATTTTGATCAATTATTTCCAAGTTATATAGCATTTTTCATATTTTGAAAAATTAAATTCAAATCGATATCAAGATGGTCAGACGTATTTAAAGGCACGAAATTTTCCAGTTACCAAACGAATATTCTCAATTTCCAACGACCGACACCGAACTGTCAATCTCATTGGCATCGCGTAACGAGTACCATATGCTTCTTTATCTGAACCTGGCGAACATATTTTTTCGATGAACGTGACACCAGAATGAATGATCGAGTTAAATTTAACCACCAACTGGACGACACCGGTTTATCGATCGTATTCTAATAAATATTTTTGTTAATTTTCTCGTATGCACCCCTTCCCACCTTCCAATAATTAATCTTACAGTAGATGCCAGGTTATTTTGATACAAAGTGTAAAAAATTTGTTTTTTTAGTTAAAAGTGAAAACATTTTGACATATGTATTCATTAAAAATCGAAACCACGGAAATGATAAATTTCTGATAAACAAACTTGAACACAAAAAGACGTAATATTACGTCAGTGGTTCTGACTGTATTAATAACGAATGGAAAAGGTTTCAAGGATTAAAGAATCGAAATTTAGAGAAAAACACTTACCTAATTCCATAGGGTACAACCAGCTGTTGATGTCGAGGATCAGGTCCATCTTGAAGGATTCTGATTCGCAATGGAGTCTGCTCACTGCAAACCCATCACCATCGATCGCCATCCATCCAAGGAAATCGAGAAAAAAGATAAACGAAAGAACATTCATTATTGTCTGCTCGCACCATATTTAACCCTTTGCGCTCGAGTGTATAATTTATCAGAATATTTAAATACGTGAAATTGAAGCTTTGTTTATATCAGAATATAGAAAATTAAAGAAAGAAATAAAACTAAATACATTCTCGAGAATTCGTAACAATTTTCTTCCGAAATAATGTTTTTGGATTTATGGAAACTTTACTGGAAGGATTATCTCGATTTAATTACAGAGTAAACATAATCGAATACGCTATTTATTTCTTCTAATAAAATGATTTCCATTACGTAAATTTTACGTGATTCGAGGAATTACAATTTTTGTAATTAAATTAGCAATTTAATTGCCACGTCATCCATATTTGGCAGACCCTCGAATCCATTACCTTCATCAGAAACTGTTTGATTTATTTAATTAAAAATATTCTAATAATATTACTCTACGAAAATTAATAGGCAATTAAAATATCCAAGAACCTTGAAATTATAAATAATCGAAATATTAAAGTATTAAGAAAATAACGAAATTTCCAACAGCTACAATATGTCGAATAAAGCGTTAATTAAATTTCTAGAAAAAAAAGTTTAGTTATCCCTAGGGATCTTCCCAGGGTGGAAGTATAAGAAGGAGTAACATTGAATTCTTCTTGGTCAACCCTTCATCACCATTCACGGTCAAAATATCATAAATTATCGTAAACAGCAAACGGTAACATTTCCTATCAATTTCCCCCACAAAACCCCACTTCCATTTTCATACAAATCTACATTAACTATAAACGTTTACCCCTAAAATTCAATTCTACCAAAACTAGAACCACGTTAGTCACATTCAAGCTACAGACTGCGTCACGATCGTGACAAGGTGTTAATTCAAATGAATGGCGCACATTACGTCGAGTGAAAATAAAAAAAAATAAAAAAAATAAAAAAAACCGTCAGGCACGTCACGTGATACACGTGTAAACGAAGAATGACTCATAAAGAGTCTTCGACGTAAGAACCACAGAGCTTCCGGATAACGTTCGATCTTGATCGAGGGGGGAGAAAAAACGAGACGCAACTTTTTTCTTTGTTTTCTAATGGATCTTTATCGACAAGCACCCACAAGTTTGACGTCACTGTCGGACCAGCCAATCGCATTTGATTCGCGATACGGAATTTATCGTCGAGCCCGACACACTCGCGAAACAAAGGGGCAAACGGGGAGGGCTCGAAAGCACGTACGTAACGCACATACGCGTTTGCTGAACAGGTTTGTAGGTGTGCAAGTTTGCCGTAATTGGCAGGTAGAGAAACCCTATTTTCCTACGCCGTTTCAATGATTTTTTTTTTATCAGCTTCCCATATATCTTTTACATGCTATGGGAACACAAATTGTAAAAAAAAAAAACGTGTAACATTTATTCGAAAGCTCGTGAAGAAAAATAAGAGTTTCTAGATGAATTTTAAACTGAAACAGTGATATTCAGAAATTTTCTTTTGACGATTGATTTAACACTAGAACTACCGACGTTCAATGCACCTTTACTTTGAAATTCAGCCTAAAGGATGAAACGTAAACTACTATGTAGAGAGCCAACGTATATTTCGACAAAAGCGTTTTAATCAATTTTGCAATTTAAGATAAGAAATCCGAAACAAGTCTAATGTTAATTTCTTGCTGTCTACGTAAAAAGGTATACAATCACTTGTGTCCAAGAACCATCATTTCATAAAGTATTTTAAATGATACTGATAACCACTGACACCGTTAACCCTTTGGGTACATTTGACGAGTGGGACTCGTCATCTGCTTACTTGGACGAAGTTACGGTGGAGGAGTCTGACTATATTAATCCGTATAGCGACAAATTAAATCCGTCCCATGGGCATAAAAATCTTCAAATACTTCAGTACTCAAAAACTACCCAAAAATTTGAAACCAATCCCATAATTATTGTTGTAACAACTACACATTGATCGTTACGATTGCACAAATCATCGTTTTCAACAGAACCAATAAAAAAAGATCTGCACCGTATATCACCGTACAAAGTACACCAAACGATTTCTCATACGAATTAATTAAAATTTTTCTACAGTAATTATTACAACTGCATAATTAATCATTTACCTAGAGAACTTCTTTTTATCGCAATGTATAGCAAATCAAAAACTGATCAATTTTTGTTTAAAATATTTCTTTGTCAGATTATCGCAAGTATTCGAAAAATCGTGAAAAGTGTTACGCGAGACACCCTGTATAATTCACGATAGACGAGAAGAATTTGTCTCTTTCCGCGATGTGTTGGATGCGGAACGACGAACAAGAAATGCACCAGTCCGGGTGACGCGGCAATTTCGAATCGCGCGCCATTTCGAGGTCCCGTGATTGCGCGGCTAAAATTCAAACGCCGTTGAACATTATCGCACTCACCGCACGCGCCTGTAACGCGATACGATAAATTCAACGGCGAAGGCATGAAATAACAGACACACTCGTGAAATGAAACCGCGTATCGCGGGAAAACGAAACGAGAGGAAGGCTTGTTTAAAAAATTTCTATCTACTTCCCAAAGCATTATTGGACGTAATCGGGTTTAATCTAATTTTCCAGCTACGCTTCCAGAAACTAAACGTTCTATGTTGGAATCTGTTGATTTTTATTCCCTTTTTGGGTGAAACTGAAATTTCGTATTTTAGAATACTCCGATAAATTTAATATGGCGCCTCAGAGGCACCAGTCGAGTTCAAAGGGTTAATGATCGAACAAACGTATATTTTTTGACGATACGTGTCATTTTTTGTTTTTTAATTTAAGGAACGTTCGACTCAAAAATTGATTTCTCGATCAAAATATGATACGTTGAATAGGGAAAGCTTTACGGAGCCAACCTTAGAGATTCTTAATTAAAATTTCGTATATCAGAACATCTGAATGATTGAAGCAAAATGGAACAAGTAATTGAATTTTCGTAGCTGAAAGATAATAACAATTATATAGATAAATATTTAACTACCGTAAAATGAAATACGGGGTCTTTCTAAGTACTTCCTTTATAAACAAATAAGGAAAGAGGGATGACAACCGTTCAGCTGACAAACGAAAGAAAGAAGAAACGTGATTCGTATGTAATCTGACTGTCTGCATCTCAAGATTCCCGTGAATTAATAAACTGCCAACGAGGTAACTCACGGCCGGGTAACGTTCCTAAGTATGCAGGCTTTGAATCATGCAAGATTCGAAATCGAATAAAACTCCGTGTGCTTTCCATCGAACAAAATGACACCATCGTACACCATAAAAATGTCACACAATTGATTATCCAAGTTTGCAATAAACTTTGATACAATCATTTCTTTTTCTTAGTTGCATCGAGCATATTTTTTACAAAGCTAGTAAATATATTTTATGTTATACAGCAAAAGTGTGCTCTGTAATGATTGCGATTAAAAATCGACGATATCACAGGTATAAGAAACTGTTAAATATGAGAATTAATTGAATACGTTGCACGAGGATTGGATAACAGGCTAATGTAAGTCTAATGAAGATTTCGTATTGCATTAAAAAAAAAAAAAAAAGGAAAACAAAAAATTTCCTGTCTAAACCAGACTACGAATCTCGAATTATTATGCGCTCGAAGTCCGTTCCCCGATTATCAATATTTCGATGAAACGATTTCCTTAACACGAGCTCCGAGTTTGTGCGAACACTTTGCGAATTCGAAGTCCACTCGATATTGATTTCAACGATAAGCAAACACTGTTACGCGATAACGAAACATTTTACAAAACGCGTCGAGCTGAACAAAGAAAACGAACGATAACCCTTCGGTTACATGAATTTCATTAAAAATCGTAAAACGTATGAAATCATGCTCTGTTTTATATTTATTTCGTTTCAGAAATTATACAGAAAAATTGCTAACCGACCGTCGGAAAATTGAAGGGTTAAAAGAATTTTTGAAACGTTCAAAATAATTTCTTTCGTATTTGCAAGCAAAGCATTTGTTTTCATAAAAATTTAACTTATTATTATTACAATTCTTCGTAATTTCTATTGTTCAGAATTTCGAGTACCTAACAGCACGATTTCTAATTAAGTAATCGAAAGAATATTAAATAACGCAAGCGACAAATTTCTATGGAAATTCAAGTGTCACCCCACATATGGCTGACGTCGTGGCAGGTGAAGTGTTAACCCTTTGCGGTCGGAATTATTTTTCAATTATTTCTCTACTTTAACCGACAATTTCACTTCGTTTGCGAAGCGACGTAGCAGCGTCCCTGTGATAAAAAAAAAAACTAACGTCGAGTCACGCTCGAGACACCGGACTGCAAAGGGTTAAAGAAAAAGATGGAGAACAGCGAGAGAGGCACGATGAAACGATAAAATTATGCAAATCGGACACTGATGATTTGCAGAGATCTGCATGGTTCGATTTTTCATGAGCGAGAAACTGATTCTACAAACGGAGTCTACATCCTCCAATTACTCACGGTGATTGACGACGTCGATCGTCTTCTAACGACAACAGCAATCGCCCGTCAACTTCCTTCTTTTTATCGAACTTCTGTACCGATCTCCACCATCGATGTTAAAACACGTCAACCTCTTTTCTCTTATATTTTACAATAACAGCAGCGTCCCCTTTTCTTTTTTTTCTGTGTTCAACGTTCATCATCGAACGGTTCCGGCAAACATTCTCATCCCCCGCGAAGAAGGGACAAAAATTGTACCCGATGGCCGCGGACGATCATCAAAGGATCCCGAAGGTGGCACACGGTGGACTGATTCCGTAGCTGGATATCGCTGACGTTGCTGCCTGCCAGCTGGCTCGACTTCTATGTGACGACGGAGAGAGGAGAGAGCCAGCGACGACCTTTACGGTCGCCCGCCGCTACGAGTTCTCCAACGAAACGCACAGAACCTGCCTTTATCCCCCCACCCTTTAACCCCTACCCTACTAGCGTCCACGATTTAGCTACCCCCTCCCGTTGCACCCTACTACCACGCGACACGGCTCCACCGCCACCCCCTCCCCCGAAATACTTCGACGTTCCCCCTCTCTTCTTCTTCTTCTTCACGTGTTATGTTTTCGAAAGAGCAATACAGAAGGGGTAGGAGAGGAGGATTGACGGATTTGCACCCTGACCATCAGAGAAATATCTTAGTTGACACATTTTTGCACGAGGTTCTTCTTCTTTGTTTATCGATAAAACGAAACGAAGAAGGAACCACCCTTCTGCTTGTGCGCTAATTGGCCTTAATTGGTGCTGCTATCAGAAACGACTGGATAAAAATATCTGGACAATTTTTTGCACTAGTTATTAATGTTTATTTGTTCACTTGGAAAACGAAGGGTAAATGTAGAAGCACCGGTGTCCGCAATTGGAGCGACTCTGTCAGCTGGTGGTTCCGTCAACGGTGGGGGTAGGATGGAACCTCGTCCTCCCACTTTACAGCATCCACATCCCTTTAAATACCCTCTTCGCCGCCTCCTGAACGCACTGTACACCCTTGCTTCCACTCTCTGGGCTCCTTCAAATTTTTTTTGCCGCAAGCGCACCATCGTCCGGACACCATTTTAACTGGTGTGGATAGTTTAATTCTAGGCGATTCTTGTATAGTTGTCTGGATGAAAAGTGACCCGAACGTGTTTCGTCAACTTTCGTTAAACCTTTTCTTCCTTTGTCAAAGGAAACTTGCGATTATAGACTTCCTTTCGTGCCGGAAGAAAGGTTTCACTAGTATTATTAATTTTTAATAATACACTTGACTATAATCCCATCGACTATAATACACTGGTGCCAGCATTGTTTCCAGTCTTCGAAACAGTTGTGAAACGCATTTTTTGGAACAGCGATTTTGCCTTTATCTCCTGTATAGTTGCAAGTCGGTGTCTTTTCTTAGCTTTTTTCATCTTTGGAAAGAGAAAACAGTCGCAGAGTGGCAGCATTACTGTAGCTCTGTTTTTTCCCAAAAATTCACGTACGAGTAGCAATGCGTTGCCATTCCTGCAACTACGAAATCGCCGAACTAATCTACATGTCTCTTACTTAAATGCCCGTTAAAGACAAGCCACAAATCGGAAACGGCTGATAATCGGCATATACATCGTTCACGCGTGTATCAGCATCGGATAAAAAGATTGATTCACTCGGATGTAAATAGCGTGCGGAATTAATAATTTCCAGGAACTTTCTGACCACACCTCGTATATACCATGATAAATACAAGTAAAATGTGAAATGTCAAGGTCAAAAATCAAAAATATACTACTTCCTATTATAAATCCTTACAATACCGTAATTATATTATCCTCACAACTAAACCTACCACCTCGAAAGACCCGAATCCTTAATTTGAACCATAAACGCGCATAAAATACGAAAATACCAATCCCCAAACCAGTTTCCTACATCCCCCGGCTACAGAGATCCTTTCGCTACCAGCTGTTCCGGGGGTCCTTGAAGACTAGCTACGACCGCCAACGGAAGATGAAGACAGAGTAAGAAATAGATGCAACGAGAAATGCAACCAACGGCGACCTTTACGACAGTTCCGAGTTCTCCCTCTCTATTGTCTGCCAGCGATCACCATCATCGTTTCGTAGGCTCCCTTTTGTACCCCGTCACCCCTGGCGCAAGCTTCCGTCTTTCTTCTCGATAGAAACGCCCACGCTTCTACCGTCCTTGTCTGGGTAGGGGTGACAACCCCCTCCCCGCCGATGCACCCGACGAACAGTAAAGGAATGGCAATAGATTCATCCCCACCCGTGTGCTTTTAGGGGCGGCGCTGGGCAACCCTCTGACCTCCTCCCTTTTCTCCTCTTCCCGTTATTTCGCTCTGTATATCTACTCTTTTCTCTTTCGCCCTCTGCACCAGGTACTACACACACATACGTTGGATACGTCGGCACCTCTCACCCTCCCCTCTCTATGTTTTTTACAATTTTTCAGTCTTCTTTCCATCAGTGTTTCTTGCTCCACGTTTTCCGCGTTACCTTGAGACCGACGTTTTGTTCCTTTCCTTCCTTCGTCGTTTCGTCGCAGAGGAAAGGTTCCACCGACGTTGCTTTGCAATTTAGTTAGGTCGGTGGTTGTTCAAACAGAACGTTTGTCCCTGGTCGTCCATCAAATTTGCCGGTCAATTTACATCTTCGTTGTTAAAAATAACCTCGACGCCTTTGTTTAACCGCGGATCTCCTTCGCCTTCTTCTCGTTTAAGGCGATTAAACGACCGTAAAGATTATTCGGAATTGTTAAACGTCGTCGGCTATTTTCCGATAAAACGCGTCACATGAATTACCGTAAAAATAGATTCGCACCTTTCATACTCAGGACGCGTAACGGATAATAGCCGGATCCCTTCCACGATACTGTGGCTTCCGGGGATGGCCGAGACGAGCGATGTTCATTACCGATCACCTTAGCGCTAAACACAGGGTACTTCCGCGTGATCTTGTTACAGGACACTTTTCTGTACAGCTCTTTTCGTCACTCCGGACACACTGCTTACGATTAGTTTTCTTGTTATTTTATTCTAGCGTTATTTAACACGTTGGCTGCCACGGGGGTCACCGGTGACCGGCACCCGAAATCTTTTACAATCAAATAATTAACAAAAGAAATGACGAAACAAACCACGGATAGCATTATCATTAATCTAATAATGCTAGCTATGGATTTGAAAGGTTAAATTTGAAAATTAGTTGATTCTATTCTTAATTAGGATTTCAACGTGTCTGGCAACACACGTCCGTTTTCACTGTGGCAGTCAACGTGTTAATCAGCAGATATAGTTAAATATTGAATAATTAGTATTAATTTTTCACCCAAAACCTTTCGACTCCTTTACAAATAAAATTGAGGTATTTTTGAAACGAGACACATGAAGTGGTCCACGAATTCAATTCGCTATGATTCAATTTAAAGATCAAATCCCTCGACGGAACAGAACAAACACAACTGGATATTAACTCTTTGAAACACGCGACTTTAAAGAAAATAAAAATCCAAGTCGCACAGAATTTTCTTTTTACAGAAGAAAAAAATGTTAATTTCAATTATTTAACATAAAATATTACTCAAACTGAGTAATTTCAACTTTTCAAGGTGGCTTTAAATATACCTCACCATACCTAAAAAGCTAAGCAAAAAGGTGAGACACTTTTTAACCCCCCTAACTCGGACGGAGCATCGTCGAAACTTAAAAAAAGTCTGACCGCTTACGGGGTCACGTGACCGGCGTCTAATTCATCGAACGAACGAAACACGATCGTTTCTAAACGCTTCACGAGACGACTTCAAAACCCGTCCACGCTAAAAGAAACATCCAATCGATATCGATATCGACCAATCCTCCACCTCCCCCTGGAACACCCCCATGACCAATATTCCGAGGAAAGGTTTCGTCGCTTTTGCGGCGTATGGAAAAAAAAAAAGTTCAAAGAGCGTTTGAAAAAAAGGAAAGAAAAGAAGCAAAAAAGGCCTTGATACGAAAGGGGTGGTCGAGCAAGTAAGAGGCTGGTAAAAAGAAAAAAAAAAAGAAGGGTGAAACACGGGATGGTTTTTAGCCGGTGGGACAAGGATAGATAAGGGAAGGGGGGTTGCAGAGAGGATAGGAGAGGGGTGGGACTTCGGGTACCGAGGGCTTCCCAACTGCGCAGTGTCGCTATCCGTTATCGACCGGTTCGCAAGCGCTATAAATACTGGGCACCGGGCTCTCGCTACCCCTGGCACACACCCCCGAGCCACCCACGTGCATCCCTTGCCCCCGCTTCGTCCCTACAACGTCTATCACCAACACTTCTACGCCTGCAACCTCGCTTCTCACCCTCTCTCGTAATCCTCTTGGTTTGCGCTATATACACATGGAGGAAGGGCGGGGGAGGGAGGGAAACCTTGACCTTCAAAAGTGCCACGGACGGCGAGGGTGGTATAACCACCACCTCTCTCCCCGGTGACGCATCTCCCGTATCACCCAACCCCTACGCTATGCTAGGTTCTCTCGCTAGCTAAGCTAACCTTCTTTCTTTCTCGTTTCTTCGTTTGAAGAAGCTTTTCATTTCAGTAACGTGAAATGATTCAGTCGATCGAACGTAAACCGGGGAATTTTATTCCGTATTAATTATTTATCAGTTACGGTATGAGTTTTTTTCTTTCTTTTTCTTTTTATTCGTAGAATATGTTTGGTAGAGGAGGGTGCATCTTTGAGAAGGAAAAAGGATAATTTAGTAACAGTAGGGATTGATTACTAGATTATACGATTGTTATGTTACAAAATTATCGTGTTATTAAATGACGTGAGTACCGAATGACTAAATTCTCAAATTTCTGAATTACTGAATTGTGAAGATAGATAAGTAGCAATATCCGGAATTACTATGTTACATAGTTACCAAATTACTAATTCACCGAAATACCAAATTACTAAGTTACCAAATTACTAACCCGCCAAAATACCAAATTCCCAAGATACCAAAATACCAAATTACTAACTCATCAATGTACCGAATTCCCAAATTCCCAAAATACCAAATTACTAACTCATCAAAGTACCAAATCCCCAAAATACCAAATTACTAAGTTACGAAGTTACCAAATTACAAACTCGCCAAAGTACCAAATTCCCAAGATACCAAAATACCAAATTACTAACTCATCAATGTACCGAATTCCCAAATTCCCAAAATACCAAATTACTAACTCATCAAAGTACCAAATCCCCAAAATACCAAATTACTAAGTTACGAAGTTACCAAATTACAAACTCGCCAAAGTACCAAATTCCCAAGATACCAAAATACCAAATTACTAACTCATCAATGTACCGAATTCCCAAATTCCCAAAATACCAAATTACTAACTCATCAAAGTACCAAATCCCCAAAATACCAAATTACTAAGTTACGAAGTTACCAAATTACAAACTCGCCAAAGTACCAAATTCCCAAGATACCAAAATACCAAATTACTAAATTACTAACTCATCAAAGTACCAAATTCTGAAACAATCAATATTACCACTTGCAGCCTACTAATTCGATAATAAGCAATGATCTAAATTCTAAATCAACAATTAACGACTAGTAACTTTCGAGCATGAAACAAACAGTAACTTTTCCATCCCCTGAATTTCGACTATCCCTAGGAAATTCCCAATTTTCCCCACTTTCACTACTTACCTCGAATGATAAACGAACGAATAATAATCGCAGCTTTATAAACGAGCATTCCTGTATCAATGAAACGTTAATCTTAGAACGACGGAGACCGGGGATCAATCGTGACCCAAACCATCGAAGCACAGGTATTTATAGAATAATGTTTCCGATGAAGATTTCGACGGCACCATAGTGAAATACGAATCTCGATCTTGTCATCGTGCAAAACCGGTCGAAGGAAGATAACAAAAGCAAGGATGATTATGAAAGAGGAACACTACACACACACGTTCAATGGTGATCGATTTAATAAAATGGCACACATCGAGAGACCGAACACGTCAGCCGAATTGGCGACCAGTGGAAGCCACTCGACAAGTCGAAGGTCGCCACGAATCATTGGGACGTCGCCGATATCTTCTTATCTCTCTTGCGGTCGATTTGAATTACCAGTTCCGCCATTAAGAACGGCTCGAAAGTGCTCTTCATTACTGACGATAAACGAGGAAAATTGAAACCATCGAGAATTATGTTCTCCGATAATGTTCCCAACATTTACTCTGTTAACAGAACGTTTCGAATTGAAAGCATAAAACAAGAATTAAATGAATTCGCGTTAAGAAACCCCAGAAAGTTTGCAATAAAATATAAGACTCGTTATCGAAATTAATCCCTAAGGTATCAGTGCACTGGGTTACTAATTTATAGTCTTTTCTAAAGACGGTGGTTTTCACAAGGGAACTATTTGAATCGTATTTTGTTCATACGTGGGTAATTGAAAACAGAATATACCTAGGTTATTTTGGATAGAATTGTTATCCATAAAACAGTTCCACCATAAAAAAGAAAAACCTAGTAGAAGCAGTGGAATAAACGAAGTATGATCAAGGTATATTTTACCGGACCAAAAAAGATTTCAGAAGTAGAAGCGAATAAAACGAAAAATGGTCTCATGACGTGGTCGGTCTGCGTTTAACCGAAAAACGAACATGTACCCGGTCGCTAATTTTCCTCGCCAAACGACCCACGGGGTATGAATAATCCCTGGCGTACTTCAAAGTTCGCCATGGATTCCCAGCACAGATCTCTTTCGCCGGTGAAGTCGAAAGGCGTGTACGAAAATAAATTTATCCGTCCGACAGGCCCGACATTTGGCCTGCAAAAGATATAAAAAAAGGACCTGGAATCGACGAGAAGAAGAGAAACGCAAGGAAGAAGAAAAGAAACGAAAGCAGAGAGGCTGAGGAAGCGAAAGACCGCAAACGTTGGCTCGTATACGGACTTTTTCTAGAAATAACCTTATAATTCGAATTTTCTACGTTCTTTAACGGGGATGGTGAAGTACTTTTTCGAGTACTTGTATTTCTAAATTATAGTACAATTTTAGGACGATAGATCTATTTAATTCTGGTGTTTTTAAGTACTTGGTACGTGTAAGTTAAAATGGTAGGTAGTAGGGTTGTAGAAGTTGGGATTTGAAATATTCCATGACTACTGAAATATTCCAAATATTGGGATACTCGAATTTTGGAAAACCTTGTATTGCAACATACTAAATATTGGGATACTCAAATTTTGTAATTCCCTATATTACAACATCATAAATATTGGGATACTCAAATTTTGGAATACCCTATATTGCAACATCATAAATATTGGGGTACTCAAATTTTTGAATACCCTACATTGCAGCATACTAAATATTGGGATACTCAAATTTTGTAATTCCCTATATTGCAACATCCCAAATACTGGAATACTCTAAATACTAGAACACCCCAATACCGAAATGCCCTAAACATTAGAACATTCCAATACTAAATTACCTCTAATACTGGAATTCCCTAGATATTGAAATACCCTAATATCAGAATAGCTCAATACCCAAATCAAAAATTAAAAACTAGAACACTCCAATACTGAAATACCTCTATCTAATACTGAAATTCCCTAGATATTGAAATACCCCAAACAATGAACTACCTACCTCAGATATTGAACTCCCGCGAATACTGAAACACCCTCATGTCAGAATAGCTCCATACTCAAATTAAAAATTTAAAATCCCATTAATTTCCAAATTTTTATTCCAACCTTAGCGGACAGCTGCATACCGACAAAAATTAATATCAATTTTCAATTTAACACATCATAAATGATTTAGCATGCAACTTCGAACTTGCACGAATATCACAGAAGGATTAAGAGAATTCATCGAAATAAAGAGGATATCCCCTCGGAGGATGCGGTTGCAGGGATGAATCCACGATGGGTGTGTTTCGAATGTCATGGTATTTCGAAGCATTGCGCAATCCCTCTCCCACACCCTTAGCCCGCCCCCCATCGACCATTTCGAATGGTGTTGGGAGCTTCTTCCTCGGTTTGTCAGCTGGTCTCAAGGTCGACCGGTAATACAGACCTGTCCTCGAAAGTAATCCTCTCTTTCCATCGACGACGTTTGGTCATTTCGAAACTGGAGGAGCTCTAAAGTCTCGCCAACTTCAAGGTGGACGAAAACGGGTTCTCAAAGGCGAAACTAATCCGACGATATTCTGATTATTATCCATTATTTTTAATACAATTTCGAATGTTATATAACACCGCTGGACCATCTGTCGTCCACGATATTCATCATAGGTACATATTTGATCAAACTACTATAAGTATAGTGTAATGGTTAATTTTCTGTAATGAAGCACTGGAATTTAATTTTTTGTTTCAGTCAAAATTAATTTTGAAAACTTTCAATTTCCCGCGCCACTCGACGCTATAATGGTTTAACGGGATATGGTGTGTGTGTGTGTGTGTGTAATTATTAACAGATACTTCAATATTGAATCTTTAAGAGTTTGAAGGTCGTTAGATAAACGTTTCGCGCGCGAATTTCAAATCCTCGCAAAAGAATCTCGTTTCTCTTTTTATAATTACGAGGAACTTTTGTTGTGCGATCACCGACGATTTAATTATTTTTAAATAGAAAAATACTAATGCAACGGAAGTGACCTGAAGATCGTAGAATTACAATTTCCCAAGAAACGATTAAGTACTTGTTCTGCTAGAAATGTTCGTTTAATAAGTCCAGGAATTAATCGTGTACTATTATCGTCGGCAATAAAGTCACTGAAATTCTAGAAGTGGAGGAAGGGAAAAAAAGAGAGAACAAGGAGGAACGTCACTCGACTGGAAGAATGTCGTCGATTCGAGTAAAAGCGTAGGAGGAAAGAAATTATTACGGCTGACAGGTATGATGGGATAGAAAAAAAAATTCCACTAGATCCGGCAAAGAATTATAGAGGAATTGCGAGAAAACGATAAGCACTCGATTCGTCTGTCTGTCGTACAGGGTTTAACTACTGAACTTGTGTCCGACCAATACGGCCTGAACCACTTTCCAGGACTAACTACCAAAGACGCTGATTACACACGGCAATCCTCACCCTTGGGTGCTTTTCAGACGTTAAACATGATTGCCAGAACGCGATCGGACGAGGAAAAATTAAACGAGATACCTGAAATTTAAGTATATTTTAAAATATTTACAGTATAAACTAAAGAGGAAACAAGAAGAATTATCACTCTGACGATTGATTATTTCATTTCCGTTTACAATATTATTATTTACTAATTTTCTAAAATTACCAAAATACGGGTTACTTTTTTTTTTTTCAGAAGATTATTAGTTTTAATAACAGTCGGTAACTGTAATTATTATTCATATTCAATTACGATGAGAATTAATCGTAATCAAGTTAGAAGGGCCGCTGATAGCATGAAATATTAATTTCCTATAAATTAATTTAGAAAAGTAGACTATTGCATATAGTTATATTGATAGGGTTAGGTATCCCTAGAAATGTCTATCAGAAGATTAATTGCTGGTAACCTGATTTCCTTGACGATCTTCTGACCTTTTACGCAGAAACGAGCGCACGTGTGGCCTCTTGCACAACAAAGCCCGGGACGTAACACGTCCATTGTTAAAGTTAAACGCGTTCCTCTCCTTTAGGGCAACTGATGTTCCCTGTTATTGACACGTACCCCTTCTCTTTACCCCCGACGAACGCAACTCGGTGGATGGATTGATGGCACACACATCCAAACAAAGCCCATACATGCGTACCTTTGCCGATGTCTGTTGAACCGTGAGTCCGATTAATTAATACGCCGCGAAATCGAATCAAACTGGCCGGCGTATACATGTACACGGGTATTTCGAGATGTGTAGTATAATCCGAAATTTAAACCCTACAGAATATTCTAGTATTTGAGAAACGTAAGATATTTTTCTTGCAATTTAAAATTTAAACCTAAATTAAATTACTAAGACCAACAATATAATTCCTGATTTAAATCTAATATTAAAATATCATTCCTATCCGAATAAGCGAATATACGAAATACAGGAGTTTGAAAAAACAGCGAATAGATACTCGGCCGGGATTCGAACCCGCGATCCCTCGATTACTGATCGGTTACGCTACTCCCTACGCCAACACCGTCTTCCTGAAATCTTTATCTTATGAATCCTTTTCTTGATCGAGTCTGAAACTTCCATCCCATAAAAGTACATAAAATATTCGATACAATCAAAAATATTACACCCTTCGTACAGTTCAACTATAAAAATGATACGTGATATATTTGAATCTGTTACTGAAGTTATATCTTCATACACAGTTGGAACAGTTCACGTAAGTACGTTCACGTTACTGGACCGTCGAGGAAAGAAGTCGAAACGGAGAACAGAGGTACAGGTACACGACGCTTTGTAATGATCCAAGATTTGAGAACCGGTTTTTGATGTTGCTTCGATTGGCAGAAAGTAACGGCCGGGCAAAAGATTGCAGACGTAAGTCGAACATGATCGAAAAGAAACATTTAGTAATTACTAGATAAAACTTGGGTCCCAGAGTCTGATACCATCTCGATACCACATGGATAAAGGAGATGAGAGGATGAAAGCATTGAAAGAAAAAAAAGAAGAATCAACCTGGTAACTGATTCCAATCGATACACCACGCGACGTTTATTGGAGGATAATAAATGTTTCTCGAGAGACGTCGACGTTCGCGAACACGTTTGTCTGACGGATATTGTAACTTGCGCATGAATAATGTCAGAAACTGGCAACCGCATTGAATTCCCCAGATACTGACACATTATAGTCGAGACAAATACGGAAAAAGGGTCACTTAGTCTGTAAAAATGTAACAGATCCGATCATCGTACCGGAAATTCACGATAAGATTGTCACATGTAAAAGAAGAGATAAAAAGAACGACTAAGAGACAAAGATATTTTTCGATGCAGTCCCGAGCACGGTAGTTATTCCTAGGAAACATGACGACATAGGGGAAAGGAAAGCCACGCGTATCAGTATTTGAGAATTAAATTAAATTAAACGTGAAGATTATTTAGCAATCATTTCAAAGTTTAAACTAATTTAGTAAATTAATTATGCCTATTGTCTTAGTAACTTTTTAGCATACAATAAATAATAAAACTTTCTTCCCCTAGAAAAGTCTAACACCCACCGTTATGCCTAATATCGTAAATAATATATCTTTATAACCTAATTTTGGTAACGTTCACATGATACACCAAAATAAAAAAAGAAATATCCGAAAAACATAATATACAGTGACACGATAAATTTCAGTTTGAACCAACATATATCAAGAGTAAAAAATAATGATCGAAAAAAGGAAAAAATTCCTAGCATCGATTGTCGAAGTGTAACAGTGTAAACGTTGCGCACACAAGTTTGCGCATGTTCATCCCGTGCATGCGGAGGAACCATCACAGTTGATTTATACTCGCCGTTCCCCCTCAATCGCGTGAACGAGGGACACCTACAGACCCCTGGACGGTTTCAAACGCAAATCAGAGGGGTTTTTAGTAACTACGCATTTTCCTCGATTCGTGTTTCTACGTCGATTTTGCGTCGCAGCCCCGTCGCTACCGTGTAAACACGGGTCTACATTAGTGCATACACGGACGATCCGTTGCCGGCACGCAAGTTCGCGAGGAAAACGATGGCAACCTTCTCGGATCTTGTCACGATTACTCACCAATCGCGCCGACATTAAAATATATCACGCAACGCGTGACTAATGATCCAAATATACGAAAGAAAAACAAGAAACCCCTTACGATCAATTATAATCTTGGTTATTAACATTTTTATAACCCGATAAATATTAATGTTATAGATTTTCGTTAATGTTATGCTTTCAACGATTATATAAGAATTTATCGTTCGTATCGCTGGCACAAGTTATGTATAATAACCACCTGTTATTGCGTCCAAAGCGTTTCAAAATGTTTTTACGTTTCAAGATATTCAACCGCGCGATAAGGAGGAGTTAAAACGGGCCGCATTAGTATTTGAATGGTAGCCGCAATTTTTATGCATTTTCGTCGACGGTTCACCTCGTTTCTCCGTTTTCATAATTCATATCCACGCCTGACAAAACAACCACGCTTTGCAACGTTTGTTCCTAAAAACACTTTCGTCTTAAAAGTCCATTCGAACATAAAAAAAAAAAAAAAAAAAAAACGCGGTTGCATAATTGCATAGCATCGGAAACTAGCGAAACAAAATCGGGCCAAGAATCGTAAAAACATTTTTAATCGGAGATAATGTTTAAACGTTATCGAGTACGTAATAAACGCTTTCGAAAAGTATCAAACTTCAATTATTTCGCGACGAAACCGCGATATATCCTCGATCGATATAATTTTCACAAAACAGTCATGTGTGTTTCGTACCTGGTTACCGGTTCCATTCGGGACAGCCATGTTTCCCCCAGGCTGTCCGATTGGTAGCGTCGAAAACGGATGGTTCAAAACACGCTCCCATCGTCCATCACTTGATCGAATTCGCGTACGCCTCTGTCGGTGTCCTTCCTGAGGGTTTTCTCACGCACACACGCACGCAGACGCAACAGCACCGGTGACGCAGTGCTGCCGGAGAAAGCGAGCCCGGCTGGTTGGCTGCCGGTCGGTTTCCACCGTTTTCAGCAGTCTCGAAAATGCATCGCGACGAGAAACGGATGAGAAAATATATTGTATATCGTGAGGTGCGAGAATGGCCGACGGGACGAGTACGCGCGAAAGGAAAAGGAGAGAAAATGAAAAAGGTGGCATGATTCGCGGTCGCGAGAATGTTGCCGGCTGTCGCCTTGGCACTGACAGTGGCCCTCGCGCCTAGCAACACCGAACGCCAAACTGTCGACTCGCCGAAGGCAGCCGGCACCGCACCACGATGCCCCCCTTTTTCATTCTCGTGTCCTTCTCGCGCTCTCGTCGCTTCTTTATCGCACGAACGGTTCCTTCGTATCATCGTATCTCGCTCTCGTTCCTTTTTTTTTCCTTTTTACCCCACCTTTTTTCGCCATTCTGCTCTCGTCGCGTGTATACCTTTACTTTCTTTTCTTTGGCTATTCGTTTTTGTCTTCTTTCATCGTTCTTCCTTTCTCTCTCTCGTCTCAAGAAACCGATATGTAGGCTAGTACCGACTATAACCGAACGCGTTTTGTCTTCGTCGCGATCGCGATTTTTACTCGTATCCTTGTCCAGCGAACGGACATCGCCGGTCGCGTTCGCTTCGTCTCGCTTGCAGCGCAATTGCTAGCGAGCCAACCAGCCGCGGGCGCAGCAGCCAAACGAGTACGAAAGCCGGTAACCGGCTCGACGCGCCACGCCAAAGGAGCCACGCGATTGGCCGGTCCAGCCGGCGGTCGACCAATCGCGTGACTCCATCGGTTGTCAGGTGGTACAGCGTTCTCCTCGCTAAAAACGATTGCTACAATGGGAAAAATTGCTTTCTGGCGGTTTCGAACAGAACAAGATGTTTTTCGAAACAGCAGTACAGAAAGCTTTAGAACAAAAAAGAAGCTTTCAAAATTACATTTTTATCGCACGTGCGATATTACTTTGAACTTACAAAATTTAAATTTGAAAGAGAACAAGATATTAAAAGAAACACAAATAATTTCGCCCGTGCGTCTTTTAAGGTTCAATTTCCAAATCCACGCATGTGCAGGACACGCGTACACATTCCCCACACGTTTACATCTTCTAGTGGTTGCATTTCTCGCAACACACGGTGGCATAATAGAATCGCTTTTCATTGTTCGTGAAAATCGTGCGGGGAGCATTCATCGAACGCTACCACGACAAATGGACACACTTATTGTGCCGTGAGTAATGCGACGTAAAGATTGCCTGAAATTACCATGGTCGGTGTAGGTGTGCCAACTTAACGAGCAACTTTAAGGAATCGCGTTTAGCACGAGTGGGCCATTTAGTCTGAGCAACATCACGACCAAACTACGTGCAGCTGGAGTGTCAGAAACAAGCATTAACCTTGCTTCCCATTTTTCCCGGTACTCGAATCTTTCGCGAATTCTTTTAAATCGCGTACCGATTTATATACCGTTCCGTCGTTCGCCATTTTCGTTCCTTTTTCCCTCGTTCACCTTTGTCACGTCGAAATAGGTCACGGTGTAAACGGAATAAGCGCGGACGGGACGAATACCGACGACAAGGAGAGACCCAAGCCACCGAGGACGAGGATCACGCGCGTTGAGTACGTGCCTTGCATCCGCTGCGGCGGCGGTTGCGTTTCTCGTTCGCCATTGCCTGATTAACTCGGCGACATTTATCAGATTAAATGGATAATACTGGACGGACAGTGTCTGATGTAATAACCCGTCCCCGCACACCGGCGACAGTTTCTCAAAGATTCTTTATTAACGATTGTTCTCTCTTACGTAATTGGCTGAAAATTGAAATCGTGGTAACCAGCGGATTGTGTGTATCTGTCCAAAATAGGGGCGTTACGTAACACGGAGGAACAAATTTTAACAGGTTGAGCGCGGAGCCGATTTTGCTGTCCTTTCCGTTCAAAATGTGAGCGAGCGCTGAATTATGTTATATTATATTATTATTACAATATTTATTTTTTAATGGTCCCACGCACCGACGCCACTCATATGAAAAGTTTGATCTTTGGAAATTTGGAAATTTTGAAATCTGAGATTTGGAAATTTGGAAATTTAAAATTTAGAAATCTGATATTTGGAAATTTGGAAATTTGAAATTTAGCAATTTGAGATTTGAATGTTCGAAATTTGGAAGTTTGGAACTTTAAAATTTAGAAATCTGATATTTGGAAATTTGGAAATTTGAGATTTGAAAGTTCGAAATTTGGAAATTTGGAAATTATACTACTTTAAAAAGGAAAGAAAAGGAAGTATCTTCAATTTCTAATAGAGATATTTGTAATCTATAAATTACATAAATTCTTGAAATAAAATGTTAAATACTTATATTTTCACAGATAAATATATAATACATACATTTAAATTTTTAGTAATTTGTAAGGTAGATGTGCGTTTCATAGTAAAGACACGTTACTTTGAATACCAAAATCCCAACCACCGTGCGGCAGACATGCAATTTAATCCGTGATTAGAGTTTACGGCAACCACGTTGATTAGGTCGTTAAAGAAACTATTAGAGTAGCTAAATACAGTCCTGGCACTGCCACTCGTCTCCACTGAACTGTAATTCGATGCAGCACACTGTTCACCTGCACATCTGCGCCCATTCCGGATCGGATTTGTATCAAAAGTTTGCCCTTAATGTACACCCCTCCAAGGACCAACATTCATGGATCATCGTATTTTCAACAAGATATCAAATTAAGTTCTGAGAATATAATCATCAAAGATATAAAATAAAAATTCGATTATTAGATTCGTCAACGATCCGTTTGAGTCGTCCGAGCAAATTGCTTCGAATTACCTCAGTGACCTAGCGTAAAAAGCCGATCGTCGAAGGATTGTGTAACTCGAAATTTTTCTTTTCCGTAAACAATTCGAATCATCGACGGTACATGAACAATTTAGAATTCTACTTGATCCAATTTGACAATTTGTAGCTTATAAAAATTGTACATACGTATTTTGTCAGCGGTTTGTCCTTTTCGTTAAAAACCTTGCTCGACGCAAGGTTCGACCAAGGTCCTGACCTTAATCGTTATTGGACATCTGACCCATATGTACCAGATGCTATGTAGGATTTAAAGTTTCTAAAACTATCATCCACGGTTGTGTCGACTTCGAGGAGCTGTCTAGATAAACGATACGGGAACGTGGAGAGGCTGGATATATCTCGTCCAATAATAGACGAACGAACGAATTTGGAACTTTCTGATCGAGGTTTAAATCGTGCTGCAAATGGCACATCCAGGCCCACGTGCAAAGGAACATATGGCTACTTTAGCAGAGACACCGCAATAACCAGGCAATGTTCAGAAAACACTAATCTCAAAATTTATCGCTCAGACCAGTGTTTCTCAATCTTTATGAAATCGCAGCCCGGTAAATTTTTTTGTATGACATAGATGTCGTATATTAACTCGAAGAAAACAATATCTAATTTCTCCTCCCGCGGCCCGGTGGTTGAGAAACACTGACTTGGACGACATAATTGTATTTAAAAAAAAAAAAAAAAAAAAAAAAAAGAATGGAATAATTATTCATCGATTTCGATGCTACGGAGAATAACTTTTAAGCGGTGAAATTTTGATAAATAATCATGAGTTAATCTCGAATTGAACGATAATCCCGGATAAACTAAATTTATAGCAACTGATAAATAATGCAAAAATCATTGGTTGTTAAGAGCAGAAACGCCGGGTTCGTACTGAGAAAAGTTAACAAGATACCGATATCCTGATAATATTCATGATAACGAGCTTGCAGTTCGTTAATTCGCGATCCTTTAATTGAATTTTATTAATCTTATCCGATAATTTTCATCGTCGAAGCACGATTTATTCGATTTTTTTTCACAACGTTTAATTAACGTGCGTGCGCAATCACGTTTGACCATAGAATCGCGATGAAATTTACTGACAACGGTCATTCCATGCGATGAATTTTATACGCAGCAATGGAAATGAAGTCGATATCGCGTGCCAGAGCTACAAGAGCACGTTCTATTGGAATATCATGCTGGCAAAACGGCCGTCAGAAACAAGAAGCTGGATTAATGGAACGAATTAATAATATATCATTCCATCTCTTGATGCCTTTGTTTCAGCGCGTTCGCTATAGAATTATGCCGGAGTTGTTTTATTTTTCCTTTTTCCATTAAAACTTAATTCTTTTGTCTTTTATCCAAATTTCAGTGTGGTTCAAAGTTGTTATACAAAATATGAGTAAAAAAAACTATTCACCCGCAGTAGTAACTTTGACAGATCACGATGTTTCCTTTTTGACCTCAGGTGGACGGAAGGTCGGCGACGCTTGGCTTACGGCTTACAGCATGGTCGCTTATGGAAGCGAACTATCGTAACGAAAATTCCCTCTAATAATACATTCTACGATACTTTAAGGAAGTGTTGGTTATTTATTTAACCGTTTTTATGTCTACCGTGTTTCAGTAAAATCCATTAAAATGCCTTAACGATATAATCGTGTAATAAATAAAAATGAAGTAAATTTTAAATAAATTTACAGTAATTACTTAAAACAATGTCAATTTTTTAGTTTTATATATTATTTTACACTGTCAGCCACCGGTGGTTGACGCGGCCTAAACGGAAAGTTCAGTGTCAGCCACCGATGGCTGACGTGGCACTCAACGTGTTAACGTTTTTCTATTCAAACGATATTTTCTTAACACGTTGGCTGCCACAGGGGTCACCGGTGACCGGCAGCCGAAATTTTGTACAATCACATAATTACCAACAGAATTGATCAAATAAACCACGGATAGCGTTAACATTAAGCTAATAATGTTAGCTATCGAATTGAAAGGTTAGATTTGAAAATTAACCGACTGCACCCTTAATAATTAGGATTTTATCGTGTCTGACTACACACGTCCGTTTTCACTGTGCCAGTCAACGTGTTAATATTCAATAATTGTGATCAAAGTTTGAACGACAGAAGTCACGTCTGAACTGTAAAGTGCGTCACGAGTGTGACACGTTATCGTAGTGCAAAGGATTAAACAATAAAAAATTCTAACTACGCCATAATACGGTAAAATATCGATAGGAGAGAATTCGAGGCGAAAACAAGCGATCCTCTGAAAGCCAGCAAACAACGAAAGAAATCTGCGCTGCACCGTAATTGTCGAGAGGGACAGGGCGGGAAGGGGAGGCCTGAGAGATGCATCGATCGAGGGAAAAACCGTGTTGGTGGATAAAACGCGATAGAAAGAGAAAGGAGGATCGATGAAGATGCGGTGCGCGGCGCATGCAATAGAGACGGAGTATCGGCGCAGCTCCCTCCTGGGATGACATCTCTCCCCGTGACCTTGGAATAGAGACTGACCTTGACCGTGTCAACCCCCACCGCGTTACTCTAACGCGTCCCGGCTGCTCGATCCCCCTTCCCTTCAACCCGTAGCCCCACTCTACGCGCCCTCGCCACGGCATCTAGAGTCACGTCGTATTACGCGAATGCGATGTTGCTGCTGCTGCTGCTGCTGCTGCGGGCGTCGTTGCTGCATCGACCGGCCGCAGCAGACTACCAGCCTCCCTCCCCGCCGTTCGTCTTTCATCCCCTGGCAAACCTATCGCGACCTGGAACCCCTTCGCCCCGACCCGCCCATTGAACGGCCGCAACATAGCTCCTAGCTGCTGCCAGCGGATCGCGTCCCACCGCCCTTTTATTCTATATACCTACATTGTATAAACGTCTATCTCCTCCGTGCGGTCTCGGTGAAAGTCGACGGGAATATTTTCGATGCAAAAGAGACGACAATGCGAGGTTAGGAAGATGGCAATTTGAAATAAAGCTTTTTTTACCGATATGTATGATTGCGGTAAGGACGATAGGTTATACGAAATTTGTATGTATCGGAGAAATAATATTTGAAAGGATAGTTTGAAATTATTCAAGGTTTGTTGAACGTTGAGCGATGAGAGTCACCGGTGTGGCCGCACCCAGGGCCGTGCGCGTCTCAGGCCACAACACGAAAAACTAACTACGAGCGTTTGCTTCGTACGGCCCTGAACGAAGCTCGAATGTTGTCCAAAATAATAGTATACCTATAGCAGTGTATATGTGTGGCAATATTGAACGCCCAGGATGAAGATACAAGGCAGAATCTCGATCCCCTTAGCTAGAATGAATTATCGTGTCTGAAGTCTAGTAAACGAGAATGAAGCACCTTTCACGTGACGAAAGTTTCGAAACAACTTGAATCTATGGGTGGAACTTATCGATTCATCATGAATAACGTTATTTAGAGCCTCGAAACGTTTGCACCGTGTACGGGTGTTTAAATTTGCCGCGCTAATCGAGTTCAAGCTAACGCTAACTTCAGAATAACAACTGACATAGTAAGATTGATATTATTAAAATTATTATTCGTGCTAATAACTGGCGACGTTTGCAACAAACATAAAGTTTTGAAACACAGAGCAAAATCGTATAAAAATAGAAAAAGAGAAAATTAGATTTTTATTAGCATAGTCAATTTCTTTACTTCGGTCTCCCTGCTTTCCTTTTCGCGAACCTAACACTACTTCCTCTTCCCTGCTAACCGAGATCCTGTCTTTTCTCCCCATCTCCCCCTCCCGACTGTAGTTGGCCCCACTAAAACACCCATCCGCGTGGAACGCTGCTGTTCCAACGGGCAACCCTTTCCCCGGCGATAATGTAGGTGAAAATACAGGGTGACTCCTTTGGTTTTATGCGAATTACATCGCCATCTCGGCAACCATCGATCGTTTTGATGAAAACGGCAGACACGCGTACGAGACGTCTTGTCAAGAGTCGACGCGTGTCTATTGTCATGGTTCTAAACACGCGCGGGAAATTTAAACGTTGTTTTATTCTTACGGACAAATAGACGATTCTCGGAAATACTCGAAGTCGGTAAATTCAATAGAAGTTATTTCGTAAAAGATTCACGCTTCGCAATTCACGATACGGAGAGAAAATACCATTTTTAAAATTAGATTTAGCAGGCTCGTTGAGACGCTTTGCTGTACAACGTCGGTGACGCACTATTCTGGCATGCGTATCAATTTTTAAACGACCTTGAACGTACGAACTTCCCGTAACGATAAACAAGGATAAAAAATACGAGGAATGTGAATAAAAAATTAATTTTGATTGAAAATATCGGGGTCCGTTAATTTCAGTATTTTTTTGTAGATCGCAATGCATCGAAGTGGCGGCCATCTTAATTGATCGAAAAATGTTCGATACTTCGAAACCTAAATTTTTTCGTACACATTTTTCCTCGAATAAAAAAGTATTTTTCGTCAAATAGCTACGTGTGAGAAAGAATACTTCACTTTTGCCACTTTTCCTCGTGCACAGTATGGAATGTTGATAAGAGGAAGCGATAAGGTGAACAATGCACATCGACAAGGAACACGCGTGCCGTTCAATTAGCGACCGTTGCAGGAAACTTTTCCTTGTCACGAAATAATAAATTTTCTACGAAAAATGAACTCGTCGACAGTAATGTAAGATGAAAGAAACATCGGTGACAAATCCTGAATCAGAGTTCAAGGCGATAAAAAGAACGAGACTTTTGTGTCACAAAGCACCTTTCAAATAAATGTCAAACGTGCTTGTCTCTTACGTTCTCTTTTTAGAAAAAGAAAAGTCACGCTGGAAGCAATTTCTTATCTTCAAGATACATTTATTAAAATATGTAACGTTCAATTTAATGTACTACCAGAATCCAAATTATGAAAGGAAAAGGGCTGTATGAAATATAACCTACAATGTGGACAAAGTTTTAATGAAAGTATCTTGTTTTTCCTTATTTTATTTTCAAAGCATATGGCCTTTCATTCTTTTCAAACATACTGTCATAAACACCGAGCTTTCTTTTAAATATAAACAACTGATATTAACTTGGCGTGATTGACTAACATGGTCCGAAGTTTGTTGTCCCTTATACACGTTTCAAATAACGCGCCAACGCAGAAGACAAGAGTCAACGAATGACGAATACAATTTAGAACGTTCCAAACCATTATTCGTCATTCTCATCAATGAACAAACGTTGAATAACAAGCATCCTATTTATATCGATTGGTCAAAAGAGTTTTTTAACGAGTACACGTGTAAAAACTAATATTTGAATCAAGCTGTCACGCCATGTGCTTCCCGGCAACTTCCGTAAACGACGAACGTCCATGTAACGTTCACCGTTCAGTGTTCAAAAATTCGACAATGACGCCACATATTATCCGAAAAAAATAACCACACGAATCGACGGAAGTGTAAAGTATGTTTCAGACTCACCTCTGTCGAATTTCTTCCCCTCTGGATCGATGTCTTTCACGTTGAAAATATCCTCGAACAGCACGCCCGCCATTTTAGAAACTTTCAACAGTGCTTCCCCCTTGTGGCGGGTCTTCCATCTACGTCCGGGACCTCAAGCCGCTGTAGTTCATTATTATAAATCAATTACTTTGATTAATTAAAATTCTTACTACATTACGTGCATGCAACATATTATTTCTAACATTTTATATTGCAAAAGTTTATGTTCATAGTTATATAGATATACTACAATTTTCAAACATACATAAATAAAAACAAGAAAATGATTAATATAATCAAATTATCAACATTAAATTCGTACTTTGAATGTTTGAATATTTTCTGACGTCTGTAGTAATAGTGGTAAGTATATTGTTGTATCTATGAATTTTGTCATATGTATAATATGAAAATAAATTTAATGTGAAAAGGCTGAATGAGTTACAGTTGCATCGAAGCAGAACAGTGTTGAACGACAAGGTATTCCTTTTCTGCAATTAGTACTAGATATGAGTAAAATTATGTAGTGGCGATGTTTATTAGATTTTAGAGCCAGGTAACCTTGAAAACTGAACTTGGAACAGTGTGAACAGAGGGAGCCACTATTCAGATTCACCGTTTTTACGCAGTACAATTATCCTTTTACGGCTTTTACGCAGCTTGAGAGGGTCCTATCGTGATACGTGTATAGTAATAAGCCTTCGCATTATGGCGCATACATTGGCATAACAAGTTACGTAAAATTAGAGATTTCATAATGTTACGCAATCGGCAAAAAATCTGTATAAAGTTACCACCGAATGCGAACAACTAAACAGATTACTACCATTTCAATGTTTACCAAATTTTATGACCATAGAGCATTGTAATATCCTTAACCAATTCTTACGCGTGCTGAATTATTTTAACCATACCAACGTAATTTATACATAAGTTAATAATTTGAACAGCTGAAGTAAAGTAAAGCTTTCTCTTGATTTATAGAATGTTTTCGGAGACTAGATATTACATGTTACTTTAGGTTAAAAACGATTAATATTACCTTTTTAGATGATTATTTGTCATTGATTATAAATTTAGGATTGAGGCATAGAAAAGGAATGTGATAGATCGACCACCTTATTGGTATTTATGCCATAAAATTTAGAATATCGATGAATTCCAATAATACGATTATATTAACAGATTTATAGCACATTTTGCATTTATTTTATAAATAACAACATGTTATAGACAATGTTCAGTTAGTGGTATTTTTGTGCAATTTTGATTTCATGTTAGTGCACCTATTCGAAAAACAGTACTGCTAGCGCCATCTAGCGGCGAGCGGCGGAACTAACAAAACAGAAAATCGCGATTTTTTCAAAAATTAGGGACTTTTGAGCTATTCCGATGCTAACAGAGCGGTTCATAATGACAATGCAGTCCAAGAAACTGCATCATAATCCAGTCTAAGCGCTATTTACGATAATTACAAAAATTGCATTTTCATGGACGTCGAAAAACGTAGCCACCTAGCGGCCAACTTGTGGTACTAATGGAACTAAAATTGAAATCCAATGCAATAAAATTTTGCTTTATTTTCTTTGATATTTCACTGTTTGCTATGAATTAGCGCACTGTTTTTAGTTACTTCAATCCATTCTTCTCAACATTATATTATTTTACTTTATTTATTTACGAATTGATTAGTTATTATTCTACTGCCTAAAGATGACAACAAAATAAATCAAGTATATATATTTATTTTTAACTTTGAGGAATGTAGTGACGAACAAAAGGCATTCTAGTGCCATTATTCGAAGCGCAATATTTATTAAAAACATTTTGCAAGGCGTACAGATGGCTATAATGTTCGACACTACCTAAATTTCGATCTAAATTTATTTCCGTTAGTACCACCATCTCACCGCTAGGCGGCGCTAGCGTTTCAATGCCCGCTGGAAGCATGTTTTCCCAATTGTGGAAATCAACACCTTTTGAGACAGCTGATCACACTAATTCAATAGAGTTTTGTACGTAAAACACATTGCACCAGTCAGAAAAGCCAAAAAGTCGCTTGTTTTTCGCAAAAACCCGATTTTTTATTTCGTTAGTTTCTCTGCTCGCCGCTAGATGATGCTAGTGGCGCTGTTTTCGCTCCGGGCGCGGTAATTTCAAATTAAAGAAATTTAGGACTAAAACGCGCACAGTGTATACAGCTCATTATGTTATTCACCTTATAATAATATTCATGTCTTTTTGTTGTTAAACATGCGACGCTTTATTAAATATATCTTCTCATTGTAAATGATGATTTATTTTCTGATTACCTATGTATTCCACTTCATATAAAGTAATCATTGACGTTAAACAATCGTTTCGAATGCTTATTAAAATTAAAGAAGTGTTAATTATTATTGAATTTCCATGTAATTAACACTTTGCATTAAGTAAAATATGGCTGCCATTTGGATCTACCGTGGAGAAAGAAACAAGATTGTTTGCTTTAAAGATATTTTTTATTATCTAACATGAGCGACAACGAGGATGCTCTTCTTAGCGAAGACAAGGATCAGGTAAATTTTTGTATAAAACGTTATTAAGGAATATTTTAATTGAAGCAGTGTGTAGCCGCTATTTCGAATTGTATAGGTTATGTTTGCATTTCAATCTATCGAAAAATATGTTTATATCAGATAATTAATTGTTACAACAGGATAAAATTCGAGCAGAGCTCTCGCAAATGAGTTTCGAAGATCTGCAGAAACTCAAAGAGAGATTGGGGACAAAAATTTACAAGGAAACATTGTTTGGCCCACGAAAGGTTAAGAAGGTTGTGTACAAAAGGGAGAATAAAAACAGACCACGGGAAATGTCTGCGAAAAGACCCGTTTCCCGATTCAGGGAAGCTGTACAGGTGAAAAAGAACGTTCCTAGGGATCCTAGGTTCGACAGCTTGTGTGGTACATTCGATCAAAAGACATTTAAGAAGTCTTACGGTTTCCTCGACGAGCTGAAGAAGAATGATTTAATGGCTTTGAAGAAACAGTTGTCGGAGACAGAGGATCCAAAAATGATTAAGAAAATTAAATATCTCATACAAAGATTAGAGAATCAGTTACGGGAAGAGAAGAAGAAGCAGAAAAATGAAGAACAACAAAGCAAAGAGAAGAAAGAGATAACAGAAGCTATTAAACGCGGAGAAAAGCCTGTTTTCAAAAAGAAATGTAAGTAATCGATATTAGATAGGCGAGGATGGTGTATCAATTAAAAATTTGATTTATTTTTCGCAGCCGAAAAGAAGGTTCTGAATCTGGTTTCTCAGTACGAAGAACTGAAAAATTCTGGCAAGCTGAAGAAACACATTCAGCGGTTGCGCAAGAAGAATATACGCAAGGATAGACAAAGACTGGCGTCAAATTCAGAAGCAGAATGAAACAAGTAACAGCACGAGCCGTAAACATTCATCAGATATGAATTTATAATTAATTAACCCTTCTTTGGATTAGGAAAGCTGTTGGAAGATTAATATAATTCTTTATCATATCATCGAGCTTTTAAACGTTGCACAGGAAATTTATTTGCAATCACCAGTTATAAAAACAATGACTCCTAACAACGATCTTAATATGGAAATTCAAAGAAGGGTTGAACATAACAAAATAACGATAATTGTATATAAATATTAATAATAAACGTTATAAAACAATTAAAGCAGATTTTCTTCGATAGGTTGTCCACCTAAACGAGTACAGGACGGAAACGATAAAGAATTGCTTTATTAATTATGTATTTTTTATTTAACATCAAAAGTAATGACACTTGGGTTGGACAATGTCTCTCGTTTTCTTAATGTATTTCACGTGTGAAAACAGAACTTACAGAATAATCAATATGAAAGGAATCGTCAATCAGAAAGAGATTAGTTTTGGTAGAGCGGTGTACATTTCTTTTTCATTTTTTTTTGCTTTTTTTTTTCTTCTTTCGTCTGAGCGTGTACGTGTGTCTTTCTCTCTCTATAATAATGTCGCATGTGTTTCATTCTCTTTTATTTTTCACGTGTGTACGTGTGTAAAGTGTATGGCTGCGCGTGTGGGTCTGTGTGTGTAACATATGCGACGCTAAAACGAAAAACAGAAAAAGTGTTAGAAAGGGGATCCCAAGCACGAGAAACGGTCCATGTTGAGGGCGGGACCGACTTCCGGTGGGTTCGCCGTTCGCGCAATGATCTGTTTGTCCGTCTTCAATTATTTAAAATATTTACAATATTAATAAAACATCATTCATATTTTTTGTTTTTTTTTCTTTCTTTTCTGTTTATATATATATTTTTTTTTTTTAATCATTCAATGATTCTGCCGCAGTGTGGCGGGCTGTGCAGGGGTGACGTTTCGCTTTTTTCTTTTTTTTTAATTCCCGTGACACCGTTCTCCCACCTTGTTGTTTCGATTCGAACGATGGTATAGCCAATCAGGTGTCACCGATGTTAAACAAGAAAAAAAAAAAAAGCGAACGGATCTCTTTTACAATTAACCCTTCGTTTGCGAATGACGTTGTACATACATACGTTTAGCCGATTCGAAGATTGCAAGCAATGAACGCAACTTGAATATTAATTTGAACAGAAGAATTTTTCTTTTTTTTTTAGCAATCGAAAGGTTAAAACGCACGTTCACTACGTTCTCTCGTCCCGCATTCACGCGTCCCTTTCTCTCACACGTTCTTACGCCGATTCACTCGATAAATCATTTTACGAGACATTTCGTCTTGCTTGTCCGACGATCGAGGTACCCGTTTGCAGCAGACAACGAAAAGATTTAACGACCATTTCCCCCCACAAATCTTCGAGCGAAACAAAGGGGGAAAAAGAATACGACGAAGCGTATCGGTGGTAAAACGAGCAGGGATAGATTTCATTGGTCGTAAATCTAGCCGCGTAATCGGAAACGCGAGTAACCCGGAAATAATTCGAACAAGACGCAACGTGGTTTCGTAGAAACAGGAGCCTAAAGAATATCTAAGCACGACGCGGTTTTCTGGATGCGATTACCGATTTTTATACATCGCAGGCGTTCAAGGAACATCCGGAATTTCCCTTTTTTTTTTTTTTTTTACACATTACCTGGCAAAATTACGAAATTTTCGATTCGAGTAATAAACAGATATCGTTACGATGCTTTAAAATTAGACAGGGCCGAATCAAGGATGGGGCTGGGTGGGCCCTGTTTTATAATTTGATAGATCGTTACAGTTTGGGGTTAACCTTGGATCTTACGAGATCTTAATTCAGCCCTGAAATTAAACATGGCCGTGTACGAGGTAAGAGACCCAATAGTTGACAACTGTTTTACTTATTGCGAAAAATTGAAGAATCGGTAATCCTGGTTACGGCTATGCAATAGAGGGAAGTCCCAGAACTCCCTTGTGCACCGTTTTAAACAAAACAGAGCCAATTAATATTTCCCTAAAATCACCAGGGTGTAACGTTAACTTCGTAGTGAAAAGGAAACTTGGAGCTTACGTCACAGTCTGATATTTTCCTGATCAATTATTCGATATTAAATTGAACAGTGCACGCAGGATTTGATCCATCGACGACCGTCCTTCGTTCCAATAAAAAATTATTTCCAAATTTTAATACCGGAAAATTTTAACAAAGTCGAAGTCAAAATATTATTCCACAAGTATATTTAAACATCGAAGAGTCGATGGCTAGTTACGAAGAGCGTACACGCACGCTCACGGTCGTCGGTGGTTTGCTAATTGAAAAAAAAAAAAAAAAAGAAAAGAAAAAGAAAAGGCAAAAATCGTGGATTCTCGTCCGTGTCCCGCTCAGTCCGCCGCAATAATTGTTGGTCTTAGACCGAAATTGCCTTTCTTTTATCGTCACTTTTCCATGGATTTCTTACTCTCACTCTCTCTCTTTCTCTCTCTCCCGTTCACTCGTATCGTTCGCGCTTCCTTGCTCGCTCCACACCGTCACAATTCATCGTGATCCTCTTCCTCCTCGTCATCTTCTTCTTTCTTCTTCTTCTTCTTTCTCTTTTTTTTTTGTTCGCTTATACGTACTTTTTTTTTTTTTTTCTTCAACAACACGATCTAGACTAAACCATATATAATAATTACATCTAATAATATCTTATTGTAACATGTATTATATTATAATTATTATTATTATTATTATTATTATTATATTTATTATTAATGTTTTAATTTTTTAGCCTAAAGTAAAGAGGCGCACGACGGCAAAGCATATTTTTATTTTATTTTTTTTTTGTTTTGTTATTTATTTTTGGGCTCCTACGTCCCCCCCGGGCACGGAACACCCTGTCGACAAACCACGGATCCTGCAATCCAGCTCCCGGCACCATTTCGCGAGTGTTCCGCAGAAACGAATTCAGCCAATCGCGTCCACCCTCCTTCCCCTAATCCCTAAAACACTCGTGTCGTTTCGTAATTCTTACTCGTTTCTCTTTTATATCCATCCTTTTTCGTCCGCGTTCCAACTCGAAACACGGGGATCCGCCGAAGGAAATCTGTTTTCTCTTCCGTGTGATTAATTAATTAATTCTTTTCTTTCTTTTTTCGTTGTGACAGGAATGAACGATCGATTGTTCTCTAACCGCAGACAAGACGATGATGAAAATCAGGCAAATCATGACGACGAAAGGAAATTAGCCGACGCGACATCGACAACACCCTCTAATCATCGATTGAACAAACCCTTCTCGACGATATTCTTGTTCGTTGCGAACGAGAAAAGTCCGTGAACGTTTTACACACGCAACGGACAGTTGTTTCTTCTCTGTTATGTTCGTTCGAGGTTCGACGAGCAACGCGACGACGGTACACAGCTGTCCTTGGTCTCTTCGTCCACCTCCACCCGTCACGTTTCTTCTTCCTTTCACAGGAAACGTTGTCCGGTTGGTTGGATTCCGAATGGCGATCCACGTGTCTCGAAAAACAATTTCAACAGAGTTTCGCCGAGTCCTACCGAATCTCCTGTGACGGGAAACGTAAGGAGGTTATTTAAGGAGTAATTATAGACGTGTTTGAGAGTGAAAGTTGCACGAGTAGCTGTCGATGGTACTTGTTGCGAATCGACGTTACGCTGAAAGGTGACCTTTCAAGTGTAGTCGAAGGTAAAACTCGCGTTGGAAGCTGTCCATAGAACTTCTTGCAAGCGGGAGTGTATTAAGATAGTCATTCACAGTTCTAGTCGAGGATGAAACTCGCGCCAGTAGCTGTCAATAGTTTCCTTTGCAAGCACTACTATTATAATAACGTTCCACTGAGAGTTGTAGACTAACAGTAGCCATCAGCAGTATCCGCTTAACAGTTAAATTCTTGTTGAAAATTCGGAAGCCGTCGGTAGTGTTACTTAAAACTGACACCGTGTTGAAAGCAACTCCTAACGAGAGTATCTGTTAACTCTTTGCAAGAGTTTTATTTGAAAATGGACAGAGGGTGTCTTTAGTTAAGAAACGTCATCGACAGCTTCTAGCCCGAGTTTCGATCCTCCAAACGAAGACACACCTTATCGTTTGCTAACTCTGATCTTAAAAACTCGATGATTCGATCAGCCCAACGCAACGGAGAAAAGACAAAAAAGAGAAGACTATTCGACGACAGGGCTGAAGGAAATTCGTAGAAACCCTAACGTGGGATCCTGATGGAAACTCGGTGGGATTGGCGAAAGGAAGAACGTGTCAACGCGTGTACGGCACCTCAAGAACACCTCGATTATTGAACACTTAGGGTAGTTTTTGGGGCCAGGGCCGCCGAGCTTGCGTGTCACCCTCGGTCCATCCTCGTTCTTCTCGACGCTCCTTGATTCGTGGCGGGAAACGAGGCTCTCCTCGGATTCGACGGCGAACTGCGAACTTTCGAAACCTTCTCCGCTCGAAACGAAGCGCCTTTCGTTCTTCCTCATCGTCCACGACGTTCGTCGGCGCGCGCAAACACACACGCACGCAACGCAATCACGCATACAGGACACGCGCAAAGAAGAAGCCGCGAAAGCGAGCAACAAGGACAACGAATGGCTGGGCAAAGAACAGACGGGAGAAACTATAATTAAAAATCATTCGACGAGAGAAATCGAAACAACGTTTCACACCGGAGAAGACACGACCCGACGATGATCGCGCGTCTCGGATCGTCCCGGCCCGAAGAAGTCGCGTGGCAGGCATTTTAAGTCACCTTCGTTCATCTTTGTTCGTTTCTTTTTTCTTCATTTTGCTTTGTATGTTCTCTTCTTTTTATTTCTTCGTGTTCTCTTGTGTTCCTATAAAAAGAAAAGAAAAAACGATTCGAAGGGGCGTTCGTTTACGGACACACACTGACACACACATACACACGACGGACGACCGCGGGTTGATGGTACAGGGCGTTCTGCGTACGGGGGTCAATTATACGATTTATCAGCGAGCTGTCCCGCTGGCGTTTTCTCATTTTAAACCTATGAAAAACTAAGAGAATGAATTTTTATACCTTCTGTTTTTTTTTGCTCTGTATTCCTTTACTTTTTAATTTCGTCTAAGAATGTTTTGTTTACTTGCTTTATTTATTTATTTATTTTTTTTTTTTTGTAGTTTTTGTTTCTTTTTGCCATGTGTCTTGCTTCGTTCTCGCTTCAGTTCCTCGGCTGCTCACCTAAACTCTCGTCTCTACTAGCGT
The DNA here is from genome assembly GCA_943735885.1 of Stelis phaeoptera. Lineage (NCBI taxonomy): Eukaryota > Metazoa > Arthropoda > Insecta > Hymenoptera > Megachilidae > Stelis > Stelis phaeoptera. The sequence continues at coordinate 8,722,170 of OX030939.1, read as the reverse complement.
TTCGCGTTTGCTAACCTGTTTACCTCGACTATCGTGGCACCCTCGCCCCCCTTCCCGAGAACATAACATCGGGGGGCGATTTGCATTTAATTGTCGTGTTTTATTTCGTTTGTTTCTTCCTCCGTTTTGTCCTGTCGCGTCGGGAACGATCTCCGCGAACCCGTTTCGTAAAGCCGAATCATTCTTCTTCGTTTCTTCGGTTTACGGCGTCTTCTTCGGCTCGACGACGATTCAGGTGATAATTACTTATAATACTGTTCGTTTGCCGCCTTCGTTACCCGTGCTAGCGTCCGTCTTCTTCCTCCTCTTGTTACTCTTTACCCTCTTACTACGCGATACGATTTCCTCAGGCTTCCACAGCTCTACTCGGATCTCACGACTCGAACCGAACGACGATTACTTTCCAATAAGAATAATAAATGAGTACTGCGAACGCGTTTCCTTTATTTGTTCTTTTTTTTTTCTTCTTTTTCCTTTGGATTTAAGGTGATTTTCGAATCTCCACCGCGTCGCGAATGATCCTAGGGCGTGCCAATCTAGCGTACCGAACTCTCCGCCTTTAATTAAGAATTTAATTAGGTTTCTATATCGAGACTAAACGGTGTGTCACGAGACGTCTTATTCGGTAGGTGTACGTTTTTCTCCTCGTTTACGTAAACTTCTTTTTGTTTGCATTCAGCGTGTAACATTTATATCGCTCTATATATTTGCTTCATCTGCTCCTCCCTCTCTTTCATTTTTTCTTGGGGGGTGTATTCTTTTTTTATCTTTTAATACTTAGCAAGGGCATGGCCGAAACCTAGCGCAGTGATGATTTTGTTCGTTTACTTAACAGGATGCCTACTACGTGAATATCACAAGACGTCTAATATGGATTGGCTCCATCGATGCTAATTAACCTTTCTAATTATCCCTCATCGTCTGCTGGTACAACCGTCGATTCGTCGTCATTGTTGCTACTTCGCACAGGTGTCCAAAGGTTGTACCCTCTGTGTATCTCGTTATGTTCGTTTCATTTCTCTCATTTTTAGGCCCATGACGTGCATTCTGCTTCGTTCGACCCAAGTCTAACAGCTCGCAGCAGTATCGTGTTGTGTCTGTGTGTGTGTGTGTATTCTAATCGTCGATGATCAGACGGCAGCACCGACCCCTAACAATTTCCGGTACCCTCGAATCGTATCGGGTTTGTTCACATGTGTATGTGTGTGTGTGTGTGTACCTGGAAGCTTTGATTACTTCCCGACGACGTTGCTCGTAGAACCCATGTTGCTCGTCGATTCTTTTCGATGTTTCTCGAACGACGATCGTTTCAGTGTTTTTCTTTTGTTTTTTTTCTTTTTATATGTAGTTTGTTGTTTTCTTTTTTTTTTTTCTTTTTTAATGATACACCGACACGCGCGTGCAAGCAACTAGCAGAGCCAAAACGACGAACGTATTCTCGATTATTTTGCACTTCGGCACTGGCCGTGACTATTTCTCTTTCTTTCCCCCTCCCCCCACGCGATAGTTGTTCTTTGGTCGTTCGACGATTCTTCGGATGCGAATTGTCCCCTCTCGTTTGATATTAATCTCGTGATCTCGCGACAGTACGGTTTTGTCAAGACCCGGATAGCACGCCCCATGGTAAAATACATAACATATTATTTGTGTGTAAAGTTGGTGTAATCTCGTGTGTGTATGTATGTATATGTGTTACATTCAACGCGAGTGATTAATATTATGGTTTCAGTTGTATTTATTTTTTCTTCTCCTGTAATTTGTTCGTTTTTTCAATTATCATTATTCAATATTATTATTATTATTATTATTAATTTCTTTTTTTTTTTGTTTATTTTGTTTGGTTTTACTGATTAGTATCTCTTTGCGTGGGTATATGCATATACTCTATCGCTCGTCCTTGCTCTCTCTCCCTTTCTCTCCCATCCTTTCATTCACGTTAACCCGTTCATCAATTCTCACTGTTTTTTTTTTGTCTTCTTTTCTTTTTTTCTGCTACTCTCGCTCTGTATTCTTGCGCGCGCGCTCTGCGTGTATGATTAAATTTCATCTGTTTGTTTGCGTCTAATAGTAAGTTTCTTGCTCGAGCCAGCCTCCTGGATTTCGGCGGAGGTAGAATCGTCTCGTCTCGTCGTAGATGAAGATGGCGAGCATGAAAGGAAGGGCGGGCAACCACCAGACGAATCTGTAACACGCGAACGGATCGGAAATTATTTATTTCAAACGGCACCGATATAATTACCGGAGAAAGAGGAAACGGTAGATTTTGAATATGTAAAATCTGAAGCTTTGGAAATTCATAAGTATGTAGATTTTCTGTTGCTGCTGGATGTTAGGTTAGATCAGTGATGTCCAACCTCGCTCCGGGCTTCCCCCACTCTAAAGCTCTTCCCCTCATATAGGTTCTGATCCAGGAACAGCGCTCGTTGCGCTATGGTGCAGCGTCGATCGTGCTATTATTTATCGATATCGACGATACAGTCGATAATTAGGATTCCTTCAAGAACAACAAAGTAACACGAGAAATGTTTTTTCGTTTTATGTATGACAGCTTTATTCAGAGATTACATCTCTTTGATATTCATCATTCGTCATACATTTACAACAAACACTCATCATGCACACTTACATATTTATTTGGTTATGTTAGTGATTTTTAATAGTCTCCGGAATATCTAATTCAAATGTTAACGCGATTCGTAGCGTCTGTATAACTAGCATACTTCCACTCATGTTTAATGTTTCGGGACTTCTACGACGATAAATCGAAAGAAACGTTGGGCAGTTTCGCAAATCTAACAAGTGTGTTTGATGGGTGTATGTGATGAGTGTAAATGTATGACAAATGATGAATATCAAAAAGATGTAATCTCTGAACAAAGCTAATGTCATACATAAAACAAAAAACAATTGCTCGTGTAACTTTGTTGTTCTTGGAGAAATCCTAATTATCGACTGTATTGTCGATACCGATAAATAATAGCACGATCGACGCTGCACCATAGCGCAACGAGCGCTGTTCCTGGATCAGAACCTATATGAGGGGAAGAGCTTTAGAGTGGGGGAAGCCCGGAGCGAGCTTGGACATCACTGGGTTAGATATTCGATAAATTACGAATATTCAAGAGTCAATAGTTAAACTAATGAAATAGAAATTTTAAATATAATACGGAGCTAATAGATAAATTGAAGAAATGGAAATTTTAAGTATACTATGGAGCTAATAGCCAAATTAACAAAATGGTAATTTACAAATATTCAAGAGCCAATAGTCAAATTACCGAAATAGAAATTTTAAATATACCAGGTAGCTAATAGCCAAATTAAGAAAATGGCAATTTACAAATACTCAAGAGTCAATAGCCAAACTGTCGAAATAAAAATTTTAAATATAATATGGAGCCAACAGCCAAATTGACGAAATAGTAATTGTAAGTATACTATGGATCCAACAGCCAAATTAAGAAAATGGTAATTTACAAATACTCAAGAGCCAATAGCCAAATTAAGACAATGGTAACTTAGAAATATTCAAGAGCCAATAGTCAAATTACCGAAATAGAAATTTTAAATATACTAGGGAGGTAATAGCCAAATTAAGAAAATGGCAATTTACAAATATTCAAGAGCCAATAGTCAAACTGTCGAACTAGAAATTTTAAATATAATATGGAGCCAATAGTCAAATTGACGAAATGGAAATTGTAAGTATACTATGGATCCAACAGCCAAATTAACAAAATGGTAATTTACAAATACTCCAGAGCCAATAACCAAATTAATAAAATATTAACTTAGAAATATTCAAGAGCCAATAGCCAAACTGACGAGATAGAAATTTTGTGATAATTACAAAGCCAATAACCAAATTAAAAGAAACTGATCCTTGCAAATATTTTAAGTATTTACACAATATCTCCAGAATACATTAATTACTCTATACCCTCGCGTATTCATCAATTTCATCGGTTTTCAGGAATATCTAGGACGGAAGGTGATCTATGATCGGTTTGATGGAAGAAATAAGAAGAAAATAGTAATTACTTGAGAGGGAACATGCGGAGACCCTTGTCCATGCCAGGTGTGTAACTTAGGAACGCGGCGAGGGCGGTCTCGAACACCAGACCAAAGTTCAGGGCCCAGTTTCTCATTCCCTGATGAATGATGGAGTTACGTCGCGTCTTACAGACGATCAAATCAGCCCATTGGACGATCACAATCGATACGAAGAAGGCTGTGTGGCAGGTGAATTCAAGTGTCTTGCGATCGTTGTATGTCTGTAAAAAAGAATTCAAACGTCGATCAAATTATATCTGTTCGAAGAAAATAAAAACTTATATTCTCAAAGTAATAGTTAGACAATCATTTAATTTCTGTTTAATTGTAAGATTAGGAAACTTTCAAGACGAATATCCTTTATCGATTTATTTATATTCTGTCGTTCAAATTTCCTATTCGATAGTTTATTTATTAATCTTACTTATTCTTATTCTACGGGCTGGTGCTTCAATTGTGAACTTTCTTCTTTTTTATTAGAAATTTTTATTTTGATAACGAGTAGAAAATCTGTTAACCTTCAAACGATTCGATTTGATATTTTCGAAATTTACCCATTCTTGGCCGTAGCTGTCGCGAAGATCGTTGATAGCCTTGGAATCCCATTGTTTTCGGATACCGAAAAGATACAGAGGCAGGAATCCATTTTCAGCCATGATCACGAAGTAGACGAAGAAACCGGCTGCTGCCTGGATCATACCGATCTGACCGTACGCCATCGAAATAAGCCTAGACATCAAAGAATCGTCATTTATATCCTTGTTGATCGTACACAGAGTTGAATGTTTTGCGGTTTAAATCTGACTTTCAAAGAAAGGAAAAATTCAATATTTCAAACAGACAGAATTCTCGATATATTCTAAAATATTTCAAATTAATTTCCCTCGATTTGCAATGAAAATGTTCGTCGACGACGGAATAATATTTCAGAGAATTATCCAAGATATTTTTTCAATTACATTCGCCCTTTAGCCGATGTTACAGATAAGAGAAATATATGTACGAATTTGTGATCAAAAATAAAAATAGACATAATGTAATAAGGCAATTTTGAAATTTAATCTTCAAATGTATTAATTTTCATTAACAGTGTTTTAAGATATTATTTCAAATGACAATTCTATTCGTTTTCTTGATTATTTAATTATATCGAATTTTCAGTGGTATCTGGACAGTGGGAAAGGACTTCTTTGAAAGTCAGTGGAAGCTGTTCACGTGTACACGATTAATCGTCTAACAAGTTCACTTTCTAAACAGCCTAAGGTGTTAAGTGTTAATTACGAAAGCCATTGTTACCTATGATTAAAGATGCGTAATAACAACTTACCATCTCGGAACGTGGGCGGTAACGATTGGTTCTTCACACTGAGACATGCCACACGAAGCACCAGACAAACAAATATTTGGCCATTTTTCTTCGTCAATTCTCACGGTGCACTTAATTGTTTATTTTAAAAATTCGAGCTTGTTTTTTTTTTTTTTTTTTTTAGATGTAAGCATGCAAAAGCTCGGTCGAACCGTGAGATTTGACGAAGCCAGCGAACACAAAGTAGCAACGATAAATATTTCATTGGCATTCGTCATCGATCCTGAAGCTGATCATGCGATTATTCGTTTTTTTGTTTGTTTTGTTTTTTAGATTTGGGAAATTAATTATGTTATTGTATTGGGAATTATTGTTAGGTTTAGTGGTTGAATGGAGAACCTCCGATTTTATTTGGGAAATTTGGTAATTTGGGAATATGGGAATATAGGAAGTTGGTAATTTGAAAATATAGGGAATTAGAAATTTGGTAATTTAGAAAGATAAGAATTTAGAAATCTAGTAATTTAGAAATATAGGAAATTAGAAATTTGGTAATTTGGGACTATGGGAACTTAGGAAGTTGGTAATTTGAAAATATAGGGAATTAGAAATTTGGTAATTTAGAAAGATAAGAATTTAGAAATCTAGTAATTTAGAAATATAGGAAATTAGAAATTTGGTAATTTGGGACTATGGGAACTTAGGAAGTTGATAAATTAGAAATATAGGAAATTAGAAATTTGGTAATTTGGGACTATGGGAACTTAGGAAGTTGGTAAATTAGAAATATAGGGAATTAGAAATTTGGTAATTTGGGACTATGAGAACTTAGGAAGTTGGGAAATTTGAAATTAGAAATATAGGAAATTAGAAATTTGGTAATTTGGGAATATGGGTACTTAGGAAGTTGGGAAATTAGAAATTTGGTAATTTAAAAATATAGGAAATTAGAAATTTGATAATTTAGAAATATAGGAATTTAGTAATTTTGAAATATAGGAGTTTAGAAGGTTGGTAATTTAGAAATTTGATGATTCTGAAATATAGGAATTTCGTAATTTTAGAAACAGGAGTCATGAAATTTGGTAACTCGAGAATATGGAAAATTAGAAATTTGGTCATTTTGAAATATAAGAGTTTAGAAGGTTCGTAATTTAGAAATATAAGAATTAAGAAATTTGATAATTTAGAAATATAAGAATCTAGGAATTTAGAAATTATAAGACTCGAGACGTTTTGAAACGATTAATCTCACAGGATTAGCTTTGCAGGATCTTTCGTTCGCATTCACCGTAGCAAGATACCCCCAAAAATGAAAACAGCTTGCATAAAGCATAGAGAAAGAAAGATAGAAAGAAAGATCAGAACGGATCCGCGTGGAAGGCACGCGCGATCTACACAGATCATTATTCGTAAAGATTAGAACGGAGAGAAGACGCGGGGCGTCGATCATGGACAGAGTTAGGCATATCTTCGAATCAAAATTGCAAATAAAATGAAATTATTCACAAGTGATCAATAATTTTCTATTTGAATAATCTTTGTATCGAATACCAAAGTTTATTTTGCATCAGTAATTCGTTATTTGCGAGTAATGAATTTATTCGATTAAAAATTCGGAGTAATATGAAATTATTTGTTAACAAAATTTCAGTTTCCTAAATTAGAACTATTTCATTTCCAAACTTCAAATTATTGAAATTTTCTAAATCAAAATTACTTAATTTCCAACCTTCTAAATTACAATTCTAAATTAAATTTCTAAATTAAAACAATTACTTAACTAAATGACTCATTCCTCCCAAACAACGTATTATTCGTCAAATAAATGATCAATTCGAAAATTACTCCAAGAAAAAATTATCCTACACCCTCAAAGAATTCCTTTTAATTTCAAATTTTCATTCGAAGATCAATTTCGTCTCGACACCCAACTTTGATCGTGGAATCGAAACAAAAAGCTTGTTAGTATGTCGTTCGGGTGTTTTCGTATTTGTCTAATTCGGTACAGAAACATCTTGCGTTAAATTCGTCGGCAAAAATGATTGCTCAGGCCGTGCTTTCGTTTTGTATCGTTTCAAGCGTTGCTCTATTTTGCATCACTCTAAAAAAGGTCTCGTCTAATTATTTAGCGTGTCACCGTCTGTCACGCTGATTATCGCTTAAGCATCGTACAACGACACCTTTCAGTTTCAGTTTCGTCCATTTCTGTTTTTATTTTGTCTGTTTTCTTCGCAGACGTACACGCAACGGGTGCAACTATATGTTATTTTTTGTTTTGTTTGTTTTTCTTTTAAACACGACTTGGTAAAAACGTATCGCAAAGCTGCAAAAAATCAGGGGCCAAGTTTGTTAGGCGCAGTCGTTCCGGTTAGTTTCGCTGTTTCCAGAGAGACTCTCTAAGTATGGCTAAGAAAGCATTCGGCATTCCCAACGCTGTAAATCTTCTAATTTCGAACAGGCTGTGGCAGAATTTGATACCAACGAGGGAAGACTCGGTGTATTGCTCTTTGCAAGGATTAAGTGAAATTATTGTAGAATAAATTTGTGTTTTGTTCGTTCGAAGCTTCGCGATTAATCTCGGGAGAGACGAGCGTTGAATTCTGTTGCCATTTGCGTTTACGAAGATCGAGTTAGTGAAGTTTTTAAGTAAATCATTGCTATATTTGGAAATTTAGAGATTTAGAAATTTGGGAATTTAGAAATTTGGAAATTTAGAAATATAAGATTTTAGTAATGTAGAAATACAGCAAATTAGAAATTTGGTAATTTAGAAATATAGCAAATTAGAAATTTGGTAATTTAGAAATATAAGACTTTAGAAATTTGGTAATTTGGGAATATTGGAATTTAGGAAGTTGGTAAATTAGAAATTTGATAATTTAGAGATTTAGAAATATAGAAATTTAGGAATTTAGAGATTTGGAAATTTACAAACTTAGGAATTTAGAAATTTAGAGATTTGGTAATTTAGAAATATAAGAATTTGGTAATTTAGTAATTTAGAAATACAGGAGTTTAGAAAATTGGTAATTTAGAACTATAAGACTTTAGAAATTAGGTACTTTGGGAATATGTGAATTTAGGAAGTTGGTAAATTAGAAATTTGATAAATTAGAGATTTAGAAATATAGAAATTTAGGAATTTAGAGATTTGGAAATTTACAAACTTAGGAATTTAGAAATTTAGAGATTTGGTAATTTAGAAATATAAGAATTTGGTAATTTAGTAATTTAGAAATACAGGAGTTTAGAAAATTGGTAATTTAGAACTATAAGACTTTAGAAATTAGGTACTTTGGGAATATGTGAATTTAGGAAGTTGGTAAATTAGAAATTTGATAATTTAGAGATATAGAAATATAGAAATTTAGAGATTTGGAAATATAGAAATACAGAAACTTGAAAATTTACAAATTCAGTAGTCAGGGATTTGGAAATTCGAAAAACTGAAAATTTAAAAACTTGGCAACTTAAAATTCTATATAAATACACTATATTCAAAGTTTACCAATAAATGCTTGACGAAAGATTTCGAACTGTTTTACTTTGAAAATGAAGCTTCAAACGAAGAAAAGAATTATTCCATAATTTCAACTTATTTTTAGAGCAATCGTTCTTCTCTTATTCGTACCAAGAATAATTCTGTTGCATCCTGTACAGTGTACAGTTACTTGCTGTGCTATCAACTAGTTTTCTAGAGATGTGTTTCTTTATATTTTGTCTGGATAAGGAAAACGTAGAGTGTCAACCTTTATTCTTTTCGATTTCATCTATTTTTCTTTTCAGGATCTTTCCATTACCTCGACCCAATTAGAGTATATTTACAATCATTCTTATGATTAGCTGCGAATAAAATGAAACAGTATCTATCTTAGTTCATCGTTCATTAATATTGATACCTTGATGACTTCTCATATATAGGAATTTGGAAATATAGAAACACAGAATCTGATAATTAAGAAATTTGATAAATATTTAGAAATAAAGAAATTAGAAATTTCAGAATGTAGGGATCTAGAAATTTAGAAATTTGGCAAATAAAAATATAGGAATTTAGAAACTTAAGAATTTAGGAATTTAGAAATTTGGAAAATAAAAATACAGGAATTAGAAATTTAAGAAATTAAAGACTCAGAAATTTAGAAATTTGGCTAATAGAAATACAGGTATTAGAAACTGAAGAATGCAAGAATTTAGAAATATAGAAATACAGAAATTAAAAATTTTAAAAATTTATAAATTTCACAAATAAAAATACAATAATTAGAAATTTAGAAATTTAAGAATATAAGAATTTTCACATCGTATACCATCTACAAAATAATAAATAATCCAATATGAATAAAAGAAATTTGGATCGAGATGACAGGAAAGTATCCCTTTTCTTCTTTCATCGATTAAACTATCCCTGTGACAAATCTCTCGGATTTAAATCGATACCACGGCGGGAAAAAACAATGTACGTTTCACTCGATACCTGTCGGATGGTATCGTTAATTTCCGGTTGTCATAATATTCCCCGACGAACAAGTGCAAACGACAGTGCGCACATTGACGACGAATAAAAATACATTTTTATGATTGTCGCGTGCAGTAAAAATAAAGATCAAGCGAGTGACCATCGAGACAACCAGAGAAAGATAGATAGAAACAGAGAGATCTGTAATTCAGAAACAATATAATATGTATATATATACGGCACCGACATTTCAGTAGACACTCTGACGATCAAGTGTAGGTATATAAAACAATCATGTGTTATGTAACAGAGGGGCCAAATTTGATTACATTATATTTCAGTTTAAATAATAGATGCAAACTGATTTTTGTACAAGTACTGATTATGAATATTTATCGAGAAAAAAAAAACTGAAGATCTTTTTAATCTTATGAATTCCTTTCTCATTCCCATTTTAGAAATTTAGCAATTCAGGTATTTAAAAAATTGAAAATTCTCGAATTAAGGAATTCACAAATCTAAGAATTTTGAAATTTAGGAATTTGGGAACCTAGGAATTTACAAATTTAAGAATTCGGGAACTCGGGAATCTAGGAATTCGCGAATTTAAGAATTTGGAAATTTAGGAATTCAGGATTTCGGGAATTCAGGAATTTGGCAATCTAGGAATTCACGAATTTAAGAATTTCGGAATCTAGGAATTCACGAATTTGGAAATCTAGGAATTCATGAATTTAATAATCTGGAAATCTAAGAATCCAGGAATTCACGAATTTAAGCAGTTGGGAATTCAGAAATTTGGTAATCTAGGAATTCACGAAATCGAGAATTTGGAAATTTAGGAATTTGGGAATTTAGGAATCCAGGAATTCAAAAATGTACAATCTCAAGAATTTGGAAATCTAAGAATTTAGAAATTTAGGAATTCAAGAATTCCTAAGCACAACAAAATTTTAATCCATCACCCTTTCCATAATTCCTCCGATAAAAAGATTTCCAATCGAAACACGAATTCTCACAAAACTCAAATATGAATTCCAACAAGCTCCCAATTCCTCAAAGTATCACCAGGGCATAAAGAAACAAATGAAATATTTCCGTTATAAGAAAGAAAATCATAAAAAAAAAGACATTAAATTTGGCCACTCGATAAGTGTTTCGCGTGTCGTTATCATGTATAAGTGTATCTGATAGTGTATTGTTTGTCTGCGATTGGATAACTGAGTGAGTGCATGGTTTCTCTAGGGTTATTTTCGTATCTTTTTCTCTGGTGGGTAGTTTTGAGACCCACCTTCGGTTGACAAGATTGTCTCTGTAAGGATCGCGGGGCTGCCGTTTCATAATGTCCGACTCCGGTGCCTCGTAAGCTAGCGAGATGGCCGGCACCTGCCATCCACCATTGATTAGAAAATATGTGTGCCAAGCACCCCATACACCGTTACAAGTATATATAATTTTATATATATGTATATATAGTAATAATTATACAGAAAGTACACGCAGCGATATTTACATATATTTACATAATCAGTATCGTACATGGTAACAACGAAAGAGACGAAGAATCATTCCATTTTTTCCTCTTTTAATACCTCCCTTTTTTATTCTCTGTATTTTTCAATTAAAAAAAAAACGTCAAATTTTAAAAAATTCCGCTAAGTCTTTTCAAGGAATTATAATTCGATTATTTTCAAGGAGGATTATACAATTTTCTAACCCTTAAATGCATAATTTAGTTATTCAACGTTCTTTGCGATAATTGGACGCAAATGTTTTTTAATCGTATGGTAATAATTCAATATTTCAAATCAAATAAATAGAAAAATGTGAGAATTTGAAAGAATTTTTTTATAATTTTTGACTTTAAGAATTCCTGCATTTAAGAGTCAATCCTTAACTACTATACACGTTAATAGTCACACGATTGTTAAACAGGGATTGTTTATTAATTTCTTAATCCGAATCAGAGAATTATCGATAACTTCAAATGATCGTCTATAGTAGTTGAGAGTCGAATAACAATTGGATTATTAAAAAACAGAATGCTCGATCATTCAAGACACAATCATCGAGCATTCTATCGAAATTCTTCGCTCTTTCGTGCACTTTGTACACGGATTCAAGCTCCATTTCCGTTAGTACCATTAAGCGTGTGCCCCCTGATGCGCGGAAAGAATTCTCCAAATTATTTCTATCAGAGATAAGAATCTTCCAAATTACTCCAACTTTACTTAAAAAAAAAAAAAAAAAAATCTTCGACGACATTATTTGATTGATTACAATTCTTGGCAAACTCTGTCGTGCGTCACGAGGGGGCACGAAAAAGAACCATATTCCTCCCTCGTTACAACCATATGCACACGTGGACCCATGAAAGTTCCCGCAACAGCGACAAGAATCTGCTGTCGTCGTGACGTTCAAAGGAACCAAGAGTAACGGAATCGAAACAAGAGCAAGAAAATTGTGAAATAAAATGAGAATAGAAAAAAGAATTAAGACAAAAAAAAAAACGTCTCGCTCGGTCGTTCGCAGCGGCCGGTTAGAAAGGTTGCCAGTCGCAGAAGTGGTAGAAGGCAGCAGCGGTAGGCAGCGCATTACAGAATTCAAAAATTGTGACAGGACTGCAAAGAATTTCAGAGAAAAAAAAAGGAAAGAAAAAAAGGGTGGGAGGAGAAGTAATCGTGACACGGGTAAAAGTAATTGGTATAAAATAAAAGAGTGGTGAGAATTAAAGAAAGGTGCCATAAGTCGTATCGTTCCGTTGCTTGCTAACTTGCGTCAATTTTCTTTTTTTTTTTCTTTTCTTTTCTTTAACCACTTGTAATCTCATTCATTGCGTGATTTGCAATTTGCTTCGCACGGGGTCTTACGCGATCCAAATATGATTAGGACTTTGTTTGAAAATTAATATTAATCTTTGGACAATGAGACGGGGATATTCTTTTGAAGATACTTTTCATATAATTACTTATCATATTCGAACTGTCAACTAAATTCGCGATCCTTCCAAACATTTTGCCTAAGAACATCTCCATTGTTCCAAACATTATGGCAAATTTCTTCGGGCAAAAGAAACGGTAGCGAATTTAATCGTCAAATTACTATGAAATCGCGACGATCCCATGCGAGCGATCGAAGATCAATCCAAACGCATCGTGGCGATAGAGATAAAAAAAAAAAGGAAGGTGGTAAGTCAGAACCTTAGATATAAAATAGTAAAATACAAGAGGTAGCAGCGGCAGCTGTGACAATAGAATAAAAAACAGTATACAGTAATGAAGGGGGAAAAAAGATTAAAATGAGAATGAAAAATAAATAAATCTTCCTCTGTTGCGTGTACATAGTTGAACAGTGAAAAGTAACGATTTTCGTTAAGGGTTGAATGAAAAAAAAAAAAAAAATAGCAGGAGGAGATGTTTAAAAAAGATATGCTACGTACATGTACGATGAAAGGTGGAGGGTGAGGGAATCGATACGATGATGAGAGCTACTAATAATACTGATGAAACTAGGACAGTGATTAATAATACCGATGACAATGATGGTGGGCGGTAATTAACGTGGGGATGAATGATAAATATATGTATATATTTCAGCTCTACGCCGTTGGATAGATGACGAAAAATCGAAGCGAAAAGTTCTGTAGCATTTTTCGATAGGATCAGTAGTTTAGCCAGAATTCGTTGTTGAAATATGAACAATCGACCAATCAGCGCGCAGCTTAGTTGGCGCGGCAAAGATGGCGGTCACTTTCTACCCCGCGCGCTGATTGGTCAATTTTTCAAATTTCAATAAAGAATTCTGGCTAAACTACTGATCCCATCGAGAAACGCTATAGAACTTTTAGTTTCGATTTTTCGTCATCTGTCCAACGGTGTAGAGTTGTATGGGTAATTGTGTAACACCCCGTATATAAAGACGACAATATCGATCTATGTAAACGACATTTATACGTAAGTCAAATTGAAACTGAACTAGGTAGTTTTCTTTTCAAAAGCGAACGTCATCGACCGAGATACATAAACTCGAATTCAATGCAGGATCATGAAATTATAAATTAAGATATTTGCAACGATTTTAATTTAGCCGGAAGGAAAATTTGGAACACTAATAAAATTATAGTAGTAATTTGATACAATTTTTGTTCCAGGCTGTGGTTATTGCAAACATTGACGAAATTGAATGAAAATTTTATGGAAAATTAAGCTTTCTATGTGCTATCTTATGCAAATAAAATTTATCTTAATCTTTTCTTCTGGTGTTAGATTATATTCAATTTGAGGCGACAGATTAATTCAAAAATTTTAATTCGCTACTTTATATCATTACTATAATATTAACACTATTCAAGTCGTGTTCTTCGACGGTCACTAACAACCGCCACAGTGATTAAAGTGTGATTAATTAACGTCACATTCGCCGATACACTTTCGGGAAATAAATTCTGCACAATTACACAAATTACCATACTTCAATGACGCTCGCCGTTCGACTAAATCAACTAATCCCACGACTCGATAAAAGAAGAGTACAAAATATGCCGAGAATCGCTCGATGCAGAAGCGAGTAAAAGTGTACCAGAAACCGTGTGTAATCTGAAACTACGTGTCAAATCGTAATCAAAGAGCAAACAATCAACGGTAACAATGAAATTGAAAACTATTCTGCATCGATCCAAGCGAGATTCGACTCGGCTCTACGAATCGTTGGCGTGTTAACTAGTGTATAAAACTGTTGAAATCCTGTGTGCAAACGGAAGGAAATATCTGGATCGAGAAGAGAATTTCAACAATTCTGTGATCGATTCGAACAAAAATCGTGTCCGAGGTATATCGAACCGGGAGTGAACCGATGGGCCAACAAAAGAAGAAGATCCTCGATCGTTCGAATCACCTGTGAGGAAACTTCCGGCCGTTACCGAAGAGAGTGCGGTGAAAAAATAAACCGAGACTTAATAAAAAAAAGGTCAAGATCGAGAAGGGGTTTGGTTAGAAAAATGAAGGGCCAATCCGCTAGCAGGAGCACAGTAGAAAATAGAGCAAAAGAGAAACGTATTTGCTTTGGTACTCAACTTCCTGTTTGTTGTTGTTCTGTGCGGCGAGCCAACATGGCGGACGATCGATTGACGAACGGAAAGAAAGACGGGAAAAAGAAGTATTTGTGTTGTTCGTCTCGTTTTTCTTTTTATTATTGTTCTGCTTCTTTCAAAAGCTCAGCTTGAGGAGTGATAGATGTAAGATAGAGAAAAGGAAGAAGTGAATAAGAAATAGAAAAGACAAGAAAGGTGAAAGTAGAGATTTGTAAGAGATCGGCCTTACCTTTGACGTGAACGGAACAACATTTAATTATAAAGCGAGGATTACATCGTCGCGGAAGCAAACGCTTGACTGGCAAATGTTTCGTTTAAATATTTGTCGTTTGGAGGAACAGGGAGAACCTTCGAGAGATAGAGAAACAGAAACTTGGTGACTGTTCGTCCTACGATTCTTGACAGTGTTTTTATAATTTAATACAATTCTGGGATTAACAAAGGAATTTGTTTGGATTATTTACAGTCAGGTGGCACTGAGTGTAATTTTCTTGACTAATTAAAAAGGGAAATTTTGAACATCGGTACAAATTCAGTACTTTGTCTACTAATAATTTTCAAATTTAATTATTCAATTTAGTGCCCTAATATTGCTAACAATTTGATATATTTTCACTTATTTCCAAATGACTTGGGTCTATTCGAAATTTTTATTAAAACATTATATTCTCTTATGTCTTATAATATCAATAATAACTTCTTTATAATACTAACAATTTATTGTTATATCCCTGAAGTTACGAATAACGAAAAACCACAAAATTTCCATTCAACTGCAACGTAACTATTTTATTCGTATCAAAAATCTGTTCAGAATCGTGAACGAGCGAACATCACCGATCAAGATCGTGATCCAGCTGAGAGCAAGTGCCAATCGGGCTATCGAGCGAAGACAGATTTTTAAATATATATATATATAAGATAAAAAAGCTGGAAAAAAAAAATAGTGTGTAAAGGTAAAAAGAAAAAAAGAAAAAAAGATACCCAATCACCAGATGCCCCGAGAAAAGATTTACCAACCGCGTGCACAGCCCATTCCGTTACCTTTTTTATTCTCTCTGTTAGTATTCGCATGTCGTCCGTTGACACCGCAAGCCATTAAGAAAAATAAATCAAACCCAGGCCTTTTGCCGTTCGAAAGCAAGAAAATCGAAAGGGTGGAAAGATAATAAATAAATAAATATATATATATATATATATATATATATAATAATAATAATAAAAACCGACAACAGACAGAACGAAGTACGTTCATAATTCTTTTGGTACGAAAGCACGTGCGACGGAAGACTTTTTTTCTCTTCGATGGACAACGATTTTCATATCTCTATTCACACGTTCGATGCAAAACACAACCATGGTGTCCCGTAATTGGATGAAAAAATGTATACTCAAGCAAATGAAGGACGAAGGGTTTCGATAAGGGAGGGGGTTGGTCGTTCGACCGGCCAACAAAATTTCACCACCAAACGAACAAACAACACGCACGACGACAAGAAACAACGTTAATATCGATAAACAAACCGACGAGTTAGGCTGGGGGGATTAATTTGCACACGAATCGTAGTTTCACACTTTTTCTTTGCTTTTCTTTTGATTTTCTTGTTTCTTTTTCTTTGTCTGCTGACGGGTGTTTAAGAAAGATAGAAACAGAGAGAGAGAGAGAGAGAGAGAGAGATAGAGAGAAATAGAGAGAAAGAAATTAGAGAGACAGACGAGTCTCGTGAATCTCTTATATGTATGTGTGTCGATTATTCTTAGCTTGTTAGTTTTGCTTCGTTTACTTTTTTCTTTCCAGTGTTTTTCGAACGAATACTATAAGTCATACGAGAGACAGAACGAACTAGCTACTATACAATATAACCAATAGGAAGTGTAAGTAAGAAGTGTGTAACGACCAATATAGACAGGTAATAAAAAGAAAAAAAAAAATGGAGAGAGCGATCGAGCAACAGTTGTGATCTGATTCTCGAAGCCATCGTTGTATTTGGAACCAAAGGATTTATCGTCCACCAATCGGAATTATAAAAAGAAATTCTTGCTTCGAGAATCGGAAACAGATCGTGTCACCGATTACTCTTTCTGACCAATATATGGAAAAAGAAAAGTATCGATTGGTGTGATAGAATTGATATTTCGTTTGTTTGTTTTTCTTTCATTATTTTTCGTTGTTTTTTTTTTTTTTTTTAATTTTTTTCGATTGTCAAGACTCAGGTTATGTTGTTGATGTGTTACCTTTCGTTAACTAGCTTGTCAGTGAACGGGTTTCGTGGATGTCGCTTCATAATATCGCTCTCTGCCTCCTCGTAGGCAAGTGAGATGGCTGGTACCTGATGTCACATTATCAACAGGCTCTCAGTAACAACGCCAACACAGAATTAAAATCGTGAGTATCGTTCGTGATGATTTCGCGTGACAAACGATGCTGACCGGTTTTACTTTCATTGGCATAGAATCTATGTTGCTGGTGTGAAACGATTGGATAAACAATTGTTAGAATTCTGAATTCTAGTTTACATTGGTAGAGTAAGGTTTGGATTACGATAAAAACCAGTCTCGGTGTGTTACAGTACGATAGTATTGGTAAAGTACTATGAAACTGGGCTTCAAACTTGGGATATACTAGCGTTAGTATACTGGACTGGTGGGGCACGATGATATTCTACTATAGGGTTACCAATGGTTGCGCGAAAATCTTGGTTTCAGTTGGCAGAATAAGCGTTAGTAGGAGAAAACCGGTTTACTATACTCGTGTAGGTGGCTGATAGAGTCATAAGGCTAATTGTTGATGCAAAAACCGGTTTACTGTGAAGTTATAAGTCAAAAAACCGGTTTACTATAAAATATAAACTGGAAAACCGGTTTACTACATCCGTGTAAGTAGGCAAACTGGCTTACTATGAAGTATAATCAAGAAAACCGGTTTACTATACCCGTGTAAGTAGACAAGCCGGTTTACTATAAAGTATAATCAAGAAAACCGGTTTACTACACCCGTGTAAGTTGACAAACCGGTTTACTATGAAGTATAATCAGGGAAACCGGTTTACTATACTTCTGTAAGCAAAGTTAAAGTCAGTCGTTGGTATATTGAAGTGAGATAGCTACCGGTAGCCATCTGTTACTATATACTAATACATTTCACGCTAATACAGTATACTGTATCACTTCCTCTACCAATTCAACCTAGAATTAATATTACCAAAAACATCTTAACGCTGGAATACTTCTACTAGTTACTTCATCTGAATTTGATAAGAAACTAAGATTCCACAGTATCATTTGCGACCGGTGAGCATCGTGAGATGATGACGCAGAAAGGTAAGCAAACAAATCAACTGAGAAAACTAAATCGAGCGGAGCGATGATACGGAAGGAGTCGAAGGATCGTCGAGGGGATGATATTAAGGGGTTTGGTATCCCTTCTGGGTCTCCTGGACTGGCTTCATTAGCTGAAAAAATCTGTTATCATATTCAATACCACCGAGCGTCTTGATTCTATAAATGCTTATTCGCAAAGTTATGCATCGACGATCTACATTCAAGGTACACCCTTAGTAATCAAGATCCTCGTGTACGAACAATTCACAAAGTACAAAAATACACGATCTAGATTAATTTGGAGGTTAAGCTGCGGATATATCTGGCTTCCACGAGCTGGTCACCTAGATAAAGTACACGATTTAAGATAATAACACGGATCGGCAACGCTAGCTTCCAATCTGGGGTGCTCCTCTACAAACGATCTGGCGTACCGCGATACCGCAGCTTTCTATAGCCTAGATAATAAATAGCCTACGAATCGACAAGCTAGACCGTGTGCTGGGTTTTTAATCTGTCGACAAAAAAGAACCTTTCGTTGACGAGATTGTCTCTGGTAGGATCACGAGGCTGCCGTTTCATGATGTCCGACTCGGCGTGCTCGTACGCCAGAGATATGGCAGGTACCTGGCAAATCATCACAGATATCATCCTGGATCGACTCGGTCAACATCGCGCAAGGTACAACGTTTTGAACATCGCTGAAAATCTCTGATTAAACGGGTAGTACTTCGACGAACCTTCGGGAGATTCCTTGTTCGACGATGATCGAGGATCTTCCCGAAGATTCGTCCGATAGAATGAATTTTCACGACGCTTCCCTCGTTTCGGAGCTGAAACGAGCGAAAGATAGAGGAGCAGGATGTTACTCACCATGTCTGTTCCCAAGTCGATGCAGAGAATGGTGACGGTACCGAGAGGTAGAGGTATGTCGCAAAGGATAAACGCCAGGAAGGGTGAGATCTCGGGTATGTTCGAGGTGAGTGTGTACGCGATGGACTTCTTCAGATTGTCGAAGATCAGACGACCCTCCTCAACACCGGTCACGATCGAGGCGAAGTTGTCGTCGAGCAGGATCATGTCGGCTGCTTGTTTCGACACGTCCGAGCCAGCGATACCCATGGCTACACCGATGTCGGCTTTCTTTAAAGCTGGCGAATCGTTCACACCATCACCTGGAATGATCGTTTCCAATCTTCTAGAACGTGTTTCATATATTTGCCTGGTTGTTGTTAGCGCGACTATCGGGCTACTGTTGATTCTTGGTACGATTCTGGTAGCTTTTAGGGGGAAATGATTCTAACAGACTAGAAGCAGGGACGTTCGAAGGGTATATGTGATAAAACATACCGTTTTCTTGTTAGAGTGCACGAGTACCGTTGCTAATTAAATAAATCTGTGAATAATTCGTTCTCCTAACAAGTGCGACCATCTCATCGTTCAGAACACGATCAACGCTTGTTGAAATCGTTACAGGGAACCGTAAGTGCTTACCAGTCACGGCGACAATGGCGCCCATTCGTTGGCACCCTTCGACGATGATGAGCTTCTGTTGCGGCGAGGTACGGGCGAACACAATTTCGGTGTGGTACCTGAGAATCTCGTCCAGTTGGTCGGAGTTCAGTTCCCTGAGTTCGGTTCCGTGGATCACGGCGGCCTTGGCCTCGCGAGGATTCACTTCGGACACCGGGATGTTCAACCGTTGAGCAATATCCTCAACAGTTTCGTTACCTGACCAAACATATCGTCATATCCTTAATACAAACATTCTGGTATCCAGAACGAAGACCAACGTTTCTTAATGTAACGTTAACACTTCAAGGTACTTATTGTATATCAGTACGAAGACTGGAGGGACTGATCAAGAAAATATTTAAAATTACAATGAAAAACGAGTAAAAACTACTGATTAATTTGATGAACTGTTTGGAGGATTCAAAGGACAAAGCGTTCAGTTTCCTGTATCCTAATTAATTTAGAGTTTTGACGAAGATCGATCGATAGACTAACCTTCAGAGATGATGCCGACGGATTTGGCAATGGCTTTGGCAGTGATCGGGTGATCGCCGGTTACCATGATGACCTTGATACCGGCTGAACGGCATTTGGCGACCGCGTCAGGCACCGCAGCCCTGGGCGGGTCGATCATGGACATCAGTCCCACGAAGCGGAGTCCCTCGACCGGGAAGTTGGGATCGTCGCAGTTGAACTTGAAGCCAATCGGGAATTTGTCGGACGGCAGCGTGAAGTCACAAAAGCCGAGTACACGTTCGCCAAGACCTCCTAGCTCGAGGTAAGCATTGTTAAACGCTTCTTTCATCTCCTCGTCCAACACTTTCTCTTTGCCGCCGATGAATATGGTGGAGCATCGGTCGAGGATCCTTTCCGGGGCACCCTTCATCACCAACAGGTGTCTGGGATCATCAGGGTTGTCCGATTCGTGGATCGACACTTGATACTTGTTCGTCGAGTTGAACGGAATCTCGCAGACCTTCTTGTTACGCTTTCTGATACCCATCACGTCGCCCAACGCCAGTTCCATACATTTCAATAAAGCAGCCTCTGACGCGTCACCGTTCACCTCCCTCTTCAGGATCGGTTCGTTCTCTTGGCCAGGTTTGAACTCGGCACGGTTGCACAGAGTCGCTATCTTCGCCAACGCCTTGAATCCAGGACTGGTACGATCGTACTGAAGTCCGGATTGATCCTCCGTCGTGTCAGCCTCGATGATCTGATTGTCGAACCACATATGGGCGACTGTCATCCGGTTCTGTGTCAGGGTGCCGGTCTTGTCCGAGCAGATGGTCGACGTGGATCCTAACGTTTCGACGGCTTCCAGATTCTTAACCAGACAATTCTTAGACGCCATTCGTTTGGCTGTTAACGTGAGACACACGGTCACGGTAGCTAGCAAACCCTCCGGCACGTTAGCCACGATAATACCGATCAAAAAGATGACCGCGTCTAGCCAATGGTAACCAAGAATGAACGCAATTACGAAGAAGGTGACACCAAGGAACACGGCCACGCCTGTAATCAGATGGATGAAATGATGGATCTCTTTAGCGATCGGCGTTTCACCGGTGTCAAGACCGGACGCCAAACCGGCAATCCTTCCCATGACCGTCTGATCACCACAGCAGATTACCACTCCTTTCGCGGTACCCTCAACGGCATTTGTAGAGAAGAAAGCGAGATTTTTCGTTTCCAACGGGTTCTCGTTCGTAAACTCGGGAGACCTTGATTGCGGCTCGGATTCGCCGGTCAACGACGAGTTGTCCACTTTGAATCCACGCGACTCGATGATCCTGATGTCGGCCGGTATACGATCGCCGAATTTCACCTCGACAACGTCTCCGAGCACCAATTCCTCCGCCCTCAATGTCAGTTTCTCACCTTCTCTGATCACGGTCGCGAATTGTGGTACCATGTTCTTGAACGATTCCATGATCTTGCTCGATTTGCTTTCCTGATAGTACGAGAATATGCCCGTGACTATGACTACCGCCGCCAACACGATACCCAGGTACAAATTGTCGTCGTTCGGATCCTCGCTGGTCGTCGCTTGGATGGAGTACGCGATGAAGCAGAGGATCGCGCCGATCCACAACAGCAACGCGAAACCACCGAACAGATTCTTGCAGAATTTCACCCATTCCGGCGTCTGTTTCGGTGGTGTTAACGAGTTTGGCCCATCCCTTTCCAAATTCTCCTTTGCCTTCGCGTGGCTGAGGCCCTGAAAAATGACATATTCTTTATATCGTTTCAATAGATCAGGGCATCACAATTTGTATTCAATGGTTTTCGAGCTCCGAGTAACGGGATGACCGTATCCAATATGGTTTATCTAAGTTTTGAAAATTTAAGATAAGGGAACCTTAATATGGATTATCTAAGCTTTGAAAATTTAACGTGGTGGCGCCTGATATGGCTTATCTAAGTTTTAGAAATCTGAAGTATGGAAATTTAAGCTAAATATATTGAATTTTAAGTTTTGGAAATCTAAGGTAAGGAAATTGAAGCTGAGTATACCTAATATGGCCTGCCAAAGCTTTAGAAATTTGAAGTAACTATATCTAATATGGTCTGCCTAAGCTTTGGAAATTTAAAAACAGATTACCTAATATGGCCTGCCTAAGCCCTGGAAATTTAAAAACAGGATACCTAATATGGCCTGCCTAAGCCCTGGAAATTTAAAAGAAAGGATACCTAATATGGTCTATCTAAGCCTTGGAATTTTAAGATAAGTGTGCCTAATAATAAAATTTAAGTTAAACCTACCCAATACGAGAAATTATTATAACAACCAATACGAGTTTAATATTATAAGTAATCAGTAAAATATCGTAATGAAAATTTTGACCCATTTCTCAATCTTTTTGGGTTATCCAGGCGTTTCAAAAGAAGTCAGCAATGTTACTCGGGCTTTAAATAATCCGATCGATCAACCAGCACGATCCGCAACAGAGAAAACTCTCTGTTTGCGTCAGCGTCCTCGTTAAATAATAATCAGTCTGAATTCAGAACGGGAATAGAACCGTTTTCCCAGTTGAAACGCGACTAAATCCATCTTGTATCATTCTATTTTAAATACTAACCCGAATCGAGTTGATTTTTCATTTTTATTACCATTCACAGTGGCTCGAATTCAAATAACTTCGCTGACAAAGTGATTTCTTGTTATTATTTTGTATTTTACCTCGTTTAATCTAAAATTTCCTCGTAAAATCAATTATTTAATAAGCTTTCACAATAAAGATGAAAAATCATGAAATGGATCGGAAAGTTAATATTTAAAAATACAACTTTTAAGGGTAACTTACGTTTTCGGGGTGCGTTTGAAATCTCTGATACAATTCTTCGGGGGAGATTTTGTGGAAGTCAATGTCCAACTCCTGCTTCAGGTCATCTAAATTGTCCGTCCTCCGCTTTGGGTTCTTCCGCCGCGACTGTTTGACACAAAAACAAATTTCATCGCTTATTAATCATAACATAATAACATTGAAATGACAAGACAGTGAAATTGTGGTGAAAATTATTCGAAAGGAACTTATTAATTCAGGATTTCAATTAAGAAATCAAGAGAATGATATGAAATATTACTTTAAATATTAATAACACTGCAAATATGAAGTAATAATTTCTAAGATTTCGAATTAACCCTTTAACTGCTAACGACGTATATACACGTCATGTATTTGCACGCGCTCTGTGCTAACGACGTGTATATGCGGCAGCAGTCAACAGTGCCGCGCACACAGCTGGCGCGCTGCTGCAAATAGCCCCGCAGTTAAAGGGTTAAGAATCTAAATTTTGGTAAAAATTTTCAATTGCAAAGTTTCAATTTTTAGGCAACTTTCTGTCGAACATTTTCATACAGTTTTTTTATATTATTTTAATAGAAAATTGATTCAAAGGATTCCGGATCTAAGGATCTGAGAAACTATCAAACCACACGAATTACTTATCCTCCCAGCACCAGTTTTCCCAATAACCATTTCCAGATATTAAAAAAAGCAACGATCTTTATTAATTTAATATTCAACGTCTGAATTGTTTACAACAATTCATCTAGACGGTGGAGACTATCGGACCTGTCCAAGATTACATACTCAACCTTGAAAGCGAACGATTAAAGCCCCAAGAATTAAGCATACAATAATCTGTCGATGTTAGTCAGCGGTGTTAGAAGTTTACAAAATACTGTGCGAGTTAGTGTCGACGATTGAATTGAAAAAAATATGAGATAGAAGTAGAGGAAAATTGTTGAAACAGCGACAGAAGACAGAAAGTACTAGAAATATTTTGAAGAGTATTTACAAACAACAGACGTTTATATTAAATATTTTCGAAATATTAGTTTCAAGAAGAAGAAGAAGAAGAATAGAGAAGTGTTCACCATCGACGAAGCAAGCCCTAGAAAAGCTGTAAAAACAAATGTAACCTCCACGGGACCGGAAGTCCTCTTTGCTATACCTTGTACATCCCATCGGCTGTTTTGTTGTCGTCGCGAATTTTCGGTAACGTGGCGACCCTGTACGAATCTGATCGGCCATGCTGTAAAAAATGTATGACAAAAAAAAAACATGAGATGACATGGGTAAAAAAAAAACACACAAAAATAAATCATCGTGATATAAAAAGAAAGATAAAATGGGTTCGACGATTCGATGATGGTGGATGAAGTTGGAACATGATATTTTTGTTTAAATCTGGTAGAAGTTTCATGTGAAAGAATATTTTAATATTATAAACTGGGTATAGGTATGTATTGTAACTAAGAAAATTATTATATAACTATCCATATTTTCAAGTTTACTTCTTTATTTAATAACGTAAGTATTAATTATTTTTGGGTCTGTCAAGTTCTCAGTTTTGCAATATTATTTGTTATTTATACAGTAGTAAAAATTGTAAAAATATTTCAATTCCAATTTCAATTAGTTAGGAATTAATTCTTAGCAGAGATTTGAATCGTTGATGATTATTTCGAATTTTTAAGCTAAATTTTTAATCCAACTTGGAACACAAAATTTGTCTTTTTTATTGGAGGGAAGAATTTCTATTAAAATATAAAAATTATGCTCCTATCGATATGTGTAATCATTTTTCTCGAGATAAGGATTGTTTATCTTATTCGTTCATTTTTCTAATTTTTCACAATGTAAAAATAGGTGTGCGTTCAACGTTAATTATTCTATCGTTAATTTTCCAAATAGAATGGTCGGCCGTGAGCACAGGGACACGTGGATCGTGCGAATCGTACACGTGAGCTCGCGGTGCAGGCTGAAGCCTAATTTTCAAGTGCGACCTCGGATAACGACCACTTCCGGTGACGGTTCAATGGAGCACAGTCGCTGAAATCGTTCAATGGTGTCCCGTGATCGATGAAATCCTTCAACGAGTAGATTTCATCGACTATTGTTTAATTCAAAAATTATTTTATTCCCTTTCATTTTTTATTCTTATTTCAGAAAATTGCTACCATCATTATTAATGTTATTATTAACAATGGAACCACTATAGATATTATTATATTAATGCTGAATGTATTAGTGGTATTCAAATTTATACTACTAATATCAAAATTAAGTAATATTAAAATTATTTAATATTACTTAATTTTAATGTAAAATTTATTTTATTACAATACCAAATAAATTTAATATCAAAATTAAGTAATATTAAAATGATTTAATATTTTACAGTAAAATTTTACAGTAAATATTTGAAAATTCAAATTAATATATACGACAGTGAAATTAGACGCCAGATGTCTGACAGAAGTTTGAGATATTATATTTATACCCGTAA
This sequence comes from Stelis phaeoptera, assembly GCA_943735885.1. Lineage (NCBI taxonomy): Eukaryota > Metazoa > Arthropoda > Insecta > Hymenoptera > Megachilidae > Stelis > Stelis phaeoptera. The sequence goes on along the minus strand of OX030939.1, from coordinate 8,696,625 downwards.
AAAAAAGAAAAAAAAAATTAAACGAAAGATTTCTTAAGGAACGAAAGAGGAAATTGTCAGGGAATTTAGCCGGTTGTTTTTGCTCACGACGCGACGGTTCATATTATTTAAATTCAAAGAAGCGGCTGCGACAATTGACAGTGTTTTGTCTAAATTGAAATGTACGGTGTCGTTTCGTGACGGGGAAAATGGCGAATTTTCTTCACGATCTCCGTGTAGCGGACAGAAAGGAAGAGGTAATCTCATTTTCTTCGTCGTTTGAAACGCATGCAAACGACGTAATAACACGAACGCAGAGGGGTCGTTTTCTAGCTTTTCAAGCCTTAGCAAGTCGACGTATACGACGAGAGCAGAATTTTACGAGGGGTCGCACCCCTCGATTTCAACAGGAAAGATACATGAATTCCCTTCATCGATCGACACTGGATTACTCGTGGTTTAAGGATATCTAGACCGGCACGAAACCGTCAACACACTCTTCATTTCTTATATTTCGATGGAAAATATATCTCATTGGCGATACCATCATTGCTATTGCTTGACTTATTGTATTGGCAGCCATAGAATTTTTACTTGGAACTTAAAAAAATGACTAAACACAGTTCGGTTTGATCGAAAACTGTTATATTTAAATAATCTTATAAAGACAAACTATACAAAGGCAGTAAATTTAATATCTAATTTAATAGCGAATCATTCGTCGACAGAATATTATCCTTCCGGTCAAGAATTTAACCCTGTTCCCATTAAGCGCGACTACGGTCCCCTCTCGTCGAATCAAATTTTCAAATCAGAATATCAAAACATCAGATTACAAATGAAATTTTTATATTGACCTAAGTAACGACCACCGTGGCAGCCAACGCCTTCAAATAATTAAACTTTCAGCGTGTCTGACTACGTACGTTCCATTTTCACTGTGTCGACTGCCACAGTGAAAACGGACGTGGGTAGTCAGACACGCTGAAATCCTAATTTATTAACAATACAATCAACTAATTTTCAAATTTAACTTTTCAATTCGATAGCTAGCATTATTAGCTTAATGTTAACGCTATCCGTTGTTTATTTTATCATTTCTGTTGGTAATTATTTGATTGTACAAAATTTCGGGTGCCGGTCACCGATGACACCCCCGTGGCCAGCCAACGTGTTAATTATTTGATCGTACAAAATTTTTGGTACCAATCACCGGTGACCACCGTTTCGTACACTCGAAGGTAGACACGGTTTGCGGATCGTTGTGATAGATTTGATCGTGCCAGTATCTTGTCCGCGTATCGATCTGGCTTGTGCGCGTGTGCGGCCGCGATGCGATAATTGTCACTCGTCGTAGGAGAAGATTTTGCTAGCCGCAGTGCAGTAAATTGTCTCGACCTCTCGTCGACACGGAACGGTGATTGCAATCCCGTACGTGTCGCGGAAATAAGTGAAACAGATTGGCTGGTAGCCAGTGGTTCTCCATATTAAAGAAATATTTTTTACCATCTCGTTCAATCGACGATTTGTCAGATCGACACGTCAGAAGTCCGATAATAATTTCGGAACACCTTGCAACTTTCACGGAAAGTGGGTACCTTGCATTACGATAATTATCATATCGGTGCGTTAAATTTCTAATAGCTATACCGTAACATGGTCTATCAAAGTTTCAGGAATTTGACCCAGTTGACATTAAGCCACGGTTATGGTCGCTCGTCAAATGAAATTTTCAAATCAGAATTAAATATCAAAACGTTTTATATCGGGTTAAGTAATTTAATACAGAAAGGGGTGGAAAATTGAAATTAAAAATTGAAAATAAGAACCCAGAAGAGAGATTTTAAGATATGCACCTAAGAAATTCGGAGCTGGCCAAATAATTGAAGGTGCTTTATAATAATATTATAAGTAAATCGGACCCCAAAAAAAGAGGGTTCGAACGGAAAGAGCGGACGTAGAGTCGGGACGAATGTTGCCTCTCTATTGATCCAAATGATACAGACACAAAGGTACACGCGGGCTCTGTTCAACGATTTTAACAAGCCCTGTATGTCGACGGCAGCTCTCGTTCCGTCGAAATAAATTGCTTCGGATAACCGTACGAGCTATGCCGTGCCCTCCTGGTGCACCGTGTATGACCGATATTTAGCCTTTGCTGAGATTTGAACCCAACATAATGACAGGACCGAATTAGGAGGTCGCGAAACCCCGGGCACTATTTCATATCTATTTCAACCCTTTCGATAGACTGCTGACTTATGTTTCTTTGTTACTTGCCGATTCAGGGAACCCTGTGAAATTATTTTACTTTTCTTATATTTTTACTTTACCTTAATTATTAACCTTTCATTAGAAAAAATGGCTATGATAAAAGCCAATCGAATGAATTCCTGACACAAATCGTCGATAGTTTTTTTCTGGGTAATTAACTTGTCAAGAATCCATCAATTACCCGAAGCAATTACGCGTTTTCGTTTTATCCGATGTTCCATTACACCTGTTCGTAATTCGCCCGTTAATTGAATCAATTTCACGCTCAATTCTATTGTCTGATTCGCGCGATGTCGGTAACAGAATCATTCGGATGAATCCTGTTTTCTTTTTCACGTTATCCGATCGATTCGTCAACAAACATTGCTGATCGTTTGCACAGAGTGCTTGCGTCGGTAGGTGAGTACGTAACGAAATTACATAATCGTCGTGCTTCCTCAATGACCAGCGACCGCTATGTGACGATCAACGTGAGATAATAATCTCGTGGAATTGTCGCGTTTATTGCGACCCGTGTACAATGTCGAGCAAGCTGGTCTTTCCTAGGGAAAACGACTCATCAGATTGAAAGTTAATAGATGATTAATCAAACCGTTCAGTAATTTCGGATCATTTTGCTTCAAGCTGGAGAAACCTTTGTGTGTATGGTTTGATTTTGATAGAAATTGAATAGAAATTTTTTTAATTATTCACGTTGCTTGTAATTGAATTTTGATTAAGTAAATTGTTATATTTTATTATTAAAAGATTTGTTAATTGACGCGATGGAAGCCCAGGAGGTTTACAAGATACGTTCGAATTACAAATTTTTAGATTGCTTGCATGGAACATTAGGAATATGAATTATAGAAATATTGACAGTAGGAATTAAAGAATTTTCATATTATTTATGGTAAATACTAGCATTGCGAATTATATGTAGAAATACTAATAATAGAGATACAGAATTTCCCTATCATTCATAAAAAATACTAGCAATTCGAATTATAGAAATACCGACAATAGGAATTAAAAAATTTTCACGAGTTATAGGAATACTGACAATAGAAATTATTACAAAATTTCCATATTATTCACAATAAATAATGACAGAATTTTCATATTATCTATACCGAATACTATTAATATAATTTAGCAAGTTACCACTTTCATATTTTAAGATAGGTTTACGTTCCCCAAAAAATTACCACTTTTCCTTGAAAAACGTCTAACTTCTTCGATATCGATAACCCGTAAAAGAAATTACTCTGTTTAGTTTATACGACCGGTATCGTGTACCATCTATCGTAGAATATTTTTTATCTAATCATGAATGCATTCCAACAGACGCGTCAGCCAGCTACTACATACTTAATCAAAGACCCACGTTGGAATATTGAATTACCATGAATAATTCAACGAATTAATCCAGTCAGGGTTAAGATTATATAAATGCGTCGTGGATCGTTGCCTTATTTCATTCGGATTCCTCGAGATTTCAATTCTTATCATAATTTGTACTGGAACGATTTATTTAACGCTAGAACTACCGACGTTTTATGTATACCGACTTTCAGGTGGAAAACAAAATAGAAAAGTAAATAAATAAAGAATGAAATTAGCATATACAGTAAGGTCATTCATTCCGATAAGAATTAACACGTATTTTAATAAAAGTATTTGAATAAATTTTGTCATTTAATTTAAGAAACCTTTAACCAGTCATTTTTACCGTTTCGGTAGTTATAGCGTTAACACGTTGACTGACGCTTGAACTTCAATAGAAATTTGTCTACTTAATTAGAAATCGTCGTATTATATACTTCAAATTTTGAATAATAAAATTTCATCAAAATAAATGCTTTGCCTGACCAAGTTTTCAGCGCCTTTAGAGAGCTTTTGATGATTATGATCGATTAAATTTTAGTAGAAAAGTGTATAAAACTGATTCAATTGAAACGCATTCTTACACTCGAGCGAAAGATACCGAAACCTACTACATAAAAATTGATCAAATCAAGTATTTCGTGAAAAATAACTGAGAGCTTAACAAAAGAGTATCGAACAAATCCAAAAAGATTTCATAGTAACAAACAATCAGGGATAAAATTCATACACGGAGGGCTCGAAAGTCAATCATTCCAAGTCCACCTGTGCCATTTAAATACTCTGTCATTATCAAAATTTTCAATCGATCAAACGGTTTTCTGATTTTATACAAATTTTACCGGCAGACATCGGTGCTAATACCGAGCACAGAATTATTTACAAAATTCTTCGCTTAATTATATGAATATAAATTGTAACCGACACTGATCGTATTCCGAACCCATCAAATTTCAGAATAAAACATTTTCCTGAAAATTCCAACAATTTATCAAACCTACAGAACCTTTCTGTTCCAAAACGTAGTTACGATAAATCTTCGTTTCAAGGGGCGACCCCGCACACATACATCACCCCACGCAACCCCTAAAATAAAAAAGAGAACAGCGACTTCCCCACCCCGTGGAACGTAACAATCGAAACAAATCCGACAAGCCGGGACAAAAGTCCCTGAGTTACCGCAATGAAAAGCAAACGGTTGGCTAAATCCGATCGTTTTCACAACTCCGTACCCAGAGTCGAACCATCGTTCACGATGAACGATGAGAAACAGCCATGGACAGGATTACCGGTGTCCTCGAGGACTCGTGGATCGATGAAGCTGCCACCAGTCGGAAAACCGACAGGATCTGCGCCAGTCCACCCCAAAATCCTGATCGATAACGGATTATCCAGGCTAGTGTTTCTCAAACCTTTTGGTCCGTGACCCCCTTTATTAACACGTTCAGTCGTGGCCTAACATGATCCAGCTTGGTCGAGATAAGGAAAAGTTATAAATCATAAATTAGGAGGCCGGCGCTCTTTTGATGAATTACATTGATTATTGAGAAATTCAATAGTTTGTAGAATTTTTACCGATATACCAGTTTCCTAATTACCGACGAAAATACAGGCGTGGAGAATTATACGACAATCGGAAACTGAATTCACGTCTTTGATACTATCAGTTGATTATCCTATAATCAGCCTACCGTCGTCCCAAATTCCACTATCCATTATACCGAGTACTGGAGATGCAATCGCGTAATGCTGCAGTCCATGATAAAGTTCGCAGGATGCATACGATCGACCTAATGCAGACACACTCCTGTGAGAAGAGGTGTGCGTGTGAGCCGGACGCGGTTCAACATCGACGTACAGGCCGGAAGTGGTTGTCGGGCAGGAAAACGTCGCGATAAGGCCGCGAGTTTCAGTTGGGACTAACGAATCGAACGATACACCGTTTCACGTTTAAACGGATCCAGGTTAATCTTTGCGTTCGATAATTCATTTATCGTCGGGAACGAAAGATTGAAATTTTCTATCGTAACAAATAATTCCACGACAATTGATTCGGTTAGTTTTATCTTTTAATCAAAGTGTTAATTTCATTCAGCAACATAAGAATTTTATCATTTTTCATATTGAATTATTTTATATTTGTGACCCCAGTCAAGAAGATCAAAATTTCCTGTATAATGATTAATTACTTTGAACTTAATCTTAACTTCATAAATTAATTTCTTATTTTTGATTAGTTTATACTTCAATTTTTCCGTAAAATATTCACGTTTCAAATCGACACGCCTCGATTCTTAAACCGATGGACGATTAATGAAATAAAACGAACACACGTTCCAGGAAGATGGAACGATCACTTCCGTTCAAGGTGCATCTGGGATTCACCGGGGTAGACAAAGAATCGCGGACAGTCCGTGATGGGGAGATCGTAATCGTCGAATTAAGGTCGAGGGTAACAGGGCTTTTATCGAGAAAAAAAAGCATATCTAGGGGATCGACGACTCCGTTGGACGTAATTATTCGTTAGAACCAGGGGACACGATTGCAATTAGCGCGATAAAATTCGTTGGCGAGTGTTGAGAACGGATTACAGAATCAGACGAGTTTGTTACTACAAAATTTGTAGAAAATCTTTCCAATTACCGATTCTATTTTCAATAAGTCTAATATATCGATTGAGACGTATTTCTGTTAACACTAAAACTTCTGATTTCTTATTTGAAATCACAAAATTGATTAAAAGGCTTTCGTCGAAATATAAGTCGAATATATAAGACTTTTATCGAGATAAAGAATTATTCTATGTTTCATTTATTTTGAAATAAGTGAAAATAAACAAAAAAATTCAGTTAAAACCGCGCTGTGCTCGGCAATCCACCGATCCATCAATCCAGAATCTTAAAAAATATCCATCGCTCGCAGGACAATCTTATTTATTAATATATTTCTACACTATCAATGATTGGAACCATTAACAGTCTACAATTCCAATATCTCGGCTTCGTATTTCGAATTACTATCCCGGGAATAGTATTCGTACCAAATGGAAACCTCTAACAAACAATTCGAATCACACCAGGGTCAATAATACGAGAATCGCAACAGCAACCGCGACCGCTCGATACCAAAGTTGACAATTAAATCCACGAGGACCCCAGGTTCTCGTTAACGCGAGAAACAGGGTGAATTCAACCCCCTTTCAACGGCAGACTGTCGAGAGGATGTCGCAGACACAATCGAAAATTTCGTCGTAAAGCAGACGCGACAAAACCGAGTTTAATCGAGTTGCATAACTAAACCGACACCCTTCGACGAGAATGGGGGTTGGTGGGGGGTGGATCCGGAAGGGTTTGAAGAGTCACGACTGGTTAACTAGAAATTTTAACGAAGTCAGCCACGCTTAACCCAATTTTGATCCTCATCGACCAGTCGACTTCGTTTTCCGTGAAAAGGGTTGCTTTTGGGAGGGGAGGGAGGGAGGTTGGTCGAAGCTTCGCGTCAACGTTAACAAACTTCCGGGATACGGCGACACGGAATTAGTTACGCTGGGTAATAATGTAGGGAAGTTGAACGGCGAACGCCGGGGGTGCTTGTTTTAGGGGTTGCAAAGTTTGTTGACGAATCACGAATCGTCCTGCAATTTTATTGCATGAAAGAAGCGAGTGATATTTTGGATTGAATTGTTTGAAAGAAATTTATTTGATTAAAAACTCGTGACTCGATCACTGTAAATTATTATATTATATGTATACGAAGACAATCAACGCGTTGATTGCTACGATAAATTAATTTTCTCGTGAAAATTAATATGTCAAAACGTTCGTTTCGTCGAGATGAAATTTCAGTGTTTAGAATTCAATTAGCAAAGGTTAATTAAAATGTTTCGACGCAATTTGTTCGTTAACGAATAAATTTCTATAAACGGTTCTGTGCGATGTACCAAAGATTATTTGAAATTATTTAAATTTAATTCATACCCTTACAAGTACCTAATTTTTATAAAATTAAAATTTTATTTACATTCAATTTGCATCCCTAAAATTCACAAATTTTCATAAGAAATTAATTTTGATTCGAACTATTTCAATCGAATTTGTATCCCACACAAGAAAATAGAATAAAAATCGATTATCACAGATTACTCGAAATATTTCAATTCAACCCAACCCCTTAAAAAAGTGAAAATGAATTACTACTCAAATTCCAATCCCCTTCCTAAATTCCAACAAAAATAATTCGTACACGAAACATTCTTCCAACCAATGAAATCCAACGCCCTCTCTAAAATCAATAAATTTTCGTAAAAGGTTAAACGATACACCTCAAGGATTACCGGAACCGTTTAAATTCGATCAGTACCCCAGAGTCTACAAATTCTAAAGGCGGTTAACGAACGTGACAGGGGTCTGATGAAAATTCATCCGGAAACCGAGAAATCGTCCGGAAATGTGCAACCAAGAGGTACACCTTAACGAAATTTGCATTTACCGGGGAATAAAGGCACGTAAATCCACGACGGTTCGCCACGGAAGGTTAAATAAGAAACACGGCGAATTTACAATTGAATGCTGTTACTTCTGGCTGTAACAATTTATTCACGACAAGACCAGGCCACGGTATATACAACCGGAATACATTAGACAGCGACGCTTGTGGCGTCCCACGTAAACCCTGAAGGGATTATGGCAGCCGAGGAGGATCGATCGTTCGAGTTCCCGTTTCAAACTGCATCGAAAAATTATATTCGCATTACGCTTCCGTTCGAACACGCTCTGGATCGAAGATGAAAAGTGAAATTATTCTTTTACTTCGACTACTTCGAGATTTCAAAAGACGACAGGATTATTTGGGCGACGTATGGATTTCTGCAAAGATTCGGTAACAACGTTAAATTGCAACAGATGACATTCTTAACCCTTAAACGGTGGAGCAGTATTTCTGCTAAAGTTGGCTGTGTAAACTTTCAAACAGAAGGGTTTTGTGCGTTTGAAAATAATATTTGAAGGGGTGCGGTTGAAATTTCGAAAACATAGTCGACCCAGGGTTAACGAGAAGATTAGCTAAAGTACTCGGAAATTTGTAGAAAATAAAATTGTAAATTCTAAAAATTGTTCATGATATATTATATAATTTAAATTATACTTATCATAATTTCTGGCCTATAATTTAATAATACTAGGCTAGAGAAAAATTCTTTTCCGTTGAAAAGGTAAAATTCATATCGCGACATTTATTAGAATCGAATTTTGGAATCTGGCACAGTTTCCGCGAAGGTTTTATTATTTTTCTGTTTGCTTGATATCTGTTTTTTAAACGTGTTATCGCAACTACCCCTGTCACTCAAACTGTTAAACCCCTATAACCAGCCCCAAATGTTTCACGTCGGAGAGAGAAAAGAATGATAAAGCTCAGCGTATAAATCATACGATAAATTCAATTTTTTTCTTCTTCCGAGCAATTCGTTACTTCTGGGTCACAAGCGGCGATTAACCCTTATCCGGTCAAGGTGAGTCCAACAACCTCGTGCGCCTACTTTTTATACAGCCTTACGTAACATGATCGGACGAATGAATTTTCGAAATATTTTGATTACTTCTAATAATCTATTCTACCCTTTACAGGCTGCTCAATTATTTCACCACGAAAAGGACCAATTGTTAAAAGATCATCGAACAGTCCGCAAAGGGATGAAAAGATATCTAAAAGTAAACGTCTGACCCTCGAAGGTTAAGAGGAATCCACGACCGATACCCGACTACTTAAATATAGTTGAATTGAACAACAGATCCAAATGACACATCTGATAACGATAATAACTAGAATTTGCGTAAATAACACCGATAAACAGTATCGTTATTTGAATGAATAAAAATAGAAATTTCGCCGTGTTACGTCAAAGTTACACGGACGTGTAGGAACGGTAGGTAGGGGTAGGGTGTGTTAAAACCAACCCGTCGATGGTACCGTACCATTCTGATCCAGAAACCATCCCCCCTGACCACCCCCTCCTCATCCCGCGACGCGACGTTCCACTTTCCGTTTCTCCCTTTTTTTTTTTTTTCACTGGCCATCGCGGGTCGATGAGGACCGTGCCGTCGCCGAGCCGATGCGCATGCGACCTAAACCACCCATCCAACACCCATCACGGATCAATACCCAACCAGGCCAACCTACTACTCCTGTGTGGATGAGTCGACGCGTAAGCTCGAACGAGCAGGAGAAAAACCGCGTGTGCGGCAGACACACGAGGAAACAGTACTGTTCAAAAGTTTGCCCCCTCCCCCTCGATGCCAGTATCGTTGCCCTCGTGGCGATGTCGCACAATGGTCCGTGAAACGAAAAAAAGAACCGTAATTTTCAAAAGATGACAACGATTCTTGTTTTGTCTGTAGAACGTCAACGACTGTCAAACGATGGTACGTTGGATAATAATCTGTATAAAATTGTTTATTGAACTTTTGAAACACACGTTAACACGTTGGTTGCCACGGGGGTCACCGGTGACCCGCACAAGAAATTTTTTTGAATCAAATAATTACCAACAGAAATGATAAAATAAACCACGGATAGCGTTAACATTAAGCTAATAATGCTAGCTATCGAATTGAAGAGTTAAATTTGAAAATTAGTTGATTGTATTGTTAATAATTAGGATTTCAACGTGTCTGACTACACACGACCGTTTTCACTGTGGCAGTCAACGTGTTAAAATGGTGACATTTTGAAAAGTTTATGACGTTGTAACTATTGAGCTCCATCGTGGTCCAAGTTCTACATTGTTCACTGACACTTATCAGAATCCTGTGCAAACAATAGCCATCTTATTCAGCTGCGTAAACCTGGTTACGCAGTTATTTTTGTTAATAATGTGATAGCCGGTAGTCGGATATGAAAGATTTGACCATAATATAAGCGGAATAATACCTAAGTAAAGCTTCAAATTTTAATAAATTGGAATGACGGAAATGATCATATCTTTGCAACTGTTTAAATCACTTACTTTTGGGATTGGGTATCGAGAAAAATGGAATGAAACAATATGTAGAATATTGTATAATACCAAGCTTAACATATTTGAGAAAATTCTATTTCTGTATTTCTCAATTTTTTAAATGGAAATTTCGACTTTCCATATAAACCGATTTTGATGGCTGATGAAATAACTCTTGTTTACATTCTTTCAAAAAAAATTTTTGGAAAAAAAAATACAACCGACTTCGGAATGCACTAAAAAGGACGAAATAATTTAAATCTATATTTCGGAGACGGCGCAAAATTAAAAATTGTGTAAATGAAGGATGTTGTTAATGTGAAAATATGTAAAAGTATTAAAGAATTTTGACAATTTCCAATGTAGAAAATTTTTAATTTTGCGCCGTCTCCGAAATATAGATTTAAATTATTTCGTCCTTTTTAGTGCATTCCGAAGTCGGTTGTATTTTTTTTTCCAAAAATTTTTTTATTTCACATTTTTTAGTGGCGATCGGAGCATTCCTTGAAAAGTTCAACAAAGGGATAGGAAGAGAAGGGCAGGGAAGGGCAGGGTAGTGAAGGGAAGGGCAGGGAATGTTGCAAATGGGATCATCGTGGAAACAACTTCGGCCGCAAAATGTAATACTAGGCTTCATCGATATCAGGCCGAATATACGTGAAATAGCACGTTTTTTGCGATAAAAGCGGAAAAAATGTAGAAATCCGAACCGGGTTTTTTTACGGGACCAACTGTTGGTCATACTCTGTAAGATGCTAAAGGTTTCGTTCCGATTGGTCCATCCATCTTGGAGTAATCGATGACCATACACAACGCGGACGAAATCGTAGGCTTTTTTGCAATAAAAAGGTGGCAAGCGGTGGTGAAATGCAAAATTTTTTTTTTACGGGACCAACTGGGAGTCATACCCTACAAGATGCAACAGGTTTCGTTCCGATTGGTCCATCCATCTCAGCGTAATCGGGGCACATACATAAAAAAAAAAAAAAAAAAAAAATATATATACATGTCGAATTGAGTAACCTCCTTTTTCGAAGTCGGTTAAAAATAATTTTCCAAAATAATTTCCATGGTTATTTGCAATACCTTGCCACAACTTAGGCAACTTTTCGATACCTCTTTTATAAAATTCTGGCTGCTTCAACTTGCAAAAGGCATCCAAGAGTTAAAAAGAAGCGACGTTTCTTTTCGCTTTATCTAATATTTCGAAGCATGGTATCGAAGATATGCTTTTAGAGTAAAACGTAATAGTTGATGTTCACTCTACTGGTGATACCACCCAGTATGGTAATAGTGCCTTACAGCAATAGCACACCTTGTAGTAATACTAACCTACGGCAACATCAATCTACGACAATACTACCAACCCCTATGGCAATACTATCAATAAAATTCGAATTTTCAAATTTACATTTCCTATAATCTTTATATCTAAAACTCGTAAGTTCCAATTTCGATTATAAAGAATTTAAATCAGACAGTTATTACTGTCTACCGTAGCAAGTGTTCAACGTATCAACCCGTCGCACCCTTAAATTGTCAACACATTCATACAGCCTTTGCATCATCCCCCATTAATCTTCATATTTCTACACAATACTTTGTCTACTCGTGTTTTGACTTCTGATTCTCTACGGTGGAGTGTATCGGCTGGAATTGATTCCTTTTTCTACAGGGCGGTGACACGTGCGAATGATCGAAAGGTTGCGTGGAGGGGTGACATTTTGACCGATTGGATTCGAACCCCGATCGTTCTGATCATTAAACAACCCTGACTATCCACGAACATTTTCTCCTCGAGAGCCAAATGGCTGCCGCCTGCGGTCGAAGGGTACAACGAAAGTATCCGTGAAAAATGAGGGTTGGAGGAGCAGGAAGTGCTTACTTTCATGATTCTTCTTGTTGGGAATATGGGATGCTTATATCATGCCCATAGAGGGTGATTTATAAATGGTAATGGCGCTTTGATCCAGTCAAAGCTGAGAATACCGTAGCGACCAAGAAATTTGTAGCGGTACAAATTTTATTAAGACGCTTTGATTAAAATGCTTGTTAATTTTTATCAGGATAAGGAGTTGCTGTATATGTTGGTATACGTTTCATTGTTTATCTATTTATTTTTCTATTTTATTTCCAACTTGAAAGTAAATGCACATAAAACTTCGGTAGGTTTAGTGTTAATATATTTGTATTATAATTTTTCGCAAATTTACCGTATGAAAAATTCTGAAAAAATTCACAAACACGTACACCACAGAACAGAATATCCCTGATTTTTTACAAAATTTTTCCTACGCTACAACAAAAGATATAAAGCTTAAATTGTCACATGCGTTTCGCCCTGTAACTACCCTTCAAGTAGGGGTAGCGGCTTGATATTTGGCAAAAATGATTTTCTTTGAACGCTCTATTAATTGATACGTTCGTTGATTAATTTGGTCTAAAGGCACTTTTGACCCCCTTATCCTGGTACACTCTTTGAAAAATTAAATTTTGAGCAGAAATTTATTTTATTCTCGTTCAGCGGATAATTCAACAGGATAATTCGAGTCCGAAACGTTTGAAAAATTCAGAATTCTTCAAACTTCAAAGTATTTTTTAACTCACCAACCTAATACAAATTCCGTTCTGCCCTCTTTCTTTTATTTTCCCTTTCTCTTCTCACCCCTTAATGGATACCGTCTCATTTTTCCTCGTTCTCGTTCGTCGTTTTAACGACTTTCCTTCATTTTTTTTTCCTCTTCTTTTTCCGCTGACGAGGGCTGCCAGAAGCACGGCCAACCAGGTCAGCGAGCACTCTCGTCCTCGTTCGTCGGTGCTCTTCCTCGTGTCTCTACACTCGTGTAACAACCACCTCTAATGGGGACATTCTTTGACGTCCTGCGTGCCAGTGTTACCAACCTTTCTCCGACTGTTTGTAAAATTTACAGCTTTCCTCATAAGCGATCAAACTTTCACAAAATATCTGTACTAGTTTGGATTGATTCGACGTCCAGCAACCAACGGTACCAACTTCTTTTCGAACATTTCATACAAAAATCTATACTTTGCTGGTTTATTTAATCAGAGATACATTCTTCAGGGTCCAGCAATCAGTTTTATCAAATTTCATCCAATCGTTCCTAGAATTTAAGGCTTCTGACTAATTTCTATTGATGGATTAAATTGCAGCTACATTCTTCGACGCCCTACAACCGGTATTACCAATTACATACGGTTTGTTCGAGAGATTTAGGAAAAATCTACTGGTATTTTTTATTGTTCTTCGAACCGGTGCTGCCAATTTTCCTTGATTATTATTTTAAAAAATACTTGCAACGTTAAATTTTAGTTTCCCCAATTACAGTTAAAATAATGATTTATTACATTCCAGTACCCAAGTTTCGTACGGTAAATTCTCGAAACTTACATCAGCCCCTAACCAACTTTCTTCGATAAAGTTCCAAGATTCTGAGCTGCTTAAAAAATCTGCTCGATCGATTCTGAATACGTAATAAAAATTCTTTAATTACACTCGTGTTTTATCGCATCCTGCGAACAGCGTTGCCGATATAATTGTCGTAAAAAGTTTCGTGGGGAGAAAAAGGTGCTCGATATTCCAACGTTTTATTCGCTCACAGATTCGGTATTCTTGCATCGCCCTCTGGGAAATTCGTTGAAATCGTTGCTACCTTTTTCCCTCCCCCCTGCCGGTAATTCGCTCGGGGAAGAAAATTGGCCAGAGAAATGGTCGGCGAAATGAGAGTGGCGGTGAATTGAATCGTTGATTTCACGGTAGCTACGGGTGTCTGCTTTAACGAGACAATTTGCAGAAAAATAGAACCGCTTTGGAGACGGTCTGGTCGATTGAAAATCGCAATTACAACGTACAGTTCGATCGGATGGAATTCTACTTAATTATTCAATCGAATTGTTTAACTTCTATCCGGTGGAAAAATTACGTATTCGATGTTTTCTTTTAATTATAACTTCGAGGATTGTACTTACCCTTTTCGCATAGACGTTCGAATTTTGGTACCGGAGTGTAATAAATAATTATTTTAACTGTAATTGGGGAAACTAAAATTTAACGTTGCAAAGGAGAGTTTCCATTGGCTGTAAAAATAATCCTCTGAAATTTCTAAATTTCGTCGAAACAACAGAGAATACAAACAAATGTCTAAGTTTTGAAAATTCAAAACTTGGTTGAAAATTTCAATTTTGCTTAAGGAAAGGTCGTTGCAACCCTCGTAATCGATTTTCTGTTAAACACAGTTTCATAGGAAAATTCTAAAGAAATTCCAACCCCGCTGTACCCCTGAAGTCCCGGCGTGCAACCAGTTGCCAGTACCAAGGAACCAATGACCCATCCCATCACCTTCGGCTCGTCTGGTAAATATGTAACCAGTTCACACGGATGGCTAATTCGCGTAACTGTGTTACCCATCCACGTAAACTAATTTCCATCAACGCGAAACGTTCAATCGATTCTCGAGGTAAACCGGACCAAACTTCGACACATCTGGTTGGTTCTACAGCGATGCTCTCACGGTTTATCAATTATGACGAGAACGATATTTCAAAATTACTTAGTTTCTGGATATACATATTTTTAAACGAAGGTTCTGTTATCGATATCTTCGAACAAAAATTATTATCGAGCAGGTACGTATAAGAATTGTACAATTTGGCACAGCTCTAATCCTTAAAATTACAGTTTTAGATAGAAATTCTGGAAAAAAATTTTCTTACATTTTTGAAATATTAGAATTATCGGACATGAAATTTAAATTTTATTGGTATTCGAATCTTCCAAGTTTTATGGGATCCGGGAAGTTTTCCCGGATCCCTGAAGAGTCCTAGCAAAATTTTGAACAATTTTTCAAATCTTGTACTTTGCTATTTAACAATCCGGGTCCTTGCCCAGAAGAAATTCAAATTTCCCACAATTTCTGCTATTCCCTCAAACATAATTTCTCACAATAAAAATATACAGAATAAAAATTCGAAATTCGAGCTCGTTTACATTTCGACTGCACCAATGGAAACCAATATTTGAGCCGAAGGAGCTGCGCAAACGTGGCAAAATTACTGCTCGACATTCCAAGGAAGCCGACACGAGCTTCCGATAAGCGAAGCAGAGGCCGTGTCTCGACGGATCTTGAATATTAGATTCCGGAAATTTCCAAGTTTTGCCATTAATTCAGCGAACACCGGAAGCTGGGGATTTCTTGGTCAAACGAATTGTCGAGAACTTGCGAGAACACTTCGCCCCTGTTCATCCATAAGAAATTTCAGAAACTTCTCGTATTATGAAACATCGGTCAACGAATTCTTTCCAGACTCGATTATTCTGAACGAGAAAATTGCAAAGCAGAACTGCTGCGAATGGAAACTTGGAAATTGAATAACGTCTTTTGGTTTATACGTATTCTGTTTACCGGAGATAAAAATATTAACCGAGACGATTTTCCACGATTTCAACAAGCCCCGGAAGCGTTGACAGAGAATTCCGAGTCTGTTAATTCGTCCAAAAGCAGCCGCAACACGATTTTCCCAGTTTTTTCATTCAGCATCGCGACTAATTCGCAATTAAGTCTGGCCCGGAGCTTCGGTTAATGAGAATCGCATGGAATACGCGTGGTGGTTTAATTTCCCGTGGCTCGAGCGTCTTGCAACTCGCGGAGATGAAAATTCAAAGAAAATGCCCGAGAAATTTTCTCTCTTTCGAAAGAATGTTTCATTACGAAGGGACGGATGGATAAAAATTCTATTTGGCGAGATGCTATCGTTAACGACTACGGTAATTAGCATGTACAATGTAAATTTTTTTCTTTATTGGTGCGGGAGAGATAAAACAAGGTTGCAAAATTGAATGTTACAAGAAGAACCATTCCAGTACCATTTTATAAAAGGTTGTTGTAAAATATGAATTTCCTTCGATGTATTACGACTGCATGATAATTTTTTGGAAAAGTACTTTTGATCTTCCTGTGAAACATTAAATCCTCCTGGTCGTAAGGTCCCAGCCAAAAGGTTAAGATTTATGATATTAATCCGTTTCAGTGATTTCATGAGATTTCTTTTATTATAAACCAGGCGTCGCGACGGCAACGTATGACCCGTGGGTCACCAAGTGACCCCACTTGAGTTTCGCAAATAAAGTATGATATATACAAAATAAATTATAAAACATAAACACGAAACAAACACTTTGAGATAGTGTAATTTTCCAGAGTGCAGTTTCCTCTAGTGTAAATAATCCCTATCGTCTGTATTCCCTAGTCTTGTTACACCTTGGATGAATAATCCCTTGTTTCAATACTCTCTGGTGTAATTATTCCTAGTGTCAATATTTCCTAGTGTAGTTATCCCTAGCATCTATATTCCCTAGTTACACCTTGGATGAATAATCCCTAGTTTCAATACTCCCTAGTGCAAATATTTCCTAGTGTAGTTATCCCTAGTTCCAATATTCCCTAGTGCAGTTTCCCCTGGTGTAAATAATCCCTAGCGTCTATATACCCTGTTGTAATTATCCCTAGTGTCAATATTCCCTAGTGAAGTCATCCGAAGCGTAAATACTCCCTAGTGTAATAGACCGTGGTATTAATACTCCCTAGTATAATTGTGCAGGTTATAATCGCAGGTTGAAACGACTCTAACGATAAGCAGTCGAATTTTTTAACAGACAATTTTTAAAGCCAGTGATATGAATTGTAAAACATTAGTAATCTATTATTTCGAATTAAATGGGATCAGAAACGATTCGATACCGTACGAATCACGAGATTTCTTCTCGTAAAAACGATCACCTAGAATCTCCAGAGATACATCGATCTCCCTCCAACATCCCCGAAGGAACCAGCCGGAAGTAACAAACGCGTTCAATCATCGATCCCCTCCCCCGTTCGGTGACGCTAATTCGATTAAAACGGGCCAAATTGGAAGAGCTCGTGAATCCTTTCGAGAATCAATCAAAGTTGTCCGCTTTGTTCCAACGTATCGAACGAGAATGTTAAATGAAAACTCGATGAACCGCCACCGTCCTTGTGGACGACGTTCACCAACCCGTGGAACGGAAACACAATTACGGTAATTAATAGGAGCAACGAGGTTTCGTCGAACGAACTACGGAGAATATTTCAACGATACAGCTTATTTAGATGGAAAAACGTTGTAAACAACGCTGTCTCTTCGTTCGTTAAAATGCTATATCCATTATTTTTGTTTCTTCTTATTTTTCAAGCTGTTATGAAATATATGGAATTTGATGTATTTTGTATTATTTAGGGAAAGTTAACGGCAGACGTTTGGAAATATTATTTTGTTAGATGGTAGCGTAATTGTATATTTTTATTTGTGTGCTTGAAATAGTGGTGGGGTGTTTCGTCAAGCGAGGCGATGATATCACAAATCACAAATTTTCACAGATCTAACCCTTTTTCGAAGAAATGGGTTAATTCGTGGAGGATAGAAAGCCATCAGCTGGTTAGAACGAGAGAATGGCAAGAGGCTGGCCTTGCCACGCACCCTAGCGTATTACTCACGCGGAGAGGAGAGGAGATGCGTGACGTCACGTGTGTGTGTGTAGCACAGGACGCTTTGCGAATTGGGTCAAGAGGGAGAGACTGGTCGTTTAACTCGAACGAGCAGATCAAAGCTTTAGATCAGAAGCGGAATGAATTTTTTTCTCTTTGTACGCCATTGAAATTGATCGAACCATAGAATGTTCTAATCAGAAACCCTATTCCGACTCGTCATCAAAATTCTAGCCAATGAAAATTGAATTTCTTCAATTGAATCGAAATTTTTCAAACGATTTTGGTTTATCTTTGAATTATATGTCGGAAGGTACGTGGAGAATATTATGTAAGGGGGCTAGAATCGTAATAATTGTTATCAGTAAGAAGGATAAATGTTAGCGAGGGGTACTAACGTCGTTTACCTTGAAGGAATTGGATCGCGTGTCTCGATACGGGTCTTCTCGCGTGCACGTTCACTCGTCGGTCTTCAGCGCGGCAACTACCGACGCGATCAAACATACCTCACGCGAACACGATCTTCCGGATCGCACGAGATCCGTGATGGATCAATCCTAGGATCTCCTACCTTGCATTTTTGAATCGAGTTTTGTCGAGTTAAGCAACTTTTCATT
Source organism: Stelis phaeoptera (assembly GCA_943735885.1). Taxonomy (NCBI): domain Eukaryota; kingdom Metazoa; phylum Arthropoda; class Insecta; order Hymenoptera; family Megachilidae; genus Stelis; species Stelis phaeoptera. The sequence goes on along the minus strand of OX030939.1, from coordinate 8,677,879 downwards.
CATGATTTTGCGAGACAACCTGTCCAAAGCAAAAATTTGTCAAACACAGTTGTCTTCAAACTGCAATTGTTTGAATAAAATCTGTTCCGATGCTGGTAGCTTTGAAATTCCACGACGAACTAATCGCAGGGAATACTGGTTTGATATTTTGAATTCAAACAGTTCAAATTACGGAATTTTTCATTCATGATTTTTCGATGGTATCTTGCAAGAGCAAAAATTTGCAACATAGTTGTCTTCAAAATGCAATTGTTTGAATAAAATCTGTTTTAATACCGGTAGCTTTGAAATTTCACGACGAACTAATCGCAGGGACAATTAGTTTGATATTTTCAATTGAAACATTTCGAATTAAGAAACTTTTCATTCATGATTTCACGACAGAATGACGTGAAAATAAAATCTACCAACACCGCTGTCCTCAAGCTACTACGATTGCAATAAAATGTGTTCCAGCGTTCACGACTCAAAAAATCCACGACGAATTAATCGTACGATCTACTAGCTTTCATTTCTGAATAGAGTCTCCTCGAATTACGCAACTTTTCATTCATGATTTTACGATAGAATCTCGTGGCAGCTGAATCTAACAACACCTCCATCATCGAATTGCTTCGATTTTAATAAAACCGGTTCCAATGATCGTAATTTCAAAAATCCACGACGAATCGATCACAGGATATGTTACCTTGAGTTCCCAAACAGAATCACCTCGGAATAATCAACTTTTCATTCATGATTTTACGACTGAATCAAAATATCACCCGTACAAAAGATCGATTTACAAGGCTAACAATTATTCCTTGCGCCAAAGAACATTTAAATCACGTGAAGAATGTTTAAAAAATTCTGCAACATCGTTGCCTCGCGGTTCATCAGGCTCGCGAAACGGTGGGCAGAATTTCCGCGATTAAATTTGGATATTCGTCTATTCTTGGCCGACCGTCCCTGAAAGTCTTCGAGACAGTCGGTGTTATTTATGTTCCACCCAATGTTCTTAAACATCGAATCTTTCTGAATCATCGGGTGGCTCGAAAATTCCATTACATATTTCCAAGAAGAAAAGTTTCCTAACATTGATTTAAAAAAGACATTATCGAAGAAAGAACATTTAAAATTCCACCAAATACGAAAAATCCGCATTTCACCTTTCTTTTCGTACAATAATGTAATTTCAAAGCACAAACGTATTTTTAACTGGACCACGAATTAAGTTCATAACATTTTCTTTCTGTTCACAATAATATTTTTTCTTCTGGGGATTTCTATACGTATTAGATTTAACATATTTATCACTGGATGATTGCTCAGTTTCGTTGCAATATTTGTTGAATTTCTGTTTAAATTATGAATTTTCGAGTCTTTAGCTTTCCTAATAAAATTGATAGGAATTTAGATTACGATTCAATATAATACATTATTATTTAAATTACACGACGTAAGCCGTACAAAATAGGGAATAAAGATCTCAAAAAATTAAGATTTTCACCGGTACGATATTTTACAAAATTTGTCGACGATTTCTGACTTTTTGAATGTAAATTACCGATGCAATTATTACTCGACGTACTCATTGATAATATATTATAACTTAAGAGAGGAAGGTCGAAATTCGTGTAATTTTAGAAAAGGAATCGTCTGATAATCCTGGTTTTCATTGTACGATAAACACGTTTTTTATTTACTAGATAAATTGACGACTCGGAGACGCCGTTTCAACAAGGCGTCGTTAACGTGCAAAGACATTGTAACTGCACACAAATAAGTTAATCCTTGGAACGCTAATGAACGGTATTTAGAAGGAATTATATAACAAACATAATGTAATAAAACCGACAACTGGAACGATCGTTCGAACCCCGCTTCTATCCACGACTACAAATTTTTATTCGCTCCCAATACAACAGAGTTGCGAATATTCCCGACCATAGGATTAGAAAAATATCCTCGAAACAATATTTCAATAAACGAAACGAATCTTATCTTACCATATCGTAAAATCGTCAAGTTAAAAATTACTCCAAAGAATTTACGTTGCATTCTTATCATAATTCAGCACTCTAATAATAATTAATATCATAATATAATATATTTACTATTAACACCTTGACTGCCACAGTGAAAACGGACGTGTGTAGCCAGACACGTTGAAATCCTAATTATTAAGAATACAATCAACTAATTTTCAAATTTAACCTTTCAAATCGATAGCTAGCATTATTAGCTTAATGATAACGCTATCCGTGGTTTGTTTCGTCATTTCTTTTGGTAATTATTTGATTAAAAAAAATTTCGGGTGCCGGTCACCGGTGACCTCCGTGGCAGCCAACGTGTTAATAGTAATTACCGACGGTCGATATTTTTTTTATTTTCAACTTCACAGATTTCTGGCTCAAACGTTTACAATTTTCATTCATTTCTATAATTCTTAATTAGCAATTTATAAATTCACCTATCGATAACAAATGTATGTTCATTATATAATAGAACTGGCACAGATTACTGCAAACAATTGTTTCAATTATTCGAAGGATAAGATATCCACGATTAATAAGATGGAAAGCGGTCGAAAAAGATACAAACGTATCTGATTTGCTATCTTTATTCGCGACAGTGCATTAGCCTCGAATTAGCCAATTAAAACGATCGAACGAATTAATCCAATGAACCTTAACCTCGAAATTCACTTGTACAAGTACAGAACGATTATGTACGCAAACGAGGATCCAGTTGTTCGTGAACCTTTCTAGGAATACGCTCGATCGATTCCTCGAGACACTTTGGTTTTTTAATTGATCGTCTTCGACCGCTAGATCCTTCTATCTGCTGTCTTGATTGCGTAAGTCATTTTCACCTTGAATCTATTTACCTTGTACAGAAGGAAATTATTGTAGCGGTGAAAGAATTACAATTGGGTTATATTAGAAAATTTATTATTCAGGATTTGGTCAAAGAATTAAAATAACCCAAGTCGGAAATTTTGTCATTTTTAGGGATTTGGCCAAATAATAATAAATTATTGCATTTGTTAACGAATTAAGGTAGCCTAAGCTGGAAATTAGAAATTTGGCTAAGAAATGTAAAATTATTGCATTTGTGAAAGAATTAAGATAGCCCAAGTTGTAAATTTTGTCATTCTTAATTGTAAATTAGGGATTTGGTTAAAAAAAAAAAAAAAAAGAAAAATTATTGCATCTGTGAAAGCCCAAGTTGTAAATTTTGTCACGTTTGGCTCAAAAAATGAAAAATCATTGTATCTGTCAAAGACTGAAGCCAACTATTCAAATCGACTCACCAAATTTCCACATTTAACAAAAAACTGTCGATACAATCTTTAAAAAAAAAAAAGAGAATGCATCCTTAATTCGTTTCCCAAGAAGATTGCTAAAAATCCTATAAAAGCATATAATGTTTCTTTCAAATTTCGTTCGAGATTCAGGTTCTAACGATATTTCGTATATTTTTCACGCCCGGAAGAGACAGAAATAAGAATGTTCGGCCAATAATTACTCGAACGACAGCCCGCGTAAAAGGGCAATCCCTTTGCGGGCCAACGACCGTCGACTTACTTCGTTAAGGAGAAACATTGGTTTAAACGAAGACCCGCAAACGCTCTAAGCAGAAGTCTTTGAAGAGGCTATTACAGCATTCGGATTTCCACGGGATTTCCAGCCCGTTTTCTTCCCTTGCCACCTACGTGCGAACGTTTCCTCCGTTTCCTGTTTGCTCGAGACACTTTGCCCCGTTTCACTGGCGGCTCGCTGTTCCGTCGCAGCAACGAAGATTAACGATTCTGAATTTCGATCCTTTCGAAGAAGAAAGAAAGGAGATCGTGCAACGATTGAATTAAAACGTGTCGCTTGGCTGAAAAATCAGCCATTCTGTTGCGAAAACGAAGATCAACGATTAGACCTGTCATCCTTTCGGCAAAGAAATTACGCGAGGATTTAATTAAAATGCCTCGTTTTAAGTTCTAATAGAGGGAAAACGAGAAAATGAAAATTTCGATCAATTTTCTTCGCTCTGGCGGGCCTTAAATTTTGTTTTTTCATTTTTAATGAGGTAAATTTAGATTGAATCTTAACACGTTGACTGGCACAGTGAAAACGGACGTGTGTAGTCAGACACGTTGAAATCCTAATTATTAAGAATATAATCAACTAATTTTCAAATTTAACCTTTCAAATCGATAGCTAGCATTATCAGCTTAATGATAACGCTATCCGTGGTTTGTTTCATCATTTCTTTTGTTAAATAATTTGATTGTAACAAATTTCGGGTGCCGGTCCCCGGTGACCCCCGTGGTAGCCAACGTGTTAAATAGGTAATTTATCAAATTATCACCGTGGTAATTTAATTTCTGCTACAAGAAGATCATTATGATACCTTCGGGAAAGAATAATTTCCTAATTTTCTATACAGCAGTGCTTATAACAATTTGGCATATTAAACATATTAAACAAGAAGTTTACCACATTAACTTCTAATTAGCTAGAAATAATTAATTAAAAAAAAAAGGAGGAATTACAAAAATATTGAGCAGGATTAATATCGTATCGATTGTGCAAAGTAGCAAAGAAAAAACGGTATTCTGAATAATTGTGATAATTAAAAAGATACGTAAAAATGTAAGGTATCAAGCAAAAACTGTTATAAGTAATAAATTCTCGACAAGAAAAATAGATTGCTACAATTCTAAGACGAAGCGACGCGATCGAGAAAGACAAGATGCTAAAAATACAATTGTAAAACGTGCACCGGTTGCCAGGTAATCATCGTAGGCACGTCATTATTCAATTTCTCGTGCGTGACGATACGTCATGCAAATAATTGAACGTTAATTACCAACGTGAACCGTGGATATGCATACCGGTTCGTCGACGATAAGAACGATCGATCCTTTCCGAGAAGAAAAGCAACAATCGATTATTGCGAACAGAAATCAGTCTTTCTCTATCTTGAAATGCAACAGCGGATAATAGAAAAGTAAACTGTAAAGATTGATCAGTTTGATTCATAATAATTATTACTTTAACCCTTTCACAAACCAGCGATGCAGAACCATGATTAACACGTTAAGCATCACGTCAGTCATCGGTGACCGACAGCCAACATTTTTTACGATCAAATAATTGTTATGCGTTAATATCAAGTTAATAATGCTGGTTATCGAAATCGAACAGTTAAATTTGAAAATTAATCTTTCAGTCCGTTTCCACTGTGGTACTCAACGTGTTAATAGTGGGTTAAAATCGGATTAAGAATTTTGTAATTAACACGTTGACTGGCACAGTGAAAACGGACGTGGGTAGTCAGACACGTTGAAATCCTAATTATTAAGAATACGATCAACTAATTTTCAAATTTAACTTTTCAATTCGATAGCTAGCATTATTAGCTTAACGTTAACGCTATCCGTGGTTTATTTTATCATTTCTGTTGGTAATTATTTGATTGTACAAAATTTCGAGTGCCGGTCACCGGTGACCCCCGTGGCAGCCAACGTGTTAATAATCGAGGATCAAATATTTACAGCAAATAATTATTTTTACTTCGCAGTGATTTGAAATTTCATCTTTGATTTGAGAAACCACATCTATGCTCGGTTTTGATGAAACAAGTTCGAAATAATCATTCGGGGAGATCTTCGTGGGTGTTCGTCGAGAGGGAAGCTATAACTTTTTGTATTTATAAGAAGTCTGAAAGATTTATTTTAACAGAGCTCGGGTTGAACTTGAAATTTGTTAGGCGAAATTAGATCAAACGCATTAAATTGTAATAAGAAAGATAACAGACAGAGAATTCTAGGAAAAATGATTTTTATTGAGTAAGAAGTCAAAAAACGAAATAAAAAGGGAGATCCTTTAAGAACGTTCTAAAAACGTGATCAGAGATTTCTAAGAAAAAGGGATGAAAGGCAAAGGTATTATTGGCACAGAAATCAAAGGAGGGGGGGGGGGGGGGGGGGGGTTACTTTGATAGAAAGAAAGATTCCCTTAAGAACCTTTCATCGGTGTCGCAGGGTAAAAGTTTCTAGAAAGAAAGGGTGAAGAGAAAAAAGAACTATTATCGAAAGGGAAATCGAATGGTGAAAGGAAGGGACATGTTAGGGTGGAATTGGCCGACGTTATCATACGAATCGAAATGTCAGAGGAATTATAAATAGGTTAGGATCGATAGGCACCCCAGAAGGCGAGCCTGGGCGCCATCTAGTCTGATGCCCTTCCACCTACAACCGCCCCTGTCTCTGTTTTCCTAACCAACCCTCTTGTTATCTATCATGCTACCTCCATAATTTCACCTCGAATCAATCCAACGATCTGTTTCAAAGATTTTAAGAGCCTCGAGGGATGGAAGATTCAGAAATTGAAAGTTTGAAAATTCAGAATTTACAAATTTAGAAACTTGGATACTGACAGTTTGGAAATTCGGAATTTGGAGACTAAAAGCTTGGAAATTAAAAATTTGGAAATTGGACGCTTGGAAATTCCGAATTTACAAATTTATAAATTTGGAAACTGAAAGTTTGGAAATTGAACGCTTGGAAATTCGAAATTTGGAAAGTGAAAGTTTGAGAATTAAGAATTTTGGAACTGGAAGCTAAGAAATTAAAAATTTGGAAACTGAAAGCTTTAAAATTCGAAATTTGGATACTGAGAACTAGGAAATTCAAAATTTGGAAATTAAGAGCTTGAAAATTCAAAATTTGGAAACTGAAAGGCTTGGAAATTTGAGAATTATTAATTCAAAGTTTAGAAATTAAAAATTTCCAAGTTTCAAATTTGGAAATTACTAACCTCGAGTTTGCAATTTTACTAGTTTGAAAATTTAAAATTTGCGAAAAGATTATAACAACTGTTTAGACATGAAAGGACTAAAATGTTTATATATTATTATACATTGAAAAATTTAATAAACAGAAGTGGTCATAACGAAAGGATTGAAAGAATCATATAAAAAAAAGACTGTATCATAATGTTACGCAACATAAAACTTCTAAAAGGAAAGTTTTTGAAGCAGGCTTGAAATTTTCCAAGTTTTCCACCAAATGATAGTCAAATAATGATCAAGGCTATTCACAAGTTTCGTCGTTTGAATATAAAGTACTACCATCTATTTCGATCTGGAAGGCACCATTGTGTGAAGAATTTTGAAAGAAAACTTTTCGCACAGGATAAAAGACGTAAAATAACATTTTACGACAAAGTTTACCAATTTAAATATTTTTGTAACTGTTCCAATTAACATTCTTCATAAGTAATAATATTTAAAACAAAATACCATAATTTCGAACGTAATATTTCTATGTCAAACAAAATTTTAATTACTTTCTTTACGAATTAACACGAATTTCCCAATTTTAATTAAGCAAAGAAAGATCAAGAAAAATATTAATTATTAATTAAATTCAATACTTTCAGAGAATTCTTTCAACCCTTAAAGTCTAAAAAATCAAAAATATGTTTACATTGAAAATGCAAAGAGGAATGAATAAAATCTCCTAGTTTATTAAGAAATAAAATTTTTAAAAGACAACTGCATGATTTATAATTCCCCATCTGTTTCTCAATGCTCAATAATTATTCAACCCTCTATAAACAACAACCCTCTGTTGGCACGTTTCTACCGCGTACAAACTAAAACGAAGGAAACTGTGTCTTCAAGAATCTGTCCGTCCTCGTGTCCTGGTCTCACGTGAGCTCGTTAGAAACACTTGTGACGGAAATGAGCGTTTTGCGGCTCGAAGCGGTCCGAGCGAGAAACACTAACGATAAGTAGCGTGTGATGCGGTCGGTAGGATAATTTTACGCCCCTGCCAGGCTCCATCAAACGCAGCCTGTGTTTCTTCAAACATGCGATTAACCGTTGACTTTTATGGGTAACCATAAGTTTACCAGAGAAACGAAATTTTGTCACAAATTCGTCTTATAAGCCACTAAAAATCATCGGCACCGTTGTGAAAATTGAAATTACCTACAATATTATTACAAAGAATTTTACCCAGGAATCCTGCGAGCACAAAACTGCTCGAGGTAGAAGTCGAAGAACCCAATTTGCGATTCAAAGCAATGAAACATCGTTAACACGAAAGCCGGCGTTAACGAATGTTGCTTCGAAGACACAACAAGAAGATTGTTCTCAATCCTGGACCCTTTCGAGGAACCTTGACACGGACAATGGATCGATGATGAAGGGGTCCGGATTCGGCCAGTTCCAGCGGCATCCGGATTCGTTCGGGCACAGTCGCAGAGAACAGCAAAGGTCGGCCATGATGCCGACAGCGATGGAACGTCGATTTCATTCTTTCTTATTGTATCGCGCAATCGATCCGTCGATAGTCGACACCAGAAGCGTTGAATGAACACGAACGTCACCGGGTTATGCAACTGACCCGAGGTGTCTCGCGAAGGGCGCGAATCCCTTCTGCGGATCACGAAATCGGTCTAAAACCATCGCAAACACTGTTATCTAACGAATCGCCGAGAGAAAATAAATAAATAAAACTGTACTGTTTTTATAGATTGAAAAATGTCTGAACGGGCGAAGGAACATCGATTAACCCTTTATACCCATTATACGAAATTATATTGAATAATCATATTATATATTTTAATCATTATTGTCCTGTAAAGTAGAAGCTTCCATTTTCTCTGAATATCGAATAGAATGTTAAATCGAATTTTGTAAATTATGATCAGAACTGAAGTCAGAACTTCGTTACGTCACCAATGGAAGTATTCATTGATCGAACAGATAAATAGACGAAGGATGCCTATATACCGTTGGTTAGCCGTAAATTCTGCTTAATGTGGGTATTGGAATTAGCTATTGACTCGGTAAATGGGTAAATGGGCGAAGAATACTCCAGGGATGGGATTCGATGGCTTAACCGAACCCAAAGGGTGGAAGATGCACTGGTCACCCTCTGACGTAATGCCTGAACGACGGTCCCAGGGGATCTTATCGAAGGACACTTAAATACCCTGGAATTATTTATCCTCTTAAAGGACGTTTGTCGTTTACTAATCAAAATTGTTTTTTTTTATTAAGTTTGACGAAAATATGTAGTTTCCTTTTGTATCATTCAAGTATTAAATATGGGAGAAATTAGGGGTTAAATAATTAAGGAAAATGTTTAAAATTACAACCAAGAATTAGTAGAAATTATTTCTAGTGAGTTTTATCTTCAAATTTTCGCTGATCCGAGAATTTTCCAATTTTAATTATAACCAAAGTCGAAGTGACTGTATCAGAATCGACAAGTCATATTATCGTTATGCGACCTCAAAATCAACCAATTACTGGTCGAATCTGTGAACAGGCTAACTGTTCTCAAGGATACCTAACCGCTCTTAGATTATCCTAGATTTTGCCCATTACGATCAGAATTAAAGTCAGAATACGGTTACATCACGAATGTGACCGTGTGTGATAAGACAGAACCTAACCACGCCACGACTGGATCTATTAACTCGCCAACTGAATTTGCAACCTTCAAAATTCCACGAATAACAATTTTCTAATCCAAGACTTCTGATTTCCCTGTTGTAAAATTTATCACAAACAATTGTCACGTTGGAAACGTGTCACGAGCCTAACACACGCGCAGACGATTCAGCCCTTAAATCCATATCACATTTCCACGTTTAGATTATTTAAAAAAATGAATTTCTTATCAGCAACACGGCACCACTATGGATTCAAGGGTTGCAAGGCAACGAAAACATATAAAACAAAAATAAAACACGCGACCTAAATACGTAGCGACAATCTCGAGACGGAAGTCGGTCGAAGGAATTTCAATGAATGAAAAACTGGCCTATAAGGGCCAGTTAAAAGGCTCGACCTTTTCAATTGACGGCCCGGGGCCGCCCTTGGGCAGCGAGAACTCGCGTGCGAACTCTGCAAAAAGCGAGTATAACCAGCCTCGGCGTGTGCCGTCGTGGCCGACGCGAGGAACAATCGCGGCCGGAACACGGTCGAATTCGAGCAACGACGATCGATCGTCGACGGAAGCCCTTCCGTTGACCCGGTTCGCGATCTTCTCCGCGGAGAAACGCGTCGGGCGGCCCAATTTCCGGTCGAGCTTCCGTCGTTTGGACGGCTGAAAACCGAACGCGTCGCAATCGTGCGAATAGATAGATCGTTAACAGGGCTGGGTCGCAAGGGGGTTGAAGAGGAAGACAGAGGGCGTGTCACGAGACATGGGTCAGACTTTTCATCGCCTAACCTTGTCAGCTTGGCAACTAAATTCACGATTTCTGAATTGTTTGTTCAAACACGAGTAACAAATTTGAATAATCTTTGACGTATCTGGGGTCATTTTTGTAACCCTCTGACGTCACATTTATTCAAATTCGACTTAATAATTTTCCCATCCTTTATAGAGAATCCTTTCGTCCAAATTTTGAAGAAGATGGATATTAAAAGGAAGCAAATCGAAGACGCATCGTTGGAATGCAACCAAAGATGGGACGTGTTCGCACCCCGTTACACGGACGGAAGGTTAAAGGAACGTCGTTTGATAAGGATTCGCGCTGATTTCATCTTCAGGACGTCACGATACGATCGTGTTCCTCGGACGGCGAACCTATAAATTCACTCTCACCGATTTATCCTTTGCTAGCGGGGAGCTTGCGCACGCCAACTCTAACGAATGGTGAACTTTAATAGCTGGCTAAAAATACCAGTTTCCATGCAGACGTTATTTTCCGCTGGAACGTGGAACGATCGATCGACACGAAGGAGGTGTCGAGCGGAAACCAGCCACGGAACCGAGACGAATCGTTAATGGTCGAAAGGGTGGGGGGATAAGTTTTCCATCCGTAGATCCATAGAATAATTAAAACGGACAATAAATTGTTCAATTTTAACAAAGGACTAGTTTCATGGATCTTTCTGTGACGGTTACGTCGATGTCTTTGATACGAATTGATCGAACGGATCGACCTGAACAACAAGGACGACAGAAAAATCGAATTCATGGGTTTGCAAGAAGGGTTCCATGAGGACCTTTTCTTTTTTTTTTTTTTTTTCTGAAAAATTATGAAGACCCTTCGGGAAGTCCGCAGCTGGTTGGTTCGCGCTTGCGCGCTACGCTGCAACACCCTCACCAACACCCCACGGACTACTTCCACCCTCCCTTCCCCCCTCGAGAAAGAAAGAGGGAGCATGGACAGGCTCGTTCTAGCTTTCTGTCCCGGTCAACCCTACTGAACGACGCCTAAAAAAAGCACAATTGGGTCAGGGAACCACGCGTAATCCGCGATCGAAGACACCTTCCACCGAGCTGACCACCATCCTACTCCTAAGAACCCCGTCCAATACACTGTGCAACCATTTTGGAGAACCGGGCCAACTACGATACTACGATTATTTCGTTTGAATAAAGACACTTTACCATGTTGTGCGTTCTGTCACAGCGGATCGGTCGAACAATTTTCGTGAGAGAACGAGAGGAGGTTCGTTGTTGGTTTCCTGGAGAAAAGAACAAATAACGAAACTGACACTGACGGGAACCGATAACAGGGTGTACAACTGTTTCGCGGGAATTCCGCGAGAGCTCGACACGGAAAGAAACATGGAGCGACGAGGAGGAAAGAGAAAGAGGGAAAGATTCGCGAGGCGCAACCCTTCTTCGTCGCTCCACCCTCTCCCTCCCACCCTCGCGATCGAAGCTCCTCTTCAGCAGTGGTTACACCACAGGCTCGCCTCTATATATCATACGAACCCTTCCTTTTTCTTTTTCTGCCAATTTTTCCAAGACTATCGTTGGTTCGGAGAAAATTCGAGGATCGTAGATGAAAGCGGGACAAGGGAAATTATTAAGCACGACGAAACACCCGCGAATGGATCCCTAAGCAACACTTAGGGTCACTATCGGAGGATCCAAATGTGTCCTGTTCCCAGGATGAGACTGATTCCCGTGTCTTTAACAACCCGTTCTTCCGACCTCTAAACCCATTCACGCTTGTCACTCGTGCTTCCTCTCTCTTTCTTCGTCTCTCGCCGCGTTCCTTCTCTTTCTCTCTATCACGGACGTTCACATACACGCACGCACGCACGCACACGTATTTGGACGCACACTCACTACCTGAGTCTAGAATCTGGCTAAACAAATGTCTCGGTCGAGAGATAGCTGGATAAAGCAGGATAAAGCTTGGTGAAACGCTGTCTACAAAGCGAAGACTCGGTCAGAGACTCGGAGATGGCTGTGTGTTTTTTTTTTTTGCTTTTTTTTTTCTAAGGCAATCTCACAAACCTTGTCACCCATGGCTGCGGCGAGCGGTGTTCGATGAGATAGAAGGTTAACAGCGCGGCTTCGGATGGACCAGAGACTGACTGGCGTTTCGAGTCGTCGAGGACCGCCGGCATCATCGACCCGTCCTGCCCCACCACCACGATAATAACCCCACCATCGGCGCCACGTCCCTCACCCGACCAACCCGCTCGGTGCACGGCCACGCTAGCCATCCCCCACCATCGGCCGTTCTCGATTCACCCCCATTCCCGTGCCACGCAACTCGAGCGCCACCACCCAACCGACTTCGACACCTCGTACAAGCCTAGAGAGCCCAGCGATGGGCTCAATTCCTCATCGACTTTGTCCAAAATTCTCTGAGACTGACCGTTCCACGCTATCCGGGCCTGTTTAACGAGTTAACCAAACGCAAACCAATCCCTGAGAGATCGGTGGAAGATCCTATCGAGCAAGGACAACTAGAGTGACACCACACCTAGGTTTAAGATATTCAAGAAACCTTCGAGAATTCTATCAAACTACGAGTCGATTATTTGAAACCTGAAAACCTCGAGGTATGTCCTAGAATCTTCAGGGACTATCTCTGAGAAAGGAGGCTCAGTAAACGATCTCAGAGCAAAGCTTATCCCATCCAGTCGCAAGTATACAAATTACCTATGCATCGTTTCTGAAAACGCCCAAGTTATCGCATCGATAATTTTCGTCCGGCCAAATTGCTCGAGGGGGGTGTGAGGATCCGTGCACCCGTCGCTATCACAGAGCCCCGCAACCCGTATACCCTGGTGCACAACCCCCACCCCCTTAGGATCGAACTCCTACCCTAGAGGTGGCCGTGTCTGCCGCCACAGCGCCAGTCCGCGCCCCCGAAATACTAGGGCGCAAGCTCCGTGGTGTCCGTCAGTGATTCTCATCGGATCGAAACCGGATCCAGATGTTCCTGACCGTCTGCACGCCGCTCCCTGGGGAAATTTTTCGGCGACGAGTGTGCCGTGTGACGGACGGTTAATTGGCTACCGGTGAGAAGTACGCCGAGAGTCGATCGTGTGCGCCCCAGGGAGGAAACGGAAGACGGTGTCACGAGACAGGAAGGTTTCGGTGTTTTTCGGAAGGGTCACCGCCTGGAGGGTGGGATTTCTGGAAGTGGGACACCCGATGTTCTCATGGACGACGTAATTTCTTCGAAGGTACGACACGTTTAGATGACTGATCGACGAATGGCTGGAACACCGACGATGTCTAAAGTCTGATATCGTGAAAAGGGACATGAAAGAATGGTTGAAAGGTGTTTCTTGGATACAGGAAGGGATTCGAGTCCAGAATGAGAACCACTGACACGATCTGTGCTACTGGGCTACGCGCCGCACAGCACTTTGCCCGACCGACCGAGTCTACTCGCACAATCCTCTTTCTTCCTCCTTCATTATCCCCCTCGCTTTGGCCAGAACGCTCTATACGGATCCCTCGTCTTGCTCTACCATGCAAATCTTCCGTCTTACACCTTGCAAGGAGGCAGAGTCTGTTTCTGTGAACCGAGTTTAATCGAAGACTGCGCCTCCCTGTTTCCCGTTGGTACACAGGGACGAACGAGCAACGTATTATTCCTGTCTACGATTATGTTTACCGTAACCAAATGGCTGGATCCTCGTATCGAATAATTTTCCAATTTTCTTCCTGCTCGAAACCCTTGATAGTCAACGCAGTCTCCGATTACTCTCGAAAGGCAACAACGTTCAACAACGAAATCAGATTCCATGTTCTCTTTTTATCTGTAGCGTCTAATGGATTACTCTGAAAACACCTTACGGCTTCGAGTTAACGAATGCTTTTAACGCTAAGGAACGGAATCGCGCCGTTTCGGTTGCAAGTACGTATCGCTTCTATATTTACCTGATTTCAATCCTTTTATGTCTCGTCCACGGGAGGAAATTCAATCGCGAGCCACCAAGCTTTTCCCGTTGTCAGCGATTTAATCATTGGACCGCCATCAACTCCGACGGACCATCCCTTCCTTCCGTACTTTTCATTACGGCTCGTTAAGCGACTACTCGAGAGAGAGTAGAGTAGTCCAGTCGTTTCCAGACTTCGAGCCATACCGGTGAGTCAGGTCATTGCCGGAATTACTCAATAATTACTTTTGTCGTCGACGGAACGAGCACGCTCATCCTCGGAATCCGCTACCGCGTACCGATATACGAAGCTTTAAGAAGCTTTAAGCACCGGTGATTGCGATTTCTAGATAAGGTCATCGATGCACAATTTTTATAGCGAATAGTTTTATTGTTCGGAACGAAAGTGCAGGCTGTTCGGTAAAAAGGTAACTTGAAATGCGTAGTGTCGGTGGAATGAAATTCTTTTGAACTACCATTTTCCACCTTGCTAAGCACCCAACCATCTTAAGTATCCATAGACCACTTAATGGCTGATGATTACAACACCACTCTAGTGACCATAGACTACTTAATCGTGGGTGTTCATGGTTACCCTTGGTATCCTCGGATCGCTCACACCCACACTAACCGCTCAATAGTCGATGCCTATAATCACCCCTAGCATTTACTAACTATTCAACGATCCCAGAGTGCCTACATTCTTAGTATCTACTAATCTTTAAGGAAAAATTAGTATCCGTTAATCACTGAACAGTATACTTGCGGTTCGCAACGTCGGATCGGCCAGTCGATAAATTCAATTAACCGAATCGTCGAAAAACACAGCCTGCCGATAAATAAGAAAATGTCAAAGCCCACGGGGGAAAGGAGAGTGCGCGACACGATCATCGAAGCGTCAGCCAGATCGATTCTCCGACGAGGGGAGGGTTGGAAGTACTACCACGGAACTGGGCTAGCCTAAAGTCCCTGAAACAACTCGTTACGTAACTTCCGGAGGCGTACTAACCGACAATGCGGTGCTCCTTATTGCGGATTACCGATCGTCCTCGAATCAGAGGTCCTTTTCAACCCCTTCGATGTTAAATACATTTACCCCAACGTCTAATGATTAATTATATTTGCAGTTAGCTTGAACAAAGATTAAATTTGTAGGACAGAAATTATACCGATGCCTTCTGTGGTAAGGACTGACTTGGGGATCCACAATCGCTCATAATAATTCTTACGAACGTTTATACCGATTCCTAGTCATTCGTAGTCGTCTTTTATAATGATCAGAAATATCTTACAGTCGTTAGCAGTGGTTTCTAGACGTCCAAAGTGACCTACAACCATTCGTACTGACTCCTAGTCACTTATACCCAACCATGAATCGAATTGAGACCCAGTTTATCATTGGAGCGACGCAACCACAGCGTTAACACCACTTTCATCCCCTAAAAACGCTCGGAACAGCTTCGTGTGACACCCAAACGATTAAACAACCAACCCCTTTGAATCGTTCATTCTGTTACCAGCTATTACCGTGATCGCACGGGGACAAAGGGTTTGTTGGCTGACCATGACGATCGATGACGTCGGATGAAATGACGCACCCACACGCGATTGAACAAGGGACGAATGGAAGAATATCGAGCGACGTCGTTATGGGGGAAGATGTTGGTCGATCGGGGCGAGTTCTTACGAAAATTGGAAACGTTACGTAACTCGTGGAAAATCCTAGGGGTAGCGGAGATATCGAAATCCGAGGACACTTTCGACTTCCTGTTCTCATATTTTATTTGGCAGGTGATTTCGTGTTGAGCCAGCACGGGCGTGATAAAATAACTAAGAACCTCCTCGGGGCTCGGTAAAATTTCATAAACTATTATACAATCTGTGATTAAAACAACTGTCGTTTGAATTTCCAATCATCGGTCGCATTTATGGTAAATTTTTACGTTTTCGATAACTCTTTTATCAAATTCTGGCTGCTTCGACTCGAAAGAGACCTAAGCTCTGAGCTGAACTTAATATAAAAATACGTCTGTTGAGCTAGCCTCCCCCACCTTGCAACAATAAAAGAAACGAATACATGAAAATTATGAGCTATTTATGAGCTTTCATATTCTGTAAATTAAAAATAGAAAGAAAGATAGAAAGCTCATAAATAGCTCATAAAAATCATCAACACAGAAGCGTGTACAAACTACGGTCTAAGAATCAAAACGGTCCCGATGTACACCCCTTTAAATTGAATATCCTCGGTATTAACTCGCAAAACAGCTTGATTGATTCAATTTCCTGTTAAGCTTTATTAAATTTAATCTCCTTTCACGGATACAATTCTAACCCGACGAAGAAAAAAAAAACTAAAAACGGTAACGTAAGACGGTGGAAAACACGAGTACGAGTTAGTTGAAACACATTATGCGTGATGTAAGCAAGGAAAGGGGGCCACGAAACACATGATTCATATCCTGTGAATCAAATTTGTGCGACGCTTGACGAATGGAACCCAGAAGACGGTATACGAACCGCGTTTAATGATTCAACTCGTTCATTAGCATTGCTTTGAAACGAATTCATCCATTTTTATATATCACAAATGTTAAATATTTGATCGGGGAATAAGTTTGTTCGATTTTTTCTTTGGGAGGAGAATAAAACACAATTTTGTCGACGCACGTGATAGATTTTATTTAATTATATATATTGGCCATTTTTATCGATAACCTCTTGCCATCTTTAACCTTTTACCACTTTAATTGCCCACGTCAGCCATATGTGGATGACGCTTGAATTTCCGTAGTTTGTCAGTTGTATTATTAACCCTTTGCACTCGAAGCATTTCTGGACGTTTCGGGTCTAATCGAATTTTCCAGTGCTTCCAGAAACCAAACGCACTGTGTCGGAAGAAAAGTGTTAGAAATATTTGAGAATCTGATTATTTTTATTCCCTTCCTTAATTTTCTATATTTTAGAATACTACGATAAATTAAATATGGCGCCTCAGAGGCACCATTCGAGTATGAAAATCCTTTCAATTACTTAATTAGAAATCGTCGTATTAGGTATTCCAAATTCTCAATGGAAATTACGAAAAATTGTAACGAAATTTTCAGCGCCTTTATCATGGCGGTCAAAGTATTAAATGCGTACTTGGGTTGTGCGATAGCGCTGTGAAACTGTGCCGAACGCAAGTTCTTTGCCAATCCAATACATTGAAAATATATCTAGCATATTGCTTAACACGTTGGCTGCAACGGGGGTCACCGGTGACCGGCACCCGAAATTTTGTACAATCAAATAATTACCAACAGAAATGATATCGAATTGAAAAGTTAAATTTGAAAATTAGTTGATTGTATTGTTAATAATTAGGACTTCAGCGTGTCTGACTACCCACGTCCGTTTTCACTGGGGCAGTCAACGTGTTAACTTTCATAAAAGATAATTAAAGGGTAAATAAAAGATAAATAAAACAAAATCACGAATATTGATAAATATGTATTTTATTAATTATTAAGGAGATTTAGCTCTGAAATTTGTTGTCTTGTTCGCAATAAAAGCGAACATTTCTAGGATTTCTATTAAATATTCTTCTAATCCGTGCTGATTACATATCGTACAAAACCATTTACAGTAATCAACAATCGATTTCTGACAATTTAGAGGACAAACTAACGAAGGATAATTAACATTTCGTCGAGTCGCAATTTACATTAAATACGAGTCTTTTTGTCGAGGATACGTGTGTGAGTTGTTAGGATTAAAAGGTTTAAATTTGCTGATTTACAAGGCACACGGACGATTAGTTGATCGATCTTTCGGCGAGAGTTTCGCGACACGTCGAACAACGGAGCCGCGTAGCCGGGTCGCACGGATCCGCCCAGAAATGGGTCAAGTCCTAATTGCATCGACGACGAAAAAGAGACGACTCGAATATATCGCGTGCCGTGTCACCAGAACCATTCGATTTTCCAATAGAAACGGCTAGAAACGAACAGAAAGAATCAACGAAATTATTAAACCTTTCGTTGATTCCATTGAATCGGGAGGTCGTCGAATAAACTCTGCGATTGTAACTGAAAAAAAACTGCTGAACAAAGGAATAAAATTAACTGAGTCGAAATAGAATTTCGTTCAAAATAAAAAAAAGAAAAAAAAAAGGAATCCTGGTTTTATCCGAATGAACCATGAATAAAACATGGAGTGCCAAAAATTTATTTTCAAGTAATTCAACTATACAGTGTCTTAATTTTCAGTTACTAGTCATGAAAATTGAATAAACTTTTAACATGCTTTCTGGGAAAATTGATTTCATAAAATATCTCAATTTCCACTGCCCAGAAATACTATTTCTAGTAATTATTAGTAATTATTCTCTAGTAATTACTAGAATAATAATTACTAGTAATTATCTAGTAATTATTAAGTAATTATATTATTAATTTAGAATACAAAAAAAAAAAAATACTCAATCCCTAAACGAGGCGCCACAAATTTTACACAAACATTAGTGTTAATAACACGAGGCACCAATTAGAAAATTTACTAAAATTTAAACTTTTAGACAACCAACATCGAAAAAATATTAATAAATAAAACGAAGAAAAATTGCTTTACAAGCTTCGCACGCTCCTGGTATAATAAATCTTATTCAATTTTTCCTTCATTGATAATTGTTTCATCGTCCAGAAAAATGCAATCTCGAAGAGGTTTGAAGTATTTTATTATCGATACAATTGAGGGATTATTTGACGAGAGGGGGGTTAAAGAATCGGTCGCTGACGAAAACACGAGGTTCAATTTGAGAGAAGAACAGGAAAAGCAGAAAAACGGAAAATTGTCCGTGAATTGGACTTTGGCGAGAATTGATAGGATCGAGGAAACAGAAGAAAGAAGACAGCAGAAGGAGTCTGTGCCAAGTCAATACTTTGCTCTCGATAACGTCACTCGATTACCGATTAAAAAGAGATTCCGATATCGGCCAAACAATCGATCAAGGCCCACCCCGGATTCTCTTTCTTTCTCACGATTAACTCTTTCGTCGTTCCCTCTGTACCAATTTGTTTAACATTCTCCATACCTGCGCTGCGCTTACAACGCATCAATTCGATCCAGTATTTTATTTTCCCGTTCCCTTTTCAAGCTAAACGAACTGACAATCGAACTGACGTTCAACGCCTTTTATTAACATTTGTTATCGACTGTTTAAATTTTTATTTTATAAATTCCCTAAAACATCCTGCAAAAAAAGAAACCTAACATCCTCAATTTCCTTCCATCCCTATTTAGTCAATCTTTCACAGTTCTTATATCATTAATTTTATACAAATGTAAGAGAAAATTATTAGCGAAATTCCTGCGAATATCATTCATCCTAAAATTGAGAGAAAAAAGATGGAAGGGAATTTTATAAAAATTGAAAGGTATATGATCAACGCTTATCGTCGCTTCACAGTCGAGAAACTTTAAAAACACACTTCGTGCCGTATATGTATAATACACGTATGTATAAGTCTCAATGGAAATTCCACGGAACCAGAAGGAAACGGGACGTGCCTTTATATCGCGAAGCTGTCGAAACACGGATTATCGTAAACGTAAAAATAGAACCGCTTAAGGTGGTTTCGACGCGATCTCCCGGTGTATTTCAAGCGATTTTCCGCGGCTAGCATCGAACAAAACGGTTCCGCCGTTTCTCGATAACACACGCCTCGTTTATCGACCGCGCGGAAAGGTCGGACGACAGAATCTGAAACGTATCTCTGACAGAGCGACTATCGGAGGCAGGAAATGAGAATTCGTGATCAAAATTTGCGAACGCAGTTAATAAACGCGAGGGCAAAACAGTAATATTCTCTATTACCTGAAATATTATTTCCCAACGTAGGAGATCCTTGCGTTAAAAAGTTTCCCGTATGTATCTTTAATATGAATAACACAGTTTGTTCGCAGATCTGGGACGCGATTGACCCGGCTTCGGGGGGTTAATCGTATTTTAGAGGAAACAGGATTTGTCTGGAAAGTAAGAGAATGGTACAAAGTGCCTAAAATGCCCAAGGCACGGTATCCTTCTGATTCCATGTACATCCACCATGTTTTCCGTTGTTGCGTTAGAATTTTATAGAAATATTCAAAAAAGTTCAAACTGAATGTATCGTATGATGTTCTACGAACTATATATCATATAGTTTGAATTTTTGTATGGTAAGTTTCATAGATTTACGTTGCAAAACAAACTTACGAGTGTAATGAACTCAACTGCTATAAGAGACTGTGTTATGGACCGTGCTCAAAAATCCTTGTAATAAGTATTCACCGTGACCCTTTATACCAGAGGTCGACAGCCTCTTTACTGTAAGTTCGAAGTAAAAAAAAAATTTGGCACTTTGCCAAATAAATGGTCATCGTTTATAACCATAATTTAAAATAACAAGAGCAAATACAAGATCGCAGAAAGGATTAAGAATCATCGGTAAGGTGTTAAGTGTCTGCCTTCGGTCCAACCACGTCAATTTCCCCAGAAATAAATCCTCACGGGTGCGAAGAAGAATTCCGAGGATCGGCTTGAACAGGTGAATCGTTTCACCGAGTTTCTTCCGGCAAAATACAGAGGGAGAGGGAGGGAGAGAGGAAGGGATTCTGAGGCCAGGAACGGCATTCATCGAGCAGCCGAGCGATTCGCAGTGACGCGAGTTATGCAATCGTCGACTGGCCTTGCGCCAATCTTGCGTATCGCTCGAATTTGTCCCACAAAAGGAGAAAGAGAGACGAACAGAACAGAGAAAAAGAGCGACGATCGCGGCACACGTTTCTGCGTGTACTGCGAGAGGTTACGAAACGCGCGTGGTTATCGTGATACTAGGTTGACCGCGTGCGTGTGACCAAACCAGTTTCTCGATTTCTATTTTGTCAACAAGTAGATATTCTAAGGTAATTGTGTCCGATATGACCACGTCTGAGCTTTGCGAATTGTTATCGTTTACTTTTTGGGGGAATGAGTATTAGTTGAATTGTAAAATTCATGAATTTTATTTTGCTTTTTTGTAATTATAGAAATGGAAAGAGGTGTAGGTATGGTAAAGGATTAGAATTTATTCATACTACTGTAATAATACTGCTGTACTTCTGTGCTATAAAACTATAGTAATACTATTGGTGTACTATATTACTACATATACATATAACCATATTACTATGCTACCACGCTACTATGTTACTATACTACTACGCTACCATGCTACTGTATTACTACAATACCACGTTACTATAGTATTATATTATTACGCTACCACGCTGCTATATTACTACGCAACCACGTTACTATATTACTATATTACTACGCTACCACGCTACTATATTACTATATTACTACGCTACCACGCTACTATATTACTATACTATCTCGCTATCACTCTGCTATATTACTAACTATGCTACCACGCTGCAATATTACTATACTACTACGCTACCACCTATGTTACTATACTATCGCGCTATCACTCTGCTATATTACTAACTAGGCTACCACGATACAATATTACTATACTACTACGCTACCAGGCTGCTATGTTTTATACTACTACGCTGTCACGCTACTATGTTACCATAATACTACGCTACCATGCTACTATATTACTATGCTATCGCGCTACTACATGTATATTACGATATTATTATACTGTATTACTATACTGCTATACTATACCATACCATAGTACCATAAAGCTACTATCCTCTACAATGCTACCCCATCAACATTACAAACCACAGACGCTACAAAACAGTGCCAATACAAAAACCCCAAATGCCAAATACATATTTAAGGTAAACGGAAACAGTCAAGTTGCAAATAATACATCATCGTCAACCACTGACAATCAATCAAATCGGTATATAATATTTGAACACTGTTCAACCATTAACAATAAATACATTTATTCCTCCCGGGTCACTATCGTCCACGATCATTTCGCGGTAACTACGATCATACAGAGCGCTTGTTCGAGCTACAACGATGCAAACAACGCGGCGTCCACTCGCGGGAGTCAAAGGGTTAATTATTAACCCTGTTAAGCAATTATCGGCGGTCGAGCGATTCGTACGTCACGAGGCTCGATAATTGCGTTTCCGTACGAGGGACGAGGAGATCGTTCGCAAAATTTCCTATTCACTGTATCTCGATAAGTTCTGGGTCACGAAGCTGAGCTCGCAAACTGTTTCCTATCCCTCCATCTAATTACATCGATGCACCCGTTGTGTCAACCATGTCGGATCGTTTAAGAGTGCGTCTCGAGAGAAGACATCTCGAAAGCACGACGTTCATCAGCCTCCGTCTACCGTTGAACGACCGCGAAAACCTTGTTTCGAGAATCTCATTTCTGAACGTTGTCACAGGGTGAACTGTTCTGTTTTTCCTTTACTCGTTCCTGGCTCATCCCAAATCTTTATCTTAAACTAGTCACCAACTTACACTGGTATAAGTCACACTTATACAATGTTCAGTTTCCGAAACCTTTAAAAAGGCCCTAGTTTCTCGTTCTCGAGTTAGTCAGATCATTTTGTAACGACACGCCGAATTTATAATAAAGTCCTGTGTTTTCTACGAATGTCGATCTTTAATTGAGAATATTAAGTGATACTCGGTTCCCTGCAATCGATATCGAGGTATCGAACCAAACCGGGCATCACAGTTCCGACCACGATTCAAGGAATTCGTATGATGACGTCTGTCGAGCTAGCCCCCCTCCCACCTTGCAAAAATAAAGAAACAAATACATGTAAATTACGAGCTATTTACGAGCTTTCATAGTCTGCAAATTAAAAATTTTGAGCTCGTCAAACTAAGCAGGAATTTAAAAATTTCAGACCAACTCAAAATTTTTAATTTGCAGACTATGAAAACTCGTAAATAGCTCATAATTTACATGTATTTGTTTTTTTATTTTTGCAAGGAGGGGGGGGGGGGCTAGCTCGACAGACATACATTTTAAGTAAGGATCAAAGGTGTCGGTACACGAGAAGGTTCCATCGAAATATGCAAACTCGTTGATAGCGAATCGACAGAGGTGCGTGGCAAGGGAATAAAGTACGCGTTGCGTACAGAGATTACGCACACTCTCGACACCGTCCATCCATCTTGTTGGTACGTGGCCGTACCACGAACTGATAGTCACGTGCGTGTACGAGAACCCGTGATACTCGTTATGAACCATCGCTCTCACACGTGGCATAGCCAGCAAAAATTAACCGTGGGCAGTATGACGTTTTTTTTTTTTTTTTCTACCGACTTAACCGCTTCCTGCCACTGTTTCTTCCGTCTCTTTCGTCATTTTTCATTCATCGTTTGACCACCATTGCTCCGTCATCAATGGGATACTTGCTGTACAGGCTGATATCGTAAGTTTTCATTCATCAGATCTTCATTGATGCCTACCGTGCTAAGTTCTTAAATTTTCGAATTTCTAAACAGATAACAATATTTCTAAGTTGCAAAAATGTGTTCTATTTTCTCTGTCTTTTCTTCATTTTTATCGGAGGCTGTAATGTTCTTAATCGGAACGAAAGGGGTTCAACCTTGAAGCGATTTGTATTGAAGAGTAGTGGAATTTTTGAAGCAAAGAAGATTTGGGAAATTGGGAAGATCTTTTATTATTCGAGAATTGAATGGTCAATAATAAATTAGTGATTAGATAAGTAATCAGGGAATCCAAACGACCCTTGAAGTTAACAAATTCTAAATTTCTCAGCATTTCGAAGAAAAATTTGAATAATTAAGCTTCTCAACGAAACGTTTATCCTCCATATATTACCGAACTGAAAATGTTTGCAAGGGAACTTACCTCGTAAATTCGTACTCGCACGTTGTCAAATAAAAAATATTTATAAACGCTTGTGTTCGAAGGAGAAATGAAGTAAGTGAACGTGTTTCACGTATCTTTCGACCAAGAAAGAAATTCTTCATCGTGATAAGAGTACGGGTGGCCTTCGTTTTCAATATTATTTTTAAATCTGATAGATCCTGAGTGTTGACAAGATATCTTATCTGTTTGAAAATTGACGAGAACCAGTTTTGTATACCGGTTTCAACGCGTTTATTGTTATACGATAAAGCATCGTAAAAACCTGTAATTAGTACGTTATTATTTCGCCACGAGTCATCAACAATGAGAACAAACATTAATAATTGTTTGTACCATGCTGTCCTGTTAAAAATCAATGCCATATCGAAGTACCTCTATAGGTCACTAAGAATCTTAAAAAAAAAAAAAAAAAAAAATTTTAATAATAAAGGATTATATTTTAAAACATAAAACCTGAGCATTTTCATTTTAATAAACCCGGTATCCCAACACGACTCCCTAATCCACAATTAACTCTCGAAACGCTCCTCTCTGTTTCGATTCGATTGAAATCCTAAACCCATAGTTTCCATACAAACGTGTGAAAAAATTGCCACAATTCACCCAGAACACGATATTCTTATAACACAACCTCCGGTACCATGATCTCCAAGTTTCCCTGAAACTTATCAGATCAATTAGCCACGGATGTATCGAAATCGAGTTAACCGAAACTCGGAGAAGTAGCTATAACAGTACAACGCAAGGCTTCCCAAAGAATCCCAAGGTTCGTTCACCTCGTTTCATCACAGAACACGGTTCGAATTTATCGTGTTTATAGGAGGATCGACCATATAAAGAAGCGCCACCGTGTTGGAAATTGTTTTTTAAACAAAACGAGTCACGCGAGGAACCAAGGAAACGAGCTCTCGGAGACACGAGTTACGCATCCTCTTGCTCGTTCCTCGCGAAGAACGAGGACTGTTCTGCTGGTTGTTTCTGGTTCGAGCACAACCAGCCATTCATCGAACCAGACGAGAAGGAGAAGCCTGCACCGGTTCGAACCGGTAAACCTGCCACCAACCTCTGGTTCGACCGTGGCTAGATTAGCGCCTGGCAATTATTGAATACCCGGCAGCTCGACGCTAAGGTTCGTTTCGTTTCTTTTATGCTCACGACTTCCTCAATCGAGATACCGATTTTCACGCGTACCCAACCGTCAACGTCTCTTACGTCCCTCGAATTAATTCATATCCCCGTGTCCCACGGATACGTTCCGCGATTGTCTCCATCGTCGTCGTCGTGGAGAAACGCGAACCGACGTGCCGAGGACGTGCAAGTGCATCCGAGAATCAGCTACCAGACTCGAGGCGGATTGGCGCGAGAAGAAGAGGAGGCGGTTGGCGGTGAGATTGTTACTGTACGTGTGATCCAGACTTTCTGCTACCTTCGACTTTAACTGGACTTAGGATTTCTGAGCAAATACGTACAGATTTTCTTTTGAAATTTTTTAACAGTGTAGGGATTTATTTTAGTAGAAATATTAGTAATTGAACTGGGGATATGCGAAGGTTTCTGTCGTCTGCGGATATTATTCGGGTTACCACTGAAATTATGGGGGTGACAGGAATGGAGACCTATTCCATTTATAGCTTTTGTCAAATATTTTCCAATTCCACTTTTGCAGAATATTTTGTTTTGCGATCCTTCAGCAGCGACTTGAATCCGTATCAAAAAATTATCTAACATTAAACAATGTAACATTAAACTAATGTATTATTTAAAAAAATAATGACAATAATAAAATAATTCTTAATGACCCTAATACGTCGCAGCGGAAAAAT
This sequence comes from Stelis phaeoptera, assembly GCA_943735885.1. Taxonomy (NCBI): domain Eukaryota; kingdom Metazoa; phylum Arthropoda; class Insecta; order Hymenoptera; family Megachilidae; genus Stelis; species Stelis phaeoptera. The sequence goes on along the minus strand of OX030939.1, from coordinate 8,652,054 downwards.
ATTAACACGTTGAATGCCACAGTGAAAATGGAAACTTTGATTTTTAAATTTCTAAACAGATTTCAAACTTGAATACAGTCGTAAATGCGTAAATATCCGCAGTCTGATTAAAACCGACAGATAATACGACGATAATTTCCTGCATCATAAGAAATAATTTAATCCATTATTGTGCCATTATTATATCCAGGTTAATGAGATACGATGCATATCCGCTAATAAGGCGGCAAATCACGATGAAAAGAAGCACGAACGCCCTTTTAGAGAGAGAGGGGAAAAAGAAAAAAGGAAAGGAAAGATTCATACGGTCGGAAAATTCAAATCGAGGGTAACGCGAAGGTGCCATGCAACGTTCACTAAATTTATGCGATAGTAGGCAACAAATCATTCCTCCGATAAATTGTATTCCACGTTTCGCCCCGTGACCCGGCGTGCTTTCGTCGAGAATCCATTTCACGGTCAGCTTGTCACAGATTTTCCAGACTTTTCAAGCGAAAATCAAAATCAGACAACCCGCCACGACCGACATTATCCCCGGCTGATTTGTTTTTAATATCTTTCCTGAATGAGAACGACTGAATTGTCGTTCGAACAGAAAAAGCTCCGAAGACTCGAAACGTCTGCTGTCGTGCGAGAATTTTATTAGAACATACTTTTACGGTGAAATTCTTGAAAATCAAAAATTCTATTTCGGACAGAAGAAGTTTCAAATATTTATGAATCTAAATATTTTTATTCCATTGACAAATGTATCGAAAATTATTTATCATGGTCTTATTATTTTGATAGCGTTTGATGACTTCTTTCGTTGTCCACGGTTGATCCAGTTAATATTTTAGAAAACGAGTAATTTTGTGATATAATTTCCTCGGCAATCGCAAGAGCCATCGATTCCACACAAATAACGTCAAAGTGTTAATTTTGCCAAAAGTAGATGTGAATCCTTGTTTCTGGCAATCTATCAAAAATTCAAACGACAAGCTTCGTGAAAGATGCACGAATCTATGAAAAATTCAAGTAACCTTCTTAGTAGGGGATTCGTGTCTAGTCTGACCACTTTCGGTCGAATCTACTTATCGTTCAAGAGTAGTTTGTATACCTCGGATAACTGGTACCTATTTGATTTTTGTGATCAATGAATTGTAAGATCAAATGAAATTGCATTGCGTTATTTTATGGCAGGGTCAAATTTGACCCCTCAAAATTGAATCTATAGCATCGGTGTACGTTTGAAAGAAAAGAAACACAAATAAAAATTATACAACACTATTTACATATTAAAAAGGTACGAGATAAATTTTGACTTTCCAAGCCATAGTAATTAATGGTTAAATTATTAACTATTTATCGACAATTACCTGGATATGAATTGAAATCAATTAAAAAATTATTCAAGCACATATTTACACATTATTTGTAATAAATACGAGCGATACGAATGATGAAACACTGCCAATATAAATAAAAATAATAGTAAAAAAATCGTAAGAAAATTTAAGAGCATGAAAAGGGTTATCTATTTTTGAATGAAGCATTTGCATTTAATTTCACAGAATGCTAATGAAACACGTTGCGTTATTTTTTGCTTCAACGACCTTGCGTATGAAAAATGCATTTACATTTCTAATCGTTAATGTGTTCACGATTAAACACCTCCGTGCTAATTCTTAACACTGCAATTACCACATCAGAAACAACTGACGGTAGTAAGACACGCGATACCGTGGATTATTTCGAATATTTTGAAGCATCGATTTTGCAGTCAATTCTACTGGTGTTCAAAATTAAACTTGTAACCGTTGCGCATCGATTAACCTCCATGACAATCAACGTTTTAACCCTTCCTTCCAATCTGAAATTAGTATGTTAGACAAATTTTTAATTTTGGCTGTTTAACATTTTTTTTATAGCTCGTTGAATAAATATATATGGACATTTTTATTGGTTGTGGATTAGAAGGGTTGTCGAGCAGAAACCCCTAGAATTGTTAAATATAAAATTTTTACATACTAAGTAATTTTTGAATAATTTCTCAGGTTCTTAAATACCGTAAACACCGGTATAATTAAACCTAGAAATAGGTATTTAGTATTTAGTATAAACCTAATACCTAATTTATATAATTTAAATATTAAATAAAGAATATTGTTGCAAAGAAAATAGTGCTTCGATTCAGGATCCAAATAGTGCTTAAATTACAAATTTTCACCCTTTTCACTCGAGAGGCGCCTTTCAAACGGCGTATTTAATTTATGGAAGTATTCTAAAACTCGAAATTTAAGTTTCATTCGAACCAGAATACAGAAAATTAAGGAAGACTCTTAAGTATTTGTAACACTTTTCTTTCGAAATAGTGTATTTGGTTTTTGAAAGTTTAGCTAGAAATGCTTCGAGCACAAAGGGTTAATAAACAATTCAATAGAAGAAGGAACGTAACAGTTACAAACCCGTCCAGCCAACTTGATACAAAGTTTGATATTATTTTACCCTTAACAGAGTGAAAAATCTCCCCGAGTACGACCCCCTTTAGAGCCAACTGTTAATCCTCGTTACTCTCCGAGCGTGCTCTCGCGAGCGACAATGCCAAAGTTTTGCTTCGACCAATCATTCAAGAACAATGAACGGCGCCCCGACGTTTCTATCCAGTTCGAACCGGAAAACCGGCGACTGGCGGTCTCAGGCGAACGCGATAGCGTCGGCCAGTTATTGGATAAGTCGGCCATCGACAAGGTCTCCTTCTCCCTTCTTCGTCGTTTCAATCGAGACACTCGTGTAACTTCTTGACGACACGAGAAACACGTCCGTGCCAGGTTGATCGACCTCACCTTGGACTTCCACGCGATCACCGTGATTACGAGCGTCAGGGATCGTTTCCGGTCTCCATTTACCACCGTGACATCTTGATTTTACGATCCTCATTTTCTTTTATGATCTTGCTCCTCTGAATTGCAGATGAATTCTGATCGTCGTCGAGGTTAATGAATGAAACGATAAGATCCCTGAATCGATTTCTGATTTTATGTACTTCGAATTTGAGGCCAGATTTGAGACGGTGGATACGTTCTGTTAGATACTAGAAATTTGCTTCTAACTTTCAGAGTTAGGGACTCAGGGCCTAAGATTCGATTTAAATTGTTTAACTTAGGACCAAATTTAATTCGTAGGGGTAAGGTTCAATACTATGTAGGTACCTAAGGCTAGAGTTAGGCACGAGCTTACAATTCAATGCTAATTGAACCTTGAAACCTAGGGCTAAGGTTAGAGTTATTACTAACTGAACCTCGAAACCTAGGAACCTAAATACCTACTCCAGGGTTTGAATCAGAGCTCAAGGCTGCAATTTAACCCAAACTATAACCTATTACCCTGGGAGTTTATAATTTAAATATATAATTATTTAGCACGGTTGGTGGCGTATTTTAACTAACCACACCAATTCCTCATAAATTCCCCGAGTCTACAGTCCTTGGCCATCGAATTAGGACCATTACAAATTTTCAGCATTCTTCACTTTTTCATGCGAAACGTTCACATTCTTCGCGATTTGTCGCCGCGACAGGTTGCCACCTTTCAAAAGACCAGTTATAATTTTCTACACACGACATAATGTTACAGCCATAAAAATGAAATTTTCGTACGTGGTCCTAACTCGATGACCAGGGTCTGTAAAGCACACAGAACCTCGTCAAATAACAACACCAAAACCACCTCAGAATCCTCCGTAACAAAAATCTCCTTCGTTTTTATCGTCGTTCCAAATCGAAGCTACGCAGTTCGTGGTCGACTTTGATAGCAGAATCAACGCGTCAACGGAATCATTGAAAGCGGCGAGAGCCGGCTGGAACTGGGAGCTTTTCAGAATCACGGGCTTAAGGGAAACTGGTCGTCGGTGCAGGAATCAAAGATTGAAAGCCGTGTAGCAGAATCGTCGAGCGTGGAGGGCGCAAAAACCGAGAAGGAAACACTCCGGGATCCAATTCGTCGTTATTTAAATGGGGTCGCGTACGATTGAGCTCGTTTAAGTGCGCACACGATGCACTCGCGGATCTAAAACTGTTCACGTGTTTCACGCTCGATGTTTCTCGCCTCGTCGAAGAAACAAGGGAAATCGAATTTCTAACTTCGACTCACGTTTATTCCATTCGACGCGTACGATTTTATAGCTTTCGATGTATTCTTGTTACAAATTCTTGTTAGAAATTTTTGTTAAAAAATAAAATCGTTAATTCTTAACGTACTTATTCTTAACTTCCTTGTTTTAGAGAAATGCGCTGAATAATATTGCAGAATTAATATTTCTGGTGTTCTTTGTCGCAAGGGTCAAGTCGTAAGAAACAAAAAACTCGCACGATACCTGGTGAAGCATAAAAAATATCAGAGCATACGGGACACCAGAGAAGGAACCAGTAGCAAAAGCTTTCTGATCTTTCCACAGGATTGACCGTATCGAAATGGCTGGTGGCGTATCGATACGGACGATTAGGGTCATTGGTTTTCCAAACGAACGAAGCTGTTGTCGACGGAACAGTTTCCAGGCTCTGATAGAGCTCGGCACACGCTCCTCTTCGACATCGATCGTCCTGAATGCGTGTTGGTCTTCGCATCGGCTTGCTGCCGGAGCCGTTTCCACCAGCTTCGAGAAGAAACCAGCCACGTTCGACCAAAAGGCTGGTCGCGATAGAACGTTTCCAAGAGGACTTTTAATTGAAAATCGCGAGGAACCATTGAATACCTCCCGGTTCTATTGTGCGACTCATGAATCTAGTTGTTTGGCACGAGTTTGTCACGATGCTAGAACCAGTATTCTATTCGTTCGAATGATCGATGCAAAGCGATCGTGGAAGTTAAATGGCCGTGGAAACTTTGGAATCTGTCGTTTTTAACCGGTGTCTCGAGTTCTGAGAGACTGCTCGAAATTCCTTAAGTACCATTAGTTGAAGTTCTTCAGGTTTCGATTGGAAGTTGCTGCGATAGTTCTTATCGTGAAGTTTCATGATTGTTAGCGTTAATGTGGGTACAGAGAAGGAACAAGTTCAATCCTTTCATTACCGTGGGAGACTAGGCTGGTCTGACACAAAGTACACGTGTACATTTTGAAATGGAAATTTTTTCATGGCTTATTTTACGTAGTCATTATTTACCCCGATATTGCTTGATTTCGTTGTGTCTAGAATAGAAAATTAGTCAAATTAGAATTCCATATTCTGAGATTTGAAATTCCATACTACAGCTGTTGGATATCCATATTTCAGCTCTTAGAATTTCTTATTTAAGCTCTTAGAATTCCATGTTCCAGCTTTTAAAATTCCATATTGCAGTTTTCGGAAATCCAAATTCCAACTTTTGGAATTCCATATCCCAACTTTTTGGAATTCCATATCTCAAATTTTTTGAATTCCATATCGCAACTTTCTTTAATTCCATACCGCAATTTTTTTGAAACTCCATATTCCAGCCTTTAGAATTCCATATTGCAATTTTCGGAATTCAATATTCCAACTGTTGGAATTCTACATTCGAACTCTTGGAATTAAGTTAATATAAAATTGCCATAGCAAAAGGATGAATCGTCTATCAGACATCCCATTTTGTATACACAAAACTTGGGAATTCATCCAAATATCCAATGATAATTCCAGCAATTGCAAAGATCTCCCGCTGCCAACGACCCTTGCAGTCGCATCAATTCACAACGCGTTCCAACTAGTTGAACCAGCAACCGCGAGACAGAATCGAATGAAAAATATTCGCAGAAAGGTATTTCCAACGCGTGTAATTAAAGTTAGCAGGAATTTTCCGAGTTCTTTCAATGCCACGCCACTGCTTTCATTATTTTACTCGGCAGAGCGGGATAAACGTCGGAGGAAACGGCAGCGTATTACAATTATCAGGTTCAAAGTAGCATAGGTGCATGAACAGTCAGACGGTGAACACTGAATCAATGAATAGTCAGACTTGTATTAATTATTTTAAGAAGAATTTAACACAGAAGAAAAATCAAATTTACCATTTGATGAGTGATCCATTCATCCAATTCAATTCCTAACAAAATTTGAAAAACTATATAAAGTGACGATCGATTAATTTCCAATTTCAGATTCGTAATTTGGTACCCTCAATTATTAACTTAATATTCTTAACCTAACTAATTAAGCGAAGCGATACTTGATTAATAAATTTTCAAATCTAATCCATGAACTGTTAAAACCAAACTGGTGCTTAAAATTTAAATTAAAATTGTACTTATAAGAGTATTCTACGTCACAGAATGGAATTAACAAAATGATTCTTGATTCTTATCCGGTGTAGGCGGTGCACGATTTATATATCCCCGTACACCTGACCTTAAACGCGATGAAAACGGTGTTCAACGTGCTTTAATGGCGCGTAATAGTGCCAGGTATACGTAATATCGGCCTCAGTCGTACAGTCTCGCGTACCGCTGTAACATTGCTTAACGTTGGCCCAACGTTTCCTCTGCTCCTCGTGTCATACACCATGTCTGTGCCGGCGAAACGTTCAACCAGTTAACCGTTTGTACTTGTGTGTCGAAACTGTACGCCCACCATCTATACTGCTTTCGAACCAAGTTACACGTGGCTCGAAAATTGTCGAGCACGTATCACTGGATCCAGGTGTGTTCGATTTCCGAAACACCTTTAACGTCTGACACTGTTCTATCATTATTTCCCTGTCACCGAACACCACTTTACGTTTCTATATTCGATTACTCCTATAAACGCGAATAGAATCATTTTATTCGTAATCTCGTATTTTTATATTCGATTTTCTTCGAAAGATTGCCATTTCAAAATACGTACAATTACGGTGGGGTTTTTGCAATTTTAAAACATATCAGAAAATCATTTAAATCGTTTTGAATCAAAATAAGGTTGAGAATAGTAACAATTGGTGAATCAAAAGGTAAACTATGCTGCATCGTAAGCGTGCGATCCGCGAGCGTTAACACGCGCGTGTCGAGATGCGACAGGCGACGCCTGAGAAAACCGTGTCGAATATCAGGGTGAGTCACACTGGTACGCGAGTATTTTTCTCTCTTTGGGTCGCGGATGACGAGCGAGGAACGCGAAGCTGGAGCCGAGCGGAGCGGAGGTAGATTGAGCGTAATGTGTCTCTTCCTCCGACGCAGATACAGTCACGGTCACCGTACAGCGTATGGCATACATACGTACACGCAGTGGTCGGTATAAAAACGTGTGTTCACGAAGAATATTTCAAACTCTTTAACACCTTTTACAAACAAGAAATTAAATATTTATGAGCACGGGTGTGGTATGTATAATTGAAATGTTGAATCTATGTCCCGACATCGGAGAATACAAGATTTTCCTTCGAATTTTGTAGTGTTGAAGCTTACGTATCGATGTCTGACTATTCATTGTTTGACTACTGTATCTACTACTATATTTCTTATTAACACGTTAAGCGCCACGTCAGTCACCGGTGATTGATACCCGATATTTTTTACAATCAAATAATTGAGGCTATCGAATTGAAAGATTAAATTTGAAAATTAATCGACAGCATCGTTAATAATTAGAATTGTATCGTGTCTGACTACGTACGTCCGCTAACGTGTTAATTGTTACCTACTTAATACTGAATTATTCGTTACTTGGTTACTAGTACTACTAGTATCGTTTGACTATTCTTAACGTTACTACTAGTACTGTCTGACCGCCTGGCGCCTTCCTACTCTTTCCGTATCTACTACTGGTCTGACTACTCGTTGTCCAACCACTTATACCGCAACTACTAGCCGTCTGACTATTCTTCTTTTAACCACTCGTCACCTACCTACTCTACTTGTCTGACTACTGTCTGTAGACTCATCCATTCCCTAACTACCCAATGTCTGACTACTCTTCCTTTAACCACTCGTCGCCTTACCACTCCTACTCTACCTATTCTACTTGTCTGACTACTGACTGTAGACTCACCCATTACCTAACTACTCAATGTCTGACTACTGTTCTTTTAACCACTCGTCGTCTTCCTACTCTACTTGTCTGACTACTGGCTGTAGCCTCACCTATTCCCTAACTCCTCAGTGACTCGCTGCGACACCATGCGTCTGACTACTAGTGGCGGAACTACTTACCGTCCGATTACTCGTCAATTACTTTTCATTCCCTAATTTAAACTTCCCCTTGTTATCTTACAAAGATAATATAATATTAATGGTACGACGAATTTTCTGTCGTTTCTTTTTCTGTTAGTTACTTAATTGTTTTAAATTGTGTTGACCACCAATGACCCATGTTACTTAAAATAGACCAAATGAATCTCGAAATCTTTCTCGATCTCTTTCTTTCTTTTTCATACAAAACGTTCGTTTTAAATTGAACAGCGTGTACAGAAAAAGTTAACATTTTGCGAAAGAACTGGTTCACCGTCTGTCCGCAATGCTTTTTGATAGTCTGCGAACAGACAGACTGAGACAGACCTACAGAGCTTTTCATACTCTGTGAAAAGAGCATTCTTCTTCGTTGACCTGGCCAACTGTTTCCCTTCTTTTTCCGCGGACAAACGTTTGAATACGTCTGCGTGCAATTGTTTGCCCGTCGAGCGCCGTTCTTTCGCCATTGAAATAATTAATTGGTTGGACACGGTGTAACGGAATTCATAATTTTATCGCTGTTCAAGTACTTTTCTTTCTTTCAGCAGTATTTTCTTTTTTTTTTTTTTTTTTTTTTTTTAACACGTTGACTGCCACAGTGAAAACGGACGTGTGTAGTCAGACACGTTGAAATCCTAATTATTAAGAATATAATCAACTAATTTTCAAATTTAACCTTTCAATTCGATAGCTAGCATTATTAGCTTAATGTTAACGCTATCCGTGGTTTATTTCGTCATTTCTTTTATTAATTATTTGATTGTAAAAAATTTCGGGTGTCGGTCACCGGTGACCCCCGTGGCAGTGAACGTGTTAACTTGTAATCGGTTCAAGAGAATTTCTATTCTGTTCGAGCAAACGGCATCGAAAGACGCTTTTATTCGTCGGAAAAACGAGTAACCGAGTCGTCACCGGTCGTAAAAAGTGTAAATCATTAGCTGAGCCGTTTACAATCGAACGACAAACATTTGTTATCTTAACAATCTCCACGTGTGTTCCCCGTGTTCGCGAGACGAACAAGAAAATACGTTCAAAATCTCCCAACAAACTGAAAAATACAGCATCAGAAGATGATACGTCAACATTTTGACGGAGATCAACATCGATGGTCTCTACAAATTGAATTTACAAGGAATATCGCCAAAGATGTATCAATTTCAATACTCTTCCGGTGTGACGTGGTGCTCCAAAAACCACTTGACATATTTTGTTCATCGACAGTCATTCATTCTGAAGGCTTTGAAAACAACCCTCGAACCGTATTTGATCGAATACCTTCAAAACTATTTCTTGTACAGAAAAAGTATGACGACAAAATTTGTTCGTTTTACGATGACAAATTTACCTGTGCAAATAGATTTCGGGGAGAACGATTCGTTCGCGAGATATATTGAAAAATAAATTAAAATTCTTACAAGGCAGAATTTAATAATTCGAAAATAATGAAATTCGATTGATCGAGTCCAAACGTTTCTCAGATCGATGACGTCTGGACTTATAAAGACGTTGATACGGCTGTTCTGTGTTGTTCGACGTTGGCCAGGTTCCGAATCGCGTAATTAAGGATCGCCGGTTGCTTTATTCGCCTGGCACTCGACCGAACTCAACGATGCCGACGACTTCTCAATGGTAGCCACGATATTTCCTCCAGTTATCTGTCGCCAGAGACCGATCGATCACACGGTAACAGCTATCTTCCCAGCCTGGTTAAAAGACCATGGAAACTTCACGCGACCATGACAAAAACCACGCTCGTTCGACGAGCGTTTCATTAACGCCAGCCTCGGGATAATGAGAAGTTTAACAATTGATAGGGTCGGTGGAAACAAGGCTCGCGGGGATAACAGCGACCCTTAATTCTTTTGAATTATTCGTGAAATCCAAAACCATCTTGCCGAGAGGAAGTTAAGTGGAATTGGGCAAAAAATTAAGTGTTTTCATTCCTGATAACAAAAAATCCTCTGACCAATGTTTCGATCGAAGTTTAAATATAAAAAATAGAAATTTATCGACAGGTATTCTTACTTCGTGATTTATGGGACGAAATTTCGATAAAATGAAGTATTTTTATTATTCCTGATAATAGAAATTCGTTTCGTAATTATATTTGCGAAGTATTTAAACGAAATTAAGTAATTGTTTTCTTAAGTAACTCAAGAGCAAAAACTTTCCCGGTTGAACGTGAATGATATGATATAACTTTAGATTCAAAGAAAAAGAGAAATGAAGTTCAGGATCATTTGTGGTGAAAAACTTCGATGAAATTTAACAAGAACAATTCAACACTTTTACCCCTCGAACAACGCTGAAACTTGAGTTTACCTGGAAAACACGGAATCCGATAGCTCTTTTATTCTCCTTTAATTATTCGTGAAATCCAGAACCATTCACGGAGGGGAAACTCAAACGCGATTAAGAAAAAAGAACGAATATTTTTTGACTCCTGAAAATTGCGATAATAAAAAGTTTCAAGACACGTTGAGATTCGTTCGATCTAAAATATTTATATCACAACAATAAATTAACAGAAAAATTGACAAAAATTTAAAGAATTAAAAGATTTATATTTGTCTTTGAAGATCGTAAGAAATGTTATTATTTTTCCCACTGTTCGGTTGATAAATATTTCCAAAAATAATTGTTTATTTAACTGACACGAATATTGTGATTCACGACACGTTTCTTCTCAGGGACTTTTAATATTGCAAAATTGTCAACGTCTTAAGCAATGCGAGCAACCTTAATTTAACGTTAAAATTGTCGAGACATAAAAATCGAGGAAATTGATTCGAACAATTTCGACGCGTTCCTTAACTAGTAAGTTATATAAATAGACATTCTACGGTCCGATAATTTCACGAGACGGAAATCCGAAATTGTGTAAGGCTCAGAGGTTTCTGAGGTTTTAGCGGCACCGAAATCCGTGGCGACCTTGTTTAGGAATTTATACGAAATCTATACGAAACTCATTTTACCCATATTGCGCCTCGTCGTCGTTCTAAGCACGCCTGTATCGAGTTATTTAGATGTCACGGATAAAATACAACTCCGAACTTCAACATTTTTCAATTTAACTTTATGAAACTCACCCTGCCCGTCCTTGGATTGAAATTAAGTTTCATTTGCGAATTTTCTTCTACTCGATCCTTCGTTTTTCAACGCTCCGACCCTCCAGAATCGAATTTCATTTTTTCTTTATTCAATTTTATTTTCGGTTAAATAAATGTGTATGAAATTAATCTGAAGTCTCTATGAAAATTTAAAGAAATCTCGAATGCTGGCAACAGATTCTTAAAAAAAGAATTAGATCTCAATGAAATTCAGTATCCATCGATCACAGACTGGGCCTGATTCCAAACGACTCTGTTTTCATATTTCTTGTCTATTCTGATAGTTTGCAATTTGTTTGTTCAATTTCTTTGAAAATAAATCGTCGTCGGTGGATCACCTACGATATTTCAACCGGTATGAGTACCCATAAATAAGTGCGTTCGATCCCATGAAAAAGCAATGATATGCTCGTTCGGTGGGGTGAAATTTAAACGAAAGGTCGAGGGTACGTGGTCCAAGCCATTTTACGGGTCAGAGTGGCTCGATTTCCTAAAATTGCCGCTTTATGGCTAACCAAGTTTATCTTGAATTAACACACTTCGTTAAATCCCGTGGTTATCCAAATTTTGCGAGATGATAATCATAAATTTCAGAACCCAATGTTCCAAGAAAATTAGAAACATACAATTTCGTATTAGCTTTCTACAACCGGTTTCAAGCCTAAATTCCTAAGAACCAGCAATGAGGTAGCATTTATCGAATTTTTACTACTAATTCTAAGTCTTCAAAATCTTGACTGACACTTCTGAAAATTATTCAATCAGTGACTAGAGAGATTGTCAAAAACTCAAGATATAAAATTTGAAATTATTTTTCTAGAAATCCTGAAAACCTTTAAATTACCAAACAACAGCTTTTAATTTCTATCGACCACTGATATAACTTCGAATCTCCTCCGCTTCAAAACCCTCAAAACTCAAAATATAAAATTTAAAATGATTTTTCTAGAAATCCTGAAAACCTTTAAATTACCAAACAACGGCTTTCAATTTCTAACAACCACTGATAAAATATCCACCATTTCGAGTCTCCTCCATTTCAAAACCCTCAAAACTCAAGATATCAAACGATCCTAATTTCCATCCAAATCAGAGAAACAATTCCCCAAGATTCGAGATCCGAGGGTTGGTTCGGTGTTCAGGATTCGGGTCACAGTCAAACGGACCAATTTATTCAAATAATCGCAGTTGCAGCTGTTTCTTCCCTGCCTTCGTGCCATTAATAGCGAGGATCGTGCACGGGTATTGATAATCTGGCGAGAATAACCGGTCTCCGTTTATCTCTCCGTGTCCTCTCGTCGTTCTTAACCCTCCGACTACGCCGGCAACCCTTGCAACGTACCGGCCGCACGATTGCGTTCGAGCAAAAGAAGAAAAGAAAGAAAGAAGGAAGAACAGAAGAAGCAAGAGGGCAGAAACGGAAGAAAAGAGGAATAAAGATGAAGAATAACGCGTGCGGGCAAGGGACGCTGAGGGGTTGTTCGTTCGTGCTTTGTTGGTCACAGGGACTCCTACTATTGTTTCGACCTTCTTTTCCGCGAGGTGCAACGACCAACGAACGCGAAACCGCTCGTAGATGGCGCCCCGGCTAATCAGCGTACACCCTCTCCGGGGAGAATGAGAAAGTGGGCTATTGAGGCTTATTGTGAAGTAGGACTTCCGGCCGGTGAAATAACACTTTTCCACAGATCGTCGTTTCGGTTACTCTGATGGCCGACTTTTGAGACATGATAGTTAAGATAAATTTTGATCCACGTGGAAATTTTCATTGTACATTGAACATTAATCGTTGGATTTTCTACAAATTTTTATTTCAACCCCCAATTTTAGACGGGCAATGTTGCGAATCACAAGTTTCTTACATCTTAAAAAACGATATTACGATTCCCGAAACTTCAGTAAACCGTATCGGATCATCAGGGTGAAATTCGAGAAATGACAATTTCAATCGAACGATCCCAGTATTCGGGCTTCAGCGATTTTCCAAATAAGAATTAGTAATCATTCGCGACATGTTCGCATATTTTCAAGCATACGAAGAAAACGAAGGGTGGTGTTAAGGGGAGGGGAGGTGGAAAAGGAGGACGAAGTCGAGGCGAGAAAGCAAGGAAGCGACGACGAAAGGCGAGGAATGGGTGGAAGAGGGATCGGAAAAAGGGTCGGCGGGGGTTGGCCAGAGGGGTGGGGGTTGTATCGACCGCGCCGCACTGCGGGGCTTTATCCCCTCTTGTTCCAACTTCCCCCACCGACGACCCTTCTGGAACGACCAGTCTGCTCTTCTACCGGTACTGGAGGAATCATCCCTCTTCGCCATACTTTCAACCCTCTTTCTTCAACTCTCAGCCCTTTTTTTTTCTCTATTCTTTTCGTTGTGACTTTTCCTTTTTTAATCGTTCCTTCTCCCGTTTCCCCTTCGTTTCGATGTTCACACCCTTTTCTTCCTGTCTTGCGAATTTCCACGACAGAGAGAGACGCCTCGTGGTAAGCAGACGGGAAACGGAAGTGCAACGTGGAAACCAGGAACGATCGGAACAGATTTATCGAGAAAATAGGCGTGGACCGGTGAACTTAGCCGAACCTTATACACAGAAAATTATAATAAATACTTCTCCTGTTGCGTTTTTTTTGTGTATTAGTTTTCTTTCTGTACGAATTATTACGTGACAAGTATGTAAAATGAAGACAAGGATTATGAAAGTAACGTTGATTGTATTATAAACCAGACGGGATGTCTATTTTCAGTTTCTGAGCCATGGTACTTAAGGGTTAATATCTTGTTGACCCCGTATTATAATCAACCCTTGTGGTTTCCGAATTATTACTAACAGTATGGAATTTCGAACTTTTTTTACCATAGTTTACGGTATATATTATACTTCTTTATTTTTGTAACACCGAACTATCGACTTTTTATTGTGTACGTTTCCAAACTGAAAATAAAATACAATTCTGACGAAAACATCCTAACAGTTGTTTATGAAATGTTTGGTCTGGTTTCGTAAATTTTTTAAATCTGCTTATTCGATAAACATTCGTGTCTTTGGGATGTTTTATACGTCGATTCGAAGCTTAGAATCTCCTCTTTCAGAGATCATTTTCATTTCGCAATATTCACCTGTTTTGACGCATCCTTTTCAAATTTTTATGAAATATAATTCTTATTTTGAAATAAGACTATGATTTATTATGATAAATTATCATCGAAATTGTTTAAGGTACACGAGTTTAAACGTGTCTTTCTTAGATTTCTGTGAAGCACGAATCGTAATTTTTCTGAAAACGAAAACTTATAATTTCTTGAAAAAATGTACAAATTTTAATCATTCCTATTTTGATTATTAACGTTTAATATACAAAACGTGTGTTTATTTAAAGTTGCCATCATAAATCGAACATTTCATATGCAACAGCCTAATAAATAGTAGATTGAACAGTTTGAAATGAGATACAAACATTCATATTAACGTAAAATATCATTCCACAATTTAATTACAATTTCAAAATATATTTTCATCCTCTTCCCGCAATCAAACACGGTTCACAGTGATCGAAATGAAACTTTCGTTCTATTCAGTCCCAAACTCTAACCTTCCTTCATCCCCTTAAACCGCGTGCTCCTTCATTTTTCTATTCAATCGAAGTATCCGTCCCACCTTTGAACCGGTTCGTTTCACACCCCTATCGCCCCCTGGTCACTAACCCTGTGGAAATAGGGTCTCAGAAAACGGATAGAGGGCAGCAGGATTTCGCTTCACAACCCCCCCCCCCCCTCCCCCCCCCCTACTCCGATTCTCGTATTTTTCTCGCGATTCGACTTGCCTCACGATGGAAATTCCACCGAAGTAAGATCGATGCTTCGACGAAGAACGGAGGGTCAGGGATTGAAGATGCGTCGAGAATTTGTTGACAAGTGAAAAAGGCCTTGTTACATCGAGGGTTGTTCGTTCGAGGGGCTGCTCGATTAAATGGAAAATGAAAATTGAACGAGAAACCAAGGGGTTGGTGCTTGAGACCGCCACCCCTTTCGGGGTTAGGTGGAATAAGAACGGAAAGACGAGTCGGCCAACGAAACGTTGTATCGTGATAATGAGAAAGAGACTCGCCAAGGGTGATATGTTTACACGGAAACGGCAAGAAACGGGGCTGAATTCTCGCATTTATTCATACGGTGATCCGTGAAGGATATATGAAAAGGTATTTGTTTATTTTGTTCTACGTTCACTTTCGACACGATGGGTGGAGAAAAGTAGATTCGTAAATAAAAGAAACGTCTACTTGTCACGCTGTAATTCTACGTTGTTTAAAATTCATCCCCCCCCCCCCCCCAGCTTTGCTTGCTCCGAGACGGGGCTAAATGGAAAGCTGGCCGAGAGAACCTTTGAGCTTTACCACCCTCTTTCCCCGGAATGTTAAATAATTCCCTGTTTTCTCAGGAATTATTCAACCGTTCGCGTTTACACCGATCTTCGTGAAACACCTTCGAGATTGTATCTTCGAAACTCTTTCATAGCTTGTTATAAATGGAGAATATTAATGAAAGTTTTATGCAGTCATTTTTAATATACTGCGAGCTTTAAATTCACGTGCCACGAGTGACATTTTGCGATAATTACTTCCTTTAATCCCTTAAAAGTCCACTTTCGTAATATTACGTTCGTCGCTTACTAATCAAAATTATTTTCTTTATTAACACGTTGAGTGGCACAGTGAAAACGGACGTGTGTAGTCAGACACGTTGAAATCCTAATTATTAAGAATATAATCAACTAATTTTCAAATTTAACTTTTCGATTCGATAGCTAGCATTATTAGCTTAATGATAACGCTATCCGTGGTTTGTTTCGTCATTTCTTTTATTAACGGTGACCCCCGTGGCAGCCAACGTGTTAAGTTTGATGAAAATATGTAATTACCTTCTGTATCATTCAAGTATTAAATATGGGAGAAATTAGGGGCGAAATAATTAAGGAAAATATTTAAAATTACAACCAAGAATGAGTAGAAATTGTCTCTATTGAGTTTTATCTTCAAATTTTGAGTGATATTTAGGGGTTAAATAACTAAAAATAGATAGGAGAGTAATAATTCTGTATATAACTATTACTAGGTCAACAAGGTAAGCGATGAAACTGAAATCTTTATAATTAAATAATTAAAAGAGCAGTCTAGAAATTGTTATTTAGGCTACAGACGGCTATAACGTCGAAAGTTAATTAGCCACAGAATTTCGTAGAAATCAGAAAAGTTCCAATCACAGAGAAAAGCAATAAAAAGCACGGAAATTAAATTACCTCCTCTCGTTATTCGGTTCACCATTCTCATCCCCGTTTCTATGCAATTAAACCCCATTTAATTACAATCTCTATTTCACGTTCGATTCGTGAAAAATTCCATGAATCGTTCGTTTTGTTTCTTGCCAAACCTGTGTCCCGAATTGCAAAGTTAAATAAGATTGTTCCTCGGGAGGGAAACATTGCAGAAAAGTACTGGAATATTATTTTTCGCACCTCGAAACGCAAGTGCGCGAGAGAAAATTACCCCGTTCCGAATGGAGTGGCAATAAAACTACCCTTCAGCGTTTTCTCAAACGCGGCCCGAATTACAATGCATTATTCTTCCTACACACTGCGAAACGTGAAAGGAAAACGAAAGAAGGAGGTTTCGTTTCGAGACAATCCGAAATCACGACCCGATTGCTCGAGAGGAGCTCGCACGATTCAACCGATCGTAAGGGTAGAAAGGTCGCTCGAGATCACGAGCAACATGCACGATGAAAAATGCACTCGAAACTGAAGAAGAAAAAAAAAGAAAAGAAACAGCATCGGACAATCTTTTATTTATTTCGATACTGGTCAGGATCCTACTTTTTGTACGTTGCAACTTGATGGTACACGTTATTCCATCGACACTGATGAAACGACAATAAAATATAAATCCCAAGTATTAACCTTCGAACGAAAATTGGGTCGATTTAATCATTCAACATCCAATTACAAATTCTTTTTCCTTTGCTAATATGAAAGAAATGAAACTTGTACACGATTTTATGTACCCTGGTATGCAATCGGGTTAACTAAATAAATAGTCAACGTGTTAACTAAATCCTAATAATCCAGCAAACACTTGACGATAGGTAATTATAGTCACTTTTAATAAAACCAATAACAACTCTCAAAAGTGTACACGATGGGTAACCAGAGTCATCAGCCAGTAACGAAAGCATTAATTCATCTAACGTAGCGATGTTTCGCGGCCGTATCGAATATTGTGCAAGTTGGATGCCAGCCAAGAGCACCCCCTTAAGTGAGATTCGAACCGCGTCTCATTAACACCGTCCGCGAGAAACTTGATGCCATTCCGTATGCAAAAGTCTCTCTTGTTATTCAAGATTTTTTCCCCGTGAAATCTGACTTTCATAGAGGCGCGCGTTGAATTTTGCAGTGGTTTAATTTTGTGTAATCTTAAGTACCCCTATCTTTCTTCTGTTTATGAGAGATTAATCTCTTTTACTATTTTATTAATTTACTATTTCATTCGTAATAATTGCTAAATAAAAAAAAAAAAAAAAGAAATCATCATATTAGCGAAAATATTTCAAACGGAAAATTGGGATTTGAGGAACTAAAATAATATGAATTATTAAACTGAACTGAAATTATTGCTATTTCAAGGATTCCCGGTCGAAAGGTTAATTACGTATCAAACGACAAGTGTCTCCCTGAATTTTGGACATACCCTGGTTCGATTGATTTTTAAAGGCATACTACTCGCCCCCCAAGGGTAACTAGGTTAGCAGAGCAAAGATACGATCTTCAGGCCTTGCCACTTCTCCCAATGCTTCTGTTTTCTTCGATGCCGAAATTGATCCACCACGAAACACAGTCGGGACACCACTTTTACCGTGGCACGTGATAATTGTTGTCATCCATTTCCAGATAAAGCCACGTTTCATGCTGGTTAACAAAACTGTCCAAGTTCGGGCGATAAAGTCACGGGAAAAGCACGAGGTAGCTTATCTCACAATCTCAAGTTTATAATAACCTGGCTCCGTGTGATCATTTTGATTAGCGATATGAACAGGAAAAAATATACTTTTGAAACGACCTAGCTTGAAGAAAAATCGATAGACCACTCTAGGAACGTTCTCCAATTACGCTTGCACCCTCTTCGCTCTTGTTTTCGACGTTCGATACTTTGTGGACATTGGCGTGTCTACATATTTGCGTTAGGATTTCAAGATATCCCCTCTCTATTTCTGCCTTTGTCCCTCCTACGCCCCCTTTTTCGACGCGTCCAACCTTCAATTATCCCGTGTAATCGGTGACCATCGGGGCTCTGAGGGGGGCGGTGTATTTTAATTAAAATCGCTCCAACGTTTTCGGCCGAATCTGACCCGAGAAACGATACAATGATAAATGAGGTGATAGTTTCGAACGACACCTTTCGGTGGTGTTTAAAGGGCGTCGATGGAGAAAACCGTGGGTTTTGTTTTCTTTCTTTCTTTTCCTCCTTCCTGAAGCTTTCAACACGTAAACGTGTCGAGAGACTCGATGAATCGAACGATTCCGTTTTCCGCCCACGGAATTTCACGTCAAAGTGGCCGACTTTAAAAAGATCAACGGGAGAAAGAATGGAAATCAAATCGAGATGTAAAAGTAGTATTGCCGGCAGAAACGGAAAGCGAGCTTTTTGTATTCTGTATTTATTTCGCTGAGAATCTGGAGATACGAGGGTTAATGGGATTCGATGAGCTAGAAGTTCGAGGGCTTAAGGAATTTCATGGATAGTTGAAGAAATCGAACGGATTTGGGAATCCAGGGAAAGAAATCTTATCAAGGGTTTAGAATTCATGGTCCAGAGTTGGAAAAATCGTCAGATTCGCGGTTTGAAATATTCAAAAGCTTCCATGATTTAAATAATTCAGGCTTTGTAGCTTGAAAAATTCAAGGATCCATGGTCTAAGCAATCCAGGAGTCCATGATCCGATCAAAATCCAAGAATCCACAATCTTGAACCCAGAGTCCAAAAAATTCAGGGATTCATAGCCGAAAGTATCTAACCAACCATGGTTTCAATAATCCAAGGATCCATAGTTCGAATAATCGAAGAATCCATGGGCTAAGTAATGCAAGGACCCAGAATCCAAATATTCTAAATAATTCATGCACCAAACTCTCTAAAAATCTATGGTTTAAATAATCTACGAATCCAAAGATCCATGATCGAGAAAATCCAAGGATCCAGAGTCCATACACCAAACATTCTAAGAATCGCTAATTTAAATAATCCAGTGATGCAAGTAACCCACAGTTCAAACACTCGAAACCTCTATAATCCAAAAAATCGAAAGATTCAAAGTCCGCAAAATACCATTCTTAACAACTTAAAATCCCAACTTTTCTTAACAATTTAAAAGAAATAATGTTACACTGTTAGCCACTTATCTGAACACCTATACTTTAGAACGTTGTACTTTTTAAGAAACGTGGTAAACAGAGATTTAACGTTTTCCAAAGAAACTCGACGAGAAATCCGATGTAAAAAACTTTTGTTTCTCGTCCAGCTGTTCGCGTTTTACCTTTACCGAGCACACGATTCGACTTTAATAACTTGTTCGATATTATCGAGGGACTGGCAAGAAGGAAAAGAAATTATAAGTAGCAAATACCACGAATATTCCTTCCGCTCTGGGTTCTAACTTTTTTTTAACAAGCCCGTCGGGGAAAAATCTTCGAGGAAAATCTATAACTTCGTTCTCCACGGAAAACTTCCTGCTACGCCTTCTCAGCCAACGTAACGTTATTTCCATAATTTTTTCTATTTTTTCTTTCTATTTTTGTTTGCAAATTGATTTACGAATATCGCAAGCTTGTCAGTGTTCAGTTACGATCAAAGACAATTTGTGATAACGGTGCATTTATGAAGCATTTCTAAGAAATATTGTGCACTTTTCCAGAACGATCGTTAATAAGAAATATAACATACTTACTATAATGTCATAATTATTTCATCTTTCATTTTTTATCGTTATCCAAATTACAAGTCCAAAAGTGAGCCTCGTAAAAATTCAACGATATTTGAGAGGAATTCTGAAATGTTCGCAAATTTAACCGAGTGTTTAGCAGACTTTTTATGATGATACGAGAAGGTGCGAACACGCTCGACAAGAAATATTTATCCGCGGTTTCCATGACGAGGAAAATCGTCTTCTGGCGTCGAACATACCAGAAGGCTACGCCCGTCCGCGTGGTATTCGCGTCAATTACCGGTCCACGTCTAATTAATTCGTGGCACATTCTACCGCCGTGGCTGCTATTATCGTTATTATAGCTCGCGCGTTCGCGTTCATGTTATCGGATATCGTGGGAGTGAATTCTATACCGGGACGGAACGTTATTATTGTCATATTATTTTCTGCGACGAAGTACCTCTCGAAATTCGATCGTTCAAAGTCGTTTAATAACAAATACTTCGTCGTTTTATTAGTTGTAATATTTGAAAATAGAACCCTTTATAATAATATAAAATGAAAAGAAAATTAGTCAAATGTGGAACTCGAAAACAGCCAATAAACAATATTTACAGAATAGATAAATTTGTACAAATTTTAAAGAATCGGAAACTGATGATTATTTACCCAAGATTTGATGGAAACGTTATTTCTCCTACTATTTTCTTCATAAATTAGACGATAAATTAAATTATAAGAAACATTTGTTATGATTAAACAAATGGTATCAAAATAATAGGTATCAACGTGTATTTCGAACGGATTGTGTATTGATGATGATAATGGTATCTGATGTTACAAAATATTATTCCACATATAAATGGTGAAATTGTCCTGTGATCGATGAAAGGATCACGACGTAAAACACAGGCTTAGTTAATAGCATCGATTTATTAACATACTACTCGCGAATGACATTGTTATTCAACGTCGCTATCAAAGGAACAATACGGCATCGTTACTCCCCCTCCTGTTCCGTGTACAATAAAATCGGCATAGATTCCGTTGCGATCATTTTTCCTCTGCCGCCTCAATCAACACATATTGTGGGGAAAATTCCTAAAAGAAACGAACCATGGAACGGTGAATACTGCGAAAATGAAAGTCTAACAAGATTTAGCCGGTCCATGTACACAAATTTGCCAAGTTGTACAAACGTGATCAAATAGGATCAGATACAATGGAGGCAAGTTCATTGAGCTAGAAATTGAGATAGAATCTAAAGTTCAAGGGATCAAAATCCTAAATTCTAAGACCAAGGGTCCAAAGTCCTAAATTCTAGGACCAAGATACCTAGGTCCTAACTCTTAAGTCCATAAGTCCCTAGGCCCATAGATCCCTGGATCCATAGGTCCCTAGGTCCAAGCTCCATAGGTCCTAAGTCCATAGGCTCCTAGGTCCAAGATCCCTAGGTCCTGGATCTCTTGGTCCTAAGTCCTAAGTCCACAGGCTCCTAGGTCCAAGATCCCTAGGTCCAGGATTGCTAAGTCCTAAGTCTTAAGTCCATAGGCTCCTAGGTCCAGGATCCCTTGGTCCAAGGTTCCTAGATCCTAAGTCTTAAGTCCATAGATCCAAAATCCCTAGGTCCTAAATCTTAATTCCATAGATTCAAAATCCCTAGGTCCTAAGTCTAAATTCCATAGATCCAAAATCCCTAGATCCTAAGTCTAAATTCCATAGATCCACAATCCCTAGGTCCTAAATCTTAATTCCATAAATCCAAAATCCCTAGGTCCTAAGTCGAAAATCCTTGAATCCTAACTATACAGATCCAAAATCCTAGATCCAAAAGTCTTAAATGCTAAGTCCAAAGTTGAAGAAATCCAACGGATCCAGTAAACATAATAACCTCAACAATGATTCAAAATATCAAATTCAAAGATTTCACAACCTGAAAAAAATCTAAGAATCTCAAATAACGTGATGCTTAGTTCCAGTAAGCATAAAACACGGTAGTTTCCGTGAATTTATCTTTCACACGGTGCAAGCAGAGACCGCGCACAATAATGTTGCACCTAAGCACGTACCATAAACCCGTGACACGGTAGATATCCCGTGATATATCTCGTCCTAAGGAAACAGGAACATTGCCAGAACTATGCAGGTACAAGACCGGGTTTGGTGGCAGCGCAACGAAAGCGTATCCTTCGGTTGCTCCGACAAAATGGGTACAGCTGCTTTTGTGTGTATGTGCAACAATACGACCAAACTATGTTATCAAAGTGCGACTGCATTCGTGGATGAAACGCTCGTATCTTCCAAGTATTAATCATTACGAATTCATTATGCGACAAACAAATGCTAAAACCCGGTAAACAGATCTCGATTTTAATTTTATCCGATAAGCTTTCTGTTTAGGATTCCGATTGCAAGACAATATTCTGCCCATCTTGAACAATTTTAGACAACTTTTACAGGTCTATCCTCGCTTTCAGAATATTCACGTTTAAACCAGTATAAATCTAAACACATCAATTTTTCCACCTATGTTTATTAAACATTTCTCCTTCGATTTAACGAGTACTATCTATCCTACAACTTTTTAACCCCATTCCATCCCTTATTATTCATAGAAACGAACATTTCCGAACTTTGATCTGATTTACACTCAAAGGGTATAACTTCACGAGTATAGATTTTTCAACATATACTCCCTAAACGAGTACTATTTACACCCAGAATCTCTTCCTTCTTTTATCACCCGTACAAGCAAGAATCATCAAGCGTTCCTAATGAAACCGCGCTAACGCGTCGGTTCATCTTCGTCCTTAGCTCGATGACACGAGCACCAAGGCTCGATAACGACGTCAAATATATCGCGTGGCTCTCGACGACGATGACGGTCGCGTGCAGGTCGTCAAAGTAGCAACGAATTACACGAGGAGGCTCGTGCATAATTAGGAACCGAGAGGGTAGCAAGCTTCGTTGGACCCGAGCCCTGTGTTTGCGCACGCCCGTGTACACAGCACGTGGACGCACCAACGGCAACAAGCTGCAACGGGATGCATTGATATTTTTTCTCCTATTCCACCTTTTTCTTTTTTTCTTTGTCCAACTTTTCACACTGTCCGGCCTTTTTTCCTGCCTTCGTTTGTCCAAACGAACGAGCTTCCATTTTCCTTTTTTTTTTTTTAATGACATTCGAAGCGTGAAGTACCAAAATCAGGGACGGTAAATCGATGAATTCCACTCGAACAGGATGAAACATTTACGTGTGTGATTGAGGATTCGTAGTTTTTGATTTTTCAATTTATTATACGTTCGTCCACCGAGGTGGTCACCTAGCCTCACCAGATCTAGGGAATTAACCCCTTCCCATGATTTGACGAGTCTGACTCGAGACGCACTTTGCAGTTCAAATGTTACAAATCTGACTCGTACTGTCAGTACAGTTGACTTTTAAGTATAATTCCAACTATAATTAAGATAACAAACTATTGTTAAACGTAAATTGCATGTAACATTTCAATTTTCCTGCTTTGTTTTAATACGGTAGCAAGAAATATTTATCCGTGTCCGACGCACCTATCGGGATAATGGCACGGCAAGGGGTTAAGGGAAAATAGTATAGTCAATCAATCATCAATACTACCGTACTAATAATAGTTATGCTTCGTTTCCTATTGAACGCAAGTTGCAGGTAGACGTCAAGTTTTCTCTCCTGAAGGAATTCATCTGACAACGCTGTCTACAACTGCCACCACGAATTTAATATTATCGAATAATGAAAAGAAAATTTGTACATGGCACTAAAAATATATTATGTTTGGAAGCTTAATTTAAGAAATATAACAATCATGTCCTAAAGTCCCTAGATCCAAGTTCCCTAGGTCCTAAGTCTTAAGTCCATATGCTTATTAGTCGCAACAATAATTTTTATTAGTTTCAATAATAAATGTATAATTTCCCGAACAAAATCGTCTCTTGATGCGATCTCGCGGCGGTCAGCGACAATTTTCGAGAGGCTCTTAATCAAAGTGAAGCCCGTTAACACGCACCCATACCGGTACGCATTCTCGCGTGTTGTCGTTACGTAATTTCATCGGTGGATAAGCCGTTATCTGTGCTCGACTATGTCGCGTGTACTCCACCAAAATTACCAGCTTACTAGCGACTGATACGATGCATCGTTCTCAACGCACGACACGGTAACACACTGTTCAAATCCTACGAAATGAAATATACCATTGCCTCTTTTTAACACATTGACTGGCACAGTGAAAACGGACGCGTGTAGTCAGACACGCTGAAATCCTAATTATTAACAATACACTCAACCAATTTTCAAATTTAACTTTTCAATTCGATAGCTAGCATATCCGCGGTTTATTTTATCATTTCTTTTGTTACCTAATTATTTGATTGTACAAAATTTCGGGTGCCGGTCACCGGTGACCCCCGTGGCAGCCAACGTGTTAACCGAATACGATAAGAAAATCAGAATCGTTCAAATACGACGAAGGACATAGACAAATCTGTAATGTATTATGGGACCAAAAAGGTGTTAGTTTTCGATAACATATTGCCGCCACGAACTGTCATATATTCGAGATCCGGGAACGTGACAAGACCCAGGCGAAAGCAGTATAGAAGGGGGCGAAAGGGTCTGCTATTTAAATATAATCGAGAAACAACGCGTGGCGAATTAGAGACGGTAAAGAAGTTTAAAAGGGGCCAATATACTACAGGGCGGTTTCCTTCCCAGGAATTATGCTCCCTGGCCGTGTGTGGGCTGACCCCTCCTGTGTTCTCGTCGTCGCACGGAAGTTCACCATTAAAACAGCTGGATCGAGCCAGATCTCGCGAGACGAATCTAGCCTGGGTCTTCACTGTCATGGGTCTGACCTCGAATCGGATATCCTTTCGGGTAATCCTTGAAACACAAGGGGATTCAACGTCCAATAAAAACGAACTCCTTTGGGATGCGTTCCCTTTCGGTCTATGGAAGACAAGAAACTCATCAGACGTGCCAAGACTGCTCCATAGTTTTCCCTAGTGGTGACACGATTAAGGAAAATCTCTGATGGAGGATAAAAATATTCGTAATGCAAAGTTTGGAAGAAATTTATTTAGAGTAACGGAAAAATCCTTGAGACACAGACTCAGTGTACTATTTTTATGTTATTTTCTTTGGGGAAAGAAACCAAAGTATAAGTAATAAATGAATATAAGATGATTTCACGAATTAAATTTGTATTTAAATACACATCGTTTGGCGATGTGCCACAGGCGCGTATTGGCGCCATCAATGTGCTGTATCCCACCAAAAAAAGAAAATTCGTGACGCACATTATGTACACAATATTTCTTGAAACCTTACACCTCAAAATTTAGAAATTACATTTTTCGTGGCTAAAATAAAAAAACCCTGAAATCGAGGCCAACCGAAGGCTTCCGCTCGATCGACGTTTCGTGCAAACAGGATTTCACGTAAAACCAAAAATCCAAACAAACGAAACTATTAATCGAGAATCCCGTTTACGAGGGAGAATAACGTAATTCGTAGCATTCATGATAACGCGCCGAAATCAATGATCTATAAAAATAGATTTGATCGATTTGCAAAAACTCGATTTCGTGTCGGATATTTTAAACGAAAATACTATCCGTCAGTTTTTCACCGTGATGACGTCAGCGACATCTGATCGATGACGAGACGGAAAGAAAATTTCATTCGATGCTCTTGATAAAACGAACTGTCGAACGATGTGTATTATTGAAGCAACGAATTGAATACGAAAGGTTCGATTTTGAAAAAATGAAGGATGGCAACGATGTTTAACTGCCAGAAGAGAAACAAGCTATGAAACGTGTTCACGGCCCCCTGACACACATCGACTCGTTAAAATAACGACATAATGGCTAATTTAGCGATAATAAGCGCGAACCGTATCGTTCAAATTAGTGTCGAAGGTGAGACGAGAACGACGAAGAGGGTCGTTTGTAGAAAAATAAAGGAGAAGAGAAGCGGCGTGTCACAAGTCACCGTCCGACTTCTGACATCCATCTGCCGCCATCTTGTGGCCACTTTACGAAACGCTCCAGTCAGGGCCGTACAATGAACTTTGTACCACGTTCGATCTAATACGTTGTCAAAGTTTAACATAATTTTCATACGAAACACTTTCATATTTCTTTTTTTACTGAGAAATTATACCCTTGTTCATTTACAATATCCTGTCACACACGTGACGCACCTTACTGTTCAGATATGGCTTCTGTCGTTCAAATTTTCATTACAATTGAATTTTAAGTTTGATTCTTGACTCTTGTCAAGTATGAAGTATACGTAATATTTCAATCTCCTTGATTTCTTTCACCGCTGAAGTAATAAATATTTAACTCTGACTGACACACCTGTCGGGACAATCGTAAGGCAAGGGGTTAAACAAACCAGTGACGTATTCGCAAGATTCGTTCCGAGGGTGCACGAACGAAATACGTAGAAGTGTCTTTTCAAGCTGAATATTATTCGTTTTGATATTAAAGAATATTGCTTTGAAGTATAAGAATGAAAACGAAAAAGAGAATTTTATAGCCGCAATTTCGTTCAGCGACGAAGAAAACGATCACCATCGGTCGGGATCAACGACCATCGACAAAAACATTCACAATAGTCAAGGAAGCAATTGTAGAAGCGTACCATTTAATGAACGAAACGATCTCAATCGCGTTTTGTATTGCTCATTCTTTTCTTTTTTTTTCCCTCGAGGTCACGGGACGAAGAGGTTCACACGACTAATCGGTATTGTCGTGGTCGTTTTCAAAAGGGGGTTCAATTTTCTCTATTGCGGGGTTCCATTGAAACGAACTACCCTTGTATCTTCGAAATTTAGGTCGAATCCCGTATCACGTAAAAATAAGACTGCTTTTTCCCGTCCACGAATGTGGCAACCGGCCAAGATAAGAACAAACTCGATGAAATCTACTCGGGGGTCATAAAAGTGTTTACCAAACAAGGAAAAAGTTGTCGACGTTCGTGAAACGGATCGAATAAATAACAATCGGACATACGGTGAATTATTTTCGTTTATTGATTCCTAATTATCGTTTAATTCAATTGCCTGATAAAACACGCGTACACGTGCACGTCGCGTTCGACGGGATAAAGTGTCACGTGACACTTTTAGTTGCGTACAGTCGTCGATCACGTGGATAGAAAGTAGACCGTACGATTATTTTTCTAGGGTATTTTATCGCTAGTTTTAGAATACACCCACAGTAGCCCCTGCTCGTCGTAAGAGGCGACTACATAAAAGGAGAACAAAAAGAAACGGAAACTTATAACAATGTAAAAAAGTATTGTAAGCGATCTGGCAAATAGGCTAAAAGTATAACGCAAGGAAAAAGGAAAAACATTAATGATCGTGATACGTTTTCAAATATCTTCTGTTGGGTAATAAAGAAATGCCAACCTCTAAAAACAAACCATCCCCACATAAAAACTGTAAATTTGAGGAAAAACGATTTACTTGTTTACTTCATGAGTAATGGCTACCATTTACGAATACCTACGATCTTATCGTTACAACAGAATCTATTAAATGTATCCGATATCAATGGCGTTGTTCTATTTAAAACGCGTTGCTTGAAGATTCGTATTACAGTGAAATTTTTGATGGAATTGAACGAGAATGGTAGATAACCATTATCACCAGGAAAGTTGGCACGCGTCTTTGAGTATACGTAACAAGCTTAAATCACGCACAATAAATATTCATTTTTCTGCGTATCCGTGAACGAGGTTCGATTAAGTGAATAAAAATTGCGGGCTATAAAAAATTCGTTCCGCGATTTCCTCTGACGACGAATTCAACGGCATACATATGTATGTATAATAACAGTTCGAGAAATCGTAATCGGATACGATACAAGATATCATCGTGTAATATCATTTATGCATATGAAACATATACGTACAATTATTGGTCGGTTAACGACAATATCATTAGGAGGCAAAACAACCACGTATTGCATTTCATGGTTAGATTAAATTTCTTTTCGCAAGGACAAGCAACGATTCTTTACTGACGTAATTAAATACACTGGTTTGTAAACGAAAGTCAATTTCAGGTAGTCGAAATGTTATCTCAACACGATACAATATTATCTTGAGAAGGATCAAATATTTATGTACGATATAAGAAACCGTAGATCTGTTCTTTTTTGTAATGATGTTTAACTGTTATATATTCGTAGCTTAGCATTTAACGTTTCAACAATGAAAGATATAAGTCATTGAAAAGTTCTGCGGAAACTGTTTCAAGGGCGTGGTTTTACCGGACAACATGACGTTCCTACATGAAACGAGACGCGTGGCCTGTCGCGAGCGATTGTGCGCGTCGCGTTGGCTTCGATCGAGAATTCGATAAAGTAATCGATAATATAGAAAGAACGCGGATGACACGCTCGATTCAAGCGTTCGTCGTGCGACCGTTCTACGGTTACATCGTCGTCGAACCCGTGTCGAACATGCATAGAAATAAAAACAACAAAAAATGTTACTGACCTCGGTCGCCAGCTTCCCTTTCGACGCCATCTTGACAACAACAATGGCCGCCGGTCGACGTTCCGACTACCTGCTGCACACACGCTACACTTGACGATTCACTAAACGGATTATCTTGCGAAATATTCACGGATATCGGTGTCTCTGTTAATCCTGGACACAAACACGTTCACTCACGCCCGAGAAACAACTAAATATCGTAGTCGGAATCACTGTTTCGAAAACGAGCGTTCGTTCACGCGACCGGACCGAAATACACGTTGACGTCACGACACCGAAGCTTCTTTTCGTACTAAACGTACTACGAGGACTACGAGTTTACAAGCGGCACGAAGGCACCCCGGCTCATCACAATTCTCCCCCCACCACTTTAACCGGCCGAACAAGTCCCTTTCACTCGCTCGCTCGATAATTATTATACGGTAACTGTCCCCTCTTCATCCTTCCTGCTACGACACGTCATCCTCTTTCTCTGTCGTGTTTTCGCGGGAACGATGCACGTCGTGATGCCCCGTCCCCTCCCTACTATTTCATTCCGGATAACCTTTCTTCGTCCCCCTTCGTGATACGCTACTGCAAACCGGTGTGGTGAGATTTTATCACTGACACTTTATTATCTTCCACTTCTTCGTTTCACTTAATAATTACAGCCGTAAACCGACACGGGATTTCGTCGTTTATGAAGAACATTTCCTCGTAGATTAACTAACCAGTCGATTCACGAGAGTGAGGTTAGGTGTCACTGGCTCGCAGAGAATCGTTACGTCATCACTCTCTTTCTTTCTCTTACGATTGATGATCCACGCAAGGGGACGAACAGAGACACCGGTTTAATTCAAAGTGAATTAACCTTCCTGCACGATTTCGCCCTCGCTGAACTCGGTTAGTTGAACGCTTTCAAACGTCACGTACTTTCGATGAATTTCGAACCGCAGACGCGCCAACCCACCGCGCATGCGCGCGCGTTCGAACGCTTTCATCGATGCGATACAATCGATTTATTGAATAGATTATCGAAAATCAATTCTCCTTTTGAATCGCTTCAACGACGCGTGCGAGAGAATTCGATTCACAGAATAATAATTAACACGTTGAGGGGCACAGTGAAAACGGACGTTTCCTCTTATAAATTATATTGAATTAAATACTTTTACGAACGCTAGGTTCTTCTCTATTCTGTATCGTGTGATCTAATAAAGTGATACATAAGTATTGTTTAAACCAATGGCAATTTTACATAATCACTAGATTAATCAAACTTACCGTAATATACATATATACCTTTTATTTCAGATTACATGTAAACGACGTCTCGAAGTCTTCTGTATCGGACATCGTCAGCGACCTGTTTATTTTCGGGCCGATTTATATGCGGGGCACGCCCAGCCCCGGAACCATTATTGGCACATGGACTCCGCCTGGAATCGGTATTACGTACGCGTGCCATAAAAGGGTGAAGAGAACGAGAAAAAGTAAAGGACACGAGAGAAGGGGTGTCGTCGAGACAGTGCGGACGAAGAGAGGAGAAAATAAAAAAAGGAATATACGCGAAGAAAAATGCGAGCCCCGTGTAGCCTTGCGTGGGTCGGCAAATCCATTTGGTTGCTCGTCCCCGTTCCACATGCTCAGAGCGGAACCAGCGATGGCTACAAAACGGAAACAACCATACAACTTTCGTCCCTTCCACGAGCACCGAGCTTCTATTTTACCCGCTAGCGCGGACGTCATACGGGTGGAATCGTGTCAAGGACAAACCGTGGCCAATCGGTCAAGCTGACAAAATTTGTGAACGATTCATTGAAAGGTGCGCACACCCTTTCGTAGCGGGCTTTGTGTACCCCGAGGAACGGTCAATCAACTAATTTGGTCCAGATTGAATGCGCGAACGATCCACCGACCCCAGTTTGGATTTATGAATGGAAGTTTTCGAGGCTGACGATGGAAATGTTCGTCTTGGACCTCAGTATACAGAGTGCCATTTGCGGAAGTTGAGCTTAATTATCATTCTTTGAGCCCCTTGTCATTTTAGATTATTCATCTTAGCAGTGAATTTGATTTTTTCTGTGGGCTTTGAGTGAAAATGTGTGTTGAATGAAATACTATATAAATATGGAATGTTTTTTTTTAACACCCTGTATATAGTTTGAGTGATTAATATTTGTGTACGTTTTGTAAGTCTGGGTCACAACTAGCCCCGTGTCATCGTTCGTTATGAAAATATATTAGCACACTTTGGTGTCAAAGTGTTCTTAGATTCTTAATAAGGTTTGATATGATTCAATGAATAAATGAACACAGCATCTAACTTGAATCATCTTATACATTAATAGATTAAATATATTTGAATCTTCGTAACATGGCATGTTCATAAATCACAAGAATAATTGACCAGCCACGGAGTAAAATTCCTAATGAAATAATCCGTCGTAATTACGAAATGTTTAATAAATATTCGTTAGACTGGATATATGTACACGCGGTGTCTTATTACAGCAATATTTCTCGCGTAATATTTTATGAAGCCAACAAAGAATATCCATTTGTCTGTGTAAATAAATTTTTCCTAAGCATCTATATACATCGGTATATCCATCGGTGGTACACTAAGAATTTCAATAAAAAGAATCTTTTTGCGCAATCAAATTTTGTGCTTTAAAATAAGAAATCTTGAAACGAAATGTAATCTAATTTAAATCGTAATCGAACGTAATCTAATTTTCCAGTGCTTCCAGAAACCAAACGCACTATGTCGGAAGAAAAGTGTTGGAAATATTTGAGAATCTGTTGATTTTTATTCCCTTCCATTAATTTCCTATATTTTGATACGAGTGATACTGAAATTTCGCATATTAACAATACTCCGATAAATTAAATACGGTGACTCAGAGGCACCGCTCGAATGCAAAGGGTTAACACGTTGACTGCCACGGGGGGTCACCGGTGACCGGCACCAGAAATTTCTTACAATCAAATAATTAATAAAAGAAATAACGAAACAAACCACGGATAGCGTTATCATTAAGCTAATAATGCTAGCTATCGATTTGAAAGGTTATAAATTTGAAAATTAGTTGATTATATTCTTAACACGTTGGCTGCCACGGGGGTCACCGGTGACCGGCACCCGAAATCTGTTACAATCAAATAATTACCAACAGAAATGATAAAATAAACCACGGATAGCGTTATCATTAAGCTAATAACGCTAGCTATCGATTTGAAAAGTTAAATTTGAAAATTAGTTGATTATATTCTTAATAATTAGCAGTCAACGTATTAATAATTAGGATTTCAACATGTCTGACTACACACGTCCGTTTTCACTGTGCCACTCAACGTGTTAATCACAAAATTGGACACTCGTAAGCCCCGTGTTACCGACCACCGCGTTAAAAAACCATAGATAATAACGATCGAGGATCATTTTATTTATATCAGAGAGGTATTATTGTTCGCGTTAAGAGTGAGTTCAAAGGTGTCGCTAGATATCTTTCGTAGCGATGCGACCGGGTCGATCGTTGTGCAGGGATGTGGGTCAGGCATACGACCGAACCCCCTGGATTTTCATCTCGTCCCTTTTTCCAGCAAACATACGTATGTAGCACGTAATTTTGACGTGAGATCGTTCATCCCTTACGCCTTAACGTATCACGAAACGAATATCAAAGAGATACTCGGAAGAGACAATCCTCCAGTTCCATCGAGAACGAATCCTCGGTAAAAGATATTGTAAATCGTTAATACTCATCATCGATCCTTAACACACTGTTGACCGGCAATTTCACACACAAACTATTTCATGTCAACGGCTATTAATTCGTAATTGAACGTGGAAGTGAAACAATCTAAATAAATTCCAATAAACTTTATTTATTCACATGGGCGTAGGCAGATTATCAATCAGGAGGAATTTATCTTATGGGAAATCATTCATTTTCGACAGCATGTTTTCCAATGTTTATTTATTATACATGTACTTATTTAGTACATTATCTACTTATGATAAAACTAGTTTTCTCGGATCTTCAATCAATCTTTTCAGTACATTTTCTTCGAGTTTCTCTTTCTTCTCACGCAACATTTTTCTATGTACACTTTGTAAGCATGCACAGTCCATTAAAGCGATTCTCCGACATCGTTGATCGTCGAAATCTAAATTTTTTTTCTCTACGGTAGGGCAAATACTATTTTTCTTCCTCCAAAGCAGGGGCGGAGGGAGGGCAAATGCCATAAGTGCGAAGAACAGAGATTTTTAGCAAATGCTTCGAGAAAGGGAATTATTGTTTACTTTATTGTAATTAAATAATATTCCGTGCTTTTACTGGGTCAAGCGTAAAAGTGTTCCGTCCTCAAAGGGTTAAACATAGTTCTTTTAGTTTCTCAAAAAAATTCAAGTCATTTGGTCCAATATCGAAAGAGGGAGTTGTGTTTTAAAAGGTGTCCGAATACATTTCCGAGCCACTGTACGTGGCGAAAACATGTGATAGGTGGCTAAGGATTAATAATTTCGATGAACAGAACGAGAAAGGAAACGATACAACCGAAGACACGTGTGTAATGATTAACTTAACTTTAATACTTCATCGTATATAATAGTTTATAAAATAACAGTCATTTTATGGAGCCATACACATATAGTCATTTGTAGAGTTTAGTCGACAACCTTAGCTGGGATCCTGAGACACATTTGTGAGTTGGACTTTTCGTCAACCAAAGAAAGTTGAATGGTCAACGATACTTTGGGGTAAGATCTCTCAATTGGCATCTTAAGTTTGTAGACGGCCTGTTCACCCTTTTCCAATGGGCATTCTACGTTGTTGAGGTCACGGCAAGCGTTCTGTTGGGGCAGCGGGTATTTTATGTGGATTGCGCCAAGCTCGACGTCTACGTCGGGTTTCAGGGTCTTTGTGTTCTCGGCTGTAACGAATGATCGGATTTGTTATCAAATTTTGTACAATCATGTATTAATTATATGATAATTCGATCGATTGGTCAAATAATCGCCATTGATCAGGTATAAAATATGTAAATTGCTTGAAATTTAATAATATTATAAAATAATATTCACCCTTCAGCTACGATTAGAAAAAGTATCATACCTCCGATAAGAAAATTCGGAAAAGAAATATTTCACGTTCAGAGAAATATTGTTTTATCAAATGATTGGCAACCGAGGTTAGGGATTGAAACTTACGTTTGGACATCGACGAAAATAATTGATTCGATTGGTTTCGATACTTACTAACTTTGAAGCCGATGTGCGCTTCAACATCGGTACCCCTCTTAAAGTGACAGGGAAGAGAAGAGCATCCTGTGATGGTCACACTGGTGGGTGCTGGTTTGCCACTGCAGGTCTGGAAGTTCGCCTGCATAGAGTCGGCGACGAAGAGTACTGCGAGGAGGTATACTGTAATCAAAAGCATAATTCTGTATTTATAGCACTTCAACTTTCATTAAAATACCAATCATTAATTCTTGGATGGTAGCAATTTAAATTTCATTTTGGACATTTTATCACCAGTTTCTACTCTTCTTCCTTTTGTAGGTTTGAGTGCACGACTGACCAAGTTCCACCGTTCAAGAATCAACGTTTGATTTAATTTCGAACTTAAATTACATTGTTAATCTGATATTAACCCTAGAACTATCAAACGAATCGAAATGACTCGCTTCAGATTTCTTATTTTAATTTTGAAAATTTATTAAAACGCTTCTGCCAAGTTACACGTTCGCATTTATCAAGACAAAAAATTATTGTACACGTAAGTTTACATTTTACATCGTAATTATTTTGTTTTCTAATTTATGTTTAACACGTTGACTGCCACAGTGAAAACGGACGTGGGTAGTCAGACACGTTGAAATCCTAATTATTAACAATACGATCAACTAATTTTCAAATTTAACTTTTCAATTCGATAGCTAGCATCATTAGCTTAATGTTAACGCTATCCGTGGTTTATTTTATCATTTCTGTTGGTATTTATTTGATTGTACAAAATTTCGGGTGCCGGTCACCGGTGACCCCCGTGGCAGCCAACGTGTTAACAATACAATCAACTAATTTTCAAATTTAACTTTTCAATTCGATAGCTAGCATTATAGCTTAATGTTAACACTGTTGGTAATTATTTGATTGAAAAAAATTTCGGGTGCCGGTCACCAGTGACCCCCGTGGCAGCCAACGTGTTAACTCAGAAGTTAGGGTACATTGAACGCCGGTAGTTCTAGCGTTAATGCTATTTGAAATTTGTATATAACATAATTATTTGATCTTGCAAAATTTCAATTCAAGAACTCTAGGCTCCCAACAACGCTTATTCGATCCAATAATAGTATCCCATGAAATAAACATTCTAATGATTTACTGACATCCAAGACAGTTCGATCCAAGATCTAACAAACTTTGCTCAAATTAACGATGGAATAGCTTTCGTATTAAAAAAAAATGGTAAACTTGCAAGACTGTTAAAACTAAAGTATAAAGTAATATTTTCTATTAAAAGTCAGATGATCTGAAATTATTGTCAATGTTACGTACCGTAGCTGAGGAGAGCCATTGTAGTGCTGGTTCTTTAGCGTCGAATCAACTGTAAACACCTCGAATTCTGGATAGGTATTTATTGGCCAGTATTATCTAATCGAGTATCGGTCATCGAAAATAAGTTATCAAGATCGATGTTTTAAAACACTTCAACTGCACACCTGACCTATTAAAAATAAAAAATCATGACCAACCAGGTTTTCTTCTAGATCGCAGATAAAAGAAAAAGAAAATATCGTACGGAAAAGTCGGCACACCTGTGCGTTGTCGAATTAGAAGAAAAAAATAGAATCCTATTTCTGTCTGATAATCACGATTACTGCAGGTGGCTCGTAGAAGATCGAGCACAATAAGGTTACAAGTGTTCTTTGATCACCTGATTCCTTCGTTTCATTCCCGTATCAAATAGTTACTATTTTATCGAGAATCCTCGATCGCGTTCGATCGACACGTGTTAACAGAAAAATATTAATTCACAAGTAATTCGACTAAACGATCTGAATTCGAATAAGATATAATCCTTGATTCCATCCCATTCTTTATTTCTGACAAATCTTTAGATCGTTCCATTTCGTGTTACCATTTCACGTAACAATATAAAATTAGAAATTTCAATTTTCAATCGCTCGATCCTCGTAATATTAAACCCTTTGTTTATCCAGTTTGCTAAAGGATCAATATTTATCGTGAAAAAATTTCTAGAGTGGGTTATTGAAATTTGATAGTTTGGAAATAAAATAAGGTTAGTGTAAGTAGTTTTATCGGTTTCTGAGATTTAGACATTTTTAAGTATCCACAATGGTAATACGAAGAGGATACAATACTCTCCCCCTGGTACTGTAAGGGTAGAAATATTCATCTAGTCTGATTTAACAATTATGCAAGGGCGGATTCAGTTTTCAAATCAGGGGGGAGGGGGGGGGGGGGGGGTTATATGAATGATCTGAGGTTTTCTCGACGACGATGCGATTACGTTAAAAAAATTATATATAATCATATAATTATAATAACAACACATAGTCATTGTGATGGGTGTGTATTTGTTTGCCTCCGTACAAAGTATATTTAATGAACTTATCGATGAGATTAGAAAAAATATCATGACCCCAATGACCCCACGCCCCTGGATCCTACCATGCAATTATGATAGAAAAAATAATGTCAAAGCAATAATAAAGTAACTCTGATATTTCTTTATAGGAGCACTCCCATAATTGGTATAACCATGATTTTTATTTATGTTAAGGTGGTTGGTTTCACCAGAAATATTAAGCGTCCATCGTTGCCTAATTTTAGTATACTTTAACCCTTTGCACTCGAAGCATTTTTGGACGTAATCGGGTCTAATCTGATTTTCTATCTATGCTTCCGGAAACCAAACGCATTATGTCGGAAGCAAAGTATTAGAAATATTTATTCCATTCTTTAATTTTCTATATTCTGATACGGGTGAAAGTGAAACATCGCATTTTAGAATACTACGATAAATTAAATATGGCGCCTCAGAGGCACCACTCCGAGAGCAAATACTATATTTCAACCCAAATACCTGCAGAAAATCAAATTTTCTAATCTCAGTTCCAATTATTCTTAAATAAGATGCGGTCTCCATAAATCGCGCCAATTCCGAAAATAACGAAATCTAGATAAAGAAACATTAATAAAGGAATCTCTGTTTCCCACGATTGTAATCTTGCGTCTACTCTAGATCGTCGAAATATCAACAGATTAGATACAATTTCTGTCGCAGAATATTAATTCGTTTCAACGGAACGATCGCAGCCGAAATTATGATAAACGAAGCAATGACGATGATTCACGCGGGAAACGATATTCAAACATACCGCATTTTCCTAGCTATCGGTAATTACACGTAGCCAGCCGAGAGCTAAATTAAAGATCGCTCGAGATAAGGTTTGCTTGACCGATCTTTTTCTTTCGTTCGATACAGGTGTTCAAATACAGGTGTTGAATTAGGCAATAATCAAGGATCGTGCGTCATCTCGAAGCAGCTGTTAGCCGATTGCAATCTTAATCAAAGAACACGATAAGTTGTCTGAATCTCGGACAGTTCAGTCGAGACGTTCGTCTGGCGAAGGAAAATTCGAAATCAACTTAGGACTGACCACGAATACGATGTACTTCTTGAACGGAGAATACCAGGAAGACACGAGGTGATTCGACGTCGAATAAAACAAACTCCTGCGGGACGTGGTTCGTTTTTCGAAGCCGGCGCTTTTCCCTGCGAGACGTGGAATCTCGGAAAACGTAAGCCGTGTTGTGATTCAACCTCGATTCCTTGTGGTGATTCCTGGATATGGTTGTCGGAGGTTCTACCCCTAGTGATGGGACTAGGGGAAGATATCTGGAGGGAAGAAAATAGGGTAAGCGAAGGGATTGTTTGTTCTTCTCTGGTTATTGGCACATCTTTTACTCTTAGTCGATAACAAAGTTTAGAATGTTCGTTGGAAATTTTGTGCGATTGATTAATTAGCGAAAGGAGAGAGGTATATTAATTGAACCCTTCTTCGGGTTTGTAAATATTTTAGACGATGTTCTAGAATTATTATTTCTTGCTTTGGAAAATTTTCAAACTTGACTTGGAATAATTATTCTCGTGTATACAAGAAATTATTAAGTAAAGTGTTAGCTGTTTGAGGCACACGGTTTAAAGGAAAATAAAAAGCCAAGCTGCACGGAGTTAATAAAATAAGAGATAGAAAACAAAGTTTAATAAAATATCAAGCTGTATAGTTATGAGTAACTTCGATTTTTCGAGGTGGGTTAAAATACATATATCCCAGTAAGCAAAAGGTGGGATATCTTTTAACCCACCTAATCCCAAAGGGTTAAATGGGTCGAAATCCTTGGAACATCTATGACGACTGATCCGGAAGCGTTTTCTTTTGATCCTCCAGGACCGATGGATCTGATGCCTTCCAAGAAGGACCTTGGACGAATCTCAGAATCAGCTTATCGCTGAGACAGGTTGGAGTGATCGCGAACAAGGTATGGTAAATGAAGTATCTCCATGATTCGTTTCTGAAACAATGTTCAAATGAATTAGTCGCTAATAATTATAAGCAATGTTAATAAATGTTGATTAACTCTTTCACTGCGGTAGGATATATTGTAGTAGCTGTGACGTACGAATGTTACAAGTGTAATTTCCGTCTGTATTATTCGCAAGGAAGCGTGTAATTAATTTTACGAATTAGCGTGTGACTAAATTTCATTGATTAGTAACTAATTTTAGAAATTAGCGTGTACTTAATTGTATGATAAGCGTGTAACGAAATTTCGCTTATTATTAACTAATTTGACAAATTAGCGTGTAACTTAATTTCCCTGACTAGTAACCAATTTTGCGTAAAGCGTGAAAGTAAATTTCACTGATTAGTAATTAATCTTACGCTAAGCGTGTAACTAAATTTCACTGATTAGTAATTAATTTAACAAATTATCGTGTACCTAATTTTATGCCAAGCGTGTAACGAAATTTCGCTTATTATTAACTAATTTGACAAATTAGCTTGTAACAAATTTCGCTAATCGATAAATAAATTTTACAAATTAGCTTGTGACAAATTTTAATAATCCCAAATTAGCAGTTTACTTTCTCTTTTCGAATTTTCCACAGAAATAGTTAAATAGGGACCACCTTCGGCCACTGATAACAGCGAAAGATTGAAAGATAGCTCCAGGCGGATGATGATCGTTATGTTAAGCGAAGAATTCGATACCGTAAGCTGTTTCGAACTTGTACAAGCGAATAGTTTGGTCGACACATTCATTCCTGTGGTTACTCATCTGCTCGAAACAATTTATTGGATAACCGCTTGTTCGGATCTCGAGAAATTTTTAGAAATTATGTTTTACCGTTTAGAAATCAAGACAATCTATCTTTAATCTAATCTTTTACGATATTATTAAGGTGACAAATATATCCTACACAATTATTATCATTTATATCAAATTATGCAGTTTCATAAGCCCTATAACTTTTGTAAGTAACATTTTCTCGTATTGTTTCAAATAACCAAGATATTTAAGTGAACAGAGTCAGTCTGTGGGATACACTGTATACATATTAACACGTGTAAATACTTATTAATTCGCAAATGGTGGACCACCGTGGAATTAAATTCTATAATTTAAATTTAATTTCCATTTTCGAAGTTTAACGCTACTCAAGGATTAATCTCCAATACATGAAACTGATTTCCTTACAAAACCCGTACCCTTGTAATTAACTTCAATTCCTGTACCTGTATTTGATAAGTTTGGATCACGATTGACCCAGTTCCGTCGTCCGAATAATTACAATTATTATCGATCAGTTTTCTTAACCATCGAGGAAGATCTTTAATTTCATTTCATTTTTATCGCAACTTTCGTTCACAAGTTTGCTCCGTTCGCTTCGAGCGATCCAAGAAGCCTTTCTTCGATGAAAATTATAAAAACCGTTTCACGGCTCGAATTACAGAACGAGACGTACTTGTAAATCGCTGATGGAAACTTGTCGAGCAGAGCACCTTCGAACACCTCGTAGATCCGCGAATCTTGCAGCTTTCCCACCTCTCCCGGTTGCGTCACGGACGTGAAATATTTAATATAATTATTGAAATAATCACCGTAGAATAATCGAGCATCTCGGGGCATGGAGTCCATCATTTTACGGCCGTGTTCCGACTGTCGTGACATTATTTTGCTCTCCCCGATGAACGAGCCTACAAAAACACGTGGATCGATCAATATTTTATTTGTACGATTTATATGATCAAGTCAGAGTCTCTTAAAAACGAATCGCTATTCAAATTATTGACTTCGGTTTGCAATATTTATCTTGCGTAATGGTTTTAATCAAAAATAGAAAAGTTAGGGACAGTTGCCTCAATTGGATCTTCGTATCGTTAATATTTATATTAAAAATGTCTTTTATCGCCTTTGACCCTTTACTTTTCCACCAAAGCTTCCGAAAACTAAAGCAAAGTGTTACAAATGCTTCTGAATCTATTTATTTTCCTTCCTTTCATTAATCTTCTATATTGTACTATAAATAAAACTTAAATTTCAAATTAAGATCTTCTTTTTGTAAACCTGATCGCTTCGTGTCCCAATTTCAAACCGTTCAGACGTCCTTCCTCGCTAATGAACACTGTCTCATTATTTATTTACCCCTATCCAATATCATTGATTACGAACCAGGAATGAAACAGACGACCTTGACGCCGTATTTCTTCAGCTCCAACCGAAGGGCGGTGGCCCAAGCAGTGAGTCCAGCTTTGGCGCCGCTGTAAGTTGCCACTCCAGGAATCGGTTGGATGTAACAGTGGCTCGAGATTACGATAATCCTGCTCGAGTGGGCACGTATTGTCGGCAACAATTCTCGAGTGATCCTCATCGAACCAAGTAAATTCACCTCCACTTGGCTAACGATCTGCTCCTGCGTCTGCCATTCGAACTCGCCGAAGATCATCACAGCCGCGTTATTGATCAAGCATCGTAACGCTAACAATACAAATATTCTTTTTACCATCTTCCGATAGTTTCAAAAATCATATTTTATTTCCTTTTATTATGTTTATCCTTTCCCCCTACATTCACCCATCGTTAACCCCTTGCCGTGCCATTATTTTAATACATATATGGTATTAAAAGAAAGCAGGGAAATTGAAATGTTACGTGCAATTCACGTTAAACAATAATTATTGTTACCTTTAATTATAGTTGGAATTATAATTAAAAGTCAACTGTAGTAACTGTACCAGTCAGATTTGTAACATTTCAGCTGCAAAGTGCATCACGAGTCAGGGATTAATGAAAACTTACCCTGTCCTCAAATATACAAAAAATGGAAATAACAGTTGATTAATAAAAAAAACTGCCCCCGACTTTTTATTGCAAATGAAACGATTTACCTAAAGTTTGTTCCTTTAATAACGATTGTACCGAGTTAACGAAATGCGTAACGTTAACGTGGTTCGTGACGTCTAGGGTAAAAACGTGTACACCTTCCTGTTCTAATTTCTTAGCCCCAGGGCCGTCATCTTCCAACACGCTCGCAATCACAGTCAGCCCGAGTTGTCGACAATGCAACGCTAGACTGTATCCTAATCCAGAATCGCAGCCGATTATAAGAACGGCTTGGTTCGGGGATATTTTGTCGCGAGATTTAATGCGGCAATACAAGTAATTTCCACCTGGAACATAAAGATTCGTTGTATTAATTGATACCGCAAAGTTGGATGAATGGTTTTATTACGGAGATTCGTATTATGTAAAAGTCTTCTTTACAATTGTATTTCCATTCTATTCAAAACGTTGAAGAAAGTATTACAATTATATTTGTTCTTATTATTTGATTGATATTATGTATTTCAATGTATTTCGAACCGTCTCGGACTATTTGAAATTCGAATAACAATGTTATCGTAATTTCGTAATTTCATGTCTGCGCGCGCTTTTCGAAAAGCTAACAATGGCGCCATCTAACGGTGAGCGACGGAACTAACAAAATAGAAAATTGCGTTTATTGGAAAAATTAGAGATGGTAGAACGTTCTATGATTATTAATTAATTAGAATAATTCCACGGTATGATTCAGAAGCCGATATAAGCAATAATTTGAAAAAATTGCGTTTCCTGGATACTGAAATTATATCGCCATTTAGCGGCGAAAAGTCGGAACTTTT
The DNA here is from genome assembly GCA_943735885.1 of Stelis phaeoptera. Taxonomy (NCBI): domain Eukaryota; kingdom Metazoa; phylum Arthropoda; class Insecta; order Hymenoptera; family Megachilidae; genus Stelis; species Stelis phaeoptera. The sequence goes on along the minus strand of OX030939.1, from coordinate 8,610,046 downwards.
CGTACAATTAACGACTTTAGGCTTAATTAGAATTAGTACAACATTTTATGGTATCGGAGTCACGCGTTTTTCAAGCTTTACTGCGTCAGGAAAGACAAATATACATGATTCAAATTTAGCGCCATTAGTACAGACATTCCACCGCTAGATTTCATTTCAGTGTCCAGGAAACGCAATTTTTTCAAATTATTGTTTATATCGCTTTCTGAATCACACCGTGACATTATTCTAATTAAGTAATAATCGGAGAACGTTCAACCATCGTCAATTAAGCTTGATAATTTCTAATTTTTCCAGAAAACCCATTTATCTATTCCGTTAGCTTTACCGCTCACCGCTAGATGACGCTGTGGGTACTCTTTTCAGAGCGCGCGGTAATTTTAAATGTGAAAACACTTCCACAATATTTTCCTTTTTATTTCGCTTCAAAAAACATAAAACTTATCAGAATACATAGTATCAAGTACATATAAACCTTTAACAGCGCTATATTTTGAATCAAATTCATACCGTCAATTAAACAATACGGATAGAAATGATTGTACAATGCGGCAAGCTGATTACAAAAGAATATTTAAAAATATATTTACACTAATTATATATGTCGCACGGGTATAAAATGACGTATCACGATTGTCTAATATATCGTATTTCCCTGCTGATGTGGCATTTTAATAAATATGATATGCGTCAGCGATACCTCTACGTGATATTCGAAATTCGAAAAACATCGATTCCAAGGTCATTCTCGCATTTATTTTCTATTTTAATACAAACAATATTTAAAGGATGCTACAGGCTCGTTCGTTATTCAAACGAAGTGATATTTTATGCAGAATGAAAATATGGATTTATTAATAAAAAAGAAAAATGATCGATTCTGTTTTGAAGATCTAACGTTCTTACCAATACACCATAAAGACGCGGCTGGTACCGAACACTTGTATCCCTTGTTCCATAAATTAATAAGACCGATTACAGCCGCTAAATCGACTATCAATATTTTAGAGTAGCTTTTCATGCACCTCACTGCTTTACTGTTTATCACAGACTTCACTAATTCCATTATTAATTTATTTCACACGACCGACTGGATTGTTAACTCATCCAAAAAAAAAAAAAAACAAGATGTAATTGATTTTCTGATTTATCAATTGTTTACCGACATTATTTATAAAGTCTATCGTACCCTTATATCTTAAAACAAAAATTTAGTGCTCAATGATTACAAAGTACTAGGGGCGACGCTAAAGAAAAAAAATTCAAATTACACAATGTTTACCAATCAAGAATTTTACTTGTTACTATTCAAAAATCATTATTTACGTAAATCACTGATTCGATTACTATTTTACAAATAAGAGAAATGTCCAAAAACCGAGCAACGATAGGAACTTGAAATGAAACGATGATGTTCTTGTCTTGATCACAAATGGCTGCTGTGGTACGCGAAAAGAAAAAAAAAATATATTAAACCCTCCCCACTCTTCTGCCATCGATTATAATCATTCTTTTTTTGAAATTCAAACAAGGAATGGAACACGTTTGGGTATTATAAAATATTCATCGATTAAGTGTCGAGATTAGTGTTCTTTCTTTTTTTTTCATGGGTTTCCTATCTCTTCGTATTTATACATATAAAACATTTCTTCTTAGCTTTAGAGGTGACACGAAATCCTATTCTGGTCCGTTAAGAAACTCCTGCTCGAATTGCAAATACAGTCACGCTTCGCAAGAAGAAATCGGACGCGGTCAATTTTCTAAATTGTTTTTCACCGCTCTTGCTACGTTGTTTCCTACAAATAATTCCAACTACGTCTCAATAAAGGGGGGATATTAAAACAAATAGGAAGGAATCACTGGAGATATTGCAATACTGTTACAAATTGATATTAATTGCTATTTTAAAACAAATAAGACAGCATTTCTAATTAAAATCAGTATCACAATTACAAGATTCTTTCAATATACAATTCATTCCTATTGCAATGAAATTAACAATAAGTTATTCGCTCTTCAAACCCTCGCACACATTGGTAAAGAAAAGATTGATAGTTCGTTTAATTATAACGCACAGCTTTTTTGTCGATTTCTAAGTCTTTGCAGAGTGCAAATATACAGCTTAACGTTAACGTTAACGGCATACTTTACAATGGAAATGAACAAACAGTAAGGCTAGCGGTACACTGTATCTTAAGTTAATTAGCCTTCAAAACGAAATCATATATTTCAGTCGACACAATATATTCTTTCGACCGCGATCGATAATTATCTTCCGCGTGTTATACGTTCCCTTTTATCCTCTCAAAGTTTGCTTTCAAGTTTCTCTTTGAAAATAGTGAGTGTATTAAATACCGGCAGGGTTATCGCCGAATCTGACGTTAGGATTCGCGTGTAAATCGTAACTGGGATCGCCATCTGTAGCCATCCTCCCCAGCCAGGAGAATAAAATTACAATTCCAGTGAAAGCTAATATTCCCAGAAGAATTAACACCGCGTATCTTTTGTATAACGAACCGGATGCGTTTCTGCGTCTCGTCGGTGGACTCGCTATAAGCTTCCACCACCTTAAGAACCATTCGACGGGCGACTTCCTTCTGTATTTATTCTCGTCGTGATCGAACGATATTTCTTTTGGATCGTCGTAAGCCTCGCAGACCTTCCTCGAAGTCGGCGTGGACAATCCCACTGATGAATCAATATTTACAATGGAATATGGGGGACCCATTTTTTGATTATTTAAATGCACATTGTTTATGTTGGTATGCACTGAATTTGCATTGCTATTGGAACGAGACGTGGCTACCGTGGGAGACGAAGGAGCTAACGTGTGATTTTGATACGAAGTGGTCTCAATTCTTAATAACGGGCGTTCTTCTTCTGGCTTTTGTTCTCTTTCTTCGCTGAGCTAAGAAACAAAGCGTATAAAATGAATGGATAGTACGAACGCAGATGACTTTATGCAGAAACTATCTACAATATGTACCAAAGGTAATCCAAGCCCTGCGCGCGCCCAATTGACTCCTGCCAATTTTTCTCTCAGCACATCCGCCACAGGAGATACTAATTTTCCATCTGGAAAAATACATTCCTTACAACTTGGACAAGTATACCCCGCTGGCGCTGTGGTTGGTGGTAGTTCTCTGGCATATTTGTCCAAACATGCCCAATGGTACATATGATAACACGTTAATCGAACACAATCTCCCTCGCTCAGATTCACCGAGCATAATGTACAGACTGGATTGTAATCATGATCATGGAGCCATAAAATATATGACTGTACAATGCACTGAAAACAAAGCACAGTAATGACAGTTGTTTTTAATAGAATCTTCAAACAAGTTGTGATATTAATTTAACCTAACCGCACTGATGAAATTAATTTTTTACAGACTGAATTATAGTTTGTATACATTAATTAAGAGCAAAGTAAAATACCTTAGGATGATTTGTAACCATACAATGTTCGCAAACATTGACACGGTGTTCAAAACAAAACAGATTTGTGACTCTCCTTTTCGGACACTTGCACAGCCCCATGTTCTCGTGAAATTGTGCGACTATCGCATTAAATAAATTACAATAATAAGTAATAAAATACTAAATAGTTATTACAAAGTTATAAACGAATCCTTTCACATGACATATCGTGATCTTATGACAACTCAAGGTGTGCTACAGTGTGCTATGCGACACGGCTTCCATGTTTCATCGGCCACGTCGTCGGACATCATCTACAAAAGATACAAAAGAATTGACCAATAAAATTTTGTTATATTCAACAATTAACAAATGAACAATCCTCCATATAAGAATAAAAATATAAGTTTTGTAATCACATGACGTGCCCGGGGCGGAAAGCCCGGTAAAAAAAAATTCTTTTTGAACAAGTAGTTTTATGAAATTCTTTTTAGCCGGTTATACAATTTTTACCATTCAAGTTTGCGCAATGTTTAAAATATTTCAAATGAACTTTCCTATTCCTTAGAATATTGTTTGATATGTTTTCTTTTTTAAAATAATTCAAACTGCACAGTTTGATATTTATATATCAAAAACATCGAACTAACCTATATGAAACACTGCATTTAAAAATGGCGTCACTGTGTCGGATTATAAAGTATTTCGGAAAAAATGTATCGTTGCAAAGTCAGAACAGGAATATATCTGTATCTGCAGCAACGTATCTCAAAGAAAGTAAGTGATACTACATATAAATGCTGTTTAAATAAGCAACATCGTACGCTTACTTGTAACTTAACATTCATAACCTCTATCGTTTAATTTGTTGAAATTTTATTGTTTAATTTGTTTTGTAGTCATTGAAAAGAAAGAAGGAAACACGTTAATCATCGAAGCTGAAATAAAACCAGATAAAAATGAGGAACGCCTTCTGAAAGCTAAAAATGGAGCATGTCCTGTGTGCTCATCTGGACTTGATATCAAACATACAGTAAGATCTAAATCCATATTTTACGATTACTTTGATATATCGTACTTTGTGCTGATTAAATATATTGTTACAGGACGTTCTTATTTTACACCAGTTCATGAGATCAGATGGTACTATATTACCACGTAGAATCACTGGTCTTTGCGAGATACAACAAAAAAGAATTTCCTCATTGATTATCATGGCACAAACTGCAGGTAACTAATACATAAATATCTGTTTTAACCCTTTGCAGACGATTGACGCATGTTTGTGTCCAAACCAAACCGTCACAGCAACTTACAGATTCGTACATATATTTAAGAAACGTCGTCCTATATTTTTGACACAAATCGTAACCATAAGTGCGAAGAACAGAGATCTTTAGAATTACTGCTTATTTTATTTTAATTAAATAATATTCCATGCATTTACTGTGTCAAGCGTAAAAATGATAGGTTAAATAATGGTATATCATTTTTAGGTTTACTGCCTATAAGAGGTCCTAAAGGTCCGCTTCCTCCTTTACAAAGACGAAAATGGAGAAAATATAATACATACTTTGATGAATCGACCATTAAAGCTAGATATATTAATTAAAGTTAGATGTAATAGTTTATGAAGCAACTGAATAAATATTTCTTGAATTTTATTCATTTATGTTGTTAGCTCCTTTACTTTGTAGATACATGCAAGGTGTTTATGTAATCATATAGGTTAGAAGTCATGCTGACATCTTATAGGTTAATAACAAGTTCGTGGTGCAAATTACAAAAACGTTACTTGTCAAAAGCATCAACAGTTGTGAAAAAGGAATATGAAGAACAGGAGATTACAAAAATTCGAAATATCGGAATTTTGGCGCATATCGATGCCGGTTCGTATCGTTTTAAATATATCTTGTACGATAACCTATTGAAAACTGATTCCATTTGTTTTAAAGAGCTTACTTAATTTTTACAATGATTTTTCAGGAAAAACTACTACTACGGAGAGAATGTTATATTATTCTGGTCTGATCAAATCGATGGGAGAAGTTCATCATGGAAATACAGTAACAGATTACATGGATCAAGAACGGCAACGTGGTATAACAATCACCTCTGCTGCAGTAACATTTAATTGGAAAAATTATCGCATTAATTTAATAGATACTCCAGGACATATTGATTTTACAATGGAGGTAGAACAGACATTGAGAGTGTTGGATGGTGCGGTCATTATATTAGATGGTAGCGCGGGTGTTGAGGCACAAACGTTGACAGTTTGTAGACAAGCAGATAAATACAACATACCAAGAATCATTTATGTAAATAAAATGGACAGACCGGATGCCAATTTTGATATGAGTCTAAGATCTATCGAATCAAAATTAAGCACAAATGTGTTACCGACTCAATTTCCGATAAAAAACAAAGGAGTCTTAGAAGGTATCGTAGACGTGGTATCTCTAGAGAAATTAATCTTTGACAAAAAATATATGGGCACGTCATTTCTAAGATCGAAATTATCCGAAACAGAAGACAAAGAATTGTGGGAAATGGCGATGGAAAAACGTAGAAATTTAACTGATAAATTATCCAGCATAGATGACAAATTGGCTGACGTAATTATAGAGCAAGAATCTTTAGACACAATTTCTCCTCAACTGTTGCTAGACTCTTTGTACAGAAGCACCATAAATAGAACAGGTGTTCCTGTGCTGTTAGGCAGTTCTTACAAAAACATAGGGGTGCAGCCGTTGATGGATGGTGTGCTCCTTTATCTACCGTCACCTAAACAGAACAAATATTTGCAGTACTACAATTGTTTTAACAAACATCTTTCTGCCAGAGTGTTTAAAGTGATCCACGATAAACAAAGAGGTCCAGTTACTTTCCTCAGAATCTACTCTGGTAGCATCGAGAAGAACACCAAACTGTACAACATTCGCAAACAGCAAAAGGAGCAAGTGAGCAGACTGTACATCGCTTGCGCCGATGAGTACGAGGAAGTATCTGTAGTAACAAGTGGCAATATAGCAGCAGTAGCAGGATTAAAAACCACAACAATTGGTGACCTGTTAACGACCAATGAAACTACGGCAAACGATGCGAAAAAACGACTCCAGTCACTGAAAGATATCAAACAGGAAATCGTGGACGACTTTTTCGCCTCGAATACAAAAGCCTTGGAGCCTGTTTTCTTCTGCTCGATAGAAGCACCCTCTCTGTCTGTTCAGTCAGCCTTGGAGACTGCTCTTCAGCAGCTGGAAAGGGAAGATCCAAGTTTGAAAGTGACCTTCAACAACGAGACCGGCCAACTAGTCCTAGCTGGCATGGGTGAGCTGCACATTGAAATCGTCAAAGAAAGGATCAGGACCGAGTACAAAATCGAGGCTGACTTGGGTCCCTTGCAAATCGCCTATAGAGAAACTATTAAGGAACCTATAAAAGACACGTACTCCTGCGAATACAAAATAGGGAACGCGAATCCCAAAGTGATGGTGGTCATGTCGGTGATACCAAATTACCAAGGCAACGAGAAGCTGCTGTTGGACAGATCAATAGATTCCATTGCCAACATCGATGCTATATCGTTAAAAAACATGAAAGCCATTAAAGCTGGTGTTGATTCAGTTTTATCGAATGGACCAAAGTTAGGCTTTCCAGTGGTGAACATGGGCATCAAATTGCATTGGCTGGAGACTGGAAGAGGCACCGTGCCCTCGGTAATCACGGCTGCTGTGTCTCAGTGTGTCAGAAAGGTACGCTTCAAATGTATTTCAATCATATATTAACAAATGACAGAATGTAATTGGAATGTTCAAGTTGACGATGGTGACAGGCTAGGTCGTTTCACCGCTTTTCTTAAGTGACTCTAAAGTCCTTGCTTTCACAGAGTCGGATTTCATCTCGGACACCAGTTGCGAAGACTTAGGCTTGCATTCCAGCATCGTTCTCTTCAAGTTTTGCTTCGTTGTATCGCTGCTGTTCGAGGATTTGTCCTTAGGGAAAAGGTACCTGTACTTCCAGTCGTCCGGTATACCCTCCGCAGCGTTTTCCTCCTTGCGCTTCTGATCATTGGATACATAGGTATCCGTGAACGTTCGAAGGATGTTGATCCTCTTCAGAGCGTCTTCAGATATGGCATCAGGATTCGAGGGTTTCGAGTTACCAGTCACTAGCGGAAGAGCATAAGGCTTCAGTTTGGTGTTCTGCTTAAGTTCCAGAGTACGTGGAAGTTTCGACGAACGTCTGTCGAAGAAGTTGTTGATCAGTATGTCCGTTTTAAACTGCAAGTTCTTCAAGAAGTTGTCCTCGGTTGTTCTGCGACATACTGAATTTTTCAAGGTTTCATCCTCGCTCAGATTTTCAGCGCTACTCCTTTTCAGATTATTGCTACCCTTGATTTTGCTCTTGTTTCTTTTGCTACTAGTTTGCGATGATCTTTCTATGGTATGGATGCCCCATTTCAGCATGTACGAGTCGAGGAATCCATGGTACAACTTTGGACAGATCTCCTGCTGTTCGTAGTGTTTATCTATGAAGTAGATTCTACGCAGACGACAATTTCCGCTGATCTGTATCCTCTGTGTGGTGAAGTACTGTCTCTTGAAAGCGGTTTGAGTCAAGTTCGACATGTTCAGTTCCAGTTTGTTCCAGCCAACATCCAACTTTATCTTCGCGCGACATATCACACCCCTGGAATTCTGCTTCTCCGTCTCCGCATTGGTGAATTGGAAATGGTGCAGGCAGTTTTCGGTATCTACCACCTAAATTGCAATTTGTAACTCGGTATCGTGTCTAAAATGTTTTACAGACGATTCTCTATCGAATGTAAATTTTGTCGAAGAGATGATTCGAGCCATGTACTTAACCCTTTTGTTTAAAGTTTAGGAATCTCGGGATATTATATTTTTGGAAGCTAAGACTATTTAGGATATTTCGTAAAGTTACCTGCACCTGTAGACGACAATGCAAATTTACATTCTTTATGACCACGACTAGAATCGGTAACTCGATGTTGAGAAAGTTTGAAGAATCTGTGGGGCATATTATGGAGGTGGTATAACTGTCCGGTTGCTCGAAGTCCTGTATCTCGATAACCTGTTGATCGTTTTAAAATTAACCAACGAAACAGGTTCGATTTGAATCAATTCACTTCAGATTCGTGAGTTTGTTCCTACATTTTCCAACAGATCTGAGTCCAAGATCTTACGCACACGACCCGACTGTGACTGTTGTTTGCTCCAATATTCTAAGGGCCTGTCGCCGATACTGCACAACAGAGACACATACCCAGCAACCATGAAATTACGAGATTATTTCGCGAAAAGTGCACGAATTGATGCGCCTCGACACTTTGGGATTTTGCATGATTCCGTTTCCTTTGTTTTCTAATTAATCAAACTTCAACGCGATCGGGATATTTCACTTGGACCTATGTTCCTTCCGAACTGTTCGAATCTCAATTACTATGAAAGACACTTAGGACCTTTTTAATTAATCAAGATTTTACCTCGATAAAAACTATATGAATTTTTCTGAATTTCTTTTACCATACAAAATAGCTAATGCAAGACGCCGGAGCAACGCTCCTGGAGCCTATCATGCGGTTGGAAGTGGTGGTACCCGAGGAGTATTCGAGCGTTATTCTAAAGGATCTGGCCAAGAGACGCGCGGAAGTGAAATTTATCGACATACGTGGAAACAACAAGGTACTTAAAACTTGTCAACTCAAGTTCTTTGATTGTCTGGCGATCACTTACTATTAAGACCTAGTTTACAAGTTAGCAGGACAAATCTTTATTATTCACAAGTTGGTAGAGTATACTAATTTAGTACTCTAAGCCTAGTCGCTACTGGAATAGTGTACCCCTAGACCAGGCATGGGCAGCAAGTAGTAAGCGAAGCGGGAGTGTTCTCCGGCGCTCCGGAACTTGGCGGCGAGCTCAAAGACGAGCGCGAACCGAACAGAGCGGCGGAGAGGCTATCCCTGCTCCTCAGTCGAAGTATGTAAGTACTGTGCGGAGATGGAAAGAAGGTCCGTATCGATACGCGCTGTCATTTGTCTAAAAGCGATCACAATTACTAGCAAAGCTAATGTAACACAGGAGAATCGAGTGGAGTGTTCACAATATCTTCCTTGTCTCTGTGCCCTCCCGCAAACCTTCTTTCCATCTTCGCACAGTATGTTTGCATCCGCACAACGCATCCCCACCATCTCAAGAGATCTGTAAGTAGAACAGACAAGCAGCTTTTCGTGCCCATGTCTGCCCTAGACTAACTTCTCTGATTCCAATATTAATGCTGGCTACTCTATCACCATACCGGTATAAACTCTGGACCTAAACTAAGCTCAGTAGGATTTCACTGTAACTCAAAGTGATTCCTTATGCCATTCAGATCATCAACAAATATCATAATCCTAACTTTAGTTATTATCAGTATACTGTTGAAATAGAAAGAACTCTAATAAGAAAATGATATCCACAGGTGATACACTGTCTTGCTCCACTGGCTGAGCTATTGGGCTACTCGACGTCGGTAAGGATCATTTCGTCGGGTCACGCGACATTCTCAGTGGAATTCGATCATTACGAGCTAATGGATTCGATGAACGAGGCGGAGGCGATTAAAAGGGTGACAGGTTTTTATTAACGCGTGTGCTACCAGTGCTCGATTAGAAATTCATCATAAATTGCTTCGTTTTATGTAAGATAAATTATAAATAAAATAATATTAACGTAAGACCACTCAAGTCGTTCGTAGATTATTTTATTTCGTGGACTGTGTAACAAAATTTAATTTCCATCTTTTTTTTTTTCCTCGTGACGCTGGTAGCAAACTTGTTGAGGAGAACGTTGAACAGGAAGTACGGAACTTGTGATTCTGTGTACACACATTGAAGCGATACATTGTACAAAATCATTTTTTCTTCCTTTTTTTTGTTTTGTTTGTATTCAGAAATCATCGATTCGACTGTACAAAGATATAAAATTCGACCATTAACGCTGTACGAGTTTTATTTGCACGTTCTATCACCGGAACGTTTCCGTTCCAAAGATCCATCTACGAGATCCGAGGAGAACTCGTAAACGATCCACAACAACGCAATGTCCCTCTGTGCTCTCTTCGACTTACAGCTAGATGAAGTTCACAATTATGATACACAATTGAAACACATCGTTATTATTCGTCGACAATTACAATTAATAATGCTTATCTTATTTTTTCCCATTTATTCGTTCGATCCAATCAAAACATATTGCAGCATTTTTCTAATCGATGGTGCGTTTACAATGTTTCTCATAATTAAAAACACCGATCGTTGGATCGCGACCGCCGATCACGGGGCTGAAATCGAGCAGGTCGTAGAACGATCTATCTCCTCTCTCTTCGTCTCTCTTGGTAATGCTATACGTATATATATATCATATATATATATGTAAATAGAAAAAAAAAAAAAGGAAAAGAAAGAAGAAAGTCTTATCGAAAATATCGGCCAGCCTCGCAAGCAGCAGCCGCGTATAAATATATTAATATTGCTTAAAGATCATGCAAAAATGTCATACATAGTAAAATATATGTATGTATACGTATATATTATATGTATGGAGGGATTATATATTAACGGGAAACTTTCGAACCACGTCGGTTGCCTCGTAGAAATTCTTCTCTCGTTACGCGTAAATGAAATCAGCAAGCGGTATCGACGCGAATCGAAAGATTGAAAAAGAAATAAATGATTCCTACCGTTTCTCGAGAATGCAATCTTCAAAAAATATAATATACATGTATATTCATATATATATATATATATAATCTTCGTCGAGCCGCTCTACCGCGTGTCTACGTGAACTACAGCGATACGCGTAACGGAGCGTCTCACAAATCTGAGGCATGATTCAAAGATTGGCCGCCGATGTGTACATCATAACCCTTCTTTCTTAATCTATCAGAGAGTTTTTTGAGCGCTAAAGTCGATCCTTAGCCATTGAAACGTTACATCTTCCTCTGTACAAAAATTCAGAAGGTAAACGGGGGTCCAAGACGCGACGATGAACACCTGTTTCATTCGGGATCGTCCTCGTTCGATCCGTAATCGAGGTCGTCTTGGCGTCACAAGCTCACCAGTTTCGGTGGATTCGCATCCGGTGAGCTGAGATCCACGGCGGACAGGTTGTTTCTCTGTTGCGTGGAGCAAGAGGGTATCAGAGGCGTGGAAACCGGGGTCAAACCGGTGCCACCCTCCATCAGAGACTCGAAATTGAACGGTATGCCGCTCGTGGGGGTTGTGATCGGCATTCCAGCGACGTCTAACGACGGTTTCATGAAAGACGGCGTCTCGACGGTCTTGAACGTGAGCGAGTCTGGTCTCTCCTTTGATTCGGTGAAGATCGACAAAGAGTTTGGCCGATTGTTGTTATCGAAGCCGACCGGCAACGAGTTCGGTCGGTTGGGTCTCGCGGCGGCGTTCAACGATTGGCGTTTCGCGTTGTCGACAGCGGAGAACTGATCCTCGGCCGGAAGTTCTGGCTTTATCAGTGGCTTCACGTCCGGCGGAGACGCGGAACGAAGTCGACAGACGGCTCTGTGAGCCTCCAGGATGAACTCCAGCTCGTCTTTTGCCTGTTGCAGCTGATGGATCTCCTCTTGCAAGCTCTGTTTCTTTTGTTCCAAACCCTCGGTCTCCTGGAACATAACGCATCCATGTGTGTCATTTCATTTGTTGATCCTTTTCGTGTATGATGGCTTCATATGTACATTGATTCGTACTAAAATTCAAATTGACGAGGAACACGATGGATTAATTTTCAAATTCGAGCATACAGTTTAGTACGTTGCATTATTAGCTTGATATTAACTGATTATACAAAATTTAAAATACTGCCCCAACCAACGCGTAAACGTGAACCCCTCGGCCTTACGATAATTTATTGCTCGAGGAAATCGAAACATTACGTTATACTTCACACTTGACAACCATTAACCGTGTAAATTGCAATCAGAATTAAACTTAAAGTTTGAACGACAGAACTGTATAAGGTGCGTCACGTGTGTGACACGATATTGCAAGTCAAATGGGTTCATTTACAATCGTGTGAATCTCTAACTCACTTCTAACAGGGCATTGGTGTGATCCATCCTTCGCTTGCGACATCTAGCTGCTGCCATTTTGTTCCTCTCCCGACGTATCTGTCGTCGTTCTTCCTCTTCGGGCGTCATCCCGATCGTTCTCGTCGGCCTTCGACCGCCCATGTTGCGTCTGGTCGGTTGCTGGGGCTGCTGGGTCTGTTGGTTGTCCACCAAGCTGGTGTTGATGGCCACGGGTGCGTTCGTCGCGGTGGTCACGATGTGATGGGCCGCCGTGTTTTGCGTTTGTGCCGACGTCGGTTGAGACGGTTCCACCGGCGGTGGTACGAAGCCTGCTTCGCGGCTGTGAGACGCCGACTCGCTGGTCAGCTCCAGGAACGTTTGCTCGATGCTGCGGAGCGTCGTCGGCGTCAAAGTCGGCGTCGTCCTGGTCGGTACGCCGCTATGCAATCCGTCCAAAGAAACGAGCTGCAACAACAAATCAATTATTCATTAATATTTGTTTTTCTTTTATGCTTCAACCTATGATGATCTTTGCGTCAAACTTTAAAGCTACCGATCCCTTTGCTGGACACTTTTTTTTCTGTCGAATGTCTAAAATTGTGATTGTAAAATTACAAAGATCAAGATAATTAAATTTGTTTCTTTGACAATACAGACAATACAGATACGTTGTTCAACTTCAACAACCGCCACGAAATAATTAATCGTAGCGTCGAAAAATTAATCGCCTATAGATTTTTCGTTGCCATTGGTATCGAACGTACACACACCTATCCCCCGATTTACATGGAAGACAGGTTCCTGAGGAATCAAAAAATGACTGTAGAAATCTTTTTCTTTTTTAAATCCCATATTTTAAAAACCGTGTAAATCCGGGGGATAGGTGTACTACGTAGCCGAGCTAACACGTGAGACGACTATAAATCGCTACTTGACCAAATGCGAACAGATAACACAGAAAATGTTTAGAAAACGAATGCGTTTCGATAACAGAAGAACATTGCACGTAAATAGATGGTCGCCGGAGTTTATTACCCGTCCAGACAGATAAAAAAAAAAAAAGGAAAGAACGAAAGAAATTCATCGTATCGTTGAGCAATAGAAAAAATGGAGGACGTTGCGCAACGGATTACAAAAAAGAAGGAAGAAGAAAGAACCACGATGGACAACAGGTACGCGATACACTTTTCTGGTCACGTTATCGTTTCCTTGTCATTTTGATATCGCGAATCGCTAATCCGTACCGAGATGTCCCGATAAAAATACCCGTGATCCAATAGACGATAAGCTATCGCTGGCGAACCAGATCGTCAGGGTTGCGTTTCAAGGTATGCGCGCATCTTTATCGTCACTATCATCATCGCTAAAATTACCACCATTATCGCGACCTTCTTAATAATTATCCCCCCCCCCCCCCCCCCCCGGTACCACCTTCTTCTTTGAAATCTTCGATCTTTGATTCCGTTTACACATTCCCCTCTTGATTGCTTCGATGTCCCAAAATGGCAACCGATGTCTTTCCTGGCATACCAACCCTTCGAGTATCAAATTTTTAACGAGCAATTGAGCACAGAGGTTAAGGGTGTTTCAAATTTCGGACTCGTGGAGAAAATATGAAATATCGGTATTATATTAGGTTGTCTCAGAAATAACGGATGTATAACACTTTATGTTTCGTGTCACGTACGATTCACTTTGACCTATTATCTTCTTCCATTTCTCCGAAAGCTGCATAATTACTGCCAGTCGAAGATGGGGAAAGAAACCTTTGGGACAATCTAATATTTTGGTATTTCGATTTCTATAAATTCCTAATTTCATCGCTACTTTTATTTTATTTATAACTTGCACTTAACGCAGAAGCGTTTCGATCAATATTCTGATTTGAAATAAAGAACCCGTAACAAGTCATTCCGATGGCGGTCGTTGCAAATTTAAAAGTGAGACGATCTAACGTGTTTCGCAAGCCGAAGAGGAGCCCCGTTCGATGATGGAAAACAATCGTCTGTCGAGCGAGCGCCGTCGATGGATTTCATCGACAATAAAAGTAAGTTGGTTCGTTGTGTACGGCGTTTCAAGCCACGGATGATATTAATGACTTGGCTCGAATCGCAGCTCACGTAGCGACAACCTCGGCGCGTTCACCATTATCGTGTCGACCAATCGGCAGACGGGGACACCGACCACCATCTTTTTAACGCACACGTTTCCCAGAAAGCACAAAAGGACGCAGGAAGGAGAAAAGCACGTCCTTCGTTCGCCTAAGAGGAGAACAGACAACGACCATCACCCACCGTCGCTACACACCGAGTATCGGCAACAACAAGCCGTAGAGTCTATCATTTCTAAAATTACGATCGATTCTGATAGTTAACGAAGGCCGATTCACGATGAGATTAAACGTCAGAGAAATCGAACACGATTCCCAGAAGAGGTTCAAGCATCATTGCACAGGAATTTTTACGCGCTGAGATTCTTTGAATGAACAGAATCACTTGATAGACGGATGAACGAGATACATGTATACATAGTTCGCAAAGGGTTAATTTTTCCCTCCTAAGGAAAAATGTCGTTGTAAGGGAAGAATACTTCACCGCTCGTGTTTGGATCAATATTCGTTTCAAAGGCAGTTGGTTGATTCGATTGGTTTGGGTAAATTATGTCAGGATATAACTCCTCGTAACTTTCAAGTATAAGACGAATGACGAGTCATTTCCCCTGGGTATATCGTTCGCAATGGATTAGGATTAAATCGTGATGTATGGAAACCGTATTGTAACAGCAATATTAAAACTGTGTTTTTAGAATTACAATCAAAGATACAGTGGGTGATCAAATTATTACAGCCACTCGTATAAATTGACGATTTCACATAAAAATCCCTCCGCAAAGAAGTTCACCGGTACGTAATACAATTTCAATGAGTCTCACAAAATTGATCATCATCCGACCACGAGGCGACATATCCAATTTTGAACGAAACATTTCCATGTTCGACTTTATTTATAAGACTAAAACGGTACTCGCATTTTCTCGCGTGTCATCGCTAAAATTACATTAACGCACGCAGCCACCAAATATCGGCAGAAAAGTAATCCACCCACAAAATTCGCGGCCCACCTATTCGATCCCCTCGTATTAAACGCAACCCAAGTCGTGGAATGCCGGGAGCGATAAACTTAGGCGTTACCAAATCGTTTTCGCGCGTCACCGATTTCTGGAATTTCATTTTTCGACTCTCTACTTACTCCGTGTCCTTTTTCCTTCGAATACGAAAATTCCATTTTCTTTTTTTTTTTTTTCAATCCAATTTCCAGCAAAGGAAAATGTGTGATTCTTGGGACACTGATTTCGACGGTTCAATGTTTGCAGTATTACAGAGGAGATGATAAATAATTATTGTTCACAATTATGGCACACACTTTTCTAGATTAAGGCGAAAATTTATATTTAACTTATAGGTACACTAGTGGAATTAATTTTGGACATTTTTGAATTTTTCATAATCATTTATATTTTATATTCTAATCATTGTTTTCTAATTTTAGAGCGTCGCTTATATAACAAATCAGTAAAAAGACCATTTACAGACATACTTTTTAATATACAATAAAAATTACACTTTCAACACATCAAAGGAGATAAAAAAAAAAATTAATAAGTATTTCGTTTAGACTTTTTTTTAAATAAAATTTTAACACATTTACAAACCAAATCATGTGAAAATATTAGGTATAAACATTATACATTACAATACAAGAATATACATATTCTGCCAAATATGAAATAAAAAATATTTTAATTCAAAGTGTCCAGAATTAATTCCACCATTTATTGTGATACTAGATATCATATTAAACCTAGGATTACAAATTTGAGATAGACTCTTTAAATATCACTGACTATTTGGCCTATGATTATTTCGTCCATAGCACAGTTGATACAATGAAAATGAAATAAATTATACAATTAAAAGAAAATTGAAAGTTCCAATCCTCAATTACCATTTAATCCGAAAGTGGTTATTTAATTTTACAACGGTGGATAACGTGTTAACACATAACCTAGCTAACTTTTATCGAAGCTTGAAATATTATGCGTATACGTGAAAATATTTATTTGGAAGTTTCTCCCGCCGGATTTGGCACGATTCGAAATTTCTAATCGTCGTCATTATGATGAGCAAGCCTGTTCCGTTATTGTACCAGTTATTATAACTGCGATAATTTTAGAAATCTCCGAACGAGTGTTAACCAACGCGCGCGTCGAAGTTATCGGCCCGTATTTACTTCTTTATAAGCGTTAGGATTTATTGGGCCGAAAACGCGCCATCGATCGACAAAGGTGTGGTCATCGAGCGACACTTATCCTTTCAGAAAAACGATGTACTCGATTCCGTTTATCTACGGAACAGGAAAAGCCGTGTTTGCGGTAAAAGATTATCGACCCTCGTGATCTTGCTCTCAAGGCTTGCCTCTATTTGCCGCGAAAACAGTAAAAACCCGATTCCAATCGTTTCACAATCTCTAATTACGAATTCGTTTACCCAATAACTAGTTACGAGTAAGAAATGTACAAGTTTCTGGATAATTGATAAAACCATTACGATACAACAGAAATTCATTAATGATTTCCCGTGCTTTTTTGTTTATTGGTTTATCGTAAACGTTATCGAAAATTGTCGATCACAAAATCCTCGGTTCATACAATTTCTCGATTCTTGTTGTTATCGTAGGTATTACACGGTTTATCTTTAGTACCTTGGGCGATTAAATGCCGCAGTAAAAGCAGCTATGTGTGGTAAGATTCGTTTACAATTGCAATTATTCGAATTATAATTATCTTACTTTTCAATTAAACTTGTCACTTACTCGTATTGCGTAAATTTATTTAAGAAAGCATGATTTGACAAGAGTAATACCTAAAAAGGTTCTACGGTTCGAGAGTTAACACAGTATTAATTTTGCTCCAAAGAATTTTCTTTAATTTCTTTCAGGTTAATCGGTTGTCTTAAATCTTCATAAATCACATCGTAAATTTTAATAAAGAAAAATTAACAAAAGCCACGATAGCTGGCCAAATTCGTCGGCTGTGAGACGGTTGATAAGAGATTAATATAAAAAAAGGAAATGCTGACGCTATCAGTCTTTTTTTTTTTTAGCAGCCACAAGACCGCGATTAATAACGAAGACACATTCGTTGACCGACGGGCCGTTCACCTTGCATGGCATCGTCACTTTCAATACGTCAGACGATACGTGGTAATGTGATGGACGAACTCTGTATCGTATTTTTGTCAGACATATCTGTACAGGTTCTGACAAGTTAATGCCTGTCTGACGCGACGAGACGAAACGAACTGAGTCCCAACACGCTTCACAGATCAAACAAAGCGCACCCTTGTATAGCTTTAAAGATTAACTTGTACAATTTAAGGGGACAAAGGGGTTCATTTTCTTTCTTTTTTTCCTTCTTTTTTTTATTTTTGTTACTTAAATCGATAGTCTTCTATCCAGAGAACATATTTCTAAGGCCCCAAGTATGAATAAGCACCGAAACAGTTCCAAATGTGACAACTTCTCTACGAAAAATAACAATATTAAGAAAGAGGATCGTAATATTCGATCAATTTTGCCGTTTCGAAAATACGAGAATCATGACTTTTTTTTTTTTTTACCCGCGATAGTTAACTGGCACGTTGTTTTCCCTTAGCATTTTGCAACAGTATAATACATATATGCATCGTTTCTAGAAATAGCTGCGTATCCTACCCTGAATTCTTGCATCTCTCGCATCGTGCATCGTTCACTTAATCGCGATGCAAGGAATGCAGAACATTCGTACGCGTTGCACGTGTTATTTTCTTATTATTTTTTCCTCTTGAAATATAGCGAGGGAAAAAAACTGAAATAATAAATCAATGAATCTTAATCTCTTCTGCAGTGAATATGAACTCAATCGGCCAATCTGGGCATCGCTTTAACAGGCCACTCGTCACGTCAGGAAAATACGTATTGAAATAGAAGAAAATCAAACTCATTATGATTCACGGTATACTGCATTCAAGTGGATTCAACGTGGACAACATATCAGCGAATCTATACTTTTCACGTTTTATATTTCTGTAGGCTGGATGAAAATGACCCCGCCGACGGTCAACGCGTCTGATTATAATCACTTTATCGTCCTCGTCGTCGAGGCAAACTCTGTTTTTAGAAGGAATCTATTTTTCGCGGTACAGCGTTCAAGCGCATGCGCGATGCGCACAATTTTCACCGATCGTTTTTCCTCCTGGAAATCTTATTACTTTCTAAAAGAAAGGAAACCATTCGATTGGTGTTTAGTAAGAGTTTTTCGATTATCGATATCGCCCTTTGCCCGCTAACACGAGCCCAGGGTAGAATTAAAACAGCAAACGCATTTATTTATAGAAGTTAGCGAACGTGTGTGAGGTTAACTCGAATATGCGTTGATTTCGCGTGTATGCGCGCGCATCCGTGTCCGTCGCATGTTCGCATGTTTTCTTCGGTGTGCGTAGAATCGGAGGAAAGAGAACGTTTTCATCGCAAAAACGGAAGACGAGCATCCACGCTAACGGTGAAGATAAAAAAAACAAAGAGAGGGATGGGAAAGGGAGGGACGTGATGCATCTGCAGGAAATGTTTTCGGTGCATTCTGGTTGCCAGGGTGACACGATTTCCGACGCTGATTCCGTCATTGTAATGCAACCTTTATTATCTTTGCTGTTTTTTTTTTTTTTTTCTCGATCGTGAACCACGATCTTTACGACCTTGTGTGGTTGTTGCTTGATTGATTTCAAAGTCGTGATCTCTAGGAGCATGTGTCGATAATTGAAATGCTGTCGCGGAAATGCGTCAGCTGTTTCGTTTCTATCATAGCACGCGTGATCGAATCTTAACCTGAAATTACCGAATTATCGAATCTCAACCTAACTCTTGTCGTAAATTACTAGATTGTCGAATCCTAATCTAACCCTGAATTTAGGGTCAGGGTCAGGGTAAAATGTTAATTACTAAATTTACTAATTTAGTAAATAATAATTATTAATTTAGTAATTTAGAGTCAAGGTTAGGGTAAAATGTTAATTACAAAATTTACTAGTTTATTAAATATTAATTATCAATTTAGTAAGTTACTAATTTAGTAATTTAGGATCAGTCGTCAGGTTTAGGATTCGATAATCTAGTAATTAGCAAATCACTAAATTTACTAATTTATTTATTAATAAACAGTAAATTTCGTAACCTAGTTAATTTAATAATGAACGACGAGTCAGGTTAATCATTGGGCCTAAACATAAACGTTTAGTAATTTTCAAGTATAGGACAAACGGTGCGATTGTGCCATTCCTACTAGCACGTTCGACAGTGTACTCTTTTCCTCTTTAATTGTTTTTTTTTTTCTCCTCAGAAGAACGTGACTTGTGCTCGCGATATGGTTTCAGCTTTTTTTTTACAAGAACGTAAAAAAAAAAAAAAGAAAATATTCACGCCGTTTTCATACACAACTCTCACTTCTCTGTTTCGTTTACGATCTGTTTGTTTCACCGAAGCGGGTGGAACTTCCAACGACCGTTGCACAATGTTGCACAATTCTTGCCCGTTCGCATCGCAATAATGATCCCCGCATTCGTTTAACAGACTCAATAACACGCGTTCACGCGTCGAATAGAGACTTTCTCCTTCAAGTTCATCCATTCGTCGCGCGCGACCGCGTACCGCCATCTTGTTTTTTTTGTCCTTTTTATTTACAAGTCTTCCACCTTTTTGATATTCATCGTAGACGCCGATGGCGCGTGCCTCGAAAGAGACACGAAAGAGAGACAAAAGGTAACGGATGATCCTTTGTCGATTTTTTTCTTTCTTTATTAATTTCCTACCAAACTCGGTTCGACACGTACAAAAATCGACATGCAATTTAAAAGTGTCTGTGACATCTTGGAGATGTGAATCGAATTATAAAATTATCACGGCTGCCATTTCTACAGCTTGAGGACTAAGTTTTCACAGAAATCAATGAATCTATTACTATTAGTAGTCTAACTGTCATAAGAATAATAATTGTCTAGAAATAAAATCGCAAATTCGAAAGATTTTCTACGACTTTAGATGGCGCTGAACAGCATCAATTCGGAAGACTACATGCGCCTATTCTAAAGGTTCGTTTACATTATGTCACTGACACAGTAGCCTTGGTAACAGGCACGACCCTTAGGGTAGGTAATCCGCTTGAGAGTAAAACTTACGAGAGAAGTTATTGACAGCACCGAGAGTGACTTTCAGCACCAGTGTTCACTTGCTGTCGACAACTTCAAGTTTTACACTCGACTCTACCCTGAAGATCGATTTTAAAGCATCAAAAATGCTACAAACCTTTTGCATCGAGCTTGTCATCTTAAAATGTCAACCGTCCGTCAGGTTTGCCATCTTAAGATATCACCAAGTGTGAACGTGTTAATTAGCATGGTCCAACTCGTTAACCGCGCGTACAAAGTGAATGAAACGTTCATTTCGAAGGCCTGCCAAGTGGTGGTGTTTATTTTAGATCATTTTCGATGTCCCATTCGAGATCCATCATTGTGTTTTCATTGCAGAAGAATACATGTAATCATCGGTGCAACTAGGATTTTTTTACGTACCATTTCAACAATTTTCATTCGTAATTTCGAATAATAACATAGAATTTTAACACGTTGGCTGCCACGGGGGTCCCCGTGTTTGTTACAATCAAATTTGTTACAATCAAATAATTACCAATAGAAATGATAAAATAAACCACGGATAGCGTTAACATTAAGCTAATAACGCTAGCTATCGAATTGAAAAGTTAAATTTGAAAATTAGTTGATTGTATTCTTAATAATTAGGATTTCATCGTGTCTGACTACCCACGTCCGTTTTCACTGTGCCAGTCAACGTGTTAACACGTTGAACGCCACAGTGAAAATAGAGGTATGTAGTCAGACACGCTAAAACTCTAATTATTAACGATGCGGTCAGTTAATTTTCAAATTTGACCATTCAATTTGCTAACCAGCATTATTAGCTTAATATTTTCGCTACCCGTGGTTCATTTCATCGTTTCCTTTGTTAATTATTTAATCGTGGAAAACTTCGGGTGCCGCGGCATTCAACGTGTTAATTAATTTTATTATCCGTCAAATGTCTGTTCGATCCAAATCAAATATTAAAGATTTTTAACTTTTCTTCGAATAGTCGCTATATTAGTTCACAGAATATATAAAATGATCGTCCGTAGTAGCGAAAGGGTTAAACCCAGCATAATCCTAACCGACGATAATCTTCCAAAAGAATCTGACAATTCAACAACAATAAAGCCTCGTCAATTCAATACGGTGTGCCATAACAAATCCAAAGCGATTTTCTATATTTAAATCTGTTTTTTGTCGGGACGTGACTTACAATATTAGCGGGAATCGAACGGATTTCTGTTTCTCGTTACTTGCCACCTAAAACGTGTTTCGTCCAAATATCAACAGCGACATCTTTCGACGGCTCGCGAGGGCTTCCGGTTTTTTTTAAAGATCCGTTCGCTAACAGGATTTCGTATCCTTCCAGTGGTAGCGGAGGCCATGTGGCCAGACGTGTTTAACGACCAGATTTATTTGTTGGTACGAAGTGGAAAATATGGCGCGTGTCGGGGATATATCTGTTTCAAAATAAATCACTGGGCTGCTTCAACAACTGCTGTCTAATGACACCGGCCCGTCTGATCGTAAACAAAAACAAAATATAACTTAATAAATGATCCTCGAAATTTATGGTCCGTCGGCGTCGAAACGATGACACTAACCTTCGCGGGAGGTTTTATTCATCTCAAGAGACAAATAATGATAGAGAGAGAGAGAGAGAGAGAGAAAAAATGTACATACGTGGAAAATCGAAGATACTAGGTCTACAAATTAATTCACAGCTCTCTGAATATTTATTTGTAAGAAATCACAGTAAATTTTATTCAGGGAAACAATGCACGTTATTTTCCATACATTTTTGAATTCCCTGGTTAGAAAAATTGCTTTTCTCAAACGCGTATCGAGTTAGGTGATGTCGCAGCGATCGAAACCATTGCATCGCGAATTATTTCCACGGGAATCAATCCAGAACAAAATTTACAGAAATGATCAGTAATCACAGCTGATTAACTGGAGTCATCGTTCATAATAATCAAGACCTAAAAACCTCGATAAAACGATCGATTAACGGTAAGACAACGAATACATTTGCACAACCTAATATTTTACGAAATCGTGTACGGTTACCTGCTGATAAAGCAGTTCCTGCGCGAGGATATTAGCAATGTCGACTGGATCCATGGCGGTGGCTGCCATAGCTCGAAGTGTTCGTTTAGTTTAATTCGTTTCGTCGTTGAAATAAAAGGAGAAAAAGGAAAGGAAAATTGCGATTAGGGAAGAAAGGATCGAAGGGACCAGAACGAGAACACACGTTTCTCAAGGGTTAAATAGAAAGGATGGTTTTTACGGTAAAAACAAAGTAATTTCAGTCGATCGTTCGTTCGTGTGAGATCGTTTGGACGTCGGTGTGCGCTCCCCTCCCCCTCGATCGTAATTATCTGTTTCTCGTCTCCCTTGGTTTCGCACTTATCGAAGAGTTCGTCTCGTCACCACTGCGTCCTCCACCGACGCCTCTCTTACACTGAGCCCCTTCGATGCCGCCTCTGTTCTTCGTGGCCATACGCGACGAGGAAACCTAATCTAAAAATAACCTTCGAATTTCGAGTATGTGCGCTTGACAGAGAGAGACGAACCAGGGGAGGAAATGGTGGGGGCGATTTCTGCGCCCCCGTACAATTTGCAACATAGCCAACTACAATTTCGATTTTTCTTTTATCATTTATATTTCTCTCAAACCTTTCCTTCGCTTGCGACAATTGCTCAACATTTTGTATGACCATCGTGGGATATCAAATATTCGCGAATCGTCAAAGACTACGAAATCGTGCGACCTCGCCTTTCTACGCGGAATCGCAGAGTTTTCTTGTTACACCTTGGGCAATTATTAGTGGATTAGGAGAAATAGTGTTTCAGGGTAGAATATCGAAGGGTACTGTACCCAGGTCGATGGTTAGCAACTTTTTCCTATATTATTTATAATAATTGTTCATAGTTTTGTCAATTGTTATGGAACACTTAATATTAAAGATATTTGTGTTTAATAGTGTAACTTAAGGGGGGAGTTTCGATTATTTGATATTTTTGCAAACTTATTTGAAAGTTTGTATATGTTTATATCATACTTTTGTTAGGTTATTTAAATTTCTTTAGTTCTCATTTACGATAGGCTAAGACGACGCGTTTTATTTTATACATATACAGTTATCGTCTGACCTACAATCAGCGAGAAAAAAATATCTTGTGAGAAATGGTAACTATTCAAAGTCAAACGTTCAATTTTACTGGACAAGTTATTCATACTTTCGATATTTTTAAAAAATCTATGCAACCTATCGTTTTGATTGTACGTCAAACGATAACTGTATATACGTATAAAATAAAACCTTATTAGAATTTTTGATTTTAAGTAAACTGGAGGACAGATATCATGTCAACCACCACTGAAGAAGTTACTGTACAAGTAAGCAAAATGAACTGAAAAAATTTAAATAATTTACTAAATGTATGATATAAACATATACAAACTTTCAAATTAGTTACACTCTTCCATTTTTACAAAAATGTAAAATAATCGATATTTTTCACGAGAAAAAAATCCCTTAAATGGGAATCGAAGAGTATCGTCAGTCAAATATATTGAACCGGAGCAAATGGGATTTTTCGTGGCATCAGATTATTCTATGCAACTATATCATTAACCAAATATTGTACACGAAGAGCAAAGAAATTTGATGCACTGTAAATGTATTAGAAGCGTGTCCGAACTTTATCGTCGGGTCGATAAGAAAGGGGTTGGTGCCTTTACGACTTTCTCCATTGTTCCCTCTCGACAAGAGCGACAACATTCTTTCGGAATCGCGTAATGGTCCCGAGTTTTCGCTCGATTTATTTGCGACGCTCGTCCAAAGATTTATATTAACGCGTCAAGATTTTTACTAGCCGTGAAAATACCAGCTTACCCGAATAAGTTCTCTCTCTGAATTCCAAGTGGTGTGCAGCGTCGAGTACGATAAACTTCCCTAAAGAAAATGGCGTCGTAAGAGAAGACATTTCCACCATCCGTCTCAATATTCAAACATTACTGGTGTATTCGGTTCAGTAATTATTTCAAAGTTGGTTAATTGGATGATATCAATTACTAAATTATTTCCTGGTTGTATTTTATAATACTCCAGTTGGTCCCAAGGATGATCCTAACCTAACCCAGACCGGTAAAGGTAGCGTTTGATCCTTGTCGAGTGATCACATGGTCGAGTACATATCCAACAGGAAAGGAAACAGTCGAAGTGGCACCGTATACGCATCTTAATGTCGCGATACGCGAAGGAAGCCACATCCTGGAAATGTTCGAAGCGATAAACGACGAAACAACATTGTCGATTCGTGGTATCTTCGTTTCAACGACTCGTTCGAACGAATTTTATCCACGAGTTAAAAATCAATTTATTCCAGGAAATCTTATCGCGTCGCGATTACGGCTCGGATCGATCGACGAATGGATTGATCAAACTATCTCGAAACGTTTCAAGATCGAAAGAGGCCCTCGGGTGATTCTCGGTCGGGTTTCTGCTACGAGTTCTTGGCCGGTTTCCAAAACGGCGGATCTTCGTGAGGGGAAAGCGACGACGATGCTCCACAGGTGTTTAAACTTAGAACTCGGGTTAATTAAGATCTTCCAGTTGGACGCGCAATTGGGAATTTCGACGCGTAGATGTCGGGGGAAAACCATCGCCTGCGAATAAACTCGACTGAGGTCAAAAACACGTTTCATTGTTTCCCATTTTCTCGAAGTACCGAGGAAGTTTTATGTTCATACGATTGGTTTGGAAATCTAATATTTAATATGTATAAGAATAATAATTACCTATATTTTCCATAGGGAAAAAGTCGCCGTACGGGAATGAACTACTAGTTACCGCACGTTATTCCTAGATACGTTGACTCGGTAATTATTAAATAACTAAATTGAACCAACCAGCTTTCAAATAATTACTAAATCGTAAGCCCGGAGGCACGATTGATCCCTGTTCTTCCGTCGAGAAGATTTGTACAGTTTTCATAAAACTGATTTGCCAACAACGAGGAAACAATGATAATTGAAATCTATTACCATCGGACGAAAAACCTGTTCCCATTTGCGTCACTCGGAAACAAAACGACCGACGGTAGTAACTCGCCAAACACGAGATGGACATTCAAAACCGGCTTATCTCCGTGGACTTGATATGAAAACATATGGCAGACAGATTACAATAAACAGTGCTCGATGTTTTACCCGGTCGACCGACGGTCGTGTGGAATTTTCAAACATTAAACATGGCTCGGTAGGCGTACACTCGTCGTCGTTAGATTACTTATAAATAAAAGATCGTCGTCTGATGAAAAACGAATCCATCTATTCGAAACCGTGAAAAGTGTATTGATATGGGAAAAATGAGAAACAAAAGGATATTTGATCTCACTTTCGATGATACCTCTAACGAGTTGAGGAAACAAATGCACGTGAATATAGTGATCAAAATATTTGCACAGAAAGAGGGGAACACTGCGCCATTTGACTGAACAAATCAACCCGACGCGACGGAGCAAGAGACTTTCATAATTCCCTGGTGGTAGATGAAATTTTGGCCAAAGAAAATTTAAGGGAGAGACTTCACCGTTCGTTCGAATATTCGGAAATTATTACTACTGAATTGTTACTGAATTCGTAAACTTATAATTTATTGTTAGTACTAAAGGTACCAAACGGGGTCAAACGACCCGTTTCAAAATTTCAAATGAATGAAGGAGAAACCAGTAACATGTAAAAAGTGTAATTAATTTTGATAGGTAAAAAGTGATGTAACTGTGATAGGTAAAAAGAAATATTGTATACCCACAAGTATTGTGAAATTAAACATACTAGAAACGTGCGCTTTCTCATTTCGTTCTTTTCAATTTAACCAGACCGAGCCACAGCAACGCGTGGCCGGGTACAGCTAGTAATTAATAATACAAATGAGTATGATATATGTTAAAGCATTGTTTAACACTGTTAACGTTGTGAAGGCGAAAAAATGCCACTACAGTGGTGCGTCGTTCAAAAAGATGACATCCGCGAAAACCACACTATAGTGGCGTATCGTGAGCAAGAGGTTAATGGAACGTTCAAATATCGTTAACTAGTGTAGATCAAAGTTTCCGAGTCTTATCAAGGTGGATAGGATCGTAGCGCATCGACAATCGGGACAGAAATAAACATTTCCTCGAAATTCACGGAGGTCTTCTCTCGGTATAACCTTCCTCCTCCTATTATCCGTATTAATCTAACTGTGCCAACCCTCTCCGGATATCTCTTGACGTCTCCCCTCCACCCACGCATCAATTTCGAATTCCAGGAACCGTTGGCATATTTCTCGACCCCCGATAAGGACACAGAGGGCGTTCGATTAACAAGAAACTAGCTCGGATTCGACAAACACCAAGTGCAGCCACTCGGTATGCACCAGTCGAGGCTCGTATTGCTACCACAGATAAAACTGAAGTATGGAACCACATAATATCCAGTTAACTTGCTAAATCAATTTATACGGACAAATAAATTTCAATTTACCGGGGAAAAAACAGTGACAATATGTGACTGTTCGATTTGTACGCGTCGGATTGATCGAAGAAGAAACGATTCCCGTGAAACGCGGATCGATTAATCAAGAATTCATTTGCATCGACTATTACACCGACGAACGATATCGATTCCCAGCCGGATAATTTCGGCTTACGTAATGAAATAAAGATTGACCGTAAAACCGGTACAAGGTAAACGTCGATATATCTTCGATGAATAGCTGGAATCCGTTCTAAATTCTACGTCGTTCGTTTTTTTTTTTCTTCTTCTTCTTTTTTCCTACCATGCACGGTCGAACGCTGCCAGACCTGCCGTTCCCAACAGCTAATTATGCGACAAGGATTCGGAGGATCCCGCGTCGCTGCGCATGCGTACGCGCATGCGCGCGGCGTGGCAAAAATTTGAAAACAAAAGCAACGAGACACACAGCGGCCCGCGAACACGCGGCCGAACCGACGATTTTTCCACGAAAACCTTTTTCGTGGAGGGCATTGAAATGTCAGGCCAAGATCACTGGAGCGCTCAACTCGGCCCGTGGGCGGCTCAAGGACGTCGTTCTCGCGCAAACAAATTGCGACTCCATCGATTAACAATACGTTTATTGTTATTTTTCACGCTTAATCGAATACTATTCCGAGAGGAACGTTATTTCTTTTCGCCAAACAATATACACTGTTTTCTTCCTTTTATTATCTAACCTCATTATTTTCTTAGATTCGTATAAAAAATATAGTTAACGCTTTCGAAAGTTTGAAATACGCGCCATTTTCGATTACTTCGAAAAGAACACGCAGAATAAAATATACCTTCGCGATTATTAAACCAATTAATGATTTTAAATAGCCTTAAATCAGTACTTTTTACGCAATCATAGCGAGTTAAGGTTACGTAAGCAGTTCGCTCGTTTCATCTGCAACAACTTAACAACGAATCGATGAAAATGCAGAAATCTAAGACGGATAATAGCAGAATAGGTAAATATTGTTTGTAATGTGTTTTCAATTCTTAATCTCGTTTTTAATCCCAAATTCCATGGATCGGGCGGCTAGTATACATTTTCGTGTAAAACATGTTTTATTGGTCGTGTTTCAATCGCGCATGCGCACGCACGTTTTTTCCCCCGTTCTGCGTCGCCACTGCGCGACGATTGCTATTACGCGGTAAATAATAATGCATTTACGTCGTTGTTGGGAGAACCAAAGCAATATCGTGATTGGAAGGAAAACAAAATTTCTATGTACGAGTAAAGCGTCACACGAAGCGACCGCAACGCTGAATAATCAATGAAAATCATTTGTACTTTGCGCGCCCTTTCAAATCCTCGAAATGGCGCGTCTTTCAAACCTTAACAAAAGCGTGTCCAATTTTAAACCGGAATTATTAAAATTCTTATACGTCCTATCAAATGTTTACTAAAAAGAACAATGCAATGATTAATTTTTAAATTGTTGCTTTACGAAGTATCGTCTGAAATGATTGTTACGCTCGGTTCAGAAAAGGAAAAATTCCAAACGATTGCATTGAAATACCTCGACGAGGTATATCAGGAATATCGAGGCGAGATTAATTCCGTGAAAAGGTTAGGAAATTCTATTCTCGCCACTCGACTCGAATGATAATCCCCTTTGTCCGATCCTCTTAGTTAGAGGCGGAAAACTTAATAGCGGAATAATTTCCTAATCATTCATTCCGCTCGGTTCGCTGTTTTTCATTCGCGGACTCGATAGGAAAACAATGGTAATACTATACGCGGTTTACACGACACTGAAAGTAAAAAACTGTCGACTACACCCAAGTAGCGTAACATTGTACCAACGAAGTATTGTAATTGCTCCAATACTTTACCACAAGGCGTGTTGGGTACACACTTATTTTTAATCCAAAAGTAAAGCAGAAAAATGAATGGTTTAATTCGGAAATGAGTCGCAGTAAGCAATGAAATTTTTTCGAACGACACAGAAACGTAAAACTAAAGAGTTCCGCCAAGTTTGAAAGGGGGAACGAGGGTGGTGTTCGTGAGAAATCTGCGGTGCATCGAATATTCTGAACGATGCACAAAACACGGGCACGTGGGTGGGAGGGGAAACACGAAAGCACGATCTGGTGCAAACACGTCGATGCATCGCCTGGACAAAGAACAAAGAATGTAAACACGATAACAC
Organism: Stelis phaeoptera; assembly: GCA_943735885.1. Taxonomy (NCBI): domain Eukaryota; kingdom Metazoa; phylum Arthropoda; class Insecta; order Hymenoptera; family Megachilidae; genus Stelis; species Stelis phaeoptera. Next base: position 8,580,591 of record OX030939.1, on the reverse strand, counting down.
GCCAGCACCGATCTCTACTGGGTGCACGATCAACTTTTTCCAGTTAAAGCACCGATCAAAAGGGACGCGACTGTCGCGTCAATTACATAATGTAAGTAAGCTCGTTTTCTATGCGACAAACTCGGTTGGCTGACGAAAAGATAGCGAAATTTTAACTTGAGGCTTTCCTAAAAAATTATTCCGGTTCCGAGGAATTTATTCAATTTTCAAAAATACCGTGAAATAGCTCAATGAATCATTGCCACGGGAGACAGAGTCCCACCGTTGAATAACGTTGCAGCATAATTGCATCGCAGTAGAAATCTAAGTTTTGCGAATTAAAAATTGAGATCCCAGATCTTTGCGAATTCCTCGAGTTTCGATCAAAATTTTTACTTCGATTCTGACGCAATGCCATAAATTGGTTTGTCATTGCTAGCCTATTGTCGTACGTTACCATAATATTGTGATGATGTTCAGTAAAGTATGCATCGTTTATTTGTTATTTCTTGGAAGATTATCGACCGGCGAGGTAAAGGTTTGGTATTTCCGAAGCTAGAGCCGATTCGTGAAAGCTCCACGATACGTGGGACGAGGCACGTGTACTAAACGAACTGTGACGAGTCTAAAGTGCAGCGAGCGAAAGAAAACAAAAAGCACGGGCATCGCCTATCAGCCAGGGAACAAGATAAGAATGCTATTAGGAAAGAAAATGCAGCTACCGCTTGCCTCTTTGTTTAAAGTGCACAGCACAAACACCGCGTCTCGTCTACGACCTTGTTTTCTTTTTCTCGCTGCCCATTCGCGTGTCTGCATAAACGAAATGTATAAACGCGAACGTGAACGGTACCACCTTCTTATCATGTACAATTGCAATTATAAGAATCAGCTTCCTTGGACGATGAAAAATGCCTGGACTCACCTCGGAAACCCGCCTCTTCGATTTTTCGTGCCCGTCGCTCACGAAAACACAAGTCGATCTAACTCTAACTTTGTCGGAACAAAAATGTTTCTGAAACGGTCGACTCGATTTTCGTACGGCATTGAAAATATCCGCGTGACGAGGAAAAACCAGAGAACGTTCACCGTGATCGAGTAGAAAAAGGAAAAAAAAAAACCAAAGCGAATTAGAAAAAGGAGGAAAAACAAAACGAGGAAACGAAAAAGTTTGGATGAACGAACCGCACGCAACGGCAGTCGTAGTGACACTGACAGTGCTTCTGTCATCGCGCTATCACCACATGGTCGCTCGTCGATTCGGCCTCGCGGCTTCGGCTATCTTCGGCCGCGCTCGACTCCTTTCTCGAGAGGACACACCATACGAGACGGAGCGATGGAGAATCCTCGTGGACTCAAGTGCGAGAGAGACACCGAGGGAAGGTTGCATTAGCCCGGGATCAGAGATGACTTCATTCGGCCACCGAAAACACGATCGAACCACTTTAATGGGAGATAAAGGGGGGGATTAAAGAAATCCTTTAAACTCCGAGAGAACATCGGAAACTTGTTTTCAAAAGTTCGCAGAAGCGTAACCAGGAAGAATATCTGGTATTTCCGAATGCTCTCTCGTTTTCCACTTTGATCATTTGCAACGAGGTTACGAAGTAAAAATTCTGTTAAGTATAAATTGCTACGATTTTTCAAGATACAATAAGTGTCTATATGCATTCCAAGTGGAATAAGATTTGAGGTAATTTTATGAATGATTTAGGGCTGGAAGGTGTAACACCGCAAGAATCTTATCTTTGAACAACATTATCGAACATAGAAACGTATGATTATTCACAAACGACAGAAAAAGACTGGCTTATCAGGCGTTATCGTGGTAAGAAACGATTCGAGATCGATAATATCGCGAAGGATCGAGCGGATTTAAATGGACGCGGCAGGTGCAAGACGGTGCGCAGGCGCACGCGAGAGCCGCGCATCTGATTAAAGTAGGCGCCAACTACGAATGACTCAGAACGGAATTCGATAGTAAGAGTCACGGAATCGTTGTACCAGGAAATTGAAAATCGAGCACGTGACGCTGCGTCATTCGTCGTTTTTTGCCCCTACAAACATTCGTGGATTTCACAATCGTAAGAAAGATGATCTCGGTTGTCGAACCGTTATACCACGATATTGAAAAAAAGAAAGGCAAACGCCTTAGATTGATCCCAGCTTCGAAAACGTCGATTGCTGAGAGATCCAATCAGAAAACGAGAATAAATTTTTCTTCCCGGTATCGTGCCTCGTTTGCGCAACGTTGTATTTCACGGTGGCAAACCGAATTACTATGTTGATCTCCTAATTGCTTCTTTCGAAACGGCTATTTCTGGCTTGGAACACGTTTCATATATTTTACGGCGTGGAAGTGAAAAGACGCTTAAAATTGGATGTCCTTGTTTTCAGAATTTCGGGTTATCTCTCGTTTGTACAGCCTGCTTTCGAGGCTCCCGGAAGTCGGACCGCGTTCCTCTAATGCCTTTCGACTTGCTGAACCAACCACGATATAGATATACAAACCGTTGGAATATGTATTTTTAACGTATTCAATATTACTATCCGAATGCTAACCGAGTATTTGAACAGCCATCGAAATTTTTCATAGTTAAATATCCTTATACAACAGAATTATAGAAATACAATACTATTAGCTAATTAATTTATCCAATGCTCAAATAAATTACTAACGATAAAGAATGATTACATCACGTGTTATCGTAACCGTGGAATAAAAAAAAAAAAAAAAAAAAAAAAGTTTCAGTTCCTGGATATCGTGTCTTGCAACAAGTCGGCACTCGAACGGATTAAAGCACGTACTAGATCCATCCCGGTAATGCAACTCCTCTCATTCAAAGCTCATTTAAGTCAAGTCATCGTAGCCAGCCCCTCTTCGCCACGTCTAGGGCTCTTAATTGAAGTCTGGCCTTTTCTGAGCCTCGGTTAACGATTACCATTGAGCACACAGTGCCTCGTTTGTTGGTCGCACGCCGTCTTTTCTATGGGCCTTTCTCGAACAAGCACAGCCGATCGATTGTCTTCCGTCTAATACTATAATCTACACACCTTTGTGCGCGATCGAACGGGACAAGTCCATTCTCTCGATATCAGTCGTGTGTGCATAGAAACAGATATACTTCCCTCTGTAACTGGCAATGGGAGGAGCTTGAGCGTGTACTGTTTAGAAGGGTAGAAGAGGGTACTGCTTGATCACTTTAAAAATTACGAAATTTACTGCTTGGGAAGGTCACTTTGGAAATTAATAAACGACAGATCTGAAAATGAATACCTCCGCTTTGAAATGGTAATAGGAAGATTCCAAATTCCTGAAATTTAAGAAGGTACCACTAGATTATTCAGTCCAACAAATCTTACGTTAAGGGAAGCAGCACATTTCTCGACAAAGCGAGTCTTTCCGACGATCTCGAAAATTGTTGCACTTCGAATTAAGAAACGAACGCCTCCCTCTTGAAATGGCAACGCGAGGGCCGATCGAGCGCCATTTAAAGAGGTGACACACGTGACAGGAACGATCTCCTTGAACGTGACGAGGCAGAAAACGCGCGTAACGTCCCTGACGGACACCATACATCAAGCCGGCAACACGGTTGAAGGTACTTGGACTGGTCTGTCGGTGGTCGATAAACTCGAAAAGATAAGGACAGAGAGTGGATCGGTCAGCGTTTTTAACACCGAACTCGGAACAAAGTGTTGAACGACGACGGTCGCGTCCCCTGCGATCAGGGTTCACGAACGGAGGTGAACGACACCTCCCGAGGGAATCGCTTTGTGTTCCGTCGTGTAATTTTGGAAATTCCCTGCACGTCATCGGCCCTGTCCCCGTTTACGTACACCGACTGGCGAACAGAATATAGCACTGTCGTGCCAAGGCTTCCGAGGTTCGAGATGCTCGTTGTAGGTCAGTTCTATTACCGATCGCTAAATAGAAGAATCAGCTTCAGTTTGTGATTTTTCTTTATGCCAGCTTTATCCCGGGGAAAAAATGTAGATCGTTTGGGAAATTATGAGCGGAAATTTTTTGTTTGCTTAACGAGTAAGGGTATTATTAGCGACACTGCACCAGACGAATTCTCTTTTGAATCGTCCCTATTAACTAAGGCTAATTTACCGCCAAATTAATAACATGGTATTACCGATCGTAGTGGTAGCAGAAGCTGTCAATGATGGTTGCGGAAAAATTTTCAAAAAAATTACCGCAGCGTAAGAGAGAGAAAAAAAACTGGTAGGTATAACATTTCTCCAACTATGTTTAATTTTAATTGAATTTAAATATAATGAAAATTGTAACACAATGTTTGATTCAACGCATTCGTACAGTTTGAATGATTTAGCAGAAAGGTGGTATGCGATCACGCGAAACTGATTGTTCGATATAATTCCAAGGCTACCGTTAATGAACTTGTTTGCCAGCGAAAATATTTCTCCTTAATCGAGATATTCGACACGCTTCGAATTTTTGCGAATTAACCCAGTAAAAAGTTTCTTGAACGCAAGAACTTTCGGACGGCGGTATATTTCGAAGAAACGCTTCGAAATGTCAAAAATGAACAGGAAAAATCGTTCAAAGTTCAATTTTTTCGTGGTCCGTGATTCGAGGGTTAAAAAAGATGATTCTTGAGAAACGTGTGCGTCACGCGTTGCGAACGGACACGTAATTTGGTCAAAGGAAGATTTTGGTTAAATTTTAATAAGTTAATCCTTTGTTACGACGGCTATTGGCTCAAATTGCTTCGAATTGAGCAATCGTATCAAGGATTCCCGCAAGGAGAACGAGCGTCCTTCGGCGCACCGATTTTGGGCCAACTTTTTATAACGATAGTACGCCGAATAGTTATTGCCGTTGAGCAATAACGAGAATTGTTGAGAAACGCGAGTTGTTGAATCAGATTTACGAGACAAAATAGGAGAAACAACGAAACATTCGAGTGGAAAATAACTACATTATGACAAATTTTCTGTAAAAAGTGAGTTCAATAATTCTTAGAGGTTAAAATATAAATATACTTTGACGCGTTAAATCCTTTAATATTCAAGTATTCGAATACCCAAATATTTGAAATACTATGCTATTTTGTTCTAAATTTTCGTTTTTTTTCAACAATACAACAAAATAGCAGTCAAATTTCGATGACTACCCCTAAATAATCAATTTCTAATATCTAGCCTGTCCTATTCTAGTTTTTCACCCCAAACCCAACTTCGCTTTTATGATTCTTCAGGACAATCTTCGAAGACACGGATAGGTAGCGAAGGATGCAAAGGACGAAGGATGGAATGAAGATGAGAAAAAAAGGAAGACGAGCGTGAAAGAAAACGCTCGGAGGGCAGAAACGGTCCGTGAATTCCTGACCAATGACGCAATCACAAAGGCATTTCCGACTGGTTGCACTTCGGCAGCTTACTCCCCCACCCCGATGAGAATACCAACATGATTGAGTTTATAAAGCGACTATATATGTGGACCTCACATGCAGTCCACTTTGTGTGAAACACACAATACCCCACCTGTTGAATTTTTCTTATTGTTTCCGTGTAAAAAGGGTTGAAATGTGTCAAATAAAAAATAACTAACTCGATTTTCAAAAAAATTTGATTTTGCACCCCAAAACAGTTACAATACTTAAACCAACTTTGGAATATATTGCGGTGGGATTGACAACAATTCGACAAATATTTCAATGTTTTAATTAACAGCGTTAACTTTCCCATCAAGCAAATTTAATCGTAACCTAACTTAATTTCTAAAATAACACGTCCAAATAATCAAATAACTAGTATAAAATTGAGAAAATACGAATAACACAGACCATGAAAATTAACTTATAAAACTTAACTTTGAATTTATAATCCAAAGTTAAAATCCCCGTTGGATCCTTTCATCGAACCCAAAAATCCGGAAACGAAATTATGTACCCCAGAAAAAGAACCAACCAGTTAAATGAATTACAAAATCAATCATCATCAATCCTAGCTGTTTCTTGAAACGAAAAAAGAACAGTATCGAAAGTAGCGCCCCCTCCACCTAGCCTAATTTCGAATACATTAGATCATAATGAACCGTCTGATACCGGTGACGCGTTAAAAAAGGCACCCACGTCCCTTTTGTGTCCCCGTTTCTTCGAGGGGTCCTATACAGCTGGGCACAATCGCTTTCACGAAATTGGATACCACGTATCGTCCCACGTGGGCCCGAGTCAGGCCCTGATGCATCAACGGTTCCACGACCTCATCTCCGAAGAAGGCTTTTTATTAAAGGGAGCATCATCGTGCGTGCACCACCCTTTGAATAGACGGGATCCACTTTATCATGCCATCAAAGTGAAAGAAGAAGAACGCGACAGGACCTCTTTTGAATTTATAACCATCATCATCGTCGTCGTCGTCGTCGTCGTCGGTGCCTCGGTGAGACATCGATTATTCTCCGTCTCTTTTGGTAACACCCGGCCGGAAAACAATTTTAAACGGTCCTCGGACACGTATCACGTTTTCAGAAACATTCTTCTTTGACGTAACGGCTATTCTTCCGGAGGAATGTTAAATATTTCCAGGCAGCTCGACGCGGAATGACACGAAAACACGGTGGTCGGATTCTTTTTGTCGAGATAATCTTCAGAAGGTACGGTTGGGAAAGAAATGTTAAGGGGCTTACATGCAGCCGTGAGGTTGAAAAAATTCATTTTCTCAAAGAAGGGTGGTTTTGCATGCTGGAGCTGCTGTTGAGGATCTCCGATGTGGGCCTGGAATCGATGATACCGTGCAAAGTTCTTACTTTTATTGACGCCCAAAAGTTTAATCACGTTTCTTAGGTCCGTGCGTGAAATAAATCAGAAACTACTGCAACGAGCTTGATAGAATTTTACGTACATCAATGTTTTATAAAATTGATTCGTTCAATCCCGAGAGAAATTCAGATTTTATGTCAGATAATCTTGTGATGAGTTTGATCTGTTTTTGAAACCTTCTCCGACAATCTGCTTCCAGCCATTCAATTTAGAATATTTGTTTTATGAATAAATTACCAAATGTTCTTGAAATGTTACTCTTTTATATACAAAAAGTTTTAAATATATTAATCAATTCGATTGCCTTGAAAAAAATTCGCAAAAGATCGCTTGTGTTCGACCTCGTGAGTGCATGTAAGCCTTTAAAATCACGTGCATCGGGACTGATTGTCTCGTTGAATCTATCGAGAGTGGAACGAAGCTGATTTCGCAACGGTAATGCTGGTTTCGTGTCTATTATCGAAGCGTCTACTATCGAGAGCTTCTGATTCACGGAAACCTCGCTTCCTTGCACTGATAATTTAGATAAGCTGTTTATTACTTTGTTAGCAGCCCTGTTTTGTTATCCAGTTGCAACTAAATCTGCGACGTTTGTTTCTGTTCTCATACAGAATTATTTTGATTGAAATGTATATTCCGATAATTCTGTATTTATGGAGATATAATATTCAGAAAGTTCTCAATTCCTAATTTATACTTGTTGTCCTTGATTTCGAAAGGGTTAAGAATCTAAATAATTTTGACACGAAATATCAAAGAAGCTTTTATAAAATAAGTTTTTCTTATCGGAAAGTTTGAATTTTGGAAATTTAAAATTTAGGGATCTGATATTTGGAAATTTGAAATTTGAAATTTAAAAATTTAAAAATTTAAAAATCTGATGTTTGGAAATTTAGAAATTTGATATTTGGAAATTGGAAATTTAGAAATTTGAGATTTGAAAGTTCGAAATTTGAAAATTTAGAAATTCCAATAGACTAAATAAGCTGTCAAACCTATCGCCTCTTGGATGTACATAAAAAATGAATAAAAATACGATTTCTTTCTTTTTTTTCTAAAGTCTCCGACACGCGCCAACACCGAGAATCGGTACTTGTAGAAAACGAAGGTTGCTCCAGCCGATAAAAAATAAATATTCATTAGAAAACAAGGAAGACTTTCAATCGTAACGTTGTGCAAAGTGGGAAAATCCCGAAAGGTGTATCCAGAAGACGAAGAGGTCCAACACGTAGCATACTGAAGCCACCGACAAAGGGGAAAGTGTTAACGCATTGACGTCACTAGTACGCAACATATCTTTCCGTGGAATCGACCTCATTTCGAGGTCGACTACACCGGATTACACTATACTATTCGTATGAAAAAAAAAAAAAGGATCTTACGGACTAGTGGTTCCAGACCTTTCTCGACATTCGAAACATCGATCAAAATTCATTTACAATCTCGGAGTAATTACTAGAAACAGGTTCGAACTTTGATTGAATTCGATCTCTTCATAAGTACTTTGAAAAACAGATATAGTACTCCTGAGTATACTCGAACTTATACCAGACCTTCCGTACCTTCTGAAAGAGTTTTTGCAAAAGCAGAAAATATGGACAAAAAAAGAAATAGGATAAAATCAAGTATTATAAATGAAATATTATTCTTAAAAAACCTGCTATGCAATTCTGATTTCCAAGATTCGATTCCTTTCAACATCGAAGTACTTATAAGTATCTTTTCAAAACTTGTAAGTACTCGTAAGTACTCGTACTTTTCAAATATAATCATTGAAACATTATTGCTTTTAAGTAATAATCGAAACCTATGAAATGAAACTTGGTTATTGAAATTGACTCGGATTCCTGAGTACATATTGAACTTCATCCCATCCCTAGTAATTACCCTTCAATTGCTGTAATGAAATAAACGGCCGTCTAATTACCACTGTTAATGACGATAGACTACGACCTGATAAGATTTATAGCCAATTGATCAGGAAGATCTGCCATAAATCGAGTAAGTTATGTGTATTACAGAATAATCAGTATTTGGATATTTGTTCGAGTATAATAATTACGCAGAATTAACACTTCAACTGTTGGCAACGCATATCTTGCGTTCTGTTAACACATTGCATGCGGGAAACGTACTTTTACGTTTTTTTGCAGTCTGTCACTGAAGCGCGGGTCACGTAAAAGTACGTATTTAGTAGATTTGCGCTGGAGAGCGGGTATCGTATAAATACGATTGGCATTGTAAGCATGTAACGAAGTAGAATGATCGAACACCCACGAAATTAACAAAAAAACCTCGGTAATAATTATACCGAGCGTTGAAACGATTTTAACCTGTTGCCCTATGATTTTCCCGACGTTCATCGGTCAGAGCTAAATATTTATCGGTCCAACGTTAAAACAAATCAAGAAAATTGAAATATTACGTGTGCTTCACACTTGACAAGAGTCAAGAATTAAACATAAAATTCAATCGTAATCAAAGTTTGAACGACAGAAGTCACAGCTGAGGTGTGTCACGTGATATTGTAAGTCGATAAGTTAATCTGATAAAAATAGGTAGCACCATTGAGGTGGAAAATGAAATTTCCAATCAACAACGAAAGTGTCAGAAATGTCCATTTATTAATTTTATATAAATCAACAGAGTTGTTCCACAAATTTCAAAATTCTCATTACTTTAGTACAATGTACTGCAATTACATTCCATATCTTTTTTTTAAGAACTACCATCGTGTCCTCAAAATATTCTAAACCCAGAAGTCACAATTTGATTTATTCCATATGATTTATTCATAAATTAAAAAACATCGCTTTGCGTGTTCCTTTTCATCAATTACTTCAGTCCTGAATTACGAAAGAATCTTGATAATTCGTAGAAGATCTTAAAGAGTCGAGCAAGTCAGAGCTCGGTAGAATTTATCGAAACCGGAAGATACCGGATCTTTCGTTCCCGGTACACTCGAATCGCGGCGTATCCGGCGTTTCCTGGTAGCCGGACGGAAAAAAAGAAAATGAAAAACGAAGAAATCGAAAGACCAGTTTCACACAATCACCCGGCCGTGTATCGGTGTTAACCGGTTGTCTTTCCTGGTACCGATGTCTCACAGGGCGAACGCGTAATCGACATGTTTACGAGGCGTCGCGCGAATAATAACGGCGCGGCGCGGCGATGTTGCGTGTCGCGACGTTACAACCTGCGCCGCACGCGACACGTGCGTGGATTTTCATTCATAAATCGCTGGCAAAACTACGACAGTGCCACGGGATGAGTCATTCGCGCGCCAAGCTGAGCCGAGCCGAGCCGAACCGAGCCGTGCTCCGAACCGATTGCGAGCTAATAAGATTGGTTAAAAAAGAAAAAAGCGACCGCCGCTTATGCAAATCGCGTGACGAGTGTTGGTCGATCCAACGACGAGTCCCATATCATTTTGCAAGTATTTTTACGGAAGCCGGAAATGACTCGAACGAATAAGAAACCACGGGTATTTAGTATTTCGTATTTTGCTAGATGTCAAGAAAAATTGGCGGGAAAATGTACGAATGATAAGAGAATTTTAAGACAATCGGGTCTACCAAAATCACAATCCCAGAACAAATTGTACCTAACTGTGTTAAGGGGTTACGTTACATGCAGTCACGAGGTCGAAAAAAAAAGCGATTATTTGCGAATTTTTTTGAAAGCATCCAATTTTTGTATATAAAAGAGTAACATTTCAAGAATATTATCTAATTTTTTCATAAAAAAATATAAAGATTGTCGGAGAAATTTTCGAAAAAAGATGCCTTGCGATACGTAACATAACTATACAACATAACGATTTTGTAAAATATTGAATTTTAGATTTTTAATGCGGTTTGAAAAAGCTGTCATGATTTTAACTCAAAAAATCGGTCTATCGTTGCTTGTAAAATAGGTTATAAACAAAAACGCCCAGATTGTTTTCAGATTGTAGACTGTAAAATTCTATTAAAATCGTTGCAGTAGTTTCTGGCTTATTTTACGTACGGACTTAAAAAACGTGATTAAAGTTTTGGGTGTCAATAAAAGTAAGAATTTGCATGGAGTCATCGATTCCAGGCCCATATCAGAGATCCTCAACAGCACCTACGGCATCCAAAACACTGTTCTTCGAAAAAATGAATTTCTTCAACCTCACGACTGCACGTAAGCTCTTAATGGAAAAATAAGTGTTAACATTTGTACCGTACGAGTGTTGCCTAAATTCATTAAATCTTGTTGCACGAAAATAAAATAGAAATGCCTACAAATTCATATTACAAGAATATACGATTCCAAATTACCATCTCAAATGAAATCTTATCGGTAAACTCTGCCTAGCCATCAAGAAGCAAACAAAAGTACCAATGTAAGTTTCACAACATTTCCAAATTACTTAATGATAAATCACAAAGATAGCTGGTTATCGATAATACCGAACGATAAAGATTTATCACGTAAAATTGCGAAGAACGTCGAGAGAAAACGAAGAAAAATAATCGTCTTGGTGTCGCGAGAGGCTAAGAGGCAGCAGGATGACACCTCTTGCCTTATGACCCGAGTTTCATATTGCTCCCACTAAAACTTAACCCAGGCCTTCGTTTAACTAAACCCTCTAATTGGTGGGTTAACGAGCGTTAACTCCTGGCTTCCTGTCAGATTTAACTGTTTTCCTTCGGTGTCGTGCGCACAAAAGCATTCTTAAATTCGCCAGGGAGCACGATTTTCCTCCGCTCGGGTTCAATGACTGACGTACGCAAACACTATAAAAAAAAGCGCCAAGATAACTTTGTTTTTTTTTCTTCTTCTCTCTTTTCAAACAAATACGTTTCATTGCGAGCACGATACACTTTGATCAACAGAGTTCCAGATATTCCTGATGTTGAATGTTTAATTTTCTGGATCGTTACTTTTGTCTATTTTATCAAATCACAATAATTACGATTAAAAAGTAAATTAAAATTTGATCAGTGATCTCCTGTAGAAAATTCAGATACGGTGTGATTACCTTGAGTCAATTTTTATACCAATTACAGTGAATTTTATTCCCATCTAATTTTAAGAAATCAATAACTTAGGTTTCCAAAAAAAAACTGACACGTTTATTTACTACATACCGTACTCGACCTTAAGAACGGAAGAAGATCGTAGAAATGTTTGTCCGAGAACACATCTTTTTCAAGTTACAAACACTTTTTTTGCTATCCCCCAACGTCGTAAAAACGCCCAGTGTACCAGTGTTAAAAAATTTGGACTTGAACAATAAACAACCTTCAACAATATCGTGCTACTTTGTAACCCAATAACCTTGAATAATTAAAAAGAAATAATAACTTCGGTAAGTTTTTAATAATCGAAACCGTTAAAACTTTGCCCGCAAAAATAAAAAATAAAAAAACCTGTTTCCTTAGTTATTTGAAGGAACATACAAAAGTTGTATGTCTAATAATTATATATAAAAAAAAACTTATTAAAATTTATCTGATCGGTAATTATTAATTATATTTAAGAAACTATTGTAAGAACGCTCGAGTTACGAGTTATTTCAGATAATCTAGAACGATAAGGGAATAACAGGATTTCTTGTCGCATAAATAAGGCGACAGCGTACGAGAAACATTTCGCGGAAGTTAGTCTCGTCCGAAAGTCGAGACAAGAAGATTTTTGCAAAAGAATACGAAGAGTCTCTTTAATGACAATACATTAGTCGTCCTGAAAGATGAGGGGTGCCATTTGAAATCCACGTAAAACCGCTTATGTAATTGCACGCAATAAATACGGAGCCTTTTAAGATCATTATCCACTCGTCGCTAGACAATCTCATTACGATAAAAGTACGGCAAGAGAATTACGTTAGAAAAGCTAATTATACATACATTTTTCAAATGAATTTCGTAAGATGATGTACGACGGTCAATTTTTTTTTTCTAATTAATTTAATTGAATGGAATTGTCTAAAATATAATTAAAAATTTCGGTGTCAGAAACAAAAGAAATATTTTATCAACATTGAGAAAGTAAGAATTTAGTAACTTATTTATGACAACATTTCGGAGTTTTCCTTCAGAATTAAATTGACGGAAATTCCTTAAAATGTAACTGAACCTTTATATTACAGAATTAATACAGTTTTCCATTAATTTCAGAGCGAGGCATAAGATATCAAATTTTCCCCTAGATTTGTTGTCTAAAATATAATTAAAAATTTCAGTGTAAGAAACAAAAGAAATATTTTATCAAGATTGGGAAAGTAAGAATTTCGTAACATATTTATGGCAACATTTCGGAGTTTTCCTCCAGAATTAAATTAACTGAAATTTCTTAAAATGTAACTGAACCTTTACATTACAAAATTAAATACAGTTTTTCTTTAATTTCATAGTGGGACATAAGATATCATATTTTCCCCTAAATTTGTTGCCGTCTAGACAATTAAGTTAACCCTTTGACTGCGCCATGCTCCGGCAAAAAGTCATGAAAAATTGTTTTCTTAAAAATCAAAGAAACAAAAATTATAGTCAAAGCTAAGTTAATTGTTATTTGAAATCTTACTATTTACTGAGCGTATACGCCTTTCGTAATCAAAGGGTTAAGCGGGATCCTCTAAAGTGTAATCAAAAAGTTGAAGTAAAAAATAGAAGAAAAACAAAGCAATCGGAATATCGACAGGTTATAGAGTTATTGAAAACGAAATACGAGTAAGTTCGACAGGTGAGAGGATCGAGGATTTAAAGCGATAACGTGCTTCTTAGAAATTTCGAGCGAAGACGTCATCGCCGGTACGACCTCAATTAACAGCTCAATTATTCGCTATCGCCGTGAAATACTCTCCAACTTTCATGCTCAATGTTTTAATCCAAACATTTCGTTCTATCTCACGTACATCAAAATGAAAATTGCCGCGCTTCTGTTTGAACTACGGCTAAATTCACGGATAATTCTTACTTCATAGTTTCAACAATTATCGATCGACCTTCGACCGTAACACCTGGATGCGAGCACACAATCGGTGTTCGTTTATATCGACCCAACAAAACAAGTACGTATGAAATAACACGCCCATCTTCAACCTAACCTCGCTCGTGAACCGATTCGTATTGTCAAAAAAAAAAAAAAAAATGTCCGTCTTACCATAGCCTTTTCCTCCTTGGTCAGCTGCCACGGATCGGCGAAGTTCGAAGTAGGCGGATACATGGAAAACATCGTGTAATTGTGATCTTCGACGATGGTGTCGTAAAAGCCTGCGCTAGGTACACGTTGCGTCATCTGTGAGCGGTTTTTGCTTTCAAAACTTCACCACAAGAGAAGAAAAAGATAAACCCGGAGTTAGAGTTGAAGTTACTCGTCCGGGGAAGAGTTTTCAAAAACTGTACAGTTTATTTTGAACGCGAGCCAAGAACACTCGCGACGAAACGAAACGAAACGCCACCTATTCCGCCCCTTGTCACCGAACGTCACGTTTCGTATCGAAGCGTTAACTACGATCACGTTCGAACGAGCAAAACGGTACACGTATACGAATATCGATAGAGTCTCTGTTTCTCTTTCGCCTTCTGTCACTGTCACGTACAAGTTCGATCCACGCCAACAAACGAAATGACAACGTGAAATCGTTCCAAGTGTCGCGTGTGCTTACGTATCCCAACTGAGCCCGCCAATGTAACTGGGTAACTATATAGAAAGAGAGTCGCTCGACCCCCCACCAATCAGCGTCGAGCGACCGCCACGTGACGTCATCGCCATCTTGATTGCTGATTCGCGCGATAGCTGGCGTCCAATCAACGTGTCCCGTGCGCACCGAAATACGCGACGACGGCTTCCACGGAATCGGGTAACGTGCCACCAAGAACTAGATCCCCTTTTCTAGGTATACTGATCGTTAACTTGCATAATTCGCCAAACGAATGTCTAATCGAACTAATCTTCATCGTTTAACGGTATACGTATGCTAATTCGAGCTTGTACTCGTCGTTCTTCGATCGATTGAACTTCCAGGGGGCTTTTTCAACAGTTTCGACGCACGGCACGCGGTCGCTCGAGATTCTAATGGCGCGTTGGACGCGGTTATTTGAATTTTCGAAAACTGCGACTCGCAAAAATCGCACGGTACACGTATTATTAGAGTTTTATCGTATTATTTGAATCCTATATTGATTTTTCACGTACCGAGTATCGATATTATATGGTAACGGGCTAAATACGTGGTTATGTAATCCAAAGTATTGTTTCCTTACTTTCGGATACTGTACCGTAACGTTTATTAGGAAATACATTGAGAAATTACACCGAGCTTTGCCCGTTCTCTCCATATGGTATTTCTTATTAGTTAATTAAATAAAAATGTTCTCAAATCTAATTTTAAAATATCATACTTTCAGATACTTAAAGATATACAATTTTTAACGTATTCATAAAGTAAAAAATAATTCGATATAATGTTATAACAAAAGATTGCTTGGCTTTGGCGATTTATTTAAAATCACACAAGTATTCTCCAAGTCTCCGTACTAATATATTTCTCCATAATTAATTAAATAATAAAACAGTCGGTAACGATCCAAGACATGACCTATTGCGCGTCAAATTTACAAAACGACGAAAAAAAAATAGTCAAAACTACATACTGTGACGCTGAGAGACTGCTATCGTCGAGAACAACAAATAACGCTTCTCGCTATGTATATTTCGGTACGGGGAATTCCCTGATGTATGCACACGCGGTGCTCGTCTCTTTGTTCTTGTTTCGATATACCACACGTGCAACGATCTCAGTCAGTTCGGTGCAACGTACGTGTGAACGCACTTTGTCCAAGAATTAAAATAAAAAAAAAATAAAATAAAATAAAAAAAAAACGGACGGAAAGAAAATAGAACGCTACCGTACTCGTGACCGTGCGAGGATCGTAAAAGCTGTTACTGAAAAATAACGCGCAAGCATCAGCCATAAAGTCCATCAAGTTTTATAATCGTCTCTAAATTACAGGACGCTTATGATTTATGTCCACTTACTTTCTTGATTATTGTCGTTTAACGAGACTCCAGAATTGAAGCAACGTTATGATAAATTGTTAGTTCATTTTATAAACAATTTCGACATTGATACTTCTCGAATCCAAGGCACAAAAATATTTGCAATTATTTCTTTTTCAAAAAAAAAAAAAAAAAGAGCAACTGCTCTTCGAAAGGGAGTGAAATTTAAAGGTATACAAGGGTTAGTACTTTGTACGCAAGATATACATTGTTTAAGCTTGTCGCGATTCCCTATCTATCTTTAATTGGTTCGTTGTTAACGTTGTCAATGGCGCAGGTATATAGTATACGGAGAGCCTGAGGGATTAATGATTTACGAGCTTGTTTTGCACGCTCGAGAAACAATACGGCGATGAAGTAGAAACGGATGCAGCCCTTCGACGCGTGCGGGGCGAGAAAATACAATGGAATATCGGCTCCTCGGGGTATCGTAAGGTCCACCGGGCAAAGAAAAATACTGATCTTGACTGATTTATGACGTTGTTTTGGTAGAAAGTCTCGTGATCCAGAGAAAGAAACGCGAAATGTCAACAGGAAGCATGATTCATAGGGTAGGTTCTCTAAGTTGTCTATCATAAAACGTTCCAACAAAAAAATCTGAAACCTTTTTCGAATTTTTATTTCGAGAAAAACAATTTTCTTTTTTCTTTTTTATCCGATTCATCGTAAAGTGTTTACCCCCGTTGTGAAATGGAACAAACTTCGTGTAGATAATTCCACGTTGGAATTCGTTCTAATTATCTCAGGTAGAAACGTTTGCTTCGAGTTGAATTGCTTTTTAATTGCGGTTCGAAGGTTGTTGCGCGGGGCTAAAAATGTCCACGCTAATTGTCGTGCACCGGACACCGGCTTTGGTATGGGGGGGAAAATCGGAAACCTTTTAGGAACACGGGTACAGGAAATTCCCGATCTCTTAATTTGATTCGTATCGTGTGCAACACGATTAGGTAAGTAACTTGATTTGCAGATAAATGTCAGGAAGGTGTAGTTATTAACCTAACTCAAAGTTAACTAAATTTTCATGTACTTTAAGTGGAAGCGATTTATGGAGCAAGAATCTCGCGTGTATTTCACAGTTAGCGATAAACCTGAATCCTATTTGAACCCTGACCAAATTTCCACGTATTCTGACTAAACCAGGGGTTTCTTAAACTTATGTATGTAATCCGAGGACCCCCTCTTGAACAATATTTTTTTTTTTGCAGACCACACCCTAACCCTAGACATTTTACGTCGTTCTTGAGACTTAACCCTTTGCACTCGGAGCATTTTCGGATACGATTGAATTTAGTCTACTTTTCCAGCAAAACTTTCAAAAATCAAACGCGGTATTTTAGAAGAAAAGTGACTTTTATTGCTTTCCTTAATTTTCTATAGCCAGAGAACACGTCGGCTGACTCCAAACTCGACAAAAGTCTTAACTGGATAATTAGCAAGTAACGTCTGAAGAACTGCGTTTCAAATCAATCGGCCCTAACGGCGTCGTTCGGAAGTGTATCCTAAAATACATTTGCGACAAAGTACCGAAAACGACCTCAGAATGGCAAATTGAACGCACGGGGTCACGGATGGTATTGCACCACGGTCACGTATCGAGAAAAATCGAGGACTTGTCGAGAGGTTAACGATGCCAACGCGTGTCGCCGGGCCACACAAAGGAGTAGAAAATCGAAGATCGAACACGACCCCGAAAAGGAAGTGGCCAGCTTTGTTTTGTCGCGGAACAAAGGGACATTTTTAATGAGTAAACCGGGGTCAATCGAATGTTTATGGGTAAACCAAAAAAAGCCGCGGATCGATGGCGCGTGTTGCACGCGTGGCATGACAATGGCCGCCGAAAATCGTGCCAGGGAAAGGCGGAAGTCTTCTTTCTTTTTTTCCTGCGCCGAGGGAAAACCCGTGAAAGACAGCGCAGGACGTTTTCGTTTTTTAATATCCACCGGAACAAAGGAGGGAATAAGTAATTGGACGCGACACGATGAATCAGTTGGGTCTTCTGCCGTTGTGTGCCTTTACTGTCCGCCACGGATAAAACACGAACCGGCCATTATACACGGACAATAAAGGAAGATACAATGAGCGAGGAAACAAGATTATACCTTCGTGACTTTTCTGCCGATCGAACGTTTATTTCCAAGAAAGTTTGAAAACTCTCGGGAGGCAAAGTACAATTTTTCTCTGGGTATATTCTTTTTTTTTTCTTCTTCTTCTTCTTACTATCTCGTGTTGTCTTCGACAAGATTTGCATCGTTTTTCTGAAGAATATTCAAGGTTTCTCTGTTGCGTGTCAATTGTTAGGTAAAAATGGTTTCGCGAGAAGAAAAGGTGGTATTCGATGCGGAACTAATGCGTACACGGACCCGAACTTATCTAGGCCATCAACAGATACTTTCTCCCTAAGCCGAATATATCTGAAAAATGGCCGCCGTCTATGGTTGAGCTAGTTTCACTCAATCCAGCCGTCCTTGACCACGAACTATGCTAGAAGTACAGGCCAACTACTTCCAAATTATAGATAAATAAATAAACCTCGTCACAAGTTTTTATGAACGAAGCTACTCGATCGAGCCTAAGAATTTCGCCTGGTGGAAACAGCTTTATTAACAACAACAAAAAAAGTGAAAGAAATTGCTAATTACGAAGGTGGCTTCCTTACTTGTGGGGCAAAAGGTGGCTCAAATCTGCGCCTCCAAAGCCTTTAATTAGAATCTGAATCGTTTTATGTCCTGACGTCCATGTAATCAAATTCAAAGTGACCAGAAAAGATCGAGTACGCTTAAATCGTTTAAAAATCTGAAAAGGAAGCTTCAAACATCCATCGCTACCCAGACCCCTCTGTTTCTCCGAACTCCTCGATCATAAACACACTTCTTCTGGTGTGCAGGCTATGTGCAAAGTTCTCGCGAGTCTGCCGTCAAGCCATATCTTCATCGTCGTTGCCATTTGCATTTTATCGGTCGATTTCTTTGTCTGAACCCTACCGTTAATGGCGACAGAGATAATTAGGTGACAACAGCTGGCTCGGTCTGGCTATCAGCATTAAACGCTGCGCAGTACTACGATCTATGTTTCTGCGCACCACATCAGCAAGCCAAACAAAGCCACGCGTCGTTGTTCCAATTGTACACGTGTGCGTGTGTGTGTGTGTGTGTGTGGATGAGTGTTTTAAGGCTCGTACTTATGTGGCGCGGACCGCGTGTATCGGGTGAGCGGCAAAACGTGTGTTTTTTAAATGACCGTCGCTGTCAAGCGGCGAATGTGTACGGGTTCCTTTATATAAAACAGCTGTTGGGGGACAGCAGAAGCCATGTCGGTCGAAATGCAGCTTAGATCAATACCATCGTCTGCCACAGAATTTATTATGTAAGGGTGTTAGGGGAAAGTGGCGGAGGGTGCGCGTTAAACCCTCCAACGCTGTTGTCAACAGCACCGGAAGACTACCTTACTGCTTTAGAAATCCTTGGAATACAGGGGGTGTGCCTTATGCCCGTTGTATGATTATTTTTAACATTTCCCCGCTCAAAATACGAATTTGCAAAATTTTCGTTGCTTGTAAAAATTTTCTTTTTAATTTTGTATCCTTGGATCGGTTAATTATTATAGATAGATATCGGCCGTTATACAATTGCCATACGGCTTATTCGGTAATTAATAACTGATAGTTTTGTTATTTGCAAAGAAACATCTAGTTATTTGCAATTACCAAATTAGTAATTCCAGAATTTACGAATTAGTGGATACTTAAGAGTAGGTAATACAGCAATTGGATAATTAATAATTTGCAATTACCAAATTAGTAATTAATAGTTAGTAATTCCAGAACTGACGAATTACCAAATTAGTAATATAGCAACTACTAGTTATGTACCGATTTAGCAATTATTGTTGCTAAACCTAATCTAGCGCCGATATTTTTCCCTAGGTAAATCTAAACGAATAAAAATTCTATTTCACCCGATTGTCTTGTCAAAATATTACCCCTTCAATGTTATGTTAAACATATATTTCAGTTGATATTCAGTTGATCGAACGTTTTATGTAACGCGAAAAAGCTGTGCACGTTGGTGTGATTTAAAATACGCGCACCGCCTAGCGTGGAATGACGCAAGTAAAAGAAAATGGAAATTAACATAATCGTTCGCTTCTATAAATGCATTCGACGTCAATATACATATGTATATACATACATACACAGTGTATCGTTGAGAACCTGTTTTATCCAAACGTGTTCGATAAGAATTGGCTGACGTTTAATCATTTTCACCGTCTCGACGAATTTGTTTATTTCCAAAATGTACTGTACGATTCTTCGAAGAAACCTTCCTATTTCTATCCTCCAGTATATTTCCCTCGAATGAAATAACATTGCGTCATTTTTTCATCTATATATTTAATATAAATGTGTGTAAAAACGTGATATTTATCCAACTGCTGAATAAATATTTAGAAAATAATAGTTACATTGTTAGGTGGCAACGAGGAACATTGATCTATGGAGATCAGTGAATGGTCGTTGACGTGTAAGATAGCGTTTGATTGGCTAATTCTATAGTAACTCGGAAGTTTATTGGTTATACCAATACAAGCAACGTGCGCCTTAAATGGATACCTAGGACTCGGTTGGGGGGCAAGAATGAAAGTTGTTTATCTGAGCGTATAAGCTTCTACTGGATACCATTCGACTCGTTTATCATTTATTTTTCGGTTTAGACGACAACCGTTATCGGAAGCAAGTGCTAACAATCCGTTGGAAATCGTGAAAAACCGAAAATCATGTTTTCGCTTCGAACAGTTTATAGCGATGACGCCACGCAACTTATAAATTTAGATCTCGCGTGTATCGTCTTCGAGTGACGGAACACGATTACAATTTTGTCGTCTGTACGATTGTCAAGTATCCTATTAAATTTGCAAGAAAATCTGAGTCCAAAATTACAATCAATACAGATGGATACGCGATAAGTATAAAGCAGAATCGTTTCTAAAATTGCACGTGTTCCATATCGAACCGATTTCCTCGAATATAAAATCAGACACCTGTCAAGATTTATAAATTGGATATATTCTTGGTAATCGTTTTTCGAAGCATCAAATTTTAGCACGATTTTTTGTGGAAACGTTGTTAGTGGCTTCTCGGTAACGTTTCCGAGGTTATCGTTAACAACGAATAAATGCTTAATCATTCTAGGAAACTTGGTTACGTAACGGCATTCGATAGACGTTACGTTCCAACGGTAATGCCCGAATATCTTGCTGAAGTTCGTGGATCGCGTTCGACCAATCACGTGAACGGTACGATTATCGAACGCTTGACGTATTAATATGGACATTACTATTGCGTGAATCGTTACATTCAAATGATGAAAATCGTTGTCTTTTCCTATACGTGGAACATGGCTTGTTTACACGAACGACGAACGATATAGGCGGTATAACAACACAACAGGGATACTTACGTTGCTAGGTAGCATGGAGGTATTCGCGATGCTGGAGAGAAAATCATGGCTGACGCGGGAGCTTTGTGACGTGCCGCTGTCGCTGGACACGCTCGAGCTGTCGTAAAGTACGTCCGACACGTCGAGTTTCATGTTTACGCCGTTCAAACGGGAATATATATCTGGCCACACGTTCCTTCGGGCGAAAGGAGGATAAGAAAAAGTCGACGAACGGTTGAGATCTCGTCGCGTTTTATAACCTCTGTACTGTATTGTTTTAGGGCGATACTTTAATCCGTCTGGGGATAAAAAGGTAACTTCGGATCCTCGTTTACGAAGAACTCGAAAGCAACACACACTGATCGCAGGTTCCTTTGACCGAAACTGTGTGAAACTGCGCCCGATGACTCATACCGTGGGGGAATACCTCGAGGTTCGCGCACGTTCGGTCCTCGGCTCAACGATCTGCCTCGGCTAAAGAGTCGAGGCTCCACGAACGCGTATGACGTCATCAACTATTCCCAGCCGACCAATCACGACACTCGCCGCGCTACCTTCGCGACACTCGGCCCAGGTACGGCGCTACTCGAGATATCAACGGGTTCCATTTATCAGGGGCGCTGTCATTCAACTGTAATCATCTGATAAAAATAGTAAACATTTGTCTGAGCGTAACAATGACCAGATGTGCGATAATTCTAAGCAATTTGAGCTAGAAAAAGTATTTCACAATCCGAAGATATCGTTATTCTTTTATCGGATGAGGTGAAGATACTTCAGATCGTCTTTATCACAAGGACAAATGTTGCTTCTGATAAATTAGAGAAATAGTACCTTTATTATTGAATGATTTTATAATTTGAAAATTCATCAGCTTTGATTATTTAAGAATTGGAGAATTGAATCGAAACGAATTCCTTTAATCGCATCTTAAGTTTCCTTCTTTTTTGTAACCGTTTGAACGGCACACTCGCCTTGAATCCTAAATCCATCCTCATTCCTGCATCGCTCCCGACGATTTGTTTTGCAATTATCGCCACCGACCGGCCCGCGGTATTATTACAAAGTCGTTTCATTGCTGGTTTCCTCTCATTGGCGGTACGTGTAACTGTTATTGCGTAATCGACAGTGCCATTGGAGCGGAACTTCCTGACAAGTACCCAATGTCAGAATCCATAGGTACAGAGTTTCGTACGTAGACATTCCGTGTAGCCGCCCATTTCTCTTAGGTCTTGGAAGTATTTAGGGATAATCCAATCACAGAAATAAGGCAAATGGAGGAAAACTTCGTAATTTAGGTTTTTGTTAGGTAAGAATAAGCGTAAGGAAAGGATCCACCCTCCATTCGCCCTCAAATTTGGAATAACCTAGTCTAGAATTTCCTAAAGAACACTTCGTTTATGCTTTCTTCCAACCAAGAAGATGCACAAGAAGATAAGTCGCACAAGATTGTATACTGTGCTCTAAAGAGCTCGCAGTGGTGTCGCTTGGCGACGAAAATTTCAAATGAGCTGTGCGCTCCGTTTCCAAGAATCGTCGGTGAGTCATACAGAGGCAGGTCGTGTGGGCGGTGAACGGGGTAGCCGGAACATATCGAACAAGACGCGTGACTCACCAATCTGATATGTTGGATATTCGCGTCTTTAACCTGCTCCCTTCGGATGGCTAGACGTTCCTCGACCTGACGTTTCCTCTTTGCCTCGAAGCGTGTGTACAGGTGCCTCTACCTGCGTAGCCAAGTGGCCAACATACACACGATGGAGCTCTAGGTTACTGGTACCTTCGGTGGTTTCGTTTATTACTACTTATTACCTATATGCACGATCAACCGTGAACTACGACGGACCGAACGATGATAAATCAGTCATTTCTTCAAATCGAGATATCTAATGTAAACGACAGTGAATAACGAGCGCTCTTAACTCACGAGCTATGTGTGGGGGAGGAGGCTGAGGCGGTAGAAAGGGGTAAGATACTCAGGTGGTGCGGAGCAAAGAATGATTAACCATTGAATGGCGTTACAATGGGTCGATGGGAGGTCAGTTTTGATCCATAGGCATAAAGAATTTTCAAAAATATAATGGCGATATAGCGGTGGAAGGAGTTTCTAAACGCAAAATCAGATCCGTCGTCTGAGAGTTAATCCAAATTCAAAGTAGGTCATAATTCTCGAGCATCGAGACGAGCGGTGGAATATTTTCCCTAGGTTGTTTTCAGTTTTGATGGAAGAATGAATTAGCGAAGTATAAATACAAAGTGTATCCTAGGAGTATAGTGTTATGGCTGAAAAGATATGTCTCATTACGGGCATGAAGGGGCTGACATTCACCTGCTTAGCTTCGCATCATGATGAAATTCGAATAGACAGCCGGTCGTCGTCCTTGAGCTAACTTCTGCCTATAGCCAAG
The DNA here is from genome assembly GCA_943735885.1 of Stelis phaeoptera. Taxonomy (NCBI): domain Eukaryota; kingdom Metazoa; phylum Arthropoda; class Insecta; order Hymenoptera; family Megachilidae; genus Stelis; species Stelis phaeoptera. The sequence goes on along the minus strand of OX030939.1, from coordinate 8,556,951 downwards.
GCCTCCCTCGACTTAGCGGCCACATTTGAACGTTACCCGATTGGAAAAATTACTTACGCGATGGAATGTCATTGCCGTTTGGATAAAATCGGTGCCGCCGATCTGACTCGCGTCGAATACAACGCTGTACTCGTTGTTTTGCCCCGTTTCATCGAGGAAATGTAGGTTAAGTCTTCGCGTCGAGGCTTTCGAGGCTAATAAATCATCCGTCGATCTTCCTGGTGCAAAAATATGTACCAGGAGAGATACATATAGAAACAACCTAACGCATATGTGCGCAATTAGAAATCAAAGTGGCAATATTTTTCTGACGCAACGCGTTCAAGTTTCCCTCCTTATCTTATCTGTGTATAGTACGGATAAAAAGAAAAAAAAAAGAAACAGTTATTTTAGTAGTTACTAATAATAACGATTGCAAATAAACAGGCCTACAGCGTAGCACATAGCGAAGCGCACTGAATTCTCGGTTTATTTGTTCTTGTTTTATAACGTTGCAAATAATCGTGCAGATGTTTTATTTTTTCCCGTCAATCACACTCGAGACCAGATAAGATCCGCGAAGCACCTGCAATGAGACGATCGACGATATGTTGTCGACGAAGCTTTTGATCCATTCGTATCAAATAATCAATCTTTACGCTTACAACTAATGAAGCGTACAGTGGGCATTTTGTAGAATTCCTGTTAGGGTTAGGGTTCTAGCATTTTGCACAATGTCTTTTGAAACGGTCATTCTACACAATGCCCACGGTACACACATTGCTCGTAACATGTACAAGTTTCGAATCACTTCTCTAGAGAAGCTGGCGATACAAGGGAAGCCCTCAGCAGTCTCATACTCGAAGGTTACTATTTAGGTATCGTGTGCAGGCAAAGTAATCTAGCTCGTCGTCCATTACTACATTTACTAAATGACAAATTACTCTGGTACCAACGACAGCTAACATCGATACTCCTTCGATACCATAAACACGACACCCGAGAACCGATATACGCACGGGTGTTGATCATTACGCGATTGTATTGGCCACGCCAGCGATTCGTAAGAAAATATACGGAAACGGGTAATCAATACCGATTTTCTACACACGTGCGTTGCCATCTCGGATAGCCTCGGCACCATGTCGTTGTTTATCGTTCGCGTGCCTTTCCTGGCGGTCGACACAAAACGTGGCGATAACATCACGTGGCCGCCTGACATCGAAGCGTTTTCTGAAACAAAGAAGGAAATGCCTAACGCGAAATGTCGCGCAACGATTTGCGAACAATAATACCAAAACAGAAGCGGATAGAGGGAGAAAGAAGAGAAAAAAGAAAAACATGGAATCGTGCATGGACTCTGTACTCTCGTAGCAGCTGCGCTGACGGACACACAAGAGAACCAGGAGTGTTTCGAGTACGACGCAGCCGGTGGAAGTTGCGCGAAATGAGTCAACCAGAGCCGGTCTCGTTTGCCTCTTGCAAAACGCACGTGCGTTTCGGTTCGCTTGTGCGGTTAGCAAAAGCGTGCGAGATAAAACGTGCACAACCGAGAGGATACCGTAACACACGGTTGCTTAATAAATCGTGCACGGCTAGCTAACCCGTGCAAACGACCCGATTATACGTACCCCGACCGAGTTTCGGTACAGCTGTACGCCATTATCCGCGAGATTCGTGCAATTAATCCTTTGCGGTCTATTTCTCCGGCGCGTTGGATCCGATTTATCTACGGGTTTAGATAACAACAGGGTTACTTGTCGACAGTTTTAAGAACTATGTGTCTCGTATACCCAGATAGGAGTCAGGGTATATCTGAACTTTGGTAATAATTCAAACATTTCTCAGATATGATTCTATAATTATTTGATTTAATTAATTAAAGGTTTGATAGGACACAGTCTTGCGATGTGATTTAACCCTTTGGGTACATTTGACGAGTGAGACTCGTCATCTGGTTACTTGGACGAAGTTACGGTGGACGAGTCTGACTATATTAATCCATATAACGACAAATTAAATCCGTCCCATGGGCATACAAATTTTCAAATACTTTAGTACTCGAAGGGTTAATCGGGAATATGCACAAAGTCGCCATTTCGTCGGTTCGGTTGTTCCTATTGGAATATTCTTAAATCTGGTTAGCTTCGGGTTCGATTTTAGTTAATCTGACTCGCGTCACGTAGCGTCGAAATTCCTAAACCGGCTACCCGAAATCGGCCCACTTTCCAATTTCTTGGACCTTTCAAATGATGTCGCTTCCATACCGAACAAAATCCTTCAATTTTAATTACTGGCGCAAGAGTTAACGACGTGCCCCTTGCGTCCACGACACCCTCTGGTATTTATTCGAAAGAACATCCGAACGTTTATCTATCGTATAGAATGCAATTACCGAAGGAAGAACTCGAAGAATGAGACTCAATCTTATAACTGTTTTTTTCATTACTAGTAATCGGTTCGTTAAGCAGGAAGTTGAAATTGAAATCGCTGTACATACACGCGGTTCGGTGTTTATCCTCTTTTATGGCTGCCAAGGTTGACGGCTGGAAGGATGGCAATATACCATCTGATGGAAAAACGGAACAAAGGCATTGTTTCTGCCTGAGAGAACGATTTCGTTGGAAACATCGACAGGAATGTAAATTGTCAAGGTCGTTACGGTTGCATTAATTGCAACGGAACATTCGAGCGTTACCAAAGAAACATTTACCGTTTCGATCGTTATCCAACGATAATTATAATACCGTATTAAATCTTCGAGCAAAGTGGCCGGTCTTTAACGGAAACAATTCGGGTACTGTACGGTCAACGATTTTTCAAGCGTCGAAACGGACGTGTTTACCGAGCACGGTGCATCGTGTGTAACAAAGTTTTGCGTGGGTTTTAAACGGTCGGGCGCCAGTCAGTGAATTATTGAAGGTGGCGAGCTGAAATTTTCGTTAATCTCTTTCTTTTTTTTTTCTGTTTTTCGTATTCGTACACGAACAGTGACGAGGAAACAATGCGTACGATTCTTTTCTCCGAGAGATGTCTAGTTCAACAAACTATTGTATGCAAAACAGTCGACGCTATAACAATATTCCCATCTTTTAAAGACGCTTTGTTCGAGCAACAATCTCGCCGTGGGAACGAAAACAAGAATTCACGGTTCACGGTTGAACGTTTGATCTTGTTAAGAATCATACGACTTACTTTTACCAGTTTAATAAAAATCGAATGACCTTTAATTATCAGATCGGCGATCATATCAAATCACTTACTTTCACAGGTTTGTTCGTTTTAAGGGGGGAAACTCATTTAACGATCAAAAAATCGACTTTCTTTTTTTGCATAAATCAATAGTATAGAATTATAGAATACGCAGAATGCTATCGACAACGTTTTATAATGAAATAAAACTTTCTAAACGTGTAATAAGCACTACGGTACCGTGCGGTCGCGGGTGTACGCGCGGGAAATTGGAAATCTACCGTGCAATATAACTGAAAAACTAATTGACAAATTGACTTGCATCAAAATGGATTTTAAAGATAAATAAATTCTCTTCTAGTTTCTTTCTAGAATTTTTGCAAATTTAGGTATAACCAGAGCATAATTACATAAGAAACATAATAATACTTTTCTTTTTGTTCTAGGTCAATTGATTGTATATAGTTCTACATTGCACGAGATACATCAACTCTTCTTCTAAAGCGTTCAATATAACTCCAGATATTTTTAAAATAAATTATTTTTTTTACTATACAAAAAATTTTTGTATAATCACGAATGTCAAGTGAAGTACTACAAATAATTGTAACACTAGAACTACCGACGTTCAATGCACCCTTACTTTTAAATTGAACCTAAAATAGAAAGCAAAATAAATAAAGGTTGAAACGTAAACTAACGTATAGAGAGCCGACGTATATTTCGACAGAAGAGTTTTAATAAATTTTGCAATTTAAAATAAGAAATCTGAGGCAAGTCATTTTGACACCTTTGGTAGTGCTAGTGTTAAGAATTGGAAAAAATGATCAAAAAACATCTCGTTTTAGGTGTGGTACATGAGTTTCCCTCCCTTAGAAGTCACAAACTTATAAACACAAATACTGCAATTATTTGAAAGTTAAATTACCGCCTTTATGCTTTGTTAAGCAATTGGCGAGTCGTAGAACCACTTGGACGAAATATTTCTTTTTTAATTCGTACGAAAAGGAATTAAAACTGTACAGTTACAACGTTATCACTTTTCTTCGCATCTCGTATTACAAGGTCGATCTTGAAACGCATTAATAGCTTTGTTATTGTACGATACTTATTACTAAGCGTGTCGTGTGTCAACATTCGTACATATGTCACGTTCACGATCGAAGAAAAATCGCGGACCACCGTTGTAATCGCTAGAAGAAAAAGAAGCGAAGAAAAAAAATTATGATTTCAGGTCGTGTTATATGTTACGATTATCGCTGCAATTAGTCATATCACTATCGCGAATGAGTAAGATTTAAGCATGCAGGAAATGTTTCGGTAGACCGTATAGTCTTTGTGTGTGTGTGTGTGTGTGTGTGCGAGTGTAGTCCTTCCAGAGACAGAGATAAGAAACAGTTTAACACGCGTTTAACATTGTGATTTCTATTTTACTAGGCTGCGCCGAACGATAAACCGGAAACTTATAAAAGCGATCTTTCATCTTTCAGCATACAACCCTTTGCCTCTGAAACGCCATACTTAATTTATCAGAGTATTATAAAATGCGAAATTTCACTTTCACCCGTATCAAAATATAGATAGTTAAAGAAAGGAATAAAAATCAACAGATTCTCAAATATTTCTAACTCTTTTCTTCCGACGTTAGTGCGTTTGGTTTCTGGAAGCATACCTGGAAAATTAGATTACATCGAGTGCAAAGGGTTAATAAAATACTCCACCATATCCTTTATTTAAATAATTTCTGGAAAAAAAATTAAAATAGCAAAAAGAAAATTTAAATGTGGATACTTGAATATGTATTTGGCGGGAAAATCAAATCAATCGCAACTTTTGCCTAAGAGACTTGTCGAATATTTCTATTTCTATTTGATAATTTGGGTAATTTGTAATCTCAGTGGTTCAAGATGAAAAATATGTTTTGTAAAATGATTCTTCGTATGGTGTGAAAGAGAAAAGCTGTATGGTTGTTGGGAAATCAAGACGTGTTTAATCAAAGCCGTCTAAAAATACATCGATGACACGCGAAAGTGTTATTCTGCTAAAAAAAGAAGTCGAACCGTTTTCCATGTCAATGTCACAACAGAATACGAATAAAATCATACAATTAGTTCATTGTTTCTCTGTATGAGTTAATTTATAATACATAATCTTTCTGCAAAGTTTGTGACAATGTATCAACAATAGTAAATCAATTTCCCAGTAAGAAACATTCCTATTCTAAGTATTAATCGTTACATTAATAACAGGTTACACAGATTTGGACATTGTTACGTTTAATCAAGTGGTTTTAATCGATAAATTTTGAATATTGTGTAAATTACATCGTTTTCCTGTTCCTATGTATTTTTCCTATTTCCATATTATCCCGCGCCATTGGAAATTGAACCACTAACACCACCTACCAGCGAACTCAGTAACTAACGAAATAAAAATAATGTCCATTTTTCAAAAAACTAGCTACTTTTGTGTGCAATTGAAGCTGAAAGAATATTCTACGATCATAAACAGCCCGAATAATGGTACTATGCACCGTTTAAAGTGTTATAATTGATATTTAAAAGAATTGAATTTCATAAACACTATGGCGGTATTATTAAAATCGCCAACGGATCCTAAAGACAAAGAAGAAAATGAATTTCTTCGTTGATATCTGCCGAAATAGTTATAAATTTATATACAGCGACGCTACAGGATCGTTTTTCCTATCGTTTTAAAAAGACCGCCGCAATATTCTATTCTGCATTGTCGTCCGTAGTACAACAGTTCGAGAACCGAGTACCATGATTGGTCGCTAGATCGCTGTCGACCAATCGGCGAAGGTCTCTTACTACCCGGCGGAGAGTCGTTCGGCTCTCGTCGTTGCTCGTCGTTAGATGTCGCCACGGCTTCTTCGGTAAACGGACGCGATCGGCCGCGACGCTCGTCAACAATCAATGACAGTCTGGGCCAGGAGTTGTGAAGTGAGTGTAATTGCGTTTTCACCGGAAAAAAAAACTTTCTTCGTGTCCGCGATTCGTGTGTCGTTACGTGGCGATAGTCCGCGAGTTTCACGCATCGTGGAAGGCGCGTGTCGAGTGTTCGGGCTGGCGTTAAATCGATCGTGGCGTTAGCCGTTTGTTTCACGGGGCATCGGGTTGAAAGAAGAAACGAGACAGCAGACGACGACGACGACGGCGGTGAAACGACCACGAACGGTACGAAACAATCGGAGTCGAGCACGCGGGTTGTGTTCCTGTCACATTTTTCTCCCAACCGAAAACCGGCTCTGATGCCGTCGCGTACGAATTCGATATTCGCCTCGTGATCGTCGTGGCGATTAATTCTCCCGTATTGCGTTTCCCCTTTTCGTGTTGTCGAGGAAGGTGCGACCACAGAACGCAAGCTGTGCACACGAGGGCTGACTACAACGAGAGGGCGACTACAGGTTAGCCTGCTGACACCAGGAATCGGATGGCGGATCACGGGAAAATGTAAGTGACAATATTTATAATATTATCCTTCGATCGATACAATCGATCCTGTATCTTAACCGCGACAGATACGATCTCGAAGGGAAAAGATTCTGTAACGGTTTCCGAAACGGCTCCGTTCGCCAGGCGTGTCACAACCTTGCACTTGAATGTCATTTTCGCTCGTTTTTACTTTCGTTCTCGTTCACATGCCCGAGACATCGCGTCTCGTCTTGTTTTGGGCGTGACAATGTTTCTTATCCGTTGTTTTCAACCGAATGTCGAAAAGCATTCAACTTTCTATCGTCCCTCCTCTCCCCCCGCCCCTCTTGGAAACGACGTGACCTTGCCCCGTCACACCATTTTAAAGATTCTCTGACCGAGCGAACGAGGGTCTCTTAGCCAGGACAAGTACTTATGTACCACGACGAGTCGAGTCTCTCGTAGAAAGAGGCAGACTTTGATCGTTCCTTTCAAGATGTATTACAGGCTTCTCCGTTCGCGTTGGCTGCGTGTAACGAGCGGCAAATTATTGGTACCTGCACATTCACGTTCCCCGTGTGTGACAACACGTACGGTTAACACGAGTGTTATAATAGGTGTCGTGTCTGGCTGCCTGCGTATACGTACGTAGTGGCATCTGACCCACGATGAAGGTGAATTACAGCATCGCACGATTAACGACCGACGACGGTTTCTCGCGATACAGGGGCCAGGGGGACGGTTCGTAAATTCTTACTAGACCTTCTAGATCACAATTGACGCTCGACCAGTTAGAGATCGGTCTCGAGGAACGCGAACTAACGTCACGCCGCGCCGTTGCATTGGTCGAATAATCCATTAATCTCGACAAATTCGAAATATATTATTATTCTTGGTTAAAGGAAACATGTTGCTTACAATATTATAATTACGACAAATATTACAAGATACGAAACACGCGAAAAGTACCAAATTTCGAAGTTTCGACAATGTTAAACGGTTGAAATAGAAATTTCAATTATCTCGATTTGTATATTTCGGTTCGAACGAGAAACGATATCGTCATTCTCGAATGTACCAGGGGATCAGGCTCGTGGCGCATTCCAACAGCCGTTTCGCCTCGTTCCTCTGGCAGGCGGTTGTAGTGTTTCTGGAATTGTATTATATTCCGCGTTAAGCATCGTGACCCTTCGTCGTCGACCGATCGATATTTGGTCGCGTTTACGCGAAACTGGCGCCCACGCGTTTTCCCCGTTTTTCGCACCGTTCAAGTGCCACTGTTTCGCAAATCCAATATTTATCCTTGCTTTTCCAGGCGCGATAAATATTTTTTTAAACGAAACAAAAAGAGAAGATTGCGTAATCCTGCGGTATCGATCCGCCCTCCGTCGTTCCATGCAGCCGGTCCGCCAGTGGCGGGTAATTTTGAAATCTTCGAACGAACCGCGGCAACGGTCAGCCTTCTTGTCGTTTTCTTGATAAATATGGATGAATTTTTTTCTATCTTTCTTTCTTTCTGAGACTCGCGACGTAGCGCTATTGTAACACTCGTCTGACGTCACTTATTATATAATCGTGTCGTAAAGCACGGCTAATGTTTATATGGGCTCCTTTATCTTGTCGTATATGCATAAGATAGCTTCTCGATTCTGTTTTTTCCGTGAAGCTATGCGGCATCGTGTCAAGTACATACAATTTTTAACATCTTCAGTGATACGTGTGCGTTAATTTTATTTTTCGATATGATTCAGTTTAATTTACTTCTGCATTCTCAAGTTTTCTTGAATCAAAAAGCTTCGTTTTTAACCAGTTAACTGCGAAGTTCAAATCGAAAAGGTTATTATTATTAAAAAACTTAAAAATTTTCAGAAAACAAATAAAATTTATAAACAAGACAAATTAAATTCTTGAATTTTTGTGGTGTTAACATTCGTGGTTTGCTAGGTTCCGAGAAAATTAAGTAGCGACGATTTTAATTTAAATTTAAAGTATAATATCTGGGAATATTTGAAATTATAGCATTGCAAATTCAAAGGATAATATTTGGGAATATTTCAAATTATAGTATTGCAAATTTAAAATATTGTATTTGGGATACCCCAATACTTTTTTACGCAGAATCTTTGAAAGAATCGTTGCATAATCGTAGAGTTGTCTTTCTCAAAACAAGACTAGTATTCATCATAAGATGTTTTCTTCTGAACAAAGTTGTATTTGAAATATTTTTTGAGAAATCGATAATTTGGAAGATGATTGAATAAAACGGATAAAAACAGGACCATTTTATGCATAATTTTTGTATTTTTTTTACAATTATTTTGCGCACGTCGAATAGACACGATGCCAATTCTTCCCCCGATAGAAATCGTTCGAAACACGAGCCATTTTTCACTGTAAAACGTTCCCCGCGATTTATGCTGATCGTCGCAACGAACAAATGGCTTGTACATCATCAGTACACCGCCATTAGCTTTGTTTCAATTGCATTCGGTATAATTTTACGACGCCCTGCAGATAATCGATCGATACGATCGTGGAACATTCGTTCAGATAACGAATCATTATTTTTATCTAACAAAAATACATCGAAATCATTGAACCAACGTTCTATTACAATTTTTCATTCGTTTTATATTTTTAAACGATGGTAGTTAAGGATTCATTTTCAGAACACTCTGTACAGAATTTAGTAACTCATCGAGTTGCTAATTATATATTAACAAAATTTATATCAAAAGTGGTAACTGACTCTCCGTTGGTATTCTGGATCCACCAGGCTCTGTAATTTTTCTAAAACTAATCATTTTGTATGAAAATATCATTCTTTAGCTTGAAAGGTGTTGTTTGTGATATTAGCTCTTTAAACCCTTGCGCTCCAATAGCGTGTCACACTCGTGATACATCTTTAAACTTTGATTACAATTGAATTCTAAGTTTAATTCTGATCACAACTTACACAGTGAATGTTTGCCAAGTACGAAGTATGTATATGTAACATTTCAATTTCCTTGATTTGTTTTAACGCTGAAGTAATAAATATTTACCCCTGACTGACGCACCTGTCGGGAAAATGCTAGTGCATGGGGTTAAGGTTGGACGGAGTCAAACGTGTAATTATATGGAAGTGTGTCGACCAAGAATTTTCATTAAGTTTCGTAATGCATTTTTTAAAGTTCCATGAAACAGAATTATATTCAAACAGAAAAATTGTGAAACCATCGGTGCAAAATCTGATAAAAGTTGTAACGGAGTACATTACAGTCGCAACTTTCTGTAATTTTTTTTTTTTCTTCTTTTAATTTCACATTTACCGTGACGCTCGACTTGTTACTTTTCAATTTTGCACCTAAACAAACACGTCAGGGAAACCGTCGCGGATAAGGGGTTCGAACAGAAAAGAAACGAGAAACATCTTGGCGAATGTTATCGAACGCTGATATCCAACAAGAAGCAGCGTAAACAAAGTTTGAACACGGTCGTTCACGATCGACGATGTAAAAGGCCTTGATGAAACGAGTCGATGCATAATTCTAAATAAACCGTCGCCATGTGTCCATGTACTTGAATCTATTTCCGATGGTGTAGCCGGGGGAACGCGTTGCACAATAAAGTTTATCGTCGAATACCATTCGAGCGATTTCATCCTTCGTCTTCGTTCCGTGTTTCTTAACGAGAGTCCAGGGAGTCCTTTCGTTCCGGGTAACCCATCGATAAAGCAGATAACGGTCGAGAGAAAGAGGCATACGGTTAATCGAGCCTTCCACGGGGATGTTGGGTAATTGGGAAAGGGTCAGATATGAAGAAGGGGATGATAAGGACAAGCGGGAAGTCGAGGGAGCGAGATAAGGCACAGCTCTGCCAGGATTAGCGTGTTTGGAGAACGTTACCCGCCATTAGGATCGGGAATTTTCTTATACCTCGTGGATTTAAAAAAAGAAGGGAACGGATTGGAATTGTTTTTGATAAAAGAGACGAACAAGTTTTATTCGGTAATTTAGGGGTTTGTTCTGGAGACGTAGACTTCAGGGAAGGTTTTCTTAATCTTCGAGTGGTTAGGGTTAGCTTCTTTATTGAAACGTTATTCGATCGCGGATAGATCGTCAAACGACGTTATATCAGAATAGCAAGAAATGTAATTTTTACAGCGATCGTTCGGGGGTTAATTTATAGCGTTAACCTTCTTCAGCTTTCCACGTTTTCGTAAAGAAATGTTGGAGTATCTTTGGATGAACTTATACTCCTAAATTATAACAAAGATTCTAAGACAATATTTATTCTATCCGATATGATTTGTTAGCTAAGCTGGGCACATTGGGCGAGCCAGGGGTTCCACGGTCTTGAAATTGCTTTAAATTTAATATGTTACAAATTGTCACCGTAAAACAGGTAACGATGCTTGTTCCGTGAAAACGGGTAGAATATGCGTGGTGCATGAATCGTCAAAATGGAATTTTCACGGTTTCCATGTTCATTTTTCGCCGGTGCGACGAATAAGAAAAGGGGGAAACGAAGCGAAGACGGACAAAAGAGCTCGTCCGCCGTAAATGGTATGCAGTCGTTTGCCTTCTAATTGATACGACTTATTGCGCAACTGACACGACCGGACCATTGGATCATTTAAGGAACAATCGTTTCGCGAGCGTAGAAGACACTTTCCTTTGGCCGATAACCGCACGCGAGGGAACGTACACGAGGCTATTATCGTTCCATCATGCAACCGTGAAACGACGCTTTTGAATATTTAACAGAATTTCATTATGAATCGTGTCTTTTTTCCAGCGGACGTTTAATTACGTTGATCGTCTGCGAAATCGTTCAATCGGCTTCAATCGTTCGCGATGAGAATTTGTCGATATTAGCGCCAAAATTAAATTTGAAAATCAATTGTTCCTTAAAATTATTCGAGTTTCAAACATTCTCGTTTCGAGTAATTGCAGAAAGCCACATTCGTTGAGTTCTCGTTTTATTTTCACCTCGGTCTGTTATAAATTTACACCGCAGAGTTTCGGATTTAATTGTAACTGTACACTTGACACACACCGGCACGGAACGCGGTTGAAGATACTTTGTTGTAATCAAGGATAACTACATGTTAAACAGTAAAATTACTACACACGTTTTTACGTTACATCATTCTCTCGATCGTTAACTCTGTAATTTTCGATAACAAAAAAAGAACGGAGAACGGTGTAGATCTTATATAAAACATTGCATTATACACGTCGAAGATAACCATCTTCGTCATTAATTGTAACAGGGACAAATGTTACTTTTTCAAGTTTAAAGCTATTTTAGAAATTATCTTGACGCATTGGGTGCGTCGACAATTGAGATATATAGGTGGCGTATGACGCACAGGGTGCGTCGACCGTTCAGATATATAGGTGGCGTATGACGCATAGGGTGCGTCGACAGTGCAAACCTATGGGTGGCATACGTGACGCATAGGGTGCGTCGATAGTGTAAGCATAGGGATGACATACGTGACGCACAGGGTGCGTCGTCAGTACAGATATATAGATATTAAGTGACGCATAAGGTGCGTCGACGGTGCAAACCTCTGGGTGGCATACATGACGCATAGGGTGCGTCGTCGGTATAGACCTATACTTAGCTGGCACATATGACTCATAAGGTGCGTCCTTCGTTTAGATTCCTACCTCATACACGACGCACAAGGTGCGTCGTCACTTTTAACCCAACAAAAGATTGCCAACTAAAAAAAGGTTATCAGAGAAGGGAAAAAAAGAGGAGATTTTTCCCCATTTTCTGCAGTTCGTTCGCGACCTTCGTTCGCTTGGCTAACCAATGGAAAATCGCTCGAGTCCTCATTAGAGCTGGCCTTGTTCACCATCCCTTTTTTTTTTTCACTGTCTGTCCATATCTGTACGCCCTTCCCTACTTTTTGCCTAGATTCTTTCTTTTTTTCCCGTTTTTTCTTTTCACCCTACCCCCCCCCCCCCCTTTTTTTTGGTTCACCGCACTTCAAGACCACACCTATGCCGGCTGGCTGCTCGTTTTTCTCATTTCGCCGTGAAACGAGGAAACGGAATCATTTAGCGTAATCTAGAGGCACCGCGAGCATGGATCGTTAAGGTTGTATGAAAATTTGTCTGACGTTGTCGCACAAAGGGCGGTATAAATAAATTCGTTTGGCGTCCGTACAATTCGACGGCGTACAGTTGAAAGACAGTATCGATTTGCGATAGAAAATAAGGCGGGCATAATGCAACCGACAGTGGGGCTGTTTCTTCGTGGATAAAGGAAGAAGAAGAAGAAGTTGGGGAAAAGCTTGAAATTTGTTTCGAATAAAACGATATCCGAGGCACGTTAAACGGGCTCGTTGCCGAAGTAATTACCGCAATCGACGGATCTCTCACGAAGGTTATTAGCAAGATTGAATAAAAAAAATAGGAAGAATAAGAGGAATAAGAAGAAGGAGTAAGGTTTGATCGTGGAACTGTAACTTCATTAAAGACGAGTCGATTTTCTTTCGTAGCCGAACAATTGTTTCCACGAATAATGGACGGTAAAGTTCGATGGTAAGCCTCGAAATCGATTTGCCTCCTCGTGTGTTTTAATCGGATCATTCGATTAACACTGTTCCAAGCTTGCAACAAATCGAATTTCGTTCTTTTATTCGCTCGAACGCGTTTCCATCCAATCAAATCACGATTATTAATTAGGTTAGTGTTTTGTGACAATCAAAAAACCTGTGATCTTCCTTATAAATTGTTTTTATTTAAAATAGAAAAATGCCTACGATTACTTTCAAATAATGATCATTTTTATAGGCGTATTGTTTAGTAGTAATGTAAATTATGAAATTTAAGCTTAGAAGAAGGCAGGATAAATATAATCCGAAATTTACGTGGAACAGAGGGTGAAATAAGGGATAAAAAAAATATGAAAGATACACTGATTTCAAAATCACAAATCACAAAATAAAATCATAATGGTAAAATAAGGGGTGCAAAATATTTGGAATAAAAAAGTTTGGCATTGCACTTGTAAAAATTTCACAGAATTCACAAATATCACAGAAAGTAACGAAGAGGGAAACTTATTTCAAAGATATGAAATTTGTCGTAATGCATAGTTTCCAAGTTACGTAATACAGAACGTGAAATAAGGGAATAAAACGAACAGAATAATCGGTATCAATATAAAATCGATTCTTTCCATATATTCGGTGGTCGTTCGAACGTGCACGACCGCGAAACCGCGTGTGTGTTCGTGCGATCAAACCGAAATCTGACCAGCTGTGCAAACAGTGTAAGTAACGAAACCTTTTTATTAAACATAATATTTCCATTTCGCGGTTCTGTTCGGTTTAAACATTCGGTATGTACTGTGCGCGATCCACGATACAACCGTAACGTTGTATAAAAATTGACAAAGGAACCTAACAAAATTTCTATCGCCGTTATCTTCTTACCCGAGGGTTTGTCTCGTTCGATAATTATCATCAAATTGGTGATGCCTCGAAACTGAGAGCAGACTTGGAGTAACACGAAGGTTTAAGCGATCAAAGATCAACGTGTCGTAGAAAACGAAATCTTGAATAAAAATTGTTTAATATACCATGTTTTTAAGACGGATTGAAAAGTGTAAAATAATTTTTCCTAGCCTCGTACAGATAGTCCTGAAAATTTGTGATTGTGAATTCGAGATAGCTATGAAAATACTTGGAAGATTTAAAACGAAAAAACGTGGGACGCATGCGATAGATAATTGATGCATGAATAGTTGACTTAAGTCATTAACAATTTCATTGCATTGCAAATGATATGAACTGTTCTGTAAGTTTTCTCAACGGCAGCTACTCTTTACACTCATTATTATTATCTTGCGCTCCACGTTTTTCTTTTAAATCTTACAAGTAATTTCATAGCTATTAAAAAATTCACAATCACACATTTTCAGGATTATCTGTATGGGGCTAGGAAAAATTATTTTATACGTTTTTATTTAAATAATTATTTTCTACGTTTTAGTTAATATTCCATTGACATTCAGTTATGAACTATGTTTCAAGTTTCAAGTATCTGGCTTATCGGGAAGTTAGTTTCAAATCAATTGCAAAATTTGTATCAAACAGACAAACTGACCGACAAGAAAGCGAGTTGATAAAATTGTGGTAAAATAACGGAACTTGATACACGCGTGACAGAACGCAGAGTGTCGGGAATTGTAGAGCCAGGCTATGTATTTAATAGGTTTTGGACTAGGGAGAACTGGGAAAAAAGTCGAAAGTTGGTGACTAGTCGCAGACAAAGATACGGCTGAGATTAAGCGAACAATAGTTGAGGGTATATGTTAATAAAAAAAAATTATGAACATCGCTCGATGATTTCATACTTTCGACAATCGACGACCAAATTCTCTTTTGAAAGAACCAGTATACGTTTCGTGTTTGTTGGATCGGTAGAAAAAAAAAGAACGAGAGGAATAGTCGATACATCGGTTGGTAACCGGACAGGATTAATAAATCCTCGAATTGTAGGGTTGGTCGGCGAAAAGGGGGCGCGTGCACATTGAAAAATGGGATACGATACGGTGGTACACGTTTAAAATAGGTCACAAAGACGACAAAAGAATCGGTCGGGGAAAGAGCAATGCCGTGTGCCGCAAGGACACGCCCTTGAAATCTACCCTTCTTCGTCTTGGGACATGATTTACACGACCACCCTACTGCCGAACCTGAAAGCGCGCACACACACGGGGAACACCTTGATCTTTCGCGTTCGCAAGTTTACTCACGTGGTCGAACATGTTTCTCCGTGACTTTTCGAATTTTCGTTTTGCAAACAGACGGTGGTGTCGTTCGTCTGTTTAATACGCTCCTCACCTTCGTTACGTACCCGGTGACTCGTGTGATTTTTGAAATCTTTTAAAACAAAGTAAAAGTCGTAGTTTGCTTGTGTGTTTATCCTTTCCGAAATTATTTTACAGACAGTTGGTAAACGTTGTGTTGAAAATTAATTGTCAATTAGTTGGAGAAAATGAGACTGTACGATATTGTGTGGAGTTTTTAGGTCGATAGTATAATTTTTATGTCTTTTTTCTTATAGCTTAGTATGTTCATGATTCGAAACGAAATTATGGGAGCAAGAAGGGTTAACAATGTTTGATTTATCATGGAAAATTAAAATAATTATTATAAAACACTTTATTAACATTAAACGTACCAAACGGGGTTAAATGATCCCTTTCAAAATTTCAGATGTACGAAGAAGAAACTAATCACCTGTGAAAAGTGTAATTAATTGATCATTTTATTTATAAACATAAAAATATATGTTTGATTATTTTATTAGAATTTCTTTCTAAAAATCAACGTTTATTTCATAAGGGGTCGAATTGCCCCTTATGATAAGAATAGGTATATGTAAAGTGCCGGTACGTTTAGTGTTAATTTCCCGTGTAGCGTACAATTAAATTAATAAACCATTGTTTACACGAATAGATACTGTAGTCTCGTGCGAACGAACGAATGAATCACTCGCATGCGACGAGGGATCATAGTCGCACCTTTGGATCGAACTTATGCAATACTTTTTTCTATTTTCTCAGAAAAATGTGGCTCATTTGTGTCGTTAATGATCTGTGTCAGACAGTCGTTCAACCAAACGTCGGTAATAAACTTGTTAGCTATAAGTAGCCATCCTTTAACGATGTTGCCAATAATACTTCGAATATTATCTAATCGATCATTTTATTTCCAATTAGTTTAACCAAAAATTCTAAAATCTCTAAAATCACGTTTAACATCGTTTCCACAAAAACAGGTAACATGGGGCTAAAATTATTTTCAACTACGAAAACTTAAAATATACAATAATATCGTAAAGTTGAGACGGGGAATATTTTCTTTCTTACGTTTCTTAAATAATTTATCTATTATTGCATGTTCCTCATCGTTTTTTCCAATGTCTGCGGTTGCTGTCAGTTATAGAACAAGGTTAGAATTGTTGGATATGTACGAAAGGGTTGATTTAAAGACACCCTATAGAAGGGGATCGGGAAAGGCCGTCGATACTGAACGACCTTGCGGTATCAACCAACCCTCCGTTCTTCTCTTTCGCCTTTTCGATTCTCTACAGAAGCATCTTCGTTCACTGCCATTCACCCTCTCAACCCCCTCGAGCATATCTATGCCCTGTTCTATCCACCCCTTGTTCGATCTGCTTCAACAATTCGATTCGTGTGCTTCGGGGGTTGTACCATTGCGACCGAATCGCTGAGGATCACGTTGTTCATCAGACCGTCGGTATACTAACCTAATTAACGGCTGTACAAGTTTATTGCAAAATTCGGTATTTTTAATTCATTTTGAAATTTAATACTGCAGGTTTTGGCTGAGTATTTTTAATTTATTTCAGAATTAATAGCGCTAGTTTTGGCTAAGTATTTTTAATTCATTTTGAAATTAATAACGCTAGTTTTGGGTAACAATTTTAATTCGTTTTGAAATTAATAGCGCAGGTTTTGGGTAAGTATTTTTGATTTAATATAAAATTTAGTAACAGGCTGTGCGGGTGGCTATCTTAAATTCATTTGAGAATTTAATTGGGTGGGTTTTAATTGAGGTAATTAGAAGTATTTGGTCAAATTGTAACTTTAATTTTAAATAATTACACTGTTCGAATAATTTCAATGTTAGAAATTACAGAATTTAAATTTATTTAGGAATAAATATATTTCAAAATCATAGAACGAAGTTTTCCTCTCTAAAATGACGTAGTTAATTATTATTCGAGTATTCGAAATCCTAACGCTGTGGATAAATTACCCGAATATAAAGAATTTGTATTCGAGATTTTCTTAGGTGATATTAACAATAACCTAGTTTTAACCCTCAAGGGACGTGACTGGGTCAATCGTGACCTGAACACGTACGCCACGAATACAGAAACTGTGTATTTAAATTTATATACCGAAGAATTTCATCAAACTACATTTAAATCGTAGATGCTTCAGCGTCAACCGATTAATTTTTAATCTGCTTTTATTGTCTCCGTTAATATTGACCATTCCAACAATTTCTAATTAATAGGATTAAAAATAAAAATGAGTTTTATGGCGAGGAAAATTTCATTTCAAGTTTGTTTGCTGTCGGTAAACACCATTGGTATATTAAATTTTCATCGAATCGCGAACGACCTGAATTCAAATTTTCATCGAGTTCTTTTCTTTGTTTTCTTTCTGTTCGACCGTTAGACGAAATCGAGCGATTCGTTTTAGAACGGACACGAGCATACTTGATCTCACATTCGACGTGGAAACATTTTTCGTCACGATCCCGGCCGCGGTGCATTCGGAATGTAACCGATGGATTTACGTCTCGATCCCATCGATTCTCTGCGAGTTTCCCGCGAATTTGTCACGAATCTTCAATGGAACGAAACGCTGAAAATAACCGAGAGCCGAACTCTCGTGAGAGATCACGATTCCCTGAAACGTTTCAAAAAATGAGAATCGTTTCGTTGAACGTTGAACAAATTGAATATAATCGAACAATTAAAAGAAATTAAAATTAAAGGAAACAGAATTACGGAAAATTCAATGTGATATAACAACAAACGTCGATTGCGATTTTAAAAGAAAAGTAAGAAATTTATTCGGTTTAAAAAAGTTTTAATTAAATTTCCACTTACAATTAGTTGGTTACAACTTCTACGTCCATAATGTTAGCCGTATCTGTAGTGCTGTGAAAATTATTATTATTAAAAAAACAGATAAGATATACAAATTAAGTTCCTGCTTGAACAAAGTATCGCCCCTATTTTGACATTTTGAAAATCAATCAACCGGTTAATTTCAAAGAAACAATTTTTGGACATTATATTTACAAAATAAATTAATTTAACTTTGGATCACGTACGACGTTTCTGAATTATTTCTTTCGTTACACGTAACAAAAATAAAAAGTTAGATTTCGTATAGGGAATCAAAGAAGTCACTGTTAACGAATACAATAACCCTTTGCACTCGAGTGGTGTCTTCGAGGCGCCATGTTTCATTTATCGGAGTATTCTATAATACGAAATTTCACTTTCACCCGTATCAAAATATAGAAAATTAAAGAAGGGAATAAAAATCAACAGATTCTCAAATCTATTTCTAACACTTTTCTTCCGACATGATGCATTTCGTTTCCGGAAGCATAGCTGGAAAATTAGATTAGACCCGATTACGTCTACAAATGCTTCGAGCGCAAAGGGTTAAATGCTATATAGTCCATAGCATGGAAAAAGAAACAACAAAAACGTAAAAAATGGGGTTAAAATTTGTTTAAATCCATAAAACCATAAAACAAAGCTTTCAGAACGAAGGCCATATTGAACGTCATCTCAAAACCATCAAACACCTGTACCCTCGCACGCTCCTAATTACCTCCTCTCCCCCATTCGTCTCTGAAAGGTGGACAACGCACCATGTTATCCGAAAACGCAACCCTGAGTGTTGGAAACGCGTCGAGGAGGAGTCCATTGCTGGTAGCACCCCATGACGGACGCACAGAGCGTCCATCTGCGTCGGAGAAAGGACGAGACGACACGTTATCGTCAGGGGGGTGGAGTTTCTAGGCGGGGTGTCCTGGGGTCGTGAGGGTAGCTCGACCGACGACGAAGAGGGAGGAAAAGGTTGACTGGGTGGCGGAGACAGGGGGTACGGAGGGTGCGCGATTCTGTCCAACTATGAACACCGGTGAAACGTCAGTTACCTCGCGACGATCCTTCCGCGAGGACTTTGCCGTCGGATTAACCGGGTCGTCTACCATTCGTCGTTGTTGCACTCACCCCTTTGCTGTCAACAAGGGGTGTCATAACAAACACGTTTGCGCCCTTTCTATTTGTTCAATATTTCGTTTGATAAGAGTGACTCGTTTAGTGTATTTGATCCTGACGTTTTCTGGGGCAGGTAGGTTAACCGAGTTGTTCAGGATTCTTTGACGCGTACCTATTTGCTGTCAACAAAAGGCGTCGTGGAGTGGAAGAAACAGAACGTTTGCGCCCTTTCTTTTTTAGAATTATTTCATTTAACCCTAGATCACTGAACATTCGTCGAAGTTAATATTTCTTGCTTTTCTATGTTTTAATTAAGAATTAGTAATATGTACATGTTGTCGGTTTTGGTATTTTGTTTGCAATAAATAAAGGAGATACAATAAGTATACATGCTTTCAGTTCGTAATCTATGAGTCGAATGACTCATGACAGAGTAACGCTGATTTAAGTTTAGTAATCTAGGGTTATTAAGAGTGAGTTGTTCGGCGTAATTAGATTTTTTTAGGGCACCTTGTGCGATGGGATAGTTTCGACGTGTTGTGTTTGGTGTCCGTGGAAGGATTCTGTTCTGTGGCTGTTTGAAAGGAAGGATTTTTTTTATTTCATTTATTATAATAATTCGTGGAAATTGCAAACGTTTTTTTAGTAATTGGAAAATTAACGATTGATTTTGATCGTTTGTAAGTGGCATCCTCGAAAAAATCATAAATAATGAATTAACAAGTGATCCACGAATAATCAACACCGTGGCAATTAAATTTTTACAAATTTTGATGGATTTACATCGAATACCTTTTTATTTCTTTATCCAATCGATTGTAAGAATTGAAACGTTTGTTTTCCCTCTTTTCTATTTTATCATTATTAAATACAAGGGGAGCTTCGTCGAGTTCTAGACGAAATTCATTTTCCATTTAAATAACACATTTATGGTTTTTATTTGGTTATCGTGGCCGTGTCTTTGATTCGATATCCACGCTGACGGATTAAGGGATTACACCGGAAGTCTTACTGGTCTCGACATCGGCTGGGAAACTCGACGGTGAACCGATGTCTTCGTTTCGCGAGCATTTATCAAATCGTGATAAAAATTCAACTCGTCCTTCGGAATAGATATCGGCTTTCTGAAAATCTACTCTCGCGTACGTGTCCTACTTTGACTGTTTATCTCTTCTTTATCTTTCTATTCTATACATATCCCCCATCCCCTCTTTATTCTTCTATAACATTACACAGTATAAATATTACCAGGTGAAAACTGTGTCAAGAGTAGGTACATTATGTATGGAAAGGTTTGATAACAATTATCAAAGAAACGTTTGATAGCGATGATAGCTTATTCATACACAGGCTGATTTTCTTTTTATTTCCATTCGAAGAAAAAAAGAGGAATCCAACGCGTGATAATTAGTTACGAGGTTAAATAATGCGGATATCGATTAATAATAAATTATCTAAATTTAACTTGGATATTTGAAACGAGGTACCGACCACGTGGCAGCTAAAATGGAAAATAGAAAATCTAAATTTATACTGGCATTTTGAGACTGTAGGGTGGAGAGAAATGGAGCGATGTTAAAAGTAATTTATTAAAATTGATGCACCATGTTGCCATTTGGTGAAATATCTATTATTTTTTAATATTGAGAAACTCTTATTGCACGATACAAAATATTGTTAAGGAATATGGTAATCACAATAATTGTACTTTGTCCAATTTCTAACAAGTTCAATTCAATATTTCATCTAAGTTTGTTTTTCATAGGTTTGCGAAATTTGAATTCCTTTTTTTTTCGGATCGATTCTTTGCCTGGCGGGGGAAAGAAAAGTAGTCGTGACGCGGCTGGTATTTATATTGCAATCTATAAAAACTCTGGTCATCCTATAAAATCGGTATCTAATAAAAGTAGGCACGATCTTATCGACATTGATGAATCGTTCACGCGATAGTCACGTATAGTAATTAAATTGAAAATTAAAAATTCAAAGTTTCTACCTTTCAATATATATCACAGTTTCTTGCGATTTAATTCTAAAATTATCTAACACTATAATTACAATTTGATTATCGCTCTGTATTCAGTGTATAAAGATTATTAAATAAATAATGATCCCCCAGCTTTATACGTTTAAAATTACGTCACAATTCATGTAATACTGTTACTTAATTTTATTATC
This sequence comes from Stelis phaeoptera, assembly GCA_943735885.1. Lineage (NCBI taxonomy): Eukaryota > Metazoa > Arthropoda > Insecta > Hymenoptera > Megachilidae > Stelis > Stelis phaeoptera. Next base: position 8,535,377 of record OX030939.1, on the reverse strand, counting down.
GTACATTTCTAAAAATTTTAATTACTTTAACTTATATATTAATTTTCTAAACTCTCGGTGTAATTTTTGTTAAACATTCGGAATATTATTTAAAACTTCTTAGTTCCCTTTTTTTTTTTACCGATAACTTAATTTTCGCGAAAGGTTAAATTTTTCCAATTTTTCTCCCCAAAAAATCATCCTCACGCGTTTCACCCTCTCCAATGTCGAGTCCTCGTCTCGTTTTCGTCGTCGAAGCTGTCGAGGAATCGTCGAATTCTTCCGTTTTCTCGTTTTCGTATTCTCGACGGTGTCCCATGGCGAAAGGATCGAAGGGTACGCGACAAATGCTCGCGTGAGAAGATGAAAGTGACGAGGGTGATCGAGATCTCGAATAACACGCGTCTCTGGACGAGAGTTCGTCGACGATCCGAGGGAAGAAAAAGGTGCTTCTCCATCGCTTTTCAATCCGATAGATGCTCGAGATGGAAAGGAAAAGGAGAAGGGGTTGGTTTAAGTGCGTCGGAGAAAGCTCTCCCTCTCTTTGTCTCGCTTTTTTCCTTGAAAATACTCCACTGGTTGTTGGAATCCTGCCAGCTAGGGATAATAACCTTCATCCACGGCAGACCGCGACCGAGCACTTTGCGTTAACGTCGAATTAAAACGGCGCTGCTCGGACATTCCACTCGAGGCTCCTTCATTTTCTCTCTTCGTTTGTGTTCTTTTTCCTCCCCGTTTTTTTTTTCCTTTCTTCTTATTCGTCGAACGTCGTTACTGGCGCGAAACCGGCCCCGCGAATTTGCATTCGTTAAACGAAGAAGTATCAAGGCACGTTGGCGTACTGGACAGTCGCCTGGACACTCCACGATCGTGCGGGTTCTTGAATAAAAAAAGGTGGAATTTTATGATGTTACAAATTTGTCATTTGTTACGAAATTAAACGTACAACGCTTGGAGGAAAAATTACGAACTTTCGCGCTATTGTTATAGATTCTAATTGGATACAAATAATCCTTTCGTACGATACGGGAGGCAAACTTTTGAAGGATTACGGAAGATTATTTTCAAACTGTTCGTTGAAACTCAACTTTTCACAGTTACATTTTTTTTAAACTTCCGAAGCTGGTGTAACAAAGCTGCACGGTACGTCAACGATATCGATATTGATAAAAAAAAATGAATATATAAAAAAAAACGAGGAAGAAAAATGAATTGCTGAACAACGTTCGAATGCAAATCGTGAAAGATAGAAGCAGAGCCGCAAGAGTGTAGGTGACAAATGAAAGCAAACGGGTACATCAATAACGAGCAACGCGTTTCCCGTTATCACGACGAAAAAAAAAAAAAAAATGGTTTCGAAATGGCAATCGATTCGACACAGATTCTAGAACGTTCTCGTCGCGCCCTCGTCGACAACGATCGATCAATCGTCGATGCGTTTGAATATATTAATCGTATCGTTCCGAATATCATCACACCGACGATTCTTCGTAATTTGACAAACGATTTTTCGGCTGACTTTCGAAAATTGAACTGAAATTTTGATTACGGTTTAATTGCTTCCGCCGGTTCTTACTTTAAATTTGAACACGATTTTATGAAATAATTATTTTTCTCATGGTAGGAATTTTTGAAGCAGTATTTTTAGACGTTTGTAGGTTCGTAGAAATTTGCTTTCTTCGGTGTTGAATATTCTACGTAATTTTATTTTGTGCGATGGACATTTTTATTCCATTTGGAGATTGGAAAATTTATATCCGCGAATCGACTGCTGGAAGAATTGAATTTTGAAGTAATAATTTAGTAGTTGATAATAATAATTAATCTTTGGACACCAATTGGCCGAAATAGAAACGGTTTAAATTTAATTTTCCAGTGTACGAAACCTTCCTCCTTAAGAACTGTTATCATTAATTTTAGTCGAAATATTTCTTGGGTCTGGGTCGAAAATTATAATTTAAAATCCCAAGATTAAATTTTAATTAAAACCGAATAAATTTTTAATATCTTGAACAGTAATACGGTTTAATGGCAATCTTCGTTCTCGTTATTTTTAATTGCCTACAAAATTCTGTACTCTCATCTCGTTGAAACTTGTGTTGTTATTCGTTGCGTTGCGGGAAACGTTGTGAAAGATGAAGATTGTTAATTAAACGACCGCAACAACAGAAACAAACAATAACAGTATCAAGGGAACTGGCCGATGCTTCCCGTAGCTTCGCAGTATTCCTGAATTCATTTAATTCGGATGGCGATGATGATGGGTAGAAACCAACAGCCACCCTTGGGCACTTTTAGCCGGTTTATCATCCCTCTAATATTCCATTAACGGGAAACACCGTGTATACGGTGGTCGTGGCGTACGTAAACACCGTGTGCCTGAAATTTATTCCAATTACGTTAATGTCGGACGAGGAGGGAACGATGCCAAACGAGCAGAGATAGACGGAGACACGAACAACGTCGAATACCATATTTCAGAAATATTTTTACGAACGAAGGAATTTTCAGTGTTCAAAAGGTGGTTGATCTTTGTGATTTTTTTTTAGAAATTTCAAGTGTAAGGACTGTTTATTATTAAAAATAACGGAGGATTATTATTTCGGGTAAGATTGCTGTTTGAAGGCATAAATTTTGGAAAACATTGGAATTATATTTCAAAATGTAAACGGGTGATCGTTTATCGAAATAACAGAAATTGAACTTCCAAGGTAACTTTTTGCAAAAATAAACGAAACATTTTGAATGAATAAACGCTGCAAACTGTGAAATAATGAAAATTTCACGATTTCTAAATGTTAACTGTATAATGACTGTTTTTATCGGTGAAAGCAACATTTTTATTTGAAACTCGAAGAGTCAGAATGGCGTAATTTAAAGCATTCATAAAAATAATTAATGCAACGTTGGAGATATCAATGATGATCGAACTGGTCGATTAATGTTGGCCGTTATCAGCGAAAGCATGAGTAAAATTTGATTACGAATCGGACGAGTTGTCAGGGAAGGGAACGCCGACAGCCGACACTTGCGCAATTATTCGACGCGACCGTTCCCTCCCGTTTAATCTTAATCGACTCTTCGGAGGATAATCCAGCGGACATTTAACTAGCTTCTCCAGTCTCTGACGGGTTTATTTGCACCGGTATTAGCTTAAGCGGCCGACGATCATTGAATTGCCGCGACAATAACTGAGTCTACAACGCCAACAATTAATCAAACATAGAATACCATAAGTAGGTTAAAAATGCATTTGGAAGATTTTTAAAATATTATTCGGAAGTTGAAAAGTTTCTAAAAATATAATATTTGGAAATTGATAAGTTTCTGGGCGTACGGTATTTCGAAATTTCCGAATTTCTGAAAATATCATATTTTCCGAATTTCTAATTTCCTAAAAATATGCTATTTCTACATTTTCGAATTTCCTAAAAATATGGTATTTCTAAATTTCCGAATTTCCTAAAAATATGATGTTTTCCGAATTTCTAATTTCCTAAGAATATGATGTTTTCCGAATTTCTAATTTCCTAAAAATATGATATTTCCTGAATTTCTAATTTCCTAAAATGTGATATTTCTAAATATCAATATCAATAAATTGCCTAAAAATATGATATTTCTAAATTTCTGAATTTCCTAAAAATATGATATTTCTAAATTTCCGAATTTCCTAAAAATGTGATATTGCTAAATTTCCGAATTTCTAAAAATGTGATATTGCTAAATTTCCAATTTCCCCAAAATATGATATTTCTTTTTCCAATTCGCATAAAAAGAAGTTTCTTATAAGATTTCATGAATCGACAAAATGGAATTTATTATTCGACGATTTCCTCTCGCGGGCAAGACTCTTCCCCGATCCGAATCGGTGTTACGGTTCGGTATCTTGATTTTTAGTCGGGTCGAAAGCAGGTATCGATACAAACGGATACACATCCTACACGTCCTGCGCAGAAACGTTTTCGACGTTATTTGCAAGTCGTCCTGCAATACGGTTGCACGTCGTATTGATCGATGAGAGAGATAATAATAGCGGGCTGTGGCACGACGAGGCCACGATTTGATAAGGAAATTCATTAACGCGTCCCACTTTGCCACCAAATCGAATACCCCTTTTTCTTTTCTTTCCCCTTTGGCCGCGTGTCCGTCCGCCAAATTACACCTTCGCCCCGACTATCGCGTCATTTTTCCAAGTCAGTCTCTCTGCTTATGAATTGAGACTATTTCCGAAGAACGTATACATATACGTCTTTAGTCATGTTAAGAATAGATTTTTAAGTTTCTGAGAATATTATTTAGAAATTTCCAAGTTCATTAAAATACATTTCCAAATTTCCAAATTTTTAAGTTTCTGAAAGTATAATATTATGGAATTTCCAGATTCCTAAAAATATATTTCGAAATTTCCAAATTCCTAAAAATATATTTCCAAATTTTCAAGTTCCAAAAAATATGATATTTCTTTCCTTAACTTCCATTCCAGCCGAAGCGAAAGGATTAATTAGAATTTTTGCCTTACGGCGGTGGTGGGAAGAATTCAAATTTTCGGTAGAATATTCTGGTAAAATTGAAGGGATATTTTCTTCGTCGATTCGTTAAATTTTGAAAAAAGAGCTTCAATTTCAAACGGTACAAACTTGACAAGGAGAAATGAATATCAACGAGTTTTTATTTTTTTAATTTAATTGTTTACGTATTCGTTCTATTTGCAATTCGTCCGTTTTGTTTTGTTTAAAAACAGGCCACGTCGTGTTCCATTTTTCTGATGTTTTCAGTTATTTTTATTTCTTCCTGTTTACTTGGAAAAAACTGTGCACATGAATGTCCGGTTGTCCGAGTAATTTATCTGTTTATCCGAGCATTGTTTGGTCGTTTAATAATCGACCATCTGCACGTACGACACGCTTCCCTAACCATCTGTTACCCACGGTTGTTAATTTTCTACAATCTTTCAATACTTTCCAGTCATTTATTTAACAGCAAACATTTTAATTTTCTCGATACGTTTTAACCCTTTGCACTCGAGTGACGCCTCCAAGGCGAAAAAACTACAAATAAATGGATCCTCTTGCATTCGTTGCAGTTTTCTTCTAAAATACTGCTTTTGGATTTTGGAAGTTTTATCGAAAAAAAAAAAAAAAAAAAAAAAATCTCCACATAATTATATCTAAAAATGCTTCTAACCCTAACCTAACCCTAACCACCTTTATCTCGGCCATTTGACGTCCAAGGATTAATTATTATCAACTACTTCCAGCATTCGATTCGCGGATACAAATTTGTCAATTTCCAAATGGGATAAAAATACCCTTTATACAAAATAAAATATTGTTTAAAAATGCTTCGACTGCAAAGTGTCAACATCGAAGCGATAAATAATTTATCTCTACCTGGCGCACCTGTCGGGAAAATGATAGATTAATTTCCATGTCGTCGGTTCGTTAATAATTCGCGCTAAAGAAATTGATTAAAAATCCGTTAGTTTCCCGTTTGGTATCGTTCAGGTAGCTTTAGCTTGACGGACAACGTTTTACAATTCAGAAACGGTGCGCCTCCTCTCGATTTGTCACAATGGACAGAGGTCGTGTGTTAACCTTGAAGATTGCATATCGTAAGAGGATTCGTCGTAATCCAATATCAGCCACGTGCTGTTCAACCAACTTGTTCGATAACGTGGCCAAGCGTTTTTGCCGGGTCAGCAGAAGACAGACCGATGTAACTGTCACCGTGCACGCACCATGTGCGTTCCTTGATTGAAAATGAGCTTTCCAGGTGAGATAGGATCTTGTACCTGTTCAGAAATCCCAGTCAAGTACATTTCATTTCTTCCTATCCGATGTACACTCATGTGTATTATCTTGGACCAGGTTTTTCCAAGAGGGACACACATTTAGTCCTCTTTTTCGATGCTGTTTCTTTGACTAAGGTGGTGAAGATTCTATAGAGTGATTTGTTTATTAATAGATTTTAAAAGAAGCGTAGCCATGGGTCACACTTTAATTGCCCACGTCAGCCTGTATGTGGGTGACACTTGAATTTCCATAGTAATTCGTCGCTTGCATTATTAACCCTTTGCACTCGAAGGATTTTTCGACGTAATCGAGTGTAATCGAATTTTCCAGCTATGCTTCCAGAAACGAAATGCGCTATGTCGGAAGAAAAGTGTTAGAAATAAATATTTGAGAATCTGTTGATTTTTATTCCTTTCCTTAATTTTCTATATTTAATACTCTGATGAATCAAATATGGCGTCGCAGAGGCACCGGTCGAGTGCAAAGGGTTAATATCCTTTCAATTACTTAATTAGAAAGAATTGTAATAATAATAGGTGAAATTTGATAACCAAGTTTTCAGCGCTTTAATGTTTACTTGTTTCCACCGGTGACCGATGCTACGAATTTAATATCATGGAATAACCGTTGAAAGGGAAAGTCACGCGAAATGGGAAGTGAGGAAGTCGTGTGATTAGTATAATTACAATTGTAACGTGTCCGATTATCTGTGACTGTCCTTCGCAGTATCCCACCACTTATAACTCTGTAAAATGGATGATTGATCAGGGAACTTGTGTCAAGTTACAACATCTAGTAACTTTCATGTACCAGATAATATAATCCCTAAATCAGCAAATTAAATCTTCCTAAGCCGGGAAGATCCGATCCCAAAACATGGTACTATCTTTATATTACTCTATCCTTATATTATCAATTTTGCACCATTTCTGTAAAAATTATTCTTCGATCGTACAGAGATCTTTCTTCGGAAATTTGGATATTTCATTTTAATCGAAGCACAGTTATATACATGTTTCGTAGGTCACGATTGACCGGGTTTTTTTTCCTTCTCTTTATCAGCTCGGTAGAAATTATTTTCATCGCTATCGATACGACGGAATGTTTCAGGGTGCAGTTGTTTGCTATCAAGGTCAACGTCAGCCATGTTTTCCTTTTTCTCTATCGTCGATATCGAAAACTTACTTTTTATTTTTCGAACGAACAATTCATTCCGATCCTTCAATTACTATTTCCATCGTCAATTGGACATTTGTACTATCAGAATTTTCCTCCATTACGATGCTCGTTCGTTTTTATTTAATTTTTTGTTCACGGTGGAAACTCTTGTAAGGTAAACTTCATACCCAGGTAAATAATAATAATAAAAAAAAAAAAAAAAAACAACCTTCCCGTCCGTGGTCAAACCAACCTTCATCCATGATTAAAGAAACAATTTCAACGTAGTGTAATCTCTCGTGAACAGTGAAAATTGTCTTGTTCTCTTATTTGCAACCTTGTTTCATTCCATGGTCCTTCTTTCCTTATCGTAATTATTTAATCCATTCGAAAGGGTTGTTGCGTGTCTCTGTGTACTTTACGTGGGCAGAAAGAAAGGGTGCGCTTCTCTCGCCAATAACCATTGGAAACTTGAAACAAGGGATGGCGGTAAAGTTGGACCAAGTAGTGGTTCGGAGAGCTAATATTTGCTTCATCAATCAACCCTTAGCGTCCTTGGCAGGAGGGAGGCCAGGTTACCTCACTGATGTGAGTAGGGCACACCTGCTTCATTCTAGGGGCTGCGTCCTCGTTTTAACGATCGAAACTGTGTATCTGCCGTATAAAATTATTGGCATTGATTGAATAACATTCAAAGTAGTATACCGTAGAGAATTTGTCATTTAGACAGTTTAGTGTTGGAGTTGTGGCGCTTAAAACTATATGTTTCAGGAAATTAGTTATTTAGAAAGTTGAAGCCAGGGTTGCGGCGCTCAAAATTACATATTTTAGGAAATTAAAGATTGGATGACGGCGCCCCAAACTATGTATTTTAGGAAATTTGTTGTTTAGGAAGTGACAGCTAGAGTTACCGTGCTCAAAATTACTTGTTTTAGGAAATTTGTATTTTAGGCAGCTTAACGCTGGAATTGTAATGCTTGAGATGACATATCTTAGGAAATTTGTAATTTACGAGTTTAACGCTAAAATTACAGCGTTCAAAATTACATACATATTTTAGAAAATTACGTTATTAGACAGTTTTATGCTATAATTGCGACGCTAAAAATTACTTAATTTAAGAAATTTGTAATTTACGAGTTTAACGCTAAAATTACAGCGTCGAGAACGAGATATTTTAGAATATTAGTTATTTAAACAAATTCCAAATATTCTGTTCGATTTTGTATCAAAATAAAAACACAACAATGATTCGAACCAAGCTCATTTACAACGTAATAAAAAAATCGAACCTTCGGTAAGGAATTTCTCTCGCAATAAAAATCGGACCTCTATCAAACCCGAAATAACAAGTTTTCCTGAACAAATCCGATTCAAAATTAGAAATAAACGTGTCGGCTAAAAAAAGCAACACGATCTTCGAGGTGGGAACGGACCGGAGCATCAGAAACTATACCTACTCCTCGATATCAGGGAACGTGATTTCTTTGCTCGTGTTCGAGCGATGATCGACAATTTGCTTGGATAACCTCGGGGCGATGTATCGACCTGGTTATAATTCAAGCGAATATGAATCGAAACGCGATCAACGAACGTCATCGTTTTAACCTCTGAACGAGCCTCGACTGAACGAAAATCGATTGTTAATTGTTATTTGTTGCCTTTTCGTTCGATCCACGTTCCACTGGCATTGTTAGTTTCGTAGAACATCGGACGAAGGACGGTGAAAATCACTTTCGTTCCACTTTATCAGCTAGCGTTTTGCATTTTCTTGCTTTCCTTTTTTTCTTTTTGTCGCACTTTTTCTTGGCGCGATTTCATTCGCGGATGAAACGGTTGATTTAATCGAGAAACATTGTTGCAAGCGTTACGCTGCTGTTTCGGGTGGAAATTATTCGAATTCTTCGCTCGGCTACTCGGTTAGGTAAACATTGAATTACTGAACTACTCAGAGGAGTATAAAAGTGATTAAAAATATAATAGGAGATTGATTCGGGTGATACTTGGCTTCGATTCGAAGTTGGTTGTTGAATTTAGGGATAAATGTGATTTTGGAATTTTTCAATACTAGAATTCTAGGATTTCGGAAGCTAGGATATCCTAAGACTTTGGAATCTGGAAATCATAGGATTCCAAAATTTGAAAACTTGGCGATGAATTCTAGAATCTGGGAATCTTAAGATCCTAGGATCTCGAAGTCGTAGAATTCTAAAATTTAATAATTAGTCAAGTATCCTACGTTTCCAAAAACTAAGATTTCGGTAGCCCCAAGATCCCAGGATTTAGAAATGATAAAATTCTCTAGCTTTAAAATCGGCGAAACATCCAAGGATTCAAAATCCAACCACTTCTGAATTTTCCAAAACGTAACACTACGAAATTTCGAAATTCTCAAGAATGTAACAATTCGTACCTCAATTTCGTTTGAAACAGTATACTGTTTCTGACAAAATTAAGAGATTAATCCTTGTACGGGCAACCGAATGCCCGGTTATCCATCGAAAGAAGGTCGGGACAAGTCCTTGGTCCGTTTCTGATTGATAAAAATCTCGACTCCCCTGTTGAACGTTCGTCGAGCAACCATTATACATACATCCATTTCTCCTCTCCTTAACACTTTGGCTCGAATTTCATGAATTTGCTTCTAATTAACGACAGGCACGGTCGTGGTCGCGATTGCGGGTGAAAAGAGCTCTAGGGGGGAAAAAAAGAAAGATGAGCATTCAGAAGCGAGAGATCAAACGATGCCGGAGTCTTTCGGGAAAAGACTCGGTCAACCGAGGCTGAGAGATTCTGACCCGAAAGACAAGGTTGTATTTTATCGAGTGCTTTCGAGTACTATGTACTTACCTTCTTTCGAGTTTTAATCTTCTCGTTATTAACCTACTCTGCGGTTGTATAAAACGATTGAAACGCGCTTACGGGTTAGATCTTGGAAGGTTATAGTCTATTCTAGATGGACTTTACTTCGCCGTTCGTATGTCTGAAAATAAAATGCATTGACACACATTCCGGAATATTTTTATTATAATTGTAAGAATCAGGTTATAGATCTTGTGTCAACGAGTACGATACCGTATGATTATTTATTTCTGTTGAATGAGGAAAAGCTCGGTTACCGGATTCCTCGAGTATTTTACCCTTCGGTTATTTGCCTGTTCAGTTACTCAATTATTTGTAATAGTTACTTAACTATTCGGCTGGTTAACTATTCGGATATTCAGGTACTAAGCTACTCAGCTATTCGGTAGTTACTCAACCACATAATTACTCAATTATTCGACTGTTCATTTTACCCAGCTACTCAACTACTCAGTTATTCAACTATTCATTTACCCAGCTACTCGACTACTCAATCGCCTAATTACTCGGTTGTTTAACTATTCATTTACCCAGCTACTCGGTTATCCAACTCCTTCGTTATTCAACTACTTCACCATTCAACTTTGTAAACAGCCGATTGTCCGGTAACTCAGCTATCCCGTTACTATTTCCTTTCTACATCCTTTCCATTTTACTCAATCCGTGGTGCGTCACCCTCGATCCCCGCGGTATTTCTTGCGTTATTTATTATCTCGATCGCAGAGATCCGTAAAATGAAACATACGAAAACGTTGAATCGAAATTTCGCGACCAGGGGAATATTCGGAATGCGTTGGCGCGCGATCCTTCGGGATGGATGAAACCGATCCGAAATCAGCGGCGTTAATCAACGATCGTCACGGAATAATCCTGTCGTCGCATAATAAAAAGAGATAAAAGAAACAAACGAACGAACGAACGATCGTGGTTGGTTGGGAAAATGTGTTGGTTGTAACCACGCGGTGCCAGCCGGGATTGGTCGAGTCCGCTGGGTGAAATGGGATCAATACCGGGAGGCTTTCGACATGGAGGCGTAGGCTGGTGTGTTCACCGCTCGACGAGAATCGGGACTACGAGTCCCTGACCTTGCCAGTGACCTTGACCTTGGCTACGCCCTTTGGCGAACCACGAGACACGCTGTTCGCGTTCTACTTCCTTCGGGATAACACTTGTTCCGATGATTTTTCCTTGAATTTCCCTCCGTGCCTGCGGATTGCAAATCATATCGGCGAATCAAAAATATCATTTCCTGAAGTAAATGTTCGTTTGATTCGTAATCATCGAAATTCAATTTCAAATATTCGTTTTTTAATTATGCATCGATCCGTTTGCTCCAATAGTTTTTACTTTCTTGTGTTCATTGTACTTTTTGGCGTTATTATTTTTGTTCGAACGGTCGGTGGACCGGTGACAGTTGTTCGCTTATTGCACGATTAAAAGTCGTGTGTTGCGGCGTTCAGCGTCTCGCTGGTTGGCCATGTCGCCTAATGAAATTTAACTGTGTTCGTTAACGTCGATTCTATCGGTCTCGGACTTGTAACCATTATTACTAAACTGCTGTCTGTATCGGGCCGTACGATCTTTTTTCTGTTGCGTTCAATTAGAGAATTCTTCCTCGTTTCGAAATAAGTATTCATAATTCAGTCAATTATACTTTTGGTACCTTTTATAGATTTTTGACTAAAACTTGAGATCAAATAATAAAATATATATATATATATATAATTGTATTTGATAGCCCAGATATTTATGTTTTTTTTTTTTATTATAATTTTTATATTAATATTAAATATGAAAATTATCGGATGATGTTATTCTATAATTATAATCGTAAGCTGCTATTCTTGAAAAGAGGTCAATGATTGTATAATTATGTGTATAATTGAACTTTTAATTTTTTATTTTATACATTATCGATTCCACTTTAACGCGACGCAAAATATTATACGATGCGTTACAGCGTGGACCACTTTATCGACCTCCTCTTCATTGAAACAAACAAGAGGAAATGGCTGGGTACCACCGGCCACGACTGCGAATTTGATCAGCGTTTTAAAATAGAAAAGCTGCAACGCCCAGGTCTGTTTATTCCTCCGGGTCGGCGAAAGCTTTGAAAACCACACCGATTTCAATTTAATACACAATTCAGTTTTTCAATTTGTTTCTTCCTTTTTCCCGCTCGCGAAGAGTTGAAAATACTTCTCTTTAGAAAATTGACACCGAGGATTATAACCCTTTGACTCGGAAGAACGTATAGATATATTTGTAACTTCTTCAGTTTCTAAAAATCTTATTTCTAATTTTCTGAGTTTTTATTCTAAAGACAATATTTCGAAATTTCTAAGTTTCCAAAAATATAGTCTCTTTTTTTTTTTTTTTAATTTTTGGAAGATTGTAAAAGTAAATTCCATAGAAGTCTCTAAACTAATATTTTTAATTTTCTCAGTTTGTAAAAATACGATATTTCCAAATTTCTATATTAAAATTGCCCAAAATCATAATAATTCTTTTCTTAATTTTTATCGAAAGAAACCATATTTCCAATCAGAATTTCTTGTCGTTTCATACGCGAAATTATCTCATCGATTACATCATGTTCACGAACTTTTCGCCATGAAGCGTTATCACGCTGCGCTGTGTTGAAATTATACACAGTTGAAAGTTGAAAGGACGCAAACCGTCTTTAAACGAAGACTGCGAGATCACATTAGACGAATCACGGTAGTTTGTGTTTGTGCTATGGTCATTTTTACAACCCTTTTCAAAATATGTGAATATACAAATTAATACAATCGAATAATTGAAAGAAGATGAATCCATCAGTTAAACTCAAATGCCACTAACAAGTGTAAGTAATAAGTGGAAGATTTCAATTTGAAATGTGATTGCAGTTAATATGTTCGATAGAAATCAGAAACGTGCCGTAATTAGTTAAAAATTGAACATTATCAGAACAAATAAATAGAACAAATATTTGTATAAATAGATCGGATTATGTTTAATAATATTCTATATGTATCGTGAAAAAGAAAAGAATACAAACATTGGATGACGTTTATAATTTTTTATTCGTCCAATGTGATCGCCAGTTGTCGCACAGAATCGTTCAAAATAAAATATCAGTCAAAAAGTACATAGAATACAGAAGATCAATTCTAGGAAATCTTTTAAATTTGTTCTCGATTAATTGTTCGACAGATATACGAATAATGGTGTAATCGTATTCGCGAGTGATCGAATAATGCTCGCACGACACTCGACTTAAAAACGGCTCGAACGGGTTGTTTGATAATCGTGGTGGAAAATTAAGCAGTTTGGATTGGCGAATATCGACAGTGTGTGATCTAAATAAAAACTCGAGTGGAGTAGAATGGCGTTGTTTTCCGGTGGCGGTAGCGCTGGAGGCGGAAGTGGTCCGCCATCCAGCAAACCGGAAGAGGACACTAGCACGTCGTTGCCCTCCAGACAGCGAAGCTTGAAGGATCGACTCAGGGAAGGCATTACGGGAGGATTCGCTTGGCAGTGAGTATCCGACTTCCGGTTTCTACTGTGTGTATATTATAGCGGTGAGAAAGTTGGACTGTTTAAGATTTTGAAGAATTCTTTCGTGACGAATATATATGGAGGTTAATTAAAGAGATTATTAAGATGAGAATAATTTAAGAATTGATTAAAGCTGGGTATTTAGGTTGTCGAATAAATTGTAATATTTGAGTATTCGAATGATTGTAATTTTAAATTGGAATTCTAAGTTACTCGAATATTGGAATTATCCGAATTCGGATATATGAATATTTGAATACTCGGGTATTAGAATTGTCCAATTTTCAAATTAGCATTTGAAATTACCCAAATTCGAATACTCGAGTATCAGAATTATCCAGCTTTCAGATTAGAATTCTAAATTATCCAAATTCGAATGCTATCAGAATTATCCAAATTCCAAATTTTATATTCAATGCTATCCAAATTCGGATATTCAAATTATTCAAATTTCTACAATTTCATCAGATACTCAGTATGATCTACTTAAATTTTGGGAATCTTCATAACAGGTTTTGAAACCAAGATTTAGCAGATCAAATAATAATTTAGCGTAATCGGTGGAATTAATTTGGGAAATATCGAGATTTATTTAAACTGGAAGACGCGATAGAATGCGGTGCTACGGAATCGAATATCGTTTGACGCAATTAGGAGATGGTGGTAATAATTCGAGTGTTATCTTCGACCCAACGTTTTCACCAAGCCAGTACGAAGCGTAATCAGTAGATGGCAGCCGTGGTTGGTATAACTGACTCAAGAAACTTTCGTATCAACGGTCTTCGATATATCCGACAATCGAACGAATCAATTTATCATCTCTAGTGGCGCGTTAAGAAATTCGAATTTCAATTTTTAACTATGACTTCAGCAATTCAATTCATAAATATAACATTCTAATTTATATTTTTGAAAGTCAGAAAAATTATTCTTACCAAAAAGAAAAAGAAAACCGTTTCAATCAATTTTTTCTAAATTTTTTCTAAATTTTCCAAATTATCCCCAGTGTCCATTTCTAATTTTGATTAAAAAAGAAACAAACAATAGTAAATTATATTACACGTTCATAATAGTAAATTATGCTGCATGAAATGTAGCCATTTCAATCAGTACTTTCCAGTTTCTAATATTATCTCCTTAGTACACTAAATTTTTCTGATAAAGTAAGGTGATAGTAAATCATTACTACTGCAGGATATCATAATTTCTTGTCAGTGTCTAAATTATCCCTGCGTTTCATAGAAGAGTAAGTACCGGCAGTGGTATCGAAAGGGTTAAGCGTCAGAGCCGTCTAAATCCAGCACGGTTCGAAGCACCGTAAAAGGTGTGTTAATTATCTCGTTAGCGGCATGAGTCAAGCCACTGGCTCGTCTAATCCAAGCGCGAATTTGGTCGAATTTCAGCGGCGTTCGATGGCGTTTCCCATGAAAACGAAAGAGAAAGTTATTAAACAACCATCACCCGTGTACCCAGTTGTTGAACCATCGAGGGCCGACTCGTTCCTACGTGCGACCCTGACTCTTTCCACGGTTAAAATTATTGGCCAGATATTCGGGTCGGTTTCGGGCTCGTAAATTATCTAGCGCTCGAGTTTCCGTCTCGATGTGTTATGGCTTTACAGCTTTGATTTGCATACTTCTCGTGGGTAGATATTTTTTCGCCCGGGACGATCGAATTATTCAAATTAAGAGCATTAAGATTTTAAGGAGCTTTCGTTTTTCTATTTTGATCCTTTTATTTCTTCGGTTTAGCTTGTCTCAAAGGTAATAATCTGCAAAATTATTATGCCAATCTTTGATGAGAGAATTTTTATTTATATAAAAATCATCAGAATTTGGTCCCTTTTTTTGTTAAATAACGGATCAAACAACGAATTTAACTTACTTTAAGGTAATTTTCTGTAAAATTATTTATCTCGATTGTGGCGAGTAAATTTTTATCCAAAGGCAATCTAGGTTTACCAGGCGTACGTTCCAAGGCAATAGAATTATCAAGGTTCTAAGCAACTTTCGTTACTTTACTCGTAAAACAGGGACACGGTTGACAAATTCGATTCCCTTCGAAAGTTACGTTGCCCTTAATTTCTTTCCAAAATTTGCCAAACTAAATCTAACCCTAATCCTTCAACTTAACTAAATTACGTTTACCCAAATGAAATTATTAATATTTTTTACCTTTCAAAAGTCTACAAAAATCCGACTTTTAAAAAAGCGAACCTTAAACCGACAAAAATGAAACGACCTACATCGAAATCGGGAAATTGAAAGGCACGATGTAAATCGAAGGATCCTCGTTTATATGTGTAGGTATTTAGGTTTGTGCTAGGTTGAAGAGTGAATTCTAAAAATATTCACCGTCGAACAAGGAAAGGATCGATCTGTAGATACAGGTGCCCCTCTTTTTGTTCATCGCGATTCGTTTCGACTGAAAAATAAGTCCTAGATTCGTGGCTGTAACGATGATCAAGGCCACGCAGTGTATCGAACACCGATACGAAAGAGCTGCCTTCTGGGCCGTGCCGAAACAAAAGATGCATCCTTTCCATTGTATGCGGAGAGACGGTCGGCATCGCATGCATGCATTTGTACGCTTGGTGATTGTTCATCAGATACGGTTGCATACAATTCCTCTAGGCATGCGTATCCAAACGGTTAGGTACTCTCTTTGTGCTCGCACATAGGGCTACCAGTAATCCTTAAAAAGCAACAACGAAACTGTAACATTTGAGACTCGTGTTTGGATTTTTATACGAAAGACACGAATTTCTTCGTCCGCGGGATTAGTTGTTCAAATTTGATGGATAAAGATGTTCGATCGACTATCATTTGTATCGACACTGCTACGCTGAAGGTGGTGAATTCTTTTATTCTTACAATTTTTCTAATACGATGATTTCTAATTAACACGTTGAGTGGCACAGTGAAAACGGACGTGGTGTAGTCAGACACTCTGAAATCCTAATTATTACGAATACAATCAAGTAATTTTCAAATTTAACTTTTCGATTCGATAACTAGCGTTATTAGTTTAATGTTAACGCTATCCGTGGTTTATTTTATCATTTCTGTTGGTAATTATTTGATTGTACAAAATTTCGGGTGCCGGTCACCGGTGACCCCCGTGGCAGCCAATGTGCTAAGTAATCGGAAGGATATTAATTATGCAAGTGACAAATTTCTATGGAGATTCAAGCGTCATCCGCATACGGGTGACGTGGTGGTAGTTGAAGTGTTAATAAATATTTGACTGGTTTTGAGAAATCTATAGTAAACCCCTGTCGTTGAATTTAGGGATACGGATTTTTAAATAAAAGGATTATGTAAAAATTAAAATGGTATAAAACGTGAAATTAAATTTAAATTATTGATGTTTTAATGATCCGTCGCCTGAGGGTATATTCTTTACCATATTCAAGATTTGAATCAAGTGGATTCTGGAATCATATTTTCAAAAATCGAATTGTAATTATTCCAAGTATTTAAACTAATATGAAAGACACACTCGTTCTACGTCACCGAAGCATAAACTGAGTGAGTTGTAAAGAAGGTAAATAACTATCCAGACGAGTGGATTCTTAGATACATAGAATCGTGTATCGATTTCAGGTTCGAGAAACCTAATACAGCTGACTTAGGATCCTCCCTGCAACTCGATACAAATGATTCCCTAATCCGAGAGACATTGAGATATATGTGTCTCTTGGTCTACAGAATCGATTACAGATAACCCTGATATCGGTAACCCGGAATTCGTGAAACTCGATACAGGCCAAGTTCCAGAATCCTGGGATTCGATATGAGCGATTTCAGATTAGTGGAACAGTATTCGGACCATTCCGGGAACGAGGGATTTGCTTTCGAACATACAGTGTCAATAATAATTTGTGAAGCCGAAGGGTATCTTGGGATTCCTAAGTTCACAGAGTACTGGAATGTTTGGGATCCTAGGTTTTTGTGGATTTGGGTATTTCAAGGTCTGAGGATTCTATGATTCTTAGATTTTGGGATTCTAGATCCCTAGGGTGCTGGGGTATTTTGGGTTCTAGGTTTTTATTAATCTGGGGACTAGTAATTTGGGACATTCGGAGTGTTGCAAGATCTAGGGATTTTCTAGTCAGTAGATTCTTAGGATTCTAGATTTCTAGTGTGCTGGGGTGTTTTGGATTCTAGGTTTTTATGAATCTGGGGGATTGATCAAATTTTTCAGTAGATTCTTCGAATCCTAGGGTGGTAGGGTGCTTAGGATTAAGTCAGGGTTCTAGGTCTTCAGGAACCTGAAAATGAATATTTTTGGATACTCAAAGTCTAAAGATTTGATATCCCTAGATTCTAGGATTCTAGCTTCCTACAGTAATGCTCTGTTTGGACCCTACATTTTCACAAATTTGAAAATCAATGTCGTTCACGCGATACCTTTCTTATACAAATCCCAGGATAGTTTGAAATCGAGTATCAAGTTCGAGGCAAAGTTAACACCTCGAACCTTCGGATCCTCATTGTTTCCCATTTTCGGTGCAGTCTTGGAAGTGGGTAGAGATTCACACACGAACACACTTGTCCAATGGTGAAACTAGGCCATTGGATAATTATTCCGTCCTAAACGGCGCGTCGAGCCGTATACCTCTCGTTCATCCATATCGTGTTTGTTTCGAATCGATACTCGACACGCGTCGTTTCGGATCCATTCCATTGTCCTCGCTACTTCACTTCCGTTGGAATCCGACGGAAACGATGCTAGTCCTCGCCTTCGAGTTAAATCGAGTCGATATTAGACACCATGAAAATTTGAAGTTTCCGTAATTTGAATGAGTCGGATAATGCAAACATTTGAATTATTTTAATTTTCAGTACGAATTATGAGAATTTGGATTATCTGAATTACCAAAGTTACGAATTCTAATTATTCTAATTAGCAAAATTTTCAAATCCCAATTACCCAAATTACCAAATTTTCAAATCCCAATTAACCCGAATACCAAATTCTCAAATTCCAATTACCCAAATTACCAAATTTTCAAATCCCAATTAACCAGGTTATCAAAATTTCAAACCCGAATTACACAAATTACCAAATTTTCAAATCCCAATTAACCCGAATACCAAATTTACAAATCCCAATTACCTAAATTACCAATTTCTTAAATCCCAATTAACCAGAATACCAAATATTTAAATTCCTATTACCCAAATTACCAAATACGGAAACTTCCCAACGTCGAATGTTACTAATTAATATACAAATTTTCCTTATATTCTAAAATCAATATTAACCATAACGTATGTGTGTGACACAATTCGCGAAACTACCTGTCTGTTACAAAATCTACTCCTCGCTCTATATAGTCTATATTCTGCGCAATCGATGTACCGATACTGACACGGCCTACTGGCCGTCGAAAACCTATCGAGATCAATACTCCAACACGCTCGCCGGACGGAAAATCAACTGGTTTTCCGGAACGGTGAAAAAATTTCACGGTATTGAATTCAGCGGTAAAATTCCTTTTTCTCTATGGTGCTACACGCCAACACTTTTCTGGATGTTTTTTTTTTTCTTTAATCTTCTTTATTGAATTTTTATAATTGGTCAATTTGTGGAATCCGTACTTCCTTTCATGATTCACGAGCTTTCGAAATATCCGGAAAACAGGCGAAAATATTTGCGTGAATATAAAATGATTGGAGCGCATCGGGATATTTATTAATCCGTTAAAATCATTTCGGATCCATACAAATTGGAGCAAATTTATTTTCCTCGTTAATCAGGTATTCGTGAACTTTCGATTTTAAAGCCCAAACTGTCCAAAGTAATATGAAATCAAATTCGATAAAAATCAAGAGGGAAACAAACACCATAAATGGATGGCAGATCATTTTATAAGAATAGCGGGTCCATTTTTATTTTACAAATCCACCCAATTTCCATCCAATAATTTCTTTTCGACGAAAGACTTGATTATACTTTCTTAGAAATTAAACAGATTAGTTTACCGAACGTCGTGTTCTTGCTATCTTGAAAAAGAAAGTTACAAATTGGAGACAGCGATGGACGTTCATCTAACGCGAGTCGCTAATGAAAGTTTACAAAATACCATTGGTAGCCGAGGAAAATTACGTAGTCGAGCAACGTTGGGAACGGGTCAAAAGTGGGTCACCGATCCTTAAGAAGCACGCAGGGACTCGTTTCGAATCGGTCCTCGACGTTCCATTTCCACCCAACAATGGTCGCTACGGTCAGTTCTTAAAGATTGAAAGAGGTCCCTGAAGATTGCAAGGTTCCTCGGGACGATCGAAATTATCCCTCCAACACACCCTTCCCCGATTTACGAGCGTCTGGAGAACGAAAAAGTTGCCTTTAAAGAGGGATACTGAACCGTGCAAGAAGTTCGATTGCGAAATTAGAAACGACGTTGACGGTTCACCATGAAGTTGGCGAAGAATCGAACGAGCTTCTTGATTTTACTTTTTTTTTTTTTTTTTTTTTAAGGAAGGACTACTGCCACGCGAGTCGAACGAAATTTCTTGATTAAATTATCGGAAGCATGCCGTGCTCCGAGCTATCTTCGAGATCGATCGATCCTTCCGGTTTTCTCCAACTGGACGAACTTTTGGTTGGCTGGCTTTCCGGTGAATTATGGTGCGAATAAGTAAATGCAGGTGGGAAGGTGAATTTTAAGTTAGAATTTTATTGATTTTACTTATTTTTGGAAGAATTATGTGGGGTAAGGTAGTGCGATGTTAGGTGGGTTATTGGAAGAAGGGGTGGTGCATTATTTGCACAAGAATTCATTATTCATATTGCGAATTCTTCTATTTGTCTAATTAGGAATATTGGTATTGGGGCAATTCGAAGTTTCCGAATTAGTGAACCTTCAAATTCTACTTATCCGAATTAATAAAATTTCAAATTCCAATTACTCAAATTAGCAAAGTTTCAAATGAGGATTCTACCGGTATTCGAATTATCCTAGTTATCAAATTTTGGAATTCCAATTATCCCGGTTGGTAAAATTTCAAATTCCGATTACCCCAGTTACCAAAATTTCAAATCCTAATCATCCAAATACCAAAATTTCCAATTCCATTCCTCGCAACCGAAAACCGAGACGTAATTACACAGCACCCAAAAGTAGAAACAATCATCACCGTAGCAATATTTCTCGGTTCCACCAACATCCCCTTTCGTTTCTAACAAAAATTATCCATCGAACCTGAAAACAACCCTGCTTCTCTCCAAAACAGCTCATCTCTCTCTTAAAAAAAGAAAGAAACAAAAAGCACCATCCTTAAAATTAAAATTTCAGAGTCGTAGATTGAAGCCAACCAAATATTCTCGCATCGCAAATAATAAATCCCCTTCATCCGACTGTCACCTTTGTTTCCCGAAGAATATGACGAGGGATGTGACGACTACAGAGGGTTGGAGGTAGAGAGGAGAGGGTTGCGTCGAGGGGGATTGAATTCAGAGAAAGTCTCGACTACGAGGTACGAGTTCGCCTGTGCCATTAGGTAGATACTCTCTTAAAAAAAAAAAAAAAAAAAGAAAAAAAAAATAGGGAAGGGGTCCCGGTGCGAGGTCATTGGGTAAATGGGTCAAGTAGATGTGCCAGAGTACTTAGCGTGTACTTAAGGATGCAGATTGCAACCAGTCACTGGTATATACGTCTATTTTTACGTGTGCGCGTGCAAGTGCTCATTTATAAATTATGTGCACGCGTAAGCACTCTTTTCAAACGGTATCCATGCCGTTGGACGGACGTTTAATTAATTACAAGGGGGTGGAGGGGGTGAGGTGGGTGAGGAGGAGGTGGATACGTACAACGTACCTTTTAGTCGGGCAAATGTTTACCGTTTGTCAGAGAGCTCGGCGTCGTGTTGACCTTAACGCCTGCGCCCACTTTACGCGCTCCTGTAGGCTTCCAATTTGTTCCTTTTGATTTCGTTCCCTTTTTTTTTTTATTACCCTTTGCGGACGATGGGCGGATATACAAACAGAATTGTCGTAGCTGTGATGATGTTTGACACAAAGAAAAATGATAAATGTGGAAATGTCTCGTCCGCAAAGGGTTAAAATTGTTCTTTTGATTTGGAATTAACCCTTCAGTACCAGGACGCAGCCTTGTGCGAATTGATTAATTCAATTAATTTTTGTGCTCAGGTTGGAAAAAAATAAATAAATTCATTTACTCTTGAATATAATTTTTATTTACAAGTAAAATTAAATTCGATTGATGTTGGTATAAAGATTTTCAAAAATTTGTAACAAATACAAAGATTGCGTGTTGCAACGTAACTCCTTTTTTTGGGGGGTTTTTGACGTAATAAAAATATGAAGAGAAACAAGTTCGGGGCGTTTACTTTCGCTTGTCGGCCGAGTGGCAGGAATAAATCTTGACGAGGCGAAACTACGATGATTCAATGTCAAGATTCGGAGGCCAGCCACGTCTTGATTCGGGTCAATGACGAAAAAGAAATAACCACTTCCCGCCCCTTTGATCGGCCGCGATGTTACCGTCGTTTCCTGTTTACGAAACACTGCTCGTACGCCAGAAATTGTTGAATTATCTCGAAAGGTGATCGGCTTAATTGCATAAAACGACGTACAAATGTTCTTCGTGGATGCACTCTCCTTCTTTATTAAAAACAAAACAAAAAAAAAGAACAAGGGTGTGGTTTATGTGAAAATTTCTCGATTGCAATCGTATAGATACTTCGGTCACCAAAAATGAATTCAAAATGCATCCAGCGTTTGATTTTCAATTAAAGTTTTAATCAAATCTGTCCACTGCTTTTTAAACTTTTTCTCCTTTGTGCCTGGTCACGTTTTCAGTCTTCCATTTCAGATAATCCTTTCACAACATCTGTGCTCAGCCATGTAATATCGTGCCCAGCCCTTCTACCACCAAGAAGGTGGATACCGGTGTCAACATTGAAGTCACGTTCTCATGAACAGGATGGAATTAATTAACGAGTTCTAATGCGATGCTTTAAAAAATAAAACAAATCTACACGCGTTACGCAATCTTGTTAATATTCGCTGCACTTCAAACGCAAGGCGTGCGTGCCATGTGCGAGACACACGAGAACGTGTCTTTAGTCGGTCGTTTTATCGTTAAATTCGCGTCGATGTTATCTGGATTACTTGGATTGGTTGTAGATCCAGATGTCTTATGGTTCTTAGAATTTTGGAAGTGTTCGGTTCGTGCAGTATACTTGGTTGTCTTTAAATTCTAGAATTTCAGGGATT
The DNA here is from genome assembly GCA_943735885.1 of Stelis phaeoptera. Lineage (NCBI taxonomy): Eukaryota > Metazoa > Arthropoda > Insecta > Hymenoptera > Megachilidae > Stelis > Stelis phaeoptera. The sequence goes on along the minus strand of OX030939.1, from coordinate 8,512,794 downwards.
TGGGGATCCACGATATCGGTATCCCAGATTTGCAAGGATTCTGGGATGCTTCGAGTTTTGATTGATTTGGAGATTCATGATTTTGGATGTTTGGGGCCAGGAGTCCTGGATTCTTTGGTTTTTGGATTTCTAGAATCTTGGAATGGTTTAAAATATCTAGAATTTGAGGGATTTACCGTCCTACAGTTGCGAAGCCTTGAGATACTGTAGCTCGAATAGCTTTTGAAGCTTAGGTATTTATAATTTTAGGTACCTGGGATATTTTGAAACCCTGGTATCCCAGAATTCTTCGATTTCCACTGATCCGCCGTATCAGGGTGGCTCGCATTTTCACCACGAAAAAAGTTACAGAATCGACCCCTTGGTCCTAGTACCTTCGAGTCCCAGAATCCCAGATTCTAGCTCCTAAGAACACAATTATGATTAACTCAATGCAACCAATTTCTATTTCAAGATTGACGGTGGATAGGTGAGTGAATCCAACGGGGTGTTTACGAGTGAATTTAATAGTCCTGTTGGAAACTTTGGATCGGCGTTGCGTAACGCGTTCCGCGCACTGAGCGAATAACGATCGGCCACGATTAGATTAATTGGACGCATTAAACGAGTTTAAACTCTGTTTCAAAACGTGTGCGTCTCGATCGTGGGCCGCGTAACTCGCGCCGTAAATCCCGCGATCGCAAAACTTCGTCTCGCGAGCTGATTCGCAGAGGTAGGGAACCTTTTTATCATTAGAGGCCACATATAAATTAGGCAGTAATAAAGGATATTTCATTGTTGGTATTTTTATTTATTTAAGCATACATATATATATATATATATATATATATATATATAAATATTCATACAGATCTTTAAATTTTAATAAACAACTACATATTTAAATACCACTTCAAATAAAAATGATATTGATAGAAGTATTTTTAAATAAATTGATTTCATTTCAAAGAAATACAATAGAACAATAATAATATCAAGTTACAAAAAACTAACATAGCAATAATACGTAAAATAATTTAAAAATTAACACGTTGACTGCCACAGTGAAAACGGACGTGTGTAGTCAGACACGTTGAAATCTTAATTATTAAGAATATAATCAACTAATTTTCAAATTTAACCTTTCAAATCGATAGCTAGCATTATTAGCTTAATGATAATGCTATCCGTGGTTTATTTCGTCATTTCTTTTATTAATTATTTGATTGTACAAAATTTCGGGTGCCAGTCACCGGTGACCCTCGTGGCAGTCAACGTGTTAATACAACAGCTAGCTTTTATAAAGGCTGCACAAGAAACTCACGGAGGCCGCACGTTCCCCACCTCTGGTATATGGACTATATATATATTTTGAGGGCACGAGCCGAAATTGCCAACCCAGCCGAGGTTCTTCCCCAACGCGAAGGTTGGCGAAGACTGACTTTCCCTTCTCAAAAAGAAAGTCCTTTTTGGGGATGGTACTACGACGTCCTCGAGGGCCTTGAACTTTATAGCCCTACATCGTCGAGGTCCTCGGGCCCGGCGCACATGGCCCGCCATGACATAAACAAGGCATGGAGCTTTCCTTCAGGGACGTCAGCTTTAGTTTATCTTACAAGAAAGGGATAAACTCCTGGCTCCCCTTATTCCAAAGTGTTGTCCTAGTTGCCTGGAACTTGATTGTTGATTTCCAAGGAAAATGAATAGTTAGCAGTTGGTCGAACGTTTTCGCCGCAATGAAAGCCACTTATCTCGGTGGCAAAAGTAGAAGCTGCACACGATAGGAAACTATGGGCTTGCTTTATGGGATGGTGTCGTAAAGCTTAGACCGTCAACATACGAGTGGAACGAACGAGCCTGTTTTCGCTCGTCTTTTTTCGTCCCGTTTCTTCCAAGACGACAGTCGTAATACCCATAGATAACACAGGGAACGTAAAGAAACGCGATAAGGAAGAACTCGTCACGTGCGCCCGGCATACAGGTTAACGAACACCTTACCTTCGGTCAACGTTTTTTTATCGTTGCCCGTTCGTTGAATTCATTATATGACCCGCTCGTCAGTTTTTCTTTCTTTCTCTCCATTCTGGTCTTATCGTGCGACTTTTATCGCGTATGCGCGTTTATGGTTTGCATTGTGCTTTTATCTGAAGCGTCAACAACCGTTCCTGAATTGGGTTGTCGACTCGGGTGTCTTCGAGAAGCTACCATGAACGGCAAGAGTTACGATACAGTCTGCTATTTTTGATCGAGAAACTTCTTACTTACCATCTTATCTTTTTTTCTTTTTCTTTTTTTTAAGCTGTTATGAATTATTTTATTCGTGGAACCTTGTTTTCATGGGGGATTATTAACACGTTGAATGTCACAGTGGAAATAGACGTATATAGTCAGACACACTAGAATTCTAATTATTAACGATGCAGTCAGTTAATTTTCAAATTTGACCTTTCAATTTGATAGCCAGCATTATTAGCTTAATATTTACGCTACCCGTGGTTTATTTCATCGTTTCTTTTGTTAATTATTTAATTGTGGAAAATTTCGGGTGCTGGTCACCGGTGACCCCGGTGGCATTCAACGTATTAACTGACCTGGGTGATTTTTGGGCAATAGGGTTTAAATATGCTTTGGGAATTTCTTTTGTATCTTCTTTGGGGGAGGTACCATAGGTGGTTGAAATGATAATTTGAAGCCGATGCAATAATTTAAGGTAACATTGGATACAGTTACCTTATTTCTTCGTATAACTAAATTATGGTTTAATTTGGATGATATGATGCTGCTTGGGGGTTAATAACCCCTCGGCGAAATATAGTGGTTATAACGGTGCAGATAAAGGAGCAATCATCTCATTAGTCCTTGTCTGTTTGAATCGTTAAAGGTAAGAGCAGGATCGTCGGTTACAAATTTCTCTTGATAATACGAAACGTATCAACAGACTGTAAGATACATGGAACGGAGTCGAGTCAACTTAAAAGATTAACATCCTTTTTCTGTTGTAACGTATTTTGAACGAGTTTCACGACAAAAATGAATAATCAAAGAGACACGAAGGTCAACTTTGTCACCGTTTGTAGGGACAGACGAATGAGACTCGAGGTTTCGTCTCAAGGTCCCCCGGTACTTGCCCCATTCTTTCCTTTTCTTTGTTGTTATATTAACTTTCGAAACATAACTCGTGCGACCTTCTGTTCACAACTCACCGGCCCAGCAAGGGCGACGTTTCATTTTCTCCACCTGTTCGTCTCGAGATGTGTACACAGTACCGAGCATGCTGGCCTTTGTAAGGAAAATGGTAATATACTTTTCGTTTTGCTTTGTTATTAAATTAATTAACTCGCTTTGGAATGAGTACTGAACGACAACGTGTCCTAGTACCAAGAGTTCTGGGAACCTGGGACCTACCGAACTAAGACGTAACGATCTAGATTCTAGGAAGCCAGAACGTAGAATCCTAGGAGCTATAGATCTAAGAATTAGTAAACCTAAGACTTAGCGATCTAGTACCTAGGAAAGTAGGACCTATAGACCTAAGACTGTGCGATCTAGAACCTAGGAAACTAGGGCCTATAGACTAAAGACTTAGGGATTTAGAACCTAGGCAATCAAGACCTAGAATCCTAAAACCTACAGACCTAAGACTTAGCGATCTAGATCCTAGGAAACTAGGACTTATAGACTTAAGGCTTAGCGATCTAAAACCTAGGAAACTAGGACCTATAGACCTAAGACTTAGCGATCTGAAACCTAGGAAACTAGGATCTATAAACCTAAGACTTAGGGATCTAGAACCTAGGAAACTAGTACCTAGGATCCTAAAACCTACAGACCCAAGACTTAGCTACCTACAACCTAGGACACTAGGACCTAAAGACTTAGAAATCTAAGACCCATAGTCCTAAAACCCAGAATCCTAGGACCTAGAGTCCAAAGACTTAGAATTTCAGAGCGTAGGGAAGAGCCTAGCGTAGTCTGTGAAGTGTAATTGTTCAGTAAGTAAGATTGTTAATACAATCATTGTTAACTATGTTGAATTTGGGCAAATTTTGCAGAATTTGTATGAAATTTGAGTTGGCTGAGATGGCAAGTGATTATTTCTTCACCGGAAGATATAAACGGTAAGATGAGGAAGATATATTTGACGGCATACGAAGTAGAGGTTGATTTAAAATAAACAGGAATATAACGAATGACACTGTTGAAAACCAGTTAATCTTGTGGAAAATATCTTTGTAAGTCTGTGTTTGACTTCGGTTTGACCGTAACACTGTCAGTGGTTTCGAGGTTTGATTCATAGGAATGGTTAGACAGATTTATTAGTTGAGTCATCGACAACCGCCATCGTCATTCCTCAGATTGGATGGATATTTAAAGCGTCCCATACTTGTATCTTTTTTTTAAGTATTCCGCTCGGTTGAATATTTAACGATCTCTAATTCGTCATCACAGAGATACTAAAGTTTGTTGTTATTGTAACCGTGATTAACAGTTCTTTGATCGACGACTTCGTCATTCGTTCAAAACACGAGACGTACAAGTAGCATAAATCTCAGAAAATGTGGTTAACGATGCGTAATGCATAGAGTTTAGAAATTTAAACAAACCTATCCAACAACATAGGATTTATGAACTCCGTAAAATGACCACGATTCAAATCCCACAAATTACCGCAAATCTACAAGCTTCATCTTTCAACCATAATCTTTCAGAACAATTCATAAGGGCCAAAGACCCACAAACCTGTAAGAAATAAAAGCCGATGCTCAGTGTCAAAACTCGCAAAATAACAGTCGACGTTTTTCTCCGTTCCTGCTCTTAACAATGACCGACTATCTCCATTAACGAAAAGTCCCTTTTACCGGGGATGCGTACGTTTCGACGTCCTCGAGGACTTTGAATTTATAGCCCACCATGTCCTGAACAATGACGTCCTGTTTTAGTTTCTCTTACAAAACCCACCTGGAATTGATGAATCTTGTACCGTATATAAATTTCACAGCACAAGTAGGAACAAAGAAATTGATGTATCCCACAAACTTTTATAAGGATCCGTTCACACTATGCAACGATCTGTGACGGTCGGAATTTCAGGATTTCTAGAAATGCCAGAATTCCAGACTGTCACAGAACCCAAACTACCCACAGGATCCACAAATTGTGTCACAGGCTCGTTAAATTCCAAGCATCTCGAGGAATTGATAGAAATCATGATTGCTGCACCATGATCCCACAAATTTCATAAATCTCGCCAAACATGAATTGCGATCGTGTATCGTGTGACCCACACCAAATGAAGTCGTGTGGGCACACGATATGGGAAAGTGTCTGACGCGTGCGAAATGTGTCAGGGTCACGGATTGGCGGCAGGCCCAGTTCCGTGGGATGTCGAAATAGTTCAAAGACCAGAGCACGCCACTTAGAATTCTTCGATTCAGAAATTCATCGAACTTTTGTTATTTATTTTCTCTTATTTCAGCCTTCATTCATATTTTCGTATCTGTTCGACGTTGCGTTTTTTCATTAACAATTGCGGTGACAATAGACACGCGTAACAGTTAATTGTCAAATTTTTAACTTTCAGTTTGTAATCTGTTAATCGTTGGTGAAACATTAATGCCGTTTTGCTGAAATTTGAATCGTTACACGTACGAGCAGCTTATTTACAAATAATTTGTTAGCTATCAGCTTACGAATCTCTAATTATCAGCAAAGTGATGCTATTCTATCGAAGTTTGATCGTTACATCCACAAACAATTAATTTCCAAAAGCAACCTTGTACGCATTATTAACAAAATAACGATGCCATTACAAATGTTTCCTCTCTTCTATAATTTTAACTACTCAGTTATATCCCATGGCAATCACCGTGCTCACCACTGTCCATAAAATAAAAGGGTCAAGTTGTTGTATAGCAGAAGGAAATTTGCGAACGGCAGAAGGTTTATCGCAAGTTTCCTCTTGTTAGAGAAATAGAAATTGGGTAGTCTCACGTTCTTCGTTTCCCTTACGAATCGTTGGACTCGTTGACCTCATTTTTGCAAACTTTTCGACTCTATCCCCATTTTTTTTTTTTTTTTTCGTCTCTGGAATAACGAGAATAATGGGAGGTTCCATTGTTTTGCTCCGATTCGGCTCCAATTTTCTTCTTCTTCTTCTTCTTTTTTCTTTTAAACGAAAATGTATAACGAATGAAACGTCCGTTAGTTGTTTACGACGGAAAGGAAGATCGTTACCGTCGAGTTTTCTCGTCCGTCTGCTCTCGACGTTCCTTCCGATAAAAGAGGCCGTGTTTCATGTATTTTCAACACGATTGGATCATCGATACAATTTATAAAAGGTGGTCGCTTCCTCCGCTGGCATTCCACGCACATATTTATGCAAAACCGGACGCGTATAATCGATAGGAAAAGCCGAGTTGGTAGATTTCATCGAGAATAACTAACAGGCGGGTTTCATTCGACGATGACGCACTTTGTTCACTATATTTTTCCTCTTGTTTATTTTTTTTCTACCTGAATTCATTTATCTTCGGATGGAAGCGAAGTTGAAGCTTCGTTTTTCTTGATTGCCGCGAGAACCCTACGGGGATAAACCCGTGCGTGCTTTGAAAAGAAAATTTCTTGTGTTCTTGTCGAGAATCAAAATCGAAAGGAACATTTAATTTAGTTTAATTCTCGTACGTTTATTTCGGATTTTTTATCCAAATTCGAGATGGATGGTTTCAGTTATTTTCCCACGATTTTTGATACATAAAATCAGATACTTGAGATTTGATTCTTAGGGATATTTTGATCTCAAAGGGTTAAATTCACTGAAACTTCAAACTCTATTTATTAACACTAAACCTACGATGTTTATTTTAAATCAAAACATTTGTTAGGATGCTGTTATCGAAACGCGTGTTAATTTTCCATTTATGTATTTATTTTTCTGTTTTATTATCAACTTGAAATTAAGTCTATATAAAACGTCGGTAGTGTTAACCCCTTGACTTACAATATCGTGTCAGACGTGACTTCTGTCGTTCAAACTTTGATCACAATTGAATTTTAAATTTAATTCTTGACCCTTGCCAAGTGTGAAGCACGCGTAATATTTCAATTTCCTTGATTTGTTTCGACGCTTGACCAATAAATAGGTCGCTGGCCAAGGGATTAAACTATATTTAACGCGTCGATTGTCCGAACGCTTTAAAATTAATTAATTAATTCTAATACCGTGCGAAATTTTCTTTCGATCGTCCGGTAACGTTAAACTCCAAAGACAGAACCGAAGGATAGTTCAATAATTTGATATACGCATAATAAATTACACAGGAAACGTCAGGAGGAAACGCAAAATACCGGTCTGTATGGAAATAGAAAAAGTCCTGTTTAACATTGGCACGAGAACGACCGTGATCGATATAGGTCAGTGGCATATTATGTCGTTCGTTCATTTACATAAAATTGTCACTTTACCATTCATTTTCTCGTCTCGTACTCGTTCGTTAAACGGTGTCGGGTTTCTCCTTTGATCGTTCTCGCCATTATCTTCGCGATGATAGAACTCGCGCAACCTTTTCTCGCGAGTTTCGTCTCGTATTGTTTGTTTAGCTCGTTACAGCACGTTCGAACTTTGCGAAACAGTTTCAACGGAACGTTACTTGTTTATCCGTCTTCCCGTTATCGAAACCTGGACAAAAAAGAAAAGAAAAGAAAAAAATAGCAATGGTAATAACGTGGGTCACATGGATTACGTCTCAATTAGGAAGGTCGTGATCGTGCAGCAAAAAAAAAAAAAAAAACGTTGATAAAGATTATCAAGTAACGTTGGATGTCACGTAGACACCCTGTGTTAATTCTTGGTATCATCGGTTGGACACAAGCGCGAGGAAGATTCTGCAAACAAAACCGTCGAGATAATGTGACGGGAACACACGTATTATCGTGGAAACTAAAGCTGTCAAAATAGTCGAATAAATCGAGAATTCTTAGAATAAACTGAAATCGTGCTGTCAGAGATTTTCCTTTGAATTTCCCCTTTTTTTTTATGTAGCTCGTGTAAATATTGTTACTGTAAGTAGAAACGTTCGTGATTTTACCGTTTGGTAGAAGGTGGAAGTTTGACGCCTTCTGGTAACTAAATAATTGATATACCGTTGGACAAATTCAGAATCGAGTAAGCAGATAAATTGGCGAGCTTCAAATTTTTCTGTGTAATTTCTAATTAATGCAATTTGGTCATTTCGTTGTAGAATTTGATATTTAACTCCTTGCAATATTTGAAATTTTCGAGTTTCCTGATTAACATATAGTAGAAGGCAAATTTTGAATAACCTTAATTATTATTACTGATAATCTAATACGTCCCCCTTTTTATATTTCTCTATTTTTTTCATTAATTTTAAGCTAAAGATTTTAAGTCTTGTAAGAAACCCAACCGAATTTACGGCCAGGTATAACGGAGGATCCGACGATGAAAGCGGAAGTCGGTGGAAACCGGCGCTTTTTCCGTTGTTTCCATCGTCGTGTCTACGTAACTGTATACATACTGTATGTACAATGTACATACGTGACCGTAGCCACGTTTATTACGTCGGTTTTGTAGCCGGCGACGAAGTACATCGCCTTTTGCCAGCGTTTCAACAGAATTCAGACGAACCGTACGGTCGTAAATAAATAAGCGAAAAACCGGCGTTGCGTAACTCGACAGTGACACGCTTCTAATTAATCGCCATTTTTTTTTTTTTTTTTACTTACGCGATCTATCGCGTAATAATTACTGACGCGCGCGTTGTTCCCGTTTCGTATCAGACTTTCATCGTAAACTTGTTTCAAACTGTCTTCATCTTCGTCTTTTCTTATCTTAATTTTAGAAAAGATTTTTTTTTTTTTTGACCAGCAAGTTTGTCAGTGATTGATTAATACCTTAATCGACGATTCAAGACGGTAGGGATTCATTTTTTTTAATGTAAGAGATTAAGATTTGCTATTTTTGTACTCGGAGATGTGATAAGATTTTCTAGTTTGTAATTAATCGATTAGCACTAGGGTAAGATATAGCAGAGGCAAGCAGAAGTAAGATTTGTCTTTTATTTAGGATTGTTATTGCAATTTTAATGGTGTTTAGGAACCCTTGGTGGCAATTTAAATTCAATATCAAATTCTATTTCATTTTTATTGTTTCAAGTAGAATTCCGAATTAAAAGGTATTAAAATAGACAGTGATTAGAAACTATTTGACTTTAAATTAAAGATAAAACAATCGAATTTCATTCCATCCCTCGTTTATCAATTTCTGTTCCCAATTTTTCACACTTTCACTATATTAAATCCGTGTACACCCATCCCCCGATTTACATGGTGCTTTGTTTACACGATTTCACTCTTTGTGTAAATCGAAATCGACATTTTCTTTTAATGACCAGTTTTTTTTTATCCCATATTTTGAAAACCATGTAAAAGTGAAATCGTGTAAATAGAGTGCCGTGTAAATCGGGGGATAGGTACCTATATACGTATTTTTTTGTTGTTTATGCTCCATTTTACCTTCGTACAACCACAGGCACTGAAGAAGTTTACCGGGTCGAACCGCGAGCAGAACTCTTGTAGGAAGATTTAGCTAGGCGAAAATTAAAATTCATAAAAGGTAACTGAGGACCTTGGCGAATTTGTCCGCGACCCTCGAAGCCTGAAACTCGAAGGTCTCCGCCGAAGTGGAGCCTGATCTCGTTTCGTGACATTTCGAAATCCTTCTTTTTTCCCCATTCTTCACATAATTCATTCGATAGTCGCGGCACGTTTGCTCTTATGTGCGATCAATCCTCGTGTAACACGGTTAATTTTGTTCTTAATCGAATGAAAATCGTGTTAAGAGAAATTTAGAAGCGTTAGAAATTTTTTTTAATTTCATTTGCATAAGTGGAGTTTAACTCAGAAATATTTAGGATTCAAAGGAAATTCGGAAGTTTTCAATTTTGCGAAATCTTTCATAGTTTCTTACAGTAAATTAATTTTTGTAATAATTCTAATTGCTACGCTTCAAATATTATAAACAAGAATTTGGAATCTATGGAAACCTTAGAATCTAAAATAAAATTAAAAAATTCCCAAGTCTGCAAAATTTCATATAGCCTTCTTTACTATTTTTGTTACTTTCGTGTAATAATTCGAATTTCCACGCTTCGAATATTATATATAACAATCCGAAAGCTATGGAAACCTTAGAATCTAAAATAAAATTTTGAAATTTCCACGTCTGAAAAATGTTATATAGCCTTCTTTACTATTTTTGTTACTTTCGTGTAATAATTCGAATTTCCACGCTTCGAATATTATAAATAAAAATCCCAAAACTATGAAAACCTTACACCGAAGGAAACTTCCAATCCTCCAACGTTTCAAACTTTCTCATAATTTTTTCTCCTAATAAAAGTATTTGAATATTTTGTATTACCTTATTATAATATCAATATTCCCGTCTTCGACAGTGTTCGAAAAACACATTGTCCGAGCAAAAATTTCCCAATATCGAGGTTCCTGGAAAGACAATTCGCGTTTGCATACGTATCGGCACTCTTTGAACGAGCATACGATCGATTCTCGATGGAAAACAGAGCCGGGATTCGTTTATCCAACAATCGAATCGGAGAAGCTTTGGGGCATTGTAAAATCTAGCACGAGTGCACGGGATCGACGCAACGCAGATACGAAAGTTTCGAAAAATAAACGCAAAAAGGGCGGGGGGGGGGGGGGGGGGGGAAGGAACAATTTTCGGCAGAGGAGGGCGGTGACGCGATGTTCGATCGATTCAGAATTAGATCCTCGAGAACGATAGGTGGGCGGTTTCGGAATGCTCGTTAAACTACAGAGATTCGTGTGGCTCGTTAACGTCGAAATGCAGCTCGTAAACGTTTCTGGTGCTTGTTACGTTTGGCCGAAACGAACAAACACGATGGCGAGAAATCGAGATCCGTGGTGGAAAAATTGATAAGTGAACTCGATTCTATAAGGTTGTATGATCACTTAGACAAAAAATATCAAATCCCTCAACATTTTGTCAGACGATAAGTAAATTATGTTAACGCATTATCTACCGCTCTAGAATGGAAAAGTAAGCCCTATTATTTAGAGAATTAGGAAGCGTAACCCGTATTTTCCATTTATTCTCGATCGTAGCACGCTTAACTTTCGTTATTTCAACAGTGTTATATGTATAGACGAAACAAATAATAGTCAAACGTCTGTTAAGTGGATAGTATTGAAAAGCCTATTAGTAGGCTTCCGGTAGATGAGGTGTTAATAAAGTATTGTGCAAAGTTTGAAGAAGTTTGCGAAGCTTCTTGAAAAATTATTGTTATTCGAATTTGAACACGGGCTCTTATGGAAGTTCATCAGATTTGTCTATTTTTGATGAACTATTGAAGAGAAGATGTTAGAACTTTCGAAAACTTTAATTAAATAATAATTAAAAAATAATAATATTTTTAAACAGAAATTACTGTTTCGTTACTTTTTTAATGATTTTCACACTTTCAGATTTTCGTCTTTGTTAGTCGCAAACGAAGTACGGTGTTTCTAAAAAGCATTAAACGGAAAAATATGTGTAAAAATGTTTCTATCGCTCTTAAAAACACAGACTTTCCAGTAAAGAATATCTTTTTAAATATGTTAATTACCTTTATATATCACGTTTCTTCAACTTTGATAATCAAGAATAATCACTAAAGAAGCAAATCAAAGAAACCGATAATAACTCCTCGAGATATAGAAATTGGAAGGTTAAACTTGAAAACTTGAAAATGAATTTTATCGTTTCACTGTAGCGGTTAACGCGTTAATACGAATTGGAAAGCTTCGAGCCCATAGAATCGGAAAAGAATCTTCGAGTTTCCAAATATTTAAACTACCACGCTCAGGATACCATAAAGAAAAGAATTAACAGACTCCGGAATTCCTAAAATTTGACTCACCAAGATCTCTCGAGATCGATCAATTAAAGTGCAACGAGTTTCGCGCGATTCGTCAGTCGCGTGTTTTAATCGATACCAAAACGAGACACAGGATCGAATGAACGTTGCCACCTTCGACGGTCAGGAGCCTCGTAAAACGGTTGGATCGATGAAAATGGAACGATAATGGTCGCGTGGATTAAGCCGGGCGATAAAATTCCAAATAAATTTTTATAAGATCGTCTGCCCCGAGAAGCTGGCCGGTGGAACGAACTCGTGGATTTTACGAGTGCGCGAGTGCAACGGAACCGCGGCTGGGCGCCGATGTCACGGACAAGGATAGCGGTTTTCATCGGGCAAAATCAAGGATCGTGTTTCTTCGAACGAGCACGATTGAAAACCTTTTGCCAACAATGTCGTTTAACCCGTTGCCGTATTTTGACGAGTGTGACTCGTGACGCGGTTTGCAGCTCGAACGTTAGAAATCTGACTGGTAATTGTCGGTGTACAATTGAATTTTAAGTGTAATTCCAATTATATAAAGTAAATGATAAAGTAGTTGATAGCTTATCATTTTGCTGCTTCCTTTGTGATACGAGAAGTGTCCTTTTTTACATGATAAAATTTCTTAAATACGATAATTGATGGTAAACCTAACTTGACCATCTTGAATACCTTCCTTATTAATGATGATAGACAGAAATGTCAGAGGAAGACATTGTTTTGTTCGAATGGGTAGATATTATGATGGTTAAGAAATTTTTCTCAAATTCCCCATATTATTTTTCTAATTACCCATATTATTTTTAATTCTTTAATTCATCCACTTGGAATTCTAAATAATGGAGATAAGAAATAAAGTTCGTTAGAAATTACCCATATTATTTTTAATTCTTTAATCCATTTAACTAGAAATACTCGCGATATCCGCTTGGAATTCGAAATAATGGAGAATAATAAATAAAGTTCGTTAGAAACAAAGATTAGCTTCACGTTCGTATCGGAAGTGGATGAATCAGTAACTCCTACATAGCCTCGCTTCTTGTTCCCCTGTCGAAAAGTGGAAGAGGAAAAGTTTCGAAGAGGATATATTCTCCTTGAAACATCTGCTCGAGGAAGCGGCTCAAAGCCTCGAGTCTCGAGGCGTCGAATATTCGGCTGACTAGGACAAAGCGGCGAACAACAGCGTAAAACTATTTTCGGTGGACGTACCGTGACACAGTTCTTTTTTTTTTTTTTTTTTTTTCACCTAGGAACTGGAGCACGATGCCATCCCCTTCGTGTGCAGCTCGTTCCAATATTTTTTCCGACGTTTTCGAGAGGATAAGGGGGAAAGAAACAGGGGATTCGTTAGCTCGAGTTTTTTTTTTTTTTTTCGATAATTTGCATTTAATATACGATCGATCGATCAGAAACTTTAACACTTCTACTTTCAAATTGAAAATAAAATAGAAAAGTAAATAATTAAATAATGAAACGTATACTAACATATGCAGCAAGTATTTATGGCGATGAAAAATAGCAGACATTTTAAAAAACGTATGGTAATAAATTTTGTGAGGTAAAATAAAAAAAAAAAACACTCGATAAGTTTATTGTTAAATTCGTGACGTGTTTCATTTAAAATGTAAATAGCCCGTTTTCCGATTATTTATCTTACGTTATGTTTAATAATAATTTATCAATCATTTTGGTAGTATTAATAGGAATGGTAATGGTAGTTATTTTGTAATAATCACCGGATAATAATTAATTGGCTTAGCATTTCCAAGGAAGTTGGTTAATTTAGTAATAGTAATTAGTAAACTGCTAATTAGTAATTATTGGTAGTTCCTAAATTAGTATTGTAATAATTAATAATTTCTAAATTAGTCGTAAATATAGTTATTACTACTGTTAAATTGGTATTACAATAATTAGTAATTATTAAATTGGTAATATATAGTTATTACTATTATTGAGTTAACACTGTGCTAATTAGTAATTTCTAAATTACTAGTATAGTTACCACCAGTACTGAATTATTACTATAATAATTAATAATGACCGAATTAGCAAAACATACTCGTTACTACAATATTATTAAATTAGCCCTGTACTAATTAGTAACTGCTAAATTACTAATCAGAGCGAATACTATCAATTATTATTTTTATTATACACTATTATTAAGTTAACACTGTACTAATTAGTAATTTCTAAATTACTAGTATAGTTACCACCAGTACTGAATTATTACTATAATAACTAATAATGACCGAATTAGCAAAACATACTTGTTACTACAGTATTATTAACACGTTGGCTGCCACGGGGGTCACCGGAGACCGGCACCCGAAATTTTGTACAATCAAATAATTACCAACAGAAATGATAAAATAAACCACGGATAGCGTTAACATTATGCTAATAATGGTAGCTATCGAATTGAAAAGTTAAATTTGAAAATTAGTTGATTGTATTCTTAATAATTAGGATTTCAGCGTGTCTGACTACCCACGTCCGTTTTCACTGTGGCAGTCAACGTGTTAAATTAGCCCTGTACTAATTCGTAACTACTAAATTACTAATCAGAGTAAATTCTATCTATAATTTTTACAATATTTCATATTTCCATTATTCATGATCTCAACCACCCAATATTCACATTTCTATGGGGTAAAAAATTCTGAATAAAATATCTTCACCCATTTATGGATAACATGGTCGTCAGAAGATCGAAGTTTCATCATTTTTCGCTGCGCAGTCGATTCTCCATCCTTTAGTCGCTCCCATCGTCCAGGTGTATGGTTTCGCGGCATAGCCGAAAGAACGATCGAGTTCTTTCTTTTTTTTTTTCCATTCTTTTTGTTTCATCGGCTTCCGGAAATTCTATTTATAGTCAGACACACCTGAATGAACGGCGGAGGTGCGCGTATCTCTACCTGTCGCCTTCTGGAACAGGTTTCATCGGGTTCCTTTTTACGAGACTCGCCTAATCGTGCATGCAAGAAAGGCCTTCCTACGTTGGCCGGACCCGTCCAATGGGTTTTTGTCCACGGTCGGTCGTGGGACCGGTGAGGAATGCGCCAGCAACGTATATTCATCGGCAACGATCAAGAAAAAAAGGGTGGTATCTTAGCGAACTTGTTGCTGAAATAACAGGGTACGTTGGAATCGATGGTTTTTGCCCATCTGTACGTCGAAGAATCCGCTTCTTCTCGATCTTTCGTCCATGTTACATCATTATCTTTCTTTTTCTTCCTCGACCGTCTTAATTTTCATCTATTTTCGGCACCCCGATCAATTTTTGCATTCAGGCTGATCAATACGTGTTATTTTGATCTCTTCTATACCGAAATTGGGGTAGTCAACCCTTTCGTTTACTTTCAAGTCTCTAAAACTATTATCTGGTACATAGAATATGAATTCCAGTTGAGAACGAAAGGCGAAATTGGGTCCGAACATGACTGAAATTTCTGGCAAAGTGTGAAATATATTTTTGGAATCTTGATTTGGCGATCAAACCTCGAGTCCCAGTTTTGGACAAATGTGTTGTCTAATACGATTTCCTTGGAACCACGGTCGACAGGGAACGATCGAAGTGCCGTAGCGCTCACGTTGCATCCCATTGTTTTCCACCGACCTATCGAAATAATAGACGCGTGCCTCGAATAAGAACACCCCCGGCTGTCTGTCCGCGTCGCTGTCGTCGTTTCCTCTTCGTTTCAAAACGCTTCTGTCGCCCAAGATACGACGGCAAAGTTGTTCCATCCGTCGTACTCTGTATTCCGCAGGACGGCCCCGTGTCTCCGGGAAACTGGCGACCCGGATTTTTCCCGACTTCGCGAACGGGGACACGGGAAAACTGACGAGGCTGATTTTCACTTCAGAACTCGAGGTCCTTTGGAATTGATTAGGTGGTGTTACGGTCGGAAGCAGAACTCAATTTTTGTAACTCGATAAACTTGGAAATTATGGTCAAACTCGGACAATAATTTTTTGACTTTTCTTGATTTCTTTTCAGAAATTTGCCGACGCTCGTGACCGGAGTTGAAATGTAAAATAAGGGGTTTTGACAAATATTTATTGTCTGAATTTGGAAATGTAGGTAATATTTAGGGTGACCGGCAAACGAAATCCTTTACAATCAGATAATTACCGAAAGAAATGATGATATAAACCACGTATAGCGTTAACATTAAGCTAATAATTCTAGCTATCGAATTGACAGGTTAAATCTGAAAATTTAAGATTTCAACGTGTCTGACTATACACGTCCGTTTTCACTGTGGCACTCTTACTCTAAACTAGCGATTCCCAATTTATTTCGATTTTGCTTCTGCTTATAGAATATTAATAATTTCTTTTAAATTTCTTTCAACTCGTCTCAAAAGGATGCAGGATTATTAAATAATGAATTATACATATATTTGACAAATATCAAATATCTTGATATTTCTTACTTTCCATTTAGCAAGTATCAAATTTCGCTGGCATAGAATTATTATACCAACGTTTACATGTCATAAATTAAAGAAATTTGTATAAAATCGTAGCAAAGCGTCTACTGAAAATTAACTGTGACCAAAGGGATGATAAACTACAAAACAAATATTCATTAGATGGCCTGGCGAAAGATCCACGATAGGATTAAGATTTTCCATATATCGTTGAAAGTTTTCCCAACATCCATTTCTCGAAACGTTCGACGGTACAGTTTTATCACCGTGTGTCTATCAGCCGCAATTCGATATTGAAATATTCCATGGTTCTGTTCCCTTTCTCGGCTGCAAATCGCATCAAGCTCTCAACCCTTCGCTTTTACTTTTATCGTGTTTACATTCCGACGGGACTTTCATTTTTCTTACCTACGATCTGTTTATTCAATCCGCCTGCTTATTCTTGTTCTGTCCGTTCTTTCTTTCTCTGTCGCGAACAGGATGGTCACTCGTTGGCCTTGACTAAAATCTTTGACCTTTCTGACAAAAGGAGTTAGTTCTTCTTCATTCCATCAAAGTCGAAAGAATCCAGGCAACAGGTCTACCTTCTTTGATCAACGTTTGATTAAAATTTCAACATTAATTTAATACCAATAGTCGATTGAGTATCTTTAATATTTTTAACTCCATTCTTAAATACGATACTTTTGATTCGCTTTGATTGTAAATCAACCGATTGAAAAATCAAACGGAAACTATAATTTTTATCGATTTGAAAATAGATCTGTGATAGAACAGTTTCCGAATATATTGATTCAATCCTCGCTTTATCATTGTCGATCATGTTCGAATCGAAACACGTTGTAACAGCCTGTAACGTCGATTGCTATCGTTGTTATTCAGAGAAGAAACCCGAGGAGCTAATGAATATTTCCACGAGGTGTGAACGAACTTCCGTTAGAACAACACCATCGAAATGTTCGATCGGTTTGATTCGCTATCCTGCCGCTAATAGCGATTACAAGTATTCGTCGGTGAACTATTCGTCGAATACTAACGAGAAAGATTGTTTTGATTCTCCTTGAAATATGTTATTGAACATTGATATTCTGTTTTAGTACGCTTAGATTATTTTACATTTACCAATTTGAATATCAGTCATTTTTGTGTTAAGAGCATTAGAAAATGCTTCCAAGCTAAACCTTTTCGATCATTTATTTCCCCAAAATCGTTTACAATTTTAACCAGCATTTAAACGCCATTTGTTATATACAATCGATTAAATTTGAAAGTAATTCGATGGTAAAATATGTCCGTGGTATCGTCATAAAGCGGGAGCGTCTGGAACGCGGGTGATTTGAACGGGCGCATAAACGATGCTCGGCAATGAACGTAGCGAATCGATTCCTATCAAATTGTGAAAAAATCGATCATCGTTCCTTTTTCTTTCTGTTGCAGGTGAGTAAACTTTCTGTCTTGTACGCAGTGCACGTCTTTGGCCACTTCCGGCACGTAAGTACACCAACATGGTATATCCTCGAAATGTCAATGGAAATTCGGCCTGTTGCGTCTCGTTAGGCTCTTCTTCGATGAATTTGCGACAAAGGAAACTTAATGTTACGTGGAATGGTTTATTGTGTCTCTTGTGGGGCTATCAAACCTTCTCGGCTATCTTTATCGGATTAATATTTTGTCTTGTGAAGTATGCTTATATTAGCACTTTTCAAATTTTTATTTTTTAATTATAAATAGTTGGCTAAATGTGGTTGAATCTGAAGGTATTTAACAGGTTGAACGCGACGTCGCGTCGGTCCCTAAGGACTGACAGTGGACCTTTCGTTTGGAAATTTCTAAATTTTTAGTTTCCAAAGTTCCAAATTTCGAAAATTTAATTCTCAATTTTTCAAACCTCTAAATTTTAAATTTCCAAATTTCCAAATCTGAAATTTCTAAATTTTAAATTTCCAGATTTCGAACCTTCAAATCTCAAATTTCTAAATTTCAAATTTCCAGCTTTCCAAATCTCAAATTTCTAAATTTTTAATTTCCTAACTTCTAAATTTCGAACATTCAAATCACAAATTTCCATATTTCCAAACATCAAGTTTCTAAATCTCAAATTTCCAAATATCAGATTTTTAAATTTTAAGTTTCCAAACTTCCAAACTTCCAAACTTCGAACATTCAAATCTCAAATTAGTAAACTTCAAATTTCCAAATTTCCAAATTCCGAACTTTCAAATCTCAAATTTCCAAATATCGGATTTCTAAATTTTAAGTTTGAAAATTGTAAATATGTAAAGTTTAAAATTAGAGTACGTATCACATTTGAATATTTTTCACATAATTACACGGTAAATTGATTTCTAACTTTCTTGTTCATTTCTCTTATTCGTTGTACAATTTATTCGCTGTCTTTTGATCGAAATTTTGATCAAGACAAAGGAAAACAAAAGTACTTTTCCTTCGATTGTGCCCGTCGAGCAGAAAAGTCTGGAATGATTTTGTTTAGGAGCCGATAAAGTTTGAGGAAGACGAACGAGCAGGCGTTAAATTCGTCGTTTAAACCTCTGTTGTTTTCTCGGCTGTCGTAGCCGCGAATCGTGCACGGTTTACACAGTGTTTTCGTTTCCGACGGAATCCAAGGTGGATCTGGAAAATCGTGGACCGTTCGTGTATTTTCCTTTGCAACGTTTGGATTGCATCGAGCATGCCAGGAATATTCATAAAATCCTTAAAAAACATTCGCTCCTATGTATTTAGCTTGTTCCATCGACACAGGACGCTATTCGTTTCTTTTCAATTTTCACAATATTTTATGTACATTTATCGAATATGCAAAAATTAAGATTACTTGAATTTAAGGGACGAAACCATCTTTTGAAAATTGCCACGTCTTCAGATTATTTTAGAAATGATTAAAGATGAAAATATACTTTAAATAGAATAATTTATTGTATCCAGCGATATTCTAATTTAGGGGGTGAAATCATACTTTAGTAACTACCACCCCCTAGGTTACCAGGGATAATTATTAACGATAAAAATATACCACAAGTTACAAAATCTGCTGCATACAATAATATTATAATTTAACCGGTGAAATCGCCCTCTAACTATCACCACCCATTAGGCAACCTTAAAAATGATTAAAATTAAAAATATACGTTAAATAACAAAGTTTATTATATCCAACAATATTCAAACTTAAGGTATGAAATCAACCTTTAAAAAACTACCACCCTTAGCTTATCGTAGAAACTATACATTAAACAACTAAACGATGAAAATTTATAACTCGCCTATCTTTATATTAAAATTCACTCCTCTCTCATTTATTATCCAAAACGGTGGAAAATGGTACCGTTATTTTGCATGTGATAATGATTTAATTATTATTTCGTAAGATCAGAAGAAATTCGTCGGAATGAATTCACGTCTGATGAAAAACATTCGCTGAAGGTGAGTCACGACACGTGAGTCACCTGAATCGGATACCCGTGTTGCGAATATCTTATCTTTTCACCGAGTATATATAATTAGATCGATTCAGTTGATCGTTCGATCACTTTATTTTTTCTTCGTTTATAAAAGATTCTTTTGAGAAACTTCAATCGACGACGGAATTATTGTTGAAAGAAATAACGTACGATAGGAAAAACAACGTAATCGAGCCATATATCGTGATCTCATCTTGTAAGGGGTATCATAAAAATCTTGTTGGATTAACACGGTGTTTGATTAACCTCTTGCGCTCAATACATCGATTAAATATAGAAATAATGTGTGAAACGTGTCGATTAATTTTACCGTTGATGGTATAACGACGCGAATCAAATTTGTGTTACTTTCAGATTTCTATTTTTATTAACTTTTAGACAGATGGGACGGCGATAATTTAAATTTAATTTTTCGATATTAATATTTAGTATTATTCTACCGTTACTGTTTTGTTGTCATTTTTCAAATTTTTCATCATCACTGTTTACTGTTACTTGACTGTTATCTTAAATATTATTTCAAATATTTGAATTTTTTTTTTTTTTTTTTTTTTTATTTAAAGCATCTAATTTTAATTGTGATACTCTCTAAAGTTGGGTCAAGATTGATCCAGTAATAATGTGATATATCTGTGATTAGTGTTTCAGAATTTGTACAGATCTTTGAAACTTTCGAAACAGTAAAGGAATGAAAAATAATTTAATTTGCCTGTGAAAGGTTAAATGTGATACTGAATATTTGTATGAATTATTTTCTCTAGTCGGGTGTTTGAAAATAGGATTTTACTTGGCAAATTTAATAATTTATTTCATTTTCTTGCATCCATCATATGATATATTTGTCATTGTTACGAATGCACAAACATTTGCAGTCTACTAATGAAAATTTAATACACACCGTAATAAATATTCTTTTTTTAATTGTTTGCATGATTTCAATGACGTATAATATAAGAAGAGTCATTGTATTTTATCACGATGTTGCATCAACGCTCGTCCGATATCAGAGTTTTATCACTTTCTAGAGAGCTTTTATGTGTTTCAATCGCGTTACAATTAAAGTTTAATCATTATCGATAAAAATCATTTCTTGATCTTCTAACAAAAATAATTTTCCTATAAAAATCAAACAATTGTCTCTTGATTTCAGATCTCAATCGATTCTTAATCTTACCTTTATGTATTCGATCAAATAAAGAAATCAATCATATATTTCGTTATTACAGATTAAATTTTCATTTTTTGAGAATCTTACAGACAATTTTGCAATTACTACGCGCACCGTTGTTTGTTAATAAAATTCGAATAAAAAATAGTAGATAAATTATTAAAATATATATAATTAACCCGTAATTTAATCATACTTGATTCTTTTAACTGTTTTAAATTTCAAACAAAATCACCAAAATTCTAAGATATTGATCAAAGCATCCATTACATTAATCGATCGTTTGTTAAGGTAAATGTTTAAAACTTTTAACAATAAAAATACAAAATCGACAAAATATCAAAATTTTCTTATTAAAGATTAACTTAATTATAGTATGACTGTAATACAATTTTCTTTTTTACAGCGAGTAAGTAATTTTTCAATCAATTACAGACTTATAGTCTTTTCGTCACAAAAGTAACGAAGAGAAATCTCACGCCGATTAACGAATTCGACCGAATCCCGACGTTTCGTGCAAAGTATCACGTAGGAACGTGATCCAGTCGATTCTGCAACAATTGGTTAATTCGATGTCGAGGGTCGACTTATCTTTCTGGCGAGCACCTATCGTTCCTCCGAAATTCGTCGTCGTTATCAATAAATTCTGCGTCGCGTGTTCATCTCATTCCTGGAAAGCTCTTGTGAAACATCTGACATTCGTACCAGTTAAAAAAGAAATCATAAATTTTCTACTCTTTGCGGATTCATCGATCGGCCACTGTTTCTTCCTTGACGAAATAAAATGTCTTGATTTGTTGACGGGGGGGAAAAAAAAAGAAACGATAGAAAGTCGAAGAACAAAAGGAATTTACGAGCTTTCGTGGAACGTTTTATGATCGATTTTTATTGCACGACGTAACCAAGCTGTTGGTTTGACAGAATCCAACACACTTTTTTCGAATAATATTTTCCACGAGATTTGATTTTTTTTTTTTTTTTTTTTTTTTAATATAAGGGGTTAGGTTAGGTTCGAGGTGGTGTTTTAAAGTGTTTTTTGATTGCCGATCCTGAGTTATCTCTGTGTCACACGCTCGAGTGGAAATTATTTATAGAATCGTGAAATTTTAATTAAATATCGTTCGAAGTGGACGTTGAGTCATATGTGACCCAGTCTGCCATATGTGTGAGAGGACACTTCGGTTAGCAGGTTGAGCGCCACGCGAATTCTTAAGGAAATCCCCGTCAGGCCACGCGCTCTGCTTAGAAGTGCTGGTTATTTATTTAACCGTTTTTATGTTTACCGTGTTTCAATAAAATCCATTAAAATGCCTTGATGATATAATCCTGTAATAAATAAAGATTAAGTAAATTTTAAATAAATTTTCAGTAATTACTTAAAACAATGTCAATTTTTTAGTTCTATATCATGTTGTACGCTGTCAGCCACCGGTGGCTGACGCGGCCCAAACGGAAAGTCCAGTGTCAGCCACCGATGGCTGACGTAGCGTTGAACGTGTTAAAATTAGGAGTCTAGACTTTTGAATGTTATATTATAGGTGTATTTTATATTTTTTAACCGACTTCGAAAAGGAGGAGGTTACTCGATTCTTTAAATTCTTTAAACTTTAAGTTTGAGATAGTGTAAGTTGAAGTATTTTCAAATATTGCACTTTAGATTTGAAATGTTATTATTTAGAATATTTTCAAATATTATACTTGAAATTTGCGATACTATAATTTGAAATAATCCCAAATACTATGTTTTAAATTTGCAATGCTATAATTTGAAATATTCCCAAATACTATATTTTAAATTTTCGATACTATAATTTGAAATAATCCCAAATACTATATTGTAAATTTGCGATACTATAATTTGAAATATTCCCAAATACTATATTTTAAATTTGCAATATTTCAATTCCAAATATTCCCACATATTATACTTTAAATTTAAATTAAAATCGTCGCTACTTAATTTTCTCGGAACGTGGCAAACCACGATTGTTGACACCACAAAAATTCAAGAATTTCATTATCAATCTAATAATTTACAAAGCCAAAAATTTCCAAACAAACTATATATAAATCAAATATTTCCTAAATTCTACCACCCAAACTCTAAAACACTTACACAATTCTAAATAACTTCAACTCTAAACAAGTTAATTTCTTTCCTTTTTTTTTTTTATAATACTTCTCCTCTGATAAGGAACTTTCAATCGTTTCAGTTTATATTTATCATACCTTATCTTTTCTTCTTCTTCCATCCACGTTCTCGTTCCATTATCTTCGCGGAGAATATTGGTCTGGTATAAACCACCATATTCGCGCGTATCTCAATTTCCTGTGCACGTATCAGGACAAAAATTGAACCGCTTTGCGATATCGAGAATCGTGGATAAATCTTCAGGGCAACAAGCAATCGTAGCCAAGATAACCCGATGAACCGAGAAGCTTTTTCGAAGCTGAAATCTCTTCGTAACGATGTGCTCCGCTTCAGAAACAATTGCACGCCGGATTGGGTAAACGTTCTTCGGCCAACAGCTCGTTTTTCGTTTCTCGAGACGAGAGTGAAAGTTCTGGCTCCGTTTCGAGCTGCTTCCGAACGTTCTGATTCTGTCTTAACGTAATAAAACATCAACATTTTATTTCAAACTTTAAATTTTTCGGTCCGCAGAGTCGGTGACAGCACGGTATTTCAAACTTAGGATTTCCAACTTGTATTTTGCCAAATTGACAAACTCGGCTCTTAGAAATTCCTTATTTTATTAAATTATTGCCAATATTATGCTTCTAAGATACGAAGAATTCGTCCGGTGAGTCGGCGACGCACGGTATCAAGACTTTGGATTTTGAAATTTAGGATTTCCAACTTGTATTTTGCCAAATTGGCAAACTAGACTCTTAGAAGTTTCGTATTTTCTTAGATCAAGACTTTGGATTTTGAAACTTAGAATTTCCAACTTGGTTTCGCCAAATTTTTTACCTATACACTTAGAAGTTCTTCCTTTTCTCAAATATCGCTATCACTATGCTTCCTTAAAGATAATAACATTCCATTCGTATAGTCGGCGACGCACGGTCCTACCACTCTGAATTCCGAAGCTTCAAATTCCCAAATTTTCTACTTAGGTACTGCACAAAAATATTAACTCAATCAATTAAATCCATCGAATTCTCTCTTTTTTTTTTGTTCCTGAATCTTTCTACGTTCAAATATCCTCAACCGGATAAACACGAGCTCAACGATCGAACATCTTCGTATTTGCAAACTCGACTTGAGGGAAACAAGTTCGCCGAAGCGACAAATCAGCGTTGTTTGTTCCGTTTGCGCGCGTGTCCCGGATCTCGTTCTTGATTTCTGTCCCGAGATTTCGACGAAACAAGAAGAAGAAGAAGAAGAAGAAGGGGAAAAAAAAAAAGATGCGGGCGTTCTGTAGGAGCAAAAGAAGAATCGCGAAACGAAGTTAAACGTGGAAGCTCGATGTAGAAGAGATACGTTTCATTTGCGATTCCAGTAGCCGGAGTCATAAACCTGTCTTGGTATACGTGAGGTCGCTGATAAGCGGCTTACTGATAAAACTGCACGCTGATAGAGAACCACGGTCTCTTTAATGCATGAAATTATTCCATCGGACAGCATGGAGGGACGTTTGTTGCTCAATAGATTGAAGCATGAATCTTCTTTGTTATTTATCTCCTGTTCTGTTCGTTCGTCTTTGTTATATCGCTGTTTCTCAATGTTTTCCTTTAATATCAATCCCCTCGTTGTAACGGTGGAATAACCTTACGATTTGTTCTTTGTGCTTGCGCGAAATGATGTATGCAGATTTGATACGTTTAACGAAATCGGTGGTTTAACGATAAGAGCTTACGTGCAGTCATGAGGTCTGGGGAATTTTTTTAACAGCATCTGATTGATGAATTTATTTAAAACTTTTTGTATATAAAAGAGTAATGTTTCAAGAACATTTTGTAATTTTTTTCGTAAAAAAATATTGTAAATTGGAATGATTGGAAGCGGATTGACGGAGAAGGTTTCAAAAAAAGATGCCTTGTCGACGCTTTTCTACGATTTCATGATATATAAACGTTAGTATAATAATTCTATCCTAGCGAAATTTGATACTTACTAAATATAAAGAAAATTGATATTTGTCAGATATAAAATTTACTATTTAATAATACTTACATCCTACATCCTTTTAAGTTCTTAGCAGCGAGTGGGGTTGAAAGAAATTTCAAAAAAATTATTAATACTCCATAAGCAGAAGGACCAATAAATAAGTTTCTTTTATACCAAGGCAAAAATATTCCAGAATCGAAATAAATTGGGAATCACTAGTTTTGAGTAGAAGTTAAACTTGCCCAGTGAAAACGGACGTAGGTAATCAGACACGCTAAAATCCTGATTATTAAGAACGCGATTAATTCATTTTCAAATTTAACAAGAATTTGGCCGAAGAGTCGGCGACGCACGGTGTTTCGCTTCAGTTTGGAATTCAACCAGAATTAAACGAAATTGACTGTATTTTTTTGGTATTTATAGTAAGTTTAAGTTTACTCAATTTTACTGGATCTAGTTTAACCTAAACTAATATTGTAATTCGGCGTCGAAAATCCTTATTTTGTGTAAAAAGTACATCTGAAAATAATCGTTACGATTCTCTAGAAGAACTAATCCCCTTGCAAGGGTTATCGTCGCATTAAAAATAACTAGAATACACGTGTTATAGAAACGACAATTATTGGGGACATAATTTTGGAATCATTTTTTGTTGCTGTTATTGGTGATATAACATCTTACAGTGGCATGTGATTGTTTCAAGATATTTAAAGATAATAGTGATAATAATTGAGTGGTTCAAAACGATGGCACAAGAGGTGCCATTAACTTTATTAAAATGATTAAGCTGATTTTTTGAAATATCTCATTGTCTGATCTAATTTTCAAGTGTTTTCGTTTAATTACCAATCACATGATAAATCATGATGCGCTCGATTATTATTAGTAAATAATCAACAAGATTTAACGCATTTTGCATGACTTGTTTTTCTTTCATCTTCTTCCATTTTCTCGCATAGTCTCCTTCGCACGCGTTCCTTTCAAATTTTTAATTTCAATCTATATAAATATAATACTACTCGAGCGTTTGTCGAAATGTAGATGATTCTCGAACCAATTGCTTCCGTAGACAAATTTCTAACGCACCAAGCCGCCTAAAAGCTCGTAGAACTGAATTCACGTGGATAGACTGGTTCTCGCTAGAAACCCGATGCGAATCGGTTATGCAACGCGTGATATTGTGCATGTGTGATTCGTAATCGTGCCACGAGACGGTTTTTCGTCGCGATATGACTTTGACCCAATTCGTCGAACGGCGAACAACCGGATGATCCGACTGGAGTTTTGTCCATAAAACCTTTATCACGAAAATGGGACTATTAGCCGTTCCACGGATATCTGGCCATCTGTATCACTGAACGTTACAAGTAGATTCAAAATTCGATCCAATTAATAGGAGTCTATTAGTGTGTTTTTACGACAGTTTTGATGTTTTTGTAAATAATAGAAATATCTGAAAAAAAAAAGACAGTCAGGACAAATAGATTGAATTAGGTGTCTAGAAAATACGTAAAAACTCTGGCTTTGTTTAAGTCCATATTATACTAATTAGAACTCAAAGAATATGAATTTTTGATATTTCAATCCTGTCGGTTCACCTCCATGTATTTAAATTCCAAATGAATTTAGAATTTCGTTTACAGAATACAGAAATTATATGTAGGACGTCGCGTGAGAAGAACGATGTGGTTGACAGGAATATAAATAGACAGCTTTATTTTAATTTTACTTTTTCACCACTGGAACTATCACACTTTCAACATCGAAACGATCTGCTTCAGAATTTTCTATTTAAAAAAGTTTATTAAGATCCTTTCGTCAAAATGTATGATCAGACATTCTTTTCTGAAAGAAACTATACGTAAAGCATTGACCGTCGGTCACCGACTGTACGGAAAAAGGAAAATTGTATCAGGTATGTTGGTCAGGTTTTATGTTTTTGTTTTTTTTTTCGTCCAATTTCCATCTGGTCGAATTTTGCGCTCGCAGAACAGAAACCAACGGTCGCCCGATAGAAGCTAGCCTGCAGGGACAGGCGGGAGTTAATTGGCTGAATCGAATTAAGAGTCCAGGCCGGGTATTTTCGTCGTTGCAATTCGTCTCTAATTGAGCGCGGACGAATTGACCAATTGTTTCCACCGGTTTGCACGTCCGTATCTCGTTAACCCCGTGGAACCTTGTCAGGGAACAACGCGAACCCTTAACACTTTGAATACCGCGAAGGGTATCGGTCAATTCAGCGAAATTGCTCCCACGTATTCAGTCCTATAGTTACAGGTAAGTAGGGGGGGGGGGATAGGTTAATTTTCCCCTAGGTTATCCCTAGACCACGGGCAAAAGTTAAGCTCTACCTAGGATTTTTATAAGTTTTCCCTAAACTTAAGGTAAATAGGGGAATTTTAGGTTAATTTTCTCCTAGGTTATCCCTAGATTACGAGTGATAGTTAGCTGTTCTTAGGATATCCCTAGTATCTTTCCAGGTTCTCCCCAAATTGAAGATAAATTGGGGGAATTTCAATTAAATTTTCCCCTAGGTTATCCCTAGGCTACCAGCGATAATTAGACTCTTCCTAGGATCTCTTCGGGTTCTTTTAAGTTCTCCTAAAGTTACAGGCAAATGGTGGAAATTTTATGTTGCTCTCTCCCTAGATTCTCCACAAATTAGAAATAAATAGGAAATATTTTTAATTAAGCTCTCCCAAGGCTCCTCCTAGACCCTTACATTAGATCATCCCACAATTACAGGTAAAGGGTGGAAGTTTCAGGTTAGGCTTTCCCTAGATTCTTTCAAAACTGTAGGTACATAATCTTAGGTTAACATCTTCCTAATTTCTCCATAGCTTCTTTCAAAATCGAAGGTAATATACTCCTTCCTACGTTTCCCCCACGTGTTTTTCCAAGATTCAGAACAAATAATAGTCTCCCTAGCTTTTTCCAAGATTGAAAGCAAATAATAAAAGTTTTATTCCAGTCCCTTCCTAAATATTGCCTGTATCAAAATCAAACGTTTGAAGATGTCTTCTCTTACCTTTCTCCTTAATCAAAGGCAGCCTACTTCGCGTCCAAGTGTACAAGAAAGGAGTTAGGTAACTCGAGGTGTAAGTCGGGTGACTCAATCGTTCATTACCAGAGCCATATTATGAAACGAATTACGATTGGTAGACAGTTCGAAAGGTGTTTTGCCACCATCATTTCCTGTGTTGTTCCTCTGCGAAGAGCATTGTCCGGTTTGTTTGTTTAATTCGTTAACTGCTCGTGTCTATCCGTACGAGACGATTCATCGTGCGTATCGATGTTTATCGTTATTTATCGATACGAATCTTTATCAAGGGTCAAAGATAAGGCGGTTCGCGTACCGGCGGAAATTTATTTCGCCATTAGTCGCAACATTTCTTATACAAGCGAGACTTTCGTGATTTGCAAACCGTTGCAGTTAGAACGTCGACTTTCCGACCGACCAGTTTCGTAAGACGGACTTTGTGTTTGCCAGCTCGTTCGTTTCTGTCCTCTTTATTTATTAACGGTGAAAACTGTTCGTGGTGTATCGTGAAAATGTTATGAAAAATTCGGACGTAATCTTTTGCGTCGACTAGTAATATTTTCTTTTTATCGACAGGTTGATTAACTTGTTGGTGATTGTGTGATTTTTATCGGGGTCCATTCCGAGGAATTCGTATTTGGAAATAATAATATTTGTATTATGGATTTAGCAACGATTAGTAATAATTAGTATTTGGAATTATAATTTCAAGGAAACAAGGAAATTTGATAAAAATAATAAAGTATAAATTTCCATAAAAGTTCACCGTCCTAATTATTAATATTTGTATTATGGATTTAGCAACGATTAGTAATAATTCAGTAATAATTAGTATTTGAAATTATAAACGAAGGAAATAAGTAAGATATAAATTTCCGTAGAAGTTCATTATCCTAATCACGAATACTTTTGTAATAATAAAATAAGTATTTGAGGTGATGAATAATAAAGATAAATAACACATAAAATTTGAATTTCCATAGAACTTTATTCACACAATTACAAATATTCCTCTTACCATCCGTTTGCAATTATAAATAATAAAAATAAAGAAACATCCCAAAACTGAGAATCCAGATGTGTCAAAAATAAAAGTCCCACTTAATGAAAACTTTCAATAATTCCATCGATGGCAATCGCTGCACGAAAAGCAATTAATTTTCTTATTAAAATGAATTCCAATTTTTTCTTCCTTCGTTATTCAGAATATCGAACCCGATTTTAACGACACCGGAACGTGTGTATATAAATTTGACCAAGTAATCGCTCGATCGGATCAAAAATATTGCAACGATCGTTGTAGCCTTTTTGCCAAGGTAAAAAAATTAAGCACGTGTCATCTTCGCATCGACACCGGCCTATAGAGTCATACAAATTTTATGAAACCAACCGCAGGAATCTTTAAATCGATCGTCCCTGATTTCTGATTCTGTCTATACCTGTCAATTTTCTTTCTTTTTTTTTTTTTTTTTTTAATATTCACGACGGAGATATGGTAAAAGAAACCTTGGTTGACGACCTTTTTTTTTTTTTATTCTTTTTCAAAACGTTTTAACACCATCGTCATCGCGAATCGTTGGTGGAAGGACAGAGGAAAATAGCTGATAACGTTTCGAAAATAACGATGACGAGATGAAAAATACGATATTTCTTGTATTAATCGTCTTCTTTGCTAATCTTGATTCATTTCATTCGGAATTGTTACTTATTTAAGTGTTTGTATTGATAAATTATGTTCTTTATTGTATCGTTTTAATTCCTTTGCGGTGGAATTTGGAAATTTTAGGGAGGTTGTAGGTGGTCGTCTCGAATTTTGTGTAATTGAATAATTAGAGAAATTTAGGAAACAAGCTTTGAATAATATTAATATTACACAAATTGTAAACTTGAGTTTGAAGTGAACCAACGAAACGCCAATCAAATCCAACAGATATCAGTCAGATTACTTTATTATATTAATTCGAACAGCTCGATCAATTTTCATATAAAACGCCGAGTATCTCAAAATACAATTTTAACCGAGTAATTAAAACTTCTTTATATATTTGTTTCTTCCGTTATAACCAATGAATAATACAAATCATCGACAAACAGAATCCGCGAATCACAGTTTGAGATCAGAAATTTTGAAAAATGAACATCTCGTTTATCCAAACAAGTATTCCCAGTCCATCATCAACCGGTACACTTTCTCCGCTGAGATCGATAATTACAGCAAGTAACTTGACAACAATCGAGCAAGAATAAACGAAGAAGACGAAAAAAAAAGAAAAAGAAAAACAATCTAAAACACTGTTTGTAAACCATCGAAATACCAGAAAGTCATGAGTCTTCGGTGCGTGTTTCTTCTTGTTGGGTACACGGGGTCTGAGAGGTGGGGGATGCGCCCGAAGAGACAGTCTCGACCGAGCTCACCGTGTATAAATACAAGCAGTCCGCTTCGTTCTCGGTTAGTCGCTGCGATACTCGATTCTCGTGACGGCCTGTCGATTTTCAAACCGTGTCTCTGAATACATACAATACGTTTATCTCGATTTATCGCGTCACCCAGTCCGTGTTTCAATTCGAAGGAATCGTCAATCTTTCATCGAGATAATCCGTGGTCGAAATTCAAAAGAATCACGTGTTCAGTGGGACGCCAGTTAGTCGATCGAAGGATTACTAGGAAGATCGAGGTCTTCGAATCGGGATGAGAAGATACAAGTGTTCGGTTTTGCCGCCCTGGTCGGGCCAGGCTCCGTTATCGGGATAATAATAAGTTCATCGGATAATCGATAAAAGTGAAAAGAAAGTCAGGAACCAGGAACCGTTATCGAGAACCCGAGTAGAGGATAATTTGCATGCTCGGACTCCCTCTCGCGGCACGGTTACGAAGCAAAAGGTCGAATCGGTTAACGTCTCTAAACGAGTTTCCAAGCTGGGTGGCTTTGCCAGAAAAATAGACGAAGAAGGAGTCTTTAGAGTCGGTTGACCGTCCGGGGCTGGTTCTGTTCGGGTCAACGATCCTTTGGGTTAGCTCCTTCGTCCCGGGTGAACACATTGGCTCTTCTAGTCCGCGTGCTGGTTGGCTTTTCTCGCGTCGTGTACCCTGCGCCGACAGCACACGTTTCACGAGGAGTGAAAAGGCGGTCACTCGGTGCGCGCCGTTCTGGCTGCTTTCACCCGGCGATGGAATAATGCCGATCAAGCCTTAACGGTACGCGCCTTCCGTGTTTTTTAGCTGGGGGAAAAAGAACAAAAAAAAATATGATCCTGGTTGGTCGGCTCCGTTGCGCACAGTGTCTTCAGAAATCGAACAACGTGCACCCGGGTTAATCGTTGTTTGTAACCATTGAACGCAAGGATACCCGGGATATGAGAAACAGTGGTAAATTAAATGTAACGAACGATCCTTCGTTCGAAGGTTGACGAGTTTCGCGTGTGTGTCTAGTGTTGGTTCGTTTTCTCGAGTAACAGTGTTTAGGTGAAGTCGTAGGTCAATTTCGCGGCAGCTTGATTAGCATGGAAAGCAAGATGTACATAAGCAACGAGTATAATGGTCAAACGACCACGAAGTTCGCGTCCACGAACTCGATACCGTCGATCATGATGGAGGAGGAGGAATCGTCTTTGGCGAAGCTGATAGGTAGAAAGGATCCGAACGCTATTTTGAGAGACAACAAAGGAAGAAGGCACAGCGTGCTGGAGGATCTGAAGGCGCGTAAGGACAGCCTGTTCCAGAAGGCACGACGAGGCAGCGTCGCCGAAGAGAAGGAGAACTCGAAGCAGACGCAAAAGGAGAAAAGGCGAGCGAGCGAGAGCGGCAGACGGGGCTCGGTGTTTTACGTGTCGCAGGATCTGTTGGAGGAGAATCAGGAGGTGTTGGAGAACGAGAGGATCAAGTCGGACCTAGAGGGAAAGAAAGGGCGGAGAAAATCGTGGCATCCGTTGGTTAAACCGCCGAAACTCGATCGCAAGAGGAGAAAAGGGATCGCCGGTGTACCGACGCAGGTTGGAAGCACCGATGGATTGTACACGCAAGCCAGACAAAAAAGACCCTCGTGGTGGAACATATTCGTACCTGACTCTGTCACCAGGTATTTACCGTTTGTGTTGTTCTACGTCGATGGAATTCGTTGATCCTTGTTGTCAAATTGTGTCGAAAGATTTCGTGGAATTAACCAAATTCGGCTTAATCCGCTAACGCTTGGATCATTCTTCCGAAAGGAATTATTTCTTGCGATTAATTAATCGAAGGAATTTAACGCTCGATAAGTTATTTATTACCGATGTTATCCAGTTCATACATTGAATATTAGGATTAACCTTACTGTATAACAGGTCATTACTCGATTATTATTTAACCTTATACTGTTTAATCCTCACAGTTTTAACATAGAGACTGTAGTTGCTTATTTCGGGATACTCTCCTACGGTGTTCATAGTTCTCCCCCAATGGTCACTAGAATCACTTAATTCACGATGATGACTTAATGGTGGTTGTTCACAGCTATCCTAACCCTAACGGAAAGCTTAGGTTAGGTTCGTCTTTAGCTTACAACGATGACTTAACGATGGGTACCTATAGTCAACTTTACCTCGGTGAAAAGGTTAGGTTACAGTTAAATTAGCTTCGCTCTGCTCGAATCTAATTTTCCAGCTATACTTCCAGAAACCAAACGCACTATGTCGGAAGAAAAGTGTTACAAATACTTGAGGATCTGTTTACTTTTATTCCCTTCTTTAATTTCCTATATTTTGATACCTGATGAAACTGAAATTTCGCATTTTAGAATACTCCGATAAATTAGATATGTCGTCTCGGGGGCACCAGACAGTGGTTGTACGTAAAATATTTGATCGAGCTTTGTATCGCGTCGAAACGGGACGTTGTTTCACACTTTCGTATCGATAATTTCGTGCTGGGCTGATTCTTTTTTTTTTTTTTCCTGGTTATCTGTCATTCGCTCATAACATAACGGGCATGCTTCTGTTTACATCCAATTAAAAGCAAGTAAATCGTCGTTCAAAGTGCAGCACTGATACGACCTGATAAAGTGATATGTCAAATATCGTGCAAAATATGATTAAAAAAAGCCAAAGCAAATGCTAAACATCTCTCGATCTGTGTGAAATATGACTTTCGTTTTGAGAAACTAAAAAGCAAAATACAGCAAATTAATATAAAAATATTTAATAAAGAAAATAGCTAAATTTCAATTATTCCTTGGACGTTTTGACTTCGAATCGGAACTTCTTTATCGGATAAATGTCTGAGGTATATTTTAATTATCGCTGTGTCGGGGATCATTCGGTTGGAAAAACGAAAACGAAACGTTGCTCTGATTATTATTCGTTTACAGTTATATCACCCGGAATGATTACGGGAGAGGATATGATTTCAAGGAAAGAATCGCGAAACAGGTGCACCTGGTAAATATTTAAAGAAGCCGGTCGACTTCAGTTGAGGTCATAATCTAGACAATCTAGACCGAAAGACAATTCTGATAACGAAATACAGCCAAATGACGATGTGCACGATACTTCAAGACCGGTCGAATTCTGTCCATCGGTAATCTTTGCGTCACGTAGTGGAAAATAGGACCGTTTTAAACGAAATCCGTGAAACCTGGGTAAAAATAATGGTTCCTGAGTTTTTAATCATTCAGGTGGGATAAAAATGTAAAGCTATTTTGTAACGTAACAAATGGAGAAATTTCAAATTCAATCTTCAAATTTGTCGCCTTCTGGTAAATTGATAGAAAATCAAAAGTTTGTATTTAAATAATATTAGCTAACGATACAGGGAAGTAATGTAGAAAATTTTGTTTTCAATTAATAAATATATTATAATTGAATTGGTGGGATAAAATAATTCCCGTTGCCTTTGAAAGGATTGACCTGTGAGTAATATTATCATTAATTGTTTATGAAATGACGAGACGTTTAAGATAAAAATATTTGGAATGATATATGAATGGTTGATTCTGTAGGGCTGAAACTTTACCGAAAACAACATTTTTATCATAACTCGTTAATATTCTTATATCAAAATGCGATATGATATCGGTGCAAGAAATTGCTCAACTAATCGTGTCATTTTCTGATAACATTACATGTACAATCATCGTCACGTGACTTTCCTATAAACAGAAGAATTCTATTAAAATCGTGGATGAATCAATTCGGTGGCAGGAAAAATGACACCGGAAATAAATATTTCCCCATAGAGTGTGGAGTGATTTATTTATTTTCTCGGACAAAAGGAAAATTTTTTGAAATTTTCTGCTTAGCCTGGTAATCCCGGAAAGTTAAACATCTCTGTTCGATTCAGTCAGAACGCGACGTGATAGAATGTTTCGAAACAATAACGGGGAAAATTATCGAAACAAGTGAGAACGGCTTGTTTCAAGTTTCTTATTTTAAATTGCAGTATTTAGTAAAATACTTTTGTTAAAAATGATTGTAAATGTTATTTTATGCATCGATAATTAGTATTATAATTGTTTGGCGGAGACTTGGAAACTTTAACAAAAATTGTTATTCGCTAAATTTTAGACTGTGTCTTTAAGTTTTAATTGTCTAATATTTTTTATACCTTAAATACTAATTTTCCAATACCTTATAACTTAAATACTAATTTTCCAGTACCTTATACCTTAAATATTCATTTTCTGGTACCATGTACCTTAGGTACTAATTTTCCAGTACCTTATACCATAAATATGAATTTTCCAATACCTTATATCTTAAATACCAATTTCCCGATACCCTCAAAATTATTCCTATACATTTCTTACGATTACCTGATTTAGTTAAAGTAATCCGGGTCACGATTGACCCATCACAGTCTAACGTAGACATGTTCAAATATTATTTATGATTTTACAAATCAACCTGTTCACACAACGTTCAGTAGATTTGACGTTTCTGGTATCTTTCTCGAACACATTTTTATTTATAACTGTATACCTATTATCACGAAGGTTATATGTTATCTAAAAGAACCCTTTATTGTGAAGCACTCGAGTTTGAGTTCGTTAGATTCGTCTTTGGTTAGTTTCTTCTTTATTGGTCACATGTGTAATAAGGAAACCTATTAATCGTTTGATTATCAGTTTCAAGTTGTTATCAACATTTGACATCAAATGTTTGATGGTGACTGGCATCGTTTGACGGCAATGTTTTGATCGTTTAATTACCATAACAAACATGACCTTCGCTGCTTCGATTGCTCAACAAGTCCTATTGAAAATTAAACAGTATGTGGGTGCGTGTGTGTGTGTGTGTTTTTTTTTTCTTTTTTCTTTATCGCTGTTCCAAGTATCGTTGCACATTTTCTCGCCAATTTGTCAAACTCGAAGTATTTTTCTGCGTAAATTTCGTCACGAATCAATTTCTGGATGGCTTCATCGTTTTGTGAGTTTATTGTACGAAGAGTTTTTATTTATACATGGTGTGTCAAAAGTTGTGGAAGAATTTATGATTGTTTTTGACTTTTGTACCAACCCGTACCGTGTAAGGTACGTAGGCTTATTAGGTCATTTTTAATTTGGAAATTTTGTAATATTTTATTTGTTGGAATTTGGAAATTTTGTGATATTGTTTTTTCTTTTTTCTTTTTTTTTTAGGAATTTGGAAATTTTCAGATATTGTTTTTTGGGGAATTTTTACTAGCTATCCAATATTTTCAGAAATATAGAAGTTTGGATATTTTCAAATATTGTATTTTTGAGAATTTGGAAATTTTCAACTATTGTATTTATGGGAATTTGGTCTTCCTCTTTTTTATTTTAACTATTAAACTCTTCCCTTTTGTATCCTACTTATGGGGAAAATTTACCAAGAAAATTGAGTCCATCCGATTCACAATTTTTCACTTACTCTGACAAAAATTGCTAACTGGTATCAAGCTGACAATTCAACCACGTTCGTTTCTTTTCGTCCTTCCACCCTTTTCTTTTTATTTCTTATCTTCCTATTCAACAATCCAATTGCGTGACGTTAAATGACATTTGTTTCTTGTCCCCTCCGAGATTCACGTCGTTCACGTCAGTTTTATCGTTCAGAAGAGACGACAGTTTCTCCAAATTGAACTCCATCGTCAAATTTTATGCACCAATCGAACCTCTCGATGGGATCGTTCCCAGAGGTATGTACGAATTTTCTTTTACTTCCTTCAGAATAATAAAAATCTTTCCACCCTTCATTGCTTCGATGATCCTCCGATTGCTTTTAATTTCGGTGAAAAAGAAATAAATCCTTTTAAAGATTTTATTATGGTAGTAAAAATCTATCCTTTCGCGTTTGAAATTACGAGAAGATTTACCATTTAATTCTTAAGTATCATAAAAAGAATTCCCAATGGGAGTGCAAAGGGTGTAAATTTATAATATCACCCTCGTCAAGATGTGATTCGTGACGCATTATTCAAAAATAAAATTGCATAAACGATCACTCGTCTGAAATATTTCATAGACTTTCGCGAACGCTTTTTGACCATTTCGACACTTCCTGACGTCGTAACCGCCTCTTTTCGTCGGCTAAAAACAGGCTGGCATAACAATATTATTTTTAGCAAATTGGTGGAAGTTGGCATAAAATGTACCGTTCAAACATTTATTTTTGATAAGATCTGCACAAGTCGAATCCAATTTCCTGCCTCCTTATTCACCGTTCCTTACCCACGCGAATCATCTTCCTCTCCTATTAAATTCAACGTATGTTTTGCGTCAACGGTCGTGTCCAATTAAACGTTTAACGAACAAAAAGAGAGGAAGGAGAACGCATCGAAGATAAATGAATCTTAGAGTCACGCGTATACACGTACTTGTACCTTTTACAAAAAATTAATATACTAGTGAAAAAATTTGACAAGGATCGAATGACGTTAAAATTTCCATACCAATTCATTATCCATATTATAAAGCGTTCCTTTCCTTGATCCTTGAACGACGAGGAGAGCTCTCAGTTTAACACTTCGACTGCAGCTATTAAAAATATTATTTTTAACAAAAATTCATTATTTCTACCGTTCATAATTCCAACTATCTAATACGAATATTTTATACCTACCAAATGAATGGAAGAAACTCTGATAATAGCGTCGATATTTTTATGGAAATCCAATATATTTTATCGAGATACAGCTTTTTACAGATCGCTATTGACAATCGAGGATCAGTCGAAAGTGTTTCGCTGTTTTTTTTTTTTCTTTTTTACTAAAATGTCGCCCTCGCGGGACAGACTGTACGCTGGCAAAGTGATAAAAATATCATAATGGAAACATGTGTGCTCGTAAAGACGGATGAAATGCAAATAAGCGTGTTCACGGTACATTTGCACGGCACGTGTTTGTCTACGAGTCGTTGCAAAAGGTGTCCACGAAGAGAAGCGCGCCTGTTTTCAGGCCACAGATGCGTTTCTGGTGGAAGCAATTTTCTCAGCCTCCTTATTGGCGAAGACGAAACGTCGAACGGTGTCGCACATCGATTTATCCCGGCCAGTTGTGTTTTGTAGTTCGAACAAAATCAGATGGTAAACAATTCGAAACTTAAAATACAGCTGGATCGTGTCTCGTTCGTGGGAGATTAATTGGGGATAATTTGTTCATTTTTATGCAGTTTAATTTTCTTCGAAACTAAGGCTTTCGGGGTCTTAGGATTTGGAAATGGGACTACAATTTAAGTTTTCGTTCAAAGATTGAAAAATGATGTGGTAGAATTTTTCAAAAATATCAATGATGGGTCTTTCAGATCGCATTCACTGCTAAACTTAATTAAAAATAATTAAACAATTGAGAAATGGATCTTTCAAATTCATCCTGCTGTCTTAATTATTAACCATATTGATTTCTAAGTCGAGAAATTTAAAGAGTTAATAAGAGGATGCTAATAATCGAGAATTGATTGAAAATCATGAATCTGACGATCAGAGGTGCTAATTAAGCGGCGTTAAATTGAAAATGCACGTGCCAGTGACGTCAAAAGTTGAACGAAGAAAAGCGCAACGCCTCGTGTCCTGCTGCGACAACAAACAGGCGCGGAATAATAAACACGATAAGCTCCTCTGCTTGTACGTACGATGCATTTTGTAATAAAAATCGCGAACCATCTGCGACAGTCGACGCGAATGAAACGGTTTATCGTCTCTTCTTATTATGTAGCTACTCCTGTGTACGTAACGGGTTTGGTTCTTCGTCTGTTCGAATTTTCTTATTCGATTTGTACTTTATTATTTTGGAACTTGACACTTTTTAGTAACTATTGATTTTATTATTGTTTCGTCCGCGTTATCGTTGAAGTACCTTCACTGCCACGTTTAAGGTGCTGAAAACTTGGTCAGGCAGAGCATTTATTTTGATTCAAAATTTTACCTGTTATTATTACAATTTTTCGTAATTTTTGTTATTCTGAATTTGGAGTATCTAATAGGACGATTTCTAATTAAGTGATTGAAAGGATATTAATAATGCAAGCGACAAATTTCTATGGAAATTCAAGCGTCACGCACGTATGGGTGACGTGGTAGTTAGAGTGTTAACAGAGATTTGGAAGTAAGGGGTTGCTCCTTCTAATCTTTAATTACTATAGAATTATAAAGTACTAGAGTTTATTTTTCCATTTTAAGGCGGTGGATAATGTGTTAGGATTCAAAGACTTTTTAGAAATTTTCTCCAGAACAGAAAGTTGATATAATCAAATACTGAGCTTTATTATTTTGTGAATTTGGAGAGATTCAGTACCATTTTTTAGGTATTTTACGCCGATTTAAAAATTTCGACAGTATGGAAGTTACCCGTGACCGGCGTCAAGATAATTAAGAAAAGAGGGAAAAATATAATTTTGAATAGCGTTACAAATTGACTGCCACAGTGAAAACGGACGTACGTAGTCAGACACGCTGAAATTCCAATTATTAAGAATACAATCCATTAATTTTCAACTAGCATTATCAGCTTAATATTAACGCTACCTACAATTTATTTCATCGTTTCTTTTGTTAACAAGTTTACTGCCAAGGCTACGAGTATATTTGTAACTTAATAATTAACATTTATCTTTGTCCTTAGTAAACGCGTTCCTTTGTCACCGTGGCGTTAAACGCGTTAAATGTCGGCGCTTCGAAAGGGTCGAGGTAAGAAAATATTAGAAACTGATTACACTGATGTAAAACCGCATTGCGAGAAGCTATTACAGCTCAACGTGTACTCGGCCTAACAGAACACGACGTTGGATTACTGGAAAGGTGTTCATTTAATCGTGAAACGAAGTTTCTAGCGACTCGTTATGAGAAAGTTCATTGAATAACTAGATTCTGGATACTCACGAAGGGCGTGCACCTAGAAAGTGGCACTCGTCCTCGAAGGGCGTGTATATATTCGTAGCGAGAAAGTGACACGTTCACTTGTGAACCAAGGATTAATACACGTTCGGTCGAGAAAGTGCAAGCCGTTCTTACGCACGCGTACCGCGTGTCCAAGTCGCTAAACTTCCCTGCCACGTTATGAATGCACATATGCGATCGTCTCGTCTGTTCGACACATGTTGCCAACGCGTCATGTGCTTTCCACGCTCAACTCGATCGGACGGGCTATCATCTTACCTGAGACAGAACATTCTTTAAATAGTATTCGATTCTCTGTGCAATCTGAACCATCAAATCGTCAGTCATTACGTATAATTAGCTGCGAGTAGACTCGATCAGTTCAACGAACCTAGGATCTTTCAAGGTTAGAGGGAAATGGTGGTGCATTCAGAACAAGATCTTAATAAGCCAAAGGATAATTGTAGTTAGGGTTAGGGATAGATTTTTTAACAGGTTTTTCTTAGGCTAAGGGTCAATGGTGGTTAATGTCAAGGTTAGGCTCTCTTGGGGCTAAAGGTAAATGGTGGCTAGTGTCATGGTTAGACATTTCACAGGTTTTTCTTAGGCTGGGGGTAAATGGTGGTTAATGTCAAGGTTAGGCTCTCCTTAGGCTCTTCCTAGGTTTGGGCTTTCTTTGGACTAAAGTAAAATAGTGGCTAGTGTTGGGGTTAGATTTTTCTTAGATTAAATGCAAATGATGGTTCCTGCTAGGGTTAGGCTTTCTCTAGAATGCTAATGATAGTCAGGTTAGGGTTACGTCCTCCATAGGCTTCATCTAGGCTCTTCCAAAGCTACAGGCAAATGGTAGCACTATTAAATTACGCTCTCCTTAAACTCTCCCCAAGTTAAACGCAAAGGCGATCATAATCAGATCCATGCTCTCCTCGGTCTGTTCCCAAACTCTCTCCTCAGATATTCGCAGGTCTAGAGTGCCAATGGTGATACTTTTAACTTCAACTCTCTCCAAATTGAAAACGAATGATGAATATCTTAGTCTGGACTCCTCCCAAGCTATCCCTAGACATCAAACGACATCAAGCTTCTCCCTGTACTTTTTCTTGTCGATCAAGAAATGCCTACGTTGCAGCCAACTGGTACCTTCTACCCGCCAGGTCAAGCCATTGTTATTCGGATGGCGTGTTCGTTTAGACAAAGCGACGTCCAAGCTGGCGTAATTTGCTCGTGAAACGAATTCCCTTCGTGAGAACGAGTCGCTTACGCATCGTGCGTGCACGGTTCGCGTGAAACTGGTGGTGTTGGCCACCGGCTCGTAACACGGATCGAGGCTTCACGCTCTGATTCGCTCCTGGTACAAACGCTGATCAAGACGGGCGCCTTTAAACCTCGAACCGCACACACGCGATAAAATCCGACAGTTCAACGACGTTCTTCGTCTCTTTTTCCTTCGTTTTTCACCTGGCTCGGCATTCCGCGCGATTATTAGCGGCTTCGTACGATCAAGCCGAACGCGGCGGGGTGTGTCCCGAGATCGAGAAACCTCGGGGAAAGATAAAAGCTTGACCAAGGAATGCCGGTCGAACCGGATGAGAGAAGAAAAGATTGAGATGTGTACGTACAGTGAGACTGGTTCCAGCGAACAAAGAGCGGAACCTCAAGTGTCTCGGAGGCGTACCCGCCGGGGGCTTTGGTATAGGTGCTGCTAAAGGATATCATTATTGCCTGGTGTACAGGCGGTGTTGGTTCTCGTTCGCGAAAGGAATTTCAACCGGGGAAAATCAATGACAAGTTGCTGGTATAGTCGACAGTCGCGTTTTTTTTTTTTTTGTTCGATTCGCGAACGTAACTTGGATATTTGTTAACATTAAACGTACCGACACTTTACGTATACCTGTTCTTACGATAAGAGGTCGTAAGACCTAATTCATCGTTTATTATAGGAAATAATTCGAAACGTAACTTCTGATTTCTAATGAAATAATCAAACGTATATTTTTATTTTTATAAATAAAATAATCAATTAATTACACCTTATTATGTATGAATTGTTTCTCCTTCGTACATTTGAAATTTTGAAAGGGGACATTTGACCCCGCTTGGTACGTTTAATGTTAAATCACAGTTTTATTAATTAGGAGATTGTAATTCAACGGTTTCCAATCTTTATGCTACTACGCCTCCTGGAACAACATTTTTTTTCCTCGCCTTTCTGTCTTTTATTTATTTTTGTAACCCTTTGCGCTCGAGCGGCGCCTCCGGGCTGATATATTTGATTTACTGGAATATTTTAAAATGTGAATTTAAGTTGAATTTATATTAGAATATAGGAAATTAGTGAGAAAAATAAAAATAAATGGATTCTCGGACATTCGTAGCAGTTTTCTTCTAAAATACAATATGTTATATTGTTTGGGGAATTTGGAAACTTTCGAATATTATATTTGGGACTGGAACTTGGAAAGTTTCGAATAAAATATTTTGGGGAATTTGAACACTTTGAAATATTAAGTGTATTTTTTTAGAAATCTGGAAACTTTCAAATATTATATTTTAGAAGAGGAATTTAACTAATTTCGTATATAATATTTTTAACAACTTGGAAATTTTCATTACGAAATCTCTAAGAACCCTAAATTCAATTAACGATGAACCATTAACCCTACCAAAAAAAACTATGTCTCACCACTTCCCTCAGTTTCCATTTAAATTCCACTTGTAAATCGTTGAATTTCAATAATTCAAAGCAATTCGTATTATTCCATTGTTAGTTTAAAATGGTGTTTCCAATATTCCTTTAATTCGAAGAGATTTACACTGAGATTATCTTAATTTTAAAATAACCCGTTAAAGATTTTCCCACTTCCTGATCAGTCTTCAACGAACGTCGTCAAATTAACCCACCGACGAACTTTATTAGCACATATCGAGCATAAATCCGCCGTTTTCTTGAAATTTCTAAAACTGGATATACAAGGAAAATATCCCTAAACAAAAACTGATTCACCTGTTTTTTCCCAATCAATTCGAATGTGTTCAGAGAAACCTTAACACCCGATACGTTTTCAGAATGCAGAACGTCGTACCCGTGTGTATTCTTGTTGTTGGCATTCTTTTGGCATTCCTTCGATCGGTGCCACGAGTACAACTATACAGCGAACAAACGATTCTTTGCCAGACGAAGAACGCCAGTCGTTGGAACGCGTTGGTACGGGTTTGTTTAATATTTCGTCGTAAGTTCGACCGGAAACGACGTCTTCCGCTTGTTAAACGAAACGACACACCGAGACTCGAAGGAGTGCATGGAAAGGAAAATCTACGGCTGCAATGGTTGGTACGTGGTCGTGCTGCTCGAACTATTTTTGTCGCTTTTCGATTTGCGTTTTGTAAACACGAATATGAATTGCCGTCTGCTGTAGGTGTTTCTTTGTTGGGGTTCTCAAACTTCTGCCAACTTATCGTTTCAAATATTAACCCTTTTCGTTCCGAACAACGCATAAGAGATACAAGGAGTAGGTTAATAGTCGATTTTTAAGTTTATCGAGTTCTTAAGAATATTATTTGGATGTTTCTGAGTTTTTGAGGAAAACAATTATGGTAGTTTTTTCGAAGTTTCCGGGAAAGGTTGTATTTCCAAATTCTCAAAAGTATATTTCAGAATTTTCAAATTCCTGAAAATATATTTTTAAGTTTCTAAGCTCCTGCAAATATTATTTAGAAATTTCGAAGCTTCTGAGCGATATTTCGAAATTTCCATACTCTTGAAGACATGAGATTGCATAATGTCTAAATTCCTAAAAGTATATTACGAAATTTCTACGTTCCTAAAAATCTAATGCTTCCGGTCAAAACAGCGCTAATTGCTAGTGTTTGATAGCAGTTGTGCTATCTTTGACAATCAACGTTTTTATTGCTTAATGAAACGAGAACTTGACGTTATGGGACTTTCGTCCACGGACAAATAGATTTCACTTAAGATTTGAAACAAGAATCAACGAATACGGTAATAGACTTAATTTCAAGTCGCACCGCTATCGATTTTAATCTCGGGCTTGTAATTGTTCAATTAAGACCGGTGATAAAACTTGTCCTATTATGTGTTAACACGGCAATTAGATAATTCCCCATTGTGTGGAAATTATTGATATATGAGTAAACGAATAAATTAACATCTACGTGGCTGAACGTGTATCTCGTTCGATTCAATCGTAATCAACTAGCACCAAAAGTACTATGTATATTTTTCACCCTTTGCACTCGAGTGGCGCCTCTGAGGCACCATATTTCATTTATCGGAGTATTCTAAAATACGAAATTCAAGTTTTATCCGTATCAAAATATAGAGAATTAAGGAATGGAATAAAAATAAAATAGACTCATAAGCATTTATAACACTTTA
Source organism: Stelis phaeoptera (assembly GCA_943735885.1). Lineage (NCBI taxonomy): Eukaryota > Metazoa > Arthropoda > Insecta > Hymenoptera > Megachilidae > Stelis > Stelis phaeoptera. The sequence goes on along the minus strand of OX030939.1, from coordinate 8,468,942 downwards.
TTTCCAAAATAGTGAATTTAGTTTTCGGAAGCTTTGGTGGAAAAGGTATCCAAAAACTGCTCCGAGTGCAAAAGGCTAATTTAATATTAAATATATAATCCTTACACACACACGGTGTATCATTCAACTTTTTATCTAACCAAATTAACACGTTGAATGCCAGCGCCCGAAATTTGTTTCCAATCAAATAATTAACATAAAGAAACGATGAAATAAATCGTAGATAGCGTTAATATTAACCCTTTCGCTACGAGCGATTTCGCTGAACGAGCCTCCGTGCCAAAAATGTACACGGCAGCGTTTACACCTCGCTGCAACTCGAGTAGCTCTGACAGTGTTTTTTGGAAAGAACAAAATACCGATGCTACATGTCCAAAGTAAGATACTCGATGTTCGATGACTCCAATTCGCTCGTCGTGTGTACCATACGCAGCATCTTATGCAGGGCGACTATAGTCAGCCGTAGTAACGAAAGGGTTAAGCTAATAATGCTGGTTATCAAACGGAAAGGTCAAATTTGAAAATTAATCGACCACATTGTTAATAATCACGGTTTTAGCGTGTCCGACTACATACGTCCATTTTCACTGTGCCATTCTAATAATAATTTATCGATCCTAGCCCCCATTTAACTAAACGAATCTTTAGATTTCTCGAACATATCAAGGCGTTAATTAGGACAATCGAATCGATGAGGGTAGAATATGCGTGGAACGGGTTAAAATCACACGTAGCTCGATAAGCGGACAGAAGCGTGTTCCTCGAACGACGGAGCATTAGAAAGTCGAGCCAGTCGAGCGTGAGTTAGAGACTCGATACGATAGATTACGGTTAACTGAGAGAATTTCGTAAGAAACCAACGAGAAAGGGATTCTTGAGGCCTCGAAGAGCACCAGGTGTTGTACCTTCTCCTTCGGCTCGTTTGTTTCAGCCTCTTTCGAGACCCTCAGAATCTTGTACCTACGTACTTGTGCAAGTTTTTACGACGACGATTAAAACATACACATACATACACACACGTGTGACAACACGGTGGCTGTTAACCGTCTCGAATATAATGGCAGTGCATCGATGTCAAGGACGGTGTTTAACGAACGGCTGGTTACAATCTGTAATTAACAGATTGTTGGGCCAGGTAATCAAGGGAGGTGGCTAATTTTCCTTTGTTGGTCGGCTGATGGGTTTTTGAATCGAGGGAAAGCTAAACATCACTCCGTTGTGTTGGTTTAATAGACTCGATTAATCGAGCAGTTTGATTTAATTATGTAATTTGTGAAATTGAATATGGGAGGTTCATTTTTATATTAATATTGCAAATTTTTGTACTAATGACTATTTGGGAGTTTGGACAGTTTCGAATGTTATATTTTAGGGAATTTGGATACTTTGGCGTATTATATTGTACTTTTGGGGGGATTTGAAAAGTGGATTTGGGGGGAATTTGGAATATTATACTTTTTGGGGGATTGGAAAACTGGAATATTGCATTTGTTGGGGGGAATATAGAAAATTTTGAATATTATTTTTTGGGATTGGAATTTGGAAAGTTTCGAATATAATATTTTTGGGGAATTTGGAAACTGGAATATTATACTTTTGAGGGGATTTGAAAACTTTGAAATATTATACTTTTGGGCGGATTTGAAAACTGGAATATTGTATTATTTGGGGAATTTGGAAACTTTCGAATATTATATTTTCGGCAACTTAGATATTTCCGTTACGAAAAGTGCCAAATCTCTAAGAACCCTAAATAATACAATTAACGACGAACCTTTAACCCTACCAAACAAACTATGTCTCACCACTTCCCTCTGTTTCCCCTTGATAAATTTCAAATTTCTTAGTCCGTTAATTTCAACTTCCAAAAATCGCTTTAAAAATGTACCCTCCAACATACCCCCTTATCATTTTAATTTAATTTCAAATCATTTAATATCAATACACCCACTGTCAAACTTTCGTTACTATAAAATAAATACAAAAAATGATATAAATTAGTAAATTAAGAGACTGAATTATCCATCCAGTTTAATACGTTAAATCATTAATAAAGTCATGAATGGGTCATTTGTAGTACTAGAACGCTTCAAGTATCGAGAAGTTTCGTTCCGAATTTTCCTGTCCATCAATCGTCACCGAAGGACGCATATATACGACGGCATGTTCTGGTATTCGTCGCGCGGATTAAAATCCACTATGGAATTCCAATGCGATCCGTTATACAATCGATGCGCCAGCCTTATCGATCTGTAACACCATCCACGGTAAACGAATTCATCGGGTCGATTGCCAATCGATCGTCATATTAGGAACTTCATTTCCGGCCAGTGTCCTTTTCGTTTCCTTTCGACCCTGTGCCTTGATAACCACCAAATCGTGACCTTCTACTAATTAATCATTCGATTAACGCGTTCAGAATTTCAAACGTTGCGACTGTTATCACACCGTTTCTTTCTTATTTTTCTAAAGGAATGATTTTTCGAATTTTGCATAAAAACTATTATAAATGAAATAACGAATGATTGTACAATATAAATTCAGATAATTATAATAATATGTGTCAATCATTCGACGGCGAACCGTTTATACGGCGGCAGCTTAATTTTAATATTTTAGTTTATTTCGCTTACATTCTCAAATATAAAACCTTTTTTCGACAAAAATTTTCGAAATATTATTATATTTTCCCTTGGTTTGGGTCGTGATTGACCCAGCCTCCGCCGTTTGAGAGTTAAAATAAGGTTTCACGGGAAATTGTACGAGATCCTAGGTATAATATATAAGTAAATAATAATAAATATACAAACAAAGCAGTAAATTGTATATTTTTGACAACCAGGAATATTTCGGGTCGAAACGATATCCTTTGCTAAAATTGCCAAAATTTTATATTTATCAAGTAATTCAACCCTGAACCGGACTTCCGATTTTAATCTCTTTATAACGATGATTATTTTATTATTGCAATAAACATAGGAATATTATGAAAATTATTAGTTTGAAATTACATAGGCTCGTAAAGGATTAACCGAAGGTTTAACAGCCTGTCTCTGTTACCATAAAATACAACTTAAGCACGGATCATAAACGATCCAACGTTCGGTGTCGTTGCTAGAAGTGTCCCTCTCGAACGATCGTAAAATCGAACGAGAGAATTGGGTATCCGGTGAGTTTATTTTCAAGCAAAATTATCCTTCACCTTCCGCATCCGTGATTCTTCAAGGCAGAGCAGTATCTAACCAGGAAAGCAATTTCCACGCTCGAAGGATACCAGTTTGTGACGAAATTTTCCTTCCACTTCGTGTTTCTCTTCCTCGAACTGTCCCCGCAACCGGATCCATCGAGACGAAATCATCGAAACGATTTTATTGTATCTAATAATTTCCTTCGTAACGATTGATCCTTGCTAATTGCGAGCAAGATTCATCGATTATGTACAGTGCCGAGCACGGTTAGCCTTCCTTCGGGAAAATGGCCGCGTATGGAATGGAAACCCCATTTCTGTTCTTAATATTTGAAAATTATTGGTTAGAATTAGGGTTCGGATTAGGTCCAATATTTGAAAATTATTATGCTTTAAATGTAGGTTTGGGTTTGGTTCAAATTTGGTCCAATATTTGAAAATTATTACGCTTTAAATATAGGCTGAAGTTAGGTTCGGATTAGGTTCAATATTTGAAAATTATTACGCTTTAAATATAGGTTTGAGTTTGATTAAAATTTGGTCCAATATTTGAAAATTATTACGCTTTAAATATAGGTTTGAGTTTGATTCGGATTAGGTTCACTATTTGAAAATTATTACGCTTTAAATGTAGGTTTGAGTTTGGTTAGAATTTGATCCAATATTTGAAAATTATTACGCGTTAAATTGTAGGTTTGAGGTTGGTTAGAATTTAGTCCAATATTTGAGAATTATTTGGCGTTAAATTGTAGGTTAGGGTTAGGTTGGGATTAGGCCCAATATTTGACAATTATTACGCGTTAAATATAGGTTAGAGTTTGGATTAAACCCAACAGAATTAGGTTAATTCAATTATCATAATTATTAGAAATTTACAAAATTGTATATTATTTGTAATAAATACCCAGAATTCCTGTTAAAGAAAATTTACCACATACATATTTCTTCGATTAAATCTTCCATAGTCTTATTTGTTCGATTATAAAAAGCGTCGGTTCGATCCAGTGGTCAGGTATTCCCGTTGAAATAAGATTGCGGTAAAAAGTGTAAGAAAACGAAAAACAATATCCCAGAAGGAAAGAATCCCGATCTTGTATTCGCGACGCATTTCACGCTCGAAAGCGAGAGACAACTTCCGCTTCGAAAAGCGACCTCAAACGAGGACACTGACCTTCTGTCGATCGACGGATCGATACACTGAGAGTTGAATCTAGGAAGAGGCCTTGATCGTCGATGAAAATGTCCCGGGTACTCTTGCCAGACCAAGGACGTGTTAATTAACGTAAGGTAATAACGATCGAAGAGGTATACAAGTGCCGATCCAATCGTACTCTGAAATTATTGTGCTTCGATTTATTCCTTGATTTTACCCTTTGTTGGAAGCCAAAAATCCTTCCAGTTACTTGTTTCTATTCTCGATAAACTTGGTAAATTAATCACCGATATTCAGCACCTTTCATCGAACGAATTTGCAAATATTTATGTAGACATTTTTATAAGTATCTCGGGATGGTAAAAAGTAATTAAAAAGGAAACGTAGCCGAAGCAAATATTTGTGATTGATTTAGTATTTCTAATTTAGTAATTTTTATTTTTAATTTCGATGACTAAAATACACACTTGTATTTTTTTTTTTTTGTCTTTAAAGGTTCGAAAGGAAATGAAAAATACTGACAAAGGAGCTATTTAAAGGTGAAATATTTGCATACAATTTTAGCAGTTTCTCTGTCGTACAATTACGATTCGAGGAAAAGATCGGATCGGTTGAACAAACTCATTGTCATAATTGGTCGTTCGATTCATCGAGTATTCCCCGGTTTGTCGGTTCCTAGAACCAACCACGTCCCAACTTTGATTGTTCGCCGAGGGAATATTTTTGCGTAACCGCGTCGGGTCGGTTGGGAAGATCAACGATGTGGCCAGGTGTTGTAGTAGCAGGAAATTTCGAAACGAGCCTACCGTACAACCTGCACGGTACACCTTTCTACCTTCCGATGGAAATCGACCTCCACGATGTCTGTAAAACCCGTTCCCAATGTACATGCATATCTACTCACCGCCACCTTATCATCTCTTGAATCTACGAATTTGCTTGATGATAAACTTGAGGTTCTCTGTTCTCTTAATTGCAAACGACGCGACGACCAGGTGCCCGGAACAAACAGAACAGAAAGACGAAATAATTTACGTATTTTGTTAACCTGACCTTGGTCAAAATATTCACAGTTGTCTTATAATCAAATTATGGAAGTCTTGAACAATTTTGCAATATTTTAACTATATTTTAACAAGAATTTTAATTAGGTTAACAAGACGAAAAGAAGTCAGGTTCGATACAAATTACATGGACAACCATGGAACCGGATTTGGTCGTCCGGTGAACCGATCGAGACAGATGTCGATGGCAGGGTGAATCGGATCGGTTCGATTCGAAACAAGCTTTCCAGCCGGCGCTAATTGCTACCCTGACGCTTTAATTCGATTACCGAGCTATCCTGACGAGTTGACTCGTTACCGCGGATTCGACGCTCGGACGTGGACCGTTTACTTCTATTTTCGAGCTGATTCCCGAGGCTGAAGCGTATTTCTAGCGTCGACTCCGCGGCGTACTGTTCTGGACACGAAACAAAACGATCAGTATAATCGTGTTCGAACAACCGAATCGCCATGATAATTTATAATCGATTAACCCTTTGTCTTGCGATTTATTTCGATGCAAAGGTGTCCGTCAATCCAATTCTAAAGAACATAGAATGTTTCAATTTGTACGAACAATAAAATTGCATACGATATAATTGACAGAAGAAATTTAGGGCAAGGTTGCGAATTTTTAATTGTCATTCTAATGATTTCACCTTGAAATATGCTGTTTTGTATTCGATCTCGAAGAGAATTCATGATTTTGTGATTGTATCTTATTGTAAGCGATTTTTAATAGGAGCACTTGATGACGACGTGGTAATTAGTTCTAGTAATAATTATTACCATTTATGGCCATGCTGTGTATCATGCACGAACACGCGATAATATCATTGCCGATGCTTGAACATAATTAGACGAGAAATAAAATGCAACAGTTAATCATTAGAAATTTCCAGTTTGGAAATTAGAAAGCATCTATTCTTCGTTAATGCTTCTTGGAGTTGCAGTAAAGTATCGATTAGATTTAATCGCATGAACATCCGTTTTTACATCCCTCTTTTTCTTTTTTTTTTTCTTTTTTTTTTCTCTTTTTTATTAATATTAGCCGCTTGCGTATCAGTTTTAATTGATCAGATTTTTCGTTACACGTATTTATTTATTTGATTTCTTCTGGAGAAACGTGAACGCATGAACTATTTAAATAACGAATATCAAATTTGTTTCAGTAAAAAATTTCTATTTTTCGTTGAATAGTTTCAACAAATCGTTCATTTTTCTTCAAATTGAACGAACGATTCGTTGTCTGACTTGATTTTATATGATTTTTCGATTAAGTTTGTTTTAAGCGTTTGTCGCACGTAGTTGCATGTGTTCTCACCGCTGTTGTTTTGGATTGTTTGTTGCACATTAGGTCCAGACGAATGTCCCAGGATATCACGCATTCGAGATCCACCGAAAACCTCACAGCATCTTACTTCAGGTACGTATATCCTCGGATTTGAACCATCGGATGGCTGTCGAGCTAAACGGCAAACGTATAGAATCGAACGAAATGGAAATTTCAATTTTCAAACCGATTCTGGAATGAATATTCTTACACGATTCAAGTATAATTCTATTAGCAATTTATTGGGAAGTATACAAATTAAACTGACATTGATAATTGTCTGAGTATTAGAATAAAATAATAAATAGAATCAGAATTATTAAAATTGACACAAATCGTTAAAGTTCACGACTGATCAATTCAATATCGAACGTGTTGAAATTTTATAATACTACACAAAGACCGAAAAAAAGAAAGAAAGAAAAAACTACAAGCCAATTGGCTGGATTTTACCTGTTGCAACATCGTGTAATTTGTTCGCGCCTCGTGCTCCGTCACTCGTGAAATTTACTTTTTCCCGCGCTCGACGATTTCATTCATGATTCAAGCACGATCGTCGTTTGCCTCCAATCTTTGCCAGCCATTCTCGTCTTGCGGAGTTCATTTAATACAACGACTCGTGGCATGGTTCGTTGCATCGTGAAATTGCATTGTGTCCCGGTCTCTCTCTCGCTTAAGCAAATTGAGAATAATACGCGTTTAAAACCTGCGCAATAGATTCTTCGCGTCGAAATGAATCGAAAAGTCCTTTGCCGTTTTTCGATACGATGCTCCGTAGTCGAGATACGAGCGATTGAAGATTGGACGTTCGATTTCCGGGGTGGGACCACGTGACCGGCCGCGCGGGCCAATCAGGCGAGGCGTACGCGCGCCAACCCGGAAGTCGAACGTCCGATCTTCAATCGCTCGTATCTCGAAAACTAGGCGTCGTAGCGAAAAACGGTAAAGGACTTTTCGATTTGTTTCGATCCGAGGAATCTGATTCGCGGTTCGAAATTTTCTTTGGGTCACTTCGTATATGGGAGTTTTCTTACTCGTACGGGTTTGAACGATTAACATGGAAAGTGAACGCGGTGCGAAAGTGTACGCTACGAGGTTATCAATGAAATTATTAATTCGAAACTTTTCCTTTCTCAGGAGCAAGAGCCGTAGCGTGGATCATGGATTCACGACGCCTTTCGATTTGGATTCTTTGAGGAACAAGGTCGAAGGACGTTTCGAGTCGGTCGACAAGTTATCGAAAGGTGAGTAACCATTTAATCATTTTTATTTCATTCTTTCTTCGTTAAATTTGTCCTTGAAACTTCGAGCGATTTTCATCGTGTTATAAGATGAAAGTGATATACGATATCGCTATGACGAACGCGTTTTTAGCGTGTGGTAAAAAACAGACACGAAGCGGAAGTTCGGTTGAATCGATCGAGGAAAGAGGACTCGGATCGAACGATCGAGAATCGATCTTGCCGATCCGCGAAGACGAAGGTCTCGATCTTTGGCGCTCGCGTATGCAACCTTACCAGCGGGAATTACATTGACTTACTTTCTTAAAGTGGCACGAATGCCAGGTTTGATCGATCGCTTCGCGCGTTCCCTTAATTGACATTCTTCCAGCGAAAAGATTTATCCGCCTGTTTCCAAGCTGATCGTGAGTTAGATGTATCCACCAGTGACGAACAACGCGTTGTCCATGGTTAATAAATAATGTTAGAATATAAAATTTCGATTAAAATCAAAATCATTGGCTAGTAATTATTGAAGGTTAATCAAATATGGCTAATTTTACTGGGTAATATTTCTTATTTCCAAGTAACGAGAATATTGGAATAATGCTGAGATAAAAATTGAAATATTAGATTAAAAAAATAATCCGTGTCACGGCTTACGACGCATTTAGTTCGTTAATAAAATGAAATTTCAAATTTAATTCCAATTGTTATCGTATCGATTACACTCGTGAGTCGTCAAAACTAAAGTATGCACAATATTTCAATCTTCTTTCTTTCCTTGACATTGATAAATATTTAGTTGATGCGTAATATGTAACGATTATCAACTGTGTCGTAATTGTTAATAAAAATAAACATAGAACAATCCGTGTATATCGTATAAATTGATAAATTAATCGATAGCATTCCGAACAATTAAGATGTTTACGTGTCTGGCTACGCGCGTCCGTTTTCACTTGTGCCAGCCAACGAGTTATGATTTGCCAATTCATTTCGTACGAGGTACATATGTAGTGTTACGTTAATTTTCGTTTACGAAACGTATCGGTTGCGAGCGTAATCGAGCGTCAGCAGAACGCCAGCAACGATTCACGGTATCGGAGAAAAAGAAAGGAAGATTATCGAACCGGACAGGCGTCTGAATGGAAATCTGAAACGAAAGCTGTCGCGATTAATTTCTCGATTACCGTTTCATTAAACGGATACGATATCGACGTTGATTTCCCTCGAATCCCGTGGATCGTACACAAGGTAAAAGTAGGGTTGGCATAGGGGATGGGAGATGAAACGACAAGCCCAACGGAGGGGATGGGTATATCGTTTCCACGAGCGGAGATTACCTCGAAAATTTAAATCCTGCCTGTCCTGACGGTCTCTGCGAGCACTTTATTAAACACAGAATCGATGTCGGGCCAGATACGGCACACCAAGTACACACAATGAGCATTCATGACACTCGACCCCTGTCTACGTGTGTGTGTGTGTCTTTAATAGGCGTCGAGGATTTGCCAAATGACAGAGTCGTTCGAATTCCCCGAACGCTCGCCGCTCGAAATTTATCTAATTATCTCGTGAAATAGCACGGTGTCGGCCGACTTCCGACTGGGAAAATTAGGGAAATTTTGTGCCGCACGACACTTTTTCACTGGTCGATAATTAACCCTTTCTGTGCTCCTGTAAAATTCCGTATTTCAAAATTTCTTTTTCATATGTTTTGGGTAGCAAGTAAATTATGCAATGAGTTATTCGTGTGATAAAAAATGATTTTTTGTAGGTTAAAGGTACTTTGTTGTTTTCTTCTACGAAAAAAAAAAAAAAAAATTAATTTTTAACGCCTAATCGAAAAAAAAAAGAAAGAAATTTAAGAACCCTTAGAATTTAAATATTTTTTGAAGTTTTTCAGCAATTCCAGCTATCAACTATTTTTTCTACAATTTGTAATGTTTCGTTTTTAATTTTAATATAATTTGATCGACTACGAATATGTATATCTGAGATTCTTTTTTCTTCGATACAATTGAATTTTGTTAATTTATAGATGATACTTGGAATAATTCAAAAACTGATCACTTGAACCTTAATCTCCTACGAAGTTCTAAGTACTTATCAATCGATTCACAAAAATCATTGAAGTATCATCAAATAAAATTTCCTATCTAATAGATATCGTGCTGAAAATATCACGGTTAGTCGTGGTTATCTAGTTTCCACGAGTAAACAAAGGCGAAAGGCTTTATCTTTCTAGGAACCAAGCAAATCAGATATTATATGTATAATATAATACATTACAGTACTTACATTATTGCTCTTACTTCAAATAAAAAATTCTGAATATTGTCGTTTGCAATTAAAATTTCAATAATAAAAATACACAAAGCATACCGAAAATTATTTATTATTCATTACCATGAATAATTCAACTCATAATGTATGAAAGGTTGGTTTATAAAAAAGCAAAAAAAAAAAATACAAAGAAAAATGAAAAATTGTGAGGTCATTCAATGACGAAAGAGGAGCAATTGATGATTGATTGATTTATAGCGACGAAGTATCTTTTTCTGTCTGCCGTGGCGAAAAAGTATTTATGATAATTTTGAGTTAAGTATTTGAGGCAATTGTATGTAATTTCTGTTATGTAGAACTACCCACTGCCTATTTAAAAAGATTGATAAAATAACGAATATGAAATTTTACATGGTTAACCCTTTCGTTCTGAATAAACGTAAATATGTGTTCTTGAGAAATAAATCCTTGCGTATAAGTTAAAAATATAATATTTTGCAAGTTTCCATTTCTAAGTTTTCTAATTTCTGTTTCTAAGCTCCCAAGTTTCTTAATTTCTATTTCCAAGCTCGCAAGTTCCTTAATTTCTATTTCTAAGCTCCCAAGTTTCTTAATTTCTATTTCTAAGCTCCCAAGTTTCTATTTCTAAGTTTCCAAACTTCCATTCCTAAGTTTCTATTTCTAGGTTTCCAAATTTCTATTTTTAAATTGCTAAGTTTCTAAATTACCAAGTACCTATTTCTGACCTATCCAAATTTCCAAATCTTTAACCTTCCAAAACTATCCCATAACGTTAAAAAATTTCCAACTTCCTGTACCTTCTAAACTCCGAAAAATACAATATTCCTTTTTCTAATTTCTACAAAAAGATACAATATTTCAACTGACAACCAAATTTTCCAAATATTAATATTCCCTTAAAAAAAATTTCCCAATGAACCTGTCCAATAATTTATAACACAAAAAAAACCTCATACAACCGTATTAAATACAAAATTACCTCATAAAAACTAGACACACTAAAAAGAACCCTTTTCTCCTCATTCCTATCTATGATAAGCAAAAATCAACCGTCTCTTATCAGAGCACGTTTTGTAAATATATACACATCATTTAAGTAAGTATCAATTAAGTCGATGTTGTAATTTATCGACGCGTTGGACGATCGATTTCAAGTATTATCGTGGGTTAATTCGTAGAAGTGCGATAGCCGAAGCAAACGAAAAGAACGAAGACAAAATGTCAGAGAACGTGCATTAAAATTAAATAATCGCGCCAACGATGACGTGATTGCAACATGGCTGTCATAGTCGAGGATCGCGGTGTCTGACTGGTCGGCGAGTAGTCTGTGTTCTCGTCGCGCGTCGTCAGCTAGAGAATGCTCGTTCGCGACGTAATTTTTCCACGCGATTTACCTGAAATATTATACATAAAACATCCATTCGACAAAGTGGCCGAACAATGGTAAAAGTGTGAGGACGAAAACATCGAAGCGAGAAGAGAGAATTATCGATATAGAATCGAGATACGAGGATCGGTATAACGACGTTCAATTGCGTTGCCTTGAGTTTGGAAGCTAGTCAGGTGAAATCACGAAGAGCGGCTACTGAATCGTTTAACACCTTGGCTGGTATATCGGAGTCATCGGCGACCGTTTCGTTTCGAACAGTGTTTACGTTTATAAATACGTAAATTAGATTCGGAGTTTTTATTAATATTAGATTTGGAAGTTTTCGGATTCTTAAAGATTCCTGGAATTATAAAGTTTGGAAGTTTATAAATTTGTGATATTTCTAAGTTTCTAAGTTCCTAAAATTTATAGTATTTCAAGGTTGTTAAGTTCCTAGAAATATGATACTTAATTTCTATAAATGCAGCGTTTGGAAATTTCTAAGTTCCCAAAAGTATATTGCCAAATTTCTGAGCTCCAGAAATATAATATTTCAAAGCTCCTAAGTTTCTAGAAATATAATATTCCGAAATTTCTCCATTCTACAAACGCGATATCTTGAAATACCTACGTTGCTAAAATTATAATATTTCAGAGTTCCTAATATTCCTAAATTTCCTAAAAGTATAATATTTCGAAGTTCCCAAATTCTCGAAGTATATTTCTTCTCCCAATTAGTAGCCAGAGTGAAAGGATTAACTAATTCGGTGTTGGAAACTAACCAAAAGCAAAGAAAATTGCGAAAAATTTGTTACGTACGTTAATATTGAAACTGTTAATTCGAAATTTCAAGGTTTCGTTTAAAAATGGAAATTACTATTGTACCGTGTCTGACCACACACGGTCATTTTCACTGTGGCTTTCAACGTGTTATTATGTACAGTGCAAATAACCGAAGGAAAAAGAACTGAAACAGAATTTTAAATAGCATCAACGCATTAAACGATACAAGCAAAATGACTCTCCACAATTGCAATTATTACAATTATTATTATGTTTTCCAATTTAAACGTTCCACTTGGTACCCTGAAAGAATTCTGTTTACTTCTGTGAAGTTTAGAAAGTGGAAATCAACCCTGTGCCCATTTAATATCCCTGCTGCTTTGGTTTCAATTATTTAACGCCGAATTGTTGGTCATTCTTTGCCCGTTCAATATTTCAAACAAAAACAATTCACTTGGTAAAAATAAAATACATAGTCACATAACTTTCGAGTATTTATTTTCGAAAATTACAGGTCACACATTTTATCTGTTGTTAATTATTTCGTTATTGAAATACGACGGTTTTCTTGAGAAAAATCGAAGAAACTAGCGTATAAAAAAAGTAGTAGTTTTCGATAACCCAACGAGAATTCACGATCGATAACTCTTAGTTGAACGCCTAGACTGCAACGCTGAAGCAGTTCAAACTATAATTAAATAATAGTTTTATTTTCAATACATTTTATATTCTGTTTCCATAATATATATTATTATTTCGATTATTCGTAAATTTCAACCGTTCAAAAAAATGTAAGAAATTCCTAATAATATGGTTGACAGATTTCTGTGGATATTCAAGTGACGTGGCTAGTCAAAATGTTAAATGCAAACGGTTCGACGTAATCGATATTATTGTATACGATCTTCTTGTTTAAGGAAGACACGGTCTTACTTCGAGCATTTAGAACGAAGCAGTTCTGTAATCGAAGTCGAGAGATGGAATAAAGTTGTAGTCAGCTTTTGGTGTTCGTTAGCAGGGTAGATTAGGGTTACTGCTAAGTTGACTTGTTAATTAACGCTCGCCGAGTGCCTCGATGAAAAACTAGCGTGCATCTAACGCAAGAAGAATTATCAATTCTTTAGACGAATAATTGATAATTCGTTTTCTGAAATTTAACAGATAAGAATTGTTGTATCGGAGTAATTAACTTTGAGATCGGTAGATGATTTGTATCGTACGTGAAAAATGATTAATTTAGATTTCAAATTTGTAGAAAATTCTGAAATGTTTATCATTTTTAAATTTCAAGGTTCGGAATACAATTTATTCTTGATACGATTCTGTTGCTCGTTATTAATGATCTCCAGAACGGTGGACGCATTTTAGAAGCTGTCGGAGGCGTTGCTGTTATTGAACGGAATGAATATTCATTAAAACAGGTGGATGCAAAATGATACAGTACCAGATCATTATCATCGTCTTCATTATTCCGTAACAGACGCTATTCACAATCAAACACGAAAACAGCCCAGCTACGAATACTTCAAAATTCATTGTGTTTCTTTTTTTTTTTTGTGTACAAAGTTTCGAAAAATAAGAAGGTAACTGTACCTAATCACCTTCTTTTAATTTTTTTTAATTCGTTCTATTAATATATTTTAAATTAGTAATTTTAATTGAATTTTAGATTTCGGATTCTTTTATTTCTAGTTCTCTAAATTATCAATTTTAATTTTAATTATTCTCCTTTCACAGTATACTAATTTTAATTCAAGTCACTAATTTATAATATATCTTAAATTTAAGGCTTCGAAAGGTCTTTTCTGTCAAATTCCTGCTTGTAAATAAAAAAGTTCAATTTCTAACATTCCTTACTACAAAACAAAATAGGCTTTTATTTCTGGTTCCCCAAATTATGAATTTTAACTTGAAATATTACTTTTATTAATGTATCTCACTGTATATCAGTTTCAAATCAATTTACCAATTTAATATATTTTAAATTTAACGCTACGAAAGTCCTTCTCTGTCGAATTCCTACTTGTAAATTACAAAATTTCATTTCCAAGAATCCTTACTCGAAAAGATGGTTATCAAAATTTTCTATACACTATACACTTTTACCATGTACTTCAACTTTCTCATTGGTACAGTATCTGAAATTCCCGTTCGGTTTCAGTTTCGATCTCCAAACGATGATCCAGTGATTCATAAATAATCGACCAGCTTCTCGTACTTTTACTTTCTGCTTTCACTTTTGCTTTCCAAACAAAACGATACAACGATTTTCATTCGACTACCGAAAATCCAAGCAACGTCCTTGTATTTCTCGAACGTGTAATTCGTGTCTGAGTATTTTGAATCGCGCTCGAGTGTATTTATTCCTTTTTTTTTTCTTTCTTGTTCTTCATTCAGATCCCTGGTTATTTATTCGTAACTTTGAAACACGCAAGACATCTTAAGACCGAGTCAATGTCGAGAGAAGCATCAAGGCTGATACCCAAGCAAACAGACGCTGTGGTTTCAGTGTAGAAAGCGTGAAAATCGGATACGCGAACCGATGTTCGTTAAATCTAATCCAGATCTACGTGTTTTTGCCCGTACACACCCGAAGAAACTCTCATTCGTAAACATTCAATACGCATAATTATTTCAGTCTATAATCGATTTCGATCGTGGACCATGTTCGTAACTTTCTCCAAAGTTCGTTCAAAAATTGCTCAGATTGTATCACAGAAAAATTATCATAGATATGGTGAGGAATTATTGTTGTTGTTAACGCGCAAAAAACTTTTACAAACGTTCATAAATATTCAATATGAATATAATTATCACAGACTGTAATTGATTTTGATCGATTTGATTTTATCAGATTGCTGATGAAATTGGTCAGATTGCTCTTGAAATTTTGTTTCGAAATGACTGAAATTGTATCAGAGAAAAATTTACGTAAATATGATGCGGAATTATTATTTCTATTTGATGAATTTTAACCCTTATGCGGATTAAAAGGGTTGCAGTGGTTTTCGTTCTGAATTTTTAAATTAAGAATCTTTTAATTCATGTTGATACAATTATTCGATAATTTATGTGATGATAAAGCGACTTCGTTCGTGTTTATTATAAAAATAATGGTTCTAGAAAATTATTATGTTCAGTTGGAAATTTTTGTATGTAAAGTTTAATTATTTCAAAGATTCTTGTAACCACGAATCTAAATTATATAGGTATGATTATTCCAAAAGTTATGGCTAACAAGTAATTTTGCATTAAAACAAATGTAAAAGTTTTCCAATTTAGTTGTTACTTCACAAACAGTGAGTTTATTTATGAAAATTCGATCGAGTGTATAATTATTAATAGTTGTATTATCTTCATTCTTCGGTAACGAAATTCTTTTTGCATTCAACGTTTCACACGTTGGCTAATTAGAATATCAAACATTGTCTCGCAGACAGGTGTAAAGTATTGCCATTTTAGAACGGTTATTGTACAACACACTTTTGAACAACGCTAATAATAATAGTGTCTATTCTTGCGTACTTCCTGTTCTCCACTTACGTACTATTGTTCCTGCATCTGTCTGTTGTTTCGGTCATTATCAAACTCGTTAAACTTAATTTGCATGTTGAACATCGTATCTGATGATCCGAGTCGAATTCGACGATCAATAAATTTTTTAAATATCGTCGTCCCTTCGAAAATACTTTTTCGTGTTCACAACCATTGAGAATAATAGAGTTTATTAAAATTGATCAGATTTCATGTGGCTTTGGAATAAGAAATACGATATTTTCAGTATCTTTTCTTCTTTTTATGATACCAAGTTGAGTCAGACCGGTAAAATTGTTAAATAATTGAGATTAAAATATTTTCTTCTTATATCATTCTATTAGAACAGAAAATCTTGCAGTATGTTTCATCGTGGACGGTCGTTCGTCTTCTTTTTCGATCATTATTGGAGCCCCTTTTTTTTATATGGGTCAACGAAGTACCATCAATCAGGTTGCGGTAATTGACTTTGGCTGTCGACGTTCAAGTTTCTCTCTTTGTCTTCTTGCATTTTCTTACGCACGTTTCTTCGCAATCGACCATCCGCTATTCTTATTACCCGACTGCGCGACAGCGAAGACTATGTAGAGTTATGGATTTGAATCAATGGGGTGTCCATCGATTCGTCTAAACCTAGCAATGGTTAAAGACTAGGTTTTGTTTTTAAAAAATCAAAATAGCAGTCGTAAAATACAAAATAGCGGTTAAAATTAATAGGCCTCGTCAAAACCATATTTATAAACAGGAACCAACGATATATTGATAAAACAAAACTAAAAAGTCGTCAATAAAAAAAAGTTAATTAAAAAAAAACCCTGACTGCGTAAAAAGTGAACTAAAAAGATGGAATCGCTTTTTACGCAGACGGGTTGTTTGTTTTTGTTTTAATTAACTTTTTTTTATTCGTAAATAGTATCCTGAGGATTTTCAAAATTTAACCATTGATCAAGAATTTTCTTTATTAATATTTCCACGGTGTTTCGTGTTAGAACTACTACAAATTAACTGTTTAATTTCTATAACGTTCATAGAAGTTAAATAGTATAATTTCTATGGTATTGACGAACGATGGAAAATTTTCCATATACCTGGAGAATTCTGTTTGAATTTTGAAGTATTTTTACCGATGAAGATATTCTCTCCTAGTGCGGTGAACAGTTAACAAAGTTGTCAGAAGTTGTTTATTGAACGTTCAGTTGAATGTGACGAATCCAAAAGGGATGAAAATCGATAGTGCAAATATGTCGACAACGTCGTGGGAGTTTTTGGACTACGAACCGAACAATATTCATATATTTGAGAAGGAATTCCGAGACTACGTGGTGTACTATGCGGTTGACGGCGATTCACCGTGTTCGATTCACGAAGGATTCCGACACAGCTTCTCCACCAGCACAGGTATCCTCAGAAATGTTTATAAAGAAAGTATATTTCATTTGGAAATTCAATTGGTATTTGGAAATTGTTTGAATAAGTAATTTTCTAATTTGATATTATTCGAGTACCTAATTTCAGAATTCGGTGTTGTTCAAGTACCTAAGCTTAGAATACAGTATCATTCGAATACCTAATTTTCAAATTGACCATTATTTGATTACCTAATTTTCCAATTTGATATTATTCGAGTACCTAATCTTAGTATTTTGGTATCATTCGAACACCTAATTACAAATTTGGATA
The DNA here is from genome assembly GCA_943735885.1 of Stelis phaeoptera. Taxonomy (NCBI): domain Eukaryota; kingdom Metazoa; phylum Arthropoda; class Insecta; order Hymenoptera; family Megachilidae; genus Stelis; species Stelis phaeoptera. Next base: position 8,451,330 of record OX030939.1, on the reverse strand, counting down.
TTATTCGAGTACCTAATCGAAGAATGCGGTATTATTCGTGTACCGAATTTTATCATTGGGCATTATTGGCATCATTCGTATACCTAATCCTCGAATTCTGTATTCGAAAGCCAAATCTCAGAATTGGGAATTATTTGAACGCCTGTGTTTCAATTCGGACATTATCCGAATAAAAATTACAAATATCGAATAATTTTTATATTCAATTACCTAATTATTAGGGTTGGGAATTATCCGACTACCTAAATTCCAAATTTCCCTCTATTCCAATAATTAATCTTAAGATTGATCGTTATTCCAATGAAACTTCTGAATATAACAAAGTTCAGAAGTAACGAAAAGATGAAGCGATTAAATATTTAAACGGTTAAGTTTTCACGGTTGATCGAAGAATCTAAATTTATAATCGTGAAACGGAAGAATGAATTTCAAATGCGTATTTAATAATCAATGTTATCTTGCGACGTATTAGATACGGTTATTTCTGTCGTGTCAGTGAACGGGTTAATCAATCGTCCGAATCTTGATATCTGGACGATGATCAGGTATTTGAAGACAAACGTTGGAACGACGGTATTAAATGAAACCGTAATGAACAAGTGTCTCAGCAAGGTTTAATATGGATAGTTGCGAAGTAGGTCTGGGACGTTTGAACACGTCTGGTATACTCGAATGTTATGAATAAAATTTGAATATTTTCATGCGACCAGCATTGTTACCCTCTTGACTAATATTTTGTTACTTAACAAGAATATCAATCGTATGTTTATCAATTGACGTAATTCTTTCGCTTTAATTGACCAAAAATCTTATATAAACGCATGTTTATTTCTACGTTGACAATTGTTACGTGTTTGAAAATTTTAATCTTCAAAGCACTCCAAAATTACGACAATTTGAAGATTGCAAATGAGAAATTTGCCGATTTCATAATATTTCTAAAGTATGAAAAATCTTAAATGAATCTTGATAGAAACAGTTGATTACATCTATTGATACATGATTTTTAATTCGAATTTTTCTTCCAAAAAGACAGTTAAATATTGGGTGAAGCGAAAAACAATGTCTCTTCTTTTTAAAACACTTACCTTTCTCAAGTTAAAGCAGCCAGAATTTTATAAAAGAGGCATCGAAAAGTTGCCTAAGTTGTGACAAGATATTGTCAATAACCATGGAAATATTATATATCTTTTCTTTATAAATAAATTTATTCACATTAAAAAAGAGACAACATTTCTTTTCGTTTTACCTAACGTTTTAAAACAATTCACACGTTATTCTGTCGATTACGAATGCATTTCATATTCACACGTTCGATCGCGTTGAAGTGCAAATGATAACAAGCTATCTCGTCGCTAGATAAGCTCGTATCACTAGATAACAGGTAAAACGCTTTCTTTTTCAATTCAACAAATACGAACTATCATGGAAAACAAGTCTGAAAGAGCGACGCTTCTTCTTCCGAACAAATGTATTGTCCTCTCAGCGACGATTCACAACGGAAACGCCACGCACCGTGATTGATTTAATTGCGAACAACGTTTGAGTCTGCATTCTTGCCAGCTGACTTGAGATATTTACACCGTTTTTTATGTAAACAATAAAAATTGCAAATTCAATACAAGAATTATAATTTCTCATTTTTATACCGTTTTATTCGAATGCCTGATCAATTAAATTCAGATTTTTATTTCGATACGTATCAATTTTAATACGGTCAGATATTTTTATATAAATCTGGCTAACAAGGAAAAGAACGGAAATGGCCCGCTTCGATTTTGATGAAACTTCGTAGGTTTGTTAAGCAGGGAAAAATAAGTGAAACCAACCCTTAAAATTTCGATCCACTTATTCTATCTCGAAAATCCTCGGACAACGAAGGCAAATCTATGTTAACACGTTGACTGTCACAGTGAAAACGGACGTGTGTAGTCAGACACGATAAAATCCTAATTATTAAGGGTGCAGTCGATTAATTTTTCAAATTTAACATTTCAATTCGATAGCTAGCATTATTAGCTTAATGTTAACGCTATCCGTGGTTTATTTCGTCATTTCTGTTGGTAATTGTTTGATTGTACAAAATTTCGGGTGCCGGTCACCGGTGACCCCCGTGGCAGCCAACGTGTTAATAAATTGAGCGAAATGCAATTGGTTTTCGAGATAGCACAAGTGGATCGAAACTTGAAGGGGTGGTTTCACTTATTTTTTATTTTGTGCCTTCTCTTGTATTTTTTATATTTGAATTATCAAAGTTCCCAAATTTAAAATCTTAAAAATCTTAAAAATCTTCCAAACGACGAAAATACGAAACTTGCGGGTTTCCCGTAAAAGGCAAAATTATTCTATTTTCAGAATTCGTCGTAATAATTGATTATTGTTCAAGGTCAAAGCCACGAATTCCGCGGGAAACAATTCGCACCCGAGAAATTCCATAAAGTATCAGTTACAAGTAAATGAAACTGGCTCGAACGTGTTAACGTTTTGGATAAACCTGAAAGCAGCTTGTTAATTCGTTCCTGTGGCCGGGTCAGACGAAGAACAGAAGTCGACCGATCGATCATTGTGAAAGAAGTTCAAACCACCGTGTTCAGCAATATTTGTCCTCGCGTTTAACGCAATCTTTAAGAAAGCTGTTTCAAAAACTGACATCACACTTCTCAAATATCCTGATTCGCCCCGATTTTTTATTTAGCCGATCCTTAATACGACAGCTTGTTACCGATTTACTGCAATTTTTTGTTCTAAACGCTTTATCCACAGGAAGCCTATTGGTGGGCATTTCAACCCATTGTTAATTGAAAATTGGTGAATCTTTGATTATTAATCGTTTGTTCATATTACTGTTAAAAAACGATAGTTGAGCGTGCTGCGATTGAGAATAAATTGAAAACAGGAGTTACACTCCCTAATTTTTAATTACTATTGAACCATAAAGTAATACGGCTTATTTTGTTTTTATTTCAGAACGATAGATAATATGTTAATATTCTTTAGTCATTTTTAGATAATTAACCCTTTGCACTCCGAGCATTTTTGGATAGGATCGAATCTAACCTACTTTTCCAGCAAACCTTCCGAAAACTAAACGCCCTGTTTTGGAACAAAAGTCAATTGTCTGCGTTCCAATATAAATAAAACTTAAATGCTGTATTTCAAAATACTCCGGTAAATTAAATATGTCCCCTCAGAAAGGACAGCGGAGTGCAAAGGGTTAAAAGTGTTGAGAAACGTTACTGAAGGATACAAATCTCTAACATGAAGTTTGAATAATTTTGACACAGAATAATAATCAATTTGGGAATTACCAGGCTCACCCTTCCTCTCCGACTGGAAATATTACATTTCTTAAAATAGAAATTAAGAAAATAAATATCTGTTTCTTTAGGCGTTCATAAATTTCGAAACATTATATTTTTAGAAACTTGGAAACATCAAAATATACATATATCTTACGTTGTTTGGAAAAGATCGGTGTCGTGGATTTTTATTAAAAAAAGAAAACTCTCGTTTCAAAGGAAGCAGTTCGTTTTCCGAACACGTGTCCGAACCAGAGGACTTTAAATTGACGGCGATTAAAAGCATTTGCCTCGATGTTCGCCGGGTTCAGGAATTGTTCTTACCGTCACGTGCCTTCTGTTTACTCGTTGTCGCTCGATGACATCGCGCTGGGAATTAGAAAATTAACTCGACGAGTTTTGCAACATTTTCCGATACCGTTGTTTAGGATCGATCGGTCGGTTTCGGTGATTTCAATGCCTGCGTGGCGATGTTGTCCTCTTGGATCTTAAATTTCAATTAAATATCAAAATTCACAAATTATGAGCGTTTCGATTCACCCATTTGTTGATATTGATATTTGTATTAACATTTTTTTATATTTTTCTTTAAGTATCATGGAATCGATGTAGACTGATGATAATAATACATATATGGAAAGACAGAGGAAATTGAAAGAATACGTATTTTCATGTAATTGATAAGAATATTCTGAAATTGTTATAGTAATTCACAGAAGCGAGTTAAAAATCGTGTAAAAAATTATTAAACCATTTCAGAGGGGTTTTATTAATTTTACTAATTAACAGTATTATTTCCGTTACTTCCTTTCGTTGGATAAATTCTCGTACGCGTAATAAGTGTTAAACGTTGACAGTGAAATGTATAGTTTAGAATTCAAATTTAACTGTAAAACTTTCATTCCCCATTTCTTTAGATATTGTTATATCTTAATTTTAATTGATTTTAATTTTAATTAAAGCACGATGATCGAGGGTTCAATATTATTTAGGTAAAATAATAATTAAGTAAATATTACTTAAATTAATTTCATGAAATATCTTGATATTTCTTACACGATTCGTGAATAATGTTGCAGATTCAGACAGCGAGAGCAAGGATGGCTCGACGGCACAGGAGAAGAAGCACGGACGTGTTTCACAGCCCATTAACACTATCGCCTACACGGTGAGTAACGTTTCGAATAATATGCGTATCGAATAATAAAGATGCACTCTAGAGCGTGAAAAAGCCTCTTCTCGACGAGTGCCGGCGATAGAGCTTGCACGGACGATCGAGAGACATGAAATACGATTGGAAGTCAAGGAGAGATCGAGTGGGTTATAACATCTGCTCGAACGCGTAAATATCTTCGGTGAATTAAATCGTTTACGATCGATTTATCCATCATCTGCAATAACACGTAATACTTTACTGAGGGGGGGCGGGAGGGGGGGTTGAAACATTCAAAAATCAGGGTTGGATTGAAGTAAGACTTCTTTTTTAAACCTTTGAACTGTTAATAAATCGTAAGATTTCAATATTCCTTATTGCAATTTTGTATAATTTTATATATTTGAAGGAAATTGAAAAATATGGTACTGAAATGTTCATTTATGAATTGAATTAATTTGAAGATTGAAAATTAATCATCAGTACCCTTAATAATTAATTTTTGAAACTAAATTAACCCCATCGCTTACTAACGATTCAATTTCATTGTCTAAACTTTAGATTATTTTTTTATATTAATTTTGTGTAAGTATAAGTAATATTTCATTTTCGTTCGCGAAACTTTACAACTTCAGATCGTTCACGATTGAACCGACGAATTCATGAATCGAGATTTTTCCGAATTCTTGAAAATTGTCCTGAATTACGCTGAAAGGTAGTTGCATTGGTTCCAGTACTTTAGCAATATAATAAATGACGAGCTAGGCTCGCTAGAGAATTTTTTACAATCAAATAATTACCAACAGAAATGATAAAATAAACCACGGATAGCGTTAACATTGAGCTAATAATGCTAGCTATCGAATTGAAAAGTTAAATTTGAAAATTAGTTGATTTTATTCTTAATAATTAGGATTTCAGCGTGTCTGACTACCCACGTCCGTTTCCACTGTGCCACTCAACGTGTTAATCTACCACGAAAGAAAAAGAGACATAAACATTTGTATTCCACCGAAGCTGGTACCTCGACGATACGATAAATTAGTACTACATAGAAGTATCAATCTTCCCAAGAAAAACTACGCTCCATTGAAGTCAGTACCTTAGGAAAGCACGATGAATGGTCCCACGATGATGTGTCGAAACGTTTCGAAAAATTTCCCCCCCGATTGCACAAACGATCGTTCGGTTTCATTCAGAGTCACGGCGTTGCTTTTCAAAACAAATATTTATAACGGATTTCGCAAGCGTTGTTTCCTTCGAAACTCGTAACCCGTTCACGGGACCGAGCACGCACGCCAAATTGCTCCGCGGGTTGTAACGCTTTGCCTGGTGGCTTGCATAATGGCGCACGCTTGCGCTTTCTTGGGTCGTGTGCATATGTGGACACCTTTCGCAAATCGACGCTCACTTTCTCGACGTACAACGTGCATACGAGCACGTCACAACTTTATAATCGATAGGAGGAGTTCTGTGGGTCATTAGGAGCGAGCGTTAATTAATATCGGAAGGTTCGGGAACGAGATTTGTTTTAAATTAGCAAATTTCGTAAAACACTTTTAAGAATCAGGAATCGTTTTATATGTCAACTTACGTTTCTTCTTTAACGCGTTAAGCGACTGACGTCCGACATTTTTTACAATGAAATAATTATGCGTTAATATTAAGGTAATAATGTTGGATGACGAATTGAAAGGTTAAATTTGATGATTATGGATTTTATCGTGTCTGACTACGTACGTCCGTTTTCACTGTCCCACTCAACGTGTTAACCCTACTCTTTTTCATATTTTATTACACAACAGTATAAACAACTTATGCGCTGTTCCTGACAAAAATATTATTTTTGGCGCCAAATCTGACAGTTGCCATCAGAATTTTTGCGGTTGAGTGTTATTCGTGTTTGCTCCGATTTGAATTTATAATAATTAGTAATTACTGACTCAAATAAGCTCAATATTTTATTTCAATCATTTATTCATATATAAATTATCCACTTTTTTTTAAATATAAATATTATAAATAATGAAATATTTATTTTATAAAAAAAAAAAATTACGCACTGTAGGGTTAATTTACTTTTTGTATTTTATTTTCAAGCTACAGGTCGGAGTAGTTCTAGCATTAGTTTGAAGAAAGGAGAGAACGAAAGATTCTCGATATCTGGAAATAAATAAAATAACTTCGTTCGCAATGAAAAATCTCTGTCTAATTGTCATATAAAAATTTCCATTTAAAAACCAATTAGTATGCCTTTCCTTTGTAATACGATTGAAATAATGAAAGTCGTAAAGTTATAAAATAATAGCCCCAAGTAACATGTATTACAAATTTAGAATTTCAATTTCCTACAAATAATAAACAATAACTAATGTGATTGAAAAATCAGTGTACTTACATCGTTTCTTGGAACGATTCTTCATCGGTCTTTCCTCGAAGAAATTTCTTTTCTCCTTTGATCCGAAACAGGAGTTGCTCGGGGGACCGGAAACGGTGTTCAGCTGCTCCAACAACGAGGAAGCTGAATCGTTACACAACCGGATACCGTGCAGCCTCGATGGAACTCCGTGAATCTCGAGGCTGTCGTTCCTCCTTTTAAGTTCATTTCTATTAATTGAATATTTCATTTCGTTTAACACTTTTGACTGGCACGACGTCGATTGAAAGAGCGTTAACGAGTTGATTAGTCGATGACATCAGTTTGTTTAATTAATCAGAAACTTTTAAGTGCTACTGATGTTTTATTTATAACACGATACACATAGTTTGTTCAATGGATGCATTACGAATATTTAAAATTGCATTTTACAACTTTCATTAAATATCTCATGAAATGAAAAATTTGAAATTTTAAAGCCTTCTTACGTTATAAAAATCACCGAATCCTCAAATTGAATCAACCCTAAAAATAATCAGACCCATAAAACGCTACAATTTGAAATTTTTAAAAATGCGGAGGGAAAATAGTTTAAAAGCTCTCTCCGTGGTCCGTCGTCCGAGAGTTAATCGATCGTAGGCAATCAACCTAAGGAAAGGTACTAATTTTATCTCATTTGTGTTATGCAACATCGTCCATTAGGGTTGTCGTTGTTTGAAAGATACTTTCAACGCTTTCTAACCCATTTTTAAAACGCATTACGAGCGCACGAAATTGTTGCGCAAGCGGCGCTGTAATTACAAGATCGTGCGGCCCCGTACCGTTATAGAAAGTTTCTTATAACGTTCAATCAAACGGCGTATTCCAGCTGGTGCACGTCGATTTCCAAACGTGTCTTTCCATTATCCTGTTTGAACGGTACCGGGAATATGACCGTGATCGCCCTATAATCCCGTGTGTCGTGCTGTAATCAGCGTTGCCTCTGGACCATCGACGATTAGAGCTAGCTTATGCCATCCGTTTCGAGCCCTTACACATCGTTGATCGATTATTGCCTGTAATCTGACTCTGTTCCTCCTGTCTGGCCTAGCTGCGAACCCTCCCTTCTCCCTGTTTGATACATTATATGGACAGGTGGATAGAAATGAGTGATTAGTCAGGGACGATAATAGAATTCAATTTGGTGAATTAGAAAATTTGCAAAAGTTTGGAAGTTTGTACATTGGTAATATTATAATATAATGTTAAATAGGGAAGTTGGGAAATTTTTGAAATTTGGAAACATTGGTATTGATAATAATATAATTTTTAATAAGGAAGTTGGGAAATTTTTGAAATTTCGAAACTTAGGTATTAGGGAAATTTGGGAATTAATTTGGTGAGGGAATTTTTAATAGGGGAATTGGAAGATTCTTGGAAGAAACAAAGTAATTAGAAAATTTGAGAAACTTTTGGAAGCTTTGTAACTGGTGATGATAGAATTGAAATAGGCAAACTGGGAAATTAAGGAATCAGGAAATTTTAGAAAGTTGTAAGATCAGAAATCAGTAGTCAGTGAAAATTAAATATTAAATGAAAAGATCTATTAAAGACGAGTCTCCTTAACATCAGAAGAGAAATTGAAATGGAAGAAATCAGATCTAGAATCGATTACATAGAAATTAACGAACGGTCCAATGAAATCTGACTCAACCTATTGGATGATTTAATCCAAGGACTATATTGACGAATATCCATTGTCAGATAATTGCAAGAATTTTGAGGAAGATGTTCGTTCGATGTTCATTAAAACGATCGAAAGATGAAAGTTGTCGGTGATGGGTCGTCGAGTAAAAGAACAGTAAAAGAAGGAAGAAAATTAGAAAATGCATTGGGGTTGAAGTAGGATCGAATAAAGGAGACGAAAAATTGCGAATAGGAGTGATGAAGCTTTTAAGACGAAGCAAAAAGGGAATAAAGAAAGAAGAGGGATGATGTTTTGTGAAACTAGGGGGTACGAGGTCGAGGCGGCATTGTTTCAGTTTCTGCGTCTTTTGATTCAGTGTTTCTCAATGATATAATTTTTTTGATTTTGGAAATATTCTTAGAAATATTTTTTCTAAGTTTTTGATTTTCTATGTCGAAATTTCTGAAAGAATATTTCTTTATTTGTAAATTTATGAATCCCTTGAAGTAGATTTTGAAATTTTGTAATCCCTGCAAATAGATGTCTAAATTTCTAAATATACATAGTATTTCGAAATTTTCAAATGCCCAAAATTATATTCCCAAATTTCCAGGCACCCAAAAATTAGTTCCCAAATTTCCAGATTCTCAAAAATATATTGTCAAATTTCCAAATTCCCAAAAATTAATTCCAAAATTTCCGAATTCCAAAATTTCCAATTCCCCAGCAGCACATTTCCAATTATCTAAATTTCCAAAAATTAATTCCCAAATTTCCAGATTCCCAATAATATATTGTCAAATTTCCAAATTCCCAAAAATTAATTCCAAAATTTCCGAATTCCGAAAATTCCCAAATTTCCAATTCCCTAGCAGCATATTTCCAATTATCTAAATTTCCAAATTTCCAGCTTCCTGAATTCTCAAAATTACATTCCCATATTTCCAAGTTCCCAAAAATTAATTCCCAAATTTCCAAGTTCCCAAAAATTAATTCCCAAATTTCCAAGTTCCCAAAAATTAATTCCCAAATTTCCAAGTTCCCAAACATTAATTCCCAAATTTCCAAGTTCCCAAAAATTAATTCCCAAATTTCCAAATTACCAAAAATTAATTCCCAAATTTCCAAGTCCCTAACAGTATATTTCCAAATATCCAAATTTCCAAAAAATCAGACATTCCCAACCAAAGCACAAATTTATATTTTCTCTATATTTATATATAAAATAAAATGAAATAAAAAATATGAAAATGTTTTAATAACTTGAACTGAGAATCACTGGCCGATGCCCAGTAACCGTCGAGAGGAAGAGCCGTGTCCCGTTCACAAAAGATCTTGCAAGAAAGCTCCCGTTGTCCCGATTCTTTTCCTCTTTTCTTTTCACGTAGCCTGGTTACCTTCGTTTCACGTCTTTCATCCCCGTGAGTTTCTTATTCAGGGTCGTTCGTCACATTTTCACGGTTTACGTATTCGATGATAGCTCACTCGAGCCTCTGACACATTTTCTTCGGTAAGTAATAATAATTACCATTCTTCGTCTTCCAGACTATCTTCGAATCTTATTATCAATTCTTCAACATTGAAATCGCGACAAATTTAAATCCACATCGCCTGCTCGATATCAGAACTACCAGGATTCGATGCACGTACAAACAAACCTAAAAACATAAATAAATCAAATAAATAAATTCCAACGAAAGCCTTCTGACAAACACTGTAATACAAAATAAAGAAATTTAATAGTTTTCACCAGTTTCGATATCGTTGAAATAAGATATTTAAAAATTCCTATAAAAATCACAATAACGTTCCAATTATTTTTACTCCAACATAAGATATTTCGTTCAAATTCTTATGAACATCATTTTTATTGGCTCGCAGTTTGATAAGAATACAAATCAATCGCAACAATTTGTCCTAAAATATAAGAAACAAAATTCTTTGCTATTGTTTTGTATGAAAACTGAAACGCAAATAGAATTCAGATTGAAACGTTCAGAGTGTATCCCACCAGGAACCCATTAATTTCTCTGGAACAGTGGATGATTTCATTTCTCTTTGGACGTCAGAAAGGGTACGGGGAGGGTAAGGGTGGAAGGTGAAAGAGAGAAATTTAAATGGGATACAGAAAGAACAGACAACGAGCAATCAGCGGTGTCGGTGGGATGAGGTGTCACAGAATAATTAATGAATACTTCTTGGGTCACGAATTACATTTTAAGCGTCGCGTCGAGTAAATTTTATTTACCAGCAAATTTTCCGAGAAACGAAACGCATTTTCCCTTTGAGAAAATTCATTTTTGATATTCATTAAGCGAAACGGTATGAATTTTATCGGTTTATGTGAATCGTGATGTTATTTGGTAGAATTTTATTCGATATCTGAAATGCAGAATGTTATTTTAAATCGCTGTAGGTAAGTTTAATTCGATATTAGATCGAATTAAAAAATTTGCTATCGCTTATAAATATTGTTGAAATTATATTAGTAGTTTGAGATAGAAAATGAAGCCACTAGATTTTGAATAATATTCATTTTGAATCGTTGGAACGTGTCACAGAGCAGGAATACTAATTTATTGATACTATATAATTAATACTAATTATTTGCTGTTAGTACTTAGTAATTGATATTTTTGATGTTTTTAAGTTCTGAAAGGTATATTTCCAAATTCCTCAATTTTCAAATTAAAAATGTATACTTGTTAATACTTGTTAATATTTAATAGTGAATATTCGTAAGTTTCTAGGTTGCTAAAAGTATATTTCGAAATTCTTAAATTTCCAACAAATATATTTCGAAATTCTCAAATTCTCAAAAACTATATTTCGAAATTCTCAAATTCCCAAAAAGTATATTTCGAAATTCTCAAATTCCCCACAAATATATTTCAAAATTCCGAATTTCCAATAAAGTATATTTCAAAATTTCAAAATTTCAAAATTTCAAAATTCCCAACAAATAGGTATATTTCGAAATTTCAAAATTCCCAACAAATATATTTCGAAATTCTCAAATTCCCAAAGAAATATTTCGAAATCTCCAAGCTCCTAAAATAAAATCTACCGTAATTACTACTAGCATTGATATTAATATTAATACTTAATACTCAATGCTCAGTAATTACTATTGACTAATTGCAAAAGTATGGCATTACTAAATACAAAATAATATTTACTAAATATAACGCACTATTAACTTAATATAAGTAGTAATAAAATACTTAATATTATAAAAAAAACAATTATCGACTGTTAAAGATAAATCAACATTGAAAACAATACGATTTAGAATGTACCTATTCGGGTATATTCATCGAATACAAATGGTATCTTTAAAAATACTATTTTATATTCGACACGTCGTTCTACCTTCTGTTCCTCGTGTGATCATAAAGTATGCTTCGTGGAACGGTTTCCGGGGCCATTAAACTATTTGCATAATCCGATTGAAATGGTGCGCAAGGAGATATCGGGGTGACAGAAAATTGAATTCCATCAAAGAAGAAGGGGAGACTCGACCCTGAGAAACGGGTCCATTCGCCAGGATTATTACGCCTCTTATGCAAATCCGTGTCTAATGACCTTTCGAGATACCGATGCTATGCTTTGCCGATCAGTCAACCCGATATTTTGTAACAATGTCTATCTTTTACGATCCGAAGACCAATTAGAGAACACTAATTCAGAATCACGTGTCCAAGGCAAAAATTATACAATGATCGACAATTCCAACTGATTAAATATATTTATATTGTTCATATTTTTCGATAAATAAATGTGAAAATTAATTTTTTAATAGATGAATAAGATTAAATAACTGTTATATGTATATTATAGAATGAACATAAAGTTGAAGGAGGGGCAAAGATTAATCGTTGATACGCTTAGCAGGTAGTAATTTTATATCAGTTTAACAAACAAAGTATTATTTTTATCATTTAAGCCACATTAAACGATATCGGTATAGATACTTCTTGTGGGCACTTACTTAGCTACTAGTTATTATTGGAATATCAAATTGGGGTGCTGTGAATTGAAGTCCTAGATCCTAGGTTTCTAGGTCTTGGGTCTCTAGTTTCTAGTTTGCTTGGTCCTAGGTTTCTAGATCCTAGGATCCTTAGCCTTTGGTTTCTAGATCCTAGGTTTCTAGTTTTCTTGGTCTTAAGTTTCTAGATCCTAGGATCCTTAGCCTTAGGTTTCTAGATCCTAGGTTTCTAGTTTTCTTGGTCTTAAGTTTCTAGATCCTAGAATCCTTAGCCTTAGGTTTCAGGATCCTAGGTTTCTGGGTCTTAGGTCTCCAGTTTCTACTTTTTTTGGCCGTCGATTTCTAGATCCTAGGATCCTTAGTCCTTGCGTTCCAGGTCTTAGTTATCTAGGTTCTAGATTTCTGACTATTGCAAGTCTTAAGTCCGTAGATCCTAGGTTTCTAGGTCTTAGATCTCCAGTTTCTACTTTTTTTTTGGCCGTAGATTTCTAGATCCTAAGATCCTTAGTCCTTGCTTCCTAGGTCTTAGTTATCTAGGTTCTAGGTTTCTAAGTCTTAAGTCCATAGGTCCTAGGTTCCTAGGTCTTAGGTCTCCAGTTTCTACTTTTCTTGGCCCTAGATCTCTAGATCCTAGGATCCTTAGTCCTTGCTTTCCAGGTTTTAGTTATCTAGGTTCTAGATTTCTAAACCCTAACTCCCTAGGCTCTACTGTTCCAAGTTCCAACTCGTCAGGTCCAAAGTTACCAGATTCTACAAATCTAGATCCCAAGTTTCTACCATTTACAAATTTCTGTATACTTCGAATTTTCTTTAATTCATTTTCTACCTTTCTAATTATTCAGCCATATTAAATTTACAGCATCTCAGTTACCACTAACCTTTACAACATTCGTCGTATTAATAACTACAATTTCACCGTGTCTATTTTCATTCACTCATATCTTCTTCAACTGAAAATATTCTACAGAAGTGGTACATGAATTTTATCGAATTGAAAGATAAAAATAAAGACACTCGTTAAACCAGTTCCCGGATAATTCAATTTATATACATCGACGATGTTATCCGACCGGTTCTGTTTATCGGAAATGATCGTTCGATGACGATCCATCGCAGGATACATTTTTCATAAGGCTATCCTCTGCGCGTTTATCTTTCAATTTGGAATGCGTCCTGGCACGCAACGAATTCGTATGATGAATGGAACCAATAGCAAAGGTGTGTAAATTCAATTTGCCGTGTACCTCTTGCTTCGATCGACAGACATGCACTTCCTCAAAGGAAATGTTATAACGCTGACAGGTAACGTTTTCGCAGAACGTTGCACCGTTAACGTCGCAGTAACCTTGCAAGATGATACCGGCAGCGTTGGACGGGCATTGCAGTAAACCGTTACATGAACATTTTAATATTGTGTTTCAAGAACTGCCACCTATATTACGTTGTACCGTTTCAGACACTGTATTCTGACGTAACGAAACGTTGTCTTGGCACGAATTGTTAGATAAAGTTGTCGTAAGGATGAAAAATTAATTGCGATTAATAACATGTACCGTGTATGCTGCTTGATGGCTTCGTTCTAGAAAGCTAGGATCTAGGGGCCTATGACATAGGAAATTAGGATCTGGAATCCTAGGATTTATAGTAGAAAACTAGGATCTAAAATTGTAGAATCTAGGACCTAGAAAGCTACGACTCAGAAACCTAGGACCTGGGGACCTAGACCGTAGAAATTTGGGGCTTAAAAACCAAGGACGTTGAATCCTAGGACCTAGAGACCTAATCCCTAGAAATTTAGGACTTGGAAAACAAGGACTTCGAATCCTAGGACCTAGAGACCTAGTCCCTAGAAATTTAGGACTTGGAAAGCAAGGACTTCGAATCCTAGGACCTAGAAACCTAGTCCCTAGATATTTAGGACTTGGAAACCAAGGATCCAGAGACCTAGTCCCTGGATATTTTGGACTTGGGAAGCAAGGACCTCGAATCCTAGGACCTAGAGACCTAGTCCCCAGAAATTTGGGACTTGGAAACCAAGGACTTTGAGACTTAGGCCCTCGAAATCTAGAACTTAAAAATAAAAAATATCAAATTCTGTGCCCTAAAAATCTAGAACTTAGAAACCCAATACTTAAAATCTTGTATTTTGGCCATGCTGACAAATACCCCGTTTTATCGATCAAGTTCGTCGCTGCATCCCAGTTAATTAACTTTCTTGTATGAAGCAATTACCCGTCTTTGTCAGTGTTCGTTGGAACCCGGGAAAAATCCACAAAACCACGTCGATATTTTCTTAGCCAACCGTTGCCAGAGTGTATGTACAAAGTAGCCGATTCAACGAATACGAGTGGATTTCTTCGGTAATGTAACAACGAAAACCTCTATATCCTAGTTTCCAAGCGGAATTCTAACGAGAATCGCATTAGTCACGAAGCTCGAGTTACAGAGTGCGCGTGTTCGGGTGTACGTTTCAAACAGCCGTCTAACTTTCACACCTACTGGCCGGCACCTATGTAAGCCAGCCCTGAATGCAAATCACCAGACCACGGTTTACGCGCGGATAATAGACGGTGTGGCTTTGATCGATCGATGTAGGTTAGGGTCGCGTGAAAAGCCGATCGAAGGATCATCGATCGGCAGGCCGATCCTTTGACGAAAACGGACCGTTGCGCTGCGGTACAGGACGATATGCCAGCGGGGGTTTTGCTCGCACGAAATCGGGCAAATATCGGTGAAACGTAATTTCACGGACCGATGCCGACACAACGTCATAAACCGTATCCTGCGCCTGAATTTGCAAACGCTCTCGATGATCCTTCTCGATCAGGCTCGCTTTCACGGATAACGGCTTCATCTCGACGAAAATGTGTTACAGTGACATGCATAGATTGTCGACGTTAATTCTAGGTCATAGTTCCTTAAGTCCTAGGTGTCTAGATCCTAGAATTTTATATTCTAAGATTGTACATCCTAACTCTCTAGGTCTTTGGTCTGTAGTCCCTAGGTTTCTGTGTCCTACTACCCTAGATCCTAGCTTTCTAGGTCGTTGGTCTATAGTACCTAGGTTTCTGAGTCCTGCGACCCTAGATCCTAGCTTTCTAGGTCATTGGTCTATAGTACCTAGGTTTCTAAATCCTACGACCCTAGATCCTAGCTTCCTAGGTCGTTGGTCTGTAGTACCTAGGTTTCCGAGTCCTACAACCCTAGATCCTAGCTTTCTAGGTCTGAGGATTCTGTACCGTACGTTTCCGAGTCCTAGACTTCTAAATCTTACGATTCTAGGACTTAGCGTGCTTAGGTTTTAGATTTCTAGATCTTAGGCTCATAAGTCCTAGATCTCTCGCAATAAACTCCTTGCCTACCCTAACCATAAAATATCCTTGAAAAGGTCTGTATGTATTATACCTTGACGCTGTATTCAAGATATCGATTGATATACAATTTTAATCGCTCGTTCAACACAATCCGTTGATTTATAATCTCTGTTCGATGGTTCATAAAAGAAAAAAGAAAAAGAGAACGAAGCCACATAAATAGCCCCACCTTGTGGCACAACCACGGACAAGGCATATTTAGACTCGCCTTATATTGGACTTCTATCTTGTCAGTTACACGGTTAATCGTATAATTTGTGTGTGTGTCTTCTTTTGTCGCAGGTGGGCGACAGGGACACGCTCACGTCTGTGGCGGCAAGGTTCGACACGACGCCATCCGAGCTGAGCAAATTGAACAGGCTCGGAAGTACTTTCATTTACCCTGGTCAGCAATTGTGGGTACCAGCGAAAGGAGAAGGCCGACCAGGAGGCGAAACCACTACCGACGCACCCAGTCCGGATCCTTGTCACGACCACGAATCCCAAGATGACCTACCTCCCGAAGAAAAAGGTAATTATTTATATTCTTTTTTTTTTTATTATCTTTTCGTTTAGTATAATTTTCATCATTGAGGTATGGCAATTAAAGTTTCGATGAAAATTCGAATATTTGGATACTGGTAGAATTAGAATTTGGAATTTTGGTCATTTGAATTATTAGAAGTAGGGGTGTGCGAGTACCCGAGATTACGGGTTCGGGTCGGACCGGTCAGATTCGATATATTTCAAATTAATTGTATTACATTTGTAATACAGTCCTAGATAACCTGTTGCTGTAGGCGGCCAAGTACTTAGCAAGCATATGCAAAATATTTGTTTACGCGAAATCTTGTTATAAAATAATTTTTATACAAATAATGATGATTTTAACGAATTACGCCCGACGTTTGCCGATGGCCCGCAAGAATCGTGCTACCCGACCGTACGTATGTGTCGAGTACGCCCGAATTCCACCGATCCGACTCGACTCTTCGGATACCCGACACATTCGGGTTCCAGCACATCTCTGATTGGAAGTTTAGGAAATTCAGACTTGAAATTTTGCCAGTTCGAATTTGTACAGCTTTACCGAAAATTCTAATCTACTTGTACTGATTTTCTATTTCGTAACACGGAACTGACGACAACTTGACCGATGTTGCGTGAGATTTGAAGGATCAATTGTTGTTCCATTAGCGATGCAAGCTCATTGGCAATTGAAATTTTCATACGCACTTCGTCCATAACTGGATTATATTTATTCCCTTTTTTTTTTTCTTTTTGTTTTTCAAAACAATCATCTTAGATATAGATCGCACCAACTATGGTAGACGTTTGACCCGTAGAAAGGAATGTTATTCGGTCTAGGTTCGGTCGTTTCGTGTCTAGTGAATGTCAAAGAATAATGGGCCTCGGTTTCAGCTAAACGAGTTTCCACTCGGACCGAATTTTAAACGTTGGAATTTTGTCAAGTTTCTATTTAATTCTATGAGATCATCCAACTATCTTAATCTTTATCTTCAAGGCGGACTCCGTCATAGAATGCTACAGTTTTTACAACACGGTGTGCTCTGAATACGAAACAACGATAACTAGGTTAAGGTTACAGGGAAACGGTTGCAAGAGTATCAAAATTCATTGCTATCCTGACGGAATTCAACAATATCTTATTGTTCGTTGTTTAACGTTGAATAAAGTGTTATGGCATAGACGGTTGTAACAGGAATGCAACGCCAAGTTTTATCTATCCGATATGTGCAATAGATACGTATTAATATTCGATACGTAGTCTGGTATACACGCAGATACAATCGAGACCCAATTCATCTTGATATTTGGCCAGGTGAGTCAATCCGGCTCACCTGAACGCACCACCGTGCTGTTACATTATTCATATTGAGAACCGTTTCGCGCCAATTTTGCTTTCGAATTATGTTAACCGCCCGTTAAGTCATGTTTCGGTACGAATACATTGTCGCGAATCGTTAGACGAATCGATTATGAATCGAACAGAAATTAAGCAATAATCTTTTGGCACGACACGAATATTCATGCCGCCGAGACAATAATCGGGCCAAAGTATAAAAATAACGACGTATGTTGCAAGCTTCTTATGCGAATTCGCAAAATTTATCTGCGTTACTTTGTTCGAAGGTTTCCGCCAGTATGCTCAATTTTCGCAATCTCTGAAATTAATTATTTAAAACAAGTTTCTTTTATTTTTTAAACATCCTAAAGCCTCCTGGCAGTGAATATGATAACAAACGACTTGGTGGTATTAGGATTAAAGGAAACTGTCCATGAAATATGGATTTTAATTAGAAAGGAAGTTTTTCGAGAGTTTCCCTTCCGATGGCGCCACATTACGTAATCGTATTTCGTACGCAAGTCAGTGGTTCGTAAAATTAATTCAGGCGAATATTTAATTGTATATAAATTTTGTAACAACGAAGTGTGCTCTCATAAATAATTGGCAAGGTTACGTCGGTGTACACGGAAGATTTGATTTTTGAGGTAGTATATACATATATGTTCTTCTTTGTCTCGTTCAGTTTCCCGCGCATTTTGCTATCCTCTATCTTCGTGGCCCACACCTGATTCACTTTTGACAGACGGTTTAATCGATAGTCATGATTCAACCCAGTTAAATTATCTAGTCCTCCCGTTATATACTATAAATATTTGCTGACCCAGAGTTATTTTGTACCGATGTTTTGGCCTAGTTTCGATTATCGTGAAATATAGAGGTGTAAGGATTCAGTAATGTTTTATGCAGTCGTCATATATTTTTCTGAGAATAATAGTATTAAATGTAGAATATTTATCCATATGTTACCAAATGTCCATGCAATTTTTGTACGTCGCTCGATATGTATATGGTCAGATGCATCAGCTGATTGGAGTCCTGATGTAAACCAGTGAACTATGGAAGCAATATGGCGGTTGTATATACCTAACTCTAACCTAACCCTAACCTGTACGCTGTCAGAAAACAAACGACGTATATTACTCTCACGTCAGATGAATTAATAATGTTGTCACCGTACAGTTGTTACACATTCTTATTAAATATCTTGTTAGTAGTTAAGAACTGTTACATTACAGGGAATTAAATAGTTCAAATGTCAGTTAAATTCTATGAAACAATCGCTTCTTGAAATTTATAAACCAGTCCATTTAGGACAGTTCATTTCATTTCCTTTGAGATGGGTCCGTTGAAATTTTTGTGTAACAAAGTAACTTTATACCAGAGGTTTATTAATTTTATTGTATTATAATTCGCAGAACTCTTGGATAATCTGAGGCCAGTGTCACCAAAACCAGGCCATATGGAAAGAGTGAAAACACCTCTTGGCGTTACGAATGCAGTCATAGAAGAAGAGGAGCAACCGTTTAAAGAAAGATTTCTGAAAATTAATGTTCGTCATATCACAGACGGTCAGGTAAAGTCTTTACTATCTCTATATTTTATTAAATCTGTTTTGTCAAAGATTAATATTGTTTTATTTTTTGTTTGCAGGGTGTTGTTGGCGGTGTTCTGCTAGTTACACCCAATGCAGTCATGTTCGATCCCAATGTCTCGGATCCGCTTGTAATTGAACACGGAGCTGAATCTTACGGCGTGATCGCACCAATGGAATTTGTGGTGAACGCTGCTATTTATTATGATATTGCACATATGCGTGTTGGACACACAGAATCAGGAAATTTAGATAAGAAACCAGAAATTTACTATATGAATAAACCCTCATCAAATGAGAATATTAAATGTCAATCGCCGGGTAAAGACGAAAATTTCCCGGAATTAACAGCGGATGATAGCGAAAGCGTATGCAGCTGTGCTGAGAGAGACGGAAACGCTTTTCCAAAGGCCTTTGAGAGAGATCTCGTTACTCCCACCAATCTTCAAAATGTAAGTTAACTGGAATACATAAGAAAAAACTGCTGCAATTGTTTTTTATACTAATGAAAATTATTTTTGTTGCCTTGTAGGAAGAAGATACAACGACAACCAAAGAAAAAGAAACAGAGAAAGAGACTAAAGACATGTGCGGTGGTGGTCAAGCAAGCAGAACATTAGAGGAACGTAGACGTTCTATGCTTGACCACCACTGGGCAGTTCCTAGCAAAGATCGATGTACCCTATCAGTGGAAGATGAGCAACAAGATTCTTTAAATTCTGACAAAGTCAGTGTCATTATCAAAACGTGGTACATCATTTTTTTAATTTGGATAATCGAATGTCGCTGTTTGCGTTACAGACTGTTGACTCAACAAAATCGAAGGCGATTCCCGAAGACGAAGAAGGATCTCTAGTCAAACTGTCATGCCACGACTCTGGTATCGACATACGTGACCCTAATCCCCCTTTCCCAGTAGTTCAGCCTAACCCTTCAAAGAAAGTATATTCAGACGCAGATATTGTCTTATCTTCAGATTGGGTACCTCCTATTACTATTGCCCCGACGAATTTTACCACCGACACGCTCGATAGCGGTTCTGCCATTAATGGCAGAAAGAAGGCGAGTTCGGTGTCTTTTAGTTTAGACAATACGGAGGAACCCGAGAAAGATGAAGATCACAAAGACGACGACAAACAAGAGACCCGTAGAAATAAGGTACGATCGATATCAGCGTCTTTCTGATTACCATATCGCGGTAAATGTTGCATAATTTGGTTTGTTTATGTATTCCAGATGTTAAAACGATTATCGTATCCTCTATCGTGGATGGAGGGATTAACCGGAGAAAAAGAAGATGATAAATCTGGATCTGATAAAGTTTCGAGTCTCCCTAATAGCGCGGATTCTCATCATTCGTCCGTCTTCAGTAAAGTTTTCTCAAGGTGATAATCTTTACCGTGTTAAAATTAATATTTACTATTTTTTTTCTACTGATTTATTTCTATGGTATATTAACATTTCTGTAAAATCGATAATACGCTTCTATATCTTACTTTTCATTGTTCATCTTTGTTAAGAATGAGTAACGTTCGTTGTTGGACAGGAAAGGTTTTTGATGCTCAGGTCCTGGTTATTATCACGTGCGATTGCTTTCTGCTCAATTGTTTCTAGAACGTTTAATACATTATCGATTATATAGCGCACGTACGCTTTTCCAATATATCGTCGATACATAACATTATGCATCTCAATGCGGGTTTCAGTTTGTCTCGAAACAGAGTACTTGTTAGATACTTGAGATTAGAAGCAAGCCAGCTTATTGCATTTGCGAAACGCGAGTTGACATATGTTTACTTTTTCTTTTCTAATCGATGAAAGGACTGAACTAACCAAGGGAACATGAGATTTTTCAGCTCAGTCCAGACCTTGTCTTCGATAACATCGTACCATCATAGTCTGTCTTAAAATTATCCAATAAAATACCTGAAACGGTGACAAAATAAAAATTTCACCTATAGTCGTGGCAAGCGATCGTGGGAGTTTTCATATGAAGGAATCATAGAAAACGATACATCAAGTTTTAACGAAACAGTAAAATGACTTCAGTTTTATAGAAATTTATATGGTTCCTTTTACGGTGCCTACCACTTTGCCTCGAACGACTGGTAGTAAACTAGGCTAGTTAGACGAACGTAAGAATACAACTGCTTTTATATGGCATTCATAAAGCAGAATGAGTTTCGACGCGACTGTGATGATAAATCTTTTGTGTGTGTGTGTGTGTTTTAAATTAAAGCTTCATTATCGTTTCTAATGTAACTAACAAAGAATATGTAATGGTGGTGGATATAAGCTCGCCGATCAACCTGGTGAGTGACTTTAGCTCGGGCCTGTTTGCTAAAACACCCAGCGAAGAGAGCGGCGGGGGCGGTAGAGCTGGAGGGACACCTCCGCTTACCGCCTCCTCTCTCTCCCAGGACACCAGCAATCCTCAGGTTTCACCTGGTCCAGGAGGGCTTATGGGGTGAGTTTGGGCCCGGTCATGAACCACCAACTTTACTTGTATCCACTTTATCCTTTTCTTTATTTCTTTTCTCTTCTTGCTGTTGTATCATCTTCTTGATCTCTGATTGGTTATGTGTTGTACCTCGACACGATATGATTTTAGACCTCTAGTTTGTTGTCTGTTTCTTTTCCTCGACACATTTATACACGATGTTACTATATATCTCTCCTGTTGGAAGATTTTGTTCCCCGTAGGAGACCGGTTAACAATGGGTTCTGTAAGTTGTACTCTTATGTCATGCCCTGTTGTTTTGCTTGCCCTTTTCTTTTTTTTACTTTTAGCCTTTCACACACGGGGTCAACGAGAACAGACCCCCCCTCCCCCCAGACTCTGTTCTGCTTCCAGGTAAACGTGTCCACCGTCTTTTCAGATACTCTGCCCACGATATCGCTTACAGACAAAAACACACAACAAGTTTAGCGTAATCCTCCCGTCAAACAGCCACCCAATTACAGTTGGATGCGATTAATCTTTCACCTTGAATGTTGTGTCCCCACGAACGAATCGTGTACCTCTTTACATACGTGTCGTTTCGAAATTACCGCAAGGACACACGCGAGGTCATCGTTGTTTGAGAAACCTCGTGTGTCGCTAGTAATTTTGAAACTTACCGATCCGATGATTCTTTGTAACGATGACTAACCTGAACGGACGATTCTCCTTTCAGACGATCCTCAGTGGGCACGTTCATCAGACAGCAACCGTTAACCTCTTCGGGTAGCAGCAGCGTGGACAGCAGCCGAGGTAGCAAAACATCAACCACGGCTCCACGCTTGGACTACCGCAGCATGGTGTCTGTCGATGATATGCCAGAATTATTCGTCAGTTTCGACAGTAGGTGTCCTGATCCGTTGGATCAACTTTCTTAACGATATTGTACTTTATATTCTATATGTATACTTTTCTCGGAATGATTCAGTCAAGCTCCACTTGTACAAGATACTCTTTTCCTTGCTCTATTTGTACAGGGTGTTCTAAGGTACAGTGCCGAGCTCGTTAACTTTCTATACTGGGAAGAACGTTCTATCACTCGTCTAGTATCATTTTACCTAATATCAGAAATGACTACTATTACTGTCTGTTAGTAATGTTATTAATATTTGATAATCGCTGCGCTTTAAACCTAGGTTAATAATTAGTAATCTTAGTATCTATGGTGGAGAATCGCGTAAGCGATCAAACGTGAGTGCTAAGGGTGAGGGGAGCCCCTCGTAGGAATTGGCCTCTTAGTGGCGGTGGTTTATTTGTTAAACGCTAATCCACCATCTGCCAGTATAAACAAAGCTTCGGAATAGCAAAGCAATGCATGCGCCGGAAGGCCTCTATGGAAGGTATTAACTCTCTGTAAAACAATCCTAGACGAATGGTAATACTTCTTCCCCCTACAATGCCCTTTTCCCTAGGGAATGTTAACATCCTCGACACTGTACGTCTGCATGCAACGATGTCTTTCTTTTAGGCTATCGAAGGCTCCTCCCACTGCTCGTCTGATTCGCTCCTGTTCCTTTAACGCGAAGGAAGGGGATAATCCAATTTGCCGATGCAACCCCAATAGTACCGACACCAAACGATCGAATTAGGCTGCTGGTGGAAGTTTCCTTCCCATAAACTAAGGAAAGACATCCTTGCACGCGACTGAACTGTACACCAGGTGTTTCTTAAATGACCCGGTTTTTTTTTTGACTTGATCATCAACAGTCAAAGGAACACACTTTATTCCAAAAGTGACAACTCTACCGATTACACGTAGTTACGAACACGAAAATGAAATGGCAAATAAAGATGGCAAACGGGATTTACATTATCACGCACTGCACTCGCTCGTATGTATAGACGGCTTTTTAATACGTTGATTGCCAATATATTATATGAATTTTGAATAGAAAAATTCTGTAGCAATATTTGATCGTTGGAATCAATTTATAATGTTACGTTTTAGCATCGCTAAACTAATAACACGCGCGACAACGTGTTAATAATTAACTTTCCTATTCTACAACTTCTGTTTGCCAAATTGCGTCGTTAGCCCAATTTTTGTAGTATTTAGGACATTTCTTCTTTCTTTATTTTATTTATTTATTTATTTATTTATTATTGGCAATCAATGTATTAAACATTTTGCTAGTGCATTATTGTTCTTATTTTTAGAATTTTTTGAGCGCCTTTGGAAGTCGATCTCGATCCACCGTTACTAGTAGGTCTTTTTTGATTAATGAGCAAAGAAAAAATTGACAGAAAGTTCAAAACCAAATGCGCTTACGTTACATTCGATTAATCACCATACTTCTTATGGTTGTCGATTATTACACTCGTTTGTCATTACCAGTCTCGAATCTTGTTATACTCGGTGTGTCGTTCTACCTATTCTACGTTGTTTCGCGAATTTGTGCCATCGGTACGACGAAGAATCGATGTTTGTTTCGAGTGTCTCTTTTAACCTGGCACAGATACGAGGAACAGTGGCTATTCTGTCTCTCGACTTGGATTCTAACGAACGAGTAGAATCCAAGCTCCAGTTCCTTCATTATTTAAACTCATTATCGTTAATTTTAACGGAGGAACGTTGTTACCTCCAGAATTCTGAAATCCTTTATACCGCCGTCCATTTTCGAACAGACAAAATCATTCTCACAAAATCATCGATAATACTTAAATAAGTTTATCTGAAATTTAGAAGTGAATAGAAATTTCAAATCAAATAAATTCTAATTTACTCTGTCAGTTATATGGCGTTCAAAATTTAATTTAAGTATAATAATATTACCTAAGGAACAATTAACTTCTTTCGTCTTTGTCTAGTAAATTTAACACCAGAATTACCAAATATCATCTTGATTAAAGCTAATATCAATTTTAACAGAAGAAATTTGAAACACAGGTCGTTTTAATTTGTTTGGCAGTTCTAGTGTTAATAAAAAGAAAAAAAAGGACGTCGTATAAAGGGTTTCACGATCGTTTCGCCAATGAATTCATACTAATGCAGTAATGTCATATGTTTTGTTGTCCCTCTAGTCCAAGCACCTAATTTTCCCCGACTCGAAGGCCTCGGTAGGTTCATATTAGTATTAGCTTGCTATTCCACGAATCACCGCCCTAAACCACCAACCCCTCTTCTTGTCACATTGTCCCCTTTGATCTGATAGCTTGTCGTTACCATTTGATTGTCTCACCACAGTTTGTCTTTTCTTGTGATTATTGTCAATCGTACGTACAAACGATCACGTCTATCCTCTATTTTTTTTTTCTCTATTTTTCTTTTTTTATTAACCCTTTCGTTACTCTAAACACACCATGTAATGGTGTGATAATTCGTGCGATAATTAAAAGAAATGAATGTTTGGAAGAAAATTAAATTTAGTTACTTTTTATCATTACTAGTAACATCGAAAAGTATATTTATTAATTACTAATTACTAATTTACTGTAATGTAATTATTAGTTAGCTATATTAGCAACACACTAATCTTATTATAGTGGTATTAATGACGTACTAATATGACTAGTTGTGTTGGTAATATCAGTTTTCGGTGTAATAATATTTAATATTATACAGGGTGTCCCGTAACTAGTGTAGGAGCCGACAATCGTCACGGCTACCCCCCCCCCCATTTCCCGATGTTACGCTAGTTATGTAACTTTAGCAATCTACTACGGTATATTAGCAGCTAGTAAAGTAACTATAGCAACAGTAATTTAATAGTAAATTACTAAACTGTGATTTCTACCCATAGTAAATGATAATAATAGTAATTTACGAATACTAGTTTAGAAATTGAATTAAACGATTCGGTATACAAATCTGTGGTAACAATTCTCACCGAAAAACGACCGTAACGAAAGGGTTGATCCTACTTTGGGTTTTGTCGCCTGCACCCGCACACTTGAATGCATTTTTTTTTTTCCTTTACTCTGTGTATCGTTCAATCTGTGTATTTTTGAAATAATGTTATTGTTGGACTATCGATGGACCGCATATTTTTCAATAACCGAAGCGTAATTAAATTTCAAATGTAAAATTCTTGATATTCTTGAACAGCGATGGATTTTGGGAAATTCAAATTAGTTTTGAAACCATGATCCATATATGTCCACTGCTATTTTTGAATATAAAAAGAATGCAAAATTTCAAATTATTACGCACACAATTGGATTTCATAGCTCATCGCTAATTTCAGCGATATTTTCAATTGCAACGAAGACATTTATAATTGTCTGCGATTTCTGTGACGCTTATTGAGACACCTTGAAAAAAAAAAGCTTCTTATTGATATGTATATATACATATATTCTTTTTTTTTTTTTCTTTTAATTTATACTGCGCATATTGCACAACAGATATGAACATTGTGTGTGGTTCGAGTTGAAAAAAAAAAAAGATGTTTGTTTTTTAAAATGGTTCGCAGACAAGCGAACCGTGTCGAGATACTGGAATAACATATTGTATCCGATATGTCGAGGATGATGTTACATTATTATTTTCTGTCATTCTTTTTTTTCTTTTTTGTCGTATTACGTAGAACTTATACCAAGACCGGCCCGTTCTTGCGAGGATCCGCCATTGTACCTGAGACTGCGAACCGGAAGGCCGAAAGACAAGAAGATTCCACGCTCGACTCCTATTATGAGCTATGGAAAGAAAAAGTTGAGGCCTGAATACTGGTTCGGTGTGCCACGAAACAGGTAACCATATTTATTTTTATATTCTCTACCGGACACGAATGGTTATTCGATCAAACGAGAACAACGTTCAGAATAACTCTTTCGATGCCGATTCATATACCGAAATAGTGGAACTTATTAATTCTTCTTTGGATTTTTAAAGTTGGATGGATTTCTAGAATTTTGTACATAAACTTTTAAATAATTATCACAGTTTATGCTTAGTTTAACACTTTCAGTCCGGAACCGAGTAAATTTACTCCCGATAAGATTCAAAGGAGGTCGTGTAAAATCACTCAAACGCAAAGTATCCGCTGCTGAGCGCTCGAGACATCAAAAGAGCGCCGCCCCCTAAATTTATGATTTATATGGCTTTTTCTTATCTCGACTGAGCTGGATTTTGTCACCACGGAAGGTGGCCACTTGGCCACGAAAATCGAAAGAAGGATTAATCGTATATTACTAATATTTATTACAGATAATAGAAAATGTGTGGTTATTTTAAAATAATTTTGATACCTATATTACTCACGAATTAAGCACCGAAAGGGACAACAGAACGCATCTATAAATTATCAAGTTTTTAAGTTTAAAAAATCATTTTATCGAATACTCTTTCTGCTGTAACTACTAATTACTATAATGTATACTGCTTCCTTTTCTCTCGGTCTGTTATTGAACGACTGATAAGTTCGTGCCCGATAACTGGCCAGTGATAACGCGATATCGAATGTCGAACAATTTTGATAGATAAATTATCCTTCCATACGCAGTATATTATTTTCATCAAACAAGAAACTTGCATGTTTTTATATTTACAGTCACGAAATATAATTTTCTATTACTTCGATTCTAATTAAACATTTTATAATCGAAAGTCTCGCGGATTATATAATTTATCACGGTTTTTCTCTAAACGACTCAAGTAATTTGAATCAATTTTAACCCATTCGATCATGGAAAGTTTTGACGAAGAAACTGAAAAAGTTGTTCGTTAAAATTGCTTTACTGGACGTGTATACGCCTTTCCAAATCTAGTTTATGTCAGCCGATTATTGCTTTTATCTATGTCTGCACACGCGTGCTCGTGTGCAAAAAAACAATTCGGCCTTAATTTCGCACGTATCACTTTTGAAAATAGCCTTACGTCAGCGCAGGTAAAATACGATAAACAGACGTTAATTCGCGCGTGACTCACCTCGCCGATTCTTCTCCGTTAAACATCGTGACTGTAACAAGTGTCTGATTAGGATTCTCTCGTCGATTGCATCACCGTGTCCGACTGTTCCCGTTTTGTCGGTGCAGTTTATTGTTCGGCACAAACGTTTCCGAGTCGTTCAGTGCGTTTTCCGCCGTGGGCGTTAACATACAAAGTGTATTATTTTCAGCTACTATCATCCTTTTCTTCGTTATCGTGAACACCTGTCGTCGAGTGCTCGTCGTGAATATAGCCATCTATTATTTAAGTCGTCGTACCAAAAATCTCTGATCTTTACACTCCGTTGGCAAGTTAGATAATTTTTGACACGCTTAATGCTTTCAATTTGTAGTCGTCTGTTATGTTAATCAAACGTGACAGAAAATTAAATTACATTACCTAGGGTTTAGTGTAGTCAAAGTGAATAGATTTACTATTATAGAAATAATGTGTATAGTCACCCCCTAATTCGAGTGTTTAATGTGTACTAAGGATAATTTTAGTCGCTTGTAATCGAGTAGTCCTGTATTCGAGGACTAAGGATAGTTATAGTCACATGTATTCAAGTGTTAACTGTGTATTAAGGATAGTTATAGTCGTCTATAATTGAGTAGTCTTGTATTTGAAGATTAAGAATAGTCATAGTCGCCTGTAATTGAGTAGTCCTGTATTGTAATTGAACCGTCCCATATTCGAGGACTAAGGATAACTATAGTCACCTGTATTCAAGTGTTAACTGTGTACTAAGGATAATTATAGTCGCCTGTAATCGAGTAGTCTTGTATTTCAGCACTAAGAGTAATTATAATCGCTTATATTTGACTACTAAAGATAGTTATAGTCATATATTTCCGAATTTTCACTTTAAAGATGGTTATAATCACCTGTTAACGAGTGCTCATTGTGTACTGAAGATTATCGCAGTCGTCCAGTGTCCACTCTACGATCAAGTAGACCATACTTATGTATCGTCAAGTTTTCACAGCGTGTTGAAAAGTGTATATAGTCACTCATTGACGAGTGTTTATTCTGTATTAAAGGTGGTTACAATTATATCTATTAATGAATGCTTACTGTTGAAAGTACTTAAATAGACAAGTGTGTAATAAAAATAGTTTAATTAATAAAGTGAATCGGTCGTGAAACAAACGGTCAACAGACGAGACAATGAATTGGACTTGGAACGCCTTGAACAACGTGGTGAATTTTGTTTATAATCAAAATGCTGTGCAAAATATCGTGCCCATCATCCATCGAAGGTAATTTCTTATACCTACTGATATGGACTGAAAATCGATGTTACACAGTTTCACTTTGAACGTATGATAACCAGAACCAGAAGCAAAATAACGTTCCATCGACGGTTTTATGACATCGTTATAATTAACCGGTTTGATTGAGTTAGCCCATTTTTCTCGGTCGTTGAAAAATGAGGAAGTTGTAGGAGTGTCTAGACTCTGGACAGAATCGTTTATAAACTGTTGTAACGAACGATGAGGATGAAAGATTCGTCATAATTAATATAATGGAGGCTCGCGGTGTAACTACTTGGCATATTCTTCGTAGAATAAGACTGAAACAAACTGTAATAGACTAAAGAAAGTATGCTTAGGTCTGTGTTGATTTCTGCATTGTTTTAATTTTGAAAATTAAAGAGAAAATGAATTTCCCTTATTTTTCAAAGAAAATTGTTAGATAATCAATCGTAGTAGTTATTTCAATTTCAACCGAAAGATGACTTTAGAAACCAGATGTTAATCCATGAACGGAGCTAAATATTGATTCAATTTATCTTAAAACTAACAATAATTTGAACGCCAACAGATTGTCAAAAATAAAATCCCGAATCAACATCTTAATAACGTAGTTAGTCTTAATTACACTCCCACTCGCAAATCACCTGTATGTTAACAGAACCTCAATTGTACAGATTAAACTTCCAAAAGTAAATTTCCATGAAATTGTCAAAAAGCAATGTTTCCTTGAATCAACAACAGCCGGATCGAGAGTGTAGAGAAACAAAAACAGGTGTTGCATGGTCGATTATCGTTATCGTGACGATGATAACGGTTGATCGTCAATGATGGTTGAACGTATGTACAGTAGTGCTTTAGATATAAGGCGCAAACACTGTCTGTTTGTGTGAACACATTCTCAAATATGTATACAAAGCAGTACTTTAACTATACCTTTCGATAAAACCGATTCCAGAAAATATGAGGTTACAAAATATGTTTAAATCTATCTTAATTCTTATTTAAGCTACCCACCGGAATTTAGTTTGGAAAGGGATATTTGAAACGTTATTATATTATTACATGTTCTGCTAATTTTAAATTAGTATTAAATTACTATTAAATTAGTTCCATATTTTACTAAATTAGTATTAAATTAATTCCATATTTTATACTAAATTACTATTAAATTAGTACCATATTTTATTAAATTGCTATTAAATTAGTATCATATTTCACTAAATTACTATTAAATTAGTTCCATATTTTACTAAATTAGTATTAAATTGATATTAACTTAATATCATATTTTATTAAATCACTGTTAACTTAGTATCATATTTCATTAAATTACTATTAAATTAATTCCATATTTTTTTCTAAATTACTATTAAATTACGATTAAATTAGTACCATATTTTATTAAATTACTATCAAATTAGTATCACATATTACTACAATATTAGATTACCTAAACGTAGAAAGTTAAATTATACCAAAAATTCAAACTATCATTATCACCTACCCACCGGTTACTTATCCAGCAGACACTTATCCCTAATCAGTTATAAACAAATTCACCGTGTCGATTAATCTACATATTTATTTCTCTTATTTTCAGGGTGGACGACTTGTACAGGTTCATCCACGCATGGGTGCCATCCTTATACGGAGAATTGGACGAGAATTATTGGAGAGAACGTGGATACATCCTGTTGGACACGGATACGGATTTGTCACCGGAATTATCACCCCACGAAGCTGGAGAAGGTGGAGAAATCAACGAGGATGGTAAACCTCGTAATCAAGATGGGGACGAGATCTCAGACTTGACGAGAGAATCATGGGAGGTGAGTGTTTTTATAATTCCTCGCGATTTTGTTGGTCATTGAATAATGAAAATTCAATCATTTTATTTTGTCATCTATAGCACGTTGAATTTCTTAGTTCTTTTAGTTGATTTAGTTGGAATTGGACGATGTTGGCTGCTCGAGGATGTCTTTTGGGATAGTTGCAGAGAAATTGTGAACCGTGTATTGAGGAAACTAACCTTTCTGTTGCTGAAAGACGACTATAATCGGATGTGACGGTCGGTAGGGATGAATAATAGTCAGCGATAGTGTATACTATGGGTGACTGTTGTTACTGATTGACTGTGAAAGGCTAGGAGAAAGTTTTGAGCCACTTGGAATTTTATTTCGACTCCAAAATATTGATAGTTTTAAAGTTCTTGAGATATGATAGATTCTGAAGATAAAGTGAATCAGAATTGCTGAAATCAGAATAAAATTTCAAATTATTGGAAACTCGGCTACCCTTGAATTTCTTGAAAATATGTAAAGAAGAACTATCGGTTATCAATCGCTAACTAATAGCCATCCCCTGTATATTAAATAATAACTAAAGAGATAAAACGATAGAATACGCCAAAATGAAATACATAATATAACAAGCAGAATGGAATTTATATCAAAATAATTCTGTATGATAACGCGATAGATACCGTATATCCTCTGGACAATTGTCAAAATCAATTATAAATAATTTCCTCGTTACAATAACAACAAGAAGCTTAAATTCTCTCATTTATCATAAGACTATAAAATATTGTTCTCTAAGGAGATCCTGAGCAGCCAAGAATCTACAGTTTCCCAATAAAACAGCACAGATTACATTTTCCCAGAAAGTACAGAAATCTAAGACGATAATGAATGATTCAACGTGTTAATGTATCGTCTCGCTGGATTGATTCATAAGAAAAACATTATTGATTTCTTGTCACGCGACATCTTATCCACACGTTCACGATAATTTGACGTTTCTTTGCTTCATCCGGCACACTTGTTTCGCGGTTCATGCACACGTCGGTCATCGTACCGATGTCTCGTTGTTTCATTTGTCGAGCATCTTGGTGTTAACGTCGTTAACACTTCGACTTTTGCTTCTTCCACCTTTGTTTCTCATAGTAATCGTGGCAGTATCATTCTTCTGTAAAAACAGTCGCACCGCTTTGTATCTTCTGTCCATCTTGAAGTTTATCATCGAATCGTCGCAGTTCTTTTCCTTTCTTTATGTTCTTTTTTTTTTTTTTTTTTTAACAAGCACATTATATCGATTCTTTTTCGCATATATCACGTGCTTATTTTCTCATTTTTCTGGCCGATGATTTTTTCGTTTCTCTGACCAAGGGAAGTTAGCGCTAGCATTTCTAACGCCTGGATCCTCGCATTGATATTTTGAAAATTGGTTATTGAGTATGTTAGAATTGAAAGATTTGAAAATTATGTTATAAAATTACGGTGTACTGGTGTTGGGTGTTGATATTGTTAATATTAGTGGATTGTTATATTATTATATTACTATATTGTTGATTGGTGTATTACCGATATAGTAATATTTAACTAGTATATTATTAATATAGTAATATTGGTAATAACTAATGGCTAATATTACTAAAATTACTATATTACTAATAATTATATTACTGTATTATAGTAATATTCGAATTAGAAATATAGTAACTAATAATATAGCAATATGGTAATATTATTAATAACTAAATCACTATAATTAGAATATTACTGTATTAGTAATACTGTATTATAATATAATTAGAATATTACTGTATTAGTAATATTCTAATTAGAGATATACTAACATTAGTAACTACTATCAACTAAATTACTAAACTGCTAATATTGCTATATTACCAATACGCTAGTACTACTTATCAATCCAAAAAAAAAAAGAAAAAAATTAGGAAATCTAACTTATATACAGAATAATCAGAAAATTGAAAAATCTAAGAGAATCACGGATCGTTTTTGACAAAACCAATTTCAAACGATCGACGGGAGGATCAAGTGCGATCGGATACAAGAAAGTTAGTAAAAAAAAAAAGAAAGAGTTAAAAACGGCCGATTAATATTGGCTAACAGCTGATCAAGGCCCCCTACGTAAAGCTGTACAGCATCCTGAAGACGTCGAGCACATCGGCGGATTCCGAGCAGATCCAGGACCCGGAGGTACCGATTCCCATCTCCTCCCTTGACGATTCGTTTACAGTTTACATAGGCACTCTGTATTTAATTGCTCGATGTTCAATATAACGCACATCCTTCTCTAATCTCACACTTGTTTCTCACACCTTTCACTTGTTCGTTTAATTCACGACGCACCATGTTTCTCTTTATGAGCATCAAAAATTGCCTCGTCCGATTCGATTGATTCGTTCGTTCCTTTCTTTCTGACGATTGGATATAAATTGAAAGTGAATCGATAGGGATTCTTGATTAAATTGTATGTTGCAATTTCGTTGGGTTACCATACATGCATGTGTTTTCTATGTGTGTACAGCTTGGGACTCCGATCGATTTAGAGTTTAGACGCTGACACTGTAACACGCATCACATCAGAAATTTCATTTTTCTTTTTTTCTTTAAATAATTATAGTTGGCAAAATTTTATCGATAACGAACCGATAAAAGATGAAATAAATTTTCACTGATAAGGCACCAGCAAGCTTCAATTTGTAAATTATGGTAATAGTACCAGTAGTTGACCAGTTAAGAGAAATCTTCCACGTGAACGATGGTAACCGCTTGCTCTGTCATTAAATAGCGAGAGTCGATGCCTGGAGACATTCTTTAAGCATTCCAGATTATGTAACAAGACCACTTTAAAAAAAAAAAGTTAAGTTATAGTTTGAAAAATATATTTAAGAATTCGGTGAATGCTACAGAAGTTGACTAGTGAGAATTAAATGAAATTATTGTGAGAATTTCAACGGTAAATAAGTAATTGGCGAAATATTCGCAATGTATGAAATTTTTACCTGAACCATACAGGTATTTTTTAACAGAAACGTTAAGGCAAGAAATATAATGACATATTACTTACCTTCATGAATTTAGATGTTCCTTATTAGTAAGCATACTTCACTTCACATGTAATTGTTTGAAAATTTAACTGACAGAAGTCGTGGCATTTGAAGTTCACTTTCATCGAAAGTGCATAACTTATAAAAACCTTATTTTTTTTTTTTTTTTTTTTTTCATGTTTTCTAAAAAATGATCAACTACTGGTACCTTTACTTAAATAACATCTTTCATTTGTTATGTAAATTTCTATTTTTTTCACGTGTTTTTCAACCGATCCTATCGCGACAAGATTTATTTCCGGCCGTTCCTGTACACGCGTGTGTGCGTCATGTCTTCCGGTCAGATCGGTCGTCGCACGTTTCGCTAAATAAAGATGTTCATCGTACTTGAACGAAACTTGTTGCTCTGACAATGGGAGCAACATCCGTGAATCGATGTCTATTTTTACCGGTACAATCCATCGTGTCGTTGATCAGCGAGAAACTTTCGGATTTCTCGAATACTCCTCGTGTATCCGTTCTTAGAACATATTGTACTTACAGTCGTCGAATCTGGGTTGAATATATTCAGTAGTTGGTGTCAGTCATTTTGTATCAAAAACACTGAAGTTCTACTCTTCGAAATTCCAATTTTGTAATCACCTATATTTCTTATCGATAATTGTAAAATTCTGATCTACACTTTTATTTAATTCCCAAAATCTGACGTATAAAAATATAAAGGCATTCTTATCATATTAGAGTTTTATAGATTTTTTTATTTGGAAAACAGTCTATATAGGAAATGGCAAAATTCTGATCTACAATGTTATCCAATTTTTTTTAAATATACAAATTGCAAGCTTTTTCGTTCGAAAAAACGGTTTCCCTGCGTTTCAATCTATACAGTGATTCAAAGATACATACTTTTACCCCTCTGATCAAATTTTCGAACGACATCCAAGCTTGAATGAAGAGTAATTTTAGGTCGGGCCGCGATAGTCGTTCGCGAACATATGATAAACACGAAACGAGACCATCGACCCCGGCGAAACACACCCACGGGTTTAATCTTGATTTCTTCGATATTCGGGAAAGCTGCACGTCGTTCGTGATAAAACCACCGTTCGACCATCTACCGTTTCGACGCGGTCCATTTTTAAACGCACAGTTATGCGACCGATTTTCTTCCATTGTCACTGACGTCAATGGATTCTCGGTGAAAATAACCTTGGCACATTTGCAACGATCGCGATTCTTTTACGGAAACCAAACAGAAAACTAGATCGCCCGTTGTGTTACGAGATACTTTTCGAAAATTACACTTCTGGTCACTCTGTAGCAATTACCCAGTGACACTTATAATAACAAACGAAGGTATTGGGATGAAAATAAAGAAAAGAATTGATCTTTGGTAGCTTTAACCCAAAACTCGTGACCCAGACCTCGAAAATCTGTACCGTGGTGTTTGGATTGTAAAGCATTGATATTTTTGTAAGAGGAATAGAGGATAGTTGAAAATTCAATTTGGAATCGTTAGCTCTCTCCATGGTCCGTCGTCCGAGGGTCAACAGCAATTTAAGAATATTAATAAATAGGAAGCGATTCTAATATTACTCTATCTTTTATATAGTCGATTTGGGAGAAAAAGTGTGTATTATTAATATTATTTATTATTCAATTGGCAATTAAATTTACGATTTGATGACAGAAAGGATACATCATTTCTAGGCTAAACAATATTCCTCAAACAATTACCGATGATTCTAATAAACAAAAATCGGGAGATTAGTTCTTCAATTTTTTCAAAAATTAATATTTTTATCTAATTACAGAAAATTTTCTGTGCCTCTTCCCATCAGTTTTGCGAATTACGAGTCTTTTTTTTATCATCTTGTATATTTCATAGAAAATTATTTTGAAGAGAAATAAGAGGGACATCTCGTGGATGGTTGATCTCAGAATCTTTAACCTTCGAGCTTGTTCCTCGGCCGTGTGCCAACGGATTCCAATGTTCGTCTTGTTCCATTAGCCCAGGCTGAGATTGGCTAAAATTGTACCTCCAACGAACCAACAGCAAGGCGCCAGCGCGTGTAACACGTTCCTGGTCTCGACCAGGGTAAACAGTACATTCCTTCGATCGGTTCTGTTCCATCTGTCGGATGCAATTTTAGACGAACAAACCCTCGTTTCATGACTTTTCCTCTCGTTAATTGCATTATCGTTCATTTTTCGAACGTAGATCAATAAATTTCCATTCGAATCGGTAGCAGAAATCGTTGGATGGATTCGAGAGTGAATTCTATTTATATCTTTATGAAAGTTCTTACGATGGAACTGATTCGTTGTTCTTTTGTTTTCGAACAAAAATAGGAAATACGTGATAATATTTTGACCGAAATTAAATACGTAAATTCTTAAGGGGGAAGGTTTAGAAATAAAATAGGGTAGAGGATTTTTAAGTTGCCTTTGATACTGTTTGATATTAGAACTCTATTCGCTATTATATTATATTATTATCTATTCGCAATAGAACGTCATTTGTTATTACGGTATTAACACGTTGGCTGCCGGGGGTCACCGGTGACCGGCACCCGAAATTTTTTACAATCAAATAATTACCAACAGTGTTAACATTAAGCTAATAATGCTAGCTATCGAATTGAAAAGTTAAATTTGAAAATTAGTTGATTGTATTGTTAATAATTAGGATTTCAGCGTGTCTGACTACCCACGTTCGTTTTCACTGTGGCAGTCAACGTGTTAAAGTAAAACTTCCGTTCGCTGTTACAGGAGATTTCTATTATAACATTCCTAGCAATTAAGCAGAATTCTGGTTATTAGGCATCCAAATGAAACTTTCTCGATTATTTAATCAACCACCGTTCCATCGACCGTCGCGAAGTATCAGAAGCTCTACTTCGTGCGAATCGATCAGGGTGTTACCGAAATTCGATTCGATTCGTTAAAATGCTTTAAAAACACAGCTGCCATTTGGTCGAACGATGATTAAGAATAAACAAGATAAATTCCCGAAAATTTCCGTTACAGTCGTTCGCCTTTTCTGTCCATCTCGAGGAATATAATATGGTCGATGGTTGTTCGTTATCATTCGAACAGACACGGTAACGTAAAAGAGGGAAGGAGAAAAAGTCCGAAGAATTAAATTTGAAGGATAGGGGTGTTTTGCTATCCGTTCACGGCGTACGTGACACAATGGTATCAACGTAGACCATATGGAAAATCTGTCCGGGATATTATCTGTGTTTTTCCCGCCAGATGGTAAAAAGCGTGATTACACCATTGCCTGTTTACCGCCATCGAAGCTGCACGTTATAATATTGATTATAAATATCTGAAATGTTAGTATACGTCAGAATCAATATCAACGCTATCCGCAGTTTTCATAGTTCTTTTTGTCAATTATTTGATTGGAAAAAATGTCGGGTATCAGTCACCGGTGACTGTCGTGGCGCTTAACGTGTTAACACTTTGCACTCGAGTGACACCTCTGAGGCGCCATATTTAATTCGTCGGAGTATTCTAAAATACATTTAAGTTTCATCCGTATCAAAATACTAGAAAATTAAGGAGAAGAATGAAAATATACGGATTCTCAAATATTTCTAACACTTTTCTTCCGACATGGTACATTTGGTTTTTGTGAGCATAGCTGGAAAATTAGATCAGACGCGATAACGTCCAAAAATACTTCGAGTGCAAAGGGTTAAAATATAAATATTGTAAATATTCAAGTATCAATTCTAATGGGTTTACATTTCAAACCGAAGTCTCTTACATTTTTCAACAGAAATAACGAAGTATTTTTTAAGACTACTTATATTTCGAAATCGCGACAATATTTATCTCACGAAAGAGGTACGAGGAAAAGCTTCGAATTCCTGCATGTCTCGTACGTAGATAAACGTTGCTGACGATTTGTTCGTTTCTAAGCATAGTTCGAGAGTTCCTTGATCCCTCGGTACACGGAACAGCGAATATTCGCGAACACTGAAATGATCGGAGACACTCGAAGCTACGAACTTCTATTCTTAGTTCTCAAATATCTAAAATATCTCGTTTTCAAACTTCAAAGTTATAAAATTCCAGATTTTGAACCGTACGACATCAAAAGCTACAAAAAAAAAATCGTATTTTTATCAAATTTGACACTTGACATGTTAGTAAATTGTAATTTTTATCATCCAAAGTTTCAAATATTTAACGTAACAACAAATTGACTAACGTGGTTAGACACTTTGACATGTACCTCAGAATTGTTTGATACGTTAAACAATTCAATCGGTCGAATAGCAGAATTAAACTTCCTTGTTCGAAGTATTTAAAATTGTTGATGATTGCAAGTTGTTTTAACGAACGGAAACGATAATTGCTCGGCCGTCGAGCTTTTTCAGCGATACGCTCTGACCTTTGACCCGGCTCGAAAGAAGCTTACGATTAACAGGAAGTATCGTCACCGCTAGGCGGGAAATAGGAAATTCGCGGAATCGCGGTCGGTGATGAAAATCTGTTAGCTGATCGTTCCGTTATCACAGATGCGAATGATAAGCAGCAAATCGAAGCGCCATAGACACGTTATGACTCATCCTGTATAATTGAGAGTACGAAAACACGTTGTTTGTTGACTCAGCAAAGACCTCGCGAATTGCAACCGAACACAACCGATTATAATTTCATTATTCCCGACGATTTGCATCGGTCGTTTAGCTTCTGTTAACGATTGTTAAATAGCACGTGAGAGAAATATAAAAACATTGCACCTTTCGGTCGGTGTACTTAATAAATTCGTTTCTAAAGTTATCGATTGTTTTTGCAAATAAAATCAAAGATATAACGATCATGGTTATAAAAATTGGCGGGAAATTATCGTATTTAATACGGGTGTTAATTACTGCATTATTGCGGACGTGACCACGTGCACGTTGTACCAGTCACGTTCTCTAATGTCTACGTGAAATTTTCACGGTGTCTTTCTACAACTTAATCCTCTATCATAACAGTAGTTTTCCAACCCTAACACCGCTTACAATGTCTACGTGAAATTTTCTCCGTGTTTCTTTCTACGATTTAATCCCCTATCATAACAGTATTCTTCCAATCCTAACAACGTTCAAATTTCGAAAAACACTGAAACTCGCTATCAATATACTTAATCTTTATTTTACAAAGAAATCCATATTTTTCCAATTAAACTGTACACTATAAACCGATCAGAGTTACATTTATACCTTAAGTAACAATCGTGCAACGGTAATTTCTTATAAAACTGCAAGAACAGTAAGGATTTGTTGATACGAGAAAGAAGGATTAGACGTTGTGCGATTTTCGCGTCCCAGCTTCGTTAAATATTTTGTAAGATGGTAGCAAGGGTTATATTTATTCCTAGCTAATAAAAGAACGACGATCGTAGGAGTGAAATGTTCGAAAAACGGGCAAGAGTTCTAAAATGGTGGTGGAAAAGAAAAATAGAAAATAATAAAAAAGCACGGGCACACGGCGACCGGCTAAGCACGTGCTGCGCGAACCGGGCTGCGCAGTGGTCGGCTCGCCCCTATCCCCACCGCTAGGATCGCCTATTAGACTCACCCCGTAAGCGCGTCGCGTCAGTGTTGCTTCAGTCCTCGCGAAGTGAAGTACCCTTTTCACGTCCTGTGAAACGATCGATCGAAAAACGAGCCACGTCGAAATCAAACCATTCTATTCAATAATCACACTATACTAGCAGTTTAATTTTACAACTTTCTCTATTTTTGTATCGTGCATAGACTTTTTTCAATATTAAAAAGGAAAGACTCTCGTTTATCATACGTATTATCAAAGTGTACGTAGCGTATATATTTTCTTTTGGAGTTTATAAGAAGCGTTTGAGAGAAACACGCCGGATTTCGTTCACGGCACCGTTTCTAGACTCGGGGTCTGGAACGTCCGCTGGTTTCTAGAAAGGTTCGACCAGCGAAGTGTTGGACCGACGCTCGAGCGTGAAATAGAATGTAAATTCGTGTCTCGTAAAAGATCGAGGTAGAATCGAAACGGAAGACTGAAATTTGTTTGATCGCGTGAAGGAGAATCTAGTCAGAATGCCGAAGCCAAAGATTCCAAACCCCATCGCCAGAATCTCCAAGTTTCTCAAACAAAGGACGAAGGTAAATATAAGTATTCAAGAAATAAATTTTTATTTTTTTATCGTTGGCACGGGTTGTTTCAGAGATGAAAAATATTTAACGATTTCTTTGTGCGGTATCTTTGCGTTTTATTGATGTCAGTAGCTGTTAGTCATGGGTTATTAATATTCATTGGTTGTAGGAGGTTCTCTTTTTATAAGGTACTGAATTTGGAGCAATTTTGGTAAATAAGTAGATTCCAGGCTTGAGATTTTCTAGCTGAAAGTTTAAATTTCGTATTAAAAATGTATAATTCCTTTCGAGCTGTTTCCCATTTGGAAACTAAAATTTCGCAGTAAAATTCTAGAATCCTAACTCAGTAATTCTACATTTGAAGGCTAACATTTCGTATTAGAAATTCTAAGATTCCCCCTTTCAGAATCCTAACTAAATAATTCTCCATTTGAAGGCTAAAATTTCCTATTAAAAACACAGAAATTCCCCTTTTCAAAATCCTAATTCAGTAATATTCCACATAAAATGCCACATATTCTTGAATTCCTTTTTCTCAGCGATCGAACGATACGTTTGAATCGTCAGGAATTTCGTTTTCCCGCCGGTCACGTTTTCGCAAAACATTTCGTCAGTGCTCGATAGACAACTAAACCACGAACGATCATTTTCCACAAAGGTCGATGTAACAATCTGATCCGTGCTTTCACATATCTCATCATTTGAATTTTTCTCTTTTGTAGAGACACCCGTAGAAACTTGTTCGAATAAATCAACCCGCTGCATAATTTGAAAACAACAGATATTTTGAATAATATCGAGTTTTGGAATTCCTGAAAAAAAAAAGATCTAAGAAAGTCGGTATTCTTTATTTATCGATGATCCGAAACTGCGGCCTATTGCAGAATCGTCTTCAACCTTTTTTCACTAGATTTATTGCCGTCGAAAGTAAAAAGATTAATAGACAGAAGTTTCAGTAATTAAAGTCCCAATTATTGTGCAACAAATTTTATATCGAAAGGATTAATACAAGCTGGAAGAAAAATGCTAATTGTTTTCATAGAATTCTATAATATTTCCAAGTTTCTTTATTATATTATCTATTCCAGGAAAAATTTCTAACAGATATTTGTATTTTTATAATCCATTCGATACATCGATTAGATTACTAATCCAAACTATGAATCATGGAATTCCAAAATTAATTACCTCGGTCGGTTTATTTAAGACTCCAATTTGTAACCTCGGCTAATCATGTTTTACCATGGTATTAGCATACGCTATCGTATGAACGTGCGAATTATTCATTCAAACGGAAAAGAAAATAATAATTAAACATCTGTTATATTTCATTAGTCTACGTTAAATAGATCGTTGCGTCATTTCATACAAAATTTGTATATTCTATGTTTTGCATTAGTAGGAAAATGGTTGCCAATATTTTTTTATTCCGTTATTGATTCGTAAATAGAGAATAAGAAAAGTCAAGGAAAATTTTAATTATATTCCTACACTGTTTATGTATTTTTACGTAAAAATAATTAATATTGTGGTGTTTGGAGCTGTTCGATCGCTTCGTGGGGATTTCAATTTTTAAATTCAACTAGCGATGCGCGGGTATTCGAAAAGTCGGGTTCGGGTCGGGCCGGTAAAGTTCGGGCGAGATCGGATAGTCTATCGAGAATCCCGTATTGCTCGAGTACACGCACGCCACTAAAGTCAACCCCAAAAAGAATCGTTTCGTAATTGAGATTGGAAAGGATCGAAAGTATTGGCTGCGATTATAATTAGGCAAAATTCGCGTGGTTGAAAGTTCCTTTCGCTTTGTCAATAAATAACAAGCGTATTAATATTTCATATCACGTTGTTGAGTTACGTACGATCGACGTTGGCCTATTATCTTCTTCCGTTTCTCCAAAGAGCTATATAATACTATATTTTTTTTTAACACTGCCAAACGAAGCGTTGTGTGCAGATAGGGAATGAAACGTTTGGGACAACTTAATGCATTGATGATATCCATGCACTTGTTACTGTCGGATGTATAAAATAGTTTCGTATAGATAGAAAAATATTCCAACTCGGTTGTTTACCTGCAATACCGGTCCTTGGCCGCGCCTAGGTCCACCTTTCACAAAATCCAACTTCGTTCGATACACGACCGACCA
Source organism: Stelis phaeoptera (assembly GCA_943735885.1). Taxonomy (NCBI): domain Eukaryota; kingdom Metazoa; phylum Arthropoda; class Insecta; order Hymenoptera; family Megachilidae; genus Stelis; species Stelis phaeoptera. The sequence continues at coordinate 8,409,272 of OX030939.1, read as the reverse complement.
ATCTCTAGCTAGACTTATGCAATCGTCTTGTAAACACGGGTTTTATCGAATTGCATTCGAGATAATAGCGGTTCGACCGAGAAAGGGGATGATTTCTGGTGCAAGAGATGATTGAAATGGTAAAAAAGATAAAATAAATATAAAGTTAAGATAGAATGGAAGGGTGATTTTTTTAGGCCAACAGAGGTCGAGAGATTTAGCTTTGTTTGTTAAATAATTGTTACTTTCGGGACAGGTTGTAGCTTAAAAGAATAAATGAAAATTTAGAGTCGAGTGTCTATCATTTGGATAAGGGTAGAAAATTTGGGGGATGATTCATTTTTCATTCGAATGGTTTGTCTGTTTAATCATTTTTACTCTTGAAACGAGTTTATAATCCAGAGAAATAAATCATTTGTTTCGGGGAGAAATTTTAATTCTCGGTTCTTTTTCTCGGAATTTTAAATTTAATTAACCGTAGATTTTTAACGCTGTTGGACTACGTTGTTTGTAATTTCTTGAAAGAAGGTGACGTTCATGGTCGACTCGTAGGGAATTCAGCGAAATTTTTATTCCCAACAAAACACGGCCACGTGTTAAATATAAATTGCCGTTTTCTTGTGCTCGCCCACATTAATCAGATAGAAACTGACGGATAATGGGGTGTCTTGAAATTGTCTGGCACATATTCGATTCTGGACGCGTTTCAACTCGAACGAAGACGAAGAAGCTAAGCAGAGAGATTAAAAATAAGTCGAAATGAGCCTTGCTCGAGTTTGAGGCGTGCAGAAAATTCGCGAATGTTCAGTCTTCGAAGATGATTCGTCGGTTTTTCTTGTTCGTGATTCTTCGGTTAACTGTCGATTGTACGAGGACGAGACGATAATTGGAAATTACTGGAAATTGGTGGTAAATAGGTAAATGTAGGATAAAATTATTATTACAGAGAACGTAGTAGGGTTATTGATCAATGGATAATATCAAATATTACTGATAATTGACATGAAATATAGAATATTGATGAAAATGGAAAATATCATAAAATTTGTAAATATAGGAATTTGAGGTATTAGTAAAAATGATCTTAAAATTACTAACTATAAAACATCGAATTATCAATAAACATAGAACACAAGATATCAACAAAAATCAGCTTGAAATAAATATAATTTTAAGATACAACAAATTCTCGCTAAAACGTAGCACAGATAAATAAACATCGAATGTTAGTAAAAATTATCACAAAATTTAGAATTTAAAATCATCCCCACGATTGATAAATCAAATTACCTAATTTTTAATCCACCTCTGTCGGTTATAAATTATCGTTATCCTTATCAAACACGGTATCAGTCACTTACGTTCTTGATTACAGGTAAATATGTTCCTTCAGGTTCTTCGCACCTTCTTTTCTATCAACTTCGGTCATTAAACATTAGTCGAGACGTCTCTCGTGTAGGTACGAATCAAACAGAGGAGAAAAAAAAATGATTAACAAGCGTAATCGTTCTATTAGCTCGGCGATAATGACTCACACTTGCCGCGAGATGCATCTAATCGATTCTGTGGGTGGAATTCTATAAACATCCTTCGAATCGCTTTATTTATAGTCATTCATTACATCTCACGATGAACGAGAACAATTTGATCGATGATTTGTGAATCGAATGATTTGTAGAATTACGTTGTTCAGGTATTCTGCGTCAAAATTACACAAATTCGATCGCAACATCGAAATTATTATTCGTCGAATTTTAAGAAATTATTTTGTAGCAAACGGTAATTTAATATTTACAAATTGATGCCTTACCGTTTTATTTGAATAGAAAATTTAATTTACCGAGAATCAATTATATCTTCTTTGAATTTCCAAAAGTTCCATGGTTATTTCCCTCGAGCCGTTGTTTCAATTACCATTACAGACTAATTTATTTGGTGATATTCAAAAGTTTCATAAAATAATGGCACGTTCCATGAATTTTTGTTATATGACGATACGAATATTCTATACGTGATTCAAGAAAGGGTTGTTTAATAAAAATCAGAATCACTATTCTTGGATGATAATTCTGATGAATAAAATCGTTAGATTTATGATCGTCCCATCATTGTCAACAAAGTTGCAACGAAGGACGATCGGGAATAATACGCTCGAGGACGTGGCGAGTCCCTCGAGATACCCTGGACGGAATTCGCTTGTACTTGACATTAAACAGGGAAGGGAGGACATTTTTTCTTCCTTTTCACGAAGCTTCGATGGTCATTTGAAGAGATCGTGTTCGAATGGTAGTTGTATCAGTACCGAACGGTTCATCGAATCGCACGGTTTCTCAAAAACATCTTAAAGTTTCTTTGATCGTTGCAAATCTCGAAATTCCTGGGGGGGAGGGGGGGGATGAAATAAAAAATCAGTGAAAACTGGGGAGAAAAGTTGTTAAAACAAATGCTCAAAAAAAAAAAAAGAGTGCAATTTTGTTACGATTGTTTAGAACTGACAAAGCTTGAAATTTAAAATTCAGTGCTCGAAGAGTGGGAAGATAGATAATTGTGATAAGGAGGGTCAATTTGTGAAGTTACGAAAACTTTTGGAAATAGTTTTTAAGTCCATTATGTTCGTCGATACTCGTCCAACCCTTAATTACGTATTTCAACACTCTTCCAGAATGTTATCGGTGAGATAGTGAAGCTATTTTTTCTTTTTCTTCCGTTCCATTCCTAACTACAGTATTGTTACAGATATTGGTGCCGTGAGAGTTTATTTAACACTCGGACATCGAAGGCAAATCTAAGTTAAATTTATATAAAATCCAGAGAAAATTACTGATTGATACGCCACTAATTTATTAAGAAAGAATGGTCAGCTAAGAGTTAAAATGGGGGTTAAACACAAAATTCGTATCAAAATAGTGGTATTAATCCCTAAATAGATATTAGCCTTATGCCGTAAAAATCAAATTCAAAGCAAAATTTTAGTATTATTCCTTAAATAGATATAAACCCCTTTGCTACTATATTCCACCGTAAAAATAAAATTCATAGCAAAATATTAATATTAATCCTTGAATAGGTATTCACCCTTTTCCTACTATAGCTTTGGTCCACCGTAAAATTAAAATTCCCAGCAAAGTATTAGTATCAATCCTTAAACAACACACTCTATGGGCCAATTAGCGATCGTTTGAAGAAATTTCCGTTAATATTACATTTGGCAATTAAGTATAAAGATATTCAGAAGCAATTAGTGTCATATACGACCCTATCGAAAGGATTAATGGATCAACATTGAATTATTAATGATACGAATGTTTCGAACGATATATGCACAATATAAATATTCTAAAATGGCGTAAACAACACGGATCGACCTTACATTCTCTCGAACACGTCATTTTAAGCATATCCTCTTTCTCTGAGTGTGTGCATCTCGATCGCTGTCCACGACCTCGGTTATCGTGTGTCGTGTCGAGGTTTTGTCTTCGCCGTACAGAAAATCTTGTTATGCCATCGAGGGATCGGTCCACCGGGAAATAAATGAGTTTTGGATATAAAAAGGATTAGTCGATTGATTTGAATTTCAAATCGAACGTGACACACGTGTGCCAATAATCGTTCAACCTTTGCAGTTGAACGCCAAAGTGCGATCAAACGAGGGATTTGCATCGTTTAGTTTATTTGTTTACCGTTTACTCATTAATCTTGCGAGTAGATTTCTATTCTGTTATTTTTCATTTATCTTCTACTAGGTTAGCAATTGAACTCTTAATTTTTATTGCTCGTTTTGTAGGTTATCCAAAAATTGTCTACCCGTTTTATAATTTATTATAGAATCTACTTGTCTACTCTTTGCTTTACTCGTAAGTCTTCCGTCCAGTATCTGGTTTACTATAGTAGAATCTATCTACTCTTTAGTCTACACCTGAATCCAGTATCTACCAGTATATACTCGAATCCACTCATAAGTCCACCGTCTACTCTCCAAATTACTCTTACACTTACCGTTTACGTTCCAATCTTATCATCTACTCTACTGTTCCTAGGTATGATTTGCAACGATAAAAATCATCGACGCAAATAAACCTCGTCGACGGAAACAATAAGCTACATATCTTTCCGACCAGTGTAACAATGGAAAAGTTGTATCCCGTTACGAACGATCGAGCATGAATTCGATTGTTTACAATGCAGAATGACAATTGCATTTCAGACCCAGAGACTTCAATTTTTCCTCTTAACGTTTCTCCGGATTAAACGTCAATTTTTTTTTTTTTTTTTTTTTTCTCGGTGTACGTTCACGATAGAAAACGAGTGTCACGGGTCAAGGTAGCGTTTCTGATAAAAAGTAATGCGTGTGACGTTCGAGGACACGTGCACCGAGATGCAAATACTCGTTCGAGGCAGTTCGTTCTCCTGGTGCACCAGTTTCGTTGGCTACGTGAGAAAACGAACGTATAAACAGACAGTAAATAATATCGTTCCCAGGCTATTAATACGAATTAACCGCGGCGATTGTGTTGAATTCCATCAATCAAAGTATGATCTCATTGATTGAATAGCACCCTGTTACAGTGACGCTTCGATGTGTTTGATTGACAACTGAATTTGGATATTTTATTCCGTTTTGAATTGAAAATATTCAACTGTTACCTACTGTTACACATTTATTAATATAATACAATTATTAGACACTGTTATCGTTATTTTAATATTATTGAATCGATATATTTTAGATTATAAATTTTAATAAATTAGAATTTTAGAAGATTTTACGACCCTTCAGCAGTGCAATGAAATTATTTTCTAAGGAATTTTATTTTTAGAGTTCAAATTAATATTTTCTATTATTTTTCAATAGATTTCAAAATATATTTCAGTTCCCAGTATAAATTCCAAATTTTTTCTTATGAACTTCACACTCCAAATATAATTATTCCAGTCGTTTTCTAGTTTTCTAATTATTTCATTACTCACGGATGTATTTCGTTCTCTTTTTAAACCTCTCGTTAAATAATTATTACATATGCATCCGAGTATGTTCTCACGTCAACAAGCACGTTTCTTTCTTTCCTCTATTTTCTTGATTCTTCTTCTGACCGGCTCCTTGATCACTCGGTCAACGAATAACGTCTTAATTGACACGACCTCGCTTCAATTCAATTCGGTTCACGCAAAAACCAGAACGAACTTGTTTGCAAGTACTCGCGTAAAACAACTTGATGGTTATTGTTCGTTGCTTCTCATTCCACGGAATATAAACCGTTCGTTTGATGTCATTTTCTTTTTATTTCAAAAAAGAATTTTCATAATCAACGTATGATCGAATTTGGAATTAATATTATATAATCCTTACGAAGTTCTCATAAACGATTATAAAATTACACGTCGTCGTTTACTTTTTATAGAATTCTTAGTCACGATTAATCGAACAATTGATGGGGGGACGCTTTCATTTCCGTGTATCTTCCTTGAAGAATGAATTTTGTTTTTATACATTTATCGAAGCGAAAAAGAAGAAACGGGGTACCGTTATCACCGACAAGGGAGTATTTTATAAATATTTTGTACCATTTTCTTCTTAATCTCCGTTGTTCAAAGATTAAAGTTGTTCAGCATCATTGTTCCACTGATAAAAGGTGACGCGTGCGGCGTGAAAAACAAACGGGAGCTACGGCGTTAAATGGCGATAATTATGCGGACCAATAAAGTGCGATTAATCGACGCAGCGACCCAAAAATGATAAAATTAGGAGAAAAATTTGTATTGAAAAATAGAATTGCTTTTCGTCGCAATTTTGATGGGAAATATCAAATTTCCAAATATCAAATTTCTAAGTTTTATATTTCCAAATTACCAAATTTCGAACCATCAAATCTCAAATTTCCAACTTCCCAAATCTCAAATTTCTAAATTTTAAATTTCCAAATTTCGAACATTCAAATCTCAAATTTCTAAATCTCAAATTTCCAAATTTCAAACTTTCGAATCTCAAATTTCCAAATATCAAATTTCTAAATTTTAAATTTCCAAATATCAAATTTCTAAATTTTAAATTTCCAAAGTTCACACTTTTCGTACGGGCGGCATCGGTGCGTGAGACCGTCAGTGTCACGGTTAAAAAATAAATGTTATAATATAATATAATTAATCGCTCGCTCGCTGCCGGCTGAACGGAAAGGACATCAAAATCGGCGTCGCGCTCAACGTGTTAACGTGTTTAAAGGTGCATCTCTTCGATTTCTGTGAACCACGAATAATCGTAATTTTTCCATCAATTTATAAATCAGACATTTCATACGCAACAACCTAATACATATGGTTTCGTTCGATGTTTTTCCGTTTGACGAGAGGAAAATCCCATAACATATGTATCATCCTCTTAAGGAGACCGAAAACCTTGCTCAACTACCATGAACGATAGATATTATGTAAATGTTGTAATGTTGATGGATGAGATGCAAATCCGTAACGCAGCAACAGGGATGTATACCGGTGCACCCTGTAATCCCATGAGATACGATTGCAAGGAATTTGTTATCGTTCAAGGCAGCTGCGCAAATGCGATTGTACCATGTGTTCGCATCTGGATCGATGAATAATAGAATAACAACATTTACAATTATATAATTTGACAAACGGTGTCCTCGAACTTACAGGAAATCCCTAGTGGAATTTTTTCGATCTCGAAGACAGGAATTTTTCTACTCGTTTTTTTATTATTTTAATTGCTTGATTGATTAAGATAATTATTTGCGAAGTCTAGGGACGGATAAGATCGAAATTTTCGATACTTTGACTCGTTTATTTTGATCTTTTGGACGGACGAAGAATTTTCCTTCGTTTTGTATTCGAATTCGATACGTTTTCAAATTGCAAGAATCAGTTTTCTGGAATTTCTGATTAACTTTGTGTGGATGAAGAAAAATATTATCAATTTTTTCAAATTACGTTCACAGTATTTCTGAATATATTGTATTAGCATTTTTGGCACCTTAATTCCGAAAAATCATTTCACAGAGTTCAAAGAAACTCTTCTCAGTTCTCTAAAAACATCCTTCGCAAAGTTTCGAAATGTGAAAGGTACAAAATCTTCAGCTTTCAGATATGTATGTTCTGTCGTTTTCTTCCCGTGATACGCATTCTTCTTGGGTTTCGAACAAAACGAACGATACTCTGTGAATGGCAAAATGTACAGGGGCGCAAATATACAGAACGTACGAAACAAAAATGACGTATTCTTGTACCCCGTGTCGGTGGAACACGAAGCTTTTTGAAACATTGCAAAACAAAACGTCAACAAATTACAACAGCACACTTGAGAATGCGTAGTGGTGTGTGTATTAGTTGTGTTAGAATTAGAATTAGGTTTTAGTGAACAAACAATTTCCCCATAGTTTGCAACCAAAACAGTAATTTTATATTCGATATGATTATGGCCTATAAACATATGCAATTCAACGAGATCACTGAGTCTGTCGTTAACATTTGATAATCAGATTTTTAATTAATCATAGTCGAATAGAAAATATTCTTGGCTCTCGAGATAATAATCGTTATGAGAATGTTAAGAATTGGAAATGTAAATTAATTTTTACCGTGTAGCTTTAATAGTTTATAAATTTCGAAATTATTCTATGTATTGAAATTGTTGTAATATAATATTAGTGTAATCCGATAAGCTAATTTAAGGAATTATAAAGCTTCTAAATATGAAATTAAATTTAAATTATTTTGCACCCTATGATTTTAATAGTCGATCAATTTTGAATATTCTACATATTTAAATTACTATACTGTAATGATATAACATATCATTACATATCTAAACTATACACCCAAATAATCCTTAATTATAATTATGACAATTTCTAAAAAATTTCTAATTACATTTGACCAGTTTCCTTCCTCTAATAGAAAGGTTTTACAGAATATTATAATTCCATAAATAAAAACATTGATCACAATAACATTTTACATTTTTATCCTACTCTCCAGATGAACTCAGTGAATCTCGTTCACATCGTAGATGTCACGTCCAAAACACAATCCCGATATATTTCTGAATCCTTCTTTAAATTATTATCGATATCATATTGTTAACGTGTTTGTTCACGATTTACAGGTACTGTCGATGAGCGAGGAGCTTAGACGAGCTCTCTACGCAAACAGTGCCGTCTCATTGGACAACGAAATCATCGTACCCGACCTGGTGGGCATCACAGAGATTCTCAGCGACGAACACAGAGAACAGCTTTGCCGGCATTTACCTGCAAGAGCAGAGGGTTATCTGTGGACGCTTGTCTTCAGCACCAGCCAACATGGTTTCAGTTTGAACAGCATGTACAGGAAGATGGCGAAAATCGAGAGTCCTATACTTCTGGTGATCGAAGACACCGAAGGAAATGTAAGTTGCATGTTTAAATCGTTGATAATTCAGAAGAAGAATCATAAAATTGTTGTATGAGTCGTTTGTCGTCAAACTTCTGGCTGATAATATTATTTTCATTCGAATAGAAATTATGAGAAAAGAATTTTTCTAACGATTTAGAAATTTTCTGATATTTTGTCAGAAACAGAAGGCTCAAAAATCGGGCTTTTAATGCGTAGTTTGGCTACTTTGCGCCCGTAAAATTTAAAATCCCGACTTGTGCGCCCTCTGTTTAAAAAGGAAAATATTTGAAAATTTCTAAGTTGTTTAAAATCTAATATTTAGTACGCAAAGTGTTTTGCGCTCTCTAAATAAGCATTGAAAGCCCGATTTTTGAGCCCTCTGGTTCAAAAAATCGACTCGAGCGCCAATCACCCATTTTGCACCCTTGATACGTGATTATACCATTTGGCAGCTCTGATTTTTAGATACTTAAAAAATTGAGCCTAGTACTTAACTCGTTAAAAGGAGATTTTAAAAATGACAATTAAATATACAATATACAATGATATTGATCAATGTTGTGCTTGTATGATTACAGGTGTTCGGTGCATTGACCTCATGCGCCTTGCACGTGAGCGATCATTTCTATGGCACGGGTGAATCTCTACTATTCAGGTTCACACCCAGGTTCCAAGCATTCAACTGGACCGGGGATAACTTGTACTTCATCAAAGGCAACAACGAGAGCCTTGCCATCGGTGCTGGAGAGTACGTATCCTACTTTTTCATTCGTGATTTCTCAATTTTTCTAATATACCGTATAATATACCTAATATCCTATCTGCCGCAGAAACTATTGTCTGTAGATTAACGAGCTAATTGAAAATATATTATCTATTTTTTTTTTTTTTTTGCTTCAGCGGAAAGTTCGGTTTGTGGCTGGACGGCGACCTGAACCAGGGAAGAACTCAATCGTGCAGCACCTACGGTAACGAGCCTCTCGCACCCCAGGAAGACTTCGTGGTGAAGACGTTGGAATGTTGGGCGTTCATATAGGACACGGCCTCGTATCTGTCGTCCACGACATCGCCCTCGTCGCAGCCTAATTTGACCTGAATTCCAGATAGTCTCGGTGGACGGATGTTTTTTTCTTCTTCTTTATTTGTATTTTTTTTTTTTTTTTTTTTTTTTTTTTTTTTTTTTACTTATTTCATTGTTCATCGTCCACCGAAGAGATCTATACAGGAAGGCTACCACAGTTTCTAAGAGACATTTTACCCGAGGAGATTAAAACGATGAAAATAATCGACGGGGTCGTTTCTCACCAGTTTGTTAGCACTCGACCGCCGTCGAACGAATCCTAACACAACAGGGACGTGTATATTCTTTGATGACACTTGGATTGTCGGATCGTGTACAAATGATGGTAAAAGGAGAAACTGCTGTCAGAGACGACGACGAAGAAGAGCAATGAATTGCAATGATCAGAACGACACGGAGGAAGAAGGATGTCAAGATGGAACTAGAAGAAAAGTCAATGGACTTACAATTAAATTGATCGACGCGTTGTTTGATCGTCCTATTTGTTTGTTCTCTTTTTTTTTTATTATTATTATTATTATTATTATTTTAAGTTGCCGTATTTATTTTATTTTTTTATATGTACACATATACACACGAGCGCGCGCATATATTATTGATATATATATATATATACATATACATACACAGGAAATGTGTTACGTTGAATGAATTGTTGCTCGTTTTTTTTTTTTTTTTTTTTTTTTATCTGATTTGAGGAAAAGAAACGGAAAAGTCGAAGGATTGACCACGAACGGGGCTGAATTTGTTTATACGCGAAGATGATTGTGGCGTTGCCTTCGAAACTAGTCGCGAGTATAATAACGATAATAAAAATAATAAATGATAAGAATATTGATAAAACGATTGATAATAAATGGTGAACGTCGCGTTTTGACGAAGATTTTACGATCGATGATCGCGAAACGGAGAGAGAATGAGAGAGGACAGATTGTATGAATGATGATGATGATGATGATGATCGTAAAAATTGTCTCTCCTTGAATGGAGATTGTCGATGACGCGAATAAATAACGAATAGAGAACAATGAATCGAATGATGATGATATATGATGTTGATAAGAAGATGAATAAACAAACAAACAAAAAATCACTATACAACACGACACTACGAGAATGCTAAAAAGAAAAACTAACCGTGTTTGTTGATGTGTAGATAATGTAGATAGATGAATGTAAATATATATATATATATATTACGAAATCGTGTTAACGGTAAAACAAGAATAATTTTAATGAAACTGGAGAACCGGTATATACGGATACTACGCTACAAGGAAAGAAAAAAAAAACTAAGAAAATCAAGTAAAAAAAAAAACGAAATCGTTGCAGAAAAGACACTCTGTTGCGTAGCTCGTCTCCGCGCGTTATCCTGAAACGAACACACGCTGGCTACCATTGTTAATAAACACACAAACACACACACATGTTCTGTACACACAGCAGAATTACGATACGATGATACTTTACTAAAATGAATCTAAACAGGATCCGAAGAACACACTGGAGAAAAGTAGCTTTAACGAAGGAGAGTCTGTGCTCTATGTTTTATCGAAAAATTGAAAGGCTGAGATTGCACGCGGAGGAATAAGAAAATAAAACGGACACGTTTGCTAAGGCTTTTCTTTTTTAACGCGCCTTGTTTGTCCCATCTATCGATTCGTTTTCAGAATATTACAAATAATCCGAGGTTATATCATATTATTTTATACAACGAAGGTAGACGAATTTCTAATTGAAACGTCGATAGCGAACGTGTTAACGGAACATGCTTTGTAAGGTGTCTCGATTGACCACAACGAACACATTACACACACCCGTGCCTCGCTTCGCTCTCTTTCTCCACCGTTTTGCTATAGAAAACACCGTAACATTTCCATGGTACCGTCGTAACGATCCTGCTGCGTACGATCAGAGCCTGGGGAAACCTTTTTCGCCAACTCGGACAATAAAAAACAAAGAAAGATAATTGCCACGTGGTTTTTTTTTTCTGTTACACGAGCACACGCGTTTAACAGTTACACCAAGCGTGTTTTCGGTAACGAGCAACGATAGACCCAGCTTTTCCTGTTCCCCAGAAAGGGGAAAATGATTTATATTCAAAGCGTTCTCCTGTGTCGCGTGAATTCGTTTCGCTGGATCTGATTTTTATTTCCTTTTGATCTGTAAAAAGGCTTTTGTGAATTGTTTAATCATTTCATGGACGTTGTAGAATTTTGCTAAAGGACGCCTTGTTTGTTTGTTTTTTTTTTTTTTAAATTGTTGACATTTGAGCGCCACGTTTTCCATATAAAAATGATCTACTACATTTGTTTGGAGTAGAAATTAACGTGGCACTCGAAGCGTTAATGACGTACGTAAGTCTTTAAATTCTTCAAATGCAACTTCCGTTTATTTGTTTCTTATCATATTATCTGTCGACGAGTATGTACCATAGTGAAATGGTTATATTACAACCTTGTAAACGCTGTTTCTTTATTTTCATACGACGTCGAATGATCGTACGGCGAGGATCGAACGAATTTTGATAGGAGATTTTATAAATCGAGCTGCAGCTTCTTTGAGACGATTCGAATACTGTTCTAAGAGAACGAACTTCCAAAGAGACCGAGGAACGTCTTTTTGTACCAGTTCACGTGTACCTTCCGTTTTAATCGAAACACTTTCTAACTCGCGTCGTTTGCTACGATTTTCGACTTTCCTACCTCTCGAACGACTGCTCGTAGAATAGAAAACAGCAACAGCAGCCTAAAACATAAATTGTAAAGAGAAAAGACAAATTGAGTGAAATTGTAAGCGTGAAAGCCTGAAACAAGAGAATCGTAGATCTGAATTATGCATATCCGGTGCACTGGTTATAAAACGCACTTATAAAAATTAAAAAAAAAAAAAAAAGAAATAAAACAATCGAATGAAAAGGCTCAAACAGATCCATACACATATACATACAATAAGAGAGTGGGTGTTCGTTTGAGAGTGGAACTTGCGGTGAACAGCTGTCGATAGCGAGTTGTAGCATTATTTCGCAAATGAACATTGTACCGAAAGTCACTCACGGCTGATTAATAGTAACTTTCAGCGCAATTTTCGTTAGCGCCTTCTCGTAAACTGTGACCAAAAGTCATTCTCAGAATAGTACCTTCGACAAGTTCTCACGCAAATCTCGCTGTCAAACGAACGTCCGACTCGAGAAACAAAGAGTAAAGTAAAGCGAAACAACACCACGAGGGGACTGTGTACGAAATCTTAGTAGCTTTTTATTGGCTTCGTTTCTTTTTTTTTTTTGTTTCTAGGATAAATTTTTCGAGTACACGAATATTTAGCGTTGTCCAAGACACCGAAATTTAGCGTGTTCTTTAGGTGTACTCTTGTGATACTAACGAGTCTAAAAAGAAAAGAAGATTGTCACTCGGGGTCGGCTTTTTGTCTTTCGTGGCGCGAATAAGAGAATATATATTATAGTCGAGAGAATACGCGAGAAATTATATACATAGAATTTTAAAAAGAAAAAGAAAGGGGCAAAGTGCTCGACCGGTTGTTAATTTTCTCTTTCTTTTCTTTTCTTTTTTTTTTTCTGTTTTCGAGGATGGCCTCGTCCTTTTGTTTCGATGCAGGAAATCATTTGGTATAAATGTAAATTCGTTGTAACGTGTAATAAAAGAAGATGTGTGTCCTGAGATTAACGTTTCTCTTTTGTTTCGCTCGTTCGAATTCGGTTTTCTCCTGATTTCGTTCGAATAGTTCCGTTTATAAAAAAGACAATTAATCGATCACATCGAGTCACTACTATTACTCCTTTTCAACACTAACAGTTCCATACTTTGTAACCTGTACTCTTAACAATGTATGTTCTTAATCGATTCGTTTAGACGAGCTGTTGAAAGTCATCGAAGATCTTTCTCTTGTAACACTTTCAGTCCGGGACCGAGTAAATTTACTCCGGACGAGATTCAAAAGGGAGGTCGTGTAAAATAAACTCCATGTAATTTGACCGTGTACAGTAATCGTTCGCTAAATGAGCGTTTCGTAAATGCACACATGAATTTTTTATACACGCGTACGTACCCTTCGTACGATGTTGCGATTGATCCGCATATCAAGCGAGTGGCTGTCTGGGAAGGGAGCGCTTATGCCATTGGTTGTCTCGTAAACGAGCTCAAAACCGGTTTGGACCCCCGAGCTAAGCTCATTTAACGAACGATTACTGTAATCGAGACATCAAAAGAGAGCCGCCGCCGCCACCTAATTTATGATTTATATGACTTTTCCTTATCTCGACCGTGCTGGATCGTGTTACCCCAGGACTGAACGTGTTAATAAGATATAGTATGATGTTTTCGATGAGAATAATTTTGTATTCTGCAACGTGTTAAAGAAATTGTGTATATCTTTGAAATTTGACAGAATCCTGCTGATTTTGTATATTTTATTTATTAACGTTTCGATTGTCACGGTGACAATGGATACGTATAGTAAGGCAGGTTAAAATTCTAATTATTGTAGGATCGGGACCTCCATACCCAACAATAAGAGGCGTCGTGGAGAAATAGAAGTACAGAGTCTAGGAAGTAGCGCGGCCGCCTACGAATCCGAGGTTCGCGGGTTCGATTCCCGGCGACCGTCGTTCCGCTTTTTTCCACGATGCCTACATTATTAAGAATACTATTGATTTTCAAATGCAAATTTTTAATCTGCTACCTTGTAATATTAACCCTTTGCGGTCGAGGCATTTATCGATACTTACAGATCTAGTTCGCTTTTCCAGCGAAACTTCCGAAAATCAAACACACTATTTTCAAAAGGAAAGAGTTGCAAATGCCAATGGATTTATTTATTTTTATTCCTTTCGTTAATTTCCTATATTTTAATAGAAATAAAGCTTAAATTTCACATTTCAAAATACTCTAGTAGATTAAATAGGTCGCCTCAGAGGCGCCACTCGAGTGCAAAGGGTTAACTCTTGAATTGGGAAAGCTTTTGGATCGTTCTAATATTTATTTGATATATAATCAATATTATAATTGAAATAGTATTGAAATTTAACACACCGGTCTTTGACGACCCCCATGGCAGTCAACGTATTAACCCTTTGCACTCGATTTAATTTCTCAGAGTATTTTAAATATAGAAAATTAAGGAAGGGAATAAAAATCAACAGATTCTCAAATAATATCTAACACTTCCGACACGGTGCGTTTGGTTTCTGGAAGCATAACTGGAGAATTCGATTAAACCCGATTACGTACAAAAATGCTTCGAGTTCAAAGAGTTAATGATCTCTTAACACTTTGACGTATTCGTAATTTTTACCCGAATCACAATTTGAATATTAAGAATCGTCTAAGAACTACAACGTAAAAGAAATAAAATCATCAAAGTGTGAATGGCTTTCAACAGCTCGTAATTTATTATTTAATCGTACGGAGGTGAAATTAACTGCCCGACAGAATTTCGTTATCGTTCTAAACACTTTGCAGGTATCCAATCGAGAGAACATATTAATACGCTACTGCCTCCGCGATGAATAAACTCCTAATACCGTAGATTAATCTATGCCAGGCGAAAACGTAACAATTGTTCTGTACCACTTTGTAAATGTGGTTGACGTTGGACAATTTAGAAAACGATCGAGCGACAAGCTTTCCGCGTTCGTGTGCACGAGAACCTGATTTAAAATTAGAGGAGCAAAAGTAATTAACACTGGAACAACCGTCCTTTCAATTTGCATCTGATTTTAATTCTTTAAACTCTACGTAATCTTTGAGCTTTGAATATTATTTTAAGTTAAGGGCGGAAGGGTTGCAAAATGTAAAATTGATATAATATTACTGTTGTTTCACATTTACGAGTTTTCTTAATTTTGTAAATGTTTAGTAGTATAACTATTGTAATATTTACAAAATTCGTAAAACCCGTAATACAATGCTGTAATATTGTATTTATCATATTGTGGTATACACAATAGTATCCGTACCATAAGTTTACCGATACTATTGTGGTATCGGAAGCTCCGGACCCAATAGTGAAGAGGAAATCGTGGAAATTAAGAAGCGTAACAGACTGTGGAGCAGTGGATAAGGGTAGCTGGTTACAAATGCGTGGGACACGGGTTCGAATCTCCGACAAGGAAGAAAAAAAAAGAGTTCGCTTTTTTCACTAACAATACTATAATGTTTGTTAAATTAGTCAGAGTAAAATAATAATAACGATTTTATAAACGTTATAGTATTACTATATATTACTAAATTCCAGCCAAAATAAAAAAGTTCGATCGTTCCGGTGTTAACAGAAACGAAAAAAAAAAGAAATTAAATAATCGAGAAGCTCACATGTGAAATTCGTAACTATGTAATCGCAAACTCTTATATGTATACTCGTTAGTTAAATTAGTGAACGTTAGACGTTAAATGAAACACAAAACCGAATATTAAAAAAAAAAGAGAAATAAAGGGACGAAAGAGCGAGAAACAAGAGCTCTTAGACGAGATGATAAAAAAAAAAAAAGAAAAACTTTCTTGGTAACACACACAATTGTCAATTAGATTCAGACTGATCGCAGGGATTGACGAGGCATTAAGAAACTCGATGTTCTTTGGTGTTTTAGATAAGAAATATGGTTGTCGTCGTCGTTGTTTGATGATGATCGTCATTGCGACACGATGGTATAGCGTGAAATGATTCTTAATTAAATCGCATTCATGTCGTCTTCGCTGCCACAGTGAAACCGGATGTATGTAGTCAGACGCGTAGAAATGCTGATTACACCCATACCTCTCTTTTTTAATTATGGCATTTTGTCGATTTACGACATCAATCTTCTGTTTACTCGCTCCGCAAGAGTTCCAGCTTCTCCCTATGTATAAAGTAAATACGTATATACAGGGTGTCCCGTAACTAAAGACGCTGACCAATCAGAGCGCTAGTAAAGCGCACGCTCAGCCGTGATTCGTCCTAGTCCGACACCCCTCTACTTGCGCTCTGATTGGTCCAGTGTTTTTCGTTAATAATTCAAAAACGAAGCCTCGCCCGACATTTTCGCAAAGGAAATTATTGTTCAGAATCGTCTCGGCTACCTCCCATTTCCGGCTCCTACACTAGTTACGGGACACCCTGTATAAATCCTTATACATCAGTTTATACCCATTTACCTTATCATTCGTTAATTCCAATTCGAAAACTAACAGTTTTGCATTTCCAAATACAAATCTCTCGGTAATTTCCTGTTTGATGTACTGATATTTTGTATCGTATTTGAATGCAATTCAAAATCAAGACTCGGAAGTTTCACGCTATACCGTTTTACTACCGTAGCCCGTTTTACGCGTAGACAGGCTTATTCGTATCGGAGACGGAAATTCGTGGAAAAAGGATTTAAATGAACACGCAATCATCCTCGTCTCGTATCCCACAATCATGCTTACAAATACTGTTCGATGACATTCGTCCTGAATCGCACGGTACGATTTGTAATAAGATACCTGATTAATTCTTAGTTGGATTTATTAAAAAAAAAAACAAAGAATCTTATTCGATAAACATTCGTGTCTTTGAGATGTTTAATACATCGATTCAAAGCTTAGAATCTCCTCTTTCACAGATAATTTTCATTTTTTCAGTATTTACCTAGCTCTTAAGAAATATGTATCAGCATTGATTTTTGGAAAAATTATAAAGCGTTTCGATCCGTTGAAGAAACTGCACAGATTCCAACGATTCTTATTTGAAAATAAAACTATGATTTATTATGATAAATTATCTGCGAAATTTGTTAAGATTTACATGTTTAACGGGTTGAATGCCACGTGGGTCACCGGTGACCGGGATCCGAAGTTTTTCACAATTAACACGTTGACTGGCACAGTGAAAACGGACGTGTGTAGTCAGACACGTTGAAATCCTAATTATTAAGAATATAATCAACTAATTTTCAAATTTAACTTTTCGATTCGATAGCTAGCATTATTAGCTTAATGATAACGCTATCCGTGGTTTGTTTCCTCATTTCTTTTGTTAATTATTTGATTGTACAAAATTTCGGGTGCCAGTCACCGTTGACCCCCGTGGCAGCCAACGTGTTAAATAATTAACAAAAGAAACGATGAAATAAACCACGGGTGGCGTTGATATTAAGTTAATAATACTAACTATCAAACTGGAAGGTTAAATTTGAAAATTAATTAACTGCATCGTTAATAATCACGTTTTTACCGTGTCTGACTACATACGTCCGTTTTCACTGAGCCGTTCAACCTTAGATTTCTGTAAAACACGAATAATCGTAATTTGTCCAGAAAATTTATCAAACGAAATGTACAGATTTTAATTATTTCTATTTCGATCATTAATATTTAATATTAACAATGTATATTCATTTGAAATTGTCATACGTAACAATCTAATACAATTACCATACATCGATTACACATCTGTCTTTCCGATTAATAAATATATTATACGTGTTATACATTAGCGTGGAAAAAGATCCGATTAAAATTTGCATTCCACAA
This sequence comes from Stelis phaeoptera, assembly GCA_943735885.1. Lineage (NCBI taxonomy): Eukaryota > Metazoa > Arthropoda > Insecta > Hymenoptera > Megachilidae > Stelis > Stelis phaeoptera. Next base: position 8,391,320 of record OX030939.1, on the reverse strand, counting down.
GGAATGATTTTTGTCAGGTATCGTATCGCAGATCGTGCTGTGATGCTGAACATTGTTTTAGAGTAAAATTCATATTTTCCTAAACACGAAGTACGTACAAAATTTGAATTTCCCGGTGCAACGCACGCGGAAGATATTCTAAAATCATTTTATCATTATCCTGCATCGTTTCGAAGTCATGATTTCAGTCTCGCGAGAAAAGTAACACTTTTTCAAATCTTGCAAAATAATTTTGAATCGCATCTTGATCGAGTAGGCAAATTTTGACAGCGTATTCTGCTTTTAGCATGCTTGATTTTTCTCAGAGTATTCTGCTTCCAGTGCGTTATATTCTTCTAGAACAGTGTTTCTCCAATTTTTTGGTCCACGACCCTCTTCGAGCGATCCATAGTAAAATTATAAAATATTTGAATGATAGAATTGATCCGTGAATCAATTTTTCTGCGAACCTCTATTTTGAGAATCACTGCTGTAGAAAGTATTAGCGGTTTATTCTACTCTTGACAGGATTGAATACTTTGAGAAAGGTATTAGTGTAATCTACTTTTAGCGTATTCTACTGTAGGATCGGGATGTTTATACCCGAAAATACATATAAGAGGCGTCGCGTCGTGGAGAAATAGGGGATAGTCGGATGGTGGTTGGTCTAGGGAGTAGCGTGGCTACCTAGAAATCCGAGGTTCCCGGGGGTTCGATTTCCGGCGAGTAACGTTCCTATTTTTTCCACGATGCTTACAGTGATTTGGAAATTTCGGAGTTTCAAAATTGGTAAATTTAGAAATATGGAAATTTAGAGATTTGAGAATATAGGAATTAGGTAATTTGGAAATGTAGGAATTTGAAAACTTGGGAACTTAGGAATTTGATAATTTGGGAATGTAGGAATTTTGAAATTTGGAAATTGTAAGAATTTGAAAATTTGGTAACTTAGGAAATTGGGAATGTAGGAATTTGAAAATTTGGGATCTTAGGAATTTAGAAATTTGGAAATGTGGGAATTTGAAAATTTGGAATCTTAGGAATTTGGTAATTTGGAAATGTAGGAATTTGGTAATTTGGAAACTTAGGCATTTGAGAATTTGGAAACATAGGAATTCAGAAATTTGGAAATTTAGGATTTCAGAAATTTAGAAAGTTGGAGATTTGGAAATTTAGAAATTTGGTAATGTAGGATCGGTTACCTCCATACCCAAAACATAAAAGGCGTCGTAGAGAAGTCGGACGGTGATTGGTTTAGGGAAGTAGTATCGCCGGTTTACGACTCCGAGATTCCCGGGTTCGATTCCCTCGCTTTTTTTTCCACGATGCCTACAACTACCCTTCCTGAAGTATTCTACTTCCAAAAGTAGAATAGTACTTTCAGTACCATCACTTTGCAAAATAGAATACGTTAAAAGTAGAATATTCTACTGTCACGTTAAAAGCGCTGAAAACTTCGTTAAACGAAGCATTTATCTCTTCCAAATTTCACTTATTATTTCTACAATTTTTCGTCATTTCTATTATTCCGAATTTGGATTACATAATACGACGATTTCCAATTAAATTATTACTAATTCAAGCGCCACCAATATATGGCTTACGTGGCAGTTAAAGTGTGAACGAATTCCACGTTACTCCACGAAAAACAGAATACCCTACCGAACCGTTAGCCATCTGTTTCCTTATCGCCTTTCATATCGAAACGAAGGAAAAGAAGAATAAATTTCATTTATCCCACCCGACCATCACAATCAAAATCGATATATCAAAAGAACAAACATATCCTCCTGTTCCAAATCCCTTACTCGTTTTGGGGGGAAAAAAAAAAAACGGGCCAACCGAGTTGTAACAATTGTTAAATCAAAAAGTGAAGAGAGAGAAAAAGGGTCAGAGGCTACGCAGGGGAGAACAAAGATCCTCTCGAAAACACACACAACTCTCTGGACCAATGAATTTTACACTAACTTTACTATCACCATAAAAAATCATCACCTATTTTACCACGAAATTGATCTCCCCGTTGTCTCGATCCTCCGAAGCTAAATTAAGAGACGCATCGACAAACAATCATGTTCCCTAAAGATTCTCACCAATGACGAATAGGAACAAAAAAGAAGAAGAAAAAAAAATGAAATTATACACCAGCCGAAAAAAAACACACTGTGTGTCTATCGTAATCGTCTATTAGCCAATTGTATACCGTGTACGTGGAATTACACGTGTGTCGAACGAGCCACAATTAACGAGATAAAGGAATCATATTTGCGAGGTGATTTGATCATCGTTCGATCAACGAGTTCCTTGGAAAAAAAAAAAAAAAGAAGCTAGACGATCTTTAAGTTCCCGTTTCGATTAATTACCGTGAAAATATCAAGTATCAAAATTAATAATGAGTCAACCCTTTGCACTCTGCTGTCCCTTCTGAGTTTTATTGATATTGAAACGCAGACAATTGAGGAAAGGAATAAAATAAGCTTTTGTTCCAAAACAGGGCGTTTGGTTTTCGAAAGGTTTGCTGGAAAAGTAGACTAGATTCGATCGTGTACAAAAATGCTCGGAGTTGCAAAGGGTTAAGGGTATAGGGTTAGTGAAACTCCGGATTGGATCTTGGAGGCTTCATATGGTGAAGCTGAAAATCTCCAGCTAGGGATAGAGAGGAAAATATACAAACAGTAGTTTTTCGCAGATTTTGAGGTGAAGTTATTTTTAGAAAATTCTACCAGAAGAAATTTCTTCTATATAAGAACGTACATTTTTATTTTTCACAAAGTTTTGAAATCGAAATTGCAAAATCGGGTATAAGGAATATTAAGAAATGAAAATCATGAAGAAATATTTCTTCTTCGCCTGAAAATCTGGAAAATACTAAAGTTGTTAAATCAGGCGTTTGGGTATTGCCCCTCTGTCTTTGTTTCTCCTACTGTTTATATATTTTCCTCTCTGTCTTTAATTGAAGATTTTCAGTTTCACCGATCAATTCGAAGTTGGAAAGTCACTACCCAGCGGTTATAAGATAAATATCCGAATTAACGACCCTGTTCTATCTTTGTCAATCTACATTGTAATTTATGATTAAGTAATTAACAGGTGTTTGCACACGTGCCGACTATAAAGCCATGGTAGAGCAATTCCATTACTATCGATCTTAAGAATGGAAAAATTTTTAATATTAATGTACCTATTATACATTGTAACAAGGTCAGAAATATTTGTGAAGCTGTTATTGAAACAAATTTTGCGTCGAATTTGTTTGTTAATTTTTGTAGTAATTATGGAAACGAATCATTGATATAATTCGAAACTATTCAAGTTCTTGTTATTGACATGAAATATCATACGGCAGTATTCGAATGGTTGCAATTTCAATTTGTTTGAATGATCGTAAGTCGTAAATTAGGAGATTTACATTCGATATGTATGAATTAATAATCTAGTCTGAAATAGGTCAATATTTGGGGACGTAAACTCGTACACCGACAGCCTATTATTAACACGTTGGCTGCCACGGGGGTCACCGGTGACCGGCACCCGAAATTTTGTACAATCAAATAATTAACAAAAGAAATGACGAAACAAACCACGGATAGCGTTATCATTAAGCTAATAATGCTAGCTATCGATTTGAAAGGTTAAATTTGAAAATTAGTTGGTTATATTCTTAATAATTAGGATTTCAACGTGTCTGACTACACACGTCCGTTTTCACTGTGACAGTCAACGTGTTAAGCAATTTTATCCGTATAAGAAAAACGCTTTTCATACCGCAAATTGCGATAAGTATTTTCAGCGAGTAAATTATGTTAAAGCGCATACTTGAATCTTAACAGAGTCGTTAATTGGGACATTTACCCTTATTTGTAACGAATTTTATATATTACTTGTACAATGTTTCGCGATCTCTGTTATTCATAATTTCAAACATCTGATAGGAGTATTTCTAATTTAAATAAGTGGAAGAATTCTTAATATAGCGTGGGTGATGGATTTCTATGAAAATTCGAGTGTCGTGTTGGCGTGGCAAATCGAATTGTTAATTAACACGTTGAGCGCGACGTCAATCTATGGGAACTGACAGTGGACTTTTCGTTTAGAAATTTGCAAATGTCAAATTTCTGAATTTTAAGTTTTTAAAATTCCAAAATTTCGAAGTTTCAAATCTTAATTTTCCAGATTTCTAAATTTATAATTTCCAAATTTTCCATATTTTAAACTTCGAAATTTGGAATATTTAAAATTTCCAAATTTTCCATATTTTAAACTTAGAAATTAGGAAAATTTAAAATTTAGAAATTTGGAAAATTTGGGAAATTTGAAAATTTAGAAATTTAAAAATTTGGAAAATTTAAAATTTAGAAATTTATAAAATTTGGAAATTTGGAAATTTTAAATTTTAAATTTCCAAATTTTCCGAATTTCTAAATTTAAAATATAAAATTTCCAATCTTCCAAATTTCGAACTTTCGAATCTCAAATTTCTAAATTCCAAATTTCGAGCTTTCCAAATCTGAGAGTTCTAAATTTTAAATTTCCAAATTTCGAACTTTCAAATCTCAAATTTCTAAATTTACAACTTTCCAAATCTCTGATTGATAAATATCAAATTTCCAAAGTTCAAACTTTTCGTACGGGCGGCATCGGTGCGTGAGACGGTCAGTGTCACGGTTAAAAAATAAATGTTATAATATAATATAATTAATCGCTCGCTCGCTGCCGGCTGAACGGAAAGGACAGCAAAATCAGCGCCGCGCTCATCGTGTTAACGCGATTAAAGGTTTCGTTGAATCCGAACGAGGTCATTAATCGCAAACGTGTCTCCTTTCGAGAACATTTCATGTAAAAAGGATCTATACATATAAAACAAGATCGTTCGGATCTCCCAAAGGGACGGGAGTGCAAATGAGTGCGCGTGTGTATGCATGTATATAACAAGAAGAAAAATGAAGAAAACGTATCTATACATTATAACAGTACACAGTGCAACAGGCGTGCATGTGTGTATATACCACGCACGTGTACATTACGTATACATATTATACATACGATAAAAGGTTTAGCGTCGCAACGTGCATACACAACAACAACAGCAGGCAAGAAAAATCGTAAGAAAACTGTAGCACGGAACGAAGCCACTATACATATTATACATATATAAATATAAATATATACATACGAGTAACGATTAAAAATAATTATTGTAACGTTGTAAAGCTGTGAGTTAAAAATACAAAGGAAAAATAATAATATTACAAAGGAACGTTTCACGACTGCAACGGTTGCATCAGAGTTACTACAGAATCGAGAAATAGGATACCGAGGAGAGTAAAGGGATTTATTTTTTTGCCAAACAGAGAATCGTTTGCTGTACGAGTATCGGTAGAAAACAGAACAATGTAAGAAAAGTAATAAATAATGAGTATTTTACGATCAAACGTGAGAGAGAGCGAAGTACTCTGCTGCATGTTTACGTGGACGTTATGTATGTAATATCAACGTCGCGGAAGAATGAAAGAAAAAAATGAAATAGTCAATCTTGTTCCGTATGCAATGAAAAAAAATAAATAAATAAAGCACGGATCACTTTTGGATGCGTGTGCGCGTACGTACGCTTAAGAATTGTGATATGTGTCCCGCGCACACGCATATATGTATACAAAAGATGAATATACAAAAGAAAGAAAAACGAAAACGAAGAAAAAGATATTCAAATAAAACGCCAATATTGTGAAGAAAAACACAGAGTCTAGTGATATATCCTTTTCATCGATATATTTCTCGCCCTGTGTCATTTGTTTCTATATATTCTTTTTACATTTAATTTAACTTAAAAACTAATGAACTCGGTTGTAAACGTCATTCGACTATGAAACTACGAAACTTAATGCGACCCTCTGGGTCAGCTTGGAACGTTCTTGATTAACACTAGAACTACCAAAAGGATCAAAATGACTTGCTTCAGATTTCTTATTTTAAAATCAAAAATGTATCAAAACATATCTGTCAAAATGTAAGCCGGCTTTTATTAAGATAAAAGAATTATTCTACATGCTAATTTACCTTTTATCCTTCGTTTATTTTGTTTTCTATTTTATTTTCAAATTAGAAGTATGGGTCCACCGAACGTCGGTCGTTCTAGTGTCAAGAAACAAAAACAATATATAAAATTGAAATAATAATCTATCTTGCGCCTTATTAAATATGGACAGTTCTACGGTGGCGGTTGACGTGTTAAATTGTATCCTTAAGCTAATTAATTTAACGTATTTAATTGTATTCGTCGTAGAAGTATAACACTTTCTGAACGGCAACACGTATAGTGCTCGAAGATCTTGTGTCGTTTTGCATCGAACTTCATTCTTATAACTATCTTTTCTATTGGATCCTCTTATTACAAGTGGCTGTAGTAAGATTCGTGCTTCACCATGTCTTTTGAGATCTCTGAAACTGATCTGCAGCCTGAAAACGAATAAACAATGAGTTAGAAATCATCGTTTCGGTACGACGAAATGCAAAATGTCTGCAGTGATGTACCTGTCAGTGCAAATGCCAAATCAATCTCTTTCTTTAAGATTTCAAGCACATGCTTGGCACCATCCTCACCACCCTGAGACAGACCCCACAGCAAAGGTCTGGCGGCAAATGTCTGTAAAAAAAGAAAAATTATACTATTTATATAATTCGTATTGGATTTGATGAAAGCAGTGAAAAAAAAAATCCATTTATAGTCACATTAACATTTTGATTACCACGCTAAAGGCGCTGAAAACTTTGTTAGGCGAAGCATTTATTTCTCCCAAAGTTTACCTATTATTATTACAATTTTTCGTAATTTCTATTATTCAGAATTTCTAATTAAATAATTGAAGGGATATTCATAATGCAAGGGACAAATTTCTACGAAAATTCAAGCGTCACCCTATACAGGTGACGTGGCAATTAAAGTGTTAAATTGCTATGTTTGAAATGAGCTTACCATTTTCGCGCCCATGGCGAGCGCCTTGAAAACGTCAATTCCTTGCCTCACACCTCCGTCCATGTAAACTTCTATCCTATCCTTCACAGTGTTTACTATTTCGGACAGCACTTCAATCTACAAATTACATATTATTTTTATCTCTGCCGATATAATTACTTAACTCAAGTAATATACACTTTGCATTACTTTTTGATTTATGAATCAATTGGCGGGAAAACAGTCACGTGGGGTCACGTGACATCAAGTACTGAATTCACAATATATACTTTAACTGTAAGTTGAATTCTTTTTTTTTTTTTTTGAGTACACATCGAAAGATGAAATAAAACGAAAAATATAAATGTAACGAACCGTTGCTGGAAGTGTATCAACTTGACGTGCACCGTGATTTGAAACAATAATGGCTGCCGCACCGTGTTGGACGGCCATTTCTGCGTCTTCGGAGCACATGACTCCCTTCAGAACGAGTGGCAACTTTGTAATACTGCAAAAAAAAAAACAAAAGGAAACGAATATAAGTAATTTTGTGGATTCATCGATGATTGCAAATCACAAAATTTTTCTAACCTTTTGAGCCAGGCGATATCGGCCCACTTCAGAGATGGGTCAAACAGATTCATGACGTACTCGTTCAAACCAGAACCATCCTTTGCTGAATTGATTTTATTTGACATTTCCCCTTGGAAATTTCCTAATCTGAAAGTATATAATTTCGTATTTATAATTTAGAAGTATTTATAATTTAAGATTTTTCTTGCGCGAAGAAGTACCTCAGATGAGACGGAAGCGAGAATTTATTCCTAATGTCGGCGCGTCTGTCACCGAAAAAGGGGGCATCAACAGTCAAAACCAGGGCCTTGAAACCGGCACGTTCCGCACGTCGGACTAAATTTAAGGTAACATTACGATCGATGTATATGTACAGCTGGAACCATTTTATCGCGTTCGGTGCGGCTTCCGCGACTTCCTCGATGCTACTTGTTGATATCGTTGACAAGATATAAATGGTACCGTATGCTTGAGCGGCTGGAAATAAAAAAAATTTCATTTGCTTTTGTCTTACGAACATCATTACAAATGAAATTACAGCATTAAAAACCAAATTATCATTGTTCTTTGCAAATAAATATTTTACGAAACTTCATCGCCTTATTTGCTTTTTACTGACGCTTTTATAAATCATTTTGGAAAGATAACAAACTCGAAATGAATGATAACGATTCGGAAGTAATTAAAAATAACACGTAACGTTTAATAAGAACACCGGTTAAATTCGATATTGAGGGCATGTAAATGGTAATACGTATGTACATATATCGAAGGATGCATCTTTAGCATAATCGGATGCAACAAATTATCGAGAGGTGTTTTCGATCACGCAGGATCGATCCTCAGTCGACGCGTGGCAACCGTGTTAGTCAGACGCGTGTTATCATTACGATTTACCCAGCCAGTTTGAAACATTTGAGATAACAACTGATAAGGTACGCTAATCGTACACATGAGGTTAGTATTATGCAGGTAGTTAGCTAAGTCGGTGGCCGGTAGCGAGTTTTCACACGATGATGAGAAGAAATGTAGTGAGCCTGATAAAGTTCTTCTCTCTGGCGGCTTTCACTGTTTTCCTCACCGTAGTTGTGTTCCGCTACATACGGACGTCACCTAACCATGAACTTCCGACACCGGTCACCGGATTTCTCGCTGTCAATACTGACAGTGGGAGAAATTGGATCGATTCGAGGCAGAATATCAACGAACATCTGTATCAGGTACGGGTTAAAGACCTGCTTGATTATTAGCAAGGTTGGTGCAAGTGAAACAGGTTTAGCGGTAGGTTTAACCTTCTGCATTCCATGCAGTACCGTATCCTGCTTTCTCGAGCCCCGTGCAAAACGATACGTCATTTAAACTTACTATTTCTGCTTTGATATTGTACCATAAACGTGAAATAATGTTTTTTGACAGGATACGGATAGAAAAATAGATTGGCACGATTACAAAAAGATTGAGGAGGAAATAAGACGCACTGGAATAGGTGAGCATGGGAAGCCAGCGTTTCTGTCACCATCCCTCGATTCGTTGAAGGAGAAGCTGTACCAGGTGAATGGATTCAACGCTGCGCTCAGTGATGAAATTTCATTGAACCGCTCGGTACCTGACATTAGACACCCAGATTGTAAAAAGAAGAAATACTTAAAGAATCTGGATCCAGTGTCTGTGATAGTCTCCTTTCATAATGAACACTTTAGCACTTTAATGCGTACTTGTTGGAGCGTCATCAATCGTTCTCCAGCATCCCTTCTTGAAGAAATCATTCTGGTCGACGATGCCAGCACCAAGGTAGAATTAAAGAAGAGTTTAGACGATTATGTTGCAGAACACTTGCCAAAAGTAAAGATCGTAAGGCTAGCACAGCGATCTGGATTGATCAAAGGTCGATTAGCTGGTGCAAAAGTTGCGAAAGCAAAGGTACTTGTATTTTTGGACTCTCACAGCGAAGCAAATGTGAACTGGTTGCCACCTTTGTTGGAACCCATAGCGGAAAACTACAAAACATGCGTGTGCCCTTTCATTGATGTGATAGCTTACGAGACGTTCGAATATAGGGCCCAAGATGAAGGTGCGAGGGGAGCTTTTGACTGGGAATTGTACTATAAAAGATTGCCATTGTTACCTGAGGATCTGAAACATCCAACAGAACCGTTTAAAAGCCCGGTTATGGCAGGTGGCCTGTTTGCCATCAGTGCCAAGTTCTTCTGGGAGCTAGGTGGATACGATCCAGAATTAGACATATGGGGTGGCGAGCAATACGAGTTGTCCTTTAAAATTTGGCAATGCGGTGGTCAAATGTATGATGCACCCTGCTCAAGGGTAGGCCATATATACAGAAAGTTCCCACCTTTCCCGAATCCGGGCAAAGGAGACTTCTTAGGTAAAAATTACAAAAGAGTAGCTGAAGTATGGATGGACGAATACGCGGAATACATCTACAGAAGGCGTCCTCACCTTAGATCATTAGATCCTGGAAATTTAACGGAGCAGAAGAATCTGAGAGCAAAATTACACTGTAAACCGTTCAATTGGTTTATGGAGAGCATAGCCTTCGATCTTGTGGATGTATATCCTCCCATCGAACCCGAGGATTTCGCGTCTGGAGAAATTCGCAACATGGGTGTGCCAGAGCTGTGTCTAGATTCGAAGAAACGTAAGAAGGACGAGCTGGTGGTGGTCGACGTTTGCATAAAGGACAATCCAAAAATCGTGGGGGAACAAGAGTTCAAATTAACTTGGCACAAGGACATCAGGCCGAAAGATCGAACCGAATGTCTGGACGTTTCCAGAGGCGACACGAAGGCACCCGTCAGCTTGTACCCTTGTCACGGAGGCCAGGGAAATCAATTATGGCGTTACAACGTCGAAAAACAATGGTTGATGCACGGCTATTCGTCAAGGTGTTTAGACACCGATCCGTCGAGTAAAAAAGTATTCATTACAAATTGTGATTCATCTTCTGCCACCCAGAAATGGAGAATCGAGAAAGTAAATATGAAAGCTATCAATAATTGGGATAACGTGGGACCTAAACGACACTGATCATTTCAATTTTATTTCATTTTATAAATATTCAACTTCTAATTATCTGTATGTACATAAACTGTATGCCCTATATTTTTCGTCGATTAGTCACACGAAAACAACACTTTTGGGCTCGATCTATTCCTATACTACGATACGAGATAACGTATCTTGATATTATGAAGTTTGTGTTACAGATCGGTTATAGAAAAACAGGAATGTACTTTTTTACAGTATTTCTACGATGGGATCGTTTTAACGCATCTGTAAGAAATTGTAAATATTGTACGAACCCTCTGTTGTGCCTTATACGTATAGCTGCATTTTAGAATACACGTTAATTGTATTAATTGTTTTACTTAAAAAAAAGTAACATCGCTTTACTGCTCAATTTTTATCTATTATAGACGATTTCTTTTTTTGTTTTGTTTTTTTAATTGATATAATATAGTTAAGAGCGTACAAGAACTGATGGAACCATGAACTTTCTTTAATGCCAAATTTTAAACAATTTAATTAAGTTTGTCTCGATGACTGATATTGAGAATGAATAACGATTATTGTTTCTTGCGTGTCGTCAAACGACATCCTTTTGTACAAGCTATTTAAATAAACAAAAAGTTCCATTTACAATCGACGCACTGCTAAATGATAATAACTTTTATATAAATAAATAAATAAATAAAAGAATTGCGTACAAATTCTGCGTACATATCATCTCGATGCACGTGATCGTTTCGATAGCACTTCTATAGCATAATTTTTAATGCGATTTCTATTAAAAGACGATTTAGTTTTTAATACAGAATTAATTCAAAATGATAAATTTATATTTTATAAAAGGAAGGATCATGTATTTCTCTTGAATACTGTGATCGACGTCGATTTTTACCGATTCCAACGAACAATTTATGTTTGTTATTCAAATATTTTTGTATAATGTTTGCATTATTTAATAAACATTTTTAACAGCCATGTGTAGTCGGACAACGTTCTAATTGCAATTGTAAAAGATGCAATCGTTTCGTTTGTTAAGTTAAGGTTACTGTTAAATATTTAATTTTAATAAACTCACCCTTGGCGTTTGCGCATTCACCCTCAGGATGTGCCATGCGTTGCATAGCAGCGGGTGCAATTCCAAATGGCATCGAAACCTTTTCACCCAAAACCGTGGTGCTTATGTCCCTTTGCGATACATCCCTTAAGAATCTGGGCCTTATTCTGTACCTAAAAAGAATGAAATATTGCAATATTATTGAAACCGTGATCGTCGGAAGGCTGAAAACAGCCCCTAAAGTTAAGCTTGAAAATATTATTTACACCAAGCAAAGATTGTATCAAAAATGTAATTACAGAACGAAATTTTGGGGATTGTTTTCGTATTATATGAACCCTTTGTTGTTAATTAAGCTACCACAACCATTTAATATCTGGAGCAATTATAAATGAGATTAAATGAAATAAAAGTAATTTAATAAACTAGAAACGTTACACAAGTTTCATTTTTAATTATTTTAAAAATTTTAAATATGCTATCCCGAAAACAGTGCAGGTATCGCCATCTGGCGGCGGTGCCCGCGAACTAATTGACCTCAATTTCACATATCTGTTCCGTAAGAAATGAATTTCTTTGGGTATTAGAGGCAATTAAATGGATTGTTCTGATAATAAAAATATTTAATTAAATAAAATATAGTAAAACTGCGACAGAATAACTGTTGATTTATTTTGAGGATTCGCCCATTAGTTCGGGATGCCACCGCAAGATGGCGACACCATTTCAATTCCCGTGCGGAGCGTGTTTTTCCAATTTTGGAAACTAAAACGTTCTAGGATCACTAATGGCACTATTTTAATAGAATTTTAAACATAAGGCACGATGCACGTGCCAGAAAACCCGAAAAGTGCCTCATTTTTCGAAAAACGCGATTTTCTATTTTCTTAGTTCCGCCGTTCGTCGCTAGATGGCGCCACCTGTATACTTTTTGCGGCGCGCCATATTTCAAATTTAAAAAATAATTAACACTAGAACTACCGACGTTGAATTGCACTCTTACTTTTAAATTTAACCTAAAGTAGAAAACAGAACGAATATAGGATAAAACGTAAACTAACGTATAGAATAATTCTATATCTTGATAAAAACCAACGTATTTTTCGATATAAGTATTTTAACGTATTCTGTCATTTAAAATAAGAAATTTGAAGCAACTTATCTTGATCCGTTTGGTAGTTCTACCGTTAAAAGTAAAGCACGGGCGGCATTAAATTGATTATTTTATAATAATACAAAGTTTTCTCTTAGTATTATTCAAACTAAGTAACTACTGATCATTGTTTACTCATATAAATCGGTATAAATCTGTATTTATCGAATTTGCCTCTACTTCTTCGCAGTAAATTTCAACGTCATATATGAATAAATAACTTTATACTTTAATAAACAAAAATTGATATTATTTGTATCACTTTATACATATAAGAAAAATAATCTATACTTTCTAAAAAGCAAATGTTATGCACATGTTTTTCATTTCAAAGCGTGTTTATGCTGTAAAAATATCACACGTTCGAATTTCGTTCCTCCGGTACTTACTTCTTGAAGGCGTCGGTGTTCAGTTGAAGGGTGTACTGGTCGCCCGCCCCCGAATTATAATAATCCCTGATCGAGGGTGTCAGATTCGTTTGGGCGTGTTTCTCGAAGTCGCTGACGCAGATGAACTGTTGTTTCGCCATGTTTCCCTCTGGTTCGAACGAATTACGATTAAACAAAGTGCCGGCAGGAGGTTTGTCGTTAACTTCTAGAATACTGATTCCACCGCGACGGAGAGATCGTTACGCGAGCAAGTAGCGTGCAATAATGAGGAAAATCGACGGTTTATAACGATCCTTATTTGCACGAGACCGTTAACACGGTATCCCCGTTTTTCTTTTTCTTCTGATCGTTCGATCAATCGACGATCGGTATCAAAAAAGATTTCGGACGAACGTTTAACCCGTGCCGATTAAATACGATCCTGCCAGCTGATCGAACGAGTTCGAAGTGACTGAGATTCGCGTCGAAATCGCCACGATAACCCCTCGTGTGGCAAACGTTGTCCACTAAATGTCTTTCGATAACAACTGTTTGCTCTGTTCGACTTCGTCATAGTATTGATACATCCGCTTTTATCTCCGCGGAATTAATGAGAGGCTCGTGTGCGTTTCTCCCCCCGTTTTTTATTTTTTTTCGGAAGATGAATTCTGCTCTTTGTGCCACGCGGATCGCGAATCTTCCGGCTGTTTTCTAATCGTAAGAATAATTAATAAGAATAATAACTGGTTTGTTCCGAGCTATGGTACGATGTAATCCGAGGAATTCGAGGGTCGAAGAAAGGAGGAGAGAAATTGTGAATGGTATTAGTGTCATCTGGATGGGGTTTTTGGTGATATTATGTTCTTGATCGAAAGTCGGGGGATGGAATGTTATATCTTTGAAATTAAGAATGTTAGAAACTAGGAATTACTATTTAATTTAGATTTAATTTAAATAGTAATAGAATTACTATTTAATTTAGATACTACGCGCGCTCTGATCGATCAGTGTATTTCGTTAACACGTTGGCTGCCACCGGGGGTCACCGGTGACCGGCACCCGAAATTTTGCACAATCAAATAATTACCAACAGAAATGATAAAATAAACCACGGATAGCGTTAACGTTAAGCTAATAATGCTAGCTATCGAATTGAAAAGTTAAATTTGAAAATTAGTTGATTTCAGCGTGTCTGACTACCCACGTCCGTTCTCACTGCGGCAGTCAATGTGTTAATAATTCAAAAACGAAGCCCCATCCAATATTTTTACAAAGGAAATTTTTCTTCAGAATCGTCTCAGCTACTCTCCATTTCCGACTCCTACATATCAATGCCTAAAAATCAATTGTCTATAAAATTACGTTCCCCAATATTTGTAATTAACACGTTGACTGCCACAGTGAAAACGGACGTGTGTAGTCAGACACGCTGAAATCCTAATTATTAACAATACAATCAACTAATTTTCAAATGTAACCTTTCAAATCGATAGCTAGCATTATTAGCTTAATGATAACGCTATCCGTGGTTTGTTTCGTCATTTCTTTTGTTAATTATTTGATTGTACAAAATTTCGGGTGCCGGTCACCGGTGATCCCCGTGGCAGCCAACGTGTTAACCTTTTAAGGTCTAACCTCGCAATATTATATTTCGAATCCTTTTGCAGCAACTCGCGTTTTCTTTTTTATACAAAAAATGCCGGAAATATGATTTCGAAGAAAAAGAAACACGCTACAGACTCGTTTTATTACGACTAAAACTGAACAATATAATCTTTTTCAAGATTGCTTCTGAAGTGGTTAATACACAAGTCGGACTCACGGCGGGATTAACAGATACTATTTTCATTATAAAAGCGTTGACTGGTACCTTTATATCAGATTTTCGATAATAATTAATAGGACAACGATCGGTATCTGGCATACCAGGAAATTATTGGATTAAAATGAATGAGGAATAAGCGCCGGTGGTATTTCGTTATCTTCCGATTGAGACTGTTAAATTATCACGTTTCGTCGATTAGAGAAGTGTTTTTTTAATCCGATACGATCTTCAATTATTTCTCGACTCCGTGATGTGTATCGTTTTACGTGATATTACACCTTTGGTATGTTATCTAGGGGGAAAGGCACAGAAGATCCTTCGAATTTATAATTTTGTTTTTAAACAAGTGTAATGTATTATTTTGATGATATTTTACCTCTTTCTATCGTACACATTTTTGAAATACACCTATCTCCTGATTTACACTAAGATAGGTTCCTTAAAAAACCCTGTAAATCGAAATCGTAGATTTTTGTACGAAAATAAACTAAAATGTGCATAATTCAGTCATTCGTTTCAATGTAAAATAGAACTAAATATATCTTTAAAAAAACATAAAAATAAAATTATAGAAACGAACTACGAAAACTATAATTGTTTATCACTAACCAGGAAATATGAAGTTTTACAAAATTCTGAATAGAAAAACGTAATGATGTACACCTTTCTGCTGCTAAAAGATTTACTGCAATAAATCACACGAACAGAAAGTTTTATTGTAAATAGCAAATGGGGAATCCCCATTTTTAGATTGGAACTGAAGCGTACGTTCGTTATGTAAGCGCCAATATTACCAAGCGAACGTAAATTAACCCTTTGGACTCTACTTTTCGCGCTATTTTGGAAGAAAAGATATACAAATGATTATTAATCTATTTATTTTCACTGCTTTCCTTAATTTTCTATATTCTAATAGAAACAAATCCTAAATTTCACATTTTCAAATACCCTGGTAAATTAAATACGTATCGAGTGCAAAGGGTTGAAAAATGACTGCAGAAATTTTTTTGTTTTTCATTTTGAATCCTATATTTTAAAAACCGTGTAAATCGGGGGATAAGGTGTATTCCAAATTCGAGGCGTTGAAATACAGGGTGTCCCGTAACTAGTGTAACTAGTGATGGGGTTTCGTTCCTGAAATTATTTACGAAAAACACTGACCAATCAGAGCGCGCGTGGAGTGCGCGCTCAGCCGTGATTGGGTAGCTTCGAGCCGGAACATCGGACTAGAACGAATCACGGCTGAGCGTGCTCTGATTGGTCAGCGTTTTTCGTGAATAATTCAAAAACGAAGCCCCGTCCGACATTTTTGCAAAGGATATTGTTGTTCAGAATCGTGTCAGCTACCCCCCATTTTCCGATGTTACACTAGTTACGGGGCACCCTGAATAATAATACAGTGACGCAGCCTGATTGGTAATTAATTTCTTAATTACGACGAAGCATATATAATTGGATTCTGTTCTTGAAATAAATTTGTATTATCATCAAATAAATTTCATTCGAAGGAAGATGAAGAAATGAAACCTTCTTTGAATTAAGGGGATCTGTCTATTCCCTAATTTTCATGAAGCTTTCGAACGTTATACAAAAAATTTGATTGTGCTTGCCCAATTATAAAATTAATAGCCTCCGATGGTCGTTTAAAATGAATTTTCAAGAAAAACAATGCGTATAGAAATATTCGATAAATAAGATGGTACACGGCAAGGAAGTTTACATTTTCTGCGTTCGAAAGCGACGAAACGAGGAGTCGAAACGATTAAAATATCGGGGGGATGGGGGAGGGAAGAAAAAATTGAATTGTTATCGAGAATCATGCGTGAAATGTATAACACTGGTCATCGTATCTGTGTTCCAATAGTACTCTATCCACCGTTTTGCAATCGTTGTTGATTTTGTTGTTTGTAGCAACGCGACGATTACATAACTTTCGCAATATTTGTTATTTACGATAAGTTCTAATCGCGTTTCTTTTCTTTAACCCTTTTTGTGTTTAGCCAATGTGTCGTACGAGCGTCGAAACCATAGTAAAGGAAGCCTGAAACCATTTTAAAAATATATTATTTCATATTGTCTATAATAAATCTTGGCTATGTAAATGATTGAAGTACGATTTAAATATAATAATTACTGATGATACAAAAATGACAATTACTATTAATTTTCGGTAATAATTATTAATTTAATGTTTTTTAATTGTAATTTACTAGTTCGACTTTGAATATTCTCGTGGATACTGTCCATTGGGAAGAAATATGGAAACAGATATTCCTTTATTTGAATATCAGAGGCATATCAAGAGGACCGTAATTAAACCGAGCCAGCCTGTTACCACAATTTATTACGTCATTAGAAGTCAACAATTTATTAAATCTTTAACACTGAATGCTTCATTATCGCTGTTTCAATTTTATTAAAAATATTATTGAAACGTATTATCGAATAAAAAGGAAAGATTGTGTTTAAATCGTACGAAGTCGGGTCAGACGTGATAAAGACCACGAAAATATATTTCCAAGGTATTTCGATGGTTAAACAATTCAATTTTTTTGAACGGAACACTTTAAAATTTCTAGAAACAGTCGCAAAGTTCAGTTGAAATTGTGGGCTCCCTCCATGGTTCGTCATTCGAGGGTGAAACATTATATTTGGTCGCAATCTTCCGCTGTCTTTCTTTCGTGCACCCTTTCGAATAATTTCGAAATCAACGCTTGTCGTCTAATAATTTCGAAACAATTGCCATTCGAGAGAAAACTTTTGAGCGACGATCAAATATAAATCGAACCTGCTGTAAAAATATTAAATTACCATTATTTTGACGAAGCAACGAAAGGGTTGGAAGCAACAGACTCCTCCAGTCATTTCAAATCGACTTTCACAAATTTTCCTAAACGAGCGTCGTAGAAAGATAATAATCCAAGCCGTCGTCACTATAGACTTCCCGGTTTATCTTCGGTAATCGTCTAAGAAGACCATGTTGCGCACAACGGAAATTGCTCTGCACGGGATAGGAGAAGTTCGAAGTTCGCAGACTTCTGTTGTAATGAATAAACCGTCTGACTCAACCGATCGTTATCGTCCATAGGTCTATTCGCAATCGTTTCACGCTTCGAACGGATGGATGAATTAACGGGAGAAGGTTCGATTAAAGTGCCGATTTCGACGCACAATATCTACAAGCACCATGAGTTCAAGGCCAGTCGTAGAACAAGATGGATTTATCTCGTTTTCGATATGACAACGATTTTTTTTTTTAACAAGCACGCGACGGTAGAAACGAGTTGCGCGATATCGATCGTCCAATTTCAGGCGTTGTACCGATAGAAAACTAGTTCGAGGGACCTTGAGAACTTTCCTCGGGACGCATCTAGTGCGTCAGATTCAGATTGCCTATGACACACCCGGTGCGTCTGCCACCGTATTACCACGCGACGCACCCGGTGCGTCGGTCACTGCATTACCATGCGAGGCACCCGGTGCGTCGTCCACTGTATTATCGCGTGACGCATCCGGTGCGTCGGCCACCATGTTATCACGTGACGCACCAGGTACGTCGGCCACTGTATTATCACGCAACGCACCCGGTGCGTCGTCCACTATATTATCACTGACGCACCCGGTGCGTCGTCTACTGTATTATCGCGTGACGCATCCGGTGCGTCGGCTACCATGTTATCACGTGACGCACCAGGTACATCGGCCACTGCATTATCACTGACGCACCCGGTGCGTCGTCCACTGTATTATCGCGTGACGCATCCGGTGCGTCGGCCACCATGTTATCACGTGACGCACCAGGTACGTCGGCCACTGTATTATCACTGACGCACCCGGTGCGCCGTCCACTGTATTATCGCATGACGCATCCGGTGCGTCGGCCACCATGTTATCACGTGACGCACCAAGTACGTCGGCCACTGTATTATCACGTGACACATCCGGTGCGTCGGCCACTGTATTATCGCGTGACGCACCCGTTGCGTCGTCCACTGTATTATCACGCAACGCACCCGGTGTGTCTGCCGCTGTATTATCACGCAACGCACCCGGTGCGTCGGTCACTATATTATCATGCGACGCACCCGGTGCGTCGGCTACTACATACCGCTATACGACGCACCGGGTGCGTCGGTTACTATATATCGCTATATGATGCATTCAGTGCGTCTGACATTGTATTCTCGCGTGACGCACCCGGTGCGTCGACTACTATATATCGATATACGACGCACCCGGTGCGTCAGCTACTACATATTATATTAACATATGGCGCAACCAGTGCAATGATTATCAAACGCTGAAAGAAGATACAGACATGTTGTAACATTTCTTGCTCCCCACCGATTAATAATCAATCAATTTATTAGTTCGATTTGTAACAAACGATGCTTGGTGAAATTTGACGTATTGACGTATCGTACTGTCCGTTGAACTTGTACGTCATACGATAAAAGTAATTAAGAGATCACGAGACTCGTTGCAAAAGCTGTGTTTCTTGTGTCTCTTGCTCTTGAACTTTACGAAAAGATAAAATCCATGTGTATTAAAAAAAAAGAAAAGAAAACAAAAAAGAGGAAACAATTCTATTGCGCAAGCAAACGAAAATTCGAAAGCAACGAGAGGGAGAGTAGAAAAATAAAAGAAAAGCGTGCTATTTGTTACATTTTGGTTTTCGAATAAACTCAGAGGTTGAAACAAACCTGATTGGCTCAATATCGACAACTCTGAAGCGTATCTGGCGAAATTTTTAATTATCTTGGTGGTTTTTTTTTTTTGGTTTCTTTTATCAAGTTTCATGAACATTCGTTGGACGAGTGACAGGCAGAAAATTTTTCCAGACTATTTCTTTCAGCTTTACATAACTGTTCCTTATCTGGGAGCCAAGTTTTCGTACAATCACGATTGTTTTGTCATTTTCGATGTCGGCAAGGAACGATTTCATTGATTCGCTCACGCTACGTCCTCGAGAAAACGAAACGGATCGAACTCTTTTATCTGTTAACGTTAACGCGTCGAGTACCGTGGAAAGGCCAACCGTGATCGACGCCCCAAATTAAATACAACCGAATGACGGAAAGAAATTGAAAATTATTCTAGACAACATTGATATTATATTAATTTGAACGATTATAATTATTGGGAGTCATAACTAAATCGCTAAAAGAAACTTCAACAAATAGCTACCACTGATATTATATTACTTTTAAAAGTTTAAATTAGAAAATAATTGTAATTTTCACAAAACGGTATTTAACGCGTTAAATATACAAAAGTATTAATATTCACGTTTTATATCATATATCCAACCCTTGTCCAAGTATCCACGATTTTAATAACAGATTTACAATTCAATTTTAATCTGCAAAATGTACTTTTCGAAAGCAAATTGGATTAAGCTTACATTGAACTGATAAGGGTTAGATTAGGTTAGGTGATTAACAATCTAACAACCTAACAACGGAGAAGTTGTCAAATAATCTAAAAATTTGACGAATTCCATTCTTCTAATGTTATCTTATCAGATATTTCTACGTTCCTTCTTGGCTCTTCGTTAGTTTTTGCTCTTCTTCCGTTTTCAAGGCTGCGCGAAACAAATAAATTTTTCATCCGACAATCTTCATCTACAAACGGTAGAAAAAAAATTCAATTATCGATACGAAAAGGTCAAAAACATCGAGAAAAGGTTGAAACATTAAAGAAAAAAAAAAATGGTCGAATAACGGCGCCAAGATTTCGATATCTTTCGTGTATTTTCTTTTTTTTTTCTTTTTTAATTTTTGTTATAAATTTCGAAGCCAATGTACAAAGATAATAAATTGCTTTTGGACCAAAAACATTTCAACTTCAGTTGCATTCAACAATCGTGTTGAAAGGATTATTAAAAAAGAACTAATAAATGAAATAATAATCTGAAGAGTTAGATTAAAATTAATTAAACGTTTATACCTTGACCCGTAGTATTGATTATGGATTAAAATTGATAGATCTGGTCGTGGGATCTTTGAAACGCGAAAAATTGAGCTGAAACGAGGAAGATTCAGTACAAATGTATAATCTTAAGAACGATTTGAAACAAAAAAATGGGTTCTTACGCGTGCGAAGTTCGCTGCAATTCAAACGTTAGTAAATCCAATGGAGGAAATCATTTATATACAGGGTGTCCCGTAACTAGTGTAGGAGCCGGAAATAGGAGGTAGGTGAGACGATTCTAAACAACAATTTCCTTTGCGAAAATGTCGGATGGGACTTCGTTTTTGAGTTATTAACGAAAAACACTGACCAATCAGAGCGCGAGTAGAGCGGCGCGCTAAGCCGTGATTGGTACTAGTCGGACGTCGCGGCTCGAAGTTACCCTATCACAGCTGAGCGCGCGTTCTGATTCGTCAGTGTTTTTCGTTAATAATTCAAAAACTAAGCCGCATCCGACATTTTTGTAAAGGAAATTGTTGTTTAGAATCGTCTCACCTACCTTCCATTTCCTACTCCTACACTAATCACGGGACACCATATATATGTAATTGGGATAAGAATAATCTTTAAGTAGCTATCGATTAATGTTTCAAATGCAACCATGATTATTCTTCTTCCTTCTTAAATAAATCACTAAGTTAGTGCAAATGAAAATTATCGCTAAACAGAAATCGATACAGGGGTAAATATTGTTGCACAATGAATGAACATAATTTGATGACATGAAAGTATCATAAAATGACACTCATGACATAACAATTTTTAGCTTAAAGTTTAATAAAAACGACTATATAAATATTCCATCAATATTCTTAATACAAAATGATCGAACACTTCTGAGTTATTAGTTTGTTTCAAGGAACCATTAGCTATGTATTTTGTATTCAAAATACTAATAAAACATTCGCGCAAACGTTTTCTCAAAACTTCAAGCTTTAAATTAATGTAACATAAGTATTATATTTTGCGATACTTTTATGTCATCAAATCGTCTCAGACTTTGTACGTTTCGAAATCAACCGTTTGATATGCAACAACTTAATACATTGACCGCTTAACGAGGTAGTTGAATTTGTTAAAACGTTTCGTTTTCTTTTCTTTTCTTCTCTCCTCTTATATTCTTTTTTTTTTTCTTTGCGATATAGCCTTGGTTCGGAAGTCCTCAAAGGCAAATGAAAAGAACACGTGATGGCAAGAAAATATCATTCGACACTTTGTTTGCGGTACAAAAAGAAAAAAGAATCAATAATTATTATTATTATTAAAAAAAAAAAGAAAGAAAAAGAGAGAGAGAACTTTCGAAACATACGCTACTAAATCGTACGAAGTTCGTTAATCTCCTTTATTTTATTTTACTGACTAGAGCGTCGATCGAGTTAGTACATAAAATTACCGTGTACAACTAAAAACTAAACGAACATCGACGAGAGGGAACTGTTTCTTTTTTTATTTCTTGTTTAAATTTACCGCGACAGATTCGATTTATATCATTTTTCCATTTATTCCTAAATTTTCGCATCGTTTTTTTTTCTAAGCATATAAACTGTACAGCTTCTTCCTCACATGCATTTTTGCCTTTGATTTTGATTCGTAACGTCTCTCGATTTAAAACGTACCAGTCTCTCCTCCGCTTGCCATCCACCATTTAAAAATTTTATTTCGTTTCCGCCTTTAGTCTTCCTTTTTTTTTTTTTTTGGTTTCGATTCGTCGTTGTTCTTGTTTATTTATTAATAATGCTCGTCGCAAAAAGGGACACTTTATCGGTTTCTTTTTTTTTTTTCATTTATTACAAAAATCGAGCGCGTTTTTTAAATTTCGAAATTACCCGCGCCGCAACAAAGATGGCCGCGGTCGTTGATCGACTCTCGTGGATCCGTCACTTTTCAGTCAAAGTTGAGCATATCCACGAACAAATCATCCGCAAACAACAAGTATAAGTTTTTTTTTTCTAACGACGAATAATTTTTTATTCGAATAAAAACTGTGAACAGAACGTATCGATTCGTTATCCGTGAATAACCTAATTACTCGTTGAATGATTAATTCGAAGATCTTTACTCGAATGAGAAATTATTCGTCACTTTTAAATAACTTCGTTTTATTTGCGATTTTTATTTGTAGGTTATTCGAGTAACGCCCAACTCTGCTTTTCAACGCGCGTATTATTCGTGACAGTATTATTATTAATATAGTAAAGTAGTGCACGCGACAAGTTCGAACGAAATCACGATAGTAGACAGTATAGTATCTAATATCGTTGAATTAGAACCATGTGCCTGGGCTGTGTAACATTTTTCGTGTCCTCTTCTGTCATCATCATCGTCATCGTCATCATCGGTCGTTCAAAAGAAAAACGAAAGAATAAGAAATGAGAAGAAAGAACAGTAGAAAATAATAATACGCGAATATTATAATTAATTCGGATGCATGACACAAAACGATTCGAGGTTCGATCACTTGAAAATGTGATACTGATTGTTGAGAAATTAATCAAGCTGTTCATATATGTATATATATATGTATATGTATATGTATATATCATACAAGACACGTGTTTACGCTTATTTCTTTTTTTTCTCTCAGCGATATAATTAAATTATTAAATAATCATTAGACTATAATTCTCTTCCGTTAACAAAAAGAGTTAGAACTTAGCATACAGTCTGTGTACAAAAAACCAGGATTTACAATAGCGTTTACTAACCTCAATGTATAATAGGAATATAATAACTTTTTTTTTTTTTATCACATATAAAAAGCAGTTGCATATGTACATGTCTGAGTAAGATTAGGTACCATTATTAATTATTATTATTATTTTTTAATCGATAGAGTAGCTATTATATAATTTGGTACACTGTTTAACGTTGATATTTGATAAATACGAACAATAATCAATATGCCGTTTACTTCCTGGTGTCTTGACATAGTCGTTGGTTTTTCTCATCTTTTTTTTTTCTCTCTCTTTTTTCACCTTGTTTCGCACGAATTCCTATATGTATACACACACGGTTCGCATTGCAACCTTCTCGTAATTTACGTGACTTCTATTATTTTCTTCTCTTCAGTATTATTTATATAATATCTATATATATAACACATGTTATTTAATCAATCAAGAGCTATGGCCAGTTCCATAAAATTAAACGATATCGAAAAAGGATTGTTCGGTTTGTTTGTCGGCAATCCTCGTGTTTCCTCGTGTACGTTCGTAACGTGGGCGATGCAACTAATAAAAATAGTTCCTTTCTTACCGACACTGTTCACAGCTTACCGGATCGCGTCACGCAATTACTCGCGAAAAGACCACAGCTCTTTTTTCCTTTTTTTTTTACTTTTTTCTTCTTTTTTTTTTTTATTTCCAACGATGGGATCGTACCTTAGAACGATACATATTTAGTGTTTGTTTTATTCTTGTTTCCATACCCTTTTTTGTCGCTACCGTCACGCTTTCTTCAATTCCTTTTCTTGCCATTTTTCTCGTTTGTAAAAATTTGGACTTCGAACAAGGCTTAATTCTCTTTAACGCGGCGCGGCGCCGCGACTCCTTATTTACTCAAAGAACAGAAAGAAACATAGGACCGACCTCTTATCTGCCGCACTTCGTGTTCATTTGTTACGGTTCGAAATGAAGAAATGTCCCGTCGTTAATTGGCGTGTTTCTATTTCATACAATTTATTCGAAACGTTTTACTTTTTTTTTTTCCTTTTTTTTCCAGTGATTCTGCACCATCGTACTTGAATCTCGCGTTAATTCCATTTTCTTATAATTTCTTATAAATAATCAAAATATAACAGACAAAATGATCAAAGTAATCGAATTCGAAGCAACAACTCGGTTCTTATATATTATCTACCTAAAAATACAAACGGAGTCGCACGATATCGAAGGCACAACTCTTTTTTTTATGTTTTTTTTTTATTTCTTTTATGTGTTTTTTCAAGTTGGATGAACTAAAAGAAAGCACAATGGGGGGGGGGGGGGGGGGGGGGCATCATTGGTGTATGTTAAATCCTTCAGCAGCGCAAACCACTGCATAGAGAAATGATTTTTCCTCTTTTTCTTTCTTTCTTTCTTTCATTCTTTCCTTTTTCGTTTTGACGTTCGAGATTAAGTACAAGGAAATTTTGTTTGTTTCTTTCGTTTGATTCGTCTTGAAAAACTAAAAATGATCAAATTTTCATAGAATGCACGGTTTCATTTTTGACTATGCCGTCTTTTCCAATTGAATCTGAAGATACCGTATCATCATTTTTTCGTTCCTTATAGCCTTAACTTTCGATCTTCAGAAAGTTTCATTTTTCAACTTTTTATTAGTAACAAATTTACATAGACATACGGAAGTTATGTTCTTTTTTTTTTTCCTTTTTTTTTCTTCTTTTTTTATACCTTTGCTTTCCATTCGGCAGAGACGGGATTCCATAACACTATTCGCTATACATTTTTACAATCTTATCGTATTCTTACACTCGAATCCCTATACATTGATCGAGGCGAGTAAAATTCTTTAGCTAAATCGTTTCTCTCATTTGCGTCTCGTCGAGTCTCTTCGGAGGATTTCTTCCTACCAGAACGTCCTTCTATAAATTCGAAAGCCCAAATAATTATATAGATGAGAAAAAAAGAAAAACAAAAAAAAATTAATAATAGAAACGAAGAATGCGCGAACGTTAGGAGTAAGAAAAAAACCACGATGAGAAAATTGGTTTGCCTCGACCAACACGTAGAGAATTCTGTTTCTTATTTAGTAATCGCCTGCTGTTTCAAACGTCGTTCTTTTTTTTTTCTCAATGGCGCAAATGATTCTACCACTCGTATCACTTATGAAAGTTACTGTCCACGGTAAAACTGACAGATTGAAAATGCAAGTTCGTGAATACCAGTTGCAAAAAAAAAAGAACAAATCTGCGAGTTTTATCTGTACAGATGTCTCTATCGTTCGGCACCAAGCTGCTAGCGCGGTGACATCGACACGCTTTGAAACGTCCTCACCGAGGCAGCAACTTGGTCGAATCGCGGTGTGTAGCGTTCATTATGGATCCTGGCTGGTATTTTGCGATGACTCACAGTTCTGCGGGCTATCTAAGTCAGGAGCTTGTGGAAAGAATGTAACCTGGGTGAACAGAGGACTGTGAACTGGAGACGATCTAGCCTGAGTTCTAACTTGTTGTTCCTCCTGCACTTGTTGTATTACAGTAACGTCGGGATAACTGGAAGAAAACAAACGACAAACGGTCAGTTATAAAATAATCAAAATACAACAAACTACAAAGATCTAACTAAAATCTTACCCCATAGGTCCCCATATTAAATCACGTCTTGATCCTTTTTGCGATTGATACTTTTCAGCTTCCTCCGCGCAATCCTCGCTCGTGTCTTCTTCCATTTCTTGTTCTTCGTCCGGATAAAGCTCGAACGCTCTCTCCAAAGTCTTCTTCGCGCTGTTGCTGCGCTCCAGAATATAACCATTCGTGGAATCATTGGACTGCGCTGGTGGAGACCAGTTACTGTACGCATGAGTGTACGGAGCCGTAGTCGCATACGGTCTCTGAAAACATAATTAGTATCGTTCATCACGTGAACCCTATTTTCGTGAAACCTCATAATTAATTGTTAACCACTTTGGTACGAAATCCACTATAGTCGACAGATGGGTTTCGAGGCCGGTGAGCACAGTACCGAAGTGGTTTAACGTTATTATTTTATACCTTGAGTTCTTCGTGAAGCCACTCGATAGCGTGTATCCATTTTCTCTTCAATTCGGGACTGTGATGTAGAAGTTCGTGTGCAAGTCTACACTTATTGAACAGTTGCACCATACACTTAATGCACTGATAGGCTCTCTTCTGATAATGATGTTTACTTCTCTGTATTATTTCAAACAAGCCTTCCCTCTCTTCCGGGACGCCTGTAATGGATTGATTTAAATATTTAAATAAATCATAGGTAAAATAATTCGTACCTTTGAGCGCATTGTGGACACGATGCGTTTGCCATGAATCTTCCATCAGAAGCATGGCAAGTAGTAAGTCCGTATGGTGTTTCAGCTCGTGGGTGAACGCATATCCGATCTGCCATAATAGTTCGCTGAGAACAGTTCGTGATAATTGTGGATTTTCCCAGCAACAATACTGCAATAATTTTACTATGTCCTCGGTAACATTGACGTCAGCGTCTTCGATCAGTTTCTTCATGTAACTGTAAAGAAAAGTCATAAATTATTTTCATTTCGCTTCTTATATTATTTTGATTTTATAAATGTTTTTGTTAAGTAGATGTTACCTGTTCTTAACAAAAAGAATATCCGCTGCCTGTGGCTGAATAGGCATCAGATATTCGTTCTGACACGCTGGATCACCGTATGGATTTGGTAAAGGCGCTATTCCTGACTGTGCATGACTCGAATGTGCTTTCGACGACACGTCGCAGCAACGTATCAGCATACTAACTACTTGATGCAATTTAGTCAATTCAGGATAGTGATACTTGATCGTAGGGCCAGGTCCTTCGTCGATTGCGACCAACATAAACGTAACCGGAACATTTAACTACGATAAGAAATAACAGATGCGATTCACGATCTAAATATATTATTTTATAATGTAAAAATAAATTTCAGTTACCTTAAGCAACTGGGCCTTTTCTGCAAGACCGAGAGACGCGTAGGTATGAAACACGGTGAAATAATGCGACAGGTGACGACCGTGATCTGAGATTTCGCGATGAAGTAAAGAAAGAACTGCGTGCAATAAATGATCGCTAAGCGTGGCAGTTGGATCCAAAAGTATGGCTGAAAGTGTGAAACAGAAACATCTTGAATCGATTTCTATTCTTTATAAATTCTAAAATATAATTTGAAAAACGTACTCGGTGCGTTTAAACTAGGCGGCACGCATGGGCCATCCTGCAGGGAAACGTGTGCAAGAAATACCAAAATTTTGAGAAAAGCTGTTCGAACTTCTGTACTGGGACAGCTCAAAAGGTACTCGCAAAATCTAAAGACAATGAATTAATTCTTGTTAAATGTCAACGTTTCCTACGCTCATGCATATATACTCAAGAAAACGTGGTACCTATGCGGATGATTGAATAACACGTTATGAGCAAACCAGGACCGTACTAATTTGCTGCTGCGCAAATGATGGCACACGATATCGTACCAGTCCGTTGCATTACCGCGCAATGTCTTTTTCGTGTGAAAACCCGTGTAAAATAGAAATCTCGACGACAACTGCACAGACAGCA
This sequence comes from Stelis phaeoptera, assembly GCA_943735885.1. NCBI lineage: Eukaryota > Metazoa > Arthropoda > Insecta > Hymenoptera > Megachilidae > Stelis > Stelis phaeoptera. Next base: position 8,363,169 of record OX030939.1, on the reverse strand, counting down.
TCGCAAGCTCTTCTTGTTCGAGGCTCTACAATTTTCAAACATTATTGTAACTCTGGATAAAACAACGTTAGACAAAGATCGGATTTAAGAATTAAACTTACAAGTTTCTCGTTCATGTTTAGTCTATTAATGTTATGAGGATTACAGGATACAAGTTTCTTGATGAATTGAAAGTATTCGGCGCTAAATTGATTTCGATTATGCATAAACTTTATGTTCTGCTTTCTGACACTATACTCGATAGCTGGGGGCATTTTCATAACTCCTAGTTTCGTATCTAAAAAAAAAAAAACAAGAAAGGCAAATTATTTTTATAACAGACAAGACTTTTCAAAACGAGTACAACGTTTCAGCGACACTTACACAATGATAATTCATTAACACTTTTCATTAGAGAATTTTCCTCTACATCTAATCTGGTATAAAACAACATGTAAGCGTTCCACCATCGTTTCTGCTTACGGTAACTCATTCGTTTGAGCATGTGGTCGAATACTTCCCCCAAATAATCACCACCGAAACACTGAGACTTCATTTCTTCCTCTTCTTCCATTTTACACTCCGTAACATCGCCGTCGTCGAATTTATACCATTTAGCAACACCGTCGCTTTGCCTGACGAATAAAATAAACTTTATTTATACAAATAACTGACGCTTAGAAACCTTTCAATTACCTGTGCAAAATATAAGAATAGTAGTGACCACCGCTAGCTTGACCACTATGTACTACAATGCCAGTCAATTGATATTTAGTACAAGTCCCTTTCACCGACTCCTCGTAATCACAGTCTATAACTTCTCCCTCCAATTTAGCGAGTCCAGAAACAGTGTAAGGTTCCATGTCCAAGTCTCTTGGAAATTCGAAATAATCGTTAAATTTGATAGCACAAACTCTTTCGTAATCATACTCGAATCTTTTCAACTGTATCGCCAAAACGGGTGGCAACTTCTTTACACATAATCGTTTCACCGTCACAACCTAATGAAATATAATTGATTTAGATAAGTAATTTTGTATTCTATTGAAAATAATTTCAATGCTCCGCTTGTAAAAATGGGAACACTTAGTTATACCTTTTTATTACATTTGTCGCAATGATAAGCGTCTGCGCCTTCGAGCAATTCTCCTTTCACGTACTGTTCAAGGGAATCCAATAAATTACTGTGATTTCGGATATCCACGCTTATCAGACTGAACGGTTCCTCCTTGGAATATCTGAAGACAATGTAATGCGGTATTACAGTTTACCGAAAAAAGCAAAATATAAGAATTAAGAAGGTACCTATGAGGGCAACCTTTGCAGATTTTCTGGTCACTATATGAACCACCGAGAATTTTGCTCATTATCTGTTCATGCCCTAAAGCCTTTAATGCCTCATCTAAGCTTTCCACCAAGCTCATGAAAAATTCTACTGCGTCCTGTTGTTCTCTAAGATTTACAGGTTCGCCTTGAAGTCTACAATTAGCGTCGAGAAAACATTGGATAAACACATTTTCTGATGGTACCTATTTACTCGACACAAATTCGAAGTTGCCACTTACTTAAAATGTTTCCAAAGTCCTCTGGGTATATAATATTGTAATTTGCTATAAGCTAAATGACCAAAAATCGCTTGAACTTGTTTCAAGATACCGATGTTGTATTCTTTTCTGGATTCATCCGCTCCACATTTCTCTTCGTTCGTATCGTTATCGTTCGCTTCCACCGTTTGTTCGCCTTCGATTCTTTCCTCGCCAGAAAAATCTTCGTTCAGATCCGTCGCTGCACCTTCCGCAGCCAGAAGTCCGATTCTTATACTTTCAACCATGTACAATTGTTGTAATACCGAGTTCATGTAACAAGTAGCGCCCGCATTTTTCAGACCTACAAAGCCTTTCAACGGCCTAAGCCCAACCGGTGGCAGATAATCCCATTCTACGAGTGGTTCGTCTCTTTCAGAGTAGAACATATCAGTGAGCATTGTGACTAGAAGTTTCATGTTAGGTACACAGCCAACACAAAGACCTACGAGTAAATCAAATGCGGCACTGGTCGATTGAGGAGTCGTGCACACTGGACTAGCTTGCGAGGCGCTCAGCTCTCCGGTGCTACGAAGTTGCAGCATAAGACGCGATGCAGGGAATACGAAGTCTTCGACCAGTTCTTTGATCAAATTCGCGCCGTATTTCTCGTCAGAGCCAAGCTCGTATTTTTTACTCGGTGGTAAAAAAGCCAGTAACTCTTTAGTGAGACCAAGATGTCCTTCGAGGACAGCTTCGTCGGCTTGACTTTCTCCAGTTTCCTTAACGTTGTCCCGTACTTTCTTCAACCAAGCTATTTCAATGTTCAACAACGTTTCAGCGGTCAAAAGAGGACATCCAGACATGTGTGCGTAATTTAGTAATCTACACAGAAGTTGAAAATATTCGTGACTTTGTTTCGCGTGTTCCATGACGGTGGTGTTCAAAACATTGAAAAGTAACGTTATCGCGAATAATAATGGCTGATGACCGCTGCTGTACCACGTCGATATAAAAAAAAACTGTTCAGCCGCAGCCATTCGAACCACTCTCGATGTACTCAGAAGTACGAGGTCTATCAAAAACGTGTGCCACATATTGTCCCTTGACAACGATTCCAATGTAGTTGAATTCAATACCAAGGCGATCGTCAGAATTTCCAATGCCTCCTTGCACACTAATACGTCGTTATTGTCCGGATTGTTCGATATTTCCTTTTCTTTCGTCTCGTGAAGCGCATGCAGCGTCTCTGCGGACGCGTTTATGTTGTTCAAATTGCCGGTGGAGGCCGCCCATGCTAGCCTAATTATGGCACGAATAGTAGCTACGTTCGGTAGCTCCCAAGAAAGAGCCTGCATAAAAAGCTGCCGACATTTATCCGATTCCGTTCCTCCGCACAACATTCGACGCGCTAAATGTTGGGCTAATTTCGCTGCTACGCTTCTCAACATGTATTCCGTGTTTTGATTAGGTACACTTAGCAATGCCTGTTTCAAAACTGCCACCGGACCACGATTGTTGTGAGTATGATTATCGTGATTCTCAGAGATTCCAGCTTGCTGTACTTCGTCCATCACACAAGCCATCACGTTACCTACTATCGTCAATAAAAGTTTGCACAATTTCAACACGGTTAAATACGCTGCTCGTTTCGTGGTTTCGTCCGCGTTTGGTAGAAATTTATTCTTAGTTAACATGTCGAGGATAACACCAGCCTCGCCACTCTTGATGAAATTGCATTGAAATTCAAATGCTCTTTCCGACATCGGATCTAATGCTGGCATTAACAAACTATATAAAACCTGAAATACATATTCATTCTTATATTACCGTTCTACAGGTACGACGAACGATCATAAATGATACACAAAATTTTACCTCTAAATTGTATAAAACTTGGCTAGGACTTGCGGTAAAAAATAAAGAATCTACTGTAGTATTTTGATCGTTGCAAAGAGCATTATCTAAGTTATCGCCGTCTTTACAATGACCAAACAACCACTGTAACCGTGATACAGTGAGAGTATCTGGTGGCACCAATTGTAGAAGATTTCGTGCACCGTCGCGTAATTGCGCGTGTTGAAGAGTGCATCCAAGATCTGCCAATTGAAAGAAAAACGTAGCATATTGCGATCTTTGGGACATAACCTGTAACAAACATAGAGTTATAGATTTATAGATTAATTCGAAATTCATTGTATACGTAGAGAAAAATCAACGTACCACACCGGGTAAGTTATTTTCTGCTTCTACGTTTGGCCCATCGTACGGATGATGTGGAGAACTAGCGGAACTATCTGAACTACTGTCTGGTGAACTTGGCATGTTGCTGTTTACTTGGGCCAATTTTGCAGATAACAACTGCACAAAAAAATGATTTACTTATTGTTTGTTTAGTTATCGTTAAACTTCAACGAAGCACAATGTGATTAATTTTATACCATTTTATCCCTGAAAGGTGGTTGAGAAAGAAGTTTTCTGTCGTCTGCTGGTTCTAAGGATTCCCCATTAAGAAATAAATCAATTTTAACATTTGATTCGTTTGCTTTAATTCTGCGCAATATTTGTCGTCTCAACGATCCCAAAGTGTCGTTGGTATGCGTGAATATATCTATATCGTCTACGGTGCGATTCGCAGCATTTGCAAAACGAAGTATCAGAGATAGATGTTTCCCACGAGCTGCTCTGTAATCGAATAGGATGAACAGATTTGTTAACTGGAATTATACAGTTTCTTTCTTGCGTTAATAAATGATATAAATAATCATACCTATGTAATGGCAAAATTTTTCGTTCTCCTGGAAACGCAGTGTCACATTCGTTTATATATTCTTGCAACACCTTCATGACACGACACATTTTCATAGCTTCGATTTTAATTTTATTCGACATCTGTTCTTCGCGCTCTTCCTTTCCTTCAAGATACACTTTACTTAAAACAGACACGGTGTCATAATGCGCTTTCAATCGGTCCATGCATTCCCCTATGTATGTTACGTGAAATGCCAAAACCGACGACTGAAGTCGTGGTCCTAAATTGGTGTTCACTTCTTTTAATAATTCTATGGCTCGATTTGCAATCTCTTCGGGACTATTAGTTACGACCTGTATAAACATATACACAAACAATATATATAACGGACAGTTATACGATTATTATCGAATCGAGACGATTAATATCAAACTTCACTCACTCGCCACAAATAATCTGTACCAATTAGGTCTACGTCGTCCATAAGAAATGTTCCTTTTTTCAATTTTAATTTTCCCTCCTTCGAATTGACAGCTTTGAAAAATCGTTCGTAACATTTGATACCACTTTCTGTAAGCAACGTTGGATCCAACTGCAATATATTATTTTGGAAAAAATCTTTATTAATTGCTGGATCAAGATCCGGTTCGTCTCCCATTAATTTTGAGAACCACTTGAAGCAGGCTTCGCGATCGGAAACGAATACCCCTTGTTCGGCCAAACATTGCCAAATTTGTTCAGCTTGATCCGCGCACAACCAAAGTTGACCATCCTATAAAAAGATACGTAACAGTTAAATTAATAAAGGTCCAGTTACAATGGGAGTATAAATATTATTAATATAATATAAAATACCTTTAACAAGAAACGTAAGAAATTAAGCCTTTCTTGCACTTGCATAATATGATTGTAACGACCATCTGGCATGTAAGTATTTGCATCGATGTCTGGATTTTCTTTAACTAACTGTCTTATTTTATTCATGTAATTTGTTAAACTATTTGTCACTAAAATTACTGCCGAATGTTGCGCTTGAAGTCGTTCTATAACATCTTGCCTGAATGGTAAAAATCAACAATTAGTTAGAAGCAATGCGAATTCTGAATCGCAATTATGATTTGATAAAATATTACCTGTAATGATGATTCCGTTGATTATGACAAGAAATATGTGGATTTGGTTCGTAAAGGCAACATATCTCTCGGATTTGTTTTAACGCAGGTAAAGCCCACTTATCGCCATTTTTTAACTCCTCCACGCATTTGTCTAGCCAAATTGTCTTCTGAGCATCTCTTTCTTGCGAACACGAGTAATCAAGAATTTTAACGTGAGCGTTTAAAGCTTGATCCATGATTTCTGTAGGCACCTCATCGGAATGAGCCAAGTTCCAAAACAGAGTTAAGACCTGATATTAATAACAGATACGATTAAATTTAAGTACAATTAGAAATATACTTTATGCAGATGTAATAAGAAAAATTTATATGAAACCTTATGTGCCATCACTCCATCTTTATCATCTTCTGCTAATCTTCGTATTAATTCTAATAATTTTTCTCTTTGTTTTTTATTAGCAGTCTTCCAACTCATCTGGAATAAACGAAAAATTGCAATTAACTTATATGTAATAAAATTATCGTAATAAAAGTAACTATAATTGGAAAATAATACACACCTGAAAGCACTCGAACAGATGGTCGAGTTGTTCAGGACTAAAATCCCAAGCAAGTTTGGCAAGTAAGTCGTGAACATTTTTTACAATTGCTTCGTGTTTTCCAGCTTGGGCCGCCCAAACGGCGTCCAAGTCTTCTAAAGTCAATGCTCGTTCTTTTATAATGAAGCGTAAAATCTTTTCCAACTTTTCAACATATTGAGGCTGATGTAACGAATCTCTTAAGACAATCTCTAATACTCCATTCTCTTTTATCCATTTCTACGTAAACGAAACAGGGTTCGATAAATCGAATTCAAAGTTCCTACGAAGATTAATCAAAATTCTACTACAATTCATGAACTTTAACTTACAGCCATACATTCCGCGGTAAGCCATTCCTCTTCTTCGACAATTGCATTTCGATGCTGATAAAAACTAACAGTGGTAATCACTTTATTCACTTCGTTCAAAGCATTCATTTTTCCGTTAAACGAAGAGATTTGTAAAAGTCTTAAAATCATTTTCAATCTCAGAATTCCCAAATTTTTTATCATCTCATCTTGATGCGGTACTCGAGATACTAAACATTTCGCGGCTTTGATTATGGCTGATATCGCATCATTTTTTGATTCATTTTTTGCTTCCTTCTTTAATTCCTCGTCGGTCAAATTATTCAAAATAACGGACACCATTTCCTGTGTATTAAAATACATAATAAATTAATTTAAACGAATCTAACGTTTGATCTTATATTTTCATATTTTTTTTTTTTTTTTAGTTTTTTTTTTAGTTTTAGAAAGACATTTAATATGCACAAGATACTTACCACAATAGGCATCAGATATTTAACTATTGTGTGAACGGTAAGTAATTCATAACACAAACCAAAAGGTCTGATCAATGAATAAATAACTGGCACTGTTAAATTTCGACCGCTCTGAAATCTAGAGAGCAAAATTTCAAATCCATTAAGACTTCCAAACCTATAACAAAAAAGAAACAAATATATTATACACTGAAAGCAAAATTATAAATGAAGTAACTGGTATTATTCATGAACCTATTTATAAGATCCACTAGCCAACCGCGAGGACTTCTCGAATCAGGAGGTGGCCGTGCGTAAAGTTCTTCATCAGGTATATCACTGCCAGAAGGAACAGTTTCTGAAACTCTTGCAGCATTAAATGTGTGAAATCTAAAAAATAAAATTTTAAAAATCAATTTGATGCAAATAATTTATACAATACAAACAATATATTTATTATTATATATAAAAGAAACTTTGACTCACTTGTTACTAGGATTAAAAACCATTGCCAGCAAATCAAGAAGAGGAAACCAGTCCTCGTCTAATTTTAAGACACATAGTTCGACTAACCGCTCACAATTTGCATTAATACAATTATGAATATTTAACTTCCAACTATTTACTGCATCGTCAGTCAATATTTTGGTAAAAGAAATTGTGAGTCCTTCTCGAAAAAAGCGCTGACATGCTTCGCTTTGTACATCAATTCCTACATAAAAAAAAATATATATATATTAACCGTTTGAATAGCAAGGAGCGCGATCGCGTTGTTTCTGTTTCATGTCGAAAAGTGCCACGGTATTGGGGCTGTAACGTAAACTCATGATCAGTTTTATGCCTGTCGTAGTACACTGCTAATAATATATGATTGAACATCAGTATTTTTTACAAACTGATTAATTTAGAATATAAATGGTAAAATAACTTATAAAATTATAAAATAAAGAAACAGTATCATCGCATTAATTCACGCGTATCGACACAAAATAGAAGAAGTCTTCTCTTTGAACATATTTTCGCAATAACCCGTGGCACTTAAACGATCAATGTTGTTGACTGAAAATGGACAATTTATTGTTTTATATAACAACCTTTTTTACAAAGATCGATACTGGCTTGTAACAGGCACTCTAACTCTTGATCGGGCAGAACTGGTACAACCCATCGTGGACTAGATATTTTTTCATGAAGCATATTGAGTTTTGCGACAGGAAAATCAGGTTCCCCGTGAAGCTGATTACTATCCTCTACTGTAGTTAAGGTATCATTGGTGCAATCTGGTTGTACCACATTCTCCGTGAGTTGAAGTCCCGACATTGTGTCAGCTAACTGTTGTGGACCAGGTGGACTGTGCATCTATTGTACAAAGTAAAATTCAAATTGCGTACAAATGTTTTAAACAGAAAAATGACATTTATCTACGCAAAGCATAAACCTCGATGTAAACAACTAAATACAATCTTATGTTCCTGCATAATCTTACATACCTGCGTGCTTTGCTGGCTGTCAGGAGGGTCTATGCCTACTCCTTGGCCTCTTGTGGCGATCGTCATTTTATGTGCTTTTCGCTATATTCCAATTGTCTCAATACCTCTTGGTCCAATAATCACACCATCAATAACAATCATCCAACTCATTCACTGACATTAAATATAATTATACCCTAAAGGCCTTGTTTGAATAAACTATACCTACATTATCTGAAACAAAGCGATTAAAATTTTATAATGAATTGAAAAAAAACTGATAAAAATACTAAGAAAATATTTAACAACAATTTTTTAGTATCTACTAAATATATCAATGATCTAAGAATTAATGTTAATATTATTGACAACAGACATAAATCTACTAGTAAATGTTTCGGAATAGGTATACTTGTGAAGCATCTTTACAACAGCTTTACATCTATTAAATATTTATTCATCCATTATTTTTCGTATATTAATAATAAATTAATCACGACTTGCAATTTAATGTTAAAAGAATACAAAAAATGAAGCGAAACGATGTTAAAACGTTTTAAAGATGAATTGAACGAAGAATTAGAACGACTGAAACTCCGTAAGACAGGACCTATGTAATTCGAGCCAATCTCGAGGGACACCGGTAGCGTCAATATTTCATAGCCGAACAATAAGAACACGAATTTAAGAAGTACAGAAGAGCACAGATAACAAGAAACGTTTCGCACATTCAGTAAATCGCATGACAGCATGATTTTGCTAAGGTTTCAGCCGACAAATTCCAATCGTTTGTCTTGACCGACGGAAACAATTCTTTCATAAACGATAAATAGTCCACTTGGAGCACACGAAACCAATACGAAATTAATAATCGTATCTTAAAGGTTTGTGTTCCTTTTTTCCCCTTTTTCTTGGAATTTCGCAATTCATGAAAGGTACGATGTCGTGTCGCGAATTATTCTTCTATCTCTTTCTCTCTCCTCTCGATCTCTTTCTCTCGCCACCTCTTTTTATTTCTCGGGTGTATCGACAAACGTACCGAACTGTCAACCGTCAAAAATTCTAATTACAAGATGACTAACCCAGGCCCGCTTTCGATCGATAAAAAAGCATTGTTGATCGAAAAATTTCGCGAATGATCGTCGCCGAATTAGCTTGGAATTACGCGAAAATACGTGTACGGTGTGCTTACAAAGGACTAACGTCGAGCGGCGACGAAACTGAATCTCGATATTTTTTTTTTCGTACACGCGCACCTCTTTCACGGGTGTCAGATTTCTTTTGCTAACAAAAAGCAGGTGAAAAGATTCCACGCAACCGGTACCTATGTAATTTCAACGATCCTCGGTGTCCAGGGAGCAACTATTTTCGCCCCGTTCACTCAACCGGGCCACCTCCGGACAAAATGGCGACCATCCTAACGATTAGCACTACCGTATTAAAGAAAACCCTTTTAAATTCTGCTCCGAGATGAAACAACTGGCTGGCTGACAACGTACAGCAACACGCAGATCTCTACTATCACTGACTATCGCGTCAAACTTCTATGAAAGAGAAACGCACCTTTACATAGTAAACGGTAGTAGAAATTTGTTGCACTTTTTGACGTGACGTTATAGAACTCACTGGCGAATCTGTAAACACGAACTATTTTACGGCGCTACTGTCGTTCTCGAGTTAAAATGACCACCGTATTTAACACTATGTTCACACAGTACTCTTTCATTCGTTTTTCTTGATCGGTCAATTTCTATCGCACCCTTTTTAATTTTCTCGTGCTTCTTTTTTAATTTAAAATTTTTTTCCCAAAAATACATCATCATGAATGTTTAACTTCTAAATTTATTCTGTTAGTACATTTGTTTTTATCTTCTACAATATAGTATTTATAGATTTTCTTCAAGAATTATATATTACGCCCCTGATTATATCTTTTTCTCATTACATTATTCTTATAATTTGAACAAGTTGGTGTCATAAAATATTTTTTGAATAGTATTTCAAATTGATCGTATATGAACACCATTTTGTAATTTAAATCGATCGATTAATCGATATCTGTTCCGTTTGAAAAGATTCGATCACGTACTACATACAAGGCAAAGAATAGGTATTGTGAAAGATCACTCTTATTTAGCAATTTATTTTCATGAATTGCACGTAACTGTACATAACATTGGTAATTGCAAATATTAATTTGATGTAATTTCATTTTTATAGTATACCCATCAATCTAGAGATTAATTTATAATTTATACGTACATAATTCTTTACGTAAGAAATAATAATATACATTTTTATAATTCTAATATCATGAAATTTCGGTATATTTATACTATAACGTTTTCTGAAATCCAAAATAATAATTTTTTAATCAATATATCACAAGAAATGAGTATAGTATATAAAAAAAATATATATATACGTTTTTCCAGTTCATTCAAATTAATTTATCTCAGCAGTATTAGCAACTACCAAATTAAAATAAACAATACAACAATAATCAGTTTTATTACGAACACAAGTTTCTGCTGAAATTCAAATAGCAAGCTAAAAAAAAAAAAACAAGGAAGGGTAACTTTAAATTCCACTACAAAATATCATTTAAAATCAAGTAATTGAAAAAACTAAACTTTCTTTATTACTTAAAAATGTTTTCTAGTTATGCAACATAGTAACTTTTGGCAGTTTTCTTTTTTTGTTTATTCATTTATTAAACTGTGCCGGAAAACTGTATTTAATCGGACCAGTCTTATAATTCTTAATAGCAAGAAAGGTATTAAATCTCAATCTTAAACAAAGCACACAAACAAAAATATGATATATGAGAACAAAACATTTTCAAGATATACCAGTACAATGTTCATTGGCATAGTAACAAGAAAATTGCAAAATGATATGTTGGCGTTAAACCTTTTTTTATTTTTTTAATTTTCGTGAAAAGATTGATAGAAGAAAACTAAGTCAACATGTAATAATTTATAAACGTAAAAAGTTAAAAGGTAGCACCTGCCTCCAGGAACAAAATTTATACGCATGAAAGTTCACAATCATACCAATCTTTCTTTTTCTTCTTACTTGCGTCAGGATTATACATTATATAGGGAGAGTACGTAATATGATTCACCCTGCATAATTTAAGTATTTCTTCTTTCATTGAATGTTCAACGTCTTTGAGACTGTATGGTAGGGAATTTTGGTCATCATTGGGTTGATGACTTATTATTTAGTATTATTTAGAAATTATTTAAAATAATGTATTTATTGAGAAGGAAGAAATATTTTTTTTTTTTATTTTTTGTAATTATTGAAGAAAAACTGTAGCGATGGACCATTGTATCTTTTTTATCATCGCTCACAAATGGAATTTATGATTGTATTTTTGGTATTAATAATTATTAACCTCAATGATGTGGAAACTTCAATGATCCACTTTCAAAATTTAGCTTGTTCCCACTACCTTTCGTACAGTGAAAATTTTATTTACAGCCAAACGTAACTTCTGTACGTATGATAGTATAAGTGAAGTACCGAGAGATCATCTTTCGTTTTCGGGAGAAATATTTTTGACTTTTCTTTTAGCCATACATATTTGAAATCTGAAATGTTCATCATAAAGCAAGCTCTTCGAGTTCCTTAATCAGATCGGCTTCTTTCTTTATCTTGTCTAGTTGATTGATCTCTAATTGTTTCCCCGATTCTAATTGTTCCTTCAATTTTGATATTTGTTCCAACTTCTATATGGGACAATGTAAAAGTTAAAAAATACTAAATTTTACTCCTCTTAATGTGACATTAAAGGCATTAATAGTAAATATTCTTACACTTTTGATTTTTTTAATTTTCTTACTCCTTTCCAATTCGTCGCATTCAGAAACATTCGCGGTTAAATTCGGAGATTTTGTACTTGCAGTTACTTGTCCATTCGTATTTGGATTATTATGTGGTTGAGAAGAAGCAGAAGCTTCTGATTCTTTCTTGGTTTTCTTCGTTTTCTTCTTTGCTTTAGACTGATTCGCTATAAATAAAATATATCACAGTAAATACACAAACGAAAATACAGGTTTACATGTCACATGTGTAAAACGACGATTTCTTTTACATTTAGAAGCATTTTGTGTCCCAGATACTTCGTCATCGTATAAGTTAAAAGTTATCGATTTCCCTCTGGCAGATGGTGGTCGATATACTTGTTTCGAAGCTGAAAATGATTGAAACAGATTGCATATTATACGACATAAAAACTAAATAATAAAAAGGGATAGAAGCGTGATAGTATAACTGTTCTTTACCTTGTGGTTGACTGGGAGCAATACCTTCAACCGCTTTATAACTAATTGGTTTTTCTGGAAACGTTTGCGGTGGAAATGTTTGCCATAACACCTCCCAAAGTTCCTCTTGTTCGTTCCATGGTCGTTCATATAACAATGTTCCAGTATAATGCCATATCTTAAATCTGCATACCAAATTTTTTGATTGATTGAACACAATATATTTCTCAATCATAAAAGTAATATTTACCCATTGCCCATTCGCAATCTAGGCGCTGTAGTTGCTGTCATAAAATGTTCTCCGTCTGGAGACCATTGGAGAAGAGTTGTATCAGGAGCTTCAGTTTTTGCAATTAATTTTCTGTTGCCTGTATCCCATAATTCGATACTACCACGGAGGTTTCCAAATCCAGTTAAAATTAGAAGTGCACGGTGGTTAAGGAAATGTATTGACAAAAAACAATTAAAAAAAAAAAAGATTTGTTAATAAAGTCACTAGTTGTGATCATGATACGAATCATATTTTAAAATAATTAAAGGATATTATTCCCTTGAGGATTATAATAAATGCTATTTCGATGCAGTGTACCAAATTCAAATATTGCTTCACATTTAAGATTAAATAATGTGGCTTTAGCTGGCATGAAACCGTACACAACGCAGAATTCAGTATTTTTTGGAGACCATTGTACAGCATGTATGGGGCCCTCTTTACCTAATTTAAAAAAGAAAAAAAAAATTGCAATTGAAAAGAAAAAGTACATTTGAACAATTAAATAATAATTAATAAAAATGTAACTTACTAAGCATAACCATAGCAGTTTCCCCTTTTGTACTAAGATAGTGTAACGTCTGTTTTCCATAATATGACGCGCCTGTTTTATCAACCTCTGTGCTTGTCATTAGTAAAACGTTTGTACCCTGATTATTCCAATAAATGTTTACTCTATCCGCCTAAAGATAAAAATGATATAATTTCATATATATATATACACATATAAACATGTATACACACATTATAACAATACCTGGAAGAAACTTTTATTTGCTAAAGTCTGTGTAGAATCAAATTTTGGATATTGGAATAATCTGCCAAATGAAGGTTGACCAGACTTTCCTACAATTTACAACAAATAATTAGATGATATTTATATTCAATAATATATTGTTAATATACATAAGTATGCAAATATAATAAACGGTATTTAATGTGGAGAGTACTTATTTATCCTGTAAAAGGATATGATACCGAATCTATCACAATTGTGAATATTCCATTTATAGATACATAAGAAATCACAAATATTTTAAAACAAACAATATTTACCTGTTGAATAGATTTTTAATTCCCTATAACTTTATTGAAGTACTTACAGTTAAAATTGAGCATGTAATAATCAGGAAAATTTCCCATTATTGTTGATCCTGATTATATTATTCATGTTTGTGTATGCAAAATACTGCTATGTGTTAATATTCTGTTGTACTTCTTTAAAATATTAAAATGTTTTTATAGATTTAATTGTCTTATATTCTTCATTCCACACCTGTGCATTATATGCTTGCCACACATATTTGCTTCATAATGAGAGAAACTGAAATAAAAAAGTATTTCATAAAATAAGCCAATTTTTAGGTGAGTTATGCTTGAAACTATCTACTAATAAACATTTTACAATTTACACATTTTAATCTAACCAACTCTGGTTACCAATGAATACTATTGTTTAAATTATATTTTCTATTCAATTTGAATTTTTGTGATTTCTCTTAGCTTTCATTAAATATTTATTTAAAAAAAAAAATTATATACTCTCCACATATAAGTACCTGGACATAATATACGTGTATTCGTACGAATTAAAACTTAAAAGAAAAATGCAACAGAATTTAATTACCAGGTATGTAACAGAGAATATAATATGGATTATTACTGGGCGATATACTAAATTTCGCAACTTTGGCAATATTTATTCTGTGCTCAGTTTTTTCAAAATTGGCATCCCTATATAAAACAACATCTGCACCAACTAACATCCCACAGATTTTCTCATCGCTTGACCATTGAGGTTCCCTGAATAGATATGATATAAATATAGCTACATTATACTAAATAAACTGTCTTTGGTATTTACATTTTATCATAAAAAAGAGTCATTTCTTAATAATAATAATAATAATATAAAGATCACTCATATACACTGTAGAATATTTATATTAAAAATATATTTATAGAAAAATTTGTTCACATCTGTGAAATATTAAAAAAAAAAAAGTTAAACCTGAAATTTCTTTATACTGCAATTGTTAATATTTTACATATTTAGGAACAGAAATACATTAAGCGGTACATTACCAATCTGATTGCTTTTTTTGTACGAAACTTTTCACTAGCTCTCCAGTTTCTGACTTCCATATGTGAAGATTTGGTGTCCCATGAGGGTTCGACACTGTCGCTACATAAAAAGTCATATTGTTAATAAAAAAAAAAAAAAAAAAAAAATACTGCAACCATACAAAAACATTAACATGTAATGAAAACAAAATAGACATAAAGCTCAATTATCTTATTATAGCTGATTGGAAATAGTGAAAATACAAAGGAATAAAAAACTAATAGAAAAGTGAAAATATAATACCAATGAATTGTTCCCATGTCATAAAATATGTGCCTTGAGCGGAGAACTGAATCGCAGAGATTTTCGGCCTCTTGATCTCTGCAATTATTTTCCATGTACTACAGTGCACAATCTTGGCAGCTGTTCCATTAACCCATGCAAAGTAACTTCCTTCTGGACTAAAAGCCATGGCCTTGCATGTTTTACTGTCATCCTTAGGAAATGTTTTAACTGCTTCATACGATGGTGGACCTTGTCCTAAACTGATTCCAATAGAACCTCTCACTAAAAATGAATAAGGAGCAGAAATCAATTTTATTACTTTTCTACTTTCTTTTTTTATTACTACACTTCATCAAAATTAACTACTGATGCGTATTATAACATTTTATTTTATGTTTTAATTGTTACATTCATTTTATACTATAATATACAAATATAAAAAGCTGTTTAATTATACATATTTTAAATAATACAATTTACATTAGATTATCAATATACTTTTATTTCTAGAAACAATATAAATAACTATAAGCTACGTGGAATTTTACAGAAGATTAAGAAAAATTTGTAATCGTAAATATACATTTTAAAAAAACACTGCCACGTGAAGCACTTTCTTTATATTGAATGTGTTCCAGTAATGAAATGCCAATAAACAAAATACCACAAAAGTTGCGATCATTTTATAGACGAAGATGTATTTTATAAATGTTAATGTTATTTGTGAATAAATATTAAAAATTTCAATTTTGAATTAAATAATATATCAATAAAAACGATGCAAAAATGCTTACCAGCGACACAAGGAACAGGCAACGCCATTTTACCTCCGTTACCATGTGGTACCGTAATATCGAGTATCGACCACTCTTGCCAGATTGAGGAATTTGTCCCTTGAAAGGGATATTTTGCACATGCGTCGCTAACATTGTATGCACGAAACACGTGCGCTCAGTGCCGTACGTATAAAAATACGTGTGATATTTAATTTTTATTCAATTTTTGAAATAAATGTTAATACATTATAAAGCAATCGTAAATATTTTAACATATAAGATATATATAAATGATATATTTAATGACTACATATACACTTAGATAATTATATATTACATACAAATGTAATATATAATTACTAATTACTAATCTATTACATATACATTTTTATCAAATGACTACTTCTGCAAACTCTTGATTGATTGCTCTCATATCGATTCATTTTTCGATTGCAATCGATCCTTGTTCGGAATATCGATCCTTCAATTTTTTAAATGATTATAAATTTTACAACTCATTGAATATTTTAAACGCTAAGTAATAGTATCGTGTTACATAATTTAGTATAATTTAGTACCCAAATCTTTGTCTATTAATAATCATGAGTATTTCAAATATCTTCTAAATTTTTGTCATATGCGCGCATATAAATTTCATTATTTTAGATAAGACACGTACCTTTTTCTAAATAAAGATAAAAGATATGCTTATCATGGAGTTTGGATTTCTAAGACTTTTGAAATGCGATGATACAGTGTTCCAACAATTATATTTGCAGGTGTATTTAAAAACGTTCGTAAGTGATAAGAATTATGACACTTATGCATAGCATTTCATTTTAGTATTTAAAATTACATTGAAAAGTTCATGAACAAATGTAGTATATGATTTACTGATGTTAATTAATATATTCTGAATATGTTAACGTATAGTAAATTAAAAATTGAAAAGTGTTTACTGAACACCCTATATACAGCAGAAATTATATGTCAGCATCGTCTTGCTTGGGGTATGGCAAGTTCATGTTTTAGGTGAGTGTTAAAGCTTCTAATTATTTCATTCTGGCATTAAAATTCCTTCTTTGTTTTGCACATATATACGAAAAATATAAATAATATTATTAATTTAACATAAATTATAATAATAACACTCTCAGTGCTTATTTCATTGTAAAAGAGGTTATATGTTTTAAATTTTTATTATAAGAATATAAATGAAAAAACGTTTGAATGAAATCTAATTGCCATTTATAATTTCATAAAGTTTACATATTGTTAATGTTTCAAAATTCAACTATTGTTAGTTTGAATTTTTTCTTACAACTACCTTTTTTTGTTATTTATGTTCTTAAATTTTTTTTACATTAATCGATTAACTATTACATTCTACAACTATCGAAATATGTAATATATTTTGTAGATATATTAATAATCATATATTTCCTTGACAGTAATGTGGATGAATATGGTTTTGAAAGACCTGAGGACTTTGATTATGAAACCTATGAAGATTTTATGTCCGAGTACCTCAAAGTGCTTGCTAAAAGAGCTAAAAAATGGGCTGAAATTATCGGGGAAGGAAAATCATTGCAACGTAATATTACAGTAAAGAGATATGTTCGTAAAGGTATACCAGGGGAACATAGAGGATTGGTAAGTTAAGATTTAAATTTCAATGTATCAAAACACTACATTTATAAAAGAATAGTTTCATTTCTAAAGGTATGGCTTTCTGTTAGCGGAGGAGAAGATATGAAAAATGAATTTTCAGATCTTTATGACAAATTATTACAATCTCCTCACAACAAAGAGGTTGCAGATATTATAAAAACTGATCTCCCACGAACTTTTCCTGATAATATATTCTTCAATAACACAGAAAATCATCAATATCAATTGTATAATATTCTATTAGCTTTTGCTCATGAAAATAAAACAGTAGGGTATTGTCAGGTGAATATATTATAACATATTACAATAACAGTATATTTTTAATACTATAATCCTCAGAAAATTATTGAACGTGTTCTTTAGGGTTTAAATTATATAGCAGGTTTATTATTACTTGTTACAAAAAGCGAAGAAACAGCTTTCTGGTTGTTAAAAGTTCTAATAGAAAAGATCTTACCCGATTATTATACACCAACAATGGACGGCCTGCTTACAGACATCGATGTACTTGCAGAATTAGTCAAGTAAATATTTTTTAAATATTAAATTGTTTAATTTTGCTGATACATGCTAATGTTGTTACCATTGTTCCAGGATAAAAATGCCAGATATTTATCAACATGTTACAAATATAGGCCTACCGTGGCCAGTTATTACAACAAAATGGTTTGTGTGCTTGTTCGCAGAAGTCTTACCAATCGAGGTAAAGTAGATTGTATATGTTTCTAAAAGTAAAGCTTATAAAAAATTAGCAGTTTAATGTTAACATTATTATATGTGGTGTGTACACAGTTGATTCATTCATTAGTTTAACATTTTGAATTCATTAGTTTAACGCATTTGGATTGCCATAAACTATAAAAGTACTGAATAAAATGTTTACAACTTGGCAGACCACGCTGCGTATATGGGATTGTCTTTTTTATGAAGGCAGTAAAATCATATTTCGTGTTGCGTTAACTTTGATAAAAAGGAACAAATGCAACTTACTTGCGTGTCAAGACTTTACAACGTTAGCAGAATGCTTTAAAGAAATAACAAAAGACAGTATTGTTTTAAAATGCCATGAATTTATGCAGGTAAATATTCAATAAATTCGGAATAATAACTTTGCGAATCAAATTGAATAATTGCTATAAGGTATTCCTATTTTTTTCCGTTTTCTTTTTTTTATTATTAGAGTATATTTAAAGTACCTGGATCACTACCTGGCAGCACAATTATAAAATTAAGAACAAAAATTTCAAGACAACGCATGGAACAAAAAGAGAGCAAATTAGGACGATAGTAATGACAAATTTATCTCAACTAAATGATTCTAGTCAATATATATTATTTGACTTCAAATTCTTACAAAACAAGTATGTTCTGTAGGATTGTATTGTAATGTTACCTCTACAGTGTTCTTGTAAATATAAATCTAGTATTAGAAGAAGAAACAATAGATCGATAATGTTTTATTGTACATTGATTTAGAAGACTTTATAGATTTATTATTTACAAATAGGAACAAACATAAAATATTAGTTTTATTGTATATCTTATAAGATTATCATATATTGATCATACTAATATCATGCTAAATATTTTATTGCAATGATTTTTAATTCTTCCATGTTAAAATTAGAACAACAATTAATGTATTTTCTTATAAACGGCTTTATTATAAGTTAAATAAAATATAAGATCACTATGTTGTTAAATATGTACATAACAGTTTGTTCACTGTATTTAAATTTACAGATGAGGATGTAACATAAATTGTGTTACCTATCTCTGTATAACTAAAATGATATTTACATTATTTTTCTAGCAAGTCTTTTGCT
This sequence comes from Stelis phaeoptera, assembly GCA_943735885.1. Lineage (NCBI taxonomy): Eukaryota > Metazoa > Arthropoda > Insecta > Hymenoptera > Megachilidae > Stelis > Stelis phaeoptera. The sequence continues at coordinate 8,343,822 of OX030939.1, read as the reverse complement.
TCATTAATTTTTGCTGCAATGTATGGAGATCCACCTCGATCTGGATGATTTACAGCCATGATCTTTTTAAATTGTTGTTTTACTTTTACTTTGCTTGCGGTTGGTGATACATCCAATATTAAACTAGCTTCTCTTCTAGTCATTTTAGATTCAAAGCCTCCTTTGTAATATTTACTATTTGCTAATGTCTGAGAATGTATAGATGATAAATTAATTATGATATTTATAAGAAGTCTCATGTTTAAACGACTTACTTGTGAATCTAACTTCGGCATATTTTTAACAGCTTCTGCCATTTTCTGAGATAATTGTGGCATTCTTCTAATAATATAACGTCCGGTAAACCCCACCATAGCAAGGCCTAAGCCTGCCGCAATAAGCGTACTACTCTACGAAAGTCATGATTAAGATAAAAAATTTATTTCATAAATCTTGTTTAAGCTTATACAAATAAACATTTATTAATATAATTGATTTTTTTATAATATTGCGTAATAAATTCAAATCCAAATTCATTAAAAGAATTTACACATTCATAACCTTGAATTGAAATTCCAAAATATAATTGATACTGATATATTTTCCTTTTTCCTTTTTTTATAAAAATTAACATTTCGAAAGCTGTAATAGAATTTTTATTAGTGATGCAACTTCGGCGAAATACGTATTTGTATATATGCACTTATTATATATATATTATTTATGAAATATTTCTTAATTTAAGTTGTGAAACATTCTTAATTGAATAGAAAATTAGAGACTCTTGCGTATCGTAAATGTTGACATCACACTGATTAAATGTTTCAGAAAATATTCTTACCATTTTACTGAAATTGTCAAAACAACGCGGTGCTCGTTCGCAGGTAATTTAACATTGAGCAAAATAATTTTCTTTAGTCATTAAAAAAATAAAGAGAAGATACTCAACTGCGTTGATTGTAAGCAACTGAGCGACAGTAGCACCACAGCTACGCATAAAAAACTATAAATTAAAAAAAAAAAGGGTTAAAAATTTTGGTCCCCTAAATTAAAGTTTAACCAAAAAAACTCTTACGGATTAAAAAAAAATAGCTAGTTTTGTTTGTTTCAATAACAAATACATAAGAATACAAACAAACCTAAGGTTAGAAAAGAGTTTTCATTAGTTGTCCAATCTACGTCATTCTGTATTTGCTACTCATTCACATATATGCACTCATACTACATGTATTTAAATTTTACCGAACGAAAGATAAATTCATAAGACATTAATAGTGCAAATACGTAAAGACGCAGCAAAAGAAAAATGATTTCATATAAAATGTAAAACATGATATATTGTAACATGAATATGTTCATTAAAAGCTTGTAATTGTTCTCCATACAAGTATTGCAATATTACCGCCGTTATACATATACAATAATGATTTTTCTTGATACGTAATTGCGCAAGCATACGATTCCCCAACAACTATATGAAATGGACCTCCAAATCTTTTATCTAAACCATCTTTAATAGATCGGGCCGCATGTTCGTGATTATGCGGATATTTTTCTGCAGCAGTGACACATATTTCCATTACTTCTTGTTTCATTTCTTCTCGCATATCGCTATACTATAAATATTTAAATTAAGAAGATAACTTAATAATAGACTTTAAAAATTGTCCTTAGAAATTCATTCTTAGTATTACAAAATTTATTAAACCAAATTCGCACCTTGCACAAAGGATATGTGTGAAATGTTAAAGGTTCTTCCACTTTTTTTACCTCACCTGCTGACATATTTGATTAGTATGAAAATTTATTTCAATTAGAGAATGTATGTAATAATAAACTACTATACACTAAAATACGATAATGTATTTTAAAATCTTTTTTGCAATTTAAAATAAAAAAAATTCAGTGTATAAACGATATATTTCTTTTGTTTTTTTTTGTATAACATTCATAAACAACAAATGAAAACAGAAATAATGAAATATTTCTATGTTAATTTAAATTAATAAAATACAGATTAAAAAAAGGTAAAAATTGTTTGTGTATACTTATATTGTGTAAATTTTAAATTTTGCAGAAATAAAATCAGCAAAAATATAATATTGCGTTTCTATAAAATTTTTGAAATCACCTATGGACTTGTAAGAATTTGCGATACGAAGTTCTAGTCAATTCATAATCCTCAGAGGGGTTGTATAAACCGCTTTATTTTTGGCGCGAAGTTATTTTATAATCGCATTTGAAGAAAAGAAATAGAACGTGATATTCATAAAAAATTGTTATATACATATATAAGAAAGAAAGGTATAATATAAGAGTAACAGACATGCAATATGATAAAAATTGCAATAATATCTTTGAACTTTAAGAAAAATGATAGAAGTATAGAAATAAATGTAATCGTTAAAGAACTGTGTGAATAGAATTGTTTCATTTACTGTTGATTAAATAATTTATATTCGGTATAATTTATAGCAATTAACATCTGTAACTTAACATTTTCTTCAATAGTAAAATATTTATGTATACGCTGTATAACCTATGAATATTTTTGGCCCTGTTCATCAAGGACCGATTTATCTGATTAAATATATAATAAATATGCTTAGATTTTTTGTTGTATAATATAAATTTAATTGCTGAACGTTCTTAGAATTATAAAAGAGAATAAATATCAAATAATTACCAATACTTTTGTGAAAGGTTTAGTTTCAATGTAATTTTATAAGTTGCTGTAGCTATATTGTTATTTATTTTATCGTTTCAGTAATATGGAAGATCCAGCTACGGCACGTTTAAAAAATTTTGTAATAAGTAGCAATGATGCCTTGGAATTTAAATTGGTACGTTGTACAGAAGACTTAGAGAATGATGAGACTACATTCAAACCCGAAATGTCCCATCAAGTATTTGGCGACAGGTTTGTCAAGTTATTAAGAACATAGCTTTATATAATACGTTACATAGATTTGGTTATTAGTTATATCGCAAATATTCATCTACATTTATTTGTTAGTTGTTTTCTTGATTATTTATTTTATTTATTAGTGAATCTATATTTGGTTACCGGGATCTGAGAGTGAAGCTGTACTACTCGGCAGGTTGTTTAGAAACATATTTGGGTATGACTTACTCAGAAAAAATCAACAAAGCTGTTTATGATGGAGTTGAAGCTGACGAAGTGTTGCCAAAAATTGCAGAGAAGCTTGCTCCGCAGGTTCACGATAGTCTAGACGGATTTATTAAATCCTTGAAGAAAGATGATACATTTAGACCTCATGGTGAATTACTCTATTCTTTCTCCATTGATGGTAATACTTTATTTTCCATACAATATATATTTTATTTATTGTATACTGTAAGATTATAAATTTGAATAGACGATGGCTGTACAAGAAAGTTTGAAGTTTATAAGGCGGATATGACTTACAAAGGTTTCAAGGAGTATCATCAACGTCTTCAAACATTTGTTCTTTGGTATATAGATGCTGCTAATTTCATAGACATAGACGATGATCGATGGCATTACTTTAATATGTAAGTTAATTAGTATTTTATTTTATACCATTTAAATTACGAATGCAACATTTTGTAAATAGATTGGTTTTGCTCGAATAGGTTTGAAAAATATACTGCGGATGGTACTGTTCATTATGCAACTACCGGTTTTGCTACTGTGTATCAGTATTACGCATATCCTTTTCATACCAGACCTCGTATAGCTCAGGTTTTAATTTTACCACCATTTCAAAGCATAGGTCTTGGTGCTCATCTGTTGAATGCTATTTATCGCGAATATATTGGTAGAAGTGAAGTCATAGATATAACAGGTAAATGAAGGTATCCCAGCACGTAATTAAAAAAATGAATATTCGGGTTTGTATTCGAGAGGAACGAAAGAAAAATGGGATTTGATTAGATACTTTCATTTCAGTAAATCTAGTTCATTTTGGTAAGGCATTATCATCATTGTTGTAGTTGAGGATCCTTCTGTAACCTTTCAACGATTAAGAGATTATGTGGACACAATGAATTGCAGTACATTACCCAGTTTTTCACGAGAATGCCTGCTTCAAGGTTTCAATAAAGCAATGGCTGTAGAAGCAAAAGAAAAGTTCAAAATTAATAAGGTATTTATAGTGTTTCAATTTTTTTTATGAACATTTATCTTATATAATGTAATTTTTATTCTTAGAAACAAGCTCGAAGAATATACGAAATTTTAAGATTACGTGCGACAGATTTAACAAACGAACAAGAATACCGTGATTACAGGCTAGATGTGAAAAAAAGATTAAATATTCCGTATAGACGCGAACAAAATGATTTGAAGAAATTAGAATATGCGTTAAAAAACATCGATAAATGCACGAATATCACTTTACCTACGTTGGAACAGCGTTTACAAACTCTTGAGAATGAATACAGGAGCTTAGAAGAAGAATATAAAAAAGTTATTAAACGCTTGGAAGATGCAGAAGAACTTTAAGATATAACATGTTTTAAGTTACCTATGTATAAGTTGATTAATACTATTTGAATATGAATTATCAGTCAACAAACCTTTTCATTTTTTACTCAATAAAGTGTTTTCTTTTTTTTTTTTGTTAAGTAGTTTACGATGTATTTAAACAAGTCAAAGTATTCATGTATGTTAAATTATATTTTTATAATGCTGCCATATTTTTTATATTTTGTAAAAAAAGAAAAAAAAATGAAAATTATTATTTATGTATGAAATAGTGAAAATATAATGGAAATCTTAATTAAAGAATATATTGTTTTCATTAATATTCTGTATTCTGCTCCCTCCCCTCCCCACAGGGAGTGAAAGGGTGAGATTCTTTATTTATTGCCTGTTCATTGTTCAGAAAAGTAAGTGATATTTATATTTGTTCACTTACATTAAATCTAACCCAGATGGCGTGCCATTGCAAGTACTGCTTCGTAAACGAATATGATAAGTTATCATTGATAAGAATTCTAATTCGGTACCGATACTACGTAGTATCTCGGTTAATATACTAACACAATTAGTCACTTATTGTTAGTATATTGAGGAAAACATTTGTTTTTAAAATGGCTAAGTATAAAGTAAAGGTAAAATTACTTTCTATTGTATGATTAGGAAATTTTTATTTATTCAATAATACTATACAAAAAAGAAAAATAATTAATCTCTATCTCCTAAATGCATTACTAATTTACACAAGATATGATTCGATTGTATAGGAATGAATGCATGTAGCTGATACCTTTTTTTAAATTCAAAGAACACCTGTTTGTATCTGATACAAATAATCACAAATTACAGATTGGAATAATTGGTGGTTCTGGTTTAGATGATCCTCAGAAACAAATATTAAAATGTTCTACGATAACCGCTCAAAAAGATGCTAAAAATGATTTTGGGTTACCATCTAGTGACCTATATCATGGAAATATTAATGGTGTAGATGTAATATTATTATCAAGGTAATTTTTTACTTTTCTTATAAGATTTAATTGAATAAATTACTTAGCGACATATTAATTAAGTATAGACATGGGTCAGGCCATAAAACAAGTCCCAGCGCAGTAAACTATCGTGCAAATATTGAAGCTTTAAAAGTAGCCGGATGTACTCACATACTTACATCGACAGCATGCGGTTCTTTACAAGAATCCATTTGTAGAGGACAATTAGTTATTCCTGACAGTTTCATTGATAGAACAATTGCTAGAAAGGTAACTTTGTACGATGGTACTTCGCCAAAATATCCAGGTAAATATTTGATCTATGTCTTATATTAATGTAATGTCAAATCTTCGATTACAAAAGTAAATTTTCAGGTGTATGCCATATGCCAATGGAACCAGTTTTTGATCCAAATACATCTGAAATACTATTTGAAATTGGGAAAGAATTAGGATATGAAATTAGGAAAGGTGGAACAATAGTAACAATAGAGGGTCCACGTTTTTCTTCAAAAGCTGAAAGTAACGTATTACGTTTGTGGGGTGGACATTTAGTTAATATGACTACATGTCCAGAGGTAATGTTCTATTTGAATTTTCGGCAAATTAAGAATAGAAAATATACCATGTTATATGTTTAAATAACACAGTAATAAATGATGTGTTGTAACACATTTTTTGATCAGGTGTATCTAGCAAGAGAAGCAGGACTTCTATATGCAAGTATAGCAATGGCAACAGATTATGATTGTTGGAGAGATTGTGAAGACAATGTTCACGCAGCAGATGTAATAGCTGTATTTAAGCAGAATGTTGATAAAATAAAGAACATAATTGTAAAAGCAGTTGAAGTTATTAACGAAAGAAATTGGGACAAAGAAATTGATTCTTTACAGGTAATGTTCATCCAATATTTAACACGTTAAGCGCCACGTCAATTACCGGTGACTGACACTCGACATCTTTTACAATCAAATAACTGACAAAAAGAACTATGAAATAAACCGCGGATAGTGTTAATATTAAGCTAATAATGCTGGCTATCGAACTGAAAGATTAAATTTGAAAATTAATCGACTGTATCCTTAATAATTAGTACTTTATCGTGTCTGACTACGTACGTCCGTTTTCACTGTGGCACTCAACGTGTTAAGCGATAAAAAATATAAAACGGTAAATTGATATTACAAACAAATAATAATCAACCCTCTTCTTTTTTTTCAGAAAATGTGCCAAACTAGTAATGTCTCCTCTTGAATTCCACAACTTGAAATAAGTATTATTTAAATAACAACAATTCCAATTGACATGTTTTTTAAAGGTTCTAAGAACGAATACTGTATTTTTTTTAATAAACGCGAGTAATGACAAGAAGAACTTAGCATTTATTTTTGAATACTATTCATTTATACAATTAATAAAATCAAGTTGGTCAAATGATAACTTTTGTTTAATATATGTACAAGCTGTAATGGCATAATCATCACATATAAGAACTTATTTGTTCATAAACTCGACGTGTATGCATCTTTTAGATAACATTGATATTGCTTCAACCAAGAGGTTTTTACAATTGGAATTGTAAACTAATACAACATATAACCACTGTTGTCGATGTTGGGATATATAAAATAATACATTTTAAAAAGTTATCTTTATGATACACAAAGTTCTTATTACATGGAATATTTTCACCGCATAACGCGTAGGCAACCGTTCTCTTCTCTTTCTTTTTGCTTTTCTTCTCTTTTTATTAACAGTTTATCGTTCAACAATATAATAATTTACATTTGGAATACAAGCATGATGATCGAAACAAAAATTATAAACTGTATAGGTTATCTTTAATAGATTAAAATATGTTGCACAAATTAGAAACAGTATTGCCATACCTGTAACCCATTCTGTTTGTTTTTTTTTCTTTTTAAACATATATGTACAGATTACAGTATTCATACATACAATTAAACTTATGCTCGTGTACCGAAAGTATCATTTTGAAGGAAATTATAGATATAAGCAATAATTAAAATAACGTTGCATAATATACTTTCTATACACGAAGCATTTATAATACAATCTGTTACTGTTACCTTTTATATTTGTGCAGCTTTCAAATCAATACTTTAATACTTCATTTAAGTTCATTACAAGTTTATGTACTATCCGAACTTGAAATATAATTTTAATAGTAATACTTTAACGTTTAACTAATGTTTCTGTAATTTCATAACTTCTAGTTGGTAACACCGATACATCAGCATGTATCTGCATACTTTGGATTCTTGAAACATTAATTTATAATGTTTCATGAAAGAAATCCACGTATTTTAACATTTAGATAACATTTACTTTGCTGTTTTCCTTATGATATATGTAATATGAAGATTTTTTGAACGAACACAGTAAAAGCATTTTAATCCATATTATGATGTACGTTTTCGTAACAAGATGAACTTTCCTTTTCAATATTCACAATTTTCTTATTTTTATAGATAATACATAAAATAATACAATATTTTATTTCGACACGGTATTTGTTTCTTTTTTCCCCCTTATTATAGAACTATGTAAAATAGGTTGTGCTATACTTAACGGAAACTGTAATAAATGACTTTATGCAGGCATTGAATTATGATAACAATTTCGATATTTTGAATTTCTTTAAAATGGAAAGTTGTTACAACAATCATATTATGAATGTCATTTGTACTAATGCTTTTTGTTCAATTGAATGCAGCCGGTTCAAAATGAAAGGAAAATTTTCGATGTGTGTTCTAGAATTTATACAAATGATTGTACAATCTATTATGCACAGTTTATATTGAGCTAATATCAAATTACATACATCTCTCCAGGCATTTTGATGCATTATAAAAATATCATTTTTGGATAAATATTTGCGATTTACTCCTGGAAGTGAACCGATGGTAGTTACGTTTATATTGAAAGTAAACATTAAAACATTAAACAAAAAAAAAACCAAAAAAATGCAAAGTATACTTTACACAAATAACAATATTACTTTGGTACGCACCTCTGTTAAGTACCTGGAGTTACAGAAGTATGTATTATTTAAACGAGAATATTGAAAGTATAGGAAAATAAATTGATTTCTGCTTATTAAACCTTATTGTCAACCATATCTACGTTGATTTTATAATACACGTAAGGAAAATAGTCATTTTGACCAAAACCTAATCCTGGTATATCCACACTCTGCTTGAACAAACCATATATAAAAGAAAAAGAGAAGTATTAATTCAGATACTATACTAATAATAATATCAGAATACAGATAATGGTACCAGAATATTGTGACTTACATCTTGATTTCCTGCAGACGATGTAGCAGAGGAATCTAGATGAGCATACAGCTGATTAAGAACATCGCGTAATCGTCTTGCACACTTTTTATGTGGGTGCAACAAGATAGCTTGAAAATTTACAGGTAATCCATACCTATTAAATTATCATTTTAATCAATATTTAAACGCAAAATTTCTCCTAATACTAGTTATTGTGTACTATTACCTTAGAACGGACTCTACAAATACGCGTAAAGCTTTCACATGAATCCATGCACAGAAACATTCACTGAAATTAACTTTTAGCCAACGTACAAGAGGGCCAAATTGTTTCTTTTTATCGGTTACCAATTTTGTTATCTCATTTTTTCCTATAAAACGGTCCAATTAATTTCACGATTATAGATAAAAGTAGATCAGAAATAAAGCAGGACAATATCCAAATATATACCTGCTGCTAATTCCTCTTCATTGTATGTAAAGTCACGGACAATAAATTTTTTCTCACGTGCATGCAACTTAAATTCATCGATGACCTTTTTGAATAAAGTAATAGTAAACAGTCCGTAGTCAGCTTCTTGAGTAATAAGCTGCGTACTACGCGGTACTATCATGTTTGTCAACTTTTCATATCCACTATACCAATCATGGAAATTTGCTCTAAAAGTTTTATAGAAAAGTTCGTTATTAAATATAAATGGCAAGAGTAAGAATAAATTACAGTATGTAATTTAGATATATGTACCTTGGCACAATTACAAGTAAAGTAGTTAAATATTCGCTATCCAAGATGAAATGTTCCTTTTTCACCAAATCTGCCAAATTTCTTGTTAGTAAGCTTCCTCTGTACAATAATTATTTAATATTATTGTTTAAATAGATTTGTGAATAAAATATCATGTTTATAATAAAACTGAATAAAGAGGATATTAAGTAACACAGTTATACAAAACATTCAATTATTAAATAACGAACTTACGTTTGTTTCTTTTCAAGATTTTGTAAACTGCCTTTTAAATTATTATACGTTGTAGATTTAGTTTTCAGGTCTGCATCAATCTGACCGACTTGTTTGCTGATTATGTCAGCAATGTTTCTCAATGATTGTTTGATAGGATATTTTGCCATATCCCACTGGAATCGAGTTATATAAGATGGTAGATCACCTAGTAAATTTAAAACCTCGGTGTAGTCGTCTTTTGGGATAACATTTCTGTTTTTTTTTTTTATGTTTCTGCGTAACTATTCAAACAGAGCTTATGAAACTTTGAAAATATGAAAATATAAATAACATGCAATGTTCAAATCACATGTAATGTACTAAATGTTTCAATGTGTTTATGAATGCAATACCCGAATATATTTTCAATGATTTGATAAAATTTGTAAGCTGATAAATAATAAAGCTCTGTTGAATTGTATGGTGTATCGTTCAAACACACAAACTCATCCAATGTACTTATATATATATATATATATATATATATTATAATACATTTTTAAACAAATTTTGTAAAACAATGATGTTATTTATAATCATTTATTTGTTTCGTATACAAAAGTAAAGAAGTTCTATTAAATTATGTTTACAATTTTGCACTTTCTTTAGGGCGTATGTGTGTGTGCACAATACAGTATCTACATAAATACATGTCTAATTAAATTAATGTTAGCTGGACCACAATTAAAGTAATTCTCATGTTGACTCTGCAATAAGGAGAGTATTGATAATAATGAGATAACAGAGAAAGACTGTTTCTACTAAACTCATTTTTTAGATTCTAGTACGCTCCTTACTTATCATTAGCATTACAAAAATAAGCGAGACATTAACAAAATACAGCATGCAAACATTAATGAAGCACTTTGTATTATCAATTTGTTTTTGTTTCTTTCAATTATTAAAATCATTTCATTTAAATGAAATTAGTCATCTTTTTAGTTTAAGAAGCAGATATTAGTTCAAATCAATTTATTTATTCATGTCTGTATGATAAAGAATTACCTGTAAATTACGTTTGAATGAATTGAACGGTTCCAGTTAGTCACTTTGATTCGGTGTTCAGTATAAATATAATCGTGCTACTGAGAATCATTAGAATATTTTATTGTCTTTCAAATTACAAATTACAAAAAAAAAAGTTAGAAGATATTCATTCAAACAAAGTTTACAATAACTCTCTAACTACTATTAATTTTGAACTATATCATTACGTCCTTCTGTAGAGCTGTTGATTAATAATTTGGGATGAACAAACACCCACGCACGCATGCACGCCATACGCATGTATATTTAACTTGTTAAAGTGTGACTGTAATGAATACTATAAAATGTGGTGACCATCGATGGTTACATAGAATGGATTCTTTGTGTTCTTTCATATGTTACTAATCAAATATTATTTTTATTTCTTCTTTTTGTAATCATATGACTTAAATGATATAATATGAATATTAACATGGACACAAAATATGCAGCTAAGCCAAGAAATTTAAGCATTTCATGCTGTTCATGGGGTACTTTATAAAAGTTGATCAGTAGGATGTATTTTGTGAAATGGATAACTTGTAGTGTTGAAGGGTACTGAGCACCATATTGTCATCAAAATCTATCTGATCATGCGAAACAGTATTTTATTAATCCATGTACCGATCGATAAGTGTTTCTATATATTTTTTTTCCTTTCTTCTTCTTCTTTTTTTCTTTTTTTTTTTTGTTAATTGTGTCTCCTCTGTAATCTGTGCTAACGTCCATAATACATATATAGTACATGTATTATAGTTTGTGCAGTATTGTCTTTTATAAAAATCATAGAAAGCAATAGTAAAAAAGCGTGTAAAAGCTAGGTATGGAAAAAGAATGCTAAAAAATAATACTGAAAGAAATAAAGTTTTATATGTATAAAACAGTGTTGTTGTATTCAAATGTAGCATATTATTCTTAAACCACACTTTACATTACATTTATAGATATTTTGAATGTCTTATATTTATATTAAATGTTTATTTGAATCATCGAGGCAATTAGTTAGACTAATTTAATTGAGTGAGGGAGTATCTTTCTGAAATAATATACAACAAAAATTGTATAAAGAAGAAAACTAAGACAATGTATGGTGTAAGAAAATATGAGATAAAAGTTATAAAAAGAAGCAATTAAAATGTAAATAGAGGTTGATAGTGATTAAAGGTAAAACACTGTGTTCATTCATTCGTCCACGGCACCTGGAAAAATTGATCGAACGATTTTCAAAAATATTAATCGAATATGATATTTTCGCGTCAATAAGGAAGTTTTAAAAAGAAGTCGAACGATCACTTAATGATTTTACTATTTGTAAAAAAAAAAACCTGTATTTATTCACAATTAAGGACGCAGGAGTGAAAAAGAACTAGCTAAGAACTTAAAACATATTAGAGCATCTTCTGAAAAATAAACAATTAAGAATGTACGCACATTTGCTGCAATTAAAATGTGCTAGAACATGGGTAGCTGTCTTTGTTATCTTCCAATTTTTTTAATTCCTGCGTGCACAAGAAATCAAATGTTGTAACACCAATGAAGAAATTACTGTGATACAATACAAAGTATCCAATATATAACTAGACTTTTGTATATTTTGAATCGCAAGCTAAGTAAAGTAAGCCAAATATTTTTCCTTTTGGTACTGTCTCACTTCGTGTATGCTGTAAGCACTAGAGAGAGATTGTCATGACTTTTACCAAGTCCTTCAACTTTAATTAAATGATTGAAATATATATATACAGATATATAACTTATATTTAATAATTATCGATACAAAAGAAACTATCTTTGAAATAATGCAGATTCTATTACAAAAAAGTGTAGAAAGATTTAATTACAGTGACAAAAACGAAAAATAATATGTAATAAGCAATGCTCCTCTTATTCGACACAGCACAATAACATTTAGAAAAGACTTTAAATAATTTGTTACATTAGAGGCAAGATTTGGCATAAAGTATTTCAGCATTACAAACATTGCATATGTAGTGCAGTTGTGCAAAACTGACATTGAAGGAAATGCGCACTAGGATCATCAAAACGACTTTAATATACATATATAGTATAGTATCCAGAAAGAATCAAAAGTAAATTGACGTGAGTTTCCAATTATTTTGTTCTTCATTTTTCTTTTTCTAAGCAAAAGCTGCATGCGAAAATCGTTGTTTATAAACTTGAATACCATTAAATGACAACCTCTCTCTCTCTCTCTCTCTTTCTCTCCTATATCTACCTCCAAAGGAGATAAGACAAAACAAGAATCGGTCGCTAAAACGGGCGAATCACGAGGTGCACAGGAACATAGGTCTGAACAAGTCTCTCGCAGCTATGTTTGGGAAAAGGTTCGAGATGGGTGACCTGGCGGTGATAGGACGGGTACCTGGATTGGGCAAATTGCCGCTATGGTCTTGGTCTTGGTCTTGGTCGTTGTTTTGGTCCGCATCGTCTTCGTCGTCGTCGTCATTGCCGAGAAATTTGCGATTGGAGGTAGACTGATCTGCTTTCTCAGTAGTCCGACAACGAGGCGCCAACTGCCATCTGGTCTCTCCTTCGCTGCTACAGTTTGATGAAAGGGAAAGACTTGGACTCGTAGGAGTAGGACTAGGAATAGGTGTGGAAGAGGTTGAAGCAGCGCACCAATGCGCATGGTAGCATGAATATGCTGATAAAGGATCATTCGATGAACGGGCATCACAGTTGCCTTGCGGGCTGAGTGATGACTTCTTCTCAGAATCAGAGGTATGATTATGATGTTTGTGACTATGATGATGCTCGTGATGATGATAATGATGACGCTGGTGATGATGCTGACCTAAACAGGTGGCCGGTTCTGGTTCACATTTCTCCGATTCCCTCCACTGCTTGTGGTGCTCCTTTGAAGTCTTGTGTGATGGGGTGACGGGGGTGTTTGGCGGGGTGTCCGGACCCCCTTCGGGGCTCGAGCTCTCCCCATCCACTGACGTTTGACCTATCCATTACAGCCCAGTCCCAATCTCCGCGCGATTTTTCTTACGTCTCGTTCAACTATTATTGCGTCCTACGCAAATGCCTAACGACAATGCTGTCGAAACTCAATCAAAATAACTCAAAAAGAAACAAAACAAAAGTAACGGAGTATTTAGCGTGTTGAAATCCGTACACCCTTATAATTGATTGTAAAAATTGTCAAAAACGCTTCTATAATTCAAATGTAACAAGTGCAAACATCACCAACACTATAAAAATATGTAAACATCCCACTATTATCCTTTTATTGAAAAGACAGAATAAGTTCAAATGTATATTTGAATGAATATAGTTATAAAAAAATATACACCTCGTAATTATATTATTCAGCTAACGATGGAATACACTTCAACTATTTATAGTGATACGTTATAGATATTATTTTATCTTCCTTATAAAAAAGGTTCAAATACAATATTTACTATATATAATTTCAAGATACCGTTTTGTTAAATACTCCGATGTAATGAAAATAATAAGAAAATGAAAAGAGAAGAAAAGAAAAGAATAAAAATTAAAATGAACAGAAGAACTAAAGATGGTATGAGCAAATGATATGCAGTGATATAAACTTAAGTTGCAAATGATCAATAACGCCAAGAGGTAATAAATAAATAGAAGAAACTGAAGAAAAAAAAATAAAGAATTCACGTAACAACTAATTGGAGCTTGGTGACCACAGTAACCCAAGCAACTCCTTGCGTCCTTTGTAAATTTTTGATAATATGTGTGGTCCATATAATAACAGGTGTTCTATATGTTTCTATATGTTTGTAATCTTTCTTCCATATCTTAGTACACGATAATACTGCATGTTTGTGTATTAAAATTTTTTTATAGCTTTATACAACATCTTTGATGGTGCACATGTATGAGCATTTGTTAATTAAAATAATAAGGTAGGGAAATAGGGTTAATGTGGTCCAAATTAAACAAAGCAAGCCAAGCAACACCACAAATATGAGAAGTTATTTGTAGTAAGTTATAAATTAAATGATCTCTAACCCAATTATAATAATAAGCATTCTACAGATATATAAAAGTTATATGCTGAAATATGATGTGTACTATTATATACTTTATATAACAGAATTTTGTCAACTTTATTGCAATATGAAATTATTAATTGTAGAAAATAAAAAGTATCATTAATTATTATAAACTCTTATAATTATTTGGTAAAACATCAGACCGTTAATATACTACCTTTGTATAAAAAGTATCACATTTACAGTGTTACATATACTGATTATCTTTAAATAAATATTTTAATAAGTTAAATTATATTCAATGATGTAGCATGTAATGTAAATAATTATTTTCAGCATTTGAAGTATAGAAACTTTTCAACTCTATCATTCAATGGTACACATCATATTTATGAATGTTAATTACTATGTGCTATAGCGACAAGTTTTATTTTGCCTGTATATTATCCTCGACAAAATTCACATATCTAGTTAGATAAATTTATAAAAAATAATATTGTTGTCAATTAAGAATTAGCGTACACAGACAAAATTTTGTTATCATCTATCAGTCAGATGTAAGGTACTGAGGAGAATAAGGATCAAAGACTCTAATTGTGCTATCATTATTTTCAATGAATAAATGAAAATTTTTAAGAACTCAACTGATACATGTTTAAGAGTATCTTTAAAAAAAAATTCTAAATTGTGTGCATGTTTTGTGTTGTGTATAGTATTCATTGATGTCTTTGCCAACCAATATTATTTTGTATTAAAACATCGTACACAAAAAATCGATCGATACCTGTTTGCAGGAGTCCAAAAAATGATACTAATAAATAATATTTTATTAGTTCTTAGTAAGTCCCATTCGACAAAATGTTACTATTAGATAAAGGAAAAAAACTCTCACATAGTTTTGGACCCCTGAATTTTTCAGTAACATATCTTCCTTTATCAGAGGATAGATATAAATATAAATTAAAGAGCAAATTCTAAGGATACAAGCCCAACAACACTGTACTCACTATTGTTAGCCATAAGATTTTCATGGAGCTTGTCTCTTTTGTCTTCTAAAACTTCTCCCAAATATGTTGCCACTTTGCGTGTCACTTGTTCAACATAGGTATCAAGCTTCCCTAAATCATCCGAAAGACCAACCAGCTGGTCTAATGTTCCGACTTTCAGATCAGGGATGTGAAATTTGTAGTTGACCGACAAAGAGTGTTGCTTTGATGTTAAATCGTTCATGGTTTCCCATGTTTCTTGACACGTTTTGTCTCCGGGTGCAGATATTAACCAATATTCTGTCATTTTGATGTTATTCTACTGTGAGTATCTTACTGTATCTGAAATATAATATTTATATTGTATTAATTAAATTATATAAACTGCAGCCACATCATTTTTATTACAATTTGAATGTATAAATGTTAAATGATTGTAAATATATGTATTATTACAAAATGTCTAACATATTAATTTATGCAAACCTAATTCAATGACATTTTGATTTTCAATTTATAATAATGATATCTTTCAAAAGGATATTATTATAGTTGTATATAATTTTTTATAAACGGTTTATTAATTTTTACGATCGAAAACTGATCTATGGTAAAAAGTAGTAGTTTTGTCAACAACCACCTGCTTCATTTTCGAACGTTATTAGTCCACTTAAAGTGACATGATTTTACAACCTCAGGGATATTGTTCGTTGCATTAATTAATCATGCGTGGGATTGTCAATAGTATATAACTTAGGGTTCAAAATGCTTTTAAAAGATATATGAAAATAGGAAAAACTGAAAGAAAGAAGGGGGTGTGGCACAATGTATTTCTTCAACGATGGTATTATGTAATTAGGCGCGCTTTCCACGTGACATATACTGTGAGGAAGAATGGCGCGCTGACTTACATAGCCGATCAATATAGGGAAATGACAAATGTACATGAAATTGCATATAAAAGAGATGTCCTTGAATTGACGTTGGCCGTACGAAAATCTCAACGTGCAGTTAACCTTACCTGTTGAAATCAACCTTAATAACATCTGCTATAATATACTACTAATAAAATCGATAACACAATAGAGAGTTCATCCTTGTCTTCGATAAATGCGTCATGTATTAAATTTCAAATGATCTTGAGATCTAACAAAAATCACTATAATTAATGTGCATATTATTCAGAAATCACAAAAATCCGTTCGTTACGAACTTTTTTCATTAACTATTAAGTGCTTTTAATCATAAAACATGGATTAATAGCATTTTTTCCATCTGACCATAATTTGCTTATTACTGGCTCATTTTAAATAAGAAATAGATTGATTTTACTTACAAGATGTTTTTGATTTCACCTTTACTCGAAGAACACGGCAGATGCTTGAATTTCTCGAGAAATCCAAAACATTCGCTGTTCTAATCACTCGTCGTCGAAACTATCAGAAACCATTGTGACCTCACGTGATGACAATTTGTGTGCTGCTGCCTTACGACCCACCCGGCAACTAAAGCATACAAACTAATAGCCACGCAACGCACGGTATCATCAGCTGACTCGGAATTGCCTTCAACGATGAGTACCAATACCAATCTATCCAAAAATTTGGCTTCCATTTCTCAATCAATATATTAAAATAGTATATTTTTTATCACAACAGTTTGTCTTATATTCATATTAGAAAAATTAGGCATAAAAATATCAATTCTGTTGATTCAATGAAATTATATTTATCGAAAACTTAATTTCGTTATATGTTCAAAATGTTGGTAGCACTGTAACACGCTGCAAGTTACATTTACCACTCATGCGTAAATGTTTCACAACACAATCCATCTTTGACATAAATCTTGATTGAATCGAGTAAATTATAATTGTTTATTAGTTTTATAAAGAACTAATATATCATGGGTTGTGATGGTGGAACTATTCCTCGTAGGGATGAACTCGTAAGAGTTAAGAAGAAGCCGGAACAGGTAATTTGTTGAATTTGTGTTTATAACAAAATATATCAACGATAAATTTATGTCTAACTTTCTTTTTTTACAGAAAGACAAAGAGGCAGAACTAGCATTCAAATGGAGACATTGTTCGATAAAACAGTTACCATTACAACCACCAGTAGTTGGTTGTGCTCTAGGACGTCTTTACAGCAAAGAATCTGTGTTGGAAGGTCTTCTTGATCGAAGTACACTTCCAGAATCAGCGCAACATATTAAGAACTTGAAAGATGTAAAAAATTTAAATTTAACAGAAAATCCAGCTTTCGATGGTAATAAAGCAGAGAAAGGCGACTGTTACACAGATGGAGGCAAAAGCCCTTACATTTGCCCAGTTATTGGACTTGAAATGAACGGTAAATACAAGTTTTGCTTTCTATGGTCATGTGGATGCGTAATGAGTGAACGTGCGCTTAAAGAAGTCAAAACTACAGTAAGTAATTTATATAATACCAAAATGAGATAAATATGGGGTATATTTAGAAAATGTAATAATTTATATGTTGCAATGTTTTTCAGGTATGTCACCAGTGTCAACAAGCTTTTACTCAAACAGACATTGTTATTATAAATGCGGAAGGTGATGATCTTAAATTGATGGAAACAAATATAATGCTACGAAAGGCGCTCAACAAAAAGTCTAAAAAGCAGAAACTTAACGAGGATAGCCAGACTCAAGATGTTACACAAGAAGAAGTACCAAAGAAAAAAATTAAAAAGGAAGATAAAGCTGCTAATATTAAAGTAAATAACAGATGCGGGGCTGAAGATCCAGCATATAAAAAAGTTAAAGAGAATTATAGCGTTGCTAAAGATCCTAAGGCATCTGAAGTTTTCAAAAGTATTTTTACTACCCATAAATCTGCAGCAGAACAAGATCGAGCACATTGGATTACGTATAATCCATTTTACAATTAAACAATAATTGTAAAAAGTATTGAAAACACTGGCATCAAAACATTATTTATGCGTAGAAATAATTGCAATAAATTATAATGGTTTCATGTATAAAAACAATTAGTTTTATTATTTTCGTTATTTCAATAATCCGTTTTATCACAAATAGTAATATTTACAAATTAAAAATGCTATATTACTACTTACTGAAATTACTTTTGTAACAAAAAAGTGATTACATATACATATGATTATTGTATATCGCAAAGTAATAAATGTTGTTATATGTTTTGCATATATACTTGTTCACTATAAGTAAATGTACTATAAATGAAAAGAATAAAATACAAAAAAAGAAGAAAAAAAAAAAAGAAAAGTATAAGTATATAAAATTTGTCAATAATTAAAAACTTTACCTTTTTCATTTATAGCTTAAATTTATACATGCTTTATTCCGTACGTTTTATTAACACATTGTGATATTCACAATGAGTTGGTATGCTGACTTATTTTAAACAAAGATGAAAATACTAACAGAAATTTGCGCTGTTTAAAATAATTTATATAAATTTCCGAATTTATATCGATTATTATATAGTCAAAGGCACATAATATAGTTTGTTTTATATTTTTTTAAGCGTTTACCACAGATAATTTAATATTATCTTGCATTTGTCGAAGGTTTATCAAATATACAATCACATTTGAGGCACTCTGCGTAGAGAAATTGTTTGAATAACTCTCCGTAATCTACCGACTGTTCGTTTTCTTCGAGAATGCCTTTTTGATATTAAGCAATTCCATCGGTTTAATAAACAGAGAAAAATACTTCCTATTAAAATTATTCCCGCCACATAACCCCACTTACTTGTAAGTATTTCACTGTTATCTTGATCACTTTCTTTAAATTCATCGATAACTACACTTCGCTCTGGATAGTGCAACGTCGGAACATTTGCACCTCCGACTCTTCTTCTAAGCCATAAGGGGCTTGAATCTTGCAAAGCTGGATTTACTGCAACTACCGTATCACCGACAGACAGTAATTTTTGTGACTTATACAGATTTCTAAAACAGGATCAAATTTATAAATGATGTAAATATTGTTAACCTACTAAAAATTTACAGTTACGTACATGGGAATAGATTCATTTAAAGGTTTTGGAATAGCAGGAGTAATAATAGGGCAAGATGGTAGTGGCCGAATGTAACCGCTGCTAGTGTTTTCTGATAGCAATACTTTGCTATGACGTCTTAAATGACTTCCTTCCATGCGTTGTGGTAATTCATTATTATCCAAAATACTAGATTTCTCAAGAATATTTGCCTTGATTTGACTTTCTTCTTTAAACACGGTCGCTATATGCCCTGTTGTTGTGTATTCCAATATAGCATCGAGCATCCAAAAACAAGCTAAAAATATGTAAGAAAAAAAATGAATATATTCCTAACAAAAAAAAAATATACATATAGCGATAACAGAATAACATACGCTTTTGTAAATGACTATCATCGATGCAGTTTGAATCCCCATATACCACAATTCTACCTGGTACAATGTTTGTTTGATCCTTCATATTATTTTTTTCTAAGATTTCGTTCATCGGTGCTACATCGTTAACGTGATTCACATTATGCATTTCTTTAACATTTTTACGATCATCCGTTTGAAAAAGTCCAAGAATTGGCACAGACATTGTTGATTTTGAGTTTGATTCAAGTAAAAGTTCTTGACCTTGGTCATGTAATTCCGCATAAAGAATAACTCCGTCTTTTGGAAATCTTAATGAAAAAAGATATATATTTTTCCTTTCTAATAATGTATATACTGATCTTTATTGCAAGCAGTACAAGTAATTGAATCTAAGTTATCATACCGAATAATTGTAGTACCGGAAGCGAAAGTTACAGGCGAATGTTGACCGAGGGTAAATTGACCATTGCGTACTTGATCCCCGAATGCTATTCCCCAATTAGAATACAGTAAATCATTCAGAGCCGGTACATTTGCACCTCCGGTATCTGGTATCCACCATTGTCGAGTATTTTCATCATAAAATTTTACTTTTCTCATAACAGTAACATTATACCAATCTGCAAATACAACGACAGAAAGACCCTCCTCCTCTACGTCTTTTTTTAATTTAGTTATCTGAAATAAGTTGCATTATTGTTATAAGTTTTATTTTTAATGTTGAAAATCGTACGATATTTTAACATTACCTCCTCAGGGAAAAATTCTTCTTCGCTATCCACAATAAGTAACGTACCATAATTTTTTGCGTTAAAACAGGTAAGTGGCGCGCCAAGTACTTCTAAATAATAGCCAGCATTACGTAAATGCTGATACATGTCTTTAAAATTAGTGTGGATATGGTCTCCGTTCCAATCAAGCGGATCATTTTTTGCGCGTAAATCATCTCGTGGGAAATATCCCGGAGGATAACGTAAATTATGATATTGATCCCATAAGATACGTTTACTATCAAACAAATGTATCATTCCATTAAATATACTGTACGTAAGATATTAATTTAATACTATAAATAAGAAAAAGGATACTCACTGTCGCGGAGGTGTAGGAATAACTTTTGCTTTTAAAGGCAATTCTATTTTAGATTGTCTCGACTTTTCTTCTCCGTTATTCGGCGGTGATTCGATCGTAATAGATACGTGACCTGTGCATAAAAATAACTCGTATAAATAATGTTACAATAAATTGTTTTGCTTGTCGATGGTACATAGGAATAAGTAATGGAAAATAAGTTGAACCTTGTGCTATGCCTTGCCAGTCACGAGCAGATGATGGAACTGTTACAGCAACTGCTAACCATCCGGACCATGGCCAAAGAAGGTCGCTATAAGTTACTGATACATCAATTTGTTCACCATTGCCATTGCCGGTATACGGATGCCATACGACTTCTGCTACGTGTCCAGATACTCCCAAACCGTTTATTATAGTTATATTTACAACTGTAGGCATACCAGTATGATACACAGCTTGTGTACAGTATGGCCACATATATTGACATTCGGTTAAGTCTATATAGCTAATAATATATCACGATATATAATTACAAGTACTGTTGATAAACCATAATGAAAAAAAGCGGTAATCACCTTGGGCTGAGAGTAGCAATCGGTGTATATGAACGGAGAAAATGAAATGCACGTAAAAGATCTAATTTTCCAGCGCCTTGTTCAAACATTCCAACTCCTGGTAAACGACGCGCAGAACCGAGCAATGCTTGTTTCATACTTGCTGGAGTTACCTTAAATCATGAATAACTTTTAAATTCAATTATTATTCGATAGTATAATGGATTATATATTCTTTATAATCGTGTTTACGATAAAATGAATACACCGAATGATATAAATTTCAAATATAATTACTCTTTGTTTTACAGATTGAGATCCATCTGCTTGTACAAACCCACTGGCTAAAAGTGCCACGGCACCAGCAACCACAGGACTAGCAACAGAAGTTCCAGATAATGTTCTGCAACCTGTTTGCAGTGCAGATCCGCGTACTCCCGATCCATATGTAACTAAATCAGGTTTTACTCTCCCATATCCAGACGGTAGTTCCCATGTAGTCATGCCGCGTGATGAAAATCTTGCTATCTGATCCTCCCAATTAATCCCGCCTACGCCAATAACATCCATTTGATCCGCAGGGTTATTTAACGTGCTGTAATTCAATAAAATCAAGTTTTTACCTATATAATACGATAACAAAATGTCGAAATAGAATAATAATTTCTAATCTCTTACCCGTACAACGGTCCATCATTACCGATCGCGGAAACCATAATTACACCATTTGCTGTTAATTCCCACACTTTATCAACAAATGGATGATCCATAAAGTCTGGTCCTCCGATACTAAGATTCAATACTGTAACTTTTGTTAAAATAGCATAGTTGAATGCATCCAAGAACCACGAAGTATACGATACCTGTAAAAGATACGGTTTTTAACATCTTGAAGATGCGTACACTAAAAGACAACAGCAAAACTACCTGAGTATTCGTAAAGACACGAAATATATGAAGTTCAGCGTCTGGTGCAAAACCAAGACAGTCCATACAAGAGGACGCAATAACTCCTGCTACAAATGTTCCATGACCTAAACCATCTTCCAACGTTTTTTCGTTCGTCCAATTTGAACGTTCTTTAATTTTTTTAAAATGTGGATGACTAGCTGCTAGTCCCGTATCAAATATTGCTACCTAAAGATAATCACCGTTTATGTTATATATTTTAAATAAATTTTTAAAGTTTCTTAAGATTTAAGAAAATTTATCTTTAACTATATTGGATACCTTAACTCCATTTCCAGTAACACCCATCCCCCACAAAGCATCAGCTTGAAGAATGCCCGTAATTTGTCTTGGTATAGCTCTTAATAATCTACGCGATGTATGTCGATTGGTCGATTGCCAAAACTGATTGTTCTAAAATTTAATCAAATTTAAAACTTCTCTATTATGCTAAGACTTTTTAATTAATTTTTACTTTGCCCAGCACTCACATAATTGTTAATTTTTCTTTTAAAATTCTTATATTCTGGAAAATCAGCATCTTCCGACACGTTAACAAATTTCAAACTTCTCTGTACAAGTCTTTGAGAAGTTACTCTCCTAATGAGAGGATGATCTGTTAAAGCGTCAAGGCCGTTATGTTTATCTGTTTCTTCCAACAGAACAACATCAAAATCGCTAGGAAAATTACTGGCCAAATTGTCACGAAACAAGATCTTCCAATTATGAATACCGGATGAATTCAATGCAGCTTTTATATAATTCTCGCGTGTATGAGGTTTATAGTAACCTTTGAATGCAACGATATATTCGTTTTCAATAATTCTGCTAGCAAAATGGATCTTTAACTGTTCAGGACCGTTACCAGAACACGGCAATTTGGCAATATTATGAAGTCCAAGATTTGAACCCTTGCTTTCAAGCAAGCAATTTACTCGATTGCGAGGCAGTGCAATGATAATATCAAATATTAATAGTAAAGTGATATATAGCCTACATGTATGTGGCTTCATACTATCGTTTGCTGAAAATACAATTAAAAAAAATTAGTATTTCATACAATAAAATAATAATATATAAAAAACTGAACTGCTATAAAGATTAAAAAAAATAGTTTAGATTTTACAAGTAATGAGTTAATTAAAAAAAAAATAAATGAAACATAACAAACTTCATGAAAATTTATCATAAAAAATGGAATATAAATCAGTATCATTCTGATTGTAAAAATAGGTTCTTACGAATGATGTATTATACTTACAAATTACTTAAATGATCAAAGTACTTTATAAATTAATTTAGTATGTATAAAAGTAATGATGTTTATTAAAAGTTGTGCATATTGTGGTACATAAAACTTACATGCAATAGAAAGACATAATTTATTAAACAGTATTTTCCCAAATCATGCTGTATTTTTTATGTTGTGAATAATAAGAAGGTAATATGTAATCTGTTTACTAAGTTAATATTTAAGAAATCTAAAAACGACACAAAGACGTTTTTTTGTTGTTAAACTCTTGTTTTGATGTCATAACCTCAATGTTCTCGAAATAAAAGCCCGCTTCAATTGAAAAATTACAATATTCCAAACATACATTTTCACATCATATTTTTGTACTATTCCTATTTTTCTAAAATACAATTGATACACTTTACTGTATATAAACTGTACCAATGGATAGCGAACAAGTAAGTCATAATGCGGTTTATTATCGTACTCATACTGTTTACAGAACTTCACATCAGCGATATCGTACGTTTAAATGTGTTATGTTGTCACTGACATATAAAAATTGTAATATACATCAATTGCATTCTATATTTAGCGAAGATTTATTTCAGGAAGTTGTATTTACAAAAATAATTGAGAAATTTTTATTGAAATACATCTTTAAACAAGGTAAACAATTTATATATATTATAACTTAACCTTTAATATAAACTTATTTGGTGTTTGTAAATAACCTTATATATATAACAACTAATTGTACAAATATTTACATGTTCGATGAATGGCTTTTTTCTTTTATTTTTTATACACAACATATTTCATACAAACTATTAAAATTAATTGATTTTGTTTCATTATTTTTTAATGCACTTTAAAAAAATACTTCTAGTGTTCTGTGGTGTGTGTAAAAAGTGAATAATTTTATAATGGCATTCAATGTATGCAATAACACGGACGAACTTGATCCTTTATCGTCAACTCAAGAAAACAATGTGATTGTTAATGAAAATAGTACTATAGCACCAGTAATTATAGAAGAACTGGATGAAAATGCTTTGAACAACATGAATATGGATATAACAGAATTTGTTGAAGCAAAAGCTTTAAAAATTAAAGATATACCACAAAATGTTATATCGGATGTCTATTGCGAACAAAGCACTTCTGGCATGGATGTTACTATAGATTTGGAAGATCAAGATATGCTATTAACAGCAGATGAAGAAGATCAACTAACAAAACAATTTCTAAATGGAGAATTAACATTTTCTGAGTATTCTTCAAGAATGGATCAAGATGTAGACTTAGAAACTACAGAAGCTGATGCTCATAGGTAGTCTACTAAAGATAGATATTCGTAATTTGTATGTAAAATATGTAGTTATAAAATCTTTTATTTATAGACATAATAGTGATAATGAAGAAGTAGAAAAAAGTAAAACTGTTTCTCACAAAGCATCAAAATCACAAAGTGGGGGACAAATACGTTACAGACGAAAAAAGAGAACGCTTCCTCCAGTTCTCCAAGGTCTTATGGGTGAAGCAAATTTAAGATTTGCAAGAGGAGATACAGAATTGGCTGTTAAAATATGTATGGAAATAATTAGGCAAGTGTATTTCTCGAAATAATAAGGACATTGTATCTTAAAAGGATGAGTTCGAGTAATATAAATATTATGATTTTCCAACAGACAAGTGCCAAGTGCTCCAGAACCATTTCATACCTTGGCAATGATATATGAAACAGATCAGCCGGAAAAATCATTACAGTGCGCTTTAATAGCGGCACATCTCAGCCCAAAAGATGCCGATCAGTGGGTAAGATTAGCTAACATGTCGTTGGAGAGTGGAGATATAAAGCAAGCTATAACGTGCTACAATAAAGCAATTCAAGCAAATCCTAAAGATATAAGTTTATACGAAACACGTGCCCAACTTTTAGAGAAAAATGGAGATAAGAGAGCTTATTTGAAAGGATTTTCAAAATTAGTTCATCAACTGGAAGCGGAGGATGGTGAACATATAATTAAGTATGCTAAAATGTTGGCCAAACGACACATGGAAGACAACAATAATGAACAAGCATTAGAAGCGATGGAAAATATTTTTTTAAAGTGCCCCACTTTTATTACTTTGGAAGAAGTTAATATCATGACTGAGATATTGATAGCTTTAAAAAAGTTTAAGAGATGTTTAAACATTTTGACTACGTATACAAGTATCTGGGTAAAATATAAAACAGATTCTGATGCACCAGTAAAAACGTGTGGAAACGAGAAGAACGAAGAATCAGAAGATCACGGTACATGTGAAATAGAAGCTTGTGGAATACCGGATGACGTTGTCGTTGATTTAAAAGCAAAATTTCTAATAACGCTTATTGAATTGAATCAAATGAAACTAGCCGAAACACTTTTACCTAAATTTTATTTATATGAAAATCCAGAAGTTTCCGGAGATCTATTCTTAGACATAGCGGAAGCTTTAATGGGCAAAAAGAAATTCGAACGTGCTTTAATGTTATTAGATCCTTTAGTGAATAGCACCAATTACAGCTTAGCTGCAGTATGGTTACGACACGCAGAATGTTGGGTCGGTTGTAAAGACTTGAAGAAAGCAGTCAAATCTTATGAGATTGTTAGAAAATTATCCCCTCAGCATTTGGGTGCAAAAACGGCTTTAGCTAAATTGTATGAACTAAAGGATCAGTACAACAAAGCGATAGAAGTTCTCCATCAAGATTACGAATCGGACGCTTTAGATCCAGAAGTAATTTATCAGAGAACATTGCTTCTTTTCAAAGTAAAACGATACGATGAATATTTTCAGTCTGGTATGTTGCTTCTATCAAGACATTGTATACATATAAGAAACAAAGTTGAACTGAACGCATTAACTAGGGCATGTGTATTGCGACAACGTCTCGAAACATTACAGCTTCATCGACTTTCGCGCGGAGAAAAGTTTGAAGAGGAGAATGCACCAGTATTTTTAAGCAATACAGAACCAAGCGTGAAAAAAGAATTTTTCTTATTTCTACAAATGTGTAAATTAGCTTGTAGATTAAAGAGATACGGTTTATTACAACGAATATGTTTTGGTGCTTTAACGTCGAAAAGATTCGAGAAAAGGAACTTTTATATTATGTTCTTGTGCTTGCTTTCTTGTATTTACAATAATGATTCCTATCATGGATATAACATTGTCCGATCGTTAATACGGGTTTGCGAACGACCAAGCTGTTGGAATTTATTAAATATTATCGTTCAAAAAGCGGAAGATTCAAGACACAACAGATTTATGATGCGTCTTCTTGGAAGAGAAGATGTATTTTCTTATTTGAATATAATACACGCGAATAATTGTCTTATTTCTGGGACGTATAAATATGCTCTGAATGACTATATTTCTCTTTTCAAAGTAGTGCCTAGTGCTTTATTAGCATTGCTTATTGGTGTAACTTTACTACAAATGGCGTGTCAAAAATTGTCAGCTAAGAAAAATCAACTCGTGATTCAAGGTAATTATAATTATGTATATACATACATAATCGTGTCTTAGTATACTTAAGAAACATAGGATTATGACTTTATTTAATCGTTATATCTTATAAATAAAATATAAATTTTGTTTTAGCTATTGCCTTTCTGAAGAAATATTCTCAGTTACGGGGCAAAGATGGGGAACAAGAAACGTATTACAATATGGGTCGTGCATTTCATCAAATTGGTTTATTACCCGCAGCTGTACACTTTTATAAATTAGTGCTCACCAAAGATCCTAGAGATGTGGTTAAAGAAAATTCATGTTTGTTAGATTTGAAAAAAGAAGCTGCCTTTAATTTACATCTTATTTATTTACAGTCTGAAAATTATTCGCTAGCAAGAATGTATCTTGAAAATTATATTACAGTCTAGTTTAGAAATAATACACAATTTTTAATGTAATTTAAATTATAATATTGTAAATAAATATGTAAATATATATTGTTAAAAGTTCAACTATTCTTGTAGATCAATTCCTTCTTTTTAAAATTTTATACGAATCTTATCTTTCCAATTGTAAAATTGTTGTTAAATAATTAATCAGTACTATTTCTTCCACAGAAATAAAATGTCATTAGCTACCAAAGTTGAATTTAAGAAGTTGTGCAATGTCTTTGAGGAGATTGCAAAAGTATCCAGCACTAAGAAAGCTGAAGTATTAGAGAAATTTATTCAACAATGTCGTATTGTCAGCCACAAATTAAAAGCAGAATTTTCAGATATGGTACAATCTTACGTCTGTTAATTAACTTTCATCGACAAAAAATAAAATGTACTTTTTAAAATATAGTAAAAGCAATGCATTATTCGTTGTCGATGATAGAAAATACTTTGTTTACAAAATTTAATTCAGTTTTTATTATTAGGACGTTTCACTGTATCCTATAATGAGACTAATCTTGCCTCATCTGGAACGAGAACGTGGACCTCATAATTTGAAAGAGAAATCGCTTGCCAGCCTTTACATTCGTGTATTTTGTTTAGGCAAAAATAGCACGGATGCAAGAAAACTTATGCAATACAAGTAAGATGATTGATATTTCTTTTCTTTGTTGCAATGAATTACTGTCGTAGAAAATAAAAATGAAACAAATTTTGTTTCAGAGCACCGACAAGGAGAAAGATTGCTGAATATGATTTTGCAGGGAAAGCTTACCACATTTTGCAAAATCGTTTGCCACGTGATAGTTCTGGTTTTACATTAAAACAAATCAATGAATTCCTTGATGATATATCATCGCAAAACGAAACTATTCGACATAAGGATGAAATATTTAAGATTTTATTAGAAAAAGTAAACGCATTGGAATTTAAATGGATAACGCGAATTATCCTAAAAGATTTGAAACTTGGTGTTGGAACAAAGAGAATATTACAAGGTTTATTTCATAGATTTCTAGATAATTTTATACCTCGTATATCTTTTAACTTTATATATTTAAGTACGTTATGTCTTTTAGTCTTTCATCCCGATGCAAACAAATTGTTTGAGGTATCATCTAACTTGAAACAAGTTTGTGATACGCTATATAATCCTCAGTTGAGATATCATCATAATATCAAAGTTTTTTCTCATTTTAAACCTATGTTGTTGGAAAGATGCCATATTGAAGACATAGAAAAACTTTTTGCTTCCGGCGAGGAATATTTTGTACAAACTAAATATGATGGTGAACGATCTCAGGTGCACATGAAAGATGGCAAATATGAATATTTTACAAGAAACGGATACAGTATAACAGAGAATTCTGGTTTTGGAGAAACCAGTTCTAAAGGTATGTATACGATTTATATTTTTATTGCAGACGTATGTATTACACGATGGTAAAAATTTTGAAACTTTAGGTTTCATGAGTGGTGTATTTAGTCGATTATTAAATCCAGAATGTAACTCGATAATTCTGGATGGTGAATTAATGG
Organism: Stelis phaeoptera; assembly: GCA_943735885.1. Lineage (NCBI taxonomy): Eukaryota > Metazoa > Arthropoda > Insecta > Hymenoptera > Megachilidae > Stelis > Stelis phaeoptera. The sequence goes on along the minus strand of OX030939.1, from coordinate 8,314,427 downwards.
GTTGGCATAAAGAAAAGAAACTGTTCGGTTCAAAAGGGATGAATTTTGATGTCAAAAAGCTTTCAAAAAGTAGTCACCATCAGCCATGTTTCGTTGCATTCGATATTCTTATGTATAATGATACTTTGCTTAATAATGAACTTTATATAAAAAGGCTAGAAATTTTGAAGGATGCATTTAAGGAAGAAGAGGGGTGTCTGATGTTATGTAAATCTACTAAAATCTCTAATAGGTATAATCAAGTTTTATTAACAACTTTAAAACAACATTTTACATTCGTAACTTGTAATTCTGTTTCTCTGAAAGCGAAGAAGTACGTAAAATATTTAACGAAAGCATTAAAAACAAAGAAGAAGGGATTGTATTAAAAGAATGTTGTAGTACATATAAACCAAATGCACGCGACGGTAGTGGTTGTTACAAAATAAAAGCTGAGGTAATATTTCTTCAAATATTGATTGGCATTGTTGATTCATTCATTGTATTGACACAAATAATAATTTTTCAGTACTCTGATGATTTGGTCGAAGATGTAGATTTAATTATTCTTGGTGGTTATTATGGCGAAGGAAAATTTATGGGTTTGATGAAAAGCTTTTTAATGGGTGTCGCTTCACCACCAGCTATTGCAAATGAAAATCCCACAGAATTTTTTGCTGTTGTATCTGTTAGCAACGGTTTTACCATGGAAGCATTGAAAGACCTTTGGGAAATGTTTAAGGATAAGTGGAAAACAGAACGTCCAACGAATGTGATTCCTCCTAAGGTAAGTTTTAATAAAACTAAAAAATTATGCAGGTAATGTTTTAATGTTACAAATTTTGTAGCATGATCAACCAGATAAATGGATTCGTCCTGAAGATTCCGTGATTCTCACAATACGGGCTACAGAAATGACGCAAAGTAATGATTATCCAACAGGATACAGTTTACGATTTCCTAGAATTATGCATGTTAGAACTGATAAACCATGGTATAGTGTTTGCACTACGAATGAACTATTATCTTTAATTAAGGTATGTATAACTTGATAAATTTTAATCAGTTGAGTTATGGCATGTTTTATTACCACTTAGGATACACGACCAATTCAAAAACTAACGAAGCGAGAAGTAGATTACGAGGATATAGAATCGTCTCCCACTAAATCGAAGGTACGCAGAACAAAGAAGTATGGTCCACCAAAATTTGAAACTAAATTGATGAAATTTAACATTCATGAAAATTCAACGGCCGTTTGTCTTACTCGACTTTTCGACGGTAAAGAAATTTGTGTGATAAATGGAGATGATGAATTATCCAAAGAACGTATCGAAGAGATTCTTAAGCAACATAAAGCGACGGTTGTGAAAAGCTGGTCGCTAAAGAACTATTGCATTATTGTTGGCAATCCTAAAAAGGTGAATATTAATTATACTCGATATTCTCCTTTGTATCACGAATGAATCTTAAATAATTAATATATATTTTTTAGGGAAGAGCAAGTAATGTCATACAAAGTAAAAAGTATGATGTAGTGACAGTGGATTGGTTCAGACGAGTTACCAAAGAAGAAAATTGGCCATTGTTACAAGACTTTCTACCGTGGGAATTGATGTCATGCCGTGACTCGACGAAACAACGATTATCACAGTATTACGACGATTATTACGATAATTTTACCGTAGATGCTAACGAAGAGAGTTTGTCTCGTTCGTTTAAAAGAATTGAAGAAAAGGTATCGTATTTATATACGTATTACAAAACTATAATAAAAGTTAAACGTAACTTGATACAAACTTGTTTTAGGAACCAACGCACGAACTTGATTGCGTGCAAATGAAAGAAATGGACAAAGAATTATTCGCCGATGGAATATCACCATATTCCATTTTTCGAGGTGTAGTGGGTTACTTTGACGATCCATCAAATGGATCAAAACTGGAATTTCGTTTTATGGCTGGAACAATTAAAGAAACTCTGGATGATTCTGTTACGCACGTGTTTGTTGGTCAAAGTTTCGTAAGTCCTGAACTTCGAAGTTTGATTGAAAATAAATCATTAACAATTGTTAAAAGCGAATGGATAGGAAAATGCTTCGAACAGGGTACAATTATCTCGAATACGGCGTATCTAATTTAGCAATCTTTCTTTCCGTCGTATTTATTAACATATATTAATATTTCTACACTGTGTCGTGTTAGAAGTTTTAAAGATTAATTTCCATCGATAAGTTCATCAATTAATTGTTGTACATATGCTTGTTCGATGATCTTTATATATATATATATATATATATATATATATATATATATATATGAATAAATTTATAAATCGAGGTTGGTTGGTTTTTTCATTGAAACATAATTTTGAAATCGAGTCGTTGACAAAAGAAAAGTTGACGTACAACTGTTACGCGTATATTTGTAACATGAACACCGAAAATATATAGATTCATTTTGGCTCATATTTTCGTTAAGTGCTGAAGAAACTGGGTACTAGACAGAGTGACAGTTGGACAGTTCGCTCATTTAACATCCCGTTTCGAAATATTTCTTCTCGGTCGAACTCGGCACCCCCTTGCTTGTTCTCGTTTTATTTCATCGGAATGCGTGCAAAATACGAGGCAGCGAAAGGGACGCAGCTGCGACGTTTTCCTTCACAAAGCCCGCCATTCAGAGAGATTCTCGTGCAGATTAAGACGAGAGAACTTTGAGAAAAAATTACAGTTTGCAAACACTGGACACCGATGCGTCTATTAAACGCAGTTTTTTTCTTTCGTTGTTGATGAAAATATGAAATATGAAAACTGTCTTCCTTAAGTTTCGTTTGAGAAATACGATTCTATTTAGGATAAGAGATTCAATAATCTTCTTCTTTTATTTTTACTCGATAATGAAGTTTTAATTGCCAATAATTGCAACGTTTTAAAAGTTTAGCAAACGTTTTATTTGCACTACAAAGAACCAACATCTATATCAAACTATAAATATATTGTATATCTACGAATCTCAAAAATGTCTATTAGAAAAATCTGCAAGTTTTACGCAACGGATTAACTTGTTTTCTATTTTCCTCTTTCATCGACAAAATTGTAGCTGAAATTTTGCGGCAAAGATGAATATCGTGACGTCGCAAGACGTATGTGTAGCGTTAACCACTGTGGATATCTCGTTAGCGTTAAAGGAAGCTTTCGTCCACCGGGTCAGAACATATAATATATGAATATGAGTGACGTTCGTGTCCGTAGAAGATCTACTTATAGACTCTTCACCTACAGACACGACGCGTATTAATCGAGTTTCAGATTTTCCAAGCGTCCAACGAGACACGTCACTCCTTTGCACCACGTCCAATTTATTCATGGAGTTTCAGCGCTAACTCGGTACCTGCCAATTACGTGTACTCGTTACTGTTGTTGCTCGCAGCTCCTCTCATTGTTGCACGATTTAATTTACCATTTTAAAGCTTTCGTGCCTGAACGCTCTCCAAGAATTATTTAAACGAACGTCGTTAATTTCCATTTCCACTGTTACAATAATTAATATATATATTTGTTACATACTAGATCTCGACTTTTTTTTCTTCTACACTGTTCATGTAATTACTCTTTACACTTTTACCGATTACTACTTCTAATACGTATTCTTAGTGTTCCAAGCATGACGTTCATCCGTGTACATGATCCTCTTTTCCTGACACCTTGGACTTCGCCACGATCTTTGTTTCAGTTCCCTGACGCCATCAGTCTCTTCCCGGAATATCCTGTTGTTTTTCTTCAGCCCGTTGCAGGTGGTCCGATCGGTAATACTTCCTTCTAAACTATAATCATCCCTGTACGTCGGCAGCGATGTCAAGGAACACGAGGACGAAGCTGAAGAGAGGTATGTTCTCGTTCTTGGGTATCTTCTTTTCCATCTGGGGATATTCGTGCAGGAGGAGGATGAAATTGGTTGTTGTGACATCACTGTCGAAGAATGGTATCGTTTGGACGAGGACAAACACGACGACGAAGACGTCAGTCTGTTCAGATCGATTCTTGTGTTGTATTTATTGTATTTACGTGAACCCGTCGAACAAATGTAACGCGACGATTTGTCATTGGGACACCAACAGACAACCGGATCATCTTGAAACGAATTTTCGGTAATGTCTGTAAAAGTTGTCGACGAACTGTACGAAGAATACGTCTCTTCGAGAGTTCTTGATCTGTTGAAACTCTTGTTCTTGAAGGTGACCAACGCGGGATTACCTTTGTACTGCGACGATTGTGCTTTGTACCTGGATGAACGAATTTCAGCGATTGTATCGTTATTCTTTTGTTTCGATTTTACATGTTCGCACGGGTGGTTGTTGGTTTTCTGCAAATTCGTTTGGCAACACGAAGATAACCTTCGACTATGACTCCACCGTTTAAGACACGTACAATTTCGGGAAAAATGTTTTGCTTGCGTTTTCTGAGTCGTATTGTCGCCTTGCCGACCAATAACCGGACAAACATCTTCCCAATTAGATCTATATTTATTTGCCAAGTATTTCGTATCGTATTTCCGCTTCAGCTTCGAATAAAACGCTAACACGTTGTCGAACGTTTCATCAACATTCGACTTTCGACGCGAATTAATATTGTTCGTGTTTTCTGTGTCCGAGTTGAGTTCTCTCGATGGTTTCTTTTTGACGAAGGGGACGCATTTCTTACGCAATTCACGATGTAAGATGGAATCTGCATCGTTGTCAGTAATTTCACCGAGGCTAATGTCGCTCTGCGATTGTTTCTTGGGTGATGCCTTTTGACTTTCTTGAGTGTTCTCCACTCTGCACGAGCTGTTCTTTCTTTGCACCTCAGAGGTACCTTCGGTGACGCATTTTGGCGAAAGATCATTATTATTAGTTATCTCTTTTGAAATATTCCATCCGTTAGTACACCGAGAGAAGGTTTGATTCGATTCGTCGTCGAAAACTTGCTTTTCTTTGCGTTCAGTTTCGAACAATTTAGGAGACGATGGAGGCAACTTATGATCAGTGCATACTTTTTCAAACAACGTTTTCGCTTCTGTATCTACTTTATCCCAGCGCACTTTTAAATCTGCATTAACTACATTTTCAACATCCTTCGTTTCTCCTTTATTTTCAAAAGAATTCAAATTACTAACACCGTTGTTTGCGATTTCTTGATCCGATTCGTATAAGATCTTTGTATTCTTGCTTTTGCGCACCTCTGCATCGTTGACACGGCTCGTATCCGGTTCCGGTTTGTCGCACGTTTTCCAGTGATCTAGAACAACGTCCTGAGGGACACGTAGATGGACACAACGGTGCTTTCTTCTTTTCTTCAGGAATCTCTGAGGACACACTATTCCACTGCAGTGACGAAACAAACAACGTCTACCCGATCGTTTTCTTCGCACACTCGTGGAAGAGTCTGTTAGCTGGATTTAACGAAACGGGCTGTCGTTAACACGATAATTAATGTTTAACCCTAGGACGGCGGACCATTCACAATTTCAATTTCATATTAGACTCTTATCTATTTTCATTCTATAATTTTTTACAAATATTTCTAGATATTATTTCTCCAATATATATTATATTTCGTTTCAAAATCTAACCGCTTAATTTTAGTTACAGTATCCTCTATTATTTGATGAATCGGACTACGATTAACCCGACATCCGTCGACCGAGGGTTAACCGTACAAACGAAAGTTTTTCTTTTCCCGTTTACCTTCGTTTTTCGATCGTGAAGCGTTACGCGGCACGTGCCATTTATCAACGATACATCTGCAATCGAAGCAACCACGGAATCATTGAACTTGTTGCACGGTCGGATTGATTCATGATGGTAAGACTTACAGCGATTCGCTGGAGAAGTCGAAATTACCATTGTCATATTTAGGAAGACCTCTGCTTAACGCAAATGCAGTCTCCGATATCGTTGCTGGATCGTTCTCCAGGAACCATTCCGTTATCCTCGTGTACCCTGAAAATTCATTTATTTATTTATTTTGTTTGTCATTGATAATTACAACGAATGATTAATCTTCAACACTCACAGGTCCAAACGTTTTCTACACCCACAAGCATAGACCTTGTCCCTTGCTCTGTGCAAAATAATCAACAAGACTCTTGTTTAAATTTATCTCTGATATTGAATAAGTTTTTTTTAACCCTTTGAATACGAGGATCATGAAATATATATATTTGAAAAAAAAAATAAGAGACACTTCCCAAAGCTAAAGAGTTAAAACTTAAAGCTTCTTATGAATCATTACAAATCACTATTATAGCTCAAACCACTGATAGCAATTTTTAGGAAAACTAATAACTCTTTATAGTGTTATTAAGTTTAAAATAAGTAAGTTAATTAGTAAGTTTCAAATAAGATAATCAGAAGTACTCAAAGAGTTTCAAGGTATTCTTGTTGTTTTGAAAAAAAAAAAAAAATTGCTTACCCTTCTTTGCATTCGCATCTGCCAGGTCGTCTATGGGGCAGGAATTAGTACTAAGTATTAGAACTTATGATTATGCCATGAACATGATATCGCTGGTCATACGATACGCGATACTCTTCAGGAGGGAAACGAAACTGAACGAATGGAATCCTTAGAGAAATCTCGCACGTATGACCAACGTGACTCACTTTTCTCCTCTGCGCCGTACGAACTCCCTCATTCTTGCTCTGCACAAACATTTATATTCCCTGTAACACATATTTTTCTGTTTTTATCAAAAAGCTTCCCTTCTTCCTTATGTAAAAAAGCAAATCAAGACCTACGTTTCTTTTAAGAAACCAAAGTAGAAGATAAGCATCCCTGTGAAACCCGCGATGAACTTTCCTAGGTACCAGCCGAAATTGCTGGTACAGTGGGGCATCGCAGTCACGATTAATCACTGTTGAACGAAACGAAAGAAGTTAAAATATCTTTCTTACAAACTGTTCAGTCGTAACATATGAATAAGTATTTTTAAGTAAAATTAAATCACTGGATAAGTTGTTCTCTTCGGCTACAACATTTGCTTAATTTCAAATAGAAACTGAGAATTTTCCAGTTACAAAGAAATCCAAAGTTTTATCTTCGCTACGAACTTACATCATTACAAATGTTACAATTTGTAACATTCTTCGTGGCGTTCTCACCTTGTTGAGCTGAATAAAATGGTACCACTTATGATCGAACGGTATGTCCTTCGTGTGAATAATTGCACATACATATTTTGCAACGACTACAAACTCGAATTTCCTTAAGGCTCTTTTACTTCTGATTCTTAACGTTTAAATTTTGAATTACATAACATGTTTGCAACTTTCCACGTCCCACGGTCGATTCTTCTACGGCGGCGCGCATTTGAGGGACGCGCGGGACCGCAGGAATTTTCACCGTGAAAAATCTTTCTCGCTGATAGTCGAACGGTATTTGCGAAATTTTCCGACACCACGGTCCCGGATAACCGTATCGCGCGAACAAATGCAAAGTGCGTCGATTTGCAAATGTCAAGAATCGTCGATACGCCGAAAGCGTCGCCTACTAATGATACTCGGTTCGATTTCTTCGTAATTTACAAGCGGTTCGAAACACCAATTTCATCCAAACCTTACAATATCGCAAGACACCAAAAATATGAATAAAGATGTATTAAATTTGCATTCAAAATAATTGTAAATGAACTACTTAACAATTTGATAGTCGCATACCATTGCCAAATCATTATCTTTTTATAATTTGTATAAGAATTATAATTTACATTTTCTTATTATTTATACATAAATTTGAATGAAATCGGTGACCCATAGGTCGTGTGTTCTTGTCAGAAATAGAACGCTTCTTTTTTTTTTTTATTATACATATAGTTTGTTCCCCTACGATCGTCGTATTTTTCTTTTCGCTCTTCCTGTTTATTAATAATTTTCTTGTTAAAATTCTTCGTCCAAGAGACAAGTTTTTGCAGGAGAAGCCGAACAAGAAGGTCCAATCTTAGCTATGGATATTCTGAGGTGCAACATCGCTTCAGTCACGCATCTTCAACGAGGGAAAGATGTTGAATGACCTGTCAACATATTTGCCGCACTGACAACACCCTCGGCGGCAAAGCTGTCCATGTCGATGGGAAGAGGGAAGAGGCGTCTGAGAAGATGACACCCCTTCGTTCCACGCTCATTAGGGCGAATTCCTCGGTGCGTTTCACGCGTGCCTACCGATGGATGTAAATTTAAACTTGTCCGATCGTTTCGCTCTTTTCATCGTGGAAAAAATTATTCATGAATCTTTGTTTCGTATCGTTGGACACTTTCATACAACAGGGGTGACTCGTCCGTGGCCTCACAGTAGTTGCGACCATGCGTGGTCAGACATGGATTATTAAAAATATTCTAATCTCGAAGTATGAATTTGGTACTTAAAAATATATATTTCTGAAAGTATCTTAATGTTTCCAACTTCACACAAATATAATATTTCAAAGTTTCTACGTTTTTTAAAATATTTTCAAACTTGTAAATTCTTAAAAATATAATGTTTCTATACGAAACGAAAGGATTAATTATAAATTAGTAGCGTCGGTCATCGGTGACCCTTCTAACGGTGATGTATGAAGCATTACGATATAATTTTCATCATAAATCTTCGCTTTCACGAAACAAGTTAAATATCGTATCTTGTGCAGAGATGAGCGTGTATGAGTGTAAAGTTTCGAGCAAGGCGAATGCGTTTCCGGTCCATCCGAAGAGCGTCACTAGACGTCCGCGAAACCGAGGCTCACTTTCGGTTACAACTAAAAATATATGATATTGCCAAAGTATCGGAAAGCGGAGAATAGTGCAATCGCATCCCTCTTTTCGTTCTATTGCGTACTGCGAAAATAGAAGAGAGAGAGAGAGAGAGAGAGAGAGAGAGAGAGAAACGTTCGTTCGACTAACAACGGTACACACCGCCAGCTGTGGCCACATGGCATTCTTTCTGTGATCTTGCTCTAAGAGCTCGTTAATACGATCCTCTCGGATGTTGCCAACGCACAGTTAATATTAGTTTCGAGTATGTTTTCTTAACGTATGAGTGTTCTTTCGAACGGGCAGCTTTTAACGCTAGACACTCCAAATGTTATGTTCTTCCCTTGTTTTGGATAAAAATCTATATACTCTGAGAACGGACAGGAAACGTCGTGTCAGTTTACGTTACAAAGGGAAGCGAGGTCGTCCAAGATTGCAGGAACATCTTTGTATAACGTTTCTTCTTTCTCCCTGAAAAAAAAATTAACCGCCTCTTAATCAAACAAGAAAGCAACGATCATCGAATAATCTTAAAAAATTCACTTCTTAATTCGGTCCGGTTGATAAATTGATGCAACTTAATTTCGACCTCTGTTTCTGTTGCTCGCGAGGAATCATGCTCGATAAATCTTCCAGTTTCGCGTAAAACGACCCTCTGTTTCGCGGGGGCTGTAATCAAAGAAATCGTTCGTGTTTAATCCACGGCTTTTTCTCGAGACGATACAAGTTGACGGTAATAAGAGCATCGAGATGCGAGCTGGCCTCGATTGGTTGTCGGTCCAGGACGGTGGCGGAGTTTCTTAGCGTTTCGAGCCAATCACGACGTGTTTCTTCTCTAAAAATACATTTTGAATTGGTAGGAGGAGACGGGGTTACACCTCCTTTAACGAAGGAAAAAGATTCCTCTGTGTATATAACTCATTCAACGGTGAACACCGACTGCATCGTCCCGATAGCCTCGCAGGAAACTGGAAAAGAAGAACCAATTACATGAGTGTTTCGCGAGTTGTTCCATGAAACATTTATCGTTTAAACGTATATTGTATTATCAGTAAATTGAAAGCATGATTATTCATCGATGCCAGTGATTGTGTTTTATAATAACGCAAATATGTACACCGTTATGAAATGCTACGTCAAGATCATCTACGCGGTTACGCTACCGTGGTAGAACGAAAACGATTAATTCCTGAATAAGTTGATTAGTGAAATTGCAAACGAGAAAAACTGTCTGAAAAAAATGAAGACCGAAAATGGTAATTCGAGTCAAGTGACCGCTGGGATCGAGCAACGTCTGAGGAGTCCAAAGTGCGCGAGGTGCAGGAACCACGGTGTGATTTCCGGTCTGAAGGGTCACAAGAGATCCTGCGCGTGGAAAGACTGCCGTTGTCCTTGCTGCTTGTTGGTGGTTGAGAGACAACGGGTGATGGCAGCGCAGGTCGCTCTAAGAAGACAGCAACAAGCCCATGGTAATTATTTTGGTGATAACGTCTCGACGGTCTGTCATACGCCCATGGACACGGCCAACCCGTCGTATTTGATTAAAAACGATCAACCTGTGTGCAGAAGAACGAAGAACTTTCAGCGTCATCAGTTACATTTCACGCAAACCAGCATCAGCGTGACTCAAGGATTTTATGGACTGAAGACGATCCATGGTTTACCTGCAGCATGTTAGTATCCGGTATTAGTGTGAATTGTCATCTAATACTAAGACCTTCAGATATAAATCGTGGTCCGGAGGAAGATTTTCCTAACGTTACATCAGCAACGCAGCTGGCTTCATTCTTCGTTAGCAGGGGGAAAACTTTCTTTCAGGATATATGGCTTACACCTGGAAGACTCGATGTTAAGTGTAATAAGTGAACTAGGTGTAAAAAGAAAAACGTTGGAAAAATGATGTTACCTCGATATTTCTTCTGTTTGCTTTAATATCAGTATATACTGTAGAACAGGAAGGTGTAAATGAAAGCAATCCTCCTTGTTCAAACTTGTACGTCTTGCTACTATTTAGAGCAGGAGTATTTGGTTTATAGGAAATCGTAAAAAGTAACGTCCGTTTGGTGTCAGCTGTTGGTTGTTACTGTATACACTGTTTCGAAGAATTGTATTTTAACGTTTCTTCAGTTAATAGCAAGGGATGTTTCTTATATTCTTCGTTCATAAGATCCGCAACTGCATTTTCTTCTTTTTTTTTTTTTTTCATTTGTTTGATAGTTTTATAAACTGATGGCGTTCTTTGATTTCAGTTACCGCAGATCCTCCATTACTGAATGGACTATCACATAACCAGGAATATAATCAAGAAGCTGAGAGTTCGAAGAAGCTGCAACCTTTTCCCTCGATGTACTCCACGATACCGTGGTTCGAACACGTCGCCGAACCCCGTAAGATGAAAAAGAATTTCAACAATTTCGCGCCCACCGTGACGGATCACGATGATATTTCCACGCCCAAGAATGGATCTTGTATGGAGAAGAAATCGACGATTTCTTTCAGCGTTGAATCTATCATTGGAACGAAGTAAATTCTTCTTTCTTCCTTTCGCGCGATCGCATTTCATTATTGTTGTAAATAGAATTCATTCTTACGATTCGTTCAAACTTATTAATTTATAGAGTAAAAGATATTAAATATATATAGGACACAGCGATTTCTTTTTTTATGAAATGCAAAATTAATATAATTGAAAACTTTGTTTAGCTCGTTTTTATACGACAGCTGTTATGTAACTTTTTAAATTAAAAAGCTGCTTATATATGTTCAAAGTACATTAATTATATGTATTTTAATACACTGTTATAAACTTGATCGCTATGAAATCGTATATTGTATATAAACTTTGATACAGCATTTTAATACGTAGTCGGAATTATTTCAAGCAACAAGTATATGGATCATATTCTATAATTAAATATTAACAAAATACATATAAACACATACAAGCTAGATGGCAATTCATATGAGACGAAGCTATATATCTTGTAATGTTACTTATAACAAGGTGTATTAATAAAAACTTTAATATTTATATAAGTACTAATTAACGTATAGAATCTGTTATTATTTCTCACTTTCAAGTGTTTTGCAACAATGTTTCATATATGTATCCATATCAGAAAAATCGGATAAAGTGGTGTGAATTATTTCATATAAAATACTTGGCCATATATTTTCAAGTAACTGCAATTTTTGTATTGCATCCACAGTAAGATTGATTAAATTCAATAGATGTATTTTTCCTTTGTGTCTCCAGATAAGATCTTCCTACAATTCGAATAAGAAAGTAGCAAAGGTAGAAAGTTAAAGTTACAGGATTATTACCTGTGTTACATTTCCTTTTCTCCACTGCAACGCCTCTTTAGCAACGACGCTTCTAAGAGCTGGATCGCTGTTAAGCAAAAATTGTTTGGCAGTAATTTGTTCTCCGTTTTGTTTCTGAATTTTGTCTAAATGCAATCTTTGTAATAGAGGTTGTAGCAATGACTCGGGCAGTGAACACATTACAATATCAACAAGACCAGCATATTCTTTGTTCGCAACATCAATTTCTTCGTTTGCAATCTGTGTACATAAAGTTAATACTTCAACGTATAGAAAGCTGTATTTGTATCTTTACGAATAAGATAATCAGTTGGTAAATATTTTGTATGAACATAAGTTAAAAAAGGACGAAATATTTACTTCTTTTCCATTGATAATTTTAAGACCCCAATGGGCCAGGCGAAATATAGCATAAACTTTCCAATCTTTTGATACAATTGGATTTCCTGCTTCTAAATGGATACTTGTTAATCCTTGTGCTTCGGCTAAAGCATTTAGCTGTCCAAGGTACGAGATGTTAGTCTCTTTAAACATAAAATGTTCTATGTTCGGAAATCTATTTTTAACTTTACATAAAACTTTGGCCACATCGTTAAACTGTACATAATTAAATTTAACTACATTAACATCTTCGGTTTTTGAAGAATCCCATGGTCGATCAATAAAACGTAACGCACCTTGGCCATAAATGTTTAAACATCGGCCAACTATTTCTATCAAATAATCGCCTCCTACGAGGAATGATCAATTAAAAATGTTATACATATTTATGTGCTGGCTGTAAGTGAATCTTAATTACAATGAAAGTATGTAATAAATTATAATATACCCTGTTCTCTTTCCTTTGATGGATTTTGTACAGGGGTAGGACTTGGTGATGATGTTACAGTTCTATATTTAGCTCTAGCTGTTGCTGCTCGATTACTTTTATAAGATACTACTTTCTTTACTTGAGCACTCTTGACTCTATTCTTATCTTTTTCTAAACTTTTATGCTTTTGCAATACACTTTTAGCGGCGGATGATGCGCTAGAATCACTTAATATTGATTTACAACTGTCCACGCTATTAGTTTTAGAGCTTAAAGAACAATATCCCGAGGAACCAACGCTCATAGTATGATGATCGTAAAATTTTAATGTTTGTTTCTCGCTAATTGATAAAGATTTGAACAGTGCGTAACTCTCATTTTCCTTGGTATCAGCAGCAATTTCTGATGAAAACACATTCGTCGAATCAATCTTATTAGCAAGAAACTTATCATTATTATTTTGAGAAATATGATTGCTAGGGCTTATCGTGTGAGATTTTAAACAACTCTTCAAATTTTCATTGGTTTCTATCATTTCTGAATCGCTGCTCGACGTGTCATCGGTATCATTTTCAGTTCTCGTTTTTCTTAGATCGTCATTACTTGTGGCTATTTTTTCATCAAATTTATTATTTATTAAATTATCTACAATTGAACCTAAAATGGGTGGTAGTTTAAATTCCAATGGATATATTTTGGTTGTATCTTTTAAACGGAATAAATTATCGCTGGAATTACTCCGTCTCTTAATGTTTATTTTCGTTGCTTCAATATTTTCATTTATAGATGTTAAGCTCCCAAAATCTTTAGCCTTTGCTTTATCGAAATTCTGAGGTTTCAACATATTAAATTTGTTAGATTTCTGAATTTGCAATGCGTTAACGTTATTGGGTCGAACGTTGCTTTCATTGTTACTTTTATCTGTGGAGGATTTTGCATGATATCTAAGAAATTCCCAATTTATTTTAGCATTCGATATTATTTCTTCTCGTCGAACATTCATACAAACTTGTGCGCTAAGATTCAAAAAAGTAGAATTACTTTGTTCTTTTGTTGTTCTCCAGGCCAAAGCAGCTCTTCGAATTTGTTCAGTAATTGGCATAGTAGATAAAAGCTGTAAATTCGGTAAATACGATACAAGAAAAGAAACATAGTCTCCAGTTAATGTTACAGGATTTCCGTCAATCGTTACTTCTCTAAGTTGTAGAGCTTTTGCAAGACATCCTATGTCTTCAATTCTGAAACATGAAATATTAATAAATAATTGATTAGCTATCCAGCAAGCAGAAAATTGCAATTTTCGAAAAGTAGCAGTTAATCCATACACTTACTTATGAATATCATTATTACTTAAATATAATTTTTGTAGCTGCAGGGTTTCATCAAAACCTAATAGCCTTTTGATTCTGTTACGTCTCAAATTTAACTCTTTTAACGATATTAAACCTTGAAAGTCACCGTAGCCTATTACTTTGATATTATTTCCAGCTAAATTTAGAACTTTCAATGATACTAGATTATTTAAATCTGAAATTTGTACAATTTGATTGCCGTGAAGGTCTAAAACCTCTAACTTAGATAGTGACTTCAACCCTTCAATTTTTTTAATTCTGTTTTTTCCTATTAATAGCACTCTTAAATTTTCTAACAATTCAAAATTACAAATCCTTTCAATTTGATTATCGTACAGATCAAGAAATACTAATTTTGTTAATTGAGAAAAATTACAATTCTCAATCTTTGTTAGAAGATTATGTTGGAGAGACAGTAAACGTAATCGTGGTTCTCCAACTATATTTGGAAATGTAGTGAGACCCCGTCTATCGAGGGATATCCTATCTGGACTTTTTTCCTTCTCTGCACCAGTTCTCGTTGCCACAATATTCTTTCCTTCACTTGTCCATTGCAACGTAACTGTGTTAGAACCTTCGAGTCTGTCATGTTCTACGTTAAATGAAGAATCTGCTAAGCTAAAAAACAAAATATATAATAAACAAAAATTAGTTAATTTCTGAGGACATAAATGTCTCTAAATATATAATAATACTCTTACATCGAATAAGGAAACCTTTGACTACTTATTTAAGTAATGATATGTAACATAATGATTGCTTATTAATACCTAAATGAATTATAACAACGTTTAGATAATTTTGGAGGTATGGGTGCTCCAGGTAAAATGGGTAAAGCAGGTGCAATTGTTAAGAAATGATCCTCTTGATTATTTGTATGACTTTTTGTTGATCTTCCTTTTATTCCGTTAATGGCAAAAGCTAATGTTTTTGTCTACAATATTAAATAATATCAATTAAATTAAACCATCAGATTGCGAAGATAAAAGAATTGAACGTACCCGCGTCGCTCGATCGCTGCTCACTGGCATCACATAATAAAAGCACGAAATAATAATTAACACATTATCTCGCGGATTTATAAATTCTGTTATTATCATTTAAAATAAAGCTGACATGTTTATAATATACAGCGAATTGCAAATTTTTTAGTAAATTGCGATGAAATGGAAAACTTATTTTATTTGTTTGTCATTGCGCATTCGATTCTGCTGCCGTTGTCAACGTTTGAAAGATCCGCTGTTACGTAGTATGTAATAATTATAAAACATACTTGAAGGCTTTTTGAATTAAATATTTATTTCCAAATTTTTAATTATTGTACATAAAAACTTTAACAATACAAATGTGAGTATAATATATCAGATTACTATCAAAATGCTGAAAAATAAGAATATTAAATAATTTTATTCATTTTGATATTCTTTTTCAGTTTTCTATTAAGAAAAGAAAATAGAAAAATACTATATATATATAATAATAACTTGACATTTATTTAAGCTGTATGAATTGCTCGTAGTATAGGTTAGGAAGTTTGATTAACATTTTGTTGATACATCGGTAAAAAATGAATATGTCTGTGTTTTCTATTTTACGATTGCCTCTGTCAAAAATAAATTTTGTTGTATCAGCACACTATGCAACAATTCCAAAACAATTTGGAGGTAATAATACATTTTAATCGAATTAATTATACAAGTACAGGTTATATCATGCTAATAATAAAGTTTTATACAATAGAAAAGTAATATCAGAGTATAGGTATATACATGGTACTCTATTTTTTAGGAGGAAAAGCGAAGAAAATAGAAAAAAAGGAAAAAGTAATATTACCAGTAGAAAAGGATGTTAATAAATTATTAACTCATGTATGTGGATTAAATTATTACAAGGAAGGCGAAGAGGTAAAATTGAAGCCCGACGATCAATATCCTGAATGGTTGTGGAACATTAGAACTACACCTGTAACATTGGCAGATTTAGATCCGGATACAAAACAGTATTGGAAATTCTTACGTAAAGAAGGAATTAGAAAGAGAAATAAAATGATGAAGCATCGTAGATTGTAGAATTTGTATCAATGGCAGATCCGAATTGCAATCATTTTATTTTGTTCATCGATACCATAGTACTTCAGTAATATTCATTAATTTTATGTACAATAAATTATGAACATAAATAAAACTGTATATAAATATATGTACATATTATAATGTTGATCTCTATATAAACGTTTATACTATTTGTTATATACCTTACTTTCTTTCATTAAAAGTCTTATAATTTAATTTAAAATATTACAACGATGGTATGTATATACCACAACTTGAAATAATTGAAGTAAACATATTTGTTTGTACCTATAATCATTCACAGTATTTGTGCAGTCACCCTCAATGCGATGTATTTAAAAAACAATTCACAGAATTTTTACTAATCCACTGATAAGCAATATTAGCCTGACAAATATGTTGAAAGAAAGATAAGTTTTTCTCACGAATACTATGTACAAATTTTTTACTAAGATACATTCAGTCATAATGTTTTCAATAAACAGAAATCGACCTTTCCTTGTAATGTATTTTTTGATAAATGCTATATAATCCACGATAGCATACTAAGAAAAAAAAAGATTGCGATAGTAAGAACACCTTTAATGACGCGTTCTGTTTGCAATTGGAAGGCACGAATTTAGTATATAAAGGTCTGGGTTAAGTACATCTGTGAAAAAAATGGTATCATTCAATATTGGTATCTGATACGTGATAAACGAGCTCAAGATACAGCCGGCAAACTTAGAAACCAACGAGACCCCTAAACTATTGTAACCCGCTAACGCCGCGGAACTTGATCGGATCGTATATTTGCAACATTGACACAGGTAACGTACACAATTCTTGCAATTTCTAATTTAGAAAATTGTCAATTTGATTTCGTTATATTAATTAATATATCAACGACAGTTTATCGTAAATAATTTCAATTTTTTTGAACGAGAGTAACTTTGGCGCTTTTATGTGGAATGGAATACATTGCAAATACTTCTTGTTATTTTTCATTTAATAGATTCATACTCGATGTACTCGTAAACTATCGTTCATTATTTCGGTCTGATTTCATTTTATAAATTTACCATTCATGTTACATAAGTTACGACATGGTCTATCAAGAATCATCCATACACCTGTGACAATTTCGAAGTTAAAAAGACATTGGAAAAGTAAACATGCTTCTTATTCATTAACATTCCATGCAAGGTGAACGTATTAATTTCGTGTTATAGCAAATGAAATCTTAATCGAGATCGAATCGATTGTTATACATTTTTAACATCAATTATTAATAAAATATTTGGCGAAGAATATAAATTTGAATACGAACGTTTCATCATAAAGACCGTGAAAAATATGAAAATTAAGGTGAGAAATTTTAAACTAATAAAAAGAAAAGAGCTGAATTTGTTAAAAATATTAATACGTTCACAATGCAGGTCGTAGACGTACTTCCGGAAGTACTAGAAGGATACCTCTTATATGCCAAAAAAGCGATACTAAAACTTTATAATTATTTTTTAATAAGTATATTACGTTTTCACTCAGACATAAAGTTTCTTTATATCAAGAGTCACTCGACTTCTAATATTAAGCGCATCTAACCACGGATGTTCTCCGGAAGTACTCTTATATTCATGGGTCATCGGGTTTTAAACACGTAACTTTGTTTCTAGATGTTCAAGAGCGCGTTATTGATCGCCTTTTTTATATTTGCCGGTACGAGCATCAACGCAGATAGTAAGTATAAGATTACTACTGATAAAAACTCTATTGAACTTAATGCAATCTCTTAGCCTTAATCTAAAAGTTATATTGTTATCCGTATCGAAGGTCAATAAATTTCATAAGTCTCGATTTGTAACATTAGAAGAACAATCACCCGATGCGTGATAACTTATCCTCTATCCTCTATTTAGAAAAGATCGTCTGCTATTATGGAAGTTGGGCTGCGTACCGTCCCGGAAGAGGAAGATGCGAGGTGCCTGATATCAATCCAACATTATGCACGCATATGATCTATTCATTCGTCGGTATAACTACCGACGGCGATGTCAGGGTGTTGGATAGTTGGATGGATTTACCAAGTGGCAAGGATGGTTACGGAAAGTTCACCAGACTCCGTCAGTCGAGTCCGGGTACCAAGGCTATGATCGCGATAGGTGGCTGGAACGAAGGATCCATGAAGTATTCTCAAGTCGCCGGCAAACCGGATATTCGTGCCAAATTCGTTCAGAATACGGTGAAGTTTTTGCAGCGGTACAACTTCGACGGTCTCGACTTTGATTGGGAATACCCGAACCAGCGTGGTGGTATTCCGTCCGATAAGGAGAACTTCGTCGTGTTGCTGAAAGAATTGAGACAAGAGTTTGACAAGCATGGTTTCATTCTCAGTGCGGCGGTCGCCGCTCTGGAGACATCGGCATCTCAATCCTACGATATTTCAAAGATATCGCAATACGTGCACTTCCTTAACTTGATGACGTACGATTTCAACGGGTCATGGAACAAATATACGGGAATGAACGCAGCGTTGTATCCTGCCTCAGGCGACTCTGCATTCCAAGCTAAGCTGAACGTGGTAAGTGCAGGCTGAAATTGTTCTCGTTTAGTTTTTATTTAAATCATCTTTTGCAAATTGATTTTAATATCAAAAATACTACTACTATTCCAGGATTCGGCTATTCGCTACTGGCTGTCCCAAGGTGCACCCGCCGACAAGATCATTCTTGGTATCCCCACTTACGGGAGGTCCTTTACCTTGGCGGATCCCAGTAGAACCGAAGTGGGTGCTCCAGCCATTGGTCCCGGGGCTGCTGGACCCTATACCAGAGAAGCCGGAATGCTCGGTTACAACGAAATCTGCGAGTACCTTAATCAAAATTGGTCCGTTAAACGTTACACGGAATATAGCGTCTCAGCTGCTTTCAAAGGCAACCAATGGGTCGGATATGACGACATTACGTGAGTATTTCTCGATGTTGTCATATTTCTTAGAGAATCGTCATGTATCAGAGCAACAATTGGGTCAATTGATTTGGCAATGAATAACAGTCATCCGTTGTTTTCAGGTCTGTTGAAGAGAAGGCTAAATACATCATCTCCAAAGGTCTCGGAGGTGCTATGGTATGGAGCATCGAAACTGACGACTTTCGTGGTACCTGTGGCCCGAAGTATCCTTTACTATCCACTTTGAACGTCGTTTTGAGAGGAGGCGTCCCAATTCCCATTTCCTCTGCAAAACCCCCGAAACCTGATACGACTTCGCCACCTTCACCACCAGTACCACCGGAATTAAAGTGCACGCAGGAAGGCTTCATTCGAGATCCAAAGGACTGTTCGATATTTTACCAATGTGAAATAGTGGGCGGCAGATATATGATGCATAAATTCCGATGCGCTGCTGGACTCTTTTTTGACATATCGATTAATGGTTGTAATTATGCGCATCTTGTTCCGAATTGCTGAGTTCATGAGAATTGAGAATGATCACTATACAAATAAGTTTTATAAATTATGTTAAAATGAAACACGTTATTTATATGTATTTTGTATATGCACTGTAATAAAATATTAGCAACAAAACAACTAACTTTGAAATCGAACGAAAAGAAACCATTCCTTTATGGCGTTGGTCTGTGTATGTCCTCGGGAAACAAAAATCAGAAAACTAAGTTAATGAAACATTCCTTTACCAAATTATTCTGCTATTATTAACGAATCAGAAACGTACCTATGTATGTATGTAATCATAATACATCTTACCGAATACTATGACATTTTAAATTATGGTTGTGTCTTTCGCATTTATACTTTGCGCCGAAAAGCGGAAGTTGCTGAAAGAATGCATTTGACTACCGTAGTGTCACTCTCGAAAACATCGCGCCTCTATCGTTGAACTTCCTTTCCACGACGTGGTATCCAAAATGCAGAAGGTGTGTTTTTCATTGTACCAGTTATAAAAGTTTTTTTCTACTTTATGAAAAATTAATTCATATTTTCACGTTAAACTAACATGTAATTCTATTGCAGAAACAAAAGGAACCTATCCAGTCCGTGCAAGTCTTCGGACGCAAAGTGAGTAGTGTTGACTGCCAAAACCTAATCGAGGTTATGTTTGCGCGTGTTTCGTTAAATGTCTACATTTATATTTACAGAAAAGTGCTACCGCGGTAGCTTATTGCAAGCGAGGCCGTGGAAATCTTCGTGTAAATGGACGGCCATTAGAATTGGTAGAACCTCGCGTGTTGCAATATAAATTACAAGAACCAATTTTATTACTTGGCAAGGTGAGTAATTGAAAAGTTGCAGTTTTACTCTGTATCATATTTTTAGATTGTATTAAAATTAATCTGTGATGTTCACTTATTCCGAACATGATTATTTGTGATTACAAGCAAAGATACTGAGGAAATGAATTGTCTCATTTTTGTCAAAGAAAACTATTTCGATAATATTATTTATTTCATTCTTTGCGTAGGAAAAGTTTTCAGGAGTTGACATCAGGGTAAGAGTAAGCGGTGGTGGTCATGTTGCCCAGATCTATGCCATTCGTCAAGCTATTTCCAAAGCTCTTGTAGCGTACTATCAGAAATGTAAGTATCATCAAAGGATATGAATTTTAGAAAATATATGTGTGAACATGTTTACATTTAAAATTTTCGTTTCTAGATGTCGACGAAGCAAGTAAAAAGGAAGTAAAAGATATTTTAATTCAGTATGACCGTACTCTTCTGGTTGCCGACCCAAGGCGGTGCGAGCCAAAGAAATTCGGTGGTCCAGGTGCCAGAGCAAGATACCAGAAGTCATACCGTTAATTTACAAATTTCACATTACACTTTATTCATATTATTGAATAAAAAACTTTAAAAACAAACTGCTGTAACTTTAATACATTTATTTTGCATCCTATTTGTATTATTTTTCATTAAAAACAGAGGTAAAATACTACCATCTCTTTCAAATTGTGTAATTTGCTATGTACAATATTTACATTAAAGCTTAACCCTCCTCAAAATTGTTTATTTAATAATAAACATACATGTGACGTTCAAAATTGTATTTGTATGTGTGTATGCACGATTGAAATTGAAATATCTATAGATATATGCTGTCACTTGCGCTACGTAGCATGCAGTAGTATGCGTGCAATGTTTCACTCGTTTACAATAAAATTGCAATATTTTAATAATCTAAGGTTGTGAGCATTAAAAAACAACACGTACCCAATCATGAAGAACCGATTTAATTCCTACGATATTGTCTGTACTATAACTGAGCTGCAAAAGTAAGTAAATAATAAAATAATATATCATCGGTATAATCTTTCAGTTTAAAGGTTAGAATATGAATCTGATTATAAACTTTTAATCGTTTAAACAAATTTTATAACGCTTAAACATTTAAGTATATTTATATACGCCGATGATTTTGATTTTCAGGCTTATTGGTATGCGCGTAAATCAAATTTATGACATTGATCATCGAACGTATCTTATACGTCTTCAACGAAGCGAAGAGAAATGTGTTCTTCTGCTAGAATCTGGCAACAGAATTCATACAACGGGATTTGAATGGCCAAAAAATGTAGCACCTTCTGGATTTTCTATGAAAGTATATAACATATTTATTTAATCTAGGTTTTATGGTTTACATTTTTAGGGTGAATCCACCGACATATTTATTAAAATATTACTTTTATAGATGCGTAAACATTTGAAAAATAAACGACTCGAAAGTCTTACTCAAGTGGGAGTAGATCGAATAATAAATTTACAGTTTGGAAGCGGCGAGGCAGCATATCATGTAATCTTAGAACTATATGATCGTGGTAACATAGTTTTGACAGATCATGAAATGACTATTTTAAATATCTTGAGGCCTCATACGGAGGCAGATAAAATTAGGTAAGTTATGGTTTAGATTAAACGTTACATGTACGTAACTATAAAGGTATATAAAATAATATTATGTATGATGATTAGGTTTGCCGTTAAGGAAAAGTATCCTATGGATCGAGCTCATCAAAATACAATGCCACCCATAGAAGAAATTCAAAATTGTCTTCAGAATGTCAAAGCAGGCGAAAGTCTTAAGAAAGTATTAAACCCGCTTCTAGAATTTGGTTCTGCAGTAATTGATCATGTTTTATTAAAACATGGATTTACTCTTGGCTGCAAAATTGGCAAAGATTTTAATGTTGCAGAACACATGCCAAATTTAATTTTAGCACTAAAATGTGCAGATGAAATGATGGATTTTGCTAAGAAAAATGTCTCTAAAGGATATATTATACAAAAGAAAGAAGTAAAACCAACAGCAGATGGCAAAGAGGACTTTATATATACCAATATTGAATTTCATCCTTTTCTATTTGAACAACATAAAGACTATCCGTATAAAGAATTTGATTCTTTCGATATTGCGGTAGATGAATATTTCTCTAAGATGGAAGGTCAAAAGTTAGATCTAAAAGTTTTGCAACAGGAACGTGACGCTCTTAAAAAACTGGACAATGTAAAAAAAGATCATGACCATAGATTAATAACCCTAGAGAAAACTCAAGAGATAGACAAACAAAAAGCAGAATTAATTTCAAGAAATCAAACGTTAGTAGACAATGCTATATTAGCTATACAGAGTGCTCTTGCGAATCAAATGGCTTGGCCTGATATTAAAATTCTCTTGAAAGAAGCAGAGGGCAGAGGAGATCCCGTTGCATCTGCAATTAAGCAATTGAAACTGGATACAAATCATATCTCCTTGTTGTTGCACGATCCTTATCAAGACAATGATGAAGAACCAGAGTTAAAGCCCATGTTAATTGATATCGATTTGGCCCATACAGCTTTTGGAAATGCTACAAAATATTATAATCAGAAGCGATCAGCGGCTAAGAAACAGCAGAAAACGATAGAATCACAAGACAAAGCCTTGAAATCAGCGGAGAAAAAAACGAAACAAACATTGAAAGAAGTACAATCTATTCATAGTATCAATAAATTAAGAAAGATATATTGGTTTGAAAAATTTTATTGGTTTATTAGCTCGGAAAATTATCTTGGTAAGTTAATTGGAACATCGTATTTTTGCAGCGAATAATTCTACAATTTTACAGTAATCGGTGGAAGGGATCAACAACAGAACGAGTTAATCGTAAAAAGGTATCTGAAATCTGGAGACATATACGTTCATGCAGATTTAACCGGTGCTAGTTCTGTGGTAATTAAGAATCCAGGTGGTGGGCCGGTACCTCCGAAAACTTTGGCCGAAGCAGGTACAATGGCTGTTGCTTACAGGTATTTAAATATTTATATTTTTGAAGTGTCTTTTTATGCGATAAAAATACTATAATTGCAATATCAGTATTGCATGGGAGGCCAAAGTGGTAGCAGGAGCATGGTGGGTAAATAACGATCAAGTGTCCAAAACGGCTCCAACTGGTGAATATCTTACCACGGGATCGTTTATGATTCGTGGAAAGAAGAATTATTTACCACCGTGTCAACTGGTCATGGGATTAGGATTTTTGTTTCGATTAGAAGACAGTTCGATCGAAAGGCACAAGGATGAAAGAAGGGTTAGAGTTATAGACGATGAGAACGAATCATCTGTAGATACAATAATCGAAGAAGACCGAGAGATCGAGCTAATAGGAGATTCTGATGAAGGTAAAATAATCAAGCACCTTAAATAAATAACAAACAGGTTCTTAATACATATTTCGTAATAAAAATAGATGAACAGCCTGAAAAGAAAAATGATTTAAATCCCATTCAAGAAGAATCTAAAGTAGACTTAATTATGGAAGAGAATGATGATAATCAAAATTCTAGCGACGAAGATGTTAATCCGTCTAAGTTCCCTGATACACAAATTAAAATTGATGTTTCTGGCCCAAAGTAAGTGATAAAGTTTATAGATTATATAAGTGTGTTATGAATTGACAAAAATATATGTTGTAGAGTGAAATTACACATTGACAATAATCAGATATCAGCTGTAATGCAAAAAGATTCTGAGAATGTGGTTTATTTGGGAGACGATAAGCCTGTGGTAATAAATAATACCAGTAAGGAGAAAAGTTTTAAACATAAACCTTCTAAGAAAGAAAATATAGAAGAAAAGATCGAAGCAGAGACTAAGAAAGATGGCCAAGTGGTATTGAAACGGGGACAAAAGGGAAGGTTAAAGAAAATGAAAGAGAAATATAAAGATCAGGATGAAGAGGATAGAAGATTATCTATGCAAGTTCTTCAAGTAAATATCTTTCATCGTTCATTGATTATATCATTACAAAGTTTACATTATACGAATACAATGCTAATTAGTCAGCAGGTGCTGCAAAAGAAGACAAGAAAAAAAGTAGAAATAAAGATCCATCTGGACCAAAGCAACAAACAAAGAAAAAGGGTGCAGCGAAGCCAGTTCAACAACAAAATTCCCAAATTGTGGACAATATTGAAGAAGAAGATACAGGTCCTGGACCTGAAGTAGACATGTTGGATCAGTTAACAGGAAAACCTGTTACAGAAGATGAATTGTTATTTGCAGTGCCAGTGATAGCGCCTTATAATACATTACTGAATTACAAGTAAGATAAAAATATATCCTATTTGTTATTCGCTCCACATTCGCACTATACATTTTTGTGATCTATCGTTTTGTTTTAGATTCAAAGTAAAGTTAACGCCAGGAACTGGAAAAAGAGGGAAAGCAGCAAAAACAGCTATGACGGTATTTATGAAAGATAAAGAGATTACTTCGAGAGAAAAAGACTTGTTGAAAGCTGTTAAAGAGGAATTAGTAGCTAGAAATATTCCTGGTAAAGTTAAGATCAGTGCTCCGCAAATACAAAAACTGAAAAAGTAAATAATTGCAGTGCAATTTTCAAACATTGTCAATAAACGGGCGTAATTTATATGTATATAGTGATTTACTTGTACACAAATTATACACGGATAAAAGTCTTTATAATAGTTTATCTAAAAATTTCAATTTCTTTTGTCGTTATTAAATAATTATAAGGTAGTTTTTATTTTCATACAAATATAGAAAATTAATACTGCTCAACAGTCAGCACTCAACAGTAGAATTTACTAACCTTACACACTTTGTACAATTACTTAACACATAGGTGTATCAAAATATATTCATTCCTCTAAGGTTTTTTCTTTTTTTTTCAGTACAAAGACACTTGCAAACAGTATTACTTTTGCACAATTAACGCAGTAACATATATGAGTTTTACGCATTTTCATATACATACAGTAGTAATATACAAAATTCGACCAAATTAAAATTCTTAATGCGTATAAACGCATTTGAACTAAATATTTGCTTTGCACTTACAATAATTACGCATCAAAGATGTCTTCGTCGGAAGCACTTTCGTGGATTAACACTTTTTGCGGATGAATCTTTCTATTTGGGGATGCTACTTTTTGAGCAGTAATAGGTCGTGACCTTGTTCCTTTAGATATAATCTATAGTATAAAAATCAAACAGAAAAATTTGAGATTTATCAGGATTACATATGGGAATATTAAGAACAAGTACACATATGTATGTATAATTACCTCTGGTTCAGAATCTGAGACTGAATCGTAAACTCTTTTAATCCTTTTCCTATTTTTAATCAAAACATTTTCGTCTTTAGGTTTATTCACAGAATTAACTGGTTTTTTCTTTTTCTTAACTATTTTGATATCATATTCTTCGTCCGAATCAATGTTGTTCAATATTTGTTTTATATCCTTAATACCACCACGTTTTTTGTCCATTACAATTCCTACCGTACTATCATCAAGACCCTTCACAGGACTTGGACTGTTTCTTAATTTTATACGAGGACTTCTTTTGATTCCATCCACTGTTTTCTTTACTTTTTGTGGGGTAGATTTTGTCGTTTGTTTGCGAGAAGTACCATCTGTTTTAAATTCTAACTTTCCGTCCGGTTTATGCGATAACTGTTTCAATCCATCCGATATTATTTTCTTAAATTTTTCATAATTCGGTGTGTCATTGAACTTCATACTTCCTAACAAGGTCATGTACTGAAGTATCGTGTTTGGAACCGACCCATCGAAGCACTTATTTAAAAATTCCGGGATATTATCAAAGGCTTTTTCTTTTTGCTTTTGTACCGCAGCCGGATCGGATAAGTTTTTTTCCCACGAAAGTGAACCACACAGCCACTGGATCATATTGTAACCCAAAATTTCAAAATCACCACGCATTGTTGGTACTACAATTGAAGAAAGTAAAACATCGATCAGTCGCGAATGTGATTTTATAAGCAATAATTGAATCATTTTATATTCAATACTAATTAATCTTCACCTCCCATATGAGCATCTCTACTGGTATATTCAATAGTTCCATTATGTGCTTTCTTTGGATCCAGTTTATATTCACTTTTTGTAGTATAATGGGAAGCCAATCCAAAATCTACCAAATAAACTTGATTCTCAGATTTTAAATCTAATAACAAATTTGCTCCCTTTATATCTGCGTGCACATACGTTTTATGATGGATATATTCAAGTACATTTATCTGAAATTATACGACAAAATTTTGTATTTTGCATAAATAAAAGGTTGTACATATCGAGTAATAAGAAGCTATTATGTTCTCTCTTACTATTTGTAAAGCTATCTTATACACTGTATGTTCTGGAAATCTTCTATTATTTGCTTCAAATAATTTCCATAAATCGGTACCATACCGATCCATTACTACAAATCGGTATTTTGTATTTTTATACTCGTGACTTCCAGAGCCAATATATTGAGGCATACCAAGCGCCGGAAGTTTCTTTTTCTTTCGCCAACTATCAACTAAAACCATTCATATAGTACTCTTTTTTTTTACAAGATTATGATAACTATGCAGATATTAACTGTAAAAACATACGAATCCGTATTAAAACATACATAAACGTTAAAATAACTTACTTTCGTCTGGTTTGGCATTTCTCATATAAAAATGCATTTCTACAAACAATGGTCCATTTCCATGTGGTTCCTACAATTTTATCATTTTTAAGAGGATCTCTCCTGGAACAATCGGATAACTAACAAATACTTACAATTTTGATTACATTGGGATATTCTTTTGGAGCCTTTCCATTGTATAGAGCAGCTGTAATTAAAAGTACAATTATAATGGAATTACAAAGTATAATAACATGGAATGTTACATTTGTTATTGCACTGTTATTTACCAGAATAAATTTCACCAAAACCTCCAATACCGATCGACGTACCAAGAATCCATTGTTTTTTAGCCATATCTGTTAATATTTCACCGGCAGATATTGGATCTGGCAATTTATACGCATTTGCACCCTTCTTCTTCGGTGCCCTTTTAACTACTTTACCAGACATTGTGAGGTTACGAAAACGTTACGATTTCTAACGTATACAGAAGTTCATAACGTTAATAAGAAGGTAAGGAAGTAAAACTAATTTCAATTATTATAAAATAAAACGTATAACGCTGTGACAAATTTGTATTTTGAGTAAACACTTGGTTTGCTGTTGGACGAGCAACAATTTCTGCATACCAGCCGTTAAGCTGGTTACGCACATAAAAAAATTTAAAGGCGGGAATTGTAATCGGCCAGGGTACTCATCCGGTGGTCATTAAAGTTCCTATGAACAGAACGCATTATTAAACAGAACTACGATTATAAATATGCACCATTAATTTAAACATATTTTTTGTTACAACTGGTCCAAAAATTTTGCTATTTATTCAGCATATTTGATTTATATAACTTAAAGTTAGTCAGTGAAAAACAATCATTGTTGGTAGTATTGATTCATTCGAAAATTCAAATATGATGGAACTTGCAACTTACTTCCGTGCTTGTAGCATGTTGACTTTTGAACATGTCAGTTAGTCGTTAAAGTTTATTCGAATACGGGTAGGAAAAGTATAAAATACGAAGGAATCATGAATAAAATTTCATGTTTTTTAAGTCAGAGAATTATTTTATGAATCGGGATTTCGATATTTTACGTTCCGTTACGTAGATTCGTCACTTAGCCTTAGTTAGGTTACTTTTTTAAATGGAAGAGGCGGCGATTCACTCGCCAAATTCACGTGTAAACGGTAATGATGAAATCTGTGAGACGGACGATGAAAATGTTTGCGCGAATCACAATGACCCAGAAATTCAACGTCAAATTCCGGTTGGAGAATGTACTCCACAACACACGTCAACAAGCAAACAAATCGACAATTCCATTTTTAATACCATATCTAAAATCGTGAACCCAGCAGCAAAGGTAGATAAATTGTTTGTAAACTACATTTTTAATTGTTTACTTACAGAGGTTTTTCATTTCAATTCATTATCTAACACTGTGTTTAATGTGCAGGTACCAGAAATTCAAGATTTCAAAATTGTGAAACCGATAACCCGTGGAGCATTTGGCAAAGTGTTCCTAGGTTACAAAAGGTCTAATCCCGAGAGAGTGTATGCAATTAAAGTGATGAAGAAAAATGAAATGATAAATAAGAATATGGCCTCGCAGGTGATAATCGAACGAAATGCATTAGCTTTAACGCATAGTGCTTATTGTGTACAGTTATTTTATTCGCTGCAATCTGTTAGCAGTGTCTACTTGGTAATGGAATATATGGTGGGCGGTGATCTGAAAAGTTTGCTAGGTGTATACGGTTACATGGAAGAGTCCATGGCAGCTTTTTATACCGCTGAAGTATGTCTGGCGTTAGAATATCTTCACTCTCATGGTATTGTACATAGAGATTTAAAACCGGATAATATGCTTTTGTCGAAAGAAGGACACGTTAAGCTGACGGATTTTGGGCTTAGTAAAATATCTTTGCACAGAGATCTTGAAATATCCGATCTAGTGAATTGTACACCTAGTCTCTGTGCCAGAACTCCTGGACAACTTCTCTCGTTGACATCGCATTTGTCTTTCGGTTCCGGACAGAGGTCTAAGAGCGAATCCAGCCTCAGCGACAGAAGCACACCTGGCGTTAATTTGCTTCCCGTTTTGCAAAAAAATTGCGCTAGAATGCAATCGTCGCCTAATTCTATATTCTCTTCCGCTACTACATCAGGCGATTATTCCCGTGTGTCTGGCGTTACTCCTTTCCAATCCGCGGAGGACCTTCGACTGGGAGTACGCAATGATTGTATAATCGAGAACGACGAAGAAAGCAGTTCTGGAAGTTATCATACATGCGAAGCGTCTTCGATTCGCATCAACAGTCGGCTCAACCAAAACGTAGATCAAGAAGAAGAAGACGAATCCACGTTAGAGGCTGATCAATCTCAGCAACCTCTTCTTCACACTAGTCCGTTAAGCACGGGTACGACCACACATACAAGGGGTTCGAAGAGGAAGAGGGCGGCAACAGGAGCAACGACCGGTCTAACGAGCGAAATAAGCGCGATGGAACTTGACGTCGATAAAACACCGAAAAGAAAGAATCGTGGTTGTATATTCTCCAGGAGTCCGATCGATTCCACCATGTCCGAATCGTTGAAGCAAACAAGCAACGTTGGCAACGCGACTGGGGGGCAGGAAAACGGATCGGGTGGTAGGGTAGCCTTCAGTACGCCTGTGTCGTCCACGAAGCAAAGGTGTCACAGCGAAGAGAAGGAAGTGAAGTCCGAAGAAGAAGCAGCGCCTTTAGTCAAAACCACAAGATTTCAACTTCCACCCACTCTTTCATCGCACTCGGCGCCTGAGATATCACTGGACGACGAATCTTTGAAGGAACATCGTTCTCCTCAAGACATATCGCCCATAAAAACACCGGCAACTTCGAGCAATTGTTATACACCTTACAGGACCCCAAAGTCCGTAAGAAGGGGTGGTCAGGCATGTGTGCATCGGTCGGACGATCGTATTCTTGGAACACCTGATTATCTGGCACCAGAGTTGCTTCTAAAGCATGGCCACGGTCCTGCGGTGGATTGGTGGGCGTTGGGTGTGTGTCTTTTCGAATTTTGCACCGGTGTACCACCGTTCAACGACGAAACACCGCAGGCTGTGTTCGCCAACATTCTTGCCAGAGACATTCCTTGGCCGGAAGATGAAGAAGCTTTATCAACGACTGCCACGGAAGCCATAGACATGTTGCTCACATTGGATCAACACGAACGTCCTTCTGCTCGGGAAGTAAGGGCTATGAATCTCTTTCAGGATTTCCCTTGGGACGAACCGCTGAAAGCGGTGCCGCCTTTTATCCCGCAACCTGACGACAATTACGATACATGTTATTTTCAAGGTAGGGGAAGTTCCATCGTTCGTTTTAAATTTGAAAGTTACCAGGCATTATGTCCATTATCCAGTTTACTTCTAGTTTTGAAATAATTATTGAACCAAATACTCGCCGTGTTTAACTTAATCCAGATATAAACAAGATTTGATGCCTACTAATTCTTCAATATTAAAACGAGTAGTTTTAATATTTTTCCCTAGAGAATGCTCTCGTGCTATGTAACGTTTAACCGATAAAACCTTGATTTATCGTTTATTTGTTTCAGCACGAAACATTATGCAACATTTGAACGTGAGCAGCTGCGACACGTAGTCTTGCAGTGGAACGTCCTGGTGGTCCGAAATGTCTGAACGTTGTTGTCTGCCTTATGACAGGAGTAATGCAATATAACGAGGGAATTGTTAAATTGTAAAACTATTTTTTTTTTTTATATAATTGTATATGGATATTATACTATAAAATATTTTATTACAATTTATAATTCTTGCGTGATCACTTAACGTCTAGACGAAGATTTTATCACTTAGTAGCCACGATTCGCTATCGAGCGAGCCTTATCGCGTTAGCAGGAGCTTATTAGAAATGGAAACTGTTATTTGTTGACATGTACGAAACACACGATGTCTAATGCGAAGATGACGGCGACCAAAATGAGATACTTTGAACAGGTGGAGTGATCTTCCGTTGCGTCGTTTACTTCAGATTTTTATGAATCCAGGGCAGGAAATGCGTGACTCTCGTGTAAACACCGGGATACTGGCCTTTACCGCATCCGATACCCCAGCTGACGATACCAACTTGCGTCCAGCGTCCGTCGTTGACCATCAAAGGACCACCACTGTCACCCTACAATCCAGAAGATACCGCGTGAATGATAATTCAAATCAGTATTTGTGTACAGTCGCGAATCATTATGATACAAACTGAACAAGAATCCTTTGCAGCTCGACCCGCGCACAAGAAGCTATCGACGATACCACCAGGCGCTGCTGCACCGTACTTCACCTTGCATTCGCTGTTCGGCCAGATAGGTATCGAAACTTCTTGAAGTATCGCCGGTTGTGGCCCACCTGGGTAACAGTTCGTCGCAAATTAATCTCACAAAACCGATTATAACGATGATCAAAGTTTCACAACGTTTGGACTCTTACTTTCTCTCAAGGATCCCCAGCCAATGACCGTAGCAACCTTTCCAGAATACAGCTGGGAGCCGCCGGGAAGACAAACAGGTCGTATTTGATCCGTGAATGGGACTGGTTCGTTAAGAGTGAGCAGTGCGATGTCGTTGTAAAGGGTGCGTGCGTTGAAACCCCTGTGTCTGACCACTCGTTTCACTCGTCGTTCTACGTGTCGGATCTCTGTGTTCGTCTTAATATTGTAGTCACCTAGGCGAACGGTTAATCTGGCTACGTCCCACGAATTCATGCTGGAAACAGTTTTAGTATTAACGTAACGTGGATACACTGTCAGGTACGATAGGTGCCCCCCCTCAAGAAACGCATTATGCTTAACTATCTAGTATCATAGGTTAATGTTTGGGTACTTTCCCCTTTAGGGAAGCTTATCGTGCTGTTGTTCAAGACTACTGCTGTGTAACCCTGTGTTTTGTTGGAGTCATCTTCCACGACGGAAGAAGTAGCCCTGAACAACCTGTTAATAGAATCAGCCCATAGTTGTCTCGTCATTGGTATATTGAATATTCTCTCCCGAAAGAAGCAACCGTTGCGAAGACGAGGAAGATCGGCCCAGAAGAATCTGGCGACGAATTTTATCATGCTGTGCGTCTATCAGAGGACTTACTTGGCAACGCAATGAGCCGCGGTGAGAATATGTTTATCGTCGATGAGGGAACCACCGCAGAATTGTCTGCCAGCGTTGAAGAGTGCCGCGATCCAAGGCCACTCGCCGGGGTCAGCATTCTGACCGCCCACGATGCGTTCCTGGTCCTGATTACCGTTTTTCGCTCCGCATTGACCGGCGTCGATGCTGGAAATGATCTCGGATGGTTTCTCGCTGGTCGTCGTCGTCGTCGTGGACGACACGGTGGATGCGCCTGGCCACCAGGCGGGTTTTTTCGTTGGCCAGGTCGTCGCGATGCCAGGTTTTTTCGACGTGGAAACTGGTTTGATTGTGGAGATCGTTGGTAATTCAAGATACGGCGGATGGGTAGGTAGCGGTTGTAACGTGTGATAGGGCGGGTGCGTCGGTAAAGGCGGTGGCCAGGAACCAAACCCCGGCGTTTGCGGCCTTGGCTTTACGTTCGTTCCTTGCTCCTTGTTCTTATCGTTGTCCTGCAACATCGGGGAAACGTTCAGATAGAAAGGAATCGGGATTAGAGAGTGGTACGATTCGGTACTGAAGCCAGGGTCGTAAAAGATCGTTTACGAAACCGCGTCGTCTGATAGATTCATTGGAATTGCGACTTTCTACGTTCGTATCTAACGGTTTCAATTCGCATCACGTATTATTTTTACGAGTTCCTAGTAACTAGCCCTATTGAGAAATCGTTTGAGGTAAACGACTGTATCTTAGCTGTACATTCTGCGCTGGATGGTGAGTCTCGATAATTACAAATATTAATTATGTTTGCTTCAAAATCTATTAATCTTAGTTGTTGACTTATGGAGCGTTCAGCGAAGCTGGACCAATCGATTACCTGGCTGTCCTCTTGAACAGGATCTTCGTTGTTGTCCGAGGGTGAAGTAATAACCGGAAGTACATTGGAGCAACAGATTCCAAAGTTAGTCTGGCCATTTTCTCGCACGTAGCTGCAGGTATCGTAAACTCCTAGAACCCAGCCGTCGAGGGGGCTCAGATCAGGAATCTTGAAGTAAGGATAGCACTCCTTGAAGCTGGTGCAACGACCAATCTCGCCCTTTGACGTCAAACAGGACTCGCTGCCAGAAATACCGTTCCACAGGATGCCACGACCGTCTCTCGTCTCCAATGGTGCGGTCGGATCGCTGGCAGCTACACAACAAAATGAATAGACAGGATTAAATTCGAGGAAGAATATAAATTTCCTTTTTTCTTCCCCTCGTAAGAGGGAAATTCCTTCTTTAACATCGGTTTTTCGTTTTCGTGATCGGATTGCGAACGTGTCGCCGTGTTTACCAAGGCATTAAATATTTGCCACGGCACGTACCCGTGTACACGTGTGTGCATTAACGATGTCTGACAAAGAATGACACATCTTCTACCGTTGTAATGAATGCAGATTGTCCGTGCGTGCGCGACACGCTCGCAAGAAAGCCGTGCGATCGACACAGGCTTTCTACTTTTTTTCCTTTTTCACCGTGTATCATGTTCGACGCATAAATCTTTCATACAATTAGACGACTCTGACGCAGGGAATGTGCGTACATCGTTTCGGCTTCAGCCTTTGAGTCATCGAACCGACTTTCAATCGAACGATGCTTGTACGTATGTATATCTTGTACGCGTGCGTGTATTTATTCTAGCGTTATAAAACGCTACATTTTTTAAAATTTTCTCCTCGTATAGATTCCAATGTTGCGAAGAATTTTAATTACCGAGAACAATTGTAATTACTCGGACGAATCGTCGAAGGTGTCACAATAGAATTCCATCCAGATTCTCGACAGCGAGTTCGCTGACCCAGGATACACACAGGTGCGCGCACACACGCGAGCGGACGAGGCTGGTACGCGCCTGGAAGACTTCCGTTTGCCGTGTATGGAACGCGATCATCCGATCGATCGTTTCACGATGCTCACGTCCAGCTCTTTCTACGCGTTATTTACGGTATACTTTAAACTAAATATCATTGACGAACCTCGAGAAGTATCAGAATCACTGTACATTTATTTTCCCTCTTTCAGTCACGACTCCGAGATGATCGATGCCTAACCATTAACGATACTGCGCCAGGTTAATCGATACTCGAGCCAACACCAGGAACGACTAACTTGTTAATTGTGCGAGTTGAGAAACGAGTCCATCGACCTTTGAAGATGAATGGTACCGCTCTGAAACTTTAGCTAACGTCTGATTACTCTGGTCAAATTGACGGTTCAATCCAGCGATTAAACCTTGATGTAACGAATCGAAAACACCGATCGTCACACTCACCGTCGACGACCACCGCGTTGTCATCGTCCCCGTCTTGCTGGACCTCATCGAACGACGACTCGAAGATCATCGATTTGGCCACGGGATCCGCGTTGATGGTGCCAGAGATCATCGCGAGTATCGTCATGAGTATCATCAGCACCGTCGCGGGCGACGACGTTCGACGTCGTTGGCCCATTGTTCGTCGACGAACACGGAAGTCGAGAAGCGAGAAAAGATGAACGCGTAACGAGGAGGAACACGAGTCTTTCGGGTCCTGTCGTGGTTACCAGTAGGGATCCAGGGACCGACACTAAGTTGCTAAGCTGCTGAATAGCCGATGCTCGTGCTTATAACGGGCTCGTCCTCCCCTCTCGTTGGTCCGCCGCTGTTCTTTGCCCCCAGCAGGTTCGAGCCACGAGAATTTCTTCTCTTCTTCTTTTAACCGATCGACCAGCACCTTGGGGGCATACGCGAGGTTAAGGTTGGGTGGAGGGTGCGAATCAGCGCTGACGAATTTTTCTGTATGATTTCCGTTCCGAAACTTTAAACAAGTCGAGTTTCATGTAAAATATTGCAGACATAACCCTTTTGCTCTGACTAGAAATATACTTCTTCATAAAAATGAAGAAAAGAAGTATTATATCTTGTAGGAATTTAAGAACATTGGAATATTATCTTTTTAGAAATTTAGAAGCATACAAATATATTTTTAATGTTTATTTTTTGGAGGGGTAAAAGGGTTAAATAAATTCACAGAGAAAGATATAAACTAAATTGATGAGGTTGCAACTCGTAGAATACCTGTGTTATGTTTCGACGCGGAGGGCGTACGGTGAGATTGTGAATGCGACGAGTTTGATAAGACTTAACAGAATTAACACAGTGTTCTACGAGTAAAGGTATTTGATTGTTGCATATCAAATGGCTGATTCCTTGACAAGTAAATGCATTAATATTCTCAATTACTTGCATCTTAAAATGTTTAAGATATCGATGAAAACCTTACATAACTTTTTTAAATCTCAAGCCTCAAACTGATACACCATAAGCGTTATTTTACGACATTTTTACGTCACGAAATTCTGTCAAACTATTCGTTCTAAACTCGGTCAATCGATATGCAACGGTCTAATAGTATTGTTTGCGACGACCATATAGACGACTATAATGTAAAAAATTGAATAATTAATTGTGATTAATGGTATCGAAATAGGTCGATCGTTATTTGATTAATGACTAAAAAGTAGGAACGTCGTTTCGGGGTACGTCGCACCGAATCTTCGATAGTATATCTAACGTTCCTCGTTCGATAACGGGCTGCCGTGCTGTTTTGCGCGATACGAATCAGGAATGTATAATGGAACGACGAGAAGATACGTTTCAGTGACGTTGGACGATAGAAATTTCGCGTCGTTGTTGATTATGTAAGTCGGGCGACGAAACCGGCTCAATTATGATTTGTCGGAGGTAACCGAACACGAATAAAAGTCCTCGGGAACATTTGCATAGAGAGTAGGATTCTCGCGTTGGCCTTGAAGAGGCCGGGGAGAAGGTTGCACGTAAGGGACGGCCGTGAACTTGTCATGTGTTCCTCGGATGCCAACGTACGCTTGCATTTCCTTCTGATCCACGATGAATGGAATTTCTTCGAACCACGGCCCGTGTATCGTGTACATAGTTTTCTCTCGTTGCTTTCCACTTTCTTAGCGAAAAGTAAAAGCTTTTATTCACCGGATTTATTGCTTCGATAGATCTTCTTTCGATTAATGTTCTAATCATTCTAATGTCTAATGTTTGATCGAATCTCATTATTAGGCATGCTACAAATAAGAAGAACGAGGAAGGGTATTATTTCATATTCCGTGAAATATAAATTCCAAAAGTATGTAAGCGAGACTAATCGAATCCTTTAAATCTTTTAACCACGGTTCTTCGATATTAATTATTTCCTGTTTCGTTTTTAAAAGAACGCCTCGTTCGTTCCCTCGATTCAGGGAAAGTAGCACCGCGTAATACGGCCGAATAAAACGTAACCGATTACGCGGTTTCCTGTCTGAGATTTTTAATTCGAGTCGCGTATCCAGGTACTCGAAGTTTTAGTGTCTAATCAAAAGCGTCGTAAATCGTATCGCGACCGGTGATTCCAGAAAATACACAGGATGTACGAAATCGATGTATCGGCGTCTATTTATATAAATTTCGAGGATTTAGAGCTGGTTACGACGGTCAGACTGGTCTTTTTCATGAAAACACCGTGTCAGGGCTGGCTTTCATGGGGGGAGGGGGAGAAAAAAAAGAGAGCGAAAGAAGGTAGTGCCAGTCCTTGAGATGGATATAAACTTCACATTCCATGGTTCATTGAACTGTTCCTTAAAGGGCGAGGGGAGAAAACAAGGCAAACTTTTCATCATTATTTTCGCTCGTCTCGTCCTTTCTTCGAACAGGTTATTAATAATCTGTGTCAGTGAACCGTTCGTCATACATTTTATATCGCTAAATCATTCACGATATTTAATAAATCTCACGGGCGAATAATACCATTAGCCTGTCCATTAGTCTCCGATCGAAAATTAATAGAACTGTTACGCCGTTTCATATCCGTGTCTATACCTTTCAACGAATTCCTTTCAATGGGCTAATGTTCATTATCATTTTAAATCCATGTGTATTTAAATTCAAATTTCTCAGTACTCCTGTATATACAGGGTGACCAAATTTTGGTCACTTATTTCCATTCTTTCCGAGGATGAAGAAAGGTCGTGTCAATATACGTCTGACAACCCTTAATTTTTAAGATATTATTCATTTTGTTTGTTCAGAAATTTTTGGTTTATATTACAATTTGAATATTTTATAAGCTGGACATGAGAAATTGCGAGTGTTTTTGGAAATTTGGATTATTTTAGAATACGAATAACACAAATTTCGAGAATTGGCATTGTTCACTTGGAAATTCGGATATTCCAGAATACGAACAGTACGAACGATTGTTATCGTTTAATTTTTCCATAAGAAATGAGTGATATAGTATAGTCGAAGATTTGGATAATTATTGTAATATAAATTGTTCAATTCTGGCACCGCGACGCATCGATTTCGACGAGTTTCTCCATCACCCTATATATTCGGTTAGCTCCCTTTTGCCAGCCCTGTCGAAATAGAGCTCGACAGTGGATAAAGGGCCATTTTAAGTTACCAAACCGGACCGTCCCGAAAATACTCGCCCGACCGAAAGGATCCTCGATATTACGGATCGTTGATCCTTGCTTTCGGCAAGAAACAAAAAAAAAGGAGCGTTGGGTTCATTGTCTGTCGGTTGACGTCTGACTTGTTTTTGACGGCAGAATCTTGATGTCACCCGTTGCTTCGGGCTTAATTGCAAACCGATGTTCAACCAAAGGATCGAGGGATTGTTGTTTCTCATTTTCGTCACGGATGTTTATTCTAATTTGAATATTCAAAAACTTGATACAGAAAGGAAATGATTATCTCGTGGTACCGTTGTCCGATCGAACAATCAGATTACACTTTTTTTTTTTTTTTTTTTTTTTTTTTTTACTTTGGGTTCAGTATCCTTATGATCATTTGAACTGGGTCGAAATTTAAATATTTCAAATTATATTAGGTTTAAACTAGTCTGAATCTGTCAACTTTAAAGTAGGGATTTCAATTATAATTTAATTATTATTTTGAAGTTCCAAAGATCCCTGATATCCTGAAGTGTTATTTTAAAATTCCATTTTATGTTAATCGTTATTTTAAAGTTCCGAAAATTTGTGAGTTCCTAAAACATGTGTTACATATTTTATAATTCCGTTTAACATTAATTATTGTTTTATAGTTTCCAAAGGGCCAAAAGTTCCCAAAGTGTTGTATTAAAATTCTCTTGTAATATCTATAATACATTTCTTCGCAAAAAGCTATATTCTTTAGTTGGCTTAATGGATGTTCTATTTAATTATCATAGAATGCAAAGTTAAATCACTTTAGAGTCAGTGTCCCAATACGAGGTCGTATATCGACGGTGTTCACACGCATTAACACACTGTTACCCGTGTAACAGTGTTGTAACATGTCAAATTTATCTATCGTCCTAAATATACGCAGAATGAAGGATCCTTGAATATCTGATTAGTTATTAAACGATTTTACGCTGTATATCTGCCATTTTGTTTGCGATCCAATAGATCATTATAATACGAGGAAAAATATATCGAATGATTTATTATTGAGACTCGCCTTAAAGTCATCTTTGTCCGAAGCGTATTCATCTGCAAGACTCCTGCGGATTACTTTGAAAGTTTATCAGCCACATTCTGTTCGTCCGATTTTACAGCTCTTTTTCATTATTCTTTTTTTCTGCCAGGGATCAGAGTTTTGGCTGGTCCTTCTTTTATAACTTTTGCACGCACAGGAATATCTTTCTTAGATTCTTAACCAACAGGTTTCGTTCGTGAATCACGGCGCTCCAAACAGAGGGTTTTGTGATGAAAGGGAACAATATCACAAATGTTAGCGAACCCTTCGTTGGGACTAAAAATTCTTAAGGTCCAAAGATTCTTAGGATTTAGATGTCTTTGGGATCTGAAGGTTTTTAAGGATCATAGATTGATGAGGACTGAAAATTAAAATTTGAGAAATTCTAAAATCTGAAGATTCTTGGAATTTCAAGGTCACTAGAGTCCATAGGTCCTATAGGATTCAAATATTCTTGAGGTCTTAGGGATCCCTAGTATTGTAGGGTCTCTAAGATTAACAGGTTCTTAGGATCTAGGGATTTTTAAAATACTGAGGTTCCTACGGTTCAGAGGTCTAGTAACACTGTAAAGGTTATTAAGGTCTAGGGTCCCTAGGATTCTCAGGTTTGTCGAAATTCACAGGTTCTTAGGATCTAGGGATTTTTAAAATACCAAGGCTCCTACGGTTTAGAGGTCTAGTAATACTGTAAAGGTTATTAAGGTCTAGGGAGCTCTAGAATTCCAGGGTCCCTGGGATTTATGAGTTTGTCGAAATTCACAGGTTCTTAAGATCCAGGGATTCTTAAAGGTCTGAAGCTGCTGGGGTTTAGCGGTTTAGCGAAGTTATACAGATTTTTGGGGTTTAGGGATCCCTAGACTCAGAATTCTAGCGATTCTAGGAATCTTAAGGTTCCCAGGGTCCTCAAGTTCGATGGGATGCAAAGATTCTTTGATTCCAGGGTTCCTTGAAATTTTAAAATTTCTAGAGTTCACAGGATTCACGAAATCCAAAGAATTCTTCGATTCTAAAGATCTTCGACTTCCTGAGATCCCTAATACCAAAAGATTCTTGGAACCGTGCTGCCCACAGGATCCGTAGGTCGAAAAATTCCAAGAATACCGAAATCTAGTCTAACCTCAGGCTTCCAACGAGGAAACGATCGGAAGGATTACAATGATAAAGAACAACTCGCAATTTATAAAACGTACTAATATATAATATTTATTGTTTGCAATAAACAGCGTAATATAATATCACCTCTGGCACAATCTCACGATGGCAAGACAACGCGAAAACGGTATTATATTCGATATTATTCTCACATCACTTCTGTTCCGCAGCTTTGTCTCTGCTTCTTCTCTTCTCTTAAAACAAAACAGTACACTGCGCGCGCTCGTAGTCGGGCCCCGGCAAGTGGGTCGTATTTTTTTTTATTTTCTCATTTTCTTTTTCTTTTTTTTTTTTCAACACAACTCTTCTCTTTCCCTTACACGGATACACTTCTAACAACGTTGATAAAAAAAAGCGAAGTTCTTCGCATTCGTCGTTTACGTAGCTTTTAAGTACGATATCGAAACGGCGGACGAACGATCAAGAAAAGACCACGAATCACTTTCTTTCTATCTGAAAGAAAAAAAGAAAAAAGAAACTATCTTTATAACATAGAAAGAAGAATGGTAGTAAAAAAAAAAAAAAAAAAAAAATCAACGTTCATTCTTTATTTCTTCTTGAATCACTGGGGTCTCGTTTTTAAGATCGAGGTCTTCTCCTGACTGTGACTGCCTTTCATGATACATAACATTAATTAATAATATTAATAAACGTAAGGATTATAAAGGATGATACGATAGCAATAAAAAGAAATTCGTTCCTGCACGAGTCTTAACTGCAATAATTGATCAAAGTAGAATGATTCTCTTCTTTTTTTGGGGGGGACGGGGAGGGCTGGTTAACTCGATACGGGGGTGTTGAGCTAGGGAAGATATCATCGGTTACGAATAAAAATGTCATGGAGCAACGCTAACAATCTTCACATTTCTAAAATACCTCTTCTTCTTCTTCTTCTTCCTCGATTTTCAGACACGCTTCTTTTGTCTCTCCATTCATTCTCGTTACGTTCATTCGCACTTTTGTTTTCTTCTTCTTCGGATCCTTTCCCACTCTCATTCTCGCACCATTGGAAACACTCATCCCTCGTATAAAAATAATAATAATATTAATAATAACATACGTATTACGTAGATCTAGTCAATAGAATCAAATATATATATATATATATATAAATCTATATATAATAATAATTAGTAATATCAAACTATATGCTGTCTTGCAATTGATGTAACAAAATATAGTACTCATATAATAATATGCATTTTACAAGCGTATTTTGATCCTTGCTTTGATATCGGTGTTCGTGGTACATGTGTGTGTATGTATGTGTGTTTATATGTGCGAGCTTGATGGCCTATATTTCGAGTCGAATCTAAACGTAAACTAACCATGATTTTATAATTAATGTGCGAAGAAAAGTGACACAAGTTGAAGAGTTCGAAAGTTGTACGTAATAAAATCAACCCTTGAAACGACGGACCATGGATGGAGCTATAACGATTTATATGGAAGCTTGGATTATTTTAAAAATTTCAAATCGTTTCTTTCAATATTATTCGACAAACACACGGAGGTCTTATACTTTTCAACAATTATTTAATTTTAAATACCGAATTAGTTATGAAACTCCAATTGCCTAATATACGAATTATTGCGTTTACAAACGTTATTGCTTAAAAATCGAAACATCGTGGTATTTTCTAGGTTCTAAAGATCAACATAACACGAATTTCTAAAATCCGCGACTTCGACATTTATTTCTTACGAAATCGATAATAACTCCTTCTGAAAGTGATACAAGTTAATTTCGTTGCGATAAAATTTGAAAAACTTCGACTGTACGTCACTTTTCTTATCAGAGATGCGACGTATGTAAATGTGTTTGTGTGGCTGTACATATACATGCGAGCGATACAAAAATCACTATATTCGTGAATGACGAACGGCACGCTTTCACCAGTGGCACGTTAATGTTACTTCATCTTACAAAACGACATGACCGCAGGCCATTTACGACGACGACGTTGCGCAGAGTCATCCGATGACACGTATTCTTTCCCGCCAAAATCAAGATAAACTCCGGTTAAACCTTCGGGGACCACGTATGTATATGCATTCAAATTTAATCCCACTGGAATGAAATAACAATGATCATTTGTGGCTAGCGATGAAAAAAAAAAAAAAAGAAAACAATGGAAAGAAATTTTCATTTTAATCGACGGTCCCCAAAGGATATTTTTTTTAACATTCTATCAACGAACGTGAAATTCGTTAAAGATACAACTATCTATCCTAAATATTGCTGATTGCAATGAACCGCGATTCCGTCGAAATTTATTATCTTTTTTCTATTTTATCGTAAACTAGTCCTTACTAAGAAATCATCTAAAAAAAAAGGTTAATTACACGAAGCAGTGTGTATCCACTCTTGTGATGTTACGTATTTGATTGAGTAATACTTGCTCTTGGTAAATAATATCAGAAAGGATCCTGGGCTACTCAGGAGCGTCCGCTGCGAAGTATCCTTAAGAGTACTTGATCAGTATTAAATACGGATTGTTCAGATTCTCCTTGAATTGTATAAACAGTGAGATACATAGATGAACAATTAGCAATAAGAAAAATGAAAAAAAAAAAGAAAGAACGGAAAAATTGGAAGCGTTTGACGCCAGCCATGGATTGTTTGATGATAAAGGAGGATGTTCCTCGACCCTTCTTTGGATTATGGGGTATGATTCATTTTTTAAATAAGCACGCTTGAAACGCGCGATTATATTTCATTTCATCCAGTCTTGAACCCCTTTTGAACGTGATTGGTAAAAATCAGAAATATTGTAAATTGATTCAAAGATGATGGTTCCACAAACCATGTAAATTTGAAGATCCAAAGAAGGGTTAATTGTTCGGTACGATAATGCTTCAGAATCTGATCAAGATCGAACAGAAACGTATGAGCGTAACATTATGAAGAGATATAATGGTTTGGATGGCACCCGTCTATCTTGGAATGGCGACATTAACCCTTGTGTCGACCAATTTGCATCACGAAACAAAGTATTCCTGCTGTGTATCATGAAATGATTGATATTCTCTTGAAATTCTTTTAGATTCCGAGTTGATTGGAAAACGTAATGTTTCTGGGAGTTTCAACACGTTGAGTGCCTCAGAGTGTTCGTCAAAAACTGTATTCCTCGGTTAAACTTCGACACAATACGAAGGGAAAGCGTGGTAAATATAATATAATTGCAATTATTTATTAGCGTTAACTCTTTGAGGGCGTAGCGATTTGAAAGCAATCGTTCTACGGAGCCGATTCGGTGGATAATTGTTATAATTGTAGATCGCTAAAATCTGTATAAATGGTTCACAAAATACACCCAGTCAATTTATAATATTTTAATTTTGCTTCGAAAATGCAAATTGCAATTTAAGTCGTATTGCAAATGGGTTAAGAGCGAAAATGTTCACGGCCGTTTTATAAGCTTACACGAATTCGAAAAACGGGAATCTAGAGCGATCCAGCAACATTGCGGCAGAAATATTAGAAATTTTGTAATGCAAATAGGTATTTGATTATTAACACAAGGGTCAAAGAGTTCTAGTCTTGGTACAAAAGCTTGTTCAATTAAAACAAACTGATCGATCGCATCATTGACCCTCGAACGACGCAGCTGGCTCTTTGTTGATCCAACAGAGTAACAATATAAATTTGAGATTCTAAATTTTGTACCATTTTTCTAACTATTATCATTCTAATTTTAATTAATGTATCGTACACATTTATCGGAGTCTGAGGTCATTATTGACCCGGTCAACGTCGTTCGGGGGAGAATTTATTCTCTAAACCGACGATACGAGATAAAAAATATGTAATGAATCCTTCATATAAATCTATACGTCATACGTACAACTTAACACGTAATGGGACAGGGGGTGACATGGAGGGGTTCCTTAAATCAATTTTGATTGATTTATAATAGAACGCGTACGCGTTTCAACTACGACGCCACGGTTTACCCTATAAGCTAACAACCATCGATATAAATTGTTCACAAGTGAAAAACAAACAAAAATATATAAAATAACGAGTCGCCTTGCACGGCTACGGATATACTTCTTCGCGATCTTGTGTCTCGATTCGGGGATCCTGAGGCCATACCAGACAAAAATATAAAAATTGGCTATAAATGTTGTTTTACAAAGTTGTAAGTAGATTATCAGAGTACATTCGTCTCAACTACATGCATGGAAAATTGTAAAATTAAAGTGTTTAAAGAACCAGTGAAAATGATTAACACTTTGACCGACACAGTAGAAATATCTGTGTATGGTCAGACGCAGGATAATTTAGATTACTAGTTGTGACAATACCAAGTGCTAACAGTAACCATTATGGGCGTAAATGCCACAATGAAAATGGACGTGTGTAGTCAGACACGGTAAAATCCTAATTATTAACGATGCGGTTAATTAATTTTCAAATTTTAAATTTCAGTTCGATAGCCAGCATTATTAGCTTAATACGTTGA
Organism: Stelis phaeoptera; assembly: GCA_943735885.1. Classification (NCBI taxonomy): domain Eukaryota; kingdom Metazoa; phylum Arthropoda; class Insecta; order Hymenoptera; family Megachilidae; genus Stelis; species Stelis phaeoptera. Next base: position 8,269,926 of record OX030939.1, on the reverse strand, counting down.
GGACGACGTCGGTCCCTGGGGACTGACAGTGGACTTTTCGTTTGGAAATTTCCAAATTTCTAGACTTTAAGGTTCCAAAGTTCCAAATTTCGAACTTTCCAATCTCAATTGTCCAAATTTCTAAATTTTAAATCTCAAATTTCCAACTTTCCATACCTCAAATTTCTAAATTTTAAATTTTCAAATATCCAAATTTCAAATTTTCAAATCTCAAATTGCTAAATTTCAAATTTCCAAATTTCCAAATATCAGATTTCTAAATTTTAAATTTCCGAATCTGAAATTTCCAACATTCCATGCCTCAAATTTCTAAATTTCAAATTTCCAAATTTCAAATTTCCAAATTTCAAATTTCCATATTTCCAAATATCAGATTTCTAAATTTCCAAATTTCCAAATATCAGATATCTAAATTTTAAATTTCCAAATATCCAAATTTCGAACTTTCAAACTTCAATTTTCCAAATCTCTAAATTTCAAATTTCTTCCAAGACACCACGTACTTTTCATCCAACAAAAACTTTCTACAACAACGGATGTATTCAACTGCCGCGGTATACAGCTCCAATCAACCCTACGGTCCTCGAAAACGATACACAAGATCGATCACTATCAACTAACAATCGCTCCTCTCTCGTTGACTTCTTATATTGTACGGTTTACGAACAGTTCCTTGTGCTTCTCCAATCACACGCAGTATCGTCTTCCATCTTCATCCTCTTCGTGTCTTCAAGATCGATCACGATGATCGAAGCGTCTTCCTCCTATCTGTAGATCCACTTCCATCTCGACGATCACCCGATACTCTTCGACAACGCGGACGTGACTGTCCCAGTGTCCCTTTTTCTCTCTTTCTTCACATTGCACCGTGTCGACGATCCTTCGGCCTCGATCGTCGACGGCTGCTCTTATTTCCTCAGATTTATTTACACGAAACGTTTTAATCTACGCATTTTTAATATACTTTCGTCGAGCGTTCACTTCACGTATTGCCAGTGTCGTGAACGTGCGCGTGAGGGTGGGACGAGTTTGTCAGCGGCGAGTGAGCCACGTGAGCAGGCGTCGAGGATAGTTCGATCAGGGTGACGTCGTAGCCAGCTGTGGTAGGTGGATCCCCTGGATCACCTGGATCCCCGGGCGAGCCAGGATTGTTGGGATTACGCTCGTTGCTCGGGTCCGGGTTGATTCTCGAGTGGGTCACCTCCAACAGGAACAGGTCCTCGTCCACGTAGTATCGGATCATGTCGTCGTCAATTTTCGCTGTAATTCTGCAACAGGCCAATCAGATGATTCGTTAGAGCGTTAAAGTGCTCGATTGATGTTAAACGCAGTGTTTAAAATTTGGCTCGTGTTTCTATTAACTGGAATGTTTGATATGTTTAGAGCAGTGGCGCGCTCAGGGTTTAATCTTGCTGGCTGGTTGATGGGAATTTTATAAAAATAGAAAATAGCTTGGTAGACGAATTTATTTAACCCTCGAGTATCATGGCAAAGTAGGCGGTGTATCAGTATTTTAATAAAAATAAAAATTGTGATATGGAATAATTTTTGGGGTCAATTTTCAGTTTCCAAACCACGGTAGTTAAGCAGGACATGATAATATGTAGAATTTAGGTCGTAATTATTTAGAACATATTTTGTCAGACAAGTTGAGAAACGAAATAATTAATTATGCTACAATGATTATTAATTTGAAATATATTTCTTAGAAATCGAGCAAAATAACAATTGAAATTTTCCGGAAAATCTTGTTTGTCTTGGAGACCATTTGGCGCCCAGGGCATGGTAGACCCCCTTACTCCCCCTCGCCGCGCTACTGCAGTTAAGGGTTGATAAAATTCAATTTCATTTTTTCGTTTCAAAGCTTTTCTTCAGTAATTGGGGAAGAAATTTACTATTTGGTGATGTTTTTATCTCCTTCCTGAGTGCGCCAATAGCTGGAGTTATGCAAAAGTTTCTATTCCTTGTTTGGTATTGCAACAAATATCATTTTGCAAGTAAATTGATCTTAAAATAATAATATCAAATGCTCTGAAAAAAGCTACAGTTCCATTTGAAAAACGAACCGATCAAGATTATCATGCAACTTTTACAGAAGAAACTTTTCCATATCCTCGACGAGATGTTCCTACGTTTCCAGTTAAACAGAAAGGCACGTACGTGAACAAAGGAAACGGAACTCGAGACCCTCGGCGTGTTTGAAACACCGTGAAACGCACGTTACAATGCAACAAACGGGGGGATCGTATGACCTGACTTTCATTATGTTCGTTTCGTGTTAAGGGGCAGGAAACGTGAATTCTGTCGCGTTCCGGCGTATTCGCTTTCGTTTCGTTAGAGCTTCGAAATATTCCGGGTCGTCCAATTCATAATTTCACTCCCCTAATTACGTTTCAATTTCAATTACTCCATCATGTTTCAAATTTTATTCCAATCAAATTTCGTACGATCTGTTCAGTGTTCGTTAACACACTAGTAGTCTTACAATTAGCATTACATTGTTGAATCATTTGATAAAAATCTGCCGATTCTAACGATGCAACGGTTCCAAAGTCCACCATCGTATCGAATTAAACGACGAAAGAGCAGGAATTCCGTTTTGTATTAAAAAAAAAAAAAAAAAAAAAAAAGAAACAAAAAAAAAAGAAAAGAAAAAGTAAGAGTACACAAAAAACACTGGTATCCATGCGTGATGCGTTCAAGAAGTGACATGCAGTGAAATAAGCAAGCAAAAGGCAGAGACAGTCATGCATGCATGGAACGCTGGTGACAGAATGCAAAGGAAGAAAAGGAATAAAATACACCAAGAAGAGATTAGTGGATTAGTCGGCGTGGTTGAAGAGACACGAAAGCTTCGGTGTGGCCAATGACAAGTATCCTCAGGGTGAACGAATGGTCCACGTTAATAAAGAAAGATAAAGAAAAAGAAAGAGAGAGAGAGAGAGAGAGAGCCAACAGATAGAAGCAAGATTAAAGAGGAAGGTATTAAAGGGTGTGTACGGCATCGGAAGTGGGAGAGGGACAGCCGTAGAGAAAGAGAGATCACACACTGAGGCAAACCAGCCGGAGAGAGTCAGGCAATGTCACCGTTATGGCATGCACTACTGCGTGGGCGGTGCATGCAAGTAAAGATGACACTCTACTAAACTTACCCCTTTGTGTTTTTGCGATAGAGGTTATTAATACTCGAGGATGCAATTTTGTACTTTGACTCAATCTGCAAAATAGAAAAAAGTAGAACATTAGAATTTTGATAATGGCTAAGGACCATCGTCGTATTTCGTAGTCGTACAGGCTCTCTTTCTTTGTATACTTTGTCCACGAAACGCATATCGAAAATTTATAATAAATCAAATAATAAAGAAACACGAGGGAGAGGCAAACAAAAGAAACATCGAGCAAATAATATAATTGTTCTCAATGACGAACAACCATCGAATTGAAAGAAAAGAATATCGCGAGTTTATTCACGGTTTTTTTTCCACTTTTTTCTTCTGACACATTTATTGGGACCAGTTTTGGTCAACAGTTCAATGTAAAATGGCACCTCTAACGTCGAAACCATTGATCGTTTCTCGCGATCCTCAGGGGTTAATGATTCTTTTCCTTTTCTTTTATTTATGTATATATATATATCGTATTAATTAATGAGGATTTTTGGAGCAGTGATGCATGCGCGTTAATATTAATATCAGCGTAATGGGACGGTGCAACAGGTATTAATAAATGGTGTGGTATGCCCTCGCATGCATGGCTAATACTTATATATATACATATATATATATACGTGTGTGTGTGTGTGTATGTATGGGTGTGTTTCTTGTATATCTCCTGTTACTCTCGCGCATCACTCATTATTCATACCGGGGCCACCGACGTCAAATCGAACACGACCGCGTAGAGAACGTGATAAATTGGCCACGTCAAGATACCGCCAGGTTAACGTCGCTGACGTCGAAATGTTCTGCGTGTCGCTTTCTATCAGGGATTTGTTACCGTACAGGTTTCGAAACTGATCGTCCGGTATAATAAATATAGAATCGAACGATATCGCGCTTTCGAACGCTTCCGGGCTCGCTTATGCAACCGGCGTTTATCAATTTTTGCGAATACCCCCGCGGCTCCTGTGAATTTTCCTGCCCTTTTGTGGAACCGAACGTGCATCGACCAGCAACGGCATGCCAGAAATTGTAATACGAGCAACAGAAAAAAAAAAAAAAACCAAAGACAATGTGTCGGGTAGTTGCGTATCGAATAAAAGTGTCACAAAATGGCACTTGATGTATACCAATTTGAAGTTTAAAGTTTGAAGAAGTATTTTGTATTATTGCGAGACACAGGCGACTCGAAATTGCATATACGCTAATTAGAATGGTCGGTCAATTGTTTGACACAGGGCGTAATGAATTAAATAAAGACTGTTGTCGGTCCAGACAAGAGTGCCCCTTTTTGGGCGAAATACTAATCGTGAAGACGTCAACGTCACCACGGCCCTTAGCAACGACTTTTATGGCCCTTTGGGCCTCAACGAACTTTCCTTTGCAAGAGGGAAAGCGAGTTTATGCTAACTCTAAATTATCTAACACGATCCCCATTAAAGATATCGAAGATACGCTTACGTAGTCATTTTCGCCGAACCTTAATCTTCAAATTGATACACCGTAAGTGCCATTACGCAATACTTTTATGTCATCAAACTGAGCCATTCGATACGCAATAGCCCAACACAATTTGCCATTTACAAATACACCTCTACGATACAATCTACAATTTCCAACACGCCCTAAACAATCGCAGGTAGGGCTGAATTTCTCAAGTTACAGTCCAACCGTTCTTTTTTTTTTTTACAGAATGGTTGACACGTGCGCGTTCGAACAAGGTGTCGTGTGTTGCGTGTGATCGCTATACAAAGAATCCTTGACATTTCTTACAGCGTTCAACAGTCCCTGAACGGTCGGCGGCGTCACGTGCAACGGCGTGTAGACATCCTCGGATTCCTGGCGAACGTACAGCATCACTCTCTCCTCGGCGTCGGCCGGACGAAGATGGGGCGGTTGTTGTTGGAGATGGAGACGATTACCAACCCCGGAGACAACCGTGCCGGCCAGGCCCGTTTGTTGCACGCCCTGCAGCACCGAGCCTTGAAGCTCCTGCACCTGCATCAGCAACGAGTCCTTCTTGTCGTGCAGACTAGTCAGATTGTCGGGCGGAAAGTGGTTGTGGAACTTGAGAGCCGGCAAGCTGGGTCTGCCGCAGGACGGATAAGGGCTGCTGCCACCCGCCTTCAATCCTCCGCCCTCGCCATTACTCAGGGACGAGGTGTCTGTATCGCCACCGCCCCCGCCGCCACCTCCGTAGAAGCCCGACAACTCCATCGTCGAGAACTGTCGTGGAAAACAAGAAACAGACATTTCGTGAACGCGTGTACCCAAGATTCTTTATTAAACCTTTTCAGACCAGGTGGTAAGATTCTTCAGATGTGCTCAACTTTGCTCTCGGATGCGAGAGTCAAGTGTCTTCTATCGTTTGTACGAGCCACTTTTGGTTTCTTCGGCTCTGTGTGTGTTCACTCGAGAGTAACAATCGAGAGGGTGACTTTCGATTAACTAAAAAAAAAACTCTCGACAGTATTTAACATGATCGTTTACTTCCGAATGAACACGTGCTCTAGGAAACAAAAGTCAGTTGGACATACGTTAGGAGACACTTGTTCATCTCGTTCCAAGGAGCAGAGTGAACTGAAACGTGTTCGAAAAATACACCACCCCTTCTGAAAGGGTTAGGCAACAAATTCGAGAATTTTTAGACGCTTCGAAGGAATCAAAGTTAGAGCTTCTCGAGACCAGAGAATCATGTATTCGTACAATCGGACCTTGTGTATTCAGAGTTGTTGGCTACAATTTAAGTTGGGTACCGTTCGTTTTTACGGAGATTGCTACTATAGTTTGTTATGGCGATGTAAGAGTTGCGGTTAGTGGAGAGTTTCGGCGGTGTTGAGAGCAGAGGATTGTGGTGGATACTACGCAGACGTATCGGTGCCCGATTTCTTATTCAAATTTCTGGTTAGTTCGTAGACAGACCAGCCGCTTTTGCGGCCTCCAGTTCGAACGATTAACACGTTCACGGAACGTTCGTCGCGATGTTATTCTAATCTCGTGGAACGAATTTTCGTGTGTTCAGGTATCCGTGAAGGTGTTAAAAGTAAGTGTTTCAAGCTAAATATTCTCTTAAAGAAATCTGTTTCGAGAAAAGCATCATTTTAACCCTTTGCACTCGAGCGGCGCCTCTGAGGCGACCTATTTAATTTACTAGAGTATTTTGAAATGTGAAATTTAAGCTTTATTCCTATTAACTAAACTTTATTCCTTGCAACTCTTTTCTTTTAAAATAATTTGTTTAATTTTCAGAAGTTTCGCTGGAAAAGCGGACTAGATATCTGTACGTATCGAAAAATGCTTCGACCGCAAAGGGTTAAGAGAAAAAACAAATATAGAAGAAGGTAGTAAGATTGTTGCATATCGAAGTCTGATAATACAATATTATACTCATGATACGTCAATTTGAAGCTCAAAGTTTGATAAATAAGATAATATTCTTAATATAAAATGGCTGATTCTTTATTGAAACAGGCACAAGTTACAACCGTTCATTCTCATATTTTTAAAAATAATTAAAATATCTCTTAAACATTTGTACAATCATTTTCCTCAGACTTTAAGCTTTAAACTAACGTGCAACAAGTACCATTTTCTGATAGCTTTATGTCATAAAATCGTGTTAGACTGCAATCGCGTGATACGCACATAACATAAACCACTCTTTTCCTATAAAATAGTATAAAATTAATTTAGACAATACCTATTAGATGTACATTATACAATCTTTCAGATTACGCGACAGAGTGTGATTTTCATCCGTTTGAAACATTTCAGACAAAAGGACTATACAGTTTCATAACAAATACACGATGTTATGATATATCCTGATCGATTGGAAATCTTGACAAAATACCTTGTCTATGGTGTGTTCAGCAGGTGGTGAAAACAGAACCGGTGGTTTGTGAAGATCTACCATAGAATAAAATTCGCTGCGTTCCGTCACCGAATGATACAATTCGTCCAGTTTCTTTCTGCCTGTGGCCGTCATCTTCCTCTTCGCCGCTCTCCTCTCCTCGTCACGAGTCTTCCTTTCGGCTCCCTGAGCAAACAACGCCCGAAACAACTCGTTGATTCAATCATATCAACAATTTTCGGTAAGCGAATACGATTATATCAAATACCTTATCGCAGAACACTTTGATCTGACAATAGCCACGATGCGAGGGTGGTGTGTAAGTGTGGGCGTGCGGCGGCGGTTCTTCGTAGGTGTCCACCTGAATGTGCAAAGGCAATCCCTTCACACCCTTTTGACTGGAGAAATCTGTGCTGAGACACTGAACCGCCACGTTGATCTGCAACATTATTAGTGAAAATAATATTTAATTTTTCAAGTTTGATGGTACGGTCAACCTTATGGAAACACTTGAACATTTTTTACAATTAAATAATTAGTAAAAGAAGTGGTGAAATAAACTGCAGATAGCGTTAATATTAAGCTGACAATGCTAGTTATCGGTTTGAAAGGTTAAATTTGTAAATTAACGGATTGTATTCTTAATAATTAGAATTTCAGCGTGTCTGACTACATACGTCCGTTTTCACTGTGTCAGTGAAAGAGTTAAATAACTCATGAAATTAATAAGCTTGGATATTTCTTTAACACGGTTTATTTCGGCACCAAACGAATTAACTAGGTATAATTAAGTATGTAACGATATTCTAAATTTTGACAATTCGCGAGTATTATTATATTTCTCTAAGGTTTGGACACGATTGTCCCAGTATTCGAGGATTAATCCTTTCGCTACTATAGACCCACCCCTCGAATACGTATACCACGGTATTTCAATTATTAAGCAATAAAATATTGAATTATTCAATATCTCCGTATAATAATCGAAAGAATATTTAAACCGATGCTTCGAAGTTTGAAAATTAATTCAGGGTCCGTTCTTCAAGCGTCAAATATAAAAATGTATATCGTAAGCTAATTGCAGTGGATGAAATTAATCGATTCTTCTTTAATAACAGAGACGATCGTAACGAAAGGGTTAATGAAACCGTGGAACATTTTAACCAGATGAAATGATCGACAATGAATAAGCACAAGCCGGTACCAGGAGCCTCCCATGGATATTGTTAAATGTAAATGAAAATCAAAGGATCATTTTTCTCGTACCTTGGCCGAGGACTCGAGTGGGTTCCAATAAACGGCGATCGCATTGTGTGCAACTTCCTCTATGCAGCCTACCAATCCCACGCTGTTCTTCGTGTCTGTAATGGTATAGATTGTTACAATATATTGCAAATCATTCGCCGACGACGCGAAAAGGCGCGATTCCTATTCGATCCGCTTCCATAACACGATTCTTACCGTGACTATTAATCCTGCGTCGTGTGGCATGCACAGAAATACAAGTCTTGTAAACGTGTAATGGAAAATTAACTCGTAGACCCCGGTACCATAGCAATTAACGTCGTAATTTTGAGTTTAATCATACGCGAACAGGTATAGATATTGATTTTTAATTTTAAATACCGTGCTTGAGGAATCACGTGTTTTGGAACAAAAATATTGCAAGTCTTTAAGTTTTGAAAGCTTTGTGTCAATTTATACTTTGATAGTAAAATTGTATACATATATCGACGCTACGATTCAAATTTGATTTCCTACGAAAGGGAATTTATTCTGTTTACTAGGTTTACTTTGCTATTACTAATATTAATATTATCATAAAATATTATTTTACCGACACTGATACTATTATTAATATTACCATAAAATATGAGTATTACTAATATTAATATTACTAATATTAATATTACCATAAAAAATGAATATTTCACTGATATTGATACTAATATCAATATTACAAAATACTTATCTTAAGTACAGAAAAGTAAAAATTTCTTGCAAGAAACATACCTAATGAAATGTCATTTTTTACAAAGAACGGACTTAATGCATTTCGGTTTTGGGGTCCCAAGTTTTTTGCTCTTATTCTTTTTTTTTTTATAAGAAAAGCGTGAACTGATTGGAACAAACGAACGAATCCGGACATTCGTTTCAGACGATTTAATGAGATCAACTGTTGCGCACAATTGTGCACGCTTTACTTACCAGCGTCCAGGATGCGTTGCTTGACAGAATGTTGTCTTCCGTGCCAGAATTGCCACGCCTTAATCTCGTCCTCGGGACTCTTCTCCTCTCGGAACATCAACATTACCACGCTCTGCGTGACAAAACATCAAAGAGAACGGTATAAGTACTTTATTAAACCACGATACACTGTGAGGGCAGACGGATGACTTCCGGTGGCGCGTTTGGTACCACCCCTTTTTCTCCGTTCACAGCTAAGAATTACACAGCTAAGGATTTTTTACCAAACCCTTTGATGCTTCTTTTTTACCTCATAAATTTCTTATTATAAGTTTCGTACATTTTTTTAATATAATAGTTTCTTTATGACGTTTTTTATTTTTGTATATTGGCGCATTGGTATATTATCCTTTTTGGTACTATTTTTGTTTAACAGCGAGGAAGATAGTAGTGATATTTTTGAAATGTTTGGTGAGTGTCTCATTAAGAAGCTGGTCCTATTGTTTCAATCGTAGCAAGTTTATTAATCTTTAACCTGTCACAGATGATCGACGCAAAGCTGTCGTAGAAACTTACAAATTTCTACGTATATTCAATAAATATTGTCCTATGCTTCTGACACACAGAATAAATTTGAGTGTGGACAGTATACAGGGTGTCCCGTAACTAGTGCAGGAGCCGGAAATGGAAGGTAGCTGAAACGATTCTGAACAAAAATTTCCTTTGCAAAAATGTCGGATAAGGCATTGTTCCTGAATTATTAACGAAAAACACTGACCAATCAGAGCGCGCGTAGAGCTATAATGACGTCGGTCTAGAACAAATCACGGCTGAGCGCGTGCTCAACGCGCGCTCTGATTGGTCAGTGTTTTTCGTTAATAACTCCAAAACGAAACCCTGTTCGACATTTTTGTAAAGGAAATTGTTGTTCAGAATCGTCTCAGCTATCCCCCCATTTTCCGATGTTACACTAGTCCCATGTATTTTGAAGAAGGGAATTATTACTTATTTTATTTTAAATAAGGAATATTCAGTGAGTTCACTATGCTAAGCTTAACAGTGCTCCGTCCGCGAAGGATTAAGACTCCAGTTTTCCCGATTATAATTAGAATAATCATATACGCGCAAATAACTCAAAGTTTCCGCGCTCAAAGTCGAGCGTAAACTCCTGAAAAATTCGCGAATTCGCCAGAAAATGGACTCTGGTGAAAAGCCGAGCAACAGCATCGGGAATCAAAAGTCGAGATTATCGGTTTGTCGATCGGCAGAGGTGCGTTCGAGTGGTTGGCCGATTACACGGATCATAAATCACTCGGTAGCGTGTAATTATGTAACATAGATTATAGATTCCAGCATCGACACGCGGCTTGAATGAGCGGTTGCGTGTATCCAGCGGGAAATTTTTCGAATTTTACGCATAACCACTTGGCTGCTCGTACTCATCTCGCTCTTTATTTCTGTATCATTTGCCCTTCAACGATCTCTCGAAAGAACGGAGGATTTACAGACAATGGCTGGGATATATCGGTAACGGAACACGAGTCACGGAATCCGCTGACACGCGTTAAAACGCGAAATTCGCGTGAGCGTGCGGCATCGCGAGGGACACGCTCGACCGGTCGCGCACGCACACCGTATAAATCAACCGATACCGTATAATCCAGTAGCATAAATTGCACCATTCGACACCGCTAATTCCCAATAAATGGCCGTCTATCCTTAGATAACCGCGTTTTCGACCGACTTTTCTTTTATCGACTGTGTCCCGCGATCATGATTCATCGACGGTGAAAAAAAAAATCCCCGTTACGGTTGGGATGCAATCACGTTGATTAATTGGTTTCTTTTCTTTCAGAGCAACCGCGTTTTTCGATTAAAATGGCGACTCGTCGATCGTTTCAGGTGGCTGTAATTACGGGATATTACGTTTCGTGTCCCCGTTCGACGAAACAGTTTTACAGAGTGTTAAGAATTTTATGGTAAAAAGGAAGGGAGCGAGGGGCGGGGGTTTCAACAGGTTCACCATAGGGTGGATATTTGTATTTCAGACTTCGGTTTAGTACTTCAAATTGTTGGTACTGCAACTGAGGCAAAGAGCAGGTATAATAAGAGGCGATACTCAGGGTGGAACTTTTGAAGTTACGATTTTGATAGTTACGGTGATTTATACAATTTCTATTGGTTTCAGGAAACTTAAGATCCAAGGGGGTTGAACGGTAGAAGACACGTTAACTCTATCGCTACCCCTATCCATACGTTCTTATATGAATTCGTTTAACTCCAAATCTTATTTGCAACGTTTCAAAAAATCGATACTTCCTGTCGAGGGGACTATAGCCGTCCTTGGCAGCGAAAGGATTAAAGTCGTACACTGTTACCTTCCTGTTTTTGCGAATTACTTATGACGAATTACTTACGACCACAAGGGTGGCACGATTTCATCTGGAATAGATAACTTTTTATCCGACGTATATTGTCGGATAAGCTTCTAACCTTCTCGCGAACCAGTTACACACGCCCCGGAGGTGTATTTCGCGGGTTAGCAGTTTCTCGAGCCGGGGTACAGATTGCCGACAAATAATTCAGAATCAGGCAACCGTTGAACGGGCCCGGCTGGGTAGGCGATGAAAAAACTTGGGCCCCGAGCTACGATAACGCGTGGTTCGCGTGAGCGTGACATCGGTCGTCGCGACAGAAGCACGCTCGACTAAGCAGACCGGCGCGCCGTGTGTTTCTGGCCGTTCGACGACCACGACGTCGGTAGACCAGGATTTTTCGTGATTCGGGTGAATGGGCGAAGAATCGGCCGAGCCGTAGGAAAATACGGTTTTATCGACGGATACGGGAGGTTAAATGTAGAAGGAAGACGGGGAAAGTGGTTAATAAGGAGGAATTGGCGGCAACCGGGCAGGCGCACGCGGAAGCGACGGAGATGTAGAAAAGAAAGATTGAAACGGAACGGAGAAAGTCTACCGCAGCTATGGATATTCGAAACTCTGTTTCGCCGAGTTTTGCACTCTTGCCATTGGTTTTCAATCCTAAGGGGCTTGCAAAGTGTAATAGTTTTTTAGAAGCAGCCATGGTTAGTAATTGTTCCTGATTTTTACCACTTATTTATTTCAATATATCGCCGTTTAATCTGGGAATTTGGTGATTTGAGACCTTGAGAATTTTCGTAATTTTGTAATTTAGTATTTTGGTAATTCCGTGATTTGTTAATTTAGCAACTTAGCAACTTAACAAGCCTAATAGTCAAAGCATTTAACCTAATCTACAATGGCAACTTTCCAGTATTATAACTAGTGATGCCACCTTTCTATCCAAAATTCAGACTACAGAGTTTCGACTCGTTTCTGAATTTTCATTCCGTAGCCACATCAGGACAAGGTGTTCCTGGATAATTAATGATTTTGTATATTGGCTCGCCAGCGTGTAGATACGCTGATTGTAGCTAGGTGGCTCGAATCGACACGCGGCTGAACGTTCGATTAGCAATTAACGAGGAAGTCGTAACTTGTGCCAGTACTACCGGGAAAGAGGGGGGCAGAGAAAAAAGGGGGGGGGGGGGAAGAAAAGAAAAATAAACGGGAGAATCGGCAGCTTTATCAGAATGGAAATTGCTAACGGTGCGCTGCGCTGCCAATTAGAGCCGCGAGAACAAACGACCTCGCCCGACTTCTTCTTTTCGTTGCCAGTGCGAATTCTATCGCTCGTAACAGTTGGTGAACCAGCTTACACGATTATGCGCCATTATACAGCTCGTAAATTTGGGAATATTTTATTTGATTTTTCAACCTGACATTAACCCTTTCGCCTAGTTACGGGACACCCTGTATATATAATATTCCCATCTAGAGAGAAAGGGTTAATAATTTTCCAAGAAAATAATATCATTAGTACAGTTCTTCCAAATATCGTATTAAAATTTCGTTGTTAACTTTTTCTGATCATCGTTTCTCTTACCTTGACCGTCTGTCCAGCTTTCAATGTCGGCTTGTCGGGATCAGGAACATAGTCCAACGTGATTCCATAAAATTGACCCTTGTTGATGTACGTGATTCGATCATCCTCGCGACGCTGCGACGTGCTGATCGGCGACTCCAGGTGGTATTTGAATCCGTAAGCGGAAAATCTGCGTTCAAATAGTCAGAAGTTATTAACAAAAAAGTTAACGGTCGGTTAATTACGAATAATCGTGACAATTTATTTACACGGAGGCGTTGTGGAAAAAAATGAAATGGCAGCGTGTTTGTCAGTTTGTTATTTCTGCTCTATAATCTTCATACATTACGGTATAATTATTGACGTGATATGGATTTTTTGTTGTTGCTCCACGTAGTGTAAACAAAACTCGAGCCCGATTATACGGATAATTGCGAACAATAACTTGAGACACATAGGTAATTTGAAGTAACGTTTCCTTGTTTCATCTCGCGGTTAAGCTTTTTGGTATGAAAATTTGAGATAAATGATGTCAAATGTGAATTGACTTGTTTTTGAAACAGTTCTTTAAAAAAGAAGTAAATTTCAGATATATAGTTTACTTTTTTTTTTTAAATGAATTGTAAGTAATTTGATGATGAATTAAGGAATTTGGATACTAATGCCTATATTTGGATTTTTGTTCGAGTAACTCGTTAACAGTAGAACTACCAAATGGGTCAAAATAACTTGCTTCGGATTTCTTATTTTAAATTACAATATGTTGATTAAAACGCTTTTGTAGAAATGTCAGTTGGTTTTTGCCAAAGTATTGCCTTAATTATTTTTTTTTTGTTTTTAATTTATTTGTAACTTAGAAGTTAGGGTACAGTGAACGTCGGTAGTTCCAGTGTTGAGCAGCATATAACTTCCTTTCCAAAAACTAAAAACCAAGACAAATTGCCACCCTTCCATCGCAAGGATTAAGCATGAAATTAACTTGAAGAGGGGGATATGTATATTTCAACGATTCTATCCTGAAAAAAAGAAAGAGAAAAATGCTCGAAGACGAACATCAATCAGCAGAAAAACAAACTGATTGCAAAAAGGCCACGTATTCTTGTTGGTCGATAAACGTTTAAGGTTCGGTAAGAGGCGAGTCGTCGCGATCGTAGGAACGCGGCTACCGGCTAGCGACGCTAAATATAGAGCCGCGAAACGCGAAATAAAAGGCGATTATCCTTATCCGAAGGAAACGGGGAGCTTTTCGCGTATCGTCGTCGAGCGAGCCAGCGAGCTTTTCGCCTAGAGAGCCGACCTATTATCTTTATCTACGCGACGAACACGCGTTCGTATTCGTGATAGTTTCTTTGTATTTTGTCTTTTCCTTTCTTCTTTTCAATCGCGCATGGTCACCGACGGCGAACAACCAGGACAGCGGCGGTGCATACGAAGCCGATAACCGAGCCTGGCCCAGGTGAACGGCCTAACAGACTCTGCTCCTGTTCACCGCCTACCTAGTTGTGTCTTGTTATAACTTCTGTGCACACTTGCGAGCCGACGATCATACCGCTCGATCCTGCACAGGAGGAGCTTCCTTCGGTTCTTTCCCAGGAAATCGATTATACTTGAAGAGGATACGGTTCAGGATTCGTTCGGGGAGTTTGATGCGTTCTGAGAGAAATCTTGACGGTTGATGTTGGATTATACTTGAACAGGATACGGTTGGATTTGGGGAGTTGGTTTACCGATCATGGTATATTTAGGATACTTTGATCTTTGCGTAATTTGTTTGTTAGGATTGTTAAAAGGCTGATCGTGGGAATTTCTCATGCTTCTATTATGAAGCTGTCAAATTATGGTTTGAAGGGTTATATGTAGATACTCGAAGGAATCGAGGGTTAATTTTGGAAGGTATTTGGTAGGCTTTGATACAGATTTTGTCAATTTCTAGGATTGATCTTGGATCCTCCTACCTTTACGATTCCTATTATCCAGCGATCAAGTTACCTTTTTAGGTCTTATAGTGAAAATTGATAGCAAATTCTAAGGTACAGTACTGTGTAAAAGTTTTAGGCCGTTTATGTTACGTTACAATTTTACGTCTTTGATAGTTGCAATACGAGCACACAGTTAGGTTGAGCATATATTTTATTATACTAATATTATTATACAGTGTACAAATTATAGAATGTAATTTTGTTATAAATTTGCTAATCAATTCTTTTTATACAGTTTTCGTGTAATTTCTTAATTATTTTGACGTGACCAGCTTTATCGCCTAAAGCTGTCAAATAACTTTTTTAAGTATCATTGACATAAATTTGTTCAAGTATAAAACAAATTTCATGCAGCGGCCTAAGACTTTTGCACAATACTGTATATTGTACTCGACTGCCTCCTATTGCCTTTTGCTATACACATTATATGCTAGCAATCTCGAAATGTGCTTCTGAGATTTCCTCAGTGATCCCCCTACATCCGAGGACCGAAGGTATATCTTGCTATAAGTTTCGAAGCCATTAACACGTTGAGTGCCACAGTGAAAACGAACGTACATAGTCAGACACGATAAAATCCTAATTATCAAGGATGCAGTCGATCAATTTTCAAATTGAACCTTTCAATTCCTTTCAATATTATTAGCTTAATTTCGGGTGTCAGTCACCGCTAACTGACGTGGTGCTTAACGTGTTAACCCACATTCGAACGATTTCTATAATAACCCCTTTTCCGATAAAAGACAGTGGTCACTTACATTTTTGGTATCTGAATTTTGTCCGCGTCGTTCTGTCTGCCAAAATCATGCCAAGGTCGTGACCTGGGTGGATTCGGGTTGGGGTTCGGTGTGGTCGGTGCCGAGGACACCAGAGTTCCACGTTGCACCTGCGCCTGTGCGTGGCTCTGTTGCAACTGCAGTTGCAGAGGTTGATGGTGTATCACCGCACCGCTTTCGAGGACCACAGCGGCTCCTGCTCCCGTTCCACCGGGACATAATTCCGTGTAGTCGAAAGAGGACTGTGCGAAACAATAAAAATTCACCAGTTATTATGACGAAAAGAAATGGGTCACAAACGATAAAAATCTAATCGAATTAGACATGAAAAACTCGTTTCGTTAATAAAAATCTCGGACATTACTTATTAACAAGAATCCGTTGCGTGTTTCCTTGATCTTTAACACGTTTCACCGTGGTGAAAGTGATTATGCCTGTTTTAATCATTTTTAATGCAACATATCAATTTACTGAAATGGCAGTCGGGCTTGTTTTCCATTTCTCCTTTCGCAATTAACCGATTAAATTGCACGAACGTGCCAACCGATAGCACCCACCTTAACGATCCAAACAATCTATCCAATATCTCACTCGAATCGATACCAAATTAACCAATTAGTCCGACACATAATACTGGATATCCGTGGCATAAGTAGCGAGCGCGCAATCCTAGATAATTCCTCGAAAGTTAACCGAATAAATTTAACCTAATCGATTAACGGTGAAAATTGACGCTTTAAATGCCACGGTGAAAGCGTCTATGCGTGATACAGGACGTTATAATTATAATCATAACGTGCCACTCTAATTACTTCGGTTATCAAATGATTATTAGGTAGATTAATTGTTCGAATTTCATCGCAAAACAATCGAAAGGTTAACACAAATCCTCTCAAAAGATTAATTCGAACGATGCTAGCTTTAATTAGGAAAAATCGTTATTCGCTGAGTTTTAATTAATAACTCCGTAGAATTTAATTACCAACCTAATACTTACACACGGTACCTTACGAAATTAATATGATATTAATAGTAATCAGAAATATAGAAAAAAGAAAAAAAAAAAGCTGCCTACGTCCTTCCACACGTCCCGCTAAACGATACCATACTAATAAGCCAATAGCGTGTATCACATGCGATTCACGGGACGTGCCAATCGTTTCGTTATCATTGAAAAACACATGATTTCTTTATAAACAATTGCATACGCATTATTTACGTTTGTTGAAGAATTATCGAGAACTAGCCGTCTTCCGTGAAACAAAAGAGGAAACAGCCACGATAGAAACAAGCTGACGGTGTTGCGGTCTCGTAAAATTGACCAGGTTCGGCCGCACGCGCTTCCAGCGATGGTTCGTTAATAAACGGGCCTCTCAGAATGGTTTATTCACTCGTACGTCTTCGTGCAAGATCCCTCTGTTCACGTTGGTCGGAATGTAACGCGGTTACCGCAGCTCGTTACACCACCTGAAGTACGGTATCGCGGAAGCCATTCATCGAGACTCGGCTACGAACTCGAGGAATCGACCGGAACAAACGGCCATAAATCGATAACGATCCATAATTACCAACGATAATATTCAACAAGGTTTTCCTTCGATCGTTTCTATCTCATTCGAACAATTTGTGCTTCTCGTTTTCTAATTCAACCCTTTCGTTACAAACAAACATATACACATGTTCTTGCTTGTCTATATACATATTTAAAGTGTCCATGTATAATTTAAGTAAATCTTAACACGTTCCGTGCCGTATCGATTTTTTTCTTCTTTTTGAAGACTTTCCGTTCAGACACTTTTACTTGTTTTCGACGTACGCCTTACAATTGTTCAGTAGTACAAAAGCATAATTAGGAAGAAAGGGGTATAACCAGTGTAAGAGCCGAAAATGGAGGATAACTGAGACGATTCTGAACAATAATTTCTTTTGCACAAATGTCGAAAGGGGCTTCGTTTTTTAATTATTCACGAGAAACACTGACCAACCGTCACAAAATGTTACAACTTTTATAGTGACAATCTTTTGCCAATTTCGATCCAAACATTTTAACAATATTATTATTACCAGGACGTCAAGATACAATGCGTACCGGAAATCGTCGGATTCTCCAGTAAACGCAATCGAAACGGTCGAGGAAAGAGGAAAGTTTCATTACGATAATTTTAATTACTCGCTCAGGTTGCCTGCACGAGATTAGTTAAACACGATAGGGAGATCCGTCGCAGCGTATTTCTGTTTTTTTTTTTTTTTTTTTACTCGTTCGATCGGCGTGTGCAAGCAGAGCAGAACGGAACGCGTGCTTTCTAATTCGTAATGTCAACCGCTAATGCTAATGACTTAACTCGCGCCAGAGTACCTAGGCCGTCGCGCCCGTCGGCCGATTAATGTTTCCGGAAGCGGTCGATTATCCGCGACAACCGTGCAAACGCGTGGGAGTGACGAATCGCTTATGGGTCCGGCGCGGATCGTTGCCCGTTCGACGGCCGCGAAAATTATGCGATATAGGTACGTATCTGGCCGCCGCCGGCTGCCAATTTGCCTCTGTCGACCAGGGACGATTCGATCTGGATACAATTCATTCGGTTTATCTCTGAATCGTGTATCTACCGTAGAATTTTAATAATCTGATATCTAACGGCTCGATCGCGCTCCGGCATGTTTATGGGTGATAAATAATTTTTTACGTTCGAATAAGAATTTATGCAACAACTAATCAGTCCTTTCTATTCTTTAGACATCGTGTTCGAATTACGGAAGAACAGTTTCGATGTTTTCGGTGGAATAATCGAGACAGGGTTCGACATTTACATGCAGTCATGAGGTCGAGAATTTTTTTAAAAGCATTTGGTTGATTAACCCCTTGATAAATATTTATTACTTCAGCGTGAAAACAAATCAAGGAACGTCGAATTATGGAAATAAATGTATCAGGAAAATTGAATTGTACGCATTTAATTGTTACAATATGAAACTTGTTTATAATAAAATGAATTACTCCGCTAATCATTTATGGGTTCTTGCAATGATAACTCACGATGATCGTATTGAAGTCCTGTAGTCATCCGTTCTCATGGTCACGACGAAAAAAAAAAACTGATCGCCATTTACTTCTGCACTTATTTCCATACCATCGTTATCGATATCGTTACATAAAATTTGTTTCGATTTTCCTCAAAACAAAGATCCTATCATTCAAAAATCTACCATAATTGGAGTCATAAATTTCAAGATAACAAATCTACGATGTCTTGTTATATTTTATAATTTCATTTTCCAAGAACTAATCGATACCAGATTACAATTTTATTCGATCTAAAAATCCCTGATATTAACATCGAATTATAACACCTACCATTTAACGTAAACGGCAAAAAAGCATACCTAATTAAAAAAAGAACAGAAAGAAACAGAAAAATGTCACGAACTCACGTTACAGTCCGATGATTTTCTAATCATTACGAAAAAATATAATAACGAAGGTCGCGAATTTAGTTGTCGATCAAACGTTAACAGAAAAACCAACACGTAGGTACAATGGACGATTACGATTGCAGGCAGGCAAAAACGTGTCAGATATCCCTAATAGATATGCGCGGCTGATTATGTAAAGCGGTTGGTATCGTTAGCACAGGCCGTGTTAGGTTCTGTTCCAGCGAGTGCGCAGAAAATGATTGCGCGTGGAAGAAGTTATATCAGCGAGATGGGGGCCTCGATAACGCGTTTAATGCTGGGTGTTGTCCGATTAATTTGTTGCCGTGCGATCGGCAGGCACATCTTTACGGTGTCTGGGCACGAAAGTGACCAACCGGCTTGGAAAAGGTTCACGGGAGGGTCGAAAGTGCACCAACGACACGCATCGAGGATGCATCTGTTCCGGTATCGGCAACCAGAATCGATTTTTGTTTCAATTAAGTTATATCGGGTGTTTTCATTGGAGATCAAAATCATTTTATTCATTTCTAACAAGTAAAAAACACGAACGGATTTATTACACAACCTATAATACCTAATACATAAAAATAAAACAAAAAAAAACAAAAAACAAAATGAGTAACTTCGCAAAGTACGCAAGGAAAGGGGAAGCGTACTTCCAACGTTTAATACAAAACAAGAAAAAATGATATAATTTTCACTAACCTGATGCAGCGCCGTGGGTGGATGATGATCTTGCCTGGGTGTGACTGCGTCGGCGCCGATGCCAGAGTCAGGGCTGGGAAGATCAACGGTCAGGACTTTGCTGCTGCTCGACGACGAGCGTATCGCGTGTGTCGTCGCGTAAGAGCTTGGCACAACCTCGTACCTCGTGTACGAAGCGGTCGTGGTGGACAACGAGGAGGAACTCGACGATGCCAAAGGTGGTAGAGCGTCTCCAGTTACGTAGACGGCCGTCGCCTCCTGATGCAATCCGCTCGGATTCCCCGCGTTGCCAGCTCCCGTCGCCGATGTCGACGTGTACGCCGTGGACTGTAGTCGTGGACTGCACGAGCTGTAAGGGTCGTAAGGGCTGCCGTACTGTTGTACCTGTAATTGAATTACAAATCATTTTTAATTGATTCCTCATTCTTCTTAAGAAGATACAAAGTCTTCTTCGTCATCTCACCTGTAGCTGATGCTGATGATGATGGTACATCCCAGGTGGCGTGGGACTGTCCGGTTGGGTCTGTTTGTGCCTCTTGCTAGGCTGTTGGCCGCCTCTCGACGAGCTCAGATCCTCCGGTTCCCTTTTCACCCCGGTAATTCCGGCGCTCGAGGAACCGTCGTGTCGAAGGGACTGCGGGCTAAGCGGAAGCGGAAGGCCACCCTGCAGGCTCTGTCCGGGACTGTGAGATTGTTGGTTGTACTGGTGAAGGAAATGGTGAAGCTCCCCTCCACCGGTGCCTTCGCCGCCTTCCATGCGATTCGTCGAACCGGAACCGGAACCGGGCGCCTCCTGCACCAGCAGCTTCTGGCCCATCACACCCCTTCAACAGTCCGTGAAAAATCGACGTTTACCAGAGTGCTCTTTTGTCATCGCTTTTCAATTCGAAAATCGACTTTGAGATCGGTTCAGCTAAGTGAGCGTGACGAATTCGTTTGCGAAAGATGAGATTGGTTTATTGAATAGAAATCTTTTGCATTCGAAACATCAGTCAATACCGTATTATATTTTATTTTTAACACTTGGCACCAAAGGTTGTTCATTTTGTGAAAAGTAATGGATAGATCTTTTTAAATGTTGTAAAATTTGGCAAATTTTTAGATGAACTCTATCACACTTGATTTCTACATATTTTCCACGCATATTATGCATATTTCATAGAATTATTAATTATTTCAAAGATTTTCAACGATTCAGAAGGGAAAGAAGGCAGTCACGAAGACTAGACGCACAATCGATCGTCGATGGAAAGATACTTATCGTTTATATTTAGTAATGATTGGAGACTATTGATATTTATCCACTCGGTGTGTTTATCTGATTTTTATTAACGGACAGAGACAGAGAGAAAAAAGCCACTATTGCAAAACGTGCCACGCCATAGCGTTATTGATGAGACACATTACGCATTTATTCGCCGTGGCGGACCTTGAAAATCGATGAATTAATTATTACTTTATACACGGGCCCCGATGATACCGTCATCGTGCGGCAAAGAAGATGACAAATGTACCGTCGACATCGCGTTGTCGATCGCGCCTATCCGCCATCGTAAATGCTACTTCTGCACAATAAATTGCTCTGCTCGTTAACTAATACGATATTAACGGTATACAGATTTCCCACGGGGCATCGATTCAAGCAGAACGTCGCAACGAACGATCCTCTATAAAACGTTGTAATTATCGTATCAGAAGAACGCTGAAATCAATCTTTCCGAAAAAACAATGATTTGAATCGTAGACGCGCGAAACCGATCGATAATCGATGATCTTTTTTCTTCCTCGCGATTCCTTATCTTCGTCTTTAATGCCATCGATGAACAAACGATGATTTGCATAATGAATTTTCAATACAACTCATTCTCATCGCTTGGAAGTTTTCTTTCCTTCGTAGAAAATTATAAGATTAATCAACGAACTTGGTATTTTTAGAAATAACAATTTTCATATTCTACTCGATTGATTCTCAAATTCTGCGTAATACAGTCGTAATTAGGGTGTTGATTTTTCGATTTCTTCCTCCGTCGGAACGCGTGAATTTTTCATCTTCGCAAAAAACAAAGCATCACCGTCAAGATTATCTAAAGCCCGGTGGATGGTTGAATAAGAAAAATCTTGCGAGTTGCTGTCGCGTTTAGTTTCGAAGAGCGACCGAGTCTGGGAACAGACGCGCGGTACGTTTATCGGTTTTCAGCTATGAAAGTACGGCTCGCGTCGCATCTGCCAAACGGCGCCGATGATGGCAATAAAATTTGCCAGGCGCGGAAACGCGATTCGTCGAACGGTCGTAGTACCGGGTGAATGTGAATCGAGGAGGATCGTGGGGCGGCATTATGCCAAGTAGTTAACATGTTATATTTAGCATGATAATACGTATCCACAATACCGGGGACCCTTATAAACTGCCAACGCTCTCGGTGCATACGAGAGCCTCTTACCGTCCTCTTCTCTCTTTTGTCATCATCGTTTTTCTTTTTCACTTCTTCGATTTCTTTCTTTCCCTTTTTCCCTCGCCGTGTCGTTGGCAACCCATCCACCGGGTCTCTCGGTGCACGCCATCCTTCTTCTTCTACAAGAAAGTTCCCCAACGAAGCCGCGTGTGCGCGTCTCTTTCTGGCCGCTGAACATCGCCACTGTGGTACCCTACCCTACGGTCAGATGCTCCCGTACAATGGCTCCATTTTTTTCTTTTTCTTTTTTTTCTACACTTGATACCTGATCTCTCGTCTAACCCTTCCTTCTCTATCCTTCTTCCTGTTGCTCTGTTTTCTCCCCGTTCTTTGCGTTTCTGCCTGTCTCGAGGCCAGAAAGATCCTCTCCTCTGCGAGGAAAAGGGTGATGCACGTTGTACAGGGTGTTTCAATTTTATCGCGTCAAACGGTGCCAGAAGATTTCGAGCGAGCAGGATAAATATGATAAATGATGTGGTGACCGTTTTGGTTAAAAATTGTCGTTCGTAGGATTTTAAATAAATCATTCTGAAGGATAAGACGTGGGAAGGTGGCGAATTTAGTTGCTAATCTGGTAATATCTTTTCATTTCTTGTTTTCAACGATTTTTACTTGCAAATATTAGTAAACTTGGTATTAGAATATAATAAGGAAATAGTGTTGTAAGTTTTCGGGATCTCGCCCGAGTTCACTCGACCGGACCCGAACCCGAATTGTCGAGAATCTGTACACCTTTGATTAATATTAGAATACAGCAAATTACTTGCCCATCGATTCCTGCTCATAAATTTCAGTAAAATTAATAAATTATAGAATATAGTAATACAAATTCTATTCACATTAGAATCCAACGAATTGGATCTGAAAATAGATCCCATTAAATTGATGAAATCATTGATCAAAGAAAATAAAAAACAAAACGAGTAAAAGCGTTCGATTCGCAAAGGGTCGACCATAGACCGTGTCGGAGAATAAGAAATGAAACACCCTGCATATTTATGCGCACGCCGAAGAGGGGAGGATTGTGACACCCCGTCGCCCTCGGCACACTTGTGCTTGAAGAGGTGCGGATAGGAACCGAATGGAAAAACGACCCGTGGAGTAGTCGTCTGTATGCCCGGATGGAAAGCTGCGACTGTCATAACCGGAGGCCATAGCCCAGCCACACCGGCTCATGAATTCGGCTTACGTGAAATCGATCCAGGAATGCTCGACTCTACCCATCCGTGTACCGTGTATTCGTTCCGCGTCGATTTTAATACCATGGGCAACGAGTAATGCTATGCTAATCCACGATGTAAAATCGGTGCGAACTGATTCCTCGCGAAGAACGGGAAACGTATCGTTGATTATTCCGCTCTTGAATATTTTATCGAACACATTGTATGCGCAGAGAGACAAGAATATGATCGTCGACGAACTTGTGCGCTCGTTTCGCGACGTTTGACGCGTTAATCCTCTCGGTGCTGGAATATATCGATACGATTCTCATGTTGGGAATCGTTTTCGTTCCATTTGAATTTGAATCGATACGAAGCCAAAGGAGGAGGAGACGAGTTTTCTAGACGGCGAGATTTGTTTCGATCGAGACGATGATACGGTGGGAATCGAACGTGTGATTTTTAGACGGTAAGATTATTTTACGAGACGATCGGAAGGGAAAGAAATAATTGAAAATCATCTCGTGATATAAGTTATGTTAAATTAGAAGAATAGACGGGTGTGTAGGCGTCGTGGAAGAAAGCGGACGTTATTACTCCGTCGGGAATCGAACCTGGGAACCTCGGATTTGTAGGTGGTCACGCTGTCAAAATCAATTAAACTGTGGCTATTAAGAAGACGGTTCGGGTCAATGGGTATTATCATTCTGAAACAGTCCGTTAATGACTAATAATAAGATATATTTTATTGAGAAAACTGTTACAATATGTTGAAAAGATTTTACCGTTTGAGTAATATTTGAAGATTATTAGGGATTATTAAAAATAGTGGTATTTGATATCAGGGGTTATTGGAACTAGGGGTAATTACGCTAGTATATATTTACAATAGGGACTATTTTCACTGGGGATTATTGACCCCGGAGAAAATTGGGGATTATTTATACTAGGGAAAATTACACTAAGGAATATTAAAACTAGGGATTGTTGTCCCTAGGTATATAAGACTAGGGAATATGGACGCCAGAGATAATTATACTAGGGAAAATTACAATCTGCAAAATTATATTATACTAGGTTGCCGACGCCTGCCCTAGACCAACCACCGTCCGACTGTCCTCTATTTCTCCACAACGCCTCTTATGTTTTCAGGTATGGAGGTCTCGATCCTACAGGTGTAAAATCAATTTTGCAATGAAATATCTGTTGAACCGAAAGAAAAGGACATTGAAACATTCAAAGGAAGTACGATCAAATGACTAGAGATACCTTCTGGAAGTAAAAAAGTTATTCTGCATTGTAAATTCAATGCGGATGACGTATAAATTTTTACACGACTGTAACTTACGAAATTGTTTCTAATTTCAACGATCGTGTTGATTACGATACTGAAAATCACGATAAAATTATTGTAAATAGTTTTGAATCGTTTTGAGCCGAAAAATCAGTAGTAAAGGTCAACGATAAACCTTACCAGCGTATATTGATCCTTGATACATTCCCCACGAATTTGATATTACCAAATTACTAAAAGGAAACAAAATTTTGTACGGTATTAGAATTATTTATGGCAGTAATTTAGGAAAAAAGTCTTAAAAGAAACAAACAAATATTTCGACAAATACGAACGGTGCGATACAAAGTTGAATTCCTGAAGAAACGGAAACAAATCGGAAAGCATTTTTGCAAGTCGGCGACAGAAGCAATACCGGTATCGTCGAGGTACACTTCCAGCTCGAAGACATTTCAATTTCCTCGTTTCTCGTTTTAATAATTTATAAAACGTCGTAAAATCCCTAGCCACACACACGGTGGGGAAATCCGTTATAACGCCGTTAATGGTCGCGTTACAACTCGACGATTCCTGTTAGGAATTCGCGACCCGATCCACGGGGGCAAAAACAATAATGCGTTTCCCCGTAACGAGCATAATTACGCGATTATGCGAAATCTGTGACAAATTAAACGCCAGGACTGCGTTAACGACCGACAAACGGTTGCGAGAATATACTCGGCCGGATAAACGATTGCGGCCATTGCAGAGGTTTCTTTTCTTTTTGAAGCTGGGTTAGAGGATAAACGTGATGTTATCTAGTTTTCTTCAAGATTGGATTAAAATAAGGTTGTACGCGTTGAACGTTTCGCGGAGCATTAAAGAAACTTTCATAGTGAGTCAAAAAATGATTGGCACATCTTTTGAAACACAATTCCCTCTTTTGAAATTGGACCAAATGACTTGAATTTTTTTTTTTTTGAGAAGCTAGAAGAACTAGTTTACTTGATGACAAAATAACAAAATGTTGAAAAAGTCCCAGTCGGTTGAAATTATGAAGGATACAGTGAGGATCGATCAATTTTCTCAACTTTTTTATCCGAGCGAATAATGAAAATTTGAAACATACTTTTCGTAGATTTCAGTAAGTTGTATGTATACACAAGGTTTCATCGAAATCGGTTAACGCATCTAGAAACTACAAGCAATTGACGAAAATCATAGTTTTTCATCAAAGAACGTGACTAATCTGCGATTTTTCTAATTGCTTGTAGTTTCTAGATGCGTTAACCGATTTCGATGAAACCTTGTGTATACATACAACTTACTGAAATCTACGAAAAGTATGTTTTAAATTTTCATTATTAGCTCGGATAAAAAAGTTGAGAAAAGTGATCGATCCTCACTGTATCCTTCATAATTTCAACCGACTGGGACTTTTTCATCGTTCTTTTGTTTTGTCATCTAGTGAACAAGTTCTTCTAGCTTCTCAAAAAAATTCAAGTCATTTGGTCCAATATCAAAAGATGTGCCAATCATTTTTTGATCCACTGTAAATAACGTTAAAGCATCGAATGAAAATTTTAAATGAAAATTTAGAAAAATTGCATTCTGAATAATGGAAATTTTTGTGTGTTATTTTATCCGTAAAGATTACAGGTGAAGTTGTTAAAAATTTCTTCATGAGGTTGATTAATTTCTATTTAATTACGTTCAAGGCAGTTTCTCGAGGAATTCATGAATTCTCGACCGTTTTCCCTGCCAGACGAGCGAATTATTCCACGTAACGTTACACGACCGAGCGGTTTTTGCTGCGTCGCCACGCAACATGCGTACCGTACGCGCAAAACAGGCAATTACGAGCTTACGGTGCAGCATTATCGACGACAAGACAGACGTACCTAGCCGGCTTCGAGGTCGCCGGGTCGTCACGGGGGTCATCGTACACCGGTCGAACGTATACTCGTCATTCGACGAAGAAGAGGAACCGACGACGATGCGATATTAAGTACTACGCCAGCTTCCTGGAAATTGACGCAACGCGAGGTTCGAAGGTTACAGATTTCGCTTTGCTGCCGCGGAAGTGGAAGATTTCTTGTAATTGCGTGGAAAGTGTACAGAATTTTGAAATGAAAATAGACGGGACCTCGGGTCGTTTTCCGACACAGTTTGTGTGATGTTTAATTCTTATGAAATTGAGGTGTGGAGCTTGGGGAGTTGGAAATTTAAAAAACTGTAAATTTAGGGAATTGTAAAAGAAAATGACAAATTTAGGGAATTGTAAATTTAGAAAATTAGAAATTTAGGAGATTGCAGATTTAGGGAAATGTAAATTTAGAAAATTACAAATTTAGCAGATTGCAGATTCAGGGAAATGTGAATTTAGAAAATGACAAATTTAGGGAACAGTAAATTTAGAAAATTAGACATTTAGGAGATTGCAGATTTAGGGAAATGTAAATTTAGGAGATTGCAGATTTAGGGAAATGTAAATTTAGAAAATTACAGATTTAGGAGATTGCAAATTTCCGCAATTGTCAATTTAGAAAACTACAAATTCAAGAAGAAAAAAATTACTACATCATCCTAACCACGTTACCTACCCAGCCCCAAAACAGCCCAAAAATCGTCCAAGATCCCCGGAAAAGCCATCCTCCAGCGACAGAAGGTCACGCAAAGTTCCCAAAAGGGGTCGCGAACAGCCACGTTCAAACATGCCGGTGTGTCGAGGTTGCGGTACCAGGTAGGACCCGGTTGTAAACCGGAATCGGCGTTTCTCAAACCGGAAATCAGCGTCAGAAGAGGAGGAAGAGCCGCGGGTCGAACTCGACAGACAGGTCCGGCCAAGTGGCGTTGTACCGGCTCGACCGGGTCACTCGTTTGATTACCATTATTATTATTATGATTGTTATTATCGTCAGGTTGGTTTGTTCCTGTTTCTTTTTTCTTCCTCTTTGGCAACAGAGAAGACAGGCTTTTTACTTTGGCGAGCACGCACGCACCACGTCACCTGTGCGGCCAGCACGCGCCACCATCGTTCACGGTATGCATATGTATACACGTTGATT
This sequence comes from Stelis phaeoptera, assembly GCA_943735885.1. Lineage (NCBI taxonomy): Eukaryota > Metazoa > Arthropoda > Insecta > Hymenoptera > Megachilidae > Stelis > Stelis phaeoptera. Next base: position 8,241,940 of record OX030939.1, on the reverse strand, counting down.
TTTTTTCTTTTCTCGACGTTTTACAATTTCATCCTGAAGGACCGACGAATTTGAATGCGTGATACGTGGACCAGAAGACCCCGGGCATCCGTCACTTCCCGCCTATTTTGGCCCGTTCTCCTCGAACGTCAATTGCGCCGTTCCTGGAACGAGCCGACGACTTGTGGACGATTATTTCTCAGCGTTTTGTATCACGAACACGCGCTGCTACCGATTTTGGGAATCTTAGCCATCCCCTGGGCTGAAGATTTCAATCGAAGCTTCGGTGTTTGAAATTTGTATTATGAAAAACGTAAATTGACGCAAGGTGTTTCAGGAATAGTAATTTTGCTAAAAATAAAATAGATCATCGAATAAGCAGTAAAATTTTTAACATTTCTGTAGGTGTTTGTATGATTCCTTAAGGGGTTAGGCTACTGTAGGATTTTGAAAAAATCGTACATTTTTTCTCGGCTTAAAAGGTACCTTAATGTCTTAAAAATAAAATGCCAAAAGATTGTGGGTGCTCGAGTTTTGAAATCTGACGCAGCCCCACTCGATCCGTTGCGAGCGTTTTTCACTGTCTGAAGCTGCAAAGTGGAGCCAAGCCTTACTTGGAAAGCCAATTGTATGGCACAGGTACCGTAGATTAAAAGTATACGTATAAGAGTTGTCTATAATTTTTACTACTGAAAACTTTAAACGCGTTTCGAACTGGGCGCACTCATAAATCAAACAAATCTTCACCAATCTACTTGCAAATTTAACTGTATATGCAAAACTAAATTCTTTACCGAACTACGTACGATTTTTTCATTATATTGCATCGTTCTATTGTTATAAATAATTTTCCGGCGACTTTTCCTTGAAATTTTAAATCTTTTCTTCAAAAACGTGCCATTTCTGCAAAAATCAATATATCAAAAAAATCTTGATCTTTTATCCTAAGTTAACAATTGCAGAAGCTGCAGGTCCGCCCGTTTATCCATCAAAAAGAAAAGGCGTTATCCAAGAAATGCTGTACAGCCCCCATTTTGATTTGAATCATTACACAAAAATTATTCTTTAAAGTTCATTAGTTGTACAACAAAGGCCTATCTACCGAATTTTTAAAAAGAATTCCAAAAATATGCCTGCTTCTTCTTTCTCTAGAGTGGCCTAACCCCTTAACAAAATAAAACTAGAAACTACTATTAAAAGAATTTTAAAGAAATCGTTTACGTATGCCCAACATTTCTATGATATTCCAAAAACAATACCACGCTCTTAGAAAGCGAATTTGAAACAAGGTTTAGGGTTTCGTTATGCCGATCACGTGTCGGTTCTAAGGATCTTGATTTTCATGCGAATCCTTTGATATACCTCCTCCCTTTCTGGATCAAAATCATACGTTACCTTTTGAAAAAGTTCAGCCACATCGTTTTAATCATTCCGAGCGTATACACTGAAATGATATTGGCACGGAAATACGTGGAAGAAAGATCGTAGTTGTTCCTAGAAAACGTTGAAGTTTCAAGGGACATCGCAAGGATTTGATATGTGGATCATGCGTGGCTAGTGCTTTTGAAGATCACGATCTCGACGCGTGACCCGTCGGTTCTTATCTTTCGTTTCTGGATCTCGGCTGGACGAAAATGATCGAGTGTTTAGTCCTGCCAGCCCAGAGACTCGTAGACGATTTCCTTCAGCGATAAGTCGCACGTAATGACATTTCTACCAGCGATCGATCAATCTTTCTTTTAATTAAAAACGACCGACCGAACCGATCGTCGAGTTCCACGAGTTCCCTATCAATTTTTATTTTCTATAGGAATAATTTGAAGCATCGAGAACCACGAACGAGTGGTCTCGTCATTTGCAGGTTCTCGCCTTGCTAAAACTTGTAAATTAAACGACTAAAGATTCAAAGAACCGGCCCATAGAGATCGCGGGGGTCAAAAGCGTACTTGACGCGAGTTTTCGCGAGGGTTGATACCGTCGGCTCGGAATCACAGTCAAAACCGGACTATCCGTTGCGAAACAGGAAGGCATCTTAACCTCGAAAATGAGCCTGAGAACCGGAATTACGTACTCTTCGAGTTCACGGCTGCCGGTTCTGAGACATCGGCCACGACTAATGGTTGATATAGAACGAACCTGGCGCGGAACGAGTTGCTTTTAAATTAGAAATCACACGAAATGTTTAATTTTTGTTCAGGCAAAAGAAAGATTATAGTTGGCTGGTTTTACTGTGGTTTTGAGTTTGTTTGACACGTTGAGACACGTTGAGACACGTTGACACGATGTTACAACATTTATTCTTTAATCTTGACACTGCCGGTTCCACGCACCGACGTCGTTCATACGAAACGTTTGAACTTTGGAAATTCAAAATTTAGGAAATCTGATATTTGGAAATTTGGAACTTTGGAAACTTAAAATCTATGAATCTGATATTTGGAAAGTTGGAAATTCGAAATTTAGAAATTTGAGATTTGAAAGTTCGAAATTTGGAAATTTAAAATTTAGGAAATCTGATATTTGCAAATATGGAACTTTGGAAACTTGAAATTTAGAAATTTCAGATTTGGAAATTTGAAAAATTGAAATTTGAAAGTTCAAAATTTGGAACTTTGGAAACTTAAAATTTAGAAATCTGATAATTGAAAATTAGGAAATTTGAGATTCGAAAGTTCGAAATTTGGAAATTTAAAATTTAGAAATTTCAGATTTGGAAATTTGGAAATTTAAAATTTAGAAATTTTCAAACGAACAGTTCACCGTCACTCCCTAGGTACCAGGTTCCCAAAAGTCGAAGCTATGATGAAGAATATTGCCAAACGGCGATCATTTTAGCTATCCACCTAATAAAAACCAACCTTCGATACTCGCAATCAGCCAAAAGATACTACAAAAAACCCACCGCTCTAGATCCAAGAACGTTCACCCCCCGAGAAACTTAAATTCAACGAAACCCTTTTATCAGTCCCATCTCACGCCTCGAAGCAACGGTCATTTTCAAGGAGCGTCCACCTTCGTTGCCGCAATTACGGTCGCCGACGACGATTCCACCTAGGATCCATAAACAGCCAAGTTTCCTCGATCGCGCCGCGGCGAAGGAAACATGACGGATCGTGAAAACGGTCAACGAACAGCGAGGGTGTGCTTCCACACGGTACGTGGTACCAAGAAAAAGAAGAAGAAGAGGAGGAAGGAGGAAAACGTTTACGGCGTTTTGTGTTCATAAATTCAAATAAAGGGGAACGCGCTCGCGTTACGTGTCGGGCATAAAGCACCGTCGAGCAGCGAAAACGGGGCATGCCACTCGTCCTGGCGTACGATTCTGGTTCTTCAGGCCCGTTTCGTTTTACGACGTGACACGAGGCCCTCGTCAACTGGGTCAGAGGCCAGCCTTGTAGTAGGCACGCCAGGTTCCTCGTACTCCGCTGATCTCCCCGTAACGATAACAGAACGACGAATACGCGTAATAAGGAGTTAAGGCCCTCTAGCTTCCACGTGGGGTGACACTTTGTGCCTCTAAGAATCCTTTTGTACACAACTTTCTTCTCCTTTCTTAGGAAGTTCTCAAAATGAAATTTGGATTTTTCTAAATTTTTTGATACGTAAACTACGGGACGTAAAAGCATCGAATTGCGATCTTAAATTTTGAAAATTTATTTTTTTATTATTATACTAATAATTAGAGTAACACATAATATTCTGGTAATTGCTACAAGATACTTAATTGAATGTCTATATCAATGGTAGACGGTAGCAAGAATCGAAGGCTTATTCGGAGTATTCTAAAATGCGAAATTTCACTTTCACCAGGTATCAAAATATAGAAAGTTAAAGAAGGGAATAAAAATCAACAGATTCTCAAATATTTCTAACACTTTTCTTCCGACATAACGCATTTGGCTTCCGGAAGCATAGCTTGAAAATTCGATCAGACCCGATTACGTCCAAAAATGCTTCGAGTGCAAATAAGATGCAAAAAATTACCAAATCTATCCACCCGTCGAAACCTACAATAATTATATTATACTCAAAAGCGGAGCTATTTCAATCATTTCAAATTATAAAAATCATTCGGATTACTTTTATCAATAAAACGGACCATATAATCCGATACGCAACGATATCTTAAGAACGGACAGTAAAATAAAGCATTCCATTAGCGGGTAGCCGATCTTAGTGACTTTCAAAGATGACGAACGAAGAGGGAGGTGTAATAACCACCTTCCAAGATGATTCATGCGCTACTGAAAATAGACTTGCCGCGTACAAAAGCCTTTGCCTTTTATTTTATTATTCTTTTCTTTTCCTTTTTTTTTTAACCAAGATCTCCGTGTAATGATAACGAAGCAACGCAATAAAAAGTGACACAACGATTGGTGAATGTTGCTTCGTTGGCCGGCTTTTGTCAAAAGTCGACCTTTTAATGGGTTTTATAACGTGAACCACGTCGCCGCGTGTCTTTCACACGCCGACAGGCCACGATAAAAGGCAGGTCTCGTTTCAACGTTCGTGATGTACATTCTTGAACGAGTTCCGTCGAGAATCACGAACGCACGCTTCTTAATTAGCGAAATGGTGGAAAGGGAGGACACAGGATCAAGATTAACGTTTTTAATCGTTATAGAACTGGTTCTCTCTATTCTGTACGCTGCCGTTGCGTTGGTAGGATAAATTTCTGGGATGCGTGAAGAGAACGAAGAGAAAAAGGAATGGTTTTTTTCGGGGATTTTTTTGGAGGATATAAGGCGTCATAAGGAAATAAGGAAGGAAATCGAGGAGGAATACAAGAATTAAGTGGACATTTGTATCAGGGAATATTAAAACGTTGACTGCCACAGTGAAAACGGACGTGGGTAGTCAGACAATCTGAAATCCTAATTATTAACTTTTCAATTCGATAGCTAGCATTATTAGCTTAATGTTAACGCTATCCGTGGTTTATTTTATCATTTATTTTGTTAATTATTTGATCGTAAAAAATTTCGGGTGCCGGTCACCGGTGACCCCCGTGGCAGCCAACGTGTTTAAGTACTAATTATTGAGAATGAGGAGATTAATTTATAACACTTCTTGTGTAGCAGGCAGGGTACCAGATTGAAAGCTTAGTCCTTGAAAAATTTGAATCAATATTAATATTATTGAATTCATAATAATAATATACCTAAGATACCGGACCAAAATCTTCGACTGTGAAAAATTTTAATTAATATCACACCAACTGTTATTCTAAATAGTAAAACTATGATACTTAAAATGGTGGTACGTCGAATCGACAGCTAAAACTTCGAAGAATTAGAACCAAGAAAAAATGCGGATGGAATAATCGAAGGATTAAATGAATCGAAAGAATATGACAGAAAGCAGGGTCGAATGGACTCATCAACAACGTCCAGGGCCGAGTTATCGCTTGACAGCGCTCGCAGACGGAGACGCGAAGCGTGTTACCTTTAACGAGCGAAATTATTATTATCCCGGACCCGGGATGGTCCCATTAAACGGCAAGAAAGTTGTGCAACTCGGCGAAATCTCGCCGATCCCGGCCACCAGAAGTCAGATAATGTCGAAAGAGGGGGCTGTTACGACTCGGGTCGAGTCACTTAAGGCACGCCATGGGGTTGTAACATCGGCGTAAGGTTTCACAGCAAGCCGCCATGGATAAAGCCACCATTCCCATCGTCCCATCAAGATCGCCACTTTAATCTAAACGCCCCTGAACCCGTGGACCGTGGATACGGGCGACAACAGTCCGTGGTTTCATTTTATTTCTTAACCCTTTGCACTCGATTGCTTCGACTGAGGGGATATATTTAATTTACCAGAGTATTTAAACACGTTGACTGACCCATCACCCATATTCGGGTGACGCTTGAATTTCCATAGAAATTTGTCGCTTGCAATATTAATATCCTTTCGATTACTTAATTAGAAATCGTCGTAGTCCAAATTCTGAATAATAGAAATTACAAAAAATTGTAAGAATAATAGGTAAGATCCGGGAGAAATAAATGCTTCGTCTAACGAAGTTTTCAGCGCCTTTAGCGTGGCAGTCAAGGTGTTAAAATGTGAAATTTAAGGTTTATTTATATTAGAAGTGCAAAGGGTTAATTATGGCAGTCCGGAATTTGAGATCCGTCCGAAAATACAATAGAATTTATAGAGGATATTTATTTTAGCAGACGATTGTATTTGAATTAATCTTGTTAAGGTTGCGGAATAAAAGAGTATAAAACGAAATATCTCGTTGGCAAACGGTGATACTGTTTAATCGTTTCTCGCAATCCAGCCGGGTCACAGTTTTTGTCGGTTCTTTCTCCTCGACACGTGATATCGTATCATTACATCTTCCATAGCAGCGAGGGATGTATTACGTATTGTGAAATGGAATTCGAACCGATCTCTTCGTTTCGCGGTGGATTTCATTTCGTTCGCGATCACAACGTTGCCTCCGCTTGTGTCGATCGATGTTTCGAGATCCCGTTCCTTTCCCTTTTCTTTCTATTTTGTAATTATGATAATTTCAGTTTTCTCCCTTCGATCGTTTCGAACGGAAATTTGTATTCTTATTCTAAACAATTACTGAGAATTTTAACAAATAGATTCAATACGATTGGTTTTGATTTTCAAAGCTTTAGCTTTCAGTTTGATACCTGCGTAGTATCAGTTTGAATTTGTAATTTGACGTCCTAGGCATTACACTAATTGCTGGTTTAATGCAATATTAATTTAAATGTTCCAAATCTTAGCTTTCGATCTTTGCTAATCTCGGTATGCATCGATATTTATTGAAAAAACAACTTTAGACAACTGACGTAGAATAAAATCGGAAATTTCATATGTTACAATTTACTATTTGCACGTTTCGTAGAAAAAAGAGACGGAGAAAGATGTGAAATTGTATCCAAGGTATACTAGGAGCTCGCCTCGCCAAGGCGTTGAAGTCTCCCGATGTCGTAAATTCAGCGCCGTTATCACCGGTGCTCGTACGAAAATGTTTCGAAACCGACTTTCACATTTCAGCCACGTCGATTCGAAGGCACGTTCGTTGTTGTATATCGGGATAGAAAATTTATTGTTTCGCTAAAATCCGTGCCACGTGGTCGGTAAACCTTGTTCCTCTGACACGTGTTACATGAAACGCGATCAAACTCCTCGTATTATTTCGATCTTCTGAATAAAACAATTCGGAACTTGCTTGGAATTGATTGCCCCTTATTGCTACCGATTTATGGGATGATTAAATTAAAACGTTGCATGGCATTTGATAAACTTTTTTTAATACTTCTACATCGAAAATAGAAGAGAAGGCATAACTTGAATAAGGAAAGATATTTAATTTGAAAGCTTAAATTTCAAAACTAACGGATAGTATTCTTAATGATTGGAATTTTAATGCTTCTTGCTGCGTAATCGATGTATTGATAAAAAGTGAATTATGGAGCAGTCTAATTTTAAAAAACAATTAAATTTCTTGAGATTTATTCGCGGGTAAAATTAGGAAAATTATCCAGTAATCTTATTATGACTCATAGAACAAGATTTCTTCAAACATACTCGATTATTCTTATTTTTATGATAACACCATCTTACGCTTAACACATTTTAATATCGAGAATATTCTTAAAATTTCAATTAAACTTCTAATAATAATTTAATAATAATAATTCTCCGTCTTCGATTTCAAGCATGGTTCAATTAATAAGCGACTCGTAAGTTCACTGTATTCAATGTATTTACTTTATGATCGGTGTCAGTGGAATTGCACGAACACACGGAGTCATTGCTGTCGTTGGTATACTCGTAGGATAGTTTACAAACTTCTTGGAAGTCTAAGGCGTCCCACAGGATACGGGAATTTATTCGTGATCCTCGGTTTTCCAAAGACACCGACGCGAGATGTAATTATGATCCTCTATGAGCGTAACTCTCCTTTCGTTTTACTCGATACTTCAATGGATTAAGAAATATTTCCAGGAAAAAAAAAGGGAAGATAAAATCACTACTTGATGACTTTAATATCCCTTTTCTGTAGAAACACCGTTTTGATTCTGAGATTCAAATGGTAGAAAATGGAGAAGATAAAGTAACGAAGGATAATTATTTTTCCTTTTAATATTATTAATTGGAAAAATTTGGCTTCGCAAGGGATCTAATTTGTAAAGTTTGAAGATTTTCAAGCGTTGAATACAAGTTGGTGATTAGTTGTAATGTTGCGATACAATTAAATTTACCAATATTTTTAACTTTCTTAATTTCTAAATTTTTTAATCTTCCTATTTTCTTAACTTCCTAATTTCGTAGTTTTCTGAATTCCTTAATTTCCTAATCACTCAATTAAATTACCCAACATTTTCAATTTTCTTAATTTCTAAATTTTCTAAATTTTCTAAATTTTCTAATTTTCCTATTTTCTTAACTCCCTAATTTCTTAATTTTCCTAACTTTCAGAGCTAACATTGATATTAAAAATTCCAATTGATCAATACCCATCGCTATTGCAAGCAAACGTCTACATTAACTTCCTCTTTCAGTCACGACAAAAAGAAAAAAAATATTCCAATCCAATATGGCTCTTTGTACCCCACGGGTCAGGAGCAAATTTAAACCTACAAAAATCTCCCAGTATCGAAGAAATTACCAAGATACCACGTTCAGAATTGCTCGATGGGATAAATGCGAAGACCATCGAAGCCTCTTCGCTCGTTTCCGCTCTTCAGCGTCGGGTATCGTTTACTAATAGCCAAGATATATGTACCTTTGAACCGCGAACGCAGAGTCTGGGTTAGGCGCAAACTTCCACCCGACGTTAACCCTTTGCTTCAATTTTTCTCGTAATACACCCATCCCTAAGCTGGTTGTGTATTTTAATATCTTCAACAAACTATGTTGCTGCGATTTTTTCAATATAATGTGCCATTTGTTGTCAGAAAAATGAATTTTAGATTTATTTCATCTCGGCAATTTTTCTAAAATAACGTAAAAACGTTCAATTTTAATACGATGCTGGCTTTGGTAATAAATACATCCTTAAATACTGTATAGAATTCGTTTCAATGTTCTTAGCATCGAAGATGCAAGTTAGAAGAAAAAGAAAATGATACGATAAAGGGTTAAAATATGTATTCAGGTCCCACGCGCAATTATCTCGTGGAAAGTCGATATAATACGAGCGTTTAATCGTTGAAACCGTGCGTTATCGAGGACACAGGTAAGAAAAAATTCTACCTGCTTGTTTCATTTTCTTTTTTCTTTTTTTGCTATGGTAAGATAAATCGACCGACAATTGGCGGGAATTTTCATGAATCATCGAGAGAAAGTTCGCATGATTGCGATTAATTGGGCTTCTTTCGAGAACCGTTCGTTTTCCTGCGATTGGATTCTCGATCGTAGCCGAGAAAATGTCGTTCCACGAAGAAGAATGACTTTTCTCGGATTAGTTGATTGGGTTGTCATTCTCTCAGAGATTCTTAACATTCTACACAAGCTTTCTACAGTTATTTCGAATAAAGAAATTTCGTTGCTTATAATTGACAGAAGATTCCCTATAAATTGGGACATTGGAATATAATTCCGAAAGCTTGGCTTATGTCCTCTTCAAATAATCGAAAATGTTTCTCAATTGAAAATTCGTTTCGTTTTCTAAGAATGATGATTAACCTATTTATTTTATTTATATAAGACCTTTCTCCAAGTAAGATCTCGGAAATAGAAACATAGAAAAATTGCATCGATCACAGGCGTTTCACGAGCACCAGTTGACCGAATTAAAAAAAGAAATTCAATAAAAATATGAAAAATTACAAGCTCGCAGTATCAGCCTTCAGAAAAACGAACAAAAAGCAATGTATTACAATTTATTTAACTTAATCCGTTCGAAACCTAAGAAAAAAAAAACAAAGGGAAATATTCCAAGAATAATCCAAGTCGTATCAAATGGAAACCGTGTTATAATGACATAATTTCTAAACTGAAACATAACGAAACCGTATTTGCCCCGAAAGAGGATAAAAACTGTACAAGATAAATATTTGAAGGTACATCGTATTTATCTAACACAAAACGTGACTCGACAATCGAATCCTGCCTCGAAAGGGTGGTCGTCGATTCTCGAACGGTGGCAGACACGAGGCGTCGATGAATCGGAGCGATCATCTTCGGCGCATCGATCTTCGCAAGCTTCCGCGGCGGAATCAAACGCGACCACACGGTATTATCGCGTCTAGAAATCGCGATTCTCCCTCTCAACCCCGTGCAAGAACCACGACGTGCCACCAGACCGTTTATAAATCTTCGTCGCGACTCGAACCACCGTATCTGTCTCCTTTCTTATAAATTATATCGAAGCTTCTTTCATTCGATCCTAAATCTCCCACCGTTTTTGCTTCAAATATTAATTATTGCCCTATTTATACAAAATATTTAACCCTTTCGGTACGGAGGAGCTGGCCACGGTAATAAATTCGTGGTACGAGGAAGTTTTCCACAAGAGTGGTTACACTGTACGCGAAAACGTGTTTCTTCGGTATTTATAGAAATCTCGAGCGTGGATGCTGTCAATAGGCAGCGGTAGTACACAGAGAACGTTTCATGACCGCGAAACGGTTAAAAGTTCAAATTTAGTGGTAATAAATAATAGTTTACACCAACTCGCATCCATATCGGAATTAAAGTCTACAGTTACGGTTTCAGCTTTCAAGATGGAAAATTCGTCCGGACCAACGTGCCCCCATGGGTCCCGTCGCGTACGTTAAAGATTCTCAACAGTAAATTACAAAATATGCTAAGCGGCCGATATAAATCAAAAGTTTGGCTCAAGGGGTAGTTGCGAAGGGGCGAAGGTGCGGTGGAAAACGGCCTCGTACAACCCGTCGGATTGCATGGGGGTTGGGGTGTGCCGATCGGTACCCAAAATAAGGGAGGAGGGAGCAACCCGTGCCACGAATCCGAGGGATCTAGGTTCTCTCACGGAGTAACCGGGAGCTGGAGTTTGCAAACCGAGCAAATGGACCGGAAGGTCTTGTTGAACGCGATATAAATACGCAGTGGAGCATCTTTATTAAACGAATGAGCGATTGATCGAGCGTATCGGTTATGAAATTGGATTATTCGTTCGTTGGACAATTCTAGTCTGTCGATTTCAAAACCTTTAAAGCAGTGGTTCTTAACCTGTTTCGTAGTCAAGGAACACGTTTGATTGTATGAAAAATTTGCGGTTTAAAAACTCGATTCAAATCAAATCTTCTTATCCTTGTTTTATTAATTATATATAACGTTTAACACGTTCGCTAGCAGCGTTGTATATATGCGTCGTATTAATTCTTCCCTGGAAGCCTTATTTTGCTTAATTTCAATTTTATAAATATAACGTTAAAAAATCCAATATCATTTTAAATCATATAAGCAAAAATTTCATGGGCTGTGGTACAAGATGTTCTTCTCAAGCTCTGGTAGCGAACGTGTTAATATCTATGTTATAAAAATTATATATATATATATATAAAAAACGTAATTAGTAATGCAATAAGAAAAATAAAACCATTTCTACCTATAAAACCTAATCTCGATGGTTAGAATTTTTATGTTACGTTTTAACCCTTTACATTCCTGTGTCGAGTCTGACTCGACATTAGTTTTTATCACAGGGACACTGCTACGTCGTTTCAGGAACGACATTTTTAAATTGCCAGTTAAAACAAAGAAAAATAATTGAAAAATAATTCGGACCGTAAACGGTTAATCTTTCAACGCGATTGATTTTGTGCAACCGATATTCGAAAAACAAAATGTTGTCTTTTCTCTTCGAGGCAGAGCCTCGAAGCTTTTGTACGTCAGAAGCAACAGTGGCATCGAGATCAAACAGACGAGAGAAGAGGTCTCCTCTGTTACTTCGCCACGGGGAGATGCCGCCCTAATCTTCCCTCGTATCTTCTTCCCTTCGCCCTGTCTCCTCGTGGAACGGCTTCCTCCTTGTCGCTCGCGTTTTATCCGCTCCGCTATCTGTACACCGAGGCCTCTCTTTCCCTCGAACTTTCGGCTCGTACGGCTCCTGCGGGAAACGCGATAGCATCTCGACAATTTGTACCGCGGTGGATCGTTAAAACTGTTCGAGGAAGAAGAGGAGACGTTGCCGAACAGCGCCGGCTTAATCCAATTTCATTGTGTCGCACGATACAGGGGCGAGAGAAGGTTTTTTTTTTTTAATTTTGAAGGGAAGATCGTCGATTCGTTTCCTGTCGAGTGACTTTGGCGAACGAGACTTTGTTTGTTGGGTAATTGTAATTTGGTTCTAAGGTTGGAATGTTTGAATTTATGGCGGGAATAGTTGGGGATGATTTGTTGGGAGAATGTTTGCGAGCAAAACTTAAATCTTCAAATTTAGTATTTAGAGTGTTATTTAACTCATTCATCCCTGCAATCATACACTCCACCGTTATACAAATATTCACTCGTACAATTATTTTAAAATTTATTATAGTAAATAACTGAGATACCCACGATTTAATACTGTAATTATTTAAGAAGTTAGGATAATTTATAGGTACTTGAGAAAATTTCTATCGCTCGCAAGAAACGCCCTTTCGTTAAAACATTGTCCCACTTCTCGGCGGAACTACATGTAAACAGAATCCACCACCGAAGTGAATAAATTCAACTCAACGCTTTCTACCGTATCTCAGAATCGAAACCGCAAATTTTAATTTTCAAACGCGTAATAAATTTCTCGTAATGGCGCAATAAACGTTTCCAATAAATCCGTTTCACCGGCGGAGAAAATCCATCCGAACGACGGTAAAACGTCGTCGTTCGTCATTAATCTCGATCACGAGAAGAAAATGTAAGAGACAAGCCGGGTTCACGGTCTGCCAGAAAGAAATTTCCTAGATTTACATTTTCATCGACGAAAAATACCACGATCGTCCCGGAGTCGCGCGATTGTGTTCGACATAATTCCGCTCGTCGTGCGGCTCGCGATAAATTATGCTACCCGCGAGCGTTCAATTATGCCTGGCCGACTATTAATCGAGATACGGGGAAACGTGGATGTTAATAAACCGTCGTAGGCCAGGCTGAAAGTGTTTTCAACGACGTTTACACGCGTCGCTATCTGGCGATCTACGCTAATCGAGGCCTCTCCCGATGCACCCAGTCGTCAGGCGCGCACGATTTTATCCTCCTCGCCGCAAGCTGCCCCTTTCGACCCTTGGCTTTCATTCAGCTCGAAAACGTATCGCCTCCTTATACGGATATCTTAATTTACGGGATCCGAGAAATTTCATTTTTCAATACTTGTAGCTTTTTAATCCTACGATTGTAACGACGACACACATGTTATTTGATAAATACAATGATTAATTAACTTAATTTGAATTAAATTTTTCACTAATGTTTTAAATATTATTTTATTCTTTCTAGGTGAGGATTATGACTGATTGTGAGCCTGTGATCCTGTTAAAATATTACAGGAGTTAAAGTGAGATATTTTGTGATAACGTTGATTAATCGAATTTTTGGTACGCCCGTGGACGTTATTGAACTTAACTTCCCTGTACCTATGTTTCACTGTTTAACTACACAATATATAAATTATAGAGCAACGGGACAAATATTGTAATTTAGAAGTTGAAGAATCTTTAATCCTTACAGCAGCAAAGTAAATTTGATTTTACACGATTTGTTTACAAATCCAACAGTAGCGTCTGATATTGAAATTACAATTGACCCAGTATCGGTACCTTACTACTTCTCCTTGGAAAAATAAGAAAAATAGGATTCTGGAAAGTCAACACAACTCAATCTACTAATAATTTCACAATACGATATCGTAATCTTGAATTAAATCGAAGAATTTTCTTATTTTGAATTCGATTAATTTTAAGGATTTTCTCCGATGAAAATCTTTAGCAGAAACATCGAGAATAGGCGCAAAGATGACGGGAATACGATGATTTCAACGTTGTTCAATCGCGAATAGAATCTTCGGAGAAGGCGTTACGGTATAACTGTGGAAAGCGATGATTTTTATCCAACGGTTATCCGTGTATTAGTATCTGTGTACTTAACACGAGGATACTAATATGCCATAGGTTCAACACCGATGCAACGCGTGATTTTGCATTAGCAATGCAATGCAGCGATAATGGATAGTTATCGACGATCGTGAGAGAGCGGAGCGAATGTGTTTCAACATTTTCATCGCATAAACAACGATCTTGAAATTTGGTTTTTTCCCTTCTGGTTTCATAGGAGATGTTTAATATTCATAATCTTAAGCGTTAAGATCTTAAGATTTTTAGCACATGGAACTTGGAACTTTATAACCGTGACGTAGTTTCGTCTCGTATAATGTTGCGAATATGGACAACACGATGTTCCTTTCGTTTAACATTTCAGTAATGGAGACGGGTATTCAATTTTGTTGTGTTGAAACCGACAGGGTAGATTGGTATTAAAATATCTTGTAAATTAAATTTTGATTATTCCATCATGATTATCGAACAATTTTCTCTCAACGATAGAAAAAGATAGTTTTGAGTGGGAAAAATTACTATCATCGTTTCAGTGAAATTTTCTAACGTTAAAACTGCGAATTCTAAAAATTTGCCAGAAATGATAGATCCTTGTATAAAAATGTCTATACTGAAAATATTACATTGTAAATAAAATTTTTGTCACATTTGATAGTAGAGAATGCAATGGCCCTTTCTTCGAATTATAAATTAAAGAAATATCGACCAAAGAATTAATTTTTTTATCAGAAAACAGCGCAACCTATATTTCATTTTACTAATCAAATACAGTGGATTCTGTTTATTCGGGACACGTTGGTTCTCGTGTAGTCTGACCCGATTAAACGGCTGTCCCAATAATACAAAGTGCCACATAAATATAGTAGTTAACGAAAACGAAGTATTTATTCAAACATTAATCCATGGATTAATAAATATCTATCGTTGACGGAATCGGCAGAGCTTTCGAATCGAATGCACACCGTCCCAAAGTTCTGCAAATCCGCGACTTTCGTATACGTACACGATTAACCCTTTGCACGCGATTCGTGCGTCTGGAGGAACATATCTAACTTCCTGGATAATTTGTCGCATAAAAATGAGAAATTTTCTTCACGGTAATAGAAATAAAAGTGCACAGATTCATAAACATAGGAGCTTTCGGGTTTTAAGAATTTTGCTATAAAAATAAACTAGACTTGGAACGATCAAAAATCACTTCGAGCGCAAAGGGTTAACCTTGGATGAAACTTAAAAAGAAAAATGCGAAATTCAAAAGCTACAGACATCTGTTCCAAATAAGCGGAATGATGTCCCGATTAAACGAACAAAACTAAGGCTATTTGTTTGATAGGATTCTGTTTTTTCGAAGTCCCGATTAAACCGTATCTCTAAAAATCGACACATTCGAGGAATGAAAATCGAAGGAAAAAAACTCACGTGGACCAAAGTTCGTGTGTCGGCGGTAGTTTAACTTCCGTGGTGGTTTTCTCGGGAAGTTTGTAGTACTCGTAGACGTAGGAAGCGGCTGGATCGTCTCCATGGCTGGCAACAGCCGAGACCTGATGCTGTTGTTGAAGATTCAGCATGGCCGCGGTTGCCACGGAGAGCGGATGCTCGCAATAGGTTCGCCAATCGCCCTCCATACCCTGTACCTGCACCTGCACGGCAGCAACCCTTTTGTGTACTTCCGGATCGGCGCCCTCGGCGCCGCTCTGCAGCGACTGGGCCGCCTGAGCCGCCGCCTCTTCCGCCCCCAGTTCTTCCTCTTCCTCTGTGTCACGCTGTCCAGCTACGTAACCAGATTGTTGCTGTTGTTGCTGAGAATTATCGTCGCTGACCACACTCGTTTCCTCCTCGCCACGACTTCTGCGTCTGAAATTGGTATCGTAATATTTCGTTATTAATACGGTTAATATGACGTTTTATTTATGCAATTATTATCGAAGATTTTGTATAGTGTCGAACATTATAGGTTTTTCTAGGGAAAATAGTGATGATTAACTTAATCGTCTATCATTAAATTACCAATGTAGGGTTACGGTTAGGTTACGGTTAGATAATTCAGTAATGAAGTAATTACTAACTTAGCAAATTACTAACTTGACAACTTACGGTTATGGATAATAATTTAGAAATTTAGGGCTGTGGTTAGGTTAGTGTTTATCACAGCAAAGGATTAAAGTCAAGTAACTTAGTAACTTGGATAATTAATCACGTCCAACTTAATCCAAATATAACCGAATTATAATTTTTATTTTATCCAATCTGTCCTTTCCAAAATGAAGATGTTTCCCTTTATTTTTATCCAGGGCCATCCTCAAGGAAATTAGTTGTGACTCGTGCATCTTTTAGCCAACGTACAAATACTTCTCCGTAAAAAAACAACCCCCCCCACAAACAACATTCATCGACGGTGGACAGTAGCAAATCGTCGCTAACCGAAGAGGCTTTCAGCCAACTGGCGATGTCTTCGCGATTCACCATGGATTTCCTGGAACCTGGCTCTCGGATAATGAATTTATCGGATAGAGTAAGCAACGGTTAGAAATATGCAAGCCTGGTCTCGCGATAAATCACCGTAGGGGCCCCCGTCGAATTTATCAATTAACGATAATCGCAGCGCGGTTAAGCCCCGTTGATGATTCCTCAATTTAGCAATGACCAACGGGGACGACGAGCGTGCGGTCCTACTCGCGCCACACACACGCTCGCCAACGTCGCGGTAATTTATTGTCAGCCGCGCGTACCGATATCTAATCGCCTCTCACAACTGGCGTGCCTTTTCCACGGGACACACTGGCTGAACATTTGTCACCGGTCGTTTGTTTCCGGACAACGTTGACTTCCGGTTTGTCTCATACGAGCCTCCACGTCAGCGAATTCCCGTCAGACGAAGATAGAGTAATACGCGTTGAAGAATTTAACACGTTTCTTCTTTTACTATTTATATTGGTTGATAATAATTAAATTTGCGACACTCGTATTTTTCCAACACAGAAGAATTATTTATTATAACTTTGACCAAACTTTGAATAGGATATTTTGTATATGTATTGGAAAAATAATATATATGTATAGGTATTGTTGCACGAGGCTTAACACTCGATAAACAAAAATTCCCAATTCAAAATACAATTCGCCATATTTCTGATAACTCGACGTAAAATACAGAGGAAAATTCTGAATTGAACGCATCACGAGTTTGTCTCTTGATTTTCCAAAACAGATTAAAATTGAAAGCACCACCTAAACAACGTCACAACCCTGATAAAAAAAAAAAGTCTCGTCGGATGCAAGCAGATGCCTTTGACGCGAACCACGCTTTGAACAAGCATCGAGAAAGAGGATCAAGAAAAGAAGAGGGTAGACAAGACGAAGGTATGTATACATGTATATGTACACGTACGAAGATTAATTATTATAAACCCCTGCCTTTTGCCTACAGTCATCAATTTATACTCCTCTCTGGTGTGCATCCCAATTCCAATCCCAATCCCGATCCTGTGAGTCGCGCACGGTATAAAGGCTCATCCTCTCTAATTTATGCATGTCGAATCAATCTACCTCTTCCCCTTTCCCTTTTCCTTCTTTTCTTCTCTTTCTTACTTGGCGCACCGTTTCGATATCCTTCTTTCACCCCTTTTTTCCCTTTCTTTTTTTTCATTATTATCCTTCTTCTTCTCGTTGCTCCCGTTCCAGCACCTGGTCGCCCCTTCAGCTACCCCGATAATGAGGGACCGCGTTATCCTGTGCAAATATTTTCCTCGCTGGCTGTTTGCACAGGCGCGACCGGAAAGAGCACGGGTCGAGCGTGTACGCGCGAATCGCGTCGATCTTTTTGAATTAATGTCCGCGGGAAGACGTAATGAGTTCATTCGTGATCATCAAAGTGGAGGATACTCAGGGCTCGGGGATACGCAAACATAGAGTATCCTTTGATTTTCTACACTTTGTGCAGGATGCGGAAAAATGAATCGGAGGGGTAGGTACCTTACCGGTCCTATAGACTTGCCGATAGGATTGCGGAGGTTGGAAGGATCATTTTGTTTAATGGTCGTTCTTCTGGGGGAATTTTGTAATCTCGAAACTTTCTAATTTGTTAAGGATCGAAAGGCACGAAACGAATTTTTATTATTCTATGTTTGATATCAGGGGAATATTAGAGTTGCGCTGAATAATGGAAAATATTTATTTTATTTACACGATTTTTAAAATATGGGATTAAAAAAAGAAAAAAAATTTCTGCAGTCATTTTTTAATTTCACTTATATTTCTAGTCATTTTTTCTATCGGGTGACGAAAATGACATCATACCAATCGGGAAGAAAAGATTAACAGTCTACGAAAGTGATAACAGTAATTAGATTTTTGGTTAAATTTTTTAATTTATATTTCTTGTTTCTATATGTAAAATAAATTACATACATACACCTTTATATTTTTGTCATTTTATGAATAGACCGTTATTTTTATGCTTTTTATTAAGATATTATTTAGTTTTATTTTACGTTGAATAAATAAATGATTGAATTATGGACATTTCAGTTTACTTTCGATTTTCACGGTTTTCTAAGGAACCTATCTTCGGTGTAAATCGAGGGATAGGTGTAATACGCGTCGAAAGGCATGGAATTAATTTCTAATATTTACAGTTCACACATATGAATGAATTTTCAAATAACCCAATTTAGAAATTTGGAAATTTTCTAAGGTTCGAAATGCATAAAATGTGAAAACAACGTAATATTTGAGCTTTTAATAATGTTCTTAAGATACTTTCTTGATTGATTAGTTTGTTGCATCCTCGTTGCGGTGCACCTACATGAACGCGAAAATATTGCAGGTAGGTGGTGAACGCACCGTTCAACCGGATAAACAGGGACAAGGAGGGGGAGAAAGGGGGGAGGGGGGGGGGGGGCACGTTTAATATTCCGTGGGAGTGTTGTCCACGCGACCTGACAACCCACCCTATTGCTCTCTTACGTGCATTTCAATAAAGCCGCCTCCGTTTCCACCTAACTAGACTTCTCGTTCAACTTAACAATCGTCGGTAAAATTCTATAAAATTTCGGATGAGAAACTCGAAGAAGTTCTTATCAAAATTATGCGGAGAATAGATGAATATCGATAGCGAGTGGTTTGAAATAGTTAGGGGTAGTAATTTGGAGAAGAAGAAAATTGTTTCTGGTAAAAGTTTGAAAACTGGTTCAAATTTTTAAAAAATTTCATACACGAATTTTGGAAAAGATCGTAAGCTGTAACAGAGAACTAAATTTATCTTACAAAGTTATTTATTCAAATTTTAGAAATAAGAATTTTCAATCCAAATATCATCCAAAATATTTCGGATAATTTTCCAATCCCTCCACATTGAAATCCGGGCGATTTCGATAGAAAATCCGCGAAAAAAGGATATTTCCAATTTCTATAATTCGAGAAACGTGATAATAAAGAAATCCTGATTTTCTAATAGACTCAGAGTGACGAAACAGCAATGATCGTTGAATTTAATGTCCCATTGAAGCAGTACGGCTCGAGGGCAGAAATATCTTGAAGATCCTTGCCAGTTTGAGCTTAGCCGAGAAATGCCACGGTTCAAGAACATCATAAAAACACATTGTCAATCAGCAGCGTCTGAATGTCAGAGAACGTCTGGTAATAGATAAAATGTCGATTGTCGAAGATTGTAGAAAGATCTGTTTCGTAGAGAATTCCATAAGCTATTCACGCTGACAAAGAAATCGTTCGTGTTTTATTAAACGATCTATACGATTGAACAAAATCGCCCGGTTAAATAATAATCAATAATATCGTTTTCTAATCCGTGTAATCGTATGTCCAGTTTAATCAATCGCCCGTGGAAATTTACACCTGTTTCCTTTTCCGTTCGCGAACGTTCAATGAAATCGTGCCAGATTCCGTTCACCATAATTTGTTTACTTTAATAGGACGGGAAACATAAATCCGATTTGATTCTCGAGATTTCTATCTGTTCGTTTTTAACGCGGTTCGATATTGCGCCGGTAACCGTGATTGGTACTATAAATCCGGTATAATTGGATAACTAAAGGGAATTAAAGAACATTCGAAATAATTAATATTGTTAGTAAGTTTTCAAGTCACAAAGCGAAAAATTGCACGGGTGCAGTAAGTCGCATTGAAATTTTAATTAGCACACCTGTGAATAAGTAATTTTTGCGTTCAAACTTTCAATCTTTAATTTTATAACATTAACCAACTTGATATTTACGAGTAGCCAACTTTCACAATCTAATTGTAAGCTTTCAATTTGCAATCGTGTATTATTAGTACTTTAATAGTATAATAATTTACCATTTTTCTTCCCTACCCTGTTCAATAATGGTTCAATTATATTTAGCGCCTAGGGTTTATCGATTTCCTAAAAATTTCAGATTCGAATTAACACTAAAACTACCACATGGGTCGAAATGGCTTGTTTCAGATTTCTTGTTTTCAATCCCAAAAAAAATTGATTAAAACGCTTTCGTTGAAACGTAAGCCGACTTTCATCAAGGTAAAGAAGTATTCTACATCCTATTCTCTCTCGTTTTATTTTCAATCTAAAAGTAGGGGTAGTGTTAACATAGTTAATTCTGAAATCTAACCTCCCAATTCGCAATCTTGCATATTTAATAATCCGTCAACTTAATACTTTAATAATTTAAAATTCTTTCCACATTTCTCTTTAATTATTCCATTATACATACTAGATCCGATGACCCCACAAAAATCAAACTATCAAATTACAAAATAAAATTACAACTTACAACGTATAACATAAAAATTCTATCTGTTTCAAATTGCAAGTAAAATAAAGTAAAACAGATTCATCGATCGACGAACGGTATTGGAAAGTATCGGTAGCGTTTTCTCTGCTCGATATTTCCCCGATTGTCCTGCAACCTCGATCCACAATTCCACAGCTCGATCGCGGTGTTAATAAGATTTATAAACGGAGAAAAGAATGCCGCGATCCTTTTCATCGATACATATCTACCGATCTGTCACTTTTGCCCGCTCACACGCCAGCCAGCCGGTCGTGGTATGCATACTAATTTCACAAATAAATCTATCGCTTCGTGACTCGAGGTCGACTTGTCCAGGTCGAAGGGTGAATAAATTTTCGCCCTGATTTTCCAGGGAAAACTTGTCTACGATGATCAAGGTGCAAAATTACTTGATTCTTGTTCTTGTTTGTTAATCTCTTCAATCTTTCACTTATCGAGGGATGATTATTTGTTTGACCAGAAATTTATCGAATACATTTACTTAATTTATAAGGATCAAAATCAATTTTTTTCGATATCTTATTAATTTTTAATATCTGGTTAATGGATGCTGAGGTAACGATGATTTTTCGCTGTAACGAAATATTTTGTATGTAGTTATATTACAGAGTTAATCCCTGGCACTACTAGTCAGAGGTAAATATTAATTACTTCAGCGGTAAAACAGATCAAGGAAATTTAAATGTTACGTGTACTTTACACTTGACATTGTAATCAGAATTAAACTTAATATTCAATGGTGATCAAAGTTTGAACGACAGAAGTCACATCTGAACTGATTAATCTTCAACGCTCATTACGATAATTTACACTTTAAAATGAACCTTCTTGTATCTTATAGGTTTGATTATTTAAAATATTTTCTCGGCGATGTGTAAGATGTTTGAAAGAAAAAGGATTGTCTAGGAGAAGAGTTACAGTTCCATGAATTGTCATTGGAAGTAGACGTTTGAACGAGGGTTAGCCGAGGCGAGGGCAATTAATCGCGCAATTAAACGTTCCTCGCGTGTCGCGGAATCTCGCGTCCTCCCATCTGCATAACGAAGAAACAATGGCCTCGTAAATCTTCGGTCTCGCGTGTCTGCCCACTGAAAAATCCGTCGGATGAAAACGAGAACAACGCTCGCGACAACGTGCCGCGCATAATTCTGTTATAATACTGTTGCATCGCTTTGTCCTTCTTCGGTACCGATCTTACACCAATCAGAGATCTATTGATCGGATAGAAAAAGCAAGAATGTTGTTCTTTCGCAAATCTTTATTTTATTTTGGCTCGTTAATAATTTCGAAGATGCAGCTTTTTTTAACTTTAAGTTTGGACTGATTTCGAAATTTTTTGAAATGGTAATTAGTCGAATTCTGTTTCATAGAACATGGTATAGTATCAGGGCTATTTAGAAATTTCTTTACTTCCTTTTGGTTATTGAATTGTATTAAAATTTGGGTGCTGGTCACCGTCACTTCTTATGGAACCGTAACGCATTAACCCTGTAATTGAAGCTATACAGATATTTCAAGTATAACACCATCCCAAGTTAAATTCTCTCCTATACCGTAAATTGTTATAATTATAAGCTAAAGTGTTGGGTCATTAAACATGAAATGTGACGAACAAAACATAAAATTTATTCATTTTATGGAAAATAAAAGTTAATCCTTCGAATTGAAGTTTATTCATGCTATTGGTGTAAAAATGATAAGTACCAAAGCTTACGTGTAGCCTAACGACCTAATACAATCAAATTTGAAATTCTGTATTAAGCCATTACCCTCGAAAGCTCATCCCTTTGAAAATTACAGCAACCCGACGAAGGAATAACAAGGAATAAGATTTCACAACGCAAAAAAATGTTTTTCTTTGAATCTTCGACCCGTATAGCAATTTTCCTGCTGTTACTACCCGAATTAACTTTTCGTACGGCAGGCCTATAATGATTCCCTGGTGTTACAAGCCAATCGAGAGAAGAAGAAGAAGAAGAAAAAAAAGGAATCATCGATTCATTGCTACTATTATCCACTGGCAGAGCTTGTCAATCATTTGCTGCCATTAAGCCGTACCATCGATCCCCAATTCACTATCATTACTTCTTCCACTCGTTGTTAGCTACTGTATTTTTTTTTGTCTGCTCGATCGTTCGAAGCGCTAGGAATCGGTGACCACTCATTTTCTGCGAGAAGAATCATCGGTAAGTTGCTGGACCGATTTCTTGGTAGTACGAGGGCGATAATAAACGAGAAACAGCAGCTATTAATGAGGAAGGGAGAAAGAAGATTACAAAAATGTAGTACACGATATATTAAAGCAATAATTTGATAAGTGGCATCCTGCTTAATTATTATTTTCAAAAATTTCATATTGTCTCAACGAAAAATTGAAATGTTCATTCACTTTAATTGATTCTTTTAACTGGTTGCTTAGTGTTTTAACGGCGATCGGCACTGGAAATATTTTACAATCGAATAACTAACAAAAGAAACGATGAAATAAAATCGAATTGAAAAGTTAAATTTGGAGATTTTAGCGTGTCTGACTACATACGTCTGTTTCCACTGTGGCAGGGAACGTGTTAAAATAATTGCTGGATATAAAAATACAAGATTGAAAATAAAGTTTGACGGACAAAATTATGTCGCAGTAGTGGCTATAGCGGATGGTTTAATAACTCTACTAAAGCTTATAGGAAATTTAACGATAAATCTATTTAATCTCAAGATATCTATGAAAAATTCTAACGAAGAGTTAAAATAACATTATAAAATTCTTCGAAATATAACATTTCTTTCCTAAATTTCTATTACAAAATTACAATATTTTTCAACCGGAACTAAAGCGTGAATTACACAGTATTTCAACATCCGAAGTGATTTCTGTCGTCTATTTCTGTCACGATCGTTCGAAAATTCAAACGTACAACTTGGATCTTCAACCCCTATCAACCCAAATCGCACGATGAGTTCGTCAGATACGTTCGACATGCTCGTGAAGGATTGAAACGGGGTCGGTAACAGTCCTGGCAGAAATGGTCCGCCCTTTTTCTCGAGACACGAGGATCCAACACGGGGGTAGAAAGGTGTCGTCGCGTTGACTTTGATGGATTGAAGATCCCTAGCCTCGACCTCTCCTACCCTCCTCCCCGCCACGTCCACGTCTTTTTGTTCACCCTGGACCTACTGCGTAGGTATTTGTTTTTTCTTTCGGCACGGATAAAACGGCGTGTCAGACAGGTTACTCTCTCACGGTGTTCCGTGTTAACGTCCTTTTGCCGTCACTGCACTCGATACCGAGAGGCGCAGATGTAACTTCAAGCCGCGAGCGAGTTCGAGCGGCAAGTAATGCAGCTGCGACAGAAACTGGATCCCCGTTGACCATCGAATCGAGCCAATCGATCGTCAACTTATCAATTTGTCAAATTTCACGGAATTCATACAGTTCTATCCGCCGATTTTGAAGAAATCTATATTGTCGAAAAATCTGTGATATTTGTTATCGAAACTGCTTGTAATATTGAAATAACTATTACAGTTATAAGCAAAGTAAGCTGCCCCACCAGGCGTTATAATATTAGGAAGTTGTTTTACGTTATGACTAGGTTAGGTTAGGGGTAGGTTAACCATGGCTTAGTAATTAAGTGAAAAGCAAGTTGGTTAAATTAGCAAAGAGATGATTATCTAGGTTAGTCGAAAACTACACCTAGTTTCGGCTAAAATTAAACTTATAGCCTTTTAAAATAATATATTTAAAAATAATAAATTTCAGATTTCTTATTTCAAGTCGTAGAAGTGTTTCGAAGACAAGATTCAAAGTGGCGCAATTAGCAAGTTGTTTCTTTAAACATTGAGAAAGATGCTTGGAATTTATAGTCTGTTTTAATGATTGCAAATCTTTGAACCCCAACGCATGCATGAATTACATGATACAGTGAACAGGAAGAACACGAATGTATGAAGGGTCTACAGTGTACGGTTATAGGTGGGTTGTAAGCTGTCGGTGCCCCTGAAAGATGACTACCCGTTTTAGCTGACCGTGCCCACGCGGTTAACTCTGCCCCTGCCCCTTATTATAATTCTAACCTTTCTATGAAGTCGAACAGTCGATATTAAACTTAACGAACCCTGTTTTATTAATTTATCCAAATGATATCTAACTTTTAACATCATTGTAAACGTCCAGGCTTCAAAGTATCTGTATCGTGGATATTACGTTGGTTTCATTTTCGCTAAAATAGCTGAAATAACAGAGAGTGCCATGTGAGATTCGTGGCTTGACGAAACAGAAGTTGTATTTACTATAGAATTTTAATAGAAAATTAATTTTCCAATCAATAACAGAATTTTGATACAAAATTCTATAATTAAACAATATTTTCTCCATACTTCCGTCTTTCACACCATGAATTTCAAATTACAACTATTTGGCACATTTTGAAACGAAATTCATTGACACAGAACGTTCCAAAGATTATAAAATTTATGATGATTCATGCAATGGATCTTTAAAATATTTTTCTTCATCGAGTTGATTAAATATCGGAAGGTTTGATGAAAACGGCGACAATACGTCGGTGTACAAGAAAGACATAAACGAAACGAGATCGCCAAAGGCGTGCAACAAATTCGTAACACGATCGCAGCGACGAAATATCAATAACCGTAAGATAAAACCGCGGTGTAACGCGAATATCGGTGCACGACTACCATCGATGGATCGCGATTTCGTGTTTCGTACGAGACTCTATCCTCTGTTTATCACCGTTTTGCAACGTTTACTGGGACACGTTCGTTTTGCTAATTATATTTGCGAGGCGAATAACAGTAACGTAGAAAATTACCAAAATTGTCGCACACTGCGTAAACCTTAATTTATAAAATAGCTACTTTGGAAACTAAGACGATTTATATCGAATAAAATTTCTATTAACCATAGGAAGCGTCGAGCCGGACAGTAAGAAATAAGGATCGCTAAAGTTTTCGTGAAAGAAATTTTCAATAAAAATAAAATTCACGGAAAATTTAAAATAACGCGAGCGTCAACCATCATTCAATTTTGCACCTATCTATCGCCAGCTATTTAATTTCAAAATAACGCGATATTAAGCAGAAACGTGTCTAATCCAGATTGCTACCAATTATTATTATAACCACCATGCAACCACGATTTTTGCGAAAATCAAAAAGATTCTAACTCGGCGTTTGCTGTCAGATTAAAGTCGATTAAAGTCATCCTTCGTATCGAAGACAACACAGATGTTATTCGTATAATGCTATCTACCTGTAACTCTTAACATTTCCTACGAAGCTTGATAAATGTCTGAAAATAGGAAACGAATTAGTCAGACGCATGCTGCATAAATAAACGAAGGTTTCGAGACGTTCCTAACGACAGGCGATGCAACCAAGTGAATGCGATCGTATGAAAAATAAGAAAGATAAAAGAAGAGGAAAAGAAAGAAAAAACGTGTATGCAATTTCTACGGCGCTCCCTAGGGACCGCCCTTCGGTTGTTGAGTTGCTGCCTACGTCGAGAATCACTGTTCTAAAACAATCGCTCATCAGGTAGAAACAGAGGAGGTTGCACCACTAGTCAGACAACGGAGACGCTGGTTCATCCTCGCCTGGAAGAATGTCACATTTAACACGATGGATTGGTTGAAAATTTTGATTAGAAATATTTCCGCTGTTTTGATATGTCATGAACCTGGAATCGTGATGATTTTATTTCTTTGTTCGTACTTTGTTTGGTGATTTTTGTATTCTTCTATGATAGAATTTGGCTGGTTGTTAAGGTAAATTATGTGGAAGCGTGTGACAGATATTTAATGATACAAAAGTGTAACGTAAAGTTTTATTATTTGATTTAACAATGCATTAAAATTTCGAAGCGTTGTTTATTATCAATTTAGCGTAGTGTGAGCTTAGCATAGTGTTAACTTAGCATAGTGATAATTTAGGATAGAGCTAAATTAGCATAGTATTAACTTAGCATAGTGTTAATTTAGGACAGAGCTAAATTAGCATAGTGTTAATTTAGGATAGAGCTAAATTAGCATAGTGTTAACTTAGGATAGAGCTAAATTAGCATAGTGTTAACTTAGCACAGACCTAAATTAGCATAGTGTTAACTTAGCATATACCCAAATTAGCATAGTATTAACTTAGCATAGGCCTAAATTAGCATAGTGTTAACTTAGTATAGACTTAAATTAGCATACTGTTAACTTAGCATAGAGCTAAATTAGTATATTTAGTGTTAATTTAGGATGGAGCTAAATTAACACAGTGCCAAGTTATCATATGGCTAAAGAATTTCCCAAAGTCGAAAAAACGGTAATCAGAAAATTCTTCAAACAAATACGTGTCCTGTGTTTATTTGACTACCTTTCATTGCAATTTTTGGATTTGTTATACCTACACCTTTGAATTTCTTTCGTTTCATCAATCACCCCCAGCCACTCCATCAAATTACTATACAAATAATCGACCAGGAATCCCGTTTCCCGGGATTTTTCTTCGTTCCTCCGGATGTCGTATTAGGTAATGCCTTGTTATCTTCCGGTGTACCTGGTCGGTTATCTTTCCACATTCTCCCTTGCGTCGCCACCCACGTGTTCCTTTATCTTGAAAGGGGTAGGGGATCGTGGCTACCCAGCGTGACCAACGATAGGATAAGCTTCGTACCACATTTCCTACGCCGTTTGAAATCAACCGGACACAGGATGAGGACAATTAACCGCGATGCACGCCGTCCACGGAGGACAATTCGCGATAACACCATTCCCGATGACTCGTTTCCGTAATATCGGATTAACCCCTTAACCTCGAGCGATTTTCACAAGTACTCCATTGTCTACTTTTTTAGAAAGAAACGTATTGATTTGATATTGGACCCACCCTTGCATTCAAATTACAAATAAATATAGAATGAAACGTGTACGGTAAGATTTTTTTGTAATTTAAAGTAAGCAATCTGAATTAAGCCGTTCTAACGTTAATTTTAACCCAACCATGCAAATTTCGTATATGTGTAACTACGCTCAACGCCTAGATTCAACGCGACAGACAGCCAACACCGAGTTCCAGAAAACCTTGTGTTGCACTCTTAGAATAGAAGACTCGAGCTCCATTCTAAGTGGGGCATATGTTATAAAAGCGAAACTCTAATATTGAATAAAGTTCAGTCTCTGGTAGTTAATTAAAACTGTCATACGTTTTCTAATAAACCTTGCTCATTAAATCTAAGTTGCGATTTATCTAAATAACACGGAATACGTTAAACGTTTAATACATACAATCATACAGGAATTAGAGATTGGGAGACAATTCCCAGGGAATTTCTTTCTTTTTTATATCTCCCGAGACAATTTCCATCACAGATGCTTAAGTTATTTATTCATTCGACACAGACAAGACAGAAGCTCCTTATTCAAGTCCCGACCCATCGTCTCTCGTATCTGTCCACGATTAATCTCCAAACAATAAAATTACCTGAAATTCCTGACCCGTCTTTCCCTTAAACAGTCCCACAACCGTGTTATTGTAAAAAATTGGCGCTCAGAAAAGGTTTAGATAAGAGAAGATATCTGAAGAGCTGGCTTTCAGAATGGCTACCGATGGACAAGAATCCTCCTGTTGGAGATGTAGCGGTATCGAGACTGGTTCTGTTCGTATCTGGTCGCTGTCCGAGCTAATTACAGGGGAAGATAGGCCCGTAAGGACGAAAAACGTGGGAATTAAAAGCATAGCCAAGGGTAACCGTGGAATCGATTTTCTTCCCGAGGCTCGACGATCTAATTCATTGATAAGAAGCTAATTCGTTGGCGAAATCGAATCCTCGTCGTTGGTCGAAACGGTTCGTACGGCCTCGATAACGTGAAAAATTAAAAAGAAATAAAAGAAATAAGAAACGTCGACCGTTTCGTTCGAGCTATATCATTAGGGGAACAAGCATCCGCACTTAACTCAATTTACCAGAGTGGAGAGGATTCTGTGGAATCGATTCAATTATACGTCGATATCTTTAGTTACGTTTAATCCAAGTTCGATCGTAAAATTAATATTCCTCGGTCGAGATCGTAAACGCGCCCGATTCACCCTTTCACTAGAAACGGGACACGCATGCAATGAATTCCGTTTACTCTCGCAACCAAGGATACGACGAAAATACTATTAGAGAATTTAAACGTCGCACGATTACTTTGTAAGACAATTATTCCTGCGTCGATGTATATTTTTCTAAACAATATTTCTGTGGGATATTTTTAAAATATTAACCATTCTTTGATCTTCAATCAAACTTTTGAGCTAAACATTTGGCAAACCATTTTTGGTAATGAGGTAGAATTAAATTTGGTAAAATTTTGCAATTAAAAATTTAGGCATTCTAAGGCTTTAATCTTCTTAATTAAACGTCGCAAAGCAACTTCCTTTGAATTTACTAATTTCAGAACTAATGGCTCCGGCGGATTTGGAAACATTTTGAAAATTTATACAATTCCTTTACCATTTTATCAAAGCAACTTCTTATAAATTTACCAATTTCGGGGTTAATGGCTTAAAAAGAAAGCAGACAAAAATTCGCAAATCCGAAGGATCCAGGTCGAAAGTGTTAGGAATGAACGTTGGTGAAAAAACGAGTTCCTTTTCTCTCGCGTTATGCAAATCAGTCACGCGAAATGTTCGTATCCCGGCTGTCGTAGCCGCGGGTGATGTTTTCATCAACCGGAAGACGGTGCCGGGCGAACGATCGTTCTCTCATAATGCACAATGCTTATCCTCGAGATGCAAAATGAATTTTCTACGCGAGTGTGCAATCCTTGCAAATAACATGTATGCAGGTACGCCGTTGTTAGGATTTATAACGCGTTAAACGCCGCAGGGCAGTGATTCATGGTGGGAGTTATAAAATACTTTTTTTTTTCAAATATTTTATAAATCTACTATAGCTCGGTAATGCGAGTGTTAACGATGAACAGCCTGCGCGAAAATATTTTCAATAAAAGGTGTCGAGGATCAAAAAGTTTCACTTCTTCAACTAATTATGACGCACGAAATTATTCTGTTAAATTCTGAAATTCAATTTCTCTTAAACGTTAGAAACTTATTCTTTATGGTAAAATGGAAGTTTGTGAGATCGAAGATGACAATTTTGACATATAAAATGGAATTCTGAGAAGAGAATAGGATGTCTGAAATTTTTAGCCAGATTCCATATTTGGTAGTCGCACGAGAGATAAAGACAGTGTACAGTCTGAGAAGCGTTCTTCGGTAGCCTAATCGTTCGGAAACCTGTTTACCTGGCGAACAGCTCCGGTTCTCGTACTCTTAATTAGATTCGCGTTATACACCCCCCCCCCTCCTATCCAGATGGTCGTTAATATTTTTTTCACCGTGGATAATCGTTGACGGCGTTATCTGCCAGTCAGAACGAATTAACCGAAGAAACTCGGTCGCAGAAACGTCCATCGAGATAACCTTCTCGCCGATCCCAACTAAGCGGTCGTATCGATCAAACGACGATTGGCAAACAAGACTCATTTAACCGGAAAAGATCCAAGAAATGAAGAAGTAAAGAGACGCAATAATTACATTAATTCGTATACGAGACGGTTGTTAAAATAAAATTTAGCGAAACTTCATGATATATTATCAGGAAATCTGTTTTAACGGAATTTAATAACTCAGGCACTTAGATATTTACGACATTACAAAATATAACAAGGCATCCAGTCACTCTAAAAAAAATATCCATTACTTAATATTAATTAACTCCCTAATTACAACAGAAGTAATTTGATAACTTCGTACAATGATAAGAAAATAAGATTTTATTGCTTAAATAAATGTCTCGTAACAGGCTGATGAATTTCACCGCATTAGTATAGAAACTATTCTTACTTCTTCCGATTTGTTGAACAAAAAACGTAACCTAAAATGAAAATATTCGAACACTCCTTGAATTATGTGGCTGTCAAAGTGTTCACGATTTAAACAACGCGACTTTAAGAGTGTCCGGTTCGACTGGTCGCTCCACAACATTCGAAGAAGGCTGGCGCAACCAGACAGGACCTGATGTGCTAATTAAGGTCCACGTCCAGGTTAATTAATTCCATCGAGCAGGTCGAGCGTTGTTCGTGAATCTGCTCGCGGCTTTTCGAAGAGGGTTGTTTGGCGCGGGCACGAGCCGCGTGACAATGAGAGACAATGGAAATCGTGGCGTGGCGTTTCTCGCGCATAGAGACGCAGGGAGGTGTGAAAGAGGATAATAATATAGAGTTACTCTCCGGGGAATATTTCATATCGATGCATCCCCGCCTCGTTGTGCACCTTCTTGTACCCTTCTTCGGCTACCGGGAGCCCCTTTTCATTTTCGACCCTTTCACGGAGAGGTGATCGACCAAGCGAATCTGTTCGGTCCAGCGCCTCGTACAATCGGCGACCACGAGAGAGAATCGCAACAACGTGATTCGATTCTTCGCCACGGGACGTCCCCCAGTTACCGTGCAAACATCTTCGAATCTTTTGCGCCCGGACCCGCTTCCGTGCACGCGCGAAAAGTCAGCCTCGAAGGGTCATCGTTCGTGGAATTAGATAGCTTGAAGCACACTGGACTTCGTTAGGGACTAGGGACGGAATATGGGGGAAGAAAGGCTCCATGCGAGACAGTTGCTAGGAACTTCGGTTGCTAGATTATGGAATTTCTAATTTAACGATAGCAACTCCTGAATTTATAATTCAGTAATTAGTAGATTATTAATTTAGTAGCTGCTAGGTTACTAATTTAAAGGTTACTAGACTTTTAATTGGAAAATTACTTAGTTACTAATTTACTGGTTTGAAAGTTATTAAATTACAAAATAACTAATTCGAAAGCTGCTAAAGTACCAACCAAGAAATTAATAAATTATCAATTTATCAATTTGAAAGATATTAAATTACTATAAGTTACAAATTTAAAACTTACTAAATTGTTAATTGGAAAATTACTAAATTGCTAATCTGACAGATATTAAATTACTAAGTTACTAATGTAGTAACAAAATTGTTAATTGGAAAATTACTAAATTACTAATTTATTAATTTAAAAGTTACTAAGTAACAAAATAACCAATTCGAAAGCTGTTAAAGTACCAACCAAGAAATTACTAAATCACCAATTTACCAATTTGAAAGATATCAGATTACTAATTTATTAATTTAAAGGTTACTAAATTACAAAATAACCAATTTGAAGGCTGCTAAAGTACCAATTAAAAAATTCCTAAATAACTTAATTTAAGATCATTCAAATTACCAAATTACTAAATTACTAATTTCCTATAATTAAAATAACCGACAAGCTTCAAAACAATGACCATACCGAGGTAATTAAATTAATTACCTCAAACGATATCGAAAACGAATTATACCGTTTCGAATTCGAATTCGTGGTACGAGCTCAGAATCAGAGAAGAAAATAAACATGATACTAGTACATATCTATGTAGATTCGGTGTGCAAGCATTTCTATGATCGCGAACATATAAATATTCGTGCTCGTTGGTTAGCAGCGTTTCTTTATCTTTGCGTTTGCATAAAAGGGTACGTCGACCTGTTAAGATCTATGGCACTTGTTTCCTATATATACGTTTTGTTACATTACCGGGTCGACCGTGCATTTATTTCTACTTCATTTCCATTATTCATAAAATACGTTCGCGTAGGATTTTCATTTTATATTTTGTACCTTGCCGAACTATTCTTTCTCGATAGGGGATATTCAACTTTCCTTTGCCTCTTCTATCTCTTCACGAAACGATTGGCACACCCTGATTATTTATCAAAAATTTGAACACAAATTTCTCATCAGATTTTCTATATTTACCAAATATTTATCATAAACCTTACAGTGCACAGGAAGTCCCAACATTCTACCAAATGGTCCTTGACCCTTCTAATAAAATACTTTGACACGTTGAATGGCACAGTGAAAACGGACGTACGTAGTCAGACACGATAAAATCCTTAATTTTCAGATTTAACCTTTCAATCCGATAACCACCATTATTAAGCTGAATATTAACGTTATCCGTGGTTTATTTCACAGTTCTTTTCGTCAATTATTCGATTGTAAATCATTTCAGGTGTCAGACACCGGGTGAACGACGTGGCGCTTAACGTGTTAATATCCTTCGATGTCCAATTAAAGATGGAAATCTAGCTTTTCATTTATTCATTATCTAACGAGTGTACCAGTTTCTCTTTATCAAGCTCCCAATTATATCGAACGATCCAAGCGACCCGTGTCACGATCGAAAGCCAGGACTCGAAACGAATCGCTGATTAAACGGGTCATCTCCGGGAGCGAAGATCCCGCCGATAACACGGACGAACGACAGAAAATCCCGTCGTGTCGCGATCCGGCATCGTCGAATCGCGGACTCGTTCGTTCATCCAACCGACGGTGATCCATCAGCCTCCGTGACTCGGCTTCGCTATTAAATAATTCAATGAAACCACTGGTCGATCGTGGCACGAGGGGGGAGGGAGAGAAAGAAGGCAGGCCTACACGAGACGTGGAAACGGTAAAAAATCAGGATAGTCAAGCACGGTTACGCACGGCTCGTGGTGATTCGATGCGTGACATTGCTCGTTTAAGTGGCTCGCGGAGTGCAACGCGAGCTCGCCTTTTTCCTAACGCGGTGCATTGTCGGCGCCGGTTATCGCACGTTAATAAGAGGTGTCTCCTGTTTCGAGAATTGTACTCGAGCTGTCTTTCTTTCCTTCCTTTCTTCTTCCTTTTCTTTCTTTTTTTTTTTTTTTTTGCCCCCGTCCCATTGTCGGAGCATCGGTTACGGAAGTCGGCGTGTCGTCGACCCGGGGCAATCAACGAGCTCGCCACTGCGATAAAAGGGCGCCTCTCGAATCGCATTAAGATAATCCCGGTACAAGGTGTTTTTCAGATACCTTTGTTATCTGTTCCGCTATTAGCCGCTGCTCTTTTTTTTCGGGAAGGATGTATAATCGTTTTCTGATTCGTTCAGTTTGTTCCTCGGTGGATTTTTTGCGAATTTGTCGAGGCCAGATTATCTGGCGTTCAAGGAGATGGTATGAAACATATCGTGTTACACACGCGACGCACTTTACAGTTAAAATGTGAGTTCTGTCGTTTAAACTTTGATTACAATTAAATTTTAAGTTTAATTCTGATTACAACTTACATGGTTAATGCTTGTCAAGTGTGTAAATATTTAGCTTCTGACCGACGCACCTGTCAGGAAAATCGTAAGGCAAGGAGTTAAGGTACTTGTTCAGTATTTTCGGAAACGATAAGGTTATCATAATATCGAGTTATTTGAACGATAATTGAACGATGTCCTACCGAAACATCTGTTTGAATAGCTGTTGGAATCTATCTCTTCCTATCTGTTGGAATAGCTGACTGCAAAAATAAGTGCCGAAGGATGCCCGATAGTGTCTTTGTTTAGTTTGACGGTCCTCAGGTCAGAAATCGAGGGACTGTAGCCTTCGATCCTGAGGAAGGCCTGAGTAATAAACCTTGGGCACATCTGTTTTAGTTTTTCTCAAGAGGACCGAATAAGGGTTCTTCGCCCGGACTTTCTCTTTTCAGTTTATTCGAGTTTTGGCTTTCGAACCATACAGATCTCTTCCGTGCTTCAGTGAATCTTTGAACCATACCTATTTCCATTACTATCTGTATCAATGTTGATATCAAAGAAGCTCTTACCGAACGTTTCACACTTATAAAATACACTAGAACACGTAACGGCCGAGGCGGTACCATGTGCATTTCGTCAGGGAGCTTTCCCTCTTAGAAGGGAAAGTCTTTGCAAGGCCAAAAGGGTCATAAAACGGTCCCGAAGGGCCATGGTGACGTCGACGTCCTCACGACTAGCGATCCGCCGGAAAGGCACTCTTGTCTAGACCGTGGACGTGTTAACACGCCACGGAATAAACACATCATAGAAGTTAAATCACAATTCGTTCTTTTACCTTTTCGCGCCCTATCACAACTCCGATCAGTCCTGATTCCTTACAGTAATTTAATAGCCAGAAAGCTACTGATTCCACACAAATCAGTAAATCCGATAAGAGAATTTTCGGCAAATTTTACTTTCAATCGCGAAAACCCCTTCAACGCGTCCATTAAAAAGATGGTAGCAAGACACAGAAGGAACAAGAGCCGACCGTTTCCAGTTAACGGATGCGATCGTAACAGAACTCTAGACGAGAAACCATCTGCATCCGGTGTAACAACGAGTCCCGAGCGTTGTCCCGAAGTGCAGCAGGCTGATCTCCTAGCGTGTTCAAGTATACACGCTCGCTCTTTCTTCGTTTCGTATAAGCGACAAGGAGCGGGGAAACATTAGCTGGACTGCGAGCGTACGAGGAGGATGGTAAATGGTAAATGGGAAATTGTAAATGGTAGGCCACTAGTGTGCACCGAACATGAATGAATGGAACCTGCTTCGCCACTTGCATACCCATTATAGGAACCGAGTCAACGTGTACGTTCGTACACGCAAACACACATACACAGAGACACATATATGTACATATACAGGATGCATGTTCAGACACGTGTAGACACGCGACCGTCTCGGTACACAATACGTCGATCTGTTTATCCGTCTGTCGTTCGTGCAGCCACTCGATAAACCGTTTGCTTGCTTAATAGATCTTCTTGGCTGAGTGAATCCTAGAGACTCTTATTTAAGTTGCGAGTCGTGACGCTTCTCCACTTACTTCTCGTTACCATTTGTCAGTGCTGGGTTTTGGGTAATTTGGATATTTAGATATTTTAACACGTTGATTGCCACAGTGAAAACGGACGTGTGTAGTCAGACGCGATAAAATCCTAATTATTAAGGGTACAGTCGATTAATTTTTCAAATTTAACCTTTCAATTCGATAGGTAGCATTATTAGCTTAATGTTAACGCTATCCGTGGTTTATTTAATCTAGAATTTTATTTTTTATTTTTATTTTATTTTACCATTCTAATAGTCTGGCTTCCTAGTATTCCAATATTCCAAAATTCTAATATTAATTCTAGTATTTTATAGCCCTGTATTCTAAGATTTTAGCATTCTATTAGCCTAACTTCCTAGTATTCTAATATTCTAAAATTTTAACATTAAAATTGCAATATTAAAAACTGCGCGGTTCAAATCCGTATCCACACGAACTTCAGTACACGACAGAGTTTCCCTATCGATCTGTTCATCTAAAAAATGATGCAAACACGAACGAGGTTAAAGTTCACGAATGAAAAGACGTGGATTTAATTACAAGCTGCAGTGTATGCATTCTATAATCTCTGGACGGTGATTTCGCGAAGGCAGTTTCGTAATTGGTAACCGTACGGTCTAACGAGACGGTCGAAACGATCCAATCTTTATTATGAACACGATCACCAAATACTCTTTTCTGTCATCGTTGTTGTTCGACGGTTGAGAAAAGTGGCTCGTTAGCTACGAGCGAAAAGCAATAATTACCATGCCGTTTAACGCAACGAATGAAATTTACCGATCAATATATTACATCCTTTTACACGGTCGACGACAGTGGACGGTGTTTAATGATTTCATTCCGCGTCGCGGACGAAAAGCGTCACAACACGTTGCACAACAGGTGGAAATCGTGTCGATACGTTCGACGTCCGTTTAAATCAAAAATGCAAACGCACATAATATTGGCTCGCCTGTGTTTCTTGTAACGATACCAAGGATACTTCAAGTTTTGTTTCTGTCTGGCTGGTTCCCTGCCACCTGAGAAGGTTTTACGAGCTGGCCACTTCGAGATGGAGAACGTTCGTATTTTTTTGTTTCTTTTCTTTTTTTTTTTTAATTTCTCTTTTTACGGTGGCGAAACCTGTCGTTAACGATGTCGCAAATTCGTCCCACTTTACCCGTATCGTTCGGGAACAGACACTTTCGAAGATTAGACTTTGGAAGCTAAGTCTCCAAATTGGACCGGGCTTTTTAGTGGCAACTTTGTTGCCTGCGGGACGATACGATGTTGTCGGAGAAACGAGTTTCGTGAAAGGAATTTGGAATTTTCGATTTCTAACAATTAGATTATTCGAATGTTAACGAAATTAGGATTTCAAATTTTAGTAATTAAAGTTAAGATATTTAAAGGTCTGGAATTTTAAAATATTCAAATATTATTCAAATTAGAATTCCAATTGCCAACACTTTATTTACTCGAATAATTCTAATAATTTGTGTAGAATTCAAAATTTCATAAACATTTCAACTATTCAATCTATCCAAATTACTGTAATAATTCATTACTTACTATTGCCCCTTTGAAACTGAATCAGAAAGCTATCTTAACCCTTCATATTACGCGCACTTTGTGTCACAAGAAGAAACCAGCAAAGCCCGAATAAAATAATACTCCGTCAATTTCCCCAAAATCACAAAACCAACGCATTCAATTAGCAGAAAGATAATTAATACAGAAACTCGCACCGAGTTACTTAAGGATGAAGGGTGAAACCGATTGGCGAGACGCTTCGCGGTTAACTGACGCTGGTGTTCATCGATTGCCCGATGAATCGTGATATTTCCTCTCATTCGAAAAAAAGAAAAAAAAAAAAACGAAAAAGAAGGTGCACATGGGTTGTCGTCAGACAGAAACACGTTCTAACTCGTTACCTAACGCGAAGATATTACCTTTGGGGAAGAAAGTTCGATCGCGTTCGCAATTACACGGTAAAGCTTCATCCTGTTGGCTCTTCCTGGAACGGTTTCCAAGTACCGTCGCTTCTGTTCCCGGTCACTCGATATGTCAAGAGGATACGATAGATCGAAGCTGACCATTTCAGCTTGTGCAATAGGTTAAACAGTTAAAGAGTTTAAAGATCATACTTACTGCGAACGAGCTCGCTTATCCACGCATCGAAGTCACCGGGCTCCGAAGTAGGTACAGTTCCGGCTGTATATTTTCCAGTCCTTTTAATATTCTTAACCCTTTGCACTCGAAGCATTTTTGAACGTATTCGGGTCTAATCGAATTTTCCACCTATGCTTCCAGAAAGGAAACGCATTATGTCGGAAGAAAAGTGTTAGAAATTATTTGAGAATCTGTTGATTTTTATTCCCTTCTTTAATTTTCGATATTTTGACACGGATGAAACTTATGTGAATTTCGTATTATAGAATACTCCGATAAATTAAATATGGCGCCTCAGAGACACCACTCGAGTGCAAAGGGTTGATAATAGGAGTAGGATATTTCGAAACTTCAGTTTTTCAAAATATGTATAATATTTCGACGTTTCTCGAAGCATAACATTTCGTTTCTATTTCTACCAACGGTAAAATAGTATTTATGATGCTAAACTTGTCACCGATTATTTAGAAGATTAATCTTTTTCATAGCCAATCTGTGCCGTTTATGGCACAAATGAAATTCGATTCTCCTTCTGGTTTTAATTAGTTTCATACATTTGACGTTTTTACGATTCGAGAAAGGGGAATTGATTTAATATCACGGCTGGAAGACTTCCAGAAACGAAATGCTGGTAAATTATCGACGGACACGATCGGAAAGAGCGAAGGTCGTTTTATGCTCGTTAATTTTCATTCGAAATGGTAACGTTTGACCGACCGATTATCATACGTACTTGAACGCAAAAGGATCACGATATATCCTCGCAATTTGTCAATACTAGACGTACTGTTTTTAACCCTTTGACCGCGGCATGCTCCGGTAAAAAGTCATGAAGAATTGTTTTCTTAAAAATCAAAGAAAGAAACTTTTTATTTGAAATCTTACAATTAACTGAGCGTATATATACGCCTTTCGTATATATTGATAGACTCGTGAAGGTGTATATGTATATACGCTTTTCGTAGTCAAAGGGTTAAACGATTGTTCGATCGATACGTTGATGGTGGCTTTGCTTTAATTGCCCTCGATGTTATCGATTGTTGAGTTAAAATCGAACCTTTGATTATTAACCTTTCAGCGTGAAATTCTTAACACTGTATGTGTGTAACTATCGATGGGCCAAGTTTCATGATATTTTTCAGAAATATATTTAAACGAAGAAATTGACTAATTGTAAGAACAGAAGAGGTAACGTCGATATTTGTCTTTAAGGGGTTAGCTGGAAATATTATCTGTTTTATTTGTAAATTAAGAAATGAAATAGTACATTTATTGGAACTCAGATTACATTTTTAGAAACTTACAATTAGAAACGTGAAAGTCAAAGTTGTCCATAAAACCCAAGAAATATTAAGCCATTTCCCTTCCTTTCTTAAATTCTTATCGATTTGGTATATTCAAACATTTTCTGACAATGTAACAAAGATCGATTTTCAAGAATAAGTCATTTCGATGAGATTTGTGACGGATTGCAATAAAACTGTTTACGACAAAGATCAAACAAGGCAAATTTAATCAAGTCCCTGGTGGTTGCTATATGGATGAGCCTCTCTCGATTCCCTTCGAAGCGTCCGATCGAATTAATTGATGGCGGTTCGAAAGCGGCGATCGAAAGTGAAGATTACGCGTCCCAGAGGCGGCACTCGCGATTCCTCGTGAAAAGTGGCAAGCCTCTCGCGATTGGCTACACCGTTACAAATCATAGAATCGAATCGATCGTATTTCCTCGATCAGCCACTAGAAACGTACAATGAATCGAAAAATATTTATACAAACATCAAATCCTAGTCGAAGATAATTTCAACAATAGCCAAATGGATCGTATACATCAAATTTAGAAATATTTCTTCAATTTGGATTTTTAGACAGATACAACTCTCACAAGATAAACTTCGTTTCCTTTTCCACCATTCTTAATTTTATTTCACCTTCATCTTCTAACCTTTTATCATTGTTTTAATAAATTTCGTTTCCAAATTTTCTACCATTCTTGATTTTATTTTACTTTCATCTTCGAATCTTTCATCGTTATATTCAGTATCATTTAACGGTGTGTGGTATTCAACGATTCGAATACTTAATTATGATTGAAATATTGTATTGCTTCTAGGTCTGGATTGCCCCGGGCGCCATCGATCTCCAATTAACACTGTTAAACGCTTCTGTGTCGGGTAGTTTCTTCAAGGTTCCAACAACCCACTGAAACTGGTATGCTCGGCTATCTACATTTCTCGCAAACCGCTCAAGTTCATGTTACGAATCGTTAATCAACTAATGAGTCCTAATTGATCGGACAATCGATTGAAAAAGAAGGAAACAGGAAGATGGATCATTAAAGCCTATCGAAAATAGTATAACAGCATACTTGTGCGCGTATAATCATTCGGATTATCCACGTAATCCAGTCTCGACGATGAAAAAGAAGGAAAACGATAAACACGCGTACATCGTATAAGAAGGGTTAATCTATCACAGATTTATCTTCGAAAGGGTGTAAAGATTCAACGAATTCTGCTTATCAATCGTTCGGCTTTCAGATCACGATAGCATCTCCCGGTTGGCGGTAATTACCGAACGGCTGGGAAATGATGGATACGGTATCGCGGGTAAACGATCGTAATGGCGCGTCATTAGGAGTTCGACTACGCTCATTGAATTAGCATTTTAAACGGCATTCAATATTTAAGCGCGTAGGAAGACGGGTTGGGGCTGGTCGCGCGCGATTACAGCGTGAAAATTCAGGCGTATCGCGCGGAATCCGGCTACCGATTAATCGATACAATTACGGGCGTCGATAAGACGGCCAGAAGCGAGCTCGCGTTATTCCGGAAATTGCCGTGTACCCTTTTAGCCGATATCGACCGTCGTCCCGATCGATCGACAAGACTATTCACAGTTAAGTTATTGATTTACGCTGCTTTTGTACATTGCTGGTCAAAAGTTTGGACATTTGGAAATGTTCGATTCGACGACGGATCATGGAGAGAGTTAACATTAAACGTACCAAGCGAGGTCAAGTGACACTTTTCAAAATTTCAAATGTGTGAAGGAGAAACCAATCATAGGTGAAAAGTGTGTAATCAAAATTGATTATTGTTATTTATAAAAATAAAAAAATATAGGTATATGGAAAGTGCCGGTACGTTTAGTGTTTAAGTATTGAACGGAACTTTTGAGTGTTTCTCGTGTTTATTTTTACTCAATTCAGATTTCGACACCCGCGTGATTTGAAATTGATCGTCTTATTGCGAATCATCGTCAAAAACTTAAAAATAATAAATTAAGTGATTTAGTAGCCATTGAAAGCATCAAAACAAGAATCTATCAATATAATGAATCGCAACTTTAAAATCTGCTTGAAAGATGAAACGAACTAACTTCTAAAATTAATACTAGGTGAAGCGAAAAGAAATGTCGTTTTTCTTCAATGCGAAAAAATTTATTTAGAAAAAAAAAATATATAATATTCATTCCGATAGATAATTTCCATGGTTATTTACAATATCTTGCCACGATTTAGGTAACTTTTCTTGACTCGAAAAAGGCATCCAAGTGTTAAAAAAAGCGACATTTCTTCAAAAAGCAATGTTTGAATAAAAATATGAAATGATAAGAGACTTGGTATCTCTGGTGCACCTGAAATTTAATAAGCAACCCCC
Organism: Stelis phaeoptera; assembly: GCA_943735885.1. NCBI lineage: Eukaryota > Metazoa > Arthropoda > Insecta > Hymenoptera > Megachilidae > Stelis > Stelis phaeoptera. The sequence goes on along the minus strand of OX030939.1, from coordinate 8,200,591 downwards.
GTCAGACTTTTGAGCGTAAGTGTACTTTGTTAGTCGTCACGTATCTGATTATATTATGGTGATTAATGGTATCCACCTTCGAAACGATAACGTTTCAATTCAATTTATGATCAACCATACATTAAGTCTCGCCAGTTAATGCCTCGCAATATATCATGCCGGAGCACGAAGGTGCAGATACTCTTGCAAAGATTTGCCCTAAAACGTAGCGAATTTTTCTCCTGTTCTTAACGTTGCAACCATAAATCATTCCGTGTCGTGTACACCTTTCGCCAAACAGATGGAAAGAGATTTGAAAAGTAATTCTATAAAGTTACTTTGTATCTGGCGTCAAGTTTGATACCTTGCTCGCACGAATGCAATTATTACTGGCTAATCGGGAATCGATGGTTTTATTCAACAATTCGAGCGTGCTCGCCTATGCGGGCGTCGAAGTCACAAAGATCGCCACATTGTAACGCGGAATTTTCGACTGTTGCAATTTAAAATTCTTAACAGAATTAATCTGAGAATTCGTATGTATGCTGGAAGAGTACTAATTTTTGCATTGCAACTGGAATTTCATGTGAAAAATGTAAAACTCGATCTTTACACGATATTAATTGCTGTTAAATATCGAATAAGATATTGTTGAACAAACGACAAGAATATTCACCGAAGAAGAGCGTTCTGGATTTTGTTGGCGTTCGTTTGGTCGTCGTGGAACCCGGTGCCGAGGGTTCGAGTATCGGAGAAACCAGTTCGTAGCCAGTGAAGCATTATGATCCCGAATACGCATCCGTGGCCCGTTAACTAATCTCCCTATGGGCGACCTTCCATTAGCTCGATTCCACGCCCGATACATCATCGCACGCGGCTTTCTTCTCTCCTGTTCGTGAACTTCCTTCCTCCTCAGGGAAAGAAACCAACCACCACCGCGGGTGGGGCAACGGTTCAACCTCGTGTCGATCGTAATAAGTATAATATAGTGATTGCAACGAACGAGAAGTAACCCCGGGATACGATGCCCGTGACGACTCGAGGAGCTCGTTAACCGGTAAATTGGTAATTAAGTGGAAAATACTTGTGCGGAGATACATTAATCACGAATTAAGCAGATATTTTCGCCGGATCATAAAGGGAAATATTAATTAATTTGTTTCTTTAGATTGATACCTTAATTAGTAAAATACACTCATACCTCGTTTTACGGCGTAGATACGTTCGGTATAACGAATCAATGATTTTGATACAGAGGGAGAAGCTGGAACTCTCGCGCAGCGAATGAACAGTACAGAAATTTCTTTTTGCCGTATAACGAAACATTGTGGGCCGTAAATCGAAAAAGTGTCATAATTTAAAAAAGCTGTTATAGCGAAACGACGTATAAAGAGCGGCCGTATTTGTCTTTTCGTTCGTTTACTGATCCTTTGTATTAAGCTGGTAACTATTTTGTGAAAAATTATTCGAATTCTGTCGTAGTTTGGGTAAAAATGCAACAGGGTGCGAAGATCGAAAAGTTAGCTATGAAACTCTATTGAATTCCGATTAATTCCTGACTATAGTAGCGAAAGGATCAACTATTAATGATTCGTATTACGTTTGAGGTGTCAATCACTAGAGAAAAAGTTAATGACATACGTGCTATAATAACTTAAAATAAAATTTGAGAAAGTAGCATTTCAATGGTATGCTCGATGACACAACGTTTTCAATTCTGAACAGTTAATCATACCATTCACATTATACCATCGCTACATTTATATTATATTAATACCGTAATTATCACCCGACTAATGACACATTCCTTTCACAGGCAATCGCAATACTCATCTTCCTAAAAAATTTTATGCTAATCCATGCTCGATTCGTGCTTCTTTAACGTCTAGGTTGCACAGATTAAACTCCTGTAATCCTAGTTATGTGTCCATTTTATTTGTTCCTCCGTTATATCCCATAAATAATAGCCGTTAATTGCAATATTCTCGACTCGCAACGCAACAATCGGGAATCGAAATGGAAGAGAGCGGATCTTAGCCCCGGGGCCAGCTTCCGCCGTTCGACAAATCATTCCTCGTTAACGCTCCTCTTCTCTTTCCTCCACAATCCCAAGGAAAAAGTATCAATTTGCAGTGTAAACTGGCGGTAGGAACCGGTTGACGGCTCCTGTTTACCGTGAATTTCGAACAGACCGATTATCGAGCGTTCCTCGTCTTCGATCTCTGCGCTTCGCTTGCAATTCTCGCGTTTGACACCCTGGCGCGTCCAATGAATCAATCAGGGGTACGCAAAAGTTTCCATCGTTCGTAAAACAAACATTGTTATTAATATTCTGTTAGTAATGTTAAGAATTATTTCGTAATTTGAACTTAAAATATTGCAGCATTTCAGCGCAAGAAGATAGCTATTCTGTGATATACGAGGTGTGATCAACAAGTTTCCGGACATTCTTAATTCCGCGCGCTATTTACATCCGAATGAATCAATTCTTTTATCTGATGCTGATACACAACGATGTATATACGAGACATGTTGGTTACTTCGGCGATTTCGTAGTCGCAGAAATGGCAACGCATCGCTACTCGTACGTGAATTTTTGGCAAAAAACGGAGCTACAGTTATGCTGCCACTCAGCGACTGTTTTCTCTTTCCAAAGATGAGAAAAGTTATGAAAGGACACCGCTTCGTAACTATAGCGAATATAAAGGCAAAATCGCTGAACGAGCTGAAAGCTATTCTAAAATTTGCGTTTCACAAATGTTTTGAAGATTGGAAACAACGGTGGCACAAGTGTATTATAGTCGATGTGGATTACTTTGAAGGGGACCGTGCCAATATTTATGAATAAATAAACAATCTCTGAAATAAATACAAATTCCGACAACTTTTTGACCACACCTCGTATAGTATTTGCTTGTGAATCAAATCGCATAGCGATAAGATTTCATTTAAAAGAAAAGGAAATCGTTATTGAACATTTAACTTGCGTTTGTATATCTGGTAAACTAAGCAATGGGTTAAAGAAAGGGTTAAATTCTCTACGCCATCAACATTCTTATCCCAACAGTTCCTTCATCCAACTCGGTGGACAGTTTCATAAGTTTTCGTAGCTCCGAACAAGTCGTCGCTCGAAAAGTGCCATTTCGCAGCGTCGAGCCTTCAGCAGGCTTTCCCACGCGTCGAGTATATACGTCAAGAATCTTCCCCGGCTACAAATTGATCCTCGTTAAAGTGATTTTTCTTCCGACAAAACGACGAAACGAAATAAAAACAATTTCGAACACAAACGAAACAAAATTTTTATCAATTCCGCGCGTGTCTAGCCTGACCCATCTAACGGTCCCTTCCTCTCGCGGGGATTTATCCTACTCTGAACATCGGCGGTCCAGGTGATAACCGCACGTCCAGAGCCAGGAATCTTCGCGGCACCCAAAGGTACCACACGATTACGTCTCCTCCGCTCGTGAAAGGTGCTTCCTCTCTCGCTCTTTCCACGCTTAGCTCGAGGACGAAGAGGGTAGGGGCCGAAGATCGTGTGCTCGAAGCCGGCGAATGGCGTCCAACGGACGGCGTACGTACATATATGTATATACCCGGCTTCGAGACGGACCAAACACGATAATATTCACGCAATTTTCTGCGCTCGCGAACACGCCAACAAGCAGACGAGGCAATTAGCGTGACAGTATCGCGAGCGGATGTCCCTCGAGTTTCTTTTATTTTCTAATTTTTTTCTTTTCGCCTTCTACCTGTCGATCTTTCGTGATCGAGAGCTTGACTTTTGTTCGTTCCCTTTTTTTCCCATCCTTTTTCCGTTCGTCTTCGAACGATTTCATGGATGATATGATAATCCGCCGGACGATTTGCTTGCGATAACGTAACGAACGGACGCGGATACACGAGGAATAGATACCTTCTCGGAATCGTAAGCGTGCATCGAATGGAATTTTCTTTTCGTTCAGGCTCTCGGACGTTCTCTCCCGATCGTGTGCATATTTTGACGATCGCCGATGTTTTATAGCGTTTTTATTGCACACGCGCGGAAGGCTGATACATTTCGTCGAGGACGCTACAAAGTCCGCTTAGCTGGATCGTAGCGGCCGATGAAACCGTTTGATATTCAAATTTGATCGCGTACGATTTTTCTGTATTCCGGCTTGAAAAATCCGCACGATACGTGCACTTTAATCCCAATCACTTTATCCCGACCAACTACTATCCTCTAGCTTCTTGTCAGGCTAATTATCGTAGCAACATTTAGATCGACATGCAATCTTACGAATTTGTTTCATGTTTATTTAAATTTCTCAGAATTCACTTTCGCCAAATTCTTTCTAAATAATTGTGAAAGTGAAACAAGGGATCCTGGTAATCTCGTTCTGTCACGATTCTCGCACACAGGACCAGGAGGATTCGCGAAACGGAAGCCGCGTCCCGTTGTTAGCGAAAGAATGGCGAACAACGAGACAAAGTGCTCGTAGGAAGCTGAGACAAGAGGTGGAAAAAGGGCACGGTCGCAGTAAGTAGCGAACGTACGACAATACCCGACGGGAGTGCTATTTCTTTCTTTTTTTTCAACTCGCGGCTCTTTTTACCCTACTTTGCCCCGCCGTTATTGGCCATTGTGGCGGCCAACGTAGCGAGCGAACAACCCCCGTGGCTCGAGTCCCTCTCAGTGGGTTAACGATCGTGTTATTAGCGCAAATCAAATTGGCGACTGTCTCACGCGGAAGAAAAGGAAAGAATGAAAGGAGGCACCACGGTCCAATTTATCGGCGACACGCAAAAACGACCCGTTAATTTACATATCGAAATCGAACGCGCGCCCCTGTGAAAAAATCACTCTCTAATTTCTGATTTTCTTTAATATCCCCCTCTGTTCGTTCTTCGCTGAAGACGCTCGTTCGGGATCATAAAATCGAAGGTAGGTACTCCCGGAATCTTTTCGATGTTAACGCGTTATTGAGGAATTTATGAGGAACAGATAATGAAATAAAAGAAAATAAAAAATGTCGTGTATCATAAATCTTTGCAATGATCGAAATGGTGATGTCAGCAAACCAATCGAAACAAAGCAATTCTTTGACTGTTTACTTTAACATCGATAGTTCTCTAAAAAGCACTTTCATTTTTCCCCGAATTTTTCATGTTTCCGGGCAACTTCTCCAATTTTTTTCCTCCTAAAAACCTTATTCGGATTATTACGAACATAAAAAAAAAAAAAATTAGCCAAATCGATCCAACCGTTCTCAAGTGATGCGGTCACCAACGAACAGCATTTAATTTTTATTTATATAGATTATGCGGTTGGATAAAAAAATATCAGTTAACAATAAGATCGTAGAAAGTTGGAAAATCTTGAGACAAGTTTCGCGTTCGTATGCGGGTACTGCTGTGAAATGAATCACTCTGGAAGGCATCGCGTGTGGCAGACGGATCGAAAAGGGGTTAAAACGGCCAACCCTTCCTGTGATTCTAACAACTTAAACGCGTATATCCGTTAATCCCTGGTTAATATGTTTTCGCGTGATTCCGTCCGTTTGAAACCGTCGCTTACGCGAAACCGCAGTCACGCGATTCTACGAAATTCGTAATGGAAAACGTTCCACCCAATCAACGTAACGATAGTTCTGTTTCTTTTTCCTCCTTGTTTCGTTTAAAAGGTATAACCACACGGAGAAGAGAGCATTTTCACGATAAAGAAGAAACTGGTTTGTCGTATTTTCACGGGGCCCACTTTTGCATAATCTCGTCCCTGCTCATTGTCGTATTTCAAGCTCGTTTCATCCGGCAGTGAACCCGTTTAATTAGCAGGCTATAAAACACACGGTAAATACAATTTACACCGTTCTCGTTTGCCTACTGAGAGTGTTTATTTTTTTTTTTCTTTGTTTCTTTTCGTCCGTTGCTCCTTCAGCCTGGACCGATAACGAAGTCGATGCTCGGTCCGCGAAACTCCCGGTTATCCGCCCGCCGCGTTAATTGCTGGTGTTTCCTCTTTATCGCCATTGCACTCGCAACATGAGCATCTTAAACGAGCGATAACGCGAGTTTCCAGCCTATTACTGATGTCTCGGCACCAATTATTAGAGTCTCGAACCGCTTTTCTGCCCGTAGAATCTCGCGTCGCTCGACGTTTCAATTTACGCGTCCAGTTTCCGCGCCAATCGGCAACGATTACACTTAGGAAATCGTACGTTCCTAAGTACCCTGAGAAAATTTCCTCTGCAGTGATGAAAAGTGCAGGCCTACAGATTCTCGGAGAACGTCATTAACAAGCGGTTAAATTTCTAATTTCCTTGAATGATGGAAAGAAAATTCCTACCTCTCCAAAATAGCAAATTCCTAATCCTCGAAACAATAAAACTTCCATTCCTCCAACACCAGTCCACAATTACACCACACCCTCGCTATATCTCACCATCGAATCCCTCAAACTCCCTGAGAAGTCACTTAAACCGGATAAACACTAAACTTCGAATCCGGTTAAGAATCACAGTTGCCCAGCGCGTAAAGAGGCAACGCAGTACATACACCGTGTATACAGTACACGGCTCGATGGTAACTCTAATTCCGCTCGATGCCCTTACGCAATTCGCGAGGCAACGGTTAATCTTAATACGGCTTTATAGCTCCATCAAGCGTTCACGAGCGCACACGGGACTAGACGCGTTGCGTCGCGTCGCGTCGCGGCGTGCATCTCCCGTTGCAACGTTATTATCCCGTCGTTCGAACGACACGGTTGATCACCCTTTCCAGGCTAATTGTCGATTAAACGGTGGCTGTTTATGATCGTTCGACACCGCAGCGGGGACCGTTTTTTTTAAACCGGTACGTTTCTCGATCGTCGTACGTGTCCCCGCACCGGAATCACGATTTATTTCTGCAGGCTTCGTTCTTCCTTTTCTCGCGCACCACGAGCGTGTCTCCAACGGACGTTTTACCCGCTTGTGGGTTCCTCGCGCGTCTACCTGCATACAGGGTGGCCCATTACCCGATCGTTAAGGTCTCCGCTTTTGCGTTACGGATCGCGAAATACCGCTACGCGTTTTCGTAATTGGTTTAATTGCACCAAGGGAATGTCCGTATACGATGCTTGTCGTGCAAATCCTCTCGGAACCGGGGTTGAACTGTTTTCTTTTTTTTTTTTCTTGATTCTTTGATAATTTTAAATTATCGTCGCGATTGTCGATGTTGAGAGTCTCTTAATAGTTATCGTTCGGTTTCGAAAGGCCAAATTCCCAAATAGTACTTTATCTATAGAAATATAATAGCAAAGTGCACTATGAATGGAAAGACGAAAGTATTTGCAATTTATAAAATTTCCATTTAGCTACAATTATTTACCTAATACTTATGTAAAAATTTCAGGACACAATACTAGCCCTTTGTACTCGGAGCATTTTTGGATACGATCGAATCTGGTCTACTTTTCCAGCAAACCTTCCGAAAACTAAACGCCCTGTTTTGGAACAAAAGAGTTGTAAATGCTTATGAGCCACATTTATTTTTATTCTTTTCCTCAATTTTCTGCCTTCCCATATAAATAGAACTTAAATACGTCCCCTCAGAAGACATAAATGAGACCTTATTTATTTTATTACACATGTTACACCCTTCAGATTTCCAGAATCTATCGTTTTATTTCGATTGTGAGTAACCGTGAACGAATCAATGCCAATTATTTACCTATGTTGTACAGTAATTTGACACACAGCTAAAGTATTTATTTAAAAGAACAACGAGCTTCTAACCAGTATCGAGAAATAAAATCAGCCCCTAATCGAGCCTACACTACCCTCGAACTTGACCAATTTCTCGACGAGTAATGTTTGCTGACATCGAGTTTAGTTTCACCAGGTGCGACAAGGTGTTGGACATATTTAGAAGACACCCTATAGAACGGGAACCTGCGGGTTTTCGTGGGCACCGGGGATGGTCAGGAAAGTGTCCAGCAGGCCAGACCGTCCAGGAGCGGTCACCCATTCCAAGGGTCATCCACTGGCTCTCCTCTCACTTAGCATAAAAGGGTAACTAGCAAATGCTCAATGCGTTATACCATAATGGAACGAGTGTCCCATGGACATAATTAGGCGCTACCCATGGGAAATTCAGACCCCCATTTCAGGCTTTCCGTTTTGTGCGGACTCGACATAAGCCGGGCACTGACGGAAGGGTCATCGTTTTGCGAACGGACAGACACGTTCGAATTATTTTCGAACGTTTTATATTTGCCCACAATCGCAAGAAACTTATGTCGATTCTTTTGCTAAAGCAAAATTCCATATTCCTTGAACTCAGAAACGATGAGCAATATTTTATTTCGAACAAGACAATGGAATTACGTTTTATTGTCAAACAAAAAGATCGAAGAAAAATGGTTTTCTGTGGAATTTGTATAACGACGAAATGACGGATTCAAATATCGGCAAGATAACGTAGCGACAAATAGAGAATGATTCGATGCCGCGTCAAACGGAAGTTCACTTGCATTATCTTACAACGTTTTTATCGAAAGAAGACTATACGGTTTTCCACGATGTTGGCCGTTTCGAGCGGTTATCGTGGGAAATGCCGTGCACACACGACGCTCGAGCTCCATAAAAATACCGACGAGCTCGAGGAGACGTACCGGCTCCGTTAACCATACGAGCGTCAATCAATAATACATGAACATGAAAAGGGAATTCATTCGAACGAAACGAGCCACTTTGAAATCTCTAGATTCCACGAACGAGTAAAACACACGCGTCCCGATGTTTTTTGCCTCGACGAAATTGCTCGTACACGCATCAATTTCGTCGCCCCGTTTCAAACATCCTCGCATTTCCCGCGGTGCGAGAAAAAGAAGTCACGTGATCGGTCGATTCTGCGCAATTGCGCGTTACTGCGTGTCGTCGCGTCGTCAGACTCCCTCGACGTTGTTTTCTTAGCGAATATTCGAGGAAAACCAGGATAATTTCATCAAAATTGTTACGTGCGAGTTGTTTCTACCTTGTGGGAACAATTTATCTTAGTTTTTATGACAGAAGAACGCGTGTGAGTGCGAGAAACACGAAATACAGGATGCACGAAGAGGTTCGGAAAGTTTCGAAGACGATCGTGACAGGTTTCTTCGAGAAACTGACAATGAAATATACTCGCAAGAAAAAAGAAAAACATCTTGGCAATAATCATTCTGGCCGAAATCGTTTACGAACGAAAGGGACAAAGGTTACGTTTGCGTACAGACCCTCTTGACACGGTAAGTCATTATTGCGTAGATTGTAGATGATCAGTTTCGATTCGATGTATTTCGAGAAATCGTAATATTAGATTCATGGTGGTAAAGAAGAAAACTCACGGTTACACTTTTCCGAACGAACGATGTCAGCGACCGAAGATACCGATACGACGAGACGTGGTTGTAGATCGATATCTCTGGATTGTTTATCCTGTTACAACATGCAAACGGGGATGTACGATTGGTCGCAGTTTCCAGACGACCAACGATGCAATTTACACACACACTGTTTTTCTGGTCCTTTCTCTCGTAAGTACACCGTTGTCCACTTTTGTCACTGTTTCTCTCCTCGAAACGACACTCTTGTCACACACTGTCGAAAGTATCGTTATATTTTTTCCTCGCACACAGTCGGCACGATTCGGACGACGTGAAAAAGAGTCCACTGTATTGCCGATCGTCGATCGACGCGTCGATTCGATCGAGCTACGAACTTCCGAGCCGGCTGCCCAACGAAGCTCCACCTCGTCGACTATCTTGCGAACTGGCTCGCCGAGTCACCGCGACACGCATTCATTAATATGATAATCATCCAATACGTATACGATGCCTCTCGACGATCATCGTCTTCGTTGTCTTCATCATCGTCGTCCTGGTCGTCGACGGTGCGTCCGTGCGGCGAAACACCATCGTAAAACTCTCCGTTACACGATCGATAAACGAGATCACCGGTGGAACGTTTCTGATCGACGCTCGATGGATATCGTGGATCGTAAAACAGTCACGAGCAAAGAGAGGTATCGAATGCGATTATCGTATTGGGCATATCTACTGATCGGAGGCCCGAGTTGCCGCCAGTTAAACTTTTCCTGTAGTCAACAAACGGCACGCAGCCCTTTCGAAGCACACATCGAACGAAAACAAAGGTAACGTTATTATTTACTTTTTCTTTGTACACTGTTTGTTTTTGGAGGCTGATTCGACGGACTTGGTACCGCGACGCGTTTACTACCTCCTCACAGTCACTCTCCGTGTCGCGATACGTTTTCACGTATCTCTGCTTATTTCGTTATCGTGCCTCCGCCTTCACCGCCGCCTCCTGTGTCTTTCTCATCCTCCACCCTCTTCTCCACCACCACCACCATCACCACCACCACCACCACTACCACCACCTCCACCACCTCCTCCTCCTCCTCCTCCGTTTTCTTCTTCCTCCACCTCCAGCTTCTTCACCCTTCTCCGATCAGAGTCTCACCGCACTACCTTCTACGCCTCGTCGTTCTCTCCCTTTTTCTTCTTTCCTCCACCTCCTCCCCCTACTCTTCTTCTTTCGCTCAACAACTTCCTCTTTTCAGGATGTCCGGACGAGCAAAAAGTACTAACCACCTCCACCGTCCACCTCCGCGCACAGTATCCTAATCCTGGAGTGTCGTGATCGTCGGTGGTCGTCGTCGTCGTTGACGAGCGTGCCGCGGATATCGCGCACGCCGACTAATTTTCGGGACGAACTTTCCGGTTCGGTGTCTTGTATTGGACTGTGCAGAAGTGGCACCTTCCAGTTTCTGAACTTACATCTTGTCAGGTAAGTGTGAGCTTTACCCGTGTGCCCCGTAGGCCAAGACACGGTTGGTCGTCGTCGTTCGTGTTGCGTGTGGTTGTGCGCGCGCGTGTACTCCCAGCACACACGGCACCGGGCTACGTGTGCCGGAGACCCGCCTCTCTCCCCACCAGTTCGGCTAACCTCGTCTCTGTCGTACGTTCGTTCTTCAGGAGCTGCGACCGACGTCATACGCGTTTTGATACGCGCTACTCTCTTGACGGTCCCGCGTCCGCGCCTCGTGTGCTCGCTCTTACCCGCGTCGTCTACCTGTACGCACATTGGCACACCTGTGTCCGTGCATATACCGTGACAGACACGGATCGGTGTCCGTGTACACGCACGCAAGCGCGAGTCCTACGGCTTTACCCCCGTGTGTCAACCGTAGACCACTAGTAGCATAGGTGTATGTCTCTCTTTCTTCTTCTTTTTATTCTTTCTCCCTCCAGCCTTGCATTCTCTCCTTCTTCCACACGTTTCTCCTTCGCTACCACCATCTTTCTTCTGTCCTATGTATCTTACCACCTCTTTTCGTAGGTGCGTAAGTGCGTGACTCCGGTGCTACGGGGACGTTTAACGTGTCGCGATACCGTCCTATCCCTACTACCCGTTTTCCACGGATGGTAATAGAGAAGGTGGAAGAGAGGGATATACGGCGAAAGGTGGAGGGAGGGGGGTAGTTTTTAAGGTGGCAGGATAGGGTGAATTCTTTCGATCAGACTCTTCCGGGGGTGAGCTCGAGGACGTCTTGTTTCTGGTTTTCGCGATGATAGCATTCCTCCGCCGGTGTGACTGACCGATATTTTCTGTTGTTGTTTATGCTCGACTGGTGCACATTTGTGCGATCGTTGAAATGAGATAATTTTATTCATAAATGGAAATCAATTTTGAACGATGCATAAACATTTCTATTTTCATTGTTGTTGTTGGAGCAAAAATCAATATTCGGTATGCATCGGAATTAGATTTAAGGCAGGTCGTACACCAAAGATACATCAAATACGCAAATGTCACATCTTGCTAAACCGCGTACACCAATGCAGCAAATGTTGAAACATTTAATAAAATGTCCTGCCTGAGAGAAGCAGGGAATATCTGTTGGCAATTGGAAAATTGGAAATCATCTTCGTATCACAAAAAGGTTGATAAACATTTCAGAGTTCTTGAATCTAGCGACGCACGATCTCTCTGTTATACATATAGTGCACACGGTAGTCGGCTCGAGGATCAGAAGAAACATATACCGCGAGTGAAAGGCTGCGCAAAAAGGCCTTTATTGCCACTTACGATAATTCTCTTAATGCGCGTGTCAAGCACGAGGCGCCGGAACGACTTGTTTCGTTAAATATCACGAAACACGTCCGAGTTGGTAAAACCGTGGCGTTGGATTAGATTTTATCGAAACGGTTCGCTAATCGTACGTCCAGCGTATAACAGAGCTACGACCTACCACGCGTAGCGAAATTCTACCGTCGTCGTTTCTGGCACGAGTAATTCACTGGACGAACAGTACCTCGGGCGTGGAAAACACCGATCTCCATTACCCCCGATCTTTTTTTCCTCGATGGAAACTCGAACTCGTCGAAAGTTTCACTGCAATGTCACCGTTAACTCGATCGGGTCAAAGACCGAGCGTGTGAAACGCGACCGCACCTCAACCCTCGACAAATCAATCTTTCTTTTCAGTCTAGACAGTGAGATCTTAATTTCGTGTTTATTCAAACTCGGCAAGTATGTAATTTCCAATCGAAGTAATAGGCTTAATCATACTTGTTGTAAATTTGCATTCCTCTGGAATAGAATTCGAATAATTTTAACCCAAAATACACCGAAGACTCTGTGCTCTGAAGTTACGCTATTTTATAAGAAAGAAAGTGATCAGACTTATCGTTATTCGCAGACTTCTTATCAAAGCATTTCAATATTTCGTTCAACCACGAATTACAATGCAAACATCTTATAAAAGAAATCGCATTGTTTCTATTGAACTTGTATCGAAGGTGGGGGAAAAAAAAAACAAGTTGAGTAAAAGAGAAGATTAGCTCTTACTACGTCGATTAATTTATGGAGCAAGAAAGAACGTTTCGAGGACGACGCCCAAGAAACGCGTCCGATGGCATCCGATGAATCCGATCGAATTTAATGAAAACGCTTTCATCGGTGCACGATGTTGCCCGAGGCGTGCCCGTAACGATCGAATTCGCCCGTTTTAGCAGAACCTCGGGCGTGGAAAACGCGGATCTCCGCTTTTTTTTTTACAACGAACGCGTCGTCTCTTCTTTTTTTTTTTTATCTTTCTCTTCTTCCACACCCGTCGACGGTTGTCGCACGCATTTTTCTTTTCGCGCATGGAACTCGATCGACCACCAACAGGGGTCCGGAGAGTTTCACCTCTTGGCCGGCTATTTTAACGAAGTATCGCGCACGGTTCGCAAATAAGAGATAGTTTCACGACCGGCTCTTTTTCCATCCAGCTCGATTCGCGTTCACGCCCATAACCGATGCCTCGTATAGCTGCAACGAGGTCGATCGGGAAAACACTTCTGTACCGAAGGGAAAGAAAAAGCGAAGGGATCAGGGCCAGAGGGATGCAGGGTGACTGTTAATTAGGTAAAATTAATAATTAGATCGAACCAGTTTCGTCGTAGAACCGGAGCCATTGTATTTATTTAGTTTGTCGAAACTTGAACGCCATTGAAAAGCGATTAGACTACTTTAGTTGAACTACGAATTTTAGATTGTTTCTTCGTATAATAATTTATCGACGTATGAAGAATGTTTTTTTCTTTTGAAACTTGGGGGTTTAATGTTAGTCGAAGCACCATTGTGTAGATTTAAGATACGATTGATTCGGTTTCACCGTTAGAGGGTTGAAAAGGAAAGGTACAAGTACTTTTTGCCATATTTGTGACAATTTTTTCACCTCCTCATAATATAATTTATCCAATTTTTCAAGCGAAATATTCGAAAAGGTTGTAAACCCACTTTTACATAGTATTCTATGTCCTAATATTACTACCACCCAAAATTGATAAAAGTTCAAAGCTTAACACCATCTATGTCGTTCCTGAATTACCAATGAAAATTTCAAATCTTATCGACGAAAAGAAAATTCACCCTCCTGAAATCGTGCGTCGGAAAAAGAAAAAATCGAACGAACGTTTAGATAAGAATGTTGTAAGTTACGTAAAAATCAGTCAGGTTCCATTAACGAAGCCCGCAACATTTCCTGTATTAATTAACTCGTTTGTTTTTAGTCGCGCGAAATCCTGGCCGCTTTTAAATGTCTACTTTACGTTGTAATCGCGACCGGGGACATTTCACGGTGCCATTACACGTGTCTAATGAAATCGTGAATATTTGCCTCGTTATCGGTCCGATACTCTCGGACGTTTCTCGCGCGACAAAAAGACGAGGGGTTTGCAAATGTCATAGAACGGGATCCGTTCGACTGTCGAACTTAAACGCTTCCTGAATGTGTTCTGTGAAAGTGCATAAATAATTTTACGGGTTAAGAAAACCAAAAAATGATGTTTCCCTTCGAGTTCATTCGTTTACGACGGTAAGTAGTAAGTGCACGTTATTGGTCAGACGTATCGCTGGTTCGTAAACGCCGCGATCGATCTGCTGCAGATATACTATAATAATAAATATACTATAAATAAATACAGATATAACAGATGTAAATGTTTAAGAGCATCTTCGCTGGACGATGACTCTACTGGTGGCAATTGTCCGCAGCACATTTACTTATTACCTTAATTAAGGAGTAGATTGTAAATTGTAGAATAATAATAATAAAAAAAAAATCTTCGCATCGAATTACACGATGAATTCTATATGTTGTGCACTAAACTGACACTCGTTGGAGGTTGTTCAAATTAACCTTTTGCGGATGAAGCATTTCTAAGCTTGACCCAAAGTACATCGAAAATATTATTAATTTAAAGTAATATGAATAATTCACTTATTCAAAATTCGTATATACGAATTTATAAATTACTATCACGATTTTGGTCGAATGCATCCGCCCATCGTCCGTAAACGGTTAATGGTATTTGTTTACGATTCATCTCGAGAATTGAAGTCATTGTGGTTGAATTTGTAAATGTAAATTTGATCGATCCGATGTATTATTGAGACCAAGATCCTCATGAAGTTTCGTGGATAAATACTTTTTAAGATTTCCTGGAACGAATTTAGAAATCATTCGATGAATCATTTTGATGGTACCCAATCAGCGCCGTGTTCTCTCGGTTTTTATTAGTCTGACATTGATAAGTAGTATTGCGGTTTTGGAGGTTCTTGGAACCTTTAATTTTGTGATTAATCTTCCATTAATTAGACAGCTATATATTTACATTCTAAAATTTCAGTAGTTTTCAACTCGTAGAATAGAATTTTCTAGAAACAATTGACTTTATCCAACATTACTTATCACCAGGATCCTTGCCTCGAAATTCGACGGACAAAATGGCTCCAAGAACTCGTCGGTTTAAAGATTTCCCGAAAACTGATCAACCGGCGTGTTACACGCCCTCGTGCGAACCTGGAGGCGTTGTTTCATTAACGAAACCCTTAAATCGTGGGTTGGCAACAATTTCTGCCGGTGCACGTCGAAGCGGAACACGCTTCGAGTCGCTCGCGCCCCAGTATCTCATGCGAGCGCTATTACCATATAACGATAGCCGTGCGCAAGAAACGTTCAGGAGCAGGGTAGAAAGAAACGAGACGACAGAAAAGAAACGAAAAAAAGAGAGAGAGAGAGAGAGAGAGAGAGGAGAAAAGAGAAAACAGGGATTACGAAGTCGAATGGACACGAGACGAACAAGGATTACACGCGTCGTGTACGGCTCGTCGCCGTTGAAGCTACTCGGACGATTTATCGGTTCTCTTTTCGAATTCTTACCGCGCTTCATAAAAACGACGTGGCACGTTATGTCCGTTGTACCGTCGCGCGTACGCTCGCGCGCATATAACCGTGAATCGTCGTTACGTTTGTCATTGTCGTTATAAATAAAAGTGGCCGCCGGCAATCGTATAACCGAGTCGGCGAGAAAGAGAGATCTACCGCAGATATTGCCCGGGTAAACGCGTATCCCCTTGCCCCATCGACGACAGTAATGTCGGACCTGTGCTCCTTTATTACTCCCCGTTCCTTCCCGACCCTCACCCTCTTAAAAAACACCGCCTCGCCCTCCGCTTCCCTTTGGCCCAGTAAATTGTCCGCTTCTCCTTTTTTGCTCGACACGAAAAATCTTCGAATCGATCGCGAGACCTTTTATGACCGAACGTAACGCGTTTCTTTCGCGTCGTTTTTCTTGTTCTTTTATCAGTGTGCGTTTGATTTGCCCTCTCGCGAGGGAGGTACGCGAGCCGAATTTCAATGGGGTGCCGTTAAGTGCTCGGCTAGGCTTCCTCGTTCCTGGTTTTTTTTTTTTTTTTTTTTTTTCGGGGAACGTTGAAATTTGGACGGAAAGTAATTTAGATCGGAGATAGTTCTAAGGCCAGAAACGGGGGATACGGGAGGAGGCGGAGGGTTTAGGTCGAGCCAGGTGAAACCATTTTTGGAATATAAGAAGCTAGCTTAGAATTTTATTTAGGACATACGTACAAATATGATGTTGATGTTTTGTTATCGAGTTAAAATCAACGGAGAGCGTAAGAAGTTTCAGAATTGTCAAATCGGCCACCCGTATTATCAGGACGAATTTCCTTTGATAACTCGTCGATTTCCGTGAAGCAAACTACGATAAGCTAAAATCGATCGAATTACGCAACACTAATTATCGTCTGAAATTAGCCGGATTTTATCAATAAGCCCGAATGGTTCGATAAAAATTGGAAACGGCCACATTAGAGCGAAGCGAGATTTTCAAAGGGGCTGTCGCAGGTGTGTTTAATCGGTTTCGAGATTTTTGCTCTGCTCTCTCGAGAAGTAACCGAGGATCGACGTTTGCCGCTCTCACTACCGGCAAGTCGAATGGAACCAGGACTATTTAGTTAGCCGGCGGGGCAACATTTCACGCGGGAAAGACGTCTAGCCTCTCGATAAACACGAGCCGGACGGTGATTGATCCTTTTTTGCCCGCGGCCCGACACCCACCAACAAGCCGTGTCGCGCAAAAACTTGGAATTATTTGCTTGTACAAGCCCGGGAAACGCACCCGGCCGTACCAGAGATTTAAAAGCGGATAACCAACGCGGAGCGACGAGCGTGAAATGTCGCGCGCGAAATGAGAAGTAAACAAGAGTGTCGATAAACTGTCCTATACTCGAGTACGACTTTTTCTCAGATCATTTTTTTTCGTTCTGTTAATCCATCTGTTAATCGAGTCTGAATAATACCTTATCATTCTTGAATTTTGTATCTAAATTTCGTTGGTGTTTGGATGATACTTAGGACTTGGAATTATTCGGAATTAGTACCCTAGTATTTCTGAGCGTCAAAGTAACGAAATAGGAACTTTAGAAATTAAATAACTAACTTCTCGAGTTATAGTTCTCTATAGATACTAATTTTTCGTTCGGATGGTCGGCGACGCACGGTGCTTAGAATTGAGACTCTAGGATGTAAGGTTTCCAAGCCCTGTTTTGCGAAATTAACAAAATAAGAACTTGGGAATTTCTTCCTTAATCTTGTCTAACAATAGTTCCCTATGGATATCAAGGGAGCCGTCCAGAAGGTCGGCGACTCACGGTACTTAGGCTCTAAAATCTTGGATTTAAGACTTTCAGAGTTAGAAATCCCATATACATATGTAGTATACCAGAAATCCGTCCAGATGATCGACGACGAAAGGTACTTAGAATCCCACTCCTTTTTCTCTTTGGACATTCTCTTTGGGATAAAGTTCTCATATACTATCGCTTAGATATCTCATGCCACCCTTTCTAAAAATTGTTTATACCTTCAGATAATTGTTTACGAACGAACAAGTTCTTTTATTTATTAAATCTGCTTACCACTACTTCTATCCTGGTGTTGGTGCAAGAAGTTATAACACGGTGTTCCCCACTTTATATCGTATATACGTGTCAAGAACAAACACAGACCATGTAACACGAGTCTAGAAGAAACAGAAACAGAAACATAATTACTCTGCTCACGGCTCGAGACGATTTCAGCTGCATCGTTTCGACGCGATACGCGCGCCATAAAATCTAAAAGCTTACACGTAATCCCATAGAAATAGCATGGCTGTACGTTCCCGTGCGAATGAAACAGAAGAAAAAAGAAACAACGAGGTGAAAAACGTTAACGTGGAAGCCAACGATTCCCGATCGTGGCCCATTAACTCGCAACGGCCACCATTCCTCTCGTCTGGATCATGGAATCGCTCGAGAAATCCCACGTTCCATAAAGCGTTTCCGGCGACATCCTGCCCCATCCTGCCCCATCGAATCTCGATATATAAATCGGAATCGATCCTTGGGATCCACCCACGCGTCCCGTTTCCCATAATCAAACGTTGCTCCATTATTAATTTATCAACCCTCGTGGCGAGCCGTGCGATAACGCCCGGCGGATTGAAAAGACACGGCTCGTAGCCGCGCGAAATTCAGCCACGATTCCGGCCGTCCTTTAATGGCCGCATGTTTTCTCGGGTTTAATCGAAGCCGCGTGGAAAACGCCCAACGAACGTTACCCGTTGGTTTTAATGGGCTCCGGAGGCATCGGCGAGTGGCCAAGCATTAAAACAAATCTGTCGGCTCGGAACGATCGCGATACCCATCGAACCGATCGTTTGAAACGCGT
Organism: Stelis phaeoptera; assembly: GCA_943735885.1. NCBI lineage: Eukaryota > Metazoa > Arthropoda > Insecta > Hymenoptera > Megachilidae > Stelis > Stelis phaeoptera. The sequence goes on along the minus strand of OX030939.1, from coordinate 8,182,033 downwards.
GCGACACCGGCCAGTCCGCTTTCAAACTCGTCCACGTAACCTCGTGACGGCTCGGGATTACCCTCTTTCAGTCGTGAAACGTGTTGGCCGAAGGTGTGAATTTATTTCTACACTCTTGCCTGTTCGACGCTGATTCTGATTGCTTTTTCAACCTCCTCGGCCTGACTTGGACACGTTTCTTCAAGGTAACTTGGATCGTTCGGGTTGAATTATAAGTTTGGATCACTGGATGCTTTCGAGCTCGAAGAGGGTTGATTTCAATTCGGAATTTTGAATCGTTTTGGAAAATTTAAATGATATTTCGGGAAATTTTTCAGGTTTCGATACAGAGATTTCCAAGCTTTTATTATATATTTTTCGACCACTACAGTTTCATATTTTATAAATTGTATATCGTCTCACACTTACAATCCTAATAAATTTCATAATTATACCCGTATAATCTTATATAATACTTAACGAAGCCTTATTACAAGGATACACCTAGATCCACCCTCGTGTTATAACGTTGCTACTTCCCGTATGCAATCATTTTTCTATCCACAAGATTCCGAGAGACTCTCGGAAGAAGATTATAATAGTCTATAACGAGCCTTTTCCCGATTAATAGTTTCGAACAGCATACTGCTTTCGAGATAACTAAATTATATTACGTGTCATCCCTTGGAAAGTCCTTGGATTCAATAATCTACCCCCATATTTAACTACGAGTCAACCCGTCTAACGTATTTTAATAACCGTCCTTATCGAACTGCGGATTTAATTAAAACCATAAGTTAAAACATGCAGCTTACATATTTCCCGCTTTCGTGTGGCGCGGAAAAGTTTCACCTCTCGAAGCCGATCGCGTATCAGCGCGTACGATCGCCGTTCAAATCGAGAATATTGAAAACTTTTCAATTTACCAGCTGCTGGAATTAAGCGGATCGGTAAAAGTAGTCATTTCACGAGACCTATGTATCTGTCGAGTGAAACTTGGACAGTTTTACGCGGCCATCTCGTAACTCACACACCCGTGATAACGATTCTATCGTTTGCTTAAAAAACAAAACAAAAAAAGGGAAAAAAATGAGAGAAAACTTGGAGTTTATTTGATAATTATATACTTCATGGTCGAACGGGCACGTTAGGCGAGACTCGGGATTCGATTTGGTCGGTACAATTAGTCGTGCTCATTAATAATCGTTATCCAAGCAAATCGTCAGATTTATCGAACTGTTTTGAACCCCGTTGCCGATGCTGTTCACAGAGGTTTATCGTTAAATTAACGCATTTTCACCGGCGCGACAAAACTGGTCTCCGCGGACACTTATTGCTTTTGTGCCAACGTTAGCCGTGTAACGGGCCAACCGGTTGAAATTAATAGAAAAGAATTATATTTCACTCTCGATGCTGTACGATCTCGTATAAACATTACGCAAATTACATTTACGTTTGAGCCAAGTGTTATCGGAAAGGTAGCGAGAACTTTCTGCCGAACCAGTGGTACCGGTGGCACTCGAACGAACACCCATAGATTTCACCCACGTATCCAACGATGATATTGAAATTATCCTCTCGTTTATCCACCACCTATGTAACGATCGTGATTTAGGAACACGTCGAAAATACTCACCAGTCGAATACCAATTAATCGATCGTGGCTATAAATTACTACTAGATCTTTTTCTTCCAAAACGTTGCTTATTAAATTGACGTCAGTTCTCTTATTTATGGCGTTGAAAGGTGAGCTTTCGAATGGATTTCAATTTCGTTACGATCTACCGGGTAACTTGGAATATTTGGTAATTAATATTCGATTAATATTGATATGTTGTCTGTTTTATTATATTATTCGCAATCTCGAGTGTTTGGACAATTTCCCGACAACTAGTATAATTTTGAGATGAAACCCGACAGAAACTCAGGAATTTAATTATCAGCCTCGTGGAACAAATACAGAAGAATCGAACACGCGAACACCAGATATCGATCGTTATTGTAAAAATCGCACGTGTCCCGATCTATTCGCGAGTTTATTACGCGGTGAGCTGCGTATCGCACGTGCGTTCGATCGATCGATCGATCGAAAGGTCGCCGGTGCCTTAACACACCGAGAGATAGAAGGAAATGGTGGAAAAAAAGCTTGCACGTACGTGGACGTTTCGAAAGGTTTCGTGATGAAAAAGAAAAAAAATCGTTGATATACCGCTCGAAAGGCCTTTGGAACTTGGAACAGTCCGCACCGAATACGCTCGCAGTAGCGTGCTCGCGCGTTTCACTAAATCGTTCGAAATGCCATTTCAAGCCAGAACCGAGAAAAAGACGGTCCGTCATTAGCTGGGATGAGTTTAATTAAAACGCTTTTTGCGAGGATTTAATTAACGAGCCTTTCAACGTTCGGAAAAACGTGGTCGTTTTAACAACTCGTCCGATTTTGTAGAATATGCGGAGGATTTTCTTTGTTTGGAAATGTTTTTAGGCGTAACTCGATCGGTTTTTGCATCATTTTGTAAAGGAACTTGGAAATTCGTCGATTAGGAAATCGATGATTGCTCGGTGGTTCGGTATAAAATTCTTAATCTAAAGTGTTCCACGATCTTTCGATATTCATAGCTCGACCGATTATTATCGTACGCAAGGTGCAAAGGAAATTCATTTTCGTAACGTAAGATATTCTTGTAATTAAAAGCAAGGACGTAGTCGTATCACGAAACGTAGAAAAATAGGAATGGAAGAATTGGCAATTTTGGAACTGTTATAAATCCGCTAAGAAAAGTCGAAAAATAATCTTTCATGGGGTTGTAAAGGAGTGGTGGTTTAGTTCGCTAGAAAGATTTCTTAATCCATCGAATCACGGATCGTTGTAATACAAATAATTATCATTCTGGAAATTTTACGCTATTCCTTTGAATATTATTTTCCAGTATATGAAATTCTCTCGTTTCAAAGTTCGCGCGTTTAATTTCGAAGATCGACCCGCATCCACCGTAGGATTACAATTTTTTCTCTCTCAAAATTATAACAACTCCACGAAAATTCATGCCGAATGTAGTGGAATATTTATCTATTTCTTATCTCAGTTTTTACTAAAATCGAATGAAATGAAATTGAATTATCTATTTTCTGCCGTCGATTTACCTGTCCCGGCCCATTTTATACGCCTCTTCCTTCATTCCGAGCACACCCTTCGCTATTTGTTTCTTTAATGGCCTTCTCCTTGCTACCAACGCGTACGTCTTATCGTTCTATCGATCTATATACGCGTGTGTATATTCAATACAATCTGTTCACCAATTGCATTACATCACGTTTTGATTCACTTTTCTTTTCTTTTTCCTTCTTATTTCGATCTCGCAATCTCAGGCCTGATCCGATAACCGTGAAACGGGTCCTCCTTATTTCTCGATCTGATCCATTTAGAACGGTTCTCGCCTCGATAAGTGAACAGGGCAAAAAAGTATCCACGAATTACGCGGTGTTTCGTAAGTTTTTCATATTCAACGATCTGGAAGCGATTGTCACGTTTCGTGCTCGTTCGATTCGAGTCGATAACTTTCAAGTCAAATATGATAGCGAATTATGACTCTATTAATCATTCTTCAGGATTAATTATTTATTTCGTACGCATGGAAGTGAAATTGAAAGATGATAAAAATAGGGGTTAAAGCGAATTGAAATTAAAAGAATTAAAGTGAACTTTAAAAATCTTACGAATGTTTCTGTTAGGTATTTTTCATATATTTGTGTAATTTTCAGAACTGTCCTCTGCGCCACCAATTTCTGTATCAGCCGGAGCGGCGCATCAGTCGGTGAGTTTCATTTTCTAAACAATTGATCGATTTGCATGTCGACGAATTTCAAAACTCGAGCGCAACGGTTCGTTTTGTTTATAATCGGTCGAAGCGAACGTCGTCCGATAAATATTCATGGACAGCGCGAAACCGATTGAACGGTGAAGGATTGAATTAAACTCGACAAATAAGCGCATACATTATTGGGTGAATATCGTGATATTCGTTATCGCTAATTATAATATTATCGATCCGCTAACAGCTCGCTCACACACTCACACTCCATTAACTATTCGATCGAAATAATTATTCTGTCGTTCAAATAGTACGTGTTCGCTTTCGCGGAATTTAATACAAACACGTGTAATCGTAAATAGAAGGAGAATTAACATTTGACAGATAAAAAATGGAGCATGAACGGACCAATCGTCAAATATTTGTTCCTTTATTTAACCCGTAACTTGTATAATGGAAGCGTATAAACGTGATAACTAGAAACTGGCGAAGAACTGATAATTAACGCGAATAAATCCATCATAAAACGAAACCACGCACCCGGTATTTATCAAAGACCAGTGTAATCGAATAATGAATGACAAGGTACAAACCAGATGGAAAATCGTCGCGTGGAACGAGCACGAGACATCGTGTCTCTTTTAAAATCCATGGCACGTATCGGACCCGAGGAGACGGATTAAAATATCAAAGATTGCCCGATTCCGTACTACGTGAAACGAAAAATTTCAGAATTCTTGACTAAATCGAGACTAAATTTTCAATTGCAGCCACTCGAAGCTCAGTTTCTTTATCAAGAGTCATTGGTATAATTTATAGAATTTATTCAGTTGCAATTCAGAATCAGGGAATCTGAAAAATTTTGATCATATGAAAAATTTGCGGTTTAAAAGCTCGATTTAAATCAAATCTTCTTATCCACGTTTTATTAATTATATATAACGTTTAAATTCGGCGTTCGTAATTTCACGGAACACCGGTTAAGAATCAGTGCCATTACTTTTTACAGCAAACTCCGTTTTACATATTTGAGCAACAGATTGGAAAAAAAGACAAGCGTTCCTCGTATCTGGACCATCCTCCAATTAAAAATCACCCCGCGTATCGTGTTACCGGGTGGATCAAAATAACAGAGGGTGATGAGAATCGTTATAAAATGCGACGAGCAATTGGACACGAATGGTCGATAGTTTTGTTTCACGAGCGTATCGAAGGAACAAAGAGGGCGACGAAGAAATTTGTATACGAATGCCAGGTGGAAGGTTGGCGACCGGTGGCCAAGGATCGATGCAAATCCCCTTTTCTCGGTGTCGTTCCTTTCTTCACCGGGTTACTTTCTCCCCGTGTCCAGCCCTTCTGCTCTTCCTTTCCCGAAGGAAGGTATGCCCGTTCGTATGGTCGAAGAAAAACGAGTTTGTCGTGAAACGAGCCCACGATCACCGACCAGCCTCTGCGCTCGTCTAAGAGAATCGTTCGTTCCGATCATTCTATGCTTTTTTTCCCCTCCGGATGCATCGAGTCCATCGGTCTCTAGAAATCCGCCCAGTTCGCTCGCGACGATTATCAGTTTTTTTTTTCCACCCAGCTCTCGCTTATCAGGTGTCTTTTGCTCGATACTGGTATCGTAGTTTCACTTGCCGATGGATTTTTCACGAGCTTTCGCTTATTAGCTGGTCTTTGATGAATACCGGGGCGCGTGGTTTCGTTTTATGATGGATCTATTCGCGTTAATTATATCGGTTCTTCATCAGTTCCTAGGTGTATAAAGATTGGGTGCCGTAGGTTATAGTTACGACTTTATCCGCGACGATTATTAATTTGACGCTTTGCCGTGTTCAATATTGACCGAGTTACCTTTGTTATCTTAGTTACTTAATTTTCTATGCTTTTATACAGAGTGTGCAGATTTTCTTTATGACGAATTTACTCACACAGATTATCGGTTGTTTCCGGGTCCTTAGTTATCAAATTTCCATTGCTTGAATATTGGACGCCTTGATTTTCCTTGTGACGAATTTATTCGCACCGACTACGTGATTTATCCAATTTTCTCTGCTTTAATATCGAACGCGTAGATTTCCCCCACGACGAGTTTACTCGCGTTGGTTATTGATTTTTTTTGCAAAGTTCCAGTTACGAAGTGTCCTTTGCTCAATACGGGAGGCTTGTTTTGATTCAACTCGTATCGTTTTTGGTTTCTTAACGAGTTATTTATCAGACATCCCCCCGTTATCGAACCGGACGCGTTATTCGACTCGTTGGAATGGGCAAAAGCGAGTCAACTGTCTTCAGTTCTGTCTGACCATTGACAAGGAACTCAGCTGCCGTATCAACTCGACGTTAAAAGCCGCTTATCGGTCGGCGATCGAACGATTTATGGACTAATCGATGGAAATTTTACATTCCTTCCTGGATTCCAATAGTGTCGTGTATCAAAGAAATAAGGAAAATAAAGAATCGTTGCTCTTACAGGATCCAAGACACACCAAACTGTTACGTAAGGGATCATTGATTTCCCTGTTCGCCACGGAAAGTTTCCAACAGATTTGCATGTCGAGTTTTAATATACTGGGTGTCCTGAAACATATGTCCATTTCATCTGTTGGGTTGGCAACCTAAGTGACTGCGGATTTTAAATAAGAAGGAAAATTCATAATTTCTTTTTGTATGCATGTATGCGATACATTGTACTATGGTGATTTGAATCGATAACGACCTTGATATGGCTCTCATCAACTTTAACTGGACGGTCAGATCGGTGCGCATTTTTGAGTGAAAAATCAGCAGCACAAAATTTGGCAAACGAATTTTGACACTGCTTTTCTTTCCAGGCATCATTCCCATATACGGTACATAACTTTTTGTATGCTTGCGATACGTTCCTGCCTTTTCGGAAATAATATACAATAAAATATGTCTGAAATGCGCGTTTTATTTCTTCCATTTTTCAATTGGGACAAAAACGAAACTAAATAACTAAATTTCTTACTAATTAATTAGGTGCTTTGAACACGTTGACAAAATAAAAGAATGTGCTAAAACCATCTATCGACAAAATCCGCAATCATTTAGTTGCCAATTCAATATCTCCAAGAATGCGAAAATTAATAAATACACTTTATATCAAATACATTTCTCTTTGGAATATTCTATACAGTTTGACTCCTTATCACTAAATAGGTAACCGTATTCAACAAACAATTGGATCGGCTTCAAATTTCTTCAACTATCGATCGCAACTTACTATTCCACCCTCAAACTTAAAAAATTTTTCCAAGACTCAAGTTAACCATTTAACGTCCAATTACTTTAGACACCCGTATATATTTTGTCACGGGTGTTCGTTCCCACCGCAGCGATGAAAACTGTACATATCTACAACAAATATCTCTAAAAATGAAAAGATCTACGATCTTCGTCGAAACGGGAACAAAAAAGTCATTAAGGAATAATTGAGAAACAGCAGCGGTATCGTTCGAGTCTCCCAGGCGTATTAAGGCGCGACCGTCGTCGATAAATCAAAATATCCGCCAAAAGGTCAAGGCGCTCGTTATCTCTCGGTGACAGTGACCGAAGATTTTTACGATCCTTCGCGAATACCGTTCCTTCGGTTCGGCTGTTTTTTCAACGAATCATCGAACGTCTCTATGGAATTTCACGACACCTGCTTGGTCCGCGGCTTTTGGTCAGTGGTGAAAATCGAGGCGACGCGAGGAACAACGCGTGTACGAAAGCAAAGGCCTCGACCTGTGTATCAATCTGCGTATAACCGTGTATGTTGCGCGAATAAATATAATTATAAGTAAGAGCAAGGCTGGACCACGCCCTGTCGCCGCTTTGCTCTTTCTCTTTCTCTTGGTATACATGCGTGAGCGTGTGTAACAACCGTACACGCTGTCCTTTCTCGTTGCGTGGCCCTCTTCGTCGATACCACGGGATCTAACTTCGTTCGCCATCGTCGACCACGTTTATAGAGTCGTTTTTTTTCTCTCTCTCTCTCCTTCCAATGTCTCATTTTCTGTTTTCTTCTATTTTCACGCAGCCTGTCTCTGTTCGTCTGACCACGGATTTTCTTGTCCCTCTTTTTCCCTTCCTTTTGCCCGGTTTTCCTGCCTCGTCCTTGTCTGACCGGCGTGCTTCTCATTGAAAGCACGTTGCCTCGCACGATAAATGGGTTTAGCTCCGGTTAAGTTCCTTTTCTCCTATCTTTCGCACACGTACGCGTGCGTTCATGGTTTGTGTGCTGGCTGTGCATCGATTCGCCCCGTGGCGAGTTCCTGTGAACGTCGCGAAATCCATATAGACGATACGCTTCAATGATGAACGTTCCTTTTATTTTTTTTATTTTTTTTATTGGAATTTGGGTCGACTATAACGAAACGGTCGAAATCTGCATGATCATGAATGAACTCCTACCTAGTTCCCTAAGTAGATATTAACGATATACAGCAGAAGTTGGCAACCTGTGACCCGCGGGTTACCAAATGACCCGTTTGATAATTTCAGGTGACCCACTTGATACTGTATAAAAATAAATTACAAAACATAAACACGAAACAAATACTTTGAGATAGTGTAATTTTCCACAGTTTAATTTTCCCTAGTGTAAAGGATCTCTAACATCTATATTTCCTAGTGTAGTTAGCTCTAGCGTCTATATTCCCTAGTCTTATTATATCTTGGATGGATAATCCTTAGTTTCAATACTCCCTGGTGTAAATAATCCCTAGCGTCTATATACCCTGGTGTAATTATCCGAAGCGTCAATACTCCCAAGTGTAATTGTTCGTAGTGTTAATATTTCCTAGTGTAATTTTGCAGGTTGTAATTTTCCCTAGTATAATTATATCCCTAGCGTCTATATTCTCTAGTCTTATTACACCCAGGGTCAACAATCCCTAGTTTCAATATTGCCTAGTGCAATTTTCCTTAGTATAAATAATCCCCAGTGTCAATATTTCCTAGTACAATTTTTTCCCGGGTTAATAATCCCCATTGTAAATATCCATTAGCGTAATTATCCCTAGTCCCAATAATCCCGGATATCATATACACATATTTTTAATAATCCCTAGCAATTTTCAAATATTACTCAAACGGCAAAACCTTGTTATCCCCTATATCACCATTTTCCCTATGGAAACCTATCATACCCGACACTATACATCCCAATATAAAAAATAACCCACAAATTAATTAACTTAATATTTTAGTTATTTACGTGTCATAAGCCATCGATAACGAAGAGAACGCTCATAACTAAAGTTCATAAATTATCAATTAACCAAAACTTGTTTTTATAATAGAATTAGAATTTTGTCTTTTTCATATTTAATTTAAAAAGAGTTTAAAAGTATATTATAACAGTTTTCTCGATCAAATTTATTTAGTTCAATAATGAAAATACCCATTGACCCGGACTGTCTTTTTAATATTCATATTTTAGTTGATTTTATATATAGACTGTTTGATATATACAGCCTCCTCAATTATCTCAACTGCCACGGAATCGTTATCATTTTATCTACCTTTCGTAAAACAACCCATAGTTCTGGTTACCACGCAAATGATTCCTTGGTAAGAGAAAATGTCCACGTCGTTCTACATCACGCGTTATCACCGGTGCATAACTCCAAAGAGCACCGATACTCTACGCCATAGAGTCGGTGGTGTGCGACGTGGTGTCGGTAGACTGTGAAACTCAAGGAGAAAGAGAGCTATCTATCCGTGAAACGAGTATTCCGCTCATAAGTGTATAAATCAGGAAGAGAAATGCCGGCCACGTATTTTATAAGGCTGGCCGCGTCGTGCACGCTAACAAGATCGCGTTAATGTAAATCGAGAGAAACATTTACGAGGAGAGGAGGTGAAACGGGGGACGAGAGCCAAGAAGGATATTGCATATTCCCTGGCAACGACGTGTGATCCAGTTGACAAAGAGGCTCTCTTTCTCTCCTTCTTCGACTATCCCTCGTCTGATGTCGAATCTAAAGAAGCCTTCGTAAACGAAGAAGGTTATCGTGACATAATCGTTCGGATGATACATCATGTTCCTTTACAACGATTAATCGTTCGTCTTGATTAAACGTCCAGGTTGCGCTCGGTTTTGGTCGATTTTATTACGATTTATCCTGTATGGTGTCGAACTAAGGGGATGGGCGTGTTCTGATCGCCCTTGAGTTATATTAAATGATCTAGTTAATTCTGTTTTTAGCTGGTGTGCTATTTTGAAATAAGATGTAAAAATTTGCACTTTACCCAGTTTAAATTCCTTAAACTCTGGCGCAAGATTCGTGAGTATATTTATACTTCAGTAATGGAGGCGGCTGAATATGTAGGAAATTAGATTTCGTGAAAATCTAATTTTGAAATTTTTTACTATTCCAGAATTCTTAAGTTAATTTGGACCGCACTGTCCTCGATTTTGATCGATTCTTCAGCGATTCATCGGTCGAATGCGTAGAAATTTGGATGGTGTTGGTTTTACAATAAATATTTGTAATTTTTAAGTTAATTTGGAACGCAGTTCCCTTAACTTTGGTCGATTTTACATCGAATGGATAGTTTAGAAAATATTAATTTATTAATTCAAGATCTCTCGAGTTCGTCTAACTTCTTAATCGAACTTTCACCACCTCATCTCCACGGATTCTTTTCTGGCACCTTGTATTTCGTGCATGAAAACCCATGTTATCTCTTTTCTCGAGAAGATTACACGTTTCTTGTCGAGCGTGTTACATCGTGTACCAATTGGTCACGATTGATTAGGTATTTCGCGAGGAAAAGTCACGAAACCTTTGAAGACCGTCTTCGTGTAATCTTGATTCTCGCAGATTGTTCCCGAGTGGCGTGTTATCTTCGTTGTTCGGGGAACGTTAACGCGCATGCAAATCGACGTCTTGATCGATGCGACGACTCTCGTCGGATCCAGTTTCACTCTGATCACATTGGATTAGCCTGATCATCGTGGACGTTCAAATGGCTCGATGATTATGCCCGGATAACCCCGTTGCTTGTCGTTCGTTTTATCCATCGGTGTCCAGGAAACGCGTGTTTGAAATATGTGCTCGATTATCAAATCCTTTTGTACGTTTTTGCATACAATTATCTAATTTAATATCTCTAATCGGAATTTTTTTAAATTCTGAAATTTCAAAGGATTAACAATCGTACGATTTTTTTTTTAAAGTTGACAGATATTAATCACGTTTTACGTAAATCTTCCGGGATCTTGAGAAAAAAAAAGCAGTTTCTGTCTTGATAATTGTAAATGATTTACGATGGACATAAATCATTATAATTTCCCGGCGAATGATTCTTTGACGAGTCATTGTGTGTTTACTTGGAAGCTTCACAGAAAGTCTGACAGAATTTGATGACATAAAGGTATCTCAAAATACCACCTACGCTATATCAATTTGAAGCTAATGTTTTCTTCTTTGAAACGAACAATCATCCAAGTTATAACCATCAGACAATATCCGAATATCAGTTATATAAAAAGCACTCTCCCTTGAAATAAGAATGGCTAAAAAAAAAAAAAAAACAATAGTGGTTATTTTTATCCAAATTAAAAAGACGCAGCATTAAATTTGATGGATCCACGACCGGATACTCGAGTTACTCGGTTAACTCAAAAACGACGACCCGCAACAGATCCGTTTCAAGGACTATTCTGTTCCGTAGATGAAAAATCCGCGTCGCGTATTCGCGAAACGCGTTCAAACGTTCTTCTCGGACGCTTGATACGGCCATTCAGGCGTACGACAGAGAAATCCAGCTTGAACGTACGTAAAGCTACACCATTGTCGTTCCTGTAGCATCCCCGAAACGAGAGGAAGAGGGAGGTCACGCGGCCAGCGAGCAAAATAAAAATAGAAAAAAAAAAAAAAGAAACCTTCGAGGATATTTCATTCTCCGCCGATGAGCACAATTGACCGAATCGAGGAGAGCAAAGGGGACAGAATTCCTCGTTGAAGCAGCGGAAGAAGAAGAAGAAGAAGGTGAACGCAGCTGTCCGAACGGATCCAACGTCAGGTTCTCCTCTTTTTACGCGAGCAAGTTGAACGACAGCCACGAAGAGAGTACAATCGGCCGGAATTAGCGGAGCCTTGTGCTATCTCCTGTATTGTTCGTCTCGGCGTTTTACACGCGTGTAACGTATGCCTCGGTGTGCGAGCACGCCTCGCGCATATCATCCGACGCCTTCGTGTAACGTCGCGAGCAGCTGTTTTTCTTACGTCACCGTAACAGAGGAATGCTTTTGATTTATGACGGTTGCACCGTTCTTTCTCCTCTTCGTCGGCTCTTTCTCTCGACCTCCCTGCACTCTCGGACGACGACAATCGCGATCCTGTATGCACGGATGAAAAGGGGCGTGGATCGCTTTTTAGCACGCTCGTTACAGCAGGGACCAGGATGAAGATTACCGGATGGTTTGTTCGAGGCGTTGGATACGTTGGTAACGTAGGGAAAGAGAAAATGGAGGAAGAATTTCTGAGGATATTTCATTAAATTTGGGGTGGCAAGTCATCTATTGATAAAATTGATGAAATAAGGGCAGAAGGGTTTGGAAGTTATTTATGTTAGCTTGGTGGCGCACAGTGGGACGAGAATGGCCAAAAGTACGACATTGGTCCAAATGAAAATTTTGTTTTATGACTCAAAAAACTAGATAAACTGTTTTATTTATACCTTCCGGAGTGTGTGAGAGATCAGTGGATGAGGTAAAAATACATTTTCTATTTTTAGAGTTACTTGAAAAAAGAAGTAAGGTACTGTTATAATTATGCGCTCGTTCGAGTTGCAAGACGTTCATCACGTTTGAAGTTAATTTTATTGTCAAATTTAAAAAATACCAGGCACAGGCAAGAGATTTTTGATTTTCTTTATTTTCCCGTGCAAATGTCCACATTCTGACTCATATTCGTATTTCTGGCCCTTGAAAACATAAGGGTACTAAATATCAAGTTATTCTCATATCTTTTATATGCTCTATCTCCATGTCCACGAAAACACGTCTTTCGCCCCACCGTATGGCGTTCCGTTGACTATAATCGAGGGTAAAACCTCGAAGGTATCGTTTCAAATTACAAAACAATCAAGGCAACAGTCCAAACAGAATCTTCTCCAGCAGATACTCAAAATTCTCAAGTAATTTAGGTACAGAGGTGACTGTTAGCGGCCAATCGATCCGGCACGGCAAACCGTGCGTATCTTTTATTAAAAACGAGCCGAAATCTCGAATTTTTGTCCATAAAACGAACGAGTAGAGGTTACATCCCCATAATTCAAGAATCTCTATACAAAATTCGGATCTATCCTGTCCGTTTAAGTGTGACCGAAGCGGTTTGTGCTCGAGACTGTCTCGCGACCCGCGGTAAGCAAAGCAAACGACCTTCCGTGGAATCTGGACAACCTGTCTGCCCGCTTGCAGCCGTCGAGACCAGGCCGTTGCTGTTGCACTTGTTCCGTGCACCGTTCGTTTCTTCTCTCTCCCAGCCGACGCCACTTATCCCGTTCTATCCTATATCCGCCGTCTCGTTTCAAAGCCGCGCTACTAGCTGCACCGAGGGTGTTCCGGGGCCCGACCCTTTACTTATCGTTCACCGTTGGAACGCGTCGATGGGACGTATGAATGGGAACGACGCGAAACCGCTTTGCCTACCAGCGAGCTGGTTCGCGCGCCAACTCCAAGGCTTTCAAGATCGGCTCGAATTAACAGGATGGAACGTCAGCGGTGGTCACCGAATCCGGATACCACGAATCCAGACCCTTTCGTGGCCGGTGACAATTATTTATTCCGTTTACTGACGTGTTATTCGTATCAAAATTTAAACGGTCATGAAAGGATTGAGGGGTTAGTAACTTTGACCGATCGAAAGATAAGGGATTATGTTACATTAAAAAGGAAATATTTTTGTACGTCTTATCACACCGTCGCGTCGTGTCAGTCACCGGTGACTGTCACCCGAAATTTTGTATAATCAAATAATAGTTACGCGTTAATATTAACACGAGTGGCCAACGTTTAGGGTTTCAGTCTATAACGGCCAATCAAGATTATTTATCCGAAAATGCATTGGAATAGTTGCTTCGTTATTTGCAGAAAACAGTCTCTTTTCATTTCCACGTTACATAGACGCACGCATCGTGCAATTTGAATTTCTAATGGCGGAAAAATACCTGACGGGAATAATACCAGGATCTTTCGAATGAATATTCACGAGAATCGAATTTAATTGCGTGCGATGGGTCGAATATTATTACAATAACCGTTCGTCAAACCGATGTTTCGTTCCGATCAGCTTTACGAATCGGCATTTATTTTTTTCGCGTTGTATATCAAATTTCTTTGTCTCTGTCGTTTGATAATCGTTCAAAGTCTGAAATGCTAATCATTTTATGTATGCAACACCGGCACTAAAACCGTGACGATTTTTGCTTTATCCTCCATTTTAAATCAACGCTCGAATGGCGATTACTGTTCGTCCACGAGGGATTTCATTAATATTCATTGGATAAAAGTGTCGTGTCGTAAAGCATTATGCTCGAGACGTCGTGAGTCATTATCTTTTGTGATTCGAAACTCCGTTACCCGATGCTCTTCATTCTCCTTTTTATTATCCTCTTCGATGAAAATTAGGCGATCAAAATCTTTAACATCGAAAAATCGAAATTTTCGACACATAAATAACATTTTTATCACAAGCAATATTTTCTGATAAACTAAGTCTAGGGATTACTTATTTTGCAAACCTAAATTTATACAGAAGCTTCGAAAGTTTCGCAAAAGAAATGGGTCAGATTGTTTAAAATTAAAATCTGATTCTTTATTCTTTACGATAAACTTCTCCGAAAGACTTTGCGAAGACAGTAGAACAGGCGGTCGGCGGTCAGACAAGAAACCACGATTCGTCGGGCGTTGAAATCACCGCGTTACGCTACGTCGCGTCGTCGCGCAGTTCTCAAACAAAAGAATCGTCGCTTCTCCGCAACATAATTTCATTAACACGGGTACTGGGCAGGTACCCTTCGACGCCATAAAAGGAAGGTAAAAGATAAACGAACAATCCAATAAACCGTCCCTCTTATCCCCGTCCGGAGAGGAGTCGAGTAAAAAGACACGATTTTCACGAGCGGCAATTAACACGACCGACAATATTTAATACGAAAAATGTCAGCCAATAAGAATGTCGCATCACGTCTATTTTCGGGAGACCGATGAATCACTCGCGACGCGGTTTCCACGTGTTTTTGTCGAATTCTCGACGACGAACGTTTATTACCGTTTCACAGAATCGTCCGCCGGTTTCCTTTTTCTTCTTTCCATTTTATTTTCACGATGCACGTCCGCCCTGGCGATTCTGGCGACAATCCGTTACCTCGTCCCGCGAAATGGCTACGTTTATGTTACGCGGGGACGCATTAAAAGACATTAAGTGGTTTGTCCGCGGTTCGCATGCTGCGTGCGCCGACTCTTTCGGCATCTCATCGGAGACGCAGATAAATAAACTTAACGACGCATAAAACATACGTCGCTTTTTGATAGACTCGTACAAGGCTTCTGCTCTTGTCTCGGTGAACTTGAACCATTAGGACTTACGAGCATATTCAAAATCCTTTTGCAACTATTTAGCGAGATTATTCGAATTAGTAATCTTGTGCTATATTTTTGCTATATCGATACACCAATCATTTACTTTGGTATAAGTTAAATTTTACAACCGTTATTCCGAAGTATTTTCAAGCCCAGTTTTATAGAAAACGAATTATTTTGTTATCACCATTTATGGTATCCTAACCGTGTCGTAACTTGTATAATATCGAACCGATACACGATTCGAAATATTCGTTACGAGAGGAACGATTAGCCTCGTTGGCTTACAACAAGATTACGTAGGTACCATTCACGCGTTTCGCCTTCTTGCAAGCCGGTTCACAAAGCTGTTGCTTGAGTTGTGTGTCTCGAAGCGCGATCCACGGAAGCAAAAAGCATACGGTAAAAATCGTAGCTCGCCGATTAACCTGTAATAAACGCCGTTTAATCCGTTCGAGCGTGAAAAGCCGATCGTTCGAAAACGTCCAATTTCCCGGTTTCGATCGTCGATAAATCAAATTACGCCGGTAGAGCCGATAAATTTCAGTTGGCTCGTTTCATTTTTCAACGGTTGCCAGCACGCGAATCGATCTGCTCGCAATCCGTTCTCGTTTAATGAAACGGAATTCTTCCCTTCCCGATCGTTTGTCGATTAAAGGAAAGGAAAGAGGTACGAGGAAACTCATTTCATGACAGGGGAAAAAGACGTACCGATCGGAATTATTATAAACGAAGAATAAACGAGCCTCTTCTGTAAATGTGTCCGTTATTATTATTCTTTTAATAAGACGCGGAGTTATTATTATTTTTACAAAGACCACTGAAATAAGATTTGTAAGGATTCTACTCTCCTCTGTTTATAACATACCGCTAAGAATTTTCTTTAACACGTTGAATGCCACAGTGAAAATGGACGTACGTAGTCAGACCCGATAAAAACCTAATTATTAACGATCCAGTTAATCAATTTTCAAATTTAACCGTTCAATTTGATAGCCATCATTATTAGCTTAATATTAACGCCATCCGCGGTTCACTTTATCGTTTCTTTTATTAATTATTTAATCGTGATAAACTTCGGGTGCCGCTCACCGGTCACCCCCTGCGGCGTGTTAAATTCTCAAGGATATTAAATACCCAATTTCTCTTAACCCTGGATCAATTTTGACCCAGATCCTATCGTTCGAGGATTAACAGTGCAATTTTTAGCATGTTTTAAGTCGTCGTCTTAAATTCATCGACTCGGTTCGGTTTCGATTTTCTGATAAAAGAACGAAACGGAGATATCATTATAAAACGAATCGATATCCGGACACGATTATATTAATTACGAGGCCGCGTTATGAAACGAACGAAGGCCCCGTTGATTTCTGCCTTCATTCATTAACCGGCTTCTATAATTGCCAGGGCGATCGCGAGTCCCGGCCAGGGCCGTAAAGTATCGTCGGCGACGTTGCACGAGCGAACCGACCGATAATTATCGCGAACGATGGATATCGATCGTCGGGATATAGATGAAATATCGTGGTTTCGAAGCGGTTACCGCGAAACTGTGGTAAATAGAGGGTAACGCTTCGGCTTCGTTAACGATCCTCTCGATTACGCTTCGCGTTCATTAACAAACCGTGCTAACCCGCTTGGCCTTTTTCTGATCCACGCCCGTCCGTCTATCTATCGATCTTGGACAGTTTTCTCTTTCGTTTTTCCTTCCCTTCGATTTTCAACGAATAATCGTCGATCGTAATCGGGGAATTTGAACCGGGCAGCGAACGAACGGTTAACGTTCGTTTACCGTTACAAACGATTTTCCACGATGCAGGAAGACGGGTCGAGCATCCACCAGCGGATGCGTTAAATCTACCCGTTCTTGCGACGAGCGCCGGCGGTTAATTGGAAAAATACGTTTCCAGGGTAATTAGAACTCGGACGGATCTTGAATTTATATCGCCGTCGAACGTTTACGGGAACAGTCGTGATATTGCGGGTTAACCGACGAATCGGTGTTTGAAAATATCGTTCAAGGCGTTCGGCTGTGGATCGTGTGTAATTAAGAAGTTCTCAACCTTCTGTCAGAATTGTAACTAGTCTTATCGGTGATCTGAAGGTGTTGGGTATCGGTGATTAGAATCATTGAAAAGTTTGCGTTTTTAGACACCTGCGAAACTAGTTGCAACGGATAGCCGAACATTGAGAATATTTTGTCTGATATCGTTTGGCAAACAAGCGATTTAAATAGAAACTTTCGTATTTAAAATTTAGTGTATAAATTTTGGGGATACGGAGTTTTTTCAAAGTTTAACATTTCAGTGTTAATTGAAAATATCACTAATGGTATAAAAGTATTATCAACGTTATATTTTCGCCATAGATTTATTATATTTATATATTATATATCGCCCTTTGGCCGAGCCTATTGCATAAAATAAAATTCCTAAGGATTTCGTTCGATTTCATGCTGATTTCGTGGAAAGTATCCTTGTCATAGGAATTGGATTTCTTAACAAACGAGCGTAGATATTATCGCGACTTAACATGCAAATTACATTAACAGTGCGAAAACAAAATCGAACTTTGTACATATTTTTTTCCCCCCATCAATTTTCTAACCATCGTATCTTCGTATTAAATCTGCCGGTGCTAATGGAGGTATCTGTTATCTGTAAACAAGGTCCATAAAATAATTCCATACGGTGGCTTTAATTCTCGAATCGCGCGGCAAGATATCGATGACGAAACACTATGTTACATTCTATCGATTCGCTTGATTCGACGGAATTTAAATTAGTTGCTTCGAGTTGGTTTCGCTGGATTATCGATAAACGGTCGTAACTATCGGGTCGTATGCAAAACGAAAGAAAGGAATATAAAAGGAGAAGAAAAAAAAAGGAGAACCCGCGACGCTTATCACCGTCTAATTGCCACGGTCCTGAAACGAATTCGCGTTGATTACACGTCCTGCTGACGGAAGTGACGCAAGAATTTGCCGACAGATTAATTGCTATCAGAAGTTCACGCGATTTCGTAAAATATGTAATCGTCGACGATTCTGCGATCGTGAAAGTTTTTGTAAACAGTGGCTATAAATAATGAGCTGTAATAACTGGGTTCGTTGATGATAGTTCTCCAAAAGAATTCGAGTGTTTCTCGCTTAAGGTATCTGGTGACATGCTCTATAAATTTGATACGACCGAAGGAAAAACATGGAGTAACATTTTAAACGTCTAGCATTTAATTATGATAGTATCTTGAAGAGGGTTCGTTTCAACCGGTTGTTGTAAGGAGTTTAAGTAATTTTATGTTTTTGATTTTCATATATTCCAGTGGCAGACGATAGAATAAAATTATATTAACGCAACGCTAAACACATTGCGAGATAAAGTAAAATTTTAATTAAACTTTAGCTGGAGTTTCGAACTTTGTGTAAATCGACTATGGCTTACGTATTAAAGAAGCAAATTAAAAAATTGCCAATCTGAGAATTTTATTTCAAACTTAATAACGGTTTACATATACGAGTGATCGAAGTACAAAATGAAAAATGAACGATCAAGACCAGCGATAATACGTGACTGACCGATAAGGAAATATTATGTCACTTATTTATGAGATTCAGCGAATTAGGGAAGTTGTGTTAAATCAATATTTATTTCAATTTGGTATGTCACTTTGATGTTATAGGATGTGTACAAAGAATCCCGGAGAAAATATAATTATATTAAAATATTATCCTGAGGTAGAAAATTTATGACGGCGGACAGGCATGATTTACGATAAGCAGACGTTAATTGGATAACGGTACCGCTGTTAAACGATTAAATGGATCGGATAGATTAGGACGAGGCTATCGACTTCGTTCTTCGTTTTTCTTTCATTTTTATACCAAATATATCGTTTCGTTAAGTAACTGTAACTTTAAGCTGGGAATTTTTGTAATTTATTTCTGGTCAAAGGTGTGACAGATAGGAAGAAAAAAGAATCTATTTAAGAAATTTAAAGTCTATTTAAGTTATCTTAATTTTCGTCTACCGAACCTTTTAGTCCGAAAGTTTTATGACATAAAAGATACGTTGAGCCCACAGAACCCCGTAGAAGCATTAAGAAATTTCCAGGGGATTAAAGGAAAAATAAGGGTAGCGTTACAGGTTATGTTTATCGGTAATTAATAAGGTAACTGGTTATTCTAGCCTTCTAGTAACTAGAAATCTCATAACTGTCAAGTTATAATTTTAAAATGATTTAAGTCACATCGAGAACTAGTTTAGTTATATTTCTATAACTGGTTGAATTAAGTCAGAAACTATTTAAGTTACAGGTATCTGTCAAAAACACGATCTTCGATAAATCCCACGGTCGAGGATGTAGGGGCGTAAGTCGAGCGTTCAAGCTCGTAACACGACATTTTGAATTGATTATCGCGTTAAGTGCTCTCAATAAATCGAAGAGTGTTAAACTGAAGCGTATGATTTACGAGCGACGCACTTAAGGGCTTTAAATCTCACGTATTCGCGATCACGTTGCTCCCGTTGGCTCTCGACTTTTAATGAATGAACTCGGCTCGACGTGTCGACGAAGCTTCCTGTTGAAAGAAGGAATTTTTAGCTTCCGACCGAGAAACTTGTGCAAACGGCCGGTATCAAAAAGGTCGAAGATATTACTCGAGTGTGCGAGGAGATAAAACTTTCCTGATCGATTGAATGTAATTAAAAGTCCCCACTTCTCTTAAGAAATTATACGTCTTTTCTTTCGTAAAACGACGAGCATATTTAAACGAGATTGATATCGAACAAAAAGTCTAATTTCGTTTCAGAAACTTCACTTTGTAACTAAACTCCCAAGATCATTCATTAATCTTCGATTTTTTCCTTTCTGACGATTATTTATGGTTACAGGCTAGTTGTAAACAAATTATTTTGATTTTATAAAATCTTGCCTTTTAATTGAAACAAATTGTTACTTTAATAGGCAAATAGAATTATATTTCCATAATCTCCCGGTTAGCGTGCAAAGAATCCTTCGTGTCGCGAAGAAAAATCAAGAGAAGACCTTCTTATTGTGATTCACGATGGTTCTAATTGTACCGTTCTGTCCGTTGGCAAAGAGAAGAAAAGGAAGATCCAAGGCAACCCTTCAATTCTCTTCTGCAGGTCCCTTTTCTCTGCATCGTGAAATCGCTTATTCCTCGCGTGGCCAGGGACGGACAGTATCTGGTCGCGAGTCGCGGTTGCAACATTATTTCTACCGAGAGCAACTCTAAAGGGTGTTATTACGCGTATCCGATGCCGGAGCTCAGCTCGTACGTTTCCAGAGTTTTTTCGTTGAAAAAATCGCCTTGCTCGATCACGCTCCTAGATAAATCGTGGACGGTTCTCGAATTTGCCGCCGGCTAGACAGCCTTCGAAGGGCCAGTATCGAGATTTCGCGAATTTAAAGGGCGTTCTGCCGGATTTCTGTTTGAATTTTAGTGTAAATAAGATGGCAAGGGTTTTTGGATAATTCGAGGTATCGGAATTAAACGAGGTAGGGCGTTTCCTAACGTAAATTCTAATTTCGATAACTAGTAGTAATGCCGTTATATAATTTTAATTATAATGTTCAAATTAAGGCTTTTATAATTTACTAATTTGTGTTATTACCACAGTAGTAGTAGTAATGTTTATAATATTACCATAGTAGGATACTTACTACTAGCATAAATTAATAACCCAATGTCTTCCAATTTAAAAATTACTAACACCTATTCTTGATAATTAAAATTTGAATGCACTACGTCACCGAACGCGTCAACGCCAAAAGGCTGGTCTGATCGCAACGTCTAATACTACTTAACGAGGTTCAGCCACACCGTAGCCCCTTATACTATCTTAAGAGTTCAATAAACCATTCCGAAAGAATTATACTGAATCATCGAAATTAATTGTTCCCTTGGCGCAACTTTCTTATACAGAGTGGTAATTCCATCGAAAAGAGACGATATAAAAGGAGCGGAAACGTTGTGCAAAAGAAGTTCTGATAATGAGAGTCTCGTTAGGAAGTCTGATGATCAAGAGGCCGCGTAATTTCCCGGCGGCGCGGCGCCTCGAAGCGGACAAAGACGGTCAGAATTCGTTGGAAACCGGTGCCTCACCATCTCCCCTTTTTACCATCGTAATCGATCTTTTTCGACCATTCCGATCGGTAACGGATCCCGTCGCGTCGCGGAGGATCGCGGGACAGATTCGAATCGAAGGCACGCATCGAAAGACGAAACGGGACGGGGACAGGATTGAAAGAAGAAAGGGCACCGTGTGTACATGGCCGGCCCAGAATAAGGACAAAGAAAGAAACGAAGCATCGTAATTCGATAAACGTACCGATCGTCGATTTTGCGCCGGTTTTCTGGGTAGTCGGTCGCATAAAACACCAGAACGTTCCTCGATCACGTGGCGATCGAATGGCAAAGAAGGGCAGGCAGAAGGCGAAGGTAGCGGGAGAGGGTTTTGCGCGGTGAACACGGTCGTTTCGAAAAGAGGATGAGGAGGAGTGGACGAAGTGGGGACGAGGCTTGGAACGAAGGACACACCGGTGGGAATTAACAGGAGAGACGAACGACGCGGCGGTCCGACGCTTTTCCCCGTAACCGAATCGACGCCACGCTCTGGGCAGCCATCTTGCCACTGCTCTTTCTCCCTTTACCACCTCCGTAGCTCGCGTTATCGCTTGTTCGCCACGAATGCCAGATCGAACTAGGGATGTTCGATCGAAAAAGTATAGGAATAGCGATGGAAATGTAAACAATGCGGAGCGTCTGCTTTTGGTGTAAGACACTGATATTCCGCGAAATTATGAAGATATACACAGGGTGTCTCAGTTTTTTTCCTGTCAAACTTTATGAACATATTCTACAAGAAAAATTAAGACAAAAATGTCATATAAACATAGGCTCTTAAAATGCTTCGTTATAAAATTATAAACAAAAAAATTACTTGGTGCCGTTCACTGATATCACACAGGTTGAAATCACTTATAATTCCATAACAACAAAATGAACGGATCAGCAAGCAAACATTAGAGGTTACGTAAACATGTACTGCGTATCGGCTACGAGTGTCAAGATCCACAATCTGGCGAACCCTACACGGCGATGGCAGATATCCATATCATTATACGTACGTACATGAATTTTTATTTATAACTTTTTAACGATGCATTTAAGAGTCTATGTTTATCTGACATTTTTGTGTTATTTTGGCTCGTAGAACATATTGGTAAAGTTTGGCGGGAAATAATATATTTAATAATATATTTTGTCAAATATATTTATTTCTATTTTGTCGATCATTAATTTTACTGTTCCGCAAATTTTTCATATAATCAAAAGTGTTCCCTGACTTCAAAAAGGTTAAGAACCACTGGTGTAGGCGGATGAAATGTAAAAAAATAATCGATGCCGTAGAGAAGAATCGTACAAGAGTCCGTTTACAAAAATAAAAATAAAAAAATGTCCAATCTTGTTCGAACCTTTCAGATTTCCAGATCTGTCGCTGGCAATTCGAAAGAGCCACCTATTCAGGTATTCATTTGCGACAGCTCGTCGCTAGTAGACGCGCGCTGCTTGTTTCTCACGTAAAAGCCATGGTTGCGGGGGTGGCACGCGTCCGTGTCTTTACCATACGAAACGCGACAAGCCCGGCGTCATTTTGATTCCGCGAGTGGGACGATTCGTGATCGCGAATAGAATCATCGCGACGGAGAAAACTTCTCTCGCCTCGTGATTATTAAAACACTTTTGCGCTATGGCTCACGGTCGTTTTCGTCCGATTTGCGACCCGACGGTGTACCGTGAAATTTATGACGGTGGAACGACGTCGAAATTGTCCAATTATTTTCTCCACGTTATTACAACGAAACCGATGGACGACAGACGGATCTGAAAACGGTCCGTCAAGGTTTATTGTGTGGCTTCTTTTATTCACAATCTTATTTCATTCTCTGGATTAAATTTCTAATAGTTTAGTCGATCCGGATTGATCCGAATTGCAACGTTTAACTCCCGGACGACGGACCACGGAGAGCGCTCATAACTTAAATCGATGACAAAAGTATTCTCCCATTTAATTTCATAATTTACGAAACATAATTCGATGAAAAATCCCCAGTTTAGGTATCAAAAAAGAATCACGACCAAACTTATCGAATATAAAATTAAATCGCAAATTTATCAAAGCCGATTTTCTCCCTTGCGGGATGAACATTTTCTCCAATAGTCGCGGAGAGCGTATACGCGTCACCGCGAGGCGTGTTCTAATAAAAAAACGCATCGCAATGCAGCCGGCAAAGTTCACCACGAAGAGTGGCTGGTATCGATCGTGGTTCTGGTCGGGTCTTCGCGGGATGCCAGGACACAACGGAGCGCGGTATGAGTAATACGTTCAGGCATCTGATCTCCTGTTCGCAGGCATGTCTCGGTGAGATTTTTCTTGCGCTCGCGGCGTGCACTCACGCACTCGCGCGCGCACGCTTGCTCGCCGAACCGCGCCGCGGATCGACTTCTTCTTTCCTCTCTTCCCTTATTTCGGCATTAGTTCTTGCCTCGCCTAAGGCAGCATAAGGACACCACGGCAAAGACTAATTGGAGTTCTTTGCCCGTACACGAGGACGTACGTGAATCCATTTCAGCAACAATTAAAATCGTTTGGGAAATCGACGATCGCCACCACCGTGGTTAGGTTGTACGCACCGGATCGAAGTTGCTTGGTCGTGGCTCGACGTGAAATCGACGGTAGTTGAATGGCGATTCGAACGAGGGAAAGTTCAGGATTGTTTGTATTGGAATCGTGCGCTGAATGGGCAGCGTGAAATTGAACGAGGAATTATGATGCAGGTCTCTATGGTGGCGTTTAGACCGAAACCGAAATCGTGTTCGCGGTTTTCAAGCTTGAAATCTGTTCATATTTTTCTATCCGAATTTTACTTTTATTTTCCAAACTACCTTGAATGTTATTTCAAATTCGTTGCATCCAGTTTTGATTAATTACACCTGTTTATTTATCTGAAAATCTCTGTGATGAAATTTTCCTTACAACCCCCCCAGGTATTTAACACCTTTCTGACACGAGTTACAAATGCGTTTCTCCTATTCCACGGCAGAAAAAAACCTCTCTAAGTCACTGCCTTATCAATTTCCATATGAATTAATATCCTTTACAATCTACTCCATAATTAATATTCTTCTCGCCTCGGAGAAAAGAACTGAAATCCGCGAGCACAGATAATTCTATCACTTTTTCGACCGTCTGCGATAGCGGTAACGTTTCACCCATGGCTCACAAGTACGTACATATCCAATCTTCCGAGCTAATCCAGATCTAGATAGGGAAAATAGCGATAAGTAATATGAGGATGGAGAAAAATAGAAGTTATAGGAGATATCCGACGAGGAAATATGTCGGCACGCACCCAGAAAGCTGCCACTATCTCGTCTATCGTAATCAGTCACCGGCGCGAACAGAATTTGTCTTTACGTCAGTCGATTTCCATTCGCGAACGATTACGATCCGCGATGCCTGATACCGGTGTCCCAGAAGAAAAGTTGGAAAGAAAAACAGAACAGCAGGCTAAGAGGGAGAGAGAGAGAAAGAGAGAAAAAAGAAAAAAAAAAATAATGGCGGACCCATGTAGGATATTGGGAAATCGACGACGACGTTTCTAATTTTAGAGCCGTGCACGATATCTCGATACCGTCACGCTTCGACGAGCGTAATGATCTGCGAAGGGGAAAAAAATTTGAATTGCCGCAGTTTTTCTCGAGGAATCGTGGAAAAAATCACCTTAGTACCCTGCACGGACACCTTATTGGCGACAACTCGTGTGTGGGGGAAAAAAAAAGGGAAAGAAAGAAACGGATTGATTGGTTGAAAGCGAGAAGGTACAGTACTCGCGGCACAGAGTTCTCTTTTATTCGTGGTTGGTTTAAGAAGCGGACACTTAAAGCGGTATTAATTTCGCGATATACAATGATATTAATTTTGATTCGAGCACAGCGTCGGCTTGATACCGCTCCTCCGCGTTGCGTTACGCTTTGAAACAGAACAGATGGAATGGCAGTAATTACCGTTTAGTCGGCGTTTATCCACCGGTAATTGCCATAATTTATGTGCATGCGGTGCGGCAACACTTCGGTTTGATCGTTTTTACCCGGTTTAACCGAGGCGGTTTTATCTAAGCGAGCTGGTTGGTAGAAATGCGAACGAGCAATAAAGTGTCGAGCATAATAAGACGAGCATAGACACTTAAATCATGACGAGAGAGAGAGAGAGAGAAAAAAATGATACGGAATCGCGAGAAGAATATGTTATTAGGTATAATTGAGAAGTTAATCGAGATATCGCCTAGAGAGTTGTAAGAAAGAAGATGTTTCTTTATTTTCTTTTAATTAAAGATTGAGACTCATTGAACATCATTCAAGTAACTTCATTTTCTTTGAACAATAATTCGTCGGTTATTCTACTACTGGGGATATTTTTTTTTTTTGTGGACATGAGATTCTTGGGCTTTTATTTGGACTCTCAAGGTTTAAATTTTTATTAATTGTTTTGTTAAATTATCAGATTTTGGACTTGGACTTGTTTCTTTCAATTTGGTCTCCAAAATTATTGATACCTAGGATTCTGCCGGAGAGTCGGTGACACACGACACATTTCCGTATTTTCTACATATTACGTTCTTATATTCTTTATACAAAATTTCTCGATATTTCAAGTATTAGATTGTAACATAAGTTCGTCCCGTTTTTTGGGTTGATAGCGTGACATGATATTTTCGGCTCGTAAACAATTTCACGCAACCAGGTGTTATATGTCATTTTAAAGGTTAGGTTTCAATGATTATTTCTGTAAAAGCATTTTGCAGTCGGTAGCTCCTAACGTTCTTCATAAAATTTGTAGTGTATTTTTGCACGATAATGCAAGACCACACGTTTCTGCACCTTCTGACTTTCATTTATTTAGGTCCCTGCAAAATGCTCCTAATGCTGTCACTTTTCAGGACTTACACATGTGTAAAAGTTTCTTACGTATATTCTTTTCAACACGTTGACTGCCACAGTGAAAACGGACGTGGGTAGTCAGACACGCTGAAATTTGATTGTAAAAAATTTCAACGTGTTAAAGAAAAACCACCGACTTGAAAAGGTCATAAATGAAGGTGGTGGCAAATACTTTTCCGATAAATCATTGTAAAAATAATTAAAAAACCTAATACTATACCACTGCAATCTCGTAGCCTAAGAATCATAAAATTTGAAAATGCACGTGTCCACCCATCGCGCCACACAGAACACCATCAAAGCCGCCCATGTATGTATGTACTATATGTACCATCGCAAAACCAACATCGGTACACGTCTCTTGTTATTTTTGACCAGCTTCCCCAGTCGATTCCGGTTGCTCTTTTTTCACCGGTCGAACTCGCTCGTTCTCCGGCGCTCCCTCCCATCCCTCCGTGTCGATTTTATCGATCGATGAACCAGCACGACATAATCGTTTCTTCTCTACATTGTTCCCCTTTTCAGTGTCTCGTCCCGGGAAGCCGCAAAAACTCGAGAACCGCGCATATATGTATACAAGGGTTCGAGGAGGGAGGCTGAAAACACGACGGATCAAAGGCACCTCCGAGCGGTTGCAAGAAGCGGGTGCGGCGACCAACAACGAACCGACGCGACGCGACACTCAGCTCAGAGGGCAAAAGCAGAGAGGAGGGGAATTATACCCGGTTTACATTCTGTTTTCCGCGAATGCGAGACCTTTTTACGGTGCACCGTCATTACGGCAATTTGCCGCGCATACGAAACACACAGGCCCCCGGTAATCCGAAAATTTTCGGGCGAGGCTTACTGCGGAATGCCCCGGCGAACAAACCGCCTTCTCTTCTTTTCGCGATTACGGTTTTGTACACGCTGGTACACGAGATTTATGAGCCACGACGAATCGTTCGATGACCTTTGGCTCGCTTGATCGGTGCTTTTTTCCCCCGTCGAATCAACGGGGTGCTGCTTCTGGTTTTGATGGTACAACGGAATGAAGAGAGTGATGGAGTGGAGATCAGGATGATTGATGCTTGAAACGTGGTAAATTGATTTAAAGGGGTGGTGAGGGATAATTTTAGAAAGGTTGCGGTGGTGGATTTCGTTTTGAAATTGGTTTTATGAGCTTTCGCATTTCTTAGCACCATCGTTCTAACATTCTTTTGTTACTTAACACGTTAAGCGTCACCTCAGTCACCGGTAACTGACGCCCGAAGTTTTTTACAATCAAATAATTGTTATGTGTTAATATTAATAGCTAATAATGCTGGCTATCGAATTGAAAGGTTAAATTTGAAAATGAATCGACTGCATCCTTAATAATTAGGATTTTATCGTGTCTGACTACGTACGTCCGTTTTCACTGTTGCATTCAACGTGTTAAAGTAATTAACCCTTAGCCACCTACCACATGTTCTTGCCACATAACCACCTACCACCCGTCCAGGAGACGTTGGCGTAATATTGCCTTCCCTAATAAAATCCAGTACAGTCGAGAGGTTATCTAAAATCATTATAAGTATTTTGAGGATTTACATTCTTTATTTACATAAAATCAACATTCGAAAATAAACATTATCATGAAAACAACCATTTACGTTTCACGGATTTCTTATTTTCGGAAGAAACAAACATATTTGGAAAATTGTTTGGTTTCATATAAATTACATAATTTCTGAATCTCTATACAGAGCACAGGTGATATTTGAACAAACAAAAGCAACAAGAAATATCTCAGAAACAACTTATCACCCATTTTATAATTAAAGTAAAGATCATCCCATTCTTCATGAATTAAAATCTACTTCTCGAACACAGCTTCCGATCATTTTTTTTTTGAAACAACGTAAAATGTTCGATACATTTCAAATTGCATAATATCGCAATCAGAAGGATCGAGGGAAGGAGGGTAGAAGCGAGCAAACGCGTTGCGAATGTTGAAGACGAAGCGTTGCGAGCTGGATCGTAAACGCAAGCCACGGGGCCCGCGGGAAGGTCTGTCAAATAAATAATCGGCCGAAAGCGGTGTGCACAGTTTGCCTGGCGTGCGTGTATTGTTCGCCTGTGACGTCACATCCTCGAAAACACTATTATTACAGGTACCCACCTCCGCCGCGTTAACGTAGATCACGAACGTGCCCCTTCGAGCGGTCTCCCGCTCTTGCATCCTGGCGGATCTTGCATCCTTCCATCCTGGCGGATTTATTAAACGGAGGCCATATACTTGCCTCCCTCTCTGCCCACCATTTCTCGACCTTCTTTTTGGTCATTCCTTAAAACCTTTTCGCGTTAACCCCTTCGTTCCTCAATATCTTAACCCGTTTTATAGGCTAACATTTGCCAACAACTACTTTTGATAAACACTTTTCGTTAGAAATTCTAAAACGGTGGTATTGTGTCGTTTGGAGATTTAATAGGTAATTTGGTAATTTGGTAATTTGATAAATTGGGAATTTGGTAAATTGGCAATTTGGTAATTTAATAATTCGGCAGTAGGCGATATGGCAACATGGTAATTTAGTAATTTTATAATTTGGAAATTTGGAAATTTGGTAATTTGATAATTTAGAAGTTAGGTAAAGGGCTAATTTGAAAATTTGGTAATTTGCTGATTTGCTAATTTAGTAATAGGTTAATAATTAGTAGTTCATTCTGTTACCCCCACATTTTTTTTTCGCAATTATTCTAAAAGTCCACTAAACAGCAATTTTCTCCGCGACACCGAGGAGCAAAACGGCGGGAAAAGAAGCGCGATGGGGCTTGGTCGCGAGGCTCAAGGTCCACGCGCGAATTAACATCTCGCTTGTTCTCGTCGTCAGGTTCTTTCTGCGAGCGGGAATATAGGGGATTATCTGTCGCTTCGGGATTGAAGATCCGCCTCGGATTTCGCGTGCTTAAAACCGTGGAATAAGTAGCTTACAGGGGGACGCCGAGACGATTCTCGCTCGTGACAGCAATTCGCCTCGACTTTCGATCGAGCTTTTAGCTGATTTTAATCTGATTAACGATACCCTGCCGATCGTTCAACAAGTTCTTCGAACGAATAAATTGTAATTTTATAATCACTTGTTAAGTGATTATCAAGGTATTCAAAAGCGTTTGAATGAAATTTTGTAACACTTTTGCAACGTGTTACGTTCCGTCAATACTATTGTTTACGCATCGTGTGCGTTATGATTAAAAAAGTAAAAAAGTATACGAAATCAATGAGCAGTGACGTGAAAATAAGGGGTTCAATCATAAGCTTTTGATATTTCTTTTTTCCGCAATTAACGATTCAGCTATAGAGTATGAATATTAAATCAATTTTCCTCCTTGACTCATTGTCGGTACTAAAAATCGAACTCCAAAAGGGGAAGATTTGTTCCATTTCTTTTTTTCTTTTTCTTCGACAACGCAAGAACGATCGCGTCGCAGTAAAGTGAAAGGAAGCTTGAATTTTCGAGTATCAACGAAAGAACCTCCATCAAAGTGGTCCACTTCTCTGGTTCCCATTCGAAGGAACACCATGAAGAGACCGTGTCTCCTCGAAGTTCGTGACGCTCGAACGGGACAAAAAGAAGAAACTCACAGCAAAAAGAAAAACGAACACCGGAGATTCTGCGCAGATTCGCCTGGCAAACATCTCGATTTATAATAATCGAGCGAAAAAAACGAAAAATAAAGGTGTGGCTGGGAGAGGAAGCGGAGGAGAGACGGGCTTGTTTTCGAGGCCCCCAAGGTCTTGACTTGCATATTTGAAGGATTAATTGCACTCGATTTTTATTTATTGCAAAAAAATAAGATATGCAGTACTATGCGTCTGTGTACATATTAGTTGGTTATAGAGCAATCAGTAAGGCCTTTGGGACAACTTTTTATCATGAAATTTAGTTTAATTTGAAAATTTTGGTTTGGGAATTAGGTGATAGGTAATTTGGCGATTTGGTAATAAGTAATTTAGTAATTTGATAACTTGGTAATTTGGTAATTTGAGAATTTGAGAATTTTGTAATTTGGTAATTTGGTAATAGGTAACTTGGTAATTTGATAATTCGGTAATAGGTAATTTAGTCATTTAATAACTTGGTAATTTGGTAATTTGAGAATTTGAGAATTTGGTAATTTGGTAATAGGTAACTTGGTAATTTGATAATTCGGTAATAGGTAATTTAGTAATTCGATAACTTGGTAATTTGGTCATTTGAGAATTTGAGGGTTTGTTAATTTGGTAATAGGTAACTTGGTAATTTAATAATTTGGCAGTTTGATAATTCGGTAATTTAGTAATCTGATAATTCAGTAATAATAAACACGGTAATTTACTATTGTACTAATAGTATAATATAATATAAGATTACAAATTGAAAGCTAAACTTTGAAACGCCGCTATTTCGCAGCAAATCCCCATACCTTTAATTTTACAATATTATTAAACCAAAATTATAATATTAAAATCACAATTAACCCTTGTCGATTAACGAAAAATACCTTAAAATCCTCCTAAAGATATTGGAGAACCATGCACGTGTATACTCGACACGTGAACTGTCTTGATTCGTGGTATCCTTGCGTGACGTTGCCACGATCATTGCATTTCTTTCGTCTATTTTTTCAATTTTTTCTTTTTCTTTTTTCCGATTATTATTCATTGTGTCACGGTTGGCTGAAGCCGCATAACTCAACACATGCATAAAGGAACGCGTTTCAGGGAACGTTTGTTTAGTCGCGTTTTCATTCGACGATCTATGCAAGATACGAAAACGATATGGAAATGTTACAAATTGGAAGATCTTGATCTTAATTGCATTTCCGACTTGACTGGTCACTTCTGCCATGTTTGCTTGAAAAGATGCGCCAATTTGAAGCGACTGGTTTTTGAAGTCTGACGGGTTGTAGGCATCACACATGTTTCTTTCCTTTATTCAATAATGCACGCGAAAGATCAAACAGGTCATAAATAACTTTCATTAACTTCGAAGTTGCTGAACTTTGAACGAAGAATAAAATTAACAACGAGATTTAATTCGCTGTTTATCCGTGAAAAAAAGACAGATTCTTCATTGACATCGTAAGTTCCCCGAAATTCGTAGCAGGCAGTTGTTTTCAATTTAAATGAATTTAATTTACGATTTTCCTGATACTTCTTCTATACATTTTCACGCACTCTGTAACACTATTCATAACTGCTTCAGCGCCGTAATCAAATGTTCATAATTCGAGTTTCTCATTAATACTGTTTAGAATTCCGCCTAGAAATGGATACAGTAGACGTGTGTAGCACGACACGTCGACATCCTAATTATTAGACACGAATAGTTGATTTCTAAATTTTCTAGCTTCGATTATTATTACCGTAATACCAGTGTTATTCAGTTATCCGACTTTTATTACACTTGGAGCGTCGTGACGCATTGGTGACGCATTGATTACAAGTTTCAACGTGTTAAATGTACAGTAGCGACTCATAGCAATAATTTCACTACAACGTAGCCATATCACAGGTAAATTTATAGTATTACTCATTAATAACCTCTACTTTGTTTTTTTCATCGCATCACGCTTAATAGTTCCACCATGGAAATGTTCACCAAATTCCTAAGTTAACTGATGAAATTAAAAAAAAAAAAAAACAACTCTTCAGACAGAATCAAAGGCAGAGGTGGAACGATTGGCAACTCGCTACGTCCTTGCAGGACACACGGCGCTCGATGTCTCCCTCTCTGTCTCTGTTCGTCGTAATAATAAATTCTACGCAGCAACGTGACTTATCCGAGTCGCTCGCGGGTAGGTGTGCGCAATAATTGTTAATTGTCGGCGCTGATACACGGTCCCGATAACACGCTCGCACGTTTCAACGTGCTCGCGCCGTCGATTTTCTTTTTTTTATTTTACCCTCCCCTCCACTATCGTCTCGACGTGCTTTTGCCAGGCTACTGTTCGCGTGCAACACACGCTTTTCGCCTATACTTTACGATTTATTAAGGCGCGATACGATTTTCTTCGTCGTGCCAACGCGGAATCGTATCGTTCCCGACAACACCGCCCAACCGCCTAGGAATTTTATTTTTCCGTCCGGTTGCACGCGAATGGGAACGTTCGCGCGCTTTCTGCCGGCGCGTTTCGGTTCCGTGTTTTTCCATACCGTTCGTTTCTTTGATCTTTTAACCCGTTGCATGGTGAAGTTCCTTTGGAATCCGGAGGATGAAATTTTAACACATCTTGGTTTTTATTTTACCCCTGTTTTTACCCGTTTGTTTTCCTTTTGTTACGAAAGTACGAAAGGAGGACGGTTATTCTTTTAATAAAAATAAATACAGTGCGATGTTTTCGACTCTTCTTCTTTGAAAGATGGTGTTATTTTGCTGAAGTTTGTGAATATTCAGTATCAAGTTATGGATCGATCGGAAAGGGGGGTCGATTGACCTTTATCCAATCTTCCAACGCAGATTTTGTATCCGACGTTGAGGCAATTCCGTATAATTTGACAACGTTTTTTAACGTTCACGGAGTAATAAATTCAAGTCGATGCTGATAATCAACGAGATTGAACGGAGATAATTTAATGTCGCCCGATTGGCGTAATCGTGTTACGTTTCGAGGCGGTGTTCACGGTTTAAAAATGATCAAATGTCGAGCCAGCGTTCTTCGAGTCCACGATATGCAAACCTAATTCCAATGCAAAGTTTCCATAATTTCTGCCAAACATTTATTACAAATTCAAAATGTATTCATGAATTCAGATTATTATTCCCAAGAAAATTTTATCTTATAGGATTTGAGCGTTACTGAAATTGTTGAAGCAATGTCCAAGCAGCATCAAAAGTTAATTATTAAATTATCAACATTTCAAAATAAAACTGATTGTCCTATAAAGTACTAAGTATAGAAAAAAATATTCAAAATTATCAGTTTAACACCTTGACTGTCACGCTAAAGGCGCTGAAAACTTGGCCATCAAATTTTACCTATTATTATTACAATTCTTCATAATTTCTATTACTCAGAATTTCGAGTACCTAATACGACGATTTCTAATTAAATAATCGAAAGGATATTAATAATACAAGCGTTATTAAAAATACAATTTATCTCTATCAAAATATAGGAAATTAATGAAAGGAATAAAAATAAATAAATTCATTAGCACATGTAACCCTATTCTCTAAAATCGCGTGGTTGATTCTCGAAAAACCAAACTAGATTTTTGCCTATCGAACAAACGCCTCGAGTACAAAAGGTTCAAGTATTAAAATCTCGATAAACACTCGAAGAATGCTACTCTCCTAAAAAACCTCCACCTCTAAACAAATTTCACATAAAGAAAAAAAAAAAAGAACTTACCCCGCACGAAGGGAGGCAGCAGCAGCGGCGGCCGTGAGGGTGAGTTGTTGAGCGGCCGCTGAACCCGCGCCAGGATCAGCGGCGACCAGCTCCGATAGCACCAGGACGGTCGTGGTGGTGGTGGCCGCGCCACAATTCGGCACCGTGGCGTTCACAGCGTGGCGTACGCCCGGTGGCAGATCGTCCTCGTGTTGCAATTGTAGCTGGGGATAATGGTGCAAGTGTAGCGCCGTGGTGGTCGATCTGGGTGTGACGCAGGTCGGGGGCAGCAATCCAGACCTGGTGACCGCGGACGGTGTGGTCGGCGATGGTGGCGAGGGTGGTGGCGGTGGATACTCGACCACCTGCACCCTGTCCGCTTCGTTCTCGTAGATGATCTCTTTGTCGTGCGTGTACATGACGGTCTTCTGGCCGTCGTTGTAGATCAAGTCGATCATTTTGTGCTCGCCGACGCCCAGCGTCGAATTCGCGGCTGTTCCGTCGCCTCCTGGTGTCACTCTGCCATCTGTGTCGTCGCCGGCGCGTTGTTGCACCTCGTCCGGGTCCGGCTGAATGTGCGACTGTTGGTGATGATGATGGTGATGGTGGTGATGGTGACGATGATGATGGTGATGGTACTTGGGGTGGAGCGAGTGAACCGCGGACGGCTCGTGCAGATCCAGCACGTTTACCGTCTGCATCGGTGCCAGCAACACCTGTTGCTCGTTCTCGTTTTGATTTTGGTTGCTCAGGGAGGAGGACGCCGGAGACACTGGCCCCTCCTGTACCTGCAATAATCAGGATAACATGTTGAAGTCCTAGTATCTAGTCTGATTGTAAGAATTCGTTTTTTCAACGAAGAGTGTTTCGGATAATGGAGCTGCTGTCGAGGATCCTCAATATGGGCCTGGAATCGATGACTCCGTGCAAGTTAAAGAAGTATTGTGTAGAGTGTAATTTTCTTTCTGAAATTTTTTACATATATGCATTGATCCTTTAATAACACTGGTCAACAGATTTGGACTTTCTTTTTTCGATTTTGTAACCTCCAATAGGCAATTCTTATAGATTTTCTGCGAGCTAAATACGGATCTGAAAACCGTTTCGCTCCGGAAGCAACAGTTTTAGAAAAAATTAATCAAAACGAAATTGTGAATTTTTAATGTTGAAGATGTTTTGTGCTTTAACCGTTGCAGTTATTTAGTTGCTTTTAATATGAGAATAATCTTTGAATTTTCTCGAATAAGATGATATAAGTTGCTATTACATTATAAACATTTAAATATGTTTGAATGATGATCAAAGTGAAAAAGGCACCCAAAACGTACTAATTTTCGCTGATATTTTTCAAATTATTTCAAAAACTAAGGGTCTAGATGAAAATCTAACCACTCCATGTGATAGAGTGGATATTTCTGCTAAGGAAAACATGAAGCAGAACTACAAAATCATGCAAAAAATTGTCCGTTTTGCACTAGAAAAGAAATTTTATTCTTACTTTTATTGACACCCAAAACTTTAATCACGTTCCTTAGGTCCGTGCGTGATATAAGTCAGAAACTACTGCAACGATCTTAACCAGGGTTTGAACGAATCATTTTTTCATTTTTTTTTTTTTGTTTATAACCTATTTTAAATCACGACTGCTTTTTCAAAAACGTACTAAAAATTCAACATTCAATATTTTACAAAATCGAGTCGTTCAGTTCCGAGAGAAATTCATCTACTAACAGAGTCTATTTGGTCTTTCGATGTCAGATAACCCTGTGATGAGTTTGATCTGTTTTTGAAACCTTCACCGACAATCTCCTTCCAACCATTCAATTAATATTATTTCTTTTTTATGAAAAAATTACAAAATATTCTTTTCTATGCAAAAAATCACTTTTTCTTCGACCTCATGACCGCGTGTAAGCCCTTAAGACAAGAACCAACAATTCGTTACAGGTTCGTTACAAATACAAATGATATTAGCCACTCTATGAAGTCTTTGTCAGAAGATCGCCAATATTGACAGTGAAATTTTGACGAGACGAGTTCATCGAGTTTCCACTAGACTCTGGCAGTATGAAATTTCGCGATACAAAGGGGTTGGAGAAGGAGGTTCGAGTTCTGAAGGGCGTTCTCGAGAACAAGAGAGGTTTTTCGAACGAGGGCCTATTGAGGGTGGCGATTCTTTGAACGGATCCGTTGACGAGGGTACACGGGCGGGCGTGTTTTTGAAGAGGGGGCTACAGGTTGCCCCAAGCCGAGGCAGACTAATAATACAGCTCGATTCCACGAACACCTTTTGCGAATTCTTCTCCAACGTACGACAGTGTTGTGAAAGTTGCGAGATTTCGACGTTGAACGTCGGACTTGAGATCGCGATCTTGCATAATTAAGTAATTGCATAATATTCGACCAGACGACCGTCTTCGTTGTAAAACGAGCCGACGTATCTTTCGCCGGTAACATTTCAGGTAATTAGTAACCCCTGCCACGACCTCTAAACTTCCTCGTTAACCGTTCACGAAGATCTTCACGACATGTTCCATGGTTTCGTACACGGATCGTAGCTGCTCAATTACGCAGTCGAATATTTATGGTCTGTGCGTGGCGATTTCAGAAAATCGCGCTTTTCGTCGAACACGATTCGCGTCCGACAGAAATTTATATCGCCGCGTGTTGCAACCCGCGGTTTAGCATTCTCGAATGTTAATTACAACGTCCGACGACAAAAATTCAGTTAACTGACCGAGGCCGGTCGAATCGAAGCCACCAGGAAAGATCAAACGTTATCATTCGACTTTCTATACCAATCGTGTAAAAATTGTTCCTTTGCTTTCGTTCGACAATCTTCGATACCACTGTGACAAGATAATTTCTAATTAGGTAAGGAAAATTATTCCTAATAACATGGGTGATGGATTTGTGATAGATTCCTACTCGAGGTAACTTAGCTCCTTCGTATTAAAAATTTCTAGTACTCACGATCTTCCTATATTTTATAAATTTCCTGCTGAACTAAGTTTGCAACCTTCAAATTTTCTTTATCCACAAAATTTAAAACTTGACGAACAAATTTCAGTCAGAGCTAACGTAACATTCGTGTAAATTTGCAGACCTTCGATTCGTACAATTGAAAAAAGAAATGATATAATTACCTCAAAATCACTGCTCGCAGAAGTACTTAGTTATATTTCTCGTATAATTGATGAGTAACAAGAACGCGTGTCGTGTTCGACGCGCGAAGATACTAATCATTTGAATATCGATACAAACGGCAAGAACAGGATGTGTACCATCGGTCGTGAGTAAAATAAAAAAATTGGAGGAATTTTCTCAAGCAAAAGTTAATCGATACGATAACGAAGCCTCCCGCGGTCAGGACACGACGTTAAGTGCTAGTCCTCGACGATGTACCAACTTCATTCGAAATCTAATCGCACACAGAGGGAAATTTATCACGTTCGTCGAGCCGGCACTGATTCACGGGACCCTGGAATTGAATCTATTACTTTTTCACGACGTTTCTACAAACACACGATCGGACGGACAGACGGTAAGCCGGTCCAACGTTTGTTACGTACGCGTCGCACGAATACATACTTCACGATTTCGTAGTGCTTCTGCAGGATGTTATCTCGGGATTTATGAAATAACGTGTAGTACACGGGCCGAACGATGGCCTTGTACCATAGATTCAATCTAGTATCGCTGTCAAGGTGGACGGTTACGTAATCGGGCTTGTGCGATAGCACGGTTCCGAGACGAGGATTATTCGTGAACGGTGTGGCGTTCGACCTTGCTCGTTACCGTGGCTTCCTCTTTCTTTTTTCTTTTTTTTTTTTTTTTTTTATTAACTTCGAAACTGTTATTCGTTCGACGACAAGATTGATTCTTTCGTCCTTTCGACTCCTCTTTGCGCAATTCCTGCTCGTTTGGGAGCTTAACTTCGTGGATCGAGGTTATGGAAATTTCAGTTGTAAGATTCCCGTTGACCGAACGTTATTTTCAAAGTTCGAGTATAATCGGTTTAGAATAAGAAGGTATCTTCTTCTTAATTGTAGACAAAATTCTTTTCTTATATTCTTATATTTTTTTAAATATATATATTTTTATAAAATAATATACAGACATGACTTTTATTAAAAATTAAACTGATTATTACATAACAGAAAAAATAAATATGTATATACATATATTCTTGAATGAAATTTATTTCAGGCTAAAATCTTTTAATGTGATACCTGAGCTGATCGGCTTTTACAGATTCCTGCGGTATTATGTTCAATATTTGATGTAGCTACAGTAAATCTTGCGCGTTTCTTAGTTTCTATATTGGTTCTTGTCGAGAAACCGAGCTCGCACGAATACGAAATTAAAAACAGTAGCAAGATTTTCAGTGCCTTTATGGAGATAGCTGGGTATTCTTCTTGGACAAAAATCGCTCAGTAAAAAATTCAAAGAAAACACCTTCTCAACGAAGAGCACCTTTTTCTCGCCGACACGGAGGCATAAAAAGGCATAAAAGGAATCTTGAAATTTCGAAGGGTGAAAGAAACTATCCCAAAACTGTCCACGAAAGAACAGCGTTTTTCCATCAGCATCGAAACGAGCCTGCTCGATCGATTTCGCTTACTAAAAAAAAAAAAAAAGGGAAAAGGGAGAAAAAACTAAAACGTTGAAGTTTCGAAAGATCGGAAACGGATGCCGAGGATTCTGCGCGTTGGCTAGTCCCGGTAGCTCTGTTTACACGCAAGAACCGGCCGTGATAATAACAGTTAATTGGCCCGTTGGCCTGCGGCCCGTGAGAGACTCGCGTCCAACTCCGCGTCCAACTCGCAAGACGACGCGCTTCCAGACGCGTCTGTCGGTTCGTAGCTCGACCGGATACACGACCGCTGCTCGTCGTCGTTTCTTACAGATCGGGAGCGCGTGCTTATTGCCGATCACGTCGTTCGAATACGCAGCTGTGAGCCCCGGCTCGGATACGCGGAATCGTTAAGGGCTTTTCTTTCGTTTCTTCCCCGTTCTCCGCCTTCTTCGATTGGCTACCGGCGTCTTCTAGCCTCGAAGGTACCTTCATTGTTGCCCTACCTCGCCCCGACTCGTCCCGTACCCTTTTTCCTCTTTAGATCCGTGCTTTTTTATTTTTGCGATCGAATCCTTGTTATATCGGCTGCATTAGGGCATCTTGCTTCGACCAAGGTACACCTGTCATCGTTTCTTGAACTTTTGCCCTGATGCTCGTTGCCATTTTCGCGTTTTTAATCCTCCGTGAATAATTTATCGTATCGATAACTACAATAGATTCGCGACCCTTTTGTATATCTTGTATCAAAACTGTTTAAAGACAGGGAGACACAAGAATCAGTATAAATATGGCGAGAGATTTCTACCGTGCTATCGAATTTCTAAAAGAAATTCTGATGGAAAAGTTAATTTACAAGTGAAACAATGTCCGACTACCTACGGACGTTTTCACTGTGGCTCTTCTTGCGTGAATTAACCCTTTAACTACGAAAGGCGTCTATAGACGCTCCCACGAGTCTATCAAAATATACGAAAGGTGTTTATAGACGTCTTCTGGGGATAGTTTTATTTTTCTTTGTAATTATTATTTTTTTAAACCCTAAGAATGATATCAAATCTCCGGACACTGTTTTCGTCATTTGTCAGTGGCCGACCAGTCGCAACGACCGACAAGCGAATAACGCGTCGTCTGTCGCAGTCAAAAGGGTTAAATTTTGCTACTTCGTGAATTTCAATAAATATTTCTCTGAGGAAAAAATACCAAGGTCACAATCGTGATACGTGCATACTTCTCTTTTATTATTTTTGTACCATGGGAATGTACAAACCGTGAATGTTATTTACACAGTTTCGAATATTTCGCACAATTGTTTGTAATTGCTTAATAGCCGGCAAAGTATGCCTGTTAAGTTTCACTGAAGAACGAAAGTGGCACGCCTATGACCCGAAATAAATTACTGTTATTAGTTACGTCCATACGTTTACGCTTGGCGACTTCCTGTCGCTATTTCGACTCGTAACGATCATTCAAATATCTGTGCGATTTCTCGTGGTACGTTTTTTTCCCTTCCTTTTTTTTTTTCTCAGACAGATATCACGAATGTGCCTGCGGGTGAATGGAGGTAAATGAAATTGCTAGGAACGCCTCTTTGACGATCGTATCATTATACCTTCATCGTTCATCTCGCTTTTTTTTGTATAAACACTTCTGGTAACCGGTAATGTTTCACGTTGATTAATTTTTGGTCCAAATTTTTTATTACAATAATCTAGTTGCCGGTAATGATATGTAGTTATGTGATACTCTTCGAAGCGTTATTAATAGGAATTAATTTTGAAATAATTTTATAAACCAAAATTGTATATCG
Source organism: Stelis phaeoptera (assembly GCA_943735885.1). NCBI lineage: Eukaryota > Metazoa > Arthropoda > Insecta > Hymenoptera > Megachilidae > Stelis > Stelis phaeoptera. Next base: position 8,141,899 of record OX030939.1, on the reverse strand, counting down.
TGCAAAAATTGACGAGCGGGATTCGTTAATATCGAAAACCGAAAATTGACCGCTCGTCTTGTTCGGTTAACAAGTTAACCAATTGACCTACAATATCGTATCACACTCGTGACGCACCTTACAGTTCAGATGTGACTTCTGTCGTTCAAACTTTGATTACGATTGAATTCGAAGTATAATTCTGATTACAATTGACACGGTTAATGTTTGTCAAGTTTGAACTATACGTAATATTTATCTCTGACTAAACGCACCAGTCGGGAAAATCGTAAGGCAAACGGTTAACCCTTCTCACGAATCTGTTTATTAATTCTTACGTATTTTGATCGTGTTTGGAAAAGAAAAGAAAAAGGTCTCTTTCAAGAAAATTCGCAATTCTTTTTTCAACCAAAGCAATTCAGCATCCAATCGAGGATAACAATGCAACGTGATCGAATACAGGATTGAATTTTCCATCGTCGAGAAACCCTATCGAACGGCAACATTCTTTCATCGTCGAAGATGGCCAAGCGGAGAAAGAAAGGAGGAAGAGGATTTCTCGCTGCGTACGATGACTCGCCGGTTCTCGCTCACTTGTACCCGATACTCGAGGAGGACGCTCGTTTGCGATGTTCATTATCGAAGTAATCCGACAAGAATTACTTAATAGAATCCCAAAGCGACCCTCGACTTTGTTTCTTTATTAAATTTCTCGACGCACCAACACGGGGTCATCGGATGAATTTCTCTCTCTTTTTTTTTTAATCTTTTTATTTCTGATGTTCTTTTGTGAACCTGTCTGTGCGTTCTCATCGTTAAACCGATTTTAATCGAGACAGGCTTATTACGTTTAATGGAAATATTTCTTTTTTTTTTTTTTTCTTATAATTTCTTGGATGATTTTATAGTTGCGAGTTAAAGATCATTTCGAGAGATAATTTTGAGCAGGAATTTTGGTTTTCTGTTGGTTTTTTTCTTTTTAATTTGATGATGGTTGATTTTGATTTATGGCACGGATAAATCGTACAGTTAATTGGATGATACTTGAATGGGTAAAGTAATCGTTTCTCTTCGCTGTTCGCGACAAAAAGTGACTTGAGATAAATTGATCAATTATTTCCATGACGAGCATCGTTGAACCGTTAATCAAACAAAGTATCAACATATTTAGTTTTCTTCAAGTACTGTTTGAAAAATGATCCCTTTTTAACCTGTGGTATTATATTCTATCGATTGATTATTAAAAAAAAAAAGAAAGAAAAAAAGGTGTTTAACGGTGTTACATAATTCGCTTTGGATGTTGGATGATTGATCTTTAAGTGTTATTTTAATTTGAAAGTTTTAAAAACTTAAGTTCCGAAATATGGAAATTATATAATTTTACTTGGTTTTCGGTCCGACTGCTATTTTGATTGGAGGAAAATTGAAATTTCTAATGTTATTATAACGCAAGAAATATCGAATGAAAACTAATATATTGAATTAATATTAACACGGTGTGTATTTTTAACAAGTGGTTATCGGATCTCTAAAAATAACGTCCAGTAAAGAGTATTTTATTATTACAACGAACCGTGTGGCCTATCAAGTGTTAATACCGATGTTTGGATCGTTTAACGTCGATAAATCTCCTCATGTATTTAAAAATACTCAAACTAGGAAAGAGAAGCGAAATAAATATTGAATTTTGTGGTTAATAGAATGCAGTGTGAATTGCAACGTAAATTCATCAAATTCCGCGGAGCTATTAACACTTTTCGAATTTTGCATTCCTTCCTTCATTCGATAGAAAATCATCGATAGAATTGTGTTTGAAACTTTCGATTACTTTACGTTCCAATTAAACTCTAATTTTCAAATTTCATTTGGTGTTCAGTAAAAAAAAGAACAAATTGTAGGCCGAAGACAAACCTTTGATATTTAAATTTATAATAAAAATACTTACCAGATGGTTAAGAAATTTATATATAAATTAAGTAACGAGTAAAATTAGTATCATGGGTTAATTAAATGTTAATATCGGTTACGAGTTGATAAAAAAAAAAAATGGTATAATATGCGTTAGAAGGGAACAGAATCAACCGTAACAATTCGATCCGATGACTCGGTGGAACCATAGGACCCTTATGGGGGGAACCATTTCCCATTGTGGAGCAACGCCACGCAAATAACGGGCTTTCGTCCGGCAGAGTTTCACTTTTAAACGACAGGTATACCATTGTGAGGTTAAAAAACCTGCGGCCGGGTGACAGTAAGAATCTTTTCAGGCTTCCTCGAGTCGAGGATCGGTCGTTTGGATACGATATACACATCACCTGCGGCTATAAACTATCGGAATCCGTTTACAGGCTTCGCGTTGCACAGAAACGAAACGCAGCCACACATCCAACAGCCTGTAAGATTCATAAAATTGTATAAAAAAATACACCTTCGAGTCTTCTGTTCCCACAAACGAGCCATTGTTTTCGATTTTCTTGGGAAATTTGTTACTTTCCAAAGAAAATTTAGAAGATTCTTTGTCTACGGGTTTTCTTTGATCCATCGTGTTGATTTAGGGGTTGAATTAATATGATTAATATTCTCTCAGGTTTTCGTGGTTAATTCTGGACGTAGAGATGAGTGTTCGACGTCAATCACTGGGAAAGGTTCGAAGCAGATTCTCTTAAAACCAACAATTACCTTCGAAAGCCTATAGAAACGTATTCGCGGTAGCGTTACTCACGCTCGATGACGCATGCTTTCTCGCTCCTCGAAGATTCTTCGTTAACGCAAATACCGTGTGCTGGCCAGGGGTCAACGAATGCCTAAAACGACTAGTCTTGTCTTTCGACTTGAATTCCTCGAGCATTTAGCACCGTCCAAAGTAAACGGAAACGAAAATAAAACGCGCCCGATCGACGACGTGTATCGGTCAGCTCGAACAAGAAAAGAATCATCTTTAATCTGTTCGATGCCGAACTTGCGTTTCAGGGTCGTTTCTTTCAGAAGTTTCATCATGGAACAGCCGCAACCGGGTAATAATCTTGGTCGGTTCGCCAGTCTCGTTATTTCGCGCAACGGGTGGTAGTTGTTCGGTTTGGAAAGGAATCAGAAAGAGGGAAGAAGGTCAACGGATGACCTGCACGAAATCGTTGGCCCTGAAGAACGTATGGATTGGATTCCGTGAATTGTCGAAATCGATGGGGGCGTGGACCGGGGAGTCACGACGCCGTTAATCACCGATTCATTCTTTCGAGGGATCCACGAGAAATCCTCGAAATCCCACGGAGATATTTACGTTTATCCGAATCTATCGGGCATCAATAAGGATGCATCCTTTCTTTGGTCGGTTTTGATGGGTACTCTCGGCTGGGAACACGGACGGAAATGATACTTTTCACCCTTTGGCTTTCTCTTAAATTTTACGTTGTGTCTTTGGGAACGAAATGTTGGGTGTGTACTTTGTAACATTGTGGCTTATGGAATTAAAGATTGTAAGCTGGATGCTTGGACCATAGTTTAATAAAAGGATTAGGTAAAGTTGGGTTTTGGGATTCTTTGGTGGACGAAATCTTGAATTACTAATTTATAATTAATATTATGGATTATATGGTTCACATATCTCACGATTTTAAATATTTCCCTTCGAAACTACCGAAATTTATCACAAGAAATTACTAATTATTTTCCAAAGATACAGCACTCAAAAATATAAATTCTGCGCGTACCTATCAACTTTACAAATAATTAATTACCAAATATAAAAGATGTCTTTGGCTAACAAAAGGATGTACAAGTGTCTGTAGGTATAAATATAAATCACCAGTAAAGATAATAGGAAAAAAAAAAAGAAAAAGAAAAATGATATTGAACTAACCGGGGACAGAGCCTCCTGCATGTGCAGGGGTGTGTTGTCGGCTTCGTCGGTGCAAGTCGACATTCTCCCGCGCTGTCTTCCAATTCTCTTTCCTCGTCGTATCGTGACGCGGTTTCTTGCTCCCCTTTGTCTGTTTCCTCGATCTTCCTCCTCGTTTCCCCGAACTCGATCAGGGAAGGAGATCTGCTTTAATCGGTCGACTAACCGTGTACTACGTCTACGCGAACGGATTCTAGTGAAAAGGGTTTGCGTATCACAGGCTGTTGAGCATTGTATGGCACGTCGTTAACGTAAGAAGAGGATGCGGTCGTTGGGGGATGATCGGCGAATCAAACGAACTGGAAGAAAAGAAAGAAGAACGGTATTGCAGTTTGTTGCTCGTAACGTAACGAAGAAGCTGTTAATTCGCTGAAACGTTGCCTCGTCTCGGTTCGATTGCGCAACGTGCAATCAGTGGGACCAGCTGGTTCGCTTCTCCATTCATTTGAACCGGCTACACCGGCACGGTAGACAAGCACGTCAAACTGGAAACGGTTTCGCGGTCGCGGCTTTGATAGACAGGTGTAATAAACCGGCGTCGAAGACAGACAGACAGACAGACAGACAGACAGATAGACGGGCAGGTTGGTAGGCGAGAGTGAAAAGAGTCCCGGTCAAACTGGGATATCGAAACACGTTCTCTTTTTTTTTGCCCTCCCTGAGACTCCTATCATCCTAAACGCTGAAAGAAGCCGAATCTCCAGCGACGGAGGTAGGAAGCCGTCGAACCGGCCGCTGGTGTCGAGAAGAAGTCGACCGAACAGGAAACGGGAGCCGCATTTTTGCCTGGCAAGTCAGGTTGCGGCGACGTCCGGGCGGAAGAACGAGATCAGGAAGGCCATCGAGCAAGACGACTGTTGTTGTTGATTCGATTATCGCGTGGCCGACAGAGAGAATTCGGTGGATGTTGGCGAAACCAGTCGAATTCTACATCTTCGGGGCCGAGTATCTCTCGTCCGGGTGGATTGTTAGTAAAACCAGTTGGGTTCCCTCTTCTCCCGGCTCGTTCGTCTCCTCCTACTACCTGCGTGGCTGGCTGGATCGAAGGAGGGCAGCCGCGTGAAACTGGAATTCAACTCGCCGAGCTGACGGATAGACAGGTGTAATAATAGACGCAACGAGAAGGTCGGACGATCAAGAACCAACGAAGGAGAGACGTAGAAAATCAACGCAATCCTTTGAATCCTGGTCCACGAATGATATCCAGGATCAAGTTGTTTCCTCTCGTTTGCCCAGAATCAGTCATGGGGGAGGAAGCGTTGAAGATCACCCGGCACGAGGAAGAATAAGATGAACCGGCTGCAGAAAAAGAGAGGGAGAGGAGAGACAACGAACAGGGTGGCGGGAAGTAGGTAGGTTGGTGACTACCTACTACGCGGAAGAAGGAGATTGGGACGACCGGGGAGAAGGAGTAGGTACAGCAAGCCGGTATACAACCGCGGGCCGGAGACGAGAAGCCAGAGGAGCAGGTTCGGCCGGTCTAACCTGATTCTCAAAGGGAACCCTGCATCAGATTGGACCCACCTCCGTGGGTCCGTTTGTATTTCAAGTACCTGTACTCCCTCGCTTCGCGTCAGTGGACGATGCCTCCGGAGACGGAGGACTCGACGAGTCTTAGCGAAGAGGAACGAGCTCTTTAGGACTCGGTCGATCACCAAGAGTCGTCTCGATGGAGAACGAGTTAGGTGTCTGTCGTCGCCGAACAGACAAACTCGTCCGAGTGAATCGTTCAGTGGCTACGGGGGACTGTGAACATCCGTTTAGGGAAAGATACAGACTGTTCCACTGTTTGAAATCGGTGCGGAACGAGACGAGAGCTACGAAGTTAGCCCACCGTATCGAGATGTTTGCTCGGTCTCGAGCCAGACACGGAGTCAGCGACGAAGCTTCTCTTCTTTTACTACCTGCGAAGAACGTTTCCGTCTTTATGAAGGTCCGGTGTGTCCTCTCCGTGCAGTGTTTCGGGAGTGAGAATTAGTGGCGAGTTTCGATTGTGGGAAAGATCCTTGATGGTTGGTGGAGACGCTACGTGGGCAAAGGTGATTAGCACGTGTGTCCCTGTGGCCGCGTAGGAACCGAGTAGAAGGAGATAGGAGAGAGAGAGAAAGAGAGAGAGAGAGAGAGAGAGAGAGAGAGCTGGTGTGCGTGTCGACGACGACGACGCCGGACCGCCGTTCGAGAATGTTCTCCAAATGCCTATCGCGGCTCGACACGGCTCGTTATATAAAGCCGGGGCGCCGCGTGATTCCATTAGCGGACACCATTAACCGGGGACCCGATTACGCTCGCTAGTCTTCCATTCACTCTCTCCTCGCTGGCCGGGGACTCGGTAATGTCTCTGCCCGTTGAATTTCCTTCGATAACCGAATCGAAGCGCGAAACCCTTGTCCCTGGTTGGACGAAGATCGTTGGAAGGTGGGAATAGCGTGGAAAATTACGCGTCGATCGATGAAACGAAACTGCGAAGAAAGAACCGGCTGGTCCCACGTATCGGCGTGTGTGCTGGTGCACCGGCGGGTCACCTGCGCGTCACCTGTGCGTCATCGCGCAGGTAGCCGGTGAACATCCGCGAGGAAGAGGTTCGCGACGCGATTTAACAGCCTCGTACGAGGATACTCACTTGTCGGGTGCTCGCGTCAGAACGTACAAAAGGAAGCGTGTCGTTGCGAGGAGGAGGTTGTTGCGGTGCATTCGACAGCGTTAATTCTCCATGATGGATCGACGATCTTGCGCGAATGTACGCGTCGTATAGATGGCGAGCAGCGGAAGAAGGTGGTAGTAGGTCGGAAAAGGGGGTGTTGGTGGGGTGGGGCGGCGGGGGGAGGGAGGGGGTCAACTACAAACTACTAAGCGTCCCTCCTGTGTTCCGGATCACATCTCAACGGATGATAGTGTCACCACCTTCGCGATCGATCGAGCCACGCGAATTTCGCGATTTCGTCGATTTCGAGGCTCCTATTTCTTGTTAGGGTACCCTGTCCAAGGGGCACCCTCCGTTTTCCACGAGACACCGCCACAGTTCGACGCACCGTCCAAAGTATCTCGTGTTCGATTCAAGTCGATCGTTGACCAGACACACGGACACGCTCGAAGACAAAAGAAGCACCGTGAAACTCACAAAAATTCACTTCGCGCACACCTCATTATCCTCGTTTCTGGTCCGTTCCGTGTGCCGTGTCGCGTTCCGGTAAACCAGTCAGCAGCGCCTATCGTTCGTTTCGCGCACACCCCTCTTCGACGAGTCACGAGGATACCCGGGAACGGTTTTTCCAAACCGGATCGTCTGTCCACGATTCACACTTGTGTACACCGGCTTCAGGCACACGCGCACGCTCGCGCAGACCGCGAGTACTGACTACGAGCACGACGTCGACGACGACGACGATGACGACGACGATGACGCGAACAAACACCACGGCAAAGACGACGACGACGAGCGGAACCAGGACCAGGATAACGACGACGCGAGCAAACGGCACGACGACATCGTAGTAGCCGGGGTTTCGCGAACGCGAGGCGTGTGTGTAGTACGCGCGACCGATCGAGCGACGTCGCGTCGATGCCGCGGCTCGAGTTCTCGTTTAGCTTGGAAACCCTCGTGTGCCGAACGAACGAGGGTGGAACGGATGCACACTACCCCGAACTGTGCGGCCCAACAGGTAGAATTAAACCACCCAAAGTTTGGGCAGCCGCTGCAAGCAACAAACGAACCAGCCTCACGGTGCTCTCTCGGATCGTTCTCTCTTCTCTCGGGATACGGCAACATGGCCGCCGTCGCCGCCGCCTCCCAGCATCCCGCTCTTGGCTCCGTGTCTCGGACCCCCCTCTCTTCTCTCTCTCCTCCGCATACACACACACACACATACACATACACACAGGTACGCACACGTTCGCGCACACGTGCAATCTGCTTCTGTCTTTCTTCCTTCTACCTCGTAAACACCGTGCTTCCTCTCTTTCTACGTGTCAGCCTCCCTCGCTTCCGAATCTCTTTCGCTTCGTCTCGCTCCACCCGTGTGTCCGTCTTTGTTCGTTTTACCTGGCCACCCTACGACGCCTCCCCATTTAGGCTCTTTCTCCTTTGATCCACCTTCCTTCTTTATCCCGTTCGCCATCTCCTTCTCTCTCAGTCTTTCTTTCTGCTCACCTACCTGTGGCACTCTCTCGACGTACTCCCACTCCTCGACGAGAGAGAATCCAGCGATAGGTACGAGGAGAGGTGGCGAGGAGAGAGCCTCTGGTTCCTCTGATCGTGTCGCTTCTCTGTTTCTCCAGCTTGTCGATTCGTATGTCTCTCTTCGTCTGTATATATCGGCTCAGGTAAGTCTCGTTCAGGTGAGAGACGAGGAGAAGGACGCGAGGAGCGAAAGGTAGACGAGAGGAGAGGGGAGCAGGAGACAGGATAGCCAGCGCGCAGGTAGCCAACGGCAGACAAGGAGAGATCGAGCGTGCAGGTTCGTCTGGGTGACAAAGACGAGACGATCGTCTCTTAGGCGACCTGTACGGATACAAACAGAGCATCGAGTCATCGACGAGGCAGCCAGGCAAGCCGGGGCCTCTTGGCCACCCGGCATTATCGTGTCTCCAGGTCCGTCTCTGTCTCTCGTAGCCCGTTGTCCCTCGTCCGACCCGCTACCTTGACAAGGATACCTCGCCCTTCGATCCGTTCGAGAGACAAGGACGCAGGTACACGCACACGTACGTTATCGTCTCGTCCTCTCCTCGTCGCTCGCCGAGCTTTCTCCTTGTCCGTCCCGCTACCTTGAGAAGGATATCCCCAGGAGTTGGCAAGCCGAAGAAGAAGGAGGAGGTCCACTGCGTACATAGATTATCGTAATTCTCCTGGCTCCCTCCTGTTCCCTCTCCGACGCCCCGCGATATCCACTCTCTCGTTCGATCCCCGAAGCGTTTCGTTTCTCCCCGCGTATTCCCACCTTGAGACGGATATCCAGATATCACGAGACGTCCGTGGGACATCCGACCAAGTCTAAGGTCGAGCCGTCAAGGTGAACGAAATATCGAAACGAGGCCTGGATCCACGTGTGTTCGTCGACGACCGCACACGATTGTACACAGAGAGTCGCGTGGTTTCTCGCTGCTCGGACATTCCTCCAGCATTTCCATCCGACTTTCACCAGGTCTTTGTTCTCCTCTCGATCGTTCGATCGAAAGACGCGATCGTTTCTCCCTTCTTTTATCAAGCTTTTTATCGATCGGCGAGGATGAAGAAGAGGAGGAGAAGATTACTCGTGGACGTTCTACGAGGCTCGTTCGACGGCCGGCAAAAAAAGCAGCAGCCCCGTGTTGAGGATGAAGCAAGACGGTGAACGGAGGAGACCGCGAGAGGATGAAAATCAAAAAGGAAGAGAACGAAACGTACGCGCACCGATATGTATATAGCTACAGACACACGTGCGTGCTATTGATTCCCCGTTGAGCTCGATGCCTGGCAGAAAGAGTATATAGACGCAGACGGCGAGGAAGAAGAACGAAGCTGCCGTGGCTGGCTTCTGGAGATGGACTCTTCGGATCGAAAGAGCGAGGGGGAGGCGGCCAGTCGGTTGGCGTTGCTCCGAGAAACAGCCTGGTTGTGGAAGAGGGGAATAAAAGGTCGGAGAGGAGAGGAGAGGAGTGAGTGCGTGGAGCCCTCCAGAGGGAACGAGAGGGAGAGGAGAAAATGAGCGTACCGGGGACGAAGAAATCTTCTTCTTCTTCTTCTTCTTCTTTACTCCCTCTTTTCTGTCTCTCCTCGTCTCCCTTGTTCGGCCGTCCAACGGGGAGAGATTAAAAAGAAAGAAAAAGCCACGAATGGAATTAAAAGAGGAAAAAACGAGCGGGAAGGAAGAGAGACGGAGGAGTTTGGAGGAGGAGCGAGAGGGATACTGGTGAAAAATGGGCAGCCAGCGAGAGAGGACAGCCTCGGGCTACGTCGCGAGCTGCGACCCTGTTCAGGGAGGGATACGTTCTTTTAAAGATGTATAAACTTGTGCGTGGCACTCTCGCGTGGAGAATTATTCCACCGGCAAACGGACACCGTATGTAACACGGCGATGTTTAGCAGGGAGTAATTAGGGGATCGGGGCTCGTGACAGCGAAGAAGACCGCGGACGGATATAATTTGAATACGCACGCCTTCCCGTGAGAATCGTCGTCGCGGTCGTTACGCGTGCACACGTTACCCGGCGTGGGTGGCTGCACGCAACCGCGTGGGCGGATCGAAACGAAGAGGAAGAAGAAGTAGGAGGAGGAACGGCCACGTTTTTTTTTTTTTTCCAAGGGAAGTGGCTTACGACCGCGTTTTTAGACGCTTCTCGCCCGGTAACCTCGACATTTTTTCCCCTTATCCGATCCGAACTCTATTCCAGTTCCATCGCTTGGACGATACACGAATATCCCTTGGGTATTCTCGTGGAGAATCGTCGGATACTCTTGTTCAGTGAACTGTTCCAGCATCCGGTTACTTTTTACACGGACAATTAAATTTGCGACCTTCTGTCGTAGTTTGTTCCGAAATTAGTTGAATTCTATCGACACGTCAATTTAACATCGTTATTTAGAAAATGACACCTTAAGTTGTGTTCACGATAAATGGAGAATACCTACTGATACCTGTATTGGATAACAGTAGTTTCGAATGTGTTCGGAAAATTTAGATATTTAACCACCAGGCAAATAGTATGTCAACACATTCCATGGTTAAATTTCCTCGATTCGTTACGTGGAACGGTAAAGTGTTCGTTGGGTACCGGTGGGAAATCTCGTGGAAACGCGACAAGAGGAATGGGGCAGGTTTCGCCGGTACACCAAAGGGAAATTAGTCGAAACCGTATGTTTTATTTAGACGCGTCAGAGATAACGCGGGAAGATGCATCGTCCCGTTGCATTCGGTAGAAACATTTGCAAGCGAGATTCTGTCGTAGAACGTGTCAGCCGTAATTGCGCGTATCCTTCTGAACGCGACTGGCGACAAGTTATTATCGGTGAAATACGCGTCCTCGTCGGCGGCACTGTCATTTATCATTAGCTATGAAAATCCTTCACACCTGTCGTTACTCTGTACGGTTTCGTTTCTTCGAATTGAATGGAATGAATGATTGAGTTATACGGTTGCTTCGAATCGACGTACTTGAAGACGATCATGAGGTTCAGGAAAGAATACTTTGATAAATTCGTAGGGAAAAATGTGTAATTTTAGTTTGAAATACTAGAATTTTCAGATTTCTTATTTCAAACGATAGAATTTATTAAGAAGGGTATAACCATTGTCATGCTTCCATGCTAGTGATAGCAAACGTTAAATACTGTGGCTCGATGAAAGAGAAAAATACGTCAAAATATATAAAGGTAATTCAATAAATAAAAACACAAAGGTACAAGAATTTAAGACCGTTTATTCATTGACTATAATAATTTATATCATCTTCGACATAACCCCTGCTACGATTCCTATAAATTTCGTCACAGTAATTTACTGATTCGTACATACAGGGTGTCCCAGTTTTTTCCCGCCAAACTTGACCGACATATTCTACAAGTCAAAATAAAACAAAAATATCATATAAACATAGGTTCTTAAATCCACGATCTGGCGAATCCTACACGGTGACGACAGATAATCCATATCATTATACATACGCATATGAATTTTTATTTATAACTTTTTAGTGAAGCATTTAAGAGCCTATGCTTATATAACATTTTTATTTTATTAGCCTTGTAATAAGACAATGTCTTATGAAGAACAGACATTTTTAGCATATGCTTCGATGAAGGGAATTACTACTTATTTTATATTAAATAATATTCCCTCCTCAAAGGGTTAATAATTCAAACAAAATAAAAAAATTCCTTATTTCATTCCCAAAAATCGTGCTCGAAAACAAATGAAGAATCTGATTCTTTTCTACCACCTGTTTATAATTAATCGAACGAACGAGCGTGTCTACTCGGCTGGCTTCCTTTTATATCCGCGGCAAAGATCTCGGCCGTGATCTCCAGGCGGGTTCTGTTTACTCTTGAAACGCGGGCAACGGGCGACCAGTGACCGGTCTTCCGTCGAACAGGTAGCTTATGATGTATTGTAGCCGTGCACGTGAATAGATGCAGCATCGACGTCTCTCTGAATGAAAGCCGCGAACCGGTCGCGCCGGCCATTACGCGAGGAAACACGAGCGGGTTTTAACCAGGCCGCGGTGATTTCGATGCCGGCACGCGAGATGCGACCAATCTGCTCCGGGGATTTCAACGTCCCGGTGATCGACCACGCGTTCAACTCTCTCGCATTCCTATCTCTGCCGGTAAGTGTTGACTCGAGAATACTTTAGCAAATTTTACTAAACAATTCGAACGGCGATGATTTTTATAAATCTTGGCAAGTTTGATGGTAATAATAAAAATTATTCTTACGAAATAACGTTTCAAGTTTTTTTTTGTATCGGTATCGTATCAACCTATTATTAGCTACTTTTGATAATGTACCGCGACTAAATACCCGAGGCTGTTCGGAGCGAAGCAGATCGGTTCGAGTAATCGCGACACGGCTTCCGTGACGCGAGCCGATAACAGCCGTTCGTCTCTCGGGCATAAATTTTCCGTGGCAGAACACTGATTAGCGTGCGACTGGTCGACGGTAAATTAGAGGCTGCTGGTCGTGCGTCCTCGCGTTCAGACGGCGATAACCTCGCGAGCCAGCCTCGCGGTCGCGTATGCGTAACACTTTCGATACCGTTATCACGCCGCATTTCCTGCCGCCAATCTCGTCGCGTACCGATAAACCGATTGAAAACACTGGGGGGGGGGGGGGGGGGGGGGGCAGGAGACAGGAGTCTATTATGATTCTTTTACACCCGATCCGTAATTAACGGCGAACGATCCTCGTAATTTCCATGAAATTACGCACTCGATCTTTGGTGAAAGTCGGTATTTTATGCCTCGCGTTTAAACGCACCGGGAGGATTGTTTCTTACTCCCTTTTTTCATACGCCGGAGACGAATACACATGATTATTTCTTAATAATACGTCGTGTATTTTTCTGTCGTCGTGTTTGCTTTTATTGTTCACTGGAATTTTAGTTCTACTGCTTGTATTCGGTGTCCCGTTGTATAAATATTACGAATCTTTGCAATTTTCAAGAATTGGAATAGTTTCGGTCTTGTTATCGTATCTAATAAGATTGTGAAATTTCTGAGAGGATTCGAAGAATTTTTTGGCTTTTGACAATTTTGAAGGGAGTGTCCTGAATGTTCATCGCTAGCCTCGCAGATTTATCGTGAGCACGGCTGGCGAGTTAATCGAGGTTGCGAGAGGAGAGACGATTAAGCTCTCGCCGACTCTCGAGAACTTTCGCGCCGACGATGATGGACTGCGTGAACTTATTTAGCGGGAACGTTGAATGACCAATTTTGTTTTTTCTCTTCCTCTTGCATTCTTCGCTGTTGCAAGCTGCAGTGTCGTGGTATGTATGACTATCGAGGTACAAAGATTTCGGAAGAAAAATTTCCAGTGATTTCCGAATATAAGAAAATCTTGCCACCTTCTTTTACTATAATTTCAATACCATTGCACATTTCTGATTCTGGTATTCAAAAGAAAATTAATTAAAAATTTGTGATTTTGATATTCAAACGTGAATTAGTTAAACATATGCGAATTTGATGCTTACCTGGACAATCTAGCACCCATTGAAGATTTCGTATTTTAATATCGTTTTGCATACATTTTTATCTTGAAAATTAAAAAATATCCAAATGATATTTTCACAAGAACGTGAAGAGCTGTTAAATGGAAAATCCTCTTTTTTATTGAGATAAACGCTTAACGAGGATAGTTGCGCGTTGATGGCGGTAATAGGATAGGAAATTCGAATGGTGTAAAAAGCGTAAGTCGTAAAATGAGATTTATCGACAGAAATTATTGTACAGGTATGTATTGTTTGGCTGAACATTGGTTGCTTTTTTCGCCGCACGCAATTCCACGCGATTCCGCAATGGCGTGTAGTCACCATCGTGCGATAGCCAGAAAGTAATGAAACGTTTATTCGATATTGTTAAAACCGGTGATTGTTATCGGCTGCTTTCCCATTCCTGGGAATCGGTCAGTGCGAAAAGCGAATGGTCTATCGTGCTGCGATCATGCGTCGTTTTCTCTTTGTTAACTTTCGTAAATTGTCGGAACAGTTGAAAAGAAAACAAATAGCATTTAATCGATGCCTTGGACATTGTGGCGGTTACTGATAATAATTGGTATATTAAAAATGTAAAATAATGGAACAGTTCAGTAATTCTGAATGCTATTGATATCGTATTAATAGTGGAAAAGTTTAAGGCGTTCAAAATTTAATATTAATCGAGGAATTAAAAAATTCTAAGCAGTATTGATGTGTTAATTCACCAGTGACCAGTGTTATAAATTTATAATATTAACGTGGTATTGTATCATTGTTGTAAGGTACCAAGTGGAAAGCTGAAATTTTGAAAATGAAATGACCGGCGTCGTTTAGTATAATCGCAAGAAGTAAAACATTCCGAATAGTATTAACACTTTGACTGGCACAGTGGAAACGGACGTATGTAGTCAGACACGCTGAAATTCTAATTATTAACCTGTCAACTCTTTTCAGAACGCGCACTTATGTGCGTCGCGAGAATCAAGCGATGACGGATATAGTCGTCAAACACAGAGTAAGTGACAATGTTAAAATATTGCATCAAAAAGACGGCTTTATTTTATAAAATGAACCGTAAACGAAAAACTTCGGAAAAATCAAATATCTATAAAAGTTAAAACTTTGCACGTCGAACACCAATATCGTGATTCTTTCGTCTTATCGTGAACTATCAAATTATTCATATTGTTTATTTGTTTGTTTTATTCCGGCCTGGCCTCAAAATATTCTACACATCTTGAAATTTGAGAATATGTTTTAGTTTTTACTAATGGTACAATTTAAATAGCCAATGGTCATTACTTTTTACGCATGACGGATATAGTCGTCATAACACAGCTAACAGGTTAAGAATACAATCAATTAATTTTCAAATTTCACCTTTCAATTCGATAGCCAGCATTACCAGCTTAATATTAACGCTATCTGCAGTTTATTCCATCACTTCTTCTGTTAATTATTTGATTGTAACAAATTTCTTAATCTTAATTTCGTACGAACATACAAAAAATGAAACAATCGTATTCTCAAGCAACGGGGAAGCATCCAGTAGTTATCGGCACGAATCGAAGAATTTCAAAAACGAAGCAATGGCTGATGGCTGAAGGGTTAAACGTTTACGGTTCAAAGTTTTAAAGAAAGGAAGTCGGTGCACGCGATTGACCGAAAGCTTGATGCTTGTGTAAAAAAAAAAGCTGGAGCAGATTCGTACGGTGCTTCGATAAATCGATCGGCAACAAATTAAGCCGGTGTTGCGTAACGGTACGCGAAAATCGCGCGAATGCCCGAGGGTCGTTCTTGCACCGCCTGCGTTACGGCGAAATCGTGCCCGTTAACTTTTCGCAAGAACGGAAAACAGTTAACCCGCTCAGACATGCGCGGCCAAGGGGGATAAGGAGAGCGTTTCATTGACTCTGGCCTGACTTCTTAATGGCCGTCGTGATACAAACGACACGTGAGACCGAATAAGAAAATCCCTACCGGCCGTTGCGCTAGATATCGCTTTCGTTTCCGATTGTTCAAAGATAATTTGATCAAACGTGACCGTTGTTTCGTTACTTTATATATCGAGGGGTTAAAAAAGCGATAAGAAAGGAAATAGTGCATGGAAATTGTTTTGGGTGTTTAGGAGATTGGATACTTGACAAATTTGCGTGCTTTAAATCATAAATTTAAGAAATCTGGTGTGCTAATCCAGCGTGACTATTAAAATTAATTACTTGCACTCTCCTTAATTTAATTTTCTCTAAAACGCCGCGTCGCTTAAGTAATGTGTATGTTATTTTCTCTTACGCTATGTGAGTCGAAATTTGATAATCTAACGCGGGAAAAAATTGTACATATTATCCTAGAACTTAAAGTGTAGAAACTAAAATACCTGAAAACCTGAAAAATTTCCAAATTTCTCGAGAATACACTCCTCTAAATGTAGCAGAAAACAGAAAGTAAGGTACGGAACCCTTTCTTCGACAGAAATATCAAGAGGACGGGTAGTCCACCAGGTCGTTCGACGAAATTTGCATTCCCCTTCGTTAGAACGCGTCCAGCGTGAATCTCAGTGGGCGCGAGGGTTCCGAAACGGGGCCCAGATATGCCCCAATCAATGGCCGCACGCAAAACGGGGGAACCCATACACATCTGTGAGTTCGTCCAGGTACACGGACGAAGTTGGGTTCAAAGGTGTGTGTGGGTTTCAGGCCTTTCTCGGTGCACCGTCGAGTGATGTGTCGCCAACGCGACACGAACACGTTCAGCCATCGTGGATTCGTGAACAGCCATTCGTGGATCGCCATCGAGGATAGGGCTGACACGAGACTGACTTTTTATCCGATCCTGATGCTTTTCTTTCGCTTCGAATCTTTGATCGTTGAACGAAATATCTTCCATTGGGTGGGCATCGTTTGTTTGTCGTTTACGTTGAATTATTTGAATGGTTATATCGTTGGATTTTGGCAAACTAGTAAATCGTTACGCAATCGGAAAATGGAAATTTTATAGAAACAAGGAGGAATTTGTTATCTTTGTAATTTTTATTCTATAGCTCGTGATAGTAAATTACTAGGTAGCGGAATTTTTTTTTAATGTTTTAGCTTGCGACTGTTTTACATAATTGACCCGTCAAGTGGGTAATTAAAATTAAAATATCAGAAAGGTTATAGAGAAACACCATATTTCTGTAGCTATTTTTTCTATACCTTATGACAGAAAATTACCGAGTAACAGAAATTTAAAATTGTAAATAAATTGTAGCGGAATTTTTGAGCCCTGCAATTCTTTTTCTACGTGCCGTGACGTCAAATCGATAAGGAAATGATACAAATTTGATATATTTGCCCCGATTCTCCCACTCTTTACAAATAATAAACCAAACGTGTTCTAAGAATTTCAAACAGTCTTACACGATCGTCCTGAAACATTTGTTAGAAGAATCTCGCGTGTACTCGCGTCAGGGTGCAGAAATGTTCTAGAAAATCGACCGACCGATTTCTCATGCTTCCTCGATGCGCAACGGGATTGGCAATTATTTATTCAGGATGCAAATTAATCGTGGCTGGAACCGCGTCGAACATCACGAAGGATAATAACACAGCTGGAGAACAGGGCGGCGAAAGTAAACAACGCGAGAACGATTTCAGTTCACGGGCGGATAAGCTCCGGCACGGTTTGTTAAAGGGTCAGTATGGATTTATCGCACATATTTTCAAGATTTTTTTTTCTCATAATAATATTTATTTTTATATTTTAACATTTTTATACATAAAAGTAGAGGTTTGAGAGTATATGAAGACAAATTAATTTTTTTATACATATAAGTGTGTTCCACAAACTCTGTCCACTTAAATATCTTGGTTATTTCTAACGATACGAGAAAATGTTACGTATAAAAGTTATAGGACTTAAGAAACCGCATAATGTGGCATAAATGATGTTCTTGTAAATGGTGGCGTAGAGGAGATACAGCGGTCACTTTTATTTTTTTAAATGGAACGCCTAATTTTTTATGCTCGATTTGAGTATAAAAGCATTGAGGTACATCTGTCCTAAAACTTACGGTTTCTGAGATATTTAATTTTTTTCACGAAGCATGTTCGAATTGCTTACGCGAGGAAAAGTCAGATATCTCAGCAACGGTATGTTTTAGGACAGACGCAGCTCAGTGATTTTATACTCAGAATATGCTGATCTATCGAAATCGAGCATACAAAAATTAGGCATTCCATTTAAAAAAATAAAAGTGACCGCTGTATCTTCTCTAAGTCTCCACTTGCAAGAACATCATTTATATCACATTATGCAGTTTCTTAATCCTTATAACTTTTGTAAATAACAGTTTTTCGTATTGTTTGAAACAACTAAGATATTTAAGTGGACAGAGTTGGTGGGAGACTCTGTATATGTATAATATATTTATCTTGGTGATCTGGCTGGCTGAAGTTAGCCCTGCTTTCACTTTGTCGACACGAAATCTGAACTTTGGAGCATTTGAAAACAAAAAACCGTGTATTTTATTATAAAGTGGAGTTGTAGTTATGGTCCTTACCTAAAACAAAATGGCGTACTGATGAATTTCTCGACCTTTCGCAACTGAAATTGTTTAAAAATAGAGTTAAATATTACAGGAAAAGTATACACGCATAGAATAATCCCTCAAAAATTGAGTCCAATCGGTGCCGATAAGGTCATGAAACGTTTTGGGAAAAACACGATTAAAGTTTTTTTTCCTCGTGACTAAACTGACTAAAACTTAAAAAAAAACCTCTTACCCTCAATCAGCGATGCCTGGTCCATACATTATTCCTTCAGCTTCTTCAAAAACTTCATTTTCCCGATTTTTGAAAATCAATAATTTTCGAAAATAAATCCATACATAAATCATGAATCTTTTTCGTATAAATCCACCGATCTCATTGGTACTGGAACACGATGCTACTTTATTAGTCACCAATTTTTTCAGACTTCCGTATTGAACTTTGAAATTTTACCTCGAAAGTGTTCCTTCAAACGGATCGTGCTGCGTTTTGAACGTGTTTCTACTTAAAAAAATGCTTTCATTTAGTCGTGTACCGATTCGATCGTAAAATGTTGCGTGATCGGGACTCGCATGGGTGACCAGGAACTTGGATAACCATTTTCATGCTTTTTTTTAATAATTTCTACTTATACGTCTTTCACGATTAAAGAACTACTTATTTGTCTTGACTTGTTATTTGTAAACCTGAAATAAACAACTGATGAGATGAAACGATAAGAGTTACGTACATTAGACAGTTTCGATTTAAAATTTGCAAATTATGAATGAATGATTGCAAACGGGTCGCCAACATTCGACGATGTTCGTCCTGACGCGAATATCTTAATATTCAGCGTATCGGAGGATATCGATACACGAACGTCTGTCTTCGGCATCTATCGGTCCGTGTTGCAATTCATCGAATAATTAATGTTTCTCGACAAAATCGCGACAGATTGAAAGTTTGAGCGGCGACGAGGGAGGCGGCTAATCGAGGCGTTAATTGCGTAACCGTCTAATGATAAATTATCTTTCCTTTCTTACGGTCCAGCGACACCGGCAACGATCGTGTACGCACCGCGGAAAAATTACGCCACCGTGACGACGGTTGCAAAAGAATCGCACAATACGGCATCATTAATATTCGTCGAACGATCGACACCGCTCGAAACTAACCAGTTGCATCGTGATTCTCTTTTTTTTTTTCCTTTTTTCAACACCTTCGTTTTGGAAATGATTTCCATCCGTTAATTTTTGCAGTATTCTTTCAAATTTTTCTTCAAACGGGAAATAATTAGCTATTCTGATTAAAATATTCCAATTATTCTCAAGATAAAATTTCTTATTTTGCGGTTCGGTTCACACCAAATGGCATAATTCGCTGGACGGCTATTTCATTTTGTCATAGTATTGTAATATTTTAAGTAAAAATTATGAGTGTTAGGTTACAAATATGAGAACTCTAATTGTATTAGGTTGTAACGTATGAAATGTCCGATTTTGTTTCATCAGTTTTTTAAATCTGCTTAAAATTTCCTCTTTCACAGATAATTTCAATTTTTCAATATTTACCTATTTTGACGCATCCTTTTCAAGTTTTTATGAAATACGTATCAACATGATTTTTGCGAAAATCATCAAGCGTTTCGATTCGTTGAAGAAAACGCGCAGGTTCCAACGATTCTTATATTAAAATAAGACTTAAACGTGCTTTATGCGTTTAAACGTTTAAACGTGTTGTTCTCAGATTTCTATGAAGCACGAATAATCGTGATTTTTCCGAAAATTTCTCAAACGAAAGTAGGAAACTTGTAATTTCTTAAAAAAATGTACAAATTTTCATCGTTCCTATTTCGATTATTACCGTTTAACATAATAAAAGTACGTTCGTTTAAAGTTGCCATTATAACCTAATATTTCCCTACGAAGGAGATAAAATAAATACCACTTTTCAATTTTGAACTTCAGAAAATGAATCATTAAATAACCACTCGTTTTCTCGGTTTCCCTCCAAAATTCACCTTGTACAGAAAGAAAAGGAAAGGATTTTCCACGTGTCCTTCGATCCGCTATCGGTCCCCATTGGGTTAATCGTTTCTTCTCCCTTTAGTCAGTCGGATGACCTCTCAGGTAAGGGGTCCCTGTAGGTATACGGGACTTTCTTACCTGCCTGTCTCGTTCCCCCGCCGTTTTGCCCTCGTCTACCTGAGGCCCACGTTATATTTATCTCGATCCGTGTACGTGCACACTCGTACAAGCTCGCACACAAACAGGACGGCATCGGTTTCGAGCGTGAAGATGCGTTTCGGACGCGGATGGTCCTCGCCGCGCAGGAACGTCGAGAGAGAGAAGATGCACCTGTCAGGCTGAGAAACACCCCCGTCAGGTCTTTACCTGGCGGAGCGTAAAAAGCCAAAAAACCTTTACCACCTTACCGTGGCTTTTCCCTTCTGCCCCACTCTAATCCGGCATCATAAGTTTTTCCTGGGCTGCCAGGGGCATTCCAGTCGTGAGAATTGTTTCTTTGGCGCATTTTCGGGAGCCTCGAACTGCTTCCCGGATTATATCAGGAAAAATCGATTATGGCCTCTAGCATTCGTCCGGTTCCTTATTTTTCATTAACTAATTGGAAATTTGAGGAATTGTTTGATAGTCCTGGGTTTTATAAATTTTTGAATTTATGATATTTGGGATTGGGATATTTAGAATCAGTATAGTTAGGGTTAGAATTTTTAAAATTACAATATTCAGAATTACAGCGTTGAAAATTACAATATTCAGAATTACAGTATTGAAAATTGCAATATTTCGAGTTACAGCGTTTAAAATTACAGTATTCAGAATTACAGTGTATAAAATTACAATATTGCAGTATTTAAAATTACAATATTCAGAATTGCAGCGTTGAAAATTACAATATTTAGAATTACAGTGATTAAAGTTAAAATATTCAGAATTACAGTGTTTAAATGTACAATATTCAGAATTGCAGTGTTTAAAATTACAATATTCAGAATTACAGTATTGAATATTGCAATATTTCGAATTACAGTGTTTAAAATTACAATATTCGGAATTACAGTGCTTAAAATTACAATATTCATAATTACAGTGTTTAAAATTACAATATTCAGGCTTAGAAATCTTCAAATATTTATTTCCTTAATTCGTCTTAAATTGCATCCATAAACCACGGTTGCCAATCGAGCGGAATATTTTCAAATTGCATAGAAATATGTATATATTATCCTACACAGCGGGCAAAATCATTCAGGATAAAGTTTGGTAGGTACGAAAGGTGTTTATTTTAGCGAAACTCGGGAACATCTTCGGGTTAAAAGAGAATTCTGACCGTGTTGGCGACTGTTTTTTTTTTTTTCCCCAGCCGGGTTAAAGGTGAGATGTTGGTGAAAGGTTTCGGGTTCCGAGGCGAGAGAGTGCATCAGAGTGCATTTAGCTGTTTCGAATTGATCCCACTTCTCGTTCCAGAACCCTCTTCCCCATTTAATCCTCCCAACACGATGTCTTTGTTCCTTCTATTCCTTCCTTTATCTTATCCGCTTCAATTATTTACCCTCCCCGATTCACGTGTCTCCCGTTTATAATTATCTTCTCAGAATGTTCATTCCATTTTATATCCTCAGACGGCATAAATCTATTTTTCATTATTAACATTGTCTGACAAAAACTCGTGCCATCATTAACATTTCGAACTGCGGATGATGGTATTTTGTTGATTTTATTTATTCCCAGATAGGGTGAATTTAATTCCTGTTTTATTCCCTTCGATAAAAAGCTGAACTAAAATTGTTTAAGGTTTCAAAAAGAAACGTAAATCATACACGCTTCGACTTAAAGACACGTTTTGCTTATTCCACAATATCGTTGATTTGCGATTTAATTTTTATTCGAGTCTATCTTCCCGTTAATAACACTTTAGAACGTTAAACAAATCATTATGGATCCACACTTTCTCAATTTAATCCACGAGGAGTGAAATCGCCTCGAGGAAAGCTACGCCGATTCATCGACGTTAGTTTTCTAATTGTACCATTTGCAGACCGCGTCGCTAAAAATCCTCGGATTATCGGAATTATCGCGTTCCACGCTGCCGGCTTATTAAATTATAAACATAAACGCATCCAGCAATCAGCTTTCCTGTGTTCCCTTTCGTTTGAATCACATTAACGCGTATTAGTTAAGACACGTGGGCTTATAATTAAAATATGTCAAATGAATCGTACGATCATATTTTTTCTTAACTGTATTTTTAATATAGTTGTTGCGTTTTTTGTAGATTTGGTCTGTTTTCTAAGAAATATATTAAACAGATCCTTTCATTACCAAGAGTTGCGAAATTTCCAAGTTTCTAAAAAGTATATTTCCAGCTGAAACACATGGAATCCTTCGAATTTCTAGTTTTACTTCTAATAAATATTCAACACTTTCTATTTTACAATATTTCGAGTATCCTACAAAATTATTTATCATTGACTAAACAAGATCGTTCTCGTTAAAACGGATAAAAGATTAAGAAACGGCAACGCAAAATTTAAGTAAATTATCTCAGGAACGCCTCGGTTGTGTAATATTTAAAACATACGACGAAAGTTTCGAGACGATTGAAAATTGAGTCCTTAAACTGGATTCGTCGAGGATCGAGCTCGGGGATTCGATGACGTTTCCGGTCGATTGGCGGCCGAGGAAACGAGACGGAAGATCGGATTCCAGCTGGAAAGGAGACAGACGATCGGTTGATATGCTAATTGGCGCGTCGTACGAGGCGATAATGTTTCAGCAACGATGAAGTCGCCTTGATGTACTTCGACCGAAGAGAAATCTCGTTAATACCGTGCTCGACGAGCCTCGACAACGAGCCGTTCAAATCAATGAAACGATACTGATTATTCTTCTTTAACCCTTGCGCATCGTTTCGAGTCGAATCGCCCCAAAATGCAAATCCAATGTTTCATAATTTCTTAATAAAATTAAAAATCCTGAAACTGCTCACTGGTACTAAAGATAATTTGAGAAATATTCTGAACTGTTTTTTTTATGCATGTTAATTGAATGATACAATCATCATAAAAATTCGAATAAGGGTTAATACGAAATTGAAATTGGACATGAATTAGACGCAGACTAATTTAGCTGTATGACTTGATGATTTGAGGATAATTGATTGAATCGAACAAGTTCTGAAATCGTAGCTTTATAAATTTGCAAGGGATTCTATTTAATTTATTTAACACGTCGAGTAAGGCGCCAAGACGTTCCTTTCAGATTTCGCTCGATTCATGCTAATCTGAACTTCTAATTATTGAAACTCCAAATTCCAGGCGTAGAAAAGTATTTCTCTTTAAGTATTTACTATTTCTAAATTTGGTAATATCTTTTCCACGACAAAGACCACCCTCGGTCTACGATTTCTACAAAAAATAATAGTTTCAACTTCATTCACAAAATCGAGCCTCGTACCCAAATATCTTCGTAACAATTATCTGATACACCATAAAATAAGGAACGATGATTAGTCAACGGCGACGTCGGTTGCGAGGCAATTTCGCTTACAAGCAAATCATCGCGAGGCGTTCCTTTTTAGTTTTTAATCAAAGGTAGAAGCAGAAGAGCCGGACGCCATACGGGATTCGTGTCATAAATTAACGAACTGGTCGCGTAAAATATTATCCAGCGATACGTGCGTAACACGGTAGGACCGTCGATGGTACAGAGATAGAGCGGATCGAGCGTGGAAATCGAGCCGCGGGGATGAAAAGTGGGGAAGGGAAAAATTACGAGAACGACGTGTGCCGGTCGAAAAAGGAAAAGCAAGAAGGAAAAAACCGTGTACCGAGAAACGGTTGGGGACACAGAGGTGGAAAATAAAGGGGGGGGGGGGGGGGGGAATGGAGAAACTGGAATGGAGCTGGTCGCATAGGCGTTTCCTATTCCCTATCGGCAAATTGCAATTCCTCCCCCTCCCCGTCCGCTTCTGACAGCTTTGTGGACGCCTTTTACGTTATTAATTACGAGCAGGCATGCGAGACGATCCGTATACGCTGCTCTTTCCAACGAAACTGCCTACCGATCATAATTATTCCGCCAATAATAATCGAGCGCGCGTCTCGTCGGACGGTGAGGAGAGGAGAGCGAGCAGATATCCGTGCACGGCTATGTACGTGCGTTCGATGCAACGATTTATGGATCGTCGATCGTGCCGGGTGTAAACAAGACCGAACGCCTTCGATCGTGACGGGGAATTGAAAGAAATCGATGGAACACGAAGGGGAACGACGTTTGTTCGATGCGTTTCCGGTGTTTCGGGGTGGTTGTTGTCGTTGATTGGATAATTCGCTATCGACGAGATCGGTAAGAGGGGTGGTTCGTTGTCTTATTTTTCTTTGATTAATTATTCCATTATTAAAAATTAAGATTAGCACGTTGGTTTTCATCATTTCATATTTTCCCGACAGGTGCATCAGAGTTAAATATTTATAATTTTCACAGATTTTACGAAGGAAAGCTAATAAATAAGTTTCTTAAACCTAAGCTCACGGCAACCGTGGAAATTGTAGATACCGCAATCAAATAAGAATTTCAATAAAAAGAAATCTCAGAATCGCAGAAAGTACAAAAACGTTAATATTAAGAAGAAATTATTGCGCAAAAATCATTGTACATTAATTTTCATTGCTTCGAAAATAAAACAGGGGATGAACGCACGCAAGTTTATGCATCTTCTTTCGTTTCATTTTTTTTCTTGCTTCCTTTAAACATATTTTATCGAACCAGAAGATTGCCTTCAAGTAACGGAAGATTAATAAATGAACGAGCAAAGCGATAAAAGCAAGAATAGTTTGTTCCGTTTGTACGGGGCACAATTAATCCTGTCTTAGTTAGCGTATAAATCTCATCGAACTGGAACAGAGTTCCATCGATTTCGTTAAGCCACAGCATGGTCTCTCAGCGAGCCGATAATCAGGATCAGGATTTATTCAACGTAGCAAAACGCATCGATAAGGATCACTAGGATGAAGTCGTAACGATTGTTGCTAGGGGCTAGACGGAAGTGGAACTACGCGAAATATGAACGGCATTAGCTTCGTTCGAATCGATGCTTTACGGTCGCGTGTCGCAAAGACGTTTCGTGCTGTTATTATAATGGAATAATTGTTCCAGGGATCGTTCGACCGTCGTATAAATCAATCAACCGAGATTGTACCTTCTTAAACTAACGATCCAACTATCTCTATCTCCGGTATCGTTAACCAGGACAAAATCCTTCTAATATCTCTCGGTGCCATTCAAATCAATTATAATTAAAAACCTAATTTTATCAAACAGCTAAAGGTTTAACTTTCGGCACGGTCTGGGCCGATGACATAACACCCTTTAAAATACCAACCTTTTGATCGAACGACGGGCAAATGGTCGCAACAAATATAATCAGCTCGGCGTCGCCAGCTCTTGATTTATTCCGCGCCGCGTTCCTCGCGATTATTTACGCGAGTTCCGCCCCGTTCCTCAACGAACCGGTCCACGCTGAAAGCGCACCCCTCGTCGCGAAAAATCCGTCAATTTCGATTCCGGTTTCCCCGACTCGTTCAACGCCACTGAATCATTCGCCGAGCAAAACTATCCCCGAGATCTGAATATCAATGAAACGAAGCTTTGGGAATCGTTTTCGCGATCGCGTTTATCATCGCGAGAAACCGTACCGGAACACATTGGCCGGCTTGTCGCGAATCCTCCTCGAGAGTGTTTTGCATTGCAAACACACCTGGCGGTTAAGACCTGGCAGCCTATCGGTTCGATCGAACCAAACGAGCTTTCCTTTACTTTTTGTTTGTTTTTTTTTGTTTTTTTTTTTTTGATTTATTATTTGTTCGTTTTTGAGAACTTGTTGCATCCCTGTGTTACGAGGCGGGCTACAAATATGGCGGAATAAGAGAAATAATCGATGGTGATGTTACGGGATGGTGCATACGCAGTGATTCTTGTTTTAACTAATCTAAATATCAATTGCTGGGTACAGGGGTGGACGGAAAGCTGGATTCGGACAGTGTCTCTCATGGTTTGTTGATTACAGTCTGTTTTGGAATATCGGCGAACATTGGATGCAGAAGACAGAAGCTGAAAGGAAAACTTACTACGAAGTTAAGAACATGCTTTCATTTAATAACAGCAGCATGCACATTGCTAACCTTCGAAATATCAGAAATGAAGCGAAACAATAGTTAAATTTAAGGGTTCTGTCTATGGTCCGTCGGTTTTCTATGGATCTGTAAAAATCTTCTTTTCCATTTCTAACCAAGTCATACGCCGAAAGTACGGTAGAAGACACTTCGAAAATTATACTTCGATGCTTCTATAGCGTAGACTATGAATTAATAAATAAAACTGAAATAAAGAATTCTGAGATAAAAATTTATAAACTGTCAAAGTGTTAATAATATTTTGTTAAATGCTACTGTAATATTATTTTCCATGATATACATATAATATTAACGATCTTTGTAATATCGCGAGACTTGGTGTATCTATCAAGGATATCAGATTTGGTATTACAGAGAAAAAAAATTGTGTCGGACAAGACTTTAGTTGTCATTAATAAGGACAGAAGATTTGTGTTCCTCGGAATCGTGTGTCGCTGCATCGTTTACCCATTCAAGTGTTAATCCCAAAAAGAAATACGTTTAACGCAGGAATATTTTTAGACTGAATTTCGATGATTTTAAAGACTCGTAAACTCGTCCTGCGCGTCTCATTCCCGTCTGATTTATCGCCAGTTAATTCTTCCTCTTTTAATAGGAAGAAAAGTTACGGAGCCGTCGATGAATTCTCCAAGATAAACAGGCTGTCCTGTGTCGAACAAGGAGCAAAAATAAGAATAACGAAGGAGAGCAAAAAAAAAAAAAGAAAAGAAAAGAAAAGGGAATGAAACGAAACACAGCGAGATCCCGTAGGTAGAACGTCAAAGTAGAATATAAACAGGCAAAACTTAAGAGGACAGCCAGACACGAAGGTTCGAATTAATATTCATGATACGTAATATGCAAACTCTGTTCTTCTTTTTCTTCTGTTTGTCAGCGTGTAATGAAGACGTTCGAGAGATCTAGATACATCTTGCACGAGAAAGTAACGAATTCTACCGTTGGTTAAGGACGATCTTAATCCGTGGGTTCGCGTACCGGTTGCAAATCAAGTATCTCAACGATACGATAAAAATTATCCGAGCTGCGATCGTTTTATTGTTTAATTCGATTATTCTATTAAAATGCTAATACAACTTACGATGATTTTGCCTCTTATGTTTTTTTAATGATTCAATTAAATTATACACCGGCAATATTAGGATTATTGGAACGTGAGTGATTGAATTTTAACGATAACGTTGGGTTGTAATCTTTGGATGATCAAATGTTTATAGGATTTTAGAAACTTTTATATATGTATATTTTTTTTTTCCAGAAATTACGCACAAGACGATAATTGAAAATAGTTATTTAGAATAGGATTATTTTATACTACAATTAAAATTATGTTATAATATATTATAATTATATTAATCCTTTCGCTCTGGTTAGAAATATTATGGCTTTGCAATTAACACAAGGAATGATATAGTTTTAGAAATTTCAAGCTTCGAAGTATTATATCTTTAGGTGTTAAGAAACTTTGAAATATTATATTTTTAGAAATTTGAAATTTTTAAAGAGTTAGAAATTTTGAGCTATTATATTTTTATGTACTTGAAAACTTCGCAAAATATTATATTTTTAGGAGCTCGGAAACATTGAGACATTATATTTTTAGAAACTCAGAAGTTTGGAATTGTTATACCAATTTTTAGAAACTGAAAAGCTTCGAAGTGTTATATTTCCAGAAACCTAGTTTGAGGTATTACATTTTTAGGAATTAAGAACGAAAAAGGATCTAAAATCAAATTTCAGTTTTAAATTCACATTGGACTAACAAAGACCCGATTCTATTGTTCTGATACTTACGTCGCGTCGACACTTGTCGCTCGAATCCATTAATTAGAAAAATGGTTTAATTGCGAAGCTAATTTGAGAAACACTGCGCAAGGACAACGGTGGTTACGTCTATATACAGGCTCGAAGGTAACCGGCAGGATTTCTGTCGGTTAATTTCAGATAAAACAGAGATCGCCGGGGCTTAATTACAATTTCAATGTAAATTCCAGCGAGGAGTAACTTACGCCGCGTGTAATTTCAATGAATGGCCCGGAATCAACCGGTAGAAAAGGAAAAAAAGTGAACGAAGAAGAAGACGGAGAAGAAGCAGAAGAAGTTACAGGGCAACGGAAAAATGAAATTGTTCGCGAACTGTTCCCAATGCCGCCGGATAATTGGATTGGATAAGAGACGAGAGAAGTTGTCGGTGTAATTCCGTGCTGTAATAAAAATCCGTTTAATGCTCGACCGTCGTTAATAATATCGGGAAATACGACGGCTGGAAAGCGTCGCGTTTAAAGAAGCAACGTGTGTACGAGATGCCCGCTTTCTTTATGAAGTTTCCTCTCGAATCGAACGAACGTTGCCACGATAATTTAACAAACATACCGTACGAACACGTCTGTCGTATTTGTTTCCCCCTCGTTGCGACATTCTATAATTGCCACGATCGGTATCTTTGGGTTTTTTTTCGGATATCTTCAAATTGAACGCCTGGTAAAAATAGTATTCAAGAAAATTTAGATAAGATACTTCAAGCATTCGTTAAGTTTTTGCTAACGTGCTAACGTGTAACCTTGGATGACGGAAAATTTCGGACTCTTTCTTGCTTTTATTTTCGAGGTTTTTGTAACTATTACGTTAAATATTAATCTGTAATATTTGGACGTGTTTCGTTTCAAAATTTCAGTGGCTAATTTTAATCGAAACTTTGTTATATACTTTTCGTAGGTTTGTGTTAATCCCCTAGGGGATTATATTTATTGGTTTTGTCAAAAATTGGATTCAATGGAGAAACGAAATCGTGGAAGTGGACACATTACATAGAAATTCCGACGCAAGAAGAAGCTATCGTTCCGTGATAAATATTAATCCACGTCAGTTTAAAATTAAATTAAATTTAATTAGATCCTGCCCTTAACGAGCATTTACGTTTCGACTTTATGATCGAAGGGTGGAAGGCAGTCGAGCAGAAAACTGTTGAATCTTAGTTACACATGATTAACCCTTTGCACTCGGAGTATTTTTAAATACGATCGAATCCAGTCTACTTTTCCAGCAAACCTTTCGAAAATCAAATGTGCTATTTTGGAACAAAAGAGTTAGAAATTCTTACGAGTCTATTTATTTTTATTCCTGTTCTCAATTTTCTGTGTTCTGATAAAAATAAAACTTAAATGTCGCGTTTCAAAATACTTTGCTAAATAAAATATCTCCCCTCAGCGGAGACAACCTAAAATTGCAAATTTTAGATACGTAGGCTATTTGTCTTTTTAATTTTAAACAGAAATCGTGAATTTTAAAATTTATAAGTTCCAATACTTCTTACATCCAATACTTATCCAATCTCTGTCCCTCGTTTAACAATTTTATTTTTATTACAAACTTTAATTTCCAACAAATATTATTTAATATTTGTACAGCAACAGGAGCGTTTCTAATTGAATAAGTGAAAGAATTTCTAATAACAAGATCCCGAATGTTACTCAAAGCGTCGAGAAACGATGGTACGAGCGATCCGATTATGACCAAAAAATAAAAACAGGCGAGAAAAATTGGAAAATCAAGCGGCCAGAGGTTCGTCGCGCGATTAGCATAAATTACGGCTCATTAGTCGCGCGTCGCCGGGACGAAAATCGTGGTCGTTCCTCGATTTACGAGCGGATCGGTTGTTTTTCCCGGCGCCACGTCGGTCGAGCGTATCGGTCAGCAAGGATCTGCAATGCAAAATTCGAACGAGCGATCGTGTATCTGGTCTTGTATCTGTTACCCGCGTGTTATCGTCCGCGAGGGACAGCCTATCACGGGGCGTAGCTCGAGATAGCCCGGCGCGGACTAGCGGAGCGACCACCGTTTAACGCTCGCTATTCCCCGCTTGTCGGACCTGCTCGTCCGATAACGCGGACAACATTCGATCCCTCGGAATCGTGGAATCCCCGGGCCCTTCTTTGACCGAGCACGAGGAATCCATTTCGCCTCCTTGTCGATCGCTTTCGATCGCTCCATTGAATTCTGAAGGATCGTAGCCTTCCTGATAAGCAGAAACACGCCGGAATCGATAGGAACCGGTGTAAAGTAGGATGTTTGTGACAACCTTCTTCATCTTCTTCTTTTTTTTTTTTTTTTTTTTTTTTTGTGAAAGTTGATTCAGAGCTCCGATCGCGTTTTCAACGTTTGATAATTTTATCTGGTTAGTAATTATTACTTTTAACGGACTGGAATGAATGGGAGTTGATAGGAGGTGGTGTTAAATGCGACAACGATTGTGACCGTCTCTTTTTGTGAAAGTCGATTCGGAGCTCTGCTCGTTTTTTCAACGTTTGATAATTTTATCTGTTGGTAATTATTACTTTTAACGGACTGGAATGAGTGGCGGTTGATCGGCGACGGTGCGAAGTGGAATGATTGTGACCACCCTTTTTTTTTGTTGTGAAAGTCGGTCGAAGCTGTAATTCAAACGGTTGGTAATATTATTTCCAGCGAGGTGGAATGAATGGAACATTCATCCCTATCAGGGGAGAAATTTAAGCTTTATTTGTATTAAAATATAGCAACTTAAGGAAAGAAATAAAAATAAATAGACTCAGAAATGTTTGTAACTCTTTTCTTATAAAATAGTGCATTGGTTTTTGCAAGCTTTCCTGGAAAAGTATTCGATCGTATCTGAAAATGCTTCCGGTGCAAAAGGTTAATATTACTGAAACTGTTCGCACTTCGAAGGATTGATACTTTTAGGATAAAATGGAGAACAATTAATACAAAATAATGTGGAGTAAAATAATTAAGACGCTTCTTAGGAGAATTGTTTAAAATTGCTTAAATTGTGGAATGGAAGTTGTTTGAAACTATTTGAATTCCAAGAAATTGAGGATTTTATCTTCATTGGAAAAAGTTGTAAAGAAAAATCTTGAACTTCCTGTTCAAATTGGTTGATTAGAAATCAACCAATTAGAAATCATAGGATATTACAGGGTGCTACGAAATGACGTGGACAAGCGTCTTCAGTCATAAATAAATAGCACTTCGTTTGTTTGACATTCTGAAAACATACATCAATTAAACAATATTAAACACGAACACATAATCACTAGCACAAACTAGTGATGAGACTTTACTTTCGTTTTACGACGCATTTTAAGATACCCTGTTATTCTGATTCATCTTTTTTCGTGTTTATGGGAACCGAAACAACCCCTTCAGATTCTTAACCCTTCCATTCGCCGTTTCCCAGCAAACTCGAAAACCGCACGATTAATCAACTTTTACGCCCAATGAATTTCAATCAAACGATCTCCACTCTTTAAGCCTCCATCATTCACCAAGAGATACGGTCGACCGTATTTCTCGCATTTTTTCTGATCCCCGTAATCGTTATCGCGATTTTTCTTTCACCGCTCTATCAGACTCCGCTTCGACTTTATGAAGCTATAACTGATCTTATCGTACCATTCTTGTCCATCGAAAGGCTAGCCCTTCGAACATACATTATATCCTCTTATTTCGATGGCTGGTAGTTGACAGACCGGATTCCAGATCCCGTGAATTCATCAATCTGAGATAATTAAAGCGGCTTCGATCGGCTAATCTAATTAAAGCAGGAGGTCACTCGCGACGGGTAGTCCGGGGAACACGCACGCCAACGCCCGGTTGCTCGCAAAATCGAATAAATCATATAAAACGTAAGCGTGGCCTAAGCAGGCTCCACCTTTCCGTCTGACTGGTCTCTGTTTAAAAAACGAACGCTAATTAGCGACCGCCTTTACAGAGACTTTGTTGCTACTTTGCGAATGAAATTTCTGACTGTATATCATAACGTTTCGATCCGAATTGCCATTTAAGGGCTTGCCATCGTATATGGGCTGAAATAAGAAAATCCAAAATTAAAATATTAAGTTGACAATTGAATTTCTAATATTTCTGTAGCTTTTAATTCTGTAATTTGGCGTCACTTTGATTTTATCGTATTTAAGGAAATTATGTTAAAAATTCTAATATTCCAATGCGAGAATATTTGGGTAGAAAAGAAGTTTCTTTTGGCTTGTTGGATGAGGGTGGTCGAGATAGAATCTGTGCTCTGACGACGTTATTCCCAGGATACCGAATGACCGATGGTTATCGTTCTATTAGTGAAGTGTCTGAAGAATGAAGAGGAATGTTAATAGGAGACAAAGTTGGCTTTGAAATATGTTCAGGTACTCGCGGCATACATTTCCATGATATTTAGGTAAATGAATAATTTATACAAGCTTGACTTGCACCTTCTGTTGGAGAATTTATACATCAGCCACTTTTTTCGAAAGTGGACGTCTTCGACGTGTTACAGGTCTATTAACGCCTATTTATGGAAATTTAAATATCTACCTTTAATAAGTAATTTTAATTTAGCTCTTTTTCGTCATTCCAATTTAAATTTAAATTTGCATCTTATTTTCTACATTTTTTCATATTTCCTCAGATATTATTGTTCCAACATACTTCATTCACTGTTCAAAGAAATTCGTGAAAGTTCCCAGTGTTCCCAGAGTCTTTGGTAATTAATTTTCATTATCAAAACCGGTCGATATTGGATCCGCGATTACGCATTTTAAATAAGGATTATTCAACGTATAAAACTTCATATTCATGTAAGTTGTTCTCAAACGATTCGCACCAGAGTAACGAATACGAAACGGTGGTAACTAATTCCAAGAACCAGTATTATTTTCAACCGATCGGATACGGAGCGGAAAAGTGGCCGGTGGCTTTTCCTTTTGGCTTTCGTAGGCGATACGAAGAAAAATCGTCTGCGTGCGGAACGGCTTTATATCATCCGGCTTTTATAATTTATCGTCGATCCGACGGGAATTATCGCGGCCGATATAGCCGTGCATTTATCAGCTACCTCGCGCCAGATAATGTTCCATCGCTGTAATTTACCGTGTATTAATGCGTCGGGCCGCGAAGATTTTAAGGAATACTTAATTTAATAATTCCCTTCGTTATCGCGAACTCTCTGGCTCCCGCGAATTGCTCTCCGACTGTTATCGTTCCCTTCGCGAAATTAATTGCGTCGATCCGGGGAACGGGGCAGAGGGATTCGAGGACGAGGGGATGCTTGTTGGTGGCGCACTTCCGCTACCATTTAACCGGGATTGTTTGAATTATGGAGCTGGTTGCCTGAAACGGATTTCAAGAGTTCCTTTAGTGAAAGGGAAACGGTACGTGCTTGGAAATTGAATATTTTTTTAACTAAACCCCATTGCGATTACAGGGTTAAGAAAAAGATTTGGCTGTAAGAATTATGAATTTGGATTAACCATATTTGGTATTTGAAATTTCCATTCTCCATCGCTTAACCCTAATCCTTCACCACCGTATTTTCAAACCAAGCAGCAATAACACCGATTGAATTAGCTATTCGAAAATGTATGTGTAATATAAAATCTACAGATAGTTCGCAGGAATTTTGTTCGAAAATTGGTCGCTTTTCGCCATGTTTCTATGATAATTCCAGATTCCGCAAGGTGGCCGCGGCCAAAGATCGACGTCTAATAAAACGAAGACGTGCCGAAAAGGATCGGCCAGGCGAAAAAAAATAAATAAATAAAATTGAGCTAGCGATCACGCAACTGGTCATGATAAATCATACTTAACTCCAGCGAAACCTATAACTTGTTGGCCGGCTACGTAACCCGGCGAAAGATGCTGAAAAGCCCGCAGCGTGTACGCCGGGCTGTATTCATCGATTTATGATATCTTGCAATTCAGTTGCAATCGAACGCTGCACTTTGCCGTAATGCGCTCGTACTTGAGCGTTGCGCGTACTTATAACATATTTTAAATGGAAATATGTGTGTTTCTAAATTTTTCTGCCGAGATATAATTCATTGATTGTAAGATAACTTGTCGAACAAATTAATGGACCAGCTTTAAATTTCTTAGGTACACACCGTAAAGTCTTATTTATCGATTTCTGTTTGACGACTTTAACATTACTCCGATGCCCCCCGAAAAAAAGATATTTACCGACTAGCGCAAATAATTCTTCCAGAATCTATCAATTTCATCTCGAACGGGGTATTGGCAAATACAGAAAACCATTTGCGTAAATCTAACATCCACCGAGAAAGTTATAAGCAGTAGTTTTTGTATAGATAATTTTCTACCCCTTTGCGTATTTCAAAGAAAATCACCAGTAGAATCGTATTTTAGAATCTGTGCAATCTGTGCTGCAAAGTATAACGTCAATATTCGGCGCCACGAGCACGCGTTAACGCAAACGGCCGATTTTGATTTCGAAAATCAATATTTGAATCGTTCATGGCCAATTTGTACACCGTCGCGCGTTTAATAATCGACGTGACATTTTTGTAAAAAAAAAAACACTCGTATTAAAAAATGACTGGAACAAGGAAAGAAGGAGAGAGTGAGTGAAAGAGGATGGTTCGAAGAAGAAGCTGAAAAGGCCAGGAATCGCGTGGAATTTCGTGGCGAGAGGGTACGTCGGACGGTATTTTTAGGCATTAAAATCGCTCCATAAATTAAATCCGCAAAAGGACGATGTGGCCCGACGGAATGAAACAGCGCCCGTTGGAATCGGTCCCCAGCTTCTTCTTGAGTTTCTCCGTGGTATCCCCATAGGGAGATAAGCCCATAACATGACCTGACTTAACGCGTCGTTCTGCCACGAAATGGAAGAAGAGGAAGAAGAAAAAGAAGAGAAAAAGGAAGAAAACCGGCGCCGTTGGATCGTTCCCTTTCGAAAGCGACGCGACGCGACGCCGCGAATTCCCGAAATTTCCGGTCCTCAGGTAAATTGTGGAAACGCGGATGGCTATTTATGAGCATATAAAATGGACCCTTATGGGCCGCTCAATGTACTTTAATTGGTAATCGAAGATACGCACGGGAAAATTAGCGGTAATTGATTTGTAGGATAACATGGAAGGTTTTTGCCGGCCAGCTCGGATACGTAAATCATTGAAATTATTGATTAAATCGTTGATAATATTAATTGGTCGTTAGATTCCTTCTGCGTGTGTCGTTATAAACTTTATTTCCAACATCAGCGTAGATTATGTTCGTGTTCTTATTAACCCTTTGCACTCGGAGCATTTTTAAATAGGATCGAATATAGTTTAGCGTTATTTTGTAAGAAAAGAGTTAGAAATATTTGCGAATCTATCTATATATTTTAATACAAGTAAAACTTAAATTTCATATTTTTAAATATTCTGAGTAAATTAAATATGTCCCGTTTAAGGGGACAGCCGAGTGCAAAAGGGTTATTGTTTCTGTGTTGGTTGTATGAAAATGAATTAACGCAATAATGCGACGCAGAGAATGATCCCGAGGTTATAAAGTGAAATACAATCGAAATTCTTTGTCTCGAAAAATGTAATGGAGCCCTTCGTCTTGTTTTCTGCCTGAAATCTGATATCAGTTACATAGAGAAACGTATCCTCGTTGTAACTTTCTCTAAATAAGGTATTTTGATACACGCAAGTCTAGACGAGGGGCAGATTTAACGAATAAAAGAACGAATTCAAAAGTAACGCGGTGTATTATTTGTTATCTAAGGTTATAGTACCCGATATGGTACAATTGTATTTCTGTGCTTCGAATTATTAAACAAAGAAGCGATCGAATTTAGAAAACTTTATTCACGCGAAGCGATAGAAATCTTAATTTGAGAAACGATGCGACTCTGTCTGCGGTAATTGCTATTTATAACGTGTCCGATCACACACGACCATCACCACTGGCGCTCAAACGTCTCGATTTTTACTTGTTTTAATCTCGACCGCTCCAAAAAATTCTCAAACTTTATGTGGGTCGTATCAGATACGGCAACCTTATTTCGGCATCTTTTTAGCTCGAGACGAGCTCGAATTCGAATCGAATCGAGGTTCAAGAAGGCCGACGATCACCTGTCCCTTGCACCACACGGGGAGGAGGAGGAAAAGAATTTTGCGCCGCGGATTCAACAAATATCGAGGCCAGATTTTCGCATAAATTACTCGTCCAGTTGGTCGTTTAGCTGTGAATTTTGATAAACGCGCGCAATAATAAAAAAAAAAAAAAAACGCTTGTCGTAAATCAGCCACGAACGGTGATTCGTTTGAACGAGACTCGATTCGTCTCTCGAATCTACGAATAATCGACCGTACACGTGTGCAGCTGTGTACGTGTGTATGCGTGCGTGTGATCTGTCGTTGCACAATCTCGTGAGAAATTTATTGGCGGCTTAAGCACCTCCTCGAGACGCGATCGGTGACGAACGGTCTTCGGCATCGAAATTACCGAAGGTTTTAGCGTTCACGAAACCGTCGGTTCGTTCGAAAGGTGTTCCGAGTCATAGCCGATCCGAGGATCGAGGATACGTGGCCGACGAAAATAGTCGGCAGCGTGTAATAAAAATTATAATTCCGTTGAATTATATGCTTCGAACAAGGAAAGATACTCTGTGATAATCCGTGGACACAATCGAATGGAAATCTTGACATTTCGTCGCTTTTTAGTAAGAAATATTTCCCCCTTTTTTTTTCAATTGCTTTGGTACTCGTGCATTTGCTTATCGAATTCGATTCGATGTTCTTATATCGGTTCTTCGGTATAATAAATTGCAATAATAAATTGGCCGAGTAACGTCAGTGTTGGTAATTGACGTTATAATAAAAAATCGTCGACCACCAAAAGATTAATATATCCAAAATTTCTAATCCGAGAACAATCAAGTCCGGATCGTTTAACTTGAGATATAAGAAACATAATCGCAGAGGCATAAATGATACAGTTGTCAATGATGCAGCTTGTTCACACATCATCGGAGCCGACGGTCAACCTGTCTGACAGGTCGCGAGCGAACGAGCCTTTTCCACTGTCGATAAATCGCGTAACAGCTTCGAGAGGTTTCGTTGCTGTTTCAATGAAAAAGTCAAATAAATCAGTCCAGAAGGGTTCCAGGTGGTATTCAATTCCGAGAGATACGTTGGGGAAGTTTTCTACGTCACCTTGATCATCCAACGATCAAACAACCCTCCTGAACCACGATGCGTATTAAATCTCGACGTTAGAAACCGCTAAACCATTTAACCACTCCAGAACGCGCTGTTACGTACCATCAGCACCCTACTCGTTGACCGTTGCTTTGGCTAGTTTCGTGGCTCGTCAGCGTATCGTCGGCCCGTTCTACCGAAACGGAAAGAGAAGAGAAGGAACGCGGTAAAAACATTGGCCGAAACGTACCCGGTACCGGGACATTGGCAACAATCGAATCCCGGTTCTTGAGACTCGTACCAGTGTCCAGTTCTCACCGAGAGACGGTGGTGTCGAGTCGGCCGGAAACCGGACAGAGCACGGATACACGCAGATGTCCGCACGTGGCACAGGTGGAACAGACGGAGAAGAAGAAGAAGAAGAAGAGGAGGAAGGAGAAGAAGGCCCTTCGGGCCCACGTTCAATGCCAGCCGACTCGGTAAACGGAGGGGGATGGCCGGTAAACGGGGACCCCCGTAAGACACACGTGAAACTGACCAATAGATCCGGTTTAGCGGGTTTCCGGATTCCGCGGGTCATCGGGCGGGACCCCGTTGCAGCGGTACCGTGGTCAGCCCTTCCCGGTTTGTTACGTCCTCGTCCCGTGAGAGAGGGAACAACATACGCCAAGCCAATGTATAAGGACTCGCAACCCCCTTTTTCAACCACGTACTTCGCGCAATGCCCATCCGCATACATTAACGATGCCCATCCTGACCCGGGAATCCGGTTTTCGACAATACCTGGCGCGATCGTGTCCGATCCATGGTTCACCCTCCTCGGGAAACGCGGCCCGGGAAGGATTGGGGTGGTCGGCTGGTGCTTCTTCAAGGTGATCTTGATATTCGTGGTGTTTCCAGCTGGCACTTCGAACGGCGTTTGACTTTGGAGTTTGAAATTTGCTTCCGAGGGGATGGTAAACGGCGTCCTAGTGCAGATTTAATCTTCTGTTATACTTAGGAAGTTAATTTACCCATTGGGCGGTTGGTAGGTATCTTGGACCTCTTTTCTGGGTGCGTCACTGGTGATATTTTTACTTGGAACCATGATACTAGAATGAATTAATCGTGACGAAGGAATTAAGTCTAGATTCTTCAACGGTGACTGATAGTAATTATATAGAAGAGGGGTGTCCCAACCCCCTTGAAGATTCTAATGCGCAAACCATTTACATACATCATCGTTGACTGTCCATCGTCGACGAAATCCGGTTTTCCGACAATACCCGGTGCGCAGTGTTCTCGCATGGTGTTTCGTTATTCTGACCGAGGGTCAAACTTTCCACCTCGCAGGGGATGAAAAGGGGAGGGAACGTGCGACAAGAAAGACCGAATTACTAGGATTTATAATAGGAATATTTCTAGCACGCAATCGTACGCCGTTTCAAAGAAAGCTATCCGTTCTGCTAGCCACAAACACCCCTTACTTTATTTATAACAGCTGCAGGGAAGAAGCAATGTTGAGTGAAATTTTTAATACAAATCAAATATTGGTGAATCGTTACAAAATAGACTGTGCGATCTTTGTTTATTGTGAAAATTATCGTAGAAACAGTAAGGGATGAAAATTAAGTAGTACGGCCTTATAATTAAGTCCAGAGCTTATTAAGAATTTTCATTTCTTTCATATCTAAATCTGAATTCATAGCCTTCTAAATCAAACCTTCCAGCTACGAATATAATTTTATTACACCTTTCCCACTTCTTCGAAGAACCAACCCCTTCCATCGTATTCCTCTCCACGAGCAACCCTTTCCGAAACATCCCCTGAATCACACGATGTCATCCTCAAAAATTTCTCAACTCGCCACTTGCCCCAACCCCATGACTGGCCTCTGTCCATCCTCGACGTCGGTGTCCATCGAAATCCGGTTTCCGGACAATAAACGCGAGCGAAAGGGGGATGGTCGGTGGGTCAGCCGGTTCCACGAAGCAGGCAGAAGATCCACGACAACCTGTCGATGGTGTTCGGGAAAAAGGGGAGGTTCGTTCTCTTTTTTTCCTCAGGGTGACACCAGAAGGGACAGTGACCACACCTCTGTCCAGCCGCGTCCTTTTTAGGGATGACCAGCATCGATATCGTTAGGGGTTGCGCGACTTTGCTTCTATTTTCTTTTTTTTCTCTTCTTCTTCTTCCTCTGCTGTGGGAACGAAAACCTGATTTTCGCGGGCGTCTCGAGGCTGCTTTTTTAATGGTAAACGGTTAAACAGTTGCGGACGACAATGGACGACGGAGCGAAACCGTTTCGAAATTCGTCGACGAGATGTATATTACGGACGGGCAAAGGATTACGCCAGACCATGGGAAAAACCGGACGAACCGGACACCGTTACTGGCTACTGGACAACGTGAACGGAAGCGTTCGATAAGCTTGGCCCACGTTGGCGAAGAGAATGAAGAAGAAAAATCACCTGGCAGTTGGCCTCGAGATTTCGACCGATCCGGCGACGGTTATACGCCGCGACGTTTAACGATCACTTCTGAAGACGGTCGTAAAACCCGCGAACGTTTCCTCCTTAGGGGAGGACGAAGCTACGGAATGCTTCCGCTTTAAGGCCAGCAGGAAACGGCATAATCTTGTTTGCTTCTTTATTCAATATTTATATGATAGAAGTCGAGATTTAATTAACTAGGTTGTTTTTTTGTGCATATATTATTTTAACGTTTGGCGTTCAAATGACACGTTCTCACGAGTACGGTTGTCTCAGGGGAGGATGGCTCTGGATACTTCCGTTATGGGACTTTGGGACGAAGTTCTATTTCTTGTTCAAATAATAATTTGGTATGGCAATTAATGTAATTTTGGTGATATACTTTCATTTGCAAATTAAAAGGAAACCATCTGTTACCCATCAAGGACCACAGTTGAAACAGTCATATGTAGCACGGTCCATCACAACAGTAACCAATAGAAGTAAGATTTCATATTTCCAACACTTACAAATCTCTTGATTTTATAAACAATCACAGTTAACCATATAGTAACTGCGGATTACTTGTTGAGTATTGAAAGTGACTTTTAGATGTATGTGCCAGGGCTTTTATTATATTTCCAAGATTAATAGATGGATCGATAATATAGGTATTTAGATGCTGTACAATTGTTTTTTTTTTTTTTTTTTTTTTTAACGAGTTCACAAAGGATATTGTACGAGGGAAAGTAACGTTAAGTTTCATTTGGAATAATCGTCGATAAAGCGTTCAGAAATACCGTCCTAACAGTGTTCGCTTGTCTCCGATGGTGATTGATCGATTTGCCAGCGTTCACTTAACGCGATTCGATTTGATTTTCTCTTGACTGATTCCGGTTGTCATAGTCTGAAGGCTTCATTACACGTGCTTTATTAACCGCCGACTGTTATACGCCTCAAATTGCCTGGCTAATAAGAAAACAGAGTTTCAGTCGGTGCCGATAAATGTTCGCTCGCATTCGTTACAGAGTAGTGTATCACGGATAGAGATGAATTCCCTCGTTTAGCCTAAATATGTATGTGGACCTGTTGTACCAGAGTGCTTGCAATTTTTATTTTATAGTATTTTGGGATTTTGGGAATTTAAGATTTTAGTATTTTGTGATTTTGGTATTTTAGGGTTCTGGACTTTGGAGATTTTGGGATTTTGAGAATTTGGCAATTTGGGATTTTGGGATTTCGAGAATTTGGGAATTTGAGATTTTGAGAATTTGGCAATTTGGAATTTTGGGGTTTTGAGAATTTAGGAATTTGGGATTTTGAGAATTTAGGAATTTGGGATTTTGGGACCTTAAGATTTTAGTATTTAGGGATTTTTGGATTTTGGGAATTTGGGATTGAAGGATTTTCGAATTTTGGGATTTTGGAAACATAGGGTTCTAGAATTTTAAGAATTTGGGATTTTGGGATTTTAGGATTTTACAATTTTGAGATTTTGAAATTTTAGAATTTTGGAATTTTGAATTTTGGGACTAGGATTCTAGGAATTAGGACTTTAAGATGTTAGTATTTAGGGATTTTGGAACTTCGAGATTTTAGTACTTTATCATCTAGCATAAAAAAAATATCGTTCAAAGAAATATTAAAAGTCTTGCTTTTCCGTAAAAATTCTCACTTTCTCGCAAAATCTCGTTGTCACGTCCTTAATATTCCATTAACCATTCTTTCGTCTCATAAAAACTGGCGAGATTAAATAAAACCTTTATGCATTCGTCCCTGGAATATCGATCTGATCTCGAATAACCGCAAAACTGTGCCCTGATCTATTCAACGTTCCACATTCCTCTAAACGTTTTATCGATCTCATTTACATCTCGCGCGTCGAACAATCAGCTGTTTATTCTGAAACGGAGAGGCAACGATTTCATACGCCAGTCATTGTGTATTGTGTTGTATCGAAACGATCGATCGAACGTCAGCCAACTCGTGTAATTTTCCACGCGTCAATGGATAATTATGAATTCCAGTTTGATTGTCGAACTGTCGGTAGCTCAGCAACACCGTAATCGACGATATCCTTTCCCTCTGTTCAATATGAAATCCGGTTTCCTACACTTTTTTACGAATTCAAGTGGTTACATATTTGGTAATATAATAATACAAGTTCCAATTTTGTTGAAAGTGTGATTCTCTGATATTCAATTTTCTATATATCAATAGTGTTTCATTATTATTCCAGATCAACCAGGAAACTACAATGAAATCTAACATATTGATTGTTTAATTATTATTCTATCAAAAGTAACTTCCAGTTAAAATTGAAATAAATACCTAGGATCTAATGTCACCAATTAACGTTAACACTAAACCGATCGAAGCGGTCAAAACAGTCGATCCGAGTGTTTCTTATTTTAAATCACAAAATTTATAATATTAGGATGCTTTTATCCAAAGGTTTCATTATTTATTTATTTATTTTTAATTTAAAATCAAGTGTACACAAAACTTTAGCGTATAATAAAGAATCTTTATGAAAAGTTGATGCATCATTGAAATAAGAACAACATGGCCGTCAAGAGTCATTTCGATTCTCCTCTAAAATCTGGCCGGTTCTTGAAGAAGGCCAAGAGAAAACACATTCCAAAAGCTGGTCCTCGATCGATCATTCGCAAACGAAGTGGCGCACGTCGTTGAACGACGAGTCAGCCCACCCTGGAACGTCACCGGAACAGTTCCCCGTGATCGTCGGCGTTAAATCATCCGAGTTGGAGCAAAAAGCGTCACGCGACAAGGAAGCCTCGTTACGACCAAGCTACGGAATCATTTATCTCCTCTGGCTACGTTAGAGCACCGTTTAAGCGGATTTTCCATTTCTCGATCGCGTACCTCCATCTCGTCCATTCATAATCCATTCATAAATTAACCCGATAGTACGGATAATGACGGATCAGGCCCGAGGGATTCGTCGTTGACCCGCGAACCGGTCGACCAACAAGATCTGTTACGATTCATAGCGGATCGAGCAGATGGTTCGTGTAAAACAAATTGGCAAAAGTTGGGTGCGGGGTTAATCTATGGCTTGCTTCTTATGGGATTTTATTCGCCAACGGTGTTACGATGTTGAATCGTGGCCGAGGCGATGGACTGGTGATCAAATATTGAAATTGGGAAATTCTTAGTTCTCGGAAGACGTCGAAATGCTTCGAATCTTAACACGTTGGCTGCCACGGGGGTCACTG
Source organism: Stelis phaeoptera (assembly GCA_943735885.1). Lineage (NCBI taxonomy): Eukaryota > Metazoa > Arthropoda > Insecta > Hymenoptera > Megachilidae > Stelis > Stelis phaeoptera. The sequence goes on along the minus strand of OX030939.1, from coordinate 8,098,986 downwards.
GTCACCGGCACCCGAAATGTTTTACAATCAAATAATTAACAAAAGAAATGACGAAACAAACCACGGATAGCGTTATCATTAAGCTAATAATGCTAGCTATCGATTTGAAAGGTTAAATTTGAAAATTAGTTGATTATATTCTTAATAATTTGGATTTCAACGTGTCTGACTACGCACGTCCGTTTTCACTGTGCCAGTCAACGTGTTCAAAATTCGAAAGTATGAAAGTATGATATTTGAAATGTTGGAAATCTTAAAGGGTTCGTGGTGTATCTGTTGCGATTATGTATAATTGCCGGTTATTACACATAATCGCCACTAACTTTGGTAAATGTGATAAAGTAATGAATATTTATGAAAACCGTTGGTTTATATAACTCCCAATTCGCAATGGTGAATGTGATAAATATCTTGACTTATTGAGCCAGTAGAGGATAATTTCTCGTTGGACACTACGACGCGAGAGGCTTCGAATAACAATATTTTATTTTATAATTTATAATGAAAAATTCACATGGATATAGCCTGAACGAAATTTGAATAAGGAACTGACGTGTCTTGTCAAACGAAAGACCTAAGTAGAGAAAATAATTTTATGATTAAAACTTATACAAAACTAAATCCATATTCTAGAGAAGAAAACATTTTTCCAAATAACGTTTATTGCTTCTACCACAAATTATTAAATATTTTAAGGATACTTATTTAGGCATTTAGAATTACAAAGTTTACCAGATGTTTTCCATTTGCACTTGTCAGAATTGCATTGTCCCTTGCTAACACATCGCTGATATCCCTGACCTCCTTCTCGAAGTGATATAAAGATGATTTAAAGTTATGGACTTTTATCACGTTCGCCATTACGAGTCGGGAATTATATAAACTCGCCGGTTAATTTCATAAATATTCAATAATAAATTTAGTGGTGATTGTACATAATAACCGGCAACATAAACTGTTTTACATAAACTGTTTGGAATTATCTACAAACAGTAATGTTAACGCTTTGAAATCTGATCGCCACGCGTTCCTTATTTTAATACAACTTTCTAAGATTGTATTCCTAACGCTTAAGAATCACAACCGAAAGACTGGTAACTCTTCTCGTTTAGATAGCAAATTCTCGAGATCGGCCTTCGAAGCGTTAATTTAGATTAATACGGTCGATTGCGAATCCCTCATTTTCATGAAACCAATAACCTGTCCGCCTTCTCTTACTATGATTATCCTTACGGTCTCGTCTCCTCTCGTATCTTCTTAATTCTATCAACAAACGTGAATCACCGTCGTTCGCGCAATAAACGTTAATTAACCCAATTATTCCACGATCATCCCCCATTCACTTAACGTCGCGACGGTTAATCGCGTTCACGGTGAAAATTAAGTGGCTCGATGTTTCTCCTCGTTGTTCCATCGCGAGATCTGGTTCCGAATTAAGCGATCCCTCCTTTTCTTCCCTGCCCTCCTGTTGCACGAACGATCGTCACCACGGACAGAATAACGACAGGATGCTTTTAACGAAACGGATCGACGTTCGTGTCCGTATTTATACGCTCGATGTCGGTGAAAATACGGCCTCGTACAACTTTTGCTATCGGTGGCTCTCGGACCGCGTAATGGTGTCCGCTCGGCTGTTTTAGGACGCGGCTAAGCATCGGTAATTATTTATCGGAACGAGCCTCGTTCCCGACGAAATTGTTCTGTCACCTTTCTCGAACCTGGCCTACGGGCTGCCTTCGTTCGAGCATCCTGATTTTAAACTGTGCCATTTTTCAACGCCCTAACACGAGAAGACGTTACGGTGTTTGAACGAGATTGTACTCGGGACGGTTTTCTGCTACGAACCTTGGCCAAGTGTTATTGTCGCGTCGTTAGGACGCTGTTGTTCCCGAAGCGTGCTATCCGTTCGGGTGATAAAAGTTAACGCTTGTGTTTGACGACCAACGGACCCGGTATTTATAGTCCGTTCGAAATTAATGAACCGTTCGGGAAAGGGGATGAATGGTTTATCCTTCGATGGTCGAAATAAATTGCACGATTGCTGCGGAAAATGTAGGCGCAAGAGTTTCTCGGCTGTAGCATGTTTATATATGTAGGTAACACGGACTTAAATTTTATAGTATATTCAGTGTGTTTGCGAATGCAACTGAGATTAGTGGATGACAGATGATTTTGGAAATTGTCATTGAGGTAACTGTCCCAGTTGACGACTCGTTAATAGCTTATCATTCTGCAGCTTTCTTTGTGGTATGAAAAACGTCCTGTTTATATGATAATTTATGGTAAAGATATAATAGGCTGTCGGTGTACGAGTTTATGTCCCAAATATTGACCTACTTCGGACTAGATCATTGATTCCTACATATTGAATCTAATTGTAAATGTCCCAATTTGCGATCGTTTGAACAAATTGAAGTTGCAACCATTTGCAATATGGACACAGTGAAAAGTGAATACTTCTGTATGATATTTCATGTCAATCACAGGGCTTTGTATAGTATCGGAGTAATCGATTATTGATTTCCATAATTACTACTAAATTAACAAAAAATTTCTTTAAAATTCACAAATATTTCTGTACTTATTACATTAATATTAAAAATTTTGCGATGCTCTATCACCTATTAGATAGATAAAACTATCTGCATGATATTCCGATTATTCGCTGACGCTTATTAATAACAAACAAAATGCATTAGTTAAATAAGAATGATAAAGTGTCAATAATTAGGACAGACTCGCTAATTGGGACATTTACCTTACGATTAGTATCGACATCGTCGTTGCTATTGGTATTGTCACTGTAATTACCGTTATTGCCATTCCAGTCGTCATTCTCCTATGTTGTTACCATTATTATCGCCACTGATTTTCAATTTTTATTTTTATCACTATTATCATTCTCACTGCTATAATTACTCAACAAATATTACCTTCAAAAATTGCATCCCCCTTTCTCAACGAATAACTTTACCGAATCTGAACACAGTTCCCTGTAATCAGCATTAATTTCTGCCAGTTCCAGGATGGAAACTTCAATGTCAATTTTCTTCAGCTCGCTTCGGGCGTTCGTCTGCACGCGGCGCGTTCGGAAGCTGGTAATTGAACGTGGCGGGCGTATACTTGCCTGTAATACATCGAATACCGATGCATCGCGATCCTGTCCCAGAATGCGTGTACGTGACCATCATTCATGGTCGCTTGATAAATAATTATCGATAGTTGCAGCTCGATATCAACGGCGGCGGCGGCGGCGGCAAACGTCGTCCTGCTTGGGGTTCTATTATAACCGTGCTGCACGGGCCGAGGATTTTATCGCTTTCCACGACGTATTTTCACCGGTCGACCGTATAAATTCCGACGATAGGATCTCGACAAATGAAATTACAGGCCGGGACCCCGTTAGCCCCAGCTACAATGTACGTTGCGATATCGCCGGGCGTCATCGGTTCATTGTGACTGCGCTGAACTCGATTCTCTGCTGCATAGCGTTCGAATAAAAGGAAACGATGAGATTTCTAGGGATCTTTTTACGAATTTTGGAGGAAAGTGTTACAACATTTAACGATAGGAACTTTGGAAAATAGAAATAAAATAGATTAAAGAAAAATTCGAAATTTATTGACAGCCGGTTCAAGGATTATATCTATGGCCGATATTTTTCTGTAGCTTTCAAAAGAAATAACATGGTTGACATAAAAAGTATCTCCGATTAAAGTCAGCCATCGGTACGGGCGGAATACATCAATTAGAGTTATACATATAAGCTTAAGAAGCTAGGAAATGTTCAAGTATTCATCATGACGGGAATTATCAAAGCGGTAACACGGCGAACGTAAAGTATCTTTTACTGTTCGCGTCGTCGGAGTCAAAGTTCAAAATTTTCCATAAACCGCCTGCGAAATGCCGTTAAGGAAAAGGTACAAAAGAAGCCGGTGCTTTCAATCTATGAAGACCGTGTTCAGTTCGCGTGGTGTACGTCGGGAACCTCGTCAAGTATCGTCGATTTATCGTCCGGCTCCGTTGTAGAAGCGAGGCGAAGTCGCATTGTTTCAACGATTCCCCGAAGATCGTGGGTTGTCGACGACCCACTGGGCAACAGGTTGATATCGCGTTTAACGGTACACCGGTGTGTATCGGTATCGGAACCATTGGCTTGAAGTAAATACTGTTGTAGCGATATTCCTCGGGACAAGAAAGAACCTGGTGACGACTCGCGGTAGGGAATAAGTCGCTTGTCAGCCCGTTACCGATGACCGATGACATCCAACCGAGTAATACTTAATAGATCTTGGACTTCTTCGTGAACGAACGATGTTCGTTCCTTCTTCTTCTTCTTCTTCTTTTATTTTTTATTTATTCATCTCTGCGCTTGTAGCAGAGAGGAAACAGGCTTGCCCGCGGGGTGCTTGCAAATGAGACAGGTCCCTGGTCCGAGCGAACGAGGTATTGATAATTTGTCGGTAAATTATTGCTGCGTGAATTGGTGGAAATGCTGTACTTGGCAAAGAAGGAAAAAAGGAACACCGGCGAGGAACCGTTTGAGTAATTACGACGGTACACCGTTGACGAGCAGGGTTATACAGTTAGGCCCGAGTGTTTCGATAAAAACGCTTATCGGAATCTTTCCTTTGAAACGTGTTTAACGTAAATTGCATAATCTGTTGAATTTCACGATTAGACATCGTTTGGAGCCGGGATTCTAATCGCGGCGCAACGCGTTAATCGTCGCAGTGGAAATGGTCACATGCATGGTCAGACACTTTATAACTTCCTTTTTTTAGATTAAGCTGTCGATTTGATTTTTCTTGTAATTATAATCTATACAAAGTGAGAAGATTTATATCTTATACAGTAAATAGAGGGTGCCACGTGTATATGATTCTACAGTCCTTGGTCATCGAATTAGGACTACGTACGAAAATTTCACTATTATGGCTATAATATTGAAGGCCAAGCAATAGGAAGATGTCATACAGACTCGATTGCTTCCGTTTTACACGTCTATAGGATCAGGAATAACCTAATATACGTACATGCACGATGGAGCACCATGCCACAGAGTCTAATCCGTCACAATGTTGCTTTCATCCAAAAATATCCTTTTGCTCCCATGGCCAGGCTATTCTTCCGACTTGAACGCCATAGAAAATATCTGGAGCCTATTCAAAAGACTAGTTTACAGCTCTCCAAGCACAAGAATGACAGATATTTGGGGAAATAATGAAGATATAAAGCATATGATCAAGCAACGTGTACGAACTATGCCAGAAAGGGTACAAGCTGTCATTAAAGCAAAGGGTGGAATGTACTATGATAGCAGCTAATAAATTACATCGTTACAATTTGAACAGGCCTTTTAATTTTACGGAGAACGTGAAAAATGCTGAAAAGTAATGTCCCTAATTCGCTGGGCCAAGGACTGTACCATCGAACGTGATAATTAAAATTTTCCAAAAATATAGATCACGAATAATTCGTCAGAATATCTGTTTCTAATCGAACGAATATCGTTTAAGTTTCAGATTAACTCGACTGGGGCGCACGGGGTCTAAAGACGTTAAATCACGGCGGCCCTGTGGGGTTATCAACGCTGCGGGCACGGGAGCGCGCCAGCGCCGAGACGGCGTCTCCTCTTTCTCCTCTTCTTCTTCTTCTTCTTATTCTTGTTGCGACGGTGGTGGCGGCGTCGCGGTTGCAGTCGCGTCCAGTGTGGGTTACCGCATACTACGAGCAAGGTGAAAGAATGTCAAATGATGATTGGTCATTGCGGTGGCCAATGGGTCCCCGACTTGTCGACTGGTAGGTAGGCGCTCGCCGTCGCGGTTACCGGCGCCGCCTCCTGGTGCATCGAGCGATCAAACTGCAAGCAGTCGCTCGTAAACGACGCCTGCATTACTGAAACCGCGTCCCGACGATCCGGTCACGTCTATGAGCATAATTGTACACCGTAACGATACACGGTGACACTGTTACCACGTTGAACATTACACTTTCATCGATTGATAGGATGATGATGTTAAATCGAGTCTGTTGATGGAACGATTGATAGATGAGGTTTTCGAAGCATTTTAATTTTGTTGCAGCGCAAATCGAGCAGGGTGGTAAAACATGTTGGAAGTCTAGCTGTCAATCCAGGATCCATCGTGAGCCAGACGTGATATTTTTAAAAGCAGAAGTTAATTATTTTGAGATTCCAGGAACGTAAGCGAGAAAGAGTTCAAAGTTTGGTTTGAATTGTGGACTTTCTTCGTGGTCCGTGGTTCAAGCTTTCATTATTAAGTATACCCTTTTAAAATAATAAGATGATAACAGAAAGTATGCCTGCTACACTGACTGGCGTAGTGAAAACGGACGTATGTAGTCAGACACGCTGAAATTCTAATTATTAAAAATACAATGCATTTATTTTCAAATTTTACCTAGCAATTCCATCGCTAGCATTTCCATTTAATCGTTTCTTTTGCTAACACGTTTACTGTCAAGGCTTACGAGATAGTTAACGTGTTGATGACCAAATTTTATTAATTGTGTGATTATGTAACATTTAGGGTGTTGGCCACTCCTACTATCTTGTAATACTACTATCTATAATTTCGAGTATTTGCTAACCATCAGTTGTTTCTTATGAATTAATCCAAGAAATGGTAACCAAAATAGTGACCATCAAATTCAATAGCATGAACGTTGCTTTGCAATCCTTCCATCGGAATACAAATATCTCAATAAAAGTATCGCAAAAAGCGCTTCCAGTAAAACGTTTAGCTACCATTTCCACGTTGGCATGGCAAAATTTATTACATTCCCATTTATGCATCGTAAAATCGCTCTAGATACTCGTTCTTCGAATTTTTCCGAACCATCGCATCGACAAGAACGCGTACGCTATCATCTCGCAGAAACTAATTAAAACTAAAGTTCATCGTTGGTACTGTTTCCCTTGTCAGCGAGGATAGTTTGGACTCGTCTTTCGTTGAAAAAGAAACGCAAAAATTCGCAGTTACGTAACTGCGAGCGTCCAGTATCCGACCGGTTGATAGCATAGTTCGTTAAGCACGTCTTAAAACGCGAATTCCTGACAAGTGCCTTCGATACAGTTTTCGGATGCCAGGGATTCCCCGGTGTAAAGAGATTTCCCGTAATGAGGTATGCATTGGGTGTGTCCCTTTCCATTTCGCGAGCCGAACGCGAACGCCTTTCGCCAACGCGATCCCCGTAGCTTCAGGAATGTCGTCGCGTCGCTCAGCGTCGCCTGGCGTCGCGTCCCTTCACAGAAATGGAATTTCATTGACCATTATCGAGACCCAGGTATCGTTTCAACCTCTGAATCAACTCGAATTCGTTAGTCATTCAATCATTGACCGAACATTATTCGTTTTAAAGAAAAATAATAATTCCGTTTGCACGCAGAAGCCTTCGACTTATTAACACGTTCACTGCTAATACTTTGAATATTGTTTTGTAATCAAGAAGACAAACCTTGAGTAACATAGAAATTATTTATCTAACAACGTAACGTACCAAGCTGTAGGCTTAAATTTGAAAATTATTTGCTATCTACCGTTACAATCAAAAGTAGAATTAACGGAACACTTAAATAATTTTCTCAGAAATAGCATGAAATGTTGAAGATCGAATTTATTCGCAAGCCGATGATCTTGAATGTTCAAGCTTGCGTACGAAAGCGTATGTGTGCACACGGACGTGTCTTAGGGCATCAGGGACACGAGGGTTGTTGACTCTGGCCTCGTCGCTTACACGCTTGACGGAAAAACGTCGACTTAGGCATTCAACGTCAGCTGCGACCGATTCCGCGGTAGCACACGCCAGACCAGTTCAGCGAATTGAGTAGCTCCACTTGCCATATCCTGCCGCGTCCTGCAGACATTTTCCTGCCTATTACGGCTCGGCCGGATCGGCCTCGGGCAAAGAACTGTTCAATGAAATTCTCCGCTCGCCGAGCGGACGATCCATCGAGCGGATCGTCGCGGATTCCGCTTCCGTCCGGACGAAGGCTGCGCGATCTCGATCTTGGGACTCGCCAGCACCGATGAATCTTCTTTTCATTTTTTTCCATCTTCTTACTCCTGTTAATTGCTCGGGTCGTTTAAGAATTCAGGATGGGACTCGGAGGACGTGACGTTGAATGTGTAATGCGTGCTCTTGTAAAAACATTCTACCTGCAGAGTTTTTGTATCCGGTGATTAATGGTAATACGGGTTAAATTAGATAGCCTATGTTTATTTGATCAATTTTGTCATTCTCTAAATTAAATGTTTTTCCTTTATAAATTCGAAATTATTTCCTTGCGTAGTATGAAAATGTGAAATTTGAAATTTTTCATCTCTACATTTCGTATAGGCTAGATTTCGATGATTAAATAACGTAAAGCGTTGTCGAAAGGTTAGACGTGGTAATTTAGAATGAACGAGTTATCATCAGTAGCTGATGTGTCTCCGTCGTGTTTTAGGTCATGTTCCACTATCATCGAGGATTAGAAAGTGTCATGTTTTCTCTCTTTCTCTCAGAAAGTTGAGGATATCTCGGTAGATCTCCAACGACATCGCCAAGAATGGATGTAACACCATTCATAGGCGGCTAGCAATTTCCCAAAGGGGCTGTTTTACAGAAGACAAACTTAGTCTGGCGAAAATTACACGAAGTCATTCTGCTTACCACGAAACGGGTTGCAGGTGTACGGATTCTTGTTTTCTATCAAAATTCCTCGCCAATGATCATTACCATCAGATTTAATTTGTTAATTAAAAGAATTTTAAACTGACACTTTCATCCCAAGAATTTTCTCCTTTTCCTTTCCTTAATTATCTGACTCAGATTAACCCTTTGCACTCGGTTGTCCTCTCTGAGGAGACACATTTAATTTACTAAAGTATTTCGAAACGTGAAATTGAAGTTTCATTTACGTTAGAATATAGAAAATTTAGGAATTTACGAATATTTGTAACTCTTTTCTTCCAAAACAGTGCATTAGATTTTTGGAAATTTTGCTGTCAAAATGGAGTGGATTTCGCAATCCTATCTATCGACGAGCACCATGATAGTGTTAATCAAAAGATGCTGATGTATCCCGCAATCCGGACAACACCTTCACGTTTTACGACCTTCTTTCGCTTTCGAACACACGGTGTTTTATGAATCCATTTCCAGTCTGACCTTCCAGATGCTTAACGACACCCACGCGAATTGACACATCGACACGTGTTCGTTCCGCGAGTCTACTTTATCAATCCGATCGGACACCCAAGGATCCCGATCGACGATAAATACGATTTTCTCGGTTAACGAACGCGAAACAAGCCGACCCCGTTGAAAATTCCAATCGGTCGAAAATTTGTCACGGAAACCACGTGACACCGCGTCGTAAATAAATGGCGAGCACGCGTCACGGTTCGCCGCTGGGACAAGAACGATTCCAACGAGCGAAGGTCGGCTCTGAACGTCGACGATTTCCATTCAATCGATCCCCGGCCAGCTTTGACCTTTTCTCGATAGGATCGTGTCTCGGGTGATCGATGAAAAAGGAAAGGGAAAATCGATATAGATAAACGGCGCTCGATCACAATCGACGTCTGGGTGGTGATAAAATGTACGATGTTTCTCGATCCGGTGACATTCCCGGCTGAAGTCTTGAAACGAAACGGGTGATAAGTTTATTTTCTCGTTAGATTCGAATCTGATCGTTAGTCGAAGGTAATATTTGAATAGAAGCGTCACCCATACTCGGGTGCCAATTGAATTTTCATAGAATTTTGTCGCTTGTATTATTAATATCCTTTTAATAACTTCATTAGAAATCGTCGTATTAGATACTCCAAATTCTGAATATTAGAAGTTACGACGAATTCTTTGCCTGACCAAGTTTTCTTTAGTATAGCAGTGAAGGTATTAATTAACCCTTTATCGGAGTATTCTAAAATGCGAAATTTAAATTATAGAAAATTAAGAAAGGGAATAAAAATAAATAGATTGGCAAATATTTCTAACACTTTTCTTCCGACACAGTGCGTTTGGTTTCTGGAAGCATAGCTGGAAAATTAGATTAGGCCCGATTACCTCCAAAAATGCTTCGAGTGCAAAGGGTTAAAGAAAACTTAGAATTATAAACGCTAAATAAGTTAACTCTCTCTGTAGCCGAAATTTGTATATTTTCGAAAATATACGTTACTTATATTTCTAAATCGCAGTAAGATATTTACTTCGTTACACTAGAATTTTCCAGTATATAGTACATAATAAATAAACTGGAAATGTGAGTTTTGAATTTACAATAGAAATTGAATAAATTACTTTTAGTTGATAGAAATCTGTCGTACACGATAAGTTTCGAAGAAATTCATCATAAGCGGGATATATTTTTCTCGGCTGGTGTTATTTCGTTGACGTGCAAGTACTGTGTGTTGGATCGAGGTTTCCGTGTGCAGGCAAAAACTGGACAAAGTTTCTCGGCCGCGAGGAGGGTAAATCGGAAACGAAACTCAAGGAGATTCCGAACTTTCATTAAGCGCACACGAAAAGAAACAGAGAAGCGAACCAGAGCCTCAAGGATGGCGAAGGGAGGAGCACCATTGGCGTGGACGTTCAGAAATTTTCTCCTGGTCGTTCTTGCTACAGAAATAGCCAAGAACAAAAACTGTTTTAGGCATGTAACAATTTCAATTAACGTAGTTAATCAATTTTGTGAAAGTTTCTGAAAAATAATTTATAATCGATAGAAGATTTCATATTTTATGATACAGGCGTAGTATTTTATTTTGAGAAGTAAGCCTTCACGTCCTTTTTATACAATATTTCTTTTATAAAAATTAGGAATATTTCCTTGCCACAGCCAAGGGATTGAAAGTTATGGTATATCGGTTATTAATGAAGCCTTTTGGTGTTTAGTCCATACTTACGGATCCCAAAACACTTTTCAAAGAGACCAGAAGAAATTTGAAAAATACTCATAATACATCTTCAAATTACCTCCAATAGCTAGTAACATAAATTTAGAAATTTTTAAAATTAGCGATAAAAAGATTATCCTGGAAAATACATATAACTGACAAGGGGTGAAAATATACAAAATACCATTGGCATTTTACTTGTGACATTTCTTCCCTCCCCTGTCTATCCTTTGCTCTCGTCGTCCTTTTTTCTTTCATATCCAACGGGTACTGCTCCCTTTTTTTTTTCCTCTCTCTTTCCCCCTTTTGGTATCCTACCTTTCTCTTTGCTCCTTCTTTCTTCTCCTGCTTCTCCACGCACAGACGATCCCCTCGGTAAGAAATACATCGTAATGATATTAAAAGAAGCAACGACGACGGCCGCGGCATCATGCAGTAACGTTGTATCGGCTGGAAATGTCTTCGAGGTTTCTTCTCTTTTCGATATCTTCGAGGAAACAGGTGCGCGCATCCGACCGCTTCGCTTCTGATACGGATTTTCATGCTCAAGGACGAACGAAGATTATGTTACCGTAGGCTGTTCAACTCTTTTCTATATGGAGCTCGACATATACACTGTGTCGTTTAAGGAACAACCATAATTTGATATTCTATGAAAAACAAAGGCAAACCGAATCGGTAGATTCTCTGTTAATTAAATAATTATAATTCTGGATGCTGTTTAGTATTACATATAATTGGCTTGAAACGCAGGTGGTCTAGGGTGTTTATCGAGGGAATAATTGAAATTAATACTGGCAGTTACAATATATTTAATTTAGAAATTAGAATTCTGGCGGGGTAGTAACGGTAACAGTGTCGCCGTGTGCCAAATGTCCAATTTTGCAGTTATGTATTTTCCCTAGCACTCGTTTGTCTGAAAAGTCGATTCGATCGATTAGGAGGTGACCTCGAAGGAGTCTGCTTCCTTAAATAAGAAAAGGAAAGAAAGTTTTGGGTTTAGTATTCAGGCGATAAACAATTGGAAAGCGTTATAAGTAAACAGACGAATCATCTCCCTATTAAACCATAGTATGAAACGTGACAAATAAGAACATAAACTTACTTTTGCCATACCAATGGCAGTTGATTGCTGTAAAAATACTAAATAACAATAAATATCAAAGCTTACGTGTAATACTAACATAACAAGTAAAAAACAATCGTTTTATATATTTCCCAACGTCCATAAAACATCGGTTAACAGTGTATTCTGTTTCACTCCATCGCACCCCTATTTTTCCCCGGTAACATTTGGTACACGCTGCTCGACAAGATCCTCCACGCACGCAGCCAGTCATCGGTTGGAAATCATTGAAAGAGGATCAAAAAGACAGGCGGCTCCGTTCGCGAGAGGGGTCGGGGAGGAAAAAGGAGGAAAGACAGAAAGAGAGTGGCACGGAGGAGGAAGGAGCGAAACATCGTGAGTGAAACGGAGCAGGGATGGAGAAGGGAAGAAAGAGAGATGTCTGGAGGAGCGAAGAGAGGGCCAGAGAAATTTCTCGATCAAATAAACGCGTTTCGCGGCGCGGGAGATCGCGACCACGCCCTGTCTTCTTCCCTGCCGACGCGACGGCCTTCCTGCGACTTTTCGAGGCGGACAGACGCGGGGAATGGAAACAGCACGCACAACACGCGCGTCCTCTTTGCTGGCCAACCGTGCACAGGATCAGGATCGTGTTGGAAAACGAGGAACTTGAGAAAAAAAGAATTTTAATCGATGTAGTTAGATAACCGTAACATGTTCCGGACGACTTTGAATTCCACGGACGGTTTGTTTTTCTTGGAAAATTTATTAATAATTGGATTAGAAAACATTTGCACGTTTTGACGGCGATTCTGGTCGAAATTGGCTTTGTATTTTATTTTCATCGAGAATTTTCAGATAGGAATCGAAAGAGAAACGTTTCCTGTGGCATCAGCTGGATCCCCGGATGTTCCGGTCGGTCTGGAGGGTTCGCCTAACGAGCCGTGCCGGTGCGAGCAAGCGTAATTACAGGGCGTGGCGGATGTGGCGCCAATGCTTCGCAAATACTTCGCCCCTGGGAATAAAATTAATCTGTATTAAAGAGGGCGCTAGCTACGCCCCTAATCACTGATAACGAGGACAATCTTGCAAGTATTAATATTCGATATCCGTATATTTCTTAATTGTTCTTTTTAAATTAAATTACTTACGATGATCGATCAAGAAAAATATAAACACTTCGATCGTTCCAATATCGAAAATTAACACCACCGTTTCTAACATAGAAGTAACTTTCACGATTTTTAACAAATAAACTTTCCGACGTGAACGCTAAGCGATAAAAAGGATTCCATAGATACTTTGAGGATCGTTTCGTCGAGTCGCATCCTCGTCAAGCACCGAATAATTTCATCTGCCGGTGGCGTGCTCGTAAATCCATCCGCGGGAACGTTTACCAGAAACACGCTTCTCAATTCGTCCAGAAGGATCTGTCGATCGTTTCGCGATACGCGTATCCGTTCGCCGGTGGCTCGGGCGGACTCAGGCCGGCCCGATCTCAAAAACGACCTCGATTTCCAGCGACGTATCGTGACACGGGATCTCGCGAAGGCCGTGTTGCTACCGTAACAAACCCGGAATCAAACGTAGACATCGTAGACGGCTTTCAATGGTGATTACTTTGAATGAACATTCAAATGTTCTTAAATGTAATTGTCAGTCGAACGATATTAAGACACGACCGAGGTCTAGGATTCTGTTAAATTTGATAACACATTGATTCTAAACAAGAAAGTCTATCGTGAAAGGCTCTATCGCTTACCTTTCCCTAGATTCTCCTAGAATTCTGTTAAAATGGACTTTTATCTGTTCCCTAGGACCCAGGGTTATAGATTTTTCTTCAATTCTTCGGGGATCCTCTCAAAATCGATATTAAGTTATCTCTTTCCCTGGATTCTCTCTACATTTCCCTAAATTCCTAGAAATTCTCTCAAATTCAAAAGTACATAGGCTCTACCTTTCATCACCACCCTAGGTTTCCCCTAGGTTCCTCAAGAATCTTCCCAAATTGAAGAACCAATAATAAAAGGCTCAGTCTCTTACCTTTCTCCTAGGCTCTCCCTAGATTCCCCTAGGAACTCCCCAAATTCGAAAGCAGGTTGGAGAAGGTTTGCTCCCGTTTACGTCGTTTTAAGATCGTCGTGATAAAGCCACGTTCACGCTCGCTATCGACTTCCTTTTAATGCAGCCGTTTCGACGTGGCTGATTGTTACGTGGCTGTATGTTTAATGAAATTGAAAGATGGGGTGGATCGATATCGGCGGGGTTAACAAGATCCGAGGGCAGAATGATACATGGTATCTTGGTTCGAATGGATGGCGTTAAACGTCCAGTGACGTTCGATAAAGTCACTGCGACAAAAGTTTTCTGAATTTGTTCAAGAAAAATACACTGTCCAACCAATTCGTTAGAATTCATAGATGACGACAGTTTTCCTAATACAGTAAACTGGCGCTAAATCTCAAAGTCAATTACGAAATTAAAGAAATTTGGAACCGTAAATTATTCACGGTCGATTAATAGGAAAATAATATGTATAATACTTATGTTAGTTAATAACAGGATTAAGGGAATACACGTTTTCCGTCGGATAACAAAAGGCAGAGTCTACAGATGGCGACGCGACGTCGCGCGTGATTCCAGGAATAAAGAACGTTCGCCAGGGGAATTTCGTTCGTGTTCCTTAAAAGCCAACCTCCACGGATCATTATCAGAACCGAGGACAGCTATCGACCCGACCTTCGGGTTTTTACGTTCGCGGATTATATTATAGCGCTTCTCACGTTTCTCGATACGCAGCTTGTAAAGAGCTACCTGGCCGAGGCCATCTTCTCGATTATACACGGTGTCCTGCCCCGATTTTATCACCCGAAATTCGTTATCTGTTCGTAAAACATCCGGGCAACGTTCTCGGGGATAGTTCTTTAATCCTCCGCACTTTCAATAACTTTTGATGCAATCTAATGTTGCTTTTCAAAATCAAAAGTTTCGTTTCGAAATGAAAATTTAAATACCGTGAATCACCCAAGTTTCCTTAATTAATCTACCATATTCCGATACGAATGAAACTTGAATTTTACGTTTGTAATTCTTTTGGGAGGCATAAGGTTAAAATTATTAGCCTACATCGATAAGGATCATCATCAGCCGATTCATCTCTCGAATTAGTCACTTTTTAAACCGACAACACGAACCAATTTAGAATATCTATCAGTAAGAATTACGTTTCCTTTGAAAAACGTCCGTGTATAATCGTTCCACGGTCAGATCCAGTTGAGTCTTCGAAGATTTCATTAAAAGCAGATAAATCTTGGGGCTGTCAAATCGTCGATCGATGGACAGTCAGAAAATAGAAGGCAAGGTGAAACGAGATAATCCCCATTAAGTCTGACGTTTAATACCTGGCCTCGATGTGTCCGACGTTGACCCCACCATGGCTTCCAATGGTACCACGTACGATCTCGGCGAAAAACATCATCCCCATTTTCTTATGGTAGCTCGCTTTCTAAGCTTTTGTGGTATGCCAATTCTAGAAATAAAATTGTTTGTTAATTCAATATTCCAAGTCCAAATAAGATATTAACAATTGACTAAACATATTAGATAAATTTAGCAACCAAAAATTATAATAATTATGTATTAAATTGGATCCATAGAGAGACTGACACCCGGAATTATTTACAATCAAATAATTGACAAAAAGAACTATGAAATAAACCGCGGATAGCGTTAATATTAAGCTAATAATGCTGGCTATCGAATCGAAAGGTTACATTTGAAAATTAATCGACAGCATCCTTAATAATTAGAATTTTATCGTGTCTGACTACGTACGTCCGTTTTCACTGTACCATTCAACGTGTTAAAGGGTTAACTTGGAACAAGTGAAATAGTCACGAGTTAAAGGGTTATTCTCGTTTGGAGGGGGGCAGTTTCCAGCGAGCCTCAAAATTAATAATTTTAATATTCAGAGAGGGAGGGTACTTGATACCTACTATCCTAAGAATTGTCGCTAAAATAAATACTTGAAAATTTCTATATTCAAAAACTGATAAAACTGTTTAGCTACATACCCCAAATTCTACAGAATCATTTTAAATCCTTCCCCTTTCAAGAAACTAAAGTTTTCTGTTATCGATTATCGATCAAAATGTTCGATTAAACAGCTGGACGTTCAAAGAGAAAATTAACGGATCAACAAACTTGGCATTTTAACCGTGAACATATAATGCCACGTGCGCATTAATTCTCGATCCCCGACGACGCGTATATATACGTCGTAGAAATCGAACGAAACGAGCCACGATTTTTACTCGAGCCTCAACTTATTTTATCATTTCCTGGCGAAGGTTTCGGCGTGTTTCTCGACCGAGCCGACGATATTAATCGCGATAATAATCCGGCCGTCCAACGCGGCAATAACGAACACTGTTTATAGAGGACTCAGGAGATCGCGGCTACCCGCCATATTGTATGCCCGAATTACTGTAAACGCGTTTAACTCGCGGACACAAAACGCGCCGATCCTCGGCTAATTCCTCGAGCGGCCTCCCTTGTATCCGGTTACCTCGTGAGCGAGTTCCAAGCGAATTTCGAGAAAGTTCGTGTAAAATTGTTATACCCGCGGGTTAATATGTGACGGCGATAATTGGCTTTCAAGATCGAATTCGTGGAACAGGAAAGGGGTGAAGGGGTTAAGTTACGGGCAGGGATATTCGAGCGTTAATGTGATTCCAAGTAACTTTATAATTTGGGTCGTAGAGTCTTAAAAAAATTTCAGAAATCATAAATTAGTTTTACCGAGAAAAAAAATTGTAGTATTTTTAGGACGCTGTAGATTTTCGTCTAGCCCTAATTATTTTATTATCAGAGCGTTCTTTTTTTCAAATAAAAATTCTACTACTGTGCAGTTTATTACATCCCCTGTAATATTTGCCCAATTTTAAGTTAAAATTATGTCATTTTCAATGGAAGCCCAAAGTTTCTTTGTCACCATGAATTCACGTTACGACTCAATATACATATTCCTTGCGTTTGTTACGTGGTTCGAATCGTTTGATTTCGATAATCGTCGCAAGAAGGAAAATCGAAGAGACAGGGGGCGAACAGGAGAGAGTACATGGAACAACAGAAGACGGAGAGAGTGAGAATGCCGCGAAAACGATGTCAGCACAGCGGAGCAGACAAACGGAGGCGGGGGCAGTGAAAGAGTTTAACCGGGTTCGGTTTTCTCCTCTGCTCTCGGAGATCGCGATCGCCTCGAGATCGGCGACCAACAGCGGCAACAGCCGGTAGCTGGATACAGAGTAAAAGAGATAAAAAAAAAAAGAAGAGGAAGAAAAATAACCGCTCACGAACGAACCGGCGAGGGGGAGAGGATTTTTGCTTTGAAGCGTGTGTATGCGTGCGGAGTCGTGACTCGCAGAAAGCATCCCTTTGTGCTCGGATAGAAGTCGATGGGCTGTGAAAACTTCATTCTGTTCGTAAAACGAATACGGCAGCAATAAACGAGCTTGAAAATTTTCGACGAAATGTATGGTTTCAATTTTCAATTCTAAGAGTTAAGGTTTAGGATAAAAATACGGTCGTTTCTGTCGCTAAACGCTATTTTTGTATATTTGTATAAAATTTTGAACCTGTTAATTTTTATTATCCTAGCTACGGCTAGAATTACTGTTTCTAATATTTAATTAATAATTATATAGAAATTTAGTTACTATACTGTTTAATAATTTGATCTGTAACTTAGTACTGCCACAACAGGTACACTTGTCATTTCAAAATTTCCTAAATTTCAGTGACCGCTATTTCAAGGTACACAGGTACGTTTTGCCTAGTGGCGAACGACTATAATCGCTTTTGGTATAATCTCCTTCCTTTCGATCGAAGATTCTAGGCGAAGTGATACACCGATGGCCTTACTTGTCGAATAAAATAAAATCTATTTTACAATCAAATAAAATCATATACGTCCGAACGATGTAACATTAAGTTACTAATATTGTCCATTTCCTATTTTGTTCTTAACTCTTGGAGTACCTACAATTTGTACAATTTGGAGCCCTCTATAATCGCTCAACGCGCCCGTACCTGGAAACCTTAACGATTTTATTTCCATCTATTCCATTACGTACCAGCCCTTAATTTAAAAACTGATCATTTTATAAAATGTGCCATAAAGAGATCCACTCGTAAGTTTCTCAGCCACCTTTCTGTCTCTCTTTCGAGAATGAAATCTGTCGTCACAAGTTCCCATAATCGTATAAAACCCGAGGCCTTCGAATTGTTCAAACGACGCTGCCTTTTCTATCCCAAAGTATTACAATCCCCGATACGAGGCTGTTTCTTCGAGACACTCGACTTCGCCGGTCATCGAGTGCGACGTCCCATAAAACGAAGTTATACGGACTGGCCGGGGTAGCATGGAAACCCATTAAAATCATTACAGTATACAATCCAAGCGCGATAAGGATTTATCGAAAGAAAAGCGAGCACACGACGAGGGCAGATTGGGGCAAGGCATAAAGAAGAAAAACGTTACGCAGTCAGTTAATTGAGATGTAAGAATGGAGGATCGCAATTTCCATCGTTCATGGTTGAATCGTGCCACATTTCGTACACGCGGACGGGGGACGCTCGTAACCGTAACCCATAACCAGCCGTATCCGTTGTCGGAGGAACCGCAAACGCCACGATGAAATCCGACGCGATACCACGGCGACAAAGTGTATCCTCTCCGCGTGCTCCGACGAAACAAGAGGAATCCGTCGCTGGAAACGCACGCTTGCTTTTGCAGCAAGCCCGATTATATTTTTCAGCCTCGGGATCAAACTTTACCGAAAGCGTGCGCGAGACCGTGCGAGGACTTTCTCTCATCCGAGCTGCACTTTCCACGTTGAGGCTTTTGAAACGAGTCTGGTCGAACGTTTCAATCTTCTTTGCGCGGGTATTTTCATCAGCTACAATTGTTTAGATTTCTTTTCAAACGGGAACTGACACTGGATGGAAAAGAGCAGACGTTCAATTTTAAATACTAGCTATCGTTGTTTGTCCGACTACACACGTCCGTTTTCACTGTGGCAGTCAACGTGTTGACCCCTCGGGAATTTTGTCGCATAAATTGGCGTAATGTTAGTCTTTTCAAAGTAGAAGCAGAATAATTATTATGATAATTAATAAGTTGATTGGGGGTTAATACGTTGACTGCCACGGGGGTCACCGGTGACCGGCACCCGAAATTTTTTACAATCAAATAATTAATAAAAGAAATGACGAAACAAACCACGGATAGCGTTATCATTAAGCTAATAATGCTAGCTATCGATTTGAAAGGTTAAATTTGAAAATTAGTTGATTATATTCTTAATAATTAGGATTTCAACGTGTCTGACTACACACGTCCGTTTTCACTGTGCCAGTCAACGTGTTAAACTCGACTTCTTTTTAAATTTATACAAAACGAAGTACTAAACTAAATATTTCTTTTGTTCTCATTTCAACATCCTAACCGTTGAATCTGATTCGGGCAATATAGCATCGATCCTGTGCCTTTTATTCGAACGAGCCACGAATGAAACTTTGATCAAAATCACCCTAACGTCTTAAACGAACGAAAGATCCTTCGTTTCATTTTAATAAGAAAATTCGACGAAAGTAGTATTCACTGTAGACAAGACGAATCGTGTGGGACGTCGAGAGGAACACGCGAGTGTGGCCATCGAGCGTGTCGCAGCTGCAGCTGTCGCGAGCGCGTAGGATTCGCGAGCACGTAAAGCGTGACGCTCGGTATCGAAGCTGAAAGAAATACCTTCGAGCTTCCATGTGGCTTGTAGTCACGTTCCTCCTATCCGTGCAACGCTTGTATCAACAGCAAGCGGGTAATTACTCGCGACGAATCTGCAGGCGACGATACGCGATGCCAGACTCGGCTCAGATCCGATCACGCGAAATTACCAGATAAATTAGCTTTAACGACGCCGATTAACCATCGGTCAGCAAATTACAGCTTAGATCAATCGACGAGCTGGTACGATTTTGCTTAGAAATCGAACAGGATGCTTCCATCTTTCTCTTCTTTACATCGTTCGCTCTGGACGACTCGTGTCTAGACAGGACAGTTTCCGGGATACGTTTAACTTTCAGGGATCGAAACTTGCAATGTTTATTACTCTTTCATATTTTCTTTTTAACACGTTGACTGCCACAGTGAAAACGGACGTGGCTAGTCAGACACGTTGAAATCCTAATTATTAAGAATATAATCAACTAATTTTCAAATTTAACTTTTCGATTCGATAGCTAGCATTATTAGCTTAACGTTAACGCTATTCGTGGTTTATTTTATCATTTCTGTTGGTAATTATTTGATTGTACAAAATTTCGGGTGCCGGTTACCGGTGACCCCCGTGGCAGCCAATTTGTTAACATTGGGAGCTTCGTTTGGATGATACTTGATAGTTGAAAGTAAAGGAAATTTTGAAATTAAAACGGAATGATTTGTAAGGTTGATATTCGGTATTGTAGTGTTTCGATGTTAAAATAATTATCGTAATTTTAAATCGAAGCGAGAATCTACAAGAAATTACACTACGCTGTCTGGGTAAGTTAAAAATAAATATTTAATTAATTAACAAAGTTTATTCATAAGTTTTTAATTTGAGAAGTATTCCTTTACAAGTTAGGGTAACATTCAGTTGATTAGATCAAACGTATGTGTATTCCATTTTGAAATAAATAACGTAAAGTGTCATTATTTTCATTTTAAAAATCTAAGTACGTATTTGTTGTTAAAAATACATTTATAGAAAGAATTCTTGTGTTTAATACGAATACTATAGTTAGCATAACAAGGTGTTATTTTATAATAAATGCATGTAATAATTTTGAAAATTGCGCGAACATTGTTCCCGTATGTTCTTCTCATTTTAAATTGCCGCGGGCGAGCGAAACGACACCATTGGCGCCATCTGACGACAAATGGCAGAACTAACAAAACAGAAAATCGCATTTTGTCGCAAAATAAGCGAATTTGGGGTATAATCTGCATTAGTATAGCGTTATAGGATCACAATACAATTATAATAATCATCCCACGAACCCCTGAGGGCCGTAGAATCGAAAATGAAAAAAAAAAGCTCATTGGCGGACACCGAAACACTGTCGCCATTTAGCGGCCGCCACATCGAACTAACTTTGACGAACTCCACATACACGCCTTATGCACTAAGTACAATAAATCGATGAAATATTAAAATCTACTGCTTGATACAAGTATTTTTCAATTTATATATTAAGATTGAGCTTCCTTTATTAAGATATGTGATAATATGAGAGGAATAAGGCGATAAATGTAAATAAAACACCAAAAGAAGATTGTATGTTTAATTAATTTCTTGAACATGCTACATGCATTCCGATGTTTCAATACAAAGATACCTGTCGATTTAGATTGCATTGTGAAGATTGAATAAATTAAAAACGAGAATTTTTATCGGATTCAGTTCGATTAATACTGGAGCGCCACCGTTAGGCAGCGGTAGAGTTTCGATGACCGTAAACGGCAATTATTTTTATTTTCGATTCTACGGCTTTCCGAGGAGTATGATGCTATTAATTTAATTTCATTGTGATCCTAGAACGCCACTCTGTTATAAATTTGTCCTAAAAGTGGCTTATTTTGTCAAAAAACGCGATTTTCTATTTTGTTAGTTCCCGCATTCGCCGCTGGTAGGACTGTTTCCAGAGCGCGCGCTAATTCAAATTTGGATAACATGAGAATAATGCTTTTATCACATTTTCTTAGAATTATTAAAGGAACTTTTTTATTCTTTACTCAGCAATAATTGTAAAGAAAAATATCTATTTTCTAATAAGTTATCAGACTGATAAGAAGGAAAATCAATTCTTTTTCGATAAAACACTTCGAATAAATTCTATTAATGACAGAAAACAAATAACTTACCTGCAACCTTATGGAAACTCATTCCAAAATGACACCACTATTAATTCACAAGTATCATCAATTATAATAAATACTTTATTAAAAAAAAAAAAAGAGAAAGAGTAACTGGAGTTTCATCGTAACGAGTAAATAAGAAATTCGACTGAAATTACAAGCATCAACGAGTACGAGCCCTTAATTGAACTAATTAAAATTCAGTTACACCAAAAATACGAACCAGCTTTGTTAAATTTCAACCGTAAGGTATGTCAGAAAAGCCACACTACATCACGCTGCCAATGGGGTTAATTACAACCCCTGAAATTGACTACCGTTTA
Organism: Stelis phaeoptera; assembly: GCA_943735885.1. NCBI lineage: Eukaryota > Metazoa > Arthropoda > Insecta > Hymenoptera > Megachilidae > Stelis > Stelis phaeoptera. Next base: position 8,076,738 of record OX030939.1, on the reverse strand, counting down.
CATCCCTCTCGTACTCGTCCTTACAATTTCAGCCGGTCACAAAATTGATCGAAATCAGACGTGACAAGAGTCGAAGATCAAGCCATAATTTTCACCAAAGTTTTATTAACCCTCACATTATCCATTTCCCTCTCTTATTGCCTATTGTCCGTTGTTCCGCAGCTACGCGATCCAACCGAAAGCAAAAAAGGGACTCCGGTGTGTTCTTCTCTCGGGTTGGTGACTTAGGGTTCAGGTTCAAGACAAATCAGACGTATCGTTTAATGTTTCCGGGGTAACAAAATTTTCGTCCACGGTCGTACAAACATCCTCGTCGTTCAGTGATACAAAAAACCGCCGGCCATAAGAACGACGAACATTATAAAAGGGGGGTGATTTATACCGGGAGAAAGAAGCAGGGGATCGAAGGTTCAGAAAAATTGTGCGTTTATTAGTGAAGATGATGCTCGACCAGTAATCACCGTTTTTTTCCATTCGTCTTTCTCTCTTTCTCGTCGACCTTTTCGTCGTTTTTCGTCTCGATTCGTTTAACACTCGCCGACCCCTGTTTCGTGTCTTTCCACACTCATCAAAAGGCCAACCGTGTCTCTTCTCTGCACTTCTCGATTATTTTACGTATCCCTCGTGTCGATGGATTAAAACATATATGTATATTATATATATATACATATTACAGGAAGAAGTATTTCGTAGTAAAAAATCTGTCAACAACCCCCGTGTTCGAACGAGAAGATATCAGAAGTGGCCGCTTTGGAAGATTGTAAGTACGTGTGTTCAACCCCCGGACGACGAACCATGGAGAGTTGACCCAATTCGTTGACCGCCACTACTGAACATTTCTTAAAAATTCGGATATCTTTATTACCCGTAATTTCGAGTATCCATAAACAGTATATCTAACGAAATAAGTGACAGAATTTTTAACAATACATGCGATGGAATTCCATAGAAATCCCAGAAGTGGCAGTCAAAGTATTGAATTGGATATCAAATCATTTTCAATTTTCATGAAATATTCTTTCAGCCAATATAAAGAAGGTCTCCTTCCAAGACTGGCCGAACTTCGTCGTCCGAGGGTTAACATTCGTGGAAGATCATCGTTGCGAGAATGATGCATGCGGATCAAAGAAGAATTCGTTTCGTTGGTTAATCGATCGATCGAAAGAGAGGAGGTGGTGGAAAGTGACGAGACCGGGGAAGGGGTGGGTGGGTAGGAGACTGCTCGAAAATAAAATATTCCCCTTGAAACAGGATTACGGAATTAATTAAAAGAAAAAGAAGAAATCGTCCGATCTTTGTTGTCTCTCTTTCTCATCGTTTCGTACACTCCCTCCCAATCTCTCCCGTCCTTTCTCTCCCTCTCGCACCCTGCCATCGTAATTTAATTGCCGAACAGTATGTAGCACGTGTACGTGTGATTTCATATATATTCATAATATATATATATTTATATTTTTTTGGTTTGGTTTCCTCTTATATACTCATATATATAATATTTATATATATATATGTATATTCATATATCTGCATGTATAATTAGTTTTTATCCTCCTTCGAACTTCCCTCGTGTTAACTATCTATAATATTATCTACAGGGCAGTAGCCAAACGCTGTGACTGACTGTACGAACATCTCTTTGCTTTTTTCTTCTTCTTTTTTTTATTTCACGCTTTTGTGCAATCAGCTCGCACCATCTTTGAGCGCGGTGCCGTTTTAAGGACACTATTACAGGTGTTGAGCAAAGCAAGAAAAACAAAATACACAATCGATTTTGTAGATTCTCACTTATACAGGGAGATTCGTTCCATTGAATGGAAACGGTAAGCAAAATTTCAGACGTTCGAAGTCACACGAGCGCGCGAGAATCCAGCTACTGGATTTTAAATATTAAAGCTTAAACACATCGACGAATGTTTATAAATCAACTTTTTGATTAGGAAACCATTTGGTGCCCGTGTCTTAAAACGGCACCGACCGAGCGTCGTCGAACGACGTGTTTCGAGCGGTTTCGAGGGACAGCCACGTGGCCAGGGACGAATTTCACCCCCAATCAGGGGGGATGAAATGATGGAAGAAACGTCGATAAGACTTAGGGAAGAAGGAAATGAAGTTTATTGGTCGTTCCCAGGGGAAAGAATCGTCTTACGATTTGTTTGTTTTTTTCCATACAAGGTGATCGTTTCACCCTTCGTAGGCAAACCAGATCGTTCGTAATCCTTTCGCTGTTTCAAACTTTCAATAAATCTGAAACGATCCTTTTAAAAAATGCTTAACAATAAAAATACAACATTGGAGGAGATTCGAACGATCAGATTTGCCCGGGAATTGTTAAAATAGTAAAATTGTGCGGTCCAGACAGTAACGGTACCCTGGTCACGTGTCTGATCGTGCGCGTGTGTTCGAGGCACGCTTAAATTCGTATCGTTTCCGGTTCGTAGACGCCGCACATCCGTCACCCTCCATGAGATCCGTCAGATGAGATCAATTTTTATTACGGAACGTTCGATCCTGCGAAACTTCATTGACGATGCTAATTAAGTACTTCGACGAAACGGGCGATGATCTTAGCGAGGATATCTAAATCGTCCGCACGATCGAACGCTCACGATCACGTGAAATTATGAATCATTGCTGAATCCTTCCTACGAAATGCAATTGACGCCGGCGGAACGTTTAACCGTCGAACGGCGGACCCAGGAAACAACATTAATTCAACTATCATTAAGGGTATGCGTAAGTTTTCACCTACGAAAATGATAAAAATTAATATTACCATCGAATTGAAACGTTAAATGAAATAAAAATCAATCCTTACCACCTGCAACGTGTCATGGAATGGAAATACGAATAAATATTAATAAAGATCGTCACGACTTTCGCATACTCCTAACATTGCACAATAATTTTTACAACACTCCTTTAAACATCATCTTCCAGCGTGTGCAGCCATTTTGTTTAAAGATTGACGCGTGTAATTTTCCTCGAAGTATCGTCGAATACTTTTCTGGGTCAACGAACGACCCGTCCCCGTCGTCCGACGGTTAATTTCCCCGATTCGAGTAGCGAAGTTTAATGAGAATAGCCGTAAATCGAACTGAAACGAGCCCGTTCAATAAGTCCCCGTTACCCATGATGCCAAGGGATCAGGGTGTTCAACAAAATGGCGAACGATCGAGCTGGGTTCGAATCTTTCCAGCTTAGGCCTTTGTTGCTTTCGTCGACTCCAGCGTTGTTCTATGATGCCGACTAGATTCTTCATCGGTTTCCTCGGTTCTCAAACGTGTTCTTCTTGTTCCTGGACGTCGACAACGAAGACATTTAATCCTTGGTGTGTCTCGCTGGCAGTAACCCGGTGTACGCTACCCGAGGATGACTCGATTGGAAGGAAATTCCAAGTTTCGCTTAGTTCTTCGTCCTTCGATCGGTGTTCTTTCGTCGAACATGGAAACGGAAGGTGTGTTCGAGTTCGCTGAAGAGTTTCGTTGAACTTTCGGTACATTTTGAGCGTGATTTCTGTTGAACTCTTTACAGATTGTTGCTTCGAATCGAGATCGTTCAGAGAGCGAACCAGCCGAGTCTTTTTTCGAACCTTGAATCGCCGACGCAGCCCAGGTGTATTCAAACGAACGAGGAAGAATATTCGAAAAATAGAGATCGACAAATGTGCCGCATCAACGATTCAAGCTTGAGTAACGTTCGTCGGTCGATCAAATGAATCTTTGATTTGTGCGATCGACTCGTTGATTCGATCAGCAATGATTGATTAATGAACAATAAATGCAACGCGTTTCGTTCGTTCGAAAATGATGAGCAAACGTGGATAAATATTGGTTCATCGTGTACCGCGCATCGCTTTCTTTCCTGCTCGAGCTATCCATAACTTAATTACAAAATTTTATCAACGAACGCGAAACCTTTTTGTCGGTATGGCAGACAACGCTGTTCAAGAACAACTTCTTGATACATAGAAAACACCATAACATATAACAAATTATATATAACATAATAAAAATTCAAATTTTCAAATTACTCCTCCGTTTTTTCTCAATTTAACCATCATTTTATAATTTCAACAATGAAGATTTTATTTCTAAATTGGGAACGAACACTTTGTCAACGAGACTTCGTTTATATTTACACCGTGACGACTGTTGACGTGGCGTCGACTGTTTTGTCAGATTCTAAGGTTAATTAAGATTTATTTATTTCATACCTTTACTTTCTTACTTTTTACAGAAAATGAAATTTTCTAAATTCTTGACAAAAATTGCCGGCTCCTGATGAAACTTAACAGCCGGATGTCGTAGTGTTAATGAATCACCTCTCTCTTCGTGGTCCCGTATGCTAAAATCGTACATCGATCCGTCTCGATGTCATAAATAAGACTATTTTAGAAAATGTTGGAAAACGACTGAAGTCTCGTTACAAAGTACCCAGAAGGTTCGTTCACCAATATTGCTTCTCTCGAACAAGTGTTCACTTTCCTCGAATCGAGCAGCGCCCTCTAAGCTGCCCTAATCTCAGGATACAATTCATCTTCGTAGGGTTAGGTGTCCAATTATTGGCGCTTTAAGCAATCTTGGCTAAAAATCCAATTTAAGCTGCTTCGAAATTATTTTCAAGAAAAATGGAAACTGGCAACAAACACTATTAACTAATAATAAAATTAGACAAAATTAGGTGCAGTTCAACCATAAACCGTATCAGCAGGTACCAAGTGCCAAACATTGGGTCCTTAGGTCAATAAAGAACCGAATCGTTAAATAAAACAGAAATCGAACAAAATAAATTCATTTTCTAATCGTGCCCCCAAACGTCCCTTGCAAACGGTCGATTCGGTTTCGTCGAAAATCGTCTGGGACGGATGTACGGTGATATAAAAGAAGCGAGACAAAGAGAAGGGTAAAGAGCGGTGGGAGCGATAGCAGAAGAGCAGGGAGAGAAAAGAGCAAAGACACACGGCGGGAGGGGGAGAAAGAGAGATATCATCGATCAGTCGCAAAAGACGACGGAACTTAGGAACTTCCTTCGAAAGATGAACGTCATCCCCGACCGACCCGCGCGCGTACCGATCCTCGATCTTTATAAACCGCCTAGGTATTTATAATAATATTACGTCACGTGAACGAGCGTGTACCAAAAAAGTGTCTTGGAAGGAAGAGTCCAACGAGTCTCTAAACGCGACTTACGCGATCGTATATTACTTTTTCGTTTCGTCCCCCCCCCCCCCCCCCCCCCCCCCATCCATTCAGTTTCCTATCTTTCTTTTGGTATCTATCTCCTTCTCATCTTTTTTTTTTCAATTCTTTTTTTTTTCTTTGTTCTTTTTTGTTTTGGTATTCGTTAGTTTATCTTGTTCAGTCCATCGTCAAGTTCGTGCACGTTCGCGTCGCTGCGAGCGTGGTCACGTGGCCCCGATATGGCGTCGCGAGAGTAACATCTTCTTCTTTTCTCTCTTCCGTTTCTGTTTGGTTGGCGAAAGAATCTTTCACAGTTCTCGTTTCCGAGAAGAGAGATCGCGGGGGATTCGAGGGGGTTGTGTCGACCCCAGCCTGCTAATAGATTCGTTATCGGCGAGGCGTCGACGGCGCCGCGGTTCCCGGACGTCAGCGTGACGGATCCGCTCGCCAGACGGAGAGGGTGTTTGGTCCGTTGCGATTACGTGGCGCTCTTCTTGCCCTTCGACTTGTTCGACCCGTGATCCTCGCTGTTCGACCCGCTGCTCAGCCGAGCCACCCGCCGGTAGATCTCGCTGTTCACGAAACGGGGGTACGAGTCCCGGTGCATCAGGGTGTAGATCTGTAGCTGGGCGTCGTCGAACGTGTGCGGCGTCGGCTGCACCATGTTGCGGTTCACTATTTCGCGCACTTGTGAGTCCAGGCTCACCTGAAAATCAATTTAACAAAATTAGAAAGGTTATTTACGCGACCGAAACAAGAATACAGCACTGGACACAGTACTGATATTATGAGTATATGTTTTAATCTTCCTTAGGGAAAATGGCAATATAGGAACAGGAGGACACAATCAACTTTTTCTAAGATTATCACTTTGACTGCCACGCTAAAGGCGGTGAAAACTTGATCAAATTTTATCTATTATTAAATAATTGAAAGGACAAATTTCTATGGAAATTCAAGTGTCACCCACATAATATGGGTTACGTGGTAGTTAAAGTGTCAACCCTTTGCACTCGAGTGGTGCCTCTGAGGCGCCATATTTAATTTATCGGAGTATTCTCTTCACTTTCACAAATAAAAATAAACAGATTCTCAAATATTTGTAACACTTCTCTTCCGACATAGTGCGTTTGGTTTCTGGAAGCTGGAAAATTCGATCCGATTAGAGGCAAATAGTGAGACAATTCCTTAAATATCTGTACTCTGGACTTCTCCATAAACTTAATAGGTCCTACTCTGTCCCAGCTTATCAGACTATCCCAAATAATAGGAACCCCTGCATCACGATCCAATACCGTGACCCTTAATGCCTGGTCCATGACGCAGCTAATTTAAACGCCAACCTAAGAAATCGTTAGCCGAAATAATAATGCTGTTACTGATTGTGTGCACTGATTTGGAAAGGTTTAGTCAGTGCGTTGGACGGTGGCAGATGGCTACTTGGGTAGTTTAGTGGAAACAAGTGTTTTGAGGCAATATGAATGTAGGTCAGGGACACTACTCAGATGAAGTGCAGTCGTAAAATAGTATATCTGCACTTAGGGTGCAACATGGTTTTTTGGTTAAGGGTGATATAAATAGAATAGGAGAAGAAGGAATTAAATTCGTATTACACAGACGCTCAATCCTTTCCTCTATATACTTACAAAATTCTGAATTTTAGAACCAAAGTTTATTATGTCCACTTTCTGAAAAACTCATCCTCTACTTTTTACTATAATGACATAAAAATGATATACACTGGTGGAATTAATTCTGGACACTATGAATCAAAATATTCTTTATTTCATATTTGTGCAGAATACAATATCGTAATATTTTTATTGTAATCTATAATGTTTATACCTCATAATTTCACATGATTTGGTTTGTAAATGTTTTAAAATTTTAATTAAAACAAAATCCAATTATCCAATCAGGATATCCAACGAAATGTTGAAACTATAATTTTTATTGTATGTTACAAGTATGGCTGTAAATGGCCTTTTTACTGTTTTTATATAAGCGACGCCTTCAAATTAGAAAACAACGATTGATTATATATTAAATAATTTGAATAAATCCGAAATTCAAGTGAAAATTTCAGTGTCCAGAATTAATCCCACCAGTGTACCTTCTTCCAACAATTTTATACTTTTTATTAGCTCTTGTCTGAAGTTTAAAAATTGTGACTTAATACACCCTGGTTCTACGGTGGTCGGAATTAAGAACTGATCTTACTGTAATTAACATAAACCTGTTGCTTACTTCTTTCGGCGAGAGTATGGATATGTAACGCTCGTAGATGAAGCGCGCCTTTTCCTCGATCTTCTCCGGATTGGTTTCCCGCTTCAGTTGCTCGCACGCCAGCCAGAAAGCGATGTTCTCCTCGCTGTACTCGCTCACAAGGAACTCCTTGAAGAACTTACGACCCACGGGACTCCTCATCAATTTGTCGAAGGACGAGCCCCAGGATCTGATTTCATCCAGGCTGCACTCCATGTTACCGTCGAGGCCGTCGAGACCGTCGAAACCGTTTCCCGCGCCCACACCCCCTAGTTCGCCACCGACGCCGACGCCGCTCCCGTGCTCGCCGCCGACGCCCGCGTTGCCCTTCTTCTTCCCTTGGTCACCACCGCCCCCTCCACCCGCCGTGTTGCCACCCACCGCCGCCAGACTGCAAATTCAATCGCATAAAAGCTTTTAGTCCTCCTTTTCTTCTTGCTGTTCCATGCGAATTTTTTTTATTTTTTTTTTTTCTGTTGCATTCTGAGCGTCGATTCAATTTATTATTCCAGCGATCAGACATTCATTCTGCGAAACGGCGAAATTTTTACTCAAGATTTGACTGAAATACTATTTTGATTAACTTTAAATTTGATTTTTATTATATAAAATGTTGAACTATGGATACTTGGACGTTCGTAAACGAGATGGGACGTCGACGGTGCAAGTTAAGTTTGATTCCCTGTCTTTTTATTTTCAATATTCGACGTAACAGACTTTGGTAACTTATTAAAGTACTCGTGTAAAGTAGAGTGAGTAAAAGTACGTAAAGTCTCGTTTAAAAACTGACTAAAATATCAGAAATGATTCAGTTTGGCTACAAAAGGCTCATCACTCCAGCTCACCCCCAATTTTCACGACAAATCCATGAATACGAACTATCTTATTAAAACGAATCACCTCTATGACGATATTAAATTTCACGAACCACGCTATCTTGCCAAATAAACCTACAATATCTTCCATTTGCAAACAAAGAACCGGAAGGAATCTCGTATCCTATCTCAATCTTCGTTTTATCGTTTCGTACGTGATTCTGCGCCCGCGTTCCGGAACAAACGACCGACGTTATCGTTGTTCGATAAAGAAACAAAGCGGAGTTTTCAAAAAGAAAAAACAGTGCGAACGAAAAAAAAAAAAAAGAACCCGGCGGTTTGTAACAATGGCCGGCGACGATAAATCGAAACAAACACGACGGGAAAATAAAACTGATGGGTCGCTTTTCTTCCTGTTTCCATTTTGCCGGACACTTGCTCGTTTCATTCCGCGAACACTCAGGAGCGCCGATAACGCGCCGGAACGCAGGAAGAAGAAAAGCGTCGTCAGGATAAATAAGCGGATGATGGAACACAAGCGGAAGAACGGTCGGTCGTCGTTTAGATTTCCGTCGATGGTGGACACGTGTTACGCATCCGGAGGGTTTCTACTGTTCCGTCGTCCTCGGTGGTGTGTAATCTATCGACCCTAACACGGTTATCTCTTTTGCTGGAGGAATTCACGTAGATTGTTAGAACGAAAGGGACACATTTTGGGTGCTTCGTATAGAGATCGTGAACATTTTGCTGATTTCGTTGACATTATACTACTACCGATTTTCTGATCAAAGTCAATTTGAAGGGTCCTCGATATTCGGTTAACTATCGGAATTATGTTAAATACTAACAGGGGGACATCGCGAACCGTCACTACCGGATTTGAACGAAACTTTGTGAGTTTATAAATTCATCCAACACAAGAATAACGGTATGCTTCGTTCGGACCCAATCGCCCTTTAAGGGTGTGAAAAGTAACCTCAAAGACAAATCGGCGCTTTCACTTCTTCGCGTATATCTCCTAAAATATAAAAGATAGACAAAAATGTTTTGAGTAAAAGTTTAATGGTAAAATGAGCGTTACAAACATGCATTAAGAAAATTAAAAATAACGCAAGACAAATTTTTTTTTTTTTTTAAGAAAAGAACTTTTCAAAAATTTTCTTAATGTAGGTTTGTAACGCTCATTTTACCATTAAACGTTTACCTAAAACATTTTTTTCTACCTTTTGTATTTTACGAGATATACGCGAACAAGTGAAGGTGCCGATTTGACTTTGAGGGTAGTTTTCACACCGTTAAAGGGCGATTGGGCCCGAACGAAGCATACCGTTATTCTTGTCTTGAATCACTTTATAAACTCGCAAAGTTTCGCGATGTTCCCCTGTAAGTTAAGTTGCCTCGTTATAAAATACCTATCGACTGGGTCCTAATGAAACTAAAACTACGGATGCGTATTTTTCCTTTATTTATAATCGACTTACGCTATGCTACAAAGATATCTAATCACTAGACAACTATAATAATTCTATAGTCAATGCAACACTTAATTACTGAACTGAACATGAAAAATTGAACTCTTACTTTTGGATCATCCTACGATAATTATGCAACGTTCGGAGCAAAATCAATGTACTTGTTTTGTAAGACTCATCATGCAAGTTATGTCCTGCTTACCATTTATTCCTGTGAGCGGCATGAAACAGAAAGAAAAAAATAGTACACGTAGGTATGTCTGTCCGTTGGTAAAATTAGGTCGTGGCTCGGTTTTCAAGACAATGGACTGACATCATTTCGCTGACGATTGCATTACGAAACGGGACGATAATGGCTTGTCACGCGGTTGGATATACGAGTTATCACGCGACGCATTCGAGGATCGATCGTCGTCGTATACACTTGGAAACGTGTCTCTTCGTTGAAACGATAGATTGGCTGACGGGCGAAGTCGGATACGTTTCGGTCCGTGTTTCATTCTTTTCCACTCGTTCGTAACGAATCTAATAGTCCATTGTCTGTGACGAGCTTTCGATACTTCGGTAGGTGTTGGTGTCGTGAGACGAACGGGAAAATCGTCCATCGTGTGATCTTTGTGCTGTTAGGAGACATTTGTGGGACTTGTGTTTCAATCTTCATCGATATGATAGATCGTTCGATGATACAGAGATTAATAGACTTGCTACGATCAAAAACCTGGTAAACATATTTTATAATTGATCAGACGCAAAGAACTATCCTAAGCTTGACCTTATTTTCATTGCAAGATCCCACAAATCTCGTGTTTTCTGTGTGCAGCGTGGCTAGAGTCAGGGACTTGCACCAACGTGTGAAATACTGATATATTTCGATTTCCTTAAAAATCGTGAAGATAAAATATCGGTATTATACATTTCGGTGTACAGAGGAACCTCCCCTGTCCGAACCCCCGTTACTCAAACGTTCTACCATACAAACTTCCATTTATCAACTAAGAAAACAAGGAGCACATGAATATACAGGGTGTTCCCGGATTAAATGAGCAAACTTAAAAGATGAATTTAGGATCGCAAAACAAACAAAAAAAAGTTTCCTCTAGAAAGATATACGTAAACGTTTCGTTCTATTGAGTTCTGAAGTTACAGAATTATAGGAATGAATAATGTCGAAATGTTCCTGTTCTTGTTTTGAAGATCAATGATACCCTTTCCTTTGCCAACATTTAACCCTTTGCACTCTGATTCTAAAATTCGAAATTTCACTTTCACCCGTATCAAAATATAGAAAATTAAGGAAAGGGAATAAAAATCAATAGATTCTCAAATATTTCTAACACTTTACTTCCAACCTAGTGCGTTTAGTTTCTGGAAACGTAGCTGGAAAATTCGATTAGACCCGATTACGTCCAAAAATGCTTCGAGTGCAAAGGGTTAATAATTAAAAAGCATCAAAGAAAATTCTTGAAAAGCAATAAAGATAAATTTATTATTTCGAAATTATCTATTCCTAATAATATTATTTATAAAATATCAAAAATGTCTAAATAGCGTGGTACCGATGCAGTATTAGGAAGATGGTATTTCTATTATCCCAACATTCCAATACACAAAAACACTAGTGTCTACGTATTAACCCTTCCTCCTCGAACAGCGTATACGTACGATCTTGAAGACAAAATCCTTACTTACGAAGAATATCATAAACGCATGAAAATTTCTAACATTCCCGGCCAGAAGGGTTAATTCGAATAAGGGAAGTCCTTGACTAAAATATAGACAGGAACGGTAATACCACGAGCAACTACAACAACAGCACCAGCACAGGCAACAGTTGTCCTTCTTCGAGCGTCCCCCGATCCCCGATCCTTGACGCTGTTGTTGTTGGGACTGTTGCTGTTGCGACGTGGGCGGTTGTTGTTGTTGCTGCTGCAATTGCTGTTGCTGCTGTTGCTGCTGCTGGGAGGACTGCTGCGGATTGGCCGAGGAACCGGACGCCTGGCTCTGACTCTGCGCGCGTAGCCGGCAACCACCGGCGACACCCTCGCCGCCCCCTGGCCCGTGACTAACGCCGATCCCCATTGCAGTTGCACCGATTCCGCTCGACATCTGCAAACGATATCTCGTCTGGTCAGCCGGCCCTTCCCCCGCCGGTACCACCGTGCCATCGCTAAAAATAAGCGCACCAGGAGTCAGTCGACCGACCGATCGACTCCTATCCTTCGACCTTAACCTTCTTCCTTACTGTACGCACCTTACGTGCTCCAGGCCTGTTCAAGAATCTGCCGCCCTCGTGACAATGAGGCTTTTATACATATAATAAGTCTATGGCGATTACGAGTATGGTTATGGGGATTACGCGGGTAGGGATTTATAAGAAGTTCGGTGTGTTTGTTACAGGCCGTGATATTAATGTTAATGGTAATAATGGAGTCAACTACTTTCGCGTACATTATTAATGTGACGAATGTATACAACCCTTCGTTCGTTAGTAGACAGAGGATGACAGAACATTGCTGCACCGAGACTTCAGGGCAAACTGCGATATTCGGGGCATCTCGTGGACAGGCCTGTGCGAATATGTACATACTTAGGACGATTACCCTGATCCACTACGGAGGTTTATGATCCGAGGGGCGGTTGGTGGAGGAGGAATTTCAGGAATGATTTCGAGGACCGAGTATCTAGATTTTAGGAGACTACGAGAGGAATGATGAGGATTCTGTGGGGTGATTTGGGGGGAGACGTAACTCGATGCGATGGAAACTAAGAAAGGGGTTGAATCGAACCGAATTATTATCAAGCCTTAGTTTGATTTATCGATGCAATTTCAATTACTTCTTAAACTGCTAACAGAGTTGAATTAAAACGAAATTACAATCCGGGAATGAAATTGACTTGTGAGCTACAAACTTCGTAACGTAATATGATTACCTATTTTGGACGTTGCTCGAAGGAACGAAGAAATATTTACTAAGAGATGAGATGTATAACGAGGCTACGAGCGTCGTGAAGTGACAGCTCGGTGGGTCAGAGTTGTTGCATTAGCGAGGATGGGTAGGGTGGTCCCGTCCCTCCAGGTGCTTCTGATTAGGGCAATATGATTAGGGAACACGGGGAAGCGTTGTCGGTCGCGACGAAGGGATGGGCAGAAGTACGTGTTAATTAGAGAGAATGTCATCGATGATAAATGGGACCAGGTAACGAGTGTTTGCCCATTAAAAGAGGATTGGGGATCCGATCGAAGGATTTCTGTTTCACGCTCGTTCGGCAACGGGGAAGCTCTTTCGACGTATTAACCCGGGGATTAAATTGAATTAAAATCGGAACCAACGGCACGACCGGGGCTGTTTGTTAAGCTCGCGTTTCGAAGCGGCTAACTGGCTCGTAGAGAGGTCAATTTCCACGGATGGCTTTTAGAAGAATTCAATCGCCAGGTCGGTTCAACGAACAAACCAAATCGGATCTCGGTATCATTTGAACACTTGAAAAAGCACCAGAGCCACGATAAAATCGTTTAGCTTTAATCGAAACAACCTGACCGTACGTTAATCGACATATAAGCACTCAAAAGACGGCCAATTTGCCTGAATACCATCGACGTACGGTCAGTTGCATCTATCGATTCTCCCGTGTGTTTCAAATTTATTTAACATCAAGCGGAATATTCTTATTTTATGTATAAAAGTGTTACGAATTTTTTACTCTTCGTTAAATTTGATATATTGAAATTTTTGCAGTGTTACTTCCATGCTTTCGTCCTTCGTGACCTAGATTCGATCCAGACATCGTGCCTCGTCGTTAAATAAACTTGATTTCGGTACGAGTTGCAAACATCCTCGCAGACATCCTAAATCTTAATTCAAAACCAATAACCACGAACCGAGTCAAGCAATTTACAGTCCCGATTCTAATCAATTTCCAATGTAATATCGGATAATTTCATACTCGGAATTGTAAACAATTTTCCAGACATTACAATTACGTCATTTTGTAACATTTCGGTAGAACGATTCCTGTACGAAGATTGAAATAATCCCGCAACCACCATCAACCCTTAACACCAACAAGGGTGACATAAACAACTTTATTTCGAGAACCTGAATCAATCTAAAAATATCCAAAGAATATGAATATTTCTGCACGACTATAAAAAGTTATCGAAAGGATAAACCTGTCAACATCGTTCGAGATATTCAAACAAACCGAAATTCTACAAAACTTGAAGTACGTTGAAAATCGTTCGAAAAAACTTTCCAAACCCGAAGAATCAATCAAACGATCCCTTCCACGTATCACGAACCTCGTGGAGGCATCGATAACCGCAACGACGCGCATGTACGACCTCTCTTTCCCTCTTCAGGGTCCGCTTTATTTTTACGCCACCGTTGTACATCGATGATCCGCTCGGCGAGCAGCTTCGTTAACGAGCGTGCTCGGGAGAGGTAAGTCGGTAATACGGGCTGTGGGCAACGATTGATAAACAGCAGGCCTCGCGAGGATTCGTGCGCGTGTAACGGGCCGAAAGATCGAAAAAACGGGACGGTTCGGTGCCATTTGGCCAGGAAATGACGATTTTCGGTCGGTCGATGTGCGAGGTGGAAGCATTGGGGGAGGGGGGATGGAAATATGGAATTCAGTGGCGGGGGTTTGCTTTAATGGAAAAATTCGACGATTGATAATGGAAACGTATATCATGTATATGATAAAAAGAACAGAGGTCGATACACTATTCGAATATTTTCAATCGCGAACCCATCGATTTCATCGAAAAGATATTAAACGTTGAATCTCAAAAATTGTTCCGAATTGTGTGAGAATTTTTGTGGATTTATTCTTATTATTCTGTTTAAGTTTCTTAGATTTCCCCGCTTGATGTGAAATCAGTTCAATGTTAAACACGAAGAAGAGGAAGAATGAGAATTGGAAGGTAAGGTTTGCTCGGCGTTATTTGTTAGATGTTTGGAATTCCTCGCTAATAGCACCGATAGATCAAAAACAAAAAAAAAAAGAAGGAAGTTTGCATATTGATCAAATTGCGCAACGTATGGATATCTACGAAAATATTGCTAACCGAACAGAAAAGTATATTTATAGACATCGAAACGATAAGAGAGAAACGTAATGGGTGGAAGATGACCGAGGAACCACCAGCCGTTATTGGAACCGTGCCCAAAAGTGCATTCGCACAATGTTTACGTGGTCTCAGGGACAAACGAACACGAAGAAACGTCGTTTCTTTTCCGAAAAAAAGTACCATTCGCCAGACTTTTAAACTACTTCTACTACTTTCATTCTTCGGACTTGATCGATTTCGATAGATTCTCCTGTAATCGAGCCCCGAACACTTGTTGACCGGCAAGTAATTTTACCTCGAAAACGTATCTCGATTGGTCATCGACCCTGTTGACTCGATTAGAAAGCACGTGTACCGCATGAGTAACGCGGTATCCTAAATTCGTTTCGGCCAGATTCCCGAATTTTTCGCCGGTTAAACGGAGACCAGCTATATTTGTTTGATCTGGCTTCCGGTTGACGCTCGATCGGCTCGATTTCAAGAGCTCTCGCGAGATAAGCGGTTCCGAGAAGAGCCCGGCATTGTCTTCCACTCGACGCCAAAGTCTACTCGACTGTGCTTAGCGTTCGAAAGATCGACTTTTTTGTCAACGTTTCTTCTTCAACCAGACATTCAAAACGTAGACACAGAATTATCCACCTGTTAGATTCTGAATTTCGAACTTTTGGCGCGCGTTCTTCGGGGACAAATATAAATCCCGGTCGAATCAACAGGCTCGACACACTAAACGACTAACCCAGATCCTAGTTTCGCTCGAAGCCTTCCAGCTGTTCAGCCAGAGACCGTCTATCGGTTCGTTTACCTTAGCCCGGGGTGAAAATCGTTCGATTCCGCGTAGCCGAACGAGCGGAAAGAGCGCGAGCAGATATCTGGTCGTGTCTCGAACGCGAACATCGACGACCCGGTGTGTCAATCGATATCGCATCGCCTCACCTCTATCATGTTCCATGCGCCCAAAAGCGAGTCCAGCTCGCTTCCCGCGTTCGTGCGATCTCAGCTCAAGGACGTCACCGACGACAAAAACTCTCTCGTTCTCTGTCTGCTCGCTAGCTCGCGATCCTTGCTCGCCGATACGATCCTTATCCCGGTCCTGCCGCGGGACTAAGGCCTCTGCGGGCCTCGCCCGAATCCTGCATGCTCCCAGCACGCGCGCCACTCAACACCTCGCTGCTCGCCGAACTTTTCACCCACTCGCGGACGGACACATAGGAGCAGCACCGCGCACCACGCACCGAATACCCGGCTACACTGTCGTGTACCTGCTAGCGATCGTTGGCCAACGATCCTGGACTCGCATATTACACACGACCGGCCATTTCCCGCCCTGTCGCTTCGTCCGGGCTGGCAAGCACGGACAAAGTCAGCGAGCGCCACCACGGATCACCAGGACGCGTTCAACGACACCCGGACCACGAAGACGCGCACCAAGAGGCGAACGGCCCAACCCCATCCAACGAGCGGTGCTGGACGTAGCGCGCAGATCAGCTCGGCACAGGACGCGAGAAGGGAAGGCGGATGCGCGACGGTCGATCACACGTCAAGGCGAAAGACAGACTCTCAATGGCGTCCCCTATGGGTGGGTTTCAGTGGTCGAACCGTTCGCCAGACACCGCCGATCCTGTCCCATCGGGATTTTCATCCTGCCCGTGTCCTCCATCGACTGATTTTCACGCCGGAACAACAGAAGAAACGTAGAAACACGAATTCCTCGGAGATGAATCGTCGTCGACGGGTCTGGTGCGTGTTGGTACTCTCGTCGAAGATGACGTTCAGCCGGTGTCCGCTCGTTCCCGCTCGTAGCCGTCGCGGAACGTCGAGGTTACTTCCTTCGGGCTGTTGCTCGCGTGGGTGGCCGAACACGGCGCTGCTTCTCGCTACGTCGTCCGCTACGTTAACGGAGGTATAAATAGGTTTCGTGGCTGTCGGTTTGAAGCTGCGTGCAGGGCGCTGGCGCGGCTAGCAGCCTAGAGCGCCGCTACCGTCGCCTCTTTGGTTGCTGTTCGTCCGTCGCGACGTCGCCTCGCCTCGTGTCGTCGACTGTCGTCGTTGTCGTCGTCGTTCGTGTCGAACGGTTCCCCGATCGAGGGGCTACGATAGTTCCGGTCCGGCGGGGGAGAGAGACACGCGGCTCGCCTCTAAAAAGGCGATGGGTTAGGAACGACGGAAACAAGGGGAGAAGTAAGAAAATAAGAGGAGAGAGGGTCACGCTTCGAATTGGACAGAAGAGGGAAACGTGAATACATCGCCGTCACGAATCTCATCCGTTCGATGCGTCCGAACTGTTTTTTTTTTTCAGAGAGATTTGCGTTTCAGCCCGATCAGCAGAGACGGAGAAGCAACAAGGGAAACGGAAAGAGTATATGTGTGTCTGTGTGTGAGAGAGAAAGAGAGACAGAGAGAGAGAGAGAGAGAGAGAGAGAGGGGGGAGAGGGAGGCAGAAAGCAGAGCGTGAACGAGTCGGTGCGCTGGTTATTGATTGGCAGAAGTCGAGACAAGAGGGAGAGACGAGCCCACGGCGCTGTCACGCTGGACACCGAGCTTAGCCCGCTAACGTCGAGTCGTCGAGTCGCCACCGTTTCCACTCTTTCGATCTTTCAACGATCCAATTTCAACACAGTGTCAGATTCTCCACTTGGACGGATCACGTCGGCGAACCCTGACCCGCAAATTCCAAGAAAATCGGTGCTGTCGATGCAAATCGAGGCGTTCACTCTCGCTTTTGTTCGCGGCACGTCGAACGGATGTCGTTGGAAAGAGGAACGGGGTCAACGAGAGGTCCTCCGGAACGAAGGGGTGTAGGCCAAGGGTGGTACACGGGGTCGAAGCCACCGATTCAGCCAGATTCACCGGACACTTTTGTCCCCCCCCCCCCCCCCGAGCACTCGAGAACACTGTCAACCACGCACTTTCTCCTCCTTCACCCTCGCCACACCGTGTCTGTCTTCCCCCCCTCTCTCTCTCACCGGCCGTCTTTCACCCTGTTTCACTGGCCGTGGATATCGTTCGAGGCGTATCTCGGCGTGTCTCGCCACCCGATCGCCCTCTTCCACCACCACCGCCCCTTCTCTTGTCCGGGTTGACGGTACACCCTCGTTCAACCTTTCGGTTAACACGGATCTCCAGTGAAAACGAACAGGCCGTGCTATACAGCCTCCTCTGGCCGGACACGGTTTCGCGGCCAATATGGCGGATTACGCGTTCACGCGATGCGTTGGCCACCACTGTTGCCTCCGTCGACGGTCTCAGCGACGCTGACGCGAGGCGCCGCGACGCGATCCTACCCGCCGTCGCGCCACCGCCACACACCGTAAAACGCCGACGCCGACGCTCACGCCGACGCAGCCCGGATGCCCCCGTACACCGCCTGTCCAACAGAGAGTTCCATGCTCGCGATCCTGCGTGCGAACGACCCGCTGATCGACACCACCGTCTCTGTCGATCCAATGGAATTGGACGTTTAGCGATCCGACGGGACACAGGGGTGGGGGAGAAACTGATTCTGTCAATGAATCGCACCACTCCGTTGGAACGGGCTCGATACGCTTTCCAGTCACATTTTGGAAACAACAATTCCATACTTTTATTTGATTTCATTATTCAGGAGATGATTGTTTGACGCCTATATTTCGTTATATACAAGGTGATCGATTGAAAAAATGTCTTTTCGCATTTCCAGAAATATTCAATTCCGGGACCAAGATTTTCGTCGCAAAGCAGCCGACTTAATTTGAATTTTGACGCATCATTTTCGTACGATAGCTAATTAATTCGGTTTATATTTTTAAGGGTTTACATGCAGTCATGAGGTAAAGCGTCTAATTGATTAATTTATTTAAAACTTTCTGTATATAGACGAGTAACATTTCAAGAACATTTTGTAATTTTTTCATAAAAAAATATTATAAATTGAATGGTTGGAAGCAGAGCAAATCTGACATCGAAACACCAAATAAATTCTGTTAGTACATGAATTTCTCTCGGGATCGAACGAATCGATTTTGTAAAATATTGAATTGTTGAATTTTCATCGCGGTTTTGAAAAAGCTGTCATAATTTTCACTCAAAAAATCCATCTACCGTTGTTCGCAAAATAGGTTATAAACAAAAAAAGCCCTGGTTGCTTTCATATTAAAGATGCAGTAAGTAGTTTCTGACTAAAAAAAGTAGTTTTAAGTTTCAGGTGTCAATAAAGGGGATGCAAAATTCAATGCAATAATAATTCATTGTCGGTGATAAAAAATTCTAAATGTTAGGTAGACACGATGATATCAAAGACGTTGCAAACATGTTCTCCTCACGTATCAAGGATCTTTTCTGATTTCGATAGGGATTGCCAAAGCCAAAGATAGTACATATCGCCTATGGCACAGGTCTGTAACAGGTGCCGTATCTCGCGTGATTCGCGCGCAACAATACGCGTGTGATCTACGTGAGAATAATAAGCGATGACGCGTATCACGTGCCACAGAGGATGACGTCGGGGCTTCGACGTCGACCAAGTGTACTTAATCTTATCGTTGCTGAACTTGCATCTCTTCGAAAAACCTACCACTTTCTTTCTCTTTGATCGTGCCTCCCACTGTTCTCCACTGCCGCAACTTAAAGTTTCTAAATTTACATTTAAACATTCCTCTCGTTCGATCTGCAGTCTTTAAGGTAACCTTGTGGCCTGGTCAAATAAATTTTCAGACTTCGTGATCGTTGTTATCGGGTTTGAAAGATTTATGATCACAAAAGGTGCGCAACTATTATCTTTTTTTCATGCATCAGGAAAATCACACGCGTCCCAACAATTTTCCCAGGTATTTACGCCCGTCCATACGTCACTACCTAACACGCTGTGTCATCTTTCGCGCGACAACAAACACTTTTACGGTACTTAGGCTCTTGCCGATCGTTTATTTATAACAAACGCGTGTATACGCTATGCGAACGTGCATTCGTTCGAAAAACATTATTTCTCGCGAAAACAACGGAAATTAGAAACAAATCTTCTCCTCAGAAATATAAATAAGTAGTTGAAAAGAATTTGTACGTCCAACATTTGCGAATCTTAAAGCAAAATATTGTAATTGATAAATAATTCGTGCGTATTGTCGGGTGACATAAATAAAGGGTGTTTTCATCGATTTCACCCTCTGAACCGTTCCATTTACTTACGCGCCGGAAGTCGTTCTTCCGACTCGATACGGACGACATCTGCAAGCGTCGAGATTAACTTCAAGCGGAAGCGAGGCGCCGATAAGGAAACCTCGAAGACCGTCCGATCTCTGTCGATAATAAAGTTACCTGCAATTCGGCCCTACGAACTGGTCGTGACTCCACTGCCCTCGTTCTCCCTGAAATTGTACGACAATAAGCAATCTCTAATTGCCGGAGTCCAGCGATAATTAATGTTTTAATTAAAGCTTCCAAGCGATTCTTTGTCGCCGTAATTTTTTCCCTTCGAAACTCGTTGCACCGCTCGAGGGAACAAAGAGTAATTAATCGGGGAGGTGAGAAGCGGCCGAGAAGTTCTACGAATTTTTCTGTAAATAGAAAATCTTTGTAAACTGTGTATCAAGCGAAGGAGGATGTTAAAAAAGTAACAAATTTATAACCATCCAGGTATTTCATAGTTTTAGAAGTGAATTACAGTATAACAATAAATATGTTTTATGGAGTATTTGCATTTTAACACGTTATCATAATTTGCTGCGTTTTCACGTTACTAACTAACAATTTGAGCAATATTTTCTTTAACATTATTTAAATATTGACTTTTCTTTACGAAATAACGTTGGGATTTTTACGTTTCATGCACTCATTTCGATGTTATGGTTATTTTAAGTCAGAAACCTGCGTTCCGCTTTTCGTACTACCGTCTACTTCAACCGCATTTTTTATGACTTTGCTATAAGTGATTGTGCCCAATTTAATGTGCAAGATCTGTAGAATGATGCCTCATGAATATTTTAGGTGCTTGATACTTTTTAACATCCTCCTTTGCGATTTAGGACTGTGCACGATAACCCTTCAGAACTCGTCGTTTAGAAAGTAGAATGTTGATTGTACGCAAGGATTTTGTAGATTTATGTTCTGCACCATCACCAACCAAGGACGTACGAGCCTGGCTCTCTTCTTCTTTCTTGTTGCCAGGAGCTACTCCTTTCAGCGTCCAAAATCTGATGTGTCATTCAACGCTCATTCTCTGAAACGTTGTGGCATCTAATATAACAGAATACAAATCTTCCACGAACCTTAACAAGAGTTCGCTATCAGAGCTCAATTGGAGATTCATTCATCATGAAAATAATATAAAATATTTTATTTCTTATATTTTAGATATTATTTCTTATACTTTTTTCTCCGGAGGTGCTGAATGGTAGAAATAAATAGTCGCGTAGATTTCAGTGCAGTAGAATGAAAGTCGAACACCGCAACGAAAGGGTTAAAATGTTATAAAACAAGGTATTCAGATCTGACACGTAGAATCGAAATACTATGGCACTTTTAAGGGGTCATATGACCTCTTATGAAACAAATGTTTCGTGAAAGGAAATAATTCGCAACATAACTTCTGATTTCTAATAAAATAATCAAACACATATTTTTATTTTTATAGATAAAATAATAAATTAATTACACTTTTTACATACGAATGGTTTCTCCTTCATACATTTGAAATTTTGAAAGAGGTCGTTTAAAATACCTAACAAACTCTGCTGGCACGTAGTAAAATATTCATATCCGGCAAATGATTTCCGTCCAACCAACCCTTACTCGACCGAACGACGCTTCTTCGTGCAGTTGGAAAGCAGGGGCCTGCGAAGACCCAAAGTTGCAGACCCCTTCCCAGGAAAGGTTCCCTAGTGAAGGATCTCGAAAGGCCCCTGTAAATTCTACTCCCTCCCCAACGAATCCGCCCCTCGACAGGCAGACAGTTCTCGGCACGTAAGCGGGCGAACACGTGCAGGGAGGTTTAGTTGAGCGTGTGCGTGAGAAGGAAGGCAGGCCAACGGAGCGGAGCAACATACACGCGCACACATCCACATACGTGACATACAGGGAACAGGCGAACCAACACGTTCTCAGTGATTCGTCGTCGTCGCCGACATCATCCTCGTCGTCCTAGACATTTCTGCCGCTGGATGTGTGCTGCAGAGAGAGGGAGGAGGATGAGGAGGAGGAGGAGGAGGAGGAGGAGGAGGTGGTGGGAGGAAGGAAAGGAGGGAGTGGAGGGAACAGGCTCGACTGCTCCCCCTAATACTGCAGGATTGAATGGGCGAGGAGGGTGGTATTGGGTTCCCTCACCCCACTCCCACCACCCACACGCCGCTGCTCCCAACCCACCCGCACCACCCACTTCTGTCCGCCTGCCACCCCGCCTGCCCACCCACTCACCACCCGACTGCCGTCGAGGAAACAACCTGCAACCGAACCAGCACAACGTTTCCTCGAACAACGAATTTCCATCGGAGCTAGCCTGTCTCCTCGGCCGCGACAACGACTCGATAACCTGGTAAGTAACCAAACACCCGATCACACCACCGTCTCTCGCGATCTCTACCTCCCTTCGATTTTTCCTTTACACCCAAGATGACTCCCCACCTTTCCGTATCATTCTCCTTCTTCCTTTTCTTCCCTTTGGCTCCTCTCCTCGTGCTCCAAGCCAGCCGCGTAACCGTGTGTCTGCGATTCATCGTCAGCTCCGAGATTTTCCTCGACGCGTAGTGTGCCGTGTGCCCGCGATCGCGCTGCCTAGATGAACGTACGTGCAACATTTTCATCGAGCGTCGAACGCGCGTCAGAGCCGCGATGGAACCTCGTTTCGTGTGCAGAGAAGAGAATCGCGAGTGCGAGCGAAGAGGACGCCGGTCCGCGCGCCAGTGGATCGGCGCTAGCCTGGTGGCCGGTACGCATACACGAGTGAAGCGATGTGGCGCCGCGTGTTGCGTGCCCGTTCGCTGGCTTCATCCTCGCGTGTTACCGCGTGTGTGCGCCGCGCGGCTGCTTCCGCTTTCGCGAACACAGTCTCGTCTGTCCGCTGCGAAGATACGGCCAGAGGAAACGGATGAATCTTTCGCGACGATCGTCCACGCGCCTACTCCACCGTCCTCCATGCGACTATATACATCTATACATATATTTATAAATCAGCGCGGTGTGCGAGCGGGAACGCGCACGCGCGCGCGCCACGGAACGCGACGAGACCCGCTCGCCGTCCTTGGTTAGTCGGTAATAATTTCCGGATGAATTTGAATGGCACACTGCGCGCGCCTTCTCTCCTCGCTTTCTCTCCCACTCGCTCTCCTTTCTGTCTGCTCTCTTCTGCTCGCCCCCCCCCCCCCCCCCATCCTCCTACCTCCCCCCTTTCCCCTCTTCATCCCACTTTGCTTCCCGTCTCTCCCTGGTCTTTTTCTTCGACCGTGTTCCCTCGAACCCGTGTACACCTCCCTCTTTGGTCGACCCACCCGCATCGCCCCTCCAAGCTTCGCTTTTCTTCGGAGACAGCGGTTCTCAACCGGCGCAGAACCAGAGCCAACCTGGCCACCCTCTTCTTCTTCGGGGCCATCTGTCGCCTCCGCTCGAGGGACGTGTCCTCGATCGTCGAGGAGGGGAATATTGATTTATTTCGTCGTAACCCCTTCCATCCGACTCTTTCAACCGCCCCTGGAATCGGTGTTGGTTGCCAGAGGGTTGCCAGAGACTCTCTCTTTCTCTGTCGCTCTGCGCATTTTCCGCTCACGCGGCAGCTACGCTGTCCGATCAATACGCGGGGCTGGCTCCTTCTTCCTCGTCCCATACGACGTGCCGTCGGATAAACGTCTGTTACGTGTGTACACGATGTATACTCGAGCCAGGATCGAAATTAATCGATTTCAACTATTCGGAGGGTGGGGATCTAGCTTGATCGTCGGACGGTAAATAGGGTACGAGTCGATCGGTTGGGTAATGAGCAACGTTATCTAGGTAGCCAGGATCGATTTTCTTCGTCGAGCCTGTTGTTCGAACGCTTTGAAGTTTCGAAGGTACGTGTTCCTTTATTTCTGGCCAGGCCACGGGGCGAAATGAACCGCTCTCGGGGGATTGAATGGGGATTTCTGTGGGCGGCGAGCTCCGTCTTCGGGGATTTCGAGTATCTTTGAACTTGAGAGTCTTTAGTTATACAGTGATAGATATCGTACAGATCAATATAGTTGTATAATAATTGTATATTTCTGGACAAATTGTGCTTGGAAGTTTCTATCTTGTATCATGGAATTCTCTTTTGTTCTCCAGAAAATTGAAAAACGTTTAAAAACTTTTAACACTTGATTGCTATTTTCCAAAGTGTCCATCTCATCGAAACGTTCCGTTTAATGCGTTGGTAGATACATGGAGCTTGTTGAATCGCGGTTGGCGTTGAAATTTTGAAAGTAAATTGCTGAAAATAATTCTTGAATTCAATAAACTTCTTCTTTCTTCGTCGATAGTTTATCTTTCGAAGGTCTAGGAATCTCAGCATCGTGTCGAGGGGGTTCCATTTGGTTCGGCGGACTGTTCCTGACGTCGAAGATTTCATTGGCCGACAATGGCTCGTCTTTATGCTCGATTGATCCCAAGGATACCTTCGACCTTCCCCGTTGTTTTCGAAGGATGGCAAATGGAATTGGCAAAGGGCGATCGTGTTTTAGCTAATTACGTTCTGGCCCCTCGTTATCACCAACGACCTCTCTAATCGTGTGATCGATGACTATGATTTCTCGTTCTCGTCGATCTTTCGTCCCTTGTTGGATAACATTTTTCTCGAGCTAAATATTTAAGTTATACGCAATTCTTGATACTGTCAATTATAATTAGAATGAAAATTAATATGGAACTAAAGATAATTTCGATTATTATTAAAATTGTCCGTCGATCGATCACTTTTCGCGAATAAGATCGGAAAAGGAAATGGGTCCCGGTAGTACCATTCGTCCCGTGTCGCGTGGAACGCTTTCAAACGAAACGAAGGTTTGCTTTTATGCGAGCACAAAGTGAAAATCGATACCACTTTTCAGCGAAGCGTCTACATTGTAATTTCGCTAGGAAGCCGAAAGATTTCCTCGTTCATGAATATTTAACGCTCCTCGTAACGAATTTTTGTCACTCTCCGTTTTCCTTGTCCAGCGGATCAGAGAACACAGAGGCTAGAAGAGGAGAAGGAATTAAGACTGTTCACACCCGAGCGAATCGTATCGAGTTTCTCGAGATGCTCGAGAAATATCCGTAATTGCTCCTCGTTTCTTCTTCATTATCGTGCTCCTCCTTAAAAGAACACCCTCGA
This sequence comes from Stelis phaeoptera, assembly GCA_943735885.1. Lineage (NCBI taxonomy): Eukaryota > Metazoa > Arthropoda > Insecta > Hymenoptera > Megachilidae > Stelis > Stelis phaeoptera. The sequence continues at coordinate 8,051,644 of OX030939.1, read as the reverse complement.
GTGCCTCCGTGACAACCTTTAACATTCCTCAAACGCTTCTTTCATCCTTCGAGCTCCCAATCGAAAGGATAAGGATCTTCCTTGATTCTTTAACCTCAAAAGAGTCCAAAAATTCGTACAAATGATTGCTGACCCCGCACGATTTAAAACTCGATGTATCTTCTAAATTATGGATTTTGTTTTGGAAAAAAATAATTCTGCAGGAGAAGTGGGTACACGCTTCCGTTACGGAATTTCGTGTTCCTGTCATTGTGCAAGAACCGTCATTACGTTTTCTATGCGTGTATTGACCCTTGCGCTCAAATGCGGGGAGAATGTCTTCCGCAAAGGGTTGGAATTGCGTTATGCCTCTTTTGTTCCGTTTAGGTTGGACGATCGAGCGTTCGCCTTCTTAAGCTTCAGTCACCCTTAGAAAATTCCATTGATACAGTCCAGGTTAAATTAAAAAATAACAGCTCATGAAACAATGAATTATGTTTCATCTTAAAATAATCACAATTTTTTGAAGCCATCAATGTGTCCAAATATTCTTTCAAGAGAAAGAATTTCTATTCAATTCAGAATAGAAGTTTGTGCAACTGTGAACGCGGCTGAAGGCGGTGTGGCTGGAGTGAAATTGAATTTCGAGGTACAATGTTTCGGTTTGTTTCTGGCATTTACCATGGCTTTGAATCGATTCCTCTTGTGCATTGGTACGATGATAGGAGTGTTGCTTCGCGAAACAAGATGTTTCAGCCGGTTGCATTGCAGCTGAACATATAGAATATAGAAGATAAGAACGAGGGGAGGAGTTCCGGGAGAATTTCGAGTGTATATCTCTGTACAGTAAGTGCACTTTGCAGTAAGACCCTCCTGTTTCAATATTCCCATTCTGATTGATTTCTCAAAATAACTCTGAAGATACCAGAAACTGATAAAAAACGATTGAAGTTTGAAAATTCGACTTCCCAGTGTTCCATGGGTACACAATTTCCGAATTGGCACTCAAATGGATCACCAAACCTAATTTCGTCACCGTCATAGGCTTTTCGAAAAATTATTTTACAATTTCACGATTCAAAAATAAGAATCTTCCTATTCACGAGACACGAATTCTAACGATCCCCCTAGACTCGATATATTTAAAGATTTTCGAAGTTAAAAGCTTTGTGCCCGCTCGATTATTTCGATTCATAGACGATCGTTCGTCGATGCAAACGAGCCGCTTAACCGTAGCAAAGAAAAATCCAAGTCTTACCGGTGATTAAAGGAAGCGCCTGGCCAAGATTTAATTAAGGTTCGACGAGCCAATTAGCCCCGTTCACCGATCCACCCTATTTCCTTCGAATTTCGAACGATCCTACGTAAAAATATTACCTTATCCAAGAAGTAAAAGAAAAATTAAACGAAGAATCTAGAAAAGAGTCGGGGTGGGTGAATGTGGGTTGTAAATTCGTGGCTCGAAGGGTGGAAGGGAGACTTGGGAAAACGGAAAGGGGGAAAGTACGTTTCCAAGGATTATTAGTAACCCTGCAACCCTGCTTACGACCACGAATTTCGTGCACAGGTAGACGAGGCTGTTATTGTTCCAAGGGTGACCGGCGACCATCGAGAAAATGGAAGGCAGCGGGACTGGTATTAGCAGGCTCGACTGCTACGAGGATATGTTCAAAGAAATCACCAGGAAACTGTACGGTGAAGATCCTGATCACAGAAGTGAGTACAGAGTATTTATTTTTAAACTTATTCATTCCCAGCGTTCTTTATTATAAATAAGAATACCCTATAAGTATCTACTTCAAATAAATAGATGAGCAATAAGGGTAACACGTAATTTTCGGGATTACCGAGTTAATGAGGGTATGACACAGCCCACCTTTATAAACCAACATTCGTCATTTCTGAATCACTGTTCGGTTAAATACTTGAATTTTGAAATGGGTTTGCGCGATAAAAATTCGGTTAATGAGAATTCGAAATATAACACAATATACCTGTGTCAAATTTAACTCAATTTATAGTCAATTTTAGCACCGACGACTTCGACAAGATTTAAATTTAAATTAACATCAAATTTCAAATTAACGTGTATAACGAAGTAAATATGCAAGTTGAATATTTATCAATATTTCGTCGAAATTAGAGTACTTTGCTCTGTTGTTGTTTCATACACGGAACATATGTTTCCCTGAAATTAAATCGTTGGAGAATTAATTAACTCGAATCATTCATGGTCAAGTGTCGTGTGTTCTGTTCCGAGTAAAAAAAACATGAAATGGTGTTTGAACAGCGTCGAGCGTGCAAAACGAGTTCGAGACCTCGGTTTCGTACAAGAACGACGACGATACCGGAAACGGAACCGACGGTAGCGACGACGGAAACTGGACCTGCGAGGAGGAACCTCTGAAAGGGACCGACGGTAGTCGAATCGCAGCTTATCACGCCGCAAAAGCTACTTGGAGGTGTTACGAGTGCGGTTCGTATTCTATTCTTCAAAATTTCCATAAGAGAAAGTCATTTTCAATTGATGTAATTCAAAAATCAGAGGTTCGTCTATGAATATTAATTGGATCTTACTCAAATTAACAAATTAATATATTACGGAATGCTTTAAATTTACAACATTTCATATTTCGTAGTAGTTCTCTTTCAGACAATTATTAATATTACTTTTCAGAGAGTTTATCTTAAAATTAGGTATAAATTGAGTTAATTGATAAAAAATACATAACACACAGTCGTGAACAAAAACATTCAGAAACCATCGGCTACAACATAGCATTCTTAATTTTATTAGGTTGTAACATATGAAATGTTCGGTTTCGTTTGAACAATTTTTTAAATCTGCTTATTCGATAAATATTCTAAGAAGCCTAGAATCTCGTCTTTCAAGGATAATTTTCATTTTTCAATATTTACCTATTTTGACGCATCCTTTTCAAGTTTTCATGAAATATGTATCGACACGATTTTTGTGAAAATCATCAAGCGTTTCGATTCGTTGAAGAAAATGTACAGATTCCAACGAAAAAGACCACGATTTATTATGATAAATTGTCATCGAAACTTGTTAAGATTTACGTGTTTAAATGTATCTTTTTCAGTGATTTTTCCGAAAATTTCTGAAACGAACGTAGAAAACTTGTAATTTCTTGAAAAAACGTACATATTTTAATAGTTCCTATTTTGATTATTATCGTTTAATATAATAAATGTTTCATATGTTACAAGCTAATATTTCCTAACTAGCACATGGTCAGGCAAATCCATGACACTTTGTGTATTATTATTGTCACCAATCTCTAGATATCCTTATCTATCCGATCAATAATATTTCATTTGATCACCGAATCGACGTCCCTTTCAATTATTATACATACTGTACATAACGCGTAACCGTGAATTCATCGCGTAAATAGGGATACGTATTATCGAAATAAACGGGTCAACGAGCACGAAAGAGCCCAGCAGTTTGAATTAACACCGAATCGAAGAGGCAAACAATGCGAGATTGTAGCCTGCTAAGCTGTTCCCTGCTTATTCGAACAATAGGGAACTTTTATTGTTGCCCCACACGGTCTGTTTCGTCGGTAATTTCCTACCTTCCGTGTCATCGGGTCGGTTTAAGGATCCCGTTTCTTGTCCTGTCGAATGGGAACGATCGCATAAAGCAACACGACGAGCCGTCACCCTCGACGCGTTCTAAATATCCTGAAATCTGTTCTTTGTCAAACTTATGCCACGCCCAGTTTCTCGTTTGGTGGAAATTCGACGAAGTTGAATATGAATATAAATTTATGGTGGCTCGAATATTTGCCAATTGGAATTTCAACTAAATCGAATTTCTATCGATCGGAATTTTGCTAATTAAAAGTCTTGCGACTAAACTTTGCAAGATCCTCGTTCGAAACACCGCGTAGGTGCGAAATTGAATAAATTTCATTGTTTAACAGGCGACGTGATGGGCGGAGGACCACGAGACGTGGCCGAGCATTTTATGGAACTCCATTCCTCGAGGATTCTGGCGGACGACAGTAGGAACAGGCATCATTCGCCGCGCAAGGATTACCTGCAGTCGGAGCTGAAAATCGAGGACGTGATTTCGTACCTGGAGAGGCTACGCGAACGCGCCGAGCGAGTAGCGCCTCCGTCCAGGCGGACACAGGAAACGCAAACCGTACCTGCCGCTTTATTACCGGTCACCTCGACCTTTCTCCTGCAGGAATTACCCACCGCCCCCGCACCACAACATTTGCACCAGGTACGACCTTTCGATTCAGGTACTTTGCTTCTTGCCACGTCCCCACGGCAATCTACGAGGGGAGGTCGAAAATTTCGCGGAATGGAGGGGAAGGGAGGAGGATAGATTAACTTGCTTAGCGTCGTATTAATTCGGAACTCATTGTAAACACATGTGTCGTTTACAAGATACCATCTCTGTGAACAAATCAGTCCGTACGAAAGCGACAATCATGGAGCGAATTGAGTATCGTGCTGATATCAAATTCCTTACCAAGCAAGGAAGAACTCTTCAGATGATAATGAATGAGATGGGAGCCGTTTATTATTTGTTTCCAACTTTAAAACAAAAACTAAGGGGTACAAGATTTAAAGACGACGAAGAAGCGAAGGAAGCGATTTCGAGTCAGTTTTAAGGGTAATTTCAAGATCTCAGATATGTATTGAGCGTAAGGGGGATTATATTGAAAAAGAAAAATAGTTTACATCCGCTTCATTCCGTGGACTTTTAGACCACCCCTCGTAAGTAATCCAACCTTCCCACCCTTCTCTTTTCTGATCGCTGCAAAAGTTTGCCATTTTCTACTATTGTCAACAACTTTCTGTCGACCCAACGAAATCTTTAGCCGCCAATTATCGACAAAGCTTTCGAAACAACACTAACAACGATTGATCTTCTTATCATGCAGAACACATCGACGATACCAACCTCCGGCACGGTGTCGGCGAGCGGAAAACGATACACCTGCCCGTACTGCCCCTACGGGACCGATCGTCGTGACCTGTACACACGCCACGAGAACATTCATCGCGAGGAGAAGCCGTTCCACTGCTACATCTGCTACAAACCGTTCAATCGCGCCGATCACGTGAAGAAACACTTCCTGCGGATGCACCGTGAGCACGGCTACGAATTGTCCAGGATACGTAGACCAGCGGGATCCAGCGCGCCCAAGCCTCTTCAACAAGAATCGACCACGGCCAGCAGCGGAAACGCGAACTCCAATGGCCAACAAACGCAGCAACAACAACAACAACAGCAGCAGCAGCAGCAGCAACAACAACAACAACAACACGCCACATACACGTCCGGATTTAATAACAACAAGAGCTACCAATTGCAGCCGAATCCTGGTAACAACACCACCGCGAACGCTACTGGGATTTATCAGGGAACCTCGATGCCCGCGCCGGGCATCATGCAACCGGATGCAGGGAACTGCAATACCGGAAGAAGGGTGCAGAACGGGGGATGCAATAGCAAGAGCCATCTTAAGGGTGGTTCCAAAGGTGCTCAAGAACGGAGGTGAGGTTTATTGTGATGGAATTGTGGCGGTGAAACTTCAGTTTCGTGCGATTCTGTTCAGAATTCAGGAACGTGACATCCGTGTCGTGATTATTTAGTCAAATAATATCGCTAGAGGTATAGGAGTTATTTAATATAATTTAATATTGGTTGAAAGGAATGGCAGCAATTCTACCTGAAACGATTAATCTCCTAAGGTGTAATTCCTTAACCCTTTGCACTCGGCTGTCTCCTCTGAAGGGACATATTTAATTTACTGTCATTTGTATCAAGCATTTGTAATTCTTTTGTTTGAAAATACGGAAGGTTTGCTGGAGAAGTAGACTGGATTCGATCGTATCCAAAATTGTTCCGAGCGCAAAGTGTTAATATTAGGTGTGTATAGCGTTCAAATTTAACATTTCACCGTCGAAAATTAGACAATTGGTATTAATCGCGTTTAAGCAGAAATTTCGAAACTCAATTGCATAAAATTCTTCTACGCGCACGAAACGTTGAAATTCGAACTGGTTCACTGTATCGCGCCAGAATATTGCAAAGGTGTATTACAAACACGTATAATTTTACAGGTACACTTGTTGCTACTGTTCTTGGAGCGGCGTGGACAATTGGTGCCTGAAACGGCACCTGAACACGCATCTCAAACCGTTCGCGTGCACCCTCTGCGAGTACAAAGCGGCTCGTGCCGAACGTCTCGCGACCCACGTGCTGAAAGTGCACAACAGACGGCAATGCTCGAGGTGTTCGTTCCTCGGCGAGGATGCGGCACAGCTGCAGATGCATCAGCTGCACGTGCATCGTGTGAGCAGCGCCAATGCACCCGCGACATCCACCGTCCAGGCTGCACCGCCGCCCAACAATCGTCATCAACAACCGTTGCAGTAAGAACTCGTTCTTGATCGCGTATTTCAATGAAATTTGCAGAATTTTACAAAAGTTTGAAACCCGCAGGGATGAATTTTATGCGGAGAAATGTAAATTGAAGATTATTGATTATTCATGGCTGCTTTTTATTTGTTTAACGAGTGAAATTGTTATTTCTAGAATTTCCATAAATCTCCATAAATTTCAATTTTCACGCGACCTGCAATCAATCGTAGCAAGCTCTAGTCGTTCCGGAAACGCGTCGGGAACAGGATTCGAGGGTTCGGCGCAACTTTTCGAGAATTTCTCGTCGACCGGTCGTTAATCGGATCGAATCGCGTGTTTTGGTTTAACGGCACAGGGTGGATTGGAACGTTCTCACCGCCGGGAAATTCATTAAAACGATTTCATCGGAAGCCGATAACGCGCGACTAATCCACCGCCGTCACTTTTTTCCGCACACGTTCCGCGACCAAACGAACGTAACGACCGAGCGAACTCTAAACTTCAATCGGTTGTTTCTACTGCTCGTTAGCCGTTTTTCAACAGAATTACCGACCGAGCCGCGGTAGGATTAAACGCGAATTCGAAAGCGATTGATCAGAATTCCCTCGTGTGAACGGGTTCGTTTGATCGTCGTCCGTAAGGAGATTATAAATATCTGTTAAGCGTATACTTAAATAAAAAGTGTCAGGGGTTTTTGGTTAGTTGGGCTCCAGAGGAATTTCGACAGGGGGAGAATTGTGAATCGCAATAGTGTCGTAAGCTCATTCGATAATTTGCAACCGGGTTTGTTTATCGTTAATTATTGAAATTTACAGTCCCGCGGGAGGAGGACGGCCACCACCTGGTCCGCCAGTTTTTCCAGCACCGGCGCCGGCCATCGCACCTGCTACCACCGTGATACCACCGACAACGATACTCGGGTAAGCATCCTGTTCACTTTCCACTCTCCCACTTATCCCTTCCTCCGCTATTTATTTTTATTTGACTCCCTTTATAATTGGCACTTCGGTGCGCAACGCTCGGACGTCGATTTTGTTCAGCCTAAGATCGCTTGAAAAGATTTCCATCGATAAAACGGCTCGTTGTGATTGCAATAGTTGTTTTGTTACATTTATCGATGGAAGCCAATTTGCAAAATAATTTATACAATAACAGAACGTCAAAATTGTCGAGATACCGCTTTCTGTATAATTACGTTGCAACTGCGATTTTTGCGCTTATTTTTTTTGTTTCCGAAATTCTCTGTCCACGTTGCTAGGTCGGCGTACTTTCGACGGCAGGTCGCAGGAAAAAGAACCCTAATCAAACGAGTCCGAGAATCCGATCGAAAAACCGAATAAGAACGTGGCCTGCCGTCGAAATCGCTCGCCACCCGCTCTCCCGCCCTCCACCTCCATTTTATGTTACGTTGCAGCGTCATTTTTTGATTTTCAAAGTTTCCCTTTCTTTCGTTTTTCATTCGTTTCCCGCGTGCACGCTTCGTTTGTCTGCTTTTCGGTGTCGCCAGGACACGCGCGTGTCGTCCAATCTCACACGCTGTTCTCTGTCGTTGTGCCACTATCTGTCACTATTATCCTCTGTCTGTGAAAAAACAAAACAAAACAAAAACAAAAAGAAACGTCGTTCCGTCGCACGGTCGACGGACGCTCCGTTCGTTGGTAGAGAAAAATGACGCGAACGTAACTTATGGAACAGTGCCGCGGTGGTTGCAGCCACGAGATGGTAAACTCCCCTGCAACTGCAGCGACAATGGCGTACCCGACATTGGAAGAGGAGAGGCGGTCGAGCGGCAACGAGCAACGCCAGCATCCCCATCGTGGTCGTCGTCGTCGTCGTCACCACGTCCGTACCATCGTCGACCATCCTGAGACACAAAGTCGATGCGACCCCGACGACGCTTCAGTGATCGTACTTAATCCTGATTTTGCGTACAGTTACCGAGCCGAAGCGACCGAGGGTCAGTCGTCCTGGGAGCCGTCCGACTGTCCTTGGAGCTGGGTCGCCCAGAGGAGCCGCAAACGTTCCAGGAAACAGAGCCTGCCACGAAAGGTGACCTGCAACCAGGAGTTCGAGGACGACGAGCCGCTACCATCTCTCGACGGGAGCAAACAGGACGCCAGGCAAGAGGACGCCAAACCGAAGACACCCGAAGAGATTTTGAACGAGCTGAGGAAGAGGTACAGCTGCCAGTTGGACAGAAAGGGTCTGATCAAGTGTCGTCTGTGCCCCGAGGACGCTTTTGCCAGAGGATCGATCTGCAGACCTTATCACACCAAGGCCTCTTTGGCTCTTCACAAGCTTTGGAGACACGGCAAGAGATGTCTGAAGAACTGCACAGCCAAGCCTCGTCCACCGTCCCAGGTGTCCTCCATCACGCTGAAGGCTACGGTGTTCACCAGCCCCGGATATGGTTACCATAGATAACAGTTGGTGTCCGGTGGCGCAACGAACGATGATCGAAGGGGTGGATTTCGAAACGACGCGTTGGTCTTTGCCGGTTCTTGATCAAATCCTTAACCCTTTCGCTACAGTCACACCCATTCATTTTGTATACCAAATTGTTCAGTTCGATCGATTGTAAATGCAAGTAGAGTCATTTTATTTGCTACGTTGTATCTTTACGATAGGTAAAGATTTCTTTCGAACGGCAATTGTTACTAGTCGTTCATAATAGCGAAAGGGTTGAAGACGAGACAAATTCCCGGTAACGTCTTTCCTCTTTCGAGATGCTATATTTTTGTTTCTAGACACATCTTAGAGACTCTGCGAAAAATCGAGCCAGTGCCTTTTGTGATCCACCCGTTCGACAAGAAGTTGTATAAAAACTCATCGCGAGTCGACGTTCTTGTCCGCTCGAGGATCGATTTAATCGCGGATTAGATAGAAAGACATTGCATTAGGAGAGCGTGGGTCGTCGTAGCCAGCGACAACGATTTCGGAAGGGATAGATGCAAGGACGTTTTGTTGGAATTGACGAAGCGACAGCAGAGACAAAAAAAAAGTACATTGCGCTTTATAAATTAACGTAGGGGGATGTTAACTTTAAGAAATTACGAATACAATGAAACAGCGAAACGTTTAGGCTAAGGAACGACGAAATTATTCTCGAAAGTACCTCGACAAGCGCGAATTTTCATCGCGAACGACCATCTCGATGCTCGTTCGAGCCTCCGACGAGGAACGACTTTATTTTTTTTCCTGTAATTAAACGTTACAACGTTCGACGATCGTCTACCAAATCGATGTCTAATTGTTGCGTTTCTGTCCATCGTCCGTCTCTGTAATTACGTGAATCACTTTTTCGTTTTGTCATCGTGAAATTGAACGTTCGAGAGCTGAGAGAACGAGAATCGGACCGTGGAAAGCGATCCGTGTTTTGGCCGGGCGAGCATGATTTTTATATTAAGGGATATTTGTACAAAACCACTATCTTGTTTACGTTATTACATGAAATATATTATATCTATTGTATTTCAGCAGGCCACGCGAGAAGCTGGGCAAACGTGGGCTCTCTGAGACTGTTTGTTCTCCGAGATCCTGCGCTTTCCGCTCTTTTATTTCACACCTCCTTTCCCTTCGATCGGATACCCATTTGCTTTCGTACTATTGTGATTTAGACTTCAATCTAACGTTCTCGGTCGGTTAGGTTGTTTACGGATCGTTTGTCGAGAAATTTTTAAGAACGAAAGATGTGCAACTACGATTACAGTTGAAACAAGACTTTGAATTTTGTTTCGCGGTGTTTTATGATTTGGCAATTTTGAGAGTCGAGAATTTTCCACAAAATAAGGTGCGTTGTAGTATATCGTGTGTTGGTACTGATCGTGAAAGAGTTTTGCTCGCCAACTCGCCGACAGACGTCGCCAAAGTCGTCGCGAACCATCGATTTTGTCCTTCAATATTACTGGACAAATATTGAGATGAATTCCTTCATATAATGTTAATTCCTCACCACAAATTAATTTCGTTTTAATTTCCGAAGGATTAAAGCAAGATACCCTCCTAAATTCGTTCAAACAGCTCGAATCCCAGTCTCGCGTTTCCCCCGAACAACGGCGAACGAAGGACCACTTAGTTCTCATCGCAACACCTTGAAACTTAATTCCAACTTTTAAATATTCTCGACAGGAACATCGTCGAACGTTGTCTGGCTGTTCTGAATCAACCCGCCAAGTAAAATCGCAGATACACAAGCTGCGAATTGTTCACAAGGTAAGCGATTGAATTTCAATAGCGATTCATTCTGTTAAGAATCCTGTTTCTTTGCTGGAACGAAACACGGTGCTTTCGCAAAGGTATTCAACGACGATTAAACCATATTCTCTGGTAACCCGAAACCCAACGTAGCACGCGAGCTGTCGACGACAACCGATAATTGGATGAAACTCGAAGCCACTAGGCAAGGGCTTTTGCCCCTTTCGTTGTCGAACAACGTCGTCCTCAAATCGTCCAGCAATTTTCATCAATTTCGATCGATTCCTTACGGAAATGAACAAATTACGACGAGCGACGTCGATTCGTTGATAAAAAAAAAACTGTGCTATTTAATGTTTCAAACGTTGAAGCATTGTTAGACAAATTTTGACTTCGTTCCAGCTAGTCCATTATCGGCGACCGTGATTCGTTCGCGTTTGATGTTGTTTCATCGAGGGTCCCGGGGAAGAATTGGCCGGTAACGCAAACCGGAACGTGCTACGACCATTATTTCGCCGCTTCGAAACGTAAATTACGAAAAAGCGGCGAGTGTTTCTCGCGGAAACACCGACGATAGTGGCTCGCGATTCGTTTTATTTCGAACGTATGCACGAATCTGGCCACTCCGGCAACGTTTTATCGCGTCAAAATTTCAACCGTGTACACGTTCGAAAATACTGTTTCCACATTTTTCCACGCTCTCGTCCACCCTCGACTCCCCTCCGTATGAATAATGCACGCAAATGTTTGCCTTAACTTTACTCCAGTCAGGGACAAAAAGTGCTTCCGAACGAAGTTACCGTTCCTCAACGAGAAGAAAAACGACCCACCTCTTTCGCTAATATTTGCAGAATAAACGTTTCCTGAAAACATTACCGGACTTAATTGCGTAACCGTGTTCCCGTTATATCATTCGCAATTTTTACAAATCGTGCCATGATTTTTGCAACCTTGCTACACCTTTGATTAAAAGTCTATTCGAAATGGAAAAAATAAGTTAACTTAAAAATGTTTGGATCATCAACGCCGCTCTCAGATTGTTAGTAGTTCGCTCTGAACATTTTCCACCACCGAAAGGCGATTTTCTTTTCCTCAAAAACCTTCGCCGCTTTGATCGTTGAAAATATCATTCAATTTTCAGCAAAAAGAATTCGAAACCATCGAGTCTGATTCCACGAGCACGATGGAAATCGATTACCCGGACACGAAAAGCTGTGCAGAGAATTCGAGAATGCGACTCGCGACCGAAAGTGCCCTGTCCACGATGAATTTCGTTCCGCCGGATCGGACTCGAAACCGGCTAAACGTCCAAATGAAACAGGTTAGAAGAAACAAAATAAAAGCTATACAAAAAATAACAGTGTCCGATCGTGCCGTATCGATCGTTGCTCCTCCGACCGTAATTAAATACCCTTCAATCGTTTTGTTTCGTTGCCGTCTAATCGATCGTAAAACGATCTTGCTGGCTGTCTCCAGTTTCGCGCGACACAATTAACCGGTCGATTTTGCGCTACGAAATTCCAAATTCGATTTCAAAAGCTAATTTCGATAGCTGATGGCACGGACGGAATATGAATTCTTACCGGAAGTTTCAAATATTTCATAAGACGACCGAGTGTGCAGTGTCCTATAAACTTTGATAATTTAGAATTTTGACTCGGTTTATATTTTATAACAAGAGAAAGAGAATCGACGCGTATATTTGTCACGATTCGTATTTCTGTTCTAACTTTTTTTAACGAAGGAGTTATGGACCCGGCGCTGCGTCTCTGAACTCGGCACACTTGTTCGTAGATTATCCAAAATACAAGCTCCGTTTCGTTTATCAGCGGTGCCAGTAGCCGCGGATCGAGCGGAAAAGTTTGCGTTTCGACGCGTGTCTAGATAATCGAGTTTCTGCGAGCCAACGATAACAGAAGTTTTGTTTAACGTGCTCGGTTGTCGCGTGAATTCCGTCAATTTTTTTTTTTTTTTTTTCGAAGATACAAAACCGCGAGTGTAATTCACGGGAGCCGGCTATTAAGCGAGAAAACACGCATTCGGGAATACCAAGTGCTAAATGCATTTCGGGCTAAACCGGCTAAAGGTTAAGGGAACCCTCTACCCCTTCGTCGTCTATCCAGCAATTTTTATCGTTTCCACTTTTCGGATAAGTGCTAACAGCGTGGCTGTTCTACTTACGAATCGTCGGATAATGGACTTGGGAAATTGCCTTCTTACGTTAGTGTTACGGTTGCGGGGATGAGAGATTTTATTTGGCCGTCGTTCTTCGCCCGCTCGACCTGGTATACGGCTGAATGGTACATTCACAGTTAATTTAAAACGTTTCTTTCATTTTTATCCCCTGGGTCGCGTTACGGTTTCAATTTGGAGCTTGCTGCGAGTTTCCGACGAATTATTGAATCAGTAAACCATCGAATTATCGATTAGCAAACGAACCAATCCGGTTTCGAAGTAACCGAAATAATGATTATAAAATTTAGTAAAAATTGATCAAGTTTCTTTCCCTTGCGGTGACATTTTTCCCAGGGAAGTATATCGTGCTCGACACTGTATACCAGGCGTCGGTCACCAAGTGACCCACTTGAGTTTCGCAAATAAAGTATAATATAGCATATATAAAAATAAATTATAAAACAATAAATTATAAAACATTTTGGTTTGATTAGAAAGTTGCAGAAACGAACATAAGCGGAGTACTCGTGTATTCGTCACGTGATCAACGCTTGTATTTGCCTTAAGGTGACTCCATAGTGTAATTTTCCACAGTGCGATATCGCCTAGTGTAAATAATCCCTATCGTCTATATTCCCTAGTCCTATTATACTTTGAATGAATAATCCCTAGTTTCAGTACTTCCTAGTGCAGTTTTCCCTAGTGAAAATAGTCCCTGTTGTTAATAATCCTTATTGTAAATATCCACTAACGTAATTACCCCTAGTTCCAATAATCCCTGATATCAAATACCCCTATTTTTAATAATCCCTAGTAATTTTCAAATATTACTCAAACGGTACAACCTTTTTTCCTCTATATCACCATTTTTCCCTAGGGAAACCTATCATACCCGACACTATACATCCCAATATCAAAAATACAAATTAATTTCATTAATTTATATACCTAATATTTTCGTCACTTACGTGTTACAAGCCATCGATAACGAAAAGAACGCTCGTAAATAAAGTTCATAAATTATTAATAAACTAAAACTTGACAGTTATATTTGTTTTTATAATAATTACAATTAGAATGTTGTTTTTTTCATGTTTAGTTTAAAAAGAGTTTAAAAGCATATCGTAACAGTTTTCTCAATCAAAGTTGTCTTATTATTCACTAACAGACTGTTTCAAACTGAAAATACCCATTGACCCGAACCGTCTTCTTAATAATCACATTTTAATTGATTTTGACCTGCAGCCAAGAAGGATCGTCGACGCCTGCTGTATACGTTACAGGATTTCTCGTAACGCATTTCCACCAATAATCTCTGTTTCAATCTAAGAAATAAATGTAAATACACATCCGCCAAAATGTTAACAGCAATTTACCACGACTACCCGTTCGAGGTGCACGCGCGATTAAAAGACGAACAAGAGCGTTTCACGCGTGTTCAACAGTTCGCATGAATATTCAGCGGCGCTTGAAAATCTTGATGATAATCCAAGAAGCGCGGGAAGGTTTAAGAAAATTGCATCCGGCGAAGGTGGATCGTGCAAAGGAGGCTGGAAATAAAGACACAGGGGTGAAAGTGTCGTAAGTTTGAAAGGGAAACAACCCAGGCCATCGTGCAGGCACACTGGCTTCCCGCGCTCATCGAAAAATTTGTACATATTTATCACAATGTACGTGGCATTGTATTAGCATAAATTTACAAGCTTTACGCCCCATTTATCCCCCTAACGTACGGGTTCTCATCACCTGAGCCAACTGCGTTATCTCGTGTTTTTCGTTGGATATTAGGGTGTTCGAGGAACTCGCGTTCCCCCGCAGAAGAGGGGGGAGAAACGTTTTTCACCCTTAACAAACCATTCGTTCCGAAGTTTGTAATCCCGACGAAAGATTGTCCTTCTGGATCAAGTGATTCCGGCAAGTCAGCTTTGATATATTTGCTCGTGCACATAAGTTCGCAGACTTTCTGTCATTTTTTCCTTTCGAATACAATTTTTATTTTTTTTTTTTCTTCACCGCTTCTGTCCCTCGTAATATCCCTTTCTTATATGTTTCGTTTTAAGTTGAAATTACGGGCTTCCAAATTGAAACGAATGGAGCGGGAAGTCTTGCAATCCAATATTTTGACAAAGTCGAATCCCTTGTGCGATATTTGACTTCTCAATCTGTCTGAAAAATTCGTTGGCGTTGAGCAATCGAGTTTCAAGCCTGGTCTGGCTGGTTTGCTTTCTTCGTAGTTTTCATCGAGTAATCTTCATCGAATTACAAAGAATCTCGTCGTGGGTAAATATTACCGGCAAACAGGTTCCCGTTACTGCAGCTTCTTTAGGATGATAAACGAGACCGAACAAACAGACGATAAAATTATTCAAATGATTGTTACTTGAAATTTAATCTCACCGGGAATTTATTTTTGTCGGTAAGCGAAAACGCGTATTAACATCGAAACGAACGTGATTATTAAACCGTTCCGTCTGTATCGTACAACTCAATTAATCAAGCATTAATTGTTCCCTCGTGGATTTTGCAAATACTCGCACCGTACCTCTCTTACAAATAAATTATTTCCACATTCCGTTCATCCGTTCGTTCCATTTTTTGAGAGAAACATATTAAAATATTCCCCTTCGGATAAGAGGATAATATAACAATATTAAAGATATTAATTGCAAATTTAGATCTATTCATAAACGCAATAAAATTAGATGAGATACTGTCTTATAATTTTAGTACACTTTCGAAGCCTCACAATAATTACAGAAAATACGGGGATTGTTAATAATTAACACATCGAATTTTGTGCAATGAAATAATTTGCAGAAAAATAACAGGAAAACTTTGAATAACAGTGGATTAATTGGTAAAGTGGGATCGATTTGTTTAAAGGTCCTGCGTGGCGGTTAAATTAAGATTGTTCCCAGTTGAATTCAGAAGAATATTAGAAAAGGGGAATTTTTCAAACGCCAGCTCTCCGGAAGGCGTCGTATACATGTTCGTGACACATACATATTTCGAGCCCGTGGGACGCTCGGCTGCATACGAATACTTCCCGTTCCGTTACCGAAGGCGCGAAATCGTTCCCGGTCACGATTTATGCGACCGTGCGTGAAACGCGAATCCGTCGGACAGTTATGAATTCCCGTAACTCTTTTCCACCTAACCAGACAGAATTCCGGATCGCCTTGCCCGCTTGATACTCTTCTCTTCCGCCAGGAACACGTCGTTTAACGCTTTGTCAACCGGAAGTCTATTAATAAGTCGCTTTTTAATGTCAACGATTACAAAGTGAAAATCGATCGAACCTTAAACGAACGACGGTATAAATTCAATTTCATACACTATCTTACTTTTAATGGTAAAATATAAGATACGGAACATTAAATATATGTATAAAATATATAAAATCTTCTTTGTTTACTTAATTTTGATAAGGATCGCGTACGTTATTGTATGTCCTCCATCGTTTTAATTCATTACTGTATTTTTACAATTGAAGCGTATTTAGATTTAACAAATTTCATCGATGTTCTTCGATCGAAACTTTCGTTCTTGATTTAATTGAAAAACCTGGTGATTTTTAGCTTCAGATTTGAAAGTATTGAACGCAATTGAAATACACAGATCGAGGGGTGAGGGTGACTCGCGAGCAGTGTTTCAGTTTCGGGGTTAATACGTAGGGACACGAGAGTCGTCGCGAGTTCACGGGGGTCGGCAACCGGCGACACGCGAACCGATTTTGTACGGTTTCGCGGCGAGTGAAAAAAAAAAGGGAAAAAGAGAAAAAAAAATCGCGATTCACTGGATTGTTTCGTAATGCCAGGTCCGATGGAAAAGCGCGTTGTCGAGTTGCGTGCAAGCGTGTAAATGCTCGCGTGTGACGCACGTTTGATGCCGTATCAACCATGTTGGCGACGATTCGGTGATACGGGGCTGGCATGGTATTAACGATGAACATCATAACAGCGGTACAATGGAGACAGGAAAAAAGTAGCGGGAAATAGTGTTGTATTTCGAAGTTTCTAAATTCTTAAAAATAGAATACTTATACATTTCGAAGCTTCTAAAATTTTATTTCGAGATTTCTAAGTTCCTAAATATGTATTTCGAAATCTCTAAGTTTCTAAAAATATAACATTTAGAAGTTTTTAAACTCCTAAAATTATACATATTTCGCAATTTCTAAGCTCCTAAATATATGTTTCGAAATCTCTAAGTTTCCAAAAATATAATATTTCGAAATTTCTAAGCGCCTAAAATTATATTTCTTAATTTCTAAATTTCTACATTTCTAAATATAATATTTCGAAATTTCTAAGTTCCTGAAATTATATTTTCTAATTTCTACATTTTTAAAATTATATTTCGAAATTTCTAAGTTTCTAAATATATATTTCGAAATCTCTAAGCTCCTAATATTATATTTCTTAATTTCCAATTTCCTAAAATTATACTTCAAAATTTCTAAGTTCCTAAAGTTATATTTCTAAATTCCTAACTACAATATTAAAAAATTTCCAGGTGCCTGAATACAATTCTTTGATTCCAAGTTACTAAAAATTTCACATTTTTCCCTTAATCCCTATTGAAATATAACATTTCCAACCGTAGCAAAAGGATTGTATATAATTCATATACATTGTCTACTATGTGAAACAAAATTGAAAACGCAATAATAACCGATTGCTCCCGTAAAAGCAATTTTCGGTTCGATCCATCGAAGGAGCGATTAAATGTTAATAACAATAACTAACGTCAAAGGGTGAAATCGCGGCTCAATTTGCAGCAAGCAAAGCAATCGATAAATCCATCAACTCGCACTCAACTCTCGGCATAATATACAACAAATTTTTTTACACTTACCTTTCAAAGCACGTAATCGTCGATCGCCGATCCGGCGGCCACTTCCTTTTCCCTTTTACCACGCCAACGTTCACCAACCCCGTCCTCCTAAAGTTGCACGATACACGCCAGATTTTCTGAAAAGATACACACCGTTATTCATAGCCATCGATCACGCTGACGATAAACACCAGTCGCATTAATAATCGCGTAATCGTCGCTTTACGACATCCTGGGAAATTAATGCGAGCTGATCTTGCCTCGTGCGATCGAATTATCGACAGAATATTCAATTAAACAGTATCAGGCTATAACTTTTTCTATTCAGAAGTATACACAATAATATCTGTCATCCAGTGTTTATTATATTTTTAAAATGATATTGGATCGGTAATAACTCTGCTGTAGTAGTAAAAAGTTAATATTGAAATATACAGGAAACGTAGGAATTTCCTCAATTTCAATTGCAATCAAATATTACTGAAAAATTAAAAAGTTATCCCAAATACGACGAAAGATTGCAAATTCTTATTTGTCGAACAGATAATAAATATTAGCACCATTGATCATAAAACCCATTACGGTTGGAGTAACACGAAAGGTATCGAAGATATTTTCAATTGAATTCAGTCGAAGTACAACCTTGCGTTTCTGATTAGGAGTTACAACCACGACACGTCGCTGTACATATATGCACGTAGCGTTAGCAAGGGGGGGGGGGGGGGGGTTGAAGGATATATGTACATAATTCCTGATATATCGAGCTGACATGACATGCACGTGTCTCAGAATGCGAATCTGGGAGGCAGAAGCTCACTCTGCTTGGAAGATGGCTCGTCGCTAATACATTACACCAGCTACACTCTGTTGTATCGTGAAACACGTACAATCTCTGCGATATAATTCCAGAAATCAGCTGGTTCGATCGTGCAACCGAGTTGAATGGTATGCGAGCGCCAAACGCTCGAGAATAACAGATAGCAACGGACTTTGGACAAAGGTGTAATTAGAAGAAATTTATTGTTGCCGAGCGTCATGAATTTCTGATATTATAAACTGGATACGGCATTTGCAAGTTCTGAGATTGTGGGGTCTGAGAATTTTGATTAATCCCGGCGAATTTTAACTTTTCTTGTACAGAATTAGTAAAACAAGATACAAAAAGAAGTTTAATAAAATATCAAGCTGTATTCAACTTTTCGAGGTGGGTTAAAATATATCCCATCATGCACGAAAAACTAAGCAAAAGGTGGGACATTTTTTCATCCCATCTAACCCCGAAGAAATATGAATCTTTTTAGAACCATCTCAGTTTCCAAAATTCACCACAGCTCAGGACCCAACGCATTGTTCTCCCGCTCCCAAACACCCCTTCAACCAAGAAGAATTTATAGCAATCTGTGATTCAAGATAAGAATCCCCCAAATTTCCCACGAATCAAGCAAAGAAAAGTCTCTTATCTTTTTCGGTTGTACCCTCAGGAGCGCTTAACGCGACCAGGATCTCACGGCCAAATCCGTATCAGGGTTTATCCTCGAAAATCAATTTTCCTTTCACGATCGTAACAGCGTCCACTCTATCGAAATTCCACGAAACAATCGCCGAAAGCCCGGCTCCGTTCTATTTCACGTTGTAACGCGTAATCTTCCGCTGTGACGTTCGGCCAGCATTATATTTTCCTGCGCGGCTATCGTCCGCGTGGAAATTCCCCTCCCGAAATGGATTACCCGGGCTTTTGGACATTGTTAGGTAGATCGATTCGCGGGGTTTCATTTAATGATCGAGCGGAGTTTCGCCGACCAGCATCGAACCCCTTGCCAGCCAGTTCATTTCCATCGTTGATTCAATACCTGCGAAATAACCGTAAACACCGGGCTGGATTAATTAAAAAGTTAATCTCGTTGCTGGTGTAAATTTTTTCGCGAAACCGGCAAGGGAGGAAAAAAAAAATAATTCGCCGGGAATATTCGCCCCTGTGATACGTGCTCGTTTTCCACGTTGTCTGCCTCGGGGTTGGTTCGGTTGGATTATACGCAAAGTTGCGATCATTCTCACGGCGGAAGTTTTACTGGAAGGAAGAAGGAGGATTTTCTTGCGGCTCTTAACGTTGCTTTCACACGATCGTTGCCCATTTAATGAAATGGTAGAACTTCAAACGGTACAGCATGTTGTTTATTGTATTATTTCTTAAATTGTACGACAGAGTTTGATCTTTGTAACGACGTCGTGTGTGTATTTTTGATGTATTATACAGGGTGTCTCAGCTAAAAGGAGGCCACCTAAATATCTCCTTTATTTTTAATCGTACAACAAGTATTTATGGCGTAATTTAAATGTAAGAAAATTTTCTATTTTTTATGTCCGGCAACATTGTATTTTAATAAAACATTGATCATTTTCAAATATTTCTCATTCGATGTTGATTTCAATTGACCAGAAAAATTTGAAACTACGATCAAAGAAAATTTTATCTGATGGTCAGTAATTATAATCAACTTGGTATTTATGTCGAACTGATACGCTCGTTGCAAGAATTATTTATTAAAAAAAAATTTTTCGTTGCAAAAGGGGATCGGTGTGTTTACCTGATTCGAAACGAAGAGGTAAATTCTCGTGTCTTTTCAGAACGATCCCTCTTTAATTCCACGCACAAACAGAGACAGGGACCAGCTCGAATTAATGTCATTATTTTAAACGATTATTAAAATGATCGGATTCGCAGTGTCGCGGTCGGAATCGATCGATCAGGTTCCCCGTACAGATGACTGGTTTCTAGCCGTGTCGCGAATCAGTTCGCTTTGAAAAGTATCGCGATAACGAGCCACGAAACAATTAACAGACGGTCGACAATCGTAAATGAAATTGTGATATCTCGCGTTCCTTATCCAATTTAATCCCGGACCATTACGAGATCGATGTCCCGTTTATTTTTCGCACGATGTCCCATGTGGTTCGATACGCCGAACCAATGAGACGAATTTAATTTCTCGAAATAAATGATTATGGGTGTATTTTGATGAATGTATCGAGGCGATGATCAAATACGCGATTGTTTCTCTTATTACTTTCTCTTCGAAGCACTTCAATTTTGTAAGGGAAGACTTGACAAATCACCGATTACCTAACGATCATTATTTTGACTGAAAATTGTTGTTTGCTAAACGACGGCTCTAGAAATTTTTTAACTCAAATAATATTTATTTTGTCTAAACACTGTTATTCGTTAAATTTTAATCAAAGTCGCAAATTTTGGTGTCGATTTAATAGTTTGAAAGTTGTTCTTCTATGGAAATGAATTGAAAGATTCGGTTAAAATGGCTGGGCACGCTATGATACGTATCCCGTTCGATGAATAAATTAATCGCGACTCGGCTGCGAGCTAATGGTCTCACGTGTTTTCCGGTTGTGTAGGAGCAGCAATTATCGGCGACATATACCGGGCTGGGTCCCCTCGTATATTTGTTCCGGAAATGACACTGACCGTGCCCCGTTTCCTTCCTTCCTTCCTTCCTTCCTTCCTTCCTGGCTTCGTGGCTCCTCGCATATCGCGCTTGTAAATTCGATCGGTCATTAACACGGGATTCGATGCGAGTTTTACGATAACGATTACCGGAAACGAAATTTCCCCTCTCCGATCCTTTGCCTATCTCTTGTTTCTTTTTTTTTTCTTTTTTAATATTTCAATGGAAATTTATTTTATCAATTTTTTTTCGCGTATCAACACTATTCAAGTCTTCTTCAATATTTTAACGCTCTGACGACTGACAATTTTATGATACCTATATTTATTAATTAAACTGTGTTTTTCATTACTGTACGGTTGTCATGTTGGCAATTTAAATTAACATGGGCTTGAAAAAATATTGTCAATCGACGAGTTAAAGTTTTACCTTCATTCTATTTACAGTGTTAATATAATAATTATTTTCGATACTTCTGGTGCGTGGACAAGTATGTTAAGTATCTTTTCGGTGCTGAAACAGTAAAAACTTAAAAACAAATTGCGGTTCTGGAGCTACCGTATCATAAAGTATTATTAACTCGTCAACGAGAGCGATAAAGCAATAATGAATACGAGACTCGTCAACCTTCGAACGACCACAATTATCCTACATTCTTCTTTTCTCGTTTCTTAATTAAAATTAATATCAATCGTTCGGTTCTCCACACATCCCAGTTCGCCGTGAATAACATTCAAAGCACCACTTACCCGAAGTCGACGATCGTTATGTAATGATACCGGCGTCGATTAGAAGTGTTTTCGAGTTGAAATTCATCGCCGCGCTCGTTGGCGAGCATTAACGAGAAGAAATTATATGACAAAGTGCTCGAAAACTTATCGAATCGTTAATTTTCCTTGAACCTACTTCGAGCTTCCGATAATTGCTAGAGTCAACCTCCGCCTCTGTTCCCTTCGTCGTTGCCACTCGTCGACGTTCGATCGGGAATCGAGAAATCGCGATACCTCGAACACACGGATTCGCGCGAAATGTGTTTGGAAACGTGGCTTAACGAGTGTCTTCAATTAGGACGGAGATAAACGACGAAGGAACATTCGAACGACATTACTACTGAAAATGCTCGTTATCTCGTGAAATGGTTATTCCGACGAGTACCATTCCCGGTAACGATCCTTTGTCATCGATGAGTAATTATTATACTTGAACGTTGAACGCGGAAATGTTTCTATTATCGTTCGGTTTGCAATAAATTTTGTAATTTTCGCATTCACATTTCTACGAATTATACGACAGCTACAAGTACAGTCTTTATACGAAGAATATTCCAAGGATACAATGACAGATCACTGTTTCTTAAGAAATTGAATCTTTAACTTACTAATTCTAATTTGGAGACTGGAAACTTTGCGAATCTTATGAAATAACGGTAACGATCTTGATAATTACCTCAAAAATCAATAAATTGATAATATTCTATAATCAGAATGTCTGAAAGTTTGCACGGCTGTCAATAAAGTACCGTTCGGAATTTTTGCATCGACTTACACTCGTAAGAAAGTAGAAACCTTTTATATTAGTCCGGCAGTTTCTATGAAATGAAAAGACCAAGTCACCAAATTCCTTCCTTATCGCTAAATCAACTCCAACGATGTGCGATGCATGTGACGTACAAATCTCCATTGAACATATCCTAACCCATTGCCCCAAATACAGTGCCAAAAGGACACTAGCAAGTATGCTACAAAAAACAGACTCGTATTGGAATCTATCACCAAGTGTAAAATTTACATGATTACAATACAGTCCCAAACCAAATGTGGTCACTCGTAACCTAGGAAGGTGTATGTGACTTAAATCATCCAATTATAAAAAAAAAAAAAAAAGAAAAATTATGATTCATTGGTTCCTGAGATATCGTCGTTGGAAGACAAACGTAATTTTTGATAGTAATTCGCTTGCCGTCAATGAGTGTCTAGCGTGGCGGACACGTGGTCATTGTTTACGATCAACCCTTTTACTATTACCATCAGTGCGTACGCACTTCTTGGAAAAAGTCTACGTCACGGCCCCTTACGTACCGAGTGTCATCCAAACTTTGAAACAGATATCCCGTTGCAATAATTCCGTTATTAAATTACACACTTCCCTCTATCGTCAGAGCTAGATTTTGGAACATCATGACAGAGTCATTAAAATCTATTTCTAGATAATATTTTCGGGAAGAAAATAGGTAAAGATTTGTGACGCGTCGATGGATATCGATATTAATCCATTTCGATTGGGAATTGTGCACCGTCTGGCTTCGGTTAATATCGTTCGAGCGAAAAGATTATTATTGGGTCACGTGTCGAATGCAAGAACGCGCGTTCGACAATACCGTCCAATCTCGGCCGCATACGTGATCGGGCCGGAAGCCACGAATAGCTCGATAATTAGCGCTCATGATCGAAATGCGTTTGTTCTTGTCAGCGGGCGAATGTCTTCGATGGCCGGACGCCATCGTCTTTGTTGGAAACCAGCTCGACGGACCGAGAATGCGAAATTTCGCTCGGATAGCCGAAGAAATTGTATCATTTTCTATTTGACTGATGTCTGTTAGATATCGAACAGTTTGCTATGATTTTATATCATAAACGTACGAGGATTAGTCTTCTGGAACTGTCGAAAATAAATGACCTACGGTGTATAAACTGCAACACTTTTTAGAAAGGGAATATAGATAATTTTGAGAAGTTTCGAAAATTGCAATCAGGATTAACTTTATTCAAAGTTGGCATTTGACGTTTTAACTAACCTAAGTACTTTTTAGTAATTAAGCGTGTTAAAATTATACGAGGACCATTGTGATGACAATAAATGGCCGGTTGAAAAAAAGAGACAGAAAAAAAAGTAGGTACATTTTGCAGCGAAACATCAACGGTGCGGGGATGATTTATGCATTAAAAAGAACTCGAAAATCGATCGACCATTAGCGCACACAGGCTGGGAATATTATCGGGACACGTGTTGCCACGAAAGATGCGAAAATGAAAATGTTTCCATGCAAAATGGTCGCCGGTGGACTCGATTATACCCGACGTTTCTGAAACGTAAATGCGAAATAACTTTGTACCAAAGGTAGAACGTTCCTGCGCTGTGAATAAATATATGGGTCCTGTTTATGAAGCTCTCCTCAGAGAAAATGTTTTTTTCACTATTTTATGTCCCTTATCAATTTCTTTCTGAACGCATATGGAATTTACAAAAACATCCGAGCTTTTAACAAATATACCTGCGACATTCTTCGGTGAAAAATATTAAAAACTGCGACGAAAGATACTAGGGGTATTTTATATCGAGGATTTTCTAATCGTGAAAAAAATATTTGAAAATTGTATTTCTTAATTTCTTAAATTTCGAAATTTGTGAGATATTTCAACACTGTTAAAATCGTATAATACATAATTTCTGATTTTTCTAATTAAAAATTTAGCGACCAGTAATTCGATACTCTCAAGTGCAATATCGGATATTCTTCATTTTATACAAAAAAGGATATTTATGAATACAAGCTTCTATGATAAATAAATTCCAAATTCGTCAATATCTCAATTAAAACGTTCGGGCCATCGTGTAGCATTCATTTCGAATAAATGTTTAAACGACGACACGAGGCCGATGATTCCGAATCGATGTAGTCGTGTTTGCAGGATTATTAAGCCGTTGATTAATCGCGTCGGCAGCGTAAATGATTGTTATTAGACAATGAGACGAGCCATCTGACAAGATTGATTGTTGCCACGAACGGTACACCGAGCCCCTGAACGATCGACCATTGTTATCAACACCGTGGACTGTATTATCCCCCCAGGACCAGTGGGCGGGTGGGAATAGGTCGATCGGATGAGGATGAAAAGTTCAATCGAACCATTGTAAATGACTCCATAAGCGTTAATTAATTTCGGCAACGCTTCGAATCAGATTTTGTTGACTGCCCCGTGAAATACTGCTTTTGTGTCGTTCGGCATTCAGCGGACGTAAAACGATAACAATTTCTGACGATTAAAATCTGTTCGATCTTGACGGTGTTTTTATCCTGGGGGAAAAAAACAATTTTTTGAAGGTTTAAGACTGTACGATAAAACTGATAAAAATCCAAGAATTCCCAACAGTACTGATAGTTAACGTTCCCACTTATACTACCAAAGCAAATTAGAAAAGTTTGCAATTTGAGAATACTACAAGTTCGTACGAAACTTCGGAAGCCATTATTATATAATGTTTCATAAGCACGACGAACGTTTCGTAATTACCGTAGTTCAAAGACCAATCTTCTTCCACTTCTTTCTCCTAAATTACCGGCCTAACTGAGACGCGGATGAATGTTTATTTCAACAGGCACCAAAGACAGCTTCTATCGGGAACTTTCGAACGAAACGTTTTGCACGTACGACGGAATAAACTGTGCGGGACAAGACGCGCCAGTGCCGATCAGTCTCTTCCGGTTCCGGCAATGTAGTCCGGCTGGCAAAAAGCTTCGAGCGAAGAAACCAGACGCATGTCGGATCTGCTTACAATCCTGGCATCGATGTCCTGTCTCCAATTTCGACCACCCTTCGTGTCCTTAATCCGTGAACGCGATGCAACAATCCTTTCCGAAGAGGGGCAGAATCGATCAGCGATTAACGGCCGGCCGGATAAAAAGATTATCGTCTCGCGCGTCGGCTAAGAGACAGTTCCAGGATGGTTGAAAAAGGGACGCGGGAGAGTATCGTCATCCGAAGGTTCGTCGAGGCAGAAAATTGCAACGACGACATCGTCCTCGTCCTCGACGTCGTTTGGTCGCTAGCTGGATTTATTCCACGCAATTACCACGATAAGAGGAGGCCTTTAATAATCGTCCGTTAATCGTCAACCATTGGGTCAACCCTCGTTCGTCATTCGAACCTCTCGTTGGCGATCCCTCTAACCGCGATCTTATCGTTGATAAACGACGCCAGGACGATGTTTAGACGGTTTCCAGGTTGTCTTTCGTTGATCAATGTTAAAAAGAAATTATCCGCGGAGAAAAGATTCATCGATGAATATTTACTGGCAGGAATTTGAAATTTCTTCAAAATTGCTACCGGAAGGGGGAATTTAACACTTGGTCAACCGAATGGGAAGATTTCCCGGCTATGAAGTTCGGTAAATGACCGATCGGGGAGATTTTCCACTTTCTTCTTAGCAACGTGTTGTCTAATTATTATTTTTGTACGTTCTTTGTGTCTTTCACAAAATGCGCGGTGAACAACGGTAAGGTCAGGAAAATTATTTACAAATTAGGCAAGAGTATTTATGATTTTTTAACACTAGAACTATCAAAGAGGTCAAAATGACTTCAAATTTCTTATTTTAAATTGCAAAATTTATTAAAACGCTTATGTCGGAATATACCTTGGCTGTTATCAGGGCAAAGAATTATTCTATGTGTTCGTTTACGTTTCATCCTTTATTTATTTTGCTCTCTATTTTACGTTCAATTTAAAAGTATGGTTGCCTTGATCGTCGATAGTTCTAGTGTTAATAAAAATTTAAAATTAGCTGAAAATGTAATAAGAAAAATCGACTGAATATTTACCGAAACATCGAAATGTAATTCTTAGTAAAATCGTACAACTGACGTTAAAGAGTCTCAAACATCCCTTTGTAATCAGCTAATTGAAACAAATTCATTAGCACGGTCCTATACGCGTTTTAACGAAGACACGTAGCTTAGCCGGGCAAATATTTGAAAGGACTAATTTCCGCGCCTGAAGGTTCCACGATCCAACAGGACGCATTACCACAGTCGCTAATTACTTCTGCGACGGAACAAAAATTATAATGACATGCGGGTGAAGTTACAGCGCCGATCGTTACTCGTTAATTTTAAACCGCTTATATCGCACAAATTTCTCTCTCTCTCTCTCTTTCTCTGTATTTTTTATACAATCGTTGTGAAACGTCGAAAACACGAGCGCACGAGTTATAAATTACACGCAAAAGTTATTTTCGATATTAATTCTCTAGCTGTTTATTTGTTTACCACTTAACCGACACGGCAATTTTAATCAACGCCGACACACGACGTCCCACATTGTTCGCGTGATAAATTCTCCAACGAATTCTCAAAGTGTCGAACGAAATGTTGAAATTTTGCCGTGGCTGTGTGTATCAACGGGACGACGCGACGGTTATTTCGCGAAACTTTCAATTACCAACCGTCGAAAAACACACCGTACGCGGCAACGACGTTCAATTTGCGCGGCCCAGATATCGAATTTTCATTCTCTCCTCAAAAACGTCGGTAATGGTTGAAATAAATCAGCGATGCCCGTCGTGTCCGGTTAACCCGAGAAACGAAGCAGGTTATATTAACTCGTTTCAGAATCTCCTGTTATTCTATTCGTCGAAACACGAACAATATTCAATTTAAGAAAGTTTTGAATCGGTACACTTGAAAATTAACGAAATCACGGTTGTAAACGAGGATTTTCTCTCGAGCTGGTAATTTCGAGGGTGTCCGAGGCCGCTTAAGATCGCGGCTGAATAAGTGCATTCGCAGCGACGAATTTGGTCGCGACGCAATGCGCCTAAATGCCGGCCCTGATTGTATACACGCGTTCGCAAGGGATGGCATAATATCGCGCGATTACACTGCGGCGGTAATAACAATAACATCAACGGCAAAGACGAACCGACGCCGGCAACGGGAATATAATAACGGTATCACCGAGGTCAACGTAACGCAGCCCCGCTTTGCTAATTGAGATAAATTAACAACGACGCGACCGTCATACGTTACCCCGTATCACTGACACGTTTATCAATTTCGCCCGTTCTCTGGGTTTACGAACCTCGAATTACCCCACGAAATATATATCGATTCCATTTCTATCGGATCATTTCGTAATTAACCCATTGTGTTCTTTTCTTTAATCGTCTTCTACTTTCTATATAGAAATTACGAAAATATTATACTTTTAGGAATTTAGAAGCATAGAATCTTGGAAGTTATATAATATTCTATCTATCCGTTGCTTGACCCTTTAAAGCCCGCTTCCGTAATATTATTAGTTTCTTGTTTACTTATCAAAATTGTTTTCTTTATTAAGTTTGACGAAAATATATAGTTTCCTTTTGTATCATTCGAGTATTAAATATGAGAGAAATTAGGGGCTAAATAATTAAGGAAGATGTTTCGAATTACAACCAAGGATTAGTAGAAACTGTTTCTGGTGAGTTTTATCTTAAAATTCTGG
The DNA here is from genome assembly GCA_943735885.1 of Stelis phaeoptera. Taxonomy (NCBI): domain Eukaryota; kingdom Metazoa; phylum Arthropoda; class Insecta; order Hymenoptera; family Megachilidae; genus Stelis; species Stelis phaeoptera. The sequence goes on along the minus strand of OX030939.1, from coordinate 8,023,322 downwards.
GTGATTTTAAGGGGTTAAAAGGCAGAACCTTTCATGCACGATCGATAAACTTTTTTTCCACCTTTCCTAAAACACTTTCGCCAGCTTTTCGTCTCAGCAGTCAAGAAAAAAGAAAGCCAACCATGAGCTTCGAAGCATCAGGAGTCTATTAGAGAACTTTAATTTTTTTTTTTCTTTATGGTTGCGGTAAGTCGAAGCTTCCTGTCTGGACGGTTTTTCACCGTCAACCAGCCGGCTAGTCATTAGCGCCCGATATACCCGGCCGGTGATTAATAATTAACGAGGGTGCCGCGTCTCGGGGGAATCCGCGTGACAAAGCCTATACCCATCGAACGGATACGCCATGCGCGAACCATAATTGGATACCGCGTGCAGGCTGAGCACGTTCCTCAAAAGGGCCCCAGCTCGCTTGATCGTTCGTCTGTGAAACGACCTTATCAGTTTGCCTCGTTGATCTCGATCTCCATTGATCGCGTTTCCGAAAAGTCGTTTCGGCGCCCAGAAACGTCACACGCGAAATCCCGCCGATGGTTCTTGCGCCATTATAATGGTACACCTCGTTGAATGTTCTATTTCCTGAATTTTATTAGGCTGTTGCGTGTATCCGATATTCAAAGCTCGGAATGATTATACGTTCATAATAGGAATTGGCTAATTTGCAGTTTCAGCAATTCGATGACACGAAAGTGTACACAGAGTGCCACCTAACTTGACTATCTCGAATATCTTGCTTATATTTTATGATAGAAATGTCAGAGGAAAAAATGATTTTGTTCAAATGGGCAGATATTATGATGGTTAAGAAATTTTTCTCAAAGTCATTGTTTCCGAGATTTCATAGTGAGTGAAGTTTTTTTTGAACGGGACTGAGGTTAAGACGAATCCAACGACCTATAATATTATGACTTTCGCGTGACCTTAAAATACAAGAAATTTATAAAGGTAGATAAGTGATAGACAAACTGATGAACGAAGATGGACAAAAATAACTGATAGAAAGATTAACTGTGGAAATTTGGTTGTAACAAGTGCTCAACAATCTCTAAACGATTAATGAACGAGCCTCTGTCGTCGTGTCTTCCTTAGGTTACCTGAAATGTACTTCAATGACCTTGAAATCTCAGCAACAATGACCTTGAGAAAAATTTCTTAACCATCACGATATCTGTCCATTCGATCAAAATAATATTTTCCTCTGACATTATTTTCTGTCATAAACAATAAGCAAGACTTTTTGCAATACTTTTATCCAATCAAACTTAACCCTTTGCACTCGAGTGGTGCCTCTGAGTCACCATACTTAATTTATCGGAGTATTATAAAATGCGAAATTTCAGTATCACTCGTATCAAAATATAGGAAATTAAAGGAAGGGAATAAAAATCAACAGATTCTCAAATATTTCTAACACTTTTCTTTCGACATAATGTATTTAGTTTCCGGAAACATAGCTGGAAAATTAGAATAGACCCGATTACGTCCAAAAATGCTTCGAGTGCAATATTACCGATTAAATCACTAGTATTTAGAAATGTCGTTCGAGAAACCGACCATCCCTTGTTTTACGATATCACAACGAAGCACGATTAAAATTTCAATTATAATGCAAACGGAAGTTAGTTCTGCTACAATTTGGACGGCAAATTGTGTCACGAGCTTGACCTCCGTTTACACGAAGGGGGATTAAAAATGTAGTCGAACGGGGATCGAGATTCAAATCCATCCCCTTAGTAGCTACGATTGTAACAGGTGGAACGTAAACTTTGTATTTAAGGTCTTGTAAATATTTGACGAGTTGCAGCTGCTGCCACCGGATACGCGGACGTCCAAAGTCTCGGTACCCAACGTCTTCGTGTCGCAGTCGCTTCTCGCGTTCCTCTCTGCTCCCCCGTTGTTGATCTAATTCCGACGAATCGAAATCAATACCGAATACCCATAAACGCGACGTAACAGTTTAACGCACACGTGAACGTCTGTTGTTTCGCTCAAGGATCGATACCAAGATATTTGAACCACGGTATCGTTTGCTCGAGAATTAATCGAGCCTGTACGTTTCCTCGAGTTTCAGTGCATCCGTGTAACTCTGATATATCATATTAACAGCAGAATTACTGGATTCAGTCGCTTCAGGTATCTTGCTTGAAGCTATAAAATCAAGGCGAAGAACAGCAGTTTTAATATCAAATTTCTACTTAACCTTAACCGAAATGGAACAAACATCGAGTATAGATCGATAAAATATACTTAACTTGGTTATGCACGTCGGCTGATATCGAGCGTCTGACCACACGCGGACCTATACTACTTTCCGGACCACGCGTGCACTTATACTACTTGTCTGACAACGTAAGAGCAGCTCAAACACAATATTACATCTTCCTATTACCAAATTCATAAAACATGCTACACGGTGTTACAAATGTTCACATTATTTCGCTAAAAGCTAATTAATCGTAAACGTTAAAGTAGAAAAATAATGAAGTACTTAGGGGATCATTGAAATCTCAACAAACTTCACGATACAGAATTGACAAAAGAGGATTAAATCTTGGCAACGAAGTATTACAGATTCACGAGTGTCTTCCAAGTTCTTGGATAAAATTTTCCGGATAAATCTGTTCTTTTTCCCATCGCGCGTCAAATTCACCACACTTCTCATGATCCATGCAATTCAGAGTGGGGAAACGATCGAACGGATCGTAGATAAGTCCGATCTTTTCGTGGTGTACTTTAACCAACTCGTAACAAGCCTGGGGTCTCGCGTAAGAATAAAGAAAGACGATCCAGGGACGAGCAGGGGGATGGGTCTCGTTGGAAATTTTCATTTCGTCGAGAAGTTTTCGCGGTCCATTGAAACTTTAAGGAGCTTTCACGAACGATGGCGTTTCCAACCGTTGGTGTATGTTAATTTATGTGCGAACTGCATTACCTGGGTAATGTATTCCGTATCCACCCATCGAAGAACCGGTTTCTATCGTCGTCCGAATGTTCTCCAAACTGGTGAAAATTTTACAAATATTTCAAACGTCGAGAATCTACGTTATTCAAAATTGCGACCTTTATACTTATTTTTCTAACGCGATTATTTGTTAAAATCATACAGCAACGCTTTGCGTTCCCCTACCGCGGAATTCGAATAACTTTTGACACGAAATGAAGGTCTTGATCGTAACGGGAACCGATCCGAGCGCCAACGGTCATAAATTCAAGTGATACGAGAGACTTAAAGTGGTCCGGTGCACTCGAAAAAGGCGGCAGTTATTATGTGACGTTAAAAAAAAAAAAAATTTCACGACCCATAGGTTCACCAAGAGAGCGTGTCGTTCAGAAGCTTCTACCTGTTCTTCACCGGCACGTTCCTGTTTACCATGGCGTGCACGTTGCTTGTGACCGGGGTTTGGTGCTTCCTAGTTCGGTTACCCATGATCCATCTGGTGCGCGAACCTACGAGGATCATCATGGCCCTTAGCGGTTACATGGTTGCCACCGGAGCACTCACGTTTCCCGCCTCATGCATCCTGTACGGCCCAGCACAACGTGACCTGGCCACGACCACGACGACGACGCTCTTTGCTACCGGTAAAGCCACTCCTACACCTGTCTCTCCGTGACTAATTAAGGAAACACCGTTATTACGTAAGAGCGCGACAGGTAATTGAAGGGCTTCCGGCCAACTTGGACGTCGCCCTGTACCGGAAGCGGTGGCCATGCCGCCGGCAATGATAGCATAGACGAGGAACTTTTGAACGAAATTGAGCTTGAAATGTAATCGACGATGAACCGAGTCGGAAATTGTTTAAGTGTACTGTGGATTTTGAAATTTAGTGGACTTAATTACTCAAATATTACCAAATTATTACAAATATTACTAAATATTACACCAAGGTTCTAACCAGATATTTATAATATAAATTTCAAAGTAATCACAATTATTTGTCACCAAAGGGTTAAAATCAATATCGTTCATTTGAGTCTTTAGTTTGAATCGAAATCACTGGTTTGACAGATAGTGACTATTAATTCTATTTTCAATCAATTGTTCAGATTTAACAAAACTTGTTCGCCCTCAAGATTCATCCCACGTTAACCATTCGAAAGAAAGATAATAAAATAGGAGCTACCTACGACCATATATATTCTATAATTCTGAAAACCGTATAAAAATAACATCGCGAGGTTTGCAATATTTTTCTACGCTAGATTGATACGCTTCGAGATCGTATCAATTTTTCATCGAACACTTACCGATACCGGCAGGGGAATAAAATTGTTCACTAACGAACGCGAGGAATCGATAGCGGTCGACGTGTCAAGTACCTGTTATCAGCCTTCGTTCGTTTTTCTTTTTTTCATTTAACAATCTCGACATTCGTTCGCAAAAATTACAATCGTAACATCGTATATAGAAAGCTCTTGTTTTCGTCTAACGATGTCCACGAAAAGAGTCGAGAGGCAAAATATGCACGCGATTCAAAAACACCCGTTTCATGGAAGCTGTAGAAATTTGGAATAATTCTATATTTTCTGATTAACGTATTACTACTGTCCACGTATCCCAGATAAATAAATTCATTAACCAAGGATCCCGAAAGCGTAAAAAAATCTAAAGCGGTTCGTTAAGTTTTAATGAAATATAGAATTTCTAGCAAAAATCGACAGATAAAGTTTACCAAAGTTTCTTCCCGCTCACGTAATAAATTGGATCGTATTTCGAAGCTTCAAGTGTAATTATATTCCCATTTGCATCGCCCTCGGATATTTATTATCCTCCTAGCTACTTTCGGCCCTGGTGCCAGCTATCCTCTCTGTGAACGCCAATTAGCGTCGTCGCGGGATAAAAAATTTGTAGCATCGCCATTTGAAACCACTCTCTTCTCGTAGTCACTGCCCAACATGCGGAACCAACGGAACACGTTTCTTTTATCTAACGCTTTTATCGCGTAACGAGGCTGCACCTTTTTCAAACTGGAATTCCATCTTTTCCCCTCTATCTTTTTTATTTTTATTTTTTTTCAATTCATTTTTCTTCTTCGTTTCCGTTTTTCGTTCGTTTTTCATCGCCGCGAGGTCGGGCCAGATTGCGCCGAACGGATCTAAATTAAAGCGCTATCTGGATGAAACATTTACGAGCCGTTCGAACCGGAAGCGAGCGGGTCGAATCAAATTCATGGACAAAGTATGCAGCGTTCGACCAATCGATTTCAATTAATCCTCTCGAAATGACCAGCCCTCTGTATCGAACGTGATTGATAAATGACCGATTATTTACTTTTCCTGCTCGATATTATTCGTCTCTGCTACCTTGTAAAGGTAGCTTTCTCGAATTACGGACCTGTCGATCATCTGTTTCTGAGCTCGACACATTTAAAAGAATACCTGAAACTTGATTCCATTAATACTCAAAATTGCATATTCAAAGTATTTTATGGTCCCAGATCTTTCTCTCACTTATTACCTATAATATTTACCTAAAGTAGACACTAATAAACTATTTATTACGATTAAGGTAAAATATAATATGTGTTCGATGTTTGAAAAATAATAATGTTAATTTAATCGCAATCAGAAATCCCAATGTTTGATGATTTTTTGAATTTCCGGAATTGGGGATCATTCACTGTAAATGACAGGATTAACGATCGAACAAGGCGTCAGAACAGTGCATGATCGATGATGTAAACGACATGTTCACCGGATACGAGCTCGGTAGACCAGGTTTACGTTGTAAAAGGCGACGGTAGTAGATCGTCGAATCGTGTCGTGGCTGAAACATCGTTGCAAACGCGCCCATTCGGGGTTGTTTGCTTCTGTGTTGGCGCACGTCGTTCGGAACACCTGTTCCAAATGGCTTAAGAACCGAACCGGACATTTCACTGCAGCGTTTCCGTTTCCGGTCACACGATTTCCTTTGATATCGCGTGTGCGACCACCGGGGACGTATTAAACCATTTAATTCCACAGATCGAAAGGTTCGATATACTAATTTCCATATATTACCAAATAAGTAAAAAAGTAGACAAATATTCGCTTATATTACTATAATAACTTTGTTTACTTAAAGCAAATAGTGATATAAATTTCGTAGCAAAAATATTGCGTTTGCCTAATTTTCGTTATTAATGAGTTAACAGCGTTTATTGGATAAACGTAGAAAGTGTTTTTACGAAGGTCTGACCTATTTGATCGTTTGATCGGACGTCGAGTTCAGTCGAAAGCCAATATAATTTAATAGACATCAAATGATTCGTTCTACGCATCGTAGATTTGTTAATAATTCGATTTGCGTGTTAACTAACCGTGACAAGTGTTTGATAATTCTGCAGAAACGTTTGATTGAATTAGCATCGATTACCGATTACCACCAGCGTCGATTCAATCGATCTTGATTGTACCACGCGTAAACAGGCAATTACGAATTTCATTACCCGAGGCTGAATAAATTATATCGCGTACCGGTTTTTTTACCGAGGACGAAAAGGAAACTGCGTGGAGTAACGGTGCAAAATACAGTGCCATTAAAATTAAATTCGTCGTATAATTCAGTTACCTTCGCGTCCAACATTACGGCTTGAATTATAGGGAGTTCAAGAGGACGCGAAGACTATTTTCTTAACTAATTAACGCATTACGGCGTTCCACGGGTTCTGTTTGTTACAGACCAAGCGAATATAATAACATCTATCAAATTCTATCTTTTACGTTTGCGTGAAAACTTCGAGAAACTTGCGAAGTTATAAGATAACATGGTGTCGTAATTACCGAATAATGGAAGATTGTTTATCCTGCATCTTTAAAGAAACATTAGATGATCATTCCCCGTGATCTATGGGGATTTTATAAAAACAATAGAAGGATGTCGAAATTATATTATTAATAAAACGAAAGCTCCAAAATCTACAGTTCAACAAATAGAAAAGTAAGAAATACCAAATTACTACGCGACGAACATAATCTTTCGCAAAATCGTTGATCATTCTCCGAAAATTACCTAACATTTTTCATTACGGTGTGAACCTTTGAACCTTCGTTTCTAACGTCGCGTCGTTCCTAAATTACTTCGACGTAGAGTTGGAAGCTCAGCCTCGGAGTCATCGCGGTCGAGCCCTGTTGTTACCCTCGAAAGGTAAAAAATCCTTGGATTTCGTTTCTCCCCGCGCTAAACAGTCAGCTACTTCGAATCTCCACGTACGAAATCACCGGGGCTGACGATTGCTCGTACGTCTCGAACAAAAGTCGATATCGCATCCCTCGAAAAAAAGGGAAATACATTTCCCCCTTCGATTCGAGACACGGTTAAGGGCATGGATCGCGTCGAAAGATCTTATTCCAAGTAACTCGAGTATTCCGCCGGCCGTAAAGATAAATTCGAACGGTTACGGAGAGAGTCCAGTTTGTAGCTTCTTCGCGGACTTCCTGCTTCGATAAAATCGATGGAACGCTCGCCAATGGTTCCATGGAACCCCTCGGAAGAAAGGTTCGAGGGATTCTTCGGGCTGGATCGTTGCCATCACGAACGAGCCTCGAAGGATCTCGGCTGTCCGCGTGAAATTTGAAGGAAAATTCTTCCACGGGCCACCTTTGTCGGGGACCGACCGTTTAAATCTTCGCGGACGATTTCGCCGTGATCTATGACGGACGGACTGCAACGGAAATAAATTTCCCCGGGGTCAAAGTGCCCGCGGGAACCCGCTCCAACTATTAACTCTTCACGCTTTACGATGTTTCCTTTCCGGCCTAGGTACCAGGGACCACTGGATCACTCGTAGCCAACTCTACCCGCCATTATGCTTTCCTTCAGTCTGAAATGCTGCTACTATTGGGGCATCTTCTTGAATCGAGGTTGGAAATACGTTTTGGCCGGGATTTGACGATAAATGAACAATTTAGAGTTCGAGTAACGTACTCAAACGTTTCCATCTCACGCTTGATTACTGATCCTGGTATCGATTAAACTTGCTCATTTAACATTGGATTTTGTCTTTCAAACATTATAAATCTTGGTGGAAAAGGGTAAAGCTCTTCGTCAGCCCGAAATACAGTAACCGTTAGAAAAATGGCAGAATTTTATAGGGTAACTACGCTGTAGATTTTGTTGGCAATACGGGGCATTATACGGTAGTTTAACAGAACTTATCGCCGCTGCCGGAAGCGGATCGACGCGTGTACATACGGAACACACGCAAACTTTTCGTAACGCCGCCAGACCGAAGGGGAAAAACTTCATTACACTAACGTGTGTAGTGTAACAATCTCGTTACACGCTCGGCCGGTATCCCTTTGTCTAGCCTCGAAGCAGATTTTTCAGTTAAAAGCGTACCATTACCAACGATGAAATTTTCGCCGGTTTTTTTCCACCCGCCCCACCATTACTATCGATTTTCGCGATAAGATTAAAAATGCTGCAATAACGCGTCAAGAGCGATTCTTGCAAAAATCATTGCAGAATTATGTTTTCATAATTAATCTGCGCTAGGTAAAAAATAATTTGGATTCTTCAAGATATTCTACGTAGAATATTGTTACGGTGCGATTCGAAATATATTAATAATTCGTATTGGAAAACTATTGATTTTGTTAAGATTGTATTCTAATACGTTTTTTAACAGAAAAAGGAGAAAGCAAGATTTCCTGGATTAGAAATAAGTAATGTTCAGCACAGAAAATCGAAAGGAAGGGATATCTTACTGTCGTGGTAAACAATTATTAATACATTTCGCTCGTACGTGCTCGTTAATACATCATACTCGAGTCGTACGGTTGCTGTTTCCTGCAGTTGCTCCTTCGGTCAATTACAGCGTCGAACGAAGATTAATTACACATCGAAAGGATCATTTTTCATCCTAGACTCCTTACCATCTTTTATAATTATTGTTGCTCGAAAAATGTTCCATTCATTCCCAACGTTTGCCAAAGGATTTTATTTAACCGGCTATGACGAAAAACCTATAATTTGCCAAGTCCCAAAGTTTCATATACCAATTCCTTTTTGCAGACTCACGATTCTCAATAAATTCCTCAGTTTCCATTACATTAACTTAATATTTGGCCTAAAAACCGATGCATAACTTCCTTTTATTCGATTCGTAAAACGTTCGAAGACAGTCAAATTCATTCGCATGAAATACACATCTTTCAAGGCTGATGTTTGCACTATAAATGAAGTTGCCGGGGGACGGATTACCCCGAAGTAAATAGACAAATGCGTTGACATCAAACGTGATTCAGTAATGGGCCAAGGGAATGGGCTGGTGTGTGTTCAGACGGACGGTGAAACGATGATATCTCGCAAGACAAATGGTACGGCCAAGATCGTGGTCAAACGCGTAGCTAGTAGAATAAGTCCGTGTATGAGCAGGCAATTAATTCACCCTTTCCCTAACCTGAATGCACGATAAACGCCGCGGCGGGTTCAATGTTTGCACGTCGATTAAAGTCTTGGGTTTACTGGGACGGTAGAAATAATCGTGTCTAATATAAAACACGGTAACAGAAATGATTAATAATATAGAGTCGCGTCTATATTTCTTTTAATAATCTTCTGGTGTCTTTGAAAAGATACTTTTGCAATCAATTTTAAATACTAATGTTTCAATTGGTACCTAGCTATCAGATTGCCTAGACAAAGGTTCTTTTCCGCTGTAATAATTCGACGTAAAGCGTACACTCCTTTTCGGTTCTATATGTATATTGTTAGAATATTGTTAAACAATTTTTCTTCAGAATTTCTGTGATGGGAAAAGAGTATCTGTTTTTTCATGGAATTTTCTGAAATGATATTTCTCTATCGGCTCTAGGCGATCCGTTAAATCCGTGCTCAACAAGTATTCATCAGTATGCATGCGTTATAGATCACGTAGCGGATTACCTGAACGAAGGAGGAATCCAAGTATAGCTCGATCGAAACGTGTCAACATTAGCTCCTGTTGTAAATCAACCGGACACGGCTCGAGGCGATATGGTGCAGTTTATTAGGGAATGCTTGCTCGCACGAAACACGAATTTCCTCTTTTGCTTCGAGAACCTGAGACTTCCTTAATCCCTTTATGATACGAGGATACATCGATCTTTAAATCAGGATACAATTGTATCAGCATCCCAATATTTATGGAAATTCAAGCACCACTCATGTATATTTTAAAGGACATTACACAAATTTTGCGATAATAACAATTTTAAGATAAAACTCACTAGAAACAATTTCTACTAATCCTTGGTTGTAATTTGAAACATTTTCCTGAATTATTTAGCCCTTAATCATAGAAAAGGAAACTACATATTTTCATCATTACTTAATAAAGAAAACAATTCTGATAAGTAAACGACAAACATAATATTACGGAAATGGGCCTTATGTGGTTAAGATACTTCAAAGAAAACATTTCAAGTATCCCAGATAAAATTTGTATGAAAATTATAAGAAATTAGGGAAATTTTTTAATTAAAAAATTAAAACACAAATTACGTAACCGCAAATTGCCATTATTATTTCAAAACCAACATAAACTTAGCCAATTATACCAAAAACAATTCCTATCGATTACGTTCGTAATTCGAACGTGCACCCGTACAGGAATACTCAAAATTGAAACGGCCCTTGAATTACTGGCGATATCGTTCGTTTCTAATCAATTATTAAAATTAAACGGAGCCAATTCTGACGTTTCGCTCGGTTCCAATGAAATATTGATCCGCCACGTTTAGTATCTGACATTTCAGACCCGGAATACGGCGTCAGCTCGTTCGTGTTTCTACGAACGGCTGCTACTTCATTCAGAATTTTGATAAGACACCTCCGTTTATTCATTAACCTTCCTCTTTCGGACCCGTTCGCCGGGATACGAAGTGTGTAAACGGCATCGAAACTACCGTATCCACCGTTTTCGGATACGGGCAAATACGCCCCACGAATTCCGATTACTTTACCGCCGTTCTCGTCTGCTCGAAGATGGTTTCAAGGGTGCGTCAATTTTTCATTACCCGACAAATACCAACCCCAAGCTCGTTCATAGCGAATGTAACGCACGATAGTTACGGGGGGGAAGAAATCTTCGTTCATAAAGTGTATAACGAATGTTCCATGAAATTTCGATCGTGTTCTTAATCACTGTTTAAGCTCCCCTTTGTTCGGGGGGAGTGTACGAAATTAAATTCTTTGCGAAACTTTCACGAGGGGATGGGAATAAATTTGTATCGTATAAAATTCGGTGAAATTCGGATGAAAAAACGAGCAGAATTGGAAAGTTTAATGTGGCACGAGTATTCATGTTTCAAAGCGTTCAAATTCTATCAGCCCCTTTTCGAAACCTTCCGGGTCAATTAATCGGGCGGTAATTTAACGAGGAAGCGGTTCCTCTTTTATCGAAATTATTCCTTTGAACCGTTGATACCCTTCTGTCATATTCCTGGCAATTTTTCGATCCTTCTACGATCGAATTCGAGCGATCTCGAAGCAACAGAAAGGGCAGAGAATTTCGAAGAATCTCTCATGAACATTTTTGAAAAATTCTTTCGCAACCGAAATTATTCGCCTCACGATTCGTCGAATGTTTGCCGTAATATTCGTGGTTCATTAAACCAACCGAACAACTTCGGCGATCGCATTCGAGCCGTGGAAAAAAGAGAAAAAGGAAAATAATACAAATGGGAAAGTTTCGCGGTGTTTGCGGTGGATGTACAAACGGAGGATCTCGAAAGGGAGGAAACGAGATACAGGAAACGTTAGACGAACGTCAGAATAAATAGAAAGTAAGAGGAGGGGGAAAGCCTGGAAGGGAAAGGATTAAGGGGAGGGAAGAAAGAGTAACTCGAGGGATGTGAAACGAAAACTGGTTATGGACGTGGTAAGGAACTCGAGAACAGAGGAATTGCTGGAAACGGAAGTAAAGAGGAAGGAAAAAGGGGTACCTTGGGGACGGTACCCACGGCTCCTGCACGATGGCAATTTCACGAACATCCAGGCGAAAAAAGGAACGGCAGCCAGCGTGAAACGAGACGGTCGAGAATTTATCTTTTTTTTTTCTGCTTCTTCTTCTCTTTTCTTTAGCATTGGTTGACAGGAAACATTCTACTTTGCAATGAGGAGTGGTCGGAAGTAACGATTTGAAAAACGATTTTGCAAGAGCTATTACAAGCATCTTGATGAACGACCCTTATCCCAAGTCGTAACATCGTGTAGGGTTGAAAGAAACGTTATTTAAGAAAACAATAATAAATTAGTTTTTTAACAAAATCTCAAGAAAACTCTTGGTGTTATCAACGAAAACGTTCGTTCTTTTTTCATTTCACGACGGCTCATAAGACAGTGTTAAAATTTGAAACTTTGCGAATTAATATCTCGGTTTCGGTGACGCCTAGGCCATTTAAGATTTCTTTATGTTACGTATAATAGGTTAATTTACATTCCCTGAAAGTTTCAAGAAATTCCCTTAAATGGGGATTGTTTCGTAACCGATGTAAGCTAGCAAATAAGTAGAAAAATGATTAACAAATAATAATACCCTGATTATAAAGTAATTCTCGCACGAGTAAGATTTATATTACAATTTTCGAGTGCTGACGATTGAAAAAAGGAAACTTAATGACCGAAATATTAATATTTGTGTATCAATTGGGATTTTATTTAACCTCGGTTTACCTTGCACAGAAACGACCGAAATATCATCGAATCGTTCCTTTCTCCCCTTTGTTTTCGTTCAATTTCGCGTCCCGTCGAACGTCCGATTCAACCCGGAACAAAGAAAACCGCGAGTCATGCGTTCTTCGCGGTTTTTCACGAATGGCAGAGCAAACGAAGTCGATGCTTAAACGCGGCGAAATATTCACGTGCAGAATCGTAACGTGTTTCGATGCAATCAACGTCAGCCACGAAATTACATCCCGCGACAGAAACAAGTCACAAACGATTCCGTGGACGGTATTCCGATCGATTAACGAGGAAACAATGGCGGGGGAAAATCGCGAAAAGCGAGCATAAATTAAATCATTCAACCGGGCTCGAGGATAATGGACCGTTGCTCGCCGGTGCTTTTGAACGATGGCGTGCAAACGATCGACGTTGTTGGCCGACGAAACGACGGGGGAAACACGGGGATTGAAAGTGTACATCTTTCGAGGTTATCGTCCACGTAACACCGCACGTACCGTGAAAATGGACAGAATCGGATAGCTGTGCGCGGATGTGACGTGGAAATTGTACCGTGATTCAATGTCATAACTCAAAGTTACAGTTCGACACCATTGGGCGAGACGTGGCCCGTGCTACGACTAGGAAAAAACTAGTGATTTTTGTGTGGAAAAGTGAACACGAGAGACGACACCTCGTAACAGGTGAACAACGATGTGACACGTTTTGTAGAAATCGTAGAAAATTCGCAACTTTTCCCGGTATTTTGTTTTAAAAACATTTGGAACCTTTATGGCTACGAAGGCGTCAGATTATTACGAATATGGCAAAAGTTTTTCCCGTGTAATATTTATGGTTCTAATAAACAATTATGTAGGACAGAAGAAATTTGTAAATTCAGTTGCCGATCTAACAAAATGGGAATTTTAGTTATCAAATTCGATATTTTTCAGCCCTTTCACGACACTTTCGATACACCAGAGCAAATAATGATAATATAAATAATCTGTCTAAAAGCCAGGTCGAAATTTCCAAAAAATTGAAAAATCTCTACTAAATTATCTTTCGTACGTATCAGACGATTTTCCACAATCATTGTTTCATTTATTTCGAGCAAACGAGGTAGAAGAAACTTATTAACACCTTTTATAACGTCGCTTTGAAATTCTCCGTTCAATGGATATATTTTCCTCGTCGATGATCTGAAATGGGTCCGTTCGAATACCTTTCCCGTGCCACCGTGTTTATTCGACGCGATGTAACAACGACGTAGATGCTTTTAGCGTATACATAATGCAGTCTCTGCACGCTCTGTTTTCCTCATTCGCAAGTACGTGACGAGGTCTATTATGTCCCACGGAGACAGTGAAAGTCCTTATTGTCCTATTTGGAGAAGTTGTTCCGATGCGGTACACACCTGACTACCTGGCTACGATGTTCCCGTGCCTGTTCATTCCAGTTAAGATATTGTCTGGCTGAGAGTATTCGACGATTATCAGATTCCCGAAGTAACGAAATGTGAGACAACGAATATACCGATGTTTCGATTCTCGGTCTAAAATATTCTGTCGCTTTCTGAGGTGTAAAATCACTTTATTCATGAAAATATCCGCCTTCGCAATCAACCACACTCTTCCAACGGGAAGGTAATTTGGAAATTCCATTTTCATACAATTCATTATCCTTACTGTTGAGAAATTGAGACACCTCTTTTATAACTGTATCATTTAGACATTTCTTTCCGTGCACGTGGTTGTCCAAAATCAAAAAGAGATGGTAATCGGACGGAAATAAGTTAAGGGAGTAAAGGGGATGAGGTAAAAGTTCCCACCCGAATAGCATTATTTTTTCCCTGACACTTACTGCAGTGTGTGGGCGAGCATTATCCTGCAAAAACAAAACTGCACGGCGATTCACTAAAGATGACTGCTTCTGATTTAATTTCTCATGCAATATTTGTAATTGCTCACTATACAAGTTCGCTGTGAGAGTTTGACCAACTTTTAGCCTCTCAAAGTCCACCAAACACAAAAAAGAATCTTTGGCGTCATTTTTAATTTAGAAGTTTGTGGCACGAGATCGGAATATAGAAACAATTTTTGATCACAAGTCAAAATTTGATTTAAAACGTTTTTCCATTTTAATCGTAAAAGAATCGATGTACAACTGTTCAGACGCAGCAATATTCAGAACTTCCACTTTTTCCCCATTTTGTGTAAATGAAGTCTTATTGCTTCATGACTTGCGTGAAACACTTGTCTTCAAGTTCGGACTCACGTGGGAGCGACAAAACTTTTTTGGTCGCCTGATATTACCTTGCACGCCGAAAACAGTCGTATCTGACAGGGTGTGTTTTATAAATAATAATTACCGGGGTTACCAAACGTGCGTCCTTGAGTCTAACAATAAGATTGTAAGTTTAGAGCTTCCAAGTTTAACGTATACGTGGAATCGCAAATTGATGCCTTCGAAGTAAGAAGGATCGAGCGTGCCGGCAAAGAAATTTCTATTTAACATCCAACGAATTCTTTCTGTCAACCCGAATAAATCTCCCGGCAACATTTCGTAGGTTGCTAATCGATAAATCGAGCAGTGTTAGCCAACGAAACGGCGTTATTACACGCTTATTAACTCAATAAATTCGCCTGTCCGATATCCAGCTCCGCGAACTTTTGCATATTCGATCCGTCGCGTCGTTCCAGAAGAATTCCAACGGAGCCCCGAGCCAACCTCTTGCATAAATCCATCCCTTAAAGGTGGCCCCGCAGTTCCGTCGATGCAACCCACCCAGTTCTCTCGTTTCCTCTTTCTGTTTGTTCGGCCGATTCCCCTGTTGCACGCGACAACCGCTTCATGCATCTTTGGTGAACCGCACTTCGAGCCGCGGCTCGACAGCTTCCGTTGCTTCGAACGGTTTCGGATCCGATCGTCTTAGCGGTCCGCGTTGAAAAATTCCTGTCGTCGCGATGTTTCATGAAAATTTACGACACCCGGGCGACGAATAATTTATGAATAAAAGCCAACCAGCAGCCGTGGCTGTCGTAATGCGACGTGTCCTCGATGAATTCGCTGCTTCTGTATTCGAATAACGAGGCTGAAACGGGACTTCTGCTCGCTGGAGGAATTGATGAAAATGAATGGAATACGTTTGGCCAGGAGCTGATGATTCACGAGCGGATACGTGATAGGTGTGAGTAGTACGGTTTCCTTCGTAGTATTCTTCGTTTGCGTAACTATCTTTCCGGATGAACATTTGAGAACTTCTTCGTTTCTTTGTTGCGTCACAGTAGGGATGCTACGCGGGTAAATTTCAAAACTAATTCCACTCAGGACTCAAGTTTCAAAGGTAATTCGGTCAGAAGCGGGATAACTTTGGCTACAAGTTATTCGCCTTTGAATAAATTGCTAAATTTCACGACAGTTTGTTTAGTAATTTAGATTGCGATGAAATTCATGAGCTTATTTGTGACAATATCATGTGTAGCTCTTCTCGGAATTACGGAATCTTGAGAATATCTATCATAAAATTGTCAAATTTCAAAAATAGAAGACACCCGACGTAATTAAACGATCAGTAAAGATAGATACACGCAAACGATTCGTGGCAACGCCACCTAAACAGACCACGATAATATTCAACTAATTCCTCGGCCGCAAAAGGTATGTCGGATTAAATCTCCTCGTAAGCCAGACCACGGACGGTGGAAGGTGTAAATTCCCGTTCGTGAATCGGACCTGTTTGCCGTTCGACGTTCGACCACGGATATCCTCGCGTTTAATCGTCGTAACCACTGACAGGAGCTTTTCGCTGGCCAGCAATCCGCAAGCTTGGTCGCCGGATCGAGCGAAATTCCTAATAGCTTTCCCACTATTTCTTTCTTCGGTCGTCTCTTTCGCTCCTCGTATCGACTACTCCACCCCAATACGGAAACGGGAAAATCCCCATTTGTCCGTGGGACGAGTAGCCGACGATAAAACGGCCCGTGGCTAAACCGACGAATATAAACAACCCTTCGGTTACTTTCTTTTTCCCACCCTTCCGACTTCCTACGCGATAAACGCTCTTAGAATTTTGATGTTATATCCTCTTGGACTACAAATTATTGAAAAGATTCAATAACACACCTTAATCCCTTGACAACTAATTTATAGACCATCCAGTACACAAATATTCTTTCATAAATAAACGCTATACAAAATTCATTTATTTGGAACAAACAATCCAAAGACAATATTTTTAATCAATCAATGGTTCATAAATCCGTTCCGTGGTTTCCCGATGAAAAACGCGAACCATAAATCCATTTATCAAGTAACGATAATTCTTTTTTATATTAAACGAATCCGTTCGTGCAATATTTGGCGTTCCCTCTGTTTTCGTCGAGTATCAGGCACGTTCGTGGACGGCGAAACAAATAGGGAAAAACAAAATGTACCTGCGCGGATATATCCGGGCAAAAGATTGCACGGAATGCAGGATAATTGGTCGGTCGCGGGTACAGGCTAAACGCTCGACGCTCGCGAATTACAAGCGCGGCGTATTTTAACGCGGAAAACGTGACGCGATTCGACGCACGTCGTTCCTCCCATCTCGATGTTTTCGGCAAACAACGAGGAAGGTGACTGCGAAAAAATTCGCCCGATCAACGCCACCGGAAGCTAGTTTACATTCATCGTTCAGTCGGTTTAATCGATTCGCTCGATCCTGAACTTTGTAACGGATTTTCGTTCGGTTCAACTGTGTTGGCGATTTCAAGAAACACGACAAAATAAATTATCAAAGTGAAAATAAGTTGAGAACGATTGCTTGCAACTTTTATTATAATCGTTCGTAAGTAGATAAAGAACGGACGTTTAATTAATCCATAAAATAATTGAATGGACTTCTTTGTTACGAATTAAACATTTCTGTGTAAAAAAAAAAAGCAGACGTCCACCAACCTCGATTAACTCTATCAGTGTTGTCTGTCATCCAGGTATCTGCATCACCGACACTGAAATACAGAATTTCCATTTATCAATCACGAGTCCGTTTTCATCAACCAGACCAGCAAAATAACTTGAATATTTAATAAACTATCCATCACGATACATCTTTCTAAAGATACAAATACAACAACGAAATGTACTCCGCATACGTACCAAAATCCAAGTCTCGGTTCGTTCTCGACGTGTTCTTGAAACGTGATAACCTTTACACAATTCACAGCAAACATTTTTCACACTCACCGAAAGTACACTGACCCACCATAGCGCTGTTCGACTTTCAGTCCGATCCATCACAACAACATTCACGGTTTACAAAAGTACGATTACGTAATCGCGTCGCGATCTCTAGCTTCGCCGTTCGTAAATATTATTACGCAACAACTGTCGAATTCGCGCCGATTCGTCGTGCCGTCCGCCATGTTGGATTGCCACGCCATCTGTGACCTGCGCAGAAGCGAAGTTTGCGCTGCGCGTACGATTTCGCGCCAGTTCGTTCGTTCGACCTTTTCCCGTTACGTTCGCGTCCTGACAAACGATCGTGTTCGTTAATAATCTCGTGGATTTTACGTTCAAGACGAAGCCTCGGTGAAACTCCCGAAAGTTTTCTATCTGTGTCGTACTTAGCTTGTAAAAATAGATCGCGAATCTCGTGAAATATCGTCGTTTTTCGAAAGTGTTGTATGGGTCACGTACACCACGCGCGTGCTTCGACGCGAAAGTTCGCGATCGTTGTTTCTTCGTGTTTGTCGTGCAAATAGTGGCGTGGTGTGTTAATAAAAATTGATGGTTTATTGAGACACTTCACGAGGTCGGGGATAAAGAGAGGAATTTGTGGAATGCTGGAGCTGTAGTCGTGGAAGATTGTTAACACCCTTTGTCAGGTTAGTCGACTGCATTGTTATACGTCGCGCGTACAGTGGCGCCAGATTTGAATTGGGTTAAGTTTAAAACACAATTCAACTATCAGAATTGTAATTTATAATTTATAATCGAAAACGTAGTTTATATAAGTTTATACATATAGTTAATTAACGATTATCTCGTATTCAAAATATTTAAGGAAATTGTAACCGTACGAGGTTGAATAAAATTAAAGAAATTCTTCGAAGCTCAAGCAAGCGATACGTAACGTGAGAAATAAATCAATTTGCATTGCAGGTGATAGTGCTCCTCTCCATATGCACGATATTCCTGATCTTCTGTGCGAGCCACGCAATCGTCTACCGGAAATCCGCTTATTCCAATCCCGAGGACTTAGTGTCATCATTCGTAAGTAGAAGCATAAAATTCCACTCGCTCGAAACTGACTCGACGTCGTTTTATTAGTACGTCGAATGCGAAATATGTAATAAAATATGCAAAAATTCCATAATTTTATTACTAATGTTTTAAAATCTCCAACTAATCCCCCTCCACGATTCTGTTGGAAATATTTTTTCATAATTTATTACATTCACCCTCTATCTCATTAGCAAACGACCAATCGTAATTATTTTCAAGTATTCGTTTACCGTTGAACATTTGATCGTCGTCGAGATAATCGTAAAGAATAATGCGAATTTCCGTGGAGAAAAGGGAAAGTAGAACGGAGGAAAATGTACGAATTACCCGAGCGAGCCCTTGTTTTTCTCGGTGCACGTTTTCATTACGCTTGCTTGCCAGAGACTCGAGAGGCCTTAGGGCTCTCATCCTTGCACTTCCGGTTCAACAGGCATTAAGATGAGTATCGTTGACATCGTTTCCACCGCTGCAGACGCGGTGCCGGAGCCGCGCAAAAAGGAATTTAACAAAACAAAAGAAAACCGTGGACACTCGAAGAGGGTTGAAGCCAGGGGCAGGGGGAGGGGGAGGGGGGTTGAAAAGCCCGTAACGTCTCCCTCTTTTGGTGCTTCATCCAGCGAGAAAGTTCTGTTCGTTTTAGAGACGGTGGCTTGAAATTTATATTCGCTCGGCAGACACCGGAAACTGACCCCTGCTTCACTTCCCAACCCCCTCGTACTCTACTTCCGAGCCTCGCGGCTGGAACCTCGATTTCTCGCGTTCCGCCAGACGTTCGCGGGGGATGTTTAAGGAATATTTTATGACGAAACGTAGCTCGCGTGTTAGCTCATCTGAGACGGTGTAAAAAAAAATACTTTTCGGTTTGGCGCAGTATTTTTCGTACTGAATTATGGATCGAAAATGATTTCGGAATACGAAGGTATCGTATTTTAGTTTCTAAACACAAAATTTGGTTTTATCGAGGATAGTAAAAAGCTGCTACCACTTGGTTAAAGAGCAGCAATTGTTGTTTCGTACAAAGTACCAATTACTCAGCATCAGTAATTTTGGTATTTTGGTGTAAACATAAGCTCTCAAAGTCTCTAAATCCATCACAAGTTTTCCTGTGACCTCGAGGTTAACCAAATTCACCGTCAAGCTTTCATCTGAGTCGACCTTAAGACGCGGTTACGTCCCGTTCGACGACGTTTAACCGGACTCCCGGCGTTTCCGTTGTCGACACACTTGTTTTTTTGCAAAACTTTCCACACAATTTCCAAACCTCAAACACAGTGTAATTTAACATAGTGTCGTGGTACATCGCAAGTAATTTGGCCACGAATGGGTTCAAATCATTTCCAATCTTCCCATTCAATTTTTTACAAAATCAACACATATTAATTATCAGCTGGAAGCATCAATTATTAATATTTCAGTATTAATATTAACCGCCAGAAGTTTCTAAAATTTCTTGCGTTTATTCGATTACGTTAAATGAGAATAACTTTTTATCAATGTTCAGTCTCTTGAAAGAGCGAATCGTACGGATCAGGAGTAAATGTTCAGCCTTAAGGTATCCGTGGTAACGCGAGCGTTTCACGCGACACGCGCGACGATAATCGAAGCGGGTAAGCGTGTGTGTTTTTTTTTTTATCAGTCGAACAATTTGGAGAGGCGAAAAGAGGGTCGACGATTGTGAAACGGGTTGCCGTGTTTCAACCGATTATCATCTACTCGCGAACGGATGTCTCGCGGGACGGCTACAGTTACCCACTAATTAAAAGCCAGATATTAGAAAATTTATGCCCGAACGTGGAAAGTGGCGCGTCACGCGATTCCAGCCATAATAAAATGCTTTTCTCCATAACAATTTTGAGGAAAATTTCGGCTCGCGATCGTCCAATTTCCTATGCTCGAGGATAATAAAGCTATTATTTCTTTCAAGAAGTTGTGACGATGGTTCGTAAGCTCGTCTTGGAATATTTTTTAACCGGACTTACTCGGGACTAGTTGTAAGAAAAAATGCACAGGTCTTTCTCTTGCAATGTAGAAAGTATCTTTATTGCACTCTTTTCGTCTGCAAGGTGTAAAATAAAAAACGAATTCATTTCTTTTGATGTAGAATTCTCTTCTGTTCCTGGCTTTTATCATTCTTTATGAGAAAGTAGAAGACTGTTACGATTCACCTCGGATAGCCTCAATAGAAATAATTAACAATTAAAATTATACGCTTCCTTTCATTGGTCATTAATTTCCTTTTAAATTGAATACAGTTTCTTTGTTAACAGAAGTCTATTTCTTTTAACATCGATTTACACGAGACTAATTTTATGAAAAGACGTGGAAATCTCTTCGTTGGAACATCAAAAGGGATTTTTATAATAAAATTCCCTTATACCCAGAACCTTTAATAAGAAATCTGTACTTCTTTCCGTTTATTGTGAATGTTTTTCAAGTATGCGAAGTTTCTTCCTTTAACAAAGTTATGTAACTTCGCCCGCAGCTCCAAGCTATCGATTCTGAATCAATTGAAAGTTTATCTTCAAAAACTTTCGATCGGAGTCAACTTATTTCCGACTCCATTTATAAAAATACGTAAACGTCTTCTTCTTGCAATTTGAAACAAGTTCCTTTGGGTACCTTCTTCTGGTACGAAACGTAGAAGAAGCATCGACTCGTTTCTGTTTCTTAGTTTCTATAAAATTGATTCGTCTCTCCAAAGCACAAAACGATTCGATAAAAAATTAATAAAACGTACCGTGCCGTTCGCTTTTCTCGATATTATTCTTGCGATTGAATACAGTTTCCCCATCGACAAAGTCGGTTAGGTTGGGCCATGTTATATAAACCTTCGTGTTCCCAAGTGTTCCAAAGGGATCGTAAACCTTTCCACGGGGCACAATTAAATTCTTCGAAAACCGGAATCGCGTTACAACGTTATTCCGGCCGACGACAATACGTAAATACGCCGCGGGAAGCGCGGAGTTCGCCGCGAACTTTCTCGCGGATCAAGCGGAAGTCCTCAAGATGGAAGAGCGCAGCGTGGAACTTCCGTCGTCGTTGCGCCGCGTCTGCGTCTCTTTCGTACGCTTTCAGGATTCGTCCGTCCATTCGTCTTCTTGGAAATTCAAATTTCACCGCAGCCTCCGTTCCACCAGCCATATTTTAACATCTCGTATTAAAAATTCATCAATCTATTTCGGGAATAATTAGAATTTCTATGATACGGCTGCGAAAGTTTCTCAAATTTATTGCGATACACTTTCTGTGCTGTTTTGGTAACTGAAACGAGATAGATTATATTGTCCGGTGAAGGAAAACTTTTGAATTCGATGAAAAAACGTATAACCATCTGAAATTGAAATTCACCGATGATTAATCGATGGTTTCAATGTCGAATGGTGAGACGATGATACTTTGAATTATTTAGATACATACATAGCTTATTGCGTTATTTGTAATTAATCGTTTCGTTCGAAATATACCAGAATGAGCAAACTTTTGCTTATGGTTATAGTTTCGTCATAAAAAAAGCACATGACACAAAGTTTCGATAAAAACAATAAAACAAGGCTCGTTCGTGAACAGTCGTTTAAATTTCGAGCACAGATTCCGCATGGATATCTGTAAACCGTCTATAAAAATCGCGTGTTCTCGGTGAATCGTCGAACATCTCGGATTTCCGGATTAACCCCTGCCGTGTGCCGGTTCGGCCCGATCGCTCACGTCGCCTCGTAAATTCTTTTTGTCGAACGATCGGCCGCGTAAACGTGAACACCGCCCAAACCACTTTCAGCACCCTTTTGTTCTTACCGCTTTCTTATGATCCACCATTATCAGGGACGTTACGATCAACCACGATTCTTTTATCCTTACGTTGCATTATTTTATATCGGCCGATAAATAGATCGAACATAATTCCACCGACGATTTATTCTCTATCAAAATTAATCAGGATTGTTATCAAAGGCGACATTATTCGATCCAAGAAGCTTCTGACGGTTAAAACAGTAAGAAATTCTCCGAATTTGTGATTTTATCTCAGCCCCTTTTTCTTTTACAAATTTTCGAACTTACGAGAAAATTACTCGCAACCATTTCTGCAATAATAGGCGACAGATTTCTATAAAAATTTATGAGAGACGTGACATTCGGAGGATCGAAGGGCACGATCCTACCCTCGAAGCGTTTCAACGAGGCCACGTCTGCTAATTTCAATAACTTTCATCCCCCATTAGGAGCGTTCGTTCCGCAAACACCGTCAGACGTTGCAAATATGTACGTGTAATACGCTGTGTGTGGTTTTCAAGAAGGAAAGGGTTAACGGCGCGACGAGGGAGGCAAACAACCGAGGTCGAGTCAGGTTCGCGCGTATAACACGCGACTCGAGTTAACGGCTTCGCTCGTTGGCGCGGCGCGTACGCTTCGAATTAATGTAACTTCCCCGTTTTCCGCCAGGACACCGGTTTATTAATATCGCGGCCAGAACGAGCCGCCCTTCTATTCGGAACACTCCGCGAGCGGATTAACGCCGCGCTTACCTTGCGTTTAAGAGATTACTCGAACCACTCGTTCGTCTGGGATTTAGTTCAGGTACGTAACCCTTTCGCGAGAGGATTCGAGCAGTGTCCTTGACTGACGGAGGAACGGGGTTGTTAGGTTGATAAGAGTACGACAGAAGGGTTAAAGCGTTATCGACCCTTTTGTAATTTCAAATCAAAATTGGAATTTAAGGCACGAGGGAAATTCTCAGAAATTGTAACAATTAAAACGAAACGACGATGATGTGATTGTTCGTGGACACGATTGGAAGCATGATCGAGACGGAGAAAGAAAATTGAAGGGAGGATGGTTTAACGGAGAAGGTGAAGAAAATCTGGAGAAAGGGGTCAAGGAGAGATCCAGATGGGTGGCAAATGGATCGAGAAGGAAGTCAGACGAAGGAAGAAAGAGAAAGCCAATAAAGGGGTTGAGACTTAAGACGGGAAGGGTTGGCACGTGCGTGAGACAGTTGAAGAGTAAAAGGGGACTCGTGTAAAAGAAGGAAAAAAGAACGGTCAAGGGTCGTGGCGAAGAAAGTTGAAACAGGAAAAAAGGGAAGAAGAGTAAAATTGAACAGAAGGGAAGGCTGCCAGCTGCGGAAAAAAAAAATGAAAAAGCGACATAAAAAGGAAGGGTGGGGAAATCTATGGAAATTTGAATACCGAAACGTGGAAACATAACCGAAAAGGGAAGAAAAAAGAATCGAGCTGGAGAACGGATGTCGAAGCTAAAAGTCGAGAATCGAAAAAAGAATTCAAAGGAAAAAGGGATCGGATGGGAACGGTATGAGGAAAAAAGAAAAGGGTCAAAGTGACCGAGCCAAACAAGCGTTTGTTCGAAAGATACAGAACAGGTGAATAAATCTGAAACAGATTAATATCTACAGAGTGATACGTAAACATTTAAAAAACAATGAAATTTAATCGAGTTTGAAAATGAACAAGCGTTCGTCGATTGAGTTAACAAATTGAAAACGATTTATTTCCATTTTTCAAAATTACAGTTACCATAGGTCCAAGTTTATTTATGACATTTCGCAGATTTAATTTCTTCGTGTTACGTTGCTAATCTTCTCTCAGCTACCCGAAGAATAATTTCAAAGGGGTCGGGAGTTTAATTTGCATGATCGAGGACAGTTTTCGCGTTCGATTACGTATTCCATAAATCCGCGAACGCGACCCGTTGATTAACGCGCGGCTCGATTTTAAGAACGAGGCAAAATACAGCTTTGTACGGGCGATAATTTAATCGTAACCGTGCTCGAATGACAGTGTATCGGTGAATTTGCAATTTCAATCGGGAGCGCCGGCTAGTCCGTCCGACGAAAAACCACCCCCTGCCTCCACCTTTCGCGCGGCCATCCGGCAAAAACCTTTCGAAATCCGATTCGCGATTAATTCGCGTGTTTCGCTGACCGAGTGTGCGTTAACGGGTCAACGGACTCCTGCCCACCAATGTGGGATAAATCGTTTCCGGTGGAGAGTTGGGAGAGCGGGGAGAATAAAAAGAAAAAAAAAAAGAAGCGTCGAGAGGCCCGTCAACAAGCTTTCTGGCACAGTGCCGTTGGAATCTCGTCGAAAGATTGTCTTCGACCGAGTTGCCAAAACCCCCAAAGTCATGTCGTTGGAAACAGAGGATTTTCTCTTGTCTTTTATTTTTTGTTTTTATTCTTTTTCGAAACCACTCCGTCGTGATAGCAAATTTCACGAGGGGATTAATTTCCGCTCGTCGAGACGGTGTCAAAGACGCTCGAAATAGCCGTTTCAATTAAACAGGGATTTAATCGAAGCCTCGATCGTTCCACGTTAAGCGTCCAGGATGAGATTCGTCGTTTTTTGTCATTGATTTTTAAAAAAGATCGAGCGCTTTCGTTATGACTCGGACGAAAAAAAAGAGAAAAATTCTCTTCAAAACCATTCGAATAAAGTTTCTTCGCGTCGAAACGGAGAGATAGGTCTGTGAACCCCTTTCCTCCGTCTGTCACCCGAGGGATTAAACATCCGTCGACTCGCACGAAACAGCGACACTTCAGAGTTCACCGACGATGCGCTGTTTATTCCCTTTCACCCTCGTATTATCTTTACACTTCGTTCCGTTTCACCGTGAGATCTTTGTC
This sequence comes from Stelis phaeoptera, assembly GCA_943735885.1. NCBI lineage: Eukaryota > Metazoa > Arthropoda > Insecta > Hymenoptera > Megachilidae > Stelis > Stelis phaeoptera. Next base: position 7,997,793 of record OX030939.1, on the reverse strand, counting down.
ATTTTTGTTTCGGCAAACGTCGACGAGGAATATTATGACCATTTTATACACTGTGTTATTTCACAGTGTTCTTTTAAATATTAAAAGATCCTTCGGTTTAAAAATTCTCTCGTTTAACTTTAGCTGGCGGCGAAAAATGGCACTTGGCATTTTTAAAATACGAGTACGATTAATGTTAGTAATAATATAATAAATAAAAATTTCCATTCTTTACGTTTTCGTGATAAAAATCGAAATTTTACGGTGGACGTCGAATCGATCGTCTACCGAAGAACGAGACTTTGACCCATGCAGTATGTCGATGTTTCTTTCTTATTTATCCAAAGGCACGTTTACAATGTTGCGGTGTGAACGAGACGATCGAGCAAGCCGTCAACTCGACTCCATCAGCCAGGCCATCGTACTGTCTTAAGCCCAGGTACGTGCATCCTTGAAATAGCCCCGAGTAGTTTGGTAGAACCCGACGCGACGGCAACACAAGTTTCAGATTTTAGTATCGGGGTTGCCCCGAGGCCAGATGAGAATTCAACGAGCCCGCTAAGCGTTTCTTGTTCCTCTTTAAAGAAACCCTCTCGATGCCACTTAATCGATCCCGCCTCGGCTTTTAGGCCACCGTGGTTAACGCCTCGACGATGTTACCGACATCCTTCCCCCGCCTCGTTATCCGCTTCTGAGAACGATCTGCACGCTCGTGAAATTTATCCATCGACCGCCACGACACCGAGGCTGCTGCTAATTAACGATTCAGTATCTTTATCGCGTCCCTTGACTCGGAATCGTTACGTGCTTTACCCTGCAAGTGGTTTCGAATAATTGATGGAATTTTGAAAGGTTTTCGATTTTGAAATATAATCTAAAATATAATTCTGTTAGCAATTTTCTGTCGGGTATTAAATAGAAGTCATGACGATGGGATTTAGATTAAAACGTGAACGTACGAGAAATACTAACAAAGTCTAAACGAGAGCTTAAGGCGGTTTTGTTTTTATAGAATGGAAAGTTATTGCCTGAATTAAGCTTCCGGCAAAAAGCAGAACTTTCCTCGCGATAGAATTTCATTTTAATCGGGATGGCTTGTGGCGGTGAATTAATGTTAACCGAGTTTTCTGTTAAATGGAATTTAATTGCAGCGGAGTTGATTTTAGTTAGATTTCCTGGAGGAAAAAAGAAAATGTTCGATCAAGCTTTTAAGCTCCGAGCACGACGAAACAACACCGAGCTCGCGGTTCTTAGGTTCTCGTAGCTTTTGAAATTTTAATCAAACTTTCAGGGAACATTTTATCAACCTGTTAAATGAAATTCAGTTTCGTTTGGGCCGATCTTTGCGATTAATACAAAAAGAAGAAAGAAACGTTCAGTTCGATTTGGCAATTGGGAACAATCGTGCGCTCGAGCGAACGTGGCGATTCTGAAATTTTGACGGGGAATCGACTGGTAGCTGGCATGATTCGGTGATTAAAGTTAAACCAACGCGACGAATGGCCGGAAACGTTCGGGAAATGAAATTGCGCGCACGATTTTGCAATTAAACGCACGAGAATGCAAAGTAAACCCGTCAGTCTTGTAAACGTCGTTATCCGGAATTCATTTCCCGTCAAATCGGTATTCGACGTGATTCGTTCCGTCGCGAAATGAAATTCATTAATGCAAATATTCATCGGGCGCCGTAATTTCAACGTCCGGCAAAATTGATTAACCGTTCGATCCTCGACTTTATTTTTCATTCAACGAAACTATACAACAACGATTCAAATATCCTTCATTTATTTCGCCATCGTAATACCATGGGAATGGGAATAAATAACAATAAATCATCGTGCAAATAAATGTTTCCAATAGACCTTTCGCGGTTTTATTCGCAACTGTATGCAAAGAGTCATGAAAAGAAATTTTATGCAGAATTATTTTGTCTAAGATGATTTTATATGATAAGGGATGAAATATTGTTACAGCTGAGTCAAATTTTAAACCATCGGATGAAGTGGGTCAACTACGTGGAATCTCGCTTAAAAATCTCTTTTGTTTACTTCTATTTTGGAAAATTTGTAATCAGTTTCATTAGGATATCAGGAGCTAAATAATCAGTTAATTAGTATTACTGTCATAAGTACCGTGTGCCAGGGTTGATAAGAATTGGTGACAAAAAGGGGGTGTGTAGACGTTAACGCGAAGAGCACGATAAGCACCCGATTATGCTTCGCTCGTAATTCAATCGGAAAATAATTCACCTGCTTTTTCCTTTTTTCATTCACGCCACAAGCTCGTAAATTTCGTAACGTATTCGACAAAAAGCAACCCATCGCGTCCTTAACCACCCTCTCGTGCTAACCTGGATCATTTCTCCTCCAGTGATTTGTGATGATTTGTAACGTGCTTCGTGTGAAAAGCATCGCCACGTTTTCTTGGATTTTCTTTGATAAATTATCATTGTCCAGATTATTCCATGCGGTATCGTGTTATGGAACCGTAATACTATCACCTCATATTTCGTGGAATTATTGTTAATTTTCGCAGTTTTAACTTATAAGTATGTATATCGTAAAATTCATAATTTTTGAATTATATTATAAAATCTGATTGATTGCTGGTTAATTACTAATTTACAAAGAATCTATTATTCTTTTATTATTTATAATTTTATAAATACTTTGAATTCATAGAAATTTTCTTCCATTGAAACGCAACAATTATTTAAAATAATCTTTCTATTTTGACAGTCGCTGTTTAATAACGGTGATAAAATTTATGATCTCTTCTTTCGTTATAAACATACGAGAAAAAGAGCACGATCTACCGTACCCGCGGTCTCGGTGTTTCAATTTACTCGCGGTTAAAACGAAAAGCACAAACTAGATTCGGATAAACGTTTGTTTCTCTATACAGGATGCTTGGCGATGATTTTCACGCGAATTTCCTGTTTGCGTCGTCACCGGTCGAAAATCGGATTTTCCCTGTAAATCCCGAAATCGTGGCAAAGAACGTCCGCCCTCCCTCTCTGATATTTTTCATCGGATGAACCTGCATTCCTGTTTTCCTGTTATTAAACAGCCAATTTTGTCGATCGGATTTACCCGTGAAACGTATAAAACCATTCTATTTTCAATGTAGCCGCATAAAATTCATCGTATTTTTCTATTCTGTTTCGTTTCATCGCATCGGTCGAAAAGCTGTTGGATCATGATTATCAATCGGATAACTTTATCCAATGTTTAATATCTCGGAGAAATAATAATTGATAAAACATATTCAGTTGAATCTTCGTCAAAAAACCACTTTTATAATATTTCTAAGATTTGAAGTTTCTAAAAATATAATATTATAAAATTTCCAAATTTCTATTATTATAATATTGCAATTTTCAAATTTCTAAAAATATAATATTCCAAAGTGTCCAAATTTCAAATATTATAATATTGCTTTTTTCAAATTTCTAATATTCTAATATTGCAGCTTCCACGCTTAGAATATCATAATTCTCCAATTTCCAAATTTCTAATATTGCAATATTCCCGCCTCGGAGTTTCTAATATTATAACATTCCCAAGTTCCCTTTCTAATATTACAGTATTCCCAAGTTTCAGAGCTTAAAAAAAATTACGAAAAGTTTCATCAGCAATAATGTATCGCATTTTATTCAATTACCTTTATTCGTCAGAATTAAGCCGGTGTTGATTTAGCGCGAGTTATCGAAACGTAAAAATTTCGAATCGACATTAACGGGGGATAAAAACAATCGCGTGAAATCGAATCGAACGTAGAAACGTGCTCGTACATTTTTAACCACTGCGTCGACGAACGAAATGGTTATCGGTTGTATAATTTTTTCTATCATTCTTTATTCTCCGTCGACGCGTTTCTGTACGCGCGAAATATAAAAAAATAAAAGAACAGCAGAATGACGTTATCGTTACCGACCGATTAAATACCTGCTCGTAATTGTAAATACCATACAGAGCAAACAGGATGGGCGGTATAAATGTGTCTTCTATGAATTGTCCTGCCACCGGAAGCGTGAAACAGCCGAGCAACTATGGTTTTTCAATTGGAACGCTCGTGACGGGATAATAAAATCAGCGCGGTACATTAATTTTGTTATTAAACGAAAATGTCACGAATAATAATAACGCGAGCGTGACGTATATTCAACCCTTCCCCCTTTTTCCTTGTCCCTCGAAACGGCACATCGATCAATCACGTTTGCACAACGCTGCGCGTTTCGATCTTCGGAATAATAAATGCTCTATACTCGAAGCTACTAAGTTGTAACCTTTCACATAGTTTTTTCTTGTTTTCTCTATCCTTTATATCAAGATATCGCGCATTAATCTTGTACTATCGAACGAATCACGAACGACATAATTTTACACCTGTACACGTGCCGTTGGGCGTTGCTTCGAACAATGAAAAATGACACTCGCATTAATCTTCACCAGTGTCAGAAATATCCGGGATGAAAAAAAGAGTCAGAACTTTTGTAATTCCACTGGTACATTTTCAAACCTACCCGCTGTCAATGAAAAATGCTACGAAACGAATTTCGACTTCAATTTTTCTATGGTCGCAGAAAAAAGATAAAATCTCTTAGAATTCTCGATACGGTGGAACCACTTTTTCGTCGGCGTTTCATTCTTCGTGTCGTGACGAAACGGCCTTGTCGGGCCGACCTTGTGCAGCGAGTGGAAAAAAGGTGTCAACCCTTGATCGTTCGAAACACTCGAACATCAACGAAACCGCAAAGTGGGACAGCGGAGTGCGTTCAACGAGCTCGCGAGTGTAACAAGTATGCGCGTGTAAGCGACCAGCGCAAGAATGTCATTAACTACTTGCTCCAGTAACTGGCGGCTCGTTATCGGAAACCACCTGAAGTTATATTGAGAACTAACTCGATGCCGTTAACACTTTGAATTCTGCGCAACGCTTTCGACGAGCCGGTTGCCGAGCGCAGTTATGATTGTTGAAACTGTTATTAAATATTATCAATTACCACTATTTCTAATTACATAAGTCAAAGAATTCCTAATAATACGGATGTGGGTGGATTGGCACAGGGTAAGGTAACTAAACGACGCATTCGGATGGTAAAAGTATATTTATTGACGACGCGTGTTAATTCTTACGCTGTCTCGCGTACTTGTCGGACAGAGCGTTTGAAAAATCCGAGCGTGCTCGACGATCAAAGCCGAATACATACACCTACCGAGTCACTCGCGGCCGAGTAAAAATCTCGGTGGATTACTCGGCCGAGTGCTGTTCACACCAGACGAGGTAGGCGTAAACCTAGCAATCGTCGGAGGAGGGGGGGGGGGGGGGGGGGTGCATAGGGAAAATTGCAACGTTGCAAGGCAATTTTCTCTAGTCAAGGCTAACGGAAACGGTGTTTCATGACGAAGCAATCCTGGAGCCCTCGAACGTTAGAGATTCGAGGGTTTAACCGTCGCAAACTTAACCATGGGATTCTTACAGAAATTCAGAAGTTATCCACACATACAGCCACAATTTGCAAAATTTTAATATTCCCAGCTTTCTGTGTCTCGTATCATCTTAAGATATCTCTTCGAATAAATAAGAAACGCTTGTTATATAATTATCAATCGAATCGAGGGCAGTACAGGTCGTTTCGACCCCCGTTCCTCGACGAACATCCGTCGCGTCGCGTCGGTTCTTCCGTTCGGCCTGTAATTCCCCTTTAAGCTCCTTCCAGCTGGTCCACTCGCGTGTCACACATACCGTGGGGGATGAATACATAGAGACACCTTGAGGAGGCCGGGTCTGGCTGTCCCCGATACACGCCGACACCCGTGTCTATCGGCTTCAGCTTGTCCGTGTATTGTCCCCGTGCATACACGGAGGCTGGCTTAGGCGTGTACGCTCGTAAGAGGCTTACCAAAGACGACTGCGACCACCACGACCAGCTACCGCCAACCTGGGGGAACAATAGGACGATTAACTCGGGTACAAGGAAAAGCGTCGATAATGGAAACTCCTTGCCGTCGGGGAAAATAAAACGAAAAGGCGGCAGTGGTAGCGGGGCACCGTTTTACATGCCCGATCGTTGAACGCGATTCAATTCTACTTCTATAACAGAGGGATATATTCTTACGTGTGTATTCAATTACTTAACCCTTTGCACTCGAAGCATTTTTGGACACAATCGAGTTTAATCTAATTTTCCAGTAATTCTTCTTCGGAAGAAAAGTGTTAGAAATATTTCGGAATCTGTTCATTTTTATTCCCAGCCTTAATTTTCTATATTTTGATACGAATGAAACTTTAATTTCACATTTTATAATACTCCGATAAATTGAATATGTCGTCTCAGAGGTGCCGCTCGAGTGCAAAGGGTTGATAATCGGTGTTTGAACGAGCCTTGCCACCATTTCTCTTTACCAATTGAATAGTCCCGTAGGAAATTTAATAATCCGTCGTTGATCCATTCGGCGTTCATTTTCTATTCATTTTCGATCCTCTCGCAATAATTCAGATCCAAATTTCGCATAATGAACATCCCGTTTGTTTCGACCCATCATTAATTAATTCTGGTGTATTCTTCATTAATTTTGTTGTCCACTTTCGATCGCCCTCCTTCGTCCGCTCATGTTTTCATAAGGGATACTGGATAATTGGATGCGTGCCAGAAATACCGAGATGCATGGAGAGCAGTGTTTCGAACAGTGTTATTGTTGTTTTATGAACCGACAGAAGCGATACTGTCCTTGTTTGTCGGATCTACGCGGTTGACAACCGTCGCTCGGATAGTAACTCGGTTTATAGGCTTGTTTTTATGAAATTGGTACCGTGGAATTTTTATTCGTGGCGGAGGCGCTAGGGGAGAGACAATTCGTCTTCTCAGGGAAACATTTTTTCTGTGTTATACGGTACCAGACCGACTTCGTTCGAGCGGCAATCGTTCGGGGTGATGTACAGGATGTACAGCTTTCTTCGTAGGAGACTTTATTTCTGGGGTGATTGATTTTCAGCAATTTTTGACCCGTGTACACCTCGTTTGCGTTCATACGACACCTTTTGAGCTTTCAAATTTCCGAGTTTCTAAAAATGTAATATCTCGAAATTTCCAATCTCCAAGAAACATGTTTCGTGGTATCAATCACTAATCACTACTCAGAAATCTAATACAAGGATATTTTATTTCAACACAACCATCTGTACCACCAGATATATGACACTAAGGGTACATTCATGAACGTCGAAAATTTTCCGGGAAAATTGTATTATTCCCGTAAAATGTCCTGCAGCGTTTCTTGGAAAAACAGGAAAATGAAATTGCACGTACCTCGCTCGGCCGGATCGGAGAACAGAAATCGAGAAAGTACGCAAGGCTAGCACAGAAAAGTATAATATTGACGTTTCGGGGTTACGATACGATCGTTTTTCCGTTTTCGGTGCCGATAACCTTCGTGTTTTCCAGGCCGCGATAAGGATCTATGCAATCCTTCTTACCGTGCGGCGAATATCTGGCCTCATGCATATCGACTTTCCACCCCTGTTGATTACACTCGTGGTGGTATCTTTTCAGGGAGCCTATCTCACGTTTAATCTCGTTAGGGGATCGTGAGGATATAAACCGAGACCCTCGTTCGCCTTTTTCTAATTGCTGCTCTTCTTTCGAGCGCAAAATGCCACGAAACGCTGCCAACAAGACGAAAAAAAGGTGCACATCCCTTGGACGAAGATGATATCCCTCCTGGATATTATTTGAAGTTAGAACGAACCTTGAACGAATCAGGATCTGCTTTATTGCTTTTCTCGTGTATGTTGATTTTTCTGCCGGAACGTTTATTCAACTGATAATAGAAGAATTATGTATACAAACGTTCTCGATTTATCTGTATCAAACTTAAGATTTTCTTCCTTATTTCTTTTTGATTGTCACACAAAATGTATTGTGATAAAGGGACTTGATACTGGTAATTTTATTTTCGAGTAGAATCGTTTAATATTCTCGCGACACTCATTCCTTTTTCCTTATAAATACATAGCTTCGCTTTATTTTCTACTCTAATTAATTCAACAGTTCCGCTGGGGTTAACGAGTTTCTTAAGTGAGTTTAAATTCTCCAAATAGGTAGATGGGGTTTGAAACTCGGAATACTTTTAACAACTATCTCGATACTAATTTAATCGGTATCTGAGTTCAGTATTATTTTCCCAAACTTTCATATTATTTTCGATTATCCTTTAAATTGCTTTTCTCTTCAAAAATAACATTTTTCTAATGTCGTCGTTCATTTTCAGTTAATTGGTACAAATTCAAGAAGTAGGATAGTAATGTGAGTATAAGAGGTACCTTGTGTAGTCAAGCAAGTAGTATAAGTACGAGCGTGATCAGACAAGCAGTAGAATTCACCAGCGCGATCGTGTAAGTAGAATAAACGTTCATTAAGTTCGGAGAAGTAGAATAAGTACCTCTATACTCAGACAGGTAGTACACATAGATATGTAGCCTGATCAGAAATGTAGTGTATGTACCCAAGATAGTCAGACGAGTAGTATACGTATCTAAAGTAGTCTTACAAGTAGTATAGGTGTCAAAAGTGGTCAGACAAGTAGCATAGGTATCCAAAGGGGTCAGACAAGTGGTATAACCACCTATAGTGGTCAGACAGGTGGTATACCTAATCAGAGTGGTCAAGCAAGTAGTATACCCATCCGTAGTGGTCAGCCAAGTAGTGTACGTATTCAGAGTGGTAAGAAAAGTGATATAACTATCCAGAGTGTTCAGACAAGTGGTATACACCCATTCAGAGTGGTCAAGCAAGTAGTATACCCATCCAAAGTGGTCAGACAAGCAGTATACGTGTCGAAAATGATCAGACAGTTAATATACGTATCTATCACAGTCAAATAAGTAATACAGGTACCTCGTGTAACCATACAAGTAGTGCAAGTATCTTATATACTCAGACAAGTACATTCCTCGTGTCTCAAATAATGTCACATCATCGTAATAAGAACCCAAGCATGTGTTGTTACGTGATTAAAAGAAACAGACCACGAGCGTGTGAGATCATTAAAAATAAAAATTTCACATCCAACAACCATTTTTTTTTTTTTTTTTTTTTGTTTATACCCGTCGCAACGCTATTATCGTCGAGAGACGACTCTCACGGATCAACAATTTCACCGTTCGTTTTCATTCTCATTTTCCCCTGTCCGAAGGTTTTCGTAACAGACGCGCGAGACGTCTTGCCGTTCCCCGTTCCCTGCCCGTCTTAATTGCCCCATTGTTCGCGATATTCGTCCTCCACGAAGCTCTTCCGGCGTCTACACGACCGGTCGCGAAGTGCACGACAAATGCAGAGAGGGTAAGAAAGAGGGGACGAGGAAAGAAAAATCTTTTCTCTCTTCGTTCGCCCGTTCATCTTCGCCTCTTCACTCGGGAGCACTCTTCGCCGGCGTTTCACCGGCGCGTTGCACCTTTTTATTGGCACGCGTGTGCTGGTTTGCTTTTCCTTCTTTCTTTTTTTTTTCTTTTTACTTTTCTCCCTCCTCTTGCTCCAACCTTTTCTCTTCTTTTTTTTTTGCTGTTCCTTTCGTCGAGTTTTCAAGACTTCTTCCTCCTCTTCTGCTTCTACTTCTTCTTTTATTCGCGTCGCTCATTGTGCTTCGAGCGCGGTTGCGAATGCACCTCGCGTTCTCGCGAGGAATGCAATTTCAGCAGTCGCTCTTTCTAAAGACTGGTTCCACCTCGAATTAGATTGGACCGGAATAGGCTGTTCCGCGGGATACGGCTTCCGGAAACTCGAACGACTTTCCTCCTTGTTTTACGATTATTTCCGTTATTTCAACCTCGCCGATCAGCAGCGTCTGGCGAAAAGGAAACGACGATTTTCGAAATTATATCGATTATTTAATGCGCCACGATTGTCTCATTCTTTTATTTTAAACCTTTCCATTGTCTGCTTCGTATTACTGTTACTCTATCAGGGATGCAACGTTTTAATAAATAACATTGTTTAGGGAAACCACGATTTAAAATTATAACTTTGGATATTGTGATAATTTATGAATAACGAAATATATCCGTAGAAGTTAATTTAAATTAAATTCGTGGTACTGTTTCGTTTCGATAATGTAAAATGAATAGCTGGAATGATGATCAATTATCGCAAGCGATGTTTCTGTCTATCGGAAAATTATATCCAAAGTATTCCGTAAATTCAGTTCGATAACAGGTGACGAAATTATTCCTGTCGCGACCCCGATTCTCATTTACACCCGTCGGCAAACCGAGCTTGATTGCTCGATGAGTTAGGCCTAATTGTTTGACTAAGTGAAACTTAATTGCCGTCTAACTGTGTAACCGAACTTTCGACAGCGATAATGAGATCCGGGATGACGAAAATTGTCCGACCGGAAGCGTCTTGGTGAATCGTCGGAAGAAAATGGAGCTTCTTTCGCGACGGGGTATCACTGAACGCCATTAGGGGGAGCAAATTATTTACAAATAATTCCCTTGCCTCTCTTCTGAACTTCTTCAATTTGCGATACAACCGTTTGCTTTTAACAGTAAAAGAACCTTCGATGTCTTCAATTTTATCAATACGAGGGAACGTTATTCTTCAAATTACTTATCAATTTAATCACCTATTATTTATTAATCGTTCGGTTATTAACGTTGACTACAGCCGTTCTCTATTAGCATCTTTGAATATTGCAGCATCAGTCAAGTCTGGGGGATAAATTTACTCAAATCAGGACGTAAACTGACTTCGAATCCTTTAACCCAGCATTCAATTAAATTTTCGACTGGCTTCTAATTAAAATTCAAGCTAGTTCCAAGTTTGAATTTGGACTGGTACAAATTTACACCGAAATGAAATGTTCAATTTCGCTCGCACACCCTTGGCGTTAAACTTTTACGTCTTTCTACTCAATCACGTGACTTTCTATTCTTCGTGCGAAGCGCTAAAATTTGTATGAAACCTTGCGATGACTTCAATCATCCAATATCCACAAGAATCAAAGACACAATTGTTCTTCCAAAAATGTTCCTTTCCCAAACTCCGGACTTAATCAAAAGCACACACTAATGTTTGTATTGCGTTATCTCGAACTGGACAGTCACTACGTGTTTACCTATCATCAACCGCGGAACATCTCGAGCACACCCCCAACCGGAAGCAACGCACCCTTTCCATCTTCTCGAGAGTCCACGATCATCAACGATCCTCACCCAAAAAAAAAAAAAAGAAAAAAAATATTCTCAGCGAACAGCGGTCGTGGCCAAAGTATTTCTCACCCCTCGCGTGTCGCCATAGTCCCCCGTAATTACAGTCGTCAGACTCGAGCCCCGGGGGCCGCGTTTTTCCGGGAAAAATAAGCACGAACGTCTGGAAAGGTCGGAACGGAGGGGTTGGACGCTCGCACGGTAGACACGGGCCCGTTATCGCGTCGACAACCAACGGGGCGGGGGGGCGACACGACGCACGAAACAGGCGACATTCATTAATCGACGCCACGGCATCGTCGCCCTTTAAGCGGGAAAGCTTTTGCGTCTCATTAGTGTGCCACCGAGAGGGTTGTGCCGAAGAGGAACCAACGCCACTTCCCATTCACCCCTCCCCCTCTTTTCACCGTCCCTGCAACCCACCCTCTCTTTCGCCAGCTCGTCAGTGGCGTAGCAAGAGATTTTCGCGTTTCGCGTTTCGGTGTCGGCTTTCGAAAACGACGATTCGATGGATTCTAATTACTAACCCGCTGTTTGACCGGTCACCCGGCATCGTGTTGCTTTTTCATCGGGAATCGAGAATAACGGCGCTTTGGTACTCTGCACCGGACCGAGTTTATTTCGTCGAAAGGGAAACTTTCGAACAGAGTCGCCGGTGGAAATTGTTTCGGTGGAGACTTTGAAACACGGCACGGGGTGATTCGTCGGGGGAAGATATAGTGGAATTGTTGTTCAGGATGGAACGAGGTGTTCGAGTTTTAAAGTCCGACAAATATACTGGTTTTCGGCAGATTTAGACTAGTATCGATTGCACGAAATTCTCTCTGTACAGTGGCTTAAGAAATGAAACCCGTTCGCAACGGGTAAGCACGTGAAATCGCAAAGTCAGCACATCGTCCCGATGGCTCGGTGGGTAGCGTGTTGGCTCACCATCCCGTGGATCTCGAGTTCGAATCCCACTTGGCTGTGTACTACTTTTTCCATGACTCCTATATACTGCTGTTACTCTAACGCTGAACTTTAATGGATCCATGTTTCTCTAAAAAAAAAAAAGGTGCTTGGAAAATACTTGAATAAAACACACTATGAATAGAGTGCATTATCCGGTCCATTAAAGTTTCAGCCGGTGTTTTAGAACGGAGTAAACTCTGAAAATAAAAGTAACCACGAATAACAGTTTACTTATGTGTTGATTCAAAAGTATCGTTTCGAATAATTTCTACAAAAATAACTTAAGCAATAGTCGAACAAATATAGTTGCACTCGAAACAGATAAAAATTAATATTTGAATATACTACGAAGTGGAGAGAAACGAAAGAAAATGTTTCAAATGGCTACTCGAAGCGGCACGGAAACGAAACAAACTCGGATTCAGACGCAAACGGAAAGAGTATACTATGAATAGCAATTAAACTAATATAATGATTCAAGGTATATAAAATACGAAGCGTAAAAGTATTCTGAGCTGCTGCCATTGTTTCCCTTCGGCATCTGGGAAACTAAAAAGGAGGGGGAAGGGGGATGAAACGCACAGAGGGTTTTCTCTCTGGTTCGTCGAATCTCCTTTTTCCCTTTGTACTTAGCTATGACGAGGACGATAACAACGAGACGGAGAAAACGAAGAAGAACATACCGAGACCTGGCTGCCTTGATGCGATAACGTTGGATCTGATGTGGATTACAGCGTACATTGTCGGATTTTGCTTCATAGCGATTTTCGCCGACGTTTTCGTGATCTTGTCTATTGGGATGCTTCTACGGGAACCTGATTCGAGAGCCAAATGATTGGAGAGTAATTTCACCGTTCGTTGCGCAAGATGAATTGAAACGTTTGATAAATTTTCAATGATGATTGAAACTGGTAAGCGGATACAGTGTTTCAATTAAATTATTACGTATCAAATAACACTAGCGGTATATAAATATAAATAACCTTTTAATATAAATTGATTGATCTTTTATTTAACCAAATAAGGAATCAACTTGTACAATATATCCAGCTTTGGATTCAGGGATTCGAATATTGAAGAATATTAGTAAATGTTCAAGGTTTAAATTAATGTGCCATAAATGCCGTTTTGCGATTCCTCTATGTCATGAAATTTCATTAGACTTTCTACGTTTCAAAATCATTTTCTTATGCAACGATCTAATTGCCAATTTTCTATTTTCTTTGAATCGTCAGTTGCAGTTGTTAATAAAATTTATATTTGAAAAAACATCGAGTTATTCCCGACGCGAGGAACCAGGATCATTGATGGAAATTTAGGTCGGTGGATTACGTTTTGTAGCGAGCTCGATCAAAGCTGCCTGGCCTGTTGGAGTTTGGCCGGCAAGTGTGCCGTAAGTTCGAGATTAATTTAATCCTTGAATAATAAATAATGGAGCCAGGGAAGGGCGATCGATACGCGACTCTCCGATACCTCTTAACCGAAGTTCACGAAACGTGAATGGCATACGTTGTCTTTTCATTCTTCCCACGTTATCCAATCATGGGAATTGAAATCCATCGATCGTTATTCCGGAAACAAAAGGTGTGTCGGTGGATCGAGGGAATTTCTTCTTGAAATTTCCATCCTAAACGTGTTTCCTCTTTCCCCGCGAATTGGATAAATCTCGGTGCAATGATTTTCCCGTTCGTTTCACGGGGAGGATGATTGAAATCGCGCCGTTACACCGATGAATAATCGATGAACATCGAAATTATTATAATTCACCGTGATCGCCTTTTATTTTTCCTTCAGCCTCCCTTCACCGGTGCCTTTTGTATTTTACAACGTGCACGGCAGGCATGATTGGCGGGGGAAAAAAAGAAGCACGTGGAAATATATGCTCGGAAAGGATGGAAAAAATTGATCGAGTCTGTTGCTTTTGTGCTCGACGACAATAGAGGAGTTCCGTGGAAAACAGGATATCCTGATGAGATAACATCGAAGATCACGGCTTACGTTATCGAATTTTCTTCGTTGAAAATTGTTGCCGTCCAGTTTCTGGTTGGATTACCTTTGCAAAAATTCTCCCTCCCAGATCGATTTTCGGATCTGACGAAACTTTGTCCCGAAAGTTAAATTCTTTGAACGGTTTTCGTTTCTCCGAATAAATCCAACTCGAGGAGAAAATTTAAGCGGTTGAATTTATCGACGAAATCGGGACGAATCGTTAATCAGAGTTCGCGATTTATCGGTGTTGTTTCATCGTCAAACTTACAGGTTTCAATAATGTGCAACTTTTTCTTCCTATAGCTGTGTTATGTTAGGGTCAGGTAAAAAAAATCGTGTAATGAAAATATAGAAATAAAAATGATAAAAAAATGAATTATCTGGTTAGCGTCGACAAAAAAGGCTGGGTTCTTCCCAGAACCGTTCGGGCACGCTGGAAATTTCGTAGTTCAACGATTGGAAAATCAAAGTGGAACGTTAACGCGTTAATTTCGTCGGAGGATGAGATTTTCTCGAGCGCGATCCTCGCGAAAGGTGGATTCTATGCAGCGGGAGGCAACTTCGCAAAACCTGATAACAACCATTAATCAAATTGATCGACGTCGTTTCAGTGCCCGCGATCTGGCACGGTAAACTAACACGGCAAATTTCATTTCGATCCGGACGTCTTCCGACGAGCACCCAGCAAGACAAAGCCGGAGAACGGCGAAAGGAACCGCGACGAGATAATTAGACGGACACCAGCGACAACCGAAGAGCCTCATTGTCATTTCAAAAGCAGGGACGAGCCTTTTCACGGTCGTATTACCCATTCTCGTTCAAATTACAATCTTTGCGGTATCCGTCAGGGTCCGGTTAATAACGGATTGTTGAATTCATTTAAAAACTTCATCCCCATTGAAAGAGTCTCTTATGCAAATCGATCGAAGGAAGGAAACGTTGGATAATTATCCGTTGGAAGGAATCTCTTCCGATTAATAGGATCGTCTCTGTTTTCGATGGATTTGGATTTCTTACGAAATAAATAAAATTATAGGAAGATCATTTTTAATAGTATTTGATATTTAGGAAGCTTTATTTTATAATTACGAACTTTATGTTATACTTGATGTTGGTAATCAAATTTACAAGCTTTGGGGCTGAAGAATGACCAGAAATATAGGAATATAGGAATTAGGTTGTCCCTTTCGCTTTATTAATAAATAACGGGGGTATAATATTTTATGTTTAATGTCACGTTATTGAGTTACGCACGATTCACTTTGACCTATTATCTTCTTCCATTTCTCTGAAAGTTGAATAATACTATATTTTTTTTAACACTGTCAGAAAAGCGTTGTGCGCAGATAGGGAAAGAAACTTTTGGGAAAACCTAATAATTACGTGAGGGTTGCAAATTTAATCGCCAATCTAATAGAATAATACTCAATCCTATAGGACCATTGTGCCCGAGCCCACATGGGCAACCCTAAGTTGTGAGGCATCTTCATAGGTTGGCTTCAGTATATTTTAAATAAAACGACTCACTCAAAATTGAACATTCTTTAGTTTATTAAAATCGCAACACGGTTCTGCCATTTCTTCTTTCTATCATGTATCTGGAATCGAACAAGAGAACGAATTATGGTTCCGACAAACGTACAAAGGTATCCGATGATTAACGAAGGATGCCGATACAAAGTGGTCGAATAATTTCGCCATTTTACGAGGTCGAAGGCAAAGAAAGAATCCGAAGGGTGTAATTTATTTCATTAGAAATGGAACAGCGATAATCACGGCGGTCGTGGTGGAAGAAAAACCGTGGCAACCGACCAGCTGATCCGATCCTTCCTTTCACCAACCCCATGAATTATAGAGGCAACCCCTCAAGTGTCGTTAAACGCTTCAAAATTCACCCGCCGTCTATCGATTTTACCCTGGATAGGCATTGCCACCCTCTTTCATCCCCACTCGACGGCGTTAAACGCTGGAAAATTGAACGATTAGCTGTTTTAGCCAAAGATCCATGAATCTCCTCGCCGTTCGTTACAATTTTCAGCTTCATCGATCGCGACCGATTACGCGAGAAAATTATTTCGATCGTTCTTCGAAATATCAGAACCGTTCTCGATCTTCTTAACGCCACGGAACGCTTCGTTATTTCTGTAACCGTACAGCCGGCGAAAGTCGTAGTTGCCGAGCCTCAAAATTAAGGGACGAAACCGCCCTTTGAAGAACGGTAACGACGATTATCCCCCTGTGGTTATCTCGGAAACTCTCGGAGACCCGATCCACCGCCATCGTTACAAATATTCCGATCTTATCGCCGAGTTCAACTTGGTGCTTCTTATCTGCCTTATAAAGGATTCTACGCGGTGTTAATCCTCTGCGAAAGCCTCTTCGTTTACAATTTTTATTCATCAAACAACCGAGGGTTCTCTTCCGTAGAATCGTGTACAAGTTTTCGAAGAACAGTCGGCAATTCGGATTTCCTAGGAAATAAAAGAAGTCGAATCGCGCAGTTCAGTTAGCAAGATCCCTGTCGCGGATGAAAGCGACGTACGCGTTATCCCAGCTCCAAGTGGGAACGGCCTCGTTCGTAGTTCTTCCGTGAACGACGGATTATCGTGGTCCGATCCGTTTACACCGCTGCTCCATTATCGTCCGGTCGATCCGTTTCGTCGTTAGAACGGACAATGGCCGGTCCTGGCAATTGACCGACCGACGGAATCGATGAACCCGCGAAACGATCCCGGGATCGTTCCAGATGGCAGAACGAAAGTCTGTGGGATAAACGTGTGTCGATTCCCCGGGTTTCACCGATCCCTTTCCCCGTTGGTAATTTAGAGGAGAGCATTCTGCATCGGAGGGTGAGCTTTATGACGTTCCGGGGAAACGGAACACGGAGATTGATGATGCAGAGAAACGAACACAGGGGGACAAATAATTGACGTTCGAGTGCTTTGTAATTCGATATTAAAGTGGAGTGAGCGAACCCCCAGGGGGATGGAGGAAACGATCGTCGGCGCTCTTAATTAACTGTTAATTAAACTCGCCTGCGTATCGCGATTGCACTGTCGTGGAATGTTGTTCGTCGCAATAGTTATTGATTCAGATGGTGGGGCAGGTTTCATTTTTAATCATTTTATTCGGGTGACAATATCAGTAAATTACCCTTCGAATAACACAGACAAGTAATAATATAAAATAAACTGTAATCTAGATATATACATATAACTTATGAATTTAAATATATACGCAAAAACGAATACACCTGACGGCTTATGATAAATATACAACGCAAATTTTAATTAAATTATACACGATCAACACACCTGACCGGCTAGTCAAAGTCAAAGATTTATATTTTATAAGAGAATTCCATATATAATACTTAGCTTCGTGAACCGATCTCCTTTTATTCCTTTAAATGGCGTTTGCAATCTCTTGACACTTTGTGCGTGGACCAATGTATATAGATATAAATGTATGTCATATTCTGCACCTCCCTTTTGGCTTTGAGGATATGTCGATTGAGGATATGCTCCGAACTCTCTTTATGGTACCACTCGGTCACGTCACATGTTCCGAGTACCGTCTCTCTTCTCCTCTACGGCTACCAGGCTCACTACGCTAGTCATTACACATTGAAGATGACATTGAAATCAGCAAATTAAAATACAACTTTGCGAGTAAATAATTCGAACAGATGTCATCAAAATTGATGATTTCTTTTATTCTATTGTGTAATTAATCTGTTAATCGTTGGGAAAATCGTGACTGTACATATTAATTACTTCGTAGACACAGGTTGGGTGATGTGGTTCGAGAGAAACAGACAGGGAAGCGAAAACACTGGATTTTCCCGTGGAACAATCATCGTGTCGTGGGCACAATCAGGGCAATTTAAAATTTTCTATGATAATGGCCGTCGCCAGACGGGCTATCAGAGGGATTCTCATTTTCCAGACGGCTGGTGGAGCATTGCACGCGCGTCCACTAATTTCCGAGCGCAATTACAGCGCGATCAAACGACACAGCCATCCTGGCCGAAAAAAAAATCCCATTTACGCCTCGTTCGTGACGCGTCCGATGAATATTTGAAACACCGCTGATACAAAATAAGTAAAAAAAAAACAACTGCAATCGTTTGAAAATTTATTTTATACGACGGCGTAATTTGGCGATGTGTTTTAAAATTTAACATTGTAGAATGTTTTACATTTTCAAACATTAAAAATTTTAGATTTCTACATCGAACACTTCCTTTGATAATTTCGTCCCTTTAACATTCCGGTTACAAGGTTTCGCGATGATGGTGAAGCGTGGTATCAATAAAACGACATTTTTTATCAAATGAATAATTCAACCCCTAGGCGCACAACTTGAAAAAGTAATTTCGCTAGAAATAATCTGCCCAAGTAGTTCCTCAAAGTCGTTTAGCAAAAGAGACTCGCCGTATATTCTCAGTTTATCTTTTTTCCCATAGAATCGCCCCCTCGTGCCTTGTAACTACCCCCATCTTCGAACCCTGGAGACGAGGCTGGTACCGAATACGTTATCATTCCATTTGCAATTACATTCACGGGGATTCTGATCGGTTTACGACGTTCCATGGTGATTAACAACCGTCGATCGATGGTTTCGTTATCACCCAGGGTAAAAAGGAGGGGGGACGACAAGCGTAGGCTCTCAAAGTAAATTCGTGCGATAAATTTACTTCGCGGGGTAATATTTGGTGGGATAATCGATGGAACGAGCCAAAACGGGGGATGAGAAATTTAACGTTTCGTTGTTCGAGACAGGCTGGAGTGCGTTTCGTTACGCTTCGCGAATTCGATATTCGATTTCGGTCGGTCTCGACGAGATACGATACTGAAGTATTGCACAGCGGTACGAGCACCCCTTTAAACCCCCCCCCCCCTCTTGTATCTGGAAAATTTCGAATACGTCAAATTAATTTAATTAAAATGTTTCGGTAATCTCGATACGATTTCCTGCACGGCTTTTAATCGACGCTGTTCGACGTTGCGTCAGGAACGATGTGCATGGAAATATTTAGCGGATTTCAATCCGTGAAATTTGCAGAATATTGATGGATCTCAAACAAAATCGGATCTTTTGAAGATTCACCTGCGAACGATAAAACCTTGGAAACTTCCATTGCCTCGGGTAATTTTGGTAAAATTTCTTTCTTTATTTATTTATTTTGCGAGATACGCTCCTTATGGATATTCAAATTTGAGGTATAAATGGTCACCGTGGTTTTTATCGTGAAATCAGTGATGAAACGACTCACAATATCAAACGAAGCTTCCTCTTATCAAGAACACAACGATCTTCTTAACTGATTGACCTTTCATTTCCTCTCGTTTACAATCAAAAGTTGCCTCGTTTCAAAACACAGTTACGATCGGTCTGCGTAGCATCTAATCGAATCTCCATCACACGAACGTGATAAAAAGTCGTTCCTTCCCGACCGATGACAATTGCTTCCGGTATCGAACATTACAACGATCCGGCACGGTTCAGAAAAGTTTCACAAAACGCCACGGAGCGAAACAAAACGGCCGAGAATCCATTGACGGCGCGGCGTTTCATTTGGAGAAGGGAAAAAAGAGCCACGGACTCGGCGGATTCTGGCGCATAGTATTCGTATTCACGATTCTATGGGGGAACATATGTTTACGTAACGGGACGTGAACGTTGGGCTGTTACCGCACCTGCATTTGCACCGGTAATATATCGTAATGAGAGTCAGACTGTTTGGCAGACGGTAAATCCGTGTAGGTACGATTCGTCATGGCGCAACGTGCCTCGTTTACCAGTTAATTAATAACCATACCAATTACGTTAAGCAATATTACTCGGAGAAAACAAAGGAAGAATTGCTGTTCGATTTACGAACACTGGAAATTTTAATTTTGACTAATTTATAATAAGATAACGAAAACTGAATTTCAAGTTCAAGATATACTGGCATTCGAATGTTTGGAATTTCCGACAAACAGAGTGTTTAAATTTTTCCCAAACACAGCGAAGATTACCACACCGTTCAAACAATAATTTCGTAACGATGAGAAAAAATAATTTGATAACCATTTCCACGAGGCACGATGGCTGAATAATATTTAGTCAAGAGAGGCGTAGCAAATACATATTTCCTGCTCGAAACACTCCAGAGAAATGTCCCGGGACTTAATCCCCTAATCACTTTAAAGCTCATTAATATCCTGGCGGATTCCATACACGGAGAAACGGACGGCCAAGGGGATCAGCGTTAATGTAAACGCGTCGGACGAACGCGATTATATTTTCATCCGTCGGATGATGAATAGAAATTACCTAGTTATCCGTCAAAGGGCCGCGAACGGTTCGTCGTCGGCACGGTAGATCGGTCGTGAGCGGTGGGCACGTGATTTTTTTTTTAATCGATCCGTTGCCGGACCAGTGAAAAATTCACAACTTAATCCGGACACGAGGATTTTGTATCCATTTTGAGAGACGGCCATGCGCCGGTGACAGGTTCGAGTTAGCCCCGTATTCGCTGGCCGACGAGTTTTCAACCGGTGTCATTTCCCGCCCGCCACTTTTCAGCGTTTCCAGTGATTTCCGGCGCCGACGAACCGGACGGGAAACGCGGCCTACAGGACAGCTCTTCGCTCGTACGCGTGTTTTCCTTCGTGTTTCCACCGAACGCCTTTTGATTCTGGGATTGTTAGGTTATTGAGACGTCAAATGGCTGATCTTGGATTGGGAAAGTTTTATGGCATAGAAGTATCGCAAAATGGGCACTTGTGATCCATCAATTTCAAGGTTAAAGTTCAAAGAAAATTACTGTATAAATGTATCTTCAATATTCTTTATGCAAATTGATCGATCATCAATCGTAGGAAACAGTAGAGTTCGATGAGGTTGAATTCAGAGTATGAAAAGTCGGACAGAATTTGATGACATAAAAGTATCGTAAAATGACACTTATGGTATATCGATTTAGAGCTTATGATTTGACAAAAATGACTATGTAAGCGTTTCAGCAATTATTGTTGATACTCTGTAAGCGTTTCGAGCAATTATTGTTGATACTCTGTATTAGCCAATATTTCATTTCCTGTGGCTTGTATCATAAAATGATAAGAGAACTTTTTATTCGTGTTGCCATGAAGAATCTACAGATTTTAGATTTGACAGGAAAATGCAAGATACAACACTAACTTCAAATTTCAAATCCATTAATCAATGGTATTTCTTTTTTTTCAATTTATCACCATATATACAAAATTAAATTTCCCCGGAAATATTAACGCAACAGTAATGTTTTTAAATTGATCAAAAACGATATCTTAGCCAATTAAACCTTGTCCACCGTCAAACTCGATAACTCCAGCGCCTTAAAGCGCCGGAAGAAGGTTTCTGACGGCTCTACAAAGAAGAAAAAAACAAGGCAATTGCAGTAAAAAATGGTACGGGGCACGGAGAGACAGAAGGTAAGACACGGTCCGTGTCAGGACGATCTAATAACCGAGGGTAAGAAAGAAGGCATCGGATTAAATGCTACGTGACGCTCCACGTTCATCCAGCTACGGGTGAAATTTACCGTCCCTTGGCTATGGGACATAATAACGTGGAAGCATGTCGGATGCGTGCTAAGCGAAACGCAAATATTTACTTTCAACCGGAGGTTCCATCCGAATATCATTAACCACGATGCACCAGGATCGCGAAATATTGCCATGCCGCTATTTAGTCCCTTTTCGGGCCGAAAAACACCCCATAGAAATCATTTTCATTTGTTCACCGTCACGTTGAAATTCTTGAAAATTTAATCAGGTAGTTTTTTAAGAAATTTTTTGCTGCATTGTTTTCACAATATTTCACAATTTCTGTGGTTCGTCATTTCAACCAAAATCAACATTTTGCTTCGAAATTGTGCTAATTCTATCGTAGGTAATTTGAAGACTTATCGAACAGTATTTCGACACCTTGATTGTCCGATTATAAATATATTGGCTATCAGCTTTCGATGTAACGATAGCCTGAAAGTTTTGCAACGTTTTTCGACAGAAATTTTGAGGGATTTTAGAAAAATCCGAATGCAAACGCACGAAGCAAACAAGATCACAGTTTCGTTAAACGGGACGATTGAAATATTGCCAAAATAGGGATGTTCTTCGTGCTTCCACAGATTCCATAAAATAAATCCCCCTTTTTTAGACAAGTCGTAAGATTCGAAAACTTTATCGTACTATGATTGAAAATTGGAATTAACTTTTCCTTCTGCTGGTACACTTTCCAATCTATCCAGAAAAGTTACCCTGTTCGTGCGTTCGGTAGCGTTGCACCGTTCAAAAATGGGTATCAGACTTATTGAAAAATCCAACGGGCAATGATGCGCGAAGGGAGTGGAATTTTAGCCGCTTTCGATATGAAGGAGGGTGCAGAAAAAAAAAAGGAAGAACACGTTCGGGTCGATTGAAATTTTCAGACATTTTTGCGGCTCGCATTCAGCGAGATCCATCGAAAAGGACTTTCATTTTTCCCCCGGAATCGATAATTGTTTGCGTGCGGCTAGCGATGGCCTCGAAACGCCTCGAATATCTTTGAACAAGTTCCTGGAAAATTCAACAAGTTTCTCTCGCGCTAAAATCCCTGTCGGAATTTTTTTTTTAACGATCGAAAGTCCTTGAAAGTTTGGAATCCTCGTGCACGAGTTTCGTTCATCGAGATTGAAAACCCTTGGAAAAAACATTCTCCACCCCTTCTCGAAACTTTCGAGATACCTGAAGGCTTTATCTTCAATTTCTTTTTTTTCTTTTTTTCTCATTGGCTTGATACATTTTTTCGGCTTCCAGTTTTCGTGAGGGATAGAAACTCAAAGTTGCTTGGAATTAGTAGTTCTTGGAATCCAAAGATTAATTATTACGTTGACAAATATTATCCGTATTCTGGCATAGAAAGGAGAAAAATATTTGCAAAGGTTACGAATTTCATTGGCAAACTAATAAGTAGAATAGTCGATGATTCAGCACCTAATTAATCATTTTCTAGCAAGTTGTTCGAAAACTCAGGACCAAAAATGGTCGAGTTTCCATCGCTATCGGGTTCCCAGGGACTGGGTCAAGCCGTTCGATGGAACAGTTAATTGATACAGTATACCGCGTTCATATTTCGTCCGGCCGTGGATTTCAATGGTGGAATTTCCGGGCCGGAAGCCGCGCGGCCATTGAACGGTCTAATACGGAGTTTTTAACGCGACACAGCTTTAAGACTGACCCGCTCGAATAAAGAGCGATTTCACGCCGTACGCTCGCTCGCAAACTGGCCGTGTGCGTGCATCGCGTCCCTAGTTCCTTCTTTTTTTTTTCCATTCATTCTGCTTCCCGTTTTGTCCGCCTGAATAAAAATCGTCGATCCGGCATGGTTTTTCGCGCCAACTGCAATTTCACATTCGTCCACAGTTTATGTCGCTTGGGCGTAAATGTCCGTGATGAACGCGGGTTTGGTTTTTCGGATAGAAAAACAGGGAAAAAGTGATTCCGCTCGCGAAACAGAGGATATTTATTTGCGGGCGTGAAGCAAAGAAACCCGATCGAAATTTCAGAATATTATCGTATGGTTGCAATCTGAAAACTGGTTGTGAAAATCGGTAAACGCGTTCGACTGATATCAAATTTCGTGATTGTTGCACTTTTTACGTACAGAATTGTTTATGTGTTTTAAGCAAGGTAAACATCGTTTGGATCGATAGCTATTTGTCATGTTACATTTATGGTGGATTTGGACCGATTTTTGAAAGTAATCGTTTCGAAAGGCTGTAAATTTAGTTATCAATTAAATATTAAGAATTTTAGTAACTGGTACCTATGATGAATTATATAATATTCATTTCAGAGCAAAAGCTTTCAAAGTTTCATAATACGATTGCAAACCAAACATTAAATGTTTCGCTAATTAGCGATTATAATAAATTTTGCAACATCTATTTCGAAGCAAAGTAGTTGGGAAGGTTGGAAATCTGTTTGCTAATTAAGTATTAAAATTTTACTAATTAGCAATGAGTATGTAATAACCTAAATATTAATATTTTAGAGAAAAATACCTGGCAAGATTAAGAATTCAGTTTCCAACTGAAATATCAAAAATTTGAATAACAAACTCGTTTCAGAACTTTCCAAGAATCATTGTTTATTACATACAAATTACAATATCTATTTGCTCGATAATACACAGCCATTGAAATTAAAGGAGAAAGTTTCTCGAAGGGAAACCAAAGTTGGAGTATAATTTATTTATCAAGATTGTTGAGATTTGTATTCATCCATCGATTTTCCAGGAATCCCGATTTCTACGTTCGAGTCCGATATATTTTTTCATTATCCTTCAGATTGATTTCCATTTCTTGCCTTCTGCCAGGATCTTATTAATCCCAATGGTGCCTCCGATTGCTTCCGCTCGTTCTTTTTCTTTTTTTTTTCCTTTCTTTCTTTCCCTCTTCTCTCGTCTTTGATTGTGAGAGTTCCTTCATACATAATGATCGAAAGGATGTTCGATTCGATGAAATTGGAAACTTCCGACTCGCGATTCTGCATTAATCGCGCGATCACTTCGAGCATCCCTCTCGTTCGGTTATGAAACTCCATTTTTCTTTTCGCACAACGCCTCGAAACGTTGAGATCCTTCTTCCTTTATTTTCTTTTCTTTTTTTTTCTTTTTTAATATTCAACGTGCTTGAATTTATCGACATCGAGTACCATTCGCGCTCGCGTTTCGTTCCACTTCAACAGCGTTAATTAATGGACGCAGATATATACAACGGTTTTTGATATCGTTGGGTAACATTTCATAACGATGGAAGTTTGGAATTTGGTGTTGTTAACTGAAAATGATGATTAAAAAACACGGTGTATTAAGTTCACATCGAAACTCAACCGCGTTTCGTAAACGGGAAAATGAATTTCGAAAGGGATCGAATTCGATAGAGTAATTTAAACGTGTAATCGAACATTCTGCGTGTTTAATTACTCGTTCATTTCATGCATCGTTAATTATTACATTATTGTAAAAGGAAAATATATGCTTGATTTATGTTTCAATATTATTAACAATTGCGGCGATTACTGGTAATCAGAAATGAATGAAAATTGTAGAAAATGGTGAAATTCTATTTTGAAAATATTAATTGCCACGTGGGTCATCCGTAGAAGAAAATATTTTAGTGAATTCTTCGATTCCTCAATCTCTTATATTTTTTTAATTAAAAAAGAAAGAATGGAACGTTATAGGAGTTATCGGTGACTGCTACCACCGCCAATTAATTTTACAACGTGATCGAATAACTGAAAATTCAAAGTAACATTAATATTACAATTTCGTACCGCTAGCAGGAGGAAAATGTAAATTGGAAAATGAAACGATCGTATCCCGAATAATTACAATTATAGCGTGCCGTGTCACGTACGTCCGTTTCCATTGCGGCATTTAACGTGTTAATAATTCTTATTACCCTTGTGTCGATAACCGGGTACCCGAGTACCCATTTTTACATTGACGTCTAAAGTGTGTTGAGTTCTTATTGAGATATTTTAACAAAATTACGTGGTTACGTTTTATCCGTTCGATTTCGGTTTCGCGAATCCCAGCACGCGATTAAAAACCAAAATCCTGGTTTCCTGGTCCACGGTAAGTCAATAATGAAATCGAACGATCGGTGTGTCACGCGGAATTGTTCATAATTCACCGGGTCGTGTTAACCGAGTTTTACCGTAGGGGTCCAACATTTATCAACCGCTTCCTCTATTTTCGTTGCGCCTTTCTAATTCTGTGGCCGACGATCCACTGGTCCGTTCAACGCCCCTGTTCCACCCCTCCCTGAAAATCCATTATTTCGTTTCGCCCGAGACAAAAGACCGTCCCCGCAAACCCCGTCATCGAACGCTCCTTCCACTCGATCGGTTTCGTTTCGAGAAACAGAAAAATTCTGAATGAAAAATTTTCAAAGGACTGATGAATAAAATTCGAATAAAGTTACGGGTCGACTGTCGCCTTTGTTCGCTGAAATTATTCCAATTTATTTTTCTTGCCAAGTTTTCTTTCGCCGAACGGTTTTTCTTTCATTTGTGGGATAAAAATTTGCAATTCTATTTTGTAGAAAATTCGAACGACGTCGAGAAACTATAACCGATATAGTATCTTGATAAATTTCGTGTTATTAAAACACGATCGATAAAATCAATCACCGCGCATTTTTGTTCGAAGGAAATCGAACTGGATCGTTGTTCAAATCGTGGGATAATTTTTAAAGAACGTTTCCTAATCCTTTGTGGAGGATTATTTAAGAGAATTCCAGTGCTCTGTGCAAGAATGTTCGTCCACGATAACCGAGGAAAAAGTGGATTAACCATATAATGAGTGGGTTCGTTATGGTTATTGTAGTAATTAAAAAAAATGGTCGATAGCGATATCGACGCATAATTGGCGTTCTGGTGGTGTGGATAGAAATGGAACGATCGAAGAATAAAATTATCGTAACATTTTTTTAAATAGATTTAAATAACAATCCGAACAATTCCGAACAGTTTCGGATAAAACCTACAGAAATATTACGATTGAATAATTGCACCAAACACTACAGTTTTTTTGAATTTTTAAATATTTGATGAACAAACCATGAAAAAATCGTGGAAAATCCACAGGAAGAATAGAAGTACACGCAGAGGGGAGAGCCGACGGGTAAATGGAATAGAATAAGATTAGAAGGTGGATGGTGAAAAAGGCAGAGCTTAATAAAATTCCAATTTAGCGGGATTACCCATGAAGAGCAAGCAAAGAGTCGGTGTCGGAGCAGAAATCGGGCATAAACGAAGACCGAACGAGAGAAAGATCCGTGGAAGAAGCGTCGATGCTTGAATAGAGGGAAATTACCCCGAAGAATCGAAATTGTCGGCCCTTTGGTTTCACGTGGCACAATCGTCGCTTTGTACATCAGCATTGCCCGAAAAAGAACACGAAAAATATCTCGAGAGTCTGTTTCTCTGAATTGTTGTCGAAAAATTGTTGAGACAATTGAGGAAAAATAAACAAATGTTTAGTTGTATTCGAATGAAAGTTTAATTGGAACAGGAGGGCTTTTGTCTAACAGTAAGTAATTCTTTAACGAATTGAAGCTGAAATTTGGTAAATAAATAAGTAAGATAATTATGTCCGGCAATTATAGCATATTATTTTGTGATATTTAATTTTGTCTACTAAATATGTAAATTGTCCGGTATTCAATGCAATTATTTGTAATAAGGTCGTAGAACCTTGCGTGATAGATTTTAACCCTTTGCACACGATTGTCCCGTCTCAGAGGACGTATTTAATTTACCAGAGTATTTTCAAACATGAAATTTAAGGTTTATTTATATTAGAATATAGAAAATTAAAGAAAGCAATGAAAATAAATTAATAATCATTTGTATCTCTTTTCTTCCAAAATAGCGCATTTGGTTTTCGGAAGTTTTGCTGGAAAAGTAGACTAAACTCAATCATATCTTCAAAAGTAAAATTCAAAAGTAAGTTGATTACAGAGAAAGCAGTGAAACCACCACCGATTATTAGAAAAATACCGGACTTCCTACACCATGAACACTCCGTATAGACTGTCTGCATCACAATGCAACTGCATCGCGGTACAAATGAAAGGGAAACAAGGCGGTGGTTGAAAATCCGTATTGACATTTATATGTTGGTACGCGAGCGAACCGGAAGAAACAAATGTTCCCTCGATCCTCGTACAATACACACCCATTTAAATAGTAATTTTACGATATCGTTTCGCGGCATTTACCCCATAACGTATTACGTGCTGTACGCGCGAGTTGCGCGGCTTCGTGCCACACAAATTACACGCTTCGTACTCTGCCCTCGTGTACCTACGTACCCCTACGTTCGCCATCGAGGAACGTTACTTTTCACATTACACCGTTGAATCGCTCGTGTTCTTGCTTCCTTTTTTTTATTTTCTCTGGAGAATCTGCCGTCGTCCGTTGTTAATTTCTGAACCGTTCCGATAAAA
The DNA here is from genome assembly GCA_943735885.1 of Stelis phaeoptera. Lineage (NCBI taxonomy): Eukaryota > Metazoa > Arthropoda > Insecta > Hymenoptera > Megachilidae > Stelis > Stelis phaeoptera. The sequence goes on along the minus strand of OX030939.1, from coordinate 7,969,631 downwards.
GTTGCGCTTCGAATAAAAACGAACGAAAATACCGAAGCAGGTTTTGCGACTTTCTTTTTCCTTTAGTTTTCGACGAGTTTCAAAATTCCAACGACAGTTTTATGGAAATTAAATAAACAGAAAAACACCTTGTTTCGATCGACGACAACCTGTTACTGGACGAAAACTCCGCGCACGGGAAGATTCGCCATAACCAGCGACCCTTCGGTCGTCTTTTCACCCCTCGAAGTAGAATCAACAGTCACATCCTTGAACGTAACTTCCGTTCACCGAACGCCAAGAGCGGCGCGCACAAGGACGGACCATTAGGGGTGAAACGGCGAGGAAAGAAGAAGGGCGAAATAGCGAAGGGTTGAACGAGCGACGGTGCGACGGTGTCGTTGGCTCGTTAATGACCGACAAAGATGCTTCAAGACGTTTCGACAAGTAAAACGAACGGGCGCGGAGTACGGACGAAAGGCGTCAAAGGGCGGTTTGAAGCCAAGACGAGGGAGAGAAGGGTGCTCGTTCGCGAAACACGCTACAAGAACGTAATTCTACGGACGACAAAGCAACGGAGGAAGTCGTATCACGTAGGGAAGCCGCGTTTTAAGGCCACCACCTGAGATTCACTTCGCCCTGGGATCCAGACGAAATTTACTCCACCGTTGCGCGGGAATAAGGATTTATCGTACGGACGGAACAAACCTCGACCGAGCTTTTATATCTCCTCTGATGTCGCCTGGACCGAGTGACCGTTCGTCGCAGGACAGCTCGCTTTAATTCGATTTCGTTTTCTTCCGAAGCTTGACTCGGACGGAAATCGAGGCGTTGCCAAGGGAAACCATGGTAATTGCGCTGGAAATTTCGTTAATCGTGTTGGCGATGGTTTCACTTCCTATTTCAGACATTTATATTCTGAGACAGAATTGAAAACTCTTATTTCGTGGGTGTCAAAAATTTGTTGCCATAATCATAAATCCTTTGAAATTTAAAAAGAATACACGAGGAATTAAACTTCTTGCGCTTCTCGCGGAGATCGAATAGTCGTTGAAATGTGAACACGTTTGTCTACACAGGGGATGGTTGGTTGGTCGATAATTATATACCGACGCGGGGGGAGGAGGGATGGAATTCGGTGTGAATCCAGTTTCATTGGAATACGATATAGAGCGTCGGGGGAAATCGAATTGCACGCGTGAATCGTGTCGGCGGATGAAGGAAAACGTAGGAAAGAAAAGCGAGAGCAGGGACGTGACAAGCAACGTAAAGCACGGCTATGAAGGATGCAGGCCATCGAATCGAGAACCCTACACACCGGAGTGTCCAATTCCCAAATTGAGTTTTCTAATGGCCAAGTTCGCCGAGAGATTCGAGATGGTTTATTTCATGATTTGCTGCTTTACAATGATTCGTGCTGGGAACCGGATCTTTGTTAACCGACGATTCAACGGTAAAAGACCGTTGTACGAAGTGACCATCGGGGTGAAATGAAGATAACGCGCGTAACCATCTCGAGATTATGGTACAGAAATAAATTCTTAGTCGACTTGTCTCAACTATGTCTAAATTTATAAATATTGAGTTGGCAATTAAATGATTGCGGATTTTGTCGATAGATGGTTTTAGCACATTCTTTTGTTTCGTCAACGTGTTCAAAGCACCTATATTGTTTTCTTGTTGCGTGGACTGCCGCGTTTAATTAGTAAGAAAATTGTATCCATTAGTTATTTAGTTTTGTTTTTATCCCAATTTAAAAATGGAAGAATAAAACGTGCATTTCAGACACATTTTTATTGTATCATTTCCGAAAAGGCAGGAACGCATCGCAAGCATACAAGGAGTTATGTGCTGTATATGGGAATGAAGCTTTGAAAGAAAGACAGTGTCGAAATTGGTTTCACTCAGAAATGCGCAACGATCTGGCCGTTCAGTTAAAGTTGATGAGAGCCATATCAAAACCATTATCGATTCAGATCGTCATAGCACACCACGTCAGATTGCAGAAAAGCTCAATGTACCGCATGCATGTATTAAAAAAAAAAAATTGAAACCCGCAATCACTTAGTTGCCAACCCAATTCTTAAGAAAGTAAACATTTCTTAGGCTTACAACGAAGGAACGAGTTCGGGTGAATCGTTGCTCAGACATGGAATTGATTTGAAAAGATATACAAATTCTTCAAACTCTCTTCAACAGTTTCGTCCACCTTGAAGTTTTTTTCTTTTAACAAAAGACGTTTAAGTATCTTGTTCTTCGCGACGACAGGCCGAAAGGAAGACAAGGCGCGGTGGAATCTTCTTTACACAGCTGGTTAACGAAGAAAAATCCTGGGGATTTGATTTAAGCAGTAATTTTCCGCCGACAAGGAGAGCAAACGAGAGAGAATTCTCTCGTCCCGGAAATCATAGCCGCAAGAATTGTCCGCGAATCCGTCGTCCCTCCAGAGAGATTATCCGACGTCGGACGTTTCAGCTCGAACAGATGGAAATGAGTTCTGCGGTCGGTGGCAGGGTGCGGTGGACCGATTAGATAAACTCGTTAATGGTATAATCCGCTGATTAATTAATTTAACGTCCTGCCGTCGGATCCTGCGGGGGAAAGAAAGAGTTACCGGCCGTTTTAATCGTCGGTTTTTCATCGTGAAATAATGACCGACGGATTTTGAATGGTTGATTGGAGCAAGAAACGAACGGGGACAGTGATATTTGTATCTTGGAATTATTTCTTCCGTGATCGATGTTTTAAGGAAATTTCGAACTTTCGTATTGTCGTTTGTTTATTGTAAACGAATTGATTACAATGTTCTGTACCTTATTTCGGGACATTTTAATTCTTAACTTAGAGAATGCGAAGAATGTCGAATTATAGTTATAAAAATTTTGAACAGAATTATAATTGTAGAACGCTAAATATCATACAATCCGTAACGATCGAAAATATGTTTAGTCACCGGTGACTGACACTCGAAATTTTTTACAATCAAATAATAATTGTTACGAGTTAATATTAAGCTGATAATGCTGGCTATCGAATTGAAAGGTTAAATTTGAAAATTAATCGACTGCGTTCTTATTAATTAGGATTTTATCGTGTCTGACTACGTATGTCTGTTTTCACTGTGCCACTTGTTGTATTAAATCAAATTATTGCGTAGTAAAACACAACCCGAACGAAAATTCCTGCAATATTTAAGACAAAACCTTGTCCACGAACGAGCAGAGTTTTCGAGAAAGTAAGTCGAAATTTTCTTCGGTACACCGACCCAGAAGATGCATCGAATATTCCCTCGCGTGCCGAGCGGGACAGAGACAGGGTGAAAAAAGAATAACGCGTTCCAGGGCACCGGGAAACATGATAGTCTATCTGCACGATATGCATATTACATTCTTTCGCATAAGTTATGGGGGTTAACATGCGCACAAGGATTTTTCCACGAGCCACGTAGAGGGATACAAAATGCAACAAGTAAGCTCGGGTTGAGACGCGCGACCGAAGCTGCTACACGGCGAAGAAAATCTTCGGTCGTTTCGCTTGGAACGCTCACGGGGATACATTTTTAATCACGCGAACGATTCGAGCGGATGCCTGACGGGAAGGGGGAATTAAGAATCCGATTGTGAGCAATCCTCAAAGGAATCAACAGGTATCGTGACAAGAATAATATTGAACAGGTTGTCGACTAGTTGTAATAATTTATTTCGATTTCGTCGACTAACCGTCATAATAAATATCGTGGCGAAGAAATCGAAGAAAACAGACGTATTCGTGTTGAACGTGGAGCAAAATTTTATTCGATAAAACCCTCAACTTCTCCCGTGGTCTCAAATTTCGATCAAATCGAATCATGTGAGAATGGACACAAAAATTGCAGTTATTTAAAATAGGGTTATTTTGTTTAACAATTTAAGCTTTCCATTCGATATCTGCCAACGTAATATTAACGTTACTTCAAAATTTTCTCCCAAATTCAATCAACGATCTTCTTTCAATGAGATTCAGTTACGTTCGGTTAATTTCTATCACGAATCTAATCGAATCGATGGTAGAAAAGAAATATCAGCAGAGTCGTCTGGCGTTCGACAAACTTATCCGTCCGTGTTCAAAAGAAGCATCCTTGATCCAGGAATTTTTCACACGGTCGCCTCGGTATCTTGCTCAATCGCGACTGATTAAACACGGACGCGAAGCTTCGTCGCGATCGTTCTTATCGACGAAACGAATTCCGCCACGGCTTTGACGCAACCGGATCAAAGCTTCGTCGCGTACCGTCTCGTTTTCACGCGGACAGATTCGTGGTAAGCGAGCGTCTGCGTCGAGTTTTAGCCGGCTATCGATTTCCAACAGTCAGATCTCAGGTTTTTCCTCGGTTCGAGTCGCATCGACCAGCTGGAGCGAGCAACGGAGCGTGATAACACGGACTTCCGTGCCGATGCGATGGCGCGAATGCACAGCGCAACTCTCTCGGGATTTCCGAGCTCGCGAACGAATATATTCCTCCTTTTGTTCGAGCCTCGCGTCTGCCTCTCGATCCGAATATTTGCAGCTCGACTAGTCTGATAATGGTGGCCATCGATTTCGCATTTGCACCTCCGCGACCCCAGCCAAAGCCGGCTTCGTTGCGCAATTTTGAACACTTCTGTCGTTTAATCGCTTCCGGCGGTTATCGCGACGCTTTCCATCGTTCCTACGTTGCCCAACTTGTTCGAAGTTTAATTATTCACGGGGCGAACGACGGGGGAGTTCGCGGGACGAAGAACGTCTCGTTGGAATCGGGATATTTATTCAGGAAGCATTTCATCGACTGTGTTCTTTTCGAGCTTAGGTGTACTTACGATATATTCAATTTGACCCTTGCCGTGCCATTATTTTGGTAGGTGCGTCAGACATGAATAAATATTTCTTGCCACAATATTAAAACAAGGCAGGAAAATTAAAATGTTACATGCAATTTACGTTTAACAATAGTTTGTTATCTCAATAATAGTTGGATTTATATTTAAAAGTCAACTGTACTGACAGTACCAGTCAGATTTGCAACATTTGAGCTACAAAATGCGTCGCGAGAATTTTAAAAGTTCCATCAACGAATGGAACAAAATGACTAATTCCAAATTTCAGTAAACAAACAGAGATTACCCCATAGAGTTCTACAGACCCGAACAAACTCCGGAACGAAGCTGCTCCTCCAACCTTGAAACGTTTCTGTCCAACTTTAAACTGAATATAAATCAGAATACAGAACGAATCGCAGTTCCGTGAGTATTGTTCCGCCGATTCCGAGGTCAACGTTTACCAACGATTCAACCCAAACGACATCCACGAAAAGTTCGAGCTCGAACGGCGACGTTTCAAGCCGGATATCTCCGTGTCTTCGAGTACACGAGGCGAAACGAACGCTTGCGCGTTCCGTGACTACGAACAATGGTCGAAGGATAAAAAAGAACGGGAGAACGATACAGTGTCACGATCCCTTTCGAACACTATCCGTTTGGTTAACCGAAAAGTAAGGAAGGGATCTGAAAGTTGAACCTTCTTGATCCGATCAACCGTGCCACCGTTGGTTAAACAACGATTGCTCGACCAGCGTGCCATGATTTTTCTTTCTCCGGCTGTGTTATTGCTTCGGCTCACGCTCGGCTGGGGAAAAAAAAAGAGGGGCCACGTGCTACGGCACTGTTCTTACACCGGTGCTTGCAATCATTTAGCTCGGCTTACGGCCGGGTCGCACGCTATAAATTCGCCGCGACGAAAGCTGGCTCCTTTAGCAAAACGACTTAATTGAACGAACGTTCTACCCACCGTTGAAATCTTATTTTTTTTTTCATTGATTTGTAATTGGTCAAAGCGTTCCCTATTCGAGCAATCGATCCATTTAAAAGAAAAAGGAAATCGGGATAATTGATTTTATCGATGAAAAATATGTTTCACCGTTGAGAAGGTTTCTGACGAGAAGAAACTTTATTTCCGGTCGATGGAATAGGACGAGATTCAGTAAGCAATCACGACGGGGGAGAAAATTGTGAAGAAATAGGGTGGTCACCCCCTCTCGATAATTAGATGTTGCGCTCTCGACGTCCCGACGATAATTAGAGCGAATTGCTTTTCTCCCGGCGACTATTATCGCGGCTTGCCTGCCGTTTCTTACTCGGGAACGGGGCGGAAAGAAGCGCGTGCATAGAGCTGACGAACATGATCGCAGCCGATCTGAGACGTTTAAGAAACTTTCTTACATTCGCTGGAGGCAATTACACTTTTACGTGGTCGGTTAACGTTCGTTTGGCTTTGACGAACTTCCCAGTCGATCGAGCATTTTTTACTTACAATTAGTCGTTTCCTTGAAAATCTCGGATTTCTGTTGCACGTAACGAGCAAGAAATGAAAGTAAATCGTGAGCCTTTTCAAAGCTTGTAATCCGAGTATTAATTTTACGATTATAAAATTCAGACGATAAGAATTTTTAATCAACGTATCAAAAAACGCCAAGGATGCTTAATTGTTCCATTAAAAATGTTGTTGTGTAGCCTGTTTAACGGTGGTTTGATCATTCCTTCGAGAACAGAGATTAGCAGAAGCGATCGTTCGATCAATGAGAATCTTTGCTTTTCATTTTACCGGCGCGTTAAGGGTACTTTGAAAGTCGTCCATACTGTTATTTAAGTTTCAGAATTGCCTCCCGTATCTCTCGCCCTCTCGACGGATCTTCACGACTCGTACATTCAATTCCACCAGAAGTTTTTCGATTACAACCGCCGCCCATCGATGTAACACGTTACGGCCCCGATAGGGCTGGCGAAAGGGTTCTGAAAGGACGATAACAGCCGGGAACACCTTCTTTACGGTACGAAATAATATTGTTTCGAGGTTGTTTTCATTGGCAACGTGATCGCGGCCAGTGTACCTATCCTCTTCGTACGATCAAACATTATACTCTAGTCCGATTAAAAACACCTTGCGATATGATGAGAAAAATAATTAATCGTCTAAGATTAAAAGTTACTCTTTATTTTGTTGTACGTTGTTTCCAATACTCGTCCGACTCGTCGACCTATACCACTTACCAGCTTGTCCGACCGTGTAACACTGATTTATGCGCAATGGTTCGTTTACACGTTGACTCATACTACTGTGGGGCTTTTTTGATGATAGATTGATATATTCTACTTAGGGCCTGCCCTGTCTGTATACTGATTTATACTACTCGATACAGTCTTGTGTATTTATTGATTTATGCGGTTTTTAACAACGCGTCTGACATTGCATCGACCCATACTACTTACAAACTTGCTTAACTCTAATACGATGATTGATATGCAACGGTACGTTTCTGCGTTGATTCGTACAACTCGATGCTTGCCTTATGATTGATTGACTGCTACTACTTACTGCTTAACTTGTATACATACCGGTTTATTCTACTTGATACGTAAATTATCCTATACCAGGCATGGGCACGTGAACGTTCTAGGAGCAGCAGTTTCGTCGGATTTATTAGGAAACGATATTTTGTACTATTTAACCGATTGAATCCCAGGGATCATTGAAAAAATAGGCTCATTATATTTTACGTCGAAAAATGCCATTTGGCCATTGAATTATTGCTCGTGTTAGTTGTATTATTTACATTAAAAAAAGCAGCTATGCGATGTATGTGTGACTTAACTCAATGTTTATATTTTTGGAATAAATTGAACGCATTCGAAATTGACGAGGACACGTACGAGAATTGAACGTTGTGTTTGGAAGAGACGCGTGGCTGCCAGGTGTCGATACATTGTTCGCTCGATACTGTATCGCGGCTAAGTGCGGTAACAAGAAGGAAACTTGAAAAGAAAATTCATTATTCAACGTTCCAAAGTAGACGACTCGATTATTGATAGGAAAGGTAATGGAGTTTTCAAGTTTGTCATTAAGTGCGCGGAGCGGCTCGAGCGGAATGGTAATAAGCTCGGTGTAGAGCGTGAAATCTCGAACGATCGGAAAAAGATTGAAAAGCGTTGACGATATTAGGATATTCGATCCAGCGATCCGGGAAACGGTGGATAGACAAGTTGGTAAATTTGTTTAAAAGGTCGTAACTCAAAGGCTTGGAAAACTTCGGGGATCAAGTTTCGACAGGTCCGGGTTGAAAGTTGAAACAAGATCAAAAGGGGAATGAAGTAGCACGATCGAAGTATTGGAAATTTTCGGATCGAGTTGCTTAAAATTCGACGGTTAAATATTTTAATTTTATTCAAAATGATATCGGACAATCGTAAGAAGAAAATGTTCGAAATCGGTGGAGTACTTTGAATGTTAAACAAACCTCGAACAATTCTGTAACTTGACAAATAAAACCTGTGAAATTGTCAAACATTCACGAAAATTGGGCGAACGTAGTAACGTTTAATGACCGAGACAATATAGTGGAAACTCGTTGCAAGAGTGCCAACAGGAGCGTTTCGTTCGCCATTTTGTTCGGAAAATTTCTATGCAAACGTGGAATGGTCGTCTAGCGTTATTAACCGTGGCGCGGTAGCAGGAATCGGGCTAGAGGAAACGCGATTTGAAATACGAGCGCAGTTGGAAAAACCAGGGAGTGGCAGAAATGACCAGGCCAAGACAAAACACGCCGAGGAAGAATTGTATAAAGCGAGAGGAGAAAAAACGAGCTCGAGGAAAATACGGAAGAAAAATAAGAAAAACCCTGATGGGACGACGAGCTGGCGTACAAAAAAGCAATGTGAAACGTCCAAGAAGAAAAATAAGGAAATACGTATGGAGTTACGTGCAATTTTTGTTAACTATTAGTTAAGACGTATGAAAAGATTTCCAAGTTTCTATTTACCTAATGTTTTAATCTTAAATTCTAAATTGTGAGGTCTAAGTACCATGCGTCGCCGACCTTCTGGGCGAATCCTTGGTATCCATAGGAAAGCTAGTCAAGATCAAATGAACAAATTTGGCAAAACTAAGTTCGGAAATCTAGGATCCTAAAGACTCAGTCCCGTGCGTCGCCGATCTTCCGGACAAATCCTCGATTTCCTATTTTCCAAGTTTGACAAAGAAACACTTAAAATTCCAAGACTCGATTACAGGTACGTTGTTATATTAAACAAATTTCGTGTTCCAAAAATTGAGAAATTAATCAAAAATATATATACATACTTTTTTTTTGATAATGTCTTATCCTTTACAACGAGAAATCACTGTCGCACACGAATAAGGGAACAGAGAAAGCATTAATCCGGGTACAATTAATCCCGGCTGCTGGCTGTGGGATCAACGACAGCTGAAATTCCAACTGAACGTATCTACGTTGCGTCGTTGGTACACGCTGCTCTTCGAGCTTAACGAGGCTCAACATTTTCACGATCATTGTCCTGCAGCTTCGTTTGATCTTGGATATTCTCGTAAAGGACGGCGAACAATTTACATTGTGACCGAAACAAAGGTTCAAAGGAGCTCGTTTCCCGAAACAAGCATAACGAAGTAATTACGTTAAACAATAAATTCCCGTGATCTCGTACGAACGTGAGAACCGAGGATTTCCTTTAAAAACACGTCCATAAAGGAAAGGATTTGCATCGAAATAATATTTGATCTTTGTCTTTTGCTGAGTGAAACTTATCGGGTTGAACAATTGTCCCTCGCATCTGTGCTCGTTAATTTGATTTGAAAAATTACTACCCTTCGCAATTCTTCGTTCCATATTGTAAACCGGATGCTTTCGATTTGGAAAATTGTTGCACAACCATATTCGTTGATTGGGGACCACTGCCAACGCCTCAAATTTTATATAAATTATTAGAAAATGGAAGTAGCAAATTTTGACTAATAAAGTTGGTATTATACTAACAAACGCGAGATAGAGGATTGAAAGGTAAAATTTGAAAATTAATCGTACGCTTATATAAAAATCTGGTATTCGTATTTCAAGAATTGACACCGTCGTTCAAAATTGTAACAATTTAGCGAGGTTATTAAGATCTCGTAGACGGGCTGTCAGTCATCCACCGCGAAGAAATTATTGAATCGAAACTGTTTTTGGCGTGTTTGGAAAACGGGTCGAGATGACAGGCAGTCAGGGAAACGGCAACAACAGGCCAAGCAGCCTGTATATTGTTTCGTACTTATTCGCTGTCTTTCACGGAAATACGGGAAACATCGTTGAACCAGGATCCTGAAACAGTCGAAAGTTCGCCTGGTTCCAACGCCGGTATGTTATTGGCTTTCTGCCCAATTACAAACAATCCTGGTGACCTGTACGTGGCAACACGAGCACGCCCGAAAGGATCTTCGTTATCAAAAGTACCTTTTCGAAATGAACGACCAACTTACGGGCTCGCATTTACTTGACCGAACATCGTGGAAAATCGTTTTGGTTCTGGTACAATGTTTCGTTGCCTTTTTGAATGGTTAAGAGCTGATAAAGTATTACGATTAATATCAAGGAGGGTGAATTTTGATACTCTATTTTTGGAATTATTATGCGTGAAATGTGACACATCGGGACTCTAATTATATTATTATTGCAATTAACGATTAGTTTGTCAGAAATTGAATTCCTCAGATTGGTATTTCGAGGCGATGGTAATTGAAATAGTAACTCAATTATAATATTGACACTTCTGTACTAAAAATTCGTCATATTTCCTTTAAAACTTTGACAAGCTGATAACGAAACAACTAATTTTCACTTGAACTACTCTTACCTTTTCTTATATCAATTTCCTCGGTATTTCGCACACAATTTATTGAAATGTTCTTAAAATCTGCGTCACTGAATTCAAAATGGCGCATTATCTCGCCGAAACAGTCACTCGGTAAATTCATCGAAATTCGTCCATTAATATTTATCGCCAGACTCGACTCGTGTCTCGATTCGCAAACTATCATCTCCGTATCGTTCCCGACTAATTCTTTCCTACCCTCCTCGGTGCTTTCCTCCAGTCTGCTCTTGCAAACGAAAATATCCATCGACGACCGGGCTAACAGCGCAAATAACCGCGTTTCGTTTTCTTACCCTCCCAACCCCCGTAGGTTTTGCGGTGACGAGCGGTACCTTTTAAACTCGTTCCTCGATGAAAGGTTTCGATACTCCCCCCTCCCCATTGTAGCTTCGAGATCGATAAATGTACCTTGCCGCGAAACGAACACGACGCGAAAGAAAGAAAAAAATAACTCGGCAAAGAATCAGGGTTCGTGGAACGTTTTTCTTTCTTTTTTTAGATAGAAAAATAATCGAAGGCAATGGTAGTCGATGATGTTTTGGAAGAAGGTACAGGCATTGGTAGTTTAGCAAGAATTTGTGTTACGTCCCGTACACCTTGTTCTAGTTTCCGAACCTCCAGGGGTTGTAAATCCCGGTCGTATGGTGTGACGATGTCGACACGTTGACTTGCACAGGTAAGTCTCTTGCTGGTTCCATGCGATGGTTACCTGAACCCTGGTTACATTTATTTACGGTTTTAATGGACCGCTGAGGGTCGGTACTTGAGACCGAAGAATTTGAAAATTCGAAGACCTGGAAAACAAAGAATATTTTTTTATCAAATTTTCAAACGCTTAAATACAGGACGAGAAATACTCCTCTCTGGCATTTTTTGTACTTCTGAAAGTACGTTCAGCCGGGGATTAAGGTTAAACGAAATATTGTTAGAACATATATTCGGACAGTTTTTCTTGCCAATTTTTCGAAACTACCGGAAAATGAAATTCAAGAACGTCCTGTGCCATTTTTTTATTTTCATTTCGCGATACATGGAGTGTTATGCAAATACGAAGTGTTTTTATTTCTTCGGTTATTTTGGAAATTATCGAGGAAGACAATTCTGGATGGACAAGCAACATTTTCAAAATTATTCTCCCGCGCTTTCCGTGTTAAAACGAAAGCCTAGCTATACAAGGCCAGTAAATTATTCAGTATCCCATCAGGCGTACACGAGGAACGGGCTAATCTTTATTATTTACGCCCCTACTGATAAACAACCATTTTAATTGCATAAATATTCATCGCGGTGGCCGCGTTCGTCCTATATGTAATATGTAATTCATGACACGTCAAAAATGCATGGAATCGAGTGTCCTCCATGGTCGCGATCATTTTTCCGGGAAACTAGAACGTTGTTTTTCGTTCCTCGTTGTGTTTTAACGGGAAACGAGTGCGTCCGACACGAAATATTCTCTGACGAATATTTCAATGTTTATAAGCTAGTAAAATATTCGAATTTTAATATTTCACTAAATTCATTACCCTTTTATTCATTTTGACTTCAGAACTTGAATCACTTACAAGGATTTATGTTTCTGTGATAAAAATTTGTACAATAACTATGGAAATTATGTAAATTATTATTTTTGCGTATGGGCCCAGAAAAATTGGGATAACAACAAATTCCGACCGTCGAAATTAATATTTCACAATACTATCGTACATTAATATTCAATTTTGAAATTTCGGTCTCTCAGTGCCGTACACACGGCGAACATTAACGAAACGCTTGCGTAAATTTATTGTTGCCTTCTGACACGAGAGTACAGGTCGTTTTTCACGGGACGAATTCACCCTCTTCCCTTCGAGTCACGAATCTTGGTCGTAGCACGATTTCTTCTTACCGTATCAATCGTTTCTGATCATTCCTTTTCTCCAGTTTATCCTCTTTTCTTTTCTTCTTCTTTTTCTTATCCTTCTTCCTTCTCCTCCACTTCTGTTCACCCATCTTTCCGTAAAACTTCACGAAGAAGATTAAGTACTTTTCCTACTAACAACATACCAGCTAGATTTATAGTACGATAATTCATGGGAGCGTGTTACGCGAGTTTCGCGAGCAAATATCGCAGCGAGAAATTAGTGCCTCGTCAGTGAAATTATTTCACCGAATTAATTCTGGCCAGACGGGGGCCGTTCCGTGCCTTTCTTTACGCCGTTTTCAAATCGTTCCTCAAACAGGGACAGGTTTGTTCGGGAATTTCGATGCTGCCACCACGAAGCCGATTTAACACGATGATTCATAAGGTGCAGGTAATTACCCGGCGTACAGTGATCTGTCATATTTAGCAAAGTAACGAGCCGTTCAGCTGCACGCGTTCCTGATTCTGTTCGGTTTACCGGATAACCGAGTAATCCTCTTTCTTTCTTTTGCTCGATCATTTGTTCATCTTTTAACACTCGAACACTCGTGCCAGACAAGAATCATTTCTTGCAACAATTAATTATGTTCGATATCGAGTTTGGGGTGTCTAAATTTCGTACAAATCAGCTGGATGTTATTCCGAATAAACAAATGATTGGAAACACAACAGACGAGTTGAATTGATCGGGAATAAGATTTGATGGACACCAGAAAGATGGTGACGAAGAAATATCTGATCGGTGAAACGATCCTCCAGATGGAAATAGAAAACCGGCGATAAATCATCGGTCACGGGAAAACGATTCTAGGGAGAAAGCAGCCGTTTTCTGATTCCAATTATCACCGGGTTTCTTACCACGGGGTCATTCCCATTTGTTAACAGTCAGCGCTTTCCCAGTTCGCGAAAGCGAGAGATTAATTTTATTTATCCTGCCGGTTACGAAACGGGCCGCTATTAATCCCGTTGACGTTTGGAATAATAGTGAAATGTAAATGCCGAGGATACCGGAAATGAAGCGAACCGTGCCTCTTTTTTTTTTTTGCTTTTCGTGCCACGGCCCACTTTTTCCCGCCAACTCCAGCCCTTTTTTGCATGCGTGAGTTACGATGTAAGTTTTCACACCGCGAGAACGCGTTAACGAAATGGACGCTACAGGAAGTGGGGAGGGCAGGACGCCTCAACACCGGCCGACAAATGTTTATAAAGTGGCCGGTGCGTGTGGATTAAAGTGAATTTTATTTCCCATCGTGCGAAATTTGTTGATGATCAATATAATTAAATTACTTTGAGAAAAATTTTTAATTTCTCTCGCTGATTAGTTTGATTAGTTAGATTTCGAATTTAAGAAATAAATTTTGTCGTTTATGTAAGTGTTTGGATGACTTCTAATAATTTTGAATACAAATTTTTTATTTGGATAATTCAGATATTCGGAGTGGTTAGGTTTTGGATTGCACGGAATATCTATTTTATTAGATTTGGAAAATTCGAATAAAATATGCGTAAATTCAAATATTCGGTAAATTTTAATCGTAGTGAATATACCATATTACACTAGAAATTCCAATTTCCCAATGATCCTGATAACAAGTTACCAATTGCGATCAACAGCTTGCGAATAAAAATATTTTAAATGCACAGCAACTGTGGCCTGTCTTTTTAAAATGACGTGTTCGTATATTCAAAATATTCCAAATTATTTAAATCGTTCTATTATTCGAAATTTGACGAGAAAACTTTCCATCGTATCTTTTTTTTATACATAGAATTTGTAAAATTTTCGATACGTTGAAGAATGGTCAACAGCGTGTCCGTCTTCTCGTTCTGTCGTATTTCTCCGTGTCTTTCAACGACCAAGGAACTCGATCAGATTTCGATCCACTGCGAAGCGTTAGATAAAACATCGAATGTGAAGGGTGGACGAAAAGGGACACCCAATAACCGATCGTATAAAAATTGAACCAGGATCCTCCTGTTTCTTCTCATCCTTTTTTCCTGTCCCTTTTCCCTTTTTCCTATCAGACTGCCTTTCAATTTACGTCGTGTGTTCGATACAAAACACGTACATATTCAAAATTCATAAGAATTCCTTCCTCTGCGTGTCCACCCCTATTTCTCTTTACGTTTGTAGAAAAATGTTTGAAAATCATAAAACTATTTCTCCTTACGTTCGCGGAAAATATTTTTAGCAATCATGAAACTACCTTTTGTATCAATTAATTTTGTATTTGTTCAACAGTTGTCTGATTAATGTTACAAATCCCTGGAGCTACTTTTTAAAATTATATTGAGAATCAGCGATCGAAATTTAATGTTTTATATTCGCAATTATTTATGAATTCTGATGGCAGGAGAAAAGAAGATGCGGTAGTAAGGGAAAGAATGTTAATGAGGGATTATCTAAAGGGAAAAAGAATGGTGGAAAGAGGGGAATGGAAAATAATTGGGGTGAGTTGAGAGTGTCGGTAATTGGACAGTGGAATCGTGATGCAAATGCGGTCGTAGTCAAAATTAAAGCAAATCCTTTTTCCGGTTGTATTCGGAAACGAATGCAATCAAGTGAATTCCTGAAGTTTCCGTTTCGAAGTAAACAGAGCCCGAGGCTTCGTATAACGCGATTCCCTTTAAACGTTTCCGCCGGTGCTTGGAAAAAGGTGTTTCTGGTGAAAATTCGCGACAACAAAGGCCCATCGAGTAAATTTCCATGCTTCTAACAAGCATCATTCGCTTGGCAAATGTTACGTCGGGTTCTATGAAGTGTGTCGTGAAACTTTGAGAGGGACCCGTTATTCTACCGATTATAAACCACCCGGAAACGTACAAATGTATCGGAGTATGCAAACGTTTCAGTTTCAAAGCATATCTTTCATAGTTGTCTGTTAAAGAGGATACTCGTGTACCATCAATTCAATTAGTCTCATATTTGGTTTTTAAACGGTATAATTAGATACGAACTTAAATATTAGTAATTCTACGATTACTGAATCTAAAAATTAGTAATCCCCTAGTTTCTAAATTTAAACATTAGTAACCCCCAAAGTTACTAAGTTGAAAAGTCGGTAATTCTGCAATTACTGAATTTAAAAATTAGTAATCCCCAAGTTACTAAATTAAAGAATTAGTAATCCCCAAGTTACTAAATTTAAAAACTAATAATCCCCGAGTTACTAAATTTAAAAATTAGTAATCCTCAAATTACTAAATTTAAAAATTAATAATCCCCAAGTTACTAAATTTAAAAATTAGTAATCCTCAAATTACTAAATTTAAAAATTGGTAATCCTCAAATTACTAAATTTAAAAATTAATAATCCCCGAATTAATAAATTTAAAAATTAGTAATCCTCAAATTACTAAATTAAAAAATTAATAATCTCCAAATTACTAAATTAAAAAATTACTAACCATCAAATGGCCAATTTACTAATTTTCAAAATTATTCCTTTAAAATCGATCAATCACAAAAATAACTAATTCTCAAACTTACGTTAAATAAAACTTTCCTACATAATTAAGAAATATAAAATACAAACTATCGCGAAATCAAAAAGAGAAGAATTCTACTAAATTTCCCCCATTTCGAGTAACAAGTTCGATGCGTCACATCGAAACAGTAGCTAATCAAAAACAGAGTATCGATTCCTGGCACACGATTACCTCTTTTTAACGACAGAGCATTTCGAAAATGCTGCACAACGAAACCTGACGAAGCAAATTTCCCGGTATTAAAGAAAAGAAAAAGAAACCAAAGAATGTTGAGGAGAAAGAGGAGGAACGGTAGAAGCACGATCCATTCACCTTTCAATGCAACGTCCTCATTAACTCGTTCACCTGATCGTACCATCTGAACTCGTGCCGTCATCAGAATTATGATTATACCGTAATACAGCCTCGTTTTCATCGATGATTTTCCGATACACGCTCGAAAAACCCGTCCCACCAATTGATGGCTTCGATTCGGCCGGCTGCGTTTATTCACCAAAAATGCAACGGTGAAATAAAGTAATATAATCGAGCGACGAAGACACCGGCACAAATTGGTGTGCACAGAGTGTCCCGTTTATCCTTTCTTTATTTTACCTACCGAACACGACAGGATTGCTAAAGCAATTTCTATATTATCATAGCTAGACGCTAACTCAATCCGTCGCCATTTACCTTCAACAACTTCTGTACGCGTCGTTCGCAACGGAAGGATTGAACGTTTCAAAACGTGACCGGAAACAGAACGGAGATTCGCCCGAGGGACAGGTAACGAATAGCGTTAACGCTCGAGCCTCGATTTTCCGTCGTTTTTCAGATATTCAAACGCTTCCCGACGCTCGAGTATTATTTCAAAGAATTTCCAACCTAGAGAAAAATAGAGGGTGTACCAGCCGGAAGGAAAGGGAAGGGGGGTGGGGTGAGAAAATGACGTTGACAAGAGCGTACAGTCTCCCATAAAAAATGATAGAACGACGGTCAAAGGAGGCCGTGGAAAAAGAGAGCAAAACACGTTGACCACGAAGCTCGAACGAGACCATAAACCCGTGAACCACGAATGAAAAACGAAATACGAGAAAAAAGAAAGATTGAAGAACCAACACCTCGAAACGACAATCTTTCATGATTAAACACATTTGTTTATAATTCTTTTTAATCTGCGACAGATCAGAGACGCGTCAAATTTCATTTCCCTCTCTTTTTTTCCTTCGTTTCTTTATCCACGGATACGCTTCTCTATTTTCCCCGCCGATAAGCTTGACAACGATGGAAAAGGAAGAGTTTCCAGCAGACGAGGGGAAACTGTGCGAAGCAAAGCAAACGGATTAAGCAAACTAATTTCGTAGGAAAAAGAAGGAGGAATAAGAGGATAAACGGAGGAAGCAGAAATGGCGGTGGGGGAATCGAAAAGGTATCCGGGATATAAAGTATCGAAAGCAGGGGACAGGTGAATTTATTTCTTTTTTTTTCTCTCTCTCTCTCTCTCTCTCTCTCTCTCTGATTAAACATTCTCGAAACTGCGACTATGTGACGAATCGGGTGCTCAGCTTGGCATTAATAGGAAACTCGAGGCTCTTTGTCGTTTTCATTCACGATTCTTCAATATCATCCCGTTCCTCTGAAAATTGTTGCATTCGAGCACGAGCACCGACACAAAGACGTATCTTCAGCGCCGTTAGAAAGGAAAAGGAAGAAGGGACGACCAGAAAGGAGGAGAAGAAAGGTATGCACAACTGCCGTCGAGAAGTCGTCTTGTTCATCATTGGACATTTATAACAATATATTTTCTTTTGAAATGATGTTGAAAGGTATCATTTTATCAACTTTGTACGCTTTGGATGTCTTGGGTTGATTTAACATCGATTCAACTTAGAATTCAGCTAAATGGAAGCTTAACCCTTTGCACTCGAAACATTTTTCTAGCAAAGTTTCCAAAAACCAAATTGACTGTTTTAGAATCAAAGATGGATCTATTTATTTTTATTCCTATCGTTAATTCTCTATATTTTAATGCAAATAAAACTGCAATTTCGCATTTTAAAATACTCTGGTAAATTGAATGTGTTCTCTCCAAGGGCGCCACCCAAGCGCAAAGGGTTGATAGTTATTACTTTGAGTAATTATTTGACATTTGCCAAAAATTTGACTGTAAAATATTTCATTAACTTAGATTTTCTAAGGTTCTGTATTAATTCGCATAGTAATCCGAACTTCTTAATAGCGAGTCGAAAATTGGAGCATCAAAATTATCTTAAAATATGAAAGTAATACGCTTTACTGCCGCACCGATTTGCTTCTGTACAGAAAACCATAGAAAACGAGACGGGACACATGGTTGCACGAAGGTGATAAAATATAAATGTACAAATAATGAAATGCAAACGGGAGCGTTTGAACGATGACAGAACGGGAGCATTCGTTGTTATACAAATAAAAAAAGGAGAAGAAAAAAAAAAGACACGAGAGAAGGAGAATAGAAAGAGGTTGGGGAAACATGGAGGAATTTGCATTCAATTTCTGGTATAATTGACCGGTTCGATTCGCGCCCTCTATTCAAACGTCACCGAGTGGAAAATGTCGCTTTATTTGGAATTAATAGGAATTCCAGCTGCCTCCCTTTCTACGTTCGCATTCTTACACGCCGCCATTTTCGTTGTTCCATCGCCGAGACTTCTTCCGTCAAACTGGAATCGGAATAAATTCGATCGAACAGAGAAAAGGAACGATAAGCGAGAAAGTAGGGATAAAAAGAAGGAACGACAGGGCCAGAGATACCGATCAGAGAAACGACAAACGGAAACATAAGACGCAATTCATGCTATTAACTCGCCGTTATCAAACCCTGGGTATCTCGTACACTATTGAATTTAATAGTATATTTATGCAGCTTATAGAATATATATCTCACCGCTCTTGTAACAGAACGTTCGTCTTCGAGATCTTATTCTTTTCAATCCCCGAAATTTCATTCTCGGCGTAATTATTTTTCTGGTACGAAAATTAAGAGTTAAACTATCGCAGCTTCGAGAATTTTTATTATTTTACTGCGGATAGGAGTTATAATTAAAGGTTTCAAGCCAAAGTCGACGAAGGAAACGTTGCAACGCGTACTTGAGAAGTTTGAACCTTGACAAATAATTTTAAATACGAAAAGGAGCGACTTTAGGCTTTGTAGAATGGAAAACAGGAGAATGTTGGTATTGGTTAATTGCTTTTCATGTACTAAATCCAAACGGCGTGCAATATCCAAAGGAAAAACGGTGTAAATAATGTCGCAAGTTTAATTGGACGGTCTTGCTTGAAATGGCGTAGCCGTGAGTTTAATTCGTTGCCTCCATTAAACGCGTCTTAATTTCATAAACAATGAATCATCGCCTGGAAGAAGTTCACGAGTATCGTGTTTTCGTAGTTTGTATCAGGCAACGTCTGCAGCAATTCATTTCGCCAGACTGTATCCAGGTATCCCCAGGGGGGAACTTTCTCGGTGCTTAGCTACCTGTAGTCGGTGTCTTTTTAACACGTTGATTGCCCCAGGCGACCCACAACTCGAATTTTATAATAGCAGAAGAAAAATAAACTTTGAATATAATTAGTGTATCTATAATGTTAAATTGGAGGCTTAAATTTGAATCTGTATTAATTTTCATCACAAAAATATTCTTGTATAACATTTCAGAGGTCGTGGTGTCCTAACCCCATCAATCATAATTTGTAAAACTAGAATAGTGACTTAGGTTTCTTGACATAGAATCCAAAGAATATTAAAATAAATAACGCCAGCAATATTAAATATTTCCGAAGAGTCGACGCGTTCACTGCCACAGTAGAAACGCTCGTATATAGTCAGACACGCTACAATTTCAATTATTTGGAACACAATCATTTCGTTCTTCAATTTAGCCCGTCCTGTTTAATCGGTACAATATTAATACCTATTTACCAATGGAAATCAACTGTGTCTGACCAAACACGAGCGCTTTCACTGGCGCGATTAACCCCTTGACCGAATCGATTCTCAGCGCACGAAAAACGAAAGGTGATACGCGCTAAGGTTAATTGGAGGTCAACGAGAGCTCGCTAGATTAAAAACGGAAGTAAGACGGAAGGGGGTTAGAGCGCCGGAGGGCACCGGGTTCCGCTCGATTCTCTCTGTAATCAAGCGTCGTCGCGCCTACTTACATTCAAATCGCGCCACGACGCAATGCTCGAAATTAACATAAATTCCCCTTCTCGTTCACCGGTCGGTTTCTTTTTCCAGGCTTCCAGCGGAGTCTTGGGACGCTGATATCCCCGAGAGAGGGTCGGATGAACGGGTGCTGGGAAGAGGAATCGCGAGTGCAAGCGAGAGGAGGAACACCGGTGCGTTCAATACGCATGCGAGGTAGAGTATGTGCGCGGGCGCGTACTACCAAGGAACCTCTTTTCGATCGACGTAGCACCACGTCGTCGACGTCGCACTCTGTTTCCAGAGATAGGGACCTACCTGGACGAAGCTTCGTTCGGATGTTCGAAAGAATGATTTTTAATTTAGATTTCATCGATTTCAAGATCAACGGGACAGTGTTGCAACATGTACCATGTATCGTTAAGTTTTCTTTTTTAATGCGAGATTAGGATCTCGCGGAAGAGGGAATTTCAGTAGACAATCTTATATTGCATTATTATTGGTAGAAATTGGGTATATTTCAATGATGATCGAATCAAAATTGATAAAGTTCAACTATTCTATCTTATTAGCATCAAAATCTGCTTCCAATCAATTAATTAATGTAGACATCAGAAGGAATATATTTGATGCTTAATTTGATATACTATATAACGCGGAGCCTTATCAGGGGCTAAAATTCTGCCTTTTCAATCAAGTATACAGTATGATGCCCTAAATATTCCTTGCTATGTCAACTTCGACCCTCGTCTGCCGGATGCCAGGTCAATCGTGATCCAAACCTAAGCAATATACAGAAATATACTCAATTTTGTTAACCAGACATCAATTTTCAAATTATTACATATTCCTACGGTTCGCAATAATCGAGTTAACATCTTTCGCTACCACGTGTTTGTCACTTCGATTCTTACTTTGAAAAGTGATACCATCTCATCTTTTTACATAACAAAATTAACCCTAAATTACATTAATTATACATTCCATCAAAGTTAATTAATAATAGGAAAGAAACTTTCTGCACGTTTCATCCTAACGCCTTTTGATCTCCGTTCTAGTCGCGAAATTAACCGAGACGCCGAGCAAGGGTTAAGTGCACAAAGTGGCACGTCGAATTTTTTCTGCCCCGCGTCTCGGGATTCCAGGCCGGTGTGCGTCGCCAGCTGGCTTCCTTGCGGTGCTGATAGCGATAGTGTCGCTACAGTAGCGGGGTTATCAGCCGATGGTGGGGGAGAATCGGTCGCAGGGGTAGGGGTAGCTTTGGTAGTGGTGGCAGCGGAGGCGACAGTGGCGACGCCAACCTCGGTCGCGACAACAGCACGCAGCGGTGTGCTCCGTACGGGCCGGTGCTGATACGCGCAGTGCGATTGAGCGAAATCTGCGAGTGGCGCGTGTCACGTCGCTCTCGAAATCGTTTTTTTTTTTCGGTCGTTTAAGTCGGTACCAAAAATCGTACGTGAAAATAAAAATAAAATAAAAAAAAAGCGAAAGAAACTGTCGTGCCTAAGCCCGCACCGCGAGTGATGCCCGTAAATCGACAGTGATCCGAGCGCGTGTTACCGATGATTGGCGATCGGTGAGTGCCGACGTAGTTGCAAACCAGTGATTCGATGTGTGCCAACCACTGATCGTCCCTCGAACGGTGTTTAACATGCGATAATCGAGCGTTCGGCGTGTTTCGTTGGTTTGATCTTGAGAAGAAAATGCGGGACAAGTGCGCGATAGACACGCTGGATGAGGATACGGAAATGTTCTCGTGAGCTGAATGGAATTTGATCGATCGTAAGAGAGGAACAAGGGGACGGGGATGATGATGATGATTATGATGATGATGATGACCAGCCTCGATAATCGGTTGCTATGATCGAGCCGCGTAAAGTTCACGTGGAACGATCATGATTTACCTTCGGCTGCACGTCGGGAGGAGTCTACGGTGCAACGCGAACGCAAGACACTGGAACGTGTTCATCGTGCCGCTCTTCCCACTCTGGATTATCGGCGCTTTCTGCGTGAAAGACAGTGAGTACACGAACAACGTTACATTGTATCTCATCAAATTATTTACAGCCTGATGGTTGCTTATAGCGTGAAAATTTCTGCAACCTCCACTTGCTTACATATCTGGTCATTTCGAAAGTCTTTGCTTACTTTTTGTATGAAATTTTC
Source organism: Stelis phaeoptera (assembly GCA_943735885.1). Lineage (NCBI taxonomy): Eukaryota > Metazoa > Arthropoda > Insecta > Hymenoptera > Megachilidae > Stelis > Stelis phaeoptera. Next base: position 7,947,223 of record OX030939.1, on the reverse strand, counting down.
TGTTCTTTTCTGAAATATTAATACCTTGACAGTTGCAAATTTCATGGAAGGTATGTTACACTATTTTTCGGTACTCCTAGGGTAGAGTTTAAAAATGTTTTTAAATATTCCTTATTACTTACACAATTTGGAGAACCATGCCGTCGCCTTGGGCATAGTCGAACAAAGACGAGATCACTTTTCGAAGTACGATCTGGAAAAGTCTTTAACCAACCCTCGAGGTGTTAACGTGTCAAGCTCGTGTTTACAAGCGACAGTCTGGCACAAAGGGTGCCACTTTGATTTCGAAACGCGTCGCACAGTGGTCTCAAATCACCAAAAATGCGAAAATCATAACTTTTAAGCGCTCTTATTATAAACAAGAATTATTTCATCAGTCATAAAAATCGGTTTACATGGAAAATCGAAATTTCAGTGTAAAAAATTGAGAAACACAGAAATAGGATTTTCTCAAATACTCAAATTAAGCTTGATACAATTTTCTAAATATCTTTTCATTCCAATTTCCTCGATTTGAACAGTTGCAAAGATATGATCGTTTTTGTTATTCAAATTTATAATATTACATTTTTCGATAATATCTAAAATGCTTCATTATTCAGCGTGCTGGGTTTTACAGCTGATTATAGCACATTTCAACGTGTGTTTCCAAAGTTCAATAAATAATTTTATACGTTAATTTTAAACGTTGTCATTTTGGAAAATTAACGTTTCTTCACCTCACAGACCACTGTGCGTCGGTTCGACCATGGTTCATAAACGAAACCTCGAATCCCTCAGAAACATAATATTACAAGATCGTCGTGTATATCATAATGCAGCTTCATCCTTGCGCTGTATCGGAATAAATTTTTTAATTAAAACTCTACGGTTACGAAGATATTCATCTCCCACGAAGTATAAGATTTCGATCGTGCCGAGATCCGGCGGAAATGCAGCATCGACCTCGGTCGCACGGTTTTTCCCGAACCGTAAAATATTCGAGGGACGTTGGATCAAAGGCGTCGTACATTTTCGAGAAAGGTCCTCCGTTGATTTCCCAGCCAACCCTTCCGTAGGATGTTTCCCTGAAAGGGTTTCGATTTTGCTTCTTTTTGCTGTTCCCTTGCTTGGTATTCAGTCGGTTTCTTCCGATAATCTCGTCGTTCTCGCGTAAAGACTTCATCTGCCTGGCCGAGGTGACTCGGGTGACGTCGTTATTTGAAATTGCACGACGAAAGAAAAGATCCACCGACGAACGGGTTTTCCATTCGCGGATAACGGGGTCGCGACAATTCGGAAACGCTAGCTTGAACTTCTCTCTTTGATACGTAATTTTCGAATTTGAAGCATCATTGGAACAATTTTTCGTCGTAATAATTCTGTAAAATTTGAGGTTGGATAAAATTCGATCTGCCACGGTAGATTTGCTGTTGAATGATTTTATAGAGGAAATGATATAAAGGTTTTTGGTGGTGATTTTGATAAAAGATATTAAAATATCAATCAGCAGAGAAATGAAGGATGGTATTTGCAAAAGTTTTTGTTAATCTTCTTGTCGTGCATTGATAAAATAATTGCGCATGCGGTATCGGTATCGACGGTGACCTATAACGGAGTGTTTCTATGGTATAATTTTACGTGTACCCGGTGTTTCGTTCATTATTCCTGACGACATGCAATTAACGGGAGGGATGCTTGTTAAAATTCAATCGAAGCTTGGGCGAACGTTTCGAAAGGTCATTCGGGATGCAGTTACGACAAGAAACGACACGATTTGTCGCTTGCAGAGCGAGACGGAGGGAGTAATAATCGTTTTTTCTTTTTTTTTTTTTAAGGACTTTGGATTTACTGGGTCGATTCGTATTGCGAACAAGGTCGTGATATCGGTTTCTTCTTGTAAAAACAGTTCGGTTTCGTATCATTTTTAAAATACGATTGATCAATAGAGTCTGGGCTTAAAATCGACACACAAAAACTCCAATTATTATTAAGAATACGACTGATTAATCTTCCACTGAAACCTTTCGATTCGAGATCTTGCATTACCGTTTAATTATACCAAACTTAAACTAACGTTGCTTAAAAACTTTCGCCGGTCCAATCGCTAAAGAAACGCACGATCGCTGATTGAACCGAACGTGGATCATTTGAACGCGGAGGTTAAATTCGATCCATCGTCGACGCCTTTCTCATCCGAAGTTCAACAACCGAGAAAAGACAGAGCAAACGAATTCCAGCCCGTCTGTTACGGGGATGCTGGCTTCGAAAAGAAGCAACGAGTCTCCCTTTGACCCCGCACCAACCGGCAGTTCAGAGTTAATTAAGATCTCGAGGATCGATCGGTGCCCGCTACTTTAATCGGCCTGGAATCATCGAACCACCATCTCGTCGGAAGTTGATTCGCGCGTTTACATATTCATCGTAAACCCTGGAGGTGGCTGAGTCCGCGTTCAAAGACAACTTTCCACTTTGGCACGTGACACGGTTCGCCATGTTTGCTCAGACTACGGACGGACGCGATCTTAGTTGATATTCAGTTTGTTTCTTATCGATGGAGTCGATTTTCTAAATCTTCGTCAATTTTATAATAGTTTTTAGGAAAACTTAAAAAATTGTTAAATGGAAGAATGGAAATGGGTAGCTAGGCATTTGATTTCCAGTACGAAGATTGTTTGTTAAAATTTCTAGTCGTTAGAGTCTCGGAAACTTATAAATATATTGAACACGTTGACTGCCGCGTCACCCATATTCGAGTAATACTTGAATTTCCGTAGAAATTTGTCGCTTGCATTATTAATATCCTTTCAATTACTTAATTAGAAATGGTCGTATTAAGAAATTACGAAGAATTCTAATAATAATAGGTAAAATTTGATAAAACTAAATGCTTTGCCTGACCAAGTTTTCAACGCCTTTAGCATGGCACTCAATGTGTTAATACCGTGGAAATAAATTGTTCAAGTCTTGAGCACCAAAAATTTCCAACCATTCACGAATCAAATTTACAACGATCGCGCCAAACTTTTCGATTTCCTACCTTCGATCTATCGTACAAAAAAAGAAACGGTTACGTACATGATTCTAAAACGATAAAAGATCCAACGGCAAATAACGAACGGGGCGTTCTTCAGCCTCGAAATTTGAAGTGCGATTCGGTGAAGGGAGCAAGCGTCCGGGGATAAGCGCGGCTTAAAATTCCGCTACGAACCAGATCGTGATCTGTTTGTCGACAGGATGAAGCCGCACTAGTGGTATGACTCTGTGTAACCGTCTGACACGATCTGTCCGCACGATGAGCGTACGAGAAGCTCGTTGATGAACGCGTAAACGATCCCGGTACCCGTCAAAACTTTTTGACTTATGATAGAAGTTTGCTTGCTTATCCAAGTTTCGAGCCCGTAGCCGCCACTGAATAAATATCTAGCCCCCTATCATTATTATAACGAAGGATGGAAATATTGTGTTAGCAACGATCGACGAAGGTGTGAGTTTCTTAGGAAGAAAAGTTGGTGGAAAGTTTCAAACGATCCAAAGCGCAACTTGGTAGCCGACTCTCGAATCTTTGTCAAATTATTCGATCGCCATCGGGTCTAGGTAATTAGCTTCCAGAAGTCTTCGTCACCTTTTATTGGAATGTTAGAATAATATTTTGTACGTGGAGTTTCTTTGTATTTGATGGAATGTATGGGGTTGTGTAGCCCTTGGTCGTTGAATTAATGTAACGATTTTATTTTTTTTAAGTAAAATTATATTCGGTTACTTTAAGTATTATTAGATACGTAGAAAGTAACATTTGGAAGGAATCGTAAATTACCAACTTTAGGCGAGGTGTTTTCGACCGACATTCGAAACTTTTTACAATCAAATAATTAACAAAAGAAATGACGAAATAAACGTGCTAATAACGTTGGCTGTCAAATTGAAAGGTGAAATTTGAAAATTAAACGACTGCATCCTTAATCAGTAGAGTTGTGACGTGTCTGACTACGTACGTCTATTTCTACTGTACTGATTTTTTAATAATAGGCACTCAAATTTCATGGGATATTTCAATCATGATAGCCTTTAATGGGTTGGGTCAAATTACAGAAATTGATGAAAAATAAACTTCGCCATTAAAACGAGAAATATTGAAAGTACTAAGCGATCGTAATTTAACGGACGGTGATTTTAAAAGAGCTCGAGTAGCTGTTGTCCATGTCGTGACCTCTCTTCGTCAACATTATTTGCCAAGACGAACTTAAAGATCGCGCAATGGTGTGTTAAAACGTCGGATCTAGCACGATGGAAGACGATACTTCGACACGTCACACATTTACGCTATTGTGACTCCGCGGAACTGAATAGCCATCTATGAGATATCGTCACGAATATTGCTGACACACTGAAAGCACGGCTATTATTTTCAACTGAGAATGTTGCGAGACTTGGCTCGATCTCCATTGACCCACAGCAATATCACAAATGGCTAGTTTCTCGAAGCTTGAAATGGTTTTACAGGTCAAAACGAATGAAAATGCTGAGATACAAAATAATAGCAGAAAATTCGAAAAATGGAATTAAAATTAAAAATCAAAAAGTGTTTATCTAAAATTCATTAATCAAACTGGTATCATATGTGTCGCGGCGTGTTGTTATTATCATAAAAATATGGTGTGGATAATTTTAGTCTTTCCTCTTCGGATCGAAAAAGAGAGATTCGTTAATAAACACGTGGTCGTCGATCGACATCGGTCATCCAGTTGACAATTAACTGGGATAACGGAGCGATTTTTGTTTAAAACCAAACGAGTAAAGGACGGTTCGTTCGAAACGTGGCCGGGTGGCTTGAACCGGGTCTCTCGATTGTTCTCCGCTAACGGGTCGATCATTAGTTAAAGCTGCATGGATCGTCGATCACTCGGTCCGGCACGTATCGCGAGTGTAACGTGCCGATTCAGCGTGTCGTGTCGCGTAAGCGGCGATCAAAGGAAAATCCCAATACTCATTGACGATTGTCGCACCTGGCATTGCGAGCCTCGCAACCTCTGCTCTGCTCTCTGTCGTAATCGCGATAATGGTCGGGCAATTTCTCCTCGTCTCGATATTACATATTACAGCTGAACCCCGAGCATTCCATCGTATTAAATTAGTTGCTAAATTCACCACCGATTTTGCGTCGAAATCGTTCGAATTCCATCGCGCGGAAATTAAAAATCGTTACAAGTATTGCAGGAAATTAATTTAAGCTACGTTATCTTAATTCGTGCGTTTAGCCGGTGAAGGTTCATTTATCTTCCGGATGAAATATTGAAGAAATTGTAGAGGCGAATTTTTTTTTTTCAAGTAGCCTATTTCGTGAGAATTTATTGCGAAAGGAAGAACCGAGAATAAAAATATATGGCGGGGTGAAATTGCGGAATGGAAAGAAACTGATAGTGGAAGGAATGTAAGATGACAAGAAGAATACAAAAGAGGCAAAGAGAAGATAGAGTTGTCAGTGTCATGAAGCACGATTGCTCGATATACACGAAACGTTTCATTTTTACGAGGCTGTCTCGCTCTCTCGCGATAACAACTCGAACAATTTCGACATCGAAGCGGCACGAATTGCTTTCTCGCGATACACGAAACCGTTGGATGTTGATGAAGAGCAATAGGTTTCCAGTGGTGGCTTTTATTGTGCGTTTCGAAAAAAAAAAAAAAGAAAAAAATGCGTGGCTGATATTTACGGGGCTGTTAAACGGACGAACCAATTGCAAAGATGACCGTTGTCTTTCAACTGGAAACGTTGAAACATGCGGAGCAATTTTTCGACAGTTGAATTTCGAACGGTCGATCAATCTTTCGATCAAGTTTAATGACGTACCATGTTGGGTCATTTTTTTTCGACCAATCAAATTAATGTTTCCATTTATTATGGTTGATTGAAAAGTGAAACGAAAGGTGGAGCAGAACGGATGTATACTTTCACTATTTATTTAACAAGAATAATTGAGAAAGTAATAAAAATACTTTTCTAATTATCTAGATAATTCGTGTATGAAATGAAATAAGCACGGTGCAAAGTATCGAATTTAAGGATTTCTCTGGCCCTTAGGCATGATTATTTGTTTCAAAAAATGTAGTATACTATCGATACTTTCGCATCCAATAATAGTCTTCACCTAAAGATCGAAATTTAACCGTTTTGATTCTCTAAATATAGAAAAATCGCAGACGATAAAAATATAACATTCCACTATATATAACAATAATTAACAATCGACAAATTCCCAATTTATTAACACGTTGACTGTCACGGGGATCACCGGTGACCGACACCCGAAATTTTATACAATCGAATAATTGACAAAAAGAACTACGAAACAAACCGCGGATAGCGTTAATATTAAGCTGATAATGCTGACTATCGAATTGAAAGATTAAATTTGAAAATGAATCGACTGCATCCTTAATAATTAGAATTTTATCGTGTCTGACCACATACGTCCGTGTTCACTGTGCCCACTCAACATGTTAAAGAAAAGAAGAGCCAAATTAAAATACTAAGAAATTTTGATAACACGTGTTTATTCCCAAATTACGATCCAGTTATTGCTCTTTCCTGATCGAATCTAAACATCATCAAACCCCCGAAAACTTTGTGTTCCCGGCTGTAGGATCCGACGCGTCGCGTCGCGCTAATCAACTACGGCACTCGTAGCTCCGTTTCATGTAAATTCACCGAGTGGTATAGGCCAAAGTGAATGTTAAGAGCGCTTTCACACCCCAGAGACGTTACTCCCGAGTACAGCGGAGGGGTAAGGGGGGTTAACTTAGCCAAGAGTACACACACCAAGCACAATTTACCAGTCTGCCGGTGTAACGCGGTTCAAGCATCATCCGAGACATCTTAATTATTCCGTGCAATGAAAAACGGAGCAAGAAACACTAGACTCTTGAGTTGGCTATTTTATTTGTCACCAAGAAAAATCATTCGATGACCTTAATCCTCTAAATAGACTCGACGAGTTAATTCGTCATTCATTTTATCAATTTTCGGCGGATAATAGCATTTTTCCTTAAAAATCTTCGCATTATCCTGATTCGTAAATTTCTCTGAAAATATAAAGTTTGTTACGTCGATCGAGCGTGCCAGACGCGGAACGTCCGAGAGGATTGTTGCGTTACAAGGAAACGTTGGTGCCGGAGGTACAACGCCGTTTCCGGCACGGTGAATATTTTAGCAACCCTGCTCGTCCGGCAATTTTCATAAAACCTCGGTTTTTACGGATCGGAGGCAGGAAGGCACGTAAGAAGAGAGAAGTGGTCCGGCTGAAAGCGCCGTTAAACGGCGTCGGATGTGAAAGTACCGGCCTAAATTATTAACGTGGCAACATTATATTAGCCTTTCTTAATTTAACGTCGCACAGTCTGGCCGGTATCCAGCGGTCGGCGGTTTCGCGCAAACTGGCCCGGCTACTTGGACCAAGGAAAGCCCCCTTCCGTTGGCCGAAAATTGTCCGTTGGATAAATGTTTCTTTTGTCCGGGGAATTGCTTCTTTACCGGACCTCCTTTTGTTCCTCTCCAGAGACGTTCCATCGTCGTGACTCACTGATTTCCTTTGATCGTTTCGGTGTGGGAGGCACTGATTATTCTTACTTCCAGATTTTAACAGTTTATGTTGTTGCAATTGACCCGTTGCACTCGAAGCATTTCTAGACATAATCGGGTCTGCTTGCATAATCTTTCCTAGTTAAGCTTCCAAAAATCAAATACACTATATCGAAAGAGACGTATTACAAATACTTAAGAGTCCATTTATTTGTCTGCCCTTCCTTAATTTCCTGTATTCTGATTCGAATGAAACTAAATTTCACATTTTAGAATACTCCGGTAAAGGGTTAACTTTATTTTTATTCATTTTATTATATAAATATGACGACTTTAAAAACAAAAGTCTTGCGTAGATACCTGTAGTTAGAACTACTCGAAATCGGTGCTATATTTGAGAACTCAGATCGTTAAAAAATTTTTAGTTCTTAGGTGTTTATTTCTGAAAGTTTACTTGGGAGACTTACAAATTTCAGATTTTTAGTTATCTGATTAATTATTGGAGAAAATGAACACAACAATGAGTGGGGTATCGTTTGACTCGCTCAGTGTGTAGCAAGGTCTTCTTGCACCCTTTAGCATCCCAATTTCCAAACTTGAGTGTACTCACGAAGTTTGCACCAAGTGTGTGTGTACGCTCGAGTATGACGCAGGCTTCTCTAGGGTGGATGTAAACGTAGGGGAAGGTTCTAATCGTTTGTCTACAATTTTGGGAAACTTAGGCGGTTGCCGAGGAGAGTCTAACCTAGTATCTCCTGTACTATAATCGCCCGATACAATTAGCCCATCAAAGATCTAAAAATGGCAATTTAAATGTATAAAATTTTCAATTTCCTGACGAATATCCCGTAAGTTTAATAACGCATCTATGTCGGCCAGCTCAAAATGAAGACCGAGGATTACGAGATATCGTCTTTCTTGGAAAAGCGTCGAACGAACGTGAACCACGATTTCACCCTCGGCAACCGAGTTTTAGCTCGATTAACGGCGCTCACGGTTGCCGTTTCTTGCGAGACGAAAGTGAAAAAGGAACAAAACATCAGGACACGATGGCGAGTAACATCGTTTCCGAGTCGAAGCGAGGCCAATGTTTTCCTAGACGTTGGCTCCGAGAAATTCTATTACTCACAATCAGAAGGTGGAGCAGAGAGCTTTAACATTGCTCGAGAACCATTACACGCTTTGAAGGACGCAATTACTCTTTCGATTCGGCTAATGATTTCGATCAGAATCTTCGAGCACGATTTCTTCTTCTTAACATTTCCGTTAACACGTTGACTGTTAATAATATGATTTCCTGTGACGCGATAGTAACATACTGTAAGTCACGTATATCGTAATCGAAAAGGGTGTCTTCGAAAGAAATCCTATTGACTCGTATTCCCGGCTCGAAAGTATCCAACCGATCGCGTACAATTCCCCTTACATTTGCTATTATTCGTGCGTATTCTACTTACAGTCGACTGGATTTTCTCCGTGTAACGTGCTCGCACGATAGACGCCCTATATCGTCGCGCGTACGCTCGACAACCAGCTCGTCGACGTCGAGGATCTTCCCCGTGTAAATGCACCTTCCACGCCGACAACGGTGTCGTACTTCGGCAAACTCTCTATCGGGTATTGTGTTTTGCCGTTACGGGGACTGCTACAACCCCTCCTCGTCCCTATTCTTCCAGCCCGTTCGAAGTCACTCGACCTACATGCACGTAACACGTACGCCGCGAGGGAGCGGGTTGTTTCTTCGCGTGAGACCAGCAGGAAACATCGGTCTGTCACCTGAGAACAACGGCGCAGGATTGATGCATATGTAACACGGGAAATTACGTTGTTCGAGGTGTTGTTGCTGGCGATGCACTCTAGACTATGTAATCGATGGGGCTGAGACCACTTCTTTTGTTACCTGTTTATAGGTGAATTCTCAGTTGCTTGAAGAGGAATTCGTAGAAAATGGGGATTGTAACATTGGAATTGAAAGTTGAGAGTTGCCGACTTGGAATTACAAGCTGAGAGTTGCAAACTTGGAATTGTACGCTGGGAGTTGCTAACTTGGGTTTACAAGCTGGGAATTGTAAGCTGGGAATTGCAAGCTGGGAGTTGCGAACTTGGAATTACAAGCTGAGAGTTGCAAACTTGGAATTGCAAGCTGGTAATTACAAGCCTGAAATTGCGAGCTGGTAATTACAAGCTGAGATTTGTAAACTTGGAATTGTAAGCTGAGAGTTGTAAACTTGGAATTGCGAGCTGGGATTTGCAAACTTTGAATTGCAAGCTGAGAATTACAAACTTAGGATTTTATACTAAAGTATAGGGATTTTAAAGGATTTTCTACTAAAGTAATTTAAATATTTGATTCTAAGGCCACCAGAAGCCTATTAAATTTCACGCCATTGGTCACTGGAACGTCAAAATATAAAGGGTTCTTAGAAATTGTAAAAAGTATCAAAATTACACCCACACTCGAGAAATCCACTGTTCTTGGTCGTGTATGTAAAAATCATGAATATAATCTTGACAAATTCCTTTCCACGGAGAGCAGTTTAAAGCCGATAAAATCAAACAGTATCATATTTTATTAAAATACGATATCGAGACAAGAGGATCTAACCGACATCAGTGTTGAAAGTGATTGTTCGTGAAACCAAGCTCTAATAGATTCATCCTTATGGATCGTCTGGTGCTTTTAGGTACTTCAACAAGCTCTCAGATTGACCGTAACACCATTATTAACTGACGAAGTATTTCGTCGTTATAAAGCAAACGATGAACCTCAACCCGTGTCCACAGTAAACTCCCGGAATATGGATCATGAGCATCGGGGTTAATTGATTTTCCACGTTCTATCCACTCGCCGGGTTACCGTTTATCCGAATAGTCTTTAGCTTTTCGATTAATGGTCATAAATAGCTCGCCATGTATTTCGTATTTTTTTCACCTTAATCCCCAATCGTGATTCGTATTTTCGATTCAAATTAGATGCTTAAATTATTGAATAAAAGATTCTTGAAATTGGAATACAGGAAATGGGAAAAACATGGGAAATATTGATGAAAAATGTAGAAAAAAATTATTCTTGAAGAAAACAAAAGTAATTCATTTATCTAAGATCAAAATTTTAATCGACGCCGTCATCGTTCGAGAATTCAATCTATTATTGAAAATTCAAATGTTCACGGATGGATATTCTTTTATACTTATCTTCTATGCGTGTTTCACTATCGCGAGGCATCGAACGGTGGTACTTTAGCAAGAGGATACGATCCCTCGTATTACTCGTCGAATTTTATGGTGCCTCGCCACGTGAGCCGCTTTACGCGCTTCTGATCGTCGCTTTCAGCCGACTCGATGTGCTTTATGTTGTTTTCGATGATACCTTCCGTTCGAGAGTCTCTTTCACGGATATTTTCGCCCTCCTGAATAACAATTTCTACGGCTCCGATCGAGCATTCGAGGGCTTTATTGTTCGCGTCGATATTGACGACGGACTGTCGACTTTTTTTTCCGACCTTCTTTTTTTTTTCATTCCGTTATATAAAACGTCGCTTCGTTACCCGTATCGATAATTTTTATACTGCTCGTTACAATGACAAATCGTGTCAACAACCTTTCTGATGTTTATAATTATATCGTTGAACGTTTTACAACATTAATTATGTTGAATAGACTTTACTCCATGGCAGTGTGTGATTTCCAAGTGATACAAGCCTAAAATTTAACAGAATACATTCATTTTCTGTCAAAATGTCTGATGTCTGATTAATGGTAGGGTTGTTCTACTAGTTCCAGTAGGAACAGACTTCTTCGTGAATTTATTTAACGAAACCTACCGAACTAATTGATTTAATTGTTTTCCCACTAAAAAAGGTGTATGTTATAGATTATTTAAAAAAATTGTCAATCTTTTGTTTGAACGAATATGACCGAGAAAATTGATTTTTGTGCGCTGCTGCACTGTCTACAGATTCAAATTTTATCATTGCCCCAATTGTAAAAATCCTTAAATAAATTCTGAATTTATTGGTTGAATCATTTACTGAGGAAGATGCAACTCTTATTGTTTATTATTTGCTTTGACAGCCTTTACAATTTTAACTGTAACTTGACTAATTTTTTCATATTATCTTACAAAACCTTTACAGAATATTTATAAAAATACATAAAGTCAGATAAGTAAACAAAGAACATCGATTTTTTATCCTTGCGACGGCAAAACCCTTGGTAAGATCGGAAACGGGCTAGTCGCAAGTAGTACAGACCCGATGTTGATCAGACAAATCACTTAACGTTCAAATAACCGCGGAAATCCTTTCGGAAACAATCGAAAACGGATTTTGGCACCGTCAATATTTGATCCGACGCAAATATTCCCGGCCAACTCGGGGTTAATTAATATTACATCGAATCGGTTAATTGACGGTCGGTCATGATAATTAATCCCTCGCAATTCGACAGGCATTATCGTCGAACAATCCGATCGAGTCCCTCTTGTTGGACGGCGGTCATCGACTGATCGAACAGTTTAATTGAAAAATCTGACAATTAGAGGAATTCTAATAGAGTCAAGGGTTCGAACGGTCTCGAGAGAAGACGCTTTAAAATTCTGCCAACCCGGCTTCGTCGCCCGTTTGAAATTATTCAGACGCGATTCAACCGTGTCTCCGACCTAACGACACTCTATTAACACTAATTTCACTGATTTCGCCATTGTTCGCGAGAGCCCTTCTTCATAATTAATACGTATTCCACGGGACCCCGATTCGAGATCAGCTTTATGAATTCGAGGGAGTAAATCTCTTTTTACAATTTCCAGACCGTAGTTTTCAAATCAAATATAATGAATAATTAACACCCTGACTGTCGCAGTGAGGGTGGACAGGTGCAGTCCGACTTACTGAAATCTTAATTATTATTCCTTGGATGAGGAATCTTTGAGACAACGACAACTCAAATTTAACTTTGTTCGAAACGAGACATTGTAACGAAACAAATGATATATTATTTAAAAAATTTCATATCTAATTTTAATCGAAACACAGTTTTCCTGAGTTTAGGTTACGATTGTCCCAGGTTCCAAATTTTAATATTGCAATAATGAATATTGCAATAGTGACTTTCTCTCCCTAACTGCACATGTTATATTTATACAAATTATCTAAGAGAGAAATTTCACCCCCCCCCCCCCCAAGTTTCAATATAAATCGCGAAAGTACATTTGTAACACGTACGACACCGAAAGATCTCATCTTCGATTTACGACTCAACTTTGTTCGTTCATTTTATCACGATCGAACCGAGTCCTCCGTCCACGACGAAACGTAACAATTAAGATAATCGATAAAGGAATTCTTTGGCGAGTACGAAAGAAACAATCTTTTCACGACGCCCCATTTGAACGGGATCGAATTCCTTCGATATTGAAGTTATAAGTCCAGTCCGGGATAGCCTGGGATAGTTTTCGAACTACCTTGGCTGGTTAACATATTTTTTCATTCGCCTAGCAGTGTTCGTTGCTCGCCCACTTTCTGTCGTAAACCATGGTCGCGTTATTAGTTGAACCGTAGGCGAACGAAACCTAATGGCGCCCCATCAACGCCAATCTCGACGACCTTCGTATCCCGCGAGCGTTCTCGAGATCCGACTACGAGCGGTAAAGATGCTTGTTCGGGTCCCGCCATCATGTAAGACGAGCCGAGGCTGTCGTCGACGTTACCCTCGAGTGTCCTCGACGGCCTTAAAGGTTGCCTTAGACCGAGCATCAATTACCTAGCTAGCAAGGATGTCGTCGTCCTCGTCGTCCTCGAACGAAACGATCCGGTGTCCTTCTCCGTCCGATACTCCGCTCCAGGATGTCCGCTCGACGTCTCTTATTCGTGATCGTCGAGCTTCGAATATCATCTGGTGAACGTCGACTCGATGTCTCGTCGAAAGGTATACTTGGGTTTCGGATGCGAGTCGAATGGCTGAGATGGCATTTAACTCTTTCTCTTCCTACCGACGTCAGTGGGCCCTCGAGAAATTTGCTTCCCTTGTGTTACAGGGGTTTCTGGACGTTTAAGCGATTGTAGTAATTACGAAGTGTCGTCGTTTCCAAATTTTTGACAGAAAATTACGAGAATTACAAACTTGGATTTGCAAGCTGGTAATTGCGAACTTAGAATTGTAAACTGGGAATTGCAATCTTGAAATTGTAAGCTGTTAATTGCAAATTTGGAATTGCAAGCTGAGAGTTGCATGCTGGGAATTGTAAACTTGGAATTGTAAGCCTTGAGTTGCAAACTTGAAATTACAAGCTGGGAGTTGCTATATCTACTGTTAATTACTATTACTACTATATTGTACAGGAATAGCAATATTTTCTAATGCTCAGTTACAGAAAACTGCTATTACATTGATTACCTCACTATTTATTAATTGCCACTATCAGTAATACCAGTAATACCAACAATATTATATTACACAAAAATAATATTTCCCGCCAGTAATAATCATTCACCAATCAACTTTTTTCCCTCGATCTCAAAAAATAGTACATTCGTCCGAAGACTAACGAAACACTCGTGATCGATCGCACGTTATTTTTTATTTCTCTCTCTTCCTTTTTTTTTTTTTGTTTTGTTACCCTCAAAGGAACGGATCGTTGGAACGTTATTTAAAATCGCCGATGGGGTTGCGCTTATTTTCAACGAACCGTGCACCGATATAGCTCGTCAATTTTACGTTGACCGATTTTCAAGAAGCAAAGTCGAAACAGAGGGGTGTTTCGACGAGGATATGTATCGGTTCATCGACACGTTGTTCTCACTGTTCAACATCGAATCGGCCTGGTTTCTCTCCTCCTTTTTAACTCGTATCGAGAGAGAAAGATGGGGAAAAAAAAGGAGAAGAATACGTTTAGCCCGTTTCTTATCTTTCGCCGGGAGCATCGTTGAAACCAATGTAGGTCACGCGACACCCAGCTTCGATCGTAAAAACGGAGATAATGGGAGTACCACGACCTGTACATTCGACGCTAATGCACTTCCTGCTCGCGATTCGCGTGGAAACATAAAGCTCGCCGCGAGAAGCTCGGAATTGGAGTGCCTCGAAACTCGAAACCAGTTTCGAAACGTCAGAAAACAAAAATTTGAAGAAACACGAGCCGAACTGTTTCAAAGTTGGATACCTTAAATCGAAAGAAAATAATTATATAGTATTTCGTGCATTCTACTCTTGAATTGAACGCGAATTAGAAAAATTGATAAATTGAAAGCCCAGTGTCCAGGTTTTTTTGTACCTTTATCGTTTATTTATGAAATCGATGTTACGAAACGATAGAATATTTTAGGGATTAATCAAGGGACTATCGATACCGTATTAATCAGAATTCCTTCAAAATTGAACGAAGAAGGGGTGCAATGCGTAAATCAGCTCGCAACATCAGAAAGAATAGGATGTCTGATTAATGATACCTTCCACTACTAACTCTTTAAAACTAGAATTTTCCACGTTATTGAAATGAAATAGGAAAGTATCTTTAGAAACACTCTGTATATATTCACTCTGTCGTAAAAGCTTCGAGTTTATAACAGAAATGACACGAGCGCAAAGACGGTTGAACCCGACAGAAAAGAATGGTTCTGGATGATCCTTCGCGGGGCTGGAAACGTCTATGGGTGCCAAACGGTAATCACGAAGAAGGATGGTGTGCGTGCCCGGAAATCATGCAGCCGGGAACTTGGCGATTTTGCAAATCCAGTTAGAGAACTCGAGGCCAAAGCAGCCGGCTGGAACCGTCTGCTCGTCTGCTTCGACCGTTCGAGCTAATTTGGTTTCCATCGAAAGTAGAGGGTGGCGGATGGGAGGGTGTTCGTTAACGCCACGCGACCCCCTCCAACCCTCTTCGGTCACTTGCTAACTTTGACAACTGCTCCGGAGTACCTCGAGACGTATTCCTTTCGTTGGTATACCTTCGGAAACAAATCGATTTTCAAGACATTTTTGCGCCAGACATTCAAACAACAGAGGACGAATGATTCACCCTTAAAAGTGGCACCGTTTCAATATTTTTGAATATTTTTTTACAGAATTAAATTTGTTATAAAAATATATCTTCAGCGCATTAAATAAATATATCTGAGTGTACCACCGGTGGTACACGTGGCCTGAGGATCAAGTTTAACGTGTACCACCGGTACGGTATAGTTTCATCCAATTCGGAGTGTTCCCTTGTCAGTAAATATAGCGACGAAATAATTCCCTTCGCTGCCTATATTACGGTAGCCTCCGATTTGATTAAAAACGAAACCATGACTGATCCTTTCCTTAAAAATAGAGACAATGCTCCTCTTATGTAACAAAATATATTTTATATTTCAATATCTCAAATGTTACTGTGCCAAATATAATAATTTTACGTTTCGCGAAAGTTCGTTTATCTCCAGAAAATCAATAATAAAAATGCCACCACTATTCTGATCCAGTCATACGACGACGTACTTGCTTTTCTTTTTTTTTTTAATTTTCAACAAGTTCCACCGACCGGACATAATCGAATCGTTCCGATCTCGGTGTAACGAACTCGGCCGAATGAAATCGATGCGATACGAGGGAACGGAAGTTGCGCGTCGCGCACCGCGTGCCACAGGAACGCGTTGAACGTGATTGACAAATGCATTTGGCGTCGCTGGATGGAAATTATTCCGTGCCCGCGTTGAATCCATCCCGACGAAACTGTTTCGTTCCGTGGCGAGTCGCGTAACCGAGTTAACGCGATACAAAAGTTGCCCGGGCATTTGCACGCTCGCGAAACTTGCCTTGGAACGTCGTTAAGAGCAATACGCGTCGGGAAGTTTTTCTCGTCGATTCAATTGTCGCCTGGTCGAGGCGCGAGCTTTCCTTCCGCGAGAGGCATTCTAATTTTTGTGGTATCGTTCAAGAGCCATTCGTCGCGAGGAATCGTTCGTTTCCGTTCGATTCAATCCTTGTTATAAAGAAAATATTTTTGTCGGGATATTAATGAAATGGAAAATTGCGATGTTACTAATTTCTTGGAAATTGATTGTTAGAATTTAAAATTTG
The DNA here is from genome assembly GCA_943735885.1 of Stelis phaeoptera. Lineage (NCBI taxonomy): Eukaryota > Metazoa > Arthropoda > Insecta > Hymenoptera > Megachilidae > Stelis > Stelis phaeoptera. The sequence continues at coordinate 7,930,611 of OX030939.1, read as the reverse complement.
AAGAGCGTTTGCGATCTTGTGTTCGAACGATCCCTGAATTAGCCCGCGACGAGCCGTGCTTCCGGAACGACCATATCCGAACGTAAAATTGAAATACACAGGTGTGGAAAGTTTGAATTACATCGTCATTCGGAGCTCGATCCGTTTGAAAATTTCCTGCTCGCGAGTAAACGAGTCTCTTCTGGTCGAGAGGAGAGAGGTGTCGGCTTTCAATCGGCAAAGACACCACCTGTTAAGCGGTTGTCGAGCCGAGGCTGTTTAAAAGTCACCCGCGACTCGCGTGTTCTCCGCTTCGCTTTGACTCAAAGGCACGATCGTGCCTCGCCTTTTGTCCCCTCCTCGTCTCGCTTGTATCCTCCTTCTTCTTCTTCTTCGTCTTCTTCATCGTGCCGTCGCGGTTTTTAAGCACCGCGTTCGCGTGTCTAACCTTTTTCGTTCTTTTTTTTTTTTTCTTCTTTCATTGAAACAGCCGAAGGAAGTCGTTAACGCTGGGTTGAATGGATGGTAGATAGTTTCGAGGCGGATATTCATTGGTCTCGCCAGTTGGATATCGATTGTTCGCTCGATTGAAATGTTCCTTGTTTAACACGGGACGAGGGGGGAAAGAAAAAAAGAGGAAGCGAGGTGTGGCGTTCGGTCAGTCATTTCCAGCCGTTCAAACACGCCATAATTCGGTTTGGACAAAGTATTGTAGCTGTCGATTTTTATCTCAATCCTGTGATGTATTATAATACGATATACTTTGTTCGCTTGAGTTATTTAGTTGTTTAATTCAATCGTTTAACACTTTGACTGGCACAGTGAAAATGGACGTGTGTAGTCAGACAGGCTGAAATTCTAATTATTAAGAATACAATCTGTTAATTTTCAAATTTAACCTTTCAAACCGATAGCTAGCATTATCAGCTTATTTCGTCACTTCTTTTGATAATTATTTGATTGTAAAAAATGTTGGGTGCCGGTGACCGGTGGCAGTCAAAGTGTTAAGGGCTTACATGCAGTCATGAGGTCGAAGTAAAGCGATTTTTTGTGAATTTTTTTGAAACCATCTAATTGATTAATTTATTTAAAACTTTTTGTATATTAAAGGGTAACATGTCAAGAACATTTTGTAATTTTTTCATTAAAAAAATATTATAAATTGAATGGTTGGAAGCAGATTATCAGAGAAGGTTTCAGAAAAAGATACCTTGCGTTATGTAACATAACACATCACAGAATTTCTCCCGGAATTGAACGAATTAGTTCTGTAAAGTATTGAATTTTGAATTTTTATTGCGGTTTTGAAGAAACAGTCATGATTCTCAATCAAAAAATCGATCTATTGTTGCTTGTAAAATAGGTTATAAACAAAAAAGCCCTGGTTGTTTTCATATTAAAAATGTATGCAAAATTTTATTAGGATCGTTGACACGGACCTAAAAAATGTAGTGTTGAGAAAAACATGATTAAAGTTTTGGGTATCAATAAAATTATGACTGCATGTAAGCCCTTATTCATCTATTCATTTATCATCCGCCGAATCCTACAACAATAACCCGTATATTCAGAAAAATGAGGAGACGGAATGATTAAAATTTTCTTCAGAAGACGGATTTTCTCGGTTGTTAAATTAAATTTAATTAGCCAGCCAGCCGGCAAAGCGGACTCTGAAAATCAACCGAATTAACGTTCGTAGCAGGGGTCGAGTTAATATCAGTGAATTAAAAGCTGATTCGTGAATCGAAGAACCGACGACGGAAAGAGAACGTTTGTCGAGTCAAGAAACAATTGTACCCTTCAGGTCCGTCGAATTAATTAACGTTGATCAAGCAATCCCGCGTTGAATTACGAATTTCAAGGTTCCCGCTCGAGTTATCCGAGCGTGCTGGCTCTCCTAATTCCATCCGGCTCGTAGAAATAATATTCCACCGGTAAGGGGTCAGGAGCCGTCGACGACGAGCGTTAAGCTCGAATTTACAGCGTCGTATTTCGTTTCGAAGCGACGTAACGTAACGACGAAATACCAAACGCGATCGTAATTCTCGTCCCCTGAGGATTCGTCTAGGACGACGTTTAACGATGCTGTAACGTCGGCTTCAACCCTTTCGCAGCCATGGACGAGATATCTCGCCAAACGATTTTCAATCATCCGATCCTTTGAACGAGATATCTCGCGACTCGCTTATTCGACCCTTTAGATGATATTTCGAGTGATTTCTTTTTTGCTTCGAGTAAGATTTCTCGTTTTAATCGTTCGCGAACGATCAACCGAGTGGATAAAAACGAATACGCGAGATATCTCGTCCGTGAGCGCGTCGGCTAACGCGTGGTAGACGACAGGACGAGGAGCACTCGAAGGAACTACGAGCGGAAAGCGTAATTACCGGTTCAGCCTCTTTCGTTGCCACCCGAGAATCGCTGCCTTTCTACTCGTTCTAGCCTCTCTTCTGTTTACTCGCGCGAGGAACCAGCGTTGTGCTCGCTTTCACTCCCACGATTTCTCCTGGATGCCTTTGATGCTTTTCAGGACCTGTTTCACCGGAACCGAATATAATCTGTTTAGATTTTTTCATATCTCGAGCATGTGCAGAATAATCCAAAGCGTTTCTTTAGCCAAAACTTCTTTCTTGCAGTGTGTTTTGCAACTTGTAAATGTAGTTAACAATACTTCGATAAATAATTGGTAACTTTTGACATCGTACGGAACGATGGTATCAAATCATCGAAGCCCAGTTACAACTTCGACCTTAGCCGATTCTGTTTCTGGCCACGTGCCACCATGGCAATGCAAATTACCGGCTGCACTTACCAATAAAACTGTCGAGAGTGCTCGAACTTAATTATCGCCGGAAGTTACGTAACAGATTGCAGTGTGAGCCGAGGTCGGCCCCGGAGAGGAACGGCCGCGCGTGTTTGCTCGCGAGGACCGAGGGAATTAGTAAGGGTAAATAACGACACCTAAGGGAGAAAGGGGAGTAAGTATGGACGGCAGGGTAAATTAGGTGAAAGCCTTGCCTCGACGTTCTGGAAGGTTTAATTGATTTGCGGCGTCTTCGAATTAACGATGTTTGCCTTTTGATCCGAACCGCGCCGCGGTCGTTTGTTCGACGGATCTTGCGAGCACCCAGACGCCGATTCGTCTTTCACTTCGTTCGACGAACGTTCCGTCTGCTGGCAAAGGTCTCGTTTTCGATTTGTCTTTGTCAAAGGTTAACCTGGAAACTTTGAGACCCGAGCGATTCGAATACGTGATTTCGGAAACGATGAAAATTTGGGGAAATATTTGAGTCGTTCTAGCTTCGAATTTGAATTTTACGATTCCCACGTTTCACTTGTGTTTGATCATTTGCCAAGGAATATCGTGAATACTTAATGCTAATTAAATCATATCAGATTTTGAACTCTCACGAATTATTTCCCAACAAGACCGTAGCTGAATTGTTGAGAATAATGCGGTACAGGATAGTTGCGAATAAGCTTCGTGTACATTTATTCAGATTAACCATGAAGTTTGAGCATAACGCGTGTACGGATTGCAGAGGAACGCATTGTAGCATCGAGAATTAGCATCCGGGATGTTTCATTAGCAGCGTATTGAGCTTAACTTTCTTAAGCGAGATGGAAGTTTCTTAAGCGTCTTAGGGTGGTAGCGTTCGTAAAATTGTGACTACCGTGTTGTAACGCTGTTCCGAAGTTGCTTCTACCGGAATTCATCATCTTCGTCATACACATAAATACAATTGTTTTGTGTTCCATAGAAAATTCAGTAATAAAGAATCCGACAAGTACGCCTGTAGTCGTTTCAAAAATTCGCTCGTCTTGTCTCACGAGCACCTTCCAACTTGTAAATAATTTTACTAATATAAAATATCGTCGGCTTCAAATTCCACATTTTCCAACCGTAACCTCCATTTTTCTTCTGCCTGACAAATAATCCATTTACCAAAAAATAATTTTAAGATTGGCAGAAGGCTGTCCCTTCATATATCATTTTTACGAATTTTATCTTTTCAAAATTCCGAGCATCTAACCTTGCCCAAATACGAGAGATTGAACAACGTCGACCTCGGTTGATCGCATCTTGATTATCCCTGTGGGTACGCACAGACCCCCGTCTGGCTGGTACAGTCACGTTTTCGACCAAGTCGCACTAAAACTTCGACTTTACGCCCGCACGACCAGCCGCGTTAATCTTCCTTTTAACACGGTCGAAACCACGTCGCAGCCGGTGTTCCCGACCGGTCGTAGAAAATATTTTCTTGCCGAGCCAGACACCGGCTGACGCTGTAGATTCATACTTTGTTCGCGATAAAGTTGCTCGATTTATTTTGAACGGCTCGCACCACGACCGCTTCTGAGCCTTGATAATCGACGTTGTGGGATCTCGATAAAAGATTGATCGATTTAGATTTTATTTGACTTGTTACGAAATAGATGCAAAAAGTTAATGAAAAGGTAACGGGAAGTTTGAGTTTCGATGCGATGGATACACGTATTTGAGTTTTGAAAGTAGATATATTATTTAATATTATATGATCTTAGTTATGTGTTGTTTGCAAAAGCACAGTATAATGCATTTTCAATGGTATAAAGTTATTTAAGACATGATTGATAACGTAACTTTTATGTGATTCCATGTTTTTGGTGTGTACTTCTACTTGTCTGACCACTTCGAGTATGTATAATACTTGGGTGCTTATTCTACTTGTCTGACCGTGTGGAGTACTTATACTACTTGTCTGACATGTGCCGTGTACTTATTCTAATTACCTAATCATACAGGGTACTTATACTACTCGTCTGGCTGGTATCGCGTACTCTTACTACTAGCCTCGCAATACAAGGTAATTATACGACTTGTCCGATCACACACTGTACATATACTACTTGCCTGACCACATAGGGTACCTATTCTACTTGTCTGATCGCATATGGTACATATACCACTTGTTTGCTCACATACGACACCTACACTACTTGTCTGATCGCATAGGGTAGATATACTGCTGGTCTGACCACCATATAGTATATCTTCTTCTGATTACTCGTCACCAAAATCAATATTTGATAACGTTTGATAATATTTGATAATAATTCTAAACGTTCTACATATATTGCTGTGTGTTGATAAGTTCTTAATGGAAAAATCATATTCTTTATATAATATCAACAGAACCTAATGTTACGGACATGATTAAAAAATTTCAAATTGTTTTCTGTCAGATTATTTAATTAAAGTGTACTTAATATTTCGGTATAGTTTAAAGTTTCTTGCGATAAACCTTGAAATTGATCTATTTCTGCTGTTTTATTCAGAAACTCGTCGGCGCGGGGTAGTTGAACCAACTCGAGCGTAATCGATAAATAATTACTCGTTATTATTGTACAGCTAAACTGTGCTCGGAGTAATTTCAGAGCAGTAGAGTAACAGCAAATCGATAAGTATGCCCGTCTCGGTAAACCGCTCCAACTAATTGATCCATACAAACGTTCCGTCTCCCCGCGTCCAATATATCAACCGAATGCCGTTTACATCTCGCACGGTACAACAAACACGATTGTCTACAGATAAATTCCAAATAATGTAACGACCATCAATCTTTCGCGGTTCACTTATTCCCTAGATCAAATCCAATTTATTTCTTACCAGTTCAAGTACCGTTGTACCGTGAAATCTAGGATATCCGTTTTCCTAGAATCTAGGTAAATTAGGGTGTACAGAATTCTTGGAGTCTTTCCCTTTTCTAAAATACAGTAGATGATTTAAAAAGGTAGTAAAGCTCGTATATTATGTTACGTTGTTTATTAAAATGACGCAGAAATTTCTAATTATAATTGTCGTTAACTTTTGCAACCAACACTGTGTTAATATTTCTTTAATTCGAATGTTCAAATTATCAAAGTTACGGATTGTTAATTTTCAAATTTCGACTTTAAATATTTTGCATTTAAGAAACCTTACGTTTTGTCAGATATTTTTTTTCGTCACGCTTTTCCGATTCGTTTCTTAATATTTTTCGAAAGCATCGAGTTTCGGAATCCACGTTTTCCAGGATCAGCAGTCGGATTCTTTTGACAGTTATCCTGTCGGAATCGGTGGCTTTCGATCTTTCTCAGACATTTGAACCTCGTACACGGTCTTACCATCGAATCGTCCGCGAACATGTATCGTTATAGAGAGCCACGTAGCCTCACGCGAGGATGTTGAACCACATTGTAACCGCTGAAAGTTAAAGGGCTCCGATCGACGTTACCATATCGAACAAGTGGCCCATGAAATCAACCCCGTGGTATGGGACGGGGTTGAACGAACCCCAAACGCCCCCTTTTAAAGTATCAATTTTCCCTCAAAAACAACGGTGATCCTGTTTCGAATGCATTTCATATTTGTGTCTTTTTGGTGGTTTCATACTTTCGACGAAAAAATTGATGTATCAGTTCTATATCGAATAAAATTTTTAGTTAAGAGTAACACATTTATAAAATTGACAAGTGATATATTTTGGAATGTTATTTAAATACGGGAATAATTTTTATTTTTCACTGTGTAATTCAACGCTTTGACTTTCACGAATCTGTATTTTGATTGCCGACAAAATTATGTTTAAAATTTGTAATATTCACAGTTGCAGATGTATGAAATTTACAAGTGACAAATGGAATATTAGTTAAATACGGGTACAGTTTTAATTTAACGATTTGACCTATACGACTCTGTATTTCTATTGTCGAACAAATTATGTATAAAATTTTTAATATTCACAGTTGCAAATTTATACATCCGACAAGTGACAAATTTGGGAATATTATTTAAATATGGGTACAGTTTTTAATTTAACGATTTGACCTCTACGGTTCTGTATTTCAATTGCTCAGAAAATAGTATTATATTTAAAACTTTTAATATTGTACTTCGAAAATTTACCAATCGACCCTTATTTTAATTATCCACCCTTAACATGTCTTTTATAGCTTTGACTCTTTCACGTTCCTCTTGTTCGTAAAATTACATTTGACAATTTCTGTCACTGTACGATCAACGCGCAGAAAAAATAAAAAATCTTCCCTTTTCCAGGCTTAATACCATAGCAAGCCTTCGTGGTCGCGTTTAATTATTAACCGTCGATCGATATATGGCATTGACGAAGTTCGCGTGCATTTCTGTACGTCGACAGATTTAATATGCGAAAAGGGAATACGTGATAGGTTTTTACGGATTCAGTTTGTAATACGCCGATGCAGCTTAGTCTTGACATAGATTGCACATGTTGCATAGGCGAACAGTACCTTGTAAAAGTTATACGATTCGATAACCGAACACTTCCCTTTAATCGCTCATTTGTATCACGTTGAACAAGGATTAAAATATCTCCGAATTTATTCATCCAAAACCATAACCAACACCCGTCTCGAATTTATTTCATTCCAAAAATGGATTCATCGTTAATTGGCTGCGTACGAACAAGTAGCAAATTAATTATCACGAAAGCTCTGAAATGTCAATTCTTTCGAAATTTAAACAGAGGAGAATTAAATTTGAATTTTCAGTACATAGAGCCCAGGTGTTCTGGTGCAAAACGGAGAAACAGAATGGAAATTCGTGCTCCTTCTTGTAAAAGTAATTCTCATGGATGGTACCGGAATTATTCGATACGATTCGTCCGTTTATATTTTTTCCATCTTTTCATGAATAATGTGCACCACTTCGAAAATGATCACCTGCCGCATTACCGGAAGTGTAAGTACCGTAATGGTGTGATGAATGCGTCGCACGTGTGGAAGACTAAGTGACCCACTTAAATTCGATGTCGCGTTATGATGTCCATACGGAAAGCGTACGAGCTGGTTGGCGTGACTACCGGATATATGTCGTAACGTTGAACCTCGTCGTTTCGTTAACTGATTACGTTTTTCATTTTTTGCATGTCACGAAAGTTATTCCATATCGTTTCATACAATTTTCATTTCTATTTAATTCGAAATAATTGTTACGGTCGCTTTCCAGGTTGCGAACCATTATTCGACTGGAAGAATTTTTATCATCGAACCATTGAATATTAAATTAACCATCGTACACTTTCGTGAACCAAGAATTATTGAACTTTCGGGGAATCTTTGGCTTTTACAATTTTAATTTCCTTTTATATTCATTTTCTAACGTCCGCTTTATGCAGGTTGCAAAATTGTAATTAGTATTTTACTAGAAATAACCTTCTTCGTATTTTGAGAATCGTTGCGATCATCCTCCGACTGAAAACTTAACGAATATTAACAATTTTCGTGTCATTGGCAAGAATTGCGACTCTGTATCCATATAATGCCCAGATAAACTTGTTCAACAACGATTCGATACGCACCGTCCACGACCAGAATGTTGCATGCTCGAAATGGTAACGAAACAGCGACAGAATTTGCGTGTTCCACGGTTGGCTGGGCAACAAAGTGACTGGAACTAACGACTCTATGAATTTATCCGTGGCGAACGTGTCCTCGAGGGTTCCACGATCATCCGTGGAGTTGATCGAGCAAAGAGCGAACGTTCGTTGGCCAGGGCATTCCAGCTTTTCGTTACTTTCCAACAGAGCTGGAAACGGTTCGGCCTCGAACTTTCCTCCACTTCCTCCACTTTGATCCAGTTATTTCAAACGAACCCGATCGCCTGCGGAGATCGACAACTCCACGATTACGCCACCTGGGTTGCCGAGATTTCTTTGCCCTTTGAGTTGCCGGATCCTTCGGGCTACGACGATTAACCCTTTCGTGGGCTCCGAACTACTTCGGCCGGCAAACTTCCGGTAACCAGACACTCCACGCTCGAAAGATTTTCCTGTGAAAATAAGGAATTTTGCCAAATCTGTTTTTCTGATTTTCTTTTCCAAAATCCTGTCCCTGTATTAACCTAACCCTCGGTAAGGACATTAACACGTTGGCTGCCACGGGGGTCACCGGTGACCGGTACCCGAAATTTTGTACAATCAAATAATTAATCGATTTGAAAGGTTAAATTTGAAAATTAGTTGATTATATTCTTAATAATTAGGATTTCAACGTGTCTGACTACGCACGTCCGTTTTCACCGTGGCACTCAACGTGTTAATTCTTACAGATTGTATTGAACAATATGATCGAGTAATATTTGATCTCTGAAATTGAAGATTTATAAGAATCTACTTGGAAGGGTTTGGACGAGCCAGATGGTAATGAAACGAAGATTGATCGATTATTAAGAGATAGAGGAGACCGTTCGATCGTTTGCCGATGAAATTTCCGTTTCAATTATGTTGATATTGATTAGACGCCGATAACCACGATGGCCAACCGACCGAGCAGTTTAACAGGTGGTCAAGAGATTCGCAAGAGTAGTAATTGAACCGTGCTGCAACAGAGCAATTTCCACCCGGTCCGTAGATGAACTTTTATCGTCTTTAACGAGCCTTCGATTGAAATCGTGGGATCGATTTGCACCGCATAGGGAAATTAATTCCTCGTTGCAAGTGGAAGAATGCTTTTGTAATCTCTAATCGATACACCTTCCCTTATTTTGATGTTATTTTATAAATTGCAACGAGCGAGACTTGCAATTATGTAGTTTCTGACGCTTGTAAAATTGTCTCATAATTTATTACACGAAACTTAAGCATCGAGATGTAACAAATAACTATTCTGATTACAATTAGGAAAACTACAATTTGATATTAGAATGGTTAATACTTGTTTTCGACACTAGTCGAGGTGTTGATCCTTACTTAGCGTAATGTACACCATTCTTAAATATTATTTACGAAGTTGTAACCGAAGTTGTAATACCGACGTTTATTGCTAAATTTGATAAGATCGGGTAGGAGATACGTTGGATTCCTTGATTATTGCTGGGACGGTTGGAAGCTATGAATTAAAGATGTCACGTGCTCGGTCCACACAAATCGATGTGTACATAAACTTTTACAAATTTTGGAAGTTTGATTGTGAACTGCTCTGTCGAGGACCGGAGCCGTCGTAGCAGAAACTGCTTTATATATGATTCATTTCTCAATTTTAATAAACTATATTTCTTTGTTTGTCGACATTTTCTTGTAATGCGCCGAGACCTAAATAACTTACTTAATCAAAATTGGGAAACGATTGATTTGAGTCGAAACATTTTTATATCACAAGACCTGGCAAAGTGCAGGGAAGTAAAAAGTGGATAATTACTTCAAGAATCTCGTAAACATAATCTTTCGACGATTGAACCAATATAACCCGCCTTGGTTCATTAAAACCACCAATTACCTCGCCCGAGACATCGACCGTGTAGTTTCCAGAGACTGGCTCCGTAATCCAAACACCGAACATAGTAAGCCTGATGGCCGTCAATTTGGCGAAATTCAGCTCGTGGAGGCGCTTAAGTACAGACACCGTGGACACGCAACCCTGTTCACCAACCGGAAGATAATTAGGCGCGTGCATCGAACGACCATCCATCGTCGCATCATCTCGAAGGAAGCGGCCCGTGAAATCCTATTTTTTTAATTTTTTTTTCGTAGCCGATCGAGGATCGTTCGAACGAGACACCAGGGGTAGGATTACGGATTCCGTGAGGTCGCGTGACCGACCGCCATGAAGAATTGAAGCCGCTTTGCCACCTTCGGCACGTCCCTCCGTTCGTACAATTAATTTTTTATTCGTTTTGGAATTTCCACGCTCGCTCGCGTGTCCGTTTCCGTTGTCTGCGGTTCGCCGAACGCCGCGAAATAATTATTTGCATTGTACGTGTTCGTCAGCCGCGCGATTAATTCTTCCCTCGTTCTGGTTAATTTTAACGCGCCGCTTGGCGGATCGCACCGGAAGCTGCGGTTATTATTGCCTCTACGTTATGACGTATCAGATTTCAAATTCCAGTATCCAGTTTTATTATTCATTTTACGGGCGAAGCGTACATTGATCGAACGCAGATTTGTCATCTAACCGTAACCCGATCGTTTGCATAGTGGTCTGTTTACAGAGTGAAACTTTTGACAATCGAAGGCCCTGTTTTGAAAAGATAAAATCGCAGATGTTCAATGCAATTTTTTCGGAATAAAGAACATGAACATGAAATCCCATAGAATCTCGGACGTAGAATAATAAATATTCAGAGTGGGGTCGGCAAAGGGTTAACAGTAATCTTTTCTTGGACCTGGGTAATATTTTCCACGATTCTACGAAACGAGAAGGGTCAGGTTGTGTTAATAGGTGTTCGGTCTTTCCGAGAATCGTGGATACCTTCTTTTCCTTTTGTTTTCTCCGGTGTTCTCGTTCGATTTACTACCTGGCAGCCTCGGGCAACGGAATCATCTCTCTAGCCCTCGGATTACCAAGAGTTTTCGAGGGCTTTGAAAAATCCTCTGCCACTAATTGCAACCCGGCCACCGATAAACCAGCGACAAAGAAAGGAACGATAAGCTTTAACGATTCAAGTTTCCAGAAAGAAACAATAATTTCTTTTTACAATCTTACCGGTCATTCCTTTCTGAATTAATTTCCAGTTTTTTTTGTTTTGTTTATAAATCTTGATTATATCGACGATCTGTTTTGTTGCACACCGAGGTTAATTTTTGTCGTTTCAATATAATCTTTGGATTTGAAAGACGAAGTCTAATTAAAAACTGAACTATGTTCAGAGTCCTACACGAGGTGACAGTATTTCCACGTTTCAACCGTTTCGTAGACATCGAAACTCGAATCGAACCTTCGACTAAATTTTTCCCACGAAATTCCGAATATTCTACCTTTCAAACACGGGTTCAGAAATCTGGTATTTTATCTCGGATGCAGGAAGAAGGAGAACCGAGTGGGTGGATACGTCTCCTCGGTGGGAATTTGTCAGTCAAATAGAACGTCGTTAACGATACGAAAAATAGAAGAGAAGAGAAAAAGGAGGTCGGTAAGAAATCTGGTTCTTTCGAATTCAAACACGGGTTTCGCCGAGTAAGCAACGTGTTCAGCTCCTTCAACCACGAAATTCATTCGTTACGGGGCGATCACGTTCCTCGTGTAAATGACGAGTCCTCTCGCTCGAGGGTAGGGATAAGTGGACCGGAAGAGCGGGTCTCCACGGCACTCGGATGCACGGGTCAGAAGAAGGAGAAGGGTGAAGGGGGGGGGGGGTGGAAGCCTAGGTGGTCGGTTTGGTTCGTTGATTTTTCCACGACGGGAACAAAAGAGACGGGTGGTGGCCGTTGGTTAAGTAAAAGTCACGTTCGACGGTTACAGCAAGTGGCACTTGTTCGAAACAATCACGAACACGCGAATCAGGGATGGGTGGAGGAGGTAAGGGTGTGGGGGGTTAAGTGACGTTTGTTCGATCGAACCGGGAGACCCGTTTAATCGCCGCCAAGTGTCTCGAGGTTGGCCTGGCGAGATCTCTTGATAAACGGCGTACGCTGCCACTTTACGGCCGGAAAGCGTCGTTCGATTAGCGATATTTTTAAACGAGACTCGAGAAAAATTTGCTGGAAACATTGTTAAACTCTGTCGTAAAACAAAAAAAGGAACTGAAACACGCGATAGAACGTTGGAATAATCCTTTCGATGAACTGTTTTTTAATCGAACAATTTCAGCTGTTACTGTTTGGACAGTTAGGGAAACAGGTATGAATATGTTGTTATTTTCTGTCGTCGGGAACGATTGACGTCACCGTCAGTTCCAAATAGCGAAACCGACGAGAAATCTTGGCCGGTGCGCGTAACACGGGTCAGTTTTCGAGTACATTACCGGAGGCAGCATCAATCAAGTTGCAATTTGAAAATTGCAGCCCACGCGACGGATGTTGGGCTAATCGATCGCATTATGCGAGCGTCGCGACGTGTGGCGCACGTTAACGGGCGTCGACTGCTTGATTATCGCCGCTGACGGCACGTAATAACGAGGCTTGGAAACTCGTGGATCCCGAAAACAGCGTGCCCCATCGAATGAATTGATTCGCTTCTCGGCGAAAAAGCACGCGAAAAATGCCAACGTTCGCTGATTGACCGTCCACGCATCGGGCGAAAATCGATGACGGAAATGATGTTTGTTTATCGTAGATTAAACTGTGGGACGGAGGATTCGCGAGTCACTGATGATCGAAACATTGTTCGAAAATTGTGCGATGTTTAATGACGTAAATAACTATTTTGAAAATCAACCCCTTAATATTTGGACATTTCCAGGAGTAATAAAATGTTTTGAAATTGTCAGTTTATACGCTAAAAATCATGTGAAATTACTTCGTAAGTTGGTTGAATCGTCGCTCGTTTCAACGAAGAGCCAGCCATTTTGTATTGCAGGTATTGTTGGGGCATTCATGTAGTCGTGTTTCTAAAACTTTAAGCTTCAAATTGATGTATCGTAAGTGACAGTAGGCGATACTTTTATGTTATGAAATCGTATCGAGCTGGAAGCAGACATTTGACACTTGACGGCTGACCATATACTGGTCTATACTACTTGAGTTAAGCTTATCGGTGATGTTATCATTCGCCTTCGTGTTTATTAATTATGATACTTATGTTACTCCCATTTAACGTTATTTATGCAACAAATCAAACGCTATTAAGCATACTAACTCAAAAGACTTAATCAATTTATGCTTATTAAAAAAATTGACTCAAGTTCCTATTCAGATCTCATATTATTTGGTAAACGTTGCATCAAAGAGAGAACTTCATCTTGCTGATATTCAACCGAAAAAAATAAATAAATAAAATTTCATACAATTTTGACCTAGTTTGTTAAAAGATTCAAAGATAAAGAAAAGCCTACGACTATACAATTTTACAAGAATTTTACAAAACGCGTAAGGTAATATTTACCCTCAACGCTAACGCCTCTGTTTTGAACGTGCTCGTAACTATCCTCACGCTCGGTTTCAGACCGGAAACCGCGTTACAATCCTCGCAACAGCGTCGATCGAGTTTCGCCGAACGAAAAGCCATAGCACCGAAACGAAAATCGACAGCGTAGCGGGCCGGAACTCGAGCAGACATTAATCGTTACAGGCTGTTGTTGCTCGCCGGAAGTAGCGTCGAAACCACGCGAATTAGCAAGAAATACGAGGCGGTTGCTCGACGCGTCGGAACGGTTCGGTGACGTGCCTCGACGACGAAATCGAATTGATACGACGGTGAATACTCGGAGCAATTCATTTTTCGCCCCGCGTCCAGGGAGGGGAAATGTTTCCTTGGTTCGTTTCGACCGAGCGAGCAAATTAAGGAAGGCAGCACGCGGTCTTTGTACGATGAATTATGGAAATACGAAGCTCGCATTCTAAACACCATTTTAACGAACTCAATTAAACGAGAAGTTCGGTCCAGGCCGCGAGTTTTCCTCGTAATTCAACCGCCCCGTTTCTCCTCCGACACGCTATTCGCTCGACGCTTTAAACCCCTTTCGAGTTTATAGAATATTCAAACAATTTAATAAACCCTTATATCACTTATCACGTGCTAAAAAATATATCATCGTTCCATTTAAGCTCCTCAAGAAAACCATTGCCTTCGTATATCGTCTTGATTCCTATTTCAGTAGTATAACTCGATGCTTTGTCAGACGAACGAGCTATACCACTCGAATCTTAAGGTTACTCAAAACTTACCCCAAATGAACCCTTTCGAATTATAATTTTCGTATCGTTTCTAACGAATATCAAAAACACATCACGTCAGACCTATTCTACTTATTCGTCAATTTATACCGTTTGTTTGAAGTGACAAAAAAGAAACGATAAAACAGCGTCGATTAAAAAGTACGCGACTGAGCATGTGACAGGCAGGAAAAAATATACTCTACGACGGGATTTATAGAACTAAACGAGCGAAGCGGGTGTTACGGTTATTTTCAAACCGACCTACTTCGTAACCCTTGTAATTTAATTATATCGCCGTGAACGACCTTTACTACAATTTACGGGGAAGCTATTTAAAAAAGAAAAAAATGGAAAGAAAAAATGGAAGGGAAACAGAAAGAGTGGAAAACGGGGAGTACGTGTTTCGGAAGCGATTCGCGGTTCTGATAATAGAGAATTTTATTCACAAATTTCCACTGCCTGATTAACGAGGAATTAATTGATTCTGTTTAATGGACGGTTAATAGTTTGGACGCCGAAGTCGAAACTAATCGCACGGGTAATTGAATAGTTGATGGGATTGAGTAAAATGGACGCATGAGCTGGCCCTCCCCATAATGAGACGCTTATTGAAAATATTGAATTGTTCGAAGAAAAATGAATAGCGTCTTGCACGAAGTTACTTCTCGAATATTGAAATGGAACCTGATGAAACAACGGGTCGGTTACAAATTTATCCATTTTGCTAAATCAAGTTATGTTATATTTATCGATCGGTTAAAAAGAGTATTTTTCTTTTTCTTTTTTAGCTTCGATGCAAATCTGGTATATGAGCCGTTTTTTTTTTTTTAGTGTTATAAGTCCACTTTTGGAGAAAAACGAGTTAATGGTAATTTTAGTGAGATTTTATATTTATAAAAAAAAGAAATGGGCTTATGCCACTTTAAAAAATAACGGCTCATATTCGAGTGCAGCTAACATTGTACATGTTGCATTCGCTGTATCGAAATTCCGTTGCTGCATTGTAAACCATAAAACCCTCTATTAAAATGAACGAATATTTTTATCTTTTCGTGAGTATTGTACGGATTTTTACAAAAACCGAACAAAATACAATTTATGTAATTTTCCGGTCGCCTGCCTCTGCAATCGTATCGACAGAATTTCAATTAACGCTTCAACGTTTTAGCTTTTGTAATAAATAAAAAATACACTTTGATACTTTACGTTATTCACAGTTCATGGTTTGCCTTTTCAACACGCGAAAGACAATCCTATTCGGAATTGTTAGCAATAAAAATATGTGATTCGAGGATTAAAATTCTTAAAAAAAAAAAAATGGTTTTTCTTTCGGATGTCATATTTCAGTAGTATAGGTTAACTCTTGGTCAGACACCGGTTATACTACTGAATTCTAAAGTTACTTAACACGTTGGTTGCCACGGTGGTCGACTGGCACCAGAAATTTATTACAACCGAATAATTAACAAAAAAAATTGTGAAATAAACCGCGGATAGCTTTGATATTAACCTACTAACGCTAACTATCGAATTGAAAGGTTAAATTTGCAAATTAGTTGATCGCATTCTTAATAATTAGGGTTTCGGCGTGTCTGGCTACATACGTTCGTTTTCACTGTGCCAGTCAACGTGTCAAAACTTATCCTCACTATTTTTCAAGAATCGTGTAAACCCGAAGTCTTTGTCTTATGAAACGAAGTCTTATGCTTATAAAAATATAAGCATCGAAATCGAAACGGAAACATCATAGTCCTTCGCACCGTTTGATCCGCTATCGGTCAGAAGCGTACGCAACGTGTACAAAATAAACGACAAGGATGGAAAATAATAAAAGAATTGCACGTCCAATTTCCAATTGATCACCATCGAGGTTGGTAGGACCCGTTATTCGCGCGGTCGAACGTAACGCGCGTGCTGCAAGCTCGTCGGCCTCGAAAAGCCGCACAAACGCTCTTCCCTATCGTCGACGAAGTAAATGGCCGACAGCTTTCGCGCGGGAATCGAACAAAAACGACCCGTTCGTCCCGTTGTTCCCGCTATTTTTTCCGCCAGATTCGCGCCATCGAGCATCTCGAGCAATTACCCGACAACCCGCGCCCTCTCTCTCTCCCCCCGCCGCCCCTAAGTGGCGTGAACGACGAGGGAGAGGGCTCGATATTCACCCCCCTTGCAAACCTTCCGACATCCCCTTTTTTTATATACGCCACTGATTTGTTACGATAACAAAATGTTGTAGAATTAGAATGAAATACGTTGATATTTTCATTGCGTCTGAATTCAACAAATTGTACATCAACATTTCTATTTGTTTGAAGTTAATGGGCAAAAATATAATATTTTTGAGCGATGGTGTATGATAGTTCTGTTTTGATTAGGAAGCTTCAGATTGCAAAGAAATATCTTTGAATTTCTGTTGATCTGAAAACTTCCTGTTGCAAAATAGCGTCGTTGAATTTTCTTCAGCATACGAAGTTAACACGTTGGCTGTCACGGTGGTTACCGGTGACTGTCACCCGAAATTTGTTACAATCAAATACTCAACAGAAAAGCTGATGAAATAAGCTATGAAAATTAATCGATTGTATTCTTAATAATTAGAATTTCAACGTGTCTGACTACATACGTCCGTTTTCACTGTGCCAGTCAACGTGTTAGCACTGTTCGGATTATACATGATTCTTCGAACATCCTGTGTGGGTATCGATCCCGTCTTCGTGATTTGAATTTCCGAGTTGCTACGTGCCCAACCCATCCCTATCCCACCTCCCCCCTGTCTGTCTGCAATGCCCGCAGCCAGGCAAAGGATTAAAACACGGTTCTAAGGAACGAAATGCTTTAACGCGATCGGTTAAGAAAGTTTCGGTTAACAATATTGTTAATGACCGGTAGCCAGAGTAGACGCGTTTCATCTTCTTCCTTTCTTTTCTTTTTTTTTTTTTTTTCGAGTTCCACGATGCTCGAACGCTTAATTGGATCGGACGCGACGTTCTTTAAGCCTCTAGGTTTCTGTCGCTAAATCTGGATGAAGTTTCCCGGTATAATCTTGTGAATTCAATCGGAAAGGATCGAAAAGTATCCCGTCGGAGGAATTAAGAAAATGAAATGTCATCTACCGTTAACGAGTTCTTTCCTTGCGTTCTTTCTTGGATTTTGCTTAAGCTTCCCGGTGTTACACGAATTCTGTAACAAAATTCAGCTCGCCGCAATTATTAACGACTCGGGATCCTTCGATTCTCCAATTTTTCGTGTTATACAATTTTTACGACAAATTCGGAACACTAATTGCTGCAATACGATTCGAATATTTATTAATTTACTTTGGGGCATCGATTGAACCGCGATTGATCGAATGCAAACAAACTCGCGCGAATGTTGTTCCGGTTTCCGCTGATTTTCCAAAAATTCGAACGATATTATATTTCCACGATCGATCGTTATTTCGCTTTCGCAATATCCGCACTTTTCATATACCAACGTGAGTGCAGCATCTAGCGAATTTAATACGCGTTCGCGTGTTTTCGAAATAGAATACTTCGTATATTAACTTTTTCCAATCAACAGAAGGCGAAACGCCGTTGTTCAAACCGTGAACACGGAACGAAACGTTTTTATACTTCGTTCAAACAGTCGCGTTCAATTTTGTATCAACCCCTTTGTGTATTAATTAAAATGAATTGGCTGGTCGTTAAAGCTAACAATTTTCAAGACAAACAAGCTGTGTTCGATGAAACAATCTTTCGTTATATTCGCAGTAATTTCGATGAAATAAGGATAAAATCCGGATAATCACCGTCGAATGTTTCGAGTATCTCGAGGATAATGGCAATGTATTATTTCGACGCAATGTTTATCGAAAGACAAAGCTGTCGAACAGCCAGTCGGATCGGCGATAAAATCCATAGAACAATTCAAGTGGATACGACGTTTCTAAGGAAGCTGGTTCCCATTCAAAATTCTCAGATGGCGAACGATAGCGAACACATGGTTGATCGGAATGTCCTAAGAGCATTGGACGACAGATGTTCATCTTGATCCAGCTGCACGAGGGAGGAGAAATATCCGGGTCCCGTTTCGAAGCCGTGAGACACGGAATATAAACAAGGAAACGGCGGGAATAAAAATTGTATTACCGCTTGGGGGTTAACGACGAAGCCACCGTAAAACATTTTATTCCCGGTCGCTTTTGAGAACCGGCGAGCCAGCGGAGCGAACCAGCCTGCGACACACTTTATCAGCTCCGGTGCTCGCGGGACCCAACCCTCGTGCAGTCCGTGAAATATGAACAGAAGCTTTCCGAGTTCGTTGTGGAACGAGTGAAACAGAAACGCACCGGAAAGGAACGGGAATCGGTAAAAGTCGAACGATACCGGAAGACTGGATCCTGGAACATTTTAAGAGATGCTCGATCGAGTTTTAAGAATCAATTTATAGTCGATTCTAGAAATCTTGGAGGAGTGCGTTAATGAATTCTTACGTGTTAAAAATTCAAACCAGGGACGCAGGTAGTTGAGCATTATTTGGAATATTGGAATTTTTATGATATTTAATTTGGTGGCTTGCGCTGATTAATTTGGTATTCGAAGCTTTCGGTAAGTGGAATTTGGAATTTTGAGGCATTGGTAGTTAAAAATTTGAGACCTTGACAGGTCGAGATTATAAAATTTCCCAGTATTTGGAACTTGGTATACCTGTATTTTATAATTTTGAGGCATTGAATTTAGACCTTGGTATTCGAAACTTCGGGGCATCGATGCAAAGAATTTTGAGGCGTTAATACACAAAAATTGTGAAACCATAGCTTGCAATAACGCTTTTATTTCACCTTTGAAGTATTACTCAGCATACCTTCGAGAATCGTTAACATTCCTCTGTGTTCTCTGCAATTAAAACACGAATCGGAATCAAAGCTTGTGGATTCAGCAACAAAATCGTCGTTCCCTCAGCACGACACAACAGAATCGGAAGAAATGATGCGAAAGAGATCATGCAAACGGAAATTTGTATTCCGGTGTTCGTCTGTCTTCCGAGAGGCTTGAATTATTCTGAATATTCATCGCGAAATTAATTAACAGATACTTCAACCTCGGTTTCGCATGAAAATTTATTAAGGAACGAGTTCGAATAGTACGTGACACGGAAACAACGCGCGGAGAATTCGTCGGAATATTCATCCAGGAATCGTTTATAAAAAAAAAAAAAGAAAAAAGAAAATAAATCTACGATCATATTCTTCGTTCGATTATTTTGTTTCGGGAAATTGAAAGCCGGGATAGTCAAAAAAATAGAAGCTCACAAGTTTGTGTATTACAGCTACTATTTCGTAATTACTAATAATATAATATTTCCAAATTTCCAAGTTCCAGATTCCAAAGTTTTCTAATTCCTAGAAATATAATATTTCCAAATTTCCGAATTCTTAAAAATATAATATTCGATAGTTCCCTAATTTCTAAAAATATATTTCCAAACTTTCAGGTTTCCAAATTCATAATATTTCCAAATTTTCAGATTCCTACAAGTATAATATTCCAAAGTTTCCTAATTCTTAAAAATATTATATTTCCAAATTTTCAGATTCCTAATAGTATAATATTCCAAAGTTTCCTAATTCCTAAAAGTATATTTCCAAACTTTCAGGTTTCTAAAATTATAATATTTCCAAATTTCCAAATTCTTAAAAATATACTATTTCTAAGTTTCCAATGTACCTGCAACGCCCAGGGAACAAAATAACACAATCGAACCAGTCTGATAGCCATAACTGGTGCAACTATTGGTCAGCTTTGAAGAGCATTCGTAAAGGAGTGGCTGGGTCGAATAATTACGTATTCCAACCATTAACCATTCTCTTTTGGGCGATCGTTTCGATTATCCTTCGTTCGGATGAATTATTGAAGCTTCCCAATTCTTCAAGCCCGCTCGTTCCTCCATCGATACGTGTACGTAAGTGTCTTTCGCGGTTTTCAAATTCAACGAGCACCGTGGAAAAATGGAAACATCGAACGGTGTGTTCATGTTGGTTAAATATTCACGGTATCGAGGCCACCGAAAGCATCGACGTGGCTCGTTAAAATTCATTCGGAATAAACGTGACTACGAGAACGGAAGCTGTTATTTTTCTTTTTTGTTTCTTTCCATCTTTCTTCTATTTGTTGTATCTTCTGTTTTCATGATAGTTTGGACGTGTACCGGTGTTCGTGTTAACGCGGTTCGAATATTATCTATTTTTCTTTATTTGAAATTCGAGCTTTTGTTCGTGTAACTCTTGTGAATTGGCTTTCCCTTGGGGGGGTGGGTGAAGCCACCGATGTAAATTTTATCGGTTTCGTCGTAACCACGAAGGAATCTTCATGCTAATATCTGAGTGCAAGCTGGTTAAAATATTCACCCGGTAACGGGAAGATATTGATATTACATAGGAATATCCGATTAAGGAATTTTGTAATTCGAATAATTTGGGAAATTTGAATCAAATTTCCGGACCGTGGGAGATATTCGGTTGAACCTAAAACCGAAACGCTTCGAGTGCTCGGGATATCCGTTTTCCTAGTTTTAACAGAATCTACGATATTTAAAACACTTTGATTATTAAAATATGAATGTTAAAGATCTACGCTTTGGTATTTCAAGCATTTGAAAGATTTAATAATCGACATTGAAGTCTTGGTATACAAACTATTGAAGTTTTAATATTTGAAATTGGGGCTCCGGTATTTAAAGTATTAAAGATACAATAGTTGATATTGGCGCTTTGCTATTTTAAATATTAAAGTGTTAACATTCAAAATTAAAGCTTTAAATAATTGAAATATCAAAATTGTGATATTCGAAACTAAATCTTTAATAATTAAACCGCAGAATCGGCTTCGAAGCTTGAATATTTAAAATGCCCGCTTAAATTTTCACGCTGAAAAGCCAAAAGACCTTCGAAATATAATTTTGCGATATTTTTACAAGAACTTATTACGTTTCCAGTACAAACGTGTTTAAAAGCATCCGGTTCTGTCGCAACAAAATTGTGATTACAGAAAGCTTGACTAATAAACGAATCGAACCAATTATATTTATTTAGTTTCTTTCTGTTTTCTTTATTCTTTGCCGCATAAAAAACTGAATAACTAATTCACGACGACACGGATCGATTTTAATTAACTCGTTGATTGATCAAAGTGCATTGAACCCGTCCAATTAACGAGTCTCGAAGGTCTTTTGTTTGCCAACTTGGACATTTTCACGATTTTTGTTTACAACAGTTCCACGAAAATGAACTTTCACGACGAAAGCTAATTACACAAAGTGCTCGCCGGATCGTGTTAAATGAGAACGGAAGCGAGGAGGTAGGGCGTTACAGCGGTGACTTAAGAAAATCCTGAGCGATCTTCTCATTAGAACCAGCCCCGTTTTCACAGCCCGCGATAAATTCAATCGCTATAATACGTTGCTTTGCGGACAACATGTTCGCTCCTTGTTTCGAGGATACTTTTACCAAAGGATATTCTCAAATTGAGGAACTCAACGAGAGTTGCTTTTCTGTAAGAATTCTCACCTAAAGTTGTATATTTTACGAAAAAGGAGTTTAATTTATTCACTGCCCCAGTAGAAGTGGACGAAAATAATCAGACGTGTTAGAAATCTAAGTATTGAGGATAAGTAAGCTTCTAATTTATTAATTAGTATTATTGCTATAATAGCAGAGCAATTAGTAATATAAATTAATAAATAATTTTCAAATTTCTAACCCCTTAATTTACTAATTTACGTTATTTCCATAATTATGCCCATTAATCCGAAAGACTGGTAAAACTTTACTATAAATAATCTGCAAGCGTATATTTTACATTATAAAAGATTTGCTGTCTACATCGATCGATTCTTTGAGTTGTTCCTATACGGATAAATGATTGTAGTTTTTAAAAAACGTCAAACTTACGCATCAAAGTTAGTTGGATCATAAAATATCGTGGCACATCACGAGAGATGACGATTCATCGCATAGTGAACAGGTCGGACCTTCGTGGTCGATCGATCACCGTTACCTCTTGGTAAAAGATGCGATAATGATCGAGTAGTTTGAATGGTGTTTTACCTCCTTGGCTAAATTTCCGATGCTTTATCGTACCATCTGGCGACCTGTTCCATTCAGTTTCGTGCCCTTGCTGCAACCGAACGTATTGGAGATCTAATCAAATGCCCGTACCTATCCGACGGTATCGGTATTTGTGTTACATTTCCAGACAGATCAATTTCATGAGGTGTCGTATACGAAAGAGACTCTGATTTATTACTCGAATTCATTTCATCGGCGATGTGATTACACCTTTAAAAATGACCAAATTTCCACGTCAAAATCGGAGCTTTGATATTTGAAGTTTTGCTATTTAACCCAGCCACGGTTATTAACCCTTTCAGAACGGGACAATTCGAAAGCCCATTTAACATATAATTATTACAATCTTACTTTTATAAAGCAAGCATAGTCAATTTCGAATATTTTACCATAGCATCAAGAAAGCAAATTAGAAAATTCCAGAATACCAACTCCATGTAAATATTTCGACCCTGCCTACGTACTCAAGGGGTCGAGGGGTTAGTTAAACATTCCTCCGAATAGATTCGACCCATATTGTCAGAAAAATCTACCTGAGCGCATGTTAATGCGATGTATACGACATTGATTCGAGTTCGATGACTCTCCCCGATTACCATCGAACCCATCCTGAGCCTCGATTAGGTCCATCGAACCAGACGAGCCTTTCATCGGCTGAAAGCAACATGCACGTAATCCAGAGCACGATTTACCGTAGTGCAGCTGCACGTAACCCGGCCGATCACGCCGGGTCTTCTAGTTAACCTGTCGTCGAAAGTGTTCTTTGTCCGGGTTCCACGATCGGCGAGGACGTGCTATGGTTACTGAACGCTTGCGGTTTCAACGACGAACAGGTATCTACAGGTTGCTGATTTTTCTCGAGGCTCTCTTTTCCGCGAAAGATTTATGATATTTTGATGGAGATAGCGGGATTCTGTGTCACCTCGAAAGATTTCAATCCTTTCCGCTATGTCGATCTTAGCTGAAGTGTTTCGAATCTTTCGCATCTGGAATTTTGGAAAATGGACCGGGTTAGTCTCGTAACTGATATGATAGGGTTTTTTAATTCGGTGATAAATAGAAGGCGTATTCTAACTTTTATTACTTGATTTACCCGGATAATTCTTAGCATTCTTGTTGATTTTCGGGAGAAAAATTCGGTAGGGATGTCGGTAAACTCGTAAGGTAAGGGACAAGACAGTCAGCTACGGTATGGGTGATCCATAATTCCAGTAGTCAATCCAAATATCCTGATATCAATGATTCCCATTTTGCCCATCAAAAATCACCTTCCCTTCTATAAAATAAAATAAAGCATCTTCAATACCTATACATCAATTGATTCGATTTTCAACCACTATAAAATGTGCAAAATAGAAAATTAAGATCTTGTCGGTGAATTGAAAATTGACCGAAGCTTGTTAACCCGATATTCGCCCAGCATCGCCTGAAGTGAAATTCAGCAAATTGAAAATTTCCGAAAAAGAAAGAAGAATATCCGACGACCCGGTTTCGACAATGCGGAAAGAACAAGCTATCCGAGAGTTACCAGTAATAACGCATCCATGTACATCGAACAGCGAGCATTCAGGTGCATCGATGCCGAAGAATCGTGCTTGGTGCACGAACTGCACTAGGGAAGAAAAATGGAATCCAGCTCGTGTATCATGGCCGTCTTAAGCAAAAACGGGGTTGGGAAAAATCGGTAAAGCAACCCAGATATATGCTGCCTATCAAAAATATTGAGGCATTTTGTTCAGAATTGCATTGTAATGTGACAGCATAAGTCACAGCAAACAGGTATCAAAATGTATCATAAATTAACACATTAAGCGAGGTCTTTCACGTTAACTGAAATTGTTAACAATCCATTAATTGATAAAAGGAACTATGAAATAAATCGCGGATAGCGTTAATATTAAGCTAATAATGCTGGCTGTCGAATTAAAGGGTTAATTTTGAAAATTAATCGACTGTATCCTTAATAATTAGGATTTTATCGTGTCTGTCTACGTACGTCCGTTTTCACTGTGAAACTCAACGTGTTAACGTTGGTTTCTTTAGGGAAACTGGCACCGTGGGGGTACAATGTCTGGATACTTAATAACTGCTATGTATCACGTATTTAGTATTTAGTACGCTTTGCGTTACGTACGTATTACGTATAATTGCCATGTATTACGTTCAGAAATCCTGAAATTTCTTCAAATTTAACCCTTTCACTCTGGAGACTCTAACTCACCCTCGTTCCGAGCTTCTAGATTTCAATGTATCCCAACCTTCTAAAGATATAACGTTCCAAAATTGTCACCGGAAATATACAATATTTCCACGCCATGGCGAAACAGTTAAACATCAAAAGCGTCAAAAATCATTGTATTAGGTTTCATTAAATAAACATTTCACTGCATCGATGGACGGTGCAATATTTATGACCGGCGGCGTATATTTAAAATACTCGATGCATTCAATCGACGAGGGGGGGAAGGGGAGTTAGTATCGAATCGAAAGAACCTCGCGAGAAATCTTCTCCCGGAAGTGGATGCAGTAAATACACGATATATATGCAAAGTGTGTACCGGCTTGAAATTCCGTGGCGAACTAACGACCCCTCAGTGCCGTATTTTATAACATCCTTCCCCAACCCTCGCCCAGGGAAATATTGGAAAACTATGAAATTTCTCGACCCTCCTACCGCCCCACTTGTCTCGTTCTTTATACGTCGAAAACATGGACAGGTAGCGACGAGTTCGTGGATTACTTAGGAATTTATGTAGGGATAACGCGAGGGACTCGACGGGGCCTAGATTCGATGAATTACAGGAAGCCGTAGCTCATGCTCGACACGAGCCTCCAGAACTTCCTGTTGCGCTCGTTCGATACGGATATAAGGCGTTCCGGATGGAATTCGATGCGGTTTGAACGGGAAATAGAATGAACATATATGTATATTGTTATTTTATTTGGTACGGAAATTAAGGGTTTTGGATAGATAATAATTGAATGCAATATTCGGAAGACCTAAGGACTCCTATCGAATTTGGAAAATTTAGTTGTCTACATTGATCTAATATATTATAGTAGAAAAATAATTCCAAGCGCTGGAAATACTTTTAAGTAACAATAGATAAATATAGAGAAGTAGAGTGATCGATAGAAAGAAGATTAAAGTATTCAAAGATTAGATTAGACTACGTTCTTGGATAATTTGATCCAAAAGTTCCATACATATTTTTGGAACTATATTCCTCGTAATTAATAACTTTCATCAAATAGTAGGTACCTGGTATCCCATCGATATTGGGTATCCTAATTTAACGCAACCCCGGTGGTTCGGTTATTAAACAAACATAAATAAACATGTTAATAATTTACAATTATTAACACCGATGGATGTATCAATACCCAAATATTTATAAATAAATTTTCACGAAAATAGCCAGACAAATAAGTCCAAAGTATTAACCAAACTCTCATATAATTCAAGTGGAAATTTTAAATAGCTATTACATTATTCTTTTTATAAATAAAATTCTTGGGAACGGACTTTTGATTCTGAGAAGATACGAAACGAAATTCTGGCGAATTATCTGAATTGGCGGTGGAGAGATCGCCGGAAGCGTAGAGAATATGCACAGCGATCATCAACAGCGATCATTGTCCCTCTGAAATGGTTGAAAGGTATCACGAGCCTTTTCAAAGCTTTCGAGCGCAACCTTGTTAGTCGAATTCATTGCGGAAGTTGGACGTCAAAGCGTAACGAAACACGGGCAAGCCCGCAAAATCGGGTGCATTCGCTTTGGCAATAACGAGGACAACTTCGGCGCAATTGTTTTTAATGCGTCTGTCTCTCATCGACTTTTCTATAAAACGGGATTAACGTCGGAACACCGAAAACCTGATGGAAATTATAAGTTCTTTAATGTTTCGTGCGCTTCTGTATCGATGCTGCTATTTTACGCATAAATGTCCGGGCGAAACGTTTGCTCTTGTTTCACGAGTTATAACACGAGCTTGTATAATCCATTTTATTGTTATTCTTTAATCGGATTTTTGAATTTCCAGGACCTAGGAATTGAATTTAGTCGAACTGAAACGAAACTCGGATTGGTATGGAAGTTGCACCAGTAATTAAGTAATTAAAGTAGATAATTTTAATTTAGGAACTCCACACTTTGGATAGTGTATGAATCAGTAGCTAATAGGCTCTAGAAATTTCATTTAGTCGAATTAAAATAAAACTCAAATTTTCGTAAAAGTTATACTAGTAATTAACTAATTAAAGTAGAAAATCTTAATTTAGGAATTTCACACTTTGAATAATGTGTGAACCTCTGGAAAATAAACCCTAGGAATTTAATTTAGTCGAATTAAAATAAAATTCAAATTGGTACGAAATTTTAGAAAATTGTAAAAATCTTCGTACTGAAATTTTAATTCTACAGAAACACACGAAAAGAATTTATGAATCAAACCAGGTGTGCTTTTTTCTTTTAAAGTGAATCATGTACAAAGTACAGTTATTATAAATAAAGCTTAGAAAGTTGCAGCTGTTGAATGGATAGTAACTGAAGGTTGGACTCGACTGCAGGTATTCGTTGGCAGTAAGGATGGTTATATGAGTAACAACGCTGACAGAGATAAATAGAGACAGGATTAAGGATTCCCTAGAGGGAAAGGAAAAACGTGTTCTTGCCGGCGGTAGTCTGGTTGAATTTTGGTCCTCCTGCCCTGCAGAGTGTACGCAATTAGTCACGAATTATCAAACTACCGCGTTTCTGCTTGGTGGCAAAGTTTCGACCGAATTAATTCGTTCTTATCAGAGAGCCTCGGTTGAAAATTAGACAACGGACAGGATGAAACTTGTTTCAAGAACGAAATTGTAATATTTTCTACCACCTTTCTTTTTTTGCTTATTTCCTCTTCCTCTGAATTTAATTGTAACATTTGATAAAATATAGTCGTTGTTCCAAAGACAATTTAATTCATCTTAATTTGTAACACCACGTCAATACTTTCTTGAGGATTCTCTTATAGATATATTGAAATCAGGTACATCAAAGTTTGTTATAATAACGTAGGTACTTGATCTGTATATCGATACTTCAAGTTCGTTTAGGTACTATTAATAATGTTTTAATTCAACTGCTTTGATCAAAATATCAAAGTGACTACCCTAAATTCCATTGAATCAACATAGCTGTTTAATTGTGAATTGTATGTGTTTCAAAATCAGATTCGCATCAGATGAAATGCTGAAACATCAATCAGGGATAATCGTGCTTAAGTGCAATCCTTCAATCACGGCGAACTAGTTTCCATTCGCATCATAAACTTTGTTCAGTATCTCAACAATATCGTTTTTAAAGTTTCTCACAGACACGATGTGGTACCTGAAAAAAAAGTCGGAAATGCAACAACAACAACAAAAAAGAGAAACGATCACGAAAGCATCCTCCTTCTTCCTTCTTTTATTATTCGCGGTGTCCTCTTCCTTTTCTTCCACTCGTCGTTATTCAAACTTACTTCTCTCATCCATCCAGTCGTTCATCGGGCTTTCAACGAATATTGCGAACGTCACCTTTTCATCCGGTTCCTGGAACCCCGGCGAACGGCCCGCCTCCGCCACTGTAACGGAACCGAACTCACCGACCGTGAATCGTAACCGTTTGACCCGTAATGAATAATCCTCGGGATATTACACGGTCTCGCCATTGTTTCCTCGAGAATACTCGAAACTTATCTTGCTACCAAGAGGAAAGAAAAGGGTCAAACTGCTTTGTCTTGGATGATGCGATTAATAATTGATGTCTCAAGATGTCGGAGTTAAGAATCGTGGTTTGCGAGCTCTCACAACATTCTGTCGGCTTTTATTTTATAAAATAAAATAAAGAACGATTGTCTGTGAAATGCACGAGTGTTTGTTAGCCGAGCGACAGGATTGCGTGGAAGATTTCGAGCGAATTTTTAGTTCTAATTAGCGGGCGAGGAATGCGTGTGCTTCTTTTCTCTGAAGCAGAATGAATGGGACACCCGAAGAGCGTTTTAACGTAGCACACGGTGCGGTGTATTGCGTAAGTTAAATAGTTTTTTCAACCAAGTTCTTGTCGAGTAATGGTTTTCTTCACTTTTTATCCGGACACTATTACTATCTGTGTCTTATAATTATTAAGCAACGACCAACAGAGATAATAATTTACAGCTAATAATTGATATGCACGGTGGTATTTGACGCGTTAAATCGTGTAAAGGGGATTTACCTTGGAGAATGATTGAATAATTTGTTGCTCGATAACGTTGTCGCACCGAAGGAGACAATTTTAATTCGATCAGGGCACGCGCGCCCGCTTAATCCTCCTATCAGAAACTTGTCATCGGTAACGAAGTTTTCCTTGGAACTTGGAAACGTCGTAACAACTTAAATTGCTTCGCGTTCGATTACACGGCGGCAAACGGAAATTGAGTATGGAACAACGTTAACCGTTGATTTTTAATTTCTTCAGGGCGGTGAATCGTTCTGCGGTATCTTGCAAATCTTTCTTCGTTTTTTTTTTTTTTAATATCGTGAAGATAGAAAATTTCGATTTGAGAATTTTAATTTATAACCATAGCTAACACCTCGGGTAACAGGGCCTAGGAATTTAATTTGGTAGAACTGCAATTAAACTGAAATTACCATAAAAGTTACACACCAGAGATTAACTAATAAAAGTGGAAAATTTTAATTCAGGAATTTCACACTTTGAATGCGATGTAGGTTACCGAGTGCTTGGACACAGGAATTTAATTTAATCAAGCGATTGCAATAAAATCTCAAATATCGCGAAACTTACACTAATTACTAATCGTCAATGAAGAAAATTATAGCCCTAAATTTAACCAACCTTAAAAAACCGATCCCAATCCTATATCTTGCTATCCATAGTGATTTCTACTGTAGTAATATAATTCATATCTTAAATCTGAATTGTCCCTTTTATAACTGCGCGCGTACAAGCATCTCGCTTCGAAGTTAGTGCCATTTAAGGGTCATTCCGCGTCGACCAACATCCACCTTGAGCACCTCGCTCATTATCAGAGCATCAGCAACGGCGAAGCAAGTGAAACGAGCTAGTAGGAAAGAGGAATCGTCGCAGTCGAAAGTCGTCGAATTAATGCAAACGTCTCTTAGGGTCGAAGCTAGAATGAAACGGCACGGATCGTAGACTCCCGTACAATCATGTATTCTACGATTCGCGTTAACGAACCTGTAAATTTAACGAGCTCGTTCGTGGAACGCTGTCGGCTACGTGGAACGAGATTAACGTCGAGAACGTCTTTTTCGTTGGTGTTCGGTGTCAGGACCGGTTCTTACACGAGTCGTTTCGGGTCCATTAGCAACGATGGCCGTGTTATTTCATACCAAAACCAGCCACTACCTTCGCGCTAGCCCGTGGTTACTTATAATTGTCGTAGAAATTACCGTTCGCACGGAAAATACCTTGTACCGAGCCCGTCTTGTTAACGATGCTCGCGTCGCGTCCGAATAATTAGCCGACTCTACTACTTGCGCGCCCGTACACCCTGGCTGTACACCATTTTCCAGACTCGTGAAACGGTCAGTGCGCACGATTCGCAGCTCGAAACGGCCACTTTCCGCAACGAGAATTCCCGTTTAAGTAACTGTCGCCGCCAACTTTGTACACCCTCGTCCCGGGATCGTGGAACATTCGAATGGAAAACTTTGGAAGATGTGGGAAACGTGCAACCGAACGGTGCGGTGGAAGGTTGAAAGACGACATGAATTTTCTAACTCGAGGAAGTTCGTTTCGAAAACTTGTCCGATTTAATGTTAACTGGCCCTGGGAATGTTCGTCGAACGAATTAATTTCTTGTTAGATAGAATTTGAATTTATATCTAATGGAATTTAAACGATACTCGCGTTTGACGAATGTGTTAAAGGGATTACGTAATTCGAACAAAATAATGCCTTAAAAGCTTCGAAGCACCGGTTGCACGGTTAAGTTCCATATTTTTAGAGAAGAAATCACCGTTGCGACGGCGGAGGTTAACTTTACGTAATCGTAGCCAAGAGACCGGTCCTTATGAATACAAATTAGCCGACGGTTAAGCGGGGGACAGTGAAAACCCTGAAGAACGAGCGGCTAAACGAGGAGAAAAACAGAGAGGGAAAAGAGGGTAGTGGGAGGAAAGAGTGACGAGGGTCGAGGGGGAAGCCATGAGGTGACAGGGTTGAAATTAAAGGAGAGGAAATGGCTGAAGTTAACTGGTGGACGGCCTAGTTTCCGGCCGCCGCCCGAAGAAATCAATCAACCGACCACGGTGTTGCGTAATTATTAGCGGGAAGGGTTGGACGATACTGGTACCCTGGTTACCTGATAACGCGACGATATTAATGCCGTGCCCATTTATTGGACAAGGTGGCACAAAGTGGCGTTCGTGAAAGACGAAACGGGGAGCGACATTGACGTATTTCATCCACCTCCCTTGTAGCCGGCTGCGTTCTAACCACCCTCTTGCATTAAAACGTTCAATATTTTCACTCGTATCACGAACTATTGTTACCTTCAGACAGACTGAATTTCAACTAATTTTTGACAAGAGTAGTCTTATAAAATTGTGGAGTTCGATCAGAAATTTTAGGGAAAGTTGAAATGTAAGTTTCTTAGCGACTATACACGCTTACACTCGAGTTGGCGCCTTCAGAACGACATATGCAATTTACCAGAATATTTAAAAATGTGAAATTTACATTAGAATATAGAAAATTAGCGAAAGAAATAAAAGTAAATTGATTCTCGAGCATTCGTAACAGTATTCTTCTAAAACAATGCTTTCGGATCTTGGAAGTTTTACCGAAAAAAAAATCTCCACATAATTGTGCAAGGGGTTAAAATGATGGACCTTTAAATTTTTTTATGTATAAACTCCATATTCTACCTTCATTCTAAATTGGAGAATTTATCGTTTAACGTGCTTATTACTGGAAAATCAGCTCCTGTTTGTTCCTGCGAAGGGTCCTACGAAATCGTGTAAAAACGCGAAGTCCACCTTGATCGATTCTCCGTTATGTATCTCGCGGCGGAAATGGCGAAATCAGCCGGTCGTTCGCGAAGGAAGGAACGATTTCGTGGCGTATTACGTAATCGTGGAAATGGACGGACGTCGAAGGAGAGGGAGGGGAGAAAAATCGAAACGGACTCGACGATTACCAGGTCTGCCAATTCTGTGCACGTTCCCGATCGAGACCGTGCGCCGCGAATTTATCGGCGTTTTTATGACGAACCCGCGCCGAATCCTCTCGCCGTCTCGCTGCGTCACGTTCCGTAACAGCAAGCGTTTCACGTCGGTCTCGCGAGCACCACCGTTCCTTCTTAATGGAAAACACTCGGAGACAAAAAGAAAGGTCCTGACCAATCTGCGTCGTTCCAGGACAAACAGGAGCCGATCGCATTCCCCTGTCCTTCTCGTCAAGTTTCTGCTTACCTGCAACTGACAGACAGACTCTGCGTACGGTTGGGTTTCTTCTTCACTCGAGGAAGATTATATCGTTTGATGGGAGACGGTTGCTGTTCGCGAAATAAGATGCTCGAGAAGGAAATCTCATGGTTTATAAGTGATTTGTACTAGGAAAGATGGGAATGTGATTGTCTTTTTAATGGAAAAAAGGAAACGATGTATCTTGCGTCAGAATTATTCAAATTGCAGAATTTTAATAAATATTTCTGCATGGAAATGTTAGTAAACGTCTTAATTGTAATATAATTGGATAACCAAGAGTATTATTATTATATTAAGGTATGAATTTGAAACCCAGAACGATGAAATTTGGAAATTTAAAATGGAATTCATGCTACGTTCAGTTTCACAGTTTAACGACGAATTTTTATCCAACCTGATAGAAGAGAAGGTTCGAAGCAATAGATCCTGTACGATAATTTTCTCTGGCGCTAACTGTCAAATGGTGTCGTCTCAATTGTAAGTGCAGTCATTCGAGTAATCAAATTGGGAGTCAGTATACCCTATAATTGGAGGTTAATCGATAACCTCTGCTAATCGAGTTACGGATTAGTACATACCCCTATCATTAAGGGTTAATAGACAATCCCTGATGATACCTGAGATTGATCAATGTAACGATTTAAGAAATCATCGTCAAATATCCATCAACTATAATAAATTACGAACACATTCTGATAACTTCATTCTTAACCCTTTTCGATAATTATCTTTTCTTGACAACAGACCTGAAATAATAACGTTAATAAATTATAAGTAGCACTGGTCTGGGTAGAATCAAACAAATAGTATGTACACGAATATAATAAAACAAGTAGTATGGGTCTGTCTGTAGTCAGACAGGTGGCAAAAACCCTTTCATTGGGAACGTAATACTTGAAACTGAAGCCAAATAAGTAGTGTTGGTTCAATTATAATCCATCAAGTAGTTTACATTAACACATAGACTATCACCGTGAAAACAGACGTCGGTAGTCAGACACACCAAAACTCTAATTATATTTAAGACGCAGTCAATTAATTTTCAAATTCAAACCTTTCAATTCGATAGCCAGCAGTGTTAGCTTAATATTAACGTTATCCATGGTACCGTTAATCATTTCTTGCGTTAATTACCCACCTTTCGAACCTCCATTATTCTCAATTTTGTAAATATTAAATTACGTAACTCTAGATAAATTTATCGCGTTGTTACGTGTCCGTTGCACAAAAGAAATTTATCTAAAAATTTTCTCGTTCATGGATTCGCCATAGAATCGATAACAAACCATAAGTTAACAATTCTAATGAAGTAAAACATTATGAAATACCATTTTCGTAGAAGAATGTCTTCTAATTGAAACCAAAATCTAAACAAACAGTCGAAGATGAATCGTGAACCAATTATATAAAGGGACTGGTCGTAATCGGTGTTAATTAATACAATCCGTGGTCAGCGTTTCGCAGTTGCCGTGTTATTAATTAGACCCGGCGAACGGGCCCGACGTTCGTCGATTAAATTAACTCTCGCGGAACGAGTTCGCTGTAAAAATGCCCGACGAAGCACCGACTATTATTTTATAATTAAATTTCGACCATGATATTGTTTCCGTACGGCTAATAACAAGCCGCGGTCGACTGGAAAAAAGGAAGAAGAAGATGATAAAGGGGAATATCCCGGTGCGTCGTGCAACCGCGTTTTATCGAGTTTCGATATCAGGAAGAAATAGAAGAAGAAAATCGAATTTTCATCGAGGGGGGGGGGGGCTACCTTGTAATCGTCGTGGCCGCGATCGTTCCGGTTTCGTTTCTGAACGACCAGACACGGCTGCTAACGAAGGGTTGCGGAAAGTAATTAACGCAAAGCTTCTTACTCGCGGAAGTTTCTCCCTTAAGCGTTGCTGCGAAAGTTTATCTGCTCGATACAGACGCGTTTGGAAACCGTATTACCGTGTTAATCGAGCCTCGACCCCTTCGTCCTGTCTTGAAAAATTTGTTTAATAAAGGTGGGCGCCGATGAACAAGGGATTTAACCATTTACGCTCGTATTTGCCTAAGGCGCGATCTACTGGTCGAGATTATTACGGAGGGGAAAGATTTTGCTTCATTCTCGAGTGTTGTATGAAATATAATTAAACTGTTAAAGTATTTCGTATTATTTTCGCTCAATAATGCGAGGAGGTGCGAATTCTTGTTCTTTCAAGTAATTACGTTCGATGCAAAATCATTTTAATCAGTCCATGTCTCAGGGTTAAATATTAAGGATCTTTCAATTTTAGTTTACAGGGTTAAAATGATAAATAGGAATTTTCAGTCAAAATAATCAGCATTGCGATTATTGATCTTTCGGATAAATTTTCAACTTCATTGTGTTGAAATCCGAGTAATTTTACGGGATAGATAGTTTGGGACCGATACGGTAGAAGTTTGTCGATCCGCTATAGAGTCAGAAACATTGTCCAATTGAATAATGATTCAAAAGGAGCCAAGCGGGTATCTGGGTGCTAATTCCTGGGCACAATGAACGTTTATCTTGTTTAAAGAGGCCGAGAAGCGTTAAAGTGCCGCGACCAAAACGGAACCCGAGAAGAAATCGTGGGCATAAATCCGCCACTCCTTATCTGCAGTCTTATCACGCTAGTTCCTTCGGTAGTTCCGAACAACCGCCGAAGCCAAAGAAAACCAAGGAGTAATTAACATAAGGTTCTTAACTCCCGAAACTTTTGCCCGTTCCCGATGAAGATTCGACGAACAGTCGGATCCATTCTTTACACGCTGAACGTGACGTAAATATCGATGCCTATCGTTCGAATTAACACGAATCAAATTTTCCAGGATCTTCAATTGCTTCGTTATCTATTAACGGGTGTACATGGAATATTATCGCTGTTGCAGATTATAATTTCAGCAAGGTTTTTAGAATTTTAGAAAAACCATTGCTTCGTTATTAGTTAGTTATTTCGAAGCAATTTGTACGGGCATCGTTAAATAACAGAAAAGTTTATATTTGCTTGAAAAATTTCTATGGAATTTACAAATTTATTTAATAAAATGAAGACAATTTCTTTGTTCTGATATTAATTAAACATTCAGATGAGTTCCTAACTTTACTGGAAAATTTTGAAGACTTTAGTGAAGATACCTTACGTTTTCTTTTGGAGTTCGATTCGATTCGACGAGAGATATTTCTGGTGAACGAAGCGCAGCGTCATGAAAGTAATGCGGATATCGTCAAACAGTAAAATGGTAGATTTATCGCGGTTCGATGAAATACCACGGGGCATCGATTGTTTCGAAACGGAAGTTAATGAACAAAAATTGACGGTCGACAATTTCGCTCAGAGAGCGAGATAGAACGGCTCGTTTGGAACGTGTTTTCGATAATTTGCCCGATCGCTCGTTAACCTTCGGAAAATTAGGATTTATTTGACGCGAAACGCTAATTAACATTCCACGCTTATTACGAGACGCTCGAATGACGAACGCGTACAATTAGCTGCGTATAAAATTAAAACGTTTAAAAGCCGTTCAACAGGCCGGGTATATAAACGCGGGTTTCTCTATCCAATTTGTTTTCCGCTCGCCTCTCGATTGCCTGAAATAGTACGCATCGATGTCCAATAAAATTTCTATTTTATTGGAAATTGCATTTACGAACGCAGGAATTTCCTATAATATTTATGATTTTCGAAAAGTACTTTGACGCCGTTCCAGTCCTTCTGATTTATGCTTTCGCACTTGCATCGATGAAAAATTGATAAAGCTTTCAATTTTTTTTTGTAACATACGTAGAAAATGAATGAGACAATTTAATGTTGAAAAGTTTTTAATATATGAATTTGACTGTAAAATGTAAGCAATAGAATTATGTAAAAATATGGAATTAGTGTTTTAATTGGAAAAGTGAAACAAGTAGTATAGGTCTATCTATGGTCAGACTAATAACATATCTTTTCCAATGAAAGTGTAACCTTCGAAACAAATTGGAAATAAGCAGTATCGACAATCGGACAAATCGTTTACACGTACCGCGAAACAAGTGGAATAGATCCATCAATGGTCAGGCTTGATATATAAAAATATTGTCAGCGAAAAAGTAAACCTCGAAACGGAAGGCAAATAAGTAATATTGTTTCAATTATAATCAGACAGATTGCTGCGACATCTCTGCCGCGAGACAAGTAGTATATATCAGTGTATAGTCAGACGCGTTGTACAGAATCAGACCAGTACAATTACCTAAATCTATCAAACCATCGGAACAGTATTTTCAGCCCTTAGATTTATAAAACAAAGATAATTGTGTCTTATAAAATTATCATAATTTAATCAGAAACATTTCGGATTTCAATTCTTTTGGTACTTAAAGAATTAAGGAAAAGTCATTGAAATTCTTTTCTTCGTATACAATTTTCTTATACGTTTTCCAATTTAAATGAATTATTGAACCATCCCATTTCTCACGACCAGCTTCGCGCAAGGTACACAACAAACATCGTGCAAAATTAAACATCTATAAACAGACAACTTTCCGGTTGACTGAAGCCAATGTTCCAAGCAAGCAGAAGTTCACAAACTGAATAGGACGCATCGATCGAGGTGTCGAGTTCGTGCAGGATCGTAGCCAAAGATGGGACGATCCACTTCGAACCCTTCGGTGTGTTTTGCATCCAATGTACTTCGAGCCTGGCCATTATTTGCCACCCTCCCTTCAATCCCTGCCTCCCCCTTCAGCCACTCCGTACACATACACACACACACACACACAAACGTCGATCATTGAAATGCCTTTCGACGGTTCACCGAAATGTCCGTTATGGAGCAGCTGCGGTTTGTTTCGGCTTCGAAATTCTCGTCGAGCTCGATTGCTCGATCCGCTCGACATCTGCAGACATTAAGAACGCTTTAACCGATCGCTGTACATGGGGGTGTGTGTGTGTGTTTGATCGATCGGTACGTCATTTCCGGGACAACGACAGAGTCGATGGAAAATTGAAGGGTACAAACTGTTCGTAGATCGTCCAATAGAGTGAAAGTTGACGTTTTGTTTGTTTGTTTTTTTTTCTTTCTATTGTTGTTGTTGAGAATGAAAGTCCGTTTTCACGTTTGCCGATCGTAAAAGCGTGCCAGAGATGTTTTATCGTCACATTGGGAAATGCTGACCAATCGAAGCTCACCCCCCCCCCCCCTTTTTTTTTGTATGGCGTCGATGGTGGGAGCTGTCGATTGCTGATCCTTGTTCTGCGGCGGTGAGAAATCAGTATCTTTGGTTTGGAAATTGAAAAATAAATTGGATGTACCTTAACAGCTTAACTCTAGCTTATTCGATTTTATTGAATTTACATTATTTAACCCTTAAACGACGGACCATGGAGGGAGTTAACAATACGA
The DNA here is from genome assembly GCA_943735885.1 of Stelis phaeoptera. Classification (NCBI taxonomy): domain Eukaryota; kingdom Metazoa; phylum Arthropoda; class Insecta; order Hymenoptera; family Megachilidae; genus Stelis; species Stelis phaeoptera. Next base: position 7,893,065 of record OX030939.1, on the reverse strand, counting down.
ATTGAATGCTTGATAATGTAAATTAAATTTTAGCGTAATATACGAAGGTCTTGCGTTACAAACTTTATATAACGCGATATGGGTCTGCTAATTCTGGGTCGTGATTGATCCAGCTCCGACGTTAGGGGGTAGCTACTCAAGCAAACGAAACAACTGTCTTTTATTGTAAACTTTCTTACGCTAAAAACTGTGGACCATCGTCGTTGTTACTGTCAGTAATTATTCATTTTTTACTTCGACTCGTTGTGCACACGCAACAATACGCGTATTCACGGTAAACAATTCGTGAGACGTCCTTTATGTCCATATCCACGAACTAGTTCTCGGTTTTCCTCCTCGTCGAACATTTGTTGCTTCATATTTCTATCCACGTTTGTGATTACAGTCGAAATGTACGAAACTTTTTTAATCACTATCTAGCGCATTGTCGTAGCTTCCGGTACGCGCAGAGCACGAAAAACCATGTACGCGTATTAAATGGAAATTGAACGAAAAACACAAAAGGCCGAGTTTGAAACGAGTTTGTGCCAGTCCTTTTTTGTCTACTTCTTTTTTTTTTCGTAAACGATGGGATATTTTGACGAAGCTTAACAATTACACGATCTGTTACGCAAATCCGGTGCGAGCATCGAGCAACTCGCTCGGCCGACAAATTTATTGGCAAGCCGGTCGTTAATCAATTCCACGAGCCGATTGCGAGTCTAAAAGGGTTGTTTTAGACGCATGGAATGTCCAATTTTTGCAAGCTTGCGATTCAAAATTTGCAGAAAAACAAATGGTATCTTATTAATCAGAAGAGTATTAAAATACCAGCATCGAAAGAATAGAATGTCGGTCATTAATTAACAGCCGGGTCATAAAACATTCTCGAAAACGTCTGTCCGCGTCGACTTAATAAATCATCCCCTTGTGAAGTTGGTGTCGCGATCGATTAATCGGTCTCGATATTCAGCCAGTTCCTGGTCGGCCAGAAATCTCCTTCTTAGAATCCGCACGAGGTCGACAAAAGCGGGTGCCCTGTCATTATAAATTTTCCCAGCGACAGCTTTTCGCCGGCTATTAACTGGCTGCTTTCACAGCGACGGCTTCCGTTGGCCGCGCTATTAACCAACCTTGGATGTCCTTTCGACCCGTTGCGAAACCACCCTCTAATTTCCCTCGGACGGCCAGTTATGATCCTTCTAATTAACGATGGCTTTCCCTTTTCGAAGGTCATCGTCGTCTGACGGGCCACACTCCATCGTGGCCCTTCGTGCGCGATTCCGCCACCCCTTTGTGCGAAAATTCGCCCCTTTGCCTCTCGAACCGCTCCTCTCGTCTCCTGTCCTTTCGCATCAGACTTTTCTACCCGTTTGATCTTGCGATCTGTGAACGCGCTTTCGAATTTGCGTGAAGAAAAGACTATTTTCGGCATTTAATACACGAGGCTTGGTGTATTAAATTTAATTAGAATTTTAACCAATCGAAAGGGGAATAATGCGAACGCAATTGCGTGCGCAATGAAGAATTTTAATTAAAAATGAAACGACCATACTCTGATTTGACAATTCATTACTCGCGAGTAACGTTGACGTTACATTAATCAGAAATCTTAATTAAAACAGATGAAACCATAAAATGATTATAATAATATTGAACAGGTACAGTGCTCGCATTAATTAAGAAGAGATGATCGTTTAAAGAAACGAAACTTTAAAAGTATTATGCCGATTATTCTTTCCCAGTTTGACTTGTTAATTGTAACGTGATGCAACAACAGAGAATAATAATCTGACCGGAGCGGAGGGGCGAGGAAAAGTGAAACTCGACGGGAAATGAATCGCACGGATGGAACGAAAGGATAATAAAAAGGGCAACGCGGTTTCGAAAATGATATCTGGTTAGAAGCACCGCCTGTAAATGTCTCTCCTTTTACCTGTTCCATTATCTTTCCTGCCTTTTTAACGCCCGCCCTTTGTTTCGCACCTACGCTACGTTCCGTTTCGCAAGCTCCGTCTAATGTCTCTATTTATCTTGGCAACAATTCTTTTTTTTTATCCATTCCCTTCCTTTAACACTGTTTTTCTTTCGCCCCTTGTACCCCATCATTTCGCCGAACAATCACCCTGTGCCATTTCGTCAATTCGGTACTTTCGACATCTTCGTCGGTTCATTTCCTCCGGTCAACCTTTGCATTATTTTCCTCGATCAATTTCCTTCGGCATTGTTGTATTCGCACTTTGCATCATGCCCTCTTTTCCTCAATTACCACCCTCCTCCTTCGTTTTTTGGTTTCTTCTTTTAACGGAATTCCTTTTTATAAAGAAAGGCAATTTCCTGCGTTTCTTGTATTCCGCCGGTTCCTCCGACGCTATTTTCTTCGCGTTCTAATTTCTCCTTTATTCCAATTAAACATTCCACCCTTTTCTTCGAACCTCTTTTATTGGCTCGTTCCACTATTTTTTCTTTTACCTTCGTTCTTTTTAACCATGGATTCTCTGCTTCGCTTTCCTTTTTTCCACCTTTTCCATCGATCCCTTGTTTCTTTCGTTCTTTGTTTTTCCCGGTCTTTCACCCCGCTCCGACTTCTGGCCAACCCCCGCCCCTCGCAACCGAGAAATAAATTTTCCTAACCCCCAGCTGGAACCACAACCGTGATTTTAAATATCGAAACGTCGAAAATAGCCGACAAGGGTCGCTCGTAAAGCTGCGAACCTTCGAATTGTCCTCGTGACAGAAATAATTTCCATTCTTGTTCAAACGTGCAGGTAGATTCGTTTCAATTTTGAATATTCTGAACATTTCATTTGCAATCATTGACGGACGAAAGTTTGATAATGCAAATTTCTTTTAATTATTCCATATTTGCCGCGTAGCAACATTCTACCGAATAATATTACAATATCACAGTATTCCACTACATAATATTGCAACATTGCACTAAACATTGCAGCGCCAATTTTCGATAAACATCAGACCGGCGATTAAATTCGCAACTTTCATATTTTATTCACATAATAAATTATTTCTTTACATTCAATGAATAACAGTTTTCATTCGAAGGAATTTCCGTTTGAAACAGTAATAAATAGTATTTCCGATAAATTCCCTTGCCAACAAATCAGTGTAAAAAAATACCGGGGGGAGGGGGGTTAGAAATTGATCCAACCCCTTCATCCGGCTCGTTGAAATCGAATGAAAGTTTAGGCAAACCATCTTCGCTTCCCCGAACAGCCCGGAAGTAAGGCAATGAAAGAAGAAATGTTTGACCCTGGGGGGTAGACGGAGGGGGATAATTCAATCGAAAAGATTAAACGTCTCCCGTCGCATGTGAAAAGATCCTTCGCCCTCGGCGAACAGAGAACCGGGTTTATTAGGTTTCGAACGTCGTCAGGTGACGTGTCTCGGAATCGTTCGACGTGGAAACCCACCCCCTCGCGGTTGATCCTTACCCTGTGTTCGCGAGAAGAAAACTGCCGGTTCTATTCAAGGTAAAATTCAATCCGACCTCCCTTCCATTTGCAAATTAGTTCGAGCCGCCCCTGGCGAACCCCTTCTTTCCTCCTTTTCTTTGCTTCGAATCCGAACGAAATCCTTTCCGTGTGTCGGTGCTTTTACTCACATTACGCGTGCGTGTATTTTTTTATCGTACACCTCGATTGATTCGATCAGCGGTGAAAGCCGATGCACTTTAAGAAACGCGAGGAAAGATTCACGACGATTCATTGCGAGGGTTGGAAAAATTGTATCGGGACGAGTGAAGAATATTCAGGAAGACATGAAATAAATTAGAGCGTAAATTTAATATTAGAATAATTAGATTTCGACTCCTAATTATTAACGCAATATTAACGATATTCAAAATTCTTTTTTTTTTTCTTATCTTAATGATCTAAAATAATTATCGTACTTAAATTGAAAATAAAAGAAATAGTATTCGGACTGTTGGAAGAAAGTTAGAATCATTATTAATATTCAACATGTATGCACAGAAAATAAACTAAAACTACAGGAAAGAACATTCCACAGTTCTGGCACAGATTGATTTGAAAAATCTCCCCGAACGATCAGCAAGGAAAACATGTCGCAAACGTTTGTAACAATCCTTGAAAGATCTCATCGTTCGCGAGCCGTTCGTGTAAAAATCGTATAATTTTGAGCGCGATCTACGATCTTGGGAACGGAATATTCCGCCGTAGTACGGTTACGAAATCACGCGAGCGATCGTTTAATCATCGTTTACTAAAAATAAAAGAGAAATATAATAATCGTTGGTGGACCGAAGTGGACAACCTAGTCCGAATAGGAAGCGAATGAACGAACATGGGGCAGAGCAGGTTAAACAGGTGGAAAAAATTGATTTTCCACGAGCGAACGGGGAGGTCCTTTTGTATCGAAGTCGAGCGTCGACCCTGCACAGGACACGCTCTCGGCTTTTATAAATTACCCCCTGTTGATTCGCGCCACTCGTTATCCGACCGATCGCTCGTTGACTCGACACCAATGAAAGCTTAAATATTCAAGGGCCAGGAAAGCGGCGATCAAATTTTAATCGGTCCTCGATTAAAATCCGTCCCGGGTATCTCGATTCGTATCGGGCGCCGTTAATCCCCGAAAGGGACTGAACTCTCCCACATTAATTAATTTATTCCTAATTTCGGATATTTTGTACGCTTTTTGTCTTTGGCGCTCGAATCGCGGTAGAAATCTGTCCTTGAATTTGATGTCAAAATTAGCCAAGTTCTATTTAATTCTAATTATTATAATTTTGTAGGCTACAATTACGCGTACGTTGAAAATCTATTTAATCGATGACTTTCATGTTTGTATTTTCTAGAAGATTCAGCAATAAAATTTAACGAGCAACGATTGAAATACAAATCGTATTAGAAATGTTGGTATTAATGATGTCATGGTAGAGGATATCGAGTGTTGAAAATAATCGAAGGATATTTATTTTTGATATTTTATCCCTCGAAACCGCAGCTTGTTAACTGTAACGTCATTATACAGTTTCCTGGCTCATATAAATTGTGTTTCGTATTTTCATTCTGATTGCAAAAATACACATACGCGCAGGTACTTTTAAAGTGCCAAATTCATTGATATTAATAATATCCTAAACTCCTGTACAGTTACAAGTGTCGAACATTTATTGAATTAAAAAAAGAAACACAGTTAAAAACACATCTATGGTTTTGCTACACAAAGTATCCTAATAACCTCCGCAAAAGATCGATATCATCAATCACAGCAGTTATAAACCGTACGTTTCCAACAGATTTCCATTCGAAATACAAAGTTGATGATGGAATTTCTGTTCGATGCGTCGAATGGATTAGCCGTCGGTGATCGTTCGTGTTCATCGTCGATTCACGACGACTCGTTATCACTTGTGTAACACGAATCGCTCGGAGCGGACGCGAAATGACGCGTAGAGAGCATTAGCAAGCGTATATTATTACGTGGATTATCGCGTGGCGCGATTTCGCGATTCCGTATCCGTGATATGAACATCGAACCGCTGACGTGGTAACCGTGATATCGCCGCAGAATCGTGGTTTACTCTCGAACTCGTCGGCCCCCGTTTCAACCAATGCGATGGTTGGAGGACGTTCAAAATAACCGCAATTCATTCGGAACGTACCGACTGAAACTAGTCCCCCGACGATGGTCGATGATTCGTACCGATTAAAAACGAACCCGGGGTCAATTGTGCGGTTGCTGGACTACGATATAGCGTCGTGTATCATTTGACTAATTAACTGTTTCGTATGTCGTTAGGTTGATGAAAGGCGCGGTGTTGTACGAAACGAGATACCGGTATGATAAATGGGGCTGAATTCCAAGAATTAACAGAACTGTGTTATCTTTTCCACGAAGGCTGTTATTTTTGTTAACTGGGAGACGTATTGTGAGTGTTATAGGGGGATTTCTGTGATTCTGGGCTGCAGGGATACCGTGCTATAGGAGTATCTTAATTATTGTAAAATAATTAATATTGTATTAATTTCTTGAAGTATCAAGCGAAAATTGTTAATTGGAAGATGAAATAATCTTAATCTGATTAATTATAATTATCCCGTGTCGTATACCATGACTCTCGTGTCATACTTAAGTATATTATTCAATTAATATTATTAGGTTGGTAAGAAATTAATGTCGGGTTTCGAGTTCTCGAACTTGGACGCTTGGTTTTGGGATAACTGTTCATTTTATCTATTTACTTTCCAATATCATTTTACAGTTAATTTGTGCTCGTTACAATTATTGACTGCGTAATGGATACTAAGCAAATTCGTGTAAACTGGGTCATATTGCTGCAGCTGCGACTCGTAATATCAACGGTGCATTTGGAGAAGATACCGTGAATGAACGCACGGTGCAGCGATGGTTCAAAAAATTTCGAAATGAAGATGAGAGCCTCGAAGGTGAAAATGGCTGTGTACGTTATTTGCTAATTCTACGCTACTGGAATTAACAAACTGACAATTTGTTGGCAAAAATGTCTTACTTTGATTAAGAAAACTTTATGTGGATTTAAAGATATAGTTTGAAAACCGATATTAATTTCCTACCAATCTAATAGAAACACTGGTATTCGACGCTTACAACTCTCGATAATAAAAAAATCGTGAAAGATTTTGTTTGAAACGAAAACAATTCTTAATGAAACATCAGTGAGGTTCTTTGCTGAAGGTGAGGTTCGCGTTACATGGAGAATGTAATCATGTTGGAACGTCAGAAGCGAGATGATGCATTGGTAATTAAAGTACGGGAAAAGTTCCGTCTCTTGCAAGGAACTTGGTAGAATGGCGATTAACCCACTCTTCATTTCTTGCCTCACGAAGACACTCCGGTTTCCTTGTAAATGTATGATAAATGTGTTACGATATAATCTGGCCGTGCTCGAAGCAGCTTTCCCGAGACGGTTTGAAGAACGAGCTTCGTAATTTGTGAACTTGATGAATGGTGGAAACGGCAAATGCGTGTATGTCGGAAATAATATCGAATAACCGAATACTTAGTCTCTGACAATTTCTAAAAGAACGCTCTACCTTTTACGGTCTTTTTATTCAAGAATATCATTATTCTTCCTCGCCGAATTAAGAAATTTGTCAAGAATCAAGAGTTTTATTTTTAAGGCAGCGTGATTGTTAATGTATTTGTAACGTGGTTATTTGCAAGCTTTGATTGATAACAATTTTCTAGAATTTATCACTCGAAACTTGGGAACCTAGGTACAACTATTTAACTATAATTGGGAAACTTATAATTTAATATTGTCAAGGGCAATCTATACTTGATTAAATTTCAGTTGGTCGTACTGACTGAAAATTAATTAATAAAACTTGACTCGAGTAGACCTAGAAATCGTACTTTCATATACAAAACTATATCAAAGCGTCCTGGGCCTACAGTTTCATTAGATTCGCCGTAAAGTTTGAAGCACCTAACGAGCCGAGTAAATGACGCGTACTAGATCGAAAGTTTCACCGTATAGTCATTCGCAAAGACAAGAAGAAGAGGGACCTCGCGAGCCTGCCGGTGGAAACGCCTCATCAAGATTCCCAGGACACCCCCCTTTTCACTCTAGTGTCCCTTCTACGTCGTGAAGGAATTGTTCCGTGAGGAGCCGCCGCTCGAATTACGTCTCATCAGCGCGAGTAACGTGCAATATTCAAATTATCCTGACGAATACCGCCGTCTAAATGAGAACGTATGCAAATAACGCTCGCATCCGGTAGCTGGCTGCCGATTGCGCCACCGAAGATGCTTCACGCAACATGCGAATCCCTCCGCCTCTACCCCGCCGACAATTATTTAGCTAGGCTAATTGTTGTTTGGCAAGGCACGCCAACCGGCTGGAATGCACGAAATACATAGCGGTGGTCGTCGGAAACGTTTAACGGCCATTTCGAATGCGTACACTTGCATCCATGTACCGTCGCGTGCAACATAGGCCGCCCCTTTGGTTGGGGGGAAGTTTCTTGGACGGGGTGCTTTGCTATTCGGCTTGTTCGTCTTTTCTAGGTTAGGCTAGGTTCTGCTTGACGGGTGATTCAAATGCGTTCAAGCGTATTTGTATCGGGTGGCGTGCAATTTAAGCGTTTCTTATTGTTAGTTCGAGGGAAATATGGTAAACAGAGTATCTTAGCACTCGCTTCTTTCGCTGTTTCTGGGTTAGGTTAGGTTTTCCTCAGACACTTCCTCGGAGCCTCCTTTTTTCAGTTAAGTTAGGTTAGGCTTTCCATATGCACCTGTGTTTCGAGTATAATTATGGTACTCGAATCTTCCTAGTCAAAACACGCCAACAATGGTCCTTCTCGAAGCCTCGCAATTAGAGGCACGAGATCGAAGAAACATTTGGTCGAAACAGTTGTGCATCGGCCACGAGACTGCACGTCGATATAATCGAACGATCGAGCAACGGGTAATTAGGTACGCGTGCAAACGGGCCTGCTATTATTCTAACTCAATTAATCGACCGCCGTTTGCGAACGTGACATATTTAAATTGTTCCCACCTTTTGTTTATTGCACGTACAAACACGTAGCGATCGAGCAGTGACCAGTAAATAACATAGTTATTAGAACCATCGGAAAGTTTTTGTCTCGTATTTATTAATATTAAGATTTCCAATTACCAACATAATTTCAACGGAACTTTACAAACGATAGATAATTTCTCACACCCCCATTAGCTTCATATACTAATCGAATTTCGTTTAAGTAGAAAGGAACTTCTGAGATCCTTTTTAATCCCCATCCACCCCCATAAATAACGAGAAATCAGTTCAGCAGGTACGCTTAAGGAATCAAACGATGGTTTCGCTAAACGTGTTTTCATCGATCTCCTTGTTCCACGTAAGGGGTATTCAAATTTCACGCGGTAGTTAATGGATCGTAATGCAAATGGGAGCCGGTGCAAGGTGCAAAGATACCGGAAATCGTCGTTTGAGGGGATCATTTGGGATCGATACCGGTATGATTTAGTGGTGACGATTATTAACACGTACCGAGGGGGATATTTGCTAAACCGGAAGTAGAGTTATTGACGCACGGCACACGATAATATGCGTATGCCGTGTGACAGATCGACGCACGGAACAACGGCGCATTGGTAATTCGCGTAATGCGCCTTGATTACTCGTTGACGAGTAACAAAGGGTGCATTGTGCACCCTTGTTGACCGTCATCGTTTGCACCAACCACTTGGGGCTCCGGTGTTCCGCGACGCAAAGTTGTGCTTGAAAAGAACACCGTTCTGCTGCTTTGTTCGATTACTTGTTCATTTGGAATCCAAAAGTATCACAGCCAACCCAGCGGCGTATCAATTTTATGCTTCGAAGGACGAGTTCCTCAGCGAAGATCAAATTATTTAAGAAAACGCTTTCGTACGTTGAAAAAGTAATATCCAACAAAAAATATTTTAAAACTTAGTAAGGGGCGTGAAATGCAAATTTAAGTCAGCGATCCACGGGGTTAATAATTGCACCTTTGACGTGTCTGACGTGGAAACATGCCAGAACCACTTAAAACCAAACTCCAAGATTGATCACATAAAAACTGAAACCTTGTTTCAAAATCATCCCTCTAACCAACTTTGTCTCAATTTCCCTCGAACGGAAGAAATATTCGAGGGGAAGAAATTGTAGACCATCGAGCGAAGAGGGAACGCAGAAACTGTGGAAAAGGGGACAAAGTGAAGGAGGAACAAGAAAGTTGCAGGATGAAGCGGACTGTAGTCACCGGTGCAATTTCGGCGCCGAACCGCGTCGCGTCGCGTCGGAACGATAGTCTCTCCGACGCTTCAACGGAAAGCTATTCCCTCGAGCGAGCGAGCGGATAGGGGGCTGTACGCGGCGGAACAGCAGCCTACAACACAGCAGGCGAGACTTTTGTTTTCGCGGTGGCGGTGCAGCCGAGGTCGGGGCACAATGCGCCGACATGCTCAGCGTTCCTCTTTTTCTCTTCTTCCCCTTTTACTTTTTTGTCCCCGCCAGCGTCGCGTACCGAAACCCCTGTTCCGCCATTTTTTTTTCCGCCACGTTCCCGTGCGACCGAACTTTCGCCCACGGAAACCGAAAACAACGACGAGCCGTCAAACGTCTTCGTTCCAGATGCTCCTTGGAATCTTATAAGCTCCTGTTTGTTCTTCAGTTGAATTATTTTAGATGGACAGACTGTTCGTGTTCGTATATTGATTTATACTACTTAGCAGTTGATTGTTGTCTGATATCCCGTTGACGTATACTACTTATTGCTTCTATTATATGTGCTACTGTTGCTGAAACTACTGTTCGTGTTCATACGTTGGTTTACACTACTTACACTTGGTAGGTGTCTGATTGTATGCCGACATATACTACTTGTTTCTTGCGTTACACGCACACTGGATGACAAAAATATTACCACACCGGGTTTTGTAATAATAACTTTGTTATAACATATATCTGGTGGTGCCTTAATAAACATTACAGAATACTGTAATAGGTAACAAACGTAACCTTTTACAATTGGAGGAAAGCCTAATCGTTCACGCTTTATTCGAGTCATTTATTGTGATAGTTGTGGAGCACGAAACGAAGAAAACTCGTAAATCTGGCGAGGAAACGCGTGAATTTTTCCGAGATACGCGGTATAAATCTTGTGGAGTCACGGGAATTTTTTGTCTCTTTTTTTTTTGAGTTGCTTTTTCTTGTTTCTCTTTTTTTGCGACGCAAGAACGTGCAACGTAACGTAACACAACTATAACGCGGTCGACAAAACCAGGTCGCAAAACGTCGATTCGTGAATTATGGTCGCGTTTAAAGGAGAATCCTGAATCGAATGATCGATTCGACCGCGAGATAAATCTTCGGGCAACTGGATATCGACAAGCATCTTCCAGGAAAGATTAAGGGTATCGAGAAACGATGGACAGGAGGAATTTAAAATGTAAGGAAGACGCGGTTGATGGATAGAACGGGCGATTCAGCGTCGCAGATATGTATCAGAAAAATTGTCAAATAGTCGGCTAAGAATTAAATCTTCGAAACTGAAAAATTCTACATAATTCTGGAACAGATTTTGTTACAAAATAATTTGTTAAGTTGTTACAAGTGTTAGTTTGTTACAAAATAGTATGTAAAAATATCGTAATTGTGTTTTTCTTGGGTAAAAAGAATTGAACTCTTACACATGTAATTTATGATTCATTGATTAGATGTTGAATATGTTATTTATTATGACTGACGTCAAGTTTATAAATAATACCCCGAGGGATTATATATAAATTAATGCAGTTATTGGGTGAAAATTTGCGTTATGAAATATTCAACTCCTGAAACGAATTTAATTGGATCGAACGTTATTTACCACGGTATACCGCCGACAACGTACATATATCAATGAAACGTTTGTACTCCGTTTTGGATTTAATCAGACGCAGCAATTACGGAAATTTTATTTCCCTGCTTTCGAAATCAAGGACAAATAATCCCAGAAGTAAATCTGATCGCTTTTCACGGCTGAAAGGATTCGTTGTCTGAGAGAAGAAAGGAAATAAAAAATCTGTCGATGATTTCAATCAAGTGCAAATATAATTAAAGATTCAATTTTCTTTGAAACTTAGAAATAATCAAAAATAATCCAAACCACCTTTAATTATATTGCCCGCGACTCAAGTAAAATAAAAATCATCCGAGGCACCATTGAATAATCCCCACGATCGAAGAACGATCAAAAGTTAATCAAAGAAACCCAAAACCCACTCGATGTTCCTCGATTCTATAGCAGATCGAAGCTAATCTTCGCAAATACAACGACCCCGAGAATGGGATGGCAAACGAATCGACATCCCGGTGCCAACGCAGTGTCGCGCTTCGAAAGGGAAACGGAAACGGCAAAGGGAGGTCGTGCGACGCGTTCAGACCTCTCCCTTTTAATCCGTCGAGTTTCAGGGATTCGTTGGTCGGGAACCGCACTTGAAGCCACTCTCGGTGGGCGACACGTGAAACCGTGGCGAACCCTAACGAGGTGTTACAGCGTTCGCAGGACGTTCCGGATCCATCCCCTCGAAACTCGGTAATTAATCTCCGGACGCCAACTCAGTTTCCATTTCGTGCATCGTGGGGCTTGATGCTTCGCTTGATGCCGTTGAATGGCTCTTCTCTATCCGCTCTGTTTTCATCGTGTACGCTTTTACGAGAGGAAAAGAGGCAGCAGGCAGAGGGGCATTTTCGGCTTGGCTCGGCTTTTCTTTTCCGCTTCTTTCGCCCCTGTTTGTCGTTCTATCTCGAGGGGGAATAACGAGCGCGCAAAAGCGACGATACAATGCTCTGTGCTTTCGTTTCTGTCGTCGATGACAACGGGTTGAATTCTTTTTCGAGGGAGAGAGAGAGATGACGTTGAACTTTTCTCGAGTTAGAACATCGATTTTTAACACTCGGTTCCTTTGTAAATCTTAAGAAAGTTCGAGATTCGAAACGTTTAATAACATTTGGATCAATCCTTAAACGTAATTAAATTGCAGAATTCCAATGTTCGTTTGGATCTGGAACTCGATGAATACCCATCTCTGAATGTTGAGTAGAACGAAATGTAATGCATGGCGATTCGAGAGAGAGTTTAATGATACCTAATTAATTTCGAGAAGCATCACGAACCCACCATAAATTATTCGGACAAACAAACTGCATGAAACCAACTTTCTCCTCGTTATCGTTGTATTATGATTCTACGCGTAGAATCCACCACACTTCAACGAGTTCGAGCATAGAACTTCCACTTGTATTAATTCAACCTCGAGGGATGAACTCCCTGTAGGAACAACGAAATTTCTGTTAGTGGACGGTCGATAAGCCGGTCAGAGTAAAAATTTCGTAAAAAAAAATTGCCCGCTCGGTGATTTCCTTATGAAAATCCGACCCGTTACCGGATAAATGCTCCCGAGGAAGCTGAATTTGGTTTAAGACCCACCGTAAACCGTGTAATGAGAACTGCAACAAGAGGAACGGTTTTTATACGCCGCGATAAGGGAGAACGGGACAGTGCGAGGTTTGGGGAGGAGTATTTGAGAATCGCAGGACCGGTTCACGGTTGAAGTTTACGGAGATGGTTTTAGAGGAGCCGCAAGTTCGAACTGGGAATTGGTGCAAAGTGCAAAAGTGGAGGTCGCCCCCGAAGAGAAACTAGTTGAGTACGGCTGGTCGAGCTTTTCGGAATGATTGAAGAACTTTCCGAGCGAAATTTGAAAGAGACTGTGAATACTGCGGGCAGAATGGAATCGGGGACACCTGAACTCCTCACCTGTGATGTATTGTTTATTCGCCTTGGTTGTGATTCGCTATTGGGAACTCTGAATCGTGTCGTGACTGATGGAAATGTAGTTGAACGAATTGTTTTGGAGTCCATGGTTGTGTTAAGTGCGAATTGAGGTGCCTGGGTTTCGTCCTACGCGCCAAGGTACCTGAATTAGAATGTATCTAGGTACCTGGGTGCTTATTAAGGTACATACGTTTTAAGATAGTCAGGTATTTATCAAGGTACCCACGTTCCAACGTAGCTAGGTATTTATTAAGGTACCTGCGTTCCAACGTAGCTGGGTATTTATTAGTGTACCTACGTTTCAAGATAACTATAGTTATGTATTATATTAATACACCTAAATTCCAACGTGCCTACGTGTCAAAATACCTACACTTCAGTACTCCTGTATATCAAAGTATCATTACCAATAAAAAAAAAAGTAAAGTAAATTGAATAAGTTTTATTGTAATTAAAACTCCACAAGTGTTTAAATTATCCTGTAATATATCAAGCACCTATATCAACAATATTCAGACGAAACAAGTGCTGTGAAACGCGAGAAAAAAGTTTGTAATTAAAACCAGTCCGTACACAATTTTATGATTATTATCTGGTGTAAAAAGAGGACGTTGCCACATAAAACAGCCGAGGGAAACACACTTCATTCAAATTATGCACTAGAGGCAGAAAAACTTTCTCGTTCATAAAAAGCTCCACTGATTCATTGATTTATTTCTCTTTTTCTCGGCCGTGGGTACGGTTAAATGATGTTTATTTAACGTTCTTTGCGGAAAGAATAAAAAAAGGAAAAACCAAGGGAAAAATTATTACCTCTCTGGCAGGTACGCTTGGCGAGAATAGTTGGGATTTTTACGTGGGATTTTAGCTGCATCTTGTGCTCGTTCCGCTTGCCTTCGTACGTGAGAAACACGGCAGAGCGAGTCGGCGCCGCTTTATATTCCACGGTAACGCATAGTAACGCAGGGGTCAGGACCATTTTCGTGCCAGACGGTCGAGAAATTGCGTTTGAAGAATCTAACTCGCTCGTCTGTCTAATTCTCTTCTTTCTTGTTCCTCTAATCTCCGTTCGTACCATTTTATCCGCTTAAAAACGCGCCGCGAGCCGACAACGGACCGCTTGACACGGTCTTTGTACCACTATAACCGAATCTCTTACCATCAGGCGTTTCGAAGAGAAGCGAGGGAAAAACTTTATTTCGTGCAATTTCGGGTCGCGCAAAGAACTCGCAATATTCAACCGGCCGAGTACACGTGGTTCCCGTAGCAATTAATTAGCTCCGAATGGTTGGTCGTTTCATTTTAAGCAGATTGTTCGCACCGTCTCGTTATCGATGATAATACTGCAATCAAGTTGGCGAACCAACGGCCGAAAGTATCGTGAATACTTCACAAACCGGCACACCCGATTACCGGCCGAAACGGAACCTAATTAATTAACCGTTCCACGGTTCGACCAATACATTTCTCAATTATTCCGTTTCCCGTTGTTTAATCTGGTCGCGCCGTTTCCGTCCGCCAAATCCGGGACTCGGCCGACTTCATTTGCCGGCTGGCAATACGCTTAACGGAACGCAATCGATACCGTTCCAACAGCTTATTACTATTTCTTTTGAGTTTATCTTCGATGGGGATCGTTTTACGAGTGCAATTGACTTGTAAGTAGGGAATGCAATAAAGTGGCGGCTCTTTTATGGCTTTCATCTTGCTTTAATGAGGAAGAAGTTCGATAACCTTCTGGAACGACTTGAGCAACGTATTTATCGCGACGGTGTTACGTTGGTTGCTGTCCTTTCATCGCTTCTTCGATACTTTCCCGTAGATATCTATCAATCTCCTTGGGAATAAATGAAACTGCATTCGAAGATACTCGGAATTGTACTCGAGAGGATGCAAGTATGAGTCGAATTGAAAAGATACTTGGATTTTAGGATATCGTACGAAACACGTGCGTGAAGTTTCTTAAATAGCAATATTTCTTGACGTCTATGCGAATTAAGGTACCTTAGTTCTGAATTTCTAAACATGCAGATACCTAGGTATCGTGGTATTTAGATACTAAGATACCTAAGCACCAAAGTATCAAATTATTGGGATACCTAGATATTAAGGTACCTAAGCACCAGAGAATCCAAGTATTGGGATACTTAGATATTATGGTACCTGTGTAAGTATCGAGATACCCAGGCGCCAAGGTATTTAAGTATTAAGGTACCTAAGTGCGAAATATCTAAATATCGAGGTATCTAGGCATCAGGTTACCTGACCGTCTAAACACACAAATACCAGAATACCTAACTACTTAAAGATCATGGTAGTCGAGTATCAAGATATCAACGTATCAAGTTGCCCGAGTACATATTAAAACCACGTACGTATCCACGTATAAGCCTTCAAACCTGAATGCAAACGACCTAATAGAACAACCCTCTTCTCCCCGAACCCCTAACCCTTCCTATCGTCTTCCAAGAGCGTCACGCGAGGTCGCGATCAAAAGTGACGAATAATCAGCCGTCGGCGAAATTCATCAAAGTTTCAAACCCGTCCCATTCGACGAGGAATCTTTCAAGCCGTTATCGGCGCTCGGAATAAGCAATGTCGGAGAGGATAGGCGAGGATCAAAGACGAAAACGACGCTCCGAATCTCAGTCTTAACCCCTTTCTCGAGGTGGCAGACCGAACAAGCGACGAAGTAGCTGCTCGTCGTCGTCTCGAATCCAAGTTTGAACAGGGCGTAGAGGATACGCGCAGCCACCTGGTGCAACGGTGCATGCACGCGATGACGCGGTGCATTAACCGCGACAGGACTTTGTCTGGTCGAGGCCCCGTGACGGGTCCCTTTTTAAAATCGAACTTTTCATCCTGCGTGGCTCGCGAGGAGATGCTCGAAGACCAAAGATTCGAGGATTCGAGGCTGGGCGTCCGAAAGGAAAAGGTTGAAAGAGGGTCGGCTCGTTTAACGAGTGACTATTAACGGCACTCGAAAGGAACACGATTTATCATTATATAAATTGTTATTTTTATTAACACGAAGGACAGGTTGAACTATGGTATCGAACGTGAAAACTGCCCGGGAATTTTATATTTGAAAAATTTCCTCGACGGAAGAAAAGAAGCGGGCGATTATTCCCCGGCCGTGGCTTAATTTAATTTGAATTTCAAGCGGGACCCGCTCGCCGCTCGATAAAATTCGAAATAATGGCGGCGAGAATATAACGGTGGCGCGGTGCGAAACGCGTCATTCAAGAGGTGGCTCTTGTGGAATTTTATTAATTCATTAAAATATACCTTATCGCGCGGCGAGCCGACGAGAGTGAACCGACGTTGAATTTGCTCGCTCGACGAGCGACGACGGTTATTCTCGACGCTTTTCAAGCTTTACGAGCCTCGCCCCTCTCTCTGACCATCCTCCTCCGTTTCTGTGTTTTCATTCACGTCGGTCGAATGCTTTTCAACCGACCGACTCGGATTATCTCGTTACGTTTCGATTAAATCAACCGGCGTCGAATATCCTCGTAAATCGACCGAATCTCGGACACCCCTGTTGGAAAATCCGTGATTATCAACCCTTTCGATAAACTGTCTGCAGACAGAAAGGTGGAAAGTGCTTGATTTTTTAAAGAAACAAAGATACAAGTTTCAAGTTTTATTCCATAAATAAAATATTAGATTGGAAAATAAATCCTCGATCTGTTCGTTATTTTATCTATAGGATTGTTTCATTCGGATATGTCGAATATTTCAAAGTATACATTGAAAGCACACGGTCCGTACCAATATTTCTAATCGTTAATATCCAGAGGGAATAAAAAGGAAATGATTTCGACTCCTAATGTCGTCATGATATTTGTTTCGGTTTGTTCCATTGGAATGTTGCTAGTTTGTTTACGATAACTGTTACGGTAGTCCATGGTATCGGTACTACTGAGCGTGTGACATGCATATTTGCCCGAGTTGCAGGTTGTTCGGTACACGTTGCGCCCTCGAATCCGTGCGATGTTGTTGGCAAGTTCGTTTACGTTCGAGCTACGGCCCCGATGTACTGATTAGCTAATCGGGAATTCCACTTACGGGGAGAGAAGTGACGTGTCTCGATATTCGCGTAACGGGACAACTGTGACCGTTGTTTGTTAACGTGGCTCCTTGTTACGCGAAACCTTTCATAAATTAACAAGTTTCGCCGCGGCACGAGCCAAGTTTAAGCCGTTCAGACCCACCGATCCGTTACGATCCGATACGAACGGATTTCGGATAGTTCCGAATTTTATTAACAGCGATTAAAATTTCAGCTAAATAAAATTTTCCTCGGAATATCGATCCAGCGTTATCAAATTCTATCGCATCTCACTTTTCCCATAAATTTCATTATCGACGGTTTTCAACACCCACCTTTCTTGACTCAACGATTTCCAAATCGTATCGGCCGTTTGAAAGTTTGAAACGTCTTGTTATCGTATCGAGGAAACTTGCAAAAATCGATATCCCAGTGCTAAAACAGCTTTTCGTTCTCCAACTTCAACAGCCGCTACGACTTCGAGGTGGAAAGTTCTCGTTATCAATAACCATCCTCTGAATTCCTCGAAAATCGACAACGCCGGTTCCTGCGTTGTTAATTAACGATTCGATGATTATTCGCTACAAAATCCGACCGGATTCGATTTGTTAAAAGTTTATCCTGTCTGCTTACCCGATTAATCGCGTTACGTTGAGTTGCAATTAGTCGTCGGCCGATTGCACCGGACAACAGATCATCTCTGGCTTCGGTGAATTTCTACGAACACGTTCGTCGTTTATTCGAACTTTGTAAACAGCAATCAGGCTAATAATAATGCTCACAATTCCCCTCGAACGTTTAACTAACTTTGTCCGATTGACGCGACCCGATGCTCTGCAATTTACGTTAATTCGATCGGGAAAGCGTTCGAACCGAAACTAAAATAAAAGGTTCGACGAAAATAAAAGGGGATCCGAAGCGTATCTGATAAATAAATCTTGTGTGTGGTTCGACGGTTTGCAAATTGAAAGGCAGCGTTTATCGCTGATCCGGGTGAAAATTATTTCGACCCGTTAACGAGATACGAGACGCCAGAATCTGCAGACTGTGCACGAAACCTATGTAGGTAATTGGTTCTGATTGAATCGTAGCAGGATAGGTATGCGTTTAGCAGTTGCGTCGAATTTTAACCGTGCGTATACAACGCTTCGTTCCCGAGCTAATTACCATTTACCACTCTCGCTGTAAAACTCGATTATCCCGTTCGTTTATTAAGCCGCGACAAACCGAGGACTCGAATGTTATTAATCGCGATTCGATTCCATTTTGTCCGTCGTTCTTGGTACCCGACAGGAAACTTAATTGATGGCGCGACATGTTTGTACTACTATGTTAACCGGGTCAAAGCAAACTTCAGTCTAAATAATCATAAATTCGTCAAAAATTTAAACTACCGTTCTTGTGAGTGACATGAAAAGTTTTGGTACGAATCGATGACATAAAAGTATCTCAAAATGGCATCCGCGGTATGTCAATGCAAAGCTTAAGGTTTAAAAGAAATGAGTACGTAAATGGTTCATCGATATTTTTAATACAAGATGGCTAATTCGTTGTCGAAACGAACAGTGGATCGATGTAGAGTGAAAGTATGATACCTTGTATTCTTTTGCAGCAGCAGACATTTTGTAGTTAGATTAATGATAAAACATTTGTATAGCTGTTTTCAGGAAACCTTAAGCTTCATATTGATGTGCCACAAGTGGTATTTCGCAATACTTTTCTGTCATGAAATCGTGTCAGACTGAAACCATGCATTTGACGTCTGATTATATACCGACTTGTACTACTTAAATCACGTTTATCGGTGCAATTATCACTATCTTCGTGCTTATTCATAAATAACTTACACTGATTACGATCAAAATCGATCTTATCCGTTGAAAAACTTCTCGAACTTCCTCCGAAACAAGATTTTTTATATCACGAATCCAGATAACCCGGGAACTATTTCACAATTTTAATACAACAACGAGAAAAATACCTTTCATTCCAGCGAAGTCGTGTTCAGTTATAATGAATCCCTGAATTAATCACGGTAATTGTGTTGCAAATTTCATTCTGAAACGCAGAACCAACGAACGCGAAGAGAAGACAGGGCGTGAAATTTAGGGAAGGGTTGGTTCCGCAATTAGCGTCGCTTGTGCAAATATCGTCTTCCCCGAGGAAAAAATGTGACTCGAGCTCGTCTTCGTCGCCATTCTGTTGGCAAGCCGTCCATTTCGTTATTATTTTTCGCGCGTCGCGTCGTCGCGACGCTTAATCGACGAACGAAATTAACTGAATGTAAACGATGTAATCAACGACGATTGAAACGAACGGCCGTTGAACAACGTCCGTTTACACGGAGTCCAATAACCGTGCTTGTATCCGGCCTCATAAATTTCCATTAAACCGTTTCCTGGGAATATTTTCCGACCTCTTCGCGCCTCGCGTCTCGCTAGATTATTTACGCGAGATCGTACGTGACAGAAGATTGCGCATCGCAACGAAGTTGTTTTCGTCGCGAAATTTATGATCTCCCGATGAATCTGTTCGAGTAGTTTTTTCGATGAAATTGGAAATCGGTCGGTCATAGAAATCGACAGATATATTGTGAAGCTGTTTGGTAGATTTTGTAGAATTTATAGAATTTTATGCATCGTGGACGACGGGGAATTTATAGATTTCTGATCAATCCTTTACAACGCTTTTTCTATAGTATTTGAGATTGTTCGGCCGTCGAAATTGAGAAGATTTGTTTTTGCAGATTTCATAGAATTTTTAGTATTTCGTGAATGTAGACAATTGGGAATAAACCGTATTGTTCTTGACGAATAGCGTACGAATTTCTGTTGAGTTTGCTTTCATATTTTTCGTATACAATTATGGACGGTGGAATTATAGAACACGACGCGTGAATTTCGATGTTGTTTAATAAATTGTACGAATTTTCTCAAATGATTTTTCATTCAATTTTCGGTCAGTTTATTGATTCAACCTCGAACGATTGAAACACGTCGCATGTCTGCTTGTAAAATTAAGTCGTTCAAAGTTAAATTTCAAAGAAAGAACTGAGAAACGGAGAATCTTTGGATGCGGCAGTTTGCAGAAACGTTATCAAATTCCGGCGAAACTTTCAGCGTGGAATAACAAACTTCCTTTATCGTCGAACGGAGGAACAACTTTGACGAAAAGGAAACGCCACGAACAGTTCTTGTTTGATGGAACAATATTTCAGTATTTACATTATCGGGACTGTAGGTGTTGTTTGCCGTAGCGGCAACAATTTATGGAAATTATTGTCGAATCTCATCGACGATTATTTCGTTTATTTGAAAGAAACATGATTGTCGTTATTCCCTCTTGAAATAGGAAAATACAGTATAACAGAAAACGATGCTTCATCTTTATTTGCATTTGTCCGTTCGTATGGAAACGCATCAACAAGAAAAATTCAAGAACTTTTCACTTCTGAACCTATCCTACTTTTCCTTAACAACCCTCGAGACAAGAACGGTCTAAAACGTTCGGAAAACTTTATGTTTTCGCGAAGAAAGTTTCACGAGATAAAGGAAGAAAAGGGTCGAATAAAAACTGTCACGTCATTCCACAGTATTTTTATCCACGGTGTTGCTTCCAACTGCGAAATAAATAAAAACCGAGTCACCCGCTTGACAATCTTCTGCCAAGAGAATTAACATCTTCTTCTGCGTCCTTCGTGCTTCGTCGAGTCTTCCGGATAATGCCCAAAGTTTCCTTTCAAATAATCAAATGTTTTTTATCGCATCATCATTTTACTACACTTGCACGAAATTCAACCAATATTTCCGTAATAGTGGTGCTCGGTTTCAATAAGTTCTTAAGTTTAAACTATTACTGCTTATCGTTTTTTTTTAGTTTGAGATTTTGAAGCTTTTAAGTTAGTAAATTTGGAATTTTGGAAGTTTGGAAATTCAAAATTTCCAAATTTCTAAATTCTTAAATTTCCAAATTTCTAAATTCTTAAATTTTCAAATTTCTAAATTTCCAATTACCAAATTCCTAAGTTTCCAAATTTCCAAATTTCTAAATGTCCAAATCTCCAAATTTCTAACTTTCAAAAGTCCTAAATTTCCAAATTTCCAAATTACCAAATTCTTAAATTTTCAAATACTTAAATTTTCAAATACCTAAATTTCCAAATTACCTAATACCTAAATTTCCAAATCTCCAAATTTCTAAATTTCTAAATTTCCAAATCTCCAAATTTCCAAATTCCCAGATTCCTGAATTTACAAAAGGCGACCAAAAATATACATAGTCTTGTCGGTAACTTCGAAGCAACTTGATCATCTTGGGAATTCTAATCGAGGAACCGGAAGTCAGTTTGAAGGAAACCATGCCGGAGTTAATATCTTCCCGATTCCATTATACCAACGGACTAGCGATGCACGTACGTGTAAACAGTTCCAATGACCATGTAATTAGTTTTCCGTTTACGGTGACTCACGAGTTTCCGGTTGCAACGTTTCCCTTCCCCTACGGCGTTATCTCCTTTCCACGCGATTGATTAACAAAAACTCTGTTCGCTGTTAAGGAAGCTGTTCCATAGAAAATCTTCGTTCGATCCTCCACAATCAACTCGTTATATTCTACTTGGTTAACTTTGAAAATTTCCCTTTTATCATACTCTTTTTTCATTTTACCACCGTAAAAAGTATCAACGATTCCATTACTAACTCTTAAACGTTGAATCACTGGACGGTGAAAATTTTCTGCCTCGATTTTAAACATTAATTACCAATGTACGAACCCAATTTTTGCAAAACTTATGTATCTAAATATCTTAACTTTCGGCTACTGTTCGCCTGGGGCTTTGTCATTCGAGCATTGAATCAAACACAGTAACTATTAATAATTTAATTCGCGTTAATGTTATTATAATATTACAGACGAATAATTCGATATTAAAAGAAATTCTTAATATTTCCACTACGTTACACCACAGAAATATTCATAAATATTAACACGTTGGCTGTCACGGGGGTCACCGGTGACCGGCACCCGAAATTTTTTACAATCAAATAATTAACAAAAGAAATGACGAAACAAACCACGGATAGCGTTATCATTAAGCTAATAATGCTAGCTATCGACTTGAAAGGTTAAATTTGAAAATTAGTTGATTCTATTCTTAATAATTAGGATTTCAAAGTGTCTGACTACACACGTCCGTTTTCACTGTACCAGTCAACGTGTTAATATTGATCACTTTGCAAACGATGGAAATTGTTTATCACCCAAAACATATACAATATTTCACTTGACAATCTTGATTTTGTTCGAAACTAATAAATGAATGATTCTGAAAGCTCGCATTAAAATCCTTTGATAAATCAAAATTTTCATTTATTCGCTGTTTGCAAGGAGAATAGAATAAGGTAGACACACCCTGTATAATTAAAACATCCTCGAAATGCTATTCGTGTGACGTTGAAACGTTCCCAGAACTTTCCCAACGCCCGTTTCTCGAAGCTCCGTTTTCTTTATCGTCTCTCCTCGTCGTTATAAATAATATCAGCGAGTGAAACTCGAGTAACTCGTGATAACACATTTTTCCCCGACTGCTGTACCGCGTAAAACCCAGGCCCGCGTGTTCGCATAAATCGCGATTGTTCACGCCAAGCAACGTTTCGTTCGCGTGAGGCGTTCGTAAATATTTAAAATGAAAGAAAGAAAAAACGGATGTAGAGGTGGAGAGCATGAGACAGGAACGTGCTAAATTTCGTGAAATCAAGCTCGAAAGTCATCGTCAGCGTTTTCTGAAACAACGCCAATGAAGCCTCGTGTCAGAAGTTCGCACGATGAAACAAAGAGGCACCGGTTCGAACAGGTTCGCTAGAATTCGGTCGCGTTTGCAATTAACGATCCCCGACGCGAGATTGTCGCGCGTGTTTCGACGGTAACAAAGGAGAAACTTTCCGACGAATCTCGATCGAACAGACCCCGGCTTGAAACAGTTCCCCGTTCGTTGCATCGTGTTTTCATTCGAGGTTGAGTTTTTAATTCGGTTTCGAAGATTTCGTATAGTTTTATTGGCCGTGGAATTAGATTGCGTTGTTGTTAGCTGATGTTTATCTATTTTAAGCTTTTTATAGGGGTTAAGGGAAAAGTATTATGTTTTTAGGAATTTCGAAATTTCAGAATACTGAAACTTCGGAATAGCATATTTTTTAATAGCGTTAAGCTTCGAAGGATTAACATTCGTGGAAAATTGTGATAATTATAATGTTATGGTACTGAGGGTAATATTTACTATACATATATAATTACCACTGTAAACACTAGCTGTGATACTATAATAATTATAACATTACATCTTAGAATTTTACCCGTGAAGATACCTTACCGCTTCTTTCCTAACAAATTTTAAATACCGAAGCATTAATCAGATAATTTACCACCATACCCTGTATAAGCGATCAAAATTCAAGGAACGAGTATAAAAAAGTTTAATATTAAATTTCGAAGCTCCTCCGCTTAAGAGTTGAATCGTAACGATTCTAATGATACGAGTCAACGTCAAAAGCGGCCGGCTGTAATCTTCCATAATACCAACGAATTGTTGGAAATTTCTGCTGTATCCAGCGAAATGGCCAAGTTTTGCCGCGATTATCGGCTTGACATCGTGGAAATTGAGCTCTAAACAAGCGTGCAGAGACACGAGCCATCGAATCTAGGCGACGAAAACAGCGTGTAACGGGATTCGAACAATGCTATCCCGTTCGACTCGGTTAATGAATACTTGTCGAGTGGTGGGATGGGAAGGGTGGATTATCGTGTGCTTATCAGCGTGAAATATGATCGCCTAGCATCGGCGTGCAAATACCCCGTTGCCGGTTAATCTTTCAAGAGGTTGAACAATCGAACGAAATGAACAACGGCTACGGGGAAATAACGATGAACAAAATCGAATATCGTTCGCCCGGCTTTCGATTGTTTCTGCTTTTCCCAGGACGATAATCCTTCATCCTGCTCAACACCGTTGACGGAATTTTGAATACGTTCCATTCGAATTGGTACGCTGTGCTGTATGAACGGATTGGACTTCATCTCGTGTATTAGATATTATATTTTTATGAATGGTGTAATTAAAAAATTCTGGAAGCTGTATTGTGGGACTTGAAATGAAAACTTCTGTTGAGAATCGCTGTTAAAGTACTTTGTCGTGTACCTA
Source organism: Stelis phaeoptera (assembly GCA_943735885.1). Taxonomy (NCBI): domain Eukaryota; kingdom Metazoa; phylum Arthropoda; class Insecta; order Hymenoptera; family Megachilidae; genus Stelis; species Stelis phaeoptera. The sequence goes on along the minus strand of OX030939.1, from coordinate 7,868,527 downwards.
TGTTTCGTATGCTAATTTTGCGAATGTAGTAATCAAGGAATAGTGGAAATATAGTAATTAGGGAATTACGGAGTGATAGCATAATCGTATCAAGAAATTTATAATTAACCATTGCCACAAATACGATTTACCAAACAGCTGTACCAAGAAATTTTAAAAGAATTAAAGAATAAAGGAATTTCTACGACAAATCGGTCAAGAAAGAAGCGGTGGTTTCGGCGAGGATTTTTAAGGTAAGGGATTTGTTGGCGGTAAGACAAGAGCTTTAAAATGCTGGAAATCGTTTGCCGGGGATTTGTACGCTTCCCGAGAACGCTACCGAGCTCCGGGAAAAAAGAAGAAATCGAGATTTTCAGAAATTTTCTAGCGGAACAATAGGATTCTCTCTCTCTCTCTGCCCAGTTATTTCTTAACGAGGTATCAGAATTCTTTCGGAATTTCCATTGAAATATGCAACAATTTATCTCCGTTGCACGAATCACGATCTACCCGATTGCTCTCAAATAAAATCTCGTTTCCGTCAACCCTCGACAAGTGACGACAAAGAAGGTAACGAAAGGTTTGAAGCGCTTTAGCTTCGTGTTTCACGCGTGCAAGCGCGTGACGAATTACAGGCGTGGAAGAGGGAGGAAAAAAATTTGCATCGATCTAATCGCGATAGTAATCAGTTAGAAAGCGTGGACGTAATCTGGCGTTATAGCTAGCGGATAATTTACCGCTAATGAATGGTAATTTATGGAAAGCCAGCCATGCGTAATACCTTCTCTGGTACGCTCGGTTTCAGCTAAAATATCATGTTACCGCTTTAATCGTTCTATGGGGGTTCTCGCGGTTTCGCAAAGCGTAAGTGTTTAAACCGCCCCGATTAATTCATGATTCCCTTACGTCCGGAAATATTCCTACAACCTTGACCCACCACCGTATCCTTTGACGATTCAATTCGAGAGGGTTAACGTATCGACTACTCTGAAAATCTATGATGATTCGCTGAAATGAATTTATTAGATTATGTTTAAATCAAAGTTCGAAAACGTCCACTGTTCGAGAATAAACGTGCGAAATAGAGTCGTCCCTTGAATAAACGCGAATCAGTGTGTTCTACAGCCCCGTTTTAAGCGCCATAAAGAAGCGAATGGAAGTCCCGTTGGCGGTAAACACGTTCAACTATCGTCACTGGGGAACATAATACCTTTCAAAACGATTGCGGAAACGCTTGTCGCTTCCGCCCCAATAACAGCATCCTCCTCCACCCCCTAATCACCGGGAACAGTCTACAATTTTTCACTTTGCCGACGGCTACCAACGCGACGAATCGCAAACACGCGATGCCTGCGCATTTTCCGAACTTCATAAAATTTTCGAAATTCAATTTACATTTTTATAGCATTCATTCTATCGTATTTTCATATTTGAGTGTTGGTCGAATTCGATATAGGAAATATAGAAAATTTGGATTAAAATTATAAATTGACTCGCAATCTTCGAGGTAGTAATAGAATGGTTTGCGAGACAGGGCTCGTGTCTAAAACGTGCCATTTAACCCGCTAATAAATTTATGCCGGCTAAATGGCGCTCGTTCTCGTATCGAGATTAGAAGGCGAGTTTCACGCCAGGGATTCGGTCTCGCCTTCTAATTGTAGCCTTTGACTAATTGAGCGATCCGTGGTGGGATACGACTTCTCAATAACGTGCGCGGAATTTGGCAAGCGTTCTCTCGTTATCGATCGATCTTTCATTGATTTCATAAAATTCTTATGACTTTTACTTCGTAACTTCGTAACTTTTACTTCGTAACTCTTTTTACTTCGTAACTTGAAAATAAAAAGATTGGAAGAAACAATAAGTATCGTTTTCTGAATATTTTTCTAAGCTTCCAGGTACGAATCCTCCTGACTCCTCGGCCCTACGATAATGTTTCGGAACTAGGGTTTGAACGGTTTGCTAAATCAGCGCCGATTCAATTGGCGGAAGGAAAAACTAGGCCAAACCAGAATCACGATAGCCAGTGCGATCTGGAGAAGCGCAAGAAACTAATAAGGAAAGAATTCACGGAAGCTCACCGCCTGGAACTACCTAACGATCTTCTTCTTTCCGGCCAGTGCCCGGACTGTTGGCTCTCTCTTTTCCCTTGGTCAGTGATTTTTACCAACAGCGACATCGATCGACCTGCCTCTGTGAAAAATCGCCACTTCGATTCGAAATTTTTTCCTTTTCTCTCGCCTCTCGACCGAATTCGACGCGCTGTTGGGATACAAAAGCTTTTTAACCTTTTCATGGCCGACACATGGTCCAAAATAACAAGAAAAAAGATACGCAGCGTGTATGAAAACCTTGTAATTACTAACACAGAAATTAAACCCTTTCGTGGTACGTTGTCGTCGAATACAGATTTTTCGATGAAATTATGCGGATGCCTGATTCGCGAAAGATAAGCACCGTTGCAAGGAGAATTAATTGGGAAATCCCTATCGGCCACTTAACACGCCAGATTAATCCGACTTCCTGGAAACAGTCTTACCTATCGAGATCGGCAGGCATCCAGTCTACCTCGTTACAGACTTCATTTTCAACCTCGCCGTCTAATAATTAACCTGGTCGAGCTTTTCATCGAATAACTAATTATTTTTTAGGCTAACATTTATGATAGCTACGTGTTATTGGGATAGTTTTAGGGATCGTAACTTAAACTTCGAAACTTAATTATCAATTTAAGAATATTTTAAAGGAAGGAGGTATACTTTTGTAGAGGTTCCTAGAGTAATTCTGATTTGGTCGTTTGTTTGTAAAATCGTTTGGGAATTTTTTAACACGTTTAACACGAATATATCTCGTAGCTGGTGTAACTGCTTCGTAAGCCTTGGCAGTAAACGTGTTAACAAACGGTTAATATTAAGCTGATAATGCTAGCTATCGAATTGAAAGGTTCAATTTGAAAATTAATCGACTCCATTCTTAACGCGTTAACCGCCACAGTGAAAACGGACGTGTGTAGTCAGACACGTTGAAATCCTGATTATTAAGAACACATCATATAACCTTTCAATTCGATAGCTAGTAATTATTTGATTGTAAAAAATTTCGGGTGCTGGTCACCGGTGACCCTCGGTGGCAGCCAACCTGTTAATATAATTATTATTATATAATTTCAGACTGTCTAACTACATACGTCCGTTTTCACTGTGTTATAGAATATTAATCTGTCGTTTGCGAATTCTACCAAATTTTCTATATTCTTCAATGTGTTGGTATCATAATTGGCGAAGGGTTAAAGATAAAAATGTCCACTTTATCAAAACGATCGTTTCACCACCTGATTTACACAGAATCTCGTTAGTCCTCCTACCTTCTGTGCATCTTACGAATTAAGGTAAAATTTGTTGAAAATTCACCACCTTATTAGTCGTCACGGTTTGCCGAAGGGTGGCAGAGAGAGGGTCGGTGTAGGGGTGAGAATTGCGAAGTAAGTCCATCGTAAATCTACCGTGGATAGTGCAAATAGAAGGTAGCCCCGGCGGACTTAATACATCACGCCGGCTTTAATCCAGATATTTCATGAATTCACCGAGTCGGCAGACACTTTTGAAATACTTGGGCCAACTATGCGAAACCGTGGCTACAAACTTTCGAGGTTCGGCGTTCACTTTGGAAAGTACGGTATAAAATGGCGCTTAATGTACGCGATGCGGAACGGAAGTCGGCTCGAATCACGGAAGTTCATCGGATTCTTTCACGGGCCACGGGGTGTAATCCGTGACGGAAACCTTCGGGGTAATGGGAGGGAGTGTTCTTAAATCCCGTTCAGTCTGTTGGAGTTTTATATTTTTCCAATATGAAGCTTGTACTTTGAAACACGAGCAATAATTTGATCGCAAATATTAACGTTTACCTTGTAAATGAATTTTCGATATCTTCAAAGAGTAACAGTACCCCTTAGTTGGTTATCCTAATAATCGAATATTAATTGTTTGACTTCTTGATATTTAAGTAGCACTAATATGGAACTTTTATCTACGTATTTGTTCAAATATTCGTTATGCAAGAATCTTTGTGCTCGCGTCTACCAATCTTTTGTAGTTACTTCAACGCGTTAAGAAAACGGATCGAAAACAAGAATGATGGAAACAAAAGTTTATAAAAAGGAAATAAGATAAGGGAGATGGTCCTTTAATTGCAAAGGGATGTTTCTCACTGGCGCCCAGAAGAAATTCCTTCGACTGTTTCCTTTATTTGACTTTGTAAAATAAAATACAATAGCGTTCTTTGCAAACACTTCAAAGTTTCACGGAGATCCGTAGAGAAAAAGTAAAACGTACTGAGAAACAGAAATTCTTGAATTGAAGTGAGATTTTTCTGTTTAGGGTGGTCGGGGGTTAAAATTGAAGTTAATTTCCAAAGCAGTCCGGTAGTTTCGGAGATTAAATACTATATAAACTGGTCCACCAATTAATGCACCAAATATTAAGTTACCTTGGTATATCAATCAATGCTAATTTGACACTAAATTAGACGATAGTTCCACTTTAGGAGAACATTCACATTTAAAGCATAACCAAAAACCAATCAAACTGCAGACTACGGCGATACACCTTTGATTTATTTTACAACGACATTATTTTGTTATAAACGGATCATTGAAAATTCATGGATGACCGGCTGAAATCTAGGCTACGAGCAAATAAATCGAAACGATGATTAATTGCGTTTCGTTCAATACCACCGTCGAACTGTTCCATTTATTCGATCCGTTGAAATATCTGCACCGTATCGCACGGTTTATTATTGAATACTGTGTTACACATATGCGCGCGTGTGTGTGTGTGTGTGTTGGAAGTGTGTACATTAGAGAAAAGCAGTGGACGTTGAATTGTGTAACCGAGAGTTGGAGAGTTTCGAACGTTGTTGGATTTGTTGACTAACTGCATTTGAATACCAATCAAAATTTCACCGTACATACCGTACCTAGTACACTTTTACAAATTAAGGGATAATCTAATTGATCCATTCATTTTGCTTCAGGAGAAATACTATTATACCCAAAACGTTGAATTGTCAATTTCCAATTTGAATCGCTTAAAACATTTACAATTACCAATTGTTTCATTTGGTGCATGAGAATGTGAAACGAAATACATGTGATTCTCAAATTCTCACGAAAAATATTCGGAAGGTCGCAGTAAAATTGATGCTGAGATAGAAAGGTGGGTGAGATCCAGGATCTTTGAGCCTTTCGGCGCCGTTAGCTCCAGAATCCTTGAATTCTGGAATTCCAGGTCACCTCGTGGCCGAAGGTGACAGTTCGCCTAACTAGAGACTCTCTTACGTCGATTTCTAATTTCCAGCCGACGATGTATCCCCGGCTTCGTCCGTTGCCACGGCATCAACGTGAATCCCAGCCATTCGACTCTGGGGTTTATATTTATGGAAGCACTAAGGCGGTCAACCTTAAACCACCATCCGTCGTATCCCCTTTACGAGAACGTCGACTTCCGACGATATTTGACCGAGAGATCCACCGTGCCCTCGTATACGATGGAATTTTCTTGAAAAATAACCTCGTGCTGTTTCAATCAGACCTCGTAAACACCACCATTTTGTCATTCGCGAAGTGACACGTGGAGTTTGTTTCTTTTACGGGTTCAAATTTTTCGAGACCGTCGAAAAGTGGATTATTTGTAATTTGAGATTCGAATCAGTCTGATTTAGAATCGACCCCTGTCGTGTAAGGTTTCTTAATTCTAATTGGAAGAAATAAAAAATTTTTCAATTCTATTAAAAAATTACAGATAAAATCCATAGGAGACGTTAAAATTGCAAACTATTAAAAGACTTAACACTTGCCAGATTACATACTTTGGGCTTGAAACCTCGGAAAAAGCTACGATTGCTCCAAAACCACCCATATCGCTTAAAATTGTCTAATTCCGTCAGTAACTTACAAATAAAATTTTAGTGAAACATAAAAATCACAAACTCTATCGTTGGTAATTCAAAATATTAGTAAAGCGCAACATTCGCTCTTAAATCAAATTCAATTTCTCCTGTAATTCAATATACAAATAACCTTTGAATGCACCAAAACCTAAAGACAAACATTTTGTCCGTCTGTAAAATAAAGAATTCACTAAATTCTATACAACGTGTCCCAAAATGACGGGAAGAACGAATGGCGTACAATTTCGCCCAACGTCCATGGCCAGGATATTAATTATTGGTATCGGCGATCGATCTTTTGCCGATGAAAAATGCATCAATATAATCTAGCCGGTGGATGCTGTTACACGTGCATCGAATGTGCCGGAGATTTTTCCAGCAGGGGCGAATTCGATTGGAGGGGGGGGGGGGGGGGGGGGGATGAATATGGGTCACGAGTTCATTGTGAAAAATCTATCTTGTATCGAGGCACCGTTCGACGTGATTCTTAATCAAATTAATTCTTCCGTACTTTTTTTTCTTTGCCGTGCATATGTAACAAGTGATGGAGAATTTCAGGCGAACCTTTCAGCTTCCATAAGAATATTAATCGAATCTGATAAAACTGATTACACGTGTCAAGTTTAGCTTAATTATGCTGGCAACCGGATCGTCGCTGAATTTAAAAGTTAAATCTCATTTCATGTTCATTTCCTGAACCTTGTACGTAGGATTTCTTTAGATTTTAACTAAATTTGCAATTTTGACAGTTCCTCCGGCACAGGATTCAATAATAATCTGATATTAAAGCTTCGTTTGTATTAATTTAAGTTATTCGAATAATTTTGACGTAGGAAATCGGGGTTGGTCGCAAATTTAAAGGAAGGAAAGGGATGACAATTTAATAATTTTGTAACATATGGAAATGACTGTTAGGGTCATATTTGTCTCCGCTGTTTGGAAATTTATTTGGAAAATTTTACGTCGTTGTTCAACCACACTTGAATGGAAGTTCCACGGTTGGTAGGAACGTAATGAAATTAAAATTGTCAAAATTACAAAACTTACACGAAGTATCGACATTCTCCTTTACAAACTTCTCCTATACTCCTATGTTGTAATAAATAATGTGCCTGCTTGTCTATCTTTTAATAAATAAAGTGTCGATTAAGCTGTATAATAGCGTACCACGTCAGATTTCAAATAAGCAAAACAGAAACGAGGAGGAAAAAAAGAAATCGTTCCTTTGGTACCGAAACTCGTAAATTTCGACCAAATTCCAACCACTGATTACGAGCTTCTGGTATTTCCTTCGGATCGAGGGATCGATGGATCGTTTAGTTGCGAAGAAAAAGCTGTTTATTTACCGTAGCGTGGTTCGGGCTGTGCGAGGCGTGCAATTAATCAGTCGGTGCGGATGACGGATCGCAGGGTGTCATTGGACGTCGGCCTGTTTAAGCTGGCGAACATTCGAACACACATACCCACACACACACACACACACACACGAAGCTGTAGTTCGATAAACGTGAATCGCGTGGAAACTGCTCGATCCATGAATCGCGATCGAGCAGGAAATTTCGTTGGAGTGGAAGAAACAAAACAAAACAAAAAAAAATAGAGAGGATTCGTTTCAACCGCGAATTCACGGGAGCAAATAAAAATTCGCTCCGTTGGACCGTGTTTGGCGTGGTTCATTTTTCTTTCGCTCCCCTTTTTTTGCCAGGCCCTGGAACAAATTTCTAGGATTCGATTTTAGACACCGTTTCCTGGCTTCCGGCTGTCGATCGCAACAGGGACGTTCAACCCTTTCGTTATCGTCTTCTCTGTTAAATCGATTAATTGAACCTTTTGCATTCGAATGGTGCCAGGGAATTTTAGCTCTTTTAATCTAGGATACTATTTTTGAAAATTCAAAGTGAGAACATGTTTATTCTTTGATTAATTTGCTATGTTGTAAACGAGGCAATGTTTAAACTATGAAACCAAAATTTTATTCATATCACAACATAGAAAATTAACAAACGGGATAAAAATAGGTTCTTTCGGAAATAGTATTTCTGGCCTTCGAAAGCTTAATTATCCTGAAATTATATTTTCAGCGTAGCACGCATTTCTATAAATATTCTCAAATTTAATTACCTTTCAAGAATCTCTATTGAGCCTACTATTTCTATAATAACGAAAGAAGGTATCGTTTTGGACCGAATTTGTCACAAAAACTTACATCTGAGAACGATTGTAATTTAGTATAATCGCTTTGGATTGCGGTGATTTTGTAAAAAAAAAAAAAATTAATACAACAGGATTTCAAAGATTCTGAAGGGAAATAAGCGAAGGATCGAGCTTTTAAACTTCACAGATCCCCGACTTCTGATTTTAATTGCATACGCGACGAGCGCAAATAAGAACGATGTTTACCGACCGTTTCCAAAAGTACGTTCAAACAGGGAGGAAACAGTAACAAGTAAACAAACGGAGGCACATTGTATATCGGCTGGTGAAATTAATAAGTTTTCACGCTGAACTTTTACTTCGAGCGGTGGCGATGTTGATGCCAACTCTCGTCGGATAGCTATTCTCTGGAATTCTACTTTCGACTTCATTCTTTGCACACTGTATTACAATTTAAATAGAATATCTAATCCTAATCCGTGCTTCGAATTAACAACCAAACCCTTTGATTTGTAGTAATTTAAGAAGAAGGTTAAACTACATTTCTATCAATTAACGTACAAATCTTTAAAGCTGTTCAAATTTTTCATAAACAATTCCGAGAACCCTGTGACAGATACAGGTTTGCTATGAAATCTATGTACCATCCCCCACCCTTAATTTCATCCCCTCGACACTTTGTGAAAATTTGAATAGAATTTGAACAGATATCTCTTCTTCCCCTGATTTCAACCTCTCAGAACTTTGTAACAATTTAACCTTGATCATGATACAAGTTTACATCGTGTAATAACCGTTATAAATTCATTTCCACAACAGCCAGACGTCGCAAGTAAGTGATCCGCCGTCTCAGACAACGACGGTCGGTCGAAATTGGTTAAAAATGAAAACGCTGAGTCCCGGGCAACAGAAACGGGGACGCGGGGGCCAGATGGAACGGGTTTGTAGGAAATTCAACCGGTGCATTAGCTCATTCCGGCGGATAGAAATCTCGTTTCGTGTCGGCGGTCGATGCGCTGGCTGCGAATTGCTGCTCCGCCGCGCCGTCGAGAATTGGCCCGGAATTGAAGCGTCAGATGGTAGAAAGAGGAATGGCGGTCACGTACATCCATCTCTCTTCGTCCGGAGAGCCTGAAGACGTCGGATGGTTGCACAGACACCTTCCAAGGATCGCTTCGAGTGCATCCAGAAGCAGAAGGAATGCGAGGAGCTTTGTGAAAAAGGACGCTCCGCGATCGCGTTTCGCGACCGGATCACTGATCTACCATCCAAAACTATCTTGAAAGCTTTCGAGAATGTCCTTGCCTCATCCAAAAGTTGTTTCCTCTTCGGATCGACTGCCTCGAGGTGAATTTCTTCGCGAACTAACGATAGGAGCACACGATCGATAAAAAAAATGAAGATGTAGACTTGAAATGCAGAGGGATGATTATTTTTCTAGCATGGGGTAGCTTAGAAATTTAGTAATTGAAGATAAATTGAAGAGTTAATGGCAACAGAGGCACGGGTTAACTTGGTCTTGGTACTGTTTATGAAAATCATTACTCCCGAGAATAATTCTACAGCTATTTATGAAAACGCTTGCACAGGCGATTCTCTCGATTCTTAAGCTTCAAATTGATGTGCCATATGTGCCATTTTGCGATACTTTTATGTCATCAAATGTTGTGAAACTTCATACGTTTCGGAATTGATCATTCCTTGTTACAACTGGCGACCAATCATTTTGTATTCGGAATTCTGACGAATCGCGTATACAGCCATTTTCCTTAGCTCTTAGCTTTCAAATTGATGTACCATAAGTGCCATTTTGCAATACTTTTATGTGATCAAATGTTGTCAACCTTCATACGTTTCGAAATCAGATATCTTCTTCTTTAACTGACGACCATCCATTTTGCGTTAAGAATCCTACCGAAATCTTCATACGTTCTTTTTCCTCAAATCTTAAGCTCTGAATTGATGCACCGTAAGTGCCAATTTGCAACGATTTAATAATTGTTTTTTTACAAACAAATCAGCGACGCTCGCCTACATCTTTCTAATAAGAAACGCCACGGTGCAACTTCGAACACTATCGATTTCCCCTGTCAATTATTAAATTTATTATCGTGCAAGAAGACGTTCACCCAGTGTTCCGCAAAAACAAAGGATCGATCGTCGAACGTTTCCGCATCGCGACGATTTAACGAACACCGGGAGAGTTTCACGCCTTCGACCAGCCTGGATCACGGCCAAAGTCGAAAAAAGCTCGAGTCCCGGGGTCGTTCGTGTTTTTCGCGGCTGTGTACGTCCCTGCCATGCGATATTTCTGCCAAGAGAAAAGGGGTGGAGAAACAACTCGGTGATTTCGAACAAATTCGTAAAACCGATTGGCGAACTCCGAGCAATTTTTAAATTGTAAATTCTTCGATGATTTTGATACCAGTTCCTCAAAAGTGATACAAAACTCTTCCGAAACGACGCACAACACATCCTTGTCGTCCTATAATTATTCGAGAGAAATAAATTTCACGATAAAAGGACAGTGAAAACTAGTTTGTCGATTTTAAATAATTTTAAAAACCGACTGGATGTTTCGGAAAAACAAATCTGCAACGCATCGCATTTGTCACCGTGGAACGTGTTTTATCGTGTCCAGAGAAGTGTACGAATTTACCATTTCGAGCAAACACCTGGAGCAACGATGTAACGCAAACTTTTCCGTTATTTGATAACAGACGATTTTTCGTGTTTATTGCAGAAACAGATAGCCGGGCGAATTTTTGTTGCCGGTGCCGCGTATTAAAGTTACTTACGCTTCCGGGTATTCTATAAAACACGTTTCGGACTGCTAAAACGAAATCGGAATGAAAAAATTAAAAAACAACCAGCCAACTAAAATGGAATTAAACTCGAACGAAAACGAACCGTGTGTTATCGCAATTTCAATCGTTCCTATTTATTTATCGACCGTTCAGACCGAAAATATGATCGCAGTGAAAAAAAAAAATCGTTCGAGCACTGCGAAGAATGCCGAATTTTCAACGATGAAGGGTCACGGTATAAAAAACTTCGCAGCTATTCGATTGATAAAAAAAGAACCCCGAAGAGGTTTAACGAATACGCAGTTCGATGCAGAGAGTCAAAAAATCTCCAATTTGTTCGAATATCCGTACCGAGCTGCGTGAAAACAAATAAATGTCACAAAAGATTGAAAAATCATGGTGTAAAGGAATTTGTAGTTATTCGATTGATGAAGCAAAACCTAAAATCCCTTGTGAACGTTTACAGGCGCATAGCCGCTCTGAAAAGGGATTGAAAATAATGCAGAACGAGGGACGTGTTGAAAATTTGTCGAGGAATATACCGGGAAACAAACGACAAAGTCAATCAGATCAAAACATCTACAATTGTTAAGCCGATGAAAGTAGAAAGGTTTAATCCTTTGAGTACGTTTTTAAAAATACATAATAACATTGTTCGAGGGGATCAAAAATAATGAGAAGATTCGTTTTGCGATAAACAAGAAGGGAAACTCTTTTGCGGCTTATCTTGTCGAGTTTTCGTGTCAGTTTTCGTTTTCGCGCGTTATCCCTTCTCCTTGTATTAAAAAAAAAAAAATGAAAAAAGAAACGAAGGATAACGATGATAACTACGTTTACAGTAACCTACACGTCCCGGGCATCGTTTACCATTTTCTGGTCGTGTTGCTTCTTAAACGGTGAATTTATTAAAGTCGGCTGTTCCTTAATGAGATCTCTGTGCTAGCGCCACGGTTGTTCTTCTACGAACGAGCTTTAGCAGACTTTATGGCTGCTTCAGTTTACAACCGCGAAACTTGCCGGTAACTAAAGGATAAAGTCTTGTTAGCTTACACGCGGTTCGGTTATTCTTCTTAATACGCGAGCGTAATTCTAAGACCCTACCTCGTCCCCGTTTCATCCCTCTGTTAATACTGTGAACGATGCGTATTACGCGATACACGTATCCAGATACATTTCCTGGATGTAGTTAGCTGAATTTCATTCGAGCTGCTTCCTGGAAAATTTACTGCCAGTTCCGAGTGGTTTGTATTTGGAACATTTTTGTTGTTGAAATCTTGAAGTAGGAGGAAAACGAGAAACATCTTGTGTATGTAGGATGTAAAATTTGGTCAGTTTTAAGGAGTGGTAATTCTTTTTATGACATTAATAATTAGTAATGGAATATTGGATATTGGAGCGTCGAGTATTAGAGGTACTAGGTAGTAAAATATTCAGTATTGGGAAGTTTAGTATTGGGTCGCTAGGTATTCTGTCGTGAGATATTGAGGCGCCAAGTACTGGGACACTAGGTATTCTGACGCTAGGCATTCTGCCACTAGGTATTCTGACGCCAAGTACTGGGGCACTAGGTATTCTGACGCCAAGTACTGGGGCACTAGGTATTCTGGCGCTAGGCATTCTGCCACTAGGTATTCTGACGCCAAGTACTGGGGCACTAGGTATTCTGGCGCTAGGTATTTGGGCACTCGGTATTCTGACGCTAGATATTCCGTCACTAGGTATTCCGCCGCGAAATATTGAGGCACCAAGTATTGGGGCGCTAGGTATTCTGCTGCGAAATATTAAGGCGCCAAATATTAGGCCACTGGGTAATCTAGCACTAGGTATTTGGGCACTAGATATTCTGACGCCAAGTATTGGGTCATTAGGTATCGGAGCGCCACGTATTAGGACATTCAATATTGAAAAGTTATGTATTGAAACGCCAAATATTGACGCATTGACTACCACGCTGCTAAATATTAAAAATCTACGTATTAAAAAATTAACCAATATCAATATTAATATCCTTCCAATATAAGTACTTCGACAAATAATTTCCTCTAGAATGCACGATCAACGTCGCCATATTTCTAATTCTATCAGCCGGTTAACTCCGCCGTAAACTTCAACGAAGATTCAATGTACTGAAGCAAACCGAAGTTAAGGACGAGTCCGCGATACGATATTCCTCTGCGAAACGCCTCGAATAATTTGAACAATCTTCAATTAAGAGCAATCAATCGCGAGGAGAGAGTGCATCGCGATCCTCGGGTAGCATTGTAGCAGAAATCATCGTCGTCGCGTAGAATTTCGAGCAGACTTTGAATCGGATCTAATCGAATCGGTGCTGATGGCCGTTCGAGCGAAACGTTACCCGAACAACGGAGCTAGATACCGAATGGAAAATAACATAACAAAAGAAACGGTGCCAATCAATCCCAAAATACATGGAAAGAGTGAGAAATGGATACACGTTCTGTCGTTTTGTAACGCGAAGAAAGATTTTCGGTAAAATACAAGAATGGAAGAAGTAACGCTCGAATGCAGCAACTATTTCGTATGCAAACAAAGAGGGAAATGGAATCGTCGGTAAATGCACGGGCTAAAGGAGATGGATATCTTTGATGGGACGTTGTCACAAAGAGCTTCGGAGAATGGAAGGAGAATAATGGAACGTTTCTGGTGAAGAAGAAGAAGAAGGCAACAGCGTAATCGAAAGAAAAACATGGCCACAATAATGGAAACTTTCGCGTCACTTTTCTTTTTCTCTCCTCCTCCCACTCCTTTCTTTTTTTTTCCCCAATACCGATTACTCTGGCTACAGATATTTATACTCTACTTTTGCATCTTCTTCATTCGAAATGGGTCGTAATTGGACGCTGAGGAATCACATAGAAATCATTGTTACGTGTATTCGTGTACACGTGCTCCTCGAATCATCAATTCCTCTTACGAAGCAGATGCTTCATTTAGATGCCTATGATTGCTTATTGACGGAGATACGGGACAAGAAAGAAAAAGAAAAAATGTTTTCGTTCAATGGATTCATCAGCGCTGCTGTCTGAAGTATACCTTGCTCGTGGAAATGATTGAAATTCTTATTTTTCCGCATTTCCGTTTGAGCCTCGTCGAAGATTGCTCGAGAAGGATTTCTCTGCACGACCCATATTTCTCACTCGCCTTTCAATTTTTTCGAAAATTTCTTTACACGATTCTTCGAACCAAGGACATAGGAGAAATTTATACTTTGGCCTGTGTTACGTTAGTGAATTTTCAATTTTTCATTCTAACCATTTATTTTATTACGCTTAATGAGCTTTACGGCGTATTACATTTATTTCAGTTAAATACTTTTGAATATTAAAGCTTCCATTTCAATCGGTTGCCTTACTGTATATTTCGATAGGGTCAAAAATAAACGAAACGAAATAAAAGAAAAATGATGGAACTTGTCTGAAATATCATTTTATCTATTATTTGAACTCAATAGCAGCCATGATCTTTTTATTGGATATTTTACGAGCAATGTTCAACGTGGTTCGTAGGTCGAATAAAATTTTAATTTGTCGTTTAATGGAATACTTCGAAATGGTTGCTCGACATAAAGGCTTGACGTAAACGAGGGCAAGTTTGACCCGGGCATTCCACGTGAAAAAGATCCATAAAGGATTCCGTGGAACGTTCCAATAACCAAAGGAGCCGGGTGATTTATCGTTGCTAGGATTCTTCGATGTACCAAGGAAAGATATTTCATAGGTTAACGTTGCCAGTTCGACTATTGGTTCACCATCGAGCAAACAGTTCAACTCGTTTCACATAAAAAGTCTCTTATAGTACAATATCGATGGTGTGTTATTTAATTTTTCATGTCCTCGTTACGCTTATTACTTAGGCACTTAGGTGAATTTTAAGTATATTTTGAAACGTATTGCAGGTATCTTCGCGATTTATAATTTCAGGTACAAGGAAACATAAAGCCAAAACGGGGGAAATTAGTTTTAATATTCATTAATTGGGTATTTAAGAAAGTTTTGAATTTAAAAATCGCCGTATTTTCGAGATATGAGGAAATAGTAAAATTTTGAGAAGCTACGCCATTTAATTAACTGTATATTTATTATATTTATTTCTTAGCTACTTGGATAAAGTGTAAATTCCTTTTTAAACGAACTACGAATTCCAGAATTGCGACAATTTCAAAATTTGAAGGAACTATTAAATCATGTTTCTTTCTGAACTAATTAATTCAGTTTTAAATTCATCACTCGTACCAATTTTAATGGAAGTATCAAAATAAAATAATTTGAGAAAACAAGGATTCACGATCTGGGTGGAGAACGATCGTAGCGAGAGTCGAGGATAAAACCAAAATTCCTGGTTCAAGTCGTGGAATTATGGTTGAAAAATAGTAGTAATTACGAACGTGGGTGGCGCTCGTTGTTTCTGAAAAATTCTCACCGCTTTGTTTCGGGACGGGTTCACGGGGCAAAACAATGAACAACGCGGCTATATTTTCTCCACGTTTTCGTCCAAACGAATAATATCTCTCGTTGATTTCTCCACGATCTCTCCCTACGTGAAAGAACTTTCAAACCTTTTATCTCAAGATGTCCTAAACACTTGCAGCAAACAACCAACGCTCTTCCTCAAATTTTCATTTATAATTTCCGAACGAGGAAATTTTCCAATATCTTTAATTAAATTTCAAGGATTATTCGGAGAATTAAATTTTCTGTTTCTTTTATTTTATTTTTTTTAACTCGATTTCTTGAAATAGAGGAATCTTTAATGCTGTCTGACGCCACGTAAGAAATTAAATCGCAACATTATTGTTTTTTAAATATTACCTATTCACGTGTCAGGATTACAAATCTATCCCAATAACCACACGGTGTAAAAACGATCGAGTACTCGTGCACGGGTTAAAAAAAAAAGCGGTCGCGACGAACGAGAGGAAGCAAGAAAAGTAATTAAACCCCGGAAAGCAACAGAATTCTATTGCACTCTGTACTCGTGATTTCAAAACGTTTCGCGTGCGAGTCAAAAAACGAAGGAGTGGGGTATGAAAAAGAAAAAAAAAAGAAATAATTGGCACGGTTGAGGGCGCGGAGGGCACGAAAACGGTACAGCCAAATGAAAACGAACACTTGTGCGCGTTGATTGTACGCCGTGGGCGATACAAACGAATAAATCTGTCGAAAGAACGGTGATTTCATCTCGCCACCTCTGTTCCCTTCCCTCGGTCGAGATCTTGTCATCACGGATCGGCAGAAATTCATTCGCACCTCATCAGATGTCTAACCTAACCCTGGCGACGTATAAACACGCTCGGTTGAGCCGTGTTCGACCGCGAATCGATGAACCGTTCGTGACAAAAATGAAAAGAAGAGAAAAAGAAGAATCGACGACGATCGAAGCGATTGGCGAATATTTTAACCTCTTCTGTAAAATAATTACTGCGAGCAGGGGGGTGATTGGAATTCACGAGACTCGTTCCTGTTGATTTTTCCGCAGTTTCATCCCCCTGCCAGCTCGGCTGTTGCTCGAATCGGAGTTGGGATTGTTCGAGTCATCTTTGAACGGAAATTGAAAACAAACAAAGTTGTGTGTTATCAAGGAATAATTTATGGCAGTGGTTCTTAACCTTTTCGAAGACAGGGAACACTTTTGATTGTGTGAGAAATTTGCGGAACACCAAAGTTAACGATCCAGAAAACAAAGAAAAACGTCCCGTTTAGAAATAAATATATCTTAAAATATATAGTTTATATATTTGATGAAATAGAAAAATAATATATTTTATAAATCGAAAAAAAAAATATACAGATGTGGGTTTTATTTAAAATTAAACTGATTATTACATAATAAAAAATATAAACTCGATTTAAATCAAATCTTCTTATCCACGTTTTATTAATTATTCCATATAACGTTTAAATCAATATCTATATTATAAAAATCATTTTAAAAAGAAAATTCGGCTTTCATAATTTCGCGAAACATCGGTTAAGAACCAGTGATTTATGGTAACGAAGTAATGATAATTCGTAAATAACTTATTATTTCCTAACCCAAAAATTATTGGATTCAAAAATATGTAATTCGTTATTATACAAGCCACGTAAGACGAGGAGATTGTATCAAGGCAGAGAGGATGATGTTCAGTGTATCCAGTAGCGGGATGATGAATTCACCCCGATTCTTTCTAACATTGTCTGCTCCATATATTTTTCTTCCCTGTGTATTGTTTATCTACCGTTCACCATCTTCCTCGTCTCACCCTCCGCCCTTATCCAAGCACCCAACACCATTGGTCACCCCCCTCGCGTGCTAACCATTACACGGTCGCCGGCTTCGTGTCCGGCATAAAACCAGCAACCACTCGGTCTCCGACATCCGGTGAAGGAACAAGGGATGAAACGTAGAAACACGCAGGGAGTTCAAAGGGGCTTCGTACGATCTCCGAGAAACATCTTTTTTCTTCGTGATCGTTCGCGGATTAAGCCCGTCCGCTTCTCAAAGGAAACGATATGAACTTTTGAATTAAAAAAAGCTTGCAACATTTCATTAAAAAACCTACGCAAAGCTTTGATATAACTTGTCCTGCTTCAACTCGGCGTTGCCCGTGTGCGAGTAACTCGAGTTGTATCATTAGGCTCGAAGAGTTTATCCGAGGATTATACAGGGTGTCTCGTTATAATCTTTCCACGCGACTATCTTGCAAAATATTCATTATTCGAAAAACATGTTTAAACGAAACATGCTCTATCTGAAGGGGGACATTCAATGGTGTACACTGTTTTTTTTTTTCTAGATGGAGGCGTCTCCGAGATTTGAAGGTGACCTTTGTTTTTTCTTAATGGAAACGTAGTTTTTTTTCACGCTAGACACATAGCTTACCTCAAGACGATTCCATTGATCTTGAAATGTCATTCAAGGTCATTTCAATGGCTTAAAAATATTTATATCTCTGAAACAGTTGACCTTTCGACCTATGTTTACCAATGCTTTTTTACTCAGTACAGTGCGTCCTATATACCACATATTATTGAATGATTTTTCTTTAACACCCTGTATATAACAGCAAGGTATGTGCAAAGTTATCACATCTGAATTATTCCGTATAGTACCCCGTGTCGGTACTAAATGGTCCACCGTCAATGGGTCGATGGGTTCATTGTAGCTGACTATATGATCGATCCGAATCTTCGAAGTGACAGTTCGAAACGATCTCGTGAAACGATTAGCCAAATCTCGCCAAGATGACAGCAATTATAATAATTCTAAACACGTGTCTGACCCATTTCCAGCGGCAGCCTCGAGGGAAAGCAAAACAAGAAACCCTTGGCCGCGAGTGCAATTCGCATTCAGCGCCTAATTAAAACCGTGCATTCGCGAAGAACGCGGTGCAAGTGACGCGTCGCACGTCACCCGCTGTAAAACGAACCTTCTCCCCCCCCCCCCCTAACAAGAAAGGGTGGGCGAGAGAGGGGGAGTGATTCAGAAGGGTCGAAGGTTGGACCAGCAGCGTTGCTCTTTCGCTGGCGGGTTAACGAAGACAACACGCTCATAGAACACGGAAACAAACACTGTTCCGGGGCGAAAAGTTTTCGGGGATGTGCACCACGGCCGTGGTTCTCTGTGGCCATGCGCCTCATCTATCGATCCACCCCATCTCCCTCCTACAGCCAGTCAACCCCCGCATCCTTCTCCTCTTCCTCCCTTTTCCTCTGACCTCGAGCAAGCAACGATAGCCTTGCGAACAACAGCGTCCGGCTACTTTGTTTCGCGAAATGCTCGGCGAAATGAACGTGGTTCGGCTTGAAAATGCATCAACAAAAAGGCAGCTACGATACCGTCGTGTATAATTAGCGTAATTAAGAACTCGTTCTGTTTATCACGGCGGCTTACGGCGTGGACGCAACCGTACCGATGCTGCAGTTTGGATTTTGTAACGGTGTCATTATTTAGACGTATGAAAAATTTGATGATCGCGAAATAGCAAAGCTTCGAAGATTCGAAATTTGAACACCCTAAATCGTATAAATTCCAAAAGGTCCAAGATTGAAAATTTAAAAATACAAAAATTTCGAAATATCATACCTAGACTTAATATTTACGGACTTCTGAGTACTAGAAGTCCGTAGAGTACTGAGTACTTCCATCCTCATACTTTTTAATAAGAAAGATTATCTTCTCGCGTCGGTTACATCGTGGTTGAATTTTACAAGCATCGTATGGCTGTCGATCGTTCGCGTTATCTTAACGCCGGTATCCTGATGAGCACGCTCAGGTGTCCCATAATTTTCTACGTGATCCCATGTGCCACGTGCACGGTACACGGGTTGGTACACCTCCTGGCTATTATCACGAGCGCAGAGTGTGTACATACACTGGTCACCGGTAGAGACAATAGACGACAGCGGGGTTTGTTTCGTCGAACTGTCCATGGCCTTCTGTCTCCCTCTCTCGATTTACCCGGGCCGAATTTCATTTTCCGATAGAACCGGTGACAAACTGCGCCGATGGGCTGCGGTGAAACCAGCTTCTCTCTGATTAGAAACGCTGATCGCCCTTGTTGTTCGGCGCTCTGTTGTTGCTATTGTTGTAAGCCTTCGCGGGTTTCACGGTTTTTGTCCCAACAAACACGTGTTTCCAACTTCGGTTGACACCGTCACAGTGGTGTTATAATGTACTCTTTTGTGTATTTTAATGTTATCCGAATTCGACATTTGTATAGCTTTAAAGGAACTATAAAGTGGTTTCAAGGATAATCGAGGCAATTTTCAATTGGAATTCTTGTAGAAGATTGTATGATTAAATTAATAATGTAACATGTTTTCAGTGAACCATGGTGCATCTTTTGAATTTGTATTGTCGTGACACTGAAGGGGGTCGCAAAATATTTTTTAGAGGACTGTCATTGTTCAGTTACAATTAGTGTTATAGAAAATTAGACTAAGAAGACTTTTTAACAGTTTAAACGCCTGTATTATATCTGTCGAAAATTCTTTTACGTTCGAACTGCTATGATCACTGAAACTTCTGTTTAATATTAAGGAAACATCAAAAGGACTCACCTAACGTTGAGTCTATATGCTCTTCTATCCTAGACTATTACTCTGAAATTATCTTCGTTCCACTTGACGATTTCAAAGGACGAAAAGTAGAAAGGATTCTCCTCTTGTTAAGAAAGATTTGCTTGCCTGGTTGAACGGGGATTGAAGAAGAATTCTGGACTAACGAAAATAGTTCTCCGCTCGTTCTTTCCCGATTTTTTCCTTCGGTTAATTCCCTTAAAAACGATTCCAGCTCCCCTCGGGATCAACCTTGAACAATCGATAAAAATGTGTCTTTAATACCTTGACTGATCCTGTTAGTAACTATGAATAATTCCTAACTCAATGGACTTTGTAATTTAAAATTGCTGGAGAAATCTTATTTGGAAGTTTCCGTAGAAAATTGATACTTAATATTATAATTACCGAGAGAATCGTGTTTTGAAGTTTGCGCAGTGTACAATTATTGTTTATTATTAACAGTATGTATTATTACAGTTGTTAGATAAATGATCATAATTAGTACACGCTACATAAAACAGAAACGAAATACAAAATATTATCATAAAGTCGCACACACGTGACACCGCAGTTGTCAAAGTGTCAAATCCCCAAATCACTTCAAAAAGGTGGAAATTATAATCTGGATAAACGGAACATATTAAAATACAAAGGTGTCGGTGGAAAGCTTCCGAGTCAACTTTTTTCATAATAATACACCGAAGAACAGGGTCGTTGGAAGACCGAGACCAGGGACTTTTCACTTTGCCCGAGTAAGCCGAGATTCATCGAGCAAGCAAAAATGATTCTTGCTACTAGGACGAAGTTTCTCGGGCCGGCTTTGAGGCTCGAGAGGACGAAAACTCCGGTTTGCGAGCGTAGCTTGTTCGAGAACATCGATCGGTCCTCGACTTTGTTCCAGTTATTAGCCACTCGATTCGCTCGAGGAGCACGGTTTACCCGTGTTCCGCCTTTCAAGGTTTTCTCCCACTAAACGCTTCTTCTACCTTTTTTAACAAATCCTGTCTATCGTTTTCACGATGTATCATTGTTTCAAGAATTTCTAATTAAATAAGCGAATGAATTCTTAATATAATATGAAGATCGAAACTTCACCCTCGTACAGGAGAGAAATTTCAATTAATATACAAACGCGTGGATGACGGACCATGAAGAGGGCAAATCTTTCAACTATCTCACGTTTCCACTGTAGAAATTTCAAAGGATTTCTGTAAATATTCTTCCACCCAACGCATCAAAGTCTTCCGTTTAAACATTTTAATACTTAACAATCACAAGTGATGGTTGACCCAGATTCGTCTACAGTTTGAAACGTACCGACTAACGGAATCGAATTTCCAAGGCTTAACTTCACGATCGATCTGTTTTCATTTAACGAATAAAAGCAGCGGTCAAATATTTATCGAAACTACAAACTTCCTGTTAACCTAGTTATCTATGTAACTATACTACTGAAACAACCTTTAAGATCAACTTTAAAAAATAGATTAAACTTTTCTTTCGTAACTGAAGAATCCTCTCTATCGTGTAAAGAACAGGCAACTTCTGTCGTCGTTGTTGCAGTCTCGTTTTCGCAATCGGAGAATGTTTCGATATACAAGGAAAATGGCCACGAGTGTCTGGAAGTAAATTACAAGCCGCGTTTCTGTTTAAGGGTAGATTTATGCACGGCAAGAGTAGCGCGAGATTTTAATGGGGGACATTAGATAGGGGGTATTAACGCGGCGCTTTGTTCGGTGAAATTAATGAAAAGGTCGGAAAATGAAACGACAGGACTTACGCGGGAAAATAATCCTGTTTATGCTGGAAAATGCACAAATGAAAGCTCAGGGAAGCTTGGGAAACGTTATACACGTCCCGGCGATATCTTGCGCGATGATATTTCACCGCTTCGTTAAAATTCGATTAAATCGTTCGAACATAAACGCACGGTTTTATCGTTTTTGATAAATGGAAGAAATTCATAGAAATTATTTTTCTCTGAATTCTATGATACTTTGATCATTTGAAAAGAAATAATTCATTTCAGAGTTAATATCTTTCCTTTCGTTTAATTCCATTTGTAATGAAGTTTATTTGAAATTTAATTAATTACCATGGATTTTGTAATTACTGTATTTCATCCTGATTATTTAATTCTTTTATTATGTTAGGCAATTAAATGGAATAAATATTATATCGTTACCCATGTTAGCTCGAGTGTAATCAAAATCACGAATTGATGCGGCCAATGGGCACACAAACGAACATTTAACAAGAACTGAGATAAATTCTTCGTCTTCGGTTCCGTTATTGAGACCGTGGGCTAATTTTTGAACAAAGATTCGTTCGCACGACGGTATTAAGGGAAGCTGGAGGATAATCAGCGATTGTTCTTGATACTCGAACAACCCTCGGTGGTAGTGACAAGTTGCGGAATAAAGAGGAGAAAAGGGACGGTTAAGTAATCGAGGAAAGAGAAACGAGAGAACAAACGGTCTTTCGTCGCGATAAGCCTCTCGACGCGACGATTCGAGTGAAGTTAATTCAATGTTAAAACAATTCTTATTGTCCCGGCGGACGAGGGCCAGGAAGAGATCCACTCGAAACCCTGAAGTCGCTTACTTTCCAACGAACAGTTCAACGCTCGATCGGTGAGGAAAAGTGAACAGTGAAATAAATTCGTTTCGACTCACCTCTGCCACGGTCTCGATTATCCGAATTAACGCTTCCAATCACGGTACTGGATCGGACAATAATACCACTGGATAGTAATTTTATTTTCAACAAATCTTATCTGTTATTTTCTGTATTTTCTATTGAATTAAAATTGTCATTTATGAAATGGGTAACGGGTTGCTGTGCATCATTATTCGAATTAAATATGATCACCCAAATAGTTGATACGATGATGGTTAAAAATTTCATTTCTATATCGTCGTAAATATCTGTTTATTAATTTAATTTGTGCAAAAATTGAATTCGCTGTTTTTAATTAAATTTCTACAAGTTCATTTGATTCATGATTTGCAATTTTTAATATACACGAAATGAATATTTCTAGATAATAATGATTCTACTATGGAAACAGAAAGATTTTTAATAAGCACACATGAATAAAAAAATGAAAGGATCCAACGATTCGTATTTCATATTATATCTTGGAATATAAAGTAGTCTACGTAACCGTGGTTCGTCTGATTATCCGAATAATATTACAATTTCCATTCTTTTCCCTCGACGAATAAGCTTCCACCGACATATATTTCACGAGAAAAAACCCTGAAACGTTTATAATTCACCTGCACAAAAAAACCTTCCATTCGTTCGACGATAAAATATAGATATAATTATCAGGGAAGTTCTAATATTAGGTTGGCGATTAAATGCCCGTTCTGGAGTAATTTTTCTTTTTAAAGAATATATAAAGTTCTCACCCAAAGGGACTGAAAAATTATAAGGAATATAACGAAAGATTATTGCTTTGTTTGGTTGAAAATTATTTTTTAAATTTTGATATTGTGAATCATTCTGAGAGATTATAAAATTACCAAATTACTAAATTACCAAGCTTGCAAGTTACCAAATTACCAAGCTTCCCACTTACCAAATTACCAAATTTTCAAGTTACCAAATTACCAAGCTTCCAAGTTACCAAATTACTAAATTTTCAAGTTACCAAATTACCAAGCTTGCAAGTTACCAAATTACAAAATTGAAAATCTATAATTTTGCAATTAATTAAAAAGTACTTTCGACTATAAATCGTAAAATTTACATTCTCCATAAAAGAACAGGGAAGCTTCAAAAGTGCAGGAATCTTAGTCGACAAACGTTGACATAAGTAGCGCCGGAAGTTGTGCAATGGAAAATACTCATAAGGTTGTTCGATCTGTTCTCGAATATCTAAGTTACCTAGAGAACGTTCATCGTCCTTATTCCCCTCTCGTGTTCCTCACGGTTGATTAAAGGCACTAAGAAGTTTCCAACCGACGGCTTTCAGTGCCCCTTACTTCTCCCCGTCCCCCTTCACCCCTCCTACTCGCTGTTAATTAATTTGTGAACAACCGGCGACACGAATATTGCTCTTGACGGTGCTCTCTAGGTGAAAACCGGACTCAACGAACCCATTTAACGCGGGATTATTCTCAATTCGAACGAATCACTTTTCAGTCAATTTTGAAACTAACAATTAACACGTTGATCGCCACAGTACAAATGAATAGGTGTATCCAGACACGGTAAAACTCTAATTGTTATGGATATGATTAACTTTCAAATATAAGCTTTCATTTTATATTGTTAGATTAATATTAACGCTTTCCAATGTTTGCCTTCTTGTTGTTTCACCCATAATTTAACTATGGAAATTGGTGATCTCTCTACAGCAGTCAGTGTATTGATGAATCAAGGAATTTGAAAGTTTCTACACAACAAATTTTAAATACCCAAAAAGTTACACGTCCCAGAAAAACTGAAGCATAATTAGTTGGTATTAGTTGATTATTAAGCTCACAGTGATCAGTTTGTTTGTTCAACCCCTTGGGAACTAAAATCGAAGACATAAAACGCTGAAACATAAATGACAAATGATGTCAGGAAATTGAAGGTAATAAAATGTAACCCAGAATTTTCTTGGTAGTTGAACAAGGAATTAAGCAAAGACACTTGACCCCGATGCCATATTGGTCCGAAGATATTCCGGGATTTACGACTCCCATATAAATCCCAGGCCCGATGGGGAAACTTTCCCTATTATTTTCGTCGCCGTACGTTGCGATCCGTGCGCCTCCAATAACGGTGTCCGACCACGTGTAATCCACTGTGTGTATGTATGTGTGTGTGTGTGTACTATCCGGGATGTCGATAAGTTCCAAGTGTCGATCTTTTCTCGTCCTGAAGCAATACGAACAAAACGCACTGTTTTCGATACTTTTGGACAACAACTGTTCCCATTGAACGACACCGTGAACGAGCGTCCAAGTATCTTCGAGAGTTTCATGGTCTTTCTCGTTCTGAAAACTTTCTGCAGCTCTTTGTTTTCTTCTTCCGAAGTGCATTGGTCGCTGCAGTGGCTGTTTCATGGTATCCGATGTACCTTGTATTTAGTAATTGGAGAAACTCGAGACGCTGGTTATTATTTTTCGAACTATTGGAAGGAAAGCGAGAGAAAGATTTCTCAATCCTTATTTTGATAATTTGTGGATTTGAGAATATTAGGGACTGGAGTCTAGGGCCTAAGTGGCGTACGTCGCCGACTTTAAGGACGATTGCTTGGAGCGTGTAGGAGTATATAGAACTAGAAGGTGGTTGAGGACGGAGTGAATATTTCTGAGTCCCTATTTTGCCAATTTGAGGATTTGGGAGTCCTAGGGCGTAGTTCCGTCGTTGACTTTACGGAGGAATCCTTGGAATAAACAAGGAAGTATATAATGCGAGAAAGAAACTTTCTAATATCCTATTTTGTCAATTTGAGGGATTTATGAAACTTAGATCGATTCCATACATCGCTGATGTTACAAATAAAACTAAGTTGACAAACTGAAGATCTCCAAATCCCTGTTCCCTCGCTTTGACAAAATAAGCCTTGAGAACCTTAAATCCCGATGCCCAAGTTCCATACGTCACCGATTTCCGGGATTTATTTGTCCCCAAAGCCCGTAACAATGGTTTCAACAATGATACGCTTTTTGTAAGTTCGAAAACAGTATCTTGATCCAGCAACAGCGATAAACGAGGAAAGTTGGCAGCTCTCGGAGGCATCGTTCGTGAAGTTAGACGAGCGTCAAAAATGGTAGCCGTCTTGTGCGATCAAAGGAACGCGTTTCGCGACGCAAACTTTTCCTCCCAGCCTCCTTTTGCCCCTTGGTGGCACAACGTTCACAAAAATATCCTCGTGTTCGTCGAACAGGGAAAGCCAACGGACCAGTCAGCTTGTTCGGTCACGGTCCGTCGAACCGTGGGAACCGCGGGAGGATTATCAGAGTGTCTTTAAGGAAAAACGTTATCGGTTTCTTGCCAGAATAAGGGGTGGTTTGCTTTCCGCCGCGAGCAATTGCCTCGGAAAGTTCACGTCGAAACTTCCCTTCAACTTCGTTTCTATCTCTTCTTCTTCCTCTTCTTTTTTCCATTTTTCCGCTCCCCCCTATTCGCTGGTGCCGCGCGAAACGTGAAATGTTTCTGCAGGACCGGAGAAGACCGTCTCGGTCTATCGGAACCTGGTCACGAGGTGTTCCCTTAATAAAATTTATACGGTTTGGGGGGAAAAAAGTACTCTCTCGATTCGATCATTTTAACACTTTAATGGACACGTATTTAATTATATCTGTGATTCTTATAACTTTATATTTCTTGTCATATTTCGAAGGAGATTTGTCATTGAATTATCAGATTTTAGCTGATTACAAATAATTCTCGAGCTCAATAGAGGGAACTAAATATTGTTAAAATAAGGTGTTACATTTACAGAAAATAAAATATGAAAATTTAAAGAGACTCAAAGTATTAAGAGCTTTTATAAAATACGGTGCCAAATTGTCGATCGATGTATCGTAATTAATGCAATACAGTAGTTAAGGATGCGGTAAAGGACGACAAGAAGTCAAATATTAACACGGATTACTAGTACGATTTGTGCTTACTGCGCGGCTGACCATGCGCCGACCTATACTACTTGAGGTACGCTTATACTGCATGTCTGATATATTGACTAATACTACTGGTCTTACACATACCAGTCACGTTATGTATACGTCACCCTTTAAACATACAGGTTTGATTATACCATTTATATTATGAACGTCTGATATACCATCGACCTACACTACTTCCCACTCATTTCTGTAATTCATGCTTTCCAGAGAAATTGAGAACGACGAAACTGAACTTTCTAAATTCTAGAATAATTCTGTATACTTAACGTTCAAATTTCCATAGAAACAAATTAATTTTATACCGTGACTAGTTCCTACGTTAACTCATTACAAATCCGTTCGTTTGCGTTTCGAAACTCTTCTATCCGCGTCGAAAATCAAAAGGGAAATTCGAGCCGTATTTAACCGAAAAATCGTGTTACGCAAAATTAGCGAACGGGAGAGCAGATGTATTTATTAATGGATTATTCGCGAGTAAATTACGCAACAACGATCGGCAGTTCGAGCAGAACGGGAGCGCAGAAATGGGATACGAGTAATTCGTTGTAGCGTGTGATGCATCGCCGGACGAGAAGTGTGCCTACAACGTAGCATATTTCTATACACGGAGGGGAAAGGAAGGGATGTGGCATAATGCACCAACCCCGACCGATCGCCCAATCCCTTCAGCAGGGAATATTTAATCCGCTTTGAAACACAAACAAGGATTTTATCGTGGATACACGTACCGACATCCTACGAGCGTATTAACCGCGACAACGACGACGTGATTTGCAACCGGAATCTGCTCGATTGAACAGCCGCTAGCGCAGAATAATCCCACGGAAGAAATTTAACTTAACTCGACCTCGATATCGTCGATTAATAATATTTTCTGAATTCTCGTTAACAATCGTTATTTGAACGTATACCGTTACCCGTTTTCACATTTATTGTGACGGCTAACGAATCGAGCATTCGTTTAAATATTTCATTCTATTCTGCTTCGTTGCATTTCGCACGTCTCCGTGTGTCATAAACGTCCCTGGTCGATTTATGAGAATTAAGCGGCGAGTTTGTGAAGTTGTTAAAGCCGGATTAATTAGCGAGGATCGAATTTTCACAGGATTCTATTATTTAACACTGCGCGAGGATTCGGCCGACTTGTAATGAAATTAGTACGAGCTTGAAGGAGTCGAAAGTTGAGCGTGTGTTCGCGAAATAGCACGATAATTCTTTGCCCTATTTCATAGAGAAATAAAACGTTTCCGGGAAGGACAAAGTTTCTAGAAGTTTCATATATCTTGCCGAAATGTCGAGAGCATCTGTGCTGTCGGTCAAACAGTTTATTTTTCCAAAATTGCTTCCTGAAGCGAGAACCCTTCCCGTGACTCGAACTCCAAGAATAATTATTAACCCTTAGAATACCATAGTAAGATCGAATTTGATTTCGTCAAAATTAAATCTACAATTTTCTTATAAATATTAATGTTATCGTTTTTCTTTACGCAAGAGATATTTTTTAACAAATATTTAAGAACAACAGTTCGACAATAATGATCTGTTGCAAGCATTTAAATTGAAAATTAACAATTTCCTTGATTGACACCGGTGAACCGGAAGCATGCCGGTTATTATTCGCTTAATACATGCCTGTCAGGGATTGCATGCAGTCTCTTCAGGAACGAGTCACTGGATCGTGATGAGGATATCATCTTGACCCGAAGATCGACGCCAGGTTATGCATTTGCTAGTCAGCAGCGTTGCTCGACTTCGTGGCTCTCAAGTATACTCGCACACGTACACATGTACAAGGATGAAAATCGACCAGTTTTTTATGCATGCACGAGACAGTGAAAGGGGTTGCAATCGTTGACGGGACACTTTAACCCCGGCGTCGCTTAACGAAATAGAGCGTCGTGAGTAGCATCGAAATTTCGTAGAGCACGTTTGAATGTTCCGCGAGTGTTTCGCAAGATGATTGCTTTCGTTGTGCGAGTAGAGTGTAAATTGCTAAGGGAGGGGGTTGATGCTTTTCAGTTGGAGTAGTTCGATAGACCCTGGCCAACCGGGTATACAGATTTCCGAGAGGATGGATTACTTTCTTTTTTTACGGATCGAGAAATCAAATAGAGAGTTTGATTATTAAAGCATTGTTACTATTACCAAATTTTGTTTAAAAATTACTAAAATTATCCCAGTTAGCAAAGTTGCTAGTTATGAAAGTTACTAGAATTACCAATTACCAAAGTTACCAGCTACCAAAGTTGTCAGCCACCAAAGTTACT
Source organism: Stelis phaeoptera (assembly GCA_943735885.1). NCBI lineage: Eukaryota > Metazoa > Arthropoda > Insecta > Hymenoptera > Megachilidae > Stelis > Stelis phaeoptera. The sequence goes on along the minus strand of OX030939.1, from coordinate 7,839,674 downwards.
AGCTCGCAAACTTACCAGCTCGCAAAGTTACCAGTTACCAAAGTTACTAGTCACCAAAGATACTAAAATTACCACTTACCGAAGTTACCCGTTACCAAGGTTACCAATCACCAAAGTTACCAAAGTTACCAGTTACTATAGTTACCAGCTCGAAAAAGTACCAGTAATCAAAGTTACCAAAATTACCAAATCTTTTGATCCCAAAGTAAATCTACAAATTCGTTCGCAATTCACCTAAACACTTTCCAGATATAAACCAAAATTAACCAGACAAAAAATAGACAAAATTCAATTTAAACTAAAATAATAAAAGCATCGTCAATAACTAGAGCACACTGCAAACTATTGGATCTCCTAACCTACTCTTTGTTCTCTTGAAAAACGGTGGCTGGGAATAATGTCTGGCCATTATTCAGCATCAAACGCCCGCGGTGCCCAACTCAATATATATCTAAAACGCACTTCAACGTCACCGTCAGCGTAGCGACATAATATTTCAACGCGGCGCCAAACGTGTGTGCGTTAATTGTAACGGAAGTCTGTGTAATTTAACCGGACGTTAACGTTCGAACGACGCCAACAAACCGGCAAAACGGGCACGCGAAACGATATTCCGGTTGGTCGGCACAGTCCACGCTAATGCCAAGGATATATTCGTAATATTCGAATAGGTCGGATACCGGGGTGATCCCGTTATCACGGGATTACTGCCGATATTACGAATGTCCGGTGTTACCGTACGTACGAAATCGTTGTTCGCGAAAACCATCAGGACTTTACTAATTGTTACATAGTACGGAATATCGTACCGATAGGATTCTGATAATTAGGAGTTTTGTGTAGGAAGGGAGGGTAGATCGAATCTCTATGACCAATTGTGACCCAGACCTTAAATTATCTCAGATTTTACAAATGAATACAGTATAGAATAGAAAATTAACCCTTTGCACTCTGCTAGCGCCGTTGTTCCTAAAATGTAACAAATATGTTTAAACTGCAAATACTTAAGTTAACGAAGGGGATAAAAGTGAATATGAAGAAATTTTGTTCCGCATGGAACCGCGCGTAGAATAGTTGATAAACAAAATGAAAAATGAAGTGAAACGGGCTGGATAAGCAAAAGATTAGTAAGAATTTCAAGGCGAGTTTTGTTCGAGAATCGTTTCGTTACTGGTAAATCCGTTTATTCGGCCATTGATTGCACGGCTAAAGCCCGGGAATTGGCCATTGTTGTCGCTCAGAAATTTATTGTAAGCTGTCCCGTTTACGAAGCCGGTATGTCTGGTACTCTCTGTACGCCTTTCTTGGATTCATTGTTCCCGTTTTAATGAAATTTTACAAAGGTTCGTCCCGACAATTCTGCATACAAATGTCTTTCATTCTCTGGTAACCTTGAGAATGTTGAGAGCCACGGGTACAATTAAATTAAAGAAATTGTAATTACGGAATCACTCGTCAGGGAAATTCAACTGCATCTCAAGAATCGGAATAATTTCGTTGAAAAAGAAGATGAATTAATTATGAACGCATTGAAAGGCCAATTGTAACGAATAAAATGATTCAATTTATTCAATTTAATTTTCCACCGTGATGTGTTAGTGCGATAGTTTAATTGCTAAATGCTTAATTGTTAGTTTAATTCTAAATTTCTACATTTTTAGAAGCGTAATACCAAGAAATCTTCAATTTCCTAAGTTTCCAAAAGTATAATATTTCTTTCTCCTAATTTACGTTAGGAAACATAAATTATCCATCTAAATTTTTAACGATACCAATACCGTAACGGTAATAACTTTCAAAACACACTCATGGATTTACAAGAAACACGCAATAATCTCAGTACCATTTTCTAAGATATCTTTATTTGAACCTTTTATCCTATTTGACGGGGTTGGTGGAACACAACAGGAGGTCAGAACCACAGCTGTTTCCTGTCGGAGCAAACGCGACAAGAAAAAGGAATTTATCGAGAGGGGTCACCTGGATATCGATGTTTCCAAGCTTCTCGGTGGTTGTCGTGTATAGACGAGAAACCGTTAAATCGAAGACATCGAGAGGATACCCGTGAAATGCCACAATCTGCCACAATCGACCCGTCGTTTCCAGGCTTAACGCTCATTTGCTAATCCCGTTTCGCTTTTAACCGATCTGGCTTCTGGCGATGGCTCGCCTCGATTAACGGTTCTCCTTTCGACCGCGTGAAAGTTAATGGAGAATATTTGTTCGTTACGCGTCAATTGAAACGATCGCGTCGCTCGTTTTCTCGTTCGCCTTCGATAATTGTCAATTTTGAAATGAAATTTTCTGATCAGCTTAATGGAATGGTTGTATTAATACGGAATATTATCGTGCTGCTGCGGTATTAATTCGTGAAAGTGGTCCGAATATGTGTGCAAGATCATTCGGCAACTTCAATTACGATTTCGGTGTAATTCATTTGCTGCCATTGATATAATTATCGGTTTCGGTTCAATTTCAGTTTATCGGAGTTATTTCATTATTTATATGAAGGGAGCTCGTACGGTGACACCTATTTGCACATGAATTGAAATTCTACTAACAAGGGAAGGCACGGAAGTGTCCCGCTCCGATTTTGATAAAACTTCGTAGGTTTGTTAAGCAGGCAAAAATAAGAGACACGTACTTTTTTTTTATCGGCTGAGATGCGACTTTATAGGGTGAAACCATCCCTTAAGGTTTCGATCCACTTGTGCTATCTTGAAAACAAATTGCATTTTGCCGAATTTATTAACGTCCTGTTATTATATACAAAAATCCATAAAACTTTCCTGTTAGAAGTTTTAATGTGTCTCGTATGGTTTTGGAGATAGCACAAGTGGATCGAAATTTTAAGGGGTGGTCTCAGCCGTTAAAAAGAATCACGTGTCTCTTATTTTTGCCTGTTTAACAAACCTACGAAGTTTCATCAAAATCGGAACGGGACACTTCCGTGCTTTTCCTTGTAAGTTTAATTTCGTAACAATACAACACGAAATATAGAAAGCTTTTCATTCTTAAAGTGTTGATATATCTGTTCTAGGAGATAAAACAGACGCTCTAAATTACGATTTCTACGCAAATTATTCGTAAAATTAGTGTAATTTTCCATATAATAACATTCGTTAATAGTCTTTATATTTTTTCAAATTTCTAAGATAAAAGACAGCATCCGCTCCCAAAATTAGGATTTCTAGTAAAATTACTCACAGAATCACTCATTTAATTATTCGTATCCGAAATCGGGAGTATCTATGAGACAAAAGTTGTCAGAAATATTTTAATTAAAATAACGATTGCAACGCTGTTTATTTAAATGTTGTTTTCAATTTTAGGTCGTAATACAGTGGCGTGCCGTGCACCTTCTCTTTATTAGCTAAAAACACAACGGTGTTATTAGGTGTCCGTGGTGCATCAGACGTTTAATAGAGGTGTTTCTTAATTGGGTTACTCGTAACAGGCACTGGGAAACAATTAGGTCTTGTTCTACTAATAGCGAAACAGAGGTGTCGGAGACGCTTGCCACAGCAATATTGGTTGCTACCCTGAACCGCTCCTAGCTTCGTATTTTCCCGTAGAAACTGGTGTAGATATAACAGTGACTGTTCCGTTACAAGTAGATTCTCGAAAACGTAAACTACAATTATCCTAAACAATTCCTGACGATTATGTGGCAAGCTGTTTCTGGAAAACGTTAATTACGACTGTTCCGCCAATTATTTCTGTAAAAAATATAATTAAAATTGTACAAATTTAACTTTGGTCATTTCTAATTTTTAATATTTGGAAATGTAACTTTTTACTTTGAAATTAACCTTCTTAATTTGTAATTTGTAATTTAAAAATTGTACTTTCCTAAGTTCTGATTTCTTATTCGGAAATTTTGTTCTTCTAATTTTTGATAGCATAACTTTTCCAATTGGAACCTTTCCAATTTTCCATTAGCTGCAAAAATTATTGTACCGATACGACAAACTGGATATTTAATTTTAACACAATCTTACGAACGAAATTTTAATTATTCCATGTATTTCAAAGTAGCACAGAAATTTTGGAATCCCTTCTATTTCCTTATTTTCTCAAGAAACCACTGTTCAAGCGAAACGAACGTCAGTTGAAAGAAAATTTAAGGGAATATATTCTCAATGCCTGTTCCGAAGTTTCCAAATTAGATCCCAGAAGGGGCACGAAACGAGACAAAAGAATTCTCAGCGCCACAATTGTACGCAACGCCGTAAAAGGACGGGAAAAAGAATGAGGGGAAGGGGAGAGAAAAGAAGAAACTTAAATTCAATTAAAACTAAATTTTTTCTTGTAAGACCGATAAAAAGGTTCCGAGTGGTGCAAGCTGGTCGGATGGTCCCAAAAAAAAAAAAAAAAATAAAAAGAGTGCACGTATTCAAGTCAAAACTTTTCGCCGGATTAACGTGAACGGCTCAAAGCAACCGGGTTTCTTTTGCCAAACTTTTCCCGGCCAGAAGCAAAAAGCGCAGGAAGATATTTCTGACAGAAGTTGGCCGCACTGTTGGCCAGAATTCATGGCAAAAATTGTGTCTCGTCTTCGCGACAGACAACAGAAATCTCGATTACTGGTAATTGTACCCCCCTAAAAAGTATAGAGGAACGAATTTCGTCGACCGTCCGTGAGATGAACTCGAAAATGACCCTTGGAACTAGCATCGGTTGGAGAACAAAAAACGATTGCGTTTCAACGGTATGTTCGGTTTAATTACGCTCGTTTATTTAATCGACCAATTCCGTATGGTTGTTTGTTCCCAGATAACGAACGGAATCGGTGTGGGGAAAAATGGCAGAAGAGTCGTTCGAACGATGGTAGATCGGGACAGCGGTGATGTTTGGCATTGGAAAGATTGTTATGTGATAAATTCGTGTGTTTCCATTAAATTTTGCGATAGATCGTAAACTTGCCGGCGAATATGGAAGGATTTGATCAGAATCTGGTGCAGTTAATGTTAACTGTAAGTGGGGTTCGATAAAAACGACGTTTCAACTTCGAAAGGTCTGAAAATTCTATTTGCATTGTAGACTCAGTTATTCTGTGCCTCGGTTTTACTTTATTGTTAGAATATTTAGGTACTTGGTTACTTAAACATTGAAACACTTAAGAATTTGGAAAATAAAATGGTTGGATATGCAAATAATTCGATACTATAACTAATAAATACTCTAATCTTCAAATATTTAATTATTATTGTTGAGTAATTAAGTACCGCGACAATTAGGACTTCCAATACTCAGCTATTGAGATACTCAAATATTTAAGCAGCCGAATGCATAAGTATTCATACACTTAGGTATTCAAACAGCTAGCCGCTAAAATAACCAGATCCTACATACAGATTCCGAAACACTCACATATTGAAATACTTCGTTAATCGCCAAAATATCAAATATTCAGATACGCAGCTACTCATATATTTTATAACGTATACTTAAACGGTCAAATGCTGCTTAGGTACCAAAATTATATTTCAATCACTTCGTATCCTTCGTATCAAATATTCATCCCTGCACCTTAAACGTTATCGTATCTGTTCAGCATCGAATAAATGAAATGCAACGAGGCAGGGCCAGCTGGTCTGCGAAACGAAACGGGGCTAGCTGGTCGACCAGTAGGTACATCCGGGGCTTTCGTTCGTTCCCGATCGATCGTCACGAGTACCTGCAAGTGGCCACGAGAGCCTACACGCTCTCGAATTCCTCCGTACACGATGAACGTGCACGTACGCGTGCAATATGTCCGTCTGCCGGACGTAGGTATGCATTCGTCCGACGATCTGTTCCCGTTTGTTATTAGACGAGCTTCGTGTGCAGCCTTGTGTTACCTAAACTACCCTCGATTAACCCCTTCGATCCTGTGTGTCACGATCCCAGCTTCGCTAGATACCCTAACGCTTAGGTATTCAGATAGAACGAAGTCTATCAGATTTATAGTCAAGTCTGATCGAATGAACCACTTCCGAGGGCTAGAAGAGATGGCTATTGTATCAGGGCACTGGGGGATCAAAGTTACCGCACGCTTTCTGAATAGCAAGAGGGGATTATGGACACAGAGGAAAGAACGTCTTCGTACTCTTTGTCCGACTCCTGAATGATCTCTTTTGATCCACTCCATCTGTTCGCTCGAACGTGTGCAAATCTACGGGCAAAGATCAAGTCGTCGAATTCTACCGAGCTGAAACACACACCGCTCGTCAACGTCCATCCGTTCGTCCCGATAGAAGGTACACGTCCAGTGTCGATATTGGATCGGTCGATGGTGTGCCAAGAAATTTTTCTAAGGAGATAACAACGTTCTCGGACGCGATGATCATCGACTCGTAGCCGTCTGTTTCACAGGTTCGAAATGTTGACTCGTGAGGGCGTCGAGCCCAAACACCGGCTGACAATGAACGGCTGTGAGCCGCGATAAGTCATCCTGAGTGATAGGGCTTCGTTTCTGATCGAGGAATATCACAGCTGGCGAGAGTAACGCGTTAACGATTGCTCGTTAATCAAACTCTATTACCGTTTTATAGGAACGATTGTTTCTGTGTAGATTATTATAGTTAGGTTCGATGTTCGTCGTTGATCCGTAGCTAATACTGTGCCGACGTAATTCAATGTTCAAGCGGCATATTTTGATCTATTGCTTGGGTCCTTTAAATGATTCTAATAATTCAAGCGTGACTTTGAGAATAACTTTGCTTCCTGGAGGTTCAACTGCAGCAGTCGAGGATATTTCAGAGATGTCCTAAGGAAGAAGAAAGGGAATGAAAAAGAAATACGCGGAGACGTTGGTCCAGCGGTGTTTTCGCTGTCTGGCTTCTTTCATTTCGAGTTATTGCGAAGTCGGAGCGACAAACTGCCCGGGCCAGTTCGCGAACAACAATTCGAGAGTAGTCGGAGAATTTAGAGGGTCCACCGTTTCGTGGTGACACGTTCAACCGACCGCCCTTTATGGCCCGTAAATATGCTGTCTGGGAAGTATAAAGTGCCTATTACGGGCCGATCAATAACGAGCTCGTTCGACTTTTCACGTATCACGGTCACGAAGGTTGCTCATTAATTTCGATAAGTGGCCAAAGTTGCCTGGATACGATCGTCGGACACGAATCGTCACTGCGTGTCGACTTTGTTTCAACTACTTATAACGTTTCGAGAAACGATGAACTGAACGAATTACAGTATTCTTATTGTATCAAGAATTCCTGATTGTTGAAGAAATTTAGAAATTGGTCAAGGTTAGTTTCTCCAGCTATGCTTCCTTATGGGTACCAGGGATTCCGTCCGGAAAGTCGGCGACGCATGGTACTTAGACTTTTGATAATAGAATTTAAGATTCTCAAGCATTAATTTAGCTAAATTGGCAAAATGGGAACTTAGACATTTTTTCACTCGGTTTTGGCTAGCTCTATAGAAACCAAGGATCCGTGGTACTTATACTCTGGATACTAAGACTTAAGATTTCCAAATTCCCTAAATAGAGAAATAGGAATTTGGACATTTTTCTGCCGGTTTTTCCTAGTTTCTTACACTACGCTCTCATAGAATTCGTCCAGATGGTCGGCGACACACACACGATACTTATAACCATGACCCTTCTGTGTTACCGATTCTCCCATTTCGGGACTTGGAAACAGAGATGGTTTTACGATTTCCAACATGGTGCTTGTAAATATTTCCAACGTAGTAAGGATTCGTTTATTTTCGTTTAATTTCTCGTTGTAATATCATAATATCTCATTCATTTATTGTCTTGATGAAACAAACATGTGGCGGAACGACGAGGATAACGGAGAACATAATTAAATCCAGGTATTCATCATTATTTGACTGCTACAATGGCACAGAATTAATTGTTTGTCTGTTAACGCGTAATCATTTCTATCGAACGTGGTTTAATTATATTGCATTACAAAGATACAACGCAATTTCATCGAATAACAATCGATTGAAAGCGAGATCGCGGTTTCCAGTGTTCTCCAACCGCGAACAGACGGATTAATTGAAAGCTATCATCGGTTTTGATAACAGTTCGCTAACTGTATCGTAATCCCAACGTTTATAGGATATATTCGATAAATTCGCGATCAAGAAACCCAAAGCCGACTCGTTCAAACTCGCGATTACGTGTACACGCACTCGTTAGTGCTCGTTAAAGAACCATGTAGGGAAAGAAAAAACGCTGCGCCGTTTTTCCTCCTCTTGCACTTTATTTGTCGGAGTAATTTTTATAATTAAAAACATCCCACGAATCTCCGGGCTTTTTCTCTGCTGGCCGCATTCGAACGGATTCAATGCTCGGTGCCGTGTTTTGCTGCGAAACGTGGCTGGATTAAATGGTAATTTCTCTGGTCCAACCTAGCGAATCCGGTGCCTCTAGTTCTTCTCTGCTCTGCTTTTTTTCTATAGTTTCTTTTTTAATTCTGCTGCCCTCAAATAGATGCGTTAATGACGGTTGCATAATGTTCTGACGAATGTTCCAGGGCACGGTTCTCATTACAGACTTTCGTTGTTGCGCTTTAGCACTTTTGATGCATCGAGTCGTTACTTTTTGATAATTAAATAATTATGGAAGTGTTCGAACATCGGGGCGATGATTTAATGATTTATGATTCAAATTTTAGAGATTTACGAGAGGAAATTATTAAGTATTTTAGTGATGTTTATATTTTTAATTTGTAGTGAAATTCTTAGACCCAATGTTTATTAAATTTTTACGGAAATAGTTCAACCCTTTCGGTGTTTTACTACTGTATCGTGTAAATGGAATGCTGAGAATTAGAAATTGAAGATAAAAAACAAAGATATTGCAGCCGACATAATTTATCCGACGTAAAAAATAAATAAAATATCACATTATTTGTAATAAAGACAACCGACATAAATAAGGATATTAATAGCTGCAGGATTAAAATTATTATTTCTTTCGCTTCCGGCGAAATACTTTTAATTGAAAATGGCCGCGTCGCAGTTGAATCGTGCGACAGGCAGGTCGCATATTTACGGGGCACCAAGCTTGTTAACGCGACGCCGTAGAAATCGTTCGATGCGAACGGAGCTTAAACGCGAAACAAGAGAACCGAGCGAAACAGGAAGCTCTGGGCGTTTCCATGGACACGAGCGTGTCGTTGGCTTAGGATCGGCTTTTCTCCGGTTGCATTTTCATGGCTGGTCCGTGCATGGTTTGCACACACAACCATTCGATACGGTCGACCCGTTGTCCTGGTGGCCGACAAAGCAAAAATTCCTGGCTAATTACGGGACCCGGAGCACCAGGTAAACATACGCTTTCCGTAACTGGACCAGCCGGTTGTTCACCGCCGACGGATAATATTTTTAACTCGGGTTTTTCAACAAAAAAGAAGAGAAAGAAAGAAGAGAAGCAGGTGAGGAGATTGTAATATTCTGGCTACGGGGTAAAATCTCTGCGAGAAAGTCAGGAACGTAATCTACCTGTGGGTAAATACCATCCTGCAAACTTGGTTTGTGTTCGGATAAAAATTTGCTGGAAATTTAGCTGAACACAGTTTTACGTGGACTGAATATTTTCTTTTTAACTCGTCAGTTGTTGTTCTACGTTGTACGCGATGCTTTGGATTGTACCGTAAACTCACAGCATTTCCATTTTCTTTCGGAATCAAATTTTTTCCCATGCACTGAATAGCTGCTTCCTTTCGTCACGGCATTGCAATATTTTTAACTAAAATTATGAGTGTTTGAATTAAAGGAAATGGACAACCTAATATTGAAGTTGGGTACGTAGAGGGGTTGATACGGATTGATGAAATAAAAGTGTTGGAAAATGGCACTTGTGGCATATCGATTTGAAGCTTAAAGTTTAAATAAATTAACCATGTATGTTTTCTATTAATATTTTTAGCAGCGAATGAATGGCTGCTAGTTATTACAAATAACGACCAATTTGGGAACCTGTAAAGTCTGACACGATTTCATGACATAAAAATGTCGCAAAATGGAACTTGTCGCATAATCGATTTAAAGCTTATAATCTCAAAAAAGTCACCATACAAATTGTTCATTAATATGTTTAATAAAAAAAAATATCGGACCGTCCATAATTCGAATGTAATTAAATCTAAAAAGAAAAATCAAATTTCCCGTACATTTCTCATCGTCCACAAAAGACGACCCATAACCTTATCATCGATTTTCGAGGATCGTCTCTGTAGAAACATGAAACGCGTAGCGGATGTATGCCCGAAACAATCGCGGCCAGCTGAATCCGAGAATTAATGGGAGTTGATGGAACATCGAAACCACGAGACCCCCGGGCATGAAATATAAATTCCGTATCAACAGGAAACCGGGTACGTTGTCGAATGAATCGGAGCGTCTTCGTAGCCGGGGAATTATTCTCCTGGCACAATGAATCGCGTGAATTCGCTCCTCGTCCTCCCCGCTTTTGAACTTCGTTGCATCGAGTACGAAATGCGAGAACAAAGGGGACATTTCCGTGCACAAAGGACCCAAGCCGAGGAAGAACCCGTTCGGTTCTTCTTCGAGGATCGTTGTGCGCCTCCCGAGAGGGTAGGAAAAACATTTATCCCCGGAACCACCGAATCGACGAAAACATCCGTCGTCCGCCTCGATTAACGAGCAGAGAAAGCTTTTTATACACGTCGGTTTCACGGTTCCGAGGTAAACGGTCTTCCCCGTCCTTTTCACGTATGTATAGAGAAAGGAAACTCTTCGAATTGTCTTTCAACTCGCATCTTGCTTTCGTTCAATCGTCGAAGAATCGCCGAGATATTTGCATTTTAATCGAAAATCTCATTTTAAGATGTTGCAAATATTTCCTTCTGTAAATTTTGCGTTAAGAGAACGTAAGAAATTTGACGAATCCTTCGATAATTCCCACGAAATCTTCGAGCCAAGGAGTCGAGAATTTCCTTTTGAAACATTTGAAAACGGATTTTCGAGCAACGGATTCGCGTTGTTGGGAATATCCAGCATTCTTGAAGAAATCATAATTTCTGAAAAGGATCTCGAACAATTTGTCCGCCGGTGAAACAAACAATGATTAAAAAGATACGCGGCTGAGGAATCGAGTCGTGCGGATCAGAATACCTAGCTGCTTTTGCCAGGATTCCTCGAGTCGTTGCCAGCATATTTTCTCGTCGTTTCGCGATACAGGACGAGAACGCTCGAAAATTCGCATAAAATATTGCTACGACGAATGTTTTATACGAGTTCGGGCTATCAAACACCGAGACACGTATGATATACCGGGGGGTACTTTAAAAATGTGCGTCGATATTGCACCGGATAAATCTGGAGCACGATAGAGGGAACAGGACAAATATCCTGCCTCTAGCGAAGTTTGATCTCCTGTATCTTCTATTGTCGCGAATTTCGAAGCTTCGTTCATTGATTCTTCTTTCTTTTCAATATGCACTTCTAGTAACTTATAGCGCTTGAATACGAGATGTTTGCAGTATCTTTAAATTGTGAAGAATTTAGGATACAGAGGACTAAGTTACACTTTTCCTTTAACTATAAGTGCTTTCGAAACTTAAAATACTTGAAAGTATTTGCATATGAAAACTGAATTAATATTCCAAATTATATAGGGTGATCTGTCCAGTGAATGAACATAATTCGTGTTAAACGAAAAAAGAATGTTTATAATGCATTTTTCATATAGAAATTTATTGTATAATTCTACTGTAATTTCACAGATGTCTCGCTAAAGGGATTTTCTTTTTTATCTATAATATATTCAGCAATAAATTCATTTTATTTACTTATAAATAATTTAATTTACTTATAAGAATTAATTCCATCTTATAAATTGAGAATACAGTGGACTGAATTTCAATAAATTCGCCACAAATTACATAATTAACATATATAATATATGAAACTATGCAATCTCACTCTTCAAGCAAGAAATCAGCTGAATGCGTTTAAAACACGCAAAATGCGCAAAAAAGTATGGAAAATTCAATAAACAACTTTTACGTAGAACTGTACTGTATTATTTGCATAAACTTCCGCAGTCTGGTAATATTGATGTTTCGATTAAACTTTCCCCTGCAACGTCAATCATTTTCCTTCTTTGTATTACAATTTGTGCTGTCAATAAACCCGGCGCAAATTATATCAATCTACTGATTTTATTTTCGAATACCATTAAAGGGTTAACAAACTGTCGTCACAATTTAAATGAAAAAAATGAGAGAAATATAAAAATCCCGTGTTTTCGAATCTTTCGATCGATCGAAATCGTCCACTATCTTTGCAATAAAATGGCACCGACAGAGATAGCACGATGGTAGGCGGTCGTTTAATGGAAGACCGACGTTTAACGTCTATTCCGCTAGATTTCTTTTTTCCTCCACGATACCGGGAAGGTAACGCGAAGAAAAACGAGGCGAAACGCTGCGGAGGGGAAACTCGGTGCAGCTTAGTTGGAGAAATTGTGTACCGGAAAGACTGTGGCAGAGCCAAGAAATTAGTTTCATTGGAGAAAAATGAGCCGTGCACACCGAAGGAAACCGTCGTGAAACAACGATCGATAAACCGGTCCAATTCGTTGACCATAGGTATCGTAATCGACCAATTAAAACTTCGGTCCGAGCAATTTCCGAAATAATAACCGGTTTTCATCTTCCCAATCCCGATTATATTCCACGTTTCAATTATTCCCTTTAATTAGACCGTCAATAATACGTCAATAGTCGATTCGATCCTGAATGTTGTTTCCCCGTATACATCGTTTACATTTACTTGTAATCTATATAAACGATACGATATTCGTTCCTTGTATCTCGACAAAATTTTATATCCCTTAACACTAGAACTACCGGAAAATTAAATAAAAAACGAAATTTATAAAGGATGAAGTGTAAATTAGCACATAGAAACTTATATTTCGATAAAAGCGTCTTATATAGAATATTGGAATATGGAATAAGTTATTTTGACCCGTTTGGTAGTACTACTGTTAACGAAGATTCTTGAGCGGACGTTAATTAACCCCTTTGCCTACGAATGAAAAATTTATACAACGAGTAACTTTTGTCGTTGTTTTAACAAAAAAATTGCGATTGAAACGAGGTTGTTGGTCGTACACGGACACCGTGTACAATTCGATTAAGAGAATTCAAGGGAAACGATCCGTTTTCGCGGAACAACGTATAGCCAGTAGTGATGTCGCAATCACTCGAAGCAAATGAAACACCTCGAAGATTAAGCGACTTCCCGTTTGTCGACACTTGGTCGATTCGCACGGAAGAATCGCGGCGTTCGGTTGTTTCTCACGGAATGGAAGAAATAAATCGTCGAACGGGATTCGAGTCACGCGACACGCGAACAACCACGAAAAAACAGCCCGGCTTTTGCACGGATATGAACAATAAACGCGCGTTTCCGCGAACTCGTTCAGCCTCGGCTATCGCTTGAAATCCGATTTCGAGTATTCTGAGTCTTGTCAAGAAGGATATATCGGCTGGAATCGTAGATATCGTTCGAAGAGGATCAGACTTCTCGTGTATAGCCGACGTCCGATGCATCGTATTTTATTCTTTATCATTTCTGAATACGCCAGCTTTACGTTAAGCCGGCATCATGCGTTTCACGTTCTCGATACGATTCATGAGAATTTCATGGCTTTTTAACTTTTCACCGCGACGGAAAACACCGAAGATAAGAAGAATCGTGTTTCTATTGTTCTGTATGGCTTTTTGGGTGTAGGTTATTTATTTCGTAGCGGAGATCTTTAATAATTTCATAGTTGGAGTGGTGGCTCATATTTCTAAAAATAAAGTTTCAATATGAGACAAAATACAGAATTAGAATTACAATACCGATAGATATGCGGCTGCCTGATGAAAGCGAGGGAGAGCTGCTTGCTATTGCCATATTTATGTAACTTGAAGACCAATACAAGCAATATGCTTACTTGTTCTTTGAATATATCATTAAAACTATATTTGTTTCAATTCGAAATACTTGAATTTAAATCTAAGCAGCCATTTTTTAAAAACCAAATTTAAATCTAAATTGGACTACCACCGTACTTTATTAATGATATATTAAAACAATTGGAACTTTTCAATGCAATGTATAGACCATTTATTTAATGTGCTATTTAAGATTTCATTTACTAACTTCTTAAGGATATAAAGGATGTTCAATTGCGAATATTGATACAACATAGTAGCTCTTAGCTCGATATCGCATTCAAGAGATCCGTAAAGACTATGATTTTTAGAAGATTTCTTGAATACGATATCGATTACCAGGTCACACCACGTGGAGGTGGCTACTACAGTGACCCGCCCCAACGCCAAGTCCCAACCACCCTCCGTAAAATACCTCGTTTGTCAAGTTGTTGCCAACCGGATAAACGAGTTTTGACTCTACTTTTTCGCGTACAGAAGATAGACATACGGCGCGTCTATCTTCCAACCCCCCATACACACACACACACACACACACACACACAGCCACACATTACATTAAATGACTTAAAACTATAATTTTTAAGTAACGCTTCATTCTTATGCACATACATACATGAAGAAAATTAAAACTAATATATCGTACGGTGAACCTCTTCGACTCGGATAATGATTATACATTCTAATTAAATTGATAAACGGTGGGGGATCGTAACTCGTAAGTGGAGGTGCTGCAAGTTTCGATGATTAAATTATTAGATTAGAATATACGAGACTAGAATTTTATACAGAATGACGGAAGTGTATAAGATGAAATGAAAAATTTCAAACGTATATAAATCAGTCAATGAAGATAATTGTGTGTCTGTAAACGGAATAATTTATCTAAAGTAATGCTGTAAAAAGACGGAAAACATTGACACTATAATGCAGGAAGGAATAAATGGGTTAATTTATTTGAAATAAAGCTGTAAAAAAATGCGAAACATTAACATCATAATACAGAAAGGATTGAATGGAATAATTTATTTTAAATAAAGCTGTAAAAAAAATGTAAAACATTAGCATCACAATGCAGGAAGAATTAAATGAAATAATTTATTTCGAATAACACCATGAAATGGAAAAGCTGATAATGAAGATAATTGATAATGATAATCGAACAGAAAATGAACGAAATGATAACTTAAATAACAAAATCCTGAGAGAGAAAATACAATTAACATCATAATTTCAGAAAAGAAATGAACAAAATAACAATATATTTACACAGTGTGATATTTTAAAATACCTATGAAAATCTTTAAATTGATTCAAATAAAATAAAAAAGAAAAAAAAACGGAAGAAAATCGTGGTTCGATGGTCGACGAGCTCGAAAAATGTCGAGCTCGAAATTTCGCGGTATCGTTTCAAAATGAAACGAGATAAAACATGTAAAACAAAGACAAAAATAATACAAATTAGCGAGCATAGTGACATTAATAGTTCCCCTCTTCTATGGCAGATCTGCCGGGGCTCTTCAGCATATAGCTTCTTCTTTCTTCGGCTAAATAAGCCTCACAAATATCACTCGCGAAATTTTACGTCCCGCTCAAACATTCTTTACTTTCGCGAAATGAAAGAATAAGCAAACATTCGTGAATCTGAAGTATTAAATTAGCAACTAAATTCGCGAATAAATTTCACCAAAAAATTCAATTTTTTGGAAAAGATATAAAAACCACAAATCTAATTGCCAATCTAAGATTTCAGATTTCACGAACGTTTGCTCTCTTGATATTTTACAAAAGTAAAAGAATGTTCAAGCATAAAAATGTATTTGTTTAATTTTACACTTCACTTCACTTTAATACTTCATTTTTGTAATCGGGTCTAGTACCACGACTACGACTTACAAACTAAGGCTTGGCCTTACGAAAAATCGAGACTAAGAACATTTAAACACAATCAATTTGCATTTGAATATTTTCATTCGATTTTTCGTTTTCTTCAAATCCCAGATACAACTTTCTTATGTATTTTACCAAAATACAGAAAGCTTGCTCTGGCCCTGCCTACTTAAAAACTAAGATCAATCACACTAGAAGTAAACTACCTGCCTGCCTGATGCTATATTTAAAAAATTGGCAAAAAAATCATGTACACCAACACAAACACTCCACGATTCTCACACACACCACCCGGGTGCAAAAAAGCCTAAACCTAGGGAGAACGTCCCGGGACGTTTCCGACACCCGAGTTCAAATTTTCACAAACACACAAGCTAAATATATTCCTGAAATCGACCAACAATCGGTAGTGAACATTGTGCAAAAATCTGAATTTAATGAATTTTCGATCTAAGTTTCTCAAATATAAAATAAGATAAAATGATTCTAAATTTTGTTACTTTGAAATAAATTTGAGTTGTTTTAAACCCACACAAGTTCCACAACCTAACCACACACACACATGTGAAACTTATGAGATTTTTGGTTCACTATCAGATTGTCAGTCGCAAAAATATTTTAAACCGTGTCCACCTGCCCTCGCTCATGCGAGTACATCTAATTACCCGCATGAGTTTCGGGCATAAAAATGTACACGGCTAACAGAATCTGTACTTACTGTGTTTCTTCATGTTTGCTGAAAATCCTAAGCTAAAATATATGATTAACAACACAGTAATAAAAGACAGTTTCGACATCAAGAGCGATTTCGATATCAAAGTGAATGATCTAAATATAATCAAAGACATTCATACTTGGTACTTTGATATCAAAAATCTACTCATCGCGAAATTCTTGTACACATGGTTGGTTCAATCTTTTGACTCGAAATTTGAAAGTTAAAAAATGTATTCTGAAATCGGAGGGTCATCCGACTTCTCTACATTTTTGTATTTAAAATGAATTTAAGTGTACAAGAAAACCCTAGCCTGAGCTAACAAAAGAAAAACAATTTGCACAAATATCGTTGTATAATTTTATACAACGATATTCGTGGTCACTATGCTCGCTTCAAATGATAAAATTACAACCAGTCCCCGTGTCGTTTCGGACCATTCGTCCTACGACATGATGGGAACTGGAGGAACCGTAAAGCATGCGACTCACCAATCGCAGAATCTCATTACAGCTCTCGATTCACCCGAGATTTGACCCAGGATTTGACCCATAGCTGACCAGTCTGGCTTTTGGAAGGTTGTGGGCACCTCTTTCCTTGGATATCGCCAGAAGGACACCCCTCATTGGACTGAACCCCAATCTGAAATTTGAAATCGCACGATTTGAGGTTATTACCTTATCAATTATTGACAATTATACTTATAGTTAAATTCATGCAATACATTTACGAACACGCGCAAGTAAATTGAGAACTCATAATTATGTGAGAAAACGTGCGACTATAAATATGTCAACACATGCATAATTATATCAAAATCTACACCAGTACACGTATGAGTGCATGCACAATCACATAAAGAATTATTTGAAAAATCGTGTAATTAAATATGCTATTGCATGCACTACCACATAGGGAATCACATAAAAAAACACTTGGGCAAACATGTGGACACATGCACAATCACATAAGGAACCACACCAGGGAACACATGATCACATATGCTATGTACATGTCCAACCACCTCGGGTGTCACATCAGTAAATGTGCGAACACACCAAAAAAAACACGATAAAACACACACGGTAAAACACACTAACCACAGGTGAGATCGGATGTATGAATCCTCCAGCTATCAGCTCGGTTATCGGTACGTGTTCGATATTAGATGTTCACCCCGACGCGGTTGTAATAGAACTGACAGGTCGTCCTTTTCAAGTTCAACGGCAAAAACAAAAAGTGGTTACGGTGGCTGGCGTTGCCTATTGACTCGGTAATGCTCATTACTCCGTAACGCTATTGTATCAAAATCTATTGAAATTGGGTTCACACTTACTTTATTATGTTTTTGTTGACTTTTTGTTGTACAGTTGTAAATATTCAAATGTTCATGAATTCTATACATAGATATATTGCAATTATTACTTTCGAATCGATATGGTTAAAGTTTTATTTAACTTTTACGCAATATTTCGTATTTTGTTATATAATTTTTTTATTTTTTTATATAATTTTTAAATATACATATACAATCGATTGTTAATATTTGACATTTGTATAAGCTACTTTTAAAATACAGTTATTATATATTTACACATTTTTTATGTTGAACTTGTTAAATGTTATCTTTTTTTAGGATTTACAATTTACTTTCGAGTGAAAAATCAATTTATATAAAAATAAATGCCACGTACTTCCAAAAATAAAATTTCAATATGAGAAGAACTACAAAATTGGAAATATTATTTCCATAAAACATCCAATCGACAAAGGATTAAAATTCGCGCTGCCCATATTTCATTACTGTTTTTAGAAATAATATCCAGCATATGGTTCCAAAAATACAATTTCAACACGAGAAGAAATCTAAAGTTCAAAGAGTCATGAAGTCCATAAACCATGCGATCGTCTATTATATTATTGTATTCTCTAAAAAACTAATTCCTCTCCGATTTATCGTTAAATAAGCATACATTATTAGAAGATAATGTCGTTTTACGGTTGTCCCGTTTCGTCCGGAAACTGTGGCCGGCGAATACCAGCAAATCTAAACTTATGAATTCGACCAGACCCATTAGACCCAGTAAATTTCATTATATCCCCGACAGTTTCGCTAATGCGCGCAGTTTACCGTGTTAGAAACGTTGTTTCATGAAGATGCTGCGAACATTATCATCGAATTTTCCATTAAAAATTCTGACCCGATATTCTCTTGTAAGCATTGTCGTATAATGAATAATTTAATAATCCTCTAACAGTTAACCGTACACACACACACACTTTCACTCGTAAACGATTTAATTAAACGATCCTATCTGCCGTGAAACTTTCGCATAAATTATCGTATAAACTCGAATTTTCTCGTTAATCTGCGATAAATAGCGTATTCGATACAAATAAACCGGGTAAATTCAGCCGGTTCGCGAAGCTGCTGTTTGATCAGAATTATCCAGCGTTATTCGACGACGAATCACCAATGAATTTTAATTCTGTGGACTTTGAGATCTTCTTATATTTTCCATGATTAACGGATTAATTAATCGTGAATACGTAGCATTCGTATCTTGCAGTCTGCTCGTCTCGTAAGGAATATCGTTTTTCATCATTGAAACACGATAAGAACGGGGAAATGAAATTCTCATCCGAGGAATGAAATTGTAACACCATGAGATATGTGAGACGGTCATTGTTGCGTAGCGTATAAATGCTGAGTCAATTTACATTCGCAAAATCAACTGCGAGAGATGTGCCATGGAATCTTCCTGTTTCAGGGAACTGACGTCGACTTGTTTCGAACGTACGGTTCGTTAACCCTTTCGCAAAAGTGTCTAGTTTATTAAATTGTACAATTACTAGGGTGTTTAAATTGGACTTGCTAGACACTCGGCACGATACCTTCCGTCCAGCTTGAATTTTGCTTGTAGGTTTTTTCCACGATTGAAACTTTCGAGTTTGGTAGTACTAATGAGTTCCCTAATTTTCTGATTTCCTGATTACCTAGTTTTCCCATTTCCTAATTTCTTCGTTTCCTAATTGCTTAGTTTGCCAGTTGCCTAGTTTCTTAATTTTCTTCGTGATACGTTTTCCAATTTCGTATGTAATCAATTTTTCAATTTTTCAATGTCCTAATTTCCTTAGTAATAAATTTCTCAATATCCAAATTTCCTTAGTAACAAATGTTCCCGGATTTCCGATTTTCTAATTTTCTTAGTGATAAATTTACCAGTTGTCTAGTTCCTTAATTTTCTTAGTGATACGTTTCCCAATTTCCTTAGTAACAAATTTTTCCAGTTTCGTTAGTGATAAATTTCGCAATTTCCCTAACAACGAATTTACTATCCCGCGACTACCAATTCTCTTGCTCCCAAGTAAACAAATTACTTATTATTGTAAACTTTCAAGACTATAAATTACCAAACATAAATGTTACTTTCCCCCGTACGTTATTAAATTTATCAACCCTGCCGTTTCATTATTAATTTAAATTTTCCGAAATATGGAATAAAATTTTCGAAACAACGTTGACCCAGCGCAGAATCAATTTTACCGAACAAACGGCACATGCCGTGAAATATTAGCGACCAAAGAATAACGCCCGTTTATCGACGATTATCGTTCAGTGGGAAATCCATGGATTAGGTACAAAACAAAATAACCGTATAACAAAAATTTATTCACGTTTCGCAGCGTGTTCGTTAGCTTAGAATATTTAAAATATTGACCGTATTCGTTCGGTGTTCTATAAAGGAATTTATTAAAGCCTCGTGAAACGAGCAATTAAATATCGCACGTTCGTTTTCATGAAAAGTATTGAATCCGATATAAAATATTGTCTGTGGTGTTTGCTCAACGAACGACATTTTTTCGACGGATAAATACCGGATAAATACGACGACGATGATCGACGATCGCAAGCTTTACAACGGCCAAGGGAATGAAATTATCGTTATTAAAATTGTCGACTCGACGCGTTCGCGACAATACTTTCATCGGTCCATTCGATTAATCACATTATCACGATATCGATTCGAGGTATAATCCTGCGATTTCATCGTTCGCGCACAATTATTTTGTTTGATTCGTCAAAGGACGGACAATTTTGAAATTTCCTCCCCTAATCCTTGAAACATGTAAATGGACTTTCCACAATTTCACTGTGAATTTTATGCGCGTACTGATTTCACGCAGACTCGATTTACCACGTGATGTTTCGAGTTGTAAATGGGGAAGATGAAATTTACACCTTTGAAAGAAAATTAATTAATTAGTTAATTAATTGGTTAATTAACATCATGCGGCGTTTCGTGTTGCCAGGCGCAAAAACAAAAATAACAAAACAAATCATGCGAAGATATGAAGTATAAATATTACAAATTACAATAAAAATATTACGGTATCAATTTAGCATAGCAGAATGTACATATTCTGCACAAATATGAAATAAAGAATATTTTTATTCAAAGTGTTCAGAATTAATTCCACCAGTGTAGAATTTAACAAAATTATGTGAATATATATATATATATATATATATATATATATAAATGACAAACGTTATATATTAATTATAAATTTTTCACAATAAATTAGTAACATAAAATGTAGAAAATTCTTCAAACACAAAGAGGTTGAAATTAACAGTTTCCAAATACCTATGAATAATCGTTCATAATTCACTGCCACCCTACTGACAGTATGGTAGGCTAACAACCCTCCGAGCAGTGTATCAGCTGATCTCCAGTAATACCCTGCGGACGCAGGATTTTCGAGGTGGCGCGTTAATCATCCGGTCTATCTCGGTATCCGATAAAATCAGATCTCGAAGAGACGGCAGGCCGGTCGGCCTCTCTTACCGTCTGATATTATCGATTCGAGGTTCGCCGGGCTTCTGGCTGCCGCGACAGCCGTTTACACACGTGTTTCCCGCGATATGACAAACAGCATGACGCCAGTTGCCGACCCCGGATAATGTACGGGGTTCGTTGATACGTCGGCGAAACGTCATGGCTGCTTTTCATACGCTGTGGCTTCAAAGCGACCATCATGTAACGTAAACCGTTTTAAGCTTTTCTATTATAATATGAGTTAAATAAGAAATAAAACGGTGGAACTGGAGAAAATTCTTTGAATCTGTTATAACGCCAGAGAAATACTGTTAGGGGTTGAAACAACCCTCCAAACTAATTATTATCCAAACGTATTATTATAAGCGTGAGATTGGGACCTCCGGATTCAATAAAGAAAAGTAATCGTGGAAACGTAGCCGGATACAATTCCGTGGATCCCAAGTTCGATTCGCGGCGAGAGGAGTTAGCTTTTTTTCTTCACGATTTCGTACATAATTTTATATTAGTATTCGAGTTCGCGATATTATAGAATACAGCGAAATTTGTAACAAATTTCGATGCAAATACCACGTTGGCTGGTACATTTGTCCAGTCGTCGCTTCGCCACGCTCGCTGCGGGACAGATAACGGCGGGCAAAAAGCGACAGATAACAGAACACGTGAAATCGACCTGGTCGTTGGTACGGGCAAAAAAAGAGAGGAGGGTAGCTGACTGTCCGTGGATCCTTGTCGGACGCCACGAAGGAACTGGTGAAACAAGCTCGAATATCAATAAAGCAACGGGTGGACTATGATCATATTTCACCGTTGACAGAGAATACGAATTCTTTGTTCTTTGTCGGGCTCTGTGCGTTCCCGTTCATTTTTCTACTTTGAAAATCCGACAAAAATCGCGCCGAATGATAGACGTCGGTTCGATGATACCCTGGGGAAGGGTAACAGGGTGAATATGCACCCTTGAAAGCGAAAGAAGTGGAGGAAAAGGTTGCCAGGACGACGAGGCTGATACATATTTTCTTTGGCGAATGTTTCGCGCTTCCTTGCCCTTTGTGGAATTCCGTTGAAACGTCTGTGCGCGAGGATGGATTATCTAATTTTTTGAAAGAAAAGAGATACTTCTCGTTCTGTCTTCGTCGAGTTATTCCGCGAACTTTTTATGGCAGTTTTTCATCAACTTTCAATTTTCACTGTTGAAAATTGTAATAGCAATAGTGTGGATCTGTTTAATTCCGCAGAGAAATTAGTTAATACTAATTTCAGATTATAGAAATTAATAGCTCAATGAATATATCAAAATATTCGAAACTTTACAAACCCTTTTTAAAAAGGAACAATAAATTATTTTTGCAGGTAGTTATATTTACATATATCATAATCCTGCCTTAAAATCGACTGAATTTTACTTCAAAGAGGTCGAGAAATAATAGTCACAAATAATGCTTACTTAAACAAACAATTATTGTGATTTTAATTGCCAAGCTAATGATATGTTAACTCAAAGAGCAAAGACGGAAATCGTTTCGTGTAATCGTTGAATCTAGGATAACATCGATGCCAATATGCCGAACATTAACATATCGTGTCCTTAATTACGATTGTTCGTCATTTAATCTCGTCGGTTAAGGTATAATATGGTCGGAAAATACGTAGCTGTACTACTTAATCTGAGCGCAGAGGAGGCAGGTGGCTGGCGTGTCGCTAATTATTGACACATGTTACTGAATCTCGCGATTACGAACACGAATACACTCCGTTCGTTACAACAATCCTCGCCGGCTGATCTCGATATTATAGGTATTAAGACATCATCTAGCTAATTACCGGTTCGTGACATCGAAGTTATGTAATACTGTAATACTGGATCCATAAAACATTCACTCCAAAATACGATCATCCCATCTAACGTTTTGCTACTTATAATGATTCCCAATTTTCAACAGAAATCGTCGTCGCATTAAGTATATTTTGAATGTCCTTTTGAGCGTACCTTCAGGTATCAAAGTGTTCAGAATTTGTAAATTTAGGTAAAAGAAAAGATAAAGTTGGGAATTATGAACCATGCAAGTACTTGTTATATCGATTTCTCAGTTATTTATTAAACTTTAAATACCTTTGATAACGTAATGGAAATTTCAAGTATAGCGGGCTGACTTATCGTTGACTTGTTCTACTTAATTTCCTTCGTCGACCACGTTTCACTGCTATATCCAACAAATGTGACCCACGTTCCATTTTCACGCACGTTTTATCGCTCATTACCACTGGTCTGTATCAGAATTTCATCGTATACGAAAAACAGAGCACGCACGAGGAGGAAATCTTTGGAAAATCTTCGGAAAATGGGTTGGCAACGTTGCGGGTGAAAATGTTCAATGAAAGACACACGAACACGTTAAGCGTATTACTTTACCCTCAGGCTCGGTTTACAGCCAATTGGTTGGATTCGTTCTGTTTCCGATGCGGTTATGGGGATAGCGAATAAAACGATCAGCAACGTTGCACGTTCGACCCAGGAAGTCACAGAATGTGTATAGTTGGTGGCGCAAAAATGTTCTGGTTAATATTTTTCTCGTATAGTGACCTTATTACAAAGTAATTTGAGATTTTATTCTTCTTTAGGGTCTTTGGCCTATGATGGCTAATATTATGATAGCGAATTCTATGATAGCTAATACTATCGCAGGGAATACTATGAAAGCAGGTACTTTGATACCGAATACTATATTGCGAGTATTACTAACCGTGTGTACTATGGTAGCGAGTATTACGATAGCAAGTATTATAATACCTAATACTAAGATTGCGAGTACTATGATAGCGAGTATCACGATACCTAATATCTATGATTGCGAGTACTATGATAGCGAGTACCACGATACCTAATACCTGTCATTGCAAGTACCATAATACCTAATGCTATAGCAACAAATGTTAGCCGATAACATTCCCACTTAATAAATAATAATTCCAACTTCCCTAACAAAGAGACATAAAACAGCAATTCTGAATACCATCAAAATTACAATAACCACAAATAAATGGCCTCGGATTTAAAAATATCAATCCATCGTGCCTGTCAACGTTGCAATCACAAAACTGGTCCACCAAAAAAGTGCTTCATTCAGAATTGAAGCGATTAAAATCATTTCACACAATAAATAACTAACTGTTCGTTCTGGCCGACAATAAGCTCTTTGTTTTACCAGCTTGCCGCCGCGTTGTTCGAACGCACAATGCCCGTTTGTTTCGAAGATAACGCGTCGAACGGAGCAATAACGCTGTTTTCGGTGTCGCGCGAACATTGTTCCGGCCCTCCTCGAACAACGAGCCACCCTTTTTCGTACGCTCGTCTTTAACACGCTGACTGCCACGACGATCACCGGTAACCGGCATTCGAAATTTGTTTCGATCAAATAATTAACAACACTAGTATTAAGCTAATAATTCTGGCTGTTCAATTGAAAGGTTAAATTTGAAAATTAGTTGGCTACATCCTTATCGCGTTGATTGCCAAGCTTTACGGAGTATACTCGTAACTGGCAGTCAACGTGTTAAGTTGAACGCGCGGTTATCTGGGTCACCGGGAAAGAACCGAAGGGAACGAGACAAAGGGTCGGGACCAAGTTTCCTTTTGCTTCCTTTCGGCGAGTGGAATGGATTTTTCAAGCGGCGAACTTTGATCGAACACCCTGATCGAGAAGAGTGTGTATGGCTGCGCGTCTTTGGAAGTTTGACGAAGACTTGAGCTGGGGAATTTTTCCTGTCTGACACTAGTTGCTTGAGAAAATGTTCTCACGGCTTGAAACAGGAAAGATTAGTTAAAGGGGATTGATTGAAATTTATGGACGAATTTGATTTTTCAATATTCAATGAAGAAAACAAATTCACTTTATAGTGATGATAGCCACGGTCATAACATGCAATTGTTTAATAATTCATAATTTTAAGAAAATTGTGATAATTACTACCTAAACTGTTCAAGCTGTGATAGAAATTCATATTTGAGTGACTGTTTGAAATTAATTTCTTATTCGCGTCAATGGAGCATTAATTAACAATCACGTACGTGCAGCTGGTGTACCAATGCATAGTGTCTGAGGTTTACATATGTTTGTCTGTTTCAGTACCGATATCACACATTGTGGCACTGGTCGGGGATCCCACGTATCTTCCTTGTGACATATCAACCACTCACGAAGGGGATTCGGTGCACCTTGTGCTCTGGTACCGAGAGGATCTTGGTACATCGGTTTACAGGTAAGATGCAAATCAATATGCATAGTTAATCAACGGTGCATTGATACAATTTGTGTTCCTCCAATCACTTTATTCAAAACAGCAATGCCATGTACCATTACGTTTATTGAACATTAAGATAATTGCAGCTAAGCTTTGGCAATTTTGTATAATTACATCAAATACTTAAAAGAAATTTTGTTAAGTATAGTCTAAATGGCGTACTTAAAATTTGGCAATTTTCGATACTTACGACAAATACCTAAGAAACTTGGGCTGCCAAAAAACACAATTAGATCATCTTGGATTCTACCTAAATTGGTCTATCTTTAGTCTTAGTTCGAACTTAGAAATTTGTATAATCTTTGGAGGCAAACGTGAGGGTTAAAATAAAAATCTGCAATTGAACTATCAACAAAGACGACTTTCGTAGAAAATACCTGCAACTATTAATACTAAACGTATTCGAAGTACTGACATATAAAATTTCATGAAATTTAAGGTTTATTTTTATAAAAGGTATTTCAATTCCAGAGAAAGACTATAACGGTACGAAACGAATTTCTGATCCGTATTATTCAAGAAAATTATTCTCGTTACAACGCCGCCAGGTTCATGGATATTTGATACGTAGATTTTGCACGGTAATTTCGCGTGAAGAAACTTATGCCGTGCCACTTTTCGAAACCGTACCCATGAACCTTAAAATGGGCCAGCGGAAGTTTGCATTTAAAACCGCCCCGATTCATTCGTATTCCCACGGGACTTTAATTTATTCAGCACGCGTCGCTCGGACTGCACGTCTATCCGTTCGCGAGACCGCCCACCCGGCAGCGTTAATTAAAATAATTATGATAATATTCAAAAACGTCTCTCGCAGCTGTGTTGCAGCGAAAAATTTCACAGAATACCACTAACAAGCGGAAAGGATTCGCACGGTTTCGTCTTCAAACAATCTTTTCACAATTTGGATTTAATGAATCCGCTATCAAAATAAGTTCGTATTTTTTCGTCTTCTCTCCAGAGATTCTTCGGTAAGAAGAAAATAATTTTAATGTTGATAAAGCTGCAGAGTATTTTGGATGCGTCCTAATAAATCTTTAATAACGACGTAGGAAGTGGAATGAAAGTTCTAATAATTAGCCATAAACTCATTGTTATAGCTCCATATATCTTCACTCCAGGGTTGGAACGAGGAAGTTCGCTTATATTTAAGATTGTTATCCGAGCTTACAATTAGATATATTATCAGTAAATCTCAACAAACAACCATACCTTAGCCTTGATTAATATCAATTAATCATCCTCGGTTAGTTTAGTTTAATCCTTCATTTGGAAGAATTACAAATGTCACGCTAAACACAAAGATTCGAATAACGAAATCAATTTTATTTTTTAAGCGTCGATGCGAGAGATCGAGATTTTGGTATCGCGGAAAGATGGTCAGACGACACGGTGTTCTCGAATCGAGCTTACTTCATGCCCGACAAGAAACCGGCCGAACTAGGTGTGGACCACATCAGGGAAGAGGATGCGGGTATCTACAGGTGTCGTGTCGATTTCCAAATCGGTCAGACACGAAATTCCAAGGTCAATTTAACGGTCATAGGTAAGTCAATCGTTTAATTCTACCTCTACATCAATATCTGCATCTTATTCGAAAGAAAATCAGAATATTATCTCCCTGATACCCTCTGAAACATCAATAAGGATTAAACATGTGCCGATTAAGTGAGAAATATCGTAGTCGCGTTGGCAAACAGATTTTCCTCCGGGTATAAAACAATAAAAACAGATCCGTCAGCTTTCTCCATGCGCCATGTTTCATGCTTGAAATCCACCGGAAATCCATGCCCCCTTCCCCATAAAGAACTCTCGCCGGGGATAAACGCGTTTGTTATGAAAATGCGACAAGAAAATTTTTCTCCCGGTATTACAAGACTCGAGACACGTTCGTCATGAGAAACGTGGAAACAGTTTACACGTTCGTCGGCCAAGTGAAAAACGTTTCGAAGAAAATATTTCGCTGACCGCTATCGGGAGCCACTTTCCGGCCGAAATGAGAAATATATATCAAGATGAAATCCGTGCCAGCCGAAGAACGTCAGACAATAGCGTGTATACATGAAACGCCAAGAACCGAGCATTCTCAGGGGGTTTGCGCCGTTGTTTTATCTGATCGTTAACAGCCACCCTTCACACGGGCTATTTATCCCGCCGATTCAACGACGACATCGCAAAAGGACCTGGTGATGACTCAACACGATTTTTCGACACCGATGCCGCAAGGAAATTGCATGAAATTTATATCTATCCTTTTTGTACTGAAGTAATTAGATGTTGTGTGTCTACAATAGTTTCTTTGGAATGGTTGAATGTGGTGTTTTTCCTACTGAAGGTTATAGTCGTGTTTTGCAATAATTTGGAGGCGTGGACGGTGGCTACTATGGGGTTTTGTCGGGAAATAATTTGTAAGCGTTAACGCTGGCTACTGTGATTTTATCCCAAGGATAATTTGTGGGTATTAACGTATTAACGCTAACTGTTGTTATAATTTCCACGAATAATTTATGGGTGTTACCTAACGCTGGCTATAGTCATATACCCAAGGATAACTTGTGGGTATTAACGTTAACTGTAGTTATATTTCCACGAATAACTTGCAGGAATTACCTAACCAGTATCTGTCATCTCGTACGATTCCTTCGCTCTCATTTTTCCTTTGATTTCCATTTCCTGCGTCGTGGCCGGATAAGAGGAAATCGAAGCGGAACGGAACGGAGGCGCAGCGACGAGAGCAGATCGATCGGGTACACCGTTCGTCTGTGATGTAATTTTGCAAATCGTATCCTCGCAGACATTTTTCGTACCGAAATCGAACGTATCGTGTAACGATCGTGCGTTGCGCAACGAAGTAAACCGGGCCTTTGAAGTTAACCGGGTCTTTGAAGTTCGAGTCTTAGGAGGCTTAGGTGTCTGGAGAAATGGCGCTAAGCTTACGTAATTTCACACAGACGAACGGCACGACGCGACGTTGATTTAACGAGATGAAAATCACGTTAAACGCACAGTATTGATGAGTACGACTCGAATCATGAACTCTTCTTTCGTACAAATTATCAACTGCTTGTTTCGATTAATTTCTAATTACTTCATATGGAGATTTTGTGATCTTAACGCTGCAAGATCGTACGAGAAAACATCAGAATATCAATATTTGAGCCGTTATTTTTGAAAGTGGTACAAGTCCATTTTTTCATACATCGAGATATTTAAGGGTTTTCGTTCGAATTAATTAAAAAATATTGGCAAACTTTAATCAATTTGGGTGATGCTTTTAACACTATAAACCTATTCAATTTTCGTGCTCCATTGAATGTATGATTATAAATATAAAAAGAGGATATCTATATCTTACTAAAATTACCATTAACTCATTTTTCTCCAAAAGTGGACTTATACCACTTTAAAAAGAAAAACGGGGCTCATTTATTAATACGCGAAAATTCCAGGTAAACATTTTCTATGCATAGAGTTCGTCCGAGTTTCCGTGTCAGAGGTATCTAAAAAATTATTTATATTAAAATTTCAAACACGTACGAAGGGTAGTAGGGGTTCCTAGTTTGCGTTCCAGGAAGTTCGAGGGTTTCGTCAATAAAATTAGTTTCTGAACTCGCTTTAATAATTTTAATTCAGTTTTACAGACTCCTTTCAATTTCAAACTATCTCTTTAATATTTTCATTAGAAAATTAATATTCTACTCTTTCAATTGCCCAATTCTAATCGAAGCATCCTTGTGGTTCCTTGTATTCGTAAATGTGTAACGAAATTGAGCCAGGATGCCCATTTATGGAGGCGAAAGAACCGGAGAACCCGTGGCTGTAACTAACATACTCCAGCTACGAAGAATTTCAAGCCATCCGAAGACACTTCCTTCTTATTTCACAGCGCTAAACACGAGCTTTTGAAACGAAGGGAACGAATACGAATGTTGGACGAGAACGAAGGTGTTAGGTGGCGGTAAAAGTTTCGGAGCATCTTCTACGTCCTATCGAGTCATCGTCGACGAGCTTCCTGTCGTCGGTTGTACGCCGCGTAACGTCGACGACAGGACATTACCAGCTACCAAAAGGAAATAACGACGATTCCTCGAGAGACCCGTGGTACGTGAACGGATAAAAGCAACGAAACGGTTGGGCAGAGACGAACGAGATCGGCTGTTAAAAGGAAATAGTCGAGAAAAATCGTCATCGAGTGGAAACGGGCTGGAAGATGGTAAAGAAGAAGACCACCGTCGACGGATATATGGGTCAAG
The DNA here is from genome assembly GCA_943735885.1 of Stelis phaeoptera. Classification (NCBI taxonomy): domain Eukaryota; kingdom Metazoa; phylum Arthropoda; class Insecta; order Hymenoptera; family Megachilidae; genus Stelis; species Stelis phaeoptera. The sequence goes on along the minus strand of OX030939.1, from coordinate 7,809,742 downwards.
AAGGGAATCAAAAGGAAGCCTGCGAAGGACCAATGAAAAATGACTAGTTGTAGCAAAGGGAGACTGAAAAAAAGAATAAAAACGAAACCGAAGAAAATAGAGGTAAATTCGAAACTTCGAAGTTGTAATTTTATTTCCAGAAAATATGTTATTTTAAACACCCTCCAGAACCTCGAACTAATTTTTCTTTCAAATTATTCAATCCTTTAACAACCGTAAGTTAGAAAGAAAAAGATACATATTTGTTCAACTATTTCTTATATAAAATACTGAATAACGTATACCAGCACGTACTTCGGAGCAGAAAAACGATGGACTTAATTTTGAAGCGGGTTAAGGATGACCCCAAGGTACTTAAAGAGTTAAACAGCGTTTGTACTTCATCGCAGCACTTTAAGGGTTAATTCAGCAGCTGAGTCCTCTTTTTACAAACGTCCATTCGGGATAATGCGACCCATTCAACCCCCTAAACCATGACCATTAGTTTCTCAACACCCTGTAGAGCAGTCAGCTCGTAGCCGTTTATCCCTGGCCCCGTGACCCGAGGAAATTTTTCCCGCGGGATAATTAGCTTCGCTCTTTCTCGTCGTTTCACCATTTTGCACGATTATCCTTCCTTCGTCTCTCTTCCTCCTTCACGACCACATTTGGTCGTTTCGTGTTGGTAAACCTTTTCCACGTGAACGCCAATTAACGTGCTTTTCTCCTTTCACCGAGCCCGGTCGAAGAGTAGGAGGGAAAATTGCCGTTCTCGCATCGGTTTTCCCTCGCTTCACGCTCCTTTCCGTCCGTTTTTCCGCCTCGAACGAACGGTTCCATGGTTTCTCCCGGAACGACGGGTCGTTTCTAGTGCACGTACGCCGGAACCGAACGTCGCAATACCATCGAGTTTCCGGTTAGGACTTAGGACCGAGGGGCGCATCGGATTTTTACGAAGCACGACCGGGCCGAACGGGACGTTCAAACGAAGCGTGGGTACCGTTGCAATTTCCTTTCGAGCCGTGAAACGGAAACGTCATCGTCGAGGTAAGTGGTGATAATTAGATTTCTAGCTGCCCGCCTCGGCTTTCGTCCCCGTTCGAGGACGTCGAAAGGTTCGAAATTGAAATTTGACGCCGAGGATGAGAAAGAATTGGCCCACTGCGGCGAACGTGTGGGATTCGTGGCGGACTTTGATGTCGGAACGAAAGAAAATCGATGTTCGATAGGAAACTGATTAAACTGGATATTATTTTACGCTACTTAAATTGACAAGATTAAGAAATAAAACAGAATTCTAATTTCAAATTGTTTTAATCATTGATTGAGAACAGAGACAAACAATACGCAAATTCAACCTGGACCCCATTATTTTCTGTAATTAACAACCACCCATGTTTTATCGAGAATAACAACGAATGCCTCGGGTGATCGTATTCGTCCAATTTTAAACTTTAAATTAATAAAACGTGAATGGCAATTTTTTGGACTTTGCAGGTTTCGAAATCGACCAATAAATGTACACAACCTAAATTGTTATACTCTCTCTGTTTGTTGAATTCTGAATAAAAAAAACCACCGAAACAATGCTCCCTTTAGCCTATTATTCTTCGATATATAAATCTTTTTTGGTAAAAAAATTGATACCCTACCCTGGATTTCTAAATCTGGATAGTTTGTTGAAACTATATATTATTTTCAAATGATTATATTAATATGTGTTAAAGATTGCTTGGTTTATAAAAATTTGAGAACCCTTTTAACTCGATTAAAATATTACTTTATAGTTTGGAAGATTTTATAATCAATATCTGTCAAATATAATATATTATAGTTAATTTTTGCAAGTTCAATGGTTTAATTTGTACCATCATGTTCGAAAGGCAACCAGGTAAAGGATTTTAACGAGGAAACAAGTTATCTCGTGAACGAATGAAGAAGGGGACACGATGGTCGACGGTAAATTAATTACGCGATGATGCTAAATTAATTTCCCCAAGATTCCGATCATTGTTTCTGACCTTTGTCGCGGGCCGAAGCCGGAAAGCCTCCTTTGTACACCTTTGGCTATCCAAGTTGGCCGAGAAACGCTTCCCTTGGAGCTCCTTCTTCGTCGTTTCACCGACTTCCGGCTCCGTGTAACGCGCGTCCCTTTGTGACCCGACGTTTGTTCAAGTTCAAACGTTGCCTAGACACGAGCCAAGTCGGTACGTTCGTGAACACACACCAGATTCTAACCCTCTGTTTCGTTTACCATTTAATCATTTAGGGAATACCAACGCTTACGTGTACATTTAATTATCCTCCCTCCATATTTCCGTCGGTTTTTACCGATCCGTTTAAATTTCCGCCTGGACAATTTCATGAGATTACAAGGATATGTTTATTTTGAAGTTTCAACACCTTTATTTCACTCCTCTTCGATAAATATTTGCATCCTAAGGTATTTCCTAAATATCACATTATTTATTTTATTTCAGCTTAAAATTGTGAATTTCCGAAATTAAATAACCTGGAATTCCATGTTTTTACTATAGAAATTATGTTAAGACTCGATATTTTGAATAAAAATTGTCTACAGTCGATCGCAAAACATTATTAATCCAAATGGTGTCAATTTAAGCTAATCATTGATATTTGTAGAATTTCAATTTGTTAGCGTAATGACACGCATATTGCAAATATCAGCGTGTAATCGAACCGATCAGAATCAAATCAACGTTACAGTAATCAAACATTCATTATACATACATATATTGATAGAAAAGTCAAATACGAAGCCGTATTGATTGAAATGATCAAGAACAGAAAATGTAGAAAAAAAACGCTGTATAACACCGTTTTCCAACTAGATACGTCGAATTATGTGTCGTTGAAAGAGGAACGAGGAGCAAAGAGGCTTTTTGTAAATACGCTCGAGGATTTTTAAGCGAGGAAAAGTTGAGCGAAAGGGTCGAAGAAAAGATCCGATTTCACGAGACATGAATTTTTATTAAACCTTAAAGTTTCATGGTGTTATACTTGTATAAACGATACGAGGTACAAAGGTGATGTAAGGGAATTGTAAATACCAGAGAACGTTTCAAAGTATCAATGAATATGTATGTTTATTCGTCGATCTGAGGTAAGAAAAGGATTCATGTTTTATGCATTTCGAAAGTTGAAGAAATAGAGGTTATTGTGAAAGGAGTGACACGAAGAAAGTGATTAAAAAGTGGAGAATATAATTGTTTTTATTCGACGTATAGGCTTCGAGAATTGTCAACGAATGAAATATATCCTATGGACTCATATTTCTGAGATAATATTGCGACTGAAGTGAAAGGAAGATTTTGCTAATAAGTGTGTAATATTAGACGAAAATATGATAACTAATTTCTGTGAAAGGTAAATTAATATTCAACGTACTACCAATTTTGTACTATTTATTAACCCTTTGCACTCGACTGGCGCCTCTGAGGCGCCATATTTAATTTAGCGGAGTATTCTGAAATGCGAAATTTCACTTTCACCCGTATCAAAATATAGAAAATTAAGGAAGGGAATAAAAATCAACAGATTCTCAAATATTTCTAACACCTTTCTTCCGACATAGTGCGTTTGATTTCTGGAAGCGTAGCTTAATCTGCCAATCAAGTTCAGGAAGGTATCCACATTCCGCCAATAACAATTTTCTTGTCATATTTCTGATAAAACTCGACTATTTTTCGCTCAAACCACGTAAAAAGGGCACAAGTTAAATTTCCCCTCGAGTATTTCATTTCCCTTTATCTAAGTATTATTTAATATTGGACGCAATCCTCTGCCACACCACACGGAACACAACATTATCTAAAAGTGTTATAAAAATGAAAAAAACCAAACAAAAGGATGATTCACACTTGAACAGCGTACCCTGATCCAAAGAAGAAGAAATACCTAGTGAAACCTTAACAGCGACTAGAGGAGAAGCTTTTGCCAGCAAGTTGAAGAAACTGATCGCTCTTTACCTGTGTTCCTTCGAAGGATAGACAGAATTCTATATTCGACACTTTCGATAGTAGGAAAGCGTTTAACGATAGCGAATCAGAAGGTGAGAAAGAAGTTCTCCCTTTTGAACGAGGCGTTCGGCTGGAATTCGATAAAAGGCGAGAGAAACGCGTTTAACACGAGCCTCTGAGGCGAGAGGAGTTTGAACGCGGCCGAAACGAGAGCTGGCTAGTGAATTTTGCGAATAAATTTCGCGACAGAACGGATAGCCGGTGGAGCTCGATAGCAAATCATGCGAGGAAACGATGAAAAAGAAAAGCTGATGGAAAAAGAGCTGCCCAATTCGGTTGCGGAGATGTTCCGGAGTGGAGACGAGACATCATTTATCTTTTCAAATGGATCTTCCCTGTTGCAGCTACGAACACAATGACCCCACTCTATGGTTGCTTTCCAAAGAAACAACTGGTAGAATTTCGTGAATTCTTATGGATTAAGATCGGCGGATATTCGACCTTTGCTGAGTCTCAAAACTCGAGCATCCTCCGTTGATTTAAGACATAAAATTTCTGGAAACAGATTGCGCAAGAAGGAGATGATCTGGAACGTCGGAAGGATTCCAATGAAAAATCTACGAAATTTCAAAGTACACGGATTTCTGAGTTACGGTTGAAAAGTGCAATCGCGCTCCAGGGTTATAAATTTTTGTGATTAAATTCTGAGTGTATGCTCAAAGTTGGGTTTCGTGTCTGGAAGGGACGTCGATATTTCAGATTTATTGTTCTCGGGAGAACAGTAACCGAGGTTAATGGAAAAATACTTTCATTTTGCGAATTTCGTCATCGGAGACCGTGGGTTGGTATTCTGGAATTAATATTGATATACGATACCATGAAAAAAAAAAGTGAATAAAATACTGTGAACGTTAAAGGACTTAAGAAAAACGTGTCATGTAACATTGGTCGAAGAAACACTCTGGCAGAAATAAAGATATCCGGCTTTTACGAGCCACTCAAGGGCGGCCGATAATATCCCCTATCGAAATGTAAATTTCCTTGGTTTATTAACACCACCAGCTTTCCCTGGAATATACATGTTTCGTATATAAGCATCGCAACGTCCAATATCGATGGCAACGGTCAGTGTCTTCGAAATGGTCGTTGCTTGAAAACAAGGATACACGTCGTGCTGGTGCTCGCTAGAAACGACAGCAAACTTCTCCGGAGAATCTGTGGAGTCTTTATTGGATTTTCTGGGTAAACCCCTGCAATTGACCGGAAGAGAGAGACAAACGATCGACAGTATCCCGTTCGAGGGTGCGTTTGATTATTGCCACCGGAGAAGGTTGCTGTTCGATCAGCACCCCGATGAAACACGTTACCTTGTTTCTTTTTCATTTTTTTTTTTTGCTTTCTTTTTCGCTCTGATACACGAGATTCGATTTTATCTCCGCACAGACTGGAAGGGGTGAATTAATGGTCCAAGGATCGGTGAGTCGAGAACATTCGAGACGAGATGGTGAAGTAACAGGTACCCTGGGGTGTATCTTAGACTTTCGTTAGAAGACAGGGGATGCATTTTATGTGTAAGAATAATTGGGATTTCCAGGAACTCCCTAGATTCTTTTTCTAGACTCTGTAGGTTATTCTTGGTTAGGGTTAGGCTGTCTTAAATTACTCTTAGTATTTCGTTAGATTATCTGTAGACTTTTCCTAGGTTATCCCTAAGTTTCCCCTAGGCTCTCTCTAGATTATACCTAGGCTTTCTTTAGGTAACACCTATGCTCTTCCTACGTTATCCCCAGACTCTCCCTAGAATAATTATTACTATGTTATTCTTAGCTTTTCTCTAGGTTATCCCTAAGTTTTTCCTAGGCTTTTCCTAAATCATTCCTAAGTTATCCCTAAACTTAGTCTTTCTCTGGGTAACGCCTATGCTCTTATATCCCTATATCCTTAGAATTAACTATCCTTAAATTATTCTAAATTAATCCTATATTTTCCCTAGATTATCCCTAGGCTTTCAGCTGTTGCCACCAGGGATTTATCAATCAATACGTTAGCGTTCAATTTTCATATTTTCACGGATGCCGGAGCTCCACATACAAGGAAGTGGGTCAACATCGTGTAGCTTAACCCAGTATTCCATATTCAGCGGGATATATGGGCTCTGAAAGTTTCCCCGACAGACGTTAGGAAAGCATCCTTCAAGGCTTAGACAGTTTCGAAGGTAGGAAATAACATTTTGCCCGTTTCCACGGAACGTCAAAGGGGTCTCAGCGAAATGTAAGCCGTCCTGACAAAGAACTCGCCGATGAAAAGACGGAGTTTCTGTTGCTACTTTGCTTCTCGTCAAGGAATCTCGGATGTATTTAACGGGGGAATAAAAACGAAACGATTTCATCTTGAAAACGAAAAGACCACTGTGAAAATCGTTTAGCGAGAACGATGTAAAAAAGATTAACACATTAACTGTCGCGTCACCCATATGTGAGTGACGTTTGAATTTCCGTAGAAATTTGCATTATTGATATCCTTTCAATTACTTAATTAGAAATCGTCGTAATAGGTACTTCAAATTCTGAATAATAGAAATTACGAAAAATTGTAAGAATAATAGATAATATTTGATAGAAATAAATACTTCGCCCAACGAATCTTTCAGCGCCTTTGGAGTGGCAGTCAAAGTGTTAACAACGATCGCAACTGGTTTACGCGTAAAGAGATTTCAAACATAATATGTTTTCTCTCGCAATTAGCACGGTTCAAGGAAAAAACTGGAGAACGGCAACTCTTTTGATCCATTTCGCCGTTATTGTTTCTCGTTCCCTAAACGTTCCAGTTAATTTGCATTTGTAATTTTTAGAATGATACGACTTTTTTTCGTTGGAAAAAACAGATGTCAACAAAGACTCCTGATTATCTCCTTTAATTTTCTGAAAACCCTTGAACGGGGATGAATTTCATACAAAAGCGTTCGTGAATCATTTTATTTATTCATTTCAGTATCTCAGTTTTTGATCGTAGAAATTCCTTTGTGTGAAATAAATGATCGATTTCGAAGTGTTTTATTATTTTTCTGAGAATTTATGCGTTTAAGGGTCAATCTTTGACGACGGTTGATCCGTATGATAAAATGTCTATCCTTCAATGAACTACGAGTCCATTTTGATTCGATCGAAAAGTTCTTTGTTCCTTGAAAAGTTTCTCGCCGCTTCTACTCTGCCAATCGAATTGATCCGATCGCGCCTTTCCCGTCCGAACTTTTAATAGTATTTTACCGACAGAAATACTCCAACCAACCGAGGAAATACGCTCGGTTTTCGATCGAGCGTAGCCGGATTTCGCGAGAACTGTTCGACGTTGAAGGAAAAGCTGACCCCGTACGAAAGTTGACGAGATTACCGCGACGGAAACGCGGTCGACGAGAAACGAGACTTCGATTACCGCTGCGTGCAGCTGCGCCAGGGTGCACTTCCGCTTTAGATCGGTCTCGAAACTGATTGCCGAAAGGAAACAGCTTCCGGCACGGCCGCGTTCGATCGACGCGAATTCGGAGCTAACGCTTAACTAAATTTCTTTTCATCCTTTGCACACTCGCGTAGTTTTCTGATAACATGTCGGATTTATTGTCAAATAAATTATAGAGAATTTGGAAAAATTGGATTAGTGGAATTTAGAACATTTGTCGAATTTTTACGATTATAAGAAGTTAAAAGGCGAATCCTAGTTTCTAAAATTCTAATTATGCTTGCAAACACCCAATTTTTGGAAAATCCCTAAAAATTAGGAAAAAGTTGTGCTTATCTTCCAAAGTCGACACAAACTGTCCCAAAATTCACCACTGTCGCTAAACTATTAATCTCCCTTAGAAACTCAAACACTGTACTCTAAAACCTGCTAAAAGTGTGCAAAGAAATTCTTGAAATTCAATATACTTTGCCCTGAAAATGTCCAAGATCCCTATTCTCGGCTAGAGAATTAATTTTAAGAAAGAAGAACAGGCCAGAAGAGATTCCATCTGGATCCCCAACACCTCGCGTGTACTCACCACGACGAAAATCTGCAAAACTGGCCTCAAAGAGCATCCTCCTTGAAAATTCTGAAACTCGACGAGCAACGATGCAACGATGAAAAGTGTCTGAAAGGATACGACGTTGACTGGCTTCACGATGCCACTCTGAATATTCTTTTCTTTGCTCTTCTTTCTCTCTTTCATACGCGAACGATGGGAAGGAAGGTTTAATTGTGTGCCATTATTGTTACTCGCGATTATTCCTCCCACCCTTGTTCCTGCTGCCGCTTCCTTCATCCTCGGCGAACGTCGGAGACATCGCATTATTTCCTTGCGTTTCGCTTTGCAACGTCGGCACGGCCTCATTGTTCACGCGCAACGCTAGCTACAAAGAGTTGAATAAACGCGCGGCTGAATAAACAGCTTCTTTTTTTTACCGTCTCCAGCTTCCTTGTTCACCTTTTTGTTGCGTGAACGAGAGAATGCTTCATTTTTTCCCCCCTCACCTGCATTTTTTCGGTTTGTTTCTGATCAATGATTCCGCGCGACGAACTAACTCGAGGCCAACGTCTTCTAACACTTTCTGTCGTTCCTCTTTTAACACTTTGACTACCACGCTAAAGGCGCTGAAAACTTCGTTAGGCGAAGCATTTATTTCTCCCAAATTTTACCTATTATTCTTACAATTTTTCGTAATCTCTATTACACCTATCCCCCGATTTACACAGCGCTCTATTTACACGGTTTTTAAAATATGGGATTTAAAAAAAAATCTCTGCAGTCATTAAAAAAAAAAAAAAACAACTTCGATTTTGATTTACACGAAAAGATCTAATCACTCGGAATGCAATGGATTCGCGGAAATCTCGTAAGGATATAATCACGTTGCACTTGGTCCTGATGGATTTCGTACGTTCGCGAATGTAACGAGGGGACAAAAACGTCTTATGATAGCGACATCGTATGCAAGAACCATCTCCACGGTCAAAATTCCAAGCGGTATCCGCGATAAGACTGGCGGAAAACATTTCAGTTATTGCATTCCGTATCGCGGAACAAATTGTCGAGCCCGGTAAAACCGTAAGTAATTAACCGTATCCATCTTGTCCCGTCCTACATTTCCACGACGACACGATTGTTCGGCAAACAACGTTGGCCAACTGCAAAAACTCGATTCCGTTCACCACTGTCTTCTACTCGATTGTCGCCACGACCGACGTTGAAACTCGCCGTTGTGAGAAAGCAAATTTTTTGCCACGATAATTTTGTTCATTCAACTTGTCAACTGCTGGTAGAAAGTTAAAGGCGATCGTGGAATTTTAATTATAATTAGATTCATGTAATAAAGTTGGAACTATGAATGGTTAATTATGAAATGTTGACTTTCGGTGGATTACTTTGCTAGTGGCTGAAGATAAATTACGATTTTTTAATGAAAATTGCAAGTAAAACGAAATTCGAATAAGTATAGAAACGAAAGCTTAGTTATACGTTATTTTTTGAATAACTACATTTCATTGGCAAATTTTATTCTAAGGTTAATGTGATCATTCCGAACTCTACTTACATTATACGCGCGATACTAATGATTCGATTCGTGGCGTCGTTAACCGATGACCCCCTTCCTAAATTTTATAAGAAAAAATTGTAAATTTAACCGTTAACCCACAGAGCATAGTAGGGCGAACGTTCGCTCTATTCTTATTTCTGACATAAAAGTATTAATAAACGCTGGATAACATATACCACTATAACTTTGAATCAGAGCAGAAACGGAAAAATAATTGTCACTTTATTAGGAGGAAGCAACACTTGGTGAATATTAACATCGGGATCGGTATATCGAAGCCAGACGAGATTAAATCCTGCGTCGAACGAGTATCGCAAAGCCGGAGGAGGAGGATCCATCAGGACATCATGGTGTTTCCAGGATAGCCAATAACGTAGCTAACACCACGATGGCACGAGTATCTCGTAAGAGAAACAGAGGTGGAGGATGGGTGGATGAAAAGGAGGGGATGAAAAGGCAACACAATCGATGGAGCCGTAAAAGGAATTGCAGTTTCCACTCTAAACATTGACCGAAGACACGTATCTCGGCTTTGGGTGGATGAAGTTAATCCGCTCTTCTTGGCCCTTCCCCTACTTCCGGTCGGTGCGAGTCTCGTCGGATCACAATCGAAAATCACCGTGAAACGGCTACGAAAACGTGACGATTGCCTTATCAAATCGATTCGAAACGAACGAAATAATTGCTTTCGATCATCCTCTTTTTCTTTTTCATTGATTCGGTAGATATTTGTGGGATAGATAAGTCCGAAATATCACCTAATCCAGCGATTTTTTTTATCTTTTATCTAAATTTTGTCGACTTTATTAACGTTTCCAAACTTATTACGCGAATATAATAAATAACTATTCTAATTGTAACTGGAAAACCCACGATCTAATATTGCGAGTGTTTCGAAAATTACAACAATTTATATTTATTTGAGAACATTTCTGTTCACCATAAAAAACGTCCAGTCTTAAAGATTATGCACCCTCTTAAAAAAAATTACATTTTTCGCCCTAAGTCATTTAATTTTTAGCAAAACGGTGCAAAAATAATATTTGATTTGTTCTTTTTTCAAGTTCGAAAGATGCGACTATGACAAATGTTCAAATCTATCGTGACAAAAGTATCAGAATTCGTGTACAAGTTGCCACGATCTTCCCGAACGAGTTCCTTGACTTATCCCAGAAATGTGGGGGGGTGTAAAAGCTATCGAGACATTCCGTGGAATCCAGGCCAGCATCCTATCGGCAAACGAACAAAGACGAGGACAAAGTCGCGACTATCGCAAGCCGCAAAGAGACGTTTCGCTGTCCACAAATTATAACGCGACATCCGCTTTCCACCTTTGCGCCCCTTTCACGAGTCTGCCTTTGAGAGATCAAGAAATTCGCGAAATCACCTTTCCGCCTATTTTGAACAGACTCAAGATGCGACCAATTGAAATGGTGCAAAATATAGATATTTCAATTAAAGTTGGACGTACTAATTTCCAAATAAAGGAATTTCGTAAATTAAGAAACAATGTTTAAAGTAATAGTAGAAAATTTCCAGAATGGAAGTAAAACAACGGGAAAAATTATATTTAAATTATCGCTGTTTCAGTGATTCGCCGTCCAAGGATTGAAGGTTCTAAAGATTTGGAACTTGAGAAATTTAGAAATCATATCCTTCCTTTGTTTTTTTAATTATATTCCATTCTCCTCGTTTGCTTCAATCAATGACACTGAATTAAATATCGTGAAAATTATATGATTTGGATCATATTGTTGCTGGATCTTGTCATACTCGTTGTAAACTGATTCGAGGGAACAATGGAGCATCATAAAATTGGAAAACAAAGAACACAAATGGAAAATTACGAACCAGTAATTCCCTCGTTTCGCTAATTTCACTGATCAACGTCGAACAAACACGAACTATCGATCTTAATTTCCATTGGTAGTTCGACTGTTACAATGGCCACGTTTTGATGTTCAATTTCCATTATCCTTTGCAGTTTTTTCGACTCGTTCACAGGGTCAGTTTTACCAAACCAATTTTCTTTGTTTTCGAGTCCGTGCGCATACAGACGAGTAGATTAATATAATATCAAAGAAAAAAGAAGTAAAGTGAAGTGGACTGAATTAGATTTGAAAATTAATTTTGGAATGTCTTACTGTCTATGTTCATTTTTATACAAAGAATACTCCAATCTAAAAACATCGAAAATTAAATTCTCCAATACAATCAAATTGTGTGTTAATAAAATTTGTTTTAACGCCTTAAAGAAATATTTTAATTACTTGGTTGATTAAAATCCACAGAGTCACGCGATTCTTTAATATTTCCACTTTCGTTTTGTAGATAGTCCATAGGAGTTCGTACGAATGTCTGACCACACCAAGGACCATACCACTTAATAAAGTAACAATGCCCGTCCGATTTTATGTCAGATCGTTCAACTTGACTTTGCACTATGGTTATTTTATTTCCGTAATCATATTTCGGGATCATATTGCTTCTCGTGGCCATGTACCGTGCTTATACTACTTGTCTGACTACACGTCGGGATCGTAGCACTTATTTTTGACGGTGTACAGAGTTATTCCACTTATCTGGCCATGTACCCGATTATTCCACTTGTCTGGCCGTGTACCGCGATCATACACCCATGTCTGACCAAAGCGTGGCCCATTTCTCCTGCCGAACCACGTATCGATCTGTCCTTTTCTTTTGTGTCCGAACGATACGCTCGCACACGTATCTCTTTCTCTTTCTCTGTTTTTTCCCCTGAACCGATCCCAAATATTTTCATACGCGCCGTTTTTGCATCATACCAGCCGACGGAATAAATATTTCAACAACAAAACAACATGCTGGTTTTAAAATGAAAAATTAATCAAATACGAGACTTTCTTTCGAACTATAATAAATTTTTAATTTACTCTTTCGTTCGTGGTAAAATGTTCGAAGAAAAATTTGAAGAAACGTGAGTGAATATCCCCAAATTATTTACAAAAGTTTGCTCGTGGATACTGTTCATTTTTATTCTTTTCTTCGTTCTTGAAAGAAATGTCTTTGATGAAAGTAAAAATAACGATGGAGATGGAACAGAGTATGGAAGATGTTTCTATAGAACACGTGTCTGGAGAAGATAGAATCCTTTCTTATCGTGATTGCTACATTGATATTAAACCCGTGATATGTATCACGAAACACGTAATAAGTGCCTTTCGAGTTTCGTGCGAAGATACCTTTAATCTACGATCCTATCGCGAGTCCTTTGACACGGGATCTTCCGAGCCCCTGTATGAACTTGCCCGAAATTTCGCCAGAACATTGTTCTATCGTAAGCCCTATTTAATGATTCGAGTACTTAACGGGTTAAAGTCCGACAAATTAAAAGAGAATACAAAGCCTTGATATCCAATCTTAGATCCGTAATTCTTTACCCAAATTTTGCAACGAGATTAAATAAAGTTTTGCTCCTTCGACGTATACAATTTATAATTAAATTCATATTTAATTAAATTTAATTTTTCCTCGAATTCCACAAATTTTCCAAAAATTGTTCAAAATGTAAATCGGTAAAATGATACAAATGGCCCAGTTGAATTACGAAGAGGAATGTTTAAGGATTTCGAAATTGTATAGAAACGGTTGCAACCTTCGTGCTGAAGAATAAGATTCGTAATTACGAGCTTTAATTAACCGTAGTTGCGGGATGTTTTGCGTGGCGCAACATCACATCCCCGGTTGAATGACATTAATTATGTCCGTTGCCTTTGGAATTTCCGGTCGAACTTTCGAGCGACCGGCCCCGAGGAGGAGTCGAAGGGAATGATACGATCTTTTCTTAGCCGAGCGATAAACTGTAAACAAGTTTTAGTCAATCTCGGGTGTTCCAAGGGAGTCCGGGTGAAAGAAGAAAAAGCAATTTTGCTTGAAAGTTCGAAGCGTTTTCGTCGGCCAGAGAATCGTGAATGCTGGTGGACCCTATGTATGGAAACTACTCGAAACTTCTTCAACTTTCGGGGCGAAGAATTTTTAAAGAAGCGTCGACAAATAAGGTCCTCTCATCGTTCTAATTTCAACCCTGGAATACTCTGTTGCTCCGCGCACTTTCTTCGCCCAGATTACCCTCTGCCATCCTATCTCTTTTGCTAAATATTTTCTAAATTTATTCTGCATCGACGTTCGACACGTTTCAATCCTTTTTTCAACCCCTCGAGAATTTTAATTTAAAATAAAATCCAAATGGTGTCCAAGGAAATTCGAAGTTAACGAACGAATATTTAATTACCAAAGAAATAACCATCCCTTCAATAATATAGATTGGTCGATTTATCGATAAGCTTGTAACGTCAATCAATTATAACCCCGGTGCCAATAAATAAACCGATTGTTCTAAAAATTGTACGTCCCCAGTTAATTCGTACAAAGGTGATTCTACTTCTTCGAAAGCATTTATTTTTCATCAGCGATTGTGCACAATCGAATAACGGGAACAGGCGAAACGAATTTCACGGCGATTCGATTCCTCTGCTCGCCAGGGATCATCCGTGAAACCCGATCGGTTTCAAACAACGTGATCCAATTGATCTGGATTTACTTAAACGACACCGAAGGAGGGGGATTAATCTAATCCGGTTGATTGCTTATGTGACTTATCGGTCGACGTCTATCCGCGTTTCGTAACGAAACACGATTTGCATATTCGCAAGCACGATACACACTGTGTGCACCGATGTTTCCTGGCAAGTATTAAGCCGGTTTGCATCGTTGCTGGCTTCACTTATCTTTGAACGGGACCTTGTTGTCGTTCGATTTACTCGATTCGAGGCACGGTGACATTATCAAAGTCGTAGGGACATCGATAGCATTTTAAGGAGAAAATATGTTTAACACGTTGGCTGGCACGGTGATAAGTGGTGATCGACGCCCGAAATTTCTTACAATCAAATAATTAATTAAAAGTGACGATAAAATAGACCGCTGATAACGTTAATATTCAGCTACTAATCATAGCTATCGAATCGAAAGGTTAAATTTGAAAATTACTTGTACCCTTAACGTGTCAAAAATAAACGTAAATCGTATATTTTTGTGTTATTTATAATTTGAGAAGTTGGCACGGAAACAAAGCAATCTGTCACCCCGTACATTGAATTAGCGACTGAAATGATATGCTACGATTGAAAATATTAATTATCCGTTCTCAGCTCCGAGAATCTCCGCAACTGGCAGAACGTTGTCTGACTAGAAACGGGCTTGCACTACTGCACCCCGTTAGAATCGATATTCTAGAGTGGGTTGGTTGGTTGATCGCGAACGTCTCATTCCATCGTCATAATCAAGTGTAACACTGACAACACCTCAGACACCTAAGACCTTCAAGACATCCGAAACCCAATGACGAGATATTCCAAGGCTCTAAGATCTAAGACCTTGTTGATCTTCCTAGAACCAAGTAAGATCTTCGGTATCAGATTGCCGGTATCTAGGGCGATAGATATTGAATTCCTTCGACCGATATAGTCGTCACTATCCAATCTCGTGGCTTCATTCATACCATCGACCGATCCTTTACAAGCTCGAAATTATATCGGTATATAATGAATGGAGAAGAATCATGGTTTCCATTTGCAAGGGGAATTATAGAATGGTCGTGCTACGGGGTATGATAGAACAATTCCTTGCTATCGATCTTAAGAATGACAGAATTTTAAATATTAATGTACCTAATATACATTGAAATAAGCACAGAAAGATTTGTGAAGTTACTGTTAAAACAAATTGCATCGAATTTTTGGTTAATTTCGTAGTAATTATGGAAATTAATAATCGGTACTCCAAAACTATGCAAGTCCCTGTTATTGACATGAAATATCATGCGGCAGTATTCACTTTTCGCTGTATTCGTATTGCAAATGGCGACAACTTCAATTTATTTTAATGATCGTAACCTTCACAGTGACAATGTACCATAGTCGCAAATTGGGACATTTACATCCAGTATGTACGAATCAATAATCTAGTCCGGAGTAGGTCAATATTTGGGACATCGAGGAATTAAATGATCAAGAACTCGTACACCATAAATTATCATATTTAAGAAATTTTACCATGTATAAAGGACACTTCTCATATAACAAAGGAAGCAGCTAAATGATAAGCTATTAATGAATAATTGTGATAAGTATTTTCAGTAAGTAAATATGTTAATGCACTCTACTTCAATCTTACTGAGTCGCTAATTGGGACATTTACTTTACTAACAACAAACAGTGTAAAGTGTAACAATAGTAACACGTTGGCCTAACCAACACTCAAAAGTTTTTACAATCCAATAATAATTAACAAAAGGAACGTTGAAACAAACCACGGATAGCGTCGATATTAAGCTAACTGCTAACTATTGAATTGAAAGGTTAAATTTAAAAATTAATAAATTGTATTCTTAATAATCATTGCTCCGGCGTGTCTGACTACATACGTCCGTTTTCACTGCGCCAATCAACGTGTTAAGTATAAAAATTCAAGCCATATAAATATCAAAACTTCCGAAGACTCTTAAAACTTTGCTGGATTGTTCTTGCCATCCTTTATATCGTAATTGCACGAATTGGACGAAATTGGTATTTCGAAGGTGGTACACGCCGTTTATTAAATGGAACACACTTCTCAAAGGATCAAAAGAATAACCGGATAAACCCCCCTGGTCTGTTTTGGTAAAGTAAAGCAACGAGGGCTAATTCGTGCAAACAGGAATAGCCCAGGGGCTAACGCATAACGTTTCCCCGTTTAATCCTGATAAACTATATCGAGTCTAACCTTTGAGGAAGCGTCGGCCGAACCTTTACCGCTCCCAAACCAGGTAGCCTCAACTCTTCTTTTTCCCTCGGAGAATTCTATTACGCGCGAATCCACAAGCCCGTATTCCTTTCACGGATGAGAAAGCCAACTCTTGTCCACCCACGAACCTCCCGGCCTGTGCTATACAGAATCGGAAAGTGGGTCTCCCGACACGCTAGGACAATCTTATCCGCGATGCTAGCTCACGAGGAAGGAAAGAAGACACCTAGGAGGCTCTGAATGAGGAGTTTGTTCGTTTCGTGGAAGAAGGTCGCCATGTCGACGGGTGTATTTTCTTCTGTCAAAACGAATTTACCAAAATAAAAAAGGGAAAGAAAAAAATATGAAACAGAAGTACAAAACGTGGAAACGGATCGAAATGAATTTTCACGTCAGGAAGTTTATGTAGATTATAATTTGTTTAAAACTTTTCTGTGAATGTTGACTTCGTTCAAATATTTACCCAATATTTCTAAATTAACTACTTTATTTTATTGTAAGTTATCCATCTTGTTTTATCACCCAAATTATCGATCACGTTATTTACTTTATCTTAATCCAACATTGAACTCATTTTCACTTTCGTACAGCGTAATAGAACGAAACTGAAGAGATTGAAAGAAGAATGGTGTACAACCCGTGCAGAATTTATGATTGGAAATGAATTTTATCTTTCCTTTCGCCGCGTCCGGTTTTCTTTTTTATTTCTGATCGATTCTAATCCTTCGGCCATTGTCTTATCGCGGGTCGTGTCGGCTCAAATTTCAACGCGTTCGTCGATCCGGTGTCTTCGAATTCGTGCGAAGGATTTATTTTCTTCCCTTTTTTTTTTGTTCCTTTTTTCCCACCCTCGACCCCCTCGTTTTCACGTTTATTCGAAGCGTCGAAACGTGAGCTGAATCGTCGTGAAAAAAACGTGACGCGAGAACAATATCGATATTGATGTTCGACGCGTTTCGCGAATAAATTAATTTGAAACGTGGAACGACGATTCTGAGAAAAAGAAAAAACAATGTGGAAAAGACTTTTTGGTTATTCCCCGGAATTACTTGTTATCACACGGACCAAGTAATCAACTAATTAACGCGGAATCGTCGGTAATGAAACCATGTTGATTTAAGGTTTGATTTACATGAACTGCGAACCGTCGTGTTTGAAAGCTGTTTACGAAATGTACCTCGAATTGAAACGTAACTTTCGACGCTGCACATCCCGCAGAGAACTTCTATCAATTACCTGGTACGTCGTAATTGACAGAAGTCAAGAAAGTTTGGTCTGCAAACAGGCGTTTTGTATAATAAAAGAAAAGAAGAAGTCAGGATTCTTCAGATTTTTTCTCCGTCAATTTTGATAGTATCGACCATATATTTTGAAACGGTAGATTCTACGTTACAATTCTAAACAGCACCGATCACAGTGTTTTTGAGAAAATTAGATAAAAGCTTGCGCAACTTTTTAAAACCGTTATAGCTTCATTGGGTCAATGTTTTAACAACATCCGCAGGTTCTTTGGAACTTTTTGTCATGAATTTCAACATCAATTATATTTTATGGTACACTAGGTTCTACTTTAATACCTCCGGGAAGGATCATTCTTCTTCTAAATTACACCTATTAAAAGAGTTTTCGAATAAATGAGATAAAACGGTAGAAAATTTCTTTAAAAAAATATGGTTCGTATTTTAAGTGTTAAAGAATCAATTTTTATTAATTTTATGGTATCATAATATTTTACATAATTTTACATTATGAAAACAAAAAATCATAAGTACAATGTACCAGCGATTTTCAATGATTATAAGAGTTAGAAATAAATGTTTCGACCTGTTTCGAACACTCCTCGGAAATGCTAAAATTTAACTCTGTACCGAACGTGTTGACGACATTCAGCCAGGGGAACGAAAGTGTATCCAGTTTCGTTGACGAATCTTTCTCCGGCGGAATTAACGAACGGGTCTCTCGACTAAATAAACGAACGACCCGAAGGAATGAAATGACGAGATAAATGAGAAACGTTGCCGGAAAGTGTGCCAGAGCTTTTCGGTGTCGAAAACTCGGAACACGGAAACGGATTGGATCGTTGTTTCGTTCATCCACGCGTTGCCGATGACGAAAATCTGAAATTGAATTCGGGGGATTCCGAGCCTTTTGGAAATTCATAGGATCCGGGGATCTGGAGACAGGCTCGAAACATCGACGACCAGTATCGATCCCTTTTGCGGCGAAATGTGTAAGAAGCGCGTTTACATCGACGGTAATAAATATCCTGATGGTCGGAGGGAAATATTTTTCCCGTGTACGATACGGTTACACGATGTCTCGAACTACTGGTATAAATTATTGGCATCGATGACGGTATTGGAAAATGAGATACGTATTCCTTTCGAAGTATGCGTGTTCAAAATACGAACGGTATAATGATAGCAGGGGTATAGCAGTTTTTCTTTGGTGTATTAAATACAGTATTTGTTGTAATAAATGTAGTATAACGTTTGTTTAAGGTTTGTAAGAGATATTATGATATTGGAGTTGTCTGACCATATACTGTACTATTTCACCTAACCACGTTGAATCATAAATTTAATACAATTGAATAATTAAAGGAAGCTATGAAAGGTTTCAAGTGGAATAAATACACCTGTACTACTTGTCTGATCATGTTGGTGTCTATTCCACTTTCGTTGATTAGCTAGCGTTGCCATTGTAATACTTAGCTAGATTCTGTACGTAATTTTGTTTATCTGATTATGGACAGTCCCTGTACTACTTGTCTGGTCACATAGGTACCTATTCTACTTTCATTTATCAGCCAATGTCCATAATTCACTCAAGTTCCTACGCAATAAATAATTTTACTTATGTAATACAGAAACAGTATTTGTCTGACCGCATAAAGTACTTATACTACTTGGCTGATCATATAGGTACCTATACTACTTGCATACTCATGTAGGCTGCAGTTAAACTAGTGTTTCACTTCTTTACTTAGTTAATTATGCTATAATTAATTTCGCTTATTCGATAATACAAAATTGCGTGGTCTGACCACATAGGCCACTTATTCTACTTACTAAAGCTTCCTTTACAATTACGAACTCTATATTTTCTAAACTATTTATTCTTATATTATAAATTTTATTAATACGAGATGCAATTGTATTTTCCATACGATTGAAATATTGAAGATACTTGAGCATCTATTTTCAAAGAACATAAATCTTTCAAAATCTTACCTTATCTATCGCTTCTTTAACAGCAATGTACCAACGCGTTCTGAACCAGCCTGATGTTCCAATATACGATGACTCCAACGATATCTGCAAACAATAAAAGAACATCTACTTTATTATCATCGTTTTTTTTTCCATCGACCGAAAGTAGCACGACTAATCTACAATTGCATGCTTTGCAACAGAGTACTTTCAACATTTCATTTCTTTAAAGTCATTTCTATTCACCGTCCTAATATTTCCTTTCAGCTAACCGAATCCAGTGCACACATCCTGTATACATTGTATCCAAGAAAACGAAGGGAAAAAGAACTCAAATAACAAAGGAACGAAAAGAAGAAGCTCAATGGAGATCGTGAAAGCAACGAGAAAACTACACGTCGAACTCGTAGTTTTGCTAACCCTTCGGATTATACCGGATGTGTATACACGTGTACATACGGTAATATACAAAGTCTCTCTCGTGTGTGTACACAAAAGAGCGGGTAAATATCGTCGCTGGCGTATCCGGCTGGTTATTCGCGCGATGCAATTTTTCCTCTGTATTACCAAGAGGTACCGGCTGAATTCCGCTCGAATCCGCCGCAAAAGGCGGATATGTGATTCGCGCGAGTACCGGACGGACAGGAAGAGCTTCGGGGAGCTGCCGAAGCAATTATTGTAATGAGATGTTCGAGGTTGAAACGGCATGACGGCCACCAGGAGGAAACTGGACGTGCTGTCTGAGTCAGCTCTGTTTTCGGGATCATCCTGGCCTCTCTCTGGCGAGAAAACGGAACCGGAGGTGATGTTCGTTCGGTGTGGCATATGGACAGAACGTTTGCCGTTTCCCGCGCGTATACATGCGAAAATATATTTAATTATCGTTACTGCGATATTGACTCGGTTTGAATGCGGATAAACCAGGGATGAATTATTAACTATTTGTAGAAATTTAAGAATTCGGTAGTTGAGAAATTTAGAATTTTCTGAGCTTCTAAGAAAAGAACACAATTCAAAAGCCCTAGGAATAATTTAAACTTGATACGAACGAAAATTAAGATCTAATTACTCGCTTAATCGGCACAACGTTTCATGATACAAATCAACAACAGAATAGAAGATCATCTTCGCCTATTATGCAAATGTCGAGCACATTTCGTAGAGGGAATATCGATGACGACTAACATACTCTTCGACCTAAGCCAAACAATCAAATATTGGCTGTGGCTGAGGTGTACCACGATCGCCACTGATACAGTTCAAATAGGTTTAAGTTACAAGGGACAGTTAATCGATCGCACTAATATTACTTGCGCTCCTCGGGACAGCTCGTTGTATTTCGTGGAATTGTTCTCCCGAGAAATGCAACTAACCGAAGAAACGGAAATGTAATATCCTTAGACACGTGAATGGAGGGGCTCTATCCTTTGGTTCGCAGGAATCATTACTCAAAGCTTCTTCTAATTAAAACTACACTCGCATACAAATTGCAACCGAGGAAGGATAAATATTTCCTAGTTTCGACTCTGACCCAAGTGTTTTTGAACAATTGACGATGTTAAGAAAATTTGTCAGTTAATTCGAACTGGTTCATTTGTGTTATTCAAATTCTAATTTTATATTAAATACACGGGGAACAGATTTGCCTCGCACACGGTTATTAATATCGTTACATTTTATATTCATTTTGCTAATTATACGGATCTTCGTCGCACCTAATTATTAATATTAATAATATTAACAGTGACGTAAGATTCGTTGACCGAACTTATTTTCTATCGATTTTCTATCGAAAAAAAAATCATTGGGATCACGAGCTAAATCGTTTCTAAGCTTCGAAAATCGGTGCAGCCGCGAGGTAGTCGCATCGAGGGTGCAAAAGCTCGTAGCTCGTCGCGTCTCCGAAACTTGTCGTCGAAGACGGAAGCCGTCGTCGTCGAGGCCGGGCCGATAACACGAAATTGGTATTGGAAGATCGTGGCTCAGATACCGCGACGGCATTAAATTGGAATCTGAAATCGATACGGCGCATCCTCGGCGCTCGATGTCGCTCCAGTTCGGTGCATAGAAAAACGGAAGAAGCTCCGCTTCGTCCGCGATAGTCTGCTGGATGTAATTGAAAAATTACCGTTCTCCGATGATGCCGACCTTTCCACCCACCAAATGCTTCTACCGTTTATTTTCGAGACGATTTCACTGTCGAACATCGTATCACTCATCCTTAGTTAACTCTTTCTATAAATCGACAGTTATGGAACTAAAGAAACGTAGCAAAGGAAATAAACCCAATACTGTTGAACAGTTTGGCTACAACGCTGAAGCTATCGAACATTTTATTAGACGATAGTTTTACTTTTAACAAATTAGATTTTCCATTATTTCTGATTTCCTATCACGAGTATTATCTAGTTAGATAAATCAAGGAATTCCTGACAGCATAACATTTCTGTGGAAATTCGAGTGTCACCAGAATATGGATGACACGGCGATCGAAGTGTTAATGAAAATTGATGAATAAAAATATGAAAAGTTACGAATCACATTTCGCAATTGAACATTCCGGTGGTTTTGCTTCGTGTTTCAGTTCCACCGCACAAAATCGTGATCGTCGATGACTCGGGTATCGCACGGAACTCTATGGTGGGTCCGTACATGGAGGGTGACACTCTGCGGCTCTACTGCGACGTGTATGGTGGTGAGTATCGTGTCACCTCGCCGTTCCCGTAACCGTGAACCACTCGACGCAGAGAGGATGGTCGAAACATAGCCAAAAATGAACGCGAGGATTTCGCAGATGAAGTTTACTGTGCTTTAATCGTACTCCACGGTACCAACCCTCTCTGCACCTTCTGTTACTACTGGCAGAATATAAATTTCTTCTTTGCCAAATTGTATAAGAATTATTTAGGAAACCAGTATAATTTTTAGATATATCAAGAATAATAATTTTTCATTTTGCAAGGGATGGAAAATACGTGTTGCTTGAAATAGCGACAACTAAGAATATTTAATAATTTCGAATTAATTTTTGTGCGATTCTGCAGAATTAGAAATAATCTTCGTTAATTAAAACGGGAAATATTATACAAAATGTCAATGAATACTGTTTTGAAAAAACTTCCTCAGTTTTTAATCAAAGTTGTGCCGGTATAAAGCTCGCTATGTTCATAGAAAGCTCGTTGCATGCGTCGAGCATTTTTGCTTTTCGTGCAGACAGCCAATGTTCCGTCACGTGTGGAAATATTTGATAAAATTAAAACTGTACGAGGTTGTAGACGAAACTGGCACGGTTCCGACGAATCGGCGGAAAATAAGTTTGTTTTTACGAACACGGATTTCGCGATTTTATGAAACGGGAAGTTTTCGCAGCGACTACTTTTGATCGTACAGTTTTCAAGCCGGTTATAAACAGACTCGATATCCGATTTATGAATCGTTAAACCACGTGGAATCCGGAGAGTTTATTTATCAAAAAAACTAGCAGTCGATATTCGGATGTGATTGTAGTCGAAGAAAGATGATAAAAAGGCAAACGGTATTGTTGGAATGGAACACGTTAATAGTTAGCAATTCGTATTTTAATTCCTCGATGTCGTATGAGAAAATTTGACTTTTGTAATTGCGAAATTTGTCAGGAAATTTCGTCAATACAGAAACTGAACAATTCGTCAACCGCGAAGGTGGAAATAATGAAATATCGTGGAATAATCAGCACTCCAATTCCACGATGCAACACCTACAAATTTCTTCGTATCTGCGATTAAAGGTTATCAAATTTTACGGCCATGAGAATTATGAAAACGTAAAAATAATTAGATACGACGCTCGTGAATTCCAAAGCATCAAATTTAAATACCTCAAATCTAAAGAAAGTTTAAATTTCCACGTAAATTGAAATTCGAATCATGCGACGCGATGCAAGAAGTTTCGAAAGCTTCGCGATCGCAAAATAATATTTACAAGAGTAGGTATATAAAGTTAAAGGGAAACAGATTGGAAAATTTGAACAATCAGGTGATTTATTGATGTAAATAAAATTGAGTTCGTTTTCGCAGGTAAACCAGCCCCGATAGTGTCCTGGCATCGCGACGACATACTTGCCAGCAACAAAACCATCACGGTGAGGAACGGGGTGACACGGAGCGAGCTTGTTATAAAAAATTTAGGACGTGACGATGTCCGTTCGATGTTGACCTGCAACGCGACGAATAACAATAGGTCCATCCCGCTCTCCTCGACCGTTCACGTGGACATGAATTGTAAGTATCCCACGGTTCGTGTGACGGCAATAAAACAAAACAAAAGAAAAATACTTAACAAATATCCTCCCTACTATTTCGAGCGTTGCTTTTGCTTTTGTTTCCTCTGGCCTCCTCTACTTTGCCCCTTTATGTCGCCTTCGTTCAACGTCAATCGAAACGCGATAATTGTTTTGTAATTGCGCAATGATCGTCAAAAGACCATCGAGTGATAAAAAAAAAAAATAAAAAGGAACAAAGGAACGATACGTGTGCTCTGACCGATCGTTCTGATTGCTTCAAATACGAAAATAGGACTTGGGAGAAAGATTTTATTCGGAATAAAAGAATGGTATATTTTGTAATGGTTTGTGTTAGAAGGATATTAAATAGCGTTTGTGTTGCAGAGTCAATTACAAATTGGAAAGGATAAATTAAAGTTTGGAACGAAACGAGGGTGAAGGTTCGACCCATGTTCGTTTCCAGTCTTTTCTCAACGATTTAAATATCCGTGTTCACGTTCCGTACCGTTGGTCACCAATAAGCCACTTTTAATCGGACGGTCGGATCAATTAAAAAACATTCGACAATTGTTGCCAAAGATAATGACCAATTTCGTGGTTCGTCGATTGCAATCGATCCTACCGAGATTAACGAACCGACCATCCTTTCCACCATTTTTCCCCTTTCAACGTTTTTCTCGCAAGCCTCGCGAAGATACACGCGCACACACATAGGAACAGCTTTTTCCTAGCGAAATCCTACCTTTCACCGCGAAATCAGGCGAGTTCTTCGTTCACGAAACGAGACGACTGCTTTTCCAGGAAAGTTCGCGAGGGTGAAAAGGGCCGTCGATAGATGTTTCATAGCCCCGAGGGCTCGCCAGACTATTTTCACCCGTGTTCCTCTGTTTGAGTGTGTGTGTGTGTGTGTGTGTAGGAACAGATTCTTCGCTGTATAGAAACGCAGCACCGATCCTAGACCCTCTGTCGCCTACGGCCAATGCTTCTTTCGTGTAGATGTTTCTGCAGCCATCATCCGGGTCCATAGCCGTGGAAAATTTAGGACAACCACCGACAGAGACTGTCTATTCATCGGTCATATTCCTAAACACGACTCACCGGGAAAAACCTCGGATTTTTAACCCGTTCGAGATCGAGCTTTCTAGATACTTTAACATTCAAATTATTCGTCTTTTGAATCAGTTTTAATTCTGTACACACACTTTTCTGTTATTTTAATGTATTACAATTTCGGTTTTTGCAACACATTTTTACCTATATTTATTATAACGTAGTATCTATACTGAGCCAGAAATTAAGTCTCAAGAACGACGTAAAATGCATAGGGTTGGGATGGGGTCCGCAAAAAAAAGCGTTGTTCAAGAGGGGGTCATCGAACTACATAAGTTTAAGAACCCTTGAGTTCTTTCTGGTTCCTTTCGAAAGATCGTACAAAACGTACTCATAAAATCAGATTTCATGTAGCACGTATCTGACGCATAAGGTGTGTCATCGCGTACTCTGGATAAGTCACATAAGACGCATACGGTGCGTCGTCGGATAATCCACGACACAAAATGTGCCATTAATTGCACTTAACAGACAATAAGCGATACGTGCGATGTGTCACTCGTATCGAACCTCGCTGAAAAAAAAAGTGTGCGATCCAAAGAATAAAAGAAACGTTCTATCGTTGACACAAACGAGAATCGATTTCCCGCTTGTCAAACGTCCGTTTCCGTTGAAGTATGACGGAATAAACGTAAACGTTATGAATAAAAACGTCGCTCGACGAACGGCATCGTTCTCTATGTGGAATTCGTACGTAAAAGAATACTTAATGCCCCGTCGCGGAATGCTCGTCTTGGAATATTCAGCGTGTTTCGACGCGATTTTACGCGTCGCGATCCTCCGGGAGAGACCGCGGAGCAATATTTTTGAGAAACGTCGTATCGTAAAGTAGAGATGGAATGTCGAGATTCGAGTGTACCGGTAAAATCGAGAATGAGAAGAATCAGGGTTAGGATTTTCTGTTTGATCCATATTTGATGTACTATAAAATTTGTTCCAATAATTTGAGTTTACTTCTATCTTTTGACGGTTGGGCCGGCGATCATTTAGCAGCGACGTGGAAAGTCGACGTTTGGGCCACGCGCGGATTGTCCAATCAAAAAACCCTAAAATCCGCTGAAATACCACAATTTTTTCGTGAACGTATATACACGTACATGGGAGAGAAACAATCGTCTCCACCTCGTTGGCGGGATTCGAGTTACCCACCGAATTAGCATACTCCCAGGTGCTATGCAGACGAGTGACGGCTCGCTAGTAGCACGGAATCGTTAATTCGACGCCTTTGGCTGGTAGTTGGAACACGAACAGTGTCAGGAACCAGAAACCAGGAACAACGGGGCTGCAGAGGCCTGTCTTCTCCGAGGAACGAGGACGATCGGGCGAACGTCGAAAGGGACAGGGAATATCCCGCGAGATTCGACGGATTGAATTGCAAAGCGAATGAAAACCAAACTTAGGGAACGAGGTGTCATCGACTCCCTGATCCCTCTCTACTCTATCACTTCCCCTTCGCTTTGATCAATAATTCGAGTCTTTAAATTGTCATCGTCGATGCTACACTTTTGTTTCGCAGAAATTCGAACCCCAGCCCTTACAACAGTAATCAATTTCTCCGCTCTGCGCCAACGTCTCCACCCCTACCTTATCATCGAAAGTCCACATCATCCTAGAAATATTGGCTCGAAAACTTGCACTCGAGGCTTACCAGGCGAAATGGTACGCGCGTGTATAGGAGGGTAAATTAATTCAACGCACGAAATCGTTTCCATCGAACGGAGGTTCCGATCGTTTCGAACGACACGTAATGCCGGTGCACGTCGTATCGTGGGAGGACCTCGTCGTCGCTTTTGTGCCAGGAGCAATCGGATGCGCGGCTGCAGCCGGCAAGATTTTCGACGAAACGGGAACGCTAATCGGCCGTGAGAACCATTCCGATCGGGAGAGTGCATCGAGCGAGAAACGCGAAGGCAGAGAGAGGGTCGTCTCTCTTGAGCCGGGTAATTGATCGGCGGGATTCAATTTCGTTCACGTAATGAAATTCAGCCGAGAAAACGGGACAATTCTCCGCCGTATGATCGCTCTTATTCCATTTTCGTATATACCACTCCTCCACCTCCCTCTCCTCGCCCCTCCTTCAGTCCTCCGCCACTTTTGAAGCATTCAACCGGAGGAGGCCCGTTTCCCTTTGATGAAACGCAACGAAATAAGCACGAAACCACGAATTCTGTCGATTGGTTGATTTAAAAGCTGAGGATTACCGTTTTGTCATTTCTTTCGTGGCTTCGTTGTTCGTTGGACAACAGTGCATTCCTTTTGCAAAGCGTATGAAAGAAAATTGACACGTTGACGGTAGAAGTAGTCGGGGTGTAGCAAGACGAGTTTACGAGGAATAGGATCGATTAATTTTTTAATCGAAGCTTTTCAATTTGATGGCTTGTGTTCCTTTCTTCGACAATAGATTATTAGAGAATTCTATTCAGAGTTCCCATTTTAAGTACGCTGCGAAATTGCTGGTTTTTGAATTATAATATTGGGTTGGCAACTAGATGATTGCGGATTTTGTCGATAGATGGTTGTAGCACATTATATTGTTACCTATATTGTTTTCTTGTTATTTGGACTTCCACCTTCAATTAGTAAAAAACTTGTATCCGTTAGTTATTTTGTTTCGTCATTATCCCAATTTAAAAATGGAAGAAAATTTGAAAAATATTCAGACATATTTTATTGTATTATTTCCGAAAAGGCAGGAACACATCGCTAGCATACAAGAAGTTATGTGCCGTATATATGTAGGAATGAAGCTTTGAAAGAAAGGCAATGTCAAAATTGGTTTCACTCGTTGAATCAGTTAAAGTTGATGATAGCCATATCAAAGCCGTTATCGATTCAGATAAAAAAAAAAAAAAAAATTAAAACAGCTTG
Source organism: Stelis phaeoptera (assembly GCA_943735885.1). Classification (NCBI taxonomy): domain Eukaryota; kingdom Metazoa; phylum Arthropoda; class Insecta; order Hymenoptera; family Megachilidae; genus Stelis; species Stelis phaeoptera. Next base: position 7,781,940 of record OX030939.1, on the reverse strand, counting down.
GCTATGTTAAGAAACTCGATTTATGGGTCCCTCATCATCTTAAGGAAATTCATATGACGCAACGAAAATCCGCAATCACTTAGTTGCCAACCCAATAGATAAAGAAATATGACAAAATTCGAAGAATCCTCAAATCAACCTCCAAGTATTCACACCAGAATCGTTCCTAATAAGATCAGATCGTCCTCGACGAAATTTCTGTCGTGTTTCTGGGAAAAATTCACGGATCGCTCGACGATGACAGCCAAAGTGTTAAGTGTTATCGTCGACCGAGTGATTTCTGCTGGTACATCCATCATCGGGGCGAACAGTGTCGCAGTTGGCAAGAACGGAAACTAAGCTCGCGACAATTCACGTAGGAATCGGGGCGAAAAGGATCGTGAAGAGGCATTTGCATGAGAGCCAGATATATCAGCAGGAAATCCGTGCTCGTCGTATCTGCGTGCCCGAAAGGCGTATATATATATATATATATATATATATATATATACGCGTGTATATAATAAGAAAGCTCTCTCCTGGCACCATTGAAAGGGACGATCCCTTTTATATATAGTTGGACCACGGGCAGCCTTGTGTCGCGGTACCTTTACTCCGATAAAAAACACCGGAAACGTATTATTAACTCACCGAGTGCCACCAGTTCCCTCCGAGACTCCTCTTTGTTAGCCGCTTTTGTGATACTCGCTCGATGCCGAACATAAAGTGTCTAGATAGCTTATTTTTCTCTTCCTTTTTTACCCCCTTTCCTCTTTTTTTTTTTATAGTAACGAGCCACGTCAGACGCATTTCAATGAGTTAACGCTCTTGGCTGCTTTCGTGCCTGGCAGGTGTTTTCTTTGTGGCTTTTTATGTGGAGGGAAGCGGATGATCATTTATGACGTTCCAGGACGTTTTCCTTTAGATTTATGCAGAATTTATTCTTGTGAAATTTTCACAAGTTAACTGTTTTATGAACTGGTCAAATTTTTGAAGACATCGCGCCAAAAATTATCGCGGTTACCTTACCCATTATTTTTTCATAGAAATTAAGCAAAGAAAGATTTTATAAATACTATATTTTTCAGCGAAAGATCCCAAGAGGTGAATAAAACAAAAAATTCGAAATACCATCGCTATTATAATAACAATATAAGGTAGCCAATAGAAAATGAACTGCTGATGCTCTTAAAAATTATTTGAATCTAAATTTCTGAAAGGCTCAGATGAGAGACTTACGTTTGATTTCGATAAGAAAACCGACGAATTCTTCGTTCTTTTTTCTTTTTTTCTTTCACCCACGATACGCGTAATTACTCGATAATCTAACGTTATCGGGAGTAATTAGCGCTTAACTCGGGTCGCGTGTTACGATGGAATTTACTTTGTAATTTCTAGGTTGCTGCCACCACGAGCACACGGTTAACTTTCATACGTTCGTGCAAACTTCTTTTTCCTAGATATTATCGAGGCATCTTACGAATTCAAATGTCATCGTAATTATTCCGACGAACTGAAATTCTATTTCTTTTATCTCGGGTACGTTCCTTCTTAATCTGATATCTCAATCGTTCGTTCTTCAGTTAGCAATTTTAAAACAGTTATGTTGTTGATAAAAGAATTTTTGAACCATGATATTCAGACGATTTTTAATAATTCATTTTTGATGTTAAAATAGAATTTGATGACAGAAAAGTGTTTTAAAATAATACTTGTGCCACATCAATTTGAAGGTTGAAATTGAAGAAAAATGGCTATACGGTACTTTTGTTAATATTCTTAATATAAAATGGCAGATTCCCAGTTATAACACACTATGGCCGAATATAAAAGATCGAAAGTCTAACATATTTCATGACATAAAAGTATTGCAAAATACCACTAATACTATAGTAATTTAAAGCTTAAGATTTACTGAAAACAACTGCCTAAACGTTTCATTGATTAATACACAGTAAAACAAATTTCCAGATCACAATAAATAACAGAAAAATAGAATAATAAAAATTCAAGTAAAATCCAGTAAAATTCAGTAAAATCCTTCAAACCCATTCTGCGCCCATTATATTTCCTCGGACGCGGCTCAATTATTCCCGCGATCGATCTCTCGAATCGATCGCACGCTACCGTTGGAAATATTCGCATAAATCCGTACGATCGGGGGAGGAACGAGCAGCGATTAGACGGTCGGACCGTTCGAAGCTTGCAAAACTCTCAGACCGGTCCCACTTTAGATGGCGATTCGTCGCGGTGACATAGTAATAATGCGTTTTATCGGTCACGTTATGGTAATTTAATGACGTACCAAGCACGGAACTTCCCCGAGGAATGGTTATCGTTCACCTTCTTATCTGGCCATAAAAATTTCGTCCATTTTTTCCCCCCAATATTTCGGCGTCGGATAAATTTTGGTTTATCTCAAGACGTATGTTACAGAGACGATAATTAAAGTTGATCAAAAACTTGTTCTCTCCTCTTTTTTTTTACGAGCAAATTAACCGTTCGATCAAAGACGCTCAAACGGATGGTTTAAATGAATGGTTGACCAAATTTCATCGTCCTCTTAACTTGATCCGTTCGCCGAGATAATACCAGGACGAATAGCCGGCTGGATGGTAATAAAAGAAATTAATATATAGTCGCATTAGTGTTATTAAGCTTGAACGATGTTGGCTGGGAAGTTCCGTTGGCCCTCGAGGGTACGAACCATTCGTTACGATGTCTCGTCAGATATAACAGCCAACCTCGAGTACGTACCGATGCCAACGTCACTATTAATACTTAGGGGGTATATAGGCAACGGTGATGTATCTTTTGATGATATTGCTAGACGAAATCTTGTAATAAATTCTGACGCAAAGATACTTGGGTAGACCAAGTTCGTGTTTATGGGGAAAAAGTGAGGACGTTGACCTGCTTATCGAACTTACCGATCATCTGATAAGTTTGATGATCTTTGATTGAGTGGCTTGTGGAGAATCATTTTTTTTTTCTTTTCTTTTTTTTTTTTTGTAGAATATTGGTCTAGTAATTATCTGGCAATCTATAATTCGTTCCGAATGATTTTCTAGTAACTTATTAACCAAGTGATCTGGTGATCTTAGTAATTTGTAACTAATCTAGTAACATATTGGTAAACTGTAATAGGTTTCTAGTTATTTTCCAGTAATCTAACGAGTAAGCTGGTAATGTTCCAGTAATCTAATAGTTGGTTTTTAGTGATTTCTTAGTAAACTAGTGATATGACAGATAAAATAGTAATTTTCTAGTAATATTGCAATCTAGAAACCAAATAGTCTAGTGATTATCCTAGCATTTTTTTTAGCAACCTAGTAACTTCTTAGTAAAGTATAATTGGTTCTCAGATCTTTTCTAGTAATCTAGTAACATAGTAATTGATCCAGAAATTTCGTACCGATGTAGTAATTCAGTAATTAGTCTAGTAACTTTCTAGTAGTTTATAATTGATTTCTAATTTATTCATGTTTACCAACGAAGTACATAGAATGAAATGAAGATAACATTTACCATCAATAACTGAAATTGCTTTTTAATTTATTAAATATGGAGAACGGAATACACAATCGAGAGTTAAACCCCAAACTCACTAGGATATCGACAAAGTTTCGAATAACTAACCTAGTCGGAGTGCAATTTCTCGTAGGGAGTCAACAGCGTTGACAAAATTATTGGTAACAAGATTTGTTTGTTTCTATCGATAGTCGAACGTTCTATGTTTGACAAGTGACCGGATTTCCTGGCTTCCGTTTTCGCGCAGTTGCGCAAGATTGTCGAACAATTTGGTCGAATGCTGAAACTTCCGGTTGAATAGTCTCGTTTCCCGACGTGTACTTCTGATACAAAGTTTCGCCCTTACTGTCGAACGCTACGATGTCGCTAGCTGTGAATTGTTCATCCCATAAACCACACACACCCCAATCGATCGTTCTGAGATTTGAAGTTCTTTAATTTTGTATCCTCTACTTCGCATTAATAACAAGACATCTATATCTCATACCGTCTGTCTAAACTTCAAGAATTTTTACAAATTTTCTTGCAGGTTCAAAACTAGTCTAGAAATTTAAATGCGAGTGCTATTCGTAAATAATATATCTTCTACTTTTGGAAATTAGTGAATCAAGAGAAGACAATTTTCTAAAAATATGTTATATTCAACGTATCTAATTTTCTTCGACCCCATCAGTGAACATCATTCCCCTTCAACCTGTCCTTTATAAACAATTCCTTAACGATACGAAGGGTATAAACAGTACATCAATTCTGACTTTTGTTTCCACGAGGGTGAAAACAGGAAAGTCAGCTGAATGTGGGTCTGGAACAACCATAAGGGGAATGGTCACTTCCTGATCCATGTTATCGGGAATATTTTAAATCATCGTACAGATAATCGAAATCTTCCCAGCTAAGAGGGAACAGAAATGAACCCTTAGACGTTATTGATCCTGTAATGGTCACACCAGTGGCCTCTTCTCCATTTCTTTCACGCGTCATGGCTGGAAAATGCTTCCGGCCTTGTACAGGGATTCTATAAAAGAATCCCTAGAGATGGATCCGTGGCCTCTTTCGTTGCGTACTTCCTTTTCTGAAACAGGATCTTATTCTTCGTCTTGATTTCAACCTGACACGTACTTTTTCTATTTCTCTTAACCTCCTTCGTCAAGAAAATTCTAGCTATTTATTTTAAAAAATTCGTGGCTATCGGGTTCTTCGAATAGGGAATACTTGTATTTATTGAAAATTGCTATGTTTAAGTTTTAACAAATAATCCTGGACGTGAAATATGGAATTCTAGTTTAAAATTCTGAAATTTTTAATTCGGAAATTCCAAGCTCTAAAATTCCGAATTCCAAAAACCGAAACCTTAAAATTTCAAATTTTAAAAATTCAGATTTCAAAATTCTAAAAATTCAGATCCTAAAATTGCAGATTCCAAAATTCCAAATTTTAAATTTCCACAAAACACCCAGATCGGCACTCGAAGTATAGAAAAATGGAAAGTAAATGAATTTTATTCTTCAATCGAGATCGAATTCGTATACACAGCCGTATAACCGGGAACGAGAGAATAATAGAGTAGAAACCGAAAGAATATCGTGTTCGAATGATATCGCCCCGTTTGAATCCTTCTTAAATCTTGTTCACGCGAGCCTACGCATACATCGATGCATTATCGAGCCAAATCTCCCAGGAGGCATTGGATTCTCGTTGGAGAAAGTTTGCGGAAAAACTAGAACACGGTTTGATCCTCGATGACCCAGTGCACGACGTCTTCGTTCAGCGATAAAGTAAATCTGTGGTTTCCGGCTGCTTGGATCAACGGTGTCGAGACTTTTTTTTCCCCTTCGATCCTGTGCTAATGTTTACATAATGTACGTGAGAAATCCCGTTCCCTGGATCACGGATTAACGACCAAGCTGGTTGCACGAATGCGTGATGCTTGTTTATCGTGGATCGTTCCAGAATTCGATGATCGTTAACGGGATCGTTCGTCGGTTTTCATTAAATGAGGATCGTTTCGCGCATGGAATGGGGACAGCTTATGCGAATAATGAGAAAAGGTGGAACGAGTGTCGTCAACAAATTGTAATTTATTCAAGAATGATGGTTCCATGTCGTTGGTGGTATAGTTAGTATTTGAGTTAAGTTTAAACGTAATGATAAAATTACTATTCTGCCAAATAAATAATTTCCCACGTTACTGATTTGCCAATTTACTACTTTTCCAAGTAACTATTTTCCCAATTTACTACTTTGCCAAGTAGTTAGTTTCCGAAATTACTAATTTGCCAATTTACTACTTTGTCAAGTTGCTAATTTGCCAATTTACTATTTTGCCAAGTAACTAATTTCCCAATTTACTACTTTGCCAAGTAACCAACTTGCCAAGCTACTAACTTGCAAATTTACCACCTTGCCAAGTAATTAATTTCCAAAATTTCTAATTTGCCAAGCTGCTGATTTGCCAATTTACTACTTTGCCAAGCTACTAATTTGCCAATTTACTAATTTGTCAAGTAACTAATTCCCCGAGTTACTAACTAGCCAAGCTACAAATGCAATATTAAAAAGAAAAAGAAACAGAACACGCTTAATCTTGTCTTGTGCTCACAAAAATTGACGACACCAGTTTATCAAAGGAACATTTCCTTCAACGTGAAGTGGCAACATACATCAATAGAGAAAGTGAGGTTGTCTGTCAGCTATCGTAATTCCTGTCGGCCCGTTCTTCGATCCCTTCGACCTCTTTTCGTACAAAGGATAGGTATTCGACCAATACACTGAGAAAACCTCGGACGAAAAACGGTTATCTGGTTTGGCAAGAACGGATTCCTTTCAACAATGCCGCCTACCCAATCCATTCCGTCGAGGGATCCATTGTGATTCTTCAGGAACCACAAGGTCTCACCTTTTGCAAGCCACCTCAGCTATTCACTCGAAGATTCAGAATAAAAGTTCAATCGAACTTCGATCTCTTTCCACCAACTAAATCGATCGTTTCAGAGAGGAAGGAGAATCGTTCGCAAATGTAAATCAAACAATCGTGTCATAGCCAAGAACATTGAAAATCATTCTGACACTTCTAGCACCCATGTGCTTTACCCTATATAGAATGTTCCAGAGAGAAGTATTGAAAATTTATCAAATAAAACACGAATGTATATTTAACATTTCTCTAGCAATGGTTGAGAACAAGATTAATAATATAAAGGTCGAAGTAAAAATTGAACATTCGAAATTTTGGAGAATTCAAGAATTTAGTGACAATTGGAATAATTAACTCGTATTCTTTGAAAGTTACGATCCCAAAAACAGAACCAGAGTATTCTTCCGAAGAGCCCAACCTTAATTCTTCCCGAATGCACCGACAAACCAAGAATCCCCTTCGGTGTTCGTTCTAATATCCTTCCGCCACGAATTTCCCCGTGTAAACGCAATAAGCCCCCCCCCCCCCCCCCCCCGTTACCGTGCAATTCCGCGAACACGAGGAACCACGTCGTCCATGGGAAAACGTTCTTTGCCCACTTTGCGGGAGACGTCGTTAGGCAACCACGACGACGACTTTCATCCAATTTCCCCTTGTCTCGAAGAAGAGACGAGCCCCGTCCACGACCTGACTCGCGGCTACCACTTAAATCGAAGTGCTTCGCTCGACCAACACCCACGAGACCTATTGCAGGCCTCTGGATCGACACTAGCCCTGATAGCCAGCCAACGCCACATCTTTTTACTCGATCATCTTCGAGAACCCATCGCGACTGATTTCCTTTCCAGTCTCACGCCTCCTGTTTCCTCGTTCCTCGGGGATCGTATCGTTCTTTATCGGCTTCCGCATCGTGGATTAAATTAGACTCTGACCTTTATCGCGTGTCTAAAGGCTGCCACCTGCATTTGGTTGGATTAATTTCAATTTGATTCACTGGTGAAGCTTTGGCCCTTTCGTTATTAAAAGTTTAGGTGGATTTAGTCAATAGATATCGGACACTCGTGTACTAAAAGTCACTCTATTGTCAGTCTTTGTTGGAACACTTTTTTGTTCTAAAGGTGACTATAGTCACTTTTTTGTTATATTTTATGTATACCATAAATTATTTAATTAGCGTTTTTTAATTTGATAAGGGATTTCAAGATGATATTGATCGAATTAATTCTAGAACTATTGAGGGAAATTTTATTTTAATATAAAATTGGAAGGTTAGGGAAAATAAATTACGTTTGTAAAAATTCCTGAAAGGTGGAAGGACAACGGGTTTCGGAATCCGGTACCTCTGGATCCGTAGACGATGACTTTATTAACTCCGCTACCGCCACATCGTTGTCATTCTACTTTCAAAATTCCTTTTATCCAACATAGAAGATCCGATCCCACATATTTCAATTGAAATCGATGGAATTTATATCTTCGATCTAGCCTCGTCCAAGTCATAATTTCTTATGTATTAAAACTTTGATATTTGAAAAATAACCATTATTAGCCATAATCTATTGTAGATAAAAGGTCAAAAGTTGGTGAAATGTCAAAAGTTCGAAATCTATAGTTGATTTTTCTCTGTGGCGTTTTGTCGCAACCTGTATAGACCGTAGTATATTATTTCAGGTTTTCGTTAAACGAGAATATAATTTGCACGCCCGACAACGTGGCCGGGTATATTTCGGAGTTAGAAATGGCGCCGGATGAAAAATAGATCTCTGTTACGAGAATTTAGCGCGTGTACTTAAATGACAACAATGCACACACGAATCTCGTGTTTCAAAGAGTATCTACATTTCAACGAGCACGCTCGTGTTAACGCGACGAGAGACCGAGCGAGCAGCTGAAATTGCTGGATTAAATTTATTTTGGCCTCGTAACTTGGACAAACCGCAACCGGTACACGACTACCCGTCGTAACCGCGGCTGTGGTATTGCCTCGTGAACGAAAAATAGCGGGGGGGAAAAAAAGAAAGCGACAGAAAGAAAGAAAAGAACGCTGATTAAATTTAAATGACACTTGACACGGGGGTCAATCGAAATTATTGGAACGAAACGCGTGAAACGAGACACGCTGTGTGTGTGTGTGTGTGCCGTTAACGACGACGAATGGAAACAAGACAAAATATGCTTCGAATTAAAAACTACATTTTTACCAAGTAATTTCTTCGCGCGTTTATTCTTTCGCAGTTAATTCATAACCAAGCTGCCAGTGGAATGAACAATTACGCGCAAACGAGCAGAGTTTGTACATTAAATTAAATCCTTTCTTCTTTCGTTTTTACAGGAATCCGGAATTCGGCCACGGCACGTTGCGGTAATAATTATTAAGTGTAAATAATGGAACTATATAATTCTATCATTTGACCGCGGATATTAAATTTCTTTGCTTTTCTACGATTATTAATTATTCGATCTTTTGTTCTTTAAGAAACCTTCAATGCAAACACGCAACTATTCAAGTTTTCAAATGTTATTTCTTAAAGCTTCGAGAATCGTTAGAAACTGTTCAAATCACCGAAACACGAAAGTGTCTTCCAAACACCAGTGTCAGCTCTTTCATCCAACAACCAGTTTCCAAATATCTTCAAAATTCCTCGACAGAATATTTTACTGAGACGAGCTTGAAAGAATCTCAAAGAGTTATTCCGCGGAAGATTTAAAAAATTCATGAGAGGGCAAAAGTTGGCAACCTGACGTACCGGCGTGGTTGGTTTGAATTGATCGACAAAGGGAAAGATTTTCTGCGTGCACGCGCGACGCGACGCCGACTAAAGGTGACAGGAAACGCTCTCGTGCGGCTTCCGGTCGTGGCGTGCACAGGGCCAGAAACCACAAAAGGAAAAGTTGAATGCGAAATGTCACGAAGCGACCGCGATACGCCCCGTTGCGTAAAGCAAATTTCCTCGCTTCTGTCGACGATACCTCGGCCCAGGCCTTCAACAACGACCGTTACCCACGACGACGTTCCAACGACGGAACAATAGCCGTTATATGTATGAATATACATATATATATATATACATTTATGTATGTATACACAGATGTATATACGTGTATGTACTTACGTCTCTCGATTTTCGCCTCTCGTACACGATGGACGTTTCCATGCGAGCAGATAGGACTATCTGCCATGGAAAACCGTAGATACCTATCCTAACGCTTTGTGGATGCTTCTTGCTGCGCGGAAACGCGAGCCGGACGATCTCAATCTTCTCTGACGAACGACTCGTGAAATCGTTCCTTATCGTGACGTTTGCCAGCTTTTATGCACGATGTAAGATCCTGATTTTGGAAACGACGACATAGGTATTGACGATACGTTTACACGTACGTACATGAAACTAGAGCTGGGAAAATGTCATCCTTCTAACATATATTGATGAAGTAGAATTTTGTAACTCTAGCCAGTTGCGCTGGGATCTTAGAAACTTTTTAAATGTAATAGCGTTGGAGCAATAGGTTTGAAATATTTTTTATCTTTGGTCGGGTAAATAGAATCTGTAAGTAGTGAAGTAGAGGATAAGTCAGAATAGTGTGGTTCAGAAGAGTAGGATTCAATTTCCGATATTGACTGTCAATAGGAAAATATTATTCAAGGTAAAAGTGTTTCATTGGATCTTCTAAGTAGTATGAGCAGAGGATAAGTCAGACGACTACGATTCGATATCTAGTACCAGCAGTCGCTATTTTTTCAATAAATTTCTGCTCAAAATATGTGGCTGAACCTTTCGACCCAATAAGTAGTACCTCGAAGTGGTGAGGGTGAAGGATAAGTCAGACGGCTGAAATACGAAAGACTAGGATTCGATTTCGAGCACTGAATGTCTATACTTTTCTACGAAATTCTAAAATATTCAAAGTAATAACGCTATACTGAGTAAGAACCTAAAATAGAGGTCCCTCGATCAAACAAGTAGAATCTGAAAGTAGTTAATATAGAGGATAAGACAGACAATTAGAATAAAGTAGGCCAAAATTCAACAGGCTCTATTTTTCGCGAATCCTTACAAATTGACGTCAGGAGGGTGTTAAAGGGAAACACTGATAAATGATCTGACGGTGAGAAAAAAATAAAAGTTAACGAGTTTCCGGCGAGAAGAGATAGAAACCGATGCGGACGGTAACAGAGTGAGGAAACAACAAACGTCCAAAACAGAGTGTGAAGAACAAAAACATGATGGTAAAGGCAAAGAAGAATCGTCGTTACAAAAAAAAAAATATGACGATGGGATATTTGAAAACAAACAGAAAATCCAACAAGATGTAGTAACGTTATGGAAAGAATTCGAAAGTAACAAGTTACAGAGTTACGTCGAGTGTTACAAATCCTAATTCTTTCCTGTATAGAGTTCGAATTTGTCTTTTCCCGAAGTTGCAAAGCTTTAAAGACTTCCAGAGCCCTTCCAGGGGACTGCTTAATAGAGTCTCGGCTTGTTCTTTCTCGGAGATATTAATCTATCGTTGGAGAAACGTCGTCCGAGTCGGGAAAGAAGATTAAATACAGCGTCTTATCCACGACTCCGTTAATATTCTTTCCACAGTTTTCCGAGAACAACAAAAAAGAAAAAAGAAGTGAGATCAAACTTACTCCACAGCTAATATAAAACGTGATTCGATATATCCTACTCGATCTACTAGTAAATTACTCGATCCGTTACTTGATTCCAAGCAACACCATTCATTTAGTATCAAAAAAATTCATGAAATACTTGTTTGATTATTTTTAGTACACTTCGAGCTTAAAATTGATTTGCCACAAGTGCCACTTTGAATTACTTTTATGTCATGAAATTGCAAATCGATCGTTGCTTGCTACAATTAACACTTATATATTTTACACGAATACAATTAGCAAAGACTTCAGACGGCCATTTTTATTCAACTTTAAGCTTTAAATTGATGTATCGCAAGTGCTATTCCGCGTTACCTTTATGTCATGAAATCTCGTCAGAGGCTGAACGTTCCGAGATCGATTATTCGATATGCAACAATCTGGGCGCATTAAGGAGTTTGAACGCTAACTTCCGGCATCTCTCCATCAAAACGAAGCCTTCCGGTGATCACATAATAAAGTAAACATCGTTTTAACCCCTTTAGCCGGTTCTATCGACCGTCCCCCGAATTAGCCCGACGCGAATCATGTAAATTAACCCTGGCCACAACTCAGAAGGGAAGCAGGCCTATTCCCCCGGCGCGGCGGCTGCTGGCTACGGAATGGAATATTTGAAATATTGGCCGTTCTCTGACCGCATCCGCCGCTGACCCGAACTCCCTTTTTTTACGCTGCCAATTCGAGGATCGTTCGTGCTCGAGATTCTTGTTGTTTCGACGCGCGTTTCAACGCCCCGATGAAATGTAATCGATCATTGGCTCCCTCCGACCGCGACCAACGAGAATTTCAGTGACATTGCGTGGTTTTCTTGGATCATGAAAATTCAACCCCAACGAAAGCAAAGGGGCATACCTACATAATATTATTTCCTGCGTTTCGGATAATTTATGAAGCAACGTTGGAACGAAACACTTGAAATATCGTAAAATCGGTATCAATCGTAAAACTGATATAATAAAATATTCTTGGCCATACAGAGAAATGTAATTTTCACGTTCGAAATGTCTGAGATATCGGATGACAAATTATATTCGAACCCACGATACGCGAACGTGGCACGTCAACCAGGAATTTATTAAAATTGATATCCTAACCTCCCTCTCCCTTTAGCATCTGTTACAAATTTATGAGATACACAATGATTGAAGATCAGACACGCTCCGTTTTGTGATTGAAGCCAATTATGGCTAAAGAGATGCTCCATCATCCTTGGCGAGGGGAAACGACGGAAACATCCATTCTTGTTCCGTAATCCTACGATCGGCAATGTTTAACAGAAACCTTATTTAATCTGAATAAATATAAAGGTTCTAATGATCCACGAATGACTCTGCTTCGATGGTCCGCAAGGTATTGTATCATTTGAAAAAATAAGAAACAATTATTTCAAAAGAAAGAAATAATAAATTTATAATAATTGGTGGTATAACTAACCGTCTGGGTTAGATCTAGGTTCGATAATGAACACAGTAGCTAATCGTATAAATAATAATTTAACTCTCTAATGTCTTGGGTCAGGTCTGGATTGCGTAACAATTTAACAACAGTTCAATAGTACTACTAACAAATTAAAAATTTATGCAAACTCGTTAACAGTTTATTTCCTCCGTTCTAAGAACGCGAATGAAGTCATGAAATAACGTCTATTAACTTTATAACATCATTGGACCATAAATATGAACATTTCTGCTCCCTTGTAATAAACAAAATATTAAGCATCGGATGGTGTTTTATTAAAGTGTCCTCATATATCCTTATATTCTTTAACATCCGACGGGAAAGCACTCGACACACCGAATGTAGTAGTATCTGTAAATGTTACGAAATGAAATTCGACGTAGCAACGCGGGAAAGAAGAACGAGCCGGAAGTAGACGAGCAATTTTCTGAATAACTCGATTCGCCAGACTGGAGAAGTCTGCGACCTGGCACCAATGATGTATCGCTTTATAACAAAGGGAATTTATCAATGTCAATTTGTCGCGCTGATAACTACACAATCCTCTAACGGTGCATGTCGCGTGAATGTCGCGTGAGAAAGGATAAAGAGAAAGAAAAGTAAGAGCAGGGAGAGGGGGAAGAAATGGCGCCGGCGCTGACGAAGGTTAATTCTACTTTCACGACATTATCGCTAGATTGTGTGAAAATGTGGTAGAACGACGATTAATTACGAGAATGTTCGTTCGTTTCGATTTCGTGTCTCGAAGAATTAAGTTGGTAAGCGTACCTCCAAAGATTACAAAACTTCCAAGTACCGCCACGATTTCGTTAATAATTGTAACACGTTGAATGCCGTGGGGGTTACCGGTGGATCGGCACCTGAAGTTTTCCACGATTAAATAATTAATAAAAGAAGTCAAACTTGAAAATTAATTGACTGCATCGTTCATAATTAGGATTTTAGCGTGTCCGACTACATACGTATATTTTCACTGTGGCATTCAACGTGTTAAATAACAATTGGAACATACTATAACGTGAATTTGATTTTTAATATCCTTGATAATTCATATGGTTACGTGTCATAAGAAATATGGATATAACAGAAAATCAGAAATAAAAGCTTTATACGTGTTGTTATTAAAAAGGATAGCTTTTCGATTGGAACACTGTAGGAGGATTATTTATCGCTGTCGATTCAGGAAACAATTGCAGACCTGTAAAACACTTCTACAGAAAAGCACGTGTGTTAAGCGAAATGATTGATCAATTTTAGATTGAGTTATTGCATTATCGTGCTGTATCCGAGCTAAGCGTGCCAGAAAACATCTAGAGCATGACGAAGGGGTGTGAAACAGAGGGGGGGGGGGGGAAAGAAACGAAGGACGATAAGGGGAGAGAAAAATCGATGTTCGATATTGCAAACAATTATCTGTGCCACAAAACGAATAATAACACTGTACACTGTGACCCAGTAAATATAATCAGACTTTACAAGCACGCAATAACGAAATATTGCATAACAGATATATTAGAAATGGTTTTCGAATACGATCCTGTTCTTCTTGTCGGTTCATTGATTGTCTTGTTCTACTTGTCGAACGAAACATAGTCGTCCGGTAAGATATTGGTTTATTCTACTTGTCTGGCCATGCACAGTTATGTTCTACTAGCGGTGTCGGTTGCCGTAGCAGCATTCTCGTCTGATAATATATCGACGTATTCCCCTTGCTTCATCCACTGTTTCGTTCCAGTTTTCCACCCCCGGGGCAACGCTGACTACAACACCCCTTCTGTTGGAACAAACTACTTATTGTTTATGAATTTAATTCTTTGGCTAATAATTATATTGGGTTGGAATGTAAATTGGTATTGTTTCCTTTTCACGATAAAATTGTTTACAGTGCGATTCTATTGTCATGAAATAATTATTATACATATAATACCGCTGGATATCTTTTTTTTCTGTGATATTCCTTCTTCACAACTTTCAGTTGAAGGTAAAATTATAATTGACAGTCGAATATATCGAGGACTAACTCACAAAGGTTTACACCCCTTCATAACAATAACTCGACACAAGTATCCTTATATAGTTTTATTGTTGACCGCTTTAACATAATTCCTTACTAAATTTCAAGTTTTCGGGACAAATTGCGATCCCGCCGTTAATGTCCGGCAGGAAAATTAGCGGTTAGCCAAAGGGTTAATTCGCGATTCAATACGATAAAACCGAAATCGTCCATCATCCCTTGTACACATTTGCGCACGATTTTGACCCCTCCCTCCCGCCCCTCTTCGAACATGAAATTAATGCCGTGCAAACGACCGAACTTGCAGTCAGCCCGTTGGACGCGAAGATAATCGGATCGAACCAGCCGTTGTCCGCGGGCAAAAGGTACGAGCTGGTGTGCACCACTTCCGGCTCCAGGCCACCAGCCACGGTTACATGGTGGAGGAACGAGCAACGTTTAGTCGAGTCCAAGGAGACCGTAAGTAGAGCCTTGTACAGAACTATATGGATCGTTCGGTACCGCATGAATCCGTCTGACTATTCCCTGCTCGAACGTAAATCGAAACCACCCCCTTTAAATCACTAAAATATCTGCGGGCTGAAATATAGAGTGTTCCGTAGCTGTTTGTTCGACCAAGATGGTGATAATTCTGTTAGAAAAAAAAATAGAGAAACTATAACGTTCTCGATAATCAATATCTTGTTTAAATATCTGTGTACGATTCCTGGTCATTTAATTAGATCAGTTTCGTGTTATTTGTAACAGATTGATTACGAAGATAAACGGTAGCCTTGCTTTTGCATCGTTCACTAATTGCAATTTGAAAATTAACTTCCAAACTTAACGGCGCTAAGAAATATAAAATTAGGATATCTATCGATTCGTTCGAATATCTGATTATCATGATATTAACGCGTTGGTCATCACGAATAATTGAAACAGAAGGAGGTTAAAGAAAATTGTATATTTGCCATTTGTGACGTAAATATTGAACTTGGAGCAATGAAATTTTTAACACGCGGTCCTAATTTGATGGCCAGGAACTATAAATAATAATAAAATAGCTGTTTTCTAACAAGTTTCATTCTTATACGTATATCCGATAATGGAATGGCTATATCTTGATTGAATTTCTTATAACGCAACTTGTTCGTTCTGCGAGTCGCCGTACGAATCTCACGGATATTCGTATCGACGTTATCGTCCTGAAAATATTGTCACCGAATCGGACAGGGAATATTTCCTGCTGATGTAAATGCGTTAGCGTGAAAGCGAAACGAGCAATTCGAAACTTTCCAAACCGTGAGATTACATGAAAGAGAAGGAAGAAGAATTGAATAGAAAAGGAAGATGATGAATAAAGAAAGGAGAAAAAAACGAACGATCTCGTTTCCTCCGGCGTACTCCTATAGATTATACTTCCTTCCCGTATTTCTTTTTACGCCTTGTCCTCTTTTGTTTAACTTTCTTACGAAAGCAAAGAAGAGAGGGAAAAAAGCAGGGGCAAAGTCCTGCGGAACGAAAAGCATCGTCTTTGGAACTATATTTCCTCCGTTTTCTTTCCTGATAACCTGTTTCCCTCTTCTTCTTTTTCTGATCGTGTTTTTCCGCTTGCCTCTTCTCGATTCCCGAGCCTCAAATATTTGTGTTTCGATCGGTTGGACGTGAATGGAAATTAAACAAGAAACCGAAATTTAATTCGACGTTTCAGCTACCGGAAGTTTAGCAGTTGTCGACTGGAAATCGATTAGGAAACTTTTGATAACTAATTTCCCTTACGATTAAGAGAAAACTGAAAATAAGGATTGTTGCCACCCAGTTTTTTAATTAACATTACATTACTTATAGATTTCTTTCGTAAAATTATCCTGTCGTTTAAAGATCTTTGAAACTAAATATTTTAATTGTTTTGGAAGAAACGTAAATTTATATTGAATGAAATTTGTACCAGCCTTCTCTCGGAAGAAATTAATATTACATGATAAAATAATATTGTTTATTTTTTTCATTTCGAAACGGTAGATAATGTGCTAATCTGGCACCACGGACGACAGAAAGAAATCATGAAGTACAATTGTCTTGTGAAAGAAATAAAGAAGGATGAAAGGACTCGAGAAGAACAATTTGTAAGAAACACTCGTTCAATAGAATCGCAGTTAATGATAACATATTGCTTTATTATCGCGAAGGACGATAATGGGAAAAATATAACGGTGAAGTTTTGTAATTTCTCCTAACGATAAATCACCGGACCCTGTTCTTCTACTTCCTCAAAACACTGCTGGTAGAAGAACGTACAAATAATTGAATCGACGAAAGAATTTCATAGCGAGACTGGCATTGATCAACGTCAACCTCTCTAACTTTTTATTCGCGGTGCTCGAAAAATAAAGACTGATCGCTGACAAACATACAAAAAAGTATACGGTGACGTTGTTGAAAAGACACACAGAGTGCAGAAAACGAACATTACTTATTTACTATTACGTAATTCAATGTCTTTGAAAAATGAATCGAAAGCTCGCAAAAATTCGGCTAAAATTTTGTACGTTTCTAACACATTGTACTTCTTATTCTAAATTAGAAGTAGAATAAGAAGGAAATTCGATTCCTTCGTTCGGGCGATATAAACACGGATCAATTTCCTCGAGTTCCTCGTCGTAGAGTGTACCATAAAACTAAAACGGATCCTCTCGGAACTACCCAAGTCTATGGACACTTTGAATATAGGGAAACTCTGAACCAAGTCATTCCCGTCGAATAACATGCTCGTAACCCGCCATTTCTAAGCCTACCATGTCCTGGACCAAAACCTCATTACATGGTCCTAGATATCTTGAAGTTTATCGAGCGAAACGGTAAAAGAATCTTGCGAAACGATCTAGAAATAAACCCGCGCCCGTGCAATTTTTCCGTACAATTGTGTCATTTTAAATTCCTTTTTAGACCTGGTTCCAGATTATTAACTGAATTTTATTCAAGAATTTCGGCTAAAATGGTAGCTGTCGAAGCGTTAACCCTTTCGCTCCTGCTAGGAATATTCTACTTTTTAATAGAAACGAAAAGGAAAGCAATATTATACTTTCAGAAATTTCGAAGCTTCGAAATATTATCTTCAAAACACAGGAGATACGAAAATTTATACATTTTTAACATAAATATGATTTATAATTCGGATCGGAAGGGTTGAAGCACTCCTTCATCTTCCGAATTGACATTTTGCAAACAAAATGAGGGAACTCGAAAAATATTGAGAAATTATCATAATACGTTGCAGACATCCAACGACGGGAACACGACCACCAGCATCTTATCGTTCATGGCGACCAAAGCAGATGCCGGCAAACATTTGTCGTGTCGAGCTGAAAATCCAATCATGGGAACCAAGCCGATCGAGGACGGCTGGATGCTCGAGATACACTGTAAGCGTATTAAAGACACAACCGCGGGAGATGTTTCGTGGAACCTGTGCACAGAGTCGTGTGTTTGTTGATCCATTACAATTATTTCTCCCTGAACCTGTGACTTATTGACCCCTTTAAACCAACACACATACACACACACACACGCCACGTATCCTTTCGATTTGCAGATACACCGGAAACGCGGATACAACTGGGCACATCGTTGAATCCGAACGCGATCCGTGAAGGCACCGACGTCTACTTCGATTGTTTGATTCATGCTGAACCACCGGTTTACAAAATGGAATGGCGACACTTGGTAAGTTACTTTAAAGATTTTTCTTGGAATTATGGTTACAACTGTGTGACTTTGAGATTTGCAATTCTAAGTTTATTTCTATTATAATTATTTCTGATAATTTTAACTTTATTTATATCATTATAATATTTTTCACAATTTTATATTCATTCCTTGTGTTATTATAGTGTAATTAAACAATAGCGTGATTGTACGTTTAAGAAAAATAATGGACACGGTCGGGGATCGAACCCGAGACCCCTGGATTCGCAGTCGTTGACCTTATCTACTAGACCATCGTCACACACCTGTTATTCTCTCTTACAAACTTCATTTCTTTGATTGTTAAATATTCCAAACTTCACCATATCAATGTTTGAATTTTAATTACCTTCGGCAGTTTCTGACTTTACATGCTGCAATTAAAGCGAATCGTAATGAATGCAACGAGTCTAAACTCTAAATTAAACTCTAAGAGACGCTGTCGTTAAATCACACGGCCCAAGGGAAATGTCTACATGAACGTATATCTACGTTCTTCCGGTGTATCGAATCGTTCGAGCATACAGCAAGATAAAAAGACTTCCTCTTCACGATCGAAGTTATCAGGGAAGTTTGAATACTCTGTTCGCCAGAAGTTTGCGTTCTCCCCCTCTTTCTTTTTTATATACTAATAGGCTGGATTCTTTCGACTAGCGCGAGACTCGTAAGCGACCAAGTTTTCGGAAGGCTCGATACACCCCTTGGAAATAGGCCATTTCCATGAAACTTTTTGATCCCCGGGAAACAAGGCTTTGTTTAAATTAGTTCCGCGAGATGAAAAGACACACACCGTGCCACGGTTCTTGTTTGCACCGGTAATCGGAGAAATAGGGGTAAACGAAAGCTATAACTGGAAAAGTCTCGATATAGTTCTTACTGTTATTTGACTTGTGCTGCAATCTAAATAAGAAACGGGAGTTAAATCTTTAACCGTATCGTTAAAGATATCTAACTTTGACACAGCTTTCATTATCAATAATGTAACAAACTCCAAAAATTTGTTACTTCAAAAATGATACAACTCACGAAAGAATAATAACAATGAATGATTGTGTGCCGTCTTTTGTTTCAGGGTAAAACTCTTCACCACAACGTCACCCAAGGTATCATAATCAGTAATCAGAGCCTGGGTTTGCAAGGTATCGATCGTAAAAGCGCAGGAAATTACACTTGCGTGGGATACAATACCGAAGGAAACGGTGAAAGTTCCCCGTTCTATCTGAACGTATTGTGTACGTACTACAAATACATTAAACAAACGAATAAGCTAATCTTTCTTTTTCTTAATTAACCGATTTAAGATCAATCTATATTGGAGCATAACTTAAACGTAGCTACCCCCTCTCAGTGTTTATCGGTGCACATTAAAATAAGAGGCTGGTAAAACTCTTTTATGATTTATGAACATTTTTACCGCTAATGTTTACTATAAATAATATGCAAATCTTTGTACTCAAATTGCCAATCTTTTTACGATTTATAATACTGGTATTTATTCTAAATATTTTGGTCAATTGTCTGACCCTACATCGCACGAAATAAGCCATCGAACGGGTTGAACGTTGATTTCAGTCGCGCCCACCTGCAAACCGAACCAGACGAAGGTGCACGGCGTGGCGAAGCAAGAAAAGGCGAACATATCCTGCCAGGTGGACGCAAATCCGCCCGAGGTGCAATTCCGTTGGACCTTCAACAATTCCGCGGAGAGTATCGACGTGGCCGCCGGCCATATCGCCAGGGCCGGCACATCCTCGATCGTTTCGTACACACCGATGACGGAATTGGATTACGGCACGTTGCTCTGCTGGGCCACCAATCGAATTGGACATCAACAAGTGCCCTGCGTCTATCACATCATACCGGCCGGTGAGGTATCTTTATGTGGTAATTCGATCATGGAAATTCCTGTCGACCGTGAAACTCAATATTCGGACAATGTAACGCCCCGGTACCGTTGTTCTGTACGTTCGATCGGTTATAGCCAGGAATGTGTCGGAATTGAGGGAAAAGAACGTTCGTGATGTCGAAGAATTTTTATTCCGTTTTAATCGATTCGCAAATTCCACTCGAGTTTGATCGTCACGAATCGAATTTCCATGGATATCTTTCAATAATTTGATGTACTTTTATATCTAAAAGGATTAATTTGGCCGCCGTCTAAACAGTCTATGGACCTTTAGAATTGATTTTATACAGGATGATACTTTTTATTCGAGTATAAATGTCAGACATCTGCGAAAGATAGGTTTGTCATCAAGTGACTACAACGTGTGTACGAATTGCGAAGAAATTGATACTTAATTGTTGTAAAAGGGTAAGTGGCAACATTGTACGTTTAAAAGTTGAAATATGTTCCGTCCAAATGGGCCTGCCCTGTTCAACTTGGCTAACTAAACGCTTCACTATTTCACCGGTCCGATACTATACTGTGTTGAACTACTTGCCTGATCAGATACCGACAAAGTCTATTCGTCTGACTAGATAGCGTCCTATTCCACTTGTCAGACCACTCGTCGCTTTCCCCCCCTGATAAATATCGTAAATTCTTCTTAACTTCCAATCGCGATCTCTCGACCGCTCATTAATATCGGCTCGGGACGGGTCGATCGCGATCCGAATCCACGAAGCGTAGAAACTCAAATTTTGAAAAAGATACCAACCACCTATCTGCATTAAAAAATATCCTAAAATTTATAACAAGAAAATCGAAATTTTAACAATCTATCATTAGAAAATTAGGACATACCGAAATTTTAAATATTTAATCTACCGATAGATAATTTTCGTAACTTTCAATTGACAATCTTGTATTACTAGTGAAATAATAATGCTGCTCGATAGTTTCTGATGGAACTTAAATCGAAGCATTAATATTTAATATTACGACATTTAGAGCAAAATTTGTAGTATCGTTGCGTCCAGAAGTGGCAAAAAGAATTGTAGCTTGGAAACGAACATACAAAAGATTCTGAAGAGAACGAGAAAACGCGAAACGTCATTAGTTGAGTGTAATCAAAAAAGCTAAAAAAAAAATTCCCCGCTGCGCGAGTTACATGCTGACTTTTCAAAAGCGACAATCCCCCAGCGCGAAATCGAGGAGTTTGAGGGATTAAAACGAAAGTTCGTTATCGCGCTTGTGTGCACGCGTGTATACGTGTGCGAATGGGCTCCTTTTTTTTTTAACGAACGTAACCATCGATCTGCCGAAACAATCCAACAGTTGAATGAGCGAAAAAAACGTAAAATTAGTCCGGTTATAAAAATCATTGAACCCTTGTTAAATGTAAATCTGTTTATCCGGCGAATATTTATTATTGTATTTTTGCCGAGATACCTTCGCGACTTTTATTCTTAAAACGTAATTGGAAGAAACGAGGTAAAAGAAGATTTTCCGAAATGGAAAATCCTGTACGCTTGATTGGAACAAACGATTATTTCTGCTAATTACGAACATCAGCGAACTTTTGTACTATTGCAAGTAATTTAAAATTAATTCTATACCTGGCATGATTTCTTCGAGCGTTTAAAATTCTTTTATTTAAAAACTCTTCGATCCTATCGAAACGCCGTAGGTCTGGGTCACGATTGGAAAAAATTAATGATCCCGTCATGAAAATAGACGTCGTACAAAAATTTATCCCGTGCTAATAATTTCTATGATATTTCCCCGGATGTTTTTCAGAGAAAACCGCGTATTTACAGAGAAAATTTCACCCCGTGGATATTCTACGTTATTAAATCAGTTTTTCAAGATTCCCTTGAAAAGAAACGTAAAGTTTGGTTTCTTCCAAACCGGATGGCTGTTTGAACTTTCTGGGCGTTGTTAGCGAGCATTAATATTACTCGTGAAATTTTCAAGATAGAACACCACAATAGCCGGAAGCTTTAACTGCTAACTGAAATTTCCGTTTCTTGTTTGCATAATCGTAAGGAAAAACGTGTTTCTTTTTTCTTTTTTTAACTCCATCAGAAACTAACATTTCGAACGAGATTATTCTCGAATACGTAGCAGCCACGCGAATCGACCGTTCCCTCTTCTTTTTCATGTTATTTTTTAATTACTCACCGTCAGAGAACACCGTATCCATCCATTGCTTCGATCCATTTAACGATATCGAGCATCCTTAATGCACCGGCTTCCTGTTATATTAATAGACCGGCCGTAATGAACTTTGTTCTTTATCCTTTCACTTCCGTGGCAGCTTTGAATGTCTCTTAATCGCGGAACTATTCTTGGAAACGGGGACAAATAACTTTTAACGTTATCCACGATTATTACAGGGTGACTGTGTCCCAATATGTCCTAGAATCGAATGGTCTAATTGCATTTTTTCTGAAATTATTTGATGTTGTGCCTTCATTTTCATAAATTGAAAATATATTGCTTTCAGTTAAAATTCCGATGTTCGTTATAAAGGGAAAACATGCAAATAGGTAACTGAGGTAAATGTTTACCCTAAATACCGTCGTATAATCAATACTTTGAACATTTAATAAAGAAAAAGAAAAAATTGATAACCGTAGGGAATGCACTGAAATTTTACCGATACCCAATTTTGGGTATATTAAAAGTACAAATATTTCTAAACGTAATATAAAAATTCCCGAAGCTTAGTTAAACTATATCGAGTACAAGTACGAACGCAGAACGTTTTATTATCGATTTACGATATATAAATTGTTATCGAAAGGCAGGTAGATTTCTCCGGGTCGATGATATCCCGAATTTCCCTGGTGATTGTATACGGAATGAAAATACCGTGGCAAATGGCGAGGAAATCACGACTGTGTCGTAAATTCGATAATAACTTCAAACTGGGATATTTCGTTCCATCGAATCCTCGTGAAACGGATGGACTTTGTCATTCAATTTTACAACTTTCTTACCGCGCTTCTTTTTTATGCTCTTACGAGCCTTTTTGATTAAGGAACACCTTTTCTAGATCGAAAGACGTATGTTTATGTGTCTTCGTGGAAAGACAGATTGAATTTGTTTATCAAAATCATTGCTTTCTTTGCTGTAGTATGTACAATGCAAAGTAGCAAGGAAAACTACCAAATGGGTCAAAATGACTTGGTTCAAATTTCTTATTTTAATTTAGAAAATTTATTAAAACGCTTCTGTCGAGTTATACGTTGGCTTTTGTCAAGATAAAGAATTATTGTATACGTAAGTTTACATTTTATATGGTAATTATTTTGTTTTCTAGTTTATTTTTAACTCGGAAGTTAGGATACACTGAACGCCGGTAGTTCTACTGTTAACACGTTGACTGCCACAGTGAAAACGGACGTGTGTAGTCAGACACGATGAAATCCTAATTATTAAGAATATAATCAACTAATTTTCAAATTTAACCTTTCAAATCGATAGCTAGCACTATTAGCTTAATGATAACGCTATCCGTGGTTTGTTTCGTCATTTTTTTTGTTAATTATTTGATTGTAAAAAATTTCGGGTGCCGGTCACCGGTGACCCCCGTGGCAGCCAACGTGTTAAATCTACTAGCCACAGAATAGGTCGAAGCGAATAATAATTGAATAAATCATAATACGAAGAATTCAATATTGACCCCTTTCCTATCTATAAATTTAATCCTAACAAATTGACAAAAAACCATACAAAATATTTTATATCTAAACACGTTCGTGACTTTCTTTGAAACAATGTCCTTAGATAAATACCACAAGGTTTTGCTAATTTAAGCGAATACTAGTAAGCAGTAATTTTAAGTCTTTATTTAAAAAAAAAAAAAAAAAATGAATCGTCGACGATTGCTTTCATTCGTCAAAGACCGAAACGAAGCTCAAAAACTTAGAAGATGAAAGACTTACCTTATCTGCACCAGGTCGTCCGGACATGGTTCACAATTGCACCACCTCGAACACGTCGACCAACTCGTTCTCGGTACGATGCGCCGAGGGCTTCAACGGTGGTCTACCGCAGTCCTTTCTTCTGGAAGTAAGGGAAAGCAACAGTCAAGAATTGCGTGCCAACATGACGTCCCATGTGCCACGTTTCAGCGTCACCCACCTGGAGTCTGGTGCCCTTTATCAGGCTTGCATATACGCGTACAACGATAAAGGTCGCAGCGAGGCGATGGTCGTTCAGGCTGGCACTCTCAGGCTACCTGAAAAACAATTAACGTCCGAGTCAGGTAAATGCAAATCACCGTATTCCCTTTGCCTTCCTTTTTCATCGTCTACTTCCTAATCGCTACTTCTTGTTTCCGTTCTTTCGCCCCCGGACGCGTGCAACATGAACGAATGAATGTACAGTGACTCGCGTGTTTATTTAATTCTTTTTTCATGGAAAGTGGCGAAATCATGGTTTCGAAAGACAGCAAGCGTGTGTGTAACTTACTATGTCGTTTTCTTTTGTGAAATGTGTCGTAGTATTGTTATTGAAAAACATGTTAGATTCTAAGGTCTAGGATCTAGGATTCCCGGACGGATCCTTGGTATTTATAGAGAAGCGTAGTGCTAGAAACGAATCGATAGAGAAAATTTTTATGTCCCTACTTCGCTATTTTCGAAAAACTAGAATTAGTAAATAAATTAATGAACGGCAAAATTTGTAAGTCCGTCGGACTCGGACGATTTCTGAAAATTGGCAGTCTTCGATTTTAAAACCTAGAATCTACGTTCCACGCGACACCGACTTTACGTACGAATCGAACGTAGTTTAGAACAGGCAGTCTATTCCATTGTTAAAAAATTGAAGTTCGAGCGTCCAAATTCGAAATCTGGACGTGAGATTTCTCCTAATGGCGTCGATTATACAATTTCAGAGAGACCGAGACAGAACATTAGGTTAATGCCGATGTTAAGCGTGATGATCGGCGTGGTGACGGCTTTGATCATCGTCGCGGTAATAGTGATGGTGGTGCTTAGGATTCAGCACACGCAGGTAGACGAACAGAGCAAGTCTCAGATGGAGGATCACAGCAAACAAACAAAGACCATTCCAATCCAACGGGAACTGAGGTTCCGCGAGGGAGGCAGTCTGCTCACGGATGAGAAACATCCTACCAGCCCCTTCAGGAAACTCGAGAGCAGCGGTGAGATAAGCGAAAACGACGAGAAGAATCCTGATATTATACCTCAGCAAATCACTGGTTCGTACCTTTCTCCTATCCTTTTTTTTTCTTTTCCTTATTTCTAACTTATTGAATGCAATTTGTTTGGATTATTAAAAGTTGGCAAACGATGAAAAACTTATGAAATTGTGTTAAAAAAAATGAAGAAAAATTTATATTTACGACATAACCGAGCCTATAATATTTTATTGACGATCGTTTTACGTATTTGTACATGAAAACGTAGAAATATTATAGGACGCTCGTGAAATTAATTTGATAAGGTATTATAACTTTCGCTAGAACCATGTAATTTAATGAAATTTTTAACAAAGTTTCGTGGCTTGGCTATTGAATTCTGTTGATGAAATTGTTTAATAAATCTTTTTTACTGTTAAACGTAGGCGACGAGCCGTCAGAGTACTTGAGAAAGAGGAGGTTAGTGTCGACGATCGAAACATCGCCATCGAGAAGTTTGCTGGAGCACTCGACGGTTACTTCCGGTCACGGAAGTTACGTCGGTTATTGCACTATTCGCAACGGTATGCCGTTGCACGAGTTCTCGAATCTGGCGACGAAACACAAAAGCGTAAGTTCAATTTGTCCTAACGCGTTTCACGATTATACTTCGTGGCCAAGTTTCCCATTTCAAACTATTCCATCCGAAACTCTCTTCTAATGTATTTTAACTCTTGTAATTTGCTCGAACTAAGAAACAAGTATTGTATTTCTTGTAACAATCAGAAGGAACGCGATGCAATTCATAACACCTCGGACTTAATTTCATTAAACAAATCCGTAAGCCAGTGTTTCTCTAACTTTCTTAACTTTTTCTAAATTTACTAATTCAAACTTTCACATTTGTAAATTTGTAAATTTCTAAATTCCTAATATTCAATTATCATAGTTTTAGTTACGAAATTTCCTATGTCCAAATTTTTAAATTTCCAATTTCTATTTCCCAACCTGCAAACTTCCTATTTACAAATTTTCTAATTTCAAATTCCCTATTTCCAAATTTTCTAATTTCAAATTCCTTATTTCCAATTTTTCTAATTTCAAATTCCCTACTTTCAAATTTCTTATTTACAAATTTCCAATTCCCACGTTTCCAGCTTCCAGTTTCCATATTTCCAACCTGCAAATTTCCTATTTCCAAATTTTCTAATTTCAAATTCCCTATTTCCAAATTTTCTATTTTCATATTCCCAATTTCCAAATTTTCAATTCCCAAGCTTCCAGTCCCTATATTTCCCACCCGCAAATTTCCAATTCTCAAATGCTCCTTCTAACCTCTAAATGCACCTCCGGCACTTAAAGAATATCAATCATCTGGCATCGATAAACTTTAGTTCCAGCCAATAGTGGGTGACAATTATCAGAGCGGCGTGTGCACTTTGCCAAGGCAACACTGGCCGAGTCAAAGCGTTCAATCAATGTCGATGACGATGAGCCCACCGATGCTCTACACTAGCCTGGGTGTCGTCAGTAGAACCTGTCCGAGTGGTACCCTGTTGACGAAGGACGTCGAAGCTCGGATCCCTAGTCAATGTTGCATCCAATCGCAAAAGGACGGCAAAATGACCACCCCGATCGTGATGGCAAAGAGAGAGAGCTCCGTGTGACATTTCTGTCGTACGCAGACCAGTGATCTATAAAATATGCGCATCTTTGATGATATTCCTTATCCGATACGCAGTCGACGAACGAAAAATCGCTGGAATGTATGAATAGATAATAAAGAATGTTCTTTTCGTTTTTGCAATTCTTGGAAACCTTTCGTCGGTCGCGATTATTAATCTTTTGCACTTGGATCATTTTTCGGCATGACTATTCACAATGAAAACTTCTAAAAACCCAGAAGTTTTGTTTTGAGAAAGAAGAATTGCAAGCACGTTTCTGAATCCATGCATTTTCATTCCTTTTGATGAATAAAGTTTCAATTTCAAATTCAATAGACGCCAATCGAGTGCAGAGGATTAATAAACCAAGGACTCTTTTGGTCATGCGAAATATTCTTCTCTCGCCCAATGTTTACTAGTTCGTTTGATTTCTGTCCAATGGAATTATCGATGGTATAAATAAATACTTTTCTACGTTTTCTAATTTATCGCTTGATTTTCAAAACGCTAATTGAAGTAACGTGCAATTGTTATTCGTGTCTCAGGTTAATCCTGACACCCTGTACACTTGGGTGCAACGTAGGCTTTCTTTGACCAACGGTGAGTGTAATCGATAGATTACGGTGTAATTAGGTATGCCCCCCCCCCCTTCCGTATACCACCAAATTAAACTAACCAAGAGAACGTAATAGAAAAATAATACAATATACAATACACCTTTTAACTGCTATATTTTCAAGGATACTACATTACAAACAAAATTTGATAAACAAACGATACTAGATCCTTGGTGCTTTTATTCAAATTGGGAACCTAATTACACCAATCAGTCGAAGGCGGAACTTAGGGAGAGCCTAATATAGAACTTCCACCTCCTCCGACCAAAGAGCAAGGCCAAACATGTCAGGTGGTGAGAAATATCATCCCTTACACTTCCTGTTAACCAAAGGTAGCCTAAGTTGCACGCGATCGGTACATCGTTCGAGGGTCGTTGAAATACATTCGATTGTCGCGTGTGGAAAAAAGCAACGCGGGGCAAAGTAATCGGCGCACGCGATCGGGAAACAAGGCTGGTTTATTTCGAACGAATTTATTTTCTTGCCAGTTTTTACAGCGATCATCATCGCAAATTGTACGTCTATCTATCTATCCCTCTTTCTCTCTCTCTCTCTCCCTCCCTCTCCCTCTCTCTCTCTCTCTCTCTCTCTCTCTCTCTCTCTCTCTCTCTCTCTCTCTCTATGTTCGATCAAGTGCCCTTTTTACATTGAACGGACGATTTCTCGAGCCACCGTGTTTGCGACTGTGAAGGAAGAAAGAGACCGGAAGAGAAAAAAGAGAAATATTGCAGATCTGTGAAAAAGCATGCGTGTGCAAGTGTTGGTAACGAATTACCGTTAGAGAATAAACTTTATTATACATGTGCACGTGTTTCTCGCGTGCTGTACATATTAATCATTGAATACGGAGGATATTTTATACAGATTGCTAGTATAACAGAGTAAAAACAAAAAAAAAAAAAAAAGAAAACAAGAAAAAAGAGAATGAATGGAAGAGAAATGAAATGTTTATTCCCACTTTTACTATGAATACAAGAGTAAAGAAAGGAAAATAATAATAATAACAAGCATTGTACAATTCGTCTAGTCGATGTAAGTTATAAATAATGTATAATTTTGCGTAAAAATCGAACCACAGCCAGAATAACGTGCACTGAGGATGTTCGGACGAGATCACGATTGTTCACGGTCAAATTGGGGAACAAGAAATATTTCTGTGTGTGTATACATGTTCGTCCAGAATCAAGATTTGGGGGAACGGGGGGGGAATAAAGGACGAAGTGACATATCGTACAAGTTCTTTTCCATCGTTGAGAATCGAGATTAACGAACAGCGTTAACCCTTTCGATACGGCAATTACCCGACGAAATAAATTTGTTTACATAGAATTATTTTAATTTGAAATTTGAATTCTGTTCGTCTTTGTTGTTTTTAAATAAACAGCAAGGAATCGGTATTTGGGTGATTAAAGCCACCTTTACGATCGAAAGGGTTGGAGAAAGAACGAACTCGCCTAGAAAAAGGAAATGAATGCCGGTTGCTTTCGTCAGTATGCAGTATTCTGGGAATTTCATTGTACCATTAAGTATCTGTATAATGTATAAAGTAACGATTTCCATTTCGAGACATTGCTCGAGAAGGATGAAAGGATGAAAGGGATTTGCGATTGTTCTTCTACTATTGTCTTTTTCGATGACTCGTGGGAATCGCTTAAACGAAGATTCAATTCGATGTAAAATGATCTAAGGGCTTGGGGGGGGGGAGCGATCCTCACGAGAATGTTTGTGTAAATAATATCGAGAGTTAGACGTTCTATCGAGATCCTCTAGATGAATGTGTTCTTTTGAAACGCTAATAGTCGTTAAGTTTTATCCTCGGAGACACGGTGTCTGACTGTAATGTTTAAAAGAAAAACTTAAAGAAAAAAAAAAGGAAGAAGAAGAAAACTCGCGTGAAAATATCGCGAATCTCGTTATTTATTATTGCCATTGATGGAATTGATGTCGGCGCGTAGCCAGTGTACTAACGGGAACCTCGATAATCGTTACGAAAAATAAAAAAGATAAAAAACGCCTATATTTGTTCTCGTATCTCAAGTAATTCGCGACGTGAACGAGCGAACACGAAGATCACCGACGACGAACACGATTGAAATGGTTTTCAGGATCGTGCAACACGAATAAAGTTCTCGAACGCAAACTGCCATGTGGTTTTTTTTTGATAATTTATTCGAGTACCGTTTACAAACGATTTACAAATGTACGTCGTTGCCCGTCGATGTACAACACTGAATTAATTTCATTCGTCGTTTCAGAAAACTTTACACAGCGAGCACATTGGCAAACGATGATAAATATACGTATAATTGCATTATTACAAAATCCTTCTTCAATTGAAATTAATTGATTCGATGATGGTGATTCTGGCAGACGTAAAAACGGTGTACAATCGGGTGCAATGATACCTTTGAGCGGTGAGGGAGAGGTATTCTCCACCACTTGTTATTTAAGTACAAATGGAAGGGGAAGACTTTTATTTGAGGGTGTAGCTTTTTATTGTTTGCTCCCAATCTTAAGGCAAAACCCTGGGTCCTTTCAAATAAAATTGAGTTAACAATTGGGTGGGAGAAACCTTTGTCGGTGACATAAGGAAATCCCCCACCGTTCCTATTCACTTTGGAGAAAAAGCTACTCCTTTGCCTCGCAAGAAATAAAAATGAATCTACCAAACAATATGAAATTACTTACCCCTGAAACCACCCCATTAACCAAAGGAAACCTTCGTAAGTGACATATAAAAAAAAACAATTTTCCACTAATATTCAATTTAGAAATAAAGCTACCCCTTTCCTTGACAATCCTAAAATTAATTTGACCAAACGGTAGTTTTTCTTAACTAAAGAAAATCATCTCTGCACGCGAGTGTACACGCCACATCGTTTGCCAATTTACTTGTTACCTCACAACATTGCGATTCAAGCTTTATTTTCGACATCCACGAGTCGTATCCTTATCAACTCGGCTTAGTATTTAAGTCGGACGTGTTCGCGTGTTCGAGCTAGGGTGACTCGATGAATTTGCAAGACTTCCTCGAAACCGCCGTTCGTACGTTTTGCTTCTAGTGCTTGGATATCGTCGAACCGACCCTTCGACCCGTATCTTTACCGCAATCGTTGGCGAACATGAAGTCGCGGGGTGGCGGCCAGATACTATCTGCAAGATAAACGTCTCGTTGTACGAAAACGGAGAAAACGTAAAACTGTTCTCACGATGCGATGGTGAATCAATTGGTCAGTATCCGGAGCATCTTGTGGTCTTTGTGTGCGTGCCTTGCATCGTACGATCGTTAAGAAAGTTTCTAAATAAAGATTCTCATCTTGCTTTCGATGGTTAATTGCGATCGGGTTCTTTGGGCCGTCTATCAAATGGTGAAAATTAATTCTACTCGAGGGAATCAGCAACAAAGATACGTAATCGAGTGTAAAGGTTCATGAAATTATATAATTATGTTCCCTTGTTGAGTTGTACTTATCGTTAGCTTCTTACTGCTTAGGGTTGGGAGATAATTTTCAAAATTATTCAAACAAGAATCTTAGAATTTAGATACTGGACTAACTATGATATTTGAAAGTTTTATCAAAGTTTGCAGAATCGAATTTTTAATTTATGATGGTCTTATTTGCATAATTACAGATAATATTCGACGCGTTCTTTGGATCGTGATATTTGTTTAACGCATTGAACTTTCGAGCGTCGTTCAACCCTTTGCTTTGCTCGGGGCATAACTTAAAGTAAATTATAGCACAGTTGAATTTCAAATTTAGTATTAATTATAATTTGAACTCGAAAATTGTAAATGTTTTATTTTTCAATTTAATCATTCACCTTGGTATCTTACGAAATTAATATAAAAAATGAATAAGATCGATTCCAAATTATATCCCACCGTGTACAAGTAAAGAAAGTACTAACGTTCTGAGATAAATTATATCAAACGTTGAATATCACTTTGTAATTGTATTAAAATAGCAAAATCGTTTACTAAGAATTTTTATCATTTATCGACTGATACATGAAAATCTCTATTTCTTATTCAAAATTCGCGCGATGACCACAATATCCAACAATACCGACCAGCATTCATACACCATTTGCTTCGTTATTAATGTATCTTACAGTAGCCAGGGATAAGAGGCAAAAAAGAGAAAACAGAATCTTTTTTAGATTGGTAAGAGTACATGGAAGCACCGTTTCAGCTGTATACCGCCTGTACATCTAAACGATCGAGTCTGACCAGCTGCTTTCGCGAAAAGAAAAACAGAAACCAAAAACAAGAAAAACATAAAATCATTCGAACGATGTTTGTATATGTAATTAGTTTAACGATATCCGACACAAATTTCATGTACCCCATAAAAGGAGACGTTTTTTTGATATTGTAAATACTCTGAAATAAATAATCGTTTTTATTCAAATATCCAATTTTCTCTCACCCTCTTAGACTAAAGTTAGGTGTGTACGTTGAGGGTCAATATTTATAAATTGAGAGTTGTAATTTGTGAATTAAAAGTTAGTATTATTAATAACTATAGAAATGATAGTTATAAATTGGAGGTCAATACTTGAAAATTAAAAATCGATATTCATAAATTAGAAATTAGTATCCATAATTATAACCGAAAATTTCATACGTATAAATTGAAGATTAATACTTGAATATTGATAGTTATGGATTGGAAGGTTAATATTTATAAACTAAGGATTGATATTTGCAGACTAAGAGCTAAAAATTTGTAGAAAGAAGAGAAACAATTAGAATGATTTGCAATGCTGTTACCTTGGTACAAATTAATAAAGGGAACTATGGAATGTGTTTGAAGGTACTCTTCAACGCTCAAAAGAACTGGGCTTGGCGCGTTCAACAGGTATTCTACCACAGTGCTCTCGGGTAAAATTCGTAAAACCTTGTCGTTCAAATTACTAACCACGTCCTTCAATGGAATTGACTTTATCAAAAATATGAGGATATTAATTTTCAGAAAATTTTAATCTAGATTATTTATTCGACGTTCGATCAACTCTGAATATCATACGCTTGTTTATTTTATAAATAAAACGCGCAGTTAGTTTTCAAAATCGATTTCTTTCAAAAACAATGACACAGAAGATTGTTTGTTAATTTTTTCTTTCGATACTATAATGGTACACTATGTAAGATGTTATATATTTACATAAATTTCATGGTCAACATTGGAACTTACTTGGTCACGAACCGTATTCGCGATATTATCGCACAATCTATACACTTTCGTGAGACAATTAGTCATTTGTTCTTTAATATTACCCAATTCGTACGTTGTCGGTATATCGAATAACGAGGGTGGTATTAAGAACACGTGAAACCATTCCGTGAAAAATCTCTACAAATTCGAACGTCTTTAACCTTTAGAGTTTAGAGCATCAGAGGAGATAGGGGTGTATTGTAAACACATGCTAAACCGTTTGTTTACGAGAATTATCTATAATTCTATTGGAATTCCACCCCTTACTCCCAGCTGTATTCAAAATATTATAAATACGTCAGTCCAGAATGAAGCAAAATCTGGCTTGGTATTGCGAGGGTCAATAAACATCTCACCTGATGAACGTGATGATAACACGGAAGAAAAATTGATCTACCAAGTTCCGAGTTATTATTGTTACTCTCGTGCAAAAGTTTAAAATATTTGTAAATAATCTCTTCCGACGCCTATGTTAAAATCCAAGAAAATTTTAATTGATATTTTAGATTATTTTAGAAGATTAATTCAAGATCACTTTCTTACTATATGTAGCTATAATATATCTAACCTCTAATATGTGTACATAAAGTTGTGGATAAACGAGGAACAATCCAGTGATACGAACATTGGCGTATTCCGTTTGTAAATTCTGTATTATGGATTCCAATCTCTACAAATTATATTTTTTTTATAAACTTAAAAAATTTCCGAATCTAATCGTAGCTAATAGTTAATTAAAATGTTCATACCTTTTCTAAATCTGAATTTGTGCCACTGTATTTTCCAATATATATCACACGAGTTATGTTTATAATCTACAAACGATATACAAATGCGTCGATATTACAGATATAATGGTTTCGTAACAATAATGGTAGATGTCACCGTAGTACAGTTCGACGCTTTCAAGCAATAACGTCGAAACATTTCAACGATAGATAACGAGCTTATAATGCCGAACCGTGTACGATTAACGAAATATTTAAATACAAATTGATGAAATAAATGATAATCGGTTTATATTAATCGTCGTACTAATCTTACCTTGCCGGCAGCACGAAGATTTTTCTTCACTACGTCGAACAAGCTCTTTCTCACGGGTTCACCCACACGTTTCATGGTATATAACGTTTTAAATGCAAAAATTATTATGTTACTCGACACAATATACAAATATCACCGATTTTACGATTATTTTGAAACACTGGAAAACGTAGAAACACTGTTTATGAATCAAAATTGCGGAGCTATTGATACAACGAACAACACGCTCCGTAGATTCAAAGTCAACTAACGGATATGCGCAGCTACTACGCTGATCGTTCAGCTTCTAAAAGGCGCCATTTTTCAAACATACTAATCGTTCTAATCTAATATTTTAATAAAATTTTTTATAATAAATATTTGTATGCATATCAAATATTTATCGGTACATTTATTTGGATTTTTTTTTTCAATTTTAGTTTATAATTTGTTGGACATTGTAAAGCAGACGTTTCCGGGTTTCGATGTAGTTACGTTTAAAATTAGACATTTTACGTAAATGAAAGAATAATATTGTATAATCAAATTCTATTTATTAAATACGTAATTTTATTTTAATGGAATACAAATATGTCATGTAATAATGTAAAACAATGTAGAAAATTAAAATTCATTAAAATCAGTCAAAGTAATTAATTGTTTACATGTGTATATATGTACAAATATTAACACAGTGTTAACAATGACAATAATACTTAATTAATTATTGCTACGTACTCCTATGTGAGTGCAATAGTAGCAAGAAGAGATTTAAAAAATAATATCCTTTGTAGATTCGATATCAAATAAATATTATACTATTAAGTACAAGTAACTCAGTAATTATGTTAATTATAATTATTTCTTTGCTTTTGGACATTCTACAACTGGTGGCGGAGGTGGGGTTGGTTCGCTAGGATTTCCCAACCATACAGATTTACTAAACCGACCTTTTATAACAGGTGCCTGCCATTTATTGCTGCACATAACTGTAACTGTTGGCTTCTCTGCAGTGACTGTAGCTATAGTTACTGCTCTGAAAGTGAAATAAGATCTATGTAATAGATTTATTTATCGAAGTTGATTACATAAGTATTAAGGTATTTGTCGATAATTCATTCATTTCGTACGATACGTTATTTAACATTTTGAGGTAGGAAAAAAAAATAAAAAGGATGTGCTTTAATGTACAGAGCATTTATTAATTAAAAAAATGTTACAAATTGAATATGAAATATGTTCCTTGTATAGTCTTTTCTAACGTATCAAACAACATATCCAACTTTACATACACAGTATTTTGATATTTACAATAATTCAAACACCTAGCAAAACTGTATAGGTTTAAATCAATTAACATACCTAACATGAATCTTTACTGTTACAAGATAATAATTTTAGTTGATAACCATTTGAATCAAATTTTTCTTGACATTTGGAAATAATAAAACTGTTATCAGTAATTTAAACAACAGTTTTTTTCATAAACAACAAATTTCTTATTTCATCAATGATATTAAACAATGATAAATTAATGTAAGATTCACTGCAAAAGATTTTAATGAAACAAAAGATATACATTTCGAAAACAACAGAAGCGTGTATAGTGCTACAAAATTGAAATGTGATTTCGGTGAAATCACCGAAAGTAAAAAAAAAAAAAAGAAAATGATCGTTTTCTTTATTATATAAATATAGATCCAATAAGATTCGCACGAATAGTGCACAATTGTAAGAAATAACAAACAGTATGAAACTATTGATTACAGTAAAAAATAAATGAATTTTTCTAATGCCAAGGCACTTGATTTGGATGACTGATGGAACCCAATTTGTAGTACCTTGTTGTAGAAGGTGTTTGCTGTGTCCCTATTGAATAATTTGGTGGTGTTGCTGCTGTAGGTGTTTCTGCACTTTGAGCAGAGGTGCCGTCACCTTTCAAAACAGCAACACATATCCAATTGTTGATATAATTATCTTTCCATAATCGTACACAGCCGTCATCTCCTGAACTTGCTAAAATGGTTCCCATAATGTTCCAACATACTCTCCATACAGTACATTCATGATCACAGAACTGTGCTGCCGTAGATATTTCGAAACGTGGTGCACCGCTTTGTACACTATCCCTGCATTAATAATAGCCCCATGTAATTTCCCTTTATTTTTGCTGAATTTTATTTGTAATTTGTACTTACAATATGGGTTTCAATGTAATTATTCGTACATCTTTCGATGCCACGGCTAATGTATGAAAACTTCTTCCTAAATTAGGAGCAAAAGCAATATCATGGACAGGTTCAACAATGGCTAATGTTTCTGTTTTTGCCCATCTTCTACTGCTTTCAGAGTATTCGTATATAAAAACTTTTCCTCCAGCTGAGGGGTTTGGATCATCGCTTCCAACTGCTATCATTGGGGGATGTAACCTGATGTTCATAAAACAAGCGATGAATGTTTAATGATTACAGCAAACAAGTGAAACATAATTTTGATAATAGTTTCCTTTACCTTGACAGAGATGGATTCCACGAGAGACAGCTACACTGAAGCTTACAACTAATATCATGCTGTAAAGTCCACTGACTTAAATTCATAACATCTGGAGCTTCATAAATTCTGATTACCCCATCTTCGCTACAAGTAGCTAATAAAAGTCCTAAGGTTTTAGGTGCAAATTTCACATCAGTTACAGACTTTCTGGAATCTACTAAATTTGTTCTCCTAACCCAATGTCTCATGCCACGTTCCCCTGGACCTGATCCCTCACCCACTGTAAGTTATGTACAACATAATTATCAGATGTATAATTAAAAGATACAGAAAAGATTTGTGATTAGTTACAATCCCACCTATTTCTTCCCACACAGCAGCAGTCCTATCAAAAGAACAGGTAGCAAGAACTTGACCAAATTCTGGATGTGCCCAAGTTACCTTCCATACAGAACCGCTGTGTGCCTTCCATGAAGCAGTTAAATGCCAATTACCATGTTCATCTTCATCCCAAACCTACACAAATTTCATCAGAACAATGAATCTTTAGAAATATATGTATTAACATTAACAATGAAGTGCTTACTTTTACAAATTGATCACTGGAACATGTTGCCATTCGTTGTCCATAAAAATCATAAGCAATATCGTGAATCAAATCTTTATGCTCGGCATTGATACTATGTGCTTCGAACATTTTCAACGTATTTAATATATTATTAAACAAAATAAACTTCAGTCAATACGTTTGGCGCGTATCAATGCAACATATAGGTTAGGATATAATCTTGAAAATCTTCATAAATCCAGCTATATAAACATCAAAATATCAAGAAATTAAATTTTCGCAATTTAAAATGAATCAATTATTATAATTCGAAATTACTTACTTTCTTTAATGTTCATTTGTAATTTCTATTATGTCGCTGGAAATGAGGGAAACACTACGCAATACATTTGATATTATTAACATCGCTCATGGCTGTTTTAATTTTGTAAGAAACATTTGTTTGAAATGTTACATATAATCATTAATCTTAATATTAATGGAAGGCTATTTTTTGTATTCTTTAATCAACATAAATATATAATAGCTGGATAACAATCCATATGAAGGGAATGGATATCTTATATGGAAGAGAAATTCATTTTTAGGTGGGACGCATTGTTTCTTAATTATTTTCCCATTGCGTGGATTTAGCTTTATAGTATTTATAGCTTATTTTTCTTATGGGGGGTAATAACAGTAACATTAAAATCTTTTCAGTAAAATATACAGATTCGTAAATTTAATTAGAAAAAGTAGAAACAGATTTACTGGGTGTAGATTTATACCAATTTATATAATTAAACTAGGTTCAATGACCACGTAATTTGAATAACAGCAAAAGAAAACATTGTATTATTATAAAATATAAAATAATCAATTTATTACAGTGCAAGCTTTATTTTTTATTTTCCTTTCATTTCATATTACGTGACTCCGAAAATGGTACAGGCTGCGCCATCTAACGGTGACGCTACCAAACTAACGGAACTATATTTCATATATTGCTCCCACAACGAAAAATTTTCTTATGTATTAGGACTTATTAAACGTATTGTACTGATAATATATTGTAAATGAAACAATTATAAAAATGCATTTAGTCAAATAAAAGTAGATCTTGAAATGTAATGGGCAGCGCTCCAGGGGCACCAATCCAGTTCCTTCCCCTAGAAATCCTCGACGTAATCCAACATGATAAATTGACGTTAGGTTGTTGCGTGTAAACTGGTGTAAACGTGTCAGACCACGTATTCCGTGTAAATATATTGAATTATAAATATTACAAATAATTCTTTAAGGTAATTGTATGTCTTCTTTAATCAAGCGACTTGAAAAACACTGTTTTTTTGTATAGTTTTAACATTTCTTGTTAAGTTCAAAATGTAAACCGGTAGGTTAACTTCAACGTTTCAGATGATCACGGATGTACAACTGGCTGTATTCTGCAATATCCTAGGAGCTACATTATTTTGCCTAGTATTTATGTTTCATTACATAAATGCAAATTATTCAAAATAAAAGTAATATGTTATATTAAACATAACCTAAAGCTATGTCGTTAAACACTTCCGCAAATGGAGTTGCACATCTACATGTTATATTTCATACCACCTGATGATAGATATCATTAAAAAATGCATTTACTTTCATGAACAGGCTCAACTTTAAATAAAAAATGTTATTCTTATATTTGTTATAATAGCACAGCGCAAAATGTACATTGTAAAATGAACAGCAATTAAAGAATAAACATTACAATTTATTAACATTGATTCATTTATTCTTACAAATACCAATTATAAATTAAATGCTATATTCTTCATTAGTTTAAAATTGAAAAAAAGAGAAGTAAATAATGTTGTAAGAAGTGTGTCGCGTGTCATAATCAGTTCCTAACTTCAGGTAGATTGGAAACAATGAAGTTAGTTGTTGGTAACACATACATAAAGTATTATGCCTTTTGCATATATTAGCTGCATATAGAAAATTCACAATATAGTTTTGGATATCTTTACGTGTAAATTTAGAAAAGTTAATCAGCAATGACCGACGATTCCAATGGGGAATCCACGTTCGAATTTGTTGAAAGGAAGACGGACGAATCGTCCGCATCTGGAGAAATTGTGAAAACAGGTGAGATTAAAAATACAAAACATAAACACCTGCGTATCTGTCAAACCCTTGCTACGAATAAAGATACATAATTACATGTACCCTATTATATATAATTACC
The DNA here is from genome assembly GCA_943735885.1 of Stelis phaeoptera. Classification (NCBI taxonomy): domain Eukaryota; kingdom Metazoa; phylum Arthropoda; class Insecta; order Hymenoptera; family Megachilidae; genus Stelis; species Stelis phaeoptera. The sequence continues at coordinate 7,742,819 of OX030939.1, read as the reverse complement.
TGTTGCAATGATTTGTATAGTAGCGAAGAATTTAAGAATAAATAATTGTAAAAAATTTAATTTTAGAAAAAAACTAGAAATAAAGAGCCTGATAAAAGGCAAATACAAACATGTGTATGTTAGGACATTAACAATCTTTTAATGTCGTTAGTATTTAATATATTATTTCAGCAGTATATTATATTTTACTTGAAAGCAGAAGCGAATAGTTTTGTTAATGAAAATCTTAGTTTATTGAGATTAATATTTTGTTATGATATATGTAATTTGTGTAAATAACAAAGACAATACAATTTACAGATTCTTTCAGCAGCTTATCTTCATCTACATCTTTGTTAATGCCATTAGGCGTATCGACATCTACAGGAAATTTGTTATCAAATGTAGCACCACCTAGTGCATTGCCTAGCTTCATATCAAATCCTGGAATGATAATACCAGAGAAACCTAACAATTTGGAATTATCTGCCCAAAAGAAACATCACGAAAATGAGCCTGTTAAATCAATGTTAAACGCTACAGTACAATCAAAGCCATTACAGCAGGAAATGCCTCAGATGACTACAACTACCGTTGTAACTCCGTCCGTACAAAATGTGCAAGCCCCAATGCCGTCAGAAAGTCTGATACAGGACACAGGAATGGTTGGTGGTGGCCTTCTGTCATGGGTCAAGGAAACAGTGGTGAACAGTAATGTTTTAAGTAAAGTTGCGGAAAAAGCAAAAAACAGTATGAATACAATGATTACAACATTAGATCCTCAGATGCGTGAGTTCATTTGTAAGTAAGAAACTTAGTAATGGAGGCATAGAGATTTAAGTTATCTCTAGTTCTTACATTTAACTTTACTAATATTCTGTTTCATCAAATTTTCTACTTTAATACAATATCACTGTGTGTGTGTGTGATTATGTTATTGCATCATAACTGATGAAAATATATATATATATATATATATATATATATGCCATGTTATTTTTGGATGAACTGCAAGCCAAACTTGATTCAATGAACTGTAGTGTACACTCTTTCAACTGTCATTTGCAATATAAAATTTTTAATGTTGCTGATATAAATTGTTTCATTCATCTTCTCTTTATTTACTAGCTTAAACTGTAACTGTGTATGTGTGTAATAGTTATATAAATATTATATACAGAGCCAAAGCATTTCAGTAATCTACAGTGTAAATGCTGATAGTAATAATTTAAGGCTATGATTTAAATAATTTTGCAAGTAAAATTATTGATTGCAAGTTGTAGCCTCGTGTATAGTTGTGTAAAATAGTAATTGTTTAAAACAAAAGATTCTATAACATAAAAAAATATACCATAATAACAGTAATGGAAGGAAAAATTTAAGGAACAGAGTATAAGTTTTACCTTGTTCACACATGACTAAGAACAACTTATAGCAAGTGTGCAAACATGTTAGTTAATGTAAAATATATACAAGCTCTTTGGAAAATGTACATTTCAGATTCTGGTGGGGACATGGAGATTGTAGTAGCATCGGATAAGGATGCTAAAATAAGTCCGGTGCGTCAGGCTTTCCAGACGGTTTTTGGAAAAGCAACAGTAACGTAAGTAACAACATATAAATGTATATCTAACTTGTTTAATATTATGTTTCACGATATATTGCAGTGGTGTAGCGGTAGAAAGTACTGCCGTTGCCGTTCAACCTGTTGGTTTTGCCGCTGGAGTGAAAGGAGCCGAAGAGAGAATTAGCTTTGCACGAAACATCCCGTCACTTTCAAAAGATATTCCTATAATTGCTGTAGAAAATTTTTTGTTAGAAGTTGGCGAAGACAAGTGGTACGATTTAGGTGTGATACTTCTGAACGATCCTAAACGCAACGTGAATCTACAAACGTTCACCCAAATGACACCGGTACCGAGCCAAATAGTAACAATGGCACAAGATGCAACACCTGAAGATTATCCTCTTAAATGGTCTGGATTGGCAGTTACTGTCGGTAGTTTAATGGCAAGCAGTTTACAGGTTTGTTTCGATAAAAATATATAATGCTATCGGCAATATAAAAAGAAAATATTCTTTTTTAGGTTCCTCATAACGAGTGGCATCACGCGCTTACTGGAATTTCTAGAAGGGACATAATACTTTTAGCAGTTCAATCGCTAGCTGGAATTTATAAAAATACAATTAATCCCGTGTAAAATCATCACGAAGAATACGCCAATGCAATTTATCGACTTCTTGCGATTTTGTAAATACAATTTTACTAATTTATAATATACTTCAATCAAATACCAAGATTTATTTTTTAGGCTCGTACTTGTAACGTGTATCTAACAATTGAACGAATCATTGAAATCGAAGATTTAATTTCAGTTAACGTGGCATATTTACTAATTTAGTACGTACTCGTAAATTGAAGTGTATTTTAATTATATGTGGCAAAATATGTACAAACAAATTGATTAACTGAAAAGACGAAATATATTAAAAAATAGGTTTGTTATATGTATTTTATCATGCTCCAATTAAGCACATCGATACGATCACATACTTTATTTTATTATCAAAATAAAATTAGTTGGATATTTGTAATTTTAAACAAACTTGTACTTACCCCTAATCCTATCTGATTTGCATCCAAAACGTTTGAACTTGATTAATACTAAGTGATCGGGTATTGTTAACAAATTAAAACGCTAACAAAACATTTTTTTCTTAATTTCATTTTTAATTTCTTGATGTATTTTTCTCAGTCCAAGTACATTGCTGTATTTCCTTTTTTCTTTCGTTATTAATACCTTCGGGATTTGTCCAATTATTTGAAAACACCAACAAAAAAAGGAATAGACTAATTGTAGTAAAAAAGCAATGTAAAAAATTACTATTTTTTGTTTTTCTTTTCTTTTTTTATACGAAACTGGCAACCCATTGCCACCACAATAAAAATAACAATTAAGTCTTACTTGTTGCCGATATGCTAAAAACGTAAAGCCACCAACTAGATCTTGATAACGTGGCACATACTTAATTAAATAAATGTATAAAATATTTCGCCTTGCACTAGCATACATAGTTTCCGTTATAATTACAATTTATTATCTGTTTTTCCATATTTATAATTGTGTATTTCTCACGGTTCTTTGCGCAAAACAAAGTTCATAATAAACCGATGCGGATTGTATACGGTTCGAGCAATATTAATTGAATTATAATATTTAAATAGATATTTAAATATGGTGTGCGAATCTATGGTTACAATTTATCAAGGTATGAGTTCAAGTCTGGGAGACCTTCCTTCAATCCCTTCCTTTTACGTGTATCCTGTAAAAATGAAAATATTTATGATCGGTATTCATTAATTACTAAGTGCATGTATATATTCGCAGAAAAAAATATGTATGTTTCCCTATTCAGGCAAACCAGGATATACGACTGGAACACCAAAACAAAAAACAAATTTCTCTACCACGAGATTAAAAATGGTAAGGTATATATATATTTTACCGATTACCACCAGTTTTGATCGTGGAACATTCTTTTTTTTTTCGGTACATATAAATTAAAACGAAATGTTTACCTGCACAACTTGGTAAGGTCTAGTGTTCGGTTCCATTGGGTCACCAGGTAAAATCTGCCAGTGGTCAAATACGCATTGTGGGAAAGCTTGTCCTCCGGTGTTGGAACGCAAATCAGCAGTAAAGCCAAACGACTCGTTGACTGGAAGATACGCTTTAACTACGAACATAGGTGTACCAGCAACTTGTTGTTCTTCGAATACGTGACCTCTTCTTCGGTTAAGCACACCATAAATACCACCAACGGCTACTTCTGGGCACTACAAAGATCCATTCACTTTCGTTAATAAACAACGCACGAATCATTTAACTTCCATGAATTTTACTCGTGATTTTAGCTTACCTGAATTTCACATAAGTAAACTGGTTCCATAAGACGAGGAGCGGAAGTGAGGAGACAAGCATAAAGGCAACGTCTTGTGGTAGGAATAATTTGACCACCACCTCTGTGAATAGCATCAGCGTGTAATGTCATATCGTGAATATTGAAACGTACACCTCTCAAGTTTTCTTCCGATAGAACACCCTACGATAGAACATCAAATATTTCAGTCAGCATAAATAATGAATAATTGATTTTCATTCTTTGAAAACGAGTTTGTACCTCTTTCGTAGCCCATTGGAATCCAGCCACGACGGAATCTTTAATTTCGTTAAGATATTGCACTCCCTTCGAACAATCTACAAGAATGTTGGGTCCAGTTCCATCGGGTCCGAAGCACCAAATCTTTCTGGCTTCAGTGATATCATAGTCATACTTTTCGCTCAGATAACGAGCACGTACTTTGAAGTCATCCCTTGGATTAACATCGCCCTGTGCAAGTTACAAATTATTAAGTAACAAACAGATCATTTATATATCCGCACAACTGTTGAAGCATACTTTGTCAATGTCTTCGGCTAAACCATCAGGCATAGGGTATGCCATCATGAACAGACGGTTATGTTTGTTGGGTGATTTCGAAAGACACATTTGATTCGATGGTTCGGAAATTGTTTCTCTGTAAGATACTACAGGATCCGATTTTTTGATGGGTATGCAAGCATGATCCTCTTCCAGGTCCTTCAAACAAATTTCGAGATGAAGCTCTCCGGCACCGGCAATAATATGTTCTCCTGATTCTTCGATGATACATTGTACCATAGGATCCGACTTCGCCAAACGTTTGAGACCTGTGGAAAAAAGATTGAAAAACATTAAAGAAAATTGTTTTATTACGTATATGAAATATCAATTTTATAACGTTATTCAGATTTCAACTAAAATCATGGTTTTATCATAACCCAATGCTCAACGTGAAATTTCATCATTCGTTATTAAGTTTTAGTATAATTTATTTGACGAAATACGTTAATGGTTGTACCTTCGACCAACTTGGGCAAATCGGCTGGATTTTTCGGTTCGACAGCGACACGCACGACAGGCGAGACTGAGAATTTCATGACCTTCATGTTATGTGCATCTTTAAAGGTGGTAATAGTACCAGTCTTTACTAAGAATTGATCAACACCAACAAGTCCACAAATATTTCCTGTATTAAAATAATAGAATAGAATTAATAATCGTATGTGAAAAACTTTTTAATACTTTAATACTATTAATTTGTAAAATCAGTTGGCCGTTCTATTGTCAATCAAAAGGTATCAGTACAGGTCTGTGAGAACAATCATCATCGAACTGTTTGATTAAAACATTTAAAAATTAAAAGAAAGAAAATTTACAAACCGCAAGGCACATCTTCGATAGCTTCAACGTAACGGCCCATCATCAAAATTGTACGCTGAATAGCTTTCTCGTACAGATCTTCTTTCTTGCCTGGTTGGAAGTTAGGCCCCATAATACGTGCTTTCATACCAGTGCTCACTTTACCAGAGAATACACGACCAAAAGCATAGAAACGACCTTTGTCGGAGGTCGGTACCATTTTTGAAACATACATCATAAGTGGGCCATTTGGATCACAATTCTGTAAAATAATAAAAAAAATATATATATATATTAAAAAAAAAAAGTAATTGTAACGCATAAAAGTAGATTATATATTTATCAGATAAATAACTTAATATCTATCATGAAACTCAGAACAGGTCTGTAATAAATTCATCATATATATATATAGTAGTAACATTTGAAAAATATTGCAAATATAAATACCTTAATACCAATTGCAGCCTCGTCATCAAGTGGACCTTCATACAACATTTCCATACGATATTTTTGAGCAGTAACGGGAGATGGTAAGTGGATGGCAATCATCTGAAGTAAAGCTTCTCCAGCTGGCAGCCATGTTCTCATGACAACCTAAATACATAAAAAGATGCTGATTTATATAACCGTGTACTTACCGGTCAACCCAAAATATTTAAACTTAAAGTATCAGTAAGTAAAGCTTATAATCTCACTCAAAAAAATTTCAGTAGAGATGTCAGAAAAGAATTTTGAGCAGTCATCATAAATATTCCGTGAAAAACAAATAAAATAAAATTAAATACTTTATTAAGAGAAGAGTCTTACCTTAAGAAGAGCTTTACCGTCCTTGTCTTTATCTTCTGGCTTCAGAACAATTCCTAATTTTTGCAACAAGTTATCTGCTTCCTCTTTCTTGTAATTCATAATGCTATCAAATACCTATTAATTAGTTTCATTCGCATTAGTATCAGACGAAAAAATATTTATGTAATCCGAGTATAATTAAGTAGCGTCAATATACCTTATAAATTGGATCTAAGATGTACATGCAGAAGGATCGTTTGTTATCTACTTCCTTCTGTTTACTCCATTTCTTAGTTTTGGGATTGAAAAACGATTCTCCCCATAATCGGTTCATTAGTTTCACAACATCAATTTTGAATTTCTCGGCATACATTTCAGAAAATTGTTTTAATGTGAATGCCCAACCGTGAAGACCAGAACCAAAACCAACAGATCCCTTGCTCGGATCTACCTGTTTATAATAAACACGATTGTGATTAATATAAATAAAAAATGATTACCGAGAAAAATAGGAAAGAACTAGTTACATACTCTAACTTCACCCATAGGGCCATCATCGTCTGAATATGTCGCAATAATAACGTTAACGTTTTCAACAATACGCTGGAACGTTTGATAAAGATCTTCACTATCAAGTTGAAGTTCCAACAATGCTCTGTCCATCTTGTTCATGAACAATACAGGCTTTATACGTTCGGCAATAGCTTGACGAAGTACAGTTTCCGTCTGTACACAAACACCTTGATAAAATTTAAAAAGACGATTATATAATTTTAACGGATCATGATTTTAAACGTACAATAAAATGTAACGAAATTGTAGCAATTGTGCCGTAGCATATTAGTCACGGACATAAGGATAGAGGTCCACTAACAGCGTTTAAACACAGCTGCTTCTTTAATCTCCTTCCATTAATGCACCATCAACACTGTCCATGTGTACTAACCAGTTAAAACCAGCTTGTACACTACAGAGTAACGCTTTGAGTGCTGGAAGGGACTGTTTGTGCAAATTGAATTTTATTGAGATACGTACCAGATACACAATCAACAACTACAAGAGCTCCGTCAGTTACACGAAGTGCAGCTGTTACTTCGCTAGAAAAATCTACGTGTCCAGGTGAATCAATAAGATTAATCAAGAAACCCTTTTCATCTTTGTCGCGTTGATCAGGATTTGTAATAAAAACTAAATCTTTCTCTTCGAGGGCAAAGAACATAGAAATAGCCCTGTAAAAGAAAATTTAACATATGAATTATAGATTGAATTTAAACAATATTTAATGAAAGCTCATAAGACAATCTTACGTGGATTTAATTGTAATGCAACGTTCTTGTTCATCTTTACGGGTATCTGTGAATCGGGTCTCGCCAGCTTTGGCACCGGCGATGATACCAGCCTTGGACACAAGGGAGTCGGTCAAAGTTGACTTTCCATGATCGACGTGCGCAATGACGGACATGTTTCTGATGTTTTTCTTTTTGTCCATCATGGCACGTATCTCATCTACTGTGAAGTTCACCTGAAACAAAGAATATTTGTTTATTAGCAAATAACAAAAAAGCACAAATGTTAAATTGTTATTGCCAAAGCATCAAAAATGTTATATTCTCTTATTTCCTGTTGATCTAGAATCTAGTGCATAAAATTTAAAAAAGTATTAAAAGTTAATGATCTTTATACTGACCATATTGAAATTAATGCTTCACAAATCTTGATTATCATTACTCACATATATATATACATATATATATATATACATATATATATTACAATTTATAAGAAAAGAAAATATCCTTCCTCTGTAGACATTTAATTACACATATTTTTTGTGCTACATCAATTTCTGACCCCAGGTATGTACAACATGCCCATTTTTTCTATATACATCATATGAACGAGGTTTTTCTGTACAATGATAATTAACAAATGGACAAATAACCATTCCTTTTCGGTAAATATTCATTGAGAGCTTTCTCTCAGACTCACGATGTTCCGAGAACATGCTGACCCGTATCGAGGGCTTTACAAAGCTCCATGACACGTTGTCTGCCGAACAAGAGGCAAAACATATTTGAACTTCAAACATAGTTCGCTTCGAGCCTTTTTGGAGTAAAATTTTCAGGAATGTTCCGCTTGAATTTTCGCAGAACCTTCAGAGATCATTGCCCCGGCATATCCATCGCGAGCCTCAAAATTTGTCTTCGAAAGGAGTTGCGCAATCCCAAGTAATCCGCCAGTTTTCAATTTTTCCAAACCCAGGTGACATTTGGTCTTCAAAAATATTCATACCTCTGCACTCCGCATACCATATAGATTTACGCGTTCGTGATACTTTATTACGATCATACGTACCATTTTGGATGTAGTCCGATTTCCGTTGGCCTGGTCAGAAATATACGTGCACCAACAATGGCGGACTCCCTGGGAAAGAACAGGAGTTCCGTGAAAGGGACAAACGTTTTCGTGGACGGCAGAGGGCACTCGTTGTGCATTTTCGTATCGTACCATAGGACCAATTGGAATTTCGTAATCCCTACCACGTGGCGTAATTTGCGCACGCAGAATATATTTGATTGTGTAGAAGCCATTAAACACAAGCTGTGTGGAACATGTTGCAGCAACTGTACCCTTCGGTGCTGCCATCTAATTGCTTTAAATCTGAATTTGAATAAAATTAAAAATGGTACATGACCTTTTTTTATTTTTCCTATTTATCTCGTGTAATATTCTGACACAAAATTATTTTATTTAACATTACGAATGATACATTATGGAAGGAGTATAAGTTGTAGGGGGAGAAAATGATGAAGGGTGAAAAAGAAAGAGATAAAGTTCAAAGATTATATAAGAAACATTGCTTAGATACGAATACATTTATCATTATATATTATTTTCTTACTTTCTGTTAGTCAATGATCTACTTGTACAAAATACTGCGTTAATTTTACAATTACAATTCCGCATTGTTGCTAGTATATATAGATATCTGTGTACAAAACATATTAACGGTTGTGCGTTTTCTTATGAAACATTCATCCTTAGGAACGTTAGAATTTGTGCAATATACATTCATTCGTATACTATATACTATACGTGAACATTACTTACAGTTTTACATTGATTTCATTAAAACTACAATAGTTTAATAGACTGTATCTTGTTGAACATAGAAAGAACAATACCAAATATATAAAAACATTTTAAATACGTGTACAGGTGCATCTAAGTTTCTGTTTGTCTATACTTGAAACATAAAATAATTAGATTACTTATTCACATTATGAAATAAAGTATTGAAACCTTTTAAAATGAAATCTGCAATTTATCTTAACCGTACACATTTAACGAGTTCCCTTGCAGTTCCGTTCATGGACGTTTACACGATCAGGATTAAATGTCCTCCCACATCGCTTGCATGGGACCAATTGACTCAAGTGCGATTTCCAGCTGGCCTCAACCGTTGCTGCCAAGTCGATTACCATATCTCCCGTTTCTGGGTCACCTGTGCATAAATTATGTCATAAATATTTTTTTCCCCCTTCTGAGAGAACAGAAAATTAAATATAAAGATTATTCGAAGTGTTTAATAAAGATCAGCTTTACCCCTGTCGGCATGCAGCCGCACCACCGTTAGATCAATATACATAATTACGTTGGCTTTGAGTTCGCTGGTAAAGTATGGGGGCACGCAATCAATGTTTAACTTTCTTGCATAATGAATAAAGCTTATGGAATCTGAATAAACTGCAGATAGAAAGAGGAAAAGAATGATAACTTACGGGTATAAACAGTTTCAGGTCTCTCCGGTTCTTTTCTTCTTTGATCCGGTGACAGTTTGTCATTTTCCACGTGCCATTTTTTCAAACATTGCGGCTCGTGAATCGCTATACTAGTGGAGCCGAAATCTCTGCCACATATATAACATGTGACCAATTTCTTCAGCCCGTTATCCTAAAATCAGTTGTCTTCGAATGATTAACAAAACTCATAAGGGGCAAACAACACCATATTTTATTCAAAACGATCAATATCGATACTGTACACAAAATTGGATAGCCAAGCTGTACACAAAATTTCATAAGAAGGCTTAAGAATGAACAAAGATTTGTCTTCATGCAAACTGCAGGATATAAGCATGCTTTCCAACGCGACTCACCCCTATTGGACTAACAATATTATCTGGAACGGTAGTTGCCTCTGATTTAAGTTGACTATTCGAGTTTCTTCTTCGTGATTGCTTCTCGTTCTCGATATTCCACCGCCTCATACACTGAGGCTCGTGTATCTTGATGCTTTTCGTACCGAAATTTCTGCCACAGGTTTTACAAGCAATCATAAGCGGACTGGCTCGTGATGCGATGGCTGATTTTTCTGGAACGGGACTTTCTGACTTTTCCGATTCCGAGTTCTATGGATGAAAATATTGTACTCGTTAATTTTTTTAATTCCACAGTTTCAAGAAACGATAAGTATAGCTGATTTAATTAAACAAATGATATATTCACCTTTGACGAGGCTTTGCAACTTTTCTGATGGACAGCCAGACGATTAGGGAAAAACGTTCTTCCGCATTTTGGACAGGGGACCAACTGCGCCTAAAAATATAAAATTTCATAATTATTTATCTGGATAAAGGTCAACATACATTTTGACAAAGATATTTTAATAAATTTGTATGATTCAGAAGAGGAAATCCGAAACAAATGTTTGGCTTGTTTGGTAGTTCTAGTGTTAATCTTGAACTTAACGAGTCGCAGTGCGGTTCTCAGTTTTTAGACCAAACATGCCGTTAGTCTGAAATAACTGAACCTTTACGATAAATGTAGGCCAGCACCTTGAACACGATAGGGCTAAAGGATTATAGTGCGTGACATGTTTTCTCTGTGTGTAGAACTCCGGTATTTGCATTCCTATACGTATAGTACATAGCTATGCACGAGGAACGTGTAAGGGTGAGCTTTAACGAGTCACTTCATTACGCATGCTGTAATCGATTTAAAAGCATGTTTCTGATATTAAAAAGTAGAATAACTGCATTCGTTTTACATCAATAATTCGTCGAAGCGATTGTTAAACGTAGCTTTATTTTATTTTTCCTAGCATTTCTTAAAGTTTTCTGATTATTAAACTTAAATGTATTCATATTGTTCGTGTTTCGTGTCAACCCATCGTACGCACTGTTTATGTCCGGACTCATACGTAACAACTTGTAATTACGTTACATCATCGCTCAATAAAAGTCATCGTCAGTTCTCAAACAATAATGACTCATTCGGTCAATCAAATTGCATTTTCCTATTACGATAAACACGAGCTGTTTTTTGCGAATCTTTCTGACCTTCGAAAAGGCGAGAAAAATACGCTAATATTTTAATTAAAGACGGTGTAAAATATTTAAAATAATAGTAGAAATTATCATTTAAAATGATAGTTTGAAAAATAAACGGAATGAAAATTTTCATTTCAATTATCGCTAATCTCAACGATTCGCCGCCTATTAACCATTATTCGCAAATTACAACTACCAAACGAATCAGACTGACCTGCTTCGTGTTTCTTCTTCGAAATTACAAAATTGATTACGATGCTTTTATCGAAATGAAGAATTATCGCATGTGCTGATTAATGTTAACAGTAGGTATATGCATTGAGCGTCGGTAGTTCCAGTTAAAAATGAAAAATCATTCGATCGAAGGTAGGCTATAGGTGCAATTTACATGTTTGAGGAGACGTTCAAACGACATCGCAATACCTGACTTTCTTCCCATGCAACTACGTTCCATTCTGAATGACTGATCGCAACGTCGGGTCTCTGAGGGGTTGGCCGTTTTTGACTCGCTGGTAAGGCGTTGTTCTCCCGTTCCCACTTCTGCAAATAAACCATTGATTAGTATTTAAATTACAATCCTATGAACCGTATACCATTAAAAATTCTAAATAATTTGATCATTTGACCCTTGTTCACAGGAGACAATGAATAGTCGATCGAAAGCAAATATGAATTTCAGAACAATTCATGGTAAAACGATCGATCTACACGCAAGACATAATTGATGTTCTTTTATAGATAGTCCATAGATACATAGATATGATTGTCGTTCGAGGTTGCCTATATAGATATTAGCTAAAGCGAAAAGAAATGTCGCTTTTTTTAACACTTGGATGCCTTTTTAAGGGAAAATTTAAGGGAAAATTTTTTTATAAATAAATTTTTCCGTACCGAATAAAAACGACATTTCTTTTCGCTTTACCTAATATATCGAACCACGGCTCACGTGTAAAATTACAAGGCAGGCAGCGATCGTTTCATGCAATTTATCTATAGCGAAAGACATCGATTCACGTCTATGTAAATGTCTGTGATATCAACTCGGAAGAATATACACCGTACATATGTATGTTCCTATCGATTTTACAAACAGCCTTGATGTATTACGTACTATCAAACGGAACGATTCAATAATATTCATACATCGTTATCGTGACCGTGAATAATAGATACGGTTCAAGTTCGTCGCAAAATTAGACCCCTCCGATGCTAATATTAACGTTCCTCTAACTTGATGGTCCTAAATTAACCCTCAGCGTCTATAAAAATTATACGCGGCAACTAGTTGAACGTTAAACCAAAGCTGATCCAATAAACAATCGCTGCAAACATTGATAATTAACGGAAACAATAAACGTCCAAACGGAAATCATGATTCGTTTAAAGATGGAAAACTTACTTGCATACACCTAGGCTCGTGAATGGGAAAACTAGCGGTACCAAACTCGCGTCCGCAAATGTAACAAGTGATAGTCCTCGGCCCTTTTTTAATCGGTGCCGAAGATGCTCTGTGCGATGGACTCGATCGTTCTTCCGGGTTAACAGGCTTCGACTTTCCCTCAAGGACGACCGTTTCCTCGATTTTGTTCTTATTCTTGTCGCTACGGAAATGCAGTGCCACGGGTTTCTGAACAGTCTTCGGCACCGTTGCCTTGGTTCTCGTGTTCGAAGGACTGTCCTTCGTCTTCGACTGAGCGCTCTTCGGGTGACTATGAAACCGCTCCGGTTGATCCGGTTTCCCGCAACTCTTGCAAGGCTCCGGGGCGTTCCTAGTCGAAGAAGCGGTGAACATCTCCAAATCATTTTGTATCGTGGGCTTCGAGTTCTTCTTCTTCAACGTGGATAACGAAGGAATCTTATGGCTGGTCGTTTTGCTTCTGAAGGTGTCAAAGGATTATCGTCAAACTTGTGAAATTAGCATAGTATTAGTAATGATAGTAATTTCCTTATTCCATATCGGTAAAATCACCAGTCATTAACAAATGTATCAAACATTGAAAATTCAACATCCAATCGTTCCAAAGTTATTTAAAATTCATAAATCATCACGAACCTATTATTATTGTCATCCAGTTTTCTGTTATCTAAGTTCTTCTTCGTCGCCGCGGCTTCCTGGCCGATGATTCGCGCCTGTTTCCGCATTATCGGCGATTCCACGGATACCTCGAGGTGATCCAGCCTGGTATCCAGAATCTGTTCGAAGCTATGCCGTTTGTAACGCGCGGAGAAGGGACCGTTGCACCACGTCGCACCATTCGACGCGTGACTCTGTTGTTGGTTTTGTTCGCCAACGGTGACGTCTTGCCGGCACCTTGACGACGAAGGGAACGCCGCGGTACCACCACCTTTCGACAGGCGAAACCGCGTCATAGAATGGACGAGCAACTCTTTGCTCAGCACAGACATGTCAAGCTTATCGACCAAATCTGGGTCCAATACGCTCGGCTTCTCCAGATTCGCCGTCTTTGGTCGCTCCAGATCGTTGTACAAGGACACGCCACGCTTCATCTTAGGCGGCCAGGTTCCCGTGTCCGGGGTTTTCGACTTTCCTCGTTGTTGTTTTCCCTTTTCTACCCCATTCGTACGATTATTAAGTTTATAATATCAAAAAATAAAAAAAGAGGAAACTCAAGATCCGATTTTCGTTAAATCGATATTGTAACGTAAGAAAAAAAGTTTGTTTGAAAATGGCTGCTGCTTTTTATTCTGGAAAACGTGTATATAGAAAAATATAGAAAAATGAATACTTCTAACCGAGGTGAAATTTATAGCAATAATTATTGATAGTATTTTCTTTTTCTAATCGAAGATCATATCATTTTTTAACACAGACAATTTCCTCAGGATTTATAAATTGAACTAAAGCATACGCACAGATTGAATTATAATTTGTTAACAATATTGTTGAATAAAGTGCGTTTCTTAAAAGTTTAATTGGAACTCACTTTCCAATATATCCAGATCATCCTTGATCACCAAAAACGTTTTTTCCGACAGATACTCTGTTGGTCCCTTTTTCCATTTCATGATTCTAACGATAAGTGTACTTCCAACAGTTCGACACTTTGAATTTGACAAGATAAACAATTTGAAATGTTTAGTTTAAAGTTGAAGAAATCGAACCAACATTCAACATTCCAGTGTAATCATTTGTACGAATTCGATTTACCACGTATCAAAATGAATTGGATTTAAAGATTCCGAACGATTATTGTAATCGGGGATACATTTGAATTGAATTGAAATTTTCTAATTCTTAAACATTTATGGTTATCGTGGCAAACAAACGGATTGTTCTTTCTCCCTGACACCTCGCTGAATTTAGCTTTCACCGGTATGTTCATGATGTCACGTTAATCGTTTCGTAATTTCTTTTCAATTCCCATGGTGAAAGTTCAGTTACAACATTTGTCACGTTTAAAAATATTAATTTAATCGCAGGATAATCCGATGAACGCGAATCACAAAATACAACCACGATATAAATCTGCTTGCACGTTTTCGGGACGATCCACAGAATCACGATCAGTAAATACACGTAATTAATGATTAGTGTACGTAACAATTTTCGGGATAATAAACAAAGATGTACATATGCTTTTTGCTCCTTCCAAACGCTATAGATAATATAAATTAAATATATTTTTAAACTAAAGAATAAAAATCACGTTCTAATACTGTTCGATTCCTGAGGATCATTAAAACAGTTTACAGATGTTTGTTTCGATTAACAAACTTTGTTGTATCGCTTTGAATTGTGCGCGAGTTTGTTGGAAGAAAGGCGGCTTAAAACGCGTAGCCCTTTGTCAAACACCCGGTGCACTATGCTTCGGTTTACCTTGCCATTGGCTACATATAGCTTTTACCTTTCTCATTGTGGTTGAATGTGTGAGAATACAGGTGGCTAGGAAAATCGATCCAACAACCACTTTTAAAGAACTATACCGCGGTTCCTTTGTATGGGTTTTCGTAATCGCGAGAAAGCATGTTATTACAACGTTCGAGGGTTTCAAGTAGGGGATTATATCACGAGTTGCGTAAATCATGCACAGACCAATATTCTGACGTATATAATGATAAAAATAAAGTTTGCAATTAAAGCTATCGGCGGCACTCCCTATTACATATTAGGTCTTCTTATTTACAATCTCGTTATCGTACTCGTGAGTAAAGAAGGCGCAATTATGCATAAAAGTGAAATGTTGAGTATTTCTGCGTAATGATAATATAGCATTATTTTGAAATATACGGGTAAATATCATGTACAACAGTACAGTTTTATGGATTTGCGCACAAAATTGCGCATTTTTATTCAAATATGTCACTAAAAATATGACCTTCATAATTACCGTAAAAGAACAGGTAACCTTCCCTACATCTAAGTAGTCTATTTACAGAAATACGTAATGTATATACATAAAATATTGAAACATTATCGACGGTATCGATAACGTTTGAAATGAAACCATAGCTGGAAAATATTGTTGTGAAATTGGCACCTAAATCCACGTTTATACGAGTATTCCCATTCTCTGTTGACGATTTTGAACGCAATGTCTTCATAAGGTGGACCAGCATGGAATCGTAAGATAGCAAAATCTTTGTTATCGGCACAGGGTGTCTGAAAATTACAATGTTTTTATTGCTTTCAAATTCATTAATTATCTGTAACAATACGAAGCTAATTAAGATGATGTATCTTACCAAAAAATATTCAGGAGTTGTATTTTTGTCAATCAAATCTGGATAAAATATATTGAATTTGTAGCCCTGTACAATTTTCGGTGGTGGGTTATCCATATCGTAATGCGTTTGATTGTATTTATTCCATTCAAAACCGGTATGAACCCGATTGAAGTATCTTGGTTTTCTAGGTCTGTATTTATCAGACCATAGATAAATTTGCGCCTCCAGAGACGATTCGACGCTGAATTGTGCTTCATCCGAACTCATATTTTTCCGTGCTTCTCTATGCATCGCTTGCTCTTCCGCAGTCATCACGTTCTGAATTTTTCGACCAGTACTGAGCACTTGATTTCTTGCGTACTCCAATCGTTTATTGTCATCCTCTTCCAAAGTAACCAACGTGCCTGGCTCCAGTTGAGAATAAGGTATATATTTTGGAGAATACCCTCCTGATTCGTATTCGCAAAACGATTCTGACAAAAGGTCGTCCGCCGCATTATTAGTTTCTTGTTCCTCGCTAGAATTGTGTAAAATAAAATTGAGTTTTTTTTTTTTTGTTTTACACGCATACACATACGTAATAATATACATACTCTGATTGACTATCTTCGCTTTTCTCTACAATCGCGTTGGTAGATGATTCTTCCGGCTTTGTCGATTGTTCAGCACTTGCTTGCGAACTTTCAGGTTCATTTTCCGTTCTTGCAACTCCCTGTTCAGCAATTAAAACCTCCAATTTTTTCCGTAAATTTTCTTGATGTCTGTCTCTTAACCGTGCCCTCGCCATGTGCGCTGAAGAGAATAAATAGCTACTACAATCATTCACGTTAAACGATATAAGTTAACATTGTTCAAGTAGTCGTTAATACGTACCTTTTAGTTGAGATAACAGACTTTCCCAGTATCCTATATCAACACCTTCGGGCTTCCCTGTAATTTTTGCCTCGATCTGTAATTGCAAAGCTTCTAATTGTGCAGCCGTTTTTCCTTTGAAAATAGCAGTCACATCTTTGGCTACCGACTCGTGTATTCCTTCTCTTCTGCCGACGGCTACAAACATTAATTTATTAGTATCCTTTATGAAAAACTATTAATAGAACTTTCGCGTTATGTTACTTACCAACTTCGTATTCTGATCTTTCTAATTTTCGCAATTTGTGTAATTCGTCTTCAACAATCACCGTAATATCGTTCCAATAATCTAAATTTTTACCACGTTCCAATTCTTTGTAAACCTTAATATCCTCAATAAGATCTTCTAAATCTTTTACGTGTAGTCCGCGTAAATATGTGTAGGGTTCGTGCATCTCTACCGCATCAACTTCTTCCTCCGCACTAATGTATTTTGCAAGAAGATCGATCGGCTTTGCTCTACCATCTTGTATTCTTATACGCGATCTCAATCTTGCTTGCTCTAAATGGAATTGATCCTCCTGTCTTGCCCATTGTTCCAATTGAGCGGCTTCTTTTCCTCTTTGCAACATTGTCATTTCTTCTTCCCTTTGTTGCCTTTCTAGTTCTCTTTCTTGCCTTCTTTTTTTCACTTTCTCTAATTCTCTTTTATTTTCTTCTTGTTTGTATCTGTTTCTAATTTCTAATTCTTCCCTACTGACACCGAGCAAACCCTCTTTCTCAAGTTTCTTAGACCACACAAATGTTGAAAGCAAATTTCCATCACCAAACGGATTATCTGTATTCGTATAATGTAAATAATCGTTATCCCAACCCATTCTTTCCTTTCTCTTGCGCTCTTTAGCTTCCTTCTTTTTTAAACGACGTAATCTTTTCTCTTCTGGGGTTTCTGTAGCCTTCATTAATTCTTTCTGGCGTTTTCTTTCTTCGATCTGTTTCTGACGCTGTTTTTGTAATTTCTCTAAAAGTTTGGTGGAATTTGAAGAAGAATTGGATATAGACGAACTGCTAGAGTCACTGGAATTTGATGAAGATGAAGACGTCGACGAAGATGACGATGATCTAGAATAAGAAAAATCATTTCAAAACAAAAACAATAATTAATCATAACCTCAAAAGAACTTGTATTTCCTTACCTTTTACTACTTTTATGTTTTGAAGATTTCTTACGAGATTCGCGTGATTCCGAAGAATTTCTGTGTCCGGATTTTTTATATTTTTGGCTCGAACTTTTAGAGCGTTTATGTCTTGACTTAGATCTTCTAGAATGACTATCATAATCACTGTCGCTATCCTTACGTGAAACTTTATCCTTGTATCTATAATCTCTATCTTCTTTTTTCGATTTACTGTAATCTTTCCTATGAGAATACTTATCCATTTCTAACGCGATCTGTTTACAAAAGATATTCTTAGTTTTCTTCTTATGACATTTAACCTCAAAAGAGATACTTGGACGCAATAATGTTGGACGCCATTATGCGACGCTAGACAGCTGATTCCGGTTTACTTTTTATGTTCATATTTCCGTTTATTATTAATATAATAATAGTACAATAAATACCAAACATTTTAATATTTTTACAACGAAGATAGAAATTTATGAAAATTATTTTATTATCGCTTTCATTGTACGTATGAGTTCATTTGAACGAACTATCAACGACTAAGGAGTACTTTTTGTTCACTCTTCTTGACGCGACATCCGTTAAACTTTCAAATTAGGGGGCCGGGGGCATACGCTGTTGGAAGCAGTTGGAAGCTTTTCGAAAATTCATGCGTGATTTTCGGGAGTGTTGTTTACTGGCTATATAAGTTATTGCTTTAAAGGTTCAGATTATTTAAGTGAAACAAGATGTCGGATAAAATCTATTACTCGGGTAAATATTACGACGATAAATACGAATACAGGTTGGTATGAATAACGACAAAGCATAATGTTCCATTTAGATTTTGATTTTAGTCAATTGTGCCATTTTGAATCGTTCCAATAGACGTTGAAGAATAATTTTCGAAATATTAAGTTAGGTTAATCATTTGTAAAGGCAGGCTTGGTAAAGACATTTTTGTGTAGCAAAATTCGCAAATTCGACGAATGTTTGATGAATGCTTCATTTCTTTGTCCTTTTTTTGAACGCAGATGTTAAATATTTAAATGGCTGTCCAGCATATTCTTTTGTTCGCTTTGTTAGCCTAAACGAATTTATTCCGTTATTTCATGATGGTGCAATAATATAATTTCTTAACAAGAATTCAAATTTCACTTATTTGTATATTAAAATTATAAACATGAATCAGGAACGTAAATTTCATATTCGAATATCAAATAGCAGTAGCAAAGATGTCAAAGCTTATAAATTGATTTATTAAATCATCTTTTTAATAGAATCAATTTGATCAATTTATTGAAAATCATTATGCTAAAAGAACATGTAATTTTATAACAGTAAGAAATTACTAACAAGTCCAGTTATTAATAATGATACGTTTCATTGTATTAGGCACGTAGTACTACCAAAAGAAATGGTCAAATTAGTACCAAGTACCCGTCTCCTTCGGGAACAAGAATGGAGAGCTATGGGTGTTCAACAAAGTCAAGGATGGGTACATTACATGATCCACAAACCAGGTATACTAATTTGTAACATCTAATATTCAACAAATACGAGGAGAAAGCAGTTTGAGTTAACATTTGTATGTTTCAGAGCCACATATTTTACTCTTTAAAAGAAAAATAACATCACCGCCACCGGAGAATTAATCATACTGACCTGATTGTGTCTCTTTGTAAATATTGCTTCAGATCATTGTTTATATTCATACAAAAGCTCAGCTATAATGACAGTTCACTCATCGTTGGTTTCTAAGATTTAATATTACGTATCGTACCTAAAATCATTTGAAAATTGACTAATCCAGAGGATAAAATAACAGTTTTACAAAATTCTTTATTGTAATAAGAACGTCATGTTTTTGTTTTCATTACTTGAAAAAAATTGTTTATAAGTATCATCAAAATGTTCTGTATATATGTCTATAGGATTCCGTAGTTTTTAACCGCAGTTTACATTGTTCTTAACTTTAGTACCACCACGACAGTTTGGTATTTCATTTAATTTAACCGAAGTAGCGACATGCCATCTTATTTTTTTCTGAAAATTATAATTCTGCAGCAGAATCAATTGTTCTGTTTAAGAATTTCTTGAGTAAGAAAAATCTTTATAACTTTGTGATTATAAAGTGCCTTGCACAAATGTGCTTATTGTTAAGGTATACTTTAGTGTTATGCTTAGAATAATCATTCCTTATGTTTAACAAGAATGATGTATTATAAAAAAAAGTGCCTTTAAATTCTAAGTTCATTAACAGCATATATACTAATTCGCGAATTTCATCATTAATAGTTAAGTATTAAATTTCATGTTTATTATATATTTTGCTGCAAGATTTTTACATTAATGAGAATTAAATAATGCGTTTATTTTACATATAATTTTCTTTAAGTTATGCTCTCTCATATTTTCCGTAATGCCATTTTATCAGTATTTTCCAAAGCCAATTTCTATGTCTTAATATTAGACGATTTTCATTTATTTTTAATAAATAAAACTTGTATTGTCAGTTCTTAAATAAATATTTGTAGCTAATGTTTTCAGTTTTTCATTCATTTTCCTTATGAAATATTCTATACATAATTCTTGTAATAAGCTTCTGACGTTATCCAAATAATTCAATAATTTTCATGCCGAAATAATTACCAACAATGAAAAGGAAACGAACCTGAATGCAAACAAAGTTGTCTGGACGTTTAGTAAACCGTGCGTGTATGACTCTCTCGCATGGCAAAAAAGAGTACAACAAATTTAGCCGAATATACGAGAAAGAGGGGGGGGGGGGGGCAGAATAATTAAAAGAACCACGTGACTGACCTCAATCCAATTATACAAACATCGTTCCTAGCGGTCAAGTATTTCTCACACTAATTTTTGCGAATTGTACATACATTAATTAAATCATCGTTTATGGACCGACGTATGTATGTTGCGTGTGTACTTTTCGTTTCACTTTTATTACATAATTTCGTTACCGTTTTGTATCTTGTAACAAGGAAACTAGCGATTAACAAAGTTTGTTGAGATAATACAAAAATCTACATACTATGTGGTAAATATGTAAGAAGTATGATCAATTATCAACCCATAATAATCGTTAAGTTTTCTCCAAAAATAGCTACTGTGTCGTAATAATTATGTACACGATTCAATGTATCGTGTTTATACCGATTACTTAAAGCGTTGGCCGCATATGGTATAACCATTCATTCAAGTTCTGAATGCGTGTGCGATCCGGGTACACGCGGGTTTCGTAAACCGCGTGTATGTCGGGATGCGTGCGCAAGCATGTGTCGTTACAAGGATTCACGCCTACATGTGCAAAGGTAACATCAGAATGATCAGAAGAAGAGGGTGGGAGAATCGTGTATCGAGAGTTCGGCGAAAGGGGGCAAAAAAGAAAAAAACGCACGATGGGGCACAGAAAGAAATAGAATACTGGCGAAAAAAGCTGATGGAGAGGGAGGGATATACTTGATCTCTCTGACACACACACGTATTGCATCCACGCGGATGAAGGGCTTACACGTTCTCATGGGTAAAGCCGGCACTCTACGAGAACCGAGCACACCCGACAGTACGACGATTGCACTCGCGGGAAGAACGACTTTTCGCGCTCTCTAAACCGAAACGTGTTCAGCATCCAAATTTAAAAATTAGCACGCGCGCAACGTGATTCGATCGAAGTGGAATCGCAGAGCTGCGCGCAAAACTTTTAACAACGGTCTATTGTAAATATATTTAATTTAGCGGGTAAGTTAACATTTCCCTCCCCACATTTTCTTTTTTTCATTTTAAATTAACTTTTCATTTTGAATTACTTTTCATTTTAAATTAACAGTGTTAAGTAATACACGAAGTGTACAATAACGCATTGATTTTTGAAAGAAAGAAAATCGCAACAGTTTTACTGCTTTGAAGAAAATTCAAATACATTTGTATACTTAATACAGATCAAAGGGTAAATGACATCATACGTTATTGCACTCATCTCTTTGTTCCGATGATAATTACGAGATTTTTCACCGCGTATTGATAAATGTATTCACTTATCGTGGTAATATAATGAGAAGGGTTGAGCATTTTCATACACTCCGCATCCCGCGCTTACAATACTCCACGTGCATGAGCAAGAGGTTCGAATTGTTTGCACAGAATTACGACTGACGAGACGTATTTTTCTGGGAATCGATTTTCGCGCCAAGAAAAACTTTTAAAAAATAGCTTCCATCAACTGGATTGACATGGCAAAATAGATTTTGATCGATTATATAGTTGATGATATTTTCTTGGCCGGTGTTTCACTTGCGTACAATCTTTTTCTACAGTGGCATTTCATAATTTTATCTATGTTTGGCTCAGTTTTATCTATAAACTCACGCGCACGAGTCTGCTTTGCACAATAGTTCATTGTTACCGAACAAACAAATAACTCGAATTCGTTCAAAATTTTACAAGTGCCGCGCGTGCCTTATCAACTATTATTTCTCCTCTGTACCAATCCGTACGGGAATGTCACGTGTTTAACTCCTGTCCTGTGACTACATTTGCTTTCGCTGAAAGGTGCTTATAAATCGACCTTTCCCACTGTACTCGATCGTTGAAGCACATCGATCATTTCTCGTTTCTCTTTGCCGCTTTTTCTTTTCTTCTCCAGCACGTGTATCCGCGCGAAAAGCTACGGCAGGATAAACAGTAGAATTAGTAGATGTTTTGGCGGCAGGCAATTTTGTTGGTGGATGAAACGCAAAGACAGATTTCCAGGCCAGTTTAAACCGGTTAATACCAGTTCCTCCAAGATACATTGTACATGTGTGTAAGCACGGCACGAATAGAAAAAATCGCCACATTAATTTATATTTTTATCCATTAATCAATCCTGACTATTAATTATCGAAATTGAACGCGTCACACTTTGTACATGTTTTCCTTCTTCTTTTTTTTTTGTTTTTTGTTAAGTGATCTTAATGCGCTGCGATATAATTGTTGTGGTACCAGTTTTCACAATTCGAACATCCGAGACCGGATGTTGTTTGAATTAGGCAATCAAAACGAACTTAATACTGGGTACTTTTAGGATTAATTGAAACAAACAGAGAGCTGGCGTACGGCGTGAACGGTGCTCGAAACCGACAATTAACATTTATGAATATTTCATATCGTTTACGTTATATAATTGATTATATTACGCATCTTAAGGCGATTAGTTAGTATGCAGGATCAATGAGTCTCTGTGGCATATTGTTTTTTTGTTCCACTAGCATTTGCAATTATGTAGATAACAACACGCTTAGTAGTTACATTCCGATGTAACAACGCGAGACTTGGAATCAAGAATATATTATAAATATTTTAATAGTAAACATTGCCAATATATATCTTTAACACTTACGTAATTTGCATTTGTTTTTTTTCTATCTTTCGACCAACTCAAACTTCCAATATGATTTGCAACGAGTTTTCGAACGACGAAGCCGAATCAAACATGACTCAGACCTTGAAAACGTATACCACGGTATTTTAATTGTTAAGTAATAAACTTCGTTAACACGTGACTTCGTTTTGCTTTTGCATGGTCGGTCATCCGATAACTAAAAAGTATGTCGATTATACATTAAATCACGAGTTTAAATTAGACTTATGGATTACTGACGCGATACACGGAAAAAAAAGAAATGCAAATACATTGATTATATCTTAGACCCACAACTCATGAAAGATAAAGAATTTTATTGCCGGGGAGCACAGCACGAGGGGCCACTGACCGTCACCGGTCGATGTTTATTTAATACGATTAATCGGTTCATTTACCTGCGCTAATCATTCCAAAATCATCGCAGACACTCGGGTCATTGTGATCCTTTTCACGGATATCTCCTTAATTCACACTCTTGCTCCTCACACATCGACTATTATCACCGTTCTCCACAACGCCTGCAAACATTCATTCTTATAATCGTGAAAGCGATCCACGATTCGACAGAATGACACAGAAAGATAATAAAATAATTGGGCTGGTAAGTCGCGTATCGCTTGTAACTTACTACATGTATAAATATACTACACCTTGTATCTTTCTTGAAGCAACATTCCATTATCATAGCGGGAGAAAAAGTTTGCGCAACGTCTTTCCGCGAATTACAGCGTTCATTCATGTCAAAGTCGTAAACTTTCAGATTTCGAATCCGCCATACGTTTGTCCTCTTCTTTTTTTTTTTTCAGGATAAATATTTGTCATCATGGCACGACCGAGAAAATGGAAAAAATTCATGTCAGAGAATATGTTGACAATGCTCACCATCCTGGGCGTCGTAGCCGGTGTTATTCTAGGTTTCATTTTAAGGAACTCCAGAAGCGAGCCATGGACCAAACGCGAGATCATGTACATACAATTTCCAGGAGATATATTCCTAAGGATGTTGAAAGCGCTTATCTTGCCGTTAATTGTCGCCAGTATTATTAGCGCGATCGGCGGTTTGGACCTTAGTTTATCTGGTAATTGATAGGTATACGTATGTGTTCTTTAAGAGACCTTTTTGTTTTTATCTCGTAAGCAACGGGCTGCGTGGGCGTACAAACTTGTTTGCGTGAAGATACTCGGTTTGGTAAATCACCGATTACCAGTATTTTCTGGTGCAATTTAGTTCGCTTATACGAGAGTAACGCGAACAATACCGATAACAGAGGTTCAACTTTCATTATCTTTTTTTTTTTAATTATAAACTTATATACGCGTATAAATGACGCGACAATTAAGAAGAATCAGAAATGGTTTATCCAACTTTTCCAATTTCGGGTTTTCCTTATTTACGCAAAATGATAGCATTTGTCTCTGATTACCTCATCTATCGTATTATCTCTTTATACATATACTAATGTATAATGTAGTGGATTAAACAATTGCAACCAATTTTTGAGGCACATATAATTTGTAGGAAGAATTGGTATACGATCGATTTATTATTATTCGGCAACAACGATATCTGCTGTGGTGCTGGGTATAATTCTGGTTTTAATCATTAAACCTGGAGAGTTCAGTGCACACAGTTCAGCTGCACCAATAGATGCAAGGACACCTAGAGATGTTACTACTACAGACACGTTATTAGATCTGATTAGGTATCACATATGAATTCATTAAAAAAAAAAAAAAAATATCAAAAAATTCTTATCTCTTTGTAAAATCTGTCTTTCAGAAATGTGTTTCCGCCAAATCTTGTACAAGCTTGTATTGCTCAGGTATGTGCATAAGTGTAATATGATCTTATGTATTATGTAAGTATTATAGATGTTTAAAATATCCTGATTATTGATATTCTGTTATAGTATCGTACTGTATTAGTAGAGCCTGAAAATAAAACAGGAGGTAATTATTCTTGCTTGTATTATCTAATTTCGTGTCTTTTTAATAATATACATATATGTGCTAAAGTAATTAAATATTTTTGTTTTTAGTAAATAGTATATACGATTGGGGTATATCTCATCAGTATGGGGATGGTATGAATACCTTAGGTTTAGTCTGCTTTGGAATTGTGTTTGGAATCGCGCTTAGTAAAATGGGAGAACCTGGAAAACCTCTCTTAACTTTCTTCGACACTTTGGCTGAAGTAACAATGTTAATCACCAGATGGGTTATTTGGTAAAAAAAAAAAACCTATAATGAAAACCGTATATTTAACTAATTTTCGAATTTTTTATGTATTTCAAACCCTTATTCGTTTACAGGATATCACCGATTGGTGTACTTTTCCTTGTTACTTCGAAGCTTTTAGAAATTGAAGATGTTGGTGCCATTGTGGGTCAACTAGGTTTATATTTCATCACAGTATTACTAGGTTTGCTTATTCATGGCTGTGGAACCCTTTCCATTATTTTCTTCATTTGTACCAGGGAATTGCCGTTTAAATTGATAGGAAAAATGGGTCAGGTTCTAGCCACAGCATTCGGCACTTCTTCAAGGTAATTTGTGCATGCGTAGAAAATACCAGAAAATGTTTCAGATTTATGGAATATCTATTTTTGTAAATATAGCACAGCTACACTGCCAGTGACAATACAGTGTTTAGACGATATAGGTGTAGATCCTAGGGTTACAAGATTTGTTGTTCCAATTGGTGCTACCATCAATATGGACGGTACCGCATTGTACGAGGCTGTGGCCGCAATTTTTATAGCCCAAGTCAGAAACGTTCCACTGACTCTTGGCAAAGTCATTGGTGTTAGGTAGTTATTGGTCCGAGCTTATTGATCTTAAATAATTATTATTTTCATAATTGCAAACTATCTTAATGTATTTCCACAGTATAACGGCTACTGCAGCGAGTATAGGAGCTGCTGGTATTCCACAAGCTGGTCTTGTTACAATGGTTATGGTACTGGATACCGTTGGTTTACCTGCCGAAGACGTAACACTCATTCTTGCGGTAGATTGGCTCTTGTGAGTATTTTGTTTGTATAATTTCGATTAAATACTAAATCGTTCCTAAATCGTTAAATCCATTCACAGAGATCGCTTCCGGACAACGATAAATGTTATATGCGATGCGTTAGGAGCTTATGTCGTTGAACATATGAGCAGAAAAGAACTCGAAGCAAGCGCAAATCTACAAGAGGAAACTATTGAACTAGCCAGAGTGAGGAAAGCAGATGCATAATTTATGAAGTTTCCTGTTGTTACAATTTTGCCACTATATCATATAAGCAAAATGTGATTGTGCTTGTAAGATTTTTTTTTGTACATCTTACAGTCAATAATTTGTACTAATTGTATACTTATACTAGACTCAAATTTTATTTGATATTGTAATCTATAATTTCAATTAATGCAATTAATTACTAAATATTGTAATTAGCAGAATACTTATTTAGATACTTAACGAAAGAAAAATGATTGAGCGCTAATGTACTTCAAAACAAGTAATTCTGACCCATTTTAACTTTCGTAAAGGTATTAAATACATCGTTTTTATTTTCTCTCTTTACAAAAATGTTTTATTGCAATTACTCCTTTGTGTAAAATTAAAATATTACATAACTCATATTAAAGCATTCCATATATGTTCATTGAATATATTAAATGTATTCAATTCTGTTTTGGCATATCTTACTTCTGTACATACATAATATTTATTATACCAAAAGCTTAATAATATAATTTTAAGAAATAATTGCTTGTAAACATACTTAAAAATGTACTTTTTAAATCTTTTTGTAATTAAACTTTACTTACATTTCAATATTATGTTTCCTTTGAAATCTACTAATCGTTTCTTTCGGAAGGTATCAAATATTTTTTTCCTTTATCACAGAAGTATCGTTCGATGATAATGAAAATTGATATTTACACTTCTTAAATACTTTCTTTGTATATTTACACGCTTAAAAGAATTTAACACCTTGATTATCATCAAACAAAATCAACTCTGCCTTTTTATTTGCCTCTAGTGTTTTAAGTGCTCTGATTAATACTTCTGTATCAAGCCCATAAAATTCTAAAAATACAAAGATAATCAATAAAAATAATAACAGTTTATATTTGTATACAACCTTTATAAAAAAAAAATATATATATACCTTGATTTGTTGTATCCTCTCCTTGAGTCAATTCAAACAAAGTACATACAGATCCAATTAACCCATTCTCTTGTGCCCAACTATAAATTATTTCACCCCATTCTTCTAAAGTATGCCAATAAACTAACCATCTTTGTTTCGTTTTATCTAATGGACATGCATTTCCTGATGAGAATAACTCTTCTAAGATTAATAACACAACCTCTGATGGTAATTTTCCTAATAAATATGTTAAGGAACAAATTCTGTTTTTAATCAACCGAGATCAATAATTTCATGCCACTGATTAATTGCAAAAGGATACGATTAATTGCTGCATTATTAAATAATGGATTTGAATGCGCTTCACGTATATCTATGATGGATTGTTTAGTGACATGACAATATTCCAAAATTAGGCTTTTCCATGCTGATAATTGCTTAGCTCTGGTGTCTGTATGAGGTTGAAGACTGAAAAGTACATAATGCTACTTTATATCACATACATTTTACTTTAATATCTATATAGATATATATTTATTATTTCTAAAAGAAAAAGATGTGTGTAACTCTGTATTAAATGTTTAATTGTTAACAAAAGATTAATAGGATCGATATAACCTACTGATACTCACGTAAAAAAGGGTGGAAAACTGTACTGCCAAGGCCATTCAATTTCTGCCATTATTGCTAAAACATTAAAGAGCTCACAGATATCAGAGAAAGATTATAAATATAAATAATTATTTGTTTGTAATCATTGAAAAAGTTTTGACAGTACTCCAGCAAAGTGTTTATCAGTATGACGTCGCATATGAATTCGACTTTGGAAAGGCTATCTTCACGATTATACCGCCAAAATTAAACGTAATCAAAAAAGGAAAAAAAAAATCAATTTATTGAAAAATACTGAATAACTCTTTTTAAGACAATGATTACTGCGAATTCAAAAGTAATAATAGTTTTTATTATTTATTAAACGGTGATTGTTTACATCTTCACACGCATTATAATCACATATAAAATAGATCATAAAATGTGGTACAACAACAAAACTTTAACTTATGAAAATAATTACTTAATTTGTTTTTGTATTATTTAATTAAAAAAAAAAATAGGTTTATTTTTAAGATAGGTATAAAATTATATAAAATATCAAATGCAACTATAGACATTATTATGAAAAGCTTGATAATTTCATTGTTTTAAAAATAGAAATTACGATGCTCTTAAATTTTCATAGATAAGTAAGTATTGATTTTGATAGTATAATGTGTCAGTTTCAAAATCTCTGTATGGTCTTAAGCTAGAATATGGATTTTGGTCGCAAAATACACATTTTATACTTCTATTTAAAACAGCATTTAATCTGTCTTGTTCTTTTTCTGCTTCAGTTAAAGTGTAAGATGTTAAAATAAATGGGCAATTTTGTTTGGCTATTATTCTCAAAGATTGTCTCCATGTATCATTTTCAGATCTAAAATCTTCACATTCATGAATTCCTGCATTATATCCCATAATGATATCTGGCTTAACATACGAATCACTTTGGGTGAAATTATCATAGAGCATACCATAAGTTTGAATTAAAAGTTGTTTGTTGCCATATTGACAATTTTTGCAAAGGTTTATTGGCATAGAGCCTGAAGACAACTCAGGTCCAATTAATGAAATTTCTGCCAATTCTATATCTGGTAACCAATGTAAAAGAATTTCCCAAAATTCTATACGATCAATGTCCAATAAATTAGCTGCAATGATATGAATAACTATATTATGGTTTCTTACAAAGCAGCTTAATTTTTGTAATGCGTAAAGAAGAGTTAAAGGCCTTGTAAGATATTCTGTGCTAATTGCTGTTTCTTCTTCAATTGATAAATGTGTACTTTTGCTGGGTACAATATAATAATGTATGAAATCTTTTATATTTTGTGGTAAACTTATGTGATTTTTAAGAAACGATATTTTCATTTTAGGCATTCTATATGTTGTTGAAGCTAAGTCTAGATTGAAACATAATTTTATGAGGTAACAAACTTTCTTGTGTTCTGTATTATTTCTGTGCTTTGTACAAAAGCTAGCATTTGGACAATCGGGACAATCTTCTAAAACTTTTGCATTTTGATCATGGCAAACAGTGCATGATCTAATAAATTTAAACATTTCTTCTTCATAATGTTCCAACCTTCTACCAATTTTTATTATTACTAGTAACATGAAATTCATTTTCGTTCGAGCCCAATTTTCCATATTCAGATTTTGTTTGTTATTTGAAAAGCGTAATACCTTGTTGTCTTTTAGAACACTGCATATCGCGCTACACAAATTTTTGTGCTGTAACCAATGTCGTTTCTGATGCTCTTTGGAACAATAAGAGATCATCGTGCAATTAGCGCATCTTTTTAATGAAATTCCTTTACCAAATTTTTTACAAATGTGACACGCGTTTGGATAAAAAAAGCAATTGTATTTGTGCACCATTGTGGTAAGTTTTGTATAAAAAGTTACATGTATAAAGGATAAATTTATCAAAAAATTGTGTAAATCTTTAAACGTTATAAAAAGTGTTCTTTTTTCCGTACTGTATGACAATGAATATAATTCAAAATCATCTTGAATAAAATTTCTCCTTTGTACTGATATTGTTCAAATTGTTGAATCATTATGTATCTGTTTTACATACTTAGTGTTTGATATATTCCTCATAACTGTATGTAAGATAGTACATATTTATAAGTGGATAATAATAATTTAACTGATAATTTATATGCTATATTTAGTTGAAACAAATACCGTATTTTCTACAACAATAATTAAACTGTTCTGGCTTTTTCTGTTTTTAACTACTATCGCCATCTACACTAACAAACATAGACTTTTATTGCGCTTAGAATTATTTACTCTTTCGTTTTAAATGTTTGGTAGTCGGAAAACTTGAAATGAGAATTATGGAAATGTATATTGATTAGACACAATTTAAAAATTAATATATACACCGAAGTAGTGCGATATTTATAGTGTAAGGTACAAAATCTAAAAATTAAGTGTATTCAATGATTCTAACCTTAAACTCGTGTTGTCCAATAATAAACGTCATAAACGGTATTTGACAATATGATTTATGAGATTTTAATAAGCAAATATTTTTTGACCGTAAATCGTTAAGTAGCGTATAAACAAATCTGTTGTTTTGAAGTAATAAAATGTTTAATTGTTTATAATTTCGCACTAACGTGAGGTTATCATTTAATTACGAATCATTCAAATCGAAATACATAATTTTTATTACAGTGGATTAATGTTTTTATTAATTTTTAATACTTCCTGATGCATTTTACAGCTTTAGATTTTTGAAAATATGATTACCTTAAGAGGAAAATTGAAGAAGGATGCTGAGATAGCAAACTCAAAGAATAAGGATTATAATAAACGGGTTTCTGTTCGCGATAAATTATTAATTAAAGAGGTATAGTCCTATTAGAAATTTTAAAACAATGATGGACAACAGATTTATTATGCTTTTGTTAAAATTTTTAAATTGTTCCATTCACTTATATAGGTTCAAGAAATGGAACATACGCTTCCAAGTACGTGTCAAGTTAAATTTCATGATCCTCATTGTTTGCACGAATTCATCCTTTTAATTGTTCCTGAGGAAGGTTATTGGATGGGAGGCAGATTTTACTTTCAAATTTATATATCTGAAGATTATAATATGGCTGTAAATACACGTGATTGGTCACATTGAAAAATCATCATTTGTTCTTATGGTATAATTTAAAATATGAACAAACAATCTCTTTTTAGCCTCCAAAAGTCAAATGTTTAACAAAATTATGGCATCCTAACATAAGCGAAGATGGTGATGTGTGTCTTTCAATACTGAGACAAAGTAGCATAGATGGAATGGGTTGGGCACCAACCCGTAAGCTTAAGGACGTTGTATGGGGTTTGAATTCTCTTTTTACTGTATGTTTTCAACAGTTTCTATGCAGGATAGAATGTTTTTTTTATCATTTCCACAATTTGTATTTTTCTTTCTCTTCCAGGATCTTTTAAATTTTGATGATCCTTTGAACAGGGAGGCAGCTGATTTATTTGTAAAAGATAAGGAGTCCTTTCGAAGTAAGGTTAAAGATTATGTTATGCAGTATGCAAAAAGATGATTTAAATTAATGAGCAATTTTATGACAGTGTAATTTGTACATTTATGAAATTAGCTTTTTATTTTAACAAAAACATCAAACTCTATTGAAAAATACCTTTTTTTTAATTTAATATTTTTTGCTACTAGTCCTCTTATTCTAGAATGATTATATTTGTTATTTTAATTTTTTTTTTTATTCATGTGCAGCTTTTGAGTGTTATGTTACTTTATTCTAGTTAAGATGAAATTTATATTATTAATGGTGTAAGGAACGAGGACAAAGAATGTGTCATGTGTACAATATACTTACCTTCTTTATAGATCATTGTAACGACGAAGAATCATAATTTGTAAATAAATTACATATTTAATAATAAAATTTCAACCATGCGTGTAGTGTCTTTAAACAATCATTTAATTATTCGGTATTTATTGATGGATTTATTAGAATATAATTATCATTTTTGTACAATTTTAAAGGGTTCGGTTTGTACCTTAATTCGTAAAATTTAATGCATCTTACGTTACATTTTAAATACCGATTGATCGATTCTTTCTCTCGTTTCACTTGTAAATCTTTACAGCAACGTATATGAGCAGATGACAGTGTATCTGTTAAAATAATTAAAAGTAACAAATAAATAATAACAAAAAAAAAAAAAGAAAAGAGAACAAGGAAAGAAAGCTCATTTTATTTCGGTGTCCTCTCTGGTTATTTTTTCCTTGTCCTCTAAGAGACTGACTAGATACGTGCGTGAAATTTGACAGTCACGTAAGACAGAGAAAATTGGAAAATCGCTTAGTCGTAGCTTATAATCATTAGAACGTGGTGAGCAGTTCTTCTTGTATGCTAGTTGATCTAATAAGTTTTTGTGTAGAACCTAACAGGCTTTCACTCGCTAAACTCTGATTCTGAGACGCTAATTTCGATTTTTCTTGGTGGTATTCTTCGTTATATTCTTTCAGTCTGTTGCCTAAGAAAACGGCCCTTTCTCGTTTCTTAGTCATGAAGTCTGATGGCTGCAGCCACCTATGCTCGTGGCACTCCTCTACCAATGGTCTTTTACTGAAAAAATAAAATAGGATGGTAAATTCAATGAAACAGAACAATAATATTGCTGTAGGATTCTTACAAACCTTGGTGCTCGTTTGAAGACCAGCATAAGGAACCTAGTGGCTTCTTGACTCAACTCCTTGAATAAGTGTTCGAATCTGTATCTTACAAACAGGATATTTTGTCTGGTCTCGTCGGGGTCTTTGCCACGAAACGGCGAGACACCCGACAGGAGGACATACATCAACACTCCGACCATCCAGACGTCCGTCTGAGGATGAGCCGGTTCCTCGTTGTACACCTCGGGTGCTCTGTATTCGGGATGACCAGCTTTCGGTACCGGTGTGCCCAATTTGCTCACGAATCGAGCCGAGCCCATGTCGACCAGCTTGACTTGAACCGATCTAACGGTGGACATCACTACGTTGTCAGGCTGAATGTCGAGATGACAGTATCCTCGCCAATGAAGATACTGCAAACCGTCCAAGATCTGCATGATGACGGTGGCTACGCAATTCTCCGTGTACTCGTGTCTGCTCGAGAAGTACGTAAGAATATCGGCCCCCTGAAGCTTTTCCAGAACAAAGACCGCGACCGGAAAGCCTGGTGCCTTGTACGCGGCTTCCAGCATTGCTATCCTTTCGTGTCTCAACGAACGAAGAGCCTCGAACTCTCTGTTCACTTGTTTTTCCGTGTCTGCGTTCAGCTCTAAGATCTTCGCGACTATTACACGGTCCGTGGCTTTATCAACACCCTTCAACACTACGGAGAATTGACCTCTCGATATTTCAGAGATAAAGCTGTATTTGCTCGTCAGATTCGTGTCCGTCGACCACTCGATAGGGTGTTCCTCGACGGAGTAATCCATGTGCGGCTTGTCTTCATCAGGTACTATTTCCTGTCCGGAATCCGTCAACTCCTGGAGATGCCTCATCGCGCGCGTGATCTGAACCTTCGGACAGCCGGTTGGTCTCGTCTTGATTAGCTTCGAAGGGATACCCTTTTCGCTCCAACCGATACGATTTCGCGCCGCTAGACGGAAGTTGAAGCTCGTGTCCGGTTTCAAGTCTCTCATTAAGTAGAATTCGTGGTCGATGTTGAAAGCAATGTCGATCCACTCGATCGCATCGCCTTCTCTGTATTGAAGATGGTAGCATAACACTGGAGAGTTGCCATCGTGTTTGGGCTGTTTCCATCGTATAAGTATCTCGGTGTCGGAGACGTCGGCGACCTGAAAGACAAGAAAGGTGAAGTTAAAATATATTTAAAGGATTAAGACATCGACGATCAATCATCTACCTCAGGGGAATCAGGACCAGAAGGAACAACCGCTTCCACCATTCTAGTTCTAACTACAGTCTGTCCCAAGGTGTTTCTTGCGACAACTTTGTAGCTGCCTACATCGTGCTCTTTGGTTGGATTGAAGCTAAGTATAGATCTACCGTCCTTGTCTTCGGTGACTTTTATCCTGTTGGTTTCTTGAATCATGATATCATTTTTGTACCATTGTATCAGTGGTTTAGGATTGCCGACTGCTAGACAGACCAGCTGAGCCGGTTTCCCTTCTTCGATGGGTCTGAGTTGCGGTTTCTCGCGGAAGAACGGCAAGTGTCCGTCTTTTTTGGACTCCAACATTGCCTCCGCCTCCGCGTAGCTATCGAGTCGAGTTCCCAATTCATGTTTCAAACGTCTTAAGGTGAATGTATCCGGAGATCCGTATCTGTTGATCCTTGCTCGCCTTTCGTCGTCGATTTCTTCATCCATCACGTCCGTGAAACGACGACGTTCGCGTATGATGGGTGTCTGAAAAGTGAACACAGGAAATACGTATCTTTGCAAAAAATTTGCAAGTTTAATGTTTGAATCTGAACGAAGATAAATAGATTACCCTCCAGTCAAAGTTCTCGTCGGCGATAGAACGGGAGAATCCAGGGCTACGATTACAGGCAACCTTCATGTACTCTCTCAAACGTACGGGGAAATCGGTGTCGCGAAGTTGGAGGAGATAGGTGTCTGGTCCATTCTGATAGCTAAAGAATCACATATATAATCATCATCTACTTAAAAATTATACAAAAGATTTGCATTACAATTACGGAGCATATTACTCACTGGCTTTCACTTTTAATAATTCCAATCTCGGTATCGATCGGTTCTCTCGTAGGTATTTGGCTCTCCCAAGTTTTAGGCAAGGGTTTCTTCAAAGGACTGTACGTTCTGTCGTCGCTCGGTTCAGGAGTATATTTGTGGCCAGGTGGGTAGACCATTCTCGATGGGTGTTCTAAAGCTGTGTTCAATTTGCGTCTGCGGAACCACGTGCGGCAGGATGCGTTGTTATACCAGTCGCTAGAACATCATGTCAAGGTTGTAAAACTCTTCCTACATTTCCTAGTCGCGCATAATACTAACCGATACAGTTTGTAGTAATTCTTCAAGTTCTCCGACGGAATCTTGTACAAATCTATCGGAGATTTATCGGCGTAGGTTAACCAAGGATGAGCAAGAGCGGCTTTCACGTCCATTCGCCTGTCAGCGTTATACATCAGCAACGAACGAATGAAATCTTGCGCGTCGTCCGAAATATTCTTCCAGCGATCATCGAAGTCCCACTTTCCTTCTCTGATTTTCATCAACGTTTCCTTGTCATTGATACCTCTGAAAGGCGAGATTCCAGACAGCAAGATGTACGTGATGATACCAACGGACCACATGTCTGCGCTGAAGGCTACCCCCTCGTTGTTGGTCACTTCTGGCGCCACGTATTCAGGCATTCCGTACCCTAAAGTCATCAGTCTCGTCTGGGAGATCCTTCTAGCGAGGCCGAAGTCGCAGATCTTCAAATCGTCACCTCCCGTGTGTGAGATCAGCAGGTCTCCAAGCTGTAAGAAACAATTTTAGAAATAGAAAATGGAACATTTGCAAATGTTACAACACCAACAAAAATTAACCGTTAAGCCAAGATGAGCATAGTGATTAGAATGCATGTAATCCAATCCCCACAACAATTGACGAATATATCCAGCGATCTCGGATTCTGTGTAGAACGCCTGCTTCGTCAAAGTATCCACCAGTTCGCCACCAGCAGCTCTGTTATTCGGTTAAGAAATATTTCAAGAAATACAAGATTACTTATGATCCTTTCGTGGCAACGGAAGATCGAGGAAAACTAAAGAGATACAAAATGTTGCATCAAAGGATACAGTTCCATGACGAGTGTAACAGATCGATCAGTCTCGTAAGCGTCGTGAAGTCGCAGTAATTTCTTGTGATTCAGGTTATTCATCACATCCATCTCGTTGTACATGTACGGCCTGAGTTCTCCTTTTCCGTGCATCACTTTAGCCGCGTAATTTCTTCCGCTGCATCTCTCGACGGCGTGATAAGTTACACCTTGAGTACCACGGCCAAGTTCGTCGCCCAGGTCGTAGAAGTCTTCATAAGGTTTATCGTGGCGTGCTTGGATGTCGGGCTTCCTCTTGTACGTTCTGTAGCTGTACTCGTGTTCGTTTTCTTCTACGTGAATCATCACGGAGCAAGAGATGGATCCGGCTACGTTTCTTGCGCTCACCGAATAGAGACCTTCGTCTTTCAAGATAGCATCATTGATGATCAGAATCGAGGTATCTGGCTCCGTGAATTCAATCTAATAAAAGGTACAAATTATATTACACAATCTGCCTAAAATAAGTAGATTTTCGTCAAAATCAATTAATAAGAAACAAACCCTTATCCTCGAAGTGGAAGTCAGAGGCTTCCAGTCCTTGTACCATTTAATCTCCGGATAGGGTACACCGGTAACGCGAGCAATCAGTTGTCCAGTTCTTCTGATCATAACGATAGTTTCCTCGGGTCTATGAATAAAGGTCGGGTACTCTGCAATCTGCAGACGAACCCTCTGTCTAGCTTCGCCATGCTCGTTGGTGGCTACAGCCTCGTACATTCCCTCGTCGCGTTCCAGCATCCTGTTGATGAACAACGTGGCCTGTCCGTTTCTCGTGTAACTTTGATCGTATCTGCCGCCAGACTCTATCAGCTGATCGTTGAAGTAGTAAGTCATCTTTGGTTTCGGATAACCGTAAACGAACCAGAACAGGTTGCAATTGTGATTCTTCACGCCGTATTGAGTATCGTATTCTTGACGAAGGAATCTAGGTGCCTGTGCGTAGCCATCGTGAGGTGGTCTTTCGATGTCGAAGTCCTTGGGGAAGTAGGGACTCGTTTCAGGACGGAAGTCGATGCCAGGAGGAAGATAAGGGAAGAACTTGGGCGGATCAGGTTCTAATTTCGCGCGGTATGTTTGCGCGAACGGAGATGGATCGCTGATTCCGTATTTATTTTCCACGCGGATACGGAATTTGTAATCCCGGAAGGGTTCAAGGTTGCGAATGTCGCAGACGCAGCTGCGAATTCCGGTACGAGCGGTGAACCAATCGCCGTCCGGTAACTCGCACATCTCCACTTGGTACGTGACGGGGATACGAGGACCGATGGGTATGGACGGCTTCCAGGAGAGCGTCAAGTGACGATCCATCATCCTGCTGATGATCGGACGGTCGGCCAACGGCAATGGAACGCCAGATTTCCGGTATTTGTCGAAGTCCGCGTACTGGTCTCCTAGTGCTTTCTTCGCGCGAGGCTCCAATGCTGTTCAAAATATCAATAGAAGTTGTGTCAAGGAATAATATATTTCGTACCAAAGGTGTTAAATGGGTGATTGGGTAAAAGTCACCATGCGCTCGTGTTACGTACGCTATTTTTTGAACCAGAGGTCGAAAAAATCGGGTTTTTAATGCATATTTGGCGAGCACAATGTGGCCGATTATACTTTGCGCCTTAGGGCAAGAATCGGGCACTTTGCGCTCGCCAAACAGGCATTAAAAGCCCGATTTTTTCACCTTCTGGTTTACAAACCTTCAATTGAAATCGTTTAAGATATCAATGTACTTACACTCGTAAATCAATTCTGCGCTGCAGGAATCTTCACCGTGAGGATTCACTATTCGCAACATGTATTTTCCCGCGTCCAGTTCGTCGACGTTGGCTATCGTCAAACGCAACAGACTACCTTCCTGTTCCGTTCTGATTCTATCGGTCTGCCATATTCTGTCACCGTTGCGATACCACTCGAAGTCCGGCTCTGGGTTGCCTGTGATGCACGCTGTGAACTTGGCTGGCATCCCCCTGTACACCTCGCACTCTCCAATTCTCTTCAAGAACGACGGTGGTTCGACCCTCTGCATCTTTCCTCTGAAAACGATGGACGAACATGATGAAACAATTCTTTAAAATTCAGCAACATTTAACTAGTATTCATCGCACTCACATCTTATCGACTACAGCTAAATTGGCCACGCATTCAGCTTCACCACCTTTGTTCACTGCTCTGCACTTGTAGGTGCCAGCATCATCGTAAGTACAGTCCTTCACGTACAAGCAACAAGCATCACCGTCTCGTTTAATTTTGTACTTGTCATCGTCTTGTACAATTGGTTTGTCGTTGAAATACCAAGAGATGTCCGGTTGAGGAACACCGGAAACACGGGCTAGGAACTTGGCATCCATCGTGGGTAGTTGTTGAAGATCCGTGAATTTCTGAGTGAACTTAGGCTCCTGGAAGATCTTTCGAACGTTAGCCGTGGATTTGGTGGTATCGTCGCCGAGCGGATTCGATATACGACATTCGTAAACGCCAGCATCCTTGGGTTCGCAAGGATTGATCTCTAGTTCGGTCTTCTTTCCATCGCAGGTTACGGTCAGATGATTGGAAGGCTTCACGGGTGCTCCATCTTTGATCCAGTTTACTTCTGGTATTGGATTGCCGATAAAGGAAGCGGCCAAATTTAGCGGTTGACCTTCCTCGACGTAAACGTCTCGCATTGGATTAACAAAGGCAGGCTTCTCTTCTGGTACGTCTGCTTGAACTTTGCCGACGACGCTGACGGTACCTTTACAGGAAGATGTGCCTTCCGTGTTGCCTGCTATCACCTGATACTCGCCTGCGTCTTCCGGCGTGACCTTGTCGATTATCAACGCTTGGCTTCCGTCGGGCAGGTTGACTACCTTGATACGTTGACCATCGGGTATGATCTGAAAGCACGAAAATGATTTTACAGAAACAGAACTGACGTCCTTCCATCGAATAACTAGTACATCCTTCTTAAACGAACCTCTTCCCCATTCTTGAACCATTGAAGCTGCGGCGCTGGTTTTCCTAACACTTTAACTTCCATCTTTGCCGGGAAACCTTCCACCACGGTCAGTGGCTGAAGAGTAGCCACGAATTCTGGTCGTTTCTCTTTCTCTTCAATCTCGACCTTCGCCGAACCAGTGATTTCACCGAGCGAGTTCGAGGCGGTCAACGAATACGTGCCCGCGTGTTCTGGCTTAACGTTGTCGATCCTAAGACCGATTATACCGTTCGGTTCGTTCATGAAATATATCTCTTTGGCTTGACGCAGTGGAATTCCATCCTTGAACCACTGTACTTGAGGATTCGGGAAAGCAACCACTTGGGCTTCGAGTTTCAATGGCTGGCCAACGATAGCCTTGGTATCTTCCAGCGGTTGCGTGAAGGACGGTCTTCTTCTTTGAGCTAAAATTCGATTCATCACATACATGCGGCGCAATGAACTATTTCCCTGTTCTTACAAGAAAACTGGAAATTATACTCACGTTTAATTGCCACGGCACACAAAGAAGTGTGATCGCCAGTGGAATTGCTTATTACAAGCTTGAAAGCACCGCAGTCGGTCGGTTTCACGCGGTCGATCGTAAGTTTGGTAAGTCCGTCTGGAAGCGTCTCAATCTTCACGTGATCATCCGGAACAATCTTCTCGCCGTCTTTGAACCAAGCAACCTCGGGCATAGGGCTGCCATCGATCTTTGCCTTGAGCACCAACGTGTCACCTTCGTCCACCTCGGCCGATTTCGGCAAACCTTGATCGAACGTTGGCGTGATTAATTGCATCTTCAATTGGCAACCGGTCTGTGCGCTTCCAGCCACGTTCGTTGCTTGGCACTTGATTTGTCCAGCGTCGTCATGAGAGAACGTGGTGATCAAGTAGGTGCTGTCCACTATTCCGTCCACATGTGTTGTTATCTTGTGACGACTGTCTTCTTTGATCATTTCACCGTCCTTCAACCAGGTGATCTTCGGCTTTGGAATACCAGTTACACGGATCTTCAGTTCAAGGTCGTCGCGGTCTTTGACGTCCATGTTCGACAGAGTCTTCAAGAATGTTGGTGTTTCAGCTACAAGTCAGATAAAAACAGTTAGAAATCGTTTTGTGTTGTAAAATGATAAAATCTGTGAGATATTTACTGTGTGGCGTAAATGTTGCCTGTGCAGTTGCTTCACCCAGGTAGTTCTTAGCTGTGAGCTGATAAATTCCCTTATCCTCGACCTCGACGCTCTTGATGATGAGTTTGAATCTATTGTTCCTCTTATCTTCCTCGAAGTCGAATCTGTCCCCTTTCTCCAAAACCTGTCCATCTTTCGACCACGTGATATCCGGCTTTGGATTTCCTTTGACGATCGCTTCCCACTGAAAAGAATCTTCAACCGATGCGGTGGCGTCCTTGAGTTCTTGGATCTCGGGACGCAGCAAGAGATTCAGGAAAGCCTGATCATGGAAAAAAGAATTTATATTGTTCGTTAAATAATGTTGAACAATGGTATTGAATGTTACTAACGCTAGCTTCAGCTTCGCCGTATTTGTTCTTCAACTTCAGTGTGTACTCCCCGGTATCATCTTTGGAACACTTTGGCACGGTCAATGTAACCGACGTTTCCGTCAGTTTGTCTGCCACTGGTTTATTCTGGACGGTGAACTTCAGTCGACTGTCGTCAGGGGGGATTTCTTCACCCTTGAAGTACCTGTTCAAAGAGTTGTGTCTTCAGCTTCTTTCGGAAATAAGTTGACATTGAATACATACCCTTGATATTCCACAAGAAGTATGAAAGCAAGAACAATCGAGTTATTGAATTAAAAAATCGCAATATCATTTCGAGCTTGTGTGTTATACAACATACTTTTATAATTAACAATAAAATGTGTTAATACTTTAATATAATACCTATATAATATTAATAATATAATATCTACTACATTACATACTAATTACAGTTTGGAAATTAGTAATTTTACAATTTACAATTACATAAGTTCTTAAATATTCAAATAACACTGAAACAAACAGAAGTATTCGCAAACTGTAATCACTACCATCTCGTACCATGTCATTTCCGGAATAGGATCCGCAGTGAAGGTGGCCTTGAACTCTCCAGAGTTGCCTTTGGCCACATCTACATCGTTCAAGGGTTCGGTGAACTTCGGCCTTCGAAGTTCGTCCACGGTACCAACGGTCAGGTAACCTTCGGATGCCGCTTCGCCAAGTTTGTTCGTGAACACGCACGTGTAGACGCCCTCATCCTCGAGGATCGCTTTTTTCAGCTCCAACGTGAATTTCTCCCCAGAACTGGTGATCCTGACACGGTCACTGCTTCGAAGCGGTTTCGCATCCTTGAACCACTTTCCGTCGGCTCTCGGAAGACTCGTGGCATGAATATCGAACACGACCGATTGGGTCTCGTAGATCGTTCGATCGGAGAGCGTCGCGCTGACAATGTGAGGAGGAGCTGAACGAAAAGTACAAAAATTAGACTTATATCCAGTAACGAACGAAAAGTAAAATCTTGGGTAGTCACGTGTTGCGTCTATGAGTTGCTCTGGTGCCATGCATCTAATGCATCGCTGTGTTAATTATTATAAATAGTCATTTGCATGAATGCTGGACAATTTTGCTACCCTCTCATTGTTAATATTTAAAATATAATACAGTAAAATAAATTTTTGATATCATATTTCGTGTTTTCAAATAATTCAGTGAATTCTGATTGAAAAGGTAGCTAAAAATCATGCAACACTTTCGAGGATCGCTTACCTCACTGAAATCGACGACTTCCCTGACCAGGTTTGACCGAACATGATTTTAGTACAAGCAATGAGTGACTGAGATAAGCGTGGATGCGTCAACAAAATTTAATGATAGCATTCTTAATTTTTTTAGCAACAAAACTGGTCTCCCATCTATACCAAGTGACCTTAACCAGTTTTCGACCAAGTTTATATTGCAGTAAAGTTACATTTTTATATCTTTTACCCATAGTAACATGCATGACGTTCAATTAACAAGCGAGCCAAAAAGATCTACATAGATCTCGATTAAACTTTGTCGAACGCTTCAATGTGGAACGTTAACGTGCAACAGATAACATACATAACGACACGTATGACATAAAGCTTGAAATCGGTTAACAAGTGGAAAATCGTGCTGGCGTTGAAACGAGCGATCCGCTAAGCGAGTGCAAGAACGCTTGTCAAATTAAATACGACGATCGATCCTGCAAGAATAGATCCGTTCGAACATCCATCGGAGCAATCCGGTCGTACCTGAGTCTCTGGACGATTCTTTTTCAAGGATATCATCGAGCACGCTGCGTTGCCGTTTAACGCGATCTAGAAGAGCCTCCAGCTCTTCGTCAACTTCTTCCTCACCGCTTAGAGTCGCCTTCAGCGAGCTCTCTCTCGACAGCGACCTCGTTCTTTTCGATTCCACGGAATCTAATCGTTCTATTTTAGAGCTCTGCCTGGACAATCCATTTGGAATAGATTTACGACGCTCGTCAGCGTTACTGTCGATCGAGTTAGTTCGTTCTGCTTTATGTTTCGTCGATTTGCATTCTTCGATCGTTGGAGTCTGCGGCTGATCTGGAAGATCCACAGAGGGTTTTCTCTCTATTTTCTGTTTACGAATAGCATTATCCTCGAGAACGGCGTTCTGTGGTTGCTGCATGGTTTTGTGGACCGATTTCTCGGACGGTGCCTCCTCTAGAGATCGTTCTTCAACAATGGTCTCGGTTATCAGCGATCCTCTGTGGACTCTTGCGTCGCCTAGATTCTTTTCCTCCGTTGGATGTCCATTTTCGTTGAAATCTTCACAAGAACCGTTCGCCAGCTTCGTATCCTCGGACAACTCAGCGCAATGCATGTCCTCCGTACTGACGTCCCTCGAGATAGCTTTGAAAGTTGATTCGTCGTCCGAAACGGACACGATGGACACTCCACGCTGGGCCTGCAACCTGCTCCTGTTGTTATCCTCGCTGGCTTCGGAGAATTCTTCGATCAACACACCGTTCTGAGGCTTTTGGGCGGACTCTTCTTCTTGGATAGTG
The DNA here is from genome assembly GCA_943735885.1 of Stelis phaeoptera. Lineage (NCBI taxonomy): Eukaryota > Metazoa > Arthropoda > Insecta > Hymenoptera > Megachilidae > Stelis > Stelis phaeoptera. The sequence goes on along the minus strand of OX030939.1, from coordinate 7,699,736 downwards.
TAAGTGTAGGAGGCGATCTCCTCGACACCAGGACTGTCAGTGTTGATCTCCTGGCACTCGACTTTTGTCGCTGTCATCTTGCTGATCGTGTGCCTCTCGTCGGGACCTGCGAACGCTCTGGCTGGTCACGAATAGCATTTCTTGACTAACTAATGATTAATTAGACGACTGGGGGGTGCCACTCGACCAACGGTCACTGTTCGAGATAGCCTGTTGCCACTCATATAAACTGCTTTTACTACGAGTGCGATTCGTGAAAGCTCTGTTCGTTGTGGCGTTATTTGCTCTCGTGCTGGCGGATTTTGTGACGTGAATCGTTGAAGAGATTTCAAGATATTTTTATAATTAATTCGAAGGATTTAGTTTTCAATGAGATACCTTAGGGAGTCACAAAATCCGCGTTCACGTAGATATGGTTACATGAGACGTGTATATATAAGTCGTGAAATTGTTTCAGCGTGTGTGAAATTTACCTGTGAGTATTGCTTCGTGGGTCGTCGTGGAGGCCACGGAAATCGTGATAGTGTCACCTTGGCCTCGGGTTACTTGGACCTTTTGTGCCTCCAGTTTCACTCGACCTGAATTTATCAGACATGTTTTTTGTGCTACTGTCTACCTTCTACCATTTTTAACCAGCCATTCCTTAACATTATCGGCCATTGGCAAGGCTCGTATCGTGGGTTTATCTTGCCATTGACGTTGTAAGCTGTTTTGTTACGATGTTAAAAAGATTGTATCGTAAGGATTTCGGGCGAATTACCAAAAAAACTGCGCTCAACGTTAATGATGAATAACTTCAACAAGCGTGTACATGTGTGTCTATGTATGTATGTATGTAAGTTTGCGACCAACACACAAGTTTCGTCCACGGTTCTCGATCGAAAAACGGGGGAAAAAATGAGATCCGTAAGAAAAAAAAAGCGCGACACGTTTTGTTTGGATCAAAAATTCTTACCAAAATCTTGCGACATCGTGTCGACCATAGGACATCGATTTACAGCTTTCAAGCGTTTTACATAGCGTATAGAGATTTCACTAATAACAGCTCACTCTGTTTTAATATCTTTATCGAGGATCGTTCTATGTCCCGTGATCGTTAGATTACCTTCCGGTCCCGATTCCTCGGCCTGTTGCTTCTTCTCCTCGACGTCCTTCTCCTCGACTTTTTGAGCTTCCGTTTCTTCCTCGTCTACCTTCACCTTCTCGACGGTCTCCTTCTTCATTTCCGTCTTTTCCTCCACGCTTTCCTCCGTTTTCGCTACAGAATGCACACAGTTTGGGAACAATGGTATTGGACGGACAAATCTTATAGAGACCATATGAGAAAGGGCGGGTCGAACAAGTTAGAAACGTAACAAATACATCGTTAAGAACGTTTGACATAAAGACACGTGGCAAAAGTAGACAAATTGTAAAGACACGAATCGGGTTCACGTCGATGTCGAGTGTGCGACGCGATACATGGAATATCGTTCGTGCGTTCTTTGTTCTTCGTCCAGAAAGAGACGGGTCAGACGACGAACAGTAAAATCGAAACTGGAAACCGTACCTTCGCTTACTTACGTTGGCGAAACAGAAAGCATGACGATTCGCCTGGCGAGTGTCTCATTAAATCACGAACGTGTACAGTCACGTTACGCGTTCGGAGAGCTGCTCCATCGATTCTTTTATTTCTGAACGAAAAACGACGAATTGAGTTTCTTAGAAAGAAACGGAAACCTCGATGGAGCAGCGCAACGATAGAATTCCATTTCATGAAAGATACGATGAAAAATGAAAATGGATTCCTTACTCATAACTATGACTTTGCTCTTGCTGGTTACGTAGCCGAGCTCGTTTTCGGCTCGAACCTCGTAGACGCCTCCGTCGGAACCTTTGACCAGGGTGACCGTCAGATCGTAGCTCTCTTTACGTTTGCTGTCCCTCGTGATCTTGATTCGAGCGTCCGCCGACACTTCTTGGCCATCCTTGAACCATTTTACCTCAGGATCAGGCGTGCCTGACACTTCGAACACCAACTTCAAGGTGTCGCCTTCGTTGACTCTCAAGTCGGAAAGTTTCTTCAATAACTTCGGTCTGGTGTTGACGGTTAACGTCGAGCTGGTTTTAGTCTCTCCGTATTCGTTTATCACCTTACAAGTGTAGGTTCCTTTCAATTCCGATTTTGCTTCCGAAATGACCAGCTTGTAGAAGTCGCCCTCCTCCGTGCGAGTGAATTCTTTGCGTTTCTCCGTAATCTCCACGTCGCCGATGTACCAGTGGACGCTTGGTTTGGGGAAACCGTCTACTTCCACTGCGAACTCGATGTCCTTGGTACCCTCGTTCGCGGTGATGTCCTGCATTTTCGTCTTGAAACGTGGGATACCTCGTACCTGACGAAGTAAGAACAAGAGAAGTCAATATTGTTCCTAAAATGGAGGTAAAACGATATAAAATTGCATCTTAGTACTGTGTAGGGATTTCAGGATCTCTGTAATTAGATATGTCTGTGATTAGGCGCGACGGCCTGACGTTTGCCGTTTAATTATTTCTATAAACTGCACATGAATCAAGTTAACAATACGTCCGTGTTAAAGTAACTTCAATTACCATCAGATATTACATATTTATTGGATGTTTCATGTACGGTTGAAGAACATGAATAAATTTTACTCTTAAACAGCGAAATTACTTCCCGTGCCGGTCGATGAAACATTACTTTCTGGTAGACCTAATATTTACCTGAATTTTCGTCTCGTCCGAATCCACACCGTGCTCAGAGATAACCTCCGCCTTGTATTTGCCAGCATCCTCGCCTACTGTACCCGTGATCTTCAGGATAAACCTGTTGCCTTCCTGAATCATCTTGACACGACTATCTTGGCTAAGGACCTGCTCATCTTTGTACCATTTGATGTTGGGTGGTACTTGAGAGTCAACTTCTACGAACAACGTAAGAGTATCACCCTCGTTGAGGATCTGTGGCTCGCCCAACTTCTTCCTGATCTTAGGTGGACTAATCACTTTCAGTTTCCAGATTTCGGTCGTCTGATTGACCTCGTTGCGCGCGACTATCGAGTACGATCCAGCATCATCCAATCGAGAATTCTTTATTATCAGCTTGTAGGTATCGTTTTCTTCTTTAACGATGCTTATACGATTGTCTTCATTGATCTCTTGACCGTCTTTGTACCATTTCACCTCGGGTGCAGGAGTGGCTTCGATCTGCACGGTCATCGTGATCGTTTCTTCGACGATGCCCGTTAGGTCTGTCTGTTTTTTGATGATCTTCGGCGCTGACTTCACGATCAGCTCGATTTGGGTCGTGTCTTCACCCAGTTCGTTCTTCGCCCTGACCGTGTAGACACCCGCGTCCTTGGCGGTGACTTTCTTGATAACCAGTGACATGGATTCTTCGTCCTCCCACAGATACTTGTACCTGCCACCGGAAATGATCTCTTGGCCGTCCTTGGTCCACTTGATGTCTGGCTTTGGGTATCCTCTGATCTGCAACTCTAACATCGCCGAACCACCGATACTTGCTTCCGAATGTCTCGATTCTGAGCCTAACTTCGGCTTCTCTGGATCCCTCAGCAGCTGGTTCACCGCTCCTTGAACCGTCAGCTCGGCGCTACAACTGATGTTGCCTGTGCATTGAATTTTTAGGAACGAATTAATAACTGTTAGCGAAATGGCTTACTTTTTATCGTAATCATGTACCTGTACTAGTTTGGGCGACGCAGGTGTACAGGCCAGCATCCTCGGGCTTCACATGTTGGAACACGAGAGCCAAGGTGTCTTCGTTGTCCTGGAACAGCACCTTGAATCGTTCTTCAGGGTCGAACGGTCTTCCATCGCGCAACCACGTGAATTGTGGCTCCATGCCGGGTTCCAGGAAGCCCTCTGGAAGGTACAGCATCTTCTCATCGGATACGGTTACCGTAGCTTCGCAGGAAGCTTCACCGAATCGATTTTTAGCGGTGCAGGAGTATTTGCCAGCGTCCTGCTTCTGGACATCTGATATCACCAGCTCGTAGAAGCCTTTGTCCGCTTGATCGGTGACGATCTTTACACGGGGATGGTTCGCGTCGATCAGCACGCCGTCTTTGTAGCTGTAATTAAAACGATTTGAATGTAATGAATTCAATATGTTTCTTCTTTGCCCAAAAATCTTTTGAATCTTGTCGATTAACAGCTCACAATTTCATGTCAGGATTTGGATCTCCTTTTACTTTAACCATGAAGCGCAAATAAGTGTTCTCCAGGAGTTCGGTGTCCTTCAGACGCACCAAGAAGATGGGCGCGTTGGCTTCCGCCCTGGCTTTCTTCTCCTCGGGAGTAACTAAACAATTTTCATCAAAAAGCTTAGCTTTTGCAACGAAGTATCTGTCACAATGTAAATAAAATGAATACGCATACGTTTCTGCACGATGAGTTGAGCAGTACAAGTAGACTGGCCCTCGCTGTTCATAGCCCTAGCAATGTAAATGCCAGAATCCGATTCGAGAACATTTTGAAGTTGAAGTCTAAATGTTTTTCCAGTTGCCGAAGCTGTCACTCTATCTGCCAGCCTATCTTCCAATGGTTTGTTGTCCTTCAGCCATTGCACCCTCGTAGTTGAATCAGTTTGCAGCAAAGTACATTCGAAAGCGGCCATTTCTCCAGCTAGATAAAATAATGGTGAACAGTTAACTCCGAAGTAACGATAAAATGATTCACTGGGTATTTATTTATCGTCTGCCTGACGATAAAGAGGGTTCATGATTCTATATACAAAAAGTACTTGATTCTTATAAAAAAAAGAAGTATAAACGAGATGTCCCAAAGATGTAACAACAGTTGAAGTAATACGGGTTTGGTATCTTTACACAAAACTGAAGTATCATTTGTTTGAAGATTTTGGTGTCTTATTTATATTTTGTTCTACTGGACTGACGATGAGAAGCGTGCCACAAGTATATAGTGCCGACACTAAGGACGGTGTTCCTACGTGAAAAAAGCTAGTCAAAATATGTACGAAAAAAGATAAAAAGAGTGATCAATCCGTAGGAAAAGTAGCTTACTTGGAAAATATACATACAGATAGAGAACAACGAAGCAGAAGTCGTAAGTCGTGAGTGTTGAAAGTAGAGACGAAAAAGTAGAGAGTGCAAGTGTGAAATGATGTGTAATCGTGTACGCGATACAGACAATATCTAGGATTAGCGATTAAGCTTGATCAACCGTTTAGCGGAACGTGTATGAAGCACTTTACTCAGCCGGCTAATAATAAAAATGTATAAAACAGAAGAACGTATATAGAGAAATGTTTCGATGATACAGTACTATAGAAGACTGACAGAAAAGTGCGTGGTACAGCGGATGATCAGAAAGTAATTTCGTGTCACTTTACCTACGGCGTGTATCAATTCCACGTTATTTTCTGGTAACGCTAGAACAGTAAAAATGTATCTTATGTCACCGGCTCGCACAACTTTTCTTTGTAATCGTAGATTACTTTGAGACAGTTGTTATTACCTCATGAATCGATTTAAGTGTGAACAATTGTTTATTAATCTAACCTAATTCTATATTTTTCATCATTTATTTCTTTAGTTATCCGACTAAACCTAATTTTACACTCGGTCGCTTACGTTCAACATTGCTGCCCTCCAGGGTCTTGACAAACGTAGGTTTTCCTATTCCAGTGCTACCCTGGGTGATTCTTCCTGCGGTTCTGGTCTCCACAGAGCCAGCAGAGGTAGCAGAGGTAGCAGAGGTAGCAGAGGTAGCAGAGGTAGCAGATGTAGCAGAGATAGCAGAGGTAGCACCAGCCTGATAAGAGCTGGCGCTGGACTCCATCCTCAACCCGCCGCTAGACTCCACATACGCGCTGTGGCTACTCGATATCGCGGAATACTCTGTGATTAATCAAACCAAAAACGTTACCATCTACTGCTGATCAATTCTGTGCAATAATTAACAAGATCAATTATTGTCTACCTTCAACAACTTTTGAAGAAGAGCTGTATCGGCTGGACGAGTATCTTCGAGACATGTCTGCGCCTTCTTCTTCGACTTTAGCCTTCTTAGCGTCAGGATTTCCTGGATTTCCTGGATTCCCTTCTCTCTTCTTTTCAACGGCCTTCTCTTCAGGATTTGGTCCTGGATTTCCTTGAATCTTCTTCGGTCCTGGATTACCCTCCGCCTTGGGTCCTGGATTTCCTTCGATCTTCTGAGGACCTGGATTCGCTTTGATTTCTTCTTTCGTTTCCGGTACTTCCGTCAATTGTAGATCGTCTGCAGCGTGCTCAGCGAGCGCTACCACATCGCTCGCGTATTGTCGGATCTCCTTCAACCAATAGACTTTCACAGGATCCTTATGTGCTACCAAGGTGATCGGATAAGCAGGATTTGTTGTACTGTGAAGTTCGAAGGACCGTATGTCGTCCGGATGATCCTTCACCTCCACTTCAGGTAGCTAAAGTTTAAGTTGGAGTTTGAACAATTGATAAATATATAGTTAGAAATACAATTAAGGGATTGAATGTTAACTCACTCGAATGATATCCTTTAGGATGAAAACTGATCTGTCTTCTGATATTCGTCTGACCTTGCAGACGAGTATGCGAGCTTTAAACAGGAACAGATACCTTTCCTTGTTTTTGCCGTCCTTATCGATCACCGTATACCACTCCTATTAAATTAATAATCGTTACAAATTGAAGTATCGTTTAACGAAGTTTTTAATAGCTTCAGCGCTGCGGTCAACGTACTAGACTATCAATATAATTTTATCCGAAGCGTACTAACGTGTGTAAGCAATCTTCCAAGTTTATGAATATTCCCTTTGTATCCTTCGATATTGCTTATGAACTTATTGTCCGTCGCTCTATGAGGGATACCTAGCATCAACTCCAAAGCTTTTTGGAGGTCGTCGCAGTTTTCGCCTAGTCGGGTCGAATACTTCACCAGCTCCTACAAAACCATGTACAATATTAATCATACATAATTCAACAAGATCTATTCGCAAATTCAAATCGTAACAAAATTTACATTCCATACATTTATCTCATCCAGCCAATTTTATTATGCTTCCAAAGAGTCACGTGTAAACAAATACACAAGTTCTGCAATGATTTTTCTTTATCTTTCATCGATTTCAAGCCACGATTCTATGACAAGAGACGAGGAAAGGATAACGCGACGCGAAGATGACCCGTTTTTAGCTCGCTAAATCCGTACGGCGCCCACTCGTTCGCACACCACGACGAAACGTTCCGTCGCGGTATTGCAACTACACCAAGACGAACTTTTTCGTTTCCCTTAATCTATATCTACAGCAGTACAGTGTCTCATGGGAAGAAAACTGTGCTGTTGAGATCAAATTCTGGATACAACGACGTCAGAGAGACGCATATCGGTATTTTTGGAAGTTATTTCAGGTTTCGTCGAGAAATTTATTTAACGCTTTGACTTATTTGGGTGGTAGAAAGAATATTTGAAAATATTCAACAATAACATAACAAAAAATATAATATAGGTATTAGATTTATGAAAAGTAGTATAATTGTTTGATGGAAGCTTGAGAATTTTGAATTATAAATATAATTTCAGTGATTTTTCTTTCCATAGACGTTCATTTAAATATTTGATAAATTCAATTTTTAACAATGAACGTATAAACTACATATTTCTGAAAGTACGACGATGGTTTCAACAATCGTTCCACGAGGTTTCATTTGGCTTTCGGTAATTCTCACCCGCTTTCATCTTCGGGCAAGTGGCCCAGAATTTGATCGCCGTAATCCGTGGTCTAAGACACGCATTTGTTAAGTCGATAAAATGGAATTATGTGCTCAACGAACAGCGCAGACGTTATCGATAATGAATACTAAATTAATAATGTTCTGTAATTTTTTATATACTATCGGTGTGTTTGAAAGATTTGATATTTCTTTTTTCCTCCGCGGTTGAAATTATTTGTTAACGATTCGAAGGATCGTTAAAGGCGAGATTAGCTTGGAGGAAACGATTAATTCTAAGGAATACGTTTTCAAGGCGAACCGGGAAGTATTTTAGCGCCGTGGTTATTTTCGTCTGGCAGAATGAAATTCAGGCGCGGATATAGGTCACGTGCGGATTCTACAGGTCGTCGTGTCTCGCCACTATTAAATAGGCATCTTTTTAAATTAATACTTATGAAAAATATTTTCTGATACACTCTAAAGATACTTTTACAATAAAGTAATGAAATAAAGAAGTTACATCTTTACGATAAAACGAAGAAAATAGAAGATGACTACAGATCGCAGAAACGCAAACTTTTGACCAGGATGATGTTCTGCCGAAAACCTTCAATATTTTACGAGGTGTTGCTATTTTGACGGCTGGTATTCGGCGGCTTTTTACGTCACCATCATTTGGCCTAGTTTGTCTTTAATGCATCAGGTGTAAGTTACAATTTGCAAAATCTCTTTAAGTATAAAAACATATACGTTACAATAAACATACACACTTAACTCTTTGAAGACGGAACACTTTTACGCTTGACACGGTAAACGCACGAAATATTATTTCATTAAAATAAAATAAGCAGCAATTCTCTTCCTCGAAGGATATGCTAAAAATGTCCGTTCTTCGCAGTTATGGTTACGATATGTGTCAAAAATATGGGACGATAATTCTTAATTTATAAATATATGTACGAATCTGTAAATTGCTATGACGATTCGGCCTGGACGCATATATGCGTCGATCGTCCGCAAAGAGTTAATAGTCAATGTATGTCTAGTAAATGAATATTATACACATTTACTATCAATACCATTGACTGGACACGACTGGTATACATGATGTGTAATTAATTATGAAACAAATTATCTCAAAATTCAATAAAAAAAATACTGTTTTCTACTTTAACGTTGTGACCCACGTGATTACAGAACGTGTTCACGGTGAAACTTATGATTAATTATTGCAACACAAAAACGCATGCACACGAATTGCAAACAACGATGAAACGCATAAAGCATAAAAGCGTTGACGGCGAAGAAGTCCTCTCAAATTTCAGCGACCACTTTGCACAACGGGTTAGTTATACGGATGGTTTATGCACAACTGCTGGAATGCTTTCAAAAGATATACTGGGCATGCTTGTATTTCTGTCAAAACACCCTTGAAACGCATCCTCGATTCAATTTTTCAGCGTGATTTTCTGGGCCGTGGTTACCTTGAGCAGGAGCTGGTAGTCGTTTATGCGTTGTATCGGAAGCTTCAAGTGTTCCGATAGACTTTTGTCGTCACGGAGAGTCTGGCTCAGCTCCTGAAAACAATACCAGCCTCGTTGATACATGTGTCGTGTACAGTATACAAAATTTCTTCAGTAAAAATTTAATTCAACTTTCTATTTCAATACCCTGCTTTCAACATTATTTTTGGTCGTTCCAATGACTTTTCTTTTTTTTTTGGTTTTACTTACAATTAGAAAAACTTTAAAATGGAAAATCGTGTCGATTGTTAACAAAGTTATAAATTAACAGATTGCAAATTTAGCTTTTGATCTTATACAAAGGTAAGAATTTATAATATTTTTACACCCTAAAATACAAGCCTTTCAATTTTTATTTCAGTCAAATTTTTCTCTATATAGTCTTATAGAATTGAGCATCAATTTTATTGTTAATTTCACTTTGCACGCGGGCGAAACACAAGCGGTGTTTCTACAAGATTAGCAATTGAAAATCTATGTCGATGAAACGTTGAATTGTCTGCTGGCGTAATTCGACACCAGGATGAAGAGTCGCTTATTTTTGGACGCCACTGAATTTTCCTCTCTATGCCATCGATCGAGCGAAACGAATCTCAAGACTAAAAAATCAATTTCCCACAACATCCACTCTAAAAATCCAACTCAACTGTCACCACTGTCATACTGTCATCGTTTCACTGTACAAACTACAGACGTGTCCTTACATTTTACAAAAGTTGAAGTTCAATGAAACTGAAAACAAACGAACCATCCCGAGATCATAAAAATTTGAAGCGAATTAACACATTGTTGACGGTATATCGTAACGAAATCGATTTTGCCTTGGTTACCACACACGTTTAGAAAATAATCCAAGTATTCGAAGCGATTTAAAAACGTTAAAAAAAGAAAAAATGAAAAACACCAACAATGTGTTGAACGGTGAGCGTTCTTTGCGCCAGAAACGTGAAAGGATGAAATGCATCCGAAGGAAATGACACTAGATCAACGACGTGGGTGGACGTGCACAGAAAATGGGGTAATGAATGAAGTGGAAGGGCCGACGCACCTTAACGGAGGTCAAGGGAGGTAAACACTGTGTTTGTTCGTGTTTCGAGTCGTTGGTTCGAAGAGGACACCGGTGGCTGGTCGCAGACTGGTCCAGGTCTCTGCTCTTCCGTCGATTCTCTTCCTCGACGGGGGATCCGCAAAGTCGGTGGTTACCGAGAAACACCCGCCGAGAGACCAATACGGCCACAGGCTATACTTAGACGCCGCGCCGGACGAACTCGTGGACTGACCACGCGCAAACACAACACACGAACGGCCTCCGGATCGCGGGCAATTTTTGCCGCGGCGCAAGCTGCCCTGATCTTCTTCCAGAAATGAGGAGAACGGAAAATAACGGAAGAGCAACGATACAACGTACTTGGCATTAGACACCTGCCATTAGCTGACCCGGTAGTAGGGTAAAGTAACCCGAATTATTGGGATACCTTCAAATTATTTTTTTACAAAAGTTAGATTTATATGTATATAAAATGTACAAATCTTTAGTTATTGGCATCGAACACTAGTAATTACAAGAATAAGTACAATTCAACTATATGTAGATTTTATTAGAGAATAAAAATAAGAAAAGTGCCAATAACCAGAGCAATGCCAATTATTGGTTCTGTTATGCTACCTGATGAAACTTGATGGCAACTTTGTACAATTTGATAGCAGATGATTCTTCTTGAAACAAATAATACGAAATAATATGAATCATAAAGGGACAAGGAATGTTCAGCACAAGACAAATTTTGTTGAGTATAATTCAGTCATTTTTTTTTTTTTTTTTTTTGGTAAAGAATCATCTATTATGAATTGTTCTAAATGAATTATATACTGGTGACGTTTCTCAGGGTTTACCTTGTCCGCAAACGGGGTATGTTCATTTGACTTTAACGAAGAAACGAAATAAACAAGAATCGAAGAAAACACGCGTAGACAGAGTTGACTCTAATGCTCCTAATGCGCTTGGCTTTGAAACCGGACACGTTACTGCAAAGTGGTTTCGCGCATATCTAATTTTAATTTCGGGTCATTAAATGTATACGAAACAAGTACGTCGTGCGTGCGAAAATCGCGTGGATTTTGAGTCAAGTTCCAGAAATAACGGGGCGAATCATGAGAAAAAAACGAGCAACATATTTGAAATAACAAAATACACTGGTATACTATATCCTGGCAGCCCACGTCGTCTTTGAATGACTTCTCTAAACTTCGACTTGAATATTCCCCTTACAATTCACTTTTGCTATTTTAAACTTTCAAAAAATCTAAGAAAATGCTAACGCATCCTTTTAAAATGAAACTTTCATCAGAAAGTTAAATTTTTCTGCACCATCAACAACCCAGATTGCCCGCGGACGATTAATTATTTGAAATCTAGAAGCCGGGTCGAAGCAAAGCGAGAATTGACATCGATTGATTCGCACGACGGAACGTGGTTCAACCGTAAACCTTGCCGAAATATATTTATTGCTATAATAAATCCGGCCTTCGAGTCTGCAGCTTGAATTCCAAGAGTTCCTTGCAAATTCTACTGATCAGTTCGACGTACAGTCCAATCTGACCTTAAAAAAAAAGAACCTCAAAATTATTATATGAAAATTTTCATTTGTTTCGCATTTTCGCGTAACCATATTGCAAATTAGAACGCGGGTGGCAAAAGGTCGAATGAAACTTGCGAAGCAGACCTGGAAGAACCGTAAAGACAGTCGTACAGCTGTGTGGCTTGTTCGTGAGCTTCGTTTTTTCCTCGTGCCGAGATTACGCCAAAGTTCTGTCATCGTGTAATGACAGCAACGATGACGTCGTCGGCCGATAACGTGGTCGCTTTCTTCCTTTTCTTTTCGTGCCGTGCGAGACTACCGTGCATAAGCGACACGAGCGAAAGACGTTCCGTCAGTTTAAGAATAAACCAAGCTATTTCGAGGGCTGGACAGACGCCCGCTTACCCCCGCCTGTTACGTAATTGCGAAATTTCCTTTGATTCACGTAGACGAAGAAGCATCTGTCATGGAATCTCCTGGAATCTCTGATGGGAATCAAACGTTACCAAATATCCATATAAAAATAGATAGAAAAATGATCGCGAAGATAAGTAAAAAGTGATACGGAAAGGAATAAAAATAGAACGGTATAAATAATACGCGTATACGTGTGTTCATGTTGAACGTTCTTAAAAAGTGATTAAAACACGCAGAACTATACATATAATAGAATACATTTACGATATTATTATAGACGGACAGAATATTTGGAGCAAAGCTGCCACATTATTATAGACGCCAGTGTCGAGACGGTAAACTATAAAGACCACGGACAGAAATCTTTCTTACCATCCGACCAAATCAAGGCGACTTTGGTTTGAAATATTTTTTGTGTAAAGGTTCATCTTTTTTGGTCCTTACAAGCCTTTAGAAGGCATAACATTTTCACCAACTATAGTGTACTACCCGTACATCGCCATTTTTCTTCTACAAGCCTAGTATGCTCGACGTGTACCTTATAGTCAATTCAATTACTGTGGTTACTTTTCCTATCAAAAGCGTTAAGTTTGTGATCCTGTGGTTAGCGAAGGGTTCATTCGACGAAGCAACTGACCTCAAAGTATTCTCGTACCACGTCGTTCATTTGGAGGAACTCTTGAGCACCTGGTTCGTCCCTGCAGTAGGCCACATGCTTGTCGAAATCTCTTTCCTATAACAATAAATGATTCGGTTATAATATAGTTATAATTAATTGAACAGAGAGGATAAAGTTTCATAGACCTACCAATCGTAGGAAAGTTTTGCCCAGCATACGTGGCTGATCCGCATAGTACTTGACACCCTCGATTAACACCCTGCCGAACGATCTAAGTAAGTGTTCTGATTAATTTTCACGTTAAAAACACACCATGCCTACGTGCTGAAGACTGCATCCTTTACTGGTTCGTTCGATGCGACAATCAGGGGTGCAACGAGAATGTTTTGCGAACAGTTACCACCGCTATGTTACGCCATTATGATTCCCCTTGCGCTGATTAAATTGAAACGAGTTACATCGAAGGGGTGGTGGTACAATTATTAATTAATTATAACATTTGGATGGACTACGAATGAATCGAAACATACTTCATGTTTATCTACCAACTGGGACAACAAAGGGGCGACAAAGATACTTTTCAATGAGAAACGCTGTGATTAGCCATTGAAATCATTCTTCCACATACGATATCTTTGTAATTGTTTCTTAATATTAATTGACAATCAGTTTTATTGGAAGAATGAATTCATAATGATGGTGTCAATCGAAAGCGTGCTCATATGATAAGAGGGGGTGCAATAAATCATTGAAAAAGCAACACTTTCGGTGCAAGATCGTAATTAGTCACGATGCACACTATCACACAAAATATGCCTACCCTTACGCTGTTCACACTAGCGAACTAGTGTTTTGCTAGAGAAAAAATGTACGTTGACGAATATGTGTGATGCGTGTGTCGTGTATGATCATGTGTTTCTTTTTCATCTTGTTTCGATTCTTGATACAGATCGATCTGAATACTCGTTGTCGATATTGCTTGAAAAAAGTTGAAATATTTCTGATGTTCTTGTACAAAGGGTGGCTCTGTATGTTCTTGTAACGAATGTCCAATCGAATGTGTCGCAGTGAGTTCTTTCTTCCATTCGACGAGCATACGTACGTATTGTGAAAATCAGCGATCTGCTTCAGATTCGTGAAGATGATGTCTTTGTTGTCACGCACGACTCGTGGAACATCCGGATTATCGAGTGGTTTCAAGTAACGTTCGACGACCAGCTGAAGGTCCCTTCCAAATTCTTCCTCGGTCTCGACTAATTCTTTTACTACCGCCCTGAAAGCATGAACAAGTTGATCAAAAGAATCTTGGAATAATTGAATGAAGATGACTTACTCTCTTCGGTACCGCGAGTCTTCCGGTCGATGCCCGATCGCAGAGTCCTCGCTGAGGGCTGTTTGCATCAAGATCGACATGGGCAGCCATCCTTCCCTCGAGTCAGTTGTACGAACGTACACTCTGGAAAAATAAAATGTCCAATTAAAATACGTTTGTTAGAGTATCAAATAAAAGATACGACGGGGATGAAACTTTCAGTACTTCTGGGGTGGCCTTTCCTAAAGTTTACACGCACTATGGTGGATATTATTTATATTCTTCTTTCTAAACTTCTAAAATCTAAATAATTAGTTAAGGAAATATATTTCTTAATCGATATTTTAATTACTAATTATTACATTCTTGGTTATTGTATTTCTGTAGAGTTTGCCAACGATTTAGACATGAAACCTTGAAACCTCTTCCTAAGTTCGAAAATTGAATTATTACTTCAGGAATAGCTTATATCATTTTTCAAAGTGTCCATTGATTAATGAACCTTCTGTATGTTCTAAATTTGTCGTTTAACGCATTTCTTTCATCTCCGAGACATTGTTCATATTCTCGACACGTTCAGAAATTTGGATCGGTTATCGAACAAACTCTACGTTTGATATCAATTTAGAGTGGACGTATTTTTATCGCAGGCAATATAATTAGTCTTCTGTAAATGGTACTGGCAAATTCAAGGCCTAATGTGCCAGGCCAATAAATTTTGCGTTCTGCTGAATGAACCACGAGCACACGAGAACAGAGAGGTCTGTTGCCTTAGTCACTTAATTTAAATATAACTTTCTACCACCCACTCGTTTCTATATTCATCTATTCTTTATAATATAACGCCGGTATATCTGCATTTCCATTGAATTTCCTCCAATTAGCTTTATCTTACTCTATTTCCAGCGTCATAGCAACAGAAGGTTCGTGAACGTTTTAAATTCGCATTCCAGAACCTGTTCTTCTACATATTTTATATAATTTACTCCTGTTTATGATTTCGTTTAAATATTTCCGTGATTCTGGTAGATTTGTTTATGCAAAATAATCAATTTGTTTCAAGATACGATTTTGGCAGTTCGTGCGTGTAGATAATAAATAATTCTTAATTCATTGAACGTGGCCGTTGCCAAAGCGACGAATCAAAGTTTCAGCTTGAACCTCACCTTCAACTAAAACTTATTTTCAGAACTGGCTGATATTTCGCCTTCCTCGGAATCGTGACTTTCTAGCCAGCCAACAGAAAAACACCATTCATTATATTATGCAACTGATACTTATTTAGACTCTTAACGTCAAAACGGTGATGAGTTTTTCAAGTCCAACAAGACGGTTCACGCGTTTGCTCACATATATTTTTAAATCTTTGTGAAAGAATCAACGGTGACCAGTATTTCAGATTTAAAACAGTCCAATGATTACAAATAGGACACAGAAGTATAATTTTGTTAAATTGTTAAATTATGTTAAATTGTATAAGTTGAAAATTAAAAGGTTGAATTATGAAAATAATTTAATATATGAGTTACTAGTCAGTGATTCAGTTCGAAAAATGCCAATTTCTCTTGTAAACGCTTAGAAAAACGAAAAATAGTCTAATACGAGCAAACACGTGTGTCCACGATTACCCAAAGTTTTATTACAATTCATCGACCTAACGATGGCGTGGCGTGGCGATTTTCTACGAATCATAATTTGTATTATTATCGACTTGCATCCTGGCTAACAGCCAATCACGCGAACCGAAAACATTATTGCCACCGAGACACTTATAAACGCTCGATCTTCATTAACGTCATCGTAAATAATCCCGGTTCATTTTGCTACGAATCGATCGAGTCAAAGCCTCTGTCTTTTGACAGAACCGACAGGGAAAGCTAACTGTCTGCCGTGAGTTCGTAAAACCTCGACGTGGCTGCGGAATTTTATGGAAACGAAGAGCGTCGTCAAAAGGCGCGAACGCGTGATGAAACGGTGGAAAATCAAACGAAATCCTATCCTGACGACATCGTAACCGCTTAAACGACCGTTTCCAAGTAATCCTGCGACGAGTTCGTTGGCTTCGTTGTTAACGACATGCATCCAGGCTACCGGGCACCTGTCGTTGCTATATTTCGTCCCACGGATTTAGTTGTCCACGTAAATACACATTCGCTTCTACCTTCTCAATGAGAAGCTACGTTTTCACGGCTCGATCGCATCTCACTGATTTGGATAATCTTGCGAATTTCGCACCGACCGATCTTGCCGATTTCCACGTCGACGAACAAGAAAACGATATTCTGAGATCGCAATCTAATCGGCGACGCTCGAAGAAACATGATTTATCATTGGTACCCAGCTGTTGGGACTATGTCTCAGTCATTAGGACAGCCTCGAGGGTTAACGATGGTGTCCTTGGTGGAGTCTTCAGGATGGACCAGCTTGGTTGATGATATTCAATGAAAATCTTCCTGGTTCGATCTGGTCCCTTGAAAAATGAATCAACGATAAAAAGATTCATCTTGGATTAATTCTGGTCATCAGAAGAATTCGTTGAACGCTGAATTCTTCAGGAGCTGCTACTTATTCATCTTCGTTCAAGTTGATTCTTCTTGCAGCGACGATCCTTCAACGAAATTATTCTCCGATCTAACTGGAAGATCTAAGCTAGACTCATCAAAATTCAGACCCCAAGGACCTTGCCGAAGGCTTGAATCTAGATACTCTGATGTTTAATTTCATCAGCAACGAAGATCATCCCTAAGACTGTGCATACATTACCTCTGGATATTGCCGTCTGAGCTCGATCTCGGAAGACTTCGAGCACGGGAATCCGCGTGCTTTCGTCGCGGTCGGACCGACAATTTGTGCCAGGCGGCCGAGTTGTCCAGCGTTTCGCCGATCTCGCCGATCTCCAGTTCGGGATCCAGCTTGATCTTCCTACAACACGGTCAACACGACGGAAATAGAGGGAGGGCCACACCGCGAACATTTCCTTGTCAACGACGCCTTTTCAGCCTTCAGCCTCATGCAGACTAAACATCATTCTCCGCTAATCGAAGCGAGTTAGCTAGGTGGTTCGGTTAAATGGAACGGGGTACGTGTTGTACCGGATTCAGCCTGTTTTTAGATCGGCCAGCGTATGCAGCTTTCTTTGTTATTCGATTTGCTCGCGGTATTTATAGCGCACAACAAGTCAAGGCGATCGAACGGAGCACAACACGTTGTTTCTTCGAACGAAGAATCGCCGACGGTCGGACAGCGGCCCTAACGACGCGTGATTATTTTGCGCGAAGTCGGAGGGTGGGCTAATTTGCGTGCACAAGTTCGTTCGAAGCTCGTCGGAGAGAGTTTGCATCGAGGTTCGTAGACCCTAGGAAATTTTCCGTTTGCCATCGGCACTCACGCGAGTGCCCGTCGACGTGTTTTATAAACGCTCCGCGAGAAACGCCGGCGAAAACGTCGCTCGCGTAAAAATATCGCTGCGAAAATAAGCAACGAGAATGCCTTTACCGAAACGATCGTTCACGATTCGACACGCAGACTGGCCGTGCCTCCGTTTCACCCTGCCGCATCGTGCGTAACGATTTTAATCGTACACACTTGGCTCTATTAATACGCTCTGCGTTACATTTTTACAACTCTGTTGTATACATGGCGAACGGTTTTATGAAGAGACGTCGATCTAACGTGCTACTTACTCGATTTTGTTCTGCCTGAACGATTCTTTGGTCGTAGCGGATCGGATGACCGATTTCGATGAACATTTTAGCAAGTTACACGTTCAATGAAATTGCTCGACATGCATCATTTCCTGTTCTAAAGCGATTAATTTTTGCTAAATCGTAAATCAAATTGATATTTAATTAATAGCATCACTGTAGCTCGCATTGTCTTACAAAATATATATATAAAATTAATTGATGTTTTCTCGCTAAACACATGCGTCATGTAAACGATCCATCGTTACGGTTAATGTCACAATCTTCATTCATTACGGTGCTGTAACGCTATGTTACGTTAATGAAAGCGTGAACCGAGACGCGTGGCTATGGTACGGCGAAAGATTGTACCGAAAGTGACAGATCGCGTACAGCATCGGCATCCTTCATTCGTGCAGCACGCGTTAGACTATATACGGCGTGAGGCGATGATTATTTTTGGCCGGGCACACGTTGCGTACACGGAAATAGATTTTAAACGCGAGCGAATCGTTCGGACGCGCGAAGTCAACGATCCGACACGCTCGACAATTGTTGAAATCTGTTTCTGGACGCGGCTGGATTGCTGCTTACTTTGCTGGATCAGCGTATTCCAGGGCCTCGACGATGTCGCCGACGTTCACGGAGAAACCATCGCTTCTGTACTCCTTCACCACGATATAGTTGTCCACTGATTTCTGTAACAAACACGGTATCTCATTAAACAGTGGCAATAAATTTTTGTTCTTGGAATACCCATGAATTTATAAAATGTTTCGTTAACATCGCTTCGTTGTACAATAAATATGTATTCAGGATTTACAAGAAACATCGTTTAATCACCGTTCAGTTATTGATAAATAATTACTACTGAGTCCTTTCCCTCATTTTACGTTACCCGCTCACAGCTATTGTCTTGGTGAAAGCTGCTCAATCTCCTGAGACTCGGGGTGTTCTCCCTGCTACCAGAGCAGCCAAACGATCGATCTGACTTGGACAAGACGACGCCGTTGCCCTCCTGTTTCTGATACACCCCGGTACCGGAGCCGTCCAGACTACTGGCGATGGAGGTGGTCCCTGTGAACGAGGACAACACCTCGATATCCAGGTCCTCCTCCTTAGCGACAGGGCAAAGGTACATGGAGAAGCGATGGGCGGTCGGACGATTGAGTCTGAGAGCGGTGAATACATGAAGAGGTTCGAAATGATGAATCCCATCCTCGTCGAGGACGGTGTAGGCCACTTCACCGGTGAGGACCGACCTGGAGGCTTCCCTAGGAACCACCGCCTGTATACCTTGCTTCAAGATCATGAAGATGCTCGACGGCTTGTGGTTCCTTCTCAGAAGGAATTCTTCCATCGCTAGACTGTTGTCTGCGTGAAGCAGAGCGGTAGGTACATCTACGGAAGATTGCAGAGGGCCTTCTTCGGGTACGATCATCAAGGCGGCACTTTCCCTGACGAGAGTCCTAAGTCGAGGATCGGTTCTGGCCATTTCTGGATCGCTGCACAGCTGCGTTAGGGCGCTCATGAACGGTGGTCTCTCCTCTGCCAGTTTTCTCATCACGGTCAGCCTCCTCAGGACATCCAACGTCACTCTATCGCTGGCTAAAGCACGCGTAGACTTCTCGTCACTGACCACTGCCAACAGACTACTCGCGGTGCTGGACATGCCCAGGGCCCTAGCTAATCCCACAGCCTGCAGAAGAAGCTCTCGAATGTTCTCCCCTTGGTCGTTCAGCAATTCCTGCACGCGTATCTCGCTCGACTCTCTGACCGCCTGGACGATGGCTTTGTGGACGGTTTCAACTGCCTCTTTCTCGGTGGCGATCGCTGAGACATCTTCTGACACCTTCTGAAGCACTCGAGAGACCAAGTCTGGGTCGTTTCTGGAGACTGTTCTGAATGCTGGTCCCACTAAGTCGGTACCGTGTTCCTCTTCGAGGACCATGGACAACCTGTCGAGCACTACTTCTTCTTTCAAAGAATGACCGGTGACGGTGGATTTTAGAATGTCTACCTTGTTGTTCTTACTGTCTAGTAGTTCCAGCAGGGTAGACTGGCACAAGCTGCTTCGATTTTGGGGTACTAGAAGTATCTGGAGGATCTCCTCCACAGATTCTTCTACGCTCGTGTTCTTCTGACGTAAAAGAACGTTGAAAGCTTCGCTGATGGAAGAATAAACGAAGTCTTGCTTCGATTCACTGCCATCGTCTATGGATTGACTTGTAATCGCAAAAACGGCGCTGGACATTGCTATCTTTACCGCATTCTTCAACCAATATTCACTCTGATGGTCTGAATCTTCTTGTTCGTTTCCGTTTTTGTTGTCGTTCATGATAACAGAGGACTTTCTGCCGTTTATGAACGTAGCATCCAGGTAATATTCCTCCAATTGTTGTTCCTGTTGTACGGCTATGTTCTTAGCTAATTGAGCAATGGTTGATACTATCTGCGCCATTTTCACCGCAGTCGCACCATGTAATCCCAGTTTCTCCGCCATTACAAGAGCCTGTTCCAGAGCTACCGCTTTTGGGTCCACGTCAACGTCGACGGCAGGCAAATCCGTGGCCACTTTCCTTCCCACGGACAGTCCAGCTTCCGACAGCTGTCGTAGCATCCTGGCATCTATGCTGGCCTCACCCTGATGTTGAACGTGAGGATTGTAGTGCAGATGTTGTGGCCTTAGCAGGCGTAGTTCCTCAGGGGTGACCTCGAACCCTTGAACAGAGAACTCCACCTCTCCTTCGGGCGTGTCCGTCAAATCTGGAGCAACGAAACGAGGACCTTCTTCCGTCTGGACGATCTGACCTGGCACGAAGGTCACACCCAGTTCTCCAGACTCCACGACGCGTCCTGGAACGAATCTTGGACCATCAGGTGTGTCCACCACCTGGCCAGGTACGAATCTAGACCCTTCGTCCTCTGTGGAGATCACCTGACCGGGAATGAAAGTGGGTCCAACTTTAGTTTCGACGATTTGACCAGGAACGAAGCGTGGTCCTTCTGCGGTTTCCACAGTTTGACCAGGTACAAATTTTGTACCCGTTCGAGTCTCCACCATTTGTCCAGGCACAAACTTGGGCCCGCTGCTAGTATCGATCACCTGGCCGGGTACGAATTGTTCGCCTTTCTCTGTCATCACTATCTGGCCAGGTAGGAAACCATCATCGGTCATGACACCCGGTACGAATCGGGGACCGTCTTTTCCTCCACGCACCAACTGACCCGGAACGATCCTCTTTCCTTCTGGTAGTTTCTTCACGTTCTCTGGGTAAAATTCGACGCCCCTTTCCGTTTGAACCATGTGACCGAAAATTTCACTCTGCTGCATGGACACGTTGGCCGTTTTTGGGTCGATGGGTATACCAACTGGACCAGCGTCGTGGAACACCACCTCGTCGAACTTGCTAGCTGCGGCGAATTGGAAACTTTCTTCAATGATCTCCGTTCGTCCAGGTAGGAATCTTTCGCCTTCTGACGTTCTCACCACTTGACCCTCAACGAACTTCTGCCCCTTGGGAGTGTCTAGAGTCATGCCTGGTACGAACTCCACGCGATCTCCAGCGTCCTTCACGATACCAGGCACGAAGTGATTCTCTCCAGAGGCAGCAGCGACATACTGACCAGGTATGAATTGCGGTCCACGGCTCGTGGGTACAGTTTGTCCAGGAATGAATCTCAATTCTCCTGTTGAAGTTTCCAGACACTGTCCTGGAACAAACTCCCAGGATTCGCCGATCTGGACGCTCTGTCCTGGAACGAACACTTGGTCTCCACGATGATCGGTGATGGTTTGGCCTGGCATGAACTTAGGTCCATCGGGAGTGATGATCGTCTGGCCAGGAACGAAGGTTCCGTCTTTCTTCGTTTGGCCAGCGACAAACTTTGGCCCTTCTTCTGTGAGCACAGTCTGACCCTGAACGAATCTGGCTCCCTCGTTGGTGTGAAAGGTCTGACCTTGAAGAAAGCGATGACCCTCTTCCGTTGGCAAGGTTTGTCCCGCTACGAATACAGGAGTTTCTTTGCTGTCCTGCTCTTTGACGGTCACGATTTGGCCGGGAACGAGAACAGGACCATCAGGAGTGTTCACAGTTAAACCAGGAACAAACGCAGGACCCTGAGGTGTTTGCAGTGTCTGGCCAGGGACAAAAATAGGCCCGTTCGGCGTCTGCACACTCTGGCCGGTGATAAATCTTTGCGCGGATTTAATGTCTAATTTCAGACCCTTAATCTTGTGCATCGTTGTCTCCTTACCCTTGTCGAGATTCTGCACTAACTCCGAGATCTCTTCCAGTCTGGGCAACTGTTCCAGTGCCTCTTCGCCAGCCTGCAGAAGCTTCACCGTCACGTTCGACACCTCCTTCAGCTCGTTCGCTCGAATACTCTGTATGGCTGACTGAAGAACCGCGTCGGGCTCCACTTTCAACGGTGTCAGTGGTTTCACGATGGATATCGCTTCGAATCCTCCAGTGCTTTCAGAAATAGGGCTGGTGCACGAGGACGCGACACCCTGTTCAACGATTTGAGGCTCCACCTTCACGGGGGTCGGTAATTTATCCACCATCAACTGCAAGGGCGATTTGACGGCATCCTGGAAGGAGTTCCAATCCAGGGTCTCCGGTAGAGTCTTCGCTGCATCCTTCAGAGGACTAGTTACCGAGATTAATTCGCAAGCCCTGATTCTAGCCTGTTCCAAATTGACGTGTTTCCAAGTTTCTATCTTCTCCTCTTTCGCTTCCTCCTCCTTGACACTCCTCAGCCTCAGCTGTTTCGTTTCCCTCAGTTCCTCTTCCTCGGCTGCTTTCTCTTTCTCCTCGAAGATCTTCTTCGCGTAATTCAGTCCAGCCTGTCGTTTCCTCTTCCTCCGCCTAGCTTCGGCTTCCTGTTTCTCTCTCTCTTTCAACACCTCCTCGCGTGGTCCTAACCCATCGTAAAGATTCTCGAAATCCTCCAGGTTCTTGAAATCTACGGACACGTTTTTGCCTTGTTTCAGTCTGAACAGAACAGTGTCGCAGTCCCTGGACAACATCACGTCCTTAACGTCCCCGTCTCTCACCGCAGCCTCCAGCCTGGATGGGAACACGAGGCTGCATCGTCGTTCCTCCACCGTGTACACGAACTTCGAATCCTGTTCTTCGACGGGCGGCTGTTTCGTGTGCATCAAATCCCTCAGTGCCTTCTGTTGCTCGCCCTCGCCCTCGAGGACCGGGAACACGTAACGATAATCCTTGAGGATCACGTGTTTCTTTTTCTCGCCTAGAACGAAGCCAGCCGTGTAATGGTGCGGTCCTAAACCGGAGGCGTTCGTGATCTTGCATTTCGACTTGTCGTGAGTGTGAACACCCAACAGAACTGGAATGTAATGATGAGTAGGCAGACCGTAGGATTTCCCGGTAATGCGACAGAATCGTTTCGCATCAGCCGGACTGATCGGCGGCAACAGAGGAAAGTAATTCGGCTTGGGGAGGCCCCTGCTTCTTCCCGTTATCCTACAAAAGGACATTGTTTGTTGACGAAAACTTGAATCGTTCTACAGAATCATCGATTCGATTTCTTTCTACAAATATTCTATACAGTTGCTTTCGCGCGAGGTTCGAGAATACTTTTCGATCGAGTGCAATGTCGTCGGTAGCTGGATACTGGTCAACTTTCGTCGTTCTTAAGCTTATTGTTAAAAACTTGGCATCCTGATGACGGGGACTTGTCTTTGTTCACTCGACCGCGACTTCCTTTTGGCGTTCAACTTGCCGTCGGTCAATGCGTCCACCGTCGACAAGTGATTCACCGCGTACTGTTCTTTTCTCGCCATAATTCGTCCACGTGGGGACAAACAAAATCTCTTGTAACAATAATCGAGCTTGTCGCGACTGTTAAACTTCATCAACGCAGCTCGTTGTTCCACCTAGTAGCAACAATTTCTTGTAAATCTTTCAGAAATTTAAACTGATCCTTTGAGCCATTTTCCTTAACTTTTTTAAGAGATTTTTAGTTTGCTTAAAATAAAAAACAGAAAAACGTTTCGAATTTTGTTCGAGAATGATCTAGTTTCTGCACGAGGCGTCTCGATTCTTTTCTCGTGTGAGAACACGTCTCTTGACCCCGCGCTTATTTATACCGTAATTTCTCTTCCGAACGGTTCCACGTCGTTTTCATCGGGTGCTCGTTAAAAAGTTTTCGTCGAACCCGCGACCGGCTAGCGTCGCGTCGCCTCGAGAAGGCACAGTTTATTTTTACGTGCGTGGATGCCTTCGAGGATTCCGCGGGAGCT
This sequence comes from Stelis phaeoptera, assembly GCA_943735885.1. Classification (NCBI taxonomy): domain Eukaryota; kingdom Metazoa; phylum Arthropoda; class Insecta; order Hymenoptera; family Megachilidae; genus Stelis; species Stelis phaeoptera. The sequence continues at coordinate 7,675,626 of OX030939.1, read as the reverse complement.
CTTCTTCGTTTCGTCCCCTGGTACACGGCCAATTCGGTGATTTCCTCGTCGTAGAAAAGTGTCTCGTTTTCTTCTTTTTTTTTCCCCTCCCCCCACCTCTTCTGCGGCGTTGATCGCCCTCGCCCGTCAGGCACCCAAAGTAACCCCACGACTTTTGCTTACCGCGAGGATTCTTGGCTGCCCGCTAACCCAGGATGTTTAAAAGATTGGCAAGGGGTTTCGAGCCAATGACAAATGCTTGCTTGACATACTATTTGCCCCGTGATTGTCAAACGACCACTCGTTCCGACTTTTCCGTGCTACGTGATTATTTATGACGTTCTTCGATTCGACAGGTTTTATATCCAGCCTGCATTTCAGACACGAAACCAAGAATATTGGTATCTTTTAGACGACCGTAAATATCGATTATCCTGTTAAATATTAACAAATTTATCGACCGTTCACCATTATCCATCGAAGACACAAATTGAACGATGTACTGCTCTCGATCGTTGTTCGTTACGTAGCTTATAAAATTAATTCCACCTGGTCACTTTCACCACCACCAATCAGGGATTTTCGTGTCGATGCACTGCACACTTCTCGTGGCTTTTCAGAAGACGAACGATTTGCACAACCCCGAACACTTGTATACCTCCAACAACAGCAACAGAAAGTATCGAAAATAACTCGACTCGAACGTTCGTGAAAAAACCTCTTCGACTATACTTTGAGATCAAAAAATCATGGACCCATCGTTGTTTCCTCGAAGCCTAGCAGTGGCCATTCGAAATCAATAATAAACTATTCCTTCTTTGACGAGTATGATCACGCGATGTCAATCGATCTTCTCAAGTATTCGAACGGTCCCTCGCGTTTCCCCGACCGCCATCGATTATCCGAACAAACGACCAGCCGTTTCTCTCCGAGACGATTATCGACGATCACTGCGAGGAGAATCGGAGAGGTTCGCGTGACATGTTCGTGAAGAGTTGCTCGATTCCTTGGGAAAAGAGTATTGCGATACGCGGCGAACGCCAGACTAGCCGATGCACGAAGTGGCTAAAGAGTCGTTCGCGCGACGAGTCTCTCTCGACTCCCCACGAACAGAAATAGCTACCCTTCTTACATCTTCTCCAATACATCTTTAGAACGGAGTACACGGTTCCCGGAGTTGTATGTGTCGCGAGGCGAGGGTGTACGCGCGTACAATTTATTCCACCGATTCCGATGAGTTTGGATTAAAGGCGGGAAATTCCCGGTGGACAGGATCATGATGGAGAACGGCCGATCTTAGAACTGAAAGGGAAAGGAACATTCATTTCACAGGATTAAACTGAACGCGTTGAGGAAATAGATCTTGATAATTACCTACCACAGGATCTTGAAATTAAAGGAAATTCTATGGAATTAGAAACTAATAGTTACATACAAGGTGTTCCAGGTAAAGGAGGCTTGCTAAATATGTCCGTTGTTCTTCGTGACACGAAAAATGTTCATAATGACAAAGTATGGATGGTGTTAATGAAGAAATACTCTGAAAAATAGATTGTGTTATGAGAATGATCAACTTTGAAGTTAAACAGAAATAAAGAAAACCTTTGTGGAATTAATCCTTATGTTCTGTGGTAGTAGATGCTGATATAATTGTATGGACTACAAACGTCACAATTCCTTAGCAATTAAGTCTTCTCCTTCGATTCCTTTCCATTCGCAACTGTAAAAATATACTTAATGTAAAGTGGAAGATCATACTTTATATACATTTACAAAGTATTTGTCGATTGTTTAACAAATCTCTGTTAACTATAAAAGACTGTTGAACCTATGAAGTATAGCCACAGCAGAAATAGCCAACGTGGAAATCAACGAACTCGCGATCGAGATTCGATAACTACAGGAAAGCTAGCTTAACGCTTATTTAACAAACGATCAGGAAAAAGAACAATATTGATGGCTGGCTATTTAAAGCGAATCGATTGTTGCCACAAAACGCCTACCGCAGTTCCAATTTTCTTTCTTTAGGATCATTGCGTCATTATTTGATATAAATCGCGTGGCTTTCGGAATCGTGTTAGGTACGCGCGAGAGAGACTATTCTCGACCTACTTACACTATGAACGATATGAAATATGGATTCGATCCTCTAAAATTATCGAACACCGCGAGCCTCAAAGTGGAGAACAGCGCGCTGAAAGAAGATGAACCTTCGAGCTTTTCAAATAGCTACTGCAGCAAGTAGTATATCTCAATGATTTGACGGTCGACGATTACAGTTCTGATTTTGATGCGTGATTTCTTACAATAGCAATCTTTACCCTATGCCCTATGTTATTTCGTATACGCAATATTGAACGTGAGAGAGTTACATACGATAGCATTTTATTGTTGTATTTTTAAATAATCAGCGTCGCGATAACTAATGCCGCGGACTAGTTCAAGTGATATATCGCGTGATAAATCAGTCGGGTACATGTGTCACTATCGTAATTTGCGAAAGATAAATAAGACACCTGTTACCATTTTTCAGGAACGCATGGTTTCACACTGATCGTCAGTCAACGAGAAGCGCCAACCAGCTTGTTATCCTCATCAAAGCTCATCTTTCAATTCTTGGAATCAAAACTCTTTGTCTTAAGATTCTTAATCCTGTCCACTGCGTTGGAGTTCAACGGAAGTTGCAAGTTGTAGCATTGATACGAATCCTTTAATAATTAATACAATAATTATTATTGGTTGCGAAAGGAAAAAATAGTAGTGAAAGTTCACAAAATCCGTCCCGTTGTATCTGGTTAATCGTGAAACGTTTCTCCGGTCGTTTCCGGTGATTTATGATGGTGCTTGAACTTAAGACGGGACAATAAGCGTCGGACGGTTCACAAGGCTGATACTGATATACGCGTTGAATTGTTTCTGTCGTGAATTTTGGCCGATACCACGGAAATAATTTATAGGAAGTCACGAGGAATTCTGCGGAATGCGATAAAACAAAAATTGTAACACGAGGTCTTCGAACCCCATTGTGGTCCATCTTTAACGTTCATCAAATTCAATTGAATAACAATTTAAGATCAAGAAGAAGACTGCTTTCTGAAAGTACCTTCTTTTCTTGCACCCTTCGTACAAAATCTAATAACACAGAACTAAGGAATGATTATCTTATTAACGTTTCAGAAATGTAGGAAAGAGAGAAAGGTTGCCAGACACAAACAGCACCGGATGTTCGATTTCCGGTCGAATTAGAAGCGCCACGTTTACTATTGGCACATCGATGCCTTCTGTGTAATCTATGATTTTGACGGTCCGCCAAAATCTGTTTGCTGGACGAACTTTCGAGTGTCAACGCCACTAGTGTGACTCACACCGTCGCGTCTGTATCGAGTCATCATTATCGATAACGATACGATTCGCCGCGACGATTTCCTCGTAAATTAGAAGAGACGAATAAAGAGACGACTGGTGGTAAATCATTCGATGCTTAGCCAGACACGTGGCGAACGACAAGTGACGATAAATTAATTGAGCCGTTCGTTTTGTGAGATTAAAGAAGCCGTTTGATAGAAATATTCAACGTCGGGCGGAATATAAATTAAGAGAAAACCTTGAAATCGAATTCGGCTTGGTTGCAACAGAAGCAACGCTATTTGCAAGGTTTATTTGGTACGGACCCCGTTCATACGTACCCCGAACAAAGCATCGTTTTAACAGCTGATTTATGGTTAACCGAAAGCCAATTCTAAACGCGTCCGGGACTAAGTGTCGTTAGATTCCTTGGATAGATGTCAATTGACTAGTTACGTTCGTCTGGACGATTTGATTTAACAAACTGCACGTTAGGTAACGACGAACAACAATGAAATCCGACAACAGTTCAAGTTTCTGATGCTTTAGAATTTCATGCGTCGAATCAGTCTTGGACGACCCTTAAAGTTGTACAATATTGCCTTCAGGAAGTTTACGATACCTTTCATATCCTCGATTGTAAGCTACTAATAGTTCCAAACGAGTTCCACGTACATAATACGATGGACCGCGAAAGGCTAACATTGATGATGCGTGACTCGTAAAGATGCTGCAGACTTCAGAAGCATTTCAAAGACAACGCCCGAGGTTTCCTATAATAGTAAAACACACGGAGAGAAGTTCATCGATAAAGTACTTATAAACGGCAGCTGTATGAAGTCTAAATTAATACTGTCCATTCTGGCACGTAGCGTTGTTGTGTGACAAGCGAAAACATCGGGATGTTTGCTCTGAACACAATGTATCCAAGCGTTGCTCTCCGTCATGTGCCAGAAGTATTAGTAAATATTCGACATTTTCTTCGCAAGGCACGAATCATTCAGAGATCGTTGACACCAACCTTCTGCTTCTCGAACGCAAACCAGACAACGTTTGATTCTTTAATCCTATCATGGAAATTGAACAGCCAAGCTGTTTCGAAACAGTTTGTACTATGAGAATAGACAGTGTTCTTAAATAAATTGTGAACCTTTCTTGTTTACCTCAATAATAAAACTCCTATGTTTGATTTGCTGTCTTTCTTCTTCTATTCCAGTTCAAACCCTGCCTGAACCATTAATGATCCTCGTTGTTTTTGAAAAATTGTTCCTACAAAATTAGTTCATACGGGATTAATTAGATTTTGGTGTACACTAATTCCTCCATGTTATATTCCCTCGTTAATTCGACGCCATAATTACCGGTATCGATAAATCACATCCTCTCTCGTTAGCGGTGTATCGTGCTGGCGACACCAATAACGTGTCACCCGATCTAAGTATTCTTCCGATTGCAGGAGGTTTGCCCAACAATCTCGGATACTTCGCAATTAATTAAGGCTTAATTAAGGATGGAAACGAGACGTCTTGGGATCGGATGGCATGCGTAGCACACAGTCCACGACAAACGCCTGAACAGACCGTCCTTCCAGGAAGCGTGAAACAACGACAGAATGCGTTTCCTATAAATCATGTCGAGCGGTGAAACGGCACGGGGGCGAAGAAAAAGAGAAAGAAAAAGAGAAACAGAAAGAATTTGCCCGAGCGAATCAAGGGATGAGACAGTCGGCGGGGACGAGGGAGCGAGGGGATCGTGAAGAAGAATGAGAGACGCGTTCGTGCATTGCGGGAGTAGTTGGAATGGCGGCGAGTTCTTGGTTGTCTTCAGTCTTTGGCATCGAACCAGATATTCTATCTACCTTCGTGGTGCGCCTTGGTTTTAGTTTAATTTAGATGGCGGTATCGTGACGTAACGTATTTAACGTGAACGGGTATACGTCTTGTTAGTTGCCGTTTAGCCAATTACTTGAAAACGTTTGATGTTTCGCCCTTTATACGGTGCTTCTTTGAGCAACCAAGTTCGGTAACGAGCACTGGAGGTCGAGATGCTTCTTCTCTAGCAAACCGTATATCACCAAAGTAAACGAAGAATTTTCTAAATGTCCTTACACAGAATAAAATATAAGTAGTCCTTAAAAAGGACAATTTTTTTTGAGGTTGATGATAAAACTCACCTTGCCTGATGATTCAATTATGACTCCCTCTCTCCTGATGACTCGAGTTACCTCCGCTGAAGATTCTGCGCACACACATTCAATAACAATAGTATAAATTATTTTTTTATAATCAAAGTAATATTGTAGGATAAAAACTTGTTTGATTAAAATCAAGCAATTTACCTTGTTTCGTTTTGGATGTAATCGAAATGTTGGAAGCCATTGCAGTGAATTCCACATTACACCATTATTCTGTAACATAAAATATAAAAAAGGGATATAAGTAAATATCGTTTAACTTGGAATCGGTTATTTGATTATGAACTTTATAGTCTTCTGTTTTTTGTAACGGTGCTGCCACCTAAAGATAAACCACGACAATTGGAATATCGGATTTCAGCAAAGAAGTAAATTCTCGACCAGTTGGTAACTTATCGACTTTGTACGAACAATTTGTTTGGACGAAAAGAATCTGTATTTTGATCAGTATGAACACACGCTTCAAGTTTTCTATGATGTTAAACTACAGAAATCTCAAACTCTTACCTCGAAACAATATACCATCGATCTTACGAGTATCTTGTGCCTCATCGTTTATTGATACGAAATAAGCAATTTATAACCACAAAACTCAATCAACATAAACCTCGAAGGCTGTGATTTTTCATTTTAAACAGTTTATGCATTACAAACACATGCAACACAGCTTAAAAATGACTTTTGCATAAAATTTCTTCCCCTGCTAATTCCATGCTTCGAAACGCTTCCACTCGACCACTACGCACGCGCACATCTATGAAAATCCTCCTTGCCGCGTAATTTGAATTTCACTTTGTTCGAATTACAGAAATATTGAAATCCTTTAAAAAATACACAATTAAATTCTATCTAAATTCTACCACATTAGTAATAACGCCAAAGAATATTGTAAGATTCTGAAATCGTCATAACGGTAAATAATGACAAATTCATCATAGATGTCGTCTTTCCGCTATCGCGGTAAATTTAAATGTCGCGGTAGAAGCGTGACAGCGAATCTTGCGTCCAATTCGATCGATTTCATGAGAGAGAAATCGAACGTTGTACATAGACGGTTAAAGTGGCGTCGGCGGATCAACCTTTAGTTTAAGCAAAATCTATTTCCGACACGCGGCACCCGTATTCGTTTGTCCGATTGGCTGGCCCTCTTGCACCGGCAGCGCGGGGTTGGCCGCATTTTCTTGTATTTTACTTCTAATCGGGTCACTTCCGCCATTGATTTCAACGTCGAACTCCGCAGGGAGTAACGTAAAGTTATGAACAAATAAATGCTACGCTACGAATGAGTAACATCCAGGAACAACAGACTTTGATGCCAGTTACATACTCTCTAAATCTAATGACAAACAATTTACAAAGTAATTGTGTATTACAGACATAGAGATTTAACCGAAGTTACAGGCTTTACATTTGATTCGGTATACCGTTTAGAGCAGCATTCTAAACACCTTATCTGTGACGTGATCAAATGAAAATACGCCTGCTCCGTTGATCCAGATAGATTACCAGAGCATAGGCTTGAATTCTTTTTTTAGACGGTAAATAAGCCAGGAAACAAGTCTAAGCTTAGCTTCGCGTCTGGGATGATTGAATAGCATCGCAGATCAAGATGAGTCTCTATCGTTTAGATAGAGCGTAACGCAGAGGCAACACGTTGTTCCTCGAACAAGGTGAAACGTGGTTTGATATTTTGGGTGGCACAGGTTGCACGGACGCGAGCGTGCGCTCCCTTCCTCGCGGCCACGCTCGTGTAGTCATCTTTCCGCGAAGTGAAAAACTTGGCCTTCGCCGCGGCTGGACCGCGTTTTGATTCACTGGACGGCCAACCCGCGGGGAAACTGTGCCAGCAAAATAGCGCAGCTATTTTACGAGCCACCTTGGACAGAATTTCATTTCGCCGTGAGCCTCACGATCTGTTTATTAGACGAGACGACACTGTCATCGTGCCGGTTGCTGCTTTCTACCAGCTTGCAACCTTGTCGTCCTCTGAATAATGAGCTTGCTTTGGGACACCGTGTTCAACAGAGAGAGAGAGAGAGAGAGAGAGAGAGAGAGAGAGAGAGAGAGAGAGAGAGAGAGAGAGAGAGAGAGGCAGAAGAGAAAGACGATAACTGACGCTTGGTCACAGAACGTTTGCATAGAAAAATTTGATGATTAATGCTTCGGCCATCTAATCGGGCTTCGCAAGACGTACAGCTGTGAATGTTTCGAGACGAGTCAATGTTTGCATAAGCAAACTGTGCGTGAAATTAGTTTTGCATCAAAGAAAGTACTATCAGTCAACGTTTACCGAAAGATTGGTAACAGATTGGTAACACCCTGTTTGCACGCTTCCGCATGGCAAGGTGACGGCATTTCATATCTGTCATCGTGGCGACAGCTCGTTAACCGGAAGATAGACATCATATTATCCATAAACAACTCGATTATCTTTTATGTTTCACGTGACAATCTTATCCACTGAGAATTGATGTTCCTCGTCAGGTCGAGTCTTCTTCCATCCCTGAATATTCCATTCTATTAGCGTTGGTGTCGATCAATACAATTATAGCAATAATCCAAGTACAAATCAGTTAATAAAATACAAACCAAGATAATGTACCTTTAAAGCAAATAGTTTTGAAAAAGATGAAATGATCTTCAACGGTTATGACAGATCGGTGACAGCAATCATCAATGAGAAATTAGACACTGGTAGGGAACGTGTTAAGCTAAATAACGGTGATAATCATTTCTTTGTCCAGTTTGATTCTTGGATGAACAGTGGACCAACAGACCCCAAGGTCGCGTTCGTGAAAATTCAAATTACCGCAACATCCACGTAATCGGCCTTGTTATTTCAATTGCACGAATCACTCCGGTGATTTCGGTACTCGCAAGAAGATAGCTCTAGTCCACGATGCGTCCCAAAACAAGCAGACAAAATTCACCCAGCGCGTACATCCTCCAAGGCCAACCAAGATCGCGAAGAGAACCGGTCGATATCTGGCTGGATCCCGAAGAGATTCGGATTTTTGAAGGGTTCATTCGTTCGGTACAGAGGCCGCCCGAATGCGAGAGTTCGACACTTGCACAACACTACACGAAAATAGCACGTCGAAGAGCTGACACGACGGCCAGCGGAAGAGCGAAGAAGAGCGAACAAACGAAAGAAGGTGAGAAAAATGTTAGCGGACTCACCTCCGGCTAAGATTCTTCGAATTTCGACGTTTCTTTGTCGTTAACGATCCAGGAGATTCGTACGCGAACGCTGATCACTTGGTTAACGCGATCGATGGATCGGCCACTGGATATCGTTCACCACTTTGCGCTCGGAATCCCCGAATAAATCCCCCGAGGCGGTGAGGAAGCCAGCCGGCGGCTATCTCGAGACTGCTACCAATGCCAACCGCAACGCGTCCCGACACCCTCCACGTTTCTCTTGCTACCTCTTCTTCTTTTTCTTCTTCGTCTTCTTCATCGCTGTCCACCTCGTCTTCTTTCCTTTAATCGCTTCTTTCGTTTCTTCACGCCGTGCACCAGCACTGTTCTGTTGTTTCTGTCGTCCTCTCTGGCGAAACAACGCACCTGTTGTTCGATGCACCAAGTTAAGCTGTCGTTCGTCGCTTTCCGACGAGACAAGGATGTTTCTGATGTTTGGTACCTGTTCAAATTACCATAATAAATCTTCTTTTCTTTAAACAAGTATGAATGCGAAGTTTCACTGAGTAGGTGCTTTTAGATTATACCTTGATACTTTGTTTATGTTTTTGTTGAATCTTGAGTATGACATCTGAATGGTGATTGCAAGAAAATGGGGTAAATCTTTTCCAAGAAACATTTCTTCTGTCATATCCTCTACTATTAAAACATGAGTTTGCAAAAAAAATTGATATAAATGATAAGTCAATTACCTGTAATGATAATTATTTTAACAATCACAAGGGTGTAGACTTCAATCTGCAGCATTTGTTAGGAAACATTAATAGTATGATGATTTTAGGTCCAGTAGATGCTTGTTTAACTCGAAGAACGTAGAAATCGTGACCTTTGGTATTCTTCCTCAGCTTCCTGGCGGTGCTGTACCCGAGCCAAGGGTTATCTAAGTAATTAAACGAGGGATCATTTCACAATTCTAAATTACCATACTACGATTACCATTAAGGTAATTAAATGCGGTTAGGGTTAGGTTGATCTCTAATTGACTTCCTGCTGTCCGCGAAATTAATTTCCGATCCCCTCACGTTCCGGGTCGCGTTCGTCGAAGCGGCTATACGCGCGCCAACGTTCGAATAACAATTAGAAATACTCAATTACGCAACACCAGAGGCATCGATCGTTTAAAAATACCATCGATTTCACAAGTTTTCGATCATGATTTCGACTCGTTCGACAATTGTCTACAGTAATTCACAATTAAACTGACTAGAACCTTGTACCAGGTCCAAATGCTTTTAATCTACACTATTAGTTACAAAATTAAGAACTGCTGCATTGATTTAGCATATTTTGTGTTCTTTACTTATGGTTCTAATAGTTTTCCGAACATTGAAATTTTAAATATTATACGTGTTTCCACAAAAAGACTGATAATTCTGATTTATACTCTTTTGCCTTTACTGTCCCTTTATATAAAATTAACGGCAAAACAACCTACATCGTCTAACAAGACGTCTATTTATTTTCCTACAAAATGATGTACATTTCAGTACAGTGAAAGGTCTTATCGAGAAGCAGAGAGGTGGAGCGACCCTCCGTTCCGATGCACTTGCAATATAACCCGAAGATCGGTTGTACTTTCGGCTGGTTCTAATAATAATCGATGCCTACGTGTCTCCAGGGATCCCTCGTTGCCGGTCCACGCCAATATACGTGATGCGTTTTGTACCGACCGTAATTTCTCCGACAGGCTGGCCGCTCGTTACTTGTCCTTTTTGCTGCTCACAGCCGGCTTCTGTCCGGCGCCGATGGTACTTCGACGGATCGTTGGGAGTCTATTTGCGTTCTGACTTGGTTTTAATACGTGCTCCATGCGGCCTCAACGTTGATGCACTTTTATGACCAGTAAAATACAGGGTGTCACTGAAACAGATGGTACTCTTAACATCTTTGGCACCTTTTTGTGAAAGTTTTTTTGACATAAAACAACATAATTCAATACAAAAATCAGAGAAACAGGTATAACTAATATGCTCTACGTTTAAATATCTCAATTGGAAGTCTCGAACAATCATGATCAACTGAAACGTACAATTTATAATAATTTCCGACCTAAGCAAATGATTTTGTAGCAATTTCCGAACGAATTTCTGGAGTAAATAAATCGAGTAACACCGAAAGGCGATTTCGTGCCGATGTAACAGATGGCTATAAGTTCATTTCCGTGTTATTAATGCAGCTCAGCAACGTGTATACGACATTCATACGTAATATCTGACTAATTGAGGACGATGCGTGTACTTGGCGATAATCCAAGTCGCTTTGATCGTCGCCAATCGACCCTATATTACACTCGTGTGCCTATCTAACACACCCATGTTCCCTTAAACATGGATTCATGGCTTTAAGTACGCGTTCATGGTGTTCGAAACGAGCAAATCGAGGATCAGAGACCACTTGTACGACGGAACAAGGTGTCGAATCGGATTCCCAAAGAATTCTGATTTACCGATCAGATGACAAAAGTTGATCGCCGTGAAACGAGCATCGAATCTCGCGCGAGCGTTTTTCCTCAATGTTCGTCGGACATGTGTCAGCGCGTAGGAAAAAACCATTCATCGCGTCTAATCAACGAAGAATAGCCACTAAAAGTAGGGTAAGAAAAAGAAAAGAGTTCGAGTGAATTGCGATGATCGTGTAGGGTAACGATTGAGGTACAAGCTCGAGGATTCATCAGCGTCCGTCGATTCAATGGCACCAGCACCAACCTTTCGATCGATTCACCTTGCAAAGGAATGCTGCTGAGTTTGTTCAAGTATGCACGTTAACTCCTCGTATCTAAAAATAAAAATAAAAAAAAAATCGTATATTAAATGCGAAACGTCGACTGAATGTTTTTGTTAACCAATAAAAATAAAACAACAGGTTGACCATGATCGTTTCGCTACTAATCAGCGCAGTTTGTATCGAAACCAACGAGGAATCACCGTCAGAGAAGAACAAAGCAGTGGTAGAATCTCCCAAACGACAAGATGCTTTTCTAAAAGAAGACACAGAGTCCGTCGACGACCACAACGAAGATTCCCTTGTGCGGAAACGTCAGTCGAGCAAACACAATAGATACTCTGATGATCAGGATCCGAGGACTCGTAGAGGTAGCGTTCGTTCGATGGAGCACAGAGTTTCTCGAGCAGACGACAAAAGTTTGGCGCACAAGATGGCCAAGGATGCGTTGAAGTCTTCAAAGATGCAGGAGACCATGAAGAAGCTCACCCGAGTGTCGAAACCTCACGGTACCCTTTACGCGTCCGTGAAGTTGCCGTCTCTGGCAAAAACTAGCGCGAAGAAATCCCGTAGTGAACATAAGCAGGACATGCACAAGGGACGAAGAAAGAAGAAACGAAAAAGGTACCTTGAACGTAATCTCGTTCGAAGAATGTATACAGTTCAAAACTTACGTATTTTGTTAAAAGAAATCTTTCTTCCTGCAGACACCATCGAAGATACAGAAACGGACATGGTGGATGGCCAAAGAGGGGATCTTCCAAGGTAGGTAAGCTTCGTTCTGCAATTTTAAACAATTTCTCGCCGAATTCACGCGTACTGAACCTTACTACGCATCGTATAAACGTTCGAACGTTTGTTCAATCACCTAGAGAACGTCGATCGCTGGTAGAGACATTAACGCGTCTGCGAAGAAATTAACCCGAACGGAGAAATTATTAATCAATCATCAGAATCATGACGAATCACAAGATAAACCTTCGACCTCAAGATCGAACGAAAGGTTAACCCGTGTCCAAGTGGAGGACAGCGAATACGTTGATTTATCCACGCTCTTGAACACCGAGTCTTCAATATTGTCGAGCGAATCGCCAAAGGGGGAAGATTCCGTGAAATTACACGACAGCGAGAGAATGATCGACAATTTGATGAAAACTACAACGAGGGATCCTTCGAAGAAGAGTCCCGGCGATCAAGGGATCGAGTATTCCGATTATTACAGCGACGACGAAGTTCTTCGAGACATCGCAGCAAACAAAATTCCGATGCAGATCGTCGAATCGAGAAATCCTAACGATCGGTTCGCGCGCCAGGCCGCGAATTCCACGTCTCTTCGTCGAATCGACAGAAACGTTCAACCTTATCGCAGGAACCGCGTTGCTCGTAGAAGAAATTTCAGGTACGCCGGCGACGCTGTCGGACGTGCTCATCGTTTACAGAAATATCCCAAACGGTTCGCAACATTAAACAGGAATTCTCGATTCCTTGGATCGGACGACTTTTCGCCGAACTACGTGCCTAATTACAGACCCACGGATGATCGATACGAGCATTTAGATCCCATGTATCCTGTCAGTACGGAGGTGGTTCTGGAACAGCCGAAAATATCCGAACAAGATGCTGTTCTTGACGTGATTCAGAATAATTTAGACGTAGTAGATCACGGAGGATCAAACGATGAGATTCAGCAGCAGAATCCTGATCGATACAGCTACTTAAATCAGTACGAAGTGCCACAGGAGGAAGATTTCAAAAGCTTGAGCTCGGACGAAGGTGTTGAGCCGCAGAACGAAACTCCGCAGTTTTCAAATAGATTCGATAACCCTGAATTAAGCGTGCAAAATTATCAACCAATGGACACAAGGTTACAATGGGTTGAAAATTTCGATCAAAGCTTGATGAACCAACCTCGAATGGAGAACATAAGATTATCCAGTACGACGGCGGATATCGAAGCTCAGTCGCAACCAAGTATCTCTGCAGTCCAATCGAACGGTAATCCAGACGAGGATCAAGCTGTAAAAAGCGTTTCGATGCAAGGGACAAACAATCTTCCACAATTATTAGCCAACAACGCGATGGATCAGCCTCTTGGAAAGGTTTTAGAGTCCCTGGGCATCAACGTCAACACAGATCCGAGTAGTTCGAATGAGAATGCAGATTTGGAGAACGTTAATCCAGCTGTGAACGATCCGGTAATGCAGACTGACACGCTTGATCGTCCAGAAGCACGGATTTTAAGTCCTAGCTACCTAAAACAAGAGATTAAGGAGGAAATGAATAGAAATAACGGGATGAATAATGCAAACAAATGGAATCATCGAATAGCTCCATTCGGAAACGGAAACAAGGAAAGTCACGCGAGAAGACAATCGAACGGCTATGATAATCAGTTTTTACCGTACACGGACAATCCGCTATTTCCTGAGCACCACACGAACATCTCTGTCGCTGTGCAAGACACCAAAGAGATCGCCAGTCAAATACTAGACACCATCATGGAAGAATTGGAAGAATTGAAGTTGGATCATACGAAGAACAACCAAAGGGAAGGTAAGATTTCGTGAATTATTCGTCGAGATTTGTTGGCCTGAAACTTGGCTATCCCTGATATGTGAAACGAGCGATATTTTTAGGCTTACCTTGCCGTTTGTCAGGGTCCTGGTCGACAGCTCAGGCCGGAGTGAAGCTGGACATGACAGTCGTGAATCGCAGTATAATCGTGACGGTGTCCGAGCTGGCGACACCTCGATTTCACGAAAGTTTGCTCAACGGTACGTGGAACGTTTCCGGTCATGCCCCCTTCAAACGCGGCGCACCATTTACTCTGATCGCCACGGACAACTGTACCAAATCGATAGCGGTGTTCGTCGGTAGGTGGCATCGCGAATACATGATTCTTTTGATTATTAACAATAATTGTTCGATGGTCCATCGATGAAGGCATAACGTTAACCATGAGATGATGTTCAGGTGCCTGTAAAGTATGCCAAGGAGTGGACACCATAGCAGGCATCTGGTCCGTCGCCCGACAGCCGAAAGATTGCAGGGACTTCCAGGTTTCCACGAGTGTCTTCAATGACATCTTCCGGAAAACGAAACTGTCCAGTTTACGGGAGAATCAGAATTCAACCACGACCGAAAGCGCGACGCTGAAGCACGAGAAAAGAAAAAGTTAGAAAAGTTTGGTTACCGAAATCCGTATGATGCGGAATGTCAAAATACAGAGGGACAAAGTTGGAACTAGAGAGATGGAACTACGATTAAAGATAGAGACTGATCTTGCGGACGCAGACGATGAATCACACGACAACGTGGACAATCGTGTCTCGATGGTAATAACTGACGTATAACAGGAAAATGTAGAATATTTTTATATTACGATGTAAGTAGTTTCTAATAAACTCGACATTTTGTACTATGGAAATTTTAATCGCTATGCTTTACATGGAAAGCGATTCTCATTTCGTCAGACATTCACTAATTTATTAATTTGACTGTAATCACGTTTCACAATGTACATACAAAACTTCACAAAGAATATTTCTTCAATAATTCACTATAAATTAGATTCGCGTCTTCCTAGACGCTGGCGAATCGTGTCAATACCCAACACGTAGATCTGTAAATATTTCATTGAATTAAACATCTGCAAGACGTTTCTAATTAAAAACCAGTGCACTACCTTTAGCAGACCAATTTGTTCGCTCTCGTCTGGACTATATACCTGAACTGACACGACTTTCTCGCTGTCTCCAAACGCGTACTCTTTTAGATTGAACTTAGCAAACCTGATATGTTTTTTGAAAATCAGTTTACTTGTAAAAAAAAAAAAGAAAAAAAAAAGGACCCTTTTTATCTTACCCTACTTCCACGCATTCCTTAAAGTCAGTTTCTTCGGGAAGTGGTTCGGAGACGACGACGAATGTTATATGTGGATTGACGGTGTTATCGAGCATCGCTCGTAAAATGTTATTTTGCATCGAATGCGTCTCCTCCTTCACTTGAAACTCTACAATTATGGTGCTTGGACACTAAGTACTTAGACACTAGATATTAAATTACCTAGGTATTTAGTTACTTTGTACCTAGGTACCTTAAACGCTAGATATCCCGGTACTTCAATCACTAGGTAAACAGGTATTTAGCTAACCCGTCACAGTTTAATGCCTAAACGCTTAATATACTTTAATACTCATTCAAACATATAATATTTTATGGACAACATACCTCTCCTGAAATTGTACGTCAGCTTCGTTTCCGGTGGCCGCGGTTTTTCCACCGACATTGTTTCCATATCAGCTCCAGAGTAGCCAAGGAAAGAGTACTCGATATAAAGCAACTGAACCTCCTTGTTTTGCATGACGGAACTCTTCGGGAAAAGGATCATGCTCAGGATATCGATGGTTATCGTGTTTGCGTCACTTTGCTATAACAAGGAGAAATACTTCACAAATGAAAGGATGCGAAAAAAATTGTTTAACACAAAATGTTTGAAATATCGCGAAAAGATTCGTACGCTGTCGATGGTAAACTCTGCAACGCTGTCCGTTTTAGCATTCTCACTATCGGTCCCTGCAATTCAGTCTCGTAAATAACCCGTCTGCGTTTAAGTTTCACAGGAAAGACGAATGCTCAGTTACTACGTGTACTTGCGAAGGTGAGCAAACTTCGTTGCTTGTATTCCTCCCAATTTTTCTCCAAGATCACATTCGTCACTTCGGAGATCGACTCATCCGAGCCTTCCGGAACCGTTGAGTCCCGTTTCTTCTGGATATTTTACATGCCTCTAGTTATGATCAAGAATTAAACAAGCAATCCGAAAGATCGTTGAAATGTACCTTCGAGATGAGAGCGTTAAACTCCTGCATGCTTGATCTATGGTTCTCAGAATTCGTTTCCGTCATCGTTGTATCGTTGTTTGTGTTCTGTTTTGATTCCAAACTGATTAAAAAAAAATGTTTTACAATTAATGTACAACTGTTACTTATTCGTACTACTGTTACTAATAGAAGGGTCAGAAATATCAACGAAGAAAACCTCTCTCCGATATCTCGTTTTTGCATAGTTTTGGTCCTGTTTCCCGACTTTATTCTGCTATCCGTTGTGAAAGATCTTGGAACCGGCAACGAATGGTCCGTGTTTTCGTAGCTGGAGTGAAAATGAGACTCCTCTTCGCTTTCCTTGACTACGGTCAAAGGAACCTTGCTAAAAGTTCGCGCCGTGTTAATTTCATGGGCATCAATCGTGTCACCTGAATACAATATACGTTCATGTAACTGACTCTTATCGTCCTAACAATTTATCGTTATAGAATATCGTTTACTTGATCCGTTGATAGTTGGAGACTGATAACGGGGCACCGATTCCCTGGACGGTTCGTAGATCAGATGGGCATTCGAATTCATCTCCTTCAACACGGTCAAATCGTCCTTCAAACCAGTTCTTACCGGCTTTTCTATGATAGGCTGGTTCAAGATGACTGGATAATCCTCGAGCGATTCTCGATACTCGGTGAGTATGCCCCGTGTCGTCTTGAATCTGTCCACCTTCCCGACGTCGCAACTCAACCTGACCCACAGGGACAGTTGACCAAAGTTCATGCCTAACGAGCAGGGGATCGTGCTGTTCACCGGGGCGATGTAATGGAGTTTGTTCTGTGGATAATCCAATATGTCCTTGATGCAAAGCTTCCCTCTGGCTACCGTGTAGTTGTTCCTGTCCTCGTGGTACACGTTCACTTTGAAGATCACGAACTCCAACAGAACGTAGTTGAAGAAGGAAAAGAGGTCCGAGATTCGATAAACGAAGGAGGAATTAAAGTTCAATATGGGACACTTGAGGGTGGGTGTGTACGTCGTCTCCTGGTTCCATATATCCCAGCTCACGAACAGCGACACGTTGTCGATATTCTTCTCTCGAACGAGAATCTGCTTAGCCTAGATGAAAGTTGAACATCATGAGAAAGTATTGTCAAAGATTACCAGATTTTGATACTAACACACGTTGAAAGCTGTAAGGATACGATATGAAACTCCAGGAGTCCTTGACCCTCAGGGATTACCAAGGGAAACGAATCGGACAAGGAACTCAAAGTATCAACGCACTCGTTCGGACAATTCAGACTGCCAATAGATTCTGTTCGATGACTTTCAGGCACCGATTCGTCATTTAAATCCCTGTATCGCATCAAGTCTTTAACATTCGAGTGATTAACTATTTTCTTCACCTAAACGTTTCAACGATACTGTCTGTATTGCTTCCGTTATAATCAGACTTGCAGTAATATTTAGTATTCTTCTTACTGAAACACCGGTCGTGTTGTTCATCGAACAACCATGGTTCACCAGTTCCTTGCATTTGTCCAAATGCTGGATGTATTCTTGCAACGTGTTCTCGTCGTCGTTCGAGCTGTTCTTCTGCGGAAACGTATGGTTTTCCCAAGAGTTGTACGGCTTTGTTTCGTCGTCGTCCTGTAAATTACTTCAAAAATAGCAACATAAGTTTCGCGAAACGTTACTCGACCATCATCGCGAAGCCTCATTACCGTAAAAGAAACGACACGTTCGGACCCTGTGGCGTGTAATTCTCAGTCGAAGTATCAAGATTAGTTTCAGGAGACATTGGATTGTTAAAGAACCTCTTGTTCTTGTTCATAGTATCCGAGATGCTTTCGACGATCGATCGAGAGAAGTTGCCGTTGCAACATCTTTGGTGGCAACTGGAATCGACGTTGCATTTGATTAAGTTGTTGCAAGTGCAGTCGTTGATTCCATCAAGTTGAGCGGTTCGATTATGTTTCCTGCTGTTGCAGACCATTTTTCTTCTTAGTTTCTCCGGACGCAGCCTATTATGGGGGCTCGAAGAGGACTTTCTCGCGCCGCAACCGACTCGTAGAACGTTTGTTGTAGCATTCTCGTTCGCAACGTCGACTTCGAAAGAAGTATTTGTAAATTTTTCTTGAAAAATCTTCTTTGCGACATTGTTATTGACGTCTTTTACAAATTGATGATCGGCCGATGAAATTGTACGATACAAAGTAACTTCGTTGGGTATCGGGCGCGTCTGAGAATATCCTTGAAGGATATTGCATAAAATGGATAATATTTTATTGGGATCCGTAAATTGGCTCTCCAAGGGTTGTGCAGTACTCGTGTCGTTATTGCTTTTCTGCTGCTGGTACCTGGATTGGAGAGCTTGATTTACTTGAACGGACGTTTCTATATCGCTGTAATAGAATCTGATGGTAATTTGTAGAAGTAGCATTTGGTATTTGAAAATTTAAGGGAAACGTATGGGATAACGACATCGAAGAATGGGGATTAACGATCTGTACGGGACTAAATTTTCAGTTGCCGATGTTATTGTAATATTGAAATATATTATAAGAAAACCCATACACTAATACAATGCAAGTATTAGAATGTAAACAGCCGAAAGAAAGTTAAATTAATGTACAATATTAGAAAACAATTCAGTCAAACGATAACTTATTTTGCAAATTACACAATCAAAATAAGCAGCATTTTAATGTACCCTACTTTCTCTAAACATCAACTAGTATCTTATTAAACTATCAATGTCTTTTACGAATGCGGAAGCATCAAGATTCTATCGTTCTATCTACTGAAATAGTTATTGTTGCTTATCTGGAAGAACGACATTAAACTCCCACATTTAATAAACTAACTGTTAAAATATATTTAACTTGCTGAACCTCCAGTTGCAGTGACTGATCAATATTTGTCAGCAGCCAGAATCACCGAACAGCAGTTTTTCAAGGGAGACAACTTGCCTGTGTCTCTGATTGAAATCCGACATATTGTAATTGACGTCGTTGATCATATTTTTTTGAACGAATTTCATCGAATCCGAAGGGGTATTAAATTGTGCTTGCTCTAAAAGCTTCAACATCTTTTCCGGGGTTAGAGGATTCTCTGTCGACATTTGCTCGACATTCTCTTTCACGGGTTCCTTCACACGTTCTGATTTCTTAGGATTTTCTTTAACGGGAGTCGCGATAGACGTCGTTTGATCTTTCATGTTCACAGGATTCAAGCGAGTTACGGATTCTGTTTGTACACATTTATCCACCGGATTGGCATTCCCACGGGACACGCATATATTTTCCTCCAATTGCAATATTTTCTCGAAAGCTTCGCAACATTTCTTGCACCTCTCCATTGGGCTCGCAACGCTTTTATACGACTCTGCATTATCGGTCGTTCGCGGATTCCTCATATCGGTTTGTTTCGTTGATATCTGCGTTGTCTTCGACATTTCCTGTTTCTCGGTCTGAGTCTGAAAAGAGTGCAAGATAATACAATTACTCAGCAATAATAAATGTGTTGTTAGAAAATATTTTGCACTTACTCAATTTAAGAGATTAAAGAAAGATTCGAGGATGAGACAATTGACGTGGAAAGGAAAGTACACACTGACCGTAAACTGTACCGTTAAAGAGTCGATGTTCTTTTGAAGCTCTCCGAGTTTCCCAATTAACTGTTCGTTCGAAGCTCGAAGAGCCGTGATATGGGCTTGTTCGCTGTTGAAGGCGTTTCTCAATGTTTCTTGATCGTGAAGCTGCTCCGTGACCTTTTTTTTCAGCTCTATGTTCTCCTGTTCAACGTCTCCACGCCTGGAGCTGAGGTCGACGAGTTCGTTGTTATGTTGCTGCAATATCTTCATTTCGTTCATCAAGTCTTTTATTTGCTCGTCCTTCTCCCGTAATGAAAATTGAGATTCATTCGCCTTCAACATTTGCTCGTCTGCCAACCGCTTCCTTTCTGCATCCAGCGACGCCGTGATCTCATAGTTCCTCCTAATTACACGTTCATGACATAACATATTTATTGATAGAGTATTGGAATGACAATTTTGAAAATATAAACTTTAACAGAGCGAAGCGTATAAAGTATGTGCCATTGCGAAAACTACACAGAGTTCATTAATCAGTGCATGTAAGTAAATCAGTGAGAGAGGTTGAAAGTTAAATGTACTTCGTCGCCTCTTCGAGCTTCCACTTCAGATCGTCGATTTGCGCGTTCAATGACTTGTTCGTGTTCTCAGCGGCTATTAGTTTATCGTTCAACTGCTTCATTTGTCGCCAGACTTTGATGTACTCGATGTTCTCGTCAATTTTTATCCTCTGATTCGAGGCTGTACATTCCAACAGCTCTTTCTCTAACTCAGCTATCCGATTGGCCATCTCTTTCTTTTCCGCGTCGAACTTCTATTTAAAGAGAACAATACAACGCTTAAAAAACTGAAAATCTTAAAATACATCGCTTCTTTATAAAATAATATAGTTAGTTTTACAGGTAAGTTTTGCGTTTCAGTTTCGTTACACGCGTAACGAATGTCATGAAAAGAAATGAAAGATGAATTCAAATTAAGATGGTAACATAAATTAAAAACTGACGCTTCGAATAACATTTATACGATAGAAAAAACGGCATTAACAGTAATATGTACCTCGATTTTATCGAGATTATTTTGCGCATCGTTGTCGTCATCTCCGGTCTCGGTGATGCAGTGACAAGATGGTATCTTGGTACGGCTGCTTTCGGTTCGATACGTTCTAAAACAAGAATCTCGACTCAGTGATCTATCGCGATGCGCTCAGTGTGAATCATAAATCGCCTTGGATCGCTTGTAACACGATAATGCGACGACGCTTTGCACTTACATGCGACCGGACGACGGCCTCCCTTGGGGATTATGACTCCTCGATGATGATCTACCACTACCACTAATCTTGTGACTCAACAGTTGATTCTTTAGCACTGAGATTTTATCTTTCAACTGGAAAATCGGTTAAAACACTATTCGATTAGTTATAGAAATTGAAACTTCCATCGTCGGGAGTATGTTTTTTATGAATTCAATTTAAATTAAAACATTTTTATATATTATTATTTGTCCCACAAGGTCATTTATCTGAACACTGAAGGTCTTGGAAAAAAAAAACAAAAACAAAAAAAAAAAGATGTCAGTCTCACCTTGGAGATCTCGAATTCAAGAGTGATTATTCTATTCTTATCGTCAAAAACATCCAAAGTAACGGTACATGCCCTTGGATTGGCAGTTACTCTCATCAACTTCGTCGCCAGTCGTTTGATCTTGTCCTCCTGACAATTTGACAGTTTCTTCAAACTTCTGACTTCTTCGAGCAGTCGTAAATATTTGTCCTCTAATTCATAACGGTCCAGCTTATACACCAAATGCCGTTCCCTGTGATCTTTAATCGTAAAAATTGCGAGTTAAAATAATTAAATAAAATCGATTAAAAATATTCATTATTTTAATTCTGTTATAATATACAAACCTATACTACTACGACAAGTATCCACACAAGAAGCTTCTCTTACAGGCAAAATGTCTCGATTTGGGTCGTCCGCCATTTTTTCAAAATTCCACTATAATACCTGAACATTAGCAATAGATTAAATTAGATGATTAATATTCAAATTAATTAACTAATATTCTATTTAAGTTTCTAATCTTATCACAACGTAATTCAAAGTTTAATAATCAGTTAGACTACCATATATGGAGATTCATGAAGTTCAGGCGCGAATGCGCGATACGCTCTATCTTAAACTCGATTCTCTTTTTGTTCCCGTTTCGAGAGCTGTTCAAATTTTGGCGGGCAAATCGAGGCATCCGGCGGCGATCTTTCAACCAAACACGATTTTCCAATTTAGTTCAAACATTACATGGATCGATAAAAGTATCTTGATAAAACGTATTATCAGTGTACACTAAGGCCACGCTTCATTGCGAATGTATTCAAAAGATCAACGATTTTCGAGGGTTATGTTCGCCAAGAATCATCGAACATTGGTTATTTTTGAATTAAATGATAAGAGATTCAGTCCAGAACATATTTCTATTCCTATTTATTCATAAAGTTTGCCTTTAACAAAGAAAATCAATATGAAAGAAATTATTGAATAATGCTAATTATAATTTATAACCAACATAAATTGTAATAAACACGGTATGCACATACCTATACAATTTCAAGATATTGAGAAAACTTATTCTTTAATAACCTACAATATGCTCAAAAGTTATTTTTTTAAATTCTATCGAAAAAATAATTGAATGTGGTTTACATATTCATACCGTTTGTAAAAAAATGCAGTACACGTGCATCGCGTGTATAATCGTGGAATGTATATACATGATTCGTTCAAATATGAGGTAAAGTGGAAAAGTGTGTATGCCATAGAGTTGATCACAAGAAGTACGTCTCCCCTTTGTGATGCGTCACCGGGTATATGGGGCAGTGCTTCGATACGCCGGTACAACCTGCACTGCACTAACCTTGGTTTGACATCGCGGAGTGTGCGTGCCAGTGGCAAGGTAAGATGGCGGCTGATGGAGATGTGATTCCTGATCAAGAAAAAGTACGAATAGTTTCGGACTTTATACTACACTCGCCACCAGGCGAATTCAACGAGGTTTTTAATGATGTGAGAGTCTTGTTGAACAACGACAACCTGTTGAAGGAGGGTGCGTCCGGGGCATTTGCTCAATACAACAAGGATCAGCTCACGCCTGTTAAGGTACATCATCGACCTCTCTGGCGATCTTCTACGATTTTTTATGATAGTATCTGCGGTATCATTTAGTATTTGTGATAATAGAGGATCACACTATCTCAGGAAGGTGTGGGATCGAATTTCAACGTCTAGTAAGGTTCCTAATTGGGTAACACGCGTTCGGAATTTCGACAGGTGACGTTGATTTTATAGTGAAATTGGAACGCGATAATATTCACCTGGTTCGTGTAATTGTTTACTTAAAGTATCCTCGAATTAGTACATGGCAGTTTCCGTGTGAAAACCTTGGTAAAATTTCAATCGAAATCGTATGATGCTGTAGGGTTAATTTTAGTTCTGTTTCGTGCTGGTTTTAACAGAAAATATGGATTGATTTTTAATTTTTCCCTTTTCTAGTTTAGTTATGTGATTATATTTTGTAATTTTAAATTCATTTTTTCGTTCACATTTGTTTCAATTAAGTACAGCAGAGGTTAGATATGGAATTGATCTAAGTGGATTTTGTTATAAAATTGTTTCAAAATAACTTGAAAACAATTACTAAATGTTTCGATATACTTATTAATATATTATATCCTTGACTTTAGATCGAAGGAAGCGAGCATCCTGCCCTTATAACGGAACACAATGATTTAGGTGGACAAAGGTTTTATGACGCTCGTAGTAAGCAAAGTTTTAAATATGATCATCTTAGAAAGGAAGCACAGGATTATGAACCCTACGAACCAGATCCTGTAGCTGAACCTTGGAGATCGGCTCTTCAAGATGAAATAACAACTTATACTCAGAGTCATTATAGACATGGTGCATGTTCAGTTTTTGGGAAGAGTCAAGGAGGTATTGCTGCTTTTTGTAGGTGTAATTACATCTTATGTGTAAAACCAAGAATTTTAAACAAAGAATTGTATTTTCATTTGTACAGGTAACATAACATTAACAGCTTGCATAGAAGATCATCAATTTCAACCTAAAAATTTTTGGAATGGCCGTTGGCGTTCCGTATGGACTGTAAGTTTTAGTCCAAGTTCTGGAAACGCAGAATTAAGAGGTAGCCTTAAAGTACAAGTTCATTACTACGAAGATGGAAATGTACAGCTGGTCAGTAGCAAAGAAGTAAAAGAAAGCTTACCAATTTCGAGCGAAAAGCAAACAGCAAAGGAGTTAATACGACTTGTTGAAGAATCAGAAAATGATTATCAAACTGCTATATCAGAGAATTATCAAACAATGTCGGACACAACCTTTAAAGCCTTACGAAGGCAATTACCTGTTATGCGAACAAAAATTGACTGGAACAAAATTGTATCGTACAGTATTGGCAAAGAGCTTAAAAGTCAATAGAAATAGATTTTTTTATATAATATTAAGAGAAATAATTAAAAAGCGCATTTTGCTGCATGGGTGAAGTCTGGAGGTGTGATGTGCATGGGAGCAAATGTAACAATGCTATGTAATGTTTGGTTAAACGTGTTTGACTGAAACTCATGCATGCCACTCAAGGTTCCTCTGGACCCCTTAATGTATCTCGTTACAGAAACAGAAGCAATAAAGAGGAATATCTTTGTAGCTATCAACTGCTTACAAAAAAGAAAAATACAAAACAAAACAGGCATTTTGATTACAATATTATTTCTTTTTTACTTGTTTTTGTATGTTCTGTATTAACAATTTCTAACAACTCGAAGTAGGTACATATTTTTTACTATGTTCTATTGCTTTTAATGGAATTTTATCTGTAAATGCTTTGATATCATGCTGATTTCTTATATAGTAGAATTTATATATTGTTTAAAAACACTCGTCATTATAATAAAAACGTCCGTTGTTTTACAGTATTTAAAATAATATCGATTTATATATATTAATCTTTAAATTAATTGATGGGTGTTATGTTTGCTTAGAAAATTACTAGTATTTAATAATTTGCACTCTTAAGGTAACGGGGATACTTGGTCTTACTTTTGTAAGCATTTTAATTAGAATTATATTTAGAAAATTAAATCGCATCGGATATGTAATCGATAGATAAAAAAAATCAAACGTCAACGAGAAACCTGGAGTGGAATATTAGAGTTGATCAATGCATTTAATGGATTCATTGAAACTTTATCAATTAGATAATAATCCATACTGTTAGCATTGGGCAGATATAAATTATTTGATTTATATTTTCATGGTTTTGTGCAATAATTCAGTTCCAACTGAACTTTCTAATGAACTATTTATTGAATCTATCTATTATAATTATACGGATTATTATCTTGTTGATAATGTGGATGAATATAACTCTACTCCATAAGTTTTATGCAAATTATTATTTTTAACGTTTGAAGTTAAAGCTTCGAACTAAAATGTTTAATGCCTTCGTTTTATCTCGTATTGAAATCGTGGTGTTAATAGTCAACATTATATAAAGAATAGCATAAGAAATGTTGCACAGTGGGAAAGAAATTGCTGTCTAACATGTGCATGTTCGGTCAGCCTAACGAAATCATCTAGTTAAAAATACTTCGGTCAGTGATGATTAAAATTTCGATTCATTAATTGCACAATAATACAATTTTTTCTAACACTTATGTCTTATAACATCTAAAAAAAAGAAGAAAAAAAAGCACAACACACTTAGTGTATCTTTAAATGAACTTTACCATGCTGGTTTCATGCTATGTGAAGATATAATAGCATGCTGGGGCCACAGGTGATGTCAAAATATATAATGTCAAACTGAATAGGGATGTCTATCAGAAATTTACAATCTGGTAAAGAATACCATTAAGTGTTCATACCACTCAGTACACAAAATATACAAAGAAAAAAACTTAATTCTTATCAAATATCGGTGGGCAAGGCCTACTATTTTTGTCCAACTTTATATTTCATAAAGTATAAATTTATACATTTTTTTGTTAAGATGTATTGTTTTATAATAAGTATGTCTAGTATGGCAGATACGTTGCAAAGTTTAATAATACTAAATAAAATAAATGTTAATCATTGCAACTTGATTTCTGTGTTAATCATACTGTAGTTACATGGATCATTTGTATCGAGTAACGATGTTGAAAAATCTTTTGGTGCTATCGCTTACCACACATTACACAACCAGACATGTATGCGAAAACGGAAACTAACAAAGTACATAATGCATTGTACATTGTAGAATGTAGCCTATAGCCTGCTGGAGCCTTAATCTGTTCACTTTACGTTGAGGGGGTATTATGTACATATGTTATTTGAATGAATGAATGCGATGAAGCACACTACCATTTGACTTTTCAGACTTTAGGATTCGAAACCTGTTTGTAATATTATTCGTATTTTGTAAGTTACATCGTAATTCAAAATATTTTGTTTAATCATACAATTTGATAACTTTTGGAAGAAATCTTTAAAGAGGAAAAAAATACATACATAACAATTTAAATGTAAGATTATAAAATCATTTTATCAGTTATGGAAAAGAAAAGGTTGAAACAAGTATGCAGGGATATAATGCAAAAAGGTTGATATATTAGTATTGCAATAATGAGATTTTATATGTAAATACAATAGTACATATTATTTGAGCATTGTAATTTGTGTTACGTATGTAAATTACAAATCAAGTGTTGAAGTTTCGAATCTTATCAAACTTTACAGAAAATAGTTGCCTATGATAATAAAATTAGGTATTACCTACAATCGAGTGTATCGTAAAAATAAAACGCATGTCCTTATGTAAAAATTTAAACACAGAATACATTTATCAGTTAAATTATGTATTATTAAATGTTATGATTGATTAAATAAAGTGATACAACACTTTATACTTTGACTGTCAACTTGAATACTAAATAGGTAAAGATATAATATAATTTTAGAACATAATTATTAATGAATGTAAATAATACAATTTTGGAATCGTTTAAGGTGAAAAAAAAAAAACGTAAAGAATAAATTAGATATACTTTATTTTCACATGTATAACGTTAATAGTTCATTACAACAAACAAAAAATTTATAAAATTAAAATTACTTTGTTGTAATTTGCGTTGTTAAATTTAAAAACTTTGTTATTATTGTGATAACAATTACATGTGCTGAGCATTGCATTGAAAACATATTTATATCAACTATTGTAATCAAAGTCTGTAAAATGCTCACCTTATTTTGATGTATTATAAAACGCTACTATAGCTATTTCAAAATGATCATCTGTGCACATAATTAAGGGATAATTCAAAAAGCAATCTCACAAATTTTGACATTCGCAGCCATGTTTGTTTACCACGCGTTCGTTGCTAACAAGCTGGAAATCATCGGTCACGTGATACATATCACGTGACTATAGACTTGATTGTGGAATTAGTAGCGTGTGATAGCTTCATGGGGTAGCTACGAATTTTTTCTTAGATTTAATTTTTTTTAAATTCCTGCTTAAATAAACTGTGATAATCAATCAATCATGGCCCTAATGCCAAAGGAATCTGCGAAAGTAATAGCGAGACTATCCAAGAACGTTTTCATCGAAGAAGAAGGTGTTAAAAATCTCGCCTGTGCGGTAAATGAGTTTTATGAATACCTTTTAAATTGATCGTTTATTTCGGTGCAATGTTTTTAAAAACTATAAAATGAATATCGATTAAATCGTTTGTTTTTCTACCTTAATTTACTGTAAAGTAAAATAGAAAATAGTAATTAATCCTATTTCAACTGCAAATATTTTTACACAGATTTTGGAAGGTCTTAAGAATCGTACAATAAGCGTGAACAATTTTTCCCAACTTGAATTTCATCCATCTCCCGAAGATCCAAGAGCTGTCGATTGGATATTTGTCTTAGATACATTGAATTATTCTTTTTGGAGCAAGAAGGATTCTCTTAAGTGGACTGTCAATGGTCAGACTGGATATTTTGCATTATGCGCTGCTATTAAGAGGGCTATAAATGTAAGTGGAAATTACTTAAGTTTATGTTTGAAAAATTACAATAGAATACCTGCTGTTATGTTGTGATATTTTTGACGGAATCTTTAATTATTTGACATCTGCATTTGTCTTTCAATTCAGAAGTAGATAGTGTATCAGAAATTTCTGTTTTCGATGTTGATATAGATTGTACTACCGCTTCTGTTTCAGGTTTTTCTTCTGACTCATCAATTTCATCTTTTGGCTTCCCTTTTTTCTTTCTTCTTATTTTCCTTCTTCCTGTTCTTCTTTTAGTACCTTTGTCAGCTCTAGATGTTTTATATTTCTTTACTGTTGAACCTACTTTTTCTTGCTTTCTTATTGTTGTTTTTGCTTTTTGACCGACACCGTTTGTTTTTCCCATTATTTCCTTTGTTTTCTGTGGACCTATATCTTTTATCATTTTCGCTCTATCTTTCTTTGTTTGTGGTATTCTCAACGATGGTGGCTTTCCATAGGATTTACCAAGTTGAAAAGACTTTACTTCATCTTTTTTTTGTTTTGTCACAAGCGGTGGTAAACCTTCATCCTAAAATCAGTATTGTAGTATTATAATGTTTATCTGCAAAACGGTTTTCATGTACTTATAAACTCATAAAACACATTACATCATCTTCAAGATATTTCTCGCAACAAATTCGTTCTTTACTTCCAGGTCTACGTCTAGCCAAGTAACATTTTATATACATTTTCACATTTTCTAAAAGCCCTAGAAATAAAATTTTTATATAAACCAGTACAGTTATGTTGAATTCTAAGAATCTTTTAACACGTACTTTTCATTCTTTCTGTTTCTTTCTGTACTTTTGCATTGTATGCTTCTATAAATTCCTTACGTTGATCTTCTATGCATTTCAGTAAGAATTGTTCTTGTTCTATTTGTTTCTTTTGAAATTGTTGTTTTTCCTCCCATCTAAAATAGTAAGAACAAAATTCAGTTACTAGTTTACATTATCCCTCTAATGTTATATGTACTTTTGCTCCAATATTTTGCGCTTTTGTTCGCGTTCACGCGTTAATCGCATTTGCCTAGTTCTTTTACGTATATGTTCCTTCCTGTTCCATTCCAAAAAAGTTTGAATTATTTTTTTTCGTCTGATTTCTGCAGCAGCTTTCTGCTTCTGTTTAATGAACTCGGCACGTGCCTCGCTTTTAATATAACGTAAACGCCGTTCTTCCTTTTGTTTCTGTATCAATGTTCGCAATCTTTCTTCTGCCTTCTGTTGCTTCTCTTTCTGCTTCCGAAGTTTCAATTTTTCAGCCATTTTACGATTTTTGATAACAGCTTTCTTTAACTCTGCCAGTCTTTCCCTTTCTTTTAAACTGTTAAAAGAGTATTATAACATTGTTAAGTAACATGTTTATGTTCATAATTTAACAAGTATCTCTAATATTACTTTTTTACTTCTTTCTCTGCCTGTTCTTGCGCATACTGAATAGCTCTATCTTCAATGGACCATTTTGTCCTTCTCTCTAATTCTTTCTTCACGCTGTCACAGTGTAACTTTCGTAGGTACTTTCTGTACATGTTGTAATCCTGTAAAGAGCATTTCGCATCCAAATTCTTGGTAATAAGTCCGGCTTTGATTAAATGTCGAATATGATTCGGTCTCGAGAAATAAGGGACTAGGTGCTTATCATGAAAGGCATCGTAGCCCATTTTCATCTCATAACAATATGGATCGCTTAAGTTGAACTCTGCATCTGGTGCTGGAATCCATAATCTCTGTCCAACTTTACAACGAGTAAAATTGTAAGCTCCTTCTGGTCCCGGGACCATTGGAATTTTTGATTCCAATGGCATTACCTTCCATTTTGGGAGACCAAAGCTTGGAATTGCACCTTTTGGCTTAGGAATTGTTTCTGCAAGCTTGTCCAAAGCTCTAATTTTACACAGAACAATGTTAATTGTAAAAGTTGTTGTCTTTTAAATTACAAATACTCACGTAGGCCTTTTGAAAGCAATTATATCAAGCGTATACTTATTGCACGTTGGATTCATTTTCAGAAATTCATCATTGTTGAATTCATTTAAGAAATTTTATTGCTAGTAACATTTTCATTAGCAATTTCGTTAAGATTTTATATAACGTATTCGTGAAACGTCATTTCATCATGTCCCACGTATATCTAGATTCGTTTGTTTTTGCGCATACATATATCGTTTGACAAGTATCATTGTTCACATTTTATCTAGGTAATACGAATTTCTTTTGTGTTTTTGTTCTGTTAATGATTTAATTCGAACAGGAGGGGAAACATATAGTCGATCCAAAGTATTACTCTCAGATAACAAGATGCGAGGCTGAACAAATTTTTCGGGGTGATAATCAAACTAGTATTCCGCTATTAGACGAAAGAGTTAAGTCGTTGCGAGAGGCTGGGAAAATTTTGTTAGAAAAATATCAAGGTACATGCTTGAAATCATAAATTTCTCAGATCATCTGGTGCAAAACTTTACCGACCTTTAACGAAAAAGAAAGAATTCTTGGAAAGCTTTATAGAACAAAAATAACAAAATCATATTTTTCTAATCGAACAAACTTTTCTTCCGAGTTAGGCTGTAAAGTTATACACTAGACTCTAGACTCTAGACTATACAAATTACTTTGCAAATGTGTGTTAACACGCTTTTTTGGGACCCAATATTCCAAACTGAATTCGCTAAATAATTTCTTCTAACACCTATAAAACAGATTATCAATCTATCCTTTTTTATTTATTCTAGGTACATTTGTAGAGTGCATCAAGTCGTGTTCAGGCTCAGCCGAACAATTGCTCAAACGCATCGTGAACGAATTCGAGTCGTACCAAGATGAGGCAGACTACGAAGGCCACAGAGGTAAATGAAGTCGTTCGTTCACGATTTGCTTTATTGTTGAAGGATAAATGTCTAAACGATTAATTTCTTTTCAGTCAGCTTTTACAAAAGGGCTCAGATACTGGTAGGTGATATTTGGGCCTGCTTCAGGGGCGAAGGAATCGGTAAATTCCACGACATAGATTACATCACGATGTTCGCTGATTACCGCATACCTCAGGTACTCGTACACTTTGGGGCAATTCGTTACAGCAATCCGCTTCTCAGCAGACTGCAGTGTGGTAAGTTTCCCATGGAATAGCTTATTTGCAATTGTACAGGATGGTTCGGTAACTGTTGCCATTTATCAAGAAAGAAGAGAGATTAATTCTGCCCTCGTTAAATCAGCTGTTCTAACAAACATCGAGAAAAATAAGGCTTCGTTACTTAAAATAACCGAAACAGATAAATATTTCTAGAACCTTATGGAGCACGCTTATTGACGCTTTAATTTCACTCAAATGATACAAACTATCTCAAACTCCATGTATTCCATAATATTTTCAATAATGAAACAAGGGTAGATAAGACATTTCAACTAAGGAGGACAGAATTATGTTACATATTTTTATCGTGGCTCTTTATCCGTCAATAGAGAGTGCAGTGTTCAAGCAGCAGTTGGTGAATCGCAATTGTAGATAGAGAGATGGGTGATAATGTTAGAATAGTGTGCTCGTTAGATGCTACTACGTATTTTTCATATTTGCAGATGTAGAGTTAGAAAATGGTAGCGACGATGAGATAGAAATTCGTGGTTGCTCGATAGAGGCTGTCGAGCGGTTGAGGGACGAGGTTTGGTCTCTCATTGAGCGTTATCCGAATTTGGAATTAAAGAAATCGGACATTAACGCTATACTGATAGATCATTTTCTGTGGGACTATCGACGGAAACACGCGGCTCAGTTAGAAAGCATACCGTTTCACAAAACTAGATGCATATATTACTGAGCTTGATCTCGTGTTTCCCTCGGAATCAATGATTCTCAAAATTTGTCAAGGATATTTTCGAGAATAGGTCAATGGAATTATAAACATTTGCGGAGATTTATTTCTCAGGTGTAATGATTCTTTTCTTTTTCTTCGATGAAATTATACACCATGAGATTTGTACTGTGATTATGTTTTATAATTATTCGAACGACGATGAACTATTTTTACGATTGAATAATGCTCATAAAATTAGTGATTCTCGACGGACTCATGTATGTGCAGATGTTTGAATAAAATCGTTCAGCATTTTTACGAACAATCGTGGTGGTTTCATCTCACAATCAGCAATCCTTGGCCTTTTCCTGACTCGTTTCAACACATTATGGTTTGCTAATTATAATTTTAGTTCTTTGAATATGAAATCTTCGTTTATAGTTTTTTGCAATCGATCGTAACTTATTAATAATTTAAATTTGAATATCTTTGATAATAATTTTCTTTGCAAAACAAATTTCAAGCGACCGTATTGCGTTAAGTCTCCCAACTTACGATCCTGTAAGTCTAAGACAGAAAAGGTGTTAAGGAAGTGCGTTAAATTAATAATAAACAATATATTTCCTATATCAGTATAGCACATTTTTTAGTGTACAGGTAAGGTAAGGTTTTAGATTTATACAAATTTTGATATTTTATAAAAGAAACGTTGTCCAATGAATTGTTGTTACGTCGATAACTCATATATATATATACATCGATACATTCTATATATTTAAGACGTTAATAAATAATAAATAACAAATACTTGGAAATACTATAAGAAAAATTTGTATATAAAATTTTGTGACTATTCGTAGTTCCTTTATATATACATACAACGATTTGAATGGTTTTATTACATTCAACAAAATATATATATTTACAGTCGATCAGTAAAACATGTATTAAGATTTAATCGATCGTTTTCGTAGAATGTTTCCAAAAAAAAAAAAAGAAAGAAAGGTGATTCAATTTATAAGTGGATTCGCTGAAAGGGTGCAAAAATATTCTCTTTGGCTGATCACAAGTGAGTATCATTTGGCACACGCAAAATCACATCAACAATTTCTTTTTCTCTTCGTAAAAAATGCAGCTGCTTCGATCATTCACGATACGATGATTAACGATTCGATTGATCGTTCATTGATCATTTGACTATTTTTTTTTCAAACGGTGTTATACATTCTTACACCGAGCAAGGATAGTAAAACACACTTTCGTGAATCAATAATTAATCGATGAAAATTTCTCGATTTATTTTTTTTTTCGAGGAAATTTTTCTGTTCTCAGAAAATAAAGAAAAACACCCACCAGTCTAAGAGTACATATTCATTTGGGAGTAAAAATCGCACTAAAAGCTGTCGAGAGTATTTTTCGCAAATAAACACCATCCTAAGGGCGACTCTCAGCACAGTGTTTACTTGGATTCATTTCTTTTCTTTTTTTTTCGAATTCAAGTTCGACTCGTTTTAGTTTAAACTTGTCTCGGGTTCTTCGACTTCCTGTTTCGCGAGACATTGATAAAATTGAACACAATCTGGAGTCGGATATATTATTTTAACTTCTCTTTTGCATCTGTTCCCAGAATATGATGTTTGATTTTAATTTCCCGGGCAAAATCACGTTTATGTCGTCCGACGTGTCGTTCTTCGCTTGCACCACTTCCGTCTGGTTCTCCACCAATTTAGGTTGTTCCATGGTGACGTGGCTGGCCGGTGGTGAGGTTACTTTGTTAGGTATCTGTCTGAGACCCTCCCGAAATTGTTTCGATAACGATCTGGCTGTTAAACTGTGCATTTGCCTTGGCGATTCCACTATCTGTATCTCCGGTGTCGACGATCGTTCTTTGTACACGTTGCTGGATTTGTTTGCCTGGAAATTATAATCAAATGTATTGTACCTTTTATCAATTACTTTCTCTTTCTGAAATTGAAACCTTAATTCGCAGAGTTTGCGTATTTTATAGATTTTCAACGGTTTATTTCGTATTTATCAAACGGTAGATTTCGAAACATGGAAAGTCTGGCAAGATTTCATGATATAAAAGTATCATAAAATAAAATTATCTACGTAAACGATTCATTGATATTCTTAATATGAATTTGTTGGTTCTTGATCAAAGCAACCAGTTTACAGCTGAGGGTGGAGGTACGGTACTTTATACCTTTTCGAAAGACCAGCCATCTTGTATCAATAATATCGATGAGACATTTATATAGACATTTTCGTTAAACTTTAAGCTTTAGATTGATGTACCCTAAGTGCTATTTTGTGGTACTTTTATGTCATGAAATTGCGTCAGAATCTCCTACTTGATATACAGCAACTTTTCAATTATAACATTGCTCACTTTTCTGTGCTATTTTATTTTCTGATAATTGACTGATAATTTCTTTATAAAAGATTGAAATTCTTCACGTTACAATTTTTACAAAATTCCCCTTACCTTGGAAATACCGATAGGACCGTGTTCAGACTGTTTGCTAAACGCTTCGGCGAGTCTCCTAACCGAGGGCATAGGCAGCACCTTATTTTCAAATTCTTCCTGATTCCAAATTCTCTTCGATCTTTGATCCTTCTCGGACGAATTATCCGTGTCATCCGATTCGTCGACCGAGCACTCGCTGCTCCTGTTGTTACGCTTCTCCAGATTATAATTGTTAGCGATGTTCTTAACCGATCCGTTCTTCACGATCCCCAAATCGTACGAGTTCTGACTGTAACTCTCCACTTCTTCGTCGTCCCGATTGTCTATCGCGTTCGAATAAAATTTCGCTATATTTGGCACCGATTTCGCCGATTTCAGACCAAAACCGTTATAACTCTCACCGTGAAACTTGTTTAGAGCCTCCGTGCTCTGCGTCAGATTGTTGTCGCCGGAAGCTCGAGTCTCGATCAGACCGTTTCCGAAATCGCGGTGCCGCGTTAAGTTCGATTTGTTCGTCACACGAACGATCCTAGGCTTAAAGTCCTCCATACCGATGCTATTCAACTGAATATTGGACTGAGTTCGTCGAATACCACCGTCGTAACCGAACGATTTCAGGTCCAGTTTATTTACGACCCTCGGCGTCGAGGTTTTCATCGTTTTGTTACCGTTGGAGAAGAATTCGTTCTCGAACCCGTAAGCCTTCAGATCGATCCTCTTGATCTTTCGTGGATTCTCCTCGGAATTCGACTTCTTCGTCTCGACGACAGGACCGTCGTAATTCTCTTGGTTGTTCAGCTTCGCGTTAATCTCGTTCTTGTTGTTCTTCCTCTCGTTCTCCAGAATCTCCTCTATCCGTTCGTCCTCCCACGTTCTCTGACGATGCTCGATCCTTTTCGTGTTCTTCTCGTTCGCCTTCTCCATCTCGTTCGATCCGTCATCCGGCCGATATTTGTTCTCCGTGTTGTTGTTTTGCCATTTAGCCACCTTCGACTTGACGTCGTTGCTGCGATTCAGAAGCGCCTCGGTTTCCCGGTAACGCGTCTCCTGCAACAGAGAACGGTTCGGATAGAATGAAATATTCATTAGGTACCGGTGGTTCGAGTTCCATGGAATGCTTTCGAGGGCCCTTCGCGACGGGTTAGTGGGATAAGTAGCTGGGATGAACTTTCTACGGTCATTAGTCGTGCGCGAAGCGTCATGCAATATTTACTTTTCAGCTGTTAGTTCCGTTTGATCCTTTCGTCACGAAGGATTACTACTACGGATTTGTGCAAATCTATCCTTGCCTATGGAAAGCTATTTTAGCGACCTTTGTGTCGTAGAGATCCTTAGTGTATTGAAAATTCTGTGTTAAATTAAGATACCATTACAGCGATTGTTGGTATATTGAAATATTATATAGGAATGAAATCGTCAAAATTACTCATTTCTATGCTATCAATTATTTTTCCTATAGAAAAAAGGACCTTTGTGCCGCTATAGCGAGCTTAATTCATTAGATAGAGATGGTCGCTATATTGGGCAATGTAAAGTCAGCCAATCCGCTATAGAAATTTGAAAATTGTCATGGTTATTAATTTTCCAACTTTCTAATTCTATCAGTTTATTTTTCTGTACAAAAAGGAATATGAAATTAAAAAGAAAATTCACAATTTTTGCCAAATATAAGACCTTCGTGGTAAATTGTAAGTTCTTCGTGACGAAAGGGTTAGAGTCAACCTCGTGCCAGAATCAACAAGAGCGAACGTTTATTCATCGATACCACCACTTTATTCAAAGAAAGAAATCCTTTCGATTATATCGAGCATGCAGTGCCTCGAACTTTTGTTAGCGAACATGCATTAAAATGGAAACGCATGTAAACAGTACTTACCGGTTCAAAGGCATTTTCACAGTGGGTCATGCATGTGCAATGTGCATCGAACGACATCGTACTACGAGAACGCTCGATGAGAACGTTTTTCACAACGTTTTGCATATTTGTTTTGGTACAATCTACGAGATAGTATATATACAATAAAGCATGAATTATCTTTTTCTGTTTGTACAAGATTGATACATTACTCGTGCGTGTATCTATAATGTAAGGAAAGAGTCAACAGAGATTTATTTACAAAACATTTCAGGCAATTGAACTTTTGGATATCTTTCTTTTTTTCTTTTTTTTTTTTTAATTGTTAACTATAAGAGATAATGTGAGAGGATTCGCGTTTCAGGCGGATTAGCTGACATGTTAAACGAAATTAATCGAATGAAAAAGAATCGATAATTGTTTCTTACACTACATCGTGCGTGAGTCGTGAAAGAAAAATATGTCTGCTAGGATTAATGTAGGAACAGAACACCTACACCGTTTAAAAATCGACATGCTCCTCGGATAGAGTCGCGTTATTTATAAATAATATATTTAAAATAGTTACAATATACACAATCCTTTCTACAATAAGCTTTGGCTATGTTCTACTGAGAAAATGTACAGTCGATTTGCTAGAAGAGCGATACAAATAAAAAATTATTAACTTTGAGACATCTACAAAAATTATCTAATACAATTATACACGTAAATAATATTTTATCAAAGATATTAAAATGAATGATTTTCAAGTTAAAAAAATCATAAGTTTCATCAAACCTACCGGTCGTCGACGTGTTAAATAATAATTAGGGCAATTTCTTGAGAAATTTACTTTTTTTTTTTTTAACTGTGTTGCTATTTTAGCAAATCGACGATAATTGGCGCTTTTTGATCCTTGAATCAGACTCGCTTGGAACGCTGTTAAGGAACATCGTTGTCGTTATATGGCACAGTGTGTCGTTTATAAATAATAAATGAAAGATTCCCTTTCAACTGAAAAATGAATTTCTTTTTCGAGAAATGAAGAACCAACTTAATTAACCCCTTTAATTAAACAGTCTTCGTCCACGCAAAGTTTCTTCGTCAAAATCGACTTCGTCCTGTTAAATGCCCCACAGTATATAAATAATATATAACAAAATAACTTCGGCAACTCTAAAATAAATGTCTTGTTCGAAAAATGAATTTTCAGTTAATTTTCATCACCAGATCGTAAGGTCGGTCAATGAAAATCGATTCTTCTTCAGTTCGGGGCTTTTGCTCTTCTTCTTTCTGCCGTTCACTCGTAGATCTTGCAGAGTTTCGAAGGTTCTTTCGACAACCCTAGGAACGATTGGTGGTTCCAGCTTCAAGCTATCATTCTCGTCCGAAGAACGTTGTCTCGACGACTTGCTTCTGCTCGAATTCTCGCCGAACACCTTTCTTCTGGACGTGTTCAGGAAATAAGTGGAATCGTTATCGATCTGAGAACGAGACTTCAGTTTTCTGGACGCGTCTTTTAAAAATTTTGTCATGATAACTTTGTCGGGAACGGAAACGTCCTCGTCTTGCCAGTCTTCGTCGGACGACGATCGATACGATATCGTTCCCGATGTTCTTTTCGATAATTTATTATTGCTCCTTCTTCTGAACTCCGTGTTGAAACGTTTTGGACTCTTGTAAGCTATCGTATCATCCTCTTCAGAATTTTCACTCAACCAGTCGGTTTCCATGAAATTTTCATTCGAATTAATTCTGCTTCGATTTTCAAAGATAGGCTCGCTTTGACAGCTTTTCATTTCTTTGAAATTTCTACGAACTTTGAAAGACGATCTCAGTGTCGCTCTTCTGTACATGGGCAACCCTTTACCGTCGATTCTATTATTTTTCTTGATACCTCCAAACGTTTGGAACTTGAAATTCGCGAAATCTGCAACATCGAAGATCGTTTTATCCACAGGACTGAATTGATCCTCCTCTGAATCGTCGGTGTACTTCACGAAGCAATTCTTGATTCCACCAAACGTGTGATATTTATATCCATTAAAATTCCAGTATCTTTTGCCGTTCGAAGAGAAAATCTGATCATCTTTGGCGTTGCTGTACAAGTCATCGATCCACAGTCTTCTGTAATCCTCTCGAGTCTGCTTCTTGCCGGCTTCCGGATCATTCAGATCGATGGAATACGTTCCTGAATCGTCGTCGGGTTTCAGTTTCGTTTCATAGAGAGGATTATAAATCGTCTTCTCCGTGGACTCGTTTAATACGAACGAAATATCATCTTCGGTCCTCGACGAGTCACCGTCGACTCGAAGTGACTCGTCTTCTGCGATGATAGTTTCGGTATCCTCGTGCTCTATGGGATGTTTCGTGTGTTTGTCGTCAGGAATATTGTACGGTTTTTCGGTGGACCGGTTATCATCGAAATCCATTCGCAGAAGAGGGTTGATCGCAAAATGTGGACTGGAGTACGGATCGCGATAGGTCCGTCTAGAAAGACTGGTACGCAGGGAAGCCTCCTCGAACTTGTCGAGCTGCAAACTCACCTGTTGATCCTGGTCGGGTCCCGTCGAGCTCGATCCCTGGGACAACGAGCTTCCGGGTCTGCTCGAGGTGGACGCGGCCGATCTACGTCCCTTCTCGTTGCTCGATGCCCTCGAGTGGTTGATGTAGTAGTCCCTGCCGAACCTGGACATTCCGTAAAAAAAAAAAACACTTGCCTTATTAATTAATCACTCGAAAATGATAGAAAAAGCCTACATTTGCTGAACAAGTAAATCAAAATAAGGAGACGTCGAATTTATGAACCGAATGTTACTATTCTGTGGTAATCGAATGTTTAGAATTATCGGTTCCGTTGATTCGCTAATATTTGTGAATTACGTTAACGCTATTACAGTGACGTCTCAATAAATATTCGATGCGCAAAGAATTAAGAACATAGAAATTACCGTTTGATATCCGGTTCGTGCGGCGTCAGCACGACATCCAAATCCGCTCCGTTGCTCTTCGGCAATTCGGTGTGAATTCTGAGGAAAACGATCGTCATTGTAGAAAATTCTTAAGACATATCTTTAAGCGAACACAACATTGTTACCCAGGAATGTCTGATGATCTTCTCGAGTACTGTCTCTCCAACAGCCTCCTCTGAATGTTCTCCTCGCTGTAGGGATTGTTCTGAATTGGCGGAGCGTTTTCCCATTTTTTGTGCTCGCGTTCAGCGATCGTCCCTATTTTTCAACAAGAACAACAATCAAATAGTTACGCTTTCAGTTCAATTAAAAATTAAAGGGCTAAAGGTGAAGGCACAAGGCTAAAGAATTAAGGAGCAAGAAAAGTGGTTGAAGGGTTAAACGTAACAAATTGGAAATTATTTATTCACCTGGTCGTG
This sequence comes from Stelis phaeoptera, assembly GCA_943735885.1. Classification (NCBI taxonomy): domain Eukaryota; kingdom Metazoa; phylum Arthropoda; class Insecta; order Hymenoptera; family Megachilidae; genus Stelis; species Stelis phaeoptera. The sequence continues at coordinate 7,636,188 of OX030939.1, read as the reverse complement.
GAGGAGCAGCCAACCGAACCTCATCTTCCGATTTCTTGTTCCTCAGGGCCGATTGCGAAGCCGATTCAGCTTTGGCGAGCGCCGCAGCTTCTCGGCACTTGCTGCACAGTGGAATGTTGAAGAATCGTTAGAATATCATTGAAGAATATGAAATTTCCTACCACGTTTCGCGGATTATTTAATCGTTGACGTAACGAGACGAACTTTGCTTCGATCCATTGGAAAAACAATCGAGTAATACTTTCGATTTAAAAGGATTAAGAAACTTGCTTGAATATAGCTTGATATAGAAATTACCTTTCTGTGTTTTCCTCTGATAAATTTTTTAATTGTTCAGAAGTGTCGAGTTTCGTTAAGCTGTCCAAATGCCTTTGGGTCGCGGTGTCATAGTGTTCCGTGTATTCGCTTTCTTGTTGAATATCCTCTGCTAATTTGCACAATCGGAAAGAAATCATCGATTAACCTGTTCATTCTAAAAGCTCGAAGGTATATTATTTCCAAGATTGTAAGTAAAGGAAGAAACGCAAGTAAGTTATGAATTAAAAATACACTGATAGCAGATTCCTCGGTATAGTCATAGATCAATAATTATCCGCATTATCGAGATACTTACCAGGAAATTCAGTTCTCTGTTGAACAGATACTTCCTCTTCCTTCAACATCTCCGTGTCGTCATCGTTTACAGCCATCAGCTTCTTTTTGGCGTATTCCAAGGAATTAAGTACATTTTCGTTCCTCAAAACAATCTCCTCGTCTGCTGTATTCTCGAAATTTGTTTCTGTCACAAAGGTCCACGTTGGCGTGGACGTAGGTGTCTTTGGCACATCCAAAGAACCTTCCTCTATCGAAGGAACTATCAAAGGCTCCACGGAAGATGAATTATTTATTTCAGTTTCTTCCATCGAATCAGAGACATTCTTCGATCGTTCTGTTCTATCTTCCTCAAATTTTCCATTCGTTATTTGTTCTTCAACTTCAATCCTCTTCGAATCCTCAACAACTATATCAATTTTCTTCATCTTCTTTTCTTGCTTTTCTGTATCATCCTCTTTGGCTTCGTCATTTCTAATCATTTGCACATTTTCTGTGTTATTTCTTTCTTCGTTCCACTCAGTCTTTTCTAAATTATCATTTTTCTGCTTCAACGTCTTTTTGGGAACAATCTCTTCATGATTTTCCTTCGAATTGTTATTCGAAGTTTCTCCGCCATTGTAGGTACCATTTTCGAAGCCTGTTCTCTTCGGAGACCGAGGTACGACGTTGTTTATAGCCTCCATTAGTTCTTTTTCGATTTCCTCGTCGGATTGCGCCGACGAGCATTCGGATAAGTCGGACGTGTCTTCGGCATCTTTGTCACCAATCAGAGCCTTGAAATCGGCGCTGGGATTTGGCACTAGCATGGCCACGGGGTCAGCTTGGGTCTGAACCCTCTTCTTCTGGAACAACCAATTCTCTTCCCAGGATTCGACCGGGGAAACCAGACCGATATGAGTCGTTGGTGTGTCTGGCTCGTCCTGACTGTCCTCTGATGATTCCTGCGAAGCTGTGAACGATAATTAACTTTTTAATCCTTCTTCTTGTATCTTTTGAACTGAAAGATGCCTTGTTGGCACCGTTTAACTTTTAATCTTTTTACTTCGGCGAGTAATATTATATTTGTAGGAACTTGAAATTATAAATGACAATTTCGAACTAGCGTCGTGTCGGCAATAAAAATCTCGCCTGTGGGAGAGTAATTCGCTACCGAACGTGTCGAATTCGCGAAACGAGCGACCATTCCGTTCGTAAAGATGCGAAATCGAATTAAAAACGAACGGTGTATCAGCAGAGGTACTCACGGTCGATGATGTCCATTCCGAGTTCCGGAAACGGCACTCGATGAGCGTTTCTAATGGGTAAAACATCGTTTTCCTTGGGTTCTTCGTCAGAGGCATAAGTCGTGGTCACTTCTTCTATCTGCTCCTCTATCTAGAAAAACAAGGCAAAACTTATCTTTAACCAATTATAAATTGTAGAAAGTAGATCTGTCTTTAATCTCCTTGAAACGTTTCACGAGTCTTAGAAAGTTGGCTGGATAAAGATGATGTAGACGATGATACTTTAGTCGTTTTTTGGATGTTTGAAAGTGGAATCGATAGAATCTCGTTTGGGACGATTTGTATGAACGTTTTGTTATACGCGTATTCCCATGTAGAGCAACGGTTTTACCTGGCTTATCGACCACGAACAACCGTCTTATCGGACGATTACCCGGCAACCCAAATACTGTGATTTTAATGTAAGTTCGAATGTTCAGAAAGTCTAAATTTCGTACATTTATTCGATTTGCGATTCAATTTCTAGCCCTCATATATTTAGTTTGCAAAATTTAGAAACTAACAATCTTATACTATATTTCTGGTAATTTTTCAACTCTCCGCTGAAAAATATTTGGAAAGATACGTAATGCATTAAAAAATTGAGATTACAAATTTTTACGAGGGACGAAGGAAATTACTCGGTTCAAATATTCCTTTGGTGATATTTAATTTGATATTGATCCACCGGGGGACCTACCATAAGGGACACGCTGGGGTCCAGCTGATTTCTGGAGTGTTTGAAACAGGATGCGCTACAATCGCTGCTGTAATCGTCCTGGGACAACGGTTCCAGGCTGTTGCAGCAGCCTTCTTCGACTCCTTCGTCAAGGCCTGCCTCGTGTTCGCCTGAAGGGATAAACTCAGAATGAATCGAACGATCGCTTTCACCCTCTTTCCTCGCCTTTTCTAAATTGCCATATTTAAATAACACGATACACGGGACACGTACCCGATGCACACTTGCCCGGGGACACCGGTTTCCCGTGGAGAACGTTGCTATTACCATCCACCTGTTCCTTTTGGAATTTCTCGATGACCTAGAAAATCCAGTGTGTTTCGTTCATCGATTTATCCTCTCGCTCGAGCTAAACACACGTCTCGAATTCCACGCGATCGAGGACATTACTGTTTTTCGTCTAACCTTGTTCAATATCGCGGTTGCGAGTAAATCCTCGTAACTGTGCTCCGCGACATTCCTTGCTTCCGGTGGCCTTCCAGGTTCGCCGGAACCACTCAGGCTGGGCAACTTCTTTGCCTCGTCGACGGCTCGCTCGACGATCTCTCGGAGAGCCGTGTGCGCCATCGTCGACGAATCTGTGCTTGATTTGTCTGGAAGAATAATTTTTAGATAAATTAATCTTTAGTGATGTTTCATATATTTTTGTGGTAGAATTTTGGTATTTTGGAGAACAATATTTAATTAACAATAAATACGCGGAAAAGGTCGCGGATTTGATTGATTATTTAGTATTAATTCGGAATTTGTATCGACACGTTTCGTATTTGACTGCTAGGAAATTTTTACTTTCCTCTTGGTACCTTTTGGAATTAATAATCTATAAATATTACTTAGAATCTTCTTTGCAATGCAATCAATTTTGAAAGAAAATTACCAGTATCTGAAATATTGCAATAATTTTTAGAAGTACCATTGAAGCTTTAACATTCAATATCCTTCGTCTAAATTTTTATCTTCAAAACCCAGTTCTGTATCAAAATGTTCAAGGAACGTGTATATCCTCAGCAAGATAAAAGGAAATTGTTGAATGTAAAATGGGCACCTAGGTATCAGATTTTCTACGCAAGGGTTAAGTACATCGTAACTCCGTCTATAGAAGGTATCGACCATCCATCATGGTCATCAACTGTCCCCGAAACGATCCGAGGAGAAACCTGGTCGTCGTAAAGGAAATAAATCGGCCGGAAGGGTTAACGAGCACGTCATGAGAGGAAAAGCAGCCGCGGTAGCTCTCGGTATCGCTAATGGATCGAACGATGATCCTTCTCGAGTCCGTAGAAGATAATTTCACCGGTTTCAGCTTTGCCAATTTCTCAGCCTTCCTTTTTGTTACTCTCGCGAGTGAAATTCGACGGCTGACCCGATGAACTCTTTTCACGGGAAACTTGAGGATGCTTCGACAGTTGGTAATACGTGTTAAACCTTTCATGCACTGATGTAACTTTAAGATATCATATCAAATTTCACGATTACGACTCCCACGCGTTATAACAAGTTATATTATAACTTTCTTCGCAATTTGTAAGTGTAAATATTGTACTTCTAAAGACCGGGTTAATGGGCTGTCGTTCATTGTGCGGTCTCGAAAATTGAAGTTCCTCGGAAGGATGAGACCGGTTGACACTTATGGGTGTCGGAGAAATTTCATTTCCCCGCCGGTTCGTGGTTGAACATTTCAACTGTACTCCGAGTGTTTATGGTACTCGCTGGAACCTCTATTACTGGAATTAATTTGTGGATAACTCACATTATACGTTTCTCGTGAAAACTAAGGATTTCTACATGGGTATAGAGCTTCTGCAATTGTTTTATATCAAATATAAGTAACAATTGAACTAATTTCACGACTGTGACATGCATTTTTATCTTTAATCCACAATGGACACAATTTCTGTTCGAGTTCGTTGATTAGTGTTTAATAATTCGCAATTCCGTATTGAATCGCGTTCGTGTTTATCTAAATTTAGAACGCACGATGACTGGCGTTCCATTAGAAAGACGATTTTTCCGAACAGACAGATTTGTTCGGTCGATGGGCTTTCTAACCGTGATCTCTCGGCTGGAAGGTGAAGGTCGCCTACATTTATTTCCTGCTGGCTATCTTCGTTCGCTTAGCTATCTTCACAGCTATTCATTAGTCACACCGTACGCACGATCACCTTTCAATTAATTAATCTGCCTGTAGGAACCTACTGGCCACTCCGTGTCCTCTTTTCCATCGGAATGTTCTTGTGTTTGAAATGAATTCTTACTTGTTTCTCGACCAACTACTCTCTTGATTAACTAATTGTATCAGTAACCAGTGATTTTAAACCCTTTCGGCGTACGACTGTGATACGAAGGACCAAAAATGTTTGAAATACCCATGAACCACATATTTTCATATTTGTCAATAGAAATGATAAATTATAATGTTCTATACTATAATAGAATAGCAACGAAAGGGTTAATTCGAGTGTCAACGTCATACCATTAATGACTACTAATTATTTTATTAAAAAGATAATTGACACGACTCGTCAGAAAATCATAATTTTTTGATCGACTAATTAATTCAGTTCTTTTATTATCTCACGATTTTTAATCGAGAATTAAATTCTAATTCAAGAATTTATGAATATTATAATTCTTCATTATAATGGTAGTGGTTAATGGTGTTTCAAGTTCCTTTTTTTACCGATGACCTCTACAATTCAACGTGCTAAAGTCTTATCGCATATTGTTATTCAAATTTTGCATTTATCTCTGCCGACACGTATACGGAGCGTGTTGTAACTGGTATATGCCGAAAAACGATATTTCTGGGTATAAAAGAGGAAATAAAATTGAAAAATTCCTGATTACATTTGATTGCAGTTTCATTTTTCATTAACTATCTAATTCTGCAACAATTAGTGTCGATACATTTTCTCTACGACAATCAACGTTTCGAGTAGTTCTAAAAATTTAGACGCGAAAGAAAATTTTCCTACATTTAACCCTTTGCGTTCGAGTGGCACCCCTGCAGCGACATAAGTAATTTACCATAATATAAAAAAATGTGAAATTGAAGCTTTCTTTCTATATCAGAATATAGAAAATTAACGAAAGAAATGAAACTAAATTGCTTCTCGAGCATTCGTAGCAATTTTCTTCTGAAATACTGCTTTTGGATTTTAGAAGCTTTATTAGAAGGATTATGTCGATTTAATTACATCCAAATATGCTTCGAGTGCAAAGAGTTTACACTTTGGTGTCACAGTGAAAATTGGGACGCAGGAAGACTTATTGAAACTTATATTACTGAACATATTCATATCTTTCAAAATTTAAGTTTTGTATTTGTTATCTTGTTTGAAATTTGAGGCTTCTCCACTTCGCTCAATATATTAACTAAGAAGAGTATTTCTTGAAAATTTTGTTTAAAATCCTCACGTTCCCTAAGATACATGTCTTTTTCAATATTTTGACGTCAGAAAACGAAATTCAACGAATTCTCAGAAGTCAGATGCATCCTAACGACGATCTTTCCAGTCATCTTCTTTCTTTTCATTTAAACGTCCTTCGTTTTTTCTTCGCGATGATCATTAATCTCGTCGAATATTTATAAAATGACGCAAACCAACCGAGGTTGCAATTAAACGCGTTCGTTTCGAGGAGCGATCGTTCGAAACGATCGATAAATATGCAAATAATTCCAAGATTTACGAAACGTAGATTCGTTAAAAGTTGTATCGGTTTTCGTACTTTCTAAAAACGATACCCACCAGACCGTGGACACTTATACAATAACATTATTTCATTATGCAAATTCAATCAATTTTGAATTTTATTACATCTTCGATCTATTTCCACTTTCCACGTATTACAAATGCATCAATATTCCAAGCGTGTTATAATTAGCAATTAATTATCGTTTTGTTGTAGAAACTTCTCAGTTTTCATTTGTTTTATGTTTGTTTGATTTATTTGAACGCGTGGTAAATGTGTAATCATTCGAAGTTTGACAATTAGCGATTGTATGTCGTTTTGCAAGGAGAACGAGCGTGATTCTGGTCACGAAACGCTTCGTTTCTGATTTGTTAGAGGCGAAATTGAATCAACACGTACGAAGCGTTCTGATGTAACGAAATTATGGCGATTATGGTCGCCGGCTCCGTAATCACGGTACAGAAAGGTTTCTCGCTGGCGAATTGACGTGCATGGGACAGTAGACCGAGGAAAACACAATTCGTCGTTCTAATTTCATTATTGTTCAATTTAGACTGTGAAATGTTACGCAAATGCATATTTCTTTGGAACTCTGATAGAAAAATACATTCCTTTCTGTTAATTGTGAGGTGGTAATTACTTTAAATTGGAAATTGAAATTTTACTGTAGTAACCATCAAGTATAATTTTACCAACAATCTTCTTTTACCAAGGATAAATTATTACATTAGAAGAGTCTAAATTTACTTAGCAATGGCTTAATAAAAATGGAACACTTTATGTTAATTTTTTTTTGGTGTTGGCTAAAAAAGAAATTTCTCAAAAGGTATTTCATACAATACGTGATTTATCGTCGTTTAATCGATTTAACGTGAGCGATTACCGTCTACGATTATTACAGAACAATTTCATTCGAGAAAAAAAAATAAGACATTCCTGACTGTACACCCGTGTTCAATCAAAATGATAAGATGTTCTCTTGGCTGATAAGAGGCATGACGCGTCTCGATTACGAGATTGTAATTTAACTGTAAGCGAATGTCAGTCTTAACAAAATTTCGCGATTACCAGGTCTTTTAATAACTGGAAATATTGTATTTTTAAAACAGTTATCTCGAAAATGATAAAAACTTTCCAATTAATATTCTCATCTTAATTGAAAATTTTGCAATTAAAAATTGTGATTAACATTTTAACTTCATATTTTACGAAATCAGTGACTCCTGTCGTTTTATCTTTTTTTTTTTTATGGAATGAGAGATTATTAGAAGAATTATATATTTGGAAATTTCTCTAATGTACATCGTAAGATTTTTTTAGTTTCAAAGTTGTAAGTAGCAACAGAGCAAAAAATATATATAATTAAAATTATCAAAAATACAACCATATCATTTCTTAAATCAAGCTACCGTAAATAGTACAATTCTACTACTATATAACAATTTCTTTTCTTTTAATTATTTTACATTAAATTCGTGATGCAAGGATCATCGGTGGCCAGCAGCGCCTCAAATTTTCTATCATCGAATAACTAACAAAAGGAAAGAAAAGTCAAACCGTGAATAGCGTGAAAATGAAATTAACAATACAAAGTACCAGTCTAAAGGTTGAAATTTAAAACCCGATCAATCATATTTTTAATCATTAAAATTTGAGTGTCTCGTTAGGTCCCGTTTCACTGTCCCAGTCAACGAGTCATTTTCCCCAAAAATTTATCCCTATCAAAATCCTCAAACTATCACGAGGAACTCCAAATTACGTTTGACCTTACGACGAAACGGAACGTGTTATCACGCGAGTGTTTCGGTCGATCAAAGTCGACGCGGATGAAAGAAAAGGAAATAAAAAAGAAAAAAAAAACCAAGAAGAAACGAAGAATAAAAATAGAATGTTGAACGTGAAAGGCGAGTTCGGAACGGGGAAGAATCGTACGACTGGTCGGACGATGATTCGCGATAATCTCGTGACCTTATTGAAGGCAAGAAATACGGTGTTATCGGGACGGTAGTTAAAGTCGTTGTTCCTTCCAATCGATCGCAATCGAATAATCGAATCGACGACAATAACTTGGCGCTTGTGGTGCGTGAGAAATCGCCTTTTTATTGGTCGTGTTTACAATGCAGCCTCGTGCTGACTACGTATACCAGCGTACGTACTCATACTTCACGATAGGAAAAAGAAAATTACAACGTGGTATTGTAAAAATAGCGGGTTTAGAAGTGATTACAAATCGAGGTAGCCATTTTCGCAATTTCTTTAAATAATATTTTCTTCCTTCTACGATCGCATTTAGCCGATTTTTTTTATCAAAACACGTGGAAAGGTTGCGGATGTCATTGACTAAACATTTCATTTGCAAATGCTGACGATAAGACTTCAAGTTTGCATAGTAAATTCTCGAATAAGTTTAGAAAAATGTAAACTACGTTGGTTTTGTGAACACGGTATAGAAGATTATATTATACACTGTATGACAATAGGTCAAGACCGTAGTCGGGTCATATAGATCCCCATACAATGGACGGGTTCATGGGTTCCGTCCACCGTATACATTTGCTTCGTCAATGACGTACTAGTACGTTCTTCCATGGAATTTTAATTAAATCCAACAGTTTCCAATTAAAGCAAGAAATATTCGAATCGTTAATCTTCCGATATATTTCTGGCGGTATTTTGTTGTTTCCGTGGTAGAAACAACTCCAATAATAGATTCAGCGATGGAAGTGTTATAAGTTTCTTCGTGGCGAAGCGAACTGTTATTATGGTGTTCCGTAAAAGAATATGATGGAGGAGAGACAGTGGTAACAGGGAGATCCTCTCGTGACGGATTATTACGCTCAATCGGGAAACCGTGCCAGGGACGAGCAAAATAGTTTGCCGGTGACAATTTACAATAACCGCGATGAATCCGTGCCGATTGCGATGCTTTCACGCGTGTTCTGGATCTTGTGATTTTGTAACCGGTCTTACTTTGTCATCGTCGCGAGAAACTATCGCAAAGAAGCATTTACGAAAGAATAACTGTCGTGCAAATGGAATATCAACGTTCGGAATTTTATTTTCTTATCCGATTTCGAAGTTGGACCTTGGAATGCTTCAATTAACGTTGGCATTATTTGAGTTTCGCCGAATTTTTGATACCGTTTTTATGATAGTCGTACTTTCGAGAAGTTTCTAACCGTTTCGTTATCCTATCTTGAATTTGGACTTTGAAATTCTATGGATCAAAGTATTTACTCAAGTCTTCTTAACACGTTGAATGCCACAGTGAAAAACGGTAAAAACCTAATTATTAATGATGCAGTTAATTAATTTTGACCTTTCAGTTTGATAGCTTTATTAGCTTAATTATTTTATCGTTTCTTTTGTTAATTATTTAATTGTGAAAAACTTCGGCTGTCGGTCACCGGTGTTAAAATTGGACGTTGGATGATCTACTTTAAGCTTACGATCGATTTTCCATATTTATCAAACTCGCGTCAAAGATTTATATATCTAGCTACTTCACTGCTACCAAAATCAATGTTTACGTACCGTACCTTTGGAGTTTATGATCGTTAGATCGTAAAGGGTTTAACCCGTTGCTACCAAAGTCAATATTCACCTACTATCGAAGTTAATATCCTAAGTCAGAGTTAATCGTATCTATGCAATCCTAATAAACGTGAAAGATTATCAACCGAAACGCTGAAAGGGTTAATCGGTGATTATCAAAGTCAATATTTACCATCTTTATTGGTGAGTAGAATATAGACGATATAGGCGACGATTAGGCCGCCGATCAGCGTCAACATCTCTGCGATCAGTTCCAGCAACATTTATCACACGCTTCACGTCGTGTCTCTCACCGATAAACTTTTACACGATTCCTTCGCACTGCCACTATTTATCGTTGCCAACATTTTCCCATTAACGTCACTCGTTAGCCTCCCTCTTCCCTTCGATCATCGACGCGAACGATCGATTCTATCGATCATACTCTGCAATGGTTTCATCAAATTTCAAAACTCGATTCTAACTCGTACAGTTTCTTTTTTTTTTCTTTGGCAACACGATTTCTAGGAAAGCACGCGAGACAGAGATTGCTCGGAAGACCTCGACGATCATCCGTGAACGGTTTCTTCACACTTCCGTCAACTTACTCCGATACCTGTAACTTTCACGTTTCTCTAACAATTCGATCAAATAGCGGAAGTTTCGTGTCCTCGCCAATGTTCCGTTAAACTGCAGCCGATTTCAGTTTATGAATCGGCCCCGGCTGAGTTCGCTTTTTATTAATCCATTAATTCCTGGACAAGGAAGACGCGTTATTTTCTAGACGGTGCTTTCTATCTTGTAAACGAACGTGCGTACAAATTGGTAATAAACAAAGTATACCGATAGTTAAGTAAAGATAGAACAAAAATTTGTGACGCAAAATCTACGAAGAATGATAGATTTATTAAAAATAATACCGGGATATTTCAACAGTAAATAAATTTAAACAGTTTGAGCCATCCATGGGTTAATAAATCAATTACAAAAGGAACTTGTAATCTTTCTTCTTTTCGAGACAGTAAGTTTCTTTGTACGGAGCAAGGTTACACCTTCCACGTTTAATTACAGGTACTCACACCTATACACGGTTTATAACCGAGAGAATCGCACGCGCGAAACGAACTCGCGCCAGTGAGAACGGCCTTTAAACTCTCATTTGAATAGTCGCCCGACGACGATCCTCTTGGACTTTGAGATTTCCCGTTCCAGGAGACAACGCGATTTTTTTTTTACACACGAACCGTGAATATATCCTGATCATTGTCGTCATCAATGAATGATCGTAGCTTTCTAAGATTAATCCTCCGTTTTATATTCCCTACATTTTGCGACAGAGTCGAGTTATGCAACTTGACACGAGGAACAATGGTTACACGAACTTTTACGTAAATTGATATAATTTATTCTGGACAGGAGACTTCTTAATTCATTAATTCACGCCAGATCCATAAATATGCAAAATTTCGGCATGCAGTCGAGAATTAGTACGATATAAAAGTCTAGGTAGCGAGAAATAATAACGAAACGTATGCTAGAAATTTCAAGTTTCATGATCGATTAATGTTTAACGAAGAAAATGAAAAGTGTGGATGTAATATATAGGGTGTTCGGTAACTGGTGGTACAAGCGCAAGAAATAAATCGAAAATATAGAATACAATTTTATCATACGAGGCTTTGTTTCCGGGAAAATCGACTTTGAATTTTTGCCGGGTATGCATGCGCTTGATTATGTCATGGTTGAACGAATCTTGATACAAACCATATTGGCCGGTATTTTCAACAACTGTTGTATTAATAAAATAATAAATCTTAAATATTACATACCATATTATTACTCGTGAACCTATGACATATGGTTTGTATCGAGATCTGTTCAACCATGGCATAGTTAGGTGCATGCGTACTCGGAGCAAGTTAAAAGTCAATTTTCTCGAAAATGCAGCTTCATATAAAAGAATTTTATTCAATATTTTCGACTTATTTTTTCCTTGTAGAATCACCCCTTTTTCGCTAGTACCACCAGTTACCGAACACCCTATATAACGTATTAGTCAAGATTTTCTAGAGACAAGTAACAGAGAAATGATCGGGTCTCGATCATTGGCTAATGAACAGGTTTCTATTCGAAACGAACCGTGGCCAAAGATTTTAATGATTTCACTTAGCGTATCGTGTCTCGCCGATAATTAATAGAATCGCGTTCAAATCGATCGCTTTTTCGTCTTTCCCGCCGTTAACAAAGAATTGCTGTCGTCGGTGTTTTTTTTATTTATTTTTTTTCGTTTTACCAATCGCGAGAAATCACGCGGTTGATGCCTGCAGTCGTCGTAATTGCGCTTGCATAATGAACATTTCGATCGTCGGGCCGTGAATTAACATCGTGAAACAAGAATCCCTGCGTTGTTCGTCAATGAAACAATAAGATTGGCCGTTTGCCTCGAAAGTAAATCGATGCTCGAAGGGAACGAAAGGTATATTCGAAGTAGAAGGAGAACAGTCGACGCATGGCTTCATCGGTTCCTCCCTCTTTTTTTCACCTTGTCCGAGCTGATTATTGTTTTTTTTTCCAACGAGTTTCCGCGTTGAACGTCGAGATTTTTTGTTCGTTCACTTATTGGTATCGTGATGTTTGGATTTGTTGGGTAAAGAAGAGGGCTTTCGATCGGCCGAGGCGGTGGTTGTTTAACCCTTTCGTGGGCAACTGTTTCGAGTTTATATTTTTTTACATTTAAAATTAAAAAATATAACAGTTTCACGTTTTTAAGTTTACAGGAATATAATATTTCAATATTCCTGAATTCCTAAAAATATAAAAGTATACTCTCAGGTGCAGGAATAAAAATATTACGTGGGTCGTATATGTCCCGTAGCCTACGAAAGGATTAAATTGAATTTCAGATCCCTTTTGGTGCGTCGGTGATATTTTTACTGGCAATGAAAAGGAAACATCGTTTCCCAAGTTCTTATGTAAGTAAATCGATATCGTGAGCCAAATATTTATTTTTTGGAGTATTATACGAAAAATCAGCAGTTTCAAAATCCGCCAGCCAATCCATCCCCGTGGTTATAAAATATACGACGGCAATTTTAAGCGGGAGAGATGAAGTTGTTACGATCCGACTTAGAATTAACACGCGGACACCTAATAGATAAATCAGTAACGAAAATATGCCAGGAATGTAATATTCAAATTACAGTTAGGCCTCTATTACATAATTATACTAAACTGGACAACCTCGAGCACACAGTTCATAAGGATACAAGGCAAATGTAAATTAAGCCTGCGTTCCTATAGAAACTAATCGACTGTTCGACTGTGTACCGTTAATAAGCTTCAACAGATAAATAAAGATACAAAATCTTAGGCTGAATATTACATTTGTGAAAATACCATCGAAATTGAATTAAAAAAACAATATGAAACACGACTTCAAAAGTCTAGTAGAAAACAGTCTGAACAGTTTAATCCGGCTGTAATCAAATCGATTGTCAGTCCCACTCATCATCGAAAACGATGTCGTAGCTAGCTACATCTCGACCAATCTACCTGACTGATTCACCGAATCTTGACGCAAGTTCTATCTCCTTGCGTTCTTTCCACCGTCAGGCTATCTTATCTCTCAAGGGCGCTGTTAACCAACAATTAGTTGACCCAGCCAGCGCAATTACATCTTCGCTGCTCGTAAACCAGTATAACACCTTTTTCTATCGATTATCCTCTTCCTTCTTGTACAAACAGCTTCCTCTATCAACGATCATTAAGGCCAACTACAGCCGTTTTAATCGTCCCAGAAAATTGTCCAACTTTTAATCAACACTTAAGGCTCACTGTATTAATCTAAATCACTGGACAACAAAGGATGACACGATCGGGGGGGGGGTGTTCAACGGTACTCTTTGTTTGTTATACCATGGTTCGATCAATTCGATCGTCGACGAATGAAAACACGAATCGTCGAACCGGTTAAATTATTAGCCACCGTGTGTATGTATGTAATCGCAGGCCTGCGCCGTTCGCGACTGAAGCGTTTTGCCAAAGCGGACTGATAGGCGCTCGAGCCGCGTACCCCACATACGCCGCGCTGTACGGCTTCCTTCTAGTGGGGGATACTTTTGTGAGGAAACCTACATACCTTGGCGAAAATGCGACCGTATGACAAACGTACACCCAAGCGTATGAAAAGTTTTAACCATTTTTTACTCAGTGATAAACTTATCCACGATTTAAACTTACTCGCATAGGCAGTATGGAATTATATTTTAGCCCTTAGCCTCGTACTGGCAACTATGATGAATTAAGAACAAAATGTGCCATTCCATTTTGTCGTATCGTTACATTCTATTTAAAACTAGAAGAAGTACCAAACGGGTCGAAATGACTCGTTTCAGATTTCATATTTTAAATCCCAAAGTTGATTAAAACGCTTTCGTTGAAATGTAAGCTGGCTTTTATCAAGGTAAAGAAGTATTCTGTATCCTAGTATTCGTTTCATACTATATTTATTTTGTTTCTCGTTTTATTTTCAATTTCAAAGTAGGGGTACACCGAAAGTCGATAATTCCAGTGTTAATATTATTTGTATTGAAGTCAAAAGAAAAAGTAAACCCACGAAAGAGTTAACTTAATTATTTGTAATCGTTTTATGGTTGTTTACTAAAAGTCGTATGGATTAACGTGTCGATTCGATCCTGAATCGGATCGAATGAATCAACCGGAGGGTAATAAAAGATGAAACGAGCTCTCCCGCCATTGTATGCAAACTTGTCGATGAATTTATGCGCGATAAATATCGATGAGAGAAATTTATAACTGCAATTTCTACCTGCAGCAAGTTCAATAATATCTGACAGTGCTCGAAGGTTAATTTTCGTTTCTGTGTCGAGTGATAATAATCGCTTTTAGAACCGGAAGGCTTGCTTATAATGAACGGAATGAAAGAACAGTCTGATGTTTGCCTTTGATTCTTGCTTGAAACGAATCGATTTAAAGTTATAGATCCTGAAGAGGAAAATCCGTTCCACGGTAAACTTACGTGTTTTCTTTTTGAACGAATCAAGAAGACGAGGTTGGAATTAATTGCGAAGGTCTCTTGAACCGAAAGGGGAATTAAAAGGATCTTTTTTTTCCGGAATAATGAGAAGGCAAACTTTCCTGTGGACGTTGACTGACTCATTTCTTTACGTAATGGACAAACGAGCCAACGATTGTCTGGTTGAAGATTATTGTCCTAAGATTGTTACATCCTCCATTGTTTCGCGTTATAAGCCAGATTAGAAGTTTGTCCTTCGATCGAAGAATCATGAGACCGATTTGTTTCGCAGAGAACGGTGTATATTTTTGGACGAAAATTGCTCGACGAGTGATAATGAGACACGGAATTATCCATCGTTAATGTAATTCTTTTGACACTTTGGAGGATAACCTTAAGCCTTGATTATGAGAAAAAGAAAGAAATAAAAACCGGAGATAGAGGATAAATTTAGACTTTGATGTATAACGCGGGTAGGTTAAAATATCTAAACTTACAATAACAATATTAAATATTACCTTAATAATGCAATACTATGAGCAACAAAAGACCAAACCTTTAACCTTCCTTTGGAAAACAAATTCTTTGGAACTTGTTCAAAAACCGAAATTTTACAAATGTACCGATACATGTCTGAAGATCGTTTCTCGAACATTATATACCTTTTGTACACCTTCTGCATAAATACATGCCCCTGGTGCACTACACGCTTTGTTATACGTCAAATGATTCCTGGCGACCGGCGCCTTTTTATGCATGCCGGTCCCGGGTCATGGTAAATGTGAAAGACGCAAATAATACATTTTAACGGCGCAGAAATTCAATCAATTCTTTCTTTTCCGTATTCGTCACTTTGTTATGAATGATCTTTTTTTTTTTTCAATGTCGAAGAAAAGAAGAAGAAGCAATCGTAAACTTTTGTCACGATCTCGTTCCCTTTGTCGAAGGCCGGGTTGTACAAGTCATTTCGTCCGATTCGAATCTTTCAGGGGTCATCGGGACGAATTTATATCGATGAAACGGCAACTTCGACGTCGACTAACGCAATCGTCCATTGGTGCCGTGCGAAAGTGTCGTCCTGATTTTAGTATCGTTTGTGGAAGTTTGTTCAACGCTACGTTTTCCACGGTTCGATCATTCGTGATCGATAGGTATTAATTGCAATGATGAATCGACGCGATCGCCGGAACCCGAGTTTAATCGATTGATATCATCCGGTCGCATCAAGTTCAGGGAAATTTCACGTTTTCTCTTCACTTTTTTTTTTAACACTTTAACGACTCCCGTCGCTTGTTCACGATTTTCATTCGCCACCAATGTTAGCTCTCTCCAAGGTCAGTCGTCCAAGGACTAATATTATTTGCTTAGTCGAATGCCAGTTTCAAATCGGAAACGATTAATTTCACAGCGCACAGAAAATAAAATATCTTGCTTTAATTTTATCAACGATCTTTCTTTGGTTATAAAAAGAAATTTAACCCGTTGAATGTCGCTCTTATTAAAATCCTGCGACCCACATAACGCGTTCAGAATATGGAAAATATCTTCGATACGAATATTACAATAAGCAGCTTCAAATACGAGAAAACGTATATTTGCATAAATGTCTCTGGTCTAGATACGAGCTTGTCATTCGTGTAATAATTTTTCGGAGATACGTGACACGGTATTTCCTGTACGACACAGAATTTATTCTCCTGCGAATTATGTATATTGGCGTTTCTGTTCCCGCGTTGTTTATTCATTATACGGAATTAAAGTCAATGTTATTGTATCGGCGAGAATCTTTCGTGCCAATTGAATACACGCGCGAGGCGCCTGTGAACGGCAACCTGTGATACACGGCTGCATTACCGAACGTCTTGGTTTCCTTTTAAGGTGCAGCTTCATATTTTCCCTAATTGAGGGGCCGGATGCAATAAGGGGATACGCGCGAATTTTGGAGAATAACTATTGTCCGCGAGGCTAATTTTGAACATTGTTCGAATTTGGATTTTGACGACTGATACTTGTAGAGAATTTCATAATACACGTTTTTTGTTCATAAGTCAAATTTGTAGCTATTTTCGTTTTTGAATTATTAACGAAAATGATCGTTTTTAAGTAAAATAGATTTCAATGTACTTTTACGTTCAACTCGTAATATCTCGGCCGAATATGAATATTTATCTTTGAAACTTACACAAAATAATCTTTAACATATTTCTCGAGGTATAACAGCTATACAAAGTTTCTAAAATATTTGAGAACCAAATGCTAAATTTTTCAATACATTATCGCCGAATTTGTTGGTTTATTCATTCGATCGCAAAAGTTGTGCTACGAAATTTCGAATCATAAATTTGGACCTATACTATAATCTTGTGTATTAGTTAAGGAAGTTTTGTGGAAAATGCTAGATCTTTAGATATTGAGGTTGCAAAGATATGGCGATTTATAATCGATGCGTTTACGTATCGCTCAAGGAGTCCGAGCCATTCGTCATTATACGAGACGGAGGCCGCATCAATGTATTAAAATTAACGATATTTCTTTAGAGAAATACATTTTTATTGTGTTTTAGTGACATTCAAGAATTAGAATATCATTGAAAATCAATAAAAATTTATTGTTCGTACTAGCATATCTTAATGCATTGACAAATAACACAGTAAGTATGAACAATAAATTTTTATTGATTTTCAATGATATTCTAATTCTTGAATGTCACTAAAACACAATAAAAATGTATTTCTCTAAAGAAATATCGTTAATTTTAATACATTGTTGCGGCCTCCGTCTCGTATAATGACGAATGGCTCGGACTCCTTGAGCGATACGTAAACGCATCGATTATAAATCGCCATATCTTTGCAACCTCAATATCTAAAGATCTAGCATTTTCCACAAAACTTCCTTAACTAATACACAAGATTATAGTATAGGTCCAAATTTATGATTCGAAATTTCGTAGCACAACTTTTGCGATCGAATGAATAAACCAACAAATTCGGCGATAATGTATTGAAAAATTTAGCATTTGGTTCTCAAATATTTTAGAAACTTTGTATAGCTGTTATACCTCGAGAAATATGTTAAAGATTATTTTGTGTAAGTTTCAAAGATAAATATTCATATTCGGCCGAGATATTACGAGTTGAACGTAAAAGTACATTGAAATCTATTTTACTTAAAAACGATCATTTTCGTTAATAATTCAAAAACGAAAATAGCTACAAATTTGACTTATGAACAAAAAACGTGTATTATGAAATTCTCTACAAGTAACAGTCGTCAAAATCCAAATTCGAACAATGTTCAAAATTAGCCTCGCGGACAATAGTTATTCTCCAAAATTCGCGCGTATCCCCTTATTGCATCCGGCCCCTCAATTAACACTTGGCATGAGGGCAACGTACTTTTGCGTTTTTCGCAGTCTGTCACTGGAGCGTGGGTCACGTAAAAATAAGTATATACGATGTGTATATACGATGGACATTGTATGTACGAAGTTTATTTTGCTAGACAACGCTTTGCATTGTTTCTTCCTAGAAGTTTAGTTTGTCGAGTTATTCGTTGAGAAAAACGAAATAATTTTCAATTTATTGCGATTTTACTGAGTGACCAAACTCCTGCGATTCACGATAAAACGCCCGCTGCACGCGTAAGTCCGCGGGGAAGTATACCCGCATGCCAAGTGTTAATAAAATTCGGTAAAATAAATTTTCAGGATAGTTGGATTAAAAAATACTTACTTTTTAAGGTCGATTCCAGAGCCGTGGCCAAACGTATCAGGGCATCGACCAAGGGTACTATATACTTTGCCAAAAGCTTGTCATCTGTTAATTAGCGTTAGTTAAACTGTTAGTAGGTGTAAATAATACGTATCAATAAATATTATGATTGTTTCTTCGACGATCGTTAAATTGTCGATGATAAAACAGGTATTAAACGGATAATTGTGTTCTTCAGAAAAGTATTCATATTTCCAGAAGAAAATTAATCGCAACTATAGCGATGAATAATTTATACAGTTTTAATATTGTTTCTTAAATATTCAAATTTTTAGTTTTATGCCCAATTCAGATTCGTACTTGAAACGTCGAAGAAACAATCGAGTTAGCCAAGAGTTAATTGCTAAGTAAGGTAATGTCGCGTTTTAGAGAGGCGTGTAGAATTGAGGATGGTAATTGAAATGTTCGAAAGTTAATTATTGAGTAGATACGCAGCATTAGGTATGTAGAAATATTGTTTTAGTGACTGGGAAAGAAATTCGTCGACTCCTACCCGGATTTCTCTTGTTTTAACGGAGCTTCTTCAGCAGATGGCAGCATTGTTTAGTTATACACGTTCCTATTTCTATTCTCTTACAACATTCCTGTAGGCCTACAATAGACCTAATTATCTACTTCAAAACATTCGATGTAACTAACAAGCCTCGAATCAATTCGAAATAGGAAAGAAAGGAATTGAATTGAGTTTAAACAGAAAATTTCATTGTATTCAATTAGTACCCAGGGGTTGAACACTTTGACGATCGCACATTTTATAGAATCTGTGATTTTGGTAACTTTAAAATCCTTTCCATACCTAACTGGAGATTATTAATTAAATTATGTTCAAGAGTGATTGGTATTTGACAGAATGGATAAAAATAAAGTAAAGCGATGATCTTCAAATTATTTTTATCGGTAAAAATTTTAAACGTTCGAGTTGACAACCGACCGAATAATGCAATACACACTTTGATAATCACCTCAGAATTTTGTTGGATTTTTTGAAAGTTTAAAATACAGTGTTAATTACACTGTTAATATCCTTTCTCGGTCTGTTCGGATTCAAGAAGATTAATGGTTACCTGCGATTCATTCGTGGATAGAAGACAGTAAAGAAGAGACCCAGAGAGTGTGTTTGTTCGTACTTTTTAACTTACATGCTGGATGATCGTACAATCGATCAATCGGCGTGTCTTCCACGCTGCCGATCAATCCTTCGACTATCTTTTCAACGAAATCACGAATCGTTTCCATCGTGATCGCCTCTTCTTTTTCCACGTCCAAACACGACCCCGAGCTGGTAGCTGCATTTTCCACTCCTGAAAAACAATATTTCCGTTCGTCAAACGATGACGAGCAAATTACGCGAATAATTGATAGATCCTTGGGGGAGGGGGGGCATCAAGGATTTCGTTGCATAATTTTACTTCGTTAGCCTCTTCGTTCGTCATGCATCAACGAACGTCGAGTTGAAAACGGAAATGAGATAAACTAGAAGCGATAGTACATCCTTTTTCTTTTGCCATCGATCTTTTTGTATAATTAAATTTGTGTTAAATCGTCGAGTATTTGTCACCTTCGAAAGGAAAATGGATTGTTAATAAGGAACAACTTTTCTTCGAGTCTGATCTCGAAGTGGGTCGTTAAAGTCCAGTGATATTAACATCACTTTTACCTTATCGGTGTATCGCAACACTTTCCTTCTTTACAAAATAATATTTCTTAATATACAATTCTCTTCCAGTATATTTGCTTCATTATCAATTAAAATTGTGTCACAAAATATATTTTGAAATGGTTATCTTTTTAAACACACAGCATTAAACTTGTTTCAGTACATTTCAATAATAAAGAATTTGACGCATTGATTATTACGGAAGGGTAATATCGACCGGCGTCTCAAATGTAACGTAATCTAATAATTAGAATAATTCCTATTATACTAACAACGTAAGGTAGGAAACCGAGAGTTTCAATTTTTCCGTGAAACAGGATTAACCCTTGCAACCATTCACTAGAATATGTCATTTGCATCGAAGTCATAGGGTAGCAAAAATACACTTGGTTCCTAGGCAAAATTAATAATAAAACAATTGGCCCAGAATTTGTTGAAAAACAGAAACTTACTCATTCACGCTACCAAAACTTTCCCTCGTGAAGAAACGTTCTCGTACGAGTCGCATCCTGATTCGCGCATCCTCGACGACTTCTATAACACGTTTATCCGGACGGTCAGATATCGAACTCGACGATTTGAAGGATGAATCGACGCGGACGATGCGCGACGATCGCGAATCCCTGTCCAACTGACACGGCCGACCGCTTTCTAAACGAAAGTATCGACAACCATTAAAGATCTACCACCGTGCACCTTTTTTATCTGCCGGTGTTTGTAACCGCATTCTCTTAAGTCGAGTACCGCAAGACCGGTATATATTTATCAGTTATCACGCGGCTTCGAGGCCGATCGAGCGCGAACCCGACGTCTCGATCCTCGCTCCAGGATATTTCGCCGAGCGTCCCTTCTCTCCTTTTCGTTTCTTTCCTTTCTGGTTTCGATCCAGCTCGTTTCGCAAACTTCTAATCGAATCTGGACTTTCTGCTGAAATTCATAGAGGACCTTTTGTCCTCTGAATCCTTTGGAAATGTTCGCGCAATAATTGCATTTGTACTTCGTGTCGTGTAATAAACTTTTCGAGTGACTTTTCAGTGAAATCTGTCTTTGAATACTTTATATTGAATCTTTATATTATACCTTCGGCTATTTCCAGATTTACTTTCGGATACTTTTGAATTTATTGTCTGTGCACATTAGGTTTTAATTTGAGACGTTAAAGATCCATCTTATGGTACTTAGAAATTTACTTTAGGATACCGTCCGTGTACATCGGGATTTATTGTTTATGCATTTAAGGATCCACTTCGGAATATTTTAGGACCTGCTACTTCTTCGCAGTTTAGCACTGTTTGACGGTGTTCGTTTCCTTTTTCCATACAAAAGGTAATAAGATTTAATTCTCAATAAAAATTATCATAGGAGACACATCCTGCAGTTTCATATCCTGTTCGAAGATTACCCACGAAACACTTAAAACATTCTCGAAAACGAAGACCGAGACTTGTTCACGAATTTTTCGACCCGTTTCACACGATAGTCGAACCGTTTCATCAGGTCCCAGTCACTTTTTCCCCCCAGATCACGTCCTCTCGTTCCACAACCTGATACCGAGTTGCTTCTCTTTTTTTTTTCTCTCTTCTTTTTCGTCGATGCTCGTTTTCAGTCTCGATTAGGTATCAGCGACTTTCGCGCGTTTCCACCGTCCTTGCGTTTTGTTTGCCATTTTCTAAGCTCGCAAAACCGGTCGAGCGTACTCTCTAAATCCGGCAAAAACTTCCCAACACCCGTGACGATTCTGTTCGTGTCACAAAATCCAGCGAAATCAAATGCACCGTCCGAGATCTTCCGTTCTCGAAGTTTTCGTCGCGAGTATACGCTTCTGAACGTTCGCGAGCGCATCGACGACCTCCTGGAAGACCGTGACAGTCACCTTGCGAGTTGCACAACTCGCCAGGTTCGATGGAGGTGGTCGGTTCGGTTCAAGGAACGCGAAAAAACGCGACGATGACAGAAGACGATTCTTTCGCTTGGGTTACGAGTAACGGCGTGTCAACGACTCCTTCGACGGTACCCTCCTTGGATCGATTGTTTCAATTAACATTTCGAAGCGTTAAATACGATGAAACTATTCTAATAGCGATCGTGTCACCCGTTAAAATTTGAATTATTACACAAAAAATTAGGAGCCACTCGAATAAAATTAAACGATTTCTAGATTTTTATTAAACGGTTAGAGCAACTTTTAATATTCTTTGTGATAGGTGGTAGTCGTGTTGGATTGCGAACGTTTCGAGACACCTTCGGATTACTGAGAAATGGTAATTAGGACATTTTAATAAATAGAGAACGATCGGAAGCGGTAAAAGATAATTCGCGAGAGTGTGCGCGACGTTACTCCTGGGAGTACTGGAGCAGAACTGAGCAGAACCGAGCTTCTCCAGCCGGAGACCGAGAGACAATAAGACCCCGGGCATCATGGGAGAGTTCCGTTTCCATGGGGGCCAAAAAACCGATCGAAATTCGGCCCCTGTAGCCTTCTAATCGATCCTGCAGACGTTCCTTGACTGTTAAACGTTTCTTGTCATAGTTTCTCTTCCATTTTGGAAACATTTGGAGAACTATGTGCATTAGTTATCATTGTCGAAATTTGAAGAATCTTTTATCTATTGAAGGATCTTTTATGGCTTTTATCACGGTATTTTGTCAATCTTCGAATAGCGATCTTTATCACCCATATGTCGGTGACACTTGAATTTCTATAGAAATTTGTCGCTTGCATTATTAATATCCTTTCAATTACTTAATTAGAAATCGTCGTATTAGCTACTCCAAATTCTGAATAACAGAAATTACGAAAAATTGTAAGAATAATAGGTAAACTTTGGGCGACCTAAATGCTTTGTCTGAACAAGTTTTCGAGGCGTTAAAGGATTAAGATGATAGAAAAGTTGAATGGTGTCGAGTATCTGAGGTTTGTTGGAAATTTGCACGATGGAATGAAACGAGTTTCGTTTCCTAGAAGAAATAACGAGCGTGGATCTTTCGGGTCGCAAAAGGAACAAGGAAAACGGGAAAAAAATCGAAGAACAGGGACAACGGTGTTCACCACGACACGGTCTGACCATGTTTGGCGAAAGAACAGATCCTTGGAATAGGCCGTGGTTAGGTTTTAAACGGAGAAACCTGATGTGCAACCGACTTGGACCAGTATCCCGACTCATCCTTGCCCTTTTCGGCCGATTCGCATCATTCTTTCGGCATCGGTACTCTCAACGTTAATCGATCCTCTATCAATTAACGATCAACCTGTTGTTCTATACCTGTGTCTGTATTCATTCTCGTTTATCCGAAGGACATTTTATCCGTCGTTCGATTAACCAATTAACTGGTCAATTAATCGCATTGTACTGTAATTGCATCATTTATGAGATTGGCAATAATTGGGTACGTTACTTTCACATTTTGTTTCTTGCATCGATAATCCGTGTCTGAAATTTTTTTGTGATTGTGTAACTGGTAATTGAAAGGAATAGATAAACTTTCCAGAGAGTTTATCAACTTTTACTTTTAGATATAGTTAAAACATAGGATTTCGTTGAATTACTGCAATGATATTTGCATTTTCGAATCTCAAATCCTAATTTACTTGCGTAGTGTTCGAGTATCTTAGTATTTGGATAATTTGGATATTCGGGTGTTCGATGTATTTTAGTATTTGAATAATTTGTATATTTGTATAACTCTACTATCCAAATATTCGAGTAATTCAAATTTTTAGAACTATATTTAATACTTCCAATCCGTAAAATCGAAGCTCATAATTTGGGAAGCCGGTTGCCTTTAACGGATCAAAGGAGTCATCACAGATCGTATCCTGGTTCGCGAGACGTTCACGCATTTTTCTGTCCTCCTCTGTTCCTTCCTTCATCATGAACGAAGAAAAGCTAATTTCCACGAAGAAGAGACGGCGCTATCCGTTTCTCATCTTCTTTAGATGCGCTCGTTCCCGATCAAACGGGTCTGATACGATTCACTCGGAAAGATCGTAAGCTTGTGCAACGAACAATGAGCATCGTGGTTGAATCTAGCGTGAGATATATTTTTTTTCCCCCCTTTTTTCGAGACCGTTTTCTTATTGTTACTCTTCCGTTACACGACTTTTCTGGTTAAGAACAAGGACGCTCGTTCATTCGATTCAAGATATCATAATGGAGCCCGAGGCACGATTCCAACTCGGAATTAACATCAATTAACATTTCACTGGCGACTTTCTCAACCTGCTATCCGGACTAATTTCGTTTTTCTTCATTCTGTTTTTTCTTTTACCTTTTTTTTCCCCTCGTCGTCTACATTTTCACCTCTATTTCCGTCGATCTTGATACTCCTGCGTTTAAGCGCCGTTTAGAAGGCGCCTTTTAATTAACTGGTACAAACGCGTTATCCCGTTCAATTACTAATATTATGGGTGATAATATGTGTCTTAGATAATTTTGATGAAGGCAATCGAAATAATTTGTATTTATGATAGGAACTATAGTGTTTGCGTTAATGTATTAGAAGTTGTTCAATTGCAGTAATTATAAATTGAGTATACTAAATTTTCCAGAAACCTCAGATATTGAGATACTACAGATTTTCAGAGTAATATAATACTTAGATGATGAGTATTTGATATTTCCTAATTGTCTATTCCCTACTTTACTATAGAAATACTTTGGTAATAGAATTTTCTACTTTAAATTTCTATTTTAGGCCTTAGAATTTCTGAATAATACAGTACTCAAATGGGGAGTATTCCATATTCCCTAATTTCCTATATAAACACGATACTTAAATAATAACATTTCTAAATGGTAGAATCCTCGGATACCAAAATCCTAAAAATTCTACTGTGTGTTACAGAATCCCCGAATAACACACTACTCGAATCACAAGTATTCCATATTTCCTACCAAACAAAATACAATAGAATCCCCAGAACAGAAGAAACCTGGAAACACCAAAACTACCATATCGAGTAGCGTTTGGATTCCCAGGAATTCATTCGTGCTTCGTCTCATTTCTCTCCCGATTCCCTCGGCGAACAAAGTCGCAATTAATCGTATCCCTTTCTCTCTGTATGCACATCGTGGATCGTTCACCGCGCCCATACGATTCAACCTGCAAATCAATGTTCCTTCAACGGCTAATAATTGACCGTGTATCGTCCATGGAACGTGACTTCGAAACACCTGGATCGTGGACAATCCTTTCTCGAGCATCTGTTTCCGAGAGACTGCATTTAGCGAGGAACACATAGGAATGCTCCACCCTGCAACGTCTTGAAAATTGCATTATTTATAAGGGATCGCGGTTCGTGGTTGTCGAATCGATTTTCCTCGAGGACACGGCCAGAAGAACATCTTCGTTCTCTACGATTTCGTTTCAGCCGATCGATGTTTTCGGTATCTCTTCTCCGATCCTCTTTCATTTGCATCGAACATTTTAATCTGGATTCTAATGGGACCGCTTGTTTGGAGAACACGTTAATAGGCATTCTATCCGAACGTTTCTGTTCGATAAAATTTATACTGTTTCGTATTTGATTATAATTTGCATCTTGAGTATCTTAACGGTGGAACTATTAAAATGACAGGTTGCTGGTTTCTGTTTTAAATCATAGAATTTATTAACACTTTGAGCCGGTTCTTGGACGCATACGTTTTTCATAAGGATTCGTTATTTGTTTTGGTGGAGACGAGTAATTTTATTAAGTATCTGACAGTTTGTTTGACACAAAAACACGTTTTTGAAGTTTTTAACAATCAAATAATTGACAAAAAGAACTATGAAATAAATCATTGACAGCGTTAACATTAAGCTAATAATGCTGAATATCGAATTGAAGGATTAAATTTTGGTAATTAGTTGATTGTATTCTTAATAATTAGGATTTCAACGTGTCTGACTACGTACGTCCGTTTTCACTGTGGCAGTCAACGTGTTAAATGAGAACGTCAAATATTTCTTAATAAATGTAGTAGAGATAAAATGATTAATTGGAAGAGTTTTTTATGATTTTAACACGGCACCCGCCGAAACGAAAGATCATTGTACATGTTAATTTAATTTTCCACTTTATTTTCAATTGAAAACTAGGTATGCATCCAACATCGCTTGTTTCTAGTGTTCATTTAAAAGTTTCAAACGTGTTCTGTTTACGACTGATAAGTCTTATCGAGGTGATATCGAACACTTGAATCGTGCGATTGTAATAAATAACCATGCAATGATTCATACACATTTTTGTGCGTATTTTTCAATTCTGAGAAGGATGGTGATGTTACACATTGTTTTCTGACGATTAGAGTGTAAAAGTTGTCCCGTCTATTGTTGAAGCAGTAAATCCGCAGATAGAAAAATATGTCAGCATGAAAATGCTTTTAAAAGAAATCGACCATAAACGGCATTTTTATTTTACTATGAATTTAAGGATTTTCACGTAAAAAATTCAAGCTCCCATATTAAAACCCTAAGTCTTCAAAATTTCTTTTAACTGAAACTTTAATATTTTGTAATAATAAAATACTAAGTCGAAATCACAGAATTTCCTTCGATTTCACATATTTCAAAGAATTGAAGCTTTTCCAAATTCCAAACTCTCAGATTGAAACTTTAAGTCTTCAAAGATATCTTAATTCAGTGCTTGATTTTTAATTTAACAATAAATTATTGAACATACCTGTCACGTAAACCTGTGATTTTGCCGTATTGAAGTATCTCTGTAAATCTGTCCCGTTGATCGATCCACCGTAATCTTGAAGACCGTTCTTCCTCAGCCAATGTCTATCAATAATATCTTTCATTAAAGCAGCGCCATTCTATGATAAAATTTCTACGAACGTGTTCATTATGATTGTAAGGAGAACTAGATTCAATGAATTAACTAGCTCCTGGCGTAAAGTTGTGCAACATAGTATCGTTGTGAGAACCTTTGTTGATGGCAAAATAAACAATGCCAGGCGTTATCCGACGTGTCCCAACGAGAACAGCCTTTCCTGCAGGATCTTGCACCGCAATCGTTGCAAAGGACCCCACGTCCTAATAAAAACGGTCTCAGGCAACAGAGGCAACGACTTTCGTCCAATGGGATGTGGCCCTCTTCTCGTTTCGAACTTCCAGGCTCCCTGTAACGCGAAACACGGTTTAATAGAATTGCAAATCTAATCAAATCTCATCGAAATTATTTTATAGTTTAATATTTCAATTTCTGTGTAGGAATTATAGAAATACTGGTGCTTCAAATTTAATATCGTTACATAACTTAAATTTTTTATATTTTTTAAGCGTGAATCACGGTTTAATAGAATTGCAAATTTAATAAGAACAAATAGAAATTATTTTACACTTTAATATTTTAATTTTTGTGCAGCTACTTTATATTATTTATAATCGAGTAGCGAAAGAAAGGGTATCGGTATACGCTAATATAAAATAGAGTAGTAAAAGTTCAGATATGAAAATGTGTTTACTACACATGATTTTTACTGTTCTATTTACTACACACGTTATCGTATGCAAAGTAGTACAAATTCAGATATGAAAAAATATGTTTATTAGGTACACACGATTTTGATTACTTTGTTTACTTCACATGTCTTACTTCACCGTGGCACTCGTTTAGAACTTATTTTTTGTTACAGTTATTCAATGTCACTGGAGTACTTCGTGTCTACTCCTTGACCTTTACCTACTATCATTTGTTTTTTATTAGTCGACGTTGACGGTCGCTACGTCATAAATTATTCATATTACCCCTTTAGGTTTTTATTATGTATTATTTATTACTCGCTAACCTCTTGACGTACGAATTTTTCAATTAACTATTTACTATTTCGATATTGAAAAGAAGTAAATATATTCAATTGAAATATTATATCTTTATCCCCTGGAATTAATTTTAATTCGTCATATTTACAATTAAAACAAGAAGGAAATAAAAAAAGAAAAGGATAAAATTACAAATTCCACAAGTTATCAAAGAAGTTATCTTTATATAATGGTAATTAAGGATTAATAACAAAAACACACTTGAGTTCGACAAAATTAATCGCTTTTATTGAACAATCGTTACGGAAACGATCGACGATCGTATAGTATAGATATTTACAAATTCTTTCACAGTCACGTCATAGATATTGTTACAGATCTAGACACGCAAATGCTCGATCGGTATCTTCGATTGATTACGTTCGACATTATATCGTAATTAAACACACGCTTTGAAACGCTGCGCGGCTCACGAGTTGCACGCGTAACCGGCAGCGTGTAACGCGTTCATTGCGTAACAACGAGTTCAAACAAATACACTTTCGAAATGCTTTCTTGTGTATTGAATCCAACTTGCTTTCCACCAACACCGTTTGCGTTTACGCAATCCCTATTCTGAAGTATTTTCACGCTTAACCTGCGATCAGATCGAAATCGTGGCCGGGTCAGAAATTCATTGATAAACCTTTATAATTATACTTTTACCGAATGGTATTATTAGATTTATGATAAAAATTTGTCACCCTTTTGTGTTTCTGAAATATGGAATTATAATTTTGGCAAGCGTAACGTTGCCAATTAATATTATTAGCTTGGCAATTAAATTACTTTAACTATGGAATTATTTGTAATATCGAAGTTTCGAAGCATGGAATTCGGACTATGGAATTATTTATAATATTCACAATTGAAGGTATAGAATTCGGAATTTGTAATAATTGTTATTCGTCTCTTAGTAGAATTTAGGGAATTTTGAGGGGGAAGGTTGCATCTAATAGGAAATCAAACGCCATGCTTGTAAATTAATTTCCGTAAACGTTTGATCATCGAATTTTTCTCAATCGTACGATTCATTTGTTTTCCGAATCTAAAATACAAACCGAAGAGAGCTTTTATCACGATTCAACGTTTGCTTGATTATTCGGAGTTTTTCTTGTGTTTAACGGTGCACGATGGTGGTTCTTAATGGAAGTTTCACTCTCGTTCGATTATTCCTCGTTGGAAAGGTCACGGAACCGAACGGAACATCGTATTTCAATTATTCATGAAGTTCGACTCGAGTGGAAAATGCGAAAGTGTCTTAAGAAAAAACTTACTACTAAACTGATTATTAATATAACTCGTAAAACTTACGAAACGATAGAATTCAAGACATTAGTACATTTCTATCATTTTTTCATATATACATTAGCAATTTCACAATATTTTAGTCTTTCGATAAGTATACTTCGTGCCACCACAATCGGTGAAAATTTCAAATGATAAATAAATCTGAAACTACCTGTTACGAAAGTATTACGTTGCAAACAAAATTTGACGGACACGGTTGCTTTACCTATGTTTGCATATTAGGTCGAATAATTTATCACGCTTAGCGGCAAGGATGGTAGCGAAAGGGTTAAAAAAAGAAATGAAAAACAACGATTCACGTGAACAAAACGTCGAGACTTGTGCGCGAACGCAACACGATCAAGGATCAATCCTCGCGATCGAAGAAAGTGGCAGCAGCTGTCAAACCAACATGGCTGTCCTCGTCGCGTTCCATGTCGGAAGTGACCACCTTCACCACGACCACCTCTATGGTGATCAGCAAGAAGAGCACCATAAACGTCGCCATGTTGTACTTCTCCTGACCGGACACCACCTTGTCACCCTCCAGCAACAATGTTGAGACGATGATTGATAAACAGGCCAACATCTCGCTTCCTTTTCCACTTTGAACACTTTGGATATCCGCTTCATTCACCACTGTCCTCCTCTTGGCGGGAAAACGATTACGAACTATCTCGATACAAAGTACAGTCCACAGATTAATCAGTCAATCACCACGTCGATTCTAAATGTTCTGTTTTGTTCTGGAAGTTTTTATTTCTGGAGTTTATTCCTTGGACTCTATCAATATTGATACACGATCGAACAATGCTCGAGTTTGATTGCTTCGTTTCCTGTTTACGGATTTTGGGACAAGTTATCGGCGATACAATGGTCAATCCTGGATCGATTATAGAATGTCGTCTCCTTCGATGGTATTTTTTTCTACCAGTCTTCTCATTATTCACGGAGATTAGTCATTCTGTTTGATTTTCAACTTCGATTCTTTCTACATTCGAGTGACTTCGTTTTGTTCGTTCACGTCCGAATTACTCAAAGTTTCTTCCTGCGAAATATAAGATCCTCGAATCCACTAATCAAAGAACTGTTGTTTCTTTCTTCAAGAAACTCTCGAGACAGGCCCAGGAAGCTCTCGATGGATCATCCTCCAAGACACTATCGGAGTATCGATTGAAAGTGAGGATTCGTTAAAGAAACGAACATCGACGGAACACTGTACGATGTTGTCCGTTGGTTCGAATGGTACCGTGAACCATTTTCGTGGACACTGGTTCTCGTTCCTTTGTGCCGGACTGCCGGGTCGAAAGTGACAGTGGGCTGGCTGGCGAGGAAACCCCGACGTTGTGCACGCTGGCAAAACTCTCGATGGTAGGAGATGCCAGTTCGTCCACGGCCTGTTTACCACGATGCTGGAACACAACGTTGAGTACCCCTGCGCGGTCAATTAATGTTAACTTTCACTGGATTTCGACGGTGCCGTTTCGTTGGAGAGAAAAAAACAGAGCTAACTTAAAACGATCAACTTGGACGACCCGAGTCCTGCGCAAGGATCGACCGAACGAACCTTGGGATGGCTGTTGTTATAAGTCGAAATCGAGTATGTCTGTTCATGGTGTCCCGTATATGTGACGTAATTTTCGAAAGTGCCACTCGATTGTTACGTGGACCAGCAACCTTTCACTGGTTCGCTTGATATCGCATCAGGCTCCGTTGCTTTGAGTCTCGAGACGATCCTGACGAAGCTTAGCGCCGGTTCG
Source organism: Stelis phaeoptera (assembly GCA_943735885.1). Classification (NCBI taxonomy): domain Eukaryota; kingdom Metazoa; phylum Arthropoda; class Insecta; order Hymenoptera; family Megachilidae; genus Stelis; species Stelis phaeoptera. The sequence continues at coordinate 7,605,060 of OX030939.1, read as the reverse complement.
ATGCGACGTGATCGGTAGAAGTGATGTAACGTGGGTGGGAAATTGATTTCAAGCCGTTCAATCCGATACGTAACTCATAGTTGTCTCTGGAAACCTGAAGATATTCGAGTGGCAGAATTTTTTTGGTTACTATAGCATTTATTTATCAGGGTTCTGGATTTTTACGCTGAGCTTGGCATCTCATCCGGTTGAGCTTGTTAAGGATTAAATAATTGGCAAGATAGCAAAGATAATACTAGATTGAAAGTATGTCAATGTATGAAGCTTTTGGAGTTTAGGAGATTTGGTCATTATCCCAGATTACTAGCAATTTGTGATGGTTGAATGTATTTGCCATAGAATTCGATGCAACACGTTTGGTGAAAACAGTGTAGCATAAGATAGAGGTACTAGTTTATACTGGACAGATTGGAAGTTTAAAAGCAGTCAAACTGCTTTTGGATGTTAATCCAGATTTTTGGCAAATGGCGATGGTCCTTTGATGGAAATAGCCATAGAAGTTGAATTTAAAGATGGAGACACTAGTGACATGTTATTTATTTAAAATTAATTAATATACCATAGGTGGGGAACGTGCAGCCTTCATAAAAGCTAGCTCTTGTATTAATTAATATTTAATTATATTGATTACGACAATTTGATAATTAATAGAATTAAATAAACTTCTACTTAATATTATTTTTCGATTGTATATATACTTTATTACTTTCTAATTTAAATGTGCCCTCTAATGGTAAAAAGGTTCCCCGCCTCTGTAATACACTTTATCTAGTACTACTTAGATATCGTATAATCATTGAAAATGACTTATTATAAAAATAAAAATTGATCAAAATGAAATCTCGAACCAGTTACACGCTTTGTCACATTTCGGAAACACACGCTTTGGAAAATTTCCAAGATATCAATCGATTATCTTCCAACCCGTAGGGTTTTCGTAGGTTACTGGTCGCGACACTGCGACACACTCCGTAGGTTTCTTTGAAGGCCTCCTCACTCCTCGTATGATTGGTGTCATCGAGGATGGCCATTTAATACCCTACGTATCGCTACAGCTGCGAGGATTATGCGTACCTATTACGTGAAAGGTATTTGTTCATCGATGTTGCGAAACGGTGCTGACGAAATTGCCTCGATTAAAAAATCATAAGGTCCTTTTAAGGCTGGTAAACAATCTTCTTTGCCGTTTTGTTCGCTTCGTTATTGGGTAATCTGTCAAGCAGTAAACGTTGACTCATAGAGGCAGTAAGTGATGCTACTAATTGGTATAACGACAGTTTATACGGTAGTTGGCTTTATGATAATTAGGAATTAGGACAGCAAGGGTTGCGATAATTATAGTAAGTGATACTAGCAATTATTCACGGTAATAATTATTACCATAATTGAGCATTACGACAATCAGGTATTAAGCAATTAAATATCACGATAATTACTTACTACATTATTTTAAATATCGACCGTAATAAATATTATAGTCTATATCATAAATATTTTTAATTACAAAACGTGTATGATAATAAGTAAAATCGGTTACGCTGATTAAAAAACAAAAGCATCCTCGGCAGAGTTAACAAGCAATCAAACTTGAAAAATAAAATTGCGGGTCAAATCAAATCCGATCGCATTATCGAATACTTCTTTCTACGCACACGGCTCCTATCAACGTTTCATAAGTCCACGTACTGCTGTAATCCAGTTACATAACGGACGTGTAATTTCTTCTGTCTCCCTTACATAATAAAACATACTCGTCGTTTGCCGATTTTGTTTCTTTACGATCTTTCAAAATCCATAAAATCGATCGATGTAACAACATTCGAAACATGTAATTATACTAAATCCATGACATAGAAATATTCTATTTGAAGAATGTCGATAATTTTCGGTAAATACTTCCTTGATCAAACAAGGATTATAATTTTCTTTCGAAGAAAATTTTTAACCCTTCAGAGATGGAATATTGTTTCAGAAATGTGTACGTGTTTATATAACGATAATGAAAAGAAAATGAATAACTTGGTTACAGTTTCGGGCACTGTCGATTAAAATTAAGTGTATTAACACTAAACCTACCGAAGCGGTCAGAATGACCGATCGAGTGTTTTTTATTTTAAATCATAAAATTTGTTAGGTTGCTTTTATTAATACGCGTGTTAATTTTTATCACGCCAAAGACTTGCTGTACATGCTAATATAAGTTTCATTATTTATTTATTTATTTTTCTATTTTGTTTTCAACTTAAAAGTAAGTGCACATAAAACGTCGGTAGTTTGAAAATGTTTCATTTTTTAACATCAGATAGCTTCGAACGTCAAGTTTCTGATTTATTATCAATTTTTGTTAACTCTACAGTCTTGGAATGTTAGCGAAATTGAGTAATCTGTTAATTACTCGAACGCTGTATTTATTTAGTCGACGGTTGCAATTCATCATCATTAACTGGGAACATTATCGTGGTATTTATAGTTAGTTTAAAAACAAGTAACATCTTAACGGTTAGGTTGAACCTAACGGTTATCCTGTTCTTCTTAACATGTTCATTTTTCTCCCCCTTCCCCTCCTCGCGAGACTGTTAATTAACATCGCGAGCTCGTTGAACCGATGAAATTAGGAATCAGGATTTCAAGGCAGGGTTCGGCCGACCAAGATCCTTGCAATTTGCCGACAACGCTATCACGGAAAACCGTTAACCTCGATAGAGAGTATGGGCGTGTTCTCGATTAATCGTTTCGATCTTACTTCAATTTAATCACGGTTAACTTGTTTTGTTAGTTTTACTTTCTGTACGTTACGCTGCCGGTTCACACGGTTGTTAGTTCATTATTAGAAACAGGACGTTCTGAATAAAAAGATTTTTATATAGACTATATTATTTCTCAGAATTAATCATATGATAATTACAATTCAAATTTAAAGATTTCTTTGGTATTTATAGAAACTATATGAAATTAAATCTCAGATCATTCAGCGTTCTTGTAAGTCATAGAACTTACAAAAATAAAAAAATAAAAATTATCGCAGCAACGAAAAGTAATAAAGAGACTGGTTCTAAAGATGCTATATGAATCTGGGGATTAAAAGGGTTTGCTCGTTTTAATTTTTCTAATTATCTCACCGCTTCTCCCGTTTCCTCCGACAGAGGATGGTCCTCAGGAAGAAAATTTTGATCAGCCGCCTCGCCTCGCCGGATTTCATGAAGCAGCCGAGAATCCTCCCGCGTTCTAATCACGCGAACCGAATTAATTATCCGATCCCCCTTTGCCTCTTCAATAATGATCAAACTAACAATCTCGTATCACGAACACCGGCTTAAGCCAATCCGAATTTCTATCTTTATCCACTGGAAACACTTTCCAATTTCGAATGTCCTTTGTTCGAACGATAATCCTTCGTTTCCGACCGAAACCAAGCTTCTAAAGCTTGAGATGGCTATCGATCCAATTAAAATCTTGAAATTTTGATAGTGACAGAAGCAAAACACGCCGACAGACTGACTATCCGCGACACGAAGCATCCCGACAATGAGGTAGCCCGTTGTTCGGCTCCCCGAACGGTTCCTCCTCTGCTTCCGGTCCCCCTACACGCTGGCCAGGGCTATTGTTTAATATGGTTTGATACGTCGACCATTGTGTAACGACGTTTTGCCATTAACGACAGCCTGTGCGTTGGCCCGGCTCGTGCATCCCAATGCCGATATACAATATATATATATATATATTTGTTCGGTTGTTTCGCTCTGCGTCTTTTTCCTTTCGCCTGTCTTGGTTACTCCTCGTCCAACCTCCTGGTGATACGTAGATATACACCGTCGGTTCCTCGTATAACGTCGATGCTGTTGAACCGAGTTACCGAGCCACGCATGAGTGATCGTGAGCCGCATACAAGCTTCCGGTCTTGCCACGGATTCACGAACCGGCGTTGACCTCACGTGCGTGCCGAGGTTACACGTGGACACACCTGCCCACCGTTTCGAAGGACTTTAATGGGCTCCTTCTGCGGAATGCTGCTCGCGATCCTTGCTATTTGTGACGTAACCAGGTGAATGTTCCTTGCGCTCGATGTCCAAGCGGCGATGGAACGATTCTGTGTAACTATTTTCAGAGATGTCCTTAACACTAGAACCTACCAAACGGGTCAAAATGACTTATTCCAGATTCCATACTCTATATGACAAAATTTATTAAGACACTTTTATCGAAATATAAGTTGCCTCTCACCAAGATAAAGAATTTTTCTATATGCTAATTTACACTTCCTCCTTTATAAATTTCGTTTGCTATTTAATTATCGACTTAAGTATGGATGGATATTGAACGCCGGTAGTTCTACTGTGTTAAGAAATTATAGGGAAGGAGATATCTCTATGAAACGTAACTATGGACGTATGTAGTCAGTCACGTTAAAAACCTGATTATTAACGACACAGTTAATTAATTTTCAAATTTAACCTTTCAGTTCGATAGCCAGCATTATTAGCTTAATATTAACGCTACCCACGGTTTATTTTATCGTTTCTTCTGTTAATTATTTAATTGTGAAAAAGTTAGGCTGTCGGTCACCGGTGACCCCCGCTGCATTCAATGTGTTAAGTAAGAAAATAAATATTTGTCCTATCGTATATTTGAAAGAGCGACAAATCTATTTTCTTTCCATTTTTTACTATGAAATCGAAATTTTCAATCTCGATGGTCGGTGTTAGGATTTCATTCCTATTACGCAGTCCGACCTCCCTCAGAAATGGATCTTACGGACGGCCAGGTGCTAATTACGAGTATGGAATCTTGCAATTAACGGTCGGAATGCAGCATCGCGAACGCCCCGGAGATCCTATCGTGTTTCGAGCGATTTTTATTTCCTCCTCGTTCTTCGATGACTTGTTGTCGGTCACAGAAGGCGTTCGTAGTTTCCGTTTCGCCGATAAGATCCGCCGATGGTTGTTCCCATTTTGTTTGAAAACGAGCATCGAATCGAGGTGGATAGATCGAGCCGCGGATTGGAACCAGACACGGGAAATGCTTTTACGAACAGGACCGAACGATCGATACATGAAATCGGGAATAGATTTTTGTCCAATGGTCGTTGAAATTTTTCGAACGTTTGAGAAAACAGTTATACAACCCTCCACTTCCTCCGCGTAATACGGGAAACGTTCAGGAGAATGACGAGACGATTGACAGGCTGAATTCCAATGACTTCAAGCGCTATGCTTCGATGGATTTATTGCTTTGTTTCAAGGCTGACCGCCTTCCGGTGTCTTGAAAAGGGAAGAATAATTATTCTTCTATTTTTCAAACAATTTCAAGCAAAGTAAACAAAATATAATCTAATATTTTCTCTAGAAGCCATTTATCAACCCTTGAATGTACGATTTAAAAAATTCCCAACTTATGTTTACTTCTTCGTATTTTTCTTTTGGTTGAGAAACGGATTTGTTGGAAATTGGACAAATCACAAACTAAACTAAAATTCTATTGATATAATGTCAAAATATTGAATATCAAATTTCGAAAGATGCAAAATCTAATATAATTTCACGACAGAAAAGTTTGGAAAAATAGTACTTGTGGTGTGTCAATTTGAAGCTTAAGGTTTGATGAGTTGTTTGTTAACATTTTCAATATAAAATGTTTGCGAATTAATTACCACGAAGAATACATAACAGCGATATTCAACTGAAATTATTGCAACTGTTACAATTATAGTAATTTTCTTCTGAATGTATTAATTAAAATTTTGATGAAATTCCGTGCAAAGTTTGCCGTGTAAATCGAAATATTCTTATCTACCGTATTATTCAACGTGCCTAGATATAATTTTAATGTAGAATCGTTCCAGCTTGACGACCATTCGCCGTGTATCGAATACAAATAACTATAATTATTAACGGTATCAAGGATTCCCGCTTTCGTTCATAATACCTTGAGGCATTTTCCGGCTTTGTGTCTATTGTTTGTCAAATTGTCGCGAAATCGCGCTACATTAAATTTTACCGTGTGTTACTCCATTCACGTACGTCGATTCTTTCTGCCGATGTTTATTTACTGCAATCTAGATTCACTATAATAATACTTTCAATATTTTTAACAACGCCAAAAATTAATTTCTGACGATCTCGAATGATAATTTTAGTTCGATCAAAATTGTAAATTTGAATTAATTCGGTCGAATGATTTAGGTGGATACAACATTCATAAAATTTGAAATAAACCTAGAATAAAAGAATAAATAATCTAACTTTATTCAAAATACAGTGGACGAAATTTCTATAGGAACACCACAATTTTCTAATAAAATCCGGTTGCATTCTATAAATGGAGTTTAATATGGTTCAAATACCTTACAAGTAATGCAATATCGTTATTGTTGAATGGTATGGGCAAGCATTCTTACGAATGTAATGTTTGCAAACAAACATTTGAATGCCGACCAAGGTAAATACGTAGTTTCTATAAGAGCAGTATTATTTATGTAGTCTAGTTTCGTGATTCACACCAGAAGGGTCAAAAGTCAAAAGTGAGTATACACCTTGAAAACACGGCATTTATTTAACAATTATTAAATATATGTTACATTAATGGAAAAGTTATTTGAAAAACAAAGTGTAGATTGATGGTAATTAAATGTAGAAAACGTAATTCAATCTAAAAAATAATATTTGAGATGCAACATAAAATAGTTGAGGATATGTAAAAATGTGAATCAAAAGTAGGTATACACAACTACATATAGTAAAATTTCTCAAGTTTAATTCATCAAAAGATACAAGAATTCTTACGTTTGTAAGTTAATAAATTAACAACATTGATCTTGGACGACCTCGAACGATCGTCCAAATTTAGTCGAGGATACGATCAAAGCTGTTAGCTTTAATAATCGACCAGTCTTGTCCCGGCTAATCCAGTTGAATAATTAAAATCCTGCAAATACTCGTGACACGTCTGAGTTATTAAACAATGTCGTAGATCATGGGTCGTTGGATATTCTCGTCGGTCGTCGGGTTTCCGAATCGTGTCAAATTGTATGCCGTGTGTCTGTTCCTTAAGAAATTACTTTTTCATCTGGGTCACTTACATCGTTGTGACAATGCGTGGTCATTAGTCTCTGGTACACGAAAGGGTGTCTCTGTATCGATCTCTTTCGAATGGTTCGAGTCTGGAAACGATGTCTGTGCACAACGCAATCACCCCCCGCAGTAAATTCGAAAGTTCTTGCCAGTAAATTAACTATACGTAACATTGTTACGAAAGATACGTAACACTGGAATGTAGCCAACTTGTTGTACGAGTAACATCTATCCAATCGAGTCTGAATCCTTTCTGTTTTATATTTTATACGTGTCTGTCGATTTGGGATCAAACTGTTCGCACGATACCAAGGTTAAAATTATTTCTAAATTATTTCTAAAAAATTCGCTATAACATCATTTCTACTCATTTTTGGTTGTACTTTTACATATTTCTTGTGATTGGTCTCTTTAATGCTGGTACAAAGGGAAATTGTACATTTCTCTAGATAATTTTAAATGTAATTTTATGGAAGTCCTTTGATGGACGTTTAGTGTTTCATAATCATACATTGGTAAATAATATCTAAAATAATTCAAAATCATTCAGTATACAAAATAATACAAATTTATTACAAGTTTTAAAACACTATATCTTTCATTATCTACTACGAGAATAACCATTCAGCCGTTTATCTATTTAATTGAAACTTTCCTTGGTAATTATCCGTAGCCTTTAGATTACAAATAATACAACAAGAATAAACATAGAGCACTGTTTACAGTAACAGGTTCAGTTAGACGTGTTCTGTCTGCGAGAACCTCTGGAATTGCTTCACAAATCAGTGGGTACTTTTTATACCAATGCTGCAATAGTGCTGTGTCATATTTGCGAATTTGAACTTATCATTCTTTACCTTATTTTCACGCTATATTCGATTCCCATTAAAATACGATCAAGATCTCCACGAAAATTTACGCGATATGATGGTTAGTATTAGAAAAAAAAAAAATAAATAAATGTAATTATTATAAGTAGGATTTTTGGTACGATTCGTGTCGCGTTTTTTCGTCGTGCCCGTGTTCGAGGGAAATCACCGAAACGTAATTTACTCGGTGGTCAAGGGGGAAAAAGGAGAATGTCGAACGACACTCGTCAGACTGGTCAGAACAAGAGGGAGTAAATAAAAGCAAGTCCTGCATACCAAACTTCGTCGTACACGTACGTATTTCGCACGGCTACGAACATCTTCGTTTATAAATACGGCCGCGTTGCCATGTACAGGGTGTTGGAAAAATCCTGCACCTCGTTTCGAGATCGATTTCAAGTTCCATTTGCTTTCGTACTTTTACTCTGGAAAGGGATGTTCGTCGAACGATCCATTCAGATTTTTATGAAATTTTGAAACAATGGAATATTTAAGAAAATAGTGTACGCTCTCTTCGAGGCGGTATTGGAAATTTGATTTTTCAGTATCTAAAATATAGAAAAAATTATAGACAAAAGAATACTAACGTGAAATACTCAAATATGGAAAACCTAAGGTACCCACATAGGAGGTCGAATGGTGTCGGAGGAACATTACAAATTCCTAACCTTAGTAATTAAGAAAACAATAAAAATCGAAAACTTTATTCTCAGATACTATATTGTTAAAAATCACAAAAGCTATATATGAAACATAATTTTGAAATTTACGTCAGTACATAAATATCACACTACCGATTATGATATACTTCGCCATTTGAAAACAAAGAAATTATCTTAGAAACGTCAAGTATCGCAAAAGATATGAACAGCTAATTGCCTAGATAATTAACATAATTTAACCAACTAAAAGGCTACAGAAAACGATACGAAGTAATTCTCTACTTTGAAATATCTCAAAAGGAGATTGTCAAAAGAATCTTTTCCATTCCCGAAACATTGAGGAACCACTTGTTCGTCGCTGTGTATACGCGATGGTAGGTACATTAAAACGTGGTTGTGTACACGTATAGCTCGCGGGTCATAACGGCCAAAGATTCTTCCTTGAGGCCTTTGCCCGGACTACTTTGGCCACGGTCTCGAAATGCCTGGTTTCATATTGTAAAGAAACGATGGAATTCCGACGGGATCGTTAACACTTTCGCGCCAGGTGAATTTTAAAATTCCATCCAATTGTTCAACAATTTAATCCTACGCATAATTTAATACGATCTAACAATCCATAGAAACTAGGAAGAGTAATTCGTATAAATTTCCTGTTTCTTAATTTGACAAAGTTTGATTAGAACATCTGAATCGGTGAATTATTGACAACGAAAGGTTAATCGGTTCCTGTTTGATCACTTTTAAACCACGGAGTGAATATTTGGATTCAGGTAGAAAAATTGCGTTGATGGACACAGTGAAATCGACCATATGTGGTATGGCACACTTTAAAACGTCGAGTGCCAAAGTGAAAATGACCGTGTGTAGTAATTATTAAGTACGTGATTGATTAATTTTCAAATCTAAGCTTTCTATTCTCTATCTCATATTAGGACTGTATTATAAATGATATCTAACAGCACAGTTATCTCAGTTTTGAATTAAATTAGTGTCAATACAATTATCGAGGGTTTGGTCGTTAATTCATATAACTTTAATACCTACGTTTGTTAATATCGCGTATTTAGAAATGTTAATATTTTTAATTGTTATTATAGTATCTAATATTGGACACGTATTCAGACAAATTGTGCAATCCGTCTGTATATAAAATGCTCTGCAATAACGTTTCAATGTGTCCATTTCGAAATTGAACGTACAATCGAAGGAAGTGACGATAGGTACCGGAGCATGAGAAAAAAAAAACGAAGTGAACGTTGATAATCAAGGCCGTTTCGAAATTGTTCTTTGCAATTTTTTTTTTACTCTTAACGAACTTTACACCTTTTTTCTAATGAAAAAAAAGGAAACAGATGCCGTAACGAGCGGAAACGTCAGGAGCCATTTAGTGATTAAACGAATGCGTCACCTACAGACATAATTCTATTCATAGATTTCGACATAGAGTAATGAATCTAAGAAAACCTTGATTTCTATTATATAACAGATATCTTATGATAAACTCTGTGCGCAAATAAGCATCTAACAGAGGAATCCGAATATTCGAAAATATTTTGCAATGTCATTCGTTGCGAATTTGAACTTCTTTCATTCTTAGAAATGGAAGTTTCCAAGTTGCTTTTTACGCGACAAATTATAACTCTATTTACGCGTATTTTTTGCACGTGGTACTCTGACGTACAGACAGACTCTATTTACGCGATTTTCATTCGCGAAAAAACAATCCACGTGAAACGGATACTCCGTGTAAATGGAGGGACGGGTGTTAACATTTCTAGGATTTCAAGTTTCTAGAAATATAATATTCCAAAGTTACCAAATTCCCAGAAACAAAAAATTCCAAAGTTTTCAAATCCCCAGAAATACATTTCTAGATTTTCGAATTCCTACAAGATCTGGTATTCTAAAGTTTTCAGATTCCTAAAAATTTAATATTTCAAAATTTCCAAATTCCTAGAAACAGAAGATTCCAAAGTTTTCAAATCCCCAGAAATACATTTCTAGATTTACCAAATTCCCAAGAATACGATATTCAAAAATTTCCAGATTCCCAAGAATATAATATCCTAAAGTTTCTAAATTTCATAAATCCAAAAATTATTAAATTCCGCAGGAAATGGTACATTAAGCTCGTTCTTTAAAAAAAACAGACGACGGAACCGATTAAAGTCGGTCACGGTGATTAAATCGCGATTTCTAAACATTACGACCTCGACCAGGACCGATTTATGGAATCTCTTAATCCGCAAACAACCTCGAAGCATAGCCTAATGAAAAGGCAGAAAGACTGTTTCAAAAGCGCATCACAAACAAACGAAGCATGCGTCTGACTACGTCACGCACCATTAGCAACTATCTGCGATATCTTCAAGGCTTGAAAGTGAATACTTTTTCTCTTCTGGTTTTATTTTTCCTACCGAAGAAACTCGCGACTGGTTCTTGGTTAAATGGAGCGAACGTTAAACAGAGCGTCTAGGGAGCAAGGAAATCGATCGAAATTAATATTCGAAGATGTCTTCGATCGACCTACTTCCAACTCTCTGTTTAAAATTTCGAATCAAGGTTCGACACGGTCTCGAACCGAATCAAAATTTATCTTTCTTCGACTCACCCCTTCATCATGTTGCTGAAGATCAAAATGCAGATCGCTGAAACGACACCAGCCGCCATCAAACTCATCGAAGGTGACACAATCATTTTTTCCACTCACTTAATTTTATTTCGATCGATTCAACAACAGTTTTGATTTTTTTTACACGACGCCAGGCTGGTTTTTAGTTAAAATTCACGAATCCAGAGGTTGATTTCTTTGATCGATCCATTTTTCGTTTGTCGACGATGAGTTATTTGATTTGATAGGAGAAAATTTTGTTGAAGGTGGAATTTCTTGATACTCCTGATTTTCTTTTCACGGACAAAAACATTCGAAATACTTTGAGCAAGCGCTGTCAAGAGACTGGCGACTCTGTTAATCGTGTTGCACGATACGATGCGAGCGTTCCAGTTATCTGATATACGGTCGATAAGGCTGTGGATCGAATTTGGCTCGATCGAGAAAATGGTTGCTTACAATTAGTCGTCGGCTCTCCTGTTTAGAATTCCTTTTTGTCAATTAAATTTGTTCAATTTTATATCGGAACACAAGTTTTCTTTAATCGGAATTTTCAGAATCTAAGTTTGCCAATGGTAGTAATTCTATATAATATCTTAATTTTCTTACTTTCATGTGAAACTTCAGTAATCCTCCCAACATTCGATTACCAATTTTTGTTTAACTTTCCTCGAAATCGAAAATTCTTAAAGACGACCACTCAAATTATCTTATTTATTCCATTATTTTGGCAGTAATCATAAATTAACACGTCTCGTTTCAATATCGTTTCCCTTTAACATTATAAATTCCTAAATGTCACGTTCGAATCTTAATTTCCATAGCCATAAATCGTCCAGCAGAAATATTTCGATTTACTTCGTTTATTTCAACACTTAAGTACCAAATAATTAACTCCGTTCACCCGCGATTGTTCAAATGATCTTAATTATTATACTCGACGTTTAAACCGGTGTCTAGTTTCGTAAAACCAGGAGCAAAAAACAGTGCTCGTTTTTTTCGTTACGGATTTGAAAATTTCAAGTCATCCACGTTGGGGACGATTTGATCGTTCGAGATCAGGCAAATTTTGAACGTCGCCGCGTGATGTCGCACATTCGCACAATTCTTTTCTCGCGATCGAAAACTGTTGATACCGTCGTTGAATCGGCAACTGGTGTATCAACCGGTGAGATGTGAGCGGACCGCACGATAAGATTGAACTGAAGTAAAGCTAAAGTCCTCGTAGACAGAACCGTACACCTGCTCGAAATCGTTTCTTACCACACTAACATGTTTGTAACGTACACGTACGATGCACACGGTGCACAGTTTCGTCTAATGTTGCCACTGGATTGACCCCTTTGACGTGCATATGCATCCAGTCAGAATTGTTGATGTAACATGTAAATTGGTGCACATACTTTCTATGCATTATTGCATTCTTAATCCTTAGACCTTTAAAATTAAGGGATCAATGGAAAACAGGTATACACCATTAAAAAAAGAATTAATTTTGTAGCTAAGAAAAATAATTTTTCCTTTAATTTACTTTTCTGCAAACTTGCGAAAGGGGCTGGGTCTTTTAACCTTTTATACTCCGACTTATTTTTTAATTATTTTTTTTTTTAATTGGCAATTAAAAAATGTCAAATATGACACGACATAGGAGTCCTAGAGTGCAAAGGGTTAACACTAGAACTACCAAACGGGTCGAAATAATTTGGTCTATATTTTCTATTTTACGCTGCAAAATTTATTCAGACGCTTTTGACCAAATGTAGATTGATTTTTGTCAAGATAAAGAATTTTTCGACGTGTTAATTTATATTTCATTTTTTTTTACGTATTTCGTGTTTTATTATATTTTCGATTTATAAATAAGTGGAAAACAAACGTCGGTAGTTCTAGTGTTAACCTGTTCTAGTATAGGTCTCCAATATTTCAGTAATTTCCTGTTATTTATTCTTCTTTTTTAAATAAATTATGGGTTTAGTTTCCTCTATTTATCGATTTTCAATTACCGATTGTTACTCTAGAGCTAGCGAATTGAATAATCTAAATTTCCTATTAATTCCGCCAGTAGACCGCACATGTCTGAGTAGTATTGAGCGTAGATTATAGTACATTTATAATGTATGCTTCGAAGAAGAAAATAATTATTTACCTTACTTGAAACAAATAATATTCCTTGGATAAACTGTGTCGTGTTCGAAAGTTTTACAACTAAATACGCTTGAATCAGAATTTCGATATATCTAAAATTTGGCAACCCAGATTAATCTGGTAATTTAGTTCTTCGGTGGAAACAAATAGAGTTAAAAGCAATTATATCCTCTTTCTTAAGAATATCATATATTCCGAGTTAGGCAAGCTAGATGAATAAATTCTGTTTTTTTCTGCGAAAGGAGTTCATTTGCAGAAGATTAGAGTACCTACAACTTCTTATTTCTCTCTGTCTCGTGAGATACGATTCGCGCGCAGAGAAAGTGTTTTAATTAGATTCCTTTGGAAAAGGATTGATGTAAAGTGTACGGAATTATGGTTTCGTTTCACGGACTCGAAACGAGTCAATTAACGTAAGAATCGCGACGAGAATACGTTTCCTGAGAAAACGACAGAGCCGTGGAAAAAGCTGCAACCATTCATTACCTATGTAACTTTATCTGTGATTCTGCGTCTCGGTATTGTCTCCGTTTGGAACATTTGTAAACGATGTAAAAATCGATTACGTAATTCAATTTATACGAATGAACTTGAACATTAATCTCAGATATTGTCATCCAATATAAAATAAATATCTTATTGTTACCTTTCTGATATATGATTACTTTTCGTTAAACTTCTCGTTACATTTTTTTATTATTCAAATACTTACTTTATATTATCACAGAAATGGTATTAGGATCGTTGGCAAACTCGTACGCTTTTTTTAATAGTTATTTCAATTAAAAAGAACTACTATCTTCGTGATAAAGAAATGGACGTGTAAGTAAAACCTGGCCGATGGATTAAACTTACAGTTGCATAACTTGTGCAAAAAGCGCTCGTTGTTTTCTGGGATTAAAGACAATTCTGGTGTAAGTAAGTTCTGTGCTTGCACCTGCGGCTGACAGACATAAATTCAGCGCCGTACACTGGGTTGCCTACCATTAAGGCGCGTCTGACCAACACTGTCGGTAATCACTGTGACAAAATGATCAGTTCTAACAAACAACTAAATGGAACTGAATTAAATCTCAAATCAACACGTTGACTGTCAGCTACGAATATACTCGTAGCAGGTGAAACTACTTCGAAAGCATTGGCAGTAAACGTGTTAACAAATGAAACGATGAAATAAACTGCAGATAGCGTTTATATTAAGCTGATAATACTAGCTATCGAATTGAAAGGTTAAATTTGAAAATTAATTGATTGTATACTTAATAATTAGATTTTCAGCGTGTCTGAATACATACGTCCGTTTTCACTGTGCCAGTCAACGTGTTAAGGAATAATCGATAAAGAAACGAAGATAGAAAATTTGTACATTATTATTAGCGAATTATTATTGTACTCATAATTTAAGGCGTTATTATTGAAACCGTCAATAAAAAAGATCATGCCATTGTATCATTCGTAATTATTATTACAAATGATTGTTGTAGCTTTTACTGTGGCGGTGAATTCGTTAAAACATCTTCCTGTACTAATTATCAGAATAATAATTTTAAGTAAACAAACGTTCATCTGTATTATTATACAAAGTTTGTCGACAAATTTATGAGAGATAAAAGCTTTACAATCAGTCAAATTTATTCGTCTAAAAGCACTTGTAGACAGTGTGAGCGATGGAAAGAGTTAAATATTAAATAGATCTATCGATGACACATATTAAACTATTTCTATCGAAATTCAACAAAATTTTGTACAACTGGTATAAGTTAGGAAATTCTTTAGTAGCTAATTATACGCTTGCAGACACAGGACCAGGGAATGTTTGAAACGTCTACGTTCGCCGATAACAACGACGGCATTAAAAAAAGGAAAAAAAAAAAGAATAAAAAGAATTCGCAACGGCAGATAAAGCCTCGAATGCATGGAAATTCGTCATCAAGCCCGATCCAACGTTACAGTTCACCGTACTAATCAAATAATCGGAATGTTGATATCAGTTTGGGTCGCGCGTGCTCGTTCCAAACCGTACCTCGAATCACGGTTTCTCTCTCGGCAAAATTAATATTCCAGTTCGATCGTTCCAACCTGAGCCAACGTTTAACAATACACCATCGATCTTGCATCTTCGATCGATCGATCGGAGGAAACGTGTCTCGTTAACGACGGTTCGACACGTGGGACCCGATGAATCTGCGACTGTAAACAGAAACTCCGGACGTAGTTGATCGAACAGCTGCAATTGACAATTCGCTTCCTCGGTCATTCGAGTTTCGAACTTCGTCGTGACACCGTTCCTTTTCGTTGTCACGAAAACCGTGAAGTTTCTACAGAAAGGCGAACCGAGATAGAAGACGCGTTGGCAGAATCCGAGAGTGGTTCCTCGATCGGTCCTGATTATCCGAACGATTAATTATGAATGAAATCGTAAATCTTCCAGAAGAATCGAACGTTCTTCTGTTCCCTAATCAACGCTCGCATCGGTCACTATCTAAGGTATGAATTCTTTTTGTTCATATTTATTACGTTTGTCAACGATTAGATAACACGCTCGCGCGACAGGGGCGGTGAAAGTCTTCACGGCTTGTTTGCGAATTTTATCAACAACCGGGCCACACATGGATAACCAGTGTTCATTCTTGATTTTTGAAGAAACTTTTACACCTTCGTTTGATTGGTTATTCGATTTTTTCGTTTCACGAGTGATCCCTGAAGGGTTCGATAAGTTGGAGGGAAATTACTGATTGCAGAAAGTGTTGAAAGTTATGGACAATAGAGTCCATTGATCGTGGAGTAATTTTCATTAATTTTGTATTTCTGCGACTTTTGGATGTTAACGCGTTAAGCGCCACGTCAGTCACCGGTTCCTGGCATCTGATATTTTTTACAATCAAACAATTGACAAAAAAAAACTATGAACTAAACCACGGATAGCGTTAATATTAAGCTGATAATGCTGGCTATCGAATTGTTAGGTTAAATTTGAAAATTAATCCACACCATTCTTAATAATTAGGATTTTATCGTGTCTGACTACGTACGTCTGTTTTCACTGTAGCACTCAACGTGTTAATCTTATGTCTTTTACATTTCTTATACATTGCAATGTGAATTCAAGGTTCTTTCCTCTCCTGAGTATACATTTTACACCTTTTATACTTTTCCGTGGCAGTTTGATTACTTTTTACCCTCTCCGGTATAAATTCTTAATTTTTTATAATTCTCAATGTTAATTTTACTTTTCACGCTCTCCAATACTTTTCCCAGCATAAATTTTACATTTTCATTCATACAGAAGAAAAACTACAATACGAAGGTTCTTACATTGGATAATTTCTTAATCGACAATCGTACATTAAAAAATACATAAATTATAAAAAGATACGATTGAAAGTCAACAATGTGTGGCTCTATTAACTTCATCGTTCTCCACGTGGTGTATAAAGAGGTCAAATGATATAACGCAAAATACGCATTATCGAGAAGGAAGATTCTTCGAAATTCAATTATTCATCGTACACACGTAACTTGTGTCAGATAAACGATCGAGCTTTTATGGAAATCGTCGTTCCCTAACGTTTCTAACGATTAATATTTATGGGACATGTTGTATGCATGATTCCCGTACACGTCCACCGACCGAACGTTGCATAACTTAACGGCTCGCAAGATAATATAGATAATGCTTGATCGGTATTAAATGTTTTACCAATGACGCGTCTTATCACTTTTGCCACTTTGCTTGTTTGGCTTCGCGTTTAGCCGAGGCCCGATCGAACACCAACAATAATTGTTTAAACACCTTGCGACAATATTTAACGACGTCTCGTCACTTGAAACATTGCTTCATTCTGTTCTGGTTAAGAAACAGAGAAAGGAAACGCGTACGGAAGAAAAAAAAAAAATTCCAATGGTAACAAAAATTCGATCAAAACTGAAGGTCCAATAATGAGTAACAGGTGAAAATTTCATTTTCCTTCCCAGAAGCATCGTACCTTTCTTATCAAATTATTTTTACGCTTTCACGTCACTGGTCATTGTCAGACGTTGCTTATCTCCTTGATTTTTTAATCGTGGTATATACGGTGTGTCAGATTCGAAGGAGTTAATAAATTGATTTATCGGTGATTTATCTTGGAAACGAATTGAAATTTTTGTTTACTACAAACGATCGAGTCGACTAGGTTGCTAGTACGCTTTTTTATGTTCGTTATCTCATCGATGATACAGCTCTGATTAGACCATAATCGGAAATTGGAACTTCGTGGATCATTTGAGCGATAATAAGGGCTGGCTGCATGTTTTGGACGATAAATTCGTAAATAGACGAGGCTTGATGGAAAATTCTTAATGGATCGTTGTATCGCGTTTATCTGTGCCCCTTTGATTGTTACGAGACGCACATGGACACTTCTGCCGTTGCCGTGGGCCGAAAAATTAATACAATCGAATAATCGTAAGGAAATTACAGCATTGATATTATATTACCATATTGAATGTTATGGTGACGCCTTGAATGTAATATAATTACATGATTAAGGGATGGAAGAGACATAGATAGACTAATATTTCGAAGATTGTTACTATAAATGGTTAAAGGGTTAAACTAATAAAACTAGTATTATTGTATTAGTATAACACCGTTACTACTATAATATTAATTAGCAATACTAATTCCTAATATTTATAATATTAGTGTAATAATAATAAGTATAATTGAGAGCTTAAATTAGAAAATTCACGTCTGGTATCCTTACCAATCCAAAATTAAATATTTCTTATTACCTACGCATACAAGAATTGCTCGGAATTCAAACCGTTAAATATTAATGATTCTCATGATGTTCTTTTCTCGCTTTTTCTTATTAATCAGAGTTCGTGGTATCGATCGGTGATCACTCCCAAAGTATTAACGCCGTGATAACTACGCGAAGTGGACACCTGGTGCATCTACTGTGCCGTTCCCGGTGCTAATTAAACGTCTTCTGGCTACTCGAGCCAATTTTCATTATATTTACCGCGAAACAACAGCAATTAAAACGATTCAACGGTATCTGATACGAGATCCGATGTATCCGTAGCCAGTAAAATCGGATTAGCGAAGATTCGAGCCACGAAGGACCTGTTTGCTTCGGGAACGGTATCACGCATCAAGCACGAATCTCGCAATTAGTAACCAACCACGCGTTCGACACCTTTCGAGCGACGGCTTGTTGCGCTTTATTTTCCATTAACAAATTATCCAGCTGATAAAAACGTCCCGATAACTCGTGGCCGGAGCAGGGAAATGCAATTCTATCGGTCGTGACATCTTATTTATACGATTTAACAATCTTACGATCGTCTTTATCCGGTTAGGGTTCTGTTCGAAACAAAGAGAACGAGTTGTGTTATTATGGATACGATTAACAATGTTTTTTGAATTGTGTTATTTATCTTGTCCCGATGAAGGGGAATTGTCGTGGCAATAATCAGACGCAAGCTTTAACACTAGAACTACCGGCGTTCAATGTAACCTAACCTCAGAGTTAAAAATAAATTAGAAAAAATAATTACAGTAATTACAATAATTCTTTATCTTGATAAAAAACAACGTATAACTCGACAGAAGCGTTTTAATCAATTTTGGAAATTAAAATAAGAAATCTGAAGCAAGTCATTTTGACCCGTTTGATAGTTCTAGTGTTAATGATTTTGTTTTGTTCGTCTGAAAATTATTGAGAGCACTATTTGCGGTACTCTGTGAAACGTTGAGTGACAGAGACGCTCGCAACGAAAGGATTAAAATACTTTATTTCACGTTTTTGATTTACATATTGGTCGTTTCCGTTTTCCAAAACACTTGACACTTCTTTTTTGTAACCTACGATTCGTGGACAGCTTGTTAACAAGAATTTGTTCGAAACGATCGTGAACAAAATAGGAATATTTTTTTCCTTGCCCGAAATAATCTGTTTTCCATGAAATTAACATGTTAGCTACCCACGTTCGATTGGAATTTTTTTATGAAATAATATATCCTCAGGGTGTGAGCATTGGGTGGGGTCGATTTGTTCCATGCATCGTGCCGAATGTTCCGATCGAGAATTAACCATGGAGAGGGCTAACAATTTTGATTAAACTTCGAGCTATTTTCCATTTTCATTTGAGAAATTTCAAAGCGTGTCTTTAAAAATGTGATTGCTTAACAATTGAAATACTAGGATTAATAAATGACGAATCAAAAATCCATCCCCTATTTGTTGATCTTCTTCAATGATGCACCTTAAAAGGAGGAAGAATAAAATGACAGAATTCGAATGCGGTTGTTCCACGCGACTTGCCCGTGAAACGTTCCAATCACACTCGCGATACCCTTGCAACAGGTCGTGCAATATCGTCATCGTTCAGCTTCTATTATCGTGCAACGCAAACTTTTCTCTGTTTTCAGTTTTCACAGCGGCGTTACTACTTTCAACCGCGCGCGTTTCAATGTCACGGTTATCTCGATCGCTTGGAAAACGTCATGGTCCATTATACTGTCGCGATCAACAGATTTATCGATTATCAAGCCGATCGGATTTGACCCCGCTTGTTTGCCGATTCGCATTACCTACTCGAAATTAACTCATCCTGTGCCATGAAGTTCGGCAATTAACCCGTGCCACAAATTTTATCTAATCGAATAAGAAAAATACTGAATGGGAATATAATTGTATCAATTATGCTGAATTGCAAATCGAAAGCTGAGATTATTTATTTGTTTGATCGTATTAAGAGGAAATTACTCATGCAAAATTGACACAAATTTGATCTGATGGAATAAGGAAAATACCGAATGTGAATTTATTATATCGGTACGCAGAATTGGGGATCAAAAGATTAGATTTTGTGTTTATTAGTTAATGATATGAAGCAAAATTAATACATCGTGGGACAGGATGAAACAGATTTTGGATAGGTTGATTATAGCTTGTTCATATGACGCTGTTTCATATGAAATTGATTATCGTCGAGTGATTGATTATACATCGAATTAATATTAGACGCAAAAATAGCTATTAATCAATAATATCTGCTAACTGTTAAAATTATTCCTGTGACATGTTTTCTCACAGATATAAAATTACGTTTGACGAACCATTGAAGCTTTGATACTTTAAATTTGATGCCTAATGTTTTACCATTAAAACGTGAAAACCTGAGTCCTGCAGTGTTTTTCAAATTTTCTTGCTGTCTATATTGTTCCCGTGAAATACTCGAACCTCACAGACCAGCTTTATCACTAAAGATCCACGTTAAAAAAAAAAGAATATTCAAGCTTTTTGGTCCAATTCCCAGCCTTCGATTCAAGGATTCCCCAAGACACAATTTCGATACTAATCAAATCACTCCGTTCAAAAACTCGACTTAAAAAGAAATCAATCATGATAATCGAAAAAAGAAAAATTCATGCCGCTTAGTCAAATTTCGGTCATCGTATCGCGAAAGATTCTCGAATGCTTGACCTCGATATCAATCGAATCGCACGTTTCAAACAATCGTTTTACAAACAGTCACAATCAATCATCAAAACGATTCACTTTTTCTCTTAACAACACAAAATATAATATAATACTTTTCTTACATGATACAGTATAATTGTGTTCGATACAAAAAAATACCTGGCCTATCGAAATGTTGGGTTGTCAAAAAAGTGCATTCGGTTTTTTCTTCGGCATAGTTTCATTCCGATTTGCATTTGTTTTTCATAACGTTATTGCACAACCTAAGTATGCATTTTAAAGGTTAAAGATGGCAAGAGATTATCGATAAAAGTGGCCAATATATAATTGAATAAAATCTATCCTGTATGTCAAAGAAATTATGTTTCATTCTCTCCTAAAAAACCGAACGAATTTATTTACCAACCCAATACAATTATATGCTATCATACAAGAGCCGTATCGTATTATATTTATTAATGGTCCAATTCCCGCCACCATATCCAAGGATCCTCGAAAACCTCTGTTCAACATCAATCGAATCATACCTTTCGAAAAATCGACTGAAAAAATCAGTCATCCCGATCGAAGAAGGAAAGTTTCTACCGTTTGATTACCAATCGTCGTATCGCGAAGGATTCCCTAAAATTTCACCTTGGTACTATTCTAATCGCACGTTTCGTAAGTAGAAAAAACGAAACGAACGATCGACACAATGGATAGACGGTGGTGTATTCGTTATCATCGGTCCGCTATCATGATGGAGGTGTTCGAAGCATCGGGAATCTCGCGCAGAAGCACTGGAGTGTCCGGGGGGACTATGCGCGAGGCAGCCAGTTCGTGATATCAGACGAAGGACGTAGAAGGTGGTGGAGGAGCCGCGTCGAATCCATTGGATTTAGTTAAGGTCCAGCGGTCCGTGGACTCGGATGTACCACCGGCTGTCTAGCCAGCCATGACACATATCAATCGCGTATAAATTTACTTAACTTTATCCTTCGTCTCGGTTAAAAAAATAAAAAAAAAAACACCTCATCCCAATAGATTAAAAATCAATTCAATCGATTCCATCAATTGGCAAACCTTGAAGGGACAAACGTAGCTTGGTCGTTTGCGAACGACGATGCTTTGACTCTTCCACCGCTTCTGAATTTGTCAATCTTTCTTTTTCCTTCCATCCGTGATTGTTGAGTTTCAATGAACGAATCGATCGTTGAGAGAAAGGGTATCAATCTTTTCGGTGGAAATTCGGTAAGAGGGCTGTTCGGAGGGTTGAGAGTTGGACGCCTGTTTCGATCCTGTTAATCGAGACAGCCACGTGGACTCGGCTGAACGATTTCGATTGCCGATCGTGGACGGGTTAGTGAACGATAACGCGTCGCGCTTTATGAGACACGGTGAAGGGAGGATCTGTTTCGCGATCGGGAGACCCGCGTCTCTCGTCCATCGATCCACCGATCGACGTGCACGCCGTTCAATCGTACAGGTAAGTCCATTTGTATTTCATGTTATTCTTCTGTTTGACTTTGATCGAGCTTTTTTTCTTGGAGAAAGGGTTGTTCGGTGCGATCGAAAAAGATCGTGAGGCTTATAAATAAGTCTTTCATGCTTTGTGGATGATATTTTGTGAAATTCTGGTGACTAAGAAAATTTTTGTATGAAAATTTCTGTTATAATGTTCGATAATAATTAGACTGCGGATGTTTATGGAAATGAATATTTTTATGGGAAGTAGGTGAACTTATAGGACTTGAACAGAAATTTGTTTATGATTAGGAGATCCTAATAATGCATTTTTTATTTCGCATATTTTGCATATTTCATATGTTTCGCATGAGGATATCGCATATGTTATTTGCAGCGAATATGCATATGTCGTGTAAATGTGAAATATCTAGCTCATTAAAATTATTTTGTGTATTAGTATACTCTTGTATCGTTGCTGTGTCGTGTCAATGTCAATTATAGGCCATACCAAAACATGTTTCTGTAGCCTTGTGTTGCTAATTGAGTGTTGGATGTGGCAGTGTATGCTTGGAATTCAAATAGTTCAATTTGATTATCGCATTTATCATGATCTCTGTGAAATAGTCAATCAGCCTGCATACTTTCAATTGTATTAAAAATGCCAAAAGTGAAGAAAAGAAAGAAAAAAAAAAACATAGGAAAGCGTTAATGCAAAGTTGGATCGGAAACAATTAGTTTCAATTAGAAGAAAAGTGAGTGCAGTTTTGGAAAAAGAATGTAGGATTTATCGAAATATCAACAATTTCAAGCATTTTAAGTAACGAGGGCTTTCAAAAATCAATTAATGTACATCGAGCGACGTGGAGCGGTCATTCTCCGCTTATAAATTAATTTTTATAGACAAAAATGTTATCAATTAAAAGTATCAAATTTAGAGAAAATGCTCGTCATTTATTGTAACGCAAATTACAATGTAGCAGATTAATGGAATAATATCTGCATATTTGCATATTTTACGTGCATATTTGCATATCTTACGTGCATAAATGACATATGTTTCTTGCATATTTATCGTACGTAAACATCCGCGGCCTAATAATAATCTAACAAGTAGAAATTTCTAAGAAAATAGGTTTCGTATATTGGTAAATAATATTTAACATTAAACGTACCAGGCGGGATCAAATACAGTGGGTCGAAAAAGTATTCGGACACCTTTTAAAACACAATTCCTTCTTTTGAATTTTTTTGAGAAGCTGGATGAACTAGTTTACTAGATGACAAAAAAGAAAGATATGTTGAAAAAGTCCCAGTCGGTTGAAATTATGAAGGATACAGTGAGGATCACTTTTTTCAACTTTTTTATCCGAGCCAATAATGAAAATTTAATACATACTTTTCGAAGATTTCAGTAAGTTGTTTGTGTACACAACGTTTCATCGAAGTCAGTTGACGCATCTAGAAACTACAAGAAATTGAAAACGAAAATCGCAGTTTTTCACCTAAGAACGTGATTAGGTGAAAAACTGCGATTTTCGTAAATTTCAATTGCTTGTAGTTTCTAGATGTGTTAACCGACTTCGATGAAACGTTGTGTACACAAACAACTTACTGAAATCTTCGAAAAGTATATTTTAAATTTTCATTATTGGCTCGGATAAAAAAGTTGAAAAAAGTGATCCTCACTGTATCCTTCATAATTTCAACCGACTGGGACTTTTTCAACATATTTTTCTTTTTTGTCATCTAGTAAACTAGTTCATCTAGCTTCTCAAAAAAATTCAAGTCATTTGGTCCAATTTCAAAAGAGGGAATTGTGTTTCAAAAGGTGTCCGAATACTTTTTTGACCCACTGTATACCCCTTTCAAAATTTCAAATGTATGAAGAAGAAACCATTCATATGTAAAAAGTGTAATTAATTGATCATTTTATTTATAAAAATAAAAAAATATGTTCGATTATTTTATTAGAAATCAGAAGTTATGTTGCGAATTATTTCCTTGAATAAATTAAGAATTTCTTTCTAAAAATCAAGGGTTATTTCGTAAGGGGTCAAATGACCCCTTATGGTAGGAATAGGTATATGCAAAGTGCCGGTACGTTTAGTGTTAAAATGATAAAATTATTCGAATGTGAGAAGTTATAAGAAGTTATTAAATTTAATATAAGCAAAATACTTTTTTGAGTCGAATGGTTATCAAAATTATTTACCTAAGTGCGTTATTAAGTTAAAAATTTTAAGGAGAATAATTGGACTCGTCGGTAACATTTTAAATGGAGTGGTTGGAAAATGTAATTACCTTTCGAGATGAAGTGAAATGAATGGATCGATAACCTATGTATGTTATTGAATGATAAAGTGTAAAGGTTTCGAGGTTGATAGTTTCGCGAACGAGATTTTGAGCAAAGTGGTTCACAAATTGATTTATCGTCCGAGGTTGACAACCTGCGTACGTAATTTTATTGAATCGCTAAATGCAAAGATTTTGCGTTTGATGAACAGGACTTTGAGCAAAGTGGTTGGAAGATTGAGTTATGTTTTGACGTTAACTTTAATTAACAGACTGACAACCTATGTATCTTATTAAATTGTAAAACATAAAAATTATACATTTGTTACAGTATTATTCGAATGAATTTTGCCGTATTTCTGATCATTTTTAAATCTGTCTACAGGAAAATTAAAATAACTTTGACATAAAATAAAAATTCGCGATCTTAAACACGAGAATCTTTCATTGCTCGTCTAATCAATAATGATAATAGCCCAAACACACTAGCAAAACAGGAAAGACACGTTCCCGTGAATTTTTTACAATATTTATTCAGAAAAAATTAACATTTATTCTTGCAAAACGACGAGATGATGTCGTGAAAATTAACGTTTAGTGTTTTAAATTTAAGAAACAAATATGATATCATCATCGTTCCTAGGATGTGGAAATACATCGTAAGTGTTAATGGTTCCAAAAAGGAAAGGGAAATATTACGATAGGTGTTATAGATTACTAAATATATTCAATCTGGAAATGTGTAAATCAACGCGAAATAATCGAATCTTAGAGACTGAAGAATGTTGTATGCATTTCCTTCGCATTCTTATCGCGATTAGCTTTCAAGATATTGATTATGTTGTGCGAACAAGTATAACAGTAGCTGTTTCGAGTAATTTTATTGTTTTGTTTAATTGTATTTCTACTTTTATCAAATTAATTCTCTTTTCTATATGTAATCTCATTGAACAAAATTTTTTAATTTCAACACCAGAGTTTTGTTAAACTTTCAATTATCTTCGAATAATATAATTCGAACTTACAATACGTCGAATGTTATAATCCTATAATTATTAAGTTACATAAATTTACCCAAGTCACAAATTTCTTTCCCAATTTATCCAAGTAAATTTCACTATTTTCTCTATAATTTTTTACCCTTGCATCAATTTATTGGCTTTTTTTTTTTCAATATTTCCCGTATTTTCTCGCGAAACATATCCTTCATACATTATACACGATTTTTCCTCCCGATTTACCGATACGAATAAATAAAAATAAAATAAATAAACTCGATGTTGTTCACGGAACAGGAAGAACGTCAGCATCAGATGCACCAATCATTTCCATGATCCTTGACCTTAAAAACGTCCAATTCCGGATGAAACTCACGTCGAAACCACCATCGACCTTCCATCGATTTCCTATGATGTTAAACCACGGCGTTTAAAGCTTAAAATGCAACGAGTTTTATAAGTTTTTCTTCGAGCCAAATCAAACGAATCCAAATTTTGAGAAACAGACGAGGAAAAACAAAAAAAGATAGCGTATTAATCTCGTTTATTACCCGTTCAAGTACGAGCAGCTTCAATAACATTGGTTAATTAGTCTGAACCGCTAATTGTACGTTTATTTTTGTTCTCTCGTACGAGTTTCCTCCTTAAAACGCCGTCGGCGAGACGATTCGAATTAAGATTATCGTTTCACACGGACAAAATTACTGCTTAATTGCAAAATCAAAACAGTCGCAATAAATCACGAGATATTTGTCGAAATTTATTTATCGTTTCATTTTTAAGCCTCGAAACGCCTCGACGACAGACGGATTAGAAGAAAGTGAAAAATGTCTGTCGGTGAACGGGTTTGATGTGTATCGATTTTTGTCAATGAACGATCCTTGTTCGTTTCCAATTCTTCGAACGATCGTCACGTTGATTGCCACAACGTCGACCATATTACGATTAAAATTACCTTCTTCGCCATCTATTTAATCTTATAAAGCTGACAAACTGGTAGGTTCGTTTATTATTTGAAAGCAGATCTCTTTCGAGCTTCTGTGATTCATTAATTTACATTTCTTTTTTGAGATTAGTAAAATTGAACCTCATCACCTCGCACGCGTTAACTAATTGGGTCATTAAGTATGAAATGTGATAAATAGAACATAAACTTTACTCATTTTTTGGAAAATGTAAGTTATTTATTTCTAATCGAAGTATGCAACCATGTTTCATATATTTTTGCCATTTCAATGGTAGCTTATTGATGCTATTGCTGTAAAAATAAAAAATAATAAATATTAAAGCTTACATGTAGTCATTTGTCAAGTTTCATATTTAACGACCCAATACATCTAATCTAATTTTAAAAGGCAATCAAGGTATCCAATTTAATACAGCAATACGAAAATACATCGCAATAATCCGGGTTTCCATCTTCGTTGAAACGAAACGAGAGCTAATATTGTCACGACTGATCTTCTATTCATCAAGCAAAAGGAACGCGGCTAAAAAAAGCTACAACCTGTCTGAAACACTTGACAGGATACTTGTGCTTGCTTGTTTTTTTTTTTTTTTTTTGTTGTCATCCATTCGTTAAAGTGAATATTCGTTGTCCATGTAACGAAGCTCCAAGAGAAAAAAGCTCGCCGCTAATTGGTGCTTTAAACCGAGCGAACTCATTAAGATATCTCCTGTTTCGGCTTGATCGATACTCAACGCTGTTACATTTAATCGAACAATCTTTTTTATCCTTTGATTTCTTTCCAGGCGATCGATTCGATAAAAT
This sequence comes from Stelis phaeoptera, assembly GCA_943735885.1. Lineage (NCBI taxonomy): Eukaryota > Metazoa > Arthropoda > Insecta > Hymenoptera > Megachilidae > Stelis > Stelis phaeoptera. Next base: position 7,577,721 of record OX030939.1, on the reverse strand, counting down.
ATCGAGCAGCTGTCGGAAATAACATAGAAAAAGGATCGAAAAGGAAAAACGATTATTGGAGGGGGGAACAACGAGGGTATTAAATAATTAATTCGTACCATTCATCGGACACTTGGGTGTTTGCTGAGCTTTCTTCTAGATTATGGAACAAGGCCAAGATACGAAAATGGTGAAGAGTACAGCAGACTACGTGAAAGCTATAGAGAGTGGCGTTCAACCGACTCAGGTGATTAAAAGTTGTCCGCGGGGCAGACATTGGCTACAAATTGTGATTAATTTATTGGAAGTTTAGGAATTATTAATTGAATTGTTTCTGTATCCGTTGTCTTTCGTGTATGTTAATAAATTCGTAATAAGTAAAAACGGTTTCTTGACTCGTATGCATTGCAGGTTAAAGTTTTAAACGGAGGTGAATATAAAGTTTCTTCAAGGATAAACAAGTTACTGGCTGGTGTTTGAGTTTGGGCAAACTTTGGGATAAAGGAAATTTTAATTTGAAGTAATTTAGATGATGGAAGATTTGAGTTTGAGGAAACTTAACTACCAGAAATTTTAGGTACCAGAAGACTTAGCATTCAGGGTAACTTTGGTGCTAGAAAATTTAGATTCGAGGTAACTTAGGTCATAGAAGATCTAGCGTTCAAGGTAACTTTGGTGCTAAAAGGCTTAGATTCGAGGTAACTTAGATATTAAAAATCTTAGGATTTACGGTGGTTTAGGTATCAGAAAACTGAAATTCGAAATAAGTCAGGTACTAGAAATCTTAGGATTCGAGACAACTTAGGTGCTAAAAGTCTTAGGATTCGAGACAACTTAGATACTAGAAAACTTAGATTCGTGGTAACTCAAGTACTAGCAATCTTTGTATTCGAGACAACTGATACTAGAAAACTCAGATTCGAAACAACTTAGGTACTAGAGAGCTTAAGATTCGAGGAAACTCAATTACTAGAAGTCTTAGGATCCGATACAATTTATGTACTAGAAAGCTTGGAATCCGAAGTAAATCGGGTACCAGAGACAGGAATTCCCAAAATTTCCCCAGATTTCGAAGAAACGACTAAACTAATGATCGCACTTTAATCTTGCTTCATTTCAGGCGGTTGAAACGAAAGTATACAAGCGAAGATGGTTGATTTTGATGATCTTCGTGTTATACAGTTCTAGCAACGCGATGCAATGGATCCAATACAGTATCATCGCGAATATTATCATGACATATTACAACGTGTCCAGTTTTTTGGTGGACATGACAAGTATGATATATATGATCGCATACATTCCGTTCATCTTTCCCGCCAGTTATCTCCTCGATAGATTTGTAAGTACAACGATCGTTCAATTGATTTCATCGATATTGTCGTCGGGCAATGATCAATCGATAAGGGAAAGAAGGAAAGCAATATTGTAGACGCGTTGTTTCTCCAATGCCACGTGTTGTAAAAATATGATTGAATTAAATATACTTATCGTGTAGATAAATCAGTGCTGTTATTTATGCGTTAATAACCGATTTTAATCACAGCGTAAACAGATGAAACCAGTTAATTTCAGATTGTTTTTTCGTTCAATCTAATCAGAAAATCTTGGATTTCTTTCTTTTTTTTGTTTTCTTTTTATTCTCGACGCATTCAGACGGTTGTTGATACACCAGTTCAAGGAAAAATATCGTAAATAGAATGCGTTCAACGGTTAACACGTTGAATGCTACAGTGAAAATGGACGTGCGTAGTCGGACACGTTAAAAAAAACCTAATTATCAACGATGCAGTTAATTAATTTTCAAATTTAACCTTTCCGTTTTCTAGCCACCATTATTTGCTTAATACTGGAACTACCGAATGGATCAAAACGATTCGGTTTAGATTTCTTATTTTAAATTACAAAATTTATTGAAACATTTTTGTCGAAATGTAAGATGACTTTTATTAAAATAAACAATTATTCTGTATGGTAGTTTACATTTCATCCTTTATTTAATTTGTTTTCTATTTTATTTTCAATTTATAAGTAACGTTATTCTCAATGTCGGTAGTTCTAGTGTTAATATTAACGTTACCCGCGGTTTATTTTATCGTTGCTTCTGTTAATTATTCAATTCTGAAAAACTTCGGGTGCCGATCACCGTTGATCCCCACGGCATTCAACGTAATTGTATTTATCGATTTCAGGGTCTGAGATTCGCTGCAGTGGCAGGAGCGATCGGGACAGTGCTCGGATCCTGGATCAAAGTATGCAGCGTCCATCCAGCTCATTTCTGGATCACTTTCGTTGGACAAATGACAGTCGCCTTGAGTCAAACCTTCATATTATCGGTACCAGCACGTTTGGCAGCTGTTTGGTTCGGTTCAGATCAAGTTAGCAGCGCCTGTAGCATAGGTGTTTTTGGAAATCAGGTCAGTCGAACAATTTTTCATTCATCCTTTCAAATATTTCCATTTTTATCCGCTGTTATAATCATGTCTATACTCAAATTATATAAATTTGATAGGACAACAGATTTCAATTTGTTCGTGTAACGTGAAAAAATTCAAATATCTTATTTTTCAACCCTTTAACGTCCAGACATCTCGTATAGAAAAAGAATTACTTCTTGCGTTTTCAAACATACAAAAATATAATCGATAGCGTTTCGTTTTGGTAAACAGAGAAATTCCTGCGTTTTATTGTATTTCTCTTCCGATTAACACTGGAACTACCAAACGGATCAAAATGGCTTACTTCAGATTTCTTATTTTAATTTTGAAAATTGATTAAAACGCTTCTGTCGAGTTATACGTTGGCTTTTATCAAGATAAAGAATGATTGTATACGTAAGTTTGCATTTTATATCGTAATTATTTTGTTTTCTAATTTATTTTTAATCGAACGCCGGTAGTTTTAGTGTTAAGACTAATGAAAGAAATCAGTATGCGCGATGTATTTAGATTTAGCGAACGACGAGTTATCTCGTCCTCCGTAGCGATAACAGATTAACGAGTACGAGTGTACACTACCTGTCTGGCACAACGACAGAATTCTAATTCGATGAACAGAGGGTCGTCGGCGAGTTAAGCCGTGATTAGGTGGGAAACAGAGTCGGATCGTGCACCCACGTTTCATTTCACGATACCGACAGGGGAGCTGGAGGGGACCCCATCCGATAAATTAAACCCGGTATATTTCAAGAGCGAACTGTTTCACCCCTTCTCGATTCAATGAATTCAAGGTGCCTCCGAACGATTGTTTGCGACCAGTTAACGATACGAAACACGTCAATTAACTTGTTTGCGTGTTAATTATGCAATCAAGTATGATACACAGTTTTCATGTTTTCTTCCTTTTTTTAAGATAATATTAATTAGCGTGTAAATCGCTTTGCAATCTTTCAATTTGTTTGTTTGAATAGTTGTTGACAGACTGTAGCTGCGATTTTTAGTTCAACCCATTACGTTTACTTATTAAATTACTTGATTTAATAACGAAACGAGCAATTTTAGTAACGGAAGGATTTTCTCTTTTTAATAGATTACTGGGATATACGAGAACGTTTTCGTTCTCCTTTTCCTCGAATAGTCCTACTTTATTCTGTACATCCTCTTATCAAATTTTTCTGTCGCCTAACGTATTATACACTTGTGATATCGCGATATTTAGGTCAGTGCCGTTGCGAACAAAACAAACTGTGATATTAGAGGTAAATAAGGTCTATATTTCATAGAATTATTATTAATTTTAATGTCTAATTTCATTCGTATTGTACTTGCAGATATATTTAGTAAAATCAGGTCACCAGACAATAGATATCATTTCTAACCGATGTACATATAACTGAATTAATACTTATACTTAGTTAATTAATTTGTAAAATAGCAAATTTTAAACCAAGTTCTTTTATTATTATTGTATAAAATCGAATGGTTGACCTTGTGGTCGATGGTGTTCCAACGCCATAAAGAAAACATCTCACGTTCCTCTCGAGCTTTCGAGAGCGGAACTCTCGCTGAAATCGTTCCTGATGAGCTGAAAAGAATAATGACCTCTTACTTCCTCGGAATAATAACAACGAATGATGCAGCATCGCTTTATATGGCAGTGATATCATTGCGAATTCACAATATGTGTATACAGATTTGTGAAATGAGAAACTTTATCTAAAAATAATAATTCTTCTTCTTATTGTATTTGCAGTTGGGCATAGCCATGGGTTTCCTGTTCCCTCCGATGTTGGTTCCCAACAGTGACGATCACAATGTGATCGGACGAGGCTTGCAAGTTATGTTCTATACTGTGGCAATTTTCACCACGGTCATTTTAGTCCTTATACTTATCTGTAAGTATACAAATCTCAATTTTATTTGCGATTAAAGTCACCTGACATCAAATACTTGATATATCAAGTCTACTAAAGCAAACTATAATCACCCATCATCGAGTAGTAATCGTGTACTAATAGTAAGAATGACTATAATCAACGAAATGCTCGTCACTTGGCACAGTTTATTAAATACCGATGTGTACACGATTTGTTTCAGTTTTCAAATCTGAACCACCTCTGCCGCCAAGTCCAGCCCAAGCGGTGCAAAGGGAAGCAGAATCCACGGAAAGCTTCTTCCAGTCTGTTAAAAAACTAGTCACTAACGTCGGTTATTTGCTGCTGTTGCTCAGCTACGGTATCAACGTTGGCGTTTTCTACGCCATCAGCACTCTTCTCAATCAGATAGTGCTGGAATACTTCCCAGTGAGTATTAAAAGAAATTTGCATTCTTGATGCCCACTGTAACGTACGATCCGAGTTGATTTGGATCTACAGAATCATTTGTTTCATTTGTTTCTCTTTTCATTTTGTGAACAAACATTTGCAATATTTTCAGAATCACGAAAAGGATGCTGGAAGGATCGGTTTGACCATCGTTTGTGCCGGGATGTTGGGCTCGGTGGTATGCGGCATCATTTTGGACAAAGCGCACAAATTTAAGTAAGCGAATCCTACTATAAAATCTTCCATTGATTACAAGGGTTTGATTAAAATTGTTTTTGTTCGCAGAGAGACGACCCTGGGTGTGTATCTTTTCTCGTTCCTTGGAATGATTGTCTTCACGTTCACCCTGGATACGGGTCGAATATACGTTACTTACATAACAGCTGGCCTGTTGGGGTAAGCTGAAGTCAATCGATAAATAACATTCTCTAGATACTTGTGATTATAATAATTAAATATGAAAGTATGCGTACACGAAGTTAACTGTTGCTTCCAGTGTTCGATATTTTAAATCTAAATTAGCGAATTGTAACTCAACTTTGGGTCCAATTCTTTCCAGATTCTTCATGACTGGCTACCTACCAGTTGGCTTCGAGTTTGCCGCGGAGCTGACTTACCCGGAACCGGAAGGAACCTCCGCCGGTTTGTTGAACGCGGTGTGTCAGGTGTTTGGTATCGGTTTCACGAGTCTCTACGGTTATTCCATAAGCATTTGGGGTAACTTCATCGCGAATATCGGCCTGTGTGTCACGCTTGCCATCGGCTGCTTCCTCACGACCATCATTCCTAACGATCTTCGAAGACAGAACGCCAAGTTTTAAACGTCGAGCTTCCACTTTGATGGCCCGGCATGGAATTTAAGAAGAATCAACTGTTCGTAATCTATGCGAAAATCCTTCTAAGGACGAGCCATCGAATAAGAACGAAAAGAATGTTCTTTGGTCAAAGTCTAATGACCTCTTCAAGATTTCATAGCCCATATTTTTTGTTATATACGAAACTTCTGAACTGTATTCATTTGATGTGTCGAATGTCTTAGATTATTACCACTTCAGAACCCGGAGAAACGATTCGTAGCTTCTAGAAATAGAAATCGAAAGAGTGTTTTCAAGTGAATAGGGTCGACAGGGAGATTCGAGGATTAATAATAGTAGGGTAGTCAGATAAGTGGATGATAACGTTGGGCGTGGTTGAAGATCTGAAATTACGTTCATACGACATTATCAAAGCTCTGATGTCAGAGGATGTAATGTTGTTGATCGTTCAAACTGTAATAATTGGTGCAGCATCGTGGAATGTGTCCACGACGTTTAGCAAAGAGAATTTATGATTCAGCTTTCACATTACTTTCGAGAATGAGATTTTCGTCGCAGTATTCACGTAGTCAGAGGATTCAGAGCAGAAGTCGAGCGTCTGGAATCACTCGTTTCCCTCGGACACCATCAGTATTATTGTCTTCTTTGACCCTGATGATCTATTTAGCAAAGTGTCAACGCCAGAGACGCTGCTCTTGTATCCTAAAGAACCTTGAATAACGAGACTCGGGCTGAAAGGACCTCGCGTTCTCAACGTTACCATTAAGAGTGCAAATGAGCTTGCGACGAAGAAGTCAGAGTAACGCTTAGAGTAATCTTAGAATAATGTTTTACGAGCGTTAGGATGCGACAGAATCGGTGATATCGACAATAATGATACTTTTAGCGGTTAGATCTATTCCAAGACGCGATGCTGTGCATCCGTTCACTCATTCTCGTTACCTGTACGTGTTTTAACCTGTAAACTTATAAGTGATTAGTATTTCCTGTTGGATCTTCGGTGCTCGGAGGACCGAAGATTACGCTGTTCGATGAGTACAAGCCTATGAAACGATTGTGCTTCCCTGTTGTGTTATATTTTATCACGAATTCTAACAAACATTGAAAGTATCGTAAAGATTATTGAACGGATCAGAATAATAGCGATGTAACTCTCATTATTGATTCCTCGAGAATAACAAGCTGTTGTGATATTATAAATTGTTTTCAGCGTGCATAGTTTTATTTCTAATCAAATTGAAGATACACCGTTATTATTCTGACCGACAATTCGAGGAGAAATGTTTTTCGAAACGTTCCAAACGCGTAGGTGGGTTGCTCATTTGCAACGAGACTGACACCACTCGTAAGATGTATTTTAGAATCATTGTTAACTTGTTGTTGTATTTGTTTTAACCCGTAGATAACGACAAAGATAGCTATCGTTTGTGATATTTAACGTTTGAAATTCTCAAAAGTTTGTGTCGCTTTTACTGCAAACGAACGACACATTCGCACCAGTCTTTCGATGAAATAATACTGTATAGAAGAATATTATATTTTTAAGAACCTGGCGGCTCAGGAGTGCGTGAAATAGGCGGTGTTATTTCGTTATCTAGGGAGCTCGATTTACGAGCCGAATCTTCGTTAACGTTTGGCTAACTGGAAGCCATTTAGAAGAAAAGGATTGTCGCGTGATTAAAAGAGGTCCACACACGAAGAGTAATTTAGTGAAGCTGATGATAAAATCGATATCTCCTTCGTTACTTCGTTCGTTTTTAAAAGCTCCTGTTTAAAAGGATTTATTTTAGCTGTATATAAAACTATTTTTGACACGTGCAGACAAATAATGTTGTCTCTTCACTCTTCACTTTGAATATTTCACAACGACGAACGATAATTGCATTTTCACGTACAAAATGAGTATTAACGAGTAACATATACATGTATACTCCAGATTGTTGTTGATATATGTGTACAACTATTTTTATAGCGACCACGCGGTTTACCTTACGAATTAACCGGATTGTTTTTGAAAGAACAAACAACTGAAATCTGAGGGAAGAAGAATAACATTTAAATCGAATGATTATCAAAGAAAGATTGAAAAGAAATTATTGTATTTAGAAATTCTTCTGTTATCTCGGATCGATGCAAAAAGTTTCAAAAGAAAAGTTTTAGCGTGGTTAGTCAATTAAAGAGCGAAATATGATATTTAATGAACTCCAATGTTGAATGTTTTAAACGAAATATACAGATATATAAATCTATATGTTATATGTTTTCACGAAAGCGATATATTTCCGTATACGATGTTAAAAACATATCTTCCGAAAACGATTGATATTAAACAGTATGGAGAATTTTAAATGTCGTTGAATCGTGTTATAGAAAATATATGAAAGTTTAATAGTTACCATACTTCGATGTAACGTGAAGACAATAAACAATGAACTGTTGGCCGCGTTAAATTTACATTGTAAAATAATCTGCTTAAAAGGTGTTCATATTTAATCTCGTAACAATGCGGAAAATGTTATTTGCGCTTTAAATCAAAATTATAATTCTTCGACGGGCGTATCAATTTTAGATGGAAAAAGAAAATAACGATAAAAGAAAAACAGCAAATTTAGCAGATTATGTTGCAATGATGTTCGATTAATTTTGCTGTATCAGCAATACTTTTTAGTGAAACGTAAACACGCGTGCAACTTACTTAGCTTTGTCAAAGAATTACTCGATGACTACCGCTTTATTCTTTTCTTCTTATTATTAACAACATTCATTAGTTTCGACGTTATTCTGGATTAATGTACACGCAAAATGGAAAGGACAGAATAAGGCGACAAACGGACGAGTTTTAAAAGAAGTCTTTTATGCTATACATTCTTCGGCGACGGGTTTACGTAACTTTGTAAATAAATTATTTTCCTGCTTCGAACCGAGGGGTTCAACTTTTGCGGAAAAAATGTATTTTAAGGCGTGGCAAACAGGGAAAAGATATCTGTGATTGTTGACAATATCCGCTGTTTCATTCGTCTCAACATTCTATAAAAACAATAAGTCGAGATTGTCTCTATCCTCTATGTTATGTATCATAATAGTCTGTAGTCTGTAGTCTGTAGTCTGTAGCCTTGCGAGAAACCAATAAAATTGATAAAATTATATTTATGATAGAATGGTATGACATTACATTTGAAAAAATATTTCAGTTCTTCCCATAGATCTTCAACAATTTCAATAAAATTCATAAACCTTTTCTATTTACTCTTCTTAGCAGTGCTAAGTGCTAGCACTAGCACCAAGAAATATAATGATCGTTTATGATACACTATTTATACAAAATTAATATTATTCATGAATAAATATCATATAATTCTCTATTATTAATAGTAATTAACACCGTCGCTGTTCTAAATATATTTATAATAATTATTCACTAGATTTATGTAGATTACAATAATGCTTCTAGTATGTGAGTTTATTTGCTAGACCTAGAACATTCTTGAGGACTCTTTTTCTAACAGTAGTAACAGAAATGTATGTCTGTGTAGGAGGTGTTAATTATCTTTCTTCTTAAACGTGTCCGCCTAGTCAGAAAGTTTGTACCAAGAGTAACAGAAGCACATGGAACTAAAGGAGGTATACATGATCTCATCTAATGCGCCTCTGATAACTAGATAGCTGCTGGTATCCGGATAACAGAAGTTAAAGGAGGTTAGTACGACCTCTTCAAGCATCATGTTATCCTAATGGGAATACTTACACCCCTAGTAACAGTAGAGTATGAAAAAGTAGAGGTTGTTCATACCTCTGGCATGAATATGTTCGCCGCGTAAGAGAATTCATTTTTCGACGCTTGAAGAACGTCGATGAAAGCTTACTCGATGACACAGTAGAAAATCTTATAATAATTAATAGTTACCTGTTACCTCTACTGATGATTAATGTTTCATTCTGTTCTTCAACCTTTGAAATTTCTATTACTTACTTTATATATTATATATTAAACGAATAAAGGAAGTGTTTAAATAAACCAGTGTTTCTAGAAATTTGTAACATCGTTTCGCAATCTTAAATTAAAATATAATTATGATGTAACTGTAAAGTGTAAAGGTTTTAATCGTTTTAGAAGAAAAACATGACTTTAGGGAAGATGGTAGGAAAGTAAGCAAAGTTCTACGATTAAAGGTTTTATTGCGTTAAATGACATAAGTGCAACTGATAATTAAATAAATTAAGACACCGACTACGCAGGTAATTGTATATTTATGTAAAAAAGGATTGATGTCGTAAAAGATTCTTTATATTCTATCCTGTACCAATCTTGGGTTACACCGTAGAAAAGTTTCTTACGTTGTTAAACAAAATACATCAACTAAATAAGGTTTAGAGCATTTACGAAGGAAGCTAGATGATTACAAAAAATAATTAATAAAACAAAAACGTTGCAAACACTTTGTTTTTCATTGTTTTTTCAATTTTAAACCAATCGCGTTTGAAAACGGTACACGTGGCGCCATCTAGCGGCGAGCGCAGGAACTAACAGAACCGAAAATCGCGTTTTTTCGAAAAATAAGCAACTTCTTGGTATTTTCGGCATGCGTATCGTATTCTACGCTCAAAATTCTACGGAAATAGTGTCATCAATGACTCCAAAAAGCATTAGTTTCTAAATTTGGAAAAACATGCCACGGACGGGTACGCGAATAGCAGCGCCATCTAGCGGTGGGGGTTTCGAACTAATGGAACTAAATTTTATACATCGTTCTCCCAATAAATGTACTTTATTCTTTACAGTAGGAGGTCCTATGGAAACGGCGCGAAATTGAAAATTTTCTACATTGAAAATTGCCAAAACTCTTTAAGCCTTTTTCATATTTTCACATGTTATTGTATTTTCTCTTTCCGCCCATTTAATACCAAGACCACCATACCCCAATCAAATCATAATCAGCAACATCTTTCATTTACACTATTTCCAATTTTTGCACCGTGTCCGAATTATAAATTAAAATTATTTCATTCTTTTTAACGCATTCCGAAATCGGTGGTATCTTTTTTTTTTCAAAAATTATTTGAATTTAATGATTCAACTTTCGGATTCAGTAATTTGATTTCTGAGTTCAATAATTTGATTACCCAATTCAACAATTTGATTTCCCTATTCAATAACTTGATTTCTGTATTCGATAATTTGATTTCTGAATTCAATAATTTGACTTTAGAATTCAATAATTCAATAATTATACTTGTCACTATAATTATATAAATACCTAGCATATTATTAATTGTAAGATTAGTATAAGTTGCGTTTTATTCAAATTGTAAATTAAACAACCTAGCCATAAGATAAATTAAGTTATAATTACTCGTTGTACAAAGAAGGGTAAAAATAAAGTAAAAAAAGAAAATTAAACATTGCTTATTTATTTTTAAATTCCTACCAAATTCAAATTCCAAAAGTTCCTACAACCTCGTATTTTTAGAAATAATTTTAACAAAGATCGGAAATTTCTATCGGGAGAATCAAAACGCATCAAATTTGAAAAATTGTATCAGGAGAACATAAGTTGCGAGGAGGTATTCGTGCCACTTCTTGGAATTTTGATGACGTCAAATTCCTAGAATTTCGCCGATTCCGAGAAATGACGTCAAATTCCAGGAATTTCCGAGAACCTCTTTCGCGAAATCGAAATGCTCGAAATTGAAAAATTGTATCAGGAGAACATAAGTTGCGAGGAGGTATTCGTGCCACTTCTTGGAATTTTGATGACGTCAAATTCCTAGAATTTTGTCGATTCCGAGAAGTGACGTCAAATTCCAGGAATTCCCGAAAATTTTTCCCGCGAAATCGAGATGCTCGAATTTGAAAAATTGTATCAGGAGAACATAAGTTGCGAGGAGGTATTCGTGCCACTTCTTGGAATTTTGATGACGTCAAATTCCTAGAATTTCGCCGATTCCGAGAAATGACGTCAAATTCCAGGAATTCCCGAAAACTTGGTTCACGAAATCTCAAAGTCCGAAATTGAAAAATTGTATCAGGAGAACATAAGTTGCGAGGAGGTATTCGTGCCACTTCTTGGAATTTTGATGACGTCAAATTCCTAGAATTTTGCCGATTCCGAGAAATGACGTCAAATTCCAGGAATTTCCGAGAACCTCTTTCGCGAAATCGAAATGCTCGAAATTGAAAAATTGTATCAGGAGAACATAAGTTGCGAGGAGGTATTCGTGCCACTTCTTGGAATTTTGATGACGTCAAATTCCTAGAATTTTGCCGATTCCGAGAAATGACGTCAAATTCCAGGAATTTCCGAGAACCTCTTTCGCGAAATCGAAATGCTCGAAATTGAAAAATTGTATCAGGAGAACATAAGTTGCGAGGAGGTATTCGTGCCACTTCTTGGAATTTTGATGACGTCGAATTCCTAGAATTTCGCCGATTCCGAGAAATGACGTCAAATTCCAGGAATTGCCGAGAAGTTCTTTGGCGAAATCGAAAAGTCCGATTTTGAAAAATTGTATCAGGAGAACATAAGGTGCGAGGAGGTATTCTTCGTGCCACTTCTTGGAATTTGACGTCATTTCTCAGAATTGATCAAATTCTCGGAATTCTGGTAACGCCATATTCCAGGAATTTTCTACTCAAAGAAATCCATGTTGTTGAAATTGAAATTTGTATCTGGAGAGCATGAAATGTATGAAGGTGGCTCGATACAAAGTTTTATGCTTCTTTTTTCTGATTTTTATAAAAATTCGCGATTTGTTTGAAAGCGATTGTTTAATTGAACTGTGTTGTTGGATTTTTGGAGGGGTTTTTAAATTAATAAACTGTTTTACCATTTTATTTCATATTTATTAAAATTTTTCGATATCCATGTACATGTATAAGTGTTGTATAATATTTTAAAATATATTTACAATATTTGGTACAATTATTAATTTATAAATATATAACAATTCGGTAGCTTGATTCTGATGCTGAATTGGAAGGTAGCGCATCTGGTAGTGTGATATTGTCATGTTCAGTTCTGAAACATAATAAAAATAATTATTTCAATAATACTATAAAAGAATTTGGAAACTAATGCTATTTGGTGTCATTGATAACACTATTTCCATAGAATTTTGAACGTAGAATACAATACATATGCCGGAAATCCCAAAAACTGGCTCATTTTTCGAAAAAACCCGCGATTTTCTATTTCACTAGTTCCCCCGCTTGCCGCCAGATGGCGCCACTTGTGCTGTTTTCGGGGCGCGCCAGATTTAAAATTATAAATCGTTCCGAATAATACTTGCCCTGAATTAAACTGATTATTTTATAATAATATTACGTGGTTTCTTGCTACTATTGAAATTTGGTGACTGTAGAGCTTCGTTTAATTACATAAATCGATGTAATTCTACGCTTGCCGAATCTGCCTGATTAAATTTCCGGCAAACACAATAATTAAACAATACATCTAAGTTGGGGATGGTTTGCAATAAAGAACAAACAAAATACAACTTCTTCAAACGTACCACCGTGGTTACCATCACGGTCATTTATTTCCATATTTGTTCTGCTTTCTTTCTTTTTTTCTTTTCATTATATCACAGTCGATGCTACGAAATACATACACGGATTGCTTTTCACGCGTTCAACAATAAATACAGAAAAACAAAACCCGATGAAATCTTACAATTTTTATCCTGTTACATGTATACATATGTATGTATATATATATATATAATATACGCGAAGAGCGCTGACGTTTCGTTTTCGCCACGACGTTACCCAGGAGAAATGCTGACACTCGTTATTCTAAAACGAAGAAGGGCTCTTTTATTGGTCTCCTGACCGACGGTCACGCGAATCTGTTATAACCAGAACCAGGTCAAACAACGTTTAAATGGTCCACGTTTGATATTTTTCCTTATTGTTCTTTTTACGAACGTTCCTTAAATTACCCACCACAGGCCATTTCTTTCTATTCTTCTCCCGGATTCTGATTAAACGAAACACGCGTCGCGTTGTTATCGTGAACGAAGCATCATTCGTAAATAAAATTGCAATATGCAAAAAGGAAACTGGATCGTTTACCCGTGTCGAGAGAGATCGTCGAGCAAAAAGCGTTCGATGACTCGTCACACGAATCTTAATATCTATATGTATACGTTACGCATGTTAATAATAATAGTTTACAATTGTTAATTCACGCAAACTGACTAATATGAAGGCACAAAACGGGAGGGCGTGCACAATCCAAAGGCACACGTCGAACCAGCAATTAATTTCCTTCGTGCGCTTTTTCTACATAATGACTTAGCGGGAAGATCGTACACGCGACGTGTAACATTTAAATACAATAATAATGGCACGCTATTCACGCTTGTCTAACTTTTGCTGGAAAACATTTTACGGTTCTATGATCTTATTCTTCTCGATAATTCGCGGGTAGGAATCCACCGACGACCTGAAGCGTACGGATACGCGCCATGTTCTAGTCTAAATATTGTGTTTAGTTAACATTTTTCATTATTACACTTATTAAAGGACACGTAAAAGTTTCCATCGCAAACGAATACCAATGAAATATTAAAATTAGGCATAGCGTTTAAAAAATGGACTGATTATAATTACTTTATTGGATTACCAGCGTCTATCGCTATATAATGCGGATGGTCGTCGGTAGGTTAAAAACGAAGAGAAGCTTCGACGCTTCTGAAACAAATTTAACGTTCGAAAAATTCAAATTTAAAATTTGCATTTGAAAATTCAAAATTTGAATTCGAAGTTTAAATAAAAAATTGTCCTCTAAAATATTCATTGCAATAGAAAATCGTTGAACAACGTTTAAATTAACAAACTGTTAATCAATCAATATTTGTCGAAAAAATATTACAATTTATCGGTCGAAGCTTATAATCTTTGCCCCTCAACAGCCTCGTAAACTTTTACACGCTATACAAACTTGAAACATCTATTTTTCTTTTGGACGATAGGCCCGTACGTACATACACGTACACATATATAATATATAATATTTATACATGGAACGTATTGAACAATAGTCAATAAACAACAATGTTATTCTCTTTCTGTTTAGATCCTTCAACCTTTGGGCCGCTGAGACGGTGACTAATTTCGATTTTTTAATTTTAATCCTTTATTACTTTGTGAACGTATTTTTAAGCCAAGTTATAGTACCTTAAGTTTTATAATTTGGTCGGTTGATTATCTATACAAATATTTTACCATCCCTTTTCGAGAACGTAGAAAATTTAGGTTAAGGAGGGTTAAAATATTCCTATAGACATATTTCCAATGTATAAAATTAATACAGCTACAAATTTGAATTACAAACGGTTAAAACCTTCTTATAGATATTATAAAAATCTATGTTTTAGTTTTCACGATTGGTCCGACGTCTGCGGGCCAAGGTTAAAGAACTGCCCAATAATGGACGGATCCGTTATTGTAAAACAAACTTCACATCCTCCCTAACAGTTTCGTCTAATATTCAACAAATTCTCGCTTGAAAACTCTGATATATATATATGCAAGATTTAACATGTAGGCACAGTTTTGATTCGTTAACAACAAAAAGCAGTCGCGAATAGTCCTCGACTAATCAAACGTCTAGCTCTATTCTACGGTCAAGTATCCTCGTCTCGACCATGTTTAATTGCACTTTGGAATCCAGGTGAAATAACGCCAGGCCCCGATTATCGTCCCGGAATCATAAAAACAATAACGGAACTTACAGTTTTGCCGAACAAAAGGCACACAATGATATGTTCACCGAACGTTCGAACCCTTTCGTAATTACATCATCATCTTTCTTCTGTACACAGCTACGAATACATTGACCAGGTGTTGTTCACGTAACTTTATCCAAGGTCATTAACCTATGATCAATAAACCTTACTAATTTCGTCTACATTACTTTTGCAAATTCATTCGATACAATTAAATAAAAAATATTCTACCCTAACATTTCATATGTACGGTCTGTCTATAAAACGGTGAACAAGCACCTTATCGTTATCATCGATTACGTGTACTACAATTTGACCCATTTTAATCAATCTTCGGAACGATTCTCAACAATCCAAACCATCATTCGTTTTCTTCAATCAGGAATCCTAGATCATCGAAAAAGGCACGATGCGGAATAAGAAACTTGATGGTATAGAATAAAGGCCGATCGTGGATAAGAATCAAGATACAAAAATCGAAGTTTCCTCTTCTTCTTAACCAACGCAGAACAGGAGGCAACGTTCCGTTGGGTCGCTTCTTTATTTTCTTGCTCGTTTTTCATCCGGCATCGACTGGTTGTGACCCGGCTCGCCACCGGACAGCCTCAGAAGCTACCACATTCTCGAAGCACGCGATTTCCAAGCGGCATCGGCGGACGGAAGTTGTTGATTACCTGCAACGAGCAGAGAACAGAACGTACCGGAATTAGAAAACGAGGCCGTGATTCCGCCGATCTGAAATTTATTCCGGACGATGACTAATCAGAAAAAGAAACAGAAATAATGGAGCTGGAGGCGAAGGAGGAGGTAGCGGACGGTTTGACGTTTATACGCGGCTTGTCTCGCGACCTGGATGGAGATTAATCGAGTTGACCAGGAGGCGTCCGATGGGTGTTTCGTTACGCCTCGACTAGTTGACGCGTTAGAACCTCGTGAATGCATTTGTACGAAACAATGTTTTCAGATTCAAACTGGAAAAAAGTTTATGTTCGAGTATAATTAAGTAGTTTCGAATTTAACCAATGCGTGAATTAGGAACGGTGAGTGTTAAGAAATTACACGATGGGTACGAAGTGTTTTAGGAAATTAGGAAGTAGGTGTTATTTAGGTACCTGGATAGATAATTGTAATATCTAATTTTATAGGAATCTCGATGTTTCATTTCCCAGGTATTTCAGTATCTAGGTACCTAGGTAACAATAAGACCTAATTTCCTAGGTACCCAGATCCCTAGATTGCATAGTTATCAGATACCAAGTTATGTTCAAGTGTAACTAATTAAGTAGTCTCATATTCAACTAATGCGTGAATTGGGAACGGTGGGTGTTAAGAAATTACACGATGGGTATGAAGTGTTTTAGGAAATTAGAAAATTAAGAAGTAGGTGTCATTTAGGTACCTGGATAGGTAATCATAATACCTAATTTTATAGGAATATAGGTGTTCCATTCCCCAGGTATTTCAGTACGCAGCTACCTAGGTATCTAGATACGTTAACCCTTAGACCTAATCCCCTAGAATCTAGGTACCTATAGGTATTTAGATATGTTAACCCTTAGATCTAATTTCCTAGTACCTAGGTACCTAGGTAACCTAGATAGGTTAACCCTCAGACCTAATTTCCTAGTATCTAGGTACGTAGGTACCTAGGTTGCACAGTTTTCAAATACCAAGCATTACTTAACAAAGTAAATCATAACGGATATACTCACTGCTCCATGGTTCTCGTGGCAAGGGCATTCCTCTCCGCGTGAGAATTTGCGCAAATTACGGAAAATGTTTAACTGATGATGGGACACCTCGATGCACTTCTTGAACAGGATCCAAGTGACGCTTTCGTTGCACGGTGGTGTCGTCAAAGAGCCCAAGTACGTCCAATAACCATTATCATCTGAATTAATACACATCTAACGATCATTTATCCCAATTAATTAACAAAGTAGAAAAAGCCATTGGAAGACTCTCGTCTATGTTCGGCCGATCGAATGCAATATAAAACGATAAAAGACGTAAACGACGAACAGCTGACACTCTCGGACGATAAACGATCATGATTCTTTTTTTCCATGTCTGACGCTCGGGATCGTCTGTTAATTTATTTAACGCGTACAAACGAACGATTGAAAAGAAAATGATTATGTAACGACATTAACGTAAACACGTACTCGCGCGGTCAAGACATTCTCTATTAAATTACGAATCGGTAATTCTTCGTAAGCTTCGCGTGCTAAACGCAATTTTCCTTTCTTAAGCTATTAAAAACAGATAACGCTAATCCCGGTTGTATTATTATCCCCTTTCGTCTACGTGCCGTTGCAAAATACTGAATGTTTGAAAAGCATTCCGTATCACGAGACGGACGAATTCTTGAGTCCGTTCGCGTCGCGGAATCGCGTGACAACGAATCAAACGACACCGATGAAAATTTGAAAAGATGTCCCTGTTTGTAAAACAAGGATTCCGTCCTACTTAGTTAATTAACATTTCGAAACGTTTCAGAAAAATAGGCTTTCGTTATTTCATTCAAGCAATATGGTCGAATAAATTATGGAAATATTGATTAATCTTCAAATTTAAGTTTTTAATTTGATATTTCGTACTGTTCACCAGTTTGTCGTGTTTTCTTTCTTTTAAATTATCAGTTATTCAATCATATAAAATTTGCGCCACTGAAGTATAATTATATTTACTTATGTGATGCGATATAAAAATTTGAATTGGTAATGTAGCTGGTAATACGGTATAGAAATTTAGCTAATAAAACGCGTGCAAATATAAATAATTCTATAGAAATTAGGAAATTTTCCAAATGCAATAAATTACAGATGCGGAGATTAAAAAGAATAATAGATAGAATAATTTGACTAAGGAGGACAGAATTGTTGACAATATCGATACGTGATTGGATTAAGGATCGAGGCTGAGTTACACATGGAATATTCACGATTGACATTTCGATGTTATTTACCAGGAAGAAGTTTGCTGGGATCGACGGGTTCCCTGATCTCCAACATTTCACCCTTGTGCGACACGTACGGCAACAAACGAGCTATCTTCTCCATTTCCTCGTGCGTCTTACCCACCTGTAATTAACAGATTATTATCGAACGTTTCTTTCACAGACATCCAAACTTTATGAGCGTGATTTGGTATTTATTACTATTTATGGTATACCGTTTGCGTTCAAAGGTTAAATTCTCACGATTCAAAATGTTAATCATTCGATTGAAACGTAAAGATAAATATTCCTCTGTTCAATTCCTATCGATTAATTTAATCGCGTTTCGAACACTGTTCGTGGCAATTTATCCGTGCCATAAATAACAAAGAATGAAAGTTAAAATAAAAATGTGTAAATTTCTAATTTTTAGCAAAACTTCCCTTCGTTCATATTTATTCTAAATTTATTCTTTTTAACTTGGAACGTTATTAATAATTTACCACCTTGCATTTCAAGGAATGAAAATTAATGTACATTGAGTACTAGGTATCATAATAATTAATTATGAGAAAAGTATTGTATTTATAACATTACACGTAAACCGCTAAAACACACGTAAGACACTAACTAAGTGTAGCACAATTAACAATAATAAGAATAATCAACTGTAGAACACCAATTTTTGTCATTATATCATTTTGCAAATATCCTGATCAAAAGTTGCATAATAGATGCATGTCGATCCCGTGGGAAAACTCTTTATCTCGAAATCTAATGTAATCTTTCACGAGACAAACTTTAGCCTCAGGATCTCACGAAACGGAAACGGACAATTTGAAATTACCCGCTGTAATTTTTTTTTTCAATTTTATCTATTTTAACGATTTTAATAGTTAATCAAAAATGAAAATTTTTATCAAGATTTTGATCGTACTAACTTTAACGAACTTTTAATTACACGGATCTCTAATGTGCGTTTCGATTCGCTAATCTCCACTGTTTGCAATTATTTCTTTAATCTCGCGCGAGTAATTAAAGGCCACGGGACAGAAAAATGATCAACACCGGTGATTTTTCTCGTGTCAAAGCGGCAAGGAAAATTTCACTCGGTTCGCAAATTTATCATGGATAATGATGTTCGTTCAAAAGGTTTACGTAACACAACATCAACCGATGATGGAACGAATCGCGTCACTGTTACGGATTCTGCTTACGAAGCTCATCGTCTTATGTA
This sequence comes from Stelis phaeoptera, assembly GCA_943735885.1. Classification (NCBI taxonomy): domain Eukaryota; kingdom Metazoa; phylum Arthropoda; class Insecta; order Hymenoptera; family Megachilidae; genus Stelis; species Stelis phaeoptera. Next base: position 7,558,261 of record OX030939.1, on the reverse strand, counting down.
AAAGTTTAAGCGGCTATAAAAATTGCGCGTCTCGTTGTGCATCCTTACAAAGGGCATAACACAGCATATAAACGAATTACAATGGTAAGAACTTGATTCTGCGCTTTCGAAACCTCGATATACCGTAAAAGTATCCAAATAAATTCAGCTATTGGTACAAATTTCTAAATTTCTAATTCTTAGCAAGATTAATCATTAATTATTAATAATCTACCACCTTGCGTATCAAGGAATGAAAATTAATGTAAATTCAATACCAGGTATCCTATTTTATCCGAGATTTTGTTACATATTTAGCAATATTTACCATAATTATGCAGTAAAACTGAAACAATCTTAAAATTAAATACGTAGATAAATTATTGCAAATTTATGACGATTTACGATTAAATTGAAACGAAATTTGATTTCTTGATTATAATGGAAGCTCAACTACGATTCTGTTAACCGTAAGTGTCTATATTTACTTATCTCAGGTTCGGTCAAGTATCGTCGATGATTCGATCGACTCACGCTATCAATTAAGAAACGAGACGACACAAGACATGCGACCAGGAAGTTGTTTGGCCGTGGAGAAACGGTACAGTGAACGAAATGATTACTGACCTTCAGGAACACACCGAGAACTGCAAGGCCGTCGGATGCTTTCGCGGCTTCGGCGAAGGTGTTGTACTTGCTGGTGTTCCAGTGCACCAGATGCAACTACAACACAAAAACAGAGATCTTTGAACCGACCGAGACGATGAGCTGAAAATTGCCGCCCAAGCGTGCATGCGTTAAACAGGAAATCGGATAAAAAATGATAGCGCATAGCGTAAAATCAAATTTCAGTTATTGCTATTTTATCTTACGAGATATATCATTTTTCTAAAATATACCACCCTTCAAATATACTCTGCTGTCTCCTCTGAGGGGATATATTTAATTTACTAGAGTATTTTGAAATTTTATTTGTATTAGAACACAGAATTTGTATTAGTACGTTATTGGTTTTCGGACGGTTTGCTGGAAAAGTAGATTAGATTCGATCGTATCCAAAACTGGTCAGAGTGCAAATTTTTATTCCACAAACACTATTTTAGAAGAAAATTACGAATGCTCCAGAATTCATTTAGTTATATTTTCCCGGTAGATTCAACTGAAATTTCACATTTGAAAATATTCTAGCAAATCACAGATGGCGTCAATCGAGTGCAAAGGGTTAATAATATCATTATTCTGGCATCTGCTACTGACAAATTCGAAATACTTTCAAGAGTATCATCTTTGTACACCGAGATTCACGTTTCTATTTGAAAAACGCTGTTTCTAAACGATTCGAAAAGAACGCACACGGGTTAAACGAACGAGTATCCTTTGTCTAGAATTCATAGCTACCGCTTCGAAGCGGATCGTTAATAATTCACTCTCGAGGAGCATGATTCGCGTCACAATCATTCGTACGACGTCTTTACGGTCGTTTCGACCTTGTTCGAACGCGTGCACTTTGCTAGTCGTCCATGACTTCTCGAATGATCAGATGGAAAATCTTTTTCCCATTAGATAATCCTTCGAACTGTTTAAATTTAATTAGCATTTCTTTACATTTCGATCTGCCGTTTTGATGTCAAAGCGAACAGATATCTGAATAATTGAATATCTTAGTTATTACTAAACAACTTTAACTAATTATCGTATTTCATATTTCAAACGACCCTCATCTTTTCTTGGACGGACTTAAATATTTATAAACTAAAAAAAGTGCCTGAACTTAAAAGTTAGAAAATTCTGTAAATCGCCGTCAAAACTTAAGAATCTGTAGGTCGATTGAAACGAGCATATACGTTTCAAGGTATTTCGAACGATGGTAAATGTTGCCGTAACTTGCATGCAAATTGTAACTGAATTATGTAACAAAACGAGCAGACATTAAACTCGGCGATCGTAAGAAGTATCTTATATGGAATAAGTTTCTTGAGTTACAAAACGATTAAACAGAAAAGGAAATAGCTAAACGTCGCCAAGTATTTATAGAAACGCGTCGTCGAAGGTACAATAAAATTGCGATAAATATCAACTTTACAGATCATATGGATTGTTGAAAACCGAATAGCGTAATTGAATGATTACATATCTATTCGATGCAAATCACCTGGTCGAGTGGAATCTGCGTTTAATCGCTACGCACGTTCTCCTTTCAGATGCACTGCGAGGTGCATCAGGAGTGCACGCGACGGAATGCAATTCTCTTTGCGCGTACAAAAAGTTTTCCAGGGAATCGGTATACTGTTACATTAACTTTGCATATTACTTTTTAACGGACGAGATCCTTTCGTTTCAAAATTTCCAAAAGTCCAACTTGGATCGAAATAATTATTCGAGGGTTAATTTAGAAAAAGTTTGTTAATTAAACCACGTTTGAACCAACCTCCCCTGCGAATGCCTGCCCATTCACCGTGTGTTCAGACCCTCTGGAATCGCTGCAGCCCCAGTGACAATGATACTGTTCTAATTTGTAGACGTCGTCCATCAGTGGACCGCCGCTTAAAACTGCGAACAAAAAAAAGCTCAAACAATCTTATGAAATATCGTAGAATCTTTCTGTCAAGTATTTAGCTTCGAAGCATTATAACGCGTGGATTGTATAGAGTTTAAAACCGGACCTTTACTCAAGACCTGAAGAATTCTGGAAAAAGGCAAACTAGTAAAAAAAAAAAAAAAAAAAAAAATGTATAAAAATTCTATTATAGAGGATTAATTCGCGTGAGATTCCTGGAACGTATCGATCAACAGTTTCGTGTCGATCGAGGAGGCATTTGCCTTCGAGAATTGCTCGAAACGAGGACGACCGTGTCGTGACGCATTATGCGTACTCGCACGTGGAGGCAACGAAACGTTCACACGATAGAAATAGAGCAGAATTTCAGGGAATCGATGGTAACGATAACGAAACGACCAAGGTACCATGGCCTATTTTTCCATAACGATGACAAATGGTCCTGGTACACACCGATAAACGACACTTGTTCACCGTAGAAAGTTGTTTACCTTTGCTTGAGCATCGTTCTCGGTCGTTCACCTTTTGCCACTTTTCTTGACCAATTAGTAAGAATCTGTGTTAACAAGTTGACTGTCGTGAAAATCATCGATAATTACACAATTAATACAAGAAAAGTAAATTAATAATGTAAGGCAACAAATCCAAAGTATTAAATTTAAAAATCAGCTGTCTATATTTTTGATAATAATTAGTATACCATTAAGAAAATCCTGTAATGCACATTAAATCAAATCCACGACAGTAAGTGTAACTAAGTACACAGATAATTACTTTGCAAATTGAAGCACTCGCGATAAAGCCAAGAATAAACTCAATCAAAGATTAATAATTCCTCCGAGGCATCTTTAATCGGCTAAGTCAGAATCCACTCACGATCGGAGTGCAATTTAACGAGCCTCTCTCTTTGCACACGTTCGATAAGCAGATCAGATCGATGATCGGCAGGGTGATTGGAGAAGGATAAGCCGGTGTTGCAGACGCGAAATTCATGTTGTGGACGAAACGCGAACACCAGCTTTCCCTGACGAGGCATACTGTTTAAAGCGTCGGAAACGACCGATTAGAAGCGCGTTTCGTGGCTCTCTCATGCAACCAATTAGCTTTTGTTTCGCGGTTAACGCTGAAATCTACTTCGAACCGGTTGAAATTAAGTTCGTCGCTTCCCCCCCCCACCCTCGACAAATATTCGGGCCAAGATGGTGAAACAACGTTGCCGCGCCTTTTCCATCAACAACAACTGAAAGGCTCAACCAGACGGGAGACTTTAGACGGATTTAAGATTAATTCCTTTCTCTTTGATGCCAATTAGAATTAGATGTTATCGTTTGTAGGTTGATAATCAGCTGCCACGGAGTCTAACGTAATATTAAGTGTTTCAGGTATCCTAAGTTAACTTGGGTACTCTTTTAGTGTTCTAACGATAAGTTAATACGAGTATTTCTGAGTATTCCAAGTTAACCCGAGTATTGCTAAGTACTCCAAGTTAGCGCAATTTTTTTGTAAGCTAACCCGAGCATTGCTAGCTACTCTAAGATAACGCGAGTATTTCTAAGTATTCCGAGTTAACGCAAGTATTACTAAATTATCGCGAGTATTGTTAAGTATTCCACGTTAACGAGAGTGTTTCTAAGTATTCTACGTTAACGCGAGTATTGCCAAGTACCCTAAGTTAACGCAAGTGCTTCAAATTATTCCGAGTTAACGCAAGCACTGCTAAGTATTCCAAGTTAACGCGAATATTTCTAAGTATTCCGAGTTAACGCAAGTATTTCTAAGCTAACGCGAGTATCGCTAAGTATTCTAAGTTAACGCAAGTATTCCTAAGCATTCTAAGTTAACGCGAGTATTACCAAGTACCCTGTGTTAACGCAAGTATTTCTAAGCTAACAAGTATTCTTAAGTATTCTATGTTAACGTGGTTATTCCTACGTAGTATAAGCAAACCTAAAAGTATCCCCAAGTATTCCAAGGAAACGTAAGTGTCGCAAGTAAATTTAGCTATCCTCGACATTTGAAGGGGATAATAGACAAGGGAAAAGAAAGATTTCAAACGACTTGGTGAAATCTTGAATCAATCGGGAGTTGATCTATCAGTGAGAGTACATATTTGCAATTCAATGCTGATCGAAATCGTTCTCACGGTGTATGCCCGTCGTACTTTCAGCTAACCGACAACTTCTTAGTTTCGCATTTAAATGCACGAAGCCAGGACTCTCGCACGACACAAGTGCCGCTACCTCGTTCTTTAACCCCAAAAGTTCTACACAGTTCTTTTACCTTCCTTTCATTTCAATGAAGTGCACGAAATAGTGCGAAATTCGTTCTTAACACCATACTCTATTATTTCACATCTATAAGATATTAAATCGTTCTTAATCCTTTGAATACTTTGGTCCACCTTTTATTCTCTTTTATACAAGAATTTTTTAATAACTTACTCACTAATGCTTAACACGTTGAGCGCGGCGCCGATTTTGCTGTCCTTCCCGTTCGGCCGGCATGGCAGCGAGCGCTCAATTATGTTATGTTATATTATATTATATTACATTTATTTTTTAACCTTGACACTGCCGGTGCCCACACACCGACGCCGCCCATACGAACAGTTTGAACTTTGGAAATTTCATATTTGAATATTTGAAAATTTGGAAATTTGAGATTTGAAAATTCGAAATTTGGAAATTTAATATTTAGAGATTTGAGATTTGGAAAGTTGGAAATCTGAAATTTAGCAATTTGAGATTTGAAAGTTCGAAATTTGGAAATTTGGAAACTTAAAATGTAGGAATCTGATATTTGAAAGTTCGAAATTTGGAAATTTGGAAATTTAAAATATAGAAATCTGATATTTGGAAATTTGAGATTTGAAAGTTCATAATTTGGAAATTTTAAAACTGAAAAATCGTGATTTGAAAGTTCGAAATTTGGAACTTAGAAAACTTAAAGTTTAGAAATTTCAGATTTGGAAATTTCCAAACGAAAAGTCCACTGTCAGTCCCCAGGGACCGACGTCGCGCTCAATATCTTGTAAGTGTATCGTGCTCGTGTATTTTCTAACTGTCCGACGCTCGAAGGATTATTGAAACAGAAAAGGAAAAGCTTTAAGTTTGAAAATGAAAATGGCCTTACACGTGCCCTCGCCATCGGTGTCCATTCGCCAGCAATAACCAGGATTAACGAGCTTCCGGGAAGCGGTGGCCGGATACTTCCATTGCAACGGTTTGCTACTCAATGCTTCGTGATCAGATTCGACCCGATTTGTCTCGATATTTACAGGACTTTGCCTCGATCCAGCAGCCATTGGAAATTTCGATACCCACGTGCTGGGTCCTGAAACAAAGAACCAAACAAGAACATAAAAAGTTTGTTTCAACATCCTTTATATCTTCTTCGTTTCATTTCTTATACATGAGCCACTCTGAAAGTTTTGACAATTTTAAACTTATATTATTTTCTATAAACAATTGAAATGACGAGGATCGATTTTGATCGAAACCTGTATAACCGCGTGTTTTTATCTCATCTTAACGCAAAGAACAACAAACGAAATAATAAACTACGATCAAAGGATAAAATTCAAAGGTCATCGACGTACATACATTATTATAAGAGTAAAAAAAAAAAAAAAGAAAGAAAAAAAAAGAAAAAACATTCATTGACGCGAGTCGGGATTTACGTTTATCAGTAACTGACAAGCAAATGCGTATTAATAAATCGAAATTACCACGCTATTTTACATTTCTATCCTGTTTGTTCCACAACTTCGCGTAAACAACGGCCCCGTTTTAACTTGACAAACATTTATAGACAATTCGGCTCGTTTTCGTGACATTAAAATCGGGCCAAACGCGATAGCTGAATATTAATAAGCGACGCAAACATTCGTCGTCGCACGTGCTCCGCTTCTCTAACAAACATAAAAATAAACACATAAATTAAGAGCCAGGAAAAGAACAATCTGTTCACCAACATTTATCATCGACAATCGTAAAAAAGCTCAATTGTTCGATAATAATTTATCGTTTATTTATTGATCGAGATCGATCGTTCGATCGTTTGACATTATTTTTTTGCATCGAATAACAGAAACACGATATTAAATGAACCATTGTTTTGAAAATAATACGAAGGATCGATAAACATTTAATTGTGCTCATTATTTTTCAAACAATTAGAAGATAACAATGATTTTTGCGACTGATAACGAGCAATTATGATTATCACCAAACGAGAAAGGCCGTCAGAACTTTATAAATCTAATCGGCATGGTTAAAAATAAACTTCGCTTTTCATAAAATATCACTTTCTTGTTCGAAGCATCAATTATTAACGATTATGTTACAGTTGTTTTTACGAACGTACAAAATAAGTGCTTCGCTTCCAGCTTTGGGCTTTTTCCAAATTGTTATTAAATAGAGAATATTTTTTAATCATTTCTGTTATTAAATAGCGAATAGTAGGTTGTAAATTATTAAGATTGTAAGATTCAAACGATTTTGAATTGAAATTCAAGAAAAGATCGTTGATTTAATTGCGAAGTTTTATATTTAGCGGTAACATAATTTCATAGAAAAATTTAATACTCAGAAATTAATTTATAATTATTGTATCCCTTTGTAAACTTCGTCTATTATTCTTACAATTTTTCGTAATTTCTATTATTCAGAAATTGGAGTACCTAATACGACGATTTCTAATTAAGTAATTGAAAGGATATTAATAATGCAACCGACAAATTTCTACGGAAATTCAAGCGTCACTCACATATAGGTAGATGACGTGGTAGTTAAAGTGTTAATCTGAAAATTCAATAACGTTTACTTCAAATAACGTAATATTGCACCAGAATACAATTAAACAGCGAAGAATTTTATTTTGAACAGAAAAAAGAAAAAAAGAACGTACGTTAAAACCCAATAATACAAATGTGCTTATCTTGATTGTTCAGTTATCGAACCACACAAATAAGCTTCTAATTGATATAACGTATGACCGATTCTAAAAAGCAATAACAATGAACTAAATACATTAATTACGCAAGGGTGATAATATTAATTGCTGACAAATTATAAGCTTGAATCGTGAGACTCTTTATCTCACACGTCACGTGCCGGTACATACACCCGTTTGTTATCTTGCCATACGATTCCAATATTTGTTCACAACAAAATGGTATCCTTCGAATCTTTTCTTTTTTTCCACTCGTTTGTCTGTTCGATGTCACTTGAGAAAACGTCTCTTGTACGAATTTATTATCCTTCGTATTTGGAAAACTCACGGTCACGTGAAATCTTAATCATATTACGTACGACCGTGTACAAACTAACGCTTTATCAAAATGCTAACACTGCTTGATATGATGTGGATAAGGAGAAGTGTCATATAATTGTCAAGAAAGGGAAATGATCCAAAAGGATACGACGATAACAGCGCTACGTTATTTCGGTTTTGTTGTAATTTGCAGTGATTTAATCATGAAAATTCGAATATCGAAGCATTAATATGATTCGGATTTGAAATTCCATTACTCGAATACCAGTGGAATTTGAATGATTTGAGTACCAGTATTTTCATACGAAATTTGAACAATTTGAATTTCATGTCTCAAATAAAATATGAGTTTGAAATTGCAATAATTCGAATACCAACGAAATACCTGATTTGAGGTTTACTATTTGAATATCAATAGAATTTGAATTAAAATGAATTAAAATAAACACCGAATATGAATATCTAAATAATTTGAGGTTTAATCGGAGATCGTGATAATTGGTCAACGACATTTAAATACAAATCCAGGACACAGATTAAACGTAGATCATCTTCGAAAATGGATAGGTCAAGGAGGATCAGTTTCTTGCTTTCAAGATCAGACGATATCGCTTCGCGATATTTTTATCGTTAAACGATTTTGCAATACATCGAACGAGCGCACATGTGCGATAACGTTAAACAGGATGAATCAATGTTGCCAAAACGAAATCGAGTCGATAGAAAACAACTCGTACTTCATTGGACTGTCCGTAATAATCAAGATCCAAATCAATCTATCCCTACTTTCGTTCACAAATAAATTACCATCGGCACGATTTGATCGGTTTATTTTTAGATACTTCGTGTACAGGACGTTGATCTCGATTCGTTGAACTTATAAATTTTTAGCAACAGAGACAAAAGTAAGATATCAACACTTGAATCAAGAAATCTGAAACAAATCATTTGGAATTTTAGGAAATATTAATTAAAAGTCAGATTTCGATTTAACTCCATGCAATTTGACTAATTAACCCTTTGCACTCGGCTGACCCCTCTGAGGGGACATACTTAATTTGTTAAAGTATTTTAAAACGTGAAATTGAAGTTTTATTTACATTAGGTAAAGCGAAAAGAAATGTTTCTTTTTCTTAACACTTGGATGCCTTTTTCAAGTCAAAACAGCCAGAATATTATAAAAACGACATGGAAAAGTTGGCTAAATTGTGGCAAGATATTTTAAATAACCATGCAAATTATCTGTCGGAATAAATATTGTGTATTTTTTTTTTTGGTAAATAAATTTTTTCGCATCGGAAAAAAACAACATTTCTTTTCGCTTTACCTAATATTAGGATATAGAAAATTTAGAAGAGGAATAAAAACAAATAGATTCACAAATATATGTAACTCTTCTCTTCCAAAATAGTGCACTGTGTTTTGGAAATTTCTCTGTCAAAACAGACTAGATTCGACCGTATCTAAAAATGCTCCGAGTGCAAAGGGTTAAAGCAACATTGAAATTGAAATATGTATAACTTTACATATTATTTCTGTTTGTCAGACACAACGTGCGTAAACGTCAAAGGGTTAAATAGTTCGCATGGTTCGATCTGAAAATTCAACGTACGTCATCTAGCTTCTTTGCGAAGCAAATGTTTGACCTCGAAAACTGTTCACCGAGTACTATTTGTCGGTGTTAGAAGAAAAAACACAGCTGTTCAGTGCAAACGTTCCTCTTTTCTTTTTATCACAGGATCCACGTTCGTTTCACGCGTGGTTCACAGCTGCGTACCAGCACGTGATGATAATGATGATATAATATGCGAAACACGTAATCGTTGCGATTATGCGACGATTTTCGTACACAATTCACTTGTCAAGTGTCCCATATCTCGTCTTTCCTTCGAGTATCTCGTCCGACCGCAAGGAAATATTCACGAAATAAAATTTGCATAACAAGAATAATTCTAATTCGAACGAGAACTTTCTAAATTTCCTAATAATTCTTCCTACATCTTTTCATGCCTGCTGAAGATATTATATTTTCTAATAGGACAAGTGGCACAGTGAAAACGGACGTACGTAGTCAGACACGATAAAATCCTAATTATTAAGAATGCATTCGATTAATTTTCAATCTTAACCTTTCGATTCGATAGCCAGCATTATTACCTTAATATTAACGCTATCCACGGTTTATTTCACAGTTCTTTCTGTCAATTATTTGATTGTAACACCGGTGACTGACGAAATAAATTCGTATAACCGAATAAATAGAAGACGAAGTGTGTTTCGATCAGATAATTAATCAATCGCGTTCACAGTGCCAGTCGTCGCGTTAATTCACAAAATAAAAGGGAAGAAACGTGTCTAGCACTTGACCAGACTAGTTTGTTCTTGCTTATTGAAGATTCCATTGACGGTGATCACAGAGCTGGCCGCACTTCGTCAAGAAAAATATCGTCCCGAGGTCGTCGAGGTCTGTTCGAAGGTTCGTTCAACCTTGTCAAACGAGCTACCAAGCTTTGTACCACCGCGCTACCATCACTGTAACGAGGATTTCTTCGTGGACCTTGCACTTTGACCTCCCTCGATCCTTTTTTTTTTTATAAAGAAACTCTCTGGTGACTCACGACAGCAAACTGTTTATGACGGTTCAACGGTATGTTTCGTTCAAGATCCATCGGTTAAGTTACTTAGAATTCTTGCCTTTATTTTGAGCGATTGATTATACATATGTGGGACAGCGATGACGAACCCACGAATCGTGATACAATTTCAAGGTACTCGTATGAAAAAAATACTCGGTTGAAATACTTGATAGAAAAAGAATTGGAAATCATTAAAAGACTATAAATGTGGGAACAGTTTAAATTACCTTGGAAGTCTTATATGTACCGCAGGAATATTGATTTCGAATGATCCCTGCATTAGTACAAGCGGAAGAACATAATCAATTTGATATTCTACTTTGTTGTAACATAACGTTAATTTTATATTTCGATCATAATAACTGGGTATTAACACGTTGGCTGTCGCGGGGGTCACCGGTGACCGGCACCCGAAATTTTTTACAATCAAATAATTACCAAAAGAAGCGATGAAATAACCTGCTATCAGCGTTAGTCTTAAGCTGATAATGCTAGTTAGCGAACTGGAAGGTTAAATTTAAAAATTAATTGATTGTATTCTTAATAATTAAAGTTTCAGCGTGTCTGATTACATACGTCCATTTTCACTGTGGCAGTCAACGTGTTAATAGATTAATTGCATTAACATCGGGTCAAATGTAAATTCTTAAACGTTATACCTTTTACGCAAAACCGGATGAGAAACAAAAACTCGTGATGACTTCCTGTTTATTCTATAGAATACCATATCGGACGGTGCATTCGGTTCGTGCAAGGACTTCGAATTAAACGCAACTCAAATTGAATAAGTACATACAGATTTTCCGACGATCAATGTATCTTCTGTGTAATCGAATGTGATAAGATAATCGTTTCGCGTATTCAAAGTTGATTATATTCTGTAAAATTATCTCGTATTAGGTTAGATTGGTGACGTTGAATGGAACAAGGTAAGTATTACGTATCAAAGTAACACACGATACGAAAACCACCGAAATCGATATACAACCAAGAACAGAACCGTCTGTGTGTCTATAATGCGTAAACCTTCTACTGGCCAGTAGTTATCATCAATGATTCAAAGCTGCGGTTCTGTTCAATTTCAATCAAACTCCCTCGAGAGATTTGCAACCGATATTTATGAGGATGTATAACATGTGTTCAGAAACTTTCATCCTCTTAAGATTTCCCGGAAATCAGCACTTGGACTGTGGATCGTTGAGATAACTATAATTTAAATTTCATTCCACAGCCCTCTTCTTGTTTTTATTTTCTAGATTTAACAATTTTTCTGTAAGTTATTTTTATCAGAGTATTTCTAAAAATAATATTTTCAATTATAATATATTATTATTTTTGCAATTTTTCTTTCAAAATCTAAGGATCTGATTTGGTTAAGATTGACCCAATTGCAGGTTAGCAGACGTCCCAGTTTTGAACAGAATGTCTTAAAATCTTACGTTTTATATTTGTTAACGTTAAGTAAAGTCGTCTTGAACTGATTCTTATGTGACCCGAATTTCACGCAAAGTGTCACGGGGAAAAATGAAAGATCGTATGGATTTCAACGAACGCTTCGGGGCGTCACGAGCGACGAAAAAAAAAAAAAAATAATGATCGCATCGAATATTACTTTCCCACCCTACACAAAACGCAACACGTGTTCGTGATTAAAAAAGGCGCGGGCTGAAAAACTGTACCTCAACCACCGCGTTTCACTCTTTTAAATATCTCTTTGGGATTTCGATCGTTGGAATAAATCGTCGGAATTTTTACCTACTTTGAAAATTTCCCTCAATATCCATCAGCTTGTTGCAAATTGAATTCGTGCGATTAATTTCCAGGTGGATTTTTCAAAATATTTCGCGAAAACAAATTGTCAGGATATTAAGTTAAGAATATCAACAGCTTGTGAAACATTTTGCAACAAGAATTGTTCATTTTGTGCCATTGTGACCTATATTGTATCCAGAACGTTGCAGAAATATGCCATTCCATTTTAAAAAGCAAAAATGACTTCTCAACGCGTCGTTTGGAAGATGAAACTCTTTTCTCTGTTTTTTAAAAATTATTAATTCGTCGTTGGAGAGGTCAATTTTCACGGTCCTCCATGGTGTGTCCTTAAACGATGACCGCAATATGACTGTACTTCCGGCCGTGATCGAGTGTCACATGACAAGGGGCAGCGAAACAAACGACCGATTGCCATTTCTCGGCCGAATCGCCGCGCTGGCACACGCTCGGAAAGCCAAACGACTTAATCGTCGATCAGCACGCCGGCCAGGAATTTATGCAAATCACGGTATCCGCCAGACTTCGCAATTGCACTCGCGCCGGTTCAAAGATAGCGCTGACAAATTGGCTCCGGATTAAGGGCATTTCGGGCAGGCGTGCACGATATAACAGGGGGTAGGCGAAACGAAACTGGGTCTCCGACCCTTACGATGCTTTCGTGTACGTTTCACTTTACTATTAAACCCCTCGTATGCATACACAGGGTGTCCGAATAAAATTTATAGACGTTCTATTATCATACTGGGGGTACGTGGTAGTTCGGATTGTTAGTATCTGTTAATAGTCCTCCTGTGGTTAACGTTTTCTTCAATTTAATAACCACGGTTTGGTAGTTCCAATTACTAATGCACACAGCAATAGTTTGCCTTAATTTCGTTAGCTTTGTTCGATGCTAATTTTGTAATTGAAAAATAAGGTAAGAATGAGAAGAAATTGAAAATTATTAGAGTTAGAATGTACGATCATCGAAGGGTTAACTTGTGATTGTGGTGGTGACATTATTATAACTATCAGTGTTATCTAACTTGTTCGTTATCGTGTTTCTACTTGGTACTAGGATTCAAGGTGTATACACATTTTATCGTGATAACCTATACGAATATTTTCACTAAAGTTTAAGTTCACGAGATAGATAGATACATGTGTCGATATCGTTCGACGATATTTTGAGTGGAAATTATTTAGTTTATCCCCTTGATATACTACTGAGAATTTATCACCCACGACTTGTACTTATCGATTGAAATAAAAAAATGAAAATTTTTAATCAAGTATATTTTTAGTTACCACCGATAAGGTTTAAGAATTACTGATTAACTCCAACAGTAATAAGATTTTATTTTTATACGGATTATCAACGGAAAGAGGTACTTTATAGCCACCAAAACAAAAAATTCCTACAGTTACTTATGATATACTGAAACTTTATATACGAATTAAAAGACTATTTAAATTAAAGATATAAACTTTGACTTATAAAACTGTCGAGAAACTTATTATTTAAATTTCAATTTTGCAAGCATTTTGGAAACTATTTGGAAACATTAACGACTCGATTAACACGTTGGCTGTCACCGGGGTCACTGGTGACCGGTACTCGAAATTTTTCACAATTAAATAATTACCAAAAGAAATGATGAAATAAACCACCGAATGCTAGCTATCGAACTGAAAGTTTAATAATTTATTAGGATTTCAACGTGTCTGACTACACACGTCCGTTTTCACTGTGCCAGTCAACGCGTTAAACGCAGCCATGGAAGGTTTATTTTCTCGCGCGGTTTCTTTCAACGAACGGAATTTTCTTTGGCAAAATCTACCAAGCGGAACGTGGAATGTTTTGACAAGAATCATCGTCATGTGATTCGTCAGCAACGTAAAATTAGAATATTCCGTGTTTCCAGAACCACGGGTCGAGCACATCTTTTTAATATAACACGTCTGTTTATCACCTTCGAATTGCGTGGTAAATGTTTAAATGTTTCATCAAACCAATTTGGTACATCGGATGGAGTTACACCAAAGGATGCTTTATCATTCCGAAATATTAAATTATTCCCATCTTGCAGCTGCTGCAACGGATACAGTCACACATGCGACAAAAATCTAATACGCGGTAAGTGAATTCCTAGTTTTGGAAGTTGGAATTAAAATTAAAAATTTACAATTCGGAATCGACGAAGAAGACTTTGCATACTTAAGAAATTAATGTAGGGTATTAAAAAAAAACATAATTGGATCATAAACTTTGATTATAGAGTTTCGAAACCCGAAGTACCGAGTTTCGATTATAATCGAGAAAATCACGGTTTAATATTGCAAGTAAATATACGGTACAAGGGTTCGCGGTATTTAAAAAAAAAAAAAAAACCACGATATTTTGCCTAGAAAAACGTTTAAATGCGAACGACCCGTACACGACGTGTGCGTGTTTGAATCTCGTTACCATCGCACACACAACGTTACTTCCTACATTCTCGCATTATATTCACGTGTTTACGACTAGTACGATGTACGGTTTCAGCAAGCTATCTGCTTGCATATATGCGTGAACACACCTTTAAATACTATAACGATTCTAATTTTATGAAATTTGAATAGGTATCTCCTAGGGGAAATAGCGCCATAGGAGTCGAATACTGAACAATTACTACGTATCATGTATTGGGGTTAGTATTCGTTTCAAAGAGGGTTCGTTGATTTAATAACCAAGTAAAATGGATGATGGATTAGGTAAATTATCTTGTCGGGGTATAATCTCCAGTTACTTTGAACTATAAGATAAACGGCGAGGTCTACTTCTCCAGTATTGCCACTTTTTTCCCCAGGAAAGTCTATAGTGTCCGACAGGGTATATTTTGTAATTTGTAAAGACTGGTATTAACCCTTTGCACTCGATTGTCCCGTCTGAGGGGACACATTTAATTTACCAGAGTATCTTAAAATATCAAAATTTAAGGTTTACTTATTTATATTAGAATACAGAAAATTAAGGAAAGCAATACAATACTTTTCTACTAAAATAGCGCATATGGTTTTTGCAAGTTTTGTTGGAAAAGTAGATTAAATTCAATCGTATCCAAAAATGCTCCGAGTGCAAAAGATTAAATATGTTCCATCGAAATTTTGGTGGCTGTCTGATGACTTTTCAGACGGTCCGAATCTCTGGATTTCTGGCCATGCCTGTGCCAGGTATATCGTCCGAGAAAGAAAACAACCATCTTCTCTTTCGGACGACAGACCTGGCGACATGACCAGAAATCCAGAAATTCGGACCATCACAGGTAGGGCTACTTGCGCCAATTACTTGCACAGTCTAAACCAGCCTAAACATTTTTAATAAAATATTAATCTCCGCTCTTCACTTTATCCCCAAGATTTGATAAACTCTGTGTCAATAAACAACAACAACCATCGCATTAAATTTTGATGCGATAGATGTAGTTGGTTTAAACGACTAAAAAGAATTTAATATAAAAATAAATATACATGTACGTATATATTAGTAGTTTTCAGTTGTTTTTTTTTTTTGTATTTTAACCCTTTGCATTCGAGTAGTGCCTCTGAGGCGCCATATTTAAATTATGGGAGTATTCTAAAATGCGAAATTTCACTTTCACCCGTATCAAAATATAGAAAATTAAAGAAGGGAATACAAATCAACAGATTCTCAAATATTTCTAACACTTTTCATCCAACACAGTGCGTTTGGTTTCTGGAAGCGTAGCTGGCAAATTAGATTAGATCCGAGTGCAAAGGGTTAATAAAGTTTTTATCATTTAAAACGTGTCTATATTATTACATCTATTAAAAAAATAAAAGCTAGGGAGGCGCCGAAAAAAATGTTTTTTCTAAACTCTAAACAATACAACCTAAAATACCTTCTCTACGGTCAAGCGACTCATTGTCTTTTGGAGTCCCTTAACGAGAGAATCACTCTGTACGTGCATCCACACCGTGCACCCCGAGGGCAACGAACAACACACAGAGAAACGAACGCGTGTGTTTGCCAGGAGAAACAGGTGCATCGGCCTGAAGCACAACGAGGAAAATTATTGATTTTCATTTACCCACAGAGTCGGTGGTGTCCCGTGTTAGCATGGCGAATGTAAAGCCGTCCCTTGGCACGACTAGGACGGCCTGCATTCGAAGACAATGGCCTTAAGTCGGTAAGCCTGAGTTCCATCGTGAAACTATCCAAATCGAACGTCAATTATAACCAACGCCTATTTTTCATTTTCGTTTCAAGCTCGAGGAAACGGGGTAGTTCGGGTATTTAGAGCGATCGTTCTGTGGGAGGCGAAAACGGACAAAACGGTTAGGAGAAGTTCGAAGGAACCGTTGGTCAGGAAAAAAAAAAGCGAACGACTATCGTTGACAACAGAAGGAAAAAAGGAGCGAAGATGTACGTGCTGCTTGTCAAAGTGTTTACCTAAATACACAACGGTTACTAAACTGACAAGCGGCAAGTTAGCGAAAACGGGAGATCGATTCGCGTATAAATTCCGCGGTTGGACGACGGGTAATATAGTCTGATAGGGGAAGGCACGAAAGTGCCCCTCTCCGATTTTGATGAAACTTCGTGAGTTTGTTAAGCAGACAAAAATAAGAGACACGTATTTTTTTTTATCGGCTGAGATGCGACTTTAAGGAATGAAACCGTTCCTTAAACGTTGAAAACCATACGAGATACATTAAAACTTGTAATAGGAAAGTTTTATGGTATTTTGTATATAATGACAGGATGTATCTCTCACTTTTGCCTGCTTAACAAACCTACGGAGTTTCATGAAAATCGTAGAGGGACACTTCCGTGCTTTTTCTTGTGAGCATAACGGAGACGCAAAAGGTGAACCGTGGTGTTATCAAAGCGATATAAGGAGGTAGGAGTTAGTAATAAGTTAGAGATAGGGCGACTAGTGTAAGAGTAGGTTAAGGTAGGAATTAAGGACACCTGGGCGCGTACTTTACTACCCACTGCACCACCACTCTCACTCCTGATCCCGCAGTTCGATAAACATTGTTTCTATTTTCTAGAAAATTCAACGAACGCGATTAACCCTTTGCGATTTCAACATTTTTTTACACGAGTTTGGACTATTTTTGGTAAGCTTTATTTTGGAAAGAATAAGTAACAAATATTTAGAAATCCATTAATTCGGTGTTTCTTCGGTTAATTTGCTTATGCTCTGATAGGAATAGAAATATTGTAATATCAAAAGTTTCGATGTTCTATTAGAATACTAATTATGGAATTTAAAATGTTTTCAATTTCGCGGTAAATTATAGGTATGTCGCCGCTCGGCTGCGAAACGGTTAAAATAGAAAAATCGAATTTTCTTGTATATATTTATTTCGTCCGAAATTGCAAAATCCACGATATCGATCAATTTTGAAAAGCGTTTAATTGCGGACATTTTCGAACGCCATCCGACGCACCGTCTCGTACTGAAATCCGTTTACGATGTTATTCTTAATTATTTCCTTCGAGGAAATTGAACGTTTATCGCTGTGTCTAATCGTTATGATTCATGTATATTTCGTACGAGCATTCCACGATTTTTAATCGGCAAACACTGCCATTGTTTCGAAACTTCGTATCAACGTGTGATCTTTCCTTTACGAGATAAGTCGTGGAATGTCGCAGAATCATAAGAAAACTAAACGAAACAGAAAACGAATTTTTCTAACAATGAAACAATATCGCGTACATCCTGATTATAAACGGATCAAAAACAGTCCGTTAACCTCGAAAAAAAGTCAACCACTCTCGAGTTTCGATTTAAAAATAAGATATCCTTGTCGATTCTTGGAAAACACTGTAAAAATGTTGAAAAAACCAACATACCGTTACCGGTTTCTCTTACAACTCGCGTTATCTGTTTTTGCTTCGTCAAACTATTTTTACCAAGCGAGATTTTTCTTCGAGTACCGAAGTGAAATAGGAAAAACCTTCGTCGAATGGAATGCGAGACGAAATACACAAAATCGAATATTTATAGTTACAAACGAGTTCAATAATAGATGTTAACATGGTGTATCAATGTCATATTAAAATCAATATAAATGTTTAATTTCTAATGAGCCGTAACTATACCTAGGAAGGTATTACCTAATAGGTTAGGGACAAGTTTTGATTAATATTTCTTGAAAATGAGAAACGTGCCAATTAGAAAACACGTCCACTCAATTTTTGGACGAATAAATGATTTATATATCTATATTTTAGTATTAACTGGTAAAGTATAATTGGTATATTATATTTGGGTACAGTGCATTAGTATTTCAAGGAATATATTAATTTTAATTATTAATTACCATTTTTAGTAATATTACCAAATACTACTAGTGTAACGTTACCACTAATAACATTATATTTAGTATTTTAGTGGTATACTATTATACTACTATATTACCAGATATACTATTATTAATATATTCCAGTTTAATTAAGAAAAAAAAGGAAAGGAAAGGAAAGCAGATAAGAGACTTGGTCAGATGGTCGATAAAGTTAATCGTCGATTCTAATTTTCCCTTGTAACAATTTATAAAATGGTTAGCGGAAGTTACACACGCGATTTATAATTTGAATGAACAAACTAGTCGATAAGTAAAAAGGTAAAGTAAAGGTAGGACAAGTAAAAAGATAAATGCATCGGATAAACCGATATAATCGAATGGAATAACAACGTGCAGATCATTCGAGAGAAGTAGGATTTATCGGTGAAACGCGACGATTGTTTAAGATGGTAATCGACTTCCGGTATTTTAACAATGAACCCTCCCGACCGGTATGTAAGAATCGAAATATTTCATTGAACGATGCAAATTATTCACGAACCGTTCTAATGTAAATTTAAACGGGAAAGCAATGCACCGTCACTCTGTAACTTGTTTCTGTTGTAACCTCGTGTATAGAACAGGTTCGTACATAACCAATAAAAACTCACCATTTTGGATAGAGTAGTCCCATTCGCTCTTGTCGGCCATTTCAGTGAATGATGGGATGATTGTGATCCACGGAAAAAACTGTGAATCCAACCGAGCTTCGTAGTCGTTCGTCTTGTCAAGTTTTCTAGTCCTCGATTTAAACGAAAACACGTCACTGTTACGTTACTCTCGACGTAGCCACGATCTCGTCGATTTTCTCGATCGATCGAAACTCGAAGCTAAAACGGTTGACAGATCCGAGACGTTAACAACTTCAGCTCGTATCCATTTAATTTAAACGTCGTCTCGCGAACGAACTGACTACCCGAGCGCGCATTTATCCGACTTGACGCGCGCGTCGTTTTCCAGAAGAAATATTTCAAGATAAAAAAAAAAAACTGTTTGTATTTTGTCAACCGAAAGACGAAAAGGTTATCCACCTCTCGCTCGAGCGTCCACGAATGCGACGCCGGCCGGCCGATTGCTGGATTTTATACGCGCGCCGGTCACGTGACCATTCCCATGGTAAACCGTGCGTGTGCGCATGCGCGGCCGAATGTTTACACGTGAGCCGCGAATCCCCCACCACATTCAAATTAGCACGTGCTTGTTTATGATCAACATCGATCAATTTCGGAACTCCTGGCCTTCTAATTGTTCGAAATACGACCGGACAAGTTATTTTTAAGCCATTTCGAAGCTTCCGTCGTATTCTGAAATACTTGAAAGCGATCTAATCGATCTAATCGATCACGGTCAGCCGAGTTTACACCATGATAGGGGACAATAACTAGGTGTACACGTTCTAACACGTTAATGATTCATTCTATAATCTACTTCAAACGGAAACGTTAATTCCGACGAAACGATAAGGTAATGCAACACGTTCCAATTGTCCTATTCAGTATGACGAGGAGAAATCAAACACGGGAGTCTCTTGAAACAGCCGCCTAAGCGATTTTCGTTCTCTTGCAAAACGCCACGTCACTTAGAAATTCAATATTTGCTTTTCAGTCACGTGCTGTTTAATTTATCTATCAATTAATCCGTCTTATTTACGCCTGATTAAGAACGGATCGTATTAATCGTGGAATTTAAACCTTATGTTTTATTTACCTGTCAAATATCGTGCGTAAAGCATACCAATCGAATCGTCAAAATATTTCCTCTTATTCTTTCTTATTTGTATACTCGCCTGTCAATAACACGAAACGGCGGGAATTCGTTTGAAATTAAAATAATCATACCGAAACGTTGAAAAATTCAAGGTTTAACAATTTTTTTCCAAATCGCTTCAAATTGACCAAGCCCAGCTTCTACTCGATCCACAACACTGTAGTGTCGTCAATTTCTTTCCTAAGCGGGTCATGATACTAATGCACGAGCAACCAGATATTGTTTCAGTTCGCGACACGTGCGTATATTTCTATGCCCGACGACACGAACGCATTTATTGCACCGGCCAGACAGAATCACCATCAGATAACGAAGCTATTCGTCAACCAAAGAATCACCGTGTTACCATTTACGGACGATCACCGACCGAGATAATTTTCTCATTATACTTTCACCATTTCGCTCGTTGGCTAGAAAACGCTTGACCCAATGAAACGTTCCACGTTTGATCGAAACACACGCCTTATATTTCGACATCCTTCCGTGGCAATCTATGAAATCAGGACACACTAGAGATTTTACAGGATCTCGTATTGATTAGAGAAGCCGCAATTGTTTATTTGCCCGCAGAATAATTGGTTCCCGATCACAGTCATTACGTCTTCGAGCGTGCCTTCTAAACGGGTTAGGGACTGAAACGAGAAAGCAAAGTAAATGTATGAGTTCTGATAACAAAGGTTTGAAAAATAGTGAATAAAATGAAAGAATATGATACAGATTTCTTGATAGAAATTGAAAATTTGCGATCAGAGCGTATCCAAATGCATATTCCAGAAAATTACTATACATATTAGGGTTCTGAAAAGAAAACACAAAGCAGAACCGAAGAATATTATTTCCCAATTTGGGATGGGTCAACGATGGACAGGAACGGTACCGTTATTTTTCGAGCAACTGGTTCGAGAAGTTCCCGTCACTTTAATTTCATCGAAGCTCCGATAACACTGTCACAAGCGAGAGTTATGTCATGAAACGTAACAGTCATTTCATCTTCGTTGTACCAATAAAACGATCGCGCCGCGATGCTCTTAATAAAAATTAATGGATTCCAGCAAATTCCATCGGAAAACGTCGATCGACGTATGCAACTTCAATCTTCTCGCGTACAAGTTTCCCCATGACCTTTTGCGGTTTTCCTCGTGTGGTCTGTCCAGATATTTTTCTGTTATTCCAATGCTTTCAGCTGGCTATTCATTATAAATCTCCGAACGATGCATCTTTTAACGAACAGATCTTTATTCTATTTAACTCGGTTATTTCTTCAGATGCTTCCAGAGGTGTTACGAAACGATTCGAGATCTCTTAGAGCAAATATTTTTCTTTCAAACAAGATTGCAGCAGGATCTGCTGCGATTAGAATTCACGTTTAAAGTGGGCTGACAAGAAGGTGGAATTGGTTCATAGGAGTCGAAGAATACGAGAAAAAATTTACCCACGATTTATTAACATGTCCATCGAATAATAAAAAGAAACGTAAATTTATATTCTGTCATTTGAAATAAGAAATCTGGAATTCGTAATTTTGAAGAGTTTGGTAGTATCAGTGTTATTATATTTTGATAGTCAACGTGTTAACATCTTTTACTGGCGCAATCGATTTTGGTATGCTTCGACGTAAGATCTATCGGTCATTGAACCAAACAGGTCGATAAAAATTCTATGAAACGCCATTTAATTTTAATCGACTGCGACGCGTCCAGGTGGACAGTGATTATAAAACAAGTTTGTAGCTTTAAACTTTGGTAATATAATTTAACATACTACTGTAATATTTCACCCTCCAGAGGAGAGGGTGTGTCAGTTATCAGCCAGCCTTAGGAAATTTGATTTTTGAGTAACCTGCGAACAACGGACCATGGAGAAAAACCATCAATTTGTAACAAATCGAAGTCCGAACTAAGTACTTTTACCTTTCAATTTAGAAATTTCAAAGCGTGTCTTTAAATATTCTTTCGTCAAATATATACGATATATCTATCGTCATCTATATAGGTACATGATTGTCTCGGCTTGGAGGGTCCAAATTAACCTTCCAAGTTTTTGAACGAACCAAAAGTAGAAATGGCTTCAAAAATGCGGAGAGAAAGTTTCGATTCGCTACGAATTCTAATCGACTTCCAAAAGTCTTGAAATTCTTATTGCATCAGTGATTCTTGAAAACGACGAGCGTGCAAGTCTGAATAAAATTGCTCGAGAATACGTCTATTTTCGAAAAGTTTGGACCTCGCCTGTTTTCAACCTGTTTTATTTAAATAAGATTTTAAAATTTTCCATCACAAATTCTCACTTTTCAAAGTATAATTCGTGCATTACTCATCGATTCAATTTTTCCAAAGGAAGAAATAAGTATGGAATATTTCAGTGTACGCTATAATTAACAATATATCATTCGAGGGAACAAACAGCAAAGAAGTAATAACAATTACGTAAGAAAGACAAAAGAAATTGCAAATGTTCCAACAACCGATGACTTACAATGCTCGTGAGGTATCGACAAACCGACTGAACTAACGATCATCGACGATTAACATAAATTACACCGCTCTGTGGACCGAAACAGGTGTTCCTTCTTGTGTTTCAAAGAAAAAATAAAAATAAAAGAGGAGTTGCAAATTGCTTGAACGAATTGTTTAACGTGGCTCTTGATCGATGAACAATTGAACGACCACGAAGGACAAGTAAAGAGACGATTATGTAAGAATCGCGAGGAATTCGAACAGAACATTGTTTCTTATGCATTTCTGAATTAAAATCGTAAAATGGGTCGCGATTCGAAACGATTAATCGCGCGAGCGCTTTCGATAAAATCAACATTAAAGAATACTCTGATTATTCACCTTTCGAAACGAAACGGATTTAACGCTTTGGTTAATAGAAGTCTGTTAATTTATTTATTAATTTTGACGCTGATTAGGAAATTGTAACTTTGTGGAAAAGTTCGATTTAGAATTTTATTTCAATTTTTCTTGACTTTTACCAACGATAACGTGTGATGTACCCTATTATTCGTGTTTTCATTATTTTAAGTAGGATTTTTTGGTACCGACTAGGATTTTCCGTGTTTTTACACAATTACAATCTACTATTGAAACGTGACGAAGATTCGTATTTTCGCTACTATATTTTTAGTTTTTAGTATTTTTACCTCGTCCGGCGTCGTTTATTCCTAACTTCAATATTTATATTTTTCATACATGTATATTACGCATCGAACCAATAACTCTACTATTTTTACATCAAAGGATTTCACACGTATAAATGATTTAATCTTCCCGTTTTCTAGTCCTTTGAACCCACCATCGATTTCGCGCCATATCGATTTCACTATTGTTATTGCATACACACGAAGTCGTTAATCGATCTTTCCTCCGCATGACATAATCGCGTTATCAGAGTTCCTTGAACGAAAGAAAACTCCTAGAATCTTCTATCAAAGCGACATGTGTTTTCCTTACAAAAAAAAATTTCATCTCGAGCATCGATTACACAATCCTCGGTTCCGTCACGATGCAAATTGTCCATCGTTTTTCCACGTTCTATTACCATTCGTTAGCGTTCGCGAAAGAGGCTATTATGTATCGCGATTAGAGCAACGCTAATAATCGTCGACAGAGAAAACGGAAAAAAGAGCGCCGGGAAA
Source organism: Stelis phaeoptera (assembly GCA_943735885.1). Lineage (NCBI taxonomy): Eukaryota > Metazoa > Arthropoda > Insecta > Hymenoptera > Megachilidae > Stelis > Stelis phaeoptera. Next base: position 7,534,296 of record OX030939.1, on the reverse strand, counting down.
TTTATTCGCGGCTGATCGGTTTCAATGTCGGCAGAAGACGAGGTCATCGTAGGATCTCTTTGTCAGGTCCAATCTAATTAATCCTCGTTAAGTCGTTGTCAATTGTTTACGTAAACGAGAATACGTAGACAGACGCAAACATTCGTTCACGAAATGCCCACGTGAATTCTGTTCTGGTTGCAACCGACGCCGACAAGGTGGAAAACACGTGAGTTAATCCTTTTTTGAGTCGATGTTCCTCAGGCCTGATAGATTTTCCTTTTCTTTTTATATAAGTTTCAAGGTGCTTGTAATTCTCGTGATTGTAATCGAAATGTATCCAGTCTTCATAGCTGAGTTCTGTGGGGTAAGATTTGAATTAATTCAGAAAGTTTCATTTCTCTATTAATCTCTATTAAGTCTTCGTAATTTAATTTCATCACAGTTCACGTTTAACTCTGTAAATAATCACTCGTGCTCGAACGATTGACTTTCGAAGTTATTTCCTTTTCAATGAACTTTACGTATTATATATTCTGATTGAGAATTAATTCGTTTGAGAGTGTGGTTGAATAAAAATTCGTTTTTTAACGGGTTAAACGCAATGCTAGGTCATTGAAAGTGGAACACGAACGCAAGGATTAAAATAGAAAGGACAATTCAGAAAGACGAAGGAAGTGGAAGTCGGGTCCTTGAATAAATTCACCTTGCTCGTGGCAAGGTGTATCACGACGAAATTTAACACTAGAACAATTACAAATTTCAAGTTACAGGACTTCTTAACACATTGAATAGGTACTGTAATAATATAAATTTACCGATAGCCATAAAATTATAATTATTACAGGAAACCCATTCTAAAAATTTACAATTTAAACCTTCCATCTGTGATACCTTTTGTCACTAATATAATATTAATATCATGTACAATTTCCTCTGAATTACCGTCAGTAATATAATATTAATGTTACTTAAAATTTCTTGTAACCTTTCCACTCGATACCTTGCGTCAGAATTCTATATTAATGTTACTTCAAATTTCCTGTAAGCTTCCCACTCGATACCTTGCGTCAGTAATATTAATATTACTCTTCTAATCTCTACTCTACTACTACTCTACTAATATTACAGTAATCTCTCCTCTAACACTACTCTACTAATATTACAGTAACATTAATAATATTAATATTATTCCAAATCTCCATTAACTTTCTCTGAATTATCCTATCGCATAATTCGTATATTAAATTCATAATACCCCGCAGTATTCAATCTATCAATATTCTTTTGTCAAAATAAATTTATTTCCATCGCAAAAACAAGTATATTTATTTCATCTTAATTATTCTAACGTTAAGAAAGAGAACAGATCAGAATATCAGATTAATTAAAATGTTTCTTTTTCTTTTCTTTTCATAACCGAAACGACGCACTTCTTCTAATTGGATAAATTACGTTCAAATAAATGGAGTCCCTGTTACTCCCAAAGTGATAATAAGCTCGATCACGAGAAGTGGCCGTACGCGTAACAAGAACGAATGCTCGTTATCCTAAAATGGCTTTATTAACTCTTAACTTTACACGTGTTTTAATATGTAGTACCTTCTCAAAGACATCGGTGTACGTGTGTGTGTTTTTCTTACTTCAACGTTCCTTTGTTCGTCGACGACACCGGTCTAAAAGAATGATTCGCTAATGTGACACAATCTTCTCTTATTGTTAGATAAAAAGGAAAAAAAAAACCCTCCGACTTCCTAATTCGAGAATAGAAAAGAAAGAACGACGTATTATCGGACAAAAATAATTTGCAAAATTCCCAGTCAATAAGTATTATTCTTAATATGTATATATACCATTTTCTGTATGTGTACAAGAAATTCCTTATACGCGATGGAACTTTTTTCTTTTTTCGTTCTTTGGGGATCAATCGAACCTACGCACATGCACGCATATTCATTCTCTCTGTTAAACGTTTCATCGTTCGTTTGTTCCTTGTGTCTCTTTTGTACAAAATACTTTCGAACCACTTTCGATAAAGATTCTTGGTTCGAATTCGACCCCCCTTGGTTCCTACGGTTCTAACCAGAAATTTGTATCAAAATGCAAGAATAGAAATATTTTTTGGTTGCAACTTCATAATACTTACAGACATTCTTTCCATTAACACTTTAACTGCCGCGTCACCCATATGTGGGTTAGAAAGTTGTCAAAATGACTTGCTTCAGATTTCTTATTTTAAATTACAATGTTTATTAAAACGATTTCGCAGAAATGTTCGTTGACTTTTGTCGAGATAAAGAATCATTGTATACATATGTAAGTTTATATTTTATATCTTAATTATTTTGTTTTCCAATTCATTTTTAGTTTAGAAGTTTGGGTACGCCGAATGTCAGTAGTTCTACATAGTGTTAATATCCTTTCGACTGTTTAATTAGAAATCGTCGTATTTAGGTACTCCAAATTCTGAATAACAGAAATTAGGACAAAATTTGATAGAAATAAATGTCTTCGTCTAACGAATTTTTCAGCGCCTTTAGCGTGGCAGTCAAAGTGTTAACCCTTTCGCTACCGGCGGATTCTCCGTCGAACGGAGCCCGGCGACATCACTGCACGCTACGCGACGCCGATCGTGCAGTAAAAAAGGTAAAATAAAATACTATCAGTGGATGTCCAGAGTCAGATACTTATGTAGAACGGCTAGTTGACCGCAATACCTCAGTGGCATCTTATGGAGGGCCACTATAGTGGCCCGTAGTAGCGAAAGGGTTAAATATATTTAAAATGAACGAAATTATAAGCATTGCGGTACTTCAGTTTCCATGGGGTAACTGTGGGTTAGAATCGAACTAAAGATTTAAAATCACAATTGTTTGTAGACATTTGTTAACATTTGCGTTACCATTGAACAATTCTCATAGATTCCAAGGATTACGAAGGTAGAACCATACGATACTGATATTTTACATTTTGACGCAAGTTTCTGGTCATAACGCTTTACCACGTCGAGTGTATACACCTTATAAATATCGTACGTAATTAACGTGTCCATCGCATTAACACAATTGCAGCGGACGAGAGCGATGATATGATTAGAAGCATGATATGAAAGGTGTCCTTGTTTATCGCAGATCATCGAGGGGCTTCGAAACAAGCTTTAAATAGAACTCCATTTATTCGAATGAAACGAATCGTACCCGTTTCTTGGAATTATTATTAAAAGTCCACGATTCCATCACAAAATCATGCGAACGTCTATAGAATAAATTTCTGAATAAAGAAACCGAGAAAGAAGAAAGCTTTACTTAATTAACTCTTCTCCTACCTTTTAACGATCTTTCATATTCTTATAAAAATATTGCAAACTCCAGATCCTCGTTCCTTAAGTTTTCAAAAGCAAAATGAAAAGTTTGAAATGTTAGAAGTTTAAAAGCTAAATGAAGTACCTAACGCAGTTATTAGATTCAAATAAATGGACTTCCATCGTACTTCGATTCGCCAGACGCACGATTAAGGTTCATCCAGCGAGGCCGACTCGAATAAGTTTCTCTTATATGGGAAAAAGCATGAGAAATCTTCTTGAACGGCGCACAACGCCAAAAACGTGATACAAAAATAGAAAATACACTCGAAGGTTTCGTAATCGCTAAGCAACAGTCGAATATCATTTCTTCCTTTTTCTTTTTTCTTCAAACGCAATTTTCTTTTTTTTACAAGATCTGCGATAAAGAGGACGCGATGAAAAGGGGTATCGAGTAGTCGCGTTTGTTAATATACTTAAATCTTCTACGTTACAAAGACGTGAATTAATATTATACCATAATTTTTAGCTTGCATACGAAACACATCCGTTTATCATTCTACATACACAATTATCATCATCAGCAGCTGCATCATAATCATTCACACGCGATTTACTTAGGGGTGACCCCAAATTTACGGATTCGTTAACACGATCCTTCCTTCTCGTCTTCTTCTTCTTTTTTGTTTCTTTTTGTCAACTCTATTTCTTCATCATCCTCGTGTCTTCCTCTTTTAAAAAATATCAGGAAACCATCGAGGGCATCGAAGAAACGTTTGCGTGTACGTACCCGTATCCCCGTTAACCCTTGGCTGGAATTTGGAATTATCCTATCATTTAAATATTCTATAGAAATACTTCAAAACTTAGTAAATATCTATAGAAATGTCAATACTTAGAGAAACAGAAACATGGAAATATTTTAAAATTTAGCCAATTGCAACAAGGGTCCAAGGGTTAAAGCACGATGGCTCGTTATCCCTTCGCTGGATATTATTCGACGATCTCGTAACAGAGCAGATGGTAAGAATTTTCAAAATCATTTATTTCTTCCTTCGTTTGTTTATCAAATGTACCAAAGGGTACGGGTATCACGCTTTTTGTATACATTAACAGTAGATTTTGTCACTTCGTCTCATCATTCTTTCCCATTTCTTCTTTTCTCTGTTTTAAATAGTTAGTACTTCTTTTCAATTTTTTTTTTTTTTTTGGTTTGGTAACTATGTAAAGTTTAAATTAAATTAACTCTCGACGCGGGTGTAAAACCGTTAAGATACATAAGGCTTGCATTTTGTTTCTTCATTTTCCACCGCGGGAAGTACAAAAATCTTAAAAACGGGTCGTGCATAGGAAAAAAAAAGAAGCTTCCTCTGTACAGGGTGCATGTTAAACAAAAAGAAAAACGAAAATGATTAAGAATAATAAACGAAGAATCGTAAAAGGTAAATGCTACGACGTGAATCTGGGCAGCGTTTTAAACGATATTCGAATTGAAATGGCTGCGACAGACTCTGTCTATCGAACGACAAATAGGTAATATACATATTTATATTATATATTTGTATATATTATCATTAGGTATCCTTTTATTCTGCATGGCCTACAGCGCCAATGGAAGCATTTTGCTGTCACTCTGCAAATGGCATCGCGCGAACGGATATATTCGATAAAGTTACGATTTTAAAAAAAATTCTCAGTTCTCTTCTTTCATCTTCTTCTTTTTCTTTCTGTTTAAGTCTGACAACTGATCATCGAATGAGACAGTTCGTGTTTTCTCTTCGTTCGTGTACACCTTCCACGTATCCCTTCTGTTATCTTCACATTTATTACATAAGACGGTGTATAAAAAAATGATTGAGTAAAGGGGCGTTGAAAGAAAACTGTCTCAAACGACGATTAGTTAAAGTTTTTCACATTTCATTCATCACGTGGCAGTGTTTATACGTTGTTAAGTAGGTACGTTGTACGATAAGAAGATTCGTTAAGTCGATAGTCCTTGATACTTGGAGACCAGTGAACAGCTGTTTAAGTCTTTTAGTAGAACCATTAGAAAGATACGCGGTTTCTTTTTTCTCATGTTTTTCGTTCACAGCATTGATACCCTTATTGCTTAAAAAATGGCACTGATTACTGAAACGTGAACGAGTATCGTTGCTGCACATCCGACTTCGTAATCGCCGAATAAAATACATACATTCGCCTTGACGAGGCTGGTTCTACAGTTTCGTAAACCTAAAACCTAAAAATATCCGCTTTATATCCGGTCGGAGTAAGTAAATCACCCCCCCCCCCCCCCCCCCCTCCTCCGTCACCCTTTTTCTCTACAGTTTGAATTCGTTACGAAAGGCAACGCGTGATTTGTAATCCCGTACACTCCCTAGTAAAAAGTTTTCCCGTGAAATACAAGACGGTCGATTAAAAGTACATCGTGGAAAAAAGAAAACAAATTGAAAAACGAAACACAAGGGCGAACAACACCCTCGAGTTTTTCTCTTCTCCCTGTCTCACGCTCTCTCTTAAATACATGTTACACCGCGGATAAATAGCGACGAATGAGTATAATAATGTACACTGAACGTAGAAAGCCTCTGTGCACTCTTCGAAACGAGATAACCTTCTTTAAATTCAACCAAACGCCTCGAGTTTCTTTGTAAGGCTGACATATTAATTGACTGGCTGATGGGTTTAAGCGATTTTCAAATCTACAAAACATACCTTTGAAATTTTCAGATAAGAAAATTGGAAAAGAAAGCGACTTTCGTTATTTACTTAGCTATTCTGATAAATTACAATCTTCTTTCGATTCTTTCGATTCGAACGCATGATCTAGGAAACGAATTTTTGTAACCTTAAAAGAAAAGCTCGTATCGTTTGGTGTAATTTGAAAAATATTACTCCGCTTGGAAGGATGTAACGAGTGCTTTTTTACACTCGGTGTACATATATGCGTGTTTGTATATATATATTATTACAAAGTAAGTAAACGTGGGCGCGTTTTTGGGCCAACACTCGCGAACCAATTCTTTCGTACTTTTTCTTAACACGATTATCGATCGGATCTCGGATCAACGGAAGCGTTAATTAAGATTGCTGTACACGGTTCAGTATACGACATCGTTACCGACGAACTGTGGTTTCTTCTGATGGTTGGTTTGGTTTTGCGCGTGTATAGGGGAGTCTCCGAGCATCGCTAGCATATATTTGCGCGTAGGCGAGTGGACCGTATTTTGTTAGGGTGGCACGTATGGGGGTGGTTTTCTGTATGTCGGGGTTGGCTTGGGACGATTCTGACGATTGGTGTCGCGATTCGTGGCGAACGGCGGAGGTGGTTGATACGGTTCCTCCGAGTTCTCTTTCGACAACATCGGCACGTCCGCACCGTCCTCGGTCTTTTGATACTCCGGAGGCGGAAGCGGGGGTTTTTCTTCCTTCAGAATGACGGGTGACTTGTTACCTGCAAAACAGATACGTGGCTCACCAAAAATAACACACGGAGGCCATGTATACATGTTTCAAAGAAAATTATTACTGCTACTTCAGGTTCAACGTATTTCCTTCCTGTATTGTTTTCTAACTTTTATAATTCCAAGCGCAATACGCTGTTCTTACCTGGATCTGGTTTCTCATCCAACTCGTCTTGGAATATAACCGGTATCCCTTTGCTACGGAAACTCTGTCTCTCGTCGTCTTGCTCGCTGACGCTCATCTTTCCGCTACGTCTTCGTCGGTAGAGCACACAAGCGATGATACCAGCCAGAATCAGCATCACGGCGATTATTATAGCCGGTAGGACAAACGTGATCAAATAGTCGTCGTGGAGCGTTCCCACAGGCGTTGAATCGTCCACAGGTGGAGCGTAATTGTCGTGCGAATGAACGTTCGTTAATTCACCGAGACAGATTCCCATTGGGATGACCGTGATCTGTTTCACGGGGAATTTCGAGCCCATCGCGTCCAGGACCTCGTCCGTGACGGATCGACGGTCGTTGTCGCTTTTCACGAGCACTGATCGCAATCTGCTCACTTCTTCGTGGGCGCAATACGAGGTAGGCAAAGTTCTGTTGTGCCAGGTGATGACGGTGCTGCCGTTCGATATGCTGTGCAAGGAAATCGCGTTGGTGTCTTTGTCTTCGTACAAATCGCGCAGCTTCTCGATGAAATTACGCTTCTGAAGGGCAGAGTGCGCGAACGACTCGTAAGGTATGTCCAGAGTCATCGAGAACTCTACCGTGTGCTGCATGATGGGAGCGGGATGCACAACAACGACTAGGCCATCGGTAGCGCTCGCGCCTGTAATCAATTTTGTAGAAAATTGTTTTGTTAACCGGGTCAATTATGATCCAGACCTACGAAACGTATTCAGCGATACTTTGGATAAAGTTTGACGCATTAAAACGGTTGGAAATATGATCGGACTTACCCTCTTTATCAGTGACGACTAATTGGTACTCTTTACGTCCGACGTCGGTGCGCATCGGTACCCCATAGAATTCTTGGTTCTTGTTGTCGAACTGTAACCACTCGCGCGGTGGAATAGGCTTGCGTTCGATAGTCAGTAAATCCATTTGCATGTTGCGAGCAGAACCATCTTCCGCGTCGTAGAAAGTATCCTAAGCACGACCGTCGTATTACAAACTGTGTACTTTAACAAATACTTTAACCCTTTGCGGACGAGGCTCTTCAAAGTTTGACACGATGTATGCAGGAAATATTAATAACTTAAAGCGAAACAAACAATATTTACCTTCTTAAAGGATACATTAGAAATCCCTACTTCTACATTTATCATTTTTCTTTGTGTCAAGATTACAGCACGATATTTAGGAATTTATAAACTTTACAGGATTCTATTTGGACGAATATATCCGTCCATCGTCCGTAAAGGGTTAAAGCGAAATAGTTGAGTTATACACGTACTTCCGGCACTTTAAATACGAGCAACTGGCCAACAGTGGCATTGACTAGATCCACCTGATTCCTTGGCAATGGCGGGAAGTTTGATTTTGGCTCTTGAGTGACAACTTTTGGTGCCTCTGGTCGAGGCATGTCCTCGCACTGTCCGATACCTTGATAGACCACTCGTTTCACTCTGATCTCCGGTTGAAGAGCCTCCCTCAACGAAGAGCTAGGATCATCGTTTCTGTCGATCAGCACCTAACAAATCACGAATGTCAGATAATTAGATCACTCCAAAGAAATCCTATTTTACGATCAGCAACGAATGAATCACGTACACGCAACAGATCGTTGATATATTCCTTGGGACACTCGCTGCTTCTAGGTAAACTGTCGTTGGTCCAAGTGAAGATTGCTTGGTCGTGATCAATATCGATCGATCGAACGGTAATGTGCCTGGTGTCGCTATCTCCATATAATTCGGCTATACTTCGAATTACCTGCAACCAATCGGATGTATCAAATACATCGGCCTCAGATTTCATTGAAATACCTAAGTAGTAGTACCTTTAGCTCCCAGTCAACTTCCGTTGGAAACTCGGAACGCTTTTCGATCCTCAGATAAATACTGAACTCGTGATTGACACTGCGACTGAGCTTGTGCTGTTGTACGTGAACATCCAATTGATCGGACACGTTCAGACCTTCGCTGTCTGTGGCCACCAGCTCGTACATCCAGGTGGAAATATCGTTCTCCAATGGCCTGTATAAAACAATAACGAATAAAAACGTATAATCTTTAACAAAACAAAGGCACACAACAAAACAAACCGATGCTTACAATCCATAAACTTCTTGCGTGCGCTGATTGAACTGAAGCCAGTGGCTGGTCTTCAGCGGCGCACCTTGCAGGTACAAGCTGAGCCTCAAGTTCCTCGTGTCTCCGTCCTCAGGATCACTGAAGGTATTTGATGGTATGATGTAGCTCAACGGTTTACCAGCTGTCACCGGAATCTTCTTCAATCTTCTATCTCGCGTAGGTGGATAGTTGTGAACGCCAGATTCAACGTTCTCCGTAACTCTGGGCAGTTCGATGGTGGTGCTGGTGGTTGTTGGAGCGATAGTGGGCACGGTGGTGGTTGTCGTTGGAGCCATGGTAGTGGAAGTAGTGGTGGTGGTTGTGGTTGTGACGATTGGTGACGTTCTCATTTGTGTTGTTGTGACGACTGGTGTCGTGGTAACAGTTGGTACGGTTGTGGTGGTAGTGAACGCTGTTGTAGGTATCGTGGAGGATACTAGAACGGTGGGTCGTTTCGTCGAGAACACCGACGACTGTTCCGTTGGCTGAAGGCAAAAACAGCGTGTTTCAATAATTACGGAAAATTATATAGAATCTCGTGGTCGATAAAAAGAGATGGGACGAGATCACGAGGATCGCAGAATGCATCAAGAATCGTGCGCATCGGTTGCGTCTCTTTGACCACGAGGTATTCCATCCTAATCACAAAAAGTAAAGGAACAAGAAACATTTCGATCATTTGTTTAGCGTTATAAGTCTTGTTCGTCGTTATTTCCTTCTCCCTCTTTCTTCCACGCAGCAACCACCATGAAACTATTAAAGTAAGCGATGCTCAACGTTCCTAGCATAGCGTGCAGCCTAAGTGACTAAACGAGAAAAGCGCAAAGTACGACGAGACACAAGGTACGCACGATTCTCGAGGCACAGTTTGGACTTCGATACAACGACCTGACACAGTTTGCGGACTATCAAGCGAAAGAGTTATCGTGAATCGACCGTGTGCGTAGCATAGACTATCGTACAAATGAGAAAAGCTCGAAGCATCGAAGCATTACCTCGGCCGTGGTGACATTAACAGTACCACCGGTGACGTCCGTTTCCGTTCTGTCGACGCTAACGCTCGTGGCCGTTGTTCCAACGGTGCTAGAATGAGGAACGATTACCGAAGGAGGGATGGTGGTGAGTTCTGGTATTGTGGTGACGGATGACACGTTTTCAGATTCGTTCTCCGTGTATCTGGTGTTCTTCGTCGGTTCTTCGGTGACTTCCGGCCTCTCCGGTGACTCGGTCGACGGAGCAACGGTGGTCGTTACGACGACGCTACCCATCGTCGTGGTATCTGCTGTTGTTGTCGTTGTTGTGCTACTTGTAGTACTAGTGGCCGTTGATGGCGGTTGTTGGATTGTTGATGTTGTTATCGGTGCTGTTGTTGTTGATGATGTTGTTGTTGTCGAAGTTGTTGGACTTGTCGTCGTTGTGGTGATGGTTGTTGTACTTGTTGATGATGATGGTGGTGGTGGTGGTGGTGTCGATGTAATTTCAGTGGTTGTTGTCTGCGAAATCGTTAGTAAGATGCGATGTACGGGCAACGAGAAACATGGTTAGTTACGTTAACGAAAGTAGGCGAAGAAGATTGGTGTGTACGCAAACAGTTAGGGAAAGAGAATCGCTCTCAGGCTTTCGTTTTATCGTCATCTTTTTGGACAGATAGTTTGCACAACAGCCGTCTCTATACATCGATCGATCTGGCCGTATAAGAGGCCACGAAAAATGGCATTAAGATCGGCACTGAACACGCAAATACCCACAGCTAAGACTAAAAAACAGAGTATCTGAAGCGCAACGATTCCCTCAAGCGTTTGGCGTGGCGAATGAAGGACAGAAATAAGAATTTTTTAACGAAAGCCGGTTATTATAGCAACATATTTTCTCTTATTTTTTTTTTTTTTTTTTTTTTTTTTTGATTTCCTTTCAGAAGACCACGATAGAATCCATGACGATTCGACACAACGCGGCTTCAACATTGCTGATACTTACCGAAGACGACGTGTCCGTAGTTCTGTTTTCTGCTACGTTCGCCTGATTCACTTCTGGAATAACATCCTGGTCGATCTGGTCCGTCTACAAAATGCACAAATGTCACGTTTAATTTTGTTCAAGGATCAAGTACCTTTATACAGTGTGTCCCACAAACTCTGTCCACTTAAATATCTTGGTTATTTGAAACAATACGTGAAAATGTTACTTACAAAAGTTATAGGGCTTAAGAAACTGCATAATGTGATATAAATGATGTTCTTGTAAGTAGAAGGGTAGAGAAGATATAGCGATCACTTTTGTTTTTTTAAATGCAATACTTAATTTTTTATGTTCGATTTCGATAGATTAGCATATTCTGAGTATAAAAGCAGTAAGGTGCATCTGTCCTAAAACTTACCGTTGCTGAGATATCTGACTTTTTTCATTCCTTGTCTAAGCAATTGGAACATGCTTCATGAAAAAAATTAAATATCTCAGAAACCGTAAGTTTTAGGATAGATGCACCTTAGTGCTTTTATACTCAGAATATGCTAATCTATCGAAATCGAGTATAAAAAATTAGGCATTCCATTTAAAAAAACAAAAGTAATCGCTATATCTTCGCTACCCCTCCACTTACAAGAACATCATTTATATCACATTATGCAGTTTCTTAAGCCCTACAGTTTTTGTAAGTAACATTTTCTCGTATTGCTTGAAATAACCAAGATAAATTTGTGGGACATACTGTATACACGACGAGGCTGCGACGATGGTATAAATTGGACACGAAGAAGTTTCCTTCGAACGAAGCCTCATTTTCTGTTTCCTTTTTATTCATTTATCAGCATCGTCTGTGTATCGTCATCCTGGTGGCTTACATTCCAATCGATCGTCTCTTCTCCATGATGATGCCTGTGAGGATGTTCCGGACCGACATTTCCTCGAGGAACGTTCGTTTCCGGCACGATGGTCGGCTGCACCAGCGAATCATCGCCATCCTCGCCATACTCTTCACCATCCTCGTATTCGTCGTCGTAATCCTCGTCGTAACCGCCGTACTCATCCGCATTACCGTAGTCCCCGGATCCGGCTTCTCTTCGGTTCCTCAATAAGTAGTTCGAGTCGGTCTTCACCCGCCACAATAGGACCGGAAGCTGCATAACTTCCGACAAAGTACCGTCCTTCGCTTGTTCCCGCAACCGTTTCACCAAGTCCGTCTGATGCTTCCATAGGTGACCGTCGCAGCCAACCTGTTTTGGAAATTTGAAAAATACAATTTTACATATTACTTTAAACCACCGTGAGTCATTGTTGGCTTCAAGGATGAGCCAGCCAATTTACATAAAGAATATTGGATGGAAAAAAAATTTGATGTACCATAAGCACTATTCTGAGACACTTTTATGTCATCAAATCGTGTTCGAATTGGTAGGTTTTTCAAAATCGGTCATTCGAGGGAAATCTTACTCACCTGCCACTGTATCGCGGTTAGATGTTTCTCTTTACGGTGTTTCACGTTTCCGGGCCCGCTGATTATCACAGACGAGTCGGTGTTCAAGTTCTCCTTGGCGCTTTGTGGATGCATCGAGAACGCGCTCTGAAATTCAAACGACCGAGAAATGGATCAAGGATCGGCGGGTTAACCGGTTTCCTGGGAAACGGTGTATAAAAAAAGGAAACGTAAGCAAAGCTCGGGAAATATCAGTTTTCCGGAACGGATCGAACGTTTTAATAACGCGGGAAATAGTTTTCTTTCTTTTGGGGAGGAAGAATTTCCCGCTAGTTCGTAATTAAATCACCTCTCGATCGAGGAGATTAAATTTACGTAATCGAATCGATTATTCCGACGAAACGAGTCGCTCGACGCTGCAATTTCCCGTTGCTTCCGCTTCCGTACCTTCCGACGATATTTTTAAACGAATATCGAAGGACAACGTAAATATTTCATGTTATTTTTTTACAAAAGCTATCGATCTCTCTGATAACTAGTACATTTTTTGAAAGATTTTTCTCAAAGATTGATCTTTATTTATTTTGTCTAAACAACCCCCAACAATTTTTACTCGGTCCATATAAAAAAAAAAACACAATAATATGGTTTGACATCATACCACATGAAGTCCCAAAAAGCCAGCAAGGTCGTCGATGGTATTGACTCGCAAAGATGGCGAAAGGTTGTCGAACCTTGTGTCCAGAAGTATCGTCAGCAACGTTTGTTCTTCCCCTTCGTTGCAATGCGTCTGAAAATCAAAGAAAGGTTTGATTAAAATAAAAAAGATTGAACTATGATGGAAGAATCTTCAATTGAGCACTGGTGGTGAATGCGTTGAGGACTAGCTGACGCACACGATGACTATCAATTGATATCAATCAACGGTGTCTAGCGGACTAATTTATTTACGAGATTTAAATGCGGCACACGTTGCATGCAAAATACCAATAAACATCCCCTTCTTATATTTGAGAAGTTATCAAAGTTAAGGATATATTTATATTACCCCTTTAAATATTATTTAAACATCCAATATATGTTATTTTCTATAAAATTGCATAAAATAAAATCGCGTCGTTTGCAATTTCGCTTAATTAAACCGTCTGAAAACTTATTTTACGGAATTTCAGAAGAACAAAATCCAATAAATAGTTCGGAAGTTATGATAATTTTTGTACATAACAAAGTTTCTATTAACCATTTTATTTTGTTTTAAAATCACGTTTAAACGGACGAAAAGGTGATGTTCGCTAAGTGCGACGCGACCGATCAACCTGTCGTTGACCGTGACAGAAGATAAACGAGACAATTTCGTGGAACGATTTGACGAACACGGCACCAGGGGAGCCAATTAATTACCGGGCTTTGGAAAATCGGTTCGATTCGATTAAAATGATCAACGAGTGCGTTGTATCGCGCCCAGAAGTCGAAGCATGGCTCGCGATTAAACTGATTAACGAATTAATTGATTTACCGTTTCATCAACAGCCTCCGACTGATCAATCGAATTTAATCCACGAACGAAACAAATGGAACCAACTTGAATGATCGTTTCTGATTTAGGTAACTGAACAAAAGTTTTCTGATCCGTTTGATGATTTGCGAACATTGAGATTTCACGTTTCATGAAACGACACTCTGTTCGATCGATAAAATAAAACGTTCAATACCTTTTATTGACACAGTGAAAATGAATGTATTCAAATTTAAGATTTGATTACAGATTAAGTTTAGCTAATTAATTTTAATTTCAATCCCGATTTCTTATTCAAGAGAAACAATCACACAGCTACATAATAACCGTGAAAGGTTGCTGTTATCGATTCAAAATAATATACGAAACAATCCTGGGGTAAATCGACCTCTCATTGAATAAAAAGAACAGTTCGCATTCTATTAACAGGAACGGTATGAAAATTCGCCAACAGGTTACAACAAATCCGTGCGATTAATCGTAGAAAAGCTAGGCTTTGCCGGAGGTACCTGTTGTTCCTCCAGGAAACCCTTGAACCGGTGCCAACCGAGTGTTTCCATGGTTAACGATAAGTCTGTGGCAGCGGTATCCGATGCCAGGTAAGTACAGTGGGTGATCAAATTATTATGAACACTTTGAATTTGTAACTATTCAAGTTTTGACGAGGAATGTAATTGAAAATAAATTTATAATGGTACCGCGTTTTATTACAAAGCACAATTTTATGCTTTTTCATGAAATATAACAACGAGTTTAAATCCTTTCGTCACAACATTCCTCGCATCTACATATTTATATTTAACACGTTGACTGTGAACACAGTGAAAACGGACGTGTTTAGTCAGACACGTTGAAATCCTAATTATTAAGAATATAATCAACTAATTTTCAAATTTAACCTTTCGAATCGATAGCTAGCAGTATTAGCTTAATGATAACGTTATGCGTGGTTTGTTTCGTCATTTCTTTTGTTAATTATTTGATTGTAAAAAATTTCGGGTGCCGGTCACCGGTGACCCCCGTGGCAGCCAACGTGTTACAATAAAATATGAATTAGCAATATGAAACTACACTTACGAATAATTTTTCTTTTTGTTCATATTAATCTGATCACCCACTGTATATACAAGGAACTATCTCTCACTCACCTTTCCATCTCTGTGCTTCAATTCCTCGTGCTTCTCGGGGACCACTTGCACGATGAACAAATCCTTCGCGGTGTCACCGTGTTTCCCGATCGCCTTCACGCTCAAATGATGGCTGCCCACATCCTTTTTCGACGGGATACCCATCAACGTTGACGCCGGATCGTCCCAGTACAACCATCGCGGCAGATCGTTTCCATTCGCGTCGAACACCTGTCGGTTTTTCAATATTTCAACGTCCAAACGTCCGACACTTTTATTTCAATAGCAATTCAGAGTTGGTTTTAGAATTTTCATCAGCGTTCAACTGTCGTGGCTGGAATTTTCCTAAGGGAAGCGGTAATGCAGGGGAACGAAGATTCTAGGGAGATCTTAAAAGCAATCTAGGAAGAATTTAGAGAGAATCTAAATATAAAGCCAAGTTAAATCGAAAATTTCATAATAATTTATGTAAAATTAATAATTCAGAATACAAATGTCTAAGTTATCTTATAACATCGGAGCTACTGAACAGAACCGATCAAGAATGACGTGTCAATTTGTTCGTATAACTTTAGATCGAGAAAGTTTGTTATTTCTGAAATAACTTCGAAATAAACGCAAAGGCTGTAACGACTAACGCAAATGCCACCCAACACGACGTCCGTTATACGATTCTAGAAACGAAAACGGAGCATACCGATTATATTTATATCTCTCGCGCCAAAAATGATACGCGAACGCGTGGCCTGGAATGTTAAATACAATTACATAACCGGAAATTGCAACCACCACGAAGAAACGTGCCTCTGGAAACGAAGCTCTGACGACGGAACGCGAATGCTTTTTAAAAACGTGGATCCGTGGATTTTTTCATCTGCAGCTTCGCTTTTACGACTTTCTAAAATCGGAAAACCGTTCTTCGCGAACAGCAACAAAGAGGAACCTGCTGATGTAATTTTTATTTCCGTCGATGACAGCCGTTATTGTACTTTTCATATTTTTTAACTTCAAGAACGAATAACTGTTAATTAAATTGAAAGCAGGAGCCCATTTTTTATTATGAAGTTATATTGTAATTATATATAAAAACATATTGAAAATATTCCAAACTTTATAAAATTTCGTGATTAAAATTTACGAAAATAATATACAAAATATTTTTTATATTTATATTTTTAGTTGAGGATTATTGTACGATATGCTATGAGCAGCGCGTTTTTTTGCCGAAGTTTCGTAAAACACAGCAGGATCGGAGGGGCTCGTAAAACTGCAACCAGCTAAAACACCCGAGATGATGTTTCTTGGAACAGAATCTGCCGGCCATATGTGCTTCTGATTTGTGAAAACAATACTGTGTCGCTATTGGACCCTTGGCAAGAAAATAAAACACGGTATCCGATGGTACATAGGAAACTAATATTACGAACTCACGAAAACTCGAAAACTTCGAAACAGCTCTAATTCCAAACCACCGATGTAATATTACCCTCTTCCTGTCATAAATATATCCCTCGGATCCAAACAATGCTTTTTGTAACACTAATATACAAAATTACATAAAATAATTTGAAACCAAATAAATAGACTGAAAGCCAAAGAATAATCAAAAGAATACCCAAAAAGATTATGCTCTTCTACTAAACAGAATATCCAGTGTTCCTAGAAAGAAAGAAAAATCCAGAAACACCTATCAACAGGAAGCTCCTCGGATCCCCATCCCCTCAGAGATCGAAAGAAAACAAAATTATCCGATCTTGGTCACAAATCTCCGTGTCCCAGTGCCAAAGAATACATCCCGACAAGATCTATCGCGTCTAAATCAAAATAAAATTCCTTTCCCGAAGGGATAGGAAGACAGTTCCCGTGAACGAGCAAATAAATCCAAGACGAGAGCCGAGTGTACAGGATCCGAGGAGAGAAGATCGTTTGGCCGTTGGCCAACGGTCGGCAGGGAAGGAAATTGGAAGAAGAGGAAGAAGAAGAAGAAGAAGAAGAAGAAAGAAGGAAATCGTGGTTTCTCTCACCTCGTAATAATCCACCGGTCCTGTGAACGCTTGCCTCGGGATCCTGAGCTTGAGTACGTGGCCAACGGGCACCACGACATCAGGTACGCCCCATAATCTCTCGACCTGGTGCCTCTTCGAGTCGTACGGTCGTTTCTGTTCGTGCCAGCTGGTCCGAAGCTCGTCGTAACGACGGTTGATCACGGTTGCCGGACTGCTGTTCTCCTCGCCGACGTCGTCGAACACCAGGTCGTCCTCCTGCAAGGTCAGGCCCAGGATCGACGGCAACAGCAGCAGGGAACACGCGAGGACGCAAGGATTCTTCATGTTTCAGGGGATGGTCACTTTGGCCGCTGGTATCATATCATGCTGACGTGGCTGGAAATCGAACGATTTATGGAATTTATGATAACTGCTTAGTTATGGCAATTTTTGGGTCAAGATAGGGCTATTTGATGAAATTTATTTTTTACAAAAATTCAATAGGACGTAACAGTTATCTAAATCTGCCTTTTAATATTTCTTGCGATGCACTTATAAACCTATCAGGGAACCCAATTGATCTAATTAACCCGTTCGCATACAATAACGTGTCACACTCGTGACACACCTTACAGTTCAAATGTGACTTTTGTCGTTCAAACTTTGATCACAATCAAATTTTAAGTTTAATTCTGATTACAATTTATACAGTTAATGTTTGTCAAGTACGAAGTATACGTAATATTTCAATTTCCTTGATTTGTTTTAAAGCTGGAATAATAAATATTTAGCTCTGATTGACGTACCTGTCGGGAAAATCTGTAGGTCAAGGGATTAAATATCCAAATTGAAATTCTTAATACAGTAGGTAATCGTAGTAGCTAACCCTTTATACTGAAATCGATAAAAGTAATGTACAAAGTTTCTTCGACGTTCCACAAGTGTTTGAAGCGTAATTCGGCGGATCAATATGAAACTTTTTAAAGTGAGAATTGAGAACGTTCATTGAACAGCAAACATCAGAATGAACGGAATAAAAATAGTAATGAAAACAACGGTCTGCTATGATACACAGAATCACGTACCGTCACAGTGACGGTACACACCATGTTCGATTACTCATTAAGTACACTGTCACGTGTGATTAGATCACAATGAAACACGTTTCTGTTCAAAGCACGATGTACGCTGTCGAAAATAATCGGTCGTTAAATCGTGATCAGAGTGACAAGAAATTTTTCCCAAATCCGCTCGTTCCGTTAGAACGAACATTTTGATTAATTAAATGTATTGTATTGAACGATGAAAATTAATCGAAACCGGATTCATCGATTCGCGTTTGTTACGGGGAACAACGGAATATTTTCGTAAAGAGCGTACTTTATGTTAGATTGGAAGTCAGCATACATACAATGTCGGTAGTTCTAGTGTTAACAATACGAATTATAAAAGGTTGACAGTATAGAAGGAAGTTTAACCACTCTTTCATTTTGAATTAAGGGTTAGGTTTGCAAATAAACTAACCACCGATTATGTAAAATCACAGGATTTAACATTGAATATCACTTCTCACTCTCGACTAATCGTACCATTGTTTTACAAGTGCAAGGTATTAATAGAATGAAGTATCTGGCATGGTTGTAACACAAAGTTGACTCATTGAGCGTGCATAATTCTGTTATCAAGAGTTCAGATTAGCCGTGTATCATCATGCAATTAATTTTGTCATCGCACATCTATGCGTACCATAGAAAGTAACAATAATCACAATACAATAAACGAATGTTATTATTATCAAACATGTACCATCATTATTTCTTACTTTACCAAATACTTGACTATCGTTACTTACTTACTTCGCCACTTATCTACCTAACTTTTCATATTTCGCGATACCTATATGCTTCCAGCTGCGAAATTTTCCCAAAACACGACGTATCGCGCATAACCGGACATATTTTCGGTGAAACGTGATAATCGAAGAAACGCGTAGGTAGAATTGCGACACGTCTGTCGCACTGTCAACGCGATACCATGACCCATTTGCGAATCCACCTCTGACCCCGGCCGTTTTACGACAAAACGTGATACCACGATTCACGGTGCTTCGTAACAATGCACCGTATTGTGACACAATCCTGACCCCCGAAGGATTTAAAGATAAAGACGTCATTGTGATCCATTCTGGTTACTGGTGCGTACCGTGGGGCTCCGATGACCCACTTCGAATTTCATAAACACGAAAATTAATCGATCTGTGATTGTAATTAATATTTTTCTTTAAGATATCTTGAGATTTGAATGTTCGAAATTTGGAATTTTGGAAACTTAAAATTTAGAAATCTGATATTTCGAAATTTGGAAATTTGAGATTTGGAAATTTTAAATTTAGAAATTTGAGATTTCAAAAGTTGGAAATTTGGAAAATTAAGGTTTGAAAGTCCGAAATTTGAAACTTTGGAAGCTTAAAATTTAGAAATCTGATATTTGGAAATTTGAGATTTGTAAGTTCAAAATGTGGAAAGTTGGAAATTTGAAATTTAAAATTTTGGAAAATTAAGATTTGAAAGTCCGAAATTAAAAATTTAGAATTTAGAAATTTCTAAACGAAAAATCCACTGTCAGTCCCCAGGGACCGACGTCACGCTCAACGTGTTTGATTAAGGAGATTTATCGATCATTTGGTGATTTCAGTTTCGGAAAAGAGAAAAAGGAGACTCGTTTCATGGTTAAAATACGACGATTCGTGGGGACTAATGTAACGAGGCGTCGAACAGGCGAGACACTACGTGTACAATAAATTATAGGTGTTTAGTGGTGCGCTAGAATCCCGATTAGGGGACAGAGGCACGGTGAAATGGCCGATATAAATCGAGTTTACTCGTTAATCGAAAGGAGGGCGACGCGATTTACTGTCCGTTTCTACGAATCGTACGAAGACGACTGCCCAACCCCCCTCGGTGCAAGGAAAGGTTGTGGGTCGTAGGTGGAGACGATCGAGTTTGCCTTCGTTTCTCGCTTCTTTTACGACACTCTCGTTTCATCAATTTACTGTATATGTATACATGGACTGTATATCTAAAGAAATAATCCGACCTTTGAACAAAGAAGCCGGGTCAAAGGTGAATCAGACTTTTCGTATATTGAACGAAAAAAAAAAAAAAAAAAATCGATTTTAAAAATACTTTCGAATTTCATCGTAAGATTAGAATTGAGACAAGTATAAAAATTAGATGCTTTGAATCACTAATTATTTGAAATTCACAACAAAATCATAAAATACACGAAAAATCCCAGTGCCGAGTCAAAAATCCACGAACTTTCATTCAATCATTTGACGAAATCAAATTAATAATAATAATAATAATAATAATAATAATAATAATAATAATAATAAAAAAACCACCATCAACGCGTTATTTTAATTTCGTCGAACGGCAACCGTTGTTTGCTCGAAAGAACAAGCTCATTAAAATATCCCGAATACATTTCAATGGTCGTGTAATAGTTCATTGACGGGAGATATTATCGAAGGTTCATTCTGTTCGAGCTCCAAAAGTGGAGGTTGCTCGGTGGTTTGTTAGTCGTAGCCGAAGAACGTTGCACGAACGTTCGCGCCATTGTTAAACCGGCTCTGCTTATTTCAGAACGCGATTTCGCTTTGATTTACTGGCGACAAAAACGTCCTAAAGAGCCCATGATGCCATTCAACGTTCCATTGTTCTCTCTCAAAGGTTATGTGGATTGATCGAACGACTCGACTCCGTATTTAAGCGTTTGTTCGCCAACGAGTTTCGAACCAGTCGTACAACAAACGAGTACCAGCTCCTGGGAAAAATCCTTTCTATTTTTATTCCGTGCTCGAACAATCGAATTAACCCTCGACTGGTGTGTTGGGGATACGAGGAATCCGAAGAAGTTTCGAGTTGGTATAATTTTCGTTTTAATCGATAGCTAACCCTTTGATCGTAACCGAAAGACGTATGCATGTACGGTCAGTAGATTTTCAGATTTCAAGCAATTTTGAACCAAAAGGATAACAGAGGTAACCAGGTGCAATATTTCTAGAATTAATCGATACAATTTATTTTCCGATATTTAGTAACGGTTCCTACGGCCGATGGAAATTCCGTTAAGCATAAATTGTCAAAATTTCAAAAATACCTACAATATGAAATCGTGGGTTTTTAAACTATAATTAGAATATTATAACAGAAAATATTTGTAGGGTCGGAAGGGTTAAAGCGTCCTTGGAGAATTTGGGAAATGGCCTGCAAAATTCGAAGAAGGATTAAAAGTACGAACGATTCGGAAAAGTTGAAAATCTTGATGGATAGAAAAATCAAGACTGTCGATCGCTGGCGAATCGAGCAATTTGCAAGTGTCGTTTGACAAATAAAAGGAACGGTATTTTGCAGGACAAAAGCGAAGCAGGTGCACGCGTGCAGAATGGAGCAACGATCAGATGTCTCGCAGACCGAAGGGCGCCGGACGGAAAACGCTATAAAGCTTGCTAATACATATGTATGTATTTCGAACACGCGTCTCGTTCAATCTGGCAGTCGAAGTAACACCTGTTACTTTCGATCGATCTTCGACATTTTTTCCTAGCCAACAAGACCGAATGTTGAACTCTTTCCTTCGATACCAAATGGTATCGAGTTTTTATTTTTAACTATCAGCAACTGTTTAAATTTGGTCAAATTTTGCACAAATTCATCCCCTTAAGACCGATTGGTGATGATTTCGTTTTGATGCACGAATCCCTTGATAAATCTAAATTAACCCTTTGCACTCGAAGCATTTTTGGACGTAATCGGGTCTGATTTAATTTTCCAGCTACGTTTCCAGAAACCAAACGCACTGTGCCGGAAGAAAAGTGTTAGAAATATTCGAGAATCTGTTGATTTTTATTCCCTTCTTTAATTTACTATATTTTGATACGGGTGAAACTGAAATTTCGCATTTTTAGAATACTACGATAGATTAAACAATGGCGCCTCAGAGGCACCACTCGAGTACAAAGGGTTCAGTTCTGTATAATTTAGGAATATTTGGAAATCTGGGTACTTCACCCTCGCTCCTTGATTTCATTCCCTTCAGAAATTCTGATAAACTCTTTAACCGATTTGAATCAAATTTTGCATAGTTATCCTACAGGACTCTGTGGGAGATGTTCACCTCATCCACTTCCCCCGATTAAATTCCCTTAATACTTTATGGTAATTCAAGTTCAATGTATAGAACCTTTGACCGATTCGAATCAAAGTTTGAATAGATATTCTACAGAATTCTATGGGAAATATGGGCTATCGTGAAACTTGAACATACGATCCACTTTCACGGAGTTTATCCTCTTAATTCTTTGCGACAATTTCACTTTGATACGTTACTATTAACATAGGCACCAGATGACTTTGAAATATTATTTCAAGAAAATTCTATGAATCGATTTTAATATTTTACCGTTTGATATTCACATTTGCACGAATAGATATAATTACAATAGCTTGGACGAAATTATTCGAAATTATTTATAGTTCATTATATCATGAAATAATGAGTGTTTAAAAAGCACTCACCGAGTCGGACGCAAAGAACTTCGAGCCTGATGCGATGTTAAACGATCAAAAAACGAAAACTGGTTATATCTTCTTTGTGTTTTAAAGCCGTTTAAAAGATTCAACGTTCGCAAACAGACTGACAATTTACTCGACCGATCGACCGTTTTAATAGCCAAGGGAAAACTTGAGTCAGCCTGTTTTCGGTTTTCACAATGGGATTACGTCGATGTGACTAACCCGAGGACTCAGTCTAAAGGTGTACATAGTAATTCTTCAATTGGCCACGTCAACAAGGAATAAACAAAGAAAATTTGAGTGTAACGTGTATTTGTTTGACCAATCCTAATTTTCTGGAGGATCGGCAAAGGAATAAAGTTAGAATTATTAATTTTGCAGATAAGCAATAGTAATATTTAAAATTATAATATTTGCAACATATAACATTTAAAATTATAATACTTGCCACATATAATATTTAAAATTATAACATTTGCCATATATAATATTTAAAACTATAATATTTGCCATATACAATATTTCAAATTATAATATTTATTCTTCTAGTCAAAATTTTACCCACGTTCTTCCGCTTACCTACTGATAATTAAAACCGATTAAACTGAGCGAGGAATGTGACTCGATATTACAAGACAAGGGGTCGGACGTAACAAAGAAGATTTCCGGAATTTTTCCGCGAAAAAAATTCGTATCACGAACGAACTTCCTCTAATAAGTAGGACTTCATTTTCCCTTGGAACATTAATTCAGATCAGGTCGCCTCGAATGGCGAAGCTAGAAAAATTTCACGATAAGATTACACCTTCGCAGTTGAATACAATCGACGCGAATCCACGCTTTTTGCTAATCTTCCCCCCCCCCCCCCCCCCTCCTCATTCGCAAAGATAAATCAGCCAGGTACGACAGAATTTTAAACATCATCCCTGTCTCTCCCAGACAGAATTTTCTACGAAATTATACCGCGTAATTATGTAAATTAATCTTCAAGCTGCGTTAAAGATTGACGGGGAAAAAGCTGTATCTTGGAAAAAACAAATCTGAAGGAATATTATGATATGAAATTTATAAAATGAAATCGAAAATGAACCTTAAACTAAACTCGATCCTTAACCGTATGCTACTGTCATTGAAAGTTTTTTCCAAACAGTTCATAATTGATGGCAACAAACCCGTTTCTCGAATAAAATAAATATAAATTATTGTTACGATTCTTTGCGCATAAATTGACAATTTAAGAGCAGCGTATTATTTTCAGAGAAATGCATGCATTCGAGGGTTGAACTTTAAATTATAAAGATTCGATTCTACCAATCGAGATTATTATTCCCTTGGACGATAAAGCAAAGGGAAAAACGTGAAGGTAATTTATTAATTCAATATAAATACATAGAATGGTAGGAGTCGTAAGCCGCATTTTTTTTTACAGGTTGCGTACGAATGGATTTTCCGCCGCATGCAAATCACCTGGAAGGTATTATGCCTGCATGCAAATGTCTCATTTGCATTGCAATTATCGAACGATATGTAGGGCAACCCGTGATAATAAAGACACGAAGATCACTTGGCGAAAATTGCGTTGCCTGCTGCTGCTGCTGGTGCTTTCTGCTCGGAGCCAAAATTGCTCGACACTTTCACGCTCGTAACCGACCCATTCAATCTTTTCTAATTAACAACCCATTCATTTCAAAAACTCAATTATTATATATATTGTTTTCGATAGAATACTTTCTATTATGAACCAAAGTACGTAGAAACAGACATTCAAATAAATAATAAATAAGCATTTCAATTGCTAAGCAATAACATTTTTAAACGCAAACCTTTTGTACACTGGATGGAAGGATATTAACCCTTTGCACTCAAAGCATTTTTCGAGACGTATAAATCTAATCCACTTTTTCAGCAAATCTTCCGAAAATCAAACACACGTGTTTTAACAGAAAAGAGTTACTAATGCTTATGAATCTATTTATCTTTATTCCTTTCGTTGATTTTCTGTATTTTAATAATCAAAATAAAGCTTAATTTTTCACGTTTCAAAATACTCTGGTAAGTTAAATATGTCCCTCCAGAGACACCAATCGAGTGCAAAGGGTTAAAAGGGGAACGCATCGAAATTTCAAAGACAAAAGCAAGAAATAGTACGAAATTCAGTTGGTTATTGGCTCTTTCCATGGTCCGTCGTTCAAAGGTTAAAAAAAGTAACCTTTACCTTCGATTCACCTTTAATAATATTGCGAATAAATTATATTACTCATAGATGAAAGGTAGGTGAAATGTCAAATATTACGATTTACGAACTTCCTGACGATAGTAACGTTCAAATTGAATATCATAAAGAATATTTCCATTTCGCAGAATATATTCTCCTACTTTTTCCCCCATTTATTTTCATTCCTCGACGCGAAAATTTTCTGAAAGTTCGACAGCCACCCCATCCAACAATTAAAATACCAGACCCGTTTCGTGCTGTTTCTATAAAACGTAACCGGCGCACGGTGCTCGCAAATATTTGCGGAAAAATTTGATGGAAATCTTCGCCCGCTCGGCAAACATCACGCGAATTCACAAAATTCACCGTGAAACGGTAATTTCCGATCGCGTGTACGCGAGACAGCATCGATTCGAGGCACGAGACCGATTAAAAGAGGTAAAAAAAAAAAAAAAAAGCGACGCGTCGCGACGCACATACCTGGCCCCGATTAAATCCGACCCCCTCACCACCGCCTCGTGTTATTAACCTTTTGATCACCAACAACGTATCCACACGACTTCGACGATACGCTTGTTCATTATCAAGGTAAATGTGTACTTTTCATTATAATATGGAGGGTGTTTCGTTTGCAACTGGCTACTTAATTAATATTAAATTGGCAATTGTAGGTTTGTTTATTAAAATTAAACGATCGTTAATGAATTTGCAATTATGCAATTCGAGACAGAATTCGAATAATTCTGATACAAAATGCAAGGATTGGTCGTGAATTTCTCAAAATTTCAAGGTATATGTTAATAAACATGAGAATCATTGTAATTTAAGTTATCGATTAGAATTCGAAAATTAGTTTTATCGTCGAAACCTTAGGATTTCGTGGAACATAAATTGGAAACTTGAAGAATCTTCATTTCATTATCAACATTTAAAACTCAGAAACTACAGTTCTTATCCGTTTAAAACCAACGAAACAGAGACTTGGAAACTATTCCTTCTGTCTTGAATAGCTGATCTTCTATGCATACTGTATGGTCTATATGTAGTATGGAGACTGTGGAGTCTATAGATAGCGGGAATTCGTCATGCTTTAGTAATTCTTCCAAGTAAATTCGTCCCCTTGGTAAACCGTGCATCGTGTTTCTTAGATTTCTTCAAAAATAATTTCCTAACCCTAGGACCTTCTATTCGAGTCACTGTTTCGCCACTTCAGTGTTAACCTTAGGAATTTCGAAATTTCGAAATATCATTATTTTAGGAACTTGGAAACTTTTGGAATAACATATTTTTAGGAATTAGGAAACTTCGAAATTTTACCTATGTACTTCGTACGTAATCGTCCATTTTCCTAGGACGTATATATACGCTGTTCTCAGTCAAAGAGTTAATTTCAGTTTCAACTGACAGATACACATTCCTTCGAGCTCGATTGCATTCGACGTCGCAAGAATGTCTTATATCAAATACTTGAATGGTATATTTAACTTTCACCTTTCGATCGTGGCGTACGGTAAGCACGATAAGCCGAACAATATTGATTCAATCGTAATCGTAGAATAGAAACGTTGACATTGTGCATGCTCAAGGAAACGTTGCAGGTGCTGGCTGCAGGCCCGGTGCATGAATGCAACGCGGTAACGAGTCGATAAACAGACAAGCTGTCGTTAGCCTTATTTCACGATTAAACGATGACTTTTTCACCGTTTCGATTCAAGTTGATTCAACGTGATTTATACACCTTGTTTTGTGCACGATTCACGCGTGACTAAAACCCACGAAATGTCACGCTTTCTGACTCGTCTCGATTCCGATCCTTTTACGCGACGTTTACGACCCTTAAACACTTTACCATGGCTTAGAAACACTAATTATTCCTACTTGTCATGGTAAATACAAATACTTGCGACGTTAACTGTCGCAATGGAATATTGAACGCCTAATTTTAGTTAATTTCCAGGCTTGAATTTTAAAGTTTGTACCTTCCATTATTACTATAACTCTATATTACTAATGATCTAATTATTGCAAACAACGTTTCAAAATTTAAATGTACAAAATCAAAATTAACCTCAAGTCCTTTGAGATATACAAATATCGAGTATTTATTGAAATATATTTTATAGAAGAATATTGATTTAACTTTGACAGAATTTTACACTCCAACAGTCCGAAGTTGTTAGTTTTTGGACGATCGGTGACGATTTTTCGTATCAAGCAACGTAAAAAAGGGATGGACAAGGTTTTTTGTTCGTTGAAGCAGTAACGAACACGTATGTATATAAAACGATCGTTCAAAGGAACATCCAACCACGATATACGCGTATTTCGAGCAACCTGACGCCCTTTGGCTATTGATCGTCGTCTGAAACTCGGCTGGCGGGTATAGCCACCAAGGCCCGGACAGCTCGTGGAAATTGGTTAATTCGCCGTTCCTGTCCTAACGAGTTCGCGACCGGTTTTTTGTCCGGTGAAATGGAAAAATGTAACCGGGCTGACCGATCAGCATCACTCGTTTTTCGGTTACGCCCGTTCCGATAGAACGCTTTGTTCCTTGCAATCGATCGATTTTTTTTTTCTTCGGGAAAAAGTCAGCATGAAAATTTTTATCAAAAGGTTCGCTTTAGTCGAGAAGTTTAATTCGTTATTTGTACAGTATTAATACCTATAACCGTTAGGATGAATTAGTTTGGGGTCCGACAGAATAATAATTTCAAGGCAAAAACGCCGAAAGTGGTGCCATAAGGTTTTAAGAGCGATGACGTTATATTTACTCAACTTTCTATTTATTCCCAGTCGTACCGTTAAATTACCTGTCGAAAAAAGATCCAGCAAACAGCCAGCTGTTCTATCGGACTACTCATCACCAACTAGCTCTATAAACTCCGCCTTCTCATCGTCGGTCTGTATATCTCACGATAATTTCTTTCCTACTTTTAGAAGAGTGAATCAAATTTCATCGAACAATTTAACCCTTTGACCGCGGTATGTTCCGGTAAAAAGTCATGAAACATTGTTTTCTTAAAAATCAAAGAAAGAAAAAATTATAGTCAAAGCTAAGTTAATTTTTATTTGAAATTTTACCATTTCGTAGTCAAAGGGTTAACGAAAAACGGACCACCTTGCCATTGAATCGTACCTCGATACGAGTAAACTCGATGAATGAAGCGAAGGCGGCAAGGAAGCCGTCGATCGGTCGAATAAAACCGACAAACGACCGGATATCGATGCAATTAAACGGGGTTCGTTCTATCAGCCGCGATAAGCTCTGTCCGTTCTGATATTAGAAGGTCTGTATCGCGTCGACCACCAACGCTGCTTGCTGCCCCCTCATCGATTCGATGACTCGAGTCGCGGAACGACAGAAAGAGAAACAGATATACAGGGTGTCCTATCCGACTTGATCAACTTCATTTCTATCCTTAACCCCTTTCCGTGCTTTCACGAGTCTGACTCGTGACGCACTTTGCTGCTGAAATGTGACAAATCTGACTCGTACTGTCAGTACAGTTGACTTTTAAATATAATTCCAACTACAATAATTGAGATAACAAACTATTGTTAAACGTAAATTTTCCTATTTTGTTTTAATACTGTAAGCAAGAAATATTAATTCGTGTCTGATGCATTTACCGGAATAATGGCACGGCAAGCGGTGCCGCAATCAAAGGGTTAATTTTGATTCGTTCGCTGGTTATCAAAAACGCGCGAGTCGATCAAGTCAGTCGGGACAACCTGATATATTTAATCGGAAATATCGACGGTGAATATTTCATCGAGCCAGCCAGAATCGTTCGTACGAAGAGATAGCCAGATCGCTGGCTGGTTGGCTTTCACATTTTCCAAGGAGCGCACACACGTGACACCGCGTCGCATCCATAATCCATAGCCCAGCTTCCTTTTCTGTACACACGAAAGACGGTTTACTCAGCTTTTATTCGTCCAGATGCTACGGCGCGGCGACTTGGAAAACAGACCGACCGTCTTTTTTTTTTATTCCATCCAACACCCATACTAATTGGATTCCGCCACGATGCAAACGGTGCCCGCTTCTTCTTCCTTTTTCCATGGATGTTTCATCAGACGAAACTCACTCGCGTATGCTTTGCTTCGAATCGCTCCTTTGTTCCTTTTTAGACGGTCCGACGCCACCCCTTTTCGTACGAGGATACATTCCATCCCATATACTTTTCGTTGTAGGAAAAAAATATGAAAGATGTACTTGAAAAATTGGAAAAATTATCCGTGACACGTACCGAATGACTTTTGTTCCCAAAAATTTGAAAGAAGCAGTACTTTAACAACGTTGAATGCCGCGGGGGTCACCGGTGACCGCAACCCGGAATTTTTTGCAATTAAATAATTATGAATAGAAACGATGAACAATGCTGGCTATCAAACCGAAAGGTCGAATTTGAAAATTAATTGTCTGCATCGTAAATAATTAGGGTTTTAGCCTGTCTGACTCAACATGTTAATCGGTCAAAATATTTCAAAAATTATCGATGGTAAGTCTGTCGAAAATTTCCAAGGGATGAGACTTTGTAATTAGTAAAAATTTACCAAAAGGTGTCAACAGCACGGAATAAGCAAACTATTTATACGTTTTTAATATTCCTAGGACTAGAAGGTGATTGCGGTGAAAGGGTTAACGCGAATTTTCTTCATTCCCAAGCGTTTACCGACACCGGGGACGTTGTAGAAGTGTTTAACGACTTTGAAGCAATCGAAATAGTTGGAAGCGAAGCAAGATGGTATGTGCGGACGAATCAAGACAAAAATCTGCCAATACAGCAAAGATAAACGCTTCGTCGCGTCGGTCAGCAACAGGAAATGACGTTATCGTGAATCGTCCGAGGCTTTGAATAACGAGCGAAACGCGTCGCGATGCTTCATAATCCCCGATATAATTAATCGTCAAACCGTTTTTCCGCCAACGTTAGGGGAAAAAATAAAGACGACGATGCGGAATCGATTCGTGAACGTTCGGTGTACATCGTGAAACGAATTTGTCGATTTATTATGAATCATCCCGGTGATTGAAATCATAGCACATTTACAAGGCTAAATAGACGTTTCCCGCGAGAAACGATCAAAATCTGACAACTAACAGAAACAACAAAACGTTCATGGGTGCGACTTGATTTGATGGTCGATATGGATTGGAAGGTACAGAAATAAATGGAAATTGTATGTGCGGTCATCGCTGTACCGAGTATCAGTATGAAATTTTTATTCCTTTTCGAAGAATTTCTGTTCTTTGCGCTCCGAGGTTCAATATTCGACTAGTAGTCAAATATTTCAAAATCGTATCGAATTATATACTTTTTGAATTAGATATAATACAAGCGTTTCAAAAATATAATATTTTCCATTGAAGCAAAAAGCTTATCGCTCCACAAATGATTATTTTTCTTTTAAATCACACCAGTTCCAGATATTACCGTACATATATTTACATTATCGTACATTATCGGTCTTTACATAACTTATCTGCTCGCAACTTGCTGCGTTCAAATGACCAGGCAAAACTGTCGATCTGCTTGTAATACTTTTTAACTTTTAACCACTTTAAGATACTTGAAAACAATACAAAAATTGACTTTCAAATTTCAAACTTTGATGAGAATGCTTGATTTCGGATGTCGAGCACTTTGACCTCGACGAATTCGACCACGATAACGAACGATTTCAGAATATAATTCCAAGATGAAAGTAGAAGATCAAACGAGATATTCGATCCCTCGACATAATTCGGTTGCTCCCACGAATATCAAAGATGCATCGCTTCGAACAGTGGCGTACCCAAAGGGGAACCAAAGGACCCTGGCACCCCAGAAATTGAATTAACCCTCCAATTACGACCGAAGTACTCGCTAACTATTCATTCTTATTCTGTAAATAAATCTTTTAAACATAAATATTAACTCGGCTCCCTTCAACCACTGGTTACGATCTTTACTCGCCGTAACTGATTACTGAGATTACCCGTGAACGACGTGGCCCTGAAAGATTCAACAGGAATTCCAGCCAACGACACGGTGCATTATTAACGAGGGACAGGTTTAAGGTGCTCGGTTGAGCGGTCGGTCGATTACAAGTTGCCAGAAGGCGAAGAAACGTCGAAGGACGAAGAAAGTGGCGGTTAAGGTCCCGGGGGACAAGCAAAACTCGGAGCTAAACGAAACATCCCCAGGGTTCGCGACAAAAGGAAACACAGCACCAGGAAAAAAAAGTTTGCAACTCCAAGACGTAGCATCGAAAAATAGCCACCGCAACGTCTCTGATCGACGGAAATGCTGTCAGGGGGAAAGAAGGTCGAAAACTCGCGGATAACTGGTATCCAGTCAAAGGTTTATTGGCCGATGGTCGTGCCAAACCGTGACCCTGTTTTGCTAGAGAGTTTCTTCTTACGAGGGGAAAACTTTCATACAACAATGATGTAGTTGAACGACGATTCTTTTTTTTTACGATGAATGTGCAGGGTGAGTGTGAAAAATTTTGGAATAAAGTTTTGTGAATTAAGCATGTGTTTAGGATTACGGCGATTGTATTATATAATCGAAATTGGGATTTTGCGTGTATTTTAAACTCGGCGAGTAAAACGACTAGTCGGGAATTTAGCGGCTAAAGCGACGAAACAAAAGTATCCAGAGTGTATTTTGGAAGAAACTGGGATTTTCCGTATATTTTAAACTCGGTGAGTAAACCGACTAGTTGGGAATTTGGCGCGTATTTCGACAAAGTTCTCCAAACTTCCATTCTATGTTTTTCAGGCCACAGGCTATCGAATTAATAACCACGACTCGATCATCAAAGCGAAAAGCTTTTCCAACGATGTTTTCACGAAACTGCGAAAGTGCATCCAGCCACGATCACCTTCTAAAAATAACAAAACATCTTCCACGATGGTTCGAGCGCGATTACTCGGTCCTTAAACGGTCTGCTAATCGAATAATCATCCCGGAGCGTGTATTATCCGTGGCGAGGGGTTTATGTGCAGGAAAATTTACGGCAGTTTTCATTAGGTCCATATTCTGATTCGTGCTCCCTAAACTGACTCGGCGAGAAAATTGAATCACAACTGGATTTAATAAAGCTCGGGTCCGCGTTTAGCCCAAGGTATACCCTGAGCTATCCTGCCGTCTCTTGGGAAGATAAAGCTGTTGGCTCGCTTAGCATAAAGTTCCACGGGCACAATTCGAATTATACGAAACGACCAGGACGAAGTAAAATGGGAGAAAAAAATATAAAAATGTATACGCGAGTGTATATGTATATCTAATTTTTGGTTTCTTTTCGTGCGGCGACGGAAACTCCATTCGAACTGTTGCACGATATTAAAAGTTCTAATTAAGCCTTAACTATCGGAAGTTGAAGATTTATCCTGTCACTCTCATTTTCTACTTTTTACTATTATTTCGACCCGTTTTTACAGAATAAAGGCAAATTTTGGGAACTTGGAAATTCTTTTTCTGCGTCAATTTAGATAACAAAGTGTTCTTTAGATAACAAAGATTGGTCCGGATAGTCGGCGACGCATGGTATTTGAATTTCTTTTCAAGTTTACAAATAAATTTTATATCTTATAATTTTTCTTATGGCATTCCGAGTGCAGGGGTCAGGAGAACAACGAAAGACCAAGTTCTCTCGTTAAATGAACAGTGGAATTTTTAATCGACGAATCGGCTCGCTCGGCAAACACAGTTTTATCGACGACAGGAAAGGTAAGGAACGGAAACGAGACGGTCGAAAGGGGATAGAGAGGATGATCAAAGAAACGTCGCTATCGCTGTCAAAATCACTTACGAGATTCCGCCGAAGTCTCTAATGTATCTGAAACTTTCATAGGTGCCCGAAAACTTTCCAAGCTCTATCTTCGCCAGGAAACTTTTGAAAATTCCACGAGTTTAAATGATTCTCGATACGTTGACAAAAATCTCGGGGATATCGCTCGTCGAGGTCGTTGTCGAGCATGTTTTTCGAATAACAAATTCGTCAAATTAAAGTACGAATTCTTTCGATTCTTCCAAACGTTAAAAAACGTCTAAAATCTAAAAATCCTCATTTATCCAAGCGACGATTAAATTCGCAATTATTTTATTCCAAAGAAATTAACTCGAACAGTCATAATTTTGATCCAAAACTATAACTTATCAAATTTCAATAAGTGATTCTATAATAATCAAAGTATGAAGACTGCGAGTGAACAATTCAACGATCGAAACTGCGACTGTAACCGAAGGCAATCGATAAAAGAATGGTTTGTATCGTGTGTCAAAAGATGGAATCGCGTTACCAGGAGGAAAATTGAAACAAGGTACTGATAGTCTTTATGGTGGAAGCTCACGAGACGTCGAATCGCGTGACAAGTTATTCACCGCATTGGCTCTCCTCTATTTACCGTAATTAACCGCGGGGCTGCGATGTGCTTTACAACGATGCAATCCGTTAACTAGACTTTGCATCACGGTTGCCATTGATAAAATCGTACGTTATGCAGCCACGTTAGCGATAAAACCGAGCAGAACTGGAACGATTAGTCGGTTTTATCGCGTTATCACGTCTCGTGGCCGCGAACCGTGGTTGATGAACTTTGAAAAAGCGCCAAACAATTGTCTCCCTGCCATCTTGTTATCTTATTGCTGATAAACGAAGCAACAATTTTCCGCCATACAATTGTAGATTTTGTTAAATATTATTGGCAAAACAAGTTTCCAATTTATGGAGGTATTTTATTACGTGGTCCAATATAGCAGACTTTCCTCTACCAAGAATTCGTC
Organism: Stelis phaeoptera; assembly: GCA_943735885.1. Taxonomy (NCBI): domain Eukaryota; kingdom Metazoa; phylum Arthropoda; class Insecta; order Hymenoptera; family Megachilidae; genus Stelis; species Stelis phaeoptera. The sequence goes on along the minus strand of OX030939.1, from coordinate 7,500,647 downwards.
TGAAAGGACGGCCGGCCACGCATGGAACTACGATTCTATTTCGTTAGGGACTTAGAAAATAATGTACCAATGTACCAAAGTACATCAGCAACATCGCTACATATAAATTATCCATTAAAAATAAACTTACAGGTAAAACTGTTTCGCGTCCACAGTCTCGAATCTCGGTCGTCAGAAGATCGAGAATCCAAGACGGAGCCAACCTCAGTTCCAAAGTTTTTCTCGATTATCTCTGCAACAAACACAAGAAATTCGTCGTTACGAATACAAAATATCAACCAGTATTTGTAGTACCTACACCGATTTTTCGGTCGAACTGATATACCCGCACGTCGAATGTTGCGACAATATCGAGGAAAGTTTGATATTCTCGACAGATTTGCATCAGACGGGTCTACGAAAGCTGGTGGTTGGCGACTGCTGGTCCCGTTCGATACGCGAGATGAAAAATCGAGCAGCTAGCATCGATGAATTTTTCTTCGTGTACTCAGACCTCTCGAAGCAAACATCGGGGGCATATGAAGTCGGAAGGTATCGAGAAAGGTCGCGCCAACTCGAATATTGACCGACTGCATTTCCATATATCCGGATCTACGGCTCCGTGAAACATCCACGGCGGGAAAGGCGGAAGAAAATGTTAAACGAAACGGAAACGTGGTCTGGAAAGGGTTCTTCGTTCGGAAATGGAAAAAACGTATCGGTTCGTCAGCTGTTGCGTTTGACGGAGACTGATCGAGTTTTTCACCGAAATTTTCTTTAACGTGCGAAATTTATTGAAGAAAACTTTGAAGATTATACTAATTCTTTTCAAAGACTGGGCGAAAAATTTGTAAATAGTATTAAAGTAATTCGAGGAATTCTTCCAAAAATTGTGTAATGTCATTTTGACTGCCACGCTAAAAGCGATGGGTTAGGCTCGCTTCGATAGGCGAAGTATTTCTCCCATATTTTATCTGTTATTCTTACAATTGAAAGGATATTAACCCTTTCAACTCGAGTGGTGCCTCAGAGGCGCCATATTTAATTTATCGGAGTGTTCTAATATACGAAATTTCAGTTTCACCCGTATCAAAATATAGAAAATTAAAGAAAGGAATAAAAATGGGTGACGTGGCAATTAAAATGTTAAAACGACGAACAAATTTCCGAAAATTGTTTGTAAGCTACCGTGGAGAAACCGTTCAAATGATAGAAGATTAAGAAGCACACAAATTCTTGGCACCAGGCGACGCGACGTACCAAGCTCGAGCGTTCAATTTATGTCTGGCTACGTGTTAAATTACAGCTGCTTGTTTATAGAAATCTCCTTGAGTTCTGGCAAACGATCCAAGCCCGTAAATAATAGAGGAATTCGACATTTAGAAGCGGTCGTCGATGAGTCACGAGTCCCCGATGGGGTGTCCCTCCACTTTTACACCGGGTTTCAAGAGCATGCGCCATTAAAACAATGCCCTTTGAGACCGCGAACTGTGATTCGTCAAAAAGACCTTCTCCCTGCACGCTCCTCTCGAGGCCACTTCGTTATTCTCACACCGCGTTAATTGACTTCCGACCGGCTCGTTACTGCAACCCTCGAGATCCGGTGTTCTTCTGTGCCAATGATTTTGGCAAACGTTCGATTAATTGGACGAATTTGACGCTGGTATTGGCAAACTGGTCGGAAAGAATTGTTTCATATTCTGAATCGTAACAATTGTTATCCATTAATAAGACGACACGGTAATATTGCAACTTTTCAGAATAGCACTGTGTTTCACTTTGAGTTTAATTTAATTCAACAAAGTTGAATTTCCCACCCGATACTTAGCGTAATTAGTATAATATTAATGTTACTTTAGCTGTCAAAATTTTATAAATATTCCGGATTAGTAGGTTGATCTTTTCATTCTGGCTAGAAATTTTGGAAATTTCGTAACTTTAGGAATTTGGAAACATCGGATTATTATATCTTCAGAAACGTGGAAGCTTAGAAATATAATTTTTAAAAAGAAACACTTCTGCCGAGCCCATGATGCTGGATTATGATTAACGCGGTCAGGTTTGTTCGTCAAACGTTCGTCGGGAACGATTCTCTCTGTTGGTGAAACTAGTTTCAGGAGGCTCATTATGCAACGAAACGAGAAAGCTTCCTGCTGCGTTGTCGCTAGATAAACACTATCGGAGACGTGCGCAACTTCCGCTCCCTCTTGCACTTGAGTACACACACATACATGCATATAGTGAACGCACACAACTATGGTGTTCACTTCGAAAGCTAGATTTCGTTTTCGAGTCACGAGCACGATTCTGTTGGCGAATTTATAAAAATGAACGGAGCAAATATGATATTTAACCCTTTCGGTGCTCAGTCCATACAAGGGATGAGAAACTAAAAATTGTCATCGTATCATTACATTTATAGTAAATACTATTATAGCGATATAAATCATAAGGTTTTCACCACTCATACAATATAGCTTTTTCATTTCTTTTTCCCAAAAGAAAATTATAAAAATTCCCAAAGTTTTCGGGTATAAAAATCTCGAATTTAAGATTTAAAAATTGAAACTGTACAAATTACAAACCGATACTCTTTCGATATTGTTAATAAATCATTTGAATAACGATTTCATCTACAAGTCCACAAAGGATCGATATCGCGAAATATACGGATACACGCGCTACGTAGTACAATGATTCAACAAGGTGTATTTATATAATCCGGGTCCGTATTAAAACGTGACGCTTTTATAGAGGCGCGCCTATTTTGATTCACAAGCTTCTCGGGGATTAATTCGTGAAACTGTTGAATCCAAGTTTGAGCGTGCGCGATAAAAATCATGGGCGTCTTGATCCGTCAGGATGGTATCGTGTTCGACACGAATCGGCTCTATCCTTTTATAAAACGATTGCCGAACTTAATCTTGAATTCTTGGCTTGGGCACACTATCGCAATTGAGAAAGGCTTCGATTCGATTCTAATCCGGCGGCTATCAATCGGGTCGCAACAAAAAGAAAAGAAACAAAAAAAAACGGTATTAAAGTATTACCACAGGGTTATCGTTCGACGGTTGATTCCGTCGCACAGATACGCTCAAAGAGTAAAAATTTCATCGAGAATCTTACAAAAGGATGTCCGAGAAGCTACGATATTTATTTAAAAGATATATCACAGAAATATATATTTTCGAGCTGCGATTTTTCAGACACGTTTCGAAAAGTGTGCTCGATCCCTGAAACGCAATTTCCACGAGCGTTTTACATTTTCCCGTTTTCTTTCAATCATTCCTGTGCCAGGGTTCGAGCTGAAACGGGCTGACGAACGAACACTAATTAACTTCCAATGCCACGCGGACCCTACACTAATTGGACTTGTTCTATAATTAACCGCGTCCAACTTTAATCGGCCCGACTTTTCACTCGATCCTTCGTTCCAATATCGTCACGTGAAAATTCGATTCGATCCAATCGTTCCTCTTTTCCGTCTCAATTTATACATGGTTCGAAAATTCTTACCTGGAAAATTAGCAAACGCTTGAATGGCGAACAGTGCCAATTTAATGGATTCTTTCATTTTTATTATCATTGAGAAAACTCTGTTCGAAACCTTTTGTAAGCTACAAAATTAAATAAGCTACAAAATAACGAAGACAAATATAACAAAAAATATTGGCATAAAAGATATTTACACATAATCAAAAACAAAGATAGTGGTTATACTTATTACTATGTTTGAAAACTAATTTTTAAATCAAATTTCACTTTCGACTCTTCCATTAAATACCTCAATTAAATATATCCAATAAATATTATTCTTGATCAATACTCGGTTGCACACGTTTCATAGACCTGGGTCACGGTTGATACGGCTCCAACGTTGCCGTGTTAATTACAGAGAAGACAAGGATGATAAGTAACGATGAGTTTGCTTGTTCGAACCAGTCAAACGACGTATTTTTTGCCAAGTTGTTTCCGCTTCGTAATGAGCGTTTATATGGGACGCGAAATCTGTGTTAATTAATCGAACGTCCTGCAATCATCTTCTTCTTAGTTGTCGATGTTCAGTGTAACACAACGAAAGCATTGATCTTACGGGTCAGAGACTGCATTATCAATCATCTGCCCCCCCCCCAAATCTCTCGATCTGGGATGTATTTCAGCGTTATCATCGCGGATATGATACGCATTTATCGATGATACGAGACAAACCGACTTCCTCTGTAAGGTGAACTATCGAGAACGATGAATTTTTTTCCACGGTGATTTGGAGAAACGAGCCTGAAGTTAATTTATAGATCGTGTGGCTTAGAATTAACCCTTTGCATTCGGAGCAAATGCGCTATTTTGGAAGAAAAGAGATACAAATGAGATCAATATATTTATTTTTATTGCTTTCCCTAATTTTCTATATTCTAATATCAATAAATAAACTTTAAATTTCATATTTTAAAATACGCACGTTAATTAAATATGTCCCCTCAGACGAGACAGTCCAGTGCAAAGGGTTAATATTCGAAAAGAGATAGTAAAAATTAACTCTTTGCACTCGAGTGGCGTAGTTTCATTCGTATCAGAATATAGAAAATTAAGGAAAGGATTCAACTATTTGTAACACTTTTCTTCCGACATAGTGCGTTTGGTTTCGGGAAGCTTAGCTGAAAAATCAGATTAGAACCGATTATGTACAAAAATGCTTCGAGTGCGAAGAATTAAAATAGAGGCGCTCAAATTTTCATAATACCACAAAATTTCATATTTCGAATTAAATTAAAATCCTACATCAAAGCGATTCTAAGCCAAACCAAGGAAATTTTATTCTCCAAATAAATTTCTCTATATTTCCATCATAAAATCAGAAACAGCCCGCAAATTTTCCAACACTGGATGAAACGCTTTAAAAATCTTCGGAAAGAAAATACACGGCTGGAATACTCGAGGTTTGTCGTAAGATATTGTGGAAATAAAACGGGACGCACGGTTACAAAGTGCTCGAGGATTTATGAGAATCTCGAACACTTTTATGCATGCAAATCATGGATACTTCTAAGCTGACCTACACAAAAGCTAAATTTAGAGAAAGCTGCGTTTCCAAGACGACGACGAACGTAAAAACGGAGATACTCAACCGAGGAAAAGACGATTCGATTGCAAACGTTTGTTCTGGTCGAACACGCGTTGAAGCTGTATGTACGAATTAGCGTGAACGAATAGTCATTAGCGTGGACTCTTAACAAACCACCGAGCAGATGCAAACACTTAAAAACCAGCGTCAGCATCAGTCTGAAGCGTTTGGAACAAAATCTTTTTCCAAGATTTTCATATTTATGACGTAAATATCCAAAATTCATATTTGTAACAAAATATCAACGATTTCTCTAAATTCGTGCTCCGATAAGTAATTCTCCAAGCCAACGTTTATCTGTGATTATTGTATATCACATACTAATTATAATTTGAAGATTGATAATTTTTTCGTGTACATTATACAAGCTGCCAAACGGACTCTTAGTATCTGTATTTCGAAATAAAAAAGAAGATAATTCAAATACATTTGAGCGCCCGAATTACAATATAAAACTCGCCGAGCGAGCGCTCGAAATGACGGGAATATATTGTCAACGCTTGAATATTTTAAATAAAAAATCTTTCGAGCGCTCGGCGAGTTTTACGATTCGGAGGCTCAATAATTGTAGACCCCCTTATTTTCATTTTCTCAAACCTTTAAGTATTTCTGTAGATATTAGATATGACTGCAAGCAGTGATAGTAGCAGGTTCATGAATTTGATCGTTACATCGACGAAGTAATAGTAAATTTGATCATCACTGGCAAAGTACCACCTACCATGAATTTCATCGATTTCTTCCCGAATAAGCTCTCTCATCATTTTTGAAGCAATTCCTCCAACTATTTCAACGCCTCGCGTAGATCCATCCGATTGGACGATACCACTCGAACAGCTTCAACAAAGCGTTCGAATGTGGAGCATTAAAATTCAACGTGGCATCAGGAATGTAAAATGTGAGCGACCTTTCCGACTGCTCGGCTATCTCACAGAAAATCCTCTCTCTCTGGCTCGCTCCGTCTGTCGTTCTTGACACGAGGGACGAGCAAGCATCTAACGAAGAAGGAAGCCCAGGTCAGGTCGTCTTCGACGGCACAGAACCGCCCTTTTCTACCATCGCCAAGGATTATCCTCGACCACCAGCCAATGTCCCTTTTCATTTGTCGTGGTATTATACTTGCTCGACGATTCTCCACCTGGGATCGTTATTCCTCGATTTATGCGCCAAAGAAGAGGATTTTGTACGGATTGGTTATGGTCCGATCGAAGAAACATGAAAGGCACCGACGAGAGAATCTCGAAACACGACCAGGTGGACTGGAAAAATCAAGTTTCCGTGAAAGAACTCGACGAACTTTCATAATATCCGAAGAAATGGTGTGTATAATCCTTTCGAACACTTGTAAGAACGTATTAAATAAAAAAAAAAGACGAGTTAATTCGTCGGAGAGGGAAAGATTCTGCGACGAAAGAGCCGGCGTCCAGTGCGTATAGAAAATTGAAATTCTATGCATAGTCCGTGTTTAACGATCCTTGACATTGCGAATTAATTCGAGTTGACATTATCGCAATTTTCAAACTTAACAATTTATATTAACACAGAAGAACTCCGAGGCAGGATACATGAAAAGGGCTGCTAATTTAGTTACAAACTCGATAACCTAATTGCAACCTTCAAGGTTACTTTTATAAGCCATCAAATTCGCGTGGCATGCAGCGTATTGAAATTCTTTTAAATTACGATTTCTAAGTCACGATTACCGATACTTCGAATGAAGAAGAAAAAAAGAAAAGAAAAGAAAAGAAAAGAAAAAAGGGATCTACCATTAAAGTAAACGGTGCAATACGGCTCAATTGCAACATTCACGGGGGCAATAACTATAATAAAAGAGCGAGCCGGTTGCGTGGAGTGCGTTGCGTTATCGCGTAATGTCGTTGGCCTGCTAATAGACTTAATCAAGAGTAATAGACCGTGCGTCCACCTATTAATAGAGCAACCGTTATGGCGTGTGCCGCGATCCACGATAATCCGATGATGTAAACCCCCATTCCGGCCTCACCAGCCTTCTATCTCTCCTAATTTTCTTTTCTTTTTTTCGCGTATCACCGAGTTGGCCAACCGGGTACCGGAGAAATTGAACGACGACCAAAAATGGTTCGTCTACTCGACGACTCCCTACACTCTCTTATCGATTCGACGCCGGAATGCAACGTTGCGTCACGGATGGGATGGAAACAGCTTCTGCTGAAACGCTTTGCTTGTAACGCTTGGATAATTATCGTGAATCTCAATTACAAATTGTCTCCATGATACACGAAAACGTCGATTGTCCAACGGGTTCCTTTCGAACGGAACAATTTAAGCTTTTGGGTCATTGGTATGACACGAATAGCACATACTTTCGTACATCCCTAATAATAAAAATCACTATTTTCGATTTCTAGGGAATTAACGGGGCAAGGTGCAACAGATGCGGTCGACTCGATTTCTTGGACGAGCCTCGAGTAATTGGCACGTAACTATGAAATCAATTAGCAAACCACTCGGTTACGTGTATGTAGGTTGTTGGTTGAAAGCCGAGCGTTAATCGCGAAGAAAGTGTACGAGCAATAATTATGCAATAGATCATGATATGATATAGCACGGATTACGGCGAAGATTAATTGATTTATTATCCAAGTATCAATGATCGATTTTGTGGACGTAACACCTGTCGTATTGTAAATAAAATGTATGAATGATCGCTGAAACTATTTGTTATACAGGGTGTCCCACCTAGCTTGATCATCTTGAATATCTTGCTTATTTTTTATGATAAAAAAAGAATGTCAGAGGAAAACATTATTTTGTTCGAATGGGCAGATATTATAATGGTTAAGAAATTTTTCTCAAGATCATTGTTCCCGACATTTCAAGGTCAGTGAATTTTTTTTTTAATGGGACAACGTATTTTCATCATCATGAAATGATAACTGACAATGAGCTATAATATTATGACTTTCGTGTGACCTTGAAATACAAAAAATTCATAAAGTTAGATATCTGATTTGATACTAACACGTGCTCAAAATGATGTACAGCAGCTTCAATAAAAATCTCTAAACAATTAATGAACGAGTCTCTGTCGTCATGTCTTCCATATGTTACCTGAAATGTACTTCAAAGTCACGAGAAACTCATACTATTCGTTGTACTCGTATTCGTCTTGATCTCACTTATCATATCATGATGATGAAAATACGTTGTCTCGTTTAAAAAAAACCGCGATGACCTTGAAATCTTGGAAACAATGCCTTTGAGAAAAATGTCTTAACCATCATAATATCTGCCCATTCGAACAAAATAATATTTTCCTCTGACATTTTTTTCTATCATAAAAAATAAACAAGATATTGGATCTCGGATGATAGTTCGAGCACGAATGTTCCCCGTGGGAAAAGGTTGGCGAAAGAAAACTGAAAAATTCTGTTCACCTTACATTCGGTGAGTCATCGGTTTCTCTGCACGAATCGCATTATAACACCGGTCGTGCTACCTTGTTCAAACATCCGTTTCGTCCGGTGTCTACCTCAGACGATGACCTCACACGGTGCTTGTGGCGTGTTTTGCAGAAAAAGCGATGCCATCGTCGGTCGAGCACAGCCGGTTTACATCAACCCCCAAAAATAACGCTGGCTCGTTAAAAAGCAACACCGTGGAGAACAGTAAACGTATGGTCCCCGTTGTAGATCGAGAAGCAACGTCGAATTATGGTCGGACGAGAGCTTCGTCAGACCGAAATGGCATTACGGCTCGAAAGCAGACGCAGGCTACGTGGCATACATCCGCCATCCCTGGTAGCAATCAAACGGAAGGCAAAAACACGCCGTGTCAACCGTGATGGAACACGGAAGTTTACTTGGAAAGTGGAAGACGGCTGCCGGTCGTATCTCGAATCGCTTTTCCGAGTTGGTTGCATTTTTAATATTTCGTTCGCGTTCGATTCAAACGTCTCGTAAGTTTGATCGAAATATGTTAATATCAGTACGGAGGAAAGTGGGGTCACCAGCCAAGGAAATATTCAGAATTACTTAAAATCCCGAATATAATTAATACAATACCGCTAAAATACGTTGCAAACACTAAGCTTCGATTTCTGAGATAGACAATCCGAAAACGGTAGCCATTGCCTGGAACTCTGATGTTCGAAGTTTAACCAACAATCGAGGAAAACGTAAGCGAAATTTGTTCGACACAAGTAGACCAAGGTACAAGAATTCTCGTACGGTGTGGAAAGGAAATTTGGACGTAGAGACACGCGAAGAATTCGGCAACAAAGAGCCGTTTCGAAGGGAATGCGATGCACTTGTGCAACGACGAGTGCATCGAACCAACTAGACCCGGACGATAGACAAAAGCTTCTCGAGTCAGTGATTACGGCTCGAAACCCATCGCACCGGCAACACTTCAGATCTCTTTCGATTTTCCCGTGAAACGAGCCAGGAAAAGAACCGGTTAATTCGCGGAGCGCGTTCGTAAGTGTACGGAACGAAAGATAATTGAATTAACCCTAACGCGATTAGTACATCCGCCACGTTTCCGGGTTCTTCGTTGGAGAGAAAAAAAAAAAGAAAAAGAAAGAGGCACTGTTGTACCAGTTCTGTATGGATAATTTGTATCTGCCAGCGAGTCGTTCAATTGTAAAGATTTTTCGGTAAATCGACTTTTAATTATAAAAATACGTCTATACCAATTTATAGTAAAATAAAATTTGTCCATTACTAGGGTGACCTGTCCACTGAATGAACATTTAAGCTACATTTCTATAAAACTCATTATTTAACGACTCGTAATTATTTTGTAATTATGGTCAAACATCTCAGAACATTATGCTATCAATATTTTATATTATAGTTACAACTGTTAAATATTAAACGAATATTACAATGTGTCACGCCTTTTGAATCCACTCTCTCGACAGCTCTTACCGTTATCGGTAATTGGTGCTGTAAGCTCGCGAATACATAGCCCGCGAAATATGATTGTTACATAACCTTCACTAAAAATCTGGCATAGGATTTAGTGAAAAATCTGCAAAATAACCAACTAATGAAGATAAACACTGTTTTTTCTTTGGCTGAAGGATCTCTAAGCTATATGATAATACAACTAAACTTATGACTGGACCATCAAACCACCGCATAACATAAATATTGTTGATCTCAAGGTAACAATACTTACGTTGAATACGTGGGACGTCGTTTGTGCAACTGGTAAATAAAATTATTTATTAATATTAAGAATTATTTATTAATACGTAGAATAGAATCCCGAATTTTCCTTCGTTACGGAACCTAATACCCTGTTAGATCGGAAGGGTGATGACGTTGGTTAATGAAGAAGGTATTCATTTTAATATGCCATCGATATTCTCATCTTGTACGGTTATCCCCTACCCGCAAAAACTCATTGACCCGTGACACCCACGTTAACCAGATTCACTCTAAATCCTGGCGTGTAACACGACGTATACCGTATACCTTCATCGACGAAATGGTTAGACGGTTAGGAGCCCTCGGTGTTAGGTTGCACCGGTATCAGTGGTCGTCAAACTAAAGGGTAGCTTCCGTTTCGTCGTACGTTTGCTACATAATAGAAACACTCTTGTCAGTCGGAGACTAGATTTTCGCTTTTCAAGATGTTGAATTTCTAGATTATAGATTTCTTAATTTTAGGCTTCCAGCTTCCAGAGATTTGTAAGGTAAATATTGAATTTCCAGAAACAAAACTCATCCTTTTTTAGGAAAAATATGAAATGTCACGGTATCACAACGAATGCGAAACGATTACTCAACGACGGCTGTATCCGCGGTTCGTGTTATCAGATAAAATTGAATTCTTTCGAAATTCGGATTCTCGATACTGTGCCGAGATATGCACGTACAAACTTCAAATATTTACGATCTACGATGCTGTTCGTGTGTTTCACGGAGACAAGAATATCTCTGATAAAGCATCGTTAAAGCAATAATACACAATTGTCGTAATACGCTCTTCCTTTTCGAGGTAGAAACGTTATTTCTGCTGATAAACTTCTACGAGACAACAATGGATGACTGTGATTCGTAAATGACGACTTCTTCTTCGGAACAAGATACGCGTTCTCAGATAAACGTACCTTCGTGAAATAATCCTGATAATGTAACGATTGTTATGAATGAAACTTGAAAACTTCAGTCTTTCGTAATACAATGATATTTTTGTTCTTTACCGATGGTATCTAATGTTATTTTAGGTAACCGATAATACAGTTGTTGCACAGTACTTTGTTCAAAATATATAAGATTCTAACCATATTTTATTATTATTTTATCTTCTATATTTTTCATATTTCTTCCCTTCGATTATTTCGCGTTTGCGGAACTCGCATAAATATTTCTTTAGTTTCTTTCACGGATTTATTATGTTGTTCTTTAATCTTGATGTTGCTCTCGGACAATACGAGCAATATTTATTAAGAAATAGTGTCGAAAAACTTATATATTATAAAGATAAATAAGCGAAAATATACATAAGTACAAGTTTTACACGATTTTATCATCCATCCGTGGATTTCTCACAGTACGGTCTATTTACTACATTTATCTGGAAATGGTAGACTAGGTTCGATCGTATCTAAAAATGCTCCGAGTGCAAAGAATTAAGTTTGAGGCTGTTCTATTAGGGAGTGTACGCATTTCTTCAGAATGCAAACCATCCCATACATCATTCTCGAAGACTTAACCCCTTGCCGTACCATTATTTCGGTAGGTGCGTCAGACACATAAATATTTATTGCCACAGTATTAGAGCAAACCAGACAAAAATTGAAATTTTGTATACAATTTACATTTAACAATAGTTTATTATCTCAATTATAGTTGGAATTATACTCGAAAGCCAATTATACTGAAAGTACGAGTCAGATTTGTAATGTTTGAGCTGTAAAGGGCGTCGCAAGGGGTTAACAAATATCCCCGTTTTGAGCTTTTTAAAAAACGTTACAATTATAATTAACTTGGAACAACTGGAAAGGCTATCAAAGGCGCTCGGCTTAATTAAACGTCGCCGACAAATTATTGGCCCGCAATTCCTTTTATCGCGTTGCAGTCGTATCCACCTTTAACTCGGCTTCGAAATAAGTACCAAGGACCAAGAAGAGAGTTAAAGTTGACCCAGATACCGTTATCTTTATACAGTTTGTATTTCTTGGACCAACGACGCCTCCTATCTCTCAGAAAATCTTTGAACTACGCTCTAAAGCTTAAAAATGTCAAAATCCCAAGATCCCGGTAAAAACCTTGACATTCCTGGCTTCAAACGATACAAACGAATATTCGATTGATCTTGAAAGGCTCTTCGGATTGCATAAATCGCGTGATCCGAGCATCGAGCGGTTAACTTTCCAAGGTATAGAACCGTGTCCCGGAAAAGCTACGAGCGTCGATAAAGGAAAGCTTGGTTATTTCCTTGCTCGCTATCCGGTGATTAATCAACACCGTTGTTGGTAAGAATAACAGGGTGCACGGTTGTCGAGCGGACGAGCTCTGTTCGCGGAGAGGAACGCGATAGAGAAGGCCGCGGACCGCCTTCTTTAAAAGTGGGACACGATCGTTCGCGTTTCAAGAACAGAACCTTATATGACCGGCTGCGGTCGCGTATCACCTCCGACGAGGAAGCGGGTGAAACTTTTACGAAAGCTGGTTCGTTCAACGAATAGTGAACCACCGTCCCGTACGACATTTATCGCGGATCGATCCAAATTTGGCGATTCTCAAAACCGCTGACATTTTCAAAACCGCGGGTCTATCTTTGTTACTTTCTAATCGAGCAAAAGGACAAGAGCTTGTTTAACATTTTCACTGTCGTGTCGCATTTCTAAAGAAATCTGTTGGGTATTTCGTATTTAGGTGGTTGAAACGACGGACGATAAAAGTAACGATGTATCGTAAAAATAATGAATAATCTTTCGTTGGAAGTGATGCATTATAAATATATCACTCGATTGTTGAATAAAACGGACTTGGGACAGTCTGGGATTGACTGTTAGTTACAAAAATATCAAGCGAGAATTTGTTTTCTTCTTAATAAAGATACATTTGAAGTCAAAGATCTTTTGGTAAATATACTATCGTCTGATTATTAAAAATTGATCAGTCGACTGATGAATTAACTCGTCGTGCCCAGTTAAGAGGTTGCTATTAAAGATTTTCACTTTTTTTTATTTTATTCGATTATACAAAATTTCAGACGCCAGCGATCGATGTAAGAGAAGAGGTGGCGTAAAGGGTGTTTTTCTTTTTTTTTTTTTCTTTTTTTTTTGAGAAAGCCAGCATCGTTTTCTGTCGTGAAATTGAGAACCAGCACGGTGGGCTAGACGGTAGGTTACGTGGTGTAGGTGTCGCGTTACCGAAGCCGTCGACCTAGCTCGCCGCTTCCAAAGAAAACCTGTTCGCGAAGATGCGTTGCGTCCGATCTTTAATTCGTCACGCAATCAAACGGGATCGTCCATTAATTCCCACGTTCGCGAAACTATCGTCCCTCTAACTGCGTGCATGGCGATGCACGATATCGGTGGAAAAGTACGATTTTATTTCCAAGAAAATTCAATTTAAGAACTCACGGTGTAAAATTGGCAATAAAATGATTCACGCTTTGATCACCACGTGGATTGGCTGATTATCATCCTTAATTAACGGCTTATATGCAGTCACGAGGTCGAAAAAATTAATTTTTTCAAAGAAGGGTGTTTTGGATGCTGGAGCTGGTGAGGATCCCCATTGACTCCATGCAAGTTCTTACTTTTATTGACACGCACAACTTTAATCACGTTTTTCTCAAAACTAGATTTTTTAGTCAGAAACTACTGCAACGATCTTAATAAAATTTTACATACATGTTTAATATGAAAATAACCAGGGATTGAACGAATCATTCTTTCATTTTTTTGCTTATAACCTATTTTACAAGCAACGATAGATCGATCTTTTTAGTGAAAATCAAAACTGCTTTTTCAAAACCGCGATAAAAATTCAAAATTCAATGTTTTACAAAATCGATACGTTCAATCACGAGAGAGATTCATGTTTGGTTTTTTTTTTATGTGAGATAACCCTGTGATGAGTTTGATCTGTTTTTGAAACCTTCTCCGACAATCCGCTTCCAACCATTCAATTAATAATACTTCTTTTTTACGAAAAATTTAATCAATTAGATGCTTTAAAAAAAACAATTCAGAAAAAATCGCTTTTTTTCGACCTCATGACTGCATGTAAGCCTTTAAACAAAGAAAATCGTTCCCTAAAGCGTCACATAAACATTTATTAAGTTTTTCATTATGACGATCAAAAGATTCATGAATCAATTTTTCCAAAAATTCTCGACAATTCCAAAATAAATAGAATGTTCTTATTATAGAGACCGGACGCTTCCAGTAACAAACGAATTGTCGTGTAACTATGGAAATGATAACAAATGAGAACGCAAAGCTCAAAACCAACAATTATCCGTCACGTAACAGCCCGGCATTTATTTGCTGTCTGTGAAACAAAAAAAAAAAAAGAAAAGAAAGGCACGAATGCACAGACAGATAACAAAACATTCTCTCCCTTTGGTTCGTTTCGCTTGTTTGCCAGGGGTCCTAACGATTAGTTTCAACCGTTTGTCGTTCGTCGAGGAAAAAAAAAACCGGTGGAAAATCGCAAATTATTCGTGCTACGATACTGGCTACGATCGACCAATCGATTATCTCTCGTTTAAACGGACGAGTGGGGAAAAGGAAACGCATTTTACAGTGTCTACGACGTAACGGGAAAATCTTGTTCGTTATCGCTGATTCGTGTATCGGCAAAGATATGATTGATCGTCGTAATAGTTCTTGTTTCGTGATTTAATAATCTTTTTTTCTTTTCTTTTTTTCAATTGATAAGAATAAGTTGTGGGTGAATGAAAAGACATAGTAGTAATCAAGGATATTTTTAGTTACTGCATTTTCTATGCAATTCCCAACTGTCTGCAATTTTAAACTACTTTATTCTTATTAATACCTATTTAAGTTTATTGCTGCATACAATAATAGGTAAAGCGAAAAGAAACGTCGCTTTATACTTATACCAACTCTTGGATGCCTTTTTCAAGTCGAAGCAACCAGAGTTTTATATAAAAAAAAACTATTGCAAATTAAATTTTTTTTTGTAAATAAATTTTTTCACATTGAAAAAAAAAACATTTCTTTTCGCTTTACCTAATATTAGTGAGGTCGAACATTTGATAAAACACGGATCTTTTCGACCGAAAGTTGTAATTTCATTAAGCAAAGGATTACTAAAATCGGTAATTCAAAAAAGAAAAGAAAAATGACTGACGTCACACATTTTGACATTGTTTGATAGATCTGGTGTTAAACAAAGCCACCATCTGTCGCGAAGGCGACTCCCTTCAAAAGAATCCTATCTCACAAGATGGAAATCACCCAAGCAGGTGCACCCAAAATTCTCCTCTCGATTTACCCTCTTCTTATCGAGGCTCGATAAAAATAATCTTACCCTTCGTGTAATTATTGCACGAAGCCTGTCGTCGCAAGATAAACCTTCCACTAACGTTTTCAATAAATTAACCCTTGGACGATAGATCGTTCAGATAGCAATAGTTCAAATGTAACTGTTCACAAAAGTTGGTCGCACAGGGATACAAAAATGACCAAAGAAATGAAATTTGATAAATACTTTATATCATGGCGAAAACTGTGTAAGTTTCGAATTTAATTTCCAACCTAATACTATTTATCTGTACGTGAAACCCTTTTAATCTAATTTATACGAAATATTGTATTTTTCCCAGACCACAAGTGATCCAAACTTTTCATCGAATTTTATCACCGAACCGAGAGACCCTTGTTTTCTCCACCCTCCTCCAGGATAAAAACAAAAAAAGAAAGAAAAACCACCTCTGTTTTGGGTAAACCGAGTCGGGGAACGGACCGAAACGACATTTAAAAGGATTGTATTTCAGAACCAGTCGAGTTTTACTACTACTACTACTACTACACAGACACACGCAGAGACACACGTGTGTGTATTGCATCGTGAGAGTGCAATATGCGCACGCACCAGCTTCCTAAGCTCATTCATAAGTTCTCGAACGCGAACTCCAGTCACCGTGTTCGACGCGTACAATGCCGCCCCCTTTGTTTCCCCGTGAATCAACCTTTGCATTATTCTTTTTTTCCCCCCTCGAAATGACTTTACCACCCCCGTACACGAGATAGACGCTCGCGGGCCTTGTTCCATCGGTTGAGAGAGAATATTGGTGGCGAGAGGTGTGCGAGATGAAGAATATCAAAAGCTTTTAATATTTTACTTCCCTTTTTATTTTCCTCCCTCTTCTGTTTTTTTTTAATATTGCTATACGGTGATGATTTTATGATAGTATTTGATCGATTATTATTCGAGGTTAGTTGGTTTTGGAACGGTTTTCATTGTGAAATTATTTAAATTTTCTCCGTTACTTCTGTAAGTAATTTATTAATGAAAATTAATTCATCATTGGTTAAAATTCCATTTGACTCGTATGCCGGAAATCGGAACAAAAATATTATCTTAAGCAAAATGGCACTTTGATAGACAGAAAAGTGCGAAAACGATGTCGTTCGTTTCCGTTCAAGCTCACTTTTCTTTTTTCTTTCCCGATCGTGCGAACTCGCCGGAAGTAACACCAACTCCCGTTCCCTTCGGTTCAATTCACAACGTTCTATTTTCCATTTAATTCCGTAAATAGGACACGCTTGGCTGCCGGTTAATTAATCGTGACCGGGATGCGGGTGGTGCAGTAACCCTGCGAAAAAATATGTCTTCCCCTCTTCCGTTTTCTTTGTCCTTTCGCTTTTTTTCAACGTTTTCTTTCTCGACGAAAGGGAATCGATTATTTTAACCAAAAGTTAAATGACGTGAAAAAAAGAACCAGAAAAATTTGTATCAAAAATAGTATTAAAATCTTTTTATTAAAAATCTTTTTCGTTAAGAATTCGGAATATAGTACATCTGCGATTTTTCGCTAGCAGCGATCATTGAAAAGTAATTAATAAATATTCGATTGTTTGCAATACGTACATCACTCTTTTGAAATATTCCAAAATAATTAATGGATATTTAATTTTGTTTCATGTATCTGCGTTACTTCTTTGAAATATTAACATTTTAATATTTATCTCTTAATTACTCCCCAAACACAAAGCAATAAAACTCGCGATCGAGATGAGATTGATCGACGAACCAATAAACGTACGTTTCGCGAATTAAAATTACCGATCAATTTCTTTCGATAATTTCTACCTTGGAAATTACCCGGCCACGATTATTCAAAGTTTGTATTTCTTAAGAAGAATCAAGGCCACCGTATGCGCACGCCTCGTAATCATTTCTCATTATCATTCCTCGTAACGAAGACCATTTCCCGTCCAGGTAAAAATGAAAATTCAAAGCAGTTTTCCGTCGTTCGATCTCGGCCAGGGATTTTTGACACGAGGGTAACAATTTTCATCGAACCGCAAGTACGAAACGATTCGAGATTACAACGACTGGTAGACGGTACTGTAATTAGCGTGAAAAGAAAGAAAGAAACCACTGGTACTCCGTGCGAGGCGCACCAGCAGCTGTATAAATTCGAAAAGAAACGTCCACGAGGAACGATTTAATTGCGAGACTTGATACAATTTCAAGTTGGTTCGCGTGTAAACCGGCCAACGGATCGAGATCGCGTGCGACTGTTTGTCGGAATCGCGTGGGATAAATTCCATCACAGATAATGAGATTAAAAAACAAGGAAAAAGACGTTGAATTAGCGAAAAATATCCGGACAGGGCTGTGTGTGTTTCGGGCAGAAATATCGTGCACGGTAATCGAATGTCGTCTATTACTTTCGTTTCAACGGAATAATAATAAAAAAAAAAAAGCTGTGCTGAATGATTGCACATTTTGCTCGATGAGACGATATTATCTCAACGTTCTTGTTTGCTACACGAATCAAAATTAAAAAGGACGGTGAACTGTATTATGCAGTTGCGAGTAACATTCCTTGAAGGAAGGAAAATTGTTGCTGATTATGATTATTAGCGCTGTATTTATCGATGACCTCGATAAGTGTGTGATTTAGATTCGGCTAATTTAAAAATATAATATTCCAAGGTTTCTATTTCGAAGACTTCAAATTTCTAAGAATATAAATTATTCTAAAATATCCGACTTCCCAAAAATATAATATATCAAAATTTCCAAGTACCTTATTAAACTAAAGTTAATATCGGTGAAATTAACAAAGTTTCAACGTCTGACGATTGTCTTAGAAAAAAAATCTGTCGTCCTAAATGTATTAATCATCCAATTCGAAATGATATATCGACGAGGATGTCGGAACGAGGCATCTGCGGTAAGGAGCGGCGACGTATATAATCGTAGGATCTGCGGAGGTCAGCGTGCAGCTAATCAGTCTTAATGAACGGGCGTGAGAGCATACGCGATACGACCAGTGTTTCCCGTCGGCGTTAAACCCGCGACGAATCGAGAACTACCCATGGAAACGAGACTTTTCGTGGAATTTCAAGGGACAGAAACGACGCTCGACGGATATCTTTCATTTCTTAAATGACGTGGCGACAATGGAGTGACCGGAGGAGAATCGCAATCAACCGCGATACCAGATGCCGCGAGATTAAACTAACGTTAAAATGATTACAGCATCGTCTCGATAAATTTCGTGGCTTCGAAGTATGACATTTAGAGAGGGTGGTGAGTAAGTGTTGAAGAAATTGATAATAATAGAAAAAATCTTAACGAGCTTTTCTTTCTATAAATTTGCAGCGTATATTTAGAAAACAAGAATGTACTATTACTATTAGAGTAATATTTTAGGATTAATTTGTTTTAAATATCAGAAGCTTAGAACTGAATTAACTTATTACGTTCAAATTTGTTTATACTGTACGAATGATTGTACGATCGTAGAAGCTACATTATTTGAAACGGATCGATCACGTGTGAGCGTCGATCAATTACCAACTTGCAAATTGGTTAAACGATCAACGAGGATAAATTGCATTGAATAAAATCAAGCTACAATTCACGAGATTTAAAGCACCATAATATCTGTTCCATTGCGTTTCGATCGCAACCGTTGCTTCTTTCGATTAGGTGACTCTTTCGTGTACAAATTCGAGGCTATGTTTAAAAACGGTCACTGTTCTGAAATACAAAACCATTAAGTGTATTTTCAAATGTTTAATCGTTTACATCTGCTGCTCGTTAAAATGAATAATTAAATTGACCAAGTCGCACGATTCGAATCATCGTGTTCATTATAATCCCATAAATTCTATTTGATTTAACAAGCTGCCTGCTACGGCGTTGATCGGTGAAACACTTTAATTAAACGTCAAATCAAGAAAATCTTCAATGCCACTCTACAAAACCAAATAAATTGTTGTATCAATGTTTTAAAATCCAAGAATAGTATTTAAAGGAATACAAAATTTAAGAAATGGAAAACACTGAGCTTGCAATTTTTATGGTTCGTGGATTGAATTTCAATATCAAAATTATCGTTGATATGTATAAATACCGGTTGTCAAAGTGTATAAAATCAATATCATTCCTTTAACTTTACCACATTTCTTACGGTATCAAACTACCAAAAGAAGAATGCCATTTCCCGCAGCTTCCGGCAGTTTCTCGTTAACACGGTTCGAGGGATCCCATTGACACGCGAAATTCGCCATAGCAACACGCCTTTCTCACCCTCGCCTTTCGCTCCCTCCTTCGTTCTATCATCCCCCTTTTCGTGTGCGAATCGACTGGTGTCGAGAAACTCCCAGACACGAAGCATCCGACTTAACAAATGTTTGACAACCGATCGTGATTTTACTTTGCGAACAAAGACTTCGATTTCATTTAGATATTACGTTTTCTGATTTTGACACATTTTTATTACAGATTTTTAACATAAACTGTTACTGCGAATAAAACGATCGTTTCACTCACCACGATCTAAACAGAGAACGTGACGTCAGCAAGAGACGACGACGAAGAGGAAAAGAAAAAAAAAAAAGGAAAATTATATCGGCTGCTTGGCACAGAGCTTCTCCCTTTGCCACACGAGCTTTTATCGAAATTTAACCTTCCTGCCCTTTTGCTGTTACTAGGAAGCTTCCCTTCAGCTTCTTCTTCATCTTTCTACTCCTCGAGCTACGACTGTAACGCCTACCAGATAACCGGATGGCGAAACGAAAACGAGAAAGCGAATGAACGAACGACCGTCTGTTGGAAGTACACGCATACATAGATGAAATTCAGTAAAGAGAATGCATGGACAAACGTGACAAGCAAGAATTTGCAAGGTGCGGCTGCGAGGAGCTCATTCGACTCAAAATCGTAAAACGGCAAAATATAGGGAGCAATATGAAAATTAGTCACTTCTTAATATTAATTTGGGAAGTTTGAGCTCTCAAATGGTAACTTGGGAAATTGATCATTTCCGAATCCTGGCTTAGAAGATTGAGAATTTTCGAATACTGTCTTGGAAAATTAGTCATTTCCAAGTTCTATTATAATTTGGAAAATTTCAACTTCCAAATGTTAATTTATACATCAATAATATCATCAATGGAACGAAGCACAAAATCCTGAAGTCCCCACATCTGCAATAGTTTCGAAAGGGACTCTAGGATGAAAAGAAGGAGAAAAGCGGGTGGCTAGTTTTGACAGAAGGTTTGAGGAGACGAAAAGCGATCCGTCTTAGGTCGCATCGTAACGCCGCTTATGGTAATATATTTGGTGCATCGTGCGGCATGCATAATGCAGCCCAGAACTCGGAATTTATGTTTCGGGACCGTTGTTACGAGCAGTCCTGGCGCAGGACTCGTGTCTCCTGTCTCGCAAGAAACATCTGCTGCTCGAACGAAGAATAGAGGCTCGGGGCTTTCATGGATCCCGACCAGACCCGGCTGTTTCTCTCGTCTCTTCCGTAACTGGCCAATTCGCAATGCACCGTAATATTTTCAGGGAAATTTTTATGCTTTCACACCGAAACGTATCCTTTCCCTTCAAACGTCACGCACAACTTTCCAAATAACCTAAGGCAGAAGAAGGAATTCTGAAATTTTGAAATTTAATATACTTGAGTTTCACTTTTGCTGAGCAACCAGATCGATGCAACCCTAACCCCGGGCGAGAAGTTGTGCCAAGCGAACAGGAAGTACGATAGAATAATGAGTTGACGGTGAACGAGTACCAATTTTGTATAAAAACAAAAAATAAATAACAAAAAAAATCTGGGCCAATGACGAACGGTGCAATACGGTGTTTTTGCGCAAATGAGATATTAATTTTAATTTCCGCGTCATTAATAAACTTCGGGACAGCTGTTATCTCGGTCGTGTAGATAATATCCCAATTATGTTCTGCATTTCTTCAATTTGTAAACAACGAACGATAAAAGGAGAAAAATACGAAGAATCGTTATATCGTCACGTACGAATTGGGAAAAGTACTACGATGAAGCGTGAATATGTATAGCGTGACTTGAGATGACAAAGTACGGGTCTCTCGAGTGATCGTTATTGGCCTATCGATACGGTTATGAATCAATCGATTTAACACCAGAATTCGCAGCCAATCGACGCATTGTTTTATTGCACGCGACGCGACGCTCCCTATTCGACCGATGCAAAATTCCCCACCGATTGCCGTTGATTCGCGACCCTCGTTTGTTCCACGCGACGACGATTTAATCTTTCTGTAGCACCAATTTTCTACGCCTTTGCGACAGGATTCTAAGGCACAATATTTGCCCCATTACAATTTCCATTTAATTTTTTTAGAATGCAATAATACAAATTCTGCGTTTCTCAGATTATTTTGTAACGATGTCGTTACGAAATTAACACAATCGCAACGATTTAAATGGTAGGCAGTATACAGTCAGTCATGTTATCAATAATTACTAAGAACACAATCGTCTCATTCCTCGAGTTAAGCTTACCATTTACCACCTTCCAGTTTTAATCATTCGATAGCATTAACACTAGAACTATCAAACAGGTCAAAATGACTTGTCCCAAATTTCTTATCTTATACTAAAACATTTATTAAGACGCTTTTGTCGAAATGTAGATTGACTTTCACCATAACAAAGAATATTTCTATACGCTAATTTATATTTTATCCTTTATATATTTCAGTTTCTATTTTATTTTCGATTTAAAACTAAGTAGACATCGAGCATCGGTAGTTCTAGTGTTGAATTCGTCATCTGGCTACTTAGAATTTTCTTTCAATGATTCCATTGTATTAAATTTGTATTTCCGGTCACCGGCATCCCCTATCGGATTCGACGCGTTAATACATACTTGAATACGATATAGTAAGCATCGAGACAATTTATGAATGACTTTCTGTAACGTATAAATATCAGTATCATCAGTATACCGGTGTGGTATCGGAAGGGTTAAATCTGTTGCGCAATTTAAACGACTCGGGCGTGAAGTCGGCACGAAAAGCTGAAACCACTGGCTGACAACGAAATACAATTTTGTCAGAAGATTAAAACGACTATCCAACTCGCGGGGAACGCTCGAATCTCGTCGAAAGAAAGAAGACGCATCGAGCAAAGGTGGTTCGATCCGGGCGGCGAGCAGCTGTTCAAAAAGTACGGGCGAATTTCGAGGCCGAGTCGGCCTCGATCGAAAGTAAAAGCGTGTAACCGTAACCGGTATCAGCGGCGACGGACCTCGTATAATCGAGTTTCAGACTCGTTCGAACGATCGAGCTGGCGACACCACGGGACACGGTGCTGTCCTAACCTATCACGATGTTTTTATTCTTTTTCTTTCTGTTCACTCACCTCGGCCGTATCGGGAAGCCGGTTGTTTTTGGAGCGCGTAAAAATCCCGTGTACCGCTTCTTCCAGCACGCTCCACGAGAGAGCCGGTCGAGAAAAGAACAGCGACAGCAGCGGCGGCGGTGGCGGCGGTTGTGGGCGAAAGAAGAAAAAAAAACAGCCCGATGTCGTCCTTTTCGCTCGACCGCCCCTTTTTGCTGGTTGTGCCGGTGTAACAGAGGCCACGGGTCCGATAACCGAGAAAATTCGTAACGGGACGAACGAAATGAAGAGGAAAAAAAAAAAGAAAAACTACACCACTAACGACAACCGACGACGACGAACGAGAACCGACGAGCACCGCGACTGTCCGCGTAGGCGCTGGGCGCGTACTGTGCCGAACCAACGAAAGCAAGTATGGCGCCCGACGACTTTCCTGCTGCGCGCTCGCTCTCCTCTTTGTGTCCCCTTCCACGCATCTCTCTCTTACTCCCGCCTCATCGTGCACATGCGCCCCTCTCGCTTCCCTGCTGCCCCCACGCTCCACAAAGTCCACGATTCTGACCGAGCATACGAGTTCTCTATCCTTCTCGCTAGATGTGCGTGCCCCTACCAACCTTACTTCTAGCGATGGGCATTCGTATCTTTGTCTTCCAAGATTTTTAACCAGCAACGAACGTTTCGAAGTAATTCTTAGTTTTCGAGCAAATTAAAACACGACCCTTGAGCCACGTTCAAAATTAATATTGTAGGAGTACTTGAATAACGCGCCCATCGGTTAATGATCAACCGTTGTGTTATATTGAGTTTACGAAAAGCTTAACACTTAACAGATAGATTGTTTTGTCTGTGTCTTTCTCGGTTTCCGGGTATTTTTTGAGTTTTATTAAATTGTTATTTATTTATACGTGTAGTATTTCTTATGATGTTTTGTGAAACATTCACCCTTGTAAAGTGGAACCTGCTACAATTTCACTGTCATCACTAGAAATATCACATTCTTCGTCATAGTTCTCTGATTCATTATCACTTCGTACATCGGATAACTTATCTGCATTTTCCTCACGGATTTCCGCATCTTCCACAGAAAACTCTTTCGTGCTTGCCATTTTCACGGTTACAAGATTACTAAAAACCAAAACTCCGCAGTACTAATCCAGCGTAATAAAAATTCAAGCAAAAACGTAAATCCACGTAGCCCGACCTAGGAAGTCAGAACAGAAAAACGTGACTTACAAATACCGCTCGTCCCTAACTCGTACTTTTATTAATAACTCAGATATCATAAATGTTCCGAAGATCGTTAGTTTACTTTGCTCCAGCTCGTCATCGACTCAAACCCATCGCTATATCCACCCTCTCTCTCGCACCGATCTATCTCACGGTATTCCCCCCTCTCTCGACGCACAAATCGTCTCTTTTCCTCGAAAGCAAGTCTATCCTTCACGGTACCTAGTCTCCTTAGCCCCTGAAGGATGCACAGGGCATCTCCCTTTCGCGTACACCCATATTGGCATCCTTGTCCGATCAAAGCGATTCTCGGTCGATCCCCACCACTTCGTCTGCTCGATCCGAAGTAGGGGAAGACGAAGAGGGTCGCGTGGAACGTTGGTGGGGGTGACTACTTTCCGTTGGCGCCATGGGTCAGCGGCCAATCACGACGGCGCAGGAGCAGTGTCCCTTGCGAGGTCGCGCGACCAGACGCCTCGGCTTTCCCCCAGAGAACACGGTCGGCGTGGGCGAGAGATGAGATTAAAATTAGATCGATTGTCGTTAATAACCTTTGTGCGGTGCCGTATCGCGACGGCCGATGCTCCTCGCCGGTGAAATGCAACAGTTACGGCTGCGCCCGTGTCTGTAACTGCGCCACCGGGGATCGGAGCATCGCTCGCGTTACCTTTTATCTCCTGACGGGGGACAAAGACGTGCCTATACCTGCGGATACGAGCTCATCCTACGAAGGGAAAGGTCGAGGGTGTTGATAAAATTGACGGGTCCACCGCTACCGCACGACTGTCGTGTTAGCAGGATTACCGTGATAACGGGTTTCGTCCTGACGATGGGAGGATTTGTTCGAATCCTTCGCAATTTAGATCTATTATGATGTACAAAGGTAACAATTTACCTGAATTGAAATTGCAAAGCCTTTTCATACAAGTCTTGGGTATAACAACTAATTTTGAGCCTAATAATTATAAGGCACAAGTATCTTAATGAAGTCACAAGTTTTTGATACGCGGTAATGCAGGGTGGAACATTTTTAGACCCATCTCGAAATATTGCAATAGATGCAAAAGAATAAAATAAAAAATTTCTGTGCAACATGGGTCTATTTTATCTTCTGAAATCTTGATTCATAAAAGTGCAGCAACTTATAGAATCGTACATATATTTAAGAAATACCGTCCTATATTTTTGACGTTTCGAGGGAAGGAATTACTGCTTATTTGATTTTAATTAAATAATATTCCATGCGTTTACTGTGTCAAACGTAAAAGTGTTCCGTCCTCGAAGGGTTAAGAAGCTATCGATGTTCATCCAGGTTTTCCTGGCACGTAAACATCGTAAATACGGCGGAAAGTAATATAGTAGAAGGTAGAATTATTCGTCGCGGTCGGTTAGAATTCTATGCAAAGGATATTATCGAGTCGGGCAGAAAATCTGGCGAACGCATAGGCCGAGCGAACGCGGAGTAGGCGTTTAAGGACACGTGGGCATCCGTGTGATGCAGAAAATGCAAGGGAAACGAAGACAAGAAGGAACGTCGCAGGATAAATGATTCATTATGCTGTGCTTGGAATATTAAATGAAAAGGAATGAGGTAGAAAAAGATCAAACAGACGCGAATGCTGTTCGTGGAAACATTATGCTCGCCGACATTGATAAAAAAGGAAAAAAACAAAAGATTAATGTACTCGAATCTTGGTGACTCGCGCCTCCATGAGAGTGCAATTTTTTCCCCTTCTCTACGATTCAAAAAATTATTAATATTAATTGTATGAGATTTCAAATCATTGCAAATGGACAGTGAGTAATTTTATGCGTTAAGAATTAATCACTGTTAATTTTGCTCGAAACTTTAGTAAAATAAGTGTCGTTGGCATTTTATCACACGCCAGCTCGTCTAAATTGTTTCGTTAGAAACCAGCTGATTCGTAGATCACGGACCGATGACGATAACGGTGATCGACCCTGATTCTTAATAAAACGTATCGCAAGCGTTAAACGCGTAAGGCTACGCTCGATTTTCTCGGATAGCCTCGGCCCAACGGAACAGAGCTTTGCACGGAAGTTGCGCCGGAATATTGATTCCCCTCGAGTGGCTGTCTCGACAAAGCGATATTTGCTTGCTTCGTTAGCGAGCATTCCTACTTCGTTACAACCTCGGCTGTAATGATAAAATTCGCCAACCGACCGGTTTACGAACTTCCAAACTTTCCAAAGTTCAACCACGGATCCGAGGAAAAGGACTGATCCCTTTTTTTAGCTCCTTTTGTTTCTTCTTCGAGTAACAAACTTGGATGCTGAGGAGCAGTGTATTATTTAACGCTCGAACGGTAGTGCTGGGTCGATAACAACCCAAGTTTAAGCATTCCGAATTTTTACTGAAATATGAAGAATTAAAAAAAAAAACGACGCTTAAATATGAAAGTAACTAATCTAACGATATTTGAACTGTTAGCTACGTCGTAATACCAAACGAAACAGATGTTCACGGTGAGAAATGCAACAACAGCGTAGTGGGGCCAATTTCGTTGCAGCGATCACCTGGAAAACAGATTACGAGCAGGAATGAAACGATCGTCCGGGGAGCAGTTTCGTTTAGTCATTCGTCGAATCTTTTATTCAACGAGTTAAGTCGCCGAGAGACATCTTCGTCGCAAGAAACGATTCGTAATGTCGACAGACATCAGGGTGAGAAAACGTAGTTGTTCGCGTTACAAGATGGACCGATATCGGCGAGTGTAAGTTCAAATCAGAGCTAATAGAAAGAAACGAAACGAACGAAATAAGAGATAGGTGTACAGGGATTGGCCAGGGTTTGCCTGGATTCGGTCCCCTTTCATCTCCATGGATGCAGAGCCTCAGTGATCCTCAACCATAACAACAACCCCGTTCTTGTAATTGCATGGAAATCCGGTCGTTTGATCTTGCCTCGAGTTCGATCAACCGGTACACACTCGGTTAACTAATGACAACGTATTATTCTTAATATTACGATACAACGTAATTACGGATACAAGAAGCGAACCAGAGACGATTACGGGGTGGGCTCGATCGTACGTTACCCGGGAAAAATTCTTGATTGCTACACGACTACGCCGGATCGACGTTATAATTTATTATCGATCGATTTGATTATTGAAGAAACATTAAATTAAGCCTTGACGCCGAGCTTCTGATATCGCATCCGGTGCCGGTTAAACTGATTTTTTCCCCGCAAAAACAAAACCGATCTCGGTTCCGTTGCATTCAAATTGTATGTAGGTGCACTTTTTCGCCGTACAATGTTTTAGATTTTAGAATTTTATCAAATTTGAAGAAAACGTTCTTTGTTACAATAATCTTGATAAGTATGAAGTATTAATGCAAAGTTTGTTTTACAAATACTAGAATCGCATTCTGAAGCATTGCAAGAAAGATTAAATGAAAGATACAGAATTGACGAAACTGCCAAAGTAGCTGACGGTATTATGTTAATTTGTCCCTTGTCCCAGTTCAGAATCGTTAAACATCCTCTTGTCCCACTTACAAATTGCACATACACGTATTCTATGCATATACGCGCGCTGTTCTTTGCATACCTTATCCGCGCAAACATCTACGGTCCGTTGAAAAAAAAAGAAAAAAAAAAAAAATGTGCATGAACCTTCGATGGCTTGCACGCAATTTCGTTAAAAATTGTTTCCGCCGTCGATCGTGAAATCGTCGGAGTGCAGTCGGGGATTCGTGAAGCGGAGCGTGGCCGCGACATTAATCGAGCGGTGCACGCGGTAACCGCAGCCGATAACCCGCTTGGTTTATCTTGTTGCCTGAACATCGCGAAACCTTTGCGGCCATCAACATCCTGTCGCTTTTTCGCGATTTGACGATCGCCGTGCGGATTGACCGACAAAGAAACACCTGGACGGTTGCGTTTAACGATCCGGCACGATGGAACGCGTTCCGTTCGCGATGGATCGAACAAAACGGTGCGAACCGTGGCGCGCCAGAAAGGTAGAGCAGCAGGTTCTCTATCGATCGATAAGTCGTTATGGTTATCGTGCATCGGCGCGCCATTTTTTTTTTTCTAGACTTCGCAGATATCCGGTCTGGTATGTCAAAAAATTGCAACTGGTTGTTGCTAGCTTCCTTCGATTGGTTCCAAGACATTCGTGTGGTCATTGGTGACGGGTGAATGGAGATTGATATAGATTGTTTTTTTTTTTTGTGATTTGAAAATATGTGGAGATGGAATTTGGTTAGTGTTTGGTGGTCGTGGATCTTGGTATAAAAATATAGAAATTAATTTTCTATCTTAGTTTACTTTTTCGTAGACCTGAGTCACGACTGACCCATCTTTCGCCTTTCTATGGGTAATATTTGATCGAACCGACAACGTAGGGTGGGTGGACGTGGCGTTTTAGCTTTCGAAATTTTTCGCAATAAAATAATTAAGAATGGAAACTAATAATGCTGGCTATCAAACCGAAAGGTCAAATTTGAAAATATATTGTCTGCATCGTAAATAATTAGGGTTTCAACGTGTCTGACTACGTACGTCCATTTTCACTGTGCCACTCAACGTGATAATAGTAATCGTATCAAGCGGGGTCAAACGACCCCTTGCGAAATTTCAAATGTATGACAGAGAAACCATTCATATGTAAAAAGTGCAATTAATTGATTATTTTATTTAAAAAAATATAAATATTTGTTTGATTATTTGATTAGAAATCAGAAGTTATGTTGCGAATTATTTCCTTCAATAAATTAAGAATATCTTTCTAAATTAATCAACGTTTATTTCATAAGGGGTCAAATGACAACAAAATACACAAAATAGAAAAGATATTATCCTATTCTCGATTCGGCTCTTAAATAGCCAGAAAATCAGTATCTTGATCTAATTTGATCGTTTATCAAGACCAGCTCATCGAACAGTCCTGATAGTTCGAGTCGAAGAGCGACGTTTTTGTAGGTCGCAAAACAACGTCGATCTGAAACCGCGAGGCGATAACAGTATCTCCTTTAATTAGCCAGCACACAGTAACAGGGCTTCGCCTTATGGATACGAGGTTTACAAGAAAAAGAAGAAGAAGAAAAAAGAAGGAAAATGTGCTTGGAACTTTTATAACAGTCGGGGAAAAGATGGATGAGGACAAGCAATTGCACGAGGACGATTGCTCTTTTTTTTTTTCTCCGTTTTCTTTACTGGCTAGCCTCTTCCGGTTGAAAGTACGCCTCGTAAATTTGTCCTGATACGGTAGAATCGAAAAATCTCGATGAACCGTGAAAGGAAATAGCGATCGTACGTTTGTCTGGGACGGTGCTATCGTTGTTACATTATTATTTCCATTACCTTCGATCGGTTACAAAGCCATCGATTCTTTGGCCCACCGTCTCTATTTCGTCCTTTATCGCGAGAACCAATAAGTTTCCACGCGAAAACAGAACGGAACGAGAGAGGATCCGTGACAGGAAGAAGGTTGATCGACCAAGAAAGAAATAAAATAAAAAGAAGTCCTGTGGGAAGCGGTAACTGTTAACGTTTCATCGTGGCGTTTCAATTAAAACACCGTGGCAGTTTCATTCGACCGACTTGTCTGTTCTTTCGATCGTTTTCTTTCGATTCGTTACACGAACCGTTTCTTCGAGGTACACACCTTCGATGAGTTGCGTTGATTGCAACGCGGCGCCTTCGATTAATGCAAGGAAAGAAAATAGAAATTTCTAGCACCATACTTGTCATCATATATTAATTGTCTAAGGTTGTGCGTTGAAAACTAAAATTGGAAAATTAACTTATCTTTTTAGCCTTTTAGACGAACCGGTTCTTCAACATGTGCGACTGGAATTTTGGTAATGGCGCTAGATATCTTGTTACACGAGTACTTGTTGCATCTTGTTACATAATAATTACTGATCGATTCAGGCGCACCATATTTGCCCGAAGCTCGAATCGACTGATCGATTCCATTGTCCGAGGATACGCGGTGCCGGAAAGTCAATATAATTCATCAAGGTTGATAGACGTTTCACACGGGTTCGAGGTATATTTTATACGTCACGCGGATTTCCATGGGGCACCGTATTAATACGTGTGAGCGATGGGAAGGTTGACGGCCGCGGTGTATGTAGTTAGCATAATGATAATCTGCACGCCATGCCAAGCCGGCTATTGTACAGGGTTTCAATGTTTGCCGACATTATTGATACTCGCGCCTTGTAATGTCGCTTGTTTCTCCAATCAAACGCGGATGATATTAATCCTTGATACTTGTTACGGAGGAACGATCTGATTTGCCAACGATTAAATTGGATTCTCTTGTTGTGACGTAATTTCTGAATCGATTCGATTCACCCCTTCAGCGTTTTTGAGTTAAAATTAAAAATTCGCTTTAATGTCGAGCTATCAAATTTTTATTTCTTCGATTTCCAATATGAAATTTTGTTTGTCTAAAGTAATGTTACTTTATTTAAATGTAGAAAATTGATTTTGAATCATCGTATTGAAACCGGATTAACTGCAAAAGGATTAGTTTGATGCTTGCTATTGGTCTCTGGTAACACGTTAAGTACTAATTGTAAGTACCAACGTTCGAGACACGATACGTTTTACAGCGTACTCAATCCTTGAAACAAATCTCGTAAACTGTTACGTTCGAAGCAATGCACAACATCCAGCAGTGTTCCCAGAAAATGGCCAGGTAACAGACATTACTTGCGCTCTAACCGATCAATACCTAAAGCCGTCCTAAGATCTCATAAAGATAAACCGTTTAAACTTATCGCTGCAACAAAGTACTCTTTGCCCGTGGAAAATCTTAAATCACGACCAACAGAAAATTGCAAAAGTCAACATTCCTATTGGGCGTTAATGTTATTATTCTGGCTGCAATAACAGAAATATATTGGAAAATAAGCGTTAACCTTTGCTGTTGAATATTTCATTTGAAAATTGTTTCAATATTGTACAGCCGGAGAAAAAGGTTTATTTTAGTAAAAAAAAGAAAGTTCTAAAAATATTTTATTCTCAAGCAGTAAATTACTTGGAATTTCTTATCTTTCTGATTGATCAGTCATCTGAATTTGTTCGAAAGTATAATTCAAAGTATCGTTTCTCGATCTGGAACGACAATGGTCGATTGTTTTCCGATTTGAAGGCAGATACCTCGAACGGGAATTGGGACAGTGGAATAGGGAGGAACGCAATCGTTGCGGCCCGAAGATTTCAACCGGGATCGAAATTTATTCGAGGCAAACATCCTTGAGGATAGGACGAAACGTTTCCCGTTTCACGAGGAAAAATACGAAAACACACGGAGGATCTTGAATAATCCAGTAACCTGGAGTCTTAGAGCACAGTCTCCTCGAGAGGAATACGTGTCGCGTTTTAAATCCGGTCCCGGTGAAACGAGGGGGAAGCAACGGAAAATGGAGACTATAAAACTGTAGCAGTGAAATGACGGGAATTCGAGTGTCTCGGTGAAACGCCGCGTCGGGAACGAAATTTTTTGACACGTTCAAAATTCAGCAGAAAGCTCTTTATGGTAAGCGTAATTTTAATGATCGTCGAATAACGTATCGTGCGACAGATTTCTCAACCCTGATGATTCCTTTCTGTTTTGCTCGACAAAAATTTGTTCAGTAGCTTTAGAATATATTTCTCAGCTTTTACGTTTCTAAAATTATTGTAATATTTCGAAATTTCCAACTTTC
The DNA here is from genome assembly GCA_943735885.1 of Stelis phaeoptera. Classification (NCBI taxonomy): domain Eukaryota; kingdom Metazoa; phylum Arthropoda; class Insecta; order Hymenoptera; family Megachilidae; genus Stelis; species Stelis phaeoptera. Next base: position 7,468,798 of record OX030939.1, on the reverse strand, counting down.
CAGAAATGTAACCTTGTGAAGTTCCTAGAATTATAATAAAATTTCAAAATTTTCTAATATAGATAATATAGGTATTTGGAAATTCCCAAGCCCCTAATGATAACATTTCGAAATTTCCAGCTTCCTAAAAATCTAATCTTCCAAAACTCCCAAGTTCTGAAATATTTCCTAACTTATTTAGTATTCAACTGTTTCTGTTTATACCGCTTTATAAATAATATTGCGTAGGATGTTTAGGTCAACAACGCAAATGGATTAATCGAGTCTTTCTATTTTACCAACTGGAAACGTTCGTTCGCTTTAATTCCACGAATTCTACGGAAACAAAGGTACACGAATGGTTAGGAACTACGTTCTGGAGTTCGATACGAAATTGCAAAGGTTCCAGTTGGTTTCCGGTGAACGTAACAATTCCCTCAGCTCGTTTCCTCCCTCCATTCCATGATATCTACTCGTTGTTAATGGTGCTTGGATAGACCGAAATTTTAGAAAACACTCTAACAAAGAATAAAGACACGATGGTTAACGTCGAATCGCTGTCAAATTGAAAATGGATAATTGTAGTAAAACATATGAGAATATTAATTTTGAAGTATACCGTGAATTGATTTTTAAATTTCAGTTTTCAGAATACACACATACAATCTAGCTTTATGGCCTAGATACGTTCCAGAAAAGTTTGCCGTAAAGCGAAAAGGCGTACAACGAATTGATTATTTTCATACAAACCCATACAAATTCAATTGGATCTGTTGCAATTTTTTTATAAAATAATATAGTTTTTAGATCATAAAGCATTTTTTTTTTTTTGTTTGCTGTATAACGAAACATTGTGGGCCGTCAATCGAAAAAGTGCCATAATTAAAAAAGGCTGTTATAACGAAATTCCGCATAAAGAACGGCCGTATAGCGAGGTATGGGTGTACTAGGTTACTATATTACTATTTTGGGCCCATAATTTATTTCAACTTTCAAAAGACTACGTTACCGTTTTCGATTAGATCTTAAATGCTTAACAGCGTGTCAAATTTGACAAAATTTGAAAACTTCATTCAATTTGTTTAGTAAGAATTTCCAGTTCCAAAGATTTCCTGGATTTAACGCTGACAATGAAACAAACAGGAAATCTCAAGCACAGGACGGTGTTTAACTTGGAAAAATTTAGTTTGCTAATTTAACCACGAACCACGATATAGAAAATAATGGGTTCGGATTTAATTAAACGTTAAGCAGAGTGGCGAGCGTCGATCAGTTTTCCTTTGCCAGGAAGCTTAATTAAACGAAGTCCGTCATCGTTGATCGCGCATTCCATCTGCAATAGTTCGTGCTAACATTTATTTTTTATTTTTTCGATAAATTTTTTCACCGACCTGATTTACGATATCAAGCTACCAGAGGAAAAAGGAATTAATTATCAAGTCCGTCAGCGTTCCGTGCGTTCCACGTTTAAGCTTGACTTCGATCGCAAGGAAAGGATGAAAAAAAAACACTTTCAACCCCCGTATACAACTTCGAACGGTGAATTTTTATTTTCCTTTTGATTCACAGAATTGAACGTTTCAACGTGGACGAATTATACCCATACATTTTCTCCATCAAAGAACCACGATACTTAATTTGATCAAAGTGTAATTATTAAAAACAGAAAGGGAGAAATTGCGTAGCAACTGGTTTAGTTTAATCAGAAGGGAATTTGAACGAGACTCGCTGAACACTCGAGATGGAACACGGTTCATTGCAGAAAATAAAATTGTCTTTGAGATTCAAAAATGAGATCGTTTAATCAGATGGAAGCGATCATTGCTTTGAATTATAATTTAAAGCAATCATCGCAAATTCTAACACTTTGATCGTCATGATATTCAAAAGTGAGTGACTGACATTTGCTTGATTAGAAATATTTGTAATGGATACTTGAGATCACGAACAATAGGAATATTGTGGAAATATTATTTGTTAAAAATAACTGGTATCTAAATACTTGCCTTCTAAATACCGACCACCGAAATATTCACTACCAAGATACCAACTTGCTCGCTGAAATTTTTACCAGTCACTGTAAACTCCTTTCGGCCAAGAAACGACCCCCTTGTTTGCTTTCAATTTTCAGAGAAATCTGGGAAAAGACCTCAGACGAACAAGCGTAAAGTTTACGAAGTCTAGGCTGCGCCGTGACTGTACACAACATTCAGACAGCTTAACAATTATTTTCTCGTTACAATGGGATTACGGGCCACCGTCTCTAACGATCTCCAACGCACACTGTAAAATCATGGTCGTTAGAAGAACGATACATTACGTGTGAGTCGTTTATCAGCCTCGTTAGTCGAAGAGGAGGTGTACGGTATTCAATTTTGTCCAACTTCCTGACGGACCCTGATCGAATCCCGCCCACGGTCAACGAAATTTCGATTTCGTTGGACGCACACACCGGACTCCCTGTGAAAATCGAGAAAATTAAGGAAAACCCGTAGACAGAGCAGTAATCACCGGAGGCTAGAACGATATTGCCTCGATCGTTTTCCCCTATCCGTTAGAGACGTTCGATAAAATTTTGAATACGTTGAATTCCGTAGGGGGGGAGGGGGGTCACCGGTGAGCGGCACCCGAAATTTTCCACAATTAAATAATTAACAGAAGAAACGGTAAAATAAACTGCGGGTGGCGTCAATATTAAGCGAATAATGTTGCCTATCAAACTGAAAGGTTACATTTGAAAATTAATTAACTGCATCGTTAATAATTAGGTTTCTACCGTGTCTGGTTACGTACGTCCATTTTCACTGTGGCATTCAACCGTGTTAAGACGTCAAGTTTTCACTTTTCCAAAGTAGATGATTGCTAATAACACAAAAGAATACTGTATCGTGCTACAAGGATGCATAAAAATAAGTATGTTAACAAAGTAGCGTATTATTTTGTGAATTTCTTTTGTTTCTGAAAAAGAGACGGAGCTATGGTGTAGAAATACCGAGAAATTGTAGAAATCTGCGTTTCTTAGCGAGCGTAACACCGCGGCTGAAAAGGAAACGCAACGTAACAAGACCATCTCGTTACTCGTCGTCCGTTACGAGAGAAGAAGCACTCGTCTACGTTTGAGTGGCTCGTTTTCCGGCCGGAAAAGGGCTTCTTCCTGAAGGGCGTACCGACCAACGGAAAGAACAAAACATGCCGCGAACGTCGTCGAATTACACGAAACATTCTAACGAGACAACCTTATGATTCCTTATTTTCACACCCCAAACGATTTTTACCGTTTACGAGAACCTTCCCTTTCCTAAATCCAGTTGTTACGTTCGAGAAACTTGCTATGGCGATAAAATCTGGTTTATTGGAGAAGGGAAACGATTTGATCAGAATTCCTATTATGTTAATTAGATAAATTATCAAATTAACGGTTGAAAATAGTAATTCTTACAAATTTTGATAATGTAAGGCGTCAAGCCTTAGTTTAAACTAACAGTTTAAAAGTATCTATTAATAATTTAAGGTACCAAAGTGAAAGCTTAAAAGCTGAAACCTGATAATTAAATGCACCTTACTATATGTTCACTTAACGTGTTAAGGTACAATAGTTGTCTCGTTACTCTATAATTTACTCACCGCGATACACGTAAGAAAAAAAAAAAAAAAAATATAAGGTAGGAAGTTTTGAATTCCTGACAGAAATTTGATATATTGCCTGAAAGTTGTCCGAGTGCATAGAGGGTTAATCGATCACCAGACATGATTTATTATACGCTGCACGCGTTGAATGAATCAATTGTTTCGATACAGAAATAGCAATCAGTCTTTTGCAAGAAACCGTATACAGCGACGATCCAACCTACTATATTTTCGGTCAAATTAAAACCTACAATCCTTGAATGTATAATTCCTAATTTCAATAATATGCAAGCCAGTTTTCATTGATTCACGAAATCTAAATACATCGATAATAAAGAAAATTTGTCAAAGTTATCAAAGTTAAAATACATACTTCGAAATATCAATTAATCAAACATCGCTGTATCAATTAGCCGAATTAGCGAGTAACATAGACACCGCGAAGTTTCGCTTTAATTAACGGATTACGGTCGGCCGTGTTTCGTCGAAGAGCATTACACGATATTGAAACAGCCGCGGCGATTTTCCTTGAAAGCAGCGATTCCTCGGTAAAACGATAAACCGACAGATTGCGTCGATCAATGAACGAATAAGATTCACTTTCATTCACGATGTACGCACCGTGTACGCACGACTGGGAGGTAGGGGGTGATCGTTCGTTTGGCAATTGTCATTGAGAATCGATCATCAAAGGTAGGAAAATTGAATGGAAACTTTGGTCCGCACGAATGAACAGGAAACTTGTTCTGAATGCAAATCAATCTTACTTCCTGCGGTCATCCTGTTTCACAACGACTTTGGTGCTTGTTTCTTACCCCCTCTGGATCCTTTCGTTCGATACGAATATTGGTAACCGTTTCAGAGTTCGCCAAAAGGTGGTGAAACTTTTCTGAGGTTTCTAACAATAAGAATTTGTTACTAATATTTGCTATAACACGGTACTTCGATTGTTGATTAATAAAATTTTGTAACGCACGACTTTTGTATTATTAGAATTAGACGAAAGGAATGCTTCAAAATTTCCATCGATCTCTCCACGTCCCGCAAAGCGATACCATGGTATTAGTCGAAAGCGTGCATCAAATGTGATACACGGGACGTTTGGTGAGTGAATAACAGTGAACGTATTGCAACGTCAGTCACCGATGACTGACATCCGAAATTTGTTACAATCAAAAAATTGATAAAATGAAATGTATAAAATAAACCGCGGATAGCGTTAATATTAAGCTAATAATGCTGGCTATCGAATTGAAAGGTTAAAGTTGAAAATTAATCGACTGCATCCCTAATAATTAGGATTTTATCGTGTCCGACTACGTACGTCCGTTTTCACTGTGCCACTCAACGTGTTAATAATTATCAATTATAAATGAGAGAAAGAAAATGAGAGTAATAAAAAGGAATCGATAGCGTTAACAAGGTTTCTCGATGAATCGAACCGTTTCGAAGCAAGTATTTTTAGATTTCTTCGATCGTCCTTAATTAAGAGCCAATTAATTCCTTTTTTCTCCTCCTTTATTGGATCGGTGTAACGTAATTGTGCCCACCGAATATTTCCACGAATTCGAACAGATAATCACAAAGAAACACGATATAATATGATTTAATTAACAAATAACATTAATCTTATCTGAAATGTTAAATTCCATAGTAAATAATTTAACAGTGTTTCTACAATTTTTACCGTTTCGATATAACATAATTCTCGGGAAAAAAGTGAAGATTTTTTCAAGACGCAAATCTTACTCTGATTAAAATTAATACGTACATTTCGTCCGTTAACAATGTCAGATACAAGCGTATGCGCGTTTATACGCGAAACAATAACGAAAGCGTTCGAGTAATTTAATTCTCTCCTCGACAACCCCGATGATATTTTCATTTTCCGAATACGCCTCGTATCAGGGAACGAGAACGCGTACGTCTGAAATTATTCCGCGCGAGTGTATTATCCAATTACGGAGAACATCTCGACTATTCGTGGCTGGAGGCGGGGGTGTAGGGGAACAAAGGGGAAGGGAATAATGCCAAGGCATCTCTTAATACGGCAAGCCAGAGCGTGAGTTGTTGCCACGGCAATACCGAAACCTAGACAAGACGCGACATCAGAAACCACCAAAATAGCTTTCCAGCTACTTCCTGCTTTAATAAATTCCTAGTCTCCCCCCTTTGCTTTGGCACGATCCTTTCGCAACTATACCTTCTCGAGATTTTCCAAAAGATATTCGAAAGAAACGTTCTACCACATATCTTATTAAAAGACCAGTCGACTCTAGTTACGCTACTGTGTTAATTAACGTAAGAAGATCGCGTTTTTAACTGTATCTCAATTTGTGTATAATGTTTAAACAATGTTTACGGTTGGAGGCTCGAAGATTTTTGCTTTCGATATTTTTAATCGACGAAACCGTCGGTTGTTTGCACGCTTATTATCCTCGTTTCCGAACAACCATAAAGAACAGACCATAAGTAGAAAAATCTACAGAACCTATGGACAGGAAAAGGTCGTTCAACCTTTCGGAATCTCGTTCATCCACGGTTAATCCTTATCGTTGAGTCAACCGTGTTGCATAACTTCAGGTTTACAGAAGATAGTATTCAAGGACTCATTCGCGCAAATATATTCTGGACGTGTCTGTTGGCAATTCTATTTCTCGTCGTTTAACACGCCGCCAACCGATTCTCCTCCTGATCTTTCGCCAGCAATTCTTCCTAAATCATATTCTAAACTTTCCGAGTTTCGAGCGAAACGTTTCAATCGCGAGCAAAGGGATAAAAAGGAGAATGAAGGAAATTCGAAGCAGAGGATCGCGGGAAAAATCGGGTGGCGAAACGCGAACGGGTTCGCAGCGGTTCAAAAAGCGGCGCACAAAATGGGAATTAACGAGCGTACGATTAACCGGGTTAATGGACGAAGGCACGCGATATCGCGTCGTTTCCAAGCGAGCGGGTTGTTGACCGGATGACTGACACTCTCGACGCTTCATCTAGGCCAGCCTTAAGGCTGCGCAGCCTCCCTTTTGCCGATTGTCCTATTCCTTTCACATCGAACCGTATTGCCTGACTTGCAATCGACCTTTATTCCCTTCTAATGTCGAATTCGTTGATCATCCACCGAACGCTCGGCTAACATCAGTGCCGAATGTAACCGTGACACTCGTAACAATAATAGCAGTGATCGAAAGAGTCATATTACTTAATAGCAGTTAGCAAATTAGATTCAACTCTGATCGCCAACATCCGATGAAAACCGACGCTGTCGTCGTGAAAGGGTTAAATTAGCAACCATCGATCCGATTCGTTTCAACGAGGGTTTCGCGAATTAAATTGATTCCGGGCGATCAATCGGGCACGTGGTTCGCCTTGCGAGTAAACTCGACGTTGTATACCTCTAGTTAGGCTCATCAACGTCTTCTTGGCTCGAAGGTGGTGAACGAAGATCGAACGGAAGGAAAGTGCTCTTCCCCAGGGGTCTGCAGCTGATTGATTCGTTGGCTGGGTTAACTTCCAGCTGCTTGTTTCTGATGGGGAACGACGGATAAATAGATACGTGCACGTGGAGTAGTCGTTACATTTGTCTAATCTTTCATAATCGTTGACAGGTGTAATCAATTATTTTAGGTTATTTATGATTATTCTTGGAAGAGTCCGAAACCCAGATTATACCTCCAGGATGAAGTCTTGAGGATAATTTTTTGACCACTTTCTAGAACTAAATTATATTTTTGAACCAGAGGGCGCAAAAATCAGACTTTCAATGCCTATTTGGCGATTTTGCACCCTTGGTACATAATACACTATTTCCTTCTGGTATTGAAGACAAAATAAATTACAAATTTGGACGAAATTATGATAATAGGAAACAGTGGACGATACATCTACAAACCGGTCCAATTGAATGTTGTCCGCAGCGAAAGGATCAACGAATGTAACTCGATTTGAATTGAACGAGTAACTATTTGTGGTTCACGGTCATTGTCGTTAGAACTGAGAAAGGAAAGGCAGTCCGCAATTAGCGGTGATGGCGCCAAAGGTGTAACGAGACGTTGAACCCGTCGATCGGCTTTGTGATTAAACACAAAAGTGGGTTAATGCCGTGCGTCGGATTCGTGCATCGGTAATGACGTTGACATCCTGGACACCCCCCCGTCCCGATACCATTAACAGAACAATAGCTCGTACCGTAGATTGTTCGTTAACGTGTTTCTGTACTCGTTTTCCCGTACAGAGCTCAGAACAATCGGTACTGGGCGCAGCCTCCTTTTTAATTGTAACGCGCTCGCGACCGAGACTGCGCCTTTTTTTATTCAACGATCCCATATTCGATCGGGAACATCCGGAAAACGCGTCCGACTTCGGATTCCACTTTCGTGAAACAACGCTTTTAAACGCGGGCTGCCAAGCTTCTTGAAGACGCTTAGAAGGAAAGCACTTTTCTCTTAACGTTACGCCCCTGGTACTTAAAATTATTTATCCTGCCATCGGTGTTTCCTTCAGTAAGGGAAGTAATGTTTCCTAAAGTTTGATAGGAATTTACCTTTGATAGGAATAAATATGGAAGGTTGCTTCAAATTTCAAATTCTTGCAAACTATGTTCAACTTATGACCTAGAATTTCAAAAGCAGCCAACAATCCACTTAGACTACGTTCACGCCCTGCACACGAAGGAGACTCGATCTTTCCTCTAAATATCTAGAACACACTTTGGTCGTACTCAGAATCTCGAACACCCTCGACGATTGTTCGCAAAAGGATCCTGGGAATCGTCGAGAGATTCGAGTAGCCCTGGTCGGTCGCCAGGGTTTCAATCGTCCATCGAAGCGAGCTCCCTGGCGAAACCAGTGGCGCGTTCGATATCACGAAAGGTCGAAGTTCCCCGGAGAATCTGGACTGCGAAATGCCAGGTGGATAGGTGTGCAGGTAACACGATAGAAAAGGGGCGAAGAGGAGGGGTGCGTCGAACGACGCCGGGCGCACGCAACAATTTGCATGCTAACACGAGTCGCTGTGTTTGTCGCGCCAACTACCTATTTCTATGCCGATTGTTTCCTTACAGCAATTCCGCAGCTGGCCCTGCTACCAATCCCCTACGGCGATTCCACGGTTCGAAACGAGAAAATTCTTGCCGATCCTCGGAAACCGAGTGAATTATGAGCGAAACGTGCCGCGAGGAAAGATCCTGTCCCAGAGTAAAAATAGGGAACGAAGCGTGCAACGTGTCAACACTGTTAACAACGATTTTTACACGAATTTCAGTGAATCGAGCGTAGAATACCGAATGCTCGAAATTTAAATTATTGTGAATTTATTATTAGAAACAGCATAAGTTTGTAAATTTGATACGAATTAGATCTTCGGTCCAATAGGAAAACGAAACGTAACTGTTACTTGTTTACACCAGGGGTAGTCAACTTTTTTACACCTACCGCCCACTTTTGTATCTCTGTTAGTAGTACAATTTTCTAACCGCCCACTGGTTCCACGGTAATGGTTCCACGATAAAATTTATAAAGCAGAGTTACAGCAAGTTAAAGCGTATAATAATAATTACTTATCAAATACTTTGCGTCGGACTTTCGCTAAGTTTGACAGAATGAACAATCTCCGTAACTCTATGAAGCCACGGGTTCTTCGAGATACTCGCAAAGGCTTTCCTCTGCCGGGAAAATGTTTTTAAATAATGCTATGAAATGAGTTAAATGGATATGCTATCCATTTCAATAAGTTTAAAAGGTCAATTAAAAAAAAGAAGAAAGGCGCTTCCCTACTGCCCACCATGAAAGCTGGAACGCCCACTAGTGGGCGATAGGGATCAGGTTGACTATCACTGTTCTACACGAATGAAAAATTAAGAATCCGTATCAGAAATGAATTAATCAAATTTCATCGAAAGAAAGAAGTGAAAATTAATTGGACGTATGTCATCGTCAAAATCATCAAACACTTGGCGTACAAATTATTCTATATTCTATAGCATCTGCATTTATTCATTACCCCGTTCGTTCTCGTGTTCATTCATTTGTCCCCATGTTCGTCTTTCAGCGATGAAACGATATAATTCGAAACGATATCTCTTCGTACATGCCATCTTGTGTTTCGTCGAAAGCAGTTGGAAACGAGACTTTCTCGAAGAAACACCGCACCAGTTGTCTCATCTCATTCTAGGAGACGAGGAAGAGAAACAGACAAGAAGAAACCGCATGACTCACGAAACCATCCCGTTTTCAACTGCGTTTACGAAATCAATTGCGTGTGTCGGCACATCCGGTCTTCGAGCATGACTTATAAACGCCGATGCCTCGCCTCGTATCGCTCGTTATTCTCGATCGTCCGAGGCGTGTATGAAAACGGACGTACATAGTCAGACACGATAAAATCCTAATTATCAAGGATGCAGTCGATTAATTTTCAAATTTAACCTTTCAATTTGATAGCCAGCATTATTAGCTTAATATTAACGCTATCCGTGGTTTATTTCACAGTTCTTTCTGTCAATTATTTGATCATAATAAATTTCAGGCGTCAGTCACCGGTTACGTGTTAATAATTCAGTAGCCACAGCCCTATTTTCGCCTCGCTTCGAATGTATCATGCAAACAGAAATTATATATTATTTTCTTGACCTAGGTCAAGAATATTTCGAAACGTTGCGAATAAAATTCGAGGGCGAGAATTATTTCATTTTCGTGTGAACGTTAAGCTAAGCAATTTACTATTTACACTGTAGCGAAAGGGTTAACTAAAAATATCAAAAATAAAATTTCTCTAGATCTGATCAATAGAAGACATTTAGAAACTTAACAATTTCAATTCATCTCGAGGGATTATAAGAGGCTCGAAGAAGACCGGAGGGTGAACAGGTCCGAAAACAATAAAGGGGTTACATTTTGGAAATTTTTGGATGAAAAATGGAGATGGAACGAGGCTGTACGGGAAAGGGATCGATTGAATTGCAAACACCGTTTCCAGTCAGTGAATTCAGAAATGATTTTTAAGGAAAACTTTTATGTAAATGATCCAGACTAGGAGTAAGGGATCGAGCAAGATAAGCTACGTTTTAACATATCAAACGATCTCCTGGGTTCGGTATTTATGCGCGCATCAAAGGAATCTAATCAAAGGCGAGGAAAGAAAGAAGCGGGGATCAAAGAGCATCGATCGTGGAACGTTGGTGGGTTGGCGAATTTATTTCTTTACCGGTAGCGTGATTCAAAGGGAGATAGAAGGGAAAATACACTTTCGTGCGGCGAGAACTGTGAAAAACTGACAATACGAACGACGAATTGCAAAACTCTGGAAATTATATTCGAATCCAACGTTCCCGAAGAATGACCACGTGGGACGGCATTCATCGTTCTGACACGAATAACGTGACACGTTGATTGCAACAGCGGCATTGAAACAAAAAATAATTCTCATTCATACTCCCTCGCAACATCAACTAATGGATTCTGCAAGCTGAAAAGTGTTAAATGCTCATTGTAATGTACTTGAATGTAGAACAAATCCTTTTTAATTAAGTCTTTCATAAATCAATCATTTAACCCGCTGTAGGTGGACATACTTTTCTACGTTTAATGGGGCAAATTATGTCATTTATCAAAAAATTCCCTCCGCTAATTTCTTATATTTTAACACGAATAAAATTTCAGTTTGACGTTTAAAAATTCCTTGGTAAACATATGTTCGTACGAAAGAGCCAACGGATAAAAAGAAGTGAAAACAATTGATAATAATCAATATCAAAACGTTTCACTTTGGACACTATACGGAACAATGTGTGCCTACTATCACTCGTGTATTTCGATGCATGTCCCGTGAACAATTGTTCGTAGACTGAGATAACATCAATTGGGTCAGCTTTTCAACCTTGTTGTCAGGTGTACGTAGCATGAGAATACCTATGCAAACACGGGCCATGCAATGAAGCGATACTAACATTCATAAACGAGACAAGATCAGTACATACCGTATGAAGATCGTGAAATTCGAAGATTGAATTCGCCAAGTAAGGTAAATGTCCCAATTACCGATCCTGTCCTAATTATTGATACTTTATCGTTCTTATTTAACTATTTCAATTTTGTATGTTACAAACAAACGTCAGAAGCATATGTAATTTGATTCGAAAATATTTGAAATATCATGGAGATAGTTTTATCAATCTAACAGCAAGTCGGTTACTGTTACTTCTATTCTGTATTTTTGTTATACCTTTTTAATAAAGCTCTATGTGACCTATGCTTACCTGACATTTTTTTCTTATTTAATGCCACAGAATATACCGACAAAGTTTGAACATTAAAACCTGGGACACCCTGTATATTTACATTTTTGATACCACAAACAAACCAGCAAAATGATAAGCTATTCATGAGTAATTGCGATAAGTATTTTCTTACAGAGTCACTAAATAGGACATTTACCTTACTTCTTCACGTGTTTCGAAATAAAGCCGAGTATTCGTAGTGTTTAATCCTCCAATTATGTCTTCAATTTCTAGCACAGTAATAGCGACCCTTATTTCGCTAGCGAACTTACATTACTATTTGTCCGAAGAGTCGGCGACGCTCGGGACTTGAAACTTTGCTCGTCTGTTTCGCCTCTTATCCTCGTAGAACCGACGCGACGCGACGACGGAGAACTTAGAAACTCCCCTAGGTGTCTAAGACTTGGACTCGTCGAACCGACGAGACAGGATCTTGGACATTTTTTTTTTCTTCGACGCCAAGAATTTACCCAAAGTGTCAACGACGCATGAGACTTGGAACCTAGACTCTTTGTCACCGAATCGACCAACCTCGACTCTGAGTTAGCAAGTGGTTGGTAACAAGAATTCTTCCAAAATGTCGGCGACGCATGGACCACGCATAAATATGGAAACTGCAGTTGTTTTCATCCAACCTAACCCATTGAAAATCGTTAATGTATTTTTTTTAAAGGAATAGGAACAATGATATATCATGTGTTTCTTGTCACAAAGGTTTAAGTGCTTGGCAAGTTAAAGCGCAAAAAAATTTCGCCATCCATAAGGGGAAACGCATGGCCGGCGTGAATCACGCTGCTGTTCGTGGAAACGTGAATAAATCAGTCTGACCTCTTGCCGAATCAACCAACAGCAGTTTTGCTTACCAAAATTCATCCGTCCTCTCTGCGAACGCTTGCACTGGTGCGCAGATCCGGTTTTTTTATTAAGACTGACGGTTTTCCTTTATTTTTACCGATCACTGATACACTAGATTCCGCTTATCTGACCCACCGGAATCCAATCGAACAAATAGCCTTTTAGTTTTCGTCGTTTAATCGAGACATCATTCCGGTTATTTGGGACAGATGTCTGTAGTTTTTGAATTTCGCATTTTTCTTTCGCTCCACTCTGTGTTACTTTATCGTTTTAAGTTTCGCCCAAGGTTAATCGTGTACGTATGCGAATGCCGCGGATTTGCAGAACTTCGGGACGGTGTGCATTTGACTCGAAAGACATGGCGAGGCGGTAATCGTTTGAATCGAAAATGCTCTGCCGATTCCGTCATCGATGGATATTTATTAATCCCCGGATTAATATTTGAATAAATACTTCATTCTGTATGCTGATTCAAGCTGTAGTTTGTTTGTTTTCTATCGTTTCAACTGCACGCATATATTTTTTATCGTTAACTACTATATTTATGTGGCACTTCGCGTAATTGGGACAGTCACTTAATCGGGCCAAACTACACGAGAACCGACGTATCCCGAATAAGCGGAATCCACTGTATCTCGTTAGTTCGTAATCGGGAGGAAAACCAGAGCTTCGTTGCGAAAGAAGCACCACACCGTTTCGTTCTTGCATTTTTATAAACTCGATGCTCTTTGATCGTTCGTTATATCTGATTTTCTTCACGATTAATAATTGATCCTAATAACGGGAACATTTCGTGCATGGTTATCCGACGCAAACATTGCCAAACGATAGATACATTGTTGATCACGAACGTTAGCGAGTTTTAGCGCACCCTCGTCATCGCCAGGACACGTTCGAGCGAAACTAATCAGTCTCTATCGGTTGATTCTCGGTCGTGAGTAACTCTAATTTATAAGATGGATTCACGATCATCGACTCCGGTCTTTCGTGTAAAATTATCACGGAACTTTCGCCCTATTCCGTACGAACGCTCTCCCACTTGGATGAACGACCGAGTATTTTGCGTGGATCGATACGAATTTTCACCAACGTTTCCGCTCGAAGACGTTTAGTCGATAACTCGCGGAGCGGCGTTCTCTTTTGTTCGGGAATGTTTCGGTTCGGGTTAATTACGGTGAATGAAACAAACGGTGCTCAGAAGAATAATAATTGTAATATTTACTATGACATCTTGCCACGTTTCATAAGGCAATAAATATAGAAAGATATTCAAAATATTAATTACCGTCATTTCGTTAAATATAAATTACCATCATTTCGAAATACTTACGATATTAGATCGTGGGTGAGCCAATTATAATTAGAATGGTTATTTTTTTTTCACTAAATAATTTTCTTATTAGTTTAATGTTAAGTCTTTCAAAATAATAAAATAACATTTAGAAAATTCTAAAACTTTAAACCGACAGTGTGTATTTTATGATTGATAATACACACGTATAATTTGGATTTTATTCCTGCTAACTTGCCGACCATTTTGATTATTTATTATTAATTATTATGTACGATACTATCGGAGGATCGTTAACGGTTAATCAATTCGAGAAACCACGGTATCAAGTTTATCCCGTTCGGAATTACACCGACTGCGGATTATCGAATTCAACCGATTTCCGTTTTCGTTCGACGATAAATTATTTCACGCTTCCGGCACGCTCTGGAAATAGATGTTCTACGGGCGCGGATTGGCGCGAATCAAATTTGCATATTATTTAAGCGGGTCCTATAGCCACCGTTATTGAATCGGAAACAATGCCGGCGTATACGTTGTCCGCAAAGTTATATAGTTTACGGCCACAATATTTGCGCCGTAACCACTGTTCGTAGCCACGAAAAATGATTATTCGAACGACGTGGTACTGTGTACGCTAGTCGCTTTTCAATATTCATTGTAATCATCAAAAATAAACACCTCGTTCGGTAAATGCGGCGTTAATTAAACAGATATTAGGTTGTTGCATATGAAATGTCCGAGTTATAATGGCAACTTTAAATAAACACAAAGTTTCTTTATATTAAACGTTAATAATCGAAATAAGAATGATGAAAATCTATACATCTTTTCAAGAAATTACAAGTTTTCTACTTTCGTTTCATCAATTTTCGGAAAAATTAGAATTATTTGTGCTTCACAGAAATCGAAGAAAGACACATTTCGATAATTTATCAGAATAAATCATGGTCTTATTTTAAAATAAAAATCGTTGGAATCTGCACATTTTCTTCAACGAATCAAAGCGCTTTATGATTTTCGCAAAAATCGTATTAATACATATTTTATAAAAACTTGAAAAGGATGCGTCAAAATAGGTAAATATTAAAACATGAAAATTATCTGTCAAAGAGAAGATTGTAAACTTCGCATCGATGTATTATATAAAACATCTAAAAAACACGAATGTTTACCGAGTAAGCAGATTTAATTAATTGATGAAACAAAATCAAACATTTCATATACAACAAACAATTGTCGTCTTGCAGTTTATTCCTATTATGTGTATTCTATTAACTGAATAAACAGTAATTTATGTAACTGAAATTCTGAATTAAATTACGATAACAAATTTTAACGAAATTTGTCAAAATTCAATGTTCCATAACCTTCCCTAAAATCGAATGAAAATTAAAGCCTGAACCTTCCACTTTCTGGTGTTTCCTTTCTTTTTTCTTAATTTTATTTAAATCGGTATCTAAACGAAAAAAATCATATATTTCACGATCCAATATTTTCTATTCGTGAACCGACGACGATTCACCTGACCGAATTCTGTCATCCCCGGCGCTGCTAGTAAGCTGCGCCCCAAGGAATTTCTAATTAGCCCTCGTCGTTGGGAAGCGTTGCAAAAATTCGAAGCGTTCGAACGAGTCGGTCGACCAAAGTTCGTCCGGCAATCGATAAACCGATGCATACAGGCTTTCGTGTAACAACAAAATCGTTTCGAACCCGAGTCACTATCGAGTGGACTTCTCGGGATACTTTGGTAACGAAACAATCCGCAATCGTCGAGATGGCACGGATCCACGGCCACTATGGTTTCTCGTGTCCACGATATTCGATTTGAGCTTTCGCGAATGCGAACAGAAGCTGCGACGAACACGGACGAGAGAAGCTGGCCGTTCACCCCGGCAGTCTCAGAATAACTGCATACCTATTTGCCCCGAGAAAGCAGACGGTGGTGCACTCGCGAGATCGTACCTCGAGAAAGCTTCACGACCACCAAGCCGACAAAAGACGTTGTCGTTCTACGGCGAGGTCGATTGAGAACCACGTTCGGCGACCAACGAAAGGGTGCGACAGATTATTTTTACCGTTGTTTTTCTTGCGAACTGTTTATTCGCGAGACGCCTTCGCCTCGAGACGCAATCTTCTCCGTAGGTGTATCCAGCCTGGGGAGGGTGGTTCAAGGAGGATGAAGAATGGAGCAATCTTCTTGAATTCGTTAGTGTAAAGCAAGGGAAAAAGAATCTGAATTAAATTCTGTTTACTGAAGTATTGGACAGAGTTTTGCACGTACACACTGCTCGCTTATAGACGCAGCTGATTTAAAAAAAAAAAAAAAAAAAAAAAAAAAAAAACAAATGTATATTCGATTGTGGTGTAGGAAATGAGATTTCCGGCACGTCGGACAAAAAACGAAGCATTCCTGTGGCTTTACGGATAAAAACAGGGTCGTGTGTTTGTCGTGGAAAATTCGCGGGATGAAATAATGGCGGTGTAGAAATCAGCTCGGTCGGAACAGGTCCTTATTTACCCCGGGGAAACAACGCAACCGGTGATCGTAATTAAATTTAATCCGGTCGCGCAAAACGCTTCCATCCTGCATTCCCGATGGCAACGGAAGCAAATAAGGAATCCGCGAAGGTTCCGTTGATTTAATTAAGAACCCTCGCCCTTGGAACAAAGCTGCTTTATGACCTGAACAAATGATGCCCGTGAGAATAAAACGCGCCTCTTCTCGGATCGTGGATCATCTCCGAAAGAATTGCTCCGCTGAAAAATTCCGGACGAATCGATTAAACGAATGGAAGTCGTACCTTTTTCTGTCTTCTTTCGAGAAGACGTTCAGACCAGTGACCTATCGCCGTGCTCTAATTTCCGTTATCTGACGTCGACTGAATGTAAACGTTGCTTGCAAAGACCGACTGTTTAATCTACGGATTGCGATATGCTTTTTAATTCAAAATAACGCTTTCTTTCGTGACGCGTGTATTTTGTGTCCTTGTAATCGGTCAAGACTCCATACAATTTTTAAACAAAATCGATGATGGATGGTTTCTGCTAATTTTCGAGCGCAATCGTGAGTATTTGTCCGATCGATTAAATGTGGGCTGAAAATTGAAGTAGGTATGCGTGTCAGAAACATTTGGTAGATGGGAAAATAAGAAAAGGATCCGTGGCCGACGGATCGTGAGATTCGGTCACGCTGAGAACCACTAACACCGAAACGATCCCGTCGAACCTGTCAAAGGCATCGGCCCGAGACGCATTCGAAATACAATACCCTCGATGTTCCTCGGAAAGCTCTAAGTTGACAAGCACCGATAATACGGGAAATGCGACAGATTGTCGGGGACATCTGACGCAGCTTGAAACTGACGTCGCGTCGTTGGGTTACGCTTGGTCGAAGATGAATCCATCGAAAGTAAATTTTTTCGTGGAATTACCTTCGAAAACGATGAGACGTTTTCTATCAACGAATAAGATTCTTATTAACTTCTGACTCTGTCAATCTTTATTTTCAAAAACTGAGAAATCGTTGAAGTTTACAATTATTTCGCAAAAAGGAACACGAGGAGTTTACGTAGGAGAATCCACCGGAATATCGTTAAAGCATGGCGCTTGGAATTTCTCGGTGCAGACGGTTAAGCCGAATTGCTTTATCGCGAGGATTCTAAATTAGATTTCCCGGCTTCTCTAACCCGTAACGTGTAATTTATTAACAAAGATGGATGAAAATTCTCTGCCAGCCTCGGACAGCCAAGGCTATAGTTGCCCTCTGTTCATCCATCAACGGGTCAGATCTTTAACGTCTGCTTTCTCGCGTTTAAATTCACACGACACGAGCCATCGTTCTTGGACTCAGAAGTCAAATATTAGTATTCGAAGGAAGTTCAAAGTTAGACTTTTCAGATTCTCTGCTGACCATCGATCATCGACGCCGAGCTTTTCGCAAGAACAACTATAGACGATCGATCCTCTTAAAAGTTGATGAAAGTAATTAAGAAAACATTGGTTGATTATTGTAGCTATACGCGTCAAGGTCTTGGCAGAGATTTCTTTCCACGATGAGAACCACTGATAGCAGTGCAAATGAAATTACCAGGCAACACATTATGCGCAACGCGTTTAAAAGCATTACAAGGCACACGGCAACGGTCTAAAATAAGCCGCTTTGCCCGTGGCCGAGATCGTAAAGCTCCCGGTTGAAGACCGTTGCCGGTGCCGCTTCCGCGCCTTAACATCGGCCATCGATATTTTACTTCGCGTCTATATCAATCCATCAGGCTAATCTGATACACGCGTTGCAGAAACTTCTTCTATGCAGTAACGTATAGACTATTCGGGTGCTCCGAATATTCAAATATTTGGAATTTGGATATTCCAGCATTCGAATTATTCTTCCTGAACTTGGTTCGCCTCGCCTCGAGATTCACACTGTACGTACACCGTAAAATCGATACGTCCAAGGGGAAGCAGAAATAAGACAAAGAAGGGAGGATGTTACAAAATGATAGGAAGAATGAGAACCAGTGAGGAACAGGGAGAGTTCGAGGAACGTCTACGATATTATTCGCAACGTGTACGAGACCGTATCTGAGAAAAATCATGAAACCGAGACACGCTTGCTATTCACCCTTCGAGTATCTTTGCATCGATGATACTTGCTGATCCCTGATGAAAAGCAATTCCGTCCGTTAGATACCAAGCTTTTTTCTCTTAAGAAGAGAAAGTTTTCTTTAACAAAAATCATCGACATGCATGTTTCTTTTCAATACTCGAGACACAAGTCAAGAGGGTGCGTTGTGTCCTTTTTAGGCTTATTTGTATATAGGGTCTGTGGGTACGTGATGAATTTTTCGTCACTGACCTTTCATTCTTAAAGCTTTCTTCGAGCAGTAAAGACGTACCCTTCCTGGTGCTCCAATAAAGCTATATTTTAGTTTATAAAGTTCAAGTAAAGTTTTATTTTATTTCACCGCCTATTTCCGATAACTTGCGACAGGGAGAATCATCGATATTTTCGAAGTTACCAATCAGCATTAAAACCATTAAAAACGATTTAAGATCGAGAAGATACCGAAGGAGGACTTGTAAAGGCATTAAGGTTTGAAGAGTCTCTGACTCGATGATAAAATCGATCGAGAAATGGGCAAAGTGGAAGGCGTTCGCCAACTATGGTGTCCCACGCTTAATGACGTAATTAGGGATGAGTTATTCGCGACAACACCAGAAGGCATGTCTATTTCCTCGTCGCTGATGTCATTGACAGAGTTGGTTAGCCGGGTGAAATTGTACCTCTTTTACTCCGTCCTGTAAATATATGTTCACGTAACGCGCCTATTGTGATCTCAGGTTTGGGTGTGCATCACTTTTATTTTTCACGGTTACGCATCGCGGGTGAAGCGTCGAATTGAACGGAACAGGAAGCGGTTTACGATATGGAGAAAATCGTCGGTTGCGCTCGACCCCTTTTCACACTATACGAATCTATTTATACTATACGATTGGTATATCAGGTTGGCAAATTAAATTCGCAATTTTAACCATTTTGTTTTCTCTCAGAATTATTTATTAAATACGTTGACTGTTAAAACGATCAAATGGCCAATTATTCGGAGTATAAATATTCCTTAAATTAAACCATCCACTCGATAGCTTATGTAAAAAGAAATATAATATTCTTCGACTCTCTTTTCTTTTAATTACTCCATAATATTAACCCTTTGCAGGCCGTTGGAGTTCTTTATAATTTAGCGAAGAATCGCAATATTTGAAATATGGCAATACCTTGGAATATGGCAACTTAGTGCTAATTTTTTCAAATTCATGTATTGTTAAGAAGAATTCCTAATGAATTGTTAATAAGTTTGCGAGAGGATGTTTAAAAGAAGAAGAAAAAAAGCGATAAAATCTGGAGGAAATTTGATTTGGAGATATGGCGCGGTTGGTTCTGGTGAAAATTGAACGGCTGTTCTGCCGTTTGCCGCGGGATTCTTAAACGTTTGCGTCGGCCGCGGTGAATACTAAAGATTGCCGCATCCGCCGCACTTCCCTTTAAATTCTCGCGTATTCATTTGGGGGAGCTTTGTTTAGTGTCTGCGCAGTGCCGTCTACGCCGCCACGGTATCCCGTCTCTCGTGCGAACCTTCTGTACACCCTGAATACGCAATTCCTTTTCAGGCTGAACTCGCGCGAAACCTGCCACCCGCCCACTTTTACCTTACAGCTAGATACGCTTTTCTTTATTTCTGATGCCTCTGTTACGTGTGCTTCGCCGCAATCTACGCCAACCTTGCGATCCAGATATACACGTTAACTTTATTTATACGAATCCTAGATGTAACTTATGTATGTTACCGGGCACCTTTTGCGAATTCACACCGTTACGTTTAACATGGTTCTGCGTTGCCAGTGATTGGTGCTAGGAATTTCACTCATATCGCGGTAATGACGCCAAATTTCAAACATCAAAATTCCAAATATCCAGATATCCAGATATCCAAATATCCAAATATCCAAATATCCAGATATTCAAATATCTAGATATCCAAATATCCAAATATCCAAATATCGAAATTCCAAATATCCAATTTCCAAATGTCCAAATTTCGAATACCTAAGTTTCCTGCCAATAAACTAAAATTCAAGGAATACCACCTACCGCATAACAGGCCTCATTTTCATTCGTCACGCCAAGGTTTAATAATTCTTTCCAACGCGTCGAAGCTACTAAAAATTCTAAATTCATGTCGTCCAGAGAAACTTAAATTCATCCGTATCATAAATCCTTCGATCGAAGAACAACGTGGCGAGTGTATACATAGCATGTTGTTCGTTGACGGGATTACACATGGAAACTGATGTGAAGGCGCCTTAATTATTTGGTACACGTGCTGGTGCACACACTACGTGACTCAAGTGTCGGTACTCGCCCCGTTATATGCGGTTTGCTTGATGCACACGATGATTCACAACGAGCGAACCGTGATACTTTTAGATTCCACGAGCGACGAGCTTTAAATTTGAAAGCGCGAGCAACGAAATCAACAGAGACGGATGAAGACAGAAGGAAACGACCTCGATTCGCGAGCGGAAACGATTACAATAGCTACGGATGCACAAAATGTCTTCTTTTAGTCTTTTTCCGGGAATTTTTTTTTCCGCGGACGCTTTAGCGGCTCTCTGTGTCAAGGACTGAATCATCGAAACGATTTAAGATCCTCGGCATCTGGATCTTCTCGTTTATGCACGATACGGTTCGCTTCAGAAAATAAACTATTCAGAGATTGGACGGGAATTCCGTTTGTTTTGATGAAATTTTCCTAAGTGCTTAATGGATCGAACTCATTATCTAAAGTGTAGAGTAAAATGATGTCTTTGATCACACCTCCTTCAAGGGCTTCTGGTTTTTTAAATCAAGTTTTCTAATTTAAACTTTCTAGTTAAATCAATAGAACAGTTTTGTTATTTAGCCGAGTAATTGCCGAGCGAAGAATTTGCAACGCTGATAATACCTCGAAGAGCAATCACTACATCAACTTTACGTTTCAATCTCTCTATCAACAACCACCTTGTCCTTGCAAGAATAAAAAAGAACACCCCTACAAATCGTCAAGCGATTCGGATCAACCCATGAATCAATATTTTCCGCGACAAAACAATGTTTCTCTCGCGACAACGAGCGTGTCTCGAGGTTTCTTTTTTTCGAAGCCGGTAGAGACGTGTGTTTAGCACAAGCATTACTTATGGTTTCTATAAATGTTGGCTGATTCATTAGACGGTTCAGAGTTCACGGGAACGATCGCGTCACCGGGTGAGAATCGGTTCAACTCGACGAACTCATCTCGAGCGTTTAAGTGCCACTGCACCTCTCTCATCTATCCCTCTCGTTCCCTTCCGAGTCTCTCCTCTTTCTTTTTTTTTTTCACCCCTTTTCATCCTCCCTTTTTTTCATTTTCTTTCTATTCGCTCCTCACTTTACTCCCCTCGTTTTCACAACGAACACCCACCAACACCTACCTACTCGTTATTTCCTACACTCCAACCCCCGTTCCACCGTGTTTTCTCACTCGTCTCCTCTCGCGGTCTCTCGTTCGGTATCAGCGGTTCCACGCGGTAAGTATGTATGTTTGCGACGATACCAGATGTCCCCGGTCTGGCATTGACGCATCGTTGTTTTTCTGATCCGCGTGATTCCGCTTTTCAGACGAAAAAGAAACAAGACGAGAGAAAAATCAACCCTGTGCGTGTCGGGGCCGTAATCCACGGGATGTACGCGTCTCTCGTCGACGTCGAGGAGGGCGAGGCGTCGCGTCGTCCTGGACGACCAGGGACCAGCACGGAGCCAGTCGATCGTTGCTGGACCCTCGACACACGAAAAAAAAAAAAAGAGAAAGAAAAAACTACCGACGCGTCTGTCGAAGATGGATGTGAAAGGAACGCAAACGGTCTCTAATGAGACTTGATCAATTTCAGTTATGCTCGATAATTATTAATAGAGAGAAATTAATTGTACTGCGTTGGTCAAGTATTCCAGAAGTTCGAATTTTCTTCTGTAAAGCATGTGTTATAAATCTCTGTTCTGTGTGTCCAAAACTGATTAGAAATTAACCCCTTAACCTACCATTTTCCCGACAGATGCGTCAGTCGGAGATAAATATTTATAGGCTCGGTGTTAAAGCAAATAAAGCAATTTGAAATGTTATACTTCACAGTTGACAGACCCTGCCTGTGTACATTGTAATTCGAATTAAACTTAAAATTCGATTGCAACCAAAGCCTGAATAAAAGAAGTCACATCTGAACTGTCAGGTGCGTGCACGTTTAATGGTGTTCATAAAACGAAAATTGCGTTAAATGAACGATACGGTGTATTTTACGAGGAACGTTGGTTCCCGAGTGAAGCGTCAGAAGGGAAAGATCGACAGACGTTCCTATTCCTCTTTTATGTCTGGAATTTGATTCGAGCCTGCAACGGGTGCTTGCAATAACATTCCATCGAGCTGATATAAGCGTTCACGAGCTTAGCAACGCCGTAAAACACAGCGTCGCGACGCTCGTACCAAGTAAAATCTTTCTCTCGTGATAGAATGAACAGAAACTCGACGATACGACTTCTCGTCGAAGCTTAACGAGATCGATTTCCTGGGAACGAGTTCGATATCGATATTTACGCTACGAGCGTTGTGTTTGAGCAGGTAACGAGTAACGAGACAAACGACCGACGTTTCCTTCTCGTTAAGTTAAAAAACAGAAGTTTAAGGACCGATAACGGTAGATTAAATTCTGTTACGAAACAACGAGTAGATTTGATTAAAATCTAGAAAAATGGTGGCCAACGAAATCGTGCATCTTTGTTTACATTCACGCTCATATCTCGATTATTAAGAATACGATCCAGTTTGGTACTTTGTACGAATGACTCAGGCTACCCTATTTTTACACTAAATTATTTAATTCACTGTATAGACGCAAACAAAGTAATTTTATCCGCCACTGTCGGTCGACCATAGTCGCCCAGAGTAGCGAAAGCTTTGTCCTCCCTTTTCTTTAACTAATCATTCGATTATACAGAATTTAAAGCGTTGCTGACCGATAACCATTGACAACAATCGACGTGTTAAATATCTATCCTAAAACAATCCTCCCAGTTACCAGTTCAACCATCGACCTGATTATGAACATAAAATATACTGAAATTAAATCAAGCCCGAAAACTGGGTCAACCATTCGGACTAAGCGATAGTCGATCGTTTCGTATAATAAATGCAAGCGTGTCACGATGATTCAGGTAAACGGTTAACGAGATAGATCCGCAGAATCGAGGCCAATAAAGTACCATTTATCGAAAATCATCGAACGTTGATACATCGTGTTCTACGTATTCCTTTTAGCTCAAAAAGCTTTTCATAACCCGTGAAAATGTTTGAGATATCGTTTTTTTTTTCTTTCTTTCTTTCTTTCTTTCTTTAAAACGTTTCGAATATTGTGGCGATCCTCAACTACCGTGCTTCCTGGTCGAAGAACGAAGAACTCTGTGTACTGAAGATCTGGACCAGCTTTATGGTCTCTCTGTATGTCGTTCTTTTTTTCATATGAACGCGAATATACGCGTCTCGGGACAGACTACAGTGCTGGCATTCATTTGGAGACCAGCTTAAAGCACGATCTACCTTCATTACCACGACATATTGCTCGAGCAACGCTTGTGAGCACTTAATTGCACAGCTACTTTGTGATTTACCATGGCTCGGTTTGTTTGTGTTCAACTAGCAAATCGTTTTAACCATTTAACTGCTATCAGTGTCTTTAAGTGGTCGAACGTTTTTTTTTTCTTGTTACGCTGACTAAGCAGACGGTCTTGTTAATCGATACGAAGTTATTTGACGAAAATTCGATTGTAATTTCTATAATTCCACCGTATGGAAATTAGCGAATAGGTGATTAGGTTATTCTGATAATATGCGAAACGGGTATTAACGAATGGACGAGTTCTGATAATACGCAAAATGGAAATTAAAGAATGGGCAATAAGGTTTATTTTATATTATTTTTCTTTCGACGATTCGTAGCATAAAAATTAAACTCTGATGGTTACGGTTTACTTTGATAATTTGCAATTAGGAAATGAACGAGTGGCGAAAAGTCGAAATTAACGACTGGGCAACAGGGTATCGTAAATCCAAATTGTCGAAGGATTGAAAATAGAATTTTGAAACGATAAACAGAAGACGGCAGTAAGACTATCGGTGTTCTTCGAGGGTTCATAAAACCTCATTCATGGAACGTAGTAATGGCCTATCCCCTATCGTCTAATACGAGAAGATTAAAAACGGCACGCAAGATGTGAATTAACGAGGAATAAACGGGATTAACGCGACTACTCATTGTGCACCTTGCATCCCGCTAAACCGACAGTTAACGGGTTAAATACAATTGTAGCCTTCGGGACTGTAAAACAACGAACGTCCATTTATACGACGATTACATCATACGTAAGCAAGGAAAAAGCCAAGACGTGAAAGTTTATTCGTTCTAATTGCTCGAGTTTATTTTCGTAGGAATCAAAGTAGGCCACGTGTGATGCTTTATATACCGGCTAAATAAATCGCATGATTTCGCGGTCGTGATAACAAAGTCGGGACAATAATTGCAGTGAACCTTGATTCTAATTCGCGTACGAGGTGTTACATAAATTAAATAAACGTTTTAATTAGACTCGAATTCAGTTTTCACTGTTTTAAAGCTGGAAAAGTTAATTGGTTCAAGGACTATCCAGTGAATGCTGTAATTACGGCCAAAATTTACCCCTCATGAATTAAAAACCACGATTTCTTTTCATGAAGATCGTACGAACGTTAAAAAGAAATAAACGTTGAAGACATTTAAACGATACGTTGTTCAGATTAAAAATTATTTAAATAAAAAAAAAAATTTTTAATATACCACGTTTTTAAGACGGACTGAAAAGTATAAACTAATTTTTCCTAGCCCCATACAGATAATACATACGGGTGCAAGATAATACATAGTAAGGAATGTAGAGAGTAGCTGCCGGTGAGAATACTCACGCAACAGTTTATATCATTTGCGGTGCAATAAAATTGTTACTGACTTAGGTGAACTATTCATACATTAATTATTATCTATTGCATGCGCCTCACGTTTTTCATTTAGAATCTTACAAGTATTTTCATAGCTATTAAAAATTCACAATCACAAATTTTCAGGATTATCTGTACGGGGCTAGGAAAAATTATTTTGTACTTTTTCGTCCGTCTTAAAAACGTGGTATATAAAAAATTTTTTTTAATTTAAATAATTACTTTCTGCTTTTTTAGTCTTGTATGTGTGAAACTTTTCAATCGATTGTAAACATTTTGATGAGATTATTACGGTTCAAAAGATACAGCCTTTTCAAGGTAGAACAGGCAGACGGACGGACAGATAGCGTGAGCTTATTGTTAGTAATAGACAGACAAGAAAGCTTCCGAACTCCTGGTTGCTCTGTTAGTACCGGACTAAACCTCTTGGAAGAAGAATCAAGAAACAGACAAGAAAGCGTTAAAGTTTCAAATCTCTAGCTCATCGGGAAGTTTGTTTAAAATCAATTGCAAAATTTATACCGAACAGACAAACAGACAAACAAGAAAACGAATCAATAAAAAAACGTGTTAAAATGAAGAATCACAGTGTTATATCTAGACACTGGTGGAACGTTTTTGTCCCTGGCAGGAGGAAATTTAATCCGTTCGATACTGCTATTGAATATCGAGGGAATATTTAACGATCCAGCCATAGTCTCCGGCACGAGTGATCTCTGCATTTCAGTCACGCGCCACCGAACATCCGGTCATAGTTTCCTGCCGGTGTACATCTCAGCCACGATTGGCGCCTATTTTTGTATTTCGCCCCGATGCCCAGCCAGCGCGTCCCAGGCCTCGAAGGGCGATTCTCAATTGTCACAAACGAACTCCCGTCACGCATTTCAACGATCCGTCAGAGGAGAACGGGAGACTGCGAGTCGAGACGTGTCCCCGTTTCCAGAACCCCTTTGACCCATTGTGAAGGAAAAATTTGTAAGAAACTCGCGCCAAGCGAAAGATTTACGTCGCCTCGTAACTGCTTACGTTTTGACCTTAATTGTTCCCGCTGGAAAATGCTACGATTTCGCGGACTTCCACTCCCGATTCGGATACACGCCAGCGAACAACTGTGAGAGCGTTTATTTCACGCTGTAATCGTACAATGAGAGAAGTTCGTTCGCGATAGTAATAGCAGGATGTCCATTTTTGGGCGGGAAACGCCAAGGGAACGATAGAGAACTAGGACGAAGATTCCCGAAGTGTCAGTGCAGGCTATCCCTAGGGAAATATAAATACTAGAAATATGAATGTTTAAAAGCGTCCCCTAACGACAGTACGAGTTGTAAGTGTTGGAACCAGTCTAAATGATCAGAGTCCGCATCTAGAATTTCATCCGAAACTCCGGTTTCCTGAATTTAACTAAAATAATCTTCGACCAGAGGTTGATTTACACGGCCCAGATTCTCCGAATGCGAACAAATCGTACAACGAGGAAGAATGAACCACGGGAAATTTAATCCCCATGGAAAATCGAGGTGGAAACCTTCGGGAAAGCGATCAACATTGCCGAAAACGACGCGCGATTAAGGTCAATTCCGGTCGCGCGGTTTTAATAAACGGGACCTTGTGCCGGCGTAGGTTTTTTAATGCAGCCCAGAAACGCTCGCTTAATCGAAACGACCCGTATTTCTCTACACTCTGTTCCTCCCTCTACGTCGCCTGTATCCATCCTTTGTACGTTTCTTCGTCTCTTTTTACGCCTCTGTCGAGAGAGCACGAGCCACGCCACGAGTTTTTATTAAAGTCCCTTTTTCGATCCGACCGCTATACCTTTTGCCCGCGTAAATAGCATCGATAAGAGGCGGCACTCGGCGTCGCGAACGCACGCCGAAGTAATCCTTTTGCATCTTCAAACGACCGTGCTCCGGTTTTCTGATCCCAGAACACTCTTTCACGAATTAATTGCGCCTTTGTTGCAGATCATACACCCCCTTTACTCCCTCGTAGCCCATTCTTTGTATTTGTTGCGAACGCTTGGAACATTGTGACACAGTTTTGTACTGCTGACGATGCATTGGGAACGCTACTTGACGAAAATATTGAGGGATACCCTAGTTTATTAACGACCCGCTGTAATTGCAATTATTTGGAACACGATCGTCTCGATTCCAAATTTCAATTTTTCCGCGTGACCAATAGGAACAGCATTTTACTAATATTTGATAACATTAACGGAACGCCGAAAAACTTTATATCTTTTGTACTGGCTACCTTTTATTTGATAACAGAAATTAATAGTAATACTAATGTTACTTGAAATTTTGTAAATATTCGAATGCGGTACCAGCCAATATGGCGCAGGTCAAACTGGCGCGAAACATGAATAAAATTGGCGGGAAATATGTAATGGTGGCGCTGATAGTGTTGCCGAATATACTTGTCTATTTTATACTTATAACCGATCATATTTATCTGCATTATTAAGTTACATTTTAAAGATTGTCAAGGAAATAACATACCGAGATCGTTTAGTCAAAGTTATTTATAATATTTGACTCATGTTGCATTCTATCATTAACGATCGGTCCTGGTGCATACAAATTGAATGCAAATTGCACACGACTGCATATCTATTATATCATATTAATGTCACGTATGTCGAAATAAACCGCACGGTCGACATAGATGTTCAAATACGGTCAAGAATCGGCAATAAAGTACGAGTGCTACTTATTTAGCGTACAAAATACGAATAATCTTACCTTGATGATTAAACTGCTTGTCTGTACTTCGATGTCTCCGGTTTTCCTCCAGGCTGAAATACCTTGTTGCAAAAACAGCAGGTTTGATCTTCGTGAAGACTTGTCAGTTGCATTTTTTACACATTTTACACTGTTTAATTGTTAAATATTTAACGACACTTCGTACGCGGTTTAACACTAACCTCCATTTTCTAAGCACTCCGGGAAGACACTACCGCACCACCTAGCGGATCGAAGAAAACTACAATGGCGTCATTGCAAGCAATTCAAACGTCTAATGTTCGCGTGGATTATTTCAAATTCGAAAACATGATTATGAAATGTTGAATTCAGAATAACAGTGCAGTATCGGTGCATGTTTACATTCCGACGGAGATAATCACAATAACGATCGAACGATAAAAATATTTTCGTACCATTTGGCTGTGCGTCTTTGAAATCGTACTGTTCGTGTCATTTGACGGTGAGAAGAGAGCCCGTATTAATATAAAACAAGAAAACCTTAAAATAACACTTACACAATATTGTTATGTGATTCATTTATCAAGCAGTACACTTTTTTATGCAATTTATTATGTTTCTCGAGTGATACAGTTCTTTGTATCAACACCTAACCTGCTCACTGTCGAGAACGAAGGGCGTGGTAAACTGGGTACGATCTTAGCCGAGTTCTCCCGAGAGGTCAGTCTCTCTTCGGCTGGTGGCGCCATCGGACGTTTACGAATGACGCTTTGAGTTGCGCGCGTTCTTTTCCGTTTGACAAGTGTTATGTGTGTTCTGTGTCCCGACAGTGTTCAATTCCAAAACAATATATAAAAAATGGGTGTTACCGTGTAAGTATCTCTTCAATCCAACACATTTTTCTAACCGTTTATACTTTTTATTCGCGCTACAACGGGTACTTCATTTAACGTACTATTTGCGTTTATCGAACTCTTTGACGTATAGAGGTTATGTTGCGCGTCTAGCACATGTTGAAGTAAATTGAGCACGCTGGAATCTTTTATTTCAATCGTTAAGATGTTCGATCGTTACTGTATTCGTTAAGAATAATTATATCGATTAATGTGCCGTGCTGACGATCGTTTAATCGTCTCGTTTGTAACCGGCGTTTTGTGTGTTCGTTAGATTGCAACAGTATCCGATGATAGAGAACAGAACCGGCCCGCAGACGATTGAATTCCTGACGAAACGTGTGGTCGCCCTTGGTGCCGTGCAAACCGGACAATTCCTGGTGGATTGCGAGACGTACGTGTCGGTGCCGCAGCTCGGTGAGTGTTTACACATTTTCAAATTAAATTTTCGAAACGTCGAGTTTCGTACCCGGGATACCGGCGTAGTACGCATCCTCGAATACAGATGGCCATGACTGTACGTTTGCGAAAGCGTAGCTGGCCGGAAGTAGCAAAATCTTTCGTTATTTCCGCGGAACTAGAATGAATGCTAAATTATATTTCGAGATAATTTAGAACAAACTTAAGACTGGTCTGGGATAAAATGACCACTTATTACAGCATAGCGATTTAAACGTAAGAAGCATAGAAATTAAAATACTATAAAATCAATTTATTACTTATTTGCTATAGTAATAAAATACGTCAGGAAGTGTTCGGTGAATGGAAATAAGAAAAACGTTTGTTGTTGACGATTATATCTTTTTTTTTTCTCTTCTTTTGGCATTTATGTAAGTGTATACGGATCTCTATACAAACACGCAAGTAGTTTGGTTCCGCCGAAAGTCAATTAGCAATCGTATATCCAGTATCGTTCGTTACTTCTATAATAAGAGAAGTACAAACGCGAGACGCTAAAGGAGTCACGGCTTAAGTACACATTAAGTATACATATACTTAGGCGCAGCGCAAAATACACCTGTTGTTGAAAGGTGCACGGTCGAGTTTGAAAAATGCGAATTTTCATGCCACCGTGTCGGCAGGATTGTTTTGTGCTGTTCGTATATCTCTACAACCGATTTTCTGCACGATGAACGACTTTGTTCTGTTCAATATAACGGCAATTATCAATTAACCCTTCAGGGACAACACAACATTCTTCAGCGTCCAAAAATTTCCAGCTTATGTTCACTTCTAAATATTTGTTGTTATTTGAAAAATGGATCTATTAGAAATTAGACAAATCGCAAACCCTGAAACATATAACACTCAGCTCATAAATAACTAATATCTTTTCGGTGAACAAATATGGCAACACCATTCGTTTACGGGGTTAATTAATCAAGTTCTCAGATATTTTTCACGGTTATATTCAAAAGGAAAAGATTAAAACGCTTCGATATCGGTACGAAGCAACTTGAAGAGATCCTTGAAGAGTTAATCAAATCAAAATCCCCAATCGTATTGTCAATAAATCGGCACAGTAATCGAAGAAACGAATAACGCTCGTAAGAGTGATAATAATCATCGGACCTATATCAATCGAAAACCCATGAATTTTGTTTGTTAATAATAACGATAGATATTTAGAAATGGAGAATCATGATTTGTTTACGGTCGCGAATCAATCGCTGCTCGTTCGAAATCGATCGGTGTCGATGATGGCACAGGAATATACGTAAACACGATTATTCTTGTGAAAGGTATAAACGAACTAGTCTAAGCGGTCTCATTACAAAAATATTAAATCTAGCAAGCGAAGCTAGGCGCGACCTTTTTTCTTTTTTTCAGGCTAGATCAGATATATGTATGTATATACGCATGTATGTATATTTATATGTATATGTTTACATTACTATGATATACTCTTGATGTATGCAGCTTCTTTTGGAAAATACGTTTTCGGAATATTCTTTTCTCGATTATACAGCGTATCTACAAATTGTTGTTGTTTTTTTTTTCTTTTTTTTTCTGAACATCCCTGTCGGTGACGGCCAGCGTTTCCCTCGAATGTCCTTTATTGTCGTTTTTTAATTGTAAATACATAGTTCTCGCGTTCATTTATTGTCGATCGATAGAAGACTTAAATTATGTATGTATATAGCCTGGTGCAGGTTGTGGTGGATTATTGCTATCCTCTTGCAATTAACTTACAAACACGATTCTTTATTCCTTCCTGACGAAATTGATTTAAATTGAATTGCTATGAATTTCATAAATTATACAAACTTTACAAACAGCAGAAAAGCAAAAATTTCTATGGTCCGAGTTAAAATTTCATCCATTAATTTACACTCTGTCCTTCGTTTAATTTGAAATGTTGAATCGCAATCGAATTTCGTGATTTTATCGTTAATAATAATACGATCCACCAAGATCTGCAGGAAATGGCTCACGAATTTCCGGATATTAAATCGCATAACTACGCGTACATTAAATACGAATTCTAATCTGTCTTTCGACTCGCTGGTCGCTACACCTATACGATTACAATAATTACCTTCAATTCACGAAAGTGCACAGTGCAGATTTTTCATTGTTTCCTTGTCCCCCCTCCCCTTTAGTTTCCGCCCCCGCGGTTCGTCCACCTAGACACTAATCGAAAGGTAGGTGTTTTCGAAATTGGTGTTATCACTACCGTAGAATAATTGTTCCGGATTATTTCGCGATTTTTAGAAGATTACATGTTTGTTCGGCGCGATATACTAAGGGAAAAAAAACGAGATAGTCTTACGGTGGTCGAAGAATCCTTCTGTACAATTTTATATAATGTATATAGAAGTATCGTTTCTTTCTTTTTTTTTCTTGTTTCTTATTCTACGTGCACTCGTTTAACGAGCATTGCACCTGACGCTAACTTAATTGTAAAAGTTTTTATACAATACTGCGTCCAAGCCCTTGAGCATCATTTAAGATTCATTTAGATGGATACGAAATTCGAAGCTGCTGTTTTCTGACAGCGTATCATTTTTTTTACATTCTAAGGGATATGTTGCATGATTCTTAACATTGATGGTGTACAGTGATATTTCTTAACACTTTGATGGTTGCACGTTTCGCTTTGATATGCAACCGGAAGGAGTTTGTGTATCTTACAAAAGAATGACAACACGAATCTACCAAAATTGCAAATATCTGGTAATACGACGGCCATCAGAGTGTTAATTTGTTGCTTTCGACCGACGTTTAAGTACAAGATTCTATACAGTAGACTTTTGATAACTTTTCAACGGTGTAGGACAGGAAATGATATTAAACGTGATATTCAGAAGGTAATTAAATTGTTATACAATGCTATAGAAGAACTGTCGAGGACGTTAGGGTTCCCTAGGAAAAATCACGATATAGGGAAAGATAGCACCACCATTCGTCGTATTCTCGAAATTTACTAAAGATTATCTCGTTATTAAATCAACCAATTCTCTTTGAAGCAAATATTACTCTAACTACACAGTTTCTAGTAATTCTCGAGCATTGAAATAAAACTTTTCTCTTATATCTCTATTTTTTCCCCCTAGGAAAGGTTAACATGCCCGACAATGTATGTACGTGTGAAAAATGACCAAAAATCTACAAATCAGCACGCTTCGTTAGTATATGATTCCGTATAGATTTACAAATGATTACAGATGTAAGAAATCGTCAGGCTGCACGGACAAAAATATTATCGACTCGAAATTTCATCCGAACTAAATGCTTTTACGTACAATTATTATCGAATTGAATTCATAAATCGGTTATATGATATTGATACGTGTAATGTTTGATATGCGTCGATAATTAGGTTTTTGGATATGTGGTTAGGAAAACATCAGAACGTTCGAAACGATACGAATCACGAACTGCAAACTCTCGTTCTCGCGAAACAAGCAAACAAACTGTTTGTGAGAAATATTTTTGATCCGTGAAGACTAGGCGTTCGATCACAGATTCGCAGACATCGTATTCTCTGCAGGGTCGACGTTGACGAGCTCTCTACAAACTATATAAAAATACAAAATACAAATGCCATTTCTTTCACGAATATCTTGTCGCTCTAAGAGGCGCACGCTTGTTCCATTCTCGATTTTGAGATTGGATGTTATTATCGTAGCACGAACGTTAAATGGTCGATCGTCGATGGCAGTCGATCGAAACAGGAGTGTTGCAACGAAGGGTTTGAAATTTTAAAGGTTTACAGTGTTCACTGTTAATAATATATGTAAATTCGAAAAAAAAAAAAAAAAAACGTGGAAGTACGTTGGCTTCATTTCTTCACTAAGAAATTATAGAAATTATCCAATTTAATATCTGATTGTAATTAAATTAATTTTCCTCTTAATATTTTATTTACACTGAGAAACTTTTCAAACATTTCAAAATTTCATACGTGATATTTTGGAGCAAACAAAATGAAATAATTGAGAAATTTAATTTTAAACAATGAATACAATAAACTCTTAAAACCTTGGACCCATGTGATTTTTCGAACATCCTGTAAAAGTCGAAATTCTTAAAGATTTTCATAAGGACTCGACTGCCTTCGACGTTACAAGAAGATGAACCATCTTTTTCATCGATTTTCAAACTATACGCGTCTCACGAGTTTTGGCAATGATTAAATAGTATTGTCGCAAAGTTTGTTCGTCCGTTGTTCGAACAGTAACACGGCCTCTGTACGTACAAGTATGCCTTCGGATATATTATGCGTACAGTGTACAATAATATTATCAGTTATTTTATACAATAGGTGCTTAGTACGAAAGATAGTATATCTACATTTAATATTGTCATCGTTAAGTCAACGGGTCCTTGTTCGAGGTCCCCCGCGAAGTATTTATACACGCTTTTAACCTGATCAAACGTGAAATATTATCTTCGACTCGTTACTGCATTCCTCCTCGTGTCTTATTCTCGCATGAATAGCGTTAAATTGGCGGGAAAATAATGAACGTTTCCGTTTGGTTACGCTCGATCGATAGTAACGCGTTTTCAGTCGTCGATCGGATAAAAAAAAATAGATACACCATTGACACGTGAATATATTTCGATAACGGTATGTTCACGATTGAGGTAGACGTTAAATTTTTGTTATAATATGTACTTCAAATAAAATTTCTTACACGACACGTGGTATTTATATTGTCGATTTGGTATTTTGAAGTTTCACGAGACAGTACTTGTATTATAGGAATTTGAAGCTTAACCCTTTGCACTCGAAGCATTTTTAGACGTAATCGTATGTAATCTAATTTTCCAGGTATGCTTCCAGAAACCAAACGCACTGTGTCGGAAGAAAAGTGTTAGAAATATTTGAGAATCTGATTATTTTTATTCCCTTCTTTAATTTTCTATATTTTGATACGGGTGAAACTGAAATTTCGCATTTTAGAATACTCCGAGGCACCACTCGAGTGTAAAGGGTTAAAGTTTGACAAAAATTCCTGCACGAAAGTTTCCAAAATATTTTCAATACAAAATGGCTGGTTACCAATTATAGCAAACTATGATAACCCAACTGCAAACGTATCATTATTGAAATATTTTCATATGCCCCTGTATATTCTTTGCTGTTGTTTTACGCGTTGTTTCGCAAAATAGAAACTTTCTTGATTCTCTCATCAATTGAACACGAACACGTGAATCGAAAACGAGTCACTGGCTAACAAAGCTAACAGCTAAACTTGAATGCTTCAGTCGTTACGTTTGAAAGAACAGGAATTATCAATTTTTATGGAAGAAACGAATTTTCCTTTGAAAATATCACGACGAACCTTTATCTTTGTTTCAACGCGTTAGAGAAACGTCGACGACAATCGACGGACCAGTCTATCGAGTCTATTTCTAAATATACGTATTATATACCGGCTACTGTTTTCCATTTTCCTTCTTCCTTTTTACACGTATATACATTTACACGTACGTATTCTGCTTTATATAATTTTCGTGCTCTCGAAGAAGGCACGTTGCACGGAAGAGCGTTCTTTTCTTTTTTATTTTTGTTTTCGTCTCGACGAGATCCATTCGAGCAGCGCGATTCAATCGGACAATCATAGAAGAAAGAAAAAATGAACGTACGCTAATCGACTATGCGTTATCTTGGTCAAAAGTACCGTTTCAAGGCAAAACACGAGGATGATTTTTTTTACTAATATACGCGGTGATGATTCAGTCGTGTCGTTTGAGAAAAAAGAGATCATTGCTCGACGATTTCGTCCCTCGCGAATAAATCTTCTATCCGATACGATGAGCATAAAACTGGTCAGAGGAAAAGTCAACGTCCAATATTATCAGCATCCTCTCTCTAAATATATAATATACGCTACTTCGTATAAATTGTACCTTTTTTCTTTTAATTACACGAGAGTATGATTTAGAATGTCGTTTCGAAGAAGAAATCTTAGGCTACGAATCGAACGCAAGTTCCGGCTCTTATCTGACCAATCTTACACGTAAACGATGAAATACCTTCGTCGATTCGTCGATGGGTAAACGAAACTCGGTATCAGATGGATCGAGGAACCTCGACGATCTAGCATCGTCGCTAACGAGATCATGTTCTGTCAGAAATGATATTCGAGATCGCAAAGAAAGCAAGGAACACCTTAATCGCAAGAACGAACTCCATGGAAATCAGATCGTCAAGCATCTTCGTTTGGAAAAACGGTCGACCGATCATCGAGCATCACAAGTAACACGTTTTGTAATAAATGAAGGCGACCGTGTCCTTGCCGAATGTCCTGCATTCTCTTTCGTAGTGCACTTGACCTGGTTCATACCTGCCATTTTGGGGATACTTATCCAGCCTGGACAGATTCCTGTAAAGTCTCAGATAATCATCTTCGAGTTGGTCCTCCCTGTATCTCCGACGACGGTAAGCGTCGTCGATCTTGTCGTCCCTCCATCCTCGTCCGTTCGAGGATAAAAAGGACGATACGACACGATGATCTCGTGTACCCTCATCCGACTCGAGGTCGGAGAGGTTCTGCAAGCTCTTCGGATATCCTCGACGCGATTCGAGCAAGTCGCCTGCCACTTGATCCCTGAAATTGATGGTTCTGCTACGTCTGGGCAAGGTTGAGCTGTAAAGCCTCTCGCCGCCTCTGGCGTGACTAATGCCGTTCCTCAGGATCGGCTTAGAGGCGTTCAAATCGCTCGAGTCTCGTCCCCAAACGCTTCCGTCCCGGTACGGATCTGTGTAATCGCGTTGTCTGACTCGTCGTGGCTGCACATCCGTGTCGTCGTTCGTGTAATTCGCATCGGCGACTCTGTCCTGGGGGTACGCGTTTCTCGAGTAGCTGGATCTGTCTCGACGATCCATCTCGTAACGATGTCGATTCTCTTGGCGCGGTTCGGTTCGTTGCTGCGATGGATCGGCGTACCGATAGTCATTTCTGACCACGTCACCGTTGATACGATGGGTCAGGTTGTTCTGCGAACTGTCCTCGGTGGAACGACGTTTCACGAAGAAACCACGAGACTGCATGAAGCTCTCGACGTTCCTACCGATTCTGTTAGTCTTCTCTGCGAAGATGTTACAATAATCGGACAGTTTACGATAATTACTGCGATGGTGGTTGAAGGTTTGCCGCGAGGTGGTCGGCACGTCGATCGGTGGATTCCCGTTGTACAGCTCCCTTGGATCGTGCTGATTGGGATAAGCTCCGCCGGGCAGGGGCTTGTTGGCCTTCTCGAGATTCGACAGGCCCCCTGTTAACGAGGCCTTATACTACCGTGCTTGCGCGTAGTCCGGATTCATCTCGTCCAGTTGCTTTCCTTTCGTTTCCGGCACGCAGCATACCACGAAACAGAGGCCGCACACGGCCACCGCGGCGTATACCCAAAACGCTCCGTGTAGACCAAACTTCTGCAATTGCACAATTTTTCCCAAAGCGTTAGGATCAATTTACAAGTAGCATTAGGTCAACTACACCGTACGGTTGTCGTCGGTACAGTTCAATTTTCAAACATTTTCAATTGTTATTTAACGAGTGGTGTGGTTATCTTCTACGGCTCGACACTGTGCCGACGACGGCAGTCCATATCGAACAAGTATCGATTGTTTCGGTGAACGCACCGAAAGATAATTCTCAGTCGGTGGAACGTGAAAGCAACGCTTACCTGCTGAAAATCCATGAACACTTTAATGCCGACGAACGCGCAGAAGTAGCTGAAACTGGTGCTGATGCTCGATCCGAGGCCGCGATACTCGAGTGGAAAGAGCTCGCCAATCAATAACCACGAAATTGGCGATATGCCCAAAGCTAGAGCGGTCGTGAAGACTAGCACGCAGAGCAACGGTATCCAATCGTGTTGGCCGCCCACCGGCGAGTCCGGATAGCCGAGATTTTGCGTTTGCGACATATAATAGGCATAACTGCCGAATCCCGCTAGAGCCAGAGACATGAACACGGTGCTGGCTATTAGCAACGGTAGCCTGCCCACGATGTCGATCAGGAATCCTGCGAACGGAATAAACGCGTGCACTGATGTTTCACGGTTCGATACAACCGTCGGTTTCGAAACGAGCCCATCATAACTCGGATTTACCGTACCTGATAACAGAGAAGCCAATAATTGCACGAATCCGATAGCGATGGTAGCTCCGTGAGGGTTCATACCGCCCAGAGTCTGACGGAATATGATGACCGCGTAATAATTGAACGCGTTCGCCCCCGAAAATCGTTGGAAGAACATCAGTCCACAAGTGATGGCTATCGGTTTGTACAGTCGAGGCGTGAACACGCAGTTCCTGAACGTCAGCTCGTATTGTTTCGCTCTCGAGGCGAGGATGTTCGTTTTGATCACCTGCGACGATCGTGTGCCAAGTGAACGTTTTAGATTCTTAATTACAAAAGTTAGGGGTTAGCTTTGTCCAAAGACGTTACCTGAAGCTCGTGACGTATGTCGACGTGATCGCCGCGCAGCCACTGCAAACTGCTAGCAGCCTCGTCGTCTTTGCCGTTCAAAACGAGGTACGACGGCGTCTCGGGTATGAAGAGGGTCCCCAAAAAGAGCATCGACGGTGCCACAGCCACCAGCAGTGCGCTTTGCCGCCAATTCATGTACGTCCCGGCTATGTACGATAATAACACGCCAACGTGACCGAGCACCTTCAACATCGCCGACAGGCAACCTCGTATGCTTGGCATCGAGATTTCTGATATGTACACCTGAAGTCAGAAGCGTTATCTTCGTCAGAATTGATGTTTCCGCGCAAACAAACAGTAACTGTAGAGTAAGGATTGTTAGAAAGTGGACGAACGACGAAATACGTACATGAGCAACCATGGTGGTGACGGAGCAACAAAGTCCTCCGATGAAGCTGGTGACGTAGACTAATTCGACGCATGGCGCGATACCTGTTAGGATCCAAACGGCGGCCAAAGGCATGGCTGTGACACGTAGCGCCAATCTACGACCTCTTCTCATTATCCAGTCGCCGATCATGGCGCCAAACCATGCGCCCAGCATCGACAACGACGCTACCCACGAGGCTTCTTGTTGCGTCACCGAGAAAGCCGACCTGCGACAAATGGCAATACGATTACAAACGACAGGGTCTAACGTTCTGCCAAGGACCTAATCGTACCCTAATGCCTACAGGCGGTCGTTGTTGGCCACGATTAAGCCGTCTTACACGAACGATCGATCGATCGATCGTTCGATCGTTCGATCTTAATGCATCGATCTTCGTAACCGGTTAAAGGAGAGGCTAACAACTTATTCGTTCCTTTTCGTTCCTGAATATTTGCCATTTTGTCCGACAGGGAATTCACAGACTCTACGTACACTCCTATCTGTATCTATGATTGATTTGCTTTGACGTCGTTGCGTCACCGTAGTTTGCTTAATCTCGATGGAGGAACTCGTTTGTCAAACGATCGATATTACCGTCAGAGAAACGTGTATAAAAGGGATACGATTTGGTGAAGCAATCAGAATTCTTCACCTTTTTCTATCGTCTCTGATGCAATTGAAAGTGTCCATTAGCGATGTGATCAGGATCTGTGGCGTATCTATTTATAAATTCGAATCAGTTTCAATTGGTAATGCGGTAATTTTCATAAATTTTGAAAATTTACTTGTCGATAATTCCATCAACGATCGAATCTATTTTCCATTTCCCAGGGTACTCGCAGAAGCCGCAATAGCGGAGGACATGTGTCACGAGACACACTAAAACACCCAATTATTGTTAGGGATTCTGTCTAACTTACTCGGCGAACTACTTGAGCCCGTTGCTATCCCACGGTTAATTCATTCGAGATAGGGATAAATTCATAAATCAGACGAATGGTTCGTTCGTAAATTTCGACGATTACGTAACTGTGTGACATAAAAGCTTGAATATTTCGTATCGGGTCACCGGTGTAAAAACTAACAAGTCGTCAGCCGGTGGCGTGCTTCCTCTTCATAGCGGACACGATAACGTCGAGCCAGTATCGCGGAGAAAGTGCGCGAGAATAGTTTGGAAAATCTGTTAATGTCGAACAGTAATATATTCGAGCACATTTTATTACGGGTCAGAGAAATATCTTGTCGCGTTTATTTAATTTGCTTATCTACCGAGCGACGCTAATCGTTACCGAACACGACACGTTATAACTTACAATTACTCGCCAGGTTTCAACCTTTCCTGCTTGATCGTTACGTTGTTGCGCAGTTTTGTTTTTCATCTTTTTCCGGAAATCCTGAATTTAGACAGTTTTGATGATGCGTACAAACGCGTCAGTTATTACTCTATGTTGTTTGTCAAATCGTGTCCCAGGTGGATGATTTACGTGTTAATTATATGATAACGAGAAGAAACTTACCAGGTGTCGTTGTTGGAGGATTGGTAAAGATGGGGGGCTTGATTATCCAGAATCGAGTCCAAGGCCGGTGAGGTGTAACCCTTTGCCAGGCCAGAGGACAGTGTTCCCATTGAGAGTGCCAGGGTGGCCAGCACCTAAAACAAATTAGACAGATCCAAAAATTAGGGACCATCTTCTGCAAAAATTTCTTAACCCCGTTCACTTACAATATCGTGTCACGCACGAGATGCATCTTACAGTTCAGATGTGACTTTTGTCGTTCAAACTTGATTACAATTGAATTTTAAGTTTAATTCTGATTACAGTTTACTTCCTTGCTTTGTTTTAACGCTGGACCAATAGATATTTAGCTCTGACTGACGCAGTTGTCGGGAAAATCGCAAGGCAATACCCTTTTCACTGTATGGGAAATTCACTCAAACTCGTATTAACGAAAAATTTGTAATTAAGAAAAGAAGAAAATTGAAATAACATAACGCGACAAATTATATGCTTAAATTTGCATATCAACTGTATCCTGAATGATTCTAATGTTAATGTCTGGCTAAACACGTGCATTCCAACCGTGCTAATAAATTTCCAATTTGCAGCCATCAATTATAAACCTGAGCGATTATTTCAGAACATAAACCGTCGTCGAGTCCAGATCGTTCGTGTTAAGAAATCAAGATAAATTCCACGGGATACAATAATTTGTGCGATTGTAAGAGAAGCAGGCAGCCGTGAAAATACCTTCCATCGACAAACATATGCATACGAATGTCGGTTATCCGTATCACGGAGGTAGCACGTAGCCGGGCTGCGAGCGTCGGACAAATTGTTGGCCGCAAATTGAAAGCCGGAGCCGTGGTGGACCTTCGCGAGGAATACTAAAACGCTTCGCGTGGTCCGGGTTACACGCACGCATCCCCGCAAAACGATCGTTTCGAGGAGAATACACTGTCCGCATCGGGCCGTATCGTGTATTTACCCGCTTCGTGACACTGACCGAAGCGTCGAGAGGCGACGATTTTATGGTGCACGAGGCCGAAATTACGGGACGAGCCGGGGAATTTCATGGCGGGGAATGCGAAACAATGTTTCAAAAACCAGTCCTTCCACCAGCTCGCGCATCGTCGAGCCTTTTCGATGAAAACGCGAGCATCAGATGCATTTCGATACACCAAACGGTACACGGCCTTTTCTTCTGTTTCCGGTCTCGTTCCCATGCGGGACAATTTTACGATGCTCGGGCAAATAGTTGGGATACGTTCGTTCTCGATTTCAGCCGCAATTTTACCCTCAAATAACATTATTTTTCTGATAGTTCATGGGTTCGTTCCTTTTATTAGGTTACTCTTGTTCCGAGGGTACAAGTTTTGCAATAATTCTCTGTCAACGATTACCCAACAGTCGCCTACGTTGATTTGTGTCGATTTTCAATTATCTAAATTAGGTCCTTTGAGTTTGGTTGACCCATTTAGGGGGCTAATCGTATCAGGGTTCGTTGCAATTGGGTCATTCGAATTTCAATAATTTGCAACTAGTGTCATCGGTTCGTTTGATCCTTGTACTCTTACCATTTATGATTCTAAAATTGTCTAACATTATTAAAATCGTATCGGTTTACACCTTACTGAAGTAGGTCCTTTGGATGACCTATATTAGGATTCGTCGGTTCAAAGTTCCTTGCAACTAGGTCGTTCGAGTTTGGATGACCCGTTTTGGGTCTTCTCGGTTCGAGACACGCTTGTCCACGTTCCGTACACTTATCCAACGAATTACGAGTCGCATGTGTTCGCTTCTACGAAGCATTTATTCAAATTCTATAGCGCGGCTATGCATTGCAAGTTCAGAATCGCGTTTCACGAGTACCATGTTCGTTTTCACGTTTAATAACGAGCTCCATTGACGGATGGTAACTCGAACGACACGGCGTATCGTGTCCCGTGTCGTAACGGATTAGCCGTTGATAATCTTACGATTTGCTTTATACAAATGACGCAAGAAAATCCGTCGTACGCGTGAATCGCGACCAGTCACGGTTTTTACCGGCAATCTCCAACGTAATCGTCCGTTATTCCAGTCGGGTGTGTTGATTTACTCGTCGAAAGACCAGTATCTGTGCCGTATAAGCGAAGTATAAAGATGACATCAACCTTCTGATACAGAAAGCACAGTGTCCGGTTTCGAAGTATCCATGCTGCGTCGATTTTTTCCGTTTTTCCTCACCTCGCGGTGGAGGATTTTCGCGGTTACGTCTGGACAGAATAATTATTTACGAGCCGTAATTGCGGATAATGCAGGGTGCGCCAGTAATTATTGTGCAATTTGCGCGACCGTGTCGCGGCTTAGGTTGCTTCGTGCCAAATAAATTACCCTGCTTAAAGATCGTCGGATAAATGCGGTTAATTCATCGTGAAAGGGAAGAAAATTGACGTGAATATTGAGTTACTGCGCAGTATAAATCTCATTTCAATGTAACGCGATATTCGCCCATGATCCAGCCAGGGCAACGTTTCCGTTTAATTATACACACTTTTAACCCCCTGAGCGTAACCAAGTTGAAACGATCGACGCTTTTTTTTACCGATGCGTAATTTTTATTCAAAATAATGAGAGTAATATTATCGGAATACGGCTAAAAGCGTTTGTATGTATCGACTAATAGTGTTCGTAAAGAGAGTTATAATGTTATCGCTTTATGCTACCATTCACTCGGTTTATTACG
Source organism: Stelis phaeoptera (assembly GCA_943735885.1). Taxonomy (NCBI): domain Eukaryota; kingdom Metazoa; phylum Arthropoda; class Insecta; order Hymenoptera; family Megachilidae; genus Stelis; species Stelis phaeoptera. Next base: position 7,426,037 of record OX030939.1, on the reverse strand, counting down.
ATCGTTAGTGTTTCTAATTTAAACTTTCTACTTGGTACCTTACAAAATTAATACGATAGCAATGCTGTTTAGAATTTTTTCGAATTTTCTTCCAGTTATATTAGTTGGTTACCTGAGAAATTGGTATGCTGTCAAAATTAGTTAGAAATCTCGTTACCTGGTACCTCGAAAAATGAATATAATATTAATACTACATACTTTCTTAAAATGTTGATCAATTTTGTTTCTATCTGCTGCTACGTATTGGGTTGGCAACTAAATGATTGCGGATTTTGTCGATTACATGGTTTTAGCACATCCCTTTGTTTTGTCAACGTGTTCAAAGCACCCAACCTATATTGTTTTCTTGTTGTTTGGATTTTCACCTTTGATTAGTAAGAAAATTATTATCGAGTAGTTATTTAGTTTCGTGTTTATCCCAATTTAAAAATGGAAGTATAAAACGCGTATTTCAGACATATTTTATTGGTCACTCGGGAAAAATTATGCGCCCTCAGATTTATATTTATTTTGTTCCATGCAGAACTCCTTAAATGGTAAAATTTTGAATAACGTTGATGATATAAAATCTCATTTAATTCAGTTTTTTACTGGCAAAAGTCAGACGTTTTGTGAACATGGAATTGTGACATTGCCTGAAAGGTGACAAAAGGTCGTCGACAATTAAATTAATACCTAATTTAAAGTTATATTTTCAAGTAAAAATTTTGAATTTTCCTTCTTGTTTAAAATCCGCAATCACTTAGTTGCCAATCCAATAAAATTGATAGTAAGACACCGTGAACTGAGAGAGGAGTAAGTCTAACAAAATCGATACTTGCATACGGAACCGAGAGCTTCTCTTCAGGGATCTTTGGTACATTCTTTTTTCACAAACTCCAGACGTGTAATATTCCAGACGCACATCGCACGATGCGTCTCTGATAAATGTTTCATGGTGAACAAGCGTACGCGTCGAGGCCGAAAAACGTCGCGGAAAAATTGCAAATGCGATCACGTAGCAGCTTTCCCGCGGAATCCGTAAACCCGTGCCACTCGCACCTGTTGTAAAAAGCCTGTCGATATTTTATATCAAACTACCAGAGCCAGCCTGTACAGGCTGTCTCCAGCACGCGCGATACCGTCGTCGTTACACTTCTATCCTTACCCTTGTACGTGTATCCGTGTATACACGAGCTGGTGTCGATGGAATTTGAAAAAATACGACAAACCACGGCGCCGATCCCACGTAAATTTGCATAAAATCTCGATATCTGTTCCCTCGCCAGGCTGACGAGCGCATTGCACGCGATTAATCGTCGTCGCGAGCGCTAACCTTTTCCGTCCTTTCGAGATCTTATACGGGCTCGAACAATAACGCGTGGGACGTGGTTTGATTTTCAATTGATAACACTTTCTTTTTTTTTTTTTTTTTTATTTTGCCCCATTTTGCTACGATCGTTTACCCTGGGGAATTTTCCCAGGGATGACGTTAAAAATTGTCCTATTTATTATTTTGGAAATAGTATGATTTGCGATTATTTCAACTGTGGAATAAGTCGAGATAACTTGATCCAGATTTCTTATTTTAAATCACAACATTTGTTGAGATGAGTTGATTTTGATAAAAACCTACTTTTTGATCTAATGCGTATCAAATGAAAAAATTCAGATTTCATGAAAGATCCTGTATGGAAAATTGAAAAAACTATCTGGGTCCCCGTTCGAAATTCAATCACACGGATGTCCAATTACCGCGTGTGCCGGATGTGATTATCTTCGTCAAAGTTAGAAACAGCGTGAACATTCGGATCCCAGTAATTTTCGATTGGTCGACGATACGCGATTCCATTCGGACGCAACACCTGCATTCGATGATCCTGAAATCTAATTCTACACCGGCGGTAGAACGAAAAGGTTAAACGAATTTGTATCGCGTGCACCATCGACGCGTTCTCGTCGTTCGATTTGTTCTGTTCGTGCAAATATTGACGATGCTGTTCGAGCATCGAATAATAAAATAACGATACGCAATGCTTTTATCGCCCGCGAATATCGGTTGGTCGACCAACAGCGCGATATACATATACATAATAGGAATCGTGTTAAAATAGACACTCGACTCCGTTGCTGTTGCTGTTGAAAATCGTTGATATTCTCGTTCGAGCGTTTCCATACGTGACATACGTTTCTGTCGATGAATCATGGTATTATTATACAATTAAACGTTTCCATTTTACATCTTTTGATCCATGGATGTGTCAGACGTTGGAAGAATTATTGTCAAAATTATTGAGATAAATATTAATTCGGTGATCAGTGGAATTTGAGCGCGTAAAATTATGATGGACTGCTAAGATTCTGTATTTTCTAAAGTTTAGACAATTCCTATACTATTGTTCCAACATGGCAATTTTCGACACTGTTATTTCGTTTTGTCGCCATCGTTGGCTGCGAGCAACAAACACCGTTCGGACGACTAAAAGTCGAAGCAAACGATCTCCCCTTCCGAGTTTCAGGCCAAGAGTATGAATTTCCCGAGTGCTTGCACGTTTTTTCCGCCGGTAGTACGATGTTAAAAGCTCGTTTACGCCGGCGGAGGATGTGTCCGGAGTTAGGTCGAAGTTAACCAAGAGAGCCATTAGCTTAAAACTGTTAGCCGACCCCCGGAGGGAAAAAAGGAAGTAGCCTTGGAAGATGGGGAAAAAAAGGGAGCTTTGAAAGTCTTTGAAACGAGGGTATTATGAAAATGGCTGGTCAGCTAGGGCTGGTAAAGCGTTATTCGCGATCGTATAAGCTCGCGAGGAGAGACTGGGACAAGCTTAAGGTCTCGAAAGACCGCCCTGGCTGCTTCTCTCGATATGCATTTTAAGCCGGACCACTCAATTAAGCTCGCAGCTATCCTTCGGTATTTGCATATCAATATGGATCCATGCCAGGATGGAAAGATTCGACTCGTTCGCTGGATTTGGATTACTCGAGGTATAACCAGGCCTCGCTAGATAGATGTAAATCGTCGGAGTGGCTACGATCTGGTCTACTTCTCTTCTTAATTATCCTAGTTCCATCGGATTTGACTATTAGTTTAACTGCCACTCGTTTACACTTTAGTCAGTCCCGTGAGAAAACTCGAACAAGGAACTTCACCGAGATAGGATTGGAATAAATTCACGATCCTCAAATTATAAGGCAACAATGTTCGAATTAATAGCACAATAATTCTTGGATCCCTATGCGATAGAATTCAAATAATTTTGACACGGTAGTCACGAATTTAGTTGACAAACTGTTGTAATTGGTATGCTAAGTTTCACCGTGATCTAGTTTCTTCTTTCGAATGAAAAAATATATATAAAAATACAAGTACCTGAGACATATGCTGCGGTCTCGTGGCCGTTGAGGTCATGTGGACGACAGAAGCTCGTGGCATTTTGAAGGTGTTTTCACCTTCGTCCGGCACTGTTGTTACCTGGAACAGAAAATGATACCTCCATAAACCTCTGTCCACCAGGATGATTCGTAAGAATTCCCTTCGACCCTGTCCACTCGAATCATCCTCGAACAAACTTTTATCTGCATAATTTGATTTTCCACTTTCAAACCGTACCCCGGACAGTCTGTTTCCTCGAACCATTAGTCCAGTATACAGTTATTATCTTCGAAAGAAAGCTGCGTTTTCGCCTTTTGTTACACAGATATTGGCGACACGGTTCGTTCTTGAGTCGTAAACTTTCGCGAACGCAAGTTTCTCCCAAGAAACATTGCCTTAGGTGACAACGAGGCTGGTCAGAGGTTTACGAGCTTCCAGAAATTACAAAACAAAAGAGAGGGTGGGGGAGGAGTAAGTAACGAGACGGCCCACGAGATAAGACTTTTCACGGGAAAGCATTGTCTATGGGAGCTGGACACAGATATAATTGTTCTCGGTCGTACCGGCAATTGTACAACCCACGCGAGACTTCCTTCTGGTTCTACCGGCGAAACGAGCAAATTTTTCACGGTTAGAGTTTGCGACTCGTTGTTGGAAGCCCCCGTTACACCTAAATTCTGTGTCGGTCGTGTCCTATTCGAAACGGTTTGATTGTCGCACGGCTCGTTCATTCAAGTATACACCTGACCAAGTGGCACCAGTGGTTTCTGCTCGTTCGGTGACTGAGCTTTAACTGTTTATCAAATAAAGTGTATCTTTAGATGTTAATTTTTCACTCCGAAAAACGTAGTATGTGTACTTGTATACGTTTTATTTTGTTAGTTTAATAGGGTACATTTCCATGATTAGCTACGAAGTATTTTAACACTTTAACTGCCACGTCACCCATACGTGGGTGACACTTGAATTTCCATAGAAATTTGTCGCTTGTATTATTAACCACTTAAGGCACCGATTAAAGTTGGATTTTCCGACAAAAATCATCGCTTTTTTTTTTATATTGTAAAACGAGTACTAGTATATAGTTAAAGAAAAAAATAATGTTGTTTATGGCATCCCTCAGTGGGGGGATAAAAATCATTATTTAAATACTGTAACGCGACATTCTAGTCCATGTGTTTTAAGTGGTTAATATCCTTTCAATTACTTAATTAGAAATCTTCGTATTAGGTACTCCAAACGAAGAAATGTAATCATAATAGGTCAAATTTGATTGACCAAGTTTTCAGTGCCTTTGGCGTGGCAGTCAAGGTGTTAAACTGAAATAGCTTGCGGTTTCTTTGTTCTTGTATAACGGCCAACTACTTTGCGTACGATTTATGAAACGATCGTACACTATCATTTTCACCCTTAAGGCGGCTTACTGTTCGCGTGGGTTCTGATAAGAGAATTTAGGAGGCGTGTACCGTTGCCGGCCAATATTACCGAGTTTCGTGTAAGCGAGAAATTCGCCTTTTTTTTTTTTTTTTTTCTTTACGATGGTTGTTTATTGCGATAGGTTCAAGTTCCCCGACTTCCCCGAGATAGCCGAAGAGAGGTCGGATAATTATAGACGAGCGAGTCTGTCGACCGCATGCTAGATACCCTCTTATAATTGAGATACCGTCGGAGAGGTACAAATGTTTGTTCCTATACAATAGACCGAGTAAATCGCCGGCATATGTCTCCCTTTCCTCCTACGCCCGTCTTTCTTTCCCCTCTTCGTTGAAGACTTTCTGATGGCCGAACGATCCCCTTCACTAGATAGAATAAAACGAAAATCGATGACGAAACGGGAGAAGTAAGAGCCTGCACTTTTTAATCAGTCGTCGCAGTTTCTGTTCCTTAATATCGTTTATAGAATGATGTTTAAGGGAATAGTGTGAAATTAAATTTCAATTATTGCTATTTCAACGACCATCCCTGTTCTAGATTCTTCGCTTGAAAATTGTATTATGTTTGGCGGCTAAATTCAAAAATTACTTATTCAAATTCAATCGAATAACCGGAGCCGTGTCGGTAAATTTTCAAGATAACCGTTTTATCTCGGTCGATTTTCGTTTTCCACCCTTGCCACGGATTCGCAAAACACACACCCTCTCTCTTTTCCTCGTTCGTTACCATTTTGTCCCGAGCTGTTCGCGGACTGGCACAGTCGATTTTCAATAATCGACAAGATAGCAGATAAGCTTTGCCTAGGTCCCCTCGGTTGCGATTTCTCACGTTTTCTCCTCCTCCTCTCTCCTTCCTCGCGAGGGATTTATCCGTGGCGCAACCGGCTGCAGGTTTGCGGAACATCCTGGCGAATCGTGGTCGAAATCAATATCCTCGGAATGCCGGGATGCTTCGCACTGGACGATCCTATCGAAACCGATTTGGAAGACTAATCGAACCACCCTCTCCGGCTTTGTTACCGTTGTCATCGGCGTCGATGGAACGTCGGGAATCTTAATCGAAGAATCACGTGTATGATTTTTACGATTTGCACTTATCCCAACTTGCCTTTTCTTTTTTCTTTTTTTTTTTTTACTTACTTTTTTATTCGTAAATTTTAAGGATACGAAATATATTTGGACACTCCTGATCGTAAGATTGGATCAAATTACACAAGGTGAACCTTGAATCGTCGCTTCGGGTGTTGATACATCGAACGATTGAAATTCATTTTTTGCATATGATATCTGAAAAAGGTTCACGTTCACCTTGACTGCTTTAAATGGTGCATAACTTGTGTAAAAATAAATTCACCGTCCTCTTAATCTGAATATCCACGTTGATAAGGTTTTCAATTATTGAACGTTCCTGATAACGCGTCGAGGTGTTTAAATTTACGAGATCATAAAAGTTTGAGACACGAAGGCCGGATATTTTCTCTAGGCGTTAGTCCTTAATAATAAAAACCAAAGTACGTACCCCGAAGGATCGTCGACGTTACGATAGTGCACGTTTAATAATAATTTCACGCGGAGATTTAATAAGAGATGATGGCGCTCCTGCCACGAAGAACGACTGCCGCGAGCCAAGGGGGTTGAACCTTGTTTTTCAAATCGTTCGATCGCTCGCCTCGACCGAAACGACGCCTAATTACTGATTTTCCAGATAAACAAGAATATTTCTCTACCAATAATGCGATACGTATGGATGGATTTATCCTTGGGTTCAACGAGCACGAAGAGTTGAACTGGTTGTTGCTACTTAAGGAAATACGAGGGTTCTAGTTTTGTAAATTAAAATTCGGTAATTTTCAAATTCGGCATGTTTTCTTTTGCTTAACTTAATATATCAAAGAGAATAAAATAACTTTAGCAAATTTTCTTAATTCGTCGCTTGAAGGTTTCCTTCGAAACGATTCTATTTAGTAAAGGTTAATTTTTGGGTTATTTAAAATTTGGAGTTGCTCGATATGTAAAAATTCCATTTCAATTTCAACCCTTTCGCGGATACCTAGAAATTTAGGGAGGGATTCCTATTTAATTTAGGAACTCCTACGAGAATCGAATTCTTTTAGCGTTTTCGTTCGAATTTTCATTAAAAAGGTTGAATTCGCATGGTCGATGTCGTCCTCTGCGACGGAAACTAGAACGGGAAATCGATTAACGGCGAGATAGCCGGACAGCTTTTAATTTCCCGGTCGCTTTTCTTTGGCGAGGCTTTTACGGGGTTCCTGGAGCGGATTTCATTAGCGAAAATGGTCTGTGTTTAACGAAGAAAAAAAAAGAAGAATTAAAAAAGGAAAAGATACAAGCCCTTTATGAAATCACCCAACCAGTCTCGAAAGAGAGCGTCTCGCAACCAAGGACGACCGTTTAATTTCCCCTTCGAAACGCGTGCCAGTCGATTCAACATTTTCTTAATAAAAATATCATAATTAATATTCACGGTCGAACCGGGCACGGTACACACCGGACGACCAGTTTACGCCCGCTATCGTGATCGCCTCTATCCGCGGCTTGTATTAATTAAATATTGTGAATATTATTGAGCCATCCGGCGCTATAATTCTTCGTGACAAGATAATATCGAATTTACTTAATCGTGGCCCTGATTTTAAACTCGTACCAATTAACTACACGTTCGATTAATCCTTAACCCTCTCGCTACGATCGTTAAACCTTTGTACATTAAATTGCTTAACTCGGCGTATAAACGCAAGTAAAATAATTCGATCTGTCTAATTTTAATTTGCAACATCGCATTTTTATATTTGAAATCCTAGGCGACTTTGACTAATAATTCTTAGTGTTTTTAATATTTCTGGGATCCATCACACAGATTAATATCCATTTGTCCATTTAAGTAACCTTGATTCGTCGAGCGATTTATCGAAAGGCAGGAGTTCTCTGTTTCTCTGCTAAGGGAGAACCGGGTTGCTGGTTGCCGAAATTCGGCTTCGTTACGAGACAGATATGTATGTACGTGTACACTGTACACATACACCATAGTTTCGTTACGATCGATCGAGCTTGGAAACTTCTGGCTAGCTTCGCGATCGTTCTTCGAGTTTTTCTGTCGAAGCTTTACCCCGGGTTCGTCTTGCCAGTGTACAGAAGGAGGACTCGCGAAGAAAGAACGGTTTTTCGACCGAGCTGGCTGGGTATGTGGTTCAGATTCTGGGGCAAGGATGGTTGCAGAATGGGTGGCACATTTTTGTAAAACGTACGGATTCCAGGGAGGAAATTTCTTCGTCGAATTTGTCATCCGATTGATTGCTTTCATAAATGTATGTCATTTCGTTTCTGAACTGTGTTTGGAGTTTGCATTTATTTGATGAAAATCGCTAAAAATTTTGCAGAACTTTGATTCGTTGGATTAAATAGTAATTGCATTAAAAGTTATTGGACCACTTTCCAATTTTTTCAGTATACGTTGTAAAGTCTTTTCCATGAGTTTCCAACAAAATTTGCTTAATAGTATTACTTCTCGGTTCGAACGAATTTGTATGATTTACACTCGGTTGAACATTCGATAATATTGGAGTTATTCTGACAATTGTAATTCTTCATCAAGAAGGTAGAAACACGATAGCTGGAGCAATTTTCCGCTCCAGTTTTTTTCGAACATTTCGATTTCCGATGATCTAAATCACGAAGAGGAAGAAGGAAACGATCAATAAAGAGGATGGCGAGAAAAGAAGGTGTCGAAGGAAGACGTATCAATTGGAAAGGGAGGAAATGTAGCCCTCACGGGCGGTCGTAGTAATGAAATGCAGCTTACACCCCGTATTTTACGTTTTATTAGGCTTCTCTCTCCCCCGCGTGGCTGCTTTTACCGTTGCATTCGGGTCAAGTGGCTATGAATATCTGTATCCAACTGTGGCCGTCTAAAGCAACCGACCAATTTGTCTGCCATAATTCACCGCCTTCCCAGTCGCTCGGTATTTTTCTCTCCACCTCGTCGTTTTTCCAGACGTCCGTTTATCGTGTTTCTTCGCGAGACACCCGTTCTCTCGGGGGTTCGCGAGAAGAAAAACAAAAAATGAAACGACAGAAAGAAACTACGAACTATAAGTGAAGTTTCTAGCCGTTTCAAGTAAAAATCGTAAATTTTGTAAGCGACAGGGAAATCAATGACAACTAATGGTACAAATTTAATGTAATGTAATAAATAATATTTACAGTTGTTAGGCTTGAACCAGTCAAACATAACGTATGTTAATAATATCAAGTGTAATTAGTAAAAATTAACAAATTCTTCGACAATTGGCAGAATTATATTTTATATACTTCAGTCACGGTTTTCTTGCAAATTAAAAAAAAATTCTTCTTAACCGTATCTTTGATTCACCACTGAATCAGACTTCTCGAGCAATTAGAGCAGCTGCCTCGACCATTTAGCTCGAGGAAGGTGAAGAGGAAAAAATATTTCTTTCTTAGCCGGGTAATAAATTCTCTGGTGGAATTATGAATCGACAGCGTGGATGATTCGATGCTCAGGCTACATTTATCCGATAATCCCCGAGTACCGCGTGATTCGAGTCTGAACTTGGAGGATAATGATCAGAGAACTCGATTTTAGTCACGATCCTCGGTTACTAGGGCTCTGGCCTCTCACGGGCTCTCTTATTTTTGCCCCAGTTGCTCGGAAAGACGACAATGTTAAAGACAATGTTAAGAATCTTAAAATTTTACTTTTTGATTAAAAAGCAATTGAAGTTCTTTAATTGTTGACGATTCGTCTATAACTGAATTGAAATGTAATTTCTTCTGAACTAAGCGACAATGTTTTTTTTTTTTATCACAAACTACTGCAAAAATGATTAAATATTAGATTATTCGTTAAATTTGACCGACTCGGTCGCGAATATTATACCGTAGCAAAGGCAATGAACGATTTAAGGACGATCCATATAAAATTTTCATTTCTATACCTGAACAAAAGCCTCCAAAAATCTTGGATAAACTCTAAAGTAGCTACCATATAGATTTTCCCTGTCCCAGACTTAAAAAGTTCCTTTCTCTCGTCACTATATCGAAAGATTCTATGGTACTCGGCTAGAGGCAACGTCCATCACTCCTCGGATTATTCCCGACTCAGCTTTGATCCGCGACGTGTTCCAGAATACAGTAAGTACAATCTTTTCTAGCGTGGGTGTGTGTGTTTTGCGTTTACCCACCGATAAGTATCGTCGTCTGCATAATCCTTAATCCTCGGTCGCATATCGTTCGTTTCAAGCATTGGCCTTGATCGCGGCTATGAATAATCGTACGAGTCCTTTCAGTATCCCCTCGGCTACGAACGAACACGCGGGGAGGAACCGAGCGATAAATCATCCGCTGTAACTCTAGCCACTTCACCCGCTTCTATTTCGGTGTTTCGCCACCTCTTGGACAAACGTCATCGAGATTCCGCGACCATTCGTGGCGAAATTCAATCGACCGATCACAATTATCGACACGATTCGACGATCGGTTAGCTAGATAGGATCAGCAACGAATTTGTTACGGTAGATTCGGTGGTAGGCGTAAAAATAAACCAGACAGCTAACAACGTTTGAGGACACCTAGATGCAGGAAATTTAATAGCTTGACTGGCGTGTTGAACTCGTCTACAGTTCCTTCGAACACACGTTTGTCCATCTAATTAACACATTGTTGGCTGACCATTTCATAATTGAATCAGAGGAACATTCAGATCCAAATAAATTTCGGTAGTTTGTTTGTGGATAATTGAATTATGTCTAAAGAAATTTAACACTAGAACTACCGGCTTTCATTGTACTTTAACAAAATAATTACGATATAAAATGTAAACTAACGTATACAATAATTCTTCCTCTTGATAAAAATCAACTGTCAACTCGACAGAAGCGTTTTAATAAATTTTGTAAATTAAAATAAGAAACAAGTCATTTTGACCAGGTTGATAGTTCTAGCGTTAAATTTAACACTTTGACTGCCAAGGCGTTTCTCCCAAATTTTTCCTAATTTTTATTATTCAGAATTTGGAGTACCTAATACGACGATTTCTAATTAAGTAATTGGAAAGGATATTAATAATGCAACCCACTCTATGGGTGACGTGGCAATTGAAGTGTTAACCATCGTCTATTTCCGATCAAGCACGCGATAGACAATGGTGTAGTGTCAGCTTACATAATTCAGAAATTTACGAATCTACAGGCGGTATTATAGCTAATAAAAAAAGAATAAAAAGCAAATGAAAAGAGAATCCACGGATGCACTCGGTTGGTCCACGATGGCCAGCGTACGCCACAGCCTTTTGTTCCCCTCACCAAAAAGAAGCTACTGCAGAAATCCAAGTCAAGAATAGCTTGCGTGGCTGTGCCACGTGCCGTGTTACTTCTGCTAGTCGCTTCTAGACAGCTGAAACTCGTGCTCGTACCACTCTCTACCCCCACGATTTCGCGCTCTATTATTACGAGTTTCGCGAGACCAGACTAGAACAGAGGGACACTCGCGATACTCTTCCTTCATTTTCGTCTCAAGAACTATATTCGTGATCCCCTGGTTGCTAATCGTTACGGCTATCCACATCGAAGGTTTCTTTATTTTATCGGAATATAAATATACAGATTTGTGACCATTGGAAGGATACTTCATGAATCGATCCTGTTCAGCTGGTGGTTTTAGGCGATACCTTTCGACGTTACATTCTTATTTATGATACGTAACTGCAAACCCGAACCGTGGCAACGTTAGAGTGTTAGAATGTTGAAGTCTGCGAAGACGATAATATATGGGTTAGGGTATTTCCAGAAGTGGGTAGACACTTGGACGTTGCGTCTTAACACATTGCCCACCGCCACCGCCCTGAAACGAAACAAATAAGCGCGCTACCACTTTGTAACCTAACAGCAATTATAAATGACAAGAGTCAACCCTTAATTTTCATCCAAATTTCTATATTCGAAGAAATTTTCAAAAACACGACGGTGTCGAGATATAATATTTTTGAGGGAACGCAGCCGGGTCACGTGCAACGAAGACTGATTTCAAGGCAAAACAGCACGCTGAAGAAGTCAGACGTCGGAGCCGTGCTGACCGTAACGGAGAATTATCCGTCCACGTGGTTCGTGATCCATGAATAAACGGCCCCAGGTCTACCGGTGTGTGTCGTGTTCTGTCTCTTCGCGACGCCTCGCGTCTTCTCGTGGACGTCGCTTTGCAAAGCCGGTCCGTTGATAAGTAATCGTCGGTGCAGCGTTCAGGCGACGCTGTTCGCGCTCCATTCCGCTCGTCTCGTCTCCTCGCACTTTGCCGCGGTTGCACCGCTATCCCTCGTGGCGAGAAAACGAGTCGATCGTACGCGTGCTGATAGCGAACCGCGATCGGTTAATTAATTATCCCGTCGTGACGTTTTTTGCACCGTTTTTATCGCATCTACCTTGTCTCGATTCTTCTTTCTTTCCTTTTCAACTTATTCCGGAATCGTGGACTCGACAGATCGAGCCACACTCGTCCAAGGGTATCGAGTTCCCTTCCCAATGGTAATTTTTAATTATTCATAATTTGTCGAGCGTGTTTTCCTTCATGGGTGTGTCTTGTCCGGGTTGCTTCTGTACATACTTTCGAAGGTCTGTCGCGGATGTGTGTTGAAAACGGGATACGAGACTCGTCGATTTGTGTAACGCGGCTTTTTAAATAGGTAAACTGGTCATCCGTCTAGGATTTAGGTATTCGGACGAGTCGCGTCGTTTCTTGCATGATAAAATCGTCAACTCTGTTCCTAGAAATGCTTTGTTTCCCGTCCTGTACGTGCTCGAACAAAACAATCCACGTGAATCTTCTTACGTCGGCGTAACACGATCCGTCCTATTCAAGTCTACTTTTCTCTAATTTGCATACTTTTATCATCAACGTTTTGACGAGAAGAACCGTCAGCTGGCAGACACAGTTACATATTACCTTTGCTAGTCAAACTCTCCTCGGAGCCTTTTTCTTCCTGAATTATCAGCTTAAACTGGGCGACCAAAGGACATTAGAGATATCAAATCATTGAATCCTATACCAACTTCCGTACAACCCAACCAATGAAAATGGTAAATTACTTATGTTAGTTGACTCCATCCAAACTCTATTCCAAATTATATGTTCCCAATTTATCTAATATTGGAAATGGGTGAAATGAATCGTACAGTCTCTTTTCTTTACTCTTCGAAAAACACACGAAAAGTGAAGCAACGCCCAGGTCTACGAAAAGAAAATTCTAGCAAAATATCCTAGCCTTCGCTGACAATCAATCAGAGGGGCCTTTAGACCTGGTGGTGCCAGTACGGTTTTCTTATACAGACAACAAGGATAGTGTTTCTCAACGATCGATTCCTTTTTGCTACTCAATAATGTATAAACAATCCAACATCTACTATTAAAAAACGGGTGATCGTAGGTTGCTATAATTATCAAATCATAGATCCGACGTCAGCTTGTCCATAATTTAACTAAAATAGTCATTCGTGTCGAATTCTGTTTCACGTCACCTCTGCCTAATTGATCCGAACACCCACGCATCAGGTTGCGCGTTTCATTGGAATCGTCCAATTGACAAGCAAGTTTCACGAACACCGTTAGACCGTCGTGCGAGGTAACACACCACGTTTCCACGCTCGTTTCGCATTCTAGATGCGTGGCCAACGGGGGGTATCGTTTACAGTGCACGTAACACGATGTAGCGCGATGTAATTTCTGTTGAAAAGCGGGGAGAGGCTGCGTCTCGTCGTTCCCTGTTTCGTTCGTGTTCCTTCCTTCCTTCGTCGCTGCATTTCTAGGGTTATACGCCGACGGCGCGTTGTGTACGTACGGATTCGGGACAAACCGTTTCTAGCCCATCGACCTCGCTCGTCTGCGTCTGGATCGGTGTTCCATTTCGACGTCTCGTCACCACGATATGCACGATGTCCAAACGAACCCCGCAACTCGTCCGACTCCTTGTCATCGTTGTCCCCAGCTCGAATTACCTTAGCTAAATTCAACGTGTCGTTGACAAATTCTCTTGTCACGATTTCTTCTCTCGGTGGAATTTGGAATTTAGTATTTGGATTGTTCGTGTGGTGTTGTGCTTCTATGCAGCACTGCTCAAACTCTCTTTCAGAGCATGTTTACCCACTTTACTTGATTCGACGATTTATCGATTCTTTCAAAGTTCGAGGGAAAATTAATGGGATTTACACTTTGTTCGGATGAAATAGTTAAACTGGTCGAGAGGTATGATTTCATGTCGTTTTCTATGGGTAATTGGATTTGCGAATTTACATAAAAATCAAATGAAAAATGCCTAACAATTGTAAGCACTTTGATTCATTAAGATAACTAACACCACCCTGTTTCAACAATTGAAACATTCATCAGTTTCGGAACGAATCCGTATCTTTTGAACGCCACACCCTTCTGCATATTTCAAGCGACCAGGTATCAGGTGATTTCTAATTAAGACCCGTGTTTCCATTAACGAGGCACGCATTGTTCGTTGGAACGACACGAGTTTTCCCTTCACCGTTTCAAACTTTTTAATCGTCCACGGTAAAGATTTCGACACGCTCGGTGGCCGGCTTATAGGCGAAGTCGTTCAAAAATAAATCCTAGCACCCCTGCAACACATCACACACGAGTGGCGGCTGATCTAAATTGAATTTCAACTTACCTAGCCGGCACGGTTTAACCTCTTTAACGTTCATCTGATGTCTATTCCCTCTTTTACCATCGTGGAACGAGAAGATCCGCCCGCGATCCTGTTAGCGGGTATTTAAAATCCGCCTCTGGCTTTCGGCGCGAACGCCTCGGGTATTAGCTTGGTCGGCAAAGTGTTACCGATAGTTAACCTTCCTTTTTTTTTCTCCTTATTATAATTGACAATTATAATAGGGATTCGAAAAATAATAGAATAGGTATCCACAAAGGTTCGAAATGAAAAATTTCTTATTTAAGCAAAAAAGTGTCCGAACATAAAAAATTAGTATAAGATAATGTTTGTTCCGTAGAAAATTGACCAAAAGAGAGAAATATCAGATTTCCAGCAATAACTTTCCGAAGAAATCGTATTAAGATTGCAATTTAAACGATCGATCCGAGCGGATGTTCGCCGTTTTTCATCCTCGAGCGCAAATATTTACAGCTTCCAGTTGAGCTTTCCTCGTTCGCGCCTTTCCCGATAAACCGTGAGATATCTTACGCTAACCGCAGACGGTTTCCTCTTAAACTTGTCAGCCCGTTCCGATTTTTTTCCCCGATCTTTAATGAGCGACTCGAAACCGCATCGAAAGACGCCCACCGAAGTTGTTGCTTCAGAGTAAGTTGCATGCGAAATTAGACTTATTCCGAGTTGTGCTCACAGACCCTATCGAGTTCGTTAAATTTTCATTAGATTGGATAACGATTGTGCAAAGCATCCATTTTCCATGAATTTAATCTGTTTAACACTTTGGTGATTGTATGTTTTACGAAATCAATGAAGCTTGTGATTTTAGGTTTTATTTTTATATCAAATATAGAGTTTCTTGTAGTGTATGCTGAAAAACTGCTTATTTTCAAGTGAAGACATATAGTTCAAATATTTGACACGTGTTATCGAAACGTCAGCTATAAATTTAATTGTATTTAGTCATTCCATAGAGCTGTCCCATAATTTATAGAATAAAAACTACAAATGGATGATACTATATCTGCTGTTTATCGAGAATAAACGACGTTATTTACGGGATAAGACGATATTTCAATTCTCTCTCTAAATTGTTTCGTTCTCGCTATAAATTTGTCAGAATTTTATCTCGAAAAAGGTCCAAGATTGATCATTCGATGTCTGTGAGGAGACGGTTAGCGATAAAAATAGTCTCATCCTAGCGGAAGAGATCTTCATAAATCTCGATGATGGAGTCTTGGTCAATCAAGTTTCATAATGTACAGATATCGTTATTACGAGTGGAACAAAGTAGGGTTAGGGTGAATTTAGCGATGATCCCGGAGAAGTGTTTTGCGTACGATTGATGTTTTTACATCGGGTGGTGGTTGATGTTCCGCGAGCGAAAATCAATGCGATGATGTCGGGTGTCACGAAGATTAAAGTGAAATACCGTTCACGAAGCAACGGAAGTCATTCACTAACTCCGCAGACGGGATACTCTAAATGTGGAACGTCGAGTGGTCGTCGACTTGAATAAATAATCGGCTTTTATATGAACGGTGAATTGGTTACAGGCACGTTATTTCACGACGATAGTACATCGATTCTGTTTCGGACTCAATTTAGATCAATCATTGACGAAGAAACTATCTTAATCAACCGTTGCATTCGAATTTTCAAGTAATAAATTAACTATACGTTAAAGTACAGTTTTTTTAACCCGAATTTTCTCTATTTTCACGGAGAAGTCATAAAGTATTTATTTTTAATTGTAGGACGACGAGCTACTAAAATAGCGATAATTTAAATGTAATTTTACACATTGTATTATTCCTGCTTTAACCCTTTCCACTCGGTTGTCCCCTCCGAGGGGACATATTTAATTTACCAAAGTATTTGAAAATATGAAATTGAAGTTTTAATATAGAAAACTTGGGAAAGGTTTCAGGAAAACTTTTCTTCCAAAACAGTGCATTAGTTTTTGGATATTTCGTTGTCAAAATAGACTAGATTCGACCGTATCTAAAAATGCTCCGAGTGCAAAGGGTTAAGTATTAATTTTTTGATGTATCAAATCTGATCTCTCGTAAAATCGATTCGTCGTCGATTTATATCTTCACCGACAGATAAATGCTGAGAATAACATTTTTCCTGGCCGGTTTCAATAGTAATCGCACTTTTGGTTTCTTCTATTCAGCATTGTGCCCAGTATATCGGCCACTCAGGACCGAGAGTGTATACCGTTCGCACAATCGGAACTTGCAAAATGGCAGTGGCACGTTTTTTCTTTTCTTTTTTGTTTTGTTTTTTGTTCACCCCGAACCTAGAACGCAGCCCCTATTGTTCCAGTCGAGTTTTAAAGTACCCATTCGAACTTTGACATTGGCCTCAGCCTCGACTAGCTTTTAATAGCCAACTGTGCGCATAAACGGGGTTGCTCGTATCAATCTCATTTACTCGAACAATTGCCAGCCGTGTCGTTTATCGGATGTTCTCGTTCGACTAGCAAAAGTTTCGTGCATTTATCGAGAAGACTTGCCGGAATCGATTTTTAGTTTGAACAAGTGTTGGAATATTGCATTCGTTTCTTAATCGTTAGTAAATTTCACGCTTATTTAATGTTTAGTCGAATCAATACTTGAAAGTTTTGAAACTTTCACTTTATCTAAGAACACTTTTGATATTTTACATAAACACTGTTAATATTTTAATGGTTTCATGGGACCTTATATTTGAAAGCTGTCTGCTATTAATGGAATCATGTTTGAGTGATTTTGTCACAGACCCATCAGAATTATTACTCTCCAAGTATACTTGATGGTAGTTAAATAAAAATCGACAGCCGAATTCGTTAACCACGTCGAACGTTTCATCAAACGGCGCAGCTAACAGTTTCGATCAACCCAAGCTAAAGACGCTTAGGATGTTTTAAAATTAGCGATACCTTCGCGGATTGCCGAGCTTCGTTTTTTTGCGATCGTGCAAGGTTCTAATTCGAGTGCAGCCTAGCCACGAGATAAAATCGTACGAGTAAGACAGTCGTCCAGCTTGTTTCGAGAGTTCTCGATCGGACGATCGGTTTAGGACAAATTCCAAATCGAGGCCACAAAGTGTATCGTTCCGTTCTATTTTCGTCATCGGGTTAATGAGCGATGGCGTACCACGATTGCCGTGCGTTATCTTTGTCCCCTTGAAGACTAGACAAGTCGTCTGCCTGAGCACCTTTGAACTATTCCTATGGTACGATGTATTTGAAAGGTGGTTTGCGTTCGGAAACCCTTTCATTAGCGTGTGGGCCACGCGGCTCCTATTATCCCCGACAAAACATCCGATTCCATTGTCGAGCGACGAACAATGCCACGCTGCGGTCACGTGTTCCACTTTCGATCATTATACGCGAAGTGTGCATAAAATTGGCAAATTTCAACCACCGTCGGGGAAAGATCGACCTCGAGGACGACCGGGCCAGAATTGTTCGTCGTCGAGTTTGCTGTTAGGGAACGATGACAGCTGTCGTCTTCGTTGAAATCCAGATCGACCGGGAACAATCTGATACCAAGAGAAAGCGATCTACACGCACTTGCGTCGCTCTTTTTTCGTCGTTTGATCCTTGCACGCTGAAGAACAGAACCGAACGAATACACGAGGAATGCAGTGGGTGATCGAATTAATATGAACGAAAAGAAAAATTATTATGACTTCAACCGTAGCGAAGTATACTACTGTTTCTTTCGATCTTAATATCAAGATAGAATTTAAGCGTATTTTGATACGTTTGCGGTATTGTTTTATTTAATCAGTGGCTTAATTGTAACAAATTGCTAATTTGTGTTACCACCGATCATTTGTAAGTGTAGTTTCATATTGCTAATTCAAATGTGAATATGTAGATGCGAAGAATGTTGTGACGAAAGGATTTAAATTCGTTGTCATATTTCATTGAAAAGCATAATATTGTGCTTTGTAATAAAAAAAAGATACCATTATAAATGTATTTTTAATTACATTCTTCATCAAAATTTGAATAATTATAATTTCAAAGTGTTCATAATAATTTGATCACCCACTGTATATCAGGTAAAGTGAAAAGAAATGTCGCTTTTTTTTTATAACACTTGGATGCCTTTCTCGAGTGAAACCAACCAGAATTTGATACAAGAGGAATCAAAAGGTTGCTTAAGTTGTGGCAAAATGTTGTAAATAACCATGAAAATTTTCTGTCCGAATAAATATTATGTATTTTTTTATTATAAATAAATTTTATCGCGTTGGAAATAAAGCTCGACCCTTCATGGTCGATAATTTCTCTTTATAATCAGTACTGATGCTAATATCGGTATGATTAGTATTTAGTACCGACGCTAGTATCGACGTTAGAATAACACAGAATCTAAATTCTTTGACTTCTTTCTCGAACGCTTGAATTGGTTTCAAGCTGACTGCGTTAAAGGGTTGAAAGTTGATTGCCGTCAGTCGGCGTGCACAATGCACAATACAGGGGCCACGTATCGAGAATTAAACGTCGATTAAGTGGAAAAATTGAAGGGTAGATCGGACGAAGTGTTTGATCGATCAGACTTTATTCCACGCTTCGTTCGTGACAGTTTTGACGGGTGTCGATGCGATCGTGTCTGCTGACTGGGTTAATAGTTTCCTCTGTTGTTACGACAGATTAACTTTTCAGCTGTTCAACAGTTTCGAATCACTCGAAACACAATTTTGTTTCGCTAAAAAAATTGTATAACTGATTTGAAAGAAACACAAAAGTGTCATAGAAAGGTTTGGAAATGTCTACCCTTTGTTTTCGGTGGAGAGGAACCAGAAGAGGGTGCGAAACAGTTATTGGCCCGATGAATATGCAGAAATATTGTACATATTTACTTTTGGTGTGAAAAAAATAGAAAAGAAACGAAGAGGAAAGGAAGCACACGAAAGCTTCCTGGAAAGGTTTCAGGCACGTGCTGAATTTTCAACAACAGACAAATTAACGTCAGACCGATTCTTGTCTGGTCCGGGTGGTAGTTTGCAAACATCCTTCTGTCATAATAATTGGACAAGGAAATCTCCGGAGGGAACGAACAACGAAAATATTAGGCCACAATGTAACCGTATTCTTCGAAGGATTACTTCGTTTAGTATGTTTCTATTTAGGACGACATTATCCTACGGTTTTTCGAAATTCACCGCCACTTTGGCATCGATTGTTCCGTCCACTGTTACGCTAATTTCTCTAGCTTACACTGTCGTAGTTGATCGACGTAACGAATCCTTCTGCTGCCTACAGGATACCATAGAATTCTTTTCTATCAAACCTCTGTCTACAAAATTTCTAGAACTTTGTAATTTTGCACGAAAGATATAACAAGAGGGATTGAAATTTAACCCTTTGCACCCGACTGTCCCCTCTGAGAAGATGTATTTCATTTACTTGAGTATTTTGAAACGCGGCATTTAATTGTAAGTTTCGTTTATATTAGAACGCAGAAAAATAAATAGACTCATAATCATTCGTAACTCTTTTGTTCCAAAATAGCACGTTCGGTTTTCGGAAGGTTTGCTGGGAAGGTAGATTAGACTCGATCGTATCCAAAAATACTCCGAATGTAAACGGTTAAAATTGATAGCACAAACGTGATACTATGTTGAAAAGTAATATTGTGAAGAATGAAATTATGTTGATAAAGGATTATGAAAATTATAATGTCTGACCATTTCGACGAACTCTCTGGATTCATAACTGTGCTCCACGGAAGATCACAAATTTCACTGGCGCAGAATTTTCAACGGCTCATAGATTTTCGTCGTGGAGGACCGCTCGCGGACAGGTTTCGAGCGTGATTTCAACCATGTTCCGCGACGCGCAAGGATCAAGCAACACGAAAGCGTACGAAGCGGCTTTTATCACAATAGGAAGCGTACGTCGAGTGATACTTCCGACAAGGCAATCCACTGAAATAGATGAAGATACCCAGCGCGTGTCGGTCTTCTCGCGCGCGTGTGCGGATATCGCCTCATCTCGACGTGTTACCCTCGAATCAGCTGAATAACCCGCGAGTGTTTTCGCTAAAGAGGGATAATAGGCACTTAGGACCATTTTAGAACTGTAACTTTGTCAAAGTGAAATCAGTGTTTCGGCAAAGATAGAAATAGATCATTTTGAATATTATCAGTACACCTATCCCCCGATTTACACGAAAGATAGGTTTCTGAGGAATTAAAAAATGACTGTAGGAATTTTTTTTTTAAATCCTATATTTTAAAAACCGTGTAAATCGGGGAATAGGTGCATTAGTATCGTAATAGGCGATAGGTGATTAGAATACTAAATTTTGTAAATAATAGCTGGGTAAATTACAAATTTAAATTTCCCAAGCGATACCTACGATCACAAACTCGCAAAAATATTCAATCAATATATAAAATAGTAAACAATATTGTTTAAATAAATATTTAAACAACTGCGTTATCCATCTCATCGAACGCAGAAATATTTCACGAATATGATTTTTTCACGCGAGCAAATTCATCGAATTCCTGGGAATTCAGCGTCGATTCTGATCGCACCGCGGCGCATAACGATTCCATTCACTCGTTTCATTCACCATTCGACGAGGGCAGGATAAAGTAGAAATAAAAAGAAGAGAAAAAAAAAAGAAAAAAGAACTCTGCAACGCGAGTGGAATCGATTCGCGTTTGATTTATTCGCTCGATGGTAAAAGTTGCGTATATACACGAGACACGACGGATCGAACCGACTAGTCGAAGATTTATAGAAAATAAGAAAACGTTAACCCGCGAATCGAGGGGAACGAACAGACAACTACGGAAGGTTCATTAAATTGATGTGGTTTAATAGCGACGTTTTCTTTTTTCCCGGGTTGCAAGTACACGGAATTAATCTGCTTAATGTATGCCTGCGACACGAAGAAGTCTGATATCGAAGATTTATGGAGTGGACGGTGAAAAGTGTTGGACGAGCATAGAATTGATTTATTTGTATTTACCAGAAGATCGTCGTACGATCAACGGAATAATCGTTTGTTCGAAGACGTTCGTGGTTGTTTGCCGGATACCGTTGACGGTCAAAGTTGCCCATTCAAAAGATTTATGAAATCGATCTTGTCACGGGGTATTTAGATACCGGAAATTTATGGTGTTGCTCCGTTAAACGAACCTGATCTCAAGCTCATTTGCTGCCCAAGGTTATTTGAAACAAGAATGAAACGAATATTCCTAGTTTTCGAAGTTTTACACATCGATTGAGGATTTCAAGAGGAGTCATACTTGTTATCTGTGTTTAGGATTCCATAGAAATTGCAAGCTGCAACGGTGGAAATAGGGGGTTCGGTATTTATTTTTCAAAACTTTAGCTGCCACGTCATCTTATTTGGATGACTCGTAAATTACCATAGGATATTCGTATTACGTCGATTTTTCGAAAATTTCATCGTAAATGTCTGGATATTGAAGTTTTCGGATAATATGCGAGTATAAGCATTAAAATTGATGTTCTATTGGAGCACAGTAATTAATAATTGGTTTTAATATTAGGTTCATTTAATATTAATTCGTTTAATATTAGGTTTATAATTGGTTTTAATACCGAACCAGTCAAAATGACTGGTTGAGGGTTTTTTAAATTAAATCACAAAATTTACCAGGATGCTTTTATTAAAATGTGTGTTCATTTTTATCAGGATAAAAACCTACTGTATATGTTAATATATATTTCGTTCTTTATCGATTTATTTTTCTATTTTATTTTCCATTTGAAAGTCAGTATACACAAAACACCGGTAGTTCTAGTGTTACGGAAACTTCGTATTCTTTTGAAACTCGATATGCAATTAGCGAAAATTTATGCGCTATTGCTACTCGTCCAGCGTTTAATGGTCAGTTTTCTAAGTTTGGTAAGTTTAATGAGAATTTCGATTGATTTACGACGATAGTCGAGGTATTGAAGCATTTCAAAGTGCTTCCCGTTTCGTCTGCTTTCTCCAAAATGTTCGACAGCAAACAGCACACGTACGTGTTCCATTTTGTTTTTTTGTTTTTTTTTCTTTTCTCCAACGAACATGTGTGTTCGATAAACTTCCCAGAATAAAAAAGTGTCGAGTGTTACCACGAAATCATGTCCACCCTTTCTTGATAATACACTTCAGTTTTTTCCCAAAAATTTTCGGAGAACGAAACTCGATCTTTCTTTTCCTCGTTCATGATATAATATTTTCAACGGTTCTCCTGATTTTCTTGTTACCTCACTGCGACCATGTTTTCCATGAAAATTAACGGATTCACAAATTCCGGAGTAAACTATTGTTCGTCTTATTCTTTAGCGACAACGTTCGCGAAATTATTGTATATAGTTGGAGAGGCGAGTTGCGAAACTTTCTTGAACTTGAAACGATTAAATCCTATTGTGTTTCGAACTTAAACTACCTGCACTCTGGATTTCTTTATTCTTTTGAACGTGAATTGGAATTTAAACTGGCAATCTTTTATCCGGGAAAGTTGTTCCGTTGTTTCAACGTTTACTTAATTCATTTGACCCTTTACATAATCTCTTAATTTCTATATCTTTATAATATTTCTTAGACATCGATTCGTGACATTTTAGAAATCCGTGCAACAGGGGTGTAAATTTGATACACAAAAATTTGTTAAATTTGCCAATTTGTCAAATTTTAACCTTTTGCACTCAAAGCAAAATTTTCCAGCTACATTTCCAGAAACCAAACGCACTATGTCGGAAGAAAAGTATTAGAAATATTCGAGAATCTGTTGATTTTTACTCCCTTCTTTAATTTTCGATATTTTGATACGAGTGAAACTGAAGTTTCGCATTTTAGAATACTCCGATAAATTAAATATGCACTCGAGTGCAAAGGGTTAATTCTGAAATCCAACATTTCCCGTCAATAATTCTCTAACACTTCCTCTCCTAATTCGAGCAGAACGTATCAGAATATCTCTCTCTCTCCCTCGAAAACAAAAAAAATCCTGCAAACCACGGTATTTACCCTCGATTTCCTCAAAACCCATCCCATCGAATCGACAATCGATGGCGTTTCGAGGGAGGGCAATTATTTTTAAAGGTTTTCGGAAACGAATCCGACCAAAACGTACCCGGTTGGTAATTTCCTGACACGCACAATATACGCGCGACAATTAAAAGCGTACGCAGGGTATATAAACAGTGGCGGAAACGATATAATCGTGTGACGCAAGCGGGAGTGCGTTAAATTACGCGTTCGGCCCAGAAATTATACGACCGAGCGGACAGCCTCGGGAACAGGCCATTCACACCAGCGGTTCCATCCTTTCTATCTATGTATATGTAGATCGTTACCGTTTTTTTAAAAGGCCGGTCTTTTAAATGACACGATCGATCGATCGGCTCCAAACACACTCGATCCAATGACACGCACTTTAAACGCGTTTCGTCTCCTTGTTTCTTTCTTTTTTCTTTGCCGTGACGTTTTAAGGTCGAGCCAGTTTCTGTATCCTATTCGAGGTAGAAGTTAGTTAACCATTCTTTAGGCGCACAAGGGGGTACAGTGATATCAAAGAATGGTTAATTACGAAGACGTACTCGTACTTTTGAAGAAGCTACCGAAGACTAGCTCATGGTAATCATTTATGCGCGCTTGAAGAAGTTAATGATTTATTTATGAAAGCGTGCGTGTACGCGCAAAGAAAACAACCAATTATTTATGAACACACGAAGACTTCGACTATTTATTTATGACAGACGTGTGCTCTAGAAAAGTAGGCGATAATTTTGATAAATGATGTTGACACAATATTGATTATTCTGTGACAGATAGTAGCTAATTCGATTTTTCATAAAATTACATGAAAATTGAAGCTATCGAGTCTATTTGTCGACAAACTTTACTTCAATTTTGAAATAACACTGCAGAAAATTAATTTTTTGAACCAGAGGGCATGAAAACTGGCTTTTAATGCCTGTTTGGAAAATACTTACCTTACCTTCTTGCCATAGGTAAGGTAAGTATTTAGAATTTGCACCCTAAGGCAAGAATCGGGCACTTCACGCTCGCCAAATAGGCGAAGAATATTACATTTTTAACAACTTAGAAATTTTCAAATATTTTTTTTAACCAGAGGGCGCAAAAATCTGGCACAAAATACTTTGCGCCATAGGGTAAGAATCGGGCACTTTGCGCTCGCCAAATAGGCATTGAAAGCCCGACTTTTGCGCCCTCTGATTAAAAAAAAAAAGATATTTGAAAATTTCTAAGTTGTTAAAAATGTAATATTCTTCGTCTATTTGGCGAGCGCAAAGCGCCCGATTCTTGCCCTAGGGCGCAAAGTATTTTTAATGTATTTGCCTTAGGACGAGAAGTAAAATACGTTGCACCCTCTGCAGAGGGCTCTGGTTAAAAAAATAGCGTACGTAACACGCTTCACTCGCGCGACAAACTCGACTCAGGCGCCAATCACCCATTTTGCGCCCTTGATACGTGACATACTATGCATTTCGTTATAAATCTGAAATCTCAAACGAATCGTTCGAGGGGGTTGCTTTTCATCGTGTCATCGTGAAACAATAATTCTCCCTCGATTATACGACGCGTTATCGTGGGCCTGTTGTGATTGCTCGCTTCGCGATAACTCGCTATTTTAATAACGCTTCGAGTACGCAATTATTTATGCTTCTGTTGGGTAAGATTGCGTCGTGCCACGGCGACGTTCACATTGTTTTTTAATGCACGCGACGTGACGCGACGTCTGGCTCGAGCCAGCTATATCCTCTGCTATCGTGGATTTCTTCCGTTCCTTTCGTTCGTGAGGTGAAATCGACTTTGAATCTATCATGCAAATGATGGAAAAACGTTTTACAACCGCGTTCGGATGAATTATCGTGGATATATTCAATGAATAATCGCTTCCTCGACGCTTTCACTGATATTGCCGAATCGTATTCGTACACGTTTAATTTTGATAATGATTAGTTGCTCGCACTGTTAGTTCTTCCTTTCTAGTGAAAATTGACACGTCGTATACGTAATTTTTTCTTTCACCTACTCGCAAACTGAACCTTCTTTTGTTACATCTAAACTTTGTTAACCACGTCACCAGCGTGAACTCGATATTGTATGATAAATTAACATCTGTTCTGTTCGCGGTTATCGGTGACCGGATTTTTTTTTTTTTTAACAGAATTCAAAGAGTCATTGGTGCAAGTTTGCATTTATAGATACAAATATCTTGCGTTGCAATTTTTTGCATTGAAATCAATTAGTCGAAGAAACATACCTACTATATTTAGTGCAACTATCAACAATGTCTTTGTAATTTATTACTGTCTATTTCCATGTTTCATCACCGACCGAGTTTCTTAACAGAATTCAAGAAATTATCTATTCTAGTTACGAATTTCTATGTTTATTTTTACTGGGCAGGCCACCCTTGTAGGTAATTTTTCAATTCTCTTCTGTACCACGAAAAGAAAATGATTTTTCTCAAAGAACACGACAGAGTACAAATCCTCTGCTTAGAACAAACAACAAACACCGAAAGGGAAAGAAAAATGCTTCTTGGTTTCACACAACTTACTCCGAGAAATGGTGCTGTCACGGGCCACGTGGTTTCCTTCGCGCCGTAATACGCCGCAAGCGAGCACGTGCTAAACTTTCCGCCTGGCTGTTACACGCGCCAGTCCCGTATCTTCTCTAGTCTTCCCCGTGAACGATCATCTTTTTCCGAAGTCCTTGTTTCGATCGAATTTCAAAAACACAAATTTCCTCTTTCGATCGAAGCCGTAAAGACGAGTTTATTCGACGTAGTTGGACACGTCTTTTCTTCCAATTAATCAATTCTAAAACCACAAAATTCGTCGTATGACAACAGAGATCCTTTTCAGACTGAATTGGACGAATCGACGAGTTTTTGTTTTAATTAATCCTTTCGCTACTGTGACTAATTGTAATCATAACATAGGAAATTTTCAATCGCCAATCAAATATGAAATTATTCCCACGCTTCGTAGGCAAATCGAATCATTTATGTTTATTTTACCGTTTTTAGTTTGCAAATAATATGCAAAAATTCTGCGTCACTCATCAAAGTTTCTGTTATACATATTATACACTCGTTCGTTGTGTCAAGTATCGAACATTTCTGACGATAATAATG
Source organism: Stelis phaeoptera (assembly GCA_943735885.1). Taxonomy (NCBI): domain Eukaryota; kingdom Metazoa; phylum Arthropoda; class Insecta; order Hymenoptera; family Megachilidae; genus Stelis; species Stelis phaeoptera. The sequence continues at coordinate 7,399,414 of OX030939.1, read as the reverse complement.
AAAATTTTGCTCGCACCGTCGCCGACTCAAACTACTTACAAACGAATGATTTAAATAATTGAATACAAGAACGTACAGGTGCGTCGTAGCGAAAGGATTAATCAATCCGTGTATCCACTCCAGAAACACAAAATTATTCTAAGAAGGAACGACGAGTTTCCCGCGGTTAATCGATCAAGGAGTCGACGAAAATACATTCGTATATCAACCGTGACACAATTACCCGGGCATTCTGCCGCGAGGGAAGCGGGATGATTTACGGAGGCCGGCAAACCGCAGACGGTCAATGACAGTGGCAACGGACACAGCAGACAGCGAATCGTCTTAATTAAGCGCGATTAACCGAGACACGCGCGCTTTTCTCCGTTCGAGCCTCGTGGGGATCTCTCGTAGCAGCCGTAAGCGTTAAGCTGCACCGCGACTTGTCCGCTTGCTGACCATCGTAGCACTGAGCGGACTGAACCTCTCGTCTCTTTCGAGCGACGAGCATAGGGCTTCGAGTACCGCGCCAGTCCTCTCCGTCTCGCTTCCACACGCTCGCTCGACACCCTCTCCTTCACTCTTTGCCGGTATTTTCTGCTCCACGTGTGTACGCACGTGGCCACACGCGCACCAACCACCACGCTCTTCCCGAGGGATGATTCCAAGAGGATCCGAAGAGTCAAGCTTCCTTCGCGATTCTGGACACGTTTCGGACACGTTTTATCGCTTCAGGATGAAACGTGTAAGCGTCGTCGCTTTGTAATTAAATGTAGTAACGTGCTTAACAATTGATAGTATCGAAAAGTCTAAGCACGAGAGTAATTATTATTCTCCAATTATCCGAGGAAATTTTGTAAATAAATGAAGAAATATTCGTCAGTTTGTAAAATTTTGTAACGCGAATCTCTTAACTTTGGAGGATCTTCGCATACATTATTATTTTACGTAACGTTAAAAAGCCGAATGCATCTACCGAGTCACTCGCGTCCGAGTACTCGGTAGGTGTAAACCTAGCATTACAACGAGTTATAAAGAATTTGATATCCTCCCTCTGTTTCTTAACCCTTTGACTGCGGCGTGCTCCGGCCGAAAGTCATGAAAAATTGTTTTCTTAAGAATCGAAGATACAAAAATTATAGTCGAAGTTAAGTTAATTTTTATTTGAAATCTTATAATTTACTTACGCCCTCACGAGTCTATCAATATGTACGAAAGGTGTATACACCTTTTACGGCTTTCGTAGTCAAAAGGTTTAAGATTCTTTAACGCAACAAGAGATAGATTGTTAAAAATTTTCATTGGAGTATCGAAGTTACTCGAGGAAGTTTCTCAGAACAAATTGTACAAAGGTATTTCCTCTTCGTCATCAAGAGACCCGTCCTATTTAATCCACTGACGACGTCCTCGTTCGAGAATAGGTCAGTCTTCTCTGAAACAAGCATCTTCTTAATTACTCTCGAAGAACCGTGTACCGATCCGACGACTTTCGGCGAACGAACATTTCTCCGGATGTTAATTGATCGTAGCCGGTCGTTTTACGAGCTCGAACCATTTCGTTTTCACGAATTGTTCGTTCGTCATAATTCTAATTGAGCGTAGGGCTATTTTTATCAACCCTTTCGTGAATAATTACACTACCGACAGAAAGTTTGTAATCGGTTCGTAAAGTAACGAGGAACATCACTGAAGTATAACGCGTCGATTTTAATGAAACTTGTCTAGTTGGTAATCTTTTTTAATTCGTGGAACCTTTGAATTTTGCTTTTTTATACCTAACAGTAGATTACTATAGTATTATATTTTTATAAAAGATTTCTAATTTTTGTTGCTGTAACTGATATTTAATAGGGTGGATAAAAATAGAGTAGAAAAATGGTGACGCGTCAAAATCATAGCCACGATGTTAAAATATACCTGTTTAGGAACAAAATTATTTTCTTCGCGTATAATTTAATATACAACCGCGGTAAAAGTGTTTGCAAGAATGACGAGCGTGACGAAAGGATAATTAATTATTTGCATCTCGACAGACCAGGATCTCGCTGACCCAACGTTCATCTTTTTGTCCATTTTGGTCTTGTTGATCGTCGAAAGGAACAACTTCATGTTGGCAAATGATTCGAGGATTTATTAGCGGCCGCGTGCGGTTCGCGAAGCGCACGACCAACCGCGCTTATTAATTGTTTGCGCGTTGCAAGGAAACGTCAAGTATTATACGTTTTCCGCGTACGTTCGTCCAACTTTGTAATTACCGCCGCATTAAATGATAAGTTGTTTTGTTGTTGCCAGCACGTCTGACGATTCATTAGACTCCGCTTGCCTTGTTGTAATTCGCTTAATTGTCCGAGTGTGATTATTCACCGAAATAACATGGTTGCTTCGGTGTTAACGGCAAAAAGATCAAAGAAATTGATTTATTAGGTAACGTACAACGAAACTCGTCAGATTTTACGAAATCACAGCGATAAGAGAAAATGTATGCACCATGATCCTCGTGTACACAGTGCCGAGCTGTAAATTCATAAGATAAACAATTCTATCCGTTGAAAGGAGCGGTTCATCTTGATCTACTTAGAAGCGGGCGCTCGTCGGTTTATTAGCCACTTACATCTTGAACAAAAGGTCAAGTGCGTCTCGTTTTATCCATTTTTCTCGTTGCATCGAAGTCGTGTAGACAGGGAGAAACACGAAAGGGGACGAGCACATCGATTCGAGATACATCGCGTGGAATGGAACTCGACCGAATGAATCAGCCTCGAAAATATCCGACGGAGAGCTCGAGAGATTTTTTTGCCAGAACTTTGATCCGTCTGGTAATTTCGTTCGCCCTTAACCGATTGGAATCAAGAATAGTGCGTATACTTTTGAGGAAGATAGGGGTGCTGGCGGCCGTCCTCTCGTCCTCGAATTATGCAGACGAGCGTGCAACAATGGCGCGACGCGCGTCGTCACGAGACAAATGTAAATGCAAATCGATAAATACTCGCATAATCTCGAAAGGCGGCGCGACGATGCTTGGGTCGCGTGCAACACCTTCGCTCGAATTTCAAAAGAGACAACGATTCATGGGTGTGTTTCTTCGATCGTGTTATCTCGTGTCGCGAACCGAATCGAGGGAATCCTTGTTCGCGAGATTTGGGCGGGTTCGTAGGGATGAGCTTCTGGTGAAATCAGCGTCCAATTCCGGCCTTTTGATTTATGTTTTTTAACAATAATTACGACTCGTTAGCTTGTGTAACTTTCACGGATTATTGTTTTAAAATTCGTGCTTATATATTGAAACATACCAAATTTGATTTTATATTTTATTAATAGTTTGAGATTCAAGCGATTGCAAAATCTCTGTTTCCTACATTTCTTCAGATGTTATATAAGATGTGTAAGCAACTTGGAAGACGGTTAAATAGTGGCCTCGTGATTTGGAATGAAATTGTTTCAGGATCGATCTGGCACTGTCGACGAAAGAATCGCTGAATGAAATACGATTAAACGATGGTAATTCGAAGAACGTACGTCGACTATCGATAGTCACCGCGAGAAGCTAATAGGTATGCACACCTGTCTGCCCTTTTACTTATGCTAAACATCTCGCGACAAAACGGACACGCGATTTCCGACCCGACGTTTTTCCTCCGTAAAAATGAAGTTTCTGTTTTTTTCTTTCTTTTCTTTTTTTTTCGTCGAAATTGTCTCTGGTCTCTTATTCGCCTCCCTGCTTATTTTTTGCTCGACTATTTTCGACACCTCTTTCACTGAATATTTATTCACGCTGTGATTCTTCCTTTTTATTCTTCTGTCATCTTCTTTATCGCGGTGACGGTCGACATTTTCCTTTGAGAAGTTGAGAAAACAAGATTTGGGTCGACGACCTGGACAGCTTAACACCTAACGGAAGAGCGTATAAAGTGGAACTATAAAACTTCAGATTTGTCATTTTTATTCGAATATTCGGAATTTTAAGCTTGAAATTCCAAATATTGCAAATCTGAAACTCGAAATATTCCAAATTTCGAGCAAAACATCGACGTACGTTTTCTCAAGGATTCTGCTATATTAAGCCGGACAAGCGTGTCCGATTTTCACGAGTTTGACAGGGTAAAAAGGAAAATCAGAAGGATCGAGTTGGCTCGCAGAAAAAATAAATGGCTTTGGCCGAGGGTGGCCAATCCTCGCGATAAAACATTTGGCACGTTTGAAAACGGCCCACGGCCACGTGGTCGGCAGCTGCAAAACCTGTGCTTTAATTACCCCCCTCAGTACCCCAAAATCGACCGAAAAAGTCCTCTGTAAAATAAACAGGGACGTGTCGAGTCGCGTGAGAAATTCGTAGAAAAGCTGTTGCCACCCGAACAGCAGCCAAAGTAAACCAAAAATGTTCGTGTGTTTTGAAAAAAACAATCCGATCCATTTATAATTCGTGTTAAAAGAGCTGAGATCTTCAAATGAAGAACTACGAGGATTTCTGTGAAATTCTTTCCCTTCGAACATTATACCTTGAATTATTTAATAACATATAATATAACATTTATTATGAAAACGTTCGAACAAGTAAGATAGTACTCTGTCGACGGCTACGTGCATTTTCATAGAATTTTATCGTATTACCGTAAATCAATTATAGATTTTTGAACACTCCGTGGCTAATTTGGGTCATTGACGTCACACTCGAAATATGATTATCCTATAAATTTTTGTGCTCTAAAATTTCAACCAGTTGTCATAACGAACGATCCCAGAATTCTTTTGCATTTCTTTTTAATTTTAACAACAGAACTTAGCTGCGTTCAATATCCACTTATACTTAAATCGAAAATTAAATAAAAAAAACAAAATTTATAAAGAATGAAGTGTAAATTAGCATATAGAACAATTCTTTGTCTTGGTGAGAGGCAACTTATATTTCGACAGAATCGTGTTAATAAATTTCGTCGTATGAAATATGGAATCTGAAATAAGTCATTTTCACCCGTTTGATAGGTCTAGTGTTAAGACGATGCAGTAACTCACTTTGCCAGTGAAATTTGATCAATAAGACAGTTTTGTTCGTAGGACGAAAAACGCATCGTTTGTACGCTAAATACATATTAATAAATATTGAGAAAATAACGACCGAAAACAGTGGTACAGATGCGCAGGATAGTCCGAGAGGAATGCGTGGAAAAAAATGTTTGTTTATACGGAAACCTCGGGCAACAGAATAATTGGAATGTTCCGTGGAAACCTTGGAGCTTTTTCGTTCCATTCATAGACATCGGTGGGCTTCTGTTTTCGATATTTCCTATGCAACCTCGTATCACAGCCGACAAGCGAAAGTCGCTCAAGTAAAACGATCATTTGTTTCCCGAGGCTTTTCAACTTTAACCCTTTCTTTACGATCAGAAAACGTTAGGCTGTCGTCCGTTGGTATCAGACACGTAGACAAGGATTACCGGTGCCCGATACTCGACGGATTAGAGTCGATTTCGCGACTGAACAATCGATTGAAAGCCCCACTGGCATTTCTGTTTCTTGTTCTGGATAAAAATGCGTCTCTGTTACGCGTTGAACGATTGATTTAACAATTCGACGAAATCGCTCGTTGATCCCGGTTTAAATATACCGGCTGCGAACGAAAATAAACAGCGAAGGTGAGCGAATCCACGCGCAAGCATTTCAGGAATCGATTCTCTTGCGTTTCTTTTCGAATGATTTGGATTTTTTTCAAAGTTTAGTGCACGCTGGGAAAAACAACGAGATAACCCTGTGATGAACTATGTTACGCACCGCAAGGCATGATTTTTTTAAACCTTCTCCGATAATCTGCTTCCAACCCATTCAATTTACAATACTTTTTGATGAAAAAATTACAAAATGTTCTTAAAATGTAGCCCTTTTATACGCAAAAAGTTTTAAATAAATTCGTCGCTTAGAGGCTTTTAAAAAAATTCGCAAAGAATCACTTTTTTTCGACTTCATGACATATCAAATGATATATCAACCTTCACATGTTTTTTTATCTGCAATCGATATTACGTGTCTTGTTGCGTATAGTATTATTCAAATTTCGTGGATGAAAAAGTCGGCCAACAGGACGCGTTAGAAAGTACAGAAACCTGTGTGTGCGCTCGAGCCTGGAACGTCCCAAAGATAATGTTTGTTGTAATAACATCTCGACCGCGTCCTTATATGCGTTTGAAGAAGCTCGAGAGCCACTCTGCCTGCTACGTCACCGAGCGGAGAACGCTTTCAACGCCCCGAACACGGCTCGAGCCGATGTTTGATTTGATTTTCTGACTTGGAAGAAGCGTGACGAGGCTCTTATCACGCGGAACGGAGCGGACCATCCTAGCTTCTCTTTATCGTCCGCGGGACCAACCGGAAGTCTCGACGATTCGGTCTCATTTAACCGTGTTTCGGCCTCCTGGATGACGTGGAAAATTGTTGCCACCTTGCGACATTTCTCTGCTCTCTTCTGGGTGCACTTTAATTTACGGTCCTTCCGTCAACATGCTGGGTTTGAGATAGCTTTTTTTTTTTTTATTATTAAGTAAATTTGAGGTGGTACAAAATGTTAAAGCGATTTCTTATCGGCAGTAGTAGCGATTATATAAATGAGTTTTAATTCGTTGGTTTTTAGGGAAAGACGCGTGAAATAAACGGATATCCTAAAATATCCCAATTTCACTGCGAAGCTATCGAAAGTCGCCCTAACTATAGCAAGGATCGCCGGTGATTGACGCCCGATGTTTTTTACAATCAAATAATTGACAAAAAGAAATACGCAACAAACCGCGGACAGCGTTAGTATTAAACTAATAATGCTGGTTGTCGAATTGAAAAGTTAAATTTGAAAATTAATCGACTGCATCGTTAACACGTTGACTGTCACAGTGAAAACGGACGTGTGTAGTCAGACACGTTGAAATCCTAATTATTAAGAATACAGTCAATTAATTTTCAAATGTAACCTTTCAATTCGATACCTAACAGTATCAGCCTAATATTAACGCTATCCGTAGTTTATTTCATAATTTCTTTTGTTAATTATTTGATTGTACAAAAATTTCGGATGCCGGTCACCGGTGACCCCCGTAGCAGCCAACGTGTTAACAATTAAAATTTTATCGTGTCCGACTACGTACGTCCGTTTTCACTTTTCCATTCAATGTCTTAAAATACTATTCTATTCGGCTGAAAATTGCTTTTCAATAAAATTTCAACCTAACACGTTACAAATTAGAATTCAGTAAATAACAATTTTCAATCGAAATAATTGATGGTAACGTATAAAAAATGTCTACCACGAAACGTACCACGTTTATTTTGTAAAAAGCAACTTTTTATCCGACCCCGTGTGTTCGCTTTCTCCCCCCCCCCCCCTTATCATTACGTAAATTACGTTCACACTGGTGGCAAGGAGGGAGAAGATTTCGAGGGATAAAGTGGCTCGAGGAATTTCCTCGAAGAATCGTTTTCTCGAGCGCGACCAGCGCAGGTAATTAATATTCATGGGGTACACGCGTTCCACGAGGGATCGTTCGACGTCGTCACGTGCATGGAAAACGGTTACACGCGGGAAGGATATTAAAACGTGAAGAACGGGGGCAGCGCTTTCATCCCCTCGGGCTCGTCTTTCGATAGACCAACGTTGAAAAAATGCGCTCGACGACGCGGAGCTGTTCGTAGTAACCTGTTGGTGTACAAGGAAGACCCTGAAACACGCCTGGTGAATAAGATATTCGTACGATAGCGCGACGCTTCATTGAATCTTGAGCGTGATCGAAATCAGAATCGAGAATTTAATCTGATTGAACGATTGAAAATTATGTTCAACGTAAAGTCAGTAATCAGTGATCGATGTGTAAAAGAAGTAATCAAAATGATGGCAATCGAAGATGATAATTAATTACTGAAATAAAACTTTTGATTTCTGTCGTTGTTCTCGCGCACCGACCGCAACGATACGTTTACGGTATATTGCGATGAGAATTTTGAATCGTTTTGATAAATTGAACTAGACAAAATCTTCGGTTACGAAAGATTAACAGGACCTTCTTTCAAGTCCCCCCCCCCCCCTGTTGGGTGTCGTTTGTTAAAAATTTCAACGATTTCCGGGGCGTTTGCCCTTCACGCTTCGGATTGTTTGCCTCGAAACGTATTACGCAAGATTACCGTGAGCTCTTAAGAACCACACAGGACGTCGTTCCGCGTTAAGAAGAAAGGTACACTCTCGAATGGAGAACACGCAGGTGTTAAATGATCGCGTAAGCAAATTGGCCACCGTTCGCATTTCTAACGCAACGACGACTATTTCTCCGACGTTTCAAACTTGAAAGCATCGTTCACTGATGGCTTTACGAAGATACGAATCTGTCGATCCGATCGCCGAAACAGATTTCGAACCTGGCTCTTCCATTTGCCAGGTAGCCTTTCCTTCTCTTCAAAATCCGATACTCGATCCTTTTGCTAAACGTCACGGTTAAATGGTCCCCCGTCGGAGTATCGACGAAACGCTTGTGTAGCCGTTTTTGTCAAATTCCAAGCTTTAAATCGACGCGTCATAAGGGATATTTTAAGATACTTTTATGTCATGAAATCGTCTTAGACTTTGCACGTTGCGGAATCGGTCATTGTTTGCTCTAACCGATCACCAACCATTTTGTACCAAGAATATTCGAGGCGGCCATATGCGGTTAGCTTTGTCAAGCTCTAAGCATGAAATTGACGAGCGACTGGTGTTATTTCGCGGTACTTTTATGTTATGAAATGAGCCGTTTTCAAGGGAACACCATCGGGATCGTCGATTCGGACGGGTAAACTCGCCGTTCGAGAAGCGGATTTAATGGCGGTGCTCCCTTGTAGGTCCGTCGCGTCATCGGGAAATTGTGCGATTGTTCGAAATTTAAGAGCGTTTTCGATGCGATTATCAGAAGCGTCCGCATGCACTTTCCAACTGCAATAAAACGGACAAGTTATCGCGCGACGTAGCACGCTTCTAAACGCGCGGTTAACTTATGCCGGCTGGGCAGCACGCGTACACGCGTTCCATCGACGCGGTGAACCTTTGAAGCCGTGGCCTCCGCACACTTTTCCACCCGCACGATCATTCGTTTGGTTGACAGGGTCGCTTTTAGCCTGCCGACCCTCTTCGGACAGCTTCGAGCCGTGACAATACGAATCAATTCGTCGGGAACCGTCGTCGGCTTCCCGTCGCGTCTACTCGCTTCGAACTTCTTCTTTTTTTCTTTCCCGTTTCGTTTCCTTCGCTTGGATTCGAGATTTATCGCGAGAGACCCGTTTCAAATATTTCTTGCTCCTTTTTTTTTTCTGAGAACCCCTTTCTTTGGAGATTTTTAACGTTCGAGTCGAAGCTCTGATCAAATACCAGCTTGCAATATGGTTGAAAAAATTATTCCGAATTATTGCTATCGCGGTATCAGTTGGATTTTTCGAAGAAACGTCGTTGAAGGTTGCTCGAGCCCGTAGAAGCGTCGTCGACGGTCGTAATCTTAGCAGGTCGTAGCTCGCGCGACTCGTCGAGCCTGTCACATCGTAAAGAAATCGTAAAAACCGCTCGCCACGCAGTCTGGAGGTCGATTTAGTTTTACGTGGTCCCCTCGCGACCACGCATCTTAACGTGTCACGCGTTGGAAACGATCCCCCGAGCTAGGTGGAAGTTAAAAAGCGATGCCGTGCTTGTCGATACGCGACGAGCAATAACGAAGATACGACCCTTTGTCCGAACGAATCATCAATCAACTTCCACGGGACAGAGCAGCGTCCTGGCTACTTTACTGCTTGTTTAAGGGCTCCGTTGAAACACGGCCCTTGACCGCAGGTGAACCTTGTTTTAACACGCATCTACCGGTTCGTTGAACCCAATGCCTTGACAAACAACGAACACCCTATAAATCGGTTGTTTATCTGCTATTTTCTCCCCTAAGCTTATGTTATTAATTTTTAATTACACGCTTGGTATTTGGGAAGAAAATCAAATTTATTCGAAACAATTCGGACCCACGTAAGATAGAGAACACTTATCGTACGTCTGATAGTCTTGAAAAGCGTGGAATAAAATAGGAAGAATAGCCGTAGCCATCCTTTTCGCAGACGGAAACTTTCCAACGATTTCACGGGGGAGCCAGGAAATGACCGATATCGTTCACTTCCGTTCCCCAACGGTACGTTCCTCATTATCGCCTCTTTTCTGCTCTCTTTCGCTTTTTTCCACGAGTCTCTCTCGTTCGACTCGTTAACGAACAGAGACCAGGTCTGACACACTTTTTCCCCTTGATTACCGCGATGTCGATTGATTAGTCGATGCTAAGGTCTTCCTTTCTTCAACCTAACCCCCCCACTTTCGTCTCCATCGTGGTCCATTGTCGTAAAAGTTTTAATTAAATCCGGCACTGGCTGAAGCCGTATCCTCGCCGATTGTACGATCGAAAATAAACTTTCCAACCCCCTCCTCCCATCCCGCTTCTGTTTGCGACAACCGTTTCAGCCCCCGGAATTCACGGTTTCACAACCCTCCGAGCCACGCCGGATGTGATCTTTTGACTCGACGAATCGACTCCGCCTGCTCGTGATATTTTCGTCAGAAATTTATTTCCAGAAGTTTGGACGGAATTCGTCCACTCGACGTCTTTTTGTTTTTTATTTAGCTTCTTCCCTAGGGAAAACGGTTCCGTAGGTTACCACTAATTCTTTCAAAACGAATTAATTACCCTAATTTAGTAACTGGGTTAATTATCAGTAGCTAGACATAGATTGTATTTAGTAGCTTTCGAGTGTCAGACGAATGCTGAAATTTTCTTCATCCCCATTTTCCCTAGAAAAGACAAGTATACTCGAGAGGATGTCGCTTTACAAATGTAATAATTAGTACGATGATTAATTATCTAAGCATACAGGACCTGTCCAAATGCATTATTGGGTATAAATACAGTACATGGTACTGTATTTCGTTTTCAATCATAAATTATCATAGTATTTCGCCGTTATTAGTAAAATCATTGTACTTATCACAAAAATACCAGGGGCAGTGGCTTTATGGATATTATTTGTGTCATCGGCGGTATCTACATATAACCGGTTCTCAACTCGAACTTCTATTGATAGTCATTTTCCATTGTGGATACAGTATAACTCGTTCGTTCTCAGTTATCGAAGGTAAAATGGTATCACTTGGAACGGCAGCATCTATTCGTTATAGTTTGGGTTATTGGAACGCGAATGGCAGCGAATAAATTCGTAATTTCGTTGGCAAATATTAATCGGTTTCGCTTTGATGAGAAATCACGAACGACGAGACCGTTGTTTTAAGAAGCGTCCGGATGATTCGACCGGACAAGAATGAAAAAGGAAGCGGGGTTCGGGCAAAAAGAAGCCCGTAGAATGATCCACCGTCTCGATTGTGTTATTACGCGTCATAAAGTTGAGAATATCCAGGCATACGGAGGATCCATTTTTTTCTCTTTATCTCCGTCTTGGGATGTTTTTGTATTTAGCATGAATAATCTCAAGCGTGAAATAAGCTGTAAGAAAGACGGCGAGTGAAAAAGAAGACGTCGTCGTGCGCGTTTTAATTCGAGCGTGTATGAACGAACGAGGACTGATTGTTCGGCTCGTGCGCACTCTAGCACACAGTGAAATTTCTTAATTTATACGTCCATTAAGCGGAGAAGTCTCGCGATTGTTGGTTATCGTATTTCGAGCGGACGCGTGACTCGTAAACCGCAGAACGTTCAATTTATCGCGTAAGTAATGTTTGGTCCGCTTTGGATAACGTCTAGACATCGCGAAGATTTTTTCGCGCGTCGCTTTCCGTTTCTTTCGCAAATTTTCACGTGCACGCTGATAAAATGTAATACGTATAAGCGTTGGACATGGTTTCTAATGTGTCGCAAAAATTACGAACTTGGACCTATATATGTAGGTCGTTGAGTACCGTGCGTCGCCGACCAGTCGAACGGATCTTTGGTATCTATGGGAAAGTATGGTGCTATGAGAAAACTGACTAAAAAACAAATTTCGAACTTTCTATTTCGTTAATTTAGGAAAACTGTAGCTGGAAGTTTTAAATTTTAAATCCTAGCGGTTAAGTACCGGACGAATGTTTGCTAGGGAAAAACAAATTTCTGAATTACCATTTGGCTAATTTAGCAATAATATAGCTAGAAATCTTAAATTCCTGGTCTTAGGGATTAAGTTGGTACGTGTCTATAAGGAAGCATAGTGCCAGGAGAGAATTGACGAAAGGAAAAACTTCTGAATCGGTATTTCGCGCGTGAAATATACGACAGACTATTCACGTCGTTTCAAGTTCTGGCATAATACCAGCGAAAACCTGCATAATACGTCATTCCAGGACAACTGGTTAACACTTTCACAACCAGTAGACTTGCTTTTGACAAAAAGATAAAAATTCGGAAGTTTACTTTCACGTGTCACGCTTTGAATCATTTATTATTTGTGTTTGCAATAAATATTGTCACGTGGTCTTTGAAAAGCTGACTTCGGAATCGATCTCGAGCCTTTATCGTCTACAAATACGAATCTGATCGAAAGGAAAATGACTTGAGTTGTTTTTGCACAATAGTTAACTAAATTGGAATGTATCGTTGCTTTACAAATAATTCTAGAAACCTTCTGAGCGAAACTTTCATTTTTTTTCTCTTCGTAGCGAATTATTGTACTCCCTCTGTAATATTTCCTGAAATTATTAAAAAAACACTCAAAATAAAAATTAGGAGTAATATTTTTAAACTTATCATTTAATTTAATCTAGTTTTTTAATAATAAATGTTCCGTTCTATATTTATTTTCTTTTGCTACTATTATTATGAAACAGAGGGAGTATTATTTATCAAACGACTCGTGGTGCCACTGCTACTTTGCTACCCGTGCTCTAAATTCTGTTGCACCGTACACGTCAAGGTAAGAGTGCGTAGCTTGCAAATGGATATAATGGTAACTGCGATCCTTTAATAGACCCTTTGGAAGCGAGCTGGCGAATTCTGAGCGCGAAACCTCATCCCGACCACAAAGGACGATGTTCGGTTGTCGAGGAAAGGGAATAGAAGGGTTCCCCGTCGACGTAAACGTTTCCATTAGCCTCGCTTTAACAGAGGCGGTGCGTGACTTTTGACGTGGATATCCGTCGGGTTTTTTTTTCCACCTGTTTTCTGCTGGCACGTTATTCGGCAACGCTCTTGGGAGGTCGTCGGTAATCGGCCTCGCGGCCATCCACGAATCTCCGATTCCTTCTGTCCGCCACTTGATACATGTGCTCCTCTCCTCGTCCTCTCGATAACTCTGCCTCGCACAGCTTCATTCAAAGATCCGTTCTTCCATTCGATTTCACGCCCATCCACTTGTATCCAATTTACTTGGGAATAGTACGTCACGAAGAATACGCGTGACTTTGATAAGTGTCCGCCGCGGATCTTCAAACGCTTCGAGAGAAACCTGTCTCTCCTGTTGATTCAGACAGATGCTATCTTGTCTACAGGTTGTGCCACGACGCGTGGGCATCGCTCGGGTCAAGGATGATCGAATGTTAAATATATCTATTTTGTCTTCCCACTCGCGCTCGATTCTAACCCCCTAGGGAACCGTGCAGCAAACCTATTTAACGCGTTACAATATAATTAACCCCTTAACGCCTACCGTAACGTACATGATACGTTGTTCACGATCGATAGTGGATAATTTAGGGTTCAAAATTACTTCCGCCGAGTTTTATACAAACTGTGGTTTGTTATTTATGTCTGGCGAAGTTACGTCCACGTGTTACGGTGCATCCTGTGCACGATGCAAGATTCGAAATTCTTCTAAATTCTTTGGGGCGTATATAATCTTCAAAGTGATGGAGGAAAAAACAAAAAGTATTTACAACGTTTACCTGGTCGACCCAAATACGAAACTCGATCCATCAGAAACGCGTATTCCGGTAATCCTGGAATCGCGAAATGGAAAATGTTCGTCGGCCACGACTAATCCGCTAATAATCCGCTGTTGGTCCTCCAAAATAACATCTGGTCAAAACCAGGGACGCGTGCATTCGCGCTTCTAGAAAAACATGCTGGATCCTCGGGATATTGCCGTGTATCGAGGGTACATTTTCATTTTTACATCACCGAGGAATTACAAGCTTCGTCCGTGTACATATTGCGGTAACCCTTTGGCTGGTGATTTCTTTCGCGGTTAAATGTGTCGTAGTCTGTCGTCCGGTGTCATACTTGTGACAGGGGACTCTGTTCGTAAGCGTATATTTCGTCAATCGTTCATAACGGCGTGTTAAAAGTTTGCTTACTTTTTCATTGAACCATCCTCTTGGCTCATACGAAAATATGAAATCATAGCAATAAGGGTTTGTACGTGATTAATCGTAATAAATGGTGACTGACGTGGAGCAATTAGTATTGTAGGCAAACTTTGGCATTAGTATTATAGCAATAATGTAAGGCATTGAATTAAAATTTAAATACCTGAATTTCAAAATTAACCCTTTGCACTCGAAGCATTTTTAAATACGGTCGAATGTAGTCTATTTTTGTTCCAGAAAAGTTTCCAAAATCCAATCCACCATTTTGGAAGAAAAGGGTTACAAATATTTATGAATCTATTTATTTTTATTCCTTTTCTAAATTTTCTATATTCTAATATAAATAAAACTTCAATTTCACATTTTAAAATTCTCTGGTAGATCAAATATGTCCTCTCCGAGAGGATAGCCGAGTGCAAATCGCTTTAACGCTTTGAAACGGGCAGCAGTAACCAGCGTCCCTAATTTTATATAATCAAATAATTAATAAAAGAATAGAAAAGTTGATGTGTCAATATCGTATTGACCCCACTTTTGTTAATCGACAATAATGATCGATTGCAGCAATAATATCAAAAAAAAAAAAAAAAAAAAAAAAGATCCATAGAAACTGCCAACAGAAATGAATTGCTGTTTGTGCAAAAGGTCGTCGATCATCCTGAACGATGAACGACGATTTCGATCCGATTATACCATTGACAGGTGTCGACTGGTACTATTGCTCGTTTCTTTCGACCACGAGACACCATGTATTATGGAAAAACGTCATTAGGACGCAGGAATTCGATATGCCAGGGAAAACATGCCATCACTGAAAAACGGTGGCGTGTTTGACGAGCGCAGATGTTAATTTGCGTTTCGTAAGAGATGGACGCATCTGAGCAAACCTAGTAGTCGGATGAAAAAGATGGCCCGAAGAGAGATATAAGGTGTCAATGACGAGACGGTGGAGTAATTGTTCGTTGGGACGAATTTCTGGGGGGAGGGTGGGGATGAAGTTGTATGCATTGGACGGAGGGAGTATGTAAATTAAGGTGTCTGGTGGCGTTTAAGTGGCGTAGATTGGAATGCGGAGGGAAATTTTTAATATTAATAAGCTGACGGATGTTGGTGGATATTGTGTACCTAGGGTATAAATAATAATGTACTAACGGATATTCACCCTTAGAAATCGAAAGGAAATTAACGATAAACAAAGAGGTAATAGTATATTAATTAATCCTTAAAAATTGATAGGTTGCACTATGAAGGCATTACCAATATTATAGAAATCCATAGGTTCTAAAGTAAAAAAAAAATGCAAATACTAATGGTAGTGTAATAAAAATATCCAAATCTTTTCATGTGTATTCCAAAACCGAAAATAAGAACTTTCGTCGAGAAATAGAGTCGGAAAGAATTCGGGGGTGTCTGTTTTCCCAAATTTCCATTTCCCTTCAACAGGCACCGGTTAAATTTCGAAAAACACCCGTTCCAATCGAGCTCGTCCACAGATAAGTTGTTGGATTTCTGTGAAGCGTCAAAATTGAAATAAAAATGTCGATCGTCTCGTAAATACATATACTGGAGAGGTAGGAGCAAAAAAAGGCGACACATTTTCGAGCGTTCGAATGTTCAGGGTCTGCTTTTGGCCAGGATACAGGAAGGAGGGGTCCCTTTTGTCTTGGTTCGAGACACGGCGCCTGTAATAATCCGGACCACCCGGACCGCCCCGGAATTCTACCTTTTCGGTCGAAAATGATCCTGCAAGGTTGACAAAAAAAAAAGAAAGCGATCCTATACGGAAGTCGTGATTATCATTTTTGGCCAATAAACGATTCCAGTATTTTCAGGATTCTTTGATTCGTCTTTGGTGAATTAAAGAATGCTTTAATCCGTGTTAATACAATTACTCTATCCCGATAAAGAAATTATTTAAAGGAAATTTGAAGGATTGAACAAAGAATTTAGAAATATTCCATCCTCGGGAAATAAAACGAAGAATTTTAAGACAATCCAGCATATTTATTGGTGAGAAAGAACAAATTCCTTGAAAAGAAGAATCACAACCCTTGATCCGTAAACTTACGAGCGATTACAGGTCCGGGAACCCGGGACCCTGGTCCCGAAAATTTCAAGTGGCAGGGTCGGCATAAAGAGTGACTAGGGATTTATAAGGCGCTTAAGAAGATTTCGAGAAGTCCTATTCAAAATCTTTGGCGTCGTCTTACGGGCACAAGATGAAGGGAGACGTATCTCACGGCCGAAAATCTATGTATATACCTTCCCTTTTTCTCCGGTCTGTTCCCTTTCCTCGTCCAACGTTGCGTCGAGTCGCTTTTTTCGTCTTAAATTATGCACCCTTATCTGAAGGGTCGAAATAAGCTCGCAGCAGTTACCTCGCCGAATTTATTGGCTCCCGGGTGCCGGTTAAATAAATATCAAAGATATCTAGCGACGCACGACCACCGCTAAATCTGTCGTTTCGACGGGAACGTTTTAAGGAAAAACACGATGAAACGATGGAAACACGAGCAACGAACCGCCAGCGTAACCTTCTGTAAATCGAGACTTTCCAGACTCACCGATTAACGACTAACTTCAGGATTTTGAAACGTGCAATCGAGATTAATTTACCGGGAAATTTTGTTAATTGAAACTGATACAGCGGCGTTTATTTTATGTCTATTTTCGAAACCCACTATCATTTTAAATATTATTTCCCCGTGTATTTAATTTCTTATATTATCGTTGTGATATCCTTGTGATTTTCTTGGGTCTGTTTCCAAAATTTTTAGATTTTCCTCAAATACTCGGAGAAATTTCATTCCAAACAGAACTTAATACAACAAGCTAAAAAGAAAAACAGAATCCTTTGAATGTGAAATCTGGATAATGAAACCTTATGGATTGCTAGAATTTTAGATGGAACCTCCAACGTGGAAAACTTGAAACGAACGTTGTCGCAAGATCCTTGACTTTTTCTTTCACAGTCGGGTAAGCAGAGTAGAGAGTAAGAAAAAAAGAGGAAGAAGAAGAAGAAGAAGCAAAGTTTTACGAGATAGAAAACGAACAAAAACCGCTCGAGCCGGTTTCTTGAATTTAATGCTGCTTGCGAAGGAACTCTGTAAACGATAATGGATCGAGGAGTTCCCGTTGCTTACGTGCTCTTCGCCCGATGAACTTTTCGCAATAAAAGGCTTGGAAAATTAACGGGTTTGATTAGTTGTTTCATTATTTGAAACACGTTTCGTACCATGTTCAAGCATCGTTCGATAGTTTATTGGATTCGATGTTACCACTTGATTCGTTTATTTATTTATTCAAAATGATTGAACGAATCTTGTATCGTACCGATAGATATTCATATTTGAATCCCACGAACAGGTATGAATAAGATAACTAAAATAATTTTTACTATTCCAACACCAGTATTTAACCTTTTGCAAAATTTCCAAAAACCAGTGCACTATTTTCGAAGAGAGGAGTTTACAAATATTTGTGAATTTATTTATTTTTATTACTTTTACTACTTTCCTAATAAAACTTCAATTTCACATTTTAAAATACTTTAGTAAATGAAATATGTCTCCTCAGAGGGGACATCCGAGTGCAAAGGGTTAATATAAATTTTCAGGAATTTCGCAATACAAATAGAAAATTTATCGTATTATTCAATAATTGATTACAAGTTTTAGTATTCTTTTACATTGGAGCAAAAGTGAATCAATTTCTTTCGGTAGATTTTTTATTCTGGAAAAATTAAAATTCGATTTTCCACTTAATCCTTCTATGCACAGAAAAATATTTTCCACCAACACCACACTCGCGTAACTTTATTCCTCTTGGCTCTGAAATTGAAGGAAATTTCAACTACCACCCCTGTCGCAAGATCGATTCACCCAAAAGACAAATCGCCGTCAAATTTTGACGAATAGGAATCGCTCAGAGGGTGGGCCGACCACGATAAAGATGCCAAAACGCGCATATTAGATCGTACCATAAATATCCAGTTATAATTCGATAATTACCACATATCCTGAACGATGGGCCAATTTTGTGTCCAAATGAACAACCCGTTGGTCTTTCGAACCCCCATCTACTGTGTTTATTTTTCATTTTTCGCTCGTACCTGACGATCGCCGCGGGGAGAAACTTTGAAATAGCTGCAATTAGAATTGTTGAGACCCTTTTCATGTATTATGCCAACGGCGTGGTCCGATTCGACCCAGACCAACCAGGTTTTAGATTTTGGTTCGAGGATTGAGAAGGAGTACACCTATAGACATTCTAATTGTTAAGAACTAGAATCTTCTAACAACAATTTTTGAACTGAAGATATTGGCTGCTAAAAATTATTTAATAATAATTTCTATCCTATAAACACTGGCAAAATAATCAAATCCCCAGTATCCTCATTTTTCAAATTGAACAATGATAATTCGGTCTTTAAATATAACCAAATGATTAAAAGTATAATAGGAAAATTGACATCCTTTCGTTCTTTGATACGGTTACCTGGAAAAGAAGGCAGAACGGGGTAAAAGAGAGAGAGAAAAAAAAAAAGGAATTTAATAGGAAACCAAAGGAATTCTTTTTAAAAGCGTCGCAACAAAGAATGAGAAAAGAGCGTATTGGTGGAAAGGCGATATTTTTCAGGGAAGCAGTTTCGATCGGTAGTAATGGTGAAACGTGTCGGAACTGTGGAGGGTGTATTGTTCGTGACTTGGTAGGTTGCCAGTCGCGAGAGGGTGGTCGGTGCCACCACCGTTTCACCCTGCAATCTCCTTATTAATGAGCTACCCATTTTCACCGGTGATTTACCGTTTCCCTTTGTAATGCATCCCCGTTCTCGAATACGACTTTACTCGAATCTCCAGACCTGTCCACCAAATTTTATATCCACACTTTGATCGTTACCCTTATCAAACACGTACATCTCGTTTCCCTTAAAACCATCTTGAAATTAGTATGTAAGAAGGTGCACGGTTTGCATGGGAGATTTCAGATTAAAAATATTTGAACGATAAACGAAGCTTTATCAAAATTTGATAAAATAGTGGCAGATGATGGAAGAGTGGGAATAATCGAATTTTTTTAATATTTATTTTCTTACGAACGCGATCAAATTAAAAATCTTTCTAAGCCTCGAGATTTTAGGTTTAATAATTTATTAATCGGAGCAGTCAGCTTCAAGCGAAAAATCCTGTTTCGAATATTTTTATTTGTAGATAATTGAAAGCCGACGTGTTTTAATTAGAATCTATTCAAATGCATTACACACGTTTCGTTTTAATATGAAAGTCGAATAGAAAGCTTTCGACTTGGCAATTGCGATAATAATCCATATCAGAATAAGTCAACCAATTAAATTAGACCTTCCACCGTCAAACTTCCGTCTTAACAGTTCGTTGATAATAAATCTGTATAAATTAATGATCACTCCGTTGTATTGAAATTGAAATTGAAATTTTTAAACGTATCGTGCCGGAGTTAATTGAAAGCCCGTTGAACAGCATGCTTCGTATTTAAAAATTCGTATCCGTGTACTGGAATGCACGGTGGAAATACTAACGAATTAAGGCTGGATCGTAATAACGAACGAGTCGAACAAATGGATAATTTTTAACGGAGAATAACGTTCGGAATATTTTCCGGCGAAAAATCGGCGGGCGAATTAACGCGTAGAGTGTGGCGACACGTAATCGTCGCTCGAAATCACATGTATCGACGGCAACCGGAGCTGTCTAATCTATATCGGCGAATATCGGTCCCGTAATCCCGGTGGATTCTGCAGTATGACCCGCAAAAAGAAAAGAAAAAACACGGGGAAAAAAAGAACGAAAACGTTTCTCATTCGGTGCGGTGAATAAATTTTTATTCGTTTTCAAGCGTGCAAACCTCCCTTTTTCAACCATTCGCTCGCCCGTGGAATTATTAAAAACCGGGTCACGAGATCGGCTGGCTTTATTTATTCGTAGCCACGATGGAGAAAAAAAAAAAACAAAAAGGAAGTGATTAAAAAATCCTATTCGTGATACTCGAACGAGAGATTCTCCGCGCGGCTGCTTGTTCTTTCGACGCTTTTATCATTGCGACTTGGATTTATGAGGTTCTTTTTATGGATTTTTTTTACGAATCGTGTTTGACGATGAGATGATACGTACCTGGGAACAATATATACCAGAAGACGAGGTGGTGTTGATTTAAAATTTTTAGAAAATGAATGAGAAATTTTGTAAAGTTAAGGGGTGATTTCATTGTCAAGCGTAATTGACAATGAAGATAAACAAAAGTAATTTCTTACATAAACCTTCGGCTCTGTCCTGGTTGAAGCTACCATAATTGTTGTAGATATACATGTAGGTTTGTATGAGTGCGAGTGTGAATGTGAGTGCCCAGTGGCAAAGGCAGTGCCACCTATAAGAGAAAATGACTTGAGCCTGTGTGCGATCGCACCTTGTATAATCTCCTGTTAATAAACTAAATAGAATAGATATACATAAAACAATAATAAATCGTATGATCGATATAATTGTCCTTGTGAGGTAAAATGAAATTGAGATGACTCTACATATATGTCAAATAAACGAGCAGAAGTTGTGTCATTTATCCGAGCACCGGTGTACGTCAAAGTGTGGAATATGAAGCGGTTCGAAGCGTATCGAGACGAGAAACAAGCAACGATATCCCGATCCAAGGTGGAACAATAGCGAGACCGAGTGTCGCTCGAGTTGTCTCGTGCTTCTAACACGAGTTTAACCGCGCCTCGGTTACCGGATAATTAATTCCGTCCCGTCGTGTTTCCCGACATCGACGCTTCAACAGTCCTCGTTCCTCGCTTCTTCCTCCTACCTCTCTGCTCTTACCTCGGCTGGACGTTACTAATTAATCGACTTCTCGTTATGAAGCTCTCTATGGAAATTAATCCCCTGTTTTGGCGCTGTTCGACGAACGACCATTCATTTTGCTTCTTTAAACGGATTAACGCGATCAACACTAGGTCAATAAAAAATTAAATTCTGTAAGCGTTTAATCTTCTACAAGATTCAAAGCACATTATCTAATGAAACGATATCAAAATTTCTAGCTATCAAATCTGCTAGCTCAACAAAGTGTCCAAAAGATTAGAAGAAAAATAACCTGTACACGTATCGAGAACAGATTCCAAAAGGCATATTTCACATCCACGGTCATCTACCCGCGGTGATCCACCTATGGCGTCCGTGTAATTACAAGCTCGTCACGCACCACTGTGCGCACATTAATTACCCGTACAGAAGAAGCAGAACATCGACGGAAAAAAAGAAAAGAAGATTATTCCGTGGAAATGGCGTTACCAGGGAACCAACGGAAAATAAAATAGAAAGATGAAAGGAACAAAGAAGCTTTCGAAAGCCGGAAGGAGAAAAATGACTTGTATTCGAGGCAACGTGTCCCCCCTACGACACGGGTCTGTGTATCTGACACGTGTTTTAACGCGTACCGTTCGACGCTGGGTGCCTCGCATCTGGGTCACGTTTTCCAAAGTCCTTCGCGTTCTGCAGTGCGACGTTTTTACGGCCACTGCGGTATACATAACCTCGCAGGATCGCGAACTCGAACCCACTGATTTTCATTCTCTCGTTCGATGAAAAGAGACACCCTCGACCCCTCTCGCAGTGCACGGGGAAATGTGTACGACAAATTGTAGCCGAGCATTTGTTTCGTTTCGTTTTTGTCGAAGAATATTTCGCCCCGAGTTTCGGCTCGAACAAAAACGACGGGAATGAAAGGGTTCGCTCTGATTCGATGACATAAAAGTATTGCCAAATAATATTTGTGGTGGGTCAATTTGTAGCTTAGAATTTGACGAAAAAGACTACACGAAGGATTCGGTAATATTTTTAATACAAAATGGGTGGTCATCGGTTGTAGTAAAGATTGACCGATTTTGGAATGCAGGAAGTCTGTTATGATTTCATGACATAAAAGTATCGCGAAATGGTACGTATAATATGCCAGTTTGTAGCTTAAGGTTTGGAGAAAAAGGCTATGTAGGGGATTCGATATTATTTTTAATACAGAATGGCTGAATTCCAATTGCACCGAACCTTGCTGTAGTTTATAGTTAACTAAACCGAAAGATGATAGTTGCGTTTACAAAATTGTCAAGATCTATCGATAACGAATGTTAAACGATTCCTGTCGAAAATTTGAAAACGATAATGCTTATTATTGTAATAGTAAAATTCATTTGAATATTCAGTCACATTAGATTCGTAAAGATAGTCACTGAAGATCCCCATGGTACTGAACGTGTTAATCGAGTATCCCCCTCGAGGATTCATTGAAATTCCATCGAAACAAAGGCTGAGGATGTATCAATCGAAGCGAAGGGGACATTAAAACAGTGATCCACTCGGTCTGAAACTAAGGGACGAGATAAAGGGAAGTCCGGTAGAAACGAGATACCGCCACGTGACCGAATTAATTATCGGTTTTCATCCTCTCCAGCTTCTCGTTTTTCATTTGAACCACGATTCCAGTATCGTTCCACGATCTTCCACTTCTTATCCATTCGAGAAGAAGAATGGATAGCTCTTGTGTCGCTGCTGTAGACAATTATACAGTTGCTTATCACGACAGAAGTTTTCAAATTTATAATTAACCCTTCGGAAGGAAACATATTTTTTCACGCTTCGTAGGCGAACTGGGTCATTTTACTGTTTTAGAATTCCAGAAAATACGAATTTGAGGGAAAGCTGAATTTCGTTTGTGACGCACGAAATTGTTTTATTCGTGGAAACATTGAGCCGCGGTAATGGCTACAGCAGAAAGGATTAAAATCGTTCAAAGTTTCTGTTCCCATTCTTTTTTACTTTGATACACTTCGGTGGTGACTCGAAATTTTTCTTGGCTCCAAGTCTAGACAGAAACACTTGAACTTCTAGTTGTTTTACCGATAAGACGGTGAAATCGTTATCACTCGCGGAGAGGAACGTAAAAAGTGTCTGGGACCAAAACAGAGACCTGATTACGCAGTTTTTTTTTTCTTGTTCTTCTCGAAGCAGACAGACCCTTAAGTGTATAAATCAGGGAGAAAGCGGTGCTTACGACGATATTAACCTTGGAACTGTGCGTCACAAATATCCCTGAATGAGGGGACAAATGTTGTCTGACGAAAGGGAGAACGGTCTCGGTTTGTTTGTACTTTCTCGGTGAAAAATTCGAGCGATTTTCGAGTCGATAGATTCATTGGCCAGAGGTTGGAATCTGTTTCTATTCCTGACTCACACAGCTTTCTATCGGGTTCTTGAAAGTCTCTTGGAGATATTTACCTTGGTCCGTTCATTTGTGGAGTAACAAATGACGATGAAATGGCCCCTATCTAAATCAACATCCAGTTGCTTACCAAATAAAAGTGGAACGAATGTTTTCGGTATATTATTGTTTTCGGTACTTTTGGAAAAACACAAGCATCGTTTTTCTCTTTTTGTAATTCTTTTCAAAAGAAACACAGAAAGTCTGACTCAATTTCATGACATAAAAGTTCTTCAAAATATCACCTACGATATATCAATTTATAGCTTAAAGTTTAATAAAAACGACTAATCGAACCGTTCATCAATATTTTTAACGTAAGATGCTTGATTGCCATGGTAAATGATTAATAATTCCCATTAAAGCGTGTCGTTGATTGAATATTATATTTATGGTAATTTTGTTCATAAATAGATCATGAATTCAATTACCATTTTTATTCGCACTCTGATTTGATCAACATTGAACAAAATCATTGGCGAGCGTAAAAATTGGACCGCGAACAAAAGGAAGCTGGCTTCCGATCCCAAATGAAACATCAACCCTCGATAAAAATATCCCAACAATGGTCGACGCGAGCTTCGATAGGCCTCCGTGTCCAAAGATCAGGATATTAGACGCGTCTATCTTGAAACGTTCATGGACAAAAGTGCACTGGCAATTTTGGCTGATTTCCGCTCGTAAAACGGACCGTATCGATCGTTCGTCGAAGGTCGACCGACCCGAATTCAACCTGTCGATCGAATTTTCATCGCGATTATTTATTTAACTGCGTGGGTGTTTCGAGCAATCTCGAGAAGACGACGAAGGGAGAGAAACGATCTTGAGCAGATAGGAACTGGCAATGATCGATTTTAATTTCCTGCCCCACTTTGAGAGAGGGGGGAAATAAATTGAAATAGTCTGCAGCTGTGGGTCGATCTTAAGCGACACTGGACGAAACGCACGGGCTTTGAAATTTTCTGCTCCAAAATATATTATGTTTTTTACGATTAATGTCGGACGATGTACCTACTCTGCTATGTTTTTTGGAAAGATGTTATCGAGTTTTGTAGGAATTTGTAATTTTGCTAATATTGGAATCAAAATTTAGAAATATTCTAATTTTGGGGATCTTTGGGATTTTGAAACGTATTTGTTTGATAAAATTCACTAATTTTTTAACGATTCACAGCTTTTTCAGTGCATACTGTATTTTTCGGATTTATCAATGAAACCACAGACTATGATGCAGCTAATTGACATTGAAAGGCAACTATTATCAAGAGCTGAAATGGTGAAAGTTTCAAAGTCATGTTGTCCTACATTGTTAACGGTAACTCGATAATAGTGTCAATAGTGAAAGGTCGGTGATGAATTTGCTCACAATTGGTCAAACATTGAGAAAAGTGTTCTGATAATCGAAACACGAGTAAACAGTTTTCTGAACAACATTTCAGTATTCCTTTCATTTCTTACCTCGTGAATCATTCGTTTAGAAGTATCCTTCGCTATTATTCCTCTCATCAATTATCTTCAACCGAAAGATTAGCAAGAATGTGCGTACAGATTTCACGAATACCTAAGGATCGATTCGCATCGATTCGTTATCGGGACATCGAATTCATCTATCGTCTATTCTAAGGACTTTGAGGAAAAAAATATTTGCCAACTTTCACGTTGTCTCGATAATACGGAGCCGGTTGTTTATCGGTGACAACCGACGATACAAGTTAAACAGACAACGTTAACTCAGCCGACTTTCACGAGGATGATGAGTCAGTCGGCTAGGGAAGGGTAAATTTGCTGGAAAATTTTCTACCGGCTTCGTGTACACTCCATTTTCCCTCTTTAGAGATGGAGGGGTGTAAATTTCGTTTAGGAGCAGGAAATAGCTTTGACACTGAGCGATTTAGAAATAAATGAAGTCGAGAAAAAGTTGAGCTTGGAAATAGAAGACGTTTGGAAGAACTGCTCTTATTTGTAATAATATTGGAAAAAGAAGAAGGAATTCAGATATGGAAATTTGGTGTATTGAATATGAGGGATCTAGAATACTAGGAATCAGGATTGCTAAAGAATCTAGAATACTGAGGGCTTAGGATACTAGGAATCTTGATTACTAGAAATCCTGAATAGTAGAGAATCTAGAAGACTGAGGGCCTGGGATGCTAGGGATCGAGCAATACAAGATATCCAGAATACTGGAGATCTAGTATACTAGGAATCCAGAATACTAGAAACCCAGAATACTGGGGACTCAGAATACTAGGAATCCAGAATACTAGGGAATTTAAAATACCGAGGGCCTAGGAAACTAGGGATCTACAATACTAAGAATCCAAAATACTAAGGAATCTAGAATACTGAGGGCCTAGAGCCTAGGAAACTAGAGATCTATAATACTAAGAATCCAGAATACTGGAGATCTGAAATACTAGGAATCTAGAATACTAGTGATCTAGGAAACTAGGGATCTAAAATATTAGAGATCCAGAATACTAAAAATCTGAAGTACTAAGAATCATAAAATTCAATTATTTATAAATTCTAATTTCATCGATCCCACGTGGTAGCATTGAACGATTCAATGTCCAGTAGTTGAGAGCCTCTGACCCGTTGTACGTCGGTAAGTTTGAAAGCCAGACAGAGTCTGTAGCTCGTGGGATACGGGAAATTGTTTCATAAATCACGTCTTAGGTTCGCGATGCTCTAACCCCGTTCCTCGTCTTCTATATAGACCTCGTTACTCCGCCGATGCATCCTTCGTCGTCTTTTCTTCCGAAGCTTTCAAAGGATTCTTATTCGTCGTCCAATAGGAACGATAACGACCCGAGCCTAGACTACCCGGTTGAACAATAGGTTCGCGACCTCGCACAATACGCGTTGCCCAAGATGGAATCGTGATTGGAAATAAAAAAAAGAACGTCGTACGCTTCTGTCGGCTTCTATTATCCTCTGCTCGCTGATTGAGTTCTTACTTCGACTGATTGGTAGTTACAACGATCCAAAATATTTTTCTTGCCAATTTTCAAACTATTGTAAGAAGCAGCTAATATCAATCTTTTGAAGTGAATTTTTCATTAACCTTTGAAGTGAAAAATCATGGTAATCGTGATCCGCGTCTTCCAAACATTAGAACGACGATTAAATGTTCCCATCAAACTTTTTAATATTTTTAGTAGAAAACAATACACAAATAAATCGTATAAGTATCGAATTACGAAGCTAGACAAAATTTCCAACAAAAATAGGGAGAAAGCTCGAAAATACAGGTACGAATCGTGTTGTCGAAAGAATCGAACCAGTACAGTGACTGTTATCTTCTTTCTTTATTAAGAAAATGGAGGAACGAGTGGTCGTAGGGTAGCGATAATCTGGACATTGTCTGGACTTAATTGGACTCGAGACGATTTCGGAACTTGCTCGTTCTCGCCTCGTCGCGAAAACGATAACGACCCAGCTACCTCTTCTAACCTTCTCCTTTAATCTAATTGATCCTCTGGAGAAAGTTTGATCGAGTCCTCGGGGACGATTCTCGAAAGGTTATTAAGGGTTTATTCGACGATCCTTCGTTGTCCTTTTATCCGAGTTATAATTATGTTTCTTGTCGATCGTTCACACTTTGTCCACTTGTAAAAATTACACCACAAATTAGCGTACAGATTAAGCTGAACTTTAATTAAAACTACACGAAATTAATACTTTCAGCATTGTATTGTATTTGTTTTTTAAACCAAATTTTATTCTGATTCATTGTTTGATTTTACATTAAGAATTACAATGAAAATTTCGCATCAACTTCAAATTGATATATCAGTGTAATACTTTTTCTTTGACTATGTATATTAAACTTGGTTATTTGATGTACAACAATCTAAAATCTAAAAAATACAATTTTCTAAGAGAAAGCCGCCTTTGTGACAGCATGTACGTATCGTGAAAGTAAAGGATCCATCGACACTGTCGAAGTGCATCTTTCGAGACAACTGATCCGCCCCGGTCACTAATCAACCCAGTTATGTCACAGACAATCTCTGCTCGTAAATCAAGTTTCTTGGTCATAATTAAAGACCGCGGGAAAAAAAAAAAATGGGAGGATCGCTTTCTCTTAACTCGTATCGGTGAAAAAATCATCCGTTGCCAATTCACCGTGTCGCGGTTATCGGTCATAATTGACCGCTTTCACCGTGTCAGTGATTATCTGAGCGGAATGCTCGCCGAAAGAAGAGTATACAATCGCTTCCAATGAACGCGTTTAATGTATGACATCCAATTAATCCTTGGAGTTAATCGAAAAACTGTCCTATGAGATTCGAGTAAATTATTTATATTTGAGGGTAATATAATATAATAATAATGCAATAAATAGTAAATAGGGTAAAATAAAAAATAATAGGGTATACTATATTATAGTATTTTGCTATATTTTTGTTGCTATAGCGTGAATCTTTAAGCAACTCTAATTAACCTTTCAAAATCGAAAAATTTCGCTATGGAATTAGGGTAGGTTAGGGGTATTATAATCTAATACTATTTCACTATATTTCTATTGTGCTGTAATGGTATAATATGTATATGTATATTTAACGCGACAGAATTACGACAAGCTGTGCATTTCATGCTATAACATTATATTATAGAAAACTAATAAATTGTATTAAATAATTTAGCTTACAGTTCGATTTATACCAACTAATATAATTACGTATCAGTGTTATAAAAAAAAGGAACGTTAAATCATAAAACAAAATTCTGCTAAATTCCCTAGAAATTCATTAAACCAGCCGTATAATGTCGACGCAAAAGTAACGTCTGTTGCCAGCCAAGTTCCTTGGCACGTTGACTGGTTGCAGGTTCTCGGACTTCTTTTTTAGCCCCGGTGAAATTATGAACACGTTCGAAGCACGTAGAAAACGTAGCAAACTTCTTCTCGGTCTGGGCCGGCTGTGTTCCTCGAGCTTTGGTCCCTTTATACCCGTAGACGCGGAGAACGTTAACGGGAGCAACCCTCTCGACGTCCTGACCCAGCTACGCTGGATCTTGGCACCCTGGCCAATCCTCGATCCTTCCTTTTTAACCCCTCGCTCGATGACCCTCCACACGCCTATTATCGACAGATCGTTAAGACGGAATACGCCCACGGCAGGGTTGGCTCTTTTCAGTTTCGTTTAAAACGTCACGTATCCGCCTAGACGTCGTGCATAAGAAGCTAAATTTATAAGGCGTGGCCTACATTTCATCCAGACACCAACCCCTTTACGCGTGTCTAACGTTTACTACGATTTCACTGCTAACACTGCCACGAGTTCATCAATTGCAGTTTATATTTCTTTCGGTTCAGTAATTTCCCTTTCGAATTCGATTCTGAATAATCTGAAGGTTCATATAATTTCAATTAAAAATTTTACCCGATACTTTGATAGCTGCATCGTTGCATCCTGCAGTTCTTTTTACTCCGCTATGTGCATCGAGGTATAGTGCAATTTTACTTTTACATACTTCGACGCCGACTGCATGCATGCTGCAATTTTCCTTTTCGTTCGATGCACCAGTGTGTACACTGCAGATTTGCTTTTTACCTTGGTATGTGTACTTGATGGATGCTGCTATTTACTTTGCTGTATACATTGACGTATACTGCATCTTCCCTTTTTAATCGCTCTGGTACATGCGTCGTACGATACAATCTTCTTTTTGTCTCGATGAATGCATTTTTTTAAACTGCACTTTTCTTTCCCATTGAATCCATACCCTGAGGGATGCTACAATTTTTCATTTACTTTTTCTGTCTACTTTAACACCGCGATCCTTTCCTTTGCCAATTGCTTCAGTGTACGAGGTGTGATCAAAAAGTTCCAGGAATTTGTATTTATTTCAAAGAATGTTTATTTATTCATAAATATTGGCATGATCCCCTTCAAATTAATCCCCATCGACTATGATACACTTTTGCCTTTATTTCTTCTATAGTTGCAACCCTCTATAGGTGTCCTTTCTTAGCTTTTTTCATCTTTGGGAAGAGAAAAAAGTCGCAGAGTGGCAGCATTATCGTAGCTCTGTTTTTTGCCAAAAATTCACATACGAGTAGCGATACATTACCATTTCTGCAATTAAAAAATCGCCGAACTAACCAACATATATCTTACTTAAGTGCTCGTTAACACGTTGACTGCCACGGGGGTCACCGGTGACCGGCACCTGAAATTTTTCACAATCAAATAATTACCAACAGAAATGATAAAATAAACCACGGATAGCGTTAACATTAAGCTAATAATGCTAGCTATCGAATTGAAAAGTTAAATTTGAAAATTAGTTGATTGTATTCTTAATAATTGGGATTTCAGCGTGTCTGACTACCCACGTCCGTTTTCACTGTGGCAGTCAACGTGTTAAAGACAAACGACAAATCGGAAATGGCTGACAATCGACATATACATCGTTGACATGTGTATCAGCATCAGAAAAGAAGATGGATTCATTCGGATATAAATAGCATGCGAAATTAAGGATTTCCGAAAATTTTTTGATCGCATCTCATATTCTACATTTTTCAACGTTTATCCATCAAAGGTGTCGTTCGCGCAGTCACCGAAGCATTTGAATTCCTTCTTTCTCGGCCAGTTTCTTAAATCAAACAAAGCCGTGAAAAGTATCGAAGAATTTGATTCGTTAATAGATTATACCAACACATCTAACGACACACACCATCGGCTACAAGGAATTCCGCATTGTCCCTGGGATGTTGATCAGATCTAATTGCGTGATGAATGCCGACACAGTGAAACACGCGTTCCACGCCGTGTTCAATTTCATTTTCCCATCGTTACTCGCAAGATTCGTGATTCATTGCACCCGTGTTCCACAACACTGACCTAGTCCCCGGGCCAATCTTGGCACATTGACCAATCACGTCAGCGATTTCGTGCTACGCGAAGCCCGGTGTTTGCGGTTTTTTTATCGACGTCGATCACCCACCGATACCCCGCAAATTTTACATTCTACCTTTGCCATTTCGACAAACGTTCGATTATTCTTAAACGAGACAAAACACCTTTTCCTTCGTTCTTCATTGATCCTCCGGTAAACTGGTGAGGTATGTGAGTACCTATCTCGAAGTTGTTCGTAACCGCATTAAATTTTCTGAGATACGAAGTCCTATAACCAAGCGCCACATTTAGAGCAGTAATATGCATAAACGGATTGTCCCACAAACTTGTAAGGGTTAAGTTTACCATGACGGCTGATTACCGCGGTTAGAATGGTCGATGTTAAGGGTACGAGTTTGTTGGACACTGTCCAGTTTCCTATCCACAAAATAGCAAGTTTATGATGCTCGTAATGGGCGAGCAACGATATCTGCTTTCGTTGTACCGGGCGCATCTAATTTAACGTATTTTGTTCCACCCGTTTGTGGTAAATGGAATCCGCAACTTCAAAGGAAACTATTATATCTTACCTTATTTATTAAAATTCTTTCTCTTTCAAACGTCGTTTCCCCTTAACGAATAATTGAACTTATATTCAATGTCAAACGTTGACGACACTTGAAATTTAATTTTAACCAAAATTTTTCATTTTGAAAGTATAATTTAAAGTAAATAATGACAGGGCATAGGTTTGTTAAAAAAAAAATCGTGATAAATTTGCGTTTACTATTCTCGATCTTGATAATCGATTCCCAAGCGTGTAACAAAGCGTAACAACGATGCCGTTACATCCAACGTCGGCTAATCAACGAACGTACGATTGAACGCAAAGCGTGTCGACACGCGAGTTACAACAAGAGTCTGTTCAAAAGCTGCTCGCTGAAAGTGCGAACAGCTTAGCCACGATTCTATTTCGGGCTAGAGTATGCACGCACCGTTCGAATTCATCGTCTTCGCGCTTCCGCGTTTACCGCTCGACCGAAAGCCTGAAAAACGTGTTAATTAACCCATTTGCAGCGTCGCTTAAATCGTCTGGCCTGTCATTTAACACACGGCATAAGCGAAACCGACTGGTATCACCGAATCGCCGAACCCCTAAATAGCTGACCATATACGTGGTTTGTCTAATTATTTGTATGATCCGACCCTTTCCAATCGAATATGAAAATATTCCGTTTTTCACGATAAAATGACCTCGGTATCGGTGCCTCGAAAAATTGCCGAAGAAAAACTACGCTTATTTGCTTTCGATTCGAAATATCGTTTGTAATACTCGTATAATAAAACAAAACGGTTCGTAATTGGATGTGTAATAGATGTACACTACTCGAACCAGTTGTAGAATCAGGTTTCCAAGCAATTTAAACCGATACAAAAGAAATATAGTGTATTCTAAGAACAGTAACTGTGTCTATGGTTATTTCGATGGAGATACAATAGCTTTTCTATACATCGATCATTAAATCTTTATCTTACGACCTTTTCAACGATTGCCTACTCTACAGTTAGATGACCACTGTTTAGATCGTGTTTAGCTTGATAAAATATTGTACAATTGCGTATAAACTACATTTGAAAAAAAAAAAAAAAAGAAATTTTAAATAGAACAGCTTCCCTCGAAATATTTTGATTACGTAGGAAACAGGGTTAATTCACCCGTCGTCCTTGTTATTGAGAGAAACGAGGATAATAGGCTATTAAATCCGAAACAACGACGCATTGTTGCAAACAGAAACACCGAAGACGAACAAAGAAAGGTAAAGTAGTTGTAGTAACAGTTAGAGGTTGAAGAAGGAAGTTGAAAAAGAGGGTGATAGAATAGAGACGGAGAGACTTTTTAAAACGCAGTGTACTTTCTGTCTTGCTCTGTCTCGTGTCTGCAGAATATTCTGTACACTGCACTGCACCCTCTCCCCCGTAATGTGTGTCGGTGGGTCGATCGGTATCTGGGTCGCGGGTTTCGGCAGTGCGAGCCCAGCCCCCTCTTTCGCGATCATCCCTCCGTTTCTGAACCCGTTGCGGATTTACGCACACTTTCGTTTCCCGTCTTTCCCGTCTAACCCTTCGTATCGTTTCTTTAATTAATTCTTCGCCAACTTGCGTGAATAGTGTGATTTTTCTATAATGTTAAATCGGTGGCGACGGATTGCTGAGACATTGGCGATGGAAATTTAATTTTTTTACTTTATTTTAAGTTTTCTCGATTGTCTGAGTCTCGATTGACTCAGGCTCCACCGTTCGAGGGCTCAATACGATATTTCTTTTTTCTTTCGTTCCACGATATTCTCGAATACATTCTCCATTATTCGATAAACAAGTTCCAGCATCGATCCGCTCATAACGAGCCGTTTATTCCGATTATTCGATGGCTTGTACGGGTAGCGGGTTGATCGATCATCGAGTAAATTGATGATACCCCCCCCCCGACAGCAACGCGCGAATTCGACGCAACGCAAGATTGTCGGACAAATAATTCCTGGCCGACACGCCGACCTTTTGAACAGACTCCTCTTCTTGAAAACGACTTCTCTTTCTTGTTCAAAATCGTATTCCGAGGAGCAATTACACCGTAAAATATGACTGGAACTGGTACGTGGGTGAATTTCTTTCACGGAAGACAACAACCCGTGCTTACCGTCTCTCCGCGCTATGAATTTCTTCTCTGAACATTTTGCTTCTCAAGAATCGGTCCGCTTACATGTATTTTCTTTTCAAAATTTGTATCGTATCCTGAAGATAATTTACAGATGTTTACGATAGAACTACGTAAACTGTGGAAACTTTTATAATTTTCTTTCTGGGCAGCAGAAGAATCGATTGACGTATACTGCATACATAGAGAGATGTAAACGTGTCGTGGAATTTTTATTGGATTGACGAAAGAAAAAAGGGATAACGAGAAGATACATCGAGTATATTATTCGATTTTGTCGTTTAATCAGCATCTCCATCATCCTCGGCCATGTTATGACGGCCGACAAAGGAGAGTCGATTGATTCGCGAGCGACACGCGGCAAAAGAGACAACGTAAAAACGAGATGCATCCGGTTTGCCTGGATGACCGGGATAAAAATGAACAGACCGACGGAACAAGCAATGAAAACGGTCGCGTAGGCGTCCACGAATAGTGGAGGTGATTCAGTACAGAGTACAGACACGTTGGCTTCGCCAGGAACAAAATGACCCCGCGACACGATCGATGCGAACGTGCGTTGCGATTTTTCTTCTTATCGATGGAATTGAAAAATAAAAGGGGATATTTTAATTTTTCTTAACGAAAGTTCGACAGAATTCTGAGATGTTTGTCAAAGTGTTGTTTAGAAGTTTCAATAATAAGAATAAAAATTTGGGTGACGATGGAACTATGGCTTGGGCTGTCAGTTATGGAGTAAATAATATAAATTTGAAAATTTGGGATTTGTGAAATTGGAAAATTTTATGCAAACTTTAATGCAACGGAATGTAGAATATTTGAATTTTCAAACGACTTACTAACATTTGACAATTTATTACTTGTTATTGATTCTAATTTGTCATTTCAGCCGACGATCATATAGGTACATGTATTGGAATATAAAATTTTGAAATTTGAAATTATAATGCACTAAAGCTTCGGAAAGGGGTAAAGGTGATGTTCGGTGTCATTAAATGTTCAAATCTGTTCGAATTTGCAACAGTTTCGTCTCTGCGAATAATTTGTGAGAAACTCGCGTTTCGAACAAATTGAAAGCTGTTACCCCTCGATGGAGAAAATTTTCGACGAGTAAATGGTTCGTCCTTAAAGGAAGAACCGCACGATCCCCTTTAACGTCTTGAACTACGGGCTGGAATATAAGAGAGAAAGGGGGATGGTGGTCGTATATCAATAATTTATTCCGGCAGAAACGGTAGTGATTTTTCCAACGCGTCAGCAATACTTTTACTCGACTTATTCAGCCGCAATTTTTCATCTAATCCTACGATCAATCCCCTTCATTTTAATATCATTTTTTTCCACCCACAAAAATTCCTTAATGTAATATCTTAACTTTTTATCGAATTGTAAAATTTTACCAATTTTTTTTTACCGTAAAGTTCGATTTATCTTAAACATTATACTCTTATCATCAGATAGCTATGTACTTCCTTTCGCTGATGTACCGCGATGTTTTCAATTAAAATGATGAAATTTCAGTTGCAAAATAAATTGTTAACTTTTATCAAACGGCCCTTAAAAATAATTTGTTTTCGAACGAGATTCCTTGGTTGAATGTTTTACTGGACGGTGAGTTTGGTGGAACGGAAACGACTACGCGATGGCAGGATTCGATCCTGTGGCAAGATGTGTGGGAACCGGGGATCCTTGAGGCTGTAATTTATTGGCTCGCATACGATAGACAGCAAGTATACCGAGAAGCATCATCGATACTCCTTGCTACTGTGCTTTTAACACGACGAGCGTGGTTGCAAAATGTGTAATGAAATTTTGCAAGATAATGCTCTACGTTTCTGTCTGCCTCTCCTTCGATGTGTTAATTAAGAAGCTTCTTTGACAATTACACCCTCTTTCCGATGCTAGTTTGAAAAACGAAGCTGCTATTTCTGCTTCTTACAACAATTATTTGCTCAAGTTTTTTAATATAAAAGTTCCATCTGAAAACAGTTGCCTATGAAAAGATTAACACTTTAACTGCCACGTCACCCATATGTGGGTGACACTCGAATTTCCATAGAAATTTGTCGCTTACGTTATTAATATCCTTTCAATTACTTAACTAAAAATCGTCGTGTTAGGTACTCGAAATTCTGAATAATAGAAATAACGAAGAATTGTGATAATAATTAGATAAAATTTGATCAAAATAAATGCTTCGCCTGACCAAGTTTTCAGTGCCTTTAGCGTGGCAGTTAACGTATTAAAGTAGTTAAATATTATTTATACAAGATTTTATTATAATTTCCCTTGATAAAAGTTTACTAGTTCACCGATTTGTTTCACAATTCATTTATTCGAGATAATAAATATCGAATGGATATTTTAAGTATTGCAATCATTAAAGGATTAGAATTGTAACCCATTGTTCCATTGTCGAGACATCATCCGTAGGGGAATATTTTAGTTTAACTTAGCCGGAGCCGTTTGTCTTTCACTTTACGAATGATTTCAACCCAGTAACCGACTTTCGAGTTGGCGGCAACTCCTTCAGGGCTCTTAAAGACTGAAAAGTTCTGGCCAGAGGAACGAAAGGGGAAATAACAACGGTCCTATCAATCCGCGAAAATATCTTCAACCCAGCTTCTTGTTGAAGATATATAATATATACGATGCTGCCAAGTTAGGTGTCCGAGAACGGAACCGTATCTCGTCTGTTCCTACTGTTCCTTTTTTACTTTATCTTCGGTTTAGAAATATCTATCAAAATTTCGGGCAATCAACTTTTATCCGATCGATCGGTGCGAACGTACGTTGCGATTTTTCTTCTAATCAATGGAATTTTAATTTTTCTTAAATTGGAAAATTTGGGATTTGTAAAATTGGAAAATAGCAAACTTTAATGCAACGGAATGTAAAAACGAGAATGTAAAATATTTGAATTTTCAAACGACATACTACTTACTACTTTATCTTCAGTTTAGAAATACTTATCATTTTTTTAAATATTCGATTTGGATTTAGATTTATTAAATTACCTCCATGTTGTGATCAACGCGGTAATGAAATTTTACCACCTAACTTAATTCTAGAAAAGCTTCAAAATTTTCTGAAAGAAAAAGGCGTGTCTGATACTCACGTAATATCTGTGATTCAGTGACATCTCTCTTCGTTTCTCAAATTTCAATTTTCTAATTAGAAACTCTCGTACAGGTTCCTTGGAGCAGCATCATTCAGATTCCTTCTTGGCGAACTGGTATATCATTTCTTTCTTCCGACGAAAATATATGACTACTATACTATCTTCTTGTCTCCTTTTACTTCTTGTTTGTTCCTCTTCCTCTTGTTTCAACTAATCGATTCGCATCAGTCTTACGTGTTTATTGTCGTGGTTGTGTAGTTAATCTCTAGTCTCCTCATTATTGTCGTTTTTTCCTGGTATTTGTGTCGAGTGCGCATCTGGGTCACCGGTTGCGGTTCACTTCCGGCGCACCGGCGATTCTGCTCAGATTTTCTTCCGAGACTCGACAGATCCTCCTACGGGAAGCACATCTACATTGATAAAGGTTTTGAGGTAATCGATTGCTACCAACTGGAATCGCGAACTGACTGATGGTTCGTGAAGTTTTAATTCGACGTCGTTCGAAAAATTGTTCAATATGCAATCTTGGTTATTGTTAGCGATACTTATCCAAGATGGAGAAATTTTGGAGCAAAGTAGGATAGTAAGACGCTGTAACTGACAGTGGTGGTTGTTTAAGAGATAAATTTAGTAATGCTTACTAACTTTTAGTGGTAGTTTGCTAAGCGTGAAATTAACTAATAGTAAAATTTAAATTAAGATCTTTTTGCAAGCTTAGTGACTGTTAGTGATAATTTACTAAGCGTGGAATTAACTAGTAGTAAAATTTAAATTAAGATCCTCTTGCAAGCTTAGTAACTGTTAGTGATAGTTTACTAAGCGTGGAATT
The DNA here is from genome assembly GCA_943735885.1 of Stelis phaeoptera. Classification (NCBI taxonomy): domain Eukaryota; kingdom Metazoa; phylum Arthropoda; class Insecta; order Hymenoptera; family Megachilidae; genus Stelis; species Stelis phaeoptera. Next base: position 7,362,328 of record OX030939.1, on the reverse strand, counting down.
TATTGATAGTAAAATCTAAACTTAGGTACTAATAAATTAAGAAGTTTTGCCAATTTATCAATAGTCGAATTTGAATTAGAGTCCTAACGAATTAAGAAATGTTGAAAATTTGGTGAATCGTTGACTAAATAGGGTTATGATAAATTATGAAATGCTCAGTCTGACTTTGTTAGCGATCAATTGAAGGGAGGATCAGTGAATCGACGAAACCTCGAAGGGATTCGAGAGAAAGTCGAGAGAAAAGGGATTCGAGGGGAAACTATAATTTTGCAGCGGAGCCAAAGTACACGAGGTTTCTAGAATCTAGTTGGTCCACGAGGGAGGATTTCAAAGCGGCGTAGAACGGAATACACAATGAGAATGTGAAAACTGAGGCGACCAAAGGGGGTTGTTGAAGTTCGCTCGGAAAGGGGGTCCAGGGGCAAAATTAATTTTGCACCCTGGCAAAGCATCTTGTTTCTAGGTTGACTCGTATACTGGGACAACTTAAACCATCCTGGTATTACACAATGAGAATATGAATAATCACGTGACCTTCAAGGATTTTTATTACAAAATTCGTAAATGAAGATAATTTTAAATAGGATTAATTACAATCATAAAAGCTCAATACGATGAAAATCTAAAGCACTATAAAATAATTCAAAGAACAAATTTCGTAAGAAAAGACTCTCCAAATGATAGTTCAAAGCAGTTTCTTTTAAAAATAAATAAACCACCCATGAATAATTGCTTAAGGGCTTGCATGCAGTCACGAGGTCGAAAAATAGCGATTTTTTGCGAATTTTTTTAAATGTATCTAATTGATTAATTTATTCAAAACTTTTTGTACATACAAGAGTAACATTTCAAAAACATATTGTAGTTTTTTCATTAAAAAAGTATTATAAATTGAATGGTTGGAAGCAGATTGTCGGAGATGGTTTCAAAAAAAGATGCCTTGCGGTGCGTACCATAACTCATCACAGGCTTATCTGACATTAAAAAACCAAATAGATTCTGTTGATAGACGAATTTCTCTCGTGATTGAATGAATCAATTTTGTAAAATATTAAATTTTGAATTTTTAGTGCGGTTTTGAAAAAACCGTCATGATTTTCACTCAAAAAGTCGATCTACTGTTGCTTGTAAAATGGGTTAAAAACAAACAAAAAATGAAAAAATCATTCAACCCCTGTAAAATGTTATTAAGATCGTTGCAGTACTTTCTCACTTATTTAACCCACGAACCTAAAATATGTAGTTTTGAGAAAAACGTTATTAAAGTTTTGGGTGTCAATAAAAGTAAGAACTTGCATCGATTCCAGGCCCATATGGAGGATCCTCGACAGCAGTCCCAGCATCCAAAACACTCTTCTTTGAAAAAATGAATTTTCTCAACCTCGTGACCGCATATAAGCCCTTAAGAAATATTTTAACCAAAATACGAATATTGTATCAATACGACTCAAAGGATTTCAAAAGAGGATAATAAATTGCCCGCTATAATATACCGAATCGAATTTCTGAAAAGCAACGTGATTCAAAGCGATCCTTATCAAATATCAAAAGTTTATCCAAGGCGATTCAAAGAATCTATTGTATTTGTGCGTTTAATGGAAATGAAAGAGATTGTTTTATGGAGATAGATTTGTTGGAAAATCGGTCGGTATACTGACTCGGAAAGAAATGAATTCATTTATAACCCGGTAGCTAATCTCGATTTGGCTCAAACGAAAAAGCTTCCCCGGTCGTAAGCCTTCCTCGTTCTTGCTCAAAGCTCGCAATCCGCCTCGCGAGTATCCGCTCGTCCCGCTAAGCCGATCCGCATTCTGGCTGCTGCTTCTCGTCATGCGAATTCCAGGATTCCACGACAGTGTCGACCAACGATATAAAAGAAGAAGAAAAAGAAAGAATGACGTTTAAAGCCGCTGCGTTTCAAGAACGAAACTGGAATGCATATTCATCGTCTATATTTAAATACAAATCTTGTACCGTTGAATAAAGATAATTTTCTCGCTACTGGAACTCTTGCGCATCCCAGATCGTCGTGCTAAACGAACTGATCAATTTTAATTTACAAAAGGAGTTCGTAGAAATGTTCAAAATTACTAAAAGAAAAATAATCTTTTCTCAAGAATATATAGTTACAACAAACTTATTCGTGAAACAATTAAAAATTCGAGATTTCAAGTGTTTGCAAAAGACAACAAGAAGGATTCTATTCGGGATTTTTGATTCGAAAATTTTGTATTATACCTTGACCTATGAACAAAGGTTCACTGTTACTGCATTAACCATCTTTAGAATTAAGGAGGCTGCAGCGATCCTACCCCGATTGTTTAATGATTGGAAATTGCAAATACCAAATTATTAAATCATAAAAGCTATACCGATTACAGAAATCATAATTCCAGGAAATTATCGAATTTTGAAAATTTAAAAAGCGGTGAACACTAAACGTACCGGTACTTTATATATACCTTTTCTTACTATAAGGGGTACATTTTCCGGAGACAAAGGGGTCATTTGACCCCCGCTTGTTACATTTGGTGTTAAGTAACAAATAACTATAGTAAATGTGTAATTACAAAAGCATCAATGGTCAGAATGGAACTCGTAAGCGATTATGGGATATAAATGGTTGAAGAAACTTTGCATACGAAAAGAGGATTCTTTCTGTACGTGCACGTATCCTCCTTTAACCAAGTAGACAGAGAATGAGGAAAGAAAAGTCTATTTTTCAACGCGACACGTGGATATTAACGTTGCACGTGTAATCGTATTTTGCTTGAAAGAATTTCACTGCAACCGTGTACCTGTTCCCCGTGACAGGAAGAATAGCCTTACTTCTCTTCTTTATTTTCAAGTAGGTTTCATTTAAATAACACCCAGAGTCAGCTTTTAACTTCCTGGTTGTTTCAAGAATATACTAAGTGTAATTCCAACTTTCAAACCTTTTCTCACGCTGTCCCATCACCACCCCCATTAACGAGTTAACTACAATAACCGAATAATTAATAAAAGAAAAGAAATTCTCATTATATTAATTAAATTTAAATTTGTAAATTACTCAATCTTATCCTTAACCCTCGACTACCTAAAAAGTTCCTAAAACGAAATAATAAAGTATCTTCAGAAATACTTCGTGTTACCCCAAAATTAAACAGAGGGTACCAAATTGAAGATTAACTTTGAAAGTTAATCAATCCGATTCTTAAACAATGGTACGATCGTTTCCATTGTAACAACTCGCGTGTCAATTGTTCCCGTTTGCTAGGTGGCCGGATTCGAAAGGTCGTTTCCAACACCCGGTACGTGGTCGGCGGTCTATTCGTCGCGACGCGACGCGACGTTTCGAACGAGAAAATGTTATTAAGCGACCCGGGTTGAATTTTTGCATGCACAGCCAAGCCCCCACCGGTGACGTTCGCATCGTCGTCGAGTACTAATGGACTGCGACGTTTTTACAGGCGGGACTAAAAGCTCCGGCCCATAAAAGTGACGTTTCGCGTGCAAGCTATTTATTCTTTGCACGGTTCCGCGCTTGGCGAACGCCTCTTTACTGTTTCTCGTACGATAAGCTCGGCCAGAAACTATACTCGTATGTGTCTAAATATTTTCTACGGTTCAAATCTTCTTTACTCTCTTTTGACTGACAGACATTAAGCATCTTTGTTTACGGTCCACCTTTGCCAGCGACGAAGATTAGTTTCTTTAATAATTTTGAGAATTTTTGAGAAACGTTGATTGTAGAAAAATAACACTTTGATGGATCCACTAATATCTTTAGTTAAAATTGGTTAATTTACTGATTAAAGCAGAAAATGGTATCTTGAAAGTTAACCGGTGAAAGTTCACCGATAGCGTTAATATTAGGCTAATAACACTGGCTACTGAATTGAAAAGTCAGATTTGAAGATTAATTTGTCTGTCGTTAATAAATAGGGTTCTATCGTGTCTGACTACATACGTCCATCTTCACTGTGGCATTCAACGTGTTAATAAATTAATAATATGGAAGAATCTTCATCCACTGCTCGATCAAAAATTGCTGATTTATTCTTTTCGAATATTTACCATCCCCCAGATTTCGATCATAAAATTCGTCCTCTTCCGAATCATCGATTTTAACATCACCCTAAATTTTCCTTCGATTCAAGACAAATCTACAGGAAACACCCTGGTTTCCCATCTGTCCTCGTGATCGTTTTCGAAACACGATAGGGTGGTAGTTGACGGTACGTATTCGCGACGATCGAGGGTGAAACTCGACGGAAAGTTGAGTAAAAGCAAAAGGGACCATCGGGTTGGAGATAGGCGGACCGTACACACACATACACATATCGTTTGCTTCTATTGTTCTTCGTTTCAGAGAAACCGAAGTGCTGCCAATATCGGAACATTCCGGCGCGATATCGGGTCACCGAGAGGTCCGGTCCCTGTTCCTGGCAGCTGGTGATAACTCAATCGGCGCGCATCCACCAGGCACGATCGAATTTTCAGGGTAATAATTAGCAACGGATTAAACGGTGTTTCGATACGGCCGCCCTTGCAACGCCTCGAAATAGTTTGACGACGGAGAGGGTGCTCGTTTCACCCTTTCCGCTTCGATTGGTAGAAAATTGAATCTGTGGTTAAACACTGAGGATAAATTGAAGAGCCATTATTCTGAGAGTAGGCTGTCTGAATGCTTTGGGAATCTTGAAGATCGTAACGAAAATGGAAGAAGAAATTTCTAAACTTCAGAAAACGTAGAGTAAGATTTTGACGAAAAGAAAAATTTCCCAAACTGGTGGGTGAAATTTCTAAATTTTGCAAGTTTCAGTTTCAAAAAATTCACTTCTTGATTAACCTAAGCACAAGCCAAGTTTCTAAAAAGAAATTTATAAATTCCAAAAGATTCAGTTCCATCTAATCCTTGCGCCAAAAAAAAAAAAAAGAAGAAGATGAGGTCTTCTTTTTCAATGGAGGAACGAACTCCGGTTATTTCAATCGCCTCGTCCTCGGTGCAAACTCGATAGCCGATGTTATTCGATTCAGTCTTCTTAGCCGACCGATCCACGGCTGGCTCTCTTGATCCCCGTAATCGAGAGTGGTACGTGGGTGAAGCTTTAAGGTTCTCGTTGCGGGGAACAGGGATCAAAAAGTTTTCATCCGACCCTCGTTTCATAACTTATTCCCGTACGTATGTACGCGTGACACGGGAAGAAAAGGGACACTTTGTGCAGCCTGCCAGCAAACATAAAGACACGGTTGGATCTCTCCCTTTCTCTTTATATTCGGCTTCTGCTTTGGCCTGGCCACAAATCCTGCAAACGAGCCGAGACAAATTATCTTCGACCCCTTCTTTTCCACTGTATCTCGCCATTCTCCTTTCCTAATTACCCCATTCGAAAGGTATTACTTTCTGGAAGCGCCGCGAACCTTGTTTTGCTAAACTTATGGAAGAAATTATGCCGATTTGTGGCCAGACGGGCGGTGAATTGTTTTTTATACTTTGGACGTTTTTTCGGTAATTATTAATTACAGATTGATCGTTGATGGTTTCTTAATTACCTGTTTCGATTAGTTTTAAATTTTTGTATCACTATCGCTTAAAAGTAATTTTTTCGCAGTATATCGATAATGCTGTTGTACATTGAAATTAACAAACGCAAACTTTGCAAGATATATTTTGTTCAAAACGAATTGTTTGTCTCTGGTGGCAGACCAGGGGATGGGGATCATCGCAATTAAACGACCATTCAACGGGGAACGTGGAACGATCGGATATTCAGGAAGTAGCCTAATGAACGTATAACGCAGCGATTTGTTCGTGGATGGAAACAAAAAAAATTCTGCTAAGCGTGTCTGAAATTGCGCTTCCTGATCGAAACTAATTGATCGTCGAGCAGCTTCTCCGTCGCTAATTCTGCTCTCGTGAACGAATGCCACGACAAACTGCGATTACGTTGCACGATGTTCCATGAATCGACTTCCGTATTGCTTCAGCGACGGATATTCGATATTCCATGGTGTTAATTTTTTAACACTTCGATTCTCTAGCAGAATTTGATACGTTTGTTACTCGATAGATTTTAAATTATCCTTGATTAAAATAATTTTCTACACTCCAATAGCATTGCAATAAACAGGATTCATCATTTACCAGCAATTAAATTCATTAGTAAATGTCAGACGCAATGAAAGGACAATTTTTCCGATCGAACGAAACCCTAACGACACCTCTAACATTAATAATTGTTTAATGAATAGGTAACCGAGGTAGCGTCTCGTGTGCAAATGTCAGACGCGAGTGATTAACGTCGATAAAAAGGAATATAAATAATGGATCTTGCTCAATTCGTCGGTAAATGAAGATTTTACTTCGAAATGGAAGCGAGACTAATGGCTGTCGATGAATCGGCATCGGACTCGTGTTTCTGAAGTTTGTTAAAGACGTGTGCGCGTTCCTTGGAAACTTTCAAGCGTGTCTCGTGCGATAAAAACACACACGCACACACGGTACCGTTCAATTTCCATTTGTACGATCGTGAAACGCTTGATTGCTTGTTAGCTGACACCTAGCAGGATATTTACACGCGCATTCATCGTTGATTTCTAGCTTCTCGATCGATTCAAAAGCGTAGAATAACGTTTGAGCCGCGAGGCTGTCCGTTGATTGCACGGGTAAAAGCAATCTCGCGAAAGTCTATCGACCTGTCCGGACGGAAAAGCCGAGCCTGGAAAGCTTGTGATTCGAAACGATTCGTCGTCGGGATCGATCTGATATCCGTCGATAAATTAAACGAAGAAAACGAGCAGACGAACGTTCGATCCGTTGGTTAAACGACAGGAAATGACGGGCTTAACAATTTCTTCGGTATAAAATCAAATAATGCACCGTGCTTGATAAATGCCCTGGAATGATTCGTGGGATTAACCTTGCGACTGTCAGATGTCCGCATAAATTGGACGTTTTAAGGGAAAGAAGAATTTTAAGTGGAGAAACCGTGATCGTACTTAGAGCTATAAAAATTTGGCACGCTACTTCAAAAATTTTGCATTTACCTAATTAACAAGGTTAGAAATACAAATTTTGTGTACCCACTATTAAAATTTCTAATGTTCTTATTTAAGAAATATTATAAATTCGGTATACTATTTCTTCTAAAAGGAATCCAGGTTGTTCGGTTCAGTTTTAAAAAGAATGATTCAATATCTATCCGAAGTTATAGATTAAATAGCTCGAAGCTATTCCCTTTAAAGGGGTCGTGTGCGAGAGGACAATAGTTGGGCGAGGATTCGCAAATTGCAGTCGGTGCACGTCGATCTACGCGGATCGAACGAACCAGAGCAAACAGTCGACCGTGCGTGCACGACAAATTCTCGGTTAAACCTGTCGATTCTTTTTCGATGCATAAAGGGTAACTCGTAAAAGTAACAGAAGACCCGTTTCCGGCCGGTCGAAACCGACAGAGCGTGTTCGTTCGTTCTGCGTCGGCTTAGGGTGGGTCAAGATCACCGTGTCGCGGTCAGAAAATTTCAACCACCCAACCTTATCCTCTTTGACACACTTTCCGTGGTGTATCGTCTACCGGGTGTCTTAAAATCGTGACGAGAAAGTAGATGTTTATTATCAGCTGTGAAACTACCCTTGTCGTAATAATAATAAAAATTCCTGACTTTCGCGATTTTATCTTATAGAATTATTTAGTAATTTAGTAAAATTTAACAAGTTAAATTGCTTCCTCCGTAATTTATATCGCAATCGGAAAATAACTACAGGCTCCAAATATTCTGTCTAAAATTAAAATTGTTGAATGTAAATTTATTTAATACTGATTTCGGGCTGTATTGGATTTACTTGAATCACTTGGGTTAATTTCTTCGCGATAGAAGTTTCCGAATAAAATCGAGGGTATATCTTTGCGATCGAGATGTGTTAAGTTTCGAAGTTAACTGTTTATTCTGGTTAACTTTTACACAGAAATCTTACAAAAAATACTCAGTTTCTATAGCCGTTGCGATTCTTCACTACTATACGATTTTTGTAATAATGCTGCTCAAAAACGTCTTACTAGTTTTTTTTTAAAGGGTCGGTAGTTTGGTTTAGATAGTAGTGGGGATGAGGAGAAGGACTGATAGAAATTCTAGGACTAAGGGGTCGGGTGTATGATTCAGGGTTGATGAGTACAGAAGGTAAAACAGGGTTTGGAGTCAACTTATCCTAACTAAACGGGAAATATAAAATTATTTACTAGCCTAGAGCTATATCCAACAGATGAAACAGAATTTTACACGGCGGATTCTTCAAGGTACACCCTGTGCACGGCTAATCTGTAAATGTCTCCATTGTAAATGGATCCTGTCTTGCGCGTGAATTGCCGTAACTCATCGTGAGTCTCGTGCTGAACGTGTCAGCGTCTAGATTAAGCCGCGCATTAAATCAGTTGTATCTGCGCCGGTGATTAATTGAAATTATTGTTCGCGACTCGGGAGAATTTCGTGGCCAAGTTCGACGTTCTCTAATTAAATCTCCACACAACTCTAATTAAACTTCTGCGAGAAAAGTTTTCAACCGGTTCAGGATTTTCAAGATTTAATCGTTCGCACTTCGAGTGCCAACATTTATTATTATCCCTTGGATGGCCCTAGAATTAAAATTGAATTAAATATTTTTAATTTATATCCCAAGATAGCAACGATTTGAGTTTCATTTTGCACCGTTTCGCACGTTAATTTTCCAAACTTCGAAACATTTTTTGGGATATTAATTTTGCAATGTTCGAAAGTCTAATTTTAATCTATGTTTGGTAAATTAAAAATATTAACCATTTGAAAATTAATAAGTATTCGAAATTTTTCTTATCAACTGTTATCGAAGTATTTAGAAAAACTGGGAGTTTGAATTTGATTTTCTGATCTCTGCGATCACAGATTATTTAAGTTCCGTTGCGAGTTTTCGATGTCAAGTTTCTTCGTTCGTTTCACTCTTGATTCATCAACCCCTCGAACGAGAAACCGCTAGGGCAACGGTGACTGAACCCGTTTAACCAGGTTATACGACCGATCGAAGCTCTGATTAATAGTCTGACCAACGATAGTCATTCGCTGGCGAACGTAATTGTTAAACAATTTAACTGTCGCGTGGACTCATGCTTCGTGGACGAGTACAGAGACTTGACAGTCGATTGACTTGCATGTCCATTATGCAATCGAAGAAAATTGCTTCACAGTCAATTTCTCTGATTCTTGAATTTTTTTTTCCAATTTCCATTCGGCATCCAATAACCCTTTCGCGATTTACAGTCGAAAACCACCACTATATTCTAAAGACGCCTGTAGCCGACCGATATAAAATCTATTCGAAGGAAATTTCCCAAAGTAATACCCCTGACCTTACATTAGTAGATTAACGTATCAAATGATTAGGTATCTTTCTCGAAAACCATACTTTCAGAAATCGGTATCAGTCTTTTTTTTTTTTATCAACCAAAGCTACGAAACGTGTTCAATTTGAAAGAATGACAACGATAAGAAAGCTGTTAAAAGTGTTTCCAAGTAAAGACGGCGAAGTTCATAGAATGATCGGAAGAATGATGAATAAGGGTTGGGAAAATCGGTGCACGGCTATCGATAACGACGGACCATCCGTTGTTTACCCAGATTAAATTCATCGATCGATCGTGAAACGCGAAACGAAAGCCTCTCTCTGCACCGTTGCTCGAAGATGGCTACGTGTTCGTTCCGAAAGCGTTCCAGGTTCACGCGAACCAATAATCCTTCCATTAAGTCGGCCGATAAACCCCTCCGTTACATCTCGCCGAATGTAACAGGAAAAATCTTCCGTGGCGAACAGACGCGTCACGAGATCGTTTCAATTTTCTTTTTATCATCGACGGAACTTGTTCGATAGAAAAAAAAAAATTAAATATCACAAGTATAATGTACTGCGTTTCCTTGGAAATAATATAATCGAAATTCTCATTCGACCCTTTCTCTGTGGCTAGAAGTATCGTATTAAATTTGTTGGAAATTAACAAACTTCGAAATACTGTAATTTTAGAAATATAGAATTATAGCTTCTACTATGTATAAGAGATACTTGTAAAAATATATAAATTTTATGAAAGGTAATGAAATAAGAAAAGGAAAGTAAGAGGGTTGGGAATCAGGGTCAGTTCGCGATTCCATGCTTCACCGCGACTTCTTGCCTCTCGACGGGCGTCATTCACCCCTTCCGGTCCGATCGTTGGCTGAAGGAGGACGAAACCGAGCAAAAATCGCATCGACGAACCGTGCAGTCCGGCTGCATCGACTCGTCAACGTATCCGCAGTGCCGATTAATCACCTCGCCCTCGTTTTCGACGCAAGACTCGCACCACCACCCTTACTGGCATCAGAGTTCACACTTTATGTCGCACGATTCCATTTCAAATTCCATCTTCAGACGTGTCCAAATTCATTAGCATTCGGAAACAGTCCAGTGGTCCTTGAAAATATTTATTGAGCTGGTGGATAAAAATTGTTGCGAATTTCACCTCTGAAGATTCGTGTTCCGTCAGTGTTCTTGATTTCGTCAAATTTTATCGTCGTAGAACGTTTGATAGTTAAATATTCATTGTAGATTTGGAAGTGACGAGTGATATTCATCTTCAAAAATTTTCTTCCATTTTTAAACGTAGTCTGTCGCAAATTCTGTGGGGTTGATTTCGAATATTGTCTTATAAGAACGTCCACTAGTGGCCTTAAATATTTATCAGTGGAATTAGGGATAATGGTTGCAAATTCCACCCCCACGAGTGTCCTCTTATATCATCCTACCCCTTTCCAAATTCTGTGGAACCAATTTCCAATATTCCATCGCAGAACGTTTAATAATCATTGTATTTAAAAATTCCACTCCCCCAAACAATTTATTTCGTCTTTCCACTAAAAATTTCCAAATTCTATGGAGTCGATTTCGAATATTCCACCAGAGAACGTATCAGTAGAATTGGAGATTAAAAATAGTTACAAATTCCATTCCGAAAATTGATTTCACAGTATTCTTATCGTCTTCAACTTTGACGAGGTCGATCCGCAATACACTTCATCGCAAAACACTCGAATATTATTTTTTTTAAATGTTTATACAATGCCAACGCTGAAAAGGGTTCGCATCCCCCAAGTTTACAAACTTTCTTTCCCCCTCTGTGCTGACCTACTAAAGCGATGCATGTTCGACACACGTTTTTCCCCGGATGCTCCGTGTTCTCTGGTAGTCGACCGTTCGAAACTTGCTGTTCGTCGAATTATGTTTTAATCATCGATCAAGTTGCTTCCCTACCAAGCTTCCATTCGAACAAAATAAATACCTTTCTTGGAAAACTCGACAAACGAAAATTTTAATAATCACCGTTTTAAAAAGAAATTCTTCAACTGATTCGCAGTTCGTCCTCTACCGTTAATATTAAAATTCTTCAAACAGCGAAAGAATGCTTAATTAAAATCATCCTTTCTTTGAGAGAAACGAACGCACTCGAACTCACACCTTTGATTCACAAAAAATGATCACCGACGATTCATTATCTTCCGATGAACATCATCCTCGAAGTGTATCCTGGTGACAGATTACTGGATAAAACGTGTGTTCTTCGGGGTTGTTCTTCGACGTTGGTTCCCTCAGGAATCACTGATCGTTCACGACGTTAGAGCGTGCAGCGACAACGAGCCCTTCGAAACGCATTAGCAACGAGGCAATAACAACCCTCTGTAAACCGTGCAAGATAGTGTGCCGCAACGGCTTTAGCAATTATCGTCGAAGCTGCGATCGATTGTTCGATGTAGCCGTTTCCTGGAGACGTCTCATCCTCCCGTTACCGAGCTGCACCCCGGATGCGCTTCGTAACTAGCTCCAGGATTCCGTAGAAATTCGTGATTCTGTCTCCCATAGCCCTGATTCGTTTCTTTTTTGTCTCCGATGCTGGGACAATCTCGATTTTATCCCGTTCGATGATAAATAATCGTAAGTGCATTCATCGTGGTCGATGGTGTCCGAATCAATTTTTCAAAAGAAAATGTTTTGAATTTGGGTTAATGAGGTTTAGATAGAAAGTTTCGAAACGGTTTGTGGCGTGAAAACTGGAAATTTGGTAATTTACAAATTTCCTTACTCTAACGCTGAAAGAAAAATCCAAATCTTCTTATTCCAACGCTGATAGACAATTCGTCGAATTACAATATTAATTAGCCAGCAAATAAATTTCTATGCCAACTACAGAACAGTATTTCCCGAATGATAATTCGAATCGGTGTCAGAATTGGAAGCTTTCAAACGGATAGGACAGAAATCGTGCACCAGTTCCTCTTTAACGCAATCAATCTTCCAACACCGCCAGCCCGGAAACGCGTTCGGTTCCGTCTCGATGGAAATAACTGGAAGCTGGTTTTGCCTCTTATTTATACTTCGATCCGACAATGATTCTCGTTGCCAGCAGCCTCCAGGCACGTTATCCAATCGACCATCCCCAATTAACCACCGACACCCATAACTCGTTCACACGTTGAATCATGGAATATTCGGTTTGGTGTCCGGTAACGATCGTTAGCAACCGAATTCTACAAAACAGAACCACTGTCGATCTGTCTTTCCTTCTTCTCTCGTTCGACTGGCCCGATTTCCAGCCTATCCACTAAACGTTACCGCACAAGAGATATATTTAACTCGAGAATGTCAACCGAACACTGTGATTCGACGATAAAAAGAGTGATTTTTTTATTGTTAGGGGTGAAAATCGTACGATATCTTTGATGTTTCTGCGACGGTCGAGCCGCGACGAAAGGGACATATACCCGGCGCTGAATCGCGGCCAACTGAGAGGGAGAAAACAGCCCCCTAGATACTAGAGTCGGGGTTGGCTGTGGCATCGCGCAACGAAACCCCCTGCGCAACGCTTTCAACCCCATCCCCATCGCTCGTTGCTCGCAACCGACCGCGACGAACGAACGACGAATCTCGCCACTTCCACGCGAAATCTATCCCCTTTTCGGACTCGTTTATGATTAGGGCCTGTTTCCACGGGGTTTTGAACAAGTTTACGTCGCGATTTGTATGGACGTTTTCGTACTACCTTAACTTAACGTAAGCGTACGAACAGTTCACAAACTCAGTTGCCAGCCTAATATATTACCTTGTTCTAATTATCGAGAGAAGAAGGAGGCAAGTAATCATAGTCACGATTACATTTGATGTACAAATTATAATTAATCCTGTTCTAACGAAGGTGACTTACCTCACGAATCTGAACTTTTTATGCTGACGATCAGAAATGATTGACTACCTTTGGTGGTATTTGTACTTTTAATTAGATTACAAAGGAAGGAGTTGAATTCTCCGGAAAATTAAATCCTATTGTTGCGATCTCTTGGAGAAAGTTTCCCGGAGCCGTGGCACAATGGACTTAGCGGGGTAATTAACAAACGAAGCGACTCGATTTCGAGCTACGCTAATAAACCCGATTAGATTTCGACGGTTTCAAAGCTGGCCCATATTTGCCCCTTCGGCCAGGTTTCAGTGACCCTTTAATCCAAAGAACGGAATCGACCATTGATGATACACTTTCAGAATCTGTGCACCGTTGCAGCGTGAAATCTGAATACAACAGAGACCAACATAATATACTTGCGAGATGAAGAGAGAGAGGTGAACGATAAGGTGGACAACTGGCTCCTTTCATAGGAACAATCGATTCTGATTGCATATACACTGGTCGGCTCGACTAATTGCTTCGATTGGCTGTCAGCTATTAAATGTACACCGATACTTGTCACTATCGAAATGACCCGACAGTTTCGAAGATGATGCTTAGATTTAGGAAATGAGAATTAAATTCTTAACACTAAACGTACCGGCACTTTTCATATACCTATTCTTACCATAAGGGGTCATTTGATCCCTTATGAAATAAACGTTAATTTTTAGAAAGAAATTTTTAATTTATCAAAGGAAATAATTGTTTGATAATAAAATAATCAAATTTTTATAATTTTTTAAAATAAATTTTTATAAATAAAATTAAAATAAAAATAAAATTAAATTTTTATAAATATCTATAAATAAATATAAAAATATTTATAAATTTTATAATTATAAATATAAGTGTGTAATCAATTGATTACACACTTTTTACATATGATTGGTTTTTCCTTCATACATTTGAAATTTTGAAATGGGTCATTTGACCCCTCTTGATGCGTTTAGTGTTAATATCATTAAACAAGGTAAAGGGTTGATCATTTACTCTTACTTAAATTATCCAACCCAAACTGACTGGACGTACACGCTTTGTCCGCAAAGGGTTGATCCTTTATATTTTACACTTACTTCAATTATTATCCAACCCAAACTGACTGGACGTACGTATACGTCGCTCATAAATAAGCGTTTACTCTCAAGGCACGCATGCACACGCCCCTGTTATTATCAAAAGGTTAATACGTTCGATCGAATGGAAATGACATGGTCACAAGTGCGATGGCATAGCGAATTAAAGACCGTAATGAAAACCTAGCCCCAAAATTAGGGGACCAGGACCAGGCACGCCCAGAAAAAAGGATTCAACGTATCGGTCGCCGTATGAATGCGGGATAAATTGCTCGACAATGAGGTCCCGTGTACCCCATGACGAGATTTTTCCTTTCGACCCCGTGCCGTGCAACACAATGGGATCGTGGCTTTGTCTGTTTGCGTCACGAGCTTTTGAACGAGGGGCTAGAACAGGCAGAGGGTGCAACATGGACAGACTTCGTCGACTATGCAAAATGATTTTCGACGGAACAAATGAGAATGCAGTTCTTCTGGATTATTTATCTGTGTCTTATTCGTTTTATGATCAAAGGAATGTACTGCTAGTTGTAATATGCTTTTAGATTTATAATCGGATTATCAACTTACGAAGGTAATTTTAACTAAAAATCACGGTTCGAAGTTTTGAATATTTTTTAAAACGGAGCGTACAGAAAGCCAACAATTTAATTTTAATTTTTAACTATTTTGTGCTTCAGTTTGGGATATTCGTTCATTTGGTTTGGAAAAATTTGTATTGCTTAACACTTTATCTACCAGAAGCCTACTAATAGGCTTTTCAATACTATCCACTGGTAACTGAAAATCAATTAACAAACGTTTGACTATTATTATTTTTTCGTCTATAACAATATTGAAATAATGAAAGTTAAGCGTGCTACGATCGAGAATAAATGGAAAATACGGGTTATCAAATTATAAAATAGTAGGGCTTACTTTTTCCATTCTAGAGCAGTAGATAATGTGTTAACAGTCGAAATACCATGGTATAACTTTTCAAGGTTAGGGTTTGATTATGGTTAAGATTTAAGTTTTAAGTTTATCGTATCTCCTTTTTAACAGTTATCTTTGAGTTATTGTATCTCTCCACCTGTAAGATGAACAATTTAAACTTTTCAAAAGATCATTTCATCCTTTTAATTCATTCATCATCATATCAGCTGCGAAATTAGAAGACTGCAACTCTTTATCGATCACCAGCCGACATCGCACCTAACATTATTATCAGAGTCAATAGTTGGCCAACTATTCGGACGAATATCTTTGACGGTGTTATAATCGAAAGGAATAGAGACGAAATGGATGGAAAGCGTGAATGATAGAGTGGGGTAGGACATCATCGAGTGGGTCACTTTTCTCCTGCTGCTCGCTCCATCGACCGACAAGATTTGCGATCGCTTTATTAAAAGTCCCAGCTGCTACCGGGCTCGATCGACGATGCGCCTGCTAAAAGTTTATAAACTCGATATCCCTATGCTTATTAACAAAAAAGAAAAAACCCCCTCTCGATTTCTGTATCAAAGTTTGCCAAACATTTGCATTCGCGTCGCGGAGTTCCGGCCTTACGAATGCTCCACTTTTTTTCTCTGTTCGAAACTTTCAACAAAATCATTTCCATTGCAAAGCTTGGAATTAACACGCTCGCTGTCAACTCTCGATTGGATATTTCTACATCACAGATCACTTTTCTTTCGTTTTTGTAAAATAACTATAAAAAAATTTTTGGAAAAAAAAATACAACCGACTTCGGAATGCACTAAAAAGGACTAAAGAAATTAAATTTATATTTCGGAGTCGGCGCAAAATTAAAAATTGTGTAAATGAAGGATGTTGATAATGTGAAAATATGTAAAAGTATTAAAGAATTTTGACAATTTCCAATGTAGAAAATTTTGAATTTTGCGCCGTCTTCGAAATATAAATTTAATTTATTTAGTCCTTTTTAGTGCATTCCGAAGTCGGTTGTATTTTTTTTTCCAAAAATTTTTTTATTTCACATTTTTTAGTGGCGATTGGTGCATTCCGTGAAAAGTTTAACAAAGGGATGGGAAGAGAAGCGCAGGGGAGGGCAGGATAGTGAAGGGAGGGACAGGGAATGTTGCAAAAGGGATCATCGTGGAAACATCTCCGGCCACAAAATGTAATACTAGGCTTCATCGATATCAGGCCGAATATACGTGAAATAGCACGTTTTTTGCGATAAAAGCGGAAAAAATGTAGAAATCCGAACCGGGTTTTTTTACGGGACCAACTATTGGTCATACTCTATAAGATGCTAAAGGTTTCGTTCCGATTGGTCCATCCATCTTGGAGTAATCGATGACCATACACAGCGCGGACGAAATCGTACGCTTTTTTGCAATAAAAAGGTGGCAAGCGGTGGTGAAATGCAAAATTTTTTTTTTACGGGACAAACTGGGAGTCATACCCTTCAAGATGCAAAAGGTTTGGTTCCGATTGGTCCATCCATCTCGGCGTAATCGGGGCACATACATAAAAAAAAAAAAAAAAAAAAATATATATATATATATATATATATATATATACATGTCGAATTGAGTAACCTCCTTCTTTTTCGAAGTCGGTTAAAAATGCGGTTAAAGATTTTATATATACATATAGAAATGAAGAAAAGAGGTATTATATTTTTCGGAATTTAGGAAACTATCAAAATTATATTCTCTTGGGACTCGGAATCATTCAATTTGATACGTTGTCAGTACAAGCAATATTAAACTTTCCTCTGAATTTCTATTTTTATTATGTTCTGAACTAAAGTGAAATAAAAAATGCGAGGCTTGTAACGCACGTGTTGTCGGAAGAATTCTTTTAAAAATCAAATTTCAATTATGAACTAGTAAACCGTGTACGATGGTCCTTCCATGGACAACAAGCACCGTGCTACAGGAACCATATGCCGGAAACGAGCCATTCTCACAGAACCTACATCCGTATAGCCTTGCAGACGATGCGGAATGCGGCACACGACGCGACGCGTCACACGGCCGTACAACGATCGTTGTTCGCGAATCACCCCCAGAAAGGGGGTGGGTCCGCCTTCTAATCAGCCCCGTTCGTTAATCAGAATCGCGTAGTCTGCCGTATTGTTTTCGCCGAATTACAAACACCAAAAAATGGGTCAGCAAGTATGGCACGTGCGTATTGCGTTTCATCGACGGATGTTCGATCCCCCCACCAGCGTTGGCCTTTGAAAACGTGGGTTGCAAAATTGATAACTTTTTAATTACAGTTGGTATTATAACTAGTGGTAAATAGTTGATTGTAGGGAATCGATTCCTGTAGAAAAATCGAAACCAAAGAATCGGTTTAAAAAGAATTGACGTTTTTTGTAAACAGACTCTCATACGATTCTTCTGTGCGGCATCGATTATTGTAGAGAATCAATCTTGTATTTTTTTACATTTCGTCCTCTAACACCTAAGGCAGACGCTCCACATTGTTTATATTTTCATCGCTATTCTTCTAAAAATTCAAAACCAAAAAGCCGATATAAAAACTTGATTTAGTGGAGATTAATTCCCTAGGGGGCAAAGAATCGATCTTCGATTCTTACATGAAAGAATCGGTTCTGAGGAAATTGGAATACCAAAGATTGATTTTTTTTTTTTTTTTCCGAAAGAATTGAATCGGAATCGAACATCCCTAGTTGTCTGTAACTAATATTATAATTAATACTCGACACAGTGGATAAAAATAAAATAAAGGATAATAATTAATAAATTCTCTGAAATAGAATTTTGGAAATTTTCAAAATAATAATATCAGATTATACTATACTCTCGTAAAGTATCTCTATCTCCGTTACCTTATCACAGTCTCTCTTACCGTTCTCTATAAATTTCTCTTTAAAGAAAACAATTTGAATTTTTCCACCCATCACCATTCCTCTTCGAAACATCGATTAACCGTCGATGACGCCAAATCCCATCGACGATGGCGATAAATAAAATGACAAGTGGTGTGCAATTAAAGGGCATAAAACTGTCCACGGTTAACATGATCCGCAATTAAGAGTTTTGTCATTTGACAGGGCGGAGGGTGTGCGTTATAATTTATCCCATAAATAATTCATAGCGGCGAGGTTGCGCCCGCCAATAGCCTGCTATTATGCGAACCGACCAGCTCACGGATTTGTCGAATGAATTATGAATATTCAAGCCGAGCTCGCACGTTTCACACTGTCCAATATTAACCCTTTCGTTTGACGACGACGATTACGATTGGTCATCCTGCGAAACAACCTGTGAGTTGTCATCCCCATTCGACTTCAACCCCCTAGCTGTATCCCAAATTCTGTTAGCTTTTTGAAAAGAAATGGGAAGGTATTTTTATAAATCATAATAAAGTTGTAAGACTGCTTGAAAATGAGTGTTAATTGGCTAATTGTGATCTAAGATTTTTTAAGAATTTCGATTGATTGAAAATTTCTAAATTTCTATCCCCTAGTGATAAAATAATAGTTCTCGGTTTATAGTTTACGTTGGTAACGACGAATTGAATAATTTCCAAATTTCCATCTTCCACGATAGAAGAAATTTTCACGAATTATAACTTTAATTAACGTTCAGATTGAAAGATTCCAAGATTTCTCGTAAAATACAATTTCCACAGTTTTTTTATTATTTAAAATAAGACACTCAGGATTTGAATGATACTGGGAAATTTATTTTATAATAAAGTGACAACGTTGGTCCACTCTTTTGTAATCGTATACGTGGCACGGTATTATACGGTGTATAACGCTGATGGTTTGTATTTTTTTCGTAAAAAGATGATACGCCATTTGGAAATGTGATAACGAGACAGAGGAGCCGGAGAGTTTCGTTCATTACACGCCAGATTTTGTACGTCATTCAAGTGTAATCCGATTTCCTCTGATTTTATTATACCCTTCACGAATCGTGTCACCATCTTGTCTGTTTTAATTAATTGACCGTAATCCCGTCATGTTGAAACGAACGCTTACATCCGACAGAATTGAAATGCAAAAAAAAAAGAAGAAGACAGGATCGAATCGATTTACTCTTAGCTCGTCGACGGGAAATTTTCACGGTACACACGTTTTTCTTCGTTACACGCTCGAAAGATCCGCTCGTTTCGGATCGGTGCCATTAATTGGCCACGCTGGTTCCTCGTTCCTTTTTTTTTCGATTTGAATTGAAATTGCATCGTTCGCGATACCGGGAATGCAAACCGTAACAAAATTTCTCGTTTTTTTTTCCATCGATTCTAGTGAAATTCGTCATTTTCAGTTCGTTAAATTTACTTCAAAACAAAGTTTATTCTCGCGGCTCAACATTAAACCTTTGAATAAAATAACGGGGAATAAATATCCGTCAGATAATTATAATTGGGATGAAAATCCGATAAAGTAACACCGGGTGAGCGTTGAATGTAAATTTATATTATTCATCGGTAATAAGTTGCCGTTCGGAATCAGCAACCGTGATTCGTTCTAGTCCGACGTCCCGGCTCGAGGTTACCCTATCACGGCTGAGCGCGAGCTCTACTCGCGCTCTGATTGGTCAGTGTTTTTCGTTAATAATTTTTTGCAAAGGAAATTATTGTTCAGAATCGTCTCAGCTATCCCCCATTTCCCAATATTACACTAATTACGGGACACCCTGTATACCTCTTTATATGGCGCAGGGAAAGTACAGCAGGTATGCGTGTGACGCGGTTCTAATCACCGCTGTAAGAAATACTTCATCATAAATATCAAAAATACTTTAAACGCAAAAGATTAATTTACCACTGAAACCTTTTTAATCTATTTTTCTCTCTTTTTTCTTTTTAAGGCGTTCAAAGGACACTCCACATTCTCCACAATTCCGAACAGCCTGCCTCGGTGTTCGCGATTCTGGAATCAGGCAACAAGGTGGTACCGTTGATAGCCGACGGATTGTTCGATTTGTTAATGTACAAAATATCAAGCATCTACACGAACAAGATGCAAAAGGTGGAATCGAAAGGACCGAGATTCGAGATTGGGGATTTCTGCGTGAAACTCGGCAGTGTAACGATCAATCAGAATTTCAAAGGTGTCCTCGTTGAGGTAAGCGATAAAAAAAAAAAACGAAAAAAAAAAAGTTCTAGAAACGCCCGCGAAGTTAATTGATCTAAAATTGATCGCTGTGAGCGATGGCTCGATCTCGAGGAACTAATTAGGGTAAAAAAATAATGCAAGACTCTGGGAGCCGGGTCTTTTCCATTTAAGAAACTCCAAAACTCTTCGCAGCTTCGGCGAAACTTTTCCTCGACCTGGGATAATCGGTTGAATTAATAATCGTATCAGATGTCTGGCCTCGGTGATTTTCACGAAACTCTTTACCAGCCTAATTCCTCAACGATTCTAACAGCGGCCAGCTAATTAACCCGCGATTAAACTTGGAAATCGACGAAACGTTTCATCTGGTGACGCGAATCGTTTAAAAATTACTATATCTACTAATTACTGATTATTAACCCTTTTGCACTCGAATGGCTCGTCTGAGGCGCCATATTTAATTTATCGAATAGAGAATTAAGGAAGGGAATAAAAATAAATGAATTCTTAAATATTTCTAATACTTTTCTAATTTAATTTTCTGTTTAGAATTACTGGCGTAATTTTATTCATTTTGGTAATTTTAGTAACGTTCCTCATTTCAGAAATTTGTAGCGTCAATTAATTATCAATGATAATTTACACACAAAAACTTTCTTCGTTAAACATATCGACTCCGATGGAAATTCATCCGTCATAAAAGAAAAAAATTCAAATTTCAATCCGGAAAAGTTTCCTTCGATATTCCTCGTCCACCATACAGTGACCATTCATACGTATCCATAGTCTTTGCAAACCATTCACTATGGTAACATTCGACAACAAAAGGGTTAAGCAGAAAATGTTTCTCGGTCAGCCAGCTTTCACCGTGACAATGGTGTAACTTCCGTTCTACAAACCGGAAACAGTTCGTTCGTGGCTATGTGTTGGCCTCTAAAGCGATCCTTTCATACTGGACATTCGTATCGATAACAGCGCTGTTTATACCTATCCTCGCGCGACGTCGAATACGTTACGATAAAACCTTTTATTCCGCCATTAATTTCACCGGAAGAGATACTATAACGACCCAACCAACTTACAATCTTCTTCTTCTTCTTCTTCTTCTTCTTCTTCTACGTTCGAAGAAAAATGTCGTAGACCAGACGAGTACATTTTGCGGATGTTAAAAATCTCACAACCTACGCCTCCCTTAATCCCAGAGACCCGACGCGACGGTCGGAAGAAAATTTACATTCGAAGTTTACTTTGTAAGAGTATCATGGTTTAATTAATAATATTAATAGTATTAATAATATTAGTAATAATATTAATAATATTAACAACTTGCCACGAAGATCAAAAGCAACCGACTTCTTTAGTGTAAATAGTATAACAGTATAATAATTTCAGTTTAACACTTTTAGTCCGAGGGATCGAGCCAATTGGCACCCGACGAGATTCAAAGGAGGTCGAAACACGTTCAGTCCCGGGGTAACACGATCCAGCTCAGTCGAGATGAGGAAAAACCATAAATCATAAATTAAGGAGCGGCGCTCTTTTGATGTCTCGAGCGCTCAGGAACGGATACTTTGATACTTTGCGTTTTGAGGCTGTCGGGCATCAAATTACATGTTCTTTCGCGCTTGAGTGCTTCCTTTGAATCTTGTCGGGAGTAAATTTACTCGGTCCGGGACGGAAAGTGTTAAGGCCCATAGAAATTTTGTTAAATATAAATTTTCATCATTTGCTTAAATATTTACTGTTTATAGTATTAAATCGTAAGATTCTCAATTATTATAATTAAAATGATTGTCAACTATCCTGACA
Organism: Stelis phaeoptera; assembly: GCA_943735885.1. Classification (NCBI taxonomy): domain Eukaryota; kingdom Metazoa; phylum Arthropoda; class Insecta; order Hymenoptera; family Megachilidae; genus Stelis; species Stelis phaeoptera. The sequence goes on along the minus strand of OX030939.1, from coordinate 7,340,141 downwards.
GTAACTTTGGATACATACGTACCTACTTTTAAACTAAATAAATAAATATTAATCCTTAGCACTCCGTTATGAAAAGTTTGAAATTGTTATTTTAAAAGACTTGATTGTTACAGAATTAACACGAACGTAGGAGGAATTTTAAAAAGATACCGACTTAGTAAACGGTAACTTGTTCTTTCATTCGTTTCTACGTAAAATCTCTGGATTCTCTTTCGGTTGATACGATAAGCAAACCTATTGCCACCCCGTTGATACGATCTTGATAAACGGGCAAAGGGAAACCGGCTGCGAAAAGAACCCCGGAATCTGATCGATCTTTTTATCGTCGATTGATTCCTTTTGAATTGAAAATAAAAGGGCCGGCTTTATTTTATCCGGATTTCCATAGCAATCGTTCTTCCAATAGAAAAATTATATTTTTGATACTATTGAAATTGATAGAATTGGGGAGTTTGGTTTCATTCAATTTTTTTAACTGATAGAATATAATATTATAGTTCCTTTTTTTTTTTTTTTTTCTTACAGGTGGAATATAGACCGTGTGTTGTACCCGGAAGTGCATGGGAATTGATGCGTGAATTTTTGCAAGGGTTCCTTGGATCCACGGTGTCCAATCAGGCGCCACAGTATTTACAGGTAATAATTAACACCATTGAGAGATAAATATATTCTTTACAAGGATTATTATTCTTCTTTTCAGAATCGAATGAACGACATTTATCAACCCTTGGACACGATACAGCAATATCTGGAACACTTTGGTCAATACAAAAAAGCAACGGGTGTGATTTAAGGATATTTGTGGTAATTGTATTGATTAATTATTTCTTTTGTCCATTGTGGATTTTTATTCCATGCACTGCATTGTATATTTACAGCGTCTCTTTGAATCCACTGTTTTAATTTGTTAATTGTAATGATCAACTTGTAAATTGTACCTTTAATTATATCGATTATTTATGTCAACTGCCTGCTGCAATAAATCTTAATGGACCATTTGAAATGTTGTAATAAGTAAAAGGATTCAGAGGTTTAATTAAACTGAAAATTTGTACACACCGTTTCCTAATAAACAGTTTAATTTGTTTGTTATGTGGGGAGGTATCATTTTATTATAAAACAAGCGGAGTAATAAATAAAAATGATACAAAACCGTACTTCTAAGTTATTTTTAAAAACAGCGCCATTGGCGCCATCTGTTGGTGGACGACGGAACTAATGAAATACGAAATCGCCCCGCCCCTCTCCCGCCCGTAAAATAAACTATTTTCATGCGTTTTTGATACGACCAAGAGCATTTTACGGATCAAACTGAATTGGAATAATAGTATTATGTTATATTTGAAGCTTTAAAATAGAAAATTGATAAAAGGCGCGATTCGTGAGCACGAAATTAGTTTAGTTACCTAACGGTAAAAAGGCGGTATTAATGGAACTACATTTCATGTGCAATCTGCTTTTTTTGAAAGTACCGCCGCCAGGTGAAGCTGATTGTAGTGACATCTATCGAAATCTTGATACACTTTTTTCATAATATATATGTATTGTCGGTAAAACAGTACTTATCGACTATGTTGTTGATAATGAAGAAATTTCTAATCTATGATCAATACACCGATCACTTCATAAAGTTATTGAAAAATGCACCGACGAGCTACTGTTAAAGACCGCCTGCCTTACAGCAGTTCGCGTCCCTGAAAAATTCGCTGGTTTCTATCGCCCTCTAGGATATATTGCGGTCAGAATAAAAAACACTCGCGGAAGATGTGACTGGGTCATGTCGTCTGAACGGTCGTCGGGTCGAGAGGAATTTTTCTGTCTCTCATTGTCACATTTTGTTCCGTGCGCGTTCTTTGTCACGTGGCGACCACTCGTCGGTTTACCGACGGAGCCCCAGGCCCATCAGAGCCCACTTAGTGGCACGTCAAAATATACACAAGGGGCTGGCAGTCTTTAATAGCACCTCGTCGGTGGTAACATTAATTTCAAACCCTGTAATATGTATCATTCGATAAATAACATTCCCAATGGGAATATATTTGGAATCTGAGGAATGTTTTTATGATGAACAATTAAATTCCTTTAATCGGTTTATTTGTAATCTATTGAATAAACTGTAAACGAAATACATTTTCATTTCGTCAACGTATCGCCTTAAAATCTGTCGAATCATCAATTTTAAATCTATTTGCGTCACATTCATAAATATTTATAAACGAACGAAATGTAAATTTATATGTTACACTAGCGTTGCCACTTGAGCATTGTAATTATCGTTCTTCTTATTACGATAATTAATACAGTGTTTCATTTCATTGAAACTTAATAACGAAGAAATATTACAAAAGTATTACATAGTATATTATTTACACTCATATGGTTTTTATTACAAATATTTATTTTATCTTTAATCTTTATTTTCTCCACTACATAAGGAAAAAAAAAGGATACGACAGATATGCTAAAAATGTAACAGAATTGATAAATGTTAGGAAACACGATTACAGAAGCATATTGTATAATTCGAAAAATTGTTAAACTTAAATACAAGTTGAAAAGGTGTCTTTTTTAAGTCTGATGTACGTCCAAAGTTCAGATATATACATTTCTTTGCATATCAAATACTGAATTAATATTCTTTGTATAAATGACATTTTAAAAACCAAGATCGAGCATAAAGTATGTCATTGGTCGGTGAAATGAACTTGAACTTTGAGCGATTAAACGGACACAGCGCCGTAGCATACCACTCGTCGCGATACAGCGCAGTGCTATAGTATGCTCGAGGCGTTGTAACAGAGAAGTTTTTTTCTATTCTAACTATTCGAAATATAAGTGAACTTACTAACAACAATGGAGGTATTTATTCATCAAACACACGTAGAAATCAATGAAAAAACAGTCTCACGTGATAACCTGTTAACAATTCGATGTACTTTATGTATTTTTTAGATTCAAATCTTGACCGCTAAGTCATCGAAATTCCTGACCAATGTGTCTGTAAGTAATAAACAGAGTCAACATGTTTTTAATCTGATTTTACTGATAAATTAAAAGAACAACTATGTAATATATATCATAAATATTCTATAAAGATGCATCGTATTAGGGAGAATATGTAATGTACCTTAATTTGAATTTCTAATTGATCGTTTTTGCATTATTAAGTCTCATGATTTCAGGTAAAACCGACTACCACGATAAAAGAAATCAAGGAACAGCTGTACAAGTTAAAAAAAGCACCGCACGTTCACAGACAATCCTTAAGGCTAGATGCCAAAGGAAAGGCTTTATCCGATTCGGATACCGTGAAAAGTTTATCAGTATCCGATGGTGGAAAATTGTATTTTAAAGATCTTGGACCTCAGATCAGTTGGAAAACTGTATTTTTAGTGGAATATGCCGGCCCGTTAGTTTTATATCTATGGATATATGGTCGTCCGTGGATTTTTTACGGTGATGCTGGTACATCTAAAATTGATAATACAGTTCAGTAAGTTGATGTTTTTTAAATATGCTTTTCATTAGAAGATGAAATATTTTGATGAAAAACAAAAAGAAAAATTACCTAAACATAATTTCAGTGTGGCAGCTGTTTGTTGGTCGATACATTATGCAAAGCGACTTTTGGAAACATTATTCGTGCATAGATTTAGCCACGCAACAATGCCGTTGCGCAATCTCTTTAAAAATTGCTCCTACTATTGGTTATTCGCAATGTATGTAGCGTACCATGTAAACCATCCTCTGTTCACACCTCCATGCCGGTGTCAATTTATTGTCGGCACAGCAATATTTGCACTTTGCGAATTGGGTAATCTAAGTATTCATTTAGCTCTAAGAAATTTGAGACCACCAGGAACTACAGTAAGGAAGATACCTGTACCCACTTCAAATCCTTTCACTGTATTGTTCAATTTTGTATCATGTCCAAATTATACGTACGAAGTTGGTAGTTGGATTGGCTTCACTATCATGACTTCGTGTCTTCCAGGTACAATTATGCTCTTTTCTTTATTAGAAACAAAACTAAATGACATATGAAATATATGTGATTGTTATTCTTTTTTTTTTTGCAGCTGCTCTGTTTACTTTTGCTGGTGCATATCAGATGACTATTTGGGCATTAGGCAAGCACAAAGCGTACAGGAAAGATTTCTCGAACTACCCAAAAAATCGAAAAGCAATTATTCCATTCGTTCTTTAAATATTATGGTCGTTTTAATTCAGGGATATAATACTGGTAATTACTGTTAAAATATTTTTTGTTCTATTTTGTTATTAATATTTCCGTTCTTTAAATAAACAATTTACACTAGAATTGTACTTTACTATCATACACAATTATTCTTTTTCAATATCTTTGAAAGATTGGTATCGCATTTAAAATGTGGCTTTCACTTTTGGCTCTTCGCATGGTAGTTTACTGATCAACTTATACATATCATCTTTTAACGCAATTATTATACTTTGACACTCTTGCATCTGAGATCTATATTCATTCTGCAACTTTTCAAATTCGTAACATGCGTTGTCCAACTTTCTTTTTGCCTCGAATGGTTTTATATGTTTTGCCGTTAAGCCTAAAAGACCTTCCATGTGCAATATATGTTTCCTGCAATCTTTAAGTTCCTCCCTCAGAGCATTGAGCTCTGCAATCAATGTAATATTTTCCTCGATAGTTTTATCTATATCCTTACTACCGCTCGATGTATCCTGAAAGACTTGTTTTTTAAGGGAAGCTATCGTTCTCTCTAAATGATCTCTCTGCTTTATAAATTCGCACTGCGCGTCCAAGTCCGCTTTTCGACTACGCAGAAATTCATCGCTCGAACTATACTTATGATACAATTTAGTTACCGCAGTTTTTAATGCTTGCGGTTCTTGCACGAGCCCCGATACGTCAAGTAAATCTACTTGGATCTTTTTCAAAAGCTGCCGACATCTTTTATTACGATGCGATTCGTATTGAAATTCACGTCTCGCGGCTCCCAGTTTTTCTCTCAATTCGTGCAACTGTAATTCCAAGCTAACGTTAGTTTTATGTAAATTAACGAGTTCCGTTTCCATGTCTCGAATTTTTTCTTTAAGTTCTTTGATTTCCTGTTCTCGTGGCTCTATTTGATTCTTTAGTTCAGTGATTTTATAATTTAAGACAAACTTAAATTTCTCCAATTCCTGATTCAAACGTTTGTATTCGTATATCTGATTTTCTCTATCTTGAACCGTGACGTCTCTCTCGGTTATCTCCTTTCTTAAATCTTCTTTATCCTTCTCCAATTCCTGAATGGTCTTTTGAAAATATTTATACTGACTCTGAACTCGTTGCACTTGCCTTTTTAATTCTTCAATTTCTTTCTGACTAGCCGCATATCTGTTACGTATCATCCCAGCTTCGCCTTTCAACCGTATATTTAACTCCTTTTCCTCGTGTAACTTCGTTTCATAATTTGTTCTCATTTCCAGTATTTCTTGATCCGCGTCATCTTCGATTTGCGTCGTCATTTGTTCGTGTACTTTCGCCTGATGAGCCATTTCATCCTGAGTTTGTTCTAGTTGCAGTTTCTTTTCATGAAGTAGCGCCTCGTATTTATTTGTCGCTTTCTCCAATTCATCCATACCGTGGTTCTCTACTTCCTCCAAACGCTTTTCATAATTTTGACGCATAACATTCATATTGTTCTCCAGCGCCAAATACTTATCATACTCTACAATTAGCTTGGCGTCATAATTCATTTCTACTTGTTTCATCGTTTCCTCGTGTTTCTCTTTCATCTTAACTATTTCCACGTTTATCGTATTCAACTCAGTCTTGTGATCCTCTTGTTGTCTAGTTATTTTGTCCCTCAATTCTTCGATAGCTTCGCAATATCCTTGATGTATATCACGTACCTTGTCGTTATGTACAACTTCTATTTGACGCATTTTGTACGCGTGTTCGGTTTCCAATTCTCTCATTCTAACGTTCAAGCCTTTAATCGTGTTTATTTTCTCTTCCAGGTCGCCTTTACTAATTAGCACTTCGTTCGTGTACGCGAGCTCTTTACCTATACTTCTTTTTCCTTCGGGATAATACAATTTCCAAATACATAAGCTACCATCTACAGCTGTTGATATTAAGTATTGTTCGTTATAAGAAAGAGCAATCTGAAAACAGTAAAAGACAAGTAACAAAATGCTATATGTTCAAATTGTCTTGTTTACCTTTGTAATGTCAGCAGAATGAATATGAAAGACTGTATACTGTATCGGTTCTTGAAATGGGAATTTCACTGATAAAATAATACCATTGGGACAGACAAGAAATAGAACTTGATCCTCTTTTCCCAGTATCATACAGTACATATTTATATCTGGGATATTGTAATGTCTAGCTACCTATCAGTGAATAACATCTTGCATTGTTTCGTATATCATAGTAACAAATACTATAAGTAAATTAAATGAAATATTACCCCATTGTCCTTTATCTCGTGTATTAAATTATCATTAGCAATGCAATAAGAAACTGATTCGTCAGAAGAGAAAGCAATATCGTGTAGATTAAGACCCCTTAAAATTATTTCTGCTGAACGTCGGCCAGTACTCATGTCCCACTGATATATCACCCCTTCTGCACCTAAGGTCAGCAACTTTGTATCTGACCGTGACCATAATAAAGTCTTTACTCTATTAATATGCCCTTTTAGAATTAAACAATTATCATAATTAATAGTTGAGTAAATTTGTACAATATTCCCGTTAACGGCGGCGAATAAATGACCCCCGTAACTGAACGTTACGGTATTGCAGCATCTGATAGGAAATTCTTCCATAGGTAACAAATCATCTATTAGTATGCTCATAAAACGTAACTTGTCATTGAAACCGATCAAGCAGAAAAGACCTGTAGGGTGCAATGCAATTCCACAAATATCTTCTGCATATTGTTTAAGTAAAATCAAGTTTCCTGATTCGAAATCCCATAGTCTTACGCTTTGATCAAATTCCCCGCAAGTCATGAAAATTGATTTCCAAACACACACAGACAGATTACTTATGGGTCCTTGATGTAATGGTTGGCCTATTATGTATAATTCCTGTGGTTCTGGATCTACGTTTAAATCCTGTCCCCATAATCTTGCATAAAATATTTGGGACCAACCTGTAGTAACTATCAAACGATCAAAACTTAAATTGACATTTATACTATTGATTTTATATAAATCCGGGTCATTGTTTTTCGATACTTGTGATGGAATGATATAAATGTTTCTCTTTACATATTTATGTTGACCATCCCTTTCAAACATCACAATTGTTCTAAAGCCAAATGCGTACGCAAATCCTCTTTGAAATGCAATTAAACAATGAATATGATTTTCCCATGGAATATCTTCGTTAATATTCATTAGTGAACTACTAGCCGGTATAATGTATTCTTCTCGAATTTTAAGATTCATGGATACCGTATCAGACATCTTGTACATATTTTTCAAGTCACCGTGTTCTAAGTAAAGCATTCTACCATCCCTTGTTCCGACCAACAATCTATCCGAATTCAGCCAAGCCATTGAACATACGAGTATGTTGTCTGCTTTTGAGAATCCATAGGGACGCCATACAGTGTCAGAAAGAGTTAAAAATTTGAAATTGTATAGACCTCCAAGTGCAATTACTCCATTATCCGATGGATTACAAGCTAATATGTCCACGATAGCCAATGAATTTTGAAAATTGCCTACTGCTATACTGGATTCCACTTTTCCCTTTTCCCAATTGTAATAGAGCATCGTTTGATCAGGCTCTCCTGTAACTGCTGCTAAATATTTATTATCAAAGCTAAACGCTATGCAAGTGAATTCTGTTACACCAGGAGCATCGTACGGTATTCCAAGAAGTTTCTTTCTTTTAAGCGTCTGCAGATCATAAATGGCTATAGTAGGTTTTTCTCCAGTCTCACAAATTGCTACGTGTTTCCTTTGCAAAAAAAAGGAACGAAATATTTTATTTAATTTCATTCTGTATAACATCAGTAATGTTAAGACTTACTTATTAGGTGTAACAGAGATTATATTTATCTGTTGTTTATCGGATAAATGTATTAATTTTTGCCGATATTGTGGAATATTATGAATCACTATTACATTTCCAGCAGGGTATAAGATTTCTGCATCCGTAATGTAATGAACATTTGAAATTATGTCAGTTTTTAAACCATAAAATACTCTAGTTTGTAAAGTAGTAGTCATCTTGAATCTTCTTATACCGTTTCAATTCAAAGTATAAAAATGTATTTTCGAGTTTCTAAATACAGAATGAATATACGTTATGTACAGTTACTATGGACTGTATTTCCATGACAACAAATGTAATTAGCTGCTTGAATATTTTGTATTCAACTAATCGTAGAAATTATATTTATATTTCAAACTTTCGATACCTACTTTCGATACTTGTTCACGACTTCACATCGTTTGGTTTCTCCGACTACTTTCAGATTGTATAATTGTAACAGAAGTATGCACACAATCGTAATATGTACAAAAGCCTAACCTCCAAATGAACAGTATGCAAATAAAAATTATTAATAATACAATGTTTTTATGTACATAGCTATCCAATAGCCGATTTTTATTTTAATAGTAAGAAAATTTAAACAGAAACTTAACCAAATCAGACGATCTTTTACTTTACATATCTAACCTAAATTGACAGAAATTTATTTCAGTATTAAATAATATTCATACAACTTATTAGACAAATAATCAATGTCTAAAATGATCGACGAAGAACACTGTAAATCCAGTATAGAATCAATTGATGATTCTAATTCAGAATGTTGTAAAAGTTGTGGATATTTGTGTGATCCATATAAGAAACCAGCATTATGCTGTAATGTATGTTCAAAAAAGATTCATATAGAATGCTTGAAAAGAGGAAGTGTCCCAGTATCTTTTGTAGGAGATGTATTTTTCGATTTGAGTTGCCGTCACTGTAATCCTTTCGGTGAAGAAACGGTAACTCGTAACAGAATGCCTTGGCTCAATGTAATTGTATTGACGCTATACAATTTACGTGAGAAATCAAGCGGTATCAGTAAAAGAGGCTACTTTCATTGGAAATCTGATATCAGTACTTTTGTCGATCGTAACTGGGACTATTTATTTAAAAAAACTGTGTAAGTTGTTACACTAGGAACATAGATTTGTATTGTATATGTGTTTGTTACTTTATTAACTTCTGCATTTTTAGTAAAAGAAAGAAGAATTGGATCGGCACGATATCTGGAACTCTTTCTCACTATAGTGGAATTTTTTTTAAGTCAGGAACTACAGAATTAGGAGAGTCTGGTTGGTGGAGACTAATAGATAATGATCCACCTGAAGTCCTCATTGCCAAAAGTAATATTTGTATTTGTCATTTCTTGTACAATAATTATTACACGATTACTGATACTTCCAATTTCTGTTCATAGATGGTAAAATGATATTAGACCGTAAAAAGCAAGTTGGCAATCAAGTTAAACCAGCAGGTAAATTACATGATAGTCCAACTCCATCGGAATCAAGTATTTCAGTCGGAGAAGACAATTATTATGGTAATGGTTCGATCAAGGCTGAAGAGTGCTCTATATATTCGCAAACCTGTATGCAGCCCGATACAACATTGTTAGACTTTTTACTTGAAGAAGATGAACTAACCAGTATGTACATATACAGCAAATAAAATGTACAGAAAGTTTTGTAATATGGTACGAGCACTACTTTTTAATTTTAGATATGGAAATTGAAGATGATATGATTTCTAATGAACAAAGTGATACCCCATCCTTGTCTGATTTAATAAGAGACTGCCAATATCAAACTAACAACTTTCATTTTTCACAATTGCTGGATGAGTTTGCACCCGAATGGGCATCGAACGATGCCATTTCTGAAAATAGTAACACTATTAAAATGGAACAAACAAAGGAAGAGGAAGAAGAACAGTATGAAGAGGATAGTAATGATAGCCTAAGTTTTGTTCAGGAACAACCGCCTCTTTCTTTATTTCGAGTAACAAACCAACGACCATGGCCCTGGAAAAGAAATTATGTAGTTGGTTAGTATACTGTTTGATATATTGTTTTGTACTTTTATGAAGTGTTTTAAAATTTTTTTTTATTACAGAAGAGAAGATACCACGTATGACACATCAAGAAGAAGCATACCTATTACAACAGGTGAACAAGTCTGCTGTTGTCTCAGCACCTCCAGAAATCAGACGATTTTATCGAAAATTAAGTGTACGAAAGTTAAAACGTGAATACGGTTTACCGATATTAGATATCGATAATTTCGGGCATAAAACAGAAGTACTTGGTAAACCTTTGAAAGATTCTGGTAGAGTTTTGGACCGATTTTTCGGCGACGATTTAAGCTCGTTCGAACAAAGGTTGCAAGGATATAACGAACCCACGTCAGTACATAGTCCATATACGAATAGACTTTTAAAACCATTTATAAGAAGAGATACATCGTGCCGTCCTTTGTGGCTAAAAGTAATGGAAGAGCTGCGCGCTAAAGTCAATAAAGCCAATCCTAAGTGGAAATCGCCGCCATTAGCGCCGATTGATTATTCCTACGTGAGGCCACAACACATTCCCGCAATTAATAGTCTATGCAGTCAATTTTTTTGGCCTGGTATTGATCGTAAGTAACGCGGTAATATAACAATAGCTCTAATAGTTATTTTTATATTTTTATCAAATTATACACATAGACGTTTCAATCTATATTCTAAAAAGAGATTACTGATATTACATTGTTATTTCAGTGACCGAATGTTTGCAGTATCCTGATTTCAGCTGCGTGGTTTTGTACAAGAAGTTAGTGATAGGATTTGCAATTTTAGTTCCTGATGTTGGGTACAACGAAGCTTACATTTCGTTTTTCTTAACGCGTCCCGAGTGGCGTAGATCTGGAATAGGTACATTTATGCTTTATCATCTGATTCAAACGTGCATGGGCAAAGATGTCACGTTACACGTTTCGGCTACGAATCCCGCCTTAATCTTATATCAGAAGTTTGGTTTCAAAGTGGAAGAATTCGTTCAGGATTTCTACGATAAATATATGCCATCGAATTCACGAGAATGTAGGCACGCGCTCTTCTTACGATTAAGCCGATAAATAAAGTCAACTCTGAGTTGATAGATTTAACATTAAATATAAATAATATCGAATAAATTGATATTTTAGTTGATTACTATTTTATAGCAAAATAACTGCAAATATATGTTTTGTACCTACAATAAAAAACAATGTTTTTACATATGAATATAGCGTAGATTTATTGCTAGTAGATCTACTCTCATATACATATACACATATATGTATGGACTACATTTCAAAACACGCAATATCAGTGATGGGTACGTAAAATACACGCATGTGTATTATACGGTATACTACGTTAGCTCGAATTATACTGTAATTTACATCTACATCCTGTATATATGGATTTGTAGATCTATGGCGGATTTGATTGGCACAGCAGACAACAAATTGGCAATTAGATTAGTCGAAGAATGGGAGAAAATCATTCGAGTATATGAAGCAGAGAGCAGAGAGGAGCACCTGGGAGCTCAGCCTGTGTGTCTACGTGCGACATCCGAAGCAGTAGGATTCACCTTGCCTCCTGTCATCATACGTATTTTCTTTGTACATACATATATACATCTCTACTCCCTGCACGTGCTTGGATATTTTAATTGCTTCCAAAAATTGGCAATATCAAGTTTCAAAACGTGGATGCAACCTACAGCCAATCTTTTACCTCTCACAGTATTAATTGTAAGATTAGACAACCTTTGTATTGTAAGTTAAATTGTAAGTTAAACAACCTAGCCATAAGATAAATTAAGTGATAATTACTCGTTGTACAAAGAAGGGTAAAAATAAAGAAAAAAAGAAAATTAAATATTGCTTATTTATTTATAAAATCCTACCAAATTCAAATTCTAAAAGTTCCTACAACCTTGTATTTTTAAAAGCGAATATAATAAATATCGGAAATTTCTATCGGGGGAATAAAAATGCTAGAATTTGAGAAATTGTATTAGGAGAACATAAATTGCGAAGAGGTATTCGTGCCACTTCTCGGAATTTTGATGACGTCAAATTCCAGGAATTCCCGAAAACTTGGTTCACGAAATCTCAAAGTCCGATTTTGAAAAATTGTATCAGGAGAACATAAGTTGCGAGGAGGTATTCGTGCCACTTCTCGGAATTTTGATGACGTCAAATTCCAGGAATTCCCGAAAACTTGGTTCACGGAATCTCAAAGTCCGATTTTGAAAAATTGTATCAGGAGAACATAAGTTGCGAGGAGGTATTCGTGCCACTTCTTGGAATTTTGATGACGTCAAATTCCTAGAATTTTGCCAATTCCGAGAAATGACGTCATATTCCAGGAATTCCCGAAAACTTGGTTCACGAAATCTCAAAGTCCGATTTTGAAAAATTGTATCAGGAGAACATAAGTTGCGAGGAGGTATTCGTGCCACTTCTTGGAATTTTGATGACGTCAAATTCCTAGAATTTTGCCGATTCCTAGAAATGACGTCAAATTCCAGGAATTCCCGAAAACTTGGTTCACGAAATCTCAAAGTCCGATTTTGAAAAATTGTATCAGGAGAACATAAGTTGCGAGGAGGTATTCGTGCCACTTCTTGGAATTTTGATGACGTCAAATTCCTAGAATTTTGCCAATTCCGAGAAATGACGTCATATTCCAGGAATTCCCGAAAACTTGGTTCACGAAATCTCAAAGTCCGATTTTGAGAAATTGTATCAGGAGAACATAAGTTGCGAGGAGGTATTCGTGCCACTTCTTGGAATTTTGATGACGTCAAATTCCTAGAATTTTCCCGATTTCTAGAAATGACGTCGTATTCCAGGAATTCCCGAGAACCTCTTTCGCGAAATCGAAAAGTTCGAAATTGAAAAATTGTATCAGGAGAACAGAAGTTGCGAGGAGGTATTCTTCGTGCCATTTCTTGGAATATGACGTCATTTCTCAGAATTTTTGTGACGCCATATTCCAGGAATTTTCTTCTCAACGAAATCCATGTTCTTGAAATTGGAATTTGTATTTGGAGAACATGAAATGTAAGGAGGTGGCTCAACACAAAGTTTTATGCATCTTTTTCTGACTTTTATACAAATTCGCGATTTCTTTGCATACGATTGTTTAATTAAACTGTGTTTGTTGGATGTTTGGAGAGGTTTTTAAATTAATAAACTGCTTTACCATTTTATTGTATATTTATTGAAATTTTTCGATATCCATGCACAATTTGTAAATGTGTTAACAATATGTGTATAAGTGCTGTATAATATTTTAAAATGTACAATATCTGGTACAATTGTTAGTTTATACAATGTGTATAACAGTTTTGTAGCTTGATTCTGATGCTGAATTTCAAGGTAGCGCATCTGGTAGTGTGATTGAAACATAACAATAAAAATGATTATTTCAATAATACTATAAGAATAACTTAATTCTCATCCAAATGCATATTCACAAATAATTTACAAAATAATGATAATCATAATTATAACCAGCTACAATACTCAACAACTTGCATTTATTACAGTGACGATAAGTAATTTACAACATGGATTTGTAGATCTATGGCGGATTTGATTGGCGCAGCAAACAACAAATTGGCAATTAGATTAGTCGATTTTCATAAAATATTAGTACAGTGTTTACGCTCTTCCACTTCTCCTGCTATCACGCATTTTTGTTACAGGCGGCCCTCGACTTTTGCACACAATTAATTTCTGAAAATATGCGCGAAAGTTGAATGTTCGAAAGTAGAGGGACGTGAAAAAAATATAAAAAATTGTATTCTAAAATATATATTTATCAATAATAATATTTATTTATCAATATACATTGTATGTACATAAGTACATATGTTATTAGCATATGAAGAAAATGACCCTCTCCTTGAATTCGAGTTAAATTAAAAATGGCTATAATAAATTGTTTCAAAATATGTACATACCTATCAAGGCCGCCAGACAAATACGTACAATTGCATTAATGCGAACAATTATTGCATTATGGATAAAAATATTTAAAAAATTGAATTTTTAAAAATGTACGAGTCAAGGGCCGTCTATATTGAGTGAAGCGGTAACAAATGACAGCGACGAGCATATTAAGATAGAGTGAAATATCAATGTCAAATATTTTATTCGGGTTTCGATAAAATTACGTTATTTACGTAATTTACAGATAACGTATATAACCATTTCGAGACGATTTATCCATTAGTACGTAATATGATTAGTATATGTATACGTGAATAAGTAACTCGGTATCACACGCGCCGAACTCTCGAGACCGAAGTAAACCGAAGCAGACCGAAGTTACGAGAGTCGAGCAAGTGGTGGGAGATTCTTCCCCTTCGCTTTCCTAAGCCAATGGAATCCATCTTTGCAAGCGCGGCAAGCGCCATAGCTATCAATATAATATCCGGCTAACTTCAGGACGTAACAGAAATTACATTTTTTCGTTAATTTTTAATTCCTGCCATCAAGTATTAAAAGATTGTTGTTCTTCGTTAAGAAAATATAAACTACTTTATGAATTCGTTTTTTTTTATCGTACATTTACTGTCTACATCACTGTATCGATATTATATTTCGTATATCGCGCGCACGATTGTCGTTCTCATTTTCGATCTATAATCGAGAGTGGGGGGCTACTGACGTCATCAAATAAGTGCTACGGAACTGCCGTCGACCCATTCTCGAAAGTTCCGGAAGCCACTAGAACGAAAGTTTGTATATATGGACTGCGCAGCTTACGCGACACTTTAGTACGTAAGAAGAGGTGTTAAATATTGTTTCGTCTGATCTGTCAGAAGCGAACGTTTCATCAATCTACGTAATAATCCAAAGAAAATCAGTGAATTCAGTGTCAATTGGATTGTATTGTTTATCAAATAAGAAAAAATACAACGGTAAGTGATCGAATAAGAAAATTATAAAACGATGATTCTTCGTAGGGATCGCAATCCTGTCAGATGTTCGCGGGGGGAAAAAAAAATGGGCGGCCTTCGGTCGGGGAGTTGTTCGCGTATGTTCGTAGCATAATTTTTAACCGTGGACACAACTATTCAAGGTAAAGGATTAGAATAATTATTGTGGACACGGTAGAATTTATTTTTACGCTGCTCGAAGTCGTTGCACGTTTGCAGAAGCGAACACGTTCATCGCTTTATACGCGCTCATCATTGCCAGAAATAGATATCGGTGAGATCGTACGTGGGTGCTTGTTAGAGAGACATCCATACTTCTTTTCTCAAGAATATGTGAAAAAAGAAAAAAATGGTAGATCAGTGGCTTCATTACATTTGCTATCTATACGTCGTTGCTCCTCAGACTTGTATCTCGATCTGTGGATGTGCGCAAGACGTTCGCATATCTCCTTCTATGAATCTGTTTGCTGACAGACGTGTATCTAATTTAAAATAACATTTTCTAATCTTTCGAGTTTTCGCACAATTTTTTTGTCAATTCTTCCCTCAATCCCAAAATACTAATCTTCGGAATAATTATTTTAAAACAAATTTTAAATGCATTGAAAAAAATTATAGTCTTAATCAATTTTCTTGGAAAGAATTTAAAAAAAATTCGAAAGATAGAAAGTAGTTCTTTGTTTTATGACGTCGGTGTCGTACTTGAAACTTCAGAAAGAACCGCACTTTTATGGTCACGTTGCGTTAAACGCCATCTCCAAACCGTCGATATACATATAGGATATTATATGAACCTCCGAAAAACATGATATGTAATATTGTCTCACTTGAACTACGGTCGCAATATATACAACAATATGATTTTGAATAAAGAAAAAACTAAATAAATAGCCAATCACGTAAAAACAGTAATTTTATATTAGTTATTTTATAGTTAGTTCTACATGCGGTATATTTGATGATTAATATGATTACCAGAGACACAGTATATTAATTATTTTTGTTCTTTAAATTGTTACAGATCGGTGACAAATGGGGAAAGACTATTACAGGATATTAGGCATAAATAAAAGTGCCACCGATGATGAGATCAAGAAAGCCTACAGGAAGTTAGCTTTAAAATACCATCCTGATAAGAACAGAAGTGCTGGAGCGGAAGAAAAGTTCAAGGAAATAGCCGAGGCTTACGAAGTACTTTCAGATGCCAAGAAGAGGGAAGTCTACGACAAGTTTGGCGAAGAAGGGTTGAAGGGTGGAGCTGGAACAACGGGAGGTGGTGGCGGTGGCACGACGTACACGTTCCATGGAGATCCAAAAGCGACATTTGCTCAATTCTTTGGTTCTGCTAGTCCCTTCCAAACCTTCTTTGAATTTGGTGGTCCAATCGGGAATAGAGTATTTAGTTTCCACGATGATGACATGGACATAGATGATATTGGTCTAGGTGTTGGTCCTCAACGACCAGGTGGTCAAGGAGGAGCATTTAGATCGCATTCGTTCAATTTCGTAGGTCCAAATTCTGGTAGAGGAGGTGGCAAAGATCGTGCCCAAGATCCTGCTATAGAGCATGACTTGTACATCACGTTGGAAGAGATTCTGCGCGGTTGTACAAAGAAAATGAAAATTTCCAGGCGGGTTGTACAGCCCGATGGCAGCACGAAAAAGGAGGATAAGGTTCTAACGATTAACGTGAAACCAGGATGGAAGGCTGGCACCAAGATCACATTCCCGAAAGAAGGTGATCAAGGTCGTGGTAAAGTTCCAGCAGATATTGTTTTTATTATTAGGGACAAACCACATCCTCTGTTTAGAAGGGAAGGAAGCGACATAAGATACACCTGCAAAATAAGCTTAAAACAAGCTTTATGCGGTACTATTATCGAAGTTCCTACACTGACTGGTGAAAAGATCAACTTAAACCTGACGAGAGAAATTGTTAAGCCCAATTCGGTCAAGAGGATTCAAGGTCATGGTCTACCATTCCCGAAGGAACCGTCACGGAAAGGTGATCTTCTGGTTTCGTTCGACATCAGATTTCCGGAGACATTAACGCAAAGTGCAAAGGACATATTATATGATACTTTGCCAAATTGAACTTGCGAATGAAGAGAAGAAACTATGGATAAATGTCATCGCAACGACAGTCCTCTAATCGTCCCAATTGACGAGACTAAAACACTCGTGTACGTTCTAGTACATAACGCGTGGTTAGAGAGCTGTGAAAACATATTTGTCAAAGCGAAGCTAAATAATAATAATAATAATAATAATAATGATAATAATAATAATAATTTTATCTCATAGTTAGGAAAATGTGATTTTTCCGTTAGTCAAACGTAAAAAGAAAAATCAGTTTCTTCGTTTGGATTTAGGCAGGCTTGTTTTCGTTGATATTTGAAACGAATGGGAATAAAAGGAGAATAAGTTGTTTTGAGTAGTATAGTGAAATGTACATTTGCCTTTACACGCGGGACGAAAGATCCTGACACACGTTACGTTTTAAGTTATATTGATTATAAATAGAGTAAGAGTCTGTTGTAGCGAGAAACTCTGTATGAATGCGGTACCGATTACTTTATTCATTCTGTATATTCAGAGTATCTATTATGTACGCATGTATGAATGAATGAGTGCATTTGCGTACGTACGCATGGTTTCTGTAAGTATTGTTTCGACGGTGTATAAATGTGTTTAGTGAGTACATCTCGGATTCGTATGAGAGGTAGTTTCTGCAAAAGTATGACAAACCGAGCCACCACCGTCATTGTGTTCACGTTGTAATATATTTTGTTTTTGTTTATATTTAAAATATTTGGGATTCTACTATTAATTTATGTTCTATAAAATATACACACAGAAAATGAAAACGGTTGATTAGCAAAAATTGTAAATTTCATTATTTCTCTTTAATTAAACCAATAATGAGGAGCCAGTGGAACGTTTTTGTCATACTAAAGCAGACGCGCGTGTAAACGAAATTATTTGTAACGTCGAGCTGATTGTTTTCTTATGTAACGCGTCATAATTTTAATGGTTGGTTAATTATTTGTACGCTAAAATAATATCATCGATACAATTAAGTGACACTGTCTCTCTGTATTTTTATTCGATCCTTTGGTCTCTTCGAATCGCTCCTACGCTGAATATAACATTGGGACACTCCTAAAATAGACAGCGAGTAGGTGACGTCATCGTCCTATCTCCCCGAGATACTTTCACATACAACTACATAGTGAAACAGTAAAGATTCAGTGTAAATACCTGTACGTATGCTCGCATACAAGCTGCGTACCCTTCATTTTGATACACATGTATACACATATTATATATATATAGACGTATATGTATATTGGTATACGATTTTGTAGTGTATCGACGTGTTTATATTTATACTGTATATACGAAACGAAGGAAGGGGTTAGATAATAATAACAATCAGATAGCAAACGAAAATAAGTATACACGACAAAAATATCCTGCTGCATAGGTTTACATCTTTTTTCTGTTTCATTAATTTTATCTCAAGAATTGTTTCCAATATAGTAAATGTATAACATCGCGTTGTTTATTGCAATCATTTGTCGAACCTAAAAGCAACTAAGTTGTAAATTCATTTTGGAAAATAGATTCAATTCTGTATCATGTAACTTCAATTGAAAACAAATAAAATTATGATTACTCTACTTTCTCGTCCGATTCAATAACACGAAATTCAACTTTCTCCGTGGTTTTCGGGAATTCAATATAATCTTTATCGACCCATTCGTCGTCGTCCGAGAGAAATCCAATACTGTGCGACAGAGAGGTCAATAGAGGTAACCCATCAGGTCCTAGACTAAGATACTTGATCACCTGATTGTCGAGAGGAAGCCCTTCGGCATGAGCGTTCTGGGGCCCAAATTGTTCGTCCTCGTCGATCTGTTGACGATCCTGCGACAGTATTTTCTCAAAACGAAAGCTCTCCGGTAAACAATGATGCTGGCGACAAAAATAATTTTGTCCCTGCTCGGCGTGGCACCATGTCCCATCTGGAAAGTACGGGTCAAGGCCAAGGTCGTTTAATTCCACGCGTGGCGTGTAATAAGACGCTATGTCTTTTCGTCGACAGAATATAGCGCAGGCCATCCATGGTCTTTCGGGCTCGTGCGGCGCCTGAAGACCGCCACCCTTGCCGTCCAATTCTGGCAGCCTTTCGCTGAACTCGGCGCACCTCAGTGCCGCGAATTCGTTCATGCTTTTGCGCTTCTTCTGGCACAATCGATCGTCGTTACAGAGGACAACATCGTAATGCGAACCCTGACAACCAATCTCGGTGTTCTTCGGGGTCGGCGTGTCGCAGAATCGTTGTCTGGTCTGTGCACCGGTGGACTTCAAAAGGCAACCGCTGCTACAGGGACCCGTTCTCCATTCGCTCCAACCACCAGGTTGAACGAACGGTATATCCGAACCTGGATAATAAATCTGTAAGGCGTTCTTGCACTCACCGCCACGACATTCTTTTCCCGGTGCACAAAATGTTCCATCCAACGCTGGTCCAGCGAAGTAGTAGCCGCTTCTGTGCGGAGTTTTACATTGCAACGATTCGCACGCTTTGTACCACGTGGCGACGCTGGCGTCCTTATCGCGTAACAAAACTTCGCACTGCTTTTTACCGGTCCACTGTCTTCCTGGTAGATTGTAGAATCGAGCGTGATCTAGGCGAGGATTCGTTTGAGCGGTTGGCTTGTCCGTGAGACAAGGTTTAACATAGGACAGCCTTTGAGCAACGTCGCGACTGCACTCCGACCAGATCGTTTCACCGTGCGTGCCTCTACTCGGGGACATTATGTAGCCATCCTTCGGGCACGCGTTTCCCGTCGAGTCATGATGCATTCCTAAGCTTTATAAAGAAGAATCGAATTGAATCAATTTCAGGTAAAATTGAAAGCTTCGTGTTTTTTTCTTTCTTTTTTTCATGATGTAGTGACATAGATTCGACGTATACACTTACTTGTGTCCGATCTCGTGCGCAGCTATATAAACGGAAGTAAAGCCCGCGGATGGAAATGGTTTCCCAAATTGATTCGTGACACCTAATTCAGATATAACGCAGGAATACCGATCGACGCATAATCCTCCTACTACTGCCAGACCCATAGTCGCGCTGTTCTTCCGTTCAGCCTCCATAACATAAAAATCCAAACCGGAAACGTACAGACCCATGTCCCAGTGATTAGGATGATACTCGTCGGGATTCTTCTTCATCGCGTAACTGCAGAAAGAATCTAACAAACGACCTCTCTCCCCGTCGTAATGAGGTAGATCTCTCGGTTGTTTCTGCATGATCTCGAGCTGGACGAGGGAGATGTCAATGGTAACTCCTAAGCTTGGATGATGATAAATTGCTTGGACGCCATTTATGTAAGCCAGAAGCATATCGCGGACTTCTTCGTCGTTTCTGTTGAAAAAAGGTGAGAAAAGGTTGTAGCCAGCTTCGTCGAAGAACACAGCCAACTGTAAGGTCAAAACATCGTTTTCCACGTCATTCTCCAACAGATCTCTTGTTTCGCTAAGCTCCGTCAAGTCGTTGTTCAACCATTCGTGATATTTCGGTTGATCCTCGACGAACGTGACAAGACCGTGAGCCCTTTTGACGATGTGAGGCTCTCCCAAGTTTTCCGAACGCTGCCCGATGTAATGATCGTCGAAAAATGACGTGTCCTGGTCCTGAAGCGGTGTAATCTCTAACGTGACATTCTCCAAAAAGACAAGACCGTGCTGTGGCATGAAACAACATCACTTTATCGGGTGTTTTCTCTGTTTTTCTTCTAAAGATCTATATTTGATCAATTATTGTTATACTGACCACTCCGTTCCTTTTACAGAGACTTATAGCAGCGGAGCTAAACTCGTCCCTGTGAAGATAATGACACGAGACTGGTTTGCTAAGTTCCGGTAGTTCCTCCTCGATGTCTTCGTCGTTGTGCTTCCAAACTCGAAACCGAGGCGCTACAATTTTCTCGTTTCTGCGTAATATCAAATCGACCGATCTATCGAAAGCTTTGAAACTTAGAGGCACCTGTAATTCGTCAACTCGTTTATCAATTGTTCGAGACTAATCGGAAATAATAATTTATAATTAAATTAAATAAAACGAGAGGACTGAATCGTTTACCTCTGCATGGTCCTTGGCGTTCCACAATTGCAACAAAACAATTTCAGTGTCCTGGCCGCACACGACACCGAACAACATCGTCAACGTGATTTCTAACGCGAAGGCCATATTTACCCGCTTTGAAATTCAAGTTCAAGTACTTAGAAGAACAACAAACATGTTCTTTATATACTTATACAGATACGCGTGTGGGTGCGTACGAGTTACGAAACCCGTATGCCGGCGTTTATCATTGCAAAAGCATATACACAATTGCAAGATGCATATGCTGGCACCTGTATTCGCAAGTGTCATTGACATCGAGATTTCAATGAATCAAGTAATAATAAATACAACGTATTTGCATTAGCGCGTATCGCAAAGAGGTACAATTTTGTTTGACAAGAAAGGAAGTGTTGAAGAAAAAGAATCCAATGCCTTAAGGGTCTATGGTGATTGTCGAGAGGAGTAAAAAGTGTTTACCTATAAAAAATAGAATGACTATATATGATACTATTTTGTACTTTTTTTTTTTTGTTCTGTGCTTCACGAATTAATGCACTCTGATAAAATCTTATTCACAGGATATTATCACATTGTATCAATTTCTTGTTTATTTATTAAATTATAGGCCTAGTACGTTGGTATTAGTTTCGGAATCGACGTTAATTATAATCACTTGTTACTCCTCTGGGTCGACGCTGTAGATCCTTAAAATCTTAGACCCTTTTCTTTTAACATCCTGCACATAATATACATCTATTTTTATTTTAATATGATAATAACGCGTTATCGTGGAACGGTTAAAAAGTTTACTAAATTAAGATAAAAATGTGGTATATTTTAATGCATTATTGATTGCTCGATGTACAAAACAGATATTGTATGAAATATAATCTGTTCAGGTAGAACTTTGTACTTTGTTGCATTATTTCTACAGAGATACTGTTTACATCTGTTTGTCGGTTCTACATATAAAATCGCGTTACGATAACTCCTTTTTCTTTTTTTAGTGTATATATTATTCGCTCACGCATTAGTACCTACTATAAATAAGTGCTAGCGTTCTTTTCCTTTTTCCTAGCTATTGTTTACAAAAAAAAAAAAAAAAAAAAGGGATTGCATAGACAACTATTACACTGTTTCCTTCCTGAATCCCCTCGAAAAATCGAAGACATTGAGAAAAAATGGTAACAGTACAATATATTAATTATTTTCAACGTGGTGTCATGATTCCTAATTTTAGATGGTTGAAAAATGATCGCAAATGGAAAGGTAGGAATGAAAGAGAAAATATGCTTGTTACAAAAAACCTTAGTATTAAAATATTTCAATAAAAACAATAAATAATAATTATGATCAATAATAAAATTAATAGAAGATTCGGCAGTGTATGTAACACGCTAAACTTGGCAGGGTGCCTACATATCGTTATTCATTATATGTATTTAATGTATAAGGGGATTATTAAATAATTCGATAACTAATTACAATAATTATACGGCGAGCGTTTGATTTCCTTTCTCGTTCTTTTCTTCCTTTTCTTTTCTTTTCTTTTTTTTGCTTTTTTACAGAATTAACTTACGACATTTTGCTCGGCTTTTCTTTTTACAACTTTCTGCACTATATACGACACAATGACTTAAAAAAACCTTATTTTTTTTTTGTTTCTTTCTTTTTTATACATCGTAAACGCGTACATATCACGTCGAATATCGCGTTCCATTTATTTACAAATTGTCTCGAATTTATCAGCGACATTTGTTGAGTCCGATACAAATTTCTTGGACAATTTCCTATATTCAACACTCGCAGTGAGAGAGATTATTTATTCTTTGGATATTTTGCACAATTTTACAAATTCACGAGTAAATTTGTGCCAACGAAAAAAAGAAATTACAAGAGAGGAACAAAATTGGGGATGAATTAAAATTTAATTTCCAGTTAGTGAAATGACTATTTTTTTCGCTGTCTGTCGTCATACAATTCATGAGCAACAGTGAACACTTCGATATGCGTATCTTCCAGAAACAATTGGAAGATACACGTAGCCGCGTATAAAATTTGCAGCGGATATTTGCTACGAACACACGTAGGTTTTGGTAGCTTCTTTCTTTTCTTTTGTTTATCATCTAACGTTCACCCACGACATCCATAACAGATGATACATCCTTTACACAGCACTTTGTATTTTTTGCTCGACCACATTTAACATGTAATAGATATGTATCATAATCGTTACGGACTCGTGGTTACAAATCGTCTAATTATTCATATTCCCTTCAAGGAATATAATCTCTACGGTATCAACATACATTTATGAAGGCAAAACACATTCTCACCGTGTGCCACGTATCAAATTGATAATGATGATCATTCCCTAAATTTGTTTACCAAAAAGTATCGTGACTAATAATATCAAGTTTAAAAATGTTTACCGGTGAGCAATGTGGTAACAGGGTGTTTCTCCAACCTTCACTTCTCAACATATGCGTGTACACGGTTAAATATTAATTAAATTTTCTTTATACTCGAAATATAACTTTAATTTCGCAGTACGTTTAGCCTCGCGCTGATCGTGTGTTAAATAAATACAATTCCTACTAACTAAACGTTAAGAAACAAACAGAAATTACCGAGCTCTTGACTTTAGCTCAAAAGTTCGATCATCGAACAAAATTGTTTCGTCTAACGTGAAAAAGAAGAAAAAAAAAATTATGCTCGAGTTAAAAACGTGCAATGTACCGCAACGTTGTACCGGTCTCGAGAGTTAAAACAAATTATTCGAACAATCACACTACACAACCAAATAAGTGAAACAACATTTCTTCCCGAGACAAGAAATGATACATTCTCAACTAAAAATAAAAAGAAAAAAAAAAGGGCCACAGACATTGTTTTTTTTTTCCCATTTCCACAAACCTAATAACCATAAGAGAATTCGTTTAAAAGCTTGATATAATCATTTTAGAAATGCCGTATATAAAAAAGAAATAAATTAAGATTGTTCGTCATTCGAAGGCCACTGTCCCGAATGATTCCAATCCCAATCCTTGCCTTTAGGACGAAACTTACTGGTGCTTCCAGAATTATTCCAATCTCTGTGAAAAAATTTCTTCTTAAAATGATGTCGTTCCGGATCGGATTGACGCTGATATTTCAGAGGCACCGAAGATGTGCTGCTGCTCGTACTACTGTTGGAGGGATTTGGTGGGCGAGGACTGGTCGGTGAAGGTGTACGTGGCGGTCCTAATGCCTCGTCGGGTGAAGGAATCACCGGTGGAGGGCCGGTTACGGTACTGTCTGATCCTAATCCGCTATCAGGACTTGTGTTTACTCCCTCTGTCGATCTTCTTCGTTTGTCCAGTTCCGTAGACGCGAATGCGACCAATCTATCGAACCCAGAACTGATACGATCCTGCCAATCTGCCTCTCCATCTGCAAAACAAATTTACCTTAGTTGTTGTACCGCTTGTGCACGGTAAGGCGGTACAACAAATTTTCATAAAAATAAGCCAATAACCCTTCTCGATCGTAACGCGATAATACATTGTTTTTATCTTTGATATTGACTTTTTATAGTTTTTCCATCAATGTATTCAGGTATGTGTGCACGTGCTAAAATCGTAAGATTCGTAAGTAACTTACAGAATTAATTAAAGAAATTGTTGCGATCGTAGGCAACTATTAAATGCGATCCAGCTATGTGGTAAATAAAGTATAAATATGTGTAATCACCGTGTTTACTATCTTATAATACATACTTCATTTTTTCTTGTACAATGCGTACAAGTACTCAACGAAGAGAACACTACGTGTATTAATCGCTTTAGTATATTATACTATCATGCAAACAAGCATGCAACTAAAATTACAAAAGCCCATCAACTAAAGATACAATGTTTCTGTATAAATTTAACATGCTTTGTTTGTTCTTTGTATGCACAGGTCGGTTGCGAATGTAAAATATGTATTTCCCTTGTTTAAAGAATTTATCGAGTCTGGCTTATTTTCATGGAAATACTTCGACTAAATTTTACATCTTTGGTAGAATAAAATACATACATTATGTGTATCTGTGGCTAAAATTATTAAAAGAATCTATAATTTTTTTTTTTTTTTTTAATCAAATGGCTGTAATAATAAGAACAAAATTTTTTGTAACAACCCCTGTGGGATAACTCACCAGCAACCACGAACCAACCCACAGGCAGCCATACTTTTTCATTTCTCCTTCTGAATGTGTCTCAATCTCTAATAAAACAAGCTTCAAGGGTTGTGAGTGAGATTGAGTATGTGACAGACAGATCTAACCAACAAACAGCTACAGTGCATCTAACAAATATAGCAAACAACAACAAAAATAAATATAAATAAAGATTAAGTACCAGCTCCATAAGATAAGATAAACCATAGAAAATGTTCTTAAACCATTAGTGCAAAAAAAAGAAAAAAAAAAAAACTATTGAAAGATGCATAGCAGAAACTAATACGACAGTGTTTTAAAAGGATAAAGCAGTGTTTAGTTAAAAGTTTTGTATAGTAAAGGTTTACAAGAGTATTCATGAATAGTGTCAATAAATTGTACATCTGGTGAATAATATGGTAACAATTTAATACAGGTCAAACGGCAGTCTTTTCTAGTCCATCACAAGAGTTCTAATATCCATTACCAAACAGAATAATATAAAAATCAACTTATTCGTATATATATAATATCATAAATGTAATTGTTTTATATCGAATATATATATATAAATATTTAGAAACTCAAAAAAATGTTGATGTTTCTTCTCACAGCCAGTCTAGGAAGCATATTTCAGAACTTGAAATGTATACATTCCAAAGCATATCCTACTCAAATAATTTGATAGAACTTATAATTAAAACACAGCTTATAAGACATTTTGCTTACCGTCATCACCGATACCGTTTCGTTGTCTCTGTGTTGTCATTTGGGGTTCGTCAACCAGCGGCGTAGATGTATTAGAATGCGGTTCTACAAGAGGGCTCAACGGTGCTCCGCTTGTGCTTACTGATGATACGCCTGTTTCTGTTTTTACTGACACCGAAGGTTGTGATTGACAAATGGCTGTCACGATACCATTCGTCGTTGTACCGCCATTACCGTTACTACCAGTTGTATATCGAGGATACGGTTGAAATCTATTATAAAGGTAGTACACATTATTAACTTTTCTTTTTCAAATAACAATCAGAAAAAAAAGATGCAAATGAAATGTCAATACCTTCTACTCGTAGAAAGTATTGGCTCGGTTTTTGTATTGTGGTTATTTAATATACGAGCATGTAAAGATGCAGCTAATCCTTCTACTGGTAAAAGTTCGCCATTCGACACAGCTTGGGACGAATGCAACGATTGCGAAGGATGAGTCTGCGCGAGCGACTGAGGATTGTCGGAAAAATACGACTCGTGATAAGGCTTGATGTCCGCACGAGGTAATTGAACTGGTGTATATCTGAACAAGAAGATACGAAAATTCTAACATAATACTGCCTCGTAAACACACGAATAAGTTACGTTCGAATTGACACATTACACAATACCTTTGCGGTTGTGTAACTGGAGTGAACAATACAGACGATCTTGAAGTAGCAGTAGGTGTACACGTCGAAACTGCAGAAGAAGTTGGAGCATAACTTGCTACATGTGCGAGAGTTGATAAACCAGCATCACCCTCGGCACTAGCGGGTCTACTAATAGGAGAGTATACGGTCTCCGGCCTTATCATTGCGCTCATATCAACGGCTGCATTTATTATAGATTGATTAGATATTTCTAGAGTCCTCTCGATTTCTCCACTGACCAAATCACCAATTGTTCTAGTACCAAGCAATCCGTTTCCCCCTGTTACAATACGATTGTCGTGACTCGATTGTCTGGAGTCAATTGTTGACCTATCGGATGGTGTTAAATGAGAAGAAAGACGTTCTTGAGATAGATGACGGCGAAGGGCTAATTTTGCAGGTGAAACCTAAGAATATACAATTACATTTATTTTACATATTAAACGAGTATTAGAACATCTCCTTTGTGCGAGCAATATACGCATACTTACCTGCGTATAATCAGGAGTAGAAACATTTTGTGGCAACGCGATACGTTTTCTATCTGGTTCAGTCTGATTTTGTAATTGCACCTGTAGCTGCTGCATTTGTTGTTGTTTATTTCGATTTTGTTGATCTTCGTTCAAAACGCTTGTAATAATACTCTTTAACCTATCCTCAAAATTTGCAACTCTAGGAGGTTCCTGAGTTCTGTTTGTCGTGTCTTTATTATTTGCTTGCAATTGTGAAGTTGAAATAGACGGTGAAGTAGTAGAAAAACTGAGAGATGCTTGCGGCAGTCTAGTTCTAGAATTGCTACCGATATTAGCGTTTTGTCTGTTTAGTATTCGACCAGCTTCTATCTGTCTGCCAGTTTCTAAAATCTTTTGCGCTAATATCTCTGGATTATTCTCCTGTATTTTTCCGATATCAGGAACATCGGGCCACTCCTGCGATCTGGAGCGTCCTTCTCTGTTTTTCCGCGACGATCCACTTTTTCCATTTTGTTGTTGATGATGATGTTGATTTTGTGAATGTTTTGAATTTACTGCGTCTCGTTGCTGTTGAACCATCGCAACAACCTGTTTCTCGTTGCTTGCCCTTTCCAATACATTCAGTTCGTGTTCCAACTTGGATACCTAGAAATTGATCGAAATTCGAATTAACCATCTAAATGTGGTATAATCAGATATACATATTTGAAAAAGGAGAACAATATTACTTGACAGTGTAATCTTTTACGCTGAGACAATGTCGCCGAGATTTCTTTCAATATATAATCCTGAGTAAGCGGTTGCGGTGGATTCGATATACTATTTGTGTTCGTTAGACTGTTGTATTTCTCGTGTAATTCTTGATGCCTAATCGCGGTCAATCTTGACTGTTCACTTTCCATGGATGCAACTTGGGCTTGTAGTTTACTCGCTTTAGCTTGTAACTGTTTATGTCTGAGAACTATTTCTTTAGCTTTCGCAAGTAAATCACCCGGTGATGTTGCATTTATACCTAACTCGGTCATTCGAGCTTTCAAAAGCGCTACACTATCGTCGATCAGTACCTTTATTTGTTTCTCTAACTGCGCTGCCCTTGATTGTAACTTTGAATTTCTTTCTCTTTCTTTTGCAATATCTGTACTGACCGATACTCTGTACGAAGGAGTTCTCATTGATTCTAACATGAGCATGAATTGGTCCCTGTCGATGGAAATTTTTTATACAAATTTTTTTTCTACATGAATATACATTATTTTAAAGAACTGATACATACCTATACAAGTCCAAAAGTATTTGTAAAGCATATGGAGTGGCGGACGGAGCAGGTGGTATACTAAGTTCTTCGTGTACAGAGGTGGAATGCGATTGTAACGAAAGTGACAACGAAGAGAGCTGTTGATCCACGCAACCGGGCGCGGGTGGTGGTTTCTTTCCCAAAGCTTGAGGAGACGTACTAAGTAACGTTTGATTATGCAGCAAATCCAGACCGGAAATATTAATCGCTTTCTTCGGTTTCGATTTCTTCACACCCCTACCCCTCTGTCTGCCTCTAGCAGGAGGTCTTGCAATACCGTTGGTTTTTCTATTTAACTTTCTACGAATTTTATTTGGTTGCCGACGATTTTTAATATTATTCTCATCCAAATCTGAATCACTATTCGTTCCTTGTTGTTCAGAATGGTTTGGACTATCTAACTGCCTCGAAAGATCTCGTTTAGCTCTATCGCCTCTCTCGTTTCTATTCGTAAGCTTATTACTATTGCTGGCAGTGTTATTTATCACAGAATCAGAGTTTTCATCGCCACCTTGTTTATTATTCTTCAGACGGTGGAAATAACGTTCTAACTTGGTACGATCGATTACGTGTAAATAATAAGACACTGGTTTACCAGTCCAAGATACAGAACCCTTTAGCGGTGACATTTCGGAGACATGCATTATCGTACCAATATCTATAAATAAAGAAACTGAATAGAATTCATGAATTTTTTGTAAATATTCTTTCAATATTTAGGAATTTGAATACGTTACCGCTAAGATTTCTATCCGTTATGCGAAAATTAAGGGGACAGAATGATTTTGACGATACGATACGTGCGCCATCCCTTAAGTCAGCGAAACGTTCTTTCAACTGATGA
This sequence comes from Stelis phaeoptera, assembly GCA_943735885.1. Lineage (NCBI taxonomy): Eukaryota > Metazoa > Arthropoda > Insecta > Hymenoptera > Megachilidae > Stelis > Stelis phaeoptera. The sequence continues at coordinate 7,310,789 of OX030939.1, read as the reverse complement.
TCCACCGTTGGACCAAATGCAAAATTATTGACAAATACAATTGTAGCTCCGGTAATGCTTTCGCGATGTTCGTCCGCTAAAAAATCTCCTTTTACCAAACGATATTCCCCGCATCTTTTTCCATACCAATTCAACCATTTACGAAAGTTTACTTCCATACTCTAATATTTGACAAAGAAATAAGAGACTTGTACATATAAAAACTTGTGAACAATTCAACAACAATCTTATAAACCAGCATACCTGTGCATATCTTGAGGGTACATCAGCTCGCTCGACACCAATACAAATTTTACACAAAGTGGCTGCTGCCATTTGAAGAACAACTTGACCAACTCCAGATCCCAAATCAACGAATACATCATCTTCTGTTACATCAATCTGATCAATCATTTGGCACACAAGCTCATAACTTGTTTCACCGTATACTTCCGGTGAAAAGGGTTCATACTGATTTAATTTGTCCGGTTCCACTACTGCTTGATTATATGTTTGTTGAAGTATGTGCCTTAATAAACCTCGACTTGGTCTTTTATTCAACCTCTGAGATGGTAAACTAGTGCCCTTTTCCTATGTTGAATTAGTTGAAAATAAATTTAAAGAAATAACGACAACCGAATAATTTTCAAATATCAACTTACCAGTTGAACTAAACTATCAATTGCTCTATTGAATTTGTCGCATAAATTTTTCATACTTTCATAATCCCTTGTGTCATAATCACATAAAATATTATTTTCTAACGGTAGCTTTAAGTCTGGCAAATCCTCGCAAACCCACCGCATTGTTTCGACAACATCAAGTGCGCCATCGTGTCGATCCTATAAGCAATAAAATTTTGTTAAATATTTCAATATATGTATCGACTTGATAAATATTGTTTTAAATTTTATTACTCCTTGTGCATAAGTAAAAACAGTCTTTTAAGGGAAATAAACATTTCTTATTTCAAATTGCTTTATTAACATACAATATTGTTGAACGGTAACAGATTTTTCCTAACACATTTCATAGTAGTAGCTTCAAGGGAAAGTGCTATAAATGAAGGACAAGTTGTATACTAATAAAAGTTTACAACATACCATAAACTTTACCTTTCGTTTCTTAAAATTTCTTAGTATCATAAATCACTGTCCTGAAATTTATAGCTACAGTGTAAACACCTTTAAATATTTAGTAACTGCCCCTTAACATAATATATTGTTAAAAGTGCATTACACGAGAAAAATACATTTTATGAAAACAATGAAAAAATCATAACAAACTGACAATAAATAATGTATACAACAGAGTTGAAATCATTGTGTAGAAAAACATTTTTCAGAAAAATTAAAAAAATAATGTCTGCACATTTTCTCTTGATGTTGTATATGTAAATAATTATTAATATTTATACAATACGAAGAACGTGAAATATTGGTAAAATTGTAGACTTCTAAACTAAAATAAACGTGACAGCATGACAAAATAACGGAGCAAGGATTTCGCGTCGTGCAGATAGATGTACGATCAGCTGTGAGAATATGGGATAAAAGACAGGTCATACACGCCAGCCCACAATACGAAACACCTATCATGTTTTCTCACATTTGATAATCTCAAGTGCGCAATTATCGAACTCGAACTCACAGATCCGGATCCGGAGGTAAGGGGCCATTGATAGACGATCGGTTCTGCTCCGGCTGGCGAGTGCAGGCGCAGCTCCATTTTAGCAGGGCCGTCGTCCTCGTCCCCGTCGTCGTCGACGTCCACTTCTTTAGCAACGCGTTTCCCCCGTAAGCTCAGCTCAGGATCTTGTGACGTAACCACTTGAATAAACCGTTCGGTGGAGGATCGTGGTCGCTTGTCCTCCCCGCACTAGGACACTACCACCACGTAGACGACGCTCGTGGACCCCCCCCGCTTCGCGGTTGCTTCCCCGGACATGAAAAGACACGAAGGGCCACCTTCAGCGACCGTCAACTCGCGGGGACAAGCGTTAGCCTCTGTGGCGAGCATTCAGTTTTCGACGTGACGATGAACAGGGCCAGGGAGGCACGCCAAAACGGCCACCAGGAACACAGAACACGAGGCACACAACAGAAAAACACTGACAGACTATTGTGTTGCTCGAGAAACAGCGGTTTGGGGGGGGATGACGACATCAAAACATGGCGTCATGCCTCTTCCTTCTACCGTACCGTGTTCATGCGGCAGCACATCCGGGTGTTCCGCGCCAACTTGCCTCACTGCGCATGCGTTCAGGGAACCGTTGAACTTTCGACCGCGGATACAATTTTCTTGTTGTGTTATTATCATTTTATACCTTTTAAACAGGATTTTAATCGTTTGCCTCCAATAAAATTACAGACCCATTAGAAATATTACGATATATTCGTTAAATGTATACAATTACTAAAGATGATCATACGTAGCATTATATGTATTATAATGCGATAATACGTGCTTAGAATTATAAAAATTCTGTTTATGGGAAAAAAATTATAAATATAAAGATATACATATCATCTATAACTTAGCTTGTTGATGGTTAAAACTAAAATATCCTAAATCAAAAGTTTATGCATTCACGTAGTTACATATGTATGTAGAAAAGTAAGTTTTGATATTGATATTTCTAGTAACGCAATTACATCTATGAGATGACCTATTGGTAGAACATGGTATTTGTCACGTAGGCAGTCACGTGCAGGTATCAGCGCCCCTGTAGATGAATGTGTAGAACTTTACATTCATTGATATAATCGATATAGTCGGTAAGTAAGGTTTCTTAAAGAAACAATTTTATTCTTACAGTACAAGACGTGTAGTTTTTATAATAGAAAAGTAAAAAAATGAAAATATTTTTTCAAATACAGAATTATTATCTTTTATAGCAAACGTGTAATTAAAATTACTTTTATAATAATACTAAATGCATCAAAATTGTTTTCCTATTTACAATACATTATACCTAAACGATGTTTTATAAAACTCTTAATTGCATTATTTAATATACACAAGTGTACATTGTGTATAGTATATTTCGATGTATTACTTTGTATTTTATATTTAATACAAATTAAGTTATAATACCGATATTCTACCCCAAGTGTGTATTAAATTTAATGTTTTATTAAGTTTCGAACACCATTCTAATCGATCTTCTTTTGTATCAGCTGATAGCAGATGCCTGTAAAAGACACGTAGCAATAAAATGTAATTATGTAATGTTTTACATCTATGAAATATTTACTTATGATATTTACCTAATTGTTGTAGTAGGTCCATTTCTTATCATAATTAAACTTTCGGTATCCCCAGGTTCCGAGGGTCTTGTTGTTTCTAATAAAAAGGTATTAGGACGCGCGCAAATATCTCGTGAAACCAATTCCACATTAGTTGTAGAAACGTCTGCAATCATAATAAAAATAAACGAATGCAGACCTAGTTGTAATAAAATATTATGATAGAAGTGCGTATGATTACTTTGTAAATCTAAGCTTCCGATAGGGGTCTGTTTGCGTTCATCATCAGGATATTTCCAATATGATAAAGTGGAACCATTAAGCAAACACCATCTACGATGCCAAGCGCCAAATCCAGAAACATCTTCAAACATTGTAAGAAATCCTCTGTGTTCGACTGTCACAGACAGTTCGCACGAAACATGCATCTGTAACTGACCATCTAAGAGAGAATTTGGCGGTACCTGTAAATTAATGAAAAAACATTTAATTAATTCAAATTGAATAAGCCCTATTTAAAAATATTATATTTACCTTGTTTAATGTAAATTGTTGCCGTCGTATTTCTCTTAAACTAAAGATAACGTATCCAGATAACTGAAAAGCAGGAGATCTAACAGCAGATGGACCCGCCGGGCTTTGAACGCTTGGCATCACCAAGCGACTTTCTTGTTTCAAGAATTTCTTTGGAGTTTTATTTACCAACTGCATAAATATTTAAGTACTTAATAAAACTGAATATATCCATATGTGTAATGTGTAAGATTGCTTACTTTTTTATTGCAATTATTACTACTACCACTGCATCCATTGCTATTATTAATATGATATTTAATTTCATGTGGTAGAATCTCAGCATGTGTTCGGAGCGAGTATACCTCAATGGTAATTTTAAAATCACTATACAAATTATTAAGTTTTAACGTAGACGGAAATCGAAGATACGAATCACCCGGTTCTACTACAACCACCGGAGTAGCAACTATGTCTTCCAAATGCCGTATTAAGCAAACAAAATGGAAACACGTACCTGCAATAGTTAAAATTAAACAAAAATGCATTTCCCGCTTTTTTGAAAATTAATTGGTCACTTACTTCTATCCATATTACGTAAATAATCTCGTTTAAGAGGTAAAGTAATATCGGAAACTGTCAAAGAACCGCTTTCTTGTATTTCCGGTGATCCAGGAGTAACAGGTCTCAGCGTGCCTTCTATTTTTAACCGCTGTACTTCATTTAACGCAGCTTGCCGCCTGTGAGCTACAATCGATAGATTTATAATGCACTATTTAAATAAAGTAATCAATGAAATTTTTTTTATACGGATGTATGACAATTACTAGCAACAAGTAACAATCTTTCCCCTTCAACTTGTTCCCTTGAATCATTGAACTCCACCGTAGAAGTGCATAGATTTAGTGCCTGACTGGCTTGACCGATAATTGTTTGCTGCTTGCATACTTCATCTAGCAATCGCTTGATTTTTTCTTGTACTAAAATAGCTTCGTTTCTAACGTCGGATTGTGTCGCATCAGGAACGGTATCAACAGTCTCTTGCGTCCTCGATATTACACGTACCGGTGTTTTGGGTGTCTAAAATGAGTTTGTGTGTTAACTCGGAATTTTAATACATGTAGAATTACAATATTTAATTAGCGTACTTGAGACTGTTGTTGTCGCCTGTACAAACTGACGGTGTGCAATAGTGGTACGCAATTATCGCCATCCACGATATAAGATTCACCTTTTTTAGGTGATCCTGGCGGGACTTCTTTTATAGGTGAACGATACGATGGCCTTAAAACATAATACACAGTTTAATATATGTATTGTATTTACGTCACTGGCACCATTATTTTTTTAACTCTTACCCCTCGCTATATTTAAAGTCTGTCGATGCAGTTGTAGGACTTCTACCACCTTTGTTTACTTTCGCAGGAGTTGGTCCTTCCACTGTATGTATAGTTATATTATTTTTTTCTTGCGATGTAAGACATTCATCCAAATACTCGTCCATTTTATCCAAGACTGAAATATCGGAAGTAGTACTATCCGCGTCTGGATCGATCGATCTCTAAAATTGTGTTATTAGTATATTACAAATATAAATGTATACATTTGAAATGCTACTCCACGGATTTTTATAAATACCTTCTTATTTAAAAAACTATGTTCCTTCACTACTTGCAAAATACTTCTACCAAGACTGGTATTTAGGTCTTCGCTCTCTTCGTCACTGTTAACTTCAGTTCTATCATCCTATATTGAAACGCACATAATTATAAAACTCGTGTTAAGCATAATACTTTCCTATTGAATGATTCCCTGGTTTAATAAAATTATTTTACTCGTACATGGTACTCTTCTTCTGTCCCCGTCTCAGTGTCGGTTCTTTCATCTAGACTCGTCATTTTTGATTCAGTACTCTCAACCGTATAGTCTGTATCGGTTTCCGTTTCCGTTGTATTATCAATGTCAGAAAGATTAGGATATATATGTCCAGGTTTAGGCGGGGGAACACGAACTTTCTTAACATCGGACACCACTTTCGCTCGCTGTGTCTTTGGTGGACTGCCTACATTGTCGAGCATAAAAATGTACAAATACCAAATCGATATAAAAAGATACATAATGTTCATAACGTGTACCTTGTCTTTTGATTAAAGCTTCATTTACAGGTGCTGTTGTTGGTTTTAGTGGGCGAACTGAAGAATTTTCGGGCGAATTAGATTTTTCCTTGCTACCTTCGCTTATTCTAATACACGAACCAGCAGCTACTTTTGCCAGTTCCTTATTTTTAGTGTACTGTGAACGCAACACATCCAATTCCTGTTGCCTTTCCAAATAAGTGGATTTCAAAACATTGTTCTCCGATGCTTGCATATTTAAGCCTTGTTCGAACTTTTCTCGCCGAGCATTAACAGAGTTGCTAGGAATATCAGCTTTGGACGACTTCTTTGCTGCAATAGAATCTTTAAATACAAAATCATATTTTCTCCTCAGCTATCAACAGCGTCCAATTTCGTTACATTTTCATTAGAATTGGTTAAGAATTAGATATACCTCCGCTATTTGCAAGTTTTGATGATGAATTAATCTTGTCCTTTTCTTGCAATTTTTTTAGAGGTACAGACATAGTAAGCGGCGCTTTGGGTAACAGAGGTACCTCCCCTTTATTTCTCTCAAAAAGTGCCATCCTCTCAGAAAGGGTCATTTGCGCTGGATCTTTCGTTTCAGAATTTTTCGATTCAAATAACGAAGCTTTGTTTAACACTGAACCTGGGCTAGACTGTTTTGAACTTTTAGGAGAGCTATTAAACCCAAATCTAGGTGATAATCGGGTATTGCTTGTGCTAGGTACTGCTTTTTTTGTTTTTTCCGGAGTGTTACAATTTTCTCTATTAATATTTTTTGGTGACTCTTCTGCTTTTTTAGTTTCCACCGATTTAGTCTGAAAAATATATAGAATATTACATAGTTTTCTAAAATATAATAATATTTAAAGGTACTCATTAATTAATGATGACTGATCAATACGTACCAAGGGTGGATGTGAAAGATCATCTTCCCAATTGTTAATAGTTGAAGCAAGAGCTGCTAGTCTATCAAGTCTAGCTCCTTTTTTTGGTGGTTTATTTTCAGCTACCTCTTCTTCTGCATTAAACTTTTCTTCCGTTCTATGAATAGGTGAGCTGAGTCCCCCATTATTGTCGTCTATGAAAAGAATTTTTTTATTACAAATTGTATATATCATTCATATACGAGACTACTGTAAGAAACTAGTTTTAACCAATATGCAATGTAACTTACCAGAATATAGTTTACCAAGTCTTTGTAATTTTGATCTCACACTGCAAACTCCAATCTTTTCATTTTCTTTATTTATATGTTTATCATTTTCATTAACATTATGTTTGACTGTGGATTTTGGAGGTGATTTTATTGGAGACATACTCTCTGTTGACTTTGTTGGAGTTTTTATCTTAGTAACTTGAAAATTATAACAATATATTAAAAGCATATTATTCATCAATATTTTATTTCATTAAGTATAACAACAAACCACTGTAATTATATACATTACCTGAAGCCTCAGCCAAAATTATATTTGCATCTTTCAAAGGACTGCATTTTTTTTTAACATTATGACCAGCATTTGATAGCTGATTATCCAATTTTTCTCTTCTTGCTCTAGCACGCTCCAACATTCTCTATTCATTGAAATTAATTGATTATTATTTGAAAAAAAGTTGGATAGAAGTAATTATTATTCTAGTAAAAATTTTTATGAATTTGAAAACATCGATCGTTGCTGTGAACATCTGCATACTGTAATTACATGGAAGAGACCTACCTGAGTAAAGGGATCCATTGTCTGAGAAACGGTACTATCCTAATCCCAACCGACGTTCAACTCAACTGCGCTCAACTCGGAGTCGAAGAACTGATTACTACATTACTACAACGACGGTTTGCAGTTTGCACTGTTGCACTTCTCCTACCAAAACCAAATTACTGCCCCCACTTAGTGGGGCGCAGTTTGACTCGTGGGATTTACGTGAACTAAAAAGTACAGTTACCATCAACTAAATGACGTGTTGCGTGTACTTTTTGATTGTAAAATTGTAAATATATTGAAACTAGGTTAATTAGGTAATATAAGAAAACGTGTAAACATGACTGATGAACTGAAGTTAGATCACCGTGCGAAAAAAAGGATCAAAGAGGTTAAAAGAAAAGCCAGGCCAGGTAAACATATCATAACCTAATTTATAACCTATACGTTGACGTGATATGGACGTATTATTTAGTTTGTAACAAAACAATCTTTCTTCACAAGTTATTTTATATTACTAGTATGACTAGAAGTAATTGAGACAGCGTTTGTCTTCTTGTGATGCTCGTCAATTAGAAACAGAATTTGGAAACGCTATACAAGACCGAACTGTATTTGCCGACCTTGGATGATGTAACTCCAAATTTACTGAAAGTATTACGATGCAGTACAGTGTAATGCACTTATATGTAAATAGTTAGCTAATTCAATTCTTAGAATATGGATAAAATGTTCATTGTCACCTAGTATCAGGGATACGTACAAACACTTAAATGTTAATAAAGCCTATTACTTATAAAAAAATAAGTTATTCTTGTATTAAAATGTCCCATTTTCTTTTGAGACAATGTCTGTTTTGTTGCTGAAGCGAAATATTTTGTTTAGAACTTGGCGATAAAACAGCATGGATTCAACATGGCTATAGTAAAAATTTTGAATCCTTTTGGAATGTTATGGACAATGTAGATCGTATCGAAGAATCCAAAGTGGCTGCAGAGGAATTTATAGAGAAATACGAGAAACCTTACAAACCTGTGATAATTCAAGGTGTTCAAAATGGCTGGAAAGCCCAATACAAGTGGACTATAGAGGTTCATTATCAAATCATATGATTTATACTTTGAAATTGTTTGAAATGTTATTAATAAGTTGTTAATAATCATTTTCTTTTCCAATATAGAGGTTAGTCAAAAAATACAGAAATCAAAAATTTAAATGTGGAGAAGACAATGAAGGATATAGTGTAAAAATGAAGATGAAGTACTATGTACGTTATATGCTTAATAACGAAGATGATTCACCTTTGTACATCTTTGATAGTTCCTTTGGTGAACATCCTAGACGAAAAAAGTTGTTAGAAGATTATGTTATTCCAAAATATTTCCGTGATGATCTTTTTCAATACGCCGGTGAACACAGGAGACCACCGTATCGCTGGTTTGTCATGGGACCTGCAAGATCTGGTAGGTACTGTGGGATGAAAACTATCATGGCTTCGGATGTTCGTACTAAACCATGTAAATAATGTAAATACAGGTACTGGAATACACATAGATCCGTTAGGGACCAGTGCCTGGAATGCGCTGATTTCTGGACACAAAAGGTGGTGTCTTTTTCCCACACACACCCCTCGAGAGCTGCTCAAAGTATCTGCAGCCGAAGGTGGTAAACAAAGAGACGAGGCTATCACGTGGTTTTCTATTATTTATCCCCGTACCAAATTACCTACCTGGCCACAAGATTGTTTACCGATAGAAATTTTACAAAACCCTGGTGAAACTGTCTTTGTTCCTGGTGGATGGTGGCATGTTGTTTTAAATCTTGACGAGACTATAGCGGTTACTCAAAACTTCTGTTCTCGTACAAATTTTCCAGTGGTGTGGCATAAAACTGTAAGGGTTCATGAATTCGACATTATATTTCGACAATTTTAGGTTGTTAAATTTATTTTAGTAATCGCGTCGTTATAGGTACGAGGAAGACCAAAATTATCGCGTAAATGGTTAAAAATTCTCAGGGATAAAGAACCAGAATTAGCAACACTTGCTGAAACTATAGATGTAAAAGAAGATACTGGCGTAGCCAGTGATTCTTCCAGTGGTTCTTCTAGTAGCTCCTCGAGTAGTAGTAGTAGTAGTCAATCGGAAGATAGTGCAGATGATAGTGGTCAAGAATCGTTGACGACACACAAGAAGAAGAAAAGGTATGTTTTCGATGTTTCATCATAAGTATAAAAGATATTTTACAAATTGAAAAAACGACCACATTTAATATTATTTTAATCAATTTATTATTTATAATTATAAATATAATTAGGCATAATACTGTCTTTAAATTTTTAGAAGAAAACTAAATAACAGCCAACCCTGACAATATCAAGCATTTGGGACCTACAGAGACCTCAGACTGTACAGTATTAATCAACAATTATTGTTTGTACTAAAAGTAAATATTATAATTATTACCACCTTCATGTTCATAATAAAATAAATGCTAGGTAATACCAAATTTGTTCTTATTAAGTAAATTTCTTTAAATTCTATACTAAACTGCCCTCGCGATAATGCACTTAATTTTTGCTAAAAGTTAATATTACGTCTTTGGATTTCATATATTTTGTTTATATGAAAAATGTTTCTATCTATTATTCAAAAGTATCATTTGTAAATTCAATTTATATGAAATACTTATATTCAATAATATAAGACGACGGTGTACAAAACTGAAGTTACAAGGACATTTAAAAATAAAAACACATTTATACATACATGTTCGCAAAAAATAAAACATCGAAACCAGCAAGCAATATGTCAGGTGCATTATCATTTCAAAGTTTCATATTAGTGTTCGATCGTGTTATAAATTAATAAAATAAATAAAAATATTTTAGTCATAAAATAAATACATTATCTTAGGTGCATGTATTAACTTTTCAATGAGTTGCTTCTCTGGAAAGTTCTTGCATCTCTCTTATAGTAGTTCCACAGCTTCACCGTTCCGTCACTTCACGTCGACGTGGTAACCATGCAAAGCACCAAATTGGAGTGTAAACAACATAGAAGCAAAGTAATAAAAAATTAAATTAAATTCTCATATTCAATAGATATACAAGATTATGATTAAAAGATGTTATTTTTGACTACAAAATTCATTCGGTCAAACGTAATATTTTACATACAATGCATTCATAACCGCAGTCACACTATTAGCGATAAAATTTCGCTACTAAATCACATAAATACTTTTAAAAAGCAATACTTCATATACACAGCTTGAACAGTAAATAAAAATAATTCGAATGAAGAAATAGATGCCATAAAAATGTAAAAGATATTGAAATAATTCTTTTCAGTTTTTCAACAAAAAGGTATATTAGTTTAACGTAAATAAATTTCGGGAAATTCAAAGCGCATTTTCGATTTTCATTAAATCCGAATAATTTTAACAACGATATTGAATAGTATTTGAAGCACAAATTGAAAAATATTGAAAGTATGCTAGACAGATAAACACACAAATATGTTGTTAATTATTAACAGTTATCTGGTAAAGAGTTAGAATTTCGTTCAATACATGTATGTCAGGTCCATATGACCGACATGTCCACACACTTTTGAATAACAATAAAGTGTGTTTAGACAGGCATGCGCATTACCACATCAACAACCTATAAATGCAAAAAAAATAATATGCAGCAAAGTAGAAAAGTAAGTTAAAGGGAAACTGTGGAAATAGACATGGATAATGAGGAATCGGGAATACGCCACAGCTTCACCTCTCCAGAGCTGCAATTAATATTCAAGACGTTATTCCATCTAAGAAAATCATGATGAATACTGAACCCAAGCACACATTTTAAGCTAACCGGAATATCGCGTGTAATCGATCGTTTGAATTCAGTCGTAATTCAAATACCCTCCAGTATGCTTCGGATCAGTTTAATTATAAATAACGATATAAACAAATTACTTACTTGCTTGCAGTAAAAATGTGTTGTTGATTAGTTATTACAGCATTAATGGCAGAACCATGGGCTCTGACTTCTCCTATTGGGCTACACTCTCCTTGATCCTTTGGTACAGACCATGCCTTCAAAATTCCCCCGCGACAACCTGATATCATTACAGATCCATCGTTGATCATACATAAACCCAAAATCCAATCTTTGTGTGCATTGTTTAGTGACTGGACCAATTCCATTCTGCTTAAATCCCATCGTTTGATACACATGTCCCTTGAACCTACAACATTACAAAACATCAATCCATAAATCCATAGAAATTATAATAAATAATTTGGAAAAGTAATTGGACAAAATATTTACCAGAAAACAGCGTCGAATCGCAAGTTGTTAAACACTGAACACCATCATAATGTGGTGGTGCTAAGCTGATCGATTGACCGGATGTGTTTGGTTCAACAAGAGATATCAAATGATCTTTGCTTCCTGTTATTACTTTACCATCCTCGGCAACGGCCAGACACATCACCGCTGCCGTATGCGGTGTACTCAATCGACCGGTACACGTTAATTTACGAAGATCCCATACTCTGACTTTATCACTGGATGCAGTATACAATTCTTGTTCATCCATACTAAGTACTAGATCATTGATAGTTGTTTCACCGACAGGAAGTTGAAGTATCCTAGATGGAGTCGATAACGTGATTGGCCCACACTGAACCTGACCGGACGAGAACAAAGTTTTTATACAATTGTTGCCCGCTCTCAGATCCCAAACTTTCACATAGGCCGAAGAAACGCTGAATAATAAATCGTGCAGTGGAGAGTATTTTACTGCCACAACGTTATTTGGATGACCCGTTAATGTAAGGTTTTCAATTCCTGTTCCTAGATCCCATACTTTCACAGTACGATCTAAAATTATATCGTATTCAATGAACTTCTGAAGAAGTTCGAAATTAGAGTTTATTTATTTCAAGCATTAATGTTTGCATCTTGTACCTTTCGAGCCACTGAATAATAAGTCTGAAGTTGCACATATCGTTAGAACAGCTTTACCGTGTCCTTCTGCTACGTGAGAGCAATGTAAAACCGCTCTTGGTTGCACCTGAAAAGTATCGTGCATGTTGAAGAACCTTATGGAAATTGTTGGGTTGCATTAATTTACCTTGCCTTGATATTGAGAAATAATTCCTTTCATGGGCTGCGGGTCTGTCGATGCTGGTTGTCTACTCGCAGTCAGCCTGGAGAAAACGTTTTCTTCACGACTGTTGAATCGTCGGTACGTGGTTGGTGATCCGGGCGGTGACGATACATCTGTATGTGCTACCTGTTCCCTAGTTGAGGGTTTGTTATGTTAGCGTGTTAGTTAGCTAGGTTTTGTCATCAATTCTAATCCAGGCAATTATGTATTGGCTTGGAATAACGTGAATCGTGCAAATGCATCATTGTCAAAAAAAATTATTGATTAAAATTGAATTGTAAATTGGATTATTAGATAGTAAGTGTATTAACTGTGGTAATAATAAAAGTATTACTCGTTAATCTTTGTGAAATTATAACATTTTAATAATTAATACATGAACAACTAACAAGAAAATTAATTACAAAAGATGTGTACATCATGATTCGTTAAGAAACGTATTCAAATAATTTTAATAAAACAATGATCCACCAAAAGGGTCTTTTTATGAGTATTACCATAAGTGCACGCTGAATGTTTGTGCTTTTATTTATTAATAAGTATGTGTACAAAGTAACTGTTTACATATATACAAATTTTGTGATCTTTACACGAAACGGCATAATTCGTACAAATAGAAATTTGTCTGAAATTTATACATATTTATATTCCAAAACAATAGAAATCTATATATAAATATAATACATTGAATATGTTAAATTATGTTAAAATAAAACAAGCTTAATCAAATATCAGTAATAACAATAGTAAACAAGGTGTTATTATTATAGACAATTGTTTCCAATGTTGAAGTTTTAAATGCACTTTAGAATACAAAATTGAATTAAAATTAGAATCTTCTTTGTAACATAATTTGTATCTTAGTAAGTTTATTTCATAAATAACTGATATAAACAAAACGAAATAAAAGAAATTTGTGGTGCAACTATAAGACATAACAAACAAAATAAGTAAATACTAAAGTATATGTCTCTTTAATATATTCTGTTCTTCGTTTCAACAATATTCCTTTTGTTTTGCAGTTCTTTTATACAAAACAATTAATGCATTTGTTTGAAAACGACATAAACTTCTTTAAGAAAAAAATTTAACCAGTAGTGCACGAAACAACGCATCAAGACAAAGATACGTAAAAAATACAAACATAAAAACGTGCTGCAGGATTATCACTCACATGGAGCCTCCACCAGGGTGAAGCGGTCGCCGCAATGGCCGTGGTGATGTACTATCGCGTCGACTTAGGGTTGGAGAACCACCAACTATACCATGCTGACTTCTTGTTAAAACTAAACCCCTGATACACGTAAATATTAATATTTTACAAAATCGTAATATTTATTTAAAAATTAGGAACAGTTACACCTACTTTAGACTACCAGGCGCACTAGGTACTCTCGTAAGTGGATGGTTATAATTCTGAGTTTGATCATCTGCTCTTAAATTATCCTGACTGGCTGGCACACCGTAAAGAAGCTCTTGAGGTTGCGTGGTTCTTCTTCTTACTTTATTATTACGTTGTTTCTCTTCTCCAATTATAACTTGATTATAATTTTCGCTAATATTTCAAATGCAACAAATGTTAGCCAACATAATATTCGCTTCGTATCAAAAGAAAAGAGAAAAAAAAATAGAACGTTACATACTTATCCGGTGACGAGCTTCTTGAACTTAGCGGACTATAATTCAACGCGTTGTTATGATTATTTGTCAGTGATAAAAGATCTCTGTCACGTAATACGTGCTCTAATAATTGATGTTGCACGTCACTTTCTTGTGCAACTTGATTTAATCGTGACTCCATGTCACGAACTTCGATTTGTTTTTGGGCGGCTACGCAACTTTGTTCTACGGTAAATGCTAGCATTCTTTGTAATAAATATTGAGCTTCGTCTACCGAATGAATTGTCGATATAAGTGCTTCAACGCCCGGTTCGCCTTCAGCCTCCCCATCACCCATTTCTACCATATCGCGTTGGCATTCGGCAATGCTATCCTGTAAAAATTCGATGTTAACAAACAAACCAATGATATCAGGTTAGGATAGGAGACAATATTTACCTGCAAATAACTAATTTTACTTCTGACATTATCAATTTCTTCATCGATATCAGTCGTATCCCCCCTCGAACTTGCTATAACGTTTCTATGTTTTTGAAGCTTTTCTAATTCTCTACCTAACTCTTCTCGTTCCTGAAGAAGTCTTTCCATTTCTCTCTCCGTTTCGGCTGCCGCTTGTTTGGCCAGTGCCTGCTTCGCGATAGTCCTTTCAAAGGTTTGCCACCTTTGTTTCAACGCTTTCGGATTGACGGGCTTAGGCGGTGTTCTTCCCGCAGCTTTTTGGCTGAGGCCTCTGTCTCGTTTTCTTAACGCCGATACTTCTTCCTGTTTCCGTCTGAGCACCACTTCCTTCATTCTTTTATCCGCTTCCAGCGTTCGAATCATATTTGCGTTCTTCCTACTCTCCTTTCGCAACTGAGCTATCTCTCTGTTTCGTCTTAGCTCATTTTCTTTGTGTCTCTGCGCCTCCTCACGCATTTTATTCAAAAGCTTCACTTTCGCTCTCTTCATCTCCGCCAATTCATTTCGCAATCCCTTTAATCTGTTCTCATTTTGAGATTGATTCTTAAGCAACCTTGCATGTTCTTTCTTTGCAGACTTTAAAAGTTGCATCTCTTTTTGCATAGCAGAAAGTTTCTTTTCGTATTCTTCGCGTAATTTTTTTACTTTTTCAGTGGGCGGTGTTGGTTGTTGTTGCAAAGAGTGTAATACCTTATCCCTTTCTTCCTGGGTGTCCTTAATACGGGCTTGTAACTGAGTAAGCTTATCCTCGTAATGTTGTTTCATCGTTTGCAAGCGTCGTTGTGAAAGTTCAAGTTCTTGTATTAGTCGCTGTTTAACGTCAATGTCTGAAGTTAATGCTTCTAATTCACGGCCCATCGCTTCTTCTTCTTCATCCTCTTCTATAAAATATTACGTTATAGTTAATTTTTTCAAATATCCCAATCAATTTTTTAACGATACAGATTCTAAACGTACCTTTTCGATCAGAATCATCGTCCGAATCGTCTTCGCTCGCAGAATCTTGACCGATCTCCGTGTCATCGCCCTCTCCATCATCGCCTGTTTTACTGCTAATGTTAGTAGACTGTGCATGCTGTTCTTTCAGTGCTGTTAACGCTTCAATTTCTTTTTGTACCTCCTTCTTAGCATCGTTTAATAATGACACTGAATCACTGTGGCATATGTATCCAGAATCACCATAAGGGTTTGCTGCATTGACCTGCATTTGTCGTTTCTTTAGCTGCTGATACATAGCCTCTGCTTCCAGGAGACGGGCTCTTAGCTCTTCTATCTCTTGAACATATCCCTGTACTAAACTTGTTACTTCGCTATTCTCGCCCGTTGACGATACCCACTGACCAGCAGCTTTCTCTGCCAGCAGAAGAACATTTTTTGCAGTCAGTGCTTCAACTGTCTCTGAAAGAGCTTTTACTCTAGTACGAAGACTTTGTAGCTCACTATTCAGCATTTGATTTTCATGCCAAGCATCGTTTACACCATCTTCGCCGATAACTCTTTTGCCTGTGGAAGTAAACGGTAAATTAAAACATCGAAACGTTTTTATTTTGATAAGCTTTATTTGATCTTTTAAACATTCACCTTGTCTGTATTCCATTAATTCTAGTTGTAGCTGTTGAATCTCTCTTCTAAGAGAAGCAATTGTTCTTGAGCTCTTATCTTGATTAATTGTAACTTTGTTCTTAATATTCCTTGCTCTATTTGCATATTTTAGAGTACTTAAAGTTTCCATAAAATCTCTGTCGCTTGGGGAGACACAAGCTATCATAACAGTTTGACTATTGCCTACAAACCATTATTAATATACCATTACCAAATAGAATATTTACTTCAAAAATATACAATTTAACACTATGTTACCTCCTAATGAGTCTTGAAGTAATCTAGTCAATTTTGAATCTCTATATGGTACATGTAGAGTTTTCTTCGATTTATCCCCAAGTGCAGAAATTACGTTACCTAGAGCCAACTATAATGTATGTAATTACGAGCGATTAGTATCGATTACTCCTCTTGTGAATGTATCTATATATGATCGTAAAATATTTTACCAATCCACAGTTTATAGATATTCCCTCCTTTGCTCTATCTCCAGTGGCACCGGTTCTTTTTAGCCTTTCTGAACCAGCCAGATCTACAAAGTGAAACTTAGCAGTTAAAGTTTCAAATTCACTTGCAGGTTCTGTGCCGCTTGTATCAACATCAGCATCTGGATCTTCAACTTTTACGTATCTTTGTTGCTTTATATGTAGCGTGAATATTGCATGTGATCTTGATGACTGAGTATTCATTTGAGTAGATCCTGTTGTACGTGACAATGCTCCCAATCGTAAATATTCCAATGCTTGTTCCGGACTAGTTACAATTCGTGGTTCTACTCCAGCTAAATGAATGTTGCCAGAGGTATCTTCGTGAATACGAGCACCACCTCTGGGTCCACCAGGTTCCAGTAGATCTTTCAAATCCTCGTTATACAATTCCAAAAACTGGGCAGTAACCTATTATAAAATTTTTATTAAATATATTTATCATTTTTATTTCATTTAAATAAATGTTTCTTTAAATAAAATGTTGCAAACCTTAAATTCTGGAGGCATTTGTGCACATTCCCTGGCATGTTGCTGCTTCTCTGTAATCCCATCAAACAGGTGTCTAATAGCTCTGGGAATAATTCCAACTACAGTTTCGTCAACTTCTACATCAAACCCAGTGCCCATGGTGTACGTTTTACCAGAACCAGTCTGACCATAAGCAAGGACAGTTGCATTGTATCCATCTAATGCACCTTCTATTAGTCGTGCAACACATGTTTCATAAATTGTGCTTTGTCCTATACTGGTATCAAAAACATAATCATACGTGAAGGCCTTGTCTGGTCCAAGAAAGACCTGGGGTTCTCCTGGAGGTACTTGTGTACATATTCTACACATATCGATTACTTCGCGTGCTACCTGAGGCCTTATTCTGTAATTAACAATAACAAGGTATAATTATAAATTACAACTGAACAAAAATAAAAAATTGATTAAAAAAATTTTTTTTATATTCGTCTGAATAGCATTTATTACGATTATTTTGTTTTTCACGTCTACATTTCATCTTTATTTTTCACATGCGAATTATTTGTAATCAATGCATCCATAATGCAATCGTATTATGTATATCACAATTGCGTTTAAAGCGCCATAATCGACATTATGAGAATCGATCAGCTGTTGCCGTATACATATCGTATATACAAACCGCGCGCGATGGCGACAGAAAACAATACAAAACAAACAGTATGATAATAATCATTATAAAAGAAATAGGGTAAAAAAAGCATGACAAAAACATAATAATAAATAGATTGAGTTACGTTTCGCGGTTACAAAAGGATCGCGGTGAGAGGAGAAAAACTCATTCATAAGAAATCAAGATATATATGTGCGCTCTTTATACAACCGGTAATAAAGCCTACGCACCTTATTCTTTAAAAGGAGATATTATGCGATTTAAGTTTGTAATGCGGTACTGCGTAGATGAGACGCTGATGGCATACTAATAACAAAGCGTCTCGCGAAAAAATCACTGCTTAATTTAAAAACACAAAGGGTAACGGGAATGGGGAGGATAGGTATATTCTACATATGCTTGCAGTTTTTTTTTAAATGAAAAAATTTGAACTAATCGTATTATTAATAAAAATGTTTCACATTAAATCCTGTACAATTGATTTTACAAAAATTATTGCAGATGTTTAATTTCGACGTTAAAAAATATTTTCAATTGTTTCATAATTATAGTAGAATATTGTTAAAAACATCGCGAGGAATCCGCAATCCTTTTGACGTACGGATATGCTTGAATTTTCTAAAATCATGAAAGTGTAACATGAATCAATGACTTTCACAATCCTAAGCGTCGAATTCGTAACAATATGCTCCCGATCAGAAAAGAAATAAGAAATAAGATAAGATGCAATGGAAAATACACGTATCAGAGTGTGCATAAATCATGACAGCATTGAGAAAATGTGGTGGTCTTACGAGATCGAAACTCGTAATCTTTGAATTTGAATGATACCTGGCGCTAATATTTAAATTATTATTAAATGAATATTGTTAGTGCTGTAAACTGTCACTGCACAAGTCAATTTTGGTAGTTAAGCGACAATGCATAGCTGTTCCACAGAAGAGCGTCTTTTAAAAAAACATTTTGGCGAGTTTTTCTTTTAACACATTATGTACTTACCGTACAGCGACGCGTACACTCGTATCATCAGACATTTCGATGTAGAATATTGTGCAACTTTTTAAGATGTGAAAGCGGCAAAAGTTCGCCGGCGAAATTAACGAGAAACTGTTGAGATTAGGCCGATTCTATTAGGCGATACGATGGTTATAATTCTTCAATAAGCGAGTAATCTAAATGCGCACGCGTTACTAGATGCGGTGACCATGAAAATTCCGCATTTTTCGTCGTCAACGCGCACACAGGCGATCGCAAGATCCACTCAAACATTTCTCATAATGAAAGAAAATTTCTATCCTAGTCGCGTCGACCCAAGGACTACACGGATCTTGGACTGAAGTCATACGTGACGGACATCTTTGATTCTTTATAGCACAAAGTGAACATGTAGCATCATCTGTTGACTATTTTAAGAACTGTACGAAATTGATCAATTATAAATATTATCGACTATTTCTTGTTAGAGTATTTGCATTTTCGACTGTAGGCAGTTCATTGCCAATAAGTTACCTGATAAATTTTATGAGAATTGTTGCACCGACGAGCTCGTCGGTGTAGCGGTCTTTATAAAATAGAGTATTATTCATAAAATGTAATTTACTTTAATTATTGATTTTAACGTATTAAAGAAACCTTGATGCATTATTCCAGCTAAATTGCTATCGCAGAATACTCTAATTATGGCAGTAAGATTTAAAGGCGCGAATTTTGAAAAAAAAAAAAAAAAATGCAATCTCTGGTTTCGTTACTTTCTGCGCTCTTCGTTAGGTAGCGCGAGTGGTACTGTTTTAAAAACGCGCCACGATATAAAATAAAAAAACGTATAAAGCACTGATCACTAAAATTTGTTTCTTAAAGTGACAAGAAGGTGAACGAAGGAAAACAAACGAGCTTTGGAAAAACCATGTATTATAGAATAATAATAGATTACATTGTTCATGGTAATAATGATATAGTAAACCAGAATATACCTGACAATAATAATAAGAATCTAAAATAACACGAATACTGAATACATATTTATTAACAATTATGAGGAGGGACTTTGTGAGATGTTTGGCAAAAAAAGAAAAAAAAAAGAGGAAGGGGCCAAACCGCTTAGAACTGCATTTAAAGTAAAAGAATAATAGGGTAGGGTAAAGGTAAAGATAAAATTAATAAGATCTACGGATTGATAAACCTAACATCTTCGACGTGTTTCATCGTTTTTGAGCATTTAAAAAGAATCGACTAAACAACCTGACGTGAAACGATTCTAATCACGTACAGATCCGTTCCTCCTCGCAAAAAGAATATACAGTTCGTTGTATGCAACAAAATATCGTATTTCAAATTAATGAAAAATAGAAGAAAAACAAAAAACAAAAAAAAAAAAAAAATTGAATAGAGCGAAAAATAAAACCAATAACGAAATACAATAAGGAATGACGATTGGTTGCGTGTAAGATTTATTACTAAAATAATTAAAGTTAACTGCTGAACAGCAATTTTACGTTTAAAAGAAAAACAAAAATCACGACGCTGATTCATATAAAACATTCCTTTTTCTTTTTTTCTTTGAAAAATAATAAAATATATAATTCGTTCTCCGATTAAACGTGAAACGCTTTATTTTACTTATATATCGTGTATAAACGAGGAAAAGAAAACCTTTATGCATATGTATGCGTACATATTACCTATAGATGCGTGCATGCGTATGTGTGTGATATACTCGTGTATCGCACGCACAACGTGAAAACGTTTCAAATATTATTATTTTCCTTTGCTAGCACGCGACGAAATTACTACGTCCTTTATTTATTCTTTGTTCTCGTAAACTGAGGATTAAAAGTGCAAGGTAGCAGAAAAGAAAAAAAAAAGAAGAAAAAAAAAACATCGAGCACATTTCTTTTTCCACTCGAGAACCAGCTCGTTTTAGGAATTGTACGTGGTTTTTCCAGACATCTGGAAATATCTTTAATTGCACCCTGGTCTTGCGGATTGGTCCTTTCCCACCTGCGCCATAATTATCAATTCTAACTAATTAATTCACGAGCTGAGATCTTTAACCTTACTAACGAAGCACCTCGAATACACTAAACGAAAAAATAGAAGGAAAAAAAAAAGAAAGAAAAAGAAAATAAAACAAATAATTGTTTGGGAGAACGACAGAAATGAGTGTTGAGATTAATTGGTTCAGTTCCTATATACGGACAGAACACGGTGACATTTTGTTTAAATAATTAGATATTCTTGTTTGTTCGTTTTGTTTTCAAATGTGACCAATCGTTTGCGCATTGTTCGCGTTAAAAAATATCAAAGCATGCAATTCACGTTGCAAGAACGTTACCGGCACGACGCTGGTCTGATAAGGTTAAATAAAATTTGACAGGACGATGTCGTTTCGCGTGGCAGCGATGCTTTAGGTTTCTGTTTAAAATAATGCAAAATGACACGTCAGATTTGCAGAGGCCTCGAAGGTGTACAATTCGACGTTTAACCAACTGGTTTCTTGCACGTTACGAACAAAGCTGAATTAATTAATTGACCGTCCATGTAACTATTAATTATACAAACTATTCTTAACAAGTTGGACGCCTGTTCAGTGACCGACACTTTCAATGTTATTATAACTGAATAATTAGTCAGACAAAAGGGTACACAAACTTTGAATAAACCCTTAAATGCGTGAACTTTATTTAAAGATAATTGAATATCTGAAAATTGTCAATATTTACTATTTTATAAACTTTACTGCTTTCCTTGGAATATTTGGTTCTCACAAAAGTCTCATAAAATGATTTCAGTGTAAAAAATTAAGCTAATACTTATAGCTAAGAACGATAAAGTTTGTTGTTCTTTTTGTTTTACTAATTATTCAATTATGCAAACCTTGAGACACCAGTCACCGTTAACCACCAAGGTAATCAACGTGTTAAAAATGAATGTTCCTTTATAAACCTATATTTTTGTGAACCATCGAAAGCCTCTTTAGGCAAGCTGGAAGTTGAATGGGCAGAACAGCGTGCACGAGTCGGCGAGAAAAAGCTGTCTAAATTGTATTTCCTTGTGTAACGTTCCCCTCCAGATAATCACTTCTTACATCATGATTCAAGGAGGTTTGGCAGCCTTTGCGTTATATCATCCACTAATAAACTATGACATACGTTAGAATGCGATATATTCAACGAATGTACCGGGTGGACAAACATTCTTCTTCTTTCTGTTCTTTGATAATCTTAAAATACGCACTCGAGATCCTCTTCGACGCATGATGATTTTGCACAAGTATGAAAAATAAAGGAGGCGAAAGGATCCTTGCCAAGGAAGCACTGACGCGCAGACCGAGGATCCGAATGAAACTCTTAAACGCTAAGCTGAAAATCTCTAATACGTACTACGATTCCCATACTATAATATTGTAACGAGTATGAATTTGTGCCACCCGGTATAACTTCGAAATTCCTGTAATTGCTTGGTTTTTTTTTGTTGTTGCTGGAAGGTAAGTACGCGATGACCAGCTGTTGCTCTATCCCGAAGGTTTGTTCTTCTGTTTTCTATGGGAACGACTCAGTATCTTGCATGAAATTACAAATGTTGATTGTTTCTTCCAAGCTGTACCGCTCTGGACGTGTACCCAGTCAAATCCAAAATTGAAAGTTGCAATTCGTTTTCGTGCATCCAGCGTAGAAACACTTTACGGTGTTTCCGGGTTTCTCTTAAACAGCGTATGAGTATTTTATACGTGTAGACGATATTCAATATTATGGAGAAGTAGTACTGGAAACAAGATCATTGACGAATCCTTATGAGCAGGTATGATCGTGTTTCTTGTCGTTTAAAATCACGTGGCAAACATCCTTTGACTTGTCTGAATAAGAATTGTTCCATCGAAGAGTCCAGTTTATTGTTTGTTGATATTTAGTATGACGAGTATCGGTTCTGAATATCCAGAGAATATACATATCAAGATTAATACATACGGTGTTGTGTTTGGAGAAGCTTCTCGCTATGATTTGTGTCTCGAGATGATGCGAAGGAAGACGAATGGATCCGTCGAAAAATAATTGGCGGTCAACTTCTGCGCGTCCTTGATATTTTGGTACGTTTTTTCATGTTTTCATACGTGTATTGTGCTTTCGAGTCCCTCTCTTATCATCCGTGTGTTTCACTCTGACTTTTCCTCCTTTATTGGTTAATGTTCTACCTATTTACATTGAATTCGCTGCTCCTTAGCTACCAGCCGGTACTCAGTACCAGCTACGAACTAGGCTATCACGAGAGCACGGGGCTAATTTCAGTAACGTCTTTACAGTCTTGAATGGACAGCTGACTCAGCTCGCTGACTATTTCTTCCTGAGCGGTCGACTCCGTCGTCTTCTTCAATATCGTGTATCCCTGGTGTATTTCTTCATTCTCGCCGTTCGTTTTAGCGTTGCTCTTCGCTTGTCCGTTTGCTTTTCTTTTGCTCGACGTTTCTTCTCCGGACATGCCAGGGTGAATCTTGAAGACGCTCTTAATAATGCTATTCACAGTCGTCTGAGATCGTTTCGGGCTATCGTTTTTCTGATCGGAAATGAATCTGATACGGGTCGATCGATTACTTTCCGTGTTTTCTTTGTACTTGTTTCCCTTAGTCGTACCACCTTTCGACTTTGGATACTTTTGTTGATCAGACGAATTCTGCCCGTTTGGAAGATCAGTGTTCTTCGTCTCTTGTTGCTTCTCTTCGACGACAGACGTGTTTTCCACGGAAGTTGTTGCGTCTCGGTCGATGGTCGTCGAAACGGAATCCAAAGCAAGAGTATCGTTTGGTTTTCTAGTTGATTCAAACGTTTCGCCATCGGAATCATTAATCTTTTTAACGTCTTCATCCAAATCCGTCACCTGAACGTTTTTCGTTTTCTCGACGATCTCTTTTTCAGGAGACAGTTTATTATAGGCTGATGCGTGATTGTTCGTGTCTTGTCGATCGTTCAACGGTAACTCGCGTTGCAGAACTTTAACAGGACTCTTCGGTTTTGTGCCATTGTCGGACAAGTCCTTTTGACAATTTGTACAGGAAGATTGTTTGGAATGAGTAGGTGAATTTATTTGTCTCTTGCTCGCGTTGTTCTTCTGAGCAACACCCATGTGTGGTTTGCCTAATCGAAGAACGTTAAGAGAAGATATCGTCTGAAGATTGAACGACGCCGTTGGTTCGTACTGTGGAACCGGTTGCACGTGATTCATACGTATTTGCTGCTGTTGCGGTTGCATTCGACACATATCGATATGCATCGCGTTATCCATACGTTGTTGATAAGTTATGTAGGTTTGGAAAGATGCTGCCAAGTTCGAGTTCATTGCAGGATTAACGTTCGCATTTGTAGCTGGATCGTAACTCAGAGTGCTGTTAGGGTGTACGTTCGAGTTTACGTACTGAGGCACCATTTGCCTCGGTAACTGTTGAAATTGATACTGTGGACCTGGATACGCTGGACAGTTTTGTTGCGGAATATTCTGTACAATATTATCCCTACCGCACTCTCTGTAATTGTAACGATCCTGTGTGATCCGTGGAACGTTTCCATGATACTGCTGCGGCACCATTTGTCCGGACTGATACATCTGATCGTTTTGAGTGATTACTGGATTCTGCGATTGATGACCACAATTATCGTAATGCATACCTTCGTTACCCATCGCCCTACCGTACGCTAGACTCGAATGATACTGTGGAGGTTGAGACGCGTAATCTTGCTGCTGATGATCCTGATACTGAGGGTATTGAAGAACAGGTGGTTGAGCATCGATCCAGGTCTCCTGTTGCGGAGGGGGTTGTTCCAAATCTCGTCTCGCTTGTACCGCGTTCCAAACTTCCTTCAATTCGCCGGTAATATCTCGATCTTTCAGTATCGTGTATTGCCGCGTGAAGACCACTCCTGCGTTAACCGTTTCCACAAAGTCTAACAAGAGTTCTATTAGGCTGGTACGTTTCTGTGACAAAAACATAGCCATAGAGAAGACCGTACTTCAGAAGTGTTTACAAATACCATGGCTGTAGACAAAATGTACCTTTGGATCTGGCGCATTTTTGCCATTAATTCGAAGAACTTCTGGATTAGCCATCACTGCATATATTATGGCTTCTTCTTTTGTACGCGGCGGTCTGACCCTCATGCCACCATAGAATGGTACAGGCTGAGAGGGTTTTAGTGGCATCGCAATTTTTTCCCAGGATAAAACATTTATATAGCACGGGACTGCTGTGCCCTAAAGTAACAAGATAATCAATTTTCAGTGTGTATTTCATTTGTGATTTATTGTATGGCATACAAACGTACCTGTATAAAGTCTTGTATACACATGTGAGGCTGAGGAGGGTTTTTAAATAGACGAGCGCCATTGCGTTTCATTCTACTTACACCCCCTTCTGTCATTTTGTAACTGAAAATAATGCTTATTTTATTACAGATATTCTTGAATCTTTTATTACAAACATTAATAACAAAATTTTATACACTTGAATCAAATAGATACATAAAACTGTATATATTTAAATTATATACAAATTACAAAAAATTAATACTTATATTACGTATTATTTTAAATTTGTTACATATCATAAACGAAGAAATTCTACCTTCAAAAAAAATAAAAAACATTGGGAAGTATGTTGCTAGGTTTAATTAAAACGATGGATAAAATTATCAGTAATTGTGTCACGTAAGCGTTACGATGCGACTGTAAATAGGAGCAATAGAAGGGACGGCTAAAAATTCGTAGTAACAAATGTAGCGGAGTAAAAGTATCAAATTGCATTCTATCATGATTTTTAATAAATGTCTAGACTTATGATGCGAGAAAAATGTAATCTTTTTTAATCAAATACATCGAATACAAATTGAAGGATAAGTGAGCGTAGGGAAATTGGAAAACTGTGATGATATCCCTGATGCGTTAGAGCCCTCTCGTTGCTCGACCATCATAGACTGTCAATATAACCTCAAAATTCGTAAAATTTCTACGCGAAACGATTGTACAAACATAAATGAAATGGTTATTCGTATGACGTAATATACCACAAATACGATATTCAGACTTTATGTTACGTAAACTCACCCCGCGGTGTTGTTTCACGAGTAACAACACTCAAACAAGCAGCGACACAATACAACACATTATCAAGCAGCTTCGGTAGAAAAGATCCATCGCTCCTTTTGTTTATTATTTTTCCGGAGTCTGCGCGATTCAATTTACTGTAAGCGCCCTGCTACTTTACGTGTTCGAATTACGAACTAAAATGCGCAATATGGCCGCGAACGGAAGTGGCGTCAGTTGCGTTGATGTGAAACGGGTTAAAAATTCCCTAGATTTAATTTTGATCTTCACTATTTACGTGCAAAAACTAAATATAAAGTACGTTATACTTGTTTCTAATCAAAGTAAAATTGTTTTGGTTTATTTGTAATGTTAATTGCGTAATATGATTTTCAAAAAATTAATCGAACGAGAATCGATACATGCG
Organism: Stelis phaeoptera; assembly: GCA_943735885.1. Classification (NCBI taxonomy): domain Eukaryota; kingdom Metazoa; phylum Arthropoda; class Insecta; order Hymenoptera; family Megachilidae; genus Stelis; species Stelis phaeoptera. Next base: position 7,284,254 of record OX030939.1, on the reverse strand, counting down.
AAGGAACGCTTGAATCGATCTTGCAGTGAAGTGGGAGGGATGGGCAAGTGCAGTGCGCGGAATACAGTTTTCGAACGAAAGTGTTGTAAAAGTATAGCATAAATGGTATAATTTGTGTACTATTGGTTATTATTGTTTAGTATTTATTATTGATATTATTATTTCACCATAGTCAAGATTTCAATGCAAATGTATATTGCCAGAGGATGCCTAACATGATGTACGGAACTAAATCACGTATATTTATATCGTTATCGATAAATTATCATTGAATTATTTATAATTAAGTTTCTTTTTTGCAGGCGAAGCCCTGATTAACACCGTGGAACAGTTTTCATGGGGTATGTACAATATAACAATTTTTTATATACATATCTCTTTACTTCGATCACGGATCATATTTCTATGAAAAAATATATTGTTCAGCGAAACGTTGCGTATCTCCAATTATATTTATACACTCATATTTATTAATTCCTGTGAACGTAACAATCGTTTCTACCATGATACATTATCAGATTTTGTTTCCGAAACTAAAATTGAACAAATATTTCATTTTTAACCATATTTTTATTGCATTTTATGTTTTGATACTTTCATATGGCTTGCAATATCGCGGAGTAAAAATAAACGTATCGCGAAACGATATCTCGATATTGTTATTAAAGAAAAAAAAAAAAAGAACGGCAATAATATCATCGTAGTTGCTTTTTTTCCAACACAAATTGTGCTCGCTTTAATTTCGTTTTCGATTAAAAGCGTCCGCCATAATAGACCATAATCGATGCCACGAAGTTGTCCATAACCAAAAAAAAAAAAAAAGAAAAAGGAGAAATAAAGTGTCTACTTCGCGCGTATTCGACTATGCATCGTTTCGGCGTGCGCGCGCGAACAATTTCGTTCAAAAAGTAGTCAAGTATATAGTGGCCGGATCGTTTTCGTAAATCGACGCGATTTGCAAGCGATCTATCCCCTATCATTATTTCGAATTAGCCCCGGCAATTAGCGGAACAATAATTAGGTAGCAGTTCGGAATAAGTTATCGTTAGTTTATTCGTCGAACACGATCCGTAGGATCGTTAGTGGCGCCACTTGTACACGGTGCATGGGTCGTGTGTGTAAGTACGTGCGCCGGTATCGGCCGAGCATCGATGGGGCCCCGATTCGATCCACCGTATCATTATGACGCCTCGCAGGCAACTATCGATCTCGATCGATGATATTAATAGTCGCTAACTACAGTCTTTCACGCCGATCGCGTTCTAAAGCATGTTTCGCTCGCTTGGCGGATGTTATTTCTTCGCTTGATGCGCGCGCCGCATCGACGGAACCACGGAATCGACAATCGCGTTCGAGTTTCGCGTTGTTCAATAAATCGCTTCATAAATAAATTCGCTGATAACTACGGACCTAAGAATATATGGACGGAGTGTTCCCGTCCGGGGTTTGCCAAATTTGCCGTAAGGAGGGTGTGTAGCTGTCTCTTTCCAGAATACGTTCCGATCGGGTTTTTCCGCCGTATACTCGATTATTCCCGAAAGTCCATACAATACGGAAAAACACGGCAAAACACGTGCGCTTCGCACGCTTCGGCTATATTCGGCTACCCGAAGGTTGACGATCGGGACAAGTTGAAGGCAGAGACGACAAGCGAATGAATAACGAATACATTATATCTCTTCTTATCGAAAATTTAGCAAATCCCTTGCCCAAAAGCTTACTATAAAACTAAACTTACTAAAAACTATATAAATACGATGTGATGAGGTTAGAATTACTTTCGAAGTATTTGAATCTATCGTAAATATTTTCTCGAGAACATTCGCGTGGTTGAAACATGGTAGAGAACGTTCGTCCGGTAGATTTTTCAGCCGCGAAACGTGTCGGCAAGCGTTAACAAGCGGAAAACGTGCGAACGTAACGCGAAGTCGCGGTATAGGGATCGTGATTCCACGGGACGTAAGGAGTCTGTAATGCGAAATAATGGGTATCCACCCACTCGATGAAAATTACACGAGACCTGGCCCTCGATCCAACGTTCTCGCCACCTGAGAGACGAGGAGATAAAAAACAAAAAAAAAAGAAAGGGAGGAACAATCGTGGCGCGCGTAGCTAACCTTTCCTCGTCGAGATAATTGTTTAGTAGGCGCGAACACCGTAATTAAAATCGAGAACGATGCGGATTCGAGATATCGAATCGACGTCTTCTAGTGGCGCGAGATGACGAATACGATTTCAGATCATTATAAATATATCGGGTTGTTTTGTACGAAAGAATTTTAGAATATTTATATTTTCATAATGATTTATTCGTGTTTTCACAAACCAGCGATAATTTATATCAGCAAGTTGGTTTTTAATACTTTGATTGCTGTGAGGGGTCGGAAAGGTTAGTTAGGGTAGGTAGCCCTTCCCAACAGTTACGCAAACTTATAAAAATATAATTTATATTACAAATGAAAAGTGCTTTCGTTAAGATCCGTCCGTATAATCGAATTAATCGAGATAAGAAAAATGAACGAAAACTTGAAATACTTATTACTTCTGAATTTTGTCACGACGATCAAACATAATCCAAGTTGGTAAAAAGAAGAATTCGAATGGACGTTGGTCGAACATTCTATACCCCACGCGAACAGGTAAATCTTCGGCTTCTTCGTTCTTTTTTTCTTTACCGGCCCTCCTAATGAGAGCTCCACGCCAACTCGGGCATAAACGGATAATTAACCGAGGGAGGAGGGAAAAAAACGAACAGGCAGAAAATGAATGCTCGCGAGCTAAAGTAAAAAACTTGCGAGGGTGGGGGGGAACGGAAGAGCCCCAATCTGACCAGGTGCATCGAACATCGTGTACGCGCCCCCATCGGCTTGCCTGCCCGTTTAAACGAACCCTGTCTCGGATTCCTTATGAAAATTAATTGACATATCGATCGACGTCGATGCGTGTGCGTTTCGTATCCAGGCTTCGTTCCGGTTATCCTTATATGGAGCAATAAACCAACAGGGAGTCGTCAATCGTTGTATCTATAACCAAAATATTCACCATTTTTCTATAATCGCGTTCTTTTCTTCAGGCTTGAAATTCTTTTGCAAACGAAATATTTGCGATAGTAAAGTTTTACACAAGGGATTTGATTATTTAATTAGTCATAATTATAAATTCATGTAACAGTATAAGAACGGCATAGAAATTTCTAAGTCGATTCGCATTTGAAACGTTGAAGCATGGGTATCTTCTTTTCACGTCACAACAATTCTACGAATCTCCATTCTTCTAACATTTTTGAAAGATTTTTAAGTATCGAAGCTTTAACGAGACACCCAATATATCCGGTTGTCTTTATAAGAATCGGAGTGCTGCAAATATTGCAGACAAATAAAAATCTCGTATTTCAAACGCACATATTAATAACCACTTGTATGCGACCGAAGTATCGTTAAATCTTTTTAATTAAACAAAAAAGAAAAAGAAAAAAATTAGTCTCAAACTGCTCACGGTACGGAATGTAACGTGACCTTTAATCGTCGCCTCAAATCAACGAAACGATGATCGTGCACGACGTAACGGGGCGTTATGTTTTCGCGACACGAGCCAAACCGATTGCCATAAACGCGAGCCAACCGTTGTAATTAATTCACACCTACGACCGTACGCGAGGTAAATTTTCCGAGAATCGAAAGATGGTTAACCTTGTTGCGATATCGTCGCCGTCGAAATGTAATCCACCGACCGACAACGATAATAAATACGGAAAAAAAACGAAAAAGAGAGAAAAACAAAAAATTCTTTTTAAACGAAGAAACTTGGTTCGATCTCGTTCGCATTGTTTATCGGCGTTTCGTGAGAGGGAAGGACGTGTATGCGTTGGCCACGATTAGGAAAGGGTAAGGATAATATAATAACGAGAAGAAAAAGTTGTGTAGATATAAAAATAAATAGCCAGGGAACGGAGAAGCCGACGTGCCACACGCAGAGACCACGCGAGACGTGTTTATAGTAATGAGCCTTGTCGTTATTTGTCCAGCGAAAGGGATTTATCGAGATACCTCGTGAGATCTTGTTGCTCGATCTTCTTCTTCTTCTTCTTCTTCTTCTTCGTGGTCTTCTTCTTCTTCTTCTTCTCATCGATGTCTCCTTATTTTCGTCTCTTGCTTTCTTTCCTTTCGTATAGTGACGGCCATTCGATTCTCCTCTGTCGCGAGCTTTCCAGAGGGTTCACTTGGTAATGGTGGCTCGTGTTGTGGCGAATATTATTCGAATTGAAAAATGTTCTGGAATCTCCAGACCCTTTGTGAGAAACCCTTTAGCCTTATAGGCACCAGAGAGCCGAGAGAGATTGTGTTCTTTGGAAGGAATTTCTGTAAATTTTATTTATATAATTGCAGAAGATCGTAGTGGGTTAATAATTTTCTTGTAAATATTCATATTACGATTAATTTATAATATTACATGTTAGTTGTTGAATGCCGCCGGGGGTCACCGGTGACCGGCACCCGAAGTTTTTCATAATTAAATAATTAACAAAAGAAACGATGAAATAAACTACGGTTAGCGTTAATATTAAGCTAATAATGCTGCCTATCAAACTGAAAGGTCAGATTTAAAAATTAATTAACGCGTCTGACTACATACGTCTATTTTCACTGTGGCGTTCAACGTGTTAACCCTCGGTCGGTATCAATTTCTAAATTTTCCTTTATTTCAATACAAGTTCACAGGGTTGATTTTATTCAATTATAATATTAACCATTTTTATCGATAACTTCTTGCCATCTTTCTACCAACTTGGGTTGTGCAATAGCGCTATGAAGAACAAATGCAAATCGAAATGAAACTGTGTCACCGCTTATCGTTTCCCAAACTGTGCCCACATTCCCCCTTTTCCCGATCCCACTTTTCATCCCCATCCGGGGAACGCACAAATCATCGGCATCGTCACGCATTAAGAGCGTATTACAATGATTGGAAAGTGATAACCGTAATAACCGAGACGAGGGAATACCCGGTGCCGTGTACGCGGTCCGAGAAGAGGCGTCGACCGATCAGAGAATCGGCTTTAAATCGCCGATAATTTCTTTCTCCGTCCTCGTCGGTTCTGTTGGTGGCGAGGTGTACGTGGCGTGGGTATCGAGTGGCCGGCCAGCTAACGGGTGATCGGCTCGTAAAATTTTGTGACATCCAAATTATCCGAATGCAAATGGCGCGCACCTCTCTTATAACGAACCCGTAACCCCTATTCTTTTGCCTCGTCATGGAAGAAAAAAACAAAAAAAAAAAAGAAGAAGAAGAAGAAGAACACACCTTATAAAATCGTTGTTGCCCATCATAATCTCGATCGTTCGGTATGTTAAAGCATAGTAGGGGATAACGACGACAGGGCCGTGCAACTTCCGCGTTTCGCGGCCAGGGTACAAATCACGGGAATTGTCACACATTAAGGGGCGTATTACGGTGATTCGTTCGACAGATAGGCTTAATAACGAGGCAACAAAGCACACGTGTGTAAAAAGAGGGGCCGAGCGATAGAGGGTGGGTATCAGAGGCGTCGACCGTGCAGAAAATCATCTTTAAACCGCCGATAATTTCTTCGTTCGTTCATTTTTGTTTTTTCTTTCTTTCTTTCTTCCTGTTTCTTCGTGGCCCCGAGGCCGAGCCGGTGGTAAGTATATCGGAGCCACGTTAGGGTCACGAGCGGCTCTTTCTTGGCTCGTCCCGAACGAGGGCCCCGGCATGGTGTGATCTTATTATACCGCGAAGCGATGATGACCGTGTTTAGGTGCTGGCTTGCCAGATTTAAGAATACACCGGCCTATGGGTCCCTCCTCTTCCTCCACCTCTTTCTGCATCGACGATTATGGTAACGAGGTCTCTTTAGTCACGTTGACGTACACCTTATTCGCGCTTCACGCTGCTATTTTTCTTATGTTGTGTACGCGCGTGTGTGTGTGTGTGTGTATACTGTTTTATAAGAATGTGTATGGTGTGTGGATAGCCTGTACGAGTGGTTTGTCGTTGCCTCCTTATTGAAACTTTGTGGTCACCACGATGGCGGCTGCTCGACTGGGGAACTGTCAAAAAGCGTTAGACGAACGATGGCACGCGTTCCAACGAACCGATTCACGATGATTCTTTACCGATCGTTAACAATATATATTCGCAGAATTTGATATTTGTTGTGTAGGTAAAAAGGAATTTGGTAGGTGTGAATGTGTTATGAAATAGGGAGACAGAAATAGAGGAGGTTGGGATAAAGGTGAAGGAAAATTTAGAAATTGATACCAACCAAGGGTTAATAATAATTTTTGGCCCAGTGGAACATGTAATATTGTAAATTAACTGTAATACGAATAGTTACAACATAATTCACGATAAAAATTGGATTGATTGCCGAAGCGGATATGGGAACGTGCTGATTGGTGAGAAATGGATAGTTAATGTTCAAATGTAAAAGCTTTGAATATTTGAGTACTCGAATTATTCCAATTTCGAATTCAAAATGAAATTTATTCAAATTCATATATCTCCATATTTAACAAAAAGTAGGAAATTAAACAAATCAAGGATTCTCGAACCGTTTTAGAAATAATAACACGTCCCGTGTTAAGTTCGCAACGCGTGTCCGTTTTCGCGTCAGGATAAATTAAAAAGAGAAATTGATTCCCGCGGGAATCAGACAAAGGGGGCACGTTAGTGGCTTCGCGAAAACGTGGGGAGACTTCGTAATTATCGATGCAACCAGAGAGCTACCCAATGGAGAAAACAAGAAATGCTAAATTAAATTATCCTACCCCTGAAACGATGCTCAAATGATGAACCAACGCGTGAATTTCTATTTTATTTTGTTACAAAGCATACACATATCTTTATCAAAATAAAAAAAAAAAAATTAACCTCTTAACACATAGTATGCCATACATGACAGAAATCAAATTTTCGAGAATTTATAACCTTTGAAGATTAATCAAAGATCATTCAAACAATGTACCGGGTGAATTTGAATTTTCGTTCGTAGGATTTACTATAAACTGAAAAAAACACGATTTGATCCTCGAAAAGAAAAGGATCATGCGGCAAGAGGTTAAACGAGAGACGGATGGCTCGTTGCTTACAAAAGGGGTTAAATTTTCGACGAAAAGGATGTTTCTCTTCGATTCTCCGTGTTATATCTCGACGAGTACGAGCAACACACGGTGGTAGGGTGTTTCTGGAGGCATCGTGAGATTTCTCACGAATTGTCGAGTCGCCGTGGGGGTTGTGGCGTCGGTCAGGGTAGAGGAGGATACAGCAGGTACGCGCAGACGCGTTAATGGCCGCGAGAGCCGAGGCCTCGATGTCATTTCTTGTTTGCGATTTGTTGTTGCCGGTGTGAGATATATCGGGTCTAATGACAGGCCACGTCGTACCGCCGTACGCGAGCCTCTCACACCCCGTTTTAAAGGGATCTTTTTATTTCGATTCGCGACCTCCACGCTCTCACCCTCGTCTTACTCGTTGGCCGACTCAATTTTCCATCGTTCTCGTCAATTTCACGGGATATCTTCGGCGAATCGACGAAGCCACTGCTCGCGTACTAACGAAGATCGATTTTCAGAATAAATTTCCTAATTTAATAGCTTTAATAGTCAGTGTACGGGAGGCTTATAGCCTCTTTCAAAATTTAACGAATATCTTTCTCTCGTCTAAATAGATACCGTTGGAATTATTAGATTTCTATATTTTTAGTAATTATTCAATCCCTCTACGGTGTTTAGTCGAGTCTGAAGTAAAATACATGAAAATAAATGTAAGAAATACAAATTACTTCTTACAGTTAAACGATATCGCCATCAACCAATATCTAGAGAATTCAGAAAAAAAGAAGCGGGGTAGAAAAATTCATGTCTATTTTCGCAAGGATCGCAAGCACAAGCGGGAGATCGTACTCAGATCGTATATCGCTGGTTCGACGAGGCAAAGGTGGCGGGTTTCCTCGTGTAAGCAACAAACCACATCGCCACGGCTGTTTGCCATTTTCCAAGGTGGCTGCTTTATTATTGGCACGTAGCCTTAAATCTCGGTCTCGTAGGCGCTCGTAGGCCGTGCTCGTCGATGCCTTCCTCTCCTTGCCAAGTCGACTCGTTGCCGGCTATAATACATTATGCCTACCTAAGGCTGTTAGTGGCCACCTCGTGCTGGCGCGTTAAGTTATTAGAGAATCAATTACTCCTTGCTATTGTTTATGACGGCCCAAGGGTCTGACGTGTCTACCCTCCATCTCTTCCACCACCTCACCCCCCCTTTCGCACCACTGTTATCCCAACCCAAGCTAGTCTGCTTCGTCGTTTTTTTTATTATCCCTCTTCTTATTCTTCCACGTCCTTTCGTTCTCGTTCCGTTCGTCGTGTCTTCCTTTCGTGGCCGTTCATCGTACTGTCGGCGCTCGTCCGATCGTCTAAACAGGACCTCGTTTGTAGTCCTTCTCAAAGAGTTATCATCGAACGGTCTTGTTCCGTTTAACGAACGAAGCGTTCAGCACGCTTCGTTGCTCGCGATCGTCGCGAAAAGATGGACCTTTCTTTTTTTTCTGGAACGATTTGTTCCAGTACGATGTTAACGCGTTTAACCCGTTCGGCGATACAAACGAACGTATTCGATAAGATTAAGGCTAATTGTAAGATTTTATAATTACGAAGGATGCGATTGATCGAGTTTCAAATATGCTATCTTGTAGTTTCTACAAAATTTGAGGCGATAATCACCGGCCTCTATGGTGGTGTTGATATCGTATTTTGTGAGGTGCTAAGTGAACAATTCAAATTCGAAAATGAAACGATAGAAATTTAAATGACTCGAATAATTTTTCGTACGCCGACCTAACAGAACTTTTAACCAGCTCTAACCCGTTGACACCCAATTCGATGAGATTCCATGGAACGAAGTGGTTCGTACAGATCGAAAGCAAATTGAATTTCGTTTCGACGGGGAAGGCAGGATCGGGGAAAACGTTCTCGGGATCGTGTACGCGATCGTTTGTCCGTTCGAGCGAAAAGACCGAAGGCTGCGATGGGTGGTCGATCGTGCATGAATGTTTCATGGCTCCTAACTATCCACGAAACATGATCGATGGCCGGTTAGCACTCCACCGGTCGGCCCTTATGGCCAAGTCTCTGGCCTGTCTTCGTTCGTATACGTGTGATTACACAGCCTCGATGCCGTGGCTCGGCTGTGAACGTGTCCCTGTGTGCTGGCTGCTTGCAACCAGGCGTAGTTCATAAATACGCTGCCATTTGGCAGTAAATCTTGGTAGCCACCGTGAGGCGGCCGAAGGTGGTCTCTCCTCGTCCTCGTCGGTTCTCCGTGGCGTTCCTCGTTGTTAATTACCGTGTTTTAACACCTAGCCCCCACACCAGTTTTGCCCCGTTCCTGACTACTCCTCCCTCTCCCTTCCCCCCCCCCCCCCCCATCCTCCCTTTTCACTCACTGCGTGGACCTTCTCGGACGCGGCAAGCCAGGGCCGTCCTCTGTCAGCTTCTTAACTCTTTAAACACCCAAAGTTGTCTATACGCAATATTTTTGTGTCAACAATTTTGGGTGTTTTTCTTCTTTGTTTACTATGATATTAGATTATGGTATTGATACTCGTTGGCAATAGTACTTTTGTTTATCTTGAAAATGAATTATTTTCGACTTTTGGGGATTAATGGGTTAAAGGATTTTTTTTAGCCCGTTATCTCTTGTAGAATTTAAACGCAATTTTATTAGTGTTAGTTTTATTTTATAAATCTGGAGTTATCTAGGTATCGATTGGAAATCGAAATTGCGGTGAACATCCTGGTGTAAGATTATTCTTCCAAATATTATTATCCTGTATAATGAAATTTTTGATTTGAAAAAATTGAGTTCTTAATTAAAGTCTTGATCGATGCGGTGTCACATTTCAAGGGTTATATTTAAGTTGTTGTAGCACTTTGTATTAAGGTGGTCGATCATCATAACGAAGATGGTCATGATTATAATATGATTTAATTAGTATCACGGGTATAAGAATAATGAAATTTTGAATAACGACGAGTAGAAAGAACAATCGATCCACGGATCGATCAAAGAATACTCTGGTCGGCCCTGAAGCAACGAAATCACTCGTCCCAGAAGCGACCGCGCCCAATAGGAGCTCGAGTTTCAGCATTTTTCGAAGCAGCCTGTCGGCCCACCGTTAATTATACATTTGGCAGATATTACAGCTACCAGTTCCTCTTGAATCCCTTCTGGAGCTACCACGACTTATCTTGTTTCTAGAATAGATCAAACCTTAAGAGGCAAGTGTTATCACGTTTTATGTGTTGTTGTTTTTATTTGAATCGGGTTTGATATTGGAATAGAGGGCAGTCTTTAATCAAATAGTCGTTATAGGAATAGGGGATGCAGGGAAGATTTGAGTATTTGAGTATTTGGATAGGGGCATTTGGAATTCGAATATCTGTGAATTTTAGTATTCCAGTCGTTTCAATATTAAGTATTCCAATACTTGAAGATTCCAAAATTTCAATATTCCAAAATTCCAATATTTCAGTACTCCAATACTCCAAAATTCCTATACTCCGAAATTCCAAAATTCCCATATTTCAAAATTCCAATATTCCTAATATTCCAAAATTCCAATACTCCAATACTCCAAAATTTCAATATTCCAAAATTCCAAAATTCCAATATTCCAAAATTACAAAATTCCAATACTGCGAAATTCCAATAATCCAAAATTCCAATATTGCAAATTTCTAATATTCCAATATTCCAAAAGTACAAAATTTCAATACTGCAAATTTCCAATCTTCCAAAATTCCAATATTGCGAATTTCCAATATTCCAAAATTCCAATATTCCAAAATTACAAAATTCCAATACTGCAAAATTCCAATATTCCAAAATGCTAATATTCCAAAATTCCAATATTCCAAAATTCCGATATTTCAATACTCCAAAATTCTAATATTCCAATATTCAAAAATTCCAGAATTCCAAAATCCGAATACTCTAAAATTCTAATATTTCAATATCCGAATATTTGAACATCAGTAAAATTGATATTAGAAACTTTTATTATACAATTCAAAGGACGGTGTAAAAATTGTCACGATTCTCCTTCTCGCCGGATAAGAGATACAGTTCAAAACAACAGGGTTGCTAACTATGGTCGAACCTCCACTTTCGTCGCTCGAAGGGGAACAGTTGGTTTCAACCGGACGGTTAAGAAATACGATGGCCAGGAATCAATATACACCGATTCGAATATGAATGGCGTTACGCAATTATCGGTTAACCCACAAATTGATATAGAATTATGAGTGGTGATGGGGGCCGATTTCTCAACGGCCTTACGTCGCGGGCTTAAATGAAACTATCCATTCATGGATTTATAGAATTTACGACATACAAGTTCAGCTCGTATACAGAATAATCATTCTCATACTTCAAAATCATTATATTTATAACGACTATTCTCTATCTCTATAAATATCCAAGATTTTCAAAACCATTTTTGGAATTTTCAACTTCATATCTAATAAATTTATCGCTTTAACGACGTAAGCACCGTTCGTTATGGCGTATACATAGTTTAATTAATTGCAAGCAGCATCTTTTACCGAAGAATATTGATTCGGTGTTAACCCTTTGCGGTTGGTGCCGCCACAGTGGCGGTACTTTCAAATTGTCGTAGAACTCGGCGGCGCCAACCTTATTTACTGTTCAAATCGATTAGTGAAATACCATACTTTGGAAAATGATATTTATAACTTTATATATTTTATATTTGAATCATATTTTTATATTTGTTATAAATCACTTCGGGGAAAAACAACTCTAAAAAGCTAAATTTGCTCCGACTAGCTGGTACTTTCATCAAAGAAATTTGCCAATCGCAAAGGGTTAAAGAACACGAAGAAAAGAAAATCGATCCCGGCGGATCCCGGAAACGGAAACATCCGGGTGTCTCCGATGTACGATTCGGTTAAATCGGTGTGTGGCATCGTGTGTATCGATAGAGAAGATGTTCGTGTCGTGTTGGTGCGGTGGCGTGCGAGAAAAAGGGCGTGACGTATGTTACCCCGAGGTCCTACGATACCAAACAGTCTCTCCCCAAACAGCACCACCACCGTGGTTGCTTATATTATTACCGGCATACATATTTATGCCTGGAACACGCAACACCCTTGGTGGAAGTGGAAAGAAGAAGAAGAAGAAGAAAGAAGAAATGGAGGATAAGGAAAGAGGTCCTTGCCAAGAAGACGAAAGAAAGGAAGAGAAAGAGGAATGCACGAGAGAGGACGACTCGGTTGAGTTAGTTATTACTGAATCAATTACCCGTTCGTATTTATAGAGTGTAGCGTGTTTCTTTTCTGTTTCTCTCGACTGCTCCGCCACTCTCGACCCTTTCTTCTTCTTCTTCTTCTTCTTCTTCTTCTTCTTCTGATGTTGTCTTTCCGTGCGAGTCTTCGACCGGATCGAGAAGAATCTTCTCGCGAACTCGGAGAAGATTGTACCGAGATACGAGCGGAAATTGACGACACCCCTGAAAATATATGGCACCCATCGCTCCGACTAATCACGATGGTTATACGCTGGACCGTTTCGATCGATGTGTTTAGGATTTTCGTAAACAGATTAGATGAATGATAGCTAGCCGAGTCGGTTTAGAGATTCTTAGGTGTGAAATTTGCATGTTGAAGCTGGGTGATACAGGTATTACAAAGTTGAGGAAATTATGAGGGTATTTATTATATTAATCTTTTGCACTCGAAGCATAATTGGATAAAGCTTCCAAAATCCAAAAACACTATTTCCGAAGATAAGCGTTACGAATGCTTGAAAATCTATTTAGTTTTATTTCTTCTGTTAATTTTCTATATTCTGATATAAACGAAGCTTAAATTTCACATTTTTAAATCCAATACTTAAAAAAAGCCTCTTATCCCCTCAGCTTCATCAAAAACTTCGTTATCTTGATTTTTAAAAATCAACAATTTTCGGAAATAAATCCATACTGGCCCCTTGAAATTAAACCTAATACAGGTCTAACTTAAACTTAATCCTACCTCAAACTCGAGCTAAACTTATGAAAAATGTGAGGATTTACGAACAGTAATAAACGATGGAGCCAGTAATAATAAGAGATCGTTGACAGTATACCCGGTTCCTTGAAGAATGCCAGAAAGGATCTTCTCGGTCCTCGTGACCGGCAATAAGAACGGGGTCAACGTTGGCAAAACAATTACCGCGAGCCTCTCTGTTTCGCACACGGGTCCGAGTAAGTAGGTAGCCGGCTATTTACGACTATTGCCTTTTGGCTGGCTCGTTTCATTACCGATGCATTGCCGGATGCCACGGGGCACCGGTCTCCAAAGTCACGCGACCATAATGCCGAGCCTCGACTCGTAAATACCCGCCTAGAGGAAACGAGCCGCACGGAACGACGCCATTGTGTTACCTTATGGGTGTCGATGAAAACGGCTAGAAAATTGAATTTCAAACCGCGACCGGTTTGGTCAACGCTCGAGTTAATTAGTCGAAGACGCCGGCCTCGTTAAACGATTAAATCGATGCCTGTTGATTTTGCCGGCTGACCAGGCCGATCGATTTGTCGCTTAATGGGAACTGGCAACGGGGATTTAGCATTTTCAATTTAACCGTCGTCGCTTTGATGGAGATTGGCTGGACAAACGTTGGCCACGGCGTGGAAATTAAACGGGGGTTGTAAGAAACGAGAGACTCTAGCGAATGGGTTAGGATGGATACGCAAGAGTTCCCGGTGATACGAAATGAGTTGTGGCTCGTTTTAAACGAACGATTTCAGCCTCTGAATAATTCTTCTCGTATTTAATAAGTTCTCGTTACAGGACTTGATACATTTGAGGAATTGATCTAAAAATTGAGTCGAGTTAAAAGTACAATCGTTTAGGAGATGAGAGCAAAGACGAATTAAAGGTCTTTGAATTCTGAATGATACTTTTGGGACAGGAAAGATCGAGGGCACGGTGAAAAGTAAAAGATCTTGCGATCGTTCGAATCTCGAGCAAAGTTAGGGTAACAGTAAACCTGTTCGAGAGGTGCATGGTTCAGCAACAGTTCACATAGTCGTGGTTGATACGGATGACTCCCGTTTCATGGGACCCACCAGCGACTTCCATATCGTGAGACACGAAACAGACCACCCCCCAAGCTGTGGAACCCAATAGGGGTAACCCTTTTTGTCACAAGACCCACTGACGACGACATGAAAGTTCTAAAACGGGTCTCGTCGTGCATCGTACGATAGAATTGCAACAGTTTATTGAAATATTTGACCCTTTGCGCTCCGTTGTCTTTCCTATGGTACCGTACACGTAATTTTTATATTAAATTTATGTTTTATCTACACTATCGATAAAAAGTTTGGAATTTTAATTGTTACTCTTAGATTCTTACGGGGGCAACTTAAATCCCTCACAGTTGATTATATTGTTCCAATTGTTGTAGTTCCTTAATTAATTATCATTATTTACGAAGAAGTAATATTTCGTATTTTGATTAAATACATTTGAAGAGCTAAACATTTTAGTAATCCCATTTTGATGTTTATGCAAATTTCTATGAATTAATGAACAATGCTGATAATAAAAATGGGAAAAGGTGGTGCATTGAGTACACGTTGAACGAAAGCATCAATTTGTATGTATATGGACACGATAATGAGGGACTTGTTAAGAAGAATAATGAAGAACGTGTGCCAGTACCACGTGACTGTGCCCTTCGTCACCCTTTTATCCTTTAATACACCCTGAAAGGCGCATCATGGGATTCTCAAAACTAAAATCATAGATAATACAGCAACGACACGTGCCGTTAATGTCGATGATGATACTCACGTGCAGAGGATCCATACCGATCATCCAGTTCCTACTGCCATTCTCAGTTTCCACCTACGTGTCATCATTATATTATGTATTATGTTATACTGCTATTCGTATGGTAAAACAAATACTGTGGCGGTGGCTGGGTATTTAAATTAGGAATTGTTGGAATTAGAATTCTTGGATTTGGAAATTAGTAGCATAGAACCAGAAAACTTAGAATTAGAATTCTTATACCATTTATATAGTAAAATAGGAAGTCTTGGGGGTCAAATTAGGGATTCTTGGAATCAGGATTCGCAGATTTGGAAATTAGTAGCATAAAATCAGAAAATTTAGAATTAGAATTCTTGTATCATTTATACAGTCAAGTAGGAACTATAGTAAGGGCTGAGTACTAAAATTAGGGATTCTTGGTATTAGAATTCTCAGATTTGGAAATTAGTAGGCTCAGTAAACTTTGGAATTAGAATTTTGGTACCATTTACATAGTAAAATAGGGACTATGGTAAGGGCTGAGTACTCGAATTAGGGATTCTTGGAATTAGAATTCTCAGATTGTCAAATTACCAGCATAGAATCAGAAAACTTAGAATTAGAATTCTTATACCATTTGTATAATAAAATAGGAACTATATTAAGGGCTGCGTACTCGAATTGGGAATCTTTAAATTTAGAAAACTTAGAATCAGAATTCATTTGCTGTAAAATATATACCAAGTATATATTAATCAAGTAAACAAGTATTACAAAGATACAAACAGATACAGGAGCACAGTCGAGCGGGTTTCGAGTTCTCGAACGACTTTAAAGGCTCATTTTCACGCTCGCACGTCGTGGATGCGCCTAATGCTGTCCAATTAAAGGCGGCGCCGTTTTAAAGCTAACGCGACGACCCAGATCTTCCCCGAACCTGTTGTGTACCTGTTCGCAAGTGCGGCCCTCGTACGTCGTACACGAGGACATACGACGTCGTTAATGCGTGCACGGAAGTTTTCCTCGTAACTGATACTTGTCTCCGTTCTCCAGTTACCACGGAGGAATGGTACCGCGCCAGGGTACCATGACCACCTTAGCCGTCGCATTCGTTGCGCTCGAACGTGCAATTTCGAGACGGGTGCCCCCTTCTTCCACTTCGTCTGTTGTCCCCGATATCTCCTTGTCTAGCCGCGATTCATGGTTTCTCCACAACCTTGTCGATCTTCTTGGGAATCGTCATCGTCGTCCTTTCAAACTAATTACAGTCTCTTGCCATCGAATAAATTTTCAACATTTTTCATGTTTTCCGTTAAATTAAAAGACTAGTTGAAAGTGTAATGATATAATTTATTTAATATCTTGTATTTCCATCCTTTGCTTCGATGACAGCTTGTATATCTTCATTATTTTCCAAAATATCATCATGTATGTATACAATCAAATCTTGCATTCTCCAAATCTGACTTCACGCGTTATCGATACTCGAGCCTAACGTAAACGCACGCACGGCCCTTAAATCGCTCGTCACCCACATGATTTAATTATTATCACGATAGTAACAAAATCAATTACTATGTATACGTAGTTATCAACGTATTTAGTAATAATTTCAATGATCTAAGACAATTTTCCATACCTGACACAATGTTATATCCATAAAAGTGAAATTTTCCGTACGTGGTCCTAATTCGATGCCCAGTGACTGTATAATTAAAACGAATCAACTGTCACGACGGTAATTATCATACTACAGTTTCCAGCAACGATTATAGTATCTATTATAATATTTAAACGACAGAGGAATTTTAATTTCAAGTATTTCTAATTCGAATAATCGTTGAAGATTTATACAACGATTATTTGAGTTACGATTAAAATAGAACGAGGTATTGTGAAACAGCGTTTCTTGGCGTGACAAGGAGAAACCGCATTACGACAAGATATAATTATTTTTATCGAGAACATCGGAACCGGTGTGCGTTACACGTAATTAACCACTGTCAGTGTTATTTGTCACGCCACATTTTGTGCCAGAACGTACGAAGATCGCGATCGACAAGCTTTCGAAAAACCTATTATCGTGCCCATCGCCTTTTTGGCCACGTGTTGATTCACGTGCAACCCCCGTTGAAATAAAGCTGGCCCATCGTCCATTTCTATCAGGGATAACAAATGGGCGATGGTTAACGGGCAAGGGTGTCGCGTAACGAGATCATAGCACCCACGAGGGTAGCACAGGACGAAGCACATCATCCTCGTTGTTTCTCATTCGTTCTCATTCATATTCGCGGTTTCGCAATCCTTTATACAGAGTGTTTGCGAAATCGTGGTGCAACGGGCAAGGGGATGATTCCCCACATAAAATCTAGACCAGGTGTCGGCAACCTATGATTTATTTGATAATTTTAAGTGACCCGCTTGAGTTAAAAATAAATTATAAAACATAAACACGCAACACACTTTGAGACAGTGCAATTTCCTCTGGTGTAAATAATCTCTGATGTCTATATTTCCTGATGAAATAATCCCTAGTTTCAATACTATCTAGTGCAGTTTTCCCTGGTGTAAATAATCCCTAGCGTCTATACACCCTGGTGTAATTGTCCCTAGTATCAATACTCCCTAGTTTAATTGTCCGTAATGTCAATACCCCTTAGTATAATTTTGAAGGTTGTAATTGTCCCTAGTATAATTACCCCTAACGTCTATATTCCCTAGTCTTATTATACCTAGGGTCAACAATCCATAGTTTCAATACTCCCTAGTAGTTTTCCCTGGTGTAAATAATCCCTAGCGTCTATATACCCTGGTGTAATTATTCCTAGTGTAGTTATCCGAAATGTCAGTACTACCTAGTATAATTTTGCAGGTTGAATATTAAATTAAATTTCAAAATTGTAGTAAGATAAATTAGTAAACTAAAGGGCTGAGTTTGAAAATTAGTTAGAATTTGAATATATTTTATACTGCATACGTTTGACAAAAGAATAATTTTTGAATAGCATAGATTTGAATCGCACCGTTTGATCCAATTAATTACACACATTCGATGCAGCATCGTTAGGTATCTAGGTTGGTTGGCGGTTGTTTTTCGAGGGGGTGCAGGGTATTTAAGGGGATGATACGCGAAATGCAACAGAACGAGGGGGTGGTTTTCGATCACGGTGTTTCCAGTTACAGACACCCCTCGATGTTGCTATCGATTATACACCCTCCGCCAACGATACCAGGGGATACAAAACGTGGCCTGGGGTACGTACACGGATCGTTTTAATTATCCATCGAAGTAATTACAATGGGGGTTGTCGAACCATCGGTCGATAAGTCAAGAACTGTATCATCAATACTAACCTGACGTTTATTCCTTTCTTTACATTTAATTAGACGTCTATCAAAAACTTGACCTAATACAATCAGCTGTAAAAACCCAGCATGCTGAATAATGAAGCATTTCAGATATTGGCTGCACCTAAGTAAAGCTTCAAATTTGAATAAATTTGAATAACAAAAAAATGATCGTATCTTTGCAACCGATCAAATCACTTACTTGGGATTGGTATCGAGCAAATTGGAATGAAATAATTGTTAGAAGATCCTAGATCCTATTTCTGCATTTCTCAGTTTCTTAAATTGAAATTTCGATTTTCCATATAAACCAATTTTGATGGCTAACGAAACAACACTTTCCGACGTTATATCTCAAATTTTTGGTGATTTGAGACCATTGTACGTTGCAACGACAAGTGTCCGACGTGCCTGGTGAAAAGAAAAACTGACAATTGGTTGATCCGCCGATTCCAATTGAGCGAAGTCGAAACGGTCCCTAATCCATTCATCGATGGGCACGGATTGCGGTTGGCGCGGGTCGGGCATCGAAAAACCGGGACGTGTGCGAAACTAAAGTGACAGGACGGATGGTTAGGCGTACGCAAAGTAAGGACAGACTCACGATGTCGATGGTGGCAAACTCGCGGAGGCACGGAGGAAGATGAGGTCGGAGGTAACCCGACACCTGGCCGCACCGAAGGTAACGTGAGAGCCCCTTTACCCGCCTCCGTTCCTTTTCCTACCACCACTTCCAGCCTCCTCTTCGGGCTGCTTGCTCGTCCTCCTGTGGCCACGATCCATCCTTCCTCTTCACCCTCCTCCCGTCAACCGTCGATTCCTTGAAAGAAAACGAAGACAGAAAACGAGCCGTGTCCTCGTTGTTCCTTCGTGGAAAAGAGCACCACGAAGCCAGGAGGCGCGGAAGAACTCAATTATGTCCCACGGGTTAGCGAAGATTGACCGACCCCCTCCTTCCTCTTGTATTCTTCGGGTAATTAACAAGCGACCGGCGTTCTCCAGGACACTGGGTCCCTCGTTTCGTCGATTCCACGACGATGAATAGGGAGGATGCGTTCCTGGGGGTGGTTGCGGATCTAAGGTTACGCAAGATCGTAATATAATGGTAGCCGGAATTGCGTAGAAATATCGTATAAAGAAGAGGAATGACTGTTTATTGAAACTGTTTTACTACTGTTGAATATTTCACGAAATAAAACACGCAGGTTTTTGAATATCTTCCTTCGTGTAATTTATTTAAGAAAAAATGAAAATACGTCACAGGCGTGATCTACTCGACTACTTCGTTCTGTACGCTTCCGGATGACGAGGAAGATTGATTGACTGCATAGAGGCAGGGGTGGCCAACCTTATGCGTACCATGTGCCAATTTTTTTTTCACAGATGAGTTCAGATACGCTTTACACACTCGAGCACCTTTTTTACCTTCTTACGTTCACGGTTGGGGTTAGAAATAGGGATAAGGGTAGGATCTGCTTCGCTTAGAGGAGGAAAAGGAATAACTCAATTATTCGGAAGAAATTCGGACGTGACATAAATATAACGTGAATGTTTCGTAATACGTGTCGCGATTATCCTCATATTTCAACAAGTTCTAACGATATTTTTTCCACGATAAAAGAAAATCAATCATACATCGAAGGGTTAAATCGTGAACGTTTAAAATACACGCTGGTGAACACGGTGTTACGCTCCAAGACCCCCCCAACGATCCTAATTGCTCGAAACGGTACATAGATCCTGTCCAATTCGTCGGACATCGATCAAAGCTTGTTATCACGATCGAACTGTCGTCGGGTTCTCGTCGAGCGTAATAAACAAGATCGTTTCGCACCTGTCGCTCGAGTTGCATACGATCTAGACACTTTCTTAATCCTTTCTAAGCGAGCCGAACGATTTATGATCGTGCAAAATATTAAGAAGTAACAGTTTCGTTTGGACGTGATTCAAATTGTTTATAAAGGGTCAACATTGATACAGTGTTAAGAATACATATAATTTAAGTTTTATTCACGTTAGAAAAGAAATGAAAAGAAAATCTTCGCAAAGGTTAAGTGTAACAAAACCAAGCCACGAAAGATTCGAAAGTTCCTGAAACTAGCAAGGAACAGCTTGGTAACGTTATTTCGTGTTCGACGACGTTTTTCCCGCAGTTTCCTTCGTGCGACTTTTCCGTCTCCTTATAATTCTTTCTCGTCCCAGACGTCCTTTCTCTGTGTGACCGATCTTACGGACCATGTACACGGGCTGGATGTAAGTGCGTACCTACCTACGCCCAGATGGATTGAATTACCACCGCGAGCCCCTATGTGGCAACTCTCTTACTTAACCTATACCGTCGGGAACTGTATCGACACATTTTTCTGCCATGGGGTGTCCCGCAAACGGGCTGTTTCAGTGTCCAACATCAGTCGTTGGACCTCGTCTTCGTAAATGTCCGAATTATTGACAATTTATTTTACTTCGAGAAAGTCGAGACTGTCGATAATATGTACCATTGGTCATCTGGTCGGAGTTCATAGGACTAACAGTTGTTGGATGATAGTGAATAGTGGTCGATTTTTGAGGTGTCAGTATTTCTTTCAAGAAGAGAAAGGTTTCTTTAACAAAAATCATCGACGTGCATGTTTCTTTTCAATACTCGAGACACAAGTCAAGAGGGTACAGTCGTGTCGTTTCTAGGCTTATTTAGATAAAGAGTAGGATCGACAGGGTCTGTGGATACGTGACGAATGTTTCGTCACCGATCTTTCCGTTTTAAAAGCTTTCTTCGAGCAAGTAAAGTCGTACTCTTCCTGGTGCTTCGATAAAGTTTTATATTTCAGTTTAAAAAGTTTCGATAAAATTTTATTTTATATTTCACCGCCTGTTTCCTATATAGGCTAGTAAATAATTCTATGTTTCGAGTTTAGTTAGGATAAGTTGACTCCAAACTCCGTTTCATCTTCTGTACATAATTCCTATCGGTCCTTCTCCTCATCCCCACCGCCTTCTAAACCGACCCTTTATAAAAGCACTAGTAAGACATTTTTGTGCAGGATTATTACAAAAATCGTACAGTAGCGAAGAATCGCGACGGCTGTAGAAACTAAGTGTCTTTTGTAAGATTTCTGTGTAAAAGTTAACCCGATTATCTTTGTAAGATAAGAAACAGTGTTTTAGAAAATACAACACCCCTGAAAATTAGAAAATCCTGCAACAATCGATGCAGATATGCTTAACACGTCGACTGCCACAGTGAAAACGGACGTGGGTAGTCAGACACGCTGAAATCCTAATTATTAACAATACAATCAACTAATTTTCAAATTTAACTTTTCAATTCGATAGCTAGCATTATTAGCTTAATGTTAACGCTATCCGTGGTTTATTTTATCATTTCTGTTGGTAATTATTCGATTGAACAAAATTTCGGGTGCCGGTCACCGGTGACCCCCGTGGCAGCCAACGTGTTAATTTTGTGTTGATTCAATCCATAAAGCGAGGCCATGTTAGCCTAGGCCTACTCTTCACAGTTTATAAGAAGAAGTGACAATAATATTACGTTTTAAATTGAGACGATTTTTATGAATAACTCAGCCTAATTGGGACGTGTCTGGTCAGACTCGAAGGAACGTGAAAATAGAACGATGCGGTAGAGGTCAGACTTGTTACCAGACCCGACGTCCCGATCCCCTAATTGTAAGACGAGTGAAAAACCGTTGCGTTTTCAACTCTGTCTCTTCGAATTGCATCCAAAAGAGGGTGGACAAGATTTTCGACGAGGAAGCTCGACTCGACGACGGTGTACGGCAAAGACATCGACGAAGAAGGACAGCAAATGGGGCGAGACGAAGGGAGGGAGATGGAAAAGGCACACGAAGGAAGCTCGCGTTGCATGGCGGCCTCGAGTACCTACCGACTCCCACCGACTGGCTGCACCATCGCCATCGCCTCCACCTTTCTTTGCCCCACCTCCTACCTACCTATCCTCGACGCGTATCCTGCACCTTCAGGGTGGCGTCACGCTCAAGACGCTTCCGGTGTTAAATTACTCGGTGCCTCTCTCTTTTTCGCTCTCCTCCTCCTCCATGGCAAACTTCTTCACCTCCATCACGGTTCCTCTCCTCGTCTCTCCGCGTTTTTGTCTCTCGGTATACTCTTTTATTTCTCATCTTTTCACCTCTTTCGCTCCCGTTTCTTTTGTTCCCTCCAAAGTTCGACGATCCTGCCAGCCCATCCCCTGTTCGCCAGATCTTCTTAACGAACGAAGTGAATTCAGATGTGTCTGAAAATCTTGAATCCCAGCTTCACCGTTCGAGGATCAATCCCAAAGACGAAGGTTCGAAGGAAACAGGAGGACGCTTCCCTTTCGGATGAATCAGTTTTGTTTACAAGTGTTCCGACTAGGAAGAAACGAGAGGAAGGAGGTCGATCAAAGGCCAGAATCACCGATAGTGGAAAGGCTCGAGAACAGATTTTTTTTTCCCCGAGGGAAAACGATTTCGGTATCGTGACGCCGATCGAGCCAAAAAACACTTCTAGCCTCCAAGTTGGCTTTAACGAGCCGGATCTCACGACGTAAATTACAAATAATAAATATCCGGCCCGTAGCTTTATCGTGGCCGAAAGATCGGGATTTTAGGATCGGATAGGGCGCCGCTGTTAGCCGCGATGTGGGCGGGCATCGGGGCCCTTCTTCGGGGGCCCCCCACTGACACGACACCGCGTGGTGCCCGCTGTCTTACCTGACCCTTTCTCACCCTTCCTCCCCCCCCCTTTCTTTCCCTATCCTCGTCACCTCGAAAAAACAATACTGCCAACGGGGCCAGCACACCTGACCCGCGAGAAACGGCATCCTCGATCTCGTCACTCCTGTTGTCGATTTTTCAATGCTCCCGTGTCGTCCTCGACAAAGATGAAGATACCAACGCTTTTTCCCCTTGTACGGTCCACGGGACGCGCATAAATTTCTGCAACGTTTCTGTACCTGTTTCCGGGGGAAAATCCTCGTCGGCGAAATTATGCTAGAATCGGGTCTGTGATATAAATGTATTGTAGATTCAATGTGCTATGACCTGTGTGCGTGCAATCACACAAACAACCGAAACCATGCATGTATACGAGAGAGATACTCGATTTCTTATTTTCGTTTTGTTGGCTTTGTAATTGAATGGATGAAATTTTCGCGGTTATAGCACACACGGGTAGACATTATCACAAGGTTGAAAAGTATTATGTACATTACAATGTGGACAGGGTCCGAAGGGGTTAACCGACTTCGAAAAGGAAGAGGTTACTCGATTCGATCAGTATACAATATATATATATTTTTTTATGTGTGTTTTTTCCACACAAATCGTTACCATAAGTGCGAAGAGCAGACTTAAATTATCGTTTATTTTATTTCAATTAAATAATATTTACCGTGTCAAGCGTAAAAGTGTTCCGTCCTCAAAGGGTTAAAAATGCAAACAGTGAAATAAGTAGCGGTTTCCACGATAATAGCCCGACTTTCACGATGCCGAAACAGTGACGACCTGTGTTATCCTTCTAGTCCGTCGAAATTAGCATTATCCCCGTAGCGGATACGTGGGTGTGGAACAGGCGGTACCGCGTGATAACTTTTCGACAGGGGACGAACCTGGTGTGGAACCTGGTGAACAGAGAGGAGTAGGAGGAATGATGAAGAAGAAGGGTTGAGGTGGGTTTTACACGCATTCACGCACGCACGCGACGCGCCGTGCCGGCTACGATTCACGAGACAGGGGACGATGTGGTGCGTGTGCCCGGTGCCAGGTCGTTGCGTGCGTGTAACGGGCGTGCGACGGGCGTGTGTGGGTGTCACGGGGTGGGCCACCTGTCTAGCGAGGTATGCGCCGATAGCATCAAGCAGAGAGAAGCAAACGGAACGAACGGCCAACGCTAAGCAAAGACAAGGGCGGTAACTCACCCCGACAAATTATAGAGTGGCCAGACACTGCGATTCTCTCCACCTCTCTTCCCTTCTATTCCTCCCTACCCTCGACACCCTCTTCGGCTGACTCGATTCTTTTCCTGGCTTCCTTTCGGTCGGCCAAATCTGTCCTGGTTCATTCGGTCCGATTTTTCACCCTTTCGGGGCGAAACGATTCCACGCTTGATATTGGGAGGCGTTTTCTTCGGTGTCGATCCGTCGAAGTTTTATTTCTGTCAACGGAAGGTTTTAATATTGGACGTACCGTAGGAATGTATAATGGTTGTTAACCGGTGTTCCGTGAAATTATGAATTCCGAATTCTTTTTTTAAGTGGTTTTTTTAACGTAGATATTAATTTATGCGTTATATATAATTAATGAACCGAGTTTTCTTTAAATTTGAAATGTATGTGTATTGGCGCCATTGATGAATCCGGTAGCGGCTTTTATCGCATACAAATATCGTTCAAGAATGTTTTTAATTAATTTTATTTTTTCTGTTATGCAATAATCAGTTTTATTTTTAATAAAAGTCATGTCTGTATATTTCTTTTTCTATTGATAAAATATATAGATTATATATTTTAAAATATATTAAATAGATTTAATAGTATATTTTCTAAAATATAAGTATAGAATAGTATAGGAAAGAAAAGTATACGCCCCAACCCTCACTTTTCGTGTGATTCCATTCCAGAAAAGAGAGCAACTTTGAGCTGTTATATCTCACGAACGATGAAGCTAGGCTTTTTAAAATTTGAATACGATATTCTAAATATATTCATTAGCAATATATTAATTAAAAAAAAAATCTCAAGAAAACTCATGGTGTTATCAACGAAAACATTCGTTTCTTTTTTCGTTTCATGACGACTCTTCCATAAGACACGGTGTTAAAATTTGAAACTTTGCGAATTAATATCTCGGCTTCGGTGAAGCTAGGCCTTTTAAGATTTTTATATGTTATGTATAATAGGTTAATTTACATTCCCTAAAAGTTTCAAGAAATTCTCAAGAAAATCGAATCTCATGCTAACCCCCTTAACGATATCACGTCTTCGCACGATTAAAAGAGGATCGAATCGTCATCGATCGAAACGGACAAAAGGTGTGAAAGCAGTGTCCGTCGACCAGCTGCGTCATTTATGGTAAATGGGTCATGGTTTAGCGACGGATAGATTGCGAAATTGTGGCAGTTCTTTGAACTTTTCTTGCGGTGAAGGAAACCGATATTTCTAGCCGGTCGTATGTAATTATTGATATTACGCCGCGGTGAATGCGACGAGCTGGCAATTATACGGCCAACTATGACCAGTCCTAGATTTTGTTCGTTAGAAAAAGAAAGAAAAATATCCTTGCCAACCGATCGTGGTAAAATAATATTTGCATTTTCGGGCGCAATAATCTTCTCCATCGGAAAATGGCGTCGTAAGGGAATAATGTTATCTTAACGCTACAAAATTAATCCTGAAAAAAAAAAACGCTTAAATACTTCAGATACATAGTTTCTTTACAATCGGTTCCCTTCGGCCCAAAATAATCTATTAAGGTATTTCCGACCGCAAAGGATTAACATTCGTTTCGAAGCCAGTCGTTTTAATTCCATAACGAAGTAACGTCGATAATTGTATTGCAAAATAAATCCGTACAGACCGAACAGGTAAGCCGAAACTTAAAATTCAACAAATGACGTGTCCAGTAACGTGTAGTAGGAAAATGATAAAGTCTCGTCTTGGAAATGAAAACAGCTACAGTATCTTTCGACATAAGACGAATGACGGAACTTTCTGCTCCTGTATCGACATTTTTTCCCTAGGGAAGCCTATGGTGTTCGATTGTATACCGTGACTAGAATCGAAAGGAATGGGACAGAAGTTCGTTAGGAGGACAGGCAAGTTTGCTTTCCGTTTCAACTCGTATAGCATGATCGGGCGTAGTTAGTTCGGGACCGAGGCGAACACGCATCCCCAAACTTTGATTAAACGAGTCACAGCGGATCCGCGGCCCGACTCATTTGTCTGCCGTCCTCCTCCTCACCCTTCGTTCCTGTCTCTATGGTATCTTCGTGATTCCTCCACGAGGTACCAAGAATCGTAACGATTCCTTGAAATTGCAATCCCCTTTCAAAGGGTGGTCAGAAGTTTCGGCTGGTTCGTCCGTTTGAAACAGGTGCCTAAGATCGTTATCTATCCCGTTCGACCGTATCGATCACCAGCTGTTAGATTCGAAGAAAATCTGAACCGTTTTTCTACGAATTGAACCGTTTGGCGGAACCGTTAAACGGCTGATGGTCTGATGTGTGTAGTTTAGTTGAAGGTGTCGTTGGTTTTATTTAGAGCACAGCGATTAGGGAATTAGGACACCGTTTATCACTGGAATTATCAAACAGATTAAAATGATTCGGGTACTTAAGATTTCTTATTTTAGTTTTGTAATTTGGTAATTCGGTAATTTGGTAATTTAGTAATTTAGTAATTTGGTAATTTGATAACTTGGTAATTTAGTAATTTGGTAATTTGATAACTTGGTAACTTGGTAATTTGGTAACTTGGTAACTTGGTAACTTAATAATTACTTACTAAAATTTAGTAACTTATTTACTAACAATAGGTAACGTAGGTAATTAGTAATTTGGTAATTTAGTAATTTAATAACTTAATACCTAGTTAACTGAATAATTTAGTAATATAGTAAACTAGTAAATAAGTTAATAACTTTCAGTAACTAAGTTATTAAATTAGTTATTAATTCACCAAATTATTAAATTACCAAATTACCAAAGTACTAAATTACTAAATGACTAAATTACCAAATTACTAAATTACCAAATTACCAAATTATCAAATTATCAGATTACCAAATTATCAAATTATCAAATTACCAAATTACCAAATTATCAAGTTGGTTCGCTTAAACGGATAACTTACACACTTGTTCTTCAACGGAAGGCCATTTCCTGTTTTTCCCACGAAACAAATCGATCCAAAGCTACGATTCTCGTCCGAACAATAATTTCCACATGAAAGATCCCGTTCTTCCGCGTGTTCTCCTTGTCGATCCATCGGTTACCAGAGATAACACGATAATTACGCGAACAATCCTGTTAGGCTGAACGTGCGCTGTGTCGTCGGGAGGCTAGTCGTCAGCGATTCGACGCGCGTCCAACAAAACCGATTACCGTTATCGATGGATGTAGACCATCCGCGTTGGCGGACGGCGAAAACAGCATTCCATAAACGGATAATGGTACGCCACCTCGGCGAGGCCCTATTCCCTTTGGAACATCTGTATGGAAGCCGTCTGCGGGCCGTGGATGGCGTTGATATCGGGTTACTAACGTCATCCTTGCCGATCCTGCTCGCAAAAACCAAGGGACTCTTCTCAACGACGAAACAGAGGGACAGGGGACAAACAGGACCACACACGGATAATTTCCACGGGTGCTTACTACCGTCCATCCCTTTTCTTCTCGATCTTCTATCAAACATATCAATAAATTCGATAGCCTCGCACAATCAATCCATCGTAACTTTACAAATACCACCAATACACTTTTTAATCCTTTTACGAACGACTAACATAATTATTTCCAAGAAAAGGATCCCGCGCTAAACTAAATTTATGGAACCGTTTCTTGCTTCACGATTCATTTACTTCTTCTGTTGATAGTTGACTATTTTGTTCATCAAAAATCCATATTGTTCCCTTATAATTATAATGATAATCGCATTGATCCGAAAGTGATATCTTTGCTGGTCAGACCTCAGGCTTTAGAACAGTAGAAACAACAAAACTACCCATTTTTTCATATTTCGCTTGAGGAAACATTTGTTCAGTGACCCAAAAGGTACAACATTCCTTTCATCCTCAAAATACGAACGTCACGATGCTTCCAATAAAAATAAAAAAATAAAAAAATCAACGTAAAACCGAGTAATATAAATAGACTATGGAAGTTTTACTAAAAATGCTGATTGGTGTTGTTAATCAATAACTCGAAGTTTCTTCGATACCGATGTTAGAATAATTCCTGGTAGCGCCACCGGAATTGACAATCCAACAGACGAAGAAACCGTAAGAGAACGGTGTCATTCGCTGGAGATGAAAAAGGAAAGGAAGAAGGATCCTCGTATACGGTTCCCTTAGCGGTGATAAAAACTGGCGGAGGTTTCGCGTGACGGAAACACGCGTGTCCCTGGTTGAGGAGGGGCTAGTCGAAGCGCGTCGCGTCGCATAAAGTAGGTGGATATGGCTGTCCCAGCGAGCAAGCGTCTCGTAGATAAGCAATTACGATGGAATCCGAAGATAAGGGGACAAATTCGAATTCCAAGATTCGGGACCCCGATAGGGATCGACACGAGCCCCTTTCCTTCTTTCGTCTTCGTTCTCACGAGCAAACCTTCTTCCTAGTTCCATCCACACTTTGTACTCGTATCTTCCGGCCTAAGAATTCGCCGTGCTCGCGTGTACAAGCAATAACCATCGTCACGGGAAATAACAGGTAACTGGATGTCGTATATCCTGTCCAAGCATCGATTCCAAGAGTTTTACGACTCTACGATTGTACGAACGTTTCTGTCGGACGAGCCTCTTTCGTCTTTACGGTAGTCCTTGTTCGAAGGCTTACACGCAGGCGAATTTTTTTTTAAAAGGATTTAATCGATTAATTTATTTCAAACTTTTTGGATATGAAAGAGTAATAGTTCAAGAACATTTGGTAATTTTTTTTATAAAATAATGTTATAAATTGAATGGTTGGAAGCAGATTGTTGGAGAAGGTTTCAAATGAACATAACTCATCACAGGGTTATCTGATATAAGAAAACCTCTGTTAGTGTCATGATTTTTACTAAAAAATCGGTCTAAAGTAGGTTATAAAGTAAACTTTCCAAAAACTAAATGCGCTATTTTGGAAGAAAAGAGATACAAATTTTAATTTTCTATATTCTAATACAAATAAACCTTAAGTTTCACATTTTAAAATACTCTGGTAACGTAAATATATCCGCTTAGACGGGACAATCGAGTGCAAAGGGTTAAAGATGTATGTCAAATTTTATTATGATCGTTGCAGTAGTTTATCATTTATTTTACCCACGGACTTAAAAAATGTAGTTTTGAGAAAAATGTGATTAAAATTTTGGGTGTCAATAAAAGTAAACAGCAGCTCCAGCATTCGAAACACCTTTCTTTGAAAGAATGAATTTTTTCGATCTCATGACTTAAGCGCTTAAAGTCGGTATGCTTGTGGATGGATAAATGTTGACGTTAATGTTACTGACACGGTTTTGCTGAGGGTGAAAAACTGAGTTTCTAAATTTCAAAAATTCCTACAAATATAATATTCCAGTATTCTTAAATTCCCCTGGTATCAGGCAGAACGAAAGCAATACGCGGCTCTCTGAATTAATACAATTCCTAGAATAATCCTAAATTCCTAAAAATATAGTATTCAGAAGTTCCTAAATCCCCAGAAGTATAACCTTTAAAATTTCCTAAATCCTTAAAAATGTAATTTTTCGTCATTCCTGTGTACCTAAAAATACAATATCTCGATGTTCGATACTTCTGGCGAAATTGTTCCCAACATTAATCTCGATACGATTATAAAATGAACGGCTACGTGCATCAATCCGGCTATATCGAAAAATGATAATATCGTTTTCAAACCGTACGAAATAAAACGTTGGATTACATTCGTACAATCGAACGCGACGCTTCGACCCGCTCGTTACGTACGCGTATCCACATGATAAGCGTTCGTGGGTCTCTTATCAATAGGAA
Source organism: Stelis phaeoptera (assembly GCA_943735885.1). NCBI lineage: Eukaryota > Metazoa > Arthropoda > Insecta > Hymenoptera > Megachilidae > Stelis > Stelis phaeoptera. The sequence goes on along the minus strand of OX030939.1, from coordinate 7,254,346 downwards.
CGCTCGAGGCACCCATACCAAAGGACACGGTTGCATACGTTAACCATAGGTGGTGGATAGCACAAAGGTATCGCGTTACGATGGAGTTACGCCCATCGGGTTTCGGATACCAGAGAACGCACGAAATCGTCTAACCGGCGAGCGTGCAATACGCGAAACGCTTCGGGTACACGAAGCCGTTGCCTTTGACATAACCAACGATTGCCACTTTGATGCGGCAACAACCGTTGAACACGATTTACACAGAGTAACAAACGCGTCGATCCTTTGAACGGAAACGGCGCGTGATCGCGATCCGTTCAACGAATCGAGTATCTAAATGATTTGCAGCGGCATTTGGGCGTCGACGAAACTAATGGTAATTTGGTAATTTGAGAATTTGGTAATTTGGTAATTTGGTAATTTGGTAATTTGGTAATTTGGTAATTTGGTAATTTAGTAATTTGGTAATTTGGTAATTTAGTAATTTGGTAATTTGATAACTTGGTAACTTGGTAACTTGGTAACTTGGTAACTTGGTAACTTAATAATTACTTACTAAAATTTAGTAACTTATTTACTAACAATAGGTAACGTAGGTAATTAGTAATATGGAAATTTGGTAATTTGGTAACTTAGTACCTAGTTAACTGAATAATTTAGTAATATAGTAATTTAGTAAATAAGTTAACAACATTCAGTAACTAAGTTATTAAATTAGTTATTTAATATTAAAAAACATTTTGGACAATTGTACGGGTTCGAAGATGAAAATAAATAAAAGAAAGAATTTACCGCCGGTTCTTATAATTAAAGGAATAATGAACGGATCGTTACGTTTATTAGGAAATATGGGAAATATCCAGAAAATGGAGGGATATTGAATAAGGAATATTCGTTGTAATGAATATAAATAAATTAATTGTAATAGGATAATTGCGTTTCTCCGATGTACGAGTTGCAGGATTTTTGTGCAATATTTACGAGATGTTTTTCTCGTTGTAACGCGAATGGAGATTTTCCGAAGGAGAAGAAAACCGGAGGTCACGCTCTTGCCGTAGGATTTATAGTCTTCCAAGTGTCTCGTTGCTGGTTCTTGCTCGAAGCCCACCTCGCCCACGAACGGCAATAGATTGTGTGCTTTTTGTATCGAGTAGCATCCTGTCTACGTTTTCCTAGTCTTTCAATATTTCTCTTTCACAAACAATAAGGAAGTCACTTAGTCGAACAAGATTCCGAAAAACAGGAGGAATCGTTCCGTTTCCTTTATATCAGTTTCTAGATATTGCCTAAGAAAAAATGAAACCATACTGTTTACTATAAATAAATAGAAAATTTGAATAGTGAATCTTTATACTATACAGGTTCAGATGTTAAGAGGAAATATTGTGTTTAGATAATAATGTGTTGAATATTAATTAGTAATAGTTAGTAGTTAAACGGAGGTTCTATTAAGGATTACACTACTTGCTGTAACATAGCTATTGAAATGTTCAGACAGCAGAATGTTTAATACTGAACGATCGGATAATGAAGGTCCCATTTTACTAGTGTACTACTGGAAGATAATAGAACGGCCAGACAGTAGAACACTCCAAATATTAAGTGATCAGACAATGGAAGTCCCATTTTACCAGTGTACTACTGGAAGATAGGTAGTAAATCGGTCAGACAGTAGAATACTCCAAATATTTAGTGATCAGACAATGAAGGTTATATTATACTAGTATACTACTGATAGTAGATAGGTAGTAAAATGGCCAGACAGTGGAAGACCTACTCTACTAGAGTACTACTGGAGACTATACTACTTATTTTAGTACAGGTAGTAGAATAATCAAAGTATTGAATTGTCAGACAACAGAGATCCTATTCTACTGGCTTACCACTGGCTTACTACTGATTTCAGTAGAGGCAGTAGAACGGCCAGACAGTAGAATACTCCACATACTGAGTGATCAGACAGCGGAAGACCTACTCCACTAGCGTACCACTGGAGACTGTACTACTTATTTTAGTACAGGTAGTAGAACGTCCAGATAGTAGAGTAATCGAAGTATTGAATGGTCAGACAACGAAGATCCCTATTCTCCTGGTGTACCACTATACTGCTTAATTTCAATGTAGATAGTAGACTCAGTAAAGACTGGACATTTCAATATTTAATAATAAAACAGCAGAATATTATAAATTTCGAACGATCAGACAATAAAAGTCCTATTCTATGTGTATGATCCAAAATTATTCGATACACCTTAGAATGAATGAATTTAACCCTCGAATGAATCAACTAAATCATTCTATATCCAAGATACGATTTAGAATTTGAGTTTGATGGAAACTTTACTTCGATTCTCATTTTCGTTTGAAAATTTCCAATTTACACCCGGCCCACGATTGACCATGGCGTGATGGTTAAACAAAGTTAAAGTCAGGTGACGTGATGGCCTGGGACGCGAGCGAATGCACTCGAGCGAGCGTCGCAGGGTAACGTAATACGGAGTCGGGGACTACCTGGACCGATCTGACAGTAAGCCCGAAACAAAATCGAATCGGTGCACGATGAGCATCCGTACACCTGGAACACGTTTTATAAACAAGTGTCCCCTTTTGCTTTCCGCTCGAATCGATTAAAAAAGACGAACAGGACGTGTGTCGTTTTTAATCTTTCCTCTTTAAAACTGGCTAGCTAATTTTACAAAGTGCCGTGAAATATTCTAAAGATCTTCATCCCTTTTCTATAAATATACATATAAAGGTTTGTAAACTGTTTTTGAAGTCGCAAATTTTCTTATCTTTATTCGCCTTTTTATATTTAAACGGAGCATAAGCGTGTAACCAGCGTAGAATAGGTGCGGAATATTAGCAGAAGGCATAGCCCGGATATGTAATATTGGCATAGATATGTATGTAATATCGGCATAGCATAGCATAGTATAGGTATATAATATTAGCACAGCATAGCATAGGTAAATAATATTAGCATAGCATAGTATACCATAGCATAGCAGAGCATAGCATAGCATAGCACAGGTAAATAATATTAGCATAATATAGCGTAAGTATATAATCTTTGCATAGTATAGCATAGCATAGCATAGCATAGAATAGCATAGCATAGCATAGCATAGCATAGCATAGCATAGCATGGCATAGGTAAATAATATTAGCACAGTATAGCATAGGTAACTAATATTAGCATAGTATTGCATAGGTATATAATATTAGCATAATATACCATAGCATAGCATAGCATACCATAGCATAGCATAGCATAGCACAGGTAAATAATATTAGCATAGTATAGCATAGCATAGCATAGCATAGCACAGGTAAATAACATTAGCATAGTATAGCATAGCATAGCATAGCATAGCATAGTATACCATAGCATAGCATAGCATAGCATAGCATAGTATAGCAGAGCATAGCATAGCATAGCACAGGTAAATAATATTAGCACAGTATAGCATAGGTAAATAATATTAACACAGTATAGCACAGGTATATAATATTAGCATAGTATAGCATAACATAACATAGCATAGGTAAATAATATTAGCATAATATAACCTAGCATAGATAAATCATACCCTAACCTACATATGTAACATTAACATAGCAAAGCAAATAAATATACAATATTGTTATAACATAGCTACATAATATCAGCATAAAATATCATACCACGTACAAACGTTAACATAGCGAATATATACTATAATCATAATATTAGAAACCAAAATATGCATTTCGTGTCAAATAAATGCTACTAATATTACGTGGTAACATTTGTTATTTTTTTCATTCGCGAACGGAGGCCAGAGTAAAAGGCGGATGCGCGTGTCCGGCGGAAAGAAGACTAGTCTTCCCGTATTGGTCCATTCGCGGTTTCCATGGATGCGAGTAATCGATCTGTTCGCCGTTGACGTTTGTTTCCGGAACGGAGCATGCTCCAATGGAACTCGGCTTCTCTTCGTCACGGCCTTTTTTTATTATTCGAACGACAAACCGGCTAAAGAAACCATTAAACTCGAACATCTATTTTTTCTTTTTTTAACTTTCATTGTATTCTCGTTTCTGTTGTTCATTGTATTCTGTTGAGAAATCTGTTCTCTTGTTGGTTTATTGTACTACAATGTTCGGAACAGTTCACATGGGCAAACGAAGTACTCGGATGCGCTCGAAATCCGTTGAAACGCAACCCTTCTTCCCCAGGTTCTGCACCGGGAGAACCGCAGCCGAGTTTCTACTCATTAAAGATATAATTTCAAGTATCGTTCGAAGCAGCACCGAACTTTCACGATGTGCAATCAAGCGCACGGACAATTACTCGCCGAGAGTATAGAACTTGGCTCGTTAACGCGTCTCGAACATCGCCGAACTTGCGAAATTTCGAATCGACTAACGATTAGTTTTGTCAAATTTTCAATCAAGTTTTGCAAACTTCGATCGATCGCGTTTCGCGCGTGTTTCTTTTTTTTTTTTTTTTGTTCACGCGATTCGTTGTCTTTCGCGAACAGTTTCACTCGCCTGACGAAATTCTTCGTATTAAAACAATGTGATTTATTCTCCTTCGACGAAACTTTTGCCTCTTCGAAAATATGAAAGTAGAATGTTTGTCGAGATTTCGAAGGAAATTCGGTGGTTGAAATTTGATTGACATTGGTCATGAACGAGATCAAAGCGTTGGCTAATCGAACCTTGTTTTCAACCTTCAAGAATCCGTCGGTGGTACAGTAATTCTTCAAATTTCTTCTTTTCTATTCAATCTGTATTATTATATAAAATTCAAAAAGTGCTCTTACGTTGGGGAAGCAATGTCTATATAAACGTTGCAAAATTCTTAAAAAACGGTGGATCTAATTGGTCTATAGCAGAGGTGGGGAACCGTTTTACCATTAAAGTAGAGTTAAGTAGAAGTTTATTTAATTCTGTTAATTTTCAGATTGTCGAAACTATGTATATAATTAAATATTAATCAATACAAGAGCTAGCTTTTGTAAAGGCCGCGCAAGAAATCCACAGAGCCCGTATGCCTTTTCGGCTGCGGGTCAAAATCAGCTAAAATGTGACTATTAAGAAGACGGTTCGGGTCAATGGGTATTTTCATTTGGAAACAGTCCGCTAGGCATAGTAAGACTAGGGAATATAGACGCTAGGCATAGTAAGACTAGGGAATATAGACGCTAGGAATAATTATACTAGGGAGTATTGACACTACGGACAATTACACTAGGGGGTATTGACGCTTCGGATAACTACACTAGGGAATATTGACACTTGGGATAATTACACCAGGGTATATAGACGTTAGGGATTATATTTACACCAGGGAAAATTGCACTAGGGAATATTGAAATTAGGGATTGTCGACCCTAGGTATAATAAGACTAGGAAATATAGACGCTATGGATAATTATATTAGGGAAGATTACAACCTACAAAATTACACTAGGGAGTATTGAAACTAGGGATTGTTGACCCTAGGTATAACAAGACTAAGGAATATAGACGCTAGGGATAACTACACCAGAAAATATAGACGTTAGAGATTATTTACACTAGAGGAAATTGCACTGTGGAAAATGACACTATCTCAAAGTATTTATTTCGTCTTCATGTTTTATACGTTATTTTTATATATTGTACTTCATTTGAGGAGTTCAAGTTGGTCACTTGAAATTATCAAATAGATCACTTGATGATCCACGGATCATAGGTTGCCGATGCCTGGCTTATAGTATCACTATTACGTATTAAAACGATACGTATTGAATAAGCAATATTTATGAACAGTTGTTTATCCAAGGGATTAAGAAACAAATCGTTCGTTAGACGAATATCTGTTGATTTATTTTTGAACGCATTTCATTTGAAAAATAAAGGGACAAAAATGTTCACTCAAAGGGTAGAAGATGACGAGTGTTAATTTTAACCATCTATTCCAGTTGTTCCATAAGAAGGCGTACAGCGGCAACGGAGCAAGACCATGGGAACGGTTTCGATCGATCTGCGAACAGTGGATACCGGTGAAAGGCGAGTCCTGTTGGCTGGAAGTTCTCATGCCTCGGGATCCGCAAGTAAAAGTCCAGAAACGAGCGAGTCCAAGATCGTCGGACAATTCCAAAATAGTGTTCGGGGTCCGATGCAACCGAGCCCGGCCGAAACTCGTGAGACAAGTGGTGCACGATTTCAAGAAGAGGACGCTCGTCCTTGGACCCAGGGGTTGAAGCTGGTCCGTCGAAGTGGGAAAAAGAATGACAAGAAATCGGGACGTTGTAAACGAAGGGTCACTTTTGCCATTTGAATCTCGCACGATTCTTATTCGATTCTGTTTTGAATCGTACCTGAATCGCATTCCAATATTACTGCTAGATCCCTGTTATAATTCATCTCCGACTCTTGTTTGGATCATGCTCGATATCCCGCCCTTCTTTTGGAAAGAAAATGATCGTTGATCGGAAATAAAAATCGATAATTTGAAACAACAACAACGAGTATCATTTCAATGATTTAGAATGATAATGGTGTAACTTCAGCGATTGATTTTTCCAGAAAACCAAGACTTTTTGAAATTAAAGAATTAGATTAGAGAGATACACCATTATTATTTTACACGACGTATTTACTCAATTCCTTTAAAACATATATATAGAAAAAAATATATGAAATGTTTTCAACTCGCCCGCCCGTTGATATCGTATTACGACCGATAGAATAAATTTGAATTCGTTCTTTACGAAAAGAATAATATTTTAATTGATCGAATTAAAAATAAGACACGCTGTGTATTAGGGAATTGATGTTCGATTCTCGAATTGGCATCGACAATCGATTGTCGAGTGTTTCGGTAACCGTTGACCGTCCGATCTCCCGTTGTTATTTAAACGTCCTGTCAGTCGTCTCCCAAAATGCCGCGTCGCTGGAGAATCATAGAATGACTCTAGGGCGCGTTTAACTTCCGTTTATTTTCGATTGAACGATCCAAATTTTAAGTAATCAATCCGAATACAAAAATTCCAATATACCTTCAAGCGTCGTAGATCGAAATTTCAGACGAAACGATGAACGGGATCAGGACATTGATTTTGCAGGATCTTTCCCATGTTTTGCCTCCTAAGAGTGTTCAGGTTCGTTACACGTACCGATTATTAGTCTATTTAACGATTACGATGATTGTTCTGTTTGTTGATCTATGATGCAATGAATAACCGACTGTAATTTTAATTACAACGATAACATGTACAGAGACATCATAAAATCCAATATATTGGCTACTTATCAATCGGCTGTATCCAATTTGCATACTAAGAAGCAGATTGGATTGCGTGTTGTTGCAAGACCGTCGCAATGTGGTCTTGCCCCCCACCCAGGGTGCTATTTAACGCCGGTGGCAAAATATTGGCGCGAATCTTAATTAGACTCAATATATCACCGGCCAATCGTCTTAACTCTTTGCACTCGGCTGTCCCCTCTGAGGGGATCTAAAATGTGAAATTGAAGTTTTATTTATATTAGAATATAGAAAATTTAGGAAAGGAATACAAATGGATCAGACGTGTGTAACTTCTAGCTAACGAGCAAATTTCCCCTCCCGAGGTGCACGAGATCTCCAGTGTCCTCTCGTCGCATCTCGCCCGCCTTTGTTTCGATCGGAGTGGGGATCCCTAGGGAGGGGAAATTTGCTCGTGAGCAAGAAGTTACACAGGTCTGAAACAGATTCACGAATATTTCTAACTTTGTTCTTCCAAAATAGTGAATTGGTTTTTGGAAATTTCGCTTCGAGTGCAAAGGGTGAAATTTCTATCCGAAATTCTAACGAAATTTCCACCATTTCAGCTTCACACGACTGCCTCGTCGCGTCGTTTCTGGAACTTATTCGAGCTCTCCCTGAAAGAAGACGCGACCTGTTCAACCACGAAGAGATGTTCCTCCACGAAGGACATGATGTCGTCCTCGTTGATCTCGACCAACGAGCTCGAGTGCGCATCCAGGAGTCGTACAAGTTTATCAACTAACAGCACCGTTCCCTCGAATCTGAACCCGAGGATACACATCTATCGATTCGATTTGAAATCGAAATCTGCCGGTAGTTCGAAGGTACCACGACCCCTCAGCCAACCTGACAACCTGGTGTCTTTGTTGGACGGAAATCCTGTGCCGAAGACGATGAAATGGAAATTGAAAGGATACAAAACTCTTCGTCACGAGGAATCCAGTGATTTTGCCTTCGTACCTGGAGCTAACTGTTACGATTTGGATATTCTGTCGCGAAACGAGTACGACGCTTGTCGCAACAAATATACCGTGAACGGGAGCACCCTGTCGTTGACGACCAAAGCCATCGAAAGCAAGGGGAACGTTGTAAAGATCGAACGAACAGAACCTGATGTTACAACCGGAGAACCACTGGAGGCTGTTTCAAAGAAAACGACAGAGAAATTGTTAACAACCGGCGCGACGAAGAAAGAGGATCAATTTTTGCCAATTTCGAAGGCTGAATTGTCGGTAGTTAATCAGGCGAGATATCGGTCCCAACCATCCGTCCAGTACTCCTCTCGTCCTCCCAAGAAGATCTCCAAACCTATGCCACCCGGAACGAACATGGATGAACGTCTCGTGAACGATACTAGGAAATCACCGTACGCTGGTAAGCCAGCTACAGCTCCTTCCGCGGAATCTTATCAACAACAAACTTCTGAAAGTTACTCTTCAACTGCCGGGGAATCTTCTTTGAACCACGTCGAAGTGTCCGAGGGTACAGGTTCCGAATGGTCCTCCATGGAACCCAGATTGCCTAATGAAGAGGAAGCGCGAACTTTTAAGTTGTCTTCGAGCACGCCTGAGACTCCAGCGAACGAAGTACCTAGTGCCACTTTCCCAAAACCAACAGATCAGTCTACCTACTTTGCCCCGCGTCCGTGGAAGCATTCCAAGTTGCCTGCGTCGAGTCTGAACTCCGAATTCGATGCTAGACCCGTCTACGAGTCAATCCTGGACGATCTACCCAAAAACAATTCTATAAAAATAACAAATCCTCATGAGAATCAGCCTGTAAGGACGTCACCCTGTGCTGCCACCCAGGCCAGACTGCAGCAAGGCTCGAAGATCAAAGAACTGCAAACTGGGTCGCAGAATGAGTCTCAAACACATCGAGCAAGCTCTTCTGGATTCGATGGATCGTCGGTGGCGGGAGGTTCCGGTGGTGGTTCACGAAAACCACCGGCTTCTTATCCACCCTTCACCGCCAGAAGATCATCGTCGAACACTTCCTGTTTGACGAGAAAAGCACTCGGGGATTCGTCTGGAAAACCGACCAACAAGAACTCTTCTTCGAATATCTCCACTTCGAGCGCTACCTTGATGCCGAAGAAGTGCGGAGATCGCGACGAAATGAGCGAGGGGAGGGTGATATGTACGAAACCACGTCAGAATAAGTGTGCTAGGCAAAGGAAGTGCGACAAGGACAGGAAGAGCAAGAAAGTGTGCAAGCGTTATTGTTGTCCAGCCCTGCAGTCGCCTATGAGCTGTGATTATTCGCTGAGCCAGTGCCCGAAGAGCGGCAAAGGGTGCGGTCAACCGGAGAAACAGGTTAAAAAGGAAAGAATTACGGATCCTACGTGTCTGCCGAACGAGCCGGAGAAGAAACAAGGCCAGGAAATTTGCACGAGACCGAACAAAAGAAGAAGAGAGAGCTGCAGAGAAAGGTATTGTATAGCGTTTGCAATAGGTAATTAACAATTTGCTTAAACATTGTTCATTAATGAAATGATAAATATTTTAGGAGACGAAGTTGCGATCGAGAGAACAGTTGTTCGAGAAACAGAAGCAGATCCTGTCAGAGGCAAGAAAGAAGGGACTGTTCGAGAAACAGAGAGGATCAGGATCGTGAGGTCTGCGCGAAACCTCGAAGAAGAGATTCCTGCAATCGGCAAAGGTCCAACGAGAACAGCTGTAATCGAAGACCAACGAAATGTCCCGGAAGAAGGAATTACACGCACTCGGCGTACGTAGGACAGCGAAAATCCTCGCAGAACATGAAACGATACTCGTCTTTGCCAGCTTTCGCCTTCTCGCTGATCAGTATGAAACCGAACAACGAATCGAAGCAGAAATTGTTCGATTCTCCGGTCAAGGGTAGATTCTATGGAAAGAAAGAATCGCCACCCTCGTGCAAAACACCTGAAAGGGATAACAAATGTAAGAAACCGGCTTCGAATACCGAGGTTAAATGTAAGACTCCTCCGAGGAGTGGAAATAAGTGTGGACAAACGAAGAAGACTGAGACCAAATGCAAACCAGCGAAGAAGACTGAGAGAAAGTGCGAACCAATGACGAAGACTGAGAATATTTGCAAACCGACGAGGAAACTCGAGGGTATACGTAAGGAAGCGAAGAAGACCGAGAACAAATGTGGAGTTAAGAAGTCTGAGAGTATATGTAAACCTGCGAAGAAGACTGAAAGTACATGTAAGACAATGAAAAAGACTGAGGTTAAATGTAAAACACCGCCAAAGAGACAGGAATCATGTAAAACACCGCCAAAGAGACAGGAATCATGTAAAACACCGCCAAAGAAACAGGAATCATGTAAGACCCGCAGCAAGTCTGATGATTATTGTGCGAAAAAGAGGGAGCAGCTGTGTAAAGGTGATTTCAATTCTTCTGTAAAACATTTTCGTCTTCTTTAGTGTTTTTCTTTGGTTTCACGCTATTTTTTCGATTGAAATTGAACAAATACTTGTCAATCTTAATTTCAAGATACAGAGTAAGAAGCCCAGTTATTAGAAGTAACCGGAGGATGAAAGGATTCTATCGTATTATAATTTAATCTTCGAATGGCAATCATGACCCGAAATCCTAACGAAAGGAAAATACCACGATACAATTTATGATTATTAAACGGATGTTGTGATATTTCGGAAACGAAACTAAAAATTCAGTTTAGATCAGGCATCGGCAACGTTTATCGGCTGCGGGCCAAAATCAACCAAAATGTGAGTATTAAGAAGACGATTCGGGTCACTGGGGATTATGTGTACCAGGGAAAATTGTACTAGGGATTGTTGATCCTAGGTATAAGACTAGGGATCATTGTAACAGGGAAAATTATACTAGGGAGTATTAACACTACGGATAATTACACTAGGGAGTATTGGCGCTTCGGATAACTATGCTAGGGAATATTGACACTTGGGATAATTACACCAGGGTACATAGATGCTAGGGATTATTTACATTGGGGAAAATTGCACTGGGGAATATTGAAACTAGGGATTGTTGACCCTAGATATAATAAGACTAGGGAATATAGACGCTAGGGATATCTGCACTAGGAAATACAGACGTTAGAGATTATTTACACTAGGGGGAATAGCACTGTAGGAAATTACACTGGGGTGTCACCTTATGCCTATGTTCGTTTTTGCAAACCTTCTAATCAAACCAAAATGTTAATCTATTATTTACATTATCTCAAAGTGTTTGTTTTGTATTGATACTTTATTTGCGAAATTCAAGTTGAAATTATCAAATTTGGTGAGCCACGGTTCATAGGTTGCCGACGCCTGGTTTAGATTGTAGCCTCTCTCCATGGTCCGCACATCCAATGATTAAAATAAGAAATAGAGGTACTCTATTTCCTACTCATCGAGGAAAAAAAAAACAAATAACGTAATAGTGAACATTTTTTAATTACTCTTTATTAAATCTTTGATAACAGAAAGAAAATCTACGACGTCAACCTCGGGAGGTGAATCCATGAAGGAAAGGATCGACCGCGAGAAGAAAGAGATGGAGGAGTGCACGAAACACATCAGATCAACGAAAAAGGACAAGAGCAAGAAGGAGGCAAAGGTGACGACCACGGGTTTGGAACGTGTCGTCAGCCCGTGTAAACAGAAACAGTCGAGCAAGGGTGTGAAGGATCCGTCCAAGAAGATGTCGTGCATCGGCGTCCCGTTTAATTGTTTGATCAACAACACCGTCGCCAATGTTGTTTCGATGCCGGAGAATAAACCATTCGGTATTTTACCGGATCGAAGTTATTCCATGATTAGGAATCCCAGTTTCGACGAGATTCGTCTGGAAAGGACACAGTCGGCCGAGAGACAAAGATTCTGGGCCGTCTACGACGAGGATGATTTCGGACCTGATCCGATACCCGTACCAGTCACGATCGAAAATCAGGAAGAGCCTTTAAACGAAAATAATTACTCCAAATCTAATTGGTTTTTATCATGGTTCAACGATAACCCTTAAAACGTAGAAGTTACAAAAATTACTTACATAAATGTTGATGTGCTTCATCACTGCGTGTACGTAGAATTCTGTATATTGTATCTTTGCTATAGTAACTTTCTATCCTTTCGCACAAGCCACAAGTCTGTTTTTCTTCAGAATAATCCATTGGAAAATAAATCTGCAGAGTGTAACAAACAATCGATCTACATGATCTAGTTTTAGCACGTTGACTGTTATGCCTGGGTCCAGACTTGAATTTCTTTAAAACATCTATCATCTATATTGTAAAAAGTTCCTTTGTGTAATTAACACGTTGAAAGACACGTATTAATTAACCCCTTGACTTACAAATATCGTGTGACTTCTGTCGTTCAAACTTCCCTTACAATCGAATTTTAAGTTTAATTCTTGACTCTTGTCAAGTGTTAAGTATTCTTTGATTCGTTTTAACGCTGGACGCACCTGTCGGGAAAATCGTAAGGCAAGGGGTTAACAATGCTGTATAAAATTTTCTTCAACTTTCTCTCCTGTGCGGCAGTGAAATTGTTGATAACCGTTTACGATTTCACAGTTGTTAAAAAAGAGACACGTTGCAGGTGAACAGCAAACATTTCCACTACAACTGGATTCCCCATCGTCCCTGGCCAAAGCAGATTACACCAACGACTGCGTCCTATCTTCATCATCGAGACATCTACTTGTATGTAGAAGTATCTGCGTTCCACAAGCGGCAGACGTTCGATAAATACGTTAGGTCCGACAGGGACCTCTTCACGATTGACGTTGAATCTTCTGGATCATCCACGAACACGACCCCTAAATCTGTCTTCAAGACACGCATTATCGTCACCGGCATGGGCCACGTATTAAACGATATTCGTGGTTCAGACTAATTCTGGGGAGCCAAAGATCGTCCGGGCAGTTCACCAGACGTCTTTGTGGCGACGAACGAGACAGGACAGAGGCGTGCACGTGAATGGAGGGGCAACAGGAGGTGCAATTATGGGTTATTCAGGTCTCGCCACGGGATACCCGGGGTGCCGTCACCATGGAATTTCTCGTACGCGCGTATACCTGGCGCCTGTGTGCCCTTTTTACGTTGTGCACACGTTAACCAGCGGCGGAAGAGGGGAAACAGGGGAGAGAAAAACGGTGAGGACGTCTCTGCGGGAATCCCCGCGCTCCGCCACTTTATGGGAACGTGATACCGAGCTTTTCGTCGGATGCTCTCTTGCGTTTTCGCATTGTTGCGCAACCATGTCGCCCTACGTTTCCCGCTAACACATACCCGCCTGCGTGGTACGTCTCTCTTTGCCTTCCACGACAAAAGGAATCGATGTCAATGCGAGCAAGCTTCGCGTCGGCTTTCTTTCGGCTTCCGGCTCGTTCCTGTAGGAAATTTTGTATTTACACTGCTGTAGCCACGTCGATTTCGAGCATCCTGATGATTCATTTGTAATTTTTATATTCATTCTTAATACTTTGAGCGCCACTATTGGTTACATCTGGATTTGGATTTTTGATCAATTAACTAATTTAATGGTTTGGGTAGTTACAAAGAATTTCCTATGACGTTAGTATGGTACTCAAATTGATGTGTTGGAAATTTCAAATTTTAACTTGAAACATTGCAATATTGCAAAAGTAGTAGCTATCTAGTGTTACATAATATTTAACCTTTTACACTCGACTTCCGAGGCGCCACATTTAATTTAGCGGGGTATTCTAAAATGCGAAATTTCGAAATAGAAAATTAAGAATGGGAATAAAAATCCCGACATAGTGAGTTTGGTTTCTGGAAACGTATCTGGAAAATTAGATTAGACCCGATTACGGTTAACATAAATAGAATTACACAACAAACAGTACATCAATAATAGTATATTTTTTCCTCCGTGCTTACAGAACGTCCTATGATAATTTATTCTGTTATAATTATACGTATCCTTTAGATGTATATTTATTTAACCGAAGGCGATCGAACGGCACGCGACAAGAAAGTCATTCTCAGCCAATTGTGTAAGCATATCGTGTATTTTTAAACAAGTTGTCATCGAGAAGATCGAACGGTTGATTTCACGGCTGCTTAAAGAGGGCGCAGAGCCCACCTAGACGTCACATTACGATGTCAACGACTTCTTCCTGGACCACAAACCGCCTCGACCCGTGTGTCCAGAATGAATGGTGACGCCACGGGTGGCACCCTGCCGAACAGAACTGCATACAGTCGTTGAAAATGTGTCAATTCTGCCTGCGTCATATTCAGATGAAACATTTTATCTTTCAGACATTACAAGATTCGTTTGGTTATTATATCATCGATTATACATTTACACAATTTAGTCTTCTTTTGCAAATCACCACACTGTGGCCGTTGAAAATTTTATTTAACAGCGGTTTTATTTTTAACTCAATTTCATCTGTTATCTTTACAATATTTCATTATATCCATTGTTCGTAGTTTCAAGTACACGATATAAGTATTTCTAGTTAATCAAATGAAAGAATTTTTAATAATATTCAAAGTGTAAACGCCACTATACCGTATGACTATTACAGCAATTCAAATATCCCGCTTCAAAGTACCCAGCAACATTTCTAACGCGTTATAAACAAAAATTTAATACAATTTATCCTCGTATTATGTTAATGAAATTTGAAAAGTATCCCTGTTTATTTTTAGCTTTAGTATCCAATGTGGCATATGTTAAGGAAGTCGGGTGTCTGTGAATTTCCGTTTTCCGGGAAGAGCCGACGGCCTCTGGCGACACGACGGTCAGTTAATATTTTTTTAACGGGTCGAAAGTGGCCACGGATCACGGAAGCGACGAAACAAGAGCAGAAGGGTTTTCCACGTGCGATGCTCGAGAAACGTCCCACATCAATCACGAAAGATGGAAAACGGTTTGTACAAAACAAACGACGCTCCCGTCTCGTCTGGACCATACTACGGGACACCGACGCGTCGGAAAATCTGGTAAGCAGGCATTATTTTAGGCAGCTAAGCCTTGTTTTTCCAAAAGTCCTTGGCGGTCTGAAAAAACAATATGTCCTTTGTCCCACTTGTCACACGATCCTCTTCAAAATTAACCACCGACAGGCTGCACTTAACGTTTTTATCGTTCTCGTAAGGATATTAATATTAATGTCTGAATATCTTTCTGATAAAGTCTGTTATTTTTGTTACGAAAGTATAGTAAATATGATCGGTAGTTATGTTGCAATATTAAAATTTCATTTGCAAATTTGAGAGGTTATGTAACCTAGGTTATTATTAATCATATGGAATCGCACATGACTCGTGCAATAGTGATCATTCTTTTTATTTTAGAGATACGTTTAACAGAATGCTATTAATATATTCCACGGTAATACATCGCGACGGTAATAACCTCACATTTCAATTCGTATGCCATGTAAATGGAAAACGATTATTAACGCCGACATTACTGCCAGCAAGTTCGGTTCGGCACGATGAAAAATCGATTTATGGCGCTTGCATATTTATGAACTTTCGTGAACGAAAAAGAGATAAAGGGTACTTAATAACAGAAGTTGGATAAAGTTTCATGACAGTACACTTCTGTTACGTTTAAATTCCATGCACATATCAGCGTAAAATGACTGTGTACATCGTTTCGTTTGACAATAAAAAGATCGAATAGGTTTCCTCGAACATGAATCTTTCAATTTAACCATGTGCAATCGATATTTCGTATCCCATTAATTTTCCGCGATCGATCTCGCCAACTGAAGTTGGAGATAAAATGTTCGATCGATCGATCTTTAGATTATCATAGTAGACGCGTTGCATCGACAAATTTTGTGTTTCTCTGTAGCATAGTGCGAGATATTTATAGAAAAATCATTAAATAGCCGGCCAATTCTAGAATTTAACGAGCAACGGGAAAGAACTGCGTCTATCTCGAAATGGATTCGTCCGATTCGGTTGTGCATCTCCTCGGCTACGTTCACATTAGAGAAAGAAGCGCATAGAAGTCGAGGTGTAATGAGGCTTATTTATTGTCGGCCAAGGTTCGACCAATAGGGAGACGGGATGGTGGTCGTGGCCATGCCCAGTAGCCAATCGGCTCGCGCCTCGGTTAACTGTCAGCCGGGCCACGCCTCGTCCAATCGGCGCTCAGCTGCGCATGACAGAGTGGCTCGATCTTGAAGCACGCCGGAACGGCAGTTTCTTTTGGTGCGTGCGTAGGAGAACGTCTCTCTTTCGTCCGGTCACGAAAGAGATAGAGACTGTTAAAATTGACATTTCTCGTGATCCATCGGTATCGAATTTGCTATAATAACGCCGATATCGTCGCGTGTGGTTCTCAACAACGGTTCACGTTCGAAGCCCGGGTGGCGTGTTGCATCTTTCTTAACCGGGAGTGTTTTCGGATAGTGCGAGATATAAACAGTGGGATCGATGACGTTCGAGTGTAACGTGTGTCGCGTGCTT
Organism: Stelis phaeoptera; assembly: GCA_943735885.1. Lineage (NCBI taxonomy): Eukaryota > Metazoa > Arthropoda > Insecta > Hymenoptera > Megachilidae > Stelis > Stelis phaeoptera. The sequence continues at coordinate 7,237,662 of OX030939.1, read as the reverse complement.
TCGAGAGCCCTCAAACTCGACGACGGTTGAAGAAGTTTCGGTCGGGTTTATCCTCGAGGAAAGAAGTAAAACGGACTATTTAACACCGCTCCTAATAATAGCCGGTGCGCGTTCGTACCGTGGAGTATACTAAGCGCCTATAAATACACACACCTACCACGGGCCGCGGAAACACGAGCCCGTGGATTTCACGGTGCAACCTGCCACGGGGAGATAGGAAAAAGATGCGTGGTTCGAAGGGAAAAGAGGGAGAAATATAATCTTCGAAGGAGGGCGCACCTGGCGCTCTAAGAGAGAAACTTGCCATAATCGGATCTAGTCGGAAGGTAGTAACGCAAGATAATCGCGGTCATACGGGACACGGAAGAGAGAGAGAGAGAGAGAGAGAAAGAGTCGCGTGTATTCGTTTGTGTGCGTAGAAGCAGTCGGGGTCCACCGGATTGCTGCTCGGCGTATCAACCTGAAAGCAGATTAGAGAATAATCGCACCTGAAACGAGATTTTATTATTTTACGGGGTATATCCTTTCTTTCCGTCTCGTAACACGAGAAACATCCCCGACAATCTTGGTCGGCTTGCAAGGCAACTCTCTACCGCCAAGCGGTAGACTAAAAATACCTTCCTCTTCCTGCATATTCTGACGCGTTTAAACCATCACCGTGAGTCTCGTTGTTCTCTCGCTGTTACCCACCACTTTTTATCGCTTCGTCCTTCGTCGAGAGGCTAACGATTTCCAAGAAGATGACACGTGGGTAATAATTGACGCGCGACAGAAAGGTCTCTTGGAACGAGTTATGAAGTTCGTGGCTAAATATTTGCCGTCGGAACGATTCTCAAAGGGATCAGATCTCGTCCGTCGGCCAAGCGATTCCTCGACGGGAATCGATACGATCGAACGCGAAGCAGATTCGATCTCGTGGTAAGGATAATAATAATAATAAAAGAAAAAGTGAGTGAAACGAAGTGCAAAGAAGATAAGTGGTCCACGGTGGAGGGTGGAGGAGGGAACGGTGTGCAAGGGGTCGCCGTGGGCCCCGGAGATGATGCGATGATGGCCTACGGAGGAACCACCGGAAACGGAGGTGCGATGGGACCTTCTTCTGGTGGTGCGGCGGACGTTTTAGGATCGGCCGGTGATTACAGCCCGCAGGGTACACCGACGCCGCTTACCGGGCACACAGCGGGACCCGTCGAGGCGAGTACCTACGGTCCTGGAACAGGACCGGCCAGCTACAGCCCTCAAGATAGTCCTGCCAGTTCCGCCGGCGGCGGTAGCGCTACCAATGGACAGCTACCGAGCTTTGGATTTACCCAGGAACAAGTCGCCTGCGTTTGTGAGGTAAAAACCACCATTTATGATCGATTGGGCGTTGAGTTTTTTTTGACTTTTCGTTTCGTTCGCGTTTAACCTTTTCGCTACGACGGATCGGCTCGTAGAATCACTGCCTCGGTACGCGGTAATCCCAACGAAGATTCGCTTAAATTTGAGTGTCAAGAGAAAACGTATCTTTTAACGCAGGCGTCGGCAAGCTTTACCGGCTGCGGGTGAAAAGTCAACTAAAATGTGACTATTAAGAAGCCGGTTCGGGTTACAATACGTTGAAAAGGTTTTACCGTTTGAGTGATATTTGAAAATTACTAGGGATTATTAAAAATAGGGGTAATTGATATCAGAGATTATTGGAACTAGGGGTAATTACGCTAGTAGATATTTACAATAGGGATAATTACACTAGTGGATTATTAACAGTAGGGACTATTTTCACTAGGGATAATTCTACCAGGGAGTATTGAAACTGGAGATTATTTATACTAGGGAAAATTGCACTAGAGATTATTGACCGTAGGTATAATGAGACTAGGGAATAGAGACACTATCAATAATTATACTAGGGAAAATTACAACCTGCAAAATTATACTAGAGAGTATTAACACTACGGACAAATTACACTAGGAAGTATTGACGCTTCGAATAACTACACTAGGGATAATTACACCAGGGTACACATATGCTAGGGATTATTTACACCAAATAAAACTGCACTAGGGATTATTTCGTCAGGAAATACACTAGGAGAAATTGCACCGTGGAAAATTACACTATATCAAAGTGTTTGTTTCGTGTTTATGTTTTATCATTTATTTTTATATATTATATTTTATTTGCAAAACTCTCAAGTGGGTCACTTGAAATTATCAAATGGTTCACTTGGTGACCCGCCGGTCATAAGTTGCCGACGTTTGTTTTAACGTCTAGTGACAGATGTAACAGATATACTCTGCGAAGGTGAAAAATTCACGGGCGAGCGTCAGGCGTTTAGGCGATTATAGTCACCGTTAGTAGCGAAAGGGTTAAATCGAACCGATTCGTGGCGTGCGAGGGTGTTGTACGCTGTCCGACGGATGGTCGCGAGCTATACTATTTTCCAAACTTTCATTTTAAATACCAAACAGCGGGTGCTTTTTGCCCGTCAAAAATAAACGTGTATAATAATTCATTAGAATTCATTTAACGCGGGAATTTTTGAAATAATAAACATACCTCCTTTCCCGTGTATCTTTCGAGTTGCACGATTTGAATCGAAATTAACGTACATTGTTGGCTACTGGAAACAGTTCGTAAGATACTTAAAACGGAATTGCGTTCAATTTATGCTTCTTGGAAGGAGGGCGAACGAAACTGGCCTCTGTAATTCCGTGATTTTCGTCGAGGATAATCGGGCGTATTAACATTGTAAGTACAGCAACCTCGCGCCAAGATTCGTTTGCATGTCGCGCACCTAATGGAGTTCAGGCGATTTTACTGCAACCGTAAATTGTTTCGTGCGCGACGTTTACGCTCTTCTCGCATCGAACGTTGTGTACACGTGCCGCCCGAGCTTGGAATTCGTTTCTTAAACGTATACCGGTTACTTTTATTTCTCTCGAATATCACGAACGACGAAAATCGTACGAATAATCGGATGAAAATTATCTGGGCCGTCGCGTGTAGCTGCAAGGGCGGTATTTTCATTAATTATATTAGTGATTCAGAAAGCAGGCAGTGTAAGTCAGAGAAAATTAATCCAAAAGGTAAAATTTTAATATAATTTCTAAGCCTTCCATTATTTGAAACGTATACAACGGAATGTAGGCATAGTTTTTGAGAAATCGACGATTTTTAACAGTAATAGTATATTACGTATCACAAGAGTACGAGTCGGGTTTGAGAGACGAGAGGGACAGTCACTTTGCGCCCGTGTTACGTACGTTGTTTTCTTGAATCAAGAGGGCGCAAAAATAAGGCTTTTAATGCCTGTTTGGCGAGCGCAAAGTACTTTGCGCCCTAGGGCAAGCCAAACAGGCATTGAAAGCCCGATTTTGCGCCCGTTGGTCGGAAAGGAATATTTGAAAATTTCTAAGTTGTTAAAAATGTAATATTCTTCGACTATTTGGCGAGCGCTAAGTACTTTGTTACTTTGCAAATAGGCATTAACACTGGAACGACCGACGAAAGTCTGAGAAATAATACAGGATACGAACGACGTGTATGGACTGAAATTACGTTACTTCGTTTTATATTATTTTATAAATCTTATACTATCAATCTATCAATTCACCGCACGATTTGGCTAGTTTTTCGAAAGAACAATATTCCGAGTTCTTTTGTTTGATTTCCAAACTCTATACACTTTTTCATTTATGATATAAATCGTTTTCTTCTTTTCAACGAGTAAATTTTTCAAATTTAACACGTTGACTGCCACGGGGGTCACCGGTGACCCACACCCGAAATTTTTTACAACAAATAATTAACACGTTGACTGCCACAGTGCAAACGGACGTGGGTAGTCAGACACGCTGAAATCCTAATTATTATTAACAATACGATCAACTAATTTTCAAATTTAACTATTCAATTCGATAGCTAGCATTATTAGCTTAATGTTAACGCTATCCGTGGTTTATTTTATCATTTCTGTTGATAATTATTTGAAATGTAAAAAATTTCGGGTGCACCCCCGTGGCAGCCAACGTGTTAATAAAAGAAATGACGAAATAAACCACGGATAGCGTTATCATTAAGCTAATAATGCCAGCTATCGATTTGAAAGGTTAAATTTGAAAATTAGTCGATTATATTCTCAATAATTAGGATTTCAACGTGTCTGACTACACACGTCCGTTTTCACTGTGGCAGTCAACGTGTTAATCCCGATCTCTTTAGGTTATCCCAAAATGTTCCTTCCCCTATCTACGCACAACGCTTTGTCTGACAGTGTCAAAAAAATATAGTATCCACGCAGCTTTCGGAGAAATGGAAGAAGATAATAGGTTAAACTGAATCGTACGTAACTCAAGTGTTGTACATCTGTTATTTATTGATAAAGCGGAAGGATCTTTTGGGACAACCCAATATAATTCCAAGCCAACTTTTATCGAGGACGATAAACTGACACGCTATGTTCGTTCAAAGATCACCATGGTAACTAATGAATTAATGTGTAAAAATGTCCAGGTGTATGACGGTTAATTAAAATCGTAATTACCGTCAACCCTTCGGTAAACGCGGTTAATTTTAAACACGTTGCATCAAGACCGTACTCGAGAGACACTTAGGAGTAACAGAAAAATTCGTGTTGTACGCAGGTTGTCCGAATTTATTAACATTAGAACTATTAAACCCGGTAAAATTTCGATGATTCTTGTATTCAATTCCTATTCATCGATTGTTCTAGAAAATACAAGCTTTTATGATATTTGAAATCATTCCGAATGATTTTGTTTTTATTAAAATTGGATTTATTTATTTTCATCGAGTTTCAAAAGTTGGAAGGCTTTGTTTTCTCAAATTTGTCCCGACAGTTTATATAAATGATAACACAATATCAAATTTTCAAGGTATTTAACGAGTATTATAAAAATATTGATTTTCGTCTAATTTCAAAACACAAAGCACCCGACGGCCATCAAAATGATCAAATTTTCAAGTTATTCCATAAAAATATTGTACAGATATTAATTTTCATTGAATATGAAAAAAGAAAGAAAACAGAACGATTCTTTGTCTTTCTCCAAAGGCGGCTCGTAAACAGTTCGACGGTCCCAAACGTAATTACGTGTCGTTAAGTGTTCGTCGGATTTTTGAAGAACGAAACGACATTAAAATTTCTTTTGCGAGGGGTGTAAAGATGCGCGAGGAGCGTTCTTCATTTTTTTTTTTTTCTACTTACTTTCCCGTACGCACGTTGCGCACACGGCTAGACGTTTTTAACTCCTTGCCCACGTCACACGGATATTCAACGTTTGAATTTACGGCTAACGTTTTCACCGTTTCGATGAACGACCGTGTGGCATCGCGTCGCCACGGAATGGAATCGTTTAACGGGTAATTACGTTCGCGTCATAATATAAAGATGCTTAAAACACCCGTAGCGTTTACGATCGAGCCGTGGTATAAATTCGAACTGTATCCGTTTTCGGCCGAGAAGCGTGCTCCTAGTCGAGCGATTTTCAACGTTCGTCGTGTCGTGATCGAGAAACGGTGGACAACGGTTCGCGAACGACACGTTCTTTCATCGATTTAGTCCGTGAGACGTGGGCGCTAGTTGTCTTGTATCATTTGAAGCCGACGTTTCGATTATTTGTTAAAAAAAAAAAAAGAAAAGAAAATCATATTATTCCAAGTTCGTCTGGTGCCGGTCGTTTCTCGACGTTTCGAATTCTCCCGCCAAGACACATGTACCGATAATCGAGTTTCTATGGTAAATCACCTTGATTGGCACCTTTGTTCTTTCGATATGGAAATATCCGATCAAAAGGTGTTCTTAGCTGCGATAATATTGTTTAGACTTATCGCGTAGTTTGTTCTGTAGTATTTCGTTCAGTTTTATTATTTTTGTCTTTGTTATTTTGTTCGTACGGAGAAAAAGAGGTGACCGTGGTTGTATTTTCCAAAATGAGTCGCGATTTTTTAGCACGTTGTTGAATGCCACAGTGAGAATGGATGTACGTAGTCAGAGACGGTAAAAACGTAATTATTAACGATGCAGTTAATTAATTTTTATTAAATTTAACCTTTCAGTTTGATAGCCAACATTATTATTTTACATATTATTTTATTTTACATTTTTGTAAAAATGGAAGAGTGTAACTAATTAATTTGAAAGTTTGTATATGTTTATACCATACTTTTGCTCACATGTACAGTTCTTATTTACGTTAGACTAAGTCGACGCGCGTCGTAGGTAGTAAATAAGGTTTTATTTACAATCAAAACGATAGGTTGCATAGATTTTGTTCAAATATCAAAAGTAACTTTGAATAGTTACCATTTCTCATAAAATATTTTTTTCTCGCTGATTGTAGGTCAGACGATAATTGTATAAAAATAAAACCTTGTTAGAATTTTTGATTTTGTTATTATTAACGAGAATAAGTAGAAATTGAATAAAAGTTTAATTAACACGCTGACTGCCACGGCACCCGAAATTTCTTACGATCAAATAATTATTAACAAAAGAAGTGATGAGATATAGATACTGCAAATAGCATAGATATTAAGATGACGATGCTAGCTATCGAATTGAAAGGTTAAATTTGAGAATTAATTGATTGTATTCTTAATAATTAAAATTCCAGTGCGTCTGACTACATACGTCCGTTTTCACTGTGGCTAAAGGCGCTGGAAACTTGGCCAGGCAAAGCATATATTTTGATGAAATTTTACCTATTATCATTACAATCCTTCGTAATTTCTATTCAAGCGACAAATTTCTATGGAAATTCAAGTGTCACCCACTTAACACTAAAACTCCTCCTCGCTTCAAAATTAAAACTGAAATAGAAAACAAAATAAATGAGAGATGAGACGTAAACTGACATATACACAGAATAATTCTTTATCTTGATAAAAGTCAGCTTATATTTAAACGAGAGCTTTTTAATCAATTTTCTAATTTGACACGTTGGCTGCCACGGGGGTCACCGGTGACCGGTACCCGAAATTTGTTGTAATCAAATAATTAACAAAAGAAATGACGAAACAAACCACGGATAGCGTTATCAGTAAGCTAATAATGCTAGCTATAGAATTGAAACGTTAAATTTGAAAATTAGTCGATTATATTCTTAATAATTAGGATTTCAACGTGTCTGACTACACACGTCCGTTTTCACTGTGGCAGTCAACGTGTTAAAATAAGAAATCACACGCGAGTCATTTTGACCCGCTTAGTAATTCTAGTGTTACAGTGTTAACACAGTGAAAACAGACGTACGTCTTCAGACGTGTATGAAACTCTAATTACGAATGATTAACACGTTGACTGCCACAGTGAAAACGGACGTGGGTAGTCAGACACGCTGAAATCCTAATTATTAACAATACAATCAACTAATTTTCAAATTTAACTTTTCAATTCGATAGCTAGCATTATTAGCTTAATGTTAACGCTATCCGTGGTTTATTTAATCATTTCTTTTGGTAATTATTTGATTGTAAAAAATTTCGGGTGCCGGTCACCGGTGACCCCCGTGGCAGCCAACGTGTTAAATATTAACACTATCCCCCGGTTTATTTCATCGTTTCTTCTGTTAACCCCTTGCGGTACTTTGACGAGTCTGACTCGTTAAGTATAATTCCAACTATTGTTAAACGTGAATTTTATACAACATTTCAATTTTCCTGGCTTGCTTTAATACTGTGGCAATAAAGATTTATGTGTCTGCCGCATCTACCGAAACAATGATACGGCAAGGGGTTAATTACCTGATCGTAAACGATTTCAGAAAACACGTCTATTCCAATACAATATTACAACATACTAACAGTATTAACGTTATTACAACGAGATTGATTTAATCACCGCGATAATCAAAACCGAGTAACATTTAATTATCAACGATTGATGATAAAATATACAAATTCAACCAGCAATAAAATTATTACAAATATACAACTCACAGCTTACACGATAATAACAGTAAATTATACAATTTCGATGACACAGGAATCTCGAATAATTTCTATTTAACCCTTTGACTACGAAAGGTGTATATATACGCTCACACGAGTCTATCAATATAAAGGTTTATACAGGGTGTCCCATTTTAATCAATAAATCCGATTATTATGAAAAAGTTTCATACGAAATTTCCTATTTTGTTTATATTCGAGTGCATCATATATGTACTTCTTTATGCACCATTCCATGAAGTTCATCATTTGTAATACACTTGAATTGTAATAACTTTTGAAGAGACTTCGCAAACTTGTTCAAACTTTGCACAATGCTTTATTAACATAATACTTATCGCCTGACAAAATTTAAGGAATTTGACATCTTTTTCTTCTAAGGGGTCATACAACTTTAATTAACCTTTCACTATAATTAAAATAATTTTTCATCGCGTCGAAGGATTAATTTGTTCAAAAAATACGACGAACCACGGATTTAAAGAAATTTCATCTCTGTCCGAAAATATTCCCGGTATTTCCATTTAATCAGAACGGAAATATATCACGATAGCTGTCGTCCATTTCTCACGTTGGCTTTTCGACGCGTTTTATTAATCCATTACCCTCCGATGGGTATTTGTTCGTCGCGTTTGGTGATTAATCGTTCGTCAGAAGTGTCTTTGGGAAGAAACTAGGCGGCACCCGACGACACGAATGAAGAAGTAAAACCAACGACAGGTGCACGAGACTCGTAACCGTTCCGGTCGTCTCTTTCTTAAAGAACGATCGTTTTCGATGATTTCGATTTAACCGACCAATCGATCCCGTCGCACATACGCACACACGTTGTATCAACTTCTTGTTCTTCTTTTAATCGTATCCTTATCCGACACGCTCGCTTGTTATGGCTATTTAACGTTACCTCTCTCTACCCTCTCCGACTCTTCTTCTTCTTCTTCTTCTTCTTCCTGTTTCCCCGATGCTATTAACGCGTTACGAGTCTCGCATCGAAATTAGCTACCAAGAAAAGGGCACATTAATGATATATCGTAATAGTGATGTTTCACGTCGGCGAACTAGAACGAACGGTGGTTGTGGAAAATACTGTGAACGGTGAAAATTCAGTTTTTCGAAAGGAAAAAGATGAATTACGCATCGGTTTTCATGGTTAAGGTTGATTGGAAATATAATAACGCGGATATATGAATTTTTGTACGAAGTTTTTCTAGATTTTGTTCATTTTGTTTGAAAAGAATATGTAATAACGCGAGTAGATTATTGTAGAATCAGTGATATTTAAATTTTCTGGTTATCGGGGGTAGTAGAAATTTTGATTTTTAAAATAATGCTTTGATACGTGTTAATGGGATTATTTAAAAGGATTGGAAACGTTGCTAGGGAAATTGCTTCTGATTTGAATTGCTCCATGTATTGATAATTATTTATAAAATGAATATTTTTCAGTTGTATGATTTACAGTATTTTCGACAAAAACTCTTAATATACTTTTGGCTAATTTTCGTTTAAGGACACCAATCATTCGCCGACAAAATTTGTATATTTTCTTACGGTACTCGGTGAAAGTAGCTTTTCCATCTAGAAATTTTTAATATCCATGATATTTGTAATTCTATCATTTTAATTTCTAGAAATTTTTAGAAATTTTTATATACGACAAAGATTGTATTAAAAAATTCTCAGTTTCCAAATTGCATAAAATCCACAAAATTATCCATCGACAGCCGTATTAACCCTTTGCACTCGAGCATTACTTTCTTATCGTTTAATTATTTTTTATCAAAATAAACATGTTTTTAATACAGGAATATTAACTATTTTTAATAATCGAATTGGAGCATCCCGGGCGTCGTCTCTGATTCTCTAGAATATTTTCAAATGTGAAATTTAAACATCATCGTCAAAAAAAAAAAAACTAAATTCTAAGATACTGCTTTTGGATTTTGCAAGATTTACCGGAATAAAAATCTCCACCAAATTATATTCAAAAATGCTTCCAGTGCAAAAAGGGTTAAGTTTTCAAGTTTTGGTGTTCTGAAACGAAGAAACAACAAATAATCCGTTAATGTAAAAAAAGCACCCCTTTTCGCGGATAAAAAAAACGAGGATTGATAGAAATGAAAAAAATAGAAAAAAGGAGAAAAGTATATATACAAGATATACTAGAAATAAGAGGAGATCGGGATGAGTTCTGCCGACTAACAGTGTGCCCCCCCTGTCTATCGTCTTCAAGGCGATGGTGTCGTCTGTCCAGGTTCTCCAGCAGGCTGGCTCCGTGGAGAGACTCGGCAGGTTCCTGTGGTCGTTGCCGGCTTGCACCAGGCTCCATCGACACGAGAGCGTTCTAAAAGCGAAGGCGATCGTCGCCTTTCATCGAGGACATTTCAAAGAACTGTACAGGATCCTCGAGAGTCACACGTTCAGTCCGCACAATCATCAGAAACTTCAGACACTTTGGCTGAAGGCTCATTACATTGAGGCCGAGAGACTTAGGGGAAGGCCTCTTGGCGCAGTTGGTTAGTATCAAAATTTATTTTAATCAAATATTCGACTTTTCGATCTTTATGCATTTATTTCGCGTCGGACAATGTATGGATAGGTTTAACAGTTTAACACATTGACTGCCACAGTGAAAACGGACGTGGGTAGTCAGACACGCCGAAATCCTAATTATTAACAATACGATCAACTAATTTTCAAATTTAACTTTTCAATTCGATAGCTAGCATTATTAGCTTAATGTTAACGCTATCCGTGGTTTATTTTATCATTTCTGTTGTTAATTATTTGAAATGTAAAAAATTTCGGGTGTCGGTCACCGGTGACCCGCGTGGCAGCCAACGTGTTAAAAAAGGCTTTGCGAACCGTGGTAAATATTTGTAAAAGTATAGGAGCATCGACGGGTTCTGTTAGGCTTTTATGAAAAATTATTGTTTCGATAGAGATTATTTAATTAAAACTGCAATTTTTAGTTTTCCTGAAGAGTTTTAATAGGAATTAAATTGAAGGGATTTCAGAATTTTAACACGTTGGCTGCCACGGGGGTCACCGGTAACCGGCACCCGAAATTTTTCATAATCAAATAATTAACAACAGAAATGATAAAATAAACCACGGATAGCGTTAACATTAAGCTAATAATGCTAGCTATCGAATTGAATAGTTAAATTTGAAAATTAGTTGATCGTATTGTTAATAATTAGGGTTTCAGCGTGTCTGACCACCCACGTCCGTTTTCACTGTGGCAGTCAACGTGTTAATAGAGATTAATTATGACTTTCGTTAAATAGACATACGATAACAGTAATATCGTGAAGTATGAAAGTTTTTACAAAAGGTAGTGTTTAATTAACACGTTGAATGCCACAGTGAAAATGAACGTACGTAGTCAGACACGGTAAAAACCTAATTATTAACGATGCAGTTAATTAATTTTCAAATTTCATCCTTCAGTTTGATAATCAGGATTATTATTAACTTGATATTAAACGCCACCCGCTCTTTTATCGTTTCTTTTGTTAATTATTTCATTGTGGAAAACACCGGTGGATCCTAGCGGCATTCAGCTTGTTAAGATTCCTGCTTGTTTTGAATGAAATTTATTAATACATCTATCCCCCGATTTACACGGAAGATAGGTTCCTGAGAAATTAAAAATTGACTGCAGAAATTTTTGTTTTCCATCCCATATTTTAAAAACCGTGTAAATCGGGGAAATGTTTTATTTTCTATCCTATATTCACGCAAGGAATTTTGTCGCTCAATTGAATAAATAAAAATCTCCCGACGGTACGAATTTTTCTCAAACAGTCAGAGATACTTTTAAAAAGTAAAAAGAACGAATCGATCGCACTATAAATAATCGCAATTATAACGTGCTTTAATTAACACGTTGGCTGCTGAAATAGAAACGACCGTATATAGTAAGACGTACCGTAACTTTAATTTATTATGGCTAAGTGGAATGATTGATTTTCACACTGAATCTTTCGGGTTGCGATCTAAAAGATTACCGAATTAGTATTCAATTTAAAATTCCACTGATATATGATATTTTCTGCAAGCTAACAAGTGAACATGAAATTTCATTTAATTCGTATGTCAAGGGGTTAATGTTACTTATTCATGACTCAGTTTTTTGCCTCAAATTCGACCAATTTCTATCCGAGAGTTAACCCTTTGCACTCCGAGCATTTTTTGGATAGGATCGAATCTAATCTACTTTTCCAGCAAACCTTCCGAAAATCAAACGCCCTGTTTTGGATCTATTTATTTTTATTCCTTTACCTCAATTGTCTGCGTTCCAGTATAAATAATACTTAACCTCTTCACGCCGTTGGCCACATTATGTGGACGTTTAGTATCTTATAATTATAATTATAACGGCCACAAATGTAGACGATATTTTTTTTTAATGAATTTTTATTGTTTTCCCCATTATTTTTGCTTTTTGTATTACTATTAATATAAAATGAATAAATCGTAAAAAAAAAGAAATTAAGTCATCTTTATCTCACCATAAAAAAAATCGTCCCTGAAAAGGTTAAATGCCGTATTTCAAAATACTCCGGTAAACTAAATATATCCCCTCACAATCAGAAGGGACAGCGGAGTGCAAAGGGTTAATATCAAAATATACATATATACGATCGTAATGAACGGATCGATGTACGGCTTTTCTTAATTAACCCTTTAACCGATGCGTGTTTTGACAAAAAGAAATCCTTTTTTTTTTAGTCAAGTTAATTTTTACCTGCAATCTTTTCGTTTACAATCGATTCACGAATTTCTCTGATAATCCTTGTCAAAGCCAAATTGGCATGTATCGCATTTATGATTCGTCCCGTTGAAAGATACAACGAACCGCGTGAAAATATTCCAATTAATCTCGCGAGCGTAATTCGCCAACGATCGTAATTGAATCGGGAAGGATATATTTCGCGAAAGAAGACGGTCTGCCAGTTTTATTTCCGTCGCGCCTTGTAAACAAGAACATAGCGAGTTTAACGAGCCGACATTCTAATTAGATCTTTCCATTTACTTTTGCGAACGAATTTCTGTCACCCGATCCCTGAAACCAGCCGGACAAAACGAGACCGTGTCTTTTCTTTAAAACACTTCCTGTTTTAATCCTTCCTATTTTTATTTTACTAATTTTTAAGCATCGAACAGCTTCTTTCTTTTTTTGCTAAAAAAATGTGTACGATCGATCCAGCAGAGTTTCTGAATTAAATATTTCTTTTTTATAGAAACATTTGATCGTGATTGCAAAAATTATCGAAAACAAAGGAATGAATTTTTGTATTTCAGGGAAGTACCGTGTTCGACGCAAGTTTCCTCTGCCCCGTACAATTTGGGACGGCGAGGAAACGTCTTATTGTTTCAAGGAGAAATCCAGGAGCGTGTTGAGGGATTGGTACGCCACCAACCCTTATCCATCGCCCAGGGAGAAACGCGAACTGGCAGAGAGCACGGGTCTCACCACCACCCAAGTCAGCAATTGGTTCAAGAACCGAAGGCAACGGGATCGTGCTGCCGAGCACAGGTATGTTTAGTTTTATTTTTCTTAAATATTAACCCGTTGATCTACAAAAACGTGTGTTTTTTTTTTAACAATTTTAACTGCCACGTTTTGAATTTCCGTAGAAATTCATCCTTTCAATTACTTGATTAGAAATCGTCGTATTAGGTATTCCAAATTCTGAATGATAGGAACGAGGAAAAGTTTCTGCGTGACAGTCAAAGTGTTAACCCTTTGCACTAGAAGGATTTTTGGACGTAACCGGGTCTGATCTAACTTTCCAGTTACGCTTCCAGAAACCAGACTGTGTCGGAAGAAAAGTATTAGAAATATTCGAGAATCTGTTGATTTTTATTCCCTTCCTTAATTTTCTATATTTTGATACGGGGTGAAACTGAAATTTCGCATCTTAGAATACTACGATAAATGAAATATGGCGCCTCAAAGACACCAGTCGAGTGCAAAGGGTTAAAATTCAAGCATTGGACCATTCAAATATTACTGAAATTCGAATTTTAAATTCGCCTGTAGGAATATCCAAGTATCCGTACGATTCGAATACTAATATTTATAGAATATTCTCCTAAATTCAATGATTGAAATATTAACTCCGAGTGTTGGTATAATCGAAATGTTAATCTCGATTACTAAAATATTCCATTAAACTCGAATATTAGAAAATATTTTTTTCTCCAAGAGGTCCAAAACCTCTTCTATAAAATAATAGCTCCGCACTATGTAATTAAATATTACGGTTAATCAAACGTATCTGTCAGTTTCAAAGTGCGATATTAAAATAATAAATATATTTTTCTTTATCCCATTCGGGCTGGCCTTGTTTGCGAAGAATTTAATCGACGGTGAGCCGAGTTTTTGATATCCGTGGAATCCGCGGTGGGCGCAGGCGTGTTGGAGTTTTCGTGTTGTTTGGAAGGTCGTTGCTCTATATCCGATTTTAGAAACGACCGAGCAAAACTGGAAGACGGCCTCGTAACCACGTAACGTTCCACGTTCTTCGTCCCTGGTGTTGCTGGTCTTTTTTATCACTTATCACTTTGCGCCTCCGTATCGATTAAAACTATCGAATTATATTGAAACGTTGCGTTCCAAACAGTTTTGTTTAAAACGTGAGCCGTGATTTATACAAAATTTTATTCTTGCAAACGAAATTTCGGTTGCTTTCCCAAAGATTATCGTGGAAATTAATTCCTAGAAAAGTCAGACTTATATAAAAATGTATACTAACGGAATCGTCAATTATTGGGTTTCTTATCGTACTGTTCATAAATTATAAAAGAAAGAGGAAATTATGGATATCGATTTTTATGTCTTCACTCGTTATTCGAGTTCTTTGGGAACTTAATTATTTGGATATTACAGTTTTCGTTTTTTTTTTTGTAACCACTTGTACGGTCGTTTTAATGGAAACCTGATCGAGTAATTCGTTCCAAGAGTTTCATTATCGCCGTTTTCTTCCCAGATGTTGAATGCGTCGAAACACTCGGCTCCTCGAATCAATTTTACTTACCGTTATAATATTATCCCTCGAAATTGTTCACCAACGACGTTTAACCAGTTTCTTCGTATAAAACTATGCTTATGTTAAAGATATTCGCGTTAGTGTTGCCGATGTGTTTTTATAGTACACAATTTGCAACGGTGTTTAAAAGAGAACTTTATTGATCGAAATTCGTTTACTTTGAGTAGAAAGTTTATAAATTGGAACATCGGGGCTGTAAAAGCTCGAGTGTTCGAGTAATTCGAATTTCAAATTGCAATTTTTAATGGTATTTAAGTATTTGGGTATTCGGGTATTCGAACACTTGGATATTCAGGTATTTGGAAATTTAGGTATCCAGAGCTCAGGTTTTTGGGTATTTGAGTATTTAGGTATTCGGGTATTTAGATTACTTGGGAATTTAGATATTTAGGTATTCGGATTGGGGGATAAGTATTTGTGTATTTCGATATTCAGGTATTTAGATATTTAAATATTTAGGTATGCGGATCGGGGGCTAGGTATTTTATGATTTGGGTGTTTAGGTATTTAAGTACTTGGGTACTTAAGCATTTGAGTATTCAAATATTTATGTATTCGGATTGGGAGTTGGGTATTTAGGTATTTGGCTATTTAGATACTTGAATATTTTGGATATTTCGGAATTTAGTTGTTCGAGTCAGTGTTTTGAATATTCGAGCATATAAATACTCGAATTATCAGAATTTCAGATCCTTATTTTATCGATATTCGAATACCCAGTCGTGTCCTCAACTGTTCAAACAGTACTTACATTTCATCGTACAAATCATCGATTCACAACCTCTGTTTTATTATCCGCATTCTTATAATTCAATTAAGATACCCGTTCTATAATTTCCCTCCTTCGTCAGACCATAACGCTTCGATCTTTACGCATATTCCTCATCTTCCCCAACAAGAAACAGTTCAAATTATTATCGACTATCCTTCGTTCATCTAATTTCTTTCCCAAGAAACCAGCTAATCCAAAGCTGCGTTCGATGAACTCCGTTCAAGCGAAGAAAGTTAGCTACTTCCGGCTCGGTGTCGACGATTAAACCGTCACGATTAACAACCCCGTACCTGAACTTGATCGAACAACGAACAGAATCATTCGACGGATATCATAAATATCACGAGGTTCAAGAATGATTAGGGGGGGGGGGGATGAGGAACGGGGAATGGGGTGGTGAAATCATCGATGCGAATCGTGTGGCATGGATAGATGGCGGTTTTCTCTCGGACAGTGAATTTCGCGAGGGAGGAAGTGGGAAGCACCACCGTAGCTGGGGCCCAGTCTAGTACACAGCCGCATCACGCCACGGGGGAACGTATCGAATTTCTTATGGCTTCTGTGTATTCCCATGAACAGAGACAGAAGGTCAGAGTGAAACAGAACGTGTCAGAGGGGGTTGGTTAGGGGCACGCGGTGTTCTGGCCTCTCCTCTCCAGTCCTATCCGATGGCTTTTGGGGTATCGTGGATACGCATGGCATCGTTCGCGGCATATTAATTACAGGAAATCCCACAAAGCATCCATATCACCCCTACCCCATATACTATCCCCCAAACCTAATTCGTCGTACAACCCCCCCTCCCACCCCATCAATTCTCTTCAGCTTCGAGTCAGAATCGAACGGTTTCGATCGTTGCGTTTCCTACTTCCTCGGTATTAATTTATAACCTTTCCATGCCTTTGATTCGAAATTATTCGAAATTGCGAAACTGAGTACCGTAAACTGTTAGTTAGGAGTAGGCCTGTCGTAGTCTGAGCCGAGTCGAGACTCGGTTTCCGATCCGAGCCAAGTATCCGAAAGAAACGGAGCGGTTGAAACGATCCAAACAGATTCTAAATGTTTCTGATGCGCCAAGCGACATGTAAATTTTGTCCACATTGACGATCGGTGTGCTGTATTGAAAAGGATAAGTGTATTCAGTGCTTCGTTATATACAGGGTGTCTCGTTATAATCATTCCACGCGATTATCTCGAATAATGAATGCTTGCAGGCAAATCACTAGGGAAACTTTAGAACAAGTTGAACTGTCGTTTAGGGATAGAATCAGGTGCTGCATAAATGTTCAATGATGACGTGCAGCGAAGAGATTTCAAGGTCAGCATAATGTAGATCAATGCGTTAAAAAAACTACGTTTCCATTTAAATAAAACTAAGGTCACCTTCAAATCTCGGAGGCGCCTCCACCCAGGAAAAAACAGTGTACAGCATTGAATGTCCCCCTTCAGATAGAGCATGTTTCGTTTAAACATTTTTTTCCAATAATGAATATTTTGCGAGATAATCGCGTGGAAAGATTATAATGAGACACCCTATATATTTTTCGTATGTGAAAACTTTTAATATACAATAGAAATGTTTAGACTTCTCCCACGAGGATTTTTAATTTATTAAAAGTATGTCTACATACTGAATATCTGAAGCTCTGTAATTCTTTATTACAATTCTTTAACTGTTCACCATTCCATGTATCATAGTTTTCATTATTCGCTAGAGAATATCCGAATTCTATTCCTAATGCCATACGACTGAACTGTTTATAAATTGTGTTTTTTTTGTGAAAACTGTATTACTCACATCAAACGACCAGAGAATTTTGGCAGATAAGATGGGAACATCTCAATCTGTAACTGTCCTTAGAAGATTAATAAAGTTACTTATGACTCAACCCAGTAATAAGGCAGTAACCTTGAACCGCAGCCTTGATCGCGAATTCGTCGAACTGAAAATACGGTATACGCTGGCACAGACATTTCGACGAATTAATTACTCACGCGTTTAAGAAGAACAATGCAACTTGCGTAGCGGTGATAAGAATTGCTTACCATCTCGTGTCCTAAGCGTTTGCGATCTTCGTCGTTGGTGTCCGTATATCGCTTTCTGGTTTCTTACAAGGGAACATTATTAGGGACTGATACACGCCGATTTTGATGAAACTTTGCATAAATGTTAAGACTAGAACTACTAAACCCGTCAAAAGGACGGATCGAGGGGTTCTTGTTTTAAATCACGCAACTGATTAAGTTAGCTTTCGTTAAAATGTATACTAACTATTTCCAAGATAAAGGTTCTATGTTTATGTATTTTTCTATTTTATTGCCAACTCGAACGTAGGTGTACAGAAACCGTCAGTAGTTCTAGTGTTATTCGTTCGTGTCCGTTTTTCACTTTGAGCGAGATATCAACCCTTTTATCCGATCCACCCTTGCTGTATATGCGTTTATAAGTCGTAAACAACAAAAGATATAACAAAATGGTTGTAATAACAATTATACCGTTTCTTGAAAAAATCATTCTATTTTTTCAATTTTCCAAAAAGAATGATTTTTTCCAAAAAATTTACGTGCAGATTTATAGATCTCAAGAAACTGTACAATTTTTCTTTCGACCATTTTTCACGTGCATAGAAAGAGCGGTTTGGAAAGAAGGGTTAACCCTTTGCGGTCGAGGCATTTTTCAATACGTACAGATCTAGTTCGTTTTTCCAGCGAAACCTTCCGAGAATCAAACACACTATTTTAAAAGGAAAGAGTCGCAAATGCCAATGGATTTATTTAATTTTATTCCTTTCGTTAATTTCATATATTTTAATAGAAATAAAGCTTAAATTTCACATTTTAAATACTCTAGTAAATTAAATAGGTCGCTCCAGAGGCGCCATTCGAGTGCAAATGATTAAAATTTAAAGATCTGGATAAATATTTATACATATGTATATGCTTAAATAAATGAAAATACTAACAGTGAAATATCAATAATTATAGCGGCCTCTTTTGTTACTACCTAATTTAAATAAGGCCTCTAATGGTAAAAAGGTTCCCCGCCTCTGGTTTAGACTGTCTTCTTATTGTTAGATAAATCTAATTAATATTTATACAAAATTTCATCCAATTCGAAGTGCATCAGTCCCCGATGTTCTCTTGTTACTTGGATAAATCGAGAAGCTCGAAAGATGCGGTCGTTGAGAATTTATACATACATATGTACATACATTATACTGTTCTGTCAGGATAGAGTCATCGTTAATTTCTCTTCTGGATGTTGCTGTCGAAGGCAGAAAAATCTGGCGAGGCTCGTCCTGCGTTTCGGTGTCCGGTAACCGAACGTGCACGCGAAAGTGTGATAAAAGAAAAAAGATGCTGATTAGAAGATTTCAAACGGCGCCGTCTGACTCGTTATCTGTTGCGCCTCTTTTGTTCCAACAGACTTCGTACCACCCTCCTTTCGGTTATTGTCGAATATTTCCTTTGTTAATCAACCCTGTTTTTACCACGGTTTTACGCGTACCTGTTTCGAGCGAGTCAGATTCGCATTTGGATGCAAATTACTTTGTGCGTCCAGAAAATTAATCAGCGAATCATAGCGTTTCAATTGGTAAGCGATACATATTTTTTAATTCAGATAGTTACATAATAGTTTAATAATTAGAAATTCAATTTAAACTGTTGGCTCTCTCCATGGTCCGTCGTAGGAGGGTTAACACTTTGATTGCTACGGTGGTTCGCCGGTGACCAGCACTTGAAATTTTTTACAATCAAGTAATTAGCAAAAGAAGTGATGAAATAAACTGCAGATAGCGTTAATATTAAACTGATAATGCTAGCTATAGGTTAGAAAGGTTAAATTTGAAAATTAATGTGTCTGACTATGTACGTCCGTTTTCACTGTGGCAGTGAAAGTGTTAACGGGGTATGCCACCTTTGACGGCCGAAATTCATATATATATTTTTTTAATGGTAAACGCAATGAAAATTCTGTTTCTTTTTATATATTTTTATTGCAAAAATTCTATTATCCGTGTAATACAACAACACACACTCGTCGAAGTAACAGAGTACTTTCATGATACTTAAGACGAAGCAGTCAAATTAAAAGATTGAAATTTAAGAAACTAATTTCTCACGCGACACGAATCAAAGATAGACATCGTTCCTTTGGAGAATCTTAAACGATCGCGTTAATAGAAATTCGATCTTAATTTATCGGTGAATTTCTCACGAGACACCATTGAACGACTTGTCCTCCTGATTAATTCAACGATACTTAATCGACACCGGTGGCACCGTTTTACCATTCCCGAAAATAGAGAGCCGAGAATATCGTCGAAGGTTGTTTCCCTTTCAAAACGTGCACCGTCCGCCATCTTTCGTGCTCGTCGTTTGTAATTATACAAAGATTCATCGAAAGATTATTGTCGGTATAATTTTCCGAGCTTTTCTTTTATCTATACTCTGGTTAAATGAAATTGTAGAAAAAAGCAATAGAAGAAACGAAAGTTGCAATCACGTGTTTCGACGTTTTTGAAGAAGCAACAGGCTCGAGACTGAATAAATCGTCTGTTCTTCGTTCGCAGTAGGTATTTACGTATCGTGTGGTAACGAGGCAAGTTAAATCGCTCGATAACAGTTCCCGAGGGAGAACGCATCGCGTGTCCTGGTGTTTTTCGATGTTTTTCTGGCCAACGCCGACGCCCACGAAACGCCCCAGTCCCCAGGGAACCCCCCTCGTTACAGTACTAGTTTCCGCCCCTGCACGCCTGATACAGATTTTAATTTGCATCGACTCGACTTGCATTAATCGACGTTCTTGTTTTCAATTATTTCATGGACAAAAAACACCATTTTTTAACATGTAAAGTTGAAAATTAATTTGTTATTTAACGTAGGATGAAAATCAGTCGATGTCAGTAAGGTATTTTTATAGGAAATTGTTGTTTATGGGATTTTAATAATATTGTGGGTTAGGGTTAGAGGAAAATTTAGAATTTGAATAATTTTACAGGTTACGGTTGGTTTTGGGAAAAATTGTTTTAGTAATTTATGTAGGAACATTTCGTGTTGTAGTAGTTTTGTAAATTGAGGCTTAGGTCGGAGAACATGGTTACGATTAGTTTGGGGAAGATTGTTATTTATGAAATTTTTATGATTTTACCCGTTAAATTTTCCACTGTAATAATTCTGTATATCTTCTTACATTTGAACCGAATTATACTCCACAATTTCCACTCCTATAAATTCTAAAATGATCAATTTGAAAATTGATCCTTTTCAGATTCTCGATCCCAATCAGACGTAATCCCTGGTGTTCCCTAGGCACGCGCCAGTATCGTTAATTACCCAATATTTTGAGAAGAACCGTACCCAGTTTTCCTCACTTTTATCGCGCGTAAAAGCATACTTATCATCGAATAACAAGTCGTTCCGTGGTTTTCTTTGGTAAAGGGACGAAATGGATGAGCGGCCAAGAGTCTCTTGAAATATCCCCGTCTTTCCTTCGGGCATAAAACGCTTGCTGAGAGATCGGTGCCGCTTTCTCGATGCTCATTGTGGCTTTCTTGCACCGTAGACAAAAATAAACTTCTCCCCAGCACGTGCTGCGACAACGTTTCTTTCGTTTTTTCTTTTTTATCTTTTCCCCTCTCTTCTCCTTTCGTTGCAAACGAAAAGTTTTGCTCTTGTTATAAACGACGTCTTTATTATACCCTGGATTGCTCTTTGGTATCGTGATTCGTGACACGTTCAAGAAACGGAAGATAGCGTGGGACGTTTCTAATCTTCGAGAAAGCCGAACACCAACGTTAACCAGTCAGCTAGGTCGAAAGGGTTAAGAACAACATTTAGCGCCGACCGAAAATAAACAAAGCCGGAAGAGGCAAGACGTGCCATCACGGACGTTTCGACTCTTCCGTTTTGCTTTCTGGCTCGATTTCCGATGTTTTTCTATGGCAACGATAAGGCTGCTTATTTTTGAATTTCGTTTCATTATCGCAGAAAGAGATAATCAGGGATTTATTAGAAATACTTTTGTAATTTTAATTCCGTGGTGAATGACGAATTTATAATTCAAAATTCTGAATCCTGAATCCTGATTCAGTTATCGAAAGCAAATTCGACATTTTTTTTTCTACAATGCTACTATATGGTAACAATAATGTGTGATGGAAAGGACAGGAAGTAGAAATGCAGGGCTCGGTTAATCCACTTCTCCCTCGAATCGTGTCAGAAGTTCTTCGATTCGATGGATCGAAGAGCCAGCCGTTGGTGCACGTTGGTTGGGGTCGGAGGCCAGTAATGGCCTCTGTTCGTTGTTCTCCAGTGTCAACAAAACATTGCTAATGTACCCAGTCCAGCGCAAACTCAGCCTTTGCCTCGCCCTCGGTTGCGCCACTGTCGGAGCGGCACCCTTCGTCTTCTGGCATCGGCGATAAATCGAGGGTTAGGAGTAGACGGTGAGTCTGTGAAATGGACGATTCGTTTATCTATGGTTTTCATGAAATTTCTTTTGAATTAACAAATTGAACAGTCGTAGGTCACGGGGTCTAGAAATTTCTTGATAAAATGTATCATTTTCTTGAAGAGTCCTGGTTTCTAGGCTGCATAGAAAACTTCACAGAATTTTTCCCTGAGGTTAATAACAAAATTTCTGATTTTTAGTAAAATCCCTTTGTATCTCGATACATTCCTTTAACACGTCGGCTGCAGCGTCACCCATATTCGGGTGACATTTGAATTTCCATAGAAATTTGTCGTTTGCGTTATTAACCCTTTGCACTCGAGTGGTACCTCTGAGTCATCATATTTAATTTATCGGAGTGTTCTGAAATACGAAATTTCAGTTTCACCCGTATCAAAATATAGGTCCAAAAATGCTTCGAGTGCATAGGGTCAATATCCTTTCAATTACTTAATTAGAAATCGTTGAAAATTTGATGAAAATAAATGCTTTGCCTGACCCAAGTTATCAGCGCCTTTAGCGTGGCAGTCCTTGCGTCTTGCCTTCGTTTTGTATCGGATATTTTTCATAAAATCGTCATTTTTCTACTTAAGCAGGTATCGATCGAGTCGTCGAAAGTTACCCTTCATCAATAATTCTCGAATATATTTAACCCGTTAGCTGTGTTTGTGTCATGACGACTATAGTCACAAACTACTGCCATTTCTCCATGACGGATACAGTCGTCAAACACAGCTGACGGATTAATTAAACATTCCGTGAAAAACCCTTGGAAAAAAATTCTGCCACGATATTTCGTTCCCTTAGGATATATGAAGTCTAACGTACTCCGGCTTCAAAGTAAAACCCCTACGTCCTTAAGAGGGTAAAGGGGTTCAGAGCCAAAAAAAAAAGATGGCCTCTTTTTTATCGCTTAAATCGATAGTATATGATATTGGTCGAATTTAATGTTTGTGTAATTACTCGTAAAAATTAATTTAAATAGTCCAATGCATGTGCAATAAATGGTAAAAACCGCAAAAAGATCCATCGAGTAGTTAAAAAAAAAAATTCATGCACAAAGGCTTTTTTTGGCCTTCTAGACCTCTTTACCCTCTTAACGAGTTCGAACAAAATCCCGGTGCACGTATCTCGAACTTATTCGTGATTCATCCCGGGGAGACGAGCCACGGAGGGGAACAGGGCGAGGTCTTCGACATTGATGGAAGTCGAGCGTTGTCGAAGCTCGACATCGACTTTGATGGAAATCGATCACGATCGTCGACGTGTCGAGGAGTCACGGTATCGACCCACGCTACTAACTGTGGCCATACCAGGCTGTATACAGGCCTAGCATTCACGCTCGATACCGTTTTTCCACTAGAGGAAGATATAAACCATCATTCAACCCTTTCGCGTCCACGAACGAAACCTTCTGTGTTCTTAAAACGAGTTTCGAGACCCAAAGTAAGAAATTGTAAGAAATTTTGAGAAACTGTGCTCCAAGATACGAACGTATCCCAAAAAGGGACTTAAAGTTCGCTTATGCCCATTTTCGACTCGGTTCGATCCAAGAAACAACGATGAGCATTCTGTTTGAAAGGAAAAAGGTAAAAATCAAATTTCCCAGGATAAAAAGGACCGAAGTTCGATGGCCAGGCAGGCGCCATATCCGCGTCGGTGCGCATAAAAGGCGAGGTAAAGTAGCGCCACCCTCTTTGTCACAACCGAGGTCCCCCAGTTTTCAGAAAGAGTCAATATTGGCGTAGCCACCCCCCCGTCTGTCCAACCCTTACCGTCGACGGACCCTCGCGTAACGCCCTCTCGACACTGACTCCATTCCCTTCTTCCCTTTTTTTTTCTCCCTTTCTTTCTTTCTATCTATCTTTCTTTCCTCCCCATCTGTCTTCCTTCGTATCCGGGAAGTGGCGTCCCTTCCTGAAAACCTGGACGTGACTACTCTTCTCTTCATCCCCCACGTGCGTCCACTTCAATCTGATGCGCCTTCGTCGTCCACTTACGTGGCAACACTCGACGCAACGATTTAATTAAACCGCAATAACGGAAATTTAATACCAGGGGTTGTTTCTTTCTTTCTTTCTTTTTTTCTTTTTTTTTAGTGAGAGTGGAGTAATATTAACAATAAATATTTATCCGTGTCTGACGCATCTACGGAAATAATGATACGGCAAGGGGTTAATCCCAACAGGCCGTTATAGCGAAATACCGTGTATAAAGAGTATGATTCGAAGAGTATCTAAAAGAGTATTAAATCGAATCATTATCCGAAGTTTAAAAAATATACTATTCCATCCGTGTAAATTTCAAGTTTCTCCAACGACCGGACACAATGTCGAACTTGTAACTGGTTCAAGGGTGAGCTTCGTTCACCGGTTCTCTTCCTTGTCCCAGGAAAAGGACCAAGGGGCTTCCGGAAATCGGTCGAGTAGGAAACGCAGAAGAAGAGGGAAGGATTTCTTTGGACGAATAAAGATACGAACGGTTCGGGTCAACCGGCTAGTAGACAGACACTCGTTGAAATCGTTCTCGCGATGCCGACGTCCCCGAAATAGCTCAACGAATACTGTCCGCGTACCATTGCCTGGTTTACGGTTACAGCATGCACGGTGTCTGGCCAACGCGTTTCGCGTGTCTGAAACCAGAGAACCCATCTCCTCGTCACCGTGACTCTCCTCGTACGCCTGGTACACATTCACGGGACCGTTGCACGAAAAAGGCGACTTTTCAACCACTCTGCGTTGCCCTCGTAACCACGCGATCATCTTAATCCGTCATTATCAGAACCTTACGGACTTGGATGTTTTCAACGAGCAATGGTGAAATTGTCGTGCTTTTTCTAAATTAGATATCTAAGTATTATAGCTCAACAGTCGTGTAGTGTAAGAATCTTGAAGCGATTAAACGTTGAAGCAGACCGATATGGATACGGTCGAATTCAGTCCATTTTGACAATGAAATTTCCAAAAATTTAACGCACTGTTTTGGAAGAAAAGAGTTGGAAATATTTGTGAATCTATTTATTTTTATTCCAACTTTAATTTCATATTTTAAAATACCTTGGTAAATTAAATAAGTAACCGAGTGCAAATGGTTAAAATAATTATCCCGAACGAAGCACCAACGTTTGACGCGTTTGGCTTGGTTCGCATCGACACCCGGCACGTAAATCCATGGAAACAGAAATTCCGATGGGCCCTAACCGCGTCGTCCATTCATCGGTTTCGTGGATTTCTGTCGCGCGAAACCCGGATATAAATAGCCGGTTTTCGCGTTTATGCGTTTATTCCTGGTTGACGATTTCTCATTCAATTTTCGGGGGTTGGCTCACGTCGAGTCGCGATCGTTTCGTAATTGCTCGCGATCGGTCGTAAACCCTGATACGTTTTCGAGCGGTTTTGCGAAACTGACCTTCGCCGTCAATCAGCCAATCTTAGCCGTTTGTATTTGTCTGCCGTGGACGTTGTTCGTCCCATTTGTCGATCCTGTTGGAAAATCATTGACTCGAAATAGCTGTTGTTTGCGCACGAAACGAAGATTTTGCATACGAAACACGTTCGGTAACGATTATTATTTTCGACAAAAATAATTTCAACTATCATGTAAGAGTATTTGGATAATGTATGGATGGCGGTTTTTTCTTTCTTTTCGTGGTGATTTCGTCAGTGTTGAAGCAAGTACTTGGCCGAAAGATGTTTAAGCAAAATTTATCGGACTTATATGCGTGTATACGGTTTTGATAATCAAAGAGGTTGATGCTTTGAGAATGATAAACTTGTACCAATACGGTGTGTCGTGTTTTCGTTTCCACGGGGCTGGGGATTAACCGTGTTCCAAGAACGAAAGTGCGTTAGATGATAAACGGTAATCGTTGACGAGTAAAAATAGGATTTAGTTAGGATTCCGCGTAAATTTCGTTGATGGATATGACAGTTATTTGTCGGCGTACGAGCCGGTGAAAAGGAAATATTTGACTTCGTTATGCCGCGAGACAATAAAGCTTGTTCTAATGAGAATTTATTGATCGTATTAATAATAACTAACCTTTGCGAAACGGGACAGGGAATTTGAATTATACAAACGGGAAACGGTTTTGTTCTTTCACCTTTGATACTGGATGTTCTAGTAACTTTTGACCTAATTTCATTTCTTAGTTAATTTGAATTGGAATTCTTGTTGTTGTGTTTGGAGAGATTTTTTTAGTCACTTTTAAACTTAATTTTGGACTACTGACATTCGCATTATTGTTGCTACAGTAATTAATAAGTCGAATGCTTTCTCTGGTAACTTTTGAGCGAAATTTTCAGCAATGAAACTTTGCAATATTGATTCTGAATACAAATTTTAGAAAAATGTTGAAACTTGATAGCTTTTTAGTAACTTTTGAACTAAATTTGTTGCTACTGAAACTCGCACTATTGTCCCTAGATTAAAATCTACAAAATTGAAGGCTTTCTAGTAATTTCTGAACGAAATTGTTAGTTGTTAATCCCCCTATTATTAACCCTAGAGAAAAGTTAAGAAATCAAAGATATTCTAGTTACTTTTGAACTAAATTTTTAGCTACTAAAACTCGCACTATTGTCCCTAGATTAAAGTCTACAAAATTGAAGGATTTCTAGTATTTTTTGAATCAAATTTTTAGCTACTAAAACTCGCACTATTGTCCCTAGATAAAAATTTAAAAATCAAGATTTTTTAATAATTTTTGACAGAGAAATTACTAGCTGCTGAAACTTTCACCATCGTCCCTACATAAAAGTTTACAAATCCAACACTTTCTAGTAACGTTCGAATCAAAATTCTGAACTTAGAATCCCTCCGAGTCGAAGATTTTCTAGTAACTTTCCAGCCAATGTACGAAACCGAAATTCCCGCCGTAGCTCCCAAACGACGACATACGAATGGTAGTTACCACAAAGAACCGAATCACGAAAAGATATTTTCAATAACCTCAAAAGAGTCCTTCAAGAATCGTCATCAGGACCAGGTGTCGATTCAAACGTCCCGCACTATCTACCCGACAAACGAGCCTGAAATCCACGGTCGCAAAGACAAAATCGTGTAAGGTAAATTTTCGTTCGGAAGAAACCGACATCTCAAGGGTCTTCTCCTGTGTGACCGTGTGGAACAAGGTCGCGGAAGAATACTTCTTGATTCGACCTATCAGAACGGTACAAAGGATGCGTTTGAAGAAAGGAGAGAAGAAAAAAAAGGAAAAGGAACACACGTTGATATACGAATGGTCGGTGAACAACACGTGTATAAAACGAGGACGGAAAGGACCCTGCTTCTGGATGGTTCGACCCCTTTTTCGTCGAAAGAGGGGACGGCCATGCTGGGTCGTCTACAGCCATTTTCGGCCAGCCACGGACAAAAAAGGCGGGTAGCAGCAGCCTCGGTGAAAACCGCTTTAAAAGAAGAACCACGTCAAATCTGACAGCTCGAGGGAAGAAGGGGAGAGAGCCCGCATATGGGCCAGGGACCAAAAAGGGCCCGCCTCGTTCCTCGTACAACGTCGTCGTCGTCGTCCGGTTGATGCTGTTGCTGCCGTTTGAAAAAGAACAATCATCATCATCTTCTTCTTCTTGTTCTTCTTCTACTTCTTCTTCTTCTTCTTCTTCTTCCTCCCTTCTGTCGTTGGCGACAGAGGGAGCATTCATTCATGCACGCATTCCCAGAATGCACCACGTGTGGTATACTGCGCGTGCGCAAAGAATCATGAGGGGGGAACTCGATGGCCTCTTTGTACATGGGGTGCGATAGACAATTGGTTTCTCGTGGATCTGGTACCGGTGGACGAGGGATAATCGTTGATGAGTAAAAGCAGATGTTAATATATTTGTTGTCGCTTTAAAATGAAGAAATAGACGCTGTTAACCATTAAGATTGTCCGTAGTGTTAATACTCCCTAGTATAATTTTCCCTAGCGTCTATATTTCCTAGTGTTATTATACCTAGGGTCAACAAACCCTAGTTTCAATATTCCCTAGTGCAGTTTTCCCTGGTGTAAATAATCCCTAGCGTTTATATACCCTGGTATAATTATTCCTAGTGTACTTATCCGAAGCGTCAATACTCCCTAGTGTAATTGTCTGTGATGTTAATAGTCCCTAGTATAATTTTGCTGGTTGTCATTTTCCCTAGTGTTATTATACCTAGGGTTAACAATCCCTAGTTTCAATATTTTCCGTTATAAATAATCCCCAGCGTCAATATTTCCTAGTACAATTTTCTTCAAGGTCAATAATCCCTAGTGAAAATAGTCCCTATTGTAAATATCTACTGGCGTAATTATCCCTAGCGTAAATATTTTCTACCGTAATTACCCCTGGTTCCAATAATCCCTGATATCAAATACCCCTATTTTTAATAATCCCTAGTAATTTTCAAATATTACACGCAACAGTTTTCTCGATAAAATTCATCTTGTTGAAATGAAAATACCCATTGACCCGAACCGTCTTCTTGACAGTCACATTTTACTTATTGTTGATTTTAACCCGCAGCCGAAAAAAAGTTGCCGACGCCTGATCTACGTTATACGTCCAGCGAGTCACACGCAATAAAGCAAAAGATCAGAATTTCCACGATTATACTTTTCTCCTACTACAAAATACAACAAATATAACGGATGTTAATTTTTCAAATAAATTATACGAAGACTCGTGGATTTCGAAAACACGCGTTTCAGAGTCGAGTTCGTCGCGACTACCCTTTCTTCGGGGGTCGACGTTTGTATCGTGAATCGTTTAACACGCTTCGGTAAATCTAGTCTTAAAGCCTCATAAATATATCGTTGATTTATTCTGTACCGGATGCAGAACGCAACCGTGAACGTTTTATTTTTGCTTCCTCCGCTCGAATCGCTTCCGACGATGATTCTTTCTTTTGCTTCGCGGGCTTGTTTCACGCTTCATTGGTCTTAGAACTTCCTTTCTTTTTCCTCTCGTACCTTCAGTTTCTTTAGTTCGGTCTATTCTCGAGTCCTGTGTATCCTCGACGCATTTTGTCGTTGCACATTTCATCGAATCTCGGATTTTTACGGTTGAGGCCGTCGATCGTACGAGTTGTTCGAAACTCGAATAAAAATAAATGTGTTAACTTTGCAGAAGAAACACATTTACCGACGGAGCCTCAGGTCCATGAGGCCTGTTTCTTGCCACGTCAAAATACACAGGGGTTGGCAGTCTTTAACACGTTCGCGACGGGTTGTACCACCGGTGGTACATTCTTGTCTGTCCCATGGGACGGGATGAGCCACCGGTGGTACATGAGCTATTTTCGCATCATAGCATTTATCAACCCTGCCAGATGAGAGAAAGTACCAAAAACAGCGCCGCCCCAAGGCGGAGACACAAAAATCAGGGCCCGTCGCGAAGGTGTTAATAGTAACTCGTCGGTTCCGATAGTAATTGACAGTGTTGATGCACGATCGCTGAGCCACCTCAGGGTTATTTTAGGGCGAATCTAGGGAAAACCTAACCTAGAATCTAGATACTTCCTGGGGGGGAATCGAAAGAAAATTTAACCTAGAAACTAGAAAGTGTCTAACCTATGTCCTTATAATATAAAGGATACAAGCAAATAAAGTACGAAGTGAGATCCTTCTTCCTCCGCACTTCCTGTTGACTAATAGAGGCCTAAGTTATCAGTGTCTGGAATCGACTAGGGTCTATCGTTAGACCACTTATTTTATTCAATTTTCCTTAATAATATAAATCATAACGATCTTCTTTGCTGTGAATGGACGCGTTCGACGTCTGTATACGACTGCGATCTCGTTTTCTTTTTCTGTTTTTTCGCGAAAGGAGCTCACCAACGGAAGCATTTGCGTACGCAACGGTACACACACGTTCCTTTAAACGGTGTTGAATTACATCGTCAGCTTGGAACACAAAGCTTATGTAAGTGCGTCCAAGAAGTCTCTCGGATCTTCGCGGTGGTACCCTCCTCTGTCCCCGTCGTTGCTCACCGAAAGTGATAAAGTTTCAGTTTATAAAGATATGTAAATATCATTCTTTCCTTCTTTTTCATCCGATAGGTTTATCGCTTGTAACGTCTAGTTTATTCGGCCGTTGTAAACCGGAGGACGACGGAACAAGACGTAAAAAAAAAAGAGAGTATTGTAAACACGGTCTCGTAACGCGAGGAATTTCATGAAAATTCCGAATGTACAATCACCGGATCCGATGCCAAGTATTCTCTCTTTAAATTAAACGTGCGACAAGACGGTTTTAAGAGCCTGTAGAGAGGCCCGGCGATAAAACGAGCGTAATTTTCTCACTAACGTTCATTCGTTATGAAAAACACAAACACCCGAAGCCTTTGTATCGTTCTGAGCGCGTTAACGTAACACCGAAACAGTTAAACGTTTGATTAATCGATACTTTGATCTCTCAACGAACGATTTTTCTTTTTTACCGTCCGTAACTAAGAATATCTAATCGGAATACTTTTAATTAGATAAATAAAACGCGTCAGTAATTCCCGCGTTCGTTTGAAACGAGTACTGCGCAGGCGTACTGCGTAAGCGTACCGCGCAAGTGTACTGCGCATGACCGCGACGCCATGCAAATTTCTATTTGCGCGTAACTCATCATAACAGTCCTTGGCCACGAATTTTATCGTTCCGCGTCAACTGGTACGTGTTTTACGAGCAGAATCATAGGTTTATAGAAACGTCCAGACTTCCTACCATTATTTCAAACAAACTGCATAGAATACAATTCAAACGAAGATAATATAACTTCAGATTGAATCGTATGCCGCGCCATGGCGGCCATTCGAAGATTGTAAACCGACTTATTCGATATAAAGCTTTCCGTTGTAAAACTATTATTTTGGAATCACGGTTTTGACCGATAAAATTGTTTTATTCGCGTCGATATATTGCGCGTATTGATATTTAAATATTTCTTTAAATTCAAACGCCACGAATTAACCTCTAGACTCTAGGCAAACCGAACCTGGGACTTGGAAAGAATCTAGGGAAAACCAAGCTTAGAGTCTAGGGGGAAAAAGACAAATCCCCGCCCCTCAAAAATATATATTTTTTAAATAAAGGTACATATTTTTTATTTTCTATAAAAATCAAATCATTTTATTTAAATTTTAATAGAAGCACCCCTCGTGGAAACTCTCCTCTACCAGAAAATTTAAATCAGAAAGAACGACCCGAAAAAGAAAAAAAAGTTTTAATGTATCTCGTATGGTTTTCGAGATAACACAAGTGGATCGAAAGTTTCAGCGGTGGATTCATATCATACCTTATTGGTATCGTTATCAATAACCTTAACCCCTTCCTGTATTATTATTTCGGTATTTGCGTCAAACACGGATAAATATTTCTTACTACACGCAGTATTCAAAGAAAGCAGGAAAATTGAAATATTACATGCAATTTACGTTTAACAATACTTTGTTATCTTAATTATAGTTGGAATTATACTTAAAAGTCAACTGTACTGACAGTACCAGTCAGATATATAACATTTGAGCTGCAAAGTGCGTCACGAGTCAGCCTCGTCAAAGCAAGGGGAAGGGGTTAAAGCGATAGTATAATCTGGGGTAAAATTTAACTTTATAATTAAGCTCAGTACATTGCTTAGACTTTCTTTTTTGTCCAAAATTTTCTATTAATTGGGTACCTACTTAACGCATCAATATTTGTCTCACACAGCCAAAATGGCGCCCCGGACAAATGTCCGGGTTGCCCGTCGCTAAAGCGGGCGCTTCGTGGACCTCAGCGTTGTTTCGTTGTTAAGAGAATTCGTCTGGCGACGTTGTGCGTGCCGAACTATCGAATGCGCCAAATTATTGGAATTCTACTGTATTTAACCAAACATCCCGGGTATCCTGGTAAGATTTACGATCGAACGCGTTCGTCGTTCTTCCTTTAGAATCGTGTCGGACAGAATTTGGCATGAAAGCGCAGATATTCTGGCAAGCCAGCCTGCACGGCCATTCTACCGTGTGATTCCCCGTCAAAACGAGCCGCGATATCCGCTTACCGTCGGATAATGCGTCATTCGTTTAGCGACGGATCTCGATGTACAACCGGAAGCCCGATAATTCTTCTTCGTCCGAATAGCTACCGGTCGCTACGAAATTACGCTAATTCGTCTTTCGTTCTAATCCAACGTTGTGCCATTTCCGTAATTATCGCCTCGTTTATTTTACGGATCCACCGTGGGCTGGAATCCCGCTTTTCGTGGTCAAAAATCAATTTTTCAAGTTTGATATTTTGTACCATTTTTCTTTTCTGTAAGCTGATAATCTTTTTTAAAACTCGGAAATCTATAATATTACTCATTTTAGATGGTTCTGTGATCGATGGCAACGCCTTGAAGTTAAAATCGTGAATTTCAAAGTATAACTAATTGTTCGAAGTACCTACTCGTGTTAAAACAGCAAATAGTGACTTCTAATCAGAGTCTTGTACGTGTTAGTATATGTATTTTGATTATTTATTAATTTCTCAATTTTCCAAATTTGCAACTTTCCAAATCTCGCATTTCTAAATTACAAATTTTCAAATTTCCAACTTCCCAAATCTCACATTTCTAAATTACAAATTTCCAATTTTTCAAATCTCAAATTTCTAAATTTTAAGTTTCCAAACTTCCAATTTTCGAATATTGGAATCTCAAATCGCTAAATTTCAAATTTCCAAATTTCCAAATATCAACTTCTTAAATTTTAAATTTCCAATGTTCGAACTTTTCGTACGGGCGGCGTCTAGTCATTGTGCGACATGGCATGAAAAACAAACGACGAGCTAGACTCGTCATTTCACCCGGAAGGGCTTAACATACTTCCAACGAAAAAAGAAACATAAAATCGCAAGAATCATTGGTTCCATAAAATATCCGGCCATCGAAGGGCGTTGTTTTACGAAGAAACCGACTATGAGCACTGATCTATCGATAAATCGTGTTTAGACGTTTTATCTCGTTCACCATCGATTTGCATATATTCCCGATAAAATAAAGGTCGCCAGCTGGGTGTTCCTTCACGATCCTGGGTTAGATTTAAATCTGTTTCACGCGATGGAATCGATCGACCAACCATTGACATGATCATTAACGAAACACTCGTGTGAGGTATAGGACGGTTTCTCGCAAGAACAACAACAAGAAGAAGCTGAAGAACGGAAGACAGGGTAGGGGACACGTTGGCTGAGGTTTGTGTAACACGTTTCTCATAGACGAAGAAAGACTACCGAGTGGCAGGTTCACCGTAATCCGGATTAAAAAATCCCGAAACACCGAAAGCGTTTTAACGCGTTCCTGTTATCCGACCGAGAAGTTGTCGCGCGTTTACCTGTTTGGCGATTTTTATCAGTTTCTCGACGATCAATCGACGCCTGATATTAAATTTGATCGGCAAAACTCGAATTTATTCGAGACGATTTGTTTAGTTAATTATCTCGTTAACGCTTCGAAGGTTTGTACAAAAAAAAAAAAGTTTTGCATATTGCAAAAATAATAACCATAGAAATAGGATAAAATGATAATGAAAGTTTCATTCTACTCGACGACCATGGAGAAGAGCTTACAATTCAAAGATCCCACTGGTTGAGAACTGATTAACGATCGAAACACCGTGACACATATTTTCTAGCTCTGGATTAGAATTAATTTCACCGTTCAAGGGTTAATCAAATTTATTATCCCAAAATTCTAATAATAATTCGCCCGATCCATTTAATCTTCCAAATGGAATGGAACAAACTCCCAGGATCATAAATTTGAAGAAAATCAAGCATCAGAATGAACAGACTTTTCTCATGAAATTGCGAGACCAGCTGATTTGGCAGAGGAGTTTCAGGTAAAAAGAATATGAAAAAAAGAGAAAAGCTAGACCATGGGGTCATCTTTGACCATCCTGGAAAGGAGGTGAGCTCGAAGTTTGTAAACAGAGGCAGTGTGTACACGGTAGGCTGCATCCCCATTATTTTAGGCCGAAGAAATTCTTTCCTATCTGTTTATGGAATCAGCTGCCGGCCAGAGAAGTCCCTTCTTCCACGAGAGTTGCTCACCTGCCAGCCAACCTGGACAAGAGAGACTGTACGAGCAATCGGGGGCTCTTTCTTCCCCTCCTCCCCCCCCAAAGGATACACGTATACACGATGGGAAAAATCCTTGCCGACAAACTAGCCAACCGATGTTCAATTTGCTCTACGCCCGTGTGCGGCTTCTTCATCCGCGAGGAAGGTTTGCCTTCCTGCCTTCTCGACGATGTTGAAGTAATCCAGGGGCTCTGGCCTTGTTTGAAGGATCCTAGGATAATACCTTGACCCTTTGATTCGCAGGTAACCTCGTGAAACTTCTAGGCGGAAGTCAAGTTTCTTCCATTGTTCCCTTTCTTTTGCCAATTTTCGGATTTTCTTTAAGATAAGTCGACGCGTTTTCCGAGGAATAAAATTTAGTTTCTGGGAACTCTTAAGTTCTAAGCAATTATTTAGCTAATTCCTATGTAATAACTTAGCCGGTTCCTAGGTAATAACTTAACTAATTTTTAAGCGGTAACTTAGTTAATTTAACCTGATTCTGGGGACTCTGAATGCTAAGTAATAATTTAGCCAGTTCCTAGGTAATAAGTTAGCTAATTCCCAGGTAATAACATAACTAATTTTTATTTTGTAACTTAGCTAATTTAACCTGATTGTTACATGACAAGTTAGCTTATACTCAAGTAATAATTTAAATAATATTTTAAGCGGTAACTTAGCTAATCCCTGTGCAATACAATTGAATTAATTTTTCATTCCAAAAGTCATCCAAACCAACTCCTCCAATATGGAATACCCAGTTTAAGAGTATCGGTGAACGAATCACGAACACCATAGCAAGAATTGTTACTTTCTTTCCTTTGTTTTTCTAACGAGTCTAATAATATTGTCCCGCGTTTCTAACGCGACGACGAGCGCAATCGGATCGCATCTCCGACCAGAATAGAAGCCGAAATCTCAGATCTTCTTGGCTCGGCTTTTAGCCGGCTTTCCATCAGCTCCTATCTCTATTTCTCTCTTTCTCTCTCTCTTTGTTAGCATTCATGTAATTTTTAATACCGTCAATAACACCATGCTAATCTAATAACCGGAAATCAGGGCCAAATTTCTAATTTCATTCCAACTGATTGTAATCGAAAACTCCAAGAATACAAATTGAATTTCTATTTAAACAGAATGCCTATCGATCGCAAGAAGCATCAGATCCGAAGGTATAAACGTTGCGTGTGCATACCACTGTCTACTTTATCTCAATTCGTTTTATCGCGTCGTAGCCGTCGTCTTTCATCGTCAAACAGCAACGATGCAATAAAGGAGGATTATTCTCCTGGTTGATTGGCGACTGGTGGGTGGTGTTTGTCTCGCGAAACGTTTCTCCTCCCTCCCTCCTCCCTCCTTTGTAATAATTCGAGAAAGTCTCCACTGAGATGGATACATATTATGAAAAAGAGAATGACGGACACACGTGTCGGTTAGAATCGATGATGCCCGAACATATCTGTCGGTAACGTCTCATATATGTGTGTTTCAGAAGGACGCGCATATTATACCCCCCCTTTGGCGAGGGGTGAATGGTTGTACGGTTTGGATTAGCATAATTCGTAATTTAATTTCCCGATAAATTTCCTATGGCGTTACTCTGGGCCCCGGGGTCGAGGCCGAAATGAGATGGTATCGGCTTGCGCGATTCCACTAATTCGCGTCTAAGTTTATATCGCTCGAGCCAGAGAGAGCAGCACGGGGTCGAGATAGGATCTTTCCTTCTTCCTCTCCCCCTTCTCTCTTACCCTTGAATCCTTTTCTCTTACGGCCGCCTCGTAAAATCGGATTATATCGGCTCTGTCGCCCCTGCGTTGTCGCACACTTTATTCGAACCAGCCACCACACGATATCACCCCTCCTCCAACCCCCCTATTTTCTCGAACGACCCGGGTCAGGGTTCGTGGCGCACTGGTGCGGTAATCACGTTTCGCGTTAATATATGTAGCGCTCGGGCGTCGACGCGCATGCGCGTGCGCTTAGCAAAATGGCGCGAACGACGAAACGATCGAATCAAGATATTACGATTAGAAAACAATCGGAACGTTGATGATGCGATGGTAAAAGCACGTACGTGATTATGATGATTGAGTTTTCGTTGTTCTGTATACTTTATTCGTGTAATCTATTTCGTTGAATTAATTACGATTGAGGAATTTGGTAGTTTCGTGGCGTGCATGGACTCGGACGTAAGAAGCATATTCTTTTTAGATAAATTTCATACAGTGGTAGGTAATGAGGTGTTTGAAATGATAGTAGGAAATCCGGGGAAATTAAATTTCATTAATTTATAATATTTGAAATTTCAAAAGATATTTCATCCTTGATAAGTTATCCTCAGATTATTGCCAGATGGAGGTTGCTTTTAAATTCCGTTTTTTAATTATCACTGTTACGTGTTTATTGGCTGGAATAGTCGATGGTGATGCAAAAGTTTTGGTATAGCATAGTAAAGCGTTACATAGTATATAAAATATTCGTTTAAATTGTTTTTAAATTGGAATGTATTGAATTTAACGAAATACGAAAGAAATAAAATCACAGGATTGTTCCAAGGATGTTGCGGTCAGATGATGGTCTCGAGGACCATTTGAGGACATTTTGGTGCATAGTTCGTTCCGTGAGATAGAATCTTGACGGTCCCACGTAAAACTGTTTTTCTGGAAAACGAACGAATCGATCTTGTCCACGAGAGAACCCGGGACGGAATTTCGAAGAGGAGCTTATTTACGAACTGGACGATTAAATAAAATTAGCCGCGCCTTCGATCATTATCGCAGCGACGTTCAAAACGGCGAACCTCTTGCCCGATAGCTATAAAATCGCGATCCGTTCGGGACCATTTTGTTTCGTGCAACGTTTTTTTCGAAACCGAAAGAATAACAAAACGACGAAGGATCGGAATATTATGGGTTGAAACAATAAGTTTTTATCGTTTTAATATTCAGTGTTACCGGTTAACACAAATTACCGGTTACTCAAATATTAAATTATTAATTTCAGTAATTAAGTAAATTAGCAATTTGGTAATCAGTAATTATTAAAGGCGAGTTGATTAATTTAGTGATAGTCATTACTAAACTACGGATTTCTAAAATACTAAATTACCAATTTCAGTAATTAAGTAAATTACTCATTTCTGATTGATCAAAATTAGAAAATTCTCGGTTTAATTATTATACTATTAGTAATTAAATTCCTAAATTTCCAACATTATTAAACTACTAAATCCCCGATCGCTAAAACACCAAATTACTAATTTGAATAACCCACTGTACTAAAACTAATTAAAATAATCACTAGAAACATTCTTAAGTTTCCGTCTCCCCCCGCGACACCATTTTCCCCACTATAATTCTATCACTCTCGACACTGTACACACACACACACAAAAATTACTCTAACGCATTTCTGACAATTATCAAACGACTAAACAGATCCTGAACAAAACCTCGTCTTAGCATGCGAAAGATTTAAAAACCTCGTAAACCGAGTCACCGTACCGTTCCCGTGATCCAAGGAAAGGGTTAATAGATTTTTTCTTTGATAGAACGAGACAGGGCAACGGCGAAAGATGAAATATAGACGATCGAAATCGGATGGCCTGTAGTAGTAGGTGTCGTGGCGAACGAGTCCACCGAATAAACGTCTCGTTCGCGCGATGAGTCACAAATCCTAATGAAAATAATAATACCCAAAAGAATCCGTTGTTGGCGGCATTGGTGGTGGTGGTGGAGGTGCCACGGTACGCAACGCGGATAAATTTACTGCGCGATCTCTGCTCGGATAAGGCATACCTGGGGACACCTCGTCGGGGTTATAGACCCAGCCATCCAACGGGTGGCGTGGAAAGTACCGGTGGAAAGCAAAAGCCTTTGCTCGGATCTCTCCTTTCTTGTCCTTGCGGGACCAACCTTGTTCAACCACGTGTGGGATCCGTTGCGTCGCGTCTCGTGGAAATAATTCTTCCTTGTCCCGAGGGACTAGAACGTACACCCTCCCCTTGCAACCGGGCTAAACGGACCAACAGATTTTCACCTGCCGAACGGATTTATCGTTGCCTCTCCAGGATCTTTTCTTTTCTTTTCTTTTGTTTTTTTTGGCAGTTCTTTGTTTGGGTAATGTTAATTTTTCGACGATGCAGAGATTCTTTTGTAGACAAGACGATGTGCAGGATAATCTACGACCTGGAGGATTAGACGGATCATTGGTTGGAAAGAACGATTATTTCGTTGGATTTGTTTCGTGATTTCGGAGCATATGGAGTAGGGTTGTAATTGAAATTCCTGACACGTCGATATCTGTAGAAGTCTTTGGACTCGGTACTAGCACGATTCAAATATCGACGTACTGGAATGTCGAGACTTGATATTTGAATAATTCCAGTAAGCATTCGAAATTCGAGTACACGAAAATTGGAATATTAGGATCTGAAACTCGAGTATTTAAATACCAATTTAAATACCAAACCATGTATTCTAAGTACCGTCAGATATAATCTATCTTTTCAAAACGATACACTCAAATATTGTAGAAATGAGAGGAACAACGTCATCCTTACCGAAACTAATGTATTCCAGTAGACTATCCTCATATATGATTACATAAATAATCGCTGCGCGACACTAACCGCAAGTAAACACACCGAACAGACGACTTTAGAAAGATTCTTTACCCATAATTTATCCTTTCGATAAATATTCAAATACTTGGCACCACCAGTATTGTAACCATGTCAAACTATAGATGATCACGGTAGGACCTTTCTGTTATCAGTTCGGTAGCCCCTCGATCGTGGACCGGTTCTCGAAAACACCCCGTAGACAAGTGTCTGTGGCACTTGCGTCGGAGACAGTGCCGTATCGCGGCGGTCACGTCTAAACGACTTGTAAAACAAGCGCTTAACGATTCTGCTCGTACCTGGATATATAGCGAAGTCTTTCGAAGGTGTGACAAAGAGATAGAATAAAGAGGAGAGGAAGAAAGTTAGAGACCGTTCAGATCCCACGTGCTTCGGGCTTCGAGGAGGTCCAGCCTGCTAAATCGAGTTTACGAGACGTGTCTTCTCTTTTCCCTTTCCCTTCTGCTCTCTCACTTTATTACACATACTCCTATTCTTTCTTTCTTCTTCTTCTTCTTCTATTTCTTTTTTTTTATTACATATAGCTCTCAGTTTTGTACAGCGACTACCCTCGATTCACAAGTACCTTCTCTTCCATGGTAGTTTACGCATCGACGCGGGTATTATCTTACACGATATTATTCCCGTAAAGGTCCCCTATCCTCTTCCGCTTCGAGTCACTGCCGATCACCAGGCTCTGGCTGTTTCGTCCGTAATTATATTAGACTGGTTCCTCGCGCGAGTAATCTTGAACTTGTTCGCGAAACCACCAGCGGTCCCTAGCTGCCTAGTATCCTCGTGGAATATTAATTGGAATCCAACCATTTGTACTCAGAACGTTCCACGCAAGTACAGTTGACGTTCGAGTGTTCGCGTTAGAATACGTTTAGCTGAATCCTGAGGATACGAAGTCGTAAGGAGGTTAAATTTGAAAATCGAACATCGATACCTTTGATAACTAAATTTCTACTTATTAGGTAATCCGGCCAAAGTGTCCAAACATTTGTTAACATTTTTTTTCTCAGATTTTATACAAACAAAGGAAACTCTGAAATTAACCGATTCGTGTCTCTGATTCCAGTGGCCAAAGAGAGGACAAGACCCACGTAGGAGGATTGGGCGATTCCAGCAGCGAGAGCGGCGACGAGACGAAGAGACAGGCAGTCGGTCAACAACAACAACAACAACAACCACCATCCTGTGCCGTTCAACAACAACAACAGCAACAACAATTGGTCGAACATCAACAGACGTCCGGCATGTATCAACTTCCGCCGCCCGTTTCCGTGTCCAGCCCGCACTCGTACCATCAAGGCCACGGCTCGACCTTGAGCCATCCTCACACGCCGACCCATCACATGCAACACCACGACACGGGAAGCGAGAGCGGCGACGACAAGCGAAACCTTCATCATCAGCTGCAACATCATCTTCAGGTCGGTGCTCATGGTACCCCTCACGGCTTGGTACATCCCACGGCGACCTTGCCACCGCCACCACCCAGCTGCGCCCAACAGAAGACCCAGTTGGACTATATGCAGTACTATAGTCCACAGGTATAGTTTTGTGAACTGTTTGTGCGGAGGGGGTATACAGTTATTCAAAGGTGGAGGGAGTTTTTGATCGTTAATCGACAGACGGACCAAGTGTATTTACTTGAAGGGGGGTTTCCTTTTTTTCTTTTAATTAGTGGTGATTGATTTATCATTTATTGTTTCCGGTGGTGATTATTATCGCGTAGTTTACGGATTGGTGGTGATTGTCAATTTCGAAGTTTTGATGGATTTCGTTTTTCTTTTTCTTTTTTTGTTTTTGTTGGTCATTTTATGATGTAATTAGTGTTTGTAGTGTAGGAGTAAGATTATGTTTGTATCTTGTGTTTGTATATATTATTATTTCTTTTTTTTTTCTTTTTTTTTTCAATATGTTTAGAGATTGTGGCAGGTGGAAGAAAGTCAAATGTAATTACAGCGTTGTAAAATTATTTATTTGAAGTTCAATAATAGAGTGATGATATAATACAAGTTTCATTGTCAGATAGACCAGAGAAAAGATCCCAGTGTCGTTGATTCAGATTGCTGATTCGAATCCCTTTCTGTTGTTCTCGTTTTTTAACTAACTATTAAAAATCTACCTTTTAATCGAATAACAATCTCTTGCTTTTCCTTTTGCTTGTTAAACAAACGCACACCTAAAAGACCCACCGTCATTATTTACAATAAAATAATTAATTAACCCAGGTGTAATCTGTGTCTTCGAAGAGGACTCTAGTATCCTGACGTTTCTGTATAGCGTGCTTCATCCGGGGATCAAGGGATATTTTTTGATACCTTGAGTTCTTAAGATGGCATTAAAAAAATACTAAGTAGGTACTAGGGAAATATTATTAGGAAAATTGTAGGAAAATACCATGGGGGCACTAGGAAAGTCCTAGGGTGGTACTAAGCAAGTACTAAAGAGATACTAGCGGAATACTAGGGAAATTATTATTACTATCAGCAGGATGTACTAGGTTAGTGATAAAATTGACAATTTGTCATTTAGGGGGGTACTGGCTTCAGAATTCTATATCAGATAAATAATTCCTATTGAATTCCTATTATTACCATCTTACCTAACTTAAAATCCCTATTACAATAGAATTACTCTATAAATTTCAACACGAAAAAGCCATTATAAACATTATTCTTTCGTTCATCACGAATTATGTTCATTCACTGCACAGGTGCATTAACCCTTTGCACTCGGTTCTCCCCTCTGAGAGGACATATTAAAACCGAAGTATTTTAAAATGTGAAGTTTAAATTTTATTTACATTAAAATATAGAAAATTTCACAAATATTTGTAACTCTTTTCTTCCAAAACAGTGCACGCATTTTTTACAAAATTTCTCTGTCAAAATGGATTGGATTCAACC
The DNA here is from genome assembly GCA_943735885.1 of Stelis phaeoptera. NCBI lineage: Eukaryota > Metazoa > Arthropoda > Insecta > Hymenoptera > Megachilidae > Stelis > Stelis phaeoptera. The sequence goes on along the minus strand of OX030939.1, from coordinate 7,195,827 downwards.
GTATCTAAAAACACTCCGAGTGCAAAAGTACGACTTGCCACTCAGAAATCTACAGTGTCAACATATTTCTTGGTCCCTCGATGAAGCTAATTATTGCATTTGGAAATTACACCTTCCAGTAACAGACAAATAAATAAACAAATAAATAACGTCCCAGAATGATACCCCAGCGAAGGATGTTACGATTCCCTGTTCCAGGATTATCTGATCACACCGACCTCGGCGGATCTCCAAAAATCCCTTCCGCACACGGCGACGTCGATGCAGATGGGTGCTATAGCTCCGTCCATGGGTGGTCTGAGCCCGATGGGTCCGTCTACCATGCTGCCCAACACGATGCAAGGGGTGAACACGATGAACACGATGTCGATGAACGGTATGGGAATGGGAGCGTACCAAGGCATGGGTTCCATGGGGATGTCAACGTCGCACGGTAGTTATCACAGCGGTTTGGTCCTTGGTGATTATCACTCATTGTGACCTTGGGCCCCGAGCAACCAGGCCAAAAGGAACCAAGAGAAAACCTAAGCTCGTTTACGATTCGTCGATATGAAAAAAAAAAAAAAGATAAAGAAGAAGAACGGTCAGCCAACGGAATTGTGTTCCCGTGATGTTTCGTCGAGTACCGGACACAGCTTTTTAAACAATATGGACGAAGAAGGGGATATACACGTGTGTGTTTGTATATGCATGATATTCGTACTCGGCGGATGTAGATAAATTAGAAGACGTTCGAGAGTTTGAAGAAGAAAGTTTGTTGGGCATCGTGTGACTCGGGTAGATAGACTTTGCACCTATCGAAACAACGAAAGTTAACCGTGTCACAATTTAGAATAAATGGAAAATTAGGGATTACTGTCCCTAGTAGTAGGATTTATTTTATCCATTCTGGACCGGTGGTTAGGCAACGTTTTGCTTTACCAAAATTTCTTATAGTCAAGAAACACCACGATCACACGATGCCTCGGCTTTTTTTTACCCCTTCTGTATCCACAGCTGGGATATCTCGTGATTTGATATTATTTATTCGACTCTTCGAAGGATACGTTTCAAGGGTGTTGGATTGTCAAATTTCTCATTCAAAGAATCGAATGGATAATAGTTAATTTTAATTAAATATCTCATCTTTGGATGTGCGAATGGGTTAACGCGTTCGCAGCCGTATTTTGGCGGTACGGGTCGAACACATCCCCTAACGTTTCTCAGCCACATTATCCATTATCGTTCTTTCAGAATACAATCTACAAAATGTGTCACGAGTGTAGAAATCTTGGTTAATCTCCAGTTTGATAACGATAACATAAATATAACAGAAATATCAGCCTATAGGGGTCTGATTATCCCCGTGCCGTAGCGAACGCGTTAAAGGATAATAAAAGTATGAAAAACCGTTGTGGAAAACGAGCGTCGCGCACACACGGCCCCGCATCGAGCACACAAACTTCTCCCGGCAAAAGGGAGCCTCGTAGTAGAATGTCGTTATTCATAAATATTCTTAATATTATCGATAAAATAGTCGTGGAAAGAGTACGAAGGAAATTCGAGGGTGAAAATAGCAAAAGACATGTTAGCATTTTTCTTTTCTTTCTTTCCTTTCTTCCCGTTATCGCGTAGCGTGCGAGACAAACCAGAGCCTAATTAATTATATTACTTCCGGAAAAGGAGCTTTTCTCTTTTTCTTTTTCTTTTTTTGTTTTCTCGATTCCTTAGCTCCGTCGAAATAGGAGTACACAATCGCGTAACGTTGGTCACGGTTACCAAGTAGACGGTTCGGAATCCGTACACGCATTTGCCAGATTTCCTTGACCCAGTCGAACAGTGTGTGAAAAACGGGACGTTAACGAGCCAGATTTTCGTCCAAGTTCTCCCGTTCGGCATGATTGATTAGTCGAGGGATCACGTTATTGTTGGGGAGATCCGAGTGTAGTTGTGGTTTTCACAGAAATATTTTAATGGTTCTGATGTTTCTTTTCAACGATGCATGAAAGTACCAGTGTCTTTGTTGTATGATTAAAATATCAGTGATTAGGAAATTCATGTTGGAGTTACTTTTTGAAATTTCATTTTATTCTATTACGTTTTGTCGTTGGTTTATTTAAACACCGTTTGTAATATTTTCGTCGATAGAATTTGAAGTTGTCATTTTGTTTAGAAATTTGCTGCCAGGCTTAGCCAGTTTCTGGGAAAATCTTTGAAGAATTTCTGACCTTTTGCGCTTGAGAATTTATGTCCAGAAAATTACATATCAAAGACAAGTCTGTTAAATAATCGTCGTTGTTTGACATTTGAATTAAATTGAAAATCAGGTAGAAGAAGAAGTAAATAAAGGCCGACGCAGGCAATAATTCGTTTGAACAAATTTATCTCGAAAAATGTTGTAATTTTAAAACTTATCACTTGTTCGATAGTTTCAGCGTTAAATAAGTGACAGTTGGCTTGGATTTAATTTCCATGTAAATGAATATAGTTGTCATTGTTTTTCAATTTCCATTCGAAACGTCGTCGTTCGAGAACAAACGAGAAAACGAATTGGGAGGAAAATCTGACGCGTGTACGGATCCGAGCCACCCGCTAATTAATTAACGTCGCTATAACGAAACACACACGCTCTTCGTGCACCGCCAATCTTCTCCTTCCTTCCTTATTTTACACCGTATGCTTCTGTGTTTGTCCTGTGTACATATGTAGATAATATACACGCGTTACAACACATATACACACGTACACGTATACACGTATTCGAGAGAAGATTAAGTTAAATTCACGTCCTCGTTGTCGAGGCGAAGTTACCGGGTGTTCGCGGATTATTCGTAAAACGGTCGTTATTTATGGCTTTCCAGCTTGTTCGTCTCGTTTCTATCAATTCGAGATCTTGGCGTTTGCGCGAGCCTGTTCGAAAGTATATTTGTATCTGTGTGTAGAAGAGATAGATTGAGAGAAAGAAGGATTTTATTTAATCATATCGCTCGGAATAGAAGTTGGGTCGTTGAAAATTTGAATATACGCAACTGGTCATTTTAATAAAGTATATAGTATGGTTATAATGATGAACTTTTACTTGGGATTTTTAAATTTTGTTTTATAGACTCTAAGAATTTTCTAATACAAAATACCGATGATATTGAATTGTAATTTTTTTGATTATAATTGTTATAATTTCCTGAATACCAGTGATACTGAATTCTAGTTTTCACAATTCTTGGTTGACATAATTTCTAAAATACCAATGATATTAAGCTTTAGTTTGACAAATTAGAATTAAAATAATTTCCGAAATACCAGTAATATTAATTTGTTATGTTCCTAATTCCAATTGCCGTAATTTCCAACAGTACCAATATTGAATCTTAATTTTCTTAATTTCAGTTGTCACAATTTCCAAAATACTAATTATATCAATTTGGAATTAACCTAATTACAATTTCCAAAATACCAATAAAATTGAATTGTAATTTTCCTAATTCCAGTTGCCACAATTTCAAAAGTACTAATTATATTACTTTGGAATTTTCCTAATTACAATTGCCATCATTCCCAAAATACCAATAATATTGCAATTTTCCTAATTCCAATTGCCATAATTTCCAGAAGTATCAACAATATTGAATTGCAATTTTCCTAATTCTACTTGCCACAATTTCCAAAGTACTACTTATATTAATTCGGAATTAACCTAATTACAGTTGCCATCATTTCCAAAATACCAATAATATTGAATTGTAATTTTCCTAATTACAATTGCCATAATTTCCAGAAGAATCAACAATATTGAATTGCAATTTTCCTAATTCCACTTGCCACAATTTCCAAAGTACTACTTATATTACTTTGGAATTATCCTAATTACAGTTGCCATAATTTCTAAAATACCAATAATATTGAATTGTAATTTTCCTAATTACAATTTCCATAATTTCCAAAAATATACCAGCAACATTGAAGTGTAATTGTCCCGATTAAAATCAACATAATTAATTACCATATCTCGATATCAAAATCTTCGTACCACTACAATGTACCGATATCAAGAAATCGAAATTATTTTATTCAATTCATTGCTTAATTATATTACTGGTTAACGTGTAACAAAATTTCTCTTATTCTCATTAAGAGAAGAAGATCTCATTCGAAAGATACAGAAAACCATGACCCGACCTTCGGTCGATTTTCAAAAATACGATTCACCGTCGGTCAGCGGGTAATTGGAAACTCGTCTTCACCAAAGGTGTCGTTGATTCTATTTACGACGAAAAGATTGACACTCGGCAATTGGTTGGCAGGAAACAGCCGCTACGCCTACTGTTCTTCCTCGCATTAATTTGCATACCATTCGTAATCGATGTATTTCTGGCCGGATCAACCCTTTCGATCTAGCTTCTGTTCTTACCACACTCGGGCAAATATATTTCTTTATAAATTAAACAAGATTTCACTTGTAACCCTTCGCGCTACACGTGATTTGCTGGAATATATTTAAAGATGAAATTTGAAATTTATTTGTATCAAAATCGCACGCTTCTTTAACCCGTTTCGTTCGAAATTGTTTCGAGTTTCGAAAGCTCCATCGAAAAGGAAAACGAGTCCAGAGGATTAAACGCCTAATCGATTAGGAAATTTTAATAATTACCACAATCGTAATCTAACATTACTGGTATTCCGAAAATCAAATTTTTCTTTACACAATTTAAAATTTATCTATCACTTAACAATTATCGTCCGTATCGAATAATTTCCAGAACTCTTGGACAGCCCTCAACATCCAAAAATCCACGAATCGTTCGATGATCCTCCAAATTCCACGACCTTCTCTCCCTTCCGTTTCAAAATGAACAACCTCGGGACAGAGATATTCGTAAGTCACCCAATTTAATTGCCAATCAAAAATAATTCTTCCAACATCTCGCACACCCGGTAAACTTAAGATAAATAAACGCTGTCGTTAGAATAAGTTAGCACGTAAGTTATCATTTATTCGCAGTTCGCAGTCTGTACATAGAAAACGATGATGACGATGGAGCAAAAGAAACGCGAGACACGATTGATCGAATGAAAGAGACGCGAAAGTGAGAAATATCGAGCGAAAGAGACATAAAACGACAAGAGGATGATAAAAAGTAAGTTTTTCTCTTTCTTTTTTATCGGTTCTCTATTTAAGAGACATCTATGGCGCAGATGTGCGGAATTTAATGCGTTATCGCATCGAAAGATTCTTATCTAAGGGTAGACGAGGAGGGAAAGGATACTATTTCCCCCCCTTTAGAAAGAAGTCCTCGGGACGAAACAGGGTATGCGAGAGAGAAAAAGGATGTATCTTGGTCCTCCAGAATCAAAGTGTATCAAGTTTTTTTTTTTTTTGTCGGAAAAAGTAAACCAAATCTTTGATGGTCAAAATTATTCTGTAACCCTTCGATTTTTCGACGTCCGTAACGAATTTTAATACGTTGAGAATCGTTCGATATACCGGAAGTGTACTAATATGCTTTTCAATACTACCAACTGATAACTGAAAATCAATTAACAAACGTTTAACTATTATTTTGTTCGTCTATAACACGATCGAGAATAAATGAAAAATACGGGTTACTCCCTCTAATTCTTAATTATCATCACATTATAAAATAGTAGGGCTTACTTTTCCATTGTTAAGAAACAATAACCATTTCTGTTTTTATTTCGCAAATTTTCTAATATTTCCAACATTCGACTGTTTCTTTTAAGAAATTTAACCGCCTAATTTGCGTTCGGTTGATTGGTCCGCGATTGAATCCAGTTAATTAATTTTAGACTCTATGAATTCTTCGTTCTGTAACGAGGTTAAAATTCTGTTCGGTCGACGACAACCCTTATGATGTCCTTTCAGGTTTAAAACGATATTAGACCCGTACTTTATTTCCTGAATTTTACACCTTTTAATTGACTTGATCGATGCACTTTGATTCTGGGGTTCGGATATGTTTTTATAGAAATTCGTATCTTTTTCTTTTTTATTTTTTATCGTTAACAGCACCGTACTTCCGGGGACAAACCACGATCAATATATCGGAGGCTGGTAATATTTTGAGCTCGTTGTTGGGTCCATTGATTTATTCGATATTTCATTTAAGTATGTTTGAAAATTAAATAATAATGTAAATGCACCGAAAGCGAGGAACAGTTTATTTTCAATTCGAACAGATTCTTATCAGAATTTGTTCGAATTACAAATTATGGAAATTTAGAGAATCCGGAGTTTTCTTATTTCTGAATTTAGAAAGTTGGAATCTTTTACTTTTCGGTTTTGCAACGTTACACATTCTTCCATTGTTACGAGATCGAAGAATGAAAAATTCCAATCTACAAAATTTTATATATTTCCATAGTTTCCGTCGAATACTTATCCCAGAATCATTCGTATCTAACTGTTTTCACTGGGCCCAATTTTTGTCATCAAAATTCATAGTACATAACGATCGATGATTTTACAGTCTCTTTCTCTAAATTTATCGAACAGCCAAAAATGTTTCTCTATTCACGCACAATCTACGCTTTGTAACGGCACAGTGTCTAAAACACACATACACACACAAAAATATCGTTTCGTGATCGGACTGTACACACAAATCGCGAACGCATTCCGAAAATTGCACGCAAACGAAGTTGGTGCAATAAGCTTAGATATTATTATATCATTTCGGTCGCCAGTTTTTCAGAAAGAAAATTTGATCCAACATATCCGATCACGATTCAATATGTATATCTTTTCTCCTTTTTATTTCATTTTTAACGATAAACATATATTCCACGATTAACTGGTACCATCGAAATGATACTAATTTTAACGGCAAATATAAAATTGACCTGTTTTCTTTTTATTTTTCGAATTTTTTAAGCATTTTTGGATATCTTCGAATCTAATTTACTTTTCCATCAAAGCTTCCGAAAATTAAGTTCACTATTTTAGAAATAAAGTCTATTTATTTTTATTCCATTCCTTAATTTTCTATATTTTGATACGGATGAAACTTGAATTTCGCATTGTAGAATACTCCACTCGAGTGCAAAGGGTTAATTTTCAAACTTTTAAGATAAAACATACACGCATAGGAAGTTTGATTTAAAAGTTATTCTGAAATCATTTTTCAGACAAAGTTTATTAAGTATTTCTGTAAAAGAATTGTTTAACTCTATGAAGAATGTATTGAAATTTATTCAATTGAAAATCATTTCGATCGTACCATTGATTTCAATTCTTCCGCGCAAATGATCGTTTTTATCCTTTATTTTTAACAATTTTCGTTAGTTCGACAGAAACTTTTCGTATTCCGATTTTACGCGATCAAATACCGGGAAGGAAAAATGAATTTTATTTCGTATCCAGTGTTTTATCACGAGATTCTTACCATGATCCGTATCGTGGTTTTGTTAAATTGAACACTAGAACCGCCAAAGTTTAATTTTAATCGAAAACAGAAGAAAGCAGAACGAAGCATAAAACACATTATTTTTGATACATCGACCCTTCGTTACCGTGGCTCTCACGTTTATATTTCTTTGAATAATATTTCTGTTCCTGAATTGAAAAGTTATGAATCAAATTTCAACGGACTCAAATGTACAACATTGTGACGGTATCCGAGGGTGAGCAGATTTTGCAATTTGGCCCATTAATTCCGAACGGTCGTTAACTATAACACACGTTGACTATAATCTCAGTAAATAATAGAACGGAATAAAAATTTCTCATCACTGGAAAAATATAATTTGGGCATTAATGGATTAAATCAAGAGATCAAATGATTCTGACTTGTTTGATACTTCCAACGGTATCGAAGAATCGTACGATCGAGACAAAAGCTTTAGATATTCGTAGAAAAGACAGAATTTTCTTAAGGTGGGTTTACACCAGGCAAGTAGACAGGTCCGAGTTTCTCTAGGCCTGTCGCCTGAAAAAGCAGAGACCAATAATTGTTATAACCTTCATTTATTCCGGTCACGAAGATTTCCGTGACATTGGGGAGGGGGAAATATTTTTTATTTGATTAAAAACTGTTGAAATGGAACAATGATAAACGAATTTTAGCACGGTGATGTTATTTGAATTAAAAGCCGATTATATGTCCGGTTCTACGTGAAAGGATGGAGATCAAATACTCGGTCGTCTACGTGTTAAATGTTATGGCATAAGAATTAATATTCTGGGCGGGTAATCTGTTTTGGTTATCAATATTTGTCACTCTGGGCCGTCGTCAATTTTTATTAATATTATTACGAACAATTTGTAATGAATTATTGACACATATGTAACCAAAGAAAATTCTGGTCATCAAAAACTAAATAAATAAATTTTAATATTTTTTAATCGTTTGATTTTTCGGAAAATTTATGCAGTATTTAACCCTTTGCAATGACAGTACAGGGACACTGCTACGTCGCTTCGAAAACGACATTTTTAAATTGCCAGTTGAAATAAAGAAATAATTGAAGAAATAAATTCGGACCGCAAAGGGTTAATGAAGATCGACTTCCAGAAATAACTGTTATTCCTGGTCTCTGTGAAAAAGAAAATGATTCTTTCCTTTTTTCCTAACGAGCTGGAAACTTTGGCACACGGAAGAAATATGGAACTCTTCGAAATTTTCCCTTCCGTCTTCTATAAATATTAACCACCGGATGTACTAACCACTGGTGTAAACCCATCCTTAAAAGTACACGTCCAAGCGTCGTTCGTTGCACAAATCTTTTCTTTTTACACAACACCGAACGACGATTTATTACAATAAGGATCTTGAAACGAAGCTTTTTCAGAGAGACACGCCATTGTGTTTGTGTGTACCAGTGAACCGACGTTTTACGAGGACGATTATTAATAATCTTATTCCCAGCGCAAGCTTGTAAACGATGCACAATTTAATTAAAAAGAAAAAATGAAGAAAAACAAAAAGACGAGAAGAGAATCGTTCGTGTGAGAGAGAGAGAGTGTGTTTTACGTATGCGAGAGAAAAAGAGAGATTATACGTAGCGTGTGATTTGAGAGAAAAGCGGAAGGAAGAGGCACGAGTTGTAGACAATTAAGAAATGATCACACCCGATGTACGATCGAACTGTAACCGAAGTAAAAGTTGATGTTATTTAAAGTAATAAAAGGATAATATTATATACACGTCCGTGTGGAACATCCTGGAAAATTATATCCTGTTTCGTTGTCACGGTGTTTCTTCGAGGAAAAATCGAAAACAATATTGTTTTGTGGAAATACTAGGTTTACGGACCTTTTTTGAAATTACTTATTAATTATTATTTGAAAGGTTATATTTGATCCAGTAACCAGATATCGCAGGACTGTTTTATAGACGGCATGGTTGATTAAGAATTATTTGTTACGTTTGATTATTGATATAGAAACCAATGGCATGTCTAAGCGGTCTGCTATCGGATAGCAACCTCCGCAGAATAATTAACCCTGGTTTAATTGCTAATGAAGAATTTATTCTTCAGACGAAATTAATTGATTCGATTGCAACTATCTCGACGCGACGTTCGATTACGGAAAAATTAATCCTTTATAGATTTATAGAAATACTTGATGCGGCAAACTTTTTACCGTTGATAGGATTGAAAAAAGAACAGAAAAACGATAGTTGGATCCTGAAGAAAGATTGCCAGCGTTGTTCGTCGAAAAGGACGACAGAAAGAGAGTCCCGTTTACGAAACTACCTGCTAAACAGCCGAAGAAGATCTTGAAATGATACGGGAGTGTAATTATTTGAAAACGAGCGATCGGTTCAGTTCTATTAACCGTATCAGCGATCGTCGATGACAAATAACATCGGCCCACCTTTTGTCCCGATATTTTGCCTGTTGAACATTGTTCGACGGGGGTCTTCGTCTATCTTCAGGATCGGTTTCGATCCTGAAAAAGAGCATCTGGCTGTTTGCTTCCACGTGGCTCGGTTTCTTTGTGCTGTGTGGATATAACCTACTGTTTCCTTGTTTCGTTAGCTTCCTCGGGATTCGTCGAAATTTATAGCAACAAACGATAACAAAGTATTTGTTCAATAGTTCGTATACTGTATCTGTTTGGAAACCTGCTGATATTACGTTTCTGGGAATTTGGAATGTTGGAGATATCAGATTTTTGAGCATTTGGAAATTTTCGAATATTGTATTTGAGAATTTGGAAGTTTGAAAATATTAAATTTTTGGGAATTTGGAAATTTTCGAATATTGTATTTGAGAATTTGGAAGTTTGAAAATATTAAATTTTTGGGAATTTGGAAATTTTCGAATATTGCATTTGAGAATTTGGAAATTTGGGAATTTGGAAATTTTCGAATATTGAAACTGGAAAAATTTAGAAATCTGGAGATATTCAATTTTTGGAAATATAGAAATTTTCAAATATTGTATTTGAAAATTTGGAAACTTGGAGATATTAGATTTTTGGAAATTTAGAAATTTGGAAATATTGAATTTTTTGGGAATTAGGAAATTTTCAAATATCGTATCTGGGAATTTAGAAACTTGGAGATATTTGATTTTTGGAAATTTAGAAATTTTCAAATATTGTATGTAAGAATTTAGAAACTTGAAAATATTCGATTTTTGGGAATTTAGAAATTTTCAAATATTGTATCTAAAAATTCAAAAACTTGAAAATATAACATTTTCAAGATCCCAGAATCTTCACAATATTAAGCAAAAATTGGAAATATATTTTCCCCTTACATATACATCCTTCTACGTATAATCAAAATATTAAACAATATCCAAACTAAATTTATCAAAATCCAATCTCGCCACTTGTTGCCTTTCATTCATCCAACTTTTTCCTAGATTATCGTTACCTTTCAAGATTTTTTCAAGCGTATCTAAAAAGTATCCAAAGATCCTTTAATCGGCTCCCTGGGACTGCTGTGTGCCAGAGTGTTCCCGATTTCACTCACCCCCTCCTATTCTCTCCTATCCCTAGACGGTTTTTTTCTTTCACTGGATCCGTCAGCCGGCCGGAATAAGAGCAGTCGACGCATGCTCATCGGCCTGTTATAATTTCGGTTCTATTAGCTCTGGTAGTGGGGCCATAAGCCCCGAGGGGGATTTTCAAGAGATCGTAAAGTTAAGCCCTGGACCGCACAGAGATACCACCTTCTCTCTACGTTCCCTATCGATGTATAGATGTGGTATCTTTAAATGTATACGTGATACGTGATTCTCTTCCTTTGATATCACTGGTTTACAACCAAAATGTACATTCGATGCCACTATATTTTTCTTATATATTTTAGCCCGCTAAATTGGAAAATCACATCGAGAGAATTTTTTATGGATAGGTTTTCCAGATACGAGTTTTTTTTTTTCTGAGATAGCTTCACATTTTAGGCCATATCCCGAGTTAGAAACGTCCTATTGTGTCGCAGAAAGTATCATATTAAAGGTAATCGAATCTTCAATAATCGCTTCTAACAATTTTTTCCAATTATGAGTCAAAATACATGAGAAACGTCGATTTTTTAGGCTAAGATAAAAATCGAAAATTCACTCTATCGGCATACAAAAATAGAAAATGTCGAATTATGTCCAGTTTCTTATTATTTACTCACAGATCGCACTTTTACGAAGAAAATCTATGAATAAATACCGGAGTTACGAGCAATTGAGTAAAGGTATAAAAATTCAAAACCAATCCATACAAAATTTTTTCAATATGATTTTCGAAATATCATTTTCTCATTTTGTTAACCAGCGTTATCGAAGGAAAAACATTGTTCGAATATCAGCAAGATCGATCATTAGGAATTGATTATTATCAACGTCTGCCGTGTGCTCTTGATTCTAGATTTCATTAAGAATGCTCGATTAAAGAACGACGGATTTAAAGGAACACCCGAGATAAAAGTCTTTTCATGTTCTGGACAGGTGTATTTAGACGTTGAAAAAGCTGTCGGATTCGGGAGCCTTAGGTGTCGTTCTCCTTTCTCTGTTGACGTGGTGAGCTAACAAGTAGCTATTGTTGGGCTCCGTGTCAAGATGCTACTTGACGGTCTATTCGTAAATGGACCCTGTTCAACAGTTTCGCCCTTCATCCTGTTCACTGCTCTCTACTTTCGTATTATAGATCACCGATACTCGTGTTTTATGCCTTCTTCGATCAACGTTCCCCTTCCATTGTGAACGAAGCCTTTTATGGTCTTCGAACAGTTAACGCGTTGACTGGCACAGTGAAAACGGACGTGTGTAGTCAGACACGTTGAAATCTTAATTATTAAGAATATAATCGACTAATTTTCAAATTTAACCTTTCAAATCGATAGCTAGCATTATTAGCTTAATGATAACGCTATCCGTGGTTTGTTTCGTCATTTCTTTTATTAATTATTTGATTATAATAAATTTTGGGTGCCGGTCACCGGTGACCCCCGTGGCAGTCAACGTGTTAACCTTTCAAATCGATAGCTAGCATTATTAGCTTAATGCTAATGCTATCCGTAGTTTGTTTCGTCATTTCTTTTGTTAATTATTTGATTATAATAAATTTTGGGTGCCGGTCACCGGTGACCCCCGTGGCAGCCAACGTGTTAAGAATATAATCAACTAATTTTCAAATTTAACCTTTCAAATCGATAGCTAGCATTATTAGCTTAATGCTAACGCTATCCGTGGTTTGTTTCGTCATTTCTTTTGTTAATTATTCGATTGTAACAAATTTCGGGTGCCGGTCACCGGTGACCCCCGTGGCAGCCAACGTGTTAACAGTGACATGTTAATTTTGAGGTTGCAAATTCTATTTTCCCAAAGTTAGAAATTCGAATAATTTACAGTCTTCGCCTCGAATCGGTGAAATTGCCAATTAGAACGACGAGAGCAGGTGTCGTGTAAAAAATCTGATTAATTATTTACAATCAATCGGACGAAGATATACATATGTTCGTGGTGGCAGGAAGTTATCGTTACCGAGGAATCCTGAAGAATTTTGGAAAATTTCAAATGAAACGAGCCCCGATGCGGCACGCATCGACGTCGTCGTGGCGAATAAAACGGATAATAAGTTTGACGGCGTTACAATGCGGTCATTACGCGGCTATAATGTCGGCGCATTCAAGCACGAACGACCGGCCCAATCCAGAAAAGCATCTGTCCGATAACAATAGGTTGGTACGTTGCGCCATTCTGCGAATCGTTACGCGGGAATTAATGATGCCTGTTCGACGATGAACATCGTGAAGAATTACAGGGTGTATCTGGCGAGGATCAACATCTTAACACTTCCACGGCTGTCCTCGTATTTTTATTCAACTACGGTTAATTAGCGTACAATTTGAAAATTAGTAGTTTTACGACGCGTGTTATTAAAACTTCAATTTATAATTTTTTCTTAACGGTCATTGATTTTATTCATTATTGATGCTACTAATTAAATATTATTTAACACGTTGGCTGCCGCGGTGAAATAACCTGCGGTTAGCGTTAACACATTGTTGACCGGTCACGAGTTAATTCGAGTTTCATTTCAATTGTTGAAATGCTGGGGAATATAGAATATTGCAAAAGCTTTGTTCATTGCATACATTGTGTCAAATTTGAAAGTGTTTCGTCCGCAAAGGGTTAACTATTGCCGTCGAACGTCGACAGTCCAGCGGGATAAAATTCAGTTATCCGAACGTGTAAAAGCGTTAGCTACAAGAATCCAAAATTTGTCTATAAAAGTATACAAAGTATCTAAAATAATCCGTAAAATTTAACGATATTAATCAACCATACGAAGGAGAAAATTTTATATTAAAAATTACGTAAAATAACATATAAAATTAGGTGCAAGAATTTTGACTTGAAAAAATCTCTGAAACGCTATACGAAATTTCTAACCAATACGTATTCGCCAGGAACACTCTGTTTATGTCCTTGCAAGGAAGAAGAGACTGAGAGATGCGCAGACCCGAAGACACGATCGATTGGTCCAAACGAACGAGAATAATGCATCCGAAGCTGTCTTCTCGGTAATCAGTCCGATATTTCTGGGTAAATTAAGAGTTTGTTGGATATTCGAAGCAGACGACTGTTACAACTAATATTTTATAAGATTGAATAGATAATAGAATTGGGTGGATATCAAGACAGATCTGTCCTCTCCGAGGTTATTTCCAGAAATGGCAAATTGATGCATCTCTTCGAATTTTAAGACGATCCTTCGATTCAATTACTTTTCTATAATTATTCGGAAGAAAATAAAGTAGCTCCTATGATTTTAGCACGGATGAAATTAAAACTGATTTAGTTACCTTCGGTAATTGTCGAAGAAGAAGACAGCGAGAAACAGTATTCTCGCAGTAAAGTTATTATTCGTGAATCTGTAAGTAATTTAATTAATATGTATGATAACGTATTATGTACCGTTTCCTTTATAATTCAATATTGATTAAAGATCAGGGAAAGTATTTCTTATTTTCAATTTTCTTTCGAGCGTAAATTATCTTAATCTTTATTTTTTCACCCGTGTTAACCCTTTACGGACGAGACACTTCCAAATTTGACACAATGTAGGAGATATCAGTAACTTCAAACGAAACAAACAATACTTGCCTTCTTAAAGGATATATTAAAAATTCCTACTTTAATTTATATACAAGTTTGTAAGATATTTCTATATTTGCCTCGAAAAAAAAGCAAATTAAAGGAGCATAGTCGAATAAATTTAGAAAATTAAAATATCACATTTAACGATCCTCGATCGTGCGGATTCGACAAGACGAGAGGGGTCGAAGGGTGGATCAGAAAATCTCGAGGGGCTCGTTTACAACTTATCGACGTAAATTACGAGGCGGTCGTAGCTGTGCATCGCGCATAGAACGACGGCGAAGGTAGCGAGGAAGGGGTGGGACGATTTCGAAGGGGGGAATATTTATGGGCAGACCGGCTGAAATTAATTTATGCAGCCGCATAGGCTGCCACGTAATTTATTCGCGGTGCTCGCGACGATCAGTCACTCTCTTCGCTGGCTTTTGTGTGTAAGGAAATCCTTGCCCATTAGAAACGGCCACGAAGAGAGCCCCTCCCTCCCCGCCCCCTTATAACGCCCGGTCGATCCCTCTTTCTGTTTCTCTTCCGAGTTGCTCGATACCCTTGCCCGTCGTGGTTACGCTCTTCAAACGTCCCTCGAACATCCTGCAAAACGGTCACGGTCCCATTTTTCACAATTTTTCTTCTAATCGTAAACTCGCGGAGAAACAAACGTTTCGCATCTTTTCCGATTCAATCGGCATTGGTAGTCAGGTGAATGTTCGATCATTAGCGACCAGTTGTTCTGTTGTCCAACACAGCTGACGGGTTAAGTATCCAATTCGAATTTTATTTACGTTTATTTATGTTTGTATTAAAATATTCCAAATTATACACGAAAAATATCGCGAGTGCAAGGCATCCATTTTTTTTTTCAAAGTTAGGGTACATTGAACACCGGTAGTTGCAGCTGGATCAAATGACCCCTTTGTTTATAAAAAATAAAAATATGTGTTTGATTATTTTATTAGAAATCAGGAGTTATGTTGCGAATTATTTGATTTCATCAATCAAACGAGCCCTTGTGGTAAGAATAGGTATATGTAAAGTACCGGTACGTTTGGTGTTAAAGATCATGCTAGGAGAACGATTTCTTGATCGACGCGAATGATATTATCCGATGGAACAACTTTGTTCACCAGATTGTACGTTAATTCTTATTCTAGTTGGTAATGATACTCGATACACCGACGAAGTATACAATTCGACTGTATCGTACGGTGTTACTTTCTAATCGCAGTGTTAACAGGCACGGAGTACCATAAAGTGTGAAGGCTCAATTCGAGCCGATCAATTCGCCCAAGTGAATTGTCACTTAGGCGTTAAAGATCACCCGGTTTGTCTACGAATTGTGACAAAACAATACGTTTGATTTCCTGAAAATACATCTCGAAATCGAATCATAACCGTAGAATACACATATATTTATATCCGTGTAATTATCTCTCTAGTTTTTCAACCCACCAGATTTTAGAAATAATTCTACCGAGTATACAACACTGGGTCCAGGAGCAAGGATCCAGGACACCGAGATTCGGGAGCACGACGATAACCACGGAGAAAGTAAGAAAGGATAGGAACGTCCCAGGATCTACGTCCAGGATCTCCGGTGTAGCCGTGTTATGATTTGTGAGGGCCCAGATCCTGATCCTGTCTGCCTGGAAGAGGCACCCACGCTTTCCAGGAACCGGCGTCCTCCTCGTACGAGGGAAGAGGAACGAGGAAGAAAAAGGGACAGGTTCCTTGTTCCTCGGGGGAGCTGGGACAGGGGGGGGGAGATCGTCTTCGAGAGAGATCAGCCGACCCGATTACACCGAGGGTGTAATGGACGGACTAATTTGTGAAATTTAAATTCCGTCCCCGACGTTTTACCGCGAGCAACCCGGAGGAGCCTCGAGGTCAAAATAAATCGTGACCCCCTCCCCCGCGGACTTCATAGAATCTAAAGGGGACGTGGCGGCGAATCTTTCTGGAAAATCGTAGGTGGGCAGAAGAGGTGGGGCCCTGTCGCGACCCTAACTGATATCTAGATTCGACCGTACCCATCCCTTTTACCTCCTCCTCGCTACTACCCCCCCCCCCCCCTCCTCCCTCGCTGGCAATTTGTCAGATCGCTTAACCCTTTCGCTTTGGCGCGCTTCTGACTAAACGCGATCGCTGTGGACACACACGATATTACATTTTTAGTTCTCTAAATTTTTATGATCAAATTTCGTTACGACGATTTCGATCTATTTGATTAATCATTATATATAAAATAATATTATACAGGGTGAGGCACTTAAAACCGGCCACCTGAATAACTTGATCGCTATTGGTGGTAGGAAAAAATGCTTCGGGTCAAAATTATTTGGTATCGAGGGGCTGATCACCCGATGTTACTAGTTTTGTGATATGGTATGTTTTTTTACTTACATTCTAACAGAATATTTCAAGGCGAATACAATAACCTATTGGGAAGGTCATTCGTGGTATGGGTTAAACCAATTGTGATGGAAAATAATTTACTTTGACTCGTCCTTAACGCCTCCACCTGTCAAAAAACTAGTACCATCGGATAATCAGCCCCTAGATACTAAATAATTTTGGTCTGATACATTTTTTCCTATCAGCAATAGCAGCCAAGTTATTCAGGTCGCCGGTTTTAAGTGCCTCACCCTGTATATAAAATAATTATGAGATAGTTCGTCTTGAGAGGTATCTAGGGATATATGGTAGGGGGGCTTTCCTAGGGAAGCGATGGTATGGGGTATTTGTCTAGTTTTATTTCATTCATCTTTCAATCGGGTTGGTCTTTGGACGAAGTCATGGAGTTTCCAGTTTACAGATATAATTATCGAAGGTCTTTTATCGAAAATTGAATGAAAGCTCTAAAGACTCGTCGAGGTCCAATTATATTCGCAAGATTCGGTTACGTGAAACGACGTCACGCGCCATGGCAGTAGGTATAGAGGGGAACAAGGTAGGTTCCCCTAGGAGCGTCGACACCAACGAAAGAGGGGGAGGATGTAAGGTGACACCTCTGGGACAGGTCTGGCTTCCCGTCAAGAGCCCGTCCGAGATAATCATATTCATAATTCGCGAGTTCGCGGAACGTGCACCCGCGTCGTGCAAGATAGGAACATTGTGGCGAAAGGTGACAGGTTATTTTTATTTTACCCCCTAGAAGAACGAGCGGATCTCTAGCCTTGGTCAGCACAGGAACTTTAATGATTGGTTAGATCATTTCTTTATCTTGACATTCTTCGACGTTTTTCTGGCTTGTCTGGCGATTTTTGCCGGAAGGACGAAATGGACAAGAGTATACGGCTACAGATTAGAATAGTTTCGAAGTAAAATAGGAATTGGTTGATTGAAATTAATACTTAGCATTCGAGTATATTTCGCCACGGACTTACGGAGTTTGATCATTAAGTAAAATCGTAATAAATCACAAACTACTTCGTTCTTCTCAACGAATCACTCGACAAACGAAACATCTGCGAAGAAACAATGCAAAACGTTGCCTGGCAACATAAACTTCGTACATACAATGCCCATCGGATTTATACGATACCCGTTCTCTAACACAAATCTACTAAATATTTTTACGTGACCCGTGCTCCAGTGACAGACTGCGAAAAACGTAAACGTTATCGATCCTTGATACTGGGAAGAGTCGATTTACCCCTTTCGATTTGAGGAACGTAGATGTACGTCTTTGAAGAAATATTACAGTATTTCTAAGCTTCCAAAAATAAAATACTCCGAAATTCCTAAAAAACACAGTACCTCCAAGTTTCCAAATTCCCAAATTCCCCAGAACACAATACTCCTAAATACCTAAATAAACCTGAATTATAGTAGACTCGGCGTTCGTCATTCAAGCGACGAATCGCACGCTTCGAACGTCAATAAACGTATGTATAGAGATAAGTAAAAACGAAATTGAGGACAGGAGAGGAGATTCATACGAGAGACATAAGGGCACGCGTGATCGCAGTTCCTCGGTACACGTAGTTACGGGCACGTTTAAAGGGCCCGACTGCGTGTGGGTCCGCGGATACGAAGACGTGTGGATGTCCAGGCGGAGTCCTGGCCCCGCTGTAACCCGACACCAAACAGCTCTTCGGGGGCCCCTCTTCCTTGCATCCAGGCACACACAGTCCGTCAGTCGTCCCCCTCCCTTCTCCCCGTCTGTTCGTTCATTCGTTCGTTGCTATCCTCACGATCCAAAACTAAATCATAACCGTATTATGCGGCCCGACAATGGGCCCGTTCGCTATACAGCGAGAAGCCGCCTCTAATCCGCCACTCGGTCGACGTCTTGCTCCCGATGCTCCTCATCTTTTGCTTCCCCCTCTTTCTTCCTTATTTCTTCTTCCATCCAGCTCTGTTTCTCCCCTGTCCCTTTGTTTATCCTGTCGTTTCATTGCCTGAATCTATTATGACGTTTGGCTATTCTTTCCCTTCGTCCCCTTCAGGGAATAGAGGATTTCGATGATGAAAGTACAGTTGTCTTGTAAAAATTTCGTTCGATCGAAGTAACGATATCTTTGGGACTTAATAAGGGGAACGGTGGATCCGTGGGATGCCAGGTTATCCCTAGACAAAATGGAAAATAGTTACCAGGACCTGGATGCTATGATTAATTCAGGAAATACGTAAACTTGACTCGGATCGTCGTTCGATTCATGTCGGAGGAGTTTTCTGTAAGATAGGCGATAGGGCGTGATAATAATTGACGGGTTGTGTAGCTTTAAAATGCTGACTGTATACAGAGTGGCCCGTAACTAGTGTAGGATACGATTCTGAACAACAATTTCCTTTGGAAAAATGTCGGACGGGGCTTCGTTTTTGAATTATTAACGAGAAACACTGACCAATCAGAGCTAAGCCGTGATTCGTTCTAATCCGACTCTAGTCTCTACTCGCGCTGTGATTGGTCAGTGTTTTTCCTTGATAATTCAAAAACGAAGCTCCATAGAACAATCTTGCAAAGGAAATTGTTGTTCAGAATTGTCTCATAGTCTACACTAGTTACGGGTCACCTTGTATTTCTACGACTCGTCACTGCGAGCGTCAATACAATTCTCTACCGTGCCAAAAATCACGGTCGTGAGGACACCCTTGACAATCCGGCCGAACCCCCTCCAGAGGGAAACGCTCCAAGAAGAAACACATGGCCTGCGTCAGACATTTATTCCTAGGGTTTCGAAACTCGCTAGGAGAGTTGAAATTTGAAAATTAATCGACAATTAGAGTTTCCTTGCGACTCATCCTATCACAAGATGATTAACTGTAATAGAAACGCGTTCAAAGAAGAAGGATAAACGAGCACCCATCGAACGGGAGGGGGAAGTGCAGATGGGTCGTGAGTGTCGTGAGCCACTTTTCCGCAGGGTCCGGCAATAAATCTGAAACGGGGCCAACGAGGGGGCCGGGTTTGCAAACGGTGATAACGATCGAACGAGCGTCAAGGGAAGTGCTAAGTAACTACCGATCGTATCGATGATAGAAGGGCTGCAGGCGTCTGCAACGGGGGCACCATACACGGAGTTCTTGGCCCTGTTGACGCGTCACCGATACACCATGAACGGTCGTCAACAATAAACCGACGCGAACCGGCCAAACAGGGGGCCCCGTTGTCTGCGTGTTCGACGTTTATGAATCGAATTTCTCGACGGGTCGTCAGTGGTCTGATACCGGAGTCAGATAAGGGTTGGAGGGGACATCCTATACGCGCCATGGGACCGATCCACGATGAACCAATGACAGGATACGTCAACAGTTCTTGTAAATTGTTTCAACGGTTTGAGTTTGTCGGGAACAAGCCATGATGCGATTACGGGCACGTGTTGTGTTTACAGAAAATTCTTGGGGATGATTTTGATCGCGATTTCTACCACATGGGAATTGTAGGAAGGGTTTGGAAATGGATTTGGACGAGATGTTGGCACGTATTTGTTAGAAATTAAGATAATTATATGAAATTTAGTGACGTTCTCTCGGTCAAGGTTCTGGGGTAAGTGCCATGCTGTCTCTCGCGGTCCTCTTACCAGATCCTTCGTGAACACCCTTATCGCCCTGCACGCGCCACGAGGCACAGTTGCTTCGGCAATCCTCAAAGGAAGAGCATCATCGAACTATAATAATAACATCCGCGACTCTTAGAACTCGTCACGGTCCTAGCTATCGGTTACCACCGATCCTTCGTCCGATGACAGACTTGGGTCCTCGAAAGTACGTCGAAGCCCCATGGCGCAACTACCTTGACACGTGTATCACCCTTGCACACGGACCGAAACACGAAGTATATAAATTCATAGTTTCCTCCACTTACGAGGTCGCTAATTTCCGTAGAGACTGAAGGAGATCGAGCAGAGGTTCGACACAGTGGTACTTTTCAATACTTAATGCTTTATTCGTATGCCTGCAGGGTCTTTTATACAAGTTCGGTTTGGGAGTAAGAGCCTTATCGGGTCCAAAGATTGGCGATGACTTATCAGGAGGACACGAGTCCAAGATTCTTCAGGAGTTATTGATGGTGACTAACAGTAAAGATCCAAGGGAGTGGCGGTGACTAACTGTTATCAGGGTATGACACTAACATATTCCTATCGTTAGCGGTCAAATGACCGTTTTAAGAAACAAATATTTCTTAACACATTATCTACCGCTCTAGAATGGAAAAGTAAGCCCTACTATTTTATAATTTGATGGTAATTGAGAATTAGGGAGAGTAACCCGTATTTTCCATTTATTCTCGATCGTAGCACATTTGACTTTCATTATTTCAACAGTGTTATAGACGGAAAAAATAATAGTCAAACGTTTGTCGATTGATTTTCAGTTACCAGTGGGTAGTATCGAAAAGCCTATTAGTAGGCTTCCGGTAGATAAAGTGTTAATATAGAGTGTACATTATGAACAATTAGTTAATGAAGAAAATATCTTTCTTTTATATTTAAAAATAAATAGTGTGTTTATTTCAAAAGTCGTAAAGTTAAATAACGATACAATATACGTATTATGCAGGAAATTCTAAACGAAATTTTAAAAACGGTCATTTGACCGACCGTGGTAGGTTTAGTGTTAGATTTGTTTAGTGTTGAATATTTTCTGAGCTAAATCGATTTTGCAAAATCTGCCTGACCTCAAGAATGATTCAATCGGAATGATATCGACGAAAGCAAAAGAGCTTCGTTCCTGAATAAACAATTACGACTACTGTGTCGAAAAGTAGGAAATAAAAGTTCTTTTAATTCCTCCAATCGTTGTTCCTTGTACACAAAGCCGACCTGTGCACCCTAATTTCATTCAGCCCCATAGAAATTCCCTGCCCACCAAACATATGTCGAAGATCAAGTCCCCCCTTCCCGTACAATGACACCGTGGAATTTCGGTGCAGACGATTGGCCAACCGTTCGTCCAATTGAAATATAGGATCATGGGGAGAATTCTATGGGGGTTGACAGTGAGTCCTAGTGGGGTGGAATTCATGGGATTACCCATGCCTCTAACGCGCACGTAATAACTCGTCCCTCCTTTATAGGATTATACTGGATTACATAAAGCACTTGTAGAAATTTTGATGCAGATTTGATTGGACACTTTTATTTCAACTTCGATGTTGTAATAATGATTTTATTAACACTAAACCTACCGACGTTTTATGTACACTTATTTTGAAATTGAACGTGTAGTAACTTATACAACAAGTCTTTATCGTGAGAAAAATTAACACGGATTTGAATCAAAACATATATGATCTTTCGCCTGATAACAATTAATACACATTTTATAATAAAAGCATACTGATAAATTTTGTGATTTAATTTAAGAAACCCTCAACCAATCATTTTGACTGGTTCGGTGGTTCTAGTGTTAATTTTCTTTTTAACGAACCGTTTCGAAATCATTCAATCAGATTCGAAACTCCTTGCGATACTTGTACCTAAGTACTTTAATCCTGATCTTACGGTTTTAACCTGGTTACGTCTTTGGAGAATCGACTTACCCCCTCGAAGTCTTGAGACGGATAAAGCGTTTCAAAACCTGGCACACAGACGTACGTATAAGAACAAGTATGAATCAAAGTGTCAGGTGAGCGACCGTAGTGTTTGATCGTTGGCTGCTTGTAATTCTAGCCAGGAATTAAGCGGTGCAACCCAACAGCCACAGCTTGGCAGTTGCGAGAGAAAGGACAATCTGGTAATATGACTATAGGCTAAAGGATTCGATATCAAAATTGAGAAAATTAAGTTTTTAACAGCAACACCCAGGACGACTTTGGAAGCTTCGGTTAGAAAACGATTCAACGATGTTTCGTTATGAAAATTGAATTTCTTTTTATATAATTTTGTTATATAAATAGACATCTGGATCGATCTGAAGCAATAGGGAATGCGAGAAGGTGGTAAATGACCCACTCGCTTATTGAAATCCGATCAAACTGAAATTTCCAAATATCAGATTTCTAAATTTTAAGATACCGAAGCTCCAAATTTCGAACTTCCAACTCTCAATTTTCCAAATTTCAAATTTCCAACTTTCCAAATCTCAAATTTCCAAATTTCGAACTTTCAAATCTCAAATTTCTAAATTACAAATTTCCAACTTTCCAAATCTCAAATTTCTAAATTTTAAATTTCCAAATTTCGAACTTTCAAAGCTCAATTTTCCAAATTTCCAACTTTCCAAATCTCACATTTCTAAATTGTAAATTTCCAAATTTCGAACTTTCAAACCTCAAATTTCCAAATTTCCAAATATCAGATTTCTAAATTTTAAAATACCAAAGCTCCAAATTTCGAACTTTCAAATCTCAATTTTCCAAATTTCCAAATTTCGAACTTTCAAATCTCAAATTCCCAAATTTCCAAATATCCGATTTCTAAATTTTAAGATACCAAACCTCCAAATTTCGAACCCTTCGTGCCCGAGTGGCGCCTCCAAAGCGACATATTTCATTTATCACTATTCTGAAATACGAAATGTAATTTTACATAATTCATGTCAGAAAAATAAATAGATTCTTACCAAAATTTATAACACTTCTCTTCCGACATAGTGCACTTGGTTCCCAGAAACTTAATTAAAAAATCAGATTACACCTTATCACGTACAGAAATGCTTCGATTTCGCAAAGGGTTCGTTTAACACCCCGTTCTCGAACCCTTACGAAACTAATCCCCCTAAATGATTCATACACCGAAGAAAAACGAGTACGATGGCACCTGAACGCGTCGTATCGATACGTCGCGACGGTGAATCGCTTACGGCACCTCTCGATGGACGAACAAGAAAGAAAGCAACTGTTTTTAGGCGTGCGACGAAACGGAGCTTCGACGTAACGATACGGTTTTCGGTTTCTGTATTGAAACACGATTCTCAGTGGGGTAGGTCAGCGATGCGGGCCGCGAGTGTACGCCATCGTCGCCCCCCGAGAAGAAGAGAAGAAGGATGCACACTCGTCGGAACGAGCGCGTAACTTGTCGTAGGAAAAGAACGTCCTTCAGCTGTCGCGTCGAGGATTCTGAATGGACCAGGTCCGAGCCGGTCACTGGAGATTCCAGCTGTTCGAGCGTGTACGCGCGCGAGGCTTCCTCTTCGTCCGTGGAACAACCTCGAGCGCGTACGCGCGGAAGATGATTTTGGAACTCGGACCATTTTCTGCGGTGAAAAATTTCAATACGGTGCGGTGGAAGGACTTCAGGTAATCTCCCTAGACTCTTTCTAAGACTTTGCATAATTTCCCCTATAGGTTCTTTCTAGATTTTGTTTAGATTCTTCTTAAGTTCTTTCTTGATTTAGTTTCCTCGGGACTCCTTAAGTTTACCTTAGGTATTTCTCAAGTTCTAGACGTAGGTTTTCCCCTAGGTTCTATTTAGGATCTTCAAGGCTCTCCTTAAATTTTCTTCAGCGCCTCCCTAGATTTCCTAGGCTCTCCTTAAATTTTCCTCGGCGCCTCCCTAGATTCCCTAGGCTCTCCTTAAATTTTCTCTAGAATCTTCTGAGGTTTTTCCTAGATTTCCCCTAGGTTCTATTTAGGATCTTCTAGGCTCTCCTTAAATTTTCCCTATGCCAATTTTCGTCCTCTATCGGAAAATACTTTCATACCAAAAATCATCGAAATCGTTTCACTGGTCTCAAAGATATCGCAATTTTTTGGGAGGCCGTTTCACCCCCTAAATATGTTTTTCCACCGCTAAAAAAAGAAAATACGTGTCCCTTAGTTTTTCATGTATTATAACATATCCAAATTTCAGAAAAATCGGAGAGTGACACTTCCGTAGGTTTACTGTCAGACGTAATATCCAACAATTTATTTGTACAAAATCAAATTAAGTACGTGTCCTAAGAGAAAAAGAAAAAGGATTTTTCTCTGACAGGTATTTACAATTTCAAGATTCAATAAGTCGACGTAGTTTCAAAGAGTCTATTCTAAGAGCTGTTGCTACATACTAGACCACTGAAATCGTACTCCAGGTGATCAAATACATCCCTCCCTCGTTCTTACTCTTTCTCTCTGTTCACCCTGTAACACCAGACATATCTTTTTTTTTTCCACTGGTTGTCGGCCAACGATTGCCTCCGAAAACCACGTTTCTCGTACACGATCGTTGATTGCAAAATATGATTTCGCGGTTTCCGTTGCGGTGCTCGGTCGCTTGTTCGGATTCGAATAACGCGATGTTGTTAGCAAATCAATCCAGCGAAGAATTGGAAATGTTTCACCTTGTACAACATTGATTACTTTTTTTTTTACGTTTGACAAACTGCGCAAGAGTTAATTAGAATAATGATACTTTATGATAACCATGCGATACGTAGTACCCAAACTTCCCAAATCTCCAATTGTTTAAATTCAGTTTCCACGGTTCGTAAATTTCTAATTTTCGAACTTCACAAATCTCCAATTTTAGTTCCCACGTTTGGTAAATTTGTAATTTTCAAAATTCCCAAATCTCCAATTTTAGTTCCCGCGTTTGGTAAATTTCTAATTTTCAAACTTCCCAAATTCCCAATTATTTAAGTTCAGTTTGCACGGTTCGTAAATTTCTAATTTTCAAACTTCCAAAATCTCCAATTATTTAAGTTCAGTTTGCACGGTTCGTAAATTTCTAATTTTCAAAATTCCCAAATCTCCAATTTTAGTTCCCGCGTTTGGTAAATTTCTAATTTTCAAAATTCCCAAATCTCCAATTTTAGTTCCCGCGTTTGGTAAATTTCTAATTTTCAAACTTCACAAATCTCTAATTTTAGTTCCCACGTTTGGTAAATTTCTAATTTTCAAACTTCCCAAATTCCCAATTATTTAAGTTCAATTTCCACGTTTCGTAAATTTTTAATCTAAATTTAATTTCCAAATTTCATAAGATTCTAATTTCACCTAGCTCAGAAATACGATATAGGTACGACGAACGGTGGATTTGAACGTTTCCACGATAAAAATTTGACATATCGAAGCTTCGATTAAAATCGATCGGCTACGAAAGGGTTGACACGGAACGCGACCGATAATAGAAACAACGTTTAGAAGGAACGAGGAACGGGCAATTGGCGAATGCGGGACAAAATTGTCCACGTTGGTTACATAATGGGCCTCCTCGTGCTTCGTCAAATGGTGGGCAGTACGAGTATTTAGATGAGTTGACTCCAATTGGCGTACGTACCGTGAGAATCCAGTATCTAGCTCGTGGAGACCGTGTGTGAAACCGACCATCACCGGGAAAGAAAAATGGGTGAACTAATCATGCAAATTGGGCACAAAGTTACGTAATTCTGGTTTATCTTTAGCCGCGACGGTACACTAGAATCGTCAACCCATTCGTTTCCATCGTTCTTGTCATTGAAAAATGATCAAAGACGAATACAAGACCTCCGACCGTTCGTTTTGCATCGTTCTTCCCGGGAAATAATACCAAAGTTCGGAATTTCGAACTTTCAAATCTCAATTTTTCAAATTTCTACATTTTAAATTTCCAAATTTCGCATTTTTAAATTACAAATTTTCAAATTTCCAAATATTAGATTGATAAATTTTAATTTTCCAAATTTCTAAATTTCAAATTTCCAACTTTCCAAATCTCACATTTCTAAATTACAAATATCCAGCTTTCCAAATCTCATATTTCCAAATTTCGAACTTTCAAATTTCCAAATTTCCAAATATCAGATTTCTAAATTTTAAGTAACCAAATTTCCAAAGTTCGAACTTTCAAATCTCAAATTTACAACTTTCCAAATCTCAAACTTCTAAATTTTTAATTTCCAAATTTCCAAATTTCGAACTTTCAAATCTCGCATTCTTAAATTTCAAATTTCCAAATATTAGATTTCTAAATTTTAAGATACCAAAGCTCCAAATTTCGAACTTTCAAATCTCATTTTTCCAGATTTCTAAATTTCATACTTTCAACTTTCCAAATCTCAAATTTCCAAACTTCGGACTTTCAAATTTCAAATTTCCAACTTTCCAAATCTCAAATTTCCAAATATTAAATTTCCAAATTTCGAACATTCAAATCTCAAATTTCTAAATTTCAACTTTCCAAATATCAAACTTCTAAATTTTAACTTTCCAAAGTTCAAACTTTCCCTACGGACGGCGTCGGTGCATGGGACCGTCAGCGTCAAGGTTATAAAATAAATATTCTAATATAACATAATACAACATAATTGAACGCTCCCTATTGCCTGAACGAAAAGAACAGCAAAATCGGCGCCGCTCAGCGTGTTAATAAAAGAAATTACATACAATATATTCTAGATTGATAAAACTATCTGCAAGATATTTCGAATATTCACAAATCAATCTAAATACTTCTGCCACTCATTCATAACATACAAAATGTAATAATTAAATAAGAACGACAAAGCCCCAATCTAATTACAACCGGGTCGCTAATTATGACATTTACCTTAGAAAGAAAAATGCCAAAAAATACCAGAAATCTCATCTGAAATTTATTATTATTCCATAGTCTTTTATTATTACGATCGTGGTTGAAAAAAAAAAAAAAACGATCCGATAAATCGGCGCCGTGTTTGTTCATAGACGTTCGCCGGAGGAACGGAAGAGGGTACGGGACGATTATCCGGCGCGGAGCGCAGCTAGGAGGAGCAACAGCAGTGCACGACTGCGAGCAATGTGCGAGGCTTCGCGCGGCCGTCAATTACGATTAATTAGAGCGGAGACTGACAGCGGACGCAGCGACGGCTACTTAATACTTTAACTTGTCCCCCAACCCTACAGCCGTTCACTTCCTCCGTCGTCGACGGCGACGAATCGACCGAGAACGTGTCGCGTCGCGTGCATCCCTTTATTTTTTCTCTTTCCTTCGTCTTCTTTCTTTTTCGTTGGCCCGATCTTCATTCACGAAACGTGAGAGCACCCGTTCTGACCGAGACAACTCGTTGTCACAGGTCGAATGAACGATGGGGGGGAGGAAGGTGCGTCCAGCAGAATGGAAATTCAAGATCCTGGCGAACGCGTGCGGGAAACTCGAGGCGACGTTTCACCCTCTTAAAGGGGGAAAATTTTGTTTTCTATAATATGATAATTTAACATCTCAAAATTATATAATCCTGAACTTCGAGTTCTATTCGATGCTATGGACTATAGTTGATGAATGTCACCGATCTCCAATCGGCACTATGTACTGTTGGAGTAGAAATGAAGTAAAATGAAGACTGCCACGCTAAAGGCGGTGAAAAATAAATGTTAATCTAAAAAAGCAAGAATTAAGAAAAACAAATACGTGAATGAGGAATGTGAAACTACACTTACGAATAATCGGT
This sequence comes from Stelis phaeoptera, assembly GCA_943735885.1. Lineage (NCBI taxonomy): Eukaryota > Metazoa > Arthropoda > Insecta > Hymenoptera > Megachilidae > Stelis > Stelis phaeoptera. Next base: position 7,167,513 of record OX030939.1, on the reverse strand, counting down.
GGTAACACAAAATTATAATAGTAATTTGTTATAAATATGCCTCCTATTGTACACTGATTAAATAAAACGATGCTGCAAACGTATCAAAATATACTTAAATTGTGTTCTTTTATGTTACAGTTAAAATCGTCGTAACACTAAAAGCATAATTAATTTGATCACCCACTGTAAGCCCTTAACCACCTCTCCAGAATGAAAATATAAGCCCAGCTACTTTGTAAGTAAGTAATCCCTGTTATCGATTTATTCGCAATTGTCAGTTTCCCGATCAACATGCATTTTTGCAATTGTGATTCGTGTAATCGTTTAACAGAATTGTTATATCGATCGAAGATCCCGTGATGCGAATTGATAGTTAAACGAGTTCATAGACCGGAAGCGATGGAAACAGGAAAGCGTATGGGAAGTCGAAAAGAACGGGTTCGAATGATTGCGCTCGTTGGGCAAGTCTCCTTGGTTAATTGAGCCATTGTCTAGGTCCGGTTCAGCCACGTCTAAGAGCCTAATGGCCGTTTCCTAAAGACGCGCCAGCCCGAATACAGAACGAATTAGAATAATTCGTTCCGTCTGGCTGCGTCACTAAATAGCACGCAACACTCGGGTTCTAACAGCCATGGTGGAAAATGTATTATGTATCACCATTCTGGCAAGAATCGGTGGTTCCTCTTTAATTTTAGCGTTCAAGAACCTTGGTGCTCTAGGAACTTAGCATTCGGTTAGCGATGGTTAAGATCTTAGCATTCTGGGTCCTAGATATCCTATGACCTTGGCATTCTAGGACCCCAGCACCCTAGGATCTTAGCATTCTGGGTCCTTGATATCCTATGACCTTGGCATCCTAGGATCCCAGCACCCTAGGATCTTAGCATTCTGGGTCCTTGATATCCTATGACCTTGGCATCCTAGGATCCTAGCACTCCTATGATCTTAGCATTCTTGGTCCTTGACATCCTAGGATCCCAGCACCCTAGGATCCTAGCACCCTTTGATCTTAGCGTTCTGGGCCCTTGACATCCTAGGATCCCAGCACCCTAGGATCCTAGCACCCTATGATCTTAGCATTCTGGGTTCTTGATAACCTATGACCTTGGCATTCTAGGATCCCAGCACCCTAGAATCTCAGCACCCTAAGATCTTAGCATTCTGAGACCATGGTATCCTAAGATCTTAGCATTCTGAGTCCTTGATATCCTATAACCTTGGCACCCTAGGATCTCAGCATCCTAAGATCTCAACAGTATTCTAGGATCTTAACATCGCAGGACGTTAATATCCCTGGAATCTTAACACCCCAGTACCTTGAGATCCTAGGACCTCGGTATCCCAAAATTGTAGTATTCCGTGATTCACAAGAGTTAAGATTTGATAAATTAAAAGTAAATAATAACGAATGTAGATGCATAATAAAATTCTTCATCGAACGAAAATTGGTTGCTTCTTTAACGGCCACCGTATGAATGAGAATAACAGTTTTAATATCGATATAAACAGACAAGGGATTGGTATTCTTTGAAAAGTCAGGTTATTCTCGGCCAAGGACTGGGAAGACCTCGGGGAACGGGTCTCCCTTTTTAATTTCTAATTTCATTACGGATTCTCGAACAGGCTTATAATAGCCTCGATACTCCATAGGCCATCTGGCACTATTTTTGATGATCTTTATCTACATATCGATCGAATATAATCGATCAGGGATCCATCAACGGAACAACATGAATTTACATAACAAATTATACCGATGAAACATTATTTTTTTATTTTTGTTGTTAGTACTGTATAGTAAATATATAATATGTATGAGCTGGGTATTATTAATGGCAATCTGCAGAAATAATAACTATGTGCCATGGTTATATAGTATTAATATTATTTTATATTATTTTAATACTATTAGTATATTTAGTAATTAGTAATGACTGAAGTATAGTAATGCAGGTATACTAGCACTGTACTGCTGTTACTATAATATTAGTAGAAACATATATTTGTTACTAGGCTTACTAATTACTATTGTCACAATTGATTACTGAGTTTGATACCAGTAGTATTATAGCAACAGTGATATAGGTGCAATAATATAGGAATATACTAATTATACTAATTGCTACTAATTTTCCAATATATTATTATACTCAGTGATTAGCAGTACTTGGTACTAAGCTTACTAATTACTATTGTTACAATTGATTACTGAGTTTGATACCAGTAGTATTATAGCAACAGTAATATAGGTGCAATAACGTAGAAATATAATTTTCCAATATATCAGAAATATAGTATATTGCTATACTCAGTAATTAGCATTAATAATAGTAGTGGCAATAGTAATTAGTAAATTTAGTACTAATACACCACTACTAATTATACCAATAGCATAAACTGGTGACAGTAATACCAGTATATAATAAATTATTAATCGAAATCTACAAGAATAAAAAACTAGAAAATATGAATATCCCAAAATTACCATACTGTTCATCCTAATTTAAAAGAATACAATTGAGAAAACTAACAAACAACAATTGATGAAATTGATCAAAAACGAAAGGGTTAACATTTCCATGAAACACTTTGATCATCGTCGAAAGAACAGATACAATTCGTATGTATAATAAAATATGATCCAGAATCAGTGGGAAGGGTAGGGGGGAGCGAAGAAAGTGTTAAGTATCGGATCGGTGGTTGCTGAATAAGATTTTTTCCAGGGAGAGCCGAAGAAGAGGGAGAGGAGAGAATCGTACAGGCGTCGATAAGGCACACATTAATTGAAGAACAACATCCGGCCGAAGAAGTCGCGGTGGCCACGGACGTGACATCATTGTTTACGACCGAAGGAAAACGGAATGAAACAAACGGTAATTTTAGAGTGATAACGATAACGAGAACCTCCGCGACGATCGAATTCAATTTTCTCGTCGCCGATTCCAGCCAGGATTTATCAGTCGATATTAATCAATACCGAGAAACGATATAATATTCTGCATTGGTTGAAGACGCAACAGATATTGGATGAATTTTTTTATAGAATCTGATAAATTGATACGAATCGAAAGGTATTTAATATGTATGTATTTCGTTAACGATCTTCGCTGGAAAAGTTGTCTATAAATATAACAACGGTAAGGGGTGGAAACAAACAGATGTCTATTTGAGCTGTGAATCTTGGGTTTTAATTATTTTTAAAAATATCTAAATAATTATCGTTATTAAGTTTTTTAGCGGATCGGGTGTTTTATTTTTGGTCGTGTTCTTATTTTCTTTTTGGCTTAGACGCTGAAAGTTAGGAAGTTTGGAAGTTAACGCTGGGAAAGTAAAATTAGGAAAATAGAAAACTAAAACTAAAAATTAGAAAACTAGAAAACTTAAATTACAAACTCGGAAGCTAAAAATTAGAAAACTAGAAAACTTAAATTACAAACTCGGAAGCTAAAAATTAGAAAACTAGAAAACTAAAACTACGAACTCGAAAACTAAAAGACTGAAACTACAAACTCAGAAGCTAAAAATTAGAAAAGTAGAAAACTAAAACTACTAACTCGGAAACTAAAAAACTGAAACTACAAACTCGAAAACTAAAAAACTGAAACTACAAACTCAGAAGCTAAAAATTAGAAAACTAGAAAACTAAAACTATACATTCGGAAACTAAAAATTAGAAAGCTAGAAAATCAAAATTACAAACTTGAAAACTAAAAAACTGAAACTACAAACTCGGAAACTATAAATTAAAAAGCTTGAAAATCAAAATTACAAACTCGAGAACTAGAAAATCAAAACTAAAGAATTAAATCTAATTATTCATAGGAATTTCAATGATTCTAAACAATCCCAATATTTCGTATTAAAATAACAAAATAATAAAAATACACGAAACTGATAATTATTGTAATTTTCGTCTGATCGCACTTGAAATTCTACGCGATCAAATCTACCCGCATTATTAATTCTGAATTATCGTTACCTGCGGCCAGGTGCGCAGGCATTCGATTCGATCCGATCGATCATCTATCGACACTTCATATGCCATAATAGATCTGGTGATACAATGTTGCACTCTCTTATTCAGCTACACATTGCAACATTATACGTATAAGCGAGCATCGAGTTCAAAACAAGATGCATTGCTTATTTCAAAAGTTTGATAAATTTTCATCATTCTAACGCAGTGATTCTCAATAATTGTCGTAAAGAAATTGATGATGGATCAATTCTTTTGTTTCAAATACAATGATACCTCGGTCTGCTTTGGAATACGTCCTGTTTGAACGTGACAAATTTTGCTCGGTATAAGACATAAAGTTTTGTGTGAATTTTACGTCATTTGTCTTGATTGATTCTTTAACCCTTTCAATACGGCGAAAAATCAGTTCGAGTGCGTCCGATTGCCGGGATCAGTTATTTCTCCTCCAAGCGATTATTAGATAAAATAACTTTTATGCCTGAAAGGTTGAACGTCTTGGAGACGCATAAACGTCCCCATATGATTTCACAAGCTTCATTGATGGGACAGCATATGTGCCCATAATTATGAAAGTGGTCTAAATCAAAATTAAAAAAAAAAAAATGAGTTTATCAGTTATTTCACACCACATTATTTTAAACTAAATTTATTCAATGTAATTTTTTTACAAGAAATGTATGACTTAGACCACTTTCGCCGTAAACCCAAATTTTCTGTCCTAGATATTTTTCAGTAACTGGGACATATGTTGTCCCAACCATAATATCAAAAATTTTCCAGACTGGGACAGCACCTGTCCCGTCCGGTGCGAAAGGGTTAAACAATGTTTAAATTATTTTAAAACCCCATTGACGTAGATATAATTAATATCAATAGGAATTTTCTTTACATGAGAACGGATTAATTATTTTTACATTATTTTTTATGGGAAAGGTTGGTTTGGAATACGTCCTATTCGGTATAAGTCCAAACGTCAGGAACGGATTAAGGTCGTATACCGAGGTACCACTGTATTTTATAAATTTACTATAGATTGCTTGGTAATACGAATGTTAACGATGAACATCGTACGCAAAAATATCTGTGATAAAATGAATCGGGGATCAAGAAGTTTGAGAAACACTGTTCTAACGAAAGTCAAATATTTCTAGGATGATATTTGATTGATGAATTTTTGGTGTTAATTAATGGAATTTGATAATTAGATAAGATAAGATTCAGGATAATAACGAGATGATAGTGTAACAACGGCCGGTTGCAGTATAATTAATTGCAACGATTAAATATTCATAAACGAATCAATTAAACAGATCGTTATTGTGTACGGTTGTAATCAGGAATATTCTCGGATGAGGTCATAATATTTGGGTAGTAAATTATCCGGTTGCGTTAATGAAAAGTAAAGAATACCCCTTATTTGATGCTCTGTTGATAATTTGCATTGATTTGATATTTTTGTTGATTACTGCCACGACTGTTACGTCTGTGAATAACATGTCTGTCAGCCTAGGGACTTAGTATTTCAAGATCTTGGTATCCTAGGATTTTAGCATTCTATTATCTTACTATCATGGAAACTTTAGCATTCTAGGATCTTGGTATCCTAGGATTTTAGCATTCTAGTATTCTAGCATCATAGAAACTTAGGATCCTAGCATTCAGGGGTCTAAGCGTTCTAGGATCTTGATATCCTAGGATTTTAGCATTCTATTATCTTACTATCATGGAAACTTAGCATTCTGGAATACTAGTATACTAGAAACCTAGCATTCAAGGGTCTAAGCATTCTAGGATCTTGGTATCCTAGGATTTTAGCATTCTATTATCCTAGCATCATAGAAACGTAGCATCCTAGCATCCTAGCATCATAGAAACTTAGGATCCTAGCATTCAGGGGTCTCAGCATTCTAGGATCTTGGTATCCTAGGATTTTAGCATTCTAGTATCCTAGTGTCATAGAAACTTAGCATCCTAGGATAGTAGTATCGTAGAAACCTAATATCTCAGGGTCTCGGCATTCTAGGATCTTAGCATTCTAGTATCCTAGTATCACAGAAACTTAGTACCCTAGGATAATATTGTAGAAACCTAATATCTCACGGTCTTAGCATTCTAGTATCATAGAAACTTAGTACCCTAGGATAGTATTGTAGAAATCTAATATCTCAGGATCTTAGCATTCTAGTATCATAGAAACTTAGTACCCTAGGATAGTAGTATTGTAGAAACCTAATATCTCAGGGTCTTAGCATTCCAGTATCCTAGTATCATAGAAACTTAGTACCCTAGAATAGTAGTACTGTAGAAACCTAAATTTTAGGGTTTCGGCATTCTAGTATCCTAGTATCATAGAAAGGTAGTATTCTAGGTGAGTGGTATTGTAGAAACCTGATATCTCAGGGTCTCAGCATTCTAGAATAGAAACATAGAATCCCAATATAGTAATATTCTAGAAACTTAGTATTCCAGCGTCTCAGCACTCTGAGACCCTAGTATTCTACCACTTTGGCATCCTAACATCTTAGCACCCTAGTACCTTGATATCCCAACAACTTGGCGCCCTACAAACTTAGCAATCTACAGCCGTAGGATTCCTAGAAACATAGCACTTCAGAATCCCACAATCTCTAAATTCTTGATACCCTACGACTACTAACATATCGCACCACCCTATAATCAACGATCAGGTCTCATAACTGTATCTCATCAAACAAAACTTTCCAAACATCAACAAATCATTGCACAAAGATTTCACGGTACCTCAATATTTTTATCGACTAAACATCATCGTATCGATCAAAAATCCCTTTCCAATCCAACTCCCGTACCATACAGACCTATATCCATTAGCCTTCTGTGACCCATGGATCGCGTCCGGTTCGGTCGGCCAGTTTCTAGATCGTGCCTAATCGTTACCGGTTCCCGAAAAAGGCCAACCGTGCCCCCCCCCCCCCCCCCCCCCCCCCTAAAAACCGAGAGACGATCGTGGCTGTAGTTTACATCGGCTTGTCCACCGATGCGGACGGTAGCCATTTTGAAGCGGGTCCCCGAGTTTCGTGGGCCTCTCAAGGAGGGAGGAGAGAACAGTCAGGCCCCGAACGAGAACGGTGAACGCGAAACGATGGGTACACAGGGTGGTTTCTGGCTCATTGGCCAGACGTACAAATTCGTCGCGACGTATCCATGGATTATGTGAGGGTCCGGGCACGTTGGTCCCCCTCTCCCTCTTTGGTTCGGAAACTTCGGTACCACTTCAGGTTCGCCTGTTAGCTGGCCAAGAATACCACGGAGAGAGAGGGACACGTCTTATCTTCGACATCGGCCCCGAGCTTCCTTCTTAACGGGTGACCGGACACGAGCTACGCTCGTACGCGATGCTCCTCCTCTTCTTCTTTCCTTTATTGTTCTTCTTGTTCTTTTTAAAAGCCACGGCTTTGTGCACGCGTCTGTCATCGTCCACCCCCCCCCCCCCCCCCCTTGGTCACTTGGGTGTTCTTAGAGAGTTTCGCAGTCTTTTGGAAGATTTTTCATCGCTTCGCGTTATAGAAGAAAAGGTGATCTTAATATCATAGGGCTTTGATGTTCTAAAATTTTACGGACCCTGGCATACTGATATTAGTACTCTAGGACTTTGGTTACCTAGAATCATAGTATCCCAGGATCTTGGCATCCTCGTATCGTACTATTCTAAATAGTATCTTAACATCCCCGGATCCTACTACTCACTACCTTGGCACTCTAACACCTTAGAGCCTCGAGATCCCAGGATTCTAAAACCCTATCATTCTAAGACTTATCCTCCTAGAACTGTTATCCTATGAAACGCTCGAACCGCCAAATGATACGATAATATTCCAAATAATTCAAACCATAGCCCTTCCCACAGCATATGATTCTTTTCACCGCGTCTGTCTATAACCTTCTATACCTTCCAGGATTGGTAGAATCGTTTGATCGAGCACATCAAAAAATATCCCTACCCTCGGTGGGGGAATATGTTAGGAAGGGGGGGGGGGGGGGGCATACATCCAGCAACGAAACGCCGGGGCAACGAAAAGGGGAGTGACGGAGAGGCAGAGTAGGAGGTCACGAGTAGAGGGAGAGAGAAAAGAGAGCAGAGAGCTCGTGTTTCCGGCCGGGTGAACAACAATGCCCGCAGACAAATGAGCATCCCGCCTCCATTGTTCGCTTCATCGGCAACGGCGCAGCCTCTCCCTATGGTACCCACCCCGGGTCCTGCTTTACCCTCCATCGCCCCCCCCCCCTCGCTCCCAATCCTCCCCTAGCCGTCATCGAAGATCCTACGTCCTCGTACTCGTCGTCAGCATCGCCCTCGAACACCCGGCTGGGGGGTCCTCGATCAACCTGATGCGGGCCAACACCGATTAAACATCACTGCTTCGTCGAATCTCCGTCAACGGGACTCCCCCCTCCTTGTGCGACTAACCACCGTTGACGGGGCTCGTTCCGCCCCCTCCTTTGGATGCCTCTTTTGTCTCTTCGTTCATCCAAGCGAGCCAAGGTTCGCCTCTCCGCTACATTTTCCTTTATTTTTACCCTCATTGTTTCCGTGCACACGCTCGATGAAAATAACGCGCGATGGTGTCCTTCGTGTCGATCCTGTTTTTTTTTTGTTCTTAGCTCGTAGTTTTCTTCCAATCAATCTCCTTGTTCCCATTTTGTTATTTTATTTCTCACCGAGGCGGAAGGAAAATTGCACTCTAGTCTACTTTTCCAGCAAAGCTTCCGAAAAGCAAAGGTGCTACTTTGGAACAGAAGAGTTACAAATGCTTATGAGTCTATTTTTATTCCATTCCACAAGTTTTCTATGTTCTAATGTAAATAAAGGTTGAATGTCGCGTTTCAAAATACTCTGGTAAATTAAATATGTCTTCTCATAGACAGCCGAGTGCAAAGGGTTAACCGTAACTTTAGACTCTCGTTTCGCACGTGTTTCCTAAATTCTTGATTCTTCCTTTGGGAAGGATTGAGTCCCTAACCCATATATGCGCCCAAACCGAACCGTCACAACAGATTACAGATTCGTACAATGTATTTAAGAAACATCGTCCTATATTTTTGACACTAATCGTAACCATAAGTGCGAAGAACAGAGATTTGTAAGCTTATATTATTTGAATTAAATAATATTCCGTGCGTTTACTGTGTCAAGCGTAAAAGTATTCCGTCCTCAAAGGGTTAAGTCCTCATTGGGTGCGTTTCAAATCGTGATCCATCAAACTAACAATAAGCCCGATAGATTTCTATTCCATCTTCGTTTCGTTTAGTTTTTCCGTGGTTTGAAGATCCGTATGCTTATGTTTAGTCGAGGCATCACGTGTTTTGTGGAGACGACAGTTATAATCCAGCTCCGTAATGTTACGTTCCTTTGTTACACGAAGAATCTTGAAATTCAACGACTCCTGAGGATTTAAAGAAACTCGACTCTTTGCAAAAGGTACAGTCAGTTACGGAAAGAAGAAACGGAACGAACCATCGTCATGGATCACGTTCCATTGTGGAATCGATCGATGCTTCGACTAATTTGTCCATAATTAATTAAATAAAACGGTGAGATCGTTGTTAGTTGGTTGAATTGTGTCGCACGTTGTTACACGTGTATTAGATTCGCGGCCGATCGAACGATGGAACGATTATTGTTTCGCAGAAAAACGCAACAGCGAGAAAATCGGATCGCCCGAACCTGTACGTGCACATTAATTAAACCGTGTTTCGATTAACGTTGCAATACAGTTTCGATAACAACGTGAAAACGAAAATTCCGTAACAGGATTCTCTCGGTTTACGGTTCGGTTATAATTTCTCACCGGTATCGCTGTAACGATATACACTGCGAAGCTTTATTTAAACAGTTAAAATAAGTCCGTGCGTGAAAATAATATTGCTATTTCCCTGGACGCGTTATTTTCGAATGTGTTGCACGCCCGACGTTTCACTCTAGTTTCATTTTCTGTTCATTATTGGTTTTATTAAAAAAAAAAAAGAAAAAATACTATTGGAATTATATTTAGAAATTTTAGGCAGATTTAAAGATCTGGATTAAATATAAATTGGATATCTGGTAAATTAATTATTCTGCTGCGGTAATTGTTTGGTTCAATCTAGGGATCACTATACATTCTAGTAACTTTTAATGTAATTCCATCTGAATTCTTGCAACCTTGATTTAGCTAATTATTCCCCTTCAATAATTCTTTGGTTCCATCTAGGGATCACTATACATTCTAGTAACTCCAGGTGTAATTCCAATTTCAGTTCTTATCACAATTTGAATTTTTCAACCTTAACTTAGCTAATTATTCCCCTTCAATAATTCTTTGGTTCCATCTAGGGATCACTGTACATTCTAGTAACTCCAGGTGTAATTCCAATTTCAATTGTTATTACAATTTGAATTTTTGCAACCTTGATTTAGCTAATTATTCCCCTTCAATAATTCTTTGGTTCCATCTAGGGATCACTGTACATTCTAGTAACTCCAGGTGTAATTCCAATTTCAGTTCTTATCACAATTTGAATTTTTACAACCTTAATTTAGCTAATTATTCCTCTTCAATAATTTTTTGGTTCCATCTAGGGATTACTATACATTCTAGTAACTCCAGGTGTAATTCTAATTTCAATTGTTATTACAATTTGAATTTTTGCAACACTAATTTAGCTAATTATTCCCCTTCAATAATTCTTTGATTCAATCTAGGGATCACTGTACATTCTAGTAAGTTTCAATCTAATTCTAATTTTAGTTCTTATACCGTTAAGTGTAATTGTATAACATATTTTCTTCATGAATCTTCTGTCTTACAATCCTTGCAATTTCCTTTTCCTGTTTGAAAATGTTCTAAGATATGCCTGGAGAACGTTCTTCTCTTTCTCTGGTATGTTTATCAGCCTGACGTTTCGTGCACGTCTGGCACGCATTTTTGGATGTGCGCTGGACTGACAATAAGAAGGTAAGGCAAGAGATTTAGAGGGCCAGATGTTGTGCAAGGATTCTGCATCCTCGTTTCATGGGTCTTGTGGTGGAGCACCTTGCTCGGACCAAACAGCGTTGACCTCCTGCACCACAGAAATTCGATACCGCTCGGAGCCTCGTAATCTCAGCCCCTGCGTAATATCCTGTTCATCTATAGTCTACTTTGTTCCAATTTTCAGTTCCTTCGAACGATTAGGTATTAACAAATCTCTTTCGAAATTGGGAACATTGTCGATAATTTACCTACCAGTATCATAGTAACCTTCAGATTTCTATGTTACATTACAGCCAGTACCGAGTATCAAACGTGGCACTTAAATTTGTGCCATTGTGTTATATAAATTTGTAGATTTACAGATCTTTGCAACATAAATTTATACCATTATATTGTATATAAAATTACTTCTTCGTTTGTTTAGCGATGGTATTTGTTCCAGCAGTCAATTTTTTGTCGAAAACTTCCATATCGTGTAACAATTCTTCGTACGACTGCTGCTCAGTCGTGTCGGTAGAGTACGATGACCTGTTTTAAAATAAATAATATAGTGATTTTACTTTGATCGATCTTTTATCGTTTATAATTACCCGTAATTAGACTTGGCGGAACACATTTGGCACTTTTCATATGCTGCAAGTGCTACCTTGTCCAAACCATGTTCTTGGAAAGTTTTAAATTGTTCGCGCCAAATTCCTTTTGTTCGCTCGAGAAGCGGTTGATTGGCGTCACTGTCGGGCGATACTTGTTTGTCTACAAATATTCGAGGTTAGGTTTCACCGAGATAACGTTAATTATTTAACTTACGTACTAAGGACGTTTCTTATAACTTTATTTTGATTTGTGGTAAACAAATGAATAACTGAAATATAACTGATACCTGATGATACTATGTAAGGTTTTAGGTTACACTCGTTGTCCAAAAATTTCCAAAATTCTTTTGCCTTAAGTCGCTGGCTGTAACTGATGTTTCGATTGAACGGCAATTCCATACAAAATTTATTATTTTGCGCCATAATTTTGAAATGTATTACCGCTCTGCTGTTGAATGCTGCGCGTCGTTTCCGGTTGGAGAATGTTACTAGAACGACGAATACGTTTGAATCGGTCGTATAGTGACATTCAGTGTTGCCATCGCAGTTGAGTCGATAACGTAAAATTGTAACCATAGAAGATAAATAATACAGACGAGTCACCTTATGAAAATTTTTGTCGCTCGAACTCAAACACATTGTGCAACGTTTTATTTATGTCAGTGATTTTGTTGCGTGTTTTTTAATTAAACAATTCTAATTTCTGTTTCTGTATACAGGTGAATACTGCAGGCAGTGTATCGTCACATGTTCCATCAGGAATTGATCCTTCAAACGCTTCCACCAGAAGAAGAATATATCGACATTGTACTGGCAAACTTAAATTTAATAATTTTATAAACTGCTAGGGAAGAAAAGTAAACAAAGATGTTCTGTGATTAAAATCTTTGTTATATAATATAAAATAAATACGATCAATAATTAAATAAACTACGGTACCGATTATATTCATATGTAACTGATAATTTATGTAATAAAGGATTAATCATATAAAAGGGTTCTTATTTTCTGCCCTGTATCTACCTTGGTCATAATCATACGGTTGTTTTCCAAATTATTAAATAAAATACGATAACCATTTCATTTTTAAAGCGTTTATTATGGCGATTAAATAATACAAAAACAGTTTAATAAATTAACAATTGCACAAGTTTCATTTTTTATTACATTTTCAATTTTATACACGGCGCGTTCCGAAAACGGTACAGGTGGCGCCATCTAGCGGCGAGCGGTGGAACTACTAAAACAGAAGAAAACCGCGCTTTTCTTTCAAATTTGCGGCTTTTCGGCTTTCCTGACATGCACATCGAAATTGGAAAAACATGCTGCACACGGACACGCAAATGTATCATCATCTAGCAGAGGCGCCCTTCAAGTAATGGAACTAAATTCTGTAAATCGTAATCATAATTGTAAGATTTGTATAAGTCGCATTTTATACAAATTGTAAGTTAAACAACCTAGCCATAAGTTAATTAAGTTATTCGTTGTACAAAGAAGGGTAAAAATAAAGAAAACAAGAAAATTAAAAATGCTTATTTATTTGTAAAATCCTATCAAATTCAAATCCCAAAAGATTCCACAACTTCGCATTTTTAGAAGCAAATATGAAAAAAAAATCGAAAATTTGTATTAGGATAACATAAGATTCGAAGAGGTATTCTTCGTGCCACTTCTCGGAATTTTGATGACGTCATATTCCAAGAATTCCCGAAAACCTCTTTCGCGAATCCGAAATGCTCGAATTTGAAAAATTGTATCAGGAGAACATAAGTTGCGAGGAGGTATTCGTGCCACTTCTTGGAATTTTGATGACGTCAAATTCCTAGAATTTTGCCGATTCCGAGAAATGACGTCAAATTCCAGGAATTTCCGAGAACCTCTTTCGCGAAACTGAAACGCTCGAATTTGAAAAATTGTATCAGGAGAACATAAGTTGCGAGGAGGTATTCGTGCCACTTCTTGGAATTTTGATGACGTCAAATTCCTGGAATTTCCGAGAACCTCTTTCGCGAAATATCAAAGTACGATTTTGAAAAATTGTATCAGGAGAACATAAGTTGCGAGGAGGTATTCGTGCCACTTCTTGGAATTTTGATGACGTCAAATTCCTAGAATTTTGCCGATTCCGAGAAATGACGTCAAATTCCAGGAATTTCCGAGAACCTCTTTCGCGAAACTGAAACGCTCGAATTTGAAAAATTGTATCAGGAGAACATAAGTTGCGAGGAGGTATTCGTGCCACTTCTTGGAATTTTGATGACGTCAATTCCTAGAATTTTGCCGATTCCGAGAAATGACGTCAAATTCCTGGAATTTCCGAGAACCTCTTTCGCGAAATATCAAAGTACGATTTTGAAAAATTGTATCAGGAGAACATAAGTTGCGAGGAGGTATTCGTGCCACTTCTTGGAAATTAGATGACGTCAATTCCTAGAATTTTGCCGATTCCGAGAAATGACGTCAAATTCCTGGAATTTCCGAGAACCTCTTTCGCGAAAAATTCGAAATTGAAAAATTGTATCAGGAGAACATAAGTTACGAGGAGGTATTCGTGCCACTTCCAGGAATTTTGGTGACGTCGAATTCCTAGAATTTTGCCGATTCCGAGAAATGACGTCAAATTCCAGGAATTTCCGAGAACCTCTTTCGCGAAATCGAAAAGTTTGAAATTGAAAAATTGTATCAGGAGAACATAAGTTGCGAGGAGGTATTCGTGCCACTTCTTGGAAATTTGATGACGTCAATTCCTAGAATTTTGCCGATTCCGAGAAATGACGTCAATTCCTAGAATTTTGCCGATTCCGAGAAATGACGTCAAATTCCAGGAATTTCCGAGAACCTCTTTCACGAAATCTATAAGTTCGAAATTGAAAAATTGTATCAGGAGAACATAAGTTGCGAGGAGGTATTCGTGCCACTTCTTGGAATTTTGATGACGTCAATTCCTAGAATTTTGCCGATTCCGAGAAATGACGTCAAATTCCTGGAATTTCCGAGAACCTCTTTCGCGAAATATCAAAGTACGATTTTGAAAAATTGTATCAGGAGAACATAAGTTGCGAGGAGGTATTCGTGCCACTTCTTGGAATTTTGATGACGTCAAATTCCAAGAATTTTGGCGATTCCAAGAAATGACGTCAAATTCCAGGAATTCCCGAGAACTTGGTTCGTGAAATTTCAAAGTCCGATTTTGAAAAATTGTATCAGGAGAACATAAGTTGCGAGGAGGTATTCGTGCCACTTCTTGGAATTTTGATGACGTCAAATTCCTAGAATTTTGCCGATTCCGAGAAATGACGTCATTTTCCAGGAATTCCTGAGAACCTCTTTCGTATATGTATATATAAACATCCTGTTTTCAGTAACAAAGGTCTGTCAGTCAAACTGAATCTTGAATTTTCAGTACAGTTAAAAATTTGTAATGTAAAATTTATAATGTATAACAAAAGCTCGTACGCAAATGTTATGCAAGTAAAAGTTGTTCAAACTTTCATGTATATTCTGTAAATGGTGAAGTAAAAAATAATGTAACTACAAATACAGCCAGTCGATGGAAGAAGGTTAGGTTTCTCATTTATTTGAATCAGCTGTAACCAATATCTCCAATCAAATATTTTGAAATAATTTGTGTCAGATTACTACTCTTGTAGGTAAAGTTTTATCTTAAACGCTATTAATTTCTATCGTATTTATATAAAATGGGTATTAAATTATTGAAATAATTTTAAGAACAGTAGCAATCCGAATGGAGAGCATGAATGAGGTTCAAGAAACTGAAAATGACAAAGTGGAACCAAATATGGTACTGGAAACTGAACAAGTCGAGGAAAGTGAAATGGTGAAATTAAAGGGAGATTCTGTAGGTGATACTCTTTACAGCGGCAAATGGATAATCAATATTTTGCTTTCGCTATCAAAGGTAACTCGCTAAAGTCACAAGTAACATACAAAGTTCAATCGATATCATTCAACACAAATTAAATATCCCAAAGGTTCACGATGATGGCTGGAATATGAAGGTGGAAAATGACTTGTGCACTTTATGGGACATGACCACCGAAAAGGACATTGTCCAATTTCTCGTGGATAATGACTTTTTCAAAATAGCTGAGTTTACTTTACATTCTTCGGAGGAACCAAGGCTAACGGTACAATTTATTTTAAAATTATCTTGTCCCTCAAATCTGTATTTCATTTGTTTAATAAAAGCTTTGGAAAATATTTCTCGAATTTCATGGCATGTAAGTTACGAGAATGAACAAATTCCATATAATTATTTTGATTAATTGCGCATCTAACACACAATTAGAATTAAACAGCACTTCTCTTTATTCGTATGTTTACTTTGAACATTAGGGCTCAAAAAAGTTGTCATTGAAAATATTATTTATGAATTGCATTTGTTGATTATGATATTTTTACACAAATTATAGGAAATAATTTTAGGGATACTTGGAAATATGACTTGCGAACCAGTGGTACTTGAATTATTGGGGGCAAACGAGGTACTTCTTGAGACTATACTTCGTCATCTTTCTTCGGAAGACAGTGCCACGTTGGTACAAGTTCTTCGACTTTTGCGCTCCGCCCTTTGGAATATTCAAAACAATCCTGAATCAAAGTGGAGAGTTAATTTAAGAAATTCAACTTATTTAAGAGAAGTAGTTCCTTTCATTATGAAAAGTTCTACAAATGGTAACTATCCTTCGATTATAATTATATTAGGTCTACCGGAAAGTAATGTTGCATCAAGAAGATGCGAAAGTATTGCTGCAAAGAACATAAATAAATTTTACTCCGAAACAGCGAAATTACTTTCCGGTTGGCCTAATAGTATAAATTAAACGCAAAGACAAATTTAATTTTTTAGTGATAATTAATTATATTATTATAGAGGAACTTTTAATCGCAACAACAAGTTTCCTGCGTTCCTCGGCGGAAATCGATCTTCCATCCGGGAAAACGTTATTGGACGAATTATTCGATTCGTCTAGCTTTTTACCAGGTATACGATTGGATTTATGAAGTAAAATAGATACCGTAAGAAATGTTATTAAAATGAAAAAAATATGTACAGGAATGTTGGAATCTTTTGAGGAAGTACTCCCTCAGGATGAAGGTCAATATTCATCGTCGACTTTGAAATATCTTGAAGACTGGTTAGAATTATTTTCCAATCTCCGGAAAGCGTATCAAATGTATCAAGCAATCTTGCAAGAGGATCATCTTATAAGGATAGTAGAAATACCGCGAAGAATTTTATCAAACTTTGCCGATCCATGGAATCTTTTCCCTTTAGACGAAACTAAGGCTTCCTGCGTGCATAGGTGCGCTGAAATGATCCTTGATTTTCGATGGAAAGGTTTTCTGAAAACAGATTCTACGACTGATATAGATAGTACAGTTCTAAAAATTATATTCACTATCCATGCAGGTACCTAATAAACAACTATTCATTTAACTATTAACTACTAACTACTAACTGTTTATCTTATATTATGTACGATCGTTTTGTTCCAGCAATGAAAGAAGAAGAGGACTCTGAGGAAATAATGGAAGAGTTATTACAGTATCTTGAAGGTTATTGGATCGAGATATCGAAGATTTCTACGACGGATGAGATGATACAAATTTTGAAAACGCACGATAGAGATGTTGTCGATTATGTATTAAATTTATCTAAATCAAAAATTGCCGAGGAAAAAATTAACGGCGTGTTAGCTGGTTTATCAATCGAATAGAAAATAAAAATTAGTTGTCAAATTGATTAAAGAACCTAATTTTTCGCGTGACCTGTGGAAAAAGCAACTCGAAGCTTTTTCCAATAATTGTACATTTTCATTTAATTAAAAAATTCGATATTTCCTCGTAGGCTTATAAATAAAAGTACGCATTGTTCTACAATTTTATTGCAATAAAAATTTGAGTATTTCAAGTAGTACATTAACAATATACAGTTTATAGGTACAAACGGAAGAACAATTCTTCCTTCCTCTATTTTCTTCTCTCTCGTTTTTAATGTTTCTAGCTTTACTTATTATCCCTTTGCACATAATCTTTATTTTATCGTGCTCTTAATGTACACACATCTCTTCTCTTCTGTGCTTCTTCTTTCGATGATATCGCCATTCATCTTTCGCCTATCGAACTTCCTGTTCATTTTGTTTATACGTTAATATCTTCTTTTGTTAGTTTCCATTATTTTTAATCCCATTCTCCAATGTACATTGCCCTAGGCGCAGGAGGAGGAATTACACCTCTGGTTGGTACGGGGAATCTTCCATATAT
The DNA here is from genome assembly GCA_943735885.1 of Stelis phaeoptera. Taxonomy (NCBI): domain Eukaryota; kingdom Metazoa; phylum Arthropoda; class Insecta; order Hymenoptera; family Megachilidae; genus Stelis; species Stelis phaeoptera. Next base: position 7,149,676 of record OX030939.1, on the reverse strand, counting down.
ATGATTATATGGTGATTCGTTTCGGTTATCCGAATCTACAACGAAAAGAAATGTGTAACTACTTATATCAGTACGTGCGTGTAGTAAATTATTAATGGTAATAATCACTGCCCAAAGCAAATTACATTCGTTGAAACATTTACTCAAATGTTCTTATAAAAATATCGTAGTACCAAGTCCACTTTCAAAACTTCGCGCATGATACATAATTGGAGGTCGATTTCCAGGTAAATGGCCGTAAATTTGAGAGGACTGACTGCTCGCGTATCCACTGGCAGCGTATCCGGGTGCTTGAGGAGGTCTAACGTAACCTCTCGACGGGACTTTACTGTTTTTCGCCATTTTCACAAAGTTGGGAACACGAGCTCTCAATCCGCAATAATACGGATCATCTGTAACAAGAAGGGTACATTATTTATTGTACACAAGTGAAAAGAAAATACTTCTGTTCTTTTAAATACCGTATTTCTTTTTGTCGTCGTTCCTACTTCTCTTGTCTTCGTTCGTTATAACAGGCTTCCTGGCGTAATCGTCCTCTATGTCATCGTAATCGGGCTAAAAGTTTTGACAAATTTTGCATCAGTACATTATTATACCGTCACAAATGTTACATGACTCAATCGGTGTTATTTACTTTAGGTATATCATGACCGTAGACATTCTCTCTTGGTGGCAGTTTCGGTGGTCTTTCGACTCTTCTTTGTCTACAGCTGGTCGATTGGGCGTAGATCTGTTCTCTGGTTTCGCGATCCTGCGGGAACGGTTCGGAAAGCCCGATCGAAGACGAGACTCCAGCTACGCTGTACGGATCCTCGTCGGGAATTGGTATCCTGGGACGGTTTTTAATATCCACCGGCCTTTGTAACGCTAAAACTATTTCGTTTATAAGTTATAAATAAACGTGTGCTTGTTAAAACGTTAACGATCGATGTATATCGGGCTGCGATCGAATTGTTTTGTAATAATATGCAGTTCGACGTTCGACAGATGGTATTTTATTACTTCCTGATGTTTATGATTATTTTTATGCCCGCACCTGGTGGTAACTTGGACTTCAGCATGTCCAAGCCTACGACGTTCACGATGAGTACCCAGACAGGACATTGCAATAGATCTGGTTCGGTTCTGACGAATACGATCGCGCTCAAACATTGCATCTCAAGTCTTCTTCTATCTGGATAGGCTCGTCGAGTTTCTCGCGAGAGGTTCGTTTGAAATTTATTCATATCGAATACCTGAAACGATCGGAATTAAAATGGACGATCGAATACATCGAATCCGTTCATGAAAACAGAACAACATAGTGACCTGTCCAGTGAATGGGGTTCAGAGCTAAAAAACAAATAGACCTTATTTTTTTATTGCTTAAATCGATAGTATTCTATCCAGAGAATATATTTCTAAGGCCCAAAGTATGAATAAGCACCGGAACAGTTCAAAATGAGCGCCGAACGCTGGCGTGCCCCGAGCGCTCCCGAACAGTCCCGAGCAAGAACCGAAACTTTAAACGTGTTTTTCTCGAAACCATATTTTCCAAACTTGCGAACACGATTGAGAGAAAACTAATCGACCGATTCACTTGATTCTTTTTTTAAACGAAAGAATATAAATTTAATTTCTACGTGGATCTACGATATTGGCTAAATTTAATGTTTACAAAAAGTTATAAACAAAGTAAGGGGGAAAATTTTATGCGAAAATCGAAAATTTCACTTTTATCCGCGATTTTGAAATTTTCTTTGCAGAAATCTTCATAGATTTAATGAAAAATGTACAAAATAACCAATGAATCAACATAAACACTGTTTTGTTTTTTCTTTGGCTGAAGGATCTCTAAGTTACATGATAATATAAATAAACTTATGATAGGACCATCAAACCACCGCAAAATACAAATTGTTCATCTCAAGGTAACAATACTTATCTTGAATACGTGAGACGTCGTTTGTACAATTATTAAATAAAATGAATTTAGTGCCGAATATTATTAGTCTCTTAGCGAGACATCTGTGAAATGAAACAAGCATTATAAACATTATTTTTTCGTTCATTCACTGGATAGGTGACTCTATAAAATGAAATTGTACGAGTCGAAGCGAAACAAGTCGCGAAACGCTTACTTTCCCCGGTTTCTCGTGTTCTAACGCCCCTTGGGAATTCCGTGCGATTTCTGCTCCAATTGCGTTGTCTTCCTGACTGGTCGGCTTGATGTAAACGTTATTTTTGCACAACCTTTTTATCAGGATGTTTCCCTGCTCGTCCATCTTGATCTTCACGCCTTGATTTATGTGCTTCTTAGCTTCTTCTGTTTTCGTGTCTCTCATCGGATTTTCAAAACCGCACAATCCTATCCTGTAAATTGATCGAGATTAACAATTGATTTTCCATCTGCGAAGAAAGTTTTCGATTGTCCAAAAATTATATTCCAAATCGAAATCACGATAAAAAGAGATGAACAAGTCTTTCAGTGCGATTAACAATTTCAAGGATCGTTCTTCCCGAGTGTCCAAGTTGCTGAAAATATTCTCCAACGATTTATCTACCTGAAACCATCGAAACCATCGTTGGATCCGTTGATCGTGAGAACGGGTGCCCTTGCGTACGCTTTTGCCACCCTTCGGTTCCTTTCGAAAACGATCACCTTGGCCCAAATTTCGTCGTCTATTTGGTTCCATTTGTCCAGTACCTCTTGTATGTGATCCTACGATAAAAAGCAAGATCTCGTTGATAATTTTTGGATCGTTATAAAATCAAACTATAGAACTACATTGGCACCCGAAGCTGTGTCTAAAATCGATTCGTGAGACTGGAGGGATAAATTTCGAACTTGCAAATTGTTAGAAAATAAATAGAGACTAAGGATGTCAAATGTTAGTATAACACTTTCAAATCGTTTGATTTATACCTTGTAAAGTTTATCGAGATTGTACCATACATCCTCCTCGTCTTGATCCTCGTATTGAGATTCGACGAGATTGTCCCTCGATCGAGACAGGATCTTCCGTCTCGATACCATGGTTCACCGAAAGACGCTACACAATCTGGACAGAAAATTAATTATTTTATTAATATCAACATTTTTTTTGGAAGATAAAAGTTACTTATTTCAAATCGAAGTGTGCAACCACGTTTCATATATTTATGCTATGGCCGTACAAATAATAAATATCATTCGTTACTCTTTAACTCTTTTGGCGTAGAATTCGAAATATAATATACAGGGTGTCCACGTAACTAGTGTAACATCGAGAAATGGGAGTTAGTAACGTTTCTGAGTTATTCACGAAAAACACTGACCAATCAGAGCGCGCGTAGAGTGCTTAGCCGTGATTCGTTCTAGCCGGACGTCCCGGCTCGAAGTTACCCTATCACGGCTGAGCGCGCGCTCTATTCGCGTTCTGATTGGTCAGTGTTTTTCGTTAATAATAATTCAGGAACAAAGCCTCATTCGACATTTTTGCAAAGGAAATTGTTGTTCAGAATCGTCTCAGCTATCTCCCGTTTCCCGATGTTACATTAGTTACGGGACACCCTGTATAAGAGACGGTTGAGTGAACGTTGACCCTGTACTATATTAAATGCCCGAGCATTACTTAATCCGTGCCATTTTAATATAATAAGCATGACTGTTACGTATCGTTTCAGGTAGTTGAATAAGATTATGGTGAAAGATTTACACATACTTCTCCGGGTAAAAGTTATCGTCGTTACGTAAGGATTATTATCAAGCAATAATACAATTTTTTCAGGTAATAGCCGACACTTTCACCGTGCAATGTTTCTGCAACACGACGGTGTTGACCACGTAATCCGATTTGAAATAAAACACGATCCCGAACGAAAACTGTTAACTCGTCGGCTATGAAATAAAGTAAAAGTTCGACATTGATATAAATGTTAATAACCGTGGTATTAATGTTTCTAACCTTCTGACTCTGAACAGCGTATACACGTGTCTTCCAAAACTATTAAAAGCATTAACTTTTATTAACGCTAGAATCGAAGACGTTTTACGTATACCGATTTTCAAGTAGAAGATAAAGATTTTGTGATTTAATTTAAGAAACGTTCGACGGTAGTTCTGCTTTTAAACGTTTCTTTTCTTAATTTCAAAATAACAAGGAAATATTAGAATTCTGGATTAATATTAATAACCGTATAAAATCTATAATACATTATAAAACGTCGATGAAAGATGATGAATCATCGCCGTAATACAGGTATTTTTTCTTCTGGCAACTTCTATTCGTCAAAGTTCGACGAAACAAAGTTTAACGGGTGATTATAATTAACGGACAAATCTTTCAACTTCGAGGAACAGTACGCGAAAAGGGGAAGAGTGGTACGAGGCACGTTTATAAAATGTTCTAAACCGTACTCTGCAACCGGTGAAGGGGGCAGTTGGTACGGGTCTGGTATAGCACTCAGCCTTCGCATTCTTCGGAGAGAAGTGAAAGCCAACGAGTTTCAGGGAAATTCTACGCGGAATCGAAACCCTTTTCGCCTTTGGAAATTTTTGTCTATCCTCGAAACGTGATTCAATCAAATTTCGTAGAAATTTGCTTACAAGTCATCGCACAACTCAATCGAATTTCTATGAAATATCCGAAAGATATTTCAAAGATCGCTTTCCTAATTATATTAACATAAACTCTGTAACAAAATGTAATGTTTGTTCGCCAAAGCAATCAAAGCTTTCAACGCAAAGACCGTCATGTATCGGACGCATTAATATCGAACGAAACGCTTTGATATTTCAAAAATAAAAATTAGAAATAGTCCGAAGTTCGGTTCAAGTTGTCCAAAGAAACTAACGATATAAAAGGTACACGAATCAAAAATAAATGTGTGCATTCGTTTTAGAAGAACTATACCGTCTCCCTATTTTCTCTGAACAAAAATTTTGCATCAACGTCATCCGCTCTTTTTGTAACATCGAGTTTCACACAAACAATCCTCGCAAGTATTCAAAATAACATAACGTTCGTCGTATTTTCAAATCATTCAATTCCGCTAATCTACATCGTTTCTTTTTTATCTGCTTCTTCGAAATAACGTTTAACGTTTCAGAAGTTTCGGACGCGGTTTGGTTTTTGACTTGAAACCAGAAATATAAAGGAAGAAGAGGCTCAAATAATTCAGCGTGCCCAAGAAATAAATATGACCCGTAAACGATATAAAAGAAACAGACGAAACGACCATTTTATTATTCGTCGTAGAGAAGAAAAATGTGCTAAATAGTTGGTCGTACCAGGCATACGTTATTTCCGTGCGGAACATTCCTGCGCGCCTGATAGTGAGACACAGGATATATAGAACATGACAAATATATTTGGTCAAAGTATTTATAAATTCCCATTGCGTTGCACGCGAATACACCAGTGGTCCCCAACCTGCGAGTCGCGACCCCCCCAAGGGATTTAGCGTTAAATCAGGGTAAAAGAATCCTTACAAAAAGAGGCTTTTCGCAATTATTTTTAAACCTCGATACGGCAATACTAGTCAACAATTTATATTATAAAATGAACTTATTTCGGTAGCCTTTTCTATCGTTTGCTTTTCGTTTCTATTACTTTTTCGTATACAGCAAAGGATTCTTAATAAACTGATTTTTAATAAACGAAAGAAAGAAAATATAATATACTGGAGTTCATTAGCTGCGAATGTGTTAAGATAATAATTAATGAAATATCAATTTTTCAGGGAGGTCGCAGGTTATTCGAATATCGTAAAAGGTGGGTGGCGACTCGGGAAAGGTTGGTGATCACTGGGTCGTATAATACACCGACAAACGATGCAGCCGCACCATCTTAGAACGTTTGCGTGTCGAGCCGTGGAGAGGTTTTCAGCATTTTTAGAATGTATCGGTCGCCAGTGTCGGTTTTTCCGCGCTGCTTCGAGCAACGTATGCCCGTGCTGTAAAGGCGTGCGTGAATCGAATAAGAATGCGTGTTCCCTTAAGTTCGTACATGTCTCACGAGTCGAGTACGCGGTCGCATATACACGCATATAGGGTGTTCCAAACGTTTGGACCTCGAATATCTCCGCTTTGACCGCTTCAAACATTCAAAAATTTTTTTTTCGCTTAAAGTACTCATGAAAATCATATTTTATTCGTTTGAAAACGATATCGAAAACGAAAGGGCTATTTTCGAGCTTTCGTTTCAATCGTTTTCTATTCACGAATGAACAATACCGAAAACATTAAAAACATTTTCAAAATCGGTGGCCATTCTACTAGCTCCGTCAATTTTCAATCAATCCACTTGAATCCTTTTGTAATTTAATCGTCACATATATTTTTACTAAAATCCGTCGAATTTTTTCAAACTATTGATATTTCGATAACGAATTTTTTGGTTGAAAATCGATGCCATTTGATTAAAAATGCATATTTTTGAAAACGGCTATGTATTTAACACGTTGGCTGCCACGGGGGTCACCGGTGACCGGCACCCGACATTTTTTACAATCAAATAATTAACAAAAGAAACGACGAAACAAACCACGGATAGCATTATCAGTAAGCTAATAATGCTAGCTATCGAATTGAAAGGTTAAATTTGAAAATTAGTCGATTATATTCTTAATAATTAGGATTTCAACGTGTCTGACTACACGCGTCCGTTTTCACTGTGGCAGTCAACGTGTTAACTAACGTTTGGACTAAAAAATCTAATTCTTTTTGTTTCATTGTTTTAGGTCACATTTAGCTTGAGTTATCATGCACATCATTTGACCCTCTATTTTCAAAGCGCTCCCAATCATCAGCCGTCAAGCGGCCATTATTTCATACATCGACAAAAAAAGAAGTACTATTTCTACTTTAGTATATGTATAATAAATCAGTATAATTGGATTTTTATAAACACTGCATTTCTTAAAAAAAAATTCTCAAAGCCTTAAATTTTCAAGCGGTCAAAGTAGTGTTACTCCTTAAACGGAAGGATTGCAAGGTTTGGACAGGGTCATTGGATGGACTGATTAATCCTTTGAAGTACCTCGTTAAAGACTTTGATTTCGATTTAGAAAACTCGATTTGAAAAAGAATTATTGAACTCATCTAATGACCCCATCTGAATCCTATTTAAAATGCATTCTAAATGGGACATTCGGAAGCTTACAATTTTTCCAATAGAAAAACGGGATATCTTCTGTAGTGAATGAATAGCTCAGTGGATAACGCTTGGATATGATCCGTTTCTATCGGTGTCCTGCCAGAAAACGAATTTCCTAGAAAAATAAGGACATCCCCTTTCTGCAATTAGCAATTCGTATACAAGGGTTCCGTTTGAAAACTGAATCCACGTTGATGGATTGAAATGAACCACCCTGTACCTCTGATATCGTTCTGCGAAGCTTAACCACTGCTCCTACTTGTTCACGATACAATTATTTATTATCAGAATGACAACGTATTTGCGATGAAAATGATTACTGGCACACCCTGTACATTTCTTTGGCGACGTCGCTTATTAAAGCGTTGAAATCTCCCTTCTCGAGCAACATCCATCGTTCAAAACGTCTATCTAAATATTATATAAATAAATATGATTTATTCACGTATTGGAGATATTTTATCAGTTGCGGTAACACGAACGTTGAATCGTTTATATTATTGGGTTTGAAGTTTAGATTTCGGCTTGGTAACATCTTTGATATTTTGTACGATAAATAAGGAATGATTAAAATTTGGTGTGAATATTTATGTTAGAAGAGAAATGTAATATCGAACGATCGATATTAGCGTGTATATTTAATTCGAAGTTGATTTAGGTCATTTTCACCTTTCGTTTAAAGTAATTACGAAATAGAGTGGGGACATTCGTTTCCATACGTTATTCGTGCCTCTTGAGCAAATAACTGTAATAAAATAAAATAATTTCAAGTGTTTCTATTAATCTGCAGATTGTAAAATTGATTTTTTAATATCATAATTAGTTTACTTACAAATAGGTATTTTTGTATGTGTATTGCATTATTATTCTTTCTTCTTTTTGCATAATTCAATTGCAATGTTAATTTTACATTCAAGTTTTTTGATCAAATAAAACAAATCTTGAAATTGAATCAAATCAAATATAATCGATCCGTATCCAAAAAAAATATTAAATAAAAGATAAACATTTTATGAATTATTAAAAATTATTTTTAAAATTGCAAACTGATTAGATAATATTTAAAATTGTGCATTGTTTCAGAAAAAATTAAAATTGCCTGTTAATTTATCATTAACAAATAATTGTTTGTTTGTATATAATATTTGTATTGTTGTTCGAATTATTTATTCGTGTTACCGTTATTATGAAAATCCTGCTTTGATACTCGCGTATCAAAGGTATAACTTTCACTTTTGTTAATGGCTGGATACTCTAAAACTTCCGAGTAAAAAATAATACTACACGGTTAAACGTTTGAAATATATTATACTTTTCTAGACATTCCTACCTTATTCTATCATTCAGTCAGAATTTTTCAAATTTGTCTTTGCACGTTAAACATTGACAAATTCCTCGAATAACTAATGTAACATTAATACAAATGTCCGACTTCCGTGAACCTCATTAAACTGAAAATATTATTTCATGTTAGTGATATAAAAAAAAAAAGAAAAAAAAATTGACAAATCGTTTGGAACAATTTTTTAAACGATAAAAACATCCATTGGTGTCGAATAACTAGTTCCATATGTTTACAGCTTCGTATAGTTGATAAATATTTAAAACGTTCTTTGATATTTTTTTTAATTTAAATCACTGTAAGTGTAATGTATTAAAACTGAGTTAAAAAATGTTGATAGTTAATAGTTTGAAGAGCATTGTTAAAGATTTCAAGCGTACGTTTGATTTTTATAATTAACTTTAAAAAAAATGAAATACCATTTGTGTGACTAGCGTTAAAGTCACCGAGGCGATGTCGTTTAAAGATGAATACTAATATTTAAGAGCTACTTTTATCGTAAGATCTAAAGTTTTACATAAAATTTCATTAAATACGTATCTTTTCGTTTGATTTAACCAGGCATACCTTTCTTTGACAACGAAACTTCTCCAAATGCCTTTCAATATGGTTCGCAAACGTCAAAGGCACTCGCGTCTCCTCCGTTACCCATAATTCACTTCCCGAAATCGTCAAATTCACACGCGCAGTTTGTCGAGTACACCTTAACGAAATACAACAAAGCCGATAGACAATTTTTAATTATAAATTATAATAATTTCATCGGGTACAAAATTGAAGAAATATCCGAGTTTTTTAATATGGCGCAGCTGTGAAAGAGCCTTGCTCACTGAACAGTGATAACCAAACCGCCATCTTGGTGAACGCATGCGCTGTCCTCAAAAGAAGTCGAGGACGAAGGCCGCGCATGCGCGATGTCAGGCCCCTTTCGGACCCCTCGTTAAATTACACGCGATGACGTCAGAATTGGGACGGTAGAACCAATGGGTTTCAGAAATGCTGTACTCAAACGTCACATGTTCCTCGCTTTAAATGAAATTAAATCTAATTTCTGATTTAATTGTTGTTTGTTATATTACAGCGTCTGATGATAAATATATGAATAGTCGAAACGTTAATGAAGATTACATCTATTCTATCTGTCAATTCCAATTCCAAAATTCTGATTTTTCTTCTGTTTTTATTCTTTCCATTCGTAGTCTTCCATTTCAGTCGACTGCTAAAAATAAATAGGAAAGTGGTTTTACTGAATCAAACTGTAACGTTTAAATAGTAATGAACTTTCTTGACATTAATATTAATTTCTGTCTAAGTAAATTTATTAGGTTCACTTAGAACAAAAAAAAGTTAAATGAGATGAATAAAAATTTGAAACAAAGTATAATAAAAACAACTGCCATTTTAGATTCTTATTTTATTGAGAAATATGGGTAAATTATTAAGCGACAAGAGCACTGGCTGTAGAACTCTCATATTTCCAGTTTGCAGGAAGGGTTCCTTTTGACTTGTAGTAACGAGCAAGTCTGTGAATTCTGGATTCTACAAGAATCAGTCTGAATTTGCTGTCTTTATCCTTTCGATTTCTCTCCAAATGTTTCCTGATGGCCACTGCCTTTTTAATCAAATAGTAAAGATCCTCCGGCAAGTCTGGAGCAAGACCCATGCTTTTAACAATCCTGAGTATCTTGTTTCCAGTACGAAAACGTACCTGAGCCACTCCATGAGAATCACGCAATATAACACCTAAAAAATTGTATTACTTTGTAATTGTTATATATTACAGGAATTGAATAAACTTAACAAATCTCTGTTAAACAAACAAAAAGCAATAATTCAACCAAAATTAAACCATATAGATTTTTTAATAAGTTCCTATATTCAGAGAAAAATAACCAGATACACGAAATTACTTTACTATTCAACAATGAAATGTATGATACATAAAAAAAAAAAGACAATTTACCAATTTGAGATGGCGTGTGTCCTTTTTTAGCTAGTTTGTAAATTAATTCTTTGCAATCCTCTGGTGTTAATTTCAGCCATGTTGGAACACTGCGTCTATATGGTAGCGCAGACTGGGATATACCCTTACTATAACAAAAGAAATTGTCACTATTAAAATCTGTCTAATTACTAAAGGAATTGTTATAATTGTATACTAGATAACTGTTGTTTGAGAAATAAACTACTAATACGAAATAATAAGCGAATCTCTGAAAAATCATTACTAATCATTTACGTTCTTTCAAAATATTTGTATATAACAATGGAGTGAAGGTATTGAGGTTATGTACGGTCGGAGTTATGGATTATGGAAAAAAACGAAACTTCTCTTACTTCTAGGTACAAAACCATTAAAAATTGAGTTAACATACGTAAGAATTCACACAAAACTGCTTAATAGATTAAATTATTAACAATTTAAATACATAGCACGTGGCACGTAACGAAACGTTTCTTTTATAACTTCTGTGAAAAATAAATACACATTTATGTTGTAACAGTGACAAAAAATGAAGAACCTAAAGGAAAATAGATTTTAGAAAAATCTACGATTATAAATTATTGTATAATTTAATTTACATTACCCAGGTGCGTGCATACGACCCATGTTTGCAGAGTTTTCTTCTACGAGAGACAGCAGCGCTCTTTTGATTCAAACGGCAAGCAGTAAAATCATGTTCCAAGTTTTGACGTGACAACTCCAACGGGGTATGCAAAATTTAGTTCTATTATTATCAAGTTTTTATCGTTAGATGGCATTTGGTATCCACAAAAGCACTTTTTTTAATTTTCGAATTGAACGCGCATCGTGATGTTATTATTTTGCCGGAAAAGTGAATTTTTTTATTTCCCTAGTTCCATCGCTAACCGCTAGATGGCGGAGGGGGAACCATTTAAACAAAATGCGTGGTAAATATGAATTGATCTACTAATATACATTGTACACTCAAGTTTAAATAAAAAATTAAGCAGAAAACTAAAGAAAATGCCTGATGAAATATGAATCAACGTATAAAACGGTTCTTTACTAATGAAATCTTAAAAGGTTGCTTGGAACGAAATTATTAAAAATTCTGTCAACAAATCGCCGATGTGATCAGTTTGGCACACGAGTCAGAGAAAATCTGCGCGTGTGCGAATTTCCTGGAACACGCATGTGTACTTCGTTTACCATGAAAAAGTTCTCCTCGACAAGTGGTGCGATGCAGACGCGCGATCCGAACCGACTGGAATCAAATTAAATTCAAACAACGGTAAACAATTTGTCATTGAACCAGTAAAACTCTTCTCAGACTCGTGAACTGGACAAAAATCTTGGCGTCGATTTGTCAACTAGAAACACATGCTGAATTCGCGTGCAAAGGAAATTCGACGGAAAATCGAATGAAAGTGCGCGATACGACGTTGCATTCCAGAGTCTCGTTTCTAACGTTACTTCACGGAACTTCCCTGGCAGTTTGTCGCGACAAGACACTCTGGAGGAGCGGTTGATATGTCGCTGTTCGCCTGTTGCATTCGACGGGTGAGTTTTAAATTACTTATCGTCCGACGTTAATCGATTTAAATCACACGATATCGCGATACACGATTCCACGTGGTTTCTTTGAAAACACAATTTCCGCTGATGCAACTGATAAGGACGATACGTTAACGATGACTTTTAGTCCATTTTGTTTTCATGTGACTTCGAAGTAACATGCTTTTATTGTTATTAGGCGTAGATTAACAATAAATAAACAATAATTCGATAACAGTACTAGTATTATTTCTAATAACAACACTTTTTCTATGCACAAGTTTTTATCCTTTTCTTTCACTCTTTTGTATATACTCAATTTAAATTCGAATGAATTCCCGCCGTTTTGCATTGTCGGCAGATTGACGTGCAAATCGGAGGGGATAAAGGCAAATACTTTAACAATTCACATGAAAATATATTTTCAACTACATTATAATGTAGTTGGTTGTATTTACCTAGAATTTTTTGTCTTTAAAAGATATTTTGATGAAATTTAATAGAAGCAATAGTTATACTTCCATTTTAAAATTATTTTAATATTTTCGATAGTTTTATCGATCTTGTAAATAAGATCCTCTGGGAACTAATCGAAAAATGAGACGTTAAAATGGTTTTCGAATTTCTTCGAAGTCGGTATACACAAATTTGCCCCATTTTGTGACAAATGTTTAAATGAACTTGAAAATTGCATAGAAGAGTAGTTATTCCGTTTCCAATGCGACTGCAGATGCCTTTTATTGGTCATAATGTATACCAACCGAAGAATATTAAAATTAAACGATTACTACAAACTTTATCACAATATCAAAACATTCATTGATTGACTGTGATTGACACGTCAGTCATGAATGAATAATACTTTTATTTATCTAATCAATAATGTTTGTATCGATTATTTGAAGCGATTGAAACCGAAAAATAATAAAATATTATGGATTAACTGGCATGTTTCGTTGAGAACAAAAGCACCCCAGCTAACGAAACTTTCCTCAGTTTCGACATAGTAGTCAACAGATTAAGGTGGATTTGATAAAAGCAGCAGCTTGGGTGAAGATCATCAGGTACCATTCTTTTTTTTTTTCTCCAATCCTTTGAGGATTTTCAACAATGTTTGGACTATTTATATCGTCTGGATGTGTTTTATTAATTTTAATTCATTCTGTAAAATACAATACACAGAGTGACTCAAGCATCTTGTCAAATATTTAATTCTAAATAATAGTACAACGGACAGACGCTAAATTACTATTGAGTTGGCTATTTTATTATAAATTTTCAAAATAACCACCACCAGTACTAATACTACTAACATATACACCACAATTTTTGTTTTCATTACCATTTTTATTTTGAATAACAAAATTGATGACACTCGAAGAGTTGGTTTGTTCGACATCCACTGTAATGGAAACGTTCGAAAAAAAAAGTAGATCTACGATGTTAGCTACGAAGTGTACTATCGGTTGAATATTTTAAAAGAAAAGACATTTTGCGTTCCGTAAATTGGCAAAATTCTATTGAGAAAGCAAGTCGATTGAAAGTGATTCGCGTTTAAAAATAACTCGAACGCTGAAAATAATGTCAGGGATAAAAGGTGCTCGCCATATTATTATCTGTTTAAAGAAAAATTAATCTCCCTTGTCGCAAACTGTTTCACAAAATTGTAGTATTTCAAGTATTTCAAATCATCTTAGAAAATGGAAAAATAATCGATAGGACATTTGAAACGAGGACAGAATATGCGTTTTAACGAATTAAATTAGGAAACGATGTTTAAAGTAATAATATAAAATTAAAAAAATGGAAATAAACTAAGGAGGATTAATTTCTTTTTCTTTTTCCTAGAATATCTTGCTCGATTCGTAAAAGCGGAATTGCAGCTTGGAAATACCACCACGCAATCAGGGGATTCCCCCGATTCCCGCCTCCGCGTTGTACAAAGGTCACGCGTATAGTCATAGTAACGAAACTTTAGTAAAAATTACTCAAGAAGCAATAACCCAGTAGTCTCACACGCAAGGCAGTTTGTCCGACGTTAAAATTAACACGTTGGCTGCCACGGGGATCACCGGTGACCGGCAGCCGAAATCTTTTAAAATCAAATAATTACCAAAAGAAATGATTAAATAAACCACGGATAGCGTTAACATTAAGCTAATAATGCTAGCTATCGAATTGAAAGGTTAAATTTGAAAAATTAATCGACTGCACCCTTAATAATTAGGATTTTATCGTGTCTGACTACACACGTCCGTTTTCACTGCGCCAGTCAACGTGTTAAACAAAATTCGATTAGAAAAGAAACAAGAAATCGTCTGTTTGTCGGAAAATAAAAAAAATAAAAAAAATATCAGTATCCCGTCGATTTTTCTCGTGGCTAGCCTTAATTCTTGTTCACCCCTGTCGTTCAGGTGGCAGAATCGGTAAACAGAAAAATGAAGTTAACTTCGCGTTAGGGGACGGGACGGGGATAAGAGGTGGGATCATGTTCAACGTAACTCGGTAGGGTGAACGGATACATTTTCCGCTACTTAACGGATTTCATGCTCAAGTGTCAAAGAGATCGCGTCCTTGCTCTAATCAGCGCGGTTTATTTATAGAAAGCGACTTTCGTTTTGAAAATTTTCTTAGAATCCGCGTTCGAAGTTCTAATAACGAAGTTCGGCTTAAAACGGGGCACGTTTTATCTTATAACATGTTCGTATCTACAGGGTTATTCATTTCAGTTTCTCGATCGTTCAGAATCCGTTTTATACCGTGAAGTTTAATTCTTCGACTTCGACTGGACGAAACCTAAGTATGAAGATGTAACAAGTAATTGTTCTAATAATACTTAACTGCGACAGTTGCAATTTCACATTAGAAGGATTTTGAAACGATAATTTATATTTAACCTTCCTTAGTTAGCCTTCCTTTCGATATGACCGATGGATATATCCGTAAGACGAAGATCGAAGAACGCTAATGTGGAAGAAAAGGTCCTTTGTTCACCTGTTAGTTAGCAGATGAAAGCTGAAGAACCGAAACAACGATATTATCATATTTACCTTTAATAAACTGTATTAAATAAAGGGTCGTGATTCACCCAGATCTTCATCGTTCAAAAGTTAATCATTCGATTGTACAAAATTTAAGGCGCCAATCGTCAATGACCCTCGTATGAAGATCAACGTGTTACAAATGAAAATTCTGGATATACGCAATGTTGCAGAATAATCGACAAATGGCGGAGGCACGTCAGCAGGCGCTACTGAAAGAGCCACCGGAAATATCGTGGGAGAACACGTTAGGGGCACCAAATGGGGTGCCGTTTGACGACGACACGAAAGAATTGTTGAGGAAATGCATCGATGTTTCGACACCGACTCCTACGACCCTTCCGCAGATCATCAAACGAAGCGAAGCTTTTCCTGTCAAGTTTCCAGTCAATACGATAAGATGCTCGGCTCTTAGAGACAGAGGAATCAGCACAGATATCCTCGAGGTTCGATCCTTAACTTCTTCAATTTTCATTAGTAAAATTATTCATTTATTTACTTACGGATGAATAACTCTTTGGCGATACCGTAGTGCAGTTGCAAGCAATCAGTCATTGACAATATTATGCCTGAAGAGGGTTGACAGCTGTAAAACTTTGCTGACTAGATGCAATTAAATTGGTCATAATTTAACGCTTTAAAAATCCCTGCAAGCAGTGATTTTCCAAGGTTACTTGCGGTTGGTTCTTTTCATTACATACACTGTCGACTGTTGAATAACATTATTTACTTATTAAATAGGTGACCGAATCGAGGGTAAATTCATGCGTCGTTCGAATGCGGGCGATCAAACTGACCATGTTTCCATCGAGGGTTCGAATGGAGTTAGAGATGGGTTGGGTGATCTTTTTTACGGTAGAAACACCAATGAACCCTACCTTACCCTACCAAACAAAAAATTTAAGCGTAACTCTGATCAACTCTGGATCCGGTGGAAACAGACAACCCAACACGACTCTGATCCTGCTCTGACCCAACTCTGACCCGATTCGAACCCTCGATGGAAACATAAACAATGTCAACAATCTCATTTCCTGATTGTAATTTGTAGATGAACGCGAACTCGGTTTATCCCTTGATACACGAGGCGATGTTACCGTTGATCGCACGATGGTTGAAGCACAAACGAACGTACGGAAGTGCCATCGAAAGAGCGATGTATCAGGACATGGGATTGGTACAGTTCGTTCATAGATTGTTAGAGAAACGAGCCGTACATTTCTATGGACCCGACGATTATTGGAAACTGATCGACGGTAAGACGGGCGTCGACGGATGGGAGAACGTCGGCACGGACTACGAAAAGGAACCCTTGGTTAGTATTTTAATCCTAGAAAGTTAAACGTCAATCACACGCGTTGATGACAATTTTCGTTTTAGAAACTGTTTTGAGATAAGAATTTGTTCGATCGTTTAACCTCAACGACGGTTAATGTTAATGTAATTGGTAACAGGTGCTGACGAAATGTCTGTCGTACGACGAGATCAAGCTGTCATCGATGCTGGCGATGTCGTCTCATACCGAGTTCATAAACAACGGCTCGAGGGACAACAGAGGCATCGTCACCGTCGATCCAGACTCTGTACAACCGAGAGGAGTGATTATAGGTGTCGTGGGAACAAGGTTTTCTATGTTTATTTAACGCTTACCGTGAACAAACACGTCCGATCCTCAATCGGAAGGCTTGGGATTCATTTTCCGCCAACATTGTTCGCAGATTCTCACGACCACGCGTGATGGAGTACCAGGATATACTTATCACTCCTTTGCAGAATACTGTGGATAATGGGTAAATTAGAAGATTAACACCTCTGTTTTTTTTTGCCATTGTAAACGTTGAAGTTTAAGATCCACTTACTTAATCCTTTGTCGTACTGGTCGGAATTAATTTCTGACAATATAAAATTGGTTCTTTGCTGTGGTATCTGAGAGCAGACATACGACCGCAAAGGGTTAGATATTACTTAACCCTTTGTGGACACTTTTGTAACTTTGTGGTAACTTACACGCATAACAAGTAAATTATAGCCTAATCGAATGAATACTGTGCCTTGGGATCTCGTTGCAATCTAGAAATCTTCGTTATTTCCTTTCGTAAACTTAGAAAAATTTGATCTATGAGGAAGCACCGTAGTGCCACTATAACAATTGAAACATAAATTAACACGGTACAGTAATTCTTGACAAAAGTGACCGTACGTTTCGACAAAAGTCATAAATTTTGTAATTTAAAATCAAAATTTTAACTTGTTTGGTAGTTGTTAAGAAATTCATATTTTTGTCGTTATTCTAGTTTAATCTAAAAATATATTTTCAAATGTGTTCGTATAATAGATACGGACCAACCCCGAACGCAAACACCGAAGAGTTGCACGATTTGAGGCTGGTATGGGCAAAGTTTTACGGCGAGAATTATCATCCGGTGTACGAGGAAACCGTGAAGAGGGTCAAATCGAAAGACAATAAAAGATACCTTTCTTTGAGCAGTCAAACCATCTTCGACATCGAGAATTATATGAAGAGGACTCTGCTTTCCGTGGAGATTATACTCCTTGAAGCGAACAGCAGGGCTGAGAAACAAAACACCACTGCCTTTTTGCACGTTGTAGGCTTTGGTCTCGGTTAGTAAACGAGTTTATTCAATTATATTTCATATTGTCAATTTTCAAGACCATTAATTATGATCAATTATTGGATTGTTGCATATCACATTGTAAATTTCGAAAGATATAAATTCTAAGAGAATTTGATGACATAAAAGTATCGTAACAAAACACTTATAATATATCAATTTAAAGCTTAAAGTTTAACGAAAATGACTGTATAAGCGTTTTATCAGTTGATTCTTGGTTGCAACAAAAATGGTAAGTAGATTGGTAAGTAGAGTATCAGCCATTTTATATGAAGAATATTAATGAACCGTTTATATAGTAATTTTTCTGATATTTTAAGCTTTAAGTTGATATGCAATAAGTGCTATTTCGTAGTACTTTTATGTCATGAAATCACGTCAGACTTTCTATATTTAAAAATCGATCGTTGTTTACGGTAACCAGCGATCAACCGTTTTATATTAGGAACATCAATGAAGGGTTTATACAGTTAATTTCCTTAAACTTCAAGCTTTAAATTAACGTGCCATAAGTGTTATTTCATGATACTTTTATGTCATGAAATGGTTTCAGACTTTCTGTGCAACAATCTATTAAATTATAACATATAAAATATTTAATTCTATTTTTTGTTCCAACAAATATTTATTTCTTCAAGATGTTTTCTATATCATTTCAAAATTTAAAATATTCCCTTTGTATATGCAATTCTTATTTTGTAATTTTTTAATATCCACTTATTTTATTATCTTCATCAAAATTAACGAAACAGGATTGAAAAGTTTCTACTTTCAACCAAGAAATATATATTAATAATACCAGAAGTTTCATGTGTCACAACCTAATACAGATACAAAATACATCTTTTAACATTTTATAAATAAATAAAACTTTCAGGTGTATGGAGAATAATTCAAGATCAGCAGATATACTTTTTAAAGACGTTTGAAATTGCCATAAGGAAGATGAACAAGAAGCTCAGATACGTGTCCGACATAATGTTCGCATATTTCCATGAACAAAAATGCGGTGACGCAGGGAACGGCGACTATTTAGGAGGTTTGCTAGTAACATTGTCCTGTCGTTTTCGATAGAAACACAAAACCACAAACAATCTATCGCGTACCTTTTCAGATATAAGGATCCACTTCGCCCTCAGGGAGCCTCACAGCAAATTATTCAGGGCAACGGACGCGAACAAGCTTCTCGTGGTGACATATGCCTGGGATGGAAATGCGTTACCAGGTTGATAATTATTAATCTTCTACTCTCCCGTGAATCACGTGTGATGTACACTCTTGAGTGATCCACGTCCGGTGCATTACACGTGATACATACTTGTCGACTTGTAACGTGATTATTGATCCGTGGAACGTGTGGAAACAGAGCAAGCTTCGTTAACGCTTCGTTTATTGAAAATTTGTTAATCCAGCTAATAAGAAATCATTGGTTTCGAATTTTTAGAAATGTAATAGTCTCTTAAAGGTAAAAGTAAAATAGAGTAAATAGAGTTTCATTGGTCCACTGTTCAAGAATTAAATTAAGCAGCTGATTGGCAAATGATAAGTTAACTTTGAGTCAAAAGAAATAACGGGTGAAGCTGTGCGGCATTCAGAATTACCCAGTCGCGAAATCATGAAGTATGATTGTTGTCCTTACAGGTAATGAATTTTGGAGCGGGCATTTAACATCGAGCGGGGATCCTGCGGCAGCTTGCAGCACCCAGGTCGCAGAATTGCACACAGCCCGTATAAATCCTCGAGCTTGTGGCGCCAGTTTGCACGTCGCGTCCGCGGAACACGGTATTCTGCACATATCGGATTATGCGAAGCTACATCTTGCTTAGGTAAGCCATTTTCGTTTGTTGCCCGCAAACGAAACAGAACGAATTTACCTAACGTCACTTAGCAAAGTTGAAATTGATATATTTTCGTATACAATTCGACTGAAAATAAAGATATATTATTTATGTTTTATGTAACTTATGTTAGAATCATTGGAAACCTACAAATCTTTGATTCGAAAAACAGAGGACACGGAAAAATTGGATTTTGAAAAAATTGTACCTGATATCGTCTACTCAAATGAACATATGAATTTTGAAGCCATTTCCATGCGTGTTTTATTAGAATGAAGTTGAAAAGAAGAAATGAATATTGGAACAAAAGTTATTCCTGATAAAAATGTTATTTTCATCGAGAAGAATACTCGAATTGATTATATTTCTCGAATACATAATTAATTAAGTATTTTATACATAATTAATTAAGTGAAAATTCTTGCAAGTTATATCGCTGTACGAATGGGTGAAGCCCACCATCAGCGTTACCCGACGAACTCTTTCACGAAATAATCCACGAGGTCGTGTGACTCGAATTATGCCTTACGTCCAAACGACACGAACATAACAGACCTATGTTTACATCGTGCATTTGGTACGCGTATCAAGCACTATATTTGTACCAAATTCGTACGCACGATGTAAACACTGCCGAATCAATTTGGCACGAGCGGTATCAAACAGGAGTATCGTACAAAACTGATACGCGTACCAAATAAAACAAATGACGGTGTAAACGCATGAAACGCGATTTAGAGGAAAGCGGTTACTTGTGGTCTGCCAATTATGTACAAATGTTTGAAAAAAGGATTAAATTAGGGAGTAGAGGAGACGAAAACATTAAATTCGTATTATTTTGATCTTCTAGTATATGCTTAGTATATTCTTTGCCATTCTTTGGTGCGTACCAAATTTAATACGCGTATTACTCGGCTTCCGCTAGGGAAAAACTCCACCACTGGGTCTCGGTAGAATTCTTAAACTCATGTCAACTTCATAGGAATACAAATTCGAATCATGTATTGATAGATATGTTGATACGATATGATATGATTACGGGGACGGCGCTTTTTGGAACTCTAGTTCCACTTCTGCCCCATTCTGTCCAAAGAACTATTGTCGATTATACATATGTTGATTCCAATTTGTATTCCTGCAAAGTTGACATGAGTTTAGGACTTCTTCCGGGACCCAGTGGTGGGGGACTCTCCCCTTGACTAGTGTTTTTCTTTAGCGGTAGCAGAGTTTGCCCGTTACTGTACCAAGGGCGCAGAATGGGTGACTGGCGCCCGGGTCGAGTTTAATAGAGACGAGGGTGAGAGTCAGCTTGTGCCCGTGTTACGTACGCTATTTTTTGAACCAGAGGGCACAAGAATCGGGCCCCAAGGCGAGAAGTAAACTACGTTGCGCCTTAGGGCGAGAATGGGGCAGTTTGTGCTCGCCAAATAGGGTATTAAAAGCCTGATTTTTGCATCCTCTGGTTTAAGAAATATATTTCATTGGTCTGGTAACGCTGGTGCAGAAAACCGAACAGTCTTAGCCAGCAGCCGAACGATAACCTTGCGACCGTTTACCCTTTAAAGCAGGAGAAGGCCTGCCCATTGGGCACCGGTCAACGAAGACCATCGCGATCTCCTCGCAGTCAAAGAAGTCGTAGCGCGGACGTGGATAGCCTGAAGAAGTACACCGAGAGACGAGTGGAGGATCGAAGACACACCGAGATACCGGACGCCAGTAAACTGGACCCGTCCAGATGGATCCCGTTGCCAAAGACAATCGGCCGTGTGCAACCCGCCACGAAGAAATCGCCCCAGTCGTCGAAGGACGAAGAGAAACGACGCTCGTTGTCCTGCGAGATCGAGGAGAACTTAACGGACAGTTCGAACTCGGCAAAGAAATTATCTCCTACGAAGGAGGAGGACACGACGACGAGGATGAACGAGGAGAAAAACGAGGGCACGACCTCCTCGCCAGCCAATTACAGATCGACGGCCGGCAGAAGTCATAGCGCGGACGTTGGCCGTGTTAAGAACGAAAAGCTGATCGAGGAACGAAGGAATACGGAGTGCAGCGACCCCAGAATGATCGCGACGAGGTTGACAGAGCACATTTTCCTAGTCAAAAAGAAACCAATGCCGTGAACAAATAATATCCGTAAAAAATAAAAATAAATAAAAATAAAAAATAAATAAATAAATAAATATATTGTGACGATCTCGTAGAGCACGTGATTTAAGTACCGAGACGTTACCGCTAAACTGTTAATCGATCACTAGAGATACACGTTAACTATGTTTGTCGATGCAAATTAATATTATATGTACATAGAGATTAAATCATTCGATGTCCGGTCGTTGTATGGGATATAGATGAAAAAAAAAAATGTATAAATGGCATAAAACAAAAAAATATACATACATACTTACGTAGAGGGTCTCGTTTGGTTCGGTAAAAAATTCTAAGAACAAAAAAAAAATTAATTAACTGACCGTTTCTGGCGTGTATGCAAAATAAAATCGCGTCTCGACAAACGGGTTTCTGAATACCAAATACCTTTAGGTGGATACCGCAAATTAACACCTCAAGGTTCCGCTACGACGCGTCGCCGTTCGCGAGGATCGGCAACAGCTGCGAAATCACGAAATACGCCGCGACCAGGTGGATGACGTTCGTCAAGAACCCGTCCCCGTGTCCTATACCGCGAATGAACCCGGAACGAAAACCTTCCGCGACGGAAGCGTGTACCGAGACCGCCGGGAAACCGGTGAAGAACGAATCGCCCAAGTGGGAACCGATACGAAAGTTCGCACCCCCTCCGCCGAAGAGCAACAAGGAGTCTCTAGGAAAACCAGGTGAGCGATTTCTGTGCAAAAAATCTATCAGAGTCTTCCATGCGAGGGTTAATACAGAAAATTATAATCTAAGTTTAATTATCTGTATATTAAGAGGTCAATCTCGGATCGATGGGTGAATAATTGCAGATGAATCAGGATCAAATCGAGATTCGCCATCGAGGAAGCCGTCGCCCGACGCCAACGAACAATCTCAAAGGTTAACTCAACGAATGAGAGATTTGTATGATTTCAAAACGGAAAATGAATGGCCGAAAAGGGCGACGAACGCCCGACGCGGTAACAGTTGGATCAGTAAAAGCAGCAGCGAAGAAGAGAAAGCTAATCACTCAATTCGTAGAAACAGTCAAGATTTGGAATTTAATAACCGGGTTAACGTGATCAAGGTGAGGATCAATTATTTCTGGAACATAGGAGTCTTAAATTTTGAAATTTCAATCTTTTCAATCTTCAATTTAACGCTGGATGTCGCCATCGCTTAACTTGATACATAAACGCAAATAAAATGATTTTGTGTATAAATAATTATCCTTAAATGGCCTGTAGACCAGGGGTCGGCAACCTATGACCGATTTGATAATTTCAAGTGACCCGCTTGAGTTCCGCGAATAAAGTACAATATATAAAAATAAATGATAAAACATAAATACGAAACAAACATTTTGAGATAGTGTAATTTTCCACAATGCAATTTCCCCTAGTGTAAATAATCCCTAACGTCTATATTTCCTAGTGTAGTTATCCCTAGAATCTATATTCCCTAGTCTTGTTATACCTTGGATGAATAATCCCTAGTTTCAATATTCCCTAGTGCAGTTTTCCCTGGTGTAAATAATCACTAGCGTCTATATACCCTGGTTGTAATTATCCCTAGTGTAGATATCGGAAGTGTCAATACTCCCTAGTGTATTAATACTACGTTAATATTCCCTAGTATAATTTTACAGGTTGTAATTTTCTCTAGCGTCTATATCCCCTAGTCTTATTATATCTAGGGTCAACAATACCTAGTTTCAATATTCCATAGTATAAATAATCCCCAGTGTCAATATTTCCTAGTACAATTTTCACCGGGGTCAATACCCCCTAGTAAAATAGTCCCTATTGTTAATAATCCACTAGCGTAAATATTTTCTAGCGTAATTACCCCTAGTTCCAATAATCTCTGATATCAAATACCCCTATTTTTAATAATCCTTAGTAATCTTCAAATATTACTCAAACGGTAAAACCTTTTCACCATATTGCAACAGTTTTCTTAATAAAATTTATCTTATTAGTCATTAACTGACTGCTTCAAAATGAAAATACCCATTAACCCGAACCGTCTTCTTAATAATCACATTTTAGTTGATTTTGACCCGCAGCTAAAAAGAGTTGCCGACATCTGCTCTAGACTATAGTAGCGAAAGGTTTAATCTTGAACGGCGAATCCTGGGTCGATCGTGACCCAGGCTCGAAGGAAATACAAGAGTGTTTCGTTTAAAGTTAGATCCAACAAACTTTTATATACAAATGAAATTTAAGAAGAAGAAAGAAGAATAAAGTCTATAGTTTTAATCACATTCGTATAGATTCAATATCCTTGATAAACAAACGATAAACATGAAATATCTTCACAGTTGAAGGACACAAAGGTGCAATCGGACCACCAGGATCCTAAACGAGCCCCGAAGAAGGAACTTCCCACTGGTACCGAGGTGTTCAACAGCGAATACGAAGAACGTCTCAGGAAGTTCAACGAGAGGCTCAGATACAGCGAGGACCTAGGTGTAGCGAAGCCAAAGCTGAAGGAAAGGCGAACATACTCGGACGATTACGAAGAAAAGTCTCGTCGAGCGTCGACTAGATCCGTCCGCAACGAGGATTCCTCTCGAACGAAACAGAAATCCGAAGACTCGCAGGAGGGTCGTCGCCAATTGGAGAGGAAGAGGTCCTCCGACGCCAGTAACAAATCCAGGGTTAGTTACGTCGAGGTGAATCCCGTGAAACGAGATTCTCGCAGCAGCGACGTCAGTTACGCCAGTGTGAGCAATTACGCGAAACGAGCTAGCGTCGATTGCAAGAGCAACAGGAAAATGGTGGAACTTCCGCCGCGCAGGGCTTTCAGCCAGAACGAAGAAAGACCAGCCACCCCTGTTCCTCCGTTGGAATGGAACGACGATCGTTACGCGGCTTCCCGCTTGAAAGAATTGTCCGAACGCCAGAAGAGGGACAGTACCAGATACAAGGTGTACCTGACGTGAACGAGGCCAGTTTCTAAATAAACGTGAACGAAAAGTACGATTTATCATCCCCGTTTCCGATCGAGTGTCGTAGTCGTTGAAAGTCTTACCCCGCTCTTGTCCTGTTCGATGTACGAATTTTGTCGATATGTGTGTATCGTTGGCGATGGAACTTTGTATTATGTATATTTGATTGAAGTACCGGAGGACTTTCAGTTACACGGTCCTTCGATATTTTCGAGGTTCAATATACATTTATGGAACAAAGATTACAACTAATACTGTACAAACGGTGTAATACGATTTAACTAATAAAAATATTCTTTGAGAAAGATGACACGCGCTTCTGTTGTCGAAGGGTATTTTTTTTTATACCACGCTTTAACACGTTCTTCACCGATTGTGTAAATCTACACATTTTAGAACGACACGGATTTCTTTAACGTCGCTCATATTAGAAAAAATTCTTTCGAATTAGAAATTGTAACATGGATTGCTTGGAATTATGTTAGAAGTATAAATGATATCCCATGAAAGTTTTGATGATTTTACAGTGGTATCGAACGTGTTAATTTGTGAATTAATAGTACTAATTTAGCACTAATTTTCCAAAGTTATAATTATGTATACTACTTTCACAGAAATCGCTTCAACCTAGACTTAAAACTGTGCTTGACAGAGTATACCATCTTGAAGCGTTTCAAAATTTTGTTCGTAGGTAATTATCCAACGAAAAGTTCTGATTCGTTCAGAAAATATTTGTGTAACTTCCAGCGCTATATTCCAAATTTTAGAACGTAAAAATGTTACAAAATGGCGGAGTTATTCGCTAATTAAATCTCTTCTAGAACATTAATCGCTGATTGCCACTTCCGGTGACCGATCGGAAAAATCCTTCTTGATACATAAATAAAAATCTGTTATCTATAATAATATTTACGATTTTTTTATTTTAAGGCGTTCAAAGTTGATCTTTTTGGCTGAAAAGATCTTTCATCTTCAAAACCCAACCATCTCTATAATTTACTATATTTTAAACAATAGACTCCTTGTTTACAAATCGAAAAGGATTTTCTCCGATCTTTGCCGAGAATGGCAACTAGCAATCAATGTTCTTAGAAGAAGAGATTTCGAAATATCTACGAATAATTCCGCCATCTTGTAACATTTTCACGTTCTAAAATTTGGAACACAAAGCTGGAAGTTACGTATATATTCTAGGAAAGAATTCAAACCTTTCGGTGAATAATTGTCTGCGAAAAAAATTCCCAAAGTCCAGGTTACTTCTAAGGACTCTTGGAGCGATGCACTCCCTTAACAGTCCGCGTCATCATCTTCCTTATTTCCGTTCTATATTCCTAAAGTCATTACGAAAACTGGAACTCGAGTCCTTAACGAAGCTCATTTTCACCCTCTTCCTCATAGGGACATTGTGAGCAGGCAAAGCCTTGCAATCTCTGTTTTGGCCAGATTCTTCGTCTTCTTTTTCCATCTTCAGCCTCTTCTGTGCACAATTAGGCACGTTTCCATTAACGTTGGATGAATTACCGGTCACAGATCCCGTGGTCGGACAATTTGTCAAGATACCAGGGTTGTTCATAACTTGACCGTTCACCTGGGGCGATTTGGGAAAGGTCGAAGATCGTGGAGCACCGGTGGCACGAGTCAAACTTCCATTATTGATCGTAACAGGTGTCAAAGGATTCTGGGTGGTCGACGGTGTCACGCTTCTCTTGTTGTGCACACCATGAGGGACGATCATCAACAAATTATTGCCGTTCTTGTCGCAAATCGGATGCTGCAGTTGTCCTTGACCGGAGAAATTCGTTCTGTAGCCATGATTATCGTTGATTTGTTTCTCTTGTTTCAGCAACGACGATTTCGTGTGATACATCGTCGAATTTTGATTGTAATTAGGCTCACACTTGATACGAACTTCGTGCTGGGTGATCTCATTCCGATCTTGAGCCTTTTGCCATTCCAGAACGTTGCTCAACAGCCGTATGTACCTGAAGAATGTCTCATTTTATTCGATCGTTCGTGACTAAACGATAAGATGGTTTTTTTTTAAGGATGAAGTCACCTTATCGCCATACGTAGAATCTCGTTTTTGGATAATTTCTTGTCGGGCGGATGGGTGGGCACCAATTTTCGAAGTTCTGCGAAGGCACCGCTGACGTTTTGCTGTCTCCAACGTTCACGACTGTTAGTGAACAGTTTTCGAACTCCCGGAGTGCCTACCCTGGCCGTCGGTGAACCCAGGTGACCTCCGCCGGAAGAGATGCCGTCTAGCTATGAAATTATTGCGAACGGTATTAAGAATACTGCTAATTAATTGACCGAATATTTAATTGTGGTATTTCAATCGCGATTAAATTTAATTGCAACTAACCTTTTACTTGCAAATTGCAACTAAAATTAATTGTAATTAAACTTTTTTCATTAACTATATACAGGGTGTCCTGTAACTAGCGTAACATCGGGAAATGGGGGGTAGTTGAGACGATTTTGAACAACAATCTCCTTTGCAAAAATGTCGGACGGGGCTTTGTTTTTGAATTATTAACGAAAAACACTGACCAATCAGAGCGCGCGTAGGGCACGCGCTCAGCTGTGATTCGTTCTAATCCGACGTCCCGGCTCGAAGTTACCCTATGCAGAAATTCTGTTTGTTTTTTTAATCCCATATTTTAAAAACCATGTCAAAGTGAAATCGTGTAAATAAAGTACCGTGTAAATCGGGGGACAGGTGTACATGTAAAGTCAACACTCGCTCGATCTTATCGATGTTTATTATTGTCGCTTTTTCGCGATGCCGAATAGTTCGTTTTCGCCGTGTAATTCGTTCACAATCTTCAGTCTACCTTCTGTCTTCAGAGCGAAAGTAAACAAACGTCGTATATAGGTACGTGCTCCTATTTAAATAAGTATACATCAATTAATTGTTAATTGTTCTAACAGTTAAAATTAATAAATAATTAAATAATTGGTTTTAATTGTAAGGACAATTAACAAATTGATTAATTGTAATTCTGCGAAACGAATACATATTCAGAACTAACTAATTTAATGGTCAATTGTAATTAACAGTTAAAATTTGAATTGTTAATTATTGTTAATTGTCAGAATGATTTAATTATGCCCGACACTGCAGCTAATAATATCAGATTGTAATTATCCTAATTATTAATAGTTATTTATGTAGAATTTGGGATTGATCGAGGGTGGCGAAAAATACTGCGCGACGAATTTCTGCGACACCTCGCGAAGCTACCCGAGAGGAACCGAATACATCGATCAGTCGATCGATGTTTCCACCGATCGAAACGCAGTCTAAATCCTAACCTCCCTTCATTTATTATATACCAGTGCTAGAGTTTCGTACAATAAGCTTCGCGGTAACTTTACGAGTCAAAATTTCCGTAGTGTATAAAAATTTGTAGGTCGACACGTTTTAAATAAAATCTTACTCACGGAATTAGTGCGGTCTCTCCGTTTCTTGCCTTGGTCGTCGTCTTCGTCCGTGTCGTGGGAATAAAATTCATCGGAAAGCGTCGCCTCCTCTTCGGTGTCTCTTGGCGTACCTGGTGAATCTCCGGCCTCTTCGGCAAGCTCTCCTTCGGCTGACAAAAGCGAGTCTACCGGAGAACCGTTCTCCGTGTCTACCGTTCCTCCGGTACAACCATTGTACGTCAGCATCGACTGCAATGTACGAACAACACTTCTGGATCTCCTGGTATTTATACAAACCGTTCGAATCATTCGTTACGATCGTTCAATTAATAATTACTGCGATGAACGATTGGTTATTGGATTGATTAGAATTCGAGTAATTTGCTGTTCGTCGAGTTTGTCAGCCGCGTGGCACGATCAGATGACAAAAGACGCGGGAAATCTGGTCGAATTATCAGGAACAAAATTAACTGACATAGCGCCGACCGGATGTTACTATCGCACCCTCTCCAAGCCTTTGTCCCTGACATTCAACAGATATGCTTGCACGTCACGCCTTTCAGAAATTTAATAGAATTCAATCGTGGTAGAGAAATAAATAATAAAAATGAAGAGCAAACTGTTACGATGACAAAAATGAATAATTGAGACCAATTAAGTAGGAAAGATTTTAGAATAATTTGAATTTCTTTTTCTGCGATTCTATTATATATTAAACTGACAACTTAATTTACGACTTTTATAGTTTTCATAGAAATTGTTGCTCAGTGACGGTGCGATGAATCAGCTGTTGATATTTCGACAGGTTGAAATGGCGTTAGTTCTTATATGTATTTGTTTTGAAATTTGGAAATCTTACGTGGCTGTTAGATGCGAACGATACAATGCATCTTTTTCTACGCATAACGGCTCAAATACCAGCCTTTCGTAGAAATTATTTTCAATGGTTAGTATTTTCATATTATGAAAATCAAATAAATGTGATTTTTAATAATTCGTTCATATTATAACATGCACAATGGACCTGAATCACAGAATATTACAAATATACGAGATTTTGATTCATTCTTTTGCTGTTCAAACGTTAGTTTCTTTCAGTGCGAAGTAGAATATAATTTCTATATTTATTCACAATATCTTACCACAACATGGTCAACTTTTCAATGCTTCTTTTATAAAAAAAAAAGCGACATTCCATTATCCCTAAATTCTTGCCACGAAAAACCCTCCCAAACACGATATTGTTTAATAACAAAAACCATGACGTGACACCCTCTTGCACCGGAGCACCTCAAATCACCCCTCGACACAAGATTACGAATTCATCAGCACGAAATTTTCCAATTTTCAACACAATCGATCCTTACCATGTTAAAGAACAACTCTTCCTTCACTTTTACGAACACAACACCAATTTGTGACTCATGAAACGATGACGAACGTGCGTTTGTATCTGGAAGCAGTTTCTTAGCCAAATTTGACCGGGTTTGCGATGTCGAACCAACTGACGGGTCCAGACCGACCGATTTGACTAATAGAAAGCACGATACAACCCCCGGGAAAATGAATTTTGCGAAGGCGGAGCGCAAGCCTCATGGGTGGAGCTGCTCCACGGACCGTCCCATACCGTTCCACGCGTATCCAGCATCCCTCCAGACAACCCTTAAGTCGCTGTTACAACCCTCTTCGTATATCCGTGCCAAACGCGACGAAAATAAAGAAATATCGATTTGCCACGGCACGATTTGACGAACGTTATAAATACCATTAAATCGACGATTATATTATCAACCCTCTGCGAGGTAAAATTTTGTATTTTTTTTTTGTAGTGGTAACTCGAATGTCTGTTGCATGTTAGTCCCGTGGTTAAACGCTTGCCTAGAAATCCAAAGGTACATTTAAAACAAGAAAGGTAAGGAACGGAGGATTTGAACCGTATACCTTTGGATTTCCAGGTAAACGTTTAACCACGGGACTAACCATTCGTACGTGTGAGTGCGTTATAATACAGAATTTAATGTCTAACTATCTTGAATCGTTAATATTTCCTAAACTATTGGCCGTCTACGCCGAAAAGGGGGAATATTCAGCTGGACGTTTCATAAATAAGTGAGCGTAACACTTGGTTAGCTCCCTACGTTAGAATTGTTATCCTTTTTAACTTGAAAATTCACAGTTTTGACTTGAAATCAAACAAATATCAAACTACGGATGCATAATATTTAATATAAACTGAGTGGCATCGTAAAAGATTCTATTCTGAATGGTGGAAAAAAGAATAGTGATTGGTTGTCATTTTTTCAAAGTTCCCAAGCAATTAGATTCTTATTAGCGCCACTCCACGAAGTCAACGGGTGTTAGGGGGACCAAGGGGGTGTAAAAAAAAGGAGGGATGAAGATAAGGGAGCGTTGTTTAATATACATTAGGGGCGAGGATATCCCCAAACGTTGTCAAGTGGCCACCAGCCACGAGCTGTTTTATTGTGACACCTCTGGAGGGTGGTGTATAGATTTTCCAAGGGGATGAATCAATAGGAGGGAGGGTGTCATCGTACGATCCCTGATTAAATGATTAAATCTGCGATCGTGTTCATTCGAGCGCTATTAACGACGAATCTGCGTGGGAGCCAGTCTCGTTTCATTTGTAACAATTAATATTAAACAATTATTCAAGAAATTCCTAACATTCTTGATTCTTTCTACACGAAACTCCCGTACGTTGCTTATGTATTTTAAATAAGAAAAAGGAATTTGAAGATTCGCAGAAACAATTTTATTCAAAATCATAAAGTACTAATATATAGAAACTTTTCTAGGTTATTTATAAAATTGTATTATAAAGAAGTGAAGATTCTCGATTTGTGGATGAAAAAAGTTGTATGCAAAATTTCTTTGCTGAGAAATTGTCTGTTTACGAAAATATCGGCAAGGAAACTTTCCTGGCTAATAAAAGGAAATCCTCGGTTTGAAAAGTTAAAAACAATATTACCGAACACTCGGCAAACACGGTATTAACAATGACGAAACCTTCTTAAACCGTTTATTATCAAATGTGCCAAGTATTATCGTGGATTAGAAATGAACCAGATACTTTCGGCCGATGTTTATCGAGCAAAGATTGAAAATTTCTTTTTTCTTTCGTTTCCACAATCGATACGATCGTGTCAATTGGATAAAGTTTATATTATTTGTATAAAACATACAAAACTAATTGTGTTCGGCAAACAATGGATCGTTAAAGATGAAACAACATAATTTTAGTTCGCATGGTTATTGATAAGAGGACTGATTAGATAAAACACGCGTCGATATTCTTTGCCGTTTAATCGTGCGGGAAGCATCTTCGGAGCAAAATGTTAATGAGATGAAACAGGAAGAAGGTGGTGATAGAGATTTAGTCACGAGTCTCGATGCATATGACACAGTGATAACGAGAAAACGATATCGTGGTATCATCTTCTTAATTGTCTTTGACGATCGACCATGTTCAAATTAAAGATTCCAGGAATCTAATATTTCCGACGGCGAAGCAATATTTATTTAACGAATTATGGTTATAGACAAATTTTCGTGTTGAAAATTGAATTTGAGTGCACACTACACTGCATTGTTATAGTTTACTATACTAAACAATGCAAAATTATTAAACACGGTATACCAGAGGTGGGGAACCTTTTTACCATTAAAGGACACATTGCCGCTATCATTTTTGATATTTCACTGTTGGTATTTTTATTTGTTTAAACATTATATATATATTCATCCGGGTCTTTAAATTTTAATAAACAACTGCAAACAAAAATAATATTAGTAGAAGTATTTTTAAATAAATTTATTACATTATAAAGAAATACATTGGAAAAATAATATTAACTATTCTTCGTTTTTCGTTAATAATTCGGAAACGAAGCCTCATCCGACATTTTTGCAAAGGAAATTGTTGTTCAGAATCGTCTCCTATACTATATCACCGATTGATATAGTATACTACTATACTCTACTATAGTATATACAAAGCTAATATATTAAACTGTAATTTACTTAAACCGATAATAAACACGGAAATGTTTCAACTACAGAAAGTAAAGGTGCTTTACGAGTATCAATTTCATATTTTAATGCCACTATTAGAATCCCGTATTTTAAAGTTTATCGACACCTTAATCTGGAAATAAAAGGCGTATAAACGACACGTGCGACAGCCTTGAATCAAGTCACGTGTCTTATTCGTAACACTACCATTCTGGGGGGTGACTTTTTTCATCGGATCTCGGCTAATCCATTATTGCGGCCACATACCGTGTGCCGATACTTTTATGGCACCGAAATGTGGTAAAATATGAGGAAACATTAAATCGGCAACTAAACTCCGAATCTTTTCACAGATTTCATCTTAATTGTTTATAATTGTTCCGCAGCTTACATGTCCCAAGGATTTTAATTAATCAGTCAAAAATAATAAAATACTTTGAAATTGACGATTGCCTGAAACATGCAACTCGCTTTTTTATATTCATTTTATTTGAAAAATAGAATTATTGCCAAACGATCACCGCATCGGTAAGGGTTAAAACTAACGTGACATGAATATAAAGATTATATTAAAAATGAATACCCGTTGTAATTATTCAGATAAAAACTATCTCACTTCTATTTATAATAGAATTGATATTCTTTCAATTGTAATAAATGATACAATGGTACTCTAATAGTACACGCATGCAATGGAAATGAACTTGACGTTATTTGAAATTTATTCAACAATCTCGATAAGTTCCCATCGAATCGACAAAAGCACCCTAAAAAAAAAAGTGGCTTGGGGTGGGTTTTGTAGCGGTTTCCCACAGGTTTATCAATACACGGCTCAATTTACGCGTGCCACCGAATACCAATCAAGTATTAGCATCGTCTCCGTGAAATATACTATCATTGAACATTAATAAACGTTGGCAAGAAAATACCACCAGTAACATTGTTCAAGATATTACTAGCTCAGAAAAGAAAGAACTTCATCTGATAAACTAATCGTTCTAAAAAAAAAGGTGCAATTTTAAGAAAATTATTCTGTATCAAAGGCTGTACTGCACAAAGATTGAATTTCAAATTTAATTGCGATTATAATTAATACGGTACAGAGTTAATGTTTTCATTAACACCGTAACAATAATAATTTAGTCGGGAAAATCGTGTAGTAAGGGGTTAAAGGTTAACAGAGACCCCAATGAAACAATATTTTTATGTTGCACAGATTAGGAGCGGATGTTCCAAGTTTGAGGGGTTACGTCTAATTGGGTTCGAGAGAACGACGTAATTTTCAAGAATTTTTGAAATGAAATATACTATCGAAAAGTATATGTTTTAAAGTAGTTGTAAGATTTTTTTTATAGGAAAATATTTAATAACCAGGGAAATATAGGTCTTATCGTAGAACCGCTTATTTAAAATCGAAACCAAAGAAGATTAGTTTAATACGTTGTATTGTTAAAAGCCTGAAGTTTTGATTTTTACCAAAATAACAACAATTTTACTGAACAATCCGGTTTTTGAGGTGATCAAATTTTAGTTTTATCGCAATAAAAGGAAAACAATTGAATGAAATTAGAAATCCTTCGGTCAGGCCCTCCTCATTATGATAAAAAATAATCATGCAAAATTTGGAATCGATCAGTCCAGTACTTTTTGAGAAATTATGCCCACCGCGACGGTCTTTTTCAAAAATCACTCTTTTTCATAGTTAAAATTATTTTCTTTCAACTTGCATAGAGTCCATCTATTCCAGGGCCATAAATCTGTGCTAATGGATTTAAACAAAATACGTAATCTATAACGGAGTGCTCCGATTTTTATGAAATTTTGAGAAGAAAATGTAAAAAACGAGAAATCGATCTTTCCGACCTATCCAACTAGGACTAACCCCTTAACGTGTTCCACGAAGCAGTGTGGTGTAAACAAATTATCATGGGAGATCTGTACCATGGAAAAGCGAAAGGAGAATAGAAATATGGTCGAGCACGTTGAAGAATGATCGTTGGCAGTCCGTGCCGATAGAAAAGAGGCGTGTCGTCGGGTTTGCGCAGTGTCCCATGAAACGTCAACGCGTTCGAATAGAATCCCCCGTGCCTGGACCGAGTTAGGGGGTGCAAGGGTGGATCGAGGTGGGCCGGGGGTGAAATCAATTTTCGTTATCACCGTCAACCAGCCGCCTCGTATTAATCCAATTATTAGTGTTTGTTTTCCACGCGCCACTCTTATCGGAACAGGATACGTCCTGGAATTGTTCGAGTTCCAGAACATGAACCATAAAGGCCGACGCTTACGATTCCATAAGAAAGTTATGGTGTTAAGCAAAAATGAATTTTCTTACAATTTTTCTTTAATTTACACGAATAACTTACGATAAAGATCAAACATCGTCCGTAATAAAAAGGAATTTGATTCGCCAAATTAACACGTTGAACGCGGCGCCGATTTTGCTGTCCTTTCCGTTCAGCCGGCAGTGAGCGAGCACTTGAGAGCGAGCGCTCAATTATATTGTATTATATTACATGTATTACGACATTTATTTTTTAATCTAGACATTGTCGGTCCCACGCACCAACGCCGCCCATACGAAATGTTTGAACTTTGGAAATTTAAATTTAGAAATTTGATTTTGGAAAGTTGGAAATTTGGAGTTTAGAAATTTGAGATTTGAAAGTTCGGAATTTGGAAATTTGGTAACTTAAAATTTAGAAATCTGATATTTGGAAATTTGGAAATTTGAGATTTGAAAGTTCGGAATTTGGAAATTTGGTAACTTAAAATTTAGAAATCTGATATTTGGAAATTTGGAAATTTGAGATTTGAAAGTTCGAAATTTGGAAATTTGAGATTTGAAGGTCCAAAATTTGGAAATTTAAAATTTAGAAATTTGAGATTTGAAAGTTCGAAATTTGAAAAATTTAAAATTCAGAAATTTGAGATCTGGAAAGTTGGAAATTTGAAATTTAGAAATTTGAGATATGAAAGTTCGAAATCCGGAAATTTGGAAATTTTGGAAAATTGAGATTTGAAAGTTCGAAATTTGAAACTTTGGAAACTGAAAATTCATAAATTTCCAATCGAAACGTCCACTGTCAGTCTCCAGGTGACACCAGCTGAACGGAAAGTTCACTGTCAGTCCCCAGGTACCGAAGTCGCGTTCAACGCGTTAATTGCGAAGAAATGTTTTAACTTAAAAAACAGGTTAACACCTTGTACGATCCAACTATACTTGATCGTAAAATTGATCGCTCGAAATACCCGATGAAATAATTTCACCCGTTCAGAAGAGATATTTTAAAGTTTGAAAAATGTTTATGTAAAACGGTCTAAAATCGTGGTTGAGAGGGTCAAGCGTTGTTACAAGAAGTACGGATAAGATATACTTTGGGTAATATTCCAAGATGAGTATCGAGAAAGGAAGTTTTCGAGCAAGAACGATACACGACGGTGAATCCGTTTGAAAAAGTCGTCGAAACCGCCGAGACTGCGCGGTGGCACGAGTGTTCGGTGCTGATAAGGTATGCCCCGCCCCTGGAAACCACCCCCCGGGACCCAATCCCTTCGCAACCCCTCGTTCGACCGTAGAATCGCAGGGTCAAGTTGTCCGGAGGTCTCTTGCACCGGCATGAAGTATTAATCCGAGGGATTAGGAGGACAGATAGGACGGAGATCAATTTTTAAGATGTCGAAAGACGGTAAAGGATTAACCCGGCTTCTTAATTAGCATCGTTTCAGTCACGCTACTCTTTCACCGGGGACGATCTTTTCACAAAAGTTTTTCATTGTTCCTTTCATGATTGTAGACGTTATCTACCAGTTTGAAAGGAAATAGTTCCGTTCTACAGCTTTGTATACTGATTTTGTAAAGTAGAAGGATCGACTTGATTTGATGACACAAAAGTGTCGTAAAACAGCACTTATGGCGTATCAGTTTGAAGCTTAAGATTTAACGAGCACGGTCGCGTGAACGTTTCGTTAAGATTCTTAATACAAAATGGCTGGTTGTTAATTAAAGCAGATACTGGCTCAAGTAGTTCACGTATTAGTAAAGTAAGTTGGTAAGTAAAGAATTAGCAACCTTGTATTCAGAATATTGATAAAACATTTATATGGACATTTTTATTAAACATTAAACTTTAAATTGATATGCTATAAGTACTATTTTGAGATACTTTTATGTCATGAAATTTAGTCGGACTTTATACGTCACCAAATTCGTTATTGTTTACTATAACAAGTAATCAGCTATTTTATGTTAATAACATCTACGAAGGATTATCACAATCGCTTTCTTGGAACTTCGAGCTTTCAACTGATATGCCATAAGTGTTACTTTGAGATATTTTTATGTCATCATATTACGTTCGATCTATAATTAATTATAGCACACCTAAATTTTATCATTCATCGAAGACTTAATAGAATTTATTGTAATTTTATTTTTATTTACATCAATCATTGCTTCCAAAAGGTTTATTAATTAATTTTTTCTTCAATTAACAGATTCATACCAATAAGGTGTTAAAATAGGCGTATAGATAAAAACACAGTGCAGTTACTTGGATTCTTTTTTTTTAATTGAAAATACAAACAGTCTCCACTGTTCATTATCTATAAAATTGATCGCACGATGTTACATAATACAACGATACAATAAATTACAAAAACAATAACATTCTGTGATAATGAAAAATAAATACCCGATTCAGATTTCGATCGACATCGTTTAATACTTACACAAATGGAAAGTTTCTCGATACGAACGAAATAATTAACGACTCATTAAAAGTATTCGATCGAGAATTGAGAGCGAAATCGATCCGAAAAATCGCGTCATCGACTGAAGATAAAATACGATGAAAAAAGAAGTAAGAAATGAAAAGTACAAGTGGAAAGAGACTTTATCGATAACAGAAAAAGAAATTCGATTGACGCAAGTGGCGAACATTGAATGGTATACTAATCTATTAATGTATCGCCAATGACTCGTTAACGCGTTAACTGCCATTAGAATGATAATTATTTTTAATTGCAGTACGATTCGAACGTTATTGAAACTTTTACTTCTATTCCCTTTCATTAATTATATTTAATTATACTGGATGTCGTTGAATTTGTGGTACAACTAGAATAAATCAAAAATATAGAAAAATGCCATCGTTCTGCAAATAAACCATTGCACAAATTTTTTTAAGAAATTTTCCATATTTTTGACTTATTCGTTTACGGATTTATTCAACGTGTTAATTACAAATGACCCCTTAACAATATTGTAAGGATTAACATCGCATAAAATTCCTTTTCTTTTTTAATATTTATTCGTTTCATTATTAAGTTATATTAAACCCTCGAACGGTGATTGCAGGGTCGATGGTGACCCAGATCTTCTTACCGAAGAACCTTCATATATCGAAACAAATAATATTTAATAATTCCATGATTATTCTAAATATAATATTTCGAAAAAAAAATGCTAAATAGCGTAAAGTAAAGCGTACAAATTTACGCTACTTCGAAGATTTACATTTCGATTTTTATTTTCGTAGCAGTCAGCGTGTTAAATAAAAAAAAAAGGAAGAAAAAGGCAAGAACCTGTAAAGCGACTATACAAGATCTGTTCACAGTCTGTTATCACAATGAGTTTACTTAAACACCTAGACACTGTCGTTTCAAAAAATTTGTCTTGAAATATCACGATTATCAAAGAAAAATCTCGCTATCGATTATTACAGCTGCCAATTCAAATACTGTTCAGCATCGTGACGACGCTTTGTTCCCCTTAAATCCTAAATAATATTTACAAACGATCATCGTCAACGTCGCGAGATCCTCAATACTGTTTCCTCTGTTGTTTCTCATCGATGTCAGTGAAAAGCAAACAGAAGGATGAGCAAAGGCACCGATATAATGCACAACAAGTAAACGGCAGTTCTGGGCTCGCACGTCGACACAACCACGTATTCCTCGTTCCATTGGGAATCGTTGCCGCTCAAAGGCAATTCCAATACGGTTCTTTCGTTGCTGAAGATCCTGAACGGCAAGGAACACTCGCCGGTGCTGTTCGTACACGCGTGGACCGGGTTGGAGATGTTGTATACTGTCTTCAATAAATCGAAACGTACCCTCAGGTAGTTCGGTTGAATTTCGTTTTCAGAATTGAAGACGAAGAAGTAGTAACCATTCGTAGGCACTCTGTCAAACAAAATTCATCCATTCTGTGTAGAATTTCTTTCTTTCGTGTGTTTCTTTAGCAGAATACAAAGATTTGTTTCTGAATGAGACAAATGGATCGACAGCGATGCGGTGGCATAATTAACACGTTGGCTGCCACGGGGGTCACCGGTGACCGGCACCCGAAATCTTTTAAAACCAAATAATTACCAAAAGAAATGATGAAATAAACCACGGATAGCGTTAACATTAAGCTAATAATGCTAAATTTGAAAAATTAATCGACTGCACCCTTAATAATTAGGATTTTATCGTGTCTGACTACACACGTCCGTTTTCACTGTGGCAGTCAACGTGTTAAAAATATGTAAATTTTAAGGAATAAGCTTTATATAATCCACAGTTCTGAGAAATTAAATGCATCGTTCCCTCGAAGAGTAATCAAATTAAAACAAACATTTACAAAGATTCAAAATATTATATTTCTTGATTTTAGAAAAGAAATATATCGTATCTTGAAGTAATTGAAAACTTCCAAGTATCATATGTATTTTTATCCAAAGAGGAGAATTCGTAATGCAAATGGAA
This sequence comes from Stelis phaeoptera, assembly GCA_943735885.1. Classification (NCBI taxonomy): domain Eukaryota; kingdom Metazoa; phylum Arthropoda; class Insecta; order Hymenoptera; family Megachilidae; genus Stelis; species Stelis phaeoptera. The sequence continues at coordinate 7,110,890 of OX030939.1, read as the reverse complement.
TTTTAGAAAGTTGAATCGTTTGAATATTTCGTTATGATTTTTATAAAATAATATAATTCAAATAAATTCATTCTGTCGGCGTACCTGTAAGTAACGGTGTTGGCGAACGACGCTATGGAATGTTCTTTCTCGTGTTTCGGTGTACAATGCCGATGAGGGGTTAGAGGTAAATTCAAGATCAACCCCTTGCAATCGAGAAGTCGTTCTTCCGAACTGCTGAACGAACTCCAGAATTCCGAATTACTTCGGTCGTTCAACGTCGTTTCGTTCACCGTGCCACGGTCTTCGGCTATTCCATCTGGGTGCAACATATCCTAATTGTACGAGCAGAAACAATAAAGTAAAACAAGAATTATTCGTACCACGATCCTTTCGACTAATCACACTTTCTCTGATCAAATTCATAACACATTCTTGAAATCCTTTTACAGCCTCCCCCCCTCGAAAGAAAGGGGACGGGTCCCCCAAACATACGAATATTTTTAATAAAATTACAAGTACGAATTTTTGAATTGACGATATATTGTAAGAATAAAATAAAATTTTGCAGGGATATTATATTTTTTAATAGAAATTGAGGACAGAAGTATTGCACTTTCAGAAATTTAAAAACTTGTAAATATTATGTTTGTAGAAACTTAGAAAGATTATATTTTTAGAAACGTGAAAACTAAGAAATAATACGTGGCACTTATTCTTCGAGGACAAAAACAAAACAATGGATGATTGATGATAATTAAAAAAAGATCTACCTTTATAAACCTTTAAATCGTTTACCTGCTTAATACGGTGATATCACGAACGCCAAACGATCTCTTTTTCTTTTACAATTTTTGGGTAAAATCATGCGGCACAAATATTTACTTTGATAAAAAAATCCCCGATGGGATATCGAGACGGACAATTAAAGTGGCTTACTATTCAGTCTTTTAACTAGAACGGTACGAGCTTCTGTGATACTTAACTTTACGATAAAATTCTGATTACGATCTACTAAATTAGTCTTTTATCGTGGATGTTATTTGAAGTGAAGTTATTTACGGAAGTTATTTACGCTGTATGTGTTTTTTTTTTTGTTTCCTCTGATTCTTAGAAACCGCTTGCAACCAAAACTAACTCCATTCAACGATGATTCAACGATTAAACAGCATCTCGTGATACCATAGCCTCATTCTACGTTTAATCTGGCTTTTCGATCTTATCGCATTTTAATGACCCTCGCAGATGTTTTTGTTATCAAAGAGCCAATAAAAATTTGCCATCGTTAGATTAAACGGAAAAACTTTCCACCGATGTACCATCGTTTGCTTTCGGTTTGATCGTTCGAAAGGATACTATATGCTAATTCGTTTCTTCCCGTTCGATGGATTAAAATTAAAATCATTAATATGAATCTTTGATTGACACTCTGGATTCATCAGACTATAGTGGATATTAATTAATTTCACTTATTTGAGGAATAATAAAAAAAAAACGCAACAATTGATTCTCTTACCTCTTCAACGGCAGCATCGTCGTCTTCGTCGTCTTCGGTTAATTCCTTGTTAAGGGACGAAGACAGGATCAAATCTCTTCGTCTTCTGAGTTTCTCGTTATCCGAAAGTTTCCGATTGTTCATCGTTTCGTTGATAACTCGACTTAACGATTCGATTTCACCATCTTTCCCTTCGATTTCGTCCATCAATCTCTTCAGTATCTTCTTGCCACGGAAACCCAATGAACTAATTTTATTCAAAACATCTTGAAACACTTCCCCGGACGTGGGTTCTGTTTTTTCATTTTTCTTCTCGTCGACAATTTTTTTCCTCGTCGTTTGATTCTTTTCCAGGCTTTCATGCTCGAGTTTACCGTGAACTTTTAATATTTCTTCTTCGTTCTTCGAAGTTTGCTTCTTCAAAACATCCCCCAAAGTTTCTATCAATTTACCCTCCATCTGTTGATTCCTTGTATCGGGCGATTGTTGGTTAGGAGGTTTGTCGATATTATCGACTTCCACGAAGGTGCCCTCGTAATGGTGATGAGGATTCTCTTTCTGTTTCTTCTTCGTGCCGAGAGTTTTGGCGAACAGTTCGGTTAAAATCACTCGCATAGCTTTGGCGTCCACCTCGTGGCTGTTGTAATGATGTATCATGGAGTTAGTCAGGTGTTTCGAGTTGTTGAAAAGATCAGCGTGATCCTTGTGATGGAACTGTACATCCTGGTGAACCCTCTTCATCTTTTCTGGTTCGTTACTGGGACTCTCGTTCTAAGAGAAAAATGTTTAATTCATTTGTTTAAGGAGTATCTTCAAATAATGATGCGCCTGATAGAAATTTTCATATTTCTATGGAACGTAATTTGTATTACGTAAAATAATTAATTTACGTAATTAATAATTTGATATGATATTAATTCGTAGCAAATGTGATATTACAAAAGTGGACTGTCGATTCTATAAAATACCATGCGTATTTGTTAGAATATAGGGCGGCTGCTCTGTCTATTACAGTATACACTTTCCTCTCTAGGGATATTTTATAGTTCATGCCCTACTGCGTAACATAGAAGGATGTGTGGTACACTTCACTCTGTGCGTGATCGCGGAACTGTATGTATCTGATTGTTTTGTAACAAAGTGTCATGACAGGAAGCATATGAAAAACAAGGTGTTGATTATTTCGTATCCTGCGTAATATTGCGCGAATGGTATCGAAGGAAATTTCACATAGGTATTCGCGAAACGTAATATTGCAAAGGTGAAATTTTTAATTAATTCGCGGCGAACGTAATATTACGAATGCGATATTTTTTAATATTTTTAATTGATTTACGTAATTAATACTTTGGTATAATATTAATTCGTGGCAAATGTAATATTACAAAGGTGGACTGTAAGGTGACAAAGCTATAAAATACCATGCGTGATATTACGCGAATGGTATCGAAGGAAATTTCATACGTTCGCGAAACGTAATATTGCAGAGGTGAAATTTTAAATTAATATTACGGAAGCAGTATTTTTTAATCCGTTAAAGCCGTGAAATACACCGCGTAATAATACGTGAACGGTACAAAAGGAAGTTCCATATTTTTGTAAAACGGCCTTGAAATGTTAAAACTCTACAATTTGCCAATTTTTATTATCAATTCAATGAATCGAATATTGAGCGGTTTGAAAGCTCGATTGACAAAGAATTAACTGTAAAAACAATATCGTACCTCGAGAGTCCCGTTAACCGTAAGAAGACCACTCTCTTTGGCAACTTCCAATAGTTCCTCCAACTCTTCGCTACTGTCGTCACCGATGAAGGCGCATTCGTGAAGATGCTTGTGTCCACGAATCATCGTCAAAGAGGCACCAGGCCATCTATCAAGTAACCCGCGAACATTTCTTAAGTTTCGTATAAATAAACACCCAAAAGAATGAGAATAAATTTCGTTTATAATATATTTTTAAATTTTCTGTTATTTCAAGCATTATTTGCTAACCTACGAAATCTTGTTATATAAAAATTGGTACATGTAACTTCAATGAAAGAAAATACTATACTTCTAGAAGCTCCAGTTTTGCAGAAATATTGAAACTCGAATAATATTTCTCGAAACTTAGCTCAGAAATGTATTTTCAACCTACTTATGATATTCTTTACGAGCATTTATTTATCAAGGACGTAATATGTACGTTCTTCGGGGTTAAAGGATATTTTTATCTTTCTTCGTTTTACCTCACGCAAGTGGAAACGGTGACCGTGCTACCACGAAGAAGATAGAATCCCCAGTATTCTTTCATATCGTCCTCCAGGACCAGGTGTCTCGTCATAGAGACCGGAAGCACCTCGCTCTTCACTTTTGGCTCGTCGTTCATCAGATACGCGTTAAAGGTTGCGTTAACCTTGATCACCTGACTCTGAGAACATAATTATGTCTCGATAGAAATTTATTTACCAGATGCAACCAAAGCAGGCTCGAGATAGAATCGAATGTATCACCTTACCTGGCACCAAGTGGTGGACACTTTGGCGTCGATTAACCTCTGATCAGAGACTGTCACGGGATACAGCTGTTCAGAATAGACACGATATCGCAGGTACATCGGTCCTGCCACCAAAATCGCGGGAAGGAACATTCCCAACAAACATAATCGTAACAGCCTCAACGGTACCTTGTACTGCAATCTACGTGGCTCCCAGTCTCTTGGACGTGTACTGTCCTCTATGAATTGTAAATTGTTAATTGTATTTTTTTTTATATTATATCCAAATACCTTCCTTGTAAAATATGGAATATGGAATCTGGATAATTTTGATGGAGCTTTAGGATAATTCTTGTAATTTTAATGTTAATTGTGATTGCCAACGTTGACGTTGAAACGCATACAGTGGTTGCATAATCTAACCCTTTGACGCCTTAATAAATAACTTATGGTGATAAATTTGTTCAGTTCTTTAAAGGACTCTGAGTGGAGCACCATAAGGTTTATAATCGCTAAGAAAACTATTATGGCGTATCTACATGGTGTCCCGTAACTAGCGTAACATCGGGAAATGGGGGGTAGCTGAGACGATTCTGAACAATAATTTCCTTTACAAAAATGTCGGACGGGGCTTCGTTAATAATTCAAAAACGAAGCCTCATCCGACATTTTTGCAAAGGAAATTGTTGTTCAGAATTGTCCCAGCTACCTCCCATTTCCGGCTCCAACACTTGTTACGGGACACCCTGTATTTTACGATGAGAAAGAATTCTCGTGTTTTCATCCGCTGAAAATTTCATTAAACGGATTATAAACAAACTGATTGAACAATAATCGAAGGAATCCAATTTGTTGGTAATTTAATTAATCAATTTTTGTGTAATTCGTATAGGATGCCAAGCATAAAAGATACGAAGGTTGATGAAAAATAAATAAGGAAATTATGAAGATGGTTTCTTTATTTGTTTATTTATTACGTTACATGTAATAAATCATGGAATTCAAAGTATCTATATACTTTCGTGAATTGTGCGATAAAATACATCCATCCGATAAGTTCAGCCGTAATGATAATTTCGTAACACCGTACTCGCAATAATCAGCTGTATATTCGTTTATATTTATTCACAACATTCGAATTATTTTAATGTCGATGATGCAGGAGTCAAAGAATCGCAAGGCAATATTTTGCGATATTTAACTTGAAATTTTTCAAGCTTCAAGCGTCGAAGGAAATTAACTTTTGATCCCTGCACGATTCATTTTTGGAACTGGCATTTCATTCCATGAAATTAACGCGTTAATTATCACAGTAGTATTAAAAGCTGATTTTTTCTTCAATATTTACTGTTTCAAATTATCAATAATATTCCAAACTAATTATAATAACGTTATAATTAATTTCGTTCGTATAACGCTAATAGTATTATAATAATCTAAATTAATGTTTTAGCAGAACGCTTCAATTTGCTATTCCAAATTAATTAGAAATTCATTTTCTAGCGTAGCGCTACAATTTGCCGTTTCCGATTATTAGTAATATTCGAAACCAATTAAATTTGCAGCGGCAACGTACTGCCGAAGTATTCTGAGATAGCGGAAAGCTTCGTAGTAGCCTTGCGTTATTTAAAATAACTTATAGCGCCAACTCGGTAATATTCATTCGCAATACGCATTCTGCGTTTCGAACGAGAAAAACAAAAATATGATTAGTAATAAAAAAAAAAAAGATCTTAGAAAAATATTGCATTCAAATGGACGGTGCATAATTATCCACGAGGCAACGTAGACTGAAATAAGAGGGCATCGACCTTATACATAGTTCACCTTTGTATCTAATGGAAACGATAACTCACACCTAGAACCACCAATGATACGTTATTCCATCGAATTACCAATATATGTTTTTAAACACAAAAACGTAATAAACATTAACACGCCGAACGTCGCTAATTACGAATCGAGTATCGTTCAGTGTTAATCTATCTTATCTCGTGATACGGAATGTTTGGAAAAGAAAGAAAAGAGAAAGAAAAAGAAAACAGAACTATGCAATTCAATGAAACGCCTTATCAACACCCGCTTTACTGACCGATAAGACATTATAATATAATCGCAACGCTCGTGTTGTTTTAATTATTTCTCATTGTTTGTGCGTGCACACGAAGACCCTTATTCATACAATTATTTCTTAATTTATTCGTTTCTGAAGAAATGTCCTTCACAAAACTTAGAGTAATCTTCGTTTTATGGATTTAATTATTTATTTGTTCTGTTCCTTTTTTGTAGAACATATAATTATATTACAGAGAACGAACAGTTCGTGAAATATTTTTGTATAAAATTCCAAATATCTCGTAAACCGTTCATTGTTTTGCACAAAATGTTCCAAAGAATCGATCTACAGGGTGTCCCGTAACTGGTGTAGGAGCCGGAAATGGGAGGTAGCTTAGATAATTCTGAACAACAATTTCCTTTGCAGAAATGTCGGATAGGGCTTTGTTTTTGAATTATTAACGAAAAACACTGACCAATCAGAGCGCGCGTACTGCGCGCGCTAAGTCGTGATTCGTCCTAGTCCGACGTCTCGACTCGAAGTTACCCTTTCACGACTGAACGCGCGCTCTGATTGGTCAGTGTTTTTCGTTAATAATTCAAAAACGAAGCCCCATTCGACATTTTTGCAAAAGAAATTGTACAGAATTGTCTCAGCTACCCCCCATTTCCGGTTCTTACACTAATTACGGGACACCCTGTATGTAAAGGAAACATACAATTTCATTCAAGAAAACAGAAATCTTAGCGATTATAGGAAGTTAAAATATCTCGGTATTTTCAAATTTTGAATATCTTACAAATCGTTGAATTTTTTAACACCATACTCTTTCGCGTAAAATATTCCAAAGAATCAATCTGTCTGAAAGAAATATACGATTTCATTAAAAAAAAAAACAAAGTTCTTTGCGAAAAATATTGACGACGCCACCGCCCTCTGTTTAATTCGCAACATCTGTTGAAAAATCGTACACCCTGTATAGGTACATGTACCGAGATAATGACTTAAACATAAAAAGCTGTTCTATCTAGCGAAGAGAGATTAATGTATCGCCGTTATTACGATTAAATGAACTACATCAAAGGAGAATATCCGATTAAGCGGTGAACGTATTGTAGTCAATTTCAAAGGGCAAATATCTTTTCCACGCTGCTCGTAAACGGCTTAAATAAATAATGACACGATTAGAAGAGCGCCTCGTCGTATTCGCATGTGTAATAACAGGTAAAAAGTCGTTAATATTGCAACACTTGCGACAGATTTATGAATCAGAAGCATGCACTTTATTTTTTCCATTAATTGCCAATGATAAATAATTGACATTGTTCGGAAAAAAAAAATACGCAGATTCAAGAAATTGAATTCTTTTTTTCCTGCTTGTTTTATTAATAAGTAAAAAGCAAAGGAACAAAGCATACCGAATATGTCTATTTTTAATGGCATCGTTGACATTCTCCCTGTGGAAGCGAAGCATAGAACACTTTCAGGATCACTGTTCCATCAACAGCACGCACTATAATTCATCGGTACACGTTTGAAATATATATAAATTGAATTATCACGCTTGTCAAGGAATCGTAACAAAGCTGTTTTAAATTACTGTTCTTCCCGGTATCGTTAAGTCGCTTTGTGCGTTCGTAAAGAAATTTGTTTTTCAGCGATACAGATTCGTCAAACGAAACAATCAATTATGTTTATTTAATCGGGAAGTTGTATAAATACACGATGTATATTGCCCGTTGTCAACAGATCGACTGAATCGGCGGAGGAACATGCCATGCTTTGTATCAGCGCCTTATCAACTTTTACTATAGCCGGAATAAGCTACGATTCTATACTTCTATTCGAACAAAATCGTGGCACGAGCGCTATCTGTTTTTATTACCATCAAAATATTAGTTATCTCTTGGTGAAACAGTAACTACATATTTGCATATTTCTCCGCTGTATCTATCACTTATATGGTACCACTTTGACAACGCTTTGTCATCTGTATAAAGAATTAATTCGTGCAATTTTTGTTAAAAAAATGAAGGAAATGTATTTAATGCAATATACATTTTATACACAATTCTGTACAGCAATTTTAGATAGTTTTATACCATCGCTTGTGTCTCTGGTGGGCTAACAAAAAAGTATAAATCAGATTTTTACGTTGCTATTCTTTGTTTATGGTATTTTAAATATCTCCCTTAAATGTCTCCCTGCACAACTAGTAATTCTGATTATAATCTTTTGCTCACCCACCAGAGATACCATTATATCAGTATTATTTATAATATACTTTATTTACGACGGGAATCGGTTGGTCTACTTCTATCGTTTCTCAATTTGGACGATTGTTCCCCTCTTCGTCGTTTATTAAGCGGATTTCGAGGATCGTAAATCTCGAACCAATCGTCGTCTTTGGTACTCGCGTCCTTGGCCAAAATGGGTACTTTCTCTTCGCACTGCAACGTATGTACCATCCAAGATTCATCGGTCGGATCAAACTCCTCTTCCGTATCATTTTCCGATTTTGGAAAACCCGACGATGCTTCTTTATTAACTTCCTTGGCGCTCTGAAGCTTGGATCGAAATTTCTTTAACAATTCCATGGTGAAGTCTTCGCGGCTTTTACCCTTTTTAGGCAATTTTGATTTTGCTTCCTTGTATTTTTCTTGGGTATCAATGTATTCTTTCATAACTTCCGTTTTCTTCTCCTTCTTCTCCTCTTGCGCCTGTTGTATCTTTTTGTCCGCTTCTTTCGCCTTTTTCTCATTTTTAACGTCGCGCTTTAAATCTCGAATTTCTTTTCTGATCTCCTCCCTGTGCAACGTTCAATTATTAATATTTGGCCATTATTCTGTAAAAAAAATTGTAACGAAAGATACATACGCCTTTCTTTTACGTTCCAGATCTCTATCCTTTCCAAGGTAATACTCTTCCTCTTCATCCTTTTCACCTTCAACGTCGTCTACTTTATAAGTTTCTACTTTTTTAGGTTCTTTTCTCGTATCTCTTAATTTATTCTTTATCCTTTCTTTCATTTCCCTGGAAGTATAATACCGGTAAATGTCAACGTAAAAGAACAAAATAAATTTAATAGACCTACTCTTTTTCCTTCTTTATGCTTTCCAATTCTTCCGTAGTTTTTACTTCACCATCGCTTTCCCAATCACTACTACGATCCTCTTTCTGTTTTTTACTTGGCGGACCAGCCGGTTCGACGGACGTCTGAGCGCTTAATTTTGGATCGGTTAAATGATCGTGAGCTGACTTGCCCTTGCCACTCAACTGTTTATTCAATATCACAGATTCTTCCTCATCTTCTTCCGCTTCTTCGCCGAAAGATAAAAGATTAAAATTTCTGGAACAATATGAATTCTGAAGATCATTGATTTAAACGAATATCCTAAGGCTTAGAACCTAAGCATTTATTTATCTTACTTTACGCCTGTTTTTTTACTTTTTGCGCCATCCTTTGCTTCTTCGCTTCTTTTCGTTGTTACTCTTGGTTCAATATCAGAAAATGGATTGTTAAGTATTTCGGTTTTTATGACCTTAGGAGGATAAAGTGGTCTGTCATTCTGAAAACACAAAAGTAACATATTTTTTTGTCGATTCTCTTTTAAGTAATTGGAAGCTTTTATACAAGAATAACAAATTTACTTCGTTCACAAGCGCTTCTTCAAGCTTTAGCATATTATATACAGTTTCTCCTGTAACTTTGCCAAAGATAGTATGTTTATTCTGTAATTCTGGTGTAGGACCAAAAGTGAAAAAGAATTGAGATCCATTATCATCCTTTCCAGCGCCAGCCATAGCAAGTAAACCACGTCGACAGAAACGTAATCTCGTATGAAATTCATCCTAATCGATGTACATTTTATCATTATTATCCAATAAAAAGGAATATTAATTTCATCTTTAATCATAACATACTTTAAACGGCTGTCCATATATACTTTCACCTCCTTCGCCGGTACCCGTTGGATCACCACCTTGCGCTATAAATCCTTTAATAATTCTGTGAAATATAGTATCGTCATAATATCCCTCCATACATAACTGTATAAAATTTCTACACGCTTTGGGAGCCTCTTTTGTCCATAATTCCAAATCAATATCACCAACTGTTGTTTTCATCATCACCTATTTAAAATAAAATTATTAATTGACGTGTAATAAAATGCCACGTATTTAAAATGAAAATTATATTATATCGTAATGTGAATGATTAATTATTTTAATGCAAGAGTTTCACTGTAAACATTAAGTGTTGTAGGTTATAATATTACATATATTATTTTTCAATATCTCTAATACTCACTTTACCCGTGGTGGGTGGTTCTTGTATATAAATATTACTCATGTTTACAGATACTTTTCGACAGTTAAGATAACTTCTGTATTAACACAAACAGTTTATTTTAATATTGACAGAAATGGATGTTGCTTGTCACTGCTTGTCACAATCATCACAAATGGAGATCTGTGGAGGTCCTTAAACATGAAGGAGAAAATTATGTGGTAAAATTAATGTTATGAAACAAGAAATAATAATTGAGAAATTATAAAAATACATTATATTCCCTGAAGGAAGTATGTATTAACTAGTATCTGTTGATTTTTTATATATTTATATTTGTATATTACTTTAATCTTTATGTTTCGTAGGAATTAATAATAAAATACATAGAAGCAGTTTATATTTTAAGATATTTTTAAATAATAACACTTGCAAATGACTTTATACACACACACACACACACATATATATAGGTACTTAGGTACACATTAAACGAATAATATGATGCTAAGTATTGATAAAACATCTTGTATTCATAGTTTAACTGTATGGTATATTAGTGTTATAAAACATTGCAAATGTTATCATCATTTAATAATAATGATTTATAAAATTTCATACTGCTTTAATTCTTATGGACACCACCGCAAAATAAGGTAATTCATATACGTTGATATAAAACTAATCAATCTCTTTTATGAAAGCTCTTTGACTTTATAAGTCAAATTTTTGTAGAAGTTAATTTATATGGAATAAGAATATAAATGTGGTAAACATGTACAAACTTCATGCTTCAAATGCTGGCGCTTCTAAGTCTCGCAACTTAATATATAATGAAATGAAAACATATTTGGAAAACATTGGTTTGGCAAGATTCCCAACCGATTGGGAAGAACGTATTTTAAATTTAGTATCAAGAAAGTATAAAAATAAGTATTCTGCATTGATACAATTGATATTAAAAGAAATAGAAGATATTTATATTAAAGACATGCAACATTATATAATGGAAACTATATTATTAATGCCAAAAAAGAATACGGACAACTTGTCCGTAACAAACTGTATGAATTACAAAATTCTGAATGAGAAGAATGGTTTTAATTATAGAATGTTTATAAATCGTCGTAAATTATTGAGGGAGAAATATTTTCTTTGTTTAGAACCAATTAAAATCATTATATATATAGCACAGTCTAAACTTCCAACAGTTATCTGTAACTTTGACCGTTACTGTTCTAGTGGACTTATGTCGTTAACAGATTTTCAAACTATGATTGACAGTGATATTAAAAAATCGTTGATTATAGTAAATCAATTTTATACCGAAGTATCTAAAGCTGTGGCTAAAACAGCAATTATAAGACATGTTGATAAACAGAAATTATCAAATATTATGCAATGTATTACACACGTTTTTGTACAACAAATTATAAATATGATGATAAGATCTATTAATCATTTGCTAAATGTTATAAGTAACGGGCATCGTTGCCCGCAAATTAAATTTCAACTTATTCTGCGGAATAATCAGCTTCTTCTTTCTCCTAGCATCGAAGAAACATATTCAGTATATCATAACATAATTGACAATATTGGTACTATTGCTCGTGATTTATTATCATTGAAAGAGTGGCTGAATTTAAAAACACGTTCTACATATATTAAAGTAAAATTACCTGATTGGTATGTTAAAGAATCTCATACCAAATTACATACCCTATTATGTAATTCCTTTCAATCTATCAACGAACATGTTGCACGTATCAGAGATGAATTTGATCCCATATGTGTGCCTACCACAAAGAATAGAATATTGTCATTAACATCGGGAGAAGTAAATTTTGAATTATATCTCAAATATGTAGCACAGTATAAAATATATTTAGTAAAAGCAAATGAAATTCTAGGTAATACGTATCATACAGTAGGAAAGTTAGAACAACATAAAGCTAGAGAAGCTTTAAAAACTGAATCGTGTAATATTGTAGACGTTTTTCTGATTAAATTGATCAAGCATCATCAAGAAATTAATCAGTCTATTTGTTCAGAATTTGAAGATTTAAAAACAAAGGCACTGAATGTACCAAAAAATGCACAATCCTTGATTGAATTAAACGAATATATATCACATGCATCGAAAGTACTAATAAAAGAGTTGGAATGTAAAATTCAGAAATCAATTCGCGTGTTAAGTTCATTATTAGAAATCACACTTTTATCGGAGTATCACATTGAGTTAAATAAAAAAACTATCAATTGGTTGCATGAAATTGAACCTGTATTTAAACAACACAATTTATTATGCGAAGCGATGAAGAATGAATTAGAAGATGATATGCAAACAAGAATGAATGACTTAAATTCTGAAGTAGACAATATTGTTCCTCAACTTAGTATTTTGGATAATATGGATGACATAAACAAAATTGAAGAATACATTGAATATTATAAACGTTTGCTTAAACAAGTAAAACAAATTGTTTCTGAAATGCAAAAGATTAACGAAGAAGAAAGGCTATTCAAGTTTCCTGAAACTGAGTACCCTAAAGTGATGGAATTACAAGAAATAATCATACCATTTTATGATCTTATTTATATTATTTATCAATGGCAGAAAGATAATGCTGTATGGCTGGATGGTCCCTTTGAATGGTTGGATGCTGTTATTATAGAAAAGAAAACTCTAAATTATTTTGAAAAGATTACCAAAATGAGCAAAACATTCAAAACAAGAATTAAAATGGATGTAACTCTGAACAAATGCTTTAAATTTTCTGGAATTGCAGATGATCCAGATCCGATGCAGCAACCTGCTCCATTGAAATTATGTTGGCAAGCGCTCAATGATATAAATGATTTTAAAAAATATTTACCATTAGTAGCATGCGTATGTAATCCAGCTCTTCGAAAACGGCATTGGACTGAAATGTCTGAAATATGCAACTTTGATCTGACCCCTAATGCTGGAACAAGTTTAAGAAAAATTATCTTGCTTAATTTGATGCCTGACATTGAAAAGTATAAAGCTATCAGTATAGGTGCAGATAAAGAATTAAAATTACAACAAAAATTATTAAAAATGATCAAAGAATGGGATGACGTTTCTTTCGAAATAAAATTTAATGAAAAATCTGCAATCAATGAATTTATCAATTTAAACGATATAGAATTATTACTAGAAAACCATCTTGTAATAATTGAAGACATGAAAACTTCAAACTTTGTTAAACCAGTAATTTCAATAATAACAGACTTTTTTGCATCCCTTATCAGAATTAAAGAAATTATCAATAAATGGGACTATGTTCAAATATTAATACTGCCTTTAGATGCTACTTTTTATCACCCTAATGTAAGAATGCAATTAACCGAAGAATCAAATTTATATGATGAGATTAAAGGAGTTCTGAAGGATATTCAAAATAAGTTTTCAGAGGCTCCCACTTTTTCAGAAATTAATAATCCACTGCTGTTGAACTCTTTATACAATATTATTGAACAGCTTGAAAAAATACACAAAGGAGTAAAGAATTACATAGAAACTAAAAGATTGTGTTTCCCAAGATTCTTTTTCCTATCCGATGAAGAAATTCAGAAAATATTATTTACATCATACGATCTAGAAAAATTACATGTACTGGTACAAAAATGTTTTCAAGGCATACAAAAAGTAAAAACGAATAAGCAAAATTGTATTTCTGCTATTGTTGGCGATTGTGGAGAGGAAATGCATTTAACAAAATGTGTTTCACTTGACACCCGCTATGATTACGAAGAGAAATGGTTGATTCATTTAGAAAATGAGATTAATACCACAATAAAGGAAGGTATCTTACAATGTTATCAGAAATTTAGTGAAATATTCACATACAGTAATATTGCAAATTTTCCAAGTATGGTAATCGTTTGTATTATCCAACTTTATTGGACTTCTGAAGTTCATAAGTGTTTTACACCGTTCAATTTTGAACTATTAAAGTCCTTAGATTTGAAATATGTTAAACATCTCAGTGATTTGATCAATGAATTGAAAAGCTATTTTACACCAAGATGTAGAAACGTATTGATGTCTTTAATTACCGTTGTAACAAATCAAAAAGATATTATTAAATTGCTAATAGACAGAAACATCACTAATTCTACAGACTTTGAATGGGTTGCACAATTACGTTACTATTTAGAGGAAAACTGTGTAAAAGTATTACTGTTTAATACTACCATAAAATATGGGTACGAGTATAGATACCATGGACAATCTATAGTTAACACAATGTTGACAAATAGATGTTTTCATACTCTTGTTCAAGCATATAAATATCATTTATACGGAGCCATTACAGGACCATCTGCTACAGGAAAAACAGAAACTATGAGAAGCTTAGCAAAAGCTATTGCGGTACAGTTTCATATTTTCAGTTGTGCCAATACATTGGCTCGTAGTTTTCTATCTCAAACATTTAAAGGACTTATTTCTTGCGGTGCGTGGCTTTGTTTCGAAAATTTTGATGATTTAAACCTTGAATTCCTATTTAGAATCACCCAAAACCTTATTTACGTTTTTCACGCTATGGCAGCAAATTTAAAAATAATAACATTCGAAGGCCTGTCGCTGAATCTAAATCCAACTGGACATATTTGTATCATCACAAAATTAGGCTTGTGTAAATACTATGATATACCTGGTAATTTAAAAATGCTATTTAGGACAGTATCTATGGTCGCACCAGATGTTAGTAGAATTATAGAAGTTGAACTTTTTGCTGCTGGTATATCTAATTCAAAATCTTTAACTTCAAAGTTAGATACGTTTTACAAAATATTATCTGAACAATTACAATGCAAATCATGTAATACCTTCAATTTATGTTCTATAAAAACAGTCGTAAAGACTATAATTGATTTAAAAAAATGTTTTCCAGAAGAGGATGAAATTCTTTTACTTTTCCGTTCTTTGATTGATATTAATCTTCCTCGATTGTGCGATACGGATATAATTGTTTTCAAAAATATTGCTCATAGTGTATTTCCTAATATCACTTTACTACCTCCAAACTATTCAATATTTTTAAAAACACTTGAAACAATATGTAAATCTAAATCCTTACACATTCATGATGTTTTCAAACTTAAAATTATACAAACATTTGAATTAATGTACATACATAAAGGCTTAATTATCGTCGGCGATCCATTTGTGGGAAAAACAGAAATGTTGTATATTCTCCGGGATACTTTGTCGTCGTTATATGAACAAGGGATTGAATTTGGTGCGGATGTAAAGCTAGAAACTGTGATTCCAAGTGTAATCGATGTTAAACGTATATTCGGTCATTTTGATGAAAACTCTAAGCTTTGGAAGGAT
Organism: Stelis phaeoptera; assembly: GCA_943735885.1. NCBI lineage: Eukaryota > Metazoa > Arthropoda > Insecta > Hymenoptera > Megachilidae > Stelis > Stelis phaeoptera. The sequence goes on along the minus strand of OX030939.1, from coordinate 7,095,226 downwards.
GGAATATGCTCCAAAATATTTCATACTTCTTCGGAAACTAATTCTTTCAAAAAAACATGGATAACATTCGATGGACCCTTAAATGACGTTTGGATTGAGAATTTATATTCAGTTCTTGATTCAAATAAGGCGTTATGTCTAGAATCAGGGGAAAAAATGAATATAGCAGATTCTTCTATATCTCTTATTTTTGAAACGATGAATATGACAGAGGCTTCACCTGCTATTTTATCAAGATGCGGTATAATTTATATTGAATCAAATTCTATCGATTGGAGATCAAATATTAAAACACATATTTCTAGACACGATATCTACAATGGATACGAAGAAATACTGTATCAGTTGTTCGATTGGATCATGGATCCCTCCTTAGAATTCATATACAAACATTGTACTTTAATTTTAATTGTCGGGAAACTGCATTGTGTAATGTCTACGCTGAATTTGCTAGAAATGTATTTAAGAGATGTTCAAGCAGAAAATACTGAAGAAAAAGACAAAACGAATTACTTTACAACGTGGATCCAAGTTGTATTTATATTAGCTGTTATATGGGGATTGGGAGGAAATTTAAATATGAATTCCCATGCTAAGTTTAATTCTTTTTTTGTGACACTTTGGAACAGCACGAATGAAGAATATCCAAAACCTGGAACATTAAAAAATTATGATGCAACATTACCCAACGAAGGCTTGATACAAGATAACTTTTATATTTTCAAAGGTATTGGAAATTGGAAACACTGGGGAAGTGTTGATTTATTAAAGAATGAAGAAATATTAGAAATGCCTTACTGTAATGACATTTTTGTACCAACAGTTGATACGATGAAATATAATCCGACATTTTTAAAACATATTAAATATAAAATACCTTTTATTCTTTGCGGTGATACATCGGTTGGGAAAACTTGCCTTATGAAAAATTTGTTGCAAAATAAATTATCACGAGGAACATATTACAATTCTTTTAGTTTTACTTCTCTGGACTCAGTTGTCAGAACACAACAACTGCTATTTTCAAAATTAAAAAAAATAAGTAAAAACCATTATGGTCCATTGAAAGATCAATTTTGTATTAATTTTATAGATGATCTTAATGTAGAAATGGATCCGCATAGCTCAAAAATAAGTAACATTTTAGAACTTTTTAGGCAGTATCATAATTATGGATATTTCTATAATTTAAATGAAGCTGAAAAGATTTTTATTCATGATATCATGTTTTCTTTTGCAATTACAGAAAACACCTGCACCGATATATGCCCCAGATTTTTAAAACATTTTAATTTGTATACTATGCAAACACCTTTTACCAGTAACATATTTAGAATATTTTCAAACATACTTTTTATTAATTTAAAAAAAAATTCCTTTGCCGCAGATGTATTAATTACTGTAAATAGTATAACTAATGCTACCATTGACATTTATTATGCAATAATTGAAACATTTCGACCAATACCTACCAAATTTCAGTATCAATTTAGTATCAGAGATATAAGTAGAGTAATTAATGGTTGTAGTCTTCTCCAAAAAGAGTCGGTAGAAACTAAAGTTACTTTTGTACGTTTGTGGGCTCACGAAATATGGAGAGTTTTCGGTGATCGAGTATTGGATACCGATGACAAGGAATGGTTGTTCCAGAAAATTAGGGAGATCACGAAACGTAATTTTAAAGATACATTCGAAACAGTTTTTGATTATTTACCAAAATCAGAAAACAATGAAATTACTAAAGATAGCTTTGATCACTTAATGTTGAACAATTTTATAGATAAAAATAAAAAATATGAAGAAGTAACTTCGATTGAGAAATTGAAAAATAAAGTTCTTTCTTATTTAAGCGAACATAATAGTAATGCAAGAAACAAAATCGATATTACTGTATCGCAGTATGTATTGGAATGTTTAATTAAAATTTCAAGAGTTTTAACTATCCCAGGAACTAATTTATTGATGATTTCAACTATAGGATCTGGTAGGAAATCTTTAATGAATCTTGCTGCTTACATTCAACGACAAGAATTATTTGAACCCTCTATACATTCTTATCGGAACTTCAATGTATGGAGGGCAGAATTAAAAACAATTCTTCAAAAATGTGGTGGACTAAGAAAACCTTCTATACTGTTTATAAAAGTTAAACAAGTAATAGATCATATTTTTCACGATGTTAGTAACTTATTAGCAACAGGTGAAATACCTGACATGTTTTCCGTTAAAGAAAAGTATGATATCATTGAAATGGTTCGTTTACATGCTCAAGGGGGTAACAGAAATGCAGAAATAAGTAATGATTCTGTAATGAATTATTTTCTAGCACAATGTAGAAACAATTTACATATTGTAATTTGTTTTAATTCAACAAATAAAGAAATTAGATCGTATTTATACAAATATCCAGAGCTATTAAAATACTGTACAATAAATTGGTACGAAGCATGGCCAACCGATACGCTTACACAAATAGGTATAAAATATATTCAAAGCACCGATATTGGAGAAAATGTAAAAACAAATTTAATAACAGCTTGCATAAAATTGTATAACAGTATGCATGAAATGAGTAGCAAATATTATGAAGAAAGTGGCAAAAGAATTCACATAACGTCGTCTTCATTTCTGCATATGTTGAAATTGTATGTTCATCTTGTATCAAAAAAAGAAGAACACATTGTAACAATGAGAAAGAAGTATTTGGTAGGATTAGAAAAATTAGAATTAGCAGCACAACAAGTTGAAGAGATGAAAGCTACATTGACAATCTTAAAACCTCGATTAGAGTTATCTGCCCAAAAAACTGTAAACACTATGAGGGAAGTGGAAAATGAAAATATTAGCGTAGAGAAAGCAACTGTTCTTGTACAACAGGAAGAAGAAATTGCGAATAAAAAAGCAGAAATTGCTGGGAGATTAAAGATGGAATGTGAAGCTGATCTTGCTATAGCAATTCCAATTCTGGAAGATGCTATTGCTGCATTAAATACATTGAAACCTACAGACATTACGCTTGTTAAAGCTATGAAAAATCCACCCGATACCATTAAACTGGTAATGGCAGCAGTTTGTGTCATGCTCGGTGTTTCTCCAGAGAAAGCCATTGATCCCGTCACTGGTAAAAAGTACACAGATTACTGGGGTCCAAGTAAACGTATTTTAAGTGATATGAATTTTCTACAAATTTTGAAGGATTACGATAAAGATAACATTCCATCCAATATCATGCAAGTTATCAAGAAAACATACATGACAGACAGCAACTTTAAGTCACATATCGTTGCTAAAGCATCGAGTGCTGCTGAAGGATTATGTAAATGGGTACACGCGATGGTAGCTTACGATGAAGTTGCAAAAGCTGTTGCACCTAAAAAGGAAAAGTTATTTGCCGCGCAAAAGGAATGCAATGAAGTGGAAACATTTTTAAATGAAAAACGTGCGATGCTTTGCGAATTAAATACGAAACTCGCAGCGCTGAATAATAGTCTTCAAAAAACACTGCAACAAAAAGTGCAATTAGAAAAGGAAGTAGAAAATTGTACCAACAAACTTCATAAAGCGGAGAACTTAATGGCAAGCTTAGGGGGTGAAAAGAATCGATGGATGCGGTTAGTAGAAAATCTTAAAGAAAATTATAATAATCTTCCAGGAGATACAATGATAACATGTGGTGTAATAAGTTACGCGGCACCATTTAGCATTATGTTTCGTGATAAAATTTTAGAATACTGGAAACAATACATAAGAGATTTAAAATTATCATATACATCAGATTACAGCTTGATAAATGTACTTGGAGAAGAAAATGAAATAAATCATTGGTATTTATGTGGTTTGCCTAAAAACAAATTTGCACTTGAAAATGCAATTATTATGAATAATTCTAAACTATGGTGTTTATTTATTGATTCACAAAATCAAGCAAACCAGTGGATTAAAACAATTGAGAAGAGAAATGATCTTAAAGTAATTAAACTAAATGATTCTGATTACTTATCAACTATTCAATACAATATTGAAAATGGTATTCCTACGTTAATCGAAAATATTGGAGAAGAATTAGAAATATCATTGTACCCTTTTCTTTTAAAACAGACACACAAAAATGAAGAATCCTTGTATCTGAATGTTGGTCATGAAATTATAAAATATTCTACTGATTTTCGATTGTACATTACAACAAGATTACTCAATCCTCGATTTTCATGCGAAACATTCAGCAAGCTTACAATAATTGATTTTTCCATTTCAAGCGAAGGACTTCAAGACAGACTTCTTGACTTTATCATTTCCAAAGAAAAGCCAGAACTTCAAGATAAATTTGAAGTTTTGCTTATGGAGGAACTTAATAATAAAGAGATATTAAAACAGCAGGAAGACCATATTTTAGCCACATTATCATCAACAACCACAAATATTCTTGATGATGAAGATGCTATAAAAAATTTGGATTTTTCGAAAAATCTTTCCTTAAACATAATTAAAAAACAAGAAGCGGTTAAAATAATGTCTCTAGAAATAAAAAAATCCCGAAGTGTTTATGTACAATTTGTTAAGTACTGTGAAAATTTGTTTAACACGCTTCGCGACTTATCGTATCTAAACCATATGTACCGTTTCTCTTTCTCATGGTTTATGCAATTATATAAGAGATCAATTGAGACTTCGAGTAGAAGTACCATTCTTGAAAAACGATTAAAATTCTTAAAGAATTCATTTACTAATAATCTTCATATATGTATTTGCAAATCTTTATTAGAAAAACACAAAATATTATATTCTTTCTTACTATGCTGCGAGATTTTATTGGATAATCAACAAACAACAGAAGAAGAAATTAAATATTTTACATCATCGAGAAGCTTAGATCGTATAACACCTGATTGTATAATTGATTGGTTGCCATCTGATATTTGGATAAATATTTGTGATCTTGGTAAGACACTGTCTGCTTTTTATGGTCTTGCTGATAATTTCTTTAACAACGATAAAGCTTGGAAGCGATATTACACTTCTGAACCATTACAAAACCATTTGTTACCAGAACCTTGGATTAAAACGTTATCTTTGTTTCAAAAACTGATACTCATAAAAATTTTACGACCCGATAAAATCATAATACAAATTATGCAAATGATAGGAACCATTTTGGGGAACACAAGCTACTCTCCACAAGTTAAAATATTTCAAGCGTATGAAGAGTCCAACTGTTTAACTCCGCTTTTATTTATTTTACCGACTTGCTCTGCGCCGTTATCGCTCATTTCTACGTATGCAAAGAAGAGAGGCTGCTTTTCAAAGTTTGTATCTTTGTCTATGAGCAAAGGTCAAGAAAAAAAAGCTGAATTTTTTGTAGAAAAAGCTCAAAAGGAAGGAGGCTGGGTATTTTTGGAAAATTGTCATTTAGCGCCTCATTGGATGATTAGTCTTGAAAAAATGTATGAAACCTGTAGTGTTTCCAATGTATCTTTAAATTTTCGATTATGGTTGTCTAGTCGTTCCATTAAAGAATTTCCAGTTAGTGTTTTACAAGATAGTATAAAAATAACATGCGATTATCCTTTAAATGTCAAAGAAACATTATTGAACATATATCATTCCGAACCTATAGTAAATAAAGAATTTTTTGAAAATTGTCCCGGAAAGGATGTAGCATTTGCAAAACTTCTCTTTAGCTTATGTCTGTTCCATGTTGCTATAAAAGAAAGAAAAAACTTTGGAACTCAAGGTTGGAACATACCGTATGACTTTGATAATACTGATCTTGAAATATCTATTACGCAGCTACAAAATTTAATAAATAATACTGATTATGTACCTTTCGATATCCTTCTATATTTTATCGGGGAATGTAATTACGGAGGAAAGATTGAAAATGATATTGATAGTAAATGTTTGAAACATCTTTTAAGTGATTATTGCAATTCAAATATTATTAAAAGTCATCAATACGTTTATACAAATGAGATAGAGAAATTAATACCGCAGAGATGTGAATATGATTATATAATTAAACATATTGAAAAAATGCCATTAGATTTATCACCTGAAGTTTTTGGAACAAACAGGAACAGTCTTATCATTCAAAATGTTACAATGACTGAAGAATTTTTCTCATCCATCTCTTCTATGAATCCTGTTACTTCTTTATCAAGCGAACAATCATCTGAAAACCAAATATTAATTTTAATTGATGATCTTAATGATAAACTATCTAATTTAATTGATATTAATGAAATACAAGAGAAGTATACTTCTTTCTTGGATAAACCCTTAGAAAGAGTTCTTTTCTGTGAAATAGAATCATTAAAACACATTTTAGAAATCATAAATAAAACATTGAACAATTTGAAATTAGCATTGACTGGTTACCTTCCGTTTTCTGATTCTTTAAAAGAATTAGCAGAAGAATTATACAAAAATAAGGTCCCGTATACTTGGATAAGTACACAAAACAATATTATTACTAAAAATTTGTCATATTATATATATAATCTGTTGAAACGCGTAACGTTTATTAAAGAATGGATGAAACACGGATGTCCTAAGAACATTTGGTTTGATTCATTATTTCACTGTAAAATGTTTCTTTCTGCAATTTCATTAGCTTTCTCCGAAACATATGATATACCTATTGAAAAAATCGTGTTCGATTTTCAAATTCGAGATAAACAAACTGATGCAGAAGATAATAATACATATTTTATACACGGATTGCATTTGTGCGGTGCACGATGGGATTCTGAAACAAATAAATTGGCCGAGAGTTTTAGAAATGAATTTTGGCAAGATATGCCACCTATAAGGTTCAGATGCTCACGAAATAAAAACGAGACAGTCGAAGTATATGAATGTCCTGTATATACGGCCTTTATTCAACACGTTGATAAAAGTATTGAATTTATTTCAAAAAATTTTATCATTAATATACCTTTAGAAACTACCGTATGTCACGATCATTGGATAAAGTGCGGTACAGCCTTGTTTTGTCATATTCCATAATATTATAATAAATATATAAAATATAATATATAATAAATAATAAAATGAAACAGTTATAATAAAATATATTTGTAGAAAGATTTTATACAATTTATTAAATTCAAAAAAAAGAATCAGTACAAAGTTGAAGAACAGTCTGAGCTGCTTATTTTCAAACATTTCGCGCATTTGTTCAGTGTATGTGGTATATATCCGGTTCAGCTCCATATAAGTCGAAGGAATGACAGGTAAATTGAAGAAATTGACGTAAAGTTGAATAATCGAACAAAGAAAATTACTAACAAGAGGAATTGTTGAAGTTACAAATAGGTATAAGCTATAATAGATTTTAAGCGATTTTAATACTTGCTCTCGATGGCGAGCCACGAAGAGTTGGTTTCGCAATTTACAGATGTAACTGGTGTTGAACCTGACCGAGCACGATTTTACCTCGAGTCATCTGCTTGGCAGCTCGAGGTGAGACAGCATATTTATTGTACCTTTTATAAGCTTTATTTTAATGTAAAATTTATTAAGAAATAGGTGCTTATGTATGTAACTTCAATTCACTTTTATAACCTCAAACATATAAATTTTATATTAAATTTCAATTCATTTTACAATCGAAAGCATAATCACCAAATGTTTTGAAACAGGCTATCATTTATCTTGGAATACTAAACGATTAGTTAATTAATGTTTTACAATATACACGTACATCATTGTATGTGTTTTATTTTAGCAATATCATCAATGTCGGTATACCTAAAAATAAGATTGGTTGTATATTATTATTTCTGCGGTGGTTTATTATTAGATTTTCCTTTTTATACATTTCTTATTTATATTTAAAGATTATTTTAAATTATTTTAGGTTGCTCTTGCTAGTTTTTATGAACACGATGAACCACCCTTAATTAGCGAAGCTACCGAAAGTACATCGGAAGAAGATTATAGAGATATATCAGAAAAAGTTGTGGAAGGTGCAAAGTCTTCTGAAATGGAAGGAAAATCATCAAAGGACAAATCAAAACCAAAGCCCAAATTTACTATGCTTAGCGATCTTAAGGACAGGGAAAGTAGTCCAGAAGATGAAGAAGGTCAAGCCTTTTATGCTGGTGGATCTAAGCGAAGTGGACAACAAATTTTGGGACCAGGAAAAAAGAAAGACATTGTTAGTGATATGTTTAAATCGTGTCAAAGACAATCTATCGCTGTAGAACCAAAATCAAGCGGGCAGCAGAGACCGAATACTTTTAGCGGTACCGGATATAAATTAGGCCAAACTAGTTCTGATACTGAAAGTATGTTATAAATATTATTAAATCTCTGTATTACAGTAAGATTTATGATATTAAAATAGTTTATTCGTTTTTTTCAGTTGTTACTGCTACATCTTCCAATCAGCAAACCAATTCTGGACTGATTACCTTAAAACTATGGAAAGATGGCTTTACTATAAATGATTCGGATCTTCGATTATATACCGACCCAGAAAGCAGAGAATTTCTTGAAACTGTAAAGCGAGGTGAAATACCAGCAGAAATACATCAACAGATTCAAGGCACAGAGGCACGACTCGATATGGAAGATCATCGTCATGAAGCATATGTTCCTCCTAAAGCCAAAGTAAAAGCTTTCACTGGAAAAGGTCATATGTTAGGAAGGTACAGATCTATATTTCCCAAATTAAAATTATTTTTTTTTTAATGTATTTTACATGCTTTTATCAATTTGTACGCAGTCCTTCCCCAGCAACGGTTGGTATGACAGTACCAGCAGATCTTGCTGATCAAACAGCAAATGAATTACAGGCAAGAAAACAATTAAATTTAGATGAATCGAAGCCTGTTACGACATTACAAATTCGTCTTGCCGATGGAACTAATGTAAAAGTTCAATTAAATTTAACTCATACTATTAATGATTTGAGACAGTACATAACAACGTATCCTTTTTTCAATAATTATATTAGTATATGAATTTTCATATTTTTTTTTTCTTTTTTTTTTTCAATATACTTGTACATTGTTCCTTAATTAACGATATTTTAGTATGAGACCTCAATATGCTATGAGAGAATTCAGTTTATTGACAGCATACCCTACTAAGGAGCTAATAGAAAATAAAACTATCGAAGAAGCAGGTTTACAAAATACAACAATAATTCAACGACTGAAATAAATATTTGTTCTGGATTCTTAGTTACGGGAGTTTAAGTGATGTATGGATTAGATGATTCTTAAATATACATTTAAATATTTAAAAATAATGTTTCAATATATTTTTAACAATTAAATGGCACTTACTTTATTGTTTTTTTTATTTCTGTTTCGAATATTTAATGTTTTCATTATGTAATATTTTCTTAGAGTAATACAACAAATTTGATATTCAAATTTTTCTTAACATTACAGAACCTTTGTATACTTTGTAATAAAATCAATCAGTTTAATCCTTAATTTATGTATTTACCACATGAACTTTCTATGTACATGCAACCAATGTTTATATTAAAGTCTAATGTAACAGTGTTTTTACTTTTAAGAACGGTGCCAAACAAATTAAGTGTTGTTGTTTTTTTTTTTGTTTTTTTAAGAATAAAATATTTGAATTATAAAAGAACGATAAAAAGAAAGTATGTAATCTAAAGGATGGCATTAGAAAATAAGAAATATTTGTATTTATACGTAAATTATAAATGCATAAATACCAAAATGGTAAGTATTTAATTGTAACAAATTTTTATACATATTACATTGTATAATTACATTCTTATACTAAAATCTTATAATATATACAAATGATTCAGACTTTCAGATTTGAATTATTTTACAACTTTATTAAACCTAATGTATGTACTAGATTTATGTTGAGAGTATCCTGAATGATAATCATTTTTTATTACTTTCCAGAAGTTTATTTTCTATTACAAATTTCTTAAACATCGATGAATTTTGTATATCTTCGACAAATCTTAAAATTGAAGTATCCTTGTTGCCTGTGTCTAAACTCAATCTTCCAAAACAATATTTATAACGATTCAATGTAACTAAATCTCTACCGATTTCTCGTGTATAAATATTACGTTTTTTTAATGTTTCATGTGAATTGTATATGTATACTGGTTGATTGTCGGCAATGTTTGGATTAAAATGTACCTTCTTAAATATCGGAAATATTGAATTGTTAGCAACTGTACTATCATCTGCTTGTTGCGTGCAAAAGGTTAATGTTTCTAATTTATAACGATCACCTTTTAATCTGGATCGTTTAAAATCCACCATTAAATCTACAAGGGAATGATGATATTTTAAAACTATGTACTCCTCCCAGGACAATGTAATAATGTACATAACTTTACTGTATGTACGATATAGACAATCTGCTTGTATAAGATCATTCATTATGGTAGAATCAATCCCAGGAAAAGGAAAATTCCATGGTACTACTGTATACGTAAATTTCCAGTATGGATTTTGAGATTGAGATAATTCTTTCAAGTTGCTGTTAAATTCATTTGAAATACCAAAGTCGTATATTATGAAATTATCTACTCCGATTATATCATGAAAATTTATGAAACTAATCATTTCTACTAGTTGTATCGGTTTTCTTAACGGCGGTGATACACATGCACCAATATTAGTATAATTTGAATTATGCGATCCACTTTTAACCGATAATATGGGTGCATTATTAAGATTTGTATTCGATTTTGTAAGAAATGTTATTCCTACTGGCACTTTATTTTGAGCATATGTACAATAGAAATGATATCCATTATAATTGAGATTTTTATCAGCTTTTGTTGTATTCAAATTACTGTTAATTGGAAGGTATTTAAAACTTCCTAAAACAGGCTCAATTTCATTTTCAAAGAATATAACACATTGTATGTCTTTAATACTATCCGATGAACCAAGACCTATTACTTGAACCTCTTTTTTATGAATATTGTATGCAGAATAAACATATAAATCATTGTCTAATCGTTGCCAAGAAGGGAGTGGATCCTCAAATTTCATGTTAAATTTAGTAAATATAGGCACATTGTTAGTACAATTTGCTTCGATGATTCTTTGATTTGGTTTACCAAAATAATTAAAAACTTCTAAAACATATCTTAGCTTATTATATTCATGTCTGTAAAATAATAAGGACACTAAGCTCACTGCAGCAGTTATTGCAAGTGCAGCTTGATAATATTTTCGCATTCTTTAAATCTGATATAACGAATAATTTACCACCGATTTTATTCTTCGTATATCAATTCATAGCTTACGAATTGATCTAAGATGTATGAATACAATTCTGAAACAAAAATGTTACTCAAAGCATTATGCATTATTTTTTACACAGACTTTAACATTAACTTAGCTACGTATAAATAAAAGATAATGCATTTAATGTTACCCAATAAATTAAATATTATATTGCTTGTTGTTACGTCAGTACTCACCATTTCGCGTAATTTTTGACAATGAACCGTCAATTAAGTAATTATTATTATTTACTCGAGTTTTATTCAATACGTTATGTTGATGTTAAAAAAAATATTATTTTAATACTTATTAATTTGAAGCATGAGTGTTTTTACTGAGAATTATCTGCATTAGGTGTTTGATAACTAAATAAAAAAAAAGTTAGGTTAATAAATTTTCCCGCCAATTTTTAAAATTATCGATACACAATATATAACACGACATACAAATAATACATGCAAATTATTGTTTATTATATCATAATTTTGTTTTAATTAATACAATTATTATGTTTCACTAAATATTTAAAAATATACTATATAATCTTTTGTTCGCACTCCAATTTTATAAAATCATAAGACAACATATTATGGAATATAATAATTAATGAGAAAACTGTACAAGTTTTTGTGTATTAAATTTATAGTTATTAGTACAAAGATAATATTTCAAACAATTGCATATTGTTCGTACAATAATTCACGTACTTTATAATAATCTTCAGAAATACAACCTTCTAATATCACTTTCCCGGCTTCATGCTAAAAGAAAACCATACAAAATTGTATTGATATATTTGTATTATATCGGATATTATATTGTATTAGTATTTAATACAAACCCTCCTAACTGCAATAGTATTGTTGCAGCACCATAAAACTCCTCCGCTAAACTCAGAGGGAATATTACTTTTATTCAATATCTGCTTAAAATCTGATAGTTTTAATTCATTTATAAACGTTGTTTGATGTCCAGGAACCTATGAAATATTGTACTACATATATTTATATCCTTAATAATAATATTTTTACTTCGTAAAATACCTCATTTAACGGTAATGGTTCTAATGTGAGTATTTTGTCACTTTGATCTATCACATTTTCTTGTTCAGCATCGGCAACTGCGTCTCGACACACTTGGTCACGAGCTGTTATCATTGCATCAACCCATGCTACTTCAGAATCGCCTTTTCCTTTCGAGAAATTCAAACCACTAACAAGAGCATCGGTTAAACGAACCTAAGAATAAACATTATTCATAGATATGTAATAAAATTTTGATTCATATGTGTTATTCGATTCAATGTATTATACCTGGTATATGTGCGTTTCTGTTGTAGCATCTAATGTTTCTCCTCTACCCGGAATAAATACTCGTGCGCCTGCACTTTGTGCTTGCTGAGCTAGCACTTCTGTGTCTTTTGGAGATCCCCTGACCAAAACAACTCTTCGAGGCCGTAATTGTGCTAGGATCTTTTGTAACGATTCTCCATCGGATCTGCCTTCAAAATCTATGTATGTAACAGATGCATTAACCGTCATTGTGCGTGTAACTTGAATGCATTTTGTTGGAATGTCAGTAGCTACTTCAGGATGATGAGCAGCGTCTTCTTGTTTCATTTCCAAATTTTCTTTGTTGTCGTCTACCTCCGGCATAGTTTCCGCTATTTTATAATCTTCCGGTCTGTAATAAATATAAAATGGTATGGAATATTCTACACGCTTAATACCACTGATGTGGTCAAAGTATTACCTTATAATTTCTCCGTATTCATCTATTTTAATTTTTTCTTCTACAAATGGAAACATAGGGTGTTGCTTTTTACTTTGTTTAAAAAAGCCTGGCTTACTTTCCTGTTTTACTAATAAATCGTGTTTTCCTCTTCCTCCACCAACTTCTATTTCATCCTCAGACTCGGAACTCACGTCCGCAGTTTCCCTAATAATGTTAATATTATTTAAGATATGAATAAATTTTAACGATACGCTGATTTTTATCGTGTAATATTATGCTATTAGGTACATTTGTTCTTGTTTCAACTGTTCTTGCTTTAATTTCTCTTTCCTTTGATATTCTTCCAACTCAAGCCCTTCCAATTTAATTCTTCTTTTTACTTCTAACGTAATATTTCTGTTGCCTCCTTTTTCTACTAAATCTCTCGCAAGTGTTCCTGGTGAAGTTCTACTAGTTAATATAATACTGTTTTGAGGATTGCCACACCATTGCAAAAACAATTCTCTCGAAAAACCGCATTCCATATCTGGAGTACTCGCAAGCACAACCTTAAAAATTCACATCTTATAAATTCAATTTGAATTATAACGTTAAGAAATTAATGATTTTAGGGGTTTTAACCTTTGGACTAGGAACTTGATTTAGTTCTGCCATACTATGACATAATTGTAAATGTTTAAATTGAAATGGATTGTTTCTAGCTCCTTCAAAACTCCTCATCAATTTATCGCTCATCCATTCTATCTGCGATTTAGCAAACTCCACAACATTGTAACTGACATTGTTTAAAAGAGCTAACGAATACGCAAGTAAACCAGATTCTTTATTACGCCAGAGCTGGTCCAACATATGTGCCAATTCTAATACTCGACCGGCAGTATCTACACTGACCAAAACATTACCACCACCACGTAATGTTTGTAAAATATTAGCTGCGAAACATTAAATATAAAGTATCATCAAATATTACCAATAGAATCAAAATAAAAAGTTGATTTAATATTCATTTACATACTCATTAGTTTTTCATCTCTAGTTCTGCGTCGAGCTTGCTGATACGTAGCATTAAAAGCATCTGTTATCAACAAAGATGGTCGTTGCAGTCTTTCTAATTCGCAACCATTCAAATGCCGTTCCTTTTTGTGATTGAAATCGACAGCATATATTATATCTTCTTCCCCAACTTTTACAATTTTCCAAATAGTTCCTCCTATCATGTGACCAGCTGGTAAAGGTGTTAAGGTAACTCCGTATCCTTTTCCTTTCATCGAGATGCTTTGATTATATTTCAATTGAACAATTTTGTCGAATGCTGCGTCAACATCGTCAAGAGTGAAAAGATCAAAATCCTCCATATTATGACGAGACTATAATAAAATGAAAACTACTTATTATTAATAATATCATCAAATTTAGACAATTTATCGAACTCTGTCTCATCAACGGTACCTGATACATATCGTACATAAACATTTGTCCCATTTTATATACAGGAATAGTTGCATATATTGGACAATTCAAACCACATTTCCCAACTAAATATGGTAGAGCACCCAAATGCAATGGATCTGGATACGATAATAATACCGCATCTATTTGATGAACGTGTCTACAAAGTTGTATAAAGATATATCATTGTACCATTTATACATAATAAAATTAATGTTGTTTTAAATACTGCAAAAAGTTTCATAATCATAAATTACGTGAGATCATCAATATACCGTTTTAATTCTTTTATAAATTCATGGTCAAAGTTTTCGTCCCATCCACAGTCCAATAGTATTCTTAATTCATCGACTTGCAGTATGTAACAAGGAGGAGATTCATCCATAGCCCCCGAAACAGCATGAAGTTTGATAATTGATGTCATTTTGGCCAAGTATTGTTTTCAGTTGTTATAATTCATATAAACTCCTATTTAATTTTTATACAAAGCTTATTGATGTTAAGTGCTATGTGTCCTCGATATAACCCTATAGAATAACATAACCAATTATAAAACAAATGCATTTTTTAATTTCTGATACTTTTAAGAGACTGATTGTCATACCATTTAAAACAAATTCAATTTAAAATTGCTTTCAAACATTTGAAACATTTGATAATAAAGCATTTTTAAATATTGTCTTCGATGTATACAAACAGTGATACATGTGCAGTGATGGGTACGTAAAATATACACATTGATACACATGTATTATACAGTATATAACACTAACAAAAAATACGTCATGACTTTTCCGACAACCCAATATAATTAGATAGATACCTATCACAGTATTCATTGTAAGATTGGTATAAGTTGGTAAAATTTGTATAAACAAATTGTAAGTTAAATACCCTAGTCATAAGATAAATAGTTACTTATTGTACAAAGAAAGATAAAAATAAAGAATAAAAGAAAATTAAACATTGCTTATTTATTTATAAAATCCTACCAAATCCAAATTCCAAAAGTTCCTACAACCTCGTATTCAAAATGCTCGAAATTGAGAAATTGTATTAGGAGAACATAAGTTGCGAGGAGGTATTCTTCGTGCCACTTCTTGGAATTTGACGTCATCAAAATTCTAAGAATTTTGCCGATTCCGAGAAATGACGTCAAATTCCAGGAATTTCCGAGAACCTCTTTCGCGAAATCGAAAAGTTCGAAATTGAAAAATTGTATCAGGAGAACATAAGTTGCGAGGAGGTATTCGTGCCACTTCTTGGAATTTTGATGACGTCAATTCCTAGAATTTTGCCGATTCCGAGAAATGACGTCAAATTCCAGGAATTTCCGAGAACCTCTTTCGCGAAATCGAAAAGTTCGAAATTGAAAAATTGTATCAGGAGAACATAAGTTGCGAGGAGGTATTCGTGCCACTTCTTGGAATTTTGATGACGTCAATTCCTAGAATTTTGCCGATTCCGAGAAATGACGTCAAATTCCAGGAATTTCCGAGAACCTCTTTCGCGAAATCGAAAAGTTCGAAATTGAAAAATTGTATCAGGAGAACATAAGTTGCGAGGAGGTATTCGTGCCACTTCTTGGAATTTTGATGACGTCAATTCCTAGAATTTTGCCGATTCCGAGAAATGACGTCAAATTCCAGGAATTTCCGAGAACCTCTTTCGCGAAATCGAAAAGTTCGAAATTGAAAAATTGTATCAGGAGAACATAAGTTGCGAGGAGGTATTCGTGCCACTTCTTGGAATTTTGATGACGTCAATTCCTAGAATTTTGCCGATTCCGAGAAATGACGTCAAATTCCTGGAATTCCCGAGAACTTGGTTTGCGAAATATCAAAGTACGATTTTGAAAAATTGTATCAGGAGAACATAAGTTGCGAGGAGGTATTCGTGCCACTTCTTGGAATTTTGATGACGTCAATTCCTAGAATTTTGCCGATTCCGAGAAATGACGTCAAATTCCAGGAATTTCCGAGAACCTCTTTCGCGAAATCGAAAAGTTCGAAATTGAAAAATTGTATCAGGAGAACATAAGTTGCGAGGAGGTATTCGTGCCACTTCTTGGAATTTTGATGACGTCAATTCCTAGAATTTTACCGATTCCGAGAAATGACGTCATTTTCCAGGAATTCTCGAAAACTTGGTTTGCGGAATCTCATTTCGATTTTGAAAAATTGTATCAGGAGAACATAAGTGGCGAGGATGTATTTCGTGCCACTTCTAGGAATTTGACGTCATTTCTCAGAATTGATCAAATTTTCAGAAGTTTGGTGACGCTATATATCCCAAGAATTTCTCTACTCGACGAAATTCGTTTTGTATGCTTCTTTTTTCTGATTTTTGTAAAAATTCGCGATTTCTTTGAAGGTGATTGTTTAATTGAACTGTTGTTGGATTTTTGGAGGGGTTTTTAAATTAATAAACTGTTTTATCATTTTATTACATATTTATTGAGATTTTTCTATGTACATGCGCAATTTGTGAATGTGTTAACAATATGCGTGTAAGTGATGTATAATATTTAAAAATATACAATATTTGGTACAATTATTAATTTGTAAGTGTACATATAACAATTTGGCAGCTTGATTCTAATGCTGAATTCCAAGATCGCGCATCTGGTAGTGTGATATTGCCATGTTTTGTTCTGGAACATAACAGTAAAAATGATTATTTAAATAATATAAGAATACTATACTATAAGAATAATGTAAAAAAAATTGAATTTTTAAAAATGTGTGAAAATCGAGGGCCGCCTGTATTGGGTGAAACGGTGACAAATGACGGCGACGAGCATATTGAGATAGAGTGAAATATCAATGTAAAATGTTTTATTCGGATTTTGATAAAATTACGTTATTTACGTAATGTACATGTAATTTACATGTATGTATAAAACTTCATTTCGAGGCGATTTACCCATCAGTGCACGTTACCATAATATAAATGGTGTAATAAAGTTCTGGCTAATATCACGGCAATTCATCGCAAAGATATACGATTGTTAATAATCAAATTTATACATAAGACGTAATATATAAGATGTCCCTGAATGTATGTATAAATTAAGAAGAGATACAGTAAAATTAATTAAAAGATGAAAATCAATAAGTAATATAAATGAGGAAAAAGTAAAAATTGTGTTAAATTACTTTTCAAGAGCGTAACAATATTTACATCGATATTCGTATATTTTATTATCTTGCCCAAGTTCATAAATATTTTTACAGGCTCGTACTATTTTTGCCTACTTTTATTTCATATCTAACGTGATGTTTGCTAGAGTGATTGCTATCACGGTGCAACTATGAAATACATATACATATGAAGTTGAGATTTAAGTTTGTTTTTTCCATAATTCAACGATTACTCGTCAAATTGTATGGAAATTTTGTTGTAAAATTGAATTTTATGTGCGTGAACGCATGTATATAATACAAACAAATATGAGAACAAAAATTCGCGGCAAAGATAATATTGTACGCGAAGTGGCGGGAGATTACAAGTAAATATCAGATCAGCTGATGAGTGACAACAGACAGACGAAAGTCTATTGTTCCTGTTCTTGGTTATGGCGACAAGCAGTTCTGAAGGATCTTGTACAGCACCTGCAGATTTTCAGCTTTCGTCTGAGCTGGAAGATGTTTCGAGCCGTTTAAGCGTGAATTTATTAAAGTGTCCCCTGTGCCATAATAGCCGTCGAATTTTTTATTGTCGTCAGTGTATTCAAAATGGAGATTTTATCCATTCAACTTCTGTTTATTCCGAACGGTAAATATATGTTTATCATTTACGTGATCGCTGTTCATTTATTTTTACATAATAAAATCTTGTTCCATTTAAATTTAAATGCCACTTAAAGTACTTATTTTATCTAACAATTAATTGTATTTATGTTATCATTAACGATGTAAAATATATTTTGCTTTGAAGATTACTTCTGTTCTTAAACTTTTAAATAAAATAATAATAATTTAACGTTGATATTTGGATAGATTTGCAGATAAACAATTGCGACTTCTACGGTTGAAAGCCGCAAGGGCCCAGTTGGAAGAAAAATGCATGAAAGCTCTTGAAAAGCATAAACAACGGGATAAATTGGTATTTTATAATGATCAAATATTTAAATATAAGTAATTGATTAAAAGAAGACATTGAACTTAAAGTTCTTATATAATGTAATATTTGTAATTATTTAAATTTATAGATATGTGATATAAATACCTGTAAAGAGAGAGTTAGGTTGCTCCAGTCTTTGGTGAACGAAACCAGACAAAGTATAAACACAGGTATATTTCGATATAAATGTAATGACATAATATTAAATAAGTGTTATATTATAAGGATTTTACTAATGTACAGGTAATCAACGTTTAAATGTTCTCAAAGATGTAAATTCTCAGTTAGCACTTAGATTACCCAAACACGAAGAACGAGTAGAAGAGTTACATCGTTATGTTAACGGTTTGAGAGCAAAGCACGAAAAGCAAAAACAGGCTGTAGATAGAAAAAGACAACAATTAAAGAAAGTCATTAGAACCGCTGCAAAACAATTGATTCAGTATATTTTTCCATTATCTAAAGTACAACCTAACAGAAGGTAATAATCCCTTTGGTTAGTGTCTACAAAAATATGTTTGTTAAAAAAGTAATTTTTTAATATCAATTGCTTTCAGTTTATGTAGCAGTGAGGAAGATGCCAGTTCAGATGTTGTAACTTGTGCGTTAGCAGATGCATCCGGAACATCGTACGTTAGAGGCAGATGGATTAACGATACGGATAATGCTTTAGAAGTTCAGCACCGTATAGTTGCTCCAACTTTACCAGGAACCGGTGATTACGGTGCTTATTCTTTATGGGGTATGTATTGCTTCAAATTTACTGTATTTCATTTTGGTCAATCATTTGATAAATATTAACATCGTTTCATTCAGTGGCAGCAAATAAAGATGGAGTACCAGGTCCGAATAGAGAAACTGCAATGCACAATCCTGCGTATAATATCAGTGCTGCTTTAACTTATGCTACACAGTTGGTTAATATTATTGCCTATTATGTTAATGTAAGGCTGCCGTATAAACTTGCTTACGGGTATGAGTCAAATATTTCAGTTTTTATTTTGGTGACAGGAAACGAAGAAATTGTATCTAAACATTTGATTTCCGAAACTTTTCAGGGAATTTTGTGGAAACGAAATGTCAGATCAAAAATTTGCAAGGAAAGTAGCAAGACTTAATAGTAACGTCTTACATTTATGTTTTACACAAAATACCAACATTGCGGTGTTACATCCTATGCATACTCTACAAAACCTGATGCACCTGCTCAATACTGAGATTAGCGATCTTGGAAGGTAATGTTAACGTTTGTAAATGAACAATGATAACAGTTTGTATGATTGTGTACCTATTGAAACAGGATTGGCCCAATGGAAGTTGATCCGAACATTGTAGCACAACTGCACAGTCAATTAGTTCCAGATTTAGAAAATAGCGATGATTCTGCTTCAGACGAAGAAGAAGATGCTTTCAATTGGGAATGGGAGGCTGTACGTGCTTTTTTTTTAGTGACCATTACTATCAGTAAACATTGAAATATCATTTACACAAATCTTTCGCTCGATAGGTACCAAACGTTGCTTGTCCTGAAATGGCGGTCCCTATTCCTGGTGCAATGATTAGTCAACAATCTTCCAGTATGCAAGTGAATCAAAGTGTCGCTGGTGGTTTAGTTACAAGTGCTGCAGCAAGTATAGCCTCCATTTGGCGTGGATGGACGACAAAATAGACTGTTCTTATTCAATTAACAAACTTCTTTTTATACAAAATATTACTACATATGTAAAAGCATATGTATTAAAAAGACACAAATGCTGACAATGTTTTAAAAGCGAATACGAACCATTGCGTTGAGGAGTTGCCTGTTTAAAAAGTATAATGTCTTGTAAATATACACATGTATGAATTTCTTAATTCATGAAATGTGAAATAGTTCAATTTCCGCCATGAAAGATTTTGTAAGATCTAAGGATTAGTTTATTTTTACCTATTTATGCAATATATTAATTTGTGTTGTTGTAATATAATTCCAGTTTTTTTTTTT
The DNA here is from genome assembly GCA_943735885.1 of Stelis phaeoptera. NCBI lineage: Eukaryota > Metazoa > Arthropoda > Insecta > Hymenoptera > Megachilidae > Stelis > Stelis phaeoptera. The sequence goes on along the minus strand of OX030939.1, from coordinate 7,074,685 downwards.
TTTTGTATGCTCATGATAGAGTCGAAGTTCATAATTTTTTGGTACAAATTTTGTAAATGTACAAACGAACCTGACACTTGGACGTTCTATATATATATATATATACATATATATATTACGTTTTCAATAATTATTTACTTGTCAATATTCGTTATTAAGATAACACGTGAGTTTAAAATGACTGCCCTTTTTATGCTCACCGCACTTCATGTGATTATGTATTTGTTAATAATATACATAAAATACTTTTTCTACATTAAAAATGCCATCACTACCACAAATAGTGTGTCTACGTATTTCTAAGTTATTAGTAGTTTTAATACAACATTATAAGTTTCGTAATATATTTCGTTTTTTCTATAAAGCGCATATTATTGAATAAATTAATTCAAAAATTTGTTACTTAAATCTACTTAATAAATTTTAAACAATTTATAATGGGAAATAACGTTTCAAAAACTATACTATCTTCGTGTGGATATAATTATATACCATGTGACACATATATTTTTGATCATATATCACATAAATATATGACCTGTTGAAACAGTTTATATTTCGCACCATCCAACATGTTCATTTTTTGACACGTTAAATTGAGCTAAGAGTTATACGTATAATATCCAAATGAATTTTGTATTCAAAACATTGTTAAAGGTATGTTACTATTGCAGTATCAATTCATTCGAACAGTACAGTTGCACTATAAAAAAGTTGTTCTTAAAATATATGTAATTCTCATCATTGAAATTTTTCAATTTAATTTCGAAATAATACTGAATATTTTATGTATATTTACTATATGTTTATAAAAATCTTGATTTTATACATTCAACAAATATTAATGTTTAATTTTGTACAATTATATAAAGAAAGAGGAAATGTTGTAATTTGTTCATTGTTAAATACAATGTCATTATAGTAAATATTAACTAGTACAATACAATATACTTTTGTGTAATATTTTTTTCCTATACGTGAAATATTATAAAAACATCATCAAATTATAGGATAAGGTGCAAAAGTATCTCCTGTGTGAATAAGTAGATATATATACATATATATATAGATATATTTCATTAAAACAATTTTACATATATTCAATTTTCTAAGAAGTTGTTTTGTAAATTATAGAGAAAGGGGATGATTTTATGAAAATAATACGTGATGTTAAATATATATATATATATAAATTACAATTTCTAACAAATAAACCTGCACAAATTTGTAAATAGTATTTCATAGGCATACATGACATTAACAAAATTTAATATCACCTAATGGTTAATGTGCTCAAACTAAAGTGAAAGCTGCAATCTAGCTTTTCAGGTACAATTTAAACGTAATTTAACATATACATAAGTGCATATAAAATATAGTAAATGTAATGAACGATGTAAATACAGATTATTGGTGTAGTTTATATATCAATGTAAAATATGTTTTATCTTAAAAAAGAAAAAAAAACAGGTTATTGTAATATATTGAATAAATTAGAATCTGTGTTTTTTTTTATTAATACCTTCACATTTAATAATGTAACAGAATTTATGTTTCAGGATAATAAATTTATGGTACATTTTTCAAATTTGAATTCGCACACTTTAAATTACACAAGCAATGAAGAGAACGGATAAAATATATTTGATAAATATTTATTGAGTAAAAAGATAATAATATACAACATTAACTATATGTTCAAAATAAAAACCTAAGATATATGGCTATAGAGAACTTGATCAGATTTGTGTACCCTTTCTTTTTAAAAATAAAATGCTTTGTACAATAAATTTTGTAACTAAATTTACCATTATAATGCGATAAGACTTTTCAGAATTGTTCGATCAGAAATGTGATACGCCCATTACGATTATTCAATTACCATTCCACACAGTCTTTCTTCGTGTTGTACTCCTCTGCAGCTCTTGTTGTTTGGTATCTCACTTTTCATGACTTTTGGATTGGCCAGTTTATTGTATACCACATGTATCAAATTGTATACATATCGTGTACACTAACTGGTCTGAGAATTCTGTAAGCATATCATTATATAGTATTTTAATTTTCATGTAAATGTATTCCTTTTGCATAAGATATACTTATTATTAAAACAGTGTTCCTTCTAATGTTTTTATGCACTGCATTATTGCTCGAAGAAACATAGAAAGATCATTATTCCTAAAACTAGTTCTTACAATACTCATTAGAGCTTAATCTAAATAATATGTCTTAAGATTAAAGTAGTAAATATACCATGTATACCATTAACTGAAAATATAAAATGCATTAAATACTTACACTAATAATATATTAAGTATGAATAATGTCGGTTATCTTGAAGTATTAAAGAATATATTAAAAATATAATTTAAACTATATTAAAAAATATGTTATGTTTTCTATTTGATTTAACGTATGGTTTGAAACTGTTAGAATTAGTTTATGGCACAATCATCAAACACACTTATAAGTTTGTTTAGTTAATTATAAATTCATATTCGAGTTGTTAAATTCTCATACTTATTTATTAACGTTAACTGTTTAAGTAGTACTGAAAATTTCATTTAAAACTACACACTGGTCGAAATGATATAGAAACTTCTCAAAATCATAATGTGCAGGAACTCTAAAACATATAAGAAATTTAGAAAAATGCAATTACCATTCACGCTGCTTTGCAGTTGAGAAAAAATAAATGCTTAAAACAATATTATAAACTACTGTACTCAAAGCCATATAATATTCATTAAAGAGATCATAATAGCTATTAAAAAGCTATAAAAAAAAATAAAAAATGAAAAAAGAATATAGTGCTTGTTTAAGAACACTTTACAAGATAATATAAATTAAAATTCACAAACCACAGATATCTACTTATCAAAAGAACAGTTATACTCATAAAATACGTTTTTAATTATGTATATTATATACAATAACATAGATAAATAATATCAGTTAATCCATATACGATAGTTGTATACATATAACTTATCTCTTTCTCTTATACTGAATTTGAAATATTAATATCTTCAGTACAAAATATGTACCCATTATAAGATCTTAATAATTCTCTGCAATTATTTACAAGTACACATTATTTACATTTACATACTTATACACGTTTCACATACAATTATGTAAATGTACATGTTTAAACAGATAACTAAGGTAACGTTTTTGGTAATATCACTACAGCGTTCGATTGATAAATTGAAGTATTACAATTAAGATCTAGATACATTTGTAATCAAAATAGACGATAACTCTCCGCAGTATAAGTATGCCACATCTCAAAGCTATTTGATAGTTTAGTATGCACTACACTGCAAAAATTAATATTGATAAGAAAAAAAAAAAAAGAAAAAGAAAGAAAGGGGAGGATTGCCTTTATTTATATATACACATGTATAAGAACATTAATTGTCTCTTAAGAAATCGAAAGAAAAAGGCTGTATAAAATTTAGAAATCTTCGATTGTACTATTAATTTACACAAATATTATAGGCGCTTGGCAAAGTTAAATAATGAAAAGCAATTCTATACATTAAAACCTTTGAATGTAATACTAAAACAGTTGGTGAAATGGTATTTTACTTTTATATTTTGTATGTTGCAAACAAATTCTAATATTGTACATATATGTACAAGCATATTGGAATACTAACAGTTATTATAAAGTTCAGGGAATGAAGAATTCAGCTTGGATTGCAGGAAAGGACTTAAATATTGTTGAAATCTCATCTAAACAATAAAAATAGGACATGAGAGGATTGTATTATAATAAAAAGAAAATTAAATTGATAAAATTATTAAAAACAATATGTATATATATATATATATATTAAAAGTTATATGTAAATCTTATGTAATTTAGAATAATATTGTATAAATCAAGAGGAAAAGCGTAAATTATTAAATATTTAAGTTTTGTCTATCATTTTCGCATATTGAAAACAATTTACAACTATTTGAAAAGTAATACAATTCAGGTACACACATTACAAAAATTTGTCCATTTTGTACACTACGTATGATTTATGAAATGCTGATTTTTTCAACTGAACACTGGAAATATTTCTGTCATTGTACAGTTATTATGCAAGCACGTTTGCTGAAATTTTTTAGACACAAAATTAAATTTAAAAAACACAAAAGAAAAATAAAATAGATGTACAAAAAATAAATAAAAATAAAAAGCTACTAGTTTTTTAAATTTTGAATAGTGTATATATTTCGTACTATTTTTATTAACCGATAGTCCTATTCTGCATAACATTATTACCATGTCCACTTTAAGTACAAAATTAAAAAGAAACAAGTAGTTAACTGTAGTTATTAAGTCGTGTACATTCACAGAGTTGGCAAGGAATGAATAAGACTCAAAAACAATAATAGCAGAAGAGGACTCTAAACAAATAATAATGAAAAGCAGTAGAAACTCATATTAAAAATGCATTTTGGATTTATTTTCATGACCATAGCAATTACTACTATTAATATCAATATGATTATCATTACTTTTGCTACAACTAATTTTCAAATATATATATGCAAATGAGAGATTAGTAGCGTAATCTTAATCACATTGTATGAAGATAAGTTTCACCTCTTAATTAAAGTACACAGGTATTTCAGTAATAATGTTTGTAGGATATGAATTTGAAATTTTAATACATATATTTTAGTAATATGTGTATACGATAGCCAAGGCATGATGAATTAAATGTCACTGAACTGCTTCATGATTTTTATTTTTCATTGTTATCTTCAGTACTTTGTTGACACGTGAAGCCATGTACTATGACATTTACAGAGACTAATATTTTGAAATATGTGCACAGGTAAAATTTATATCTGAGCGAAACCTATCAAGTGAATGATTTAACGTACCAGTAAAATATATTACTACCTTTATATATATATATATATTCCTTACACCATTATTAGTAAAAATAGAGAAGATAACTCTATGTATGGGATTTGTTATTTATTTTAATATATATATATATATATTACTTTAAAACGAAAATAGATTGTTAACTTCAGTTAATTTCAGGACTTGTTTAACCAGGAACGGTAATATATACTTTGGTATATTATGTATGCTAGATTTTTATATTCGAGGATGGCCTTGACACATAGTTTCTATGTTACACAAATAGGGAATTTTTGGAAGTACAAAAATTAATCACGAGAAAAAGGTAAAAGAAAATAAAGATATGATTACCTGATATAGACAGTTTCATTAATCATTTAAGTTTCTATTTACAAGTATATTTAAGATCTTCAGAAATTAATAATATACTAGTTTGATAATATATATCTTAAGTACAATACTTACTTGTTCTTCATTACATTTATGTGATGAGTAAAATCTGAAATTTGTATTTTGGTGATTTTTTATCTCAACCTTCTCTTTCTTACTTATAACTTATATCATTTTTTAAATTGTAACTAGTTTTAACAATTACAGATTTCCAGACTCTTTAAGAAATTTATTAATTAAATAATTTTACCTCAAAATTGGTTACCTTAATAAGCGAAATACAAATAACATAATGTAATATACAATATTACCTTAAGAAACTAAAATCAAGGCCTCCTTACTACAGTTCTACTGTTTGACTTTAAAATTGATTTGTATAAAATATTAACACACAGTTTCCTGGACACATTTTTTTTTTCCATATATATATATACACAATATTGATATTTCTAAAACTAAACGATCAGTTTTTCTACTCTCCTAGTATAAAAAAATATCAGATGTTCTGAAACGAAGAATGAACAGTCATATAAATATACTTAAAATCTTTTAAGGAAGAGTATGAAAAACTGACTTCAGAAGTAATTATTCTGAGCGCAAGTTTTCTAGATCTACAAAAATATATAATTGTTTATAGTAATATTATGCATTTTATTATTATTATTATTACTATTAACATAGCAAGAGGATACGATACAAATATTCTACCAAGTTTTTATCTTTCTCTAGCGGCAGTCCATGAGGCTGCTTCTTATACATAGGTAGGGGAACAGTGACGAACAGGACATCATGGAACATCTTGGTGTAATGATCTTGCGAAAACACAGGGCATGTTTGTGTGGCAAGTCTGAAAGTGGGACTGTACCTTCCAAATATAGACAGTGATGCGAGATTCACAATCAAAAGAATCTAACACGATCGAGAAAGAACCGACGAAGTGGAATATAGAGTACAAGATATCCTAAAAAAAAATATTGTTAACAGCAGGGATGAGGCCTCACCATTGTAAATGCAAACTATCTAGGATACAGCAAAAAATAGACAGTGATATCCACTGACCACTGACTGTTAAACAGAAGTATGAATGGCTGAGGGCATATGACTATATCCAGTCACAGCTTAACGAAACATATTAACAGTATTGGCCAAACCTGATCGAGAATACAACAGCTAAGAAAGGTAGTGCTATGGATTGATTTTTAGAAAATGCTATAATCAAGACCTTCCTCCTCCTGGTAAACAACAAATGGTCTGATTTTAGCATCAGAGGTACCAAACGGCCTGATTCATGTCCCCAGTATTCATGTGACGACACCCTAAAGAGATGGATTGACGGTTTACTGATATCACTCTTTTCCAGGTCGAGAGGAGGATGATCCTAGCCTCGAGTATGTTTTCTCCTAGTTTGACATCAAATTATGAAGTACAATATGTATTTTTATGCAAACTGCATTTATAACAAGGGGATTATAGAGCACAATGCGTCAGGATGAAGATAGGTATATAGATGCTACGATCAGAGACAAGATATTGACCAGGCTTTTAGACATGACTCTGAAGATAGATAAAAAATAAATAGCTTGTGATCGAGCGTCTGTATTCAAAGCTGTTGCAGAATGAGATCCGTCGGGGTTTGATTGTTAACGAATGGAATAGGCTGATGAAGATCCTGACCATACAGGAGTGGGTCAGGGACTGGATAAAAGGCAAAAGTGGTACGGATCGTGTACATGGTAAAAGATAAAATTGTAAGAACCAAAAAAGCGAAATGTATCAATAATGTTGTTAAAACAGACAAAGCAATCTACACCGAAGTGATAACTAATGAGAGAAAGAGGAATTGTTGTTCAAAAACGTTGGAAAAAGAACTGTTTTTTTTTTTCTAACTTTAAAAGTTTTGCACGAATCAAAGGAAGATCAAATTGACATTAAAGGAAGATGAAATTGAATCCATTTAAGTCATATTAAAATAAACATGTATTTGATTATAATGAATAAATGTAATTTTAAGATAGTTTTCCATGTTATGTAGTTTTTCATATATTATATTTACACATATTCTTAGTAGAATACTTTTAGATCCTCTGCTTATAACTGTAATATAAATATATTTTTTTTTTTTACTCCATGGATGAAGAATTTATAAAATCCAACAACAGGTAGTGATAATTATGAAAACCATCCCATCAATACCAATACCAATACCAATTAGAATCAACTGTAAAATGTACCGAGCTCATTTTGCATTTTAAATTATGCAGTGAAATGTATTAAGAAATATCTTTTAGCAACTAAATATTGATTAATATCGATACTTTCTAACTTGTTTATTTGAAAGTATCTTTTAAAAAAGAAAAAGAAAAAGAAAAAAATAATATACAATAAACCTGTTTTTTACATACCCTTATTATTAATTATTTTTATGTTACTTGCAAGTGCAAACTAAATGTATTGAATGATAACAAAACAAGTTTTTTATATTGTAATATTAAATATCCAAAACTAACGATTATAAGATTTTTTACACAGCTTAACTGAACCCCTTATTAAGTAACATTACACTACAAACTTTATTTCTGACGAAATAATTCCAGAAGTAAACTCAACATTCGTTATTTTCACGGGATACATGAAAAAATTTTAAATTTTGAAAATTAATTATTAACTTTTTCTCGAATAGGTGAATGTATAATATGTTCATAATTTTTAAGTGTTTCTTTTTTGTTTTTAAACTCTAATTTATTTTTACCAACAACAACGCATTGCAGGAATTGAAGACTGCACATGTTCAACTGCAGACTTTAGTTTAGATAAGATTTACTTTATAATATACCAGTGTACTTCTGTTGAAAGTTTAAAATGAATCTCTTTTTTTTTACATCAGGAGAGATTAATAAAATAAAGATATTTCTGATAGTATCTGCATCGTTATGATTATGGAACATGTCCAATGATTATAGTTGTACATTTGACGCAATAAAAAGTCAAAGGTTAGTTATATCGAAGGGAAATCGTATCCAAGACTTACACTATCCGCTTGGTTGGGGCATACTTCTCGAAAGACTTGTTCAATGAAAGGTTGTCTGAAAACAAACGAATTTACGTTACAACATGTAAATACATTAGTTTATCATTCATATGCAAAAAAAAAGAAGAAAAAAAAAAAAGGCATAAGAAGTGAAAATCATTTTTTTATAGCAATGTCCTTTTGTGAAATATTCAAAATATTCCCATCTACGCATTTTATGAAAATCGAATTATTATGTAAAAGATAAATTTCAAAGAGATTTAATTTTTGGAACTAGGCCAAAAATCATAAACTACTTTTAGTTTCAGAAATGCTAACCTTAATATAATTTTGTACTAATTTCATAATATAAAAATTATTACAATTATTACAAATTAAAATTTAAAAAAATCATTATTACACATACTTAGCTGAAAGACCACCACCAGGAGGTAAATTAGGAAACTCTTGGTCCATAAGAAGTTGCAGCAATTTCAGGAAGTCAAATTCATTTTCATTTTCTTGTTCAGCAACAATTTCTAAAAATATAAAAGGAGCATATTATTGTTGAGAACTTCATGAATATCGCTAACAACCTTATAATTCTCTACTGCTATTAAATATATTGTGCTTATGGTATCATATTTGTGCATCGTATAAATAATAATAATAAATATTATTTATATATCTGTACAGTGTCTTATATAAGATCATGACAAATAAATAATAAATAATAGCGAAGTAATTACAAATACATGCATCTACTTAGGACTGGAACAGTTAGTGCTTTAATACATTTCTTATGGAATTCCTGGAAATATGATCCTGTCTTAAGTAGATACATTATTATCCACGTTGATTACAAATATTCCTGTACTTTCGTATTTAAATTTATCCACCATTGGAATTGTATAATACTGTAATATAGACATTTCTTTACTTTTTTCAACTGATATGTTTGTTGCAATGTTCCTCCATAAGAAATGTGTTATCGAAAGGAGAAAGATGAAAAGGTAATAAGGTAGTTTTTAACTTCCGCAAGCAACTAATCACCTACCTGTAGTACTACTACATCAACATGTTTAAAAAGAGGAACAAACAACTTTAAAATAGAAATTTTACTTACAAAAATGTTTGAAAAAAATACCAACTCCAAGGGTGGAACGCATTTTTAAGTAAAAATAATTTCTGGTGTTAAAAGAGTTTAATAGAAGGGGAAAACAAATTAATACAATTTGATAGAAGACTAACATTGAATACAAGTAACTATTAACATATTTATAATTCTGCGATCGTAATACTCTATAATACTGTAATAAACTACATATTGTTAATATACTGCTGACAAATTATTTAAAAACTGTGCATGTTATATGGCTTTAACAACATTAAATATTTTATAGATTTATAGATATTTTAGAAACATCCATTCAACTATTCTATATAAATCTTTTAAAATATATTTCAAATAGTTGCTTATTTAATGTCATACTTGTATACATAGTACTATATATATCATTATTATTTTGAATCTAACAACAATATAATGAAATACAACCCCATAATTGAAGATTAAAAGAATAAAAATTCATATTAAACGATAAGTATACGTTGCATAAGTAACCTTCAGTAATATCCATGTATCAGTACTATGAATTATAAAAATCAGTGAAGATTAAATTAATGTAAGGTATTAACTTGAAAATGATACTATAGAAGAACATTTTAATGTTTTGCTTGGATACTTCTTCAACACTATAAATACTATAGAAGCGCAACTTGCTGGCTTCTTGGATTTTTTTTTATATGCAACTTTATAATGAACTTTTATATTGCACAAATATGATTATTGGAATACTTAGAATTTGGCCAACATTTTAGTAACATTACATTTTTTTATATCTCATTTGTTATTTATAATTAGCAATCGTACTTAAAATTAGTAATTGTAAATAACAAATTGACACAAAGTATAATTATTTAAATAGATGAGTCATGTAGTATGAAAATACATCCACTGGACAAGAATAAATTTTCACAGTTTCATAACAGAAACATATATCTATATGTATACATATACACACAACCCCTCTTCAAGAAATTAGAGAGGGACATGTAAAGTACAACAACTATGTGACATTTACTTAGAACATACTTCAAGATTTGCCTATTATAAGTGTGTAACTTTCAAAGTAAAATACTAAATATGTGTATTTTTATACAATACAAACTGTATAATTGACTAAAATCTGATTAATGAATAAGTAACTAAATTATGTTATGAATTCTAGTATAGAAAATCAACCATAGAGAAACATTTAATTATGGATTCTAAACTATACTTGTTTTAATTTTCATATCTTATATATGAAATAAAACATTTTTGTACTTGTAAGTGTTATATCACCTCAAAGATGATGTCACAAATTGTATCAGTATATCAAATATAAAATATGATATAAAGTGGTACTCTTTAAGAGTTGTCAGAATGTCAAGTATGTGTGTGATACCGTGATTTCATATTAATGCAACAGCAGAGAGAATATAATTGATGTGAATATGGAAATGTTAATGAACCTTTGATTCTCCTTTCAATGGCCATTTCCAACTCGGCTTCTTTTTTCTGCGCTTCTGGACTTGGCTTTGGAGCAGCAGGAAATGTTACCAGAACTATGCTCATGTTATCTCTGCTACCCTACAACAAATAAATTGTCCATAATAAATTATGGATAATTATTTAAGACAATACTTTCTATCTTTTAGTAAATATTTCAATCTTGGAATTTAATCGATAGCTATTGTAAATGATATACGTTATACTGATAGAAGATTTTAATAAGATACATTGTGTTTTCTTAATACATACATTATAGACATATCTGTAATTATTTACTGAATACATAAAAACAAAAAAGCAAAAAAAAAACCAATCATGACATTAGTCACAAAAAAAAAAAAGAAGATAAAAACAACATGTTATTTACTACAAAGAATTTAATGACATGTGTTATAATTGAAGCGATAATGGCTAAAAGTTGTAATACAAGTATATAACATAACATATATTATAATTCATAATATTTAAATAGGATTTCTGAATCGAATTTCTAAATACAAAGGTGTACAAATGTGATATAGATTATTTGTTTATATTTGATAAAATTTCAATATAGACAATTTTTAACATATTTAGCATTGAAAATGTTGATATTAATGTATAAAAATAATAGTAAAATACTTTGAATGAAATACATATAAAAAAAGTTTTAGACATCATTACCTTATACAGACAGGTGTCTATAACCTGGTTTGTAACTGCTTCTAAGTCATCTGTAAGCAGCAACCTTGAATGTATAAAATTACATAGATCTTCGTTGTTCATTACATCCCAAATACCATCACACGCTAAAACTAGAAATTCATCGTGTTCATCATCTCTATCTCGAACAAATATTTCCGGTTCTGGAGACACTAACTGTTCACAGGGGCCTCGATCTCTTAAATTTTTGTACTCATAATCTCCCAATGCACGAGAAACAGCTAAAGCTCCGTTAACTCTTTGAATCATTACACTACCACCAGCATTTTGAATTCTTTCTCTTTCAGCTGGTAAAACAGGTTTGTGATCTCGTGTTGAAAAAACTGGATCTCCTGCTCGACAAAGTACCGCTCGAGAATCACCACAATTGGCAATATATATATTTCTGGGAGATATAAATGCACAAACAGCCGTAGAACCAGATTTTTCGATACCAGAACTCATTTCTGGTAACTCTCTCATTTCATCGTCAAGCCGAAGAAACCCCGAATGAATTCCCTTTGCGACATCTTCTGCCTTAAACTCTTCTGTTTGCATTATACATTCTAACAAATGTTCCGCACTATGAGCTGATACTGATGCACCGGCATGCCCATCAAACACTGCAAAGTAACTCCAATCCGAGAGACCACCTTTTAAACCTGTTATCGCTCTATGAGCATCTTCCATTTCCATCCTCCAACCTTGCATGCTGGCAACTCCATAACGTAGTCCATTGCCAGCACCATGTTCGTTATATTTATCTGTTTTTGGAGTATCCAAAAGTGACCCCATAGTATCTTTTTGATATCTGACACCTCTGCTTAATTAATTTGATCCTTTTAGATATTATTTGACCAGCATCTTTTAACTGATCATTCAAATAACACTTATTTAGGTTTTACCTAAAATGATAATAATAGGAAAAAATAGAAAAATGTTTGGATTTTACATGCTGCCTAAAATAGGAAATGATGTAATGTGTGTTAAAAATATTGTTTTTTTCTTTTCCAGTAACATAGATTTAAAACTAAATGCAAAATAATGGTATTACGTATAATGTGTACATATATTACAATATCAGAATTTCTTTTGCAATTACAAAAGATGATTTAAAATGATTTAAAAATCATTCGGCTTATAGATATAGTTGTAATTCAAGCGTGAAAAATGGATAGTTAAAACATAACACTGCTTACACATCGAACGTAACGTACAAAATAATTTTAATACAGATATTTCAAAATGAAAGAAGGGGACGTTTATGTAAATGAAACGATTAGAAATACATGAAATTACATTCAATATGTAATTACAACAGTAACCTCGTAAATGTCGTAAATTAATCGAATGCAGGAATTGAAAATCTTGCGAGTGTAAGCTATATCAGATTTTAATGAGGAACTATTTGGCAGTGCCAAATTTCACGACTAAAATAGTTTATACCTCAGTCTACATATTTACGAAACTTACGTAGGAAGATCGTGACCAAATATCATCGTTACTTCGTGAAAGTATATAGGTATGTGTAGAACGTGGTATTGCTAATAGATTTGTTTCATATCACTATCACCATGTTCTTTTGCTAGGCTCAACACACAGAACTAACGAAATCGACTTGCATGAATGGCGGATATACACTAGGTACACCGCTGCGCATGCGTCAGTTATTAATAGCATGTTTCATGGCGTCATGATGCTCCAATCAAAAGCCCACGATTTCCGCTCAAGCCTGGGCAATCATATAGGATCCCAATGTAAAATTAACTTGCGCGCGATACTGGAATTAACTCTCTCGAACAAACATATAAACAAAAACATGAAGTTTTTGTTCGATAATAAATTGTACTGTCACTGATTACTACGTTTATCAGTATTACTATAGTCAATAAATGTAATTTGAATTTCGAAATTTCGCGAATATATATTTACACATATTTCGAAATGCATTATTATAATGAATTTTTATTGATATCATATTATTGAACTTTTATTACAATAGATAATAATATTCTGTAATGATCATGATCGTTGTATTGTTATAAATATATAATTATTACTTTTCAGAAAACGACTACATTTTATCAAAAATGTATTTTTTTTTTGCATAATATATTATATGTATTCATCTATATTTACATTATATATGAAGAATTACTTCTGTTATTCACAAGCAATAAGTTAATATAATCTAATATAAACATTACTTTTGTTCTGGAATTTTACATTCTTATACTTTCTTTGCATATTTTTTATGTATATTACTTATGTCTTAAGGAGTAGAATGACAAATATAGTGTATTTTAGGAAAAGCAATTTAATGCACCATCACAATTTAAAAAATAAATTTTTTAAATAAACAATTATTAATATGCACCTAGAATAAATAAAATTAAATAAATTGATGATGAAAATGGAGTTTCTGCGTTTTATATACAAAAAAATAGTTTTCATGTAACTATTTTGTTACAAAACCAAGGTCCCTAGGAATCATGTACTCTTTAACTGTTTCATCCGTTAATTTACTTCTAGCTTCTTGATGTGCAGCAACCAAAGGTTGTAGAACATTAATTAATTCTTTTTTAAGTTCTCCGGTTAAAATTTCTCCACTAGTATAACCCTGAAAGCAAAAGACAAAAAAAATTTACTACGTAATATATTTCAATGTATGTATTAAAGGAGACATTTCAATTGTTGTTTCAACTTACTTTTCTAAGTTGCTCTAATTTCTCATCATCTTCTAAGAAAAATTTTAACCATTGGTAAGCTATGTCAACATCACAATTACCTCCTAATTGTCTATGTTCTTCAATAGTAGCCTGTCCCCCTGAGAATGCATGTTTGTTAACTTTGTTTTTTATTTGTTTACCAGTGTCTGTCAAGAATATCGCGCTGTTAATGTCGCTGGCAGACATTTTTGTTTTAGAGCCTTGCAAAGCAGGAAAGAATACAGAATGTAACAGAGCTGGTTTGGGATAACCAATCTTTGGTGTGACATCCCTTGTCATTCTGAAGTAAGGGTCTTGATCTATTGCACAAGGAATTAAACAATGAACTTTTGCATTGTTAAAAATAAAAGGGAAGGTTCCAGAAATTGCCGGAGCAGCCTGAGTAGGTGGAAATGCGATTTTTCCAATAGGGTCGCTATCTCCAAATCCAAAAATACCTTTCACTTGATTAAATGTAACGCTTCTCTGTATCCTAATCATATTTTGGTAAAATGCAGGATTGTTCCCGATATGTTCTAAATTGGAAAAGATAAAAGTGTTCTCTGGTTTGAATCCAAGGGCAATAATGTCCTTTGCATTATTATAGGCCAACTTAATTGCATCCTCTATTTTTATGTTCTTCCATATTGCCTTTTCATCATCGGTTAACTGTATAATCAATGGGACACGAAATACATCTTGTAACCATTTACAAAACATGAATGGTATAAGATGTCCTAAATGCATAGAATCCGAACTAGGCCCTCTGCCAGTATAAAGGTAAAATGGTTTTCCTTGTTCATAAAGATTTAAAATAGTGTGCATATCTCGATGGGAAAAGAATATTCCTCTTCTGAGAAAACGATGTGGCTTTTCCCCTGTGATTTTCTCGAACCTAGTCAACAGCTCATCATCAATTTTTGAACTTCCAAATCTTTCTATAATAACAAGAAAATTTGTTAAAAAATGCAGATTTCTATAAATTGTTATATACATTCAAACATAGAAATTAAGTACTAGAGCATTATCTATGAAATTGAAATAATAAAGTAATTACGGTCTTTTTCACATGATAAAGATATTATTTAAAATGTTTCATGAAAGATAATTTTGTACAACTCACTAATTAGCTTGTCATAGTCAATTCCGGTATCATTTGTACTTGCAACATCCCAAGGTGTTACAATATCTTCATCATCCGTTCTCCCATTTAACGTTAACGTATCAATTTCTACATTTTCCGCTGTCATACTTCTTTATTTTTTATTTTCTTCTGACTTTTTTAATACGATCAAATAAAGACTTATACCAAAAGTATGTCATATGGTTATACAGGAGCAGTGATCAATTTTTTGAGGTTATGTCGCTCTGTAATCTTGACACTGTTCACTGTATATTCTCTGCGCACGCATTTGTTCGATCAAGTTAGGAAATTATACTAATTGTGACTTGTTGTGAATATAGGTATATAGTACACTTTGACAACTGTAATTATTATATTTGTTAGTCTATATTATGATAAATATTATCATATATGTGTATTACGTGAATAATTCGTCAAACTACCGATCAAGATAATTCTTTTAAAACATTTGTGACCGATTTTTATATAAAAAAATGTTGGCCATTTCATGAAAATCTGTCACATATTTAAAATATAGAGATTGTATGATTGATCCTTCCTTCTTCCTCTTATTAACTCTTTTTCCTCTCCAACCGTAGTCGTAATTTTAATATAGTTACCTCTACTGATGAGTTAGATATCATATTTTGAAATACGCGCTGTGAACTCCCTCTATGTTTGATTTCTTTCGTATTTACAGAAACACGTGTAGGTGCACTGTGCGATATGCATCAAATAATAAGTGTATATAAAGATTAATATTCGTATTGTTTTAAAGGAAAGTAATTTCCAATATACATATTACAATGCCTGTAATAAATCGAATAGTGTAAGTTCTATTAACTTGCGTGTAAAGTGGTATATCTTGGTTATGTTGGAACGTCAATTATCATTATTTTTTATTTCTAAAATTAAAGTGTTATCTACTTATTATAGGAAGCCAACTACTCACAGAGGCAAAAGAGCTATTTTAAAGAAAGAACCTAAATTAATAGAAGATGTTAAACAGGCTCTGTGTTTCAAAGGTAAAAATACTTCTCCAATAGTAGTGGATTTTATGAAAGACCTGGTAAGTTTCATCTGAAAGAAATTGGTAATAAAATGTATTTTAAATTGATATCTGACATCATGAATATTTTGTTTTAGTATACTTTAAAGAAACCAGATGCAGCAATAATGCAAAAGAAAAATGATGTATTACCATTTGAAGATGCAACGCTTCTTGAAAAGTTTGCTATGAAACATAATGCTTCTCTTTTTATGCTTGCTTTGCATAATAAAAAACGTCCTCATAATCTTGTATTGGGAAGAATGTATGAGCATACCTTGTTAGATATGGCAGAATTTGGTATAGAAAATTATAAAGGTTTAAAAGATTTCAGAGTTGCAAAGATTTCGGAGGGCATTAAGCCTCTGTTAGTTTTCAATGGGGAACTTTTTGAAAACAACTATGAACTTAATAGGATTAAAAACTTACTTGTGGATATGTTTCAAAGAGAATCAGCCGAAAAGATTAGGCTGCAAGGTCTTGAACATGTTCTAAGTTTCACAGCTGTTGAGAACAAGATACTGTTACGAAGTTATAGGATACTTTTGAAAAAATCTGATTGTAGAATTCCAAGAATTGAATTAGAAGAAATAGGGCCAAGGGCAGATTTAGTATGCAGACGTACAAAACTTGCTTCCGAAGATCTTTTCAAGCAAGCATGCAAGAGACCAAAAGAATTGAAGGTAAAATCTTTTTATTCTATGAAATTAACTGGCTTTATTATTTACCTTCATTTATTGTTTACCTTTAATTACAGGTTAAGAAGAAAAAGAATATTTCTAAAGATAATCTTGGAACAACTTTCGGTCGTATACATGTCGGTGCACAGAATCTGAAGAGCATTCAAACGAGAAAGATGAAAGGACTGAAAAAAACAATGGCAGAAAAGAAAGCTGAAATGAAACGAAAAAGTTCAGACAGTCTGGACAACGATGATAGTTCGAAAAAGTTCAGGAACGATTCAACCGAGTAACGGTATCAACACCCAGAAATAATTTCTCTTAAATCTGTATGAAAAAAAGTGTATATACAATTTTTTATTAAAGCTGCTACTTTACGATACAAAACTTTCTTGTTAAACCAAAGTTTAAAATTTCTTAATGCTCCAAACAGTTTCCCGTTTTTGATCCTAGAAATAGAATGAAATATTGCACGTGGAATATACAATTAATAAATTAAGACATTGAAATAATTTACCTTTATTGTCACTCCACAACTGGAAAGATTCGTTCGTGCTTCGTCGCACGCGGTTAATATAATTTTGTCTTTAACATCTTGTTCTAAAGCCCTATTGCGAATAGTGTTTCTAAATTTTACGAAGTGTTCCACGATATTGTTCATCTTACGATCATCCACCGCCGACGAATGTAAAATACCAAATTTTGAAAACATCGTTGATGTATAATTTGATACCGCAACTACAGCTGGTATACTTCTCTTCTTAAGATTCTATGTTCAATAAAACGACGTTATCTTCAAAACTGCCGTTATTATTCTATATAAATGAACAATCGAATTAATTTTAAATTATAAAAATTGTACTTACATTGGGATCGTGTAACATTTTATTTGCTACATCGATCAAATTCAA
This sequence comes from Stelis phaeoptera, assembly GCA_943735885.1. Lineage (NCBI taxonomy): Eukaryota > Metazoa > Arthropoda > Insecta > Hymenoptera > Megachilidae > Stelis > Stelis phaeoptera. The sequence continues at coordinate 7,056,644 of OX030939.1, read as the reverse complement.
GAGTGATTTCATGGCTTTGGCAGTGTTAAAATCGTCCGCTAATGCGATATCAACGATACTTTTTGTTTCTTCTAAACACTGAAATAAGTTATATTAATATGTAGTTCATTAATATATATGTATAGCATAATGTAACAAAAAACTAACATGTAACAATGTAGCTTCATCTACATTGCCAACAGTCCATCTTCCATTAACGTAATTGTCACAATCGTTAATAAAGTGCTCAATTTTATGCAGTATTGTTACCGCATTCTCTAACGCAGCATCAGAAAATTTAAAGCCTAACAACATGTATTAAGTAACGTTCATCTTTAATTTCAAAATATTCGATATTTCATAAATAAATAATTAAAAATCTATAATGTACCATTTTTATAATTGGAAAGCAAACAAAGAATTCTAAACTGATTTGCTGTGTACTTTGTAAGAAACTTTCTTATACTAATTGTATTATTGAGGCTTTTTGACATTTTGGTATCCTCCAAAAACAAATGCCCGCAGTGTAACCAATAGTTCACCCATTGCTGTACTTCATGATAAGAGCACGACTGCGCTTCCTCATTTTCATGGTGCGGAAATGCAAGATCTATCCCGCCGCTATGCATATCCACACAATTTCCAAAAACTGTGCTAATTTAAATACAAGCTTTTATGTATATTACATAAATAAAAGCAACCCAGTCATTTTTGTCTCTAAAGCAATATTTCTTGCTTTCTAGAAGAAGGAATTACCTTGCAATTGTGCTACATTCTATGTGCCATCCAGGTCTTCCCCTACCCCATGGGGATTCCCAAGATGGTTCACCTTCTTTAGCTGCTTTCCATAAACAAAAATCTATCGCTGATTTCTTGTCAGGATGATTATTCTCTGGGAACGGACTTCCCAATTTGCCATACAAATCATACTTATTTGTATCAAAATACACAGATCCTATAGAAACAATTATTTTTTATCTTTTATCCTCGATGATAAAATAATATAACTATTGTTCTATGTATGAATTATATTTACCATCTTTCGTAATATAACCACAGCCTTTATCTATAATACCATTAACAAACTGAATAACTTCAGGTATAAAATCAGTAACTCTACAATACAAGTGAGGTTTAATAACGTTTAACATTTTCATATCCTCCATGAATTCATTCTCATAGTGTTTCGCTAAATCTTTATAATTTTGTTGTTTCTGCTTCGAGCTTGCTATTATTTTATCGTCTATATCGGTTATACACATGACCATTATGGTATTTATATGGAAATGATCAGATAATATCCTCCTGAGAATATCTAAATTCATATAAGTCCTATAGAACAGATTTCTTCGTTATTCAATAGCATTTTTCCCATTGTAAGAAGTAAATTAAAAATATAAAGTATTAAATACACGAAGAACTTTTATTTGAAAGATGCGATTTAAATAACAGGACAAGAAAGCAATGATCTTCGTAAGACATGTAACTTGAGTTAAACTTAAGTCTTACATTGCGTGTCCAATATGTGCAGAATCATACACGGTTGGACCACACACGTACCAGGTAAGGAAATTTTTATTTTTCAGAATTAATGGTACCTTACACTTTGTTATCGGATTGTATATCGTAATATTTGTTTCGTATCCGACAGGTTTTAACCATTCCGGTTTTTTCTTCTGTTTGGTCTCGGCGTGTACATATCGATAACACACTTCACGAAATTTGTAATTAAACAGATTTTTCATAGATGTATTCATCTGAATGATTTTAACTGCTTAAGTATCAAATTAAACACAATAATTGCTAGTTTGATTACATATAGTGTTTATACTTTGATAGTATTTAACCTCTTCCCGCAGATAAACTTATACAGACATGCGCGCCCATAAGCGATGATTGGCGCCATCTTGTGTTTTAAAATTCAAATACGATCGATTCGAGTTGAAATCGATACTAAAAATAAATCGACTATTCAAATAATGAAATTTGAAAGAAAATGTCTATAAAAGTACATTGAAATTATAATATTGTAAACACGTAACAAGTAATGTTAAATACTTTTATTACACATATGCTGCAGTTACTATTGTACGTATGTATATGTACATATAATGTATTTAGTATTTATAATACCCAGATAATATCATCTTACGTTTCTATACAAAAATAATTACAATTAATAATCGTTATTGGCATAGGCAAAATCGTTATTTATTGAAATTTATTGAGCACAATTATTTTTGTTTCTTATTTTACACAAGTAAATCTATATTTAAAAGTCATTTAAAATTATAAGATCTTAATTATCTCTTATTGCATACACACGATTTATAAGATGCGTATATGCTCGTATTGTGTATATTTATATTTAAATTCATTCTGTAATACCTACAACGCATACTAACAATATATCAAAGTCTTTTGTTACATTGGTAATAATAAGTTTTTGACAAAATACTGAATATTTTCCTTCACCTTTCCTTATTCTTCGTTTTTCTTCCCTTCTCTTCTCGCTTATTTCTTTAACTATTTTCTATCGTTTTCCCATCGTTTCTTCTACGTTGCATACATTTTCACACTGGTATTTCTATCTCGCACGTGCGAACAATTCGATAGCCTTAAAGAATATTCGAAAGTGTAAATCTTTCTCCCACATTTTTTTAAATATTTTTATTTTTTTTAATTTTTTTTTATTTTGTCCGTGTACTTATTCGAAAACCCTGATTAATTTGCGCATCGCTAAGAAAATTTCGCCGACGAACGGTTCAATTTTCAAACATTCGATTCGTTTATTTCACATTAATTACACGCCATCTCGGAAAACGATCGCGCAGAGATAGAGGATTAAACATGTTGCACGTATATAACCGGTAAAATGTCCCGTGAACGATTCACATATTGGCTAGAACTTTCGATTTATAAAAAGTGGTATAAAATTCATATCGTGGAGTCGAGCTTATTCGAGAAGAATTCAGAATCGATCGAATGGAAGAGACACGTTTCAATTGATTCACGTTTAACACGCTCTTTGCCACGTGTACCGTCATCTTACGCTCCAGCAAGCGAACGAATAAGTGTTATACGATGAAACTTTTAAACAACCTAGAAACGAACGAACAGAACGCGTAACAAATCAATTTTCGATAATCAAGCGTTTAGAATTGAATTTTCCGACTCGTTTTATAAACATTTCTCGCGAACGTACAATTCTGCGCGGCACCTGAACGTGTTAAAGGTATAATTACACGCGGGTGTGTTGTTTATCAAAATAAAGATGCGTTAAGATCTAGAGTGCGTCGATAATCGGCTACAAACGACCATGCTTCTTCTTTAACTCGAATCGTCGAGTTTCAAACGTAAACGGTGCTGAACTGGAACGCTTCTTTCATCGACGACAACATTCTGCAAACCTTAATCGTTACAAAGAAAGGCAAATTGTCAACGTTATTATAAATGAAACGAGCTGGAATAAAGTTCGCAAACGTACGATCATGCGAGTTACAGTGTTGAGCATCATAGGCTTCCACAGGGAAATTGGCGACATAAGGGAGAAGGAAGGTTCTTTCTCAGGCCTCGATATTCAAGAATTACTAATCTGGATTAAAATCAATTATTAACTAGTAATATTATTACTAATATTATTCGAGAATTACCGAGTAAAAAACCCAGACCGAATCTGGATTAAGTTAAACGCGGCGAGTACTCGGTGTAGTAATTACCAATAATATTACTAATAATATTAAGTAAAAATAACATGAGACAAGTGGAGGAATTTTCTTCCCTCGTGGTGATGTTTCCCTTAGAAAAGCCTAACGTGCCCGACAATGTCTTATTTATGCAGGGCTGTAACAATCTTGAATTATTTCGATGCACGTTGCGCTGCGTCCCTGCAATAGTATGGCACGTATTACATAATGTAAACTTCGTACACTTCGTCCTTCTTCCCCTACTTTCTCATTCTCAGTCTTCTGAAAACGTTTCCGCACGGAACACGACGAAACGTCCGTGAATTCTATTCCCGTCACGCTTCGTCGTTCCTCTTCTTCTCCTTCAAACGTGCACACCCCCTCACCCTTACACCTTTCTAAAACGTAGGGTGATCATATTTTTGTCTTCATAACAAGCAGTTTCTTTCTACAATACTTACGGAAAATAAGTATTTTTTTTGTTTTGTTTAAACGTAAAAGATTATTTCTAATGAAATCGATAAAACTAGTATTGAATATGAAAGTAGTACAGTTTAAAGCTAACAGAAACTAACGTAAGTAATACAAAATATCGTTTATGTTAATTGTAAACTTTGTTATTTAAAAAGAAAACTTATACTTTGGTTGCAATCGAGCTTTTATACATAAAACTCTAACAATTCTAAAGAGGATACGACAAAAGGATTTAATAATCCTTTCATTTCCTTCTTCGTTTAAGAATACGATCACCTTATCGCGTAACATTCTAACTTAAACGATCTAGGCTGAATAAAGATTACTACGTAAGTGGTGGGTAACTATTTCGTCTAAGAAAGAAAAGAAAAAAAAAATGAATCGTATCCTCCCACGGGGACGGTTAAAGCTTCGAACTGAGCAACGATCGTACATACATACATACAGAATGTGTTTAAAGGATAACCAACAGACTCGTATATATTCATCTCGAAAATCGTCAAATTTGTAACCTTTCATTTTTCTTTTCGTTCCTTTTAAATTCTATCCACGATTAAATAACATCGTTATAATAACACCGCATTTATCTAAATCTGTACATAGAAATTTCCCGTCGTTTATCGTCCAACAATAAATAATTAAGCTGCTTGAAAAAACACGTCGAAATCAGTGTCGAGTTTTCCGATGCACGCTTAACTATATAACGTGTATTACATTACCTATCGTACCTCTACAAATTACACCTCGTCGAACGTAATACTGAATGAAAACAATTAAAGATTCGCCGTTCTTGATTGTACTTCGTGGCACCGTCGAACAACCGCGTTATAGCCATACCAAGCGAAAGTGAAGGTTAAAGATAAATCTTTTACGAAGCGGTCTGAAATCGGAGGAGTGGATGAGGTAGAAATTGTCACCAATTCAACACGTTGAATGCCACGTTGAGGATGTTGAACATTTCATCGTGTTGTAGTTTTGTTTTCAATCACAACGTTTCGTTATTTCTATTTTTCATGATTTCAAGTATCTAATATAAATATTCCTAGTAACATGGATGATTCGTATGGAGATTCAAGAGTCATTTATACATAGCTGACGTGGCAGTCAAAGTGTTAATGAAAAATATGGTAGCGATACTACAAAACAAGTGTTACATTCGTTAAAAGTGAAAATATCATTTACCAAAGGATATTGACGCGCCAGAACGTACAGCTGGACTGAAACGAGCTGAAGCCTGCGCGCCTTATTATATACTCCAAGGAGGCCCGCGCATGCGCATTAGCACTTTCACTTCTACTCGGTACGCCTATAGATTTACGAACTAAAAGGTGAAATAGAATTATAATTTACGTAATTATCGATCGTGTCGATGAGTCGCGGCACTTAATTTTTCAATTTTTCAACATCTCTTTCCTTTTATTAATTTTCTTTACGGACGGCTAAAAGGGGTCCGTTAATTTGACGCTCTTCGATACTTCAGGACCATCGATGTCGATCGCTGCGGTATCGGTCGTTTTACCCGCGAAACAGAAGAATATTTCAAACGCGAGAAATCGATGTCACGATATCTCGACCAGTTTCGAGATCACAATTCATTCGGAAAGCATATGTATAATAATATACTCGTACTATACTTCACGCAAACGTTTTATCTATTTCTCTTTAAATTACTTTCATCGTTCTCCGTTTAATTAATTTTCTGTAACATTCGTAAAGACAAAGTTTAAATGGTAACATCGTACGTCGTTACGCGCAAACAAGGTACGAGGAAACGAAGTGGGTGCTTCTCTCTCTCTTCGTCTCTTCTTCTTCCTTATTATAAAGACTTTAACTTTTTCTTTTTAGCAACGGCTGAGTCGAGAAACATGTATAAGAACGAAATTAGATTTCGATTAATATCGAGCGTTTTAAAATCATGTCGTTGGCGCGTTCGAGATCGGCGGTGTGTCGGTACGCCATATTGAATTGCCCGATTGGCTGATCGTGGTGATCTGTAAGCAAAAGCATTACACAACCTTGATATATAAATTTTATTATTTTCCTCTTGAAATATTCGTAACATTTCAAATAAAAAAACAAACTATTCACGATATGAAAGTTTTTATAGATAAATTGCCATCGAGTTGTACAATTTGGGAATTGTCAATGGGCTCAAACAATTATAACGATAGGTCTATTAATTTCCACCTTATTGTCGTGTCCGATTAATGGAGTTTCTGCCGTGGTTTCGTCGCCGCTACGATTCATGTACGGATGCGGGGGCGGCACATAAATCGGCTTAGAATGACTGGCGACTTGCGCGTAAATCGTCGGTTCCTGGATTGGCTGCCTACGCGTCAGGGTCGACATGGCCAGCAGTTGAGGCCGTTGAATATTGGATACCTGTACCGGCTGATAACAATTAGGAGGTATTCGTCGGTTGCCCCGAAGCGACAGCTCGGCGTACGTTAGCTCTGTTCCCTGCAAAATCAAACGGACAACTCGTTATCAATGATGGAAATCATGAATTTATTGATTCAACAAGCGACCGCAATGTTGAATCTTTCCGTAAGAAAGTTGTTTGAAACAACCAGATTTACAACTGAATACATTTTTCGACGATCGGCTGTTGATTCAACTTCGTTCTTCATTTTAAAATCGATCATCGATACTCGTACTCACATTGGTCGTATTGGTGAATGTACTCGCGTCCGTTCGTGGCTGATGTAGAACGTAGCGGGGTGAAGTACCCTTGCATAGTTCGGCGTAAGAATTTTCTGCAAAAATTCAATTAAAAACTTGAGCCTCGAAATTTCCAAAAGAAAGACTGTAGAAATCAAACTTGAACTCAAAATTGTATCCAATCAGCAAAAATCCAGCTATGAGATTTAAAAGTTAATTCTATCATTAATTTCCATTATTGAAATACTAATATTTTACAGAACTTCAGATCTCGACCATCGAACGATCGAAGCGTGAAGAGACATTTCGCAGTAGATTACATTCACAGCTGGAGCAGCGGAGCGTGGCTATGATGGTGGTAGGCCAGGTAACATACCAGACGCTCATTAAATTACCCACCATTAGCGTGAGGAATTATATCGGGGTCCTTCTCGAAGCTCTCGATGCTGTCGGAGTTGAGAGGCAGGGTCGACGATTTATCACGTGGAGAGGAGCTGCCGGTTCCGGACGCGGCCAGGTTCGCCATGCCTCCGTCGTCGTGAGAGTCCTTGTCCTCCTGAGGCCTCGGTCGATACCGTAATCTCACTGCCAGGACTATCACGAAGATCACCAGTAGAAGACCCGCTGTCGCGCCGACCACCGCGCCCAACAATGGCCCGGACAACGACAGCATCACGGGCGTGAGAGCTGGAAATTTGTGGTAAGTAGCTTCAGTTTTTTATTTCTCTTTCCAGGAACGGCGGGAGATTTGATCGTTCGAGAGGGATTGGTCAACGAGAGGATCTTTTATGCGGGAGATATCGAGACCCTCTGTATTCCGAATCCTTGAGCCGAATTTCTCTATCAACCAATTTCGTTATTATCACGATTGGATCTGAGAGCAACGATACCAATTTTGGATGGTCGAATAAAAGGTCAGATCGAGTGGCGTTGATATTGTACCAACAATGAAGTTGAGAAACTTTAAGTTAACTTTTGAAAAATCATTTAATAGCTCTAAGTAAAAAGGGTTTGATATCGTGAGAATAATAGTTATCGTTCTGCCACGCACGTCGATTTTCATCGTGGCTAACGACGCGTGAAGAAACGAAGCGGACGAAATGTTGGAAATTAGACAAGTGGAACGGGAACGACACCTGATTAGGCAACAGACCTGATTCCAGCTCGATTAGTGGAATAGGATCGTAGTTGGTTCAACGAGCACATTAGAGACCGTTACTTGATCTTATAAGTGGTTGTTAATGGTCAGACAAGTAGCACAGAGACACTTCGGATCAGACTCGTAGTAGTAACAGTAGCCACTTCTCGCCAGACAAGTAGTATAAGCTTGATCTTGACTTGATTAGTGAAACAGGATCATTATTGCTCGAACAAGTCGATAAGAAGCTGTTTGTGGTTAAACGTGTACCACAAGAATGATTATGGAAATGTACAAGTAGTATAGCCGTCGGATTACACCGAGCAAGTAGTATAGCTTAACCATATGTCAGGCATATATCGAATCCACCAGAATAATACAATATTTGACGAAGTAAACAACGAGATAGAGTGGAATTGTTGAGTTTTCGAATTTATTACAATTTAGCAACACTCGTTAACGAATTAAAATCACGGGTATAAGAGATATCTGTATCCCTTCAAATTTTCCTCCTATTTCATACAAAACATATTATAACGAAAGTTCCTCCGTTAATTATTTAACAAATGCAATTTTCACTTAAAATCAAAGTGGTTTAGAATCTCGCAAGAAAGTGTCACGCCATTCTATCGAGAGAGCAGCTCGAAATCGTTTCGCGCGTGATGAAAGGTAATTAATCAACGTCTCGCCCTTCAACGCTTTCACGTAAGAAATTCAAACAAGATTCGGCTCGATAGGGATTCGTTTGCTCGCGCGATTCCAACCGACGACGACCCGATTTTACACCCACGGCGCATTGTACGCGATAATGGATTAATATCTCGATAATAAACGAGCTCAGGGGGGAAGGGTAGTCTGATTAACTACGGTCCGATGCGTTTCGTATTTGGCCATCGACAATTATGTAAATGAAATATCATCGGCGCGGTCCGATCGTCGTTGCCGTTCGCGACAACATTATGGATGATGCTCGTTCCAGGGAAAATAAGGAAAGCCCGCACAGCTGCGGGCAAAGTTTAACGTTATCGTTATCGCTCGTTATTGTATAAATATTTCACCCGGGACGTTTAATGGCCCGTCGAGGATATATCGAGTGATTTCTGCCCGGGACATATATTTTTCAATTCTGCACGTGACTCCGCCGTTTACCTATGGTTCGCCTCTCGTAAAATCTATGAAGCACGGGTCAAAACTAAATGGACCTTTTAAATTTCAACCGATCCGATTTTCCTGTTACGCCATTACACTCTGTTCGCGGATCTCATTCTTTTTATTAGCCGATGATTTATTATCTACGGCAGTGTTTCCCAAACTTTCGACATCTGTGTACCTTTTCTATAATTTTCGTAACGCCGAGTACACTTCGTAAAAAAAGAAAAGAAATTGCATAGATACATAATCTTAAATGTTAGGGATAAAAATGATATTTCGAATTATCAATATCAATACGCTAATTTTTCTATGTACAATGCAAAATATCGATTATTTCGTTATCTTTTCAAAGATCTTCACACTGAATTGTTGTCAATGGCTGTGAACAAAAAAGCTGTGCGTCAACTAGGCATATTTCACACTACGCTCGAACGAATTGTTAGCAAAACTCGACTTTTCATTCGCATGCAACGTCTACAAGTGGGTCAGGTGAAACACATATCTACGATCAGAAGCGGAAGCACGCCGTTGCAAGCAGAAAATACCTGGTGACGTGTTATGCCTGATAGTTTGACTACCACGACGAGCCATCGTGTGTTCAAATTCGTTTCATTCTTCGTTGGTTCAAATTAATCACACCACCTTGTTGGATTTTGGGAGAAATAAGAATTTTCTAAGTTTACGAAGAAATTCTGAATTTCGACTACTTTTCTTTTTAATAAACACGGTTTATGTGGGAAGATCTTTCGTAATACCAATTGTCATAATATGAACTGCCACGGGGGTCACCGGTGACCGGCACTTGGAATTTTTTTACAATCAAATAATTACCAACAGAAATGATAAAATAAATCACGGATAGCGTTAACATTAAGCTAGTAATGCTAGCTATCGAATTGAAAAGTTAAATTTGAAAATTAGTTGATTGTCTGACTACCCACGTCCGTTTTCACTGTCAACGTGTTAAAATATTTTGATACGTTCAAGTGTCCGACTACGCATGGATTGTTTCTACTGTGACAACGTGTCAATCTGTTTTCTATAAATATTACATTCCATAAATATCGAAGCCACAATCCGCTTACGTAATTACCTTCGATCGTATCGAAATCGTTAAGAGTCAATTGAAAATACCGAAAGGGACAAGAATCGTGATCGTAGTTTATTTTTATCGGGGCAAACGGTTGAACAGAAGCGTCGAATCGAACCTGTCGAAGCGGCGTGCACGTTGCCGAACGACGCCACCAAACAGTTTCGGTAAAGAACCCTCTCTAGTTAGCTCAAACAGAACACCATCAATACACAAAATACGTGGCACAGGCAGCGCGGACAAAAGGGAGGCCCGAAGACAATCTCGAAAGGCTTTTCCGCAGTGTCTTCAGTTGGAAAAACATAAAGTGCCCCCTGGAAGCGACCCTGTTTTCGCACGAAAACCGTTTCCCTTCGGACAACAACGAACAGTTCCCGAGACAATAGGGTGGAAAGACGAAAATGGACCATTCAGTGCACCGTCACCACGGCGAATGAACGAACGAACGCGTCAAATAAATGATGACATTCTAAAAGCGTGCACAGTCTTCCAACGAGTCAATCTCTATACACGTGTGCATGTGTGTGTGTGTGTGAAGCAAGGGAAAGGGACGGGAAGAGTAGCTCGTAAAAGGCAGCTCGTAAAAATGTACGCTTTTCAGGGGATGCGATCGTAAAGGCAGTTTCGCTTCAATCCTTTCCCGTCGTTGGCACTTTTTGAAACTTTCGAAACGATAAGTCGGTTCCCTGTGAAATACGACCAGATATTTCGACTCTGATTCGTAACTCGCAGAATCTTTCATTTTTCCCTCCGTTCAAGCTTTCGAGCGACGTTGGCCAAACGAGGGATTTTTGTATACCAGAAAAATTTGGGAAATGAAAGTCGAAACAAATTACCGTTGGATTGTCTGTGCGTTAGAAATATATTATTATCGTACATTATACTCTTGACAGTGAAAAGGGTTAATCATGATCATCACGTCGAAACGTCGATTCGTCCCGCCAACTGTCTCGGGGATTAACCGAACTGGGTAATTTCGAATTAATCGATTATATCCGGTCAGTGTAATGTCGTCTGCTCGTGTCCATGTCGCTGCCAGATTCGATCGAACCGATTTATGTAAGAGTGACCATTCGACCGTCGTTTAATGGATTTAATGGATTGTAACCGAAGTCCGTAGCAATAAAGAAAAATCTTCAGCACTCTGTTATTTTCGACTTGGAGATTCGTCGGTTTTATTTAAAATGAAAAATGTAAAAAACTACATAGAAAGTCTAATATGATCTGATGACATAAAAGTATGACAAAATAATATTTATTGTATTGAAAACAGCAGCATAATCATTTCATAACTTGGCGACACTCTGTTACTGAAACGTTCTAAAACTGAAAGCTAAATAATCATGATTAATCGAGAAACAAGTTGCTATCGGAGATTGCGTATTATAAACGTCATATGTTAAGGTGAATTTCACAATTTCATGATTAAAGGACGACGAATAAAAGAGGAATATCCCGAAGACGATGTGTTTGCAGAGATGGTGAATGATCGTTGCGCCAGCAATGAATCTGGGATTCAGATGCACCGTCAAAAGCTACGGTCGGTATTCAAGTTCGGGATTAATCAAAATCCACTTAAATTCACGAACTCCTCTAATCGAGTAGCCCCCTTGTTCTGCAGCCGTGATTCTAAGTTGATATTAAACGCAGAAGGTCGTCGTCGGATTCAGCACGACCGTGTCTGACGTCTCTTCTAATTCCAAAGTTGGAACGGGCGTTAATTCGAAAGCAATTTTATATTCTTCATCCTCGCGTTAATTCGAATGCACGGCTCTGAAGACGTCTGTCGCGAGCGAAAATGATAGGTAATAAAATTGAGAAAAATCGCAAATTAGAACCTTTGAAATATCTTAACTCGAGTGGACAGAATTTCATAAAGAATCAAACAGAAATATCTGTTTTCCAAGTAATTACTACTTTATTGCTACGTCGGGGAAGAAATTGATGCGTCTAGCGAACTGCTTAATCTTTGAAACTTCCCAGTTCTTAATAATATAATATTTCTATGTTTTTTAGTTCTTACAAATATATGTGAATGAACCGTTTCTGTTAGCATAATTTAACCTCAAATGTCGATCCAGCTAGTTACAATACCACAAACCATCAAATCAGTTTAAAACACATGGAATTAAAGCTGAAACTCAATTTACTGTCTCTGTCAAAATCCAACGTTCCTGCGTTTTCCCTGAAGTACAGCCGGTAGAATGAATACATTAAGCTGCTAAAACCCCAGTCAAAGCTTCACTTGAGGGATTACCTTTCGCAACGTAAAACCAACAAACATGCTCCCGGTCTCTCATCATAAAATCATACTCGATTTTAAATCACGTTAAATCTAACCGCTCAAAGCCGATCGTTATCTGAAGTATTAACCCCCTAACGACGGACCACGAGGAGAGACAACGGTTCAACGATTTTATCTTTCCAGGCAACAGATTTGAACAGAAACTTTGATATTAAACTTTTCTTTGTTTAATTAAAATACCAACATTCGCCGGGCATTCGAAAGTTACTAGATGTAACTCACCAAATTTTAAAAGCAATTACCGACGATTAAATTACTATAAGTTGCTATAAAAATAGGTAAATTGATAAATTACTATTACCAAATTAGCCAACTCGCTTTGAAACGATTAAATCGAATACACGTCGCGTTTAACTCGTACGCCTCAAAAATACCACGGTGCACGTTAGATAGGTCTGAATCACGATCGAGCCAGCTTCCGTCGTTCGAGGGTTAATCGAATTACCGTCCTAACGTATACGCAAAACGCGTTCAATATTCATTACCGTGACAATTCTGGCTCGTGAAAGTGGCACGGCAGCCTCGAACTTTCCAGGCGAAGGCTCGTCATTTCCGCCCGAGGAGGTTAATCGAATCACCGACGCGATACAGAATCAAGCTACGAACGCAGCGCGGTTGTTTACTCGACGAAATAAGGTACCGGTGACACACGTTCGCCACTCTGGTCGGATTGCAATTACCCCTGTTCATTTATTTATAAGGCCAATCGGGTCTGCGATTTACGAAGTTCCTCTGCATCGAGTTCCAGTTCCTAGCCACGAGGGAAGATCGAGCCCGGCCGTAGACTAATTTCGGTCGAATGTCCTCTGACAGTGGTTTCCTGGGCGGTTGTCTTAGCGGTGTCCCTTGGTGGCCCAACATAACCTGACTTCCCTCACCTGTGTACGCTGCTAACCGTTTACATGGATCTATGGTACACGGCGAGCACACCTTTCGCCACGAATTCGCGCGGGGACCGTCCATTTGCATACTCGCGGCGGTTAGCTGTAAAGACGTTTTGTAATCAGCTTCTGCGGCTCCGTTTATGGATTCACTGTTACCGTTAACAGAGCAAGGCTAACTGGGCAAGCGGATGTTTCGTAACCGACCATGCGTTGTACAAATTTAATCAGCATCACCGGGGAGGGAAAGGTTCGATGCATCTAACGGGACGATCGTTTAACGATTGATCTTGGATCGAGAATATCGAGGATATATCCAAAAATAAATGAGATGTGGAATATATCGACAACAAGTTGGTACATTTGTCCGGCTATACTCGGCTGGATTAAGCTCGGTTCGTATACCCGCGGGTTCATCGATGAACAGGATCGAGAAGATGATCTGGCGGTTTAACATCAACAATCGAATTCTATTAGGTCCCACAGTCGGTTCTGGATTAATTTTACAACGCGGGTTCGCGGTTCGAAGGATGGAACGAATCGACCGCGTACATATGTCGATCGGTGTTTATACGTTGTTCCCAGGAACTCGACTCGATCAATTTCGAGGACGTTCAACGTTCATTTTCGATCCGATCTTCGGTCGGATTTGCCAGGATGATCCAATGATTTAATGATTAAAACGGCTAGCTCAACTGATCTCTATACATGATCCCGGATTAAGTGTGGATTACGTTTTGGGTCGTCCCGAATTCCCGATTAGATATCGGTCCACGTTCGACGGTATAACTTGATAACCTGACGTCGGTTACACAATCAACACATCGATTCGAGTCGAACTTTCGGTCGAAACAGACCATTTTAAAACTAACTGCCTTGATCGCGCCCTGTATCAGATTTCCAATCGTGCTGGGCGATAACAAACTTTGGATTGGACTTTTTTCCCCGATTGGATTTGAAGACTAGAACAGATTGTGAACGTCTGGAATCAATTTGGTCCTGGTTAAATTTGTACCCAATCGATCTGGACAGTGAATTGATAAAATAACCAACGATCCCGATACGAAACGTACAGACTAGAGGACTAACTAGTTTGGACGCAAGCTAGATCGAATTTGAATCTGTGACTAATTCAGAGCGTTCGGCTAACTCGAAACCGAATATTTAGTTCGATAATTTTAAATCAGATTCGACGTATTCGACGTTCGACGAGAATTAATTGATCCATGGTATATCGTTGTTTGAAACATCTAATTCCGCGATGAGATATCGCGCAGATAGTTTGGGGAATATTAGACGTTAAGTTTCAGAATATCATATTATTCATTATTCTACGGTTAATTCAATAATTATTTTTTTAATTAAATTGTTAGTTGCGACATATTCAGAGAAGACAGACACGCTTAAAAATATGTATCACGATGGAATAGAAGCGTCGAACATCAACGTTTGGAAATTACATAAAAATCGGGCCAACTTCGTGGATTTCAATGATCTTAACATAAAGTCTGGGCAATGTATTAAATTTACAATTTATTTTAGCCAAGTATCAATGTATCATCTTTCTTCATTTTAGTAGAAACTAATAATTTAATCCTAGTCACAGTTTTGAACATGAAATTTAAGCAAATTAAGAAACAGGACAAGAATAAACAGATTGTTGAATATTTGAGACGTTTTCGTCCTAAAATGAAGCTTTTGATTTTCCACTGTTTTCAGAACAGAAGAAAGTTAATATTTTATCAAATATATGAAGCTCATACAGATAATTAATTATCACAGAATACAGAAATGATAAATCATATTAATTTATCCGAGCTATGAATCATAAAACACCATGAAACAGTTCAACACATCGACCTACATTAAAATCCTGCTAACTATGCCCCATTCTATACAAGCTGTTTCACATTTGGCGACACAGCCGGGAACGGGTGGATCTATACGAAGAAATAAGTAAAAAAAGAACATAAAGTGACATTTCTTCTTAGGAAGATTCTTTTTTCGAACGAATCCTTTTATATAATTATGTCAAAAATGGAAAAAGAAATTCTTCGGACGTCAATTTCAACATCACTCCAACCTTTCGACTTACTTCTAAATACGCCTCTGTACGATTGTCTCAATTTTGAAAATTAACTCCCGTCAAGAATCTCCCGCAGCGTCGATCGAAATTCAAAGACCAAACCTGGCTCCTCGCGTTCAAATGGAAAAGAAAGGTATACCCGTAAGAGATCGATACAGGTGGACACATGGATCGTTCGTAGGATAAAGCAAAGGCGAGAGGGAGGACAGGGGTGGTCCGCGATGGCGCACGCTGACTCGAAATCGAACACTAGCTGGCCCCTACCTGGGTATCGTTGATGCTCCTGTATCTTACCCTCCGGAACATAGTGCGAGCTGTGAAGAACCGTGGCGTCGCTAATCGCGTGCTCCGTAATCGTCCTCAGCAATAGCAGCAGACCGGAGTAACTCCTCTGCTCGGGAAGATTCGTGATCTCGAGCATGCTAGGCGTCATACTAATCGTGGACGCCAGAAGACGATTGGTGTCCGCGTCGTACACCTGCAGCACATAGGTGGCGGTACGAGGGTCGATGTACTCGCTCTCCGCGCAGCTCACCCTGACCGTCGTCCAACTCTCTTCCATGATCGTGCAATTCTCCGGGGGCGGTGGTTGCGCCAGCCTCTCACCTGCTACCATACCGGCACAACACACCAGCCTCAGCCATCTTCTACAGCTACTTCCAAGGGGGGTTTTTGTTGTTTTCATAAGGGTGGGGGGAGGAGGGACACACGGTGCTCGTGAAAGGATAGGGACCTCGTGTTTATCGTAAGGGGACGGTGATTTTTGCCGGACAACCGGGCTCGAGAGGTTCCGGGGTTAGGTTTTTTGGATCGTGTTTTCACGGCACGCTGATCCGGATAACGGAGGTAGTTTTCGTTTTGAGAGACTTTATGGACCACCTTTCTCGAGCGTCCCCGTGTTCCTGACGATGCGCTTAAGGTTCGATAAACGTTTGCCATTGGGAATCTTTATTCTTTCCTGGTCCCTGAGGAAGTTGGACGAGTTCGGGGATACGGTCGGTTGGAAAATGTTGTCGTTAATGAAATTGGATTATGTCTTTGAACGTTCCTTCGGCGGACAGTGATTTGTGAACGGTTAGGGGACGAAACTGATGCGATGATAACGGAATTTAAATAAATTCCTCGTAGTTTTATGACAATGGATTAAATACAAAATTGTCCTGAATTTTCTATAATTTTGAAATTATAGTATGATCAAATTTGTTCCCCGTTTAATTCTCAATGATTTTATCGCTTGTTGAACAAATACAATAACTGGTGTTTGAAAGTGTCGTTCTTTTAGGAAAAAAGAAAAAAGGTTCTTGTATTTCGATTGAAATCGATCTCCATGAATCTGTGCCCTTTCTTGTTTCCACGAATCGCACGAACGTGTTTTAATATAAACGTCAAAGCGTAATGGATACCCGGCATTGCTTTGGGGACCGCGATCGATTTTTCGTCGTTTATACATCGGGTAACAAGCGAGGCCGATTTTTTGTTTCGGAACTAAGTCCGTGCCGGAAATCCGGCGAGCGAACACTTTATCGAACGGAATATTCGACAGAAGAAGCATTACACGCGTGAACGAGCCGGAACTGCTAGACGGATCCTTTCTTTCTTTTTTCATTTTTTTCCCCCCTTTCCTCTTCCTCTTGCCACGCTGTGGAAGTTCGACAGGGGTGCGAACCAATAAATTGGCGGACGAGAATCAAGTGATGCCGGTCAACGATATCGACTGCTTCGACTAGTTCCGTTTGAAATTACCCTCGAATGCCTGAATTTAGCATTCACCAAAACGTCACGCATTTGTTGATAAAACAATTTTCTTTTTATAGATAATTCTCTACGGAATTATTTGTTAACTATAATCAATTATATTATAATTACGTACGTTATTACACTAAATTTTTAAAAATTGTATTATACTATTTGCACAAAGTATCGAGTGGTAAGTTTGAAGTGCAAATTAAAATAATCTTATTCCGAATAAACATCGTGCCATTTTGCAAATCGCTAGTTCAACGCTCTAAAAGTCGCCATCCGAAATAATAATTTCTTACTACATTCGTGATGACAATTTTAATCCGTCGTATTTAACAGACTGGAATAACCGAACTTGATCTCACAAAAGTTTGAAAATTCCGCATTGGTGTTAATTATTTGCAAATACGCATGTACGATTTTCTTCGAATCGGTAAACATTTGCATTTCGAAGCGTAACGTTATCAACTTACACATAGCCAGGAATTGTGTACAAAAGAAAAAAAGGAGATAGGGGGAGAAGTGTAACAACCACGTTTGCGCGTTTTATCGGCCGGAGGGTGAATATCATTGATTCGCACTACTTGACACTCTGCCAGCTCATTTATCGACGCATACCGCCACGCTCGAGACCCATCCCCGTCCGTGAACAAAGAATATTATCCGGTTTACAATCTCTCGTTACCTTTATCGAACAGATGTGCATCAATCTGTACGTTTTCCCTCCAAACGGACGAATCGAATAAAATTGTCGCCCGTCGAAAACGAGATATAGGACACCACTCGAAAAGAATTTCACTCTCGAACAATCGTGATCCAGCTTACCAAATGTACAGAAGAATGTTTCAACTAAAATCGGTCAAACCTTTTGACAGAATACTTTCGAGTATCCGGAAGATATCTAAAGAAATTTTTAATAATAAAAAATATCTACCTGATTCTTCTGATAAATAATATGGAAATCGTTATTTAAGTGGGCTAGAAGGTATACTATATTTGAAGAAAACTAAAAAGAAGTGTTAATGAGCGACATCGAGGGGAGGGGGTATAATTAGAACGCGAGCCAACAATTCGAACAAAGTACACCGATTTCCAGTTAGCCAACGGACAGAATAGGCAGAGTCAACGACGAGGCGAACAACCCCCTCCCCCCAGTCCCAATTAGCCACGCATTATTAACGCGTACTGTACACAGGCCGTTTACGAGGAAGCCTAGCCCCGCGTTCCACTGTTAATTGTTAGCAATTAGCAGGAAGAATGAGCTTGCAATCTGACAGAGTAGCCAGGACAAAATTATTTTGCCAACTAGCCAACGGTGGGGGAAGGTATTACTGTTCCGGAAGCTGTTCTCTGACCCCACGGTAAAAAGAGGGCTACCTGGACATCAACCGTTTTTCCATCCCCCCTTTTTTACTACGGTCCTTGGGCCAGGAGTGTCTTGGGTCATTCCATAAACAATATATCTTTGTTGTAATATGTATATTAATACAATTCGTATGCGAATCGTAAAATAAGTTGAATACAAACTTTGGATTAATTTTTCTACTCGGTGTGTTAACTATTGAACTATGGAAAGCTCGACTTTATTTTTAACATTGCGATTGTAAGAAATTTTCTAGATTTTCGGTCAACATTTTGTTTTCATTCAAAAATTAGATCTTTAAAATTCAGTTACTTTATCGAAGTCAAATCTGTATAGTTTCTCTATTCGAAAGGTTTGAATAAGAATAAGAATATATCCTTACGGAAGGACCCAATAATTTCATAGAAAATTCATTCTCCATTATGATTATTTTAAATTAGTTTCTAAGTAAGCAGAAATTGAAACGCGAAATCTTTTAATTTTCTATTGCAATGTTCTCGATCGAATGATCGTCCATATTCCGCTAATGGAAAAAGGAACGGTAGCAAAACCGGTAATTAAATCTCTAAACGAACGTTACAAGATTAATTATCGCAATCAGCACCGTTAATTAAAACCACCCTCGTCAATTAATTATCGCGATAAATCATATGGTCCCCAGTTATGATGATTAAATTTCTACTTGACATTAAATTAAACACATCTGATTAAATTGTATCCTTGTCGAAACACGAATCGATTGGACAAATAAATTTAAAACACATTATCTATCGGTTATTGACCAGAAACTGTTTACTATTCGTCTAAAAGCAAATTGAAACAATGAAAATTAAGTATGTTTCATACAAAAGAAAACTAAAACTTCAGATTACCAAAGGTAATCTAAATGAGTCTAAATTTGACACCTTACGGTCCAGGTGTTGGACGAAAATAAAGACAAACATCTTCGTTTCAAAACTGGACAAAATAAAGACAATTTCTTCTTATAAAGTGTCGGTGTTTATTCATCTCGTCCGACAGCGTTAGACGGCGTTAATTGAAACGATACAGGACAAAAGGATGGCGAGAGGGTGAAATGTTTTCCTACAAACTCGATTATCGGAGTCGAATTACAAGCCACAGATT
Source organism: Stelis phaeoptera (assembly GCA_943735885.1). Classification (NCBI taxonomy): domain Eukaryota; kingdom Metazoa; phylum Arthropoda; class Insecta; order Hymenoptera; family Megachilidae; genus Stelis; species Stelis phaeoptera. Next base: position 7,036,964 of record OX030939.1, on the reverse strand, counting down.
CCGAACGGGATTCAACGATCGCTTGCGTATAAATCCGGCTGCGTTTGCGTTTCTCATTCATAGGGCGAAGCCGCAACTAACGACACACGGACCGCAGAGCACGGAGGACGATAATCGAGATCGACGGGGACGAGAAGTCGATTTACTTCGGCCGCCCGGTGATCGAGGATCGAATCGATCGACGTCGAATGCCTAATCGCACGATGTAACCCTTTCGATAGCAACGCCGACTATATATGTATAATCGTCCAACGTAGCGAGCTAACGAAGACTTTGGCTGGCCAACGTTTGAAACACGTTGTATGCTTATTTGTTTATTTATTCGTAGCCACCGAACGTCCAACGCTCGATGTGTACTTGTTTATTCGATCGTCATTTGGAAAATTATTATAATTACTAGGGCCTACGCGAATTAAAAAGCAACGCTTCTAATGCTTCTACAATGATCACGTCGTTGTAAACAAACTATTGCATAGTAAATACGACAGAAAGGCTAAAAATTACGTAGCAAACCAAAATCGAAGGTCCATTTCAGGATTAAAGTCGAGAAACGCGTAGATTATGAAACGAAATTTTAATCAAAGAACGCGACTCCACAGAAACGAATAGAACGTGTAAAGATTTCTTCGAAGGTTAAAACGGGATCGTGTGAATATAACGTACGAAACGCGGGTGTGTGTTCGTAATTATGAAATCCAGTTCGAAAAACCAGGGCAAAGAACGATGTTAATCGTAGCACGTGTTCCATGATTAAAACAATTTTTGAATGAATACTTTCTGCTGCAGAATGTGTTTTAAATGTGGCGTAGATGAAAGGAGTCTTTGTTTCGTTTTTCCGCGCGAGAAAAAAGGCGAGTTGAGGAATTTAACCGCGATAATAAAATCTGATTATAAAAGGAAACAACACGTTGTTTTAGGTCAAAAGACGTTTTAGGTCAATATAGAAAACGGTAGTTTAATTGTAATAACAAGGTGTACTTCGATTATGATAAACATCACAGGTAAAATTTAATATCCTACAAAAAGTGCAGCTACGAACAGTATTCGACGCGAACTTCAATGAAAGCAATTGAATTTAGCTTAAAAGGACGTTTTCATTGTGATTTTTCCATTTTTCTCTATCGTCCCTCTTTCGTACGATTTCTTTTTCAAGAATATAATAGATACGTTAAAAATGTCCAATAAATCGTACGAAGGTATTAACGAAATCATTTATTGTTTAATTTAACAACGACCATAAGCATATCGGTACCCGATGATAAATTATTAACATATTCATATTCGAATTTGAATACTAATATTTCGGAGAATCGTTAGGTTACAATTTTTTAATCAAAGCGTAATGAGGACGATCATAAGTGGGTTAAGTAATTAAACGCGACAGTCAGAGCTAAATATTTATTGTTCCAACGTTAAAACAAATCAAGGAGATTCAAGTATTACGTATACTTCACACTTGACAAGCATTAACTGTGTAAAACTTAAAATTCAATTGTGATCAAAGTTTGAACGACAGCAGTTACATCTGATTGTAAGATACGTCACGTGTGTGACACGATATTGTATAACAAAGAAGAAGAAATAAACAAGACCCAACAACCAAACAGTCCACCCTGAAACCAAGCATAAAAATTATTCCAAACCACCCAAAGCTGAAAAATCACCGACCCGAAGTTTCTTCGCAAGAGAAAAATTCTGCGACCAGCGTCATCTTTCGAATCGTCGATAAAGGCAATGAAAGAGCTCGTAAGGAGAACGCAGCACCTTTGAATTTTCTTTACAGACTAATAATGGACTCAATAATAAAAAAAGACATTTTCACTTAACCTGTCTACGATGTCTGCTTAATCTCCCAAAAATTATTATTTACGAATTATAAACGAAGATTCCTGTTTCATTCCGGAGAATCGTGCGTTACGTATTTCGCGCAACTATTCTTCTCGGTGTCTTTGGTTGGAATTGAAGATCGTGCGGTCCAAATATCAGTCCAAGGAGTCACGAGGGGATGGTGTGCACGCGCGATAGGATCGATGAGAAGACAAAGTATAATTGGAGCAATGGGAAAGAAAGAAAAGAAAAGAGAGCCGCGTAGAAGAAGGATGGACACGAAGAGCAGAGGAGCGTTAAATAAGAAGAAATATAGATAATCGTGTGAGCTCTACGATGCAAGGCCGTGCAGCGTAGCAGACAGGTGCTCAAAGGAAATCGCAAGAGTTGTGCATCGTCGATTTCGTGGTGGACTATAGAATCCTATAGTGTTGGCCAGGTGTTTCTATCTTTCTTTTTTTTTATTTCTTCCCCCGAGTCCCGTTCAAAGAGAGTCCAACTCACCTGTACGTCTCTCGGGCAGATTCAGGGTTGTGGCACGAAAGTGGACCGTCTCGCTGCGACCTTTGCTGTTACTGGCGTATACGGAGACCTCGTAAGTGGTGCCTGGCTCGAGATTGCCCACCGAGAATGATGGAACTTTGCTTGTCTGGTTGTACACGGTGCTGGTCGGTTTCGAGGACGAGCCACTCGGCTCCCTGTCCACCTGGATCGTGAATTTCTGCGGCAGGCCACCGTCGAAACCCTCGATGCACTCCACGTACAACGAGTCCGTTGTTTGGTTCAGAAGAGAGCAATTGTGTGGCATGTCCGGGTGACCTGTGAAAGTAAATGATTAACAAGGTTGACGCGTGGACGACAGGATCTTTCGTGACCCTCCACCGCGAAGTTAATCCTTCCATTAACCACGGGGCTTAACGTTTTCTTGCGTTCGCGGCTAAGGGCGTTTAAGTATCCGTTTTCGCGATAAAAATTTATGCGTAATTTGACGATGTTTAAGGCTCCATTGAAAACGCTTCGAGGAATTTATTTATTTCAATAATTGGCTAATAATTTGATTATGTATCTTAATAATAAATGATCAGTTCTTTTAATCGTCAGGTGATATTTGGAAATTAGTCACACGGGGCACATACCCCACTTTCAGACATAACTTTAAGGGTTGGCTTTCTCCCTTCAATATCGAAATTTATCCATATATAAGAAAAACACGTATTTAATATTATTTCGAATTTTATAGTACACGAAAATTGTATAGAAATCATTGTGTATCGACCAAAGGACGTTTCCCGTTAGCAGCCGTCTGCTAAATTTCCTTCTGTACTACTTACTTTTAAACACAGACACGCCCAATTAGTTACATCGGAATCTTCCGGTACATCGTACATTTTCTTGCCGAAAATGGCAGTTTAAAGCGTCACATTTCTCGGCCGAGGGTGTAATAAACGCGAAACAGTGCCATTATTTCGTGCAACCCGGTAGTCGAGCTCTCAGATGGCTGACCTGTGATTGCGTCGAAGACCGAAGGCGAAGTCGGAGAAACTAAACTACCAGGGCAAACGTCTACCTTCACCGACGAAAACGGAATACAGAGAGGCCAGGGAGACACTTTCGAGTTCGTCCACGTACAACGTTGCATCCCGAAACGACGACGTTTCGTCGTCTTTAATCAACAGATACGAGCTTAGTTAGGTTATGCGTCCTATATTCGGACGGTCGATCAACCGGAATCGGCGGATGTCCTGGTTTCATGCCACGATTCAATGGCGGTTTTTATCGCCCAATACCGACGGCTTAGTGCCCCCGATGGTAATAACGTCCGTTTGTCACGTATCGACGTATTTCTATACCAGTTTCTATGTCTCTTTTGTGACGCAGTTGTTTTTTTTTATCATATAATAAAAAATCTTTAGTTCAATCCTTGTGTAACTAATGTTTGATCAATTTTAACCCTTCAGACGCGTACGAGTTGTCATAACTTCCAAAAGTAGTTACAACATTGGGTTACGGTTTTCCAATTCGATTTCGAATAGTTATTTATCATAATTCAGTATTTCGGTTTCGTGCAATAAATTTTGAGATCAATTTTATGAATCAAAGCTTACGTAGCGTGTTATAAAAATTTGTGTATCGAGTCGGAAGGGTTAATTAACAGTAGAACTATCAAATGGGTCAAAATGACTTGCTTCAGATTTCTTATTTTAAATTTACAAAATTTATTAAAACATTTTCGTCGAAATGTAAGTTGACTTGTATCAAGATAAAGAACTATTTGTTTTCTATTTTATTTTTAATTTAAAAGTAAGGTTACTCGGATGGTCGGTAGTTCTAGTATTAATCTAGACGCAAATGAGGAAAATTCACGAAAGTCAAATTTTAATACAATACTATTACTGGGATTATTTAAGCAAATTTAAAACAGAATATCGATCTTTCCATCGCTTTTCGAGGATTACCCTTCGAAATTTTAAACGAACAAAAATGTGCTGAAAGTACCAACGACATAAGAGTTCTTAAGAACTAAGTTTAGGGGGGCCAATTTCTTGAATCAAACGCGTTTGCACTCCCTTCAACGTTTACGACCGCCAAAACCATTAAGTTTTAAAGGACTCGTAATTGTATGAGTCGCGAACTCTTGTAAGCTTCTGAACTTTGAGCCCGCCGCCAGATATTCTTAGGAATTCCATGAATTTTGCAGCAAGTTTTACGATGATACCACGCGCTCGCAAAAGCGCCGTTAAAAACTCCGCTTCTCCTCCCACGTATCTCCACTAATCAATCAACTAATCGCTATCATAAACTAGTCTTGATTAATCATAAATCACAGATTCATTTATTAATTAGTCGTTATACTTTTAACGCGTTGGCTGTCGAAATTTTTACCAATCAAATAATTAACAACAGAAGCGACGAAATAAACTGCAGACAGCGTTGATATTAAGCTGATAATGAATTTGAAAATTAATCGATCGTATTCTTAACAATTACAATTTCAGGGTGTCTGACTACATACGTCCGTTTTCACTGTGTCAATCAACGTGTCAATATTCCTTTTCTTGAAACTAGGGATTGCAAACGTTACGTCGCGAACTATCACAGAAATTTGATCATTCATTTCTGCAAACACAGAAAACTCAGATCTCTCGTCAGATCGAATTTCACAGTTCCCTCGAGATTTTTATGTCGGACCGAACGGGTAAACGCGTTTCCTCGAACAGGTACCGATGATCGTCGGGAAACATCGAGGAGTAGAAGAAAACAGGATATCGAACTAGCTAGGGCAAGTTTTAAAGCACAAAGTCTTTGGTGCTCAAAGGACTCTGTTTGCTCCGATATAATCTCGTAATCGTGATAGCAGCAAACCATCGAGTTTCCAGAATCTGATTTACTCGCAGCGTGCATTCGACGAAGACAAACGATGTGTCCTATTCTTTCGTCGAACGTTGCTTTTCAGTTGCGACTCGTTAAAAGAGAAGGTGAGGGGGAAAGGGGTTGGTCGTCGTCAAAAAAAAAAAAAAAAAAAAGGAACGAAGAAAGAAAAACGAACTCGTTGTTTCTAATCTGCATAATGAGGAAACTTTTGAAATCTAATTTACGTCTATCAAGCGTCCCCCCCACCCGAAGAGTCGTTTTTTCCCCAGAATTACTTCGCTGGGGCCCCACGTCTCCGTCCATGAATCTCGACGATTTATATTTATTAAAAATCTTAATTTCCTTCGTTGCGTGGGTCCGTTAAATAATTAAAAAGCAAGTTTTTCTCCCGTCGTAATATAATCCACCGACCGGTCCCGGTCGAACGGCATCCGCGAGACACAATTTTCTTCGCGAGCGTATTATTTCAACGCGTTCGCGCGTACCACTTAACGTAATGCGAATTCTCCTTGGATTAAAGGATCATCCGTCGGCGGAGCACGCTTTTCAAACACTGGCCGTCGTTAAATATGAATCTTTTAATGTCACGAAGAAGTCGGATGATGTTACTTTAGACGGGGCTAGCTTTCTTTATTTCTTTAATCTCGTTGGCGTTGTTGTTGCATTTTTAATCGTAAGGATATCCACGGGTCGCCTTACGAAGGAAAATGACCGATAGCCATGAAATTTTTGAGAATTTGATATCCATGCAATAATAAAAAATACAACGACCAAACATGTTCCTTTCGTTAACGAATCAAATAGTGATGCTTAAAAGTATTAATTACTAAAGGATAAATAATTAATCATTTTTAAACGCAAGATTTCCGAATATTGCACGAAAGAATATTTAAAGGAACGTTTTGAAATTTAACAAATTGAAATGAAAATCAAAAGCTCGATTGTCGATTTAATATCACTTTGAAATAATAGTATTGTACTTGTTATATTGCTGCAAATTGTTATGGTAAATGAATTGTATACTTTTCTATTTTAAATACATCGTTTACGTACAAATTGAAATTCGGATGATAGCCTGCGACATTAATATATGTGAATGTCGGGTGCACATCGAACGTGTAGTGTTTACTAGTCGTGGACAAGTAGAGTAGGGGACACATGTGGTCAGACAAGTAGAATACGGGAGATACGACGACACGTCGGCGAAACATGAATCATATATGGTCAGACAGTAGATACGATCAAAATGTATTCCTCGGAGAATGATAGAATTTAACACGTTGGCTGCCACGGGGGTCACCGGTGACCGGGACCCGAAATTTTTTACAATCAAATAATAACCAACAGAAATGATCAAATAAACCACGGATAGCGATAACATTAAGCTAATAATGCTAGCTATCGAATTGAAAAGTTAAATTTGAAAATTAGTTGATCGTATTGTTAATAATTAGGATTTTATCGTGTCTGACTACACACGTCCGTTTTCACTGTGGCAGTCAACGTGTTAAACAAATAGTATCGAACATGAATATTCAGAAAACTTTCATCACCAAAATCCTTGGCCCGAGCACTGAATCGTTTATCAGACGAAATGAAATTGTTTCTAAGTAAAATAAATGAATATTTTGAATAATGCCGATGAAAGAAGATATACAGAAAAATATTCGTAAATCTTGTGTTAACTAAATTTAAGCGAAGAAAGTATGAAAATTCGGAGAAACTTACCAGCTGGCACGATGTGATAGACACAGGGCTCAAGTTGCGTTCCCAGATCATTGGTGCCCCAACAAAGAAGCGTACCGTAATCCAATTCCGTCATCGGGGTGTAAGAAGCCGTGGAACGTGTTCGTTCGCTGGTGACGTGTGCCTGGGGTATGTCGACCGCTTCCATCGTGTTATTGAACTTCCAAGTGAACGTTACTTCCGGTGGATTTGCCTCGAGCTCGCACGGTATCCTTGCGGTTTCCTGTCGCGCCACGCCAAACACCTTCACCTGGCCTTGATGACAGACAGGTGTGACTGGAACAAATTCGAAAAGATTTCAATCTAAATTCCATTATCGATGGTACAGATTCCTGACAAGTAACCGATTTCTCGTGTATACTTGTCGACGCTGTAATAACGAATAAAAAAGGAAATGAAAAACAGACATACGCGACATTTCACATTGTTAATATTAAGTTAATATTAAATTTAAAAATAAATTGATTGTATTCTTAATAATTCGAGTTTCGTCGTGTCTGACTACATACGTCCGTTTTCACTGTGCCAGTCAGACACGATAAAATGCTAATTATTAAGGATGCAGTCGATTAATTTCCAAATTTAACCTTTCAATTCGATAGCCAGCATTATTAGCTTAATATTAACACCATCCACGGTTCATTTTACAGTTCTTTTTGTCAATTATTCGATTGTAAAAAATTTCAGATGCCAGTCATCGGTGACTGATGGTGACTAATAATCTATTTAACCTCCCAAATTCGTATTACCGCATTCTCGCTGTATAATTGATATCAACTGCAAAATTTGCATGAAAAAATGTCACAAGAACGATAAATCTAAATATTTCGTGATCAATCCACTTCATCGAGTCTGCTCGAAGAACGAAATAGCTTTGAACAGAGACACATAAGTTGATGCTTTTGATACAGAACTTTGACGATGAGTGATCGATTGATATCTAATATTCGTCCAGGACAAAGGTAACATGATTATGGAGCACTATCCATGATTAAGCATTAATGATACAAGCGATGTCCGTGCGTCATTCTCAAGTCCTTGTCAATCACAAGCTAGGCAGCATCAAATTTCACGGTAACATATAATATATACATATCTTTATATATATAACATACGATATATATGTATATACGATGCATGAAGTACCTGCACAGGAGGGAACTACCTATTCTCGAAGGGTGGTAACATCATCGAGCATCCTTTATTGCCGTCACAAACAGAGGGAATATTCGTAAACTCAACATCGGATGTGATTACGTATCAAAAGACCCTTTAACTACAGATCGCGATGATTAGACTTCATTTTTCTATCATTTTCTTTGTAATTTCTTAGATCTCTATAATTCTTAGTCTATATCAGAAGCAGAAGATCACGAATTAAACGTAGAAAAGTATTGCAAAGGAGGAAAGAAAAGACAAACTATCGTTAAAAAAGAAAAAAAAGGAAAATTCGTTTCGCCATCAGAGCGATCCAACGTCTCGCGAGGAACGAGTCGTCCGGAAGTGGAGTTGCAGCAAAAGTTTTTGACGTCCGTACTGGTCGGATGTTACGGTAGGCGAGTGCCGGATATCGTGCAGAATTTCCCGAGTGATCTAATCAATGAAAGGTCAGCCCCCTCTTCCGTTCCTCGCCCGCCCCCTGTACCCTCCTACGGTTCGACAGCCACCGACGTACGATCCCTGTGTACCCTGCACGTTCTTTTACTTTCCGCTTCTACGTACAAAGTATTATTGAATTTCTAGGCGAATCGAGGGACACTTCCGTCCGGAGTCGATGTCACGAAGGATCTTTTGTCAGGTTACACCCAGCGTATTTTTCTCTCTTCATCGGCGTCGTGGCTGAATGACAATCATGAAAATTCTTGGGAACAACGATCAATCGGCGTCATCCTGTTCGAGGACAACCGATCAGCTAGCTCCAGGATAATCCGATGGATCCAAGGATCTTGGTTGTTTGTTCGTCGAATACGTAAGAAGCTTTTAAAAGACTGGGGGGATCGTGTTTCATTCTGTTTTTGAATATTGAATTTGTTCGAGGTTATAACGTGCGTTGTATAATGGGAGACTTTATTGCCGGCTTTTTTTACACGAAATATTTAAATTGCAAGTTAACTTCGAGCGTCCAAGTTAAGAATTATTTTTATAAGTATACAAGGGTTTATCCAGCAAATCGTTGGCCACGTCTCTGACCTCAGACGGTTAAAAGATGAAACCAACGACAGCTTGTTCCTTTAATACAGCTAAAAATGTCTGTCGAAGACAGAAGAGAGGTGCCGAAGAAACATAGCGACGTTTCGATAGATGTCCGTCTCGTGTCTGCTTTATTATTGAATTTTCGATCCGGATAGACGTCCAGCGTTTTGCGCCAATTCACCCGGAGGCGTTCTGACTTTTCCACGTTAACGGTGTTACCATCCTGATCGTCGACATATCGCCGTCGGACAATTCAGAAATTTACGACGGCCAACGCCGGAAATACCTATCGATTGGCCCGTTCATTGACAATAACGAATTAATGTCCGTCCATTAAGCATTAATGACGCATCGCCTATGGTCCCGCCGTGTACCGAGTGTCTCTGCTAACTATCATCAGGATTTATGTCGTCCGAATGCATAATTCAGCCGTCGATGGCACAATATCATTACGAAGGATTCGACGAAGTCGTGATCGAACTGACGAACAATTTCGTCTTTTTTGAAACTACGATGTTTTCAGCCGATAGGATAGAATATTGGTATACAAATCATACGTCGAAGTTAAATACGACTGCAACATTTACTTTATTTTTATAAACACGTCGATGACCTGGTGGAAGCTATTGATGTACGGGTATACGTGTGTAAGGGGTGTTTTTTCAAGGCTGGCCAAGAGTGGGTCGAGGAAAAGTTCACAGAGAATTTTTTAGCAGGTAACCAGAGCGAAGATTTAGAGTCAGAGTTCAGTGGATCCCTTTGGAGGATGTTACCTTTACCTGCAGTACCAGCAACTTCTTTATTCAGCATACATGCTAATCGCGTTAAAAATTCAGTTGTAACATACTGCCTAAAATATAAGTTGTACTCCCTCCGTCCGAAAATATGGTATACATTTGATAGAAAATTTTAGATTATCTAGAGTTTTGAAAGTAACTGGGAATACTCATTATATTGGTATTGTTTACATTGATAGCTAAATAACTTAATATATTTGACAGGCGTTGCTTTTGAGTTAAGTTGGAATTGGAAGACCAAAATTAGTTTTTTTTAAGAAATATAAAATAGTCACCGCTGTAATTTCAAAATGGAAAATTTTAACTCAAAAAGAGGTCGCTAAATCGAAGCATTATGTTGACAGGAGGGGGGAATTCCTATAAAATTCCTCATATAAATAAGGTAAAACTTCGTCGTGAGGGTCGATTAGCTGAAAAATATACAAGCATTCGACAAGGCTAAATCTCACTTTAACTAAATTTGGATTGCACTAAAATTATTTGTATTTAGTTATATTGTGATAATAAAATGAATTTAATTTAATGAGTAATAATTTTCACCCGTGAAATTTGTTGCAAGATAATCAACATTTTATCTTTACGACAATTCTGTGACACGCAGGATAGAAAATTTCACGCTTACGTATTTTCTTTCTCTTTTCCACCGGAGAGTACAAGTCATCATTTTATTATTCAATAACGCATAAAATGGCACTCGACCAATTTGCACTTTAAACGACCTAAAATTTCGTCGCTAGTCTTTCTTTAACCGAGCCAACATGATGGATTAAAGAGACCTTTCATACACCACGAAGAAGCCGACATGCCGAAACTCGGCCAAGCGAACGGGTCGATTGATACGGTTGCTCTTTGCCCGAGCAATATCCATTAACAGTGTCTAATTAATGTATCCGATTAAGCGTGCATTGATGTTCATGCATCATCTCGACTCGCAGGCATTCAGAATGTATCCGATGTCTGTATGCAGCTCGCCGATACGCCCGGCATTCCTCCGGGAAGCTATTATCAATGTTAATCGCCCCGAAGTTGTTGCTCTTTCAGGGAATCTTTGATCGAACGCTAATATATCCTTTAAACGAGCAAGCGATTAAGGACGAGCCCAAAGTTGGATGAGTTCAAAGAAGAATCCCTATTGCTTCGCGCACAATTTCGTCACGATTAATTTCAAACGAGCTTGCTTGAGACACCGAGAGAAGTCGACAGTCTACTTTTTCAATGGGTAAGTTTTTCAACGAAGAGAAAAGTAAAGCGACGGGTACACGCAGCGCCGGCAAAGGTGGAAATTAATGGCAATTAGGTCGAAGAAAGGAGAATTCCGCGTACCGGAGACACGGCCAACAACGCGAAGGGATACGTGGTAGTTTAATCGACGCGCGAAGGTAGAAACCGCGCGGAAGTACGTACGTGCGACGAATTCGCTACCCCGAAGAACCCTCGAACTACGTGAATACGCAAACACGTGCAGGCATCGGCGAACAGGCGTAACTGCGCCGAGGATCATTGAATTTAACCCGGTTACTATTTTCTCCCGTCCCGTTTCGTTCGACGGACGCGTGCGGGGACACTTCAAACACCTTCCTAAATATTGCCACTTTATATGGTACCACTTAACCTACTTCGTCATTAAGACTTCGTTTCTTTTTAATACATTAAGAAATAAATTAGCGTCGATCGATTGGCCGAGTGGTTGCAGGAACATTTTTCATCTTCTCTTCTTTTCTTTTTCGATGACGGTCGCGATCTATAATAATCTCACGGAACCGAGCATCAAAACCTTCGATCGAAGAAAAAGGCGCGTTTAGTCGAGCTTGAAACCAGATTCAATCTTTCCGCCTAAATTGGATCAAGTATCTCGATCGCCGAACCACTCCGAGAATGCGTTTAGCGTCGAACAACATCCCTGCGACGACTAAATAATGATCGCTCCGATTAAGAGCGGCAGCCGATGAAATTAGGTCGTACAATCTAAAATTTCCTCTCCGATCCGCGTGCAAGTGGTTCGCAAGCGTTTTATCGACATCTAAGGTTAATTCAGCAGCGGGATTCTTTTCTTCCATCGGAGAATCGACAACAAATTTTAAATCATCGAAATTAGAAGCCATCAATTGTCGCAGGGACAAACGTGGAAGCCGTCGTTTATGCTGGCGTTAAATTTTATTTTACAGTTCCAGCGAATACGAGTTCACTTCGAATGGCTACCAATTTAAGCAATGAATATTTCCGTCGGTATTTGAAACGGGTGTACGCCAGAACGGGAAGAAAGAAATTTACACGGCGATTAATTTGACGGGCAAGACCATTAGCGGGGTGTCCGTTCGCCTTCAAATTACCATGGCCGACTGTTTCACGGAAACAGCTATTTAATGCTGTCTCCTCGAACAGCGTGATCCGTTCGATTATTAATCACGTCACGTCGGGACGGGCTTGAAGCTCGAAATAAATTTTCGGCTATATGGTTGACCCTGTCTTGCCGTCTGTCGGCCGTAAAAAAAAAAGCACCGGCGACGTTCCCGCTTTTTTGTCCATCGAGATGGGCGAATGCAATTACTCAAAAATAGAATAACGATCGATCGTCAGGGAGGTTCGGGGGTCTTCTTCGTCCGTAGACATCGATCCGTCTGGACGTCTAAGGACGTCATGGAAGGACGTGATCCTGTTTGACGTCGCGACGCGACATTGTGAATTTTTAAGGGCTGTCGCCCAGAATCGGCTCGTTTCTCGGCAACGTGCTATCAATACGCGAGAAATAATTCAACAATCACGGTATCGAATCGAATTTCAGCCTTCTATTTACGTTCGACTCGTAGAATATGTTAAACTCGTTAGAAGTTTAGATACGATCGTTAGAAAAATAATAACATTTTTCTAATCACGATTGTACGATAATGGTAACTGATAAATGGAACGCCTGCTTGAATTACATTTTGTAATTTGGAGCGTTCAAATATTTCGATGCGCAGAAATGAACAAAACGCGGTTTTCGTAAATAATTTCATTTTTCGCAAGTACGTCTAATTAGGTGCAACTTGTATCGTGTTTTGTTTTAAACGCTAGGAAGTTCGTTCCGGTTATATCGAGTTGAATGTAACGGGAAAAGCACGTGAAACGATATTTTAATATCGTAGAACTTTATTCGGCCTCCTTGATATTTAACAAGTTTCCGGTACTTACAATACAGACGCTTTATGGCTGACTCGTTTCACTTAAATTTCTAAAAATCCGTATTAATATCACCGTTACGCTGAAAACGTTGTAAAAAACGATAAATTTTGAATCACATTCTGAATTTCGAACGTAAATTTTACGGCTGACTAATGACTGACTTGTTCTACTTACAGAATCACGAACCTGTAGTCTCGACAAATGGACTTTGCTTTATCGGAAGGTAAATCTAATAAACATTGAATTCATTAACTATCCACAATACAATTAGTCATTCTTATTGATGAACCAAACATATTAATATTATTAATAATCCCAATTAAAATTTTGTGAATACAAATATAGTAAAGACTTGGATTTGTTATTCTTAATAATCAGACTGTCACGTATTATTTGATTTGATTGGCAAATTGAGCTTCGCGAAGTAAGACGGCCACGTGGGCGGAACCTCGTGTCAGTTTCCGGCACGGACATTAAGGATCGCGTTAAATCATTACGGCCGGCACAGTGAGGGAATTTGCATAGGCGCCGTACGTACAGGAACGTGCACGCGTGCATCGAATCGACCGGTTCCAGAGTAACTACTGTGCATCTCCGTTGCACCCAATGGACGGTTCGAATTTCTAATGAATCATTTGTTTTTCATCGAGACGAAACCGTGACGACGATGTCCGGTCCAAACCGAAGCCTATCAATTTTGTTGGCTAACTTTACATTGAATTACGCGCGGCTTCAACGAAACCTGGCGGTCGAAGACCGGGACACAGAGAGTTAGCCGGTTAATTGTTCTGGGAAGACGAACGATCGGCCAATTCTCGACTGAATAATAAATTTCGTTTCCCGGAGTTTCCTGTTCGACGGACAGTTTGAAAGTCGCGTGTTCGCCGGCAAGTTTATCATGCCGTCGAAGGTGACAAGGTAACTTGTCAGGTGGGGCACATTTTAAATCAAGAAAGGTATTCGATACATAGAAAGTCTGACACGATTTCATCACACAAAAGTATCGCAAAATGGAACTTATGGCATGTAAATTTAAAGTATAAAGTCTGATGAAAATCATGGTATCAGTGGTCTACCAATGTCTTTAATACAAAATGGCTGGCCGTCAGTAATAAGCAAACAGTGTACTTAAACGATTGATTTTTAAATATAAAAGTTTTAATGCAAATTCATGACATAAAAGTATTACAAAATGGCACTTATGGCATATCAATTTGAAGTTTAACTTTTCTTGAAAATGATTGCATAAAACCGCCATTGATATTTTTAACACCAAGTGGCTGATTATCAATTATAACAAATAACGACAGATTTCTAAAAGCGTAAAGTTTAATACGATGTCATGGCATAAAAATACCACAAAATAGCATTTACGTCATATCGATTTACAGTTCAAGGTTTGACAACGCACTCCTTTGTCGGAGCAAACAACGGATCAATCAATTTACAGCACAACACTGTCCATTATCGAACAACCACTATTTGATTGTTGATATTCGAAGATAGTAATGGATGTTTGCATCGAATCTATAGACACTTGATAGCAAAACAAATTTAGAATTCCTGTATCGTTTTCAGACACAAGTGATTTATAAACTGAAGGGTTCAATTAATACAATACAATTATAGAAATTCAAGAATCAACAAACAACTGAAAATGCCTTGTAAGCTGAAATCGTCCGATCCCAATTATAACGAACACGATCGACCGATCTTCAAACACAAGCTTTCGATTCGCCACCTTATTCGAATATTTATGTTAATCCCTTGGTTAGCCGAAATTTGAGGCGTCGATCACCGTCGACTTCGTGGCATTTTCAGGAATCATTTTAAGATCAAAAATCGTTTCCCGGACAACACGAGCGATCCATTGAAAGACCGACCATCCGTTCGTGTCCGCTCGGTTTCACGGTTTAAACGATTCGCCCCGAGAGACTCCGTGAACCCTCTTACAGAAAAACAATGGCCGGCACGAGGCGAATTAGCGTATAACGAGGAGCATAATTCGCGGGATGAAGTCGTTTTCTCGTAGAACGAAGTGACTCCCAGCACCGAGACGGCACTCGATTCGTTCCCGTTTCCTTTTCAAGCAACGCGGGGAGAGGGTGGAGACGGAAGGGGTCACTTTGTGTTTCGCCCGGTGATAATTTACATGCAAATAGAAGCTGGTAAGGTTAGCGCGTTTTTGGGCTCCATTTGGAGCATCAACGAAGCACAAGATTTCAATTCGCTTTTAGGACATACAATTACGCGGGTCCAGGCTGATCTTAAGCCGCTTTAGTTGGCCGTAAAATGCCGAGCGTGGCACAAAACAGTTCTTGGACGAAATGTCGACGTTCAACTGGCGCGAGAAATCCGGTTTATTTAAACGGTGAAATAATTGTTGGACAACCGACGAAAATTTTCAACTACGGTTGTTTTATATTCTTCTTTTTTAGCGTTTCGTTCACAGGGGTGGGGGAGGATGGAAGTTTTCTTCAACTCGTTAAATGAAAAGTCTCTCGGTCAAGCGGACCGCTTGTTGCTGCCGGAATAATTCCAGATTGTTTCGCGGCCGGAAGACGAAGTGGCTCCCCGGGAAAGCATTAAACTCGTGGCTGGTGATTCTGGAAAAAGCACGGGTTGGCGATGCTTTCGAAATCTAATCCATCGCGTTTCTTGCGAGAAGCGAGAAAATCGTAGAATCGTGGCGCGTTGAAAAACTTGGGAATCGCTGCTTTCTGACGAATGGCTGTTGGTGGAACTTGCATTTATGAACTTGAATGTACGACAGGGAAAATATGAAATTTTTGGCAATATTTGTCTGAGACCAAAGTGGATAACACTGGAACAGGTTTAAAGCAGTATATTATCGTGTCGAGTGCGATTTTAAAGGTGATATTTAGGATAGAAAAAATTTAAAACTGTTGGAGTTTTCTTTCTGAAATTTTTTACACATATCTGTTGATTCTTTAATAATATCTATAAATTTTGTAGAAAAGAAAAATCATGTACTTTTATATATTTGGGTACAATGGTGCGCGGGAAATACCTCTAATTGTATCTGTGTGTATCTGATTTAAAGAAACTAAACATATTCTTAATTTGTATGAGTGTTGTGATGGTTGGTACCAGATTCGACGAGGAAAAAACTTTTTAACAAAAGTGGTGTTTTTGTCCCGTTTAAAAGTTAAAAGAAAACAAAAAAAAAAAATATAATTTTGACTCAATTGTGCTATTAGCGTTAAAAAACAGTCTACTGAAGATGTGTACCAAGTCTGAGCTCAATCGGCCAATTGATTATTGATTTGAAAAACACAGTTTTGAGAAAATCACAGATGAGGTTTAAACGAAGTTACTAATTCTTTCTGGTTAATCGGCCAACCCGGGTCCATAAATGGCTCCTTCCTCTCTCTCGTATAATTGATGTTCGTCAGACAGTGCTTCGCTTCTAACAGCCCTAACTTCTTTCGAGGCTCATTGTTACCTCGACCGGTAAAACTCAGAATCAATTTTTCCAAATTACTACACGAAAATACCTTGATCGCGTTTTTATCGTCTCCTTAGGCGCAAGAGTCAAAGAGAATTCAAGAGGGACGTGCATACATGTCCCGTTGTTTACGAAAGGTTTAATCTCTCGCCCACGTCCGTAATCCCTCATCCTACGGTACAAACGATCGATCTCGCCGCAAACGCGTTCGCCAGCTTGGTTTCGGCGCGTGTAGGCGTCGCTCGGTCGCCCGTTACAAGCGTAATCCGGTGTCTCAAGTGCTGGTGTAACTTACGATCGGCTGACAGTCGTCGGTCTTGCCCGAGGCGTCCATATGGTCGGGCCAGCGAATCAGTGTGTAATGGCCTTAACGACGGTAAACTGCCAGAGTTAATCCGTCGGACCGCATGACGGCCGGCTGTACAACACGCTTTGCGACCAGGCTGACCATCGACGAGACGATTCAGTCCATCGTGCTAAAACATGCCGGTATTCGATGGTCGTAGCTCGTGTTCGCCGGGTCGAACGGATCGTCTCCGGACGGGTTAAAGGAAGCCGAGTGTCGCGGTGTTTGATGAGATTCGAATCGTGCCACGAGCGCGTAGAACGCGGTTG
Organism: Stelis phaeoptera; assembly: GCA_943735885.1. Taxonomy (NCBI): domain Eukaryota; kingdom Metazoa; phylum Arthropoda; class Insecta; order Hymenoptera; family Megachilidae; genus Stelis; species Stelis phaeoptera. The sequence continues at coordinate 7,019,783 of OX030939.1, read as the reverse complement.
GATCGCGTGGAATTATACGCGTGTGTGCCACGTGGCTCGGCTATGGACACCGGAAACCGACGGGGGGCATGTGCGGCTGATGATGGACGGGAATGGGATGCTCCTGTACACGAGACAGATTTCGTGAAACTGAATGCCGGAATATTCTCCGCGACACAAGAAACGCAAACAGAAACCAGGTACACCATCGAGTACCGTAAGTTTCTTCTAGGGAAATCGACGACGCGAAGTAAGCCGCGTAATTCGACAAAAGGGTGCGCAGAAGGTAAAGTAGCGCCTTTGCCGACAATTGCCAAAGAAAATTTGTAATTTTCGTTTTACAAATTCTCCAAGTAAGTTACGTATGTCCCTCCAGATGCACCAATCGAGTGCAGATGGTTAAATTCGAATAAATCCCATAGTAGAAACAAACGTAATCGTCGTAAAATTCATTTTTCATCCTGTCAAACAGAGATGGAATTTTCTGAAACGTAACGCGTTGTATCGCACGATTCCATTACCTTCGAAAAACGAATAGGAACGACAACGGATAACAAGAATGACTTTGTTAAACCGCAAAAACGGTATTATACATCGCAAAACGATATTGTGTCGCGCTATTTCACGATGGTCGTTGGATTTTCGCTTTACTTCCTTCGTCTCTTTCACGTTAAATGTTTCATTACGTGGTAAAAGCGTGTTATTACGAGTCGGTTTTCTTGAAACGTGTTTCAGTGGCCGGGGCCACACGGAGCTTTTTCCCATCGGTCGTGCCTCTCTGCCTCGCAATCCGTTTCAAGCCGTTTCTGTTTGAACAAGCCAGAGGTACGTAACGATGTCTGGCCTCGGTGTATAATGTCGCTTACAGGAAACGAAACGTACTTTCTAAATATTTCCGCAACGAACCGGAAACACCGGAGATTCCTGGTTCGTTGAACGCGAATTGCACGGCTGAAAGGCTTCAGCCTAGAGAGAGGTCGATTTCATTTACAGTTGTCCCGGCAAATGATTTGTTTCACGATATATTGCGGCGAAGAATGTTTGAATGTGTCGACACAGGGGCTCGGAGGGGTTGGGAGGGTGGGTTTGGTCCGATTTAATGAACGCTTTAAACGTTTCTCGATTGTTGTTCGAGGGTTAACATAAAAATATTTGCCGTTTCGCCTGGTAATATCGAACTTTTCTGCTGTTTCCTACACGGTTTAATTAAATCTCTATATTTTTTCTACGTTCTCGTAGAAGCTCTCGATGAAGAACGTAATTAATTTCGTGGTCGTTGAACGTTGGGCAACGTTCGAACAATTCACGCTACTGTTTCAATTTTGTCGTCCGTTTCATTGGATTTATTTTCAAATGCACGCTGTTAATCATACACCTTCTGTTGTTTATTCGTGCTCCAATTAGATGGACGGAAAAATTAAATGCAAAGAAGTATTCATTTATTTTATCGAACCCTTCAAGCGGTTGACGGCTCTTGTATGGAAAGTGGACAATTTTGCTGAGAAAGTTGTGTTAATTTACGCGTCGTTGAAAATTTGATCCCTGATTTATTTTTCATTTCATAGAATGTACAGATTAACCCGTTAATATCTAAATCATTTCTCGAATCAAATCATTGCAAGTAAACAACTGGATATTAATATTATACTTAATCCGTTCGCATGAACTTCGTACGCGGTAGAAAGTAGTTTTGAGAATTATATTCTTTCGACCGTGGGAATTAATAAGTTTACGTCACATTATCCTTTCGATTCTCGAACGAGTGCCTATTGCGATTCGGTGGTTAATAAAATATTATCATCCCTGGCTATAGCGAGAATCGGGAATGGTATATCATAGAATAATTATCGAGAATGAAATCATACGTCAATTAAAAGCGGCCTAAAACTCGAAACGATACGTCAATTAAATCCCTCAAACGTACGACGAGTTTCAATACCGAATGATACATAATTACCATCACACTTTGTGATTTAACGATTTTCAAGGATTACGTATACATTAACAATATTCCGATGTTCGATAACGGGCCATAATATTACATGAAAATCCATGCTATTTCGCTTACGATCGCGATCGAAAATTAACAGCCAACCGATGTACTCACATTTGATGTCCAGATTCAGAGGATTGCTCTCACCGTCGCCTTCCTGATTGCTGCCGATGCAAGTGTAGATCCCGGCACGGCTTCGAGTCACGCTTTGCAATACCAGGCTTTGATTGCTGATTATTGTCCCCGTAGCTGGATTATGGTACAACGGATTGCTCTGTAGATAGCAAAATCGAAGATACACCGTTATCGATCGAATCTTCATATTATACAAAACTCCTTTGTATCTTTTATCTGTTTAACCCGAAATATCTTCGTTGAATCGAATAGAAATTGTAGCATTTAAGGTAATATTTGTTATTTTAGTGAAATCAAGTATGAAAGATTGGAAGTTTCGTTTAAATCTCTTCTATGCGTTCATCTATCAAGAAACTATCGTTACCATATCGCGTGTTTCTTTAAATCCTGTAATTTTTATTCGTAACATTTTTCAGCATCGTTTGAAATAACGAAGATATTTGGAAGAGAGTAGGTACAATTTCGATTCCCATTCTAAAGATACGAAGGGCCATCCAAAGAACAAATATTTTGTTATATTTGTGGTAAGATTCAGGAAGATTTGAGAAGAAATATTTGAAAAAGTAGTCCATATATAATTAATCAAAAAAACCTAATCGTTAGTTGATTTATAAACTCGAACAAAAATCTGCCACATATCTTAATGATTTCACGTTTTACTCGTATCTTTGCGATTCAAGATTCGAATAAAAAATTCAACCAACAACGTTCTCCATCTTTTTGTTCAAAATATTAGATCGATTCCTCGATGATTAATGTTCCCGTGGATTTGATGGAAAGCTCGCGTGTAAATTTCCCGAAAAAAAAAAAAGAATAAAGAAGAAACTAAAGTGCGACGAAGGTCTAAGGCCGTTGACAGATTTTCAATTTCTCGACGGCTTCGACAATGTCTTCGGTTCTCGTTTATTTTCCCCGAAGCTCGGAGAGCTCTTTTGAATTTTCCCTCGAAAATACACTGGCAGACTACGGAAATCTTTCCCGTGACGTCTTCGAATCGAACGAAGAATCGACAAAGAACTCTCGCGGACTACGGCGATATTATGATCCGTAGACGCGAGAAAGAAATATTTATGGAACTCGGGGCAATATTACCAGGGGCAGAAAAAGGATCGGCATCGTCTACGTTTCTTTTACAAAATAAATCTGTCCTTCCGTTCGTGTCCGAGAAAGGGACACGATCGTAATCGTTCCACGGGAAATTATATTCCTTTGAAAGGAACGGCTCGAGACACGGGATACGGCACGAGAAAGCTTGTAAAACCGGCGATAAACGTGTCCGGATCACTGATTCGGGGATACGGTCAATTATTTGGCGAACCTTTTATGATCGTCGGATATCTTCGCGAAGTCACGGAATACGTTCGTGAATGTTTCTTTTAATATTTTCGATTAATCGGTAGGAATTAGATCGAGAAATGGAAATCTTAAAATCACCTTTACATATTTATGGAAATATTTGCCAATTTGTAATTAAAATAATCACCATTTGAGTTAAGAATCTTTTGCCATGTTTTGTGTTAATTTTTGTAACTTTATATGATTATTTATTTATGATAATTTAATCCTTAATAAAATTTACAGAAATAGAATATTTCCTAAACATTAGGAAACGATTGAATAATTAAATTTGAATTTCTAGAAAAAGGGCCACATAAAATTTATACAGAATATTTTGAAAAAGTCAAACGGCACCATTCTTTAAATAAAATTGGTACAATAATGTTATATCGACGTAGGTTTGGGAAAATATCATAAAATTTCAACGACGACCCTGTTATTGATTTTTCATTTTCAACTTGTTACCGCGGCTTTTCGAACGAAGCTTTTACGGGTCTGTTTACAGAACAAATTGGCGTAGTTTAATCGTTTAATTTAGAAACACTCTGTACAAACGTATCTTACGATAGCACACAAGATATTCCATTGAACGCTGCCAAGGCAAACATCAATTTTAACACACGATACGAAATCGTTCAAAAGTACCATGCTTTTATCGTGAAAGGAGAAAGAAGGGATACGATGTGAACAGTGTGTTTCGCGTAAAATCACGCAGCATATTACATATTTTGGATCATAATGCTAAATAGGGCACCCAGTGTTTGTAATTCATCAACGAGTGTCAATGGATTGATTGCGCCAATATCAAACAGATTAATATTGAATAGGAAACCGGTTCATGGGTGCTAGTAATAATTAAACAAATGCTGCCGGAATAATTGCCCTAGCTTACCCACGTAAATAGTTGCCGGATCGATTCGGTTGGAGAACAATTGATTTCATTTTCTGTAGTTAGCCTATGCTCACAGTAAAACAAGAATATTGATTAAGGAACCGTGTGAAATCGAGCACGCTAATTGCAATGGGATTTGATGATTTTGGAACCATTAACTTTGCCCGTATTCGATCAAAATCTTTGGTAAGACGTATTCAAATAATTGCAATCGATATGACCAAGAACTTAATATAATCAAATCGCGTCTTTTGGGATGTTAAATTATCAGATCGACTTCAAAGGAATGGTAACAATTTCCACAGTTTCGAAATTTCCAACGCTTAAAAATGATAAAAATATTAAAATATCTATGAGAATTTAATTACGTTTGTGCTGCGATTGTGCGAAAACGACATAAGTAAGTAAATCGAGCGCTTTTGATAGTATTTGATTTCAAGTTTCCAATTTGGCGGATCTCTCAGTGCACTTTTGGCTCATCCCCGCGCCAAAAGTGGGACTTTATGTACCGTTCCCTTATTCCTGCGCCCATGGTTCTTGCTGCGGGCTTCCTTGCTCCTACGTTATCAAAAGATAAAAACTCGAAAGCGATGCGATAAACAAAGATAACAGTATCGACCCCTTGCGCAAGAAAGGCGACTATAATTCACCACATAAAGTAACGCATGAATTATGATAAGAAAAATAAAAATCACGATCAAAGGGTTAACGATATTACAACAAATCTATCAGATTTCCCATCGATCCATCCCGTTCCAAGGGGCAACTTTAATCGCCGTTAACCAACCTTCGTCCAGGGTTACGTCGACGGTTCCAAAACTCGTCGATAATTTCTTATCGACACGAACGACAGCTATTAGTTTTGCCGGAGAACGCTTACGCGATGGTTTCTGGTCGCCCCCGGTATCAGCATGTAAATTTTAAACGGAAACTTTGCGTCACAGGTGCGCCAACCCGCTCGCTTATCTCGTCTTTCGATTAAGCTTCGTTCCGGTTTCGACATTACTGATTCCGTAACTGCGACGCGGATTCGTTATACATTTTCAATCCGAAAGGTGTAGTAGGAGTAGATGGACTTACGTTGTGCCGCCAGGAGACCTTGTAGACCCATGGATTCGATTTGATGTTGCACTCGAAGTACACATCGATACCCTCGCGGATTGCGCTCAGATTTAAATTGCTGCCCAGCTCGAGGGTGACCACCGGTTCGTCTGAAAGTTTCAGAGGATAACAAGAATTATTAAGAGTAAATTATAAGAATTTTCTGCTTCGTATTATCAGAAGGGTATGAATAATATTTTGAATCTTGTTCCCATCTCGTTTCGGTATTATTTGATTTATTATATAGTTAAATTTGACTCGCACAGCATAGTTTATTTAACCCTTCGATGCATGATTTATTTTTCTATTGTGCAATGCTAATGCAGGGAAAAATAAAAGTGTTGCCACTCGATTAAATATATTATCCTTTTAGTAATAATTATATAACCGTATGCAATGAGCATACACTGATAAGTTTGGAGTCATTTGAACGGTATGTTGGCGTCTTACAACGCCATGCATTCGAGGGTTAACGAGAATTATATTGAAAATCTGATAATTTGATATCTTGGGTGTCCAACATAAATTAACACTATTTATAAGTAAGGTTCCTTTTATCGACGAAGAATTGAAAATACGTGAAAAGGTAATGGAAGAAAATTTCTCTTTTTATCGAAGCTGTGCACGTTTTATCAGTTTACCATCTATAAAGTTTACACGATAAACAACGATTAAATACGTTTATATAATAAACCGAGTTTATACGGTAAACAGCTATTGCTAACCAGAATTTTCATCACAAGCATGTTAAATTACCGTTTCCACCATAATGCAATATAGTGTTCTCTGACAACAACAAAATCAATTTTCCCTGTTAATCCTATCACACCAACATTTTCCGACAATCTATCGGAGATCAGAAAGCTAAGTCACGTTGGACCCGGTGTTCGTGAGAGCCGTGTTCCTTCGGATACCATTCTTCCATACGTGAATCCTTTGTAGTTTATACACTGTTATTCTGACAGAAAAGTATCGTCTAATATAGTAGATTTTCAAGGTAATTATATTACATTTAGCGTTTGAAATCGAAAGAATATTAACAGGCTTTGCAGTACCATCGATTGTCGACTAAAAACGGATTAATAAACGTCTAATTATTATTTATTCGTTCATAACACTGGCGAATTAATGAAAATAAGGTTCGTTACGATTAACAGAAATGATTACAAATCCTTTGTTAACAATTGAATAAATCAAAGTCATTATCATGAAACACGACCCTATAGATTTTGAGATTCAATTTTACCACGCATGCAATAGAGATTGAATTTCTCTAATCAAAGATTGAATACTTAATTATCTTGAAAAGTCAAAGATCGAAAGATGAATTTTATCGTCTAATTGAACTATGGTTATTATTCTATTATATTTTAACACGTTGACCGCCACAGTGAAAACGGACGTGTGTAGTCAGACACGCTGAAATTCTAATTATTAAGAATACGATTAATTAATTTTCAAATTTAACCTTTCAATTCAATAGCCAGCATCATTAGCTTAATATTAGCGCCATCGGCGGCTTATTTCATCGTTTCTTTCGTTAATTATTTGATCGTAAGAAATTTCGGGTGCAATTTCGGGTTACGTGTCATTATTACTCGAGTATTATCGATTATTTCTTTCGAATTCAAGTACAACCGTATCCATTCTCTCCCCAACTTTCGCAAGGTAAAAAAGATGACAGTAAATTTCACATCGACCCCCGTAGAACCCAGAAGTCTCCCAACAAACTTGGTGTTACGCAAATCTGGCATCGGTGCCACGGTTGCTGGGAAATTAACGCTGTGATTTCACTGTCCAATATAAAAGTTTCTCCTAACCAGGGCGTAAAGAAAAGAAAAGCACAAAGAAGAAAAAAAAAAAACAAGAAAGAGCGAAGGGGAAGCAGGGATCAGCTCAGCTTCACGGAAATTAATGGTACATGCCGATCCGTGGCTAAAGATTCTCCCGTTTTCTCGATTTTCTTCTCTCACTTTCTTCATCCCTCGCCGTTCTCATCATTTTATCCTTTCTCTCCCTCCCTCTCCCCCCTCCCCTTGCCACGGCTTCGCTCGCTACCCTCGAAACTCTCTCCCCATCTCCTTCTTTTTCCTTCTTTTTCTTCTCCGCCACTTATCGTTCCGGTTGTCTCGTTTCCCCGCCAGGATTTTTTTTCCATTAGCCACTTCGACCGGTAATTTCGCGTAGAGTAATGGAGAAACGAGAGGCTGAGAGCTGACTGGCCGAGGAAACACGGGGAAAAATTTACTCGTTATTGCAGCCACGAATCTTTGCGAGCGGGAATTATCGGATTTGTTCGTTGGTCTCGAATTACCGAGCGAGAGAAATCATAAGCAAAGACCTGGTTGGTGAACGTCGTGAATCGATATCGAGGGTTGCTCGTTTCTCGGTTTTCTTTTTCTTCGCCTCTTCGCTTTTTATTCTTCATCGTTTCCGGGTTCTCGGAGGAAACGATATCGGACGAGCATCGGGGAACGAATTTTCTTGCTAATAGCGAGGACCGAGTGCGTGGAACCAATACCAGCCGCTGCTTGACGGGATTCTTGTTGGATAAATAAGCCGAGGAACGTTTCCGATAAGACCTTCGGGCTGAGTTTTAATTCGAATCGAGCTCCAGAACTTGTTTAAGTATTCAAACTTTTAGTATTCTTTAAAACATTCGAGCGTATAATTTATGAATAATTTCATAGCTAAAAAGAAACTCGGACCTCGACAGTCATACGAATAAAATCGTACAGCAAAAATAGTATTTAACAGAATACTATCATACTATTTTATTATTAGATCGTTTCACTTTGGTTCGTTATTTATTTTATCGGTATTTTTGATATCTGCTAAAGATACACGGTAACATTGTTTGCGAATAATTCGGTTGCCGGAACACCTCGAACACTTTTGGGAATTAAAAAACACGAATCGTTAAAACGAATTACATATCGTAGAAAACAGATAGAACGTTGGAACACGGGAGTTTTATAGTTTAAATATTTGGCATCGGTATCGTTCCGGTTCCGAGCATTTGTGTTCGGTTTATAGCGTGTTCTTGGTCGTTTGCCAAGAAGCCTGTTTTCGCTGTAAGATTGCACATCGGAGAAATAGCGAGCTGTCGTCGGGGTTCTTAAGTGGCGAGGGTGTTAGTGGAGCGGAAATTTACAGAAGGATGACTATTCAATGCGGAACAAGGCAATACGGGGGGGGCGAACGAAACCGTCTGAAAAATGGACGATTTAACGAAGGCAAAAATTGCACGGATGAATCGTGCCAATCTGGCTTTTCATGCGATTCGAACCGCTTCTTTTACCGCCGATGTGAACGACACGACTTCCGCAACAATGGGGTTCTACGTTAAGAAAAGGCACGCCGTGCTTTTCTTTCCTTTCGGAATGTTGAAACGACGGAAAGATCGATGTCGTCCCTTCATCGTTTGACGAACAATATTCGTTGCAAGATAAAATCTAAGACTTCAGATTTCGACGTCAAATTCGCAGCAAAGGATTCACGATTTTTCAGAGTGCAAAAATTGAAAGATTCAACTTCACGATACGTAAATAAATATAAATATGAAATATTCAATTTAAAGCGGAAAAGGGTGAAAGTTTGAAGCTTGGAGAAGAATAATCGCGTTAATCTTTAATTTCACGCTTCGATGTATTCCTCTTATAGCATCATACTCTCGATATTAATAATTCTGAAAAATTAGAAGATAGAAGAGCACAGTGACGATCTTCGAACAATCGACCAGCGTTAGAGCCAGACGCTTTGAAGGGCTTTGAAAGAATTAATTAAAATTTTTCAGTTAATCCAAATTAGCTCCGATAACGGCAAAGTTGACTCGAAGAATAGAACGTTCGTCGACTCGCGGTTCACGTTAAGCCCTGACGTTGTTCATCGGCCAGGAAACTTTGTCGAATGCCATTTCAGCACCGTTTGGCGGGAAACGATCGTTTCTGGACGCGCTTCCTATCGATTACGCGAATTAAATTACGCGCCACGACCATCCGGTCTATAAATTGTTCATCAACCGTAAATCACTTTTATTGGACACTTTTTTTATCCAACGACACTGATATCCTGAAATTGTTCGTGTTGTTCAGGAAAACGGTAAGCTAGATGCTATTTTTGTTCGAAATAAAAGATTGAAAACCAGATAAAAATTGTGCAATAATTAAGTGGACAAAGTTTACATTCGCGATTATTTATAGATCGATCGAATTCTTCTAAAAAGGGAGAAAAATATTTCCATTGGATTGGAAATTCCCATTTATTCTAATTCTTAAATAAATAGATTCATGGTTAACTCATCTCCGAATGCCTGTTGGTAGTAATATTATCGAAAGCTTCAATAACACTAATTAGAATATTTCTCGCCTCATTATAATAAATCTTTAATAGAAATTACAAATTTATAGAACTATAATCACGATATCCTTTCATGAGTATTTATCTTTTTAAGGATGTACATAAGTTACCTGAAAAGCTCTACACCGTTGGATAGATGACTGTAAATCGAAGCGAAAAGTTCTGTATCACAGTAATCAGTAGTTTAGCCAGGAATTCGTTGTTGAAATTTGAAAAATTGACGCGTGGTGTGGAAAGAGAGCCATCTTTGCCGCGCCATCTAAGCTGCACGCTGATTGGTCAATTTTTCAAATTTCAACAACAAATTGTGGCTAAACGACCGAGCCGATCGAAAAATGCTATAGAACTTGTCGCTTCGATTTCCCATGACCTATCCAACGGTGCAGAGATCTTCAGGTAATTTTTTTAACATCCTGTATACGTTCCTCAAAGTATAATCGACATTTTTGGCGGCAAGTATATAAATATATCGTTATCGTGAACGCAGCAGATAGCACGCGTACGTGAAATTTCCATGGAAACACTCACGGTGTATGTCGAGCTTCCATCCATCCTCCATCTCGGAATCCGGGATATCCGGCACGCTGCCACGGCAGGAGAGGAACTTGCCGGCATCCTCGATACTCGGCACGAAGGTGAGAACGCTCGTGGTGACGTTGTTGTCCGGGCTCGTCTGCGGGATAGCTTTCATGAATTTAAAACAGTTTACCGAACCGTTTGGTAATCACCAGGCTGGCGTAAAAAAAAACAAACTCTACAGGGAAATGAGGAAGAGGAGGCGGACAGGAGGATAAGAGAGGGTTTCTGATTTACGGAATCGAGCTGACACCCAGAGACGCGACGGAAGTCGATTCCACGGGAATCGACTTGGCCGTGATTGCTTTCCCGATGAAACCGTCTGGACGGTCGCGAAATAATTTTCAAAACAATCTCCTGCCAAATATTGGCTTGGCCAGGATAGCTAAAACGTCGAACTGTAAACCAGCAAACCATTTTTGTTAGGCAATCTTCATATTTATCAACCTTTCCATCGATTTCCGAATTTAGATCATTTTTACGAGGATCCGTTAATTCTACAATTGGTAAGCACGAATAAATTTCTTTTATGGCATTTAAAAATTTAACGACGCAACGATAGGTCGTTGCGGTTCTATCATTCAAAGAACGGTTAATGTTATTCTAATGATTTTTCTAAACATTGCAGTTTAATTGTTTAATTAGCAAATTTTAGAAGTGTATCAACATTTTGAAGTACTATCGTATTTGTTCTTTTCTTTTTCAATTAAAGTACGCAATACTAAATTCTAATTGTTTCGTAGTAACATATCATTATCCGAATACAAAATCTCGATTTGAAAATATTATTACTCGCTATTCTGACTATTACTTTTTTAATCACGAAATTTTTGAAGCTCTCATTGTCGCCTTGGTAATTAAATCAGTTTGCGGCCTCGGGGGTTGAATCTGTTCCCTCGGCAGAGACTGTTGTCTCTTTTTCGAGGAAACGTCGACGAGATAATGGAATTCTATATTGAAGAAAAATATTATGGAAACGAGCCGGCAGAGAGTGTGAAATAATTGAACATTTTCTTGGCTTCGTTGAGTTTGCACGTTACAAAGGTGCTCGTTTCGATTCAAACGGATTACGGATTGTTTCGGTCGTACAAGTAGTTTTAAGTAATTTGAAAAATAACGTATATTAAACCGTATCAAATTTTTCTTTTAATTGATTAATCAATCAATCCTCTACTATTCAATTTCCCGATATATCCTGAAACTTTTGAGAATCGAACCAACCCTTAAATTAAATAAAAATTAACTGATGGACCTTAAACATTCCACTGCGTAACGACGAGGGAATATTAATAATTTAATCCTTTTGATTGTAATTGTTCTTCGTAACAAAACGGTCAAATACCATCGTGAAACGAAACTTCGTTAAAAAAATGATCCAACACAGGAAAGGCTTAAAACTCGTCGTGCCCATGCCCAATTAACCTAATCCTGACCTAACTCTTTCCTACATGATACAGCATGTAATTTACTGGAAAATTGTATTTATAGAAGAATATAGAAAATTAACCTCCCTTGCGCAAAGGATTAAATTTCGAAATCATAACTGTTGTACTTCAAAATTTCTATCTCGTTCTCTAAGAATGATTTACCGTGATCGTGGCGTTCAATACAGTGCTTCCTTTCAACCACGTGATCTTCGGGGTTGGTCTAGCCCCGACGACTTCGCAGCTGATCTCGTACGTGGTGTCAGCACTGAATGGACGGTTTTCTCCTTGCATGCGGACCCACAATGGCTTCACTGAAACACGTGTACCATCCATTAGTCTTTCACGAAGTAACCACGGCCACCAGTGTTTGCGAAATCATCACGAGAGTAAACTGGTCGAAGTAGAGACAGCCAGAATGGTTAAGAACGGATTGAAAACGATTTTAACGGCAACGTTCGAGTAGACGGTAAATATTTGTCGAAGAATAATCGTCGGTTTTATATCAAGAATTATTCGAATAACGGATCCGAACAGGATTTCATTTAGTATCTCTTTGTCGGTTAATGGAAATCATTTTAACGTTAAACATCTGAATTGTACCGAGAATCTCGTTCTTGTTACGATTACAGTCGATTATTATATTTAATGCATCAAAATTATTCTGGTTTAATTGGTTTCTCGAATGGGGGTTTATTAATATTTTAATTGTTACTCTAAACAATTCACTTCGGCTGTTCAAATCAGTTATTATGTTTTTAGAAACTTAGTAGATTTTAATAAAAATTGAGGGAATTACTATACAGGTAGCCCTCCTGTAACACGGTACACAGGTTCCTAGAAAATGCCGTGTTGTGTGAAACCGTGTTATATGAGACTCAGAGCCAGTACAAAAAGGGGGGTTACGTTCCGAAAATTATAATTTAATTTATACATTTTCATGTAAAAGCACTTTAGTTCATTATTCCTCCTCGTCATTATTTTAAGGTAATTTAGTTTCGAAATATGTCAAATACAAAAATCATGTTATCCAGTGCTGTAGAGGAACAGTGTTACAGCGAAACCGTGTTGTAGGATGGTTACCTGTGTTTGTGGGAATTTGCAAATTTCCAAATATTATATTTTTGATACCAAATCCAGCAACAAACTGACAGCTCAAGTTTGAAAATAAAATGATACCCAAACTAAACTTTCGGTACAATATTTCTCTGGTTAATTTCCTAAATAATTGTTAAATTCATCCAAGGTACTCACAGTTCATATTCAAGGTGACGGAGCTCGATATAGGCGCGACCATGTTGTTGTTAGACGCCTGACAGGTTAAAACCGCGTTCAGATGTTCGCGACCCAGTTTTTCCAATCGCAGCACGTTCCGGACCCTCTTGATGCCGACGATTTCGTAGGTGTCGTCGAGGAGAGCGTTTTCCTGCCACCACGTCACTCGGGGCTGCGGTCGACCTGGTTAAACGAAACAGAGAATGAACAACTTTCGCAATCGAAGTTACCATTTCCGTTGTCGGTTAATCCGTCGATAAATCAGCGGAAAGATAAAACGAATCACTAATTCCTTTACAATTCCAGCGACGCTTCGTTTTCTCCAAATAATTCCCCCCCCCCCCCCCAGATCTGAAAATATCTTTCAGGTACCTAACCCCGACATAAAAATAAAATATCGAAACTACCGACGGTATTTCCATTCCTTTCTATACAATTTTCCTCAAATACGAACTTTTTACTACGCTGGACGAGCTTTTTAAAACGTTCCATCCTGCACAAACAAACGTCCGTAACGTATAAACGATCCACCATTTGTACGTTCCATTTTTCACGAATAAAAGAGCACACAGGGAGAAACGTGTGTATACCTGTCTACGTGGATGTATCGTAGCGTGTTTGCGTTGCATTTGATCGATAGAAAAAGAAGGATCATTGAAATATTTAAAGGGGGATAAAATCAACGGGTACGTTGAAAATAGGAATTTCAAATTTACGTTTGATATTTTTTCCCCGTGTACCACCGCGGCCGAATCTCCGGGATACCGTGTGTACATACATTTTCTTTTTTCCCATCCGTTTGTTTACACATGTTGGTCCAATCAAGGGATCGCGGAGGGAATTGAAATGGGAGAAAAAAAAGAAAGAAAGGCCAGTGATACAGTAGCCGAAAATGATAAAACAACGTGCAATGAATGTCCGTCGGATTTGTTCTGGCGAAGTAAAAAAAAAAAAAAACCACCGTCGATCCGGGTCGGTGGGCGAGCATCAATTTTCTAAAAGTTTCGGATCGTTTCGCATTTTATCTGTTTGATAGAGGCTCGAAGGTTTTTTTTTCGGCGCGATTAATCCAGTGAGCTAACGTCGGGCATGACTAGAATACATTAACGTCAAGCATCGGGCGGAAAACTTATCGATATTCTATCTCATAGCGCTTTTAATCCCCCGTAATTTGCTTAATTCTCATGAATATTGGATGCAGGATTAATGGATTAATGGCAGGCGTTCGATTCTGTAAAATTACCCGGCACCATAATTAATAGAGGAATATCCTGACGGCAGGATTTTGTTGGACGGTCGGTTTCTTGTTCCGTGTCTTCGAGTTAAAAATTCTTGTGTTCAAATATTTATATCCGTCTGTCGCCTTCGACGAACGAAACAATTTTTCCCCCGAGAAAAAACTTAATTTCGTGTTATACATTTTAATACGGTACATCGATTAATTGTCAAAGATACAACTGTTAATCGTACATCTCATACTACCGATACAGTGGTGTTTCATTTAAATTGGTACTCATGTTGCAAACTTTAATAAGACACACTATAATTAATTATTAATAGTAATATAATATAATAGTAACTGTGTAATTAAGAATCTTTCTTTTTAATTATTCAATTAACCCTCAAACGACGAAGTTAGATGAAACGAAAATTTTTAAATTAAAGAGATGTTTTGAAGTTAAAAAAAAATGCACGCAAAAAATAGCGTGAGATTCGAGTTTAAATACATTCGAAAGTTTTCAACTTCACAAACAAAAAAAAAGAAAGGACATCTTGAAGACGGTTGTAAATTATTCCAAAGCTACGATTTCCATAATGTTTAGTCGGCTCGTCACGAAACGGTATTTCTTTCCGGTGGCAACAAACGATCTGCATTAATGCTCGACCGTGGAAACAGAGCGTTAAACGGGCGATTTCACAGGGAAACAGTTGCGACAAAATATTTCCGTAGCACGCGAACGCGATAACGTGTGGCAACGAAAAAGAGCAAATGACGTCTCGAATTATGTCTCGGAAACCCTTTGCCAGCAATTTCGCATAAATAAATACACGCTGGTAAATAATAAACTGTGGAAATTCTGCGTGAGACGGTTTGCGGCTGGCTTTGAACGTCGCAGACTTGAGAACGCGGCAACGAGAACACGATATCCTAAAACGAACGTTTTCAGTCATCGTTTAAAGGAGAGCTAATCAGAAATATAAAACTCTTTGGAACGAAATTATTTTTATCATTTGGAAGAGTGACAAAGATATGGATAATACGCGAAACGTTATTCCTTGAAAGAGTGGACTCGACACAAAATTAGAAATAATCAAATGAGAAATAAAGTGGTTACGATGGTTGATTTTAATCGCAAAGTTGCAGCTGAAAACGCTACGGAATCATTTATAAAAGTAGTGAGCCGCAATGTTTCCATCCGTTTGAGTAGTACAACTCGGTACTTAGTCAGACAACTTGAAGTAGTTAGACGTGCAGTTAGACCCGGCTTCCTATCCGTTTCAATATTCCTACCTCAATTTCTTGGCGGAATGCAAATCGTGCACGAATACGAGACGATCCAGTAACCGTCCAAACCACGAATTTTCCAAGATTAATCGCAGAATTTTTATCGCTTTATCGTTGACAAACATACGTTCCTCGATGCGCTTACAAAATGATTCCCCGTTCAAAAAGGAACAACACATCGAGCGGTGGGTTAATAAATCTCGTTGTTCATTTTGTTCGTTGAACGTTATATTTTACTCACGAGCCTCCAGCGGATATAAATTTCCCGGCGAGCGAAACCGTTGTTTTGCCAATCCGTTCTTTCATCCACCAGAAAACTTTCTTCTTCGTTCCTCGTGCCCGTCTGTTTATAGATCCTTATAAAAGGATAGCGGGGCCGCACTTCGGGGATGCTGATGCCGCGAACCAACGAAGACTCGTTGAAGATAAACGCGCGAAAAACGGAAGAACGCGATATCCAAGCCGCGTGCTTCGTCTTGTCTGTCGTATCCGGCGCGGTGAAATTTTCATTTTAATCATACTTCGCGTCGAGCACCGAACGATCCATTTCCCTGCCGATGAAAATTTTGGGCGTCGTTGATGTTTTATCACGTATCGGATTAAAAAAACGCGACTAAGTTTATAATTTTACTCGTTGAATGATCGAACTTGTTTCTCAAACGAAATAAAGATTTAATTAATAAATCAGGATATTTTAAATCACTATTCTATAATTTTCAAAATACGAAGCGAGAGTTGTAAAATATTTTATGATTTTTAGAAAAGTTTAGGCATTCAGGCGTTAGAGACATTGGTACTAATAAATATTATGAAAATTGGAACTGTTATTACTTTTCTGAAAATTTTAGACGTTTTTACTATTTATTATTATTCTGTTAGGATTAATTTGCTATGTCAACTTGTTACGACTTTTATTAAATAGCCTAAGCAAACGAGTGGGGAATTACTTGTGCCTTATGGAAAACAAAACGTTTATAATTTTACAACAGTAAAATTAATTTCATTTTATAACATAAATTAAGTTCCTCCCTCTGGGTGCGCCACTGTTGTCAGTCGAGATTACAAAACGCGTACCAACAGCAAATTATTATTCGGGAACAACGAGACCGTGACTGTGCAAATAGAAAAGATCTCTTTTTCTCGTAAGGATACCTTGTTACGAAAATATGCTGTGCACGCGGTAACCAACGCCGTCTCTTTTTATTAGATTAATCAATTTAAAACTCTGGCTTCTCGCGTGAAGTTTGCTTTCAGCGAGGTTGTAGGATTCTTGAGACCTTACACAGTCATTTGATGAAAAAAACTCGAGGGCTTTTCTATCTTAATAAATTCTAATGTTCGGTCAAATGAAAAGCGTAAAACGATAGTAAATATTATTAGAGTGGAGAGGTATGCTTCGTTATCAGCACGTCGATTGCCACAGTGAAATCGGACGTGTGTAGTCAGACACGATAAAATCCTAATTATTAAGGATGCAGTCGATTGATTTTCAAATTTAACCTTTCAATTCGATCGACCACCTACGGTTTATTTTATCGTATCTTTTGTTAATTATTGAATTGTGAAAAATTTCGGGTGTTAATATTTAACAATATTATGGTTTAAAAGAGATCGATGACTCGACCTTGGAATCATGCAGGGAATTAAACAAATTCAAATTCTCAGATTATTAACCACTGTGACATGTATTTTATTCTGACGTTGGAGGGTTAAGAGAAAGAAAACCGCAGAGGCTAAAATTGAAGCGTGAGTTGTTGTAAGCAAAAATTAGAGTGGCAATTCAAAGAGTACAAAAAAAAAAATAAAGGAAATAGAGAGAAGTATGCAGTGCGAGCAGGTTTCTTTCTGAACCATCTCAAAAGAATGAAAATTTAATATTTAATTAATGAATATAGAATGAAGCAAAGTAAAATTAGCTTCTAGTATAATGGTGCGGGAACGGAACGGTGTAGAAAGTGCGACGAAGACGGACGAAATAGAATGGTAAACGAATAAAAGTATGCGAAACGCGGCGAAGATAGAGGAGGCCGGACAGAAAACAAGGAGCGAAAGAAGGGAAGAAGAATTGCCGGTACAGTATTACAGAAACAACGATGAAAAGGGAGAAAAAAAAGGCAACGTGGAAACGTACGAAACCGTGCAAAAAGGGATTGAGATAGTAGAATCAGAAACAGAATAAAAAGGAAAAACAACTGAAAAAGTGTCAGAAACAGGGACAAACGGAGGGAAACAAAATGAAGAAAAAATGATGAAACTCCGGAGAATTTTGTGGTTTTCACGGTTGGGATAGTTACGTTTAATACTGTTTGAGGCTTTCGAGTATAAGCTGTGTCCAGAAGGAAAATATCCCCGACATTTCGCCAAAAAACAAACAAGGGAAAAAATGCACCAACTTCATCAGCGATCTGAGAATGCAAACCAGAGAATGAAATACAGGTAGGAGAAAACTCCATCCAGGGAAACTAAAACAGGCGATAAAATGAGCAAAAGCATCAACAAAACAAAATTACAATACATGGGACCGATAAACCACCGGTAAAAAAAAAGAAGCATTCATGAATTTCAGTTATTTGTTTTTCTTTTTTTATTTCAAAGGCAACTCGAAGGTTTTGTGAAAGAGAACAATGCCTACACGGATCAATAAATAGTGAGATAAAAGGATTAAAAAAAACAATGATCGTAGCAGCAGCGTGAAATAAAGTTCAAAGGTAAAAAGGACAGTTGCGTGCAACACGGGTGTAATAAAAAAAAGATATGGCCTTTCAACATACGAAATAAACAAAGTGGCTAATTCTGCGAATGATTAAAGTTTCATGCACGTAATATTTTGTTCTCCATCTTTTTCACTATTTATTCATAAGCGGATACTTATAGTGTTGTAAAGAAATATTTATTTATATCGCTGTGCAACCATTTGCGCTCAAGGTATTACTTAAAAAATGATGTATTTTTCATTTCCTTAGATAATTAAAGTATAAAATTTTAAATTCCCTTATTTAATAATTAGTGTACTACAATTAATTAAACGTTTAAAGCAACCAATCGAAGTGAACTACGATGCATGCACAAGATTTAGTTTTTTAAATATCTTTTGGGTACGAAAATTATCTTAAAACCGACTATCGAGCCTCGATAGTTATCCAAAAATGTAGACATATAAGAAATGAGAGGATCGTGAGTCTAATTTAGAACTTTCGAAAATGAATACTTCCCATCAATCTCTTTGTCGAACGTGAAACGGAATACTTCAATTACAAGAGCCACAAAAATAAACGGTCATCAAAACGTTAAACTTAACCCGGCTGTGCGCCAACGAAATTAGGATCGGTGCGACGAGGGTGGTTCGAAAGGAAGAAAATAAAAATGTGAGTACTCACCACCAGCAGCGACGCAGGTAATATTCAGGGAGGCACCTTCGCTGTACGGGCCCAGGACGTAGTACGGTATATGAGATTTTCCATCTTCGTCCAATATACTAAGCTGCTCCGGCGGTACTGTAATAATTTCACGCAATAAGATCCTTTGGCCCTTTGTTTACCCTCACCACCCCCCATCGTCCCCCTTCCTACTTCTTTCCAGTTAACATTTCGCGAACGAACCGGCTCTCCACGGGGCGAAATCAATTTTGCAAGAGCGATGAATTACCGAGCGACTGTGTGTCATCCGACGACACTGCGCTATGGATGGTATTCTTATCTGGGCAACCCCGTGGACCAGTCAAAGAGACGCCATACTTCGAATATGCAAATTGTTTTCAAACCGGAGGACCGGGGAAATCGAACGAGAGAGGGAATGTCTTCCTCTCTCTTGGAACGAGGAAATTATTTTTTGGGATAGATCGTTCTGTATGATTTTCCGGGGGTTGTCGAGGAATTTGCGGATGTTTTGGTGAACCAGGGCCGATTTGATCGTGGGTTGAACTGATTTAGGGCCGATATCGCTCGGAGGCCCAGGGATGATTTTATATCGATATTATATTTGCTGCGATGGGATCTACTACGGCTGACGAATGTTAAACCGACGATTAACACTTTATTTACCGGTCAAAATTGAAATAGTTAAACGCTGTCACTTTGGTACTTAACAGCAGTTAAAGATGAAAAGAATTCTTCCCAATTGTAATGCCCTTAACGTTTGTTATTACAATCGAATTGTAGACGAATCGACGATAATCGAAGGTTTATTCATTGTTTTTTAATCAAAAGTCTATTAATAGGCTTCCGGTAAACGAAGCGTTAAGATTAAGTGATTCGAAGTGCGCTTAATTAGAGAAATTATTTATTATATTTCGGTAGTTAATATGTTCGAAAATTATTTCTCGGAAAATCGTGATAAATAATACTGCGTATGTTGTAAATATTTCTGATTTAATATCTTTTCGTTAGACGAGAAACGAAGTGGGCAGTCTTGATCCTTTTCTTAATAGCTTTTACCACGGGTGTCCAGGGGCAAAAAAAAAACCACCCATTGGGGATCAATATGGGCGAACAGGATCCCCGCCGAAGGCTGAAACCTACTTGTCGATATCTTCGACATCGATGCAGCGATTTCAACGAGTTAAACGTCGCGGACGACGATCTAATTTCGCGTTTTTCTCGATTCCGACGACTTTCAGATAAAGCTGCTCTTAATCGTCGCTCGTTGAACCGTGAATCCGGGTCAGGAAAACCGAATCCACTCTGTGTTTGTTCGAGCTAATCGCGAAAAGCGGTCTGGCAAGCTTCGATCAACTTTCAAAGAGATCAAAGAAGAACGGGGAAAAAGGAGAACCGTGATGGAAGAAGAAGAGAAAAAACAAGATAGGGGAATAAGAAGTGGGTTAGCAGGAAAAACGGCGAAGAAATTGGAAAGAAAAAAAAAATATTGAATATCAAGGATCGAACCGTGATTCCCGGTTTGTGTCGATTCCATGAAACTGAGAACAATTGACGTGTCGCAGAAAACAAAATAGCGGAACTTGACGCACGCGTGACAGGAAGGAGAATGTCGGGAATTGTAGAGCGGGGCTGTTTAATAGATTTTGGAAAATGATGTTTGAATTATGAGTAAGTGGGAGAACTGGGAGAGGAGTCGAAAGGTGAAGAGTCCAGGGTGAGTAACGTTGAAAGTTAGTTGCGGATAAAGATACCACTAAAAGTGAAGGATAATATTTGAGGGTATGACAGAACGAATGGCGAAGGATTTGAGAAATAAAATGATGTGAAATGATTTTGAATAATTATAAAAGTTATCTTTGATTAAAATTTTCAGTACTTTATTTTACACCAGCAGTGTAATGGTACTGTCATGAATTGATATTTGTGTGTAGCAGTAATTTTGTTAAAATACAAGAAGTACGAGCTTAGTATTTCGTTAAAAACATATAAAGGACGTATAGGGTTTTTAAGATTTTAAGATAGAAACGATTTGAAATCAAGTGTTGTGTGTATACAAAAAAAAAAAAAAAATAAAAAAAAATAAAATAAAAGATATATAGAGCATGCGGGTAAAGGAAACCGTAATAAACAAGCAAACCAAGACAAAGCTAAAGATATTGTATTACGGTGTCAAGAGGAAGTAATGGATGCAGGCAGCTCAAAGAGGAGGAAACCGGAAGGATGAGAAGATTAATGGAGAATGAAACGGACAGACACAAGGAACGAACGAAATACGTATCCAGTCGAGAATACAACGAACAAAGGATCAAAGGATCCTGGCGGAAAAGTGGTCGGAACGAGCGTTAAAAAAGAAATTGTGCAATGAAAAGACGTGTACACATATTTGTCACAAACATATATAAAGCATGGTCAGTTGGAAAACAATTTAACTCTTTGGGGCACAGAATTTCAGAAGAATTTCAGACCCATGTTGCACAGAATTTTTTTTTATTTTTAAAATTTTATTTTATTTTATTTTTTTTGCAGCTATTGCAATATTTCGAGGTGGGTCGAAAAATGACCCACCATGCATTACCGTGCATCAAAAAGGTGGGACATTTCTAATCCCACCGTGCCCCAAAGAGTTAATCGAAATTAGACATTGTTTAAAACCATTCGAAATAGATCCATAAAGATTTGTAACGTTCCTTTTTCGAACTAGAAACTCAAAAATAGATGAAACTAGATCGGTCATTTCGATCGCTTCAGTAGGTTTAGTGTTAATACCTTTTTTTTTATAAAGAAAAAAAACTATAAAATAGTGCTGATTATGTATCAAAAAGGCTCAGGGTTAATAGAGATTATACGACCTTCCTTTTCTAATACCAAACCACGGTGGTTACGAACAGTTCATTCTAAAAATACAAAAGGGAAAAACGCGAAGTTTGAATTCCGAATGCGAAACGATGGCGATTCACGACTGTACAAGAGGCAACGGCGATAGAAGGAAGTAGTATAAGAGGACGAAGAGGAAGATCAAAGGTGGAACGGAGATTCTGATCCGTCGAATACTCACTGATCACCGTGAGATTGACTTTACTGTTCCTGGTCGGCGACTGCTTGAAATCGACCCTGCATCTGTAAACGGCCGCGTCGTTCTCACGAACGTTCTCGAGGGTGAGTTTCGCGGGATGCTCCGAGTATCTGAAGAAGGCACGTTTGTCGAGGCTGATATCCTGCCAGTGTTTCCCTTGTTCCAGGCTGCTTCGACCCCTCGCGTCGAAACTGTAAACAAAGACGGGATACGTGTAGCAAATACGGCAGAAAAATTGAAGGGTTTCGAAGAGGAGGAATTTCGATACCGCGGCCGGAAACTGCTCGCACGCGACCACCCACGATCGAAACGATTTCCGAGATTCTGACGAGAATAAATTGAGAATCGGAGGCCGTTCGTTGCATCGTGGATTGCTTGGAATTTCTTCGTCAAGTTCGTTCTTGTTATTGTAAGCAATTTGAACCAATAGAAAAGGGACGGTTCACAATTTCTTCCTATTTTTCTTTTTTTAATGGCAAAAAGGCAGAGGTGTGCAGGTTCTCGAATTCACGAGATTCCCAAGCTTCGGATCGAGTCGGGAAAATTCGGGCTTTTGTTATCCCTTTTAAATCTCCGTGTATTTATTTCTTGCTTTTACTCTTTACGGTACTTTTTTATTGTTTTATCGCTACTTTAAAACGGAATAACTTGTTTAAGATTGAACCAAACGATTTGCATTCTTTGTAGAAGTTAAGAGGAAGTTTACAAGATACTACTTTCACTGGATTGAATCAGATGATATGCTTTTAATTCAAGATACAGGCATATGTATTATACATAAATTATGTTATGTATACGTGAACACAAGGATGGACAAGTAATCGCATCCATGATTTCTCGATACGCCTTTTCGGGTTCTCGATACGTTCGTGTGCAGTCGGATAGTTTCGGATAGACCCGAACCCGAAATGTCGTGAACCCGCACATCTCTGCAAAAAGGGGGTTGATTTATCTTTTGAATATCTGGGAACAATTACAACAAGGAAGAAATTAAATACAATTATTAATTAAAGAAACAAACCATAACACAAAATACAATTCCGATGTATGTTTTAATCCATCGAACAAAGCACCCCCGTAAACAATGAATCAATTTCACGCCTAACAGACTATCAATAGACACTCGCCCAACGGATTTAACAATCCCACGTTCGTTACAGAATTAACGCCCGGATAATTAATCGATTCGCAGTAATCAACGTTCCCGGCTGTGTCCATTGTCAGGCGGAAAAATACGAATACACCCCGGCCGTGGAAAAAATATTCGGAGAATTTCGCATTAGGACGCCGTGAAAATTACGAGCGATAATACCCGACGCGTGAATCGGCACGATGTTTCGAATACAGGGTGAAACGAAATGATTGGATCGGTTTGAAAGTACGTTTCTTATAATTAGAAATGAAATAATATCACTGCGAGTTTGTTGCTTCTTAAAAACAAGAAATTGATTCGATTAATCCGATAATATCTATTTTGTATGATATATGTCACAGAAAATATAGCGACGTCAAAATAAAGAATAGAATTTGAATTGAAATTCCTATAAAGTCAAAACCATCACAGCCCTCGATAAATAATTCATCTGATATTTTTTAAAAATAATTTAATTTATTCGTTGTTCTCCCACTGCAGTATCTTTGAATGTGCGCCGAATTAAACACCATTCGTAAATGAGAAATTTCTCTGAAGTTATTTCCAAAGGGTTCTCTGAACAGAAACAACTGTTCTTCGTAAATTATTGTAACGCGAAGCGTTTTCTGCTTTGAACTCGTCAAAAAGGGAGGAACGGAATAATGAACGCGTTCAAAGTTCGAATACCTGCCGTTTTGTTCCGATCATTTGGATACACCACGTTTTTCCGCCCAACCGAGCCACCGAAATCGGGTCACGGTTCCCGTTGTCAATAAAACGCTGCTCGCGATTGTTGCCCGTTTGATATTCGTCCAGGATAGTTTATTAACCCCGCGTGTAAACACTTTGAACGTTTTAACCGCGTTCCTGGACTTAATATCGCGCCGTGAGGAAAGAAAACAAACCTCGAAACTCGGCCGACACAAAACGGGCTTTTCTACTTTTCTTTCTGCGAAGAAAGCTTGTCTACGACCGACACGATTTCTCGTAGAACACACGTTGTCTTCAACGAACTTATGCTTCGTTGAAATCTTATTTTGAAATGTATCTTTATTCTTTTAATTAAATTCATCTTGATACTGAACGGTTGTATTTTTCTTCCAAAAATTTGTTTTGAGTAAACGAAAGAATCGTTAATAATGCGTATGATAGATATTTATAATAACATTCTATTGTTAGAAGCAATTGAAAGTCGGAAACTATGTTAAACTGCATAAGAAACGCGTATTAAAATTACTAAAAGTTCAAAGGGCTGCCAACAAAGTCCTGTTTCGAATTTCGATATAAAGTTAGATTCGTAAGAAAGTAGAAATCTTCCCCTTTAATTCGGTTTTTGATTTACATCGATATCTTTATCCGTTCCTGAGATATCGTCGTGTAAAGACAAACGTAATTTTTGTAGAAATTCGCTGCCGCCGCACGCTTGGACCCAGACAGTGAGTGTCTAGCGTAGCGGTCACGTGGTCATTGTTTACGTCTAACCCTTTACTATTCCTGGAAATGCGCCAGACGTATTTCCTAGAAAAAAGTCTACGGCCCATTCGGGAGTACCCTCGTACGCGCCGGCCGCTATACAAACTTTGAAGCCCTGTATCTCAGGAACTAATTAAGATATCGCGTTGCAACAAATTGCGTTATTATGTACACACTTTCCTCTATCTTCTGAGCTGCCTACTGCGTAAAATTTAGGCATGTTTTTTTTATATTTATTGCTAGGAATTTCGCCGCCGTTGAATGTTTCGCGTTGACCTGTGGGATCCTTAATGCGTCAGGTGTTCCCAGTTAATTTAGATTTGAATAACATTAGTTGATAGGAAAAGTAATATACAAACTTGAAGATTATATTTTTCGATTTGGTAACGTAGTGACATCTGTTGGCGGAAGTTGAATATTCATATAACTGCTGTGCTGTGAATTTTTCAAAACTACGAAAATATTCAATGCTTGATATATCATCGACCAGTTGAATTTTAATATATTTCGGTATATTTCTGTGTATATTAATACATGTGCGAACAAGACGTCGATACTTAATATTAAAGTGTCTTTGAATAACACCAGTTGATGCAATTTTCATCGTGCTAACGAACATGCCAAAGATCGAAAACTATCGAGAAAGGCTGACGATACTTTCGCATCGATACACGGATGAACGATTAAGTATCTTCTCAGATCCGAAAACAGGGGACGAGAACGACGAGGGAAACTTTCATATTGGCTGTGCTAGACTCGGCCGGAAACGATCAATCGTGAAATACGTCCGGATATCAAAGAAAAAGCACAAAGTCACGCTACTTTAAACGTCTAATATCTGGCTTTTTACGCGACACTACTTTTATTACGTGCCCGGTCGTTGCAATTTCGCAACGGGATCTAACCAAATTTATGGTGTATCGATAGCGCCGTAGCTCTTTAAAGAGATCAAAGCGCCATTCTATCTTCGAAGGTATTTCTTCAACCAGTTATTTACATTTTCTTCCCGTCCTGCAGCCCGGTTCCGTTCGTTTCTCCCGCGACGACGTTATAAATACGCGAGATCGAATTTCGAAAGGGATAATAGAGGCGAAACGAGCCTTCGGTTCTCGTTCCTTCGCTATTTTACAAGCTATTGTCGGCGGGGGTTTCGATTAAACTTCAAAGTACAGAGGAATCTTCATTGTTCGAATTAATAATACGGCTAAGAATTGGACGACAAGAAAATATTTGCACGTTCCTTCCTGTACATTATTTCCCTTAATTCCAAACGAAGGATGCAAGCGATTGTATAATTTCGCTGCATTTTCTTGAAATGTATTAATAAAACCTGTCAGACAAAGCGTTGTGTGCAGAAACTTTTTGGATATAATACACGATAACTGATTGTGAGTTTTGTTTATGTTTTTATAGTTGGAAATTACTCGGGTGCGTTCTTTAATATTACCAACCTACAATTACTCTGTTTTGCTAAAACTGTCGTACTGATGGGAAGGGATAAACTCGTGAAATTATATTTTAAATCCTTCGCATTATATTAATATAACACTTTGTTAATTGCTTTATCTTCCTGACAAATCTAATTTAACACTTTTCATAGAAAAATGAATGGATACGTTCAACGAATTCGATTACCCTTTCATCGTCGACAGAATAATTGAATTATTTTATTTTCCCCGCTCCCCTTCGAATATCATTAACCAACCTCTGAAAATTGTTTGGCCGAGTCCCTTTGTCCTTTCGGACGGTTGAAATCAACGTAATATTTATACGTGAAAATTGGCGTTCAATTACAGAATTCCAGTTAATAGGCTGGCATTAAATCGAAGGAACATCGACGGTATAGTTTCGAGAGATGCACCTCGGAAACGGGGACGAACGTGATTCTGGTTGTTCAAAGGGATCGTTTGGCAGGCGGGAGGGGGTTGGTTGGGGGTGTAATTAACCGTGAACTTTAACGCGTAACAGCGGAATAATTGGTTTGCACGGGGAAATCGGGAACGAACCGAACGCCACAGGCTGGCTTAATAAAAATCGAGTTTGGCTATTCGGTTAATTTTACGGGTTTGATAATTCCGCGATAACTTCGGCTCGGAAACTGGCTAACTTGATTACGGTGTCTGATTCGGTCGAATTAATAACTTCGAATGTTGATTGTGAATCAAGTTTAATCGTCAATTCTTCTTCATTCAATCTTTCGCGTTCTGTGAACACTGTAAATTGAATATTGAGAGAACACTTTGGTTCTTAACCGGTGTTCCACGAAATTATGAAAGCCGAATTTGTTTTTTTATGATTTTTATAATATAGATATTAATTTAAGCGTTATATATAATTAATAAAACCTGGATTAGAATACTGAAGCCGCCATCGGCTTTTTTCGCACGTAACACTTCATGATTTTACCACATCATGATGGTTTAGTAATTGTGACATTTTCTCTTTATAAAATACAACTTTCCTCATTTCTATGGACAAATTTTGAATACAAATTTTCTCTAATATTATACAATCAGGGGCGTTATAATTGCAATTACTCGGTATACGATTGTTTTATGTTTTAACTTAACCTTATCAGTACATTATCAACAGGATATGAAACGTCGTTCAAAATTTTCTTTTTCTCACCATTCGACGATTATCACGACACAGTGTCCATCGCGCTTAAATTGATAACGCTGATTCATCCTTGACACCCCGTCGATCGCGAAGCCGTAAACCTATTCGCCCCCCTTGGCCCTAAAGCGGAAGTTAAATAAAGAAGCGGATGAAAATTCCGGCCAGTCAAAAAGTTGCCCGCCGAAACGGGACTCCGAGCGTAAAAACGCCGAGGGAAAAAATTCATCGTCGAGAACAGTAACTCGGAATCCCTTTCGCGTTCCAAACGTTTCCACGCAAAGACAGAAGAGAAATAAAGCAAAAGAAGCGAGAGACGCGGGAACATAAGACCCGCCGTTTTATTCCGTTCGTGCGACGAAAAAAAATGAAAAGTAAAGAATTTCCTCGCTCAGAAGCCGCACGCTTAGCAAAATAAACCCGCGGAAAACCGTGAAGGTTCTCGCGTTTTAATAAAACTACGGATTGTAAAGTTTCATGGATAATACGATGGACGTATTACTTACGCGAGGACGGGCAATAATTCGCGGTCATAATTCTTGGGTCGTGGCCTGAACAGGGAGGGGGTAGAGACAAGAATCGAATGGCGAAGGGTAGGAAGGCAATTCGTTTTATGGACGTTTAACCTTGCTCCGATCGTAGGCAAGAACAACGTGGCCGAAGCAGCCGAACATTTATGAAATTAAACGTCCTCGTTGCATTCGACACGGTTGGCGGCTGTTTCTCTTTTCGTGGTTCTTGTGTGCTCGGAAAGATCTCGTGCTACACGGGGATATTATGGGAGCATACGAGTTACACTTAAGGGTTGCAAAAAATAAGGGGTGCAAAAAATGCATGTTTTTTAAGGAAGGGTGTTTTGGATGCTGGAGCTGCCGTTGAGGATCCAACATTGACTCCACGCAAGTTCTTACTTTTATTGACACGTAAAACTTTAATCACATTTTTTAGGCCTGTGCGTAAAATAAGAAACTACTGTAACGATCTTAATAAAATTTTACATACGTGTTTAATATGAAAATAACCAGGGATTGAACGAATCAGTTTTTCATTTTTTTTTGTTTATAAAATATTTTACGAGCAACTCATGACTGCTTTTCAAAACTGCGTTAAAATTCAAAATTCAATATTTTATAAGATCGATTCGTTCAATCCCGAGAGAAATTCGTTTGCTAACAGAATCTATTTGGTTTTCTGATGTCAGATAACCCTGTGATGAGTTTGACCTGTTTCTGAAACCTTCTCCGACAATCTGCTTCCGACCATTCAACTTATACTATTTTTTGACGAAAAAATTATAAAATGTTCTTGAAATATTACTCTTTCATATGCAAAAGGTTTTGGATAAATTAATCAATTAGATGCTTTCAAAAAAATTCCCAAAAAATCACTTTACTTCGAAAACAAATTTTCCGTCGTTTCGATGAAAATCGAACGTTTAATTCTGAAAAATTTTATTTTATAAAACTCTTCGTGTATCTCAGCCGTTATCTCCAATGCCGTACGAAGAAGATTCCTGTATCATCTACTTGTTTGTGTTTTTAAAATTTTGCTTGGAAATGCGGAAGGTGGAGAAACGTTGTTCGATTCACCGTATGAATTTCCACGAGTATAAGAAGAAAAAAATCAAACGTACCGTAGATAAGTTGAAGGAAACAGCACGCAAAGCAAAGACGAACACGCGATCTTTTGTAAGCGCGGGAAGAAAGATGAGATTTCTTCTGCTTTCTCCTCGTTTCTATGCATAAACTCCGATCGAATCGTGAGATCAGCTTTGGAGAATGGAAGCAAGAGTGAGAGAGATGGTATCGAGAGACTCAATATCTTATCTCAACATTTAATCGAATTTCTACTTTCTGTTCCGTGATCATCTTGCAAAAATATATCTGCTCTTCCATAATCGTTATGAAGATGAATTTTCATTAGATTTCAATATCAAACGTATGATAAATTTTGGAACATTACGCGTGTAATTTTGACGATTTTTATATACAGAGATTCTACGATTCTACTTGCGAAAAGACGCGGTTGTAATATTTCAATATTATTTTATGATTCCATTTCAACATTCTACCGCTCCGTGTTTTTATTACTCGATTATTTTCGGTTTTCAGTAATACCGCGACCCGATCACTTTATCATTTTATCGTTCTATAATTCTACGATTTTTCGTCGAATTTTGTATTTTAACAACCTGCAAATTCGAACATTTCCGGCCTTCTACTATTCCACCTTCGTTTCAATCGAGCGTAGAATTTTTCCACGATTCCGTCAGCCTTCGATTTCGATACGTCAAAAATCTGTCAAAAATGGAAAAAAAGAACATACGTCCAAATAAAAATTCTTTTCGTGATTTGATTTATAGGTGTTTCCTACTTATTAGCCATAAGCTTTTTTGGGTGAAAAGTTATTAACAACGGAGAAAATTTTTTAGTTTTTTATCTAAAAATATAGCTTTAAAGGATTGTAACAACGAGAAAGGTATACCTATAAAGTTAATCCTTCAAGATATCCTTCATCTCACTATTTACTACATAACTATTTCCGGAGGTGTTTGGAGAAAATTTCGCGCACTACATTTTATTCAGAACTTGTCACTACAATTATAAAATAAGAAATTAGCTGCCGCTTTTTGCCGCTTTTTGCTACAATCAGAAATCATCTCAAATCATAGAAAGAAACACAACTATCAAAGAAATGTTTTTACAAATGTTTTCTGCCACCTAAAAATGCTTCAACTGCAATAAATAATTTTTCCCTAAGTGTAATAGCAAAAGGACATATCGCATCGAAGCAAAATTGGATCAAAATTTGTTCAATAGTTTGATAACATTTATCGAACCAAATACAATAACCTACCATTTAATATGTTTCCATCTAGTATAATATCATAAATTAGATTAAAAAAGCTAGAAGGATCATAACAGCCCGATTACTCATAAACAAGAATAGAAATTTCAATTTTTCTTTTTAATTTTAAGTAATATCAATTTTTGACCGTAAAACGAGAGAAATCGACGATATTTGCACGATTCAACAATTACATCCGGTCATCTACATCATTATACCGTTCTACCTGCTGTCTCTGTATCGTTCAGTCCTCCCCAAAGAATACAACAACGCGTTGGCCTTGATTTATAGTTTCATACAAAATAAACCGACTACATTATTCTCCATATTCAACATTGTCCTGCAGCAACGTTGAATCATATTGTCCCGCGTGCGTTGCACGCAGGCATACGTCACGCGTATCCGCGGCTTGGTTTATTGTTACTAATAAATCCAGCCTCATTTGACAAGCGTGCTGTCGCAAATACAACGACGTTCGCGCGAATTCTCCCTGTCAAACAGACATCCGTTTCAATCGCTTTGGAAACGAACGACACACGCCCGCCTACCCTTATTTACACATCGATTCCGATCACACATCGAATCAGTTCACGATTCATAAAAGGACACCGCACGCGAGAATGTTTGCCGTTCGTGAATGATTCAAAATTCTCTAATTTTCTTACGCTCGTTCGGAATTACCTCGACAATTGAATTCGCGATCCGCACATTATTTTCCACCGTGAAAATGCTACAAATTGTTATACTCCGCACGAGGTTGTTTGTTTATCGAAATTAAAACGAGGTTAAAACGTATAACAGAGTGATATTCGCGTGATACGTAGTTGCTCGTTCTAAGACGGTTCGAACTGTACTCCCTGGCTCAAAGGAGAAACGGTGGGTTTTATTAACACGTTGACTGCCACGGGGGTCACCGGTGACCGGCACTCGAAATTTGTTACAATCAAATAATTAACAAAAGAAATGACGAAACAAACCACGGATAGCGTTATCGTTAAGCTGATAATGCTAGCTATCGATTTGAAAGGTTAACACGTTGACTGCCACAGTGAAAACGGACGTGGGTAGTCAGACACGCTGAAATCCTAATTATTAACAATACAATCAACTAATTTTCAAATTTAACTTTTCAATTCGATAGCTAGCATTATTAGCTTAATGTTAACGCTATCCGTGGTTTATTTTATCATTTCCGTTGGTAATTATTTGATTGTAAAAAATTTCGGGTGCCGGTCACCGGTGACCCCCGTGGCAGCCAACGTGTTAAATTTGAAAATTAGTTGATTATATTCTTAATAATTAGGATTTCAACGTGTCTGACTACACACGTCCGTTTTCACTGTGCCAGTCAACGTGTTAAGTTATGATCTTACTACCGAGACATCGCAAACGAGCCACCTTCCCATGAAGGAATCGGTTCCCGTTCACGAACCATTAACGGGAATAAAAGGAAATAAAGAACCTGGAAATCGATACAGAGCTCGATCGCCCGAGTTACGGGTCGGATTTGATTATCTGGAGGCGGCCGGGCAGGTGTTTCGAATCTTTTTCTCTTTCTGCCCTGGGGGCGAGTACGAGGTCCGTGGCCGACGACTGTACAGCCTCGGGGCTAGATTTCTGAACCGGTCCTTCGAGGACGTTCCACGTCAAGGCTTCGGGACACACACCGTGCGAAACGGCTTCCTTCGTTCCACTTTCAATGAGATTTCCCGCTCGAATCCGAGCGCTGTTTTAACGCGTGAAATCGTATTTTATTTATATTCCTTGATTCGAGCTAATCAACATTTCGAAGGAAGTTAATTTCATTAGAGAGCAGTGAATAAAAGGTCCGATGTAATTTGATTGAAAGTCAACGAAGCAAAGGTCTGATTTAATTCAACGTAATTGAAAAGCAGAGAAGAAGAGAAGACCTTATACTATGATGGGAATTTATTGAAGCTATACAGGTCTTGGAATACACAGATAATTGGAAAATATTTTCGTAACAAAATATAATTGTAAGTACTTATTGTGATTGTGGAAAGTTTCAGAATCTCTATGATTTATTTTATCAACCGTGCTGACCAGTTGGTTGTATTATAATTTCATCTAATTTTAATGAAACGACACGCGAAATTCGTTGAAACATAATTTAAATTTCCATCAAGTATGAACGAAAGCAAAGTGGCGGTAATAAAGAGCCAACGTCGACCTACAAACGGCAAATAAATAGAAGAGATTGGCAACGTTTCAGAAATAAAATCCTCTCATCCGGAATAATGAACTTATGAGAAACAACGTTTCGTAAGAGTAAATTTCACCAGGTTCGTGCAATTAAATCCTTGAAACAGTACGCTCGGCAGAAAAGGGAATTAAAATGCTGAAGGAACACGATTCACGGTCGATTTCGAGATTAAATATATTATCCGTTTCATATAATACCGTAGGTGTTTGGAATTTTTCCAGATGGTCGGTGACACGTGGAACTTGCAATATTACAATTCTATTTTGTCTATTTTTACGTGGTCATTATTAATTTCTCGAGCTATACCTAGGATTCGTCAGGATTTGTTTCGCCAAATTTTCTGCTCAGAAATTTCGAAATATTGGGCTCGTCACAATTACAGATCCCTATTTCGTTAAATTTTCCACTTAGAAACTTAAAAATATTTCATTTAACTTCGATTAATTTCTCGAGTTATGTTTTCTTATAATATACATAGAATTCGTCCGGATGGTCGGCGGCGCACGGCACTTACAATGCATAGAATGTTTCCTATCAGAATACATAACATACAATCGAGTATGATACAATCAAAGTTATCAAGTATGATTGAAGTGGTTACAATTTGTTTGCTAAATAGATTCACGTGCTACGAATCGATATTGCAAAATGTGTGCTCACGGTAAATAATTCGCCCGACTTGTCATGGAAACGGGAGCATCGAACAGCGTGGCACAATTGCACCAATCCCTAGAGAGAGAAACGTTCGAGCTAATATTTCAAATGGAAATATTTCTTTTTCCTGAACTTGTTCGAACTTTTAAAACGACGGAGAAAAAGTTTTCTTCCGTGTTCTTTTGCTCCCGTTACGTATTGAATTATCACACTTCTATCCGTAGCCGAGGAAATATTGAATTTTAAAAATATGCACACAGCACGGAAAGAAAATATCTGATGAAAAATATTCTGAAAGAAAATACACTTCGAGTATCGGTCTGAAATTTCTATAGTATATTCTCAAGATGAATTATCTTCCAATTATGTAAAAAAAGAAAGGATAATTTCGACCCTGGACATAGGAATACCCTTTTAACGAAACCAACCTCTCCAACAAAATCTAAAATCACTGTGGAATTCGTCGCTAACGACCTCGACGTTTATGCGACGTAAAACCACAAATAAAAGAAAAAAAAAACAAAAAAAAAGAAAGAAAGAAACAGAATAAGGAATTTACCTGTATATCGGTGCGTCTGCCTCCTCCTTGTACCAAATAACTAGGTGCAGCTTGTCCCCAGAGATCGGCGGTTCAACGTCGCATGGTAACTGAGCAATTCCACCTGCCACTGCCTCCGCATCTATCATTGTCACTGCAATGACAAAGACGAGCCGTGAGTAAGGTAAGGTACATCATAGGACGAACGGAGCGTGACCGGGCTCCGTGTCAAATAATATATGCTCGAACGATTTGTTGGACAGTGTTCAAACTCGTCCAACTATAATCGTTTGTAAAACTATTCCAACCCCTTTACCCTAAATTATGAACAAATGGAATCGTCTTCGAACATCGAATAATACTGAAACTGAAATTATTATTCATGAAATTATGAAATTATTAATAAAATAAGAAAAATTTTCTCCGACGGATTGTCTGAAATAAATCATCCCGATTTACAAGGTCGAATAATAATTTTCATCGTTCGCTTGGACGACCGCGATGATTCACGAGCACCCACGTCGGTCTCGTTACCGGTCTCAAAGGGAGTAAGGAAAAAAAAAAGACGAAAGTGTAATTAGCAGTATTAATCAAATGTAATTGAAGCGATTAACCGAGCCGCTCCGAGCTTCTGGCCTCTTTATTTGGCGCCCGGTGAATGCATAATTTTCCTCAACGATTATACTACGGGCAAATAGAGGCTAATAAGTGTAACGTTACATGGGCTACCAGGATACTTCGTTAATGACAATTACACTGTCTATATTTTCAGCGTGGTACGCGGGCAAACCACCGTCGAAAATCGAAGAGGGTTGTTCAACGCCGGGGGATGAGAATTTCATCTGGAGGGATGAAACATTTGTTCCATAATTTTTATTTGAAATAAGAATTGAAACCTTTGGTATAAAATTCAATATTGTCGGAAAGAAGAAATCTGAATGTTTTTATTATAAAAATGCTATTACTTCACAGAATTTTGGGAAAATTATTTTCTGTGATTTTCAAATCGTTTGAGTTTAGAATAATTTGATCCTAGCAGTTGAAAATAAACGTTTCAAAGATTTAATAATTTATTTTTGTTTAAATATCTTTAAACGCGTTTTAAACAAACCCTTAATCAACCCTTAACAATTTTAGGATAGATTTTTAATATATTCTCAACAGCCACGACCCAAATAACAGAATTTTCCCTTCGGTGTTCAAAATACAGGAATCAGCAATTTATTTTTATAAAAAAAGAATAAAAAACACGTCACGTATTCGAAACACGATAACAAACTCGATATCGCGAATCCAACGTTGAATAGCGAAACGTGTCAGTTGCGCCTTCAAACACCATCAAACTGACTATCTATAAACGTAAAAAAAAAGGGGGGGGGGGGAGAGAAGGGTGGGAGAAAAATTTCGATCCACCGGAAATTGCGTGGTCCTTGCTCGTTCGATTCTTATATGGAAAGATATAAAACGCTTCATTAATATTCACGACACCGTTCCATCGTCTCTTAATAGCCATCCTTTCGCTCCATATCCTTTGACTTCGGCAATCAGTAATTTGAATTATCATTTTGAAAAATGTGTGTTAAGAAAATTATACCCCAGTTTATGGTTTTATAATTTGTTCAAATATTATCGATCCAAGGGTAAAGTAATGATACTCCCATTTCAAATATCCAATGTTAAGCCGGTGTCAATTAAATGTTTGCAATTGTCATTAATTTACCACTATAGGTATGTACGGTTAATCAAATTGTTTTATTTTTTATACAGCTACTCTGTCCGTAGGAAGACAGCTGCCTCGGTCGATGATTACCGATTTGTCACGGGACAGTGACAATGACGGATTCCAGGTCAGCGATGAGAGACAATGGCCGATTAATCGATAGCTATTACGCGCAATCAATTATCGACCACCATACCAAGCTTCTCAAAGTTATCGTTCAAATATATTTCACATATTTTTCAAAC
The DNA here is from genome assembly GCA_943735885.1 of Stelis phaeoptera. Taxonomy (NCBI): domain Eukaryota; kingdom Metazoa; phylum Arthropoda; class Insecta; order Hymenoptera; family Megachilidae; genus Stelis; species Stelis phaeoptera. Next base: position 6,984,306 of record OX030939.1, on the reverse strand, counting down.
GTAGAGACTGTTTTGTTTTAGAAGTAAACGATGTTTCGTTAACGCTGGAATTACTGAATCGGCCAAAATAACTTATTCTAGGTTTCTTACTTTATTCTAATTATTCAAAACGAGAATGATTATTAATTCCATTTTCCTTTGGGAAAATTATTTTATCGAAAAAGAAAAGAAAAAAAGAATAAAAAAATATACTGATCGAATTGAGTAACCTCCTCTTTTTCGAAGTCGGTTAAAAATTTCAAGAAACAGAAATTTCGCGTAATACAGAATTATTTAGGAAAATTCAACGAATAATAATACTCGATCAATTTCGTATATCTGTTCATTTTTCCTCTGCGATGGACTCCGAATCAATTTAGCTGTCAATTTGATATCATTTGAATCGATAATCTTCAAAAATTCCAATAGATGGACAAGTATCGAATTTGACATATTATCTACCGTTTTAAAATGAAAAACTGAGCCCCCTACTACTTCATGACACGACAATCACTATTTTCAATATATTCTCAATCGTAGCACGAAAGAAATAATAATCAAAGGTTTGCTAATCGGTTTTCAGCTAACAACGGGTAGTATGATAAAGCCTGCTAATAGGCTCCCGGCAGATAAAACGTTAAATAGACGCACCATAAGAGATTATTCTCGTGGCTCGTGTTATGAATGTGTTAACGGTAAATAGTTAAACCGAGAGGCATCCAGTATCTTTTGTTTAACGCGGGATCACGAGCAACGAGTAGACCGACCACATTTAAAACACGCTTGCATATTCATAAGAGAAGGAATGTACTTAAGCGAGTTAACGACTCAACGAGTGCTGAATATTCTTGACAGTCGCGCGAACCGGCTGCGTTTTAATTATCGTTGCAAATTATTGTTGACGTCGGCCTGGTTGTTGTACGGAGAAATTATCGAACCGACGGCTATCCCGGAAACGACCTCTCTATTTAATACAAGATTCGGCTATTGCATGAATATACTTCAAACAGTATACGTCGATATACTAGATAACAGAAATTAGTTAAAAGAAAACCGATAAATTATTAAAATAAGCTTGTATAAAAATGCAAGCCACTCGAAAGAAGTACGGTTCGTGAAAAATCCAATTCACCTTTGTATTCGAGTACAATTTGTCTCCGAAATTATTTTCCATCGTCTCAATGATCCTGCTTCGTTTTTACTAGGAAAACTTTGAATGTATAGCTTGAATAATTAAAAAGGAATTGTCTAACAATAATTTTGAAATCTTCCTGAAAGCAGCTCGATTATCCGTAATACCAGTCTTTTAATATTCCTACGAATTATTTATACGCCATTCTCTGTTCGTATTTTCGATTCGACTTCCACACGCAGGAATATTTCCTGGGTCTAATGCGTCTGGGTCGCGTAAATCCGTCGTCGACGTCGCGAAACAGAGGAGCAAATTAATCGACGAGGCATTAATTATCGCGTCGGAGCCCCGCCACGGCCAAATATTCGGCAATATTGAAAATGGCAGCGCCACGACTTACGATCCATTTAACATATTCCCGATGAAAATTCGGCCGGGACCGGACGTTCGACGCTCGGAAGGGCGACAACGAACGTTTATCGATACCCGCGAACGGGGGAACCTCGACCGATCGGCGCCCAGAGGAATCGGCCCCCCGGCCTCGTTTTATGCGGCAACGAATTTAATTTACCCGTCGTCGGGAGCGTGAAAAATCGTTTTGGCTGTGTATTACGTTCACGCCAGGACCGGAACAAAGGGAACAATGCTCGATTGTTGCGGCACACAACTCTCCCTCGATTCTCGCCACCCCTCCCGATAGCTTAACGCGAATTGAAGAGGATCGTTCCTATTGCGATCGTGTATTAACCCTTTTGCCACCGACCATAACTGTAGGTGAGCTCCGTACAACACGGTCTCGGTTTACCGAGGTTTCCGCTAATAAAGGAGAGGGGGGACAAAAGTAACGACGTCATGAAAGCAACGTCATGAATTCTCCCTGTTTCCACAAATATTATTAAAACGCATTCACGAGGGGTGATCAAAAGTTAACGAGAATTTTCAAATTGCGCACGCTATACCTTGTCTATCGAGTTGATTCTTATTTTGTGTGTCGATAGCACTGCCAGCGACGTACGTGTCAATTTTCTAGCCAGCCGCGACGCTTAGTTTGTGTTCGGTGATTTTTGTGTGATGAAATGTCGGATCAAAGAGTTTGCCGTTTTGCTTATCCAACAGTTCTTGGCGAAACACGATTCCGTTGTGATGCCGCAATCCCTCTATTCTCTAGACATGGCCCCCCTGTGACTTTTTCCTATTTCCCGAACTTAAAAGGACAACGTTTTCGAATAATAGATGAGATAAAGGCGAAATCGCAGACCGAGCTCAAGACGATGCCTAATGAGGCGTTCAACAAGTGTTTCTCAAACACTGAAACTATGTTGGCAAATGTGTATATCACAGGGGAACTATTTTGAAGGGGATGAAGATTTCTTACCAAGAAAATTAAAGATTCTTATTACTTTTTGATCACACCTCGTAAAATTGACACTGCGTCGTAACGCGTATCACTTACGGTGGATAAACAAAATTAATTATTTCGATCATTCAGATAAGTGTCTACTATTTCGATCTTATGATTAATACTCATAGCTGAACTGCAAATCATGAGCCAATTATTTGTTACAGTTGTTTTTGTTTGTTAGAGATTAGGAACAAAAGTTTAACGTTTACATACTTTATTATAATTTGGTTCTACTTTAGAATACCATTACTAGAGAACGATGAAAAATAAAAAGAATCTTCTTACGACACGAGACTCGTACAATTCTTACAGATTTCGTGGACAAAGGATCTAATTATTTGGTAAGAAAGAAACGATATACTTCTGTTAATTCCTTGAACCTGTACCTGTACCGGCTATAGGACAGCTTTTAAGGATTAGCGAAGGAAACCACCACGACGGATCGATAAAAATACAAATTATAATACCAACGGTATCCAGTATCTGTTTTCGGGTACGATAAATTAATTTCTCGATTGGAATTGAAACAAACCGATTCCAAAAACACTGGAATCGACCGAATCGATACGATTCATGAGACGGGTAACACGTTGCGGGTATTGTTGCCGGAAAACCTTTTTCCAAATGGAACCTTCATTTTTTTTCTCCCCCCTCCCATTTCCGATGATCCGTCGACGCAACGGTACGCGAGCTACATTTGAATACATGATTGGTAAATTTTTTCATTTCTTTTTTTATTGTTTTTGTTTTTATGCGTTCGTTTCCATCATTCGTTCGTTACGCCAAAACCACGTATTCAGTTATTCCTGTTCGATGAGTTGTTCTCGTCACGCGTAACAGCTACCGATTAATTTTTGTTGTTTCATTTTACCTCGATGACGAAGCGTATTAAAGCGAGCTGTCACGCCGGTGAACGAAAATGCAACAGCAAGATTGGTTATGAAAATAAAAAAAAATAAAAAAAGGATATATCAAAAGGTTCGTGTCACGTCGAACGCCATGGCAGGCAACGTACAGTCGAACAATTAATATTTCCAGCATCAAAATCCTCCCAATTTGTAATTTTATCTTCAACAAATATGACGTATTCTTTGTACGATATTTCGATGTATTTTTTGTACAAATTTTCGAGCATTTAATGACATCGTTTATAATTAGAAAGATTATTCTCTAGGTTGAGAAAAACTGGGTGGAACTCACCAGAAATATTGTATCAAAATTGTAGAATATTCCAAACGACGCACGACCAGTTATTTTCTATTAATTATTATGATAATATTGATTTAAGGTCGGTATTCTGATTTGTAAGATCTCTGTCAAAAGTTTAAGTAATGTAATATGAAACTAATTAACATATTTAAAAAGATATTCTTCACTGGAAAGTAATATTTATATTAATATGCGTTTTTAAGAGCAATAGAAACATTTTTACGCATATTTTCTCGTATGTAAACTTTTGCGTTTAATGCTTTCCGGAAAGACTGTATACTTGATTTGCAACTAACAAAAACGGAAATCTGATAGGGTGAAAATCAGTAAGCGTCTTACTATTCGCATTGCGAGAAAACTCTATCTTAAAATAAATTTATTTCTCCCGTAATACGCTGTATTTTGAAATTTGTAAATATCGTGTAAATAAATATAATTTTCCCAAACCTCAGCAAACGTGGCAATTTCTCCCGGTATTTTCGCTCGACACTAAAAGGGTTAAAAAGTAACAAAACATAGTCTGTACACAAATATTAATACTAACGTTTCTAAGATGTTTAATTTTGAAAAGTTTTACCATTTCTTCTTCAATATTTCATCAAAAATAGATAAATTTCATGAACTTCCATAAGAGCCCATATTAAAATTCAAATTGTAATAACTTTTGAAGAGATTTCGCAAATTTGCTTCAAGCTTCGCACAATGCTTTATTAATATAATACTTATCACCTGACAATATTTTTCTTCTAACGGGTTATACAACCTGAAGCAACAGTCACCGGTGACCAGCACCCGAAATTTTTTACAATCAAATAATTACCAACAGAAATAACAAAATAAACCACGGATAACGTTAACATTGAGCTACTAATGCTAGCTATCGAATTGAAAAGTTAAATTTGAAAATTAGTTGATTGTATTGTTAATAATTAGGATTTCAGCGTGTCTGACTACTCACGCCCCTTTTCACTGTGGCAGTCAACGTGTTAAGTCGTCGATACGGTTCAACAGAAAGTTTCCTTGCGAAATTAACGAACGTTGGAATTGCATTCGAGTCGCGAGGATTAAAAATCGCGCTGTCTCTCTTAATTACTCGCGAAAACGTTGAAAAATCAACGATCCTCGACAAATTGAATCGCAAACAACTGCTAAATCTCGTACGAGAAAAAAGGAAACGTAAGAACAGTCGTGAAAATAATTATGGCATGCACAGAAACATCAGGTCGGTGTAAAGAAAGAAATATGGAACGAGAAGAAAGAAAATGGAACGTGGGAGGGGAGGAGGAAAAAGAAACTGGCGAAAATGAGTGGAAAAAGAACGAGAAGACGGTGAAGATTTTTATGAAAAGCAAGGATTAGATTTACCAAACAAGAGTCGAGTCGCGTGGTAGGAAATGAAAGCGGAACGGAATGGAAGCGGCCAGTAAAATTCACTCAGAGCATCGGCCAGACGAAAAGAAAACTAAATGAAAATGCTTGTTTGCGATGGCAAAAACGACTTTTGCCGCAAACAATGTCGTCGAGCATTTAAAATAGGCTACGCGATCCACGATTTTTCCCGCCGATCCGTTTGACATCGGCTGCAAAAACGTCCGCTTCCCGACAATTGATTATTTAAATCCGCTGCTTCCTTTTTCTGAAAGTCCATTAGGGTGGGTTTACACTAGGCAAGTAGACAAGATCCGAATTTCTCGGTTTCTAGCCTTGCCTGTACTAGGCCTGTCGTCTGAAAAGGAAAATGGTTCTTTCCCTTTTTTCCTAACGAGCTGGAAATATTGCATATTGCAATACGGAATATTGCCAATCCTCAACAGAAGATCCTCAAGAAATTTGGACCATCCATTTGCCTATCTACTTGCCTAGTGTAAACTTACCTTTACAGATAGGGTTACTCTTATTCCCATCCCCCTTTCTTCTACTCTTCATCGTGATTTGAATCCTTGTCTATTGTCACTTACGGTACACAAATTAATTAACACGTTTTTATGGGAATATTATTGTCCTAATCAAAATACGGAATCATTGCATATGCTATTTTATTCGATGGTTAAATAAAGAATTTTGTTACCTGGACATATGGCGATTGATCATCGACCGATATTCGAGAATTGAATTACAATGTAACGTTATTAACGACACGAAATGATATTGCATTATAACGTAATACGCATTTAATGTAATAATGTTATATTCATTTTATGGACCGATGGATTGTAAAATCGAATTGGGGAATTAACAATCTGTCCCTGCCATCAATCCTATAATAATGTTATATTTAATAATTTCCTTCTATTTCGAGAAATCAAAAGGTTCGCCTCATTATACCTTCATAGAAAGTATCTCAACTATGAATAATTAATATAAAAAAGTCATATTTCCATAATATCATGAAGAACCATCAAGAACTTTTCGAAACGTTATTTCTGTAATTTTCTGCTCGTATCGAAAAAGGTTTGCAGTAAAAAATGAAAGAATTTTTACAAACGGGTTGTAAAATCACACGAAATAGAACAGTGATAAAAATTTACAGAAAATTCGATCAACAAAATATTTCATAGGGGGGATAAGTATCTACATGAAACCGCGGTATAAAACTTTCTTGCACCCAGTGTATTCCGCGGGGGAGCAACTATCTGTGAAAAGGATGAGAAAAAATTTGTTCGCATCCTCCACATTCCACGGACGAGCAATTCTGTTTCGTTCAGTTAAAACGTCCTGTTTACTACTTTTCCATTTTTCAGGACATTATGAAACACGTGGAATTTGAAACGTTTTTGTCTACCATTTAAGGGCAGTTCAAACATCGCAGAAGTGATTTAATTTATTCGCCCTGACTGTTTCGAATAACGATACTGCGTTCTGGAATATCGCGTGTATCGTTGGTTAAACCTTCGGGAGTTTAGGTTAGGGTTAAGTAATAATGCGTCGTGAAAAAGTTAAGCACTTAAGAAGAAAATTCAGGGTGTTCAGTTTTAGAACACAAAGCACACAATTCTTCAATATCCGTCAAAGTGAATAATTATTCAGCAAAAATCGGACAATAACTATACCATTTCTTGATAAACGATCGCAACGGTGGCCAAAGAATAACCCGAATTCGGTTCGCTACTTTTCCACCTCGGTTCGATAATTCTCGTTCTCCCCGGGGATTGTTCGCGGATTCTCGTCAAATTGTAAGCGATCGCAAATATTCGTTCGCGGTTCGACGTTTATTGATTCTGCAAATTAGTAAGAAGCGTAGCCGAAACGAAGGCATCAAGGGGATCGGGTAGTCTGGTTGATGGTTTGCATGAAATTTTCCGTGGAACGGGATCGATCGACATCGATTAATGCGAAGGCAGACGGGAGAAAACCGAGTTGGAAGTCTTAGTTATGCCGGCATTGAATACACAAGGGCGGCGAGATTTCAATTTTCGACGGCCGGTTAATGGACACGAGGCACCACTTTACCAGATCACGATCTGGGCCTCGTGCAAACACGATGTAATTAGTCGACGTCGAACGACATGCAAGTGAATTAAGACGCGGCTTATGGCCGGTCAAATATTTGCCAGCACCCGCGATCTCGCCACCCGTAAAGACCGACCATGGTAAACGGGGGATTTCCGGTAACCGTGTGCCTTTAATACAAGGTATAAAAAGAATTTCGTGCCAGCCATTCTCAAATTAAACCTTGGAATTAACGCTTCCAGCAGACTTTCGTTTCTGACACGCGAATTGTAATTTTCACAAAATTTCATTCGCAGTATAAAATTTCAAGAGGTGAACAGCCCCGTTTTAAATCCGACACTGGCTTCGTAAGCTAGTATTGATTTTTAATACAAGCGAGGGTCAAAATTGATCCCATTATTTTATTTATTACAATAAAAATATATGTTTGATTATTTGATTAGAAATCAGACGTTATGTTGCGAATTATTTCCTTTAACTGCGAAAAATTATTTTCTTAAAATCAAAGAAAGAAAAATGATAGTCGAAGGTGAGTTAATTTTACTGAGAGTATATGTACGCCTTTCGTAGTCAAAGGGTTAATAAATTAAGAATTTCTTTCGAAAAATCAACGTTTATTTCATAAGGAGTTTAATGACCCCTGATGATAAGAATACGTTTAGTGATACAAATCCTTAGTTATTGGTAGCAAACACTAACGACTGGCATTCTTATCTAATTTATTATATATAAATTTTGTTTCTACAATAAATAGTTTCTAAGATATTCGATGAAATACGATTTGCAGCCCCGATCTCTAAGGACGTTTCATCTCGCCAGAAAGAGTATACATTAATTATTGTTGCAAATATTAAAAATATTACGTTGTCCTAAAACTTCCATTCGTTTCGCTAATAAATAAAGGATGTGTAATGCTTTATGTTTCATGTCATGTTATCGAGTTATGCATTATTGTTTTAACACTGTCAGACGAAACGTTGTGTGCAGATAGGGAAAGAAACTCTTGAGACAATCTAATGCTTACATCCTATGTTAAATTTTTTTTATCCTTTCCAGAATTAATTAGATCCTTTCGATTCTGAAAATTGATTGAATTCAAATAAATTCATCACAGAACATTCGTAACTATGCGAATAATTCCCCTGCAAGTATAGCTAAGTTCTCTTTCGCCCACAAAATAAAAACTGAAGATCCTCCAAGTACCACAACCATTCCACTTCAACCTGACGAGAATCCACTACGCGTTGATTAATTTTTTACTCGATCGTTCGCGTGTCGCGAGCCGCGGTTTCACGTTCTTTCTGCGCTGGCTTTCCTCACCCTCTGGTCCCTCGACGATTCAACCCATCCAGCAGTTATTAACACCGTGTCGACTTCGTGACAGAGAGAAGCAGAAATCGCTGGATCGCGATCCCCGAAACCGGTCTCGTCGACAAATTTAATAACCGAACGCGTGGGTCGATTCCTTCCCTCCCTCTGGTCGGAGACCAGGAACAAAAAGAACGCTCGGAAACCGAGGAAAAAGGAAGATGACAAGGAACACCCTGGCGAGGACAGTAGCGGATCCATAGGCGGCGATCGCCCTCTTCAAGAATTATAAAATTAAAAGAATATTTCGTATTACGAAATAAAATTGCTGATATAATACAAATTTCAATATTACCTTAATTTTATTAGATTTTAATCTTTTTTCTGTTCTTTTAATAAAAGAAATTATACCGCGATCGTTTTGTTTTCTATAACTCACAAATCATTTGTACGAAGTTCGTTATTTTGCGAGTAACGAACGAAAAGCCAAAAGTAAGAACTACTCCCCGTCCTCAAAAATTTGATTGCCATTAAATTATAAATTAACGGTGTTTATTGTTTAATTTTCAGACCGGTAGACAATAAGCCGCAAAGGGAAAGTTTCACAATCCTCAAGTTTCTCTTCGAGAAATGATTCGGTATCCGCCCCTGGCGAAAGGAGAAGGCAGCCGTACATTAATTACTCGGATGTTATATGCATGCTGATGGGATACATATGTATGAAGCACTTGTAAGTAAGTTGTTCGCCAAGGGGATATTCCCTTCGGGAACCGGGCGTTCCACCATCGTGGTTTCAACGTTGTCTCGGGCTGTTTCAAACGTGGAAAAATCATTGTGCTCCTCCGGCAGACGGGCGAACCAGGGTCGGGGAAAAGGGGCTCGATTTCCAGGAACTTTGGTCGCGAACAAAGTCTCGTGGGACGCGGAAGAAAAAAGCGTCGTGCCTCGGCGACGATCCGTTGGATCGACTCGTAACGAGTTGGCGAGCTGAATTCGACCAGGGACGAGGAGGAATAATCAGTCGGAAAATTCAGATTAAAGACCGTGGTTACTCGATATCCTAAATCAGGCTTGTTGTTTTATTTGCTAACCCATTCAATCTTTAGAGCGCGGAAAAAATATATAGATATAGATTACAGAAGGGTAATAATTGATAGGTTTGTAATGGAATCCAAGAAATGGCAACTGTTCAATTTTCCCTGAAATCATGGCGTTGGCTAATTTTCTTACGCGCTATTACTTAGCCCCGAAGCAACGCGACCAGAAACGGAAACAACGAGTGACGTTTCGTTGAAATATTATCGTTGTAAAAGCGACAGCGAGCCGCACCGTCGTTTCCTGGATAATCCCTCGAATGTCTTATGTGTCGCAGACACCGAGGACAACCAACCACGGTTTCTCTGATGAACAGAACACACTATTTGTGTCGGTGTGTATCCGTTCCATTTTTCCCTGAAGGCGTTTTCCTTTGATACCAGCTCTCGCTCCAGGTTGCTCCACGTTATTAATTGCCCTGTCGAGACCGTGATATTTCCCTGTCCGAACACACTCATACATGATGGAATCGATCGAGAATTGCACTCGAAGCTTCCAGTTGATGATACTTCGGGAAGTTAACGCGTGTGGCTACCACTCTTTTTTAACATTGTTGGCTGTCACGGTGAACATCGACGGATCAAGATACGGAGAATTATATTTTATTAGCGATACGATGGATTAATTTTCAAATTTTAACTTTCAGATTGGAAAGTATTGTTGTCTTCTTTTTGTTTGATTATTTGGTTAAGGGAAAGAGGCACCGGTCACTGGTGACCCTTCGACGTAGGTAGGTTATGGTATTGTCAGTAATTCTAATTTTATCGACGTCTCAGATTTTATACAAATTATTTGGAATTATTTGGAATTATAAAAGAGTAGAAAAATCATTAAAAATACAAAGTTCCAAATTGAAAGTCTAAATTTGAAAATTAACACGTATGGTAAAACTTCAAAAAACTTCGAAGCTACCTTTTCAAATTAAACTTTAAATTTCCAAATCTCACTGTCGTTCAACATTTTTCTTCTGTTTTCATTACAATTACCAACGACTTCCATCGCAATAATTAATTAGTGTTTTAACGTCCTGCTCGTTTACGATTAACGTGTTAGAAGTGTCATAAACATCTTTTAAAAAAATGAAGCCTGATTTTCAATTCGCAACACGTATTTCGACACAAAGTATGCGAGAAGATGTCATCCGAAGATTAATCCAGCGTGACATTCGAGTCAACGAGAGTGTACACTCTTTGACGTTCCATTTTCCTTGCAACGTTATCTTCTGTTTTCTTCTTTCGGATCCTCACGGACTGCTGACGTTTCTCACTTTGATAACGCATGAGCACTCCGAGGTAAGAATTTCGTGGTAACACCGAGGTGCAAGAGGATCAGACACGAGCTCCTGGTGATTTGAGTGGTTGGAAAGAATTTTGATGATTAAATTGAACCCCGTAACACGTTGATAATTTTCAGGTAGAAACCGGTTTGATTTTATTCCTTACGTTTTAAATTTATCATCAGTTTATCAAAGTTGAGCTCTTGATAACATAATTTAGATCTCTTCGAGTCATAATTGGTATTTAATATGAGATACCCCTGACCCTAGCATCTAATCCGTAACCCTTGCAATGTTAAGTCCATTTTTATACCAGCTACTAACATTTAGTATACGTAGACTACAAAATTATTAATTACCGAGTCGTAATCAGTATAAGACACCTCTAATCCCCTAACTTTGCAATATTAAATCCATTCGAGTCGTAATTGGCATTTGATACAGTAAATAAGACGTGAGATATTAAACAAAAAGTAAACAAAAATCCAAATTCCCTTGGTATCCAAAGGTGTCAACCGTACGACGGAATCGTTCTATCACCTACAATTTTCAAATTGGCCATTTTGCACAGTTATCCCCTGTCGCGAAACTTCCCCAAGTCGCACTTCCAGTACCGCCCGGTTAATTCAACCGATCCGATCACGAGTTGAACAATTAATTCCCCGGCAGCATCGGCGTGCACGACACACCTGGGGTGATGCCGATGAATGGATCAAATTAATGGGCATATGGCACGCGAGTATCGCGTAGAGAAATTTTTTCGCCGAATAAACAAACGGGTACGTACGCGGGCTTTTCAACCGGCGCCATATGCGTTCGTACAGGGATTCACACCGGACTCGAAATAAAGAGAGAAAAAATAGAAAGGAAAGAAAGAAGAAGGGGTGGTTGTACGCGTCGGCGGCGATGGAAACAAGGGTGGGACAGCTCGTGTTTTTTCGATATAATCGGACGTCGGGTGACAATGAGACTACTTTGTACCCCGACTTTGTCGTGTCGCGAGGGTGACTATCGTCGGTTAACGCTACGGGCTTTACAACCTCTGGAAGCTCATGGGGTGTCTTTGCCACCACTGTTTCTCTCCATGGAATGGCTGTTTTCTCTCCTGCTTCTTTATTTCGCTGCTTTTCAACCGAATCACGGGCGTAATCATCGCGACGGGACGCGGATTATTTGTTACGGGGTTGTTTTCTTGTTTTTTTCTTTCAAGGGGGATGAAGCTCGCGGAATTTCCTTCGCGTTTACCATGGATTCTTGCGTCCAATTTTGATTACTTCTTGGTAATACCAGCAGGTTCTTTCCTTCTCTTTTTCTTCCTTTGTCCGAACGATAATGGTTCGAAGCTTGAATAGAAATTTACCGTAGCAGCAATAAAGGTCCAAGGAACCATTACTTGCTAAATTTTTAGTTTTATTATTACGTGTCATCGAGTTGTACGAACAGTTCGAAATCTAGCCATCATTTAATTTCCATGTGTTGTTCCTTGGTTTTTATTACTCGCTACAGTCGTTACTGAGGGTGCACTCGGTACCACCGGAAGACCATCGGTGGGGATGGAATTTCGCACCCTAGAATTCGAGTGCCCGAAATTTCGTCTACTCCCTCAACAAGGCAAATAAATATCGACGCTTCGCAGCGGAGCGAGACATTACCACAAATTTCCTTGCTGTTACTATTTTGCCGAGACTATTAAAATAAAGACTTGAAATTAATCAATGCTTACTGGGACAATATTAGAGTACCAACATTGGTTTAAATCAAATATAACTATGAGAGATGCTTAAGAAATTGTTTAAGAATAGATTATTTACAAAATTTGGATCGGTCCTCGAATGGTTGAAGTAAGGTTACCATTTACAGAATATCCAGTACAATAGCTATTAGTACAAAGTTTGAAGTCGCCATTGGTGAGAAAATGAAATTATTCGAAATTTTATATTATAATTTTTATGCTTCTTTGATATCGTGTGTACACACGATCGTATCGCGATTGAATCTCGATATGGCAACCACGGGATCTTTCCTCGGTGTATCCCATTCTCCCTTTCCAATTATTGTGCAACGTTAATTGGATTTATTTCAGTCGAATGGGAACACTGTGAATTTCGACCGACTTAAATACGATTTAATTAAACGGAATGTTTCAATCTCATTGGGGGGTTTACTTATCATCTTATTCGGGCTGAAAATGTGATTCGAACGAAAGAAATTGGGGCTGCTTGTATTCCATCGCAACGAATTGTACCGGAAATCGTAATCGAGTTCGAATCTCATTGGGAATGGTGATCGTCCACGTAGATTGGAATATCTGATGAGAAATCCGTTGAATTTACACGTCACAATTATTTAACTCTTTCGCCCAGCTTCCGCTTTGCTAACAAATTCTCTCAGTGTCACGTTCAGAATATTAATTATCAGGAAATATTACGTTCACAGAATTGATAATGTTGTTGAAAATTCCAATGTTCAAAGTGTTAAGAATTATTTATTTATAATCCGTCGAGTAATTATTGAAATATCAAGGATCTGAGAATTAATCAATTTCAAAGTAAATTTTAGTCACTCACAAATTGTTACAGCGTCGAACGTTTGTAAGATTCCGTTCGTCAATAGTTATCGATAAAATTAATTTCAAGAACTGACAGCAGAAAAAATTCTATGCTGAAATTTGCAATTCATGATTTCAGTGAAATTAAACTCCATGGTGTTTGAAGGGGTCGAAAGAAAAAAAAAAGGTTCATGGTTTTTCCAGCAGTCGGAGCAAATGCTTGCTAATGGATTTAAAGGGATCCAGGGACACGTTTCACGTCAATCTTCCATTTTACCACGTTCCATTTCTATTTCATATTCGAGGGACGTCCACCAAAAGTTCAAGGATCAAACGTTAATCCGAATTACATCCCATCGTTTCCTGGATCAACCGATTCGTTTTTATCCAGGAAATCGTCGAAATAATTAATATCTGTCATTTCTCTTCCGTAATTAGTTTCGGTTATACTCCCTCTGCCCGAAAATATGTTATACATTTGCGAACGAAATCAAATAAAATTAAAATTAAATATAAAAAGAAATATTAGATAATCCAAATTTAGTTAAAGTGAGATCAAGCCTTGTTGAACGCTTTATTAATAGCACCGCGTTCTAATTTTACTTTGTTCTTCATAATGCTGTAATACCTGTTGCAAGATACCATGACGTTGTTCATTTGCTTCTATTTGACATCTCTTCTTTGTAAATTCACGTTATTTGAGTAAAAAATTTTCCATTTATTTTATTTTTCTTCAAAAAACTAATTTCTGGTCTTCAAATTCCAACTTAACTCAAAAGCAACGCCTGTCAAACATGTTAGGTTATTTAGCTATCAATGTATAACAATACCAATATAACGAGCCAGTTGCTTTCGAAACTCTAGATAATCTAAAATTTTCTTTCAAACGCATGAATAACACTTTATGTGTTAAAATGGTAATCAAAGGTTTAATAACAACCTTCCATGCATACTTAACAATCACAGAACGATCGCCTTTATATCTTCTTCAAGGTTTCCGCGTCTCGGCAACAAAAGTCTAGCCTTATTCCTGTCCTAATTCCCGGCCTAAATTCGTGAGATCCAGTGAAATTGTTCGAAACAACGGCCTTTACTCGCCCACCTTGGCACTGCGATAGTTCTCGGTATTTCTGTCTTGCGAAGCCGCCTTAAAGCATCGCATATGCATGCAGCTTCCGTAAATATGAATTCATTTCACCCTGAACACCCGGCGACCTAGCCGTATCGTTGCGTATCTCTCGCAGCCGCCACCGTTTCGATCCCCTACTCTTCATCCGAGCCACCCTTGCGAGTCTGTTTTCACGCCACCCTCGTCGTATCTCCTCTCGTCCTGGCTCCCTTTCGCACACGCCCGTCTTCCTACCTCTCCTTTCGTCGCTCAACCCTCTCGCTTCCGCCTCGATTCGTCCGTACAACGCGACTCTTTCACGGCCGATCCTTTTTCTTTCTTTCTTTTTTTTTTTTTCGCGTGTTTCCTCCTCGACGAACGGAGACGAGACGTTTCCCTTTCGACGAGCTTTCGCCGCTTCTACGACGCTCGTCGAGATTTCTGCGTACGAGTGGGCCTCCATTTTGATTCGTTGTTACGCGTCGGGGTTGGGAAAGGGTGCAGCCACGCACCCTTCTGGGGTGTCTGGGTGAACACGCACTCGGCTATCACGATAATCTAACAGCCGACGTACGTATCCGTGAATCGCGCGTCGGTCTTCGTCGCGTTCAGAATTGTAGATTCATGGGATCCTCGAGGCTTTTGGCTAATTGCGATTCACCGGCGTTGTACATTCTGTCTTGCATATATTCGGTGTTGTGGCAATTTTTCAAGAAAATTTCTCCTCCCAATATTATGTATGGTTGGATATCGCTGATTTATGGACAGGTAAACTAATTTCTTACCTATTTAATTACTTTATTCACATTTGTATATTTAGTTAACGATGGACTAATCTTGCTAAACTGATTCTTTAGTATTCTATTAATAATAATGAGCTACCAATTTAACTTCTTTAAAATCAGCCGCCAAATATTTCCACCCCGTTGATGAAGTACTTGCCATAATTCAAGGATCATATTCGTTCGAGTCGTGCCACTTTTGAAACACGTACGCGCGAAATGATCCTCAAGGTCTACACTGCGTCGGGCACGACGATCTTGCGGATCCAGACTTTGACCCCTCGCACTTCCGGCCCCTTCGAGTCGGCGTTCTACGTACGGTCGTATCTGTTCGCTTTAATTGGGATCAGCTTGCCAGCCACTTGTCGCCAGACAAACGAAAGACTGAACGAAAATGAGTGACAACTCCCGGGAGGGTTGTGAGTGTTCGCCGGGTTTGGTTCGTCGCCGAGCCACGTTTGTTTTCCCTTGGTGTCGCCCTTTGCCCTTCAACGACACATCTCCATTTTCAAACGCATCTTCGTTAACGCCGCGACCTTCGTCGCTTTTTTTAGGGTGTCGTCGTGACGAGTTTTCCCGTCACGGGGATGATACGCGTGACTCATCTGCCGAGTGTTATTCGAAAAGTATCGCACTTTGTCATCCTGATACTGCGTGAAAATTTTTATAAGTTAAAGTAAGGTTTGGTGGAAATATTGTTGTCTTAATATGCTCGATACTGAGATTTTGGTGAAGCGGTATTAAAGTTTGAAACATACAAATTCTGACGTAATTTGATGACAGAAAAGTATCTCGAAATACCACTTATGGCATATCAAATTAAAGCTTGAACATAGACTAAAATAACCATACAAAGATTTCAATAATATTCTTAATAGAAGATAAATGGCTGCTGGTTATAGCCAAAAGTTATCGATTTGAAAACGTATATAGTCTGATCCAACTTCATCACAGAAAAGTATCTCAAAATTCCACTTACGACACGTCAGATTAGACAAACGGGTGGTAGGAAAAATACACGATTGCAGAATTGGATATTTAGCAATGCGACATCCGATGGCAGTAACTATAATTAAATTCTTTTTATTCTGTATCACCTATCAACGATCCCATCGAATTGTAACGTAAGTTGCCATACAATTCTATCAGTATTCAATTTTACAGATACTTTCGCTATAATATTGCGAAATTGAAATCATGATATCGTAGTCACACGTTTACCACATTCGTCTAATTTTACTTACAACCAAGTATTTTTCAAATAAATATATCAACATCTAATTGTTATTTGGAGAATTCCTTTGGTTGTTACCATGTGTACCATAACCACCCTTGAAATTCAGAAATTTTCTTTAAACGTCATACGTAGGATATTTATATCAAACGTGGTTCTTCGCTGAGGGATCAGATTATTTCTTTGGTCACGGATGAAATTCCCTATCGTTCGGGGGTAATTTAGATGCGGGCGATAAATCAGACACGTAACGGCAATATGTTCACGACAAATTGTCCGGCCAACTTTCGCCGGGCGTTTTCTCCTTTCTTCGCGTTCGCGGTTTTCATCTTTAACCGCACATATTTTCCGACCGAACGAACCCCGCTGACGTTCTGGTTTAAACGTGGCATACGTTGTTGAATAATCGTGCGAACTTCGGTCATTAGGTCGTGTAATTAGTTCACCTCTGCTCGCCAACGGATTAATTCGACTCGTTACGCGAACAATCGTAACCCTGTTACGTGGTCACTCCCTAGAGTTCCTTGGGTCGTTCAATTTTTTCAAGGGTACGTTTGTCTGAAATCCGCAACGAAAGCTGTTCAATAATAATTCATTTAACAAATCAATTTAGATGATTTTTCGGAGTTATTATTTCTGGAAATAGAGGGAGAACAATTCGCTTTGCAAAGTTGTAGGATGGGTGGGTGGTTGGGAAAGGCAAGGCTAATATTATACAGAATAATAACTTCATTATAATAGATAATTGGAAATATGTACGAAACTTTCGCGTGACTCGAGTCGAGTCGACTTTGTTTTTGTGGAAGGAAAATAGAATTTTCAGGTGCAATACACACTCTTGTCATTTTGCAAGCGAGATATATTGCAACTTGGTGATACACAATATTTCTTCCTTTCGTCAGAGTTTTGCCAACTTACTTTTTCCAGCAACAAGCCTAATTCACATTTCTACTCATTTGACAAAATAAACATAGTTTTTTCATCCTTCGTACATTTTTAAATTATAAAATTCGAAAGGTGAGCACAGAGATCCTCGAAATCCAAAAAACTGGTTAAAATAAAAATCTGTCTGTTTGTTTAATAATTTCAACTCAACTTCTTTATTATTTTGGATTCGGACAGGGTCTTTAACCCTTTAACGTCAGAGTTTTTGATTGTGTAAAAAGAATCGATGGTGGATAATTTAGGGTCCCAATTTTCTTTAAATTGCTAAGAAAACCTTCATAGCATATATATTTTAATTAATGATAAGAAATCATTTTCATCGAAGGTAGAATATTCAGACGTTAATTTAAACGCTTTCTATATTTTTATGCTTCCCTTCTCGTCGAATTATTTATCGCAGTTCCAATGTACATAAATGTTTCCTAGGAAACGTCCAACTCGATTATATCGACGATCGAATCGAAAGTTAAGCGACGAGTTTAACGCGAAAGGTGAGGAAGAATTTCATGAAAACGGCGTGAAGAAGAACAAAATCGATCGGAAGTTATCGCGAAGTCTTAAGATGATTAAGACTTGGAACATCCAGTTGATGCTCTTTATAAATTTTCTGAAGGGACAAGTTGAAAATTGTTTCTCATCGCTGTTAATATGATTTTATAGTGAAAATAAATTTTGAGAAACTCGTGAGGTGTAAAGAGATATTTTTGTCAAATTTTATTTTGGGCTCGTTAAATAGAATAATTTTAACGTGACTGATAAAGGAACATTTAGCAAAGTTTCAGCTTTAATTTAGGCCTTTTTAAAGTTATTTCACTGATCTGCTATAGTGGTAATTAATAGTGCATAATTAATATATAGGATTGGAAGTTATTTTATGTTAATTACTGTTGCGACGGTATTGTGCATGTTTCTTTTTCTTAATAAGGTAAATTGAAAGGAATTTGCACCAAGATTGAGACGTCATTAAACGTTAACACTGATTGTTAATTAAGTGGCTGTATTAATTGTCTTAATTAGAAAGTAGGTATTTAAAGATATCAGTCTGTTCGGTGAAACTTTGCTAATAATTCTACTACACTTTTCCTCTTGAAAATTATTAAAAGACCAACAATGGAACATATTACCATAATTTTAAAACTAACGAACGGGCATAAAAATTCTTATACAATTCTTATACGATTCCAGATCTTATACAAACAATAATTTTGATTCGTTTGTCGAAATTTTCTCATTCGTTTTGCATAGTTTTTAAATCTTCTTGAATTTTTTCACGAGGACCTGCGTTTTCATGTAATCCATGGAGATTCTTGCTGGCTAAGGTCCGAGACACGAAAAAAAAAGAAAAAGAAAGAAAAGAAAAATTCAAAGGACAGAGGGATTCTTTAGAGTCAGTCGCTCGGTTATTCCGAGTGATCCTACAGGACATTGTGGAACAATGTAATTTCTTCCTTCTTTTTTTTCCTCTCCTCTCCACGCTCCCCTTAATTCCTTCCCTTCTGTCGCTTCCCTCGACCGTCTTCGAGGTCCCTCGACGTGGAAATGTACCGTGAAAATGGAAGCGAATAAAACAGTACTGCCACGTTTCTGAATAATAACCTCAGACAACTCTTCTCACGAGATTTCAAGATCGTTTAAAGAAACACGAATCGAAGAACTGGTTCGTGACTTTTCATCATCATATCCGTTTCCTTAGCTGATCAAATTGTTTATCATTGGTCTTTAATTGTGAAACAATGAAAAATCTTTTGATCGACAGTGCATTTATTGTGCAGTACAATTTTTAAAATTTATTTTTATGGTATTACATGTTACGAATTTGGAGCGTTAATTAGGTGCTACACAAGTACTTAGTAATATCTAATTAAATGATAACGCCCAGTTATCTGGATAATATTTATAATATCTAGTTAATAATACCTAGCAATACCTGGCTAGTAATACCCAATTAAATAATAATACTAATTATCTAGGTAATACCTGAGCACTTAGTAATACCCAGTTAATAATACCTAATTACTTAGGCAATACTTAGGTAGTAATATCTAATTAAATAATAATACTAATTATCTAAGTAATACCTGAGTACTTAGCAATACCTAGTTATTTAGATAATACCTAATTAAATGATAATACTTAGTTATCTAGGTAATACCTAAATACTTAGTAATACTTAGGCAATGCCTAGTTAGTAATATCTAATTAAATAATAATACTGAGTTATCTAGGTAATACTTAATTACTTAGAAATACCTGCTCAATAATACCTAATTACTTAGGCAATGCCTGGCTAATAATACCTGATTACTTAGATAATATTTCTTCCACTGAACGTTCCAAATTACCTTAAACCGTAGATACTGAAAACTTTCCAGTAGTTCCAGAATTTCGCGTTAAAGTTGTAATATCAAAGAAATAATCTTACATTTTAAAATATCCTCCAATTGTACATATACATATACGTCCCTGTTGTTCGCGAAAGGATTAATCGCTCAACACAAGTCTCAAGCTTCAAGGTACAATAAAATTTCCAAAACTTCGCTTTACAACAATTAAACGTTACGAACATTACGTAGCAGACACTTTCCAAGATAGAACGTTATCAGCACATGCGCAATTTCAAAGTCTGAATCCACACAATGCTCTACGTTGCTTGGCATCAAAGGGCTGGAAAATCTAACTTTTGAAGTCTAGCATGGTAACTACAGGCCAAAAGATCATCCTTGTTTCACCAAGGATTACACTCTTGCAGACAGTTTGCGCGAGTTGCTGTCGGGAACACGTCAAGTTAATTTCAGTCTTTAAACTTCGTTGTAAGCCTCCCTCCCCTTTAACTCATCCAGGAAACACATTTTACTTCAATCACAGCTCTGCGAACGGATTCAGTCGTCCTATCTTCATTTTCAAACGCGCTACACAAACTTTCGCAAAGACGAAACGTTGGATTGTCCAAAAATTACTTTATCGTAATCAGGAATGGAGATTATCGTTTAAAATTCAATTTGCGAGAACTGAATTTCGTTGAACGCTATTTAAAAGTATAATTTAAAACAAAATACTATAATATTATTTTATCGCACAAATATTATATTTTGAATATTATGTTTACTCTCCCGTGGGAATTCGATTTTGATACACAACGCGTATTCATTGTTCAGCGTCACGTTTCGATCAAGGATTTCATTTTTGGACTGTTATCAGAGTGTAGTTCGATTCCGGGAAAATTTCAATCAACCGTGTCCGGTGGCGGACTGGTAGATTTATTAGCACTTCTTTTTTGTTTCTTTATTCCTTTCGAGTTTGTGTTCAATTAGTTTAGAGCTTTGGAATCCGATAGAGTTTGCACACAACGTATTATCTCGACGGAAATTCTAATTGTAGGTGGACAGAAATTTTATACGAAAAGTAGTAGAAATTACCAATAATCGAACAGCTTGGAGACTGATTTGAAAACTTATCGAAAAAGTGTCGGATTAGTCAAATAAATGTGAATCAAAGGAAAACTGTTGACGATAGTGGTGGAAAAATGGTCTTCATAAAAGGGCGAATAAATTATCGTATTCAATTTGCAGGGAAAACAGTTACGTTTGACAGGACACATTGTAACGAGTTAATCTCGCAATATATTGGCATAACAGGCGAAAATTGCAAACGATTGTAATAAATCGAAGAATGTTTAACAATTTATGATGACGGATAATTTTCGCAAATCGGTTAATATAGAATTATTTCAATCGAGTAAACCTACGCGTATTATTAACGCGATTGATTTAATGGTTTATCGGAGCAAATGCTACATATTTCATCCTGATCGTATCGAAACAATATTTGCCCAACCAAAATGATTATTTTCTTTCAACTCGTATTATATTTTGTACAAATTATGTTGTGAAAGAAGAGGATTAATTTTAACGTCATACTCATAATTTCAAGCAATAAAATAAAAGTCATAACGACTGATGATCTTACATGTTACTCCATGTCTGACTATACGTTGATTTATCTACTGCGACAGTCAAAGTATTAACCCTTTGCACTCGGCTGTCTCCGAGGAGACATTTAATTTACCAGAGCATTTTGAAACACGACGTTTAAGCTTCGTTTACATTAGAACGTGGAAAATTGAGGAAAGGAATAAAAATAAATACTCTTCGGTTCCAAAATAGCATGTTTGCTTTTCGAAAAGTTTGCTAGAAAAAGTAGACAACAGAATTTTTACATACACCTATTCAATATTATTTTTATTAATCGTCAACACTTCAAATTTAATTCATAGACCAAGGAATGAAATCCTTTAACAAAATATTACTATCCCCACAATAATATTAGCTGATAATCAAAGTCCTAGTATTGACGTATAAACGTACCCTTCGATAAGCGACCCTTCGCCAAGAAAACTGCAGTGCGAAGCAATTATTAACTTCACAGAAACTTTCAAACGAAAAGCTCGCTTGATCGTTCCAGGAAAAACACAGTTCACCGGACGAAGGAAAAGGATAAAAGTGTCTTCGTACTTATCACGGGGTTGCTTTTTCCACGGAACACCCGGTGTCCTTATTAACGGGTCACGCTGAAATTAAATACATGCGTGGAAGCAACCACTTGCCAGGGGACGAGTGTAGCTGAAAATTTAACCACCGCAGCCGAAACCTAAACCGACCCCTCTTCTTTACCTTAATATACCGTGTTGCAGCAGGCTTCCGGTTACCGGGGCACGATTATCGTTCGGATTGTTGCTCTTCCATTAGCCCGTGACAAATTTAAGCACACCGGTCACTTACAAAATTAACCCACCCCTGGCTACAAATCATCCCTCAAATTGATCGAACAATTTTACCCCTTCAAACTTTTCTTTTTGTCAACTGTTGCTTTTGTTTCATTCGAAAACATCTGATTGATAATGTTAATCATTACGAGTCGACATTCGTTTCGTTTACATTGAAATATGGCAAACAGACGCATTATAGACAGACATTGTTCCCTTTTGAAGTAGAGCTTATGGTTTTCGAGAGGTTCGTTGTAAGAATAGATCAAACTCGATCGAAAAGTGGTCGGAACGGAAATGGGTTGGCCCTTTGCGGGCAATCTGGGTCGCTGATGGCTCGAGCTAAAATCAACTTTCCAAATTTTCAATTTTATTGTTAAAAGCTTCGACCCAGCAAACCACCGAATAACGTAGTAAACACTTCGATGGGTGTTCCAGAATTTGTATACATTTCCGGAAAATTTCAAACGTTAGATTCATGTTTTTTTCCACCTGGAAGTTAAACGTTGGAAGGATTTATTAGACAGGTTCGAGTATCGTGGCTGAGGTTCAATTTCATTCCCGCCATTTCTTTTTTGTCTCCTTCCATCATTCGTTCTCTTCCTTTCGTTCTTCGAATCGTTTTTTCTCCCCTGATTTCGATCGCCGTTGTTGTTGTAACCGTTGCACGGGTCAGGGAAATTGGTTGGCACGAAAAAACTCAGGATTTATCGTCGGATCGAAAGTGAACGGCATACAGATTTTTCATCCGTCGCCGTTCATGTTTTCTGATTCCGCTCGGATCCGTGTGATCTACCGAGCCGCCTAGTTTTCATCTGAGATTCGTTCGTTCGCGTAGCTTTCCCTCTGTTCCGATATTTTGGGACAATTTTTGAACGACGGACAACCGAACGAAAGGGAAGATTATCTTGTAAACAAAATGTGCAAAATTCAAAGATTCTCCAGTTTAATAATCATTTTACTATTAAATCATATTTTCCCTTCGAAACGGACAGGAAACAAAAGGAATAATAAATCAGTCGTTCGAAAATGCTGGAAGAGCTAACAGGAAACTTTAAAATCTGTTCGTAAAACTTTCCTTCCGGCCTCGAGATTCGAGGCAAAGGATTCTCGGCAACGCGACTGAATTTTTCATCCAACGAAAGATTGGCGTTCATGAATTAGTCGATCTCCGCTGGCTATCATCCAGTTCGCGACCGTGCATCCCCCTTCGAAATATATCGGCCGCCCGTGTATCAAATTATGCCCGTCCCAATACGGTAATTACCAATTAGCCTACGTACCGATACGTTTTCTGTTCGATTTCGCGTCCCGTGTTCCCGTACATCTCGAACGATCCAAAATCCTACCGGGAACGATCTTGTCGAGGCTAATCGAACGGGTGAAACCAGCAGCGAGTGTGTCGAAGAGTTAAATTTGACGAAATAAACTCGAATAAAAGAAACAGGAAATTTGATACCTCGGCATAAAGTTTATGGATTAAGATTTCATTGTCAGACGATAAAAGTTTCAAACGCAAGACCTTCGCACATTACTACGGAAGGATATTTGAAGAAGTTCGATCGAAACTGTGGGCTCTCTTCATGGTCCGTTATCCGAGGGTCAAGATGAAACTTAAATTTTTACCAACTGAATCATACATTAATACTCCATCAAATGTATACATTTTAAAATATGAAACGTACACGTAAATTTCTACATTAATAACACAAGCTCGTCAGCTTTTGCACATTAAGATGGTTGACGTTGTTAGACGCGATTCATATTTTTAAATCAAACATCGCAGTTCAGTCGAATACAGTTTTCCTCGGAGCTACCTCTTGGACCAACCAGCGAGGAAAATTACTCCGCGAACGCGTGTCTCCCGCAGGAAAGTTTAAACAGCAAAGCAAACGTCGTCGTACGTTCAGCTCGCAACGAGAGCAACCGTCTAATTTAATTGAAGCAATTAAGACCCGGTCGAATCCCCTTCTCGTGGTTCGCACCACCGTCACCACGAGCATCTACGAACGGGGCATTTGGTAGAAGGTAGCCTTGGCACGGCTGCTAAAATAGATTCTATCGTCGTTTCTGTATACTTTTCTATTTTTTCACCTTTCTGTCCGTTTTTACTTCCACCCCTCTGACGGAATATATCATTAATTCATCGGGCGCGATACCCGGCGCAGTTTCTTTTAGAAATTATCGAACGAATCAGGATGACACTGTAGAAGTGTGTGTTGTTCTTCCGTCTTGACGATGGAAAAACGAAACGACGAGTTTTGGATTACAACAATGACCGATAGTAATTATTACATAAACGGTACACTGTATCTTATGAAATTAGGATACTATTAGCGGGGTGGTATTTTATTCAAGAAGAACGGGATCGGAAAATAAAAAGACAATATAATTCGGAATAAAAAAGAAAGATGGATCGTACAGGTAGGTAATTGGGAGCGCTCCAATCGAGAACTATACACTATTAGGTAAAGCGAAAAGAAACGTCGCTTTTTTGAACTCTTGGATGCCTTTTTTCAAGTCGAAGCAATCAGAATTTCCGCATTATATTAGGTATTGTAAGATAGAAAAGATTTATCGTAACTGTGAACTCCTCTTTATTCGCGCGTTCGGCACTCGCCTCGCCGCTACAGTCTTCGCTCTTTTCAAATAAAAATACAATGTGTCTGCGGGCCTTTTCCGGGTCCTCCCACTCTTCCTTGGGGAAACCCGCGCTGTTCTGAGTTTGGGGACTGGCCGACGTCACCAGCTCGTCGTGTCCCGTAGGCTACGATTTTTTGGGGCTCTTGCTGCCACTCTTAGACGCCCCATTGTCCCAACACTCGCACCTCTAGCTTTTACAATATTCTTTTATAGTAAATAAATCTTTTCGTATTGATAAAAACGACATTTCTTTTCTTTTTCACATTACCTAACATTATCCTATTGAAATTATCCTTAGCAAATGATAAACGTTCGGCAACGGAAGGATCGAGGCTCGAAACGTCAGAACAGAAACGAATAAATTTCAAATATTAATTGCAAGGTTGATAACGAGGAAACGTTTCACGCCAGAAGCTAAGAAAGTCACGCGATCGATTTATTATCGGGTCGAACACGCTCGTCGAAACGAATCGCCGCTCGCGACGATGCGGCTCGTTGAGAAAACCCGTCGGTGGAAAAATTAATTATACATTCCAGCACGGTTCGAAAGAACGTGTTACAGCAGGCGCACAGAACCGACCGGATCTCCGATGAAAAGTGGTGCTCGATAAGAAAGAGCGGCAAAGAATGAAGGACGAACGGAGGATAAAAAGCAGACGAGAGGTTTGGCTACGAACGAACAGGAAGAACCGAAAAAGGATTCTCCAGGACCAAGGACTCTCTTACACACGTATACGTTCTTTCGTTTAACACCCATCTTCTTTGAGGGGGGGAAGCTTAGTCGGCGGGCGCACGGCAGTCGATCGAACCGGAAGTAACTTCGAACGACGCGGCTGGATGAAACTGGCGAACGTAAACAAGGGCTCATCAATCATCGAAGTGCGAGAAATGGGACGGGAGCCCATTGTCGACGTGCTTCGCGAGATCCCGATATTTTCTGTCTTCTGCTTTCGTATACAGGGCGTTTAAAGAGATAGAAAAAAATTCGGGAGATATCAATCATTTGATAAGTAGTTTCCTTCTCAATTGTGGAGTTGCAAACCTTGCCATTAATTATTGACTTCACGTTTCGTGCTTCGGTCAAACGAATTGTAATTTAACACCAGATACAGGGTGTCCCACCTAACTTGATAGAAAAATTTTATTTTCATCGAATGGGCAGATATTACGATGGTTAAGAAATATTTCTCAAGGTAATTTTTTAAATCGGACAACTTATTTTCATCATCATGAAATATTATGACTTTCACGTGGTCTTGAAATGTAAAAAATTCATAAAGCTAGATAACTGATGGACAAACTGACGAACGAAGGTGGACAAAAATATCTGATAGAAAGATTAACGGCGGAAATTTGATTGTAACAAGTTCTCAAAATAACGTTTAATAAAAATCTCTAAATTCCTTACGTTACCTGAAATGGTCATACTATGTATTATAGGTCGTTGGATTCGTCTTGACCTCAGTTATCATATCATGATGATTGAAAATATACTGTACCTTAAGAAAAATTTCTTATTCATCGTAATATCTGCCCATTCGAACAAAATAAAATTTTTCCATCAGTAAGGAATGAAATATATTTGATAAAAATCAACACACATTTTAATAAAAGCATCTTGATAAATTTTATGATTCAATTTGAGAAACCCTCAACAAATCATTTCAACTGATTCGGTAGTCCCAGTGTTAATCTTCAAATATTGTTTTAATCTGACGTAAACCTATTTTCCAATTAACACAATTCCACTATCAATCTAAAGTTTCCTCCGAAGTTCCAGCAAACCTATCCCCGGCGTCGTTCGCGTTCTACGATCTTTCAATAAAGTATTTGCAAGTCCACGCTTAAACGGGACATTTTTCTTATTCCCTTGCGTCGAATATATCGACAGCGAAGACGACAGGGAAATCCTACGAACATCCTGAATATCAGTTCGCGTATAAATCTCTCAACGCCTTGTTCGGCGAGCTCGAATCCGCGCAAATATGTCAGCCCCCGTTCCTGGCAAGACGCACGGTCCTCCAGATACATTATGGTCCATTCCGTGATTTAATGTATTGGCCTTGAACGTTAGCCACGGCTGTATTCGATCGGAACGATCATCGTGAGAAAGAATTAGTGGAAGGCACGAAGAAAGGACGAGGGATGGTGTACCGTGCGTGTATATTGATTCACGCGGGTGAAGAGTGTGTTCTTCCGTTCGTTCGATGTTGTAGGAAGATGTTCTTCCATTTTTCTATGCCGAGGAGAATTGATGTTTATGAGAAGACACTTAAGGGACCCTTTGATCGAAGATTGATCGCCTTTCTGCTGAACTGTGCAAAATACGCTATGAAACAATACGGTCAATAACGCGAGAGATGTAACCCTTCGAGATAAAATATAACGTTCGTAAAATAATGTACTTACTCGTTCAACGAGTGTATCCGATCCGTTGTAAACGATCCGTAATATCCGTACCGAACGAGAGAAAAAAGTTTTTCGAAAGCAGCGAACTACACCGTCGAAGCGTTTTTATTCGTTTGATCGATTTGCAAATATTGCGGTCGAGTTTGAACGGCTGTGAAATGAAACTTTTTGCCACTATCAACCCTGTCATTTCGCGATGGTAAAAGGCTACTACTATATTTACATTGTCAGCTCTCTCCATGGTCCGTCGTAGAGACCATGAAAAATTCAAGTTGAAGAGGGTCGACGAGTAACAACTCAATTAACAATAATTCTTGGGAGTGGAAAGGAACGTCGACGATATAAAAGGGGTTGGAAAATCGAGTTCGATTACGGTGCGTCGCGCCGAATAATGCCGACTAAGTCGAATTATCGTCACGCTCGTGGACATAATCAGCCACGGTTACCCGAAACCGATAATTGGCCGCGAGGGTGTAACGCAAATTATCGCTTGCGATCCCCCCTTCGATATCCTGATAACACGGCGTGAAAGGGACGCAGAGGAAATAACTGCGGACGTATCGTTTATTATCGTCGAAGCTGAGACCCGCGGAGAACGAGAAACATCCTCCACTTTGCCCCGGAATATGAAGCGGTTTCGTTTCTTCCCTTTCGCGACGCGTCAGCTTTTAATTGGATCGTGTGTCGTGCTTTTTTCTTTGCGCCAATTACCGTTTCAATCGCCTTTTGCGACAAGACGATGCGGACTCGATCCGATTTCGCCGGGTCGAACTCCGTTTGACCATTCGAAGGGGTTGAACGGGGAAAATTTACGTATCGATTGAAATTTTGTATTTTCGGACGTAAGTTATTGGAATTTGAATGATGGGTTCTTTGTGGTAAGTTTGAGATGGATTGAAATTAAATCAAAGAAGTATTATTTCAAATTAATTTCATTTTGAACAATTTAATTTTTGTACGATTAGTGGGAATTAATATTTTCACGAGGCATCGTTGAATATGAATAAAAAATGTATAAAATCAAACGAACAGCGTATTTTATTTTCAAACAAAATTATGTAATTTTCTGTTACTATCATATTTCCTTTTTAATTTCACCTAATTCTATTTTTCCTCGTTTTATTCCATTTCAAGCCCATTCATTTTCTTTATCGTGCCCTCTATTCCTGTTCTAATTATTGCTGTCCCCTTTTGCTCTCATTATTCTGGCTTCGTTTCTCCTCGTTCCCCGTATTACTCCCATTTTCACCGCTTTTCTCTTTTCAATTTTAATCATTCGGCTTCAACAAAGCGGCCTCCCGTTAAATTAAACGGAAAATAATGTAATTGTATATCGGTCACCATTTCTGCGCTTTTCTCGTTTATTTCCCTCTCTTTTCTTCAGAAACCACGAAATCTTCACAAAATCAATTTATATCGAACATTAAGTTTATTAATCAAAGTGGTGTAATATAAAGAACTTACATGACCGTATAATTATTTCCTTCTATGGAATGGTACGATCCACAACCACACTTTAAGTAAACAATAAATATAAAAAAACATGTCTAAATTTTACGCAGTAGGTAGCTCAGAAGATAGAGGAAAGTGCGTACATAATAACGCAATTTGTTGCAACGCGATATCTCAATTAGTTCCTGAGATATAGGGCTTCAAAGTTTGTATAGCGGCCGGCGCGTACGAGAGTAATTATGAATGGGCGCGACCGTAGACATTTTTCTAGGAAATGCGTACTACGCATTACCAGGAATAGTAAAGGGTTAGACGTAAACAATGACCACGTGACCGCTACGCTAGACACTCACTGTCTGGGTCCAAGCGTGCGGCGGCAGCGAATTTCTACAAAAATTACGTTTGTCTTTACACGACGATATCTCAGGAACGGATAAAGATATCGATGTAAATCAAGAACCGAATTAAAGGGGAAGATTTCTACTTTCTTACGAATCTAACTTTATACCGAAATTCGAAACAGAACTTTGTTGGCAGCCCTTTGAACTTTTAGTAATTTTAATACGCGTTTCTTATGCAGTTTAACATAGTTTCCGACTTTCAATTGCTTCTAACAATAGAATGTTATTATAAATATCTATCACACGCATTATTAACGATTCTTTCGTTTACTCAAAACAAATTTGTGAATAATGTCGTGATAATTCCCAGGACGACTCTCGATGCGGCCGTTAAATCGAAAGAAGAATTACGATAACAAGCCACCAACACCAGAGCCGAGGGTCCCGAAGCAAAACGGCCCTCGATTCGCCAACTTCTCGGATATCGTGCAAACGAAGAATCATTAAACGGAGCGTAGCGTAGCACCTTTTGAAACGGCAATTTGCACCGAAGCTTCGAAACGAGCCTCGAGAGGAGTCGAAGCAAACGTTCGTCCCTCTAGCAACGCCAATCAGAAATTAGTTATCACTCGACCTAATAAGATTCAGCCCGGGAACAAGCTTCAAAAGAAACTCTCGCCAAAAAGGTAGTATCCGTGTCTAAAACTTACTTCCTGGAAGTTTCTCGTTTCACGGTAAACATCCCCCGACAACTGGCAAACGAACGTCAAGCGACGGAAGGGGTGAAATCTCACCTCCCTCTTCGGTTTAATTGCTCCGTTTGGATGGGGGTGGAATATTGGAAATGTTTCTTCTTTATGTTCCTCTTTTGAGCGTGATAAATATAGTACGTTCTTTTTTAAGTAGATTATATGTTAGATTAGGTTAGTAATTAATTCTATTGCGAAGGGATCGAGAAATCGTTATATTCGATTGCAGATTGTGGGAAAAATTTCTAATTTACAAACTTAGTTGTCACTATAAATTGTTTGGATTTGGGAGGAACGTAATTTAACCCTTTTGTTACGGGCGCAGACTATAGTCGGTAAAAAAGAATCTACTATACCGGTAGGGTATCTCTTGATTCTATCAAGCCGTATTGGACTAATCCTACTAAAAGTATATTCTGGACGCGAAACAAGTTTCTTCTGTTCTTTCTTCCGACGTGCAATGCGCACACTTTTCGCCGCGTTGCCGTAACGAAAGGGTTTTATTCATTACTCAGCTTCTAAAAATAATAGCTTCCAAGGTTTTTTCCATTTGGGCTGCAGATTTTCAGCTCCAAGGAATTATTCAAATTGAGATCGAAAATCTCACATCTAATTTATCGTATACCCAACGTTGATTATTCCAGTATCACTCCACTCGGAGGGTGTTACATTAACGTGTCCAAAGGAACATAAATTGTCCAGCGAAAATAAAACGAAAGAACACACTACGTGGACTGTTTTTCCTTGTCGAGGGAAAGGCGAAAAGAGTCGCTGAAAACTATCCCTCGGTCGTCGTAAGTTCGCGAAGAAACGAGCTCGTACTCAGCATTAGTCAGTTCCAGTAGTCGGGTTCGGGCTCCCCGGAGAGCCAGGGATCGTTCTCGGCGGGGCGAACAGGTCAAAGACTGAAGGAATTTTACTTTTAGCGTCCCGATGCTGAACTACCAAACGGGAAAAGAGAGGGTTGCTTTGTCGGTGAACGCGTCTCAGCTGGACGTCTGGCTATTGCTGCACAATATCGAGGCTGAAACGTTTCGAATGACGGTGTCAGTGACCGGGGCCCATCTTCGATCAACAGTCGCTTACGACTTTCCAAGGATTTCGATTCACCAAAGACCAGACGAATTTATTCCGTCGGACGTTCCTTAAGATCGTGAGTTCGCGAGTTTCGTGATATTTGATTGAAACCGAAGAAACGAATGGAATCCTTTGTTCCCGGTTCGAATGGACGGACGGATGATCCAGCTATTGTGACCGCACCATCGATTCTTTCTTCGCTGAAACATTGTTTCCTTCTGTTTGTGGATGGCTGTTCAATGTTATTATTTTGGTTGGTAATTGTTCGAATAATTGGAATTAACTTTGATCGATCATTTAACCCTTAGCCATCTACCACCCGTCCAGGAGACGTTGGTACATTATTGCCCTCCCTAATCAAATCCAGCACAGTGAGAGGTTATCTAAAATCGTGACAAGTATTTTGAGGATTTAAATTCTTTATTTACCATTATTAACCATTTACGTTTCATGGACTTCTTATTTTCGGAAGAAATAAACGCATTTGGAAAATTGTTTGGTGTCTGTGAGACGTGCGGTAGGTGGTTAAGGATTAACGTCTTGAATACAGCGGGTTGGCCGGCAACGGACTTTAAATTCGACCGACATTTTATTCCTATAATAATTGCCGCTGGTCGATGTTTATTCGAATTCATCGTTATCGTTAATTGCGCGTCTTTATCAGATCCCTTGGTACAATTTTTAATTAAACTAGCCAACTGCATCTGGAACTCGGCGGGTTAACGGAATTACCAAGAAACAGGCGAACGGTGTTTCTGAATATCAAACCTCTCGGTGAGCTGGAAATTTACCTAACTCCGTTAACTTTCCTTCCGAAAGTCCCATCTCTGATACTTTCGTTCTCGTGTCTTGCAATAACAAATTAATCCCTTTGCGACAACCCCGTGCGTTCGTCGTTTTCTTCGAGAAACTTTCCAACTTGTGTCAGTTGAAAGGATCGCGAACGAAGCGAAAACAACATCAACGAACATCCCTGGTGCCTCCAGCAATTTTATATTAAACTGCAATATTCGGATTCAAGTATCCGAAGAATGAATATTATATTAAACTGGATATCGATTAATTTCCCTAACAATTAATTTCGGACCGCATTAAATTGCTAACGGAAATAAATTACGCAATCTCGAGCAGTTCAGGGCAGTTACAGAGATCCCACAAAATATCCTCAAAGATTCCATTTCCTTACGGAACCAGGTATCCCAGGCGTTATCATCGGTTGATACGAATGTACGTTAACGATCGGAACGTCTCGTTCGCAAATATTTGACGATGCATCGAGGAAGTGACGATCGGTCGCTAACGGGCGATCGATAAAGTTAAAGCCTAACAGGGACACACGCAGAGCCGATGCTTAATAATTATCACTCCGATGTCTTGTCCATTAATCGCGACCCCAATATCGCCGCAATCGATCACAATCACCGATACCATCCATGCACAACCGTTCATTTTCACTTATAACGGGGGACAAATGTTTTTGGATAGCTTTCTCGAAATTTGAGAGGAACAATTGGATTTTAAATTGTGAAGAATAATAGGACTCTTTGTTACCCTGGTAGCCACCTCAGGAATGTATCTTGCATAGCAAATAATTAACGTTGCTCGATTACTGGGGTTAATTACCATTTGACCTCGTGGTGGGCAACCAGACACCTAGGATACTAATTAAAAGTTTAACACGTTGAATTTGGACTAATTACTAATTTAGATGTATTTATTCTTTCTGCGTGACAGTATTTTTATTTTTATCATAGTAATTTGTTATAGACACTTAAGCACAAAAGATAAACGCTCGAGCTTGCTGTTTGTTAGGATTAATTCGAGACGCTGTAATTCTAAAGGACTTTCTACGGATCCTGTTACAAATTAGCCGAAGAAGCAAAGCTTCAAATGTGCTGTTCACTTTTTCGAAAGCTGCTCCTCGATACTCAATAACGATCAACGCTTCGTAAAGCTGACTTAACGTGATTTACGAGCATCGTCGCGACCGGCAGCCGATAAATGGCCGTTGGAACAGAATTTGTATCCATCTTGGAAACAATAACTCGAGGATATTTTGACAGGGTCCATTATTCGAGCGTTCAGAAGCGACTTAACTATTTTTTAAAATACATCGAGTATCGAAATTATTCATTTATTCTGCAGATTTTTTCGATTTTATTCGTGCTTGGTTTTTCATATATTTAAACACTATTTTTTCGATTTTCCAGATTCCAGATTTATCAAATCATTCATTTTCTAAGGTTGGGCTTAATTTTCTAAATTTCGAATTATTCTCTAAATTTTCCACTATAGATTTTCTAAACATTCCATTCTCTAGATTCTATATTTCCTAAACACTTAATTTCTTTTAATTTTCAAGATTTTTAATCCTTTATTTATATTACATCCCAAGTTTCTTACCTCTGTAAGAAATTCAAAGTTATTTTCTGTACACGAGAAAATTTATTTTATTTTCAACGCTATAAAATAATAATAATTGTACTGAACTAACATGAGTTTAAATTCAAAGTCTAAATCTTAAGAAATCCGTGTTTCCAAGGTATTCTTTCAACCGTGTAACACGCTTTGTGTTCTCAATGCACCAGTCCATATCCCGCTTTACGTATTATTCAGATGTGTTCCCCAAGTGCAGCCACTAAACGCTTTGATCATTTCACCATACTCTTTGGGAATACGTGAACGAACGTCTAGAAAGATCAGAGATCCGTATTCTTTTCTTCAAAGAACGTAGGGAACCATCTGAATGCGTGATTTCGAACAGATTTATCAGAATATTCACTGTCGTATCCTCAGATCGTAAACAGTAATTAGAAAGAAAATTGAAATTCATTATAATTAACCCTAAATTGAGTGGAATGGAGTATCTATTTTGAAATCATTCAAAATGATAGGATTTTATGGTAATATAAATTATTTGAAACGAATAAAAATTTTGTACACGCAACTTGTATTAAAAATAATACACAAATCTTTCCAACAAACGGGATATTTAACGTGGGACACTCGAATTATTTAATGTTCAGAACATTTTTATTTTTATTTCTGTAAATAGACTCCCATACGATTCCTCCGTGCGGCATCGATTATTCGTAAGAATCGATCTTTTATTTTTATTATATTTGTGCCTCTAACACGTCTTACACCAAAAGCAAACGCTCCACATTGTTTATATTTTCATCACTATTCCTATACTTTTTTCAAATAGTAATGTAGGAGCGAATGTTTTTATGAAGAAAACTGCCACGAACGCTCCACAATCTATTTTCATATTTTCCGCTAATTTTCTATATTCCCACATAAATTCAACTCAAATTCCACATTTTAAAATATTCTCATAAATCACATATATCATCCCGGAGACGCCGTTCGAGCGCAAAGAGTTAAAATAGGTTAATCCTTTTCAATGGAGTAAGCGGGAACAGATCCCGAAGAAGGGACGGCACCGAAGTTTGTACACGCAGCATTACAAGAGATCCCGAAGAGACAGGAATTAGCAGCGGGTTGCAACTGTTTCCGACACGCGTGCTAATCTTTCGTTTCGTCGTCGAAACCGGTACACGCGGCACCGTTCGGTGCTGGTGCACGGGCGGGAAAGAGACGTTTCGGGCAAGCAACGATGGAAGGGTGGTTTTCGAGGGGGGTGAGTATAGCAGGGGAAGCTGGAATGCGCGAATTCGAATGCACTACAATCGAGTTACGGGCCAAGAGTTTCCTAATTCCTGGAATTGCACGCGATGTTGAGATTCTAAGTGCAGGTACGAGGTAAGTTACGAGGCTGAGAGACATCGAGAGCGGGGGTGTTCTCAGAGGGAGGGATATTGGGTGTGGGGGGAGGTGTGCAAGCTACGCCTTGATTTCGTCGGAATGGCTCGAGGAAACCGAGAGGTGTTTAAGCATGCGTCCGTAATGAGACAAGGAAATTCCTAATAACGGTAAACGCTTTCGAATGGGTATCTGGAAAATTTCGTCCACACCTTGGCGCAGTCGTCCTCCATTTCCTCCGATACGATGTTGCCGAAGAAACGAAAGGACACCATCCGGACGGGATTGTTTCCAATTATTCGTCCCCGGATTGTTGAATCGTAGGATGTTCAACGGATACGTTTTGAAATTTTGAGACTGATATATCGAGACTTGACACTTTGAAATTTTAAATTTTGAGACTTTGATACATTGAAATATTGACGCTTTGAAATTTTGAAATTATGAAATTTTGAGACTTTGGTACATCGAAATATTGACACTTAGTAATTTGGAAATTTGGAAATTTTGAGACTGATGTATTGAAATATTGACACTTTGAAATTATGAAATTTTGAGACTTTGGTACATTGAAATATTGACGCTTTGAAATTTTGAAATTATGAAATTTTGAGACTTTGGTACATCGAAATATTGACACTTAGTAATTTGGAAATTTGGAAATTTTGAGACTGATGTATTGAAATATTGACACTTTGAAATTATGAAATTTTGAGACTTTGGTACATTGAAATATTGACCATTTGAAATTTCGACAATCTGAAATTCCACAGTAAACAACCTAAATACATTTAACCATACAATTCTTGACCCAATTTCGAATAATGGATCCATAAAACCTCAGTTTATCGATAGAAATCCCCTCCAATTTCTTGAATAATTTTCTAAGCCATTCAATCGAGCAACTCTCAAACGCACAAACTATTATGAACCATCTTATCCCTCTTCAGCTGTTTGATTCAACGCAGAAGAATTTGATGGAGTATTTTCTGGATCCAGAAGATACCGCGACCCTTCTCGAGCTATTTGCTCTAATAGAATAGGTGAAGGGTTTCTATGTTCCTTAAAGATATTTCATCTTGCGGTTTCTAGCTACGAGAAGTACGGAAGACCCTTTCTAAAGCTATTCGATCTGATATGGAAGGCCTCCATTCAACAGCTTCTAACTCTACAGGATATGGTGTCCCTTCTTGACCTATTTGATCCGATATGAATGACCTTCGTCAGGGAAATTTCGGAACCACGAATGTACTTTACACGTTTCAATTAAACGCTTACAGGATCTCAGACCGGAACACTTGGAGCATAATAGAACAATAGTTGAACGAGGATTTGTTTTGTTTGTAAAGTTGTTCAACGACTGGATCAGCATGACACATCTGTATTTTACACATTTCTTTTATACTATAGTAATTATTTAATTTCTATTTGATAATCGATGATATGAACTTGGTAACTCGAAATTGACCCGCACCCGAAATTTTGTACAATCAAATAATTAACGAAAGAAATGACGAAACAAACCACGGATAGCGTTATCATTAAGCTAATAATGCTAGCTATCGATTTGAAAGGTTAAATTTGAAAATTAGTTGATTATATTCTTAATAATTAGGATTTCAACGTGTCTGACTACGCACGTCCGTTTTCACTGTGGCATTCAACGTGTTAAGAGATCGAAGGAAATATTTTTCAAACGAAATAATTAATATTTTTCCACGTACAATATAATATAATTTCTAGATTAATAATAATGAATTCTATTAACGGGTAAAGCAATACCCTTATAATACAGATAAATAAAGAACAATTAATGGAATTACGAAATAAACAAAGGATAGTGTCCTTAAGCGGCTGCCGCTTATACAATAAGATTATTATACAATAATCTTATAATACAACTACTATTTCGTACCTTTTCAACTCTGTCTATGTTAGAAAACGAGATTGAATAATTATTTTAATAATCGTTGCGTTACGAGTCAGTTCTACCGTAGCCGAGAAGAAAAATGAGCATTTACAATAAACAAGAGCTACAAAGTACACAAAAGGAACACGTATAATTGTATATTTACGCAAGTACATGTTAACAAGCTGTAACGAACGTGATCGCAAACAAACCGTCAAGAAGTACAAAGTTACGGTCCATAAAACTCAAACAAAGACCATTTTACTTATCCCTACTGCAAACACATCGAGCCAGCCCTTGATCAAACAGAGTATTCGACAAAAAACTGGAAACAGGTAAAAAAAAAAAAGAAAGCCGCCACAACGTCGTAAATCCCTTCTTGAAGTCTTTAAAAACCTCCAGAGGGAGAAGCAAACAGAGAAAGGGATTCGCTTTTCAACGAGTTCCAAATAACGACGCAGTACCTCCCTCCCCTAACTGAACCCGACGCAATCGTCCCACCCCAATGACAATAATTAATCAAACAAAAATGTCAGATTCTCAGTTCACGCAACCAAAGCCATCGACGCCCGTAAACGCACATAAGGAATGCACGATTCAGCAACTCCTACAAAACAAGCGATGAGCGAGGATTGTCAAACTCAGCAATACGTGTCGACCGAACGGCAAAAGGCTTCGATCTATCGAAAAATATCCCAAATAATTAGGACATTCCAATTAAGCAATTGACGATGATTAAAGATTATAAAAGCACCATGCATCGAAAGATCGTAAGCAGAACAGAACATAAAGTAACTTCAGAACAATCCGACTTGTAACTCTAAAACATTCAATAAACCAAGTATCACTTCGTCAATTCTCCTGAAACACCCGGTGAATTCCAATTCTTTAAACGCTCCAGAACTTCAGCTATCCCATAAATGATTGTTGATACCGGAAACCATCGACAAGCGTACTTGTGCCGTTATCAAAGATCCGTAACCAAAGAATTCATCCCCTTGGCCGGAACACCCGTTCAAACCCTCGAATGCATAAGAATTCGACAAACAGTGTTCGTGTGACGGTGGTCGTACACGTGACACATTTTTCATGGCCGTGTGTCGCAGCCACAGGGGGAGGCATTGACATTTTTATGTCAACAAGCCTCGAGGAGCCAGATCTCTGCGTCAAAAGCTGGCCCGATTGTGCGTTGAACGAGAAAGGTAGGGGGAGTATTTCATGGGGGAGGGGGGATGAATTGAGAGATCGTAACACAGGCTGTATGATTCGATTTCGAACAACCGGGACTGGCGTATTGTCGATCCTATGCACACCGAGCAACACCTGGCCGATTCTGGAAAGCGTGCTGAGGCCTTTTTATTTACGCCAGCTACGCTTAGCTGGTGTGTTCGTTTCTTGATAACAAAGAATCGACCAACGCTCGAGGGAGAGGGTGTAAAGGCTCGACTTTGTCCGAGGAAGGGGAAGAGAAAAGGGAGGACTACAGTATCGTTCAAAAGTATTAATCCGCTTGGGCAACGATTTAATTAGAAGAAATTGCACTCGAACTCGATTACGGTGGAAAAATATTAATACGAATATTCTTGTGACACCCTTAAGATCAGTTTTTAACGTTTTCTAAGAATTATATAGAATTTAATAAGAATTGATTGGATTTCAATTAATTAAGAACGGTCGCAGAAAACCTGTCAATAAATTTCCAATTAACTGTTAATGTATGAAGTTGTTCTTACGCGAAAGAAACTTTTAAAATAATTTTGATAAAAATACGCAAGGATATTATTTCTAGAAAATGTATCCACAAAGAATACGGAAAATTAAATGATGAAGAAAAACCACCCCGTGTTGATTATAGCAAAATTACACCATTGGACGAATTAACACGTTGACTGCCACAGTGAAAACGGACGTGAGTAGTCAGACACGCTGAAATCCTAATTATTAACAATACAATCAACTAATTTTCAAATTTAACTTTTCAATTCGATAGCTAGCATTATTAGCTTAATGTTAACGCTATCCGTGGTTTATTTGATAATTTTTGTTGGTAATTTGTTTGATTGTAAAAAATTTCGGGTGCCGGTCACCGGTGACCCCCGTGGCAGCCAACGTGTTAAATACATATTTCACGAAAGAAAATCCTACGCGTGGACGTTGATTTAGAAACAGAAAAGTACAAAGGTGCGGATACTTTTGAAGGGTAGTGTATACGAAGCGGAAACCATCACTTGACGAATCCAACGCTCGCTCATTTTGCCTTTATCCACGTGCAAAGGGTGGCTGCCGGCTTGTGGAAGGGTTAAGTGTTCGTGAAAAGTGCCAATTTCGTGTACCCCTTTTTACCTTGCGCGTCGTCACGCCGGACACCCTCGACCGGAAGCTACCGCAAGAATTCAGACGCATTAACGAGCCAGGATATTCCGTCTGGATTTTCGTCGCTTTTGAATTATTTATTTGCTAACAAGTTGGAAAGGAAGGTTGAAATTTTTGGTAATATCAAAATATCCTTCGCAATATTTGATAAGAAATCGCCTCTATCGTTAACGCTATTTAAAAGGTAAATGTTGACAGTGGACAAACAATTTTAACAGTCCTGCCGATACTTCTACTATGGTGGACAAAGTGCTAACGCTAGTAAATAAATGATCAATTTATTTTCAGTAGAATTGTATTATTTTCCTCGACGCTTCGACGCAAAAGTCAAACGATTATGAAAAAACAAAAAGACCGTGGCTGTTCAAACATAAAGACACTCCACTCGTAGCCAATTAAATTATCTCCCCATAAAGGCACCTTCGAACGTCGTTCTTCCCGAAGCAATAACGCGATAAACTTTAAAATAAAGCTCGTTATAAATGTTCAAGGAATTTCGTGCCATCCTTTTGCGCCGTTAATTAGAGAAGACCTAGTATCAACTTCAGTCGAAGGCAAATTAACCGAGGAACAAACGCCACTAAAGTGTCTCGATCGTCTTTCAGCTTTCAGTCACTTCGATTAAAAATTAGGGTTTTCATTGTCCTGGATAAATTCCACGAGGGTTGCAATTTAATCAGCCATCGAACAGACATTAAATTATATTTCGCATCGGCCCTTTTATCGCGTTCGATTGAAACATTTTGATTCTGGAAAATCGTAGCCGTATTTGCCGTTGTTTCCTCGGAGGTTATTTGGAAATATCTAACGTGTTAGCAAGCGCTGTTGTTGGCGATAGATTTACCAGTGTAACGACGTTTGGGAGTTCGTCGAATACCGTTAGATTTTGCAAAACAAATACGATAAACATTCGTGAAATATACCGCTTTTATAGTTTAAAAGAAAAACGAGAAAAATTAAATACTGAATGAAACGTAATCAATTTTCTAATCAATTTTGTGACACAAAATAAGCAACCCGAAACGAGTCGGTCGGTTTGTTCGATCGCTTAGCGAGTTAATTTTCTCGGTGAAGCGAAGAACGGGTCCTTGGAAAAATGTATAAAAAAAAAAAGTGTTCGAAAGATCGGCAGAGAATCTTCGTGAAAATCGCAACTGCTTCAAAACCTCGAAGTTGGCCTGTTGATTGAATACATGGATGGATCGTTGCTCCCTGATTTATTGGCCGCTTAAAGGGAGAACGTGGAAGCGATTACGTAGCAATTTTGACCGAGAAGGGTGGGAAAAGAAAGGTGAAGGTGAGAAACGATTGAAAAAAAAAAGAGGGAGAAAACAGAGGGTGGGAAAGAGACGATCAGAGAGGATCGATGAGATCGTTTGTGGGACGAATTATTTGCCCTTGTGCAACGTGCTTTCGAAGCTGACGTTCCTTTGAACTCCGAAGGCTATAGACGCGAGGATATAAAGTGGCCTCTGGTTTGATATTTGGATAGCGACTCGAGCCTGAAAATTGTATCATCCTTAAGGACTTTTATCGTTCGCTGACCATCTCACTGTCAAACGATCGTATCGACGATTAATTGCCGATGGAACCTTTATCATTTAAATTCTCGTCGTCTGATTGCTTTTTAATTGCAAGTGCTACGTTATTACTACGTTATTACACTGGTGAAATCTGTGTTATCTGAATTTTTGTCATTTCGAACCTTTGTTTTAAGAATATTTCGTATTATTGTTCGAGTGTTCTATTAGAATGCTAAAATTGTCGAGTATTGCATAGTTATAGAATATCTTCCTAATATTTTGATAATGTTAACTCACCGGAACTTTCGAATAATTTCCAAAATTGTCCAACTTACCTAAATTTTCCCAAACGTTTGCAGATATTATCCCCGTGGAATATAATCACAGTCGGTCGATTTTTCTAAGAGGGTGAATAATTTCGATTAGGTTCCGTAATACGTGTAACAAACAGGGTCATCGACGTCGTCCATAAACTTCGATCTTACATGATTAATTAACCGACGGTTGAACGTGATTGAACAAGTGGTCGAGGTCAGGGCATTATGGGGCGGTTACCGTTCCCGGCATGACCCAACAATGGGCCGCTTCAACGGGGGCGAGATGAAATTATTTGGTCGATGCGCAATTATTGAGAGCTGCTTTGTAACGCATGCTTGTAACCCGCAGGCGTTGCACCCCAAGTACGACCAACGCCGGACCGGCAATATTGTTCCGAGTAAATTGCTCCGCGTTCCGTCTAAATTCGACCCCGTGCACTACACCAACGTCAGCTAAACGTTCACGAATTATTTTCTTTCGGCCCCGCCACCACGACACTGTCACAACGATCAACGGTTTCTTGTTCGCTGTCCTCTTGAATTTCGGTTCGTTCGTGTAAATTCTTACAACATTGAAATTTTATGAAACACATGTTTTTGGAATTTTATTCTGAATGGATTAACACGCATGATGTACCGTTTCAGAATGGAAAGATAAGTCTTACTGCTTTGTATGTAACTTGATGGTAATTAAAAATTAGGCGGAGTGACCCCTGTAACAGGCTGCCGATAGATAAAGTATTAACACCTTGATTCCCATGCTAAAAGGAGGTGAAAACTTAGTCAGGCAAAGCATTTATTTTGATCAAATTTTACCTATTATTATCACGATTCTTCGTCATTTCTATTATTCAGAATTTGGAGTACCTAATACGAGGATTTCTAATTGAGTAATTGAAAAGACATAAATAAAGTGTTAATAAAGATAGATAAATTTAGAAAAGTCAGCTTACAATTAGATAGGATTATCGTTATTGTAATGCGAATAAATTGACGATGAAAACTGTTTCAACGAACGAGAGACAGGATGGTAACGCGAGGAAAGGATTAATCAATAACGAAGGTTAATAAATAATGTACGTGTACATTAAGGGCTCTTAGTCGGAAGTACTTAGATCTTTGCTAACTCGACCGAGCTTGAAAGTTAAAATTT
Organism: Stelis phaeoptera; assembly: GCA_943735885.1. Taxonomy (NCBI): domain Eukaryota; kingdom Metazoa; phylum Arthropoda; class Insecta; order Hymenoptera; family Megachilidae; genus Stelis; species Stelis phaeoptera. The sequence continues at coordinate 6,942,365 of OX030939.1, read as the reverse complement.
CATTTCGAAATCTTCTCTACTTCTATTTTCTAAAATTCACACTAATATTTTTGATATTATTTTTCTTGAACGTCTGCGCTACAGAATATTTCCATTTTAACGTTGGGCGCCGTGGCGAATAATTTCATTTCTAATTAGACAGCCTTTCGAGTAACTAACAGAATTATTTTCAATCGACCAAACCGAGACACGCAACAAATTCGCGCCATATGCGTCTCAAATGCGTCAGAATACGTTCAATTCATTGTATCGTATACCTTGTCGTTATATTAATACAACATTTTATTACCACACGATACATATGCAAATTTATGGTGCCACGATCGCGAGACAATTACGATAGATTGAGAAAATGAAATTGAAAGGTCGAGCCGCCCCTTCCGTCGGAAACCACCCTCCCCCATCAGGGTTCTCGTTCATTCGATTATACCTCGACGGAAACGGAACGCGTCCCTCTGCTTAGATGGGACGCGACGATAGGTCGAAACGCGTTTTATAATTTAATAATAGCACGAAATCGGAGGGTGTCCGGCGGTAGGTCGTTCCGACGCATTCTTTTCTCGGCCGGCCGATGTGAATGCTCGTCACCTTTATGCGTAATAACGTATGATGACAGGGGGTAGGCCCACGGCCATTGTCACGGCTGTTTGGCGGATGACGTGAAACGGTCCTGGCTCGTCCATCATTCGTGCGTACATTTTCGAACGAGAATGCCAGTCCATGAAATTCTGACGAAAACGGTACGAGCTGGAACACTTTATCGAACGATGCAAGAAGATCGAAAAGCGACGATAACTGATCGATAACTGGTTTAGTGTTTCCTAAATTATATCGCAAAATTTATTAATTTTTATCGGGATAAAGATGTACTGTATATGTGAGAATATGTTTCATTTTTTATTTACCTATTTTTCTACGTTATTTTCAATTTGGAAAGAAATGTACACGAAACGTCGGTAGTTCTAGTGTTAAAACCAAATTGGAGTAAGGAAAGATTCCGGACTCACAAGATTAGCGAACGATTGAAAAATTTGACATTCTGCGTGTCAACCCTAACCCTGCATTTTGGACCCTTGGGAATCAACCCTTTGCACTCGACTGGTGCCACTGAAGGGACATTTTTAATTCACCAGGGTATTTTGAAATGCGAAATTTAAGTTTTATTTATAGTACAATATAGAAGATTAATGAAAGGAATAAAAATAGATTCATAAGCATTTGTAACACTTTACTTCCAAAATAGTGAATTTAGTTTTCGGAAGCTTTGGTGGAAAAGTAAATTACATTCGACAGTATCCAAACATGCTCCCGAGTGCAAAGGGTTAATAGAATGTAAATACTATTTGCCATATTTTATCATACTTTAATCCTCGCATGAAAAGTATATTGGACGAAAAAATATTTAAAGGAATGTTTTGAAACTTCATAAACGGGGACAAAAATAGTTTAATTGATGTCCTTAGCCTGTTCATCATTTATCATTTTCATCTGTCGCGACTAAAATTCATTCAATCGAAACGAGCTTAGAATTCAGCGATCCATCAAAATGTATCTTAAATCTCGATCAATGAACTCGATCTTTCGTATCAACGTCACCGAGCAAAGAGGCACGGCTATCATAAAACACTCTGGTTCAATCTTTCTCGAGCACCACAAGCAAACTCCACCCCGAGAAGACACCGCATCTTGGCGAAGATACGATCAGCCGAAACGCGACCATAACTCAATAGCAAGGGTGATAAAAAAGGAGTGAAATAAACCACGCGTTCCAGGACACGAATCCCTTGAACGAAACACGTGTCCGAGGTAACACAGAACCATAGAATTCGGACCCTCGAATTCGAGGATCGTTCTTTCGAGAGAAAAAGAAAGATGTCCTGCGCCCAGTCGGTCGAACGACAATGTCGCCCCTTAATTTCGATCGTGTAAGATTTTTAATATTTTGTGACGAAACACGTAATAATTGCGATTAATCAAAATTTGATTCAATTTCCTTTCCTTGATTTTAATTAAATATCTGGTGTGAAATAATACGTTGTAAATATATAAAATTAACACTAGAACTACCGAAGTTTTGTGCACAATGACTTTCAAGTAGAAAATAGAATAGAAAAATAAAGAAATAAAGTATATACAGTACGTCTTTATCCTGATAAAAATGAACACATATTTTAATAAAAGTGTCCTGATAAATTTTCTGATTGAATTTAAAAAACCATCAACCAGTCATTTTGACTGATTCGGTAGTTCTAGTGTTAAAGCAGTTACATTCGGGTGTCAGTCGTTGGAACCACTATACCGACAGATTAAATACATATCCAAATAACTAATATTTCAATAATATTAGGAGGAAATTTGCAACGGTTGCGATTCGCTCCACGACAGCCCTCAATAATTACATAATTAAAAATTAATCAATGGCATCCGGTAAGAAGCCAACACGATTATTTATCGGTAGCGGCAGAAGATGGTGCCAGATGTTCAAAATATTTCATCGTGAAAAAAAGAAAAAAACGAGAGAATGAACATGGAAACACAATTTGGAGGGTTCATTAAGTTTCATCGCGCGATCGTTCACCCACTCACCCTTTCCGACGGCTGATAATACACGGGATAGCTGTAATTCTTGGGGTCGATATGGCTTTTAAATGAACCCCGATAGTGGGCTCCCCCTATGAAAGATACGAATATTGTTAATGGACTCGGCTGAGCATGACGTGGTCGTATTTCGGTATCGTACGATTCTCTGCTACGTGAACGGAATTGCCTCGACCGACTTACGACCCGTTATCTTGGCTAATTAAATTACCTCACCCCCGTGTTTCGATGTATCAAGTTCGACTGCAACACACACTCGATGATTCCAGAGCTTTATGCAACTCGGTGACACGGGATTATCGTTCAGCGATATTTTACGAAATATCTTATGAAATATGGGGTGGTTACATGAATTATTTCAGAAAAATGCGGATGGTTAGAAGGAATTGTACGAAACACAAGAATTAGTCGAATATGACGAATGAGTTTGGAAATTGGATTCATTCTTATCTTGTTTTTAACACATTGATTTCTGGAGATCTTCTGTTATAACAAATTGGTGGTGAAATAAGTAAATATTCGATCTTCTTTAATAATATTTTTTTCGATTCAATCTCAATTTGTTAATTTAAATTAGCGATGCAATTTAGGTAGCATTCGTGGGTACCCATTATATTATCAGTATGAAACGAAAGTTCACGATCCAAGATTCAACAGAACTTTTGAATATTAATGGATTAATATTTTCTCACCAAGATTTCACAAATTACGCAAAAATATGAAAAATCGGTCAATAATTTTAACATATCCAATCATCGATGCTCCAGAAAAAATATTTGAACACGATGAAGAATATTATTTTTTGCACGGAGATAAAAAATTGTATAAAAAGATTACAACAAATTTACTGGTTTTTTTAAAAACCCTTTCGTGACTTTTTACCTATTCCGTGTAACGTCACCACAGCGTGCGAGTTATATTTTCTGTGATTCGTTTTTTTTTTTTCGTTATCATTTCGTTCCTCGTAAATCCACGCTTGCTCGTCGACTATCTCGAAAACCCAAATCGAAAAAGAAGAAAAAAAAAGGAAACGTCTCGTGACATACAGCGACAGGGAATTTCAATAAAATCCGTGAGAATAACAAATCAATTAATCCGAAACGTTATACAGACAATCTAATTAGATTCTTTTCTTTCCCATCGATAGGCAACTTCCCACGCAGATGTTCTTCAACTCATTACCATTAAACTGATCATTTCTTTCCGATTAAACAATAAATTGCAACGGTTCATCGCGGATAACCGAAAAGCATCGATTCTCAGTGTATTTAAAACGATAAATAACATCGATAAACAAAAATATAATTGAAAAAGAAGCTGAAATTGCGTATTAAAATGTTTACCGGATCGTTTTCGTGCTCCGAGGCTCGTACGTCGGTTCGCGTTTACGCGTCCGATCAAATTACGGTGGAAATATAAAAGAAAAAAAGAAAAAACGTAAGAAAAATTTGGCCTACACGAAAGGCGAGATATATCACGGTTTCACGAACACAGACGACCCGTGGAGTCCACTCGGTGACACACCCTATCGAAGGACCCTTAACAAATTACCGAAGGGCGCTGGCCAGAGGCTAGCGATGCACTCTGTCCCCATCGATTTATGTTCGTGGTGTCGTTTTCGATAGTGCGGATGAAACTACCCTCTCCATTGGACAAAAAAGAAAAAGGAAGAAAGAAAGGAAATATATGGAAGATACGAGGATGGAAAAGGATGGCGACGATTCATCCATCGAATCGATACAAGCGAAACGAGGAAATCGCGATTTCCATCGGGGGAATTAACAATTGGAAAGGTATTGACTGTTTAGCCCGCATGTTTTATCCCGACTGGCGGATAAAAGGTAAAAAAGAACGGTCAATTAGGGGATCGGCTCTTTCGACGGTGAATAATTGCAAGGGTAATTAATTTTCTATATTATTTCAGGCATTCCGCAAAATTCTGCGGCGATTCAGAAAATATTCGTTTTATTAGCACTCTTGTTAGGAATTAAGTTGAAGTACTATTGGAACCTATATTTTCATTCGAATCATTCAATTTCATAATAACTATTATTTACTCTGTTACTTTAAATTATTTGCATCGATAATTTGAGAAACAAATCGAAGCATTGTGTTACAAGATTGATTTCTAATACCTTCGATAACCCATCATATATTTAACGTTTCAAATATTTATTATCTGTCCTAATTATTCAAAATGCCATGAATATTTGAAAAGATAAAATTGCAGTTCAAAGGATTAAATAAATTAAGAAGATCATTGATCGATAGAAAAAGAGGCGCACAAGCGAGGAAGCTCGATTGAAGATGAAAATTAAAAGCAGTTGCCGCTAATCAAATGCCAAGATGCCAGGAATAAGCCCGATTCCAATTAATTTCCGCCAATTATCGATAAACGGCTGCGAGATACTTATCCACGATTCATCATTCCAAAGGTGGGTTGACAGAAAAAAAAAAAAAGTATAGATAGTTCATTTCGGTGTCGTTTCGATAACGAGACCCGTGATATATCACGCAAGTTCCCTATCGAACGGAGACACGATGGCACCAGGAAGACAGGCATTATTATCGATGAAAAACAAAGGAAAAATTATTGCCCGATAATTAATTATTCGATTCGTTTTATTTCTGCGAGAAAGGACGACAATGCTATCGTTTCATTTGGCGAATTGCTTCAAAACCGTAATAAATCGAAGCTAAACAATTATTTCAACAGAGGGTGAATTTTGATTCACGTATTTGTTTTTAAAGAAAGCAAAATTTATTTGATTCAGAAAAAGAAAAGGGGAATCTTATTGGGGTGTTGAATAATATTGAATTTTATATATGGAAAATATTGTTAATTTCTCATTCCTTAGTTCGAAATATTTCATGAATTATTGATTATTTTGGCAACGTATCCTAATACTTATTTTCACGTAGAATATTCTACAGGAAGTATTATTATTTCTTTTCCCTTTTCTTTTTAATTTGGTAGATTTCTTAAATATTTATTACCAAAGTTGTTAAAAAGAGAAGTTTGTTTTCTCTTCGTCCAGTTTCATACTTAACAATCCAATACGTAACCGTAATATATTTTTCCATTTTACACAGTCGATTCACAATATCCGCACAATTTATCATAAAAAAATTCATAAGTATAACAAGATTCATCGTTCCCAAGGGGTTGAGAAATCACGATCATCGTCACCGGCGTCTCACAATTCATAATCCTGCGGCCTCTTGTTAATTCTTGAAACGATCGCGCGAGAAATTTCAGAAACCAGGTCGATTGCACCCATCGCGTTCCCCGAGGATCAACTTTCCTTCCACCGATCGCTGAATCACCGGGATTCGACGAAATTGCGGATAAACACGCGTTCGAAAAGTACAGGTGGGGTACACGCGTGCAGGAGGGAAAAATAGGAAAAGCAGAGGGTGATAAACGTCGAGTCGATCGAGCAAGCGTATTGTTCGACCGATCTGAACAACTCGACTACGAGAGAAAGAGAGAGAGAGATAAAAAACGGCATACACGTTCGTCATCTTTTCTGTTCCGTCACGAATCGAAACGACAAGTATTATGCCGATTTGTGTTTGGTTCGGTATACTGGATGTTCTGGAACTAGGACGAATAATATTCACAACAGACACGGTGTCGCAACTTTGTTCCTTTCAACGTCAAATACTGGTTCGTGTTTTTCATAAAAATCGATATTTTTCTTTGCGACAAAATTCGTATACCCTCGGCGAAGCTTTTTCTGATTAAACAGTTAATCCATTCGAGTATTCGCGCATGGCATGAATTTTTGTTCGTGAAATTGTCTGGGAGTTTGGGTATTGACTGAGATATAACGATTAACACTTCGATAAATCGTGTTAGGTGGTTGAAATTTATGAATGATAGAAATAACGAAATATTGTAAAGATGACAGAGGAAATTTGTCAAAGGATCGATATTGTTTTCTGGAAGTCAAAGTAATTTATATTTTACTAGTTGACTGCCACAGTGAAAACGGACGTGTGTAGTCAGACACGATAAAATCCTAATTATTAAGGGTGCAGTCGATTAATTTTTCAAATTTAGCATTATTAGCTTAATGTTAACGCTATCCGTGGTTTATTTAATCATTTCTTTTGGTAATTATTTGATTTTAAAAGATTTCGGTCACCGGTGACCCCCGTGGCAGCCAACGTGTTAACGAAATTAGAATGGAGATCATCTCAAACTTTAAATTTTCTCCAATGCATGATTTCTATCGAATAAAAATAGGTATTTAAATTCGAAGTTTAACAAATGAAAAGAAAAGAAGAGCAGAACCTACTCCAATTTGTATCATAAAATAGTAACTTTGGACAAATTTGTATGTTCGACCAAAGATTCCCGAATTTTTCATCCTCCTTTTCTACCACTTCGTACGCGCACGGTATCGGGGATTGTAAAGCCAAAAGACAAAGTACATGGTTTGCGTCACTGTTAGCGAACCCTGGCTCTCCCATGCTTCCATGGAACATAATCCACCGGGACGGGTTGACGTAGTTCGAATTTTCATAGTTACCCAGTCGCGTTGCTTCGTTCCCTTTACAAAGAAGCCTGTATTCGATGCTCCCCGTAATCCGAAGTTTCGACGAATCGTGAAAATCGTTCGACTTCGTTGGTCCGCCGGCAAATTGAATCGAGCCGATATCGTTCGTTTGCCGACTCTGATTCTCTGTGCGCAAAAGACGTTTCAATTTCATGCATTTCGCGATCGTTCCTCATCGAGACAATCGAAATTTTGGATCCTGTTCAAAGTTCTCGAGAATGGTATTCGTGACGGTAGAAATGCAATTACTTTTATTAAGAAGTAAAACACGCTTTGATACCGTCGCAATGTTGGCATGTCAACTTGAGTTCATAGCGTTTGTTTGTTACCAACATAAGATACTTTGCTATGCGATTCTGTATTGTTCTTCCACCGGAATATTTCAACTTTGAGGTGAAACTTTCAACAGTCAGGCTAAATAAATAGGCTTCCAGGTTTTGTTATAAGTTTTGGCGAAACATTGGGCAAAGTTTGTTAACAAATTAACGAGATTTGATTATTGGTAAAATTATAAATAAGAGTGATCTGACTTTAATCAATTTCTTTTTAAATAATATAACACAACTTCTGGTATAATATTTCTTAAATTATCTTAATAAGATTAGTGTCATTTAGAAAATCGAAGGTTTCGTATAAAACGAGGGAGGAAGAGAAAAATTTTGAACAGTATCATTAATATTTTATTAATATCGAATAAAATCAAAAACTTAAACGAATGAATCGTGTCCAGAATTAGTCCTCTCCTGCGTCGATAAATATTTTTCTTCTGAATTTCAATTAAAAATCGAAATCATCAAACATTTCTACTAAGAACCATCAAAAGAACGCAGATGTTTCACAAATTATCGCGTTTTTCATCAAAATTCATCAAAATGTCCATTTCCCTCTCACAACTTTGGTTCAAAATTTGTAAGACACAAAAAGAAATATATCTACAACATTTCCATCGATTTCTCATGAAAATCGGAATCGCAAAATTCCATCTCGATCCTTGAACAAATTCTTCCCCGAAACACGATTCCCGATTGTCCCCCCGGCTGAAAAAATAGGGGGAAAAAAATCGATCAAACCGATCCGTCGATTGAAAACCATCCGCGAACCGAGAGATTCTCCGTTGAATTTTGAGCGTTTCCCTCGCCTGAAAACCAATTTAATCTTTGTCAGGGCAACGAGCAAGAGAGATCGCGACCACGACACCGATCCCTTCCTCTTTTCCACGTGTCTCCTCCCGTGAAACGAGAAATCTGACCGAAAGCAAGCGGAGAGAGAACCGGAGATGGCATCGTATAAAAAAAAAAAGAAAGAAAAAAAGATTTGAAATTTATGCTTCTTCTGTGTTGAATACTGACGAGACGAACGAGAAAAAAGCGAACCAGGGAGACAGCCAGAGGGGATAGATAAAACCGGGAGAGTTAAAGGTGGAAAGATTCGCGTCATATTTTTCTTTTTTTTTTTTTTTCGGACGAAATCACGAAACCGGGTTACATTTAACGTCGATCCCCTTTCCTCGATTTCTCTTCGAAAACAGCTATCCCAGAAATGTCTCGAGTTCGAGGAAGGACGATTTTCTTGAACATTTTTACAGAAATTCCTTGCCCTTCACGACGTTTCGGGTTTAACCAAGGAATTTCATTACATCTAATGATTTTGGATATTTTAACGTCGAAACTTTTGAAAATTACGAATGTCCGAAGTATCGTTAACCTTTGTTCGAATCAATGGACGTAAACGTAAAATTTGATCGTTTTATTCGATAATAGGGGGTCAGTTGTCGTAGAACGGGATGAACTTTTTGGTGGAGTAATTATGGAATTTTATGCTCTGCCCAATTTGAACATCGCGAGATTAATATCGAGAATTATTAAGTATCGCGTGTCCGGATTAGCATTCGACTGAAAGGGATTTGGTTGATTTGATAACGAAGTGAAATCAACGTATTTAGGTGAATTATTGCGTAGGCTCTCCTAGGAAAAATACTAGGGAATTACCACGAATTATACTCAGTATTCCCATTTTTCATTATCGCAGTGAAGACACCTTCTCCGATGACACTATTTTCTCTAGGAAAGCTTATCGTGCTCGACGCTGTACGATCTCTAGTAACTTTCAACTATATGAGACGAATGTCGACACCTCCTTCCTCTGTGTCGCCATTTTCCCTAAAAAAGAAAACCTAGCATGCTGGACAATGTGTTTCGATCTGAACGCGCTTTCAACATGAAACACTCCATAAAATGAGAAATTGCTGTAAAGAATAATTCGAAATTTATGTACCGACGTGGAACCTCGAAATCGGGCATGAGAAATTGAACAAAAGAGGGGGACAACGGGATAAAAAGCGGTTTACCCGTAGCCAACCGAGACAGAATGATCGTTGGAAACGCTAACGGAAGAGAAACGGAAAAGGGGGAAAAAAAGATGGTACCTTCCTGTTTCCTTCTCATTTTTGTTTCACGCTTCTGAACCCTTTGAGTCTCGTGACTTTTCAGGATAACGGGTTTTCTCCTTCCAAAGTGTTCCAGATTTGTTGAACAAATATTATGCATGAAATTGATCAAAGTACAAAGTAAATTTTCAGAATGCGTGAAACATGTGAAATCATGCAAATCATTTGGGGAAAGGTAATAGAAAAGTTTTGTCGCGCAAACCAAAGAATATATTTTATAGAACACCTAATTTAATCTAAATTTACCTAATTTTCGATGCAGTGCACACGATATGTACCGTCACGTTACGCAAAATATTATCCTTCTGCAATCGAAGCATTTTTGGACGTAATCCTGGTATGTTTCCAGAAACCAAACGCACTATGTCGAAAGAAAAGTGTTCGAAATATCTGACAGTCTGTTTATTTTTATTCCCTTCTTTAATTTTCTATTATTTTAATACGGGTGAAATTTCGCATTTTAGAATATTCCAGCTGCTCGACTAACTTTCCTTCGAATAATATCTCCGCCGACAGCGTTAATCCGTGTTTGTAAATCCAGCTAGGCGGCATTTACGGAAAGAATTAAAACCACGTTCGTAGATCGTTTAAACGCCGGCAGAGAAGGAATAAAGTCCCGAGCCAGAAAGAATGAAACAAAAGGGAAAGAAAACGAGAGAGGGTTGCGTGAAATTTCCAGGGAAAAGCCGGCTGGATCGTTCTCCCTGCCTCTGTTCCTTTATCCGCGAAGGAGGAGCCGATTTGCATGTTCGATATGGATCGATCGGTCCGGTCGGTCGGTCGAATCGAGTAAGTCAATTTGCGTGTCTGCGACTTAATTTCGGCGCCGATGTTTCCAACCGCGGCGGAAAAAGAACGGACGGTGAAAAAGTAGGAAACGTATACTAAATGGAAAGAATGAGGTACATTGTGCGGGGAGAAAGGAGGAGAGAGAGAGAGAGAGAGATAAAAGAGAGACGGAAAACGACGCGTTGGAAAATTAAGAGACAGAGATACACCGAAGCGATAAAGTTTAGGCAAAGAAACTTTAGAAATGAAACAAAGGTTTAAATATACAAAATTTATTTAGAAATATAAAAGTTTAGAATGAAAGCAAATAGTAAAAATATCACCTCCTGAGATACGAATCCGATGAAATTCGATGTGTTTAACAAAAAATATTATTTATCTTTCGATCTAGCATTCGAGCGAGTTTTGTGAAGAATATTGATTGGGTTGCGACGTAAATCAATTTGTAGTGAAAAGGATGCTTAGGACTTCGTTTTAATTCAAAATTTTAACAAATATCGCAACGGAAGAAAAGCTGTTTTCCAGTGATACGTATTAGGATAGTCCTTATTTATATAGAAAAAAAGATTTCTTTTTAATTCAAGTATTCCATAAAAAAATAATTCTGACAAAAATTGAGATGCCTCATGAAGGTGAAATTAGAAAATATACGCATCGTTCAATATTTTTTTAATAATCGTTCTTTAAAAGATATGATATACCGATTAAAATAACCAATTTTGTGCAATACAACACCTGTTTATTTATTTAATAAAAAGCAAGTTTAACAGTGAAAATAGATTGATACATCGACAAAATAATAAAAACCAATTGAACAATGAACTCTAGGAATTCACCATTATTTATAGATTTTGAGCCTCGCGCGCCACTGGTTAATATTTATTAATTGAGCCCAAATTTTACAGAAATTAATTACTTTTATTAGGGGAACAAATTGAAAGGGATCTACAAAAAATCATATAAAGTTCCAAAATAAGGACCACCCTGGTACTTCCGATACTTGACCCCGATAGAATCGCATAAAAATTAATAAAGAATAATTCGATAGTATTCCAGCCATTGTACGAAAGAAACGTAAACGATCGATCCGAGAGATGACGAAAGATCTGAAAAGGGGTTGGAAGCACAAAAGAAGCATGGGAAAGAAAGCATAGAAACCGCGAAACGGGTACATGCTCGTGGAAGGAATTCGAAATTTGCGTTCATCTGGTATTCGAGACGTAGCGTTAAGAACGGGGAACGTTTAAAACAGTGCAGCGGAAGAACAAAGGCAGGTACAGTAAAGTTTCGAAGTTAATAAGTTCACCTTTATCCGGACGTATTCTATAGTACCTCCTCGGTTTTACTTGGGAGGGAAAAACCGCGTATAAAACACCGTTTCTTTCTGTTCATTCTTTTTTCCCCCTTCTCGACTTACCGGTCAACCGGAAGCTCGTCGTAAAATTCAAATAAACACCCTTAAAACGCCAAACCGCCCGATTTCTCGAGGGTCGCGGTCCAAAGCCTGCTACCGTAACGAGCTCGCTTTAACGATTTCGGTAATCGCAAGGAAAATTCTGTCTTCGAAAGATATACTCACTGGTCGGTCGAGGATCTCGTTATTTAAGCCATTCGGCGGTGATTAACTTCACGGAAAGCCATACGTACCTGCGAACAAAGATAAGAGACAACGTGAGAAATTGGAAAATTATAAAATTGGCGGATCTTTTTTTATCTTCGTTGAATTACGATCGGAATTAATTGCAACTTCGATAGCACCGATTTCGATGAAATTTTACTATAACATAATATATCCTAAAATAGGGGGAGTTTAAGTCGTCGCTATGCGAGTTTCGCATTTGTTTAAAAATTAACAGCTTCCCATTTCCAAAACTATTCATCCAATAGAGTTAATTATTCTTCCATTTCGATTAAAAAGAAAAATCTTCTCTGTGCGATAGAATTTAAAATTCGATACAGTAATTTACAGTCCCCCTCCGATTTTGATGAAACTTCGTAGGTTTGTCAAGCAGGCAAAAATAAGAGACACGTATTTTTGTATCGGTGAAACCACCTCTTGAAGTTTCGATCGAAAACCATACGAGACACATTAAAACATCTAACAGGAAAGTTTTTTGTGTATAATAACAGGATGTTAATAAATTGTGCAAAATGCAATTTGTTTTCGAGATAGCGCAAAGGAATTGAAACTTTAAGGGGTGGTTTCACCGATAAAAAAAAAAATACGTGTCTGTTATTTTTGCCTGCTTAACAAACCTACGAAGTTTTATCAAAATCGGAGGGAGACACTTCCGTGCCCTTCCTCGTAAGGTTCATAATTAAATTCGTAGACGACTGATCGCAACACACCTCGTTCTTCCCGCCCTGTAGCACCGATTCTGATGAAATCACACACCAACATATTTCGTACGAAATTAGGGATAGTTTAAGTCATCGTTTTACCGTCTTCGAATTTCTTTAAAAAATACACCAACTCTAAATAAATATCCGTTTTACAAAGTTCGTATCCACTTTTTATTCTGATCGAGAAGAATCGATTTCGTCGATGAATTAAAATTTCACCCAACGGAAGCGATATCATCGCGGAATGAAGATGTAAACTTTCACGATAACACGTATACGCAACGGCCACCTGTTTCATTCCAGTTCTTCGTTCATTTCTTTTTCCCCGGGTCATAGTATTCAAGCCAGTTTATGAACTAGCCGGCTTTATATTGCGCTGCACGCTCGTTGCATCGAGCGGAGAAAAGAGGGAAGAAGCGGCTGGGACAAGAGAGGGTTGGTATCCTTCTCCGAAAGATCTCTCTGAAGTAACTCGCGTTACGAAACGATGTTTGTGATAACGTAACTAAAGCGAGAAATAGCGGCGGATTTTCTCGGCTTTCGTTTCCCGTACGACGTGCACGAGGGTTAAATAGAACGTGTAATAAACCGTGGAACGTATAAACAGACGTTTCTCGGAGGGTGGAGAGTCATTGAAATTTTATTTCAACAAAAGGAAAACGGGGATAAAGATGTTGAGTTACAGACACGGGTGATTATTATTAATTACGTTTCCTACCTTTTCGCAAACATCACGAATTCTGTTCTATAAAATTCGACGAAACATTGAAGAAGTTTGTTCTTTAGAAATTAATTAATTGATCGTTACAACGAGACGTAAATACTATTTAATTTTTCGTACTAATTGAATCCGAGTATCTTAATTTCTTTGGTTCGTTTACTAAAGTTTTTAGTAATTAAGAAAATTCTGATCTGAATGTTTTCCAGATGAAAACTGTCGACAGGTGTAATTGACAAATTATACCCTTCAACCAATCAGCGTAGGCTGGACTTTCGAAAAAGGATTACCTCTGATTTTCATGAAACTGCGGACACTTACGTTTTTCATTGTGAAAACTGTAAAAACCCATACAAATTATGATATTTTATGTTTATCTTGAGAAATATTAAGAATTTTGGAGAACCTTTTTAGTAAAAGTTATAGATCTCATCGAAATACATATTTTATGTTGTATCTATTTTTCTTCTACGACTGACAGTTTTTGAGAAAATCATTGATGTAGTATGATATGAATAAACACTGATTGTGAGTGACTCCGTGTCAAATTTTAATATAATTTAGCCTCATTATATATTTAATAAGGCAAATTAAAAAAAACGTACAATTGTTAAGTTTTAAACAACTTATATATACAGATTTAATCCAAATATAAACGTACAGTATCACGATATATACCTATAAAAGGTTAATTTGAGTCATAACAGCAAAAATAATAACTTTACGAAAAAAATGTATATAACTCTTTTCGTAGAGCCTTTTAAGAGCTTCATTTCTTGTTTCAAAATTTTTTCTCTAAAATCAATGTGTTTTGAAATATACAACAAAAAAGATTCAAACTTTGAAGGGGAGTGGAGTGCAAACGAGGCCTTATCGCCAAAAATCCTCTTAGGGATATTACTCTCTAATCAGGTATAATCTTTGGTTAAAATTTCATCCAAATCCTGTCATATATTTTAAAGAACAGTATAATATACAAGCGAATGTACACGCTCTGAAATTATATTATTTCATTTCGACGAACAAAGTTCCAATCAATAGTTGATACCGAACCCGTCTATGATCGTATTATACATACATTGAAAAAGTTTCATCCCGAATCTCCACCAAATACGACGCGAAATAACATCATAAATAACTCGAAAAAGATTGCTCCTTTCATCATCGACACGTGTCTGGAGTTCGGTCCTGTATCTCGCCGCTGTCTAACATCCGCATCAAAATTCTGCTCCGTATTTCCCGCGCTCGATCGCAAGCAAATACCCGACATCCTTCACCGGGATTTCTCGTTGAAAAGCGAACCGATTCGAGCCGCGGCAGGAGAGGATCGACAAAACGAGCGGTAAATCAAGTAGTGAATCCGGGCTGCGATGTGCCGGACAATGCGTCGCCGGCCACGGAGGCGAAAATTCATCCATCCTCGTGAAAGAGCTTTCTCGTTGGAGCCCAGAGATCCGAAATTTATGTTTCCGTCAGGTTGGACTCGTTTTCCGAACGAAGACGTCGCTAAAAGAAAAGGTGAACGCGGGGTGTGTCCAGAAGGGTTGCTACAGTTCCAAAAACGTTTACCTCTTATCCTCTTCTCTTGTTTCTCTTTTTTTTTTCTTTCTTCTTTTTTCTTTGCTGGCACCGTTGTTGACACTCTCCAGTGAAGAGTCGTTCGCGCGGGCCGCGGACGAAAGCCGGAAACGGAAAGAGAGCGAGGACACGAGGCCTCTCTCTACCGGGGGGTGGGGGGAATGAAAAAAGACACACGGCTTTGTGTCGACGAAATCGTGTCAGGAAGGCGTGAAAAAGTTCATAATGTATGTAAACGACGAGACCCGGAGCCGACTGACTGACTACTCACGTTGAATCCACGCTAAATTTCAATCGACGCCGACTGAAAGAGCGCAATTAACTTCCATGCGCGGATGTTTGGACGGAAGGAAGAAAATAAGAGGAAAAGCGATGAGTTTTTTTTATATAAGGCGAGCCTGTCCGTCGGGATTGCTGTTGCTGTTTCACGCAACGATTGAAGAGACGTGTTTGGAGCAGCGTGCTGCACCGGGGGATGAGGTGTATGCAAATGAGAAAGGCGTTCCTGGAATTTCGAGGACTAGAATGATGGTCCTGGTTTCTTTCAATCGACGGAAGAATGGAGCGCTTAATTTCGCTGACTCCGAATGGTACATGCGAATTTTCCTGGATTATTTTCGGTTGCTTCGAGGAAACGAGGAGATTTTAATAACACTTTCGGCTCCGTTCGCTCCGACTGAGAGTAACTATGTGTTTTATAGTTTGGATTGGTAGGAAGTTGGAAATTTTGAAATGTAACGATTTGGTATAATTTTGGTATTCAGGAATATTATATCTTTTGGAAGCTCCGGGTAATTTGGAATATTATGTCTTTAGAAATTTAGATATCCACTTCGAGATATTATATTTTTAGGAACTTAGATACTTTGAAATATTACTTTTTTTAGAAATGAAGATATCTCGAAATCTTAGTTACTTTGTAATATTATAATTTTACAAATTACAAAATTTCAAAATATAATGTTAGAAACCTAGTTAGTTCGAAATATTATATTTTTAGAAATTTAATTACTTGGAAATGTTATATTTTCAAAAACTTAGAAATTTCGAAATATTATAAGTTTAGAAACTTAGATCCTTCGAAACATTACGCCTATAATAACATTATATCCTATTTAATATTTACCTCAAAGCTACTTAACTTAAGTTTCCAAAATTCAAAAATACTCCAAAATCTCGAATATCATAAACCTATAATATTCCCTTAAATTCCTATTTTCCCTAGGAAAAGCTCACATGTCGCACGCTGTACGTTCGCCATTTATTGGTCCAACACGTTTCACAGAGTAATACGATGAGCAAAAGTTCCAGAACACGCTTGTATTTCTCGATATTACGTTTCTAACGATCGTCGGTTAGGCAAGAAGCTCGTCAACAAAGTTCCTCGGCTCGGTTTTGTAACAAAACGAACGAGTTCGGACGTTAATTATTATACCAGTCGTCGACTGTTTTCCGCATAGATTGTTGCGCACCGTGAACGCCCCGCGGGTAATTTGATCGATTCGGATGCGGATCCACCGCGGGCATGATTCACGACCACTGTTTGCAGCTAATTGATGTGAAATTTGTTGCTATGATTTGTCGGTGGCTTGGTAATAACGAGTTACTCTACCGACAGAAATTTTAATTAACAGGATCGTTTCGATCAACGTGTCAGAAAGTTCAACGATACCGGTACGTTTCATCCTCTCGCGAAACAAATTTTATGGTAATTCGGATTCAAGTAACACCTTAATGTCCTTCCAGTGTTCCTTAATCACGAGTTCAATTATGGCTGCGATTGTGAAACAGCGCAAGAACTTCATTATTTTAGCGTGCGTCTGATTGTTTTAATTCGAAATGGATTGTATGGAACTTCGAAATTGCGAATTTAATTATAAGGAAATTTCGTACAACGAAATAATAATAATTTAATGTTCTGAGTACTTTACTAACAATAAAAATTTGTATTTATGTTTAATAATGTCTGATTGTCAGTATTAACTTTGTATTCTACCTAAATAAATCGCAAGTAAAATTAATTCAATAATAGATATTTTAGCATCCTACAAGTATACTCTTAGCACTTTAATTTATCTGTGAACCCCGTCGTAATTAAATCAATGATTAGCTGAATATTTCAGGGATAACGTTGTACGATTTTGTCAAACAACAATGTGAATGTAATTCCAGCGTTGTAGAAACTTTGACACACAATTTTACAGCGCAATATTTCGAAATTTCTTTGCCGATTGTGCAATTATCGTTAGAAACTTATCTGACAGAGCGGGCGAAACAAATACCTCGGTTCAGTGAAACCGTAAAAGACGGTCGATACGGGGACAGAATTTTATCGTCGATGTCGAGAGTAAAATTAGCTAATCAAAGGAGCTAATGAACCCGGTACAAGTTCCCCCGGGAAATTGCTTCCGACTTTTGTATCGGAAGCTGGTTGAATGGACGTTGGCACACCTGTTTCGCATAAAAGAACAGCGGTCGCGGCTGCTGGATATAGTTAAACGAAACATTGTTCCGGAGTAAAGAGTGTCTGAATGGAGGTCCATCAACGGTGTGACGGTATCACGAATTATCTTTTGATCATCTCAAACACCGAACAGAATGAAGGAATATAATTAAATCCCTTGATTGAATCTTTGAAGTTTCTTAACTTTTTCCTTAACACTCTGTGTTCGTTACATCGTACAAAATTTAAAGATATATGACAATTTTTTAACTGAAATTCTTGTAAACTAAAATTTCTTAATCGTAAATTTAAATACTATAGGTAGGGATACTATACTTTTAGGAAATTGAATGCTACGAAATACTATATTTTTAGAAACTAAGGAATTTGGAAAAATTGTAATTTGGGAAGTTAAAAATTTGGGAATTGAGAAATTTGGGGAAATTGTAATTTGGAAATATTGTAATTTGAGAACTCAGAAATTTGGGGAAATTGTAATTTGGGAGCTTAGAAATTTGGGAAAACTGTAATTTGGGAATTTAGAAATTTGGGAAAATTGTAATTTGGGGAAATTGTAATTCGAGAGTTTAGAAATTTGGGAAAACTGTAATTTGGTAATTTAGAAATTTGGAAAAATTGTAACTTGGAAATTCGGGAATTGGGAAAAATTGTAACTTGGGAATTCAGAAATATTATAATTTCTACAAACTGATTTCTAAAATTTCCAAAGTATCATATTTGTAACAAAATATTCCACTTTGAATGATATTTAAAACAATCAAATAAACATATAAAAATAATATTTCCACATTAATTTACCTTTAAAATTCAAAGCCTGTGAAAACAAAATATTAATAAAAAAAGAACGAGCATTGAATTAAAACTTCACGAATCATTGAATTACTGTGTCCGTTGTATACAATCATTGGTTGAAGTTTTCTTGCTTCAAAAAAGGGGGACAGACGCATCATTTATCGCACGCTGTGCCCGGAAGTAGGTCGAGATAATTACATCCTAAGACAATTTTCTTTTCAACGTTCTTAATTGCCTTCCTCCAGCCGATCTTGCATAACTTACTGCGACGTACTCTGGTAAGTGTTTCTTCCAGGACTGTTGATTAATTTTTCTTTGGACTTCTTCCAACCCCATTTCACCCCTCCCCCTCCCCCTTTCCCAACCAACAGCATCCTCAGGTAAGTATTATTAAACTGTTCATCTTCAATTTCTATAATTACGTTTCTCTTTCTCCAGATCCATTTCTATTATCATCCATATCTTTCTTATCATTTTTAAATAAATGTTAATTAGAATTTCCAGCTCGTTATTAAAAACGACGACTCAAACGATTCATAATATTTTTAAAACAATGAACACCGTAATACTCTGTTCCAATAATAAATTTTAATTTGCTTAATACGTTTTCCATATTATTCATTATTATCACAGAGGCGAGTGAAAATCGTTCATCGCAAATAATTAAAAATTATTTTGATATTTTATCAAACACACCACAAAATGGGGAAATGTACACTATTACTTTATAATTTCACGGTAATTAAAGAATTGCAGCACACCTAATTTTTGTTACTCCAGAAGAATTAACAGACGAATAAATAATAATCAAAGGTTTGCTAATCGGATTATAGTTAACGGATCGATAGTACCGGAAAGCCTATTAACAAGCTTCCGGTAAATAAAGCGTTAACACGTTATCGGAAACATCAAACTATTTACTGGAGGAAATTTCATCGTTTGTTGTTACGCGTTGCGTGCTCTCACAGCGATCAGGAATCTCTACAAATACGTGTTCATTAAAATTACATTAAATCAACGATTCATGCGGTTCTAGGATTACGCTCTTACTAAACGCACGAAAGCCCTGTTAAGCTTGTAACCCCCCTGTTCCTCGGCGAACTTTGAATCGAATTAGGTATGCAGGACGTTCTCGTTGCCTTTTCCCCGTAATTTGCCTCTATGGAAATCTCCAAGGATTTTCGAACAATCCCTCGAACCGTCCCTTAAAAATATTTGTTACCAACAGGGTAAATGAATATAATCCACCAACTATAATATCTTAAACACTCCAAAGTGTCTTATTTCGACTGGGAACATCTACTGTGGCGATCGGTGGCGTTAACAGGTCGGCTGCCACGAGAGTCACCGGTGACCGGCACCCGAAATTTTGTACAATCAAATAATTACCAACAGAAATGATAAAATAAACCACGGATAGCGTTAACATGAAGCTAATAATGCTAGCTATCGAATTGAAAAGTTAAATTTGAAAATTAATTGATTGTATTGTTAATAATTATGATTTCAGTTTGTCTGACTACCCACGTCCGTTTTCACTGCGGCAGTCAAGGTGTTAATACGCGTTGACTGCCGCAGTGAAAAACGGACGTATGTAGTCAGACAGGCAGAAACTCTAATTATTAAAAATATCGATCGTTTAATTCGATAGCTAGCATTATCAGCTTAATATTAACGCTATCTGCAGGTTGTTTCATCAATTATTTGATCGTAAAAAATTTCAGACCACTCGTGGCGCAGCCAACCTGTTAATCACGAAGAAAAAGGAAAAGTGAATATTTCAAACGTGATTTGAAAGTTAAAATCTTTGTTATAAAATAGTTACGAGCGAATGTCTGTGCATGTTGCGATTGTTATCAAAGTATACAACAAAGTGTGTATAAATTCTATCGCAACAACCCGTGTATCTCTCGTATCGTTGTCGAACGAATCGAAAGTTTCTCCGACGCAACTTCGTCAGAGGAACAATATTATCCGGGGAATTGTGCTAACGGTATAAAGAGACAGGGGAACAGCGCACTTTCGTCGTTCAATTAAAATTTCCTTAAAGTTCTGGCTCCAAAGCAACGCCCCGCCGAGGAAATGGGAAAGTTGCTTCAAACACGGCCGCGCAACACTCGGCAATTCAATGAAAAGATATCTCTCTGTGTAACCGTTGATCTTGTAAACGGCGGCCTTTATCGGAAATCTTTTTGATACGACGAGGAAAAGCTTTCGTGAATCAATCGACAAAACCCCGGCACAAAAGAGTTCGGTTCTCGTCTTTCGCGGATCGTTGAACAGCACCGAAGGAACTTGAATAAAGTAGGACGAATTAAGCAGCTTTCACCTTATTTTCTACTTAACGTGATTGGCCAAGTACGAATCGTTGTAGCAGTTAAAGGGAATGATTAATTACTTCTTTTGGTTGGTAAATTAAAACACGACTTAACGTTCGTTCTTCGCAGAATCGTTTGTTTAAAATCGAGCAAATAATAATTTTCAATCAAATCAGGTGCTATTCGAATCGATAATGTTTCGTTTTTCGAATATGGAGAAAAATTATGACAAATTGGATTACTTTATTTTTTGTACTGTTAATGTCACGTGTAAACGAACCCCGAACTTTGTAATGATAATTGATTCTTTTCTTATATGGGGTACTAATGGACGCAAGGGGTGGTATTTGTTACATTAACAATCAAAATTCTTCAAACCCAAAAGCTCTGTTTTCAAATGAAAAAGTTACCTATGTTTATGAAACCGTGTATTTCTATTTCTAGTGTTAGTTTGCTGTAATCTAACGTGAATAAAATTTGTAATTTTTATTTTATAAATTCTCCAGTAAGTTATATACCCACAGAGGCACCAATCGAGTGCAAAGGGTTAATAGTAATACTGACACTATTGTGGGAGAAATCTGAAATAAAATCAGAAGCATGGTAGCAAATTTAATCATTTAATTTTTTAAATTTCTTATTTAATTTCTTTATTTCTTCTTATAATAAGAAGAAATAAAATTAAAGAAATTTCCTATAATTAAGCAATTTTATAAATCTTGAAAATTATAAGGTTATTTTACGAAAAATTCTGCAGTTAGTAATTTGGTGGACATAAAAGTACTCCATCCCCTTTCGTTCTTCGCTACGGAAAGGGTTAATATATCACAGCTTAGTGAGTCGTCGGAAGTGGATCGAACTGAGAGTCGGGCCGGAAAATCGTCGAGAAAGGAAGAAAAAAAAAAGCTCGAGTATCGTCAGGAAGTGGAATCTCTGGTAGGATAATGAAGAAGAGAAAGCGGGCTTGGAGAAGCGATAAGTCGTGGAAAACGAACTAATCAAAGCATTAATCTCCTTTACGCGGCAAAGGCTTGGTAGACGGTGTTCGCGCGAGCGTGCACGTATATATGTAAATGAATCTAATTCCTATTCCCGTCGGTGGTTTCGGTAGAAAACGGTGGCGTCGTAAAAATGTAAATCTTGCTTTGAATAATATTCTTCGTCCCCCTCCTACCCCCGTGTCCCTTTTAACATGGCGACTCTGCGCCAACCCCCTGCCGTACGGGGGCAGAGGCGTGTGCATACGCGAGAGAAAGAAAGTGAAAGAAAAAAAAAAAAATCAGAGACACGAGACAGTTAACGAAAAGACGAAACAAAGGGAACGAAAAAGAAAAATGAGTTAACGATAGGGGTGACTGGAGGAGGGGGGATAGAGAAGCAGAGAAACTTGGGAGAAAAGGAAGAGGGTGAAAGAAACGCGGTAAAGGGTACGAAATCTTTTAAACGTGGAAAAATTAGGGTTGAGTGAGAGATATAGGGGTGGTGGTTAGGAGGAGAAATAAAGAGAACGAAAACACAACCTCCTTGGGGAAATAAGAAAAGAAAGATAATGTCGAGGCGGTTGAGGAAAGAGGTAAAAAGGGAAGAAATATGAAAAGCAATTATCGGTTGAGTAAATCGGATGGAATTGAAGACAGAATATGATGATAATATGTAGGAAATGTATAGACGAGGAAATAGTTCATTTCGGGACGGTTTTGTTAAAATTTTGTCGAATGTGTTACACTTATTGGTAATGACTAATTAATAACCTTTCAAACAACTTACTAGGTAACTATAAATGTAACTAATAGGCTTCTAAAAAAATTACTAGGCAACTAATAACCCTATAGAAAAGGTACTAGGTACCTAATAATTTTCCAAAAGAGTTACTAGATAACTGATAACTTCCTGATAAAAAATACTACGTAATTAATAGCCCTGTAAAAAAATGACTAAGCAACAAATATCACTCTAAAAACGGTACTAGGTATCTAATAATCTTCTGAAAGAGGTATTTGGTACCTAATAATTCTCCCAAAAAGTTACCAGGTAATTGATAACTTCCTGAAAAAAATTACCATTTAACTAATAATCTTCTAAAAACTACTAAAGAACTAATAACCATCTAAAGAAAAAAATACTAGGTAACTAATAACTTTCTAAAAAAGATACTACGTAACGAATAGTCTTCTAAAAAAAATTATTAAGCAAGTAAAAACCTTGTACAAATATTACCAACCGATATTAGCTAATAACATTTCTAACAAAACACATCGGTCAAATTTGATCATAATTTATCAACCCTCGATAACTTATTACTATAAAAATATTAGTTTTCCAATGTATGAAATTTCAACGTTGAAAAGCTTTCGCGAACACCGTATTTCTCCTCGTTCAAAATCGTATTAAAAACTTTCAAGCGAAACAACGACGCGCAACAATCCCTCGCGTAGCTTCGCTCACCGCCTCCTGCTTGATTCGTACAATCCAAAATGAACGAATGGAACACATCGAATTGCCGATATTATTTCAAGCCTTCCACGAGATTCGAAAACATTCTGCGTCCAGTCTCGCCGCGAAAAGTTTATCCGTTCCGACGATAAGTGTCGGGAACTTCTTTACGCGTCGCGTTCGAGCGAAAGAAACGCTTTCCCAATAAAGACACCCCGAGAGTCGATAGAACCGAGGGGAATATTCCGGCGGGATCCAAGCCAGACCGGAAGAAGTCCGAGTCCGCGGTGGGGGTGTTAAAAGTTACGACGACGCGAGGGCGGATATCGTAAACTGTCAGCGCGGGAAGGGCCAATAAAAAAGGGAGAACAAGCGGACAATAATCCGACAGCGAGAAACCGGGGGTTGGGGGGAACGCGGCGATGTCCGAGAAGAAAGGAGAACGCAGTCTGACGATAACTTAATCAGCGGAACGGGGTGATACGGAGAAGGCTGTGCAATTTAAAAAAATAATCAAACAAAAGAAAAAGACATAGACGGAACAGTGAGATAAAGATAAAGACGATAAAAGTTAGCGGTCGGGGTTGCCACAAGGTGGACAACCTCTGTTGAAACGAAGAAAAAGAAGAAAATTCTTGGTACCGAGGGAGGGAAACAAGGAATGAAGCAATAAGAACAAATAACCATCATGGACCAACGATGGACATTGTTACAAGGACAGAGGTTGGTGGAAAAACGAAATTGAGGAGATGTTACGTAGTTACAGGGCAAGGGACGAGCATCAGGGCAGCCTTTTCGTGTAATGCGATACGTTTCGACCCAAAGAAATTACGGTCGCCACAGAACATGCCACTTTAAGCAGACGACACGACGCGATGCTGTCTCCCTGTCTGATTACTTTTCACGAAGCTCGCATATATCCGTTAATTTATTTGCAAAACGGGAACGACATAGAATCGACAGTTTTTATTTCCATTTCCTATCAATAATTGATATCTTATTTCATAATTCTTCGAATAATGGGAAAGCTGACGAAATTATAATTATTTTATATTAAGGATGCTCGATCTGAAGGTTACACGACGGAACTTGTACCTTAAATAGGTTAATTAGCAACGGGCCAGATTGAAAGGGGTAGAATAACACGTTTGTGCTAGTTGAGAAGGGGCACGGGTTTGAACGCGGCAAAGAACCATCGAGCATAAGGAAACAGAGGACGACGTAGCATTCTGACAATGAAGGCTACGGAAGTATGAAAAACTGCAGGTGCTAGAGAAAAAGTAGGACGAACCTTGCAGAGGTTAACAGAGTGACCGGCCAAAGGTAGGAATTAAAATGGACCAGCCGCGTGCGTCTTCTCCGGGTCGTGCGAAAGATTTCAAGCGTTTCTCTCGAGGAAAGGAAACTCTTCTCGCGAGAACTAGCGTTTTGTGTGTATGTGTGTGTGTGTGTGAAAAGTACGAGGAAAGCTTCAGGAAAATACCGTCCGAGACAGGAAGAAAATAAAAATAAGCGAGACACCGAGATACAACGCAGAAGAGGGTAGTTAGGGGGTGTGTACCATGGCGTCTGAACGACGCCTCGGTCGCATTAAGCGTTACCCACAATGCCTATGCGGGGAGTTTTCGATGCTTTCGTGTTTACGAGAAACGTTTTTCTGCCAGCAGCAACGAGCAGGCCAAAAAAAAAGCAGAAAAAAAAAAGAAAAGAAAGAGGAACCCTTTCACGAGCGACGGGGGTTATAAAGTAAGGGGGGTAGAGATGGGGGGCGGTTGATAAGATAGACGGGGAAACAAAAGGGATCTGTGTGAGAAAAAAGTGGATTTTACGTGAGGGGAAGATAATTCGAAGAAATATAAAATTATATATGGAATGAACGGAGAGGATAACGAAGAGGGGAAACACGTGGGACTGGAGGAGAGACACCGAGATATATTTGATTCTTGGGATATTAAAGAATCGCAGAGGGAGTATAGGGCCTATCGTAAAACGTGGATGTAATTTTAGGGGTGAATTTTATGCGCGAAGATATTAGAACGTAAAAAGGAAAAAAGATTACCAGGATTTATGTTGGGATAATTAATTTTCAGAAACGTTTAATCGTGAAACGTGAAAATAATTAACACAAATGAATCGTTTATTCTGTATTACAATGATTATATGTTAGAAATTTGTAACTTTGAAAATTAATCTGAATTTATTTGATTTTGAAACGATTCTTAAATTGGGAAGACATCTTCTGAAAATCTTAAAGTCCTTGGAATGCTTGAAATTTCTAGAATTTCTAGAATTCCAGGAAGTACTGGAATTCCTAGAGACTTCTGAAACTCTAGAATCCGAAGAATTTCTAGTCCCTAGAATCTTTACCATTCCTAGGGACTTCTGAATCCTTAGAATCCCTAGAATACCTAAAATTCCTAATCCCTAGAATTCTTAGAATCTCTAAACCTCCTAGAATCCCTAGAATCCCTCAAATTCCGAAAAGTACTAGAATCCCCCGAATCTCTGGAATACCTAGAATCTCTAGAATTTCTAGTCAGAATTCTTAGAATCTCTAAAGTTCCTATAGTTCCCAGAATTCCCAAAATTCCTAAAATCCATAGAATTTCAAAAATTCCACAAAATTCTTAATTTTGAAGGTGAATAACTTTCAAGTACCCAATTCTACAAATAGTAACATGGTGTGCGTATGGTACTTATCCACTCTCCTTGCTATTGTAAGGATTAATAAGTTCAAACATGATACGATAATATTAAAGGGCTGATAAAACCCTCAAAATACCACATTAACATCAAACAAATTCATTTCACGTAAACAGTTTTCTAAACGAACCATTTAAAAAACCGCTTGTCTCAATGAAAATCCTCAAAACAACAACACGAACCAGCATAAAATCGCAAGGTTCGATCCGTGCAGATATCAAGAACGAAAGAAAACGCGGCAAATCACGCACGAAATTTCTTTCGATCGCTGCTTCGTTCACGATACTCGAACGTGCAATCGATTCGATCGCGTGGTTGAAAAGAAAAAAGAAACACGAATTTACTAGTTATTCTCGCGCACGCACCCGCACACCCCCTCATTCTTGTGTCCGGACGCGTGCAACCACGCAGGATCGTTGGTGTAACACAGTAAGTAGGTTCGCGACTCCCGTGGAGAAAAAAAAAAAATGCTGCGAGTCGGTTCTTCAAACATCGGGAGGGAGGGAGGGAGAAAAGGATGGGTCGGGTTGGCTCGGTGGCTGGTTGGCAAAAACGAAGATTGATCGAAGAAATAAAATGGATAAAACCGGTACGCACGCGCGAGTTCGGTCTCGAGCACTCGAGCACTCGAGAGACCGGGGGTTGGAAAAGATACAGGCGAACGATTTATACATCGACGGCGAAAAACAAAACGGCAGACGTTTCTGTGAACACGAACGAACGCTCGCCACGATGCTGAAGGGGTGAACAGACGGGGTGGATAAACAAGTTACGTGTGCGAACTAACGTTGTTGCACCGGGCTGAACACGCGTTTCAAGAGCGCAGTGAAAGATGAAAGTAGAAAGGCAACGACGAACGGTGAATATGAATTGCGGGATGATTAATGAATTAAGAAGTCGATGAGTGGGACGGGGGTGGGATGGGTTTGAAACAAATTAAATTAATCGAATAAATTATAAGGGAAATGAATAGGTGACCTGTCCAGCGAATAAACACTTAACACGTTCATGGGCAGTAAAAATTTCAGTCAGCTGAAAAAGTAGACAGGTAAATGAATCAAAATTGGCTTTAAAATTTGAATGCTATAGCACTCATGTCATTTTGCATCACTATGAAAATGAATGTTATAGCATTCACGTCCGCGACTGTAAAACTCATTATTATTAGACTCGTAATTCAATCCACTGAATGCTATTAGTATAACTGAATTATTTTATTATTATGATCAAACATCTCAGAACATTATGCTATCGATATTTTATAGTTAAACACACATATGATAATACAAATAAAACCACCGCAAAATACAAATTGTCGATCTCAAGGTAACAACAGTTACTTTGAATACGTGGGACGTCGTTTGTACAACTGCTAAATAAAATGAATTTAAGATAAAAAGAAAATCGCATTAGCGAGACATCTGTGAATAAATTTCAACATGAAAATGCATTATAAACATTATTTTTTCGTTTAACACGAATTATGTTCATTCACTCGACAGGTCACCCTACATAAATACGAAAGGTAGAGTAAATGGTAAATACTTAATCTTTATGATATTCGTATTCGAATAAAATATAGAATTTTGCAATAATTTCTAAGCTTACAACACAGAATACCTAGTTTTCAAAACAAGAATATAGAATATTAGAAAATTGCTAATAATTTTTCAAATATTCGCACAGAATTCTGAACATATTCCCGTATAAAAATCATTTTAAACATGTCCCCGTAAAAATTCAAAAACTCATCGTCCCTATCGATTTTTCAATCACGTCGAAGCCGCGCCACGTAGCCGAAAAGTTGTTATAATAAGATCGTAAACTCGATCAGTCGCGTTCGATCACGATATCGAATCTCCGATGAATCCTCGGTAACTGTTGTCTGATCAAAATCTGTCCACGATTGTGACCGCCTTCGTGGAAACTTTCCGTCGAATTTATAGACACCGTTCGTGAACAAGAAACGAGAGAGAATAGCTGTCGAGGGGAACCGAAAATACAGCTTACCCTGTCTGAAAAGCAGAACGTGTTCCCGCCCGAACAGAGGAAACAACCAGGAAAGTTGATTGAACCAGACTTCTTAAAGGAAACTCTCTCCGCAGCTATTCAGCCGGTCGATATCCGCGAATAGCCCCGAGAAATTTGCCTGATTCGAAATCCAACTTTACTTCTCCTTTTCTATCCTGATCTTCTCCTCTCGTTCTTCCCCGGACGACCGTTCGAACGGATTCCAAGGTTTGGAGAACGGTGATTAGACCATCGTTCTTCGAGATAAACCTCAGTGACAATGTGAGTTCGATCTCTTTGTTCTTTTTTTTCCTGGCCTTAACAGCTTAGCAAGGGTTCGTTAGATTAGATGCAAATTTCTGGATTCCCAGGGTAGAAACCTTACTTTTTATTCTGGCTGCTTTTCTTAAGGTGGTGTCTCGACGATATCTTGGTCGCATCGATTCTTCTATGTTAGTACACAGGAAGATTTAGAATATATAAATCATTCCTGTTCGTTTCTAAATAAATTCTTTCCCTTTCGGAAGGCTGTAGTTCGTTCGTTAAGATTCTTTAACCCTATGCACTCCGAGCATTTTTGGATAGGATCGAATCTAATCTACTTTTCCAGCAAACCTTCCGAAAACTAAACGCCCTGTTTTGGAACAAAAGTCAATTGTCTGCGTTCCAATATAAATAAAACTTAAATGCCGTATTTCAAAATACTCCGGTAAATTAAATATGTCCCCTCAAAGGGTTAATATTTCGAATTACCTACGTTCCTTTCTATTTGGAATTCTTAAATTCTTCGAATAAATATTTATCGATCGGCGCGATCGATCTCAAGTTCGAATCGAATGGCTCTGTTCTCAGAGTTTGAAAATCCTCGGTGTACGAACGAATCCCCGTTGAATCAGCCATAAATTGCGGCACGAACGGATTAAACGAAGAATTAGTCTGGTGACAATCGTCGGATAATAGGCGGCGATCGGGGAAAGAGGGGGGTGTCAAACCGAACGATTCGCGGCTAATTGGGCAGCATGAAATTTCGTTGCCGAACGAACTCACTTCTCGACGGATTTTCTTCCCGTGGAAAATTGCAACGGTGCGTTACATCGACCGATTAATTAACTGATTCCCACGAAATCGGTTAATTTTATCAGATTGTTCTGATAAAGGGAGAAGAAAACGTGATAGCCCGAACCGTGAAAATTTGCCAATCTAAAAATATAACTTCTTCGTTTCGAATGTCATCGCACTTTCAAAGAAATAATCTCTGTTTTATTATTTTAAGCAATTCGTATGCTCCACTACTATCACCGTTTGCAGTGTTAGTATATTTATAAGAATCTATATCGTAGGGCGCCAAGCATAGCTGTTTCCACAATAACGATCAATGTATAATTAATGAATTAATATTCAAATATTATTTTTCACGAAGTGAAAAATTAAACGACATCTCACGTCTATCATGAATATCTAAACCAGTGGTTCTTAACATTTTTGATACAAAATTAATGATTCAAAAAACAAACAAAACCATTCCGCGTAGAAATAAATATATTTTAGAAAATATATTATTAAACATATTTAATATATTTTCATAATTTCGCGAAACACCGGTTAAGAACCAATGATCTAAAAGTTCGATCCTTCGCTATCAGACCGATCGGATAAATTTCTGTTCTCCTTCTCGAGGAACATGAAAGTTCCAACAAGCTTATCCTCGTGGATTGACGTCGATC
The DNA here is from genome assembly GCA_943735885.1 of Stelis phaeoptera. NCBI lineage: Eukaryota > Metazoa > Arthropoda > Insecta > Hymenoptera > Megachilidae > Stelis > Stelis phaeoptera. The sequence continues at coordinate 6,912,884 of OX030939.1, read as the reverse complement.
CGGTTGTACGCACAGCGGGACGATTATAATTGCGGCGAATGAACTAACCAGCAAATTAGTCGACTGACAGCGTTGGGTAATAGATGCAGGAGGAAACTGAAACCGGATGATTCATGCTTGATTGGACGGCACGAGACGCTTCGTTGGCCGCCACCAACAATAGACTACATAATTCTGTCGAATGAGATATGCCGTGTCAGAATGGATCTCGAAGCTTTCGTTTCGGGATGATATCGCACGTCACGGTCCCCGTCATTCACCTTGGACGACCAATTATTAGAAAAGAATCGAATTCCGGGTTCCCCTGTTCCATTAATGACGAACATTGTTCGACGATCACGGACACCGTGACACTTCAACGCGTTCCTTCTGACAGACTTTTTCATTTTAGGGGATCCAACCACCGATTCGTTAACCGTCTGCCCTTTAACGCTTAGACACTTTATTATTCTACCGGCGTTTGAAAAAACTCGTCGTACTAAATGCACGGTTAAAGCGAGTAAAGAAAATTAAAATATTATAGAAATATGACGTTCAACGATTCTTAACACGTTGGCTGCCACGGGGGTCACCGGTGACCGGCACCCGAAATTTTTTACAATCAAATAATTACCAACAGAAATGATAAAATAAATCACGGATAGCGTTAACATTAAGCTAATAATGCTAGCTATCGAATTGAAAAGTTAAATTTGAAAATTAGTTGATCGTATTGTTAATAATTAGGATTTCAGCGTGTCTGACTACCCACGTCCGTTTTCACTGTGGCAGTCAACGTGTTAACGTTGGAAATTGCGATTCGAATTAAATTTCAAACTCGATTGTGCTAGAAATACCAGCCAGATTTGTCGTATTTGAATTATACGATGTGTCAGGAGTGGAATATGATATTTTATGTCAGAGGGTTGATAAACGGAAGATTATCGTAACAGCGACAGAACGTAGACAGAATACAAACTGCGCTGAAATCGAACATTAACAGAACAGATCAGTTTCTCGTTCACGAGAAGAATTCTGATAACGTGGTTCGTGGAATGTTTCACGTGGACCGTTTATGAAAACGGATGTTGGTTCCTGGAGATACGGGGAATTTAGAATTATAGTTACGTAGGAATTGGACGGTGCATCGTGGCAGAAAATTGGAGAATATCGGTTCTTCGGATAGGAACATCGAGTTTGTCGACTGTGGATTGTCTCTTTCGATCAGTTTACTGTATTGGAAGTATCAGACACATTCTTTTGATCATTTTCAAGTAACTCGATTACTGCGAAGTTTTATGTAAGATACATCGAACCTTCAAATCCTAACTATTTTAAGTTTTCAATAATATAAAGAAATGCTGAAACTTTTTAATCATCTATATTTCTAATATCAATTGAAAATAAAACGACACATTTTTTATTTTTACTGCTATTATAGCTTTATAAGCATCTATATATAATATAATATAATTTTTAAGGGTAATATTCTTTACTAAAATTTGTAACTGTGATATGTTTGAGATATTAAAAATTAATTTCTTTTAATATTTCGAGTGACTAACGTAATTTCAATAGTATTCATAAATCCGATTACCTTTTAATTAAATCTTAATTAAATCTTAAAGGATATGAATCACAATAGATATTCTATATATTATGCTAGAAATTTGCAAATAATGGAATACCATAGACTTTTATATATACATACCTTCAAGTTGAAAATAAAATGAATAAAAATCATCCAACGGTTGTTTCAACCGTTTCGATAGGTTTAGTGTTAAGTTACTTTAACTGATCTTAAAGGCTGACGGTTTCGAAGTATGCAACCGGAAAGGATTATTACACCATCCCCAATACTATGCATAATAAAGGTACCGAATGTATACGCACGGTTAACGTTAAGAAAATTAAATTTGTTCACCATATCGTAAAAGTTTGTAATATTATACAATACTTTGTGAACGTTCAACTTTCCAACGTGGTAAGAAGCTAACACGAACGTGACTTCCTCGTTATTACCGAGATTCGGAACTTGTATGCTCTTGTTCCTTCGGTATTTTCAATTTAAGTATTCATGAGGGGAAAGAAGCACAAACTTTAATTAAAATTCGATACTCTTTATATTGTTCCTCGATCATGCTTCAGAACTTTAGAATTCCTCCGATACACATTAGAAATCATTTATCTTTGCATTAACACCATAGTCGATAGTATGACGCTTTAAGAATAATTTTTACCATTTTCGATGAAAATTTAATTTATCTTTATTGGTGATTGAATTTCCCTTTATAGAAATTACACTGTTTCCATTCCTTTTCTTTTTCATTAAACTGTACAATTTTTATTTCGCATAAAATTATGGTATTGCGATTTTGCGATACTACAATATTCATACGCAATCAAAACGAATCAATTCACTTCAAAATAAAGCACTGTTTGAGACATTTCTAAAAGATTGAATGGGAAACCAAAATGGAACAATCTGTATTAATTAAGATTGACATTTAACTATAAAAACTTTGAAACTTCAGTCAATTTCCTAACGAAATTTTCCCCTTGCCCTTTGACGAACCAACGTGAACGATTTTCAAAAACGAAACAGCGAACAAAAGTATGCTCGTTGTTGACTGTTACCAACGACGAAACCGCTTAACACGGATTTATTGCAATCCCGTCGCGTTATCGGTTTAATGCGTCCGGTTATTCCGCCTTTTAATTGCCTGAACGGGAGCAAATGAAATTCCTAGCGAGCCATGCGGGGCGTTGAACACGGAACAGTGGCGAGGGGGATGTATCAGCGGCGAAAAACGCGATCGGAGAAAATTGAGTTTTACACGTTGAAATCTGTTAACGCGCCGCCGATCCTGCTGAATTTCATCCGCGACTCCGCGTGTCGGCAGCCTTGTTTTGCTCGATATTTCCGTTCTCACTCCCCCCTCCTCTGGCGCGATTTTATTTGTTCCGTGTCCTCGTATATTAACGGTTTATCAATCGACACGGTGCCTGGATTAAGTATCAGGGATCCGTGGACGTGGAATTTTTATCGGGTTACCGCAGCCGCTTTTTCAGCTTTGTCGCCAAATATTTGCCGAGTCTTTTGTGAACCGGTCGATTCGAAATCGATCCACCGTTATCGATGGGACGGTTATCAACCATGTACAATGCGAGAATGGGTTCGTGTCGTTGGTCGAAACGAAAATCGTGGGAACAAAAAAATCTGGAACGGTTTATGGAATCGGACGCGTTGTTGCTTGCTGTTTGTTGCTATTATCGGTTTCGTTTGATCGATCACAGGAGGACTTTTCATTTCCATAAGTTATAACTGGCGGATAACGGGCAAAGAGTCCTTCGATCGATTCTGTGGTTCAATTTTTTTTTTATACATTGTAGAAATCGGATTATGATATGGAATAATGTTAAATTAAGAATAAGCAATTTCATACTCTTGGACTGATGGTCTCAATCATTAACATTATCTCAATTATTATTTAACATTTAACAATTATTTAACACATAACAATTATTTAACATTTACTCAATTATTAATCATTTTTTACTTGAAATCTTAACATTTACAACTCTTCACATTAAGATGTCGAAGAATATCAATTTTTCGATTTATTATTTCGAAACAAAGACATTTTGGTATGTAAATTATTACGCACCCTCTTGTTCTCAAACCACCCCAGAACTACTCGAGCTCCATTTCATCCCGGTCTTAATACTTGACGAGATTGTGCGTATTCAGCCCACGGCGTTCGACAACCGTAATATCGAGATATCGCGAACGATTCCTCGACGAGGAGTCATATTAATCGAGCGAGCATCGCGGGAGTTTCCCTCGCGTGAAACAAGCTACTTTGTCTCCTGCTCGTGGTCGTTTTAATAAAGATGAGCTTAGGGAAATTTATGACGAGACGCGTCCCGTTATTGGCCTGGCAATTTAAACGAGATCATTTGTTTTATTCATCACCGATCAGCTCAGGCGTCCTCGCGGGAGACTTATGGGGTTCGACGGATTCGAGAGTTCTTACGGGGGATGTTTGTCAGGTTAATTCGATGATCAATGAACGAAATAATTTTCCTTCGGTTGTATATGCGTTTCTTTTAATCGACCGATGAAATATTCTTCGACGGAATAATACTGTAGTAGAAAACTTAGGCTTTCCTATGGAAAATGACGATACGGAGGGAGAAGGTTTTACCTTTCGTTTTTGTTGCGTATTGCGTCGATACGGTGTATTAATAAAGTAAAAAACGCAAAATAAGAAATTGTTTACATTTTTCAACATTATAAAGTTAATTATCGGGGTTGAAAAAATTATTCCACAATAGCCCAATCCTTCCTGTAGAAAACAAAAAAACATCTAACTCAATCGGATAAATAGTTCCTGAAATAAAAATTCATAAGTGGAGCCCGTTTTCGGCAAAACGGGCAAAAATTGCAAATTTCGAAGGCCTGTAATTTCTAAACAAATTCTAAACCGGCAAAATGATGACTTAACTCCCCACCCCCCTTAATTTCATATGGACTACAACATATTTCATTTAGAACGATGGTAACGTCAAAAAGTGATCGATTTGTACTGACCTCTATGTATTTATTTCCAATTTCAAATTCCCTTCTGGTATCGAAACATTTAAATACTCAATTTCGATCGAAGCCCTATTATATAAATTTCAAAAAATTCCCATCAGAATTAATCCACAAACGTTACTGGGGATGAAAAATTCCTTCGTTACGATCTATCTCTCTTTACAAGTTAATCGAGACACGGTTGAAAATTGATTTTACGCACAGGACCCGGGGCTTACATTTGGCGAACGATATTATAATAACAATTAGTTGAACGACGGGTCGAGGCACCGGCTGATAAATCAGAACGATAATAAATCGCGTGAGGCTCGAACGCTTTTAACCGGGAACCGTTCGAAATTAAAATAATTCCGGATTTATCGATGCCGTTGAACGCACGCCACTTGAAATATTAAACCCTCCCCTCCCTTCGTCTACCGATGTTCCCCATCAATCCTCGGATCATACGGCAATCACATTAAATCGACGTGCGAGCGTTTTGGAAAAGATTAATAAGCACCCTGTGACGAATTTATGGGTCCAATTAATCCGACGTCAATTGGTATCGCGCTTCGACCGACACTTTTCGCGTCCATCTTTTTCCATCACTCGTGTTTGGCGAATTATCTCGACGCCAGTTCGTTCTTCAACGAAAATCGAGCCGACGATCACACGGTAGGTGTTGAAATTAGGAAAAATCGTGTTCGTTTCGTGGATTCGAAATAACAATCCGATCGACGGGCTGATTTGTAGAACGAGCTCGTGGGTGATTCGAGACTTTTCTTATAAGAACACGAAATTGTTGGAATGATATGTAATTACGATATTATAGAATGTATAAAAAAGGTTTTTTAGTGGAAATTTGTAATAAACGACCATAATTAATGGATACATTTTACGAAGAGTACACAGAAGAATTTCAATGATATTTATCTTTCACTGTGTTCGTAAACATGAAAGATTGTTATAATATCAGAACATTAATAAATCGGTGACTTCAATTCAAATATTTTGTTTCGAAGTTTTATGATAAAAATTAAAATGTAATTAATTACTACTGACCGGATACAGATTTACAGCACCAATTATACCTGTATCAATTAACGTAATAACAAATGAATAATCTGCCAATTCAATTTCGTTAAAAAAGAAAGAGACCTTAAAGGGTATCGGAAAAAGTTTCAGATTTCTTGTTAAATTTTTCAATAGAAATCGCTCTCGACCAGTTTCCATGATCGATTCTGAACCGCGACGTAAATAATTTGAATTACCATGGTCGTTCGTTACAAAGACCTTAAAATTCCCTTGGCCAACCGTGGACGAAGAGAATTTCGAGATTACAAATTATACAACGAGCTGTGCGAGCCCCGGAACCACGCGAACCCGATCTAACCTTCGAAAATTTATCGACGCCCTTCGGTTCGTGAATTTCGCTGTACACCACGAAAATCGAACGCGTAATTTATACGATCATTCTCGTTCGAGACCCTGAAACTTTAATGGAACCACTTACGTGGTGCATCGTGTCCATTCTCGATGCCCCGTGTCGTCAAAACTTGCCCCGCTCTTCGTTATCGCTATTAATCGACAAATCTTGGTTAAACTATATTTTCTTATTAAATTCTTACGAGCAATTATTGTTAAAAATATTTTTGTTCTATTTGAATATCGAAATCGAAGACTGCCACAGTAAAAACGGACGTATATAGTCAGACACGCTGTAATTTTAATTATTAAGAATACAATCGATTAATTTTCAAATTCAATTATCAGCTTAATATTACATTATCTGAAGTTTATTTAATCACGTCTTTTGTTAATTATTTGATGGCAGCCAACGTGTTAATGTAATATTCCATCAGCGAATCTATTTCGAATTCTAACAATCAACGATTAACAAGTAATCTCAAAAGATTAATTTCGAAAATATATCATCACCTTCGAATCAATTATTTTATCAATCGTCTATCACCTGACTCGTTTATCCTATATAACCTGAAACGATCATCGTTCCTTTATCATCCGACAAAGTTGGCTGCAGCGAAGTATCAACAATTCTCGAAACGAAGCTAACCTGATATAAACTTCTAATTACTTCCATGCCCTCTGCGAGCCCCTAACTCATTCCAACCGAGACACTTGGTACCGTATTAGCAGCCACGAGACTTCGTAAGCGTAATAACACGTTCTCATTTTTTATTTTTCATACGAGAGACATCTCAGACGAACGTGTGTCCCGTGCAAAGTTAAAAAAAAACCTCGTAAATTCTCTTTCTCCGTCTCTTATTCCTTGGAGACTCCCTGAAACAGTCTATAATCCCAGCAGAAAGAAAGAGATATATACATATACATATATATGTATACACAGAGAGAAACGTGAAACGGAGTTGCAAAGCTGCAAGTATCCAGCAAAAGCTCGAGCACATATCCGTCGTAATTAGTCTCGTTGCGTCAACGGCACGTTTCTGCCAGCCTACTTACGGCCCCGGTGACTGTGCGTCTGATTTAATAAAGGTTCCGCTACGATTTCCGGTAACCGGAACCACATTCGAGGATCTCTCGTCGACGAAGAACTCTATTCATCCGGCTCGTTTCGCGATTGAGTGTTTTTCGATCGGTTCGTGAAAAACTTTTCTTTTTTTCTTTCTTTTGTTTTTTATTGTTCGACGATACTTCACAGTTCGACGAACGTTAACGAACTCGCGACTGTTCATACGTTTTCCCATTGCTTTACGCGTTTCGTAACTTCCTTTGTTCACGTTTCTGATGGCTACGTTCTGTTGTTCGAGAACCGTTGTTATGTTTCGAATATGATTCTACAGTTTCCCGTTGTAAACTGTTTTCTATTTTTTGTTTTTGTTTTGTTTTCAATTCGTATTACTGGTAGCCGTTTCGAGTTCACCGATCGGGGTTTGAAGAGGGTGGTTGTAATAATGTTAGTATTCAAGCCGAAATTGTTCGTCGATGAAAATTAGGTATATTAGGAAGGAATCGTTTAAAATGTGGTTTAACATTGATAAAATCAAATAAAGTTTAAATATAACATCGCATAATTAAATTATCGATACTGTAATTTAACGATTGGAAAAATTACGACTGGCTATTGTAATTATTATGAAAGTTATAACAATTTATAAATAATGAAAATGGAATATTTTTCAACCATGTAAAAGCAACGATGGATATACAGCGTGTCCCTATTTTTTTCTGTACAACTTCACCAGCAGATTCTACGAGTATAATAAAAATAAGAATTGGCTCCAAGATGATTTGTTAAACAATTATAACAAAAATTCGAAATAACCATTGGTGATAGTTTTCTACATCTATTCCTATTTGTACAGGCTTGACATCTATTGAAAATTGAATTTATTACACTTCGAATTTCTCGTTGATTTCCTTTCATATCATTGAATATATCGCAAATTCTTTGCTTTAACTTTTCTCTGATAAACAGTGGCGTGAGAAAAAAACAGGCTTGTGTAAACAGATCAGATAAATATTGCCAATCTATTCATACGCTGCAGCAAACGTCAACCAATACGTTGTTATTTCGAATTTTTATTATAATTGATTCACAAAGCATATCGGAGCCTATGTTTATATGACATTTATTTTCTTATTTCTTACTTGTAGAATCTGCTGGCGAAGTAATGCAGAAAAAAAAATAGGGACACTCTGTATATAAAATATAGCTATATTGATTGCTAGTTTTATGATCGCTTTACGAATTTGAATATAATCTAAAACCTTTCGTTCTAATAAAGTTAAAAGAGCTATAGAAATTATAGAAAATATATGTTTATCAGAACGTGATCATCGAGCCTGTGTTTGTTGTTATGCTCGTAACGTACACGGAATATCGATTAATAATGAAATATATTTGCGACGTGCAGTGACTAATCTTGTATCAAACAAACAAGATGTGTTATATAGTCTTCGGCGAAAATACACAAAATCGTTCATACAAAACAGAGGTATCGCCGTAACAAAAAAATCCGTAACTTCGTGTTAAAAATTAATCAAAGAAATTCATGTCGTACGTCTACAGGAATTTTTGCGATCAAAACTCGAGAATAAAAATCATTTCGATGCAAAATGTATTTATGAAAATGTTATCAACTTCCTACCTTGTACTCCAAAGCTTCACCTCCGGTCGCATTTCAGCCCAGCTCCCGCATCAACGGCACCGTGAACGTAAAGCGGAAACGAACATGAAAGCCACAAAGAAGCAGCAAATTTTCGCGCACGTCGAACATTTCAAACGTTTCGAAACGAACAAAAAAAAAAAAACGAGAGACGCGTATCGCGGAGCGATTTTAACGACCCTGTCGCGGCGGAAACTAAAGCGAGACTAGCCTGTCCGATACACGAACTCTTGATCTACGGGCGCAGAGGTTCAACCGGATAGACAACAAAAACCGTTGCCCGTGTTGGCACGTACGCGTAAACAGTGGGGCCCTGCTTGGTTTTTGTGTTTATCAATGGGCGTGGAAATCCCTCGCGAAACGCGTTATTTCAAACGGGACTTTGCCCGTTTGAAGGAAACAGAACCGCGACTTCCACGTTTCCGTTCGATTTCCAGCTGCAACGCCACCGCCTCGGTTATTTACGCGACCGGTCCGGCAAAAGATCGAGGAAAACACAGGTCCGAAGGGAACGCGAGGAACGCTTTCGCGAACGGGCGTTCGTTTGGAACGAAACTCGTGTCAGAGGGTTGAAATGCTGCCGCGATTTCCGTTTCACGATTTATTTCGCGAACGGACGATAACACCGTTTTGTGCGATTAAATGGAATGTGTTTTTTTTTTACGGACAATGATGGATAATTTCGTTGAAGAGAATTATGAATAATAATAACAGGAAATTATGTGATACTTGATGCGAAGTATTTGGTAAAATAACAAATAAATGAGAAAATTGCTTTTTTTATCATGTTCAAAAGAAGGATAAAAAAAACTTTCAAAATAGAATAATCATAAAAAACTATACATTAAAAAAGAAGGTCCCCCAAAGTAAAGTTTAACCGAATTTATCATTCTTGAAACTGTGCCAAATTCGACTTCCCATTCCTTAAAATTAAAAAAAAAAAAGAAACAATAAATATTACGCCCAAGATTAATACCGTTAATTAAAAACATCATACCTCCTCCATCTTCCATCCATTTCATATTCAAACGAAAGCTCAAAAGATTCTTTTAAAACGGAAACTGTCACTCCCGAAACCACACCCAAGTCGCCTTTTCTCCTAACACGTCACTCGTCCTCCACAATTTTCATATCTCTTTTCTCGGATGTAAAGCGAGAAAGAAGCATCGACGTCGGATAAAAAAGTAGCAGACGCGTCTCGGCTTGGTGTCAATGGCAAGAAAAAGCTATAAAAACTCTAATTATCGTACGTTGAAAACGCACCCTCTACAACCGCCCCCCTCCCTGCCACCTTTTTATCCCGTATTCGATGCAGCTACCCGTAGACTTTTCGTTTTGCCGTAGCCGCGACGTGACACGAGGCCACTCAAGAATTAAGGAGCGTTTTCGTGCGGCCAGGCAATGCATTTTCATCGAACCCGACCCTTCTTACCGAGCATTGTGCGCCTCACCAACGATGTACACCCATCCCTTGAAAACGGGAAGCATCGTTTCCTTCTTCTTCGTTTCTCCACGCTTTCGTTCGGTCGCTCATTGAAATTCCGTCGAGAGCGGATCGTACGCGAATCGCGATACCGTTTTGCACACTCGACGATAACGTGCCGCTTCAACGAACTCTTAGAGTATTTCTATATTTTTCCCAGCCACGGCTAGAGGGGTTGGAATTTTTCGCGAAAAATTGTCTGGTTGAAAAAGTGTTCGAGAAGGAAGAAATTTGTGTAGGATGTTTTTTTTAGTCATGTTTACCGGTTACGATGTAAATACTGGCAGAATTATTGATATTGTTATTATTCATTTATTGATTCATTAGGTGATTGAGTTTTGTTTAGATTTTTATAGATGGATATCACTCGTGTACGTTAGTTTGATCCTTTAACTGCTAAAGGTGTATACATATATACGCCTTCACTTATCTATTAACATGGTAACACCACGTCCATACAACGTCCACACCGATGATCAAATAATTGGCAGAAAGAACTATGAAATAAACCGCGGATAGCGTTCATATTAAGCTCCTAATGCTGGCTATCGAATTGAAAGGTTAACACGTTTGCTGCCACGGGGGTCACCGGTGACCGGCACCCGAAATTTTGTACAATCAAATAATTACCAACAGAAATGATCAAATAAACCACGGATAGCGTTAACATTAAGCTAATAATGCTAGCTATCGAATTGAAAAGTTAAATTTGAAAATTAGGTGATTGTATTGTTAATAATTAGGATTTCAGCGTGTCTGACTACTTACGTCCCTTTTCACTGTGGCAGTCAACGTGTTAAATTCGAAAATTAATCGACTGTATCCTTAATAATTAGGATTTTATCGTGTCTGACCACGTACGTCCGTTTTCACTGTGTAAATTGTAAGATTTCAACTAAAAAGTAACTAAGCTTCGATTATAAATTTTGGTTCTTTGATTGTAAGAAAAACACTGTTCTTGATTTTTTGTCACAGCACCTACGGTTACTTTATTTCCCTAAAACTTCCTATTAATTTTCTTCGTTTTGGAATCAATAGCGAACTGTAGGATTTTGTTTATGTTAGTTCTCTCCATGGTCCGTTGTTCATGTATTAAACGTTCGATAACAAATGTTCGGTAGCAAATAGCAAAAACATGATTACTCGAGAAACTACGAACCCTACATACGCGTAACGTATTATCTTCTATTTTTCAGGTTTAATCTCGTCGGTGTGGTGGAAAGAGAACGAAGGAGTGGAGGGAGGGAAAAAAGGCAAGGATAGTGGATTGCATCTGCACGAAATTCTTATCTGGCTTGGGGCCTCGAAATACGTTCAAGCGTCGGGAATGAAACGAAATGGAGAGAGACCGTTAAATTTCCAAGACAGGACCAACGATTTATATTTTCTAATCTGCCATGCCGGAACCTTACAACTATATCTCGTTCGCGTGAATTACAACGCACGATAGTATTTTACTTGAAGGGAAACCGGTCGCGTGACCGGAATCGTGGATTACCCCGGGATTTAAGCTGCGTTCGAAGGGGTCCGATGATTGTTTGCATCGAGTCCGTAACTCTTGCACGCTTCCTGTTCGAATCTCGAAGTTTCCTCGATTGTAATCGATTACCATACCAGAGCAAAATTTACCATTTGATTAAAAAGCAAAGGATACTTTCAGCTCTAAACGCTATGAATCTTACAAATCTTGGGCAAAAACATCACTTTTGTAAAAAAGTTTTTTCCTCGCCGAATCTGGTACCAACCATTACAACACTCGTACAAATTAAGAATATTTTTAGTTCTTTTTCAGATACATACAACGTCCACAGCACTGGTTACCAATTAGAGCTATTTTCTGCGCACTACTGTACCCAAATATACAAAAGTACATGATATTTTGTTTTTCTATAAATATGTACATATTATTAAAGGATTATTACACGACAATACTGTCTTAAACAATATCACGATGAAAACTCTGAAAATTTCTTTAAAATAACATCTTTTTCCACTAAACTCCTCAATTACCATACAAGCATAGGAACAACAGATATTCGAGCGTGTCGAACAACGCTGCAACGTCGCGGAATGGCGGGCGATAACGCATTTTCCGACGGAATTTTCAGACCGGGCAAGTTTTCATCGGTTCGAAATTACAAGGACCGTGTCGGGATTAAATGTAAACCGGCCACGGTGGTACCGGGGCAACTTCGACGCGGTACTTAATTAAACGGTGCATTTTATCGACGAAAATAAAGTCGTTCGCCCGGTTAGGAGGGCGTACCTGTCGAGGCAGCGATTTTTATGCGAGCCTCGCACAACGCACGATCGATCGATCGTACCTCGCGCCGCGTTTCATCGAAATCCTCGGCTAAATCGCGCGGGCCGCTCTGTAATTCATAAGCTCGTACTCCGGTTAAATGCCCTCGAAACTATCCGCGTTCCTGGCCGATTCTGAAATTATCCCCCTACGTCCCGTGTAATTACCAGCCGATTGTCCACACGGCTGGCCGCTTTATTATCCTAATTCACCCGATACCGTGACTCCTTATTGCGCGATTAGAAGCCCCGGACAACAGTTCGCCTAGATTGCGCACGCTTTTAATTTATCGATGCAAGTAACATTATTTATCGATGAACGTATACCCACACGCGGGAAGGACGATACTGAACGGTGGTAATTGGCGGGATCAGATGAAAAATACCGGCCTCTTTGATCTCGTTTTCTTGTCAGTGAATTTTAAAAGAAGCACGATTTATCTTATTAATACCTTGTAATTCCATCAATCTGCGCTCTCAACTTCCAAGGGGTTAATTCCGGGTAATCGGGGACATATCGTATCGAACGTTATAAGAAAGGCGAAGTGATCGTTTTCGTGCAAATAAAAATCCAAAAGAAATACGAAGAAATTTCAAACCTGTTACTTTATCGACCTTCAAAACTGGGTATGATCGTCTGTTACAGTTATCCGTCGGTTAGGAAGAAAATATCGATGTCGTTCTATCGACAGTAAAGATACCCCGAAGATTTTTACAAAGATGACTTACCACGCGTTAAAATCTCCATGACCGTAACATCGATTCGGCCGATACGTTCACGAACGAGCACATCCGTCGGATTAGCGTGCTTGTTCAACTTTCGCGTCCGCTCGAAAGCAGCTACGGACCTCTCGCTAATCCCACAGTCAACTCTGTGATCTTAACTAACGCGAAAGCTCTCTGGCCTGCTTGAATTAGGTTTCCGTTCTCTGGAAGCCCTACCCACGGGGCCTTTTTTTTGTTTTCTCCAACGGAACCGCGTGCCGCGGATTTTGATAAGATTAAATTCGTCAGCGAACGAGAAACAAAGGGATTGACTTGCTAATGCGACCGAACGGACGATGCCTAGGATTTTCAGGACAGAAAAATAAGGAGAAGAATCCGTGCGAACGACGGATCAACTCGATCCTTCTGTCGTAACACGATGCTTTGTGCGATGCACAGAGGCGAATAAAGTTTATCGTTTAATTTAGAAGATTAACGGATAATTGTCTGTCGCGTGGGGTAAGAGGATAAGCGTCAAAGGGATAGTGATTTGAATTTTCAAGGTGCTCTTACGGCTGGCTTTGAAGTTTTGTATAAATAAGAACGTAAGATCAGAACGTGAGTGCTTTTATACGTTGGTAAATTACATGTTTTTGTTTCTATTTATTTATTAGGATTTGAATACTAAGAACTTTTAAGCAGACTAATTATCAGATTTTTCTGCTTTGGAAATTTTTGAATGGAAATACGCAGAAAAAGTCGCGAATTTATTGAAATAGCGAAACTGATAGAGATATTAGGTTGTGATGTATGGAACTGCCGATTTGTAATTGCAACTTTAAATAAACATACATTTGTTATATTAAACGATAATAATCAATATAGGAACAGTTTTCTGCATTCGTTTGATCAATTATCGGAAAAATCACGATTCTTCGTGTTTCACAGAAATCTCAGAAAGACACGTTAAAACACGTAAATCTTAACAAATTTCGATGATAATTTATCACAATAAATCATAGTTTTATTTTAAAATAAAGATCGTTGAAATCTGCACATTTTCTTCAACGAATCAAAACGCTTAATGATTTTCGCAAAAATCACGTAAGGATGCGTAAAAATAGGTAAATATTGAAAAATGAAAATTACCAATGAAAGAGGAGATTCTAAGCTTTGAATCGACGTATAAAACATCTCAAAGACACGAATGTAATCGGACGTTTCATACAAGCTACAGACCGAAAATTTTTAGAGAAAAGTGTACCGTCACTTTTGCGGCTCAACAAATTAAAGAAGATATACCATGTAAAATAAAAAACACAAAAGAAGAATAACGTATAAAGCACGAAATAAAGTATAAAATATGTAAACATATTTCTACCCTCCTATCATAATGTCCAAAATTGTCATTCTATCGTGCACACGATAACTCTTTAAACATTCTGTACAAAAAAAAAAAAAAAACAGCCAACTATTTACCATCTATTACTAAAAATTCCCTGAATTCGTTGCTCGTGCTCCGAGGCACAATTTCGAAAGCATTAAGACAGCAATAATTATTGCAAGATCCAACGTCAGGATATCAACATCCATCAGGGTGAAAGCTGGCGCCTATTAAAGCTCTGGAATCACCGAAAAATGTACTCTCCGAAATGAAGCATGAACATTGCATACTCGCGCAAGACACACACGAAGGAATCACGTACGAGAAATTCAGGATTACACTGGATTCGTTCGGTATAGCGTTTTATCGTGCTATAGTAACCAAGCAGGTTGTCACGGGTCAAAGGTGAATTCGTTCCCGTCGTATAACCGCTTTTCCCGTAACGCGTTGCACGGGAAGAAACAATAAAAGAGAAGGGAAGATAAAAAAAAAGTACCGTGGCAGGGTTAGGGGCGATCCTGTCGAAATTATTTCCTTTGGGTGGCAGATGTTTAAACCTGTAAAAGTTTGGATACTGTTAACACCTTGACTGCCACGCTAAAGGCATTGAAAACTTGGTCAAATAAAGCATTTATTTTGATGAAATTTTACTTATTATTATTACAATTCTTCGTACTTTCTATTATTCAGAATTTGGAGTACCTAGTACGACGATTTTTAATTAAGTCATTGAAAGGATATTAATAATGGAAGCGACAAATTTCTATGGAAATTCAAGTGTCATCCGAATATGGGTGACGCGGCAGTCAACGTGTTAAAACGACGTTAAAGTTATTTTGTGAATTGTTTAACGTATCTCTGAAACTTCGTGGTAATAAATTTTTGTAATGTTTCGAGGTGAAAAGCGATTATTTTCGTATAAAATGATATCAGAATGAAATAAAATGAAAACCAGATACCAAAGCTTCATCTATTCACATCTAAACTTGTAAAATGATGTTAAAAATCGTAGTCAGGTGGTAAGAGAAGAAACAGCGAATTATTATAACACAAGTTATTAAACAAAATTATAAGATGAAACTATGAAACTCGTAAATTGTATAAAAGCATCAATTTTCGAGCAACTCGCAGCATCTTCAACTTTGTTTCCGTTATTAAAGATCACAAGTAGTAAAAGTAAACTTTGCCCCTGTGCTTCGTTCCGCTTTAATGCAGACAGGTAAAGTGGAGGGACGAGGGACCCTGGAAAAGGGGTGGTGTCCGTGAGGGTGAAATTGTTTGTAACTTATACAATAATAACTTTCCAGGTTGCCGCAGGAATTTGCTTAGGTGGAGTGTGTCTGCAACACCTAGGCGAAATTGTCGTAAGTTGTGGGTAATTTTCTTGTGAACCTATGGCCAGCCTATTCCGCCCCGACGAAACGAAGAAACAAGAACAGGGGGAACGAGAAATGAAAATAAGAGACTGGAGAAATGACAAATGCAGGGAATAAAAGAAACGGTGCTCTGGGGAGGATACGAAATACGAAAACGGGTAACTAATAGAGTTTCGGAAGAAATGGTCGCGCGACGATTTTGAACTCTCGTTTCTTCTCTCGGGGAAGGAAAATTCGTGTCTTTTCAGCTTTTCACGCACAGTTAACAGAGAAGGTAAATTGATACGCTTAACACTAGATAAAAGTCAACTTATATTTCAAATAATTTAAAATAAGAAATCAGAAGCGAGTCATTTTGATCCTCTTGGTAGTTCTAATGTTAAAGTATAGTTAAAGGGAAGATTAAAAAATTGAAAGGCGAAAAGTATATATTACCATCGTCCATTTACCCTAAAATTTGGATTATTATTTTTCCGCAAAATCACAGTAAAAGGGAAGTTCGAAAATGTTGAGTATCAAAAGTATGTTTGAGTAGAATGGAAAACTATTAAACTAATAGCAATCTTTAAAATTTCTAAAATTATCAAAACTTCCGGAAAGGTGTTACGATTCTATTTGAAAATTTAAATTCCCAGATCAATCACCGTGATTAAAATCTCAAAAGGAGGTAATAAATAAGTGACGAAGCCCGAGTACGGTTTGCCAGCTAATTACTACGTCAAATCGGAACGTATATGAGGCAGCTATCGGTTCGACGCAAAAATCCCGGATACCTCGTTCGATTTACACCTCACGTAAATTCAAATTAGATATCCGGAACGACGAGATACGACGCCGTCGATACAGATTTCACGCGTCGTCCCGATGCTAATTTCATACTCGACTAATCGCTCGAGCCGAGCATCGATCTTCCTTTTTTCTTTCCTCCATTTCCTCTTATTTCCACTCGTCAGTAATCGAACAGGCGCCAGTTTCACATTTTTTTTCTCCTCTCCGCAGCATAATTCCACGGAAAATTTTCTCGTTTATCAATCTCCCTCTATCCCGTTAGATGTACGTTACCATTCAAAGTTATGAGGCTATTTGAACTTTCCTTTTCGACGAAAGGTAACGAAAGGTGTCCTGAAATAATTTCATCTTACGATTTCTTATCGGGTTTCGTTTAAAAATCTTGCGGGCTCTAATATTTGATCCAAATCGGAAATTGCGAAGTTAGCGAAGTAAAATCATTTTTAACGCTTCTGAAATTTGGCCAATAAATCAGGACATTATTGAAACAGAGAATTGTAAAATTTATAAGACGTAATATCACAATTTCCAGCTTTTTTCAAATGTAGCCAAAACTATTTAAACCTTGGAATTTCTCAATATACAAACAAGGACATTATTGGAATATGAATTTTTAATTAATAGACATTCTTGTAGGAGTACGAATAGAAAAATTAGTAGGATGAAATAACAGAATTAGTAAGATAAAATAATTTTCAACACTTTTCAAGCTTAGCCGAAGCTATTTAAATCTTGGAGCTTCTTAATTAGATGTCCTCGTAGCCCGCTGACACCACTCAAATTATATCAAGTTGAATCAAGTTATTTCACAGCGTAGAAATATTATTAGCTCTGTGAAAAATTAATAAGGACCGAAAGCATTCGTAAATGTTTCTAACAACGAAAGAAAATGCAGATGTAATAACGATTCATCACTATGGGGTGTCTTTGAAGGAGCAATGTAATTGGTGTTGTATAAAGTTTCAAGTATGTAATTTGACTGAACCGCTTGACGAGCGATAACAAACGGCCAGCAAACGTTCATAAAATGACATGGAACAACATTTCAAAGTTCTGTAACAGAGTTCAGAGTTTCGACGGTATTTAGTCAGAGGTCAGAGAATTGGCGTGTTCAGAACGTATTTAGAGAGAACTTAGAAGAGGAGGCTTTCGAGAGACCCCGGGGTCCTTTGAAAGCGTATACTTACCACAGAATTTAACTAGCTTAACCTGTTATCATAACAGCCAATTTATTACATCATTTCTATTCGATGGTACTATTAGGAACTATGTTTACTATGATATCTTGCCGTTCAGAGGGTTGATCGCCTTAAAACAATTTTGATAATTGCATTTGATACATAATTAAGAAAGAAATTTGAGTTCAAACTTTTCAGGATATAATCAATTATAATTCCAAAGAAATTCTAACAGTAATTTGTAAATTCTTGTATATATTCAATTTCAAGTATTGAATTACAAAATCAATAGTTTTTCAAAGCCTTCAAAATTAACACGCTGACTGCCACAGTGAAAACGGACGTGAGTAGTCAGACACGCTGAAATCCTAATTATTAACAATACAATCGACTAATTTTCAAATTTAACTTTTCAATTCGATTGCTAGCATTATTAGCTTAATGTTAACGCTATCCGTGGTTTATTTTATCATTTCTGTTGGTAATTATTTGATTGTAAAAAATTTCGGGTGCCGGTCACCGGTGACCCCCGTGACAGTCAACGCGTTAAGAACTTTCATGTACTGTTTCAGAATTACTCGAACTCCGACACAAAACATAAAAAAGTTTTATCTCAAATATGGTAAATTATTCGACTAGTAATTATTTTAAATAGATATTCTTACTTGCCGGATGCTAATAAATAAAATTTCTAGGAAAAAGGTATAGATATCATGGGTTCAATTAACTAAGGTGGAAATCATACGTTTAATAACATATAGGTAATAGTGAAGAAATACAAATTTTCATCCTTCAGTTTCGTAGTCGGGATGATTAAAGGTTAAATAAGTGGAGATATAATAGGGTGATTAAATGAACCGAAAGTGATGTCACCGGCAATAGAATTATCTTAAATAGAACAATCAAGATTCGACCAGAGACGAACGAAGACGTAATGGCATAATAAAAGCTGAAATCGTGGCGAGAAGATGAGTCGTAAATTAATGGACCGGAAGTAAAGGAATCTTAAATAGAGCGATCTTGAGTGGAACAAGTGGAATAACTTGAAACTAGACAATCGCGAGGGAACTAACCGTGAAGAATACTGTTGTGATATGACGACCATTTGCATAAATTATACAGTTGAAATTTTTTAGTTTATACGTGGTGGAGAAATTGTAAGAAATATGTGTCTACAATTTTAGGGTACTTCCGCAAAATGATGATTAGAAATTTTAGGAAATTTTTATGGTAAACTTTAAAAAATTTATAAATTGGGGAATTTGTATGGTAAACTTTAGCAAATTTGTAGTTTAGGGAATTTCTATGGTAAATTTTAGAAAATTTAAAGTTTGGGGAATTTTTATTGTAATCTTTCGGAAATTTATAATTTCGGTAATTTGTATGGTAAATTTTAAGAAATTTTTATTGTAAACTTTAGAAATTTATGGTTTAGGGAATTTTTATTGTAAACTTTAGAAAATGTACAATATAGGGAATTTATCATGCAAACTTTAGAAAATTTATAATTTAGGGAATTTATATGGTAAATTTTAGGAAATTAAAAATTGGGGAATTTTTATCCTAAACTTTAGAAAATTTATAATTTAGGGAATCATAAATTCGAGGAAATTATAATTTTCCTATTCGCATCATCTACCGTCCATTATTTAACAAATACAACGATAGAGCAAAAACTTAACGAATTAACACCGTTGTTTAGCGGACAATCGAAGAACCGAGAGTCTTCGGTTGCTTGAATTTCGGAAAATCCTCCCCGGTTGTGCCGGGCTTCGTGACCCCTGAAACTCTTCGACAACTATTTGGAACGAATTCCGAAACTGTCCGATTAACCGGAAGGACGTGCCGGAAGTACATTTCTGGGGAACTGATGCAGCGATCGTAACCGTGCCGGTATTCGTTGTGCGGTTTTGCGCGGCGAACTATTCAGAACTGGCGGCCACCGTGGCCGAAACTGTCAATTTGCCCAGAACAGTCCAGTCTACCGTCAAAAATAAATCGAACTCCCTTGTTCTTCCTCCATTGTCTTATTCCTATCCTACAAAGAACTCGTCCTTTGCATTCAATACGACGGACTTGATTAAGAAGTTTCCGAAGAAAAAGATTCCTTTGGTCGATTCCGGAAGAAGAACAATCATTAATCCATTGCGCTTCTCTTATCTTTTGATACGATAGAATCCAATTTATTTTTCCACGAACTAAAAATGTTCCTTTGGAAAAGAAATGTTCTACGTAATTACGAATTTATTTATTTTTTATCTTTTTAATAAACCATAGTAAATTATACGTATGTCGCTGGATTTATTTTTTAGGATTTAGAAGCAGCCGAAGAATGGTTAAGGATCAGATTATTTATGGAAAGGATTCAGTTCATTGAAAAAGCATTGAAAAACGAGGAAATGAAAATTAAATCACAGTGTAATTTTTTTTAAATTCAGAATCAAAATTCTTATGAATGTTTTTTCTACTAGCTTACCCGAAATTATAACGTCTTTAATTCTGGAATAAAATGATACTGGAAGAGGATTGAATGAAAATTAGAATACAATGGAATTTTGAAAAAAAAAAAAGATAGTATCTGTACAAATTTTTTCACCGAGATCTCTTAAAATCAAATTGGACTAAAACTGAAAATAATTAAAAAAAAACTCTATAACTAACAAAAAATTGAATAATCTTAAAAATGATGACCGGAATTAAAATTATCTTTCGATGAGTTCGATTGTAAGTAAGGGAACGACTTGTTTTTTTTTTATTTATAAAGCTGTGAGCCGAAACAGGTTAACAGGAAGTAGCAAGAGTTCGTAACCAGGGCAGCAGTTCCTTTCTTTTTCTCTCAGCGAGATACAGTTCGCCAGAAAGAAGGTGAAGAAAAGACCGAGAGCGAAAGCAAAGCGCGAGATGAATGGTGCTTCTGACGAAAAACATTTGTCCTGCGCGAATCTTGCGCCTCGACGCTCGTAAAAATTTCAGCAAGAACACGTCACCGCTTCAAGCTTCGCTCGTGATTCCGCTCTCTGCACAGTTTGACGAAACGGATCGTTCTCGTCGAGTAACACCGGTATAATCGTAATACGCACGATCGACGATAAATATATTTGTCCTTTAATTGGAAAAATTGTTATTTGCTGAGTTTCAATTAATAACTCTGTAGGGAATTTAATTGCCAACCTAATAAATCGGAACGAACACTGTTCCACCATTAAACTTCTTCGGATTTGTAAAATTTGCCAACTCAGCCGTGTGATTTTCTTTTACAACTGATTATACACTTTATGCTCCGAATATAATACAAATAAACTATTTATGTAAATCGACTTACGATCTTTCTTGGACGTTATTTCACGGATTCGATTTGCCAATTATTCAAAACGAAAGCATTAATTGGACCTCAGAGGCGGGTAATCAGCTTGCGAGGTAAGAAACGGGGCAAGCAACAAATTGCAGGAAAATAAAAGCGGAAGAAGGGAAAACAATGTACACACTGGGGGTAAAAATGGATAGAAATCGGAAACGTGGATGAGGATGGTGGTATAAAATAAGGTAGCAGACGGTCGAAAAAGGATGAGCAAAATAATAATAAAAAAAAGGTCAATAGAGTTTTCCGTGTGTACCTGATCGCAAAAAGCGCTCGTACGTCGGGTATCGCCTCGCTTAACGGCCAGAACGTTCCAACGGCACCGAAATTAAACCGTGTTTTCTAGTTACTCGTCGGAGGGCGAAGCTTTCAATTCCGTGAAATTCTTTCCTTTCCTCCTTTTTCCTTCGAAAAAGAACCGAAAAGAAATCACCAAGGGAACCGCGCGTCAAGCTCCGAGGAAATCATTTGTTTACCATGAATTATGTCGCTCGATATCCACGCTCGGGGAACACGAAAGAAGAGATGCTTCGTAACCTGCACGATATGGTGGAACTTCAGGTATATACTTGCGAAAGTAGATCAAGGATTGCTTCGTATCTTTGCGTTTCCACGTGTAAAATCCTCGACAATTTCAGCTTCTCAACGCGTCCGCCGTTACAATCCGAAACTGGACGCGTGGGAACCTTAACCCCTCGCTTGTATACGTTCCTGACCCTAAAACTATCGCTCGAACGTCTCAAAGTATCCAAAAACATGATATTTCGAAATTTTTAAGTTTCCAGAAACAGTAGCACGGCTTACATAAAATTACAATCGGTAATTTTCATTCCTTCGCGTGTATTTCGATCAGTGGTGGAATATTTATAATATTTCAGAGTCGAAGTATAAAATTTGCATTCGGACAGATGGGTGTTGGTCGCAAAGACGAGGTTGTTAGTTTCTTGGCAGTGGAACAGGGGGCAAATAACCTAAGGGATTCTAACAAATTCTCCCATACGTGTCTGTGACGCATCGGCATCCCGTCGCTGGTAGGAAAATTAATGCGTGCCCGTCCCGGGGAAAAAGTCAGTTTCATACCGTTGAGAGGCTTTTTGCCGACAAGGGAAAACAAAGAAGGCGGAGGGGAATGTTGGCAAAAAAGGGTGCACCCTTCAGGAGCGACAGAGAGAAGAAGCTGGTGGAGCGCATCAATCGCAATGAACGACGAGAATTATCCCGGAGTGAAACCGCGAAAACTGAAATCCTGTCGGGGGACAGGCTCGAGAGAGCCTCAAAGAAAAAAAAAGGAAAGATTCCCATAATCTTGAGAGGTTTCTTACGATGTCTCTCAAGAATGAAAATGGAGAGGCAGACACGGTGAAAGGAGCCAATGGATCTTATTTGGGTCATTAGCGGAAAGAAAAGCCCGGGTTATTTACGAATACTGCCCCTCACTGGTATTTGATCACCGTCGATTATGATGCCGTCCCACCGGCGCCTCGAACAACGTACAAGATACTATTTCAGCTTCTTTCTAAAAATTCAAGACTCACACTACAAGGCTGGTATTCCAGGAAGATAAGTTTCAAATTTGTAAAAGATATATCCAAAAGGAATTTTAAATTACTTCGACGCACTGTAGAATCTTTCTTCAATGTTTCTTTGTTCGTAAATTAACGCGTTGAAAAACTTAATTATTAACGATGCAGTTAATTTACCTTTTAGTTTGATATACAGCATTATTAGCTTAATATTAATGCCACCAGCGGTTTATTTGATCGTTTCTTTTGTTCATTATTTCATTGGGTGATCCCCGCGGCATTCGACATGTTAAATTTGTGACATAGGTAGCTAATGAAAATAACGTTAAAGGGTTAAGGGAAAATCGTAACTACAGGCTGTAATTTTTCTGGGAATAGAAACAGTTGGAATATTTATGGACGACACTGTATGCGGCGTGTAAAATACAGGCAATCTTACGGGGAACAAGGGAAACGACTTCGTCGCACAATTGCTAAGGAAGAATTTCGCCGTTTGCCCGACAATCCTCCTCGTAACACGCCGAATTTATGAACAAGAGCCCCTGCGGGCCACCGGGAACCGTGCTCTCCCGGTGTTTCGCGGCACACCC
Source organism: Stelis phaeoptera (assembly GCA_943735885.1). Taxonomy (NCBI): domain Eukaryota; kingdom Metazoa; phylum Arthropoda; class Insecta; order Hymenoptera; family Megachilidae; genus Stelis; species Stelis phaeoptera. Next base: position 6,889,491 of record OX030939.1, on the reverse strand, counting down.
GCGAAAGTCACTCCATAAAGTTTATTTATTTATTAGACCCAGCACTCCACGAAACTACGAGTGGACCCTCCTTTTGTCGACGTACTTTCAAAACAAATCATTAAGATTCAAGGGTCACTCGCGTAGTTTCGTTGGAGTTTTTATGCTCTCGGGATTTTCCACAATTTTTATTAGTTTGTACCGTTTTCAATATCTTAGGGTGGCTAGCAATTTGTACGAGGGACAACATCCGGAGTGCACATTGCTAGCACGTTTATGACACGCAAACCAGTAGAACCGTTTTTGAGAATCCAGTCATGTTTTAATCCGGTAACTTTATTTCGTCGAGTCCCTTCGTCCTCAACGGTTAATTGCCTGTGCCATAAACGTGAATTTCCAAGGGGCCTCGAGACCGGGCCAGTGGCTATTGACCAGGTCATGTCTCGCGTCCCAGGCCCTGCGGAAATTCCACCACGTTGCCAAATTTAGACTGTAAGATCGCTTCCACCTCCCTTGACACCCCCCAGTCCGCACGGACTGCGTTTCGAACGCACCGGATGGGTGGATGTCAATGGAATGGTCACCTGATTGGCCCATGACATTTGCCAATCAGGCAACACGATTGACTCCCCGAATTTCCCGGGACCGGGAAATCGGCGAGGAAGTGGTCAAAACATTCATTCGTTAAAGATCAGTCATTCGTTAAAGATCAGTCATTCGTTAAAGATCAGTCATTCGTTAAAGATCATTCATTCGTTAAAGATCAGTCATTCGTTAAAGATCAGTCATTCGTTAAAGATCGGTCGCTCTTAAACCATCGCAGAAGGAGAAACATTATCCTCTCCTTCGACATCGGTAGAAGAACCATTCTTCTCTTCTGCCGTCTCGCACACACACACCGTACTTCAGAATTTCAATTTGTTCTCATCAATGCAATAATTAAGTTTTTCAATTAAAGTTTATTCAGCGTTACTTAGTAGTCAAATTTATCATCCTTGTCACCTTAAACAGTGGTAGGGACTACGCGATCGCGGTGTCGACGAAAGAATCGGAACGGAGATTTACAACCTCCTAATCGCATCGCGTAAGTCGTGCAGTACGCGACACATAAAAATGGTCCTTCGAGCCGGATCACAGTGACTGGATATCAGTGACGTGTGGTTCACATACCTTGCAAGTGTTGTGAGAAGCAAGTGTAAAAGACATTGAAACATTGTGGTTAAGTGTGTGACAGGCCTACATACGGCGCCTACTCGCTACATTATCAGCGAGCTCGCATTTTAACGCGACGCAGACACTCATTCAACAGCAGCGGTCCACATTATCGGTCGCAGCATCATCAAAGGATCACCTTAGTATCCTCCATACCATTCTGGTCCAACGGAGCAACCGAAGGACAACGCAGCAGCCGCCGGACCACATCGGGACGAAGCAGCCAAGGCTCAACCAGCGGTCTACTGCCAACCAGCTTCCGCATCAAGGAGCAGCAGACGAGAGGACATCGCAGCGAACATCAACCACTGTGAGATCCTCGCATCGTAAAGGTAGGCTCGTTTATTATCGCCAATTCCTATTACGTGTAATCCTATCCCATAATGCCGAAAACAACGGAGCAATCCTCCAGCGCTACGCAATCCACCTCTCACGGTAACAATCTCAGTACTCTGCGACGTAAACGCGGTAACATAATCGGACACATCACTACGTTCGTCAGGCTCGTGGATAACATGCAACACCCCGAGAAACGCGACGTCGGTCTCTTGCGAGCGCATTTAAATAGTTTAAACGACATTTGGACTCGGTTCGACGAAATCCAATTCGAAATAGAAGAGTTGGACGATTCAGAAGCACCGCGTCGATATGAAATTCATGACGATTACGTAACCGTCATCGCACGAGCCAATGCAATCATCGAGGGAAACCGCGCAGCATCACCTCCGCGACGCGACACGACGGATTCCTCCGCGCCCTCCGTATCGGTCCCTATGGCCATAAAATTGCCCGAGATGCGTCTGCCGACGTTCGACGGAAAAATTGAAAATTGGACGTCTTACTTCGATATTTTTTCATCGATGATCGACCAAAACGCGGATCTAACGCCCGTGCAGAAGTTACAGTATTTACGATCAACCCTTACCGGAAGGGCCACCGCGTGCATTCAGTCACTAAGCACGACGGACGCCAATTATGCCGACGCGATCGATTTGCTGAAGGAAAAATTCGATTGCAAACGTAGAGTTCTCTTGAAGCATTGCGACGCGATTCAAGCAATTCCGAAAGTTTCAACAGACTCTCCGGAAGCATTGGGAGATCTCGTAGATACAATCCGCCAAAACATCCGTTCATTAAAGAATCTCGGCATTAACACCTCATCGTGGGACTGCATACTCGTCTCGATTATTCTGTCAAAGATAAACACGGATACCGCGTGGCATTGGGAGTTGTCATTAAAGGACAAGCAGATGCCATCGTTTACGCATTTATTAGACTTCTTAGAGAAACGGGCGAATTGCGGATCAAGAACGCAAGCAAAACCGTCAACAACATCCGGACAAGTCGGCCAGAACGCACCAACAAGATCTCCCACACACCGATACCCCACGCGCAAACACGCCTTCGTAACCGCGATCTCTTCAAGAGAACCCCAAGGTCAACGCGAATCATTGAAAGCGCCCGCTGCACCCGCGACGGTCGCGAAATGCCCCATTTGCCATGGTGCACACGGTATCTGGAGGTGTGAAAAATTTCACGCATTATCGGTCGAAGCGAGAATCATCGCCATCCGAAGGGCTTCGGTGTGCCCAAATTGTTTACGGCGTGAGCATAATCCCGAAACGTGCAAAAGGGGAGCATGTCGGATCTGCAACAAGCATCATCACACATTACTTCATCAACCGAAACAATCGTCGGATTGCGCAAGCACACCACTCGTAAAACGCATAACATCAGCGGACTCGCAGGTAGAACCGAGCGATTGACAAAAACTACCTGAGAATTCCGTGGGAACAAACCATCATAAAGCCTTTACCGTCAACACAGTGAATAATGAACTCCTCGTCACCGCACAGGTTTACGTGCTAGACAATGAGGACAAACCCATTTCATGTCGAACGTTAATTGACACGTGCGCGTCAACGAACTTCATTACCGAAGATCTTATAGACAGGCTCAATTTACCGCGTAAAAAATGTTCCATTCCCATCGGAGTTCTCAATGCGTTATCCACAGTTGCGAAGCACACCGTCGCGGCTACTATTCGTTCTAAGGTCAGCGACTATCAGCGCACATTAAATTTCCTAACCATCCCAAGGATTGCATCACACATCCCAGATCAACACATTGACCGATCTGGAATACACATTCCGAAGAATCTCAAGCTGGCAGACCCGGATTTTCATCGTCCAGCGTCTGTTGACCTGCTACTTGGCTCCGGAGCAGCGTTATCGCTCCTGAGCGTCGGACAAATTAATCTCTCGCCTCCAGGTGGACCAGACCTATACCTCCAAAAAACGAGAGTCGGCTGGGTGATTGGAGGAAGCCCTCCAGTCTCCGCTTTCCCTCGCAATGCCTCGTGTCACGCGACCACCACGCTCCAGTTCGATCTGGCTCGGTTTTGGGAGATTGAGGAGGGTCCGCAAACCCAGCATCTTTCCGAATCTGACAAGATTTGCGAAAGGCACTTCCAGCAACACACAATCCGAAATGCCGAAGGTCGATACGTTGTCGCACTTCCTTTCAAGGACAACGTCATTCAGCTGGGAGAGTCCAAATCGCGAGCACTCAAGCGATTGAGTTCATTAGAACGGAGACTGGAACGCGATGCGACGTTGAAGGCACAATATCACGCAGTCCTGGAGGAATACATCAATCTTGGTCACATGGAAAGGATTCCTGAGGATCAGGACACTTCTGGCGGATATTACTTGCCGCATCATGGGGTCACGAAGATCACAAGCGTAACAACAAAACTCCGAGTAGTTTTTGACGGTTCCGCAGCTACCAGCACCGGACTATCCCTTAACGACACCCTCCACACAGGGCCAAAAATTCAAGACGATCTGTTGTACATTTTACTACGTTTCCGTATCCACCAGTACGTTATCACCGGTGATATCGAGAAAATGTACAGGCAGTTCTTCATCCGTGACGAAGATCGGAAGTATCAGCGAATTCTTTGGCGTGATGCTACCGGGAAGATCCACACATATGAGCTGAAAACCGTTACCTTTGGGTTATCAGCTGCTCCATACTTAGCTATACGTTGCCTCACTCAGCTCGCGCAAGACGAAGGTCATCGATTCCCCCACGCTGCAAAGATTTTACTTCGCGATTTCTACGTGGATGACGCACTCACCGGAGCGTCAACTATCGAGGAGGCACGTTTGCTGAGAGAAGACCTCACGCAATTACTGAAGTCAGCCGGGCTGAACATACGACAGTGGGCAGCCAATCACGAGGCACTTCTGAAAGGGTTGCCAGAGCAAACGATTCATCAGACATTACATCTCGGCGAATCATCAACGCTGAAAACTTTAGGAATTGTGTGGAACTCTTCGACAGATTCCATTTCGTACGAGGTGAAAACACAACCGGCAGCCTCGCACATCACCAAACGTCTCATCTCGTCCGAAATCGCCAAAATTTACGACCCACTAGGTCTCCTTGGCCCAGTCATTGTCGTTGCAAAAATTCTGCTACAGAAGATTTGGTCCATCAAAATCGACTGGGACGAATCTTTGCCTATGGACATCCATACAGAATGGCTCCAGTACTATAAACACTTACCATTGTTAAACAATACCATATTCCAACGAAAAACGACCATCGAATCTCCAATCGAAATCGAATTACACGGTTTTTGCGATGCTAGCGAGAAAGCCTACGGAGCCTGTCTCTATGTCCGTTCGATAAACGCGAACGGACATATACACGTAGAGCTTCTCCTAGCGAAATCAAAGGTAGCACCGCTGAAAACGCAGTCCATACCGCGGCTCGAACTTTGCGGAGCCGTCCTCCTAACATCATTGGTTGCCACCGCAAAAAGGGCGTTACACGTGGAAATAGAACGCACCATCTTCTGGACCGATTCCAGCATCGTCCTTCATTGGCTGCAAACGTCACCGCACACGCTGAAGACATTCGTCGCGAACAGAGTCTCCGAAGTTCAAACGAAAACCGACATCTTGAATTGGCGACATGTTTCGACGAGTGACAACCCCGCGGATCTCATCTCCCGCGGTCAAACGCCAGAAGAATTCCTCCGGCCATCCATCTGGCACCAGGGTCCAGAGTGGCTCGCGAAGGAAGAAGTTCTATGGCCAACCAGCGAAATAACATTAAACAGCACCATTCCAGAGCAAAAAATAGCAACGTGCTTAATCGCAACAACGGTCGATACGAGCATCTTCGACGCATATTCATCTTGGACACGAATGCAACGGATCATCGCGCGTTGTCTCAGATGGAAAAGGACGAACACCGAGAAGGGTAGCCTTTCGGTGTCCGAAATCAGGAATGCGCATAACGCTCTGATTAAACTCTTACAAAGCTTGCATTTCGCCAAGGAATTACGACGGCTCTCCAACAACGAGCAGGACATTGGCGGAAAATTGCAACGTCTCAACCCATTCATCGACAAGGAAGGAATACTGCGAGTCGGCGGACGACTAAAGCATTCATTAATGCCATTTGCGCAACGACATCCAATTATCCTGCCGAAGGCACGCGTAACAATCCTAATCATAGAAGCTGAACATCGGGCTCAATTGCATGCCGGCGTACAAAATACGTTATACGCTGTCAGGCGCCGATACTGGCCCATTGACGGCCGAAGCCAGGTATGGCAGGCCATAAGGGCGTGCACGCGCTGTCTCCGAGCCCAACCACCGCCCGTGAACTACGTAATGGGCAACCTGCCCGAAGCAAGGGTCACCGAATCCCGGCCATTCACTAATTCCGGGGTCGACTATTGCGGACCCTTCTATATAAAGGAAAGAAAACACCGAAACCGAACGCGTGTCAAGGTTTATGTTGCGGTCTTCGTGTGCCTTGCGGTCAAGGCCATTCATTTAGAACTCGTTAGTGACCTTACCACGGAGGCATTTCTCGCCGCACTTAGACGATTTATTGCTCGACGGGGATTTTGCAAACGTCTACATTCAGACAATGGCACGAATTTCGTGGGTGCATCCAATGAATTGCGAGAAATACGCGAACTCTTAAAGTCGGACGAACACAACCAAATGGTGAAAACATATCTCGCGGACCGATCCATAGAATGGAACTTCATTCCTCCGCACGCGCCTCATTTCGGCGGCCTGTGGGAGGCGGCGGTGAAAGCGTTTAAACATCACCTGACCCGCGTCGCAGGTACTGAGTTGTTCACCTTTGAGGATTTTAACACTTTGATTATTGAAATAGAGTCAATCCTCAACTCACGTCCTCTAACACCCATATCCGCCGATTCCAACGATCTCCTTGTATTAACACCCGGCCATTTCCTCATTGGCGATTCCCTAACGAGCCTACCCGAGCGCGATTTCACCGATACGCCCTCAAACCGTATGTCGAGCTGGCAGCACATCCAGAAGGTCCGACAACATTTCTGGAACCGCTGGCACAGGGAGTATCTCAACGAACTAACCAGGCGCAGCAAATGGACCAAGGGCAGTCATTCGATCAAGGAGGGCTCCCTCGTCCTATTAAGAGAGGACAACACTCCCTCCATGCAATGGGCCTTAGGCAGAGTCATTAAAATCCACCCCGGTTCCGACGGCATCGTCCGTGCTGTAACCGTTAGAACGGCCACGGGCATGCTAGATCGGAGCACGAAGAAACTTGTGCCCCTGCCATATCAGCCCGAAGACGATGACCACAACCCTAGATGCTCCATGCCAGCATCCAAGGGTGAAGCTGAACCCTCCACGGATTCAGCCACTTAATTTTAACATTTGTTATGTAATCATTGTCACGCATGTATTCAACATTTCTTTTATCTTAGCTCAGTAGCATAACCACTTAGACATAAGAACACATTACAGACAACACTATTCACGTATATACATATAGGTTGATCGGTGCCCTCTCAACGGGGGGAGGATGTTTCGCGGCACACCCGCGAAAGTCACTCCATAAAGTTTATTTATTTATTAGACCCAGCACTCCACGAAACTACGAGTGGACCCTCCTTTTGTCGACGTACTTTCAAAACAAATCATTAAGATTCAAGGGTCACTCGCGTAGTTTCGTTGGAGTTTTTATGCTCTCGGGATTTTCCACAATTTTTATTAGTTTGTACCGTTTTCAATATCTTAGGGTGGCTAGCAATTTGTACGAGGGACAACATCCGGAGTGCACATTGCTAGCACGTTTATGACACGCAAACCAGTAGAACCGTTTTTGAGAATCCAGTCATGTTTTAATCCGGTAACTTTATTTCGTCGAGTCCCTTCGTCCTCAACGGTTAATTGCCTGTGCCATAAACGTGAATTTCCAAGGGGCCTCGAGACCGGGCCAGTGGCTATTGACCAGGTCATGTCTCGCGTCCCAGGCCCTGCGGAAATTCCACCACGTTGCCAAATTTAGACTGTAAGATCGCTTCCACCTCCCTTGACACCCCCCAGTCCGCACGGACTGCGTTTCGAACGCACCGGATGGGTGGATGTCAATGGAATGGTCACCTGATTGGCCCATGACATTTGCCAATCAGGCAACACGATTGACTCCCCGAATTTCCCGGGACCGGGAAATCGGCGAGGAAGTGGTCAAAACATTCATTCGTTAAAGATCAGTCATTCGTTAAAGATCAGTCATTCGTTAAAGATCAGTCATTCGTTAAAGATCATTCATTCGTTAAAGATCAGTCATTCGTTAAAGATCAGTCATTCGTTAAAGATCGGTCGCTCTTAAACCATCGCAGAAGGAGAAACATTATCCTCTCCTTCGACATCGGTAGAAGAACCATTCTTCTCTTCTGCCGTCTCGCACACACACACCGTACTTCAGAATTTCAATTTGTTCTCATCAATGCAATAATTAAGTTTTTCAATTAAAGTTTATTCAGCGTTACTTAGTAGTCAAATTTATCATCCTTGTCACCTTAAACAGTGGTAGGGACTACGCGATCGCGGTGTCGACGAAAGAATCGGAACGGAGATTTACAACCTCCTAATCGCATCGCGTAAGTCGTGCAGTACGCGACACACCCGGGCATAAAGTTCAAGGGTCAATATGAATATTTCCGATTTCGAAGCGGCCCGAATCGGGTACGAACTTTCGATATCCGGTTGCAATAGAGACGAATGGACACGGGGTTCGGGACACACGGGTCAGAGGGTGGTAGAATCTTTTCAGTGATTGTTTGGTACCCAAGAAACGCGTGAGAGGAGGGTTGGAAAATATTTGTGTCAATCGTCTAGCATAGTAAATTGAACTGTTAAATTAGAAAATGAAGTATCAGTATATTTACCGTTTGGATCTAGATATTAGTTAGAAGTTTTGCAGCAAAGCACGCTAACGATAAAATTACAATTATTTGGAAGAAAATTCAAACAGTCAAAATGACTAATCGAAGGTCTTTCAAATTAAATCACAAAATTTATCAAGATGCTTTTATTAACATGTGTGGTAATTTGTATCAAGATAAAGACCTACTGTATATGCTAATATATATTTCAATCTTTATTTATTTATTTTTCTATTTTATTTTCTATTTGAAAGTCAGTACATACAAAACGTCGGTAGCTCTAGTGTTAAGCTTTTCGCTCGACGTGTTGTGTATTTATAACTCTGAACGATAAAATTCATTTTTGAAATCTGAATCCTTTACACCCAAATGACACTTCTACAGGAACGTGTATCAATAGCGAACGAATTTTTCGATACGAAATTAAAACGCTACTTACGTTACAAAACGTGGCGAATTAACGAAGGCAACAAAAGCACACAGATTCGTAAACGTTTGTAATATTTTCCATTTTCAAATAGAACTTTCAATTTGCAAAAATTTCATCAAAAATGCTCGAAATATAAAGGATCAATAATATATCGAATTTGAAACGTAGCTCGAATGTTAAATCACGAACAAGGACGGGGCGTTGACAAATCTCGATTGGCCAACACGGGTCAGAACTGATCCGATCGTAAAAGAAAGGCAATGCTCGACGTCAGATATCAATGATTATTCTACGAGTCTTGGGGATCGTTGAATTTACGAGGTCCACTGGTTTACCTATTGCCTGGCAACTTTATTTGACGTTCGGGATGTTTGCTCGTGAATACGAATCCTCGTTTCGCGACGTTTAAAATGGTCCACTCTAGGAATTTATTCGGTCGCTACCAGACGAACGAAATGGGAACACCAAACCACAGGGTTTGTGGTCTATCCTCTCTTCTTTTGTTTCCTTTTTTTTTATTTTTTCCTTTTGAGACGTGAATTATGGTTTAGGGGTGAATAAATGGTTGCAATGTTTATTCCTAAAACTTTGAGCTTGTTGCGCATGGGTTTGTTAAGTTTCGTGAAACAAAGATAAATGGTCTCCACGAAGAAAGGATTATTCTGTTGGAGTTATCGTTAAACGTTAATCGTAACGAGAGATTGACTTACGTAATTAAGTAGACGGAAGACGATGGCTTGGTGACAATTTCGAACTTACCTGAAACGAAAAAGATCAAACAATTATTATCACAATGAATTACAATATCTTGAATATCAATAACAATTTTTCGAATCTGACAGATTTTTGGCGCGTTATGAACCTTCCGATCGGTCGATTCATTAATCCATTTACCCCCTTAATACTTCGAACGTCTCCTAAACTTTCATTTATCTTCGCAACCGTACTCGCCTACGCTTAATGCCCTGCACTCCTTGCGCCCCTTCCTCGAAAGAGAAACATTCCCGTCGAAAGAAAAGGACCACATTCATAAATCATTTCTCTCGATACCAACAACTTCGTGCAACCAGGGGAGGGGAGGGAAGGGATGCGAACTTTTCACGGGAACGGAGTGTTCCTTCAAAAGAGAAGAGAGTTCACCGATTCTCTATACCTTGCCACTTCTCTTCGATGTATAACAAAAAAAAAACAGAGAATGGAAAGGGGGAGAAAAAAGGAGATGGATTTAAATCGTCACTTTGATCGCAGAGGCTAGATTGATCGAGTTGCCCATCGAACGGTGCGTATAGAATGTTTGAGAAGAAAACGGAAAAATAACGTAATTTCAATTTTCGTTTTTTAAAAGGAAAATATAAAGAAATATAATAGAATTTGTTGTTGTTTTTGTTAAAAGATTTTGTGTTTTTATCGCTTAGAAATAAATTCTTGATAATACAGTGTTCCAGACAATAGTATTATTATAAAAATATGTGGAATAATATACGAAGTGTTCGTTTCACTTAATTTTTAGAATTGGATATTATTCGAATAAAACAAAGGTATTTGTGAACGAGGAATATTTTTCTATTCCAATAATATTCAGACTGAAGCTTTATAACATTCACGGGAAAGATAGACAATGAGTTGTTATTTAATTTTAATAACACGAAGTTGACGATTGAATTCGTGAAATTTTCATGTTGTAGCGTCAAAATTATTTAAATTCTATCGCAGAGGGATCTCGTCTTCGATTAATCTCATGCTTACCTCGATTGAAAATTGTTATTCGTTGAATTATAATAAATAATTCTGTAGGGAAAATATTTGAAGATCGCGAATTTTAGTCGCGAACAATAGACGACGAATGTTTATTTTAACAAAGTGTTAATTGCAATTTTTATTGAAAAATCGTTGTTATTTTGCTTGCAATTTTTATTCGAAAATTGTTGCTATGTTACCTGCAATTTGTATTGAAAAATCGTTGTTATTTTGCTTGCAATTTTGATTGAAAAATCGTTGTTATTTTACTCGCAATATTTATTAGCAAATTGTTCGTTATTCATAGGAATGCTCGACTCAGCTAATTTCTTATACGAACAACCCCCTACCCTCGAAGGACCTACCCCAATCTCATGGATCATCCGGTACAAGTTTCGCCCCCGCAAACACACCCTCCAAAAGTGAATCTTACACTTCCCGAAATCACGACCGGACTTTCCCTGTGCTCGCAATTCTTCTCCGCCCAAAAAAGGGGAGGAAGATTTGTCTGACACTCGAGACTCTCACACATTCCCCGTCGCACCCCTATGACCAATGTCAACCGGATGGACAACGAAGAAGTTGGCAGAACCGAAGAATTCGGCGAGTACGTGGCCCTGGACGAAAAGAAGGCGGCACGTGCGATAACTTTTCCAGTTATCACCAGATGCTGGACGCAATTTATTTTCCTCTCCACCTCTTTCTTATCCACCCGCACATGCTCCACCCTTGTTCCCTATCCACCTTTATCCATAGTTTTTCCATCTCTTCGACTTCATATATCGCTTTTTCTTTCTTTTTCTTTTCTTCTTATTCCCTCGAATGTTATCAAAGGAAATCTGTCCGCTTTTCTGAACACTCTTCGAACAAAAATTCCTTTGCATGGTTCCCTGCTTTTTTAACACGTTGGCTGGTACAGTGAAAACGGACGTATGTAGTCAGACATGTTAAAATCCTAATTATTAACGACGCAGTCAAGTAATTTGTAAATTTGACCATTCAATTTAATAGCCAGCGTTATTGGCTTGATATTAACGCTATCCGTGGTTCGTTAAATCGTTTATTTTCTTAATTATTTAGTTGTGAAAAACTTCGTACAGCGTATCAAAATATTTCTACATTGCCACGTATCAGAGGTACCAATTCTTTTATTTCATTTATCTAATTCAATGCCCATGTTTGCTATTTCGAATAGCTAATATAATTTTGACAGTATTCGTAAATAACGAACATTGTTCCATACCCCTAGAAACTCATCAGAATTCTGTATAATTAATTACAAGTATTTTCATCAATAATCTCATGTTAGCCAATTCGTTGTGTAACAAAATACCTATTAGTTATGTAACATTCCAATAAACTGAGTAATTAACTATAATTCAGAATAATCTAAATTGTTCAAAACGTGACTTCCAGATTAAAATTCCAGGAGCTTCTGCAAGATTTTAATTACAAAATTTATTATTAAAGATAAAATTGACGTAATTATTTTCACCGATACAAGCACCACGAGATTTAACTCCCTATTATCATCTACTTTAAGGATATACCCCGGGGGCTGTCGCATAATCATTATTCTCGCAACCTCATCAATTAAAATGAGGTGGAGGGGGAACGTGGGGTGAACGAGCACGAAGAATCACGCGGTACGCGTTGAAAATTTCGCCAACTTGTCGTCCAACGTCCGTTCTGAAACGAGGGGGCAAAAAAGGAAGGCGAGGATGCCCGACATCGTTTTCCCTTAAAAATATCCTTAACGTCAGTGATGGGATTTTAATAGCTGAACGTCGACTTAACGACGCCCGGGCTAAGTTCGTTAGCTTCCTTATTATCCGGCTATCCTCCGTATCAGCTTGCTTTCCTTTTTTTTATTATTATTTCCCATTCGACGTCGACGTTATTGCATTCCATTTCTGTTATTAACAAGCTCACCGTTGGATCTCCTTCTTTTTTTTCTATCCGTTTAATCCACGGTCGCTCGTAATACCGTTGAAATTCATCAATTCGATTCGTCTTTCGTAGGATTGTAAAGAAATTTGTTCGAAACATCGATCATTAACAATTTTTCTAGTTTATGAATTTATATAAGTTCACGGAGACATAGTTTCGTTATTGTTTAAATACGTAACGATCGATGCCATCAATTGTTTGGGCAATGTTTCAGGTTTTCTCACGAATATCGTTGAAAATCGCAAGAAAAGAACGATCTCGTTCAAGCGTTGCCTTCACTGCGAAGCCTGCGTAAAACAACTCTGATCCAGTTTGATGCACCGCGACTGTTTTATACCCCGTCCGGAATCAATGACCGCTCAAGACCACCTCGAAGAGCGAACCACCCCTGGCCGATTCGTCCTCGACTTTATTACTTCTCCATTTCGCGTCTCTCAAAGGCGAAAAACACGGGCTCCTCGTGTCAAACGAATATGCGAAAAAACGGTCGAACCGCGAACACAATAAAACTTAAAAAAGGACGTTCGGCCTTGGGGGGAAAAAAGCGATATCATCCAATTTCTTTTCGTCGAATATTCTTTGAATCGATCAAAGGGTTGCATCTGCAAAATCTCTGTTCTCTTTATTTTTGCAAAAGCAACCTTTCGATTGGATTTCGTCGCCAATACAGTCGTCCGTTTCTCGTTAGACTCGTGGTTCAGTTAAAAAAAAAGAAAAAGTGGGGTAAAAGCACAAAGAAACTCGAAATGGAAGAGGAAGAATTCGAGCGAGAAAAAAGATCCGTTTTTTCGTACGACGAAAAGGTAACTCTGTTTAAACTATAGTCGTGTGACTTCGTTAGTCTCATTATCAACAGGATACTCGGCACCCTTTTCCAAGCTTTCCTTTTTCTACCCCTTTTTTTTCTTTGACACGTATATTCAGCACTGGTGTTAACCGAGTTGATCTTGCTTGTTATTTATAACATCGTTAATCCTGGTTTTTTCGTTTGTCATCTCGACACTTGCGTAGGTGAGGTAAAAGTGTTGGAATAGTTGTTTGTTAAGACAATTAACGAATCGATTAATTTGTACCTTACGAATAGCTGTAGTCATTTATTTAACAAACGTTTGAGAACTAATACCTGGCGATGATATCAGGCGGTGATTTGTTGTTCGTTTCGACGAAGAATAAATCATCTTGTATCAAAAGTATCAACGAAGCGTTCAGACAAGCATTTTTATCAAGCTTTAAGCTTCGATTTGATATATCATGAGTCCTATTTTCTAACACTTTTATGTCATGAATTTACGTCAGACGTTTTCTATTTTGAAACCCACCGTTTTACTACAGTGTGCTCGTTAGAATTGGGAAGCAGCCATTTTGTATTAAAGGTATCGACGCGTCGCTCGTGTCATCATATTCGTCAGACTTTAAGCTTTGAATTGGTACGGCATGGATGGTGTTTCCTGATGCTTTTCTGTCATGAAATCCCGTCGAACTATCCGCGTTTCGAAATTGATAGCTTGACGTCGGACAATCTAATATCTAAAAGTAAAAAACCGTCGAGTATCGTGCACGTACTTTATAACAAACACAACATAGAGAGCGATATTTATGGGCGTGGGAGTCTCTTTGACAACGTCTCGAGCCATCAGAGACCCTAACATCGTTACCGTAACTCAATATCCCGGAAACATGGCTGACAGGATGGCTCGCGACACGATCGGCAGGGAAACCGTGCGGGGAACAAAAGCGATCTTCCGCGGCAGATAAATAATAAATCGGCGCTCAAGGGATCGGAAAGGGAATCGTAAAAGTGATCCAATAAGCAGGGCTGAGTTATAGTACACGTGGTAGACACCTGGTGCGAACGTTTCGCGAGGCGGGTTCAGACGTGACGTACGATCGGAATGCGATTTAATAAATTTCACACCGTTGTCCGGTGACAACGTGTCACCGACACCCATTGCAGCACAATCGATCGGCCAAGATCGAGATCGTTCAAGTTTCTCGTTAATCGTTTCGATCGTATGGCAGCCATCGGCCTGGCCGGATGTATCCGTACGAGAGGGGGTCGATTGTCGTCCTCGATCGAGAGGACTTCAGAGGGTTGATCGTGAAATATAGGGGGGGAAAAAACACGTGCTGTCGTTCCGATTCATTCTGCTGTCGCTTTCTTTCGGATGCTGACAGTAACTCGCTTTCGTGTCTTCAACAGGAACTTCAATGGAGTAGTATTCTGTTGTTGATAATTTTTATCGGCGATGGTATCGTTGAATGTCACCGTGTTGTACAGCATTTACGAGGATTTAATTGACGTTGTCGTTTCGTGAATGGTAAACAATGGATATTAATCGACGTTAGGTTTGATCATTTTACGATTATTTGTGAAAAGATTGGTCGAATGGTTAGTGGTGGTTAATCTTCTAACCATCTTTACTAGGGTTGGGTGCTAATAACCGAGGATCAATGCACATTTATAGAAGAAAAATGTCCAAATTTCATACTTTAGAAAAGTGTATCCTTAATAAAAAGGAAAATCACGATCGCCTTCGAAATATTACAAAAATGTTATAATTCATACCGATCAAATATTCTTCGAATAATTTCGATGAAATTCCAGTACCTTCCGGAAACGGCGATCATCCCCCCGTACCTTTGGTCCAACACGAAAATCAAATTCCACGGGTTCCTTCGTCGAAAGCTTTATCGACTCGCGTTGGCCGGCGTCCGCGTAACAAATTAAACGGCAAACGAACAGCACGGGGATGATTTACAAAATGCATTTCCGGAGGGTTGGTCGGTCGCCTCCCACCCCCATCGCCCCGTCGAAAATTCGTGTATCGGCCACGCGTCGAATTTATAGCATGATACTTTCTAAACCAAGCTGTTGCATTATAGCACAATTTACCGGGGTATAATTCACGACGATTCACGATTCATTTTGTCTTACCGAACGTTATTTATAATATATTTTCTAAATAAGAAAATTTGGCTAAGTCGATCTTGAATGAATTTAAATGCAAAGATTAGGTTTCGTTTATATTGGAAGATGTACGAATTCGTAAC
The DNA here is from genome assembly GCA_943735885.1 of Stelis phaeoptera. NCBI lineage: Eukaryota > Metazoa > Arthropoda > Insecta > Hymenoptera > Megachilidae > Stelis > Stelis phaeoptera. The sequence continues at coordinate 6,873,880 of OX030939.1, read as the reverse complement.
GACATTTGTAACGACAACCGATTTAATTAATTTCCACAAGTTACAGCATAATTTAAAGCTGATTGTAATGTCTCAAGGGTGCTCGTTACGAGGCGTTCTGTTCTGCGACATGTTTCGGCAAGTTGGGAAATTAATTTGAGTTTCTTTCGTTGACAACCGCCGATCACGAACTTGTCGACACCAAGTTTGGTAATTAAACAAGAGTTTTGGACCGTACGGGACTGTTGAGCGTCCGAAATACCGGAAACTGTACGAAGAATTAGTATTAACTTTCCTCTATACTATGATTTAGCTATTCTTCGAGAAAATCTCTCTCTGGAAGGACAATAACGTCGACGTACGCGCCTATGATTGCTGCGAAAAGTTTTTTCCTGAACTTTTTGCTCGTAACACCTCGGACCTGACGGTGAAATATTTAAACATCATACTTCTTAAAGTTCAAACCCCGTGTGACCACTGTAACTAAATAGAACAGCTTTCATGTTTGAATAAATTTCTAAGCAATTCAATGTATGCAATGTTTATACGATTAAATCTTATAACATTTCTTTTTATCGTGATACTATATTAATACATTCTGTTTTGTGATAATAAAATATTTAGTATTTGCACGGTTTCTTTTTTTGTTTGTTTGTCTGGATGTACAATACTCAGCATGTTAAAATTATATACAGATTCGTGTTACGTGTAATGTACTAGTAATTACGTTCGTGTTCGTTCATAATCGTAAAATAGGGTTTAATTTCACGGGAAGATCCGCGTTACGCTGATTACACGAACACTCTGCGATCCTGTGTTACGAACAGTTCCGTGATACGAACGGTTGATTAGAATGCTTGATTGTCATTCGATCCCAGGATCATTCAACATCGAACACCGATAAATTATGATAAAGATAGCGTAGAAGAAATTCCTAGGCTTTGCCAAGAAGAAACACATGGCCTTCTTCGGACATTTATTTATTTCGACTTTTGTAACAATAAAATTTACTATGGATCCCTTGGTGTACGGCGGATAATTCGATAATACGAATGTTAATGACGAATATCCCAGTCGTGGACCAAAAACTTTGAGAAACACTGCTTCAGGGAATATATAAAGTCGTCAAGAAGTAGGCACAGCTCATCCTTCGTTCCTCGTTTCCTTCATTTTTCTGCTTTCCCTTCGAGGTCTCGTTTAATCTTTCGTTCCGTCACTGTCTCAGGTCTTTCGTTGAATCTCTCGTTCGCCGACAAATATTGCCTGTTCCTTGGTTCATTCGCTCGCTCCTTGCCTCGTTCTAGTCGTTATTCACTGTGTGTACACGCCCTTCGCCCGTTCCACAGCGCCTCCATCCCGGTGTACTCGATCCAACATGCAAATCAGGTTAGTTTCGGATGCAAGGTACCTGTGCGCGTACAGGTGCAGAAACAGAGGCCTTGCAATTAGTCGGCGGGCCGACGTCTCCCATCAGAGGGGCCGCGGTCGGCCACGTAATTAGAAAAGTTTATTCGTCATAACCTAATTGATATTCGACCCGTTGCCGTGTTCCTCGGTCTTCGTTCGGGCCGGGTTTCGTGTGTTTCAGGTGAGCGCAGGATACCGTGATTTTATCGGCTCGTTTACGGCCTCGTAAATTCCGCTGTATCTCGCCGCTTGGACGCTGATGTTTCATGGGGGGATCATTAAGGAGGGTGGATGGACACGTTTCGTTAAATCCAATTAAACGAGTTGTCAGGGCTCGATGCTGCCGTGCATCGTAACCGCGATGGTGTGTAATCGTGTAACAATCATTACACACGGATTCGAACATTCGTTCGAGCTAGGATAACGTTTATTTAAGCGGTTTATGAAACTTGGCAATCTGATCCTTTATCCTTCGAATTTGTAATTGAAACAAATGGTTTCTATACTTTTCTTGGAATTCGAGAGAAAATGAGTGTATGGAGGTCTTTCTATTTTTATAATTCAGTTATGATTTAATCTGGGGCTAGAGGGGATTTTTTTTAGTAATTTATGAGATAGAAATTTTTCGAACGAACTTTGAATTTAATGCGAAACGTACTTCCTGAAATTGAGTAATAATATAATATTTGTCGAAAGTGCGCTGTAAGTTTCGTTTAAATCACACTTCGATAATTAAAAGATTTACAAAGCCCCCCTCAAAATTAAATTAACGTTATTCGTAATTTCGTTATACGATTTTTAACATTATTGTTCCTTCCCTTGTTTATCTTTACTGTTAGGCAAAGCGAAAGGAAATGTCGCTTTTTTTAACACTTTGAATTTTATAAAAGAGGCTTCGAATAGTTGCCCAAGTTATGAAAAAATATTGTAAGTAACCCTGGAAATTATCTGCCAGAATAAATATTATGTAAATTTTTTCGCATTGAACAAAAAACGACATTCCTCTCCGCTTTACCCAATGTACGATGACCGAACTATACTTTGAACTATAAAATACAAACCTGCAAAGGTCATAAATCCCACGAAATAATCAGAATTAAATTTCAATTCTCGAAAACAAAATTCGACTCTTAATTAAACGATTCTGTTCAATCTTTGTTGCGATTAAATCCTCACAGACGAAGTGTAACCACCCGAGTTGAATCAACTTGTTTAAACGAATCTAAATAATGAACCCTTTTACCAAGCCATCGACGAAGAAAAGCCGAAGAGGATTTTCAGTTTCGAGAATAAAGAGGGATTTACAGTCGGTGGTTACGAACCGTTCGTTTAGTCTGTATCCCCGAGTGGCTCTAATAACTCTAAGACCAGCGTCGCGACGCTTTGAGTGGCGTTAGAGGTGCAAGCTTCTCTCCCTCTCTTTCTGTTCAACGAAGCAGCTCTCTCGAGCAGACCATGCCACCAAGTGGTCGACCACTTCACTTCGGTTGGATTTAAATGTTGCCTCTGTTTTTTACGAGCACGATTATATTGCGGTTGATAGGACCGGTGGAATATATTTGATCGTCAACCATGTGCATCATCCCCTTCTTCCTTACAAAATTATTTACGACCCATATTCATGATTCTACCGGCTATGATTAATTCATTTTTTGGATGTTCGAGTACTCGTGCGAACAAGATAACGATTTAACTACAAAATTCTCGAGTCCAGCCTTTTATTTATCCTGAGTCTATCGGCCAACTTGACAAATATACGTAAAAACATTTTTATTAAAATTAAGTGTCTAAAATTTGTGACACCTTAATTTTTCCAAAGTCTGGAAAATTTCAATGGAATACCTATATAAAATTAAATTTAAATCGTTGTCTAATTTAAAAATACGTTAGAAAAGAAAATAATTAAGGGATAAAATGTAAACTTACGTACACAATTATTCTGTATTTTGACAAAAGTCAACTGACATTTCTACAAAAACGTAACAAAAATAAGAAATCCGAAGCGAGTCATTTTAACCCGTTTGGTAGCGTCTGATGTGAAAGGTCCAGGGTCTGAGCAAAGAACCCTTCGCGCAAACTGTCAAACGTTCGAAGCTGAAATTATCCGATTGGCGAGGATAAGTCTGCAGAAATGTTTGTAACTCACGTTTGATACCCGATAACGACTGCTTCGACGCGTTCCCAGGGTGATTACGGTTTGTCGTTACGACACGATCGTTCGGCTACCCGAATTAGACGGCAGTTTGGTTGTAGATTATTCGGTAGAATCTGTTAGACGGCACGGCCTCTGTTATCTGAGCTTTCATTAGCTGTATTCCTGCTAGATTAGTCTATTCATAAGCACACGCTGTTACCTGAACGTTCTATAATATTAACCGAGGGAAACTGGTGTCTTCTACGACGGCCATATCCTACGACAAACTTGATTACAACGTAATCTGATATAATTAACCGTTTGCCGATTGGCTCCGCTGTCAAAGGATTTTTATCGTCCGAACCCATTCGTTATTGTATTTACGCTTCGAAGCAAAAATCTTTTATATTAACCCACTCGACTGGTGCCTCTGAAGCGCCATATTTAATTTATCGGAGTATTCTATAATGCGAAATTTCAGTTTCACCCGTATCAAAATATAGAAAATTAAGAAAGGGAATAAAAATCAATAGATTCTCAAATATTTGTAACACTTTTCTTCTGACATAGTGCGTTTGGTTTCTGGAAACGTAGTTGGAAAATTAGATTATACCTGATTACAAAGGATTCTTAATTCCAAGCTCTATTAACAAACACTTCCAAGCATTGCAAATAAATGTTTCCAAAATTTAGGGCACTATACTATATTTTGTATGTTACTATATTTTAATTTAATTTAATGTACTAATATACTACACTGCTTATATTATTTCTATACATTAGCATATTATATCAAAATTAGTATTTAGAATAGGAAAATATGAATATAAAATTGCTTTCCAGGATTTCAGAAACCCGATGCGCGAATTGGATAAAAACTCACCGAAGGTTAAATAGACTTTGAAATTCAAGGTATCCCCAGGTATGCCTTATAAACCGTAAGAGAGTCATTATTTATTCTGACAGCGAAACTCATCACAGTTTAATCTGCTCACGATGAATATTCAAAGTTCAAAGAAGTATTAGAATAATTATACAAACACTTTAATTTGCGACACGTTAAGTTACAACCAACATCGTCGACCGATACCAGTGTGCTTTCGTGTTTACCTCACGGGTGGGTTAATTTTCTTTAAAATAAATTTCTGTCCAACGAGTGAAAATTATTCGACGCTTTTCCCATATGAACAGATTATAAATATTCGTATTGTAAAAGAAAAAGAAAGAAAAAGGAATCACGAGAAAGACGCAGGATTAATAAATAATTCAATCGTGATTTCTCACAAAGATCGATGTAACTCGTTCGGATACAATATTTTGTGTTCGGAGATATCCGGGACAGGAAGCTGCGATAGAAGATATTTATCTTGTATCTTGGATGCGATGCAATCGTTCGTTCCAGCTGTGAATAACGGTGTTTCAGGATTTATCGAACTTTAGCCGGGTCGTCCTCCATTTAAGCCATTTATCCAACTTTGTTTCAGCTCCATATTCAATTAGAAACAAGAATCTCTGCTCACCGTAGCCCGGGATCAACTAAAAACGGTGTCACTGATTCACAATTCTGTGTAAACGAGAAAGAAAATTGTCTCGGAACGGTTACCGAAATTACAAAAATCTTCAACTTTTCTTCTTCGATCAAACTTAAAATGTCTCGCAAACTATCGAATCTTTTACCACCGAATCCTAACGCTTTGTTAAGCAGGATATTCCAAAGAATCGATCCACGCGAAGAAAGTACGCGATTCCATTCAAAGAAGCAAAGTTAATTTGCGAAACAAGTAATAAAACGAATAATATTCCTTACGTAGGAAGTATTTTGATGAAATGCAGAGAAGAATTTAATTTGTGTCCGGCAAAGTAATAATATTAGAACGTGATACGTAACGCGAGTTGGACGCGGTGCGAAAAGTGTACAAAACGAAGAAAAATAGAACAACAATAACGCGTTTCCCTTTATTCCCGGACAAACGAGAAAAGTTCGGGTTAGCGAAGCTTTCGAGTTGGCTAACTTTACCGGCGCGAACTTCGCGACTGGAAGCATCGTGGCTGCAGTTGCGTCTTACTTACCAGTATTGTTAGTATTGCGCTCTGATTGCCGGAAGAATGAGTTCTTCCCGTCGTAAATTCCGGACGCCTACTAATCACAATTTAGCCGGAAACGAGCGCTGGGACCGGACACTCGGTTGTCTAAAACTCGAAAATTCCTTTTTCTTTTTAAATCTTATTTCTCTTCTAGGAACTACTTTACAGTTATTCGTTGGAAATTGAATAGAAAACTTAATAAATAGCACTTGTTTGAATTACTCGTTAGGGTTAGAATGGTATGTTCCATTCCTAATTGTATAATAATTTGCAAGTTGGAATATCGAAGATTACCAACGAAGACGTAACAGCAACGATAAAACTAATTTTATAACACAATCTATTCGATGGTCGAAGCTCATCGCCACAAAGCAATCAACTGTCCAAATAAGACACCGTTCGACGCCAATTGCATTGTTGCCTATCGAGCTGGGGTATCGGATCGATAGCGTCCAATAATTGGCTGGAAGCAACGACGAAGCAACGTTCAAGATAAATAGAAACGCATTAGCATCGCGTCGCGTGAAACCGTGTGCACAGAAATGGTAAATAATAATCACAAAGATACTAACCTATTACAATTGTCCCATTACCCTGCGATTTATTTGTTAACATTAATGGCAAGAAAGACTTCACTGGAAATCGTATTCTCGTATTAAAAATTGCGAAGAAATTGTTCGACGCTCATTGGAATTATTATTAAAGTAATGTAAATAAAAATATCGTTGAAGTTTAGTTAATAATGCACGGTATCGAACTAACAAGAGCTTAAAGATTAATCGTCAGAATTTCTAATTCCTACTACTTATTCTACGTTTAAATTTTTTGGAAAATTTTCAATTAAATTTTCATTAACAAAAAAGTTTAAACGTAAAGTGTCCTGCAGACCCTTTGACCACGACGAGCTGACTCGTTAAACCGATTAACTTTCAACCTGGTTTCGTCCTTATTAAACAGAAATCGTCCGATCGAGGGGTTAACGAACTTGGCGCTAATCTATCGAAAGACCGGTAACGGAGGATGGATCGAGCAAGAAAACGGAAGCCCAGGTTCGGCTTTTACCGCATTAAATTCAAAGTGAATCGTCGTCCCGAGGATGTTCTTGCCGAACAAACGCTTCTTGCCGAAGCGTTTCCGTTATCAGCTTGCCGGGCATTAAGACCCAGACGAGACGAGGGGATCGAGGTACGGGGGAAGAGGAGGCACGAACTTTCCCTAAATTACAACGGGAGCGAGGAAAATCTTCGTCTTAATTTGAAAGTTTTTGCTGCATCTAACACCGATATACCATTAAAAAGTTAGATAAGATGTTCCGCGAGATTAAGATCACCGGATGAATCGGGAAAACGGATGGGGTGAGGGAGAAGAACGGGCGGGGAGGGAATTTTGAAATCATCTTTCAATATTGCGACACGATTTCTTTGGAGATTCTGGGAATTTATGCGACGAAAATTATTTCAGATCCTACTTCGGTAGAAATCTTTTCGCTTTATCCTTTTTCGTCGCTCGAAGAACGTAGGTCAACAACTTCATTCGTAACGAGAGATTTTGCACAATCGAGATTTTAATACTTCCGAGAGTTTTTCGTACCGACGCGACGTGGATGCAGGTAAAAATGGAAGATAAGATTCTGCAGAAACGATGGAGATCGCGGTGTTATTTTTGTGGAAGTTTTATGAAATTAGCGATTAAGAATCTGAAGAGAATTAGAATCAGAATTGGAATATTGCTAGAATTAAAATTAGAATTAGAATTGAAATGTTATTAGAATTAGAATTAGAATATTACTAGAATTAAAATTTGAATATCATCAGAATCAGAATTAGAATATTACTAGAATTAAAATTTGAATATTATTAGAATTAGAATATTATTAGAATTAGCATTAGAATCGCAGAAATGCACAAAATATGAAATCTTTTGTTACTAATTCCACCAGCCTCTGCCCATTGGAATTGAAATCGTACGGTTAGTGTTTCAGGAATTCAAGGCGATTTGTGGCTGTGTTAATTGGCTTTGTTTCACGAGCAATCAAGCATTGATAAAGAAGCCCTTATGCTGCACACCTTTGCGCGTCCCTCGACGAGATGGCCGGTTGATCGCGGCAGTGGATAATTTTAATGGATTGCAGGGGGGAAGTGAAATTGCCGGGAACGTGACAGGTGTAATTATCAACGGCCGGCTGTCATCCGTTCTGTCATTTACAGTAAATTTACATTTCCACGATTTTGACGGCCCGCTATTCGACGGCTAACACGGCACGCGTAACTTCGAATTCGCTCGAATTGGAGATTACAATGAAGCTGAAACCAAAGTTTACCTTTCCGGGCTTGTTTTATCAAAGAACAGAGATAATAAAAAGCATTCAATCGCGTTTAATTTATGATGTTTGCGTTCAAGCGAGAGAAAGAAAGCTTTCTGATCGCGATAAATTTATGTTGCGAAACGATAGCCGTGGAATAATATATTTGCATAGGATTGCAAGCGCAGAATCAGGCTTCGTATTTTTCCTCTCGTAATCTGGAAAGAAAAGTAAACTTTCCTCCAATATGAAACGGAAAAGTTTCCAGATGCAGACATAGAGATACGAAATATTTTACTATGTTATCCGCTACCTGCTTCGGTTTCTTGGCAAACAAATAACAAATAATTTGCGAATAATCATTCGCAAAGTATGTATGAAAGAAACTGTTTTAAGAACGAAAGGAATCATTTAAAAAAAATCAAAGTCTTTGATTTTGGGGAATCAATTCACGAACTTCACGTCGTCCGACTCTTTCTTTTAAACTAATCTAATGGACTTTATGAGCTCTGTTCGCGTCCAGAGGGGGTACGCCTGTTACACGTATAAATACCGAGGTACACATCACGTAATTATTGTAATTACGAGAGTATTTACAATTCTTAAGGATAACTTCTTAACCCCATGCTTTACGATTTTCCCGACAGGTGCATCCAGCGTTAAAACAAATCAAGGAAATTGAAATATTACGTATACTTCACACTTGACAAGCATTAAACTGCGTAAATTGTAAATTCAATCGTAATCAAAGCTTGAACGACAGAAGTCACGATATTGTAAATCAAGGCGTTAATATTTCAAATAGAAACATATTACAAATTCCATTTTCTAAGCAAAATCTTTCAAAAATCCAGACATCACATTTCAGTTGCAATCATTCGCAAAATACTTCAAAGTATAACGATCTTTCTCTTCATAAAAATACATTCCGAAATAAAATTCGAATCCCAGATACTGCCCCTATTTGTTTCCCAGGAACGGAACCCTCTCTAATACTACTCTAGATGGAGCAAAAGGAACGACCGGGAATCAATCATCATTCCTCCCTAAATAATCCTCAACAAATCGCCTGATCTCGTTGGCCCGATCAGTCAAGCCAAGAGTCGGACTCGGTAGTTGAATACGAAGGAGTGATTTCTCTCGCGGCGAACGAGGGAAAAGGGCAAAGGTCGGTCGCAAACAAGCACGGAGAATTCTTGGAAACAGCGTACAAGCCGGTAAGTAAGCGGGGTTCTTCGTTTTGAACGACACACGTCGGTGTTTACGTCTGCGGTCGAGCACCCGGGGTAAAAGAGTGGCTCGAAAGTCGCGTCGTTGAACCCCCGGGAATCGTGCACGCCGGGAGCCAAGGTTGCGACGTGTCGATGTAACGGGGCAGGATGAAATATGAGAATCAGATCAACGGGTGAATGGAAATAACCGATGATAGCTTCAAATCGATTTTAGGGACTGCGCGTTTTTTGATACGATTTTGCTGGGATTCGAAGAATTCTGTGTCCCTTCCGATACACGTTCTTTTTGAAATCTTACGTGTTAAACGTTGAGATAACGTTGTAATTCTGCTGGGAAGGTTCAAGGAATTACTTTGGATTTAACGTTATTATATGAAAACGAAGGTGGATTTTTGGATTTAACGTACTTTTCCTGTAGAATCGAAATATGTAACGTTTTATAGAGGGTTCCATTTAAAATTATAACTTCATTTTCATGATTTTTAAAAATCAAAAATTTTCGAAAATAAATTCATACTGACCCCGTACACTGATCGCTGAATCGCCATAAAGTGTTCTTTTCTTTTTCTCGGAATTAATAAATAATCAGAATATTATAGCGATACACGGTGATCGAGGTTAAATTTACGACCTCGAATGGTTAACGCTTGCACCTGTTTGGTTTCTCATTTTTCGCCGCACGATTTTATCCGATCGATGGACGAACAAATAACAAATGCGAGGAACGTAGGGAGCATATTCGTTGGAGAAATTGGCGTCGTGTTTCGATCGACGCGTCAAATTGTGGGACCCGTCTAAATAAAGGGAACGCGACGGGACGGCTTTGAAAAATCGTCCGTGCGACGGTAGTCGGCCGATTACCCAAGGGTGGAGCCGAAATTCGTAAAAAGGACGGGAAAAAATGAACGATCGTTTTCGTAAAGTAGCCCGAGGAGCCGGGTGTTATTGTCGGTTTTTGCAAGCCGAGGGGAATGAGATTCATTAGAGGAGATGAATGCCGGGTCAGCTTGATTGCCGGGGCATATCGTCTTTTCGTGGACTGTGCGTGTCACGGAGAAATATCGTCGAAGAAGGTTTACGTGGATGTAGATGTCATTTATTCTTCCGTGGCCGGGGGAGGATTGTTCGGGGATATTCCAGTCACCTTTCCTTCCTTTTTGGACGTGGATAATGTATTCTTGTTTCCACGGTAATGCTGGAAAACGTTGGGATACAAGCTTCGCGATGAGTTGTTGCCCCTTCGAATTAAATGCGTCGCGATGAAAAATGTCCTGGTATTTTTAAAGTCTGTTGATATTAAGACGAAACATTTGAAATTATATCAGACGGTTCCGATGAATTTCTTATCAATTACACGAGGCTTTAGCAATCTTCAAAAATCTTCAAAAATTGATAAATCCCTTGTTTATTCCGCGTCACCGTTGAAATTGAAACCCGAAATTTCGAAAAGGCCAGGAAATTTAACGACCCCCTTAACCGCACGGCGCACGTCGATTAATAATCGAACGCACAAATTATGACGTTTCGGTTCACGGTCCGTCGTCAAAGCCCGACGCGACCTGGATTATTTTGTTGATTCGACGAAAATTGACCGACCGTGTTTGGCCGTCGTCATTTTCACGGGTTCTCGTGTCAGCGTTATTTGATTGACGCTATACACCCTCTTTGATATCCCCTCGACGAAAGAAAAAAAAGGAATTTAGTTTCATTCTTTCACGAATATTCATCCATTAGCTTCTTCGTGCTTCATTATTTCCGTCGCACAATTTCGAGTATACACATCACGAGTGTTTCTAATTAAATTATCCAGGTTTTAATAATCTGGATTATTAAGAGAAGCGTTAACGAGTTAAAACACCTTTGTTTCGATTTATTATTTCCGCGACAAATCTAACATTGTCTGCGCACATTGAGTTAGAATCGTGCTAACAGCGAACAGCATGGGTTGAAAAGTGACCCATGGGGCACGAAACACGTTGAAACAAAGTTGAGGAATGATTCTCGAGCTAAGCGTATCCCGTTTATAAATAATGCAGTCGCGTCTGTATCATCTTGCGGAGGACTTTACACCAGTAGAATCTCAACGTGGTCTCATGAATATTCCACGAATAAGCACCGGGGAGAAATTTTGAACTACTTAAATTTCGAGTCGCGGCTCTTCAGCCGGAGTTCTATCCACGGCTCGTGATTCGTCGACGAAGGAAGCTCGTGTTGCGGTCGGGGTGGGCTTCGTCAACGAAATGGACTGCGAGTAATTAGATTTAAATTCCGTCCGGACAGACGTTCGGTGTAATTTGGATTTTGACGAATTAAAGGATCAGCCGGACGAATGTTTCAACGTTGAAGAAAAAAGGCACGAAAAGGCTTAAAATTTCAGTTTTTCAAACTAAAAGAAAAATTAACACCCTGTTCTATTTAAGCTGACAGTTAATAGTCAGTTTCCAGTTCTAATTTTAATTTTAGTTTCGAATGGAAAATAGAAAACATTTTATTTGAAAAATAATATTAATTTATGTTACAAGATAATATTGTCATTTATTTTCTATTAGTACGATTAACAATACATTGTTTAAAATGTGCTATCGATTGTTAAGTTTTGTGGGAATAATACACCGTTTGTGTTTAACACGTTGGCTGCCGCAGTGGAAGTAACCCGGACTAGTCAGACGCACGACGAAGATTAATTTTCCACCGAGACTTGTTCCAATTTGTTACTTTCAAATTGTTGCTGTTATTTTAACAATTTCATTCTATTTCTACAATCAAATCGAGGACTCAGTAATTATTGTTATTATCGTTTGTTAACTTGTTTGGATAATTGATAAATTACCAAACCGAATCATTAATCAAATTGCCATGTTATTTAAACAAAATATATCATTGATTATAAAGCTTTCGAATTTAATCTATTAACATCCAAAGATTCATATTTGATTAATTTTACTTTTTACCTGTTTATTTAAAACAAATACTTATAGTATCATAAGAAAGTATATACTCGAGAATAATATATTTTCATCCTTTGGCGATCGATGGAGTAACACTTTGGCGGCCACAGTAGAAATATCCACGCATAGTCAGACATACGACAAAAGATTTATTTTTTTAGCACGGAACGCTTTCGATTAATAAACATAATTTTGACAGCATTCCACGTTCTTCTTCTTGTTTCAGTTTTAAATTATTTGATCGAATTAATTAACAATTGTTTCTGTTTCATCAAGTAAATCTCGACCCAAATCAAATTCATCTGTCAGACCATCGTGTTTCTAATTTTCTCCTACTATGGCTGTAAACGTATGTAAACAAAATTAATTTGTGTGATGTTAAAAACGCAGTATCGATTGCAAAGTTTCTGGCCACGGTACGAACTCCGAGTTCAACGTTTCCGCGTCGACCGCCGCAGTAGAAACAGCCATATTCAGTCAGACACGCAACAGGGATTAATTTTCTGTCGTGACACGCTTCAAATTACCATTACAACTTTAACAGTGTTCAACAATTTCTTTCCTAATTTTACTTTCAAACGAACCACCCACGTGATCGGACAGCTTTTAAATCACGTATCGAATTAGAGCCTTTACTAGTTCTCTTCGTTATTAATACGTTAATTGCTTCGACCAGTAACCACTGCGATGAAATCTAACAGAGGTAAATTGAAAAAAGAACATAGCACAATTTAAGTAATTTTTAAATATAGTAACAAGTATGACTTGTAATAAAATATTTATTTTGGTTTTTTCAACGAACCAAAAGTTTCTTAAAATTGATGTTGTTATCCTTTCCACGTGACGAAATGACCACCATTTATATAGAATTAATTTGTCAGAGGTTTAAAACACGTCGTTGAATGCGATATTAGCTGCCACAGTGGAAATATCAATACATAGTCAGACACACGATACGAATTATTCCGCTACAACAAGCTTCAATTTATAATTTTCAAATTTCCAATACAATTTAAACGATGTTCAGCGTTTTCTTTACCGCTGCGCTTTCGAAATATCCGTTTAAATTAGAGCAGACGAACAATTATCGTAACAATTACACGTTAATTAGTGACGCACGTGTTCAAACGCGAATTAAACTGTTCCTCGTTCACTCGTTATTGCACATTACACGATAGGCTTCCCCAGGGAATATGGCGCAGTAAAATATACCCCCATCACTCTTTATAACGCCAGATAGTTACCAAACATTATAGTTAGGTTGGGTCTGAGTTAGGTTCAATTTGACAAGTTTAATAATTACTTTAAAACGAATCGGTTAATTTCAATCTTTGTAAAGCGTAATTTACAAAGAACCATAATAAAACAGTAACTTTCTGATGTAAAGACGGTAATTTCTCTAGCGAAACGTAACGTGTCCAGTAGCGTAAATAATAACGCGATAAGAACGATTCACCCTTAAAAAATCTGAACAAGCAAAAAAGCAAAGAAAAATCATTCCTAATGCTCGGAACAGAGTAACTCCATAGTTCGTACGTTCTATAGATCCCATTTGTTTCTTTCTTTTTCTTTGGATCCCTTGCTCGAAAAGGACACAACCCGAAGGGCGGAAACAAATAGAACACGACTAAAGCAGAGGGTTATGCGTATCCATCAACGCAGAAAACGGATAACGGAAGGGGATGGACGTTTCCGTGGTAGAATTTCTCTTTTTTTTTTTCTTTCTTATTTGTAAATCAATTTAACGGCACAAACAGAGCGATCCCTTAATGGACCGTTATCTTCCATTAACTCCTCGCCAGTTTTCGTTGTAATGACCGGCCAACGTCGATTCCCGAAACTGATGGTACTTTATGATCAGCCACGGAGGAACGTTTAACGTTCTGGATCTTTATGAGGAACTTGCCGACATTTACGCGATTCCCAGCCCCGAGCTATGACCCGGCGATAGAAGAAACCCGAGCGATACACCCTGACCCGAGTACTTTGAATTTCTATGGCTGGAGATTAAGTATTGTACGTTTTATGGGGAGTGTGCGCTGGCCATGATATTGTAGCCAAGTCGTGAAGGAATGATTCGGGTTGTCGAAATAGTATTCGGACACGTATTAATCCCTTAAAGTACACTTCCGTAGTATTACGTTTGGCGTTTACTAGTCAAAATTGTTTTCGTTATTAACTTTGACGAAAGTATATAGTTTCCTTTCGTATCGTTCAAGGATTAACTATGGGAGGAATTAGGGGCTAAATAATTCAGGAAAATGTTTAAAGTTACAACCAAGAATTAGTAGGTATTGTTTCTAGCGAGTTTTATCTTAAAATTTTGGGCGATCTTGAGGGGTATAATTTTCGGTAGAAACATTTCTTTACCATATTTTTCAACCAACCTGTTAACAGCCAACCTGATATTTCAACGACAACTGAATAAAGTTAATTTTACTTAAGAATTTCCAAGTTTAACTCTTCGGGCGGTTGAGAATAATTATTCTTGCCTGTACGCAAGTTTCTGGATATCTCGTTATTCAGCTAGAAATTGAAAGGTCTATCGGGGCATTCTTAATTAATTCAAACGGTATATAAATTTAAAGTAGCTATAACAGAAACATTATGAATAATATTTGATTCGATACGGTGTTTCTATTAATTCCGATATCAAAAATTGATATGAAATATTTCAAATGACGAGACGTTTGGCAATGTTCACGGGAAACTCGGGCGAAAAATCGTATTCAAAAGCGACGCAGGTGATGGAAATTCGTGAAATTTCACGGATACGTCGTAACGTTGCGCCAACTCGTGGGACATTATACGCACCTATACATAAAATATGAGCCAAGCCGAGGATGGCTGTCCGGCAGATACAAGGATAAAATATAAATACAGGAACGTTCGTTTCGACGAGTGTGCCTGATGCATGTTTAAATGTTTTCATTCTGTTTCCACGTGGCCGTGCGTCCGAAATTTATCCCACCATCGCGCTCGAATCAAGTACCTGTTACGATGCTATTCAGTTTTACCAGCGGTTTTCGTAAATTGCGCGATGCCAACCAATCGAAATGAATGATATTAAGGTTGATATGTTACACTGAACATTAAAAACGAACCATCGCAACCACGATTATTGTATCTCGTATATTGTGAAATTATCACAATTTCGTGCCAAACTGATTTACATAAGCAATCAAAAGTGTTTGTTTTATTGTTAAATCGCTTCGTTCAATTTTGTCCTCTATAACGTAATGAAAATGAATTTTCACCCACTTTAGCACCTTATTTTAAGAACAACACATTTAACCTCTTCACGCCCTTGGCCACATAATGTGGACGTTATTATTTTTTGTGAATTTTTATTATATTCCCCATTTTTTTGCTTTCTGAATTATTATTCATATAAAATGAATAGATCGTAAAAAAAGAAAATAAATTAAGTCATTTTTTTCTCATCATAAAAAAATCGTCCCTGAAGAGGTTAAAATTCAATAGAATAATTTTTATCCCAAATTGTATTATGATATTCGAATTTCAAACGAAGAATAAAGATTTTCAAAAACTTCTCCGCAACCCTGATTTGAAACTACTATAATATTAATTGAGAATTCCGTAGAACTCAAGCACCGTACAATTCATTGGTGTTCCTAAGATTTTACGGAGAAAATCTTTCAAACCCGTCGTATCCCAGAACTTTTCGAGTTCTCGGAAATTATCGGGGAACCCTCGAGCCCCGAGGACCTACGGAAGTATCCAGGATCCTCGAGGTGCCCCGTATCATTCAGAATTTCCGGTCATCCAGAGCTCCGTGCTTCTCGATCCATATATATTGAACATTTTGTATATCGATCCGAAAGAGAGGTCGACTTCGCTTCCATTCAATCTCACGGGTCTGATATGATCAACGAGATCGTATCGTATATCCTCGCCGAAAAACAATCTTCGTCCACGACGATTTCTATCGGCCTGTACAATCAGAAATACGATAATTCTTCGTGAAACGAGCAGAATCCTTATTGAATCTCAGGTTTCTTTGAAATCAATAATATTTAGTAACTGTCAAGCATCGAGACTAGTTACGGGGCGATTTTTTCTTATCCCAGAGAAGCCTACGGTTACCATCGAATCGAGAAGAAACTCAGATGGAGCTACACGCTTTAAAGGCGTTCCTGATTTATAAATTCCATGTTATTACAATGTTGTAAATAAACTGCGAACTGTTATAGAACACCCTGTTTCGAAACACGGGCCAGCAAAACGCGGGGACAACGTTGAAATTTCCGATGATATATAATAGAATCGGTTCGGATGCCATTTCCTCGACGGAGACGTGTTTTTCAGGTCGAATCGGATGAAATATAGATATGGAAAAAAGGCCGGACACTGGGGGTTGGCTTTCACGAGCGTTGTCACGCCAGTTAATTTTTTAACGCGACCACCCGAAACCTCCCCGCCGGGTTCTAAAGGGGGGATGAGAGGGGGTCGAATTGGCCGCGAAGGACGATGAAAAATGACCGAAACAGAGAACATTTCGCGCCGATGAGACCCGACAGAACGCGTGTCGTTGGCGTTGCGTAAATAATTACGTTTCGAGAAATAACGTCAAACAATGATGGCCCGTGACGAAAAGAAAATCTGCCGAAAATTGATTCTGTAAGAAGGGTGAACAATTTCGGTGAATTTATCATCGGTCGCTGGTAAATCGGACGGGTTTCTCGTTAAACTGTGGATGAAAGAGGTGTTACAGCGTCGAAGGAAAGTTTTTCAATGATTTTTGTCGAATCGAACGGAAATGGAAGATCTATAAGTTATAAGCAGTTCGAAGTTCAAAGAGTGAATGGAAGTTTTGTCGAAGGGGCAAGCTGGAAAATTTTGTGCGGCTACGAAGCACCGTTCTTTGAAACATTGCTGAAAACGTTATTGTCGATGAAAAGCCGACTCGAGTATAATATTGGATCGTTAAAACCATTTTCTACGACTGTTGCTTCGATGAAAAGACACAAATTTTAAGGCAAAATGCTATTTACATTCTATTATCGTGGTGCAAGAAATTTTCTTATGTAAACGGTGTAAATTTAGGTCGAATAAGGTTGAGATTTCCAAAAGTATAATTATCTGTACCTAATATATTGTTGATCGATTTTAGTTAAACATGCAGTATTAAAATAAGATCAAACAATATTTCGAACAGAGAAAGTCTTAATGTAGCAGCTTAAAAAGAGCCTAAAATGAAATCGAAACATCCTTATACCCTAACGCTTTTATAAAACATCAATTCAATATTCAAATCAAAAATTCAGAACCATGTTTAATTTTTAATTCAACAACCGTGTCGCATATGTCTCCAGCTCTTTCCAATAACCTACTTCCAAATTTCGCCGAATTAAACAATTTCAAATATGACATTTTCGGTGCATAATTTACGTAATTAAATTTATCAGATTACAAGTAGAATGTTGCAGTAGAAATTCACGTTTGGTCGAAAGTATCTACTCTTCTGATTCTTTTTTTTTCCACTTCCAAACTCCATTCAAGTTACAATATGACGCAAGGTAAGAGTTGCACAGGGATCGACATCAATCGTAGATGAAATCTCAGCCGGCGGAGGTTCAGCGTTGCAAGTGGCTCGGCAAAATCGAGCAAGAACCGTTCCATGCAGTCTCAAAACTTCCAAGCTGAACTCTCAGCCTCCAGAGAATCGAGCCACGGACATATCCAATCAATAAAATCGACTGGCAAGGGTATCGTGCACTTCCCGATGCCGAAGATCAATCTTCCCCTATCAGATACTGAAAATTCATGAACCACTCAACAGAATCAGTCAGATACCACACGGTAACAAAATGTTCTCGGTTTCAAATCAAATCATTCTTAATCGAATCGCGGTAAATAATTGAAACGCCAATGGATCATTAATTTCCCGTCCAATTGAACCCTAGGGTGCCCACTTATGAGCCCCGAGATCGATGGAATTTGCAAAACAAAAGCACTCTTTTCAGACTACTTTGAAGAAGCTCTTAGGATCAAAAGGGGCTAGTTATATTCCACGTTTGCGAGTAGGTCAGGTAAGGGTTATGTTAAAATTCGAACCCTGAAGGGCCTGGCAAGGGGTGGTTAAGTCGGCACCATTTACAAGTGCAACCTATTCCCCATGGCAGAGGATCTGTTCCCCTAGTTCCTTGCCAAACGGGCTAGAGGTTCGTCCATAAAACGCATAGACAAAAAAGAAAAGGTTAAAATTAGAAACCTATAGTACTGTCGATTTGAAAACTTAAGCTCTTCACATAATACCTCGTGCAAATAATATAACATCAACTCTTTAATGTCTAAGAGTACAAATTTCTCTGATACTCTAAAAGGCTCCAGGATAAAGTAGGTAAGGTAATACTCGCACAACGAAGTGTGAATTTTAATTAACCGCAAGGAATATTTTCACGAGAAAAGCTCTATTTTTCTCGATTATCCCCGTAAACTACAAAGCTTATCGACGGTAAACTGAACTCGTGCCACTAGCACCCGGAAAATCCCGGATCAGATCAGGGCACAAAAATGATAACCGTCTCGCGTATCATTTTTCTCCCGGTTTACACGAACGAAAATCGTTGGCTCGTGAATTCAAACGTTTGTACGCATTTGGTCGCGAACAGTTTGAAAGTAACGTAGCACGGCCACTGTTCGACGACGTTTTCTTTTATGAAGAAAATGAAATTGGCAATAACGATAAAGGCGAAGCTATACGAAGGTCCGTGAGCCGCGTGCCGGTGACCCGGGAGACACAGGTTACGTTTCGCCTTAAATGGGTGGCCATTTAATTTCCAAGCTATCCGGGAGGAACGTTGGCAGAGAGAACGGCATCCAGATGGCGTCGGACGAAACCGGATTGCTTCCATCATTCGGCCAGCGACGAGGAACCAGGGATTATCTTCGGAACTGAATCGGCCCGATGCATTCTAGGCATGTAACTATCCAGTTTCCACGTTCGATCGGTTTCAAAAGTTTAGTTACAGGGGAAGGTATACTGCAATTGTCTGGGGAAAATTGGTCTAGGGTTCACTAGCAAACGAAACGATCGGACTCCAAGTATTTATGCAACTAACATATCCGTTCAAGTGTGTTGAAATTCTGTAACGTGTATTCTCTGATTAATTAAAATGTCCTGTCTACTATTCTTTCATATCTATTAAAATATAACTAACACGTTGACTGCCAGCTACGAATATACTCGTAACTGGTGTAACTACTTCGTAAGCCTTGGCAGTAAACGTGTTAACAACAGAAAATTAATTGCTCGTATTCTTAATAATTAGGGTTTTTACGTGTCTGACTACACACGTCCGTTTTCACTGTGACAGTCAACGTGTTTGTATAATGCTCGTCGTGATCTTTTACCTTTACGAGTTGGTGGTTCATATACAATAGTAGCCACCTGGAATGAGGTTTACACGGATGTGATGGAAAACATATCTATGCCAAACCATGAGCATGCTATTGTTAAGAATAAGATAACATTTTATGTTACACCACGTTTTTTTAAGATATATTTACAGATTCGTTTAATACATTCAGGGACATCTGTGAGGCGGACGAATCATTTTTAAGGAAAACAAGTTGTTGGAGTTGGGATTAGAGTTGCTAAATTAGAAATCTGAAAGTACGCATGGATTAATTATATTTTTTAATCGACCCAACGATACCATCAATTCATCGTTACACAGGAACCCGAAGAGAAAGCATAAACCGGAACAAAAGACAGGCGATATTGCGTTGATGTTTCAAGGCGTAACGACA
Source organism: Stelis phaeoptera (assembly GCA_943735885.1). Classification (NCBI taxonomy): domain Eukaryota; kingdom Metazoa; phylum Arthropoda; class Insecta; order Hymenoptera; family Megachilidae; genus Stelis; species Stelis phaeoptera. The sequence continues at coordinate 6,854,017 of OX030939.1, read as the reverse complement.
ATCACGCGGCAGGATCGGCAGAAACTAAAAAACGCGAACGTATCCTTTGTTCCCCTGACACTTTTGTTTAGTTTCTTTTTTTTTGCTCGTCCTATTTTTCAGTCGATATTCACGCCGGCTCGAATTCAACCGAGAGACGGGATTCCCACGCGCACGGTATACGCGAAGCTTCCCGGCGTTTATCTCTTTATATTTCGCGTTTTATTATCATCGGGCACTCGTCTCTTCCAGAAAAAATACAATGTGAAAATCTTCGACTCCCGAATTGAAAATTCCCCGCCGTGTTCACGGTTCGGCGACGACATTATCAACCGGCGGACGCCTCGCGAAATTCTCCGACGAGAATGCACGTTATTCGTTTAGTCGTCCCTGGAATCTCTTGCGAGTTGTCGTTTCGCGAAACGTTTCCTCTGTTCAAGCCATCGACACGTGTTTCAAACGGTACGATGATGTTCAATTGGTAATTACGAATCGTAGCTCTGGGAATTAATTGAAACCGATGATATTATAGAGGTTAACACGTTGACCGCCACAGTGAAAACGGACGTGAGTAGTCAGACACGCTGAAATCCTAATTAATAACAATACAATCAACTAATTTTAAAATTTAACTTTTCAATTCGATAGCTAGCATTATTAGCTTAATGTGAACGCTATCCGTGGTTTATTTTATCATTTCTGTTGGTAATTATTTGATTGTAAAAAATTTCGAGTGCCGGTCACCGGTGACCCCCGTGGCAGCCAACGTGTTAAGATTAAAAATCCTTGATCCAACGAGGAACGATTAAAATCAGTATGCCGGATAAATTTCAACTTCCAGAATGAAAATTCAGCAAAGACTGATTAAAATTGACATCCTAAAGAAATTCCAGCCTCCATCCACTAAACCGGAAGAAGATGGAAGAGAACTGGACCGATGATCAAAGGAAAATGTAATCGGATCGAAAATAACGTGGGAGAAAAATGATAATCCGGCAACGGGGCGATCGAAATGGAACGCGGATGATTATCATTATTCCCGAAGCGAGAAGACGTACGATCGTGGGGGGGAAGCAGAATCTGACCGCGACGAAGCGAGCCGATCGATCGATCCTCACGAATCCCATGAATCTCATTCTGCTATCACGGTGAAACGATTTCCGGGACGCGAGCAGGAAACGGACGCCGCCGCGACACGAGAAACCAACGACGCGACACCGTCGAAGAAAGAGAGAGTAAGAGGAAAGAAGCCGCGCGATCAAGAATCCGCCTCGAGTTTTGTCGCGGCTGATACGATCACGTAGCGTCTCTCCTCTGTCCTGGGAATTCGCTACGATACATCAACTTAAACTGCAGATATCGAACGGGAGGACGAGTGAAAAATAAATCAACTGCGAACAACGATAGTATCGGGGCGTGGACGATCCACGCGGCACGGAACGTATTAAATAACGTTATTAGCTATAATCAGTATTTCTTAATTGTATTATGCAGTATAATCTACATTCATATCGTATCCTTAGGTGATAAAATTTTAAAAAATTGCGTGGGGTGTAGATGCCCCTGAAAGGTTTAACCCTCCCATGAAAATTGAAAGAATGATCTTCAATTTTTCAACCCCTCTTCGATAAAATTCAAAAGATTTCAAAAGGAGATAAACATCGCGAATCCATTTGCCAGCCTATTAAATGTGACGAGAAGATAAACTGAGAAAATATCTCTTTGATCATCGAAATACATCTAGAAATTCTGAACGCGTCCAATGAAACGTTCATCGTAATATCGCAGAAAGAAATCCAAAAAACGTTGCGGAAAAGGTAGCAGTTATTAATAAACGCCGTATCCGTCTCTTTCCACGATGGAAAAATAAAAGATCCCCCATTACGTGTTTCCCTGCCGCTGGACTTCGTGAAAGACACGAACGAAACGGTGAATTTATGATTTGTCCGCGTTTCTCTGCCCGCGTCGAGCGTGCGCCAGATTCGACGAGAGTGCAAAATAAAACAAAAATCAAAAATAAAAAGATACACATATACACACACGCGTGAGGAGGAAAGAGTAACGAGGATCATCCTTCTTTGTTCCCTGACGGAACGTAATATTTCTAATAAAACCGTGAGCACTGGAGGGGGGCAACAGGAAACAGTAGCTCGCGTGAAAAAGAGCTGCATATTGATCGTATCGAGAAATCGACAAGATCGAACCATCGTTGCCTCTAAATACTCGAAACCATTTCGTCGTTGTACTTTTATTTCCACCGAGTCGGCACGAGGAAATATAATTCCATTCGATATCAGCTTTAATCCATCCGTATAACATCCTGATTAGTTCGTTAGAGTTTTATTTGGCGTGTGAGGTATCGTCGAACGAAAACAGCGGGTGAATTTCTGGAAAGAAACCGGATTTATTAAAGGATTATCGAACGAAGCGAGAAATAAAATTCTTTGATATCCGAGAAGAATTTCCGATCGAATGAGCGAATAGAAGAAAGACAGAAGTCTCTTTCAAATGGTATTAATGGAATGTTATCGCTTCTGAGGGGTTGAAATTTTCTATAAAAACATTCTTAAAATATTATAAATCATCTTATTAAATTAATTCAATTATTCGTTTGGAACAAATTTCATGGACTAACGTGTCAAGATAAAAATTTGGTTAATCTAAAGTTCAAATCCTTCGCTTTGAATCGATTCACCATATCGTTGTCGACGATATTCAGAATTAATTATTAACCCCTTCGTTAGCAAGGGTGGCTACCGTATGACGTATATAAATGCACCAATTTTAAAAGATTTGGGTGTTTTTGATCGAATATCGCCGTATCGCGAAGTCTATATCGTCGGTCTATATCTTACCATAAAACTGGCCATCGATTTTGCCGAAAGTTTCCAGGGCCAAGCGGAGCCAAGTGTGGCCGCGAAGCCACTTCGTTTCCTGTCTGCGACCTCTAATTTTTAATTTATCTTTTACAAGAAGGAAACCGCCGGTATCCAGACCGGAACGAACTCCTTCGCCGAGGCAAGTGTTGAGAACTTATCAGATCTGCTCGGCCCATTGACTCGCCGTTATACATAAATCACCAACTTTGCCCCGCGGTACAGTTTTCCAAAGGCGGACACTCTGTTCCGACGAAGAATCGGGCGAACAACAGAACACTGCCTCGAGTCGATGATATCAAAACGATATCTTTCCCCCTTTTGGCCAGAACTCGAGCTACGGTACAAAAGCTAAAACTCGGTCTCCATAAACGAGCAACCGAGCAAATCGACCGACCCACCCTCGTTTGCATACCGCTGAGAAAAGAATATAGAAAGTATTTTTGAGAACTGGCAAAGCCAATCTCGGCGCAACACGATCGATCGATTCGTTTCCTATGCGAAATGCAAAATTTATCGTACAAGAGGCAATGATGTTTGAAACCGTGGAAAAGTTTCATAACTATTCTAATTTAACTCGAAATCTCGTATGAATCGTACCTTGTTCTACGATCGATATCTGAACATTTATTGAAACGATTGATATCTGAAAATTGCATAAAACCGAGTCAAAATTTCTGGCGCTAATCCCGTTCGAAGTCACGTTCTATCCGGGAAACTTTAGCTTCGATAAAGTTGGCCATTTTCTTGCCCGATATTTTTGCCATCCGAAATCCGGATATCACGCAATCACCGAACGGAAGCTACTTTTGATTGCACCTTCGACAGCAATACCAACACCTACTATGCTTCCGATTGTTCCACGGTTTTCACGGTTTTTTACTTCGACTTGTCCCCTGATTTCCTGCAGTTACGCCACCGGGGTAATTAGAACGGCAGGATTCGAGCGAGCGGAGAAAGTAGAAAGGGTTTCCATAAAGTTGAACATCGAGCAGGTCGTAATATTTCTTGTAGCTGGTTCGAGCAGTCGATTGCTGCGAGCGACGCGAGCCAGGATATCGATAAAACATCCGGTCGCCGAGTCGATGAAGTTGAGAAGCTCAACGGACGATAGTAAGTCCTTTCGCCAAGGTTTGTTGGTTCAATGAGACGTCTTGGGAAGAATCGAGGAAAGGTTTTGCTCGGTGAAGTTCCACGCCATTATGTAACGCGATGTACAATGTACAAGATGACGACGAGAAATATCGAGGATTGAAAAGATGACAAAGCTCTTCTTTGCGTTCAGAATTCAATGCTGAAAGTTCGCCATGATGTTGCAACGAGAGGGTGAATTGACACTTGTGGTGCGTCAAATAAATAATAATTTATTTGTTGTTTCGTGTGGTTATTAAGGGGTGCAAAGTTTGTCCCGTTTTGAGAACTTTGTAAAAGTACAATTTAAAAAGTTATCATTGCCTGGAATGTTAATAATATTTATCTTTTGTACGATTTGTCTATTTTAATGGTAATTAAAGTGTCAAAGCTGATATAGGAGATTTTATGGTGTTACCAAATTGCTGTAACAACGTGGTTAAATTTTAAAAACACCGACGCTCGTAATGTGTCAAATTTTGCCACGAAACTAATATAATAACTACCGATACGATTATTACCTAAAATGGTATCAAAGTATTATCCAGAATAATAACGTATTTGGGTAAGTTTTATGGTTGCCATAATATTAAAACGAAAGGATTCAATTTCATAGATAACCACAGACGTCTGTTTAAATCGAAATCTTTGGATAAAACACGATTGTATAGATAATATTTGAGCACGGTTGGTTAGAGTTGATTTGAAAATTCAGTTGGATTCGTTGCTGACGAATGGCAAAGCAGGCAAATATTCTAACACCCGAGTTGCCGGAAGTTTGGATAGCCGTGTAGGATTTGCTTTATCGGTCGAGACCTCGGGTAAATAGATAAATAGCGGTGGATATATATGTATACATATATGTACATACATATATTCTGGAAAGTAAACAGGCAAAGGGATGAAACTCGACGTTTTCGCGATAATAAAGTTATCGTCGAGGGAGATCAATGACTTTCACGGTAGTCTTAGCGGTAGCCTGCGGATTACGCGAACTTGTAATCAGACCTGTCCCGAAGAAGATCGATATCAACGACCTTTGATTTTGAAACTCTCCGCTGATGAAGTTTCGTGAAATTGTTATTAATTAGCTCCGGCAATTGGAAACTTTGTTGGCAAATTATTCGACTCGAAAAGTTTCATCGATTGTTAGCGAAGTTCGAGCTTTGACGGGCGTGTCTATATTGTATTGTAGAACTTATAAGATCTATATTGATTTTCAGAATACGAAGTCTAAAATTTGTTAATTTACCACCTTAATATAGCACATTGCCAAATTACTAAATTAATAATTACTGATTACTAAATTACTATATTGGTAAGTTATTAAGCTATTAGGTTACTAGTAAGTTAATAAGTTAACAAGTTACCACGCTACTGAGACACGAAGTTACCAATTTACCAAATTATTAAAGTAGCAACTTATCAAAATAGCAAATTACCAAAGTAGCAAATTACCAAAATGACGAGTTACCAAAGTAGAAAATTGCCAACGTGACTAATTATCAAATTACCAAAGTAGCAAATTACCAAGTTACTAAGTTACTAAATTACCAACGTGACAAATTACCAAATTACCAAAGTAGCAACTTATCAAAATAGCAAATTACCAAAATGACGAGTTACCAAAGTAGCAAATTACCAAAGTAATATTGCCAACGTGACAAATTAGCAAATTACCAACGTGACAAATTACCAAATTACCAAAGTAGCAACTTATCAAAATAGCAAATTACCAAAGTAGCAAATTATTAATGTAGCTAATTACTAAAGTAGCAACTTACCAAAGTAACGAATTGCCAAAGCAGAAAATTACCAAGTTACCAAGCTACTAAATCACTAACTTACCAACCCGACAAATTACCAAATTACAGAATTATTAAATTACCAAATTACAAATTCCTTCCCCAAAGTAACAACTTCCCTAAGTAAGCCTACGATGCTCACCAGTATACTTATGAAATTTGAAACCAGTCCAATAATTTAATTACAATCATCCACATTTATACACTCGCCTTATCATCAATATTAATTTCATAACTCACAGCGCGCCCCATTACATCTGAACATTACTACCATATTTAACGTGCGAAACCAACAAGTTAAGAATCCGCACGCACCTAAAAAAAAAAAGAAAACACCGGCTATACATTTCTCCATGTATCCGGAAGTTGGATGATCACACAAGGGTACATAAGGAAGAGAAGGCAATCTTGAGGAGAGGGCAGAAAAAGGATGGCAGTCGAAGCAAGAGACAGCGATAGAGGGGGTTGGCGAAGTGGGTGGCACGGGGGATATATCAACGAGATAGGTACAAATACGGTGCTATATATGACAGTTTGATGTATAGTTGAATTTTTATGCCGGCGAGAGATGTTATTGCCGCGTCACAAGATGAATCTCTGATATGTCGAGGGTGGCGGCGAGGAAGGTTCGCAGCGAAATCGATATCGCATGACTTATGCCTAGATTGAGTTTTTCCGCTTTTTCTCAATATTCCGTGGCGCTGTTACAGTCTTTCTGCCGTCCTCTTCGTTTATCCTGTTCGCCGGCACGAACGTCAGCTGTAAGACAGAACCTAATTTCGGGGAGGATTGCACCGTCGAAATCGAGTATACTCGCCGATTCGAAGACACGCTTGCGATGTTCCTCGCCGTCCCGACCGAATTTCCGCATGAACATCGTCCGAGGCTTCTTTTACAGCCGCAGGCTTCTTCGTTCGGATACCACGATTATTATGCGAACGAAAACTTGGAATCCTTTGCTCTTTCGCGACTCTTTTTAACTCATCGATTAGTTTGAAACACGGCCGACGATATTATGCAACCTCGTAGCCAGGGAAATCCAAACTTTTTATAGATATGGATTTTTCATATCAAGTTAAAATTGCAGGTTTCCAGGTTGAACGGATTCTTTTCTTTCGCGCCATTAGTTTAGCCTCCGGCCCAGAATATTTCCATTCTGTAAGGGAAGAACGGGGTCGTTCGCAATCTAGACGAAATTAAATTCTCCACAATTTTTTAACGAAACAATTGCGCTGTATTTCGTTATTTTAATTTTCGATGGGTGGACGGTGGGTAAAGCAGGGAAATTTTATAGGGAAAAAACTTGTATTACCTAAAAATTGCTTGTAAAATGAAAATTTTATGTTATCGAAGATGTTAAAAATGAATTTCTTCTTCAAATTCAATGCTTCCATTTAATATTTCGTTTTCTTGATTATTTCGCCAAATTATACACGTGGCTCGATTAAATGTTAAAAAGCAATACAGTTTTTCCTTTTATATGGTGTTGTACTTGATTTCGAAGTGGGATAGACGAAGGAATTGCCATGGATTATATCCTTCTTGCTCGACCTATAAAGAAGGTAACCTTTTCTCGAGTAATTTCAAATTTATGACGACAAATGTATTGGATTTATGTAAAAAGCTTCGTGGGCGAGGGACTAAGAGTCCCCGGAAACGCTTACCCCGTATCAATTCCATAAAAAGAAATTTATATTTAACTTCGCCGCGAGTCGTAAGGTGCTATGATATACTCGATAAAAAGAAATTTATATTCAGCCGGATCGTAGCTTCGAAATTTCCTCGATCAGAAAGCGTATCCTTGAAAGTACCGAGCCCCTTGAAATTGTACCATCTAAAAAAGATACTTCTTGTTCGAACAACTTCGAGTATGAATAAATTCCATCCAATTCCTTTTTCAACATTAGCGTAAACTCTGCTACTGTAAAGGGATGGCAAAGGAAAACACCGTGAGGGCTATTAATGATGGTTTAATTGAATATTAAATATGTACGTCTTTCGTCAATCGCGAACGGACAGGCACTGTCCGTTCGTCGCCTCTTTCGGTTGTTTTTCGAAACGCATCGTACGACGCAACGTTGATCCCGTCTCACGCACGGTACACTTACACATACCTCACGCACGCATACACTCTTACACTACTATAGTTGATCATATTTTTAACAACGATAAGCAACGACGAGACTCTCTCGTTGACGACTTGACGTTCCATTTAACACGTCGAGTGCGACAGTGAAAACGGACGTGTGTAGTCAGACACGTTGAACTCCTAATTATTAAGAATACAATCAACTAATTTTCAAATTTAACCTTTCAAATCGATAGCTAGCATTATTAGCTTAATGATAACGCTATCCGTGGTTTGTTTCGTCATTTCTTTTGTTAATTATTTGATTGTAAAAAATTTCAGGTGCCGGTCACCAGTGACCCCCGTGGCAGCCAACGTGTTAAAAGAAAAAGTTAATCCTGAATACCCCTAACTCATCGCAATATATAAATATTGATATATAATATTAATTCCCTAATATTTAACCCTTACGCTTCTGCTATAATATTCCATCGTTTCGAAAATGTTGAAATTTTGAAGTATTATATTTTCAGAAACATAGAAACCTAATGGTATATTTTTTTTTTAACTCAGAACATTTCTTGTGCGTGAGTATTTATTTTTCAAGGACGCGTGTATACGTCGGGGCGATAGGGTTAAAGTGTGAACCAAAAGGATGATCCTTCGGACAAAAGAGGGCGTCCTGAACACGACGGCCATAAGTCGTCGGCTCGAAACGGAAACGGGAACGTGTGTCCCGGTTCCGTTCCGAGCGTCGAGACGCCACGAATGGTCAACTTCCGTTGCGAACGGTCGCGTTCGCTTCCCTTCCGACAATAAGTTCGCACGTAGCCCATTGGTAACACGTCTGGACATAGGCCAACCGCTTTTATGGTTTTCGCGCTGTCGACACTCCGCCCTTTCAAACACGGTTTGTCTCCCCTCTTGCGTCCAACCAAGTCCGACGGATCTAACGTTAATTCTTGGGAACGTAAAGAACGATGCGATCAGTGCAATTTACCCGATAGTCATCAATTTTTCCACCTACGAGCTCTGTCTCGAGATTGAATCGACAGATTCCAGGCACGTGTGCAACACGGGTAGGTACAACAGGTGAAGAAGGTGAAGGCGAGAGAAATAAATTGATGGCAAAGCAGTTTTCAGGTGGCCAACATTCGATTTCGTGATCCTTAAAAAGCCTGACTGTCATTCTTGGATCGAACAGACCGAGAAAAGCAATAAAAACCATTCGACGAGAAATTAGGACAAACGAACTGAATTATTTTTAAATCTCCGCGAAATACCAAGAATATTCTAACTTTGTTTGTAAAATCAGAATCGTATTCAGAAGTTATAGAATTTCTTAGAGAATAAAGAAACGATGGAACATTTTAAATATAGGGGCAGTACAGTGGGATTATGAACGTGAAAATGAACGTTAAAAGTGTTACGAAATGCTAAGATTTCCTCTTGTATGATAATCGATTTATTAATCTGGACCCGTAGATGGCACATTTAAAGCCGGAGTTACATTTTTATATAGAATTATTCAATTTTTCTATGGAAGGTATAATAAATAACCGTAGCTAATTAACGTCTACAACTTAAAGTACTGAAATTGTCCGAAATAAATTTATCAATGCTAATATACTAATAATAATACAATACGGTTGATTAGAAAAATGACTGTGACATAATTAAAAAAACAAACAAAGTACACAGCTTAAAATATAATAATTGAAAATCCAGATTATAGAATGCTTCGAGCAATTTATCAAGAACGAAATACTTGATGATGGCTGACAAGTGGAACACCTAACCCTCTGAACGCAATCCGTGAATTTCTCGATGTTTCTTCAACTAATTCCAAAGCACACTCTGTTCCTTATCTAATTTAATTTGCGCAAAGATAAATCTGACTTCCGCCAGCGTAATAATTAAATTTTCCCCTAAAGAAGTGAATATTACGTTTTTATCACTTTCCTTCGTCCGATATAAAGGAAAATAAACACGCCAGAGCGAGTGGAGCAACGTTCGAACGAAGTGTATCAATCGGAGCAATGCGAAACATTCCCGATGGCTAATTGAAATTGAAATTGAAGCCGCGCTCCGTCATTAATCGTTCATATTTGCGGCGATTAGATTCCTCCTGTGTTTCAATCAACCGTATAAATGACAATTTCTGTTCCAGACACTTCTGTCCGTAGATAATGAAAATCGATATCGGCCTCGGCCATCCTGGAACGACTCCCCTCCCAAGCGTTTTCGTTCGCTTCCGAAAAACGAACGATCCGGGATCCTTCAGGACAGAATTAATTGAAGGCCGGAAAACGATAACTCGGATCATCAACGAGCCAGATTTAAACGAATTCATTCCGACCGTATTAAGTTTCAAAGCTCGCGGAACTGTATACGTTATAATCAAAACGGTGATCGGTTAATCTATACACAGAGATCAAAATATTCACCAATCGTATCACCGGTGACCGTTTCTCGATTAATTTTTCATATCACCTCCGACGTCCGACGAGAATACTCGTCTCTATCTATCCTCGCGTTAATTGGACGTCGCCGTTGTGCGCCCTGGGCGAAATTTGATAATCCAAACGCTCTAAGTATCCCCCTCGCTTCTTTTCAAACCGTGGAGTGGAATTTTGGAAGGAAAATCGCACGAGGAAGAATTTCGAACGTTTATAAATCTGCGCCGATAGTTTTTGGGATTCACAGACGTTGAGTCTTAGTTGTAAAAATTTTCAAAAATAATTCTAGCTATTTATTTTCTTATGTTTCGCGGAAAATCAATTATAAATTATTTCGTGGATCGATATTTCGATAACGTTGCGATTTCATTCTTGCAAAATTTTCTGTCGTGTCGTTAATTAACACTTTGAGTGCCACGTCACTTATATTTAATCGAAATACGACGAACCAATATCAATTTGAACGATGTTGCATCCATTTCTCTGATGAAACAAGTTTCAAAAGTATCACATTCATTTTCTTAATACCCTCGCTTATGGAAAAGAATAGGGGAACTCAAACGCCCAAAATCTTGACTCAAGCCATAAACTGACATGTTAGGGTCATCACGGTACATTGATCTTCGTGTTCTTTTTTTTTTTTTAAACAATATCGCGCTGTATGCAGCACTGGTCCCAAACAACTTTAACACCCGAACGAATTTATCTTGTCTCGACCAAACATTGTCTTTTTTTGTTGACGCATTATGGGACAAGGCTAGTCAGAAGAGCTTCCATGATAAATTTATGAGGCTACAGGAGAACAGTCACAAGATGGATGAACGTGATTGGGGGACAAAAAATCCTTCGAATCGATTTCTTTTAATATTCTTGATCGTTCAGCGTGAATAATTTGAGTAATTTTATTTCCGATAAAAGCGGTATATTATTGTCTGAGGTATTTAATTATTTCTGGATGGATTAAACTTGAATTATTTGTAATTAGTTAGGTGAAGTTAGTTTCGATTCAAAATGGATGACAGAGATCCTTTTGAGGGTCACGACGCTTTCAAAGTGTTAAAAAATATAATTAAAGAAAGGAAATGATTATATTTTGGCTGATATGACAACTTCGGGCTACTTATTGCCATTTTCTATATTTTAGATATTAAAATTGCAGTATTATATTAAATATTATTTTCCTAATATACGAAGAGCCATTGTTAAAAAATTTGGAAGCCCACTGATCGATATATCCTTATCAAATTGGGTCACGATTGACCCCGTATCGATCGTTCTAATATTACAAAAAAAATGTTACTTTACAAAATTAATTATTTAACGAAGAGATTGCAACTTTTTAACGAAAATGAAAGAGAATTTTATGATAATATTGTGTTTTAAACAATTACTGATAATTATCTGGGAAAGTGTTGTCGCGATAATTAAATCATGAACCGACGCGACGCCACGGTTCGATCATTAATTCTGATCAAATCAAAAATCTAAATTTGAGTAAAATATAATGGAATGATTTAACGAATTGATTCTTCTAGCAATTGCTCGATTGGTTAATTAAGCATTCCTCTTTGGCGGTTTGTAGAAAAACCGGGGAAGTAATTGTCGATGACGATCGAACAAGAATTATCGAGATTCCTTTCATGTGAATACCTCGTGATTCCTTTAATTAATCCTATCCTCCCGGAGTTTCGAGTAATTAAGAAGTGAAACTCCGAGCAAGGATCGTTGAATATTGCAGCACTTCTTTCGCAGAGAGGTTATTTTCATGGACCTCGGTTATATTTAAAAACTCGAACGAACAACCTCCGTACCCGTAAGAAAGATAAATTTAAATTAAGAGCAGGAAATAACTTCGCGTTACCTAATATACGTTACTCACGATAATAATCAGGAAATTTCGGCCGGTCACGATATCGTGGACTTACCTGAAACAGAAAAAGAATGGATATCGTTATTTCAAGGCTGTAACACCACGAGTACAATGATTTTTAATAATAATAATTATTAACCTTTTCGCATTCACTATCCAGCTTTCTGCTATTTTATTACCAAGTGCTCTAGGTAACTTATTAGGATTAATAGGACACTAATTGAAAATAACTGAATTTTTTGATAATTTAATGCCACTCTCGGTAGCTGAGAGTTATTACTAGGTACTCTGATACCAGATACTCCGGGTAACTAAAAGGTAGCAAGCCATTAGCGAAAATTTACTAGGTTTTTGGTACTACGAGGCTGGACATTTTAGGTACCTAAATGTTACTAATAGATTAATTAAAGATTATTAGATTTTTGGTACTTTAGAAAGATACAGGCCAATTTTTAAAATGACTAGGTCTTTTTCGAACTTCAAACCTAGATAATCCCTAAATTTTCATTAAAGTATTTTCCCTAGAAAACTCTAGTATATCCAACGCTATATAACTAAAAACTGGATCGCTCGCTGCAGATGCATCGAATTTTCAGTGGAGTAACATGAAATTGATCAGGACCACCCATCCGATGTGATTTCCCTCGAAGATATCCAGATTCTCCGGTATCTCGTTGCAATGGCGGCGAATTAGCACGGATTAATTAACCTTTCGACGTTTCGCGTGGCACGATAGGGTGGCTTAACCTTCGGATAGGTGGATCAGAGGATGAGACACGTCGATCCTCCGCAGATTCCCGGCGCACACGAAGACGGTTGCGGCCGAATGAAATCGCAGCCTGGCAGGCTTGCGCTCGATTACTTATTCCGACCGTGTCACTCGTAACTCTAATCCAGATTAAACGATCGATCGAGGCAGATTAGTGCGTAAAAAGCGACGAAGCGTGTCGTTGCAGATGCAACCGCCTCTGCCAGCCAGATAACCGGGCACCGGATAACCGAGACCGGAATCGGTTTGGCTCCTGTTACACGTTCCACTCTGATCGTGCCGCGTCCAAAATCTCTCTGACGTTCGTCCAGGTTTCGATATTAAAATTGAAGGTCGCTCGTAAAATTATTAGGACGTGACCGACGAATAACACTCGGGGGAACAGGCACGATTTGTCGGCGAAAAGTTCGAACGTGTCAACGAGATGCACACCCGTGTTTGACCACCGTTATGAATGCTTGCACCCCTTTTTTTTTATCCCTCTACGATGATATATACCACGATATTGGAGATTCTTGTAAATCTCACGCTCGCGAAGGGTCGAATGGGTGAGATATAAGGTTTTCGGGGAGGTTCGATGTGGTTCGCGGAGGAAATGATGGGGTGGTTAGGATATTTATTGGAATTTAGATTATTTTTTGCATGATATATGGCTGGCGGTGATAGTTGAAGGCTTTTCATTTTTTAAATGTCACCGAATTCTTCAGACGAACGTTGGATGGAATCTTCTGGGAGATTGAACTGTTGAGTTACCATTTTATAAATACTACAGAATTCTAAAAATATACTGTTACTTTAATATCGTGTATAGATGAATCTTATATATCAATTTCTTCAACAATTATGTAACCCTGTATTAAATTAATTTTTCATTGTTGAACACGATATGCTTAGTTTATTAAAAACTCTGGTTTCTCCCAGAAACCAAATGCACTATATGCCGGAAGAAAAGTGTTACAAATAGTTAAGAATCTATTTATTTTTATTCCTTTCCTTAGTTTTCTATATTCTGATACGAACGAAACTTAAATGTCGCATTTTCGAATACTCCGATAAATTAAATATGTCTCCTCAGAGGCATTACTCGAGTGCAAAGAGTCAACACGTTGGCTGCTACCCGAAATTTTTTACAATCAAATAATTAACAAAAGAAGTGATGAAAGAAACTGCGGATAATGCTAGCTACCGAATTGAAAGGTTAAATTTGCAAATTAATCGATTGCCCTCTTAACAATTAAAATTTCAGCGTGTCTGACTACATACGTCCATTTTCACTGCGACAGTCAACGTGTTAATCAGAACCGATGCGACGCGCCAAACGTTACGACCAAATTACGATAGGGATTTCCAAACAAAAACTTGATAGACGCCTCAAAATCACTTGATTAGAATCACGCGTAAAACACACTCCAGCCAGAAAGGGTTAACGGAGGATCGTCAGAGGCGTAGACAGTCGGTCGTGAATCAAAGGGAGCTGGCCGACCAAGGAGGTGCGTCTTCCGACGGCCAGGATCCTCCTTTTCTTCTGGGTACGCGCCACACTGTTTCGGTTCTCAACCTCATTAGAATCTCGCTTCTTCGGTTGGATGGCTGCCGAGTTGAAACCCGGCCAATGCGGTGGCCTGCTGTTTTCGGAATTCGACGTGGCCACTGTTGTTCCTTCGTGACGAATGGCTCGCATGATTACTTTGTTTAGCATGAGAATGGTAGCGGCTCGCTCGATCTTGGATCCTGTCGCTCCGGGAGGAACCAGCAGGAGCCGAGGGAGGGGGACGATTTATGAAGTATCCGATAGGGCACGGAACGACTCGTGACGCGGGGACTTTCGATTGAAACGATCCACGGAGCCGAAACCCGGACACCTATGAGTAATTTACGAGCCGCCGTTCGCCAATCGTTGTTTAATTGCTCGATCATTCCACGGTTGGGATGATCGATCGATCGCGATCCCGCGTGCCGATAAACACAGGGCGAGGATTCGTAACGGGAGCGAGCCATTGATGAACAGGATAGCGCTCGTTTAGCGTAATTTATTCCTGATTGTTTGTTACCGTATACTTTGACAGGGTGGCCGTCGTTGGCATTTTGGTTCGAACGTTGCAGTTTTGCAGAACGCGTTAAAAATAATAATCTTGCGAAATTTATCCTTATAGTTTTTGCAATCTGTATTTTTGAATATGAACAACACACGGGCGTTAATTCTTTTTATACAGCTTTCGTATAATTTATTAATTATTTCTATTGGAATTCTTTACCATTCTGTTTGTAACACCTCAAACAGATCATCAAGATCTCTTGGTTGACTTTTTCTACGTGCTCTGTGCAGATGATCCCAAACATGTTCAATAATATTTTGATCTGGACTTTGAGGTGGTCAGATCATAACTTTGAATGTTTCTTTATCTTCTAAATCTGTGAAATAACTTTTCACAATTCATTATCAGAATATACAGCATGAGAAATAAGTATCATTGACATAGATTTGTTCAAATATGAAACAAATTTCACGCGGTGGCCTAACACTTTTGCACAGTACTGTATAAATAGTTTATAATGGGGTGGTGTCATACAATTGAAAGGTTAAAAAATTAAATAGGTATTACGATAATGCGGGCTACAATTTTGGACAGTAATTATATTCGTTATCTTCCATAATATCGCGAAGTTTGGATGAACTATTCAGGAATAAAACAGGCATAACAGACAACGAGTAAAAAATGATTCTTTCCTTTGATTTCCTACGATTTAGGTAATATTTGAATTACCATCGTGTGTGTAATGTAATCTCTGACATTTCGTCCGTCTCATAAACTTCCTAAATCCACCCATTCGCTCCGGTGTCATTCAAGTTTCCTACAAAAAAAAAAGGAATGGTAAAAGGAAAAGCGAATACCTTCGAACAAGTTCAAGGGATCCCCAAGGGACCTGCTGGTACACGAGTTCGGGATTAATACGGATCGACCGACACGGGACAGGAGAAATAACTTAGACCCTTGGGCCGTGTTGACAAAGGAATCAGAATTCTTCTCGTCGATTATGAACGATCCGCTTTTAACCCATATCAGACGTCAACGTCTCGGACCTGACTTGTTGCTAGATCGTCGTCTTAAAATATTAATCGACGGAATAATCAATGAAATAGCGGCGTGTTAAGGCTACGCTAGACATAACGAACATTCGGTTTAGTAATTATTAAAGAGATTAATTTAGTAAAAAGATAAAACGAATGGTATTATTTTCACCTAGCTTAGACAACCAACTGATTTTATATTATCGATCATTTTTAAATCCTTTAAGTGCAACTTCCAGTTCTTCTGTTCGCGACTAATAATTGTTATATTATTTTATCAAGTATTGAAAGGATTAATTATCGTCGTTATCTGCTCTGTACCTTTTCAATTAACACTTCCTGAGCTCTGAACAGTATTAGGTTTTGTTTCGTCAATTTTTTTTAATTTACTTATTCGATAAACATTCGTTTTTTTTTTGAGATCAAGCTATTTTACCTATTTTTATAAGACTTCGATTTTGATAAATTATCATCGATATTTGTTAAGATTTACGTATTCAAACGTGGCCATCTCAGATTACTGTAAAGCACGAGTAATCGTAATTTTTCCGAAAATTGCTAGAACGAAAGTAGAAAACTTAACGTTTCATATAAAAGATGTATGTTTACTTAAAGTTGCTAAAAAATATAATGTCGCCCGAAAGTAACGCACGTTTGTTAAGCGTTAAAATCGACACAGTTTGTCGGACGTCTCGCGAAACTGTTCAGCGAACAAAATTATCGGCTGTATCGATTGTCAAGGAGCAAACTAGAAAACTGGAACACCCACGGGAATACGTGTCACCCTGACGTCGGGTCTGCCTTTGAATTTTAACACGCATAATCCTGCCGCCTCGTAATACTCTTCTCCGGGCATCAAAATCTCTTTAAACTAAACTACCTACCACCGTGCGAAGTCTCACGAGGGAACATCCAATTTTTGTTCTCGTGTGCTTGCAAAAAGGGGCGAAAAAAGAAATGGAGAGAAGCAAACGGGGATTGGGGTTTAGCCGTAGCAGCAGGAGGCTTGAAAATTGTGAAAGGAACATGTGCGGCGTAAAAGTTTGTTCCTTCGAAATTTCGATATTATAATTACGATTTGTGTTCGCACAGACCGATCCGATGAATTCATTTTATTCAAAATCCATGAATTTAATTTTATTCAAAAAAGAGAAAATCTGCACCTCTAACGGAAAAGAAATCTAATCCACAGTTTTCTTTTTGACAAGAGAGAAAAATATATCTCTTTCTTTTCATAGATGTATAATAATACGTCATAGACAGGTTATTAAACGCCAAATCATCGAATGTTAAACAGCTAATAATAAATGATAATGTTGAGATCCGGGAGAGAAAACGACTGCTTCCGTAAACGAAACTTTATTCAGCCAAGCTCCGCGCCGAAACTCAACAACTTAACAGAATAACGTTTTTAAGAAGGCACTGCAACTCGTTACGATTTTCTTTCTGCCCGGTTTTCGGATCAGGGGACATATATATATTCTAGTTTTAGTGGGAGAAGGTGAACTTAGCCCTGGTGACCAATAACCGATTTGCGTCACTTGTTTTTGGGCTTTTGAATCTAGTCCTACACTGAAGTCCTCATCCAACAATAAATTCTAAGTAAGTTAATGAACGATAAATATATAATAACAGGTTACAAACGCTAAGTAAATGAAACAATAAATTGAAAGTGGAACCACGATAACGGAAGGAATTAAATTGACAAGTATTGGGTTGACAAATAAGTTCGTTCGGTTTTTTAGGGGAGAATGAAACACAATATCTTTGACACACAGGATAGATTTTATTCAATTATGTATCGGCCATTTTTATCGATAACCTCTTGCCATCTTTCTACCAACTTAGGTTGTGCAATAGCGCTATGAAAAATAAATGCAAATCAGAATGAAACTGTGCCGAAGCAAAAACCGAACGAACTTATTTGCCAACTTCAATACATTGTTTTTAAATATTTCACCAGCTTTGCAAATTCAACGATTGGCACATTCCAATCCATTCTTCACGGTCTTTTATAATAACCACCAGCAACCTGTCTCCTTAAATTCACCCTCTCCCCGCTTCATAGCTTCGTTTTCTTTCTACATCTCATCTTCTCTAATGTTCCCCTGTTTCTTTCTGTCGTTTGCCCGCATTCGCCGTCCCGTATCTGTTCGCGACAAACAAAACAAAAAAATGAAGAAGAAAAGAGGACCACGGCTGCGTTTTTGGTTCGAACAACGTCCTCTTCACGTCTTTTCAGCCTGTTTCGCGTTGATCGATTCATCGACTATCCTTTGTGCGCAACGACTGTACTCTCGGCTGTCGAGTTTCCTGGCCGTTCTTCATGTTCGCGGGAATGTTAAGCGAACGTTTGGGATGTTCGTTCGTCGCTTGTCGGATTCGAAATGGGACGGAGGTGTCTTTCAGCTTCGAGATTCCACGTTGAATCGCGATAGAAACGATTATAGAATTCTGGAGAGGCGGGTGTTTGGAATTCTCGTAGCTGCTTTTGAACGAGATCCGTCCGCGACGAGTTACGCAAAATTGAAATTGACAGAATCTGTACGATTCTTTTTCATTTCAAAAAATCATACGGAATCCGTGGAATGAGTTTGAAGAAATTCCGCTTCTGAGCGAACTGGTAGTAGGATGGATTTCGAATTTTGCAAAATACTCGAGAAAAATAAAGTTTCATTATTTAACAGGCCGATTGACACTTTGTCACTGCTGAGAGTTTGCATAAGTACATTTTTATTTTCAATCAATTTTAGCGACATTTAATTATTAAATATTGATTTCTATAGAATTTTAAGGCTTACCAGAAATAAATACCAGAAAGATTTTGTTTATTAATTTTAGATGGTAGAAAACATATCGAGCTACATACAAAGTAGATGACTACTAAAAAATGACCTAACTGCTTTCTTTTGGTGCCATAAATTATTCGGCCAGTTTCAGATTTGAGTCTTTTTATTTTTAAGTGGTATAAGTCCACTTTTGGAAAAAAAATGAGTTAATGGGAATTTTAGTAAAATATAGATATTCTCTTTTTATATTTATAATCATACATTCAATGGAGCACGATTTCTTGATAAAATAATTAAAAGAATTTTAGCTATAAAATGTTATCGCAGAAATATTTCTTTTTGAAAGTAGAATCAGTCCATTGTGTCCACCTATTTACCACGAATACTTCACTATGCTAACTGTAAAGCAAAAATAAGTTTAAAATAAAAATTCATTTATTTTTTTATTTTTAATTATCTTAACGAAGTAATTGCATTTAACACTTGTTTATTTATATCTTCCGTTTTAATATAACTGAAATTAATTCTTAATAAACTTGATTATTCGTGTATTTACATGTCTTCATTTGAATGATTATTTTTTACATCAAAAAATCCATTTCAGTAATCCAATGTCTATAAAAATATGGACTTCAATTTAACAGGCTTATAGTATTAATATCATCACCCGAATTGATTAACGTTTGCCAATATTTTTTAATTAATCCAAACGCAAACCCTTAAATATCTGGATGTATGAAAAAAATGGGCTTATACCACTTTCAAAAGTAACGGCTCATTTCTTCAGATTTCTACTTGAAAATTCTCCAAAACATTATTAACTTTCCTTTTTAAAATTATCTTTTCTTCTTGATTAACACGACAGATTGATGTTTCCAATTATCAATGTAATTTCAACAGCATTCGAAATCAACGAAAATTTTATACACTCCCTGACAACTCCATCCCCCGACCCTCTGAAATGAATGGATAAAAATTTCGAAGTATGAAATAACGGTAAAGGAGCGCGGCGTTTCACAAAAACCTTCGAACGCCCATCTAATCAACCGGAACACCAAAAGCCGCATTCTCGTTCATGGAAAAAGCTATCCAGCACCCTTGGTTACGAGCGCTCGTCCTCCATCATCGGCACAGAATTGAAACCTGCCCCAGTTTCGTAAAAAGAACAGCTTCACACGCGAGCGTCCCCCCATTCACCGAAATCTCGAACCCGTTCGCGGGATATCGCCGGATCCTTGGCCCGTGCATCATCCACACGGCGACACAAGGATCTCGCAGCGTTGTATGCACCTGTGGCGACCAGCTAAGTTGGTCGGTCGTTGGGTAAGGGGACAGGAGGGGTTCCCATTCAACCATTGAATGGACGCATTGTTACCTGCGGGGACCTGGCAAGTGGCCTTCGTGGACTGGGCGTGCAGAGAATTCGAAGACGCGGTGTATTTATGAGCATCCACGGTTCCATTCTTCCCACCTTTAGAAACCAAAAAAAAAAAAAAAAAAAAAGAAAAAGAAAAAAGAGGAAAGGGTGAGGGAGGGAGGGAAGGAAAGCAAAGCAAAAGCCCGCTCGCGTTCGGCGAAGACTCCACTGGCTTAATGAAACCAACGATTGTGTAGCCAGAGCTCCGATTGTAATACAGTGACCTGCGGTTTCTTTTGCCCTTAAGCCCCAATTAAGACGTTTCCTAGGTACGGATTAAGCACCACCAATGGAAAAGCGGATCTCTTTTCTTCGACTGACTACCCTCCCTCCCTCGACCTCGCCGCAACCAACCCCATCGACTGCCTCGACTTTGCTTCGCTTCCTTCTTTCTCCGCTTTGATTTTATCCTGCCAACGTTCGTTTAAGCCACCGGCCGCCCTCGAAACGACGAAGAAAGCTTTCGCGAGCCCTTGCACATCCGGGCGAGTTCCAGGATTTTCTTCTTGGTCAAACGGAGCCGAAATGGCGGCAATCTGATTCTTACGGTGCCTCTGTTAAGGGTTGGTTTCCGGATCGATAATCGGAATTTTCGACGTTCGTTTTATCCTCGAGGTTGTTCTAATTATTGGTGTTAATTTGATAGTTTACGCATTAACACGTTAAGCGTCACATCAATCACCGGTGACTGACACCAGAAATATTTTACGATGAAATAATTGATAAAAATAAATCTGAAATAAATCGTGGATAGCGTTAATATTAAGCTAATAATGCTGGCTATCGAAATGAAAGGTTAAATTTGAAAATTGACTGCATCCTTCATAATTAGGATTTGATCGTGTCTGACTACGTACGTCCGTTTTCACTATGGCACCTTCCCTTTAATTATTACGCTAAATAATCGTAGTAATTACTGTTATTCGTAAGAACCCTCAAAATGCTGATAAAAGGAAAATGGTATTTTACGATCTGGTTCGCGACAAAACCATTGCAATCCCCATTCCATAATAAAAATTGATTGAGAAATAGTAAATGTAAAAGCTCCAATTGAAATCGGTCGTCCATCAAACGTTTCCTTGATCGATTTTAATCGATTCGATTGATTCCGTTACATATTCATTCCCCTTTGCCAACCACATTTAATCGATAGTTGATTTCATACAGGTTAAATGATAGCAAGCCACCCTTTTGTAGCCAAAGGGTTAACCAGATGTTCATCGAACTTTAACGTCTTGAAAGCGTACCGGCATAGAAGTTCCTTAAACGATCGCACAGCTGAATAATTCCAGCAGACTTTTCTTTCCGAGCTTCAACCGCTCCTGTTTCCTCCACTTTCTGCTACTTTTACCCCGCTTCTCCTTTTTTTTCTTTCTTCTTCCTCCTCATCCCCCTTCTTCCTTATCTCTTTACTCTCGACCGCTTTGAACCGTCCGCGAACAAAGAACGGAACTCGGCTCCCGGAGACGAAAACATTAGTAATTAAGCGATCCCTTTGAGGATGACTCGATGAAACTCCTCGAGGCCGGGCAAATACTTGGTCGACGCCCACGGAGGAGCTTATTTTTAACGAACCGGTTCCATTGATCTAGTTATCGACGTTAGAAATCAACGATGTTTCTCTTTTCTTTTTCGTGAAAAATTAAGTATCGTACAATTGATGAAATTTTAGAAAAGTCTTTCGATACGCTTGCTGTCGATTCAATTTTACGAACGGCTAAGCCGGGTCGATCGTGACCTAGAAAATCTACACCACGGTATTTCGATTATTAAACAATAAAATATTGGAATGGAATACTCTTCGTATATCAGTCTCTTCGATTTCAAAAATATCCTAAAATTAATCCGACAACTTATCGTTATCACGATCGATCGTATTTTCTTAACGAGCAGAAAGAATACTCGCACATTTGTCCTCTAATTGAACTGTAATGGTACAATTGGAAACAAAATTGTTCCAGTAAATTCGTTATTACGATCCACGGTGATCTTTCGTTTAGACAACGAATGAACTCATCTTCCCCAATTCACAGAATTAACAGCGCCGACAAAAAGATCCCTTCAACGACCAATAAAGTTACTTTCTTCGTGGGTTCGTCGTGAAACGAGTAAATAAGACCTCAATCAATCATCCGGCTTCGAAGCTCGTTTTCAACCCTTTCGAAGCTCGTCGCTAATCATAATCGATGTTCAATAAAAATAACACGACACGAATTGCAAATTGTTTATCGCAAATGATACGAAAATTTGTGCTTTGGACGTGTGTTTACAAAACGTTCCTTGCCTTCGTGAAATTCATGTGTTTTTCGTCGAAATAAAGCCGCGACGAGGTGAAAGACGAAGAGGCAACTGAACAGGATGCAAACGAGCGTGGACGATTAAGTGGGCTCGATTGAAATAAAGGTCGGAATTCGATCAGGGAACGACAACGGGGAATCGATGTACCGGCTGCAACCTGTGCTTAATCTCAATTTCAGATCAGCCATTGAATTGCAACGCGTCCGTCTCGACGATTCCACGAACCGTTCGGGCTGTTTAGCAGAGCTGCGAGACGGCGAACTTAATCGCTCGCAATTAGTCGAAATTGGGAAACATGGGGGTTCACCTACGGGTACGCGGCATAACCACGAAGCGAAGGAAAAAAGAAGAAATTCGGACGAAACAGTTTTAAAGACGGTCTTCTAAACAGATAATCGCTGTATGAACATTAAGAGATCGGGGGATGAACAGAAAGGAGAGATTTATTATAAGCACATGTTTTCTTTAATTAAGGGAAGAATTTTACGCAATATTTATCCTCATCAACCCTTTCGATCGAAAATACAAACTTCTTCTAATTGCATAAATTTTGACTTTTAGTGTTCTCAAAGATCGGTACACGAAACCCAAGTATTTAGATACAAAAAGTAATAAACAAATAATATTACCATCAATGAAAACAAACTACTATTAAATATCGTAGCTATCTAGAAAATTATGACAATTTATCTGATCGTTTTACTTTCCAATGAAAATTTCCTTAAATTTTCAACTCCAAATTTTCTGTAATTATTATGTACAAGACTCCTGTTAACCAAATTACAATTATATCTCCTTCTAAATATCCCAAACAAAATATTTAATGTTCAGCTTCGCGCGAAATATTCGAATCAAAAGTTAAACAGTTTCCATAAATATAGCATGAACAACGTTTGGTAACGATGAACTAAAAAATTTCCTCCGAATATTCAGAAGATTAATAACAATTCCTGCAGAACGCAACGGGACGGAAGATAAATTTCCTCGAGCAAGGTGTTAAACATAGCCAACGGAAGACCGAGTTAACAGAATCGTACAAAGTCTGTCTCGTAAGATCAAATTGTCGACTGAATCCCCCCCGCAACAAAGACGAAGAGGAATCGTTACGACAAAGAGGAGCGCGTAGAACGTGATTTTTCATCGTGAAAACGCGAGAGAATCCGCAGCAATTAGAAGGGGCTAGCCCGTTTGTCACGAGGTCGTCCCGTTTCCGGGTAACTGGGACGAGGGAAAGGGCAGCTTTAAACAGGCTTCATTGAAATCTAGGTTAACCCTTTGCAAATCCTTTCTCTCGTTGTTCGTCGTTAATTTTCCGACAAGGCTGAAACGAAAGAGAGAAAAGCCGACAGCAAAGAAGGAAGGTTTGTCCTTCCATCTCATAACTCGGTCCGGAGGGGAAAAAAGGAGGCGGGGGATTTTCCTTTTTTGTTGAATATTTCATCCGACACCCGGGCGCGGTTCATTTAACCCCCTGCCCTTGCTGACGGGCCTGTAATTGGAGCGTTTGTAAGGCGAACGAGCGGAGCGGAGCGAAACGTTTGAACTGGCGCGCGAAGATTAGAGGAACTCGTGTCTCCGTGTGCTTCAATCTACCTGTGATCTTCCACCCTTCTCCGTCGACATTCAAACGAAAAAGAAATGTGTTTTCACTACCCTCGTGGCACGATCCGTTTCTTCGTGTGATTTCGAGAAAATGTTGAGAATTTGAACGTTCGTGCGTCTTTCGAAATTTAATGGAACGATTGCGACGACTCTTATTTAAGAATTTAATATTGACAGACGTTTGGAAATGAAGTATAAAGATTATAAGATAGTCCATACGAAAACCAAAAGAAAATAAAAAGTTTCCACCGCTTATTGCTCGATTAAAGGTAAAGGAGAAGTATGAAAGTTAAAGTGTGCTTGTTGCAAAAATATAGAGTACTGAAATCCAGCTACAGAAAATGTGAGGAGTAAGGAAATACAGGCAACGTGCAATTAAAGAAATCATTCTGGCAACGACTGTCAGAAACGAATACTTTTCCAGGGAACACTTTCGCTAAATCTTGCTTACGGCCGTTATTAAGTGCCTGAGAGGAGAAAAAGAGGAGCCGATTACACGGTGCTCGCGTAATTGCTAGGAATTGGATCGCCTTCGCCTCGACGAGGAGAGAGACGAGAAAAAAAAAAGAGCCATGGCACACGTCTTCGTGTGCTAGCCAGCCTCTTGAATGAACTTGTTAGCAGCTCGTTTCGTCCGATTAAGCGTAATTAAGCCTATAATACGGTCCGACACGAAACTGTCGCCACCGATGGGGCGTCGTTCCATTCACGCGATCCTTAAACCGGGGGACACAAGAATTATTTCAAGTGTCGTTCGTTCGAAACTCTCGTCACAGACGAATTTGATGCCACCGTAATTAGTCTGGGAAGCGTTGAACGATACGGGACGTTCAAAAAGAGATGCTTTGAAAATTTACTCAAATTTCTGGTGCAGTCATTCAATTAAACGTACGAAGTTTAATTATCCAAGAGTATCAATAAACGAAACACGAAATTTAAGAAACAGGAATTTTCAAAATTCCTCAGAATATAATATTTTTTTCCTTAGTTTCCGGTAAGAAATATGTTTCTATTTTCCTTCCAAACTTTCTTCCCAAATCTAGGAAGAATGCAAAAATATTTCGATCAAAGTCGAACACACAAATTTTTTGATAGAAAGGTTTCATGCACTGGCAAATATCACCCGAAATAACAGCAGAAAATTTAACGAGCGGAAATAAAATTCATTCCATGACAAAACTGATTGAAACCAGAATTTCCTAATAATACAAGAAACCATTTCCTGCCAAAAACGGTCAACAAAAGGGAGCCGCTAAAACGTCACTCACAATCATCGAAGAGTCTCGATTGGCCGACAAAAGCCGCATTTAACCGTCGTTTCCCGATCCCGGTCAAGTAGATCGACGACCGACAAAAAAGCACCGGGAGCAACGTAACAAATACGTCGTCCCGTTCGAATTAAAAGCCGAACGAACGTCTCCACTTCCTGCGATCCCTCCCCTCTGCACCCCGGGCTACAAAAGAACGAAACAAGAAAAAGCATCGCGAAGGAAAAGAAATAACAAAACAAAAAAAAGCAAGTTACGATTTCCTCGACGAAATAACAACGTCCATTGACAAAGGAGGATAGCCCCGGTTTAATATCCGTTCCGCTTTCGTTTCCAAATTAAAAGACCGAAAAAGTACGACCGACGTAAATAAGCGTCGCAAAGTGACGAAAGAGAAGCGTGGGATTACGGACGCCAGTGAAACTCTTTTCTTTTTTTTTTTTTTCTATTCTTTCTACTTTTAACCCGGCAAGCAACGAGCCACCTGCAAGCGGATTAAAGTCGTTAGACAATCCGAGACGTACTTATCCGCTTGGAGATCTGTCGTTGCAGTTGAATAACAAGGCGAAAGGGAATCGACAAAGAAGCAAGGAGGTAAAGTTAAGACCCGACGGGGGCTTAATTACGCGGCCATTTAACCTGAAAAACGGCCGACCAACGCGAACCGTACGAGAATGACGAGTGGCACGGTTTTTCATTCTCGCCCCTGAACATCCCTGCCCCTTTCTTCCATCCTCTTACTACTACCAGCATCGTTCGGATCCAACACCAACAGCAATTAGACGAGACGACGCAAGACGGCCAGTTACCAAAGCCGTCCTCGTGCCGAGGATGAATGGGCTGAAAGTTGTTTTAAGGCGAGCTTTATTGAAATCTGGGTTAGTTCTCGGTTCCGGTCGCGTGGAAAGAGGAAGTGAAAACAGAGGAGGGAGCGAGGAGCAGTGTGAAAAGGAAAGCTATCATCGCCAACGATCCCGAGTACACTGTCACCCGAGGACGGCCGCTGTCGTTGAATCTGGAGAGAATAAAAGCACACCCTCCCCCCTCCGCCCCTCTCTAAGGGGGTTAGGCAAATGCTTACGATCCCCTCGAGCACCGTAATTACTGATGTTGGCAATTAAGGGGTCGCATTTCGCGTTTCGCGCCTTCGTCGATTAAGCTTTCCAACGTTGTCGATTTACTTTCTTGATTATTTTGCACCCTACGCAAGATGGACACCGTCTTGAATCCCGTTGATCCTCGAATGTTGGATGAATCGATGATGACTCGGGTAATTTTCTTTCTTTCTTTTTTTTTTGTTAAGGACTTTCATACATGCTTCACAATTTTTCAAGTAATTGCGAGATCATCTTCGTAGTATTGTAGCCTGTATCAAGACGAATTCAAACGGGCTGTTAAGTTTATTAAGTCAAAAATATAACACGAAAGTGTCCTTGACAATTATCGAAAACATAAACTTGTTTCGAATTTCTTTTTTTATTGCATTGTATAGTCAATCGAAAACTGATCAGCTTTTGTTTGAAATATTTTTTTGTCGGAATTATCGCAAGTATTTGAAAAATCGTGGAAAGTGTTACATAGGATATATCCTGTGTATGGGAAAGATAATATTTAAATTAATGCTCTAAAATTTGGGAAATAAATTGAGATTAAGAATTTTTATTAAGAAATTTGAAGATAATTAAGAAAGCAAGAAAAGATTACTTATATGAATTCCAGTCAATTTTTGATCAACGTCTTCTTCTATTTCACACCCTCTATCATAGCAACGAACCTCCTATTTAGATCAGTTAATTAAACGAATCTCTTTATTCATGATTGTTGATGAACGTACAGGCTGTTCAAATTATCGTATATTATTCGACTGCCTGCGTTCGAAGTCTAATCAAGTTTTCATCGCCATTAATCAACCTCCTCCGTTATTACGCGCCCCTCGTATTCGCAATAAACCAACTATGTATCCACTTTAGTCGGGCGAAAGATTTGATTTGTTGACGATCGTTGATAACCGGTTCCACTGTTCGGATAAAATATTTAACTCCTTGCGTTATGTGTCGGTTAAGCCTCCCAGAATCATTAGCCGAAATCCTCTGTTCCGCAACCCCTTGTCGTCGCGATATATCTGCTTTATTTAGAAGAGAGATTCTATCCATTTATAATTCTTGATAACCGAAGTTGCAATTCCGGATAATGCAGGATTTAGTACTGTGTGCTTTACGTCAATTAACCCAGTAATCCATCAATTTTCAAGGCTCGAAAACAGGTATAAAGCGAAATACAATGCTGTATCAAACTATATAACATATACCGAATAAATACTTATAGTATTCGTGTTCGTTAATAACAAAATTTTGAAAATGATATTATTTCAGATGTTATTTTTCAGAGTTGGAAAAAGTCTTTCGAGGTATACATAAAAAGTAACACAATGAACAAGATTTTCTCTATTTTTTGTTTTGTTTGTAGAAGTTTGAGGGTGGATGATCGATTTGTTTGTTTCTCCACACCCTCGTGGACAGATTGGTCGATCAAGGGAAGAAAGTTCTTCAGAATTCGTGGTGGTGAGTTTGAAAATTTAATGGAAAATTGGGTCGCGTTTTGTTCGGTTAGTTTCGGATAACTGAATTAAAACTTTGTCGGTTGCTTCGATTTAATTAATCTCGGTGGGAAAAGATGCAAACAGCTTTCTAAATTGATCGAATTGGAAGTATACAGGCAACGGGAAGAAATTTTACAAAATTTTATTTATTACAGTGTTTTGTTTTGACGTGAATTTTAAAATTCTTAATTAAAAAACCCCCAAATTTAAAGATTGCCAAATTATTAAACCTCAAAATTCAAAGATCAAAAAATTCATAAAATTCCCAAATTTTTTAATCCAAAAATCCCACAATTCCCAAATTCTAAAATCGGCCATGACGAAAGGATTGTTCCCACCCCACCGAAATATCTCATATTTCGTGCTTAACCTGGTCAAAATCGTCCCCTCGATTCGCACGTCGATAAACATTCAAGTCAACAGGCTGGCAAGAAAAATCGTTCGATTAATCTCTCCTGTGGCCATGGAGGAGCGATCTGAAAAGGCTTCGGAAAGGAAGGAAGGTCAATCGTTTTCTTCGCCGAAAGTGGAGGCGGATGATAAGAGCTTGAAGGAAAGGGAGCAACACACGTACGTTGGTACACGGATACAGTTGCGAGCAAATGGGCGAACTGTCGATAGGACGGGATCGATGAGAAGTAATTACCAGATTGAATTAATTGCATTAATCGACTCTCTTCTAAATCGAAATCTCGGCCACGGTATTGTTGGCTTTTTCCTTGAGATTTAACAGAACAAAAGTGTCGATCGAACGTACACCAGCCTCGTCGCTCGCCTTTATACACCGTAGTTCAAACTTTCCTTCGTAAGATACGCTTTTCCCTCGATCGTCGATTCGTCCCCAGTGTCCCTTGTTGTCTCGAAATAGTGCCACCTCGCGCAACGATAGCGTAAAGTTTAAATCGTTCAGCAAATAGGAAGAATCCGATCGATCGAGCCACCTTTTAAGAGACGATATCGTTCGAGGTAACAGCAAAACTTGGGATTTTATCCGGACAATGCGTTTTAGCAAGACAGCGGTTTGATTAATTTCTATGTTTCAAAGAAGTTCACCGATCTTCTAATTCGATTGCTCATACAACTTTCGAAACAGCTCGAAATCAGTTTCGGGATCAGAGTTACTAAGGAGATCGCAGATTCGAACTTCCACTCGTTCCTCGACCTTTGAACCTTCAGTTTTCAATCGATCGAGTTCTTTGAATCTGTTACGGGAAAGGAACATTGAATTTTTGAACGGATTTTAGTGTTAGACGAATATTGATAGGTTTTTCTCAATTTTTGGCGCGAAATTTGCTTTCCTCGATACACGAATTGGGCGTAATAGTCAAATTTTTATTAATTCTAAACGTTACGTAAACCCACGTAACAGAACCTTCCCTTCTCACAAAGCGAATACAAAACCTTCAAAAACGAATAAAAAAAATAATACAATTAATTTACAAAATTCAAGATCTATCCAATATCCAAGCTAAATACCCGATTCTAACTCGTGATCGAACAGTTGAAAAATTCAACGCACAAATCAAAAGACCCGCCAACCGATACGTTTTGGCCCTCGTTGGTAACGAGGTTTTTCTCGTGCGTCAAGATTGGCCGGTTTTGCACCTGGAAAACTCGGCTAATTCTGTTTCCCCGTTTCCGCTAAAAGGTTTATGGAAATCATTCTTCTTCTCCTAGGCAGAACCGGATTTCCACGGGATTACCTTGTCACCGGAAGTAACGTGGCCCGCGGTGAAACGACGTCTGAGTGGTCGGTTCGCAAACACGGTTTGCTTTCCCAAGTTATGCTCTCGTTATGAATTATTGTTCCACCCCCAACCACCACCTCCTGTCTCGATAGACTTTCGATTTGTACCTGTCGACAACGGTGTGTGGCTGTTAGCGCGTACCGGAAGCGGAAAGTTTTCGCGTCGAACACAGCCGTGGCAACCGTGCGGGCACGGATTATGCTAATGGGAGAAGGAAGGACGAAGAAGGACGATAACTAACTGAATCAAAGTTTTCAATTAATAACGTGTCACCGACGGTAATATCTTATTTGGAAAGTTTCGCTATTAGGCGTCTGGCAGGTAACATTGGGGGTGGAAAACCGGAGGGGGGAAGGACCCTTAATGGAAACTGGTAAAAAGCGGGCACGATTTCACTTTGCCAGCTGGAAACGATCTTGTTTAACAACGCGAACAGCTCGTTTAGAAGGAATTTTCGTCTGTTCCTTTTAAATGGAATCCATTTAGCCGGCGAACCGTTCGGTTCGTTAGAATGCTATGGCGAGAGGCTTGGTCGGCTATGGTTGGAGACTGACTTTTTCTTGATTTTATTTTCTACTCAAACTAATCCTTTAAACAGATGGATTTTGTATCCATTGTGTAATTATACATACGTTAACCCTTTGCGCTCGAGTCGCGACTCTGGGGCGCCATATGTAATCTGCCAGAATATTTAAAAATGTGAAATTTAAACTTATATTAGAATATAGAAAATTAACGAAAGAAATAAAACTAAATAGATTCTCTTAGATTTTGGAAGCTTGACTGGAAGGATAGTCTCGACTTAAGTTACATCCAAATATGCTTCGAGTGCAAAGAGTTAATCACGGTATACAATGGCAGATGAAAATAACTAAACGGTAGGTACCGTAACATATAACTTACGACATTATCACCTGTATTAACTCAAGTGATGAATGATTCTCAAATAATTAATATTCTACGAACTAACACTTATTTCCAACTTCAAACAGTAATTATATTATTGGATCATTAAGTTTGAATTGTGACAAACAGAACATAAATTTTATTCATTTTGTTGGAAAATAAAAGTTACTCATTTTCCGTAACAAATATATTTTTGCCATTTGAATGGTAGTCTATTTACGCTATTGCTGTAAAAATAATAAATATCAAAGCCATTTGGAAAGTTTCATATTTAACCACCTATAATACTAATATGTTGTACAATTGTAAATAATGAGTGGTAGAAATTGAAACGCGCACGAAAAGAATACCGACAGAATCGACGAACGACGTTAAAGAAACATCATGAAACATCATGAAACATTCAAACCGTAAAATTGTTAACTTGCACGTTTTTCAGAAGGATGTTCTGCCAGCAGGAACCATTTCGTCTCCTCGATAAATTCGAAGGTAAACGTAGCTTGTAGCATTCCCAACTCAGCGACGATGTTTCTGTTTCCGTTGGAACAACGATTCCTTCGGTATGCATAATGCAACGAGAAATTACCAGAAGGATCCGGCGTGAAAATATTTGCGGATCGTCGAGAAAGCGAATAACCGTTCGACGAAACCTTTTCGTGAACGTCCGTCGGTTATTCGACGCTTATCCCGGGCTAATAAATTACCAGGTAATTCGTGAATAATCGCTTATTTCGCGTTACCATTTTCAGAGCACGAACAGCGTGCGCACTGTTGTCACGCATTTAATTTGCATAATTCACTTACAGTTCGTGGAATTGCCACCACCTTCCCTGCCCCTTTTGCAAATATCACACGATAACGCATCGTGATTTCGATCGTTATTCTTCGCCGTCTTTTAATAAAAATCGGAGAACTTTTTCCTCGGATACGTTAATTTTTTGCCGGGGATCATTCTTACTATCACTTTTAATTTTTTCCTCCGTGTTTTGTTTAAAAACAAATTAAATTAACTGGTCGATTTGGAGACGTAGGAAGTCTGACGCGATTTCATGACATAAAAGTAGCACAGAATACCACTTATAATACATCGATTTGAAGCTTAAAGTCTGACAAAAATGGTAACACAAATGTTTTATCAATAATCTTAAGGCGAGATGGCCGGCTCTTGTTTGTATCAAATATTGTACTTAAGTGGTCCATTATTTTCTTCAACCAAGAGTCAGTCGTGTAATGTCGAAAATATCGATGAAGCGAAACTGCAGTCATTTTTCTAAGACTTTGAGCTTTAAGATGATGTATCAGAGATCGTATTTCGCGATACTTTTCTGTCACGAATTTACATTAGACTTGTTACACTTCAAAATTAACCATTCAACGGCAGCGTCCGTTACGAACGGCAAACAGCCGTTTTGTATTAAAGACACATATAGAACACTTACGTCGTCGACTTTGTCAGAATTTAAGCTTCAAATCGATGTATCACATGTGACATTTCTTTATACTTTTATGTCATGAAATTGTATCAACCCGTTTATACCTCAAGACTCGGACTTTCGCGGCAATTCTGATCATGAGTCGTTACAAATTCCATCGTTCCAAAGCGGCAACGTAATCAACCAGCTTCCTGCAAAGGAAGTTGAGACACGACCTGTTATCCGCTTTCTCCATTCGTCACGTTCGACAGCATGATTCTTTGAACTTAATCAATCAACCCTCTCCGGTAGCTTCTCTACCCGTCTAACGTTGCACCGACCCGCATCAGTACCACGTTAGCAGAATTGTTCAACTTGTAAGTCTATCGATCACGAACAACTTGCAACGACACATTCTAACTACTTGTATGCTGTATCGAGTTCGCCAACTCAGTTGCGCATCCTCGATAAATTAGATCACCTTTGATAAATTAAAAATCTTACTTGCTCGTCGTTTACTCGAGCATCTTGAAACGGACGGCTTCGGTCCATTAATTTAAAGCAAGTTTACATCGTTTATTTTAAAGTCTTATCGCCGATTTTAGAATTATTCTTCGAGTATTACTTGGGAAAGAATGTGATTCGAGAAAAGTATCGAAATGTGGGGATAATCAGTTATCGTAATTAGTGCGCTCGGTGATTTGGAAAATGAACATTTCTACCGATATATTTTGATACTGCCTACAGTTAACGATAGAGTGATATTTCAATGCCTCAAGCTCTGAATTAATATTACTGGAAACTTTGAGATAACGTCAAAGTATTGGGGATAGTGATAGGTTAGAAATAAATCTACCTATGATATTTTTCTAATCCAACTGTCAATCAAAATCCGAGCTTTTTTCAAAACCAAATAATTAAACGTTATTCCTGTTAAAGAAAATTATATACAAACTTACAAACATTTCAATCTACCCAAAATATAACTGGTAACCGAAAATTCTGAAAATCAGGCAATCATTTTCTAACAGAATACAATTAATTAAAAATTCCAATTTCTCTTTCGTGGTGCACGAATGTTTCACGACGGAAACGAGCCCTAGCCAAACGGTTAAGCACCACGATTCGCGAATGTCGTTAAACAATGTAAGCTTAATCGAAAAAAGAGTCCAGCCTGCGATCGGATCGATAAGAACGGCTCCTCCCGGACATCCGACGAGTCGGATAACGGTGGAACGCCACGCGAGCTGGATGTTTGCTCTAACCGAATTATGCAGATTGCCGGCTACCTGAAATTAGCGTACACGCCCGCCGTGATAATGTTAGCGTGTCGCGTGTTGCACGGCTTAACTGGCGCCAAGATCGGTCGCTATTGCAAACGTGCTCCTCTAACGAGACGATTTTCATATTTTACGCTCGATCCGCCACGCTAATGCCCCTTACCTCGAACCACCGGAACCACCATCAGTTTATTCCGTCTCTTCGTCTACCTGACACGGGATTAATAAAAGAATTCTATCGATTTTTTGATCGTTTGGAAATTTCCATCGGCAATCAACGCGTTGAAACATCGCGTTGTTAAAAAGATGTCCGATTTATAATAGTATCTTTGAATGAATGTAACTTTTCTGTTACGTTGAATGTTAATAATCGAAATAAGGATTATCAGTGTCAGATGTGACTTCTGTCGTTCAACCTTTGATCACAATTGAATATTAAGTTTAATTCTGATTACCATTTACACAGTTAATGCTTGCCAGGTGTGAAGTATACGTAATATTTCAATTTCCTTGATTTGTTTGAACGCTAAAGCAATAAATATTTAGCTCTGATTGACGCACCTGTCGGGAAAATGGTAGTGCAAGGGTTCTTTTTGCAAATGTATACCATATTTTCAGACAAAAAAGATATTTAAATGTACACCATATTTTCGGACAGAGGGAGTAATACTTTTACGTAAAAAAAAGAAAAATTAGAACGCTTCTGTACATCGTCCAATATTTCGAGCGAAAAAAACGTGACGTCAAGCCAAAATCGAAAAAATACCGAACAGTACCGAACGAAATGCTCCATAAATTTCCCCACGTAAAATCAAGCATCGATTCTCGTTCGCGAATCTCTGGCGTCGCACATCGCCAGGCGAGTCACGAACACGCTCGCGATTCGCCGCGACCCGCCGGCAATTAATTTCTTCCCGCTCGCGGGGAAAACCGTCGTCGTTCGTTACTCCGCTCGATATCTCCTAATTAGCTCGTCTGGATCGAATCGTGTTGGATCGTACCGGAAGTACGAGCTCGATCCAGAATCGGATTTCGGTACGCGACGTGTCTAACGAACGTCATAACTTGGCCAAGTTGCTCGGCTAACAGGAAACTGCACGCTTCGTATCGGACATAATCATGGAACGGATGTCGTTCGGATGGCGAACGATCAATCGAGACGCTGTTGAAGAAAAATAAAGTTCTGTTGGATAAACAGGGTTAACCCGTTCGATTGGTGTCTAATTCCTATGTCCGGAGCAAAATTTTAAGCTTATTTCAGGAATTTTGTTTTATAGTCAAATGAAATACAATCATTTCAATCATTTTATATTTATATTGTATCATTATATTAATATTGTTTTTATCTTGTTTTTCACAGTCGAAGTGGACCCCTAACAAAACACGTAGGCGACTGGCCCGGTTGATCGCAGCACTTGTAATCGTCCAAAACAATTAGTTCGGATTGATTATTGTTCCGTAGGTTTGTCATTCTGGCCGATACCAGAAACGCTCAATGAAACGTAGAAATATTCTTTGATCCATCATAATTACGCCGGATACTAACAATTTGACACGCTGCTTCGGCATTACGTTTCAAATGCTAGAAACACGAGGAAGATTTAAAGCAGGGGGGAAAAAGAAATTCGTTTTTTCGAAATCGTCGAGATGTGCGTCGCCCTTAAATCACCGTCGTATCTAATGATCAAGAGGAAAAACCTCGTTCCGTTCGAAAAGGTAGAAAAATTCTCCTCTCTGTCTTCCGGGCGAGGCTAACGAAAACGAAAGAACGGCATCGTTCGGTGATTGTCGCGCTGAAAACAGCCCCCGAGCAAGAGAAATTGGTCGCGTTAGCGAGGAAGTAGAAAAAGGGAGAGGGTGCACAAGATCGAGAAGGATTCCCTGGCTCTTTCTTTTAGTCGATACACGCGCCACAGAATCGAACGCCTTCGGCTTTCATCCGTCCCATCTCATTTCCGCGCGGCTTATCCGATCGAAACGCGTGGTTTTATCGCGGAACCGACATCGACCGAGAAGAAATGCCGCCATAAACCTTCGCGTTCCCTTCATTGTCGGGCCGAAAGCGTTTAACGTGCTCGCTGGTTAAATAAAGATCCGTCTTTTTGTTACGTTCGCCCTGCCCCCGTCGGCCTAACCCTCGATATTACGGGTGAAAGAAATTATGATCTCGAAAATGGACGATCCCGCTGTTCCTACTTCCGATTACAAGTTTTCAGCTTGCGAGCTCCGAGCGGATGAAGAACGGACAAGCGATGGATAGTAAAATGTTCCAGAAACGAACGAAATTTCGAATTAATAGGTTTTCGTCGTTCTTGTGTCTGATTGATTTTACTTGGAAAGGGTAGAAAAATGATTGTTTTATGTTGCGTTCGAATGTTGACGTTTTCAGGTAATAAAACACACTGTAAATGTTAAGATAGAGATTTAAATAATTGATGATCCATTTACGTGTTTATGGTTTCCGTGTATATCTTTCTTTGTTAAATTATGCAAAAATTGTGTTTAACGCTGAAAGGCGTTAAAAATGACTTTTTACAGATTTGTAAGGTCTTTTTATCGAAATATCGAAAATGCTAATTCCAGTTTGATTAAATTAAATAATTCTGAAAGCAACCAGCAGTATATGTTTAAATACGATTCAATGGATATTATATTAACAATATTATATGAAAACTGAAGCCATAAAAATGCAGCCGTTCCAGCGTCAGATCATCATCGAAAATTAAACAACCGTGATAGAAAGTAACGCACGTAACAACTTTTCAGAGTATTTCGATCGGAATCTGCAGTTTGCTATTAATCTGCACACGACTGTAAGCTTAAAATGTTCGACATCCATCTGACAATTTCATCATTTTACAGCTCGAGCAACCGATAAACTTTTATCGTTTCACGTTTCCCTTTTCCATTACTTTTTTCTCCTTATTTTATCTTTTTTTTTTTAACTCAAAATATATATCCAATGAAGCACTCGGTGTCTCGAGATACAACCGTGTGTGTCTCGAATGGGTTATCGGATTTCTCCAAGGGTTTCTCCGTGGATTCGAGTTTATGGACATCTTGAGATCATCGGTTGCTACTAGAAAAGTACGTTTAACCCTTTCGATACGATCATCCCTGCCAGTAAGCTCCCCCTGTACGTTTTCATACTAAATTGTCCAACTTGAAGAGAGCGGTGGTATTATAGCAATTTGATCCTTTTGCGATTTTTGTATTTATGATAATAAAAACTCAAGGTGTCATACGATGCGCCTATCAGCTATAACAGCGAAGAAAAATATTCACGCTAAATTCCGTACAGCTAATAACAAGTGTAAGTAAATTAATTTGCAAAACGAAGGATTTTTATTATTTTTACCAGAAGACCATAATTTACCCTCTGTCTAAGTTTCTAAGCTTAGAGAAATAAATTTACGCTAAATATCGTATTTGCAAGACGAAAGATTCTTATCATTTTTCCCAAGCACCCATATATTATCCTTCGTTTAAGTTTCTAAAAACATAATGTCTCGAGTTTTAAAAATTCCAAAAACTGTAACATTCGTTTCCTTAATTTCTAGCCTTAAAATAAACATTTAAAGCATCAACAAAACCAAGATGCCACAGTACCACCCCTTTCTCTAATATACAAACAAAAAAGGAAATAATTATGTGCGTTTCGACGGTATTTAAAAAACTTGCAATACCTAGATCGTTTTATCCTCGGACGAATTTCTATCGGATATTTTTTCCCCCTTCTCCGTCGCGAATACTTTCGTTTCCATGTTTAACGTCAAATGAACTATTCATCGGTACTATCGGTTCGGTATGCGGCTCGAATTGGACATCGGATTCCTATTCGTGCGTTTTTCAGTAAACGATTCCATAATCAGTGACTCGAGCCTGTATCGGTTACGTGTACGGAATAATGTACATTGCATTTCAATATCGTTCGTCCCTCCGCTCCGGAACAAGTGTTGTTCCATCGGATCCTATTAAACAATGGGAAATTAGCGCTTTTACCGGCCTGACAAAGCAACGACCGAGCGGATTCCAGGCACAAAGGGACTGCAAGACGTTAAATACTTGGGACGGAATCGATATTCTGCATTCAAGCTGCGCTTTCATTATCCAGTTTCTAGATACTCTATTTTATCGACCTTATTCGATACACACGCTCGTTAACGGATATTAAGTTTATGTCTACTGAAGCATAACTTTAAAAATATTAACCCTTTCCAACCTAACTATGCCACGTGGCGACATTTCTTTCGGACGTGTCAGACATTCGGAGTTTACAGAAATTGACAGAAAGTGCGTTCGTAAACGAATGATCGTTACATCCGACGATCCCGGCAGATAGAGGGAATATTTCGAGAGGAAACAGGGCTCGCAGGAGAAACGCGACGATGTGTACGCCCCACCGAGGGTCGTACAATTATTTGAGGTTAAAGGACGACGCTGATATATTAGAGCAAAGTCTCCCGAGGAAACTGTCATCTACAGCGAAAGCCAACACGGTAGTCGGGCCATTATGTCTTCCAGATTATTTGACGCTGTTACGTTTCGTCTGATTTCAGCCGTACTTTGTGCCCCCGTCAGCGGATTCAACTAACTCGTTTCCCTCGGCCAAGACACCACGATTCAACCTCTTATCGAGCACCGCGACAAGTTCAACTTCAACGAACAACCGCGATAACGGAAACAGAACTATTTATTATGAGTTAATTGCACCAACGGTTTGGTGCAAAAAGGTTGGCAAGAAACTTCTCTTGCAGAACTGTCGCGTCTTAATCTCTCGAACTACGATTTTCCTGACAGACGAGTCAGTGTTAACAAATCGAGGAAACCTGGCGAGCATTGCCTGCGTAAAATTCAATCGTAAACAAAGTCTGGAGTAAAGAATCTATTACCCATATTCTACAGAATCCCTTAGCCAAGTTGACCAAAAGTACACGTATCGGATACTTGAAACATCATAAAAATAATAAATTATGATTGGACACAATTTTACCAAAATCGGGCGGAAGCGTCGTAATTAAAGATCCCTTGGAATAATTCACGGTACAAGTTGGCAAAAATCTCCCGACGGCAGGCAACATTTCTCAAACGATGATCGAACGAAAACGTCTGCAAGAATCCAGGAAGGTGGCTCGATTCTTTCGTTTTACGAGCGCGGCAACTTTGAACGATATTTCTGAATTACCTTTCGCATGTCGCGAGCAGAGATAATGGGCCGTGATGTACGCGTTACAAAGAATTCCTGCAACGAGTCGGCCGTAGCACGGCGAAGCAACGTGTAATGGGGGGAAATGCAAATTTAATGGATGAAATTCAGAAGATGCACCGCCACCGTCAACAGCCACCACCGGAAGCGGTACGTAAGATTCATTTTTGTATTGGTCTTCTCTGGAAACATGCGCCCAGAACCAGGGAAAACGAATGGTTGGTTAACATTTTTTTTTTTAACGACCCTAACAGTTCCGGAATTCGAGAACGACGAACGATACAAACAGGAAGAGGGTGATTAATCTCGAACGAACCGGATGATAAATCATCGATGTACATCGGTGGAATTAATTCTGGACACTTTGAATGAAAATATTCTTTATTTCATATTTATGCTGAGTATGTATATTCTGCTATGCTAAATTGGTACCGTAATATTTTTATCGTAATTTATAATGTTTGTACTTAATATTTTCATATGATTTGATTTGTAAATGTTTTAAAATTTGAATTTAAAAAAGATCTAAACTGTTGTAATTTTTATTGTATATTGAAAGTATGACTTTTTATATAAGCGACGCCCTAAAATTAGAAAACAATGATTAGAATATAAAATATAAATGATTATGTATTAAATACTTAATTTGAATAAATGCAAAATTTAAGTAAAAATTTAAAAGTGTCCAGAATTAATTCCACTAGTGTATATGGTATAAAATGATCATTTATAGAAAATACAAATAAGATGATGGACCGTTGGGACAGCAACGATTAAAATTTAACTTTTCAATTCGTTTCTCCTACAACAATTACGAACGATAGAACTCTGGGTTAAGATTCGCCCAAAATTCCGATATTGGATGGTTAAAAATTATGCTCAGAGTTAGGTTAACGAATTCTCGTTTTTTTCCTTCTGAAAAATCCGACAAAAAGTCCGGAAAACAGGTTACAAACCACGGAAACTTGATGTTACTTGACATTCGACAGCTGTTTCGAGAACAACATCGTGCGTCGTCCATCATCGGCTACGATTCCAACGCGTCCGCTAATAGCCACCCCATCGCGCAGACCACGCTCGTTGAATTATGTACAGGCTCAAAGGCAGGTGATAATCCGCCACGGGGAATGCTAAAAGGCACGCCATTAAGCGTCCGTGTAACTTCTGGTCTCGGATGAAAAGGGCCACGGACGGTAAATCGACGGCCAACCCCTCTCCCCCTACGACCCCTGTGGAAACTCGATTCGAAGTTTCCCTCGCCATCCGCGAAAGGCCCCTCGGCAAAGTGTACAGACCGCCAAAGTGGTGTTCCGCTTGCCGAATAATAAATAAACCGTTCGAGTTCTCGCGTTTTTTATCCGGACACGGTTTACTTTAGCCGGGGTGATTGGAAACTTCTGCCCTCGATTCAGTTCGACTCCATGATTTTGCCTTGGCAACCTTTCAATGAATTTACCCTTTTCTTTTTTTATGTGGGATATCGCACGATCCGTGGCTATAAATTCTGTTTCACCGAAGAAAGTGTTTCCGTTACATGAAATCTGGCAAATTGGTTTGTCAGTTCAACCTTCCAAAGTTTATCGAGACTCGAAGAAGTATCGAAGTAGATTAGAATTTTTTAGCTGCTGAAAAATACACCGCTGTACAAATCTTGTACAAACTTATTTCAATATTTCTGAGTGTTTTCCTTCTTCTACGCTCGTTTGCAATAATTTCATAATAAGGGGACGAAGGGGTGTTTTATTTTGCGAATCTCAATAGAAATTCTTCACTTACTTAAGAAGAAGTAGCCGAGATGGAACGTGCTTGACAAAATTGCGAAAACTATGGAGAAGTTGTCTATGTTATATCGGTTTGCTTATTCGAGCGAAACTCTGTCCAGATCCGTGGTACAAGAATTTACGATTATACGTTCGAATAGCGGAACGTCAGTGAATCAACGCTTTTATATATTCCGTCGTTCGAATAACCCGCGTCCTGGCGTATCAATAAATTCCTGTCCCGGCCGCAACCGACCCCGAGAAACATTGCTGCGTTATGAAACTAAATTCCACGGCAGATCTTCCAGCCACAGTTTCAAACTATCAACCACGTTCTCGCTTAATTAGACAGAAGATTTCCAAATTTGTTTAATAAAATCAACGTTTTCGTTCGATCTTATAATTTTCGTGCGAAGGATATTGAAAAGGATCGTGTAGATTCTCCGTGTCAAAACGAATCGAAAAGTCTTTTATCATTTTGCGATCCGTAGCTTCGTTTTCGAGATACAAACGACTAAAGATCGAGTACTCGACTTCCGGGGTGCCTGTGAGAGACGGCCACGTGATCAACTAGGCAGCACACCCCGGAAGTCGAGCAACCGATCTTTAATCGTTTGTATCTGGGGAACGAAGCTGCTGATTAAAAAATGGCAAAGGACTTTTTCATTCGTTTTGATATGCAGAATTTATAGTTTTCCTCGGATGCAATACTTTCCAAATAATAATATTTTCGTCGAGGAAATTCACGCTTTAAGAGAACTGCGCTGTTCCCGTCGATCGGAGCTTAATATCGTTGAAAATTGTTTGTAAAAATGAATTATTAAATTCATCGACTGGACAGAGGACGATTCTATTCGCAGAACTAAACAACAAAATACTATCTTTCAATTATTAATCGAATCGACTGTAGTTCACGCAAGATTCCAACAAGTCGCTTTTAACGTCCCCAAGTTGTTTACTAAAAGAAAAATTAGGCTGATATTTATGCTTTCGTTCCGATACATTAATCCCGGCAATGCTAACAATTATTTTGAAACCACTTTAAGTAACAAAAAATCAAACTGACCGATAAAACAAGAAACTCACCTCCCTAAAGAATTTCCAAATGACCGAATCCAGCCTCGTCGATTAAAGGGAGGCAAAGTTTCGAGACGAGTATCGGAGCACAGAGACGGAAGTAGCTTGAAGACGTCCAAGGTGGACGTCCTTCCGGGCGTTTACACTTTCGAAAGTTCGCGCCTTCGCTTCGAGAAGCAAGAAAACGAAGAAAGTTACGCGGTTCGAGGAAAAAATAGAGGAGAAACAAGCCGACGAAAAATCTGGACGAGACACGATGGAAAGGGTGAAAAGTTGGGGTGGGTGGATAACAAAGGAGGACCGATGAATGATAACAAACTTCATCTTTCTTCGCGATGTCCCGGCCTTAAACCACGAGATGCCGTCGTAGACACGGACAGACGTCTATACGTCTTCCTGGTTCGACGTGGACCAGGGGCCACCATCATTTTTACTCGAAATTTACTTCCCTGCCACGAGACTAGGCGAGAAAAATCTGTCCATTCTTCTTTTTGCTTGCCCCGCTCTCGAAAACTGCTGGCCATTTGCTATTTACTTACTTGTTTTCGAGGATGATCGAGGGTTTTCCCCCTTTCCAGCCCTCCATCGATTCGGACGATGAAAAGAAACGATCGGATGACGCATTGTCCTGTGAGAAATTGTTGAAGTGCGAACAGAGGGTTGTTTAGGGTTGGTTTTACGACGGGACGGCGAAGGACAAAAACGCGATGAGGAGAAGCGAGGAAACGAAAGGACAATCGCAGAAAATGACGTGTTTCAGATGAACAAAGAGGAAAAATCTCTTTCGCCACGTTGATTCAAAGAATCAAGTATCAGGATAATTATCGGCTTGAAAAGTGATAGAAAAATGATAAAAATTCAGTTTTAGGACACAAAGAAGGAAATTTAATGAAATTTCTGTTTTCCAAGGAAGAAATTTCTACTCCTTAAAGTATTATTTTTAAATTTGCGAAGTTCAATCGATTTGGCGATTTGGAATTAACTAGGCATAAATTCGACGTTAATAATCGTTTCTTTAACCCTTCCGTTCCTCAACGCTTCTTAAATTATTTAATCCAGCGCAAAAATTCAAATTTCTTATTCGTAATATAAATATCATTCGCGATGCAGTTTTTACAACAAATATTTGTCTTTTCTAAATTTTTGTTCAATCAACGTACAGATAAAAGTTCATCGAGATAGATTTTCAAGGAGACATTCAAATTATCTCTATAAAATGAAAGCTCTCGTTAATCTGAATACCATTTTGTCATCGAGCACGAACGGATCGAAGTGTAATCAATAAATACAGTCGCCTGTACACGAACAACCGGATTCAATAATAAATTAACTTTCACCGGTGACAGTTTAAGTAGCCACGTGATTCGACGGGTAATTGAAAAGATTTCAATTTCTAATTAAATGTTTTCTCATCGATATCATCGAGGACAGGTAATCAACGGGTCGTCGGACGACGATAATCGAGGATTTGAAGGTACTTTTTGCGAACGGAGTTTAAAAGAGCTCCGTTAAAACGTTGCCGAATAAAATTCGTTCTCTATAAATTAATTCTGTAGCTGCAGACACGATCATTCAATTTTAATGTGTTACAACACATAATGGAAACTAATTGGTTCAATTATTTTATTATTTGACGTTTACAATGAAAGGAATCGATAGCCCTGCAATGGCAGTCGGAATAATAATACTGCAGTATATGTATAAAAGTTTCCTAATTTTAGATTTTTAATTCAGATTTTCTCAAAGTTCCGTTTTTAATTATTCCATCGTTTGGTGTTTCAATCGCCAGGCACCTCTACTTTTAATCTCAAAATTTCTTTTTTTTTTACATTCAATAATTCCATTGTTTGATATTTGAGGTTTTAGTAATTTCCAACCCTTCGATGGAAGTCGAGATATTAATACCATAGCATTTGAAATATTTCCCAATTATAATTTGCTAGCTTTAATCTCCTCAAAATTTCTGTCTCAAATTACCCCACCGCTTAAAATGTACTTCTCAAATTTGTTGTTTAAATTTCCATCCCTCAATATTTTCCCCAGATTTCTTTTCACAAATTTCAAGCATCCATCGCCAATAACCCTCGTCCCTGTATCCGTGCGATCCAAGAAAATCTCTTCCTCGAACAATTCAATTTACTTCCACCTTCGAATTACCCCGAAGCAACGGTACACAATGACGACAATAGAGTAAAGATTACCTGGGGGGGGGAGGGCTAGTCGCTCGATCGAGGGTCGAAAAGTAGCCACGAACAAGTGCAGAAACAAGCAAGAGGCGAACGGTTTAAAAGAAGACCAGGCCCAAACCGGAGCAACCGAGGGAAAAAAAAAAGGAAGAATCGATCGAGAGATCAGGAGAGAGGGTTCGAGTTTCCGCCGGTAATCGGGAAATTTCACAGAACTTTCGAGTCGAAGTGATTTTAGGTCGGTCGACGATGAAAATCTTGTCGAATCGAGCAACACGACCGAAACACCCTGACCAGACGAACCCGAGGAATCGTGGTAAGATATAAAAATTTATTTGGATGAAGATATTTGGAGTGTTTGTTGCAACCTACAGTCAGTCATTAGGTGCTACAAAATGAGAAACCGTTTACAACTAGATTTTAACATAAGTTCATTCTTTAATTTAAAAACCCTTCATTTTAATCCAAAATATTGCGACGTTGCTACCAACAGAATCTAGTAGCAACAAATTTTATTTCAATGAGAAAAAAAAAAATCATCGAGCCTTCTTAAACGAAATATTTTATAAAACTTCAAAAACGACAGAATTTTCAGCAAATCTTAATCGTTTCACTCGACTCTGAATTTTTTTGGAAAGAGTATCGCGGACGTTAACGGGGTTATTTCCGAGTATTCAGCCGATATCTTGGTTATTATTCAGGCCGAGAAATTTCGGACCTCGCCACACGAAAGGTCGAGACATCCAAGAAATGGAAGGTGGTTGAAACGGGTCGACGCAAAGAAAATGATGGTAGCGAATGTACCGGGATAAGAAAAGACTGAGGGCTCTCAGTTTGCGCTATTTTCATGTCGTCGGTCCCAGAGAAAGAATAAAAGTTAAAAGACGGCCCGTAGAGGCGCGGAACCAATTTCCCGCCGGTACTCGACGATCCTAAGAGAAGAGTAGTCTCTCGCGC
The DNA here is from genome assembly GCA_943735885.1 of Stelis phaeoptera. Taxonomy (NCBI): domain Eukaryota; kingdom Metazoa; phylum Arthropoda; class Insecta; order Hymenoptera; family Megachilidae; genus Stelis; species Stelis phaeoptera. The sequence continues at coordinate 6,809,485 of OX030939.1, read as the reverse complement.
GTGAACACACACGTCTTCGCGCGTTTTCCCTTCGCTCTTCTTCTATATTCTTACGTCATTTTGTTGCTTTTGTTTCCCGTTCCACGAGGGACAATGTACGTGGACGGATACAAAGTGGAACGGGAGACCGAGAGATTTCCAGCCGTTTATGAACGATCCGGAGATGGAAGGGCCAAATGGAAGGGTCCGAGTGGTATGTTTGAGAGAAACTGTGAAATCGAAAGAAATTCAACGATCCTCGACGTTTTTTTTTTTTTTCGTTCGCGATTGTTTAAGGGACGAAAGAGAATTTAAGAATGGTCGGATTTGTTCTATGATGTTTCTGGTGGTTTTGAAAGCAAATTTATGACATAAAACTGTTGCAAAATATTACTTACGGCATATCAGTTTAAAACTTAAAATCCGATAAAAATGACGACATATGCGATTCTTCAATATTCTTCACACAAAATGGCCAGTTATCAATCCTACCAAAGACTATAGTTGAATGACAATATTTAGAAACATGAAGTTTCATGACATAAAAATTACACAAAATATCACTCGCGACATATCAATTTAAAGCTTAAAGTCTAATAAAAGTGACGATACAAGCGATTCATCAATATCCTACACACAAAATGGCCGGTTATCCATCGTACCAAACACTATAACTGAATGACAATATTTAAAATCGTGAAAATTGTAATGAAAATTCATGACACAAAAGTTACACAAAATATCACTTTCGGCATATCAATTTAAAGCTTAAAGTCTAATAAAAGTGACGATAGAAACAAATCATCGATATTCTTAACACAAGATGTCCAGTTATCATTTCAATCGAACAATGTGCCACAGTAAGCGATCACCTTCCACCGATATAATTTTGAACAATCCGTGGCGTTAATAAATATAGATTTTTTTTATTATTCTTATCGAAATTGTAACGTTTAAACATTTTTATTAAAATACAGAATCAAATGGATCTTTCCGGTCTTCTTGACTTCGCGAAGGATCAAGAATCATCCTCGTAAGTACCAGCACCTCAGGGACGTTTATTACAAAAGAACAAACGTCTCGGATGCCACGTTCCTCGGTATGTCTCGCGAAAATCTCCGATAACGTTTCGTGTGACACACGAGAAAGCTGCGTGTCTTGTCTTACGGGAATAAGCGGAGGAAATTCCGCGCGAAATTTCAGAAGCGCGATTATTCCCGCGATTTTACCGGATGTTCAAGCACACGACCGTTGACGGAAAATCGGAAGAGAAATGAACATTGCTGGTTAGCAAAATGGTTTATTGTTCCACGAACCATGCAACATCCCACGTTCAATTATAACGCTAAACATGTAGTGTATCCTGTTTTTAAAACAAATTTCTAACGAATAAAGTAGCCCAAAGCGATCCCAGATCCCTATAAAAATGTTGAAATAGCAGGTAAAGTATTAAACTACTAATTAGCGATTTGGTAAAAAGGGTGGATAGAAATATTAAACTATCTAAAAAAATGTGAAAATAAAAATATCATTGAACTGATCGCGACACGGTATTTTAAAATCTCAAATTTAATAAAATCCCGATTTTCCCCGCAAGAATATAATTTGAAAAGTATTGAACGAGCATTGGATGAAAATGCGAAGGCACGCTTAAAATAACAGACGAAGGTACCGTAGTACTAAACGAGAATGCGAGATGGAAAGCTGGCAGCTGAACAAAAACCGAAAGTAAGCACGAATTGTAATTATCCCCCGACAAGAGGAAGAAACTTTCTTGAAACAATAGAAAAGTAAGGTTAGAGTGTATTCGTCGAGAGAAGAGGCATTATACTTCCGTCCGTGGGACGAGTGATATTTCCTGCTAAAAATTAAGCGAGTTAACTAATTCTCAATGAAAAGAAGGAAGGTCGAGGACGGCGGGGTAAAGACAAAGCAGTCTCTTTAAAGCGAGAAACGTAGAAACACACGAAGAGGTGGAACGACGGAAGATGGCGAGGCAACAACGAGCCTGTCGGGTCAAATTAATTGTAAACAATCAAGAGAAACTGCAGAAGCTCGCGGGAGACACAGGCTGCACAGCTGCACGTACACCAGCCGCTAACAACTCGTCGTAAATCGCCGATTGCCATCGTCACGGACCTGCATCGGGTACCTTCTGTGTGTCTGTTGCACGCTGTTCGCCCCCATTGCGCGTGTAAAGTGCGACAAAGTTTATACACCGATGCCTACCGTGTTCATGAATCAATTTGCGACCGCCGTGAACAGAGAAAAATCGATAAACTGAGTAAAACCGTTTTTGGTTAACACTTTGATGCGTGATATTCACTTTTCGCGTTGTCATTATTCAGTTTATCCTCATTTAACATCTTATGCAATAATTCCAATTTACGAATTGGTCATTTCCTGCACGAAACTTTTCTGATAATTTTTCTGTTTCGATGGAAATAGAAATCTAAAGTTGCAAGTTTCGGAATAAATTCGTATCGTTTCTTAAATTAAGATTACCACTCGCTGTGGAAATTTTAGTGTTATTCAACATTTTATTTTGTTAAATAAATCGCGATCACCGATAAAATGAAGCTTCGGTAATTAAAACTTGAACAGCAACTAAAATAACTGAAACTTTAATTCCTTAATCGATAATTCAGTTAAAGTTTTGTATAATTAATAATTGAAATTCTTTGCATACGGTTTTACTTTCGATCACAAATTAACGCGAAACCGATATTTTCACGATTGCTGAAAGGAACAAAAAGAAAGAAAAAAAAAAAGAATCCAGGTACTCCGGTTGCGTGCAATAAGGATTCAAGTAGGGGACTGAAAAGAGCTCGATAGGGGCTCGGTAGAGGCTCGATGCAATTTATTTATGATTCGAAACGGTTATCGCCACAGCTAGCAGGATTAGGTCGGAGAGGAGATTAATTAACGGTTAATTAAAGTTTGCTTGAGCGTTAAACAAAATCCGCGAACGTTCGATCGCCGAGGAGCACGGTGAATAGCCTCGACGTTGAAAATGAATCACTCGAACCGTGAAAATATCTTTTCCGTCGGAGATTCGAACGTATCGAGAAATAGGATCCAACGATACCGAGCTTCTTTGTGTTTTATTATCCATCGAAATTTGTGATTCTATGAAATTGTGAAAAATTTTACTTGCATGAATTCTACAAATGAAAAATTTGATTTTCATGAAACGCACGATAAATTACAGAAAATGTTGTATCGACAAGCATGAAATGACGTTGAAGTTTCGATCGTTAACAAAACCTCTTTCCTGGCAATTGAAGATAAAAATTGAAATGGTAATAGTCAAAATGTGAGGTTGATATGGATCAAACAGAAGTAGAGAATTTTCATTAAACAAATTAATTAGGTGCCTTGTTATTCCTTCCCAATTACCAGTCCTCAACATTTTCCTTCTTACAAAGCGCCAAATCAGTTCATATACATAGCGATAACTAATTAAGCGACGAAGTCGTACGAATGATGCTTAAAATAGTAATTGAACGAAACTGCTCAGAAACAACATGCTTGCAAAGTAATTAATACGGTTTTTATCATTCAAGCAAAATAAAAATGTTCCAAATGCTTTGCAAGGATCTGAAAGTGATTTAATTTATTTGTGCAAACTTTTATTATTTTTATTTGTTGTTGCTGAATGTTAGTTAGGAAAACTGAACTAAGGAAGTCAATGTAAGGTCTACTTGCGACTCGAAAGGGTTAATTTTGCAGAAAAACAAAACACCGGATTTTCCTCTTCAAATCTTAACGATACAAAGGCGCAAGAAGTTGGTCAAATTTTTTCGCGAACGGCTGACTCTGACTTACTTTAGCCGCGCATCATTATCGCCGTAAATCGAATCGAGTATTAAGACCATTCGCGTATATATGCGGCTCGTTATCCCCGTAAATCAATGTTTTCAGGCACAGCGATGGGAAAGCTCGTTTCGTTGAAGAAACGAAAAAACGATCAACCACCTTAAACTTTCAACGTTTGCCCGTTAATTTTCCTTCCTTTTCGTTCGTATCACTGTTCTTTCTGATAGAGAAACATCGAGATACAGAAACATGATGTGAATCTTGTATTCGATGAAAGTAAATTTGCGCCACTGTCAGTGAAACGAAACAATGTCGGATCTTAATATTTTTTAATAGTAATTTGGAAAAGGAGCATTGGATTTTTGGGAACTCGGAAACTTCGATGAAACATATTTTTTAGAAATTTGGAAATTTCGGAATGTTATATTTTCAGAAATTTAGAAATATTATATATTTCGAAATCTAGAAATATTAAATTCTCAAAAATTTAGAAATACCTATATCTTTAGAAATTAAGAAATATTAAATTTGTAGAAATTTAGAGAAATTAAATTTTTAGAAATTTAATAATTTTGGAATATCACATTTCCAGAAATTTAGAAATTTCGGAATATTATATTTTTAACGTGTAAATTATAATATTTTTATACTCGTGGGCGTTTCTTTTTTTCAAGAACGAATATATTAAATAATAATATAACACGTAAGCGATGCGCATAGCCTGAAATTATATTATTTTATAAAAAGAAACACTATCAGTAATAAAAAAGAAAAAAAAAAAGGAACTGTCCGATTGAGCACCAATCGATCAAGGTATAACATTTGAAAGATTTTAAGGGAGAAATTCGTGTGCCACATTTTCATTAAAATAATCGCCAGAAGCGTTCGAAGGAAAGTTTCAGGAACGAGCCAGGGAATGGAAGCACCTGATCCAAAGTTTAGGAAGCTGGCCTCTCTTTCGAGATTTCTTCCGGATTTCCGGAGAGAGATCGACGTCCTCTCGTTGCCGCGTTACAACGAGTCATCGCCTTCTCGAAAGTTTCGTTAAAGAAGAGGGGGGGGGAGGAAAAAACGCAGAAACGTCGGTGAAATTTCGTGGAAAAGCTTCCTTCTCGTTCTTCATTTTCGAGAAATCGACTTTGGATTAAATATTAAATAGAAATCTTTAACGGCGAAAATTTTAATTTAATTTCAAACTTTAAACTTTCGAATATTCAATACCAATAAGTTGAAACTTTCGAATATTGAATTTTAATTTGAAACTTTCAAATATTCCCTTAGATATTGTTTCCAATATGATCAAATATTTCGTTGAAAAATCTGAACACCTACTTTTAATTGAAACATTCTGTAATATGTTTGATAAGTTGGATAATGGCTGGCCCGATATTTACCAGCTGATTAATACCTAAAACTGGATATACCTGCGCCACATTTTGTAACAAATATCTCTGAGTTATAAATTTTCATTTGTCTTTCGCCGCCTGTTTAATCTGAATAAAAATTTATGATATTAATACCTGCGACGATACAACTAAATACTACCTAGTAGAGAATACCGTTTTAAAAGTAATATATCTTCGACTTTTGGAAATTAATGATAACGCAATTTAAGGGTTAAAAATCGCTCGATAGGCGAACGAAAACTTGCGCAAAACATATGAATCGTCATTAAAGGACAAAATTACCAATTACCAAAAGGAATAAGCAGCCGACGAAGCGGACGATGAACCCTGTGAAACAGAATTTGCAAGTAGCTGCTAGCTTTTCCGCTCGCGGATCGTCTCTTTGCCGCGCATAATTTACCACGGTTGATAGGAGAAAATGGCTAAAATTAGATATCCCCGGCTGGTTATCAGGCACAGGTGAGGAAGGAATCAGCGTGAGCAAGGGTCGAAAGGCTGGCAATTGGAACGGAAAATGAATCATTAAATTATCTTGCTCGACCTAACCCTAACTTCTTATGAAACGATTGAACCGGCTTCAATTTCCGGATTCTTTTTTGTCGAACAATTATTTCCACCTTTGACATTATTCGTGTGAATAACACGAAGGAGAATCTCGATCTTAGGTAACAAACTCGTCTACTTTTTTAAAATTTCTTATTATATTTTTCGAGTGTATTGTATCTTGGAGAAAGGGTCTTATTTTTCTTCCAATTAAAATTTAACGCTTCGTCCATTGACAAGTTTCGACGCTTCTGGTAGAAAAATTCATAATTATTCGAGGAAATTTTATTTGCACGTGTGCGTCATGCGTTTACAAACAAAGCATCTACATTTTAATTAGAATAAAAAGAAATACTCCCAGTATTTAAATACTACTTTGAACACTCTTTTAGTTCTGTTAAATTCAGCAATCTAAGAAATTGCAGGATTTTAATCAATAATAATGGATTCAAATCTTATTAGAAGCACATGGAGCGTTTAAAAGATTCTAGACCATTAATTTCCCAAACTTTTTAAATATAAAATATAATAAAATATAAAATTCCTTTTATTCGTAGCTAGTCATAAAAAGTATTGAACATTTGTAATCTTGGTCAGAAAAGAATCATCCAGAACTTTTCACTTTTGGCAATGAGTGGACGAAACTACAAGAGGCGGTCAACATTTTTTATCTTCCTTTGTAACAGTGGAAAACATTCTCTCGTCAGAGGGAATAAAGTTAATTACAGGCGAAAAAAAAAAGAAAAAGATTGGGGCAGAAGAAACAACGTTGTAATTCGTTGTATTATCTCTCCTTCCCCCTCTCTTTTCGATGCTTCGCGAGTTTTATATTGTTCTGTGTATTTCTTCTTTTTTCTTTTTTCGGCGACTTTTTTAAACGACCATTTCCGAAACAGGCGAAAGTACCGGCCGATAAATCGTGGAAATACGCGGGAACGTCAGGTGCACGGTTCACGAACTAGGAGCGTAATGGGAACGATATTCCCCGGGTGTTATATTTGGGACACAGAATCCAGCTCGTGATCAGACGTGTCCACGTTGAAAAGCCTAGCTCGTAAAGCCCCGTTTCGACGACGAATAATCAAACATCGCAGTTGTTATATAATTTTTGAATTCTTTAAGTAAATCAAAAATAGCGTTCTCCTTTCGTAATTAAAAGAAAAGTGTAAATATCAAGATTTTAAACATCTTAAATTTAACATTTAGCCACTTGCATTAATCGCACACACTAAACACATACACACGCTAAACACCTACACATAAGGTACAAATCCGTCCGTGTAACCTCTACGTGGTGTACCTTGAGTTATTCTAATGCCGGTAGCTCACTTTTCATTCGAAGTGCAATAAAATGGCGACAAAAAATCGGACATTAATTTATAGGGGATCATTATAAAGGGGAGGCTTCAATCCTTAAACCGGTGATGATTGTATCCCTGAAGAAAACTGCCAGAGGATTCTGAGAATAGAGGCTTCAAGCATGATCGTTACGAAGTTATCACGCTTTAAATATCAACTATTTTTCAGCGAAAATTTATTATTCCCCAATGTATATTCTGTTTCTTTTTAGTAAGCATAGCAAGTGTTCTGTGATTAAGTCTTTTGTGTCTGTCAGCGTTAGATGATCTCCCCGTACGATTCAATTTGCTCGTTTAAACATAGAATCAACGGAATTGGATCGATGGATGAATTAAGGGTCAAGGTGGTGCAAGTTGGTTCGTTGTTATGGAACTTGCTCGTGCGTGTTCACTCTTCTAATAGACTGTTAACGCGTTTTGCTGATCGTTCGCGAAGATCTTGCAATTTTAGTGGTCGCATTCGTGCGAGGCAGTGTTAAAACAAACGCGATTCTAAAAGAATTAACGCATCAACCGTCATGGGAGCCATCATTAATTTAAAACGTTAATTACACATATTTATTAATGGAATGGATTGTTAATTTTGCACATTCAATTGAAACTGCTACCTTGTATTACTATTATAACAGCAATGTTGTGCAGCATCTTCCCTTTCCGTTCATTAATTATTTAATCACTGATGGGACAGTCAATACAAATGAAAAGGGGCTAGAACAATAATTGAAACTTCATTTAAAATTAAACCAATATTACTATAATTATCCAACGTTATGAAAAATTATGATAATTATAGCGTGCCCGACCATACACGGTCTTTTTCACTCTGCCGCTCAACGAACGCAAGCTTTCCGCTATTAAATTGTCGATATATTAAAACAACGCCGTAAAATATAAAATAAAATTTTCTAATCGTTTAAAGAATTTTTTTCGTTTTTAATTTCAGAAAGAATGTCGCAAAATCGATGAAAATAATTTTTAATACATACGATACCAATTTTCATTCAGAAGATGGCAAAAGACGGACGCTATCAAATTTTTATTATTACTTTTGCATCCGATATTTTTACGAGGTTGGGTGATTATGTATGTGACTATATTGTTTCCCCCTAGGGTCACAAGACTCGTTTACATATTTTTATCTTATACCCCCTTTGCATCTACTTATCCTATTTACATCTATTTTCTTACTTTCTTTACTTTATATTATTTACATCTATTTACGAAGCCTCGTTCTTATTTCCAGTTTCCATTCTTTTAGGGTTCAATCGTGACTCTGATCAACATACCATACACAAGGATTCTTTAATCAAAATTAGACGTTTCATTTTTTAGAACAACACTCTCATACGGTGGAAGATTAGTATCTGTAGAAATAGTATAAAAATGTTTGCATTCTAAATAAGACGATGCGATGTAGCGTTAGAAATAATTACTTTATTCGAGTGATATTTGGAATAAAAATTGGAAATGGGTTTAGTGAATTAATTAATTTTAGTTAGCCCTTAATGGGTCACGATCGATTGCATGGGATTGAATTTAAACTACAGCCACCCTTAATCTTTATCTTACTCCATCAGTGTCAAACGAAGTGTCCTGCGATTTTACAACACGAATTTGTCACCTTGCCAATAATTTTCATTTTTAACTTGATATTTCTAATATTTCCGTCGACGCTTTCGACCAAAACACTTTTCTTGAGTTCATTTCGTTCGTAACAATTAAAGGGTATTCACCCCTTTATAGGATAAATAAGTACGTATTTATGGAAATCGGTATTGCTCGGTCAAACGATTCCTAACCGGATTAAAATCACTTCCGAAACTGTAAGATCATACGGACGGCCACGTTCAGAGCCCGTCAATTTCGATTCCCCGCTATTCAACCGTCGAAGTCAGTCTAATTTTCGGGAACCGGAAGCCAAAGTTGTCGATACTCGTCGATTCGAGACGCGTATCGACTTCGTTTTATTCGTGTCACCGGCAACGCGTCAAACCGATGTGAACCAACGGTGACAACAGAACAGAAAAAAAAAATAAAATAAAAGAACGCACACATACGTGAAACGGTTTAATGCGTATCGAATTTTTTCCAATCGAACGGAATACGGATTTCTTTTTGTTTTCTCTCCTTTTTCGTTCTATCCTTTATTTCGATAGTTCGGTCAAACAGAAACTGAAATTTCGAAATGGCTCGAGAACGAATATTTCACGATGGATTCACGATGACGGACGCATCGATAAGCCGTTTGCGAACGGATGTTTAATCGTTGATCATACCACTGCATTTTTTTTTAGGAAACGCGAATTCGGTACAGAAAACGAAATCGAACCACGAGGAAGTATAATTGCTTTCGGAACAAACTTTGTATTGGTGAAAAGTGGTCATTGCCAGTTTTTCGAAGTTCGTTCCGTTTGCGAAGATTTTTCATTGTTACCGGAAGGAGAAAATTTGAAGAAACTTGATGAAAAGGAGTTAAACAACAAGAAAATGGAAGGTTTTCTGGAATTATTTAAAATGATTCTTAATATTTGAATGATATTAAAAGAATTATGAAAAATTAGCGGCTAAAGTTACGTGTTGTTATCGAAAGAAACTGTACACTGTAACAAAGTTAAATTATACAAATTAAAAGCACGCTGTAATTAAATAAAAGTGTTAATTTTCTTATTAACACGTATTTAACTCGAAATAAATTTCGATGCGTGAGTAATTTTCTCTTTTCGAAATAAAGTTTTCGCAAATTAACACGATAAATACGTTTGTGAAAATAATAAAAGTTTTTCAATTCGCTCTATAAAAGTTTGTTAATAACATATTTATATTATCATATAAAAACTTTCCGTTAAAAAAACAATGAAACTTGAGCTCAAAATCAAAGAAAAGAAACAAACTGCACCAATAATAATTTATAATCTTATCTTCCTTCACATTTGCACTTTAAACCCATATTCAAACCTTAAACCCATATAAACCCAATTCGTTAAAAAATTTAAACGATCGCCAACAAAGAAATAATCCTTGACGGCGATAAATCATGAAATCCATTAACGAATTGAACGAAGACAACTAATATCGGATTTGGCTCGGTTCGAATTATCGAAGTATCACGGCATTAACGTGTTTGCCCGAATTGTAATGGAGCATTATGCTATCGCCATAACGATACACTAATTACTCGATATAATTCCGACGGTGCAGCTCATGGAATCATTAAACACCGTCCAAAATCAACTTGCAGGTCGGTCGAAAGAGTTGACCGGTTTCGTGTACAGAGCCGTTCATTTTAACGAAGTTATTGTGTACCACCCGGCTTTGACGTTTTTCAAAGGGAAAAGAAAACTAAAACGAAAAAGCACGTCACGGGATAATTGAGGGGCCGGATGCAATAAGGGGATACGCGCGAATTTTGGAGAATAACTATTGTCCGCGAGGCTAATTTTGAACATTGTTCGAATTTGGATTTTGATGACTGATACTTGTAGAGAATTTCATAATACACGTTTTTTGTTTATAAGTTAAATTTGTAGCTTTTTTCGTTTTTGAATTATTAACGAAAATAATCGTTTTTAAGTAAAATAGATTTCAATGTACTTTTACGTTCAACTCGTAATATCTCGGCCGAATATGAATATTTATCTTTGAAACTTACACAAAATAATCTTTAACATATTTCTCGAGGTATAACAGCTATACAAAGTTTCTAAAACGTTTGAGAACCAAATGCTGAATTTTTCAATACATTATCGCCGAATTTGTTGGTTTATTCATTCGATCGCAAAAGTTGTGCTACGAAATTTCGAATCATAAATTTGGACCTATACTATAATCTTGTGTATTAGTTAAGGAAGTTTTGTGGAAAATGCTAGATCTTTAGATATTGAGGTTGCAAAGATATGGCGATTTATAATCGATGCGTTTACGTATCGCTCAAGGAGTCCGAGCCATTCGTCATTATACGAGACGGAGACCGCAACAATGTATTAAAATTAACGATATTTCTTTAGAGAAATACATTTTTATTGTGTTTTAGTGACATTCAAGAATTAGAATATCATTGAAAATCAATAAAAATTTATTGTTCATACTTACTGTGTTATTTGTCAATGCATTAAGATATGCTAGTACGAACAATAAATTTTTATTGATTTTCAATGATATTCTAATTCTTGAATGTCACTAAAACACAATAAAAATGTATTTCTCTAAAGAAATATCGTTAATTTTAATACATTGTTGCGGTCTCCGTCTCGTATAATGACGAATGGCTCGGACTCCTTGAGCGATACGTAAACGCATCGATTATAAATCGCCATATCTTTGCAACCTCAATATCTAAAGATCTAGCATTTTCCACAAAACTTCCTTAACTAATACACAAGATTATAGTATAGGTCCAAATTTATGATTCGAAATTTCGTAGCACAACTTTTGCGATCGAATGAATAAACCAACAAATTCGGCGATAATGTATTGAAAAATTCAGCATTTGGTTCTCAAACGTTTTAGAAACTTTGTATAGCTGTTATACCTCGAGAAATATGTTAAAGATTATTTTGTGTAAGTTTCAAAGATAAATATTCATATTCGGCCGAGATATTACGAGTTGAACGTAAAAGTACATTGAAATCTATTTTACTTAATGTCACGTAGGCAGATCGTTTTATCAAACATATGCCTCCTCTAGAAAAACGAATCCTTTTTAACATCTGGAAAAGGAAAACTCTAATACAAACAGGCCGCCTGCACTTGAAACAAACAGAAGGCCCACTGCGATAACAGAACCATACGTTTTGGGAAAGCAGTGGGACCATCATGATTAAACACCAGCTGCAACCACTCTAAACATTTCTGGAAAAACAGATGGGACCAATGCGATTATCTAAGTAATAACCAGATTGCCCTTTCGGAGTAGTATATAAACCCCTTCGGTACCAACGTTCGGGGGCAGTACCAAAGTTCATCTAGCGTTGAGCACTTCGTGTACAATCGTGAGTTGGTTATTATTTAGTGAGATCGGGTTGAAGTCCCTTTCGATCAAAGCGAACCTTATAGAATCTGCGAACTTGCTTGTATTTCTATTTGGCATCCGTACCAACCACACACACACACCCCGCATTGCCAGTGCGTCAAAACCGAGCATCCAGCGGAATAGGTAATATACAACACACACACCTATACTCGCGACAGAACAACTGTAATAGACTGATCTTGTAATATATATTTACTGTGTCAAACCCACATTAGCATTCTCTATAAATCCCAGTGAATACCAGTGACGGTTCCCACAACAATACAATCTAACCGCTCGGGTTGTATTGACTTTTTCTTAATAAATAAATGTTACGCGGCCTCCCTTACCAGAAACCACCGCCGACCACTAGAGCTGCCTAACCGTCGGCCACGTAACAGAACTGGTGACAGCGGTGGGATACATGTCACTTAGATTATATTCACTGTAATAATTACTTTCGTGGATATTTGACAACCAGCTATTACCTTGTTCAACATCGATTGTATACTAGTTTTCCTAGTCATCGAGTTGTAAGAGCTATATACTAGTTTTCCTAGTTATCTCTTCTAAGCAATTTAATTAATCTATTCGAAAATGGCGAATGAACAAGCCAATATTACCTCAGCCGATCTAATGAACTTAACAGTTTCGATCGCAAACTCTATGTCACTTTTGACGCAAAGATCTTGTATTCAAAATGTCACTCTAACGATACCACAATTTGATGGAGAAAATCCACCTTTATCACGTTTTGCACAATTGGTAGAAGATGGGTTAACTTTGATTCCTGAGGGAACAGAAGCCGAATATCTTACTATCATATTAACTAAACTCACCGGTCCGGCGCGAAGAAGTACATTAGAACATGAATTTGCTTCGGTATCAGCGTTAATTAAACATTTGAAGAAAAGATTCGGACCAGGACAAAGCTTATCGCAGTTTCAAGCGGAAATCGCCAGGCTTCAAATTCGAGAATACGAAAGCCTAAGAAGTTACATCGATCGAACAAGTCATCTTATTTACTGTACAAGAGGAGCTATTAAAGAAAAGTATCCTAGGAATTCGGATGAAATTATTAAACAAATGGAAATAGACATCTTGGAAAACTTCTTGGACGGGTTACCAGACCGTATTTCTCTTAAGGTGTCAGCACAAAATAAACAGATTAAAAACCTGGAAGAAGCTTTTGATGCTGTATTAGAAGTAGACCGAAAACTGAGGAATCGTCGTGGAATGACACGAAGCATATCACCAAAAGATCGGTACAACAAAGATCATTACAGTAACGAACGTCGAAATCAAATTTCGTATCCCCAGTCTCCAACGCGATACGACCGGTATAGAGATCGACAGAGGAGAGCACCCAGCTCTGAAGATGAGAGAGAAGGACGATCGCGTGCATCAGCATGGACTATACGACATAGAAACCAATCGAACTCACCTTCCTATCGTTCGAATTCACCACATTTGGATCAGGATAGGAAAGGCTTTACAATCTTGAAACGCAACGAGAGTAGCGATACTTCGCAGTTATATTGTTGGCGATGCGATAGTCAAGGACACGATGAAAGAGGTTGCAGAAGAAATCCGCGTAATTTCAGACAGCGATCATACTCTCGAGGCTCATCAGTAGAATCCAACAAGTCTTTAAACTCCGAAAACGTTCACCGAAAAGGCGAGACGATGAACGAGTCGGAAAAACCTCGCCAAAGGACAGTCAGGTTCACGGAAGGATCCTCATCAAAGAAACCCCAGCCCCGAGAATAAAAATCAAAGTTCCGGAGTTAAAATCGGAAACAGGTGAATTCTTAATTGATGGCGGTGCAGCAGTTAACTTAGTGACTCGCGACGCTCTTGGAGATCAAGCCAAACGTATCACCAAGGAAGTTATCGAAATTCATGGACTCACAAAACCACCTGTCCATAGCATAGGAACCACAATCCTTCACATTCACGGTAAGCCTGCATTATTTTACGTTGTAGGAAACCTTGCCATAGAAGCCGATGGACTTATAGGCAGCCCATTTTTATTACAAGAGGAAGCAGAAATTTCATATTATCACGGAACATTGGTGTTGAAAGATAAACCCATTCGACCACTTCGTTTTTCAAATTATAAAGATTTAGCTGAACAGAAAATTCCGAAAACGACTAAACACCGTATCGAAGCTCGAACAACAAAAACAATTGCAATCTACATAGCCAATCCTAACATTAAGGAGGGATATTTACCGCGACTTAGAACACCAGAAGAAATATACATTGGCGAAGCAGCGGTTTATAATCGCGATGGTATTTGTTACACATTAGCTACAAACACTGGAGAGGACGACGTAGAAATAGATATTGAACCACAACATATTCATCCTTACGATATTTATGACTCGTCAGATGACGATCCAATCACTTCTTATCAAACCGAAGAGACGTCAGAAGATAGAGCAACCCGAATTCAAAAACTTTTAAGAACTGACCATCTCAACGCAGAAGAACGTCAACACGTATTCAATATTGTCAACGAATTTCCGGACAGATTTTACCTACCCGGAGATAAACTAGGAGAAGTGCCAAATTTTTACCATTCAATTTATACGACAGACGACGTACCAATTAATACAAGACAATACCGGTATCCAGCAGTACATCAAGAGGAAATACAACGTCAAGTAAAAGCTCTGCTATTACAAGGAGTCATACAGCCTTCTAATTCACCCTACAATTCCCCTTTATGGATTGTACCAAAGAAACCAGACGCTAAGGGTAACAAACGCTGGCGTATGGTGATTGATTTTCGAGCCTTAAATGAAAAGACTTTGAGCGATAAATTTCCATTACCAAATATTACCGAAATTCTAGATAAACTGGGAGGAGCGAAATATTTCACAATATTCGATGTAGCAAATGGATTTCATCAGGTTCAAATGGACCCTAAAGATCGTCCGAAAACTGCATTCACAACTCCGCATGGACATTACGAATTCTTACGTATGCCTTTTGGTTTGAAAAATGCACCACCAACGTTCCAACGCCTAATGAATCGAGTTACATCTGGACTAGAAAATGTTCATGTATTCATGGACGACATGATTGTCTTTTCTTCTTCATTACGCGAACACGAAATAAAAGTAAAGAAATTACTCAATCGACTCAGAGAGTTCGGACTTACCCTACAGATTGACAAATGCGAATTTTTACGCAAGGAAGTTGCATATCTAGGACATATTCTAACAGCAGATGGTGTTAAACCAGATCCTCGTAAACTTCGAGCCGTAAAGGAATTTCCTACTCCAAAAACACAAAAAAATGTCCAACAGTTCTTGGGACTGACTGGATATTACCGCCGTTTTATTAAAGATTATTCTGTTAAAGCGAAACCATTAGTTCAATTACTAGGAAAGGGAATTCGTTTCAACTGGACTGAAGAACACCAAAAGAGTTTTGAAAATTTACGCGATGAACTTTGCACACAACCGATTCTACAATATCCAGATTTTAATCAACCGTTCATTGTGACCACTGACGCTTCAGATTACGCAGTTGGAGCTGTACTTAGTCAGGGAGAAATAGGAAACGATCTCCCAATTGCCTACGCATCCCGCAGTTTAAATAAAGCTGAAAGAAATTATTCTGCTACTGAAAAGGAATGCCTTGCAATGGTTTATGCGGTGCAGTATTTTAGACCATACCTTTATGGAACAAAATTCACACTCGTCACAGACCACCGACCGTTAATCTGGTTACACTCTGTCAAGGACCCGACATCACGACTTATGAAGTGGAGACTCAGACTCTTAGAATACGAATATCAGGTTGTTCATAAAGCGGGAAAAGTGAACAAGAACGCAGATGCGCTATCACGAAATCCTGTATCATCTTGCTTACCACTTATACCTCGAGATCCCCAAGATCCCGACTACAAGCAATTAGGACCCAAACCAGAACTCGACACAGACTCAATAGGATTCCGCGTGCGGCAACTACAAAGAGACAGGGAAAGACGACCGAAGTACCAGGAGGAAAACACTAGCTCAGATGAAGAACCAGCACTCGGAAAGGTTCAACATTCTCCAATATCAAATAAACCCAGATCTTTTCCTAACTTATCGCGTGAGATAAACATGCCAGACGAACATATGGAAACCATAAGCTTCCACCCGCAAGCAAACTCCACTCAAATCACACCGACACAGGAAGATGTAAATTTGATGTCATTCGAAGAACCATCGGAAAATACCATTACGGAAGAAACGATAATTGAAACCCCGCAACGAGACTTACTTAATATCTCAGTATCACCTGCAACAAATGAAGAAATTTTACAACCTCAACCTGTTAATAGGATAATCGGAACGACAATTCACCAACCACAGGGAGTCTTTGACCACACCATTGACCCTTACCCGTTCGCACAGCTGGACACGGACACACTTTTTACGGAAGAAAATGACCTGCGAAAAGAACCGCAGCAGATACAGACACCGGAAATCATTGTTTCCTCAAGTACCTTGACCGCCGAGGAAGGTCACTATGTACATTTTATACCTGCGGATTGTAACCTAGTAACCCCCATTGGAAAGCTGCTGCTGGACACGGAAACAATAAATTTACAACAGCTTTTGTCGGAAGAACCACAGAAAGGAAACATAATAGTATCAGCAAATGGCTTACACAAAGTTTACAGTATAGTGGTCGCCGAAAACTTTTACGACACCGGAAAAAGCAAAGATATATTAAACGGACTCCAGAACCTAAAACACCTTTTAGATCAAAACCCAATAAAGTCATTTAGAATATCAGCAGTCGGAGATTTCCATAAATTGCCGACTAATGAACTGATTAAGATGATAAAAGAAGTCTTCGCAAGAACAACACAAAAGATCATTATATGCAATTGCTCAACCACCACACCACCCATGGAAGATCGATTGCAAATAATTCGCGAAGCTCACGATAGTTTAGTAGGAGGACACAAAGGTATCACGAAAACTTATAAACGCGTCCGAGCGAAGTATCAATGGCCGGAAATGCACAATGACATACAGAATTACATCAGAAAATGCACAAGTTGTCAAGAAGAAAAATTAGTTAGAGCAAAAACTCGTCAACCAATGTTAATTACCGACACTCCAATAGAACCATTTGATAAAATTGCCTTAGATACCGTAGGACCTTTACCTTTAACACCTAGCGGAAATAAGTACATTCTCACAATGCAAGATTGTCTAACAAAATATTGTATAGCTGTAGCAATACCAAACATCAGAGCTGCCACAATAGCAGACGCTTTTGCAAGACACTTCATTGCCATATATGGAACACCACGAGCAATATTAACGGACAAAGGAACCAGTTTCATTGGAAACTTAATGAAAAATTTGTCGGAAATATTTAAAATCAAACAAATCACAACTTCTGGGTACAGACCACAAACCAACGGATCCTTAGAACGAAGCCACATAGTGCTAACGGAATATCTTAAACATTACATGGATAATTACGAGGATTGGGATCTACTAATACCATTTGCCATGTTCTCGTACAATACATCTGTACATGAAGCAACAAATTTTTCTCCATACGAATTGGTATTCGGAAAACCAGCCCGTGAACCAAGTTCGTTCCCAACCGGTGAAAAGTTAAAATCATACGGAGATTATCTAACAGAATTAATAACCCATACCATAAAAATTCGCAATATAGCAGCCGATAATTTAATTACCTCAAAATACCGTTCGAAAAGGTACTACGATAAACACTCCAGAGCAGTAGAATTCAAAGTAGGCGATTATGCTTATGTATTATTAGAACCTCGAATTAGTAAATTTGATCCACATTACATAGGACCATACAAAATTATTGATGTGACAGACATGAATAACATAGTATTGCAAACACCCGACAAACCAATAACAAAACACCAAGATAAACTAAAACACGCTTATCTTCCATCCACAGCAGGAAGTCATGATTCTGACACAGCTACTTCTGTTACCGTTGGTTCTGATTACGAGTCAGGAACCGATTAAAGACGGCTCGAAGGTGCTACCTCTGGATCAATCAACTGGTCTGTTTTACGACAAGCTATCAGACATACGGATATACCACTCGCAATGGCGATTGGTCACGTCGTTGGATGTCGATAAATACCTTGCACATGCACCACCGGTACAACAGGTTATTCTTGCCATGAACCAACTCTGCAAAAGGCACAATTTAGGAACATGTCTCAGCGAAGAATTGGGACCACGACTGATCAAAAGGGAAGAGAACACAGAACAATATAGGAATTTAATACGAACAGCAATAGGAAGTAATTCCCTTCCAAATGTACGATCTTTACGCCGCGATGCACCTTTTGGATTCATCGGTACAATCAATAAGGTACTATTTGGAACTCTAGATCAGGAAGATGCAGAGTTTTACAATCGTGAACTGAATAAATTGCACAAGAATCAACTGGAAATTACAGAACTCACCTCAAAGCAAATTCACATTGTGAAAGGGGAATTCTCAGTAATACACGAAAGACTGATAAATTTAACACGCGTCACAACTCAGCTAATAAAAACCACTTCAGAATGCTCACAAGCTCTACAAGAAACTCGGTCGGAAATTGCCAAATTACGTTTCGAAACTGCGGTCAGAGATACCATAATAGAAATCGAGAGAGGATTAGACGATTACAGCACCAACTTATTATTATTAATAGATGCAATACTATTGGCAAAACAAGGAATAATGCATCCCGCCGTTTTTTCACCTCAACAATTATTAAAATCAGCTTTAAAAATCAAGCAGACTTTAACCTACGAATTTCCACTATCTCCAGAAGAATTGTTAACAGAACAAATTGAAAAGATAACCAAACTAAATGTTGCTTTCACAAAAGGCAGAATATTATTTGAACTCACCATACCTCTTCTGGAACAGAAGGTGTACAACCTGTATAAAATCTATCCTTGCCCAACAATGCAAGTAATTAAAACTAAGGAAGTAAGTACATACATACACCCGCAGGACCCATTCATTGCAGTCGCGACAGATGAGCAGCAATACTTCTTACCGACCGAAGAATATTTAAGAACTTGCCGACGCCACAACAATCAACTGATAGGTCCAGCCACCCTACCAATGTATCAGGCAGAAAGACATGTCACCTGCGAATCTACCTTATTGTTGAACCCATCCACCATAAATTGGGAAACCTGTGGCGTAAGGGTAACAACCAAGCTCCAACCATATTGGCAAGCATTAAATAATCCAACTACCTGGCTCTTTTTCATGCCAACCCATAAAAAGGCACAGGTATACTGTAAAGGGAAAAAACCGACCACAAAGGACATTTACAACACCGGAATTTTCACCTTAGAACCAGGATGCCGAGCAATAATAAACTCGATGCAATTGAAATCAATGGACACCATAACAACCATGGAAAATATCATACATTATCCGCAAGCATCATACAATTTATCAGTAATTATTCCGAAAGTAACGGAACATCATCTAGAAGTATTGAAAGCCGATAATACCAATGCAGATCAGGTAATAACAAATTGGAAGAACCTCCCAACAGCACTAAGTCTAGAAGAATTGGAACATCAAGCGGAAAAATTGAGAATTCAGGAAACATCCATGACCCACATCAAGGTAACAACGTTTTCTTCGGTTGGAATAGCAGGTTTGATGCTGCTGTTGCTACTCGGAACAATAATAAAGGTTAACGCACACAGAATTGTCAAAAGACTAAGACCCGTAGACAAACCGAACGAAATAGAATTGCAACCAAAAGAAATGCCCAGAGATAAAGATGAACCAAATCAACCGCCGATAAAAATACCAGAGGAAAAACCCTCAATATCTAAACCAAGCGCTACAATATTCTAAGGGACCATAGCCGTTCACACACTCCCCCCCCCTTAAGGTTTGAGATGAGAGTGGGGTGACTCAAGGGTTCTTGAGAGTATATAAACAGCTCCCGGCACCATAGATTTATCAGTAGACATCCTTCAAAGATGAACACAGTTAAGAACGTCGAACTAAGCAACTCTGCTCGCATTGGCATTGTTCATGTGGACAATGTGGCGGAATTCTGGGCGCACCTAGACGACAACAAGGAGGAGGCCCACCTCATGTACCGGAACCTGCAGCATTACATGCGCAACCGTGGCCATTTGCATTTCCCGGTCCAGGCAGGACTGACAGAAGGACGCCTGGTGGCGTACCAAGAAGGAACCAGGTGGATCAGAGGAAGGGTTCAACGCCTGGTGGAGGGCGAGTACGAAATCGCTCTCCTGGACCACGGGAGGACGGTACGGGCCCTAGCCAACCAGCTGCGTACACTGCCGCCACGCTTCCAAAACGTACCGTGGCAAGCTTTTAAAGTACGCATCCGAGGCATCCGTCCGGTATCAAAAGCCTGGAAGACGGGCCCAGCCAGGATGGTGATGGAACGTAGGAGAGGGACGCTGACCAATATCAGCACTGAAGATGGAGTGGTCGCGGACCTAACCCTCGACCGTTTGCCAGGCCAACCACCATGCGACGTAGCGGAGGCGTGGCTAGATATGGGGTACGCGGTCCTAGACAGGGTATAAGAGAGGCCACGAACACCACCAGGGAACCATTCCACAAATTGTAATAGAATGTGTTACTTAAAGAAGAAGAGGGCAGAAGCCACCACCGGACGATACCGAATGCTTATGCGACTCGCAACCACTATGTGCGTCCGCGCCTCGTGCTGCAAGACGGACACTGGCGTGGTCTGCTTCAACTGCATAATGGGAACAACAATAGTAGACCTGGTACAACTGCACTGGACGGAGGAGTTGGCAACAACAGTGGGGACCTGTGACCGCTGCCATGAGGCTATAACCCACGTGCAAGCCTCCTACATGTGCGAGGAATGCATGAAGACCATCTTCACAAGGCTGCAGTGCCAGAGGGAAAACCGAGTCCCGCCACCACCAGATCCAATACCGCTCTGGTTAGTCTCCAGGATACGGCGCTGATCAACTCCGGGCCCAGGACTCCGGCAAATACAACCAAACGACCATCCGACAGTTCCTGCCGCTCATCATTTACCGAAATCACTGCTCATAGCGATAAGTACACTTACACTACACACCACACTCGACATATTACACTACACCACCAATATTGCAATACACTCGATACGAGTTTTCCTTTTCAAAAAGAAAGCATCGCGATAACCGCAATGTTTCTTCTAAGGGGGGAGGTGTCACGTAGGCAGATCGTTTTATCAAACATATGCCTCCTCTAGAAAAACGAATCCTTTTTAACATCTGGAAAAGGAAAACTCTAATACAAACAGGCCGCCTGCACTTGAAACAAACAGAAGGCCCACTGCGATAACAGAACCATACGTTTTGGGAAAGCAGTGGGACCATCATGATTAAACACCAGCTGCAACCACTCTAAACATTTCTGGAAAAACAGATGGGACCAATGCGATTATCTAAGTAATAACCAGATTGCCCTTTCGGAGTAGTATATAAACCCCTTCGGTACCAACGTTCGGGGGCAGTACCAAAGTTCATCTAGCGTTGAGCACTTCGTGTACAATCGTGAGTTGGTTATTATTTAGTGAGATCGGGTTGAAGTCCCTTTCGATCAAAGCGAACCTTATAGAATCTGCGAACTTGCTTGTATTTCTATTTGGCATCCGTACCAACCACACACACACACCCCGCATTGCCAGTGCGTCAAAACCGAGCATCCAGCGGAATAGGTAATATACAACACACACACCTATACTCGCGACAGAACAACTGTAATAGACTGATCTTGTAATATATATTTACTGTGTCAAACCCACATTAGCATTCTCTATAAATCCCAGTGAATACCAGTGACGGTTCCCACAACAATACAATCTAACCGCTCGGGTTGTATTGACTTTTTCTTAATAAATAAATGTTACGCGGCCTCCCTTACCAGAAACCACCGCCGACCACTAGAGCTGCCTAACCGTCGGCCACGTAACATTAAAAACGATTATTTTCGTTAATAATTCAAAAACGAAAAAAGCTACAAATTTAACTTATAAACAAAAAACGTGTATTATGAAATTCTCTACAAGTATCAGTCATCAAAATCCAAATTCGAACAATGTTCAAAATTAGCCTCGCGGACAATAGTTATTCTCCAAAATTCGCGCGTATCCCCTTATTGCATCCGGCCCCTCAATTATTACACGTCACAACAATTCCGTGAGCGTGTCGGTGTATTTTGAGATATCCTGTGATATCCATGTACCAGCTACCTATTATGATATTGGATACCATGGGTACGTAGATCAACGTGCTTGTATTAAACCCTTTGCACTCGAGTGGCGCCTCTCAGGCGATATATTTCATTTATCGGAGCATTGGAGAATGTGAAATTTTAGTTTCGTTCATATCAGAATATTGAAAATTAAGGAAGGGCATTAAAATAAATAGATTTTTAACTATTTGTAACTCTTCTCTTCCGACATAGTGCGATCGGTTTCTGAAAGCTTAACTGGAAAATCAGATTAGATCCGATTATGTACAAGAATGCATTATAATAACTAGAATAATTAGAAAAGAATAAAGAAAATTGTAAATAGTATCAATATTATATTAACATGTTAAACATAATAGAAATTATCAGTGACCAGTACTATAATCGAATGATTAAAAGAAAAAAAAAACAAATCTTTTTAAGTTTTTAAACTAACATAAATGATATTTTATGTAATCAAATAGCCGAATAAAAACATAAATATCATATTAATTTCGTAAGTGCAAAGTTCAAATTGCGAAATGGACCGATTGTAATTTGAATAATTAAAATTATAGTGTACCATGTCACTATTTAACGTGTTCATTTCTTAAGATAACAAGTGGAAAGTTTGATTCAAAAAAATAAAATGATTCTGTTACGAATAACTACAATTATATTATTTAGCAGACAAAAATTGAATTAATACCCTAATGAAGTAGGTACAGTAAGAATCATAAACCTGTCTTCCCAATCCCGAATTTGCTGCTTTGAATCGGTATATTTACGTGTCATCAACAACCCCATAGCAAGTTTTCATACTTACTCTTTTCATATTATTTTATCTATGCTATCAAATAAGAAACTCTAAATAATCGAATCTTCGTTTGTTATTCATGAATCGAATTATCCACAGAAGGGTTGCAATCAAGTATCGTTGGAAAATGGAATGAAAAATATCGAACGGAATGATTGCATCGTTTTTCTTGGAATCGAGTAACGAAAGAAACGGTCCTACGTGATACGACGTGGAAACACGTGAGATTAATTGCGTCGGGGAGCCACTATTCAGAAGGAGACACGATATCCTGAGGGGCTGTCGTGCTACGATTATCAACACGAAGACGATGCAACATTAACTATAAACACGCGTGCACTCCGGGTCCCTGGGATCTGTAATAGACATCTAATTACGGTAATACGGTAATGAGGTCGCATACCGGCAACCATCACATTCCACGGTAATTCCGCGCAACGTTTAGGCTTCGAAAACACGCGACCGATATGGCGGTATTCCGAATTAAAGCTCCACCAGAATGTTCGACCACACGCCTAACAAGCTTATATCTCATTATCGCCACTCTGATTCGGTAATAATCCTGAATCCTGCGCGGGTCGATCCGTCCGCGATGAATTTCCCCCGTTTTTTTCCCCCCGATTCGAGCGAAAAATCGAAACGAACCTTTCAAAAACCGCAGGATTTGTACAGAGCGAAGTTAAAAATATGGCGCAAATTGCCGCGCAAACATTCCACGTTAAAAATGGAAAAATGTGTAAAAAAGAAAAAAAAATATGATTTCTACATTTCTGTTAAAAGCTTGTACGCTGTTACGTATTCCAGGATCGATGTTTCGAACAATTTATTTATTTATCAAATTTTGAAGTGGATGGTCGGTTTTAAAAGCATTTCGAAGATATTTTGTCCCGTAAAATCACTGTTTTATTATTCAACAATTAAAAAATCTTTCGTTCAAGGATAGTCAACGCACAGAGGCTTACTTTAAAACTGAGACTACAATTTCACGTGGAAAATTTCAGAAAAATCATCAACGTTATAAAAAAGAAAATCTGCCTGGAAAGGGTTAATCACGACGAGGGTGTTGGAGGGATCGTCGTAGACGGCAATTGTAACGAGCGTGCCGAAACCAAGATAATTCATCCCCGTCGACAACGACATAATTGCTTGAAGCGTCTACGCCCGAGTCGGCCCTGTTAAATATTACACGGCCGCGATATTCTCTGCTTTTTACGCGGCGGTCGTGTTACGGGCGTAAATAGATTAAACACGGCTAACGAAACGAGGCTGTTAGAGGGGTATGCGTTATACGAACAAGAGGGGGTGGTTCGGTGTGAAACGTCGTCCTGCGGTTCCGTGTAACCGACGATATCCTCTAAACGAGAAGACGTGACACGTCGGATGAACGTTGAAACATTCAAAATCCGTGGACAAGAATACTGCTACCTGGAACCGGGATAATGAGGGATGAAGGATAGTTGTAAATAGTTTGAACTTGAAAGTTATCCAAGATTAGCGAGATTATTCAGGCAAAGTGGGAGATTAATGGAACAGATTGGAGAGGATCGCGATATCGATCGATTCGAGATTCTGTGTATTACACTGCCTCCTTACCAAGTTTGTAATTCAATATTTTATGCAACAAATTCTGTTGATATTAAGAATGTGTCGAGTACGTGAATTCTGGACGTAGTTACGAAGCTTCTAGCAAAAATGCTAAGCATAAATATTTTATTTATACATGGTGTTTCCGGATTAAACGGCCAAACTTGAACGTCGTTAATTTTAAAGTAATTGCATAACAGAAAATATTCAATTATAATCAACCGAACTAAAGACAAACAAGTTCGCGATAGCAACAATCGTAATAAACATTAACAACGTAGATAACTAACAGCTTTCCCATTTAATATCTTCCTCCCGTACCGCCCGAAATCCATAGATTACATTTACCAAAGTAACAATATTGAAACCTCCCCCAAATTGAACCCGCCAATCAACGCCCCAAAGTAGAACAATTCGTCCCAGACAAAGAAGCGTCGTTTCCCGAAACCGTCCTCGTTTCTTCGCGAGACCCGTTTGCCGCCACTTAGCGTTAATTGATTTCGAATGTGCCAAGTTGTTTGGCGAATCGCGACCCGGAGACAAACGGGATGCCCGACACCGTTTCCAGACGATGGTTGACACGCCAAAGAATTC
Organism: Stelis phaeoptera; assembly: GCA_943735885.1. Lineage (NCBI taxonomy): Eukaryota > Metazoa > Arthropoda > Insecta > Hymenoptera > Megachilidae > Stelis > Stelis phaeoptera. The sequence goes on along the minus strand of OX030939.1, from coordinate 6,784,108 downwards.
ACCACCCGCGGGACCGAATTAATACGGCCGAGAATTGCGACGACCGACCGTGTATCTCTCTCGGCTCGCGAAATAATTACACGCCCGACGATGCGCATCGGCCGCTAATTCTTTTGTCATTCAATTTACGAGCAGACGACGCGTCCATCAACGCGCTACCTCGTCCCACGGACTGCCGCCGGGACGGGTTAAATTATTCCGGTTGCGCGACGACGAGTTAGAAATTTGTATCATGAAAGACCTACGTGCCGCTGCTTTGCGGAATATGGATGATGCGATGAAATTCCGGGCGAAATTTCGTCGGTACGGTTACTTGGACCCAAGGTTTGGGGCGTGTCAATTGTTAACGCGTGTCGAGCGAGCATTTCCAGATACTTTTCGATAGGGATAGTAAAATTAACGGAGATAATAAATTGAGGATAAAGATCGAGGGGTGTGAGCGATGCGTTGTGAAGAGAAGGGGGGGGAGCGATAGGGATACTGAGGTGTGCGATAGGTGCATTTGGATGAATTTTTATTGAGAGATTATAAGTTAAATATGAAAGTTAAGAGACGCGAGTGGTGTATTATGGGCAAAATAATTGTTGAAAAATATATCTACGCATGAAATTGAAATATATGTATGATAATATTATGACAAAATTCTGGAAAATTATTGATGAACCAGATTTCATTCTTCCATGATTTTAATTTATTTCTGTTTTTTGATACAATGATGCATCTGAAATATGCAGATGCACTTTCTGTTTTAATAGAATTGCATTTTTCTCTTTAAATATTGGGTTGGCAACGAACGAAGTGATTGCAGATTTGCGTTGCTTCAAATGAATTTCCTTAAGCTAATGAGAGACCCATAAATCGAGTTTTTTAACACAGCCAAGCTGTTTTGCGATACATTGAGCTTCTTTGTAATCTCACGTGTTATGACGATCTGAATCGATAATGGCCTTAATTGGACGGCCAGATCGTTGCGCATTTTTGAGTGAAAAATCATCAGAACGAAATTTGGCAAATCAATTCTAACACTGCGTTTCTGCCTTTTCAGAAATAATACAATAAAATATGTCTGAAATGCGCGTTTTGTTCTTCTATTTTTAAATTGGGATAAAAATGAAACTAAATTACTAATTAAAGGTGGAAATCCAAACAACAAGAAAGCAATATAGGTTAAGTGTTTTTGAACACGTTGACGAAACAAAAGAATATGTTAAACCATCTAAATATCGACAAAATCCGCAATCATTTAGTTGCCAACCCAATAGATCGATTTCTCAGAACATTTTCGGTGAAAAGGTATTAGAATACAATATTCAAAAAATTATCAATCTATCAGATAGTTAAAAATATTCAGATTTCGCACTTATTAACTGCTGCACATTTTATCCAGCGTATTATCCTTTTTCATATAAAAAACGCTTTAATAAATGCATCAAAATCAAGATTACAAAACGATGCTACTAATACACCTTCTAAACCGTGATAAAAAGAATGCCACGATACAAAAAAGAAAAGATAAGATTGATGGGTGAAGAATCATCAGGCGATTTTACCGATCAGCAGCGTCCAATCATGGTCTCGATGTAATCAACCGTTTAATTGAAAATAATAAAAATAGAAGAACGTAATCGAGCGATCTTCTAAGCATCTATTTTTCCACGTTCGCGTCTCACGCTTTTTCCCCGTCGGTACGATGATCGTTGGCGCGATATCAAGATCGATGAGGCAGCGATAAAGCCGCTCAACTGGTTTCGTTTGGCAATTGGTGGCTTCTATCTTTCTTTCTTTCTTCCCTCGGCCATCTCTGTCACACAGTGTCACGTACTGTTCGCCTCTCACGAATCTATCATGCTTTGTTTCGTGAGCTCGTGAAATCGACGACGAATCCCGCCGCGCCATCGCCGGCACGATATTAAAATATCGATCCATACGTGACCGGCGAAATCGAGATTCCATCCGCAACCCTTTCGATGCCGGCTGGTAAGAAATGAAAACGTGACGCTGGGGTTGTTAGCGGTTTTCTTATTCAAAATACCGCGCCGATATTAAATCCCTGTCCTTCTTTTTGTCCATTCCGTATATTAAATTTGATCCTTAATTGGTACGGCGCGAGTTTCGATGCTGTTGAACGCACGTTTCTCTTACATCGTGCAAATTCATGATAGATGCTAGTCGTGGGTTACTTTATTAATAATTAACACGATGCACTATGACTATGATTTTGTTGAAAATTTCGACGGTACATTCATTACTTTGCCTCGTCAATTTTTCGTGTTTTGCAAAGATTAGCAATTTATATTTCGTAGAGATTTGATACACAAGATCTGGATGTTCGATAGTGCGTCAGAAGCTTTTATATACTTTGCGGATATTACCCTGAAATTGGCTCGTGGAACGTTCTAAGATTACAGGGCATTCAGGGACACATTTTGTTATCAATTAAAAATGAAAAAAATAAACTGCCAATAACCAACTTACCCTATCGCAAGTTTCAATCTGTCGTGCTGGTTCGGATCAGAACTTCCTATGTCTCGACCTAACATTACTTGTTTATTCTATCAATAATACCCTAGCATCGATGTTCGAGGAGGCACCGTCGAACGTGCTGGAAACGCTGGTTGTCCCCACTTCCGATTATCTAGACGTTGATTCCCCGAAGATCGACTGACCAGATATGTAAATAGAAATTCCTACCGCCGATACAGAGACAGAGCTCGATGCCGGATGCACTATTGACTATTATCCATTTATCGAGCCGGGGTTCCTTAGTTTGCCCGGATAATCAACGTCGTGTGTTGCCGTGTCTATTGAATTTACAACGGATACGCGATGCATAACGCGGTGCATTATAATGTGCAAGATGGCCTTTAAATTATTCCGTATTCGCGTGCCGTGACGATCTACGCGGACGTCGATTGCTTTGCTCAGTCGTGACTCGAAGAATCCCTCCTGGATACTTGAATGATTGGTTATCTTGCGAATCTACGGTGTTTCGCGGACACCGAGGACTCGTGCATCCACTTCTGAATGCAAACGTTTGATGAGTGTTCGACGCTTCTTAGAAGCCCTCCTTATCGAACGACGTTTCTTCGAATCGTGTGTTATTGAACCAGCCGCTGTTAAACCCGGGAAGCTAATTGCTTTGAAAATAAAAGGAAATCCTTTGAGATGTTACGTTGGCGTTCTTCGAGAGTCTAAGGATAAAAGCTGCGAAACTTCGTGTTTTGTTTTAAATATTCAGAATTTGGAATGTTTGGAACTTGGAATATTTAGAAACTGAAATATTTGTATTGTGCTGGGAAACAATTGAACGGGGTGAAGAGGAGGGTAAAAGTATTTTCCCTTTGCATGCCTGGGAATTTCATAAATTAGCAGGAAAATGGAGAAAGGCTGCCTGATGTACGGGATTCTGGGATTTATTCATCGCGAACCGACTTTCGTCGTGTAAATCCGTGATGCCGCATTATTATGCAAACCCGTGTATGGGTCTCTGAGTAAACAGTCAAATTATGAGCGTGACGGGGCTGGTGACAGTGGCATATTACGTTGTCAGGATTCTTTCGGTCGAAATGGAACCGGGTTAAAGTCCCTTTCCCCAGTCTCGTAACGTTGTGCATGAACGTCGTTTCCACGATGTTTGGACATTTTGCAAGCATTTAAATCTCAGCCTTTTTAACGCGTTCAAATTTTTCACAATTAAATAATTAAGAAACGAAACGACGAAACAAACCACGGATAGCGTTAATATTAAGAATTCGAAGATTAATCACCTGTATCGTTGATAATTAATATTTCTAGCGTGTCTGACTATATACGTCCATTTTCACTGTGGCATTCAACGTGTTATCGACGAATGAAACATTTATACAGTCGGGAGCGTATAAAGATATAATAATCATTCGTAAATGCGCCACGACGATAACAACTCGACGAAGAATCAGGCAATTTGCGCACGAGTACACGAAATACGGTCGAAGAGATTCCAAAGCTCGGTGGTTGGCCACATTTTAATTAAGAGACGAGCGAAACCACCATCGAATCGTGAAGATTCTTCGGTGGAAACGTTACGGGAAAACATTTCATAACCCTGGAGCGTTTCTATCAAGAATGGCATGTATCTTAACGATGGTATGTGGTTATATAACGCTCGTTTCCTGGACCTGTTACAAGCTTGCTCAACGTTCGTCATATTCAATCCCCTATGCAAGAAAACAGAACGTATCTACGGTGTAACGATGTAGACGTCAGAGCCACTCGAAAGATACAAATAATTAAATCAACCCTTGTTTTGAATGTTAAATCCTTGTAAATTTTATCAACGAGTTAAGAATGAGAAATAACCATGATGTTAGATTGGTAATTAAATTCGAGACTTTTACATCGTATTTCTTGCACAAATATGTATTATGATTCAAATCGAATCGAACCCCTTAAGATAATTCAGGGATCGTTACTTTTTGATCGACGAGTAAATTGGTCACACTGTTCGTTTCCGAAACAAGCATTCCGGCAAAAGCGTCGACAAGCATCGCACGTTGCCATTCCATTTTGAAGTTTTCTCAAAACAGAGGAAGAGAGTAGAGGAAGGGGGACATTCGAAAGTTTTCCGGTGATAAGAACTAGTTCTGACATTAACAGGTGCACGTCCATGCTTTTCGGCTGGGAAAAACTTGTTTCGTCGAAACTGTCCGAAATTCGACAGATAAAAACCGAGCAGAAACAACACGAATTTCCGGGACACGCGATTCTGTAAACTTCTTACTTTCGAGTGACGTAAAACTGTTAAGGGTTTACACGTAATTATACGTGAATTCGATAGTCAAGATCGAACAGCGTGGAAGGTAACCTTTAAATCGGTAACGGAGTTTTAAGCGGATGAAAAATACGAAATACTATAAAACATCGACACGACAAAAGACAGTGGGGGTAGGAATCGAGTAAGATAGTGAGTTACGAAACCGAGGAGCCTGAACTTCGACACCTTCGTCCTTATTTTTCACAAATTTCCACGATACTGTGATACTTTGAGACTAAAATCTTCCGTTCGAAAGTTTAGGAAAACTCGAGAATCTTGGCGGTCTTTCTTATCTGGAGAGTATTGAAGATTCACTATTTATCATCGCGCGCCAAACTCCACAGGATTTCTAGTCATCTCGCGTACGACACTTTCTTCTTCGTCAATGAAGCACTCGAACAGAAATAGAACCCCTAATGAGAATTGATTCGTTGTAGAACCGCAGTTCTTTATGGAATCTTAATCCCCTTGCTGAATCTAGAAATACTACTATTTTCTTTTTTTTTTTTTTTTAAGTCTTTCGTCCCTCGAATGATTAGAAATTTCATTATTTATCAAATGTAACAAATTCTAGAGTACGATTTCGTCAACGATATCCACCATTTTCACGACTCGGATGGAAGGTGTTGGGCAACACCGAAAGGTAAACCTGACGAGATTTAATTCGTCGTTGACCAGGCTGCAACCCATTATCCGCATTCGATGGCTCGTTTCACGCGCTGTCGAGATAAATCCGAATGGAAATCTAATTCAATCAAACGCGATTTGGCCAACGATTCTCGCTCGCGCGTGTCGTATCGAATGTATTTTTCTCGTGCCCTGGCCGAACGCGTAGAGTCGACGTCGGTTGCGTGAAATTGGAATTCCGCGTTTTCCGCCGAGTTTCCCACGAGTTAAACATACTTCCGCGCCATTGTAACCGGCGCGAGTGATCCACCCTCGCGTGTATCGCGGCACGCAACGGGGTGTATGCGCGCGAGTTAACTTTCCCGAAACTTTCCGCCCGAAGATTTCCAAGAGGAAGCCTCGAGCAAACTTTATCTTTCAATTGCCTTGGCGGCAACTGAAACCCGGTCGATTGTTAAACCTGCGCCACCGACATCCGCCCTCTTGCCTCTTCTATTTCTTCCATCCGTTTCCGGTCCTGCGGCTCCTGTCAGACTTTTCTTTTCTGTTCCGAACCCGAGAGATCTTGATCCACGACGGATACGCGTTGCAAAGCGCGACTATTCCTGTCTCTGTTTAAGACGGTTTTTCTTTGCAATCGATTGTCTTGATTTGGTCAAGGAGTTTCTGTATTTTGTGGGCAGTTTGGTATCGAGAAAATTTATAGTAACTATAGTAACTTTCGAGAAAGTTACCGGTCCTCATAAATGTAGTAATTTGATATAATTTTAGGGACTTGAAGTGTGACGAGTCTGACACGATTTTATAACATAAAAGTATCTCAAAATGGCACTTAATGTATACCGATGTCATCGGTACAATTTTAGAATTCTGATGAATATAGCTGCAGAATATTCGCTCGAAAGGACAGGATTTACACCTGGAAATTCCGTGCCGGTACAATCGTATTCGTAAGTCTCTCGTGAAATTTTGGATTATGCTGCAAAAGGAATCTATTGACACTTTGGACAGCTGAATCCAAACGAAACAGCATCCAGGAAACGAGAGATTCGGATAATACACGGACCAGCTGGTCCAACAAACTGATCGACCGATTCTGCTCTCGCATTCAACATAAGAGTTGCTTTGAATTTTCAACTTTCCACCAAAACTGTTCCCAGATAGAAACTCGTGGTGTTAAAATTCTAAGAATAGTTCGAGAATTAATTTAAACATCAATCAACACCTTGCGAGTGATTTCGTCGATTCAGAATGCGGTGTTTTAAGCATTGAGATCGATTAATTTTGCAAATTTAGTGCTTTGCATTATCAGCTGAATATTTAATTAATAATTCGATGACAGAAAATTTGAGAGGACCGAAAATAATTGCGAAAGTAGGCTATTCAACCCCCGAACTGTGGAACCGGGTCGGTCGTGACCCAGACCTACGAAACGTAGACAATAGTGATCGACTGGACGTACAAACTTTCAAACCAGACTTCATACCCTCGCAAAATTAAAAATTGTAAATAACATGAAGTATAAAATGAAATTTAAATCATCCAAGGGTTGAATGAAAAACCAACCGAGGCTGTTGCGAAACAAACGAGAAATCGAGGTTGCATTACGAGCAGGTACGTATGATCGTAAAAAATAAATGAGTAAAGACGTTAAACGAAGAAAACATATTTTCTGGGGCGAAACTTCTTGGACCTTCGTCCGACCCGTTTTACGGCGCTAAAATTTCTCAAGAGAATCACAGTGAAAAAGCAACGGGGATAAATTACATTCTAGGGGACCACGGGGTTTATGTTTCCTTAAACAAGAACAAGATGAGGTTCAACATTCAGATTCAACATTGTGAACGGCTTGAAAAGTGAAGTCCGGTCTATTAACTGTAAAATGTCGTTACGAGCTACTCGGCTATACACTTTTGCTTCATCTAAAGCACCTTCAAACTTTCTTACAGCCTCTTTCGAACGGGGAAGTGGCTTTAAAGGGAGCAACGACACGAATGACCAAGATCTAAAGAACGATACGATGGAGCCGCAGCGAAGTTTCCTTCGTTTCCTTTCTGGCCAATGGTACATCCGTTTCTACGACGATATTCACGTTCGAAATTCTGCTAATATTTTCTGTCCGTTCGTCGAACCGTAACGCTCGTCTTGTCGATGACGTTAACTGCCGAAGACGCCAATTGGTACACTACCTTATTAATAAATTGTCTGACTCTAAAGTAGCCTATTTTATTTCAGATTTTTCATAGGAGAATAATTCTCATCGAAGTTAACATACGTATCGCTCAGATTAATATAATCTTGAATAAATAATTTCCAATTTTATTCATAATAAAAACATACCACACACATGTCTACAGGGTGTCCCAGTCCAAGTGTTACACAGCTGTTATTCCATAACTATCGGTGATATAAAAAATTGATAATTTGATCAAAATGATTTTTCTTTTACATAGTTATTTTACGAAATATGATGGTCAAGTTTCGTTTTTTAATTGGAACCACATGTGTATACATTAAAGGTTAATAAATTCGTCTTAAAAAACACTATCAGGTGATCTAAAAATAAATATTTTTATCGTAATTAAACATCGTAAAGTAACGATGTAAAAAAAATAATTCTTTCTACCAAAACATACTTACCATTTTACCATGCAATTTTTATATCAACAATTTTTCATACGACCAATAGTTATGGAATAACAGCTCTGTAACACTTTGGATGGGACACCCTGTATATATTTCCAGAGACAGGCTAAGTATTAACAATTTTTAACGTTCAACAAATTTTCACGCGATATTACTTTTTTTTTCCAATCTAATCAAAATTTGAATAATTTTCATTTTGCTCGATTAATTAAGAAGCAGCCCGCCCCATTTAATTTACAACAAAGATGAACTCGACGTCTCAAAGGAATCGGCTTTCGAAACCTTATCTTGTCCCTCCTATAGAAGCCCGTCTTAATTAATTAAATAAGAACACATTCCTTTTATCGATTAAACGAATCATTTTTACGATCGAACCAACAATGTCATAAAACTTTATTTATCACCGAATTGAGCTGGCAGACAAAACATATTGAAAAAATACGACAGAGATCAAGATATTAAATTTATTACATATTATCTGGTACTTCATTAATACTGAAATACAATACTGATATTCAATTTATATCCGAACAGACGGGAAAGAGAGGGAACGATGAAATAATTACGAATTGTCGACAAATAACCGGACGGTAATAAAAAATTTGGACGTTCGTAAAGTAACCCGTATATTCCCTCGCAGGAAATTGACCAAATGAAAAGCAGCAAAATATCGCAATTGAAATGACGATAACCAAAGGTATAGTTACATCGACGAGAAATGGTATAGAAATTTTCAGTAGCTCTCCTCGTCTTTTTTATTTTTATTTTTTTCGTTATTTTTATCGGATAAAATGAAGATCCTTTGCTGACGAACATTAGATCGGTAAACACCCAATTCGATCAAGACCCAATTAAGACGAATCAAATATTATTTAACTTTTATCTGCGACGGCTTAGAAACTGAAGATTTAATTATTTTTTCGTTACTTTCGCATATTGGTTCAAATATTTCTTATACGGAAAAGGCATCTAATTTTAAGTAAAAGGACTAGGAGGTTGAACTTGACCCTGTCGTGGTATTTCGAATTTAAAATTGATACAAATGTCACTTAGATTTATTATTAACACATTATCTACCGGTCAAAAATGAAAAAATAACCACCGTTGCTTCATAATTTAATAATAATTAGAGATTAAGAGCAGTAACCCTTGTTTTCAATTTCTTTTTAATTATAACAGGTCTGAATTCCATTATTTCAACAGTGTTACAGATGGACGAATAATAATCCAAGCTGAACTAACTGGTTTTCTGCCAACAACCGGTCGTATTGGAAAGCCTGGTAATTTACCGGAGACTTCCGGTAGAAAAAGTGTTAACAACTAGGAAATAAGTCATTTTAAATCGTCCAAAGAAATTCGATCACGGAAGGATTAAAATTTGTATTCCTGTGATGATAAAAAATTTCATAGAAATATTATTTTCATTTTCTTAGATAAAATCGGGTATTATTCATCAAAGAAACCTTGAAGAACTCTCGAAACACCGGACTTCTAATTAAAGACTGCCGAAATAAGTAACACTAGGATGGACAGTATCGAACCTGGACGGGTAATTTTCAAACAGAAGAACAAAAAAGGAAAAATACATGCAACTGCGTTAAAATGTTTGGTTTTAATCTTCGCGTGGACTTACTACCGTACGCGGTTCAAGAGAGAAATACAAGAAATATCCAGCATTAACAAATTTAATTCAATTCAATTTACAAAAAAGTGAAAGAAGAAACACAGCGTCGGAAGCTTTTAACTAAAATTTTTCAGAAAACATGATATCTCGTTACACGAACACGAAAAAAAAAATAAACCAACAAAAAGCTACTCTTAATTTAAAAACAGGAACACATTCTGTGCTGGCTGCTCCGTTGCCGAATTCAATTTACGAAAACGATGTTACCGGATTAAAAATTCAATTTTATTGAGAAAAAACAACATTATCAAAATATTTATGGCTGTATATTCGACACAGATGAATTTTCTATAACATCCGTTTCTTATTTTCAAATTTCCCAAATGTCCTGTACTTGTAAACGTTACGAGATTAATATACAGAATATTGTTACAAAATCTACAATACGACGTGACACTTCTTCCGAGCTCGCAAATGGTCGTCCAACTTTATATCACGACAAATACCAGTTAACCGAGAATGAAAGCCGATAAATACGGGCCGCGTAGCCGGTTCGAAATTCATTTTGACTTTTAAACGCGACTAGCGGGGCGCAATTTGCGCCCACGGTAATAAGCGACGACGTGTACATCGAATTACTTGGAAACGCATTAGCCGCGATATTAACTATGAATCGGAATTAATTTCCGTTTCCACGACAGGCTGATCACGCGCGATACGCGTCGGGCATGAAGCAAGGGATGAATATCGTGCGACCGCCCTTCGTTTCAATTAGAAATGCACCCACGCGTTGCAACAGCCCCGTTCAAAGTTGTATAAAAATGTTTTTATCTCGAGCGGAAACAAATTCACTCTCAACCATTCAACAATTTTTCCTCGACTGTAACAATCGAGACGTTTAAATCTCGAACGAATGAATTTTTACAGAAAATAGTTGGAAATATGCATTGTTACCTTCACATGTTTGTTTCTGTTTGGAACATGGATTTATTGATAAATAACCGTAAGGTGTCTGTTAGATACAAACAAACTGCAACACTCTGAACGAGAGTATGTATCATGAATTTAAAAGAATGTTATTTTTAAGAAAACGATAAGATTAATGATTAGAAAAATTTATAGTGGACCACTTGCGAATGTTTCACTTTTTACAACAGTTTTTGATCCAGCTGGACTCGACTCAATACGAGATACGAATAAAAGTAACAATTTACGAGAAATTCCGACCGAATTACCATAGAGTCGAATCGAAGTGGAAGTGAATTTATAGCCGCAGACTATAGATAAGCGAAAATTTATTCGTGCTAGAACGAACCACTCGTTCTTTTTGCTCATCAAAATGGACACAATTTCGAAAATATTTAATTCAATTTTTAATTAAGTAAGAAACAAAATTCTGGGCAATATCAAAAAATTGCTTATTAGCAAAAAAATGTTATCCGTTATTTCGAAAATATTACGTCTACAATTCCAAGTATACTTAATCTGACAATTCCTAATTAGGTAAGTGAAACAAAATTTTGACGCAACATGTGATCGAAGCGAACGAAAAAATTCTGAAATCAACCCGTACATATTTTTGTTGCTCGAGAAAAGTAGTGTTACAATTTTATACGAAAGAAAAATATTGTTTGCAACCGGATATTAGCGTCGTTACTTTCTTCGCGAGTCAACGGCTGTCAAAGTTAGCGAAAACTAACGCAATTTGTGTTGCTTAAAATGAAAACAAACGAGATCACGGAACAGCTCGTACCCCGACTAACCTTTGACCCACATCGATAATTATACGAGCAAAGCCACGAACGGAGGGGAAACGCAACACACAAATGGCACTAAGAAAACACTCGAGTAGAAATCCCCGAAAGCAGAAGTGGAATCGCAACCTGTGCGGCAACAGGGATTCAATTTGCAACGGGGGTAAGGAATAATCGAACCAAGCACAGGGACGAGAATCTTTCGGGCAGCAGTCGTAAAGTCGACGAACGAACCAACTTCTTCGAACCGTAGTACAGGGGAGGAAGAAAGAGGGGATGAGGTCTAATTATGGTGGTCGTTAGCGTTACCAGGTTCAACGTTTCTCTCTCCGATCTTCCAAGTTTTGTCACGGCCAAGTTTTTCGGCCCGACTAACCCACCCCTTTATCTCGTTAAGCGTCGATTCTGTGATCAACCCTTAACCCCTCACAAACGATTTACTCGTACACACTCTGTGCTTTTATTTGTACGATCTGAAAATGAATTTGTTACTTTTCGTTTAACTTGATCGATGGAAAATGACAATTTTTACGTGAAAAGCGTACGAGGACGTAGATTCAGGATAGTATAAATCACGAAAATACATTATTAGTACCAGTTTTTACAATAAATACAGAATTTACGCTGTCAAAAATGTGTTTCGAAATATTTTCTTACAAAAGATTCGCAAGAAGTTAAAATGAAAGTTTTACGATATCGAAGCGAACAAAAATTCCAGCTGGATATTAAATAAACCCTCGTTTATTTACACAGTATCGGTCAATTAGCCGCGTTTATTTGACGAGCAAAAAAAAAAGAATTCTGTCCTTTCGTTACGAACGGCCAACAACCGTCCAACACACTTTATTTAACCGTGAATTTATTCGACGAGAGAACAACGAAAACAGTGTCACTGTCAGAACGCGCGATTCCACGCTGTCAATTTCAATTTACGACGGCCGATCCGTGTCCGGTTATAATTCCCATCGAACCGGCAATAAATTTTCCATTAAACGAACGTTTCGAATTATCAATTTCCTCGATTTTCTTTTTCGAGTTCGAGTTTTAACACACGTGTTCAGCAAATAAGCAGAATCAACATGTTTTTCAATTAAACTTGATAAAAAGACGGGGAAAATGTGACAACTACTGTTATTGCAAAATATTTGATTAAAATTATGAATTTTCAAATTGAAGGGAACGGAGTTCCAAGTTTCTTTTCTCTTTGGAAACTTGTGACGTTACTAATTTCATAAAATAATAGCAATTTTCAATGATTAATTATCGAAATGGCGAAATGTAAAAACTAAATCTAGATCCACATAACGTGTATCGTCGTTCTGGGGTTAAACGTCACAACTCCCGTAAGAAACATATACGATAAAAAGGGGAAAAAACCCATTTTCACCTGAACCGACCGTGTATTTTCTATTATCGCGAGACAATAATAGACCGACAGATCGGCGAGGGAAATTAAAATTATAGCTGGTACAAAAGGATCGAGGCTGGGCCCCGTTGCAATCAGCTCGGCTGAAAATTGAAAGAACGGAAACGGGAAATCCTCGTTCGATCGCAGCGTTTCGTCGCACAATGCACCGATTATGATTTTACCCCCCTCGACAGGGGAGGCAGAAGTTCTTTGCCCAAGTTTCTGGACGAGAGAGGAGGGGGAAAAAATTCGAACGATTGAACGCCATTTCGATTAACTTTTGTCACGGACAAACCAATGAAGCTTCCAGCAGAACGATTTAATTAAAAAATTATCGTTTCAAAGTATCTCCGGATCCCGACGGTAAATATTGAATTCTCTAAATCGATTACTTCGAAGGATAAATTTGATATTAGAAATTTATCAATTTATTTCCACTGCTATTAAATTAGATTCATCGAGAGATTCTGTCGCGAAATATGAAATTGAAAGATAGATAAATTGAATATAATTCGAGCCAAACTTACGTTCCAGTATCAAAAAATTAAATTAAACATAACTTAAGTCATAATTCTTAGCATGTAATTACTCGTTGAAATTCTTGTATAATCGATAGTTAATGACACCAAGATAACTTTAGACTGTTGAACTTGAAGAAACGAGACTTTCAGTTTTTGTCAGGTTTTGAGAAAAAAATAAAATATAGCTGCGTGCAAAGAAAATTGGCAGGTGGAACGGAGTAATCAAAGTTTCACAAGAAAGGAATAACACGGAACGTCTACGATCGGAAGTGGGATTTAACAACAGTAGTCTGAGAGACGAGTTCCCTCTTTAATTACGGCCAACTACGTCGATCAGGTTTCAGAGCTACCCTTAATAATATTCGTTCTTCGACAAGACCGATCTTGTTGCTTTATTCTAAACGCACGCAAAGATACTTCTAGTTATACCCTTATGAATTTGTTTTCCTCTCGTCAAATCATTTTGCTAAAAACGATGACCAAACAACAATAAATATTCAATAAAATATGATATATTTAAGAGAATCCGTGATTTTTGCTCGTTCGAGGATGAATAATGTAATGATAAACCATATTATCAAATTTTTAAAGCCCTTAAGTCGAAAACTTGGCAAAACAGAGAGCTATAATTATAAGTACCGAGCGTCGCCGATCTTTCGAAAGAATTCCTGCTACATGTAGGATACGATGTGATAAGAAACTGGACAAGATCAAATATAAAATTTCCAAGTCCCCAATTCGCTAATTTGAAAGAACGAGAAATGGAAGTCTTACAATGGAGAGAAAAAAAATTTCCAAGTCCCTATTTTATTAGTTCGAAGGAATTTGGAAGTCTTGTCTTAGAACCTGGAGCCGAGCTTCCGCAAAATTCTTCTTTACCCGCCAGTTTCAAAACTGATCAAAAACCATCGCTTCTTTTTTATATATAACTTTCTCCGTTTTGATAAAAGTTGTTCGCAAGCTTTTGATCGGACGCTTTAATGCCGGATTGTATTCTTCAAAGTCATCGAGTTATCCCCTCGAAGCTTCGAACATAATCACGGTTCCACAAAGACCAGGTAACTTATCGTTCCTTTTCAAAACATCTAACCGGGATTACCGGCCACCCTTTTGCAGCCTCGATCGATATCTCGATTCATCGAAAGATCCTCGAAAGGGGCCAGAAGATATTTCAAAGATCCTCCAAACTCGCCAGGAACTACGTTCGAACTGTCTCGAAAACTATAGCGATTTTCCAAAGTCCGGTGAAAAAAAAAAAGAAAAGAAGAAGAAGAAGCAATCGCGCCGGTCTCGAAGAGAAATCTTCGACGATAGGCTTATCACGGCTCTAGCCAACTATCTACCGAGGGTTATCGCGACTCCTTTGCGAATTTTCGACGAGCTTATCGCCATTCTTGCCGAAGCTGTTCGTCGTTTTTCGAACAGCTTGAAAAAAGATCGCCGACGCTCGTTGCCATCGTTCTTTGTTACAGTCAAGATGAGATTCGGTGATTTTTTATACTTTTAACCCTTTCGACTATAGTCTAATACAAAGTATTAAAACAGAAATTTTATAATCATAATTAGATATTAAATACACGAATTTAAATAATTTAATATGATGGGTTGGCAATTAAATATCCAATATTTGTATTTATCCTTACAGAAATATTGAATAGCTGTCGGAGTAAATATTATTCGAATTAATCATTCGATATATTATTGGTGATTTGTGTATCTCATTGGAATCAAATTTGCATGATTTTGATATTAAATAAATAGGAAGGTCGTGAATTGAATTGCCAATCTATTGTATTAACCCTTCGCACTCGAGTGGTTAATTTATCGGAGTATTCTAAAATGCGAAATTTCAGTTTCACCCGTATCAAAATATAGAAAATTCTTAACTTAAATTTCTAACACTTTTCTTCCGACATAGTACGTTTGGTTTCTGGAAACGTAGCTGGAAAATTAGATTACATCCGATTACGTCCAAAAATGTTTCGAATACAAAGGGTTAATATCCAAGCGTGATAAAAGGATCAATTGGCTCTTGATAAAATTTCATATTCTTTCAAATATTTCAATGAAACTTTCAGGGTATACGGCAAAGATATTGAATTTGCCGATATTAATGAGAAATGAAAGAAGAATAACAGGGATTTTTATCGTCTACCATGATTTCGATAATTTCCACTGAAACTTATCCCGATTGCGTGAAAGAAATTCTATTAAGACCGATGTCGGTGCCGCGAACAATCTTCTGGAAAGTTAATACGGAAGTTGAATTCACTTCGTTAAAAGTATAACGACTCGGCTTCCAACTTAACTTCCGAGCTCGTTCAGCCTCCACTACCGTATTCTTTTGTGCAACGAACGCCGTAAAATGGTCTCAGCTTGCATTAAGTTATCGCGGGGAAATATTTTTCTTCGAAAGAATTTTTAAATTTCTCCTTTCGTACAATGAATTGCGTCCGAAAAGACAAATCGAACAAATCAACTCTTTCCGATGCACGTTTGCATGTTAGCTGTCGGACGATGGATGCTGGGTCAGTCATGACCCAGATCTACGAAACGTATGCAAGGATATATTAGGTGTTCGAATTCTTCGACGCAACGTTGTAGTACGGTGAAAGAGGTAGGTTAAAATAAAAGTAGTTTAACGCGTTGAATACCACAGTGAAAACGGACCTAAAACCTTCCAATTTGACGGCTTGCATTGTTAACTCAATATTAAGATCGTCTGCAGTTTATTTCATACTTTTTTCTATTATTAGTTATCTGATTATAAAAAACATGTGCTCCGATCACCGTAGCAGTCAACGTGTTAAAGTTTGAAAATGAAAATAAGAATGATTATAGAATTAAATTTAAATTAGCGTCATCACGATACTCCTTCGTCCGAGGATAATAAAATAAAATAATTTTATTCGCAAATGGTGATTTGCAATATATGCTCCAACAATGAAATTTCTAGAAAGTAATATAAATTCCGCGAAAAATTCAAATTTTCGCTGAATCGATCGATTTTCAGGCTGGAATTAAACGATTGCGTTTATACGTTGTTATAAAAATAATGTTTATTACCAGTCGTACACTGAGCCACAGGAATATTTCATTCGATAAAATAAATAAAACCGATGGAACCATATTTTCGATACAAACTTTAGAGAAAATCGGCGTTTATGTGTGTTCGGTTAAATTTCGATTCTCGTCTCCTCCCGTATTCCCGCGAAATGTACCGTAACAAAAATACGCAGCTTCTTTTGCTAAATAAAAAATATCGAAATTATTTTACAGCTGCAATATCTGTACCAATTTCCAGTTTATTCGGCGCTTTTTTTATTTTTATTTTTAAACGATTCCATGCCTGAACGAATTTATTCTTCCTGTATTTCGAAACTTCCTATGCATTGATTTTTAAAGAAAACAAACCTTTTATTTCACAAACTAATCCCTTATACTTTTCCACTTTTTTTTTTCCTCTATGTTCAAATAGACTACGATAAACCATCAGACGATAAAAGAACAATCAACGACAGGACGATTGAATAATTTTACGAAAATTCGAAAGTATTTATTGATTCGTTTGTTGCAAAAACACTGGCACTTTTTATATTTACTCGGACAATACTCAACTAATTATAGTACTAACGCTTGAAATGCAAATTTTATTTATACGATAAATTCTTTTACTCGGAGGGTGTTTCTTTACGTTTAACCATCGTTTCATAACAAACGGACTAAAATGTTCTGCATAAATCATGAAAAGCTTAAGAAAAATTGGTCCAACTTCTCCAGAACCTTTCTGCCGTCAATTCTCATCAAAAACAAACTCCTACGTGAAACGCCGTCTTGCGGACCCATTATTTCCTTTTACACCTTGTAAATACTTTCGCGCGATACGCAGTCAGGCCGCGTACGAAACACCATAAGATGTCCTACAGGCCGGTCCAAAAGTGTCGACGGTCGCGTGCACGAGGGTCATTATCAGCGATGTTCTAATATAGTCGTAGCCCCTCGTATTTTCCGCTCTGTACAAGGATTCCAAGCGACGCCTGCAACGCCAGCGTCGGGGCGCTGGATTATTGTGCAGGCGAAACGAGTATTGCGCTGCAAATGACAATTTGTTAGAGTTCTCCGCGCTTTCCTCCCCGCGCCGGTCCTGCGCCACCCCTGCCCACCCTTTCGCCACCGCGGAACCCCTCCCTAACCGTGGCTTCGTTCAGCCAGCAGCAACCAGCTCGTTCTGGAAATATTTCAGGAACAGCTCTCGGTTCTTGGCATCGTACGTTTCGCGAAACAGTTGGCCAGGGTGCTGGAGGGTGTTTGTTGCGGCTGGTTGAAACGCAACGCTTGCGACAGCAACGCCATCGCGTTCGGAATACGCTTCTTTTGTCTCGTTTCAGTGCGTTATTTCCTACCACTGGATAGAAATATACAAAGGTGTTTCGAATTTCGACAATCAAGATTTATAAAGGTCTAATTGTAGGCTCTGAATACCTATGTCGGTTTTAACCGCTTGCTGCACTTTGTGTTAAAATTTATTTTACTCAATGTTCAAAATGACGTTTATTGACGTAGACACATTTTTTATTCGAGCTTTCATATCTTCTTTTGTGGTAGGCGGAATTTCTACCACCTTATGCTTCAAGTATTCCCACAAGAAAAAATTTAATGTAGTTATAGTCTGGTGACTGGGGTGCTCACCAGCATGGTAAGTTGTACTAAATCGTTTACAAGTTGAAGAAACTTTGAAGTTGATTCTCACGGAAACGAGAAAAGAAGAAAAAATTTTCTTTTTTAACGTAGAATCACCCCCTGCCTGGTTATACTACGATTACAAACTTAAAAGATGAATTTAGGACCCCAAAACAAAAATAATTTGTTTTTGTTTTGAGGTCCTAAATTTATCTTTTAAGTTTGGCCATTTAATCCGGAAACACCCTGTATAATACGCTTTGTTCAGAATTACGAGTATGATAACTTATTTGAAGATTATCGAAATCGAAGGCACTCCCTTATTCTAGATATTTACCCTAAAAATAATTGTTTATAAAAGCCAAGTTACCAAAGCATATTCTGAACGAGGCATAATTATTCCCTTGCCGTACTTTGTCGAGTTTGACGCGGGACGCGCTTAGCAGCTCAAATATGATAAATCTGGCTTGTATTGCCAGCACAATTGAATTTTAAATGTAATTCCAACTATAATTGAGATAACAAACTATTGTTAAACGTAAATTGTATATAACATTTCAATTTTCCTGGTTTGATTTAATACTGTAACAATAAACAGTTATCTGTGTCTGACGCATCTACCGAAACAATGATACGGCAAAGGATTGATAGAATTAGTAAGAACGATTTGCCTTTAATTGTCAATACCTCAAAGTTGCATTCGAAAATTCTGGTATAAGTTATTCGTTTAAAAACATCTGATTATTTCTGGAAAAATTCACAGAACAAGTTTTGCTGCCTGTTCAAGTTTCTGTTAAAAAATTGTACTTTTGACTTCCAATAACTGGTCCACAATCCATACGTCGAAATTTACATTTCGTCCGAAGAAAGGAACAGACTTCCAACGAGCAACCGGAAGTACAGAGGGGTTGGTATAGGTCACAGAGGTTAAGCTAGATATCGTGGTAGGCAGACCAATATGATAAGGACGTATTTTAAGGTTCGATGAGCATCGGTTTCTCTCCCTCCCCCATGTACTACCGCATTCCTCCGTGGTACCTCTCAATATCGGCGAGTTCAATTGATCGTAACCCATTTTATATATTGGAGCGGTAAAAATGTCGCGTTTCCTTCCCCCCTGTTCGTCCAATCTCGAACGACCTCAACCTTTTGGCCACCTTTCTCATTCTTTCGTTTCCGCACCGATGTGTCCTGTTTCTTTTTTTCTCTCTCTCTCTCTCTCTCTCTCTCCCTAACCTCTCTGTCGATTCGTTCTTTGTGTTGCGAACGTTAGAGACGAGCAGCTACGAAATTGTTCAGCTCGAAGAGCGGAGGGAACGAAAGAATCCAATAAACGCAGTCCATTGTTGCTGGAAGACACGACTAATTGCGACAGAAGACGAATTCCGTAGGAAACCGAACGGGTGATGTGTTTTTAAGTTAAGATATCACCACCGTCTTCGGAAGAAGTTCAACTTCTTCTAACTGTTCGTTTAACGATGGGCAGATATATTCGTCGAAATAAATTCATAAATATCGTGCTGTAATCTTGACACAAAGGATTTCTAATATACTCTTTAAGAAGGTACATATTTTTTGTTTTGCTTTAAGTTAATGATGTTAGGTCTCATCCGCGAAGGGTTAAAATGTTTTTTTCTGAATAGAAGGTGATGGATGGGGTTGATCTGAGAACGAATAAAGCAACTGAAAGGCAATATCTATCAAACGCTGTTGTATATAAAAACGTTAATAATATGTTTCAAAGCTGGACAGAGCGTTTTAATTATTTCTACAGAACCGAAAGATGAGAGTAATTACAGATTTCTGTTGCACCAAATTAAAAATTCCAAAGCTTGAATACCTGAATTAACACGTTGAGTGCCACAGTGAAAACGAGCGTATGTAGTCAGACACGTTAAAATCCAAATTATTTACGACGCAGACAATTAATTTTGTAATTTGATAGCCAGCATTATTAGCTTAATTCTAACGCTATCCATGGTTTCTTTCATCGTTCCTTTTTTAAATTATTCGATTGCAAATAATTTCCACCGTGGCAGTCAGCATGTCAAGGATTGGCATCCTTGCTAATGAAACTTTCAATGTGTTTCGCTGCTCACGGCTGCGTTCGCGCGTCGGTGGAAAAAACAGAGTAAATGATCAGAATCGAACAACACGAAAACTCTGATCACTTTTGATCGCGAGAGTAGCGATCGGATCAAGCACGTTTTTTTTCCAGATGAAATCAATCAACTAAGAGGTTCGAAATGGTGGCCTGTTTCAAAGGCGCCCTTAAGAAAGGAAAAAATCACCGCACAATCGAAGGAAAACCAATCAAGCAGCAATATAAGAGGGATTAAGAGATCGATCGGGATCGAAGGAAGAGGTAACACCGAAAAAATTTCCCCGTGAATTTCATCCAACCCCATTTCGCCCCATTCATCCACAAAAGAGTCTTATCGATACGCTATTCGTTCAATGCCCCCTCTCCCCTCCCCCTATCGGCCATCCTGCTAGCCGTATACTCGTTAATGCCCGCGTTCAAAGAGTTGGATGACCTAAAAGGTTCCGCTGCCAGAGCTCGGTGAATGCATTCCATTAAACGAAGGCCAATGAAAAATTCACTCGGTAACAAGAAGAAAGCGAGCCAGCAGAAGCTTTTCGAAACAAAAAGAAAGGAACAAAAACGGAGGAGGGGAGGGAAAAAGAAAAAAAAAAAGAAAAACCGTGGACGATTTCATTTCTTTGTGATCGTTGATTCCTCTAAGAAGAGAAATCCAACGTACCCTATTCCTCTTCCATTCCTCTCGGTTCAGGAACGATCACGGATAGAGGAATCCAATAAACTGACTCTCTGTGTCGTTGCCACGTACCAACCCTCTCCCTCCCGTGCAACCCCCTAGCTAATTACAAAGGAACACCGGATTCGTCTCGAGGATCGATCGAATTTTCACCAAGTACGCCCCGTTTGTAACACGATACCGATTCGACGTGTCGACCGGAACTGGTACACGTACATACGTATTTTGCAATTAACAATTGGTCTTTGAGAGTTGCGCCGTTGTAAAAGGATTAATTGCGACTTTGAGCTTCGAGACACTATTCTCTGAAGCAGACTTTTTTTGCCCGTGGCTCTTGTGTTTAAAATAAAATGATTAACAATCGGTCTTTTGAGGATATTCGTGTACTCCTGGTAAAAGGGTCGATGATTTTGCTTGTTCCGTTTTATTGGCAACGAAATTCCAATTTACAATCGAAATAAGCTGTATTCTAATTGATAATCTTTGGTTATAAGGAAAAGCCACTATTTTAATTGATTGTTTGTAACATTATTTCTATTAAGATTAACGTTAGCTCTGAGTATTCGGATAATTTCTTTTCCTATATTCCTTTCAAAGATATAACCGACTTTTAAGGTTTTCAGCATCAAAATACTGTCCTCCGTGTTGAAAATTCTTGTGTCAGAAACAAGAACTTTAGCAAGGTTAAACGAAATTTACTCGAATACTGGGAATGTAGAACACGCGACAAAGCAAAGGATAGATTTCCTGGCACAGAATCGCACGGACCCTAGGACCGGTGCTTTTTGCACGGTCCCTTCCGTCATTCCTCTTGCTCGAGCAACGTTCAAGCTTGTTCGATCGCTGCTACTTGGACAACCGTGCTCGCAGGAACAAGCTCGTAAGTATCGTACGAAGGAATGGAGGATGTCGATTGAAAAACTTTCGAACTCGACGAGTTTAACCGGGTCTTCGTGTCCGATGGATCGAGCAGTGTCGTAACGTTTCGATATTTATCCAGTTAACCGTTTGCCTTTAAACGAAATTCAATTTTGAAAGTTACTTATCAGATTTCATAAGCAAATTTTATTTATTATTTTAAAAAGAATTAGATTATTAACTATTATTGGTGTAAAGGTGGGTTCCTCGATTTGGTGGGTAATAGCTTTTTGAAAATATTAAAAAAAATTCATACTTTGACTTTGGTAAGCAGTTTGTATAAATATATTATATTGCAAACAGAATCAATCCTTTGCGAGCTAGATGGGATACAAGATACAACGAAACCCATATCGTCTAAATTTATATATTTTTAAGAATATTATCCCTAGTTAACGTAGAAACTATAATTTATTGCGTTGTTCTTCTTCGCCTGGTTCACAGAGGATTGAGGATCAAAAAGAAATCGAAGATTACAAGATCCGTCGATACCATAAAATATGCACCGGTCAAAATGTTCAAAGTGTCTTTTAATTGGCTTTTTTTTTTACACCGCGCGAACCGTTATGAAGCATCGTGAAAAAGGTTTTGGCCAACAGTCAAAGGGAAGCAAAGGTTCCGATAGAAACAATGAATGAATAATGAGCTGTACATTGGCGTGGCAGCTGAACGAAGCTGAAAAAACCCGAGCAATTCGCACCTTAGACGAACGGGACGGATCCTCTCGAGACTTTACTCGCGAAAACTGCCATGCTGTTACGTGTTTCGCGATTAATCACCCCGAACGAGAAATACGGTTTGCACGGACGCGACCGGGTGGCAGCATTTTGTTTACTCGTTCCCGTGGTCCTTTTTACTCCCGTCGGTAGTCGTCGAAGGAAGTTTCGCTCGAACGAGATGTTCCTAGGACGAAAAATAAGTCGAGCACGAGGCAAGTTTCGTCCAGTTGGCAAACGATCGAACTCGAAACGGAAATAACGAGTTTCACAGCGTCGGAAACGCGACCGGTTCGTTCCGGTGCCTGTGCGGTGTCAAATTAATTGGATTAAACGGCGACCGATCAATTTTTAACGAAAGTACAAACCAATCCATTAGATTTCGAGTGATTTCGAGCGAAAATCCACGAAAGTTACAAGGGTTGTACGTGTACCATTGGAAAACATTGTTTTTCCCACTGTTTTGTAAGTACTTTGCTAGCATGATTCAATCAATCGATAGACGATCGATTTAAAAAAAAAAAAATAGAAGGCAAACACGATATCGATCACTCACAAATTCGTCATTATTTTAACAAACAAATGATTAATAGCATTAAATAATATTTCAGAAAAAGCAAAAGACGATGAATCACGACTTGAATACTATGCGGTTCTCTGTCCATCGAATCAAAATTCAATAAAACAGAAGTAATATTTTTAGATAGTTTCAACAAATATTAACACGTCAATATTATACACAAAGATCTCCGATTGTATCGAAAAAGGAGTATAACACCGCTGTTTAAGATTGAAAAATTCAACCCTTGGTACTAATTCGCGACGAAAATTACGATGATAAAGGTGATGTTGTATTGTTCAGATTAAATCGGGAAGAACAAGGGTCGGGTCCAGGGTTGGATGATTAAACTGGACTGATATACGAGGGGATGCGGTTGTCCATCGAGACCTATCAGTGGCGTGTTCAGACTCGCGTAGCCACCTTACAAACGATGTTGTTACACTTAATCGCGGGTGGTTTTCCCCATTTTGCCCGGTTGTGGGGGACAGGTTAACGGTGGCAATGAATTCGAGCCGTGTCAAGGGATGAATACCACCGCACCATTCGCATCAATAAAAAAAAGCACGCAACGTTGAAAATTAAACCTAATTTTCACTATCTCCGATGGCAAAAATTATTTCGTTCCGAGTCGTTTAGATTTTAATATGATAACGTCTTTATATTGTTCCAAGGATCCTATACTTTTCATTCGTATCCCAATAAAGTTTGTAAAGTGTAACTTAATACGCTTTGGCTCTGGGAATACGGACATGTTAAATATATTTTTGTAATTCTGTCCGTCTTTCAGTTTATCGTTTCTGTTTCAGATCGTCGCGAAGATAAGGGTGCATCTTCTTCAGGATACGGTCACGGTTTCTATTAGAACGACACGAAAGTCTTTCGAGCTCGGGGCTGTTTCCAGCGGCGTTTAACCCGCCTCACACCCCTTCGTTTTCTATCTGCGTCTTCGTTGGCGTAATTAAAAGATTACGATCAGAAAGCTTTTCGCTCGACTGTCCCCGATTCGCGTTCAAGTAATTTGCAAGTTGGCCGGTGTTTAACGAGAAAAAAGTTCGGTTGAAATGCGAACGGGTTCCTCGCTATCGTTTCATATGGTGTTTATTCGATTTTTTAAGTGGAAAAAGTTGAATCACCTTTAACGCTCGTAATTATTTCTTGATTTCATACAAAAATGTCAAAATTAATCGTTTGCGTTCAAATGATTCGACGTACTTATTTCATTGGACACTTTTTAAACATCGAATTAGTAAATATCGATGGAATAGTGAATATTTGTGTTTACAAAATCTTGCGAACAAAATTGACTCAATCTTTCAACAGCGTGTGGGTAAATTATTAAAGCTACAGTACATAATTTTAATTTATATTCCGGAGACGATGCAAAATTAAAAATTTTCTACGTTGAAAATTGTCAAAATTCTTTAATCGTTTTACATATTTTCACATTAGCAACATCTTTCATTTACACAATTTTTAATTTTGCGCCGTCTGCAAAATATAAATTAAAATTATTTCGTTCTTTTTAGTGCATTCCGGAATCGGTTGTATTTTTTTTTTTCCAAAAAGTTTTTTTCGATATGTTTGTTGTATAATAGTCGACGTTTTGTAAGCTTTTGTATTATTTTGAATATTAAGTATCGACGTCTCGTTCGTGGGGAGAAGAAATACTCGACGAGAATCAATGTCCGGTTAACATATTACCGAATCCTTCGTGTCACATGTATTAATATATACAGAAATATACCGAAATATATTAAAATTCAACTGGTCGATGATATATCAAGCATTTAATATTTTCGTAGTTTTGAAAAATTCACAGCACAGCAGTTTTATGGATATTCACCTTCCGCCAAAAGATGTCACCACGTTACCGAACCGAAAAATATAATCTCCAAATTTGTATATTACTTTCCCTAATCGACTAATGTTATTTAAATCTAAATTAACAGGAAACATGACGCATTAAGAATCCCACAGGTCAACGCGAAACATTCAACGGCGGCGAAATTCCTGGCAATAAATATAAAAAAACATGCCTAAATTTTATGCAGTAGATAGCTCAAAAGATAGAGGAAAGTGCGTACATAATAACGCAATTTGTTGCAACGCGATATCTTAATTAGTTCCTGAGATATAGGGCTTCAAAGTTTGTATAGCGGCCGGCGCGTACGAGGGAAATCCCGAATGGGCCGTAGACTTTTTTCTAGGAAATTCATAGTACGCATTACCAGGAATAGTAAAGGGTTAGACGTAAACAGTGACCACGTGACCGCCACGCTAGACACTCGCTGTCTGGGTCCAAGCGTGCGGCGGCAGCGAATTTCTACAAAAATTACGTTTGTCTTTACACGACGATATCTCAGGAACGGATAAAGATATCGATGTAAATCAAAAACCGAATTAAAGAGGAAGATTTCTACTTTCTTACGAATCTAACTTTATACCGAAATTCGAAACAGAACTTTGTTGGCAGACCTTTGAACTTTTAGTAATTTTAATACGCGTTTCTTATGCAATTTAACATAGTTTCTGACTTTCAATTGCTTCTAACAATAGAATATTATTATAAATATCTATCACACGCATTATTAACGATTCTTTCGTTTACATCTCGGTGTAGTCGGCGAACAAAAAAAAAAAAAAATTAACATACATGCCAAATTGAGTAACCTCCTTCTTTTCGAAGTCGGTTAAAAAGATAAAAACATACAGCTACAATAGCTCTTCGAGTTTCATGCTAAAATAGTGGAAAATGAATTTGAAAGCATATTGTTTTCATGATATTCGGAGCTGTATCGATAATAAACAAACAAAAATAATAATAATAATCCTAATTGCAGCAATATATTCGAGCCATTTAAAATCGACGCCGGGCGAAATATTAACCATTCACAAAAATCCATTTGCACTGGAAGAATCCAAACGAAATTTTTACACTTTAGTAAATAATAACTTGACTCTGATGCAAATGCAATAAAATTGACCAGACCATATTACGCTAAAGAATAGCACGGAATCTATCGAGGGTTAATTCAGTACGCCCGAACCCCTGTCAAACGGAAAAAGGAAAAAGAACATAAGAAATAAATCCACGATACGAGGGGTGGAAAATGGTCGTCGAAAACGACGGCTAGAACCCCAAGTACCATTTACAGTGTGAAAGGTCACCAATCACAACCGTCACTTGGTACACGATCCGATAAAAACACCTCGAGAACTCTAATTAGCAGCCGAAAGAAAGAAATAAAGGCACGATTCATCGTACTCGATCGACGACACGATAATTCGCCCCCCTGGTTGAAAGTACCCAACACGAGAAACCGTTCGACCCTTGCAATACGATCACCTTAAATTACTCGACTCAACGTACGAACGCGACTAAAACAATTTCATTCGCAATTTTGTACTTACTTCTGAATAGAAGTAAGATCGAATGATCGACGACTGATTCCGACGACAAAAATCACCAGAAATGGTTAATTCAGAGTTTTAATAAACAATTCTGTAGGAAGGAGATTGAAAGTCCTCGAAATTAATTCCGAACCTGACGTATTCAATCGTCGTTCGAAGATTGCCCGTCGATGGCTGATTGTGGCGACCGAGTACAGTCATCCCTGGTTGTCGAAAGGGTTGAAGCAAAGTGTTACGCAGGCTCGAACGAACGATTAAGCGTCGTCGAGTGTTTTATTTAACGTTGAAGGTGAAACGGAAGTAATTACGGTTGTTCGAAGCGTAAAGGAAGGCTAGCAAGGGCGGAGGGAGCTGTGCGGTTACGAGGGTCGGGGCCGAGAAACCAAACGGAGAACCGAAGAGTGTACAGAGAAGGGAAACTGGTGCTTGATTGAGCAGGTGGTTAGACAACTTGACCGCGAGAGCACAAACCCGAAAGCATTTTGGTAATTAAAGGGCCGATTAAAATCGTATCGTGCCCGTAATACAACGTTCATGTTAATTGAATTTGATTGAACTTCCGTTTAAATCGCAACGCGACGTACGGATCGTTCCGTTTCCTCGAAAAATCAATACGTTCCCCGTTGTTACGCGTTTGTAAATATTTTTCCTCGGATTTTGCTGAATTTCTGGAAAACTGAATTCCATTTCGCGGGATCAAAATATATATCTTGAAAATGGATGCTTTCAATTTTCGTTCAGCTCCTGTTTTCTTTTTTTTTTTTTCGTTTTCTTTTCATTTTGTTACATCTTTTTAATTTGCAACGTGAAGATATTTCAAATATCCTGAAATACTTGTACCACGATTGGACAAAGATAACGAATGGATGAAATATAACGTATGTTAATGCAAATTATCGACGTACGTGTTTCAAATTGATCCAGCTAATTATATTCGATATTTATTGAATTGAAGACTGATATTTATTTCGGATACATTCTCCGCATGAAACGAAGCATCCTTTTCAAGTTTTTATGAAATATGTTTCAACGTGATTTTTGCGAAAATCATAAAGCGTTTTGATTCGTTGAAGAAAATCTGCAGATTCCAACGATTTTGATATTAAAATAAGACTATAATTTATTGTGGTAAAGTATCATCGAAATTTGTTAAGATTTACGTGTTTAAACGTGTCTTTCACAGATTTCTGTGAAGCACGAATAATCGTAGTTTTTCCGAAAATTGATGAAACGAATGCAGAAAGCTTGTAATTTCTTGAAAAAATCTACAAATTTTCATAGTTCCCATTTTGATTATTATGGTTTAATATAACAAATATATGTTTATTTAAAATTGCAATTATACATCGAACGTGTCACGTATGTTACAACCTAATAGCCATGGATTTGCAGTCAGAGGTGTGAAAACGCGTGTACGTATAAAACATCCCTCAGCATTCCGGATGGACAGGTACGAAAGCATAACCGAGGCTTTAATTTCTTTCTGGTCCCGGTTTATGTACACGAAACGATCCATTGTACGTAGTCACGGCCGACGCACAAATTGAATCGGGCAACGGCAACAGCCGCAGAGCACACTGCTGGTCGGGGATAATTTCGTAGGTTCGCGGGCGAAAATGAGGGTTTTTTAACTCGTTTACCCCTTTGCGGTCCTAACTAGCCAGGAAGCTAGCGTTACCTGGACCGTGTTACGTTGCCGCGAAAGAGTCGGAACACGGGTACCGATTGTTTGGCAAATGACGTTATGGCCGCTCGATTCGCGACCCTCCCAAGAGAGAACCGAAACTACCTTTGATCCTGCGAATACGAACTAGCCGCAAAACGCGTTCACGTCGATACCATACACGATTCCATTCGATTCGTGGCCTTAACCCTCCTCGTTATCCATTATCAACCCAATTAAAATACAATCTCGATTATTTTACAATGAACAGTTTGCGAAAATCAAAGGGTAACTATTTATATGTTTTCTATAGAAGAAGAATAAAATAGGAGATTAAAAATAAGGATAATAGAAATTTTTCTAGATGGAACACGTACTAATCTAGTGTTGAGAGCAAAAGGATTGAACCGACGATAAATCTGACCCGAGCGAACGGTGACAGGGGAAATCGGATGGAAAAGAATACAATTCGCGACAGGGTGTCGTCTCGTTTACTAATTAATCCTTCGGGAACCGAATTGGGAAATTCGCATTCCAGTCGGCATAATTACACACATTGTGCGAAGCAATGCCGGAAACAGGAGACGCAAACGGGCAGTCCAGCCCGTCATACGTTAATTAATTAGATTTCGCGTGATTCGAGCGACAGCACAACGTAGAAACTCTAAATTGATTTTTCGGTTAATTATTTGCTCGAGAACATGGAAGCCACAGGTTGGCATGCCTTATTTAACGTTTCATCCGAACGGTCGGGGACAAACGCGAAAATATACAAGAAATTCAATACGTACTAATAATTAATCGTTTTATTACAATCAAATCAAT
The DNA here is from genome assembly GCA_943735885.1 of Stelis phaeoptera. NCBI lineage: Eukaryota > Metazoa > Arthropoda > Insecta > Hymenoptera > Megachilidae > Stelis > Stelis phaeoptera. The sequence goes on along the minus strand of OX030939.1, from coordinate 6,755,181 downwards.
TTTGTAAGATGCAATCGCGAGCTATGGAATATCATGAAATAAACTGTTGAATTTTTGAGAACGTATAGAATAGCATCGTTGATTTCTTTTTTTTTTTTCTAATTTTTTATTAACCGAAATGTATAGTTGCGGTCTCGTTTTGATTTCAACGAGGAGTTGCTTCGAAATGGAACAAATTTTGCCAAAATCCGATTGAAATTGATTAAAAAGCTGCGCGTAAAAATTTCACGATATTTTTGACCGAAACGACGGTCTCTGGTGAGTTGAAAGCGATGAATTCGCGTAAAATATTTGCGCAACGCGTTTAATTCCAAATATTATATTCAATAATTACGAACGTTACGAAAACACGCGGCATATCGTGTTGAATGTTTTCATGCAATTTTTGCCAAAAACCGGAAAAAAAGAACACTCGCGTGCATACGAAATATCAATAAATTTGCATTGAATACCGTCTTTCGAGTGTTAACGAAATTTTTATCGATAATACAATTTAATCCCTTGTTTTACGATGTTCGTAAATAACAATTAACTAGTTAGCGCTCGAATATCAAGATGAAAACTTGACTTGAAAATTGTGTTTAATATTTCCGTGAAAACTTTCCACATTGAAAATTGTATAAAGAAATTTAACACGCCGAGTGTTTCTCAAATATAACGTGTTCGAAGAAAGAGAAAGAAAATCTTCTAATTTTGAAATCGAAGTGTTATAATATAATCGAATAACTAAATGAATGAAAGAGAAAAGAAGCCTTTGAATAGAATTAATATTATATTCAAATTTTATATAATCAAACAGCTGATAACAAAAGGAGAAAAATAATTGAATGAATCGATCTGTCTGACTACACGCTTCCATTTTCACTGCGTCGGTCAAAATGATGATGAAAACTTCATTGTTCGATGATCACGATATATTCCACCCCCCTTTGTATTAAAATTTACGACACCAATATGATTCTACTTCGTGAATCAAGGGATTATTACTGTTTCAAATAAAAAGAAAACATAGACGAATTAAGGATCACGTTTCAAAATGTAGATACAATATAAACTGAATGAGACACCATATCTGTACACTGTTTGACACCCCTGAGCACCCTACTACTCTACATCGCTGTTTTTCCCTAAGAACTTCCGCTTGAAAGTTACCAGTTATTATGCCTAACCGAACGTTACTAAATTGGCCAATTTGCTAGCGTAATTATTACGGATTGCTGAGTTTAATAATAAATAGTTATTTTGAAAGAATCACAAAGTCGAATACTTATTACGTTTAACCTACTGCGGACCTAAACCAAGTTTAACGCGTGGTAACTTTTTAGCATTATAGCGAGTGGTTTGGGGTGCCATTTTCCCTAGAAAAGCACACGATGTATCAACCTTCGAACGGCGAAGTCTGGGTCAGTAGTAACCCAGACCTTGAAAAAATATATTACTTTTTGAAGAAGAAACTTTCACACGTTATTAAATAATATATAAAACACTAGTGGAACATTTGGAGAATGGAAGTTGTATTTAAAAAAGAAAAAATGACAAATGTTTGATCAATCTATGCAGCTTTATTTCAGATGCCAATTCGCTGCATTCTAATATACGAATGAAACCTATGTTTCATATTTGAAAATTTCCAAGTAAAGCATACGTGTGAACCGCTGTCCGAAGGTTAAAATTTCAAAAAACGATGCATCCAGATGATAAAACAGAGAATAGTGATTTGTGTTTCGTTCACTCACCTATCTCCTGGTTGGTGATCCTGCCACGGCACACGCTGCAAGCAAACAGGACGAGAAGAAGCGACAGGGTCGTGTGAACGAAAGCGGCCATCTCATCCCTGGGCATCTCGACGGCTCGACGTGGTGTCACGTCACGTCACGTCACTAGTAGTCACGCCAACGACACGAGAGTGTCTAGCCTTGTCTGTTCCCTTTCGTTCGATAGCACTTTGGTGTCCTTTTTTCTCCTCCTTCGACGCCTCGCGTTCTCCGTTCTCAACGAGAGAACCACAGTCCACCCTTCGCGTGGTTCAAGCTTCGTTTTCTTTTTTTTTTTCTTTTTTTCTTTTACAACGAAGCTGCGAGTTGCTGACGCTCCTACAACTCCCTTTTCACCGAGTTAACTCGCGCCAGGCTCTCTCGAAACCACTTTTTGCGACTCAAACTCTCGTCCGTCGATTGCCAGCTCTCTTCCTCGTTCTTTCTCGCTGGTTTTTTCGATTTCCCCTCGGCCGGGCTGGACGATTTTTTGCAACCTTCGGAACAGAACGGAAAATCGACGCGTCAATGATCGATACAGACGGGCAACAATGGTGATCGATCGCGATCGATCCGGCGCAAGTGGCTTTTATAGAATTCAATTGGCGCGGTCTCGTGCGACGATCGATGGATCGTCAACGTGTATCGCGCCATTTTGCATGTACAAAACGTGATAAATAATCAGATTCTAAAATACAAATCTGAGGAATTCAAAAGAAACGATCATAGACATTGTACCAATTGAAATTAATAAATAATAAGGCTGGATTTTTGAGATTCAAGAATTTTACCAGGCCGCATATCAAAACGCGTTTCAGAAACGAATGTGTTAATGAAAACGGGGCGCAACGTTGCACAAGAATCAACGACGGCTCGTACAAATTCCCAGATGGCAATTCGATCTCCATCCAACTGATAATTTCTTCCCGATCGCGCAATATCCCGTCGGAACCGAAAACTCCCTCGGCTCGAATCGGACAAAAGGCCAAGTTGAAAACTCGTTATCATCAGATACGCGAGCGAACGCGTCGCGACGCACTCGTTCCATTCAAAGCGCATCTTTTCACGCCGCGGAGTATCGCGAGTCGCGATATCGAGCTGCAAAACGTTAACGCGTGAATTTCGTTGGATCGCGCCACTATTCATCCACCCCTCTGGCAGCCGAACCCACCTACAGGGTGTCCAAGCTAATGTTACAACCTCGTTATTCCATAACTACTGATGATACGAAAGGTTGTTTATATGGAAATCGCGTGGCAAAATGGAAAGCATGTTTTGATAACAATGAATTTTTCTTTTACGATATTATTTGAAGAGACACGATGGTCGAGTTGTGTTTTTTTATACGAAACTACATTTCCTTTTTTATCTTTCTTTGATTCACGCGACTGATATTATATCCTTTGAAGTGTTCATTAAAATAAGGGGTGGTGAAATCTTTGCCGAACTTCCTGATATTTATTTTTAAAAATATTAAAAGCTTTTTTATCAATGTCGACAATTTTTGTGGAGCAAAGCAGAAAAAATTAATCTAAATATGATAATTTATTATAATATAGGTTATTATATTTGCCATCAATCCAAAAAGAGTTAAAATGATAACGAGGAATACGTTACTTTCCATTTACCGTGCAATTTTCATATAAATAACCTTCTTGTGTCACCAATAATTATAGAATAACAAGATCGAATCACCTCGGCTTGGCCACCCTGTATACGTGTCCGTGTCCTCATCCCTTTCGCGTATCCCATTCTGCTGATTTTCCTTTCTCGCAAGGGTTCGTATTCGTTTCCAGCAACGATTGCAAACCCCCCCCCCCTCATATCCTCGTCCCTCGACCAATCCCCTACATGCCTCGATTGCTGACGTTATGCGTTCGTTGTAATTCCGACTTTTTTTTTCGAAAACGTTGACGTTGGTGGGCGGAATTTGTACTTTCTTCCCTTTACTTTTTTTTCCGCATCGACCGCAAGATTCCTGAAACCGCCATTCGATTCCCGAGGGGTGCGACGGAAGGACTTTGAGATGCAAAGTGGTATTTGGTAAAACTGAACAACCGTGACGATCGAGTTAAGGGGTGGCTCTTTCGTCGACCATGGAAACGTTTGGGATACACTGATTGCCGTGAATGGAAATGTTGATACAGGATTCGAGTGAAAGTTGGAAGGTGAATTCGAGAACCAAGAGAATTCATCCCTTGTCCTACAGTATTATATATGTAAATTATGATTTCGATCTATTATCTTCCAGAAGTCTAAATGTATCTATAGTATTACCAAGAAGCTAACTTCTATTATAAATAAGTATCTTATATTACTATAAATATTAATATGATAACTATTCACTTCTACTAACTTTAAGCTTTCGGTGTTATTGAAAGTGTTAATCTTTCCAGTTAGGATATTAAAAATCAAAAATCTAGATGCAAAGCTGTAAATAATAGCGTATCTTATCGTATTTTTATAACACGGTTCGAGTATCGAGGAAATTCTCTTATAACACAATATTCCTGCAGATTTTGTGGAAGAAATTTCCTAAATTCTTAAAATTTAACTCTAATTTTTACAATACAAATTCCTCGTTTCACGTAACACGAATTCCTATAACACCGTACTTATCAAGAACCTAACAACCGTGTTACACCGGAATTGTCTGTATTTACAAATATACTCCAACAAAAAAAAGTCACGTCACTTCTGGAACAGACCCAATATTTCGTCCAAAGAATCGAACGAGTGAACGCGAAAGAATTAATCTTGTGTTAACAAGAATTCCCAAAAGAAACGTCGTAACGGCAGGCAACGTAATCGACTAGCTGTCCCGAGATTTCCATGTAAATGCATCGAGGAGCTAGCGACTATCCGGCGGTCAGCACGAGACCGAGATTGAACCCTAACGATCCTCTCTTCACCGATCTCTATACGACCATAAACGTGCCGGCGCAATAAGAGCGGGTCTTGACAATAGGCGAATCCGACGGGCCACGGGAATTCGATTGCGCCAGATATGCGCTCCAAATGCAACGTCAGTCTTTCAACACGCAGGAAAAGCCCGGAGCGACTACTGAATCCTCCGCTCCATCCACCCCTTTACCCGATTCTTCTCTATTTTTTTTTTCCATCGCCAACCTCCCGCTCCCACTTTTGTGCCGCGTTTCCAACCCGGCGCTTTATGAATATTCTTGGAATTTTAATGCACTTTTTGACGATCGCCATTCACGCCCAGCCGGCACTGGTCCGGAGTACGCGCAAGCCTTGGCACGCTCGCCGCGCACGCAGAACGTGCCTCAAATTCGCGGACGCGCTCGTCGAATATTAAAAAGGAATATAAATGAATGGCGCGGAAACGACGCGAATCCAGGCCGATTCATCCGCGGCTACGATTTCTTGGGCTCGATGTCTGCCGGACCGCCGCCGCAAAAAGAAGATTTATACCTTGGTTCGGGAAGGAAATATTAAAGCTTCCGGTGAGAAACTTTAACGATGAAGTTGGGACAACCGATCCTGTCGAACTGACTTGTCGACGAAATTGTTAGGGTGCTTTTGGTCGAAGTGGAGAAATAATGGTAGGTGAAATTCTTCGACCGTTCTATTCCTATTTCCTCATTTTTTCTTTTAATTTTACTATTGTTAACCGACTTCGAAAAGGAGGAGGTTACCTAATTCAATGAGAAATGTTTGGAAATAATTTTATTTAAATTATACCTATCTGTAATAAAAAATTTGAATATAAAATTCTGAAATCTTGAAACGAATGAAAGATATCAACTTTGTGATATCTTGAAAACTATAACTATGAATTAAGATTAAATTTGTACGAAACGAAAGTAAATTATGTGGATGTATCGTGGCAGTTTGAGAAAAGAAATTTCTGTTCGTTAAAGTGATTAAAATTTGTTACTAATAAGAATTTATCATCCAGCTTCTCTCACGATGAAAAATATCACGAAAGTTATATAAGATTTCGAAGTTAAGAACGTTCTCGCAAAACACTTCTTTAAGTACAATTTCTTAACTCTTTCCTCTGTCATTTTCTTTCCGAGAAAAAGTCGTGACATCGGCCCGATCTTTTTTGTCTTCCCGCCACAGACTACCTTCTCACGACTCCTTAATGCAGAAAATTGAAAAGAATAACTTGATTCCCAGCTTCTTTCAAAACTTCAGCAAGAAGTTCGGACAATCTTCGAGATACATTTTCCTGGGCGTGCCTGTTACCTTTTCCCGCCAAAAAAATTTGCAACAAAGTCTCACGTATTGCTCTCCTTGGTTAAAACGTCCTACCAGTCAGTTTCTCATTTTCCAAGATATTTTGAAACATTTGCAACTCGATACGATTCTTATTATTACGCCATTTATTATTTCTTGAACAAGTATTTGAATGCAAAAATTATTAAAGTAGAATTTATTCATTATTTCCAAATAACTCGAAATCCAGAAATCGCGATTGATTTTATTGATACACGAATCGAGCTGAAGGCAGAGAAAAAAAGGCGTGAATGAAAAATTGATAAACGTGAGAAAAAGATACAATAACTTGTAATGGTCGCATCGATCAGGTACAAAATCACCAGGTATTGTATACCGACAAACGACGGTGTCTTTCGAAAGGAACGATTCCTTGTTATTTTCGTGACCGCGAACGATCTAAATAATTGTTTTCCCAACCGCGGCTCTCTTTCGAGAAAATTGCCGGTTAACCAACGAACAGCGTCTAATTTCGCCCCCTTAAGGAATAACTGTAACGGTTCCCGGTAATTTCTATTCCGTCGTGTTACGTGTGAATATCCCTGCCCGAACCGGGAACAGACAATGCCGCAAATCGTCTTCCGAGGAGCGTTCTTTTCATCGGAAACAGAGATGTTCGATTTGCCGAATCGCACGATCTTACTTCGATGATTTACTTCGTTAATTTTGTACGACAAATGAAAGGAAAGCTTCCAATTTCTAACATCGTTTTCGACCGTATACATATAAAGAAATCGATAATAAATCATTCACGATGATGAATTTCTTTAATTTACTAAACTCAACTAACGTGTTTAGTATCATGACAATCGATAAGAAAACTATTATGCTATTTGTGTTTTAATTAATTACATTTCTCAGAAAGAGAAAAGTCTTTAGAATTTTTAAGAATTGCCAGCTATAAAAGTTTTAATTTCCTTTCGAAAACGATTTATCGTAAAGTGCTTCATACTGAAAGGGTTAATCACGAGTGAAATTAATCAAAAACAAGACGAAATCTCTTGCACGAGTTTCTAAACAGTTTCATTGGGCCGAAATCTTCCTTGAGATTAATTTAAATGTGCCAGCTACACTGGCTAGAAATGGTTCCCTCTTTGGAGACCGATTATTTACTACCACGCTCGAGCACAATGGTTCTATCGCAAGAACCTGCAATTTAGCGACCAGCTTCTATCATTGTCTTAATCTTTTTTCTTGTCGTTGATTCAATTAAATTCGTTGAATTTATTGCAGCCAAGGGAGGGTTCAGTTTTATAACGAACAGATTAATCCTGTGGATTGTTTCGTACAATGTTTGATAATACGATTTCGATGCTTGCTTTATAATTAACGGGTGGATCAAATAAAGAAAATTAACATTTAGATCCCTGTGTGTTATTACATACGAAGAAGTCGTAATATTTCGTACAATTCCTAGTACCTTCAATTTTCTTTTCTTTCTAGTGTTTTGGGTATCTGAACCTAAAAATCTAAATTTCTTGGTAACCCTATTTTCGCTTTTATATAAATTCGTCGAACATCGGCATTAACTGTAATTAGAATCAAAGTTGAAATTTAATTATACCAAAAGTACGAATCAAAGTCACGTTTGAAGCGTTGAGGAAGTTTCAAGAGAATTACGTATCGAAAACACCACCATGTATAGATAATGTATTACACTAATAGAACGGTTAGCAAACTTCTCATTAATAAAGCTAGAAAACATCGATAGAATCATGGTCGTTACGGTGAATGATTAATGTTTCGAAATTAATCTTAACAAGGATTAAAGAACAACACAATCCCTTGGGATTCTCTACAGGAATAAATAATGTGAAACGGTTCTCCCGTTTTCGAAGGTTTCGGCTATAATTAATCTTCGAACTAGCTCATAATCGAGGACCACTTCCAAATGGTGTATCTCTAAAAAAATATACATACCGAAAGTTGATCGGTGTAAGCGTGTAAAGTATGTTAACACGAGCATTGTTGTCTATTAACGAAATCTGAATACAGTAACAAATTTGAAGATTTTTGCAACAAATACTGACACAGTAATTCATTTCTAGACCTTCTAATATTCACTATCCATTTCTCTAGTCCATGAATATACAAATTCCTAATTTGTTCAATCAAAATGATTGAATATTCATATAACGATACGATGAAACTTCAAGCTCGTTTAGACTTACAGAATTGATCGTTTCAAGCATTTAAAACGATAGAGTATGAAATTGATGAAAATTGTGAATTTAAAACAGAATTCATAGAATGTATAAAATAGAGCTTGGAATTGGTAAAACTGCACGTTCACGAATTGGCACGAGAGAGACAACGCAGCGTAAGGGGGTGAAGGGTGCACGATTGCCTCGGAACAAAAGAACTCGACAACCGAAACTCTCACATCAGAGGGCAGCTTCGAAAAGGCCAATAATCTCTTAGCAATACATATTTGAAGCGACAAGAATGCTCGTTGTAAACGGAAACAACGAGGCTCGAATCCTGCAAGCAACGTCGAAAAGACATTTCCACTCTTAACTTCGCTGGAACAAAAAAGAAGAAGACGAAGGAGAAGAGAAACGAGCGTAGCAACGCTAAATCATAATTACATCGTCCGTTGCTCGACTCCTTTAAACTGGGTCGTGAGCATCTTTAGCGCCTCCATCGAACGCGACTGCTGTAAAAATGAATAAGCACGACAGGGAAACGGAAACGACGTCAGAAAAGAGCAACGCGAATTATACCCCTGTCTCTCTTCCTCGTCCAATTCGCTATCGTCGTGAATGGAACGGAACACGTTTCGCGATTGTTTCCGATCGATCGATACGATATTGCGTAAACGAGTCAACACCCGAAATCATTTGTAAATTGATACGTTATTCTTATTCGCTTTAAACTGCCAAGAAGGGTGTCTATATCTATGATTTATTAAAATTTTGTGTCTGACGATAAAGGGTTTAATAATCACGCATATAATTTATCGGAGAGCTTTTAAATAAAAGATTTGTTTCAATTAGTTTTTTGACACACTATATTATTATTCTAATCGTTCGGTTATAGATGGCGATACCGACCGCACGTGAATTATGGGGTACACCCCACGGGTATTGAACAGCCATGATTTAACCCAGAAACCAATCACGGAAGAGATTAAACACCGTTGCTATAATAGTTTTCCTAAGAATTGCAAATATTATTCACGACGTTTCGCGGTTATTAGCAAAATTTGACAAATTTCAGGATCTGAATTATTAATCATCGATTGTTTGTTTACACTCGGTGCGACTCATCATCTTTCTCACGAATTCCAGAATGGAAGAGCTTAATCGATACAGAATTTATCAAATAACGATATTCCGAAGGGAAGATAAAAGACGCGAACTTATCGATACAAGGGTTAACGGATCGGTGCCGCACGAGTCTCCGTTCGGTCCAGTTATTCCGTCGGCCGTCGAATAATTCCGTAATTAAACTTCTACCCGATCCTGTTAGCCAACTTCCTAGGAAACCGGTGACCGTGGTTTCGATCACACGTGCCCGTGTATGCACGTATGACGGTTCTCCGTGAAAATTTGGCGATGAACTACGTTTCCAGCCCGTGGCCTTTGTACCGACTGACATCGACTACTGCGGTCGTTCGCTCGCCAAGCATAAGTTTTAAGTGGATTCCTAACCGCAGACGCCCGACGCAACGGTGCGACGGGTTTCTTTAGTCGTAATCAACGGGTTTCAACTCGTAATTTGCGTACCAGTTTTGCGTGTAACCGAAGCAAAATGTGTGTAACGTTGCCAAAGCGTAAAGAATACACCCCCTGCGCGATCGGTCGTTTCGGTGAACGGAGAGCTCAAGGTTTCGAAACATAACAACGTAAACAAGAACATTCAAAGAACGAATATAAAAGAAATTTGCACACGAAATATTGGTGTGTTTTGAACGGTTAATGTTTTCGAAATATCGAATGTTGTTGGGGTATGCGAAAGTTTCCATCGACTGCGAATACCGTCGCGTAAGTCGAAATACCAAACGGTGGAAGATTGGATGAAAAAAAGGAATTAATCCTTAATACTACCAACACGACGTCGAAATACGGAAATATTATCGATAAAATGTCCTTACGGGTGGACAATTTCCAACCCTCGTATACTTTCCAACAGAATTATTTATTAAAATCAGTAGTCATAATAAATGGTGATATGTAATTTTGATTCAACTGTAATATTGACAAAAATTTTTCTTTTGCGATTTTAATCGAAGAACGGTGCAATCAAAGGATCAAAATAAACAGACGAGGAATTTTGATTGACACAGAAGTGAAATTTTCATCCCGTTTAATTACAATGAGAACCTTATCATGTTCTATCGAACGAATTTCACTCGTCAATCGAGCAAACATCGACGTCGTTCGATGTCCTATCAATGAAACGATTCATTTCCCTCGTCCATGCGTTTCACTAACCAGCGACCGAAGGAAAGAGGTTATTATTATACATCAACCCAGATAATTACATCGGCGCGTAAACGAATGTTCTATTAAAAAATACACTCACTAACCTACCCGACGCACATACGAGAGTTGAATTTTCATCGAAAGAACAGGTAAACACGAGACGTTCGCATTATGAAAGATTAGGTGTCAGTATTTCAAAAGAAACATCATACTCCGCTTTTCCAGACGGTAAAATGGGGCTACTTGTCTACTCGAGAGTAAAAATCACGCGAGAAGCTATCGAGAGCATATTTGTCGCGAGTGGGTATCATGACGACAGCCGCTCCATTTGCGAAAAATACACCCCGTAACTACTCGTGCGAGTTTTATTCTCAAATGGATACCTAACGTTAACTTTCAGGGACTCCAAAACGACTTACCTGTCGTTCCCAGATGCCGTTCTCTTTTCCACAGCGATTTCCCGCAAAAAGGTCAGGCGTGCACAGTGGCAAGGCTCCGGTTACATAATTTCCAGGAGCCTGAGTGTCGATCGGTTCGAGAGCAACGATCTTCGGTCAGTTGGCGGCTCGTCGAGTCGTTTAGAATCGCGGCCACTGTTAAACAATTCACTGGGGTCCAGGAGAAAATAAGAACGCTTCGAGATCCACGGCCACGCACACACACACCCGACACACTGGTTCATCCACCCTTAGGGTTGAACGGCGCTGATCGTTACAACTTGTTGAAAAGTTCGGATGATAGGAGCTGGCGCGCGTGTTACCGCATAGTCTTGCGGTCCTCCAGCGACACGCATGCAGGCCCGTCAAGCCTGCTCCGTTCTGGACCTCATTGTCCATCGCCCTTTGCCACGCGACCGGTCCATTGTCCCTCGAGACACTATACCGTCTGTGCTCAATCTTTTCGACAGGTGTTGCGATGGTATCTCGAATTCCTCGTGCCACCAAATCGCACTGCACCCCGTTTGGTGACACCTCGATCACTCGTTTCGTTCGACGAAGGATACAACCGAAGAGGACCGACGCGGTTTTTCGCTCACGGTCGAAGGATATACGTAGCGCGCGCGGGTGGCCAAAGCAACCCCTGGTGTCACCTACAGCACCACGAGAGGACAGAGGTCGTGTCGCAAGGACTGCACGGTAATCACTGAGAGACGCGTACCGTGAGACACGAGGCGCGCGCCGCCTCGGCGACGGAGCGCGCCCGGAGAAAGCCGAGCGACGACGAGCGGACACGAGCCGAGCGGCGACGCAGCGAACGGGCCAACAGAGAAAGACCGATGGGCCCGCGGCCAGCCCGACCACCTCCAGCCACGAGATTTCCTTGTCGCGGCTTATGAGGATGCATGTACTCTTCTCTCTGCCAACCCGACACCCGTCCACGCACACCCCCGTCGAACGCCCGCGTCACGCCCGACCGATCGCACCGAGGGATGATACCGTACGCACGGATTTTTCGGCTGCTGCACCCACGCTTCGCATGGAGGATCCTTTCCTTGTAAACGAGGGGGATGATGGATTTTATTGGCGTTCGAACGAGTGTTAGGAAATTTTCAAGCACGCTGTTTCATGCGAGATGAATTTCAGTGATATGTGTCTCGTACGTGATGAAGTTGATAAGACATAATAATACACTTCACGGAGTGAAATTAATCTGCCCTTTTGCAAAATTTTCTGTACTGCAGTTGGTTAGCATCTATTTTCAATATTTGTCTTAACTTCAAAAAGGGCATTTAGAAAAGAAATAATATAGAACCTAAGGTAAGCTGTTTACTGCAGTTTTGTACAGAATATTCTGTCGTTTGAATTCTTTTGGATTAAGGATTCAATTGTACAGTTTGCGAAAATCCTACGATTTCAACTTTTATGAATTGGAGAAGGAAGGTTGTAGAGGGTAAGTTCGAAAGAAGATAAATATGAAAGACGTAACAGTATGGATTTTTGTGAATAACAGGGTAATCGTGGTTTAAGGTTGGAAATAAATTATTAGTAATAAAAGATTCCATGATTTGAATTCCTATGGAATTCCTACCCCTAATTAGGGGTAGTAAATTGTATAATATGACTGGAAATATTTTAACCAAAAGAATGTAATAATAAATATCAACAAATATTACAACGGTTCCTAAAATTAAAATAATTCCAATATTATAAGCTATTGATACTGTTTTATTGATAATCGTATTTTTTAAATCACGATCATAATAAATGACTCCACTGGTAATCCAATAACTGTGCGCAAATATTAGTACATTAACGTTGTAATATGTATCAAACAAATTATTATGTCCGCAAATAACCATTCAATTAATATGCAACCGAAAACAGAGATAACCAATGACTGTCACTCAATAAATACTTCCGTACAATATTAACATCCTGTTCAATGAACTACGCATTGAAAATGTACTAATTAATATGGCTATGAATATAATTAACACGTGTATCAAGTGATACGAAAATTACTGGAGCCGTTTCTGCTAACGGCATTCGATGCAATATTATCATCAAAATTTTTAAACTGTCCAACAACAAATACTTTATCAAACATTCACATTTCCCTCCCGCAGAATAATTCAATTGAATTTCAATTTCGCCATCCCTCGACGTTATGATTATAATTAATATTTGAAATTGTACGAATACAAAATATCGGAATATTCTTTTTTTCTGCAAAAAAAAAACACTGTGCAATGGTCATAATCTTTCTCCTCATAGAACTTATTCGATAACATTTTAATACGAGAATTTTTAATCAATGGAAGCAATACTGGAATCAATCGTTTTTCACTTCCTCTACTGTAGAATTCAGGTGATTTTGAAGAAAAATTTTCTTATATTCGTCACACTAATATCTAACCTTCCAATTATTTCGTTCATTTTTATTCATCATTATCATGCTAGTTTCGACTTGAAAATTAATGATTCTCAGTATACATTATAAAAACTTCCAAACACAATTATTTCAATAACTTCTTCGAAAACTGAACGGCTGGTGCCGTTAAATAAATTGATCATTATTACGGTTGTCGGTGAACAAAATTTGTCAAAGTTCGAGCAGTCGAATTCGAGCAGCAGGAAACGTTCCTCGGGCGTTTCGCGATAATGGTAATCCGTCAGGCATTCGGGTGCGGTAATGTATCGAGGTTTTCGAAATGTAGATTTTTCGCGAAACACCGTGCACGCCGAAAATGGCACCGCTAATGCAAAACATGTGTTCAATTTACACCAACGTGCATACGTTGACGATGTCGGCACCACGGAAATGTCCGCATATGTAGCCGCGTACATATACAACACCTACACATTTTTCAACGTATACACACAAAATATATGTATACATATATTTTTTGCAGACGCATCGGTGGCAACGTTATCCCGTTGAAATGTTTTATTTTATAGCGTACCAGCTCGAAAAGCTCGGCTGGTAACGTGATGAAACAACGAAATACAACGCGCCATTGTTGCACCACGATAAAAGATACCTTTTGAAAAATTGATTCGAATTCGCGATCACGTCGGTTGTCCATCGTCCAGAAGGGCTGTCGTTGACGAGACGAATAGGACCGACGCGACGACTCGTTCCGTCTTATTCGAACCGTGTATTTTCCGCCGGTTCGAAAGTTTTCCCTGGATCAAGACGCTTTCGAGCGTGAAACACGAGTCCGTTGTTTCGCGAACTTCCTGCCACGTCTATGAAATCTGCCAGGGAGATTCTTGGCAAACCGTAAAGTTGGGAAATTTGCATTTCATCCGGTGTATTTGTAAACGCTTTTAATATTTCTCGATCCTTCGAATATTTTGAAACGGGTGGCGGTAGGATGGAACTGAACGACGCGACGATTTAACCTGGATCCGAACGGATATGATCTGATCAGTGATTCCGAACCGAACTGATCTTGCATGGGATATCGAGACAGACTCGGTGTTGTAATATTGATAGTCGTAAATTGAATACTCCTAGACGTTTGCTGACTGGAAGTGTCATATTCTGGGGGATTTGGGAATTTAGGAATTTACAAATTTTGGGATCGACGACGTTAAGAATTTGAAAATTTAGAGATATGCAAATTTAGAAATCTAATTTAAATTCAAATATTTAAAAACTCTAGGATTTTGGAAATTTAGGAATCTAGAAATCTAGGAATTTACGAATTTAGAAATATTATATCTTTGGAAGCTTGCAAACTCGAAAATATTATATTTTTAAGTACATTTAAAATTGAATATTTCCTAAGTTTCTATAAATACAATATTCCAAAAATATCTAAATTCCCAAAAATTCAACATTACAGTTTTTAGTTCCTATTAAAAAATATATATTTGCACCATAAACGAAACAAAACTACCAATATTGAAATTTCTAAACAGTTGAGGAGATTTTGAAAGTAGGTTACACTTCTTCAACGGGTGTACATCAGAGGAGGATTTTGAAACTGTGAAAATCGTTTGCTGTCGATATGTTTCGAAATAAACTCAAACAAATTGGAGTGATTTTCTTGCGAAACGATCAAGAGTTGTTATGTCATCATTAAGATTGTTAGCCAAGTCCCTTGTTAAAGATTGTTTCCTACTTTTTCCTTCTTCGAACAGTTTGTATCTTGACCTTTATTAAAGGATACTTCTATGTTTCTACCAACGCTATATCATAAAAAAAAAAACATAATTTAATTACGTTTTTCTATTTGAAAAATAAATCTAACATCCTACCGATTTTCTGCGATATTAATTGGTCAACGACGAATTAAAAGAGTCGTAATTATTAACACGTTAAATAATATTCAATTATTATCGTATTATTAGCTCGATATTAACAAAATTTACAATTTATCTTTTCTTTCGCTAATTACTCGATTATACGAAACTTGAGTCATCAGTCACCGACGACCCGACCATCGAAATTGATTGTGATGAGAAGCCATAACGTCTAACTTTCCAAGTCAGTAATCCCCGATTTATTCTTATTTGCTATATTACGTATTATAGTTCCAATTAAAATACTAATTCTGCACCGTACATATAAAACCCTCCAAGCATAATTCTGTGAATAAATTCCTTCCTTAATCCACCGATTCCATAAAATACGAGGCTGTCAGAGTATAAATATCTAGTCGAGCAACAAAAGAAGATCGCAGAAAACAATCCATAAGGTTTCTTCTTATAAATTACCGGCGCAATGTAAGGTAGCTTTCGAGGTACACCGTCGTGAATTGCATCGAATCCGTGACACGTGTCCAAGAAACGTCTCGTTTTTATTCATAGACCGGCATGTTCGCGCGAGCACGAAATAAACCAAGCGATATACAGCCAGCCATGCGAAATATGTACATATATATAAATCGTCGTTCGGATTACACGTGTCAGACTGGCGAAATATCATGATCTCCGAATACGCAAACTGGATTCCCTTTCTTGGTCGTCTTCCGCCCTGTCCAAACGACTCGGTGATCCTAGACACGTACGTTTTGCGTAGAAGGAGAGGCCACCACGCTGGCTTCCAACCCGTCTCGACTTGTACGCCAAGATTTGCTTGTCGCGGCTTATGAGAATGCATGTACCTCCCCCTGCTGAGTGGATCGACCACGGTGAACACATCACGATATCCTTCTTAGGGTGTGTACACATCCGTAACGACCGGAGTGAATATCTTCGGTGGGTATGCTCGACCTGAGATTCTCTATCTCATTATCGCTTGTTCTCAACGCTCGAGATTGTGATTAGTCTATCAAGGAAGGGGTCCGGTGTACAATGACATAATAACATAAGAATTGGATTCTTTCTGTTTTTCTTTGCGGTGAATAAAGACGGGCAAAATTCAGCCGCGAGTACCTTGGCGAGAATGTTCGGAAATTATAAAGAGGAACGACCTAACCAGAGTCCTCGACTCCTAGTGTCGACCCAGCGGGTGCTCCTCGTGAGATTCGTCCTGTCTTACGAGGCAGCGCCTACACCCTGAAGAGATATCGATATCGTGTCTATTGACATTCTACGGACCGATTCGATATATCCATGCAGGCGCAATAAAAGCTGCGCGTGAAACAGAATAAAACTGGATCTCGTGCGAATAAATATTCACCAACTGTTCTGTACAACTGTGCAATTTTTGTTAGGTATAAATCATGCCGAAATAACGGTTACGTGTTATAAAAGGAAGTCGAAGTATAAAATACTGCAGTCTATAGCGCAACGATACGATAAAGAGCCATACTTGATACTGGACGGTAAAGAGTTCAAAGGTGAATACAGATTTCCTTGCGAGAGCTTACCAGCGTCTACTTTATACCCTGAAGAGACATCGAATATCGTGACTGTTGACATTCTATGGACACCTTCGAGATATCCAAGCCAGTTCAATAAAAGCTACGCGTGAGGATGGAAGAATGTTAAATTTCGTACGAATAGAAAATTCCATCAATTTTCAATAAATTTCTATAGATTTTTCATCTCTTATCGGCTTCGTTATGATTTCGTGTACTCGTTTCAAGGGGGAAATATTAATTTCTGTTTGAACGAGAACGATCGCTGTTTGATTGATTTAATTATAATTTCGTGTATTTGTTTAAGAAAATGAATGTTAGCTCCTCTTCTACAAACTTCCAAATACTATGCACCCTCTTATCGATTGTGGTATAGTTTCTGCGTACTGCATTGATTTAAATTATATTTAAATAATAATTCTCTGCTAAAAAAAAAAGGAAGGAAGATGAAATATTACATCCCGTAACGAAATGATTCGATAAAGAAGAAAATTCACAGTTACGTTTAATTTTTGAACCGCAACGGGTTAAATCGTGAATTCAGACCGAAGATAAATATCTTTTCTTTCTTTATGATACCCCGGCACGTGACTTCGTTAACCCTTGCCCTGTGATAACTTACAGCCCGAATATGACAAACAGGAATCCCGTTTGCATCACAATTACATCTTGATTTTAATTTAAACGACAATCTACGATAGCGAGAATTGTCAGATAATTTCTGTATGATATTTTAATATTTTTTTACACAGCTTTCAGACGTTATGGAATTCGGAAAAGTATTTACAATTATCACACTGAGGAAATAGAATTTTTGGGAAATATTAACTCGCTTGTTTTACTTTTTTTATACGTAAATTATGGATTTAATTATCCATTAATTCTTAGATAAGTGAAATTTAATTCTAATTTCCGAATTAAATATTTCCACGAATATACAATTTCTCTAAAATTTAAAAATCTTTGCGTTACTCTTCGGAATTCTCGTTAAACTCCATTTTTCAACAAACGACCCTCGGATTCGCAGCAAATTTTCATTTGCATCGTCTTTCAATCCCATCTAACGGAAAATTTCCTTCGACCATGGTACGCGTAGCGGAAGTTGACGAGCGCCATCGTAAATTGAAATACGTTTCATGGCGAAGGTTGGCCGGCATTAAAGTTTCACCGTAGTATAATATTTTCTGCGACGAGCCACGTTCTCCAGCTGATGCGAGCGCCGCACAAAACGTTCGTTTGCTTAATCCGCGACTTGTCGGGTGGCCAATTATTCAAATATAATTGAATACATACATAGGGAATTAAGAGAGGCCAAACTGATAGGGATGCGAGCATGGCACACGATGATATATATGTATATACATATATACCAGCGGATCGAGAGACAGGACTTTCTTGTCCGGTAGCAATGCGAACGCCCGGTTCTGCTCTTTTTCCTGCCGTGCGCGACCCGTTCCATGAGCAAAAGGACTCTTCAAAAACGTTGCAATAAAAGTCGAGTGCATCGGGAAAGTGGACCACCTCCAAGGAACTCTCTGACATTTCTTTTCGACCACTCGCCTGCTCCCGTAATTAAATTGCATCATATAGAACGATACACAGGGCGCAAGATGTCTTGAAACCGACGGTGTGATCCGTATGATATTTTATTTCAAGTTCAAACCTTTAAGATTTTACCACATTTTGTAACCACGAACGAAGCCTCGGATATGATCCAGATTTTGGAAACATGTACCACGTTATTACAATTGTTAAACAATGAAATTTTTAAGCGTAAGAATTCCGTAACGTAGGATAATGGAATATGGGAAGAAATGCTTAGAAATGTCAGTAATGGAAACGAAAAGTATTGTAGTTTGAAATTCAATTTAGATTGTTAACTCTCCCCATGGCCCGTCATTCGAGGATTTAAGCAGAACTGTCAAAGCCGGTAAAATTATATCACAGATTTATTACAGTCGAATAGCTGAATGGAATAAAAGAATTAAAGAAATTTTAATCGAAAAAAAAAAGAATGATGGTAATTTGTATAATTAGAATTACACTGCGCCATTTTCACTGTGCTATTTAACGGGCTAATTACTCCCTTTCTGATACATAAATGCTGAAAAAGGTGAAATTTTGAGTCGTTACGTAACCTACGAAGCTAGGGCCTGAAAAATTAAAAGATAATGATAGGAATTAGCCAAATTTTTCCAGCAATTTATGACAATGAATAATTTTAACGGGATATGTTTCTGTATAATTTTCGGCTGACGTTGCAATATCTTCTGTTCTAAATTCAAACTGTGATTATTTAAAAATAACAAATCACAATTGAACTTTTTCAAAACAACCTACAAATATGATAAACAGTTCGCACCAACTTAATGGAACAAAATCTCCTCGTGAGATGAAAGTTTGTTTCGTGACTCACTGATGGACAAAATGAAAAACGAGACGTATGATTAAGTTGTATTTTTTGTGGGTCGTTAATCTTTGGATACGGTTATTCGTCATGGAGCAGGCCACCTGCAGTTGGGTAATCAAAATGAATCTTCTTCCAAAAAAAAAGAGTGTGTTAAAAAAGGTACCACACGCTTCGCACCACATTTCGAGAACTCACTCAACGAAGCAAATTCTATTAGTTTAAGTATAAATATTTCTTGAGTACAGTTTCAGAAATTTTATTTTTTATTTATTTTATTTTAATTGTTTATTTTATCGTGGTCGCATTAACAATAAAGTCATTAGCGACCACTTATTTCGCAGGTCTAACTTAATATAGAACAGATAGGATATTAGCTTATGTTGAATTATGCTGCGTAAGGTACATGGTCGTCGAGTATCGGATGTATAGTAGTTGTACTAGTAGTAGATTGTAGTTGGAACGAATATACAATTCAATACAGGTACGTTTCACGAAAGTTGAGTGCGATATACTACATACAGTTATAGCGCTTCATACAGATCAACTGATTTAAAGAAGAGGAGGACAATGTAAAACTTCTGAATGTCAAAAGTTAGAGTTTGGAAATTATTTGGCAAATTACATGTTATGCAGTGGCAAGGGTGAGAACTGTTGCTAATTTTTATTCTGCGTCATTTGGGAATACTTCCAACCGATCCATAAAATTTCCTTGAAATCCAGAAAATATTTTTCAACGACTACATGATTTATTTCCTCGTTGAATCTCGAACTAAGAAACAAAAACCAAGTGGGAAATCGATTTAAAAGCCTCGACAAACTCTCGTTCCACTCGCGTGGAACAATCAGAATATCGAGCTGGTGTTCGCGCGAATAAAGAAACAGAACGCGTTGGAAAATGGTCGAAAAATTACAGCCTTCTGAGAATACGATTTCGGGAAACGGGCCACGGTACCCCGCAGTTTCATCGTCGGACTTTACGAGAATGCATGTTATTGTCCCTATTCCGAGGCTCATGGACCAACGACAGGAGCTGGAACGACACGTTACGGTCCTTCGAACGGGTCGTAAGAACAGGAGCCGTCGTTGTAAACAGGAACACCGGTCCCTATTGCCCATATTCATTCCGTGTGAATGCCAATTGCTGTGTCCATCGAAAAAGGTTTACGAGGGACCGCGTTGCAATAACTGGATGAACGGATTCGAGGAGGATCGATTGGCACGAATCGAATGGACAGGGAGGAAATGAAAAGCTAACGAAAGTGATCGAAAACTTGTCGTTGTCTAATTTTAAAACGCACTACCTAATGAATATTAAGCCGAACGGAAGGCTCCGTCGTTTGGTTGTCTTCGTGAAGTAGATGAATTGATGAACGCAGAATAGTTTAATAATTGACATTACATTACCTCCTTTCAGTGGGACCAATCTAACGGTACCAACATGGTACAATCCTATTTTTCTTGGTATCGAAAATCATTGGTAATGCCTTCGAATTTTTTAACACCCAAAAGGCATGATTTTTCCTAATGCAAAATATCAGAACTTGCTGGTTGATGTACGTATTTTTATTTTTTGTTGGTAATATTGCAAATTAAGCATTATGGAGAACTTGCGACACTCAGCTTGTCAGAAATTAGTATATTGGTCTATTCCTAAATCTTAGATAATTATTATACAACAAATATAATACTATATATCCACATTTTCAGATAAAATGATTACATGACTGACCAAATCGAAGCTACCGTAAACAAATTACCTTTATTTTAAAGTACGAAAACTTAAATTTGCATCTCGGGCGACGTAACGAAAAAGAAAAAAAGAAATTCTCCAGAAATTATTCATAACATCGTGTAACATCGAGTCTTCACAATCTCGTCAATCATCTTGTCTGTATATTTCATCGAATTCGTAGAACGCCAACCCCCTATAACCCCCGTGTCATATCGTTGAATCGAAACAAACTAATCCGTCGATCGAAGGGAAAACACAGAGCTTGGATCTGGCCGGTTGATTGGTTCGAATACTCTTATATAGGCAAAGTTTCACGATGCGAGCCTAATGCGCTTAGACTGATCCCGGCTGTGTATAGTGTACATCGTAGACAGAGGCATTAACACCATGCCACGACGATGGGAATTCAAGTGACACGCACCAATTCCCTTCAATTGCCTTAATCGGAAGATGGTAAGCGTCTGATCGACGATTTACGTATCCCGTGTCTGTGACACCGGAGGTGTATCTGGAAGACGTGATCCGACGTTTCGTACTTTCGTCGATCAATCTTATCCCGTTGGTTTAATCCCTTTACGAAATTAACAACTATGACCGCCATGTCACCCGTGTACGAATGACACTTGAATTTTCATAAAAAATCTACCCTCGTATTCCTGTTCTCCAGAAGTCAGAATGTTAAGGGATCTGATAGGAAATACGGTAATGTGATACGAGACAATCAATGTTGAATATCTTTGATGAAAGTTGTCGCAAAATCCGAAGAAGCCATCTGCCATGTTTAACGTAAGCACCGGGGCTAGGTCAATACGGCTTTTAATATAACTTGGAGGTAGGAGCAAACAAGGATCCAGTTCTCCGCAAAACTAAGCGTAACGTGTCGCCGTGTCGAGTCAGGATTCCTGGGATTCCAATGGGATACGTGTCGGCTCGCTCGGTTCGAATAAATCCAGTTAAGAACCGAGCCGGCTTGATTTCGAATATCACGGATTTACCTGGCTGCTGCATACGTACGTTCCAACCCGGCTGCCAACCCCCTATCGTTAAACAATCTTCGAGAATATCGCCGGTGCAAATATCAGCCGACATGTCTATCTCTCTCGCGGCACTGGATTGAGATCCTTACCTGAGTTTCCTTCGACTACGGATGGAAGGAAATACGAGGACGACTGTTATTGGAAGATCTACCCTTCCCTCTTCTATCCCTGTTCCTCTGATACTCGCCCATCTATTTCATCCTCCATCTTAGTTGCCGATTTCTTATTCTGTCTGTTTCTCTATCTTTATCTTAACGTTGCTGCACTCGAGGGCTTAACCCTTTCGACTCGTTGTTTCTTTTTATCTTTATCTCTTCTGAAGTCTGAATGGAATCGGTAGCTTAGCGATTTAACCGAGGGATCAAATTTCTATCAGATCACACGAGATGTAGAATTAAATGACGTTGACGGACTATTAAACCCTTGAGCACGCTGGTAGAATCGGATTTGACCCATTCGAAATGAAATCAGTATTTCCGCCCAAGACGTAAGAAGAAAAATTACAAAACTCTTTCGAACAGAATTAATATCTACAAATTTTATCAACATTGATCGATCAGATTTCAATCGATCGATAACCAACGCTTTGTTTAAATATTTTTGCGAATTTCACCGTGAACATATTCAGTCGAAAGCATCGATTCGACGTTCAATAAATAAACAAAATGCAACCATAACAATGCGAATGGATCATGCGAGAGGGATGAACAATGTTTACACGCAGAATGCAAAGTAACAAAGAGATATGGAACACGGTGACGCAGGCTACAATATAATCAGCGGGTGTATATTTTTTCCCCCCCTCATCTCGTCCGTCTTTTTTACATACCATTATACTCGAGCATTTTCATGAATATTTTCGCGAGAATAAACATCGCGTTAACGCCGGAGTACGAACGATGCTGGGCTCTGTTTTATCAGGTATCTGCGAACGTGCTCGACCGGTGAAAATTATTTAAAAAAAACGACCATTAACCCATGATTTTAACCGCGAATTCGTTTTAATTGCGATGCCTCGATTATCGAGATATTCCGAACGAATCGATGTGCGAGTGTCATTAATCCCTTGCCTTGTGATTTATTTTGAAACAGACGTACCTATATTCGGACTATTTAACTCTACCGCATCGTAGTAGAATTGAATAAAAATATTTCAGATTTCACTTAATTTATCTGCAAACGAAACTGTTCTGTTTCTGATCGTACGGACTTACAAAGTAATGGTACAGAAGAGAAAGGAATGAAAAATATATTCGAAATCTTCTTCGTTCTTTGGAGCAAACATATTTGACCCGAATATCTAGTTTTCACCCTCGTACGAAACGTCGAATCTGACGTTTCTATGGCAGACATGTATCAGCAAGTGTATTGTTGTTTTTGTAATGTAAAACCTACCCTTTGAAAATTATTTGTAGATAAAATACAATTCGAGACGAAACATTATCCAGTTCAGAAGAGTCGCAACAACAACCGTATAATTCTTAGAAACTGGGACTCAAAGTAAAACCATCCGATCCTAGAACAGTGATACTGGGTCGATAGTGACCCAGACCTACGATTCTTACATAAAGGTACAAATACAAATTAGGTAACGAATTTTCACTATATAATTTACTAATAGTTAATGGTACTTCTGGTTAGAGCATTTTAGTGCTTTTAAGTAAATGTATTGTATTTAACAATAAATCAGAATTTATATTGATATAATCCTACATTGTAAGTTTTGTCTGGGATAGGAATTATGCGATCGACAGTTATTAGTATTATTAATACTATTATCAATACTATTGTTTTTAACCTTTCGTAGACACTCTGAATCATTGGATCACAAAAAAAGAATTTCTATTAACAAAAATTTTAAATTTAAAAAAAAAAAACCTCACAGCTGACAACCTTTAACCGTGTAAATTAGAATTGAAATTAAACTTGTACTAAAATCTGATACGATATTATAGAGGAAGGGGTTAAAGGTGATCTAAAATTGGCCGCCCGAGGGTTAAAATCGAGCACTCTATGTACCAATTAAATTTCACGAGTGTATGAACGAAACAGAGATCCAAGTGCACACGTCATCGAATCAAGAGAGAACGAACGAACCTTGAACGTAAGAGGTAGCGACCGCCGATCAAGGATTAACGAGGAAGAAACGTGAAATCGGTGCTGTCGCTCGGACACGAGCCACGGCTAATCCGAAACAAGTGGTCCGACCCTTTTTATCGGCCCCCGAAACGCGGCCCTAACCACGTCTCGATGAACTTTTCGGCTCATTAGACGCCCGAAACCTCGGCAAGGTAACGTTATTGGAGCCTATTCTCTCTTTCCCTCCCCCTCGTAAACCGTCTTGTCTCTCCACGATTCCACGATTCTACCGACGAGTGATCTTCCTTGTCCCTGTTCCACTCCCGGGGATTAAGCGTATATCAGATGATACGAGATTCCGTAGAATTGAATGTGCCACGGGACGTAGCTACGACGTCCCGACTATATACCAGAGGATTATTCTGTTATTTTATCGGGTAGCGTGGATCGAACGCCGCCAGGGATGACGCCAAAAGGGTTTTGCAAAAGGGATGGGAGGAAGGGAGGAGGGTTGCGCTGGCCCGACATGGAAGAAGAAAAAGGCGAACCAAGAGGGCGTGCATATTTCTCGTCAGGTTTGAATTTTATTCGCTCGTTCTACATGCCCAACCGCATAAAGATACACAAAAGAGTACAACTCTTGTTATCACAGGCTCGCAACAACGGATCCGAATTCTGAACGACCGGCTGCGCGACGACCCTAAAACACCTACCGGACCTCCAATCATGGGACAATTATGTTTACACGCTGCCTCGTTTAGACCGGTTTCCAGGATGCCTTAACGTTGCTGGAACCGTGTGTTAAAATCGTTCAGACTGGGCATTATTGGGAGGCTCGTTCGATTTTTTGTTTGTTTTTTGTTTTGTTTTGTTACACCGTGTTTATTCTAGTTATTAGGACGTGTGTATGCTTCTCGTTTTTCTTTTGGTTTGTGCTCTAGGTAGTATCGCTTCTTTGCGGGCTTATTTTTGTTGGGATAAATATTTGGATACCGAGGGGTGATTAATGAAAGAAAATGTAGAGAAGAATTCTGAATATTAGTACTATTATGGTATTATTATTGCAGTACTATTTCTATATTAATAATTTTCAATTTGCTGCCTTGTATCATTACTATTATAGTAACAATAATATTACTATATTATTACTAGTAATTATTACCATATAATTACTATAAATATATGGTAATATTACTAGTAATAATTTAGTAAAATTATTATTGCTATAATAGTAACACTATTATCATAGCGCTGATAATATTAGTAACAATTCTTATTACAGTAATAATATAAGATAACAAACGGAAGGTGAGTCGTATAAAAAATTAAAAAAACGTTCGTACTCTTTCGAATTAAAGTTGCTGCACGCAACCGATCAAAATCATGAAATGCCACAAAGTAAGTACTCAGAAATTCGCACTGATTGAATTGTTCGAAACTTTACCAAAGAGAGCACAGATCGTTACAACTTCACGACCACTCGTAAAGGTGTTGCACACCCGTTGCCCCTGGGCATTCGAAGAAAACGAACCACGGCCAACGAGCAGTTCGTGAGGGAATAAAGGGGCAAAGATTGCGTGTGATTATTGAGAGGGAGTGAGGTGGGGGCATGGGGGATTTCTTTGGGCCCGCACCTTTTTCGAACAAGGGCCACGGTTTGTGTGTTTAACGAGTGAAACGACGCTGACGCGAACGAAATGATTTATAGCCAGGCGGTAATTACATGGTCGACGTGCTCGAGATCGTTGGTTTGCCGGTAGTTTTAATCACTTTGCTAGCCGGACCGGAATTATTGAATACGAATGGGACCCCACGCGAAACGACCAGCTCGTTTTGTCCTGAATTATGGGGAAACGCGAGAGTTATTCAAATGGATGCCGGTCGGTACAGAAAGTTTTCTTCCTGTGACAACTTTGGAATAAAGAATAAATATAAACAACTGCTGCCATCGTGTGAATTTAATATGATGGAAGAAAATCGACACAAAATGTTGCATAACCTTGTATTCCTTTTGTGTTCCTTGCAATAAAAGTTATCGCAGAGAAGATAAGATAAAATGAAACGTTTAATTGGCAAAAACGACGAAGGATCTGCTAAGAGTCTATTAACATCTGTACGGGCAAAATGATTAGACAGGGTGTCTCGGCTAAAGGAGGCCACGGTATGGCGTAATACCATAGAAGAGCATCTTTTTTTGTCCGATTATTTTTCAGTTTTCTCATGGTCATCGTTATTTTTTATTTTTATTTTTATAAATAAAATAATCAATTAATTACACTCTTTTCATATGAATGGTTTTTCCTTCGAACATTTTCCGCAAATAAAGGGGTCATTTGTCCCCGCTTGGTACGTTTAGTGTTAATACATAATTACTGTGGGGTGTAAAAAACATAGTAGACTGAATATTCATCGGTTTTCGTCGAATTTCATGATTACCCCTAAAAATGATCTGAAGAAGGTCCGATAAATATTGCTCGTGAAAATCGTGAAAATCGTAAAAATCGTACGGCGTTGGAATCCAGACAGTCAGATTTATACTTCGTCGGAGAGGAAAGAATTGTTTACGCCTCGTAGGTTCCCGCGAGAGGAAGCCGCGCGGTACTTTTGAAAAGATAGCGAAATCAGGGAAACGAAAGCAGAAGAATGGAGTTCGGCGGCGAACGGTGTCGCTGGATCTGTTTTCGTGCGAAACTAGCTGGCTCGGCAGATGCGCCGTTGAATATGGTCGCGAGATAAGAAAACGTGCTTCGATTTAATAGCGGAAAGATCTGGCGATTTCTGCAAGAATCAGCGAACTGTCCGATTCCGATATGATGTCTTACACACGCCCCACGGTATGTCAACGTCACGCCGCGCCGCGGCGTTGAGAAACTCGCGAGGAAACACGCTCGAGTCCGCTCGTACCTCCGATTCTGATACAGCCTCGTGCCCAACACGCTTCTTTATCGCCGCTTACCTTCTCGTTCCGTTCAAGCGTTGCGACAAACTTTTTATTGTTACAATCTTTTCGACGCTGAGAATCTGTGAACTTCAAATCTGTGAAGAATTTGAACTTCAAATATTGCAAGATGGTTCACTTTATAGAAAATAAAAATTGAAACATGTACGAGTTGATCGATTCGTTGAAAACTTTCGTTATATTATATTATCATAAATTATCCTATCCTTCGAAGAATTTATAACTTTCCACTAATCCTATCTCAAACTCTGCGGCAAGAGGAATCAACTCAGATATTCCACCTAAACTTCCCTGAATAATCCCAAAATGATCACTAATCTCCTCAGCTTCTACATTACTCCATCACTGCAACCACACAAAGAAAAAATATCGAAACAAAATCTCGACGATCATTCATCCTCAATTTATCAGGATAGAATCACAAGGTGCAGTGACGGATGACCAATGACAGATCCAGTGGCGGAGGGGGACCATCCCTTCTTAAAAGTTATGAAATTTTTTAAAACTGAACTCACATTATAAAATTACTTATACTAAAAGTATTATATTTTGAAGTTTCTAAGCTACTAAAAATATATTTCTAAATTCTTATGTTCCAAATTTCCAAATTGCTAATTTTCAATTTTCCAGATTTCTAAACTTCTAGATTTCCAAATTTCCAAATGTCCAGACTCCTAAGTTTCAAAATTGTTAAATTTCTATATATTATCAAACTCCAAATTTCTATTATGAAATGCCTATCATATTTTCAATCAAAGCGAAATAATTAAATAAGTAAAAGAATTGTCATTAACATGGGTGACAGATTCCATTGAACGTATCACCTATATATGATTCGACCTAACAGTCAGCATTTTAATATAAATTATTTAATCGCACATACTATAACTATTTTATTTTTGTATAATTTATAAATACCTCGTGTAAGCTTGATTATAAAAATGCTAATAAGCAATCGGCACGTAACTTTTGAATCATGTAAAAACAAGATTCAGAAATACATTTTTTCATATTTCATCCCTTCTGGGCATGATTTCTGGGTTCACACCTGATCCAAACTACCACTTGCACGTGACATGGTGATTCCATCAAACTCGATGAAATTCGACCGATCATTCTTCCTGTTGAAACCGGAAGTAGCTGCCACGTGGTGGAGCCACAAACCGATTCTCGAGCATCAATTAAAATATGCGATGAAAAACGACGAAACAATGAAACAGTGTCCAGGATATTGACCAACAGGACGGTATAGGCCAACGATTTCTTTCTTTTTCTGTTTTTCGTTCGGTTCGATGCACGCTTTTTTTTTCACCCTCCCGTTGATCGTTGCCATTGTTTTCGGATAGCAGCAAAGTGAAAAGCAAATGGAGGGGCCTGGTTTCATCGACACGCTCCGCGATTTGGAATCGTACCAGGTCGAAATAAAATTGTCCATCTACGTTCGCATTATCGTGACAATTTTCCCCATGTCCCGTCGTGGCCCCATTTCTATATCGTCGTGATCGAAAAGATTAAATCCCCCGAGCGAATCACTAAATTTTTCTATACAATTTTAGGCGGTGGCAATTTTCTATTTTAAATTATAAAAATTCAATACACGTCCGTCCGTGAAATATTAGATTTTTTCTGTTTCAAAGAACAGAGCGCGATCGCTGTTTTCTTTGAAAATTTCAAAATTGTATTTATGGTTACCAACGGGCGTCTTTTAAAAAGAACATGGTCCCTTTTCTCCGCATAATTATTTTAGTTTGTATTCGGATTGTTCTTCTTTCGATTCCATTAACTTTCAATCGCCGTAAGTTCAAATTTTAAATTAACCCTCGATGCACGCACACAAATTTCGTATTAAAATAAAACGTGAATCGCGTTCTTGCGTCGTGATTCAAAACAAACACCGCCGAGTTTTCTTCTCACTTGTTTCTTGCAAAATACCAAAGTGACAGGCTCATAAACGATCTTCCTGTTTATTTCATAAAATCGAATAAGAATGAAACATTTTTCGCGAACGTTCTCTTTTTTTCGCCCCCGACACCTGACAACTCCCCCGCTTGACGATTACTCCAGAAACCAGTTAACTCGTTCCCCCTAATTAACAAAGCGTCCACTTGAAACCACCCAAAACGATTCGTGTATCACGCGAACAGTTAACGTCCGATTCCTCTTCGTTCGCACATAATTCTCCGGATATTCGAAGAATCCGGCCAAGAAGAGACCCATCAAAGGATTCAGCCGCGAAAGGATTTAAAACAGGCTTCGAGCAAGGATTCCAACGATCCTGCGACAGAAATTGCTTGCTCGCTCGTCCTACCGTCGATCTGCCGTAGAAGAAGAGGAGGGGAAAAAAAAGACAAGATAGAAAGGTGGATCCCTTTCTGTGGAATGGCATGAGATCGAGCCTCTCGATAACGGGGATCTTAGTAATGTAGCTGTCAGATCGTTTAATTAAAGAATCTTTGAATCGAACGCAGCTCGATTGAAGGGATTGCTTGACGTTGGAGGATCGGGCCAAAGGAGAAATTATGTCCGATTTCTTGACACACACGTGAACACGCATGAATATTCATCGGTCGTACTCGTGCACGATTACATCCGTGTACACACGAGTCATACCACGCGATCTTGGAATCGCTCGGATGTCTAAGAGCCCCACGGCTTTGATACAACCACTGAGATCCGCCAATCCGATTGGAACAAGCTGATACGTTGCTCGCTTGGATCGTATGGAATTGAGATTTCCTGTATGAATTTCGTATCGTCGCACATAGCAAAGGGGTTGATCGTAAAAGGTTAATAGGCTTTCCAGTGCTACTGATTGTTAACTAAAATCCGATTAGGAAACCTCCGATTAGGTGCACTATAATTCAGGGAAAATTGTAAGTAAGGGTTGTTCCTCTTAACCTTTCATTACTAATTTAGAATTAATCCACGATAACACTTCTATCTCCAGCTTCATTATGCAAAAATACAATCAAAATAGCAGTTCCCCGTATCGTTGCACAATTAATTCGCTAACAGCAAATCTTTGGATCGGCGTTAAGGGGTAACCATAAACTACAGATCTTATCCGACTGATAATTTCGCAAACAACCCTCAAGCCTTTCGACGTTATCGTGGCTTCGTTGCTAGTTGCATCGCGATGCTAATAAATTTCACGTAGCCTCTTGAACGAGATAAACGACGATTCCCCCCCTTTATCCAACCAGATAACCGTGAACGTTCGCGTTCCTCTCGCAAGTTTGCTTAGCCAATGAAGCCTACCCGGAGCGAGACACAACGAATAGACAGGTGGTAATATGCTAATCAACCTGGATCCTTTCTCTACCTTCTTCGGACCTGTTTAAAAGGTATCAGGAGAAACTGATAAACCGATAAAGGAACGCTAACGATTTCGTGGAATAGCCACCGGAGCAGTCTTAACCGTGGAATCTTTTAACCGGACCGTCCAGTTAGGGCTGGTTCGCAAAAATGCTTCTGTTCGATACGGACACTTTGATAAGGGATCTAGGCGATAATACCTACCGAGGAATTTCGTCAGGTATCGTTGATTTTGTTCGTATTTTTAATATCTCCTCTTTTTTTTCTATTACAAAATGGAGAAGTTTTTTAAAAGAAAGTGAATGAAATTTTATTTACGTCAGTTGTACTTTTTTGGGGAAGGTTTTTTAATGGATTTTTAATAAAATTTTTCATTTTCTACGATAATTTGAAATATTCTATGGAAAGAAAATAAACGTTCAACTTTGGAAAGCTCAAGCACGGAATGTTTCACTGGATCGTCCATTTCGATAAGAAGTTTGTAATAATGACACAATAACTCGCGAAGATAGATACTTGGTGTCCAGATATCGATGCAAGAAGAAACTGAGCGTTCGTCTTTAGGAAGGATAAGCGTGGAATTTTTAACTGTTTGATAAGAAATTTATAATAACGATACAAGAAACTGTAAATATAAATGCAAAGTGTTCAAGTATCTTTATGAAAGTAAAATAAAGCTTCGATTTTGATTTTCTTTGAACAGAAACCTGTTTCGATTCAACACGAATCTTTATACAGGTGGTATAATCTTAGTACCGTCGTTAGCGTTTATTAATGTTTCGCGCAGTAGATAAAGTAGAAACAGAGTTCGCTTTAGGTTATAAATTTAATTACGAGAGGAATTAGGAAGACATCAAGATTCCTAAATCGAGGAGAATTGAAAAACTTTGAAACATGTTTACCTTCTTGTTACAGTATAGTTTAATTCAAAGTTTCTATCAAATTGACAGGATAATTATAAATAAGAAATAAATTGAAAAGATGAGGTAGAAACTTTCGTGGAAGAAATCAGGGTCTGAAACGTTTCGTTGTTTAATTAGTTTCTGCTTCCAAACGTATTATTAAATCAAATATTTTTAGTAACTTAGAAACTTTGAAATATTATATATTTTCATACAAATTTCGAAATATCACGTTATCATGAACTTACAATTAGATAATACCAAATGCTATACTTTTAGAAACTTCCAAATATCCACACTCCTAATATTCAGATTCCAAATATCTAAACTGATGCTATATTTTTAGAAACGTGGAAATATTAGTATTTTTGAGTACGGTATGATACGTTCCCCCTGGAAAGGGTTTAGATAATATACCTTGAAGAAACAGTGTAGGTTTTAAAATCCTATCGTCGCAGGATTTCCGGAAAACACGCGTTTCAATTACAACGAAACAAAGCCCGAGATCCGTAAGGCCAACTTTCCTAAGCGATCCCTGACAAAATCTAAAGTATGTTCGTTGTCAGGGTATCGATATCACTTTCATGACGGTTCAGCCGAAGATTCCTCCCGAAGGCACGTTTCCCGACTTCGTGGCGCGGAGATATATCGAGCTCGGTTAATAGCTAGGAAGCGTAATCGCATCAATAATTCCATAATTCATGCTCCAACTGCTTCAACCTGGCAACCATTATCCTTTGTAATGAGTTCGAGTGTCGAGCGATTTCGCCTTATTCAGACATCGAATCGAATTCAGCTTATCATAGTCGATCAATGTTCGATACATTAAGGGAATCAGAGTAACAACTATCTGATCTCTTAAATCAAAAAGAAATCATCCTTTGTAGCAGAAGAAAATGATTCATTTAGCCTCGTGGTGCTTGCAAATTATGTAAACGTCTGGCGAACCAATGCTCGCAGAAATTATAACACGACTTACCTTACCAACAACATAGAATACATTGGATTTTATTTCCTGGCAATCCTCGTTCTAAAGAACATCGACGCGTGTAATAAATAAAAAATGATGACAATCCCTGGTAACCAGGGAAACATCAGGTTTCTACGATAATTATCAACGTGGCCATCGATTCTCCTCGGTTATCCGGCCTATTAGTAACGTGTAACGACGAGGCCATTTAATTAAGAAACCTTAACTGTGTCGTTCGGAGGCTGACGAGAGAAGAGAGAGGATTCTAGATAAGGGAACTATTCGTGCGTTGCCCTCGTCTCGGTCCCTTTGACGAATTGTTATTGGCTACCTGACGGTGTACACTTCGTTATTGGGCCGACTAAAACGAGCCGGTCCGCCTGATTTATGGTAAAGAAAACGTTCAGAATCGAACCGTTCCCACCTTGTATAATATTCATCGTTTCATCGAGTTGGATTGCTGTTTTGTAACGAGTCTGACGGCTCATTAGCCCGGGAAATCTTGTGCGACGGCTATGGCTGCGGCTATTGACAAAGGCTAACATAAACTGGGAATATGAAATTAATGTACCATCCTAAGTAGTTCACAGTCGCCAAGATTGATGAAAGTGTATTGTTATTTGGTACGGGTAATAGTTGTGTAAGAACACTTTGTGTATTTCACCATATTGGCTTGTAACGAATCGTAGGTCGTAACACGTGTAAACTTTTGACAAGAAGGTAACCTGGCTCCTATTTTCAATTTAAAAACTCATCACTTTAACTTGAAATTAAGGAAATATTGAAAACAATTATCCAATGATACAAGTACTAAAGTATCTCATATCAGGGTCCCCTCAATTATTACGAGAGTCGTCGAATTGGACAACTGGGAGTTTAAATTTAAACATTCAATTTGTTACGAAATAGTTTTGATTTTGTCGATCGTTGATATTCCTGTTGATGGGCGTTGCTTCGTCCAGGGTCTACGATACTGTTAAAACAGTTCTGAGAAGGGTTACTAATTTATTAACGAAAGAAGATGTTCCCGAAGAATTGGTATCTAAAGATCTAAATAAGATGAAATATCATGAAAAATTTTGAAAAAAGGTACGGTTCTTCCCACCGAAAAAATCCCCGAATCCTGTTCTTTCAACACCCAAACGAAATAGGCCCATAAAGACCCCTAATATAACAGCGCTTAGGTATTTTCTGTTCGAACGACAATAATAATATAATTGGACACGAATGGAGGTAGTCGTGTTCGACGATCAGAACTCTAATGTTTTTATTTCCTTTCTTTTTTCGTGAGTTTTTTTTGGAAAAAGGGGATGTTTCGATGAACGACACAACACGTTTTCATTGGTTCTAACCGTTGGCACGCGTTTCCACGCGGTTGATGAAATTATTGCGAAAATTAATTGATTCCGTAATTAGGATTCAATGAAATCAGCCCGGCTACCGTAATCGTGACATGATTTATGGAACTAATTTGATCAGCTGGAATCTACACATTATTACGAAGCGCCATGATTTTAACGTTCTTGGGGAGATTAATATTATAATCGTGATAAAATCTTCGCAACGATTAACAATTAACGGGGGAATTCTTTTCGAGACGTTAACGTTGAATAAGAAATGTACAACGAGGATGAATATAATGGAAGAAGGTTATAATTACTTACAGGTATTTGAACGATTTAATTCTGGCGCGGTTTTTTTCGACCCATTGCATTCTTCAATCCTTAAGTACCGTGATTTCTGCTCTATTATTCTTTTATGCGAGAAAGATTTGATCAAATATCTCAGAGTAAAGAAATACAAATGAAAATAATAAAATATAAATAATATTGTCAGGATTCGTAACAAAAATTGATAAATATTTGGATCATTTTTTAACCCGAACTAAAACTTTCACGTGTCTCAAAATTTACCTAGCGTATAGATAATATTCAGCTATACTAATTAAGTAATTACAGATTAATAATTGAACTACCAACTAAGAAACGAAAAGTATTTCAAATCTGTATTAAGAAAGTTTATTCTTTGCCAAAATTTCGCTTATCAAAATCCCTGTTTCCCTTTCTGTTTGTTTTGTTTCAAACTTGTTGTCGCAATATTTACGTAACTCTGTTAATTAACACTGGCACTGTTCATATATGATCACAGCTCGCTCTGCACATCATGTTAGAATCCAGTATTTACACATGTGCATTCACAAACACGCGTACACCCAATTTGCCAATATATCTTATCACAAATCAATAAACCGAGCATCGAAATGAAAAGGTAAAGCACAGAATACTGTAGAATGAACTTATTAACATTTTCTATTTGGTAAGAGGAAAAGAAAATGTAACAAAATTAATTCAACATTCTCTGCATCCTTGCAACTTTGAAATAACATATTAAATTTTTATCGAACTCTAAAAATTTTCTTTACCTTTTTTAATAATCACTATGATTTATATGTAACGGAGTAAACATTGTGCATCAAAATTCTCTTGTAATTTAAAAACACAAGTATCTCTAAAGATACTTCACAATTAAAAAAAAAAAAAAAAAAAAACGTAGAAAATTTGGGTCGTAGAGTGTCATTTAAACATTTTAACTCTTTGATTTCTGTTGGAATAAAATTGAACGTTCCAAATTGCAAACCACCCCCTTTAGATGTTATAATATTTTCTCCGATGCAAGATCGCTTCTTTCGAAAACTAAAATTCTTAATTTAGATCTGAGTCACGATTAACCATAAAAGAATCGTAACGATAAATTTTAATTAAGAAGAAACTGCATCTGGCGTCCAAGATGAATGAACTTTTCTTTATTCACTCTGCGTTATCCGTGTACGAGACGGAAACAAGTTCTTCCTTGAAAAATGATTCCGTTAACAGACTAAGGATGAGAAATCCATCTTATGGCGAAGGCTGCACAAGCATTTCGAGGATATTGAAATGAGCTTTGCACGCTGATAGATCTTGATATCCGGAAGCTTCCTACACGTTAGAATATTTGTTTTCGCCAAAACTTTCCAAGTTCACAGAACCGTTCTGGATAATGACTGGTAGTTTAAACAGGCTACGCTCAATGGCAGATGGACGATCTTTCGAAGCTTGGATCACAAAATGATGAAGTGCTTTGTTGATTTATCTTGCCATGAAAAAATTTACAATTCCATTTTTTATACCTCGCAACAAGAACGATGAATTTTCTCATTATGATTTCCGCAGCAACAAATTAATCGATTTGCCGGGTTATCCGTCGGACACCGGCGTCCTTAAAGCGTCACGATAACGAGCGACAGGACGATATTTATGAATACCGATACAATATAACGACCCCAGAAGAGGAGGGAACGATCCGAAGCGTACAACGGCGAGCACGATTCCCCGCCTCCATTATATTATCAGCAGAACAATACTGGCAATTATACGCCGTAATTATTCAGCATTATTGTCATTATTTAAATCACGCTGTAGCGTATAACGTGTCACGGAAGCTGATGTTACTCCGGCAGTAAAAGGCGCTTCGTACAGTGATCGACTGAAATTGCATTTGTTGTGCAATTAATTTCACGAGCATGACCTTTGAAGTTTCATAGAGTGTCGTAAGGAAAGCATTTCTAATTTGTAGAATTATATAAAAAGTAGAGGAAAAAATGTCCAAGATTATATTAATTTAAGGTCTTCAAAATGTACGTGCTAATTTAAATATACAAATGGCCTATACAGGGTGTCCGAAAAGGTTGGGACTAAAATTATACTACTTGCAAATTTCAACTTTCACCCTTACCCCTACGAAAATAACAAGAATTTCAAAAACTTAGATAGGCTATGTTCAGTTATCTTATTTAGCTGAACTGTTATTTCACTTCTTAATTGCTATAAGTCTTATAAGTTTATTTAATTAATGTTACTATAAAAAAAAGTCATATACATGACGAAAAATTATCCAGATAAATGTACTGAAATATTAATAAAAACAGACGAATCAACGTATAATTAGTGTTTAGTTTAGTAGAGTTACCCTTTGATTTTGAAGCTTCCATAAGTCTTCCAGATACTGAATCACCTAAATCATACATAATGCAATATTGTTCCGCAACACGAAACGATAATCTCACTCACGCTACGAATATTAATCATCGACTCGATCGTGGATCGGTCTTCGATCAGCGTCACGCTCTTGCCGTACCGTTTGTTGTAATAACGACCCAGAAGAAAACGAACCAAACAAAGTCATTCATTATTCACGAGTAATATGTTATTCCCGAATAACTTCGTTTTATTCACAATTTCTATTCGAAGCTCATTTGAACAGCACGTTGCCCGAATCTGCCATATCTACAGTATGATTTGCAATGTAACTCTGCAGTATACTATAAATACTTTGGAACCTAACTTTGCAATAGGTACATCTCCAAACTTAACGCTGCCGTATATGTAATATAGCTCCTAATTTATACTGTAAGTACTTTGGAACGAAACTTTGCAATAGATGCATCTAACTTAACTCTGTGGTATACACATATGTGCATGTAATATAGTTCCTAACCTGATGCTATAATATAGTGTGACTACTAACCTAATTTTTCAGTACAGTATGGCTCCTAACCTTTCTCTGAAGTACAGTACAGTCCCTAATCTAACTTTGCAGTATAGTAGAATTCTTAAACTGACAATGAGTCTGCAGTGCGGGATGGTTCCCAATCTAACTGTGCGGTACAGCAATTGCCGACCCTACTGTTCGGTGCAATATAGTTCCAGGAAATGTCGAGGACGACGGAAGGACCGTTTACAAGAGAAATAGTGCGCCACGTATGGCGGCGAAAACGTTATCCGCGTTATTTGTCGACGATCCGTTGATTGTAGGTCGGCCACGAGACGATCTGCTAGTAATTATGACTGGTCCGACCAAACTGCCGGCCAGAGCGGTAACCGTTGAACTCTCAATCACCAACGAAGCCGGACAAAGCGAACGAGAGTAAAAGAGCCTATCCCCGATACACGGTTATGTACAACAGGACGAAGAGAAGAGAAGCGGCCAGAGGATGAACGCGTACGTCAACAAGGTTCTACATTGTGTCGTTGATGCTGTTGCTGCCGGCATTGATGGTATCGTCATTTGGCGTGGCACGGTTCGGTGTACCAGGCCACGAGGATGGTTCTACAAAATATCAGCCGGTGTTTGATCAGCTCGCCCATTTAGTCAAATGGCGTGAAATTCAACAAAGCTGCTGAGTGGCATTGGCTACCGTTGTCCACGAATATCGCCACGCCAACGTTGAACGAGCATAGGCGAGCCGCCCTCTTCTCCTCATCGGTTCGACCCCACCCCCCTTCCATCTGTCGAGCACCCTTTTAAAGCACCACTAAATTCCATTTCGCCCCTGGCCACCAGCTGATTAAATGCTTCTGCCGGAGATGTAAATTCTGGCTGGTGGGAAAAATGAAACGCCGACGTGAACAGTTACTCCGCCCGCCGTTTTCTTTCCTTCTCTTCTTTTTCTTTCTCGCAGGTTTGCTCT
Source organism: Stelis phaeoptera (assembly GCA_943735885.1). Taxonomy (NCBI): domain Eukaryota; kingdom Metazoa; phylum Arthropoda; class Insecta; order Hymenoptera; family Megachilidae; genus Stelis; species Stelis phaeoptera. The sequence continues at coordinate 6,717,592 of OX030939.1, read as the reverse complement.
TTTGTATATACCTGTATTTACAGGGACGTGTTTCGGGGCAACGAACCTCTTTTTATTCTTTCGGCAGACCGGTCGTTTTTCGCCCAGGAACAATTGGCGGCTCGTTAACACAGACACAGGCTGATCCTCCAACCATCGAACACCGATGTTGAACCGAATTCCTGCGTACATTCGCGCATGATGTTTTCATTTTCACGGTGGCGCCGAAATTGGAACAATTTGCAAGTTGATGGTAAATTTAAACCGGCAGGGAGGAAGCGTGTGAAATTGTAATCAGATCCTTGGCGCTTCGCTGAAGAGCTGAACGCGACCGATCTGGCCTCAGGTTTGCTGATATTCTGCCCGCCGTCTACCATGAAATTATTACTGCTTTCTGTCAAGTTATCTTGCTTGATCGTTGAGGTACAGTCAACTGTGTATTAAGCTGGCAACTGGAATCACGATGTTTTCGAAACATTCAGACAGAAAGTAAACTTATAACAAACGTATTGTAAATTTTCATATTACCCAGGATTTATTAAATCTTTTCGCTGTTCGACAAAGGTGAGCAATGATCGCGAGTCGGGGTCGATTGTCAAAAGCAGATACTGGATGGAACACGAGCGACCGTGCACGACTAGACGAAATTACACGCTGGACGGCGAAGGAGATACGGCGCGGATCGATGACGGCAATCAACGAACCATCGGTTACCATTCTCTACCGATGGAATATCTAGGCAGCGGCCGTGTCTGACAACCGTTCATTCACAGTGGCCATTCCTTGAAATCCAGGATAGGTAACGTCCCCGGGACGTTTCGACGAACAGGTATTTAGCCTATCAAACGGAACACATCTGACCGCGTAACACGTAAACGATCCTGCAATTAGCAGCGTTCCACTCAATATCAACGGACCAACGGGCGTGATCCTTGACGATAATCTCCCTTTCCGAAATTCCATTAGACGCGACCAACGAGCCGTCCGATATTATCGTAAATTACTCGTTCCACGGATTTTGCCGTTGAAATTTCTTACCTCGCCGGCTACTTACCAGCCGACCGCACGCCGCTGCTGATATATTAACCGCTTCGAAATCGAATAACAACTCGAACACGATGAGAAACTAATCCCATCAGCTTCGATTTTAATTAGAAACTTTAACGAATCCGGTTTATTAAACGACGCCAAAACGTCCAAATCTTGACAGTTAAGGATCGTTGCCTAATACGACTAAATTCAACGTAAATAAAGGACTACTTCGAAATTATCCAACTAAGAACATCCTAACATTGTAATCATCCCTTATTGTATTATGGGACTGTCGGTGTTAAGAATTTCAATTCCACGATCCTGCAGAAATAAAGATTCCCTTGAGATGTCATCAATTCGAGGAATTTGAGCTCCGAGAGTCAGCAGGTGTCGAAAGATCCTCTTGAAACACCTAACCCCGTCACCCGTCAATGATTCTTTGAATAAATAAACGAAGGAACAAATCTGGTGTCAACGAGAGACCGTCGGACCAACATTTCTATTCATAGAATTTCTTTACACGACCGTTCTTACCGCAAAATTTCTGCTCGCGAGGGTCGTCCGCACCCTTGAGCGTTAACGAAAGATCGCTGCGGAACGGTGGACGATGAAGAGGCGAAGGGGGAACAACTTCATAGCGTCGGGCAGACATGGAAGCGGGTGTATTTATCGTCGGGATGTTCCTTGGTAAACTGGCGGGTGTCCCTTCCGACGGAGGGGGACGAATTCGGCCCGCAGGCTCTCTTCTAGAACGGGGCGCCGCTCGAATAGATGGTAGGTGATGATTACAGGTTCGAAAAGGGGGAAGCTGGTAACGACGTACCAGCGTCGACACGCGCGTGGTTATAAAGTATAGCGAACGAGCTGTTATTCGTGACAGCTACGCTTACGCTCGAAGCTGGCCGGAAGAATGCGGATCGGCGAGGATTTTGAAAAGGGGAGCGCGTTTCGAGCTTCCTACGGCACTGCCACGACCTCTTCTCCGCCCTCACCCATCTTGCCATTCTACCGCAATTGTCGGATTAACTTGTTAACGTTAGGAACTACCGAACTTCTTATTTTAAATGATAAAATTGATTGAAACGCTTCTGTCGTAATGTAAGTTGACTTTTGTCGAGATCAAGAATCATTTTATATGGTAGTTCGAGTTTCATTTCTTTATTTATTTGATTTTGAATTTAGGAATAAAGGAACTTTGAACGTCGATAGTTACAGTGTTAATTTAAATTTAATATTTTACTTTATTTCATCTCCATTTTCCAAATCTTTCGCATCGAAAATTTGTACATCTAAAGTCGATCGCAATATTATTTTAGTTTTCTTAGGTCTGGGTCACGATCGACCCACGTTCCGCTGTGTGAGGGTTAATATTTCGAAGGCGGTTGCATGGTTTGTGGAACTTTTGAACATGTAATTTTAACTTTCTTTCTAATATCTAACGAATTTTCGACAGAGTCAATTTAATGGAGCGGACAAAAATTGGAAATGTACGTATCACCTATAAATTTCTGGAATTTTATCCAACCTCAATTTGAAATTTGGTCAATTCAATTATAATTGAAATACATTGCACGTATTGCTTTTAAAAGAATTCATGTAAGATTTGAGTCGTTAATTAAGTAAAGTAAATATTCATTCATATTATTATAAGTTTTAATATTAATTCATTAATGCCCAAAGTAACTTGGGTAACAAAATACTTCGAGTAACTTTGTAGTAAAATTATAAGTAGCAAAACAATTTAAACAAACAAGTAATTTATAATATTCAAAACCATGCATTCTGTAGTTAAATATTTTACATAATTCTCCTATCTTTATTTTATCGATTACTTAAATCCACAAATGAGGTTTATAGTAAAAAGAAAACCAATGAATTAAATCGACCGCATAGAATGGATCTTCTACCTTACTTTTTTTTTCCACCCCCCGTTTCACAATTCTCAGTTTCTTTGGCCGTTTTATTAATCCAGGATCGACGACGGAAGTTGAACGATGATCGTCGAGGCGCGAAACTGAAACTGATTGCGTCGACGAGACAAAACTGAACCGACGAAGAACGGGGTCGAAAATTGTCGGCCCGGAATCTAACGCGTTATATGATAATCAGGTTAAATTTGGACGGGAACAATGATCCGGCAAACTAATGGTTTCACGAGTAACACGATATGAAACGAGCTCGTCTTCGCTCGTGTATTCGCGTAGTTCGTTCAGCCCCCATCCAATTATTGCCAGAAATTTTGACGAAACTCTATGCCGGTTTGTTGTCGACGTTTCAATTAGGCACGACGCGTTTCATTAACACTTCGACGGTTGGATATTTTGTGAAACCAACGACTCTAGTAATATCTTAGATATTTTCTTTTAATCGATAAAAAAAAGATATAGATAGGATTATATTTCGGACCTCTTGTATTATAATTAGCACGTAACACATCTTCGTTCTATAAAAATCGAGTACAGAATTAAATAATTTCAGAAGAAGAACTGTTCGTTTAAGATACCTTTATTTCTATAAGGAAGTTACTAAAACGTGTTCCACGAAGAAATAATGATGGAGGAAAGATGTAGCTTGGGTCTCCGTTGTTTCCCCTCGCAAAGCTCATTATTAAATCATACTAAAATGTAAGCTTTACCGTGGACACGTTGGAGTCTACCAACGTAAACTGGCTATACGCAAATTCCATAATTTTAACTTCGAAAGAGAACTCGTTGCACCTCTGACGTTATTTCTTTCAGAAATTATAATGTAATTCTGGCAAAGTGAAAGCTTGAAATCGTCGACTCGAACCAGTTCCGTGTACAACTTTAGATTTCTTAATTACAGACAAAGAACTTGATAATTGATATTACTATATAATTAACGTGTACCATATATTTTTGAAAGGGACCCAAACTATGAAACTAAATATAATAATTAATACAATTACATTGAAATTGCCGCTATTTCAATGTTCCGTAAATTATCTATATTTCGATAATTTAGCTAATTCAGCTGATTCAGAGATCAATTTTCTTGCTTACCATTTGAAATGTAGAAATCAGAGATTATCATCTGATAAATTTTAATCTCTATCACTTCAAATTAAATTTAGATAAATCGTCAAAATATCAACGCTGTGTATTGATTTGATAGACTTTTTGACCCTCTCATGGTTCTTCAGGATCAAAATATATAATAATGAAGTATACGTATATAATAACCGGGAATTTTACATAATCACGTAACATTTTATTGGGACATTTTGTGCTATGATATACGTTGGTCATCGACAAGTACCATAGCAACCAGCTTGTTTTAAAATCTAAGTAACGTCTCGAAAGCGTTTTCAATTACGACCACGATTACTCACGACTAATGCCAGAGAATGGTACGATACCCGGCGCGGATTTCATCCTTCCTGATCCTTGCTCGCTTTTTCCACGTCGCGAGATACCCAGGATATTACCAGCCATTTTCTAGCTTCGTTGTTTATCGCTTAGCGTTTATCGCGGCCGCTCGAGGATTCGTTGTAAATATAAAAGCCTCGGCCCCGCGGTGGTCAACCGTCAGATATAAATCCTGCCGATTCATATTGTATCCGAAAATAGTTTCCGAACGACGAACCGGGCGAATTTAATTCCGGCTACGCGACGCGAAACTTCCGACACCCTGCCATTCTCTGTATGCACACCGCCCGATAATTGATGTTGGCCCCGAGTCATCGACACGCACACGGCAACAATAGTGTTACATTGTCCCCCATTCGATCGTTCTGTTCGCGAAAGATACTCGGATATCATCTGACGAAAGTATTTATGAGGCGATTGGTTCGTTCGATTCGTGAAGATCTACCCCCGTAAAATTACGTTCGTCGTAATAAACTTAAATTTATTATGTTCGATGAAAATTAACATTAACCCCTTGCACTAAATATGTATTGTTTTAGTATTAACCCTTTGACTACTAAAGACGTATATATACGCCCTCACGAGTCTATCAATATATACGAAAGGCGTATATATACATGCAGTAAATTGTAAGATTTCAAGTAAAAATTAACTTAGCTTTGACTATAATTTTTATTTCTTTGATTTTAAGAAAATAATTTTTGATGACTTTTTGTCGGAGCATGCCGCAGTCAAAGGGTTAAAACAAATGAAGGAAATTGAAATATTGCCTATACTTCATACTTGACAGGCATTAGCCGTGTCAACTGTTTTTTAAACTTAAAATTCAATTGTAATCAAAGTTTGAACGTCAGAAATCACCTCTGAACTGTGAGGTGCGTCACGAGTGTGACGCGATATTATAGGTCAATCACGTCACGGTTAAACGACACGATGAAAATAACCTGAACGTTTGTAATCAGGATGAAAATTGCTATTCGCTTGAAAGTATAACACGTTATGATCGAAGATAACGCCGATACGATCAATATTTTTATAAAAAAAATCGAAATCAACGATTCTGAATTGGCACTGAACCAATACGTGTCACGGGATTCGCAAAACTTTGAGAAATATTTAATTTCGACTGATATTCGAAGCGATCACCCGAACCATCGTTACTCGGAAGCCCCGAGGTGTGTTCAACGAGCAAAACTCGAATCGCAGTTACCTCCCTCAGTACGGTTACCGTCCGAATGCAAAGTTCTATCTGTAATGCGAGTGTCAAGCAACTTTACGGGGGTGGCGCACCCTCTGTTTGCACGAGTGTGCATTTCCGTGCGTGTGTGAAAGTCACAAAGTGACCCCTCGCTTTGTGCGACGAAATCGGGCCAGCCGCACGATGATAAGACACCAGTTTCCACGTAGCGGCAAATGGCGATCGTTGATAAGGCAGCCCATACACACAGGGGGTTGGCTCGGATAGCGCGATGAAACGGAAAATCGGTTACTAATGTCGCTTCGACGCAAAGTTGAGCAATCCAGGCCATTATGCGTCCGCCCGTCGGGGCAAAAACCGACCCTCCAATTCATAATTGATTCGAAAACAGAAAAAGGGAATCCCGAGGGTGGTTAACGATCGCTGGAAACGATTCGCCTGTTTAAATCGAGCTCCCGAACGAGGGTGAAGAAGTTTGGATGTTTTCAACCGAGATAAGAAACGAAATGATTTTGGGGATCTTTCGTGCGATCGTTTGTCAAGCGATAATGTAAATTCTAAATGCGTCGACAGCTTGAATTTTTCGAATACAAAGACGACAGTATGCTTAGTTTTCTTTGTATGAAATACAGTTGATGGTTGCATCAACCGGGAAATCGTTCACGGTTGTTTGGTCGCTTTCAAAACGCATCGAAGCCGGTAACGGAAACTTCTGACGTTCTTCGTAACAACTTAGAGAACGCCGTGAAACTTTATTTCAAAAGTGCAATTACGTTAATAATTCTGGTTCCCGTTGGAATTTCGAACAAGTTAAACGGCCGCATCCATGCGCCAGCATATTTCAGAACATAGCGATCTCGTTAAATCGTCTGTTTCATTTGAATTCATTCCATTCCGAATGGTTTTCGTTCAGCGAGCTGTTTGCTCAATTCGTATCCCTTTGTGAACGCTACCCAAGACGTAGGACATGATAAATATGTATTTCATGACGAGATAATACGAAATACGATATAAGACAAGCTTTTATATGTTACGGAAAAGTATTTTTAAGGTAACGGTGAAAAGTTACATTCGAACAGGGTTATACGTATAGTGATAAATGAAAATTGTTGTATATTTGAAATTATAACAATTAATATTGGTAACTAGCAGTAATGAATTTTTCCAATAATAATTTAAACAGAAAATTCTCACTTTTTGTCGTTTACAAGCATAATTGCAATATGTCATAACTTCGTAGCACGCATTAGATAAAAAAACATATTCAAGATTCAATATTTTTCAGTCAGATGCGCACGATTTTATACATCGCGAAACATATTAAAACGCACGAGATTTCGCAATATCTTTTCGCAAGAATTTCCAAGGAAAAATATTTCCCCGTCCCGTGGGATTTTCTCCATTCGTGTTTCCTTCTTAAATAAAATTTCGAGACGAATAAAACGTTCTAATCGCGATATAGAAGCGGATAAAATCGTGCCCGACCATCCGTGCCCGATTTACTCGTGTTTTCTACGACACATCCGAGGTCTCGAAAACTTTCCAAACTCATCTTGGAAATGTATCAATGGTTCCAAAAGAGACCCCCTTTGACATTTCAGTTACAAAAGAGCATACATCTGCAACGTTCTGTTCATTCGAGATTTCTTGCCGTACGCTTCCACGTCTATTTATCCAGTATCATCGAGTACTTTTCATTACCAGAATCGAGAATCCTCTTAGCCCCACCACTCGTCTTATCTTAATCCCCTTCTGAAACGATTCTATCCACCGAATACGGAATTTTGATTAATTTCATCTTTTTTACGCGTTGCTCTTAATGCTTTCGCGGGAAAAAAATTAATGATTCTTTTTGGATTGGCTAAACAGAGTCGCAGATGTAAGGCATGATCCGAAATTTTTGATATTCATTGATCAGGATTAAAAAGTGTGTTTTTAGAGATAAATGTGTCGGGAGATATTTAGAAATATTTATTTTATACCTTCGGATGTGTTAAGTAACTAATTTTATTTCATTATTCGTCATCTATTAAGGTTTTAATATTTTTAATATTCTAATATTGCAGTATCTTAATATTGTCATGTTCTATGTAATATTTTGTAAATCCAATATTAACGTAACGATTACGATTTCTTTTTTCATTTCGCCTTTCAATACCGCAATTAATTGAATGAGATATCGTGTTACGGGGGCTTATCGAAACTTCGATAACAGAATTAATAATAAAATTTCTCAGGCTGGTGCGCGAACTCGTACGCGTTTATCGCGAAGGATATTCGCAAATTTGCAATTAAAACTGTCGTAAACACCGCGACGAGATTCCACGAAAAAGTCTTTTAAACTGGTACGTACGAAATGAATCGAAAACGCTTTGCACGCATCGGTTTAATAACCGGCTTCGTTGAATTTAATGGAACCGGTGCAACGGAAACTATGGTTACCGCCCTATTTTCACGAAACTCCGTATAATGGAAAACAACGATTTAATGGTAATACCATTGCAATACCCGACAAATAACGTTAAATGTGATCTTCGTTCAACAACCGTTTCTATGCCTTCCGGAATTCACAAATTCAAATGCGTTACAAGTCGAAAATTTACGTAAGTCAATGGTACCGAACAGTTCGGTTTCTTAAAAGTATTAGAACTTTTATGTGTCTTCAGATTATTCAATCTGAATTTTCCTATTTGAATCAAACAAAATTCTATTTATATAAATTAACAAATCAGTCATTCCTTCACCTTCACATTTATAACGAAAAAGAATTGAATTTGTGTAATTAAGTAGAACACGATGTATATTAACCCTCAGGCGCCGGGAGAGCCCATACAGTTTGAATTGAATTTTGATCTATTCTTTGTTTTATCAAGTTCCAAAATATTAATAAATCATTGGGTCCTGCATTTAAATATTTTATTACCGATTGAAATAAGGTTTCAAATTAATTAACGTTTGAGAGTTAATTACTAAATATATCAAAACTGTATAATTTCTATGGGGTTAATTCTTTCAGTTACTGATCCAACACAACTTATTGTATATTATCAGCAACTAGTTTTTTATTTACTTTGAAAAATTCTAGTATTATTTGCGAAAATCTTTTACAAAAATGGAAATAACATGAAAGTATTTGACCCATTGGTTTTTACTTTAATAAATAATTGTAAAACAATTTTCATAAAAGGACACATTATTTGGAATATTTAAACATTTATACATATATAGTCTTATTGTCAATTCAGACAGACTGTAAATAAACATGGAGTTCAAAAAAAAAATTGCGCAAAAAGTGGATCGTACAATATTTACCACCATCGTGTATCAATTTTTTCCCAATACAAACGAGAAGCATTTTAACGAATACTCTCTGCAACGAGCGAAATTCTATTGATCGATAACCCCTTTGAAATTCAACAAAAACCAATATGTTTTTCTTCCACTACCCCAATCCGTACAAACACGAATGATTACTTGCAACGTGGAACATTTACGAAACTGCGTTACAACAATCTATTTTTTAACGAGTTCACCCGAATAAACTTTCCATCTAACGATTCCATATTTCATCTATTTTCTCTCCCTTTCTTTTTACCGTCGTTCGACCAATTTCTAACGATTTCAACGCGGAGCACAGTCGGAAACGGATGTAAACGGTTTCGCCGACGATGAACGGAAAAAATTGGCTTTCGAGCGTCGAACGTGTCGTCGATCGAGATCGTTTAATGAGAATCGAAGGCGCGAATACGCGACGCGTTAGCGCGTCGTAAAACGCGCGGATCCGCGTCGTAATCGTAAACAGGTTCTTGCACACGACGTTAAATACCGTGCTCCCATTACTTTATATCCCCGACGATAAAAAAAAAAATAGCGCAAGGAATGTTTTCAGTAAAGTCGAAGGATACGCGTCCCGTTGCGAACGGGACAAAACGGCCGATCCACGCTGTGAATCGTAACGATTCCAGCTTCGAATGGTTTCGTGTATAAAGGGTGTCTTCTTAAACTTGGGTTACTTGATTTAATCATTGATATAAGGGTTAGGTAAGAAATACCTGTGTTCGAATTTTTAATAGAAATGAGATATATAGAAAGATAGAAATTTAGGAAATAAATATTATATCGTCAGAAACTTAGAAAATACAAAATTTTGATAGAAATAAAAATCCAGGATTATATATTTTTAGAAATTTATAAGCCTAGAAATATTATATTTTTATACCACCGTAGCAATAAAGGATTAAAATATTCCATCAACCATCAAGAAGAAGAATCACAGTATATATTATTTTTTTGCAAAATTGCAAAAGTACAACAAGATCCGTTTCTTCATTTCTCAAGATATTTATGAAATGTATAAAATCCGAATCATTTTATTCCATTCGATTGAACTTGAAATGCCGCAAATGAATTTCAGCGACCTAAAAACTATTTTATTTATTCATCCAAAACGCTATAAATTTTCGTTCTTCTTAAACGTTTCAAAATATTCGGGTAGAATTATTCAGCGACGAGATTTAACAATCGAAAACACACTCAAACCCACACGGAGCCAACAAATATTTGAAATGAAATTTCTTACGAGTGAATTTCATTAAAAATTCTTGATTTATATATCACTGGCACGAGCGTGTACGATCGGTACGTTCTCGATTGTAAAATCAGTTCGGGAACACCCTGTATTCGTAGCCGAAGGAAAGAAAATAGGAAGAAGAGCGTCATAGTCGTACAGATAAAAGTGAAACCTTCTGTCTCTCCTGACTGCCAGAATGCACCCACCTCCTTTATTCCCTTTTACACCCAGCTTCAAAACCATCCCGCAAAATGTTTACGGCGAGATAACCTTTTACGTTTCATCCGGCTGATGCGATTTACTTATTGCAACACTTTATTCCCGGCCACGCGCAAAGCTCAGCCAATTTAACGAAATTGTTATCCCTCGAAGCGCGATTCAGCGCGATCGAAATGTTAAAAAATACCGACAGACGTGGTTTTTATCCAATTTCGTGCCATGGCATTATACTGAGGATAGAACAATTGATAATCATTGAAAATATAAGGTATTTCATTAATATGCGATAAACTATAGTTATTAAGATATTAAATTGGTCGAATTGTGAAATTTCTATTTCTAAATTATTTGAATAAAAATGAGCAAAGTATTGAATTAGTATTTACAGTTATTTTTCAAAAATTGAAGAACGTTACATAAATTTTTCGTATACTGCATTGTATAGTTTCACTTTATTTTTTTCTGAAAATCTGTCGTCAAAAAGGTGAAACTTGTTTTACACCAGTGTAACGTAAGCTATCGACACGTAATTAGCGAGTTGTTAGTGCCGGTTTAAGTTCGACGACATCAATTATCCACTTTAAGATCGCCAAAGACAGTAACTGTCCTGTTGATTCCCTCGGTTAATTGGAACCAAGGACTGAATCCAGTTGATCGGATCTCAGAACTGTCGTTTCTTTTTCTACACGTCCTAACAAGTTGACGTGACAACTGTACAAGATTCCAAAGATCCGATCGATGAATCTTCTCTAACTACTGAGTTTAACGAACAAACATCTGCTTGTGCAATATTTTAAAACATAAGACTTTGAAACTACCGGTCAATGAGAATGAATCTGATAAAATAATGAAGACATTTCAACCGCCTTATCAATTCTTCGATAAATACATTGCTGATCTGTGTTTCAAATTAACATTCTAGTGATTCTATCCCGAATTAATCGATTTAAGTTTGTAACCAATTAGGAGGATCAGAAGAGTTCGTTGTCTCGGTGAAAAAATCAAGCTTCCTAAAATAAAGATAAACGATCAAACGAATGCGATGATACTGGGTTAAAAAATGATTAAACAATACTTCGTACAATTACAATTTGCTAACGAATTTCTTGAAGATAAATATCAGATATTCCTACAATTTTCGAAGTTTTCCACGATTGTACCAGGTGTGAAAAAAATATGTTTGCACATGAACGGTCAAATTAATTAACACTTTCTGATTAAATGTTATCGCCACGAAAGGGTTGAACAATGCTTTTCCCAGGGGCGAAGTTATTTCGTCGAAATTACCACGGGCACTGTGAAAAGCCAAGAAGGCGAATACACTCGATGAAAACACGGCCAGAGCAATCTCGAATTGTCCTCGGAATCAATGCCATCTCTATAATACGGTTCCGGAAGCTTTGAAACTACCCTGTCGCGGGGGAAAAGGCGGAGAAATCCATGCAAACCGTCCTCTTTATTAACACGAAAATCAACCTCTCGACCAGCCACGTACCAAAGTTATTTCCAATTAAGGCTACTTAATTTACCCTACCCTAACGCGTCAACTCGCTGCCGACTATAATTCACGCCACGACTCGTGAATTTTATTGTCCACCGTGTTATCGAGCGTTCGATCGACGACATTAAACACTTCGTTAAAATATCCCCCGTGTTCTCTTCGCTTCGATCGCCTTTCAAGCGTACAAGCGTTAAATGAAACAGCTTAGATAATTAATTTGATGTATTACGTTGTTACGCCGCGCCGCGCCGGTTCGTAGCGTTTTCTTTTTTCATTTAAAATAAAATTTTCTGCCACGCGATTCTATCGACATTCAATTTTAAACGTCGTTGGATAATTACTTTCTTTCGCTGCTATGTTGCGAAATTTTTCTATAAAATTTCTACTTCGGAAATTAATTGAAGTGTATAAAAGAGAATTCGATAAATAAAATATATTGAGTATGAAAATTGTATTGGATTTGTTGTTTCGTACTTACCAAACCGGCTGACGAAACGTTGAACAATGAATTCGACATGATGTGGGTCGAATTTGCACGGTGTACTGTAACAAAAATTAATATTGTTATTGAGGAAGATAATTGATATCGGTTCAGAGATAAAGCAAAGAAAAACTTTGAAGGAATTTGAAAAAATATCTTCTTTTCCAATATATCTATCGAGCAAAATTGCTTTCTCGGGAAATCTTGACCATGCATTCTCTTTTTCTAAAACTTGAAGTCTGCCACTTGGATAAAGAGAAATTAATCTTTGAATCGCAAGTAATCAATGTTTTGTATAGACTTTTGTACCGAAAGTTGTAAAATATCTACGGATGACGAGTGAAGTTAGTTGAAAAGAAACTGGACAATTTAATTAACACCAAAGTCGTGAAAATTATTCGTTCGAAACCCCGAAGCTCTTTTCGCGTTTTAAAATAAAACAATTCGAATTAAAGCCATTTGAAAGATTATACTACTTAGCGCGATTGAAGTTATTTCAAAGTTTCTCGCCAACTTTTACTACAAAGAATCCATTCCCGTTTAATCCCTCCGCGAAAGGGTCACCAGTAACCAACGCCACAGATTTCGTTTAGTCAAACATTTGCGGAGGAACAAAACGACAGACAAAAAAATATCGTATTAGATTAAATAATGTTAACGGCAAGTATTATCATACTTCTGTATTTTATCCGGCAGTATCAATACAGAAAGTTTCCTTTTGTTTGTATCTTTTGTAGTATATAAACAGAGAGATAAAAGCTTGAAAACTCAAGTTAGGCCATTGAAATAGTGGGTAATTCAAATTTAACTTCAATTTTTCGAATTTTCTGCTATGACTTCAAACACCACTTTCCAATATGTGAAACCTTATTTCAAAATTCTTAATCGTAACATTGATTAATAAAGATTTATAAGATAATAAAAATTAACCGAACGAATAATCATATCTCCTTTTGATAATTCATTTCTTATGATTCACTATATCTGAATTTCGTGTAATTTAGACGAACGTTGGTCTCTTGCACTGTCCATCGTTTAAGGAGGCAAGAAATTGAATTTCATGAATCAGAATTTGATGGTTCGATAAATCTACCGGGCACGCGAGGCCTGATTCGAAATTGCGGCAACTCTGGAAGGGCAAAAGTAAAATAAAAGAGTGGGAAAAAAGCCAAAGGAAAGAAAGAAGTCCATCGCAATCGATACCAGCCCGATCAACCGCTCAAACGGCTCGAAATTCTTGCCGGCGCGCCGGTTTTGAACGAACGGCCCTTTCACTGTAGAAGTCATAGAGGGAACGCGAAACGAGATGCGCCGTTTCTTTCGGCGTGCACGGAATCCGATAAGACGTTCCCGGAGAATCCAAAGAACATTCTGAGATAGGAGGGTGTACGCCCTTTTCCACGGCAATAGAGAAAGAGAAAGGATGGGAGAATCGGGACGATTTTGGGTGGGAATTTCCCGTGGAAAAGACAGACATTCGACTGGTCTGCGAGGGTATGCCGACGGCAATGGATACACGGTAAGAAGAGGCAAGAAACAAGGGTACGAAGGAAGCCAGTCAAGATGGTTTCATCCCATGGAGCCAGGTCTGCGTACGTGTATATTAAACGCACCGCTATCTTGCCATCTACACGTACCCCGTCTTTGCCGTCGAAGATTTTTTAAACGTTGAACACCCGATCGCAGGACAGCAACGCGACTGTTACAGGATTTACTATTCTCTTTTAGGACTTTAATCTTCTAAACCCGACACCTCTTACGGTCCATAGAAATTTTGTTAAATATATAAATTGCCGTAATTGGATTTCGTTTCGATAAATTTCTAGATAATTTTATGTGTATAAGTTTGTGACGCGTACGAATATAAAAGGTTGTTTGCAAGTTTTACATGTATTAGTATATTTAATAACCGAACAATGGCACCGGGCAGTGTACTTTTCGTAAAACTTGACCGTCGTTGAACCTTCAAAGACGACTGTTTAGTTCAGTTTATTAAGATACGTGGACTAAATGTGTCGCTAAGAAAGAGTAACCGAGTTATAAAGCAAACAGAACGGTTGGCTAAGAATTTTCAGAAGTAGTAGCTCCATAAATTCCAACAACTCAACCGTTTCATAACTGCTGAAATATTGCATGCGAGAGAGAGAATCGTGGAATTTGTCAAAGAGGCACAGCCCCCCACCCCAGAAACTACAATATTTTCTCCAAAAACGAGACAAGCCAGCAAATATTCCAGAAATTACATGTTTCTTTATATTTATCATTAGGTTGTTTTACATTATCTGAGAGATATCATAACACTGTCCGGATATTTATCTCGAATAAAAATAATATCACGGCTCACGTGTAACTAAAAAATGAAGAAAAAATAGAAAATCCAAACTACCGGAATAAGAAGAATCAGCCCTTAATATTCCGAATAATTCATATTATTTTCGACTGTATTATACCGTTTGCTCCTACATCAAGCGTACAAATCACGATTTCCAGCGAAAAACAGTAGGACGCCGTAAATCCCACGGAAATAGCCGCATGTGATATAATATCCGGAAACGCGTGACGCAGATAGGAGACAATTCTTTAATCGAACCTCCCGTTTATCCGGTCGGTTTGACAGTTTCCATTTAAATCACGTTCGAACACGGACATACCTCTAATTACCTGACACCGGTAGTAAAATTAGGTACAACGATGGTCGGCCGGCCTGGTGCGTGGATGCGACCGATACGTAGAAACCGGAACGAGAATGAACGAGCGACATCGTTCTGCCGGTGACAAAGACCGAGGTAAAAATAAAAAAAATAAAAAAAATAAATAAAAAACACGGGTAAAAACGTCCGGAAGCCGAAGGGAAAGAAATAAAAGGGTCGGGAAATAGGGTCGTCGGACGAAAGCCACGCGGATTCTCGTGCATAGCGATCTGGGACGTGTATTTCGTTAAATGTTAAAGGATCACGCTGCTTTATTGTGCTTTATCGCTTTCGAACGAACACCCTGATAAATTTCAGAGCAGGAATTCTATGGGTCGAATAAGGTTCGCCGTTTAAAGACACGGTATTCGTTTCACCTTTCTGATTTTCATGATTTCGGTCATTTATCGAAGCACGCGAAGTAGAGAGAATGTTTAAAAAAGATTAGGAATTTGACAACTCTATCACTGTCGTCGAACGTCCAAACAATTACTCTAATCATAAAGTACTGTTTTAAATGTAATTTTCGTCTGTTCTTGTCAGAAACAATAATTACTCTATTATCAATCAAAAGTATTCAGATTAATTGCATAAATAATTTAATTGTTCCATATTTGCTTGGCACACCAATGTGTATTTGTATTTACATAAGTATTTGCAATCAAATGTTGACGCTAAAACGTGATGATTGATTAATAGACGACCAAAAAGAACATTGGACAAAGTAATGCATTATATTAACAGGTTTTGATATTTATAATAATCGTCGATGTTACAATATCGATTGCGGTAGACTCTACAAATTGGATTACGATGACAAACGAGATGCACGGAAAAAAAGAAAGAAAAAAATTGGAAAACAAGATGAAAAAAGCAATACGTCGCTCTTCGTAATTGTACCGTGAGTTTCGTGGGCACGACGATTATATAAAAAAGCGAGGAAAAGAGGAATTTCACCGCGAGAATACTCTTAATAAATTCAATAGAATGGCTATCGTTTTAATCGATCGAACACGAGGAGGAAATGCGATTCCGTTCCATGTATATAGAAATTTTTTATCGCTGTTGGTACTCGTGTGACGAGTAAGAAATGTTCATTACAGAATTACAGAACTATAATTTAAATTTCATTTCTGACAGTCAGATTTATAATTCGTAGTATTTCTGAATGGTAATATTTTAATTTGTAGCGTTTCTATTTGTTAATTCCCCGAATTTGAAATATTTTAATTCACAACATTCGTAACACTCCTAATTTACAACATACCTAATTGATAGAATTCTTAATTCCTAGCGGTATTTATTTGTAACGCTTCCAAATCATAAATTTTCAAAATAACGCTCCTAGTTTGCCACGTTACTGATCAAAAACTTCCTCATCCCGAACGTCACTGAATTTCTGATTAATAAATATTCTTAGTTTATTCCTTACCGACTCGTAAACATTTTCAAAACGCTCCGTGCAAAACGCATGTTTTAGTAACTAATTTCTTGAATTTTCACTCGAATATCAATTGTCACTAGTGTAGTTTCACAACCCAATCATTCCGATCCATTTGAATATCGATACAGTCGCTGTATCGTAGACGTAATCCCATAAGGTTGGTTCATTTGATTTCAATTAAACCCGCTCTATAGAACCGTGCGTGCGTTTCCGCTCTTAATCGAACCGGAACTGGCTCGAGTCCTCTTGACACCGAAACTCTGCGAAACGACCCGTCCCAACCTTCCCGTTTGTATCCTTCATTGACAGCAAAGAAAAAAAGAAACAGGGTATCATGGAGTATTCATTGAAATTTGAACCGATCCCAAATACCTGTAGAACTCGATCCTCCATTTCTGTTTCGCCTTTTACTCCTCTGAAATCGGCACCACTATACACGATGCAATATCGATCTTTCACTGAACTTGTTGTCCTTCGTATTTTGATATCCGAACGGAAATACACGCAAGATTATTTCTCTGGCGAACAAAAGTAAACAGATGGGCAAACGAACGCAACGATTTTTATCAAATACGCTTCAAACGCTACGTGATACGTTTTTATCGGGGGAAAAAAAAAGAAAAGGGAGAACTCTGGCGATTTACTGTCAGATACATTCATTTCGAAGATACAAAAACAACACGTTGATTTACCATTCGGAGGGAAAGAAGCAATTAAATGGTTTGTCAGTGGTTTGTTCTTAAATTATAATTCAAATTGATATTATTTTTATTAGAAAAGCTTGTTTTTCTTGGAAGATCAATAACGGTAGCTACATCGCTGTTCCTTTGAATTATTTATATATGAATTAAAAATAAATCCTTTCTAGTGTTGCTTCGATTAAACTCGAAACGATTGTACAAAAGTAGGAATAAACACTGAGAAACATTTGGTTAGTTGTAGTAATACATCGACTGCCACAGTGGAAACAGACACGAGTAGTAAGACATACTGAAATTCTGTTCGCAGTGGAAATGGCCGTACATAACTCGGCGCCCTTTCATACAAATTATTGAGGAGATAATTGATTTAATTTTCAATTTAAACTTTCCCTTTCCTACCTTACAATACCTTACATTATATTAATAATAACTAATAGCAATGTTCATGCTATAAGAGTAACCCCTATGGCAACCAACGTGTCAAATTTCCAAATTAAAGCATTCAAGTTACCTTACATTATTAACAAAACAATAACGCTATTTATATATTTGAACCGTCAATCGCTGGCAATCCCCGGAACTCTTAATTTGCCGTCGAAATTCTAAAATTACACTGCAATAAAATATCCTAATCGATTGAAAAAAGAAAAGGCGAACCATGTAAACCCTTCGGATTTTCGACAAAATGAACGCTTCACGGTATTCGTTGATCGAACGTGAATGAAATTAAAAGGTCGGAACGATTCGTTCGGGGAATAAAATGTTCGAGAGGTTTATCGCGAACGAATCACTTGTCCGCTTGTTTATGAATGCATTAAACGATCATGATCGGGTAGTCTTGTTTTCGGAGCCGTGTACTCTTTATCGAGAAAATGACTTCCCGTCCAATGAAGTGGCGTCGAGATAGAGATAAGGATAGTTCATATGCATACGAGCTACCGTGATGCCATCGATGAAAGTAGCCCCTCGAGGCGGTTCGATGAACCGACGTGAAAATCCTCCAAAGGAACCCGACCGAAATTGTTCCACGCTTCGACAGAGACAAAGATTGAAACAAGTTCGAGTGGTTTAATGGCCAGGCTTTTGTAGCCGTCACGTTCCAACCGATACACGAGCTCTCGTAGGTTCGTATAAATTAATCGTTTCGTATGTATCAAACGGAGCTCTTATTTTTGTTCGACTCTTAGCTCTTCACTCTTCAGGCAGTTGACCCAATATTTTTATCTCTTCGTTGGATTTCTCTTTCCGATCGAATCTAAAGGAATTTAGATAAATTTTTGATATTTTTAGCTACCATGCGAGGGAGCAGGGACTGGCGCATTATCGAATAATTAGCAATAGAAAACTAAATTAGGAAATTAGAAAATTAGTGGCAAACTAATCAGTTCTGAAAAAATATAAATAAATGACAATTTTATTCAAAATTACCATACTCGTGCACTTGACAATTTTTATTAAATAATACGACATTGTACCAAACGCGATAGCATTCACTTTGACAATAAACGTGTCAACGAACATTCGATTATAAATAAAGGGAAACTTTGCCAGTCCCGGAGACCCTCCGCTTATCCCTTTCTACCAAATATGAATCGCCCAGGGGCGATGTCTCGCAGCGGACCACTTAAACGGGAAATCGCGATTATTACATAATCCCGTGGACATGATGTACGCCGCAAGAACTCGGCCCAACCGACCGAAAGTCTAATCCCAGAGCGGCGCAAGGTGGAGACATATACATACGTGTACGTGTGACAGGATAATGCGCCACGAGGAGTTGTTCGCCAACGTGAAATCGTTGGTCATTTAAACGGGGTATCGTTATTGGTCAGCCACTGGATTATAATGAGGCGGAGCGTATCGGGATTAAACGTATTAACGTGGTGTGTATACGCAACGCCTGAGGGGTTGACGGGGTGGAAAGGAAGAACGGTATCCGAAATACACGCTGACAAACAACAGGAACAGGCGAAACAACACGGTTAAACGATCCAGTTGGCGATAGAGCTGCGCCAGCAACGTCCGACTTCCACGGATTAATAGAACGAACAATTTAACGAGGTAAATTCAAGATACATGCTGATGTATGCACGCGTTACCGTTGCATACAACAAGGACGACGATAACAACACCACCACCAACACCATCGTCAAGGCTATCGCAACTTCAAGTTACGACTTGGTCAAATAGACGGGTCTCGTAAACGCCCTCCTCATTGTTCTACACTTTGCCCTTTTGTTTACCTGCCTGGTATCGGACGTTTGCGGTTTCACCAGTGATCCGTTTGCTTTCGTATCCGTGTCCCTCTCTCCTTTTTTGATCGTCTTGTTACATCGACTGATCGATTTACGGTGGATACGTGCCATGACGGCCGCTCGTTGCTCACGACTCTAACGAAATCGGGCTGACAATCTACCGGCGGACAATCGACATCGCGGTGGCAAACTTATGACACTGGTTGTGCCAATATTTCTCTGGACGGACGTGATTTCGTTAACGATGGAGATCGTTTCGGGATACCGATTCGATATGGATTTCGTAAGAGAATGGAATCTTAATTGACCCTCGAAGAGAACGAAAATTTTGGCTAAGAGTTTTAAACGCTCTAAGGAAAAGGAAAACTTCGAATTAAAAAGTTAGATGTCTATGTACATATGCCTGGACATGATGGTTAACCTAACTCGTCATTCATTTCGCTTAATTACTGAATTAATTCATTCACTTTGAAATAATTACTGAAACTAGACTTAACCTAGGTATTATGGACGATGTCTTTCTAGTAATACATCGAGTGATGAAACCTTTTTCCCTATGCTGCTATTTTCCCTAGGGAAGCCTAAAATACTCGACGGTGTATAAATGAGAAATACATGTAAAAGAATATGCAGGAGTTTGTTATTAATATTTTAACCAATGCCACGAATTGAAAAAGAAACGAAATGACATTAATGTAATTATAGCAAATGGAAAATTTGATTTTACAATTTTAGATTTCATTCTATATCCGGCAAGAAATGACAGCACATTTTAAATAATTGTCAAAATGTTCAAATGTGAAATTGTAACAGAAAATTTTCTCCTTCATGTTAGAAAGTCTACAAAATAGAATTGGACATGATTAATGCAAACGTCAAGAGAATCCAGAATTCCACCGATCTTCATACTATCTTTCTCCGTCAAGGAAATAGCTTTGCAGAAGAATTACTTATTTCCTGTGTGAAACTGTCACAATATTCACCCCTGGATAAAATTTAAATTCAACTAAATATAAACGAAATTTTTGTTCTTTCGCGATATCAAGCACAATTATTTATAATATATAAAGTCAAGCGTCGATCAAATGTTTTGGTACTAGAATCTTACAAAACTCGAAATGTACAGTTAATTATTTCGGCCAGCGAACGGCTCGTACGTCGTTAGTAGACACAAAAAGGGAATAGAAAAAAAAAGGGAAGAACGAAAAGTGGACGGATTGTTTATTCCATTATACGTGGCTCATTAAGGGCCTGGATATAACTCACGACCGAACGAAAATTACGGTCCTGGGGACGAGGCTAGCAGGATGAAAAGTCGAGGCAGTTCGTCAGATTCCTCAGGCTGTAATGAATATTTCATACATTTGGAAGTTAGAACGGCCTGGATTGATTTACTCGGCAAACTTTCTTTTCATTTTTTCTCCCCTCTTCTTTGTTATATCAGCAACGGCGGACCCGAAATTAAGGTGTCCCTTTGTCACGTTATTTTACACATCGGTGAATATTAATGAGCCACGGCCTCGATCGGCGCGGCGCGGCGCGGCGGAGATATTTCATTTTACGTCGGATAAATTATTGATACGCCCCGAAGGATGTGCTTGCTCATTAATCGCAGCTGTTGCCACTGTTTAGGGCATTTAACGTTATCGAGGGGCCGAAGGGCACGATGTTGATTCACTACGTTCGCCGACCGGACCATGAAAATTATTCGCAATATTTTTCTCTTCCATCGCAAACGGATCGCGTTTACTGACAGTTGCAGCTCCGCGTAAACGATTAAATGCTTCGGGGTTTTCGAGACTTTGCCTGAGAACGAAAATGACAAAACTCAAAGTGAATTCGAAATAAGCAGAATTCTGACGGATCACAATTCTGACTCTGTAATCTCAATTTGCTCATAATTTATCACCGATTGAAATCGTCGAAAAATCGAAATCCACGATTCGTCCAATAAGACACGGCGTTAATTAAAGGTGTCGACGAGCGGCGCGAGCCCGCGACAACCTGCTAATCGTTTGTCCCGCTTTATAAATATGAATGGCGGCAGCCGGCAGATTGAAACGACGTCGTCGTCGGATTTCTTGGGAGAAGAAACCGGGGAACGGCTCAGCCGATGGGTTCTCGCGTAATGCGTTTCCCCGTCGGATTTCGAGGGGAATGAAACGAGCTGGTAATGGAACAATTTCCACGAGGCCGGGGCATCGTCTCGCGAGAACACGACAAAAGGAGGAAAAACGGGGTGAAACGATGAAGGGAGGAAGAAAGGCAGGCGAAGAAAATAGAAAAAAAAAAGAAGAAATGAGGAAAGAGAAGCCAACCACTGAAGATTCTCGAACGGGAGCGAGTAGTCAACTGACTTGCATTCAACGTTTCGAATTGCTTCAGGCTTTTCTGTTTCTCTTTCTTTTCCTTTTTCCTCCATCTCGATCGTTCTGACACCGACCTGAAATCAAAACCTGCTACCAGTCTTTTCCGTTTTCACCCCTTTTGGATCCCTTCGATCGTTGTAACTAGACTGCGCACGTTTTCAAAAACAAATGATACTACTGAAATCCTAATTATTAAGAATTGCGATCGTCCAACTTTCAAATTCGACCTTAAATTTTTAAATATAAAGGACATTCTCTAGAAATACATTACATATCCGATTTATACACAATAAGTAGAGAATTTAGTACAAATTTCGAAACTTTCAGAACCTAAAAAGTTTCGAGAAATTTCTAATTCCAAAATAATTACTGCCCATAATCACTGTCCACAGCGTTCCTCCTCAAAGTTCTCGTAATGTTCAGCTTCCTGCAACAGCTCTTGATTATGGACCACGTCGAAAGATAATGAAAAGGTAAACGACTGTTTTTTTTAAGCACATCCCCGATGTCGTGAACGACTAACAGCGACGATTCGTTCAGTGTTCCGCAGGTTCGATTTGTTGCTCTCTGTTTCAAACGTTCCCCGACTGTGTCTTCCATCTTCCTTCCGTTCTTTTTTCTTTCCATTTTCTCGATTATTACAGCGTCCCACTCGGCCCGATGAAATCCAATTATTTTCCGCTCGATCGTTCGCCCTTTCGTTCTTTTTTTTTTCGCAACGGGCGTAAAGCACCCTTAACTATTATGTGACTTGGAACTGGTTCGTCGCGTCGATTGGTCGTTTTGCGAAAAGCAAAGCGAACGAATAATGAAGGGATCCCTCTTTGGTCGCGTTCCGTTGATCGAAATCTCGAAGCTTTTAATCCTATGTGCGTGTGCATCGCCGTGATTCATTAAACAGACACCAGACTCTCGAATCCCTTCTTCTTCTGCTTCTTCTTTTTCTTTTTCGCTTTTAGGTCGTTGAAAAGTTTGAACGTATCGCGATCTTCGAGGACTTCAGTTTTTAGAGTTTTTTTCTCGCCAACTTCTGCTCGTCCCGCAGCCCCTCGTAAACTCGCTTTATGAAATCAGGATCACCGACCACCACCTTCGTCTTTTGGCATTAGGACGCCTCGATCCCTCTTTAATCCAATCGTTTCAAGCCTTCTCCATTCGATCAACTTCCTTCGTCTACAAAGGAACCCAATCGATCTAGGCTAGGCAATTTATTCGATATTTACGAGTTCGTGATTTTACCAAACTATTGACAATTACAAAAAATTAAGATCTCACCGGTTGCAATTTCTTCCAAACTTAACATGGTTCTTCGTTCGAACGGAATTATACGCGCGTGTTTGTCGACGTGCAAGCCGTGAAATCGTGGTTTCGAGCACGACGGGATCGAGAAAGAAAGGCGGCAAAAAAGTAAAGAAAGTAAGAAACGAAGTCACCTCGAAGAACCAGAACTACCCGTCGATGTCTGGCTCTCGATTGCGATCAAAATAAGAAGGAGTACACAGAGAACAGAGGTTTGATTAGCCGTGAGATCGGGTTTGCTGGCTTCCTCTATCTTTCTCCTTTGTTTCTAAACGCCACGAGCGGCCGGTTTTTTCGACGAATCAACCGGTAACTGCAGCCAGACGAGAGCTTACTCGTCCCGAAACAAAAGAACACTTAAAAAAGGACGTTCGTTGAACGGGGGGAAAGGAGTAAAATGGGCCCAGGAAATAATTGGATTATCGTTACAA
Source organism: Stelis phaeoptera (assembly GCA_943735885.1). Taxonomy (NCBI): domain Eukaryota; kingdom Metazoa; phylum Arthropoda; class Insecta; order Hymenoptera; family Megachilidae; genus Stelis; species Stelis phaeoptera. The sequence continues at coordinate 6,694,034 of OX030939.1, read as the reverse complement.
TCGCGCCGCGAGTACGCCAGAACAGAGATCGAATGTTTTTTTCCTCGATAAACCGCGATTCCGGTTCTTTGATCATGTCACTTTGACGAGCTCGTGTTTCTATCAGTTAAGTGCAAAAGTTCTGTCAATTTGTGTGTCTCCGATGATTTGTTTCATCGGAGCTCAGCGTTTGATGAAATAGACGCGGCGGGATCTTGTGCTATGAAATACTTCGGAACGATATAACCGTTCGCATAGAAATCTATATTTAACACTTTAACTACCACTTGAATTTCCATATGTCGCTTGCATTATTAATATCCTTTCAATTGCTTAATTAGAAATCGTCGTATTAGGTATCCGAAATTTTGAATAATAGAAATTACGAAGAATCGTAATAGTAATAGGTAAAATTTGATTGACCAAGTTTTCAGCGCCTTTAACGTGCCAGTCAAGGTGTTAAATAACGATTGTGCAACGTTTTTTAAAATGGCCGTATATTCAGGAACGAAGATTAATCTGACGTTTGATGCAACGATAGATTCAGCTTGTAAATGAAAAAGAAAAAGAAGGGAGGATAGCAATTTTTCTGGCCTGATCGTTCGAAAGGATTTTAATTCGTCATAAAACAGGAAGTTACGTCTTGTTCCCGATCGTAGAATAGTGAAGAATAGAAGAAGACCATGATCTGACGTTGACACACGATTTTACCGACTCGTTTTATTACCGGTTTCATTGCGATCGCGTGTTTTACGCTTGGATCTAATCAACGACTATTGTCGACGCCGGAACGATTGATGACAGCGTAATCGGGGCTTTTGAAAAACTACTTAACCGCATTTGACCTGATCGATAAAGTTCCTGTTTTTAGGGATCGCTGTCGTGTTCGGTGAAATAATTAGAAAACTTTATACCTTTTTATTTAATTTTTTAATTCGATTGCCTTGCAATTGTGTTTGAGTATTCGACATTTCTATTATTGTTAATATTTTAGAAACAGTATGAATTCTGAGAATTGATCTTTCATAGAAGTGAACACATCTTGATCACATTTCGTACGAAGCTAATTTTCCTTTAATTTTCTTATTGTAATAGGTTTTCAAAAGGTCTGAAAAAATTCCAAGACTTTTATATTATTCGGTCGTTTGCTACGTCAAATATTTGAAACTTTTAACGATGAAAATCAAAATTCAGAGAAAGGTTTTCGCTTGCGCCATCAACGACTCAAAAATGTGAATAATTTTCTTCGCTTACCCATGGTTGCAATTTAATTATTTTCAAGCAAAGAATATGAACTTTCCATACATAGTTAAATAATAAATTTATAACACATCAATATATTATAATATAGAAACTTTCATAATAAATGAAGGATCTTTGTAAATATCCTGGTATCAAAAATCGCAAACAATTTCATAGATTTCTTCCAAAACATTTTTTTAGATATTCATCATCTACTAAACTGATCTTTATACAGCTTTTTAAAAAACTTCAAACCGTTTGATCCGCTTTGGAAAAATTACCCGGTTTTAAAGGGTATGTCTGCGATGGGTGAAAACAGGAAAACAAAAATGAAGTCCGGTTCGACTTACAAGTCTTTATTACTGATCCTACACGCGGCTTAAACTCTCGTCACGACGAAATCCGCTTATTCCCTACTTCCTTCTTCGAGGTGCCGCTATAAAAAGAAGAACCAGTTTCCATCAGGATACCCGTGGATATTGGTTACAGGCGGAATAAAGTGAAAACGCCGAGATTTCCTGCTCGTCATCGGACGATACGCGTTAATTAAAACCGACCAAGATGAACTGATATTTAACTACGAATAGCTGGACACGGATCGAGAACTGTGATAGGAATCGGACTTTTCGACTGTTACTTTGGCTTGCAAGAAAATTAGGGACAAAAAGCGTTGATCTTTCGAGGATGAAACGATTCGAAAGTAAATTGCTCTACGAAGCCGATCCATTAGATAATTATTGTAATTTGTGGTTGCTACGTATTCTCCTGAATTTAACGAAAGAAACTAAAAATCTTGCTAAAATAGAAAACTAAGTAGAAGGAATACCCGTCACGTGTACATAAATAAATTAACGACTTATATGTACGGATAATGTTGATGTATCTAGAATTTAAAGTAAGGGTGTAAACTAATAAAAAAATAATATATCTTATAGCACTGCTATTGCACCAACGATGTAAGGTGCCAGATTCGAAGCTTTTTGAAAATTAACTATCTGTGTCTGTAATAATAAGAATTTCAATATGTCTGACCATATACGTCCATTTTCACTGCGGCAATCAACGTGTCGATATCTGTATCGACTTGGATAACACTGATACCAAAAATAAATTCTACTAGAATCTAATTATACTTATGCCATGACAGACCCCCCTGCACCACCTTTGTGTGCCCATTTTTTAACATCTCGATCAAGGATCTCTCGACGATGACAAACGATTCATTGTTCAGAACAAACTCGATTATCCTTCGACCGGTTAGCTCCTCAAGGTATCCGTCTTACACGACCGGGAACTCATTACCGGAGACTTCGAGAGGACCGGAAGAGTGTTCGCGTCAGCTTCCATAACTGCAGCCAGGAGTTTTACCGCCTCGAATCGAATGGGTCGAGGAGGAACACAGAATTCGTAGCCATCGATTGATCAAATGAATAAAATAAAATATATACTTTCAGATTAAATCTGGGTCGCGAAGGTTGTACAATGATTAAAGATTCTTTTGTTTCTTAAAATAATTCGAATTCTTAGATAATTATCGATTATTGAAGCACATAGGTTATCCTACTTAACCAGCTCAATTCTTTTTTTATCATGGATAATTCACAGTTTAAACAGTGCATGCACGGAATATTATTTACTTAGAATATAATAGGGAATAATGAACGTTTACGTCAATAAATCCATTTCAGTAAACCCAATGTCTATAAAAATATGGACTTCAATTTCCTCTTGCTTTTATGTCATATAATATATTATTATTGAAAGTGGTGTAAGTCCATTTGGAGCTAAAAAATCGTTTATTTTCTTTAACAGGCTTATAGTATTAAAATCATCACCCGAATTGATTAACGTTTGCCAATATTTTTAAATTAATTCAAACGCAAACTCTTAAATATCTCGATGTATGATAAAATGAATTTATACCCACTTTCAAAAATAACGGCTCATATATTTTCATACAATTTCGAACGCTGAATCAAGTAACAATCCATACCCCCCGTCCATTCGCTACAGAACACCACAAAAGCTCCAAGAAAAAAAGACAACAAAAATTCCATCAACAAGTTCCGAGCCCGATACTGGACGCCTCGATTCAAGCCGAAATTTCGAGCGGACCGTAAGCGTAAAGCAACCGCTGAAAGAAAGAACCTCCTTCAGCTATTCGAAACTTTGTCGACGATGATAAATACTTGGCCGTGACGCGGATAGACGCGAAACGCAACAACGGCCAGGAACGGGCGAGCGAGCGAATGAATGGAGAAAGGAACGACAGAAAGTTGGCGCGAGGGTAGAATCGGTGAACACCGATGAACGCTTCATTTTCCGTGTTTGCCTTCGGAACAAAACGGCCGAGGGCATTTGGCCGGTCAGATGTATGCCCATTCTGCACGGTTACCTCCGATAAATTCGTCGTCCACGAGAGAAAAGCCAATGCTGGCCGATAACGCGTCTACCTAAGAGAGAGAACCGGCCACGAAGAAAAGAGAAGGGACGAGGAACGGGGCTGGCTGCCCGGGTCATTAATTGGAGTGTCTCTGTTCGCCGCCAGGCCCGATGTGATTATTTTCATGACGTTTCGATTCAAATCAAACGCATTGTTAAACCGTGCCTCATTGTCCGACCGTTCCAATTTCTAGCTATATTTTACTCGCTCGTGTCTCTGCCAATATGCAGCACGCGTGACTCCAAACAATTCCGGTGACATCTAGGAAAATGGCCCCGGGGCAGTCCGTGAACCATCTCTCTTTCCCTTGCTCGGTGCCCTGTAGCCCACGACCTCGTTCGGCTTTTTTTTTCTCTCTTACAATTTTCACACTCGCGTCCAACGACGCTGAGAATATTTCAACGCATGGTTTTTAGTCTTTGAATAATTATTGTAGGATCACCTTAACACGTTGACTGCCACAGTGAAAACAGACGTATGTAGTCAGACAAGTTAAAATTCTAATTATCATGAATACAATTCATTAATTTTCAAATTTAACCTCTCAATTCGATAGCTAGCATTATCAGCTTAGTGTTAACGCTATTTGCAGTTTATTTCATCGCTTCTTTTGTAAAAGAAGTTTCTTTGAAATTTTACTCGCATTATAGAATTGAGAGCTTGTCCTCGGCTGATACCGATTTTGATATTATTTTCTGTACAAATCAGATTTATCTATCGAAATTTAAACAAACGAATTATCGAAAGATCTGTTTTTGTTGAAATACAAAGTTCAGTGTCGTACGAGATCCGAAGCAGCTACAAAGTATTTCGACGTTCTGTTTGAAGGATGTTACATTTCGAACTAACCAAACCAAGGGACGAGATTTATCACCGGAAGCGGTTAGCAAGCCTGACGGTTCCCAAGTCACGGGATCCGGCGCCGTAAGCGAGATGCACACCGTTTCACGCCGTTAACAAGCAAAAACGAACGTCCAAATGCCGAGATCCCGTTTTCTACCGACCCTGGCAACGATTTCGCAGCCAAACGTTAATTAAATCTACCTGGTACCTCGATTTCTTCCTCTGTAACCTGTCCTCGCTGTTTACTATCTACCTGGCCACTTGCACCCTCGTCTCTGTTTGCGCGTCTACCCCTTAACCGGGTCAAAAGTTAATTAACAAACAACGTTAATAAGAGGACTAGGTGTTCAACATCGACGAGCATTGTTATGGCGCAATGTTAATTAAATTTAAAAATTATAATAGTAATTGAAGAGATTTACAATGACATCGTCAAGTTACAATTTTTGGGTATTATATTTAGAAATAACTTGATTATATTATAAGTTTTCTAAAATAACTAAAAATAAAAAATAATTTATATTTTAAACTTATTTCTCCTTTACAATTAGCATAGTGAGGTATTCATGGTAAATAGGTGGATGGATTTTACAGCTAAAATTCTTTTGATTACTTTATCAAGAAATCGTGCTCCATTGAATGCATGATTATAAATATAAAAAGAGGATATATCTATATCTTACTAAAATTACCATTAACTCATTTTTATCCAAAAGTGGACTTATACCACCTTTAAAAAAAAAAACAGCTCAATATTAACACGTTAAATGGTTAAAGAACGCCGAGCAGTAACTGAAAAATTTGATATAATGAAAAAATTGAAAAAGAATTCTAAGTAGCATTAATGTTGCGGTTAGAATTCATCGACAAGGATTATGACATCAAATCATAAGTTTCAAAAGGATGGAAAGATTGCAAGAATATTATTAAAACAGAAAAAATATGAAGAAAAAGAGCTTAAATTTACAACGGTAGATGGTGTCGCGAGAGCTGGGAATTCCACGGAAATGCAGTGGCCCTCGCACGGACGGCAAATTTCCAGCTCGCAATTAAGGAATATAATTAACACTTTAATCGTGAAAATTTCCGGGGCCATTTGTAATTTAATACCTCAGAACCGTGTCTCTCCGCGACGCTCCGTTTCATTTCGGCGAGTAGCCATCCCCGATGCTGCTGATACCCGCTTGGAATTGCGTTTAACTCAAGAATGGGCTAGAGCACCGACCATTTCGAAATATCGTCTGACGCCGAGCCTTTAATCCGTTTAAAATCCTCGAACTGCTAATCTTCTTAGAACCGTCAAAGCACAGGGACGCGTTAATTTACGCATCCGTCCGGATTATTTGACTCATTGCCTTTCGACCTTCCATAAATATTTATTCGCCAGGATCGAAGAAAAGCTCGTTGGTTTCTTCGGCTTCGTTCGATGGACAACGACACCAGAAATTGGATTTAAGTATACTCCGAGCAGATTCGAATTCTATCCCTTTCGAGTCTCGTGATAATGTTAACAGTAGAATTATCGACGTTTTGTGTGCACTCGTTTGTACGTGTAACAACACTTTGACCTCTATGCTGAAGCTGGTGAAATTTTTATTAGGTAGTAATTTTAATTTTCCCAGTATTTCAATATTCAAAACTTTTAATAATAAAAATCCAAAAAAGAAGAAACCAACTTGTACGCAACACAAGTATCTCAATCAATTCTGTAATTTGAAATAAGAAATTCTCAGGCTTCTAGTCCCATAACGAATCAATTTACACCGACTCGAAGGAGAACCATGTTCGTTGATCCATTAAGAAGGCAGGAACAGCAAAAAGGAATGAACGAAAAATTGGCTAACACGAAACAAACGAAACACGAGCTTTTAGTAGCGGGCATATTTTGCTGAGAAGAGCCGCATTACAAATGCAAAGTGCCATTGGGACGCAACAGCGTCGATCGTGTGGCACCGCACTGCAGAAAGCCAAATTGGCTTACTTGTGAATTCCCGGCAAATATATACACGTTGGATATTTTGCACGTTGCACCGAAACTCGTTTCTAACTTTTACATCGTTCCTTCCTCGTTGCACGGCCCTCTTGAAACCGCCCGCCACCAATTTTTCATTAAAACCGACACCAGCGCGGTGTCGTGCGAATGTTAGCGATAGATGGTCACTGGCGATTATATACATATACGTACGTGTATACAGGTAAAATGGTGATGTAGGTAAAGAAAATCTTACTATGAGTCCTAACCTAACCCATTCGTTCGTTAATAAATCGTTAAATTATTTGTTTAGAGATTAATAGGTTAGTAAATTAGTAATTTCAAATTTTTGCTAATTTAGCGTAAACTGAATTACTAGTAATTTCAAATCTCCGCTAAATTAATAATCATTAATCTAGCAATTGCTAAATTACTGCACCAATAATTTACAATTTTCGCTAAGTTGGAAAATATCCAAATTATTTCCTCCAAAAAAAATCCAAGAATACATAAATCTTTAAATTTAAGAACTCCAAATCTTAAGAAATTAAAATTACATAGAACAGAGACAAGATTCTAAAATATCAGAAAGACATTTTCAAAAATTTGACCGCAAAGGGAAAGAGAAATTACCATGAATATAATAAATTATTGATCCGAATACTGTTTGCACTGATTGAAAATTCTGAAATTTTGATTTTGATCAATAACTTTTTGTAAAAGAAAAAGAAAAATAAAAAGATCGGAAATTTGTTTATCAATTAAACACGTATACAGAAGAAATGAGGTTTTGTAAACCTTTAACAGAAAATGATGGCCTTTGATGAATGTTATTCTCGAAAGAAGCCAGTCGTTACAGTTCTAATACCCCACGTAATTCCTATTAATCGCATTATTTTCAAAGTTTCAGTCCATACACATTTGACTGGTGGTAAAAGGACTCAGAAACTTATTCAAGCATAACGTAATTTAGCATCCAATTAGGCAATGAAAGAAAATTCCTCTGGAAATCACGATCTTAAAGCAGCCGCCGTTTAACGATGATAATAACCATAAATATGACTGAACTGATGACGTTGAAATCGACAAACTTCATAAACAAAAAATGAACAGTACAAAATTAACATACAAACTGTGTCAATACATTCTGCAACGAAAAACAACAAAAAATATGAAACCAAAAATAAACACGGTATCCATGTTTGATATAATAACATTGAATTTGTCGCGGATCAAAGTTTCGTTTTTTTAATAAAACATTCCATACACGGTTTATTTGGAAACAACATACTGCTGGTTATACAATCGATTCAAATATCTCAAAAATTACCTCTACCAAAAGTGCACGCCGTATTACATTTTTATTTTTTGGACCACGTTCAAAACGATACGCGTACATTTCTGCCGGCGAAATCAAAACTTTTCATTTCGTTAATTTATTGCTTTCTATTCTCATCGAGGAACCGAGGTATTTCTGTACACTTTGTTCCATTAAATACAGAATAAAAGTTTCAATTAATTATTGTATCTTCTCATGTTTCGAGGAAGAGTAATTTAATCCTACTCGCTTATTTCTGTATTTTTATTCAACATTGACGGTCGCGTATTTTATGGAATTAGTGGATTTTGTCATTTTAAGCTTCTTTTCGAGCATGAAAAGGAGATTACTCGGAAAACTATATTTGAGAGGCTCTGTAATTTCTGTACGTCACAAAGTTTTCAGTTTTCAAGATAAATGAACGAGTTCTAAAAATCTGTGTAAAAATCGAATTCACGACTGCCAAGGTGTTAACAATTTTCTTAAGTTTCTATAAAAATATCACAAAATCGTTCTTCGAAGGGATCTGAAGGCAATGACGAAGAAGGTATGGTTGAAAAATATACAGAAAAATCGGAGAGGGTTAAGAAGAGAAGAAACGAGAAAGAATTAAACGACGAAAAGAAGCTCTGATTTATTTGACTGGCGTCAGTCTCCCGGCACAAAGAGCAGAGTAATAATAATCAAAGTTCAGAAAGACAGAGGAAGGAAGAAAAATCAAAAGCTACTCGGGAAAAGTAAGCAAAGTATGGTTGATGAACGAAAAGGGTTAACGTATAAATAGAACAATAGCTCGGTTAAAAAGAATGTTAAACGTGAATAACTTGACATTTGTTAAGTTAATTTCAGCATGAACGATTTGGGAACATTTGTGCGTAAAATGATCCATTTTCATTCCTAAACTAATGTATCACGAAAGCATGTTTAATTGAAATTCCGATTGAGTAGCAATTAAAGAGAATTAAACAGGATATTGGAGTATTGCGAAGAAAAATTAATGGACAGTGAACAACAAGATTTATCATTAAAGGACCGACTTTAAAATTTGGAAAATCTAAACACGAAGCGTTATACTTTTCATTTGATCAGTGTCGCTGCACAATTATTAGAAAACTTCAAATTACCTTTGAGCTTCTCTAATATGGGTCAAAGAACAAAGCGGCTAGAATGCTGGAATAATCGAAAATTGTCTTATGTTTACTAGAAAGTCGAACATGATTTGACCACCTGGAAGCTTAAAATAAAATTGATGAATTTTTGTGAATACTTTCGTCTGACAAATGATAATTATTAATTTATAAAGCGTTTCAGACCATGAGCAACGCACGTGTACGAACACAAACGCATGAAACCATGAGACAAGTTACCTGCATAGGAAAAAAGGTAACAAGGTTGTAAATTTAAAAAATTAAAGAACAAAGGTGGAAATAATTAAACTTTTTCAGTGGCCAGCCTTATTCCAGCAGGTCCCTTTACCTCACTCACACGGATTCACTGGCATTTTTATTGGCACCAGGCCATGAATTTAAAATTACGCCAATGGGGTACATTTAGCTCTTTGCCAGGCTTCGCTAATTTGCTTCATGACGAGCTCCTACCACCGTCAAAATAATCCTACACCTTGTACTCGCGCACGTGGAACATCATTAATATTTTCATTAGATCTTAACGACTCTGTTTTGTTACTTTGTTAACACACAATTGGCCCGTGTAATTGGATCTTTATTTTTATCCAGCCTCAACCTAATTATATACTTTTTCGTTTGCTTAATTTGCAAACTGTAACGTCACTGCTACTTTACAATAAAAATTGGGATAGAGATCGAAGCTACTTCTTACTTTTGAAAAAAATCAACTCTTCGATAGCAGATCACTGAGAGACAGAGACAATTTAAATATACTTTTAGACTACATTGTCACCTTAGCTGTAAAATAAAATTATTTGAATTTATAAATTTTAAAAGTATAGAAGTTTGAAAAATTTGTAATTTTTTAATTTTGTTAAATTTAATAATTAAAATTTAATTAAACGATAACTTGTAAAAATTATTTTTCCAATATACGAGATATTTCGTTTAAAAGTCTAAGTGTCTAATTGTAGTTTAAGTATCCTTCTATTATACTTGCTGGGTTGGCTCACGATTGACCTAACCATTCGCCGTCCGTCGTTTACAAGTATATTGTTAATTAGCATTCTTAATAGCAGGTGTACTACAGAACAGAATCTTTGACGAATGAGAATTGACACAAGCTAACATTATTTCGCAGATTTATGAGGATCCAATAACAAAGATCACGATAGACATGTTGAATAGAGATGACATAGGTCGTTGCACCGGATACCGATGATCCGGAGTAGTCGAATTCGATAGGGATGCATCTATAATCTACAGAGACCTCGAATCCCAAGGGTCATCGATAGCGATTCGTACGATGTTAAACACCGTCAATATCGAACCGAACGAACAGGAGTTATGGTTATCGATTCGTATTAGCCTACTTCCACACTCCGATCCAGATTATGCATAATCAGACGTTTACCGTGTCTCTTCGTCCATACTTCTAATTAATCATTCAATTTTCCTGTGTAAGCCTCTTATCAAGAAAAAAATCAAATCTACTTCGTTCTAAGCTGACTTTCGTGGACCACAAGGATTCGTGCGCCCAAATTATTCAAATTTAATCAAATTTAATTACAGTTAAATAATAATTTTTTAATTTAATCAGTTATCGGAGAAAATAAAATTTATCTCTGTCATAACTAATTTTGTGGACCAGAAGGAACCATGAATTCTAAGGAATTAAGAAACTTTAAACTTCTTTAATCAATTTTATTATCGACAGACATACCCATTTGCCCAATTCGAATTTAATTTTGCGGACTAGACTAGTATACGAAATTCAAGATTGATCGAAGATTGATTAAAATTTAATTTGTAAATTCGTCTTTGAACAGCTCGCAAAGAGGGATATTCGAGATTTATAATTAACAATCTTTCAGTTTCTTTAATGAAACGTCTCATCAATAAAGATAAAAGTTGCCCCGTTCAAGGCTAATATTGTAGGTCAAACGAATCCACGAATTTCAGTCAACCAGACTGATTCAAATTTAATTGAAAAGCTACCTTAGCCACGAATAGCAACGAAGAAATCACGGGATTCATAATTAAGAAACTTTTAATTGCTCTAATCAATCTTCTTATCCGGAAAGAAAACCTACCCCATTGAAACCTTAACAACCCAGCAAGCTTTTGTACCGCGACCGACCAATAGTTGTCCAATAGACGTACCAATAAAAATCTTCAATATTATGTTCAAATAAAACGAATGTCTGAGCCACCAATTAAATCCTAATAGTATTTATTATTGTACTATCGAGATAATACAATACTATTAGTACAGTATTTTTATTTTTATTTCTAATTTAACACAGGATTGATATATAATTATTAATTAATTACTTTCCAGCATTTACTAACTAGTACAACCAAAAGATTTTGCATAAGAAATCCAACAGTTGATTTTACTTATACTTAATATTTATAAGCATTTTACTAGTCATAAAGTAGACAAACGAGTATTGCAACAAAAATAATACTTTTGATTTTGTCAACAGTTAACGCTACTTATATAAGTCAAATGAATCCTCAAATTTCAGTCCTCCAAAATTAATCCAAATTTAATGAAAAAATTACGTTTGCACAAACAACAGGAAAGAAATCCCGAAATTGATTGAAAAATAAAATCTACCCCGTTGGCATATTCCTGGCAGTCGAACGAATCGTCGAATTTCAATTATCTAAAATCTCTTCAAGAATTTAATTGAAACAGTCGTCCTTGAACGAGCATCAGAGGAAAGAATTTCGGCATTTTGTTCGATAAACAGTTATCCTGGATAGATCGAGCGTTCCTTGCCGTCTCGATTGCAATCAGAGCTACGAGAAGCGTATTTCATGAGAAACTTCGTTTCTCGCGTGGCTACCAATTCGACCGAAAAATCCAGGAATTGCGGTGCGCCTTAAATTTCGTCGGAAGAAGGTGGCAGAGGGTATTGGTGTGTTCCGAAGCGGTAGATTGTGTCGCTACGAAAATTCGTGGACGCGACGGAAGAGACCGAGGGTAATAGCGGACTCGTAGGGAAAATAAAAAAAATAAAAATAAAAAAAGAGCAGATGGGGAACAAGAGGATCGATTGGGGAAAAACATTTGGGTCCAATGTTTTCCAGCACTCTTCGAAAATTGCATGACAGAGCCAGCATAAGTATTTTATATCAAATAGTTCAATGTTTGCCGAGCAACCAGAGCCAATTCGGCCGATGGCCATTCGACGCCAAGTTCAAAAATTTATAGTAAAATTATTCGGGAATATTTGAATAGCAAGAGAAGTATCGGCGTGCGATCGTTCGGTCTAATAATGCGCCAATCGAAAACGGCCCGCCAGAATACGTGGCAGTGATTGATTGATCGAATCCGTTGGAATTCCCATCGCATCTCACATTTTCAGCTTCTCCGTTTCGTTTCTTGCTTCTTTTTCGGTAATAACGTTGCAACTTAACCAACTATCTACGGTGACTCGCATATTCGTTTGTGCATTTTGAAATATTGAGAAAAGCATGGAAATTATACTCCGATTCGCATCAACCTCTGCACGACGAAAATCTTGAAAACGTATACCATGGTATTTCCATTGCTGAGCAACGCAATTTTTGCACACGAAACTTTCTCAATTGGTCAAAGGGAGATTTAAAAGAGTGCCTCGAAATTTCAAAAATGGAAATAAAAGGTGGTCTAAAATTCAATTTAAAATCCTAGGTTTCTTCATGGTCCGTCATTCGAGGGTTAATATCGACATATTTCTCGAAATTTTCAAAATTTCTCAAAATTAATTATTTCATTGATCGTATGAATATAATTAACAAACGAATGGTCCTGAAAACTTGTATAAAAAAGACGTACAAAAAGTTTGCGAAGAAATATCGAAAGAAGTACATATACAGGTGTATAAAACAGGTTGAAGGTCTAAGTTTAAGAACTATAACGTTTTGTAGTGTTTGATCGATAACACCCTCGAAATTTTAATAAAGCAACGGAACATTACACGGTTCCTGGTCGCGTCATCATAATGTCGGCTTAAAGGGGTTGTCGCTCGCAGAAAAACAGAGAGGAAAGGTGGCTACAACGAGGTAAATCTAGCAGCCGTCGTCCTGTGTCACAAGGACAGCTCCGGTAGTTTCATTTCCTTCGTACGCTCTGTTATTAGCCTAAGCGTCCGAAATGGCTGGCAGAAAGGCACGACCATTTTGGCACAGTTCAACCCTCCTGGTAAAAGTGTCAAAGGAGGGCGCGTTTTGCCAAATTACGACACCCCCTCTCCCGGGCCATCCGATAAACGCAAGAAGCATTTAAATAATCAGTTTCATACTCTTTTTATACCGTGGTTCGAGGTTTCTTTTAAAATTTTGAAACATTTAAAATTATAATTGAAGCAAATACATAGGACAGTTGAAAACCGAGATAATTTTTAATAAGTTCTTAACCATGCACTGATTTTGATAATTTCAAGTCATTTTTAGTGTATAAAAAAATCCAATACATAAATGAATTGTTGAAAAATTATCATTTCACGTAATTTACGGAATTTCCATTCTGAGTATCGATTTTTGACGAAAGGTACACACGACGTAGTGCGCAATCTGAATAATGCGACAATTCAAATTCATATTTAATTAAAATACATGCAAAGTATACGATAATTAAAATTAATGTAAATCGTTCAAAGCAGAGTGAAGCCGCATCGATTGCAAATAAAATAAAGCCTCCCGAATTCGTGAAATTAACCACAGAATTAAGAGTAATAAATTTTGAACACGATTAATTTTTACTCGCGCAGAAATTAGCTGTTTCCCTCGTCCCGGTGAAATATCGTAAAAATTTTGAAAACACATCAAAGATACCAGCCCCGTAATGCAAGCTCATGAATATTCGTCGATAAAAGTTGAATTTCATTTGCGTCTCTATAAGAAATATCGCCTATGCAGTGAATCTTTTTTTCATTACCCCCTGGTGTACCAGTAACGCTCAAACTTTCCTGAATTATTCCGAAACACGTATCACTCCAGTTTTTTCCTCCCTTCCGGTTGAATCGCGTTTATTAACGTAACTAATGTGGCTAAATTCAAAATTCTCTGGTATTTATTAGAACATCGCGAACTTTCGCACCGTACCACGAGATTCTTTATCGTTACACGTTGCCACGATGGGATTCGACAGACCCAACCCTTCTTTTGTTAGTTCATTACGTGGAATTTCGGGCACCAAAGACAAGAGATGTTTTGGTATACTAATTTTCAAATTTCAATCGATCGACCAGTTGAAATATTCTACGATAAACAGGTATTAAGGTGTAACTTTAAAAAAATTAATAATACTTGGGATATTTTAACCCTCATACGTCTTACACTCCGAAAACGTATATTTTAATAAACACTCTCGTCCACTTTTAACCATGTAATTTCCAATTAATAATTTTTTTCACTGGTCCGTACAATTTCGTGGATATTCGAGGAAGTAATTTTTTATTAGTCCACACCCTGTTTATGTGTACGTAGCGTGGTCGGTTCATTTAATAACGCAAGACTAATATACCGTGCGTCGCGTCGGTGGCCTCCTTATTTATTTTTGTTTCGTGACTCGGTTCTCGCATTATACCACCTCGCGGTTCTTTATTACGACGCACCGCATAAAAGCATCATTACGTGATTTTTCAGAATGATAAATTGTTTGCCCCCGTTGAAAATACCCTCAGCTCGTTCCGCCGGTTGGCCGCAAAAACCCAACCCTCCGTCTCTCGTTTCAGAGAAAAGGAAGCGAATAATATCGAAGGAATAAAAATTCATTACGTATATATATATACAGATAGCGTATTGTTGGTGAAATGATAGAGGCGACGAGAAGACAAAAGACGAGAGACAGAAAATAATGAATGGAAGAAGAAAGGTGGGCATAAAAGGAGTATAATAATCCACGTGGACGGATAAATGCAACGTAGTAACAATTTACCTCTCTCCGAAGGTATGAAATTATTTCGACGATGGTGTAGCTAAAAGAGAATTGGTCACAATGGTCCAACGGCCCATTTTAGCCACCTGCACGCTCGTATCGTAAATATAAATCCCGAAGGAACTGCTATAATAATGTACGGAGGCGTGAATTATGCCGTTTCAAAAATTATCAGCCAACCAGTGTACCCTTCGACCTCTTTTGCCTTACTTATTTCACGGTTTAACGTTTTCTGATAACAAAAGAAACGAAAGAACTTTCCTCCGTTACACGATATTGAAAGTATTTCACTTTCGGTTTTGTTTAATTAAATTAATACTCCGGAATCGACGTTTTCCGCTAATACAATGGAATTTTCTTATCTGAGGTAATAGCGAGACGCAGGCGTTCGAATAATAAAACAAACACTTTTCTAATATTAAACTGACACAGCACTGAATTTATTTAAACAGAAGTCTAGATAATATATCGACCGTTTATATATTTAGGGATTCCATGTCTTTTTGGTTACTAAATTATGCAAAAGTCGCGTTTAACAGGTGACACTTCATTTGGATTGATTCTGCTGTACATTTGTAAGGTGATAGTAACATTTTCAAATGTTATAGAAATATGAGAATTACTTCTAGGTTCCTACATATCACGTGTGACATTTTAATATTACTTGAGTGGTGTGAAAATATTTCAAATCCCATGTATTTCCTAATACCTTGAAAGATGAGAAAATGGTGATTGAAACATTTTAACTAATTGTAAGAAAGACAGTTGTTTTTCTGATCATGAGAATAATTATATATTATATATTAATTCGTTCCAATCGTAACAACCTGAACTACATGAATCGATTGAAAACATCAAATAAATATTCAACAAAGATTATACACACTTCTCGGAACGTTACCGGTGCAAAAGTTGTGCGAAAATCATTGAAATCAGCCAAGTGTACCTCGTTCGACATAATTACCAGCCATTCGAACCAGCAAAACCCTTTCTAAACGATAACTCGTGAAAAACCAAGGGTAACCGAAACGGCATATTCCGTCTCTTTTTTCAGCCCCTCGAACGATCGCACGAGGAATCTCAGGAACGCAGTGTTTTTGCCATCCGGCGAATAATCCAGGTCGGTTTTTCGCGCGTCCTCACGGAGTCAATACATTTCCAGGACAGAAACACGTGGCTCCATACGTGTCAATGGTCGGAAACGTACGTCTCATCCTGTATTAACCCGGTTTCGGCCGTATTTTTTCCCCCTTTTCCAACGTCGTTTCCACCGTTGGCGGGATTTCAGAGCGTTGGATGTAAGGATGATATATCGACGGTATACATTAAGGCCGTGTTTGTGTTTTCTATTAGGCTAATCAGGACCGTGACTCGGAATACGGCCAGCTAGATGTGCACCAGCTCGTCCAAGGAAGACGTGTGTATGCGTGTGTACGTGTGCAAGTACGCAGGGTACATAAGGGCGGATCGTATATATGCGACACCAGCAGAAGCGAGGATAACGGCTGCAACATCGAGACTGTATGAATTGAAGCTTTGATCCTCGAAGACTTGGTCAATCGTGACCGGGACCTAGGATAAGTACGGCGGTAATTTGATTCAAATTACAATTAGATCCATAAATTTTGAAACAAGAAGTTTACAAAAAGAAAAAACAAAAAAAAATAAATTAAATTTGCATGGCTTAGAAATTGATTGTTAATTTGTAAGTAACAATTCTTAATCGATTTTGTTTGTATTTTAACTTAAGATCTGCCTTAAAAATATCATTCAGTTGTCTTAAATGGAATACTCTGTAATCCACCTCTTTCCTTTTGAATCATCGCGTGTCTTCGTAGCGAATGAATTTTAATCAAACCCCAATCTAGGAACTGTCCATCATAACCTCTGTCCCTCAATTAATCTGAACAGAGATAATACATGTCCTGCCCGAGGAACTGACCTATATAAACAGATGCCTTAATTACCACGTAAGTGAGCCGTCGTAATAAACAAGCTTTCCAGACGTCCACGGTTAACATCGGTTCATTTCGCAAGAAAATAACGACTCGTCCAAACTTAATCTAAATATCATTTCGGACTATATTACATTTTCGTGCTCTAAATTTTTCATCGTTCAGATCGCTTCTGTTATACTGAATTATATTGTTATTTAAATTATATGACGATCCTCTGTTTCAGCCCCCAGACGACGGACCATGGAAGGTCTTAGGTTCAAAAACTGTATTGTTTGGCAATCGAGATATCGCGATATAGTAATGTCAGATGTGATTCTATCGAAATTAGATCTATAGCTTTTTAAATAGTGGTATACGTTTTCCACTGGTTTTTACTTTTCAACGTTAGCTTTACTGTTCCCTGTACATTATATTCATACTTCCAAACCATGACAGTTAAGGATCGTAGCCATGGGTCACCATCGACCCAGTTTCTACCGCTCGAGGGTCAGAAAAAAGAAAGATACATCAGTCAAGACTATAAAATCCAGTATCAGTGTGTTGGTACAAGAAAAATGAAACTGGGGTCGACCGAAATACGGTTTGTCCATGTTACAAACGGTCGCCTTTTCCGATGGAGGACAAGCTTTAGGGTTGAAGAAGCTGAAGTAATCATATTGCGTGTTCGTCTGACAAGCAACGTGTTAGCCGCAAAAAGGATGCTGCCGTAAGGGTGTTCCCTTTCGAATGGTCGAGACCAAAGGAATTTGTAACTTTATAAGTTAGCCAAGTTCCGCGTGCTCGACGAAAGTATTAAGCACAGTGATATATATCGGTAATATACTTTGCCGACGATGTCTGCCAGGATTTTAGAAGCGACGATCGAATCAACGCTGATCTCAAAGGGGAGCTTACCGTCCCACTTATCTTCGAGCCTCGAAGAGAAGCTCTTTTCTCTTTCTCTTTCTCTTTCTCTTTCTCTCTTTTCTCTGTCTCGCAAAGACACGATCGAAACTCAATATCATTGGCGAAAGTGGGACCGTTGCAGTGTGTAAACTCGATTGTTCGAGTGCTTGAACGTAATCGGATCGAAATCTATGTGTGGTGTGTTCTGGTGAAATGTGGGTGGACCGAGGAACAGACCTAAGCTGCTCGAAGACCGTAGTTTGAGAAACTTTTGAGTTTAGTACTCGTACGATCGCCACTAATTTTAACACTTTACTCCATAATACGAGAACGAGACGAAAAAAAAAAATGTTTGGAAAAAAATACAACCGACTTCGGAATGAACTAAAAAGGACGAAATAATTTTAATTTATATTTCGGAAACGGCGCAAAATTAACAATTTTCTACATTGGAAATTGTCAAAATACTTTAATCCTTTTACATATTTTCACAATTTTTGCGCCGTCTTCGAAATATAAATTAAAATTATTTCGTCCTTTTTAGGACATTCTTAGGGCGAAATTTCTGGCAATAAATATAAAAAAAACATGCCTAAATTTTACGCGGTAGGTAGCTCAGAAGATAGAGGAAAGTGCGCACATAATAACGCAATTTGTTGCAACGCGATATCTTCATTAGTTCCTGAGATATAGGGCTTCAAAGTTTGTATAGCGGCCGGCGCGTACGGGGGTAATCCCGAATGGGCCGTAGACTTTTTTCTAGGAAATTCATATACGCAATACCAGGAATAGTAAAGGGTTAAACCACGTGACCGCTACGCTAGACACTCGCTGTCTGGGTCCAAGCGTGCGGCGGCAGCGAATTTCTACAAAAATTACGTTTGTCTTCACACGACGATATCTCAGGAACGGATAAAGATATCGATGTAAATCAAAAACCGAATTAAAGTGGAAGATTTCTGCTTTCTTATGAATCTAACATTATACCGAAATTCGAAACAGGACTTTGTTGGCAGCCCTTTGAACTTTTAGTAATTTTAATACGAGTTTCTTATGCAGTTTAACATAGTTTCTGACTTTCAGTTGCTTCTAACAATAGAATATTATTATAAATATCAATCACACGCATTATTAACGTCATACTGTACAAGATGCAAAAGGTTTCGTTCCGATTGGTCCATCCATCTTGGAGTAATCGATGACCATACACAACGCGGACGAAATCGTACGCTTTTTTGCAATAAAAAAGGGGCAAGCGGTGATCAAATGCAAAATTTTTTTTACGGGACCAACTGGGAGTCATACCCTACAAGATGCAAAAGGTTTGGTTCCGATTGGTCCATCCATCTCGGCGTAATCGGCGAACATACATTAAAAAAAAAAATTAACATACATGTCGAATTGAGTAACCTCCTCCTTTTCGAAGTCGGTTAATTAATCGTCTAATTTGGCTCGTGTACCTAACTTTATCCTTTCGTGTTTGGTTAGTGTTTAGTAATATTTAGTTCGGAGGATACTCATAAAACCTGAACAATCCACACTTTGTCTAACACCGGTATCGGCATAAAGTATAAAATTACCATCCTATGAATATTCAAAAGGTCTTAATGCCAAAATTCTATTTGTTTTACATTCTTTGCTCGCTGCTCCTGGCATCATAACATCGCATCATTTGCAAATACCCACAAAACCCGAACGATCCATACCCGGAGCGTAACACCATATCGTCTTATGAATATTCAAAAGAGACGAATGCCAAAATTCTATTTGTCCCGAATTCTTTTCTCGTTTGGCACCGTGCGAACCGCGCATAATTAACGCGTAAACACAGATATACCAGAGTAAGAAGGAATCGCGTTGCATCGTCTCGCGTCAGCCCGTTGAGTTTATCTCGAACGAAGGCGAGTTTGCATTGAATTTGAAATCTGTAATGTCCCAGGACACGGTGGCATCCTTCAGCCAGACCGCGAACTCCGGCTAAACTGTCGCCAAGGAAATCTCTGTGAGAAATCTTGATGGCACTCGGTACGGCACGAAACGTAAAGTTTTTACGAAAGAAGAACAACAACGACGACGCCAGGGAAAGGGCGTGCAGAAACGAGGACAGAGATGGAAAGAAGGCTGGGAGAAATGGGTGGGACAAATGCAAATTATATTGCCAACGAGCATTTGCAACGACTGAGAAACGGCCGTGTGACGATACAGTCGGGGGCTGGCGTGCTTTTAAAAACCGGGCCAGAAGTGGTACGAAGTGTAACCAGTTAAGGCAGTTACCGCTCGTTTTTCTCATGTACGCGACAACGGCCGAAAGAGGGCTAGAAGTATTGTACAAACTGACGCATGGAAAAATAATGACATTGGATGCCGCGTCTAGAATTCGCCACAAAGCCAAAAATACGTATGCTCGCTGATCGTCTATGAATTAACCCTTAAATATACCCTAACTTTTTCTACAAATAACGCAGAGCCTCGAAATTGTTTCACTTATGCGGTGAAAATCATAGAAAATTGATATATGTTCACCGTTTATTTTTCCCACAAGCTAAAAATTATTTCGCTAAACATTTCGCACACCACAAAATGATTGAACGCATGAATTTTTTGAAGGAATCAAAATCATAGAAAAATGATTTAACCCTTGGCTTACGATGTATCAAATGACTCGCTTTACATCGTTTGATCTACTATGTTGAAGTTTCTGTACTTTTTGTCTTATCTTGAACAAGAAATGGGTTAAAAGTATCGTGCGAAAGGAAAGAACGCGTAGAAACCAGCAGCATCTGCAAGGCAAACGAGAAGATGCGAGTAATAAAATGGCAATTTGCAGGACTTCCCTTCTCCGATGGACGGCTAACGAGTGTAATATTGCTGACCGAAAGGGAAAACTAGGCGTTTGAAATCTCCAAGGCGTACACCCGTGCAACCCTATGATTTTCAACTTAACGTTGAATGAGATGAACATCGTTCATTTATCTCCTCGTTATTTATCTCACGAGGATACGATTCAACTTTTCTCGTCGTTCACGTACGGTACAGCCTGATAAAAGGTAGAAAACAGTTTAAAACTTTAATGACTTGTGGTAGCCGTGTGAAAGAATCATTTTTATTACACGTTAACGCTTCAAGCTATCAACGTTTAATGCACGTTTGTTTATTGATTGAAAATTGAATAGAGAACAAATTAAATACAGGATGAAACATAGATTCGTGCATAAATACGATAATTCTTTATTTGGACAGAAATAGTTGAATAATTTTGTAATTTAAAATAAGGAAGTCAGTCTGACTTTTTAATGTGACAGCTTTGAATTAAACAGCTTTCTGTTTAACTTTATTGAGACGCCGTATACCGGGGATGCTGTGACTGATTAGACATTTTACACCATTTTCGCCAAACTGAAAACTCCTCTTTTCCATCAGCCTGTTCAATCATTGTTCTACGAACGAAAGGAAAAGGGGCAGACAAAAGGGTTCGTAGAAAAAGTTCGCGATCGTTCCGTGACGAAGGTTTTTAATTAACTAATAAAAAGACACGAGGTACTTTTTCTTGCTTAATTATTCACAGAACGGTTGAACGTCGGAATTATTAGCCCGGGCAAACGTGGCCGGGCTAGATTTAAACAAAATATCGCACGTGTAACGAAGGTTCGTTACGACGACACGGTTTAAATTTTGAATAAACGTATTCAGCCCGGTTCCCTTTCTGTTTCCTCCTCTGGTGACACTCTGCTCGTCTCGTCTCGGCCGAAACAGACTTGATACACCCCTTGATTCAACGAAAACCCGTCGATTCAGCCCGAAAGACGACGTTATAATAAGGAGCACAGTAATTAACGAGACCGTAAATTCGTAACAAATACGAGACACTAACGAGCCTCTCGACTCTCATGGATTTCACAATTGTCAGATGTAGAGGCAAAAACATCCGGTGTCTCATTAAGGATGCACCGTTCTCACGCTTTATATTGATGAAGATTCCGGCGAATATCTGATGAGACTATATCTGAAGATTCCGATCTCGAGGGATCGATTTTGAGATAAATAAAATGAAACTTGTGCGACAGATTTGAATCAACAATTTCCTTATCAATCGGTAAAGTGTGGTTCGTTAAAAATCCGATTTAGCTTTTTATTTAAATAGAATCTTCTCGAAGTTATTTTTAGTCGCTTCAATGATTTTTTTTTGTTCTTTGTGGGTAGATTTTAAAATAAGAAATTATGTCGATCGACAGAGATATCGAACGGAGCGCATCAGAAACGAAACACTCAATTTTTAATATTTTCGAAATGAATATTTCGCATAAAATATTTGGCAATTGTCTTTTTGATTCGTTTTGACATGAAAGTACAATGCTTATTGAACACCCTGTAGAAGAGAATAGAATGATCGACGACACGGTTAAGGCCATGGAGCATTATGATTCAATCCGTACGGTCAGTCGAGCCACGACGATAAATATTCTCGGTTGGCAAAAACCGGCGCGTTAACGCGACCAAGTAAATCAGCGTCGTTGTGCGACGAAATGTGCTTGGGGTCAAAACTGGCCGTTAGATTCGCATTACCACTAATCGCTTCGATGATCCCTAAGAGTTGGTGTCCACTTGACGGAAAAACTTACGTGACAATCTGTCGATTCTGTGAATCACCCTCAGTCGACTAATAGTCACTGTCAGCACAGTGTTCGTTAAAAAAAGAAGAAAAAAAAAGCACCAAAAGTTCTGCTTTGAAAAGAAAAAGTTACAAATGTTTATAATCACACCTCTAGTAGTCAAAGTTTTAACTATGTAAAACAAAAGAATGTTAAATAAAATTGATTGAATTAAGAATGAACCTTGTCATTCTATTGTAGATAGAAATAATTATATTTCGTAGAATTTGATAACTTTGAAACATTAACAATAAAAAAGATTAAAGAATGTATCTAAAAGGTTGATAACTTTGGTTTCGATCAGTTATTATTTCTCATGATATTTTCTCATTTTTAGTGGCACAGCTGCATCGAATTGCGAAAGGCTGACGCGTGAGATTCGTCGATCGACGAGAAATTTATTCGTTCAATAAATAACCGTGATTAATTCTGATCACGTAAGCCGGCCTTCGATGCTTCTCCACCCTCACCCACCACTTTTGTCTCTTAGTTTACTTAGGGCTGTAGTTGTCCTTACATCACTACCTAATCACCCCCCTTTCTACCTGGAAGCTTTATTTACAATAGCTTCTTCCGGGTTGCTATGATTCTCTTTTCATCGATTTTCGATTCACCGTTTGACCATTCGCGGGGTAATTTCGACGTGAATTAATATTTGAAAGTTTCTATTGTTTTTTGTTAGCTGTCATCTCGTTAATTAATTATTGTGCAAGTGTTGAAATAATTATTACAGCAAGTGTAAAATTTATTGTATAAAATGAAAGTTCTGTAATATGAAATTTATTAAGTTAAACGGAACTTCGAAAAAGACTATAATCGCTCATGTACTGTAATTAACTTGTGATTTAATCGTATTCTGACACAAAGTATTGCAGTACTCGAAATAAATTAATATGTTACGTACAATTTGCATCCCATCAATTTTTCACGCGTCGAACGCGAAATAAATTAATACATATGTTACATATAATCTGCATTCTATCGATCCTTAACGCAATGAACGTCACAACGATCACCGATGATTGACGCTACAAATTTCGAATTTAATTCAACCAAATACTTTGGAAATTAATCTTCCGATATTTTTCAATAATTCACAGTATAGCATACCATGTTAGTTGTTCAAAATTCTAAAATTAACAAAATTTAAATACCGACGAAACTTTGAAGGAAAACAAGGAAACGAAAAAACCCGCAAAGTTTAATTAGTAAAGTAATTCAAAATCAATCATTTCCGAATATCTTTAATTATTTGGCGAGGTAAATATAAGAATAAAAGATCCTAAAGTTATCAAAATCCAATATCGAGAAAATTTCTAAGGAAAGCAAGAAACCTACCAAGTTTAACAGAGAGTAGAAGGTAATTTGGAATCATCGTGTTCCCGATTTCGATAAAACTTTGCCAGGGTACACGATCGAACAATCAAATGGAAATTTTTATAGCCGATCGAGTCGTTTTATCGTCCAAATATGTATCTCACGTGACTTCTTCACACTCCCCCCCCCCCCCCCCCCCCCCACGGATTTGCCCTTAACGAACATTTTCGATCTCCCCCCCATCTATTGCGTGAAATTATGCATTCCGCTTGTTCTCTGCTCTGGGCTTCGTTTGCCGTGCCAGATACGGGCCGACATAAATTCTACTTATATCACTGGATTCGTCGAGATCTCATCTTGGGAAGATTTAAAATTTGCGTGCTCGGGAATTTCGAGATTCTGCCGAGGTAGTTTTGCCACGGGGCTTCAACGTTAGAACTCTGTGTCGCCGACTTTACCACCGTGGATCCAGCTGATCTTATCGTTTCCATCGTCCGACGAACCCGTCTGAAACGTGTAATCTGTTACTACTTCCATAATCGTGGGCTTACCCGCTTGTATCTTCGCTTCTTCGCGTACTTTTGCTACAATTCAGGGTAAACGATCCTATTATCGACCATGCAAGAATCTGATAGTTATTCCTTACACGAGCATGAAAATGTTTACACGAGACGTTGATAATTATTAACACTTTAGGACGGAGCTAACTTACAAACATTAGTATTGTTTCAATTGGTATTTTTGTATGGTATGTTATGCAAATTTCCAAGCTCAACTTTCTCGCTAACAATATGAAACGGAGCTTGGAATCACATAATTTGTGGAATTCAACATTTCTTTAATGTTGGCCTGGTTTTCGATGAAAATTAGTTTTTAGGTGTAAAGGACATTGTTAGGGAAAATTTGATTGCCGAGTTTAACTTTCTGAAACAAAATTTTGAGTCACAGAATCAAAAATTTGTGAAGCATCGGTACAGTTTTCTAAATAAACTAATTTTGAAATTCTAAAAACATTAATAATTGCCAAAACATATAAAGATTGTCTTTATTTTCTTTTGCCAATTCTTCGACTATACAAAATTTGAAATATCAACCACCAACCTCCTCCGTGGCAGCCAATATATTAATCACATCTTTAATAAAAGAACAATCTGTAAATTTCTAGGTTTTAAGAAAAATATCGTCTCTTTGTTTTGCTGTTTAATACACGTTGAACGAATTAAAAATGAAATTAAAAAAAAAAGGGCGGCGTGAAACGAAACAGATGATTTTAAAAGGAATTTCTTTAGGTTCATAATGTTCATTCATGGTGAAGAAATATCTTGAACGTTCGTTAACTTCCTACGGGTAAGTTACTTGCGTCATCAAGCTCTGTCACGTTACCGACTTAGATTGCAAAATGCTATTTCGCAAACGCAAATTTATGAGCATTGTTGGAAACTAGTTTCCACGCTGGCATTTAACACTGCCCATTAAGGAGGATTTCTTCATTTTTTCCTCCTTTCTTTTTTATTTTTCGCCTTGTTGGAGTCTTGCATAAATCCATAGTAAATATTTTGAAATAAAGTACCAACGTGCGTTGACTTACGCTGTGGCATTACCGAGGGAAATTTTACTTGCGTACCCTTCTGTGAGGAAAACCAACAGTTATAGAGTTGAGCGACGGCAGTGGTACGAAATGCGGACTGACCGTTTTTTTTTATGACACTTTCCCCGATACAAAATATACCGAACCATGCTCTGTACCCATTTCTCTACGAGCCCTTCACAAATACAGTTGCAGAGCGTCGCCCACAACGCGAACATTTATACATATAGTCTTCTAATCTTTTTACATTAGTAAATATTCGTTTAATTTGGAAACAAACTCTGTAACTATTCAACACGTCTACGCAAAGGATTTACCGTAACTTTTCTTACTGCAACGGTGTTTGGAATAACAATTGATATCATTAAGAATTTATTACGCGTATAATTGAAAATATTCGTATCAAATACTTGCGACTGTGAATAACAAAAGTAATGAAATATTGAGAAAATAGAATATCAGAAATCATAGAAATGCATGTTCTATTTAACAAAATTTTCAACATTACCATGACGGTGAAAATATTAATCCCGTGAGCCGTGGGTATATCAAAATGGTAGCAATTGGGACATCTAGCTTACCATAAAAAAAAATATATATATATTGAACTTCGTAGAACGAATAACCATTTTGACAGACGTTAAAAATCACATCACGATAAGTATTATCGCGTGCAAAGGGTAAAATATGAGCAGTCGATATGTCCTGACGATCGTAAGAACCCGTTAAATCGCGTCGGCTATCTCGCATCCGGACGACAGGCTCCCGTTCGAGAGAAAAAAAATAAGAAAAAGACACCTAGTATTATCCCCAATCGATGCAAATGGGTTAAGAATGATGTATCCCCCTCCGGCGTCACGAATGAAATATTTTTCCATGAAGTTTCGACCGCACGTACGAATATTACGATACATTACGATTCGCGCGACGTACTCTATGCTGTTCGACGATTGGCTTCGTCAAACGCCAGACACGCACGGCTATCCATAAAACTCGATTCGAATCGACATCGGATCGACCAGGTAAATAATCCGTACGGATAAACGGTGCGCCTGTTAACCGGTGTATCATCGATGACGAGAAATCGTCGAGCATCGAAAAAGCTGCCATAGCGTCCTCTTCGTTCGCCATCGTTCTCGATTTAAATACACGGATGATGGACAAAACGATGGAAATATGTTAAGATATTTTTGGCGACAGAGATGAAGGAATATGTGATGAAAGAAGAATAAAAATACATAAGGTTTCGTGAGAGCAAAATTATTATTGAGTCATTAAGAGTGAAACTTGACAAATGAATAAACGCGAACTTCGATATTTATTATTTCTACAACAGCGGCATAGTCAAACTACCTACTGTTAAAATGATACAAGTGCATAGAAAATACAAGTACCTACGTGTACTTCAAATGAAAATAAAAGACTTGTATTTATTTAAAAAAAAAGTTTGTTTTCTGTTTATCAAGTTTCATGCTTAACAACTCAATAAATAGTAATGCCTATGTATTTTTCATGAATATGTACGAGAAGTGCCCTAAAGAGATATCAATCCAAGGCAAGGGTAGCAAATGTAGGAGACGTTAGGGAGTCGCTGCACTTACTAAAGACAACCAGGATTCGTTTTTCACATCGTTATCAGGGTGATGGGAATTTAATGAACGCGTGTTATAATAGGTACGAATGTGGAAACGAGTCTTCGGCACGTGTTCAGAGTTTCGTGAAGAGTTACATTGAGAGTTAAGTGGAGAATTATAGCGAGAACTATGTGAGGGCTTAGTAAACTGTAATTAACAGGCAGAACTGCTTCGTTTACCAGTTTACAGATCACCGTGACACTCTTCTCTATAGCAGTCTCCAAGAATTATTAGCTGTACCAATGACTTGATAGCAATAAAATACTCGACTTAACAATTTTCAGACAAAGCAGTCAACCTTATAATTTTCGTAATAAACCTTTGTATCGCGTGTGACAGAATTTGGATGGTTTTGAAACGGAATTAGAAGATCACGAATTCTGATACCAATCTAATATTATAAATATTAACACCGTGACTGTTTACTTAAAATAAAATAAAGAGAAAAATAAAATTTCATGGCACAAAAGCCATGACAAAAATTATTACGTACACACAACATTGAAGGCTTAAATAAAATAGTCATAGATTTATTTTTATATTACCGGTAAATTCGTGAATAAAATTACCAAATACGTAACTTGGCAGATTACTTGGATCAAAGTTCACCGACAGAACCTACCAAGAGGCTTTTATATTATATCTATCAAGTGCTATAGCGATAGTTGGTAGCAAAAGGATGATTGGAAGCATCGAACCGCCTTGATCAATCCTTGCGGACGGACCGACCAAACCCAAACGAGACCTGACTCCTCTGTTTGAAATCCTTCGGGAGCTCGAAGGATCGCACCTTGGCATGGGATTAACGAAGGTTATGAAATTTAGCGATCGATAGATAGTTTCACCGTGATTGCACGACGATATCTTATGGAAGGCCGAAGTATAATAGTTGGGGAACTTTGACTGTTCGCGTGGCATGAAAGGGCGTCGAATAGTTCTGGACCTTAAAAGGGTGATCCAGGCTTGACGAGCACGATGAAACCCATTTCTCTTCCACCCTAGTGGCGAAACGTAACGATTTTTTAAATCGTTATTAATAGTTTCGTCGATATTCAGTAACTGAAATTTGTATGCTTTTCGGATGCACGGATACGACGTGCATCTCACGAAATGTCCTGAATTTGTCATACTTCGTTTTGGCGTAATTTGAGATATACGACAGCGAAGAACTTTTTCTATCTCTCGTAATTTTTAATTAACAGCAACCGGCGGTAATGAAACTGAAATATAAATTAACAAAAGCTGACAATAATGAAACTGAAATAAATTTAATTTCGTATGTTTCTGGTTGCACCGAGGAAATATGTATTTTATAAAATACATTATATTTACCATGTTTTCTTCGGCAATGATTTATAGGATTAATAGAATATTTCGCGAATAGATAAATTTCGAAATAAAAGAAAAATGATTACTGAAACGTTGCTTTCCTGTTTCACCGGTTATATTTTTTTGGAAAAACAGCGGCCTCAAAAAAAAAAAAAATACATGGACGGCAAGAAATCTATCTAGTTTTCCCTGCAGTGCTATTCGTTTCGACGACATTTTTTTCGCCGTAACACATTGATTACTTTGACAAGTAAATAGCCCTCGCGGCGCCATCCTCATCTATCAACCTATAATTATCGCTGAAGGCCAACCACAGGAACCCATGGAATGTTGCACAACTTAGTCAACGTATCGAATCAATGGATCGGTAAAATAAGGCGCTACCGTAACAGAAAATACTCTTCTATTTTAATACTTTTCGTGTCGAATCTGACAACTATCGCGCTAATTTAATGCGATAATGACGAAACTCAAAATCTACAAAATCATTAAGTTAATGGCAAACGCGACTAATAATACAAATTCATAATGGAAGGAAAGTACCTGTAACATACTACCGTAAAGAGTTAAAATTCATGATAATTAAAAGTATCGAAATAACTTTCCTGATAAAATGTCCGGCAACCATTCTGTCACCCGTCCACACTTCCCTTCGCTCGTTTTCGATTATTAATGACACCGTTAACGATAATTGATCGTCATCGATCCCGGGCCAGAATACGGCTGGATCGAAAAAGTAGCGTTGGCCAAATTAATAAACGACGCATTAGCCGATATCTCGCCGAATGGCGAATATCTTTCTTCAAAATGATATTTTGATCCTTTAATAGCTTTCATTTAACTCTTGTAACAATTTGAACTCCTATTATCAGTTAATGGAAATTAAAAAGGACACTAAGAGTACAAAGGGTTGATTTAATTCAATTCGTTAAAATTCATCCCTATAAGTTAATAAATAAATTGCATTTAAATAACTGAATTACATGAATAATTCGCGACCTAATATGTTAATGTAAAATATATTAAGAACAGAAGATACATTTTTCTGTATTCTTCCCTTGTTAGATTTACAAATGGTTGTTAACCCTTTCGATCCCAAGAATGTATATACACGTGCTAGAAAATTAAATGTTAATCCTTTGCACTCGGAGCATTTTTTGATACGACCGAATCTGTAGTCTACTTTTCCAGCAAATAAAAGACTTACGAATGCTTATGAGTCTATTTATTTTTATTCCTTTCCTCAATTTTCTACGTTCTAATATAAATGAAACTTAAATGTCGCGTTTCAAAATACTGTGGTAAATGAAATATGTCTCCTCAAAGGGGATAGCCAAGTGCAAAGGAGAGTGCACGTTAAAAATGGCATATTCCTAAGTATTTTTAAATCAAATATTTCCTAATATCCACGTTCTTAAAAATATAATACTTATTTTCTTAATTTCTATGGAAAAATATATTTCTAGCCGTACCGAAACGATCAAGTACTACCATAAAATTGATACATACGGTTTTTTATTTGTAACATTTATCAGCGATTCTTCGTTCTTAATCTTTTACATACTTTTTATATGAAATAAACGATAATCTAACGGAGAAAATATTGTACACTCGAATCTATAAAATATTGTATCTTGGAATCTCCAAGAGCGTCATTAAAAATATTTCACCGTTTATTTCATAAAACATGGATCAAAATTTGGTTTCCCGTTTGTTTATTGTCCGTATCGATGAAACTTATTACCCGATTACATAAGTTCACGGCAGCTAATTTAGAAAAACCGCACAAGAGCTACCGATAACTCGTAACTCGTCCAACCGGCCGGGCCGTGGGTATTAAATTTCCTTATTAAATGTAAATATCGATACAAGATAAATTCCACGGCATAATAGTCGCCCGATTTTCAACGCGCCGTCATCATTTGATTTATACACGGTGTGGCGGACCGATAAATCCCGGGTTATCGTCGATGGGCCAAATAACTAATCAAGATGTCGGTTTCATTAACAAAGGCCTTCATCGCCCTACGGCCGAATTATTTTTTATAGGAGGAGGGTTGAAAGAACAACGATAAAATATACACAGCCGGATCGTAAAACAATTTACACGTATACAAAAGTGTGGCCCCGGCAGCGACCGATTTTATTTCGACCAACGAATAAATTTTCGACAGGCTTCAGAGGCAACGGATAGGGGTTGGGAGGGAGGGGGATTATGTATCGTAGATCGATGCGCTTTCGCCAGAAATTCCTACATATTAAACTGTTAAAGCCTCGATAAATTCTCGCGATGCTAATTCTCGTTCGCGCCATCGTACATGTATACCCTGGCAACTTTTAAATTGTATCATTTGATAAATCGACGAATTAGACCGTGCCCATCAATCCTCCTCGTATTTTCGAGGATTTTAAATCGACGCTAAAGTATCGTTACAAGCTTCGATCAATTTCTTACGCTTTTTGTAAGATTAACAAAACTGAGCGTGTAAATTTAATATAACTGAACGTTGAAACAGGCGAACACGCGAAAACTCTTTAAAAATTTATAATTTCGTTTCTAACAAATGTAGTATATTATTCAGTTGTAACATAAATTCGCAGAGCTTTTCTTCTTCTTTCAAAATAATGTTCTTCACTGTTTTCCCTGGTGAAAGTACTTTTATCGAAATAGGTGGTCAAATTGGAATTTAATTGTTTCAGCCTCGTAGAAAATCCAATGGAATATTAATGTATTCAGACGCCAAGTTTTCTTGTTCAGTGAGAATGTTGAACGGCGACTATGTGTTGTTTTTCCATGATCGTATCTCCAATTTGTTACCACCCTCCGATATTTTCTATTTCCACGAAGACAAATGTTGCAAAATGAATAATTCGCGCTAGAGATTTCCGTGTGCTTGCCAGTTTGAAGATCTCAACGAGAGAACGCTCGCTCAATTGGGAGCTTGTGATCCACGAGCTCTTTTCAGCTTCGGCGAGATAGATCAGAGAATTGTGCCACTCGAATCCGCCGGGGTGTATTCCTGGTCACGATTAATCATCGATATTTATAACGGAAATAAATTTCACCGCGATTTTCGGTTGGCCGCTGATTCGACGAGGGAACAGCCAATGGAGAGAACAGAGAAATGTCAACCGTACAAGAAAGGAAGAATTTTTTAAAAACAAGGAGAAAAAAGAGGGTTTTATAAATCGCGTGTTCGCGAAAAGCCTTTTGTCCGATTCGACGAATTCGGTTTCTCGTGAATCTTGTATTTCGATTGTGAAATCATAATTTTCCGTTCTCAATGATTCTTTCAACCCCTCGAATTCAATGATCGTTAATGTATTGTTTGCAATCAATAACAAATGGAAATAGAAGAGTAATTAACGAACTTGTGTCAACCATTTTTAGGATCAACTATACCATTATCTGTTACTCACGCTAGAATAATACAATATTTGTTTATCGGAAAATAATGATATTTCATCGATTGTATGGTACGTCAAATTTTAAACTTGAAATTGATAAGCCATAAGTATTATTTTGGAGTATTTTTGCGTCATCAAATGAAATCAGGCTTTCTATGTTTGAAAATCAGTGATTTGATAAGAGAGAATCTAATAAATGGTATGAATGGAGGCGGACGATAACGTGATTGTGAGATGCTCGTTCAGGCGACACGGATGCGCCGACAGGGGACGACTTCCGGTGTGCAATACCTGTTTTAACACCGTTACCGTCGTAATACGTTAGTCGATCCACGCGTCTACATTCTCTCAGAGACATATCACACCGAGGATACCCTGGGGGTGCAATTTATTATCCGCGAAATGAAGCAAACCGTGGCTGAAACACACGATTGCGATCCTCGTCGACGTCGACGACGACGACGACGACGATTGTCGAGGATGGTCGGTCACGATTCAGATTCAGGGAATTGTCATATACCGAGGAAACCTTTGGTAATTAGTAAAGTGGCAAGCAATAACAGTGAATGTGTGAGAAAACAATTACAAAATATAATCTTTGGCAATGTGCAAAAACGTCATTTCCTTAACACTAAACCTACCGACGTTTTATTGCTTTCAAGTTAAAAATAAAATAGAAAAATAAATAAATAAATAATGAAACGTGAACTAACGTATGCAGCAAGCTTTTATCATGATGAAAATTAACACGCGTTTTAATAAAACCATTCTAATAAATTTTTTTATTTAAAATAAGAAACACTCGGTTTAGTGTTAATAATAAGTGGATATGTTAATCATAGTTGACCAAATTATTACCAAATATTAACCCTTCAATAACTTCCAAAACATTTACAATATTAAATCGTGGGGTTCCCAATTATAATTAGAATAGTTATTTATTACATCTATCTCAATACTTAGGTTTGACTTTTAATTGTCAAGTAAATTAATGCAAAAATAAGGGAAAAGATTGCAGATTTTATTCGTGATATTTCTATTCCTACATGTGTAATCGATTGATTTTAATTCCCATCTGTTTACCCTTTAAATACATAAATCTATATTTGCACGTATGAAAATACGTAGCCATCAATGCTGGCGGGTTGAAATTACAAAAACGTATCACTGGCGAGTTAAATTAAAAATTTCACAACTGATATTGCCAAATATTTTACAGAAAATAAACATGAATGAATAAAAATCATCCGGAACGGTATCCACGCATTCACGTTTTCCAACAAAATAAAACGTCAACGCTCAAATTTTCAAATTACGTTCGTGATGTCTTGGTACGAATATTTGTCGAAAAGAAATCGGGACGAAAGAACAGAAACAAAGTGAGAAAACCGAGGGGTGGGAAGGAAAGAAGAAATGAAACAGCCGGAAACACGAGTTCATCGACACTGACGAGCGATAGCTTTTAATCTCGCATCGTAGCCAGGCTCGTTTTTCTGCTGGTTCGATGTAATATCCGTTGCAAATGCACTCCAGGGAAAATGTTACTCAATGCGACCGCGTACGTACACATAAACCCCTTCAGTACGGTGTAATTTAGTATCCACCTTCGTGAATGGTGTTCGACTACGAGCCACAGCATCCCCAATGGTGCACTCCACGATAGCAGCAGAACTTTTTCTGCTTGATCTTAAATCCCGGCTTCCGGCTGTTTGGCGACGAAAGATTGTCTTCGACCTCTTGTCTAATAGTCCCACTTAAAACTTGTTAATTTTTCCGAAAAGAAAATGTCTTCAATTAAAGTTGAACTTTAAACGTACGAATATAAATCAAGGATACAATTCGTGTCATTTTTCAATCAATATCAACAAAGTATTGATACCTTTGATGGAGTCTGACGTTATCTAGATACTTAGCCACCTATCAAATGTCAACATTCGCAAATATTGTATATGTTCACGTAAAAGAAAAAATATGACAAAAGATGGCACCTCGAAAGCTTGAACGTGTCTTACTACTTATGGCCGCTTCCACTGCGACGATCAATATATGTATTAACGAATGTAAACGGAATATAGCTAACTAAGAAACTTCTACTGTTTAATTACTAGCACGCAAAATACCATAATCTCTAATGAAAACCATAATGGCAACAAAATAAACAACTTGAACGACGGTTTCGCCTTATAATAAAGATGCGTATAGAAAATAAAGAGAAACATGTTACATCGAAACGATTGTGATCCAAGAAGCAAGCTATTATTTATTCCAATTAGTCCGAACTGTCCCCTATTTACCACCCGCTACTTTTCAGTATAATCTTCATCGAGCCACTCGTCGGACGGAATAATATCTATGAAACGGGAGAACCCAGGCGCTCTGATATCAGCTTAATAAAGCTCATTGTAAAAAATATAACGTTTCCATCCCGGTAGCCAGAGGGAATAACGTCCTTTGAAGGGGAACAATCGGTGGATAATGGAGCCACGAAGTGGCCATAATTGGGTGGCAGTACAGCATGGAAAGCCGAAGGCTTCGCTTGGAATGCCTGTTGGATACCTCTTTAATAGAAAGAACCGACCAGTATCCGTTTGGTCGACCGATGTTCTTTGCCTGATCTCGCATAAAGACGAAGAAGAAGAAGAAGAAGAAGAAGAAGAAGAAGAAGAAGAAAAAAGTTATTTTTCCGTTGGCTTTACTTTATACCCAAGGGAAAACTTGAAACGGATGAACAGCAGGATGAAGTTCGGAATTCGATAAACGTATTCCATCGGTTATAGAGATCCAGTGAAAATATTGTTCTTTAAGCACCATCGACACGTTCCTCGCCAGGTGGATGGATCGAAGAAAGGAAGGAAGGAAGGAAGGAAATGTGAAAACTGACGAACGAAGAGAAGAAGGGGGAGGGGAAAAAAATTGGCGCGCCCCGGTATTTTTTGCTATCATCGATCTTCCACGTTCTGTATGACCCGCCAGTTATCGGCAGGAATCTCGTTCGAAAGCTTCCGAAATTATCGTTCCGGCGGGACAGAACACAGGTAACCCCTGTGTGAAGTGTGTACATACACGTGTGCGGATTCGAGCGAACTCCCATTACCCGTTAACTGATCCTGCGGCGCAGACAGCCCGAAGAAATCCATTCGAACCTACCTATATAGCGAGATATGAAATATGCCTACTCGACACGCCGGACTTCGTGTAATCCGATCCTGTGTGTCCACGAATAAAACAAAAAACAGGGGTGCCGGTAGATTAATTCTAGCTCCCTGTATCTAGCGTCACTTTCTATGACATTGGACAAGTTCAAAGTGAAAAGACCAACAACGTTTTAAGGAGTTGTTGTATAGAATCTTAACCTTCATCGTCGCGCGACACAAATCACACTTGATTTATACAATAAAGTGGAAGTAATATAACATCAGATCTTCCTACGTAAAAGAAGAATGTAGGTACCGTTTGAGAAAATATTGTTCCAAACATTATTTCCTAAACTCCAGGGATTCTTCGTGCACGTCGCACTGTATACCGACTTATTTTGCTGCCAGTAGGAGAATAAATTCCCTTCGGTCCGAGTTTTCCAAGAGTTCGGTCTAACGCCAATCGACGCTAATAAAAGACGAGCATTAGCCGGCGCCTGAGTATCCTCTAAACGATCATCTTCTTTCAGCGGATGAGTTTGGCGCGGCTCCTTAGCCGAAACGCGATAGAACGAAATGGGATGGGTTGAATCGAACACAGAGAACCGAATCCACTCCGGGCCACTTTCCATCCCCCTAACTGTACTGATTCTCTATGTGTTGCAGTACACCACATGGCCGATGTACGTGTGTGTATGTGTGTGTGTATATGAAGAGACGAAAAGTGGGAGTAGGTGCATACAGTGCACCATCGATTGGTGAATGCAGTATAGCCATTGGATAACAGAGGCGCCGGTGGAGGGGTACAGCGAAGAGAAGCCGAGAGGTTACTGTTCAGGGTTTGATCAACTGGTCTGCAGATCCTATTTCCTCTTACTATCAGGAGGAAATTGCCACTTCATCAGCTGGATAGCGCGAAAGATTAATGTCCGTCGCTCTCTTGTCATTTACACAGTCGGCCGACCGACAACCCTAGCCGCGAGTTCTGATGGAACTCCACAGAGGGGGATGGAGAAAAAAAGAATAAGGTATACACAGTCGATATTTTTCCTCCATGATTGGTTTAACCCTGTAATAGCCGAGCCAGACCGTTGTACGGTTTGAAGAATGAATTTCATCT
This sequence comes from Stelis phaeoptera, assembly GCA_943735885.1. NCBI lineage: Eukaryota > Metazoa > Arthropoda > Insecta > Hymenoptera > Megachilidae > Stelis > Stelis phaeoptera. Next base: position 6,658,156 of record OX030939.1, on the reverse strand, counting down.
TAATCCTTTTGCAAGAAACTTTATGATGAAAAAACTTCGCAAAGTTTATTCTCCGACTTCCGATTGTAAGAGGTTAAATTCATTTCTATCCGTCATTTTTAAATTTTAGAGGTAAGTACTTATAACACAACGGGGGAATGTATAAACGTAGTAGAGGGTAGTTTTCAAAGAAAACGCCGGATAGTTTACCAAAAGCGGGACGCTTTACCGATGACCGTTCGAGATTCAAGAAAAACACAAAGTCGCATCCACAACTGCGCAGAAAGATATGAAAGAAAAGTTGAACGGCCGAGAAAGGGATGCAAAAATGGTCAGAAATTCCTTCTACCAAGAATGAAAACTCGTCTGTATGCCTTTCAAAACTGACTTGGACATTACTAGAATAATCTTCGAGTAAAACGAAAATATTCCAGAATAAAGAAGAGTCTTTTATTCGAACAAAAATAGACATTCTTACTCTTGTGATCTCGCATCTACATCGACGCACAAACGAACTTTAAACTTAAATGCTGAGACGTAATAAATAAGTATTCTGAACGTAACTGGAAATTCTACAGTTCAATATCCTAAGTATTTTGAAAATTACGATAATTTATATTGAACAAAATTTTTACTGACCGCAGGAAGTATCAGAACTAAAGGATTATATTTCGTTTTATATTATTTCTTCGAGGGTCGGTACTTTTGGGCCGCTGAAATAACAACAATTTTCGAAATTTTATACTATTCACGCGTTCCATATGGTCTGGGTCGTGACTGGTCCAGCTTCTATCGCAGCTTATAATACTTGTGTTACCAGGAAAGGGTTGAATCACCTGATCCACAGTCGTCATCTCTTCAAATCATGCCGCTCGAGGACAGACACTCTCGAAGCTGGAAGAGTTTCATTATCCCACGGGACCCGCTATAAAACCTTGTTGCTATTTCGTCCTTGGAAATGGGCAGTGGCCATGAGCCGAGCAAATGGTTATTACACTGTGAAACGGTGCAACCCGGAGGACTTATCGTACCGAAGGGAGCCGCAGAATAAGTTGAACCGGTGGCCAAGACACCTAGGGATTTCGCAAGAAGAAATAAGCTTTCTCGGTTACATCCTCTTTTCCCTTTTAATTACGAGTCTGATCCGTTTAAGGAACACCATCGCCCTTGTGTATATCCCCGAAATGAGAGGAAACATTTTTCCAAGCACTCTGAATGCGATCGATGCATCTCTCAATTCGGGATCGTGATTAAATTGGCACAATTAAATTAATATCGAAGCTGAATAAGGGGACGAAGAGTGGGGATAATTAAATTATCCACCGATTCGTATGAAACTATATGCAAATATTTCACAAGTGTATCGAGCCTATAGAAGTTTATTCGAACCATTATTAGCTGATTATCATGTACGGATAATTGAATACACGCCGTTTTCACGATATTTATGGGAAACGTTTGTCGGACGGTCTGTACTCAAAGATTTCGTATAATTTAATGAAATATTCTAGGATAAGAGAGGCAATAATTGGCGCTTCTTTCATCCGTATTCGAAATTCGAGGAATGTTCAAAGATCTGCTATCATCCTCGTCAAATAACAATAAGTACTTTGGAAATAAAAGTATTAAAATTCAATTCAAATACTTCGTTGGATGGTTAATGATTTCACTTCAAGAAAAATTGGATTATTAGTGAAACGTTAAAATAAATTTTCTAAAGATCGATTATTGGTACTCGTAAATTTATAGAATAGCGGACAAATCAATATCCACCCTCCAAAAAAAATGAAAAAAAGAAAAAAAAGGTACCATTAAATGGCATACATGCAACCGTGCGAATTATCCATCAGTACCGTATTGATATTCAAATTCGACGCATCAACGGCACGTTCGAATTTCCAACCGTAATTTATAAAACGCGGATAACCAGCAATTCCCTCGGCTGACCAAGTTAACGCGAATTCGAGCCGCGGTTCGTCAGCGCTAACGCTGTTTCCCAAGGAAATGACCCCGTAGTTCCGGTTTGTATTCCATCCGATACGCTTTACTTTATCCGTGCTAACGTTCCATCATCGTCGCCGTTCTTTGTCCGGCGAAATTAAGTTTGCGGCACTTTGATGTGGCGTCTAATGTGCTTCGAGTGCGCGCCGCTTTTGTTACCCGCCGACGAAAATACGAACAGTCGAGAAACGGACAGGAAATTGACCAAACGAACGAAGAAACTGGTGGAAGCGGACTGCAAAGTGTAGAAGAACCTTTTTTTTATTTTTAATCAAAATTAACCCTTTCTTCTTATTTCATTTTCGTTAAGGAATCACTGCCATCGTTTGACGATATTTTTTGTTCTCTGACCGCGTAACAAACGAGGGATCCGATAATGCGAGAGGGAAAGTGAAAAGTCAGAGAGGGCATATGATCGATCGAATAAATGATAGCGATCCTTCTTGGCCACCCGATAAGTATGAAATAGGAGTTACACATTCGGTCCCAGCTGCATCCGGGGAAACAAAATCGCGCCTATCTCGATATTGATTGACCGATTTTTCGAAATCGAACGAAACCCCGAAGACTTTTCATTCCTGACAATAGCGTATCCCATTTCCTTATTTCAAATTCCGTACAACGATACAGAATGGATATAATATGGGATGTATCGTATATAATAATTCCTCGAGGCAAGAAGGATTTATTTATAACTTTGTACCGCAGACGTTGCATTCAAATGTGAAAGAAGTCTATGAAAAATTGATGTGATACGATTGTTTAAAAAGAAACGATACATTTATTGAATTATCCAGTAGTTACCAAATGACCTATTTGGAAAGACTGACAGTACGACGTATCAATTTCAAGCTTAATCCTTTGTGAAATTTAAGTTTTATTTATATTAGAATATAGCAAATCAACGAATTGTAACTCTTCTCTTTAAAAACAATGCATTTGAAGTTTGGAAACTTCACTAGGAAAGAAATCTAGACTTAATCAAGGCCGGATTAAGATTTCATGGGTTCCGGGGATACTCCAACGAGAGCCACCCCTGAATGGGCAATTAAAGAATAAAGTGCATTCGCTAAAAAGACTAATAACCTTCAAAATTATAAAATCGAGTCCCTTCTGAAGCGTAGGGCTCGGAGCTGTAACCCCACCAAACCTCTCGATTTATTTTTATTCGTTAATAAATTTCTAATTTCCCGTCGAGCTGACATCCCGTTGAATCTTCAAGGAAAGGAAGATACAAAAATATTCGATACGAACCGATAGACGAGAATTGAGACCACTTTGTTAGAAGAGATCAGATCCCCGACTTTTTTCCAATTTTCCTCGGTAACAACTATAATCCAACGTACGTACGCGATGCGCTTAAGCCGGTCGCAACGTTCACGAAAAAGAGAACGGTACAGATTGCGAGCCGACACTTGCCCTCTGAAAAGAGTTTTGGAATTGGGAGCTCACGGTTGACCGGGCTGAGGGAAACGTGCTTCGACCGTTCAAACCCAATCCCGTCAGCTTCGATCCGGGCAAGAATCGTCGTTATCCAACCTAGCCGGGACCGACTTCGTCCCCTTCGTCAAGAATTTTCAACTTTAACCTTGTTTATCCCCCGCTAATCAGACTGACGAACCCTTGGAACGATTAAAGGGTCCCGAAAATGCGTACGGGTACTTTGAGGCGGTCAAGTGGCGCCAACGAGCGTTTTCGAGAGGGTAAACAGAATATTAGATAAAATAGCGGGGCGAACAAGTATTCACAGGCATGGAATTGTGGCTTCGAGTTTCGTGAATTTGAAATTAAAGTTAAATTCTGAATTAAACAGAATTCTAACTTAAAATGGTTTCGTTGGAAATTGCACAAATCGCGTTGTCAGGAGCTTTAAAACTTATCAAGAATTAGCACTGATTGGTGAAAGAAATTGCACAGGTATATTGTCGAATGACAAAGCTATACATTTAAAGGTTAAAAAATAAATGAAAACCGACATCAGAATTATATTATTTCCGCAAGTGAGGAGCTTAATTTAAGAATCGGTACGACTGCATTCTGAATAATTGCAATAACAGTCAACGTGTCAATTTGTCTCGATTGATAGTCGAAGGCGTTTCTCGAAATAAAAGCCCTTTCCTTCCAGGATATTTCTCTCGTATGAAAGTCAGACGGCAATGTGCAACGATATAAAATACGCTCGAACAGAATCCAATATTACGAGAACGGAAAAAGCGCGGGCGTGCCCGCCGAAGGGTGTTCGTGCCGCAAGAATCAAAAACACCTGCGTGCGAATTACGAGGTGACTGCTATATATCGCGATATCAAGTCAGAAAATATAGGCGTGCGCGTAAATTACGCGTTTAATATGTAAACGAGCAGCATCGATCAAGAAAAAATAATATGTAAGGAATCGAGACGACGCGACGCGTTTAGCATACGGCTGATAACGTATCAGATTGACGGAGAAACAGCTCCGTGGGAAACGATCGTTCGTTTCCCTCAGGAAATATTTTTGCTCAAAGATCTTACCATGTGATCCCTGTGACCGACAGAAATGTACGGTATAATCATTGGTAGATTATAAATCAACGGGGAAGGGGATTAATGATAACACTGGTTTATGATTATGATAGATGGGAAAATGTCCAGTTTGATGTAACACCTATTGAGTCGACTAATTACCGCGATAATGTTGCGGGGGATTACGCATTCGTGTAATGAGAACTGTATTATTTTTCCCTGTTTTAGCCCTCGAATTGCCTTGGGATCTAGATTCGAGAAAAATGAAGTGATATTTCGATTAACGTTGGGTATAGGAATTTGTTTCTATTGTAGTGAATAATGTTCAAAATAATAGTAGGAACTTTGGAAAATGAAAATAAAATAGAGTGGAAGATTGAATTTATATTTTGACTATCTTAGAGGTTCGTCGTCCAAGAGTTAATTATTTTAAAAAAGATTCTTCTGGGGGTGACTGTTTTGGTATCTGATAGATTTATAATGAAAACTTGAATACCACCAGAATTTAGATTTCAGGTTCGAGTAATTTAGATTATTCAAATAGGTACTGGTGCGGATAACGACAAAACTATGTACCAAAATATCAACTAATACTATATTATATATTAAAATCATCTGACGCCGAGAATAACTTATCCTCCCAGAATTATCCAAATTATTCGAGTAATCGAGTATTTGAATTGTTGCATCCCTAGTCCTTACTTAAATACACCGTAAATATAATTTTAATACATTCGGCTACAAATGGTTTCAACACTATATTTTACATAAGAATTGTAAAAAATCTAGAAATAAACAATGAAATTTGGAATACATTTATAAAACCTCGAGCCTTTTTAAAAGAGATGTACTCCCAAAGATATTCAGACGTCGAATGTAAATATTACATCGAGAGGTAACATTCTTAAGCGTCGTTCACCGACTGAACGTCTCGGCTTTAAAGCTCGTCGATCCTTGGACGGATCACGGTTTGTGCATTCGAAAAAAGGGGGCCACCCAGAGAAAACTCGAAAAATCTGAGAGAGCCCGGCACGATGTCGTTCGTCGCCCCGTCATCGACACACAGGGAATCCTCGAATTTCATTATTCAAATGAGCATCGTTCCGTGACTGATCGATTGCGAGGCAAAGTGAGTGCAGAATTACATGAATAATCTATGTCGCCCTGAGTGCCGGATCCTCCTCTTTCAGGCTTTCAGACGATATAACCTTTGAGCCAATTCATCCACTTCCGGTAGAGCGCGGCACTTCCTTGACGTATCCTTACCCAACGCCTTTTCCCGCGGCTCCTTTTTCGTCTTCACCTTTGGCACACGATTTTATCCCTGTACGTGTGTGTACACACGTGATTCGAGATGGCAAAATTCGTGATCGTTACGTGTTCGCTTAATATTTCGAAGGACGGTCATGATCGCGAGTTGAAAATTTGCCTGTGTACCGAGATGCATCAAAGTGTTTCGGTTTTTATCAAGAAAAACAGACGACACTTTCATCTATGACCAGTAGCAAAGTATTAAGTTTCTGTTATGGTATAAATATGATTATACACAGCGTTGTCTAAAAGTATTGGTCACCATATGAAATGTAAATTATTTAAAATTATTTTCGCGTTAGAACGATATTAAGTGATTGACTCGTGATAATTGTGATAATGATGATTAATAGAAAGGCGTCGAGGAATGTTTTCGCAATAGTGCCTAATTGAGCTAACCATGGTTGTGGTTCCTATCATTTATAGTACAGATACAGTTAACAAAAATGAGTGCTTAAAGAATTAAGAAAAATGAGAAAATCAACGATAAAAGATACGGAAAATTGATGATTACAACAGTTAGCTAAGAGGTCATGGAACGTTAAGGATTCTGTAGAAGAAAGTTTGCAGGTTATGTATTTTGTACAATTAACAGGACAAACATCGGCGATTTGCGGTAGAGGAGCGTGAATGAGTTACACTGTTGCAACGAAGGTTGCGATCGTAGTCGTATAAATTGATTTGAAATTCATTGTCTACAGCAAAACAACGATCGGCGGCCGCATTAAGCCCCATGCAAATGAACATGGAACAGAATCACAGGACAATGTTCTACATTATCGTTTACATCGTTAATACCCGCTGCGCCCTGTTCGGCTCGCTTCAGACCCTCGACATTCTGATTTATTTTTAAGGAACACCGACAACGTAAATACGGCCCTGCTAATCGAGTCTAATTAACGAAAATTTATTATCGAAATTAAACGGACCGTGTAAGCATTTCGTGAAAAAAAGTAATAATAATAAAATGTCTTTTTTTTCTTTTAACTTTAATTGATTTCATATTGAATATATGTATAAATTATTTTATCATACGACTCAGATAATGTTTCGATAAAAAACTGAAATTTGAGAAAACTGTCTCAAAAACTTTGTAAATTTTAATGCACAGCTATCACAACGTAAAAATTAACTTGAAACCAAATACCAACACCATCGAGTAGTTTATTGTTCCAATGTTCATGAAAATAATTTATTTTAATCCAAAGTCGTCAGACGAGCATTAATATTAGTATTAATCGATTAAGAAAAGATTAATATTAATATTGCACTGAATTAAGTGACTTCAAGTACTCGTATATTTTCAAATAACCACCAGAATAATATAATCTGTTTAGATTATTTAAAATACGATTAACTATCAAATTCTTTTATTTAGTTTAAATTTCACAACTATCCACGATTTTTAAATCAGAAATAAATCACTTTAACCAGACAGTCGGTTATTTCTTGTACGTTAATCGAATAAAAAGGTATCCAACTCGGCTTGAAAGTAAAGTCGTCGAACGAGCGGAAACAATTTCTGCCGGAAGCGTGTCGCCGCAGAAACGGAAACGTTACGACTTCTTCAAACACACAAACGGTCTAATAAACGACCGTAAAGCCATTCAGCATCGTGAATTCCCGCCGAGTTACCGAACTTCTTCTTTTTCGTTTTTATTGTGATTTTTCTTTCTTTTTTTTTTTTCCATAAATTCATTTAGCTCGCCGTCGAGTCCTTACGTCCCGCAGTTTGTACCCGTTTACACGGCAGGGAAAGCGGGGCTCGGGAAGAGGTAACAATAAAACTTCAGTTAAAAACAATTATTTATCCGAGTCCCAGTGTTTCGCGCAATGAGGGAAAATGAGTCGAAGTTATAAATATCGTGAGCCCCCGGGGGTCGCAACCGTATTTCTGGCTACGCTATAGTAGGAATAAAAGTAGGAAGATCTACGAGGACGGAACAATCCGCGAAAAAAAAAAAAAATAAAATAAAATAAAATAAATCTATTTTTTCTTTTTCTGTTCATCTATTTTCCCTGCCTTTTATCTGGCTCGAGGTTCGAGCAACCATGCCACGAAGAATCACGGTGTCGCGTTTAAGTTACCGGATGTGATTAGAACAAAATCCGCCAGAAACGCGATAGTTCGTTTTTTTTTCCTCCCCCGTACCTTTTTCAACGTTCCTGATGCACTCTCCGTCGCCAACAAAAAACGATAACAACCTGGATAATACTTTGTATTAAGCTTTTTGCTTCTGTACGTATACGGAGCAACGTTCACGCTGCAATATTTCCGCCTTGCGTTTCGCGTCGAGCGTTTGTCACGCTCCTTGGACTTTTAATTTGGCCGGATTTGTGGATGGTTATCGGATATTATTGTGCGAGCGTCGTGAGCAACGAACATGATAATATCATTCAATCATTATTTCACTGTACATATAACGCGATACAATACTTAATTACAATATAACAATGAATTATAATATTATGTTACGTTACAATAAAATAAAAAGCATCCACCTGTTTGCAAATAAAATTTTCAGACGAACAGAAGTATATGTATAAATATCAATACAGGTTATTTTTTAAAATATTTATCTTCTTTTGTTTATGGTAACAAAATTTTCCGAAAATACAGAAAGCACAGAAATTATAAGTGATAAATCGTTTGGAATTATTTTCGATAAACTGATAAATTATGCAACTCTGCGTAAATTTAATTTATACAAAATTTAATATTCCACGTTAGTTAATCGGATATTAATTGTTCAACGATTAAAAATATCGTAGCTACATATTAAATCGAGGGAAAGAAAACGGATCGTTGTCCGAACGACGGATACTAATTCTCGCAAAGAATAAATTGATCGAAAGGCCCCGGAGGGTCAAGAACGCGACGGGATGCAACAAGCGTTGCAACTTGCCCCGATCGTCTCCAATTTTCAAACTTGTCCCGCGAGACGACGATTCCTTCCCGTCCCCGCGACTTCCTCGTAACTAACAATCGCGACAACGAGTTTCCAACCGGTTCAATTTCGACCCCGTGGTTTTCCTAAAAGGTGCCCACACGTTCTCCGCGTGTACACACGCGCCTCCTGGACGATGCAATAAAAATACTTGATAACGGTTAACAACGATCGAAAATTATGGCCCCGACCCGGTTGAGTTTCAAGGGTCCGGATAACCAGTGTATCTAACGTTGGTAATATCGCCGTCTGGTGAACCGCGCATTGCGACTCACCGATCCGGTGCAATGTTAACCACCTTGTATATACAAGGTGTTTCACGAGAACAGGTCGACATTGTGAGCAACTATCCAACAAATTAGAGCTGTTACTTAAGAGATACTCGGGTACTCGGGTTATCTGTAAGATACCCGGGTAAACATAAATTATCCGGGTACCCGGGTATCTCATGAGATGATACAGCTGAGACTAAATATCTATTATTCGTATGATCGTAATTATATCGTGTTTGGTGTCATTTTAATCAGAAAAACGAGACGAATACGATGGTAAAAGTTTCATGGAAAAAGAATCAAAAATAAGAAAGTTGCAATCTTTTACTTTGATTTAAAAGTTTAACTCTTACGGCAGAGATCTTTTTCACATTTAAGAAGAGAATACTGTGGAGGTTTCAAAACAACATGTTTGTTTTCATTTCTTACAATAGCAGTTGCCGACAACACGAGCAGTATCGGCTACCAAGATTTATACTCGAGTACTCGTAAGATACTCGGTCAAAAGTAATAGCCCTACTATAAATCATTATACGGGATGAGTGAATAAAGACTATCGCTTTAAGCAACTCGTCAAAAAATATTTAGAATGAAAATTATGTTTCAGAAGCTTGATCAAACGAGTATACCGTGATTCTTTCATGTCTTACGGTTTCTAAGATATCATGAGTCATTATTATAGGCGAATAAAATAGAATTTTTTTGATAATTTAGATTGGAATGAGTAAAAACGACACAATATTCCAGCGAAATATGAAAATGAAAAGATAAAGAGGTTAATCGACTACAATTTCCCAAATTATTGACCAACCTTTATGAAACACCAGGTATTTCTGTTTCCACCCTCGTTCCAACCTCCTCCGCCACCCTCTCGGTTTGTCCACCCTATACACTTTCGACTAAAGTAGTAATGAACGCGTTCTGCAGTTTGCACTCGGCGCAACCCCACCATTATTACATTGCTCGGGCTAAATAAATTATTCCGACGTGCTACCCTCGTGGCTTTCGTCCGTATCGTTGCATACGGGAATACATGTGTGTCCTCGTACGCGTATCAGCTCGAATACTCGGCCCATTCTTACTCCCTGTTACGTGACCGATCTTCCCCTGTCAACGCTATCGTATCCTCGTGGTTGCGGTAATTACGACCCCGTTGAAAGCTGCTTATGATGGATAGGTTCGATGAACCTAAAACCCTCCCGCGTAAGCGCCAAAATAATCGGCTACAATTAGGTTTTCTCTATTTCCATCGAACTATGTAACGAGAAGATTTCTACACTGAATAATACATTTTTCTTCTCATCGTGAACTTCGAGTGTTTTAAGTGGAGTTGTGTCCTGTACTTGTTTATTATTTATTTATTTATTAATATTCCTATGCTGTAATATTTTAAAGGTACTAAGGATTAATTTTTTTTTTTTTCAATCTAATACCTTTGTTTTGTACTTCAAATTACTAATATAATTTTAATAGTATTTGTCGGCTATGGATAAGTAATTTACGTGTAAGGTAGAGGTTTGTTTTAATTAATTAATCAAAATAGGTTTGTAAATAAAGTTCATCATATAATAATAATTAATCGTAAAATTAATACCTATGCTTTCGATATGAAATTTTTTAATCGAAATCCTGTGTATTCGCTCCAAATTGAAAACTAATAAAAATCGAGTGTATACGTTTGTTTTTAAAAGTACTATCAAATGATCCAAACAAAAAAATACAGTTCCGTTTAAAAAACAGGACTTGACCCTCAAATCTCTTAAAATAATAATGTAAAAAGAAAATCCATGGCCACAGAAACATTCTTCCTATTTTACCATACAATTTCCATATAACCAATTCTTTCTGACACGAATAGCTATTACATAACGGGACTGTATCACTTAAACGCGGACACCTTGTATATAAATTAAATGAAAAACAACCCTTGATTCGCGAACGAAGAGAACAGCGAAAACGGATACGGAAATCGGTCTCGTACGTCCGTGTCTAAATGTAACATCCGTGAGACAATAATCGGAAGGGTAATTATATTAATCACGAATGGAGGTCAGACGCGACCAACTGACATGTGCTGGCATGCATACGATAGTAAATACATCGAGGGGGTGGATGCGTTCGTGCGTAATACATGTACACCAGAGAGGTTGTGTCGTGGTAGCTACCGTAACTCACCCGGATATTGGATACTCTGTTATCATAGTAAACCTCCCATCCCTCAAGCCAAGCCCGGTGACGATGTAATTATCTCTAGTAATTAAAGTACACACCTACTTTGCTCGATATTGCCTCTTTAGAGCCTACCGCCGTCCAACGAGGGGAGGGGGGCGGAATTATGGAAATCGTAAACAAGCAACAACCACGGTTGCATCGAAATCATCTTGAACGACGAGCACGCCTCGAATCGCGCAGTTAGGCAAATACGTTCGAAAATTGGATTGTAAGTTACGCGTTCGTCTTTGTACGAGAAATAATCGATATCGTTGATACGTTCGTTGTTAAATAAATCTGATAAATACCATTTAAGATACTTTATGGCCTATTTCGAATAACATAAAACAAAGTCAATATACTTATTATAGTTATTATACAATTTTGTCGTCTGACGTTTGTTAAATACTCGATACTATTTCCAAAACTGTCATATAACAGAGGATAGACAGTAAATAAGCAATTTTCAATCGCTTGCGTCTGAAAAACAAAGTCATAGATTGCCAAATAATAGCACAATCTTTCTGAAATACCATCGTGTCTACGCTACTCGAGTCTCGTTAATATTCCAACACCACTCTGTCTCATTGAAGCTCGATTCAATTCCTTTAAAGGATTCTCCGTTCCGTTGCCCATCGAAAATATATTCACGTATATACGTTAAAATTCGCTCGGTCCAAGTGTACCTCACGGAATGACTAGTTTACGCGGATTTCTGCGTCCGGATTTGGGACAGGCAAATATGAAGGAAGAGAGACAGTTACTCACGTTATACGAAGAAAGCATTTGGCACCTGAAGCGTTGCATTTGCAGATTTGTCCCCGTCTCCTCGAGACGTACTCTCCCACCGCCACCATCACCGCCATCGCCAGTGGAAAATTGTAATGCGACGTCTTCCTGCGGACCGCCAGCTTTTATGGGATTTATCGAGCTCCACATTAAATGGCACTGATCTTAGTAAATCCAGATGGAATTCTCGTGTTTCCGCCACTTGGCGTGGCTTCCAGGATTTGGCGGCAACCCGTCCTACACCTACGCCAAAAATCGATTTATTCGCATTAATCGTCGGCTTGCGGATGCCACGACATACATATTTCCATATTAGGATTAAGTGCAACCCTCCCTTCGCACACCCCCTCCTCTCGACTCAACGGACAAAAACGCGCGTGAGAAATGGTACCACGATAACTACCAACTATCTGTTGTAACACCGTCGCGACGCGGAGTTCGCCGTGATAAATAAATCCTATTTTTGTTCTGAAAAATCCCATGAACTACGCTGCTGCTCGGTAATATTTGCCCGTCCATATTTTTTCATATTCGCAACAGCGCTGGGACCAGAAACCTCATTTGGGGGCAATGTTGGGCGGTAATTAATTGTTTTGTAATCGATTGTTGAGATGAATCAGCGATTTTTAATTATAATTATTTTTTGTTTTACCAACTTTCGTTCATCTATCATCACCTAAGACTCATCTAAACAACTATAATATTTATTGAATCATTTGACATTGATTTGTGTAATATTTAAATTAACTTTGAGGTGAAAAGTCGTTAAACGCAAGATAAACTGTCTCAAAACTAATATAAATATATGAACCTTGACGAGAACCCCTAACAGTTCAAATTTCCTAATAACCCTCTTTTGAACTTTGTTTTGAACTTTTGAAATTTGTTCATTGTTATGTAGGAGATTTGTGTAACGCAACGATATTACATACGGTAAACAGTGTCCGAAAGTTCGAGCTTCAGTTCGGTCAGTTCACCGCTCAAAGTGGCTTTAGCGAGAACAAAGGATTAGAACAGTGTGTCGGCCGTTAAAGTTACAAGTCCCGAAGCTAATGAAAACAGAATTGTAATTGGCCCAACGACAATTATACGTTTCGCGTGAAATAAGCTATTACGCGCCCACTTTTCCGTAGTTTCACAACTGTGAAACAATCACTGGCCATTGTGCGCGTGTAAAGTGCGATCAATTTCGAAATTTTACGAGGCTATTTACCTATTCTACTTCCATTTAAAGCATTAACTACTATTGACTGAAAGCAATAATCAACCGAAAAGCGAAACTGTGGATCCTTTCTCCTTAGAAAATTTGGTTGCCATTGTTCAACCGAATGATTTTGTGATATTTAATGTTTTCAAATTTATACATTATTTCAAATTTATACCCGTATAAGGTGTCTAGTTCAAAACCGTTCTCCGTCCATGTACCTTGAAATTTTTACTGGAAAGAAGAAATCTAACCACAAGATGGATGTATTCAAAATGTTTCCGGCTCTACATTCCTGTTATACCGCAAAATGTATATCATTTGAACGTAATATGCTGTACAAATGGATAGCAAAAGAATAAACTGTAGTAAATGGTTGTACAGAAAATAGGAACTCTGACAACAAAGTATGTGTACTTCAAAAATTTCGTAAATCTACATTGGTTTGTATCTCAAAGTGTTCACCGTAGTACTCGATAAATTACAAATTGCACGTAACACAATGGTCAAATGGATGGCAAAAGGATAAATTGTTGTAAATCGAACGGCGCCAAGAATTCGCCAACTGATTCGCCGCAAAAATATGGGATCCATTGAGAATCTATCGGTTTCAGAGGCGTCGTTACTCAAAAGGATCGTCTTCTGGCGCGATACAGGATGACCAAGCAAAAAGAAAGAAGCAGAAAAAAAAATGGAAAAATCCGTGATAGAATGACCAGCAGGATCCGGTGGCCTGCTGCATCCCACTCTCTCAAGTGGTAGAATAGAAGAATAGACAGTGGAAGGTAGTAAGTGGGCTAGTAAGTCTCACGATAACAGTTATAAATGACCCTCTCGAAGCACGGCGCCGCGACGACCAACCCCTTAGCTACACGCCAGACATCCGCCTTCTGTGTACGTTACACCCCCAACATACACACATGCACACACGACGTACGATATAATCGTAAAAGGTACTAAACAAACATACGCTAAGTGGCTTGGTTTGCCGTGCGGTGTACGCTTCCAGCGTCGTGTTTACAGTGTGTCTTTGATCGATAATCGGTAGGTTGCACGGTCACGGATGGATCCTTTCCTGCACCACGAATGCCACCTCAAGTAAGAATATATATCACCGTTTCTCGGAGTATTTTCGACCGGAGGAGATATGCTTTACTCCTCGACCACCGTCGTCCTGATGTAATTACGATGTTTTCTAAACGGGCGGCCACCTTCTGAAACATCAACAAGATTTTAGCCAAGGAGAGCAACGATCGCTTGCGGTTTCCGAATGTTTTGAAACGCAGCTAACCTTTGATTTGTTTACAATTGTCCTAACCTAAACCCTGCCACCGTAGATTCAACGTTCCAAACAGATTTCACATTACGAAATATAGAATGAAATTGGGGCTTTCGTGAGCTATCTTATTTTCAACCAATTTTTCTCTAACATACAAGTTCAGCATATTGTTCGTTTTCTCTTTGTAAATGTATAGGTTATATTTCCAACGATAATAAATAAAAGAAAATGAAATACATTTATCTTTTTCTTCATCACTAAATATAGTAATATTCTAGGTTATTTTTGTTAGCATAATTCTTTGTTTAAACATTTTATGTTTAAAGTGCCTTTAAACAATTTCGGAATATATAATAACAACAGTAACCGAAGAGTAAAATCGACTTATATGTATAGAACAAAACAGCTTAACACTAGAACTACCGACGCGACGTTTAATGTACCCTTTAAAATTAACCTAAATTTAACCAAAATTTAACTTAAATGTAACCTAAATTTAACTTAAATTTGATTTTAAATTTAACCTAACATAGAAAACAGAGTAAATATAGGATAAAACGTAAACTGACATATAGAATAATTCTTTATCTTGATAAAAACCATCGTATATTTCGACACAAGTGTTTTAACGAATTTTGTCATTTAAAATAAGAAATTTGAAGCAATTCATTTCGACCCGTTTGGTAGTTCTAGTATTAATATTTTATGAAGAAAGAAACAATAACCAATATTTGATAAATAAAAAACCCATATAAAATACCTTTCTGTCGTGAAAATCCTTGAAAATCATTTTTCAAACAGCCAAAAGAATGCAAGCAGTCGAAAGTTTGCTAGAAACTGATGTAGGGTGCGGTAGTTGTCGAAGAAAGCACAAGAATGCGCCGTTTGCTATCAACAACAAGTCTTCGTTAAAATCATCAAATACATTGATATTCGTCTGTGAATCAACATATTTATGCAAGAAAAGGATAATAATACCTGTAGTCACCTTTTGTGACGCGTACGACTTCGATTTTCATGGTTTAAAACGGTAAAATATGTAGAAGACGAAAATTGAAATCGCAGAGCCAAGAACGCTTGCGCACCGATCAACAGTGACTGGTCGTGCGAAATTTGTGCGCGATTTGAAATAGCTGCGCGCGTCACCGGCGCGCATGCGCACTCAAGCGTGTAGGAGATGAGATACAACAGACGGGAAGCAAGTGTCATGGCGCTAAGTTCGGATATCGATTTTGCTCCGGTGAGATGCAGAACGTTCGTATTCTACTAACTGTATCTTCTAGCCATCGTCAATAAAATAAATATCTAGTGTGTTTCTCGCTTTTCATGTTTAACATGATTAACTCGAAAACCATTGTGTATGGTGTCGATAAATGAACGTTTTCCATACTGGGAGTGGTCGTTTCCAACTCGACTCTGTAAATTTGTAAATAGAACGAATTAAAATGCGAATATCGACGATCAGCGTTCTTTTTAATACTCTTAACATTATATACGGTAAGTCTATTGATTCTCTGTAGCATGAACGCTTAACAATCGTAACAGTTTTATTATTTACTACGGGACGACTATACTTGATTGTTTTTTTACAAAAAGAAAAAAAAATCAAAATCATGACAGAAAAGATGCACATTTTGTTTAGGTGTTACCGGATTGGAGATTTATGAAGCGAATCCCGATACAAAAAGGCTTTACGATGATTTACTGTCGAATTATAACAGACTCATACGCCCTGTCATCAACAACACCGAAACTTTAACAGTTTGGCTTGGTTTAAAGTTGTCGCAACTGATCGAAATGGTATAAAATCACAAATCTATTATTGTTTTAACACGTTGGCTGCCACGGTGATCATCGGTGACCGGCGCCCCACATTTTTTACAATCAAATAATTAAACTGCAAATAGCGTTAATATTAAGCTGATAATGCTAATTATCGGATTGAAAGGTTACATTTTTTAATAATTAGAATTTCAGCGTGTCGGACTAGATACATCCGTTTTCACTGTACCAATCAACGTGTTAACAAATCTATTACTAATGTTGATCATTTTTCTTACTCATAGAATCTGAAAAATCAAGTGATGACCACGAATGTCTGGGTAGAACAGGTAAAATCTATTGACAGTATATTTAAATGTTTTTTAACTTTCATTTGTCGATATGTTTTCATATATGCAGAAATGGTTTGATTACAAATTGCGATGGGAGCCAGAAGAATACGGCGGCGTGGAAATGCTTTACGTGCCTTCCGAGAACATTTGGCTGCCAGATATCGTCTTATACAACAAGTACGCAACTTATAAAGCATTAGATTAAACAAAAGATACTTAATCAATGATCTTTTTGCCCACAATTAACCACTTCGGTATTGCGCTCACTGGCCGCGCGATATTTTATGCCGTGCATCGACAGTATCTGTGGTGGCTGTCGATTATAGTCGACGCTTGGCTATGCGAACTCATCTGTGACTGTCGACTATAATCGACGCTCGTACCGAAGTGGTTAACACGTTGACTGTCACGAGAGTCACCTGTGACCGGCACCCGAAATTTTATACAATCGAATAATTGATAAAAATAACTATGAAATAAACCGCGGATAACATTAATATTAAGCTAATAATGCTATCGAATTGAAAGGTTAAATTTGAAAATTAATCGACTGCATCCTTAATAATTAGGATTTTATCGTGTCTGACTACATACGTTCGTTTTCACTGTGTCACTCAACGTGTTAAGAAGTTAAACAGGTACAAGGATATGGATATGATATTTTTGCAGCGCTGATGGCAATTATGAAGTAACGTTGATGACAAAAGCAACGCTAAAGTACACGGGAGAAGTATCCTGGAAACCGCCAGCTATCTATAAATCATCCTGTGAAATTAACGTGGAATATTTTCCGTTCGACGAACAATCGTGCATCATGAAATTCGGTTCTTGGACGTACAACGGCGCTCAGGTTATAACCATGAACTTTTATCGACCCTAGAACGCATCCATCGTTTCATTTCGGCTGAATTTGACTCTCCAGTTGTCACGTACCCTTAGTTAAGAGTGGAAATAATTCACGTTGGTATTGTATGCCGGAAATATGCTTTGTAAAGACCTTTACCGACAGGTGGATCTGAAACACATGAAACAAGAGCCTGGTAGCAACTTGGTTGCAACGGGGATAGATTTGAGTGACTTTTACCTGTCAGTAGAATGGGATATTTTAGAGGTACCGGCATCGAGGAACGAGGAGTATTACCCGTGTTGCACGGAACCTTATTCTGGTAACGAATTTCGTTGTACGATTAAGCATCGTTAAATGATAATGTAAAATGAAAATTTGTTTATCAAAACGCACAGATATCACGTTTAACATTACAATGCGAAGGAAAACGTTGTTCTACACGGTCAACCTGATCATTCCTTGCGTGGGTATCACATTCCTTACGGTGCTTGTCTTCTACCTTCCAAGTGACTCGGGTGAAAAAGTAAGTAGACTACAAACAAACGAAAATTATGTGTTTATGAAGAAATTGAAATGTTGCAGGTATCATTGTGTTCTTCGATTCTGCTCTCGTTAACGGTGTTCTTTTTACTACTAGCAGAAATTATACCACCTACCTCGCTGGCCATTCCACTTTTAGGAAAATACTTGTTGTTTACCATGATTTTAGTCACTTTATCGATATGGATCACCGTATGCGTGTTGAACGTGCATTTTCGGTAATTTATTATTCCATAATGTTGTATTGTCCGTGGAATGCCATCAACTACGAGGAATTTTCCTACCGCAGGTCTCCGTCCACGCACAATATGTCGCCATGGGTACGACAAGTATTCTTGAATTGGATGCCGCGAATGTTGATGATGCGTCGAACACCGTATTCAACCCCAGAATACGACGATACGTACATGGACAGCGCATACACCAACGAGATAGATTTTAGGTATGTAATTATACTTCAACATCGTGTTTCAGAAAATATAATTATTACGATTTTTCTTACAGCGTCAGCGATTATCCCCTGGAATTGAAAGGAAGTCCGGATGGATTCGAGAGCGTCACCTCTCAGTATAAAAATATGAGGGGTAACTACCCTTGTCATATTCCACACGCATCAGGTAAATATTAACATTTCTGTAGAAAACACACAGCGTGGTTTTTATACAATTTTATTCACTATATTTATTATGACACAATTTCGCGCCCTCGCAAATGAAACTATAAATTTACAATAACTCTTTACTTACGTATTGTACAATAACGATGAATGAACGTATATTAGAATTAACAGTGATTTTGCAATTCACAAATGCGTACGTCACGAGGGATAATATTATAAAATAATGTCGTGAAATGTTTCGTAAAAAGGTTCACGAACGAAATAATATTATTTGCAGTCACTGACAGTGAGAATACGTTACCGACACACCTATCCCCAGACGTCATATCAGCTCTCAAGGGTGTACGCTTTATTGCTCAACATATAAAAAATGCAGATAAAGATAATGAAGTAAGTAAATATATTACACTTTTAAAAAAATTCGTTAATTTTACTTTTGATACTTTCTTGAAACAATACGATTATTCTCGAAAAGTATATACACCTTTTCACATTAATACGATTGTAATACTAAATCTTTTATTGATATACCTTTTTTTTCCTCACATTTTCAGGTTATAGAGGATTGGAAATTTGTAGCCATGGTTTTAGACAGACTTTTTCTTTGGGTTTTTACATTAGCGTGTATCGGGGGGACGCTTGGTATAATATTTCAAGCTCCAAGTTTGTACGATACAAGAGAACCTGTGGACCAACAACTTTCTGGAATATCACTTCGTAATTATATGTATCCAAACCAAGAAGAGATTTTGCAAGAAGAATAAACTCTCAAGATACATGAAATGTGCAATTTATGTATAAAAGTTGTAACACAAAACGTATTACATTGTTATCGTATTTGTATCGATTTTACCTATTTTATTTCGTAAGATTGACTTTTATAAAAACAAAGTCTATAGGAAATACAATCTAAATAATTTTATTAACCCTGATCAAATAGGAAACATCAAGAAGGAATCAACGAAAATATCTACACTCAGTAACTAATTTAACGCTATTAATCAAGAAATACTGTTGATATAAACATTTTTAATAAAAATAATTTACATCTTATACTTTGTCTCTCTTATTTATCTAGCGAAATTAAGACGGAACTTGTACTACAAAATAAAAGTTGGTTCGATCGTTTGTGATAATGTACAATGGATTGATCTTTGATGCTAGAAAAATATACTAAATCGTTTGAAACTAGAATGAAAATAAAATGAAAGAATGGTAGAAAGAAACATTATCTTGCTCGTGTTCTATGAAATTTTAAGTATCAAAAGTAAAAAACGTCATGAATTTACTCACATTAATATCTACATAGCAATTTTTTAATTCCTATAATTGCATAACTAATAAAGTCTCAGTTCCTATTTTATACAAAACTTACATAATCATTTAAAATTTTGGCAATTTTTATTGTAATGATCGGTATAAAAAAATCCTATTCTAAATCAATTATCATTAATTCCGGCGATTCACTCGTACTGCTAATAGAGCTAGTCTGCGATTTTTTTGGCGACGAGGTACCGCTAGCTACTTTCTTTGTACTTTGTGTTGGTGCGGTATGTTCGTCATCATCGTCACTGTCCGATATTAAATCAATAACAACAGCTCGTTTCTTTTCCTTAGGAGGCGTAAGGGTGTTTTCATCTGTACAATCGAATAACAACGATTTGCACATAACTTTGAATCAGACAAAAAATATTATACATTTAACAGAAGCTTTATGTACAAAAATATAGAAATAAAATATAATCTCACCAAGGTCCACCGTATCCACATCAATTTTACGATTCTCCGAGTTTGTGATAACTTTCGTTTCGCTTTTGTCCTTGTCTTTCTCCTTCTTTAATACCAAATTCTCCCACGAACCGTCTTGCAGCAACTGAATTTCATTTACATCGGGTAATAATTTCTTGGAATTCAATACTTCTTGGAAATATCCATCGATAACGAGATTATCGTATAACGCCGGTTTATCGCAAACCGGACAATTCCACGTGGGTTTTCTTTCGTTCATTTGAAGGAACAGCGAGGCGTCGAAACATTGTAAGTGCGAACACGTCGAAGCACGACACGGTGTGCACATTCGCATCTTTCCTAACGGACAAGCTAACGATACTCTTAACGACGTCGTCGCTATTTCGCTATCAGCGTCTTCGTTAAGCTTTTCTTTAACTATGAGAGATATCGTTTTAGTGGTATTTGTTTTTTTTTTTTTTTTTTAACAGTAAAGAAAATATAAATATCTAGCATAGTTACATACTTAAACCTCTCGTATAATCTGAATGTCGAACACCTCTATTTTTTAATCTCGATAATAATTCTGCGCTTGAAAGTTTTCTAACTAGATAAATCGCAATTGCGTATCGTCTCCCATAGTCAGCCGACCACGTGACATGGATCTGATTTCCTACAGTGGGAGATAATTTAACTAAAGGACTAATATTAACGGGCCGTGGTGGCCTCTTTGGTTCTACACCCGGTTTATTTGTAGGTATAGGATTCTGAAATAAAAAAAAATAAAAAAATAAAAAATAAAATTGCTTTTTATAACTAAACGTTTATATTCTGTAAAAATTAGACATATGATTTTAATTTTAATGCAATTGAAATAACAATGAAATTTGATTTTTTTTTTACTCACAGGTAAAGGACACAATTTTCCATTAACTTTCACGGCAATACTTGGTGGAAAACAGTCTTCTTGTTCGCAAGAAGTTTCTTGTAAACAAAATCGCATCTGTACCTATAACATTAATGCTATAAATTTTAGAATATTCAAGAAAGAAAAGTAAAAATTTAACAATATATCCAAAGGTCACCCAATCATACCTGAACAGTGTAATCCATTTTACTTCCAGCACGACAGTCTCTTGAACTAGCTATATCGGTCGATTGTTGTGGTGTTAAATGAAACATAAATGTGTTCTCTTGAAGTCTCATCGATCCTTGGGGCATTAAACTAGACGGCTTCAATAATTCGCCCAATAAATCAAAGAACGGAAGTTTTTTGAGTCTAACATCCGGATGAACAGGGTACTGGCTCCTAGGTTGTATTTGTAACGGAGATGGTAAAACTTTTGGTGGGTATGGATAAGGATTATAGGGTGTAGTGGATGCTTGCTGAAATGCGAAGATGTTTAGAGTCACAAATAACATTTGAATGTTTTATACAAAATTTTATGAACTTACCTGCGGCGTTACACTAGTATATCCTGTTGATTGATACACTGGATTGGCTCTGGGTGCTTGAGGTATAGACGCTTGATGGGCAGGTGGTAGATCCTTCCCACTGGAAACTGAAGACTGTGACTGTTGCTGCTGACTGATTGCTTGTCTTCGTATTAGTTAAAAATAACAAGCAAAATTGTATAAAACATAATTTTTTATGCTCAAACATTTGTTTCTCCACAATTTTTTTTTTATGCACCCTGTTGTTTTACCTTATATATTTACCTAGTATAATAATTTCTGGAATGCATGTTTTGATCAATTTGTGGTTCTCCAGATCCACCTGTTTGACCATACATTTGATGCGCAGCTAATTGATCGGCTCTAAGAAAAGTTTTGTAATAATAAATAAAAATGATATTTAATCTGAGGAATCTGTTTAATACTTGTAGTACTTGAATAATGAAAAGATATTGCAGCATATATATGGGAAAGAACATTCTTTAATATTTTATTAAAATACATAAGGAAATAACATACTTAAAAATCTAATGGATACACAAAATAGTCAATATCTTAATCTATATATGTATTCGTATTAAGATTAATATCATACTTACTGTATAGTTTTATATAATTCACGTATTTTAAGTTGTACAGGATGAGATCTCAACCTTAACAATTCTAAAGCACGTGCTTGTAATTCGTTTTTTCTACCTGATTTATTTCTACCAGCAAAACCAAGAAGCATCTGAAGTTCAGACACTCGAAAACTCAATATCATACTCTGTAATCATAAAATTGAAATATTCATACAGCATAGGTATTTAGTGTGCACCTACTTCAAAAACATATTTGCAACAAAACAATAAAAACAGTAGTACAAATAAAATTAATATTGGAAAAAATATTACTGTTGTAATGATAAACATTTTTTATTAATTTCTGTTGTAAAAGCATAATAATAAAAACATAGAAGAAATAATAATACTAAACATGAAAATTATACTTCAAGTTTTATTTATTCTATCAAAATCACAAATATTTTTCATCAATACCATATTGCATTAATAGACCTCCAAAGGTAACAAAATAAAGTCCGGTATTACAGTCATAATAAATATCATCCAACAACATATTTGTGTATAAATACAATGTTTTATTTCATAATATGAAAATATTTGAAAAAGATACTTTAAGAAATATTTTGACTCAAATAAAAAAAAAAAAAAGATTAAGGTTACCTATTAGAACGAAGATATTGTAGTATTTTATAAGCATTATTCGATAAATGCAACGTAATCGTGAGCACAGTATAACCAAATAAAAAATTCTATCAATTAATCGGAATATTTCACTGAAAAAAGAACATGATTATAACAGCGATTGAATTAAATTTCCACGACAGTATACTAAGCGTCTAGTAATATAATTCACCGATGCACATTGTAAATCGCTGATAACCCGGATATAACCACGACAAATTCACAATGCAGACCTGCTCACTTTTCTATGAAATTTCGCACGTAATTTAACTAACACTACACCACTTTTAATATTTAACTCACCTCTAATTCTTTGGTCTCCGCCATCTTCTTAGATGATTTTTTTTGTGAAGCCGTTTTGCCTGTATTATTTCCAACTTTCGACAGAAAAATTCTCCTACCCTTTTCTTATTCGAGTTGTTTGTATCACAACTCGTCTCTATATTTTTCTTGCTCTTAAATGCAGCTATTGAATAATACTGTATTATGGCGCGAAATTGATTTTTACATTTTAATTTCAAGGTCGCGCAGAAAAATCTGACTTTCCAGGGAGAAGCTAGACTTATATTAAAAATTCTCAGTTCAACCTCATAAGATGAAAGGATTATCGATATTTGACACTTTGTTTGTTCGAAATGCGAAAAAGAATTTTCCAAGATGGCTGCTTACAGTTAATTTAAAGCCCGACTTAAATTTATATAATACGATCAATTTACAGTATTGATATAATTTTTTTTATAACCACTATTCCCAAGGGTAGCTAGTAAAAAGACACCGATGCTTCACATGAAATATATGAATTCAAGTTATGCATAGATTTCTTTGTCTTCATTGACTTCACGCAAAAAGAAGAGTGTTTAAATCTTCATCTATCTATTAGATTACGTACACCCAACCAAACTCTTTGTATTTCTTTGTAACTAACAAACGATATGCCACTGAAAAATGTATGAATACAGTATCATTTATTACAGAAGCATACACTTTTGAAAATCATAAGTAATCTTTAAAATTTCGTGGTCCTTCTGTTACAATTCAAATACACATAACAATAACGAAACACGAGTATACGATGGAAGTATAATACAATACATAGGCTCATCAATTTTCTACAGAACTTATCTTTACATGGTTCATCTGTACAACACTCTGTATGCGTAATACGTTTTCACTAGATTATGCACAATATCACTGGGAATATCTAGGGAAATAATACGTTTTCTTGAAATTTTATCTCTGCACTTTAGTAATTCCCCTATATTAACTTCAATGTTATTGGCTGTAGTCGTATGAGAATTCCATGAAAACGAGCCATTACGTAAATGTACAGGGTGTCCAGAATATGCATCTCAAAAGAAAAGCAGTGATTTTATATAAGAAAATATTCAAAAATACAAAATAAAGGTGTTTTACGTGAAGCTTCGTTTTCAGTAGAATTGAATTTGTTGAACAGAAAATGTTATTTAATGTGAAACCTGTATATTGTTTAGTGGAAAAATCTATTTAGATCGAAAAATATCCGCGCGTGCGTCCATCTTAGAGTATTTATATGCACCAATATTTAGAATGTAATTATAAATGCATTTATGTGAAGATACGTATGACAATTCAAAAACATGGCTACCATGTGAAAAATAAATTAGTCGCATTAAAGTTTATAAACAAGTTTCTATTTAGTTTGTCAGAATAATTTTGTTTCATGTTATCCGTGATATCGTGAGCCGTAAAAAGACACAGTGCGTCGACGAAACTTGTGAGAAGTTGGCGCGGTTTTCGCAAATGAAACATTCGTTTCATGAATTTAATAGTCACAACTACATTCTAATATCTAGTTATTCAGTAATCTAACGGATTTCTAGAGGATAAAAATATATCTATATACATGTTAGTATTCTACATGGTTGTCAACGTAGTTTCTGAATAAGCATTAAATAATGGTAACCTTACTTTTACAATCTAGAGAAAGTTAGAACAAGTAATAAGGAAAAACAATAATTTAACAAACGTACTTTACGCTAATCAGTCGGGGAATCAAAAATGTGAGCTAGTTTCACAATTACAGACTGTTGTGTACGAGCTAAAGAAAGCAGACTTTGATGTTTTGGCTGTTCAACTTAACCTATTTTCTAGATATATGTGTACAGCTAAACATATCGACAAGTAAACAACTATACATTCAGAATTTATAAAAATTTCTGCTAAAGTTGTAATGACGAAAAAGAAATTTATACTTTTGCAATTTTAAAACTGAAATTTGTATTTGAAAATAGATATTTTACTAAATCTGTTTGTTAAAAAGGTAATATATTAACATTTTTATTATTTAAAATGACATGGTGTTTGTTCAAAATTATTCAATTGTTATATCGTTATATTCCAGATTGTATTATGTTAAAACATTAAATAATACAACTTATCTGATTAAGATTCTATGTGTGACATCGTACTACATTATTTATAAATTGACCTCAATGGATTCCACTGATTTTGATGCGATTATACGACATCCAAGAACTATTGTTCACATAGATGTTGATTGTTTCTATGCTCAAGTGGAGATGTTAAGGCATCCTGAACTAGAAGGTAGACCTCTAGGAGTGCAACAAAAAAATTTGGTAGTAACCAGCAATTATTTGGCGCGTGAATATGGAATTAAAAAATGTATGTCAGTTCAAGAAACTTTAAAGCTGTGTCCAGACCTGGCCTTAGTGAACGGTGAAGATTTAACAAATTATCGTCATTTTTCTGACAAAATACTAGAAGTATTACATCAGTTTACTCCGTTAGTTGAAAGATTGGGTTTCGATGACAACTTTTTGGACTTAACATCTCTAGTACAGAAATATATGAATTCTGGAAATGAGTCTGAACTAAATATGAGCATTTCTATGGAAGATGAAACTCCAGTCGGTGAAGTATTTGGTCCAACCGAAGAAGAATGTCCATGCGGTTGTCATACTCGGTTGATTATCGCTTCTAAAATAGCAGCGGAAATAAGACAACGGATATATAAAGAATTGCACATCACGTGTAGTGCCGGAGTAGCACATAACAAGCTTTTGGCAAAATTAGTAGGATCGCTGCACAAACCGAACCAGCAGACGCTAATATTTCCATGCAGTGGACCTATGCTGTTGTCTTCGATAGGCTCTGTGTCAAAAATACCAGGAGTCGGCCAGAAAACCACACAGCTACTAATGTCTAATAACATAAAAACAGTGGATGATGTGCGTAAAACTTCTTTGGAAACTTTAGAAGGAAAAATTGGCATTGATTTAGCAAGGAAATTGAAAGACAATGCCGAAGGCATTGACGAGACTGTTGTAAAGCCAACAGGAAAGAAGCAGTCTATAGGTTTGGAGGACGGTTTTAAGAGCGTTTCTTTAGTAGCCGAAGTGGAATCACGATTAGGAGTGCTGCTAAGAAGATTGACAGAATTAGCCATGGAAGATGGAAGAATCCCAGTTGCTATGAGATTAACGGTCAGAAAGCATGATTTCAACAAGCCATCTTCCGGCAAAAGAGAGACTCGACAGTGTGCTTTACCGAAACATCTGCTGCCTTCATCGAAGTCTGGTATTTACGATTACGCCAAAATGCTGGCATTAGCAATGAAACTCTTTCATCGTACCGTCGACGTCTCTAAGCCATTCCATTTAACCCTCTTGGGGGTTGCTTTCACGAAGTTCGAGGAGAGATCTTCTGGGAAGAATAGTATTACGTCCTTTCTACGAAAACAGGTAGCCGTTCAATCTGTCTTAGACATAAGTTCAGAGGAAGGCGTATCAGATATCAGTCTCGGATCGCCGATGAGTACAAATCAGGACAGCAACGATGGTTCTGCTATGAGCACCACTTCGTCTCCAATCTCAAAACCCGTGGGTGCTGCCAATCAGAGCGCTGACGACGACATATTGAACGAAATAGAACCTTTGCCGAAGAAGACCAGACTGGAAGTATGGTTGAGCGGACGCAGAGAATCTCCGAGCAACGAAATGGCGGATCTTAGACTGAGTCCTTCGTCACCGATGCAATTGTCGCCGAAGATCGACGCGGCTGTCCTTAAATCCTTACCCATCGACATACAAAGAGAAGTGACACGTCCGTGGCCAACAACCAGTAAACCAAAACCGAATAATATATTCAAATATTTCATAGCCAATAAGTGACGGGAGTTCTGTGGCCTAGGTTCTAAAACAGCCATCTTTCTGTACACACTTTATACAGCTCTACAATATTGGATGGCAGCACCATGTGATATTATCAATTTAAGTTACTGATACTTTAAATTAATTCGCAGTTTCTGGATATTAAAGCTTCTGTATACAAATATTTTCTACGTATAGCATTTACATTAAACGGACGTTAATATTAATATCTTGTGTTCTTGGCCGATTTATTAAGTTCCGTGAAGAAAATCTATTGATTTACGTAAATGTGTAAAAGTATTATTACGACTATTTATTTATCTTGACTAATCGAAAATTGCTTAGAATAGACGGTTCTTTAAGTTACCTTGCATTTAAAGTAAGACACGTTCGAAAATAATCAAAGAAAAAAGAAGATATAAATATTATTATTATTTTTTTTTTTTTTCTCTTAACAGCATTTTTCATTCGTTTCGTTTTTATCTTTCACAACATACTTGATGCACGCGTTGCGTACAGCCTGCGTCATTCTCTTACGCATTTTTCAAATAATAATAAGACGTATTGCATATGACAATTCTATTCGTAAGTTAAGTACTTTCATGTTAAGAATACTTTTTTACATATTCATTTCCTTTTTTTCTCCACAACGAATATTTCACCATCAAAGAAAAACAAAATAAAAAAAAAGTAATATTTTTTATTTATGTTTAACTGCAACGCGAAATCTTGTTACTCCTTTTTAGATACGCGCGAAATCTAAATCTTTCGAGGTACGCGTATTTTTAAAGGAACACTGTCGCGTTAAGTAGGGTGCTGGCATTTGATTTTGTGCATACTCTGTAACGGTCACATTTATAATTGTATGATTTAAACAAAGAACAAAAAAAAAGAGGAGGAAAGGAAGGGTGGAAAAAATGTTTCTATTTTTAGTACTATCAATGTTATATTTCTACATATGTATATTGTAACGGGGCGTTGCGAAAGATGCTCCGTGCAGAAATACTCAATCGCCCCCCCTCCCTACCGTACTATCGATGAAGAGATCCATTCGAATGTATAAGGCATATAGTTTTACTTACATATTATTACAGTTATCCAGAATGTTAGACAATCATTCAGAAATTCTGTCGGTTTGGTACATGGTACAAGGTGATTAATTATAATAAGCGTCAAGCGTCAAGTTGATTAAAAAAAAAAAAAAAAAATAATAATAAAGAAAGAAAATGATATAAAATAAGTCAACGATCCACGCTGTTCAGACGTTCATTGTAACACACGTTTAATTTCATACGATTTACTTAACTCATTTGCATCGTAGGAATGTGAAATATACCTTCGTCACAAATTCTTTCTTTTCATTATATTTACGTGGAAATATTTCAGAAAGTATATACAAAATTAATTCTTCATTATTCGGGGTAAAAATCAAAAGAAGCGTGTTACTTTGCTTAAAAGACTAACGAAAAAGATTGAATCATGTATATATTTGCAATGTAAGAGAAAATTCGATAATAAATTTAACACGATGTGAAAATACGAAGATTGACGATTTACACCGTGTAATTATAAAGATACGATCGTACTTTGTAGACTTCAATTTTTATAGAATTTTGTAATTCTACGAATTTGATTTCTATCCTGAATTTCATATAAGAGTAATATAGTTTCAAAATTTTAATTTTTACAAAATACAGAAGTTCTTAAGTGTTGGGCTCTCCTTGATGCACGGAGTCCAGGGCGGTACTGCACATTCTGAATAATAAATAAGAATGTATTTATATATATGTTCTAACTAAAAACAAGAAGCTGTTCGTATATATGCGCTAATGATGCAAATGGGTTAAAAGAAAAAGCATGCTTGCATTAAAGCGTGGCCGAAGGCAAGTGATACCGATACAGTAGCTTTTTTAAACAATAAATACTTATATATATACATATATATGTATAAGGGTACGGACGATTTATATACATACACACATACATATACACAGAGCGTTAAAAGAAAAAAAGAAGAAAAAAAAGAAATTACATACGCGATAAAGAGAGATTACTTATGACCGAGCTTCTTTCTTTTTTTTCCCCCTTTTTTCTATGTTTATTTATTTACTTGTATGCACGGGAGAAATGGTACTTCTCTGACTATTAATTTCTGGTTGTGAGAGTTGATAAATATTTTATACGTACACAAGACGGGAAATATGAACGGTTGCGAAATCTGTATGCTCTTTTCGTCGTCGTCGTTGTCGCTGTTGTTGTCAGAAGTCTGATTAATTTAGAATAACACGCAATAGTTCCCACTTCTTGGATAATTGCGTTGATATTGGCCCGCGAGCCGAGAGAACGGAAAAGATTTGATTTTTGTACAAGCATCGTTTTATCCACGGTTCATATTGCCCGATTTATTCAAATAAAGGAAGTTCAAGTTATACGCCACGATCGTTCTGTTTCTTCGTTGTACAAAAAATGTCCTTGTCCTTTACCTGTTTCATAATTCCCTCAATATTGATTTATACTGATTGCGTTTTAAATTCTAGAAACGTTATATTTGTGAAATATTGATGGTTTTAACACGTAAACGTGAAAGTTGACCGTAAACATTTGAAAACAGATAGACAAATTAGAAACTGAAAATTTACCTAGACCTTTGTAATATACATATAAATAGCACTATTTTATCGTTTTTATTTTTTTTGTATCTTGATCAAATATTCTAAATTATCGTTAAAACTTCTTTTTATAATTAACCGTCTATTTCGTGTTCCTAATCTCTGTCAAAATGTAAAAGAAACTTTTCGTGCGTGTATCATGAAATCGTGTTTTGTATCCCAATGTCCATGGTTAATATTTAAAAGTAATATCGTTTTAATTTGGAGCGTTGAGCGCGTTCGTATTGTAATGCCAGAATTAGACCCCCTACCGTTGGTGGTACAATTTGAATGAGGCCAATCACCCAGACACCGTCTCTGAATGGAACGTAATCAGGATGAGTCATGAGCATAATGGAATAAATTGTCCAGCTTTGTGCTTTTTCACATTGTCCTGCGTGCCCGTTCAATAAAGACCACTAAATAATCTCCTTCGAGTCATTGATTGACAAAGGGACGCGAATCATACGGGTCAGATAATGCATAATGGTTTGTTCATTTTCAAACGTACCTAGAATCTTTTTCTGTGGAAAATTCGGAATTTCTTGTGTATTATTTGACCAATGAGTCACCGTCGATAACACTTAAATGACGCAGCCAAATCTATGCTAGTCCTAAGTATTAGTTTCTAATTTAAATTTAATATTCCAAACTTTATACTATTTCTGTAAATATTATTTGTTCACGTACGGAGCTCTTTCGTCTGGAAATTTTAACACTTAATTAAGACTAATGACAATCAAAGTGTTCAAATTAGACGAAAATGGAAATTGTTGTACGCGTTCTTGAACCACAGTCGGAAAGCCCTCATTCGATGATAGTCAAGTACGGTTTAGTTGAAATTGTTAGTCTAGGATCGTTTTTCTCTTAAACGGGTGGAGGGTACCCGTTCGACCGTAGTTTTTTTCTTAGCTTTTATCATGGTGCACGTGAGATACATCAGAATGGACTTGTTCGTATGTAATATCTGACCTAAATTTAAATACTGGCCAGGTGTATATATAATTCTCACGGTCATTAAGTACGTACTTAGTATAAATACGTCTAGGGTGTCTCCAGTAAGTCAGATCGGTAGTTCACTTCTGATCATTGTCATTGAAAATTATACTTGAAACAATGTTTCTATTCCTGTATATATTCCTCGCCGTGACAATATTCAAAGCATCGGGTAATACGATATACTCTGTATCAAAAGAATAACTATCTTTGTTCATAGTTAAAATTTTTCATTGTCATAGAAAGTTAACGAATCGTTTAATAATTAAATCTAGCGGCGGCGATAAGTGAAGGACCAAAAATCGTGGGTGGTTCCAAAGCAGTGGATGGACAGTATCCGCATCAAGCTTCGCTTCGATACAAAGATCGTCATTTTTGTGGAGGATCGGTGCTAAACAAAAGATGGATATTGACGGCTGCTCACTGCTTATCAAGGTTCAAATATTAATTACTTGGAAAATTGGTTAATTACTTTACAACCATTCAGCAACGAACTTATTTGCTTCCTCCTAATAATTTAACTAGCAGCCTTTGGGTTTTAAGGATCTCTAGTCAAATATTAATTACTTTATCGAGTTCTGTAATTTATAATTTTATTGAATAATTATGACACTCTTGTCTTATTGTTATTGCAATTTTTGAAACGTGTTTACTTCTGACAAGTCAAAGATACATTCTTACAATTCTAAACTATAATTAAGCAATCATTTCAGTTTTAATGATACGGGTATAACTGTGGTGTTGGGCACGAACACCCTGGACAAAGGCGGCGATTATTACCAATCTGAAAAAGTAATCCCTCATCCTAGATACAGTTCTGCATTGATCAGAAACGATATAGGTTTAATCAAGGTGGACAAGGACATTGTTTTCGGGGATAAGGTGAAACCAATCGCTTTACCAAATGAAAACTTTAGTAAAATTGATTACCCTGCTATGTTATCCGGTTGGGGTACCACCAGTGTAAGTACCATCCCTTAACGAAGTACCGCTTCACTTATATTTCTTGATTTACTACTCAATACGCCCGTGTAATTTTCATATGATATATTAAATTTCTGTCTTAAATTCAGTTTGCTTAACTTATTTCACTGTGAATGCGGTGTCGCATTCTAAAAGGAAGTCAAAGAGTGAATTAACTCCCCAATTTCGGCGGAAATAATTCAAGAGCTTTTTGAAAACTTCTGTTCACCATAAAAATTATATATCTTTTTTAAGTCGCGTCACTTTTCAAATATGTATATACTTTTGATTTATTTATATATTTCTTGATTTATTCGTATTTGTTCATTTATCTTCCCGCACATCAACCTCCGCATCATCGGCTGGAACCTCGTGCTAATTACACACTCAAGTATCCCGGTCAAACGCCAAACGAGCTGTATCACATCGAGCTGAACGTGATCGATCAAAAACAATGTTTAAACGCCAGCTTTCGTATCACCAACGACAATATCTGCACACTTAACAAGAGGGGTGAAGGCGCTTGTCACGTAAGTGCATTCACAGTCTAGTCGAGCACTCGAGAAGAGGGCCCTTTCGCGTCAAAGGATCCCTCGACCAAAGTGGCACTTTTTTTTTATTCTTTTGCTTCTTATTTGTAGTCGGTCGCGAAAACCGTGTCGACAAGAGCATAACAATAAGCACCATTGAGTTTCCCACTCACCTAGTTCGATGGAATTATTCTATGCGTGTACCACCTTCTTTTTTTGACTTTCTTGCATCAAATTGCACCCTTCTCGTTCCCAGGTATTAGGTGTAGCAAAGTTATAATCTTTATCAACGCTTTAGTATAATGATTTTAAATTCCAATGAATCTCCGCATCGTGCCACTGTGGTATCAATGGACGACACAGTGTTGGTAATAATAATCCATGGTATTTCTAATGCAGGGATCTACTTACTAAGATTAAATTAATTTTGAAGAACCTTCCAAAGAATTAAATTATTTACAAGGATAACTAAAAGAATTCTTCATCTTCGTACAGGGTGATTCCGGTGGTCCTTTGATCGCCGACAACGAACAAATCGGAGTGGTGTCCTGGGGAATACCCTGTGCAAGAGGACGTCCTGATGTTTTCACTCGTGTCTACGGTTACAACAAATGGATAACAGAGCATACTGAAAATGAAAGTTAAATTAGTCATCGTGTCATTTTATTCAATGGATCACATTCTCTATCTATTCTATGTACAGTAATACAGTTACAATATTCTGTAATATAATTCAATGAAAAATGTAAAAAAT
This sequence comes from Stelis phaeoptera, assembly GCA_943735885.1. NCBI lineage: Eukaryota > Metazoa > Arthropoda > Insecta > Hymenoptera > Megachilidae > Stelis > Stelis phaeoptera. Next base: position 6,625,074 of record OX030939.1, on the reverse strand, counting down.
AAATAAACCTATTCACAAAGAATATCACAATTCTTTTGTGCTGTTTACGGTGTTAGAGTACCGGTAATGAAACGGTGCTCAAATGAAACCGTACGCTTTGCGAAAGACTAAACAAACGTGCCTGCATCTAATAACTGATGAAGCTGTATTATAGCGTTCACCAAGAATCAGTTTACAGGAAAATCATTTTTTCTGTTTTTATATGTATACACTCTTTTCCTTCAAATTGTACGCGTATCAGATTGGTGCACATGGAATGTTGTTTTTCAAGTGGTGCACGCATTGTTTAATAATCAATTATTACGAGCTATATGTATTTCATCGTTTAAAGAAAGTTATATAAACGTAAACATTTTGGAATAAAAATTGTGTGTCTTTAAAGGTTTATTTTGAAAAATAATACTTTAATGCACCAACCTAATAATTTATGTTAAATTACGTACGCTGCAACGCATCCTACGCTTACGCAAATGTACTTTAAGGTGACACTAATTTTACGTACCATGTGCTCGAATTAATGTCACACGTATCTGTCTAATGCGTTGAATTAGACAGAACATTTTAGGTAGCGTGTAACAATTATCTGGGAGAAAACCCGGCATACAAATATGAATTTCAATTCAGAAATTATTTTTCTTTTGTTTTATATTTCATTATCTTGCCTCCAACAATTATACATATTAGATTTGTCAAAATGATTTGAGACTTGTACAATTTTAAGTTTAAATATCGTTTACGTAAGTTGCTTAAAAAAACAATGACTATTTAAATTGTCTCCGTTTTATTTGATTCGTCCTTGATACTAGATGACGGTTAAAAAAAAATCTTGAATCGTAATTTCGGTCAAGCGTCGAGTGACCTGAATTTAATGGCGCATGTCCGAATTGCACGCATCGAAAATCGTATCAAGAGCAACAAGGATGTTGCACGTAGCAACATGTATCCTTGAACACGAACCACCTTAAAAGATTCACAAAATTTATCATAAAAATATGAAATGATTTGATAAAGGTGTACAGTATCCTTCTTTGCTATTGAAATTTCATAAAAATCGCGCAACTTTGAAAACCCCTCCGATTACACCACTGCCATCACTTATTTGAAGATTGCCGACATCGAGGCCAAGGATGCTACCCCGACCTCGTCAACGTTTTCAAGCCTCGAGTCTTCTACGACCCGTTGCCAACAATCTAACCGTGGAGAACCTAAAAACAAGAATCATCCTAACACCATCCCTTTGGCCGCAATTTCAAAGCAGAAAAATTCCTGATCTTGCTACGATAAACAAATAAAATTCTACAGTGTGTACAACAAAGTGTTCATCCGTCATGTATAACGTATGACCTAAATCGAGATGCGCATGCGCGACTTCAGCAAGGACAGTTTCGAGGGTGTGTTTTCATCCCCAGCTTCTGGTGTTTCGCAGAAATTCTCAGTGCCGTGTTCATCTTTGTCGTTTTGTGGTGAAAAAAAAGAAACAAAAAAGAAAAAAAAAAGGAAGGTTACATCGTGAGGGTGAAAGACGAGGATCGTGCCACCTGCTGGACACTTAACCGTGTATCGTCTGAAATCGATGTCGCCGTCCTTGTCTTTCGCGTTACAACCAGTGTCAGCAGTTTGCACCAATGAAATATGAATATGATGGAAATTGCATACAGGGGATTGTGTTAACGTTGCGACAAAACCTTTCGTGTTAACTCGGTGTAAGAGCGGCGAGTACTGATCCGTTGTTGCATTTCAATGCTGAAGACGCCCGATGTTCAAATATTTTCTGTGCGGACGCGCCGTTAACGGGATAATTTAATAATCCAATGTGAAACGTCGTGTGTGTACGGATAAAATTCACGTGCCTGGCGGAATAGCCGAAATAGTAATAATTATTGAGCGTAAAATTGACGAGGGTTAACGCACTGATAACCGTATCGTTAATTCGTTACGCACCGCTGTTATCGTTACACCATACGATTTCGCTTCGTGACATGTGTGAAGGATACTTTCGTATGCATCGATTCTATTGTTTACGTTTGCAAAGTGTGACAATGTGATCGTTAAGTAGAATCTGCAAGTACATCTGTTCCCGGGGCGATTTGTACGGTTCTCTATAATTAGGAATACGTACACACGCATATGTATATATATTTTATTATGCTTCGATGTTTGTGGCAAAAATCAGACGTTAAGCATTTGACCGCAGCCTGCTGGGAAGAAGTGTTATTGTGAGCAACCATATGATGATATCTTGGATCCTGTTGCACTCGAATAGCTGTATCATGGTGTACTCTGTTAGTGTGCATATCACGACCGTGTAAAATCCTTGGGACGCCATAAATAATATAGCGCGCCAATACTTATTGCTTACATATACAAAATAAATTATCATCTGAATCTATCAACGGAAGCTTCATGAGCTGCTGTCCATTCATGTAAGTATGTGACGAGCTTTTCTAAAAGACCACGTATGCGTGGACAATACACAAAGTTTACATGGTTCATGTGATAGTACGTGACTCGCATATTAGGGGTTGATAAAAATGGCGATAAAAATATGCGTTCGTGTTTCGTTTTAAAACGTTGTACAACGACCAACCGATCTTCGAATATACGTACACCAAAATAAAGGAGCCATCTTTTATTTTAATAAAAATTTTAATCAAATTCGGAACAACATATAAATAATTAATGTAAAATATACTTTGTGTGAACAATTTCTTCTCAGTTCAGGTTCTTTCTTATAACTTCCCATTATTTTACTTTCTAATATTAATTAATGCCGCATTGTAACGAGTAACTGCTTTTTATTAATCATAATACAATGTTTTTAATTAGAAATGATTATTGAATGTAACTTTTGAAAAGTATATACCAAAGTGTTTATACATGTAATATCGAATACAAGTAGATGGAAAATGTTTATGAAATTCGCAACTATAAAAGGTGCAAGTGTTTAAAAGTTGATTGGTAGCAAGTGCATGTGAGAAAAACATACACTATCAACCTCTTACACCTTTTAACGGGCGACTGCGCAGTAGACAATTCAGCCGTCTGTATGGTCGGGTATACCTCGGCACAAGCATACCAGGCATTTCTTCGTCTGTATACCACCGTTGGCACTGGTGCGCCTCCTTACCCTTCGACAGACGCGCGTATCTCTCTTTCTTTATCATTGTTTTCTCCCGTATATTCCCTCTCACTCTTGTGGTAAACGCTTGACGGTGCGCCAATACTCAGGGACGTATTATCTTCTCTACACAGCGTGTAGCAAATCTTTCGCCAAAACAACATTTACATTATTCTGTCATTATCAATCTCAGACTCGTACATTATATATAAATCATAGTTCCTTAAAAACGTACCCACGAAAAGCAACGTGTTTAGCAGTCTTGTTTATTCATGATATTCTTCATAAAAATGCTCCTTCTTGCAAAATCAATTTCAATACGGTATAAGTAAATCAGTCGCTTGAGATTGTGGTCTATGAGTAAGGATATGCAAGACGTTGTAGTGTTGTAGCTATTTCACAATAGCACGATTAAGAAAGGAAGAAATACTTAACGATAAATCATAACCGCTGGCGCCCGCATAACATAGCTATCGTTTCGTCCCTGGTAGTGGTGCCGGCTGTGGATGCAGGCAAGAACGTGCGCAGCTGTAAAACGTGAGTCGCTGCGCTCAGCAGCTGATGCGGTTCGTCGTTGTCTGTGGCTGTGTTTGTTTGGAAAAATGCGACAGAGGAACTACAAATTTCGACGGTATCATTGTCACTGTTCAAAGAAGACAAATACGTACGAAAATTGGAACACTTATCGCCAGTGATAGTGACAATATAGAATAGGACGGACGTTGAAAAATGACATCTGAAATTCGCGAAGACAAACAATCGCGAAAGTGAAATAAAAATAACTTTAAAAATGATCGATGAGATTTTCCTTTTCGTACGAAATTTTTAATATCGTTTGAAAGTTGTGCTTAATAAACTGTTCAAGGCACGCACGAAGATTCCTCTTGGCAACTATTTCCGCATCGACAGATATTGAGATTGAAAGATAGACAAAGAGTTCTCGTCGGCATATGCTTTGTGTTTTAGTGGCTTCTTCGTGATGAACATTTTGAAAGAATTGTTGCATTTGTAAACAGCATTTTTTGTACGAATTTTTATTTCGCTTCGTTGAGAATAATTTATGCAATTTGAAATAAGTACGGTAGTTAATTTTTATATGAGAATATCGCGAATTTAAAAAAAAAAAAACAAATACGTAGAAAGTTTATCGATTATTAAGCACTTTGAGAACATCATGTTTTTGTTGTTTTATTAATTATATTTTAACATTTGAATTCGCTTCCTCGGCTCGTTGTTACGAAAAGATGTAAATTAGATAAAAATCGTCTCTTTGATGACATTAGTATCGACTGATACATTTGGTAATGAAAATTTATGCGAGGTATAAGTAGCGTATCCCAAGCTTATGCAGACACCCCGCTAAAAACGTGCGCTATGTAACGGATGTGTACATTTCTTAAAGCAACGACACAGGCTAACTCCATTATGGAGGCACTGCGTTTAGCGATACAGTGAGTTTATTATTCAATGAATATTATTTTTAAAAATATTTCTATTCAATCTGCACGGTATTCGGATACTTTTGCTATCTGTTGCATTTTGAAATTCAAATCGGACTGTGAACGTCAAAATGCATCTATACGCATTCATGACCGGTAAACTTACGCGACACACTATATAATTTTTACTTTTTGTCAAAGTGTAAACAATAGAATGTAACACTATTATAATATTAAAATCAATGATGTAAACTGTATATTGTTTCATTTGGTATGTCATATTGATATTGTCATAATAAATAATAATTATTTCCTCAAATTTTTTTATTTGTTTGTTGTTTGTATGATATAATGTATTAACGAATAAATTTGTTAATTCTTGTTAATACTATTATAAATCTCATTAATATTTCTCAACATTGTATGGCTAAAACTAATATTTATTTAAATTATTGAAATCACATTTAAAATTATAATATAAAAATAAATTGGTACATAGCATAAATTAAAATCTTATTGTTCTTTGCAGGACACGGCTAGGGGAGAGGATGGTTAGCATGAGCTCCATGCTCGTAGAGACAGTTAGTATAAACTATGAAGACTTTAATGAAAGTTTTTTAACATGTGGTACATGTCTTTGTGTTTATGATGGTGGAGAGCACACTCCTAAATTATTACCATGTTCACACACGGTAAGTATCACGATATATGTTTTATATCTGCAATTTTTTATTACATGTATGTAGATTTTAAGATTAAACATGAATGAGCTAATGTATAAAATACATTAATACCTTATTATTACAAATATATAGGTATGTTTACATTGCTTAACAAGAATCGCTGCATCTCAGACTCGTGAGACTGGTGCCTTTCGATGTCCTATTTGCAGAGAATTGATAACAATTCCTCGAGGAGGAGTTCCTGCGTTACCACCTAGTTTCCTTGTGAATCAACTTCTTGACCTTATGTCTAGACAAAGACGAGAGGTGTGAAGCTATATCTGTATACTACATCACATTTATGTATTGTTAAGTGTAACATTAAAATTCTCTTCATCGTTACAGGTTATTCCAAAATGTTCAGTCCACATAAACCAAGAATTATTATTTTGTGAAACATGTGATACAGTCTTCTGTACAGTATGTACAGGTGGTAATCATACAGGAACATCGCCAGGATGTACAGAACATACCATTATACCTTTTAGTATTGCGATAAAAAGAATGTCTGAAATTTTGCTTTACAAAGCCAATGAATGCATATCCAAGGTAAAAATTGGTTGTATTTCTGGGAACAGTTTAAATTTTCATACAAAAATTCGATAAATATTTTATGAATTTCAGTTAACACAAGCTCAAGACTCTGTAAGTACAGAGTTACAACGTTTGGAAGCTTCTACGGAAAGGTGTTTGAATGCTGTAGATAACGAATTCACAGAAATTATTGCAAAAATCGAAAGGAGACGTTCCGAATTACAAGCAGCGGTTACCGCTGCAGCGAGAGATAAGAAACATGTACTCGAAGAACAACATGCTCTCATAGAAGCCGAAAAAAATAAAGTACAACGAGAATGCGAAGGTTTACAATATCAAGTACGATATCCTTGATAATGATTGATTAAAATTTTAGACGTTTTATAATAATATATCCAATGTTCCTTGAAGGTTGAAGTACGAAACATTACGCAAAGAATTGGTAGTTTGTCCGATCAACTTGATGCAGCATCAGCTCTTAGCGAACCTAAAGAAAATGCCTTTATTACCTTTGAATTTAATCACAATAATGCTCTTTCTCAATTAGAGGAAGCTCTTAATAACTTAGGAAGAGTACGTTCTAGTACAACATTGCCAGGTATCCTGAGGATTGAATATACAGTAAAGTACCTGCTTCAAAATTTGTTATTAATCATTATCCAAGCAATACTGCTATATGCCTTTTAAGATCATGGATATCCATTAAGAATGGTATTTGTTTTAATTGCGAATATTTCAAAATAGGTTCGTGTAGAGCCAGATTAAAAGACCCTGCGATAGTTAAATTACAAGCGACAGTGATAGTAGAGACCGTTGATTACCACGGTCATCCTAGAAACGTTGGAGGAGATCTTATTACTGCAGAACTAACTCTAGCGGACAGTATCCATACAGAAAACCAAAGTTCCAGTATCGATACCGAAATTATAGACTTAGATAATGGTACATACGAAGTACTATTTCGACCACCATGTGCAAATCGCTACGTCTTGAAATTGTCAGTTTTTGAGCGGCCTATTAAAGATTATCCTTTATTTTTTGACGCAACCGAACATAACGAACCCATTAAGGTATACGGAAGGAGGGGAAACGGAAAAGATGAATTTCATCAACCGGTAGCAGTTGCTGTCGATGATGATGGCATGATATATATTTTAGACACTGGTAACTCGCGTATAAAGGTATATTAAGCCGTAACATATTTCAAACGATAAATTATTAAATATACAAATTCGTTTTTACAAATAATATTATATCTTCAGGTACTCAATTGTGATTTAGAATTTCAAAGGCATATAAATAACGAGGGTCTCGAAGGTCGTAGCTGTACAGGAATTGGTATCTCTCAACAAGGACTTGTTGTTGTCAATTGGAGAACGCGAAAAGTGACAGAAATGAGCTCTCTGGGTGACACTATTAAATTTTTTTCCCATAATGCGTTTCAAGTTAGTATCATTTATTCTCCTCGAGTTTGTCGAATTAAGCCCGTTCATTGATAGTATTATTGATTTGATCGTTTAGGAACCAATTGATGTCGCGGTAGACAGAAGTTACGGACACATACTTGTAGCTGATATTGGTCAAAGTTGCGTTTTTGTATTTGATTCTGATGGCAAGATTCTCTTTCAGGTTGGACGATGTCTACATTCTTTAACCTTGGTGTTGATTATTGTATATATGTACACGTTTCTTAAGAATTTTAATTAACAGGTTGGAAAGAGAAGTACATTCAAATTAATTAGTTCTATTACTGTTGGACCTAACGGCGAAATTGTGGTTGCTGATAGCCGTATTCAAGTATTTTCTGCTAAAGGAGATTTTTCCGAAGAAATATATTCCGAAGGCAAAGGTAATCTCCAGTTTTCTGTCACGATTTTTATTCTTTAATTGTCAAATGTTAATTATCTTTTTGCGGGGAAAATTTTATAGTATTCGGTATTTATTACGCGTTACAGGAAGAGGCTCTTACGGTGGTTTGGCTGTCGATGCTGAAGGCAGAATACTTGGCACTCGTACTGATAAAGGACGCAGTATAATTCAAGTATTAAAATTAGGAGGAGGTAACATTTTAACTGAAATTGACTCGCATAGTTCAAAATTACGACGTCCTTCAGGTATCGCGGTATTACCTGACAATCACTTGGTAGTTGTAGACCTGGGAAACGAGTGTATAAAAAAATATAGATATTGGTAAACAAAATAATTTTAAAGCATCAAATTGATCTTGTGTCCAACAAAAATGATTTAAATTGTATATGTACACCAAATACTAATGTGTTTAGTATAATTTAAATTATTTGATTTCTGAAGACCGGTTAGAATTTTACGTATACTATTAATGTTACGTGCTTTATAAGCTTTCTTTTTACGATTTAAAACTTACAGACTTAGACAAATCAAAATAATTTTTTAACGTGGACAAATCACAGTTAAATTTAAAACAACTTATATAAGTTTACTTATACGTTAGTTTATGCGACTTACGTCGCTCTCCTAAAATAAAATAGACTTGACTAGTGTAATGCAATTTATAACACTTTATGTTACTGTCGTTTTTTAATCATTTTGATATTTTTCCTAATTAATGTTTGAATATGCTAGGTATTTTACACTGCCATAGTTTGATATTTTTAAATTCACGATAGTAATTACCGGAATCACATATTTCATTGAAATATATGTGAATAAATGTAATAATAGATAGGATGTTAAAATTCGTGCATAAAAAATTCTGACGAGAAGTTAATTTAGATATTAAACGCTAAAAGTTCCACTTATTAGAATGACCTAAACTAAGAGATCAGACATTTTGTAATGGACAGATTTATGTTCCTTCTGCATTTAATTTCATATAATATTTATTAACGTTGTTAACGCATAATAAAAAGAAAAGAAGGAAACCTAGTTTTATAACTAGTAAATAGTTCAATATGACTGCAGTTATTTTTAATATTCATTATAAATGAGAAAATACTTATATCAGCCATCATAAGATTAAATTATGTAGTGAAAATGACGTTTAACGATGTTTCTGTACAAACAAAAATTCTTAAACAAGAAAAATTTCAATATCAATTACCAAAGGAACTGCATTTAGAACATCTTACTCTTCTGTACAGTTTTCTACTTTTTATTGACAAATGTGCTTAATTAATTTCTACTGCACCATAATTTTGCATTTTATATTTATTCAATAGTATTTTAATATTTTTTGATACTATAATATAACACCTTGTTTTGTGAATAACAGGATCGTAAAAATTATTTTCATGCTCTCCTTTTTATACTTACAATTAGAAATATTTCAAAGTACTTTGTTATAATAAACCTTAAGAGTATATTACAAAGTACTGCTTAAACGTTGTTATGCGAGAATTATCTTTTATACATTGCAATTGAAGTCAATATATTTAACTCGAATCATTTTTTATTTTGATATTTTATTAGCTGCATTTCACAAATGTTACAGTACTTCAATTTGGATAACCACCCAAAGCATTTTAACACAGTATCATTTTTAACAGTAACTTGAATTTTGAACTAGTAGAACATAAAAATAAATGATGTTAACAGTTATTTAAATTACATTTTTAGAATTTTGGAAATGTTATTATTTCAGTGCCCAGCTTATCTATCATTTATATACTTATTAGTGCACATATAAATGTAATTTCACATATACTGTATCCACAATTATCTTTAAAATATTTCAGTTATTAGAGTACTACTTTATTTACTTAATTATTACCGTAGGGTGGTTTTCTTTTAATCAATATTAGTAACTAATATTAATTGATTAAAAGAGATTGGTATAAAGTTCAGAATACATTGTGTTGTATTCGGTTGTTTTTTGAAGTATAAGTAATTATAATTAAAACAATATTGTTGCACTACACAAATATTTGCATTATGTAGAATACTTCATTAAGTTGTGCTTAACACTTTGATAAAATTATGATAACATTGCTATAGTATATCTTAGATTTCTAGTATAGTTACAGAATTGTTTTAGAACTTTATATTTTCCATTAATAATATCATTAGAGACTATTGCAAAAAAAAGTACATAATTTTCAATAATTGGTGCATATATAAAGCACATATACAAAGTACTCGTTCTTTTTTATTTATTAAAAAATACTAATGATCAATTGTTATAGTTTTAGCAATGACTATAATAGTAAATTTTTTAACGAATAATGAACAATTATGCTTTGAAATAATTATTTTTGGAAGTAATGTACAGCATTCCTTGTAAACTAATTTGCACAGTGATTTAATGTTACTTAAAAAAAATGGTCATGTATGTATGTACATATATACATACATATAAATATGAATGTATGTATGTATATGAATACAAATATAATTAATCATAAGAATATCATCTCAGCCTTTAGTGTAAAACATGGCAGTGCCTTTATTAAACAAATTTTCCTGCAAACCTATTACAATTGTTGATTTCAATTTTTTTGTTAACTAAAAGTATGTATGACAAGTGACTTAAAACTTAATAACTGAAACTAAACTATGTTTTAGTATGTATATGTACATGTCACTTATATATTTTATCATTCTTATTTTATTAACATGAGAATTATAAAGATTACATAAACTTGTGTTTGTAGGATTGTTTTGGCTTAATTTCTACATTTACAATTGCTATGTATTCTAAGTACAGTTGAAATAATCACTACATACTTTATATCTTTTTCATGCATTGTCTCGTATACCGAAAGCTTTGACTGATTTTATTTCATTTAATTTTGATATTATTTAATCTAGTCAGATTAAGAAATTAATGTAACGAAACTATATCGTATGTTGTAAAATATATTGTAAATAAATGTACGAGTTCAATTCATAAAAATAAATTTTCTTTGCCTTCGATTATTTGCGATGCAAAATTTATAACAGTTTAATTATTAATTCTTAATATTTGCATGTATCATTAACACAAAATTCTTTATAAAAGAGATGTGTTTGATTTTCCTAGAAGATTTTATACGAAACAATTCCAAAATATACGAAATAGTCATAAAAATCCGGTAATATCAGTAATATAAATTAAGCTCGCGCGTAAATTTTAATAGTCGATAGTAGCGAGTCGAACTGATCGCTCGAGATTTCTCCAAGCGAGAGTATCGAATGAACGTAGCGTGCACGCGCCGTAGCTGAAAAACGTAAGCTCCGATACTACGCCTGTACTAGTACGTGCTCCGTACACGAAAGTTATTCACACATGCTATTCATCGGCTTGTGCTCCTCCATTACGTACATAACGTGAAACGTAAGACGCTACATACTGTTCTATACGTGTGTTGTGTAAGGTATATATAAGCAGAGTTGCGCACGTTCGTACATGTACATCAAAACATACTCCAGATTAAAACGTGATTTTGTTTGAAACAACGGGAATCAGAACGATTTGCCGATTCTCGACGAACCTTGCTTATTAATCTACCATTGTAAGGGGTGAAAAGTGATACGTAAGGCTTGAAAGTGACCGATAGACTATATTTTCGATAGAACATCAAAATAATCGAGAAAGGGTGAATTTGAGTGTCACTGTACAAGCGCGAAGAAGAGAGAGACAATCAAAGAACAATAGAGTGAGATAGCGATAGGACGCTAGGTACGGTGCTACGGTGGTAGTGAATGGAACGCGGCCCCCACGGGTGAGCGTAGTACGACGCTCCACGGGCTAGCGTTGCACCAATGACCAGCCGGGACGGGCGATCACGTGACGTGCGTGGCGAGCCAGCAGCAGAACATTGCAAATGACAAGACGCGTAGGGCATTGTCGTCGCGCCGCCGCTGCCACCGTTCCCGTTGTCGTTGTTGGTGAATTCGTCGCGTTACCGCGGTCGTTGTTGCAATTGTCGCTAATGAGATCTCGCCCGCCACCGGGAAGGCGAGCAATATAAAAGCGATCGAGAATCTGTCCTCGCTGTCGGCACCACCGCTGTTGTCGCCGCGTGTGCGCGACAAAGTCGCGGGTGCTCGGAGGCCTCGTGCCCTGAACGGTGCCCGCGGCGCTCCGTCCTTAATACAACATACTCGAAACAGTGTATCAGACGCAGCAGCATCGAGGCCCTGTGTGGCACCTGCCTATATGACAAAATGTCGGGATCACAGCGAATGCGAAAGTCTTCGCCATGCTCGACATCGAAGCAAGGCCCAATGCGCGCGACTCTTCCCGTAAGCTCGCTATTACGACAAGGCCGGCAGGGTAGCAGTCTCAGGAAGAGCAACAGTAACAGCCCTACCGTATCGCCGACGAACGCGAGTGCGTGGCGGGCCCGCATCTCGCCGGAGACCTCTTCCTCGGGGCAACGAAGCCCGGGTTCCCTCTCTTACAAAGGTATTTACGCTCGCCCCGCTCTATATGTCGATGTCCTTACCATACACTGTTATCTTTCAGTTCTCTTCTTTGTTATGTCTGTCATTTTATGTTTTTCTAGACCTTGTCATCGTCCGTATTCCCGATTAACAATCATTTTTTTTCGATGTCGAAATACGAGTTTCAATGTTTGTTGTATCTTCGTACAATTTCCATACGTGTTTGATCATTCATACATTTGAAAATGTATTCTCACTTTTGTGATCTGCAAGTATTTGTAATGTTGTTTTCATGAGATTTTTAGATGATTTCTTTAGAATGAAATAACATTGTCATGTATATGTTGTGTGTTGTATGCATACAGTTAATTGTAAATATAATAAAAACGTCAAAGGATAATAAAGATTTTAAGTATATTTTGAATTTTCATAATATGCATTTTTTTGAAACAGCGTACTTTTTTTCATACATATAATTTAGCATATTGAATCTTATATTAATTTATGATCTTAAGATAGCATGTACATATTGCAGCAAATTGTATTTAGAATATAATGTTTAAGAAAGTAAATGAGATTCTCTTTATCTTTTCTCTAATGATCATTTTAATTCAATAATACACATCAATTTGGTAACCGAAGATACACTTTTAGGTCGGTTCCACAGCAATAACAAATTTTGTTATTTCCTTCCTTCATCTTTCTGTTAATACAGTTTTTATTTTGTTAATACATTTATTTGTTTGTTTATTTATTTCACCCAGTAACCGAATATATTCTTGATAGCCCGGTTCTGGTATGCTTTCGCATAACTTTACTGAATTATGTTAAACTTTATTGAAATTTTTTGTCACGTACAGCAAAATCAAAAACATTAAGCGGAAGATGCAGCGAAAGTTTGAGTGGAAATCAGAACATTCGAAGGACAGCATCGTTAGATACTATCTATTTGAAAGGACAATGGCCTCGTGATTCGTATTACATTCATTCCAGTCTTCTTTCGGTTGACAAGTCTACACAGGTAAGTTTAATTAGATCCTTATAAATGTATGATTATCACTTTATAATAAGATTTCTTTTATGTACCTACATTATATTGATACTGTATAATAATTAAGTAAACTAATTTCTTACAGACAGAAGAATGGTCCAATGAACCAAGAAAATTACACACACGTCATCCGACAGAACAAACTACCACAGATGAAAAACTGGAAAAGTATTTCAGGCATCGGTATGTGGAAATCTTCTTTTGTAATTGTATACGAATGTAATTTGTGCTATTATCCTTGGAAATAATGCTTTACTATTTATTTATCAACTTATTCCAAAATAATATGATACAGGTTACAGCGTACAAATAAGGAAGGCACTAGTAGTAGAGAACGGACAGCAGCATTTGGGCTCATAATGCCTGGTGGACCACCACCAGCTTTTCCTGCGGATCACACTGTTTTACCCAGTATTGCTTCACAAACGTCTACATGTAAGTTCATATAATAGTATATTCGTAATTCTGTAACAGATGTTTCTGTTAATAAAATTTACTGTTGCATTGTTAATTATTTCTTGTAGACAATCAATTTGGTTTGAGTACAAAGGCAAGTCCTATGAATATACCCGTGAAACCAATGAGGCCTCCAATGCGTTCCTCTATTGAAGGATTAAATCAAGAAATTGAAGGACTAGTTCTTAAATCTGGAACCAACCCTAGCGATCCTGATCATCCGGTAGAAGACAAAGTAAATGATTTATATTTATAACTACGTAATAATAATGTAGTTTTGCATGTTAAATATTATTAATTTCTAATCAATTTTGCTATATAATTTTATAATTCGAAGTAATTTCAGATTTAGGTTCAGTACTGAGAATTCATTTTAATTTAAATATGTGATTTTGCAGTATGCACGATATCGCGAACAAATAACACCAGAAGGGCATCGTGCACCATTAGCGGACCTACTGAGGGCTACTCGCAGTGTCAATACACAAACACCAGCTACCGACCTTCCCTCCAGTTCTTATTCTTCAGGTAAGTTTACATTTCACCTAGTATTATTTACTACAGTTTAAATATATGAAGTTTTTAGATCATGTGATCTTTATATTTAAAGTTATGAAAACCACTTAATCAGAACATTAACATCTCCAGATTAATAATTACCTTTCATGTCATTATTTTTCAATATATCTTATAAAATAGTTTTTATAATTCGGGGAATATAATAAAAGCTACACATATTTTTCTTATAAGATATAAGATTATATACATACATATGTGTGAAATATTTCTGGTTACTGGTAACACTATAAATAACAGACTAACTATGGTGTGTGCCTGTTGAGACAGGCCCTCCATCTAGGAATTCTGAGTCTCCGCTGATTCCTGGTCTTATGGATGCCTCCCGTCCGCCTAGCGATCTCTTACAAGGTTGGCACATATTTGCGGAAATGTCTTTATTTTTCATGAAATCCATTCAATCAAATTTGTTTATCCTTTTTTTTTTTTTTTTTCTGAACATTCCTCATTCAAATAATTAATGGGCTTTCATACATCCATTGACAAATTTTTTACTATTTCGTAAATACATATACATATATATGCACATACATGTATCTTTAATTACGAAATATGTGCATGAGTCGTTTTGTTTTCAAATATCGGAATGTGTATATTTTATAGGATGACGAAGTATCAGTTACTATCAATATGTTATAGGCGGGGTAATTTTTCATACAATTCCAAATTAAATGTACCTAAAATGTTATAATATTACATGGTAAAAAATTTGATATTACTCTTTATTACTACTTTAATGCTTGCATGTAATATTTTATATTTTATGTACTTTTAGATATTCCTCGTTACAATATCTTTTACCTGAATTTTCTGTAAATAATTTGTAACTTCTATTATTGTCAAATAAAACGTGACAGAAATAGATGGTTTTGAAAATAGGAATTGCATGATATGTCAACATATTATATAATTTTTGGTACTTGTTATACTAAATTAGTGATTTTACAGTAATGTTTATTTTTATTTTTCACTTGTAAGTTAATAAATATTATGGTTTAATATTATCAATGTTATTATTTTGTATCACGGACGGTTCTTACTTATCTATATATATATATATATATATATGTGTGTATGTGTTATTAATAAAAGTGAATGATCTAATTTTGGTATGTAAATAGCTATCATATCTGCATTGTTTATTTGTGTTTTTAAATGAATGTTTTATTCACAAATATAAACATGTGAATGATTTAAGCCATTAATAGCATGGGTTAAACTTGTTTGTTTTTAAATCAATGTAGGCAAGTGTGTTTGTGCGCCATTACCTTTATTTTGTTATTGATTTAGATATTCTGCATTATCTTAAAGGTGGAAGCCGTGGTTCAACCCCTGAGCAAGATAGAGAAGGACGTCTCGGCACCTCTCCTCACATTAACAGGTTCCTCGCGAGAGAACCACCTGATGGCTGTGAGAAAGTCAATCTTAAATTTGTAGAGGATGCCAGGTAATTCTACATGCATGTTTCTTAATGTATATATATAAAAGAAAATTAAATTTGAAGGTAATCAGAACTGCAATATACGATAACATTTAGATTAGTATATTTCGCTTGTATTTACAGAATAGTATCTCATACTACATTAAAAATACATATGTATAATGCTTATATTCTTTATAAGATATCTAAATTTGTTGGAATCGAATTAAAATCAATATTTCTCTTATGTTTTATTATAATCGCATTTAACACGTTGAGTGCCACAGTGAAAACGGACGTACGTAGTCAGACACGATAAAATCCTAATTATTACGGATGCAGTCGATTAATTTTCAAATTTAATCTTTCAATTCAATAGCTAGCAGTATTAACGCTATCCGCGATTTTATTTCATAGTTCTTTTTGTCAATTATTTGATTGTAAAAAATTTCGGGCGTCAGTCACCGGTGACTGGTGTGGCGCTTAACGTGTTAAAATATAATGCAAATTATTATATAACAGGTAATTTCAGTATAATTGAAGCAACTATTTGTTATGTATAGGCGACCCATGATAGACTTGAGCAAACTAGATTATTGCCCAAAGCCGTGTGTAGCATTCCAGTTAAAACCTAGTTTGGGATCAGCGTTCCTGCCATTACAACAGCCAGCCAGTCCAACAATGGTTGCCAGTGCATCACCTTCTTCGCATACGACACCAACTACACCACCTCCAAATCCATAGTCCTGCTCTTTATCGTACGGAATAATGTTCATGAACCCAATTGGTATATATATATTTTTTCTTTTAACGACCTCATTGGTAGAAAGTGGTTTACTTTGATACGAAAGCGTATACCAACAAACAAAAGTTACCGAAAAAAAGAGAAAATGAAAAAGCAGCCCGTTTCCAGTGCGACCCAACGTTCGGGCATCGTAAATGTGTAATTAAAAAAAAAAAAGTTATAATTGCATTGATACAAAACATTAAAAGCATCTGAGCTCCGTTAATGTTTGAAACAATAATAAAAATACGAGGAACAATAATTTGTGATAACTAAAGAAAAAAAAAAACGACATTTAGGAATGAACATTGTGTTCTACAGGGAGAAAGACTAATAAAATTGTGTATTCTAAATTTAGTGCTAAAATGTGCTAAACGACTTTAGTTTTATATACAGGGATAAAATATTCAAAATGTCGAAGAGTATTAAATTTGATTGTTGGGAAAAAGCAAAATTATAATGGATACAAAATGCGTACATGTGCCTGGATATGTACATTGGTATCCCTTTATAATGTTTTCATTAGATCTTTATCACTTGAATGATTCGATTGCATAGTGAAACGAAAATACTTGTTAGAATTTTTGTATCGTTTTGTATTATTACTTATACGCTGAAAAATATTAAAATTATTATTAACGAGGAGCTCGAAAATAGTGTATCCCTATGGTACATTATTTTTTAAGAATTTATATCTCTACAATTATATACATACATTCTTTACCTTCTATTTTTTTTTTTTTTTTTTTTTTTCAAGATCGCGTATGTAAGATAAATGCATAAATTAATTATTACAGTAGTTTATATCGTATTACGTGTACAAACGTGCACTTTTGCATAGCTTCTTTTTCATAATTATTTCTCTTAGTTGATAAGTTTCTACTTTGAAAGTGAAAAAAAAAAAAAGAAAAAAGCAAGCACTTTGTTCAACTATAGTGTTCAGTGTCATAAAAGCAACTTAAGGAACTTAAGTTAATCTCAAGAGTATATTTTATTGTTTAATAATAATTACATTACCATAGGGTTACAAAATTTTTCGTTTAATTTGTATTATGTTACTTTTATTATCTGAATATGTACAACCGATATAGCATACAATGACAGGTTGACGGATGTATGATAGAATGAACCTGATGATATAAGGTGGAAAATGTAATTGAGTAAGAATATGGCGAGTGGTAAAAATTAAAAAAAAAAAGGAAAAAAAAAGAAAAAAAAAGAACATTGATCGAAGTAATAAGTGACGATATGTGCTTTAGCCAGTGTGGTATCAGATGTGCATACAAATGGCTCCCTAACTTGGCACTGCAGTATGGGTGTGCGTGTAGGGTTTTTGTATAAACGCGGATCGTAGTGAAGAAGAAAAAAAAAGAAGTTTATAATCTGCGTTCTATACAAGTGACAGAATGCATGTGTTGTAATATTGGAATCCTGATTAAGTCATCCACGAATAACATTAGAGATCATCATACATGTTATTAACAATTATATATTAATATACGCGTATTTGAAATATGTTGAAATTAGTCCCAGTCGCTCGTTTATCATCGTATTTTTACTATAGTCGTTTAGTATGCTCCTATTTAGCGATTATGTTCCTTTATCATTCAATGTTTCTATGATAGAAATAATCAAAGGAATATCAAATAACTGTCAAAAAAAAAAAAGCTATCTTCGATCATAGATAAGCGAATCAAGTGTTATTCGTGCGATGGGTTAAATTATTATTTAGTAATATACAGACATAGCCACTCAAGAAGTTAAATTTATTTTTTGCTTTCTAAATACAGAACGTTTTTGCAAACGATTTTATTAGTTACGATCCCACGAATAAAGGATCATAATAAAATATAAGATCGAGAGCAGGGAAAAACAGTTTTTTAAAATACAATAGTAATATACTTTCTAATATTATATTGTATCTAGCTACAACAGTGAAAGAAAAAGAAAATGTTAACACATAAAGTACCTGGCACACTGGTCTATGCTCTCTTTTATCCAGCTCACTAGAAAGTTTATGCCTTAGAATGCGTGGCAAAGTGTGCTAAATAGACAGGAAGGTTAATGAGAGAGTCAGGATATATACAAAATGCACTGGCTAGTTAACAAGTATACAATACAAAACTAATCTGCTATCTACTAGCTTAAGAAGATTTTTCTTTTAATTTATTTTCGCTATGGACCTAAAATAACATTTATCCCATCGCTGTAAGGATACGTGAATGTTCTCTCTGAAAGGAAAAGAAAAACGGGAAGAAAATGTTTAATGATTGCATATTTCAGCTGTTGGCGTATTTTCACTTGAAACGGAAAAGATAAAAAAAAAGGGGGAAAAATGTTTTAACGTAACACATTGTATTAATCATAGTGAATAAAAAGTTTCATACTTTTACTAATAAGCAGAGAAGGGAAATTACTTTAGATAAAGAAAACAAAAAGCTAGCCTTATTATTTTTCGACTATAACACTCATGAGGCTCCACTTTTTAACCTTCGTGTACTTGCATAATGTGTTATCATTATATATTATTAGCTTTTGTTGTCAATTTCATAAACAGAGGAATGTGTGTAAAGACTGCTAAACTAAAGATTACCTGTTATTTGGATATACCTAAATTTAAAGTTAAAAGAAAAGAAAATTGGGCTCAAATTCTCTGGTTACCTATGAAACAATATAGGTACTCTTTATTAATTCGTTACCTAAACGATCCTTATGTGACTACTGTTCGGTACATTCTCTTTACATATCTAAAAATCTGAGCAGGCTTCAGAATGGCAAAATGATTATGTCAATTACGAATTTATTTATCCCTAGGACTGTTCAGACGTATCGTTGTAGTATTTTACAGAACAGCAAGAGACAAAACTACAAAGTTGTTGAATTGTATAATTTTTAATTTGTAAGATGCTCAGCATTATACAATACGCTCTGATGCATAAAATTTTTGTAAATTGAGAAAGAAATGTCTTTAACGTTTTACATATTTGGCAATTTTTATCTATTGTTTTTATAATAAACGTATGAAATACTAATTTGCCTAATCTTTTTTTTTTTTATTCTAAGTAACAAAATACAAAGGATAAATTTAATTGTTAAAAATGGAACTTATAGTTTTATGAAATTGAATCGTATTGCATTTTTAAAATGTATAATTTTGTATGTTATAAAAATATTTTTATTTATGTGTTGGCTTGTTCAATTTTGTCATTGTGCGAAAAGAGTGTCTTACAACTGAAAATCATAAAAACACGCTAGTAGGCTCGCAACGGTACATCGAAAATCAATAATTCATAAATAAGGATCCATTCACCCTCTAGTCTGTCCTAGGGCTAAATCAAAATTAGTCAGCGAAGAGAGCTAGTGAATGTAAATAATAATTTAAAAAGCCGTTTACGATGAAACCTTTGTACGGAACGTAGTGACTAAGGCCAACGAATTCTATACTTTTCATGCGTCTCGCGAAAGTTCGTTGAACGAAAAAAAAAAAGTAAAGAAAAAAAACTTGTGGAACAATACGAACTTTAAGAAAAAAAAAATATGTATAAAAAAAATTACCATAACACGAGCTGTCCATAGTCAACTGAGATTAGACTCCTTTTTCTGAACGGCACAATGCAATTGTCAAAATCATAGTAAAAGTTGATTTTTATACAAATTTTTAATATCGAAATTTTTCGAATTGATTAATTTTATTTGAAATTTTATTAACATCGAAAGTGTCTTTCCTACTTTTATTGAACATATTTTACATTTTTATTATTGTTCGTTCGTTTGTAATTATTACGATGGAATGTTGAATTTAAATAAGAGACGGTCATACGCAATCTCTGTGGATCGCAATTCAAGATATCGATAAAGTTTATCGTTTTCTTTTCGAGTTAAGCACCGCGTGAATCAGTATTGTAATGTATCTTAATTTTCTCGTAATTGAGATTATATTTTCTCAATCCGATGAATTTTTCATTAAACGTTATAATTGTATAAATGAACTTATATTTTCTACGGAATAAAATACTCTTTAAGCGATAATTAAGTTATACATTTGTATTTTTTGTGCATTATCAAATTTCAAAGTATAAAAGTAAATTAAGATATAAGATTTAATACATAAAAAAAAAATATATATATATATTATTGCCTTATTTTTGAGTATTTTATCGTTACGATACCTTATTTATATTTGATATTCAAAGATTTAACGATTCATACACGATTAGAAAGATTTTTTCTTTTATTCGCTTCTGACTTTTTAATTTTTCTATTTCCAGCGAATTCTTGAATAATTAATCAATCGTATTCTTATCGAAATATTACGAAATTCATCCACCTAATTATAACGATTTATGATTTCCTCCCTTATTCGCGAAACGAGATACACGTTTGTATATGATATTGATTTTGAAACGACTATGATTTGTAATCGATTTTATAAGTAATCTAATCACGTATTCGTTATGTTTAATGAAACTTACTATGATTATGATGCTATGATTGCGATGCGCTATAAACATAGATTCCATAGATTCGTTTTAAGCGTGTGTAATTATCGATTAATACATTGACCGCCAAAAACGCAACACGATGTCTTACTTTTCGATACATCGCGTATCGAATTAAGTGTAAGCGACTCCGAAAGCGGCAAATATCGATGTATATCGAAGTCTGTCGATTATTTTGTTGCTCGTTCGAGCTGCATTATGCTGCTCTTGTCGTTAACGTAACTACAATGTAACAATAAAAAAAACGTACGAATGTACTGTTGGTTCCTTTGTAACGAGAAAAAGATGAAGAAAATGAAAAAAGAAGCTGTACATTATGGTTCCAAACTCGACGGTCAAAGTATTAAGGGTAATTATATTAATTACTCGATAAACTTTGCTATTACAAGAAACTTTTATATCTCAATATGGAAAGGTAAAAAAAACAACAACGCTGTCTTGTATCGCTTAGTACAAAATACTGATTCAATATTAAGGTCGAAAAATTTCATTGTTACGAACGTCGTGTGTATTTATTATTTGACAAGCGTTGACGGATTAAGAGATACGTACGTTCTTCGTGAAATTCTCTTATCCTTACCTCTCCATAGTGAGACTCCTAACGCAACTTGTTAAAACCTGTGAATCTTATATGCGATTAGTTGTATTATTTACCAGCATAATATTGTATGTACTTGTTCCAATAACAATATGCACTTTTATTTTTATCATAAAGTATAAATGGAAAAGTGTACCTTTTTATATTATTGTTAAGGCGCCTTACATGAATAAAATTTTTAGAAAACGGGATCGAACACGGTATTGTACAATTTAATCATAAGAACATAGTATGATACTTTCTTTGTTTTTGTACTCTTATAATTTTTTATTATTTTCTTTTTTTTTTTTTTTTTAACTAACTTTTGTTCATGTAATGTATCAATAATCTTTTATATGCATTTTAATTATTTTTTTAATTTTATAATACATATTAAAAAATATTTTCTTAACGTGTTTATTCTAAAATGTATAAAATATATAATAAATTTATATAGCTTGTAAGAAATATATTTCTTTCTATCCAATTGAAAGATTCAAAATAGGATCAAAATTGTTCTCTGAACACGAGTTTTAGTCTTTTTTTTTAACGAATATTGCACGTAGATGTTTCTAAAAAAATAATACGTATTTTTGTAAAAAATGATGAACTTTTAATTATTTTTACTACATATTACCTTTTATACATAATATCATATATAACCAGCATATGTGTGAATGTATGTTAATTACGACTGTTATACACACAGGCATATGCTCTTATTCTCTCAATTGTCAACAATTGAACTTTTATATTATAATTATATATACACACGTATGGAGCAACATAACCGTTTTATACATTAAATTAAAAAAGCTTCGTGTATGTACAAATTGTCTATAAAAAAAAAAGTTAATTATAAACCCATATATTGAGGGGAAGAAGAAAACGTGTTTCTTGTAGAGTTATTTTTCCTCGAATCCTGAGTATTAAGGGTATCGCTAAAAAGAAATAGATGATTTCTTTAATTTCTGGGAACAGTTTGCCAGCTCTAATATTTAATTTTAAATTGTGAAATAATTTACCCAAAGAAAGGTATTAGTGATATAAGCGTTTGTCTAGTTGGCCTAGATGCAAATGCAGGGGAACATTGTGCTAATCTCCCAACAATTCGTCTTAACCAATGTTGCAACTTTTGTCGTCTTTCTTCTACAAACTTAGCATCCTGAACAAAAACAAAAGTAAAAAAAAAAAAAAAAACGAAATAAAAGTAAAATAATAGTATTATTTTAAATTTTTGAATAAGTTTCCTAATGTATAGTTACCTTATTTCCTATCGTCTTCTTTGGTGGAAATTCAAAAGTAGTAACAATTGCATCATGCTTTTTTAATTCTCTGTAAAGCGCGTAAAATTGCGCATACCGTCTATATATATTCCATTCGGTATCTCTAATACGTACATATATCTGTGACAAATAACATGATCCGATGAATAAATTTACAGTCTTATTGAAATGTATAATTTTGTAAATATATATTTTTTTATATTTAATCCAGATTACCTGATAAACGTGGTGAATGTCGGAAGGTTGACCAGTAAGAAAGGCAGATGGAATCCATATGTGAATGAGACACGGAGGCTCTAATGGCAAATCATCCTCATTCAAAGGACCACGAAGACATTCTAATTCAGCTTGTAATAACTTAAGTAGTCTATCCCTACAATATTTTCAGATTAATAATACGCAATTACATATAATACGTAACGGGAATATAATGATAATCGTACCTATCGTTCAGTTGTAAAATTAATCTAGCATTAAATTCCATTAATTCCGCATGCATCTCCGCAACTTGAATTAATTTCTCTTCGTATTGTTGAGCCTCGTCGTGGTAATCCAACGACGGACCTTCTTCAGATACTGTAGTGGAATCAGAATCTCTTCTTAACATCTGTACCGCGGTTACATATTTACGCAATTGTTGTCTTAGCAATTCGTTTTCTCTGTCAAATCGTAACCATATTAAAATTTTGTATTTCATGGAGTTAAACAGATTGCAATCGTGACAATTATTTACCTGTTTAGAGTTTGTATTTGTAACTCGTGTCTCTCGAGGTAATTCTGATGTTGCCTTTGTAAACGAGAAAGCTGTGATCTACTGGCCATAGCATCCTCTTTGGCTTGTTCTAACACTTCAGTCATAGCTAAAAGCCTTACTTGCAACGCTTTTGCATCCAGATTTTCTGCATCTGTATGCATATCGATACTTTCAAGGGGCTCTGTAGCTTCAACTGCAGCTTCTGTAATTTCAGACGTATCTTCCTACATAAAAGAAAAAGTGCGATAAATGTAAAATTGATTTAATTGATTGCAATTTAATTTTGTAATACGTACATCTAAATAGTTTGGCAATGCTATTAACATATCGTCTAATGTTTGATCTAATGGAGATACAGGAACAAGTCCACCCATATTACCGGAATCTGTAACCGGGGTTAATACTTTTTCTTCTTCAAACGTCTCGCTAAAATATGAAGAGGTCAATAATACACATATACATATGGCTATAGATGCTATAACAAATATACTACAGTACATATGTATGTTTGTACCATTTTTCCCATTCAGAACTTGCTTTATCAACTGTTACATCCGCATCATTTGATTCTGCTTGGGATTCTGATCCTGACAAACTAGGCAATGTAGGATTTTTAATTGACGCAACTGCAGGAGAATTAAGACAGGTCGGCGGTGCACTAACTGAAACCGTAGTTTCTGCGATCTCCTGTTCTTCATTTTCATTATCAAAAGAAACTATATGAGTTGGTATTTTTTTTCTATGTTTCTGCTTTAAAGTAGATCCTAATTTAAATATTAATTATACCAGTATAGAAAAATGAATGTCTGGTTTTATGTACCATTATAGAAACTGAAATATACAGTTACCTGGTACCATAGTTGATATAATTGGTTCAGACAATGAAATCTTTTGTTTCTCATCTTTCCCTGTTAAACTGTTATCCAATTCATCGTTATCTACCCTAATTGCAAATAAAATGCTACCAAGTCCTGTAAGTTGAAATAATATTTAATCATTATCAGTGGATAAGTTTCTAAGTTATAAAGTTACGTCGTTTCTATACCTGCAGCTACATTTGGCAGTATCGTGCTTCGTTCTTGATCAAGTAAAAATGCCCAATCTTCATAGAAAGGTGATAAGATAGTAGGATC
Source organism: Stelis phaeoptera (assembly GCA_943735885.1). Taxonomy (NCBI): domain Eukaryota; kingdom Metazoa; phylum Arthropoda; class Insecta; order Hymenoptera; family Megachilidae; genus Stelis; species Stelis phaeoptera. The sequence continues at coordinate 6,600,383 of OX030939.1, read as the reverse complement.
AAGTATGGCATGCAGATGACGTTCTAAAGAGCGTTCGTTTAAAACGGCTCTAAGCCATGCTCTTCCTCGACCGTAATCTGTATGAACCTTTTTCAGTACACTAAAACGTTCTTGTTCGTGCCATGTCAACTGTTCCTTTATGCATGGCCAGAATGCAATATCTGATGTATTATACACTTTTGTACTACCACCAGATACTATATCTGAAACATGCCTACAAAGATACAAACAGCGTAAACATGATGGAATATAAATCAGGCTATTAGTCATATTATATCATTATCATTTTACACACATCTGTATTATCATGTCTCATGTAAGTGATAAGGAATGAAAAAAGGAAAACATTGTCACACAGATGACTACATTATACTGTGTTATTAAACATGGTTTAAAAGAACATTTAGGAAATTTTGCGAAACAAGTAACATTGCATAAGTAGATTTTCATATTTGACATTTTGTTATGTATTATAAATTGTAATGAAAATATAATATTTCAGAATACTTAGTTTGTTTAGCTCATGTAAATATATTATTCTTACTTATAATATAACTTAATTTTATTCCTAATTCATATTTTTTATTACCTCAAAGCAGAATTAATTTTTTCAATACAATTTATACGCAATCCATGACTAAAAATTGATTCAAATATATGGCATAATTGTATAACGCATATATCTGATTCAGTTGCTAGTTCAGAACGCCCACCAAATCTGACATGACACTTCTTTGCAGCAGCTAATAAATCTTCTAACAGTTTCTGGCGTTCAGTTGCATGATCATAACTTTGATTAGAATCGACCACATTATGGGTGCCTGGCACTATTGCTGACATCATACGTAAAGCCTAAAACAAATATAAATATACACGTTATAACTTTTTTGTCCACTTATATAAGTATGTTATTTAACTTTCATTTAATATAGAAAAAATGTACATGGAAGTTTAGATTTTTAGTTTCAATACACATATGTTATAATGTAAATTTCAAGTTACAAAACCAAATATTAAACAGTGCATAAAGACTGCTATATTTATAATATAATGACAGTCATATTATTCTATGTGTACACCGTTTAAAAACAATATGCTATACACATAACACTTTTAACTTGTGATTTATATCTTATCTGTTTCAAAATATAACAAAGGATTTACAATTAATTTGAACAATAGATACTTTTATTAGTATTATTAATTAACAGGATGCGTCTTGTAGGAAGTATGAATAATTTGTGAAAGGGATTTTAATAATGAACGATCTAAGGATAAACTGATTTTGTATGAAAATATACACATACCATGGATGCGAATCAGTGAGGATCACTGTTGATTTCCTTTCAAATTCTAGTCGTCATTAAAAAGAATGACACAAAGGCATGAATAAATACGTAGTCACTTCAACGGATTGTTACATTTACGGAACATGTCAACGAACATATTCACCACAGTCAACCACAGACAAGGTATATAGGATAGATCACTCATGTAATGCATTTTGTCATGCACACGTATATATATATACGAATACACTATGGGCAGTATGGGCCGTAAGGTTTGTGATTTTTCAAATTCGCCATCTTTTGTGAATCAACCACTTCGCCATCTGGATATGAGTACTGGAACTGAGGTTCTTCAATTCAAATGTAAGTTAGTACTTATACTTGCTAATAGCACACTATAAATTTCTTACAGGAAATAGAAGGCGTAATTAAAAATCAGTGAGTAATTTCAATGAAAAAAGCGACAAAACACACTATGTACTAGAGTTGTAGGATAAAAAGGCAGCTGGAAAGTAAGCAAAGAACTTTTATGCCTAAAATCTTTGTTATATAAAATGACGCAAGTGTAACTAATAATTACAAGTAAACTATGATATCGATTAGACTTACAAATAATTATAAATTTAAAGAAAGAACAGATTAATGTTATACAAGATACTTTATATTTCACCCTGTATCGAAATAAGATCCCATCCTACGACCGTCTATTATGTTATTAAATAAGACACTATAATTATTTAATATCTAGAGCATTTATGAAGGAATGTAAATGATAGACAAAGTTGTTCAACAAACAGAAAGCATTGCACAAATTTCATTTTTAATTATTTTTCAGATTTTATGTATCGCGCGCTTCGGAAACGGCACGGGTGCGTCATCTAGCGGCACAGAGCAGTAAGATAAAAATATGTGAAGTTGGATAAGTTATTGGATAAGTTTTTACGATTTTTTTAATCAGACACACATGGTGTGTCATAGATTGCATTGAAAGACGCATATGATGCGTCATAAGTGACATTGAATATGATAAAGTGTCCGTGGTTTTTAGAGTTCCAATTTAGCTTGACAGGATATCTTTCTTAGAAAATTAATTACAGAACGATGATACGTAATTATTAATCAATAAAATAATAAAAATGAACTGTAATTAGAAACATAAATTGATTTTTATAATATAACGTAACATAAACGTAATAATTTATACTGATATTTTTATATAAATTAATTTTTCAACATTTAGCAAGAGAACATTTGATAAGTTAAAAATAAAAAATGTGTAAATATATAATAACTGTATTTTAAAAGTAGCTTATACAAATGTCAAATATTAACAATCGATCGTATGCGTATGTTTAAAAATTATATAAAAAAAATTAAAAAATTATATAACAAAATACGGAATATTGCATAAAAACGAAATAAAACTTTAACCATGTCGATTCGAAAGTAATACAGGGTGCGAGGAAATAACGTGGACAAACATTCTCAGTCATAACTTTATTATAACATAAAATTTGAAAAATTTATATTTAGCAAGAATATCATATACATCTAATAGTAACAAAATATTCATGTGCTTTCGAAGTGGCCACCCTTGACGTCGATACATAGTTGCAAACGTGTTTTGAAATTTTCGGTGATGGGCCGCAACTCCTCCGGCGATAATCGGTCCCATTCCCGACGCAGCGACTGCTCCAGCGACTTCAAACTTTTGTGGTGCTTAGCACAGGCTCTAGCCTCCAAAATCGACCACACGCTGTAGTCCATTGGATTGAGATCCGGCGAGTAGGGTGGCCATTCCGATGATGCGATGAAACCCGGAAAATGGGTCTTGCACCACTCCTGAGTCGTTTTTGCCCTATGGGCCGGCGCGGAGTCCTGCTGGAAGGTCCAATGCTGATCGCCGAAGTGTTGCTGTGCCCACGGAAGCACTTTTTCCAATACTTGTCGCCGATACTCATCTGTATTGATTTTTACTCCCTGATTCAACAAAATCAGGGGTGTTTTGCCGCTGGCGCAAATTCCACCCCAAACCATGAGAGCCTGGGGGTTTTGGCGATGTTCGATGATGGCAGACGATCCCGGGGCTTCTGCGGACCAGTATCTGTCATTTTGGCGGTTGTGCGCTTGCTCCACGGTGAACAACTTCTCATCGGTGAAGAGAATCGTTTCCCAGCCGATACCTGCGGCCCGGGCCTTCAGATGGCGGCATCTTTGCAGCCGCACGCGCTTGTTTTCGTCCGTGAGGAGTTGACATTTTTGGAGTTTGTAGGGCTTCAGTCCAAGCTCCTTTTTGGCTATTTGTCGCACTGACCAATCGCTCATTCCAGTCTCGCGTGCAATTTTTCTCATGGAGGCCCTTGGATTTCGCCGCACTCGCTTCCGGATGATCTGTCGGTTCCTGGACGTGTTGACGGTGCGCTTTCTTCCTCTACCCTGACGGTCGCCATCATGTCCAAGCTCTTTGAATCGGTTAATCGCTTTGGACACCGTCTGTCGAGGCATATTGAGCAGACGAACAATTTCACACTGACGTTTTCCCTGACGAAATAGCTCCAAAATAGCACTACGTTTATTTGGCATTCTGAGACCATACATTAACTAAACAATACAAAGCTGAACAAATAATTACTATCACAAAACAGTGTGGAGAATTCAATAAAACAAACGTTATTTGGCTGCACTGCAACGCTTTTGTTTTAGGACGCATTGAACTTTGTCCACGTTATTTCCTCGCACCCTGTAATTGCAATATATCTATATATAAAAGTCATAAACATTTGAATATTTACAACTGTACAACAAAAAGTCAACAAAAACATAATAAAGTAAGGGTAAACACAATTTCAATAGATTTTGATACAATAGCATTACGGAGTAATGAGCATTACCGAGTCAATAGGCAACGCCAGCCACCGTGACCACTTTTTGTTTCTATCGTTGAACTTGAAAAGGACGACCTGTCAGTTCTATTACAACCGCGTCGGGGTGAACATCTAATATCGAACGCGTACCGATAACCGAGCTGATAGCTGGACGATTCATACATCCGATCTCACGTGTGGTTAGTGTGTTTTACCGTGTGTGTTTTATCGTGTTTTTTTGTGTTCGCATATTTACTGGTGTGACACCTGAGGTGGTTGGACACGTACATAGCATATGTGATCATGTGTTCCCTGATGTGGTTTCTTATGTGATTGTGCATGTGTCCACACGTTTACCCATGTGTTTTTTTATGTGGTTCCCTATGTGGTAGTGCATGCGATAGGATATTTAATTACACATTCTTTTCAAATATTTCCTTATGTGATTGTGCACGTGTCCACATGTTTTTTTTTTATGTGGTTCCCTATGCGGTAGTGTATGTGCTAACATATTTAATCACATGTTTTTTTTCAAATGATTCTTTATGTGATTGTGCATGCACTCATACGTGTACTGGTGTAGATTTTGATATAATTATGCATGTGCTAATATATTTAGTCACACGTTTTCTCATACAATCATGAGTTCACAATTTACTTGCACGTGTTCGTAAATGTATTGCATGAATTTAACTATAATTGCCAATAATTGATAAGGTAGTAACCTCAGATTGTGCGATTTCAAATTTCAGATTGGGGTTCAGTCCAACGAGGGGTGGATATCCGGCGATATCCAAGGAAAGGGGTGCCCACAATCTTCCAAAAGCCAGACTGGTCAGCCATGGGTCAAATCTTGGGTGAATCGAGAGCTGTGATGAGATTCTGCGATCGGTGAGTCGCATGCTTTACGGTTCCTCCAGTTCCCATCATGTCGTAGGACGAATGGTCCGAAACGACACGGGGACTGGTTGTAATTTTATCATTTGAAGCGAGCATAGTGACCACGAATATCGTTCTATAAAATTATACAACGATATTTGTGCAGATTGTTTCTCTTTTGTTAGCTCAGGCTAGGGTTTTCTTGTACACTTAATTCATTTTAAATACAAAAGTGTAGAGAAGTCGGATGACCCTCCGATTTCAGAATACATTTTTTAACTTCCAAATTTCGAGTCAAAAGATTGAACAAACCATGTGTACAAGAATTTCGCGATGAGTAGATTTTTGATATCAAAGTACCGAGTACGAATGTCTTTGATTATATTTAGATCATTCACTTTGATATCGAAATCACTCTTAATGTCGAAACTGTCTTTTATTTCTGTGTTGTTAATCATGTATTTTAGCTTAGGATTTTCAGCAAACATGAAGAAACACAGTAAGTACAGATTCTGTTGGCCGTGTACATTTTTATGCCCGAAACTCATGCGGGTACTTAGATGTACTCGTATGAGCGAGGGCAGGTGGACACGGTTTAAAATATTTTTGCGACTGACAATCTGATAGTGAACCAAAAATCTCATAAGTTTCACATGTGTGTGTGTGTGGTTAGGTTGTGGAACTTGTGTGGATTTAAAACAACTTAAATTTATTTCAAAGTAACAAAATTATTTGCTCGGTTATTATTTAGAATTATTTTGTCTTATTTTATATTTGAGAAACTTAGATCGAAAATTCATTAAATTCAGATTTTTGCACAATGTTCACTACCGATTGTTGGTCGATTTCAGGAATATGTTTAGCTTGTGTGTTTGTGAAAATTTGAACTCGGGTGTCGGAGACGTCCCGGGACGTTCTCCCTAGGTTTAGGCTTTTTTGCACCCGGGTGGTGTGTGTGAGAATCGTGGAGTGTTTGTGTTGGTGTACATGATTTTTGCCAATTTTTTAAATATAGCATCAGGCAGGCAGGTAGTTTACTTCTGGTGTGATTGATGTTAGTTTTTAAGTAGGCAGGGCCAGAGCAAGCTTTCTGTATTTTGGTAAAATACATAAGAAAGTTGTATCTGGAGTTTGAAGAAAACGAAAAATCGAATGAAAATATTCAAATGCAAATTGATTGTGTTTAAATGTTCCTAGTCTCGATTTTTCGTAAGGCCAAGCCTTAGTTTGTAAGTCGTAGTCGTGGTACTAGACCCGATTACAAAAATGAAGTATTAAAGTGCAGTGAAGTGAAGTGTAAAATTAAACAAATACATTTTTATGCTTGAATATTCTTTTACTTTTGTAAAATAGGAAGAGAGCAAACATTCGTGAAAACTGAAATATTAGATTGACAATTAGATTTGTGATTTTTATATCTTTTCCAAAAGTTTGAATTTTTTGGTCAAATTTATTCGCGAATTTAGTTGCTAATTTAATACTTCAAATCACGAATGTTTGCTTATTCTTTCATTTCACGAAAATAAAGAATGTTTGAGCGGGACGTAAAATTTCGCGAGTGATATTTGTGAGGCTTGTTTAGCCGAAGAAAGAAGAAGCTATATGCTGAAGAGCCCCGGCAGATCTGCCATAGAAGAGGGGAACTATTAATGTCACTATGCTCGCTAATTTGTATTATTTTTGTCTTTGTTTTACATGTTTTGTCTCGTTTCATTTTGAAACGGTACCGCGAAATTTCGAGCTCGACATTTTTCGAGCTCGTCAACCATCGAACCACGATTTTCTTTCGTGTTTTTTTTTCTTTTTTATTTTATTTGAATCAATTTAAAGATTTTCATAGGCATTTTAAAATATTACACTGTGTATATATATTGTTATTTTGTTCATTTCTTTTCTGAAATTATGATGTTAACTATATTTTCTGTTTCAGGATTTTGTTATTTAAGTTATCATTTCGTTCATTTTCTATTCGATTATCATTTTCAATTTTTTTCATTATCAGCTTTTCCATTTCATGGTTTTATTCGAAATAAATTATTCCATTTAATCCTTTCCGCATTGTGATGCTAATGTTTTACATTTTTTTACAGCTTTATTTCAAATAAATTATTCCATTCAATCCTTCCTGTATTATGATGTCAATGTTTCACAATTTTTTTACAGCTTTATTTCAAACAAATTAACCCATTTATTCCTTCCTGCATTATAGTGTCAATATTTTCCATCTTTTTACAGCATTATTTCAGATAAATTATTTCGTTTACAGACACACAATTATCTTCATTGACTGATTTATATTCGATTGAAATTTTTCATTTCATCTTATACACTTCCACCATTTTGTATAAAATTCTAGTCTCGCATGTTCTAATCTAATAATCTAATCATCGAAATTTGCAGCACCCCCATATACAGATACGATCCCCCACCGTTTATTAATTTAATTAGAATTTATAATCATCATCCGAGTCGAAGAGTTTTACCGTACGGATACATTAGTTTTAATTTTTTTCATGTATGTATGTGAATAAGAATGAATAAAATAAATCAGTATATATCCGAATGTGTGACACGTGTTCTATGTCCAAAATCAATACATTTTTCTGTATAAGTATATACCGTGCGTGGGAGGAAGGGTGGGCACGGACCGCGAGTTGTTCGCCACGATGTTAAGCATCCCGACGAACAGCTTGCGATAAACTGTAAGCGTTTGTTATTCCAACTTGCACCAATCTACTCGACGATATGCCAAACTCTATTTCGCTCTCGTTAAAGTAATTTTAGTTTTACATAAAATTGATGAAGTTTATTCTTTCGGTTCGCTTTCATTCAGTATCTTCTATGTTGGACGCTGCGTATCCGCTCGCATGTAGGCGCGCTGCACGCGGGTAATCGGTCATCCAGCAGTTCCGTGGACGTAAGACATCTTCCACCAATTAGTATCAAATCTGAGTAGTCCAAATGGGGTTGATCATGCAGTGGGCATGGGGTGGAGTTTGATTGAGATGCTGGCAAGTGCCCGTTGCGTGTGTACAGCTCTTGGTGTGGCAGTATCGAGACTGTCCGGCTTGGGTTGTACGCGCGTTGCTCCTACTTGTTGGTATTCTTGATTCGATTCCACTTCATTTCCACGTAAGTCGCGATTCAACCACCCTTTGGCCTACGAGGGTGGGGTGCTGTTGATGAAAGGTGCTGGCCACGGGGTCGTTGAATGGTCGGGGATGCGTAGTGTATGCAGAGAGATACTTTCGAATGAAAGTGAATTATTTTATTTTGCTTTGCTCGCGTTCACACGTGTTCCGCTTTAAGTCTGTACCAATTCCTAAATCTTCTTAATGGCAATCGGTCGAGATAAGAGAGGTGCAATGTTTGAATAAAAAGTAGCTCGTAGAGACTTTGTATTTTTTTATTCTTAAGTTAGTACGAAGCGTTACTTAGAAATTAGTTTCAAGTAATTTAATGTAATGTGTGCCTGTGTGTGTGTATGGAGGGTTGGAAGATAGACGCACCGTATGTCTATCTTCTGTACGCGAAAAAGTAGAGTCAAAACTCGTTTATCCCGTTGACAACAACTTGATAAACGAGGTGTTTTACGGAGGGTGGTTGGGACTTGGTGTTAGGGCGGGTCACTGTAGTAGCCACCTCCACGTGGTGTGATCTGGTAATCGATATCGTATTCAAGAAATCGTCTAAAAATCATAGTCTTTACGGATCTCTTGAATGCGATATCGAGCTGAGAGCTACTATATTGTATCCTTAAGAAATTATTCAATGAAATCTTAAATAGCACCTTAAATAAATGGTCTATACATTGAATTGAATAATTCCAATTGTTATAATATATCAGTAATAAAGTACGGTGGTAGTTCAATTTAGATTTGAATTGGGTTTAAAATATGGCTGCTTCGATTTAAATTCAAGTATTTCGAATCGAGACAAATATAATTTTAATGATACATTCAAAGAACAAGTAAGCATACTGCTTCTATTGGTCTTCAAGTTACATAAACATGATTATTTTTATCGTATGTGCAGTATCGTCTCCTACACATTTCATTCAACCGCGTATCTATCGGTATTACCATTTCGGTACAGGAGAAACCTACTGTAATACCGACTTGCCAAATCGGCGAGGTCACGTGCCGTCGCTTTTTGGAAGCACCGATCACGTTATTTTCATGGAATTATACACGTAGAACATGATAAATCAGTTGGAATTGCCGAAAAGTGGTTCAATTTTCCAAAAATAGCAATTTTCTATTTCATTAGTTCCGTTGAGGACCGCCAGGTGGCGCAACCTATACCATTCTAGTAGCGCGTCTAATATAAAATTGAAAAAAAAAAAAAAGAAAAAGAAAAATAAAGCTTCCACTGTATTAAATTAATTATTTTATGATAATATGATGCTTCCTCTTTCCGCTATTCCAATTAGATGATTATAGAGCTGTGTTTAACTATATTAATTGGTATAAATCTACACTTAAGTCGGTACCGAACGTCGTGCAAATTTCATAATCTAAAAACAGAAAAAATACTAACAATATAGGATCTGATGTATATTCAATTTATTGCAATTGAAAAATGAGCGTTCGAAATGTAATCATTACAGTAGAATTTGAAATTTTACATCATTTAGACTTGTTACGTCAAAGAAGGTTTTACAGTCGTTTAATAAATTATAACAAACTAAGTGTTAATTGTCCACAGAGTAGATTCTGCGATAAAAACACCATAAGATGATTGGTTCATCCCATATCCCGTCCGCGCTCGAAGTTACTGTCTGAATGTACGTAGACCTGTTCCACCAACAACAGCAGCTTTGGATCATTGCTACTTCAGTAACGTATAGTTGCTTGGATCATTCATCTTCTTCATCATCCTCCTCTTCCTCCTCCTCTTCCTCATCCACGGCTTCCTCTTCCCCTTCACCTGCAAATGCAATCCGATTCATTCGATACAATGTAAAAGGCAGCATTTTAATCGATCCTCTCACCTATTGTCAGAGGAGGCGGGGGTGGTAATCTGGATATACGATAGGCCTCTTCCTGCTCGAAGGTCGGGTCCTGAATCTCCATAATCTCGGGACCTATTTTATACTGATCCTGAACAGATGGCATCCACGATGGACTGTAGTTGTAGGCAGCGTACTTGTGACCCCAGCCGATGTACAAGTTAGCGAAACGTCTGCGAATCAACGCCATTAAATTGACATCAGCGGTAATTATCCTTTTTTTTTTCCTTTGTTGATCCGTCATACGACAATATTAGCAGGCTGTTCGGGTCATTATACTGTTCCTTCGATACCAGGGGGAGCGAGAATTTATATTCGTCGACCGCCATAAATATTATCGATATCACGGGCTCGCTTAATGGAAAATCATTATTGAATGCGAGCCAGAGTGCACGCACCTTTCATAGGCGAACGCGAACGCTCCCGGCCAAATGTTCGATCGAATTAACGCGACAGCAAGGTCTGGCAGTATTCGAGAAGACGCAGTTGCCGTCCAAGGTGTTATCGAATCGAGCACCGCATCCTCTGACAACGGGGTTAAAAGGGGCGGTCCGATTTCTCTTTGAACTGCTGTCAACCCTGCTGCCAGTTCTTCCTCTTCTTCGTCTAACTGTTCTTCCTCGTCCATGCCTTCCTGAAACGTATCAAGACGAACGTTTTAATCCTTCTACTCTGAACTAACCGTGTTCTCGACTTTGTCTGCTTTTATTCGTGTTTCTGAGCGTACGATGTATTTCTGTATAAATATATATGATATTTCTTGAACAGGTAGATAATCGTAATTTTAGTTTTTTTTTTATGGATATAATGGGAGGGTTAACATTTCTTAATGAATTAGAAATTTTCTTTATTTTTCTTCTATTACTTAGGATCTAATATTTAGTCCGACTAGCCTGTTCATCTTCCTTTCCCGGATCCCACCAAACAGTACGTCCTTGTTTCAAGATGCAGGGTGCATGGTGACACCAGTTTGACATAGAGGGATCGATCAAGTCCTTGACGGGTCGGGGGTCGTAGTGTACGTTTTCAGCCAGTGCCCCAACTATTCTTGCCAACAGAGCGGTACATTAACCAAGAAAATAACATTTTCATAATTTTATAATCGGAAACTCTTGTTGGCAAATATATTTTCCCACCCTTCGTAAGCGAACTGGAGTAATTTCCGGTTTTAAGTTTTCAAAAGATCTACAAAGAAATTCCTAAATACTTCTCAAAGTCCCTATTACATTCAATTCAAATATTAACACTAGAACTGCCGACGTTCAATGCACCCTTACTTTTAAATTGAGCCTAAAACAGAAAGCAAAATAAATACAAGATGAAACGTTAACTAACATATAGTAGAATAATTCTTTATTTTGATGAGAGCAAACGTATATTTCGACAGAAGCGTTTTAATCAATTTTGGAATTTAAAATAAGATATCTGAAGCAAGTCATTCTGACCCCTTTGGTAGTTCTAGTGTTAACAAATTTTAACGATAAAAATAGAAATAAAGATTTGACGACTCTCGTGTCATCAATCACCCAAATTACATAAGAACGGTTAATAATATATTAATAGAAGCACATCGGAATACGTGATTACTCGAAAAAACGTAAAATACCACCTTCTACTGGTTCCTCCCCGAGTTCCTCTTCTTCGTCCTCGCCGCCAAGCGTGTAGAAGCCGATCGGCGAGACCATCGTAGCCGCGCCGATTCTGGCTAGTTGCGCGCGAAGATAATTCTTTTCCCTCCCGGGAAATGGCGGGAAAGTGTGGAGCTACGAGAAAAACAGCCGGATTGAAGCGTGGCCGAACGAACGCAGCCGGAAACCGCCACGTACCGGCGTTTCCAAATTTCCGGTGCAGCAACGGACAATCTGTCGTGCAATTACTATTTGCTGCGGCGTAACCGGTGGAAGTTCGATCCACTTGTCCAAGCCTGGCTCGTTGCATACAAAATATATCTGGAACAAAGTTGGCCATCTGGGTCGATGAAAACCGGTATCGTGTTTTGCGTTGAATATTAAATATCTTCATAGAATCGTATAGATTTTAAAGGTACGCGGTAAGGTTGAAAACTTCTTGGCTCGAGTAACAAAAAGGTATCGACTCAATGTTCTAGGTAGGTTTTTGTTTATGAACGCAAAATTGAAATTGTGGGCGTTGGTGTCTGCAATGTTGAACCTTCGCGTTCTAATTCATTCATATTGTTTCACGTATGAGTAAAACAAGATATGCGAAAGTTCTCATTTCCAGGGAATATTATTAAAATTATTTGTTAGCAATTCGAAATTATAAACTGGGGCGTTGGATTGAAAAAATTAAATTAATATTTTGTTAGCTTTGTTAACGTTACGTTAACCCTTTCACCTACGTGACGCACTTTACAGTTCAGATGTGACTTCTATCGTTCAAACTTTGATTACAATCGAATTTTAAGTTTAATTCTGATTACAATTTACACAGTTAATGTTTGTCAAGTGTGAAGTACTGGAGCAATGAATATTTAGCTCTGACTGACGCACCTGTTCGGAAAATCGTAAGGCAAGGGGTTAATTGTGTGTCTTGCAAATAAATACGTATATTTAACTCGTTTGGTGATTTAAGTAGTTGACGAAGTAACAATCTACAAATGAAAAGAAATATTTCATTGGAAAGTCTTTGAAGCTTTTATGTTTAAATCTCGAAGCAAACTTTCTTAAAAATATAATGTGTATCGAATGAAAATTTTGATCCTTAACAGATTAAGTGGTTTAAAATTGTGTACTTTGGTGTTCGCGCCACTTCCTATTCTCTCTGGGGGCACTTCCGGTGGCGGTTTCCATGAATGAGTAGGTAGAGGTGGAAAGACAAGCTTCAAGTCCTCCTCTTTTTCTTTTCCTGCTTCCGTTTCTTCCGCCCCCTTTTCAGTTTCTATCTCTTCTACAGTTTCAGTAGTTTCTTCAGCGACTATTTTCACTTCTTCCTCTTTCGCCTGCTCTTTCTGGCGCTTCCGTTCTTCCTCCTCTGCTATTTTCTGCAAGCGACGAATGTTTTGCTTTGTTCCTGATGCAATTAGTCTTTAAAATATTTTGCAATTCAAATGAAGTTTTTAAACGATTGCCGAGGAAATTTAATTTGGTACACTTCAAACCTCCAATCTGCTGTTCAGTTCTTCCGATTGTAGCTCCGCCTCCACGATGTAATAGTTTTTCGGGTTTCCAAGTATTTTTCCCCAAAATCTACCACACAAAATATCAACCGTGCCATTAAATTAATCTAAAAATCAAGAAACAACATTTGGTAAAATATCTTTTGCAATCATTGTAATTATACGTTCTTTTCGTTAAAAGTTTTTAAACGAACAATGTTTCATTCTTTCAATTAGAAATTTAAATTTGCTTCAACTTTATTCGCATCACACGAACCGGACGGTTTCGATTGGAGCTTCAGCCATGAGCTTCCTAATGGACAAATTAAGCAATACCATTTCGGTACGGGGCAATCCCACGTTTGTTTGTTCGAAATAAAATAGAAGATCCAACATATTCGGCTTCTTTCTTCTCTTATCCTCCTCCTCTTCCTCTACTTCGTCTAGTGTGATCTGTTCACCTGCATCCATGTTTTGTACATCCTACGATCACATCAAGAATGATCAAGTTTTTCATGATTCTTAATAACTCAATCATTAGTTAATCGATTATCCATACTTTGAACAGTTTCACAAGTTTCTTCGCGTCTTGATATTGAGATGGGGGTACATACAAATCTCGAAGGTGGTTATCTTCAGTTTTGAACCTCTCCACCTTCACTTTTCTGCTGATTTGTTCAAAAATTTCCACTACATTTCTAGGTCTTTCCGCAAGTATCTTGGCTAGCACTTCCGTCAGGTGATCGTATCTACGGTTCATTGAAAATTGATGGAAAATGGGTTTTTAATGTTACAGAATTTCGAAACGATTCAACCGATAATTTCAAATAACGGGATAGATTTTCAACGCGTTATTTAACACTTTCACGGCTAGACATATTATTGAATTAATAAAAATTGTAATGTTACGCTAAAAAATTATTAATTTTCAAATTGAAATTATCACGTAATATGGAAAATGGAAAATTAATTTAAAATTCATGAGATTACCGAAGTGTTAAAGACATACGGATACTTTTGATTAAATCATCTTAATTATTATCCGATTTTCATATTTTCAGGTAATCAAATCTGTTGACTCACAAACTATCACCTGATTCTGGGCTGTGTTTCTGGAGGAACATTTTAGCACGTCGTATATCATGTTCGACACAAGGAATATCATCAGGTGGAACTTCTTCAATGTTGTAAGAATACGCCATTCTAAGAATATAAACTTAACGCTCCTCGTTACGTGTCCTAAATCTTTATCGTTCGTTGGAAATGTAATTGGTGCTCTTCTGTCATCGTTACACAAAACTGTCGCGTATCGTTGTCGGACAATGTCGATTCTTTCCTCTTTTTTTTTTCTCTGTTTCTTCTTTTCTTTTATTTTCGACGCATAATCAGCATCGTTCATCCGTTTCAGAGGCGTATAACTTCACGACCATCGTTTCGAAAGCGTTATCTAATGACCCAAATATATTAACGAACCGAAAACGTCCCTAATCAGCTTGAAATTAATTAAACCCACCTCGGTGATAAGCGTTTCACTGTTGATCACACTGATTTCTGTTTCCTGGAACGATGAGCTAGGAAGATAGGGAACGTCGTGTATATCATGGTTTTCGAATAAAAAAGAAAAAAAAAAGAAAGAAACAGATTAGTCCGAAAGCGAAGGGGTTCATTGACATTTCGTCGAACGGAGAAAGAAGCATGGTGATTGCGAAAGAAAATCACTATAGTACGATTCAAATTTATTAAAATTGGAAATTTTGAAGTATAGTTTGTCTTCAAATTTTAACACCTCATTAAACACTTTAATAAATCAGTTAAAAACATGGTATTTGTAAATTTTTAAGTTTCTCAAAATAAATACGCTAGAAATATAATATTTCGGCGAAGGGGTTAAATTTCAGAAACATCTGTGATTATTTTTACAATAAATCTAAACTGAACTTGTAGACAAGATTATATCAATGCCAAATTAAAATCAGTTTTGGCAAATTATACGAGCATTTGTAAATCCAGCTTGAAGACGGAAGAATGAAGTGTATCGCTGACATGAATGGGACGTATCTATCTGAATGAAATTAAATCGCACGCGTCGCTTTCTATCAGGCTGCATCCTGGAGCACGTTTATCGTCTGTCGTTTGCCCTAAATAGAAACGTTGATTCTCGAGGTCACTAGCTGCTTCCTCTGACGCCCATCCCTCGTGCTGTGCAACAGGACACGTGTCCTTCCTTCGGGGAAATTTATTTAAGGGGGGATCACCAATTAGAAGCATAAAACTTAGCAGATTTTTTAATTCGATGACTCGCAGCTAACAGGACAAGCCGATCTTGTATTCTGCAACAACTTGTTAAGCTGAGAGCAATCTTTTGAAACATCACATTTACTGTAAAATTAATTTCTAGTTTCTCGGGCAAATGTTACGGTTAATTAACGTTCAAGATTCTCGGGCGTAGCGAGAGCGTAGAATTACATAACGCGAAGTGAAAATTTATAGAACTGAAATAAAGTGAGATTGCGTAGTTACCGAAAAGGCTTTGAAATTAGTTCGCCGAGAGGGAACTTGACGAAGTAACAGGCGGTGAAGTTTTAGCGAACACCTCGCTAAAATATCTACTCGCTTATTTAAATAAATACTCCGCCTCCGCCGTTGCCGATCAAAATTTATAAACGGGATCGCGTTTGTTTGGACAACCCCATTTCGGAAACATCGATTTATTTTAACACCGCTAATTTATCCCGGACGATTTGATTTTTAACATTCGCAACTTTGTTTCGTGAAATAATCCTGCCGATAGGTACCTGATGGATACACTTCTTCTTAGCGTTAGTTTGTAAAATGTTTCGAATGTTTATCATTGCGCGTAACAAGTGGTAAACACGGTCTACCTTATCTGCAAAATTCTTAACATTGTTATTATTATGATAATGATGGAAGATAACTAAATGCATCCTGCAACGCGTAAACAGTTTTATATTTAGACCCATGTTGCATACGCATATCGCGATGAATCATATTGAAATGCGGAAAACCAGGATAGGGTGTATCGATGTAATCTTCGCAGAATATTACGACGTTTTTAGTACGATGTTTTATAATTGAAAATTAACGATAAAAAGAGCTGGCAAATACATTCCTCCATCGCACAGTGTAACGGATGTATAGGTATAAAAAATCAAAAATCAGGTTTGTACCAAAATAGCTTTATTTAACTTGATATCAATTTAACTTGTAACTTAAAATTATATGTTAATAAATATTTTTCTAGATAATAAAGATACAATTAAAAGTAAATAATATATGTGGAATCGGGAGCTCCAGATCCGGTCCCGGGTTTGATTCCTGGCGAAGAGAGTCTGCTTTTTCCTTGGACGTACAGATCGTTATTGCTTGTAGATTCTAAAAAATTAAATAACTTAGGAAAGAGCAGTTTTGATGAAAAATTGAAAGAATCGATGTCTCGATTTCTTTTAATTCCCATTAGAATTTGGAATATTTGACAAAAAATTGAAGTAAAATTGAAACCATTGATACTTACCCATCTTTTTAAATCTGGTAATATTTCAAATAATAATAGCAAGGTAGAACACTTTGAACTTATTAACGCGGAAAAAATAAGAAGTATTTTATATATGCAAACAAAGATTCATTTTTATATACTCTTACTATATTTAATCTCTGCTGGCTTGTGTAGCTTTATTCGACTATGAGCCAGATTTCTTACCTCTGTTTGTTATTGCAGTTGTTAAGTTACGAGGTTCTTATATTGAAAAAGTGTTTATTATCATTTCCATGGAAAAAATATCAAGTTTCGAAATTCCCTTTTTTAAATTTTGAACAGGAGTCGTGACACTGTGTAAGAGTATAAAATTTGAAAATAGAATTCGACTGATTCCTCTTTTACGTTTTGAAATATCCTTCTAAATATATTAACACTTCGACTATTTCTATCAAATTTTATTTATTTTTCTTACGATTTTTCGTAATTTCTATTATTCAGAATTGGGAGTACCTAATACGACGATTTCTAATTAAGTAATTGAAAGGATATTAATAATGCAAGCGTCACCCATATATGGATGACGTGGTAGTTAAAGTGTTAATCATGGTACATGAAAAATGTGAAATTTTCTAATAATTTCTTTTTAACACTAAACGTACCGGCACTTTACGTATACCTATTTCATTTGGCCCCTTATGAAATAAACGTTGATTTTTAGAAAGAAATTCTTTTTAGAAAGAATCTAGAAATTCTAATAAAATAATCAAACATATATTTTTATTTTTATAAATAAAATAATCAATTAAGTACACTTTTTACATATGACTGGTATCTCCTTCATAAATTTGAAATTTTGAAAGCTTGGTACGTTTAGTGTTAAAAATAAAAAATACATAAATACATTCGGCAGGAGATGAGATTTTCAAATGTTCCTAGGATATTTAACACCGTGCATCATTTTTGTCGCTTTCCATCTAAAACACAGCCACATTTGATCTCATCGATCAAAGCGTATGCAAGCAGCTGCATGTTTATAGTTTTACGTAACGTTTGACAATATTCTGAGCCACGAGTCTCGGTTCAACGACCTCGATCAATCGTTTCGTAATGTTGTTCCAAAAAAAACTCTTCAATTATTCAAACCTTCGTAAAAGTTCTATTAGGCACCTGCATCTCGGTACTTAAAAAAAAAATCATTCAGATCAAATTTTCAACTGTCCATTTTCTCTCTTTTCCAATAACTCTCTGTTCCTATTAACGTAAAATCAATGGTATCGCATAATTTCAGCCACTGCCTAACAATTGCCGCGTAGTAATTCACTGTACACGATCGCGTACGACAATCGGGGATTATAGAAATCCGCGACGTTATCAGTTAGTCAAAGGGCGCGACACGATTTATCATCGGGCGAATTCGTCAGCCAAAGATCGATTAGTTGTAGAAGGGTCAAACCACGGCAGGTGGTGGATTTTCGACGCTCGAATCGCTAATAATCTGGGATTTAGCAATTTCGCGAACGACATAACAGGTGCTACCGGCGAGGGTTTAGCGCACACGCGGCGGATATGCGGCCGTCGTTGATTAAATATCAATAATTGAATCGAAACGGGCGAAATGGAACACGAAATTTAACAAACAATTTATACGATTTCATTTATTCTGCGGGTGTAGTTAATAGGCAAAATGTTACGGCTGTCGAGAGCATTTGTGAACTTTGGTTGTAAAAGAATTGTTTTTTATTCTTTTCGAAAATATCGGAATCGTTGCTGGAAATAATACAAATGACGGTAGATTATTTTAATAACATCTCTCAATCCAATTTCATTATTACAGAAATATCTGTTTTTGTATATTTGTAATTTCGTTAAAATTGTACATATTTATATTTGAAATCAAACAATCTTATTTATTAATTCACAGAATACCTTTTAAATATTTATAATCAAAATTCAGAACAGTTTTGTGATAAAATAAAAATGAATGAAGCAATGAATAGTAAATACATAAATAATCGGTTGTCAGTGTTGATAAATATATCCATGTTGCAAGTTTGAAAATAGATTTCGTGCGGTTTGCCGCCTTACCGACTGCTATCGACGAATGTCGATAGGAGTGATCGATATTTATCGATAGCGTCAGTCGTCACCGCCGCCATCTTCAGTTAGCAACCGTAACGTGACAGTGTTCGACGTTTCGATCGTGACGGTTCGTTAATGAGTGATAATTAGCAAAACAATGCGTCGACTGATAAAAGGTGAGCGATCAGGCGTCGATCGAACGCTTGAATGAGTTACAAGCACCGTCGAAACTGAATAACGCGTTCCAATTAACAAACGTGGGTTAATGTCGGTCGGATAATCACGTTCGACGAATTTCGTGCGACGTATCGTTTCCGTGACATGACATTCTCGCCAGACATCATGATTACTGTACGTTTCTAATTAAATTTTACTCCTACATTCCTTATTCGTGATACGATAATTTGTTTTGGCTTTATCTCGTCAATTGTTCACTGTTTCAGGCACGATTTTGAAATGCGCTGTTTTTCAAGATGGCCGTCGGGTGACGCTTAAGCATTATTGGCGGGAAATAGGTTCTGCGCTGCATGAGACGTATGGTGAGTGATTTATTTTAAAAAATGTCGTAGTTTTTCGATATATAAAGACGTATGATTTTGATCGAGAAGATCAGTAATATAAAATTATTATTAACTTAACACCGAGATATTTTAATTGGCAAATGTACGCTAACTTTGTATGGCACGAGTTTTAATCCTTAAGAAGTTTAATTCTTAAGTTTAAAATCTTAAGATTGTTCACTCTAAAATAATATTTACAGAGCCTCAAAACAATAGAATTTAATTGAATTTTTCATGGTACACTATAATATGAATTATTATAGATATTGAAGGTGTTTCGTTTGAAATTATGAATATGATTCTCAGCTGCCTTTTGTTTGTTCCCGTTTCTTAATTATTTCATTGCATCTTCAAAGCGCAGAATGATGCAATGGAAATCCCTAAGAACTTTCCCAATGAAACACATCAAAATTGGAGTAACTGGGTTTATCGTCTCCTCGGAATTCAAATTACCAGAAATAATCGAAATAAGTAAAGAATGAAAGGCGTCCGTTAGTTTATAAAATATTATCTTGTTAGAAATAAATAGTACTTGTGCCGAAGGATAATTAAGAAATTATTACAGAAAGCTGTTGTAAAATCAAAAGTTTATATCAAAAACTTTTTACTATTGAAAAAAGTAAAATGTCCCATCTCTTCAAAAAGGACTTCGAGGTCCAGAACTTTGCAACATTAGGATCTTGATAGTTCTAGTAAAGTTAGGGTGTTTAGCTTTTCTTCGAAAAAAATTGCAGTTACGGCAGCGTCGACAAAGTGCATTAAATTGATTAATTAGTCCGCGTTGCACGCACTTCGAACGAGCAAGGCACTGGTTGCAATTCTGCGGGGGCGTTTAAGTATGAATGAGCAAGGAGTCCCCACCGTTCATCTTCTCCCTTCCACTTTTCCCTCTGAATCTTCACTTCTTCTCTTTCGGTTCTCCACCCCTGTCGCTACGTTTCGTCATTCCCTCTCTTTTCTTCTCTCTTTCGTTGGTCTGCTCCCTCTTCTGCCTCTCGACGAACCGAAAGCAACAGTCCTCGTATCGAGGGGTTCGGTTCTCTCCGCGTGCACTTCGTTTCTTTCGGTCAGTTTTCTCTCGCGAGTTGCACGCGCGTGTCCTTCCACGAGGACTCGAGACCCGGTGCCGGTCTTTCGTTCACGATTCAACCGCGAGCTAAACAGGATAAAGGAGATTTATCGTCGAGGATTCCCGCTGGACGGGGAACTATCATCCGTCACGATGCGCCGTCGATACTCATGGTTAGTCACAATGGTTTTTTTTTTTTGTTATAGTTTGATTCATAATCGACCATTAATTAATTCATTGCAAGAGCAACGTCGTGTTTCTTCGAAATTAAGCAGGTTCATTAAATATCGAGGTGTGAAGTTAATTATTGCACGGTTTTTGGAAGTTCTTGCTAATGGGAACGTGAGTGTATCCGTGACAGTGGAAAATTCGATCTTAATGGTTCTGTAATTCGAAACGTATCGACGCGTAGAATCTATCGACACGTGGAATATCGAATTCTATATTTTATTTAAAAAAATTGACATTTTCACCCCATACCGGACTTTTATACATTTTACGGATTGATTTTAAAACGTCTTGAATCCGAAATCAGAAAGTTTGAGAGATTTATTATTTATCAATGGAACTCGCCGACAGTTCCTTTAGTTCGTTATTAAATTTCACGCTTAAGATTTTATTATTAAAATCTTCCTTTTATCACGATTCAGAGCGATCCATTGTAGATTTGAAATAATGTAGCGGACCGGGAGTACCTATCAAAATTTAATTACGATACCGCGGGCAAATTTTTCACGTCGTTCCCAGCTTACGGTTCTCCTCGCTCCTCTTCGGGTCTGGTAGTTTGCGTATTCCATCAAGGGGAATCGTGTCGCTGGCTGCTATTAAGGGGCTATCCACGGAGCACGCTTTACATTATTCATCGGCTATTTCAGCGCGCGTACCGACCGATCGCTCGTAAATCGCGAGCTCACTTTTCATTAAGACGTCCACGCCGCGAGTGAATGAGCCGCGTTGAATGAATTTCCAGAACCATTGCTCTTCCTGTCCGCCTCGCCCTTGAACGATGCACTTTGCGCACTGGGTCACAAAAGAGTGTTGAGGCCGGTTAAACGTTTGCACGTTTTCATTTTATATAAAATACGATGTATAAGAAAGAGTATGTTGATTTTTCACGGCAGGAGAGATGTTTGACTGCTTTGATCGAGATAATTTGAGGATCATTTATTGGGATCTGATCAAAAGTTTGTGTAGGATGTTGGAAAGAAAGCGGTGTTTTGTGCGTTAATGAATCGTGAATTTATCCTTTCCAATAGTATTTTTCTTGTTTCTAATTTTCCAATTTCATGAACCAGAATGTTCCCAAAGTTATGTTGATTCTCGTGTATATAAGGAGCAAAGTTTCAGGAGCGAAGTAGCTTAGTTTCCAAGTGCTTTCGAGCTAACTAACGGATAAATGAACAACGATCCTCAAGAATTTATGGCCATCGTGTACTCAGCCTGCCCTAATTGTTCTGTAAAGTTGATTCTAGGCTTTGCAATTAATTCATCATTTTGAAAAATGAAACCAGAATTCGATCAAAGAAGAAACTCGTCTAATCTTTCTTTACTTTCCAAACAAGATTCATATCGTCGAGTCTCTTCTAAAATAAACCTCAATATTCTAAAGGCACGTAAAAAATTAATTTTAACCTAAAGATTGCACACAAATTCAAACGCAGTCGCAATAAACGCTGAAACGCAGAAACTAGGAGCACGAAATCGATTCGTAAACGCTTACAAATACCAAGACTCCAATAATCTGCGAATCTAAAAGGAAAAACGAACTTACACCTGAAATCTCTGTATTCTAAATGCCCGATGTAACGGTTAAAGTTTAAGTACTGTACTCGAACCGAACGTTGCACTTGAGCCGAAATGCAATCCCGTCGAACGCTTAGAACCGGCTGTAGCCGAATTCCTCCAAAGAAGAGCCGGGAGGTCTGTTTAGAAATGGAAAATAGTGTAAACGAAACGTAACAGCCTGTGAAAGACGTGGACCAAAAGAGTCCCATAGGGTAGGGGGGAGGTTTAGTAGGAGGAAGAGAAGAAATTGACGGTGACTCGAGTGTCAGAAGGCCGCAGGCTCGTGGTCCCTGACCGGTCGACGCAGCCTCCTCCCGGTTCCAGAGAATCAGAGTCACGTTCAGTCAGTGGCCGACTCCCGTACGCGAAGGTGGTGCGCGTTCTTGTTCGTTCAACGCCAGTGTCGAGAGGGGTTTTTCCGATTTCTCTTCGTGGTCCCCCGGTGATCCTCAGCGGGAATGATGACCACCGGCAGCACGTGGTTAGTGAAAACTTTGATATTTCAACTGAGAATAATTTGTACAATCATAGATGTACTTTTCCCTCCAGGGAATTGCCCGAACCCCG
Organism: Stelis phaeoptera; assembly: GCA_943735885.1. Taxonomy (NCBI): domain Eukaryota; kingdom Metazoa; phylum Arthropoda; class Insecta; order Hymenoptera; family Megachilidae; genus Stelis; species Stelis phaeoptera. Next base: position 6,577,669 of record OX030939.1, on the reverse strand, counting down.
TTCACTGTCCACTATTAACTTCGTTAAAACACCATGTTTATTTCTGACCAATTTTCAAAAGCAAGCATGTGTTTTAACGAATGGTCTACCGTTCAAGGTGTCATTTAAAAATTTCATTGGCTACGATTTGTAAAATATATTTTTATTATTGCCGTGACCTAGAAGTGAGTTTAATTACATCGATTACAATTGAAATTTGGTCGGGGGATAGAATTTCTAGGATCGTGATTAAATGTTTCGTATAATTTGGGTCAAGATTAGATCTGCGAGTTTTGATATTTTTGATCGGTCTTCAGCTTTCGTTTATTTTTAACGAAGTTCGTCTAAAAAAAAGCAAAACGAAGACTGCATATGTATAAATAGACATTTTACGCATTTTTATCGGCCTCATTAGTCCGCTTATCCAAGTATTACGCCATGTACAACGGCTCGCGTATAATTGTGACATAATTACGAGGCCGCCCGCGAATGCCGACGAGCTGCTTCTACCCGTTTCTTTCACCTGGTTTTCGGCTTCGTTTTCAGACTTCCTGATTCGTAGCGTCGCTTCCGTTTCCCGCCTCTAATATGAAAGCTTTTTTCAATATGTAGGACCAATTTTGATGATTGGATAATAACAGTAGTTCGGTACATAAAAAGTATAAATAGGTGAGGATATACAGAGTGCTTGTTAAGTATGCTGAATATCTTATGTAATTTTAATATTTGGTATGCAAATCGTTGAAAATACTTCTGCGAAACGATTCGGAGTACGGGTTACTAAAATAATAAGTGATAAATTAGGAAACGTATATATATATTTTTTTATGTACTAAAATATTATACAAATTTTTTTCGCATTGTATTAAATTTAAATTTGATCGTTTTTCACGAATTAAAAATTTACTTAAGCCTATTAACACAAGAACTACCGACGTTTGCTTTCCACTTATTTTTAAATCGAAAATAAAGCCCAAAATAGTTCTAAAGTAGTTCTAGTTTTAATTGGAACGTCGATCGCAACAATCCTGCCCGTCAGTGTCTCGATTTTTCTCGCGTGAGCGTTTTCCGCCAAATAAGCAGGATTCGAAAGCGCAAAGTAGTTTTACATGTTTCCAGCGTTGAAAACTTAATCGAACGTATGAGAGCCCCGATGGCCAGAACCGTTTCGTGTGAAAATTCACCGAAAAACCCATGGTTTCCGGGCGTTCGGTTCGTCGGATTTTTACGATCCTCCTGACACACAATTCGCATATGCCAAGAAGGGTGGACCCTCTGGCGAGTTTCTCGAGACATGTGTGTGCCTTCCCTCTTCAAAATCTCTTTCTCGCTCGATCTCCGGAGAGAACTTCTCGTCATTTGTCAAAACACTCGGTCGTTGCTCGCGTTGCATTATGTGCAAGCCGATTTCTTCTATTTCTTTTTTCTCACTTTTGCTTTTTTTTTCATTCTTTCTCTCTCGAGATTAACGGAAGAAAAAGCTGCTTGTCGCTTTCAATTAACGAGAAAAGCCCCGTTTGTCCTCTTGCTGGTGAATCGCTCGAGCATCATCTCGACCGCAATTCCGCCGCTTCTAATGCTCATGAAACGTGACAGAAGTCTCGCGTTTATTTTTCCATACGTTCTTTGAAGCGAGCCTCGAACGATGGATAAAGGAAAGTCGGACTGCTGGATGCGATCTAGCAAATCATGTTTCCCGGTACAACTCGTTTGTTTTCTTTCTCTTCTTCTGTTTGGTTGGTATGGCCGGCGAGAATGTGCACGCCTGTTACCGTTAACGAATTTCATTCCGTTCAACCCTTTCGGAGCCTGTGTAAATTATTTGTGCGCGACATTTATTTTCTTTCTAACTTGAAAATATACGACAAACTTAGTTTCACTTTAGGGTTAACATCGACACGCGCGCAGTCGAAAAATTACACGACCTTTAACGATAAAATTTGTATCTTAACCCTTTGCGCTCGGTTGTCCTCTCCGAGGGGACATATTTAATTTATCAAAGTATTTTAAAATGTGGAATTGAAGTTTTATTTACAATAGAATATAGAAAATTTAGGAACGGAATAGAAATATATAGATTCACGAATATTTGTAACACTTTTTTTTCCAAAACAGTGCATTGGTTTTTGGAAATTTCGCTGTCAAAATGGACTGCGTTCGTCTGTATCTAAAAATCCTCCGAATGCAAAGGGTTAAATAACGGAAATTATTGAGATGTTAATTTTCCAATTTAAGTTGCTATATTTTGGTATCGGTACGGTAATAATGATACGCAATTATTTTTCTATTCGATCGAAGTTAAATTTAAGGTGTTATCGATCGGGTAGTCAGTGAAAATTTATTTGAATCGACTAACTTCCTAATAATCGGTACGTTCTATTGTCGAAATCAATTTCAACGAGCAGGGTGGACGATTATCGTGCTTAGCCCGCATTATCAAGACACGCGGTGGTAATTGAAAGCCGGAGGATAATATCTGACCCAACGATAATAATCGGTTAATTGGGAAATCGTAATTTCCAGGAACGGGTCGGGGTAGAATCGCGAAATCGACCGATACGTTTTCACATAGATTTACGGTTATAACAGTACTGTCCACCTGCGCTCTGTATAAAGGGTTATTGTGGCCGAGCTTTCAGATACCATTCTCTTGGCCGATTCGTTGACAGGACAATGGGTTATGCTAATTCCTGCCCCTATGTAGATGTCCTTCCGACTCGCTGTACACCAGCTACGCGTGTAACACGTCAGATTTTTAATTCAGCGCTGGTCACGCTCGCGAAGAACACGAGATTAACCATTAAGCATCTAGGCAGGATGAAATTTGACCCCGTCAATGTTAAATTTATAGTTTTTCTGCTCGAAATTTTTTCTCGTAAGGATAAATTGATTTGTTGTCCGTCGTAGAAGCGAGCACTGCGATATCTTCAATTCATTTAGCAACTTCGTTAAGATTTCACGTGGGTATATACAAGATTATTTCTAGACATCCCAGGATTATTTATCATAGGTAAAAGTTGATCTTAATTTTAAATTTTGCTTAACACATTTCACGCGGGAAACGTACTTTTACGTTTTTTTGCGGCTTGTCACTTGAACGCGGGTCACGTAGAAGTACGTATTTAGTAGACTTGTGCTGGAGACCGGTTTTCGTGTAAATACGCTTCCGTTTTCTAAACAATAATCATAGAACACGTATTTGAGTGTAAAATAAAAAAAACTTTCGTTAAAAAAACGAAGTAGTTTTCGACTTATCAGGATTTTACTGAATTACTAAATTCCCACGAAATTGCATGCAATGTGTTAAGACTTTTCTTCGCGAGAAGTTTCAAACTTATCGAAAGATGGTACTAATTTTGTACCATGCACCAATTCGGTTTGAAATGTCAGCTGGAATGAAAGGTTTAACGAAAGTGAAATTCCCTTTGTATTTTATCTCGACGCGTTGGGCCAGGTCATGTTTCCGATTCGTCACAGAATTTTCTCAACAAACGAGTCGTATCATCAGTACACGTTAACGACGCCATCAATCATGCGCGTTCGGGAGTCCAAGAAAGAAATTTTTGTTCTCGGATCATCGTTCCGTCTCCCCTGCACGGGTTCCATTTTGTGCCCTTTACGACACGATATATATGGCCGGCAAGGCCGAGGAATCGTTTTGTTCCGTAATATTCCGGTGAGCTGTGTGTTCCATCCGCGCTCACGACTCACGGGACCACCGTGGTAAGGAAATAAAATGAAATCAAGTAAAATAAAATAAAATCCTCGAAGCGTCCTGCTCGAACCCGCGGGGAAACCCTTTGGAAGCTTCGAGTTCCGATAGGAACCGTAATTAACACTTGTCTTAGAAGTTGTAGAAGCTTTTAAGAAGCCATTACTTCGATCCTTTTCCTCTTTCTTTTCTCGGGCTCGATTCAATTAGTATCGTTCCAATCAAACGTTTACCCTTTGCATTCCAGGATAAAGGTATAGACGAACCTTGAACTTTTAAACGAAAATTTGTTCCATTAAAATCTTTGCACTTTGCTAAATTTCATTGAGTACCAGTTTAATCATTCTCAGTACCTACTCACAAATATATTCCATTGTCAATTGTTAATTCGAAATTGCGTTCAAAGCAATTAAGATCACGTTTTCGCTACAGACCCAGAACCATCCATGTCTGTCAAGGTTAACTGTTCTCCGCCGTCTCAGACGCGTTTGAAGTCGCTCGAACTTCCGTTTCTCCCGCGACCGGGTGTCCGTGGAGGGTTCTCGGACGATCGACCGTCGAAATAAATAATAGCAAACGCGCGTAGAAATAAATGGAACGAGCATGCAACGGGTTGGAATTCCCAAGTCGAGAAGGACGGGTCTCTGAAATAACGAGACCGGTAAGTCGCGGACAATCCCGTGTTTCATCGGGTTATTTTGGCTCACCCCGGGGAAAGGACTGTTATTTCTGTTCCATAAGTTAATACGCATGGGAACAGACCTTCGTTCCCTTCCTTTCCTTCCTTCCTTCCTTCCTTCCTTCCTTCCATCCTCCGGCTCCCGGAGAAAAGTATTGCCGCTTATTTATCGTAACTCAGGTCGCTTGTTTCTCGTAGCGAAATTACTGTTTCCCGTGCATTGAACTTTGCCCACGGACTACCATCATCGAAACGGTGGTAGCTTTTGATCTTTGGAACGAGATCACGTTTGGTTCGGTCAGATTCCGTGAATCGTATTACTTTTTATGCAACTGAATCTGTTGGTATGACAATTTCATTCTAAAATGTGTTGTTTGTAAAATAATCGATTTTTCTTTTAGTTGCGTTCTACATTATTTGTACGTTTTGGATCCGCATTCATAAAATCCCTAATTTGCCCAAAGTTGGTAAAAATTGTTGATAGAAGCAAAGCTGATACCCATGGCCCTTGAATAAGGTTCCGCGTGACCGAAAATTGTTGTTTTCTCTGTTGTTTTATTTCATTTACCAAAATAAGCTTCATCGTGGTGTTTGGAGGATAAAGAATTCCGCGTTCGATAGAAGCGATTTAGTAAATGATTGAGAGCCGCTTTTAGAGGGTAGGCGATTAGCATGAATTAATAAAGAGGGACTACGGTGTTTCTTTGATGCAGCCGACTAAACGACCCTTCGACAGACACCCATGTGTGCGCTGCCTTTAATTGCCACCTATATTCTGCGTGCGCTGTGAACCGAGCGAACATCGACTGTTCATTATTGTAATTCAAAAGATCGATCGAATAAAAAATCCTTCATCAGTTGGTTCTCGGAAAAATTAAATACAACTAACCGACTGTATTTCGTTCTTATCGTTCGTTTGTAAAGTATTATCGTACCCGGTACTTTTACATCTTAATAGATGAATTAATGAGTCATCGTAATATCCCACCACATAATACGATAATGCCGCCATGAATATTAATTACAACGTTGTGCCGTTAAATTTTATGTGTAATTTATACAAAACCTGTGCCATGTTTAGTTCACTTAAAAATCCCGTCGTAAGTTGTAGTAACGGAACAACTAAAAATTAAAATGTTTTTCTATTATAAATTAATACCACTCGGTTTTTTTTTTTAATTTTTACTTTTAAGTAAACCAAGGCTTGATTTATTTTGTACAGCGGTGCACATAATCGAGTTCGAGTGTGACAAAAGTGCAGTTTCATGAATTAAGTATCGCGTGTTTCGGATTGCTAGTTGTGTCACAACTTCCGTCGTTCACGGAACATCTCCGGTATCCTCGACGGAGGTCGGACGTGGCTCAGGGTCGGGTTCTTGCTGAATAATTCGGAAAGTCAGGTCAACGGTCGACGTCGAAACTTTCAACGGGGCGCACATGTGTGTCCCAGGGAGGCTTTTCGCCGAAGAAGAAAGGTCAGTCGAAAAGGACGCGTCGATTACCTTCTGGACTTTCCGAGACGACCTTTCCGGCTGTGCTCTTCCCGTCGCCGAGAGCAACTTTAAATTTACGGCATCCTGGGAATACTATGGCGTTTGTGGGGGCATCGTGAAAAAGCACTGGCTCGCGTTAATGAGAAAAAAAGAACGGAAAGCTAACAAAAACCAAAATTGCATCTCGACAAATGAAATCAAATTATTTGTAATTCACTAAAAAGGTTCATTCTCGTTAAAACAGGTGGTTGTTTTTGTGAAAATTTATGCATCACCCAAATATGGGAAATCAATATATATAAAACATAGGCATATAGTTGTATTACAAATATCATTTATTCAGTACTACTTGTTAGATACTTATTCTTGAAATAACACATCCCTCAGTGGGGAAATAAGGAATTCGATGTAAAAATTGATGAAAATGCCATTCATTGCTGGCCATTCATCATTCGGCTTCCATTTCAGGTGTGGCAAACATTTTCATTTTTCGAGGGTTAATCGAGGCTCGATGATCCGTACACTCTCGACGGTCCGGCATGGCCTGCAAACTCGCGTCGATAATCGTTCGCGTCCGCAATTTCCGGTATCCAGGATCGTCGTGTTTTCAGACATAATAGTCGATGTTTTTTTCGCTCGAACAAAACTGTTTGCCAAACCATTACTCTTCTGGATGGTTCTGTTGCGTTTGCGGAATGCTACAACTCGTGTTACTCCGAAACTTCTCTAGAAAATTTACCAGAGCAATAACGATCGACTTCCTTCGAATTCCGTCGAGCGTACATAATTTTTCTTCATCCGGGCGCATGAGATTTACGCGATAGCTCGACGTAAATAAATTAGGGAACCACACACAGTTCGATCATTAAAAATACATACGAGGGTGGATTCGCCGGGAGATTCCGTTGAAATAATAGCCGGGACCCGTTGCATCCTCGGGATTCTGGAACTTAGTAGCCGGCAGTCAATTCTTGTCAGCGGCAATAGCTCTAGTAGGGATTCCATTATATATGAACTTGAAGGACGAAGTTTCCCCGTTATTTATAGAATTGGATTGATATGGCTTGTGGGAAAACGGGATTGCTCGCGTCTATGCCCTTCAGTGTCTGCGATCACGTATCAGACGTTAATCCTGTCTAAGATATCGAGCCTCCGTGTGATAAATTCCCTAATTCTTTTCTGATCGGAAAGTCAGGGTGGTTGCAGTGGTAGAACGTACCTAGAAGATTAGGTACTTACAAGCTGCTGGTAGAATATTAGTAAATTAAGAGTGCAGGGCATAAACACATAAGAATCTTAATACAACAATAAAATTTATTTACAATATATTTTATAATAGAGATTTTATAATATCATTTACCATCTTCAATAATTCTTCTTTTTCGTTTATTCTCAGTGACATACTATTCGTATAATTGCTATAATTGCAGAATCCCAAGACAGCCTATTAGCACGCGATGCATTTTAATATTCCAATCCAGTCTTGAATAGCAGGAAGGGATGAAGGGTGGGAGAGGAGAAACAATGTCGTAATAAAAAGTTCGAATCATAACTAACGAGTAATATCCTGTCCTCGATTCCTCGCAACAATGGACCTTTCGATTGCGCTCATCGGGTTCTTGCCCTCTTGTCAAGGGTTGCGTACGCCTCCCTATTTTTCTTCTCTCTTTTTCTTTTTTCCTTCCTCCATCAGACCTTCCATTTGATTTCATGTGTCCCAGGCACGGCTCTTATAAATTGGCGCAATTGGTTCGTGTCTTTCAAACGTTTCGCTCGTTTTATACAACTTTTATTCGTTTTTTCTATCTTGTTAACTTTTGCGTTACTGGGTGATGGCGAATCGATATAAATAGTAATGTAGTATAATGTTGTTTGGTACTGGGTAGTTTTTAATCGACTACTATCTCAATACCAGACCCCAGGGGGTTAGTAATTAATTCTTGGAAGTTTCGACCGGATGATCGTTCAAAGTAATTGAATCATTCTCTTAATGGTAATAAAGACAATTTGCTTGAAAGCATACGGTTAGGTTCGCGATGTTATTAAAGGTGAATAATACCAAGGTACAGGTTGATTTTTCTCCTGAAAGGCGTATTAAAAATCGAATATGAACATTTTAGCAAAAATATTTGAGTTCTAAGATTGCAGAGTTCACGGGTCGTTCCGTTTGTTTGCTAAAATTCGTATTACGGGATTGTGAAGTCTTTCGAGTTATTATCAAGATCGTGTCACTCTTGTTTTTCATATTTTTGAAGGATGCGTGAACTTCAGTCTCGAATGTTTCGCCACAGTATTAACTTTTTGATGCATTATTCTTGTAATGTTTCTTTTCCCTCGACTGTCTTTTTCATTCCACTCCATTTTCTTGCGAAACATAAAAAGTGAAGAAAGAACGCGGTACACCTTGATGTTCTTTGGTATTCGTTCATTTTCTTTCTCAACCTTGATGCAATTTTGTAATCTGGTTGTTCATTCCGTGCGCTTCTACCGATCCAAGTTCAGTAATTATTAACGATGTTCAAACTTAAGAAATTTGTGCTGATGCGTCTTCAATAATAATTGCCCAAAGATTTCTTAGTTATTAAACAAGTATAATACATATAATAAATTTCACTTTGAAATCCAAACGAAGTCGAGACCCCGTCTTATAATTCTTCGTCGATCACATGCATATCTGCCAACGATCCTCCATTTACACGTGCATCAACAGGAGCTGCTTTGACTTTTGCCCGCATATCCGCTTGTGAATTATCACACAGCGCTCAAAGCGCATCGTGCAACCGCAATTGATCCGCGGTCTCTACGGTGGTCTACCCATGGAACGTCCTTAGGCCCTTGTATCGTCCCCGGTGATGTCAGCAACGCCAGAGGATGGTACGATTAGGATACGTACGATTCTCTGTTGCATTGTTTGATCACGGTAATTACGAGATCCACGAGATGCCTGGCAAAGGGAGCAAAAGCGCACGAGAGGCAGACATAAAAGCGAGGAGAAAATGTTGGCTCGTTCCTTTGCAACCTTCTGTGCATGCATCGTGATTCTTTCGCGGCCGGGATGATGATGATGCTTCGAAGGGGGAAAAAAAAGAAAGAACAACGAGCTACACACTGACGACTGTTCGCTTTTGCGGAGGAGCTTCGATGAAATATCGCGATAGGGACGCGACTCTCTATCTTTAGCGAGGTTCAAAAGAGGAATGGTTGGAAAGGAAAGAAAGAAGGGAATCGTGGCGGAGCGGGGAAGGAAAACATACGGGGTAATGAGTGTAGGGTCTAGAAGAAAAGAGATCGGTAACGAAGGCGTAAATTGTAATGAAAAATTGTACAGCTTTCACCCTAATTATAATAAAAATTTCGATTCTGGAGCGTCTGATAAGATCTCCAAGGTCCAACCAAGGAATGTTGTTACAGGAGCACTTCTGCTTCTTGGTCCATCGTTTATCGAGGGATCAGGGGTTCTAGCGATCAGAAACGAACACCCAGACGACCATGGTGAATCGCATACGTGTTCTGCCAAATGGAAGAGAAAAAAATATACGGGTGCGTTGCTGGCCACCGCAGCGTAGTGGAGCTTTACGATCGCTTCTGATGCTCGCCGCTGTTGTTGCATTAAATATGATTCACGTGGCGACGAGCCACGATCCGTGGAGCCAGACGTTCTGTCTACAAGCTGAAACCATTTGCGTTGCTGATATTCCGATCGGATACCGACTAAATTATTCGGAACACCGGAATTGGCGGGACGATCTCTGCTTGTCGAATTTTAAACATCGGCTATTACTTTCGTTCTTCTCGTTATTTTTTAACAGACCAAGGGCATCATCGTTTCACTTTAATACGTCACGGTAGTCACTGGTGACAGCCACGGCCATAGCGAAAGGGTTAATCGTCCGTGGCATTTGTCACTAAACGTTTTTGTAAGATTGTGTATATAATTATTTAATTTAATATATAACCTTGTGGTGAGTTATTTTACGCATCGCAAGGTATCTTTTTTTTTTTGAAACTATTTCCGGCAATCTGCTTCCAACCATTCAATTTGTAATATTCTTTTTATGAAAAAATTACAAGATGTTCTTGAAACGTTACTCTTTTATATGCTAAAAGTTTTTATTAAATTAATCAATTAGATGCTTTTTTTTCGACCTCATGACTGCATGTAAGCCCTTAAAGTAACCATTTTCTTCGAAGCGACAGATAAAGCGTTTTTTGAAATTACTGTAACCCGTACGAATATAAAGTACTTGCATTTAGACGGAATTTAAGTGTTGCCAATTTTTCTTCTTCACCATGGTCCATACATTTACACTTTCATAACAAACATCTGTACCACCTACCGATTATCGATCGCTGCTGTAAAACTCGCGGTAAAAATATCCTCACTGACAATGAACATGTTCCGCCGCTAAAAATGGAATCCAGGGGTATGTATTGTAAGTTTACCTAAGATAGTTTCGAACGATTCACGAATATTTTCAAATTAAAGAACAGCACTTGTAGATATTTCCGTGTCTTCGTCGGTATATCACGTACCATAGGTGTCGCAACTCCATCTCCCATCACGGTCGAGTAATCGACCTTTCACGCTACTTCGGAAACGAATCGAGGACCATGCGGTTCGATGATCGCGGTCAGGCGATCTCGCCAGTGGACCATTCTGTTTCCATATATCCCATGCCGATGTTTGCTAATTTCATTGGACGTGTCGTGACGCGTCTATCGTGAAATTTCTTCGGGGTTGCATCCCCTAGCCGGGGTAGTCGGGGTGTCTCGGCAACCTGTTGCTCGCAGTCGAGTTCTTCCTCTTCGAATCGAGCGACGACTCGCCGTGTCTCGCTCGTTCCATCGACGACACACAGTCACCGCTCGGCTGGTGTCGCGTTTGCTCTCTTTCCCGTTGCGGCGGGTTCTTTCTTCCGCTCGTACCGTTCCTCGTCTTTTTCCCTCTTTCCGAGGAACGATGAAACGCCCTTCGTCTGCTTTTCACGCTGCCACGCTCATGTTCGCCTGGTATCGCGAAGACCGAACGCGTCGTACTCTGTTGCTCCGTTCTGTCGCCTCGTCCTCGTCGCACCGTCGCCGCCGCCTATGCGGCTTTTCTCGTCGATCCTTCGCCTCGTCTCCGACGCCTCCGCTTCGTTGTCGTCGATCGCCGCTTTTCTCGTCGTCGTTGGCTCTCTTCCTTCTTCGCGTCACGACGCGACGCTTTCCTCGTTCTTCTCGTTATACGCGTGCCGACGACGATTCTAAAACGGGTCGAACACGATTCGCCTCCTCTATCGCGTACTGGTGCCTTGATCCGATACTCCCTGACGTAGAAGAGCGCGGTCTGTTCCGAGTTTTCTTTCTTTCCTTTTCAAAACTGGCCCGGAATGCGGCTTTCGATTTAAAGTCATTTCAGATAAGAGAGAAACTAACTCGAAGGTAACATACCAAATTGCCATCTTATCGTTCACGTGCTAATCCTTTGCGGTTGTCTTAATTGCTTTACGAGCTTCGGCTTCGGGACGAACATCGCGGGAGATCTTTGTGTTTATTATTTCAAGATTTTTACTATGTAGCTTGACCGCATCGCATGCATCCCGCTGAATTTTTCTATCGGGGTCAGCTCGTACGTTTTATGTAAGGAACGCTTTGCGGTATCGGTCGGGTTGTTACATTCTTTGCGATCGTTTTTACAGAGATGTGAATTATCGCGTGACGACCATTTTATTGAACTCTCGTTTTATCGTCGGTTGCTCTTTTTTTTTTAATTTATTTTTGATTGATATCGACGGACGTTGTTGTATGTAACGGATAAATTGTCACGACATGTAGGACAGTGGCGTGTAAACGATTTACGAGACGTGTCGGTTGGTGAATTTTTATCGACGAAAGAAATTAAATCGATTTACGTAAATTTCCAAAGTATGCGGAACGTTACGACACCACGTTAGACATGTACGGTTAAAATTCTTGGATCGAATTGCAACACGACGTCGATTAGAAACTCGTTTTCCTCGATCTTGATCAAATTTATTGAACCATATTTCCGAATTTTTTTCGTTGCCAACGACGCGACGTGTAACGATAGTTAAATGTACATTATCGTTAATTACCACGGAAATGAAACTTTGGTACATAAATTTGGAAAGCAGATAATTGTTTCGCATCAGTTTATTTATGGTCGAAACCTGGTGCCTCCATAAGAATCTGTTATCCACATTATTAGAAATCCCTTCACTTATTTAATTAGAAATACTCGTGGCAGGTACTTGAAATTACGAATAATAGAAGTAACGAAATACTGCGATAAATGATAGACAAAATTTGTTAAAAATAAAACTACCATCTAGCTATCCAATAACGAAGGGGTTGAAAATTTTAACGGTTTTCTGCAAAAGGAAAAACGCTCTTGTTGGAAAATAAATAACAAAACTATGAACAGAAGGGAGGTTCGAGTGCTCGATGTCATTTCACATTTAAAAATGTGTGCAGCTGCCGTGGACCATTGTCTCGAATCGCCTTTTTCCATGTTGGTTCAACGGTGTCCCGTCAGTCATAACTGTCTCTGAAAAATTATTACCGTCGTCGGACAACGAAACGGACAAGACACGCGTTTCTTCGTTTCTTTTTAATTCTTCTCCTGGTTGGTTTTGTTTCCTATCGCCGCAAACGAGACCGTTCGTGGTACGGGACAACTAATAACAGAGCGGACAGTTTGGAACGATTTGCAGCGCAAAGCTGCTCCTCCTGAACGAAACTCCTTTACGAGGCGATTCGTCCATCCTTGAACGGATTTTGCTCTCGGTAATTGCCTCCCAAGAGCATTATGAAGTAAACCAGGAGCTGGTAAGAGACGTTCTGTTGGTAATTATTGCGGCTTATGCTTCGAATTATGTGAGCTTGAAATTTTCTATGAAATGTCTTTAAGGGGTGAATTTTACAAAATTAAAGCCGACGGTATCTTCTAACCGGAATTTTAAGTGAATTTTTCTAATGAAATTTAGATTTTATGCAGATCTGCGAGCAAAACTTTTAAAGAGTTTCTGAAACCTTTACACCAAAATTATGGAAACGCAAACCAACAGAGTTTTAAGTTATAAAACATCGTAGAGAAAATTTTGCTAAATATACACTGATCAATCGATAATGAATAAATTAATAACTTCACAATTAAAGTAACTCTTATACAATTTCTTAAGATATTATTTTTCCATTGAAATGTCTTTAATTCTCAAAGGCTCGTCGCGTATATCTCGTAAGTTTCGATCACGATTGACCAACGGTTAAATAAATTTGTCAATTTATTCCGTGTGTCATCGAAACGAGTCCCCAGGTGTGTAGAAAGTGTATTTCAGAAGCTCGTTGAAGAAGCTTCGACGTCTCGGTCCACGCTGTACTTAATGGTACGCGTCGTCCCCTTAAAGGCAGCGCTCATTACGCGGAACTTCCGGTGCATAGATCGCAATTGCAGCCTCGGCGTGCAGTCATCTAACGTCGTAAGATGAAAACGCAGCAGACTGGAACTTTCATCCTCGAGCACGGACACGGTTCTCCTCTTCAACCTCGAATCAAATTGTTCTCGGTTCAAAAGGTTCGTGCAATGTCGTATTTCAGTCGGACATCGATCAGTTTCTCTTAATTTTTTTCATTCAACAAACAATTATTTTTGTCAATCGTACTTGTACGACTTCGTAATTGAACGCTAACAAGTTGTGTTACATATCAGTGAATTCAAAGGTGTAATTTTCTTACCTGTTACGTGTCATTTCCAAGTTTGACATTAACGATTGTTAATTAAAATTTCTTGGCATTTTGCACATACGGGTCGAGCTTAAGGAAATGTTCACACGAACGACTTGTCAGCCTCCAGTTGCACGCCTTGATCCATTACATTCTACTTGAAATCATTCGGTTAATCGATTCTCGTAATTGGCATTTGTCACGAACGTGCTACGAAGAGGATACTCGTTAAAAGTGCAATCGATTAGAAGTTTCTTTTCCATCTGACCGCTTCGATTGCAATCAGTCTGAAACTTGGAATATCAGTATTTATCGCGTTTTTTGTTTTAATATATTCGTGTGCTGCACAAGATAGGTGTTTCGAGGATCTACGCATGATTTCATGTTTGATCTAACGATTCCATTTCTGTATTTCATTGAACACCGTCGGATCATCTTCGAGAAATAAATTTCTTTCGTTTGAAAGTCATTATTTATTACAATGTAGCAATCAAGCGTATAGGACAAGCATCGAATGATAAATGAAACGGTATTCGTGGTACCGATGTACGGCTCCGGTTTGAAAAACGATTTATCCCCGTGGAGATCGAGATACTCAACGTTGAAGGGTTTACAGGCGATGATCCGTAAGCCGACGATATGACGAAGTCGTTTCCAGTGGTTCTCGACGAAGAGGTTTCACAAGAGATTCTTTGACTTTCCACGAACAGGTTTCATTGTCACGTGTTCCCGTGAACGAATACGAAATTCTATTTCTAAAGCTTTGAAAAATTTGACGTCACACTAATATTTTCAAAGATGCATGTCAAGTATTTATAGAATTAGGCCAGGGTTTGGATAATATTTGCAATTACTACTTGTATAAGAATGCATACAGAATCGAAAAGGTCTTGGCTCGTTCCTCATTAATTTATTAAAAAGAAGAAAAGATTCTGTAGGTACTCGCGGTTTTATATTTTTCCTGTATTTCTTAATTTTTTCTACGACGACCTACTAAACTTGTTACAAAGATAACTCAATTGATTCTCAAGATACCCTATGTTCTAACGGTATGAATGGTTGGCAACTAGTTAAAAAATGTCAACGAGAAGACATGGCGTTTCTAAGATGTATTTAGCACGGCTAAAAGAGCGAAGAATCACATAAATGTAAATAGAGACACCTTTGTTCCGTACCGAAGAATGTAAAGTAACGTTTCGTAAAACAACCATTACATAATCGTTATCATACTGTCTTTCGAATAGTTCCTCAAAAGAAGCGCACACCTTGTTCAGAAATTCCAATTATCCCACAAGGTGTTAATTCGTTAATTGTAAGTCGTAGATTTCTGTTTATTACTTTCGCCAGTAAAAATGGAAAAAAGTATAAAACTGATACAAATTTTTCAGCTTCTACCGTTTGAGGGCTAATTGGACGGCTATTAACCGCATTCTTTCGCAATCGTTAATTAATTTTCAGGGACGCGTACGTTCGTCGTTTATAGCTCAATTAAAGGGTTAATCCGTTCTTGACGATCGTCCAGTTCCCAAAGCACGAAACGAACGTGGTCGCAGACGGTGTTCCACAGGTGCCATTACAACAATTTCTCGCGTGCCCAGGCCAGTACCCTCCGGACAAAACGGTGCCCCCATTGTTGGTCCAGTTTCAGAATCAATGCTTCCGCTAAGAACACACTCGACCGACGACTTGTTTATAACCACCCCTATTCGCATTGTAACGCGAACCACTCGCACGGCTATATTCTTTCGAACAAAGACGAAGATCCTTTCGACATTCCACGAATAACTGGCCAACAACCTGGGGCCCTTTTTTTTCGGTCCACGGTTACTCGATATACGTCTCACGTGCGCTCGTGGAACACGTTCGTAATGGAGATGAAAAATTGCGCCCTTAACCCTTTCATCTTTGGCTGAACGCTCGTTGAAAGTTAAACTTAATCCTGGCTACGGGATCAATAGTTAATTTATTTTCAATTATTTTTCATTTGAAATCAAGTATTGATTCGACGCTGGTTGTTCTAATTTTAAGAAAAATCAACTAGATATAATATTTAGTACTTAGAATTCCAGCTTTTAACTCTTTGGACTCGAAGCATTTTTGGGCGTAATCGGGTCTAATCTAATTTTCCAGCTATGTCGGAAGAAAAGTGTTAGAAATATTTGAGAATCTGTTTATTTTTATTCCCTCCTTTAATTTTCTATATTTTGATACGGGTGAAACTGAAATTTCGCATTTTAGAATATTCCGATAAATTAAATACGACGCCTCAGAGGCACCACTCGAGTGCAAAGGGTTAATTATCTATCTGAAATTTTGTTTTCTTTAAAAGTAGAATTGCGTTTCTAGAATAGTTACAACTTATGGATTGAATAATATTAACTTTAATTTCCAAGTTTTAAGATTTTCAGTAGAGTCAAGTTTGTGGGTACACGGATTAAGTCAGTTTCAGAAGATTACATTTGCCTCGTGTTAACAGCGAAAGCCATTTCTGGTTGACGTTTATTCCATACGTTGAATAATTACAGTTTCCACGTATTTGTAATTCTTTTCTGTTGCGGGGATTTGAACGATTGATCGCTCTACGTTAGTGTCGACGAGTCGATTCGAATGTAACAAAACGTCTCAACATTTTCTTGTCGAATGTGAATTAATAACAATTCGAAGGAAAATCTGTATACAAATGCGTTATATTGAAAATAAAATTACAGGTTTTAATGATCGACGAAACGCTTCAAATTATTCCCAACGTCGTAACTCCTGCCTACCTGAAGTTGAAGAAAAGATTTCTACAATAGCGGGCCACTCGTAAGATCGTTTGAGCCAGAAGGAGCTCGGAGAACAACATCTCGAGAAACGGTACCATCAAAAGCGTTACGAAATAAAAGTTTGTAGAGGAAGAGAATAATCCTTATTTGTCTCGTTTCCGTTCACTCGACTGAGAACCCACGAAACTCTTCTTCCTGTGCGTCTTGACGACCCCCGTTGAAATAGTTCGAATCGAGTCGAAGGGATTATGGAAGATCGATACGTTTTCACGAAGTCGAATCGAGAGAAAATGGAAACGCGTAGGTGCAATGGACAGTTTCGAAACACGACCTTTCGTAGATCACAATCCCATCGCAAACTCTTATCATGGAATCGATTCGTTCTGCTATCAAACTCATCCCGTTCGATTCGACAGCAATTTTTCGTTAAACTTTGACAAACAAAATAAACGCGAATTTAAATTAATTTTGTCTTGATCAAAAAGTTAAACAAAATTTACCCAGCGACATCCAACGCTGACGTTTCGTTAAAATTTGTTTGAAAGACAAACGCATTGTTCGTTTTCCCAGTTTCGTTGCTCGTTATAGACCACACGTGTCGGTTGTTTCTTTCGAAATCTGCTTCGGTAACGCGAGTCTTCTTAGCACAAAAGCTTGGGACAGGCTAACGGACACAGTGCGTTAGAACACAGACAGCAAACGGGACAACGTTTGCAGCGAACAGTTAGTGAAATTCCATTTCATAAAAGAGCTGGAAAAGGGTGGTGGATAGAGCAAAGAATAGAGAGGAGAAAGATTAAGAGGCGTCAGAGTTATGAGAGTTTCATTATCGCGTTAACTGATCGCTGAACAAGCCACGCGATGAATGCACGCGGTTGAAGATTCAACTTCTAGCAACGTTTCTCCAATCCCACTGATTGCACGTAGATTCCCAGCTCGATTGCTCTCTAATCTGTAATAGAATCTGCAGTTTACGCCCGTTGGTTCAAACACGGACGAACCTGGATGATAGTAAGGTCGCTCGTTCAAAGATTTTGGTCGCCGGGGGCTGAAAATGATCTCGTCGTTTTTATCGTCTTTCTGGCACATCGATTTATACATTTTTCAGTCTCATCAAACTTAAGACAGAATCTGATGCGCGTCAAATGATGAGATTTGATCAATTATTTGTTTGTTACTTATTTTGATAATCCCTTGGCAGTATGTGTCCTGTTATAGCTAGATTTATTCTAACTTTTGAGAAGTATAGGCACGACAAAATCTTGAAAAATTTACTACATGGAATGAACAAAAAATATGTTAACGACTGTGATAGGGGCTATCTGAATGTAATTAAATTATTTAAAATAGTAAAAACGAAACTTAGAACGTCATTCATTTTAACCTGAAAATTTATAATTTTTATTTAAAATGTTGTTATATTATAATGGAAGTAACTAGGTGTTTGGTAATTTTGTATCATTTAACGCGAATAGAATTGCATGAAAAAAAATTTGATTTTGAAAGAAAAAAAGACAATATGTTAACCTAACCTACCTCTATTTTATCATAAAAATCGCTTCTAAATAATTGAGTCATTAACACGTGTGTTTTTAAGTGACCAAGGCCTTTGATTCGAACAGTATATCTGGCTTTTATGCGGGCATGTCACGAAATTGAACATTTATTGGCGGAACGTCCAGGTGGAAGTGGACGTTCGCGGTTTTCATCCCGACGTCAATTCGAATTCCCGAATTTTATGAGAGCATTGACATGCCAGCGTCCCGGAAATCGCGCGGGAACTCGTTATTGGTCCGTCGCGAGCGTTTCCGATCGCTCGCGGCATATATCCACGAAGCGTTTCTTTCTTTGTCTCTTTAATTGGAATACCGTTACCACGAGCATGTAATCGATCAGATCGCATATTTGAATCGTGGCGCGATATAAAACGACCAAAAAAAAAAAAAAAAAGAAAAAGGAAAACACGATACAGGGAAGTTCAAGCTGAAAGTACAAAAATGAAGAAAATGAAACACAGGTGTCGTAACCGGATTGAGCAAACGCATTAAGTAAAGTATGCGCACGTAGTACAAGCTGGAGGATCGATTGTGCTTTAACTTTTTAACGAGAATATTTCGCGTAACTTCCTGTTTGAAAGGTTCTCGCAAGGTTAATCGTGAATTGCTTTATGGAAACGTGGTTTCTGTCGACGAATAAAGGATTAAGGAAAAAAGAGATTGTACTTTGTACACGTACGATAGGAAGGATATATTGCACCGTGTGAATTGAGACCGTGTAAATCGAATAAATCAATGAACAGTGTACGTGATGTAAAGAAGGCTATAAAATGACAGTATTGAAAGGGGTCAAATAAGGGACAGGCGTGATTGCATAAACGTTCACAGTTTACTTATAATTAGCAAAATTAATTGGATATTTATAAGGGTATACCAGTTTTCTTTCAATTCCAATTTTCAAAATTTATTACATTGTTTTCATTTTTCTTTCGGTACCACAACTGCCACGTCAGCTATACGTGACGCTTGAATTTGTATAGATTACTCATTACTTCCATTCGCCTAATTAGAGATATTGGAAACCAGAAACAACGAATTGAAAATATTCGTTTGAAATAAAAGTGCCAACCGATGAAATTTTCAACAGCTTCAATATGTCAGACAGCGTGTTAACATTTTCCTCGGCCCTTTAGCCCGAAGCTCGCCCAATTACATTCGCGCGTCTCTAACCCATTGTCCCGTGGGAGCAACGACGACCCATATTCCTCTGTCGGATTCCCGTGTATCGCGATAGGTCGCAATAACGAGCGTTTGCGCGAAATGCCAGGCTTCTCGTTACTTTTTCTCGCTTTCTTTTCACGACCGCCGCTCCCGAAGACAGCCTCTTGTATGCACGGTGCATTAGCGAGGATCCCTGTCGAAGCAAGCTTCCGCTGTAACCACCTTAGACAAAGGTTCCTTTGCGCCTGCGACGCGAAAGTTTGCCTTGTTTCAGCTTCGCGGCTCGTAACTCGCGATCATTCGTTCACCGTCCTGACATTTCTTTGGTATTTTTCTCGTGTACGAGATTGTCGCTCGAAACCATCGTAAAACGAAGTACATGGGTTGTCGTTTGGTCGAGATTTACGAGACACTGTTGCCAAGCCAAAGGGATTAATACTCCCTCTGTCCTAAAGTCCTAGGAAGTTTTTCGAGTCCGCAGGGATCACGGGATTATCCTGTTACGTATAGGTACCGTTGGTATGCACTAATTTGAATAATAATTCGAGATGCGATCCCTCGAGGATCGACGAGGAAGAGAATTGTCTTAAAGTGAGTTAGACGTTAGGTGTAGCCTGGTTAGAAAGACGGTGAATTATTTGACGACTAGGATTATGGGTACTCGGGAGTTGCGGTGGTTAATAGGTAAGTTTACAGGCGTTGTGTTTCAGAATTTCAGAATAGACTTGAGCTTTGGATTCTTTTTTTTTTTTCTGAGATTAACAAGAAAATGATTTTCGTTGATGGTCGTTTGAGGTTTACGAGTATAGGGGTGGAATATCTGGTTCTTTGGCTAATCCTTAACCACGGAAGGGTCAAACGTCTAAGTGAAATCTGTAGTTGTTCTGTGGAAAGAATATAAAATCGCGATGTTTTCGTATATCTTGCATCAGAATTCTATGGCATAGAGGTAGAAAGAAAATTACGATAAATATTTCTTTTTTTAGCTAACAAGTGCACTTTACTATAAGGTACCCTTTGATCTTTCCTATTTTCATATATATTGTACTGTTTGATCACCTGTGTAATTTGACTTTTTAACTATGGGTCACTTTTTTTTCGTTTCGGAAAAATTAAATTCAGAGATCAACAACTTTATTCCAGTTGCTTTTTCCTTACTTTTTTCTTCTAACTAGTTTCTTTGATCGCTACTTAACGTATTAAAATAGAAAAAATAAATTAGTTAGAAAAAAAAATTAAAAAAAGCAAATAGAATAAAGTTGATCTTTGAGAGATTTAAACTCTCGTACCATAGCCGCCTTGCTACGCCAATGTACGTTATATATAACTTAAACGTATAAATGGATTATTTTTCATCGCTAATTTCTCTGAAACGACAAAAAAGTGGCCTATAGTTAAAAAATCAGATTACACAGGAGATCAAACAGTACAATATAAAAGATCAAGGGATACCTTATAGTAAGATTTAACTGAGCATTGCACAAAAACAATTTGGAGTATTTTCAATGTTTTTACAGGAGGAAGGCACATATTGTCGAAAATTGACTTAAAAAACGAGCTATTTTTATTCAGAGCGCTAGTGTCGTAAACACCCAATGAAATTATACGAAGTATCTTTGTAAACACCAGCTAAGGATACAGAAAGGTCTTTTCTAAAGCTGCAAGCACACATCTCATCCTCCTGTGTTTTATTTTTTTCATTTCCTCGTTTCACCAACACCTTTCTCGTCCGTGTAAACGCTAGGCTCGCCAGAGGAGCTGTCATTAAAAATACAATCCGCGCGAAAACTCTCGCGTTGTCCACTCGCTCGCAGGCAACGATTCTGTCGTTGTTTTCGATACACGAAGGCTTTCGCTTGTAGCTCGCATGAATGAAGCACCCTCGCAGGCAGAAAAGCTTTCGACACTCGCTAGGAAATATTTGCCTCGTCTCGCGACGGCATCTGTTCGTGTATACGTATACACACAGCCCTACGGGGCAAACAGAACCGACCCGTGAATGAAAATCTTGGCCGTCGTTGTATCGTAAACGCGGAAGACTCTCGTCGCGAGGTCGTTGGCCCTGAAGCGGCCTAGACAATAGACGGCTCCTTCGTGAATGGTACAATTCGTCCGGTTCGATGACATTATTGGTTTTTCTGCCAATATTTGCGCGGGATTTATGCCCGCCTTCCGTTTCAACCCCGCTCGTTCGTATCGGTCTGTTGTGTGTACGCCGTATTTCGATCGTCTCTATTCCTCTCGCCAATTGTCCGCCCGTTTTCGTCGAAATAGAGAGAGAGAGGGAGAGGGAGATTCGAAGCTAATTTGGCCGCCGTCTGGGGCTTTTTTTTCGTCGATTTCGCTGAAATTACATGCACATGGTTGCTGCGGCTATGCAACGGCAGAAAATACGAGGGAACTAGTCGCGTTCGGGCTTTAATACGGTCGAACGTTAAGGTAGACGGCATACCACCTGGATACTTTACTAGCTTATAAATTAACTGTTATTTGATGTACAAAACGAGAGAAGCAAAAGCGTAGATAATTAAAATGTAAGAGGGTTGGGTTGAATAATAACTCCTTTGAAGTATTTATTTAAAACTCAAGGTAATACTTTATGTATTCAATATTTCTCGATACTTTTTATAATATAGTATTGGTTCTGTATTTTGTTTCCATTTAATATGGAACTTAAAATGTAAAGCAGAATTGCATAAAACATTACATAATCCTTCGCTGTCACGAGGCGTTTAATACGTTCAATTTAACTGGACGTTAATCGTGTTGTCGATGGGAAAAAAAGTACACCCAGACGCGAAAATCGAACATTTAGCAGGCGTACGATAACATCCAGGAAAACACCGAAGAGTGCACGGAAAAATATTTAAGCTATAAACAGAGAAGGATCCTATTTGCCCAGTGTCAATGTACACATTTCGATGCAAACGGAACGACTACGACGCTCGTGCATGTAAAATCCAGTATCGTTCGTGTTTCTTCGTCCTCTCGTTGTTTCGTGATTAATTAAAATCCGTCTCTAATTAATTCCTCCGCGTTTTCGTGCCCGCGTTAATCATCCTTCTTTCGCGAAATTGCAAATGATTTACGAGGAAAATTTTCTTGGACGTCTTTCCACGGCCGGGAACACAATGCTGACCGAGTTTCTCGGACTTCCTTCAATCTGTCCCCGTGGCAGCAGGTGCATTCTTCGCAGGTCCATTTCTTTCGACACGATCCACGATCATTTTCGAACGAGCAATTTCGTGGCTGTTTCAGGTAGAAAGAGCCCTTTTCTCTTTCGGCCACCGGGACATGGATTTAGCTACAAATTAGTTCTCTTTGGTTGGTTTTGGCCGCGACGAATCTTCAGGAAAGATCGATGGGCTGATTAAAACTAGAGACGTGACAGATTTTTCGAAAATCCTGTGAAATATCGTGGGCGAGACATTTTTTTGTTAATCAAAAAGGGTATAATTATTAAGTTTGCGAAGGCGGAGTGTTCTATTGTGCAAATTTTAAACGATTCCAGATTTTTAATTGAATTATTATTATTGTAGTTTATTTTGCTAGGGTTTGGTAAAAATTGTTTCCACCAATTAACGCAATTAAGTCATTATTACCTACTTCGATAACATTGAATTACAATGTTTAACAGCTGATTATGAAGATTTTCAAACACGTCTAACAGCAGCAAACGTTTGCATTGAGATATGAATAATGGATCGCAAAATTTCAATATTGTTCCACGAACAATCGATGAATAGTCGGATGACTATTCGCTTTCGATCCTCGGGAAAAGATCTCTGCCGGTGAGTAGTGGGCAAACAAATCTTCCGCTGATGACTATTGATTTAGGACGAACGATTGTGTATTTAGTGTTTTGCATTTCGCGACCGTACATCGTTTCTTTCTTACCGATGCTCAACTCGAAAACGATTGAGACACAACGTATTTTGAGATTGCTTGTACATATTCTTGTTTTTCTAGTTAATCGAAGACTATTTCACATAAAAAAAAGTCCTGTCCCAATTCTTTCATTGTTAAAACGTAACATTAGCACGAGTGACAGTAAAAGAATATAATTGTTTAAGTTCTAAATTTAAACCCAACGTGTAGTACTAATTTTTCTTTTATTTGTTTTACATCTTGTGTGAATCATTCGATTAAATGAAACTTGAAATATTGGTCGTAAGATGATATCAAGATATTAGTCTTTATCTATTTCATTAAAGCTGACAAATGGATGTCGCTCATTTGCATTAAAACGATCGACAAATCTTGACTTTTAATTTCATTCATTTCGAAAAACAAGTGGCCACCTACGTCCAAAGCCAGAGTGCCTCTTGAACGTCTCAGGTGTAACTCGTTAAGAAACCAGTTTCCGCTTCTTGTCTCAAGAATTTACATCCTGCATCCTCTTTGCGACTCGCTAACAAACAGATTCCAACAAGTCTATTGCTCATAAAACAAACATCAACAGAGACAACTATTGTTCGCGCACGATTGTTGTAACTTTCGTGATAAACGAATGGAAAAGTTGTTCGAAAGAAACACGAGACGAACGATGCTCACGGATGATTAATCGACGGTACACGGTGATCTGGACAAACGTCAGGCCGTATTTCCGGCCAGCAGAGATTCCAAATGGTTATGGCACACGTGATTAATCTAATTGATGTGGCATCTCGTGTTCACCGCGTGGGCACACGTGGAACACGCGTGCACTGCTGCACAGGACATTCGTGCATGAGTTGTCGCCGCACTGTCTTCATTAATTAGTGTTTTGGCACGGTCTAATGTGCCGAACAGACGCGCATCCGATCGCGTTTTCGATCTTCCGATCGGTGTCCTCGACACTCGTCCCGTTCGCCATTGTTTGGAGGTTGAGTGCCATCTTGGGTTCTTAACCCTTCTGATGTGACTGGTGCTCACGTCGCACAGACATATACGTGTGATAAAATTGTTTATTCTGTCTTTATTCTGTAGCATTTCGTTTTATTTAGGAATATGCAAAAGTTTTCGCCGTTTTTTTAAGCTACTCTTTGTACTAATATTTCTACGCGGCGACGCGTTAGGGGTGGTAGTTTCATTTCTCTTTCTTTTTAAATTTAATGCCTTGATTTGGTATGTAGAATTGCTAATGCAAATTCAATGATATCCGTAGATAATAGAAAGTTTTGGGTGCATCTAATATTTACTTAAATACATTCTTACACCTTTAATAAACACGATGGATAAATGAAGGAAACGTTTCAAAAGAGAGCTGTGTACAGTTGCATAAAGGAAGCTTTAATTAATACAACTCCCCGTCGGTCTCGTGGAGAATTTTCTTAACGCCACTCGAAACGGAGCTGAGCGAAGCGGATTCGCGTCTCGAACCAGGTAATTGACTTATCACTGAGGAAAATTCAGACATCGTCTGGCGGCTGGCTACACCGTCTGACTTTATTTCTTCGTTACGAGAACTCGTCACTCGAGAACCCGTTTCGCGTGAACAAGGGACGTTCCCACTAAAAATCGCTCGTTTTCAAGGGGGCGAACTTGAAATTAACCGCAGCCTTTTTGTCCTTTCGCATCAACGGCTTTCGTGGAAGCGGATTTTTACGCGTCTGACCACGTTGCTTCTTTTTTCACGAGCAGCATCCTCTTCAACCCTCGAACCGAGAAAGGCAGGCGTTTGTAGAAAGTTCGTCTGCAACTCGAAAAACGAAACAGAAATTCCATGGAATATAACGTTGGTGTTTCGTGAATGAGGGTTGTTTTAATCCGTATCGAAATTCTTAAGGATTCATCTTATTTATTGAAAGAAATTAACTTACTTGGGGATAAAAGGAATATTACTTCCATTTTGCATCGAAATCTTTTAGTATTCATTTTTATTTTTACGTGCAAATATTTACCAAAGCGCTACGGTTATGTAAGGTTGTATAAACGCAAATTACTTCTGTATTTAACCGTAGTTCTCAGTAGTGAATAAATCTATTATTTTACTTTCCTGGTATTCAACCATTTAACAAAATTATTTGCAATCGATTAAATTAGGATATTCCCCTTTAAGATAGATCACAAATTCTTGTGAAAATCCACGGATCGATCAAACAGAAAGAAATATTTCTTTACACCTTTGTCTTACACTCGAGAGAATGTCTGCAAAATTGAATCGCCGAAATACGTTCCTTTTTCTCGTTTCACCTTCAAACTTGGCCGTGAGAATTTAGAGCAATTCTTTTCTCGCGTGCGCACTTTCAAAGACGTCGAGAACTCTTCGACAGTTGTTGCGACCTGAGGCTCGAGCACCGAGCTTTTCCGTGGATTTGTTCCAAAAACGTGTCGTCGCGTTTGCTTGGGTTTCCTTGTGCGCGACGCGAAAACGTTGACCCTTTCTGTGCGAGCTCTTTGGTGTCGGGAACAACCGGAAGTCATGCAAAGCGAGATTGGTGAATAAGGTGGCTGGCTGATGACTTTCCTTTGTCGGGAAAGCAGCCACATCGTCGACTGAACCGACTCAAAAGCAAACACTGAGACACTGGATCTGCACTGTCACATTGAAATAGAATTTCTTTAAGGGCTTACATGCAGTCATGATGTCGAAAAAAAAGCAATTTTTTGTGAATTTTCATAGTGGCAAGATCGTGGCAATAGTTTCTAACTTATTTTATACACGGGCCTAAAAAATGTAGTTTTGAGGAAAACGTGATTACTGTTTTGGGTATCAATAAATGTAAGAACAAATTTTTTTTTTAACTTGCATGGAATCATCGATTCCAAGCCCATATTGGGGATCCTCAACATTAGCTCCAGCATCCAAGACACCCCTCTTTAAAAATATGAATTTTTTCGACCTCATGACTGCATATAAACATAAAACAAAAAATGATAAAAATGTAAATTTAATCTTGCAAACGTAATATTACATGACTGGATCTCTGTTTCCTATCATAAACATAAGATTAGAAGGTGTTTGCGAAATGCGAAACAGAGATGAAAAATAGTATTCGTCGGTTGATAAACCTTACTTGTTTGTATCTTGATTTTCTGGTTCAAACTTCTTGAGAACCGAACGAATCGAGAGACAATTGCTTCACGAACCGGAAAACGCGTTTCCGAACACTTGCTGCTCTTAACTGGTTCGTTTGCTCGTACGTGTCTTAGAAATCGGGCTGTTCCATCCCATAAGAGATAAACGTCCATGAATAACATTTTTGTCCCTTGAAAGGGTCGTCTCATGAAAATCCGGCTTCCGTTATCTGAAACGCTGTTATCATAAGGCGGTGGTTTGCGGGTTACACGATAAACGGTAACCTGCTCGTATGTTTAACCAAATGTTATGAGATGAAAGACCAACTTCCGAAAACTATGATGTTTCCACTGCCGGTTCGTGTGAACCAATGAAAATAGTTGGTGATTTCGTTTTAAGCTCTTTAATAATTTTACATACTTTATAGATATTTATTTTAATGATGTTATTTTAACGGTATTCAATCCAATTCATTTTTGCTATAGTAAATTTCATCTGCTGGGATTTTTATGAGGTTTCAAAAATTTCCAAAATTTTTACCACCATACAAACGAAATATAATTTTCTCCGTGAATTTTATTTAGGATCAAATGTCATTTAATACAGAGGTTAATCTATGGTATAACAGTTCACTAAAGTATAATTCTTGAATGATTCTAATCTTCCTATAAAGAAATTAATCAAATTCGTAGAAAATTTACCGCATCAACGAAATCATAGAATGAAAGGAAAATAACACGATTCATTGTCAAGCAAATTTTGTTGTGTGGTTCGTTGCCGTCGATATCAATATCCATTACGATGTCGCGAATTCTTCGTGGTCGCCGACGATTTTGCCTCTTCCTCTACGTGCTTCGGCGGTCAATAAATTCTCATTTCGTAGCCGACGTTCGATTCTCGTTCTCAACCATCTGCTGTGCTGACTGATAACCGGGTCTGAATTTAGTTTATAACGTCGAAATCGCGAATCGCGGCTCGTCCGGACGAGTATCTACAGGGACGCAATTTCAAGACAATGGGCGACGTTGATGCATAGAACGGGGATAATCGTCGACGATTCGCAGGTATTCCGTGTATTCCGGGAACTGAAGGTATTCGATGATTCAGAGTAGGCCAACAGAACAGGGCCATGTGTACTGGTATACGAGAATAATTAGATTCATCTGTTTCGATCGGGCGAATCTGTTGGAGATATGAAATATTAATTGTTTATCCAGCGACAGCGAGTGATATCTTCCTATTATTCTTGCTCGAATCTCAATTTTCATACCGTGAACGATGATCGTTGAAACAGTTGCGATTTGAATGTAATTTTCCATTCTATGTCATTTGTATGTTTCAAATGATTTAATACTAGAAATCTGAGCTAAGAATATTTAATTTAACATTCGCAACGATGCCACGGGGAAATGAAAAGGCTAGCTTCGAACATCGCGATGTCTAATTTTCACGACGACAACAGTCATGACATATTTCGTGTCACGATTCACTGTCACGTGAAAACGTACCTTTCGTTCGTTTTGCACGCCCCAAGAAATCGGTTCACCGATGACTCGTTCGATTATCCCGAACGAAATTTATTCATCGTGCAGAAGGGGATACGTTGTTCCAAGGCATTGCCAGCTACCTGTATCGCTTTTCCATGGCGAGCGTGTTACTTTGCGCGCCGATGGTGCATGACAAGCTCCCGTGGCGCTTTCTACGGCGTTTATTAAAACGCTTCGGTGAAAGGAGCGTAGTCGCGGGCGCGAAAGACTTTTTCAAACGTTGCCAAAGGTCGAGCGCGACCGCTAACGACCAACCCGAGTGATTGAAATACCGAGAGAAAGAGAGAGAGAAAGCCCTCCCTCCCCTTTCACCCTGCCAACGTAGGCCCGTTTAATTAATCTTAATTAACCGTGTTAAAAAAGTCGCCCTCCCTATTTACTCGTCGGCTGTAATTATCGGGCGAGCAGGTTCTGCTTTCTATAAAATCTGTTAGCCGGCAAATCGACGATAAAATATGATCGATTGGTGATTTCATGAATCCGAATAATTTCAAAGTTGAGAGCTGTTTTACGCGTGTTTGGGATGGTTGGTAATTAACATGCTTTCGTTTATTACCAGTACATTTTATGGGCTGGTGGCCTGAAGGCTTAAGGTATTGCAGATATTTATTTCATACCATAATACGATACGTTATACATAAAATAACATATAACGTATTGATTGTAACGTAAGTGGTGTTAATTGACATGAAATCTAGAACGTTTGATACCAATACCTTTGAAAAATGAATACATAATTGTATCATCATTTCCAAGATCTTATTTCAGCTTCAATATCAAAATAATTAAGCAATAGTAGGGTATTCGATGATCGAATGTGTTCGAAATTAATCAGCTTTCAGCACAGTACGGATGATGAACGCGTAACGAGAACTCGACAGAGAATCGAAGGCGGATTAAATACATTACACGGGACGGTTGAAAGCCGATAATTACAATATTCGCGAAGCACGGACCACCGGATGACTTATGGCCAATCGTAACTACTAACACGGTGCGCGGTGTGATTATGCTAACGTTAATAACAAGTCGGCTTTACAAGAACCGGCTTGCTGCCCGCGGCGTGTTCTGCGGTCCTGAGCAGGGTGGGTTCTGTCCATTACGAAAATCTCGAAAATTAGCTAGCCCGTAATTTTCAAACCAACCCGACACCCTGATATCTGCTTGGTATCCTCGAACCGTTGAATTCGGCGAAAATACCAAGCACCTTTGGTTTCTCTACTCTTTTTTTCAATTTCTGTAACTTTAAAAGAACCGCCCATTAATAAAAATTAACGTCTGTTCATGTTCATCAAAAAGACACGTGTGTATTTAAAATGCATTAAGCGATATGTACATCTGTATAGTTAAAGATTAAAAAAAGTAATCGTATTTATTTGTCTTATTTGTTTGTTCAAAAATCTGGGGGAGAAAAAACGAAAACTAAAGAGAATAAAATGTTTCGCATCGATTTGTTCGATGGAGAATAATCTAAATCAAGCATGCCTTTTAATTAGCAGAATGTGCGCTACGAGCGCGTTCCTGAGTCACAAAACGGAAGTAGGGTTACCACCGGTTTCGCCAATTAATACGTCGCTGTACGTACATCAAAGTCGTCGTTCGAAGCGGCGTTAATGGAAAAGTCAAACACTTGGCGAAAAGAGGTGACACCTTTCACGAGGCGGGAAAGCCGCGCTAAAGCGTTCCAGCTGTTCCAGCAAAGCGTCTTCCGCGAAGCGGTTCCATGGACCAGTTTAACGGGGAAAGCAAACGGAAGTGCTTTGATGCTAAGCAGGAAATCGATGGAAATTTCAATTCCAATTGATATTGAAAACAGGGCTTTTACGATATCTGTTTATCAATTATCCTACCTACGTTGCAAAAAGAAATTTATTCTGAATTTATGATTAATTATCCGGTGGGAGTCATAATTTTCGATGTAACGTGAAAGCTACGTGACATTTCGTGTCATGACGGTAAAGGTCGCAATTCGCTATCGTGTGAAAACGAACCTTTACTCATGCTCGTACGACCTTTCTAATGAGATACAATAATTGCTTTCGACAAAATATTCTCACTCTAATATTGGACCAACGGAACACCTTTGTTTTCAGATAATACACATCACAGAATTCATAACGTAGCAAATGAACATGACGTTGATAGTCATTCGTTCAGGTCTTTTTTTAGGCCGACAGTTCATTAAACATATGTCACTGTAAAGTATATAATTTCGAAGGAAAACAGTGTTCATAATAAATAATAAAACAAAATAACAAGCTTAAGTAGAAAATAACACACATGAAATAGTCAGCTCGATTTGTCCATCCCCTGAAATGGAAACAACAAATTTCTTCCATCGGACAGCAAGTTTTTCCAAAAGATATCGCCGTAGGAGATCTCGGAGCGTCAACAGAGAGTTCTGAGATATTTTATTAAAAACTTTTCTCGGCGAGAAATCGACGTGTTCGAGAGGCACAGTCGAAGACGGGGCGAGAATCGTCGTATCCTTTGGAGGCAATCGGGCATGTCCAGCTGGTCGGATCTTATATCTTGGTGCAGCCGTTGCTGCTGACGCTCCTTGTTCACCGAATACCATAAGGAAGAGGATGTTCCCGTGATCCATTTATCACTGACCCGGCCAGGAGCCGGCCGGAAGTACAAAGCCACGTACAGTGAGCCTGTCGGTGTTCTTGGCCGGGCCGACTGACTTAATTACTAACCGAATTTCGTGCTGGCCACTCACGCGCCCGATAGAATGGAAGTTTCATGATTAATGAACGTTTTCGTCGCGATGAAAATTCATTTGTCTCATAGTTTCTCTTGTGATCTGGATATTTCGCTTGAAATACGGTTTCGAGCAAAAAGTAGATATTTGTTCTGCGCGTTTGCTTAACATTCGAAGCGATTTTGTATTATCAATGTTGTATCTACAAGAATATATTCTTACTTTTCCCAAAGATTCATCAATGTGTATCAGCTGAAAGTTGAGGATGTAATATCAGCTAGGAAATTAATTAGATCCTTGGTTCTGATCAATCATTCAAGATATTTTCGGTATTTGAACACATCTCGACGATCGTCCAAGGTATTTATACATCGAAAAATCTTCGCGGTGAATTCTCCACGGTGGTCGGTTCTCGTTGGTCGCTAGACGATCCCATAGCAGATACGCACGCGAACGATTTATCGATCATGGTCAAATTTAGCCAGCATCGCTTAGGCTCGTCTCGATTCAGCCTGAAACTGATCGTTTGTTTCTCCTTTAAACGGAGGCTGCTCGCGGATTTTGCTTGCGCTGGGTCATCGACGACACAAAACACGTTGCCGTCCGGTAAATCTCGATTATTTTTCTTCGGTTAAATCCTACGAGTTTCGTCTCACGTTTGAAACTCACCGGTCGAGAGAGCGCTGTCTCGGGACAGAAATTTATTTTCTCGGCAGAGTTCCCTTCGAACGGGCACGGTTTCCGGCCACGACGGAACCACGGGTCGATTTATTACGAAACTTCCTCTTATTATTTCCCGTTCTTCCGCCGGCTTCGCTATTGGAAAACGAAAGAGATAAGGGGAACCGTCGCCTGCACGACTTCACGCTCAATTGCGATCGCTAGTTATGGCTGGTTATCGCGTTCCTAGCACCCTTTGCTCCTAAACGCACGCTCGAGAGTTCAACGGGTGAATTTCGTCGGGAACCTGCGAGAAATTGTCACATCGATTGGAAGAAAATATTGTGTCGTTTGCTCGTGTTTTCATACAACGGCTGACACTAAATATTCCGCCTGTAAATATATCGAACTCGATCTTAATTAATTTCAACCTTTATACTTTATGCTATTATAATATTCAAACACCTGAGATGTTTTTATATTTTACAAAATTATTTGAAATAAGTAATAAATAAGCTTGGTCCTCGTCATGTACAGAAATAGAATTCTCTGCAGTGATTCAATTGGCAAAGTAATGACGTAGCCATGTAAGAATAGTTAATCGGACCCGTTACGTTTATCGATCGGAAACGGGGTTCGACGACGATGCTGTACACGTTGCTTTCACGGATGTCACATCTCGACGCGAATGGCACGAGACATGCGGAATTCTATATTTGTCCGTGAGACTATTTATATCATGGCGCTTGACGTGATCCTTAATACGTATTCGTGGTCGCAAAAAATGTCATCAAGCCAATTATCACTCGTGATCGCATCGCGGTAGACCATAGTCATACGATCACCTTGCGCTCCTGAAATTCTATGAATGAATCCAGTAAAAGTGTATAAAATTCTTTTCATTCTAGCTAAAAATATTATACTGTTCGGTAGATGTTATATTATTATAAATTTGGAAATTATAGAATCTTATATCTTTAGGAGTATTATATTTTTTGAAACTTACAAATTATAACATACTATATCTCCGAAAACTTTTAAACTTTAAACATAAGGCTGTTTAACATTTTATTTTTGGTACTCCTCGTATTCTGAAATATTTTTCTTCTCGATTTTAACCAACGCACAGTATCTCATATACGTTTATTTCCCATTAGTTCGAAAATATCGTGGAGAAAAAAAACTGGTGTTCAATACTTCAAATGGAATGATTTCAAGTTGGACAGGTTCGAATGGTACGGATCGAATATCTAAGCGGATCCGTTCGACGTAGCAGGTGGTAATACGTCGAGCAATAATTTGTACGGGCGATTTAATCACCGCTAGACGGGGGCGGGGCTGAAGTTCGCTGATTAAAATATAAATCGCGGTGTCCACCGAATCAGATTAAATCGGCTGACGGCGTGGCTCAGTTAACACGGGTCCACTATGATTTAGAGTCAAATAACGACGCCGGATGATTTAGGACCGTGTACCTGCGATCAAAAGGAGCGTGAAAAAAAAATACCGAATATTTATTTTTTCCATTAAAATTGTCAACGCATCGGCAACAAAATTGGCCCGAGATGGAATCGACGATGTATTTTGAAAGCTCTTGAAATTTTTTGAAACCTAGACGTTTTTATACATCACTTTTGTTTATGTAGCGTTTTTGTTTTTTTAATTTTATAATTTTTAATTTTTTAATTTTGATTTATTTTCAACGTCTTTATTTCAAAGTTTGCCGAATTCTGTGACAGACCGATTGAAAGTTATTTACCATATTATATACCATAGCCATCATATTATTTATCAATAGTACTATTATCAATTTACTCGAAAGTGAATACGAACGTCACAGATTTATTTGCCAATTTAATGATACATCTAAACGAGCTAACACGAGCTTTCGTTTCTTATTATTTGTAATTAGCAATAATTGTCGTATGATTGCTCGTAAAAATGTCGTTTATTACGAGCTGTTATCAGGCCGATAAGAGGGACGGTTTGTTATGTCAAAGTTCAAAGTTATCGTCGTATTAGGATTCGAAACGATTACGTCTGCGTTAGCGAGCAGTTCGTGACCCCGGTGTTTATCAGTGCTCACTCATTAGACTCGAACATCAGAACGCATCCGATGAACCTTCACGAATCGTCGCTTTAGATCGTTATTTCGCGAACACCCTGTGTGCACGGCCGACACGAGAATAAAAGCAATTAGTAAGGAAGACCTTCGGGACCTGTTTAATTTCACGCAGCGAACCAGCCAGACCGAATATTACGAGACGAAATACCTTTCCTGTTACCCTTTAAACGAAACGTGATTTTATATCGTTACCAAAATAACGAGTCATTTTTGCGAGTCCTTAATGAATTTTATGTAACTATTTAACGCACCGCTCTATGAAACTTTGTCTCGTTTATTTATCATTTTTATCCAACGTCATTTTCTCTTTTAAATCGATTTATACATTTTATGCATTTGAAATATGTTGCGCAGTGAATTTATTATCGGGAATGGAAAATAATTAAGAAAAATCATTGTTCCCATGGTTGAACGTTCCCTTATCGTTCAGCCACCTTGCCGGGAATTTTTTTCAAGGATTTTATTAAATTAAATCCGTGTTACGGAGCACCGCAATCACCATGGGCATCGTCCACGGGTGAACACGACCCGGTTGGCTCGTTAGCCGGCGAATTATGTTTTCCGATTGCCACGAATCGATATCGACGACCTCCGGCCGCGATGTTCGTCCAGGTAAACGCTAACTATTTATCTCGGTGCGTGGTAATTACGATCAATTAAACGTCGAGCCGTCAATGGGCCGTGGTTAACTTTTCGACGGAAAAGGGTTCGAAGCGAAAGTTTTCCTCTTGCTTCCCTTATATGTCACCCTCCGTCGAACGTCGATTCCCGAAACTTTCCGGGAAATTCGAGCCATTGACGAGTTTGAAACGGGGCTTCGCCCAAGTTCCGAACTGACCCGCTTTGTGGGCCAAAAAGTCAACCACGAAAGAGGTCGATGTTGAGTTTAGTTTCTTGTTGTGAGAAATTTTGGCGCAGAATTAACGAAATGTGCGAGATCGAATAGATATAAACTAGCTATTACAGTTTCTTTCTATCCCATCACAGTAACAATTGTATAATTTATCGTATTAGGTAAATTCTTATTAATTTATTAATCACTATTCATCTCTGATGATTAAATCATCAGTTAAAAAAAGTTCCAAAACGAGATTTAATCATCCGTCAATAAAACACGATTTGCTTAATTTAAATCCATTTCACGACCTGGCGCAGAAATTCGTCTGAATTTGAAAATATCCTGCGTTTATTTTCATATTTGACCAGTATGCAAATATGAAAAATGAAATGAAGATGGAACTAATCGATTGTAACAAAAATCGTTGAAAATTTTGTACTACGAATAAAGATTTTTCACATGGAAGTATCAACTTAAAAGCATGCCTGGGAAACTTCGTAAAAATAGTTCTGCGATTTCGTTTCGCTGAACGCCTCTTCCTCGACGAGTATTTTGTTCAAAAAGGGAAGAAGAAAAAAAAAAACAAACCAGGAACGCAGACGGTGGTAAAACCAGCCACGAAGGCAGCTAAAACGAGAAGCAGCTAGGACATCATGACAACTTCTTACCCTCTTTCTCTCGCGAATAATCCAACGGCGCGGATTTTCCTGGGTAAGCTGGCATTTTGCTGCACGCGTCTAGATCTCGATACACGCGGGAATTTTGCGTCGCGAGGAATACCGTCGAATGGAATTCTCACCGTGTATTTCCTCCGTCTTTCTTCCCCCGACAAGAAGAGGACGTTTTCGAGGGAAAATGTCCGGGGAGAAAGAAAGTCGTGCGACGTTTTAACGGACAAAATAAAAATTTCTCGTCGGCTGCAAAATGGACGAGAAAGAGGAATTTCACTTTGCCCCACGAATGTGTTGAATCGCGAAGACAAGTGCATCTTTGAACATCGTTACACGTGTTGAATCTTGGCGAATATAATTCGTTCACTCGAATTCAGATCGAAGAACTAAATCAAGCGCTAAAATTTGTCCCTTCTAAAACATTACTAAAACTTCAAATTCGTATTTTCGTTATTAACATTTTGAAATATTCGGCGTAACGAGCGATTGAATGCTGTAGCAGACACCGTAACAAATATCTGTGGATTGTTTGAAAATTGAAAATAGTTAAACGATTGAAAACGATTCAGTTTGTCCACGGAATCCGAGAAGATACGTTTGCCCGTGAAGCATTGGCTCAATTAAAGATCATTGTTACGTTATAAACAAAAGGTTCTCCCATAAATTATGTAACGAACGAGCCGCAAAAATGTTCGACGACAGGAAGCGTCAATTTATGAGAATCCGATAAAACGGTGCGCCATAAGTTAAACGATTACCGTTCGCCCGAAGAGATTAACCGAAATCGAATTATCGATAACACGACGAGAATATTTATAACGTGGCCGGATCATACAAGCGGAAAACGCGTTTCCTATCGACCGAATGTACGTATTCCATTTTCCGGATACGTCGTCGTATCCATAAACCTACATCCGCGCCGGCTTCCGTCGCGACGCTGGCTCCCTGAATAGAACGTCTGCCATGGCCGCGGGGAGGAAGCGACAATTTACCCAGGCTAGAACGCTGAGAACGTCAGACCTGGCTGGAAGAGAGAAAATAGTGACAAAATGCAAGGGACGAGGAAATGTGTACGCGAAGACACGTTCAGATAAAGCTGGAACCTCTGCGGGACCGGTCGAATGGAAGGACGAGAAATGTGAAATCGATGAACAGCTTTCTCGTAACAGAGGCTGAACAGGCGGATTCCCTTCAATTTGGATGTCGGTTACGTTTCTCGGACAGATAAGTGAGAATCTTTCTGACAGAGGGATCTTCGTGATTAACAACCGGCTATTCTTAAAAGATCCGTCCATTTACAATTTTTAATAGGAACTATTTAGTACATATCTTATGAAGTTCGCAACGACGATTTTACTTTACAGTTGAAACAATTAATAACTCGAATCTAAGATCAAATCACTTTCTATATGAATCTCCAATTTCTGAACTATCTGGTACGCATTTAAGGGAACTCGCGACTTTAGCAACATAACTTTTAACACCGACAGAAACTTAGAGAGTTATCTAGGAGAATTTAAGACATCATTTTCTAAATGAATTACGTTACGATAAACGGAGATGAACTATATCTCAATGCTAACGTAGAAAGCAAGACATCAAAGTCACAAACATGCGACTTCAACCATCAAGGTGTTCAAGAACCTTATAACAGTTCTAGCCTATAACTATAAAGATAACTAAGCCAATGATTTCGAACAATTGCAAAAATTCACACAATCTCAAAGGATTGCCCAGCTCAGGCCTCAAATCGTCGGAAGCTCGCAAGGATAATGACAAAAAGGGGATAATGACAATAAAGTCGAGACAGAAAAAACACGCCAGAAATAGCAAGTATGAAGGAAACTTCACGGAACAAGGAAGAGCACTATCGTGGAGGATGCGTACGGGATCATAATGGAGAAGGCAGATCGTTTCACGTGTCTCTGACAGCAGGCAAGAAGGGTGACGAGAAAAGGGAAGGGTTACGAGGGGGGGGAGTCGTGAGCAGTTCACTGTACCTATAAACAGCTCGGTGCACGTAATCATGGCTTGCAACGAACCTATGCAAGTGGATCGTCGAGCTGTGTGCAAACGAGTACATTGTCGCGATTGTTTGCGAGGAATTTCGGGCCAAGAAGCGAGCGAACCGAAACTGGATCTGATTTTACGCCGCGTTTTGCATGCGTGAATTAAGTAACCATGACGTTGCAACAATTTCGACTGAAATCTCGATCTTATCCGGAGTTAATTTAATACTTTTTTTGTTACCGTTGCCAATATTTATCGATGGGATCGACGCGTTAATTATCAAGTTATGAAACATAGTACGCGCCATAGTGCAAATTATTCAATATCCTAGAGATTCATTTTTAAATTGTAGTTTAATTATGCAATTAAATTCAACTCGTTGTTAGTTCGAATGAATTTTTAAATCTTTTACCATTGGTCTATTAAATTTGATGAATATGATGGGGAAAGGGGAAAGATTCCTGAAACTACAGAATCTTGTACCGTTACAACGCATAAATTATTATCAAATGTATTCAAACATGAGTTATCATTGCATATGCATTTGCATATTCATGTGTTGTTTCCGAGTATCTAATTAGAATATAATTAACATCCTATAGAATATAGTTTAAGAGATCCGAAACGACGATTAAAACCAATTCATTTATCGTTTATTCATTAGCAACATATGAAAATACTGCTAAGAAACTCTTAACAGGTATCAGCGATAAATCTCAATTTAATTCGATACAAATCGACAAAGGTTCAGAAACACCAATTCTGGCGTTCAAGTTTTAACATTCGCTGCTTAGACTTTTCAGGGGAAAAAAGCATTCAATCCAGATTTTTACAATAGAAGATACATCACACCCCGAGGTTACCTGGGACTTCCCACAGATTAATCGTCTACTCGCTCGACGACTATCCTCGATCCGCGAAACACCGCTCGCACGCTTCTTACCCGGCGCATACCGCTCGAGGAAACATTCTCACGATCCTCCTCTCCGCCACGTCCAGACGCTGATGCACGCGCGTAACACGTATGCATTAACCCGCTCGCCACACGTGCGCGCGTGTATCGGCGGGCAAAGCCAGCCGTGTGCAGGCGGAGGCTGGTTTTGCACACAGGCGGCCAACATGAATCACTCAGCTGCACTTAGCTGGCGGTGGATAAACCGGTGGGGCATATTGTTGCAACAAGTGCATCGCGTGGCCGCCTCGCAGTCTCGTCGGTGCAGACAGCTTGGCGCTCTTTCCACGACCGTGTGTCTTCCATTACACAACGAGGAATCACGATGACCCCGTAACAGCCCGGGGTGAGCAACCCCCAAGTGACGAACTGGCCACGAGAATGTGGCCATGTTAGTATTTCTCAGTTTCCATAGAAAATTGAACATTTTGAAATTACAGGTAACCTTTCTAACACGGTCTTCCTACAGCTGAAAATTAGGAATTGTTGTTTCAACGAAGTAAAATAATAGTTTTAACGGCTAAAGGTATTTAATTATTTCTGGTTATTCTTATATTTTGATTAGATAGTGCATTTGTGTCGATTAATCTTTGGATGGCGGATCGCTGATTTAAATTGAGTTTTTTAGTTCATTTTATTTCCATTTCCAAAATTTGCTGCTATTATTTTAAGTATTATTATCGTTTTGTCTAGGTTCGAGCTTCATTTATCGAGGATTTACGATTTCGTGGCACACCTCAGGATCATTTTAATCATTTTCCCAGCCTTTCCGTGACGTTCGCGGGTGCTCGTGTTGCATAATCCATGCTAATAACACGATTTTCGAGGAACGATCTATGGCCTCCCTCCCGTTGATCACCGGGATCGATAGGGGCGGATTGTCTACGGTGGCATTCGAAAGGTTCACGAAAACGTGAGGCACGTGTGCAACGTTGTCCTCGGCTCTCGTCGAGACGAGTTCGATTTTTTGTCTGGGTCCCGTGTAACCGAGATTTATCTCTCTACCTCGACCGTGCGATGTGGCAATTTAAACGAACACCATCTTTCCCCCTTTTTGATTAATTAAAATGCCATCTCTTCTCGTTTCGATTAATTAAAATCCGTTCGAAAAATTGCACGGTCATGTTACTTCTTCGGGCAACGTTTCGCAGGGATCATTCCTTTTTTGTGTAGCCCTATCGATTACTTCGTCACTTCAGGGAGAATTTTTTCGTCCCGTCGAATGATGCCGCACTTTTTTCTTCTCGCGCTCTGTCAACCCTTCAAACTGTATCGTAACAATTGCGAAACGAAAGATAATTTGGGTCAACACGGTGAAGTGAAGGGATCACTGGTTTTATTTCGATAGAAATTTACAGTTACGTCGGATCTTGAGTATTAAGGTTAATTATTAAATACTTCGTTAAATATATGAAGGTACCAAGACATTAAGTTAATAAAAGATGATAAACTTGTTGGAGATTGTAAGAATTTCGTTGCGCTCGTTATAGAATACTGTGTTCCTTATAATCGGCTGAAAAAATTATAGTTACTTTAATTAGTTACACAGCGAAATAAATTCTTACTCATGATGACTTACACATTTGTTCACAAAAGATTACTTACTCATTTATGACGACATAAATGAGTCATAAACATAATGAGTTGGATGTAAAATGCATTCAATCATAATTTTATTACCTATTCCGTAAGGATTGAGGTCTATAACAATAAATTACCTATAGATTGTATCAAAAAACGATTTAGATTAGATATGTAGCATTTTAAAGGACTCATTTAATGGTTATAATTTGATTTCTGTATGTCTTATTTTTTCTGTGATATCGTCTTTTCATTGGCTATAACGTGTTTGAAATAGGTTGCCCTTGAAAAGCTCGAGATAATTCAGTGTGTTCCTTAAAATGCTATACAGGGTGTCCCGTAAATAGTGTAGGAGCCGGAAATGGGGGGTAGCTGAGACGATTCTGAACAACAATTTCCTTTGCAAAAATGTCGGATGGGGCTTCGTTTTTGAATTATTAACGAAAAACACTGACCAATCACAGCGCCCGCTTCGCGCGCGCTCAGGCATGTGAGCGTAGCCTCGGGCCCTGTCCCTGGGACGTTCGGACTAGACTGGGCGAACCCGTCAGTCAAGCAAGAAAAATTTAATTGAAATTCTACCGAGTAGCGAATACAAATAATTAAAAATAGTATTTACGCAACTATTATCCATAAATCGAATTTATTAATTATTTGTATTCATTCAAAAATAATAATAATAATAATCCAAGGAAGAAGAAATTAAAACGTGGGACGGCGCTCTCGGAATTTTTAGGAAATTAACCCTTTGTACTGAAGTGACGTTTCTAACCATAGTATTTTAAAATAAAAATAAGAATTTTTTTAAGGAAATTAAAATAAATCCAGAGCACCATTTGTAACTGTTTGCTTTTAAAAATATTACTGGAAAAGCAGACTGAGTTTGTGCATACCGAAACATCCCTCGAGTGCAAAGAGTTAATGGAGAAATAATTGGAATTAGACTTACCCATTCACCTGCAAGTTGACCTGCCATGGTAATAAAGCACGGCCGATGGGTCATCGTACGGCTGTCAACAATGGCAAGGCCGAAGACCCCAACGAAGAACAGCTGATCGGTCGGTCCAGTCACTGAACCTTCTTGCCACCCCGAAAACACTTTATTTTACGGTCACAGGCACTTTTCACTTTCACATGCTGATGCGTTCCGTTGCACCCTTCTTTGATTGTTGCTCCTTCCTGGATCGATGATGCTTCTTAGAATGTTGTTGCTTTTTGGATGTTGCTCCTTTCTGAATTGTTGCTTCCTCTTGGATGTTGCTCCTTTCTGTATTGTTACTCCTTCCTAGATTGTTGGTTCTTCGGGTGCAGCCAATTCGCGAGCCAGCGAAAGCAGTTCGCGGTCGGTGGGTTTTCGCTGGGGCACTCCTCGGTACCGGCGCGGCGGGCATCTTGCTCCGCGTTCTCATTACACTACGCGAATACGAAAAATATCCATGACGTGCGTTCCGTGACGTACGTCTGTTCGTTTTCAGAAACGCGAAGGTACTGCGAAGACTGCCTAATTGCAGTTTCCTTCCCGAAAAATACCTTCCCCTTCTCCGCTCCATGGCTAGGTTGGCCCTCGAGGAAATTGTGTCCCTGTTCTTTACAGAAACGCAATGTCTGTTGCCTTTCCATGTCCAAGCGACTCTAGGTTTTTTCTCCACAGGTAAATCGTACGGCAATTTATTGCTGCGCGGCACGGGTTTACCTGGCATCGACGGCCGTGCGTCGGATTGTTACAACCGCCGAAGTCGACCACGTGCAGGCCATGTTCTTGCCATACCTCGCACAAAACCAAAATACCGTTCAGTTAATTGCCCTCAAGGATGGTTCAATGCGAAACTTGATTAATTTTCTTTTCTTTGCTACAGAAATGCCAGAAATTTATCCAGCATTCGAATGTCTGACTCTGCTCATCGAATGATTTGAACATTTGTCTAGTTCATTCGAGCACAGACAGTTCATTCTAATCATATTGACTAAAATAGGTCTGTTTGCACTAATTTTATTGATCCACTAGTCAATACCATTAGAACAAACTAGACAAATGTTCAAATCATTCGTACGATTTACCTGTGGAGAAAAAACCTAGAGTCGCTTGGACATGGAAAGGCAACAGACATTGCGTTTCTGTAAAGAACAGGGACACAATTTCCTCGAGGGCCAACCTAGCCATGGAGCGGAGAAGGGGAAGGTATTTTTCGGGAAGGAAACTGCAATTAGGCAGTCTTCGCAGTACCTTCGCGTTTCTGAAAACGAACAGACGTACGTCACGGAACGCACGTCATGGATATTTTTCGTATTCGCGTAGTGTAATGAGAACGCGGAGCAAGATGCCCGCCGCGCCGGTACCGAGGAGTGCCCCAGCGAAAACCCACCGACCGCGAACTGCTTTCGCTGGCTCGCGAATTGGCTGCACCCGAAGAACCAACAATCTAGGAAGGAGTAACAATACAGAAAGGAGCAACATCCAAGAGGAAGCAACAATTCAGAAAGGAGCAACATCCAAAAAGCAACAACATTCTAAGAAGCATCATCGATCCAGGAAGGAGCAACAATCAAAGAAGGGTGCAACGGAACGCATCAGCATGTGAAAGTGAAAAGTGCCTGTGACCGTAAAATAAAGTGTTTTCGGGGTGGCAAGAAGGTTCAGTGACTGGACCGACCGATCAGCTGTTCTTCGTTGGGGTCTTCGGCCTTGCCATTGTTGACAGCCGTACGATGACCCATCGGCCGTGCTTTATTACCATGGCAGGTCAACTTGCAGGTGAATGGGTAAGTCTAATTCCAATTATTTCTCCATTAACTCTTTGCACTCGAGGGATGTTTCGGTATGCACAAACTCAGTCTGCTTTTCCAGTAATATTTTTAAAAGCAAACAGTTACAAATGGTGCTCTGGATTTATTTTAATTTCCTTAAAAAAATTCTTATTTTTATTTTAAAATACTATGGTTAGAAACGTCACTTCAGTACAAAGGGTTAATTTCCTAAAAATTCCGAGAGCGCCGTCCCACGTTTTAATTTCTTCTTCCTTGGATTATTATTATTATTATTTTTGAATGAATACAAATAATTAATAAATTCGATTTATGGATAATAGTTGCGTAAATACTATTTTTAATTATTTGTATTCGCTACTCGGTAGAATTTCAATTAAATTTTTCTTGCTTGACTGACGGGTTCGCCCAGTCTAGTCCGAACGTCCCAGGGACAGGGCCCGAGGCTACGCTCACATGCCTGAGCGCGCGCGAAGCGGGCGCTGTGATTGGTCAGTGTTTTTCGTTAATAATTCAAAAACGAAGCCCCATCCGACATTTTTGCAAAGGAAATTGTTGTTCAGAATCGTCTCAGCTACCCCCCATTTCCGGCTCCTACACTATTTACGGGACACCCTGTATATTTCAGTTAAAACATTTTTTAGTACAACCAATCAACTCTATACGTAGGCACCATATTTAATTTATCAGAATATTCTGAAATCCGAAATTTCAGTTTCACCCGTATCAAAATATAGAAAATTAAAGAAGGGAATAAAAATCAACAGATTCTCAAATATTTCTAACACTTTTCTTCCGACATAGCTGGAAAATTAGATTAGACCCGATTACGTCCAAAAATGCTTCGAGTGCAAAGGCTTAACTATCATGGCTTAAAAACTTAAAACCGACTCTATAGTTCTTTAATGTACAGATAACACTGTTTCGCCATTTTTATTTTTATTCTTACACTTTTTTGCCATGGTATTCTGTATTTGCGGTTATTGTAATCGACCGTATAATAGGAATCCGTAAACCGTTTGTTACGAGAAAAAGAAGTAAATTCGCACAATGCCTTTTCAACGCGACAATCGATCGCAAACCGCCTTCAATCATCATCGAATCCCTTCAATTCGATTTCCGTGCCCGGGGTATCGGTGTGAAACGAAACCGCGAACGCCACGTTGCCTTATTCCGACGAGAAGAGATTCCGTTTCCGGTGTCGCGACGGATCCTCGACTCCGTCGGTTTCTAGAGCGATTGTGCGCGATCGTCATTTATCGCGACGAGACCTGAAAGGGCTCCTCGGCCCTTTTTTTTTTCTTTAACGGGCCACAAAAGCCCTCGTTGGAATCTCCGGGACAGTCGGCTGTCTCTTGCAATAAATGACTTCGTCCCAATTAAAACCGCCGCCCTCTAACGTATACACCTCTTTTCTTTTTTATCTGTTTCAGGTAAGTCCCGTCTGTCGTTTTCCTGCGATTCGACGCTTAAAGGGACGGCCTCTAAAAAAGGGGCCAGTGACAAACGCCACCAGCGTCCCTCGTGGCTTTATCGTCGCTTTTAAAGGGCCAACAGACTCTCCGACGGAATTTCAACGCCTCCGTTGAAAGGCTGGCTCGAAATCAGTCGCTAGAAACGCGTGAGTGATCTGTATTTGCTAGCGATCCAAGTGAACTTGGTCGAAACATAATTTATTCGGTTGAAATTTCGTTTTTCAAAGTGAAACTTCAAGAAGAAGCTTATACATATTATTTCGTTCGTTCAGAATTGAGTGAAAACACGTTTTCAAACGAAGAATCTTCATCTGTGAATTTCACAATCGAAACTTTCACGGTTCTTACATTTAACTAAGTTTCTCCAAATAGCAAAATTAATTTTCCTACGAAATTTTCAGTGTATTTTAGCGAATACTGTTGGAGCTTGCAATTAATTTAATGTAGTAATTTTACTTTTGAGTATTTAAAAAACGTGATAATAAAAAGGATAACAATTTACAAGATTTCTCGATTAAAAGCGGAATTCGAAGGAAAGAATTGTATGATCCGATACGATCAGAAAGTCGTTCGTTTCAGTTACGTATCGACATCGATATTTCATAGAATATCGAAGAAAATTGTTATCGAGGACACAGTTTCAACTCGGAGCACGACGAGTTTTACAAGAACCTTTCCGTTTCACGATCGCAATTCTACTTCTTTTTCTTCGAGGCTTCGAATCGATTGGCCACGGCATCCTCGGCCGAGTTAATTAGTAAGTATTATCTCGATACCAGCAGTGCAATTAATTACGGTTCGAAAGATCCTCTCGAATCACCCTTTCGTGGATCTTCCTCTTTGCTTTTGCTCCTTCGTTCGTCTTGTTCGTTTCGTTTAACCCTGGCCGGTTCAACGCGAAGGTGAAATATCGTTTCCTTACTATAACGTGCGTACATTTACTTCTTCTTATGAAAAAATAAAATTATTCTTCGATGGTAAACCTCAAAGAAGGAAACTATATTCTATTTAATATTTAATACCTTTTTCTTATGTAAGGTTAAAGATATGAAAAAGGAACGAAATAGGTGTTCTATTTATAATTCTAAGCCATGGTAGTTAACGGTTAAAAAAAACGAAGCATACAGAACTTGCAGTAATCACCAGCCGTCGTTAAAAAGAAAGAAAATCATTATTTTTCACCGATTCATCTCCAAATTCAAAAGATTCAAAACAAAGATTTCTTCTCCCCCACCATAACATTAATATCGCGCAACAATGCAACCCCCGTACGACACCACCCTCTCGCAACGTTGCATCGTCGTGGTTCGAATTATAAGTGAAACGATCCAGCCGGAGGCGAAGT
This sequence comes from Stelis phaeoptera, assembly GCA_943735885.1. Lineage (NCBI taxonomy): Eukaryota > Metazoa > Arthropoda > Insecta > Hymenoptera > Megachilidae > Stelis > Stelis phaeoptera. The sequence goes on along the minus strand of OX030939.1, from coordinate 6,532,925 downwards.
CGTCGAAGGTTTCTGGAATCCCGACGCGAATAACGTCGTCGAAAGTCGATTCTTTCGTTGTTCCCGTTCCCCATAAAAATGCATAAGTATCCGTAAACGGCTGCGTGCACGCTTGCATATTGTAGCCGAGCAAATAAGACCCGGAGACTTTCACGGGCTGAGAGATGCAGGCTGGTCTGTGGCATTCATACGTAGCGACGACGAAAACGACGACGAACGCGAATGCAATATTCAGCCCTGGCTGCGTGTGTTGCTCTTTGTTGCTTGATTTTTACCCCCATCTCCTCTCTGTGTGTTGCTGGCTCCTCTTCGTTCATACCACCGACCGGTCCTCGTTCTCCTCGGCTCTGGCTCGCGCGCGAACCAACGCGTCTCCTCCTCGTCTCCGCACTTTTGCCCGCTTTTTAAACAGCTCCTCCTCCTCCTCCCACCAACCCTATTGTCCCTCTTCCCTCTTTGTTTCTTGCTCGTCCTTTTTACCACGGAATTTCTGGCTGGCTTCTTTTGTGCCAACCAGCGCCTTGCTTCGTTTTTTGTAACGACCTTGCTCGAAAGTACATAATTCCTCGCGTTGTCCTGCTTTTGCTGAGTTATAAGCTTCCCGCGGGAAGTGTTTTAACTTTGATTCGATTGTTCGTTTGCTTTTGGAACGTTGAGGGCTAACAAATTGCTAACGATAGAAATTATTAAACCACTATGGGCTAAGCTCTTTGTAGCTAGCTTCACGTATTAAGAAGAGTTTCTTTTTCATTCGCGTTTAATCCTCCTTCATCGATGCATCCTTCTTTCATTTTTTCTTATTTCAAGTCATCCTACAAAGTGGAATCGATGTTTACTGTTTGTTGTCCGACGCAAGGCTCCCACGAGCGTGTACCAGCACCGCGATTACGGCAAATTGCCGCGCAGCAAGGAGAAACGGTATTTCTCATAAATTCCCTTCGACTACACCGTTCGATCGAGCCCTTGTTCGCGATAAACACGGCACAAAGGGTTGCTACGATGGTCGGGTACGACGCGGGAAGAATAATCGGGAATCTGACGAGAGAGAGGTTTGCAGTAGAATCCATTGCAGAATTTTGTTTATCCGGAATACATACCGTTTCGATTATTCCTTCAAAGTCGTTGGAAATTATGATAATAACTTAATCTTCCCTAAGTCCTGCTAGAAGATTCATATTAGCATAAACGAGAATAAAAAGTGAATGGTAGGCAATTTTCTTTTCAATAAACCAAAATCTCTTTAATTTAACACGTTGACGACTGGGTATTTGATCTCCATCCTTTCACGTAGGACCGGGCATATAATAGGCTTTTCACTCAACTGACATTACTTCACTAAAATTGGTTTATTGTGGTTATATTTTAACAGTTTTCAATAAAATAAAACATATTCCCCCTCCCAATGTCACGGAATTCTGTTGTACGGAATGACTGTTGTACTACGTCGAATTATCCTGAAAGACAATTCGAACTGTAATTGCTCGATGTTAGTCGATTATCTTCGTCTTAAACTCGATTATCACCGTCCTTGATGTAAGTAACACTAGCCGAAGGTGCAATAAATTCAAAGAGGCAATCAGGAAATACTTAACGCGACCCACGAAGCGTATGTGCAACGTAATCTCGGCATACGTACGCTTGTATCTTCGGGTTGTAAGTCGTCGAGGCGCAAGAAGGAAAAGAAACGAAGAGAAATCCTTTAAGAGGATATAAGGTGTGTCGTTGGAAACAATCCGTCTAATTTTCTGCGGTCCCGAGGGTCGAGAAGGTATAATGATTCATAATCGAAAACAGCGAGGAAATAAGTTCTTAGAATAATTAGGTCGGATAATGAAATTCTAGTTACGCGGATTATACGACCATCAGTTGTATGTGTTTTGAATTAATTAACTTAATTGAGGAACGGCACTCGATGGTGGTACGACAAATAATAAAGATAAGAAAATATTGGATATGACTAGCTAATACCATCAAAGGGATGCAAGGATGGAAAACCTCAATTATTTTCTTCGTTTATACATTTTCTCGGAGGTTATCTCCACCTTATTATTATCCTTAAAAAGTATATAACTTTGTAGTTTAAAGTATATTTTTATCTTTAATAGCTTCTGAGACAGTCTCCAGGGTGCCAATCTTCGGAGGTTGGTTTCACCTCCTGAAACTTGAGTATCGTCAGATAAGAAGGCGATACCTTCCTGTCTTTTATTTTTAGCTATTCTACAAACTTACAGAATTTTCATTAAAATTCCTCGCAAAATTTGCATTTAAAACAAACATAGTTGATCCGTTTAAATGAATGGTGCGAATTGTATTACTCAAATTTCGATTACACGGAGAAATAAAGTTTATACCTGTAATTAACGGCCAAAGAGAAATTTTAAAGTTTCTGCTGTTCCGAGCCACGTTTTTTTTTCCACTCTTCGAGAAGCCACGAAGCAAGAGAGCAAAGATTTGCCGAGCAGATATGCGCGTATCGTTGCAAGACAGCCGGTTTAAGAAGCACAAAGTAGGACAAAATCCTTTATAAGAGGATGAGAGCCATCGTTTCAAACAATCCGACTAATTTTTCCGAGCTTCCGCCGCAATCAGCCGAAGATCACGGAAAGAAGGAACGAGATAGTGGCAGAGAGCATCCTCGTCGAGGAGATAATCCTCGTGAACGCTCGAGATGCCATCGTTGTCTTTCCCCTCTGTCTCCTCTCGAGGGCAATACACGGAAACGTGTCCTGTAAGTTAGAATGTTGCTGCAGTCCGAAGACGAGGTTTCACCGCTGACACGTGAATCTAATTAACGTTGATTCTCGAGTTGATGCTCGCCTTGATTCTGGCGCACCGGAAGTTTCAGCACGCTCCTACACAAAGGAAATATAAATACCGTCGTAGTTACGCAGATTAATCGGGGCATAATTTACATATGTATGTACAAATTGAGAAAAGTTTGACGAGTATTGTTTTAGCTAGTACCGAAAGGGTTAATTTCGTTTTTAAGGGATTTTTAAAATAAATTTCATTTTATTTCAAAAGAGATATTTTGCTTAAGAGAATTTCGACATTTTACGTCGGATAGTAGAACTATATGGGCTCAACCCTTGAAGCGCCACGCTTGTTACGCTCGAAATTTTATTAAATATAAATTGCAGTAGTTTCCAAAATACTTACAGTATCAAATCGCGCATTTTCCCGACTACAATTAGAAATTCGTTACTTAAGTTTAGTGCACCGATATAGGGGTGGAATGGTTAAAAACGTCAATCGATATAACCTTATTTTTACAAAATGGTGAATAATCAAAAAAACACTGCGATCGTTATACTCGACGCTCAATCCATTAAGAAGTATCTGAATATCGAGCTATGACTCGATTATCCAAAATTCGCAAATTCTGAACCGTTTCGTTAACGCTGCAATTAGCTTCTTCAGGGTCGGACGTCTCGCTAATTACAAGTAAAATAATCGTCTGAAATGTTGTTCACGTACTCGTTGGTAATCCTTGCGCAAGCGTATAAAGATATCAAGTGACATTGCCGTTTTACCTCGCAAGATCCCAACAGTTTGTTCGAGGTCCTTGCGGGGAATTAACAGTTACGGTATCGTGAGCTTTAATCAGAAACGTTGGTCGAGGTGAGCCAGCGAACAGGTACGAATGGAAAGAATAGGGTAGATAAAATCGTTAAAAGATGCCGCATGACGATTATTGTCAAACATTTCATCGACCGAGCCCCTTCTGGCGGGCTTCTATAAATCCTCTCTCAAAAGCCCTTTATGTATCTCTCTCGCTCTCTCGTCAAACCCTTTGCGACCGCCCTCGTATTTCTTTCACAAAATCAACCGTTGCATCAGTGTTCAAAAGAAAACGTGAAATTAATATTCCAGCGTGTGACTGGTTAAAAATTCGGCACCGGCTGCTGGCACGAACGGGTTCCAGGAAAAAGCGAGAAATATATCTCTCACGGAATTATTTATTGGAACGGATGAATCTTGATTATTCTGAATCGAAATTTTTCTCGGATTCCCTTTAATTGGGAAAAGTGTACGGACTTTAATGGATCGCCGTGGATATTCCTTTAGATCCCTAAGATCGCCTTTAAATCCACACATCACAAATTGGAATAAGTTTATAAAAAAAATTTTTTTTTATTTTTTTTTTAATTTTGCAACTGTAAACAATTACTTTTGTATTCTAATTTAATCTGTTTAGTCTACTAATTATGTAGATTGTGTCTTTTATACTATTTTTTTCTTTTTATTAAACGTATACTAAAGTTTTAGTCTTTTTTGGCAACTTTTCGGTATAAATTTTCAAAATTCAGGTAAATTCCCGCCATTTTCTGTTGTCAATCGATCGGAATATTCAAATTATACAAAATAAGGGTAAATACTTTGGGAATTTAATTATATTTTACACGTGGCAGGAGAATAAAGTAAAAATTTGTGAAAAAAGTGAAAATTTTTGTACATTTCCTTTGATTACTTGAAAAGTTCGGTATAAAAATGGACGTACGTATAGTCAAACGAAAGGTGGATTTCCCCTGGTTAATTTAAGGATATAAGCATTCCGCTATCTACTCTCAATTTTGAGAAAATCGAGGGAGAGACGGGGAGAGACGGGGAGAGACAGGGAGATCCCCAAGGCAGCTAGACTCAAAATCTCTTCGAGTTTAGCTTCAGAATCTTTCAAGATTAGGGAAAATGTATTATTTTGATATATCCGCCTCTTAATTACCTTGCTAGGCTCATATTTCACCTTTTTGGAGTCAAATTAACAGCTATCTTCATAAAAAATAGTCGAAACTGCTTATTATCTTTTTATTTAACAAACATTAATAATATTCTTATTTGATAGTATTTATTTTAGTAGCATTACATTTTTAGTAAAATTTGCAGTAGTAATTTGACAAAACTAATATTCATTTTGCCAACAAACTGTCAGTGCCTTCCATTGGTTGAAATTTTTTGAACCAACGCTGCACCGTGCGTTCATTCACGGTATCTTCTCCAAATGCACCGTTGATATTATGAGTCACAGCTGCAGTTTTATAATCCAGTTTATATTCATATAAGAATATTACACGAACTTGCTTAGTATTCATTGCGCCAGTCAATAACTTGTAGTGAGCACAAATTAGCAGTAAAAAGTAAAAAGAAAAACATATCTATTTGTAAAATGATATTGGATGGTAAATAGATAAAGTGAACTGTTATCTCAAAACCAAGCGTCAAAGTTCGAGAACTCAAACACCGACATTAATTCTGTATCGGAAGCACGCAAAAGCTTTAATTTCACTTTCTTTTTATAGCCATTCCAAGATACATTCTTTTAACATTTTTATATCTCTGGAATTATTTTCTTGTTCTTTCGTAAATTGTCTGAAAATAATTTTTGCATCTGTTAAGTAGACACGGGTATTTATTTATTCCCGAACAGAAGAATTGTTCGAACGATAACACATAAAGCGAACGCTGTTGATCCCCATAACAATGTCTAATGACTCACGTACCACTCGTTGGCACGTCGTTAAATTTAAAAAAAAGATCGATGATCTCACAGTTACCGTGTTTCCAAACTTTCTCGGAAACACGATATTTTCGCGTGGATATAATGTTTCGAGAAGCATTTTTCACCGCGACCAGGTGAAATCTGGACGATTTCGAGGGAACGATAACCGTCGGGTCGGGGGGTCAATCCCCTTCCCCCGGCAGGATTCTTGTATAAATTTGCGTTATATTACGCAAAATTGCATCCATACGGTTTTTACGTAACAATTAGTCGCGAACGGTGGTCAAGAACGATCTCGAATTGAATTTCCGCCGCGATGAAACGATAACGATACGAGCCCCGTGCATTTGCGTGGCTTTGACCGCCCTTCAATTGCAATGGGAACTAGCGACTCGTATGACGACTCGTAAACGAGTCGCGTCCGTTTTGCTGGAAACAGGAACCAGTTAGGAAAAAAAAAAGAAATATATATAATAAAAGAAGAGGATAGGGTGGAAACACAGCGATGCAGAGGAAAATTTTATTCGATCTAGTTGACGAGCGACGAGGATCGCACGCCTCCTGACAACGTGGCCGGAAAATCATTGGCTCAACCGTGAAGTTCCGGTTTTCGATGATGCTTGAAAAGTAACGATATATCGTCGCGACGAGCGTAATCGACGTGTGAATGAAACGTTATGACAAAAATAGGGGGTAATTTAATCAATTATGATCTGTGTGCATTTCTGTTTCTTTTTCTTGATACGAGTGGTTCAGAATCATAGTTGTGTAACCGGCGTTATTGATTTTTGCTGGAAAACAAAATTATATGGAGTTTAAAATTGAATTGGACATTTGCGGGACACGGTTTTTGTTTTTAATAAAGTTGAGGATATGCTGCTATTACTTCGGGTAACGCATATTATTGATAGGTGTATGGGTATTACTGTTTTAAAATTTCCATTGAATAGTCATGATTTCGGCTCTGGTTGCCCTTAACAGCGTAGGTTGAAATTTTGGAATTCCTAAACACGCGACTCAAAACTATACCGATCATAAATTTTCAAAATTCATTCCCTTCCTCTCATAGAAAATAAATAAACAAATAAAAATTTATAGGACGACAATTCGCAAGCTTATTCTAAGAATAGTAATCCCTGACTCACTAGGATATCAATTTAATTTTAATTTTCTATAAAAAAAAAACAATGGTACCTGATTAAAATTGGAAGTAGGCTATCACCAGAGGAATTTAAAGCATCCCCATAATGCATGGATCACAGTTGGTACGAGTTCTGTTGTTTCTGACGTTTCGACAAATTTTACGGACCAAGTCTGCCGTTTACCCTGCGACGTTGAAGAAATACTGCCCCTAAGACCGACGATATTTTATTCCCCCAGGACGTTATACTCCTCCGGGAATTCGGCCCGTGTATGTTAATACCGAAACAACCGTGTCTCGTTTCTCACGCAGCCGACCGTCTCATACTTTTTCGGGAGCTTAAAAAGCTTCCGAGAGCTCCTCTCTTTTGCTTCCACGTTTTTCAGGGAGCGACTCGTTTCTTCCGGGAACGTCCTTTGGAATCCTCTCCTTGGACGGTCCCCGTGGTCGTTCTTTATCGCGGGGGGGGAAACAAGAGGACAGGTTAAAGTGTATCGCGTGATTCTGGCGCAACGTTGCTAGTTTTGTTTTCGTACGTAAATACAACACCTTAATACCGTGCGTTCTTATTTCGCCGAATAAAGGGCCAGCTGGAAGGTGGGTCGTCTCGTTGGAACTTGTCCCTTAAGCTCATCGAATTTTTTTTCGAACCAGGATTACACCGGGCAGAATGTTAGGATAGCTTTAGTTCGAGGAGTTTAACGGATTACAGAGCGATCAAATATTAGGTACATATTCTGAAACAAAGTAAAATTTGGGCATAATTTGACGAAAAGCACTTACAAGTGGATCTTTCTGAAACGTGTCCAACACCTGTAAATCCTTATGCAGAGTGAAAGATAATCTCGTGGGTGGAGTGTACTCGAGCCAACTGAGAGGGTTAGAGAGAAAGATAGTTATCCCGGTGCTGAGAGAGGGGAAGAGACTCGTAGATTACGTAAGAGGGGAGAAAAAAGAGTGGATAACCCTTTAAGTGCTGTTGACGTTGCTCCGAAAGATAGGGAGTCTTACTCGAGCAGCATTCGCGGGCCTTGATAACACTGAAATTTTCGAGCGCCACTCGCTGGTTAGAGGGGTTGCAGGGATGTGTCGTGAGATTTTCATGAATTTTAATCATTACCTTTGCCTGTTACCTCGCGAGCTTACTTTACGTGGTTCAACCAGCTTTCGATTTGAATTCAGTTTATTCTTCCTGCTGAAAGCTTCCGATGGAGATTAAAATTCGATTTCGACAGAAAAGTCCGGGTGGTTGTAACACTGTGTTCGGGCCTGGGATTTCACGACTTCTGTCCTAATTATTTTAACCCACTATCTCTAAAATGAGAAAATAGATTAGAATTAGTAACCCTTGCTTTTAGTTTTCAACTGTTTTTCATTATTTCAACAGTGTTGCAAGAAATAATAATCAAAGGTTTACTAATCGGATTTTAATCAGCATCCGATAGCAGTGAAAAGCGTATTAATAGGCTTGCGGCGAATAAGCCACGTTAGTCACCGGTGACTGACACCCGAAATTTGTTACAATCAAATAATTGACAAACACAACTATGAAATAAACCGCGGATAGCGTTAATATTAAGCTAATAATGCTGGCTATCGAGTTGAAAGGATAAATTTGAAAATTAATCGACTGCATCCTTAATAATTAGGATTTTATCGTGTCTGACTACGTACGTCCGTTTTCACTGTGCCGCTCAACGCGATAATCAGTATCGACACTCGAAGTCCGGTCGTCGACCGTATAGAAGATATTTGGAACGCGATTATCGTCATCAAAGGGTCAACCACTAATATCATGAAAATTCTCATTATGAATAGTATAAAAATGAACCATAAGTGATCCTCATCCTTTTACTTGGTGAAATTAAATAAACAAATTCAATTTAAACGGCGGCAACTTTGGACAGAGTTAAAATACGAGGTGTCAATGATGTTTATCGATACGGAGTCTGCAGTCCAGAGATAAGGATGTTATGTTTACATTTGACTCGCACCTTGTCTATGGACCACTGTCTAAATTGATGTATATGTTAATTTACGACGATAATACGTGATCTGCTGTTCACAGATACCTGACAAGGCGCTATCTCGCCATATAATCCATCGAATCTGTATTACGTGTAGACGGAGTCTATAATCAATAGTACATTATGCGTAATTACTAATTCAACGCATCGGGCGGATGCGAACAGTTGAACATCAGACACTAATCAATTTGAAGTGGCGTTATTATGTTATCGCAAGCGTTAGGTTCTGAGTTCTATTTATTCGACAGATCGATCAAAATACATTTACCTTGTCAATATTTTTGAACGTTAGATCTTAGAATTTTATATCGTGGAAGGCTTTGCCAAATATGCCGAATTTTATGTTAGAAAGGGTTAAATAACGAGGAGGGTTGTGGCAAAAGTGAAATTATAAGGAACATCATTTACAAAGTAATTATTAGGTTGGCAATTAAATTCACGACCTTCATATTCAATTTTTGGTTCTGTTTGAATTACTTCGAAATCTAGTAATACAAATTTTGTAAACGATTAATTGCAGTAAAAGATGAATTTCCAATTCTATTACATTAAATTAAGTCTCAGGATATTGTCGGATCGTCTGGAATATTGTTGATACTTCAAACTTTCCCCAACGAAGTTTATTTACTCAAGCTGTATTAAGCTAACGGAACCGTCGAGCGATTTCGAGGAAACCATTTTCGTAATAATCGACAATAGACACTTCCCTGATACGCGAAGAAGAGACTTTTTCGAATTTAAGATTGGTACGGACGCTGAAAAACGCAGCACATAATATTTGTCCCTATTACAGATATCTCGAAGTGTAGCATTTCTACTAGACCCTTGAAGCATCGTTCTTAAAATCCACTTTACGTGCACTCGCATCTAGTGCTACGTTCCTGAGGATGCCTCCCGAGTGATGTTCACCGTTGAATCCTTCAGGGATCCGCTTTTACGGAGCCGCTTTCATGGAAATGACACGGCTGACATACCTTAGCTGGTAGCTGCTTTCCTCTTTACAATTCTCGAGCTGTTTCGAAATTTTTTAATAATGAATCCCTTTGACCCGATGCTTTGCACGACTAATCAACATTTCGTTGTACATATATTTTTTTAACTTGCTAGTTAATTACAATTTTGAATCTCTGTTTTACCAATTACCATTTGTCGATTCTTAAAATTTTCAAATATAACACTCGAGGCAGCTGTCGTAATATTATCTTCTCTCGTAATTAAAAAGATTCATGGTAGGAATTTATAATAGCCGCTGTACAAAGAAAATATAATTCATGGAGCCTAAGATTCGTACGTCGCCGACTTCCTGGACGGATTCTTAGCGTTTGTAAGAAAATGTGTCCAGTTCTTATCAGCAGAAGACAGAAGCCAGGTGTATATCTTATAAAAATGATAAGAATAGGGCACAGTTTCTAATTTTCTAAAGAATCGGAGTGTAAAGCGAAGAATTTCCTAGAATTCCCCAAAGGGTTCTTTTTCCTTTGTCAAGATATAACTCGTTCACGAAACGTTGCCCGTCAACGGAACCATCTCTTCTCCCAAAGGGAACTTTTAACTGCACCCTCGTCCCCTTTTATTTTTCCCCCAACTTTCAACGTCGAGATCCGAAGTAATGCGTTTGGGAAGAGCTTTATTCGTGACGCCGAAAATAACGCCGCTTGCTCTCGCGAACGGTAAAAGGCCGGAAGTTACGAACGTTTTGATTATCGAATTTTTTTTTTTCAATCCGTCTTTGCCCTCGGCTCCATTGGCTAACGTCTTCTGCTGTTTAAACAACAGGCCTGACGCAAGCGTCGCGAACAGTTTCTAATTCGTTTTGGTCCGGGTTAATGCACGTGTCTGAGTTTGCGGGTGACATCAGTTTTACGTGTTCAACGTTTCGAAGTTTAATAATTCTCTCGTTATTTGACGATCGAGCACGTTTCCGGTCGGTTTTGGGACGAGGCTCGACAGGACGTTGAGCAATATTGAAACGAGACGACATTTCTGTGTATTTGGATTTTAAACACTCCGGTGGTCCGCTGTTAGGAGAGCAAGGGACGAATAAAATATTCTAATGTTACATTTTCTAAGTTTCTCACATGTTTTAGTATCCTGCGCCGTACAAAGTACCAGCTCGCATATAATCAAACGAGTACTATTACAGTATGCTTTGCTAGCTGATCCTAAAATTGTAAAATGATTTCACCCCTTCAAAGTGAATATTTACAAAAACTACATTTTTACAAAGTTTCATCAAAATTGATGATTCTCACTTCGGGTATGGTCCCTTGTTAGGAAATCTTAGGTCAGAGTTGATCCAGCGTTTGCTGAACGTGAACCAAGTCCCCGAAGATATGTATTTCAATTTCTCATTCCAAATTCCAACCACGGTTGACCTTGCCACTGAACACGTCATCACCGTCAGTAACCCAACAAACAGTTCTTGGAATAATCTTCCTGCGTTACCTCAACCTTCCAGAAGATGTACAATTTTTCACCCAATTCTGTAATCAAAGACACCCTTCACATCCCAGGAATCCCGTGGAACGTGCTCTCCCACGGAAATGGATCGTGTTTCTGGCTGCTTGTTCCAGCACGCTTTCTCGATCCTCGTAAATCGACGAGGTAACCCTCTTTAAACGTCGTTAAACTCGGAAATTCCGACGCGGTTCTTCTATAGAACGTTTCCCGTGGCGCGTGCCACGTGTCATTAGTCCAGTTGAACGCGTCCATGCCGAGGAGGAAGCGGAAAAAAAAAGAGGAGGAAAATGAAAGACGATGCAATCGTCCGTAGATGGAGTTAGCAGAGCGTCACTCCATCAGCATACCATTAAGGGATCAAAAGTCTATCTAGCTGGTCTATCCGGGCTGCGAGATCTATTATGGGTGGATTGTTTATCGGGTGTTCTAAAAGTACCAGCCGTAGAGACACGGGAAACCGGAAGTCAGACGCGTAGCCGACCGCTGATTGCGCACACACGCATGTGGACGTCTATTTATCGGCTCTTCCTCGTTTTTCTTCCTTTCTTGCTCTCCTGTTCCGCGAATATTCGTTGCTCGGCGTGTACCCGGTTATTTTCTTACTCACACGTTCGGAGAAATCGGCGTATTTTCGTCGACAAGAAAAATATGGGAATTCGCGAGACACGTGGTTTCTTATCTTTTAACGGTTGATAGTACGCGATGATAGAGCCAGGATGGTTAATCGGTGAAATTCTGATTCCTGTTAAATTCGATGAGTATCGTGGTTTGGTCGAGTAATTTTGTGGTTGTGCGAATCATTTTGTTTTGGGGAAAAAGATTTAAGGTTCATTATTTTCTTGAATAATAACCTTTTCTACTTCGCTTTTCAAACTGGAATTATACAATTTTGGTATTTCACAGGATTTATCATTTTTTATCAAAATAGGTTCCTTTCGACGCTCTATAGATATTTTGCGATATCAAAAATGGATGAGATTATATTCACAGCGGAAACTATTCCGTCTCGGTTACTTGCCTTTGCTAATATTGTCATTGAAACGCTTGGTGACTGATTGAAACGCCCACCGGACCTAATCCGGCCTGTAACTAATTCCGAATGTACGTGCACGTTGCTTGGTTCTCGAGGTCGACTAATCGAAGCAATTATTCGATTGAAAATTAGTATTTCGACGGAGATGTGTAATAAACATTTCTGTGATACCAAAGTATTGCAGCGAGTTACAATATTTAATCGACTTATTGTAAATCTTGAAATTTTTAAGGATGGTGTAATAAACTCTGGAAAGTCGAAGAATATAAAAGATTGAGATATTCTTGTCAAGAAATTTAGTTGACCCATCGATTACAGTCATTTCTATGGCGATAATGATCGGAGATAGTCTGTACAAAGATTCGGACTTTCTCTTATCGGCGTAAAAGTTGAGAAAATAAACAATAATTATCGAGGCTCGGTGCGAATCTTTGCAAGTGCACGATTATGCCGTTCGCAAACATCTGGCCGCTATTTAAACTTCCGGTACCGGGTTTACCCAATACCGATGAAGCGATTCGAAGTAAATTGTGAAACAACTTCCGAATTACGAGTCCGATTAAACAAACGCGGTGTTGACCGACTAAACTAATAGACAGATGTTGGTATTTGTGCAACGAAATGTTCGTGTTTGGCGAAGGAATGGCGGTCATAAAAGGAAATGTGCTTGCATTGCTGTTATTCCAATATTTTTTGGTAGCCGTATCGTAAAAGTTTTATGGTGTTTCCATTCAGCTTATTGAATTTTCTTGAGCCTTCCAGCGACACCATGGATCCATCGTATCTATGCCTGTTCTCCGCAATATCTGAGACTCTATTATTCAGTGCTATTAAATTTTCCCTGGTTATTGGAAGAATTTATTGTATACGCTTAATATCTTTCTGATACAAAGTTCCTTAGATAGCACAACCGGCTGGCCATCAGGAATTTTATTATAGATTCCTGACATTTTTAAATCTTCTTACAGTTCTTGATTTCTTCTTAAATCGGCTGACAATATTTAATATATAATTTATGTTTCAATTATCTTAATATTTCATAGAAAGATTGTTGCTCTATTATTACTGTCGATAATAATGTTCTAATAATCAAACTATTAGTCAGACTGTTTTTCTAGATATCATCACATCCTCCAATACCTGACATTTCTTGATTTAAAAATGTATGCTTCCAGTTTTAGTCAAAGCCTGGATTTAATTAAGATTCGATATTAAAATTCTTCGAAAATATCTTTATCTTGAAAGCAATTGTAAAAAATAGAGTGAATCTCAGCTATGCTCTAAGTCTGCGATGTGACGTCGCACCAGTCATATGCATACATTAACAGAGATGACATAACGCACACGAGCAGTATGCAACACACGGTGATCACATCCACCGCAGTGTCATCAATAATTCATTCAACCTGCCATCAAGTCGCGTTTAAAACGCCATACATAAATGTGCCCGATAATATATTCATACTTTCGTATCGTGAATCTGTTTGAATCGAAGAAAAATCAAGGAAGACTTGTGCACAGTTACGAAACCTTGTTCAAACATAAATTTTGTTTCATTCTTTCGAATAATTAAAAAAATATGGCACAGGTACTTGTAATTAAAGGAAGCAAGTTTCTCAAGAGATTAGGAAACGTACGATCAAAGTTCGTAGGTGGACGAAAGTTGTATCTTGATAACTGTTCAACATTTATTTTGATAATTAAACAGTGACATTGTAAACGAGCACTGTACGATAGGGAATGAATATATTATTCTTCAGGAGCTGTTCTTTTCAAAGTTAGATAAATTATCAAATTTTCTTATTCTAGAAAAATTCTATCATAAAAACTCGGCATGGCAAATCGTGAATACCTAATGTGAACTTTCGTCATTTTAGTATGAAGAAATTCCGTGTCTTCCATATTTGGGTGACGTATGGATTTTAAATAAATAATCGAAGCAGTCAAAATCAGCGTATTGTCTATTGAATGGCAGACCATTGAGACAATTATAATATAATAATATTGTCTACTCTACGTCATTTCCATTTTCTAAATTTCACTTTTCCAGAGTAAGCAATCCTTTTAATTCAAAATTAACACGTCAAACTGTCATGGAAATATCTTCGATCATGTTTTCTAGGTCTGTGGTCGCAAAGAATCTCTTCGGATTACGTAAAAGCACCGGAAAGCCTTGAAGAAAGGATAAAAGAATCGAGAACGGAACCCCGATTGCGAATCGAATAAAAGTCACAGTAAGAAATGGAAACGTGTGCGGCGAGTGAAAAGAAGTCGCGAAAAAAAAACCGCCCGGGACACGCGAGCGACGACGATTTTGACGGGAATCGCGGATTCGCGTGCGGGATTGGCAAAAACCACTTTCGTCGGCTCGGGCGAGCGCTAGGAAATCGGGCAAAAAAGGCGGCGAGCGGGGCACCAAATTTCGCCATACACGCGACACGTGTTGTTGGCCGAGCGTAAAAATAGCTAGGAAAGTCTTGCAGGATTACATCACTGAATCTCTCGTTTGCCATTGCGCGGGCAAGTATCAAAAATTCCCGAGGCCCCCACGTGTTGGCGTCACGCTTCTGAATGGTCTGGCGTACGAGTTAGCGCGGGTGGTCTTCAGCGTCCCTGAAACGCCGACGTTCCTCGTAAATTGTTGTAATCGTTCCACGGAACGGGCGAAATCGTGCAGAAGAATATTTTTGAGAGAAGGATCCTTTACCGGGCGTATCGCAAAACAATTTCGATAAACAGATTGTTGTTGAACATCGATAACACGTTTGCATCGACGAGTCTCGAAATGTTTGCACATCCGCTCTCACTGGGTAATTCAACGATTCAACAAGGAATCGATTAGCTCGTCCTATTTTCATCGATTTCTTATCGCCTCGTAGTTTCACTTCTTCCACTTTCCTTTCGCTTATTTCATAAATATATGTCACACGTCAATATAAGAAATACAACAGAAGTGCTCCATTTCCAGAAACTTTTTTTGAAGAAAAAACAGCACAGGAAATGCAAATTAGTATTAAGAAATCTAATTGAACTCTGACCAAATATAAAACACGAACATAGTCTATTAAGGCGGGGTATCAATTAACGCTAGAACTACCGAAGGGGTCAAAATGACTTGTTTCAAATTTCTTATTTTAAATTGACAAATTGATTAAAACGCTTCTGTCAAAATATACATTGGCTCTTATCAAAGTAAAGAATTACTCTATATGTTTCCGTTTCATCCTTTATTTATTTTGCTTTCTATTTTAGGTTCAATTTAAAAGCAAGGGTGTTAATAAGAAGTTGAATCTATAATAGTAACGTATCTTTCATCCTTTGTACAATAATATTCCAATGCAATGTAACGACTTTAAAGCAAAGGCTGCATTAAATACGAACTTTCTTTTTTTAAACCACAGACTGTATTATCTCGCAAAGTTTATAAGCTTTCTTTCAAATCAACCCGAGGCCCGCTTGTCGAATCCACGAATCTGTTATCCAGATTTCACAATCGGACAATCAACGGGTACCCGAATGTTGTACAGGTCGTACACGGTCGGATACAAAAGGTTGACACGGATGAAAGCAAAACGGAGAGGTCATGGATGGGACAGGGAAACACGATGGCGCGAAAACGATTCGGCCTGCCCTTAATTAAATCGCGAAACAATTTCATTCGCCGCGGGCAAACGTTGCATCCGCGATTGCAAATACAGATCGGGAATCGGTAATTCGTTGTTTGCCGGTGAAACAACGGCAACGACACGAGGCTAAAGGTTGTACAAACGGTGGCCAACGGTGTCCGCGTACTAATGCCGTTGTCATTATGTTAATGGCCGGACGAAACGAGCTTGGGCTTTAATTATAATTGCGGCCTTTCGACGCGTGGACGAAACGCGAATGAAAATCGTCTGAAGCTCCTCGCGAAAATCCTCTGTCCAGGTCAATAATCTAGTAATACGAAAATACAAATTGGGAAAAATTGAATAAGAATCCGATTTCTGTTTATATGTACCTATATCAGTTAATTTTGCAAAGAAATCAAATTTATTTTTAACCGGTTGCGAATCATTTAGATATAAAACGCAATTGGCAGTTTTTAAGCATTTTTGATTGTTTACATATTGAAATTACTATTTGAAAATATCGTGAATTCTTATGCAATGTACCGATTTTCAGTTACACTGTGTAGGTTAACCCTTTGCACAGGGTTGTCCCTTCTGACGGGACATAGGTATCTGATTTGTATTTTAAAATGTGAAATTGAAGTTTTATTTACATTAGAATATAGAAAATTTAGGAGAGGAATAACAATATATAGATTCACAAATATTTGTAACTCTTTTCTTCCAAAACAGTGCATTGGCTTTTGGAAATTTCGCTGTCAAAATGGACTGGATTCGATCGTACCTAAAAATGCTCCGAGTGCAAAGGGTTAGGCCTTCACACTGTTCGCATCTATGATGAAATAATTAATTTAGGAACTGCGACCAATAAATGACACCCTGCGAAACAATGCTGAATGAATCGTCACTGTCACTGACATTTACAAACACGTCGTTTATCCTCAATTTTTATCATTTATCAGTTCCTCGAATGACAAGGACAGAAAACGACGTTGACGAAATGTGAATGAGTTAATAATGAGAAGTAGGTCATCCATTGAAATCCTTCGATCTTGCTATTGAATTTCTCTATAAATTTTCCAAATGGTAACAGGAATCGGGCCCAAAGACAGCGAATTTCCGATGATATAGAAATTTGATTCACAATATTCAAACGGATTAATCAAATTCGATCGAAAGCTCGTACCCAGAAGGCTTAATAACGTAACTAAATCGTCGATTCATTGAGCAGTTATTCACCAGGCGTCGCGTGGGCCGTGATATCAGCCTCTGTCCGTTTTGATAGCGACATCCCGGATGCCAAAGCGATAACACCTCTTCCCCCGCATTTCCTCGCGTGCTCGCTGCGCATCATCCTCCGAAAACGACGGAATTTTGCGTCCTTCGTGTTTCACGTCGACACCGTCGCGTGTTCCACGCGAGGATGTTCCCATCGTGTATCCTAAGATACGTTATTCCGGGAATACCTTGGGAAATTTTCGGCATCCGCCCTCGAAGCATCGCCGAACGTACAACTTGTGTCATTTTTATCATCTACTTTGTTTGAATTTCCTCATATTCTATCACTTAGAAATACTTGTAAATAACGAAATATTAGTGAATTTGTTAAACATATTCGACACAATAGCGAACTCAATTTTCTTGGACGTTTAAAGCAATGAAATAACAGAAATGACCCAGCTCGTCATATTTTACGTTTTAATGGCGCCAGGGGTGAATAAAGTGTGTTGAAACTGAACAGATGGAAAATGGATTATTTTTTGTCAGAATTCATCTCCATTGTACTACTCATTTCGCAAGTTGTATATAATTTTCATCGAACAATTTTACACCAAAACAACCGTATATTCACCCTGTGATCACAACGAGCATTCGAAACGAGTCAAAGGTCCTTGCACCGTTTCTTAGAATTGTCGTTCCAGTTCGTGGACCGCCAATTAAAAGGCGTCGCTATCTCCAGCTACGATATTAACGCACGCAAACTCAAACAAACATCCAAGCGCGAAAGACGAACGGTTCGACAAACTGGAAAATTTATTAGAAGGGTGACTAGGACTATCACGGGCAGCTGGATTGTCGTTGACAGCCGGCAGATTCAACTCTGCTGAATCGTCGATAGATACACTGTCAACGACAGAATTCTCTGAACGAGATCCTTAATCGTGTTAACTCGATTACGTTAGCCAGTTTCCATGGGGCGTATCGACAGAACACGATAAACGTATTACTGATAACGAAGGACATAAATGTCTCGTGCAATGTAGCAATCTTTCATAACTCGGCTCTTAGATCGTAGAACACCGGGACAATGACAATTCAACACTTTGAATAATTGTAATCATTTCCGTATTTTTTTTTTTTTTTTGTATCTTTCAATTTCCTTGAGTTATTCGGTTAGGTTTTATTTTCTAAAATTTACAGCATCCCTAGACCAAACTTTAAAATTAAGATTTTTCTTCATTCGGAAAACTGTGAAACGAGTTTCTTCGATATTACGAAGAATCAAAGATTTCCTGGCGAATTATTTCTGCCCGGTTATTCTTACGATCCTCTCGAACGGCGGAGTAGGGAATTCTTCGAATCGATACACAAAGGGTCCGTGCGGAGAACCTAGTGGCCCTTTCTAGACGACGAAGGAATTCCAAAAGGGCTAGCGAAAAAACATCTAACTGGCTATATGTTTTGAAGAGGGAACGAGTGGTACGAAGCGAAGTCGATCGAAGTTCTATAGCCTGTTCCATCTTTTGCTAACCTCGCTTCGCTCAATTAACCCGTGGTTGAGACAAAGGGGATACCGACGAACGGTTTTGGTAGCCGACCATCTACCACCCTTTCTTCTTTTCGTTTTTTTTTTTTTTGTTTCATTTCCATCGTCCTCGAGAACCCGAACAATAATCCTTTTTCGTTATCCGAACGTTCGTTAACCAGCTGATTGTTAATCCAATTAAAACAAAATTTCTATTTCTTCGTAACTGTTGGAACAGTACCAATCACGGCATCTAACGAGCGACAATGTATATCAATAGTAATTAGTAATTACTTATATACAGGTATTATATATATACCTGTAATTTACGTGCTATTTCCTTCTCACTCCGATCGTCGAATACTACGGATTTATATGTAATAAAATGTATAAGTGTGTAATTACTCAAGTTTGAAGTTCATTAAGGCTTCCACCATATGTCTCGACAGTAACGAACCGATTCGCAATGAACGTACAATAATTTTATACAGCTTACCTTTGTAAAATATGTTCATGATATTATTATATTATCAGAATACTCCTGTCATTCTTTTCCTTTCTTTCGTGAACCTAGAAAGATATGTACAATAGCGAAGCGCGCCAGGAATTTGACGCACGAGTGGAATTATTTTATTTCCTGTCACTGTTTTTTCATCGTCCCGGGGGGTGGCTGGTGTTGACACTGTTTTCTGTTGGTTTGAAAAATGCTGATGGCGGGAGCCTCGAGTGAGAAACTGAACATTAAACGCGAGTTATGAGGGAGAATTATGAGACAGAGAAGGAGGGAAGGCGGATGAATGCAACCGTTGGATTTATCGTAGTTTTGGAACGAAAGTTGCAAAGTTTCCGGTAGAATTTTGTCTCGTCGCTTTCAAGGGTGACCGCACCAAAGAGCGAATAACATATACCGTCTTCATAATATTAATTAAATTTACTTTCGTTTTTGCCAATCGACATAAAAGGCCTACCGTTTTCGCAACGGTTACAACAAAATCGCGAAGCAAATTGCAACATGTTCATATTTCAATCATGTCCAGAGAATTTCACGGTGCGTGGAACAATAAAACTGTCTGTTCGTCGATATCTTGCGAAGCTATTCACCGTCGGCCAGCCTAGAATTTGCGAGCCATCCCTTTGTTCTTCCTTCCTTTTCACGTGGAGTGTTCGGGACACTTGTTTTTACGGCATTCGAGCGCGAAACTGCTCGTGCTTTCGAAGCTGGTGAATAATGTTAGCCGCAATTCCGTGTCCTCTTTTTACTGTATTACAAAGCGGCCGTATGAACGCGTCCCGTATAATGAATACGCTCGTAACCTTTAATGAACGTTTCGCGAAATTGATTTTATTATTTATCCCCCGTGTAATTTCCATCAAGGATATGGACGCGGGCTTTTGTTTTTCAGAATTCAATATCACGTTGGATTTCCATAGCTTTCGTTTCGATATGGAATGCATTCAAAAGGTTAATTAATTAATTTTCGTGAAATACGAAATTCTCTGTACCACGAGTGTAATTTGATACATCAAGAGCAAACGCTTAAATCAAAAACTATTATAATTGATAAGTTTTACCTTTTGCTGAGTATAAGTCAGGAATTTCAGGCGCAGGATGGTTTATTTCTTGGCGCTCTGTTTCTTGTGTTAAAGTCAAAGTTCTCAGCCGGTTTTCCGACGATCCTGAAACCTTAGAAGTTGCGGGTGTCCTCGGGGAGCCGCTCTTTTTTATTAAAAAAAAGAAAGTAGGTTTCACCAACTAGTTAACCAGGGGTAGTCAACGTTCTTCCATACGTTTCTCCTTTAATCCCGTTTTACGGCCGATTCTAATAAATATTGATAAACGGTATGCATAGTATAGCCTAATCGGCACGAAGCGTGAATATTTTAAAACGACTGCCATTCAAAGGAAATCTTTAAACAACGATTAAATGCGAAAATATACTTATAGTATTGTATAACACTAGTATAGCGACTATAATCACCTTTAGTAACCGGAAGGGTTAATTGAAAATCAGACTCTGGGTCCATTTTAATATCCATAATGACTCTTTCCGCCACTATCCGTTCCTCGTTTCCCTCGCAGAGAAATATCCGCCGAACAACGAGGAATCTTCGATGAATCCGGGAATGATACTTGATCGAAACAAGACAAGACCAGACGAATTCGACGGCTGTTCAAAGAGCGCCAGAAATAAGGATGGAAATGGAGAGTTTCATCAGACAGAGTAGGATTGGGTGACAGGGAGAGGATCGAGACGGTGGAACAAAGAGGACGCGTTACGATGGAAAAGGAAGGAGGCACGTTCATCCCTTCGATAAAAAAAAAGCCCTTGGAATCGGTTTCTTTGTCTCGACTGGCAGACAACAATGAACCTCCGCTGGCTGGGTCCCTGGCTTCTTCTTTTTATCGTGGCAAAAATATTGTGGACAGTCCCGATACGACGGCTGTTGATCCTTCTTGTGGTTAAAGGGTTGATCGAAACCGAAGCACCGTTCGTTGGCCAACGGAAATGTTAGACAGCTTCAAGTACATGTTGCAACACTTAAAATTGAAGATTTTAAGTTTTCAGTTGAATGGATCGAACAGAAAATCACATATTAATCACCGATTTCTTGCGAAATCGATACTTCTGCACAAAACTATAATTCGTCAGCTTTAAAAAACGTCTCCTATGTTTATCATTGAGCGCACACCTATTAAAACTACGCAGAGTCGATTGGTTTCCAGCGTGTACAAATATTTAAGTATGCCAAGGGTGGAAGGTACAGTTATTTCTGAAGATCCTTTGATCGCTCGTCAGAATTAGAAACTCGTCGGTTACAAGCTGTAACGTGTTGAGAATAGCCTCTCAGTTGTCGCAAAGGTGTTGCTGATAAATTGCTCCTCCTTTATTAAAATGACGTTCCACTTTCTGACAAGTTCGTAAGCGCTTTGTTGCGTACAGATCGCTGTTAAGATTTATAACCTGTTTAAAAATCCATTTACCCATCTCGCTAAGTCCTGCGATCGATGATTGATGATTCTTCAGCTATTCATCAATTCTTTTGATTCCTCGAGGATTATTAAATAGAAACATTAATCCTTTCGGTACCAATAAGACATCAATAATTTCGTAACGAATGAAAAGCAGCCCTAATTTAAATTTCAAGCCCAGTTTATATACGAATATTGTACATAATTGTCGAGTGGACGGTCCATTAGCGTCGAAAGGGTTAAAGTCCAGTTGGCTGCAACGAAGCCGGTCCGATTCGAGTGTATTCGGCGTCGATGCATCTCGGGAACAAAGCCATCCTCGAACCTTTGACCCGATCGTTGCGTGGCCGGGAATATCGTTGATTTCCTAATGCGATCGTATCACGGGAGAAGGATTAAGTCGCATCGATACGCCATTGTTCTCCAGAGGACGGTCGACGCTCGGATTAATAGTAATTGCGAAATTCGACTAGGATCGAATCGATGGTAGACCGACATGCACGCGTATACGTCGCGAGCTCATTTTCGTAATAGGATATCACGCTGGTATAGATCGCGGATGATATTCGACGCAAAGCAACCATTGTTCCGTGGCTCGTGTTTTCGTACCGAACGGGTAAAATCAAAGAATTACGAAGGCCGTACGGTTCAGGATTGGATGATATTGTTTCAGGTCTCGTGCCTGAGGCTTGTTATCTAAGAAGCGGAACCAGGGTGGTCGTTAATTGTGCAAGGGCAAATTTCCTTTTGGCATGACCACCCTTTGAGCATATTTTCTGTTAAACGTAACGTAATCGCTATTTCGATGGGTAACTCGTTATTGAAACGAAAAACCTGGGACTGGATATTTATATTCAAATATCTGAGATTCACAGAAACCCAGTTAGATCTCAACGACAATTATTTAACAGTAGAACTAATTATACAATAGAAAAATAAATAATTAAAGAATGAATTTTTATCATGATAAAAAGTAACACACATTTTAACAAAAGTATCCTGATAAATTTTGTGATTTAATTTAAGAAACTCTCAACCAATCATTTTGACTGGTTTGGTAATTTTGAACCTTGTACCTTGAAATCCAAATTTTTTCCGATTTTTTTTTTTTTTATTACTATAAGGATTTCATGGACGTTAAATGTTTGAGTCGGGAATCCTGGAATCTCCTTCGAAATTCGATTTGAACGTTGATAGAAAAAGGTCGATCAAAGTGTTCCTTAATTGCAAAGCAAATATCAACGGGGATATTCAAATTTTCGCCAAGTATGATTCAGTGAGAGAGTTCTAACCACGATTTTACGGAGCATTATGATTGTGGCCATCGACGTTGGCACGTTCCCAAGAATTGGCTAGGGGCTAGATGCTCCTTTCGGATAACCGGCTAATACCGTGGTTTACGCTCTTTTTTCGTCGAATGGGATAGCAATCATCGTGGCGGGCCCGTTTCGACCCGAATCGTGTAATGGGATACCGAAGTCGATCCTTGTAATGAAGAGATTATATGCGTATTTTATATAAGATGGGGGCACACGAAATTGCGTCCCATTCGAAATTTTCATGAATCGAAGATGATTCGTGAAATCGTTTTGATACAGGGTTGAACGACGATTATTTTTGTCCGTTGAAATTTTCGGTGAATTTCGTACATTGACCAATAAATTATGATACTTGAATTATTATTAATTCCCGTTGAAAATTGTTGGCTAGTCTTTCAGATAATCGCACGAGATTTATCGCGTTTCATGAACGTCGATAGAGAAAAACTATACGCACATTTAACCCATATCTTCCCAGTCAAAATGCAGTCAAAATGAACTTATTATACGAAACTCATCACGCAGGTGTCAAAAGGCATTCGCAAGTTCTCTGTCTATGCGTTTATATTTCACAATTAGTCTTAACACTTCATGGACGTATGGAAGAAATATCAGCTTCACACAGAGTGTTTTTCAAAATTTCATGAATGATGCCATCAATTTTGGTTAGTTTTTTCATATAATCAACAATGTTGTATATTTCGAGTATCACTCGATTCGACTGCGACGGATTAAACGACTCCCGGTACTCCATAAATCCGAGTTTGTGAAAATGATCGCCGGCCAATTTGTTTGAAAGCGTTCGCGAATGTTGAAATCGAAAATTACAGGGGAAACGATCGATAATAATTGGCGATTGTTCCGCTCGTGTAACGTTTTGGAATTGATCCCTTCGAATCGAAATATTTGCTTTCTTTCTTTGAATAAATTCTTTCAATCGGAATAACAGTGTTAAGCTGACAATTTTATAAACAATCATTTCTATAAATCAATGTTACCGAGTTCTACATTTATCATAAGAACTTTGCAACGATATCCACGGTTAGAATTTATAAAATTTACGATTGCAAAAAAGTACTGGGCAGACTTTAATCGACGATGTAAGAATTCTTGAAAAATTGCAGCTTCTTGCTGTGTTCAGAAGCGTTCGAGCAAGAATGCTGGATGAATTATGAAGCAACTCTCTCGCGTGTGTTTATCGAGGCAGATTCATAACCCTCGCCTCTATCCTGTTAACACCATGTAGCATTGTCTGCAGCAATTACACTTAATCAAGCGCAGGGTGGAACGCGTGGGTAAAAAAGGATCAATTTCACCGGTGCAATCGTGAAAATTACACGTCTCAGTCAGACGATCGAATTACGTCTCGCGTGTGCACGTGTGCGTCGAACCTCGAAAATCATACACCATCGAATCCGGCGTTATCCAAGGTAACTTTTGAAAAAGTACACTTTTCGTCGTACATATCCTTCTCAATATTTATTATTATTTAATAAATTAACTGGTACTTCTTTCTTAAATATTTCATAATTTCTCTCCTATTTCTATTAACTTCGAACGTAATCAAATCATTAATAGTTCACCGTGTGCTCGTCTGTATGGATTCATTAAAACGTAAGACCATCAAAGGGTTAACTGTACCGTCGGTTATCGATCTGAAATCAAATCTTCCAAAGAGAGAAGAAAAAAAAAGGAATAACGAGTAGCTCGGTTTCTTTGAAAATAAAAACTTGATGAGAATGAAGAAGGAAGGGGCGGGAAATAAGGGATACCGTTAAGAAGTGGTTCGTCTCTGATAATTGTCGCGAAATATTTCATCGTGAATCGTTCGTAGCGATACAACGGTCCCGGGATGCCGATCGCCGCGTCGGTAATTATATCGAAACGGAGCCCATTTGTTTTTCAGACGATCGTAATTGACCGTAGCCGCCGACAAGGCGCACCTATCCATTGTACCGGACACACGGGTACGTTGGAAAGGTGGTGCATCAACCAGGATGCACCAGGATCTCGTTCGATTGCTCGATAATATCCAGGTTCGTGCCATAGGATGGCTACATTCCTTACTTGATACAAAAATGACACGTTAATCGTCGATCATTTAAAGATTGCTTTATAACGCGGCTCGTTTAATCCCTGTACGCTCCCTCAATAAAAATTCACCGGTTTCCTGTTTCTAGGCACCGTGAAATATAACGTTCAATCATCTTGCAATTTGATGTATTTATTAAAAGCTGTTAAGCTACCGATACGTTGAATGGCACTGTAAAAATGGCCATTTGCAGAATAAAATTACAATTAATCAAAATATGATTGTTCTATTTTGCAATTTACGCTTTTCAGTCGGTAGTTCTTTGACTGTACAACTCGATTAATAGAAAATTTACAGTTTTATTTCGTTTAAGTAATATTACCAAAAGAAGCCATAAAGTTATTCCTTTTATCTGCATTTCTGCTGAAATTTACTAATTAAAAATTAGTCATTATTCTTAGAAAGAAGTTTTACTGAAATCATTGCGTGCCACAAGTTCTTGGACAGTATGGTTACACATGAGACACGACAGTAAACTGCCAGAAGGGGTGTTAATTGGAATGCAATTTTCAGAGCTCTAATTGCGTCCACGAAACCCTCGGTGATACGTCTGTTCCCGGTGGTAACCGGTTTCGTTAAAAATCAACGAAAGCTGGTTTATCGCGTTTCGTCCTTGTCCCAGGTGAATAATTTTAATTGGCCGGCGAAAGTGGAACTGATGATAAGTGGAACTAAATGGTTCCACAGGGAGTATATACATAATAAAAATGAAAGATTCCCAAGAACTAATTATCACCATACTTCCTGATATTTCTAAATGAAATATTTTTTGGAAAATTTGATTTTCTGCCATAAGCAGTGCGCTATATGGATCTTTAATCATGGTTACTTTAATCCTCAAACGACGGACCATGGAGACAGCTAACAGTTTCAATGGAATCTTGAACTATTTTCAATACGAAGTCCTTTCGTTTAAACATTGTATTACTTAATAATCGAAATACCATGTGATTTGAGGGGTCAGTTGTGATGAACATTTTGGAACGATACGTTTCGAGAAAGTACGTTGAACCACAAATTGTTCGAATAGAAGTGAATCTTGATAAACGAGCAACAGGGCAGAGATGGGATCGTGGCCAAGGTGCATCCTCCTGGGACAACGAGCTCATTAGTAGAGCAACGATATGCAGAATACACAGAAAGTCGCAGAAAAGTTTAAGGACGATATCTGATTGCCATTACAGAAGCTGCACGTGGCTTTCGAGTAGATGCAGCCTGCATGGTGCAGTCAAAAGTCCAACGATCCTAACGATTTTCGTCCTAACATAAAAACTAGCAAAATTAAATTTTCTGTCAAAATTATTCGAACGATGCTGGTTTTGGTTAAGACCCGTTATTTGTGGGGTTTCAATCAACAATTCTGTAGGAAAGAAGAAATGATCGAAAATTTAGAATGGGAAAAAGATTTATTATTATTTAGTAGCGTTTCAACATATAAAATAGTCAATAATCAATTAAAAACGTTGTTGCTTCTATCCACAATCGCCATTCATGGTTAGAGTATATACTTCAATGGATCTCGGTGGGGAATACCGGAAATAATACGCGAAGGAAGTCGGGTAACACGATTTACGGGCTGGCTTTTTAGCAATTTATATTGTCCAGGCAAGATTGTTGTTCGAACAGCATTTTAACCGTGCGGCGAGCGGCATTGTTCTCGGCCAATAGCAGCGACGCGACGGGCCATTTTTCACGGGAAATATTAGGTGCAGGGACCGAAAGCAGAGCACTCGCGTTTTCCGGTATGGCTCTCTGGGCAACGTTCCAAAACTGCTGAATGACGCCCACTCGAACAACTTACGCAACCACGTCGATGCAACACAAAAACACGTTCATTCATGATTCGAGGGATAGGTTGATTCAAAATCATCCATCTATTTTTGTTACTGTTGCTTTTCACTGGTGCATTCACATCGACCGTTGGCAGCATTTGAAATATCTCTGTTTGACACACGAAAATTTTACTATTTTGTGATGCCTCGACCATATTAAGGTAAATTATTGCGACTGGGGGCAACTTTTTCGAAGGAAAGGGATTGAAATTAAAATTAGTAAATAGAAATCGATGAAAGATAATTTACTAGTCCAATAATTTATAGTATCAAAGGAATATGGTTTAATTATGGTTTTCTAACAGCAACACTATGCTAATTAATAAGAAAAGTGTCTTCCATATAATTAGGAGATAGTCATTTTATCATCGTCGTTTTCGAAATATTTATTCATGGTGTGTACGTTGGTCGGACCAGGTGTTTGCAAATTGTTGTCAGTGAAAATCGTACAGGTGATTTCAATGTCCGCAGCCCGTTGAAATAATGAGTCAGACCTGGACGAAAGGGACGAGGCGTGTTTCGTTCACGTAACGACACATGTAACTGTCTAACAGCTGACGTAACGAGTTGTGGGACAAGTTCGCGGTGAAACTTGTTTCGACGCTGTAACGAGCACGTTGACGCAAGAATCAAAGTCTGGGTCAATGTTGCTGTTCCCCCAGCCTCGTTCTTCCCACACGATTTATCACGAGAAACGACGGTGCCGATGGATGGCGCCCAACAATTTTACTCGCGATTCGCGTTGAGACTTTTCAAACTTCAACTATCACACTTTTCCAGCAAAGCTTCCAAAAACCAAATGCCTCATTTCGGATGAACGGAGTTACAAATGCTTATGAATCTACATTTATTTTAATCCCTTTCGTTACTCTTCTATATTCAACTATAAAATTTGAATTTTGAAATGCTCTGGTAAATTAATTTGTTTTTGCAGAATAATTGATTTTCTTTAACTCAGAACCGGTTCATAAATACACCATTTAGGCATACGAATTAGGTCCTAATCAAAATGGAAAGTTTACCCAATAAAAATGATATATGCGTGCGAAAGAAACGAATGAATATATTCGTCTCCAATGTTGATGAGATAATTAGCAGTCTCGATAGGCGCTCGAGTGATTGATAACCATGCTTATCATCGTTTCACAGTTAGTATATTACACCTTGATGGGCGAATGATGGATGGACGGTACCAAGTTGTCGTTCATCATGATATGTTAATCTCTATTTACTCTTTGATTTTTAATCACGAAGCTGTCCCGTTCAGATTATTTAATCTTATTTCCCTTTTGTTACAGGTCGTCGGTGCTTCTTGTATTTATCATAGGGTTATGCGTGCACGACACCCTGGCCAAACACGTGAGTATTTCATTTCAAAATTAATAGCAATCGCATCCAAAGCTTCGTCAATCACCGATAATAATAAAATCTGAATGTCTTTGGCGGATCATTATGACTTGAACTCCTTCAGGTTTTATTATCCTCGATGGTGGCTCGAGTATCAACGAATCGTGGCCTCGGTCGAAGTATCTTAATGAAATTTATGCTAAACAAGTATATTTCTTGTCTTAATTATCTGTGTAATTTGTAAAGATGCGAAAACGGCGTTAAGTAAGCCATAACGCAATAATAATGATTTCTATTTTTGGAATGGGAGATTTTTCAAAATTATTCGTGGAATCGATTTACATATAAAAAGCATATAGAAAGTTCGGTGATTTATTCCGATTCGTCGTAAAATATCAAGGCAACAAATGAAATTTTTTACAAAGGCCACTGAAAAGGACAAATTTTTTTTTTTTTACGCATTGCTGGAGAAATACTTGTCAATTTTTCGTATCGTGTCCGCGTCAGTGTCAAATTGACGACCCTTCGAAAGAATATTTCACCGTCGAACGACACCCATGACAGGACGTCGAAGTGGAGCTCCGAGTTCGTCTATTTCGAATTTCGAAATCGCATCAGTTTCGCGGCCGTCACGTGGCCATCACCCACGCCGATATTTTAATCGACACTGGGAAATCACGTTTGTAAGTTAACGGGGAATTCGATGAACACTGTTCAACTCGTCAGCGTCCGAAATTGTGTCATGCCTTTTGTGGTTACAAATTTGTATCCTCTGTACTATCTATTTTAGACGAGCAAATACCTGTTTACCTTACTACCCATCAACGTATGCGTTCAATTTTAACAGAAGTCGAGCAGTGTATCAAGGATAACTGGGGATAATTAATGGATTAACGCGAAAAACCGACGGGAGATGTATTTCTGATTCGGGAACGAGATTATCAGGGGGTGGGATCGAAAGAGGAGCAAAGACGGGGCGAGAGGGCGAGCTCTGACTTATTGCGGCTTTTTACTATCATCAACGATCCCCCAAGGCAGTCTGCGTGGCTAATCTGAGTTAAGTGGCCGTTAGGAAGGCGAAGAAATCTTGGAAATGCTCGACGCCAATCTCGTCGGTCTGCGAATTCTTGTTCTTCTTCTTGGATGCCGAACGAACGCGACCGATTCCTTGGGATCTGCTGGAAATTAAGCGTCGAATCGACCGATTAGAAACTGTTAACCTGGACGGTGCTTGTCCTATAAGGATCGCTAGTTATGGTACATTCTTCTTGCGAGAAAGTTGGAAAGAGCTGGGAGAAATCTGTGATATTTGAGATGAATGAGATTAGGGAAGAATTTGAAAAGAACCTGTGGCGATGAAAAATCTAACTTTCCTCTCGTATCTGTTTCGTTAGCATATTAGCTGTTACAATGTTACTTGATTCGCAACTGCGGATTCCGAACATTTTTAGGTCATAACCCTTTTCTTTTTGTGAAATTCAGATAATCCACCACCCCCATCTCCGAATATTATTTGTCAATTATCTTATCACATAAAAAAGGTATCGAAGATTTATTATATTTTCTTCCTTTCGTTTATGAAAAATTAGTGTTATTTTATAACACTAATTGAAATATACATAGTTACCTGTTTCGTTAAAGTAATAGTTGCCGTTTTGAATTTATTATACAAACTTTAATTTCATTTCAAAATTATTCAAGCACACATAGGTTTAATAATCAGTGCGAATAAATATAATTAAATTGCTAACAAATGACAAGATACCATTAAAACCAATTCTTCGTAGACGAAGGATTGCAGAACGTTAAAAAAAGATCCAGATAAAGAGCAGCGTAGGATTTACGAGGCCATGTCTATCATGCCTTTCAGCTCCATGCCTATCAAGCACCATGGATTAAGGATGAAGTAATTGAACTCCTTTTACGAGATCCTTTCTTTCATCCTCTCGTTCAGAGGCTAGCTAATAAAGTGAACGCAAAAAGATTTTATGGGTCGTTTCGTGGTGTACACTTGCCCTTAGTCTCTGCAAACGTACCAACCCCCTACGCTTAAGCTTCTTCTTATTACGGTCATTTTTAAATCGTACGCAGCTTGAATTATGTATATTCTGGACTAAAAGCCTCAAACACAATTCCTCCATTTGTAATAAATTGAAAAAGGATCCAATTATCTATGTATAGGATCAGGAAACAAGAACCGAGTCGTTTATGTTATTTTGTAGTTTAGTATACACCATTAGTATATTACGTTATGTCAAATACTCAAAACTTGTAGTAACAAAAATAAAAATTTGAAGAAGAATCAAATTTCACTCGTATTGTTAACAACCTAACTTGCTCGCAAAGAAGACGAACTTTTGTAGCCATCTTCCTCCGCAACCCCTAAAAAAGAGGCTAAAGTGTTCCGCACTGTACCATCAACGACCAGTTTAATTCACTGTCATCGGGATTATGTTAATCTCGTCTGGAAGTGGTGATGGTGGCACGGCCGAGTTATTCGATCGGTCGCAGAAAGCCTCTCCTGCGGATCGTTGCCCCCGGTGTATTGGATTATGTTTCGCTGTTAACAGGTTACGTTTCGTATCTCTCCGTGGCAGACGCGCGACGTGTTCGGTGCCAATACCATGGTTGATCGATCGCGGGATCGATCGTATGGACGAACGCGAACGAAGGTATTCGGACTGCTTCTCGATCTTTGTTGGACACTTTTACTCTTTCTCCACGATTTCACCACGCGACGATTCTGTAGAGTGTATAACAATAGGATACGTAAGAAGTCAACGGCATATGGGAAACTATAGGTCCATACGACACATGGAAGTCGTCACTGAGGAGCTAATCCTAAAATAGTGTATTCCTATCGGTAACATTGTTTGAAATTAATTCACGAATTGGCCAAAAAAATTGTATTAGTTGATGTCCATTTTCTTGGTTTGAACGATGCCGAAGACAACGCGTGAAACCGCAAAGTCGCGGACGTTGCACTTCTTCGACGCATAATCATCTCGTATTAGCACAAATTAGCCTGTCCCTTGCGGAGAATCATAAACTTCAGCAATCGTGTAAGGCCTTTGGCTGAACTCAAGTCAAGTTTAATACAGTCCAACATATATCACGAAACATTGGCCGATAATTGTGGCACGGTATTCGCGAGTTCCTAAATGGTCGTCCAGAATCGGGCTAGAGAATGGTTGGTGAAACAATTCGACGGCTTCGTTAAAATTGTAGATAAAATAATATTCATATTATTTTCTTAGTTTCGTTTAATTTTCTCTCAATTATTCGATTCTATTAAACCTTTGCTACTGGCAAACGATCTTATTCGTTAACCCAACTTTTCTGCGATTAACTTCTTGGGAAATGTTCAACAAATCTTCAAAAGAAAATTAAAAAGTCCCTTCACGACTTTTCCTGCCAACTTCCAAATATGTTTGAACAATTTCTATCCTTCAAGTGCTCGTTATACACGTCTAAGGATCGAGATATGTCAATACCGTAGATTTTCGATTTTCTGAACCTAATTCTCGTCACTTAATTGTCTAGATTTTGATTCGTGGATAATTGGAATAAATATCATATTTGCACAGAATAATATTACGTACAAAATTCAGGGTATATTTGACGAAAAATTTGATACTAATAAAAAGGTTGAAAGATGAATACCGGTGGCAGTAAATTAATTTCAGGAATCTCTAAAAATGTCTGAAAACCTTACGCACAAATAGCAATGGTCATCGACATCGTTCTAAAAATAAAGGCCACGAAACGAACGGCATTAACGTGTCGCGCGGGAACTGGGTTAAGTCGTCGGGTCTGTTATTCAGTAATTAAGGCGAAAAAGGCGGCAACGGAGCCGGTAGTCGGCGTAATAACTCGACAAGGAGTAGCGATACTTGCCCCGTAAAACGGTCGTCTTGCAATTAGCCGAGCTGTGCCGCGCTGGTGGCAGAAATAGCCGATCGTTTCGCGCGCGTGTCGCACGACGATGATGTAAACTTGCTCGCGTTGCACAGCTGCCGGCGTTGTTGCTGCTGTTGGGTGCCTTTGCTTTACGACGAGACGTACGTGCACGCGACGGTTAGTCACCGCTTAAGAAGCCGTTTAATTACTTGATTTATCGCGGTCTAGTCGCGATCACGGCCCTGTATTGATGTGAGAATCGTCGCGGACCTACATTCGTTTCACTTTCGACGAGCGAGTTCGTGCCGAATCCCTTTTACACGATCCCGAGGGGAGGTACCAGTGAGTCATTGATAATGCCCGAGATACCACGGAATCTGCGCAGCTGTTGGACGAATTTCTTAAATCGTAAAATAATGTTTTTCAACTAAGAAAGACTTCAGTTCCGCGAAGGTGGTTGCATTTGGTTTCGTTCTTCATTAAGAACTATTTGGTACTTTGGAAGTGTACCATCCCGAAGTGTTAAAAAATAAGTCGGTTCTGTGAATTTTTCTCAAATTTTAATCTCGTAAGCAACGACTTGACGATTTATTCTGAAATTAAATCCAGAAGATCATATTGAGAATCCTTTTGAAATAAAAAACGCAAATGAAATTGTACGTTCCTTCGACAAAGGATAACATACCGATTCAATTGAATTGATGACATCGTTTAAATTCGCCTAGAAAAAAAGAGGTAGCAAGAATGCAGACATTCTTCATCCCCCGAATTCAAAGAAATATCGTAGGGGTGTCTGTTCATCCCTTTTGGTAAGTTGACCCAGAAAGGAAAGGTTGAGATTAATATCCAAGCAAATGGGGCGACAATCGGACGATCTTGGAAGGCCTCCCGTTCTCGTTCCCATTTATTTCTCTTCTTTCACCCTTAAAGCATCCGCGCAACGTTCACCCCGGCCGATTATCGTTGGCAAGGCTCCAAAGCAGTTTGCATTCGGGAGTTGTAAAGTGCATACACCCCCTGCTCCGGTTTTCAGATAAAATTATCGGTTGTTACTCTTTGTTGCTCGAACCATCCGACAAGATTTTCGTCGTTCGAGCATTTTTATTACGCGTTTCATTTTCATCTGTAATCTAATATCCCTAATTATCAATGTCGATCTACGTAACAATAATAAAGCAATACCTTTTTTATTCCAAACTAGGGTTACGATTTAATATGACAGATAATGGGTTCATAATAAAACTGTATGAAATTAATAAAAACGATCCCTCGCAGACGTCTTTGATCCAACATCAATCAAGGAGCGATCACTCGCTCAGCTCAGAACGCCCCTTTCCACGGGACTCTTTAAAAAAGTCGCAAAATCTGATAAAAAAAGAAGAGAAATTATATTCTTCTGAGTCGTGGCGAAAGCTCTCCGCAAGCAGCTCACGCTGTGCAATTGGAAAATACGCCGCAAAGTCTCTTCGACACGGCGCGTCGAGCTTCAAAGCGAAAGTTCTTCTCCCGTTTCAACTCCTTCGTGGACGCCACCGAGAAGAAAACATATGAGATAGAACGAGAGACTGACGGTCGTAAATAAAGTTTCGTACAGCTGTTAGGTGGATTTTTGTGGAGCGTGGGAGAGCACATGGGGCTCGATAGGCGCGAACCAGCGAGCGGATAGAAGCTTTTCTTTTGGCCGAGCATCTGCGCCGTGTCGCACGCGGACGTGAGAATATACGACGATAATAATGACGCGTCTGCGACGCGGGTGACTATAAAACCCCGCGATTCCTAGCTGCGAAACACCTCTCTAAGAGGTCTACGAGAAACGAGGGGATTAAAACTCTCGTCCCCGCTTTCTTTGGGCTGACGAAAGTAATTTATACGACGCTGGCCATCAAGCTCCGACGTGAATTATATTTGTGCTTGCTTTTTTATACTCGTCTTTGACTGCAAGCTTCCTGGACGAAATGAAATACGTATTCAGGGCTGAAACAGGAGTTCCTTTGAGACAGCGTCCGAACTGAATCGAATGAAGAGGATTGAGAGTGAGAGAAATTGTTCAGGATGGATATTAATTTTTGATATTAATTTAAGTCTATGTTACTTACCATGTTGATTTTGGCGGTTAAATCAGAGGCTAAAGTTGTGGTCTTCTATACAAATTTTTACTTTATTTTCATATTTGTTAGATACCTCGTTGAGCACGATCGGCTTTCCTAGGGAAAATCCCCAAGTATTATATTATGCCCAGGTACGATAATCAGTCTATCCCATCGTCCATCTTATTTATTTTTCTAAAAGTGGTGAAAAGCACAAAGTTCTTCGATTCGTATTTTCTACGATGTATTCAAAGTATCTTACGAAATTTCATTTGCGTCCAGATAATTAGATTTCAACCTCGTATTAAAATTCTTAAACTATCCAACGAAAGAGCTCACCCTCGTCCCGGAGCGGCCACGAAAATATTCCCCTAACGATGCAACGTTCTCGCGAGACAAGCGTCCCATAAACACCATAAAGCTCGCCGGACGCCGCTCTAGCCCATAAACCCGTCGAAAATACACCCGCAGCCGACGATAACGTAATTCACGTTTCACCGTTGTCCTGTTGGCTCGTTCATCAGCGCTAAAAGCCTATACCTTATCGGGCCGAGCC
The DNA here is from genome assembly GCA_943735885.1 of Stelis phaeoptera. Classification (NCBI taxonomy): domain Eukaryota; kingdom Metazoa; phylum Arthropoda; class Insecta; order Hymenoptera; family Megachilidae; genus Stelis; species Stelis phaeoptera. The sequence continues at coordinate 6,498,309 of OX030939.1, read as the reverse complement.
GATAAGATGATCACGCCTATGTTGCTTGCCACGAAGGTCACCGGTGCACTCGTCGCACCTCGTGCAACGAGGAGCTGCAGGTGGTCTACCAGCTGATTAAGGGGCCACTTAATCCGGACGAAGGTTATCCCCGTGTTCCCATGTCTGTTCGCGACCCTGACACTCGAGCCACCCTTCGTTGACCCCCGGTTGACTGCGGAGCTTGTGAGAAACATCGAGGTTGTAAAATCATTTGAGGTTCATTCTGTTCTAGCATCATATCAAATTGAGACACCAGAGACATCGTAGACAACATGGGGAAAGCTATCTGCCCAGCAGTTTCGTGTTGGACACGGACGAGCCTGAACGAGGTACATGGGGACCATGGTCGTCCCCCAGCTCTTGTTCCAGATCCTGCGGTGGTGGCGTCGCTCATCAGACCAGACAGTGTCTCGACATAGAGTGAGTTTAATGCTGCAAACTAAGAATTATCGTAATTTTGAATGATACTAAAATGGTGGAATTAATTCGGAATAAGAAATTCAGAGCTAGGTTGTAAATTTAATTCAATATCAATACGTTGAATGCCATGATGTACACCTTAAATTTTGTATAATTGAATGATTAGTTAAAGGAAGGAGGAAGCAAACTTTCAGCAACGTTAATATTATGCTGGTAATGTAAGGTGCAAAATTAATCGAACATATCCTTAATAATTTGCGTTATAACGTGTCTTGCTACATACGTCCGTTTTCACTGTGGCAGCCAGCGTATTAACGAATGTCGTACTAAACGCAGGTATTTCTACTGTGCCACTCGACCTGTTATTATACTACTTTTATAGAAAATTAAAATTGATTACGAGAAGCAATATTTAAAAGAAATATTAAATTAAAATTTTCAGTACCGGAACACGAAGTATACGTAAAATACAGTAATGTGAATTTACTTCCCTTTTTAAATAATAAATGTGAAGCTAAAGTACGGAATAAAGATTCTTCTTAATCAAAAGTCGAATAATAGAAAAATCTCGATATGAGTGTCTATAATGTTTTTTGCATTCAGAATGATCCTGTTAATATTAATTAGAAGGTAAACGCAAACAGACGATGCGTCGGTGTATTTTAAATTTCAGCAGCACGAAGGAACGCTACCCCAAGAGGTAATGGAAAATTAATTTTTCATTTCGTTTATTTCCCCGCGAAGATGGGTTTGCTTTAAATTCAATCTTCCCCCGCCGACACCTTTACGCTTCGACGATTTTCTTGCAGAATTTTTTGACGAAATTTCCTAGAGGAATCACGGTAAATCGTTCTTATCTGAAACAGCCGGGAGAGTCGAGATTAATCGCAACTACTTGTGAGCTTCTCTTCTCCTATCTCTAGGAATTTCTCTTGTTCATAGGCTGGCACAAGAAGTTTCAACATCTCTCGTGAATGCTGATCGTGTTGGAGTACCTGTGCAGACAGATTGCATATTAATCAAAAAATTATCGCCAGCTTCATTTGTGTTATAAGTGCTTTATTAATTTATTTTTTGCTATAAGCTCGAAACGTTGATTTTAATTCAGTTAATCGAATTTTGATCTAGAATCAATCCTTGTTCAAATTAATTGAAAATTTGTTAATTTCTTGTTAATTTCAAAATACTAACTTTAGGAAATTACGTAAATTTGAAAATCCAAAGAATCCACTCACAGAAATTCTTTAATTTTATTTTCTAACTATTCCCTCCAATTATCGAGCAATTTGCGATCAGATTCGTTTTTCCCGTATCTTCTCACGAAATGTCTTTTTTCGATGTTCGAGAGTTCCTTTCACAGGCTCGTTACGTAAAGCTGGAAAGTAGGAAAATTGGAGGGTCAGTAATCAAACGAGAGGAAATCTGGGATTCGTGTGAGATCGAGAGTGAACCCGGTCGTTAATAACACGTTCGATGGATCGAGAAAGCTGGTTAATAGTAACGTGATAGCATTTAACGCGTTGGATAACTTAATGGCACCAAGAGGATCATGCCGTAGGTCAGCAATGCTTTTGATCGTGCCACGTTTACTATTAATTCGAACGTGCGACTTCCGTGCCTCGGTTTTCGAAATGAAGCGCTTTCGCGTGCCGTGTAATTTCAACGAACGTGTTATTACATTAATATCGCATCGCGATCGATCGATTACGTGCAAGTAATTCGATAGCGAATTCCGGAAATTGGTAATTGTATCGATAAGAAAATTAGTTTTCGATGGATTGTTTGTAAATTATCTTAATTGATACAGTTTTTATCATCTTTGTTAATGTAATTCTTTCATTTCGTGCTGATTCGAATTTTTGTCATTTTATTTTTACTCTGTTTTACATATCTATAGTTTGAAACGTAATTGATATGCAATTACTCCAGCTAGAAATATTATACTTTTAAGAACTTACAAATTTGAAATATTATACTTGAAGTTGATTATTTAAAATTGCAACAGTGATGGAAACTTTCTTATTTCCAAAGTTACAGTCGACTCTCAGTAATTTTAGACGAATCTTTTTTTTCAATTTCTCGAAAATGTCTAACGGAGTCCAATGACTCGTACGTGTTTCGAAAATAAATTAACCAAGTTAATTTCAGTCCGATCGATTCCCACGTGAAAAGCTTCTGAAGAGGTGTGAAAATTATTTAGAAATCGTCTAAGCGAATCACATTTTTCTCGGTTCTTTCTTTCCCTTTTCTCGTGGAACAGCAGGGTTGCCGGTGGTATAGAGGGTAAGAAAATTTGTCGCTGGCCGTTTCAACGAAAGAAGCTCGTTAACGAGCGACGTTCTATTCAACGGAGTGTGAATTCCCGATTACAGATACGAACCACACCGTTTTCGTATACGATTATTGGATCTCGGTCACGTAATCGAGATTGCAATCGATTCGAAAGAAACTCGTTGATTCGAAATCCAGGAAACACCTTTTATCGTTATCCCTTTACACCTTTTCATTTTCAAACAGATGAATGTAAATTTTTCTATGATCTTTAAATATTTTAAAATACTTTATTCGCGAAGTTTGTATAATTTCTCATTTGATAATTATGAACATTTTTTACTGTTACAGCGACAATGGGTACAGTAGGTGCACAGGTTCAACGAGACGATTTTTCTCCTGTAACATCCAGGTGAGTTTATTACACTAAACATGAATGTGACCGATCAAATTTCATTGTACAACATTGGTGATTTAATTGTAAAAAGAATAATTTACGTTCAGCTAGGTTGAAATGATCCTGCATGAAGTTATTACGGTAATTATGACCGTAAAGAAATTTATAACAATCGATTGAAGATAATAAAGAAACGGATATAGATCATATAAGCTTTTTGTCGTAGAAATTTTCTTGCAAAATATTGCAAATAAACAAATAAACTATAAAATTAAATTCAATAATAAAGAAATCTTTCAATTATCGTAAAAACAATCGTCTTGTCGGCATAAATACGCTTGTTGTCCTCAATCATTTGAGATGCGTCGGTCAATTTCTGGCGGATCGGTTCGACGTTCTTCAACAAAATGATTTATAGGATTATTTAATTCGGTTCGTTAAATGCCAGCCGCAGGCTTGGCGGAACTTTGAACCGCAAGGCATTCGAACGACCATACACGCTGTGTTCGCTGACGTGACCCAGTGAAAAGAACTTTTGTCTGTCGATCCGTTCTGTTTTTTGGTCCTAGATCGATCCGACATTATTCTTGGCGCCTCGACGCTCGACGCACACGTGCCCTGTGTCCTGTCGAAGTTTCATTTAAAACCGCTTAATCAAACCTTCTTTTTCGCACGTTGCTCGCTTACTTTTGACAAATTGATTCAGGCGATCGATTATTCCACTCCCGCGAACACTAACCGTGAATCTTTCTTTCTTGAAAATAGTACTTTAAATGGCTCTCGTTTGAAGAAAGTTTCTCATTTTCTTACTCGCCCTTTCTTCTGCCTTTTTATTATAGCAAACTTCTTTTGTAATAAGTATTGGAAGCTGTAGCGTTGGGGGAAATTAATTTAAATTACTTAACTAAGTAATTTTTGATATTGGAATACTCGTAATTTGGTATATTAGAAATTTAGAATGTTGGCAAATTGGAATATTAGGAATTTAGAATAATTAGTAATAATATGATGGTGACTGGTAAAATTTAGAAAATCATTTTTTCCTGACTTAACGATCTAATCACAGTTTAATATAACCGAGAGTGAATAAAATAGGATTGTCGATTAATAACCGGGCGAAACAAAGGGTTAAACGGTCCCTGACAAGCAACCGGTTCCTGGAACCGTGCCCGTAGCTCCATTCCGTCTGGTTAGGGTTTACGAGGTCACCGGTACGTCGTAAAATCACGGCACCGGGCATAGGTAACCGAGAGAGCCTGGATGATATTCCAGGTGCCACGATTGACCCTTCTCAACCAAGGATTAATCCTTCTGATACGACGTGATTATGCGTACGGACTTGTTAAGGAATTCCAGGTTCGCCAAGGAATTACAGCGTCCTGGCGCTCGATGAAACTCGTAAAGAGCGGAGTTTAGTAAACTGAACGATATAACGCGACGAAAACAGCGAAGATCCTTACGGGCATCGGCTACGAGGGATTAAAAGTTTTACAACCGTAGTAAAGATCGTCTCCTGCCGACCATCGATAAATCCTGCTCCACAAGGATCGTTGGTGTGCTTAAGGATGTCGTCGAAGTTTTGAAACCACCGCAGGATTTCGAGACCACAATCGTGGACACGTTGGACGCTTAATTTGGTTCACAGAGTTTCTCGTTTTTCGAGAAGCGCATGATATACGGGAAGATGCTGTATCTGGGAACGTTTGTATAAAATTATAATCAAAATTAATCGAGACCAATAATAGTGTAATAAATGTACACCTAACTTCAAGACTTTTCAAAGTTTGTCTCTGGCGTTTATATTTAAAAGAATTGACATTGTCCCTTGGCACGGTACTTTCCCGTGCACGAATTTTCAAGAAATCCATATCTTCCACCAGGGAAAGGAATGATCGCAGGAACGTGTCAAGATCGAAATGATTCAGCGGAACAGTGATTCGGAGAGCCGTAAGTTTCGCGACACGACGGGCATATTTTCACGGCGGCTACGTGACTTTCGAAAAATACGTTTCCAGCAAGGGGAAACGCGGGCTAAACAAGTGGTTCTCTGCGAAGGCAGGATTGAAGCTTCGTGACTGGAGAAAATTGAATTAAAGCCGAGGGGGATCGATGGTTCGATTGACCGAGGTCTGGTGCTCGTGAAAATTGATGGGACAGGAGGTGGAAGAAGAAGAAAAAGAAAAAAGAGTCCCGTGGATCGTGTGCTTCCGGGAAGATTAATTTTAACGTGCAACGAAGCCCTCTCGTTTGCGATCTGGCACAATTTTTGCAAAGTTTCCTTCGTTCGTTGCCGAGAATGCAAAAAAAGAGGTGAAAAACCGAGTTCGTTGTTTTTACTGTGCCAACACTTCAACTACTAACGACACAGCCCGATGCATCGAAGTCTGTTTTAAATTCTCTTCAATTATCGAACTTCGCAACTTGCATCCCGTTATCAGAAGTAACAAACTCGGATAGGTACGTGTCGAGTCGTTCTGGTAGCATTTTTAATGATACTCGATAATAGAAAGTAGTTAAAATTTTTAATTAACAGTTGTATCGATCGAAACAGAAGGGAAATAGATTTGTCGATTTAAAAAGTGTTTCGTGGTGAGAAAATTCCACGAACCGATCTAATTTTGGACTAGTTTAAACGAACCAACTCTCGCGTCTTTTATCAGGGACAAAAGAAGCGCCCCGTGTACATTTAATCGTCTAATTTATGTCGCCATACCACGGCTCTTAACGCGTTACGTGTCTTACAAAGCAATTAAATTATTCAAATGGGTGGTCCCCTAATTAAACCTCTTGAGAACTGGTGTAAATTAAATTCTGACCCGCTTTGAAAAGCCACTATTTAGCGGGTGACACAACTGTATCAAAAGAAAAAAAAAATAACGAGGAACATTAAAGATACGAATTAAGTTCCTCTTAATGTAAAGTAATGAGAAATTCTATTTTATAGTTTTATCGCTAACTCTGCAATATTTTTCAGTAAGTAACACGCCGAAAGAAAAAGGAATTTACCAGATTTACTTTGAAACATAGAATTTCAATCGAAAAATTTATTCCACAATTTTTGTATTATTAATGCTTCGAGCACCACCATAGGATAGAAGAAAGCCCTTCGATTTAGTTAGCTTGGAAACTAAACTCAAAACCTTTTACGTATTCTGTTTAAAAATTGCTCAAAGTCATAGAAAAATTGCCAGAAATACAGAAACGGATTATTTTCGTCGCAAAATTGACATTTGTTAGAGGAATAAGGTACAAAGTTTGTAATATTTTCAATATATATGGAAATCAAAATCATGCACGGTATAATAAGATACTTCGGCGATCCTCGAGCCTAACAATATGTCCTGACCACCGCCGCTGTGCTGCCAGAGACCCTAAAATTTACGAACGGCCTACCCATTACACGGCATCGACTGGCAAAGTATTAACTTCGTTAAAACGACGTGCTAAATGAAGCTTGCCGCAAGCCACGTAGCTGTTATGCGCCCTCGGTCTATGGCTATCGATCGTTTGATTCATCGGAGATAATCAACTTTAAACTGCGAGCAAATATTTATCTCCCTTCATCGAGCTTCGCTTCATTACAATTTCCTGTAACTCGAAACATTTAGATTTCGATGCTATTGTGCTAATATTGTGCAACCAACAATGCACGCATCAAAATTTAATTTCAATACACTTTCCTATTATATTATAGTTGAAATTGGAGAGCAATATTGCAGAATTTTTGGGAAATCGTTAAACCCTGAAAGATCCTTCGACGTCGTACATGATAAAAAGAAATTTTTATTCATCCGGACTGCGTTGATCAAACGCATCTTCGCCATTTCCCTATATTTATGTTCTCAACAATTTGATTCGCATTTAATAGCTGAAAATTCTTCTTTTTTTCGTACAAATATATTTGCTTTTTTCGAGAAGGAAATAATTTATTCCCTGTATCATACATTCTCGAGGGTTGAACAACCGAGTTGAGAAAACCGCGCGGAATCAGTGGCGATCCGTTTCCCGGCACGAATCGCTAAGCACCGCAAAAATTCTTTCGAACACCGTTCATTGTTCTCGTTCCTTTGTCCGTTGCCGCGAAACATTTCGTAATTAGTAACAATGCCTGCCGGCTAAACAGAGATTATTGAACGGCGAAAATTCTCCGGGTAGATTCGAAGGATGAAATCGCGGACTGGTAACCAGAGGCTGGAAGGGAAATAAATGGAACCGGAAAAGGGTTGAAGAAGAAGATGGATTTCTTTAACGAGGCTTGCTTTTAATTGCGAGTCACCGTAATTGCGGAAACTTCATGCGGACTCGTGAACCCAACCTCCCTGTTCCATTTCTATTTTCATTTAGGCGTCTCTTATCCTTGGTATACTTATGTCCGAGGGGCTGGAAACGATGGACGGACGAGATATTTAATTAGGAGTGAAATTAACACTTCGACCATCGGAAGATTTCAGTTTTACGGTTAAAAGGTACTTGAAATCGATCAAGTGGAGAATTTTATAGAAATAAGCATTTATAGTAGAAGTAAGTAAGCACCGTTCGAACGAATATTGGTTGAAATATTTGGTACAGATATCTGGATACAGTTTATCATCTCTTCCCTGGAAGATGTTTGACGTTTCGAGGGTCGAACGACACCTGGCAAAGACAAGTGTTGCACAAGAGATTGAAACAGATAGACGATGTCGCGCATATTCTTGCCTGTCTGAAACGTGAAATATTGCTGCTTTTTTTTCATGATTACAGTCCGGAGACGAAGAAAAGATTACACAGAAACTGCGTGTAGTTTATTGTCTACAGATCTATAAATCACTTGGGGGAGAAAACAGGAAATTCTGTCGATTCTAATGCTGGAACCCACGTTTGTATCCATGGTACATGGCCGCTTTATTTTTATCTTTCGATAGAAATCGTTTAACCCTACAGATCCGAAATCGTCGTAATTCTTTCAATTTTTCAAATAAGTACAGTTTCCATCGTTTCTCTTCGCAACCAATAATTGGTGAAATTTAACGCGACAAAATGGGCTAACGAAATACCGTAAGACTCGGCGCAGATTCGCATGGCCCCGAAATGGCGAATCGTTGAATCGAGCAGGCGTCAAGGTCGATCGCGAGCCGACGGAGAAGTGGCCCACCATAAATCAACGGGGTCACGGGACCTTTCTGGCATCGTTTCGAGAACGCGGGTTTCGCGCTCGAAATCCTTTTTCTTTTGCGGTCACCGAACATCCTCCGTTTCCCTTTCGTCCTGTCCAATCACCCTACCCGTACACTGTGTCCACGCAAGAAATCTCCCGTCATAAATCCTCGCGCGGGGTGTACCAGAGCTGCTGCTGGTACGTTCTCTTCTTTTTCTTTCGTTTCTTTCGTTTGGATTTATCGACATTACCTGAACACCCCGGCTCTCCTGAAAGCCACCCCATCGGTTCGTTACCCACCTCCTTCAATCTAATTTCTCGGCCAACCCACCAACAAGGCGTCCAAGATCGTTTCGGAGGGTTTCGTGTCTCTCTCGGCGCGGGCGTGTACGATGCCGAGGGTCATCGAAATGGTGTTTGCTTGTTTGATTTGCCGGATCGATAAGAGGGAAATCTTGTTGCACGTTTGTCTTCGGCGATGGCCAGGGAGAGATTTGATTGAACACCGATGGGGCATGTTACCTTCCCTTATGTGACGTTAGGAATTGTTGCTATGTCGTGTCGGTTCTTCGTCATTTATACTTTATCCTCGCATATGAGGATTCGACGGTGAAAGAAAGCTTGTTTCCATATTCACTTCGCATGATAAATTAATTAAGTGCGATGGTCAATTTACAAAATTGTCGATTCTGCGTAATTAGATAATATGGAGATACTTACTGTAAAAATATTATCTTGCAAATCAAATTTAACAGAAATACTCGTATTGAACGAGTCAGAAGCCCGATTTACGATCCGGCGAGCACATTTGATACAGCAGCAACAAATCGTCTAGGAATTTCACCTTTCTTCTCGGTAGCATGTCGTGATCAGACACGTTTATATTTCCTTCCAGAAGAAAGTCTGCGTTGTGGTCAGAATTTATTTCCAGGGGTGTACGGTGAGATGCAGTGGTGCGTGCAAAAGGGAGCAGAAATAAAAGGCTCGTGAACGCACGACACACGGGCCACTCCTAAACTCGGGCCGCAAACTTTTCGAGTGCCTTTTTTTCTCTTCAACCTCTTTCCCCTGAAGTTCACTTGCGATCCAGTAATTATCGTCAACCACCATGCTCCAGTTACGACGACGAGTTTCCTTCTTACTGCCATCGAGTTCTCAAACAGATTTCATAAGATTTTCATTTTTCATTCTTCGCAGAGAAACGAATATTATTTCTTCTTTTATTATTGAATTTAGGATACAGATCGCTACAATTTTGTGCGTTATTTGTAAGAGAAAAGTCTTTCAGATCAGCGAATTAAAGAAATCCAGTTGCTTCGAGTTTTCACAGATTCCTTTTCACAGACCAGTTTCAGAAACCTTACGAATATTCCGTTTCTTTGTCTAGGAATGTCCAGGAGAGTCGAAGGACTTCCGAGCGGAGCAGTGCGCCGAATTCAACAGCGTTCCTTTTGAGGGAGTTTACTACGAGTGAGTATCAAACATGAAAAACATCCCTGTATCGCGTTCCATCGATCCATCGCGATGGAAATATCTGTATATGCATGGAATATGATTCATCGTCCACGTATTCCTTGGATAGGTAGTGGCCTTTTCGCGAATCACCGAGACGGAATCTAATGATCCTTCGATGTCGACATTCTCTTGATTTGGAAGCATGCAAGATGTTCCATTTTAATTCTTCTCGATTTATTTCAAAATATTTTTAATCTCGAAGGTGTCTCCGTACAAATCAGACCTGTGTTCAGAATACAACGAACCCTCCTATTGCACGGTTGTTTCGTTTCGTGTTAAACGAAAGGGCATAGCCGGATAAGGGGCTCAAAAGTTGTTAATCTGATACACGAAAAACGACGAAAAAAATTAGTTTTTCATTTTTTTAACTATGGCGCACCTAAGCAAAGAATCTTAAAAGAAGTCAGGACATTAGTATCACTAATACATACTTACTCAAAAAATATGAATTTAGATCTGCGACTCCTTCAGTAAAATCGGCATTTTTCACCATTTATTTGAGTTTTTTATTTTTCATAGATCGGATTTTCAATTTAAAAATCTGAAACAATTCTATAATATGTGACCTAGTAAGAGAAATATCATTGATTTTTTTCTGAACTTTTCATACACCAGAGTGAAAGAAATTCAGCAAAAATATGATTTTCGATTTTTCCACTTTACTGCCCTCTTAGTCGAGAAAGAAAGCTGAAACTTGTCAAAGGTGTTTCTTTTTGATAAGCTATCGAATGACATATCACACATTGATACGCCCTTTGAAAGTTTCTTAAAGGATTGCTCAAGTTTGTTAACTCGCGCTCTTACGTGAACTGTGTTATAAGAATATCGTGTTTTTAAGCTGTCAGAATTTTCTTTTCTTCGAAAAATAACAAAGAAGTTTCTGCAGTGAACACCGTTCTCGAAGAAACCTGAATCCATCTCCTTGAAATCCCATCGAAAGTGATCCCCTTGTAACCCAAAGAGATCTACGACCGCTAGATTATCATGGTTTCAATGGTGAAACTAATCGTTCGCAGTTGGATCCCATACACCGGTGGACCGAACAAGTGCGAACTGAATTGCATGCCCCGTGGCGAGCGTTTCTTCTACAGACACAAGTTGATGGTTGTCGATGGGACACCGTGCGAATTGGAGAAGAACGACGTCTGCGTCGGTGGAAAATGCATGGTGAGCTGATAAATTTAAGATTCAAGAAAATCCTGTGATTTCATTAAACCTTTTAGGGATAATAAACGTATAGGTGTGTTTAAAATATGATTATAAGACGATGCGAATTTATATAAGCTTTTGATAAATATATCATAAATTGTGAGTTTGGGGTTAAAGTTCTATCAACCCCTTAAGAAAACCTGTTGCAAACTTTTTCTGCACATTTTTGGTTGTAATTCTAATATTTCCGCGAATGAATCTTCACTAAGGAAAAACGTAATTTTACGAAAATGGATGTTACGGTGGTTAAAGATCATATTTCTTTAATTAACAGCACGTTGGATGCGATATGATGTTGGGAAGCGACGTGAGGGAAGATTCTTGCAGAGAGTGCGGTGGAGACGGGTCCAATTGCAACACCGTTTCCGGTTTGTTCGACACCGACGATTTACAAGCGGGTAGGTTACCAATTTTCCATTCACCGTGAGAATAACACTTTAACTTTGACTTCGTGAAATATCTTATACAAGCGTGACAAAATTTTTAAACATTTCTATTTTTATTGTTTATTTCATCGTTATTCTTTTTTTTTCTTTTTATTAAATTCTTTTTAGGATACATCGATATCATACTAATTCCCGAGGGAGCAACAAACATCGTGGTGAAGGAACTGGAACCGTCGAACAACTATTTGGGTTAGTGAATCGTAGAAATACCAAAATTAGAGACGATTCATCGTTGACGAGATAATACATTGTTTTGTACTCACAGCGATTAGAAACACCTCGGGCTATTACTACTTGAACGGAAACTGGAGAATAGATTTTCCGCGTAGTTTGAAATTCGCTGGCTCCATATTCCATTATTCGAGAGATCCTCAGGGTTTCTCAGCACCAGATACCATTACCGCCTTGGGACCGACCAGTGAGCCAATTTACGTGGTGGCAAGTACTTTCTACTTCCAATTAACGAATTACAAGGTTTCATGAACGAGATACCTTAATCCTTAAAGATCGTCAGTTTGTTTTACAATACCAATTAATATTAATATTAGTGTCAAGGTTATTATTGATATTAATAGTAGTGTGTTTCATCAAAATTTAATTAGTGTCTATGTACACAACTTGTCGCACAATGATAATATAAATATGACATCTCCACAGCAACACGTTTCCATTTTCAAGGCTTAATATTATCAGAAATAGAATGTATTTATTTTTTAATGTTTAACAGTTATTGTACCAAGATCACAACGTCGGTGTTCACTACGAATACAGCGTGCCGAAAAGAATTCTTCAACAAACGGACGCGGACAGCTACTCTTGGATAACCGATGAATTTTCCAGCTGTAGTTCGTCTTGCGGGGGAGGTAATATTTCCAGAATTAATCATGTTGCCTAAACTAACGGACGATTTGTATCGTGTTTCAAATTTGATAGGGCAATTAGCGAACGATCAATGCATCTGGATTCGACGAACGTTTATTAATTCATATGCTTCCTATTCGGATACACGCGGGACGGATCATTCCCTGTCAATCGTGTGTTCAATTATCGGATCGATAAGTGGATTACTAAATTTGATGGCTATTAACCGTTGTTCGATCATGTTATCAACTTCAACGTTCCTTAGTTCGAGTTAATTCTTCGTACGGATTACTTTTGATCAATCAAATTCCAATCAATTCATTTACAATCTAGACCTGACGTTGAAAGAGAATTTATTCGCCATTCGAGGGACAGGATTTGATTAATTTCGATGTTTGTATTTGAAAATCAAAAAATTAGTTTCATTAAATTATTTGGTTAACGTTTGTCATAAATTCGAACTACCGGGCTTGGTTAACGACGAGAAACTGCGTTCACCTTCGTGACTTATGCGTCGTTTAACCCCTTCGGTAAAGTGGACTCTGTTATTTGCTACTTTATATACGACCAGGGATACATTACCTGATCTTCGAACCGAGATGATTCTCACAGGTAACTGTAATCACAGTTTCTACGAAGACTGCTAAAATGTCACGAAATATTGAAATGAAATCCTGTTAGGAAAATAAAATCCAATTATTACAAAAAAAAATACATATTTTTGTAATAATACTTGAACGATACTCACTAGTGTCGTTAATCAATTACCAAGTATTATAAATGACTAATTTATCAAGATACTTATCAGTAATGATACCTTATCAATCAACGAAGAAATATTGATTGTATGTCATATACAAACTATTTCAATCAAAATTGTATTTAGGACGATTTTGAATCAAAGCAGAGAAAATATGATACAAGCGAGTCACATTAATTCAATATTTATTACAAAATAATTTGTTCAAGGTTATCAATCGAGACGCGTGGCCTGTGTGAGAAGAAGGGACAATCAACCGGTGGATGAGAGCCTCTGTGATCCACAGATGGAACCGGACGACACTCAGGCTTGTAACACGGAGCCCTGTCCACCTGTGTGGGTGGAGGGCGAATGGGGCCCTTGTAGCAAGCACTGCGGGGAAGGGGGTGAACAGAACAGGGAGATCAAATGCGAGCAGGTCATCTCTGGGGGAATCCCTACGGTGGTGGACGACAGTCAGTGTCTGAAAGAGGTGGGACCAAAAGGGCCGACTAGTCAGGAGTGTAACAAGGACGTGCCGTGCCCGCAGTTTCATGTGGGACCATGGAAACCGGTATGGATTCATTCGACAAAAACCTCCGTTATTTTATCAGTATCTATCTCCCAACAATTGTATTATAATTTTTGTGTCTTCACGATTTAAAGTCGATTTTTGTCTTAATCTAACGGCGGCCACGTGGGATTGTTCGATTATCAAGAAATTTCTATAAAAAGAAAAATATCTGTTGCGTTCAATAGTGCGACCATTTGTGCGGTCCTGGTAAGCAAGTCAGGAAAGTGACTTGCTACAAGAAGGTGGACGGCAAGATTCAGATACTGGAAGACAAGGCTTGCGATGGAGAGGTTCCAGAACGTGAGAAACCTTGCGAACTGAGACCTTGCGCTGGCCTCGATTGGGTCACCTCGGACTGGAGCGGAGTAAGCTCGCAATTTTTCACCCAATTCCATACAAACTATGACGAACTGCTTCGTTTTGATCATTTATTACAAAACGAGAAGTTACTTTTAACGTGGTATTAATGATGTTGAGAATTATTCTTATTCCTTTCTTACGTATGAATATCGCAAAAGGTGTGCAAATTATTCGTTTACGAGACTGTATTCTGACTTCAAACAGTGCGACGATAAATGCGGACTGACACAAGAGACAAGAACGACCCACTGCGCCACTCAGGATGGCACCGTTTATCCAGACGAGAAGTGCGATTCGGAAAAGAAGCCGAAATTGACCCAAGAATGCGAGAGCAAGAAGGAATGCGAATTCCTGTGGTTCGCTTCTCAATGGAGCACCGTAAGTCCAATCATATATTCTTGGAATTGAATCAACTAATTTGCATTGCGTAGGATCGAAACTCGATGCTGGATCATTTTTGTTGCGTTACAGTGCTCGGCCAAATGTGGATCTGGCGTGCAGACGCGCAAAGTGTTCTGTGGAACGTTCGACGATGAATCGGTGAAGAAAGTGCCCGACGAAAAGTGTGACGCGAGCACGAAATTCGACGATACGAAGAACTGCACCGCCAAGGAAGTGTGCAAAGGCGAATGGTTCGCTGGTCCATGGAGCAAGGTAATTCGTGTAAAACAATCTGGGTCCTTAACATTGAATTTCTCCTCTGACAAGTGCGTCTTTTTTTGAACATTTTAGCTGAAAACATTTTTATTTTAAAATTGATAAAAATTGACCGATTATGAATATTTTTTAAATTCCAACGTTTCTGTTGCAAATTATTTTTCTTTATACTATCGATAAGAGAATCTCGTTTCTCCGGCGAGATGTTCGCCAGGTTCCCTCGGTCGCCGAAGAAATTCAATATCTTCGACGGCTTTGCAACAAGCCTAGCAAGAAGCGTCCGCCTCAAATTTCGTTCATTAATCACCTTACTACGTTGCAGTGCTCGAAACCGTGCGGCAGCGGCATGATGAGCCGCAAGGTGATTTGCATGAAGGACAACGTGACGGTCTCGACAGGCTGCGATGAAAGCACGATCATGTTTTCCACGGAAAATTGCAACGATCAACCGTGCGAAGAAGGTGACGATCTTGAGCAAATACGAATTTGATTAAACCCGACGAACAAATGAAAAGATTATATCTCTTTCTTACAAAAACATCCATCAAAAGTATCCAATATTCATATTTACATTTTTCATCCGATCATCGATTAATGAACTTGCTTACTGTGTCTCGTCGTCCTCGAAGTTAACAATTTAAATTACCAATACACGAAAGGAAAATATCTGGTAATTTGTGTTTCTAGATGAGGTGATACCAGTCCAACCGGACAAGATCAAAGACCTCACAGACGAGGACGAGTGCGAAGTGTACGAGGACGAAGACTTTGTGACCGTTTCTTCCAGCTTCACGACTAGTGTGAGCGATTAGTTGATATTTATGCTTAATTATTAATTGAACAGCTACCGTCTGAAGTACTGATCGAATTAAATCATGGATATCATATCAGGAAGCCAGTTTGTTCAAAATGAACATTATTGAAGCGTTAAATGCAAAGAAATGACGGAAGCTTTACGTGTTTTCTATTCTTTCGAACAGGACAAGTCCAGCGACATGTCTGACCTGACCGAGGCGACTCCTCTGAGTTCACCAGACACCGGGTCGTCTATTGGAACCGACATATACGACATTATGCAAGGCGATGCTGGTAATACTAGAGGCGACATATCTCCCGGGGAGACGGGAAGCGGCGAAGGGAGCGGCATAGATTTCACTGATTTCCTCACTGGAACGTACACGTCGGAATTCGAGACCACCCTCGAAGGTAGCGGAACCGGCGAGACGACGGAAGAGGGTGAGTTCACGACCGTATCTGGAATCACGGAATCCGAGGATACCGACGAAACCATCGAGGGATCCACCACAGATTCTACAGACAAGTCGACCGACGAAACGTTTACGGAGGAAACCCTTCCTTCCGGGGGTGAGTTTTTCCATTTTTTATTCAAATCTACATTTGGGGGTTGAAGCATGTATTTGAGAATCACGTTAATCAAAAGGTTAGCCTAAAATGTATATTAATTTTTTAGTTTGATACTGTGAAGTGGTAAACAATAAATAAAATAGAAGCTCTAAATAAGTTTGATGATGTAACCTTCGATTTTAAGAATAATGGACACTCAATTCCATGGAAACTTTCGTAACCCAAATTGACAAAAGCCATTGTCTGACTGTTCCAGAAACGGACATGACAACCGAATCTGGAGCGACGGAATCGAGCGACCTAACTTCTGAATCACCGGAATCCACAGTTTCCTCCGAAAGCGAGGCCACAGAAGGCAGCACGGTGTCATCGATGACGGAATCGACAGAAACGGAAGTGACAGGTCCGACAGAGACCACGGAATCTGGCCCAACCACGTCCTCCTCAGAAACTGAGAGCACCGTCACTCAAGAATCTGGTAAATAAAATCAAAAGTATTAAACTAAAATTTTCTGACATTAAAAACAAAAGAAAAGAACCATATGTCCATATTACAACACATGCGACGATTAATTTTAATCTTATATTTTTAATATTCAACACTGACCAGCGATTGGAGTCAATTTTCAACGTTGAATTAATACATATTTGCAACAGAAGCATCAACCATGACCATGCTCGAGTCGACTACCTTAGAAGGAACCACAGAGTCTGGTGCTACCGAAGGTAGCACCGAATCAGGACCCACAGAACCATCAGTGTCCACTGAAGTGTCAGCAACGGAAGAATCTACGGAATCTGGAGCCACAACAGAATCCGAAGGTACGACAGAATCAGGTGCCACAACAGAATCTGGAGCTACGACAGAATCTGAAGCAACAGAAACAACGGAATCTGGAGCAACGACAGAAACCACCGAATCTGGCCCCACGGAAACTACCGAATCCGCTCAAACCACCGAGTCTGGAATGTCTACCGAGTCTGGAATGTCTACCGAGTCTGGAATGACTACCGAGTCTGGAATGACTACCGAGTCTGGAATGACTACCGAGTCTGGAATGACTACCGAGTCTGAAATGACCACCGAGTCTGGAATGACCACTGAGTCTGGAATGACCACCGAGTCTGGAATGACTACCGAATCAGGCGAAACGACGACCGAAGGAACTACAGTTTCCGGAGAAACCACGGAATCTGGAGAGACCACCGAGTCTGGTGCAACGACTGAAAGTGGCGAGACTACTGTGTCTGGAGCAACTGAAACGACTGTTTCTGGACTGACGCCTTCGACCGGAGAGGAAGAGACTGAAATGACTGAGAAAACTCATAGTAAGTTTTTGAAGTAGATATTCCTTTTTATGAGTTATTTTCTCTTTTTTAAGACTTCAACATTGCAAGTTTCGTGGAGTCTTCAAACTTTTAATTTTATGTATATAAACCCATTTACACATTTTTCAAGTGTTATCGGCAGTTTAGATACCGCACATAAACCAGCCATAAATACTATTTAATCATAATTTGCGTTCAGTATCCGAGATTTGGACAACGGTCGGTTCAGAAGAGACCACCCTCAAGCATCGCGTATGCAAGGTGCTGAAGAAGAAGAAGACCTGCAAAACCTCGCCGTTTGGTTGCTGTTACGATGGAATCACCGCGGCAGAAGGTCCCTTCGATCAAGGCTGCCCCACACCTCACACTTGTAACGAGACCAAACACGGTTGCTGTTCCGACGGCGTGTCGCCAGCCGCTGGTCCAGAGAATCAAGGATGTCCTGAGTCTCATTGTCAGGAAACCTTGTTCGGTTGCTGTCCAGATGGAGTCACCGCTGCTGAGGGCAACGACTTTGAAGGATGCAAGAAACCGTGCAACGAGACAGAGTTAGTTTAACGATTTATCAAAATCATCCACCATGATTTTAAGAATTAGTCACGAAATGTCACTGCCGTTGCTCCCTTTTGTTAAAAGCTTCGAATGAAAACTAAATATTTCAGGTTCGGTTGTTGTCCCGATAACGAGACCCCAGCCAGTGGAAAGGATAACTTGGGATGCTGCAACGTCACTGAATTCGGCTGCTGTCCAGATGGAATCGAACCAGCTTCTGGACCGGACGGAGAAGGTTCATTGAATTTATTTGTGATTTGGCATTTTCAGAACGTGTGGATCAATGAATGAATTATAGGTTGCGAGGAGGAGATTACTTCTGTGTCTCCTGTTACCGAGGAATATGAAACAACCACTCTACAGGAGGATTGCGCGAATACCACGTATGGTTGTTGTCCGGATGGTGTGTCCACGGCGACTGGTGCAAACTTCGATGGATGCGGAGTTATCAATACCGAGAATTGTACCATATCGTACTTTGGCTGCTGCCCTGATAGCTCTTCACCAGGTTTGTCGTTGCCTCTTACTAAAAAACAGGAAGAATTCTTATCAATTTCTTATGTTAGTTAATTTTTTATCGGAAAGTTTCTAATCGCGAAGAACCAAAGTATAGAAATCGAGGGATGATGTCTTTAGATATTACCAAAACTGAAAAATGACAGTTTAATAATAATTAAAAATCGCAAATATTCAAATTCACGCAGCTCTTGGTCCCGACAATTACGGCTGCCACATGCCATGCGAAAACACCACCTATGGTTGCTGCGAGGATGGTGTCACCCCCTCGCACGGACCGAACAGAGAGGGTTGTTGTCTCTCGACACAATACAAATGCTGTCCAGATAACATACTACCCGCGCGAGGTCCAAACTTTTACGGTTGTGGTTGCCAATACACGAGATTCGGATGCTGTCCTGACAACAGTACAGCCGCGCGTGGACCGAATAACGAAGGGTGTGGATGCAAGTACACTCCCCACGGCTGTTGCCCGAATCGTTTCACCCCGGCCACCGGACCGAATTACGAGGGTTGTCCGTGTTACACTTATCAGTTTGGCTGTTGCCCCGACGGCGTTACCATTGCGAAAGGACCACACGGACAAGGTACCATCAATTTTATCGTGCCACAGAGTATAACACTGCTTCGATTCATTTGTGGTCATATTATCTTCTTCTTGATGCACACTATTGAATTGCTAACATTCTCCAGGAATTATACTTGGACCTTACTAAACATTTATGCCTATCCATCGTCCATTTTACCTCGTCGCTAAATTAACCAACTGGCTTTTGAAATAATTAGTCAGCTTGTCACCATTAATCCAATTTAAATCTAACCTAGGCATAATTTGAAATAACTTTCTGATAACATAGCAAGTGGTACCATTTTCCTTAGGGAAGCTTATCGTGGCCAGCGGTGTATCATGTTTTCCTCATTAGGTAATTTTGAAACTGCAGTTAATATCGATCTACTCGCGCCCGTTTCACAGGTTGTGGCTGCGAGAATACAGAGTTCAAGTGCTGTTCCGACGGCAGAACTCCAGCCAAGGGGCCAAACTTTGCTGGCTGCAGTTGCGACGCCTCGAAGTACGGATGTTGCCCCGACGGAGTGGAGGAAGCACAGGGAGAAAATTTCGAGGGTTGTCTCACAGTCCCGTCGACCCCTGGAGTTGCCTGCGCCCTCGAGAGGGACCGAGGTCCTTGCAGAGACTTCACCATCAAATGGTACTTCGACACGGAGTACGGTGGTTGTTCGCGATTCTGGTACGGTGGCTGTGACGGTAACGACAACCGATTCAAAACACAGGAAGAGTGCAAGGAGGTGTGCGTGCAACCGAAAGGAAAAGGTAAGATGATCGTATTAATATTTAAGCTTGAGTTGGTTAAGTTATAGACAATATTTTTAATTATGTTGCGCAGATGCTTGTTTCCTGCCAAAGATCTCTGGACCCTGCGAAGGATACTTCCCTACCTGGTATTACGATGCCGGTAGAAAGCAGTGCGGGCAGTTCGTTTATGGCGGCTGTCTTGGAAACGCGAACAAATTTAAAACCAGGGAAGAGTGCGAAGAACTTTGCGTTATACCTGAAGATCTGGGTAAGCTGTTCACCCTTTGTATCCTATAATTCTGAGGCTAGCAAAATGTCTGTACAAAGTAATTATTACGAAAGCATCTTTCAAGCTATAAACGAATAATGTTGAGGCAAATTCATTCTAGACCCATGCGAACAACCGAAAGAACCGGGTCCCTGCGAAGGTAACTTCACCAAGTGGTTCTTCAACGCGGAAACGCAAGCCTGCGAACAATTCAGGTACGGTGGTTGCAAAGCGAACGATAACAATTTCGCCACAGAAATTGCCTGCCATCAGCAATGCCTGCAACCAGGAAGAAGACGAGGTAGGTTCATGCAACAAGTTTTCCTTTTTTTTTATTGAAGACACGCACGTATCATGCTCGTTTACTGTTTGAATTCTTTTTTCCCCATCAACATACATACATATTTGAACGTGTTACAGATTTTCATTTGTAGCGAATGGAATTTGAAACGAACGCGTACCACGTGTGACGATATTTTGATTTTTGAATAACATGTTTTTTCAGTCGGTTTTCATTGAGTGACGATTACCTGATCGTAGAGTACACGCTAAAACGGTGGTTAGTTTGGAATTGGTGGGAAGGTATACTTAGATATGAGGATTGAATATAATCTGGGAAACTGATTTATAGGGTGAACAAGTCTGTAAATCTGTGATTTGATTCTCGAATTAACTCCTTGACTTATTTATATTTAACAATCCTCGACTCTAATACTTGGAATTAAATTTACGATCCAATTACGTTAAAATGTATCAACCGAGTTTGTTACGTTTGGTAAAGGGTTGATTGCGAGGTAAGGTGTTAATACGATCGGTCACCGTTAACCCTCTATTAACTGTTTTTAATGTCAACGACAAGATTCTGGGAGCACAATATTTTGTCCCATACGATTTATTTATTAAAGTCACAACGATACGCAAATGAAAAATATAAAAGTATGACAGCTTTGAGTTTTTAATAGAAATTTCACGCGTTACACGATTGCATAGAGGGTTAAAAGCATCATGTCAGTGTCATTGCACCTTAATCGGCACCAACCATCGTCATCGACTCAAAACAATCGATTCGCCTCTCACGAAATAAAAATAAACCTCCACAGTAATTGCGTGAAAATATTTCCAGTAGAACAGACAGATGTGTGCGTCCTGGAGAAAGATCCCGGCCCATGTCCGGGCACGATGTTGCGCTGGTATTATGACGCCAAGCGTCAGACGTGTAACCAATTTGTTTACGGTGGTTGTAAAGGCAACGCTAATAGATTCCGTACGCTTGCTGCCTGCGAGCAGCGCTGCTCTGTCAAAGGTACCAGTAAAAAAAGAAACTGTGACAAAAAAAGAACATGAAAAAAGAAGGGAAAATTTCGAGCAAAATTGAAAAAAAAATAGAGATGTTGAGAAACGAGCTTTTACGCTTTGTGTCTGACAACGAATGAATAACAGCGACTCGTAGTGGGAAGAAAAGGATCGTTTCTCGCTCGTTGGTGTTGGTGGAACGTTCGTTAATTGTTGCATAGGGTGTGAAGGAATTTTTCTGTCATAATTTTCAGGAATGATTTTGTATTCTTGATTCGGTAGAGATTTGATGAAAAAGAAGGAAGGAAAGTTAGCTGATAAATTGTCGACTTTCCGCAACTTCCAACTTCAAAGGGTAGTTTCTTTACAATTTTCCAGCTGCTCGTGTATTTCAAGTATTTCGAAGTTAATTTTGTAGAAATTCTTTCCAACAAATCTCTGTCGATTCTGAAGTACAAAATCATCTGTAGAAAATTTGATAGAAAATTTGATTACGTCCTGTGGATTCAATGGTACAACTGTCGCCCTGGTTATCGTTGGTGTTGGTTCGATTGTTGTCTCTCCCTATATTGTTTAAAACAGAGAGCACACTTGATGAAACAAGCATAATCGTTGCCTCCGTCTAATTCCGTATGCACGAGGAAGCACTTCTGTTTAAAATGCACCATGCACTGGGGTGCATCGCCGCACAAATCACTCAAATTGATGTTGTAAATAGATGTAAGGCTCTTAACACAATTTTCTTTTTCTGAAGAACGATTGGGTCGATAACCGAGATCGAAATAAACTCGGATAAATGAAATACACCTAATTTTGAAATTGTGAAATTTCGACGTAATCGTTCGATATTATTTTAAACAGGAATCTCACCATGGGTGGAGTGTGCAAAAGTGGCAGATAACTGCAAGAAATAACGCTTATATTTTCAGGAACTTGGAACACATTTATCTAATAATAATTATTGTAGATTCGTCAAACTTTTGCGGTTTCATAAAATTGGTAGAAAACCGTAAAAGATTGATATTAAAAAATAAAAAAAAGATCCTAACTATGCACGATATAATAATCACTGCGATTAACAGATAGTTGCTTGCTGCCTCGAGCCGAGGGTAACTGCGGGGAGAAGCAGTCCCGATGGTACTTTGATCAATCGGAGAATCGATGCATGCCATTCTATTATACCGGTTGCGGTGGGAATAAAAATAATTTCGAATCTAGGGACGCATGCGAGTCTGATTGCCCGGCTAAAATCGGTAAGACTTCCTCTAATCACTTGCCAAACATAATCTCCTTTCTCTTGTGATTCGTGTGAACAATTTCATCTCTGTCGAGTCACTTAAGGTTACTTGCTTTTTGCACGATACGCGAACGTCCTTCGTTGTACTCGTTGTTGATTGCACCTCGTGCCCGTGAATTGCATCGAAATTGTTTGAATGCGCTTATGAGTCTTTGTTTCTCGTAAACGTGTCCTTCTGTGTACTTATTACGTGGAAAGTTTAAAAATTGATTTATATATTTGTCGTTCTTCGCTTTTATCGTAAATATATGTGATCGGGGGAAACGAAAAATTGTATAAATGTCGTAGAACGATCGAATTTCGATAATTAGTGCCGTGCATTTGCAACGATAATTAAATATAATTAATATGTTGCAAAATTTTAAGTTTCAGTATTTTGATTCTTCTGAACAACAAATAGGGCAGTTTTTTTTTGTTATTTTTTCTCTTTAAACATTGGAGTAACGAAACATATAGGTTGAAAATTAAGAAAATGATATTCCAAGGAGAAATTTCTTGACATTTATGGAATTTTTTGTTTCACAACGTCGATTATTTGACGGTGTACGTGTTTCAATCTTACCTGTGTTTGAACATAGAACAAGACACCTGTCTTTTGCCCGCGCTTTTGGGAGAATGCCACAACTATACTCAACGATGGTACTACGACTCGTACGAACAACAATGTAGACAATTCTACTACGGTGGTTGCGGCGGGAACGAGAATAACTTCGTCACAGAACAGGATTGCCTTAATAGGTGTCAAACCACGATTACCACCCCCGCGCCATCAAGGGAACTCGAATTTAGACCAGGTATCGTTTCTCACATATGTACCATGAAATTAAAAGAAGATATGTTATAATACCTTAGAATTACGTTTGATAATCATACCAATTTTAAACTATACATTTTGTGAAGAAGAATATAATACAATTTTACAGATTTCTGTTTCCTTTCGGACGAACACGGTCCCTGTTCCGACGATCAAATTAAATGGTACTACGACAGCAGAGAGGGTGTTTGCAAGCAATTTAGATACGGTGGTTGCCAGAGCAACGGGAACAACTTTAACTCTCACGAGGAGTGCGAATATCGATGCGGAGATGTGCAAGGTTTGCAAATTCAACTTTACCCCAGTATACAATTTAGAGTTTTAATTCTTTAAATATTGTCTTTCCAACCTATGAAGATTCTTTCCTTAAAAAATTCAACTTTCTCATGGATTAATACCCTTTATTCTTCCCTATTCAGATCCCTGCTCCTTGCCAAAGGTCATCGGCCCATGCAACGGTATCGTCAGACAGTATTATTACGACCATCGAGCGGACTCGTGCTACGAATTCGAATACAGCGGCTGTCAAGGCAACAAGAATCGCTTCCAGGACAAAGAATCCTGCGAAAGCAAGTGCAAGAGAAGGCCGGCACCACCGGAAGCGTCGAACGTCACCGTCACGGTCGCTCCACCCGTCGAAACTGTGTCGAAGAGCCCGATTTGTTACGTTTCTGTTGATCCTGGCACTTGTAACAACGACATCACCGCTTATTATTACGATTCGCAGAATCAAGCGTGTCAAGCGTTTATTTATGGCGGTTGCGAAGGAAACGCGAATCGATTCCAGACGGAGGAACAGTGCGAACGACTTTGCGGAAGGTTCCAGGGTCAAGGTGAGATTATGGGGATATTTATTGAAATCTGGAAGTTTTGAACTTGGGGGGGTAGAAAAATGGTTCATGGATTTTTGGGTTTTTGAACGATTTATGATTCGATGATGATACTCCATACACTTAGAATTTTAGAGTATTTGAAATTTTGTGTTTGTGACAAGAATTTTATAGCGTAATTATTAGACCCTTTTCTTCGAAAATTATTTGTTAACATTCAACACGGTATCTGTGATAAAGGATAATTCTTAAAGCAGAATAACGAAGATGTTGCAAATTCAAATGCATACCTAACAGTATAAGACGACAATGGACTGATAATTCAATTTTATCCAAATTCCTTTTTTTTTTATTTCGAATTCGTTCAGCATTCAAACGAAGTTCGTGTATTATGGAACATTTCGAACTTGCATTTTTGCAGACACTTGCAACCTGCCTGTTGATCCTGGCGATTGCAGAGGCTCCTTCAGCAAATATTATTACGACCCGGTCAGCCGCATCTGTCGCGAATTTATATACGGTGGTTGCGAGGGTAACGCGAACAGATTCAGCACGATGAACGAGTGCGTGTCGATTTGCATTCATCACGAGGAACCAGTGCCACCTGGAAACGACACCAGCCTTTCCAGTCTGTGTAAGTATTTCCGTTTGCGGTTGTAATATTTCATTCGGTGGAAAAATTGTGAAGCAAAATGCTTTCGAAACAATTCAGTTCGACCCTGTTAATTTTCATTTAAATACAGTATTTCAGAATTTCTAATTTTCTAAAAATATTCTTTCTTCAATTTTCACTGTAAAATGTAACATTCTAAACTGAAGCAAAAAGATTGAAACGGATAGTAAAAAAAAAGGCTTGAAGGCTAATGATTATGTCAACTTCTTCATAATTTCATCCATCAATGAAATTATTTGACTGATAACTGACGAAATGAATCGATTCAACAATTTCATCGAGAAATGTGAATGTATTCGAGAAGTTCGAATAGTCATGAGATAGCAATAACAAATTTTGAACGATGGTGATCCAGCGATTTGTAAAGAACCGGTCGACATCGGGTCTTGTACTTCCGGTGCCGACAAGCGATTCTACTTCGACGAGGAACAGCAAACCTGTAAAGCGTTCATTTACACTGGATGCGGTGGCAATCGTAATCGATTCAAGACATTCGAGTCTTGCATTACCACTTGCCTTAGCTGTAAGTCGATAACACGTGTTCCCAAAACGATTCAAACATTTCACTTTTTTTTTATTTGCAAATTGAACGCTTGAAACTGTACCAGCTTCGAATCCCGATGTAAATTTACCCTCGTGCGTTTAGATTTTCACAAATTGCTTAAGCAATCCCACAAAGGTCCCAAATTTTCAACGAAAAGGACGAGTTAAACCTTTATCCGTGTATTTGTCTAATTGTTTCGTTTCATTCTTCCCACCTTTACCCTTTTGTTGCTACCCAGATCGAAAGGCTTCAAAGTTTCACCGGCAATGAAGGATTTTATTTAATTTTCTTATTTTTCTTATTTTTCGTTGCTATTTGATTAAACGGCTTTAAAAATCTGCTGATAACGAAGATGTATTATATCGCTTGTCTCGCAATTTCTTTTTTCTTATCTGCGTCCGTTCGTTCCCTGGCGTGGTTATTTTAATCGTGGAAATAATTTAAACGTAGCCACCAACGAGATCGACGTTGACTCTGGAAAGGATACGAAGGATCCTTGCGCGGAAGCTCGAGAGGAATGTCGCATCATTCGATGCCCTTACGGGAAGGAAGCATTCGTGGATGATCAGGATTGCGAACGATGTCGATGCGTGGATCCTTGCAGGACACAGATCTGTCCTGACGACACCAAATGCGCCATCACTTTGGTCGCCACCAAGGATGGCACCGAATACAAGGGTGTTTGTAGATCAGGTAACTTGGCAGTCCATCAAATTCTTTCCAAGATAACATAAAACGACGTTATTATTTATATTGGTCGGAAAAATTGAATGGTACAAAGAACTTATGATTAAACTATAGAAGTTTATACAAACATACATTCTGAGAGCTGCATATTTAATCAAATCGGTGTAAAATTTTCAGAGGATAATATTACATTGCAAAACTATTGTTTTCCAAATTAAAATTAATACAGAGTACAGTAAATAGAATTAATAATGGTTCAAAATAATCCTCTTGAACCGTGTTCTTATACGAGTCAATAACATCAAACGTTATATCTGTTTTTATTATCTAATCAAACGGCAATTATATTATTTGTGCGCAGTAACAAAACCAGGTAGTTGCCCAAGGGTGTCGAGCAACAGCAGCAGATGCGAACAGGAATGCATCACGGACGCAGATTGTACAGGAGAGATGAAGTGTTGCAACACTGGCTGCGGCACTTCCTGTCTCGAGCCAGCAGCGGAGGAAGTTCCTACGACCACGCCAAGACCATGGGTCACTTCTCCACCGGCTGGAGCGGAACCAGCATCGATCAAGCAACCGGAAGAGCCGAAAGTCAGCGCTCAAGAGGGTGGCCACGTTACTTTGCAGTGCGTGGCTTACGGAAATCCGAAACCGACCATCACGTGGAGGAAGGACACAACGCTGGTGAGTACTTTCCGGTGAAACGATCAAACTAATTTTATTTTAATCGTGGATGATTAAGTATTGTGTATACTGGATTTGGAGGAGGATGATTTGTCGAAAACGTGGACTATTGCAGAGTAATCTAAGTCCAGAAATTTTTCAGCATTGAAATTTAAGGGTCTGGTTGATGAAAATTCAGAAGTTTTAGAATTTTTAGATCTAGGAAATTGGGAAGCTGTAAGTAAAAATTTAAAGGCTTAGAAAGGCTTGGGAATTTGCAAATTTAGAAATTACAGTTTACAATTTAAATTTGGAAAGTTTAGATATTTAAACATCTAGGAATTTGGGAATTTGCAAGTGAAGAAAGTGGGAAACTTAGAAACCGAAGAATTTGATTCTTAAGGATTGCGAAATTTATTTCCTATTTCTGATTTTTATAAACGAATATTTGCGTTCATAGATTGCACCATCGGAGAACAGACGACGTATACTGCTCGATGGTTCCCTTCAGATCATCAATTTGTACAGATACGATGGTGGAACTTACGTTTGTACAGCTGACAATGGTTTAGGACCACCGGTAAGAGCGGAATACACGCTAGTAGTCACAGGTACGTACCAAACACAGAATAATTTCAAAACTTTGCATCGTGAATGTTTGGTGTTTTACACTCTATGTTTCTTATATCACAATCGTAGCGTTGCAAAATTAATTAATCTAACTTGGTTGATAAATAGTAGAATAACAGTGAATGTCCTGTCTGTTTTGTGTTTGAACTAACGGTATGAAGTAGTGATAAACAAATTCAATACAATGGAAGTAGATAATAGTTAACTTAAACACTTAAACGTTAAGAGTGCTGCACCAAGTTACTTCCATTGTAGAGTGACCAACTGTTTAACAAAGATAAAAGGGATGTTAAAAAACAAGATTTTCAAAGAGGAATTTTTTAACCATAAATCTTCCGATCTTAAATAGGTATACTTATTCTCGGACTCATATTAAATTAGGATTAATTCCTGAATAATAAATACATAAGTTAAGATTAAGTCTTCGATAGACCAGGTACACTTTCGAAAATACCCGAATCATGATTATTTCAATAAATAATATTGATAGAAATGAAGATCTCTGGAATTATCCTTTCTAGTTGAACAACTTTAGTTGGTCACTCGAATCCAAATTTAATTTCTTCCTCGTTTCTGTGAACTCGGTGGCGGTGTCTAAAATCTTTCTCTCTTCCGCATGCTGTGTTCTCTTGCACCCTGTGTAGAACCGCAAGAACTGTCTGCCGCCATCATCGGGGAGCCTAACACACAGGTGACGGTCACCATGAACTCACCCATAGCCCTTCATTGCTACGCATGGGGTTGGCCCAGGCCTTTCGTCACCTGGTGGCGAGGCGATCGCATGTTGCCACTCACGTCCGAGATCTACGAACAGGATTCCGATTACACCTTGTTAATTCGTTCGGTGACACTGTCGACATTGGGCGTGTACACCTGTCAAGCTTTCAACGCGATCGGCAGAGCCGCGTCTTGGTCGATCACAGTCCAAGCGATCGGTCCCGTTTACAACGTCCGACCCGAGTACGAACAGTACTTGAAGTACCTGGTCGAGCCTCCCAGAAAACCAGAGAAACCTCAATATCCTTACAGACCAAACAGAACCCAGACCCCTGATTATCAGGTGACTTATGCACCCGTGCAACCGTCCAGATCGACTCATATTCCTACGGTCGGTCCCATTGAAAGAAATGCCACTTGGGACTTTAGTAACAGGTTCATAGGTGAGAGACAGAAAATAAGATGGTATTTTGCGCGATATTTGGAGCCCAATGGCAACGTCGAAGCGTGGACGTCGAGTTTCTGTTTATTTTCTTTCGTAATCGAAATTGGTACTTTGAGTACTCGTGTAATGTGAGGGCAGGTCAGGTGTGTCTTGCAGGGGAATTGGAACAGTTAGTTGTAGAAAGTAACAATTGCAATGGAATCGCTTAATTATCTTTGACAATAGTGAAGAGGGAATCGTGGATACTATAATACAAATCCGTGGGGCCCGGCGAGAAGAGTCCGCTTCTTTCACGATTTCCTACAATTATTTAGTTCCCGAAATAGATACACTACGGTGACGATAATTTATTATTGAAATACAGACGTTTACGTTAAACGACGATGCAATCGGACTTCCTTTCTTTTCATTTCTTAATATTCGCATGCTTGATTGCCAATGCTTGAATCGTTGCATGCCTCGTTTTTCTAACTCACTGTGCACCTATAGAAGAATCTACGAAAAGGTAAGTTTTCATCATAGCAAACTGCTTTCTTAATTTTATTCTCTGCTTTCGTGAGTTTTATCCACAGATGTCGTAAACAAAATTTGATCTTTCCCGCAGTACCTGTCACCTCAAACATATCGGTTGGACAAAATCAATTCCCCGAAGGCAGCGATGTCAGCATTTCGTGCAACGTCGACGGTTATCCGATTCCTCGAGTGTCCTGGTACAAGGACGACAAGTTGATTCATCCCAATAATCGAATTCAGATCACTGGTGAGTTCTTCAACGATTCGGTGCTCACAGATTTCAGTTGATAGAATCGAGCGGCTATGATGGTACTAAACTTCAAACGAAAGTAAGAAAAAGATGCATCGTTTGACAAGTTTTCTCGATTTTTGTTTCAGATGTGAACCGACTGTTAATTACCGACGCGAATCGAGAAGATTCTGGCAGATATCGTTGCGAGGCGGACAACGAATACTCTACGTCATCCGCCTCGGTGGACATACAAGTTGCTGGTAAGTTTTCATGCCAAAATTCCCTCTTTCTATATAAAATATACCCTTGGAAATTACCGTTAGTGTAATGAGCGTGTAATTGAAAAATAATTCTTAATTTTAACATTTTTAGTCGCCATCGATCCGAACTCAAATTTCAACAACTTGTTTCCTATATGTTCCAGGTATTTTCATTCATCCAAATTGCCAGGACAACTCGTTCTTCGCAAAGTGCGACCTGATCGTGAAGGCCAGATACTGCACGCACAAATACTACGCGAAATTCTGTTGCCGATCGTGTACCGAGGCTGGCCAACTGCCCTCGAGAGGGCCTCACCTGAGCACGTCGAGGAGGAGGCGAAGGTACATCCTCAAAACGCTCGTCTAAACGTTAACGAGGCTGATTCGATAATAATCATTGGCGAGCAACAATTACGATCGGGCGAAATGTCGACTATCATCGAGGAAAACGCGAAAGAAACTACGACGATTCGACGACACTCGTGAACGTGTGACGCGATCATCGTGACGTTGATTCACTGCCAAAGCCTTAGAACGTCTATACATAGAAGATACGTATAATATATATTAAGCAGACACCGGGACAGAGGTGTAACGCGATGAAATGTACGGAATAGGATAATCGATTTCTTGATTCATCGTCGTTGTTTCTTTCGAACGTCGTCGTCATCCGTATGCGTATACGATCTGACGCTGAATCCTAGTCGGTCGAAGCCATATTAGGCGGGTTAATTAGTGTCTCCCTCCCCTTCCTCTGGAACGAGAGGAAGCATCTCGATCGCGTGAACCTCGACAAACACTCGATCGATAACTTTCTGCTTTTCTTTTCCTCTTCGTTTTACTTTCTACATCGACGATGAACACTTTCCCGCGGCCTGCATCCCTGCGACTGATTTCTGGAATTCATCTAATCAGGTACAGCTTTTAAATTCTAAATTCTTGGATTTTGAAAACTTTTAATTCATAAATTCTTCAATCCCTGAATTCCTAAATTTCTAAATCTTTCAATTCATCGGCCGAATGAATTATTCGACTCTTAAAAAATTCATGCCTTTCAATATTTAAACAAGTGATATGAAATTTCGAAATTTTCATTGAACACAGTCGCAGTCACTGCAGATAAGGACGTGATTCATTAATTAATTAATCTGATAATCGACGAAGAAGGAGTTTCGCGAGACAGACGCGTCAGGGGAACAAACAAGTCGCTGTGAATTCCAGAAGGACTCTTTCTGTACGCCAGTAGCATTTCACATTTCATTTATTCCGTTCTTTTCTTAAACAAGCGAAAAAGAGGCAAACGATCGAGGGAGAAACCTGTGTCTATTTGTACGAAGCATATACGCACGTTACGTTGTACAATATGAATAGTTTATTATGCAGTATGCCATTTATATACTCTATGATGATACCGTTGCTACTTATTCCTTATCGATACTCGAACGTAATTGCCATAGCACGAATTATTATACAACTTGTCTGTCACGAACGATCGACATACCGTAGAAACGATTGATAAACCGCAACGGATGCAACGTTTCGATAACTCATCGAGAATAATAATTAATATGTTTCCATTGAAATTGTATGGATTGTTGCATCGGAATATCTTCGTTGCATCCTGGATCGGATCGTTTGCAGCACTGCACGCGAGCAGTTCTGTTCTCAAAGTCGTATCGTGCGTTCGCATGGGCATATTAACGTGTTGCATTTATATATTTGTTCCTGAACATTTTAATCGTAATGTTAACTACGTACTGTTATTATACGTATACCGTATCATCTATCGTAAAATCCTTGGACACGTTCGAGAATAAGAGTGCACGTTGCATCAACCATCTTTCTTTCAAGATATTAATTGAGAATCAATCGAGAATTATTTCGTATTTAGTTTGACAAGTTCTGTATTGAAGGTGCTCAAGTGCAAAGCGGATTCGTCGAAATAATTTACAACAAAATTTAATTTCTACTTTTTCAATCAAAGGATTATTTTGAGTTTATTTAATTTAAAATATTCGTGGGTTGTTTTATATACTCGAAGCAGAGTGATTTCTTTTTCAGAAGATCTAGATGTAGTTTTAGTAAAATGTTGTGTAACTGTGTCCTTTTAATCTCGAACGTCGAAGAAATATCAGTAGCTGGTTAGTGTATCAGAATTCCGATGGGAAAGGTACCAAAAGCATTTATAATTATATATATATATACACACACAAACATATATATATATATACATACATATATTGTAAGCGTAAGTTTTACTGAATGATGGAAAGAATCCACGGAACCGTAGGGAAAAAAATGACATTCTTGTTTCGTCTGATCATTTTAGTCACAGTAAATGACAGTGCCTTATTAGACGCCCTTCGAAAGCGTCGGGGAAAACGAGTGCTAACCTAGAACAATTTACATACAGAAGTACTTGTGTTAATGTAAATATCACGTAATGTTCGCGCACAAAAGAAAGAAACAAACGAACAAAAGATGAAATGATTTAGAAACTATTGCGCCAAATTACGCTTACGAATTCCTCCGATTTCAGCCGTGTTTTATGTTCGTTCATCGTACAAAGGTTTCTTCTTTCCCCGTAATAACTTACAAGAGGAACGCCAATTTCATCCAAACTCTGCCTAATTATAAAATGCGCTAAGAATAATAATTGCGCAAAGGTATAGCTTGCATCCTTCTAAAACAACGAAAAAAATTTACGATTTAAGTTTTATAAGTGACACAAAGTTACAAATTCGACAGTTATAGCATATGCTGTCTTTTTATTATTAGAATCAGCAGAAACGCAAACACTCGCCAAATTATTAGCGGTGCCGTACGATTGGAACGGTCAAGTTTGATTAAATAGACGTGAATAATAATTTTGCACAATTATTATTTTCAGTGTCCTCTTGCTGCAAAATTTGGACCAAATCGCGTAATCCTCGATAGATAATAATCCTGACAATCGTGACAATCACGGTGTTGCTTTAAACAAGTGCATATCAAACGGAAGATAAATTCGTGGTAGACATCTCTGTCTCGTAAAGATACTTTTGTAAGTAGAACGTTCGTGGATCCTCAATATATTTTCTGATGCGTGATCGTTCGATTAATCGGAGGAATATCGTGCGCGATTCGATGAAAACGAAGCAGAAAGAAGAAACGAAAGATATCGATGTACCCGTTCTCCTCCGTGCTCCCCTTTTAGACGTGATTTCTAGACACGACAACGATCGTTTAGCGATTAACACGACTCTGTATCTAGTGATCGTAGAAAATAGTTGGCATAGTTTACGAGCATATACATAGAAATGGATCGGTTCGATCCTGAACCGTACGCGAATCGTTCAATTTTTACGCTGTACAATTAATTTTTCGATCACTTTCCGAAGGTAGCAAACTTAGACATTTTTCGTTTCAATTTTGTTATTATTTGCTACGTTACTTTATTATTGTTTGCTATGCTGATATTACAAAGCTCTGGACTTAGTTTCATGGGATCCTTAAATTACATAGTGGCGTCATTTGACAGTTTTTACCAGTGGTTTTTCATTCTTTTATGAGAAACGAGTAAATAGTATTTTCAAACAGAATAATATAAAAACGGTGAATATTGCGTTCGAACGTAAAGATTGATACGAGAAGTGGAAGGGAAACAAAGGTACACGACGAACGTCAGTTCAGTAGATTCTCTCTAATCTATAGTAAATAATTTATATTTCTACCGTGTGATTTTGAAGTCTGTACAATGGCCCGCCATCGCTTACCGTTTACACTAGACATGTACATAATTACCGCTACGTCAACGTGCTGTTTCGTTTACGACGTGTCATATCGAAGCTCCTTGTAACGACTCCGTAGAAGTTCGTAGATATGATCGTGTTCGTTGATTCGACGATATTAGCCAGCCTCTTTTTATCATAGAGAAGTGTTTTACACGACCAAAGTAGAAATTAGATCCTTCTGATAAACGTAAACGCTATAACGATGACATAAAATATATAAAGACTATCACAGACTTTAATTTGCATAGACGAAATTTTTAATCGATCATTTGTAGACTCTAGCGTATCTCTGTTCTGTTATCTTAGAATTTTTCTTCTTTCATTTGTTCGATATCGTGTTTGTATATTTTAACCGGAATTCATGTTTCAGACGTTCTTTGGTTCTCGTAGAATAAAACACGTGAGAATATGGAACACACCTCGCGCACAATGAACAGGAAGTTCGATGCTTTTAGTTCTGTCCATAGATTTTCGTAGGCTTGTTATCTAGATTTTTAGAAGGATCAACGACGTTCACGATCATCGTTGCGAACACCGACGAAGGTTTAAGCTAATAATTTGCGAACAGGAGAATCTCCGAGAAAGAAGAAGCGAGAGAAAGCAAGATGAAAGATAAATGAAAAATAAACAAAACAAAAAGAAAAAGAAAGAGAGAAGAATTAAATTAATCAGTCGCTGTTCGTGTCTCCAGTGTATTATCTCTGTACGTGCATAACTGATCGCGACAGTGCTAAAGATTTTAGTGAGTGTATTTGTAACTGTAAGTATCTTAGGTAATGATTAATATAATATATATACATCTAATTATAAAATAAAGGTAGACGTAAAGGAATGCCACTATACAAACATTGTATGGACAATAATAATATATAAGATCCTTAAATATATGGTTAAACGATTAGCATGATTATTCATTGTTGAGGACAATTATTATTGTCAGCAACGATCCTAAGGAGAAACGATAATCATGTTCTCTGAAAAGGTATCATCGGTTCAACAACAGCAACTATTTATTAAATTATCCTACGAACTATTAATTGTTTAAGATACCACGAATATCTTATATATTGCTAAAAATGTTGCTTAATTATCTTTGTTTTACAGTATGTGCAACGTCTAGGTATCTTTCATAGGCAAACTAAACCAGTCCGGCTCGTCTGTTTCCACTGTTGGCAATAGAATTTCGCACGAGGAACCTTTTGTGCTGTTCCTCGATGATGACAGCCCTCTCGATTCTCTCTGTGGCAATTTTTTCTATTTTCGCGAACAATTCCGTGTGCACGGCGATACATTTTCGAAAATCCTTACGCTCCAAACGATAAACCTCGCTCACTTCGGTCGCGATGATGCTCGCCACTCTTCTCTGATCAGGAACCAAAAGTGCCACCTCGCCGAAATGTGCTCCGTCGTTCAAATGACAGATCTGTAAGTTGATGAAATCAAAGTGTCTCAAATAAGGCCACCGGCAACGGTAAATACAGAAAAGAAACGAATAAAGTTTCAAGATTCATAAATTTTATCGATATTAAATCATCACTTAAATTCGCCATGGAAAGAAAAATATTAGCAATCATTTATTACTTGTATTTTAACAAGCTATCTCAGGTTGTAGAAATGTATTATTTTAAACTTGAATATATTCGAAAGATAGAGGAAAGCGTGCTCTTTATATTGCATCTTGTTGCGCGTCGATATCTCGAACGGTTCCCGAGATACAACGTTTTAAAGACAGACCGTTCGGTAAGCGCGGGAAACGAATTGATGAATGGCCGTAGTTCCAGAGCGTGACCTGCTTTCTCCCATGCGTACGCATGCGTAGTAGCGGGCACAGTAGTAGTAGGAATTCATGAATGGACGGCGCACATGCATCAGAGTGGGGTAGGTCATTGGCTGCGTTGGAGTGAGACAGCGGTAGCCGGGTGCAGCAAATCATAGTCGCTTAAAACGAAGATATCTCGGCAACCAATGGTCGTATCGACACCAAACAAACGTTGTTTTAAAGAGGAAGATTTCCCGCTTCCAACGAATGTAAAAAGTATACAATTTTAATGTTTTATATCCCTTTTATGACCAATCAAAGTCAACGTATTCGAAAACGTTTCCTTTGCTGTTTTGATTCGTCTTTAATGATAATTATTTAATAATCGATCTTTGATAAACGTATGATTACAGTAAATAAGTGGTCGATTTGATCCGTGGAATAAAAATTTGAAGCATTAAATGTTGTTTGCAGGAATAATTGAAAAATTCGGAGTTTTTAATTAAAATTGATTAGGTGTACCTCTTTTCCAGTCGGAGTCAATACAGCTACCGTTCCAGCAGATAGAAAGAACATGCAATCGCCTTGTGCACCAGCTTTCACGATTACGTCGTTCGGTAGATACAGCTCGAACTTCAGATTCTTCACAATGGATCTTAAAACATTCTTCGGTAATGTTTTGAATATTTCCACGTTCTGCACTAAACGGTGGCACGATTGCAACGCGATTTCCTGGTACAATTGCTCTAAATCACGATAACAAATTATTCGAATCTTAAACAAACGATTCAAAACGATTCGAGTTACCAGATAGATTTGACAAGATCAGTTTTTCGCGAAAGTAGCTGTTCCTGAAACGATAATAGTAATAGGCCAGGAGACGATTCTTCATGTGTGCTGGTAATTGTTTCTGGATCGTGTAAGCGATCACTTGGTTCATGATCTCTTGGAACTTCGATTTCGACGCCCTTCTTCCAGCCTTTATATGAACCAACATCACTGAAACGATTTTTCACACTCTAGTTTTCTACTGTTTCAACGACGTTGTCGTTTCTACAGCTTCTAAGATTCACCTATGATGTAACACTCGAGTATTCGACCAATCATCATGAGAACGCAGCTCAGTATCATATGTCCGTCCGCCCTTGGCACGTACTTTCCGTAACCACTTGCCGCTAATTTTTCCACGACGATGAAGAGTGCGTATTGAAACCTGAATGATACGGTGTCACTGTCTAATCCTATCATCCAGCATTCCTTGCATTCCTACAAATGTAATATTTCAATTAAACGTTAGTTTGCAGATTCTTTTAAACAAGTATCAATTCATGATTGACAAAGTGCCATTATTTTTGCATAGAACATGGTGTCTATAATTTACGTGGTATATATAATTTAATTCTTGAAAGTCTTCTCGTACTACTCGATTATATTTTAATAATAATTTGTGAACTTACTTTGGCAGAGGATTTAATGAAATGTAGCTCTAAAACTGGTATCAGATAACAGAGACAGGCAGACCAGTACATCATGTAAAAGCCCAACATCAACGTGCTGAACGTTTCGTAATAAAAGTGCATAACTTCGAAATCCTGAACGGTGTAAATTTTTTTTAATCATTCTTAAAGTTTTTAAAGAGTCTACTGCAGTTTCGTCGAAACATAAGGATTTAAATATCGATTCGTCAACTAATTGAGAAGGAAATTTAAATAATAGTAAGTGTTAATTATCAATTTTTTAAATGTCTTACGATAAACAATTCGAAGATTTGCGTCTTAACGTAGCCATAACGTGACAGTTTCAACAATGGTAGAAGATTCATAAAGATAATCATGTGAAAAGATTCCCTTCCTGGAACCTTTCGCCACGGCATGGTTATGTGGTCCCACGGCAAAGAAGAGAGAATATCCGGTACAAGGTTTGTCTTTAAATATTGTCTAAACGAAAATGAAAAATTCAACAACCAATTGTTCTGTCTATGAAACGAATTCTTCATACGTAATTCGCAAATGTATCAAAGAGATTTTAGAAGTTCAATTTCACATTTACAAAGCAATCCGAAACCTCAGAAAAACGAATAAAATATCGTTGTAATTATAAATTAAGCATTATCAAAGGATTCGTTAGAAATTAAATATCGGTGAGCTTAGAAATCCATCAAACTTCCGTTCGTAAGAAAAAATTTTATCGAAACTTTGATAACGAATTAGGTATTGAAACAAAGTTCAAATACTTGAGTATCTTGGACGGTTTCAATTTGACTTGCATGCTCGTCTTGTCGTTGTACCCGGTGATACAATTCAGAATGATGTCCAGCCAACAAAAGGTGTAGATGAAAAAATTAAATTTGTCCAGTCGAATTTTATCGTGGCTCATCACCACGAAACAAACGGAGAACGGAATGGTGAGAAAGGCGATCATGAATATCAGCATCATTAACACGTCCCAGGCGGACCTGAAATTCCTCTCGAATACAAGGTGTATCAGTCTGGATCAATTTATTAAGCTGTTCATCGACAGGTCGCGATCTGTGTACCTCCAGTAACTGAACGGATGAATGATCCACCAATATCTGTGGTTGGCATGTCTTCTTCTTTCTGCCGCCACGGCTGCCAAACTGTGCAAATACATTTTCGTTCTTGGCGTGTCTTTGCTAATTTGGAACAGGTGCATCCATAGGTCTTTATAGGAAAGATCCTTGAGCCTGGCTGACAACGCCAAATGTGGCAGGTCGGCTTTTGGCAGACCGCATATGTGCTCCTTCATGATGGAACTTCTTTCGTTGCTTCAGTTTAGTTCTTCGTTTAATATACAAAAACAGTTTTCAGTTGGAGTAGTTTTAATCGTTCAATGCGTTCATTTTGGTTGTAAGTTTGATCAATTTATTAGCGCAAACGATGCTTCGGGTTAATTAATTATTATCAATTGTATTATATTAACCCTAGAATTTAAATTTAATTTTTTATTATCCATATTATCTTCGTTTTCTAAATTTTATCGTTCCTCTAAACATTATCCAACGTATAAAACATTACAACAGTAATATCACTATTATTGTAAACATATTAAACATTGCTACTATTTCGCAAATCTGTAAGCGATACCTTCTAAATCATAAAATTAATTATAGAAAGCTTAGGTTTGATTTGACAGATCAGGTTAGATTATTCACTCATCATTTTAAAATTTAATTAGCATTTTGTTGATACTGTAATCTTACCTTCCTTCTGTAACCTTTTTAACCTTATATTTACTCAAGTTTTCAGATTCTTTGCACGAATTGCAACTTGAAGTTCCCTGAAAATGGATCGAAGAAACATAAGAAAGAACTATAGGGAATAAGTGAACTGTCGTTTATTAAAAAATCGTCGACGATAAAAAATATACCCAATCACGTCTCGTCATTACAATAACGATGATGAACGTCCATAATGCGCTAATGGTACCGTGTATACAAACGAGTGCCCGCTATCATTTACACCATGCATTTTCAAACGAACCTCGTTACTTTGTTTGTGCGTGTATCGATCGCTCGAATCAACTCTCGTAATTGACGAAATAGAAGAATCGGTGGGCGTAAAAAGAAGCGTCGATACCAGCGACTGCGTTGTTGACAATGAAATTTTAACATTCGTCTGAACCCTCCAATTCATTTAGGTTGATGTTTTTAAATGCACTTTGAATTACTTGAGCAGATGTTTCATGGAAAATGTTCAATCATCAGAATATTTAAAATATTCAACGTGCTTTTATAACAGTTACATTACAGTGTATATTAAGACGTTGCAAATTAAATGACCAATTTGTTTTCTTTTCGTTTTTTTTTTTTTTAGAAAAATTTCTAGAAGTGTAATTTGATTAGCAACGATTTAAGTTCACGAATTATTTAATCCATTTACGTTTAAATATTAGCAAATATAAATCATAAGATGGATGGCTTTACAAATAAGACAAAAATTTGAGTTATTTGGAATAAATATTGGCAATTATTTAGTGAACACTGAAAGGGTTAAACTTGTATATCAGCTGATTAATTTAACTCGTATTTTCTAATTAAAATTTCTCCAATCGACGCATTAGCATTATGCATTGAATTGTTAATACCTCATAACGATAAATTAACATCGTGTTGAATATTTATTAGCTATACTTTGATTAAATATTGCATTAAATTATCGATAGCCATCAAACTGACAACCAATTATTTTGCATTAAATGTGTTAACAAAATGTTTGCACAATAATTCTGTCCAAGCGACATATTTCTCTATTTTTATGTCATCAAATTGCGTCAGAACTTTCGCGTTTCAAAATTGGCCATTTGATATACAACGAAATTTGATTCTATTTAAATTCTCTAAAAATGTCTCTGCGCATACCTAGAATATTAAAATCCTTCTATCATCAAAGATTTAAATTTTAAAATTAAATTTTAAATATCTATAACTTTATGATATAATAACAAACAAACAAATATATATATACTTCAAAAATTACACAAACAATTTCTTGTTAATTCTGAAGGCAACCTGTTGGAGGGTCAAAGGTCGCGGCTAGAAAATCGTGTCCCTTTAAAAAAATAACAACTACCCAGTTAATTTAACCTCAACTATCAGTCTTCCCGGATATTCCTGTTTAAATATATTCCCTAGTCGCTTAAAAAAATACGACGCTCGTCCGTGTCGTGGTTAGAATAAAACTCGTATCTTCCTTGATCGCGAGCGTACGTATCTTGGCTACAAAATCCAGCTATCCTCTAAATTGTATGATCGATTTCTCTTTTGTCGATCGACGATTACACAAATTGAACGTGATCGTTACGGTGACTTTCATCGTTACTAGTCTACTGGTACAAACATTGAGTCGTGTATATTTAACAATCGCTCTATCGATTCCAGGGTATTGTTCTGTCGTATTTATAATCGAGTATACCGTATAAATAATCGTCACGAGATCGTCAAGATCGATCCCGAGCGAGACAAGGCGTCAATCATCGCTATCTCTGCTTTCGTCGAACGAAATAGTTTCTTTCCTTACGAGGATCACCTTATTTCCGAACTTTTTATCCGAAACGTGATACATTCTTCTTTGCTATCAAATAATACCTGAAACGTAACATTTAGAGCTTCGGAGCTTTTCCTATGTGCGTTTTGTTATCGAACGATACTCTAAACCTTTTCTATGCTTTGTTATTGAAATGAGATACTCAGCTTACGGCTTCGAAGCAATTCCCCTTACACCAAGGTAATTAATTTATGAAATTTCGCTTATTTCTCAAGCGGCCGAATCATAATAAGATGGAAGCTCTAAGATACGTATAATTACAGTTTTTTCTATTCATGTCCCAATAGAATTTCTTTGTGGTATGAAATAATCCTCCAATCGACAAAACAATCTCGTTCCACGAACGAATACGAAATCTTTAGAAAATCATTCCCCCAGTTATCTGTACAGCTTACATTCTCGTTCCCTTACGTGAGCTGATTACACAATTCGTGTGTTTCTTTTAACCGCGATCCTAACGAATCGTCAATTTTCCCATTTTGATCTTCATTCAAAATACGTCTTAGAAAATGAACGAACTCGCACGCACGCGTGGTCGAACGCTTCTTAAGATAGACTTTTAAGAACACAGTGTCGAACTTCAGCCCCTAGGATCATCCTTGGAACTTGGTCATACTTTGATCAATTATCGGCTTTTATTATTTCGTCTTTTTTCGCGTTGGTTTCAATCGAGCAACGGTTTTATCTCCTTTCATTCGATTCCGATCCTTCATACGTCGATACCGAGCAGCTCCCGGCTGTCGGTCCTGGAGAGTCGACGACGTAAACTACGACGACGGAACTCCTTCCATCAGACCGACGCACGTTTTATGCGAATGCTGGCAGAGGTCGAAGGTGGCCTGTACCCTTGGTAACCTTGGTCCAAAAGCTCCGAACTGGCTGGTCCTAGACACGTGCACGAACACACGCTCACGCAATCGTCGCTGTCGTGCATTATCGGCATGTGGCCAGCTAATAATTTCCCGTTCACAGCGACAACCTCGCCGTCCAGGGTCAAAACGTGGTGCGAAGCTGACTGCAGCTCGTTCTCATCGCGACGAGCTTCTCCCGTGTTCCTTTTCGTCATATAAAATCGTAAAATTACTTGGCAGGCTTGTGACGAACGTGGAACGTGGAAAACGAAGGGTTGTGAAGGGATGATTAGAATGTTAGTTATGCGAGAAAAGTCTTAACCCACCTTAACACTTAGCCAACTACTCGGGCCATACCTGACGTTACAGTTGTTCGCCGCGCATTATTCCCACGTAACGCGGACTAATCATCACTACTCGAAAGACACAAAGAACGTACAAAAATAATAATTAGACAACGCGCAAAGAACTACTTCATAACATAGGGGGAATCTCCTGATTCGGTTGGCTAAGTGTTCAAAGTGATTGTTAATTTCGAAAATGAAGAATTTTCTAAGACTAAGTTTATTTATGTGAATATAATTCTTTCAAGCAGAATGTTTTATGTTTGGTAAATTAAAATGTTCCCGGAAGCCGTGAATTTTGTTTGTGACGATAATAGGATGTTGATGAGTGAGTGTTCAATGAAGGGCGTTGTATAGGAATATAGATTATTGGATTGTAAAATGTGTACTTACATCGTCATGAAACGAAGCACCAGCAAATTTATGCTGGCAGCGACAACCGCCAGTCCGAATAGGATGAAGACTAAACTTAAGGCCACGTATCCATGTTTATTGGAAAGTGCATGGTCGTTCTGCGAACATTTGCAATCACAAACGATCCTTTGTTAATACCTTACATCCCAAACGATTTAAGAATATCTACACATTCGTTCAAAATAAAATCGAATAAAATTGTGAAGCAAGTTTGATACGCTGATTGTCACGTTACCCAAAAGAATCCATCATGTATATTGATAGGAACCTTTTTACCATCCTAATTGGAAATACCTGTATCAGGTATTTGAAACGACGAATAATATAAATAATAGAATATTGTGAAAAGGACGAATAAAATTTTTTATAGATAAAGGTATTATCTAATGAAATATTGATCAACCTTGACATGGTAATCAACATGCTAACAAATATTAAAGCATTTAATCAAGAAAGAAAAATTTAACGCAACACAATATTATTTTTTCATTTAATTTCTAATTTCATCACAGAATAGCTTCTTAAACCAAGGCGAAGGTTTATCGCCAGGAATATGCACACCTGAAGGGCGACGTAATCGCCGAAACCGATGGTGGTCAACGTCACGAAGCAATAGTAGAAGCTGTCGAAGTAGCTCCAACCTTCGTAACGCGAGAAAACAGCAGCCCCGGTTGTTATGATTATGCTGGACAGCATTCCGGTGGCAAGCATCAAATTCATTTCCGTCGCTTCCGTTTTCTGGCAACGCAAATACGTTTTGGCTCGTTTGATCACGACCGACGCGAATTTGTTCAAACGTTCGCCGATGCTCTGGAACATCACCAGACCCAGGGGGATGCCAACCATGGCGTACGCCATACAGAACGCTTTTCCACCTATGGTGACTGGAGTCGAGTGTCCGTAGCCTGGGAAAGTAAAATAATATTGCTGAAGAAGGTAAGGAAACCGTGATTGAAGATATTTGATGAAAAATATTTCAAAGACGATTGTTTAATTCATTCACGGGCTTCGTTTATTATATCAAAGTTATCTGTATTATAATATTATATTATTTTAATTTGGTTAATAGTCTATTACGAAAAAGATCTTGTATTAAATGACATAATTCTCTTCGTTTTCTGCCGTTTTCTGCGGACGTGTATAGCTATTTAAATATCAAGGTTGGAGCTTGATATCGATTACGTGTGATATATTTAATTCGCTCGAGGAAGGGTTAATCTTCGACGTTCCGTTTCGACAGGAATACGCATAGAAAAGGTGTAAAAAGTATTGTTCACCTATCATAGCGAGCACAAGCGTGGCGAAATAAAAGGCACCCGCGAATTTCCACTGGGGACCCGCTTTGTGTGGCTTATTCTCTATTATAACGATCTCCAGCATCCTGTAATCCTCCTGAGTGATATTATATTTCTTTATCATGCTTCGGCGAACCTCTGTAATCAAAAACAAATCATAGAATTATTATTCGGCTGGTAACAAGTAACAAGGATTGATTTTCTTAGTCGAATGGAAACTGTCTCTGAAACGTGAACTCTTTTGTTGAAAAAGAATGCAAAGCGCAGTTGTTGCTTTTTAACTCTCCTATTAAGAAACGAATATCTATATAATTTTCCAAGAAAAATATATCACAACATGGTATTAAATAAATAAATTCACAGAAATTGAATGATAAATGCAAAATATAAGATTTCATTAGATATTTAAATTTCGTATAAATATTACTTATTGTTAGTACTTTCTTATTAAGAATTATTTAAAGAAAATGTACGCTGTTCACAAGAATTCTATCGCTGCCTCTTGCGTGTTCTGCGATTCCAAACAGGGGTAAACAGTACAGCTTTCGAAACATAATAAAATATCGAAGAATACATACATTAGCTATGCTATACCTTATGAAGTATATTTTCATAAACTTCATTTCTCAAAAAATTTCGTTCCTTCTTAGATCATTAAGGCTTTTAGGGTCACTTATGTCAATCTCATTAGCAAATTTACCGAGTACACCGAGTGCCAACGATTCCCCCCCGAACAAACCAACGAAAGTAAAAAGATTCGTTCGAAACGTCGCACAGGTTTTCCTTCGATCAGTGATTCCAGAAGGCTGCACAAATGACACTCGTTGTTCCTCATCGATTAACCACGCTTTCGCGAGGATCAAAACAAGCAACTCACCGGAGAGAAACTCCCAGCGTTTCCTCTCGGCGTTCGACTCCAAGGCGTCGAACACGGCCGCCCCGATCAGCAGATACGTGACCGTGCACACTACCAACGACAGTGTCCTGACATTCTGTCTCTTCATCTTCTCGCAGTCCGACTGGCCACGTAAAAAATCGTCAGCCGTTCGCGTGGCAACCACGTAATCAGCCTCGAATCGGTCACGTTTCTACGCGTTCTGCCGCACGAACACGCGCCACCGATCTCTCATGCTTCCATCGAATCGAGCTGATCGATCGGCAACATTTTCGATCGTCGACGAGACGTTATCGATCCATCGGCAACATAATCACGGCGACGTTCGTGGAAAACGCACGACAACGGTACACGAAACAACAGCACCCACGGAACCCGACGCTCGTTCGACGCTCACCCTCGTCGGCACACACCGGATGGGGAAGTATTGATCCGACACCAGCGTCGGGATAAACGCCATGGAAACGGGGCTGGTGGTTTTCGGGCGATGGAATAAGGCTGACTATCGGTAAGGTGAGATTTTTCGGATAACTTGGTCGGTTAATTCATGGATTTTTAGGTAAATGGAAATTTATTTCAATTTTCGTGTATTATTTATCTATGCATTTGATAATAGAGCAGTAAATTCATTTTCTTGGCGGTAAATTTCAATGCTGGAATTCTCCAGTATCAGCATTAAACGCTGGTAAAAAAAAATCACTTTTT
This sequence comes from Stelis phaeoptera, assembly GCA_943735885.1. Classification (NCBI taxonomy): domain Eukaryota; kingdom Metazoa; phylum Arthropoda; class Insecta; order Hymenoptera; family Megachilidae; genus Stelis; species Stelis phaeoptera. The sequence goes on along the minus strand of OX030939.1, from coordinate 6,453,660 downwards.
CAGTAGTATAAATCAACCAATGGTCGGACAGTTGTTTAAAATTTGAGAGAAAACGTAAGTTCTCATAGAATTTTATTTCTTTTCTATTTCAAGTGATTAGATATAGAGATGAAGACTATAACAATTCACTTTCGTAGTGTTTACCCATCTTTCATATTCTCCGATATATGTATTATAAACACGTAAACACACTCAATCTACTGATAACGATCGAGCGTTTTGAATATGTAAACAATTTGTTGCTGATAAGATTGGTGGTCGATAAAGCTGTTCCTCCAGTAGTTCGAGTCGACCACTGATAATGCACGACTTTTAGTACGATGAATGAACTGATAAGAAGAGATCGATATTGTTGACGCAAACGAAACAAAGATGATGAAAAATGAGAACACTTGTTTATTTCTGAAATCACAATTCTTAATAAAAAAAAAGAAAATCAAATAAAATAAATCGATATTGCAAGTGTACGGATAACTTAGGAAATTGTTTACCGATCGAAGCTTGATACGCTCTTTGACCCTTTGAACCCCGGATGTCGCTTCCATGGAACTTGTTACTCGACGGAAAGTTTAGGTCTAACTTTGTAAACTCCGTCTGACTGAGTTTATCGCGTTGATGTATTCCCAGTGTTCCAGTTTTACAGAGAACTCAGAATGTCCCGTAGCTGCTTATGCAATTATTTGTTGGTCGACGGTGGCTATTGTTTACTTTGAACGATGTTTAATTGCTGTTTGGTCCGAGTTGCCTCGCGTTTAACCCTTGCTGTCCTTATCGTGACTAAACGCGTAATTAACGTTCATGAAACTCGTGCAATTAATTCCTGGTGTTTCATTATGTTGTATTGTCCCTCCGTTAACAAATTTTTACGCGTGCAGGATAAATTAAGGATTGAATAGGGAACTGGTCAGACAAGTAGAGTAGGGATGTTCCTTTATTAACCCTTTGCACTCGAGTGGCGCCTCTGAGGCGATATATTTAATTCAGTGAAATGTTAGTTTCGTTCATATCAGAATATAGAAAATTAAGGAAAGGAATAAAAATAAATATATCCTTAACTATTTGTAATACCTTTCCGACATAGTGCACTCGATTTCTGGAAGCTTAGCTGGAAAATCAAATTAGACCTGATTATGTACAAAAATGATTATGTTGTCAAGAACAGCAAAAATTTAATACTATTCATTTGTAGTAGCTGTAGTGTTTTCTTTTTCTAGAGAAAAGTGGGCGGTCAGATAAGTGGAACAAGACTGTTGGGTGTGTATCTTCTCTTTATTTAAAATTTTGCTACGTACACGATGCAAATTATCAAATGTGGTTATAGCCATTAACAATGGTAACGAAATGTGACATTTCCATACACAGCTCATTCCACTGGTTATACTTTTTAGAATTTAATAAAACGAATCTAGCCAAATAAATATTATTATTTCCCATAAAAAGAAAAGTGTCTCAGAAACATTCTGCTCTATCGGATTAAATGAACGAACACCGGAAGCGTGTCCGTGAAATATCTCGTCCAAGATGTTCCCGTGAAAGTTTCGAGACTCGAAGCTGGCAATCGCGAGGCAGCTTGTCCCAATGACAAGCAATTGTTGTCGCGCGACGTCGCGGCGTAAACGAATTTGCGAACGTTCAATCTGAAAACCAACTGGTTTCCATTGAAAGCCATAAAACTCTTCTTCTTCTTCCTCTATTTCTTGTCCAAGGGCACGATGACGGCGACGATTCGCCCGACGGATTGCAGTCGTTCGTACGGCGACGAAATATTCCTGTTGCGATGAGCGATTCGAAAAAATGTCAAGGTTCAAGGGTGAGGGTGTTGGACGAAAAAATTTAATAGTGTACCCGTTGCTGCAGCTGGCGTCGAAAGGGAAAGAAAACATCGCAGCGACGAAATAAAGTTTCGCGAACAAAGATCATCTCGAAGGAGGAAAACTGTTTGATGAGGGAACGAGCGATGATATCGATAACGATGATAATGGGAATCGCGAGGAGAATACCGTCGGAAATTAATAATCCCAACGGGGATGTGGAATTCCCTGAAAATTGATGCGATCTATAACGGTAGCGGAATTGAAAGCAATTGATTTAATTTCAATCGACGGGGATCAAAAAATTTGGGGCAGAATTCGACTGAAAGTTTTCAAATGATTGTAATTCTATTTCTCTACCAAGAAGTATAGTGATATTTTAGGGGAAAGTTGAAAGAATCTTCTTGCTTGATATTTTCCATTACTTTTATGATAGTTAATACAGTATATAATTCAATTTTCTGCTTGGCAGACTTTTAGTGTAACGCAGTTACTGACGGGCTCGATCGCAGCAATAAAAATTGTTCTACTTTCAACATGCAGTAACGCGATAAGTTAAAAAATGTTTAAGCACGATGCCAGTCGTGACAATCGTGAAATTCGGGACGGAAAAAAATGCTCGGTTATTATTGAAAATCGCATACCAGTAACCGAAAACATGGGTGAGATTTTACGATCCGTTGGTTGCTCGCGCACGGATTCAATCGCGATTGATAAACGGGATCAGTCATGTGAGTGATTGAAAAATTATTAAAATAAATCGACGAAGTCGTTCAAAATCCCTTCCCGTTACACCCACGCCTGGGAATGCTCGTTTTTTATGACATACTTTGACAAATTTTAGCGTACATACAATCTAGGGTCAGTCAAGTAGAATAAGACGGTAGGTGGTCAGACAAGTAGAATACGACAGTAGGTAGTCAGCAAAGTAAAATACGACAGTAGGTAGTCAGCAAAGTAAAATAAGGCAGTATGTGGCCAGACAAGTAGAATAAGACAGTATGTAGTCAGACAAGTAGAATAAAGTGGTGCGTGCTCAGGATAAGTAGGATAAGATGGTAGGCAGTCAGACAAGTGGAATAAGGCGACGGGTAGTTCGATAAGTGGAATAAGACGATGGGTAGTTGGACAAGTAGAATAAGGTGGTGTGTAGTCAGACAAGTAAATAAGACAGTAGGTAGTCAGACGTGTAGAGTAAGGCAATCAAATAAGTGGAATAACATTAACGGCTATGCCTGGGGCGGAGGCTGTAAGTCGGACAAGTGATACAGGAGTATCACTAGTCAGACAAGTAGAATAAGACGGATATGTAATTAGTTAAGTGAAATAAGATGGGTAACTGCGTCTTCGCTAGTGGTATTGGGTGGACTCGTAACCGGGCAAGTAGTGTAGGGTACGAAGGTGGTCAGACAAGTAGAATAAGAATATTATGTGATCAAATAAAGATCGGACAGGTGTGAGATACATGCGTGAAACATAATATTTAAATATTTATCGTATTTAATGAAGATAAATGAATTCCATTAAACTGACAACTAAGCTTGCAACTTTTCCTCTTGTTTTAATAATTCTATTACTAATTCACGTATATAGGAATTTCTGATGTTAATTAGGTACTCGGAACAGTTAAGGTTTATTTTGGATTCTGTTTGTCGATCACAAACGCGGATGACAAACGCGCCGAACGGAATTAATCACCGACACAACTGAAATAGTTAATCAAGACAGAGGCGTTGACAAAACTACCACGGTTGGTTCAGTTGTAATTTAAGGGTCGGTTTACAGTTCTCGTTCCGTTGTGCGCGTAAAACGCTGTGCGGCTCCGCGACGTTTACAAGCATCCATCGCGTAATTAAACGCGGTGGGCTTGTAATTGCGATCGCTGGTTAACGACGTCCCGGCGTTTGTCATTAACTTCACTCACTCCTGTGGTCGAACAGGCTTCGAGACCGAGTTTCAAAGAATTTCATCCGGACGAATGTAAAACCTGCCACCAAGCGTTATTTTCGCTGCCGGTTTCAATCAATATCGTCTGGTCGGGCATAATTACTCCTACCATCGGATCAATGAACTTCCTGATAAGCTTTAACCGAAGAAAATCAATAGTCAGGCCGGGAAATTTCGAACGAGAAGCATTAACCCCATACAAAGGAAGCAGTTTCTAGATTAGACACAACGTATGTTTGGAGCGTTATTTATTTAAAGCTGATAACATAGTTTGTCTATGTTCGTGAAGGGTTAAAGTTTCCACGCGTGTGTTCTTGGATAAAATGCAGGCGAGAAATCGAGGCTCTCGCGTATAATTCACGCGCGGTGCACTCTATCAAGCCTCTCTGATTTATTACACTCTTGCGACACGAACTCGCCCCAAGATTCAAGGACAGCTCCGATACATGGACCAGAGTCAAGTTCAATTACTCTTCGATCCGGCTTTACGGTTGTGTACAGAGTCGACGAGAAAACCGTCCCGAACTGATAGCTTTATTGGACGGGAAAAACCGTGAGCCAGATATTCGTCGGGAATAATTCAACAGCATCATACCGTGTACCTGCTTCATTCTCGTGAAAGATGAGGTGTTCTGGAATCATGGTGTTGCTTGGAAGGGAAATTGACACGACTAGAAAATTTCCGGTTTTTCGTTATTTATATAATCGTAATAAGAATACGTGATAATGTTTTTATATGGAAGGGTGTTATAAAGGGAACTCGAATTTTTGGTGCTTAAAGAGAAATTATTTCAATTTTGAAAGCTCGTGCTTCATTTTATCTCCATTTTACATATTCTTCACTTTTATTTTAAATATTAGGTCGGCGACTTAATTCACGACCCGTCCATTGATTTCATATCAAAATAAGAAACTTAAATAACGAATGGAGAATTTTTAATTCGATGTGTCTACGGATTTGGCGGTTCTGCCGTTAATAAAGATATCCCAGCACAAGATACGACCGCTGAATTATTCAGTTCGATCGTTGAATTTTCCGCTTTCTATCGTTAACCAAATACCGACGGTACTTAGAACCCCTTTTCTCCCTTTGCTCTGTAATTATCTGATTAAAATTGAATTCATAGGGTCGATCACCAACACGACCGCGAACACGTTAAAACCTCATCAACCGAGTCTTTATTAATAGAATTTTCGATGCCAATGGTTATTGACCAAGAATCAATTAACAAAGCCTTTGATCGTAAACGATTCGTCTGTAACACGATCGAAATGAAAAACGGACCATCCTTTCAATTTGTACCCACCCAGAAGTGAACAGGATTAATCCGTGGACGCTTGACCTATTTTTACAATTTTCCAACCGCAAACGCCGTCCTTAAAGCAAAAGGAAACGTAACGTAACCGAATGTCCTCGTCGAAGAAAGCATCCTCCGGAGGATTCTTCTACGATCCTGTCTCGGATCGTCGTTGTTTGGTCGCATCCTTGCGTTTACGAGTTCCTCGAAGAACAGGGGAAGACATTACCACGGGACATTGCTTTCGTCGCCCGGTCACGGCTAACCTTCGTCCCCGTATTGCCACCTGTCCTTCAGGACGCTCGATTACGTAGCGAATCGTTCGACTACGAAATGTCTGACATAAACGAAAGTGGATCCAAGGTCGAGTGTACCATTCTTTCGACGGAATAGTTGGGAACCGCCCCTTATGGTTCCATAATCTCGATATTTTTACGGAGTCGTCAGGGTTCGTACTAAATTGCTGCAAAAACAGTTCTAAAATAACTTTATAGTCGGGCGAAAAATAAAATCAGAAAATTAGCTAGTGGAGATCGTGTCACGTATTTTTCTTTACTTCCTTATTAAAGTTGGATTTGTCATTTACTATCAGATCTTCAATTTTAATAGTTTAACCTTGGAACAAAATGATATACCTTTCAATGTATAAATATACATATATTATAATGATTTTTATTTTTATCCTTATACCTTTACGCATTTCACAAAGTATATCTTTCAAACATCAGCTCTCGAGTAAAGCAAGTTATAGATTTGATTCTGACAGGGTTAAGAGCAAGAATCGAACGGGTTCGCATTTTTGAGAAAGCTTTATCCTGAGCTAGTGGACCCGTTCGAACGAAACGGAAATCCCTGATAATCCTGCAAGCGAGCCATTCACGTGGCTCTGTTCGTTTGTCAGCCGGACGAAGAGAACACGGAATTCAGGAGGGTGTGCGGCGGTGGTTTCCGTAAAGTCAAGGACGCTCGAAAGTTTTTCTCCCTCACGGAAACCACGTCGTTCGTGCTGTGGCGATCGATACACGGGTCAGTCGTGTTACGAAAACGGGCTGGGACGACGATCAAAGTGCAATAAATCGAGGGCGACCGGCTGTGTGGCGCCGCCGTGGAAACTTCCTCAACACCTGCTCCGACAAAAGCTGGCTGGAAAAAAAGTTTAATGAGAAACGAGGAAGAGACGCGATTTGCGACGAAGAGTTATGATGAACGAAGCCGAGACCAATGAAAAGGAAAGATAGTTTAAGATTACACTGACGAGTCGGCGACGTTGATGAAACGGTTGGTTGGGGTTTCCCACGATAATCGTTGTATGCTTCGAGGAAATCGACTTTCGAATCTTCACTATTGATCGTAACTTGGGGAATTTGTGAATTATAAGGCTGTGGAATTTTGCGTTAACAATTTTGGAGGCCTGAAACGCGATGATGTTCAATTTTATAATATTGCGGAGCTGACAAGTGTAGAAACTTCAAAGTTTGCGTAAATATATATATATTGTATATATTTCGGGTAAAATTGAAAGTTCAGAATTTCAATAAGGAAATTCTGGGATTCCAGGCATTGAAATCCCAATTTTTTTTTGCAAATAAATGTACTTATATCAAGCATATCTGGTTACGATTCGAAAATATCACCCGATACAGGATAAAAGCAACTATCGTTCGATCGATCGAAAAGCATCAGGGCGACTTTAGTTCGCATTGTAGGCTGAAAATCGAGCGGTGTTGTTCGGCTTGGATCGCAGCTTCGTTGTTTCAACAGGAAATTCTATACAGGAAAAAGGAGAAGGAAATGCCATTACCGAATAATGGCACCATCCAAGAAAAGAGCGAAAGGCTGGCTCGGCAAGGAACGAATAATAGAGCCACGTTATTCCCGTCGACAGCTACGTAAACCGGCAACCGTTTCGCGCCGAGGAAAGGCCTACCAGACAATCAATGTACCGGAAATGGTGTACAGATTCTTGACCTCCGTGAAACATAACCAAGGTATCTTCATATTGAAATATCCTAAACTGGTGTACAATTAATCACATTAAATGTCATGTACCCTCTCAATATTATTGTATTCGAACATTCGAATTACCTGAGCAAGGAATTCGTATTCCAAATTCGGAATTACACTTATCTGGATTATTCTTTGGATAAGGAGCTCGTGTTGTAAGTTACCCGAATCAGAAATATGGAATCTAAATTAATTTGAAATATCCGAATTTTTCCGATAAGGAATTCGTATTCCAAATCATCCGAATATGGGATTTGGAACTGGGTTTACTCGAATCGTTAGGATTCTCTGGATAAGGAATTCCCGCTCTAAATTATCCCCGATAGGAGATTTGGAATCGCATTTGCTCGAATCATTTGAATTCTCTGGATAAGGAAATTCGTTTTTCAAGTTGACCGAAGTATCTCTCGCGAGCAACAATGAACGTCGTTCTTTTAGGGCGAGGGGAGAATGTAACAACACTTCGAGGTGGTGGCAGGTTTCACGGAAACGTACAGAAGTATCGAAATCCTGAAGAATCCTCGTGCGATACCTCGCCTCTACGTGATAGCACGATATCCGTGGATGGGTCCAAGTACACGAAATCTGGAGCGACGTCTACGGAGAACTTGTCGAGGGTGATGGACGCCACGAATAGCTCGAGGGGCAGCGTATCCTGGAACAGTAGCGTATCGAATATCTCCGTGGAACCGATTACGCTCGCGAACACGATCGATAACACTAGGGCACTGCTGAAAAAGAAATCTCTCGTCCAAGTGATCAATAGTTACATCAAGGCTGGCATCGAGGAAGGTGCGAACTCGATCAATACTTAATTGTTTCAGTTATGAAATAATTTCATTAAATAGACAGGAATAAATTATGGATGTGTATTTTTGAGTTATCTTCACCAAGGGCTGAAATTAAGAATGGTGTATTTTTTTTTATTAACAAATCATACTTGTCTGTTTAATATAATAACGTTGGTTGACATTGTTTTCTTTTCTTGACTGATTCGAATTCCATTCGTTCACGTTCTAATTCGGATACTAATATAAAGTGTATCATACGAAGCAATATGGTATATACTTTAAATATCAATTCTTTTGTAATCTAACAATGGGAAACAGAGTGCCACCTTAAGTGCCGTCTGGTTCTGACACACCCTATAGCTCTTCAAATGTTATTACTAATTGAATTATTCGATAAATCAATATTCTAATAATATTCGAAGCGTCCAAGACAGGAGTTCCTCGAGCCTCATGCTTCTCCGAATTCTCAGTTTTGTACGTCAATTTTTGATGAACCAAACTGGCACCGTTTCTCATTAAACGAATCACAGAATCGTTCGTGATTATTTTATTACAGTCAATTGATTTGACAGAAATGGAGAAAACTTTCTGATAAATTTACAGGAAAACGACAGGCTAAGAAATATATACGCAAGGCGCTGTCGTTTGGCATGAAGTCTGGTTACCTAATTCCGGCCGACCCTCAAGGACAAGTGATTCACGTGTCACCGGCGTTGGTGGAAGACAGACGAAGCGACGTAGAAGCACGCAAAAGACGTCGAAGGATACGAAGAGGCGAGGATGATCCTTTCACCGATCATAGGGAGCGTCGTAAGGAAACACCGCCGTGGGATGCGAAACGGAAACGACATCGTGAGCCTACACCTTTGCCGGTGGTCCCTTTGAAGAGGCGGAAGAAGGGCTCCAGCTCGAAAAATCAGGAGACGAAGTTGAATCCAACGAAACCCTCTGCGAAGAAGAAGCCGGTCGAGCCTGTTCGTAAAACGACGAAGAAGAAGGACGCGGTGAAAGGAAGAAAGTATGAAATTTTGATGAATATTAATTTCATGAAGTATTCGGTCCATGTTTCATGGGTTTTGTAAATTAGGGGATGGTATTATAGGCGCAATACTTGGAAATAATAAAGCTAAGTATTTTGAAAAGAAGGAGTTTCAAAACCTTGATAAGATTTTGTTTGACTTTTGGGTTACTTAATAACGTATCGTAATGGAGGATCCAAGGTCGTAAGGTTTGAGATATTGAGAAATAATCTTTAGAAGAATAGTAGTGAATTTTGGAAAAATTGAAATAAAATGCTGTACAATTGAATTTAAATCCTTACCAATCCACCGATCAGTCATCCGAGGGTTAATATTAACATCTTAATTTTTAAAGATACGTATAGAAATCAAACGCATTTACCTTGAATGCTGTTTAAACAATTTCCACGATTCCAGACAAAATCCACTAAAAAGAAACGAATGAAAGGCCAATGACCCCGCACTTTTATTGGCCGTAATAAAACCTTTTATCTCCTGTATGATTCACGCGTTTCAGGGGCAAGATGACGCGCACGTCCCTTCCAACCTCGTCCAAACAGCGATCCCGCGAGAAGCTGAAGACCGTGGTGAGAACGCGAAGCAAACAACAGACCGGGATGGTCGAAAGAAGACGAAGTCGCAGCAAACGGAACAGTAAGTCTCCGTCTACGAGGAACAACGAAAGGGAGAGTCGCAGGAAAGATCTGCGACGGTCGAGCAACGAGGACGAAGACAGCGTGAAATTGACCGACACCGAAACGAATCAAAGGACAACGACGGAAAGACGAAGATCAGGATCCAGTCCGGAGGAGCTCCCAGAGAAATGTGACGTTTCGCCGGGTAATCCTGGCAAGGAAGTCGAGGAACCTCTGGAAACGCCGAGCAACGAAGACAACTTTTTGAGGATCCTGGACTGAACGAACCATCTGCTTTTTGTACCTTCCTTTATTTTTATTAACGCTTCTGACGTATTTTGGATACGCGATATTGTAAATTTCGACAAATTCTGGACTATTAGATACGTCGATTTAATTGCAATAAAGTTATTCGGAGAAAACGAACAGAACGGGTGGACGGACAGGACGGGTGGTAATCATTGCATATCATCTTTCTTTATTTATAATTGACGTTGATAATTTTCTGGATACAGTAAGTTTTAACTAAGATTCTTAGAGTTTGAAAATTTCAATTCGTATCAAGAACTTCGTTCCATTTGACAAGGATGTTTCCGACATCGCAAAATCGACAACTGCCGTGAATCTGTATTGCAGTAGCGCCCTCAAGGATCACGGAATCCAATAATATTTGTTGCAAGGATCTCAGAGACGAGTGGATTGATGGGAATAATCTTTCCCTACGAAGATCGCAGAAATTGAAAATTCAATTACATTAAAATTAAAAAATTGGGAACAAAAACACGATACGACCTGTAGTTCGCATAATTAGTAAACGGCAGCCTACCTGTAGCACGATATTACAACACTGTTTCTATTTGAACAACCCTTCTGTAATACGAACCTTTATATTTCTTAGTTTCCTTCGATAATATTTGGATTCAACAAGGAATTAATTAACCGTGTTACAGGAGGACGGGGGGTTGATTGTTTATTCATCAGAAGTAGTTTTTCATTCGATTTAATATCAAATACAAGTGCAGCCGTACGATCCACCTCTCCATGTCCCGAATCCTCTTATCAATATCCTGGATCAGGGAAGGTATAAACGACCCCCGGTTATAACTCAACGGCGAAATCTTCTCAATCGAGAAGTCAACGTCTTCTGAGTGGTTTAAGTCGATGTCGACGATACCGGGGTCGTCGTGTCTGACCTCAACACCCTCGCCGTACAGCCGCATGACCCCCGTGGTCGGTTCTATTGGGTTTCAGAGTCGGAAACCACCGCCATGAATTCTCATACGTGTGTGTGTGTGTAAACGTACGGGCACGAAAAGTACCGTGAAAGGTCAACAAACGGAAAATAGATCCGACGTTACAATGGTAGCAGGCTTGGTCGGCGATATGACAGCCTCGAAGATTTAAGACCCTGCCCTTAAATTGCGGAATATTTTCTTTATCGTGGATAATATGATTCTCGTGTAATATCGTCGAGATTGGAATAAAAGGATTTTTTTATCTCTCGCTCGAATAACAGCTGAGACTTATAAAATAATACCAGGAATTGATCGGATCGATAAGAAGAGTATCGTTAAATCGTTGGTTAATTCTTTCTTTTGAATGAACAATAGGAAATTTTCTTTATTAAATTTGTTTGTTTTCGAGAAAAGTATACTTATTTGTAAAAATTCATAAACTGTGGTACTCGTATTAAAATAACTCGTAGATGAATTTCTAATAAAAAGTAATTGGGTTTTTAGGCAAGGAGTTCGCGAGGACAAAGGTTAAAGAGCTAAATATGCTCGATTTGGAAATCAAATTTTCAAACCAGATATCGAATGAAATTCTGTAGTTTGATCATTGTTTTTGAACACGTCTAGATATTACAGTCTTTCGGCGCAATTCAGTCTGCGTGGACTTCGTGCCATATCTTGAGGAAAAATAAAGGAAGAAAAGTGGAAGCCTACTCGACGCCAGACATCGATGCGAAAAGAAAAGAATGAAAGAGGGAAAGATTTCCAGGGAGACGGGAATTTTGTTGTTTTATTCTAAAGAAAACAGGAAGAACGGACCGACGGATTGGCACCGCCGGTCGTGCCTCTCTTCTTTTCATCAATATCCTGGAAATTCGTAGCCAAAATTTCGCGCCACGACCGATCAAATATTATTCAAATAATCCGGAATCAACGACGACCTTCCTTCGACGTAACGACAACGATTCGCAGAGCTTAAGGACACTTGGGACGTCTTAACAACACTTGAATTTGACAGCGAGCGCAAAATGGCACCGATAAAGAGACGTCCTCAAACGCGAAGCAATCATAAAAGTGAGTGTGATTATAGAAACAAGTATATAAATCATGAGAAATCGGACAGGACGTTGCTATATGACCTTAAAGTTTGAATGCTGAAATTATATTCTCAAGTTTTAAAGAGAAAAGCTTTCGTTACCTAAATTATTCAATATTTATTTTAGATAATTTGGAATTATAAAGTTCACTGTTTCATAAATAATTCGTTACGTTTCTAACGCGTATTAAAATTTGTATAATTTATGGTCAAATTCTTACCCTGAATATCTCCACAAAAACTGCCAATTGTTCGCTTTGTTTTCATTCATACATAGCTCTTTGGGAAATGTAAAATCGTCGTACGTATTTCGGAGAATTATTTGAAACATGTCTCGTAAAAGAAAGTTTTGAATTCATAATAGAAATTGAATATCTTGCTTCAAAGTTTCATAAATTAATAAAGGATCAACCTTTTCGATAATAAATTTTTGTCATAAATTCAAGTATTTTATGAATTTTGTTTTATGGAAAAATACATTTTTACAGACCGAACGAGAAACGAAACGCTACGTTCCAGAAGGACTGTGTACGTAAAATTGAATTCATGTTTCAGAGGTGCGTCGTCGTAAACCGAACATTTCCGAGCTGGTGTACAAGTATCTGAGCCTGGACGACGGCAAAGAGAGCGGAGGAAACGCGACTGATAGAAGGAAGTGTCGCTTCTGCAAGGGACAGAAACGGCCGGCTGAAGTTTTGAATTCCCCGGATTCCCCGAGCACCAAGAACATGGCCAACAAACGAAAGGACTCGTCGAGAAATTCCAAGCTGCATCGCGTGAAACGACGTCCGACCGCCAGGGACCAAACTTTGTCGTCCTGCATGGACAAATCTAACGGGAAAGAAGGTTAACCCTTTATAAATTCCGCCTCTGCGAAAGTAAACAATGAATTACCCTTTGAAGAAATTTATTCATTCTTACTCGTAACGAGATTACAAAGCGTAGTATCGAATGTAATATAATTTCGTAGCTATTTCTTTATTTTCAAAATAATCTCGTTACTTTCTTCTCCGATTCAATAAAACATCGAATATTTTTATTATTTTTCTGAACAGAATTGCACACTTCAATTTCGCGAATGTTGAAACGATGGTATATCAGTTGTCTACTTAGCTCAATGAATTATTCTGGACAGAAGGTCATTTCATATTTGTGTGATGAATTTTGCTGCTCGCGTAATATTTATCAGTTCCGGGAGTAATGAGATCAAAAGGAACGAAACCAATGACGGTTCGATGCTATTCGTCTGTTATTTCGTGGGATAAAACCGATCGACGCAGCACTGCATCCTTGTTTATGAAAACTGATTAAATGATGATATGATTTATTCGACGTCGCACTTCGTGTTATACGTATAATGCATTTCGCGATAATATCCTGCGTGCGATTTACGCACATCTGCAATTACGTTCCTTCTGCTGCAATATCATCTATTAATTTTGATGCTAACGATTTAAATGAAATCTCGCGTGTCGCGAAAAATTAAGTTACAAAGATCCTAGTCTTCGATTAAAACGGAATCTCGAATTTTATTAAATCGTTAACCGAACGAAAAATTAACTGTAAAATCCACGGTCTTCAATTTCTATCAAACTTTAATTTGACAAAAGATTAACCTACAGAGCTGTTGGTTCTTCATATAAACGGACTGTTACATTTTATTCGTCGAACATTATCAAATAAACGAAAGATTTCCCTCTACGGATCAACCCCTCGATTCACCCTGACTAACGTTCAATTATTCTTCACCCTACCCTTCAGGAATCAAGAAAATGAAGAGGTATATCCAGAAGGCGCTCGACTTCGGCGTGGAATCGGGTTACCTGATTCCCAAGGACGCCTCGTACAAGGTTCTGCACGTTTCCTCAGATTTAATGAACGACGTTAATCACGAAGCAAGGAAATCAGGAAGCCCGGTCTCCCAGGCAAGAGGCAAAACCGTTCGCCAAACTCCGATCAGATTCGAGGACTACGAGGTGCAGGACGCCAGAAGGCGACGACGAAGAAGGGGTCGCAAAAGGAGACGAAGATCGAGGAGCGGATCCCGAAGGAGGAGGAGGAGCTCCCGAAGGAGGAGAAGGTCCCGTAGAGGAAGGAGGCGAAGCGGGTATGTAATCCTATTAAATCGATGTCGTTAACACGATGAATGGAAAATGTTATGCAAATTTCCTGTCAATTATATGACTATTTGAACGTGAACATTTTGAATAGCAGAAATTTTGCCTTACGATTTTCCCGACAGCTGCATCAGCCAGAGTTAAATATTTATTGCTGCAGCGTTAAAACGAATCAAGAAAATTGAAATATTACGTATACTTCACACTTACAAGCACTAACCGTGTAAATTGTAATCAGAGTTAAACTTAAAATTCGATTGTAATCGAAGTTTGAACGACAGAAGTGATACGATATTGTAAGAGGTTAATCAGAAAATGTTTGATATCGGGATTAACGAATACTTGAACCTGCAGATTTGTCTTTATTTAATATTTATTTCAACGTTTAAATAATATTTAACGCTGGAAATGCGTGGCTCTGTTTTCTTTTCCAACAATTTTCTTGATTCCAAAATTATATTTTGTACTATTACATTTTAAATTTTGTCAATTGTATATTATTATATATTCTGTATTAAGTTTATGCTAATTTCAATCCTTAATTGGTACAGTAAGGGTCGAATCGTTAAATATACCACACAAATCCCGGGCGCCGGTTATTAATTGAGAAATATACATTGTATAGTCGAAGCAGATTGTCGTGTACACCGATGGATACGGAAATAGAAGATTTCATCCTGCCTTGGGTAATTATGTCTTTACCGCTAATTGTTCGAAAATATTTCAGATCCGGAAACGCAGACGAGATAGTGGAAGTGGAGCGCGACGAATACGAGTACAACAATCAGCCGGAGAAAAGGAACGCCACGGAAAATGCAAACAGAGGCGAGGAAAATAATCGAGCGAACCGTTCTGACGGGGAGAAAACGAAGGACAAAAGGGAGGAAGACGACGGCTCGGATTTGTCCGTGGACGAGGACGAAACCGACGACGATGAGGAAAAGAAGAGAGACGACACAACTAAATCGTAATCGTGAAATGATTCGTTGAAACCAACAAACTTTTGGATTAATCGAAACGAGCCCGAGAAAAATTATTTGTCCTTCGTGAAACCGAAAAACTGAATCGAACAGCAACGTGGCAGAAAAAAAAATCATGAAATGTCCTGTAACAGATTTTGATTCACTTTACAATTTTTTAGTTCGCGTATGAACATTGTACCGATATAATTTTGTGGTCGTGGTTTATAAATGTACATCAACACATGCATATTTTTTTTTCTGAAGAGTAAAGAGCAATAGTATATAATGTCGTTGTCTTTATCTTCGAATATCGTTTAACCTTTCTTTCGGAAATATTTATTATGCGTCTGGCTGGAGATAAAAGGGCGTAATGAAAAATAATTGGGCCATAGGGTATCGCTTTTACTGGCAAACGTTTTCAAGTACTTCGAGACGTTGAAAATTGTTCTGAAAGCAGAGATAAGGTTTCTAATTTTGCATCGAGAAGAAAGAATATAAATAATGTTAACGATGTGCTGTTTGAGTAAGAAAGCGTGATATATGATAAGAAAATACGGGACCAAGTTTAACAAGCATGCAAGAAGAAAAGTGGAGGAATTTATATATTCATTCAAATGGTTATTTGTAACTCGCGAAAGATTGAAGTATCACCACAAGATTATTACAGCATCCAATCACTGATTTTCAGGAACCCACCCTTACAATCACCCCCCATACATTCACAACAGTCTGCCCTACGTAAAATGGGCGAAATTTCTTTTTTCTGCCCGTTACGTCGGCCATAACTTACGAAAAGTACATGCAACGTTTGTCTAGCCACCCTCTAGGACGCAAACGAACGACCCCCGATGGAATTGTTAAAAAGTCCTTCGATCGAAGGGGCTAAACAAACATAACCCTGACTCCTGTATAATCCATCGGAAACACTATGACAAATGGACTCGCTGGCCAACACGAAATTGACCCTCGACCAAACCGGACGATCTTCGACGGATATCTGTTCCCTTGCTTCGCAACCCTTTTTCTTCTCCTCCAGAGTCACGAAAAAGGATGTATTAAGGGACAATGACACGATTTGTTCCCCATTCGTATGCGGAAACCGTGTCCCAAGGGGTGTAAATGTTGTCTCGTGAATCTTAATTGGATTGAAACAACAAGGGTTCGTAAGGGTGAGCCTTTATCTTTCTATTCGTGTTTTGTTTTGCTCGGGCTACCGGGTCCTTCATTTTCGATCTTTCGGTTCTTTATTTGCTGAGGCATGGTAATGGGGTGCAAAAGGTTAGGGATGCGAGGGTGGTTTTCTCTCCTGTGATTTCTTCGCGATAATTTATGCTGATATATTGAACGGATACCGTTCTCTTCTGTTTGTTTTTCTTCCGGAGACCTTTTTCAAATATACAAGTAAAATAAGACATTAATAGACAGAGGTTCGATTAGGAGGAAATTTTCTGAGTATACTCCTCAAACGGGGTAGTTTTGTAATTGAACAACTTTCTAATAGTAATTAAAATTGAAGTACAACAAATCTTTTGCAAAGTTCTTGCACAAAAAATACCAGATTGAATTTATTAAAATCTTTTTCCTTGGTAATATTAGAGTGTGAAGGTGCTACATTCCTGAAGAAAGATAAATGACGATCATTCGTTTAAACGTCCAACATTTTCAATATATTCTGCCGATATATAATCTCTTGCTGCTCGGTGAAATTAAAGGTTAGAGGATATGTATCGATAAATCACTAAAGCTGTCCAAGGTTGTCGAGTTTAAGATTCATCCCCGTGGAGGAATATCAACCTTACGATTTCATCAAGGTTCTAACGATACATCGATATCGATCCAGACGAACAATGTCTGAGGTTATCGCACGATACTCGAGGTTTGATTAATTATTAAAAATTCGAACCTTCTCCAAACTTAATAAAATATTTAAAAATCGTTTAATTCGCCTTTCGTCGTTACCATATTCCTTACAATTAGTAATATTTGCACATTCGAGCACGCTATTTATTGTGTATTTTCGCCGTGTTGAAGAAAAACGCGCGTTGCCAAATGTCAACGCCATATATTCGTGGTAGTATCGTATCGAATAAAAAGTAGGTGCCCGATATACACGTCCGCTTCAATTTAATTTACTTCCAGCTCTAGTAAGATCGTAAAACTGGCGTGTTCCCTCACGATACTCCATTATTCGTACCTTTTTGCGGGTTCGGTGGTGAAACCTACTCTTGCATACTTACTCTTCGTTCCCTGATGTTAAATAATGAGAAGAAAGGTTACTTTCGGTTACTTTGCCGCAGAATATAAAGTGCCACAGTTTCCTCGAACAATTGCATACGTTCCACTTCAGGTAATGGGGGCTGAATTTTTTAGAAAATAAGATGGCGAACATTGATATAAATTACATTCAATATAGGATAGAAAGGATTGCAAACGTAACGTTTATTTTGAGTATACAATATTATACAATGAAAAATATACGAATTTAAAGAAAACAGAATTCGACGATTTAACTTCTGACAAAGTCAACAAATTACATAGAATAATAATTAAATCGCAAATCCCAAGTTGTACACGTAGCTGCCCTAAAAATTTCCAAGATTTTCATGAATTACTCAATAATTAAAATTACAAATCGGCATCAAGGAAACTCGGTTCGTGTTATTTTATTTCGTCGAACACCGGACAATTCCACGGGATCGAAGTGCATCTCCTAGTAACTTTCGCAGGAGTTCGTGCAAACTTGTCGCTGTACACAAATAATCCAGCTTGCAGTTCGAGCGTGAACCATTTGCTAAATTGTACGAGCGGGGTGCGATCGAGCGTAGAACACGACCAGCGTTGGTCCGGCGATCTGAAACCATCGGCAACTGCAACCGTGGCCAAGCACTTGACCTTCACCACCCGTGAACCCAGCCCCAAAATTTACGACCTCCTATTTCACCCTTCCTCCTATCCAACGCTGACCTTCTGTCTTCGTCCGATCGACGGGGTGGTGTTCCCGCGTTGCATCTTTGTTCACCAAGGGACACACTCGACCTTTTCATCCTCGTTGCACGTGGAACTTGGTGCACCCGATCGATCGTCGGCTACATCGTCGACGAAGGGCGCAACGACGTTTCCCGCTTCGACGGCGCACAATGCAGCCAAGTCGCTTTTCAAGCTGTACTCTGAAAAGTCATCAACTGTGTCATATTGTTGGCCGATAAAACGCGCGACCCACCGTCGGAAACAGTTTTTTTTTTATGCGATTTGTGCTATTCCTTCCTTTTTTTGTTTCGTTTTGAAAAGAGAGTTTGTTCGCTTTATCTCCATTGACGGTTGCGCTTTTCGCGAATGAACCGTTTGAACATGATTGATCGAATTGTGAAAATGATTCGAGGTTTCGTTTGGTCAGGTTTTTGTTGGAGAGGTAACAGTTATTTTTTCACAAGGGAGCTTCGTGTTTTATCATGTTCTTTAGAACACTCCGCGTATCAAGCTCGAATAATTTGAATCAAATACTATTATTTGAATTCCAGTCAGCACAGTTTCAGCAAAGATTTGTCATAGTAATTTGAATTTTGATCTGTATGTGCTTGCAATAAATAGCTCTTTTATAATAAAGGTAATTCATTTGATATTAGCTGGATCAAGATTAGAAAAAATTCATAAATCATTACAATTTATAATTCATGCTCGAAATGAACCCTTCACCAGAGTACACTGTTCAATCAAAATAAGATCACTAAAAACTCCACTCGTTTCACCAAACTTCGCCCCATCACTCGCCTTCCGTAGCACCATAAATTCATCCCATAACAACCCCGAGTCTGGTTGCAAGTGAAAAGTAAATGCAGGGAATGGATTTCGACGACACCGTTCGAATGTCAAGACGACGGCGAGCGTCGACCGGTCGACGATTGCGCACCACGTGGCTTCGCGTTCGCGCCCGTAGGGGTGCGATAGTAGGGGTAGACTGCGCTTGGTGCCGGAGTGGGGGTTAGACGCTTTCGTGGTGGGGGGTCGGTGGCGCCCAGTGACGAACGACTCGTTCGTTCCCCCACCCTTCGCTTTCGTGTCTCCAGAAGAAAGAACGGTGGCTTCAGTCGGCACGCGGCGTCGCGACGTATTCCATTATACGCGTATTGTCCATCGACCGAGACCGATAAATCGGACATTTTTCCTGTGAACCACGAACCTCGAACAAACACCGTGAAACAGAGGGAGGTTTTTCTTCCCCGTTCATCCTCTTCATGGTCATCCAACCGGACATCTCTTGGAGTCGGAGTCATCAGCGTCCTTGTTCGACGAACGGTGAGTCCTTTTTGAATCGTTCTTCACCCTTTCTCATCTTCTGCGATTCGAAAGAACGTTTGTGTAATCAGATGAAGTTATAATTAACGTGAAAATATAATTTTTATTCTAAGTCAAAATAAGTTTCTTGATTCTATAAATACGTTGATAGGTTTGCGCGTTGTGTCTTAACTTTATAATAAAATAAGGTATCATTTGTATAATTATGTACACAGGACCTGTTCGGATTAATTTGTTGGGCGCGATCGTTTACATCGAATTTGTATGATTAAAAAGTGAATTGATTAACGTGTCATTTGTTAAAATTGGGATAGGAATGTCGATGTTGAGTTGTGACGTGTGCTTTGGTCCCATTTCAGTCTTACAAAAAGTGGATAGCTTCGATATATTTATTTTTATTCGCGTGTACATCAATCGTATGAGTACCAAAGTGCATTGGAGACACGTGATTCTATGAATTTTAACGAATAAACATAAGTGCATTAAATAGTTTTCTTCGATGTATACGGCGAATCAAAAAATTAATGGCATATTCTACTTTTCTGCAATATTATATTCTATTATATTTTACTGTTCATTAAAGTGTCATAGAATAGTTATCGTAATGTAATTATTTATAATATGAGAAAAATTCAATTTTCTACATAAATCGAGTCATTTATAAATAAACAATGAATTGTACAAAACTATTTCGTTAGAATGTACACTTTTATTCGTGAGTCAAAATAAGTCAATATTATGCATCGTAATGTTTACATCTTGTTTCGTTCAAACACGATTTCAATGCTCCGATCGTTGACCCAGCATCGATAGCTTTGAACAGGTCTCGAATAAACAGAATTTATCGTATTTCTCGACTACGATGAATGTCCTGTGTACATTGTATGCATATGAACTCGATGTCTGTTGTCAAGAAGTGTCATTCGACAAAGTATGAAGCCTGGCCGAGTGCGCGCATGTTCGATGAATTTTCAATGCCGGTCTCGTTGAAAAAAATAACAGCCTCGCGCGTGAAAACTTTCGTCTCAACAATTTCGACCTAGTTTTCATGAAAAACCATCCCTTTTCTACTTATAGCACCTACTCGACCGCACCCTTTCGTACGCTCAAACATCGATACAATGTTTTCTATGTATTGAGCATACAATGATTTCGCATGGAGAAAGTTTATCTGTTTGCATATTTTCACTTGTTATTTATACCCGTGAAACGTCAATAAATGTGTTAATAATTAAAATAACGCATCCGTAAATCGCTAATGTTCGTTGTCGATAACAAAGGGCTCATATTTTTAAAGAAAATCGTTCCCAAATGGTCCTAGAAATTGATATCAGCCAATGAGGGAAAGCTTCAAATTTCGTAGTACGAATAAAATGTTGTAATTGCAATTTATATTTTAGAAAATATTTAAAGAACCAATTTAATTGGATATTGTTTTGCTGTTATTCTCATATGGATTAAACTCTGGCGTGGTTTACAATAGTTTAATGAAATCAATGAAACAAAAAAAAAGGACACCTTATCGTAGCCAGTTCGTGCAATTACCGTCGTGGCGAGCAGAAGAACTCGATCGATCGACGCTCGCGTAATCACGATTAAAGTTGAGAAAAGTATTTCAATCAATCTTTCCTACCGTAATTACTATTCGAATTAAGCGAGAATCGATTCGACTTTATCCGTTGCTTCAGATTTGTTTAAATATGATCGTTCAAGAGAACAACTGCATTTAGTTTCGTAACACAATATTAGAAAGTTATTTCTGTTTCACAAAATTTGTTCAAGGATTTTTATCCTCAAAGCTTACATAAAAAAACAATGAATCGATTACGTTTTGCTACACACGTAGCAATTTTCAGTTGTTTAACACGTTGGCTGCCACGGGGGTCACCGGTGACCGGCACCCGAAATCTTTTAAAATCAAATAATTACCTAAAGAAATGATAAAATAAACCACGGATAGCGTTAACATTAAGGTAATAATGCTAGCTATCGAATTGAAAGGTTAAATTTGAAAAATTAATCGAATGCACCCTTAATAATTAGGATTTTACCGTGTCTGACTACACACGTCCGTTTTCACTGTGGCAGTCAACGTGTTAATTACTTTAATTAAATTTTCAAATGTTGTTTCACACCCTTTTTGAAAGTTTCTATCTTAAGTTCGATTTTGTTCCACGTTTTACCTTCCGTTTAGTGTGTTGACTTCCGGAGCTCGAGTTACTTACAAAGAAAAAACGGAAGTCGCTCGTGACCGGATGAAAAAGACGCACTCGTTCCCAGCAACCGTGTGTTACGTTCAGTGAAATAAAATCCAATAATCCGGTCGACGTTTTCCCTGTAAATTGGTGACTTGTATGCAATTCTGTCGGCGCTCGAGCTGATAAATGCAAATATTGGAAACGCGGTATCGAGTCGTGGGAATCCGATTTTAAAGGATATTCCTTGAGGATTCTTCTCTCCCCACCTTTTCCAACCGCGTATCTTATCGTTATTTATCCCATTCTCTTCTGTCACTGAATCGACGAGAATCCTGATATCGATCGTTCCACCTTCGTGGGTGTTTACCAATTAAACGATCCTACCGGCGGTACTTAAAATATTCAATGAAATCCTCCCTTAGGTCTAGGCCCAGAAGTCTCCCGCCGGAATTACGTCATCGTGCAATTCGTTCTAACCCTCCTCACCCACTCGCACGGTCGTTCGTTAATATTTATGCGATCTTGTCGAATGTACGACACGCTGCGAATTAAGGATCGTCGGGATCGAACGAGCGTCACAAAAATAATTTTGACGTCTGATAGATTCCTTTCGGCTATCGAGCGGTTCGGAATAATAGTCGTGCAACTGTTGATTTTTTTCCGGAAAATTCAAACTTTTTCGAAATTTATATTTGTCCGTAACACCCGTCGAATATAATCGTAGATGCACCGCAGTAATTCTGAGCAATGCATATTTGGGGTGATGGAAATGCTTACTAAATTTAAATGCAATTCATCTATTCTACATGACAACTTTAATTCTAAATAAACCGATCCTCTTAATACGTTTAATACAAATCCCGAAATGACAGGAATCCATAATAAACGTTGCAATTATAAGTAGCAGAAATACGGAAATATATTTTTAGATGAAATGTGTTAAGAATATAAATCTGGCAAAACATGTGACGTTTCGAGCGTGATAACGATCGTATAAATTTGAATAAAGCAGACGTCCTTAATTAAACCTTAATCGGCCAGAACTGCAAAGTATTCCTTAACATATCTTCGTGTCTTTCGAGAATTATACGCTTACTTTAAAAGGAAGTTGTACGTTTCAATTTTCAGAAGCGTTATTCCATTTATAACTGAGATGAATATTTTATTCCTCGTTCAATTTTTACTTCATCCTATCATCGCGATGAATAACGGTTAAAAAGTTACTTCGAAATGATTGAGAAATTTCCACGACCGGAACATCCCTTAACCGTTCTCTAAATACTCTTTCGAAGAAGTTTCCAAACTCTTTTTAGCATGAGTTCAGAGACAGCTTCGAACCGTTTTAAATGGAAATGGAAAACGAATCGAGAAAATTTGGACATCACTTAACGTTGAAAACTTCGCAATCTCCCTTTTGGTATCAAATATTATATTGGATAATAATAAATGCACTTTGGTATTTCAAACGCAGCCGACTTTCGTCAATCTCTTATCGAAATATCTGTTTCGATGAATAACGAATAGTATCTCGACAAAACCACTATTTCTAGCGTGTTCAATTTTCTTGGTCACCCTTTCCGTTATCGAGTCACGTCTTCCATCAAATATAATCGATCCTTCCGTTCACTCGGCCGGAAGAACTGTTTCGACAAATGTAATTGGTTGTTTCGATAAAAAGCAACATTTCGAGTATCGTCCACTGGCAAGAAAATATTTTCTTTAGCAATGGACATATTGTTTCAAGAAAAACGTTGTTTCAAAGTGCACTCGACGTTCTGTCCACCATTTCCTACGATCGAGAAACGTTTTTATCAGTTTGTTATCCAAGAATTTGTTAAAGTGATCATAATTCCTTTCCGAAGGGACTGAAATCGTCTACTAATAATTATTTTTCCTTATTCTATATTTTCATAAAGTATTGTCTTTCGCCGATGACCAAAATTAATTCAAGGGTATATTTCAGTGATGAAAGAAATTGTTCAAAGTATTTTCTTCCCATAAAGCTACCGACGTACAGTGTCGAGTATATTAGTCTTTCCTAGGGAAAATGACTCACTGCTAGAAAGTCACTAGGCATTGTGCCAAGGAAAAATGGTTCAGCCCAACCATTATCCATTTTATCTCTGAATTAATCAACTAACTTTGAAATAAATACCAAACCGAATTATCGTCACGTTTAACCCTAACCTAGGCACAATGGTAATAATTTTCTAAAATTATAGGAATGATGGTACCTTCCCATATGGCGCCACTTTTCCTAGGGAAACCTATCGTGCTCGACATTGGCAGTTCAGATTATTATAATCTTCTAGTCAGCTGCCAATTTTCATAGATATCGTCGACGCGTTCTTGCCGGACAGACTGTTCTTCGATATATATAATTTTCTTGCGGACCAGATAGATACATACATACGACGGACGATATAAATTTCCCACCGGGCTGCCAATTCGACGCGTGTTTTTCAGCTTTGCGTGTCGCGAGGAGGGCGAACACGTGTCGCGAGACGTTTGCTACACCGACACAATCCGAAGACCGTGGAAATTGCATGCACAGTTGCAATCGTTGTCGTTCGATCGCACGCGTTCCCATCGAAAAAGATATTGCACACTGCCCACCAGGGGAAACATTGAATAGAGAAACGGCTTACCGAACGAGCAACTCCTCGGGAGATGATAATAAAGCGAGGCTGTTCTTATCAGCTGCTATCGTTCCATCTCGGGCCAACCGACTGCAAATTACACACCACAGTCGCGGATTACTGCCTTGCTGAACAAAAGGGTCTGACATCCATGAAAAGGCGTCCATTCTTCGTGTGCATCCTTTGATGCAGGAAAAGGTGAGGAAGTTTCATAAGAGAGGATTGTCAGCTGCACGTTACTGATAATCTTATTAACCCTTTCAATACGGACGCTTTTGTTAAATTCTTCGTATTAAATTTTGTTTATAACCAGGCATCTCGTTGCTACAGATGTTTTGTATGATTAGAAATCTTGATAATTTAAATTGAACTGGGTATTTCTTTTGATACTATTCTGTGGATTTATGAAAGTCTTTTATCTGAAAAACCGTGTCTTTGATTTTAGTATAGGGTTGATTGTGAATTTTTAGTCGGACGACTGTACTAGGGTTCTTGATTTACGATTTTCCTATTTTTCGAGGTGTTTTGAAATTCTTTGGGGCTCGATACGTGTTTTACTTAGAAATGGTTTAATTAAAAAGCATCTATAAGGAGAGTGATATAGTCAATCTCGCAGTACGGAAGGATTGAATCGAGAAAATAGAAAGATCATACCCGATCAAAGATTTTCAAACGTAAAAGATTCGCGGGAAATCGTGCTTCTCTGTGTACACAGCGTGTGTACCCACGTGGGAGCACCCATAAACTCGATCCTCCTTTGTTTTCTCAACGAAGAACACCCCCGTTCTATCCTGACTGACTTTTGAGAAATCTAAGGGGGAACAACCGCCTGCAAAGACAGTTCGATTTCTTTCTGTCTAGACCAAGGATTTGCAGTTAAGAAATTACAGTGAATTTAGGGAGGCTTCGCGAAGAAACACTATGAATAACGATGGAGTTGGAAGAAATCCTTTTCGCAATTTTATGCTTTCGGTCAGAAACAAAAGAACGAAATGCTATAAATCATATTCAGAACTTTCTGATCCTTTGGAGTTGGAAAATTTCGGGGAATTTATAGAGGTTCTGTTTGATATGTTAAGTTGGCTGTATATTGGATTAATTTCTATCCCCATACTCTCAGAAACTTTCATCAACTTGTTATTTTATATGAAATAAATACCTGGATCGAGATACAATATGGAACTAAATTAAATATAAAGAAGAGGGATAATTTCCTCGTTACGTTAAATCATCGATAGAAGAAAACAGCAACTTAAATTTAAATAACTAAGATTTAGTAGTTATTTCACAAATAATAGATAAAACAGGTATTTACCATGTTAAAATTTACACAGTGCAAGCACAGTGAAACGATATCAAAGAATGATCATTTAAATTACAGTAATTCAAATTAAATTATGATAGAGGGATGTGTAAATCGCTCTCTTCTCCCAACGAGGTTTTATCCAAAAATTGTTCCACGAAAATACTAGGAGAAATTCTTTCTACTATCAACAACGAAGGAAATCTGCGTCGCTTTCTAATCTTCCTTACTAGAAATTAGAAACACACGCCTGCCGGCAACAAGCTATCTACCGGTACACGTTGTTCTTTAGGGACGCGAAATCAAAGGAGGCGGCACAGGGCAACATGGTGGTCGCCTTTGACAAAGCGTTGTCTTGCTTATCAAGCTCGACTCAAAGACCAGACACCCTCCTGTTCCTTGTATCATATTTGACTACACGCGGTCGACCATTAATCGATACCTTTCTGCGATGGTTCGCGGACGGGTAAACAGCCACCAACTTAAAGAACACGGTCGATGCAAATGCTCGAGCGCCTCGAGGGTAAAAGGCTGGCTTTTCAACGGTCTGGATAAGCGCGCCTCTCCATAACGAGCGGAAGACGATACAGAGGGGAACACGGAACATAGTATCGTCACTTTAAATGGCAAGATTTCGCCATTCTTCACCACTGATACTGCCACCTCACGTTGAAGATGTCTATCGAAGTGACGAGCTGTTATCGCCGTCGCTTCCTTCGTATTCCGTGAAGGTGATGGAGGATCCCTTTTCTGAGAATAATAGTAAGATTTCGACCTTTTCAAGCGGCGAGTCCGTTAACCCCGTCAATTCTTTGTTAATCTAATAAGCATTGAAGATTTAAAACACAGGGTGTCCCGTAATTAGTGTAAGAGTCGAAAATGAGGGGTAGCTGAGGTGATTCTGAAGAATAATTTTCTTTGCAGAAATGTTCGATGGTACTTCGTTTTTGAATTATTAACGAAAGACACTAACACTAGATTAACACTAAGTGTCGAGATATAAGTTAACTATTCTTTTTATAATTGGGGGAGCTGCGATTCAACATTATAAGTATTTTGGATATTCCGGCGATTCATATTTAAGAAGCTTGGGATTTGAGGGGTTAGGTGTAACATTTATACGTTTTTCACGCTCTCTTGGTACCTCGTAATCATAAATTTAGAGGAATGCAAATGAATTTACTCCGCGATACTTGGAGGCCTAATAAAATAACAGAGGATAACACACATTTTCAAATCTTCAGCCATAATTGTAGGAAGGATTTCCCTGTTACGTAATTGAAGTTATCCTCATTACTTGCTTCGGATTCTATTTCCTTTCGAAATCTAAAATTGCTGTCTAATTGGGAAGTCGTTATCGCTATCACTCGATCGGTATCCTGTAAACGTGACACCTTGCTTTCTGTCTAGAGTCATCAACCCTCTCGATTCGCTATCGTTCCGTAAACGTGGCACAGTGTTGCCTCTTTAAGATTCTTACCTCTTTAAGTTGTCGTCTTCAGTACTTCCTCTATGTCCTATAAAGATACAAGTATTTCTATTCTAACGACAGAATTTCCATCTGTCCAAGTGGCAACTTGTCAACCCCATCAGTTCCTCGTTACTCGGTTAAGGAAGCGTCGGTGCTTCTTTGAGATTTGTAACTCTTTAAGTGGAGAGTTGTCATTCCCATTACTTCCTCTTCGTTTCACAAAGACGGCAGACACAGCACCGTCAACTTATATATATATATAATTTCCGTCCAATTAGCAAATCGTCATTTCAATCAGTTCCATAGCGATTCGCAAAGGCGATTCGATATTTCTACTTTTCAAAGTTTGTGGGTTTAAAGCATAACAGCTGATGTCGCGTATATCTGGCGCCTTCAGCTTTTAATAAAAAATCTAAATCTGTTGCTTTATTCGCTAGAAACTTCATCTCAACTCGATCACAGTTGATTTTGTCACAAATCTTCTTTATTTAAGTTCGCAGGATCATTTTAATTACGAAAAGAAAATTGTCTCTGATTTTCAAAGAAAATCTTTGAGTCTCTGTTCTCGGCATTCTTAATTAATATTCCTACGGACTTCCTCGTTATAATTAAAAGGGGAGCAGTGCGTTGTTCAAAGGATTAACACCCATGGAATCGAGTTCCTTTCCTGACCGAGCGTACAATTTATCCTTCCTGGTCGATATGGTCCCCCATAAGATTCGTTGATACGACGAACATATGCCCCCCCCCCCCCCCTTATATAATGCTCGCAATGCAAATTAGACTTCCCCTTGACATGTCGATTACGTCGCGCTTCTACCCCCTTCACCATCCCCGGGGTAACTCGTTAAAAGTGAAAAAGAAGCGGAAAGAGAAAAAGGAAAAACCAGACAGAAAGAAAGGCGACTCTCGTCGATCGTGTTTCTTTATGAAATTATTACACAGCCACGGAATGCCCGAGGCGTTGTTGAAACACTGAGCGAGCGAGAGTCGAGCTGCATGCTCCAGCTCCCTCGGTTTCTCTTGAAACATTAATAACAGAAACAGGGAAATATGGAGTATGACGTTTTTTACGTGCAGTTTGTCACGAAGTCAAAAATGAAAATTTCGTTTACGACGAACTCGGTATCGATTATTAATTATCACACATCTAAGCAATAACTGTTCAATAATTTTAGTCATTAGTAATTAAAGAAGCAATAATATAGAAATTGGAGTATAAAACGCTTTCTCATCCACGAACCGACTTTAACCCATCCAGTTGTTCGGACCAGAGTAACTGGCGTTTCGTGTCGTTTATCGGACACTTTGGTTCTTTTTTTCATTTCGAGAACCATCGCCTCGTGGAATTTCTCGTTTTAAGAATCGATTCGCGAGATACCTGTTCCTTGGACACAATGGGGTTAAACGGAAGCTTGACAATTTTCGTGAGATCAAATAATAGTTTAAAACACCGATCATCCATATTTAAACGACTGTGGAACTGAATTTAAAGAGGAATCAGTATATTATTGTAATTGTGGTAGGCGATGGGCGGGAAATGTAATTTGGAAAGTGAAACACACGTATTCTAAATAAATTACAATTGTCATTCCACTAAACACGATTGTTTATAATACTATATAAATACTTAACGTAGTTTGTTAAATTGAACTTACACGTTATCTATTGGAATATTTTTAAATTACAAAATTCCAATTTTATTTGCATTAAAATACGGCAAATCGGTAAGAAATCTTTTTCTTTCGATTACCGAAAATCTCACCGTGAATATCGTCGCCAAGTTTGCCTTTCCTGTTTCGTTATTCAAACCATAAACAGCAAACGCGCGTATCCGCGAATAGAAAAACGATTACGAGATAATTTCACCGATCTGGCGATAAAAGCCTCGAATTAAACAGTCCCGAGGAACCGATGAAACGCGTAAGTGGGAAGCTTTAAAACGATGTCACTCATCCACCATTCCAGCGGTTTATCATCCTGGAAATTACGAAGGGTAATAAAGTCGACCTTTTATCCTTTAGAAATTTTCTTGGTTTCCTTTTTACTTAACCTCGTGCAAGTACTCGACTGTTGCGTATGTGTAACGAGCGCTAAATTAATTAAAGCGACGGATTTTCAAACGCGTTTGATGTTGCGCTAATTAGGAGCCTGGTTACGTCTCGAACCGGTCGCGTGTTCGATAATGGGGTAAACGAGATTTAAACGAAACTTCGAAAATTCTGCGTTCATTAATTTGCGCCGATGAACGTTCGCCTTTGAACGTTTGTCCCCGGACACGAAAACAAAATCTTCTCTTCTTGGATCCCGCGAAGATTTTCACTCGGAGAAAAGAATTTTCTCGTTGGTACGCGTTGTTCCGGAAAATGGGGTCAGGTTGTGGTTTCTTCTTAAATGAAAAACACGGTGTTATTATTTTAAAATATGTAACGGTACACCACCAGCAGACAGATATTCTCCCTATTTCCATAAGTTCGTTCTGGTTATTACACTGTTCTTTAAAACTGTATCGAAGAAAGTATCAAGAATCATGTAAGCAGTTTTTGATATTTTCTGCTGGAAAATTGCGCAATGTTTTCTTTACGTGTTTGTATATCTTTTCTTGTTGCTTGAATGTAGATTTTTATGCGAAATATAGCTGCGCAATGTTTCTTTTAAACATTTTGTATACAAGCTTTTGTATCATATTTTTGTTTATGAAATTTCACTTTAGAAGTTTCTACTCTTTCATTCTGGCTGGAAATATTGAAAGTTTTACTAGACCTTGAGAAAAGAAATATTACATTTTTAACAGTTTGCTAAGGTGTACTGAATATCGTTAAATTATCCTTCGTGGATCCATTTATTCTTGCCCTTCGATCACTAATTATTTGACAATTAACTCATAATCAATACCGTTAGATAATCACCGATAATTATGCATCCTCGCTTCCTCGTTCCGTAAGAGAAACTTCCTCGTCAACCTTACTCTATTAATATTAATTACGTCTATTCGCTTCGTCGATCTTTGAAAATGATGTTATGAATATGGCATTTTTCGGATTTGCATTTTGTATTGTAAATAAAACAAAATCGAGCAACCTTTTCAAGGGTCGCGGACAAATATGCAGAAGTCTGGTTTAATGAAAGTTTAATCGATAAGAATCAGAAATACAAAAGTGCAGAAGCATTTTCTGACACGAAAGGTGATATTAAAAAAGTGAGAAAAAAGATTCTAAAATTGGATATAAAATTTATTTTCATCCTTACATGACTTGTATTACTGATTCGCTGATAAATCAGTATTTCACAAGCGATAATAACATTTCTCTTTAACTCTTCTGCGTGAAAAATTTCAGTATTCAATCCTCGATACATAATCCCTAGTGTCAGGACTTTTAATTTTATTCCCACGTATTTTATCGCTTGTTAATTCCAGTTTGAAAAATTATTAATTTTGTGGCACACGTTCTAAAAGCTTCCCGACGTACATCACTCTCTCAGTAATCTTTTTTTCAATATATCCTGTGAAGTATAGAATTATAAGGTTCATTAAGTGCAGAAAATACGCGACCATCAAAGTGTTAATTAAAATCTTACGTTCAATTTTTGTCATAGAAACATCGATCCACGTAAAATATCCAAAGTACGAGGATGTGGTTCGACTTTGTCACAAAATAACTCGTCAAATATTTGAATATTTTAATATTAAACGATTGAAATGCGTATAGGGTGTCTGATCAAACCAGATTAACTCAGTTTTTTCTTTTTTCTTTTTTATATTCATACGAAAAATCGAGTATCATCATTTTGAAGGTGCTTCGACATCGTATCGTCCGTAATAAAAGAAAACGTTGATTCGGTCAGTAGTTACCGAAGGAAATCAAGTTGGATGGGTGCATTGCATAACCTTATCTTTATGAAAGGATTAAGGTAGCTTGTAAAAATCACGCCAACGTCCATTACCAGCGTTACAGTTGCCGGGCCGCGTTTACGATAATGTCGGTAGGTTTAAGAATCAAAAACGACCGCAGGGAATCGTACGGGGACGACTTGAATCGCAAGCATCGCTTAAGCTTCGTTCGTGCCAGAAATAGAATCTGGGTTTAGTATCAGTAGAGCAATACCCTCTTTAAACATCGAACGTACTCTCGGTCACTCCTCTCGCTACTTTTGCTCGGTCTTTTACCATCTACGATCCTCCATCTTGCCTTCTTTGCACACAGATCCTCGAGGATCGACTATTTTGCATCAGTCCCGATCGTTTAAGCTTGGAAACGCTTACGAATCTTCTATTTTTGCTCATTTTGTTGGCGTGGTTTTGTTAAAAGAAGATTTATGTTGAAGGTGACTATTTTTTTACAATTTTTGTGAAGTTATTGTTTCGAGCCATCCAACTTTTGGCATAGTTTAACTGAGAAAATTGTTATATTGAAAGTGACGTGTCATGTTTGGAACATTGCCATTCTTTAATACAGAAAATTGAATGAAAAGCAAATATTTGTCGTATCGAAATCTTCGTTCGAAATATTGCATCTTGTTAGAATATTTAGCAGTTAAATCGACACAGTACGAACGATCGAAGGTACTGGTGAACTTTGTAAGAAATTTTGGACTATTCAATTTTAGGCATAATTTTGTTAAGAAAAGGTTTGTGTTAAAAATAATTAGTTGAAATGCTATGATTCCTTGATACAGAAAATTGAAGGCATCAAATACCTTTCGTAGAAATTAAGTAAATTAAATTACCAGACCGATAAAAGCAAAAGAATTAGCTCTGAATTATTCAGAGGTTACAGTACACAGAAAAATGAAAGAAATAAGATCCAAGATCTTTTCGGAAGGAACGAACGTGTATGGATTCGTCTTCAACCGAGTTCTTTACACGTCGCTTCAGATCCAGACACAAATATTTCAAGAATCCCCGTATTTCTGAAAAAATGTCGCGAGCAAAGGGGAACGTTGTACATACATCTTATCGAGGCTCGTGTTTTAGACAGGCCTTTGTGGTTATTCAATGCCGAACTACTTTTACCGAAATATTTTTTACGCTCGAAGAAAATTCAACAAGGTCCGACGAACAAACTTTGTCGAACATTGTTGTCAAGATATTTGAATAGAACGATTCGAGGGGTTGCCGTGTTAAGGGTGGCCATAGTCACGTGTACAAGGCTTTGTCTGAAATTGAAAATGTCCTCGCGGTTACAATGAATTATTGGTTAAAATTAGAGTCTTGAAGATGCCAGCCTTGTCGAGGACAGTTTCAGGGAATAGGACTACAAGGGATGTTGCGTGGGTTGTTACAACCCACACTTCTATCCGCTAATCTAATGGCGTGCAAATAACGTGGCGTAAGAAATATCTGCAACCGAGATCTTGCTCGATTATGAACTCAACCGTTTAGGTAACGCAATTACGGTCAATTAAATTCGTTGTTGAATTTGAACCTCTTTCTCTAGTCGTTGAAAAATGTTCTTTCTTAAACTTCTCTTTTGTATTTTTCAAAGCGTGAAGCTTCTGATGTTCGAAAGCAAATTTTTGGTTAATTCATTTCAATACGAACGACATCGAACGAAGCTTGATGTTCTTGAAAATTGATTACGTTCGTTCTTAAATTTATTTTCAATCAATAATTCGATCGAACGATCCTTCTTTTCGAGGATTCATCTTTCTGGTGTACCCTCGATAAGACGATCTTTCCTCTGGAACGCTTCTTGGAGGTGCTAGAAATGCAGATACTAATTCCATAATGGAACAGATGATTCGGGGGACCGGAAGACGTTGAATTAAAAGATAGGGAAAGCTCTCTCGCGAGCTTTCCTCCTATGAAATTGGCATTTGTCGTCCGTGTTGCTTCAACTTCGGTCGATCCTGATTACTCGAGGATTCCGATGACGCAGATCACTTTCGTCCTTTTCAAAGCAAATGCAGACTTCTTTCCTCGATAACGTTCAGCTTATTTATCACAAAAGAAAGCAAAAGATATAAATACGGATGTTGATAAACGAAGTGCAAGAAACGTTTTCGGTTTCGGTTAGATATCGATTTTATTTCTTTTCTTTTTTTTTAATTAAATTTTATAATTCTACACTTTTGATTTTATTCTAATTTTTAATTCAATCGTTTAGCCATGATTGGAAATATTATGTGTTTTTTAAACAGAAATTAAGAAAAGAGGCAGCGCCGCTTTAAAAATTAAAAGTTTCGAAATATTATACTTTTCGGAAACATTGTAACTTTCAAATAATATTTTTAGAAATTTAGAAATTTCATATGTTTCTGGTAGCAGCGTCTGAAATTTGAGAGATTTCTTAAATTTCTTAACTTTTCCGATGACGTTTAATTACTATTCTCTGTGTTCAATTTAAATAGCATCAAATCTCCTTTACTTTGATACTAAACAATTTTCAATATCCCTAGTAACTACTCTAATTGTTCCTAATTACGGAATAACGAGCCTCTTCCGTCCTAAGCCGAAACCTAGACCGATCTGCACAGTAAAGAAGACAAAAAGATTCTCGCGCTTCATTAAACCGTACGAAGAAATTCATTGATCCACCGCGAACAAGGATACTCGAGTGTAATTTTCAGGTTAAATATCGCGTCAACGGGAATCCAATTTGCGATCAATTATTCCCGATTGAAGTGGCCGTAAATCGAGGATCGTTTCGATACGGGGACGGGGAGGAAACGACACCAGCAGATTTTAATTATCGTAGAATCGCGATTGAACCCGTCCCTCTCCTCTCTCTCTCGATCATATCGCGTCATGTTACGTGACTTCTCGCGATTGCGAACCGTCCGACTGGATTATAATTAGCAACAAACCCTCTCGGGCACGTCTGGTTTCATTTACGGCCCGTTTCTGAATGTACTCCAGATGAGCTGTTACGTTTCGTCGCTACGCCAACGCCAATTCCGCTCGCGTAAACAACGCTCGATTATTAATCCGGAAATACCGAAATCTGTCTTTGAACGTGCAACAAATTCGTGAGATCGTCAGCAGACTAACAAGTAGTCAGACGAAAAGTTGAATCCTTCGTACATAGGTGTGACTTTCGAGGAATTTACATGGATTCTATGTGTCAAAGGTAACGAACGCGCTGTTCTATAAATTTTATATTGCGTAGAAATTTGAAAAAATTGATTTTGAGTTTTTCGGATTTTATTATACCGCAAACTTTCGTAAATACGCCTGTTAAAATCGTATAGCGATATTCATAAAATTAGCTGAGTTATAAAAATTATAAGAAGCACGGTCAGGGAGCGCGGCTTCAAAAAAAGCTAGAAAAGAAGCACTGTTGAAGTTGATTGAATCACCCTCGAAGTAAAACACGAAACTGTAAAAAAGGTACTATTGAAAACAACGTAATTTTATAACTTATAATTTCATAAATTGTCGGTTTATCATGAAACAACAAACACAATTAAATTGAAATTTACGATAAGAGCATTTACTCGTCGGACGAGTATACACGGTTTGATTTTAATTACACGAATTTCCACGGATCCCGTTCGATCAGAAGCAATAAACCGATCCGTGACGATAATTTACCTTCGCTTCCCACCCTCTAATTAACAGACCCACCCTGGTGCAAGTTACACCCCATTATTTGTAACGCGTTCCTCGAAGTCTTGGTCGATTGAATAAGGGGGATATCTCGTGGGGACGAAGGGTGGTAAAAATCACTCGTCGCTGCGTCACGGGGGATCCGATAAGGGGGACGAAGGAAAAAAGAACACGACATAATCTTTGTTCTCGAAGCAGAGAAGGGTACGTTCGAATACGTAACCGAGCCTTTCTTCCTCGGCTTCCTCTTCATTCGTCCGGTTCTTTCACGACACCCTCTGCATCCCTCGTAACCATTTTGTTCGTTGATGGAAAACAAGCGATGATCGAGGAAAAGCAGCTTCCCTCCTGCTCGAAGAAGGAATCTGAATGAAAAAATACAGGGGGCTCGAATACCGACGGGAGGGGGACCATGGTTTTGATTTTATTCAGTTCGATCTTCAGATTCTTGTAAGCTGTAATTATGAAGCGTACGCAACGTACAGCTCGAAGCTGTTGAATAGAGAAGTTGAAGCGTGAAAGCGGAGAGGATCGTGCCAAAGCTCGTTAAATTAGGTGCATGCCGCGATGACGATATATTTTAATCGATTATTTTTGACTCGCTGATCGTGTGGTATTTAGAAGTTTTATTAAATTTCTTTTTGCTGAGTTTTTCAATCCTGATGAAGGTGGAAAATCGAATTAAAACATCGAAGCGTGAAGGTGTTAAAAATTAAATTGGAATGCGTTTGATGATTAATTTAATTATTACGCGGTTGGGAATTATCAAGAGCAGCCACGTAGAATTTCTTGTATTGTTAATAAAAAGTTTTTAAAATTAAATCCTTTGCACTCGAGTAGTGCCTCCAGGACGACGTATGCAATTTATTAGAATATTTGAAAATGTGAAATTTATGTTTAATTTATATTAAAATATAGAAAATTAGCGAAAGAAATAAGAATAAATCGATTCTCGAGCATTCGTAGCAGGTTTCTTCTAAAATAAGGTTTTTGGATTTTGGAAGTTTTACTGGAAAAAGAATCTCAAAATACAAAGTGCAAAGGATTAATAAAAAAATTTGTAATTTTCTGAATGACAAATTTGTCCTTTCTATGAAACTTCGCTCGGACTTTTCTTAAAATAACGCACGAAGTCTCTGAATAATCCTCTAAAAAATTGAATGTTTTTAATCACCATTTTTCAAACATCAAAGGATCCAAAGGCTCACACAATTCAGCTTATTACCAAACCGGAACATCATAATATTTATCATTCTCGCGAGATTTCTCGCGGTTTTTTCGCACTATTTCACCTCGTGTCAGCTAATATTTATCACGCCATCAATGATACGGAACTGAATTATATCACACGTCCAATCGAAACTGAACACGTTCCGCAACGAAATTGCGTATCGATGGAGCAGCTTTTTATTATCCGTAACGTTAGTTGTTCTAAGATTCTGGTCGACGACCCAGGGACTCGTGTTTCTCTCTCCGAAAGAGCGTTGATTTATTTGCCAATGTCGCTTTTACCTCGGCGTGCCTCGAGAGAAAACAAACCCCCTACCCTGTGCACGCGTGGAATACGAAATTTTTCGTTTCCATCGATGATACAGAATTTTCGGTAGCAGAAATAAACCATCGTCTTGTCGTGAACAAATTGCACGATCCAATTTTCGACCTCCGTGCTCTGTAAATACATTCATTGTCAGACGAAAGTGAAACGCAGCACGTATGCGTTTAGTTATATGTCAAAGGAAAAACGAAGAATAACAAGAACGTAACTTGTCTTTCGAAAATTGATGAACTACGCATGCTGTTGGTAGCATTATGAGAAACATTAAACGAACGGAGTACTTTTGCGAATTTAAAAACGGTTCGATAACGGACGGAGTTGTTAACAAAACGATCGTGACCAGGTGTGGTACATTTATTTTTAACCGACTTCTTCGTCGATCGAGTTCATGGTGTTTGCAAGGTATTAATAGAAGTTTTAAGGGAAAGATTCTTCATATTGTGAATTGTGATTAGTCGTCCTAAAGGATTAGTAGAGTACACAATTAAATTGATAATAAGTCATGTTCTATTGAAAAATTCATTTTCCACAACTGTTTGTGTTGTATACAATTGTAAGCCAAATGAAATTTAATCGTGAGATTGAATTAATAATATCAAAGACGGAACAAAATTAATTTCCTCGCAAAGGTTGTTCCGTTACATTGAGATTTCTCGACGGTAATTAAGAGTTAATTAGGGGAACAGACGGAATTTCTCGGCGGAATACTGTATCGAATGAGTTCACGATAAAAGTTAGGAATTCCTTTTTATGTACAGGACGTGTCTATGCGATCGGGATTAGCTGCATTTTTCGCGGGCGAAGAAAAATATAAGACATAATTAAATAATTTTGTGTAACTCAATGCCCTGTTCCGAGTCGAAAATTTCTGATTGTACCTTTTTCTTAAACATAGAATCCAGTATGTTTGATATAACTTTAAAATTGAATACAAAAAGGGTGCCCATATATTTATTCCCTAAACGCCTTAATTAAAATGTTATCGCAGTCAAACGTTTGGTTTAATTATTTTAAGATATAACACCAAGTTTTCAACGATAAATCGTTACCATTAATGCAATATTATTGAATAATCATCTTTATGCGGCTGCGAACGTTGAAATACGAGCGTGCAAACAGAAATTTAGATTCGATAACAGAAATCTGATAATTACGTTTCACGTTGTCGATAAGTATATTCATTAACCGTCGCAATTCTGTTACACGATAAACCCATTGTTATAATATTTTGGATAAATTTCCAACACGATTCAGTTCGTTTAGAGATAGCGTAACATTGATTATATGATAATTTCATTACAAACATGCTTTGGATAATTTACATACTGTTAATTTATACATGAAATGTCAATAATCCATTTTCAAAATGTTGTATTAAAATATACTATATCGAATTCGACGTATTTAAAATCTTTAAAATTGCCCATGTAGTGGTCAATAAATGATGTCATGCATAAAAATCTTAAATTTCTAAATCAATACGTTTTAAGTCCCAACTACTCAAAATTACCTATTTGTCAGTAATTAAATTCGAAATACTCAAAACGGTCTGCAAAGTGTCCAAAATTTAAAAAATAGCATATATTTTATCCTACTCAAAATAGTCCATTATCCTATTCAAAGTGTCTAAAATAGTTTATATCGAAAATAGTCTACATAGTGTCTTAAATTAAAAAAAATGGCATGTATGAAATCTTGACACCCAAAATGGCCCTATCCAAAGCATATAAAACAGCTTTTATCGAAAATGGTCCGTATATTATTAAAAATGTTCAGAGCAACTCATATCGTGTTCCAGGTAGATTCGAAACGCCAAATGTAGAGGTCCATTAATTAAATTATAGGATGACTGAAACGCGCCATGTCAAATTAGAGTTTCGAATATTACACCTCGGGTGTCGAACACGATCCATATCGAATCCCATCTATCTACAATGCTTCAAGGATATCCAAGTCGTATCTCAATCGACTCAGACTAACTCGGATCAGATATCACACGGCCAGGATTGTTTCAATCGGATACCAATAGACTCTGTTGATTATTAGCATAGTACTCCACGAATCGCAGTTTGATCCATATCCGATCGTATTGTGTCCGAGACTCCAGAAATCAACAATTATCTATGTTTAACGACATGCTCCTTCCTTTATGTCCTTAGAGTGTTACATAAATCTACGGAATCAATTTTTCATCCGCGTGACTTGGAATTAGGAAGAAATTTTCGAGAACTGGCTGCACAAAGTTTACGTTTTGTTTCCTCGTTTCATTCTTTGTGTATCGCAACCGAATTAATAAGTTCCTGCGAGAAAGGATATTCGTTGCCACCTGAAACAATGGTATCCCCGAAATCGATTTTTCGAACAGGCGGTCCTTCTTTTTATTTTCAGTCACGTACCGAAGATATCGCCCATATGGAAGACGAAACGTTGTTCAGTAACCCATGAAGTCGTGCGAACAGCTTCCTTGTTACTTGTCTGCGAAGGAAAGCAAGAAGTGACATTTCCAGGCGAACGAGCTAATATGTTTCTGGATCATTGTCATCGATCACGTAACTACGCACCACTTCAGGATTCGAACTTTATTACTTTCGCGTCTACAATCGGATATCAGTACGTTGGTAGACGTAGATTCTGTATCTTATTTGTTTGATATTTGCTGGAATTCCTATTTGAATTGTTTGGAATTGCAAAGGTTATCAATTCCTCTTTTATTAACCCTTTGCGCCCCTGGGCTTTACAAAAGAATTTTTAAGCGTGGAATTAAAATAGAATAAAATAATTTAATTTCACTTCGGATGCTTTGATCTTTTTATGTTTTATTTAATACACAGGGTGTTTTAAATTTCCCGAGTTATTATATTTTACGAGTAGAATGATATCGCGTTGCTAAGAAAATTTGGTACCGTTTGTATACAAAGGATTCATTTGCGAGGATTGCAGATTTTAATTGACGGGTCTCGACTTGTTAATTCGTTAAAAATACGTTTCAAAAAATTTCATATTATTCTTTGCAATGGTTATCTAACACGAAGCATTGAATGATTACGAAATTGTTTTAACAAAGATAGAACCCTTCTTACAGGCCGTGCAAAATTCGTGGCAACTGTTTTAATTGAATTCAATTTGTGCTTCTCTAAAATTTGCCGAACTATGTGTTCGTTACCTGTAACTGGCGATCAATGATTTTGTAATGAAAACGTTAAATCGAAGGTTTGCCAAATCGTTAATTCGAATTGAGATGTCTCCGGTATCCAATTACTCGAAATCAATTAACGACGTATCTTTTCATTCTTCTTGTTGGATCGATTAATTGCGATTCATCAATGAAGTCTGAAATAGGGAAGAACTGAATACAGAGCTTGAAGATTCTAGACAGAAAAATATTAACACAGACTTTAACAGAAATTAAGCCGTGTCATAGCGAAGAATTTCATTTGACGCGTTTTAAAATTGATTTGGCTAATTTTTAGGTAACAACGTTAATTGAATTTGGGGCGATTACGATGTCGCGGCAAACAACGCACGAAAATATATAAAAATTAAGCTACGGCTGAGCGAAATTTAATTTAACCCGTCGACGCAGTAGTAACATTAACGATTAGTCCGACGCGCAATAATAAGGATCATAAATTACATTATAAATTAATTTTCCGCCGTACTTTCTCGCTTTTTCGTTTCAAAATATCGCAGCAATTTTGGGGTTTTTATCATTTTTCATTTTTTTAATGATTAAACTTGAATAATCTTCGTGGCAATCGATTCAGACATCCCGTAACGATGGAATTGTATGTTCCAACAGAAAGATACAGAAGAATCGATCGGTGGTTGTTTAAAATTCGAGCAGCAATCCCGTCCTCGTAGTTATTTGTCTTCGTTTCCCTCCTACTGATTCATTGAAATCGTTTCTACGCGGTACTTTTCAAGTTTCTTCCTAGGTGGCAAACGTTGATCGTCCAAATTTGCTCTATCGTTGAATCCTTAATGTCGAAGAAGATACTCGGGACGATTCAATTGTTTTCTTTCGAGATCTTCCTCTCTCTTTCTTCCACTTCGAAAGTCCAGCGAGATCCTCGACACTCGACAAGTTTGTATTCTCCTTAAACTTGGAGAGCAACTTTTGAACTTCGACATTTACCCTCTTGGTTGTTTCGACGATATAGAAAAAGCTTCCAGTGGAGTTTAATGAGATTTAACTCTCTGAAATTTTAACATGAAATGTGTCCCTATCTTGCACGGTAATCCTATTCCTGTAAAATGTAATATATAAAATCATTTTTTATTCCACAAACGGAAGATCATCAGTATTATATGGTATCAGACTGGATAACAAATTTTCCCACGTAATAATTCTGTTCGCTAAATCGATCTCCAATAATCGTAGACAGCTGCAACCGCGCTTGAAACATCAAGCCGGATCCGAGCGGAATCCCCTTTCGTTGGTAATTTTCATTCCCAAATGTCAAATTCAAACGAACCGTGTCGTGTCTGAAACTCCTTTGCACCCCTCGCCGGTCGACGATGCTCCCCCAACAGGGATTTATATTTCCGACAAAACCGATCGCAACCGCATTGAATTATTGAACGGGTCAGACCACGAGTATATCCACGTGTAACCCTGTCCTATTCGGTCCTGTCGGTAATTAATCACTTGCATCGGAAAGAAAATGGATATTATTGTCGTTTGCCTGGGTTTCGAGCGAACATTTATTCGTGCAAGGAGTAACAATGGTTCGTCAAACCAGATATTTTATACAAAAGGTAATATCGATGCCTTCCTGTATGGACTTGATTTATGATTTTAGTCATTTTAAGTTCCTTCTTATACTAATAGAATCTAGGGATTTAACCCTTTAATACATTGGAGTATTCGAGAATACGAAATTTAAGTTTCATTCGTATCAGAATATAGAAAATTAAGGAAGGGTATAAAAATAAAAGACTCTTAAGTATTCGTAACACTTTCTTTTTGACACGCTGCTTTTGCTTTCTGGAAGCTTTTCTGGAATAGCAGATTAGACCCGATTACGTTCAAAACTGTTTTCGAGTGCAAAAGGTTTACTTTCATAGAAAAAGCTTGAAACGTTATAACGTGTAATATCGTGTCACGTTGGCTCCCTAAAGTTTATTCAATAATTTGCCAAGGTAAAGGATCCAAAGAAAGTGTAAATTGAAATCTGAACGATCGTAATTATCTTATGCAATGTTGTCAACGGTCATTTTCACTTTGACAACGGTTAATTCGAACAATTAAATCGGTGAACGATCTAACGACTTGCATTTTAAGCGGAAGCAGAGGAAATCCGATAGGAAGAAATTTGCCACCGCGTTAAGTTCCTGGTTTAAGACTTGGATCGATAAGTCCGTATAGCATCAACTTCCAGAGGATTATGATTAAATAGGAAATTCGATAGGAAGAAGCTTGCTGTTCTGTTAATTGAACAATTTAAGTTTACGCCCTTTCGGCGATGACTTAATAGCGATAGGCTGTTTGATATGGAATTACATATTCTTGCCTTACATATTCCCTTACATATTACCTTTTAAAACTTTTAACATTCAATACTTTTTGCATTGATTTCGATTTTGAAAATACGAACAAAGCTCGTGCAAGGATTTGTAATATTTTCACTGCAATGATAAATTTGTAAATTGATTGATTGTATTCTTAATAATTAGAATTTCAGCGTGTTTGACTACTGTGCCAGTCAACGTGTTAATTTAGTATCAAGCCGTGCTATATGGAAACTTGATTAGATTGTAATACAATTTTGTAACGAAGAAGAAGGTTTAATTTTAATTAAAAAATATTGCAGTATTTCAGTGAACGGAAGAAGCTATCCGATGATATACAAAAATATAATATCAATACAGTTGCATAGAAAGAAAATTGAATTTTAATAAAAATAGAAAACACACCAAACTTGTGTTATAAAAATATCCTGTTATCGAATATTTTGCATCGCGTTCCTGTTCGGTTAAAAATTTTCTTTAAAAATAACTGATCTCCCGAAGAAAATCCCGTTCTTCGATATCCTTCGTACACGAGCTACACTTGCTACAATACTTTGTTCGAGAATTAATTTTTTGATATAATTTTTTGATAATAATTAACTGTGTTCTGGTACACTCTAACTGAATGTAACATCAGATCCAATCGAGAGCATTGATATTGATATTAAGAGGGTGGATGGAAAGAATAGTAAGTTGTTACACAGGTACCGTGCGTAGAAGAAGCAACCGGTAAAATGCATCGACGACACAATCGAAGCAATATTCGTTACCTTGGTTAATGGATCGTGTCGAGTTTCGATTCCCCGCAATTCGACCTACTTTCAGAGATGGTATACCCGGTGGTTTGGTCATTTTGCTTTTACCCGATGCCGACCGAGATGTCTCTAATTGCCATGAAATCGTAATTTGCACAAACCATTTCACTCGATCCTCTCCGGAGTCAAAAAGGAAAAGCTTATCAATTTAGTCCATTTATACGTAAATGTCTATTTCTATACATTTAATTTCCAATCCTTATCGAGCCACCAACCGCGTTTCATTGTGACTAAACGATCCGCGACCTCCTTGCACTTTATGACCATTTTTATTCGTTAAAAGTCACGGTTGCGATATCGCAATTCAGTTGTATTGAAATAAGTTAAGGTCGAAATTTTCGATAGGATTATGTTATAACAGGAACTTATGTATTTGAAAATTTTTGAATTCAATTATTAAGATTATAAACGTAAGAATTTAAAATATTAGTAAAATTTGATATTGTTACCAACTGATTATTTTAGTTGTTACTAAATGAAAATTTCCAAATTGGGTTTAACCGGAAATGATAAGTATTTGGTAACGGCTCAAAATATTTCCTACCTTTTCAGCAGGAAACTCTGCGCAATAAACGAGGATACAACGAAATATAATAACGTAAGAGCTAGCGACGTATGAGTATCACGAACAGGTAACATTGGTCGTCGAAGAGTTTGCGAGTCAAATGAAACAGCAACAAAAAGTCGCTTAATTTACCGAATGAAAGCAAACACGAGGGGGGTTAAAAAGAATACAATGTCGTCTGCTCGAAAGCAAACGTTCCGGTACGAAACGAGGCGGAAACGACGTAATTAGAATCAAACCTCGGCGCTTTCCCCATCACGTTTTCTAGCGATTCGTTCACCCTTTCGCCGAGCAGAATTATTCTTAACCAGGGTCTCGTTATTTCGACCTGTAGCCATTGGCATCGGTTCAACTGGTTGCCAACGAATTTTCTGAACCGCACGAGTTACCCCGTGTCGTTCGCATCAACGGTCGCTTATGCTCTCAACGTTCGGCTGGTTGATCGTAAACAAACCGTAAATTGTTGGCCGTTGAATCGCGTAAAAATGAAGATGACGCAGATCGAGACAAGTTATCGGATTCGTGGAACGAGGCTGGACGAAACAAACGCCACGTTGTCGGTTGCAATTTTGTTAAGTCGAAAGCGATACCGTGCAATTTGGGGAAGAAGATTGGCAAACATCGCTGGCAGACGTCGTCATTTCGTCGGGGTAAGAAAATAAACTGGCCGATTATGAGGTGATTTCGAGGATTGATTGTATCTGTTACGAGGTAATTGGAACGATGGGTTCGGATAATTAGAAAATTTATTAGACAATAAAATCGCTTATTGAAGATTTTTCTGATACCAGATTAGCAGTAAACTTATTTTTAGTCGCAAACATTGCACAGAAAGTTCTATTATTTAGATAATGGAACTTTGGATGGAAGATCGTTTTTGATGTGAGCATCAGACGTGCTAAGTTTCCCTAGGGAAATGGCGGTATAGGGAAAGGGGGCATCATCATTAATCTCACGTTTCGTAGTTACCAAAGATTATGCCTTGACACAATGCTTCACCAAGTACGTCATTCATTTTGCCTCATTATCAAATCAACTAACCCCCTTTGAAGCTACTACTAAATCGAATAAAATTGGGTTACATATTTTTATTAATGTTGCTTTTCTAATATATGAAAATCTTAGCACAAAGAAAGACATATATTATATTTAACCTTTCTCTGACAAAGTTAATTCGTTTCCG
The DNA here is from genome assembly GCA_943735885.1 of Stelis phaeoptera. Classification (NCBI taxonomy): domain Eukaryota; kingdom Metazoa; phylum Arthropoda; class Insecta; order Hymenoptera; family Megachilidae; genus Stelis; species Stelis phaeoptera. The sequence goes on along the minus strand of OX030939.1, from coordinate 6,409,666 downwards.
TGTTGTACTGAAACCTCGTATAAGGGCGGTCCAAAAACCGTGTTATAGGAGAACTGTCGAAATTTTAGCACCGTATAAGAAGATTATACCAGAGTCACAAAAATCATCGAAAATTCGATCCTTTCTCCCTGAAAATCGTGGAATAAAATTTCTCAAAGAACGTGTACAACGATGACTGAACAGATTATATCGAGGAAAGACGGTTGCTTCGTTAAGAAGTACGATCATCAAACCAAGACGCGTTCTTGTGACGTCTGCGGACGGTTTTAAAAATAAAACTTAGTTGACGGGGTAAGGGAAGAAAACCGACGAAACAGAGGCTGCCGGGAACGGTTGGGCGTGTACACGGTTGTGCAGTTGCAGCCTCGTGGTACAGAAATAACCATGGACACCATGGTAGCGCATAAAGGGAATCGAGGAGCGAAGGACGTATCCCGTTGACCCGAATAGCTGTGACCCGTATTCCTACAACCAGCCAGGACGAGGCTGTTGGGTATCGTCGACCTGGCCATAGAGCTCGTCGACCTGCGTGGGCGATTCAAGAGGATCCTTGCTAGATTAATTGAAATTCGAGCGATAATAATTCTCGTTTAATTGAGGCAACAGCGACGAGAGACAGAGACGGTGGATGGTTTCAATGTTCGTTGCTACGGATGCGAATTAATGCATTCCGCTTCGGTTACCATGATGCAGTCGTCGACCGAACTATGCAACTAAATATTCTGAAATAATGTAGAACCGGAGGTGCGTTCATCTCGGCTGGAAATTCGACGAACCACCAAATGAGATGGAATTAATCGGCGAAAGATCGTTAGTGAATTGTAAAGTGAATTGGTGGAGATCATTTTTGGGATTTGATTTTGAAGCGTTTGTCATAAATATTTAATTTGAGAAATATAATTTCTCGGATAAGTTTTAAACAAAATGAAGTCAATCGAAACGAAGAAATATTTAACGCTAGAACTACCGACGTACAATGTACCCTTGCTTCGAAATTAAAGCTGAAATGGAAAACAAAATAAATGAGAGATGAATTCTTTATCTTGATAAAAGACAATTTATATTTCGACAAAAGTCTTTTAATTAATTTTCTAATTCAAAACAAGAAATTAGACGCGAATCATTTTAACCCGCTTGGTAGTTCTAGTGTTAAATATAGGGTAATCGGATTAATTGGAGGAATAAGGGTGATTTTCAAATTAAATTCGAAATACAAGTTCTACGATACCGTATTAATTAAACGGTAATGACGAACCAACAATCGATGGACCTTGAAAGAGATTCTAAACTGGTGGCTATTTACTCGACTTTATTATTCCAACTTTGCCGTTGAAAGAGCTTGAAATGTTCTTTTCAAAGTTTCTCCAAGGTTTCTCCCAAGCCCTTAAACGACTGCTAAGAATTTTACATAAGTTTCTCAAGTCACTCAACACCGTTCCATCTCGCGGAGTAATTCGATTCTGGTAACTTCGTAGTAAAAAATTTCGAAGAGAAAGGGGAAGAAAAAGTAATCGAAACAGATCAGATTAAGAAAGTTGGCCTAGATCTTAATAAAGATCTCAGAGGTTGCCAAATGAATGTTAATAACGCAACGCGGGACCGGATCCAACGAAATCGTCATTTCGAAATCTAACCCCGACACCGATTCGATTTTCTGAGAATTGCTAATTTCGTAGATACTAATTAACCAATAATCTCTTCATTTCAAAATCAACAATCTCAAAATCCATTTAAACCCCCCGAAAGCACGTCGAATCTTAATCAAAATGAAATTTCTCAAAAACTCGGACCTCTTATTAAACAATTAACATAAAATCCCACGATAAAAGTAAAAGTAAAGAAACTCGAAAGTTCAAGTAAGAATAAGGCTGTTTTGAGGAATTTCATATTTTAAGGAAAAGTAATATTTTTCATATTTAACAAACTTTAGCGCCTCCGGAAAGTGGATTTCCTGAAACATGTTACTTAAAAATTTGATATAAAAATATGAATTATTGTAATTATTATAAAATGATACGCGAAGAAAGGTTTAGAAAATTTCGAAACGCGTTGAATGATAATGAATACAAATAAAAATCTTTGATCGTCGAATGTAAAAATTTTCGTTTCTTGAAGTGTCATTAATTGGATCTTTCACCCGGTCACGATCGATCGTACGAATATTATTTCAAAGTATCAGTCGCTTCGTTCGTTTTACAGATGAAAAAAGGAGAAACTCCTTGTTTCTTTTATGTTATCGCGAAACCAGTGCTTTTTCTCTACTTACTCGACCGCAACGAAGCTAAATGGATTTTTACCTCGCCCCGATGGAGAAACGCTTTCGTCCACGAGTTCGAAGAAAACTCGAGGGCCCTTTAAAAGGGCTCCGAAGCCCTTACAATTTGATTTACGATACTTTTCGCTCGGATTCCACTCTGTCTGAACCGACAGAAAAAGAATCTGGATTTTTTTAACTCGTTCGAGGAGAAAAACCGGAACAAGCGTACGGGATTTAAGGAATTGTTGAAAATCATGTCGTTAACAATGATTGAAATCGATTTACACTCATTTGGGCGTTATGCTTGATATCTACTACTTGAATATTAGAAATTTTATTAAATACGTCTCTCGATGATACAGGGGAACGATACGGGGGTTGTTGATGGACGATATTACAAATTTGATTTAAAAATCAAAGAAGATTATGCTAACTGTAGAAAATAGTCAATCAAAGCATATTGGATGGAAAAAGGACGTCTGTGATATGAAATGTTCCAATTATTATGGATAGAACAGCTTAATTACCGGATTTAAATTTTTAATTTGCAATGTTAATCTTAATTCGTAATCCCTGATTTATTTGATTCACTATTCAAAGTTTTACGTTTCTTTCAAATGTAATATAAATCTCTGGGATAAAAATTACGGTAATAAAATTTGTAAAAAATAAGCATTCTTCGCTGTAGCGATTTTGATTAACACGTTGGATGCCACGGGAGGGAGGGGTCACCGGTGACTGGCACCCGAAATTTTTCACGATGAAATAATTAAGAAACGAAACGTTGAAATGAACCGCGGGTAGCGTTAATATTGAACTAACAATGCTGGTTATTAAATGGAACCTTCATATTTGAAAATTAATTGACTGCGTTAGGGTTTGAGCGTGTCTGACTACGTACGTCTGTTTTCACTGTGGCATTCGACGGCTTATACATCCGATCAGAGAAAACATAGTAAATTAGAGAAAAAGGAGAATCATTGATAGAATATTTGAGTATTCGATGCTACCGAGCATTGTATCGTTGCGACAAGAAAGGATGCTCGTCTGAATCTTCATCAAGGGTTGTTCCCTTTTGTCCAAAGACCATAGGGTTCGTCAACCTTGACCCAGATTCGCGGGCTTCAGCAGGGAAAGTTTCTCTTCTTGAAATTTTTAATGCTTCGGCTTGTGCAGGGGTGGGCAATTTAATTGGTCGCACGAAAAGCGGCTTAACCGTTTTATTGAACGATTTTTTATTAAACCATCGAGAAGACTCCTGTGAAATTATCTTGACGACAACGACGACGGATCGTAGGTCGTTATCGGGTGAATGGAACCGTAAATTTGATAGTCCTTGAAAATATTTTCCCTTCAAATTAATTCGTTAAATTGCAGCAAAAATTGAAAACTCTCCATTGTTCACACACGAATTAAAGACTCATCAAAACATTGATTATCGACAACATAGTCGGTTATTTTCCGAATTTCATGTTTAATTCTGAATTTGTGACTCTACATTCTTTTTATCTCGAAAGTTCCTCAAATTTCATTGAAGAGGAATTAAAAACTTATCACAAGTGCGAATGATATTTGCTTAGATTAAGAATTCTTATTTATAATATTTTAATCAATTGCTTTGTAACGTAAACATGGGACAGTCATCCCTTTCATTATTTGAATATATACAATTTGGGAACGTGTTAAATGCGAACAGATATTTCTATGTCGCGATTCGTAATGTTATATGGATGGCACGGAATAAAAGTGTTAAAACAGAAATTAGTAATTCATTTTACACAGAAACTGTAGAGTGTCGAGATTTCCTGTGATATACCAGTGGCAAGCATATTTCCTCAGAGTTCGTGACGGAGTTTGGTGAACTGCATCAGAGAGACTCCAAGCAACACCGGATGCTTTGCCAGCATTCCTGGGCCAGGAAGTGGCCCGGGGCGTTGAATGTTACGCGTTTACCGCCAATAAACCGGGACCATATCGACCAAGTAAATTGCAAATCCTAGTTGCGTAAATTGGAAAGCGAGACCTCATTATTTCCGTTAATGTGATATTATATCGGGTTAAGTGGACAGTGAATATATTTCGTATAAACGATCCTCCGATGGATGAATTGAAAGATGGACAAAGACATTTTAAAAATAAGATGAACGTTTGATAGTTGTGTTAATTTATTAGACTTCTGACCATTTTTATGATCATTACTCGAGCGATTTGAAAGCAAAGTTTACGAAAGATTAATTTTAAGTTCTAAGTTTCAATCATTTTAAATACATTACTACGATGAATACTAATAATTTAGATATTTAGAATAGAAAATTGTAGAAATTAGAATACTTTGAACAGTTCTGTGAAAATTATTTACATATAAATTGCAGCTTAAATGCAATTGTCGATCCGATAAAAGAGTCAGCATAGAATATTCTCCATCTTGTTGGGAAATAGTGAATTTTTGGTGAGAAAGAATTGCACAGACGGTGAAAGTGATAATCTAGTGTACGTTGTCTCGTTGAAAGCTCACCTACGCAATGTGCGCACACATGATTTAACCCTGACACACATGGCGCACGTTACAGATACGCGAATTCACGGCAGAGGATACTTGTTTTAATTGACCTCGATATACAAGAGTTCAAACAATATACCTGTTACACGCTAAAATTGGAGCGTTTATTTTCGCGGTCGATCGTACTGGCATACACGTTTTCTTTCTCGTTGACGCTTCACAATCGACTCCTTTTTTTTTTCAGTCCCTTTCATGCTTCTGGATTATTGAAACATCAATCAACGATCCTGTGTTTGTTGAATCACGTATCTTAAATTATTCCGTTATTTGATTACCTACCGTTCGTATGTCTTGATTCTTTCCTGATGGTTTCTTGAAATTTCGTTCATAAATCAAGCGATTGAGATTTAGACTATTTGAAAAAGTTTAACGAAGAATCTGACAACAATCATTTTTACCTTTCGGAACTCCAGAAAAATATTTCTGTCAATTTCTGTCGTTAATTTGCTATATTTTAATGCCGATGAAATTTGAACGCCAAGTTGTTGAACTTTCCAGCGAAGGGTTTATGGAATTCTGAAAAGTTACTCGACCGAAACAAGTTGGAGGAGGTAGTTGATGAAGTATACCAGTCTATTATTTTTCGACAGACAAATTTGGATGATGTCGAAAGTTTTACTTAATGTTTCACATTCTTCACTAAACTTTCGGAAGTTTTATAAAGCTTGATGTAAGCAAGAAATAAGAGACCCTCGACTGAGGCAGCGGCGAAAACTGGAGAACTTCCCTCGTAGATGCTGACTTCCAGGCTTTTCAGGGCATATTAACTCTCAGCGATGATTTACCTTGAATCGTCCATTGCGAACATTTCCTTTCGTCGGTGGATCAGAATCAAATTAAAAATTTTATAATCAAACATCCTGGTTTCGATATGCGAATTAGGCTACTATTTTCTGTTTCCTGATGTTTAAAATCTCAATTCTTCTTTTATAAATATAATTCCAAAAAACTAAGACTTTCTGTAAGAAATAATTGTGAAACGTAATTACGGTTGATTTTCAAATTCTAAATACATTAATTGAGAAAAAAGTAATTATCATTTCTCGGTGTGTTTCCAACTGATCGAAAGGTCGGTCAGTTCGTAAGAAATAATCGATCCCATTGAATGCCATGGGGTAATGTAATTTTCATTATGGGACCAAGTTGATGTGCCGTGGATAAAATGACGGGTAATTAGATTAAAATTTTTTCTTTGTGGTTGGTACGTGTAAATGTTCAAGGGAACGGAATTTGGTAACTGGATTGTACAAGGGTGACTCATTACGGGATAGTTTAATTAAAGTCTCTCCTCGCTGGTGCTCGTTAGTGTCTTTTTAACATAAGTTTGAAAATTCATCGCCAGACGGTAGAATATAACATTCTTTTCTTTCGTTCCTGTTTCAGAAAGACGAAATTGTGAAACAACTGACTGGAATGATCAGGCAAAAGGTATGTTAATAGTTTGTATTATATTTTTCAAATTACAATATTTGTTTCGTATTAGATTCTCCCTTTGAATTTTGGATTTTTGGGGTGGTTCTTTAATTCGTTTTATAGTGACGGCAAAATTTTATCTATATTAAATGAAATCAATATGATATGTTATATTTTGTCATATTTGAGGGTATCTGAAATGACACAATATTTTTGTCAAATATTATATTTCTAAATAAATATATTTACTTTTATACGGAATTTATTCTTTGTATTTTGAGTGACAGAGACGGTCAGTTTTTGAGGTATTCTTTTAGCTTAATTTTCACTTACAGTAAAATACGATACCATAGTACTAATTCAAAAGTTTATAAATAAATTTCAGGACACGGAAAATAAAAAAAGACAATTTGAATCATTACTGTCTCAGTGATCTGTCATACTTTACCTGAAATCTATTAATTTATTTTTGAACACACTTAATTTGAAAGGAAAAGAAAAGAAAATTGAATTCAAATTCGATCAGTACCCAAGAGGTTAAACAGAGACGTGTTATATTTTCTTGCTTGTCGACGTTCGAATCGATATCGAGAAACCGATTTTTGAAGTAACGCGGCAAAGAAGTAATCACAATTTCCATTTTCTGTCGGTCTTAGCGTACGTTCATTGGTTCGATCTTGTCGAAAACACACGGCCAGTATCGGTGGTATTTAACGACAGATTTTGACACTCGACACCTGCTTTGATCTGTCGCGGTGATCGGTCAACTCTATTCAAAGCGAAAGCGACCCAGTTTTCGAGATCACGATTTCGAGATCACCAACGTCAAAGCCGTTTGCACTTCGATCCGATCTAAAGTGGAATACGTTCTGTCTCGCGTTAAACTGTCATCGAGCTTCGTTTAAATCTGTCCATTCTTTAACCTCTCTTTTTTCTTTTTCGTTTTTGTGCGTGTCTGCTTTTTGTTTTCGTTTTCGTGCTGACGTTTTTCGTTTGTTGGCATATTCTGGGTACCGGATCGATTCGAAATACTTCTTTTGTTACTTTTCGTTAGAATAGGATAGCAAAAGAGGTCAGATATCTCTGGGAAGTAATCATATCATAATCAATCATTTGTATTATCAGTGCAGCAGTAATGCTACCAAATTTTTTTTTTAAATTAGGTTAATCTAACACCGAGGTACAGAATTTTATGGCTAAATGAAAAAGGAGATTTGCAATTACCCGAACGGTGATTGTTTTCATTTGTAATTTAAATCTTTTAGTTACAATTACTGCTAACTTACATAATTTCAATATTAGATAATTCTTTTTACTTTCAGTTATTCGTTAATATTTAATTCGTAATTCTATCTACGTTCAGCTTACATTTTCAAATTAAAAATAAAGTAGACGAAGAAGAGTCTTGAATTTATTTTCAAATTTCGAAGGAAATCTCGCGGAACAGTTCTGTATGAGAGAATTTTCCGAAATTGTACATTTTTTAAATTCCAATTCAAACTCTGAAACAGCTCGTCCCGTCGCCGAATGTAGCATCATGCTTCCCTCGTAAAAGCAGCCACTTTAAGAAACTTCACCTCCCATAAAAGTAAATAGACCTTAAAGCTTGTCCAAGGTTACAAGACACCAGGGAGTACTTGTTTAAAAATTCATCTCTCCTAACCAACCCTAAGTATATTTCCAGCCCTTGACGGAAATGTAGTGCTTTAAAATGAGAATTATCGTTTTTCGGCTCCTCAAACGTCCCTCCAAATTAGCTTGAAAATTGAGCGAAGAACGCCTCTGTCTATCAAAGTTAATCTCAACCACTTTTTCGTTTACGAAGATTTTGTCAAATACACAAAGTCTGATATACTTTTTCATCTTTTGGACAAAATTATTAGTAATTTGTATCAAAACTGTTTGAATCTTCGTACATAGAGATTGACAGATAATATAGAAAAAGAATTATTCATTCGAACGGTGATTGGTTGCCAATCTATTCAAAATATTGCTTTAAGTAATGAAATCGAATCGAAGTTAGCTAATTTCAAAGAACTTGATGGACGCGAAAGATAAAAAGAACGATCTCGAAGTGTGAAAATTATCACCCTGTCCGGGAGTAGATGAAAGACGTCTCGGAAGTCGAAACGCGAAACGACTCTTATCGCGATGGCATAATTCTTCGTTATTCCGGCAGATCCATTAGAACGAACCTCTTTGTCCTTCTTCGAATTAAATTCAAACCTCTTCGTCGTCTCGATGGCCGACTGAAAAAGATACGGGATTGTCAGCTTCGTGACGGGACAATTATAGGGTTTAACATCGAACCACTTCCGGCGCGAAAGTGCACCGAGTGTCATCTTCTCGAACACCGCGAATCTTTAACGGACAATTAAATTCGTGATTAATGCTGGTTAAGTTTCGCGGGATTTATCTTCGGCTTTTCTTCCCGTCGAGTTTTACCACGCTAATTCGATCTCATCGCCGAGTACACGAGCGTACTGTGATTAACGCGGTATCTAATTTATCAGGAGGGAAAGTTTGGGAAAGGTTTCGGCGAACAATATTTATCTTAATAACACATAATAATAAAACGTATCGATATCGTAGTTATTAAGGATACGAAGGACTAATTATCAAATTTCAACTCGCACCTGTCTACCTTATCTTTTCTTAATTATCGAATTATATTACGTATGAAGATTCGTGACTGGCTGTGACTCGGAGAGCCAACGACGGGTCATTTATAACTCGTACAAAAATTTTTCTTAACCTTTCGAATTAATCCCTTTATTAAAATTATATTTTATTAGACGACGGTCGTGAAATAGAAATAGCAAAAAAACTTAGCGTCGAACGATGGATTCAAAGCGACCCAGCACTGGCCATCAAATATTAATCGGTTTCTAGCTGCAGAGGTTAATAATTCATTGACGCGGATTTGTAACGTTCTGTACATAGGTATCAAAGTCTGAAAGTGCTTGATCAACGATGCACCACTTGTTCATCACAATAACCACCCCTTCATCCTCCCTCGTTACCAAAAGTATTCTGAAATCCACTTTCGACGAACCACTCGATTCGCTTCGATTTTCCCCCTTCAGCCGGGGTCTTCTTGCAACAAACGCACTTCATTAAAACGAGATCCCGCGAAATCCCGGGCAAAATCAAACTCATCGGTTCTCCTCGTTCAGGGTGAAACCAAACACTCCACTAATCGCCTACAAATTTCCATAGCTTACCGTTTCGTCCATGACCCATGCTTTCCCGTGACTTTTGCACACTGATCATTTCGGTCACCGATCGTTGCATATCGAATTAACACGTTGACTGCCACAGTGAAAACGGACAGTGTGTAGTCAGACACGTTGAAATCCTAATTATTAAGAATATAATCAACTAATTTTCAAATTTAACCTTTCAAATCGATAGCTAGCATTATTGGATTAATGATAACGCTATCCGTGGTTTGTTTCGTCATTTCTTTTGTTAATTATTTGATTGTACAAAATTTCGGGTGCCGGTCACCGGTGACCCCCTTGGCAGCCAACGTGTTAACAATTTCTGAACTTTCCACATTTTTGTAGCTGTTCAATTCAGCTGTTAAATACAATTTTCGGAGCAATTATTTCCCAGAATTCATCGATTCCCATGAAACGCGCCGGACATCGAAGCTTTGTGCTGTTAGACACCGTCGTCGATGAATTGAAAACCGATTTTCCCGTCGTTTCGGGTACAAACTGTTAACCATGTTCGCTATGGCCATGAACTATATTCCCGTCAAAGTTGCATAGTTAATCACATTTACGCAAGGACATCTGTTTCCCTCATTTGCGTCCCGTTATTGCCGATAACGTAACGCGGCGGTACGCGATAGTCGGCCCGTGCTAAGGACGTTTCGATCCGGCGAGGAAACGCTCGCAAAAAGCTCGATAATCTCCGGTCAAGGTTGTCTCGTTGATTCTACTATCGAATCCTATCATCGTTAATGGAGACGGTTTCGTTTAATGACGTTTCACCTGTGTACGATCAAAGCTGAACGATGTGAAACAAGATGAAACCAGGAACGAACAATTTCACGATTTCAAAGGTTTACAAACTTGTGCCCCCAGTAATTTCTTTCTAGGTTTGTACGATTCGAATTTAAACGCCGTGAATTATAATTATCAGTAATTCGACCTTGGCTTGAAATAAAGTTTAACCAAGAAATTTGCAATACGGTAATTTAGACAAATATTAATGTTCATTTGCTTCGATCGACGAATTGGGTCACAGATTAACCCTTCGTAGGCATAAACGAAATTTCACTTTTCGATTTTCTATTTTTATCGTCCAAGGTTCTAAACGTTTCACACGTCCAACAGTTGAATAATGTAATGGACATTTTGATAAGTGTACTGGAGTTTTTTTTCGGATTCTTTTAGAGCTTTTGTAACGATGAAAGGGTGCCTACGAAAGGTTCAGACCAGACGTAACTATTTAATACAACGAAGGACTCGATTAGTAATCACTAGCCATCAAAGGATGAAAAATTAGAGATTCCTGTTCGTGCAAGGGGGTCCCGCGGACAGATGGCCGAAATGATTTGGAAGCGAGCCAAATCCTCTGACGTTTCTTCCAGAACGATGGCTAATGGAACAAGTGGCACACGTAACACGTCCCTGCAAGAAATACGTTGCTGCAGACGTGGAATTATTCAACCGCCCACGCTTTGCCGCCAATAAAAAAGTTCATTCCCGAAGTATGGAAATGTAGTGCTATCCGGCGGGTAATCGATAAAATAGAAAAACTGTCGTCGTCCTTTGCCAGTCGCGCCGCGTGTTAGAAATACCGATCGTTTATTTGGTTGAACTTTTCTTTTTTTCTGGTGACTTCGTTCTTTGGACATTGAACGAAGAAATAGGTAATATTTCTTTAAAAAATATTCATTCTTCCAACGACTGTTACCTAATTAATTAATACAAGCAAAATGAATTTTCTACTTTGTGAAAACTTAGTTTCATTATATTAAAATTTCAAAAAAGAAACGGTCAGTTGTGTAGTACGCCGTGATATCTTTATGGAAACAACGATCTTTGAAATTTTATGTTTCATTTTGTATCTGTACTAAGCCTACCGATAAGATAACATTTTTGGAGGTTCTATTTACTGTATGTTGGTACAATTAATAATTGTTACGCCACGAAAGTTCCAAATACGTAACACCAATCATCGAGTTGTCGATGAATTTATAAAAATTTGTGAAATATTTCCTGTGTATTCGAAGGAGATTATAATCGTGTATTCAATTAGGAAACAATCTAAAAATTAGCGAATTTATTATAATATGTTTTTTTAACGGACAGATTGTGTGTGATGCACGAGGTTTTTATTGATTCGTGGAGTTCGATGTGTCACTGTTTCCGCAATGGTTACCAGCGATTCATCATCGGCATCAATCTTCATTTTAGGAAACAAAAGCATCTTGAATCAACGGAATTGGTTCGCGTGATCGTGAATCAGCTGTATTTATCTCAATTCGAATGATCCTCAATTTTTTCTCGTTCGTGGGCATACGTTCGAATATCGTCTTCCCTGTGCAAATGTCAAGGTTTCCTTATCAGAAGTTTCAAAGTTTCCTTATCCGTCGACTGCATCAAATTTTCCATCCAGGTTCTTTCTTTCGTGACGAAAAACGAGGTCAAATGATGGTGATTAATTATATGCACCGTGGAAGATCGCAAGAATACCGATTGGACAGACATATTCAAACTATGATCGTCGAAGATACTAATAATTAATTTTCAACATTAATCCTAAAGGATTAACCCTTTGCACTCGATTGGTGTCTCTGGAGGGACATATTTAACTAACCAGAATATTTTAAACTGTGAAAATTAAGCTTTATTTCTATTAAAATATCGAAAATTAACGAAAGGAGTAAAGAATAAATGGATTCATAAGCATTTGTAACTTTCTTCCGTCAAAATAGTGTGTTTGATTTTCGGAAGCTTTGCTGAAAGACTGGACTAGATTTATACGTGTCAAAAAATGTTTCGAGTACAAAGGTAATAATTTAAAATCACTTAATCAGAGTTCGTGAAAATTGCGATAGTAATAATGTAAAATTTGGTAATAGACAATCCGTCTATTTACTTAAATCACAGCCCTGGACTATCGAAACTGATAACTCCCGGGCAAACGACATCTTTACATCGGACGTGTTTATATTCTCCGCACGCGACGGCATAAAACCGCGGCGCCTCTTGAATAAAAGAATACCCCGTGGAAAAAATATCACCGGGAAATCGAACATTGAAGAATTCCTAAGGAAGAGAAAAGGAATGATATTGACGGATTCTCTCGAGAGACGTTCGGCTGCATCGATACAGAATGGCAAACGTCAGAACAATCTTCTACGAAGGACATCTCCCCTATGAAAACGATGTCTAGGTGCGTGGGCGAAACCCCGTATCTTACCCCTATGTGTACGTCATTCTATTTACCGTTCGCTGCCATCCTTAATCTCGGTTCGATAGCACTCACGACGAGGAGGGTGCTCTTTCAGACGTAGAAAGTTTTTTCTAATATTTTTTATTCATTCTTTCTTTTGCAACGAAACAGACGGGGAGGGGGGATTCATAGACGAGCCTTCGCGCGGATCGATGAAAGAACTCCTCATGATTCTTCGTTCAGTAGATCGTGATTTATGGGGTGAAGTAAAAGGAGGGTGGTGTTCTGTAGCTAGAAAAAGAGATTTATCGAAGAAGCTATGAAAGTTAATATTGTTGACGAAACAGCGGAGTAATTGATTTGGATTTTTTAAGGAAACAGTACCATTTTTATATGTATTACTGTTGTCGTACGTTAAACTGTTCAAATATAATGCGGTCTTTCTGTTGATACTTTGTTCAAGTATTTTCAAATTTGATTAACCCGTAGATTGGTTCGCAAATCCGTTTTGTAATTATTATTCAATACCCATGTTAGCGTCATTCATTCATTCTCTACATTTTTGACCGTTCCTTTGTACAATATTTATGAAACACACGGAAGTCTTAAAAAATTGTAATCGAGGCGCCATTGTAACAGTTTCGTAGCTTTGAATCGCGATTGACCCGATTCTGCCGCTCGAAGATTAATCGAACTTTTGCGATATCTTTTCGTTTTTACCATCGATTATTTTTTACGAAGTTACGTTCGAACACGAAACAATCATCTCCCATTGGATACGACTGAATGATCAACAATTCTTTAATTCTTTTCATAGAAGAATCAGTTGTTGGCCGAGAATTGAAAGGAATTCGAGATTGTATATCTGTCTGGGCCGACAGCCGTGTCTGTCGTTTGTTGAATGCGTCAAAAATTAATTTCACTTAGGACTGCTGTCGATCAGAGCTGTCACACGAGATGCTGACGCAATTATCGCGAGACATGGCCGAACGATTAGGAAACCTCCGAAAATCGAGCATGAGACACGTGATAACGTTGGACCGAATGTGTACGAGTGTGTGTAGGTGTGCACAGAGACGGAGGATTTCGTAATTAGACGGAGGACACAGCGATACGGGCTCCATTATCGTTATCGATCTACTCATAACGCGTCTTCCTCAATTTCTGTTAGTTTACTGTCGAGTTAGATACGGTTATTGAACAGAATCGATTGATTTCTAATACAAGGGTCACTGGCAATCGATACCCCGAATTCTTGTACAATCGAGTAATTAATAACATCGAAAGTAATATAAGTAATTACCGCAGGCATTTGATTTCGATGGATTTCGTTCGACATCGATTACGCGAAGAAATTATATTTATGAAAGGATGGACGGTTAATAAATGAATTTTATACGAAATTATAGACGTTGCAGAGTTGTGTTAAAAATGATTTAAACTTGAAAATTTTCGTCCGACAAAACTTTAAATTTGATTTTCGATTATTTCAAGTTTCTGTCTCCCAGATTTCACGTTACGAGTATTTTGAACGAAACGAAGCAATTGAACAGAATAATTCTTGACCAAAGATATTACAGCTAACGATTCTTATAATTACCAAAGTTGCGATTAAACGAAACAGTGTACAAAATAAATAGAGATTGTTTAGAATCTGAGTTTCGTGCCAGTGACATATAATTCAAAAGCTAAGAATAGCACTTTTCAGCATGATGTCACGACGGCCTTATCAGAGACATCGTTTTTAGATATCTCGTATCATCAGCTACTGGCCCATTAGGGGTAAGATAAATTGTTATTTCGTTCTTTCTCTTTCCCATACGTTACGGGACGAAGACACGAAGAATGTGCCTCGAAATATCTTTCGTATCATTGTAATTAAAAAAGATAATTTTGGATAAAGCATACATATATATGTTTACACACATATGAATCATGATTGTTTGAACAAGAGAATTTTTCGTTCGATGATATAACACTTTGTTACTTCGTTATTTATGGAAGAATGGGATCGATCCAAAAGCAACTGGGCTTAGACCGTTGGCGAATAGACAGGTAATAATAAACAGTAAATGCAATTTTGTTTAACCGGGGCTTGTTTATGATGAGTCCTAATTTATTGGAGTCTGATTTACGAGCCGATATTGAACAACATCCATGGTATTCCAAGGATACGGGGCTGAGTATCGAGAATAAACGGAATACCATCCTTGAAAGACACGAAATGATCTAATATTTCGGTAACTCGGCTATTTTGTCGAATGTAACATGGCAAATTATGATACTCGTAAATTATTACCTTCTCAGAACACACTTACGTAAGGAATAGAATGCACAAGAGGTGTGAAATACGCAAAATGTTCTGAATTGTTTTATTTAATGATATATTTCTAATACAAAGATTTGCTTCGACTTCTTTTTCTTTTAATTTCATTGTGTAATTATTAGGTAATTTATTAAGGCTGCGATCGTTCCATTCTGTGCGTTGCGTGAATAATATACAGGGTGTCCTAAAAAACATATATACACGCCTCGAATGCCAATATAAAATATAAAACTGTCCGAAAAGAGTTAGATAGCATTGGTGTTAATTATGCTCATTGTGAACATCTATAATAAGATAAATAACAGAATTAATGGGTTAACATCTATTCATTTTGCTATTATTTAAGTATATGGTAATAAAGTAGGCATACAGTTTATTGGGACACCCTGTATATCTAATACTAAATTTTTCTACGATATATCATGTCATACCTGTCTCTCAGAGTAAAATTCGTATAATTTCTTATTTTCTTGTCACTTGACTATTTAACACATTTCATCTTTCTAATAATTGTTATTCGGTTTCAAGTTTTGTTCGATAAATAAATTCTTGCCCTCGATATTCTCTGTTATCTTCCAGAAATTTGTACAAGGTTGCTTCAGCATCGATTCACGAATAACTGTATTAGCAGTGTTCTTCTATACCGTAGCTGATAAATTTCAATGCCAACCGAAGTTATGCTCCGCCATTTCTTGCTCGTCAAGCTAAAATTAATCCTTCTAATGCGTTTTTCTATCTTCCAATTAACATTACTACTGAAGGTTCTACTAATAGCTTAGGTTTCATTTGCTTCGTTTCTATCAATCTCTTTCGAGAACGCTGTCCTTTCGATTACACTTTAAGAACACCCATTATTTAATCGTTCTAGGATCTGAAGTTTTATTTAGGACACGTAAAAGTTTCCGTCGTCCACGAAAATAAAACCAAAGCATCAGATTTAAAAGATGAATTAATCCTTAATATAAAAATATTAATAAATCTTAATAAATACAAAACGTTAAGGATCTAAGGGCTAAACAAATACAGTATAGTATCAGTTCTATTACTAGGAAAATGGTTGCTCTGTTATTTGAAAATTCCAATATCCGAACACTCGTATTTTCTTTCGAACCTTCAGGCGACAGACCATGCAGACAGCCAACAATTTCAATCGTTTTCATTTTCAAAATTTCAAAGCATTCCTGCAAATATTCTTTCGCCCGATATACGAAGGTCACCCGTTTGTTGCTTAACAAACTAGGTCATGTTTGACCCTGTTTCGCGTTGTTCGAGGGTTAATTGCGTGTTTGAGACTTGCTAAAATTAGCGAAGATTCGTCTACAAAGGTGTCCGATATTTACGAAGCTGGTAACGAGGGTGTTAAGCTTACGAATCGCTTCGAAAATCGGATCCAGAGAGTTCGATACCTGAAGGGTTAATGGATGGGATACTCGTTTGCGTCACGTTTGATTTTTATTACTCCTTCTCCCCTGTAATCGCGTGTGGGTGTGGATTTAATCATCCCTCGGTCGAGCGGTAAACAAGTTCCTCGGGTGGACGAATTTTCGACTTGACATGACGCAAGTATTTCTCGTCCTTCGTTCGGCCACGTTTCTATTTTCGTTTCTCTCGTTTCAACGACGCGGAGGATGCGTTACCACGGAATTAATGAGTCGTACACGCGGTTCGCTATGCACGCGACGATGTATTTATCGTTCTGTTTAGCCACCGCCAAGGATGAACTTTTCACGAAACACACGCGTCAAGTTTCTTCGTCTAGCAATTACCTAACAACAATAATTCCTTAGATTCGAAGCACAGAATTAACCGGACTCGCGTGCAAAAACCACCCCAATCAGAATCTAAATTATCGTAGATTTCTTTTGTATACTTCAACGTTATGTGTACATATGATTATTACACGTGAAAGAAAAAAGAAACGTGTTATCCTTGTCGGGTTGTAGGATCAAGATTTCAGTGCAGTCGATCAAGACGATAAGTAACACGCGTTCTCGTTAGCACTCGTGACGATGGCCATGTTAATTACCACCTTATAACTCTCGTCGATTATTTATTTCGTTTGTTGGACGAATTTCTTTGCTTGTCAAGATCCAATGGGACGGAAGGGAATTAATTTGGCTTTTTTTCTTCTCGTCCCGACCGTCATCGGTCTTCTCGAGAATTCGACGTGTTTTTCTAGTCGAGAAGCGAAGAAAATCGTGGAAACAACGGTGAACGATGGAATACATGATTCATCGTGGATTCTGTACTTTTATTCCGCGGGACAAAAAAAAATATGTAATATATGAAGATCGATGGAACAGATGTTTCGAGGGTTGAACGGTTCGACTGTGAGTTAGATGTACTTGTTTCAGAGTTGAAAACGAAATAGGGACGGTCGTTTGCACATTTGGTAAACTTGTTCGTGTACACAAGAAATATGTGTGCTCGAAGTTTGACTTGTCCTTTTTGCCTTGGTATACTTTATGGATGGATGTTTTGATGTTTTTGATAGAAACATACGGAACGAAAGCGTAGATGTATTTCAAAATTGGAGTATCTGTACGAAATAGATATTCGTAGCTTCGAATTTGGTGTCAGTTTCTATCGCTACAGAATTTCAATCGAATCTCAACGAAAAATCGATGACCAACCAGACGAAACAATAAGTGGGAAGTAAAGTGAACCTGAACTTCTTAAAGTAACTTTTGTCCTTTGCGCTTTAATAAAAATTGTATTGGTTGAAAAGTCAATTGTTTGTTCGTAAATTCAGTAAATTATTAGATTGAAAGGCTGGTGAATTTATATCAGGAAAGTAAACCAGTGAACTAGTATTGTGGTATCGGGACCTCCAAACCCAATAATGAAAAGGGAATCGTGGAAACCAAGGAATCGTACAAATCCGTGGGGCCCGGGTGTTCGAATCCCGGCAAGGAGAGTACGCTTTTTTCACGACTTCCTACAGTATGTTTGTAAATTAATAAATTAGTAAATGACAGATTGTTATATTAGAAAATTTAGTAAATCTTCCCATATCCTTAATACGAAGTCTCAGTTTGAACATGTCTGACTATACACGTCTACCTTCACTGTGCAAGTGATAAATACTCGAATGTAACTGGTACGTAACTAAATCCGTACGCGTACAGCAACGCTCTTCTTATTTTTACCGGATAAAATTATGGATGGGAAAGCAACGTCGGACGGTTGGAATTAAAACAAAAAACCAAGGGGTATGGTGCACCACAGACAAAAATTCTGGCCACGCCGATAACGATGCCTCAGATAAAGTGAAACAAAGTGAATCGAGACAGGCAAGCTGAAAATATTAAACGATTCGTAGACTCCGGAATTGGATTTATGGAACGACATGGATAAAAAGGCAACGAGCTTTTCCCTTTCGTTCGATAAATTCGTCCCACGACCTTGCACGGCTTACGAGCATAAAATTCAATGAGATGCGTTTTATGGTAATGTGTTTTGCACACACGATCGAGGAATTGTTGTTTCACGAGCTGTGACGCAACAGCAACAACATTTGAACCTTTCGAAAGCTCGTTCCAAGGGCGATTTAACCGCGGACGATTCGTTTGCGAGTCGGGACGGAATTTTTCTGGAAATCCTTCGAAACGTAAGGATACGCTTTGCGTCACGTTCTTCCGGTTCAGGGGGATAAGAGTAACGCGAGAATATTTAAACAGGATATTTCGAAACGAATTTATCATCGTGCGCTGTTACGTTGAATCTATTATTCGATATAGTAATTGATATTATGGAACTTGTTTTCGTTGGAGGATATCTTTAGTTGGAACTGTGGTAAGAGATAAAGATGAATTATTAATTCCCGTGTGGGTGGTGTTTCAGCGACGAGTAAGCTTCTTTAGATATTCAGTATGATCACGCATGTTATTATTTACGATTCAGCCTGGATTTCAAGTTGTAAAAGCTATCGATCGGTTCGATAAAAACGGTGACAATGTTTTTAATGTCTGAAAAATCCTGATCCCTGCTTCTTGAGAAATATTACAATATTTGTATATTTGCTGAATGTTGTAAATATGTAAAATACAAAAAATATTTTCATAATTTATAATCATTAATTGTATAATTTCCTGAAAAGAAAACATAATATTAAAATATAAAATTAGTCTTAATTGATAAATACAACAAAGGGGTTTGAAGTTTTTCTCGTGCTGTCAGTGAAACATTAATCAACGTAATTAATTCCACGACGATATCATTAAGACACCAGGAATACATGTTGAGCAGCCCGTAACTCGGGAAAATAATAATTGATGCATCCTTATTCCACGTTTCTCAAGCACCATGATAAATGATCGGAATGAGTAAGCTCGGTATTTAATGTTGTTCGCGGACAAAAAGGTAACCGTTTCACTGCCAAGGAGGCAACCTTGCGACGATCATTTTTCAGAGCCACGATTCAGCATTAAACTCGTGTTTGGCCAACGAAACGAGACGATGAAAACTAAAAACCTGGCTCCTAAGTATTGGTTGGCAAAAGGTGGAAAGTCCTTGGGACGGGACGATTTTGTAATGGTATCGATTAACGTTTAACGGCTCTGAAACATCGTGAGCCCGCATTCGATTGAAGTCGGTGAACTTTGTAGCCTGATTTTCAGTTGCAAAACTGTGTCGTCGTTGTATTCGACGATGCGGCGATTGAGAAAGTTTGTAATTAAAACAGACTTTGATTTGAGCTTCAGGATGAATACATCTGCTTTTTATCCTTAACACGACGACCGCCACAGTGGAAATGGATGTACGTGGTAAGACACGTTGGGATTGAAACTCCATTAATTCTTGAATTTGAACTATAATCGTAAGTTTGAATTAAAGTTTTCATCTTTCTGATACCTTGCATTATTAAATTAATATTAACGGTATTCACAATTTAACCTTTCTTTACTGTTACCAATTATTATTGATTATAAAATTTGAGGCACTTCTCGCGGATAACTTTCTTATAATAAAAATTTCGTTATTGTTAAGAGAAAAATAAGGACACATAGATCGATTGTTGAAGTTCCAGGATAACCTACTTTCAATCACAAACATTGCTGATACGACAGAGATACGCTGAAATACAGATAACATTATAACAGGGTTATAGATACGAATTTTGATTACCCAACGCGAAAGGTACGAAACTTTCGAATTAAATACTAAATCCCACGATAAACTATCTGCGCCCAGGGTACTTTCCCGAAAAAAGCGGATTTTAAGCTTAACGAGTTTGTTTCGTCGCGTTCCTCCGCCGACAAGAACGAAATTGTTATCCGTGAAATCCGTATCGTGACGATCGAGAATCGGCTCAGTTTGCTCACGTCTCAGCTCGATCGTGTTCCATTTGTATCAGAGGCTTGTAGTCGCATTCGTTACGACTGCATTTCCCAACCAGCCATGAGGCAAAATCGACCTGAATCCATGGCGAACATCAGAATCAGAATGGTCCACGTGATCCTGCTATTTAATTTCGATTCTTGTTGCGTTCGCACGAATGATGGTATCTGCAGGGACATACCTGAAAGAAATCTGGGTATGACGTTTGGGTTGTCAGAAAATTTTGTTAAATTTCAAATTTATCTTTTGCCAGATAATTAGTAGTTAATAATTGAATTCACGCTGTAGGATGATTTATGAAAATTTAGCAAATAATTTTTAGTCAAACTGAACACCATTAATTTCACATAAAATATAATCATCGCTTCCGTTTTAAACGAAACCAATAAGCTGTAATGAAAATATTTCCGCTGTATGACGGTTTTCCAAGTTTCTTAAATCGTGCTATGTGAAAATCACACTACAGGAGGGGCTATGCCATAAGAGGGTTGAGTATACAAAAGCAAAAAACAACTGATTTTCGTTTCTCAACGGAATTTTCGCCTGCATGTGCATCGCGTGCACGCGGTCAACTGCGTGACATAATCGGGTACACGATCGCATGTGCCGATGCACGTGAACGAGCCAAAGGGGTGTGCTCGGTAGTTAGGTGTCGGTGCGCGGCTCCGTTTAAAACGGGAAACGTCCGTGACCCCGGTTTGCTGTGCAGGATTTGCACGAGCTCTCGGGTGCAAGTGCAGGGTCAAGTCCAACGGGCAGCTAGCCAGACACGAGCTCTCGTTCAACTTCCTCGTCCACGTTTGACCCGTAACGAAAAGAAACTGCGAGGCAAACTCGATTTTCTTTTGCAACGTGTACACTCGTGTTAAGGGTAAACTTGATTTATGATGGTTCCTCTCAGCGAGGTCCAGAACCGAGACGTTCATCGGGACGAATTCGAATTCGATCATCGAGTGGGACGGAAATGTGAGTTCCTTATCTTTCTTTGCCGCGACACCGGCTGACTTACTAATTTCGGATGAACAACGTCTTTCTTACGGGTTGTATGAGGGTTAATATAATTTCCAGTGTGCTAAAATTTCGAAATGTGGAATTGTTGATCTGGTGATCGCAATATGCACAAATTTGAAACAGAGTATGCCAAAATTTCGAAATTAGAAATTACTAACCTAGTATTCACAATATGCTAAAATATCTCATTCAGGAAATTATTAACCCCTTAACTTAACTTGACACCTTCCACGACTAATAGAAATCTCGTTGCATATCAAATGTTTACCTTGCCGATAGGTAAATAACAAGTAGCAATAGTATTTTTGCAGTCTTTCTGGAAACTTAACTTACTCGACGGTGTATCCAATCAAACTTCATTCGGACCATAGTGCACAGGATCGTATTCACCGATATTCACCTGGTCAATAAAATAAAAACGCATCCGTAACAGGTCTGTAGCCATAATTTTTAACAAACTCTTCCCGTATGTTTCTTCGTCTGCCCGGGTATTGATCGGCTTCGGTCCGAGACAAACTTTCTCGGGAGTTATAAAATTCTTTTCGTTTCCCTCGCGAATGTCTCGCGTACTCTGTGTGTATCATCGAGACGAATCGCGTGATTAAAGTCGAACACGGCTAGAATTTTTTTCCCATTTCCATCGTTCAAGCTTGATATTCAACGCACGTGTGTCGCCGCGGATCAATGAAATGGCGGGGGAGGGGAGGAAGTGTTTGCGCATTTCATGCAGTGAAATACGACAAACAACGGGAATTGTCGATGGAATCGTTTTAAGCGACGGTTTCAGCCCGGGACGATGAAGGGGGAATAATTAATGCCCGTTGGTTCAATAGACATTTCGCGGCACGTGTTGTGAGTGGATCGATTATCGAGGCAAAAGCATGTGATAGTGACCCCGGCCTTTATAACGGGTCTGGAAAACATCCTCGAAAAGAGAAGCTTTATACGCGCAGGTTCAAGGTCGCGGGCTCAGACGCCCGGCGTCGTTCTGTCTCTGTTGCGAACCGTCGTCTCTCGCGATTTCTTTGAACGATCCTGAACGACGATGCATCGGGTCGCTTCTAAATTCTATTATAGGGCGACGATAAAACTTGTTTTATAGAGATTGAAAACGGGGATCTTGCAACGAGACGAATGCACCTCTATATCGTAGACAGTTTCTTAGCCGTGGCGTGAAATGTACACAAAAAATTTACGTCGTTGGATAACAAATGAGAAATTTATTGGAAATCTTGGAGCTTGCAGCCGTGACCTTCTATAACAGCGGTTCTCAGCCATCCCGTCGTGTGTTAGATACCTTCGTTTAATTTATTTGAATTTATAATGAACGTTGGACTTCTCAAGGCTCTCCGAAAATTGCATTGGAACCAAAGTAATCGTGCATCAAAAGTAAAAACGGAATTATTTGTGAAATTGTCCGTCGTCGTTTCGAATTTTTCATCTCGCGCATCGGATCCGGCGGATTATTCAGATTTAAAACTGGCTCAAAGGAAACGCGAGGAAATTCCTCTCTCGTAGCTTAAAGGAAATCGCTTGGATAAGCATGAAGCTCAGATTTCCGCTTGGGGATGTTAAGAAAAAGAGTTTTATTTTAATAAACCTCTATGAATTATTTTCCCCGCGAACGAGTCGGAGCTCTTATACCGTCGTTTTCATCGTTCCGTTCAAAGGACGATTGAAAGAACAGAGTGGATCGAATGTAATTGGGATGTTGAGCGGGTAATACCGTGAACAACGACGAAGGAAATCGACGTTTCGCGTGACGAGAAGGTTCAACGATCGCTGAAGAAACCTTGATGGTCCTCAAGGTGGCGTGGATGCGGGCTATTCTCGCAGGTGCATTGCGACCACCATTGATCGCGAGAGTTCGTTTGAAAAGCTTGTTAGAAAAAAGAAAAAAAAACAAGAATCGAATGGGTGCTGGTACTCGTAGCACCCTCGTGCGTGAATTCTCGACTTGGGGATCTTTGTGGCTCGATTTCGGTTTCTACAAACGGGCAGGAAATTAATTTAATGGTATATCAATTTCTAATCAAATTAATCGAGGTTCGCAGAGGTTTCCATCGTCCACGTGTAGATTCGAGGAAAATTTAGTGTGATTTTATTGGTTTATATATTTGATCGATTTGCCTGCAATATTGCACGGGAAAATATCGGGTCATGACAGAAAAATAAATCAATTTCAATCTATGTTGCTTGTGAACATTTGCATTTTTAACAAGCAACTGCACAAAGTATGCTGAGACTCGCGAAGATATTTGAAACTTTCAGCCGAGGTGACTTCGACGTCTGAAGCTTCTATTTTCTCTGAAAAATTCCTCGTAAAACGCTCCATAAAACGAACGAAACGAGCGTGTTCCATCCTCGTAGCTTAAAACAGACTACTTGTTTATTGAGAAAAAAGTTGCGTCCATCGGGTAGTGTCGGCAAATTGGCGTCGCGAATAAATTGCTCCTTCGATCGATGATATTCGACGTGACGGAAGGAATAATCGAACGTCATCGATGGTAAATTAGATCGGTGCCAGATTGTACTTTTGTCGATATGCAAATAAATTTGTTGAGCGAAAGTCGAACGATTGTGTCGGTGATTTTCAAAGGGCAGTGATTATTTGCGTATCCGTATTGTTATTCATGAGAGGTGCAGGAACAAAGTCGTTGTGTACCGTAGGTGTTTGGTGGCGCCGCGACGCTGGTTACGTGGGCGTGTCAGCGTCGAACCTATCCGCAGTTCCATTCAAGGATTCACCCATTGTTAATAAAATATAGCCAATAAACATTTTCAATATTTCATTGTGCCAGGAGTCGCAAAGAATCGAGGATCTTTGATACAAAACGCGCACATATTTATCTCAAAAATTCTACAAAAACTTCAAATTAGCCTGTAATCCATTAATTATTAATAATTTCACGAATAAGGACTTTTAACGAAAATAAGCGCCATTCAACATTTTGTAAAAGTAGATATTAAACGAACTCTCGGTTATCGGAGTACCTATTTTTATTAATCAGCAATGAAATGTATTTTTAAATAATACTTATGCCACTCACTGTATATTAACAGTTGAGAAATATTGGAAGATGATTTTTGCCTGTCCAACACCTTTGAACGATGTTCGACTTTCTTACACATTTCTCCCTTGTTTCTACTTTCGATTAAGAACAAAACAGATATGGATTTCGGTCTCCACGCAGAATTTATCTTCGACGTAATTCAATCGTGTTCAGAAACGTGAGTGTCACGTGTAGGATTTCACGTGACCGTGGCTTCTGTTATTTTCTTCGTCTGCTTACTTCTATACAAATTCAGTAGTACAAATACAATTGAAAATACATTTTACGAATATATTGTTCTAAACACAGAGGGTATTGAATCCTCGAAGTTTATCGTTTACTTCATTACTAAACGACAAAATTGGTACAAAATTTTTTATAAAAATAATGCTTTCAACCTTAACTTCGAAAGCTACTGGCACTCCAGCTTGTAAATAAAAAGAATGGTTTGAATGATTTCTTTTAAATCAGTATGTGCTTTTTAAGAACTGACGCTTCTGTTATGTTCTGTAATGTTCTTTTAGTGTAATATAAGCATCAAGTTATGCCGACGTTCGCTACTGCAAGAATTTCATCCTGTTTTCCGCTACCGCCGATAAATGCTATCATTTCGCTCGTCCCGGAAAAGCCGGTTAAAAGGCGGCTCTTTAAAGTACGGAAACGCCGGGCGGCATTTCCGTACAACGAAAAATTTCATTACGAAACGTCGTTAAAATCCCGTAGAGAGGACCGAACACAGGTCCCTGGACAGGAAAGCGGACGCGGTACCGAAGTAAAGTTTCATTTTTAGTCGTACGTATTTCCACTTTCAAGAAAATTACACCCGACTTCACTAACCGGACGATTTAATTATTAATCGTTCAATTCTTCTCGCTTCCGGCGCACTGAGAAACCTGCCGAACGAAATTGAACTTTCACCCACTCTATCGTCTCTCTTTGAAGTGGTCGAGTCCCTGAAGCCGAATGTTAAATGCAACGCCTCTGAACTTTCGTCGTCGATGATTCGAACGGTGATGTATTATTCAAACGTTCCCCACCCAATTCGTTGCCCTCCCCCTTTGATAACCTTCGACATTTGTTTTAATCCACGGGCCTTCGGGTAAATTGTGATCCGTCCTTGGTGGGATCGTCGCAGGCATATTTAATCGGAACGACTGTTAATGTACACTGGTCGTTCATTTGTTAACGGTAAACACCGTTTATGTTCATTGTAACGCGTTGTATATATTTTCTGTTTAATTACACGACTGGTGTGTCATGAAAAATAATTATGAAATTTGTTCTAAAATCAACCATGAATAAATTCAATCATCGGGAAAGAGCCTTCCAATGTTCTGTTAGGTGGTGATGCCTCTTAATGGCACGTTAATTCGAAATTCCACCAACAAAATCGGCTTCCATTAGCGGTGTGTTTAACATGCACAGGTCGATCGATACCCAGGGCTGGTGCGATCGAAGAATCGAATCGAGACGGAATAATTAGTGCACGATGGAGAAATTGGTTGCTTTATCGTGGCACGATAAATATGTTGTTCAAGGTCAGGTCGAGCTGATTGAAACGGTTTACGGACATGTGACAAATTTGAAACACAATACTGGACATTGTAGATCGACGGGAATGTGACGTGGAATTTCGATCAGCGAACCACGGATTAATTACGTTCGGAGGCGGTGGTCTCTCTGTTCCGACATGCGAATACCGTTCCAAATTGGTCGAATTTCTTCGAAGGAAACCGATTTCGATACATTGTGCTTTTCTTGAATATTACAAACGTTCGCGTGGGCGCCGTTGGTGACCCACAGCGTTCGCCAAGGGCACTTGATTAATTAACACCTTCATAGCCGCACGTTTCGCGAAATTTTCACGTGTGCACCTATAAAAAGAAACGACAAAAGTCTGAAAATTCTAACGCAAAGGGGTTGCATCTGAATAAAATAATTTTATGAACGTCGAATGTAGAAAGTCGAAAGAAGAATGTGATAGATTACAAAACCATCACAATTTTCTATAATTAAGCATTAGAATTTGATTTCTCGACAAATTTTTAAACAGTTGCGGCACTCGGCAAGCTATCGTTAAAAAAGAAAAACCAAAGGCGACGGAGATTACGCGAAAGAAAATAGGAAACTGTGTCGGGTTGATTTTCATAATGGCTTAAAGTTGAGACATCCTGTTTGAGGATAGTATTTTACTGGGAAAGTTCTTTTTTTTGTTCTCTTCTTCTCATAAATGAGGGATGTGAAGAGTGGATTATTCTTTTGTAACAGATGATTCTGGTGTGAATTTATTTGATCCGCCAGTGATCTGCTTTAAGGATGATTTTAATTGCTCACGATTACAAACGTTAATGCAAACAGGAATTATTCCAGTGTTTACAGAGATCGTGCATCATGTACAGCGAGATTAAATGCTCTGTGTGTTGAACTCAAAATAGTGAGTTTGATGTTAATGCTGACCTACATTTCAATCAATGAAACCTGCATAATTGATCGAAGAAAAGGTGAAAGACTGAATTTACTGCAAAATTAATTTTAATCAATAGAAACATTGAATTTCAAATAGTAAAATAGATTTTGTTATTGTTTAAAATATGATATAATTTTCACGTAAAAATCTATTTGACAAAACATGGCAAAATATGAAACTTCATTTTTCTATGAGAATTTAAGGTATTTACAGCTAATATGATAAATTAATTTCCAGTCTAGTATTTCACGCTGTTGGTTCAACATTAGCGCAATTCGCGACTTCTCTTTATTTTGTTAATTATTCTATTATACAAAATTTGTATGCGTATATTAACACGTCGGCTGCCACGGTGGTCGTCGGCACCCGAAATTTTTTTCAATCCAGTAATTAACAAAAGAAGTGATGAAATAAACTGCAAATAGCGTTGATATTAAGCTGATAATGCGAGCTATCGAATGGAAAGGTTAAATTTGAAAATTAATTGATAATATTCTTAATAATTAGTATTTCCGTGTGTCTGACTACATACGTCTGTTCTCACTGTGTCAGTCAGCGTGTTGAAAAATGTGTGGTATAGTGCCCATAAGTAACTGAACTCGTGTGCGAGCAGACAAGTAGAATAGCGCGGCGTGTGGTCAGGCAAGTAGAATAGCCCGGCGTGTGGTCAGACAAGTAGAATAGAGCGGTGTGTGGGCAGACAAGTAGAATAGAGCGGCGTGTGGTCAGACAAGTAGAATAGGGCGGTGTGTGGTCAGACAAGTAGAATAGGGCTCAGGACTCATCAGACAGATCGAATAACCAACCAAGCAAGCACAAGAGAAAGGCCATAGCCAAAAGACTAAATCGAAGTATAATTTCTTATTTATTTAACCTTATGTAACTTGAACTTTCAACATTTTAGTAACAAAATTCTAACTATAAGACATTAATTCTTCGTTCGATTATCTAATAATTTATTTATTATTTTATTTTTGTATTTAACAATTGAGCGTGTTACGTGAAAATTGCACAAGTGCATAGAAGATGAATAAAATAAATTACATCAATTAAAATCATACTCGGGTGGAATAAATGAAAACCCGTACCAAGATTTTTCAAACTTATTATTTCAATGTAATTTAAAAATATTACTGGAGCTTGTTGAATTCGAGGATGAATCCGAAACCGTACCTTCAGCATATAATCGATAACATCGATGCGTTGTTAATGAATAATAAACGAAAGACCGTCGCGTATCCTCGGGTGCTCTGTATTTCCCATTTCCCGTTCATAATACGAGAAGGAAATATTTCTCTTTCGCGACTGTTCGTTGTCGTTTTAACTGTCCCTTCGAGTGAACCGAGGCGTACCGAGAATAATGATTCGAAAATACAATTTGAAATAAAACACCAGGTTTACTCGTTTCGAATTTCAACACGATCGGCAACCGGATATCCTTTGGTATTAAGAATATACAATAGTTTCCATCGTTTGTAAGAAAGCTCTTCCATATCAAGATCCCATATCTATTAACAGTAGAACTACCGGCGTTCAATGTATCCTAACTTCTGAGTGAAAAATAAATTAGAAAACAAAATAATTACGATATAAACTGTAAACTTACGTATACAATAATTCTTTATTTTGATCAAAGCCAACGTACAACTCGACAGAAGCGTTTTAATAAATTTTGAAAATTAAAACAAGAAATCCGAAGCAAGTCATTTTGACCCGTGGTAGTTCTAGTGTTAATATTTATTAATATTTGTTATCGGTTACCGTCGACACTATCGCAGCGTTTCGTCGATATATTCCTTTTAGCGCCTTTAACTTGTTGATATAATTTCAGCAGCATTCCAGCAATTTCCCAGTCTTCGACGTGTTGCTGCATGGAACGTAGTATGCAAATGTGCACGCTCTACGCGTTTCATGTACACGGTCGAGGGCACGGCTTGCGAGTACAGAAGGGATCGTTGGTTCAGCTGTTGTTCGGGAATAATATACCGCTAACCAGCGGCGTATTAGATACTCCGGCAGAACAAACAGCACGGAAGTTCGAGGGAAGAGCCGGCTGCGGTCTCGCTTTCTTGATACTGTTCCGAAAGATTTAACCAGAACCGCAGAATTACAGCGGGAAACGAGCGATTCAGTACGGGCGAATTTGCTTCCGTTGAATGGTTAAACGAGCGTTCCAAGGAAATATCGTTGCCGCGCGGCATCAATTTTTCAAATTCTTCTGCACCGTGGTCGAAGTAACTACCTCGAGTAATTTAGATTACACGCGCGACTTGAATCGATATCGATGAAAGGATTAACGATGTTTTAAATTACAGAAATAGATCCAATCACTTCCGTTGATTCACGTTCGAATTTATTTTCAATTATTGAATTTTTTATTGAAATTTTGACGAACGCAGTTTCGATGATATGAATTTTTATCGATTTTTCGTTGCGCCTTTATCGGTTAAACCGCCTTCTGAATTTTCCCTCGGTGGCTGCATCGATTAAGCAAATTTCTTTCCTCGTTTTTCAAACGGACACGAGTTTACAGTTGGAATACCGCGACGTCGCATTCTTGCACGTAATATCGAAAGTTTCGTGTCCCGGCAGCATATGTTAACACCGGAAGTTGAGTTCAAACAGCGGCCCGTATTGACTCTTCGCAATTGCATTTCGACGTTCCGGAACGGCCTGTCGTATAAATAAGAAGCGATTTTCATCGTTCCAATCACCGTTCGCGAGGAACGAAGTTTTCGAACGATTTCAAGGATCCAGTGGAATAAAAGATCAGAACTTAAACTGTCTTTCCTGTTTATTAAGCCTGGAACTAAAAAGTTCAAGTTCGAGTTTTACCTCAAAGTTAAAAATAATATTTAACGTTAATTTTGTATAATAAGAAAAAAAGGAAATTGTTTAAATGCAGTTGAAATTTCTTTCCTTTGCTGCAGATTTAACGTTTATAGGATTTTTATGTTTCCATACCCGGAAAGCTGGAGAGAAGTTTCAGGTTTTTAATCTTCCAAGCATTACATTTGATACTGCGCTCGAGATTGTTTGAATTTCGAAAATTCTATGAATGTGGAAAGGTCTGTGTATGGATTCGTGAAACCGATTTCGAAACGACCGTATTGGGTTTCACAGATTCAAGGTCCTGTAAATTGTATCTATGGACGTGGATCTGTATTGAAGTTCATAAATCTAGAGTCGTTTATACGATACCGGATGGCACTGAAATTGGAATTGGTATCAAGCACGATGGATCTGGAATTATTTCCAGATCGAGTCTCGTAGGTAACTCGGAAACGAGCGTAACCGAACGTATCACGAATCTGGTTAGTTTATACGTTACCCTATGAAATCTTCATCACATTCAACAGATTTATGACAATCTGAATTATCTACGCTACATTTCCGGAATTTCGAATCATTCGAGCAAGTTGCACGTAAAATTTATTTTTCAACAATCGGCAAGAATTAATCGTTGCTCCGAGTGTTTGAATATTCGAGAAGCCAAATGGTAGAACTGACTGGTGAATAAATAATATGAATGATGTTACTAGTGGCATTATCCAACAGTGTCTGATCAATGGTATTTATACTACTTGAAATCAAACAACATTTAGATACGACAGAAGTTTAAGTTATGGAGCTTCTACAAAGAACAAAATATATCAAATACTGGTTACTAAATATTCCAAATATGTTATTGAGCCACATTACAAACCAAGGGGTAGATTTCATTCCCATTAAATATACATACCAATTCGTTGAAACTTATACTGAATGTACCATTGAAATTCTAGAAATTTGTGATAAGTTTTAAATAATTAAGAATTTTTAAATACTCGAGCGAACTTAACACTGCAATGGTCAAGTACAATATAATAATTATAGTTCGTTGATTTATCCAGAATTGTCTCGAAAAGTGGCTGCAAATAACAATCGTACTTTTGATTAAAGAATCATTATTTATTGTTCAAACATGCGCGTCGTAATTTCACCTTGGAACACGATAAACGAGATACGAAACAATTAACGCGTTTAATGTAATTTGTTTCAACCGTGTAACCAACATCATTCGATTATCAGAAGTGGAATGGAACTATGATTACCCGTTGCGTAAAATGAATTGCAAATTCGTCGGGAGATATATTCGTGGCACAAGGGCAGGTTGATTAGCGATACGTTACAACCGAAATTGAATATTCATACCAGCCATAAATTGAACGGTAGATGAAGATGAGACCGTAGAACATACACAGATACGTAACCTGTTATTTATCTCTTAACATGGTCTGATTATAGTTGCTAATAGTAGATTATAGTTGAAAAATACCTGTATACAAAATTTCTTGAATATCTTTATTTAACTTTCCTCTAGATGGGTAAATTTTCTAAATTTTGTAATTATATTTCGGTCTTTGTGCAAATTTATCTACCGTCGCTGTCTAAGGATTAAAAGCAAATTTCTCCTAAAGCTTTGGCATACTATCGATAATTTCTAGCAACCGCGTGATTCGCGTGAAATGAAATTAATCGAACGGCGATACATTTTCGTTCGTAAATTGGATGGGTGTTTGCCTACGAATAAATCCCGTCGTGCAGCGTTTAAACAAACCCGAGGCTTGTTTAACTCGCGAATAAATTTCAAGTTTATTTCGTGCAAAATTGACGCGTTTGTCGCGTAATGATACCCCGTCGAATCTCGATTTCATTGGATTCGATTGCGACCTGATTGGCTGTTAATTAATCCCTCGAATAATTCCATCAGTTTAGAGAACGACATCCGGCTAACTCGACCGTTTTTGTACGTTAGACAGCAATTCTCACTATTCGCTATGATACCAAAATTCTTAAACAAAAGATATTTTTTCCTCCAACGTGTTGATTTTAAAGTCGTAGTATTTTTAAGAATTCAGAAATGTTAAGCACTTACTCGGTATATTACATTTTTCCAAACTTGGAGAGTTAGAAATATGTTTTCATGAATTCAGAAACTTCGAAATATTCTTTACTTAAGAACTCAAAAGCTTTGGAACGTATCCTTAAAAGCTTGAAAGCTTAAAGGACGAATACACACTCAATTCGGAACGAAGGATTAATAATTGAAGCTTTAATGTACCTTGGCGGTTTCAGAACGGTAGTCAACGTGTTAAAAACGAATTTACGATTTGTCCGACTGCATAAGTCGATGTGTCCGTCATTCTCGTGTAGTTCTGCGATATCGCCATATGGCGCGTCAGCGAACATGTATTGCCTTTTAACTGATCCATATTTCCCAGGTTCACGCGAAAATTGAGTGTCGTTACCTATTAACGCTGCCCCGATCACTCGCTAAATTTTCCACGCAGTATTCCTTTCATGGTACCGGTTGAATGGGTGCTCGTGACATTAAGCACCCTTTAAAAATCGACACGATTAATTTAATTCAATTTTAATCTTAAGTTTTTAATTTAACTTTCGATCACAGACTTATAATTTTGAATTTTTTTTTAATCGAACGTTATAGTTCTGGACATGTATTAAAAATTGTATGAAAAAATTTCCATCGTCTGCGAATACTATTGAAAGCATATTATTAAATGTAAATAGCAAGTTGAGATATTGGATTCGATGAAAATTAATTCTTAATGGATTCAATACGTCACGGTGTAGAAACATTAATAAAGATCAATGAGAAAGATAGTCTTACGGACGATGGAAACTTTTTCAAAAAAGAAAATCCCTCGATTGTCCAACGGCATAATTGAATCGTGCGAAAAGGCAGTAGAAAAAAAAAGAAGAAAGACTGGTCGACTCGTCAGAATCGGCTGCCAGCTGAACCGAATGTTCAATTTCAAAGTTGATTATCGAGCATTCCCAATCAAACGTGGGTTATATCGGAAATCGAAACGCTTCTCAGGTTAGGATCGAAAATACTGGCAGAAAGGCCAATCTTTTGCACTGTTGATCCTTTTCGGAAGAGAAATTCGTTTTTCATGCCGATGATTGGTTCCGGCCTGCCCTTTTGCAGAAGCTTCGGTCTGCTGCAGTTGAAAGAAATACCGAAAATTCGTGAACAATGACAAGAAGAATACTATGTTTAAAGGAACGATAATAATTAGGCAATTGTGTGCTTCATTGCGTCGATTATTTGATACGAAAGAATTTTGAATTTTTTAAATTCCAAAGATTCGTAAGTTCGCTGCTAATAGGTGATCAGGAAGGATAATGAAAGATTGACTTCTGGTCTAATTCGCGCCATTTTACACGCTTGAACGGTAGCGGTAAGTATCGAGCCCAGGCAAGAATATTCCATCAAAGACTTTGAACGAAGGTACAAGCTGATAAAAATGTCCTTGCAGCGAAACAAAAGGCGTTCTAATAGACTATTAAACCATGCCAGAGTGCATGGGTTCGTTCGATCGAGCAAAACGTTCCACGTCATTCGAACAACGAAATCAGAGACGAGAAAATGACTCACGGTTGCTTTTTTTTCATGCATACCTTACGGTTAAAGCGTTTAATTCAACGGATACTTACAATTCCTAGCCAATTCGTACACTTATCGAGTAATTATTTATTTTTATATTTTCAGTTTAGTATAATTTTAATTTATATTTCGGAGACGGCGCAAAATTAAAAATTCTCTACATTGGAAATTGTCCAAATTCTGTAATCCTTTTACATATTTTCACATTAGCAACATCTTTCATTTACACAGTATTTAATTTTGCGCCGTCTCCGAAATATAAATTAAAATTATTTCGTCCTTATTGGTGAATTTCGAAGTCGGTTGTATTTTTCTTCCAAAAATTTTTTTTGAGTTCACTAAACAATCGTTAATAATGCGTGTGATAGATATTTATAATAACATTCTATTGTTAGAAGCAATTGAAAGTCAGAAACTATGTTAAACTGCATAAGAAACGCGTATTAAAATTACAAAAAGTTCAAAGGACTGCCAACAAAGTCCTGTTTCGAATTTCGGTATAGAGTTAGATTCGTAAGAAAGTAGAAATCTTCCCCTTTAATTCGGTTTTTGATTTACATCGATATCTTTATCCGTTCCTGAGATATCGTCGTGTAAAGACAAACGTAATTTTTGTAGAAATTCGCTGCCGCCGCACGCTTGGAGCCAGACAGTGAGTGTCTAGCGTAGCGGTCACGTGGTCATTGTTTATGTCTAACCCTTTACTATTCCTGGTAATGCGTACTATGAATTTCCTAGAAAAAAGTCTGCGGCTCATTCGGGATTTCCCTCGTACGCGCCGGCCGCTATACAAACTTTGAAGCCCTATATCTCAGGAACTAATTAAGATATCGCGTTGCAACAAATTGCGTTATTATGTACGCACTTCCCTCTATCTTCTGAGCTACCTACTGCATAAAATTTGGCCATGTTTTTTTTATATTTATTGCCAGGAATTTCG
The DNA here is from genome assembly GCA_943735885.1 of Stelis phaeoptera. Lineage (NCBI taxonomy): Eukaryota > Metazoa > Arthropoda > Insecta > Hymenoptera > Megachilidae > Stelis > Stelis phaeoptera. The sequence goes on along the minus strand of OX030939.1, from coordinate 6,375,431 downwards.
CCGCCGTTGAATGTTTCGCGTTGAGCTGTGGGATCCTTAATGCGTCAAGTGTTTCCTGTTAATTTAGATTTAAATAATATTAGTTGATACGAAAAGTAATATACAATGATGAAGATTATGTTTCGGTTCGGTAACGTGGTGATATCTGTTGGCGGAAGTTGAATATCCATAAAACTACTGTGCTGTGAATTTTTCTTAGAAAAGAAATGATAGTTTTGAAAGCAAACGAGATCCTGTAGAATTCTCAGGAACCGAGGACATCGACACAGTGTTGAAATGGGTCGATTTCCGGAAAACTGGAGGTAGAGGTAGAACGCATTAAAGTATACTAGCATGTGAGCAATTTCCTTTGATATCTTTCCTAAAGATAGCCTGATATTAGCATTGCTAGGACGACATTAAAAAGACATTAGTTTCAAAGGCTTCTTTCTATCCAGCATAATGGATTCCTTGCATAAGTTGTTCTGGAAATCTACTGTTACCTTGGATATTAATTCTCAATGCAGGAAACTTCCTTGTTTAAAAATTCTTGCATCTAACTTGGCTCAGACTGTGTCATTAGAAAATTATATTTATCACACATTTTTTACTCCACTTTGTTGTGTATCATTGAAATATTGCAAAATCACTATGACAAATAACTTGGATTACGATCTGTAAATTTTCTATTTTTATTGCCATCAAAGGAACTATAGTCAGAACTAGCTTTATCATCTATTATTCAAATATTAACTTTAAAAATGTCTAAATTGTATTCGATGCTTATTATTTGGTTTTGTGTTTGTCAGCCATTTTGACCAAGTATTTCAGAAGTTATTCAAGAATTAAAAATTACCAACATTTTCTCTAAGCTTCCTGGATATCCTGGACAAAATCTGCTGACTATAGAAACTAAAAGACACAGGTAGCTGTTCTGATCCGGAATTAGTGTACCTTCGAAAAGTTAGTACCTATTAGGGTTGAATTCGAATCCGAGATCGTTATTAAATTGACAAAATGGTTACGTAAATGATCAAAAAAAGAGCAAATGATAGAAGGGACGAAGATAAGGAGGGAAGAACCAACGAGCGAAGTCAGAATCGCGAGACAGGTGGAACTCGATAGCGTTAGTCGTGTGTAAAAACTTCTACGACCGACTCATCTTTTACCATCGGTGTTCGAAAGAACACGACGTCATATAACTGAGTGTCAGGGTGAAAATGATCTTTTTATTTCCTGCCTTAATATCTCGTCAGCGGTGATCACCGGGCAGAAACGATTGCCAGTGTCGTTTCAAGAACTGGGGTGTGATTAAAGGATATTCTTACAAAAGAAATCGTACATTATTGTTTCGCAACCGTTTGACACTTTGAGTGGCAAGATGAGATAGTGAACGATCCTTCCAGTTAATAATTGTGCTTTTATCAAATTTAATATCTCGTCTTTGCGACGTTTAACGTCATCGGCTGGACAAACTTTCGAGTGTTCAATAGAATTACTTGCAATTGGCTAATCGAGGAAATAGATTATAGATTCTTGTGAAAATTCAAAGTGTCCAGAAAGTTCTACACCTTCCCAATGTATAAAATAGTTCGTTTGAAAATCTAAGCACCTTAGTTTGATTAAGTTGAGTGACAATTGACCCGACGTCCGCTAACCGAAGGTTAAAGTATATTCGAAGGGGTATTAGATCATAACTTAAGGTCGTAAAGAAAAAGACACTTCGAATCTTCAACTGAAAATTCATAATTTTAACTTGAAATGCTTTTAAAATGCTATAAACTTGTATGTTGCGTGAGCACCATTTTTTAACTACCCTATCGGATACAATTATGTTTCGAAAATTTAATCAAAAAAATCCCGGTGTAGGCGTGTGAAATGGAAAGATTGATCGATTCGTTACTCGGCAAAATTTGTTGTTCCCGCAGAAGATCGATGAGCAAACGATCCCTGTATCGGAATCCATCTTGTTCAATGATAAAGCGGGTAAAAGGGCTCTTCCAATGATTAAACGACCCCAAGCCTTTTACCTAGCACTAGGTTAGACTGTCCTATCATGCGTGAAAAAACGACGAGGGAAATAAGGCGAAAAAATTCGATGCACACTAGGAAACAGTTGACCCATGAATCATCTACCACACCTATCAAAGTTAAACAACTAGCTTCAATTCAGTGAATAATATCGTTGACACGTTAATGGCTTGCTGGTTGCGAAAGCTCGTTATACGCGTGTTTCATCGTTCTATTACTTATTTTTATTCTTCATCTTCGTAACAATTATTATACTTGACAGCACAAAGGAAAGCATTACCAAGGTAATTAAAAATACGACGGCGAATGAGAAAATAAACGAGTTTTATAAAAATATATCAAAAACGCCTTGGTTGAATATCGAGATACTGTAGTTGGAAATTATTCATCAGAGAAATAGAAGTATCATAAATTTATAGATGCTGTTCGCAACATTAGACTATCTATAAATAATTGGCATACAAAAATAGGACTTGACTGCATTATAAATTCAAGAATACTAGTAATTAACGACTCCTGTGTAATATAACTGAGAAATTAATCAACAAAAACAGTAAAAATTCCACCATGATGTTTAACACTAAAACGACTAATTATGGAATAATTATTTTAAATAATTAAATAATTATCAAAACAAAATATTGGATAAAAGGTCTTAAATAATTGAAATAAAAGTCTACATGTAGTATAGAATTTGTTAATTGGCTATTGAATTCGTTAGCTCGATTATTTATCTGCAATTAAATATCGAGCCAGATTTAATTTCAATATGGAAATGCGGCAGAAGTCGAAGGAAAACACGAGGTCCATTTCCGCGGTGGCGAATTAAATTGAACGTTTCCCTGGTCCTCGAGAAAGAAACGAACTTCCGGGTGCCGACAAATCGCACGTTCGTTGATTTTGATAAGCTCGAAACGTCCCCTGTTGAGCCGGACTGTTAACACGGTCGCTGGTCATTTGTCTGTGGAAACGTTAACACCCAGCCACATCCGAATTGCAAATTTCACGATAATGGAAGACGTGCGGCTGAATATAAACTAGCACTCTGTCACCTTTGTGCACGCGAACTTCGCGTTTCTTTAACGACCGTTTGAACGATTTTCATTAGGATTAGCGTTAGGAAGTTGCACGAAATGGGACAAACTCGACGACTCAACCCATTATGACCCAAATGTTTATTACAATTATACCGTCACCTGTAAATATTCATCTTAATTATTCGGTAATAATAGAGATCAACATCCTGAAGGTATTTCCAAGAATTTATGGGTTAACAAAAATGTATATTTGTCAGAAGAATAAATGAAAGGAAGTAGTTGTCCACTCTACACGTGACTCGTATCACGTGGCACGAGTTACACTCGTAACACTGTAGCACTGTAACCTCAGAACACCTCTTCCTTGTTATTATTTGAAAATTATCCTCGCTAAAGTGAATATTTAGACAGCTTTCTGCGCCTGAAATTAGATACGCCATATATGTAAAAAGGAAAGATTCTTTTTAGAAAAATTTCGAAACGATGAAACCAAAGGTTGGTAACAATCAACTTTCATTATTTACCTACTCGTCTCGACGTAATCAGAACACGGTGTACGGATTAATTGTGTTGCAAGAGCAACGCAATTACAGTATCTGGAAACTCATTTCTCAGGGCACTTTAATGCGTTCTATGAGTTCGATAAACATGCCATGCTAACAGCATTTGCGTGTAATCACCTTGCATTCCTTGTTCTGTCGTGTAATCCTTGATTTGTCGAGAGCAAACCGACGGGCGAACATAAAAAAGCGTTTTCGTAATCGAAGGTAATCGCGACAGAATGCGGATGTTTGTTTTCAGAAAATTTCGAGGCAAAGGTGAGAAGGCTGGACGAATCGTAAAACGGTGACAGAAGGAAACTGGCCAAAGTTGCACGTAACTGAAATCGAGGGACTTTCGACTTCCGATCCAATGAACGACCGTTCTCTTGAATCACCAGTTGTTTGTTATTGGAAATAATTAATCATAGTTAAAGTGAATATCGAACTTTACTATGGCACTGGACAACTTTGATCAAAACACGAAAGGTTTGTAAAATCATTATTCTCGTCTTTAAAATCTACGTAATTGTCGCCTTCACAATGAAATCGTTTGAAGAATTTAAGTGGTCATTTAAGTTGGGAAGATAAAACTTTGTTATAAAGATTGCTAGATTGTAGATATTTTAATTTTCGTACCTAATAAACGTACCTAATAAAACTACAGACGATCAAATGAACGATCAATATCGTTTTACAGAACGTTTTCTCATAGACGTGCGAAAGGAACACGAGGTACGTCGAAATTACCAGGCTACCGTTGACTAATTGCAATTTCACGGAATTTCCATCACCCTGGTCGGACGAGTCATGTCGTCCTACGAGGGACACGTTTACGAGCGGAATCTTACTTGAAGACGCCAGTGACGCAAGGGGAAACAGGGCTGGCTTTGGAAGCTTGCAAATTAAAATGTCAACGCCCGCCACGGACCCGTTGCCGTCCACCGTTTCCGGGGAATTGACAACCGTTCTTGTACCGACCGTTACCAAAATCGATACACGGCTGGACGCCAATCCTATCTCGGTGGTTCTGGCGGTGTCGATAGTCTGCATTTTATCGCCGATCACCGTCACCGGAAACTCCATTATCTTGGCCGCGTTCTATAGATACAAGAGGCTGAGGACTGCGTCCAATTACCTGCTGGTCTCTTTGGCAGTCAGCGACTTTGGGGTAAGCGGTTCAGATCGTTCAATTCTATTCGTATCGAGGACCCATTAACCCCTTTAATTTCGTTAATCGTACTTTTTATTTCCAAACTAATATATCTGTTATCTTCACGTTATAATGTTGATTAGATAAGTATACAAATCTCTAATAACACGGATGATGGATTTCTCTATAAAAATTCTGGTATCACGCGACATTCCAGGGTGTATATCTATTTCAAAAAACCCGTTTCTTATTTTAAATAGCAAAAGTTATATCCAACCTACGTTATTCCAGTGTTTCCACGCAACCCTCGTGTTAACAGTCGTGCCAAAAGTTAGCAACTCTTACACAGGAAAATCCAACGTTACTTTCGCACAGGTCGGGGTGTTCATGCCCTTTGGGATGCAGCTAGAACTGTCCGGTCTACCAGAAAATGGTGTTTCCACGTTGTGCATCATACCGTACTGCATCGTAATAGCTCTGTGCAGCGTGAGCGTGTTGGTGACAGTAGCGATTGCCGTGGATCGGTTAACTTCATTGGCACAACCCCTGAGGTATAAGAACATCATCACTCACAGCAGCATCGAGAAATACATAGCCGTCTTCTGGATCTACGCGATCGCTGTCGGTCTTTCGCCTTTGATCTACGCCGAGGTGACTGGGGAAACCGATCAACACAGGTGGGTGGATTTCGAATTCGATTTCTGAACAGTGTCATTCTTTTCGACTTGGAACGTTCGAATTGAGACTCGGGTGAAATTCAGAGGACATTTTGAGGGGACGGGAATAATACATTTCGATTTTCGATAGGAAATTAAGCGGTAATGTTAATATTAATTATTTTCGTATCAAAGCCGAGAATTGATTACTTTGCATTCAGTAGGATTTATCATTCATCATTCTTAGATATTTACCTTGAAGTTTATTTAAATGAATGCGACCATTTTCTATATTTTTCTGATCATATGCTAAACTCTTTCGTGAGATAACAAGAATATTAAATTCAGAGGCACGCCCTGCATGTATCTGCCCCGATTCCGTACGATAACTGAAAAGTCTATTCAACAAACATTTCGAAAATTGTTAAAATCAAATTGGCAAGCAGTCACGTTCCTCAAACAGAGACAAAACGAATGAATCGATTCCTTTTTCCTTTATTCTTTATATTTTTATTCCAAATTTCTAAATTTTTGTTAAAGAAATTAGAAATTTGAATCTTTCAAATTTTTCTGCGAATTTGATATTTGATAATTATTAAAATCATAAAAGGTGGTTCTTTCTTTTATTAATTAGACAGAGCCGAGTTAAGTTTTCTCTTTGACGGTACAGAATAAATAAGCGCTATCCAAATGAAAATAAGATAATGATCATTTGAAAAGGGATAAAGGGATCCTCTTTGTCTCCATACGTAACGTCTATAACGCTTTATTCGACCCACCCTGTAGGTCATGGATGCTTATATAAGCAACGTAAAGTAACGGCTTTAGCTTGGGCACGTGTTGCGTTCGCGTCAATGTAACCAAGCATGATCCAATCTCTTTATATCGGTCAAGTATCAAACGTCAAAGGGAATTGCCAAAACATAACTCAGCTGTTTCCCAACATCGGCGTAAACAGTTGCAAAACGCGGACATAACATTCTGTGCAATTTGCCAATTTGTTGAAAATCTTGAAATTTAGCAGCAACGGAGCTCACGATTGGTACAGTTCGATAGCAAAGAAATAAAACTCTATTATGATCAGGTCTCGATAAAAACGACCCCTAAATCGTTGGGGCTCGATAAAAATCGACCCTCGAATAACCATTGGCTCGTAAAACTAGACGATGACAGTTCCTAAGCCCAACAACGGAACTTTCCGAATCATAGAATTCAATCACGATCATTCTCAGGTCCTGGTGACAATAATTTCCTAGTCGTAAATTTAATCGAAACGATTTCGTGCCCTTTCTCGTCGATTTTAACGAACATAACAATGATCTAATGTGCTCGATCTAAACCATCCCCTGCGTGTACCATTTCAGCAACATTGGATTTGTTAATTTTTGATAAATATTTAAATTCATTTTTCTAAAGGTATCTCGTATATTAGTTTTATTATTTAAGCTTTTTTATAAGTGGATCAACTAATAATAATTCATAAATATTTTTCCATACTTCTGCGTTTCCATAACAATCGTCATCTAAATGAAACCGTTGCATAACAAATGCACCGAACCACCTAAAATCGAAAGTCCGCTTGACAGTTGAACGTTGAAAGAGAAAAATGGGACAACGATTGCTAAGAATATCGAAATCATTGAGTAACCGTTCGACGAATTCTGTTTGCATCGCGGTGGCACGTGTACCGCAAATTGACGAACGTGTACCACGTCGAATCGAATCAATTAGACGATACTGAAACTCGCACTAGTTCCACAATGAAACCGGCTAACGAGCCAAACTAATTTGCTTTCTGTTACAGCGGCAATTGTAGATTCGGCGCGGCGGTGTTACCACCTGTGAGGGTGTTCCTGGTGGTTGCAGTATGGGCACCCAGCGCCCTTGTCCTCCTCGGTTGTTACATGTACGTGTACTTGGTAGCACGTGCGCACGCGCGTGCCATTTATACGGTGGAACTGTCGTTCAGACATCAAACGCAGACCCTGCCATTGCCACGTTACGGTCAAACATTGGCAGTTACGGTCGGGGCGTTTCTCATCCTTTGGCTTCCATTTCAGGTTGGTATATATCCTATCCTTTCGGTTAATTAGTCCACGATAGACACCTCCGCAAAGCTGACTTTGTGGCGTTGCCGTTCGAACCGGTCAAACCGATAAACAAACAATCTATTCAAAGGTTTCGACCGTCTTGATTAGTTTCATCAAAGTATCATATTGTTAGAAATTAATTTCTAAACAACAGGACAAAGGTATTTAAGAATGGTATAAACAAATTTGTTTTTCACGATTTTCTTTACGAATAAATACCACGAACCGTATGATTCCTGAAACAAAATTTCAATTTTTACGATAGTTTAACTTTTAATTATTTTAATCGATCGAATTGCAATTGAGAAATATTTTATCTAATTCTTTAAAAGTCTGCCATTGATAAGATACAAGTGTAAATTTTATTATGAAAATGCTGCTGGTGTGCTCTAATGTCAGTGTTCATATGGATCGAGAAAAATAATGGTACGATGCGAAACATGGACCTCGAGAGTCCATGTTAGCTACGTCTGGCTATTATTATTCCCGCACTACCGCCTCGTCCAACATACGCTACATCAATTCTACTTTGTCAAGAGCATACGCTCGTTGCCGTCTCTGAAACAAAATTTAACCGCGACGTATTCTGCATATTAAAACTGTATGCATAGGTGCACCACCTCCATAAAGTGTGCTTCTTATGGTGGTACACTCAGGATTGAACCAAGACTCTGTGTGTCCCAGAGCTACCCAGAAAAGGAGGTCTCCTGATCAGAGGTGTATGAAACTAATAAACCAGATACGCATTGGCGCGGAGAAAACTTAATTAAAAAGCCTTTAATAACATATAAAATTAGATAATAGTTCTGCAGCAGTTTTTAAAGTAAAGAGAATTGTTAATTTTGAAGTTAACACATGAAATTGACTTTGATAGAAATTTTCTACGAGCGATGCTTAAATTGTTTCATAATGGGAGCAAACGGGATGTTGTGTGTTAATGGTTTTAACAAATATCAAAGGAACAAAAGTGAATTTTAAGCGTCGCAATTGAAATGGAATTCTGGTTCGACAAAGGGAAATAACACTTTTACGTGTTCGATCGTTGCTGCACAAACGGTCCTTTGTTCTATTTCGATTGAACCGACGTTTCACGTTAATGAAAATTTCGATTGAACATGAATAATCGAGCCATAATTTCGGTCGGTTTCCCTTTTGAACAAAACGGTGGAATATTGCACCTCGAGCAAAATAAAATCATGTACAGATAGGTATTGCATATGTCTGATATTCTCCTTTCTTTCTTCAATTTTAAAATTCCGCTTATTTGCGATTGAAAATTTGGTTAAAAGATTAGAGACCGATCGATACTATCGGAATCGAAACGATGACGGGATTTTCAAGATCGATCCACTTCCACCCCCGACGTGGAAAAGTTTCGAGGAACTGAAGGGTGAACAACGACGTAGTTTAGGAAATTACAGTAAAGAAGAAGTTGTTGCGGAAGCGGATGCTCGCTAACCGTGAGCAGGAGGAAGCTGAGCTTCGAAGAAACTCGTGGAACAGCTCTTTTCTTTTTGCCATCGTGGAAAACCTTGGTGGCGAGGATAATTACTAACAATTTCGAGTAATTCGGTTTTTTACAATGCACACTAATAAATTTCACAGAGGTTCAAATTGATCCTTTCACTCCGAAGAATATGAAATTTTGTCAAATTTCCAAAAAATATAATATTCTGAAATTCCGAAGTTCCTTAAAATATAAACATTTAAAAATTGTTTAACTCGGTGCTTCAAGTCCCTAGTTCCGAAGTAATATGACAAAAACTCATTATTTAATTCCATTTAGAAAACTAAATGATTCTATAATTTTCATTATTACAATGTTCGAGCAATTAATCGTGCAAACACAGTGAAACTAGAAGGCGGAGTATTTCCAATGCGTGAAACGAGTTACGCGTCTTGGTTCAGTTGTCTGTATCGAAGGGGATTCACAATGCTGAACCGAACCATTTCCATATTCCTGTTCGGGTGCGAAAACAACCGAATGCCAAATGCACATAGATTTTGGTTCGTGCATGTACCACAAACGTTCATTAATGGAAGTTAAGACAAATAGCTCGAGTTCTAGACTGCACATTACACCGACAACCAGCGTGATTCGTACTCTGTGTACGTACATTCATATTCATCCGCACGGGGCGAAATCAACCACTAACCTTAAACAGTTTATCAAATTTTGGATCCATTCTTACGAATGCACTCTGCGTTTTACGAGGTGTTACAAAAAAAAAAAAAAGGAAAGAATCGATCAAAATAATTAAGTAATATTTGTTTATGTTAAGTAATATTTTGTTTATGTTGATAAAGGCCCAAAATTGGAGTCACACGCTTTATCTTTTAAGGAATTTTAGTAAAGTCTAAATCTTGAATCTGGGTATTATTAGATTTGCATATCAAGAATGGAGTAATTTGAAAAAGATCCAAAACTGGGACTTAAGCATTACTTAGCACATAAATTAAATATTAAGTAATTTGGAAAGCACAAATTGGTCCTGTTTATTATTTTAAATTTACAGATAAACTTAACATAACTAATTGTAACCAGATCATCATTAATCCTTCTGATGGATCGAAAATTTTTGTTACAGACCTGCATGCTGTTGGATATCTTCTGCGGCACCAATATCCTTAGCGAATGGACGGTGGTGTGGCTTGGTCTGCCCATCATGGCTCACAGCGGCGTGAACCCGTGGATATACGCTTTCCATCACGGTGAAATGAGGGTGGCGGCGGGCAAAATCACGGAGGAATTGGTCGCGTTGTTCGGCGTGACACCCAGCCGTTATGGATGTTCCCCGATGAGGCGAGGTTCCAATACGAACATGGAATTGGCCGAAGTGAACAACAGCAACGATGGCAGACGGCATCCCGTGGAGGATTGTTTTGCTGCCAAACAAAACAGCACTTTGTACGCGAGCAGACGGTGTCTGGAAGTATCCGGCGGACACGCGGATATCTCTCCCGAGAGAAACGTCGATCACACGTCTTCCGGTAGCAAGCAGGCGGACGTCGTCGAGGAGGACATCCACGATCTGACGAAGATGCTCGATCTGAAGTACATAATCGATCGAAATCACATGATCGATTCGAATCACAACATCGACAAGATCAAGAACATCAAGTACCTGTTGGACCCGACGTTCAACAAGATCAGACACCTGAGGAGGCTGAATCAAAAGCGGCTGACCAGCAAGAACTTCTCGAAACCGTCTGAGCCGAAGTTCATCTCGTATCAGAACCTGAAGACCGACGGCACGATCAATCGCAAGGCGACGCAGATGAACACCATGTCGGATCCGGTGCTGAGTGCCGACAGTCCTACAGTTCACGCCAAAGACTTCAACGACACCCTCAGTCCGGTGAACAGCAAACGAAGGAACTCGAATCTGTGCTCAATGTCGGATTCCAATATCAAAGCTGCGTCCGGTCTCTCGTCGGAGGTAAATCTGAGACTTCCAAGCGACAGGAACATCGTCGAGACTCATAGGTACTCGGTGCAGAATCTGGACCACAACAAACACGAGGGCGGCGGGCTAGCCAAGCACATAATGTTGTCCAGACAGTTGGAAAATCAGAAAAGATTCCAGATACATCCTCGGCTACGGGTGAAGATCAACAACATCGATCGAAACAGTCCGAACTTGAATCTAAGACTTCAAAGTAGTTACACATCGCCACCCACGCCCGATAGTGCAAGATCGAGTCTGCTGAGCAGTCCAAGGCAGAAGTCGTCCCCCAAGCACATGACCATTATCTCGAACAAGCTCGCCACTGTTGGCAATTATGTAGAATCGGGATTGGATCCATCCAGGATGCTGCAGATAAGAAAGAACATGGAGATATTGAAACATTCCGAATCGATCAATACCATCGAACCGATCACTCACTCGAGATTGTTAGAACCGTACAAACTGATGGAGACACTGACAGTACCTACGATACACTCGGAGCCACCGAGTCCCATAGATCCTCTTCCCCTGGCCTCTTTGGAGGAGGAGGATGCGAGGAACGTGGAGACGTCGAAGCCTTCCATTAATATCGATCGTTCGAAATCCCTGTTGGGTAACAGGAGAAGTCCGGTTAGACACTCGGATCCTGTGATACCATCCATCTTGCTGAATATCGAAGACTTCAGCGAGAAGACTGAGAATTCCAAAGATAAATCTAGTCAAGACAGTTCGTCGAACAATCTGACCCCCACTGGTCAGGTAACATCGATGGAACCTATCGATCTATTCGAGGCTCTGTTGAAGAACTCCGAAAGGTGCAGAGAAGGTAGGCTACCCGAGCCGATCTTCGGCGAACACGATTCCACGAGGTTCAGCTCGAGGAGACCGTCGGACTCGAAGTGGTCCGAGTCGTCCAGGAGTCAAGAAGTGTTGTCGAACGTGGTGACGGAACACCAGACGTTTCCTTCTTCTTATTCCGTGAACAATTTCCAAGTGTGTAACAGTGGCAGCGACCTGAACGATCTTACGTCCTTGGACCCGTTCATGTGTCCCGACGCGTTGACCTCGTCCTTGAGGGAGTCCTTCTTCAGCGCCCCGTCCGTACCTGATTCCGAGATATTCACATCGTTCGAGGAGAACGACGACTCCATCTTCACGCCGGACTCCGAACGGGACGTGTCCCCGTTCGATTCCATGTCGGCCATAAACCCGAAGAAGTCGACAATAGAAGATGAGCTGCAGAGTAGATCAACGGAGGCCGTGTTCCGTAACAGGTGTCTGTCGACCAGGTCCTGCACGATCCTGAGATTAGAGCCGTCCTTACATCGAAGCAGGCTGAGAGTCAAGACAGGCGCGGATTATATTATGAAGGATACGTCCCTGAAGAAGAACCCGCGACTGGCGCCTCTGGCCATCCCCACGCCCACCGAGATTTGCACTCCCACGTTCGAGTTCGTCTCAGAGATCAAGGGTGACAACGGTGTCGGTGTTCGAGTGTAGAATGAAACTTTGAATTTCCTCTCGAATCCGAACCTTTGAAGTAAAACAGAACTGTGAATTCTTCTTCGAATCGAATGCATTCAACTTCGAATGAGGAGAAATCGAGAAACAATTAAGCTCTGATATTTCCTTCGAATCTGAAAGTGTTGGGGGGGATTGAGTAACACCATCGAGCCGGTACCATCGGCTCTGAATTTTCCTTCGATCGCCAAAGGACTGGTTCGTTGAATTGTTTTTACGATGTACCATGTTGTATGTAGAGTGATACGATTACGTCGCGTCTGTATTTTTATATAACAGTTCGAGAGTCTGCTGAAGAAATTGCTATGTCTAATCCGTTCAACCCTTTCGCTACTACAAAATAGGAAACATGCAGTTATAATTAAAAAATGACTAGAAATGATAACACAATTTCTTTCGTAAAAACTAATTTTTAAACAGCTTTATTACGTTTGATGGTTCTATAAGCGAACGTACGATAGTGTCGCGAAAGGGTTGAGGGGATGTACTTAAAAACAAATCATAGATTATTGTGAAACAATGGAAACGAATCTTCAAGTTGGACTGTGATAGTACGACGTGTCTTCAGCGGGGTCATAGAGGGATCACGTGAGAAAGGAAATCGTATAACGGTGGCTGTATCGATAATTAATCGTTCGACTCCTATAGACAAATTGTTCACGAATGAAAGAAAATTTGTACATCAATTTAACTTGTACAGCCCGAAGGCTTTAAATCCTTGATTGAAATTCGACTTTAGACTAGTCAAAATTTCGAGGAGTCTTAGGATTGAAATCGTAATTTATGTTTGTATGGGTATATTTGATACAATATAGAGTGAGAAGTAAAACTAAACCATTAGATAACATTACAATTACTTTCATATTTTCATTTTAAATCGATCTCTAATTGAAAATATTCGAGTACAATGGTTCTCGTAGCAATAAAAAAATATTATTTATGGTACCAAACGCACCGATAACACTAACAGCTGCGGGATTTTAAATTATTTAATATCGATTTTTTTGTCCGAGTAAATAACAGTCTTTTGGAAAATTGGTTCCACAGGTTCAGTTCTGCTCCTCGCTGTAAAATGGAATGTTCATATTGTCAGAAGGGAAGCGACGAGCGTAATTCACGTAATCAATCGTTCGCTGATACAGTGTACTCGTTATTGGAAACGTTGAATACGTCGCGACAACCTTTCGAAACGTATATTATTGTATCGATTTGTATTCAGGAGACTTTGTTCCATTGATTGCGGCTATTTCGATCGATTTGTACGCGTTTCAGCTTGTCGTGAGGCGAGTTACGCAAAATGTTTCCCCGAAAGGAAGAAAATCGAACAAAGTCAGCTAAATTACGGACTACAGCTTGTGTACCTGATTAAAGTTGATAATTTGCAGGCGAATGTCTGGTAATCTCGGAGATATTGTACAATTCATGCGCTCTGAAAGAAATAAGAAAACGATAACGAATGGTAATTTATGTTTCTCTTTTTTTTTCTTTTTTTTTTTTTTTTTTTTTTGTAAAATCAGTGAAATCTGTCATTCACAATATCTGAATTTCATTTTACCCTTTCATTTCTCTTTCATACTAGTCACTATCGATCACTTAACCAGATCCATTTTAATTTAACGCACACGACATGACGTGCGGTACGAACCTGGCACGGTTGGTGAAAAGTTCTCAAAATGTGGCCAAAAGTGAAAAATTATTTCAACGTCAACGTTACCCTTAATCCTTTCTAAAGTAAACATTGCTTTAAATTAATTTATACGAATTATTTTTATCCAGTTTAGGCTGTATAATTTTATTCAAATTAATTTATAATCTTCATTTACTTATTGAATTTAAATGCAAACTATGGGGAAAATTCCATAAAACATGAAACATCCAATAAATAAATTATAATAAAATAAGAAACCAGGGATACACATTCCCGTGGCTCAAAAATTTTTCGGACACTTTGCGTCCATTTACGTTTTCAAAACAAAGACATTTTAAATATCGATGCTTCGACTCGAATCAATTGTCCGGGAAAGGGTTAAGTAAAGAAATTTGACAAAAGTAAATATCCATGCAACGTTTTAACGAACAGCGCTCGTTCAAAGTGAATAAGAATTGAATATTTACTGAATCGTTTATTTCGATTTTTCCATTGATTAACTTTAGGCTTCATTTTCAAAAGTTTTCACCACTGTGCTTCGAAACGAAATCAATTTCATCTGCGATTTTCGAGAAATCGACGTTTAGAGTACACTAACTCGTATTTTTCTTTGCGAGATCGTGCAAAGATCCGTAGATATTCGTAGGATAAAGTCTAACGACAGAAAATCGTTGTTCCAACGTGTTACGTCTTCTTCGACGCAAAAAGTCGCGATCGCTGTAGTTTGCGCGAGATGTAAATTTCTTTAATAGTAGAAGGAACGTAAGGACCAAAGAAAAAAGAAAAAAGCGTTTTCGATACAAACGAGCCGTAATCCGCGTCGTCAGTCCTCGACGTATATTAGACGACCGTTGATCAACGCAAAAATCGATTCCTGTTCTTTTATTACCTCCGCCAGACGCTCGATTTGTCTGACCTTTGACATTGTTCCACGGACAGGTTCCATCAGAATGACTCTAATTTTTTATATCGCGTCGCTGTAAAAGTCGCTTCGCTAGCCACGGGATTCTCTAACAATTATCCAACGGGACTTTTGCGTAGATGGTCCCTTGAAATAAATCAAGTCACTGAATGCCAATTAAATGTTGAAACTACTTTTATACATAGGTTCGTCAGACGAAGTTATTTTCGTCATACATATTACGCGATATTTTTTATCAAGTGTGCGCGTATCGTATTTATCGATCATGTAGCATCAGAACTATCATCCTCTTCTGTTATTATCTTCGTTTGGAGGTAATAATATGGTGCGCAAAATTGCTGAACCCTTTGGCCGTTGAGTGCATGGTAATTCAACAGATTATCTATCAGTCGGAAATAGAAGTACAAACACTATTACTTTGAATCTTGATGGTAATTAATGATTATGAGTAGTAACCTTTATTTTCAATCTTTTCTTAATTTTGGCACACCTTTCGTTTCTTTATTTCAATGGTGTTGTAAATGAAAGACTAACGATCGAAGGTTTACTAATTAAACTTTACACTTTAATCGGCGAACCGTTGTGTGTGAGTTTAATTAACATTAGTTGTACCAATTTGCGACAAATTCAAATATTAAATTTAAAATATTGCACCGCATAGTTTTCTATTAAAACATATTCCAGGCAAGGGATCGAAACTTTTGCCAAATATTAATTTCTCATTGCTCAGTAAAATAATCCTCGGTATAATAATAATACACGAAAAGTTCCATACTTATATGAATCAAATATTTATATATTAAAAATGTGTGTAAGAATTGTTTTTCAACAAACAGAATTGAACGAATAATTTAATAGTTTGTTCGAATTTTTATTTTTACCAATTCGACCTGTATCTCGTTACTGTGCGATGTAAAATATTTGTCAAAATCATTCATCGTTCGTTGGAGGAGAATACTGAATTTCCTGTATATTCTTTCGTAACAGTTGAAAAAAAAAATCGAACCCTATCTACCTGAAAATAAACGCTTTACTGTGTTAACGACTGTAAACGATGTACAATCAACTTCTTAATTATACGAGCGATAAAACAAGGCGGAAAGAATAGGTTTCGTGTTTTCAATTCCTTGCAAGCGATTCTTTTTTCTACGATGTGTCTTCCATTCGATCGAAGTCATGAAAGAACAGAGTAATCACCGCGTTTATTGTGTTTCACGGTTCGACTGCGCTTCAAGATACACGCGAAGCAAGGCTTCCTGTACAAATAAAGAATCTAACGTGTGCCGGGGCGAGAGGCGCTGATATATTTTTATGAAAAATAGTATTTTATTGTTCTTTGTAGATATCGAGAATGTTTCAAATAAAAACATCGTAACGTACAGTTTCACGTAACCAATAATTCTACTTCATCGTTTCAATTAATATGATTATGTAACAGCCCCCTCCCTTTTGTTATCATTTTAAATACAAACGAAACAGAAATAAATTTCTTTACTAACAGTAAAAATACTATTAACAATTTTCTACATTGAAAATTGTCAAGATTCTTTAATCCTTTTACATATTTTCACATTAGCAACATCTTTCATTTACACAGTCTTTAATTTTGCGCCGTTTCCGAAATATAAATTAAAATTATTTTGGTGAATTTCGAAGTCGGTTGTATTTTTCTTCCAAAAATTTTTGTTGAGTTCACTAAACAATCGTTAATAATGCGTGTGATAGATATTTATAATAACATTCTATTGTTAGAAGCAATTGAAAGTCAGAAACTATGTTAAACTGCATAAGAAACGCGTATTAAAATTACAAAAAGTTCAAAGGGCTGCCAACAAAGTCCTGTTTCGAATTTTGGTATAAAGTTAGATTCGTAAGAAAGTAGAAATCTTCCCCTTTAATTCGGTTTTTGATTTACATCGATATCTTTATCCGTTCCTGAGATATCATCGTGTAAAGACAAACGTAATTTTTGTAGAAATTCGCTGCCGCCTCACGCTTGGACCCAGACAGTGAGTGTCTAGCGTAGCGGTCACGTGGTCATTGTTTACGTCTAACCCTTTACTATTCCTAGTAATGCGTAGTACGCATTTCCTAGAAAAATGTCTACGGTCGCGCCCATTCATAATTACCGTCGTACGCGCCGGCCGCTATGCAAACTTTGAAGGCCTATATCTCAGGAACTAATTGAGATATCGCGTTGCAACAAATTGCGTTATTATGTACGCACTTCCCTCTATCTTCTGAGCTACCTACTGCGTAAAATTTAGACATGTTTTTTTATATATATATTCTCAGTAAAAGCTGAGAATTGTTCAAAATGTGGTTGACAAATGGTACCCGACCTGCACATCTAGAGGCGAGATGATGAACTACTAAACCATAGCGAAGTATTGGTAACATACCAACATCTATCGTTCAGCTTCGTTCCGATAGATAACGTAACGAGTTCGTTACAAAGCGCGTTAAATCTTGTAAATAAGGATTATTTAATAAATTTCTTCCATTTATATTTAATTATAGATAAGTAAAAACGATATACATGATTACAAGCTTCTTCTGTATGACCACTGGCAAGAAATAAGCATGAATTTGTTCAGTTTCACAACGTTTAATAATAATTACAATGCAAATTGATTTCTAAAATTCATAATCTCTGTTAACAGACTAAAATATAACAAAAATCAGAATTCTACAAATATAATTAACTGTTTATAACCAATCACAGTTAAATTAGGAAACTAGAATCAGCATGTAACTTCATAGTCGTGACTCGATAGTCACATGCGATACGTCACTGTCCGTTTCAAAACCGAAAAAAAAATTCTTCGTGTCAAAAATTCTCCTCCAACCAATATACAACACTACAATCCACATTCTTCAACTCCGTACCGATAATGACCTGTTTCGGTGGTCACGACGAACAGATCTACATAGTGGAGATGCTGGTCCACAAGTTAACTCTGACAAAGAATAAGATCAATGACATAGGCGAGCACCCAGTCGGCGTGAAGATCAAGTTCCTCGATTTCCCCGTGTTCGAGATCACCCGCGAGGACTTCTACTCGCTTAAGCCATCACCGCCAGAGGAGGACGGCACCCTTCACTTCATGGTAGGCAGAAGCTGCGTGTTCGTCAGACAGCCCAAGGATCTCGTCAGGGAATTGCAGTCCACGAAATTAATGGTGGGCGTGTTTCGAATCAACGACACCTATCCAACGGCTGAAACGGAAATAGCTCTGCCAGGCTGCATGTGCGACCAGGTAGCCATGGCTCAGAACGACGTAGCTAATCTACCCAAACCATTCATGATAAGAGGTAGCTACAACCTGACGGATCCTGGTGATAATCCATCAGGCACCATAGAGATGGAATTACGATTGACCTGCCTGGGTCGGGCGATTATGACCCACTACGAGCTGCATCCCAAGTTCTTCGCCTTCAGGAACCACGGCAAAGAACGAGAATTCTGCGTAAGGCGTATGGTGCCGCCAAGTTACCAGCCGGATGGGGTTGGCAAGGACGTCTCGGAGTATCCTGACAAGACAACGTTGGACGAACTGAAAGGCATAACGAGAGAACCCAAAGGGAAGCGGAGGAAAGGAGGAAAGGGGAAGGGTAAAAGAAAAGGCAGAAGATGATTATCGTTAACTTTCTGAATTGACCACCCGGTATGACTCTGCCGTCACTGAACTGTGTTGATTATCGATACGATTGCTATGGTGACTAAGAAACTGACAGGTTCGATGTGTCGGTGCGGTTAGATTCCAAATCCTTGGACGTGAAACAACCACAAAATTAATGGCACGTTTTGAGTAAAGTGTCAGTTTAAAAGCCCTCGCGAGTTTCCGCTCTAAATTCTCGTGCAGACAGCATCAAACAGGATGAAAAATGGCTTTGAAGAAAAGGACCGCGAAATCGCAGGAACAACTTTACATGCTTGAAGTGATGATCGACCGAGTAACTTTAAATCCTGAACAAACACCAGAGATCAAAGAGCAGGATCTGATCGTTTGTGTGAAATTCATCGATCTTCCAGAATGCGAGATAAGTATCCCCGAAAAGAACCCTGAAGATGCTGATGATTCTAACAGTTTTGGGTACGGTAAGTCGTGTCTGTTTAGCAAAACACCCAGCTGCCTTATCAAAGCTATAAGATGGTCACCTCTGTGCCTGGAAGTGTATCAAAAGGAATCTGCCTCTTCGACGAAGAAAGACCGTGCTCTTTTGGGTACGGCCAGGATGTCCATACCCGCCTGTATGTGCAATCACGTGATCAAGGCTCAGAAAGAAAAAAAAGAGTCATCCACGCCGTGTGTGGCAAAGGACACGATTGACGTAATCGATTCCAGCAACAAAATATTCGGTAATGTGTCCGTGATTCTCAGATTGTCCTGTTTCGGAAGTTCAATAGTCAAAAGGTTCTCTTTGAACGAAAAGTCCTTCGTGTTAGAAGATTCGCCGCTGCAGAAGTTCCTATGTCCTTACTTAGCTCACGAAAGCGCCAAGGATGAGGACGGTAAACCTGTGCTAAAGCGACCAGACTCTCCGCCACGTATTAACATGAACGACCCAGCATTCAAGACCCTGACATCAGCTGAAAAATTAAATGATTCTAAATACAGGGAGCTGGTGTACAGAACGTACCCGAACGAACCAACGTGCTGTTGTTTGCCAACGAACCGATCGACTCATCCCATGAAATGTCGCTCGGGATGCACCCGTCCATGCTGTATGAAGCTGAGGAATCCTAAAATACTGGACACGCAAGGGGATAAACACGTGAATGATGCTTTGGTGAATACATACTGCGTGAGCAATCCTCTACCCATGCTAGAACGAGATACGCCATCTTGTAATAAAACTAGACTTAAAGGTGGTGGAGACATAGAGCAGCTGTACATAGGTTCTGTTGGCACCAAATGGATCGACGACACGGATTACAGCTGGTACAACGAGAACCACAACGTGCAGTCCCGACTGGAAGGCGGAGGAGAGATCAAGATGACCAGTTGCAGCTGTTCCGGTGGCCCAGTGCCAGTTCCGCTGCGACGATCTTCATCTAAAGACAGAGACGTGATAAGCATGTTCGATGCTTGCAAGCCTCGGATAACTTCGACTGGGGCGAAGGCCAGTTGCGTTTGTCCCGGTAAGGAAACACCGACGTGGCCCAGGGGCGCTGCCAGATGCATGAAGAAGCCATGCATGGGGATCGACTGCCTGATACGAGCCTTCGAGGAGGCTCAAGAGTTTGTCAATTCCATTGGAAAGGTGCCAGGTCTGCCTGGACTTGGTCTGATGGATCCCTCTGAGAGTCCATACTTCGGTAGGGACATAGACAAAGACTACGTCACTCAGGAACCACCGTCAGAACTTCAAAAGAAGAAGACACAAGCTGGAAGTGCCCAAAAACCAGAGGGTCCTAGGTGTACTGCTCCCTGTAGTTTAACTGTTAAGCCTAGTGGTGATATTCGTCCTTTAATGCCTTCACCTTATGCACCTTCCACTACAGTAGGACTACCAATACCTCCACGGCTGGGAATCGTACGGGAAGCCATACCTATTTTGCCAAAAGTCAGTTCAGTAGCTGGAAAACACAAGAAGGCACACGAGAAGAGGGAAGAGAAGGCGGATAAGCACAAGGAGCTCGATCTCAAAACCTCAGGCCTGATGGACATGGAGATGGGTCCATGCGGAGAACCGAGATGTAAATCCAGAAGGAAAAGACCTTCGGATATCTTGAGCGTGGACCATAGCGCTGCCACTATCTCTTTGAAGGGGCGAGCCAAGAAGAGACCGAAGCCGCATCGTAAGGGAAAGGCGCCCAAAGGAAAATCGAAACGCCGTCGTAACCCTGGCCGTCATGAAACTCCGTCCGACAGTTATGGTGGTAAACCGCATGGCAATCTATCTGGCAACCTACGTAGCAATCCACGTAGCAGTTCACGTGGCAATTCTTCTGGAAAACACAAAGTTAAAACGTCAACTCCGTACGATAAGACTGGCCGCAAAGAACACGAAAGGGCTACGTTCGACAGAACAAAGCAAAATCTCCTAGGTCCAGGTGGTGATCTCAGTCCCATCTCACATCCAACAATCGACGTCAGCAGGCGAATAATGAGATACGTCTACTTCGCTGGCGACTACTATCCTGGAATAGTGTACGGTCACAAAAACTGCATCGACATACCCATGAGGGTCCCGGCAAACATGGGCTGGCTATGGAACACCATGGCCACGGCGGGAAAGCTAAAGCCACGAATCGGCTGGAAACCTGGCGCCATCGGTCGCTACCTCTACGAATTGTTGCAGGAAGCGAAAGAAAATTCCTTTGCCATAGAGGATTCGATAACTAGTATGACGACGAGGACGACGGACCGCGATAGGACCAAAATCGAAAGAGGAAGAACCGAACGTACAAAAGGAGGTTCGGAACGCGGCAGAACGAAGAACACGCGTGGACGGACAATAATTGAACGCGACAGAAGCAGAATCGAACGCGGTAGAACCGACCGTGGAAAGACTTTATTCGACCGCAACAGATCGGTACCGTCGCGTTCGAAGCACGGCGCAAGAGGACGAGCCGAGAAGACGATGAGCTTCCAAACAATGCAGCAGATGAAGATGAACGGCGAAGAGGAGGAGGAGGATGTTCCTCCAACATTGCACATTCACAGGAAAGACGGCACCTATTACGTTACGATGTACCCCATTCGGCAGGAGACTTCCAGAGAGCCGCGTTTGGCCCAACCGATGAAACCGCTTCAATTCAAAATCGTGAAGAACAAAGACGACGCCTCGGTTGAGTCCAGTTCTACCGCCTCCGACATGGAAATCGAATTCTCACCTCCTGCGGCAGTCAGCAGGCACCGCAAGAAGCCGAATGTTGTTCACGTGGATACGCAGGTTCGCCAGCAGGAGATCCTGGATACGCTTAAAACGGACACGGGCAGGAGGAAGGACAAAAAGAAGCAGGAGATTGTGCATACACCTAAACCGGACCCTGGTAAAAGGAAGGACAAAAGGCAGCAAGATAGGGATGCGGCTAAGTTGGACCAGGGTAAAGGGAAAGGCAAAACGAGGTTAGAAAGAAGAGGTAAAAAATAGTGACGAAAACTCAAGAAAGATTAAAAACATGAGATGCATTGAATAGCAGAGAAACATCGCGGCAAGTATAAAACAAGTATAAAAGAAACTTCTTAGAAGGATTAGAAGATATCGAATGAAAATATCATGTATCTGTTAATTCAAGGAAGATTGTTAGTATCTTATCTTACAATTAGCACAATGATTTACTGTGCTTGTAAACACGAAATCGCAATTCATGTTATATATTTTCGAGACTGCGCAGTTAGTTTGATGACGGGTGCGGCATCTTCAGGTGGCTTGGTCGTCCGCAAGATTACCGACGGGAGTTAAACAATTGAAATCAGCGCAAACGTCACTTTCGATCCGAAAGCAATGGATGTCACGGCACAAGAGAAACAAAATGAAAATATTCGGGAACGAATGCTCGACGTGAAACAAGTACGGATAGCGGAATGCCCTCCGGACTCGCCGTGGATCCGACCCGTTCGTATACATTACCAACAAGATGGCCAACAGCGTAACTGGGACGTGGTAAGAGCACACGACGGTGTTAGCATAGTCGTCTTCAATACGAGTCGGAATAAGCTCGTGTTCGTTCGACAATTTCGGCCTGCCTTCTTCTACACATTTCTACCGGAGAAACATGGATCGGTGGATCTTAAACAGTATCCACCAAGGATAGGCTTGACTTTGGAACTTTGCGCCGGTATTGTGGATAAGGACAAATCGTTCGCCGAGATCGCGAGGGAAGAGCTCAAAGAGGAGTGTGGATACGATGCTCCTCTCGAAGCTTTCGAATATGTCATTACTTTCAGGTGTGTTGATAAGAAACTATTAATTTTCTAGAGGGGAAAAAAAAATTATATATGTCGGTTACAACTTGTGAAATGTCAATGTTTTGTTTTATGATAATGTGCAGGATAAGTAGTCAAAGTGTCCTTGGTATATGTGTCATATCATTTTTGTAATTGCATGTATTTTTTATTCTATTCATATGTAAAGTATGTCACTTTGAACAAAAATAAATGGATTCATATTTTATAGAATGTTGATTATTTATGTTGCTATGGATTGATTGTAGGTATGTTTCCACCGCAGTCTGCAAACATACACTGTTCTATGCAGAGGTTACAGATGAAATGCATACGTACCCTGGTAAGCTGGATCATAAACATGGTTTTTTTTATATTTATATTTTATCCGATTTATATTGTTCAAATAAAGTACTTGCAAAAATCCTGTTTATTATCTTTAAATATAAGCAATTGATCAAATTAAAGGAGGGGGTGCTGCGTCTGAAGGGGAACTAATCGAAGTGGTGGAACTAAGCATCCCAGAGGTAAAAGAGTACATCAGTTCTGAGGAAGTAGAAAGCCCCCCGTGTTTACTATATGGTATAACCTGGTTTCTAGCTAACAAATACAAACACTGCTGTTAAGTTAAAATTAACTTTCTCTAAAGTTTGTTTAAAATAAGTACTATTGATCAAACTCTAAATAAAAGGTTTATCCTTTAGTTAAGTTTATTTACAAACAACACGTATGTACATAAGTGAATGTGAAAAAAGATGAATGTCTCCAGACTGGATGAAATTGCAGAAACTATCATTATGGGTTAATGCTCAGTCTCATCTTTTGTGAATTGAGAACTAACCCAGGCAAGTCCCCACTTTAAGTTCGTCAATAAAAATTTCAATGCTTTGGTCCACTGTTCCTCTGAATTAAATTGGATTCTGAAACAAAAAATGGATATTTGAAATAACTTTGATTACAAATATTAGCAATATAGTATGAAAGAATAATACTTGATAGAGTAAGAGTTGCCTGTTGCGGAATCTTCTATTTTACCACGATCCATTCTATACGGAAGACAAAATCCGCTATCTCCTTTTTCCACCTGTTCCTTGAATTGTTGTAAACAATCAAGGAATGCCACCATTGCTGCGTCAAATTTTGTATCCCATAGGAATTTGAATCCTCCGCTTCCATATAGTGGTAATTCTCTATGTTGATCCAATGCTTCGATGTAACTGTGATTACCGAATGGCACTAAACGAAATCGTTTGAACGTGAGATTCATTTTTCTAGCTAGGGCTGTTAACAGCAAGGTAGTTTGTCCCCAGGCAGCGTTTATTTCGCTCCAATCTACTGGTGCACTTGGCAACCTGCCTAAACGAAAGGAATTTATGGTTCCAAAATGTCCTGAATGCCAAATATGAAATGTGGCATTGAAAACATTTGTTTTCTTCAATCTCTCTAGCTGTGAAGCCGCATAGGCTAATTGGCATTCCAAACTAAACAAATTGTCAGTGTTAGTTAGAATGAACTATAAAGAATACGTCAAACACAATGTCCTGTCATTATTACCTACGATACTCATCTTCCGCTAGTATAAGATCTCTCTTATGCTTTGAATATTCCTTCCAGTACCTTTCTTCTTCGCTTTGCAGCCTTTCCCTTTCCCTTTCTTGTTGAGCTATTGCATTTCTAGTCGCGATTTCTTCTTTCCTCAATGCCTCCAACTCATTTATCATCCTTTCTTCTTCTGATTTTACGTCTTGCAATTCTTTTGTAAGGATCTCCATCTCTGTGTCCTCATTTCCCTGTTGTTGCTGTTCCATTTCCAATTTCTTTAAGTATTCATTGTAATCTGACCACTCCCCCTCGGTCATTCTTAGCTGTTGATCCATTAACAACAAAAGGCTGTCCGTGCACTCATCACAAAGTGGGTGATCAGCAGAGCTGCTGCTGCTAAGAATATCAAACAATGTTGCTCGTACCTTGAACAAACAAGATACATCAACATTCGTGGATATTCGGTAAAGAAGATTTGAAATACCTTTAAGTGATGACTGAGACTTTCCGTTTCTCCAGAATCTCCAACCAACATAAACCCATTAGTCCCATTTGCAGATTCAGTCAATCTAAACGGTGGAACCAAATGTTCCATGCTTCCACTCTGAGGCTCTATTTCTCCTATTACTTGTTGTTGAATGGGAACTATTGCGAAAAACAAAATTAATTCATTTAAAACAATCGTTTATATATGATTACATTAAAAAAGCAAAAGAATATTGATGTATCTAGTTGTATCTCGTGTAATACATTAAAAATGGATCACGTTATCGTTGCTTTGAAGGAAAGGCAAAGTGAATAACAAAACTTGACATAGAATGCAATCAGTTTGAAATAGAAATTACCTACGTGAGAGTTCTGCCAGCGTGTGTTCCCCGAGATGATAAAAGCTCGGATCTAATCTGAGCGGTTGTAAGCATCGTTGGCAAGCGAAACTCACGTTACTTTTCATATCTACCATTTTGACGTTTGGTCACTGAAAAGCAAGTTAAGCTTGTGACCAACTCGAACGCCACGTTATTTATAAATACGCATTTGACGCTTGAGAAGCAGGGTCAGCTGATTTTGCTTTCTTCGGTGTCCGCGAGACGGCGTTCACGTTTGTACAGATTCTTTTTTTATTTGTGAAACAATTTATTCAAACGGAATAATGTGTAAAAAATATGTTAAATTAAGAAAAATTACGAGGTAACATGGAAGCAAACAGTTGAATATAATTTAAATGATATGAAAAATGCAATTCGTGCTTTTACTGAGTTACAGTTACAATGATAAATAAATCATTAAAAATTAAAAAGAAGGCATAAATATAGTAGAAAGTACAATAAACATTCATCGTGCAATAAATTTAACAATTTTAATAAAAATAAATATGAAGAATTAGCGTTCACCAACGCTTCGATATCCCTTCAAAAGTTCTGGATTCGAAGAATAAGATCTGCGTACCCTCTAGTGACTTTTAATAAAAATAAAATTAAACGGATAAACGTTACATGATTCACAGATGACGTAATTAAAACATTAATATTTTTTACACTGTATCATCATAGCAATACGTTAAATATTATTAAACAATGATTTATTATTTAATGAATGAAAAGGTTTACCAATGTAGGCAGTCATTTAATTAAGCAACCGACCTGCAGATGGCGCAAGGTATCGATCTAGTAACTGCTGCCCCCTAGTAGCATATTACCTTTTTAAAGTTGTGGTGCGGTTGCGTGTTTAAACAAAATTCTGTTAGATTTTGTTAAAGTTACTGTGTTAAGAAATTCTAGTTGGTCCTCGGCTACGAGCACCGTGCAATAAGTAATTAAATCGATCATTTATATCGTGTTATTTTTTAATAAGATCGCTTCTCATGATCGATTGATTTGTATGTCCAGGTTGTCACTGTTACTACCACCAACTATATCACGGAGGAATGGTTTTCGGATATCATAGATCAAATACAAGATCCTCGATCCTGCAGGGGTAAGTTTATTGAGTTCATTAATTATTTGATTACGAAACAATATGCGGTGTGATATTTCTTGCGTCGAAAAAGAGGTAAGGATCAACAGGTAGCTTCTGTTGAGTCGCCATATTGCAACATAACGTAAATTTCACGAATATATATTGTATATGTATATACCATCATTGTCATATGGCTCACATCATAACGGTCGGCGTTTCGTGAACGCAATTACAGTAAAACTTTCATACGACTTTGGGAAACGCAATGTACGCCATTCTAAACAGCCACGACATCTATTGCCTCCTTGTCTAGTGGATACAATGAATTATTAACCAAGTGTTTCGTTCCCTCTTCCAACGCGATAACTTGAGTAGCGAGACGAATCGCTGACTCAGCTGTGTCAATCATTTCGGTAACATCAATTTCCACGGTTCGCCTCAGACGAAACCGCATAATAGGCAATTTAAAGTTATGGAGGCACCTATGATCCTCTCCCCTTTTAATGATACATTATCAAAGAATAGACAATTTTTACATATCGTATTTATATGATTATATTTTCTGAAGCTCAGGGGCTTTAAATTTTGGAGGATGCCATTTGCGTGATGCATTGTTAAAATAAATGTAGAAGCGATTGTTTGTACTCAGGTACGCAAAGGAAAGAATGTTAACTAATTATGGAAGGAAACAGTTACATTTAATATAAAATGTATATCCCTAGCAACTAAAGGTCCCTAAACATAAGTAAAGAAATTGAACTAACAATAAGTGTCCCTAGTAACTGGAGGTCTCTGAACATAACTAGGAGAGTTGGACCAGGTATCCCTAGTAACTAGAGGTCGCCCTCCTCCGAAAAGAGTTCAAGGCGGGTCAATTCGAAAATATATTACCCTGTTATGAACTTTAACCCAAATCATATCGATAACGAGGACCATTGCAATCCCAACTATTCCTCGGTACCTGGAATGCTCTCCTATGACAAAATAAGGATTTATCCTTCAAAAATCCATGCAAGGTCCTTGTCTGATACTTTGCTACCTTGTCGCAAACCTCGTTGCACGATTATCCGTGTCATCGAAGTTTACACTCGTTGGGTGTAGTGTGCATGGTGCCGGGTCGCGTGGATGACCACGAAGAGGGTGCCTCCTGCCAACGGAGGAGCCCTCCTCGCGGGAAAGAGACGGACTGACGTCGAAGAGGGCGATAAGAAGGGGGAGGAAGAGGGAGAGGGAGAGAAGAAGCAAACGACGCGACGGGACAGGAGGGGTGGGAGAGACAGTTGGTTCCGTGGGGAGAGTAGCATAGGGTGGGCGTCGACCGTTTTAAGCGGAGGAGTGCCGTTGGAGCCGATGGGAGCGAAGAGCGTTGAGTTTGAGGCGAGCTGAGTGAAGCGCGGGCGTCACGACGACGTCGGTATCGTGGCTGGTCTCCGCCAATCCGTCCCTCAGCGGCCATGTTGCTCGTGTACCTGGGGCGGAGCACGGTTAAAATCGTGTATGTCTGTGTCCCTCTCTTTCTTTCTCTCTCCCCAACCGAGTAAATTTCTCTTTCGTTCCTCTTTGGTTTCACCTCCTTCTTCGCGAACGACTCGTGTCCTCGACTTCTTCTCCGCTTTTCCTATTTCTTTTTCCTTTCTTTGATCGTTCTCCTTCTTTCGGTTCGTATGCCTTGTTCCTCGCGTTACGCGTCTTCAAGATCGCGGGTCGCGCCCGTAGAGCACCTGTGACCGATGACGTAACGCGGTTGGTATCTGAAGACCGCGACCCCTTTTGCCTCGGTAGCCAGGCAAGAACTCGGTAGCTCGCGGAGCACAGTCAGCTTCCTGTTTCTACGCGCGACATCGGTCGTCGTTGAACGGATCGTAGGCATACGAGTGCTGGGTCCTTAATCGTGGAACAGGGTACACGGGCAAAATGCGAGAATGAATTATTTCGCAACACGGACACCCGGACAATTACACACTAGGATCCTCGAGTTTCCACGTACTATGGTCGTCTAGGTGGCGGTTGATTTACGCCCCGTTAACCGGCTACGTTTCGCGTCGACTCGGGGAAATAACAACTCCATGCTTAACGTTTCGTTTTACGATTACGCGAATCGCGTGTAATCGCCGGCTACGGAGCCGCGGTCGCCGGCGCGATTGTATTTCGCCTTCGGGACCGCGTCAACTGTCCCATAGATCTTGCCGGCGAGCGAAAGAGAGCCGGGATAATTGCACGAACCTGTGTATAAGCCTCGCCGTGCACGGATGCAATTATGGGACGTAAACGTTCTGTACGCACGGTGGCGTTCGGCTCCATGGGAATTCCGTTGGTTGCTTACGAATCAATTAAGCGGACGTTGCTTAGAGATTGGATAGACTCGCGAGTGCTTCAGGAAACAGAAGCAACGAGATAGATTCGATTCTTTTATGAGTATTGTCCGTCAGGATTCGAGTACCACTTTATGAGATTTGATTCCTTCGAACGATACGGTATTAACCCTTCGTAAACAAACATATTTTGTCACTTGATAGGCAATATAGCGGTCTGTCATCGTATTTCATTTTTTATTCTTTCAATAAGTTTCTAAAATGTCGGAAAAAAATTCTGATGCACTTAGGGAAAATGGTCCTGTGTGTTACATAGAGTGAAATAACATCCCTTACGAGTAGAAGCTCGAACGACACGAACTAAAATTTTTATTTTGAAGTTGGTTCTAATTCATCAGTATTGGTATGCATAGTGCTAAGGTTAGGAAATTCTTGGTACGCAAGTAGATGTTTTTGGATCGATTTATGAGTTAAATAGGCGGGGCTGCGATGATGCGTTTGAAATTTTTTTGGTCCAACGTTAGCCTCTACTGTGTCGTATATCAACTCCTTTCCACAAACAGAGATAATAGGATTATAAATATCATTTGATATTATCAATGCGACGCCGAGATTTCGGTGCATCATGTGGATTCTGATAAGATTTGTTTCAGCCAGGTTGAGGTATGAATACATACGATACCTGTACTATAAAATATCTTTGAAACGAATTTAATATTGCAAAGTTAACGATGTGGAAAATGTGGTAGGATATTAAAAACAGGATAGTATACGGCCGAAAGTAAGAAATAAAACATTTGGGTTATTATCTTTTTAACTCCGGGGAAAGAGTCAAAATAAGATTTCAGTTATCACAGGGCTAAGATACTGTTTGAATGGCAACAACTTGAGGTGTAAACGTTTTCTTTCTTTTTTCTTTTTTTTATAATTGATTGTAGTCTACTCTACTATCTTCTAACTATTTGTACAAGTAATACGCGTACAAATTATTTAAATTAAATTCCTCAAAAAAAAGAAGAATTCCCAACCCGGTAGTCTTGCACTGAAGTCGTTATAGAATGTCATTAACAGCAGAACACGATGCTCGAGCGATGCTTTTGTAATTTGGCATGTAAACCACTCGGAATGCGCCGGCCCGCCGCTCGAAACCCTGGCTGTTTGCGTAACCCGACAAAATATACAGATCGAATTCGGAGTGATTTGTTTTCTTTGCCGCTAGAAATTTTGTTCGACCATCTAGGTGGCTAACCGGGTGAAAATAAACATTTTTTCCAGGCTTTTTCGGCCGTGTCCGTGTGGCGTACGTTAATGTGTATATATATATGTATATATACATATATATACATTCGCGTGTACCCGCGTATGGACGCACGCGTCAAATAGTTGGAAACAACCAGGCGAACGCATCCATCTTCGAGCTATTATCTCCTACATAACTCATCTGTTTTTCCCATCAGCCAAATTGCTGTTCCGGCTCGAAATCAACCTATCTCGCTCTTCTTCGTTTTCTCTCTATTCTGTCAAAAACTGGCGGTTTTTTTTCGCGTGGATGACTTACGACTCGAAAAACTTGCCCGAAATTCCGTGATTTATGTAACGGGAGAAAAAAAGAAGATAGGAATGTCGAGGTCCGTGCACGTGTTTCTCGGGTAAATTTGAACGTCGCGTTTGAAGTAACTGAAGTTTGGACCCTTTGATTGTGACGGACATACATACATGCGTGCGTCCACGCAGATTGGCTGTTAATTCGAATCTTCCTTATACCTCAAAAAAGAACCATTGTTTCCATTCCCCGCAAAACATAGAGATACAAAATTTATTTATAAATTTTGTACCAAGGGAGTTCTACGAGGGTTACAGGGAAGACAACTTTATTTTTCATTGTAGTCGAATCATCATTTTACTTAGGTTTCTTCTGAGGGTTTTGAAACCAAGAACGTGCCCTTACACGGGCGAATCGGCACGGATCGGAAGCAAAAGAGATCCCGCTCGATTCGTTCGCGGCGGGGATGCTCCGAATTCCGAAAACCAAGATCGTGCTCCTCGTGGGCGGATCGTGGCCCATAAATACCTGCGGTGTAAACACGAGTCGCCGAATGTTTGGCCAGCCTGGGCCCGGCCAACCGTGCCACGGATTCGATCGTCTTGATGTAAACCCTTTGGTTAAATAAACCGGGTCGAGTTTCCTACGCGTGCGGATCGTTTGGGCGCGGGCAATTACGCGCGAATTAGGCTCATAGTTCAGACGAGCGACGAGTGTCGCGTTATATTTTATCGCTTGTTTGAAGAATATTCCGTTTTGTGCCAGAGAATCTGTACCAGTTGTAAATTGAACCCTCGAACGACGAAGTACGGTCGATCGTGACCCATTTTTTTTTTATTGTTAGGCAATCAACTTTTCAACGCAAGACTAAGGAAAGGAGTTAAAAATTCAATTGAAATGATTCAAATTCCAGTTCTTGATAGTTGTTGTTAGTTAATATACAAGTTGTTCCAAGAATTAACTAAGCAACTGTTCCAGTATGTTTTGTAGGATATTTTAAAGTAAAGAGATCCTGCATACTTGTGGATCATTTCGTCCTTTGATTTTGTATTAATTGCGTTGCTGCGAGACAAGATTAGATTCGTTAAGAGCGTCGACACTCAAGATCGCATATTCTTGTAGTTGCACCGTGGCCAAGTGGAAAGTTTGCGACCGAGAGATCGGTTTTACGAACCATTGAAATTATAATGAAGGAAATTTGCGAGTTGATTCAGTGATCCCTTGTCTCCGGGTGATTTTATCTCTGCGATCTGCGCCGACTTCTTATCTGATTCGGTGAGATCGCGTTTGAGATGCAATAAATCATTTTATCCCGCGCAATAATCGAGTGCCAGATAGACATTGTCATGTGGGGATCACGAGATTCGTCGTTGTGATTCAAACGTTCGATTCACGTATTTTTCACGAGAAAGTTCCTCGAGGAAGCTTGGAATTTCATTTTATGTCGATTCAAGAATTTTGTGTTGTTGCGTTAAGCTTGATATCTACCGGAAAAAAAAATATTGCTATCTGCGGAGAATAGGATTATTTATTTAACACGTTGGCCACTACAGTAGAAATTAGCACGTTTAGTAATTTACTAATTTAAAATTTAGTCATTTCAAAATTACTGTATATTAGAAATTTAAAACTTTGCGAATTACTGCTATAACAATATGTCATAATATGGATTAATTATTAACGCGTCGATTACCACGAGAGCTACAAATTTAATATCATTTTTAATATAATCCCATTCTGACTAATTGCAATTACAACGCGCTCTAGACTGTGGCAATCGAGATCCAAAATTGAAAGATTAAACTCTTAATCAAATCACAATTCCAATAATCTTCCTTTGCAACCACCTTTATACTTCACAAAAAACCAACGTTTCCCATTAAGAGGCGACATATCACGTCGTTGAAACTCGACGATCGAACGATACAGCCGATAAACCGACCATTATTCCTCGATTCGGTAACAGTTACCCAGAAGATCGGTCTTTAACACGGCGTTGAGGGAAAAGCGTTCCAACCGAAATACCTCCTTCATAAACGCGAACATCGCCGTGTCCCGAAAGAGAACACCTTATGGCGTTTACGCGGCACCATACGATCGACCGTTAAACGCGTTATCGCTCGTTTTTTCGACGGGGAAAACGTTCGAAGGGGTCTCACGCGGTTTCGTCGTCAACTCGCATTCATAACGCGAGCGTTTATCGCGGCTGCAACGGGGCCTACGCGCGTCGGTCGGGCCTCGCCACAGGGGTCTACCCCGGGTCCTGGACGTGTATTTATGAGCGAAAAAATATTTTATCATAATAATACCGGGATACGTAGGCTCGCGGTAGGCTGTCTCGCGATCCGTTGGGCCCCCGGTGCAAATGAGCCTTCCTCGTGTATCCGTGTAAAAGGCGACTTTCCGTTCGGGGAGCAACGATGGCCGTGATAGGTCAACGCGATTAACAGAAAATTATTAGGATATCGATCGAGATTTTTCGACGATTTTTACACCGAACTGGCTGCTGGTGCCACCGGCAACCGGTGTCGGTTACACACAGCGAAATCGAGCCGTGCCGTAATGCACGCTAACGAAGCATAAAATGTGAGAACGAGCGGAACGTAGCACGCTCCCTGATATTCGTTCTGGGCCCGGTCGTTATTACGCGCGACGGGGGAGGAACGAAGAGAAACGACGCGACACCATCGTCGGGACGATCTTTCGCGGGTCGAAAGTTTCGCGAACCGCGTTCTTACACGGTTTGACCCTTTTCGCCGGTAACGGGACGTGTATGTCCTATACCAGGTTCGTAACTTCGTATCTTATGCGCTATCGAGTGTATTACGTATTATACGTTATTTGAAATCCTTCGGATTTGAAAGGGAGAGTTTTTTCGGTAAATTTTTCTTGAAAATCCTCGATTTTCCCGAAACGTAATTGGAATTTTAACGTTCTTTTATTTTATCGCGTTGGAGCTGCAATGCGTCTGCTGTACTACTTCATATTATGAAAATAGTGGTTTATATTGTGATATGATATTATTTAGAAATGACGTACACATATGGTACAAAAGTCGAAGAAGAAGCTTCAAATTATAAAAATATAATTCCAGTATTACATTACACGTTGCGCTCACAGTGTAAAGCAACAGAGATACTTCGGGGCTATTACTAAGAATACAATACATTAATTTCCCAAATAAAAATTTCAGTTTAATACACTATCAGTACCAAAATTTAAAGATTGCCTTCCCCTTTTATATATTAATTACTCCATCATAAAATGGTTGAGACGCTGGTTACCCATGGTATCGAACATGTTAATTACCAGATAATCAAGTTTCCAGCCGATAAACTTCGACCCATCGATCGATAATTTAATTCAATTTCCCAAAACAATGCGTACGCCACCCAGCACATCAGACGAGGTGCATCCAGATCGTAAAACATCCTCACTTTAGGATCGTGTTCGGTTACGAGCGGACGACCGTTCGTCGAAGTTACGACGTACTCGCGCGAGCATTGCAGCTGCGACTCTAATTGCGATAACGTCTCGCCAATCGTATTTGCATACCCGTGGAAAATATCATCCCCGGCGCGAGTATGACGGTTATTAAACGATCCGCCCGTTACTTCTCTCTGACCGTCTGTTCGCCTGTTCGCAGATGCTCTTGCCCGCGGTAGTATCAACTTCGATGTGTCGTTTAACGAGAATCGAGCGCGAACGTGTAGGTAAATGGTAAGAGGAAGCGTTCGAGATCGTTAAACTTCCATTTATAATCGAACGAACTGGGTTCTGGGTTTGGCGAAACGAGTCCGATGGAGTTGTTTAGGTTCATCCTCGAGGATCCGATGACACGGCTCTGTTGGATCGCGGGGGTGTCATTAATCATCGTTCAGTCGGGAAACAAATCACCGTACTTCGAAGGGTTTCGCGTTGTACGCCAACCCTGTGACGATCGGTTAGGGTGTGTGTCCACTCCGGTGAACTTAAATTTTTTAATTTTTATGTTAGGTGCAGGCAAAAGTTTCAGTATTCTTCCGATGTTTTGAAGTTTCCAATTTTCTAACAGTGTAATATTAAATTTCCACTGTCGAGTCGCTGTATTATATTTTACTCGCGAAAGAACGCGATATCCTTAACACGTACGCTACCAGCGCCGCATATATGCGTCGTTTCAATTCTTCTCTGGAAGCCCGGCGCCGCAAATATGCGTCAGTTTAGAAAATTGCTTATTTCGCTTAATTTCAATGTTATCAATATAATGTTAAAAAATCCAATGTCGTTTTAAGTCATATAAGAAAAAATTTCATGGGCTGTGGTACAAGATTTTTCTTCTCAAGCGCTGGTATCGAACGTATTAAATTCTCTAGTATGACGGGCGCGTATTAGTATCTGACAAGTTCCTAATGGAATGATCAGAGCGGAAATTCAATCAATGGACGATCAAACCGTGCGTTTCCTTCATCGACGCGTTCGTCCCTTGGGCGAGGATAACGATACCCCTTGGGCCAGGGTATCGACATAATAAGCCGGCGCGAACGAGAGGATGTACGCCGGCGTTGGCGAGTTTCGCAACGGAAAATGAAGGAATTAGTGAAACATCGTAAGGCTGCAGGGGTGGGTTACCCTGACAGCAGGTGAAACGTCCGCCACGTCCGCCCACATTTGACGGCTGCGGGTTACCTCCGGCCACTTAAACTGAAATCTTCACCGTTTTTCTCCCGTCCCCTCTTTCGACCCTCTTGCCTGACCAACCGACCACACCATGTTTAGCCCCTCGATCTGGCTCAGTTTTAAAAAGCGTGGCAAGGGGTGGCCCACCGCATTTTGCCGGGCATTATTCGACCCTGCGGGTGATCCCTGCGCCGCTGCTTTCTCTTCTCTGACCCTTCCATCTTTTCTTTCTTGCCTGATCCCCTCCTCCCTCCGCGGGCCTTTTTGTTTCTTTTCTTCTCTCTGAACCACCCCCCCCCCCTACCCCCGTCGCTTCGCTTCTTTTCTCTATGGCATTGTATCCTTTTATGAAGTCGTGCGCCCGCCTCGGATCGCCAGGATGTGATCTTTCGACGTATCGGCGTATCTCTCGCCCTTGGGATTCTTGCTCCTTTTCCACTCGGTCATTTTGTCCCTTTCTCTTGGATCTTTCAACCCGTGGCTTTGCTGGGAAAATTAAGAGAGATTCCGGGCACTGATTTGCTAAAGTGACTCTTATTGTTAGGGAAATTCGGACAGGGTTCGTGTTAACCGACAAATCTTCGTACATTGTGTTAACTTTCGTTTATAATATTACCAAAGATGCTCGTTATACGAAACTTGAGTATTATTATTCTGATTGAAAGTTACCGCAATTTATGTTGAACGAAATCTCTATCGGCTTTAGGAAACGGTGCTGAGGGGTTAATAAGTTTGAACGAATAACGAATAAACTTGGTCGTATATTTAATATATCATCGCAATATCGATACTTTGTGTCAACTTTTCGCGATTAACAGACACTGAAAAACGACTCGTTTGCATTCCCGTATTTCTACGGATACCAGTGGTTCCCTCGAGCATAAACTCCCAATCTCTGTTGTAAACATCGGTAAAAATATCGATTGGAAAGTTATCACGAAATTCTGTATTTTGTGAAGAAAGAAAAAAAGAAATCGATCCTCGTTTCTTCTCTTCACAACAAGTAATCTTTATTTTGTTGTAAAGTCACCATGATTTTTCGAAATAAAATTAAAAAAGTCATTGAATTATAAAGTATTACGTGATTCCCAAAGTGTTAAGCTTACAGTGATCTGTTGACACGCGCAACACGAGAAGAGCCTAAAAATTTAAAACCAGTATCTCATAACGAGATACGGCAACAAGAATGGTTCGAAATCGAGGGAAACCTATGATTACCGATTACCCTAACCGATACTTCGTTATTCCCCGGCCCGACGAATGGGCACACCTGTTGAAAGCTCGTCGTCGCGATGTCTAGGAATTCCTCGAGTTTCATCCGATCAGATTGGTACCTGTTTGATCGAGCAACAAATTATATTTGGCCAGCCACGTCGAAAAATTAATGCGACGATCCGTTCACGACGCGTAAATAACGCGAATAAACGTCGCCCTTCCTTCTCCTGATATCTGGATATTGCCAATTTCCATATGTAATTTCGTCAGCTATTAATTATTACTCGTATAAAATAATGAAGACGATCAATAATCTAGCCGAAGAAAAAAAGGAGATGGAATCGATCGATTCTTGCGCCTTCGATGAGGAAGAATTTTTATTAATCGCAACGTTCGTATTTTACAGGGACGAACACGTTTGATTCGTCGCGTCGGTGAAGTAAAGTGGAATAAATTATGTGTGGACCGTAGGAAATGATACGTAGCGTTTCTAAAATTTG
The DNA here is from genome assembly GCA_943735885.1 of Stelis phaeoptera. NCBI lineage: Eukaryota > Metazoa > Arthropoda > Insecta > Hymenoptera > Megachilidae > Stelis > Stelis phaeoptera. The sequence goes on along the minus strand of OX030939.1, from coordinate 6,338,781 downwards.
TCGTTAAACTTTGGAATCGTACTTTATTGATTGTAATCAATACAGTTCGGACATATATTTGATAATTACCTATGGATAAATTTCTATTATTAAATATCTCACTGTCAGTGTCGTAGCATTCATAAATTCGTGGCAAAGGAGTAATTTAAAATTTAAGATTCGTCTTCGGCAATGAAAATAGAAATCAAAAGCGAAGGTAAACGCTTGTAAAGATAGGGAAAGGCAAACATTTCCTGGGGAAAATCCTCGACTTTATGTCAGTGAGGACGATGCTCTGGTCGGGGTCAGGTAGAATCGTCAAGGCGAAAGTTTGCAACGAGGGTTGAATTGCGCGAGGGTTTACAATGGGTTCGCGGTACAGGGGTGTGTGCTTTTCGAAGCCCGTTAAAGGCACGCCATAATCCAATTTACAATCGGAATTGCAACCCGCCTAATCCCATTATAAAGTCGCATTTTCAAGGGACCATACGTGCTTGTCGACGATTCACTGACCATCGGTTACATCTACCTACCTGAGAAATATTTTCGTCGGGGACACCTAATAATTATGACTAACGAAATTAATAATCCACAGACTCATAGGATATAGAAGTGATTCAGAGGATATTCATTTATATTTATTATTACACGCCTCTGTTACGTGTATCATGAAATTGACCGGATCGCGTTTAATTTGCAAACATCGTCTAGTTTGAAATACCAAACCGAGGCGTTAGATTTAAAGAAAATTGATCTTTGATAGGTTCAATCCGTCGCAGTGTGGAAATATTAATCAACATTAACAAAGAAGATTGTCTTAACAATGATGGAAGCTCGCATCCTCCTAACATTGTCTGTGTTCAGAAATTTCTGCGGGCTAAAGTGTACAGCAATTATATTCAAGAACAGGAAAATCATTGTAAAAATTATCAATGTTTTTTGCTGCATTGGTCGTTTGTACAAAAAATTCCTCAAACACCTGATATTGCGAATACAATTGGACAACTTCCTGGCCAAGCCTCGTTTTTATCTCGACCAAATAACCGGTGGTAGCACAACAATCTCGTTGTTCCCGAAATCTCGAGGAACACTGTCCAACTTGTAATTCTATCGTAGAGTTATCCAAGGAAAATCAAGAACAACTCAACATTTCCTTTAATTAACCAAAACAAACATTGACTCGACCAATAAATTAAATTCACCAGGAGGTTGGTTCGCAGCTGACATATTAGACAGGAGAAGCGACAGTGCTGTCTCGTATTTCTCACGCGGGTTCCTCACAGCCATCTTATGATTAATCGTCTCGGAACATTCGGGGTGGGTTGTGCGCCTACAGGTTACGGGAACTCTCCCTGTTCGGCTCGAACCCGACCAGGGGTAGCTTACAGACTCTTTCTTTCAAGCACGACAAACCCCTGTTCACCTCGACTTTCGCCGCGGAAGACTTTCAATTCAGTCCATATTTCACGGGCACGAGTATTTTTAAACAGAACCGAGAATGACTAATGGCGAAAGCTCTCTTCCCCCCCCTTGACCCTCTGGAACACCAGAGCTCCGAATATAGATACGTGTATGGAACCAAACGTTCCAGATCGAACACCTTGTGTATTGGATAGCAAAATCAATGTTTGATCACGGTTTCTTTTTGAAATAAATTGGATAATTCTTTCTTACACTAGTGGAATTAATTCTGGACGCTTATAAATTTTTACTTAAACGCGTTTATTCAAATTATTTAATATATAATCGTGTATATTTTATATTCTAATCATTGTTTTCTCATTTTAAGGCGTCGCTTGTATAAAAAAATTAGTAAGAAGACGATTTACAGCCATACTTTTAATATACAATAAAAATTACAGTTTCAACACATCAAAGGCGGTACAAAAAAATTAATATTTCGACGCATCCTGCGATTGGCTAATTTACATCATGCGACGTTTCGTGTTGCCAGGCGCAAAAACAAAAATAACAACACAGTTTAGAAATTTTTTAATTAAAATTTTAAAATATTTACAAACCAAATCATGTGAAAATATTAAGTATAAACATTATAGATTACAATAAAAATATTACGGTATCAATTTAGCATAGTAGAATATATGTACATATTCTGCATAAATATGAAATAAAGAATATTATTATTCAAAGTGTCCAGAATTAATTCCACCAGTGTAATGAAGGATTATCTGGTGATTTTGTCGTTATGAACTAGGCATCAGAATAAATAGAATACACGCGTTATTTTCGGTGAATTTTTATTCAAATATAACCATTTTTGTATTGTATTTTGCATCCAACGATGCACCTGTATTTTTCAGAATCACACTCTTCAAACTTGCAGAATGTTTAAGTACCATGCGTTTCCGGGGTTAGCAGGATTTCCTCTTGGAATTGATTAGTGCCGCAGCCGTCGTTCCCTTTTTCCTTTCCACCTAGGTAATCTAAGCACCGAGTACCGGAAACGAATCTTATCTGCGTAAGAGCAAACAACAGAATCGGCGAATGCGCGTTTCCCTTCGTCCAAACAAACCAGCTCTGCCTCTGGTGTCATGAATAATCGGGATCCTTAACCGTGGCTCCCCATCGCTCTCCTTTTCTCCCCTACGCTCGATCCCGCTTTCAGGGACCCGACTTTAATCCTGCATGAATATGTAAAGGTCCTGAAGTCGACCCGGTCTCTTTCTCCGTTTCCCTTTTCTCCTATGTTTTCTCGCCGGTGCATCGTTTTGTTGCCCCTTTGACGCCGATCATCGGTCGAGTATTCATATCTGTGATTCTTAATTAACATAAATTCGTAGAAAGGGGCTGGTTTCGGTCGGGACAAGGGAAAGCAGGTAAAATTGTGCGAAACTATCCTGGATTTGTTGAGCGAGGTCGATTGTTTGTGTCAGGTTGTGGAAATATAATAGGAGTTCCTTTATCCGAATTAAAATGGAGTCATGGGTGTTTCCATAATAGAATAAATACTGCGCTGTATTTATTTAAACCGAAATTACATATTTATGGATCCTGTCTCTTTTGCTTGCTTCTTACTTAATCAAAAGCTTATTTCATAGACGATGAAAGAACCCAACCACCCTTACCCATTTCTACATCAGGTTTTTCCTAAATTCTCTGATTCCATCATAAATTACGTAAAATATACTAAATATCAGTCTGGAAAAAATCATATTCTTCTCCTGCGAATATTCTATAAGACAGTACCGCATCCCTGCTATGACCACCAACAAAAGAATATCATTCCAAGGAGTTAAGGTGTCGCTTCGAAACGCTAAACCTGGCAAGGGTGCAAGGGAGCAACAGTATCGGTTCAAAATTTATGACCGTATGTTGTGTCCTTAATAAAGACTTCTTAGCATCGGTGGCCCGGTGTCGAAGCTTCCGATCCTAATGGCGAGCAAATGCTCGAGCATTATAGGCGAACGCCACGACTTTCCGGGACATAACGCGAAACGGGGGTACGGTTTTCGGAACCGAAGGCAGCCGAAGTCGTGTCATAAAAGGGTTGTATATCACTCGGGAAGAAAGAGAGAGAGAGAGAGAGAGAAAGAGAAAGAACGGGCCATCCGTGGTCGTGTTCGAACGAGGAACGGTGGCGCGATTTCTCATGTCTCGAAGCTACAGGTGTACCTGCGGGGACAAGATAATAATTAGTCCCGATGTCGGGACAACGATACGCTTCTTTCTACCCTTCCTCGTCCACTGACCGTCCATTTTTTTTCCCCTTCCCCTCCCCCTTCGCCGTGGACGATCCAACTGGGGATAATAAAGCGGAACAACGAAGCCGGGAGTTCATAAATAATTCGAAGCACGCGAGTATTCGGTGAACACACGAGCACGATAATTGTTTTTATTTGGCCGGACGATTAATTTCCATTGACACTTTGTTGCGTTCGTTCGACGGCCATTTTCACTTGCGTTTGATCCAGGATCTGAAATTTTAGCTGGGATGTTTAGAAAACTGGGCAACTCGTGTGTAGGTTGAAATGATACGTAATAAAATAGGAGAGAAGAAAAGTGTTAAATGTATGATAGAAATTTAATATTTTAAAAGTCACAGGAATACACGGAGAATCAACGAATTGATTTTTCATCGCAATACGCTTTTCTCCATCGAAAGAAAAAAATTTGAATCAGCACCCTTGGGACACTTTGTAACGTAGTTTGTTCGATGGTCGCGTAGCTACGGGGGGAAAAATGCCGGTGTTTATGGTCACAGTGACAGAAGTCCGGGATTTCAGGCATTTAGGGTTGCATCTTGTCGGCTTTATGACTGCCGTGGAGGCATTCGAACGGGTCGTTTGTGTCCGTTCGAAGACATTGTGCCGCGCGAACGGGAGAGCCCCAAGAGCTGTTTAGTTTTATTGCATTTAGCGTCGAACGAGACCGGGAAGGTACCGTTTTTATCGAGGACTGGCTGCTCACAATGTTTGCATACACGATTTGTCACGGCCATTGCAACGTCGTAAATTATCGTGGCACAATCTAAGCCCGAAGGACTGGCTGGAAAAACGGCACGAGGAAAAGGGATAACTCTCCTCTCCGGTCCGTTTGTGGAACGCCATTGCTGAGCAGAAAACGAGTCATTGTACTTTCTGTCCTTTTACGCCTCGATTTTCTTCTTTCGTTCCGTTTCGATTTGTCGAGTAGTATTTTCTTTTTTTCACAATTTTGCCCACTTGTTTTTAGCTACTTTCGAGACGATTTCTAGATACTTCGGTTCTCGGATTAACGCCGTGGATATTTAATGGGTATGAATTATTGACCCCTCTTTTTATTTGAAAATTGGATTTATCGAAAATTGAACAAATTGCAAAGTAAGTGATCTCAAAAACTTTGGAACCTATGACTTTAAATGGCACTCATTGTCCGTTTAGAAAAATTAACATATATAAATATATTGCTAAATAGCCACCCTATATATTCATTACTATCAGTATTAATAATTAAATTCGCGTATTCCCAAAATTGTAGGAAATTTTCAAATGACGGTGGTAAATCACTTTACCAGCAATTTTAGAAGCAGTAGAGGTAGACGTAACGAAACGGTCAAGGTAATAGGAATAGAGAAAAATTGCCTACGATTGAACGTACCAATTTCCTTATTACTTCCGTAGACATATCTGAACCACGTAGCTCGTTTCTATTCGATCGCCTCGTTATCGGATCTTTGGTCGATCAGGGTCGTCGCAATTAAAATTAAGACGTACATATACATTTCCTGGGTAATATGTATCTATGTAAATCCGCGTAAAATTGCAGCAAACCGGCTGAATGCATTAGAATAAAGTTCGGCGGCGGTGCGCAAAGCCGGGTGAAATAATGTTTCAGATAGCGGATAGGAAAGAGCGGAAAGTTTATCTCGTGCACGCTCTCACCTCTATAAATAATATTCCATCGCGACGTGTACCGGGCGCAGGTGAAATAAATTCCCGGAAATATTTGCTACTTATTCTCCTGGTTATTTCATTTGCAAAAAAAAACGTTGAATCTCGACGCGAGAAATTGCCAGAACTTTATCGATCTCTCAAACGATTGAATCAGAAATTCAAATCTTGTCTTGTTCTTTCGCTCGATGAATTATACATTATTGAATTCAGTCTTTCAACATTTTGATTATGAAAAACCCCAGGAATTTTCTCAATGATTGTTTCATCAATTTTATTAAACCCATTGATTAGGCCATGATAGTTACGGGCTCGGATGATTTCACACTTACTTTTTCATTCTTTTTAAGTATTATATAAAGTTGTTATTTTACAATTTAGTCCAATACACCTTCTTCGATCTCATGGATTACTTGAGGGGTTAAAAACAAAATCATAATACCGCATAGATATCCGTTGCTAATTCTTCTTTTATCTCGTCATAGAAAATTTGTACAGCGAACGAGGTGCGTGTTCGTTCAGAAATCATAATTTTTTTAATTACATGTTCAACGTACGGACAGCTTTTGAAACTTTTCGTAAATTTTCCTTCTGCACGATCGGAAGAGTTAAAACGAACGTGGTATTTCGTAATTCCCCGAAAAAAAAGAGAGTTTCACAACAATGGCGTCAAGAATTTGAATATCGAGTTTCCGAGTAGAACTATTCGAAAAATATGTAAATGCCTTCTTTTTTTTTCTTATCTAGACATCGTCCTTTCGCGATCCGTTCGACGAGTTAAGCCGTTCGCCGCGTCCTACGCGTTCGTGTCCGTTCGAACGAACAAAAACCAATCCGAGAGAAAAAGAAAAAGGAAAAGGAAACAGGGAAAAACGATGGTGTCGCGACGATACCGGAGAAGAACCACAGTGTTCCACCCCCGACAACTTGTTTCTCTTTTTTCTTTCTTTCCCATAGACCAGCGCGGTTTCGTGGAATTCCAGCGAGCTTCGGGAAAGTTCAGAGGATTCGAGACACGTGGAAAAATTAGGGAGAAAGCCGCGAGAAGGAAAGGGGGAAGGGAATGGAAACGAAGTTCAGAGGGAAAGAGGAATGGAAGCATGGAACGCCATGCCATGGTTATGGGATCGCACGCATGCGTCCCGTCCAACCCAGCGGGTGGTGGTGTGTGCTCCTTTTTTTTTTTTTCCTTTTTTTTTTTCGTTTCCTTTCCCTCCTTTCTTCCCTCTCTCAGCCTGAAACCGATCTCTCCTCTCTTCAGCCTGCTGCCGGTTCGTTCCCTCGGTTCGTTCGCTGCCAGTCAGAAAACTTCTCGTTTTGCCTACGGTCTTTTTCGTTCCTTCCTTTCCTTTCGTTTCGCCCGTGGATTTCGATCCCCTCCCCCTTGAAATAATTGTCCGCCACGGGGGAAGATGGGACCGAGGCATCGAAACGGGGGCCAAGAAAGACCCATCGGGAGACGAATCGAGAGATCCCTCTTCCACGAATATGTGGATCACGCTCGAATCTTCGCGCCGACGGATCTCGTCTTTGCCCGCTCGAATCCTCGAAGCGGTTCATCCCGATCGGAGATTCAACGTTGGCTTCCAGGTAGAGTGTCAGAGCAGAGTATGTCAAGGGGGGGAAAAAAGGCAAAATCGTTGATCGAATCTTCGTTCGTTTGCTTGGAAGTCGAAAGGGACAATACGGTGTTAGATATTTTTCACTTTTCTTCGTCAAATTTAGAATATTAATTCTTGAAGAGTCAATTAACAATTCAGCACTCAGAAAATGTACAAATATTTAATCATGATAAGAGTTAAGACCTTGGGTTGTAACAAGATTCCTTGGATGACGTCTGTTTAATTTACAATTGGATACAAGACAGAGGAAACCGATCGGATACTATATTATTATTATATTTAATTTTATGAATCTTTTCGTTCTTATCAAAAATTGATAAATTTTTATGCTTATTCTTCGCCACATCGTTGTTATAAATTTTCCACTCTTAATGCCCGCTTTGCATCTCGAGTTTCCCGTGGTAAATGGATGAATGAAAGAATTAAGAAGACGTTGTATCAGATTGCAATCTGTATTTCATGAATAGCAGCCGACATTACCGGAAATCACAAGTTCCTTAACATGCCTTTAATGACGTGCTATGTAGTCTTTAATAAAGCGTGTATGAGCTTTAAATCAGTATAACGTATTTAAGAGCTGATAAATTGCATATCAACCTTTGATTCTCCCCTCTGAGATGATAAAGTCGTTAGGCGTTATTGATGGTTTCGTGAGGAACAACGCTATCAGCATTATCTGCAATCTCTACGGCTCTGAACGAGTCTTCTCTGAATATCATCGTTCAACTTATTAACATGGGACATATACTTCGCGTAAGGCGAGTTTAGAAGTTTCATTGTAACACGATAATTGCGATTATTTAGGATGCAATTCTTTCACTCTCAAATTTAAAGTGCAATTGATTTTTAAAGGAATTGAACGTTGTTGTTATATTAATTGCGTAAAATTCCAAGGGGAATTCTTTATAAGAAGTAATATTGATATTACTTACAATTTTCTTTAAAAAAATATCAATTGCATAAAATTTCAGAATCAGAAAATTTCCAAAGACAGAAAATCTTCCAATATAGCCCTAAGTACACATCGTGGAAACTTTAAATGAAAATTTTGCACAATTATTACTTTTCGCGTCTGTTATGTCCGTGCAAAGTTTGAACAAAATCATTGTCCCCTGTTAGAAAAAATTAGAATCGAAAGTAGAAAGGAGAAAAAATTTACGCGATGAAAGATTACTGAATCGTCGAAAATCGAATAAAAAGGAGACAGCATCGTGGCTCGATATTTAACCGTCGAAATACCTCGAGTTTCCAAAAGTATTTGACCGTAAAGAAGCGAACCTGGGGGCGGAGGAGGATGATCAAAGATCGACGGTGCGATGAAGGTGCATTCTTCTGGTCCGCGTAGACGGATCGGGAACGAATCGAAACGTGGAGGACACGATTGACCCGAAAGGTCTCGCACGGGGCTGACAAAAGCGTGTGGAGGAGGCGAGCGCACGATTCACTGGAAGCGACGGAACTGACGAGGACAAACATAATTCAGAATTATCCCGCGAGGCGGTCCCCGTCTCACATATTTCATCTCCGGAAAGGGGTTTTGTCGAGCCGGGGTGGAGACGCAGCTTCTCCCGTGTGTACACACACGGCCCTGCGTAATCTCGTGATTGTCGAGCGTGCAACGAGCTCGATTCTTCCAGGACCCGGCTGAATTTCATGGCAAGCTCCATCGGTCAGTGCAAACACGACCAGACGGGATACCGGCGATTTAGACCGATCTGCCTTCAAATTCTCTGATTTATGAAGTCCCGACTTGGAAACACTCGTTGAATGTTTCATATCCTAGAAGATGTCTGACAATATTTCATGATATAAATGTGGAGTAAAATGACACCTCTGGTATATCAATTTGAAGCTGCACAAAAATTTTATCGATATTTCTAATATAAATTGTGTTATACCTAATCCAAGTCTTGGAAATGTTGTCACTGCCAAGTACAAGTGTCCCTGGTTGACAATCTTTTCAAAATCTATTAATTTAATTTAATCGGGGGCTTATCCTCGAGGTACCATGGCAGAGTCAAACGTGTCTCTATCAAAGTTAATCTATACTTCTACTTAATTATCTAGTATATATTTATTATTTTTCTATGTACCTAAAACACGCAGGGTAACTATTAACCTTACTATGCTCTGCACATTACAATTCTAATTCTAAATCGCAGTAATTAAGGATTAAAACAATAAATAATTATTGTGTGAATCCTATAATTTTGTAAGTCCCATTCTTAGAGCTCCTTATCGATATCGAATTATATACCTTTGAAGGTTCAAACTCTATATACTATCGTTGGAAACTATTCAAACGAAACCTGCATTCAGCTCAAGGTATTACAATGTGACTGCGAGTTATCGTTGCACGCGACTTTAGGTAGGTCGACGTCGATCGATGGTTGACACGTCTTAAATCCTGCCAGGTGTCGGCTGCACCTGTCATCCTGGCCCAGGATAGGATCCACTTTGACCTCTTCGTTTATATTTTTTTTTTTCTACCCTCCTCGACTTGCAGCTGACCTTCGTCGACTCACGATCAGATACATCTTGGGGCCAATATATTCGTTTTCGAAGGACAAAGAGTAGTTCGGTCAAGTGTTTAACCCGTTCCGGGAGACATTCCCTGGGTCTGAATCGAATTTGATACAGTACAATCATTCAGGATATACCATTGCGATTAGAAACAAAGAATTTAGCCCGAATAACCAATTAATAGGACACTTTTGGATTTGAAGTTGGTAAAGCAGAATTTGATGGGTACATTTGATTGTACTTTTACGAACGAGTTCGGCCTGTTCTGGCGGCTTAACGAGCATACATTACGTTCTTTCACCTGTGCATAAGACAAACCTTGGGATAGACGAGTTCGATTCGAAACGGTTCGTTTCGACGAATGACACTCGGCACCAGCTGCATCGGAAACGTAGAACTCGGGCCACGCCAATGTTTGCGCTCGACAGACGTGTCGACGTGACGCACACCCTTTGCGCCACGCGTCTATTTTCATTGCTTTCTTAATTGTGTTTTCTCAGTTGTGGAATAACCTTCCAGCGACTCGATACATTTTTACATTTCCCGTTTCTCGCGGTCCGACTTCGTCTTGATTACACTTGCGAGGATCGTACGCTTCTTCGGAACGTCTTTGTTCTTTTATGTAGCAATTAAAGGATTGGTGGTGTTAAAAATTCCCTCCCTTTTATATATATATATTTTTTTTTTGACATCCTTTAGTTGTAATTCGAGGCTCGAACGAGCCCGTTCCCGTCGCGCCCGGAGCGTGTACGCGCGAGTTTAAATACGGCAGCGGACGTTCGCGACAGCTTTACCGCTCGCTGTAAAACAAATCCTAATCTCTTGACGTTGCTACCGTGCCACTATCAGCTCCGGTTGTTTGCACTGGAGTCGGCTACAAGCGCGGATAGGCACACGCGTTCACCGAGTTTCAGCCAGTTTGATAAAACGATCCGCGTATAATTTCCAGCGAGAGATGTTTAATCTTCGCGGTGGGAGCGAGGTGGGCGGGCAAAGGATGAAAAGAATCGGGAATGGCTGGCAAACAGTCTCAAAGCAGGTATCAAGCTGAACAAGATTTTATAAAAAGCTATCTTGCACGGCTTCTATCCTCGAATGATTAAACATCGTGCTTAAAACGGCTGACTCGACCCGGTCGAGAGAATTAGATTCCTTTTTTTTCTTTTTTTTTCGTTTCTTCCTTCGTCGTGGGAACCAGCAATGCGAAAGACTTATTCCGTTGCATTGGCACCTTTGAGCTGTCGTATCTCAAGGTGTCGAAGAGTCGACGACGCACGGGTTATAGCCCGGTCGCTTATGGACATTGGAGTTTCCATAGGAATTTATTCAATTTGATGCATTTCCACTACTTCATTGTAATATTAGACAAAATTTGATGTACATGTGATAAAAGTTTAGTAACATTCCGACGTGTTGGTCCAAATTTAGCTATAAGGATCTTTAGAAGTAATAATTTTGCAAAGTCATATAATATACCTTTCTTAAAAAGAAATGCACCAATTGCGAAATTTCCAAGCGGTTCATTAAAACTATAACTACCAAAGGGGTCTTGCTTCAAATTTCTTATTTTAAATTACAAGATTGATTAAAACACTTCTGTCTAAATATACATTGGCTCTTATTCTACAATGTTAGTTTGCTTTCTATTTTAGGTTCAATTTAAAATTAAGAATCCATTGAACGTCGGTACTTCTAGTGTTAATAACTTTGAACGCGAATTTCCAAATCTGACCTTATCCTAACCGTGAATTATCAGCTCTTCGGTTGTTAAAAAAAGTCGCGTGCTGTCGTTGTTAGCAATCATACTTTCAGTCTCGACACGAGGAAGCAAAGTAACGTTCGAAAAAGTACCGATCGGCTCCCATCAAGAACACGGCGACCTTTTAAAATGGTCGGACCGACAAAGAGCGGCGTTCGAAGCACGGACAACATCCTTGGGGCTAGTTGCAGCGAATGGGCTCATGCAGATGAGCATAACCGAGCCCTGGAACACGTTGCACGGGAAGAACGAGGAGAATGGGAGGAGCCATTCTCTGTCTCTTGTTCGAAACCCTTCCAGGTTGCACCGACTACCAAGATGTTTATGTAGATGAGTGGAACCAGGTCCTGGGGACCGTCGTTCCTAGTCGTCGACGAGGATTCAGCGATTCTGGCGCGAATCGGCGAGGAAAAAAAGGGGAAGGAAGAAGCAGGTTGTTTCGTTTCGCATAAATATCGAGGAGGGTCGGTAAACGAACAAAAGGAGGAGACGGGGAAAGAAAAAGGAAGAAGCAGAGGGATTAAACCGGCGAGAAATTAAACGTTCGATTCGGTTTGGCTCGCCTTTGAACGCGTACAATTTCGTAAATCATCGGAATCGAGCCATGGCGACTTTATGCCGGTCGTGAAATTAGGAGAGGCAACGTTATCGTATATTTCGACGCGATAACGGCCGTGTTCCTTTTCATGGTGCACGCACACAGGAATTATATCCTCTTTAACAACTTCAGCTCCGTCATGTTTCTCGTCGATCGTTCCGTTATGCCTAAAGAATATGGTTAATAATACAGGCCCGGTGAAGATACACTGTTTCGATATTCGCGTCCCGATTGGATTTACCAATAATCTTCCATACGAATCGCTAATTATATTCGCATTTTAATAAAATAACCGACGCGCCAAGGAAATCCGACCTATTCGCCGCGCCTTAATGGGAAAGATAATGCCGGGGATTTCTGGAAATCCCTGCAGACACCCAAATAGCATTTAACGCCGCTCGTTTCAAAATGTTATTCATACCGTTTATCGAACGACCTGGTAAACTCGTTGGTTACAATTTGAATAATTTCAAATGTAATCTCGGTCGAAAAAATCCATTAATCCTTAAACTACCGTGGCAGGGTCGAATTTGAACCCATCAAAATTAAACGTATAGCCTTCCTGCTCAAAGTATCGTTATTTTATCCTTATACAATATAAGAATTATTTCAACGAACATATGAAAGTACAAAAGTAAAAATAAAATTCTTTAAATAGTACTATTTGCATTTGTGCCAATTTAATGATTTACAGGAAACTATGGTTAATAGAAGTGATAATTAATAATAAGTGGAGTTAATAATTAATAGGGTCAATGAAATAAAAATTGGAGTGGATATTGTTTGGAGTTCATCAGAAAAGGACCACCAGACGATTTGTGTGGCGGGCATCATGCCTTGCACTCGTCGACCGACCCGTTAAGTGATTCGGCTAATTGCGTCGTCCCGGTGACTCGGTCCCTCGTCCTTAATCACCCTAATCGCCGTCCGCTAATTATTCGCGGCGCGATTAAAGAGACTAACGCGGCCTCGACCCGTGCACAGGTCCTCCCTCGCGGTTTCCCGGCTCGGCAAAGCACAGGGGCACATAGATTTCTTTATTTCCGTCGCATTTTCCTATTTCGTTTGATGAAGTGGGACCAACTTCATTTTGCAATTGAGAGCGAAAAAGATTAACTTTCGTTCGGTGCAATTTATTAAATCCATAGAATTTCAAATAATAGTTAATTTAACTTTATTAGAAATTTTAAGTGATAATAAATTCCTACACCTGTGATTTTTATTATAAATTTTGAAAATCGCACTGTTATTTTGTTATTGGAACGTTACTAAATATTAATCACTCCCCTCCTAATCAAAGTTTTTATTTCTCACAAAATTTGGCCATAAAGGAAAGTAATTTAAATGCTCTTTGAGACATTTACTCGAGAAGGAGATACTCGCCTTCGAAGTAACACGAATTCTATTTTAACGTTTCACGTAAAGCAGATGTTTACGATGGAAAGTGTTATTTAATATAAATTACAATGACTGGTCGTACAAAAGTCGGTACAAACAGAGCTCAATCAAGATATAATTATTGGAACAAGAAACGAAGATAGTGTCGAACGATCGGGGTTCATGCTTTTATATTTCGAATTAATTGCATAAAAATGGCAGGGAGAGCAATTAGCGACAACAAACCAGTACCGATGTTTCGTACTGTATCCACAGATCTGGCTCCATAAATTGCAATACGGGACTTGTCTTGTTTTTTTAATCGGGTTTTAATTTGTCCAAGACGGTTCTTTGTGCTCGCCGACTTTGCGTTTGTTCGTCGTTGCTCGTTTTCGACCATCAACGATCGGTGAAAATCGATCGAACGCGAATACGCTCGTGAATTTATCGTGATCGTACAGCATCGGGTAATTGGATAGCTATTTGAGAAAATATTTTATGTAATTATGTATGTTTAATGATTTTCTGTAAGTTCATATTCAGAGTCATACAAAATTGAAAATTTGTATGCCTTACCACACTTAAAATGTTATGTACGATATAAAATGACCAATTTACAAATTGCGACGTTGTTAACGTTGCACACAAATGAAGTATAGAATACGAGATACCAGTCATCAAAGGGTTAATTAACTAACTTTTCTTTTAACCCCTCAGTGACGGTGCAAAATTTCTACGTTAATATGATCCATCAGTCTATCAGGCTTCATTTGTTTGAATTTTTAACCCTTTGCGCTCCTACAGTCGAGGTATTCCACCATACGAGAATCTTCCCATTTTACTACTTTCCATGACGTACTTTGCAAACACGTCAGTTGATTAAACGATACTCACACACGACACACATCCGTGTGTGTGTACGAAAAATTTGCATAACTAGTTAAAGGGTTCAAGCTACGAGCGAACAGGTTGCCGCATACCGTCTTCGAAAATCGTACGATTAACACGAATCACGATGTATCATAATAAAATGTCTCTCGTATCCATCGGCGTGGAACTAATTCGTTTTTCGTGGTCGTCCCGTTGATCGAGCGATCGAAGGATATTGAATATCGTGGACGATTCTTTTCTGGTCGAATTCCCGCGGGGCTTGGGAACAGGAGATTCGTGGAACAAATATCATTGACGGCCGAGCGTCGACAGAACGATAGCCTTTCGAAGTCGTAGGCGCGAACAAGACTCGATTAGCATTTGTCAATTTGCATATTGACGGGATTTCGAAAAGTTATGAATAATTTTACGATGCTCGCGTCACCTCGAAACCGACCGCGCCAGAACGTGGCACGTTCCTTGTCCACTGATAACGTTATCACGTTGGCCGGCTTAATCAATCGAGGATACGTCAGTACGATACTCGAGGAATCGTGCAGAGTAAAAATCCTGTGGCTGACTGCCGACTACCAATCACTGTTTCGTTCGCCGCTTGATGGACTTACGATAAGGTCGAATTCTAGCCAGGGAACGATGACCTTAGGGTCATCTGGACTGATAAGGGTGGCGGCGAGTATCGGCCGAGCGTGGACGCTTTCGATGTCGGTCGAGAGGTGGCAGCAACATGCCCTTTGAATTCGTCGCGAAAGGAAAATCGCTTGATCGCATGGTCGAAAGCAAATTAAAAAATTAGGATACTGGTAGTTACGACAATCGCGGTCTAAGCTTTGCGAATTTTCATAATTTATTTCGAAAGAATAGGGAGGTGAAATCAAAATTTGGAAACAGAAATCGATGGTAAGGACTTTGCAAAACTTGGAAATTTGGGGTAGCAAGAAAAGGCGATTAAATCATGCTAGATTGTATATCAAAATTAAAAGAAATTAGAAACTCATTTCCTATTAGAAATTAGAACTTCCAAGCTTGACAAAATGACAATTTTTACGATGCTGCGAATTATATAATTACCACAGAAATAAGTTAATCTTATGGAATATATAAAAAAAAAACACAGACTGTACTACGTCAAAAACGTGAGAATTCTCGTGATGGTTACCCAAAAGGAGAATTATTACTTTCGTATGACACAGAAGGAACAACTCAAGAGGCCAGAAACAAGCTTTGAGTAAATGTAGACAGAATTTCGACCTTTTCCTTCTGTTTATCTATTTATACAATATTAACCCTATTTACAGTCTTAAATCTCTTGTAAAAGCAAACGTTCCTGCTCTTTACAAATACTTCTTCGTTTGGAAGTAGAAGATTCTCACGATTTTCAACTTTTCTTTTGTCCTGATTCTGAACCTCACTCTTTCTTACGATAATTTCAAAATTAATTTCATTTACTTTAATATCGTCGAGTGTTCAAATTTTTTGTTTGCAAAACCGAAGGTGCTATAATGAGAAATTATTAACATCCTTGCCCTACGTTGGCTCGCTTTGAAATATTTTTCAAGAACATCACAACCTACTCTACAATCGAAGCACGCACCGTATTTCATGCATCGCGTATTTGTTCTTCGAACGGCGTCCAACATTTGTCGTAATTTGCAGCGACGTGAAATTTGCGACACGTTAGCTCGCCGAGAACGGGGCAGAAAATTCTGATTTCGTCGCCACAGAATTCGGGCTATTCGAAATTGACATTGAACCAGGGTCGTTCTCGATTAGACGGGTTCGATCGCGTAACTTACGACACGACCGTGACGGCCACCGATCAATGTCCCGATTATCGATAGCCTCGGAATTTCATTATCACGGCCGTAAAACGGTCGTTATTTCGAAAACTTTTGAACGGCAAATAGAGTCGTGACGGAACGAAGGAGATATTTATGCGAACTGTTCGGTGCCCGGGCCACGCAAGCAATGATAATAATTAATGGAAACTTGCCCGGTGGTCGATATATATTAGCGAGCTCGCGCGAGCCTACTCGCCGCGACGATTCATCACTTCGCGCTCGTACAAACGGATTCTCGATGTTGCTGGTCCAGCGATGAAAATCGTGGAGTAAAAGAAACGACGATTTGATCAATTGTCGTGGAGGATTTATCGTCTCGCCGAGGGTCGGCTGTGTAATCGTTCGTCGAGAAGAAGACGAGTTGCAAATTTTGCAAAATTTTGGGAGGATAAGGAAGAAAAGTGTAAGGACCTCTGCTTTCAAAATTATTGCTCTGATGAAAAGGCATACATTAACATTGACCACTCAAATATTGTTTTATATTTTAATACAAATCGAACCACAGACGAATAAAAGTATGTCTTGAGGATATAAAATAGTACATTACGTATCAAGAGCGCAAAATGGGTGATTGGCGCCCGAGTCGAGTTAATAGAGACGAGGTTGAGAGTCACTATTTCTTGAACCAGAGGGCATAAGAATAATTAAAATACACCGTAGATTTTTGATCGAAATACGTCTTAGTGAAAGGGTTAATGAGACAAACAAACATGAAGCTCGTGGAAAACACGACTTTTTCGTAAGATGAATCAGCAACTAAGATAACCCTCCGTTCCCTCTTGAATTCAGAAACATTCCAGGGAAATTCGTTTGGCCATCCGCGACATCGAGTTAGGATGTCGCTCGAAAACAAACGATTTATCTTTCCCGCCGTTTGGCCGGCAGAAAGTCCTGTCGGGAAAATATCACCACTGTCGACAAACGACATCCGCCAAAGAAGAAAAACCGACAGGAATGATACAAAAAAGAACGGGAACCATGACGTGCTCTCATCTTCGAGGAACCTTCGCGAGTCCTCGACCTTTGACTTTTCCCATAGACAACGAGCGAACCGGTAACCCGTTATGCAACGAGTCTAGCCGGCTACCGTGGACGATTCTGGTTGGCCAAAAAGCGAGATGTAATCGTTTCGGTAATGGAGCCAACGATAAATTCAGCCGGGCTCCGTTCCGCGAGGCTGACCCTTTTCTCCGCCGAAATGTCCGCGATAAAATCGCTTCAAGATCCATGGGAATTCATTCGGCTCCTGTTGGCCGCCAATCTCGTCATTTTCCCCTCGATTAGCCGCGATAATGTCGCCTAACGAAGGAACGCTCGCCACAAATCAGCCCGGTAACCAGAAACCGTGAGCACCCCCTGGTGGTCCTTCGCGGGTGTAGCAAACTTGTTTCCTCGAAAAAATAATTCCCAAGTGTCCCCCGGGCTCGTGTAACCCGTCCCCGGAGTCATTCGGTCGATTCTCATCGAGGAATTCCTCTTGGTCAGGTAGAAGAAGAGAGATAGGTCACGAGTTGCAGCCGCATAAGGCTGCGCACAAGGCCCCTTTTATTTTTCTTTTTTTTTTCTTTCTTCTTCTTCTTCAGGGGCGGAGCACTGTCCATCTACCTGGCCGCGACCAGGGCACAAACGCGCATTCTAATAATAATCTATGGGAACCCCGGTCAAAGGCGCGTTGCAGGGGATGGACAAAGGGCCGGGGAGAGGAGAGAGAATACAGAGGGTACGGTCAGGTGAAGGCACGGGGAGGGAAAGAGAGGAATTAGAGGGGCTTAGCTTCGTAGAGCCTATTATGAGCGCAGCGGGTGTGGGTGGACACGGATTGCGGTGGATGCTCAGCCAAGCCGAGCCGAGCCGAGCCGTGTAGAGGGGACGCGAACGGATTCAGGCATTTTTCTCCCGATTTCGCCGCTCCTCGTCCCCGCTGAAAGCCGGCTGTCGATATTTAATGCGATAATGTCCCGTCGCGTGTGACCAAACGTCCCCGTTGACTGACTGCTTCACCGACTGACTGACTGACTGACTGATGTCCCGACTCGTCTTAGACCCGACTGCATGGCCGACTTGTCTCGAGAAACCTTCCCCCGGCTTCCGGGACCAAGCTGACTCGTCCCCCAGGCCGCGTTTTTCTGAACGAGACGCTCTTCCGCTCGCGATCGTGCCTCCTTTTACTCCTCTTCCTCGCACACGTCCGACCGTTTAACGATTTTATTACCGTCGCGATTAGATTTCGACTTGTTTTTGTTGCCCTCCGTCGTTGGGATGGATCTCCCGACTTGTATACCGTTCTTGCTAAGGCGGGACTTTTTGGTCCACTTTTTTACGGATCAATTTACGAGCTACTCGTTTCCTTTCGAGACTTTGTTACTTTCGGACATCTTTACAATGTTGGTATATCGATATTATTCGACGTGTTTTTATCTCGTTTGACACGTTGACTGTTGTTATGAAAATTGATGTATGTAGCAAGATGCGCTGAAGTTCTAATTATTCAGGATATTTTCTGCTTTCCTTTTACTAATTACTCGGTCATTGAAAATTTGAGGAGCCAATCGCGGTTCACCCTCGTGGCAGTCGACGTATTAATCAAATTAAAGTGTTTAAGTTATCATATAATCTTCAACAACTAGCATTCCCTTCTTGGTATCAATGAAATTCGATCGGATCTCTATGAAACAAAGTCAGAAGTTATTTGAGAGGCCACTTTGATAAGAAGGTCGGTGATAGTTGATTTGATAGGTGGCTGTCCAGTCGGGTTTTTACCGGTCGAGATGGGTCGTGGTTGCAACGAAACGGGGCTGTTCAAGGGGCTTTAAAGAATGGTTTCCCGTGGCGCATTATTCTTCTCCGCAGCCGCTTAAGGCCGCGTCCCTCTCCTGGTCGTTTTATCGGCCGTGTTTACACCGGGGTCCCGGATGGGATCTTTTTCGGGAAGAACTTCCGCGACGTGTCGGTGGGCCAAGAAGAACGATCGTCCTGCCGTGGCAGATAACTCACTTGTCCGGTCGCGTCAAAACAAAGGATCGTGTCACGGATCCAGCCATGGCTGGCAAAAAACCACGTCCCCTCGTCCTGGACTTTTGCGCAAATCACGGCTCGGTTACCTTCGCCTTTCAAGGACCCTCGAGGGACTCAGTGGTACCCTGATCGTGCCTTAAATTTCACGGCTGAGAAAAAAAAATTCTTCACTCGACTTGATGTACCCACCATCGATCGTCCTTGAATCTCTATAAAAAATTGGGTCAATTTTATTTTCGAAGGCAAAACTTTCGTACATCGGACGAAAGAGTATCCAATTCCAGGTCCAAGATTCAGTTTAATTTGTCAGCTCTCTTCAAGGTCCGTCGTCCGACGGTAAAGTTATATAAAGCTTCCTCTGATATTTGGAGATACCAACAATTGTTAGACATTCGCTGATCTTTTCTTTCTTTCAACGACGAATCGGTCAATTTCCTAATTACCAAATGATCTAAGTTAAATAATCCATAACCTAATTTTGCTACACTAAACGGAGCAAGGTGCTGGAAGTTGGGCTTTCAGAGTGTTCAGAGACCAACAGGAAGAGTTTGGGCCCTGTGTCATCGACTGGAACGGTATTTGTCCGAGTTGCGGTGCAACCACGCCACCCATAACTCACCCTCGCGTAATTACAGGGTGTCTATCGTTCTCCTCCCCCTTTTATTCCTGTCTCTGTTCCCTGTTGCCTCGGTCGCGCGTTCCTGGGGCCGTTTAACCGTGGCAGGTACAGGGCGCGTGTCACCTGTTCCGGGATGTCTCGTAAATAACTGAAATAACATCTTAAGTTCGCGATACAGGATCCTTATTGCGGCCGAGTATCGGTGTTCGCGAACGAGTTCGATGTTAGTCCGCATCCATTGACCGGATCGAGTCGGGTAGCGATCCTTCGACAATTTATGATCTTGTTGCTTTCTCCTGTTGCTGATGATAATGCGGCGTTCTTTCATGTTGTCAGAGCCGCTCATAGATCTGCAACTCGAGGGATGGGCGAGATACTTCGGAGGATGGCTACCGTTCCGCGCCGTAATCTGATTCCATCTTCATTCATTTAATCTCGCACTTTTTAAGCTGTTCTAAATGCAGTTATAATCATTTCTGACGATAATATCTGGTATTTAACCTTTCGAGAATGGCGGACGATTTAACCCTTCACACGTTACTATGGTTAAGCCTTTCGATTAAATGGAGGTCTCAGTTTACAAATAATAATTGTTTCGCAATTCAATAAAAAATATGAACGTTCGACGAGACGGAAAGGGTCAACTTAGAAATCAACCGGTGTCGAATTACCCGCACGCGACAATTGAGACGTTATTACTTTATTGATTTCTCGACGGATAATTAATAACCCGGCGAACAAGCCGAAGCAGAGTCGGCCAGATTGAAACGTTGTGCCGTCTCGCCTAACCGTGGATCTCCGATCTCCAGCACGTCGAACGACACCGTCAGATCGATGGATCTGTAAATGCCGCGTCGGATTGTCTAGCGAAGGATCAGCCCTCCAGCTCTCGATAACCATGGGAGCGTACAAGTCAGGATGAGTTCGCGTTTTTCGGGATCCTCTAGCGGACCCGCTAAGTGGTTGTCGAACATTTTTCGAATAAAAGCCCCGTGGATCGTTCGAGGGCCGGTTGGATCGTGATCTACGATCACGCGGCTTCAGTTTTATTTGAATCAGAGAGCACAGTATTCTTTATTTTATATTTCAATTAACGGCACAAATCTTATAAACGTTTGATGGAAGAAAGAAACACTATGTTATTGATTTTGCATTTTGCAATTAGTGCTGATATATTACCGTCGTTACATCTTTCACGTTACATAACGTTTTAATTTTCCATTTCAGAGTTATTAGTCTGATTTTGGTGTTCTCAGTTGTTCGATTTATTGAAATTTATCGGTTACCGATGGATCCGAAGGCTTAAGAGTGAAACGATTATTTGCCAATCTTTAGTCACAAAGAAGTCAGCGGGCGTTAAAACTGTTCGAGCCTATCGAACGGCCTACGTTTATGTAAGCAGTTACGAGGAACTTGAACGTCACAGCTCGCGTAACCAGACCCGAGAAATTATGGGAAACAGAGTGGCTGATGGTTGTAAGACCTAATTCGTGTCACGTATTGAGTCGCAGCGATGCGACGTCACATTTTCCATTCGTGAGGAAATTTTCTTGCGGCAAGGTTTGAGCAACGATTAGCTCGAGGGGCTGAAATGAATTCGTCAGGGATGCCAGTTTTCAGAAAGGAAAATCGAACGGCGTACGACTGACAATGGAGGACTTGAACGCATCTACATACATATACATAACACAGGCGGCCGATGACACGAGAGAAATCCCCCGACCCCCGTGTTGCATCTTCCTGTCGTCACCTGCAAATGCGTAGAAATTCAACCTGCGATCGAACGGCGACCGACAACCAATCCGATCGTACTAAATCTAATATTTCACAAAATTCAACTCTTTGAATTCTTTCAAATTTTAAGCGTTTTGTTTGAGATTCAAAGAAGTTCGAAGAGTTGATCTTTCTCCTTTTGTGATTATTTCTACCGAAAGATTGAACCTTTTACGGTCCGTTCTTTCCATCTGCCGCCAAAACAGTTTCTTGATATTTCAATCTTTATTAGAGAGCGAATCGAAACTGCCCTTCACTTTACGTTCAAGAATAATTATCCTCTTTATTTTGTCCTTTTCTACGGTACGATGCACTTTTCCTGCTTCCTGTCAGCTAAACTTATTAACGTTGAAGTGGTCGATCGAAAAATTTCTCCTTTAGTTTTATTTTCTGCGATTTCGTACTCGTCGACAAAATGAGAAAATAGCGGGATCCGATTGATTTGAAATTGTGTATAATTATTCGTGTAGCAAGATTTTTAACGCGTCGATTATCACGATAATTAATTACTAAGGGTGGGATCGATTGATTTTTAAATTCATACTTAAAAGTTTGGTACCTTTATGACTATTCGTGGTTCAATTTCCATTTTCTTTTGTTAATTATTTAATTATACGAAGTTTGAGCCGTCCACCGGTAACGCGTTTACGAGTTAACGTGTTCAGATCAACTTTAACACTAGATTTAACCATTTAATATTTAACACTATTTACACAGAGCACATAAAAATAAAAACATTAGAAATTTTGGTTTCCATCCATATTTTATTTTGCGTATTCCTTGGTAACTCTAATAACGATTACTCTGCGATTTGGCAAAAATGTACACCACCTTGCAACGAAGCATCGAAACCCCGTGAAAAAAAAAAAGAAAAATACAAGAAATGAAGAGGGGATCTTTCGTTCGGTATCGTAAGCGGAATTGAAATTTTGTTCGACGTCAGGTAGCCCGCGTTCAGATAAAATGTATAAATATATTTCACGCCGGGAAAGGGCGGTCGCCGGTGGGCGAACAGACAAGGGGTCAGGTAATTCGGTCTTTTTAGAAAATGTATGGGCCGACCTTACACGAAATGCATCTAACCAGTCCGCGCGTTCCAAGTCGGCCTCCAGTCGAGATAAGGTAGCCTACGAACGGGCATTTACCGTCACCAGAAACGAACAGAGTGACCCAAAGTGCTGGAAAGACCCAACCCCGAAGAAGTCTTTCTTCTTCTTCCTTTCTTCTTCCCTCCTTTTCCTTCGACTTCGTGAGGACTGTTAGTCGGTCTTGGCCCTTTTGACAGAGACCCAAGAGACGTAATGAGAGGAGCCGGCTTGCATACTGAACGATCCTCCAACGTCCATCGAGATTCAGATCTCGCGGTGTGTACAAACAATAACGTCGTTGCCGGATCGTTCGTCATTTTCTGTCGTAAATCGGGCCGCGCGTGCTCCTATCACGACGCTGACGGATGTCCCGTCACGATTGTCGATCGGAGCAAGGAAACGTGGATAAAAATGGCCACGAAGAAAATCGATCCGAAACTATTCATGTTGCTTTCTGAAAACGGACGTCCGGAACGCGTAGAGATGCGTGGTTCATCCTCCGAATGACGAAGCTGCGTCGATCGAGATGCAGATCTATGAATTCTTAATTAAAGTTAACGGAAGGGATTCACGCGTTGCATAATAATATCTGAAGGAATAATATAAAAGTTAGAAAGTGGAATCGATAGAAGTAAATCGTTATTGTGGGAGTACGTCTAGGATCAACCCTTTAGTTACTTAAATATCGTAGCAATTGCTTAAAGTGTTAATAATCAGGCACTTTACCCTACCTTTTTCCAATATTCTTCATCATGGAATTTATAAGAACGGTTCGAAGAGTCGCTGACGTTCAGCAGGCTGTTCCTTGGACGATCGTGGCCGCGATGCATCATCTTTCCCGGTTTTCTTTTTCCATGTTCCGCCCGACCGTCTGTTCCCCTTTGCTCTTCGAGTATTCTGTCGAGCGAGAAGGGGCGAAGGACGACGAAGAGATTTTTCGATGGCGATACCAGGGAGAGAGACGACCCCAACCCTCGGTTGCATCCCGTATGCAGCCGGCCTGCCAGTCATCCACGGGGGTTTAGTCACACTGGAATTTCGTTCGAGGATTTCTCGCTCGATCGTGTGTCTCCTGTGTTGGCCGGTCGGCTTCGGAACGCAGCCGAGCAACGGAATTCCTTGTCCGTCCGTGGAATTCGCCGAGTACCACCGGCCACCGAATCGTCGATCGAGGTATTCGTGACTCGTTAGACCCAGCTATTCTGTTTTGATGCGCCTTGCAATTCGTAGGCGTGAGAGAGCTTCGAAATGGAATGGGGTTTGTTGAAGTAATCGCTTCAATCCCTCGACCGTGGTCGACCGAAATTCGAATAAAAATTTTGATTATAATTAAAGAAAGGAACTTCCATAACACTTCCGTAATATTACGTTTGTCGCTTACTTATCAAAATTGTTTTCTTTATTAAGTTTGACGAAAAGCTGTAGTTTGCTTTTGTATAATTCAAGTATTAAATATGGGAGAAATTAGGGGTTAGATAATTAAGGAAAATGTTTAAAATTACAACCAAGAATTAGTAGAAATTGTTTCTAGTGTGTTTTATCTTAAAATTTTGGGTGATCTTAAGGGGTTAAATATGTAATTGAAAATCTTTGCCATCTAAGTGACGTACTCGAGGAATTAACATCCTGACGACTGTATATTGTACAGAATTACTGGATTTTGAAACTAAATTCAGCTGTATTTTGTATCGAAAATTCCTATCTGTGCTTGTTTAATGGAAAGATCATTTAATAACGGTATTACGTGATATTACGAGTAACTTACGCTGCAGTTAAGGGTTAAATTGAAGTTCATTCGATCAGTTGAGCATACCCACGACGAACAACTTCACCTCTGGTGCAGTGTGATTTTCATACAGACGTGACCGACGTACAAACGTAGCGTTGAATTTTCTTAACATCTTCGTAACATCGCGTCACGTAATCGTGTCTTCGATACGTCCATAGAATCTTCCATCCATCGCATATATTGGAAATAGTGGCGGCAACTGTATCTAATATGGTTTGTCCGAGCTTTGAGAATTTTTAATGTCTATGAGCAGGGGGTTGAAATTCAAATTTTCATCTTGAAACGAGGGGCACTTTAAGACGTATACCTAAGAAGTTTTAATCTATTACGAATTTTTAGAATTTGTTTATACTTCGGACTGTCACGACCGCAAAGGATCAAAACGTTTGGAGTAATTTAGGCTCTAAATTGGCTACAATAAAATTTCACGAAACATACGATTGTCAAAGTATCAGGTTCCATTTTAACACGTTAAATAGCACGTGTGTCGTCGAAAACCAAACAGAAGCTGTAATAAATATTGAATAAAATCAACTTCCGATAATTAAACGTTAGAATCGAATTTTTCCACCCGTTACCAAATATTTGACGCAAACCAAAAATTTCGCACGTCACTAATCATCTTATAAATAAGAAAACACCATTGATATCGTTGTTGTTAAGTAAAAAAAAAAAAAAAAAAAGGCACCCAATCGGTTGAATTTTCGTCGGTGCAAACAAGCCGACAGAACCAACGGGGAGGGAACAATTAGCCTTGGGTCGATAAGAGAACATTGTGCTCGCGATTATTGGTCGACGAGCGAGGGCGGAACGAGAAACCGTGGCCTTTCGTTTACCAAAGCCGAGAGAGGAACTTTTTCGTCGTATTCTTATAACGGTGTTGCTCGATTTGAACGCTCGACGTGTAATTACTGGGCTGCGATCGAGGGAATTCCGGTATGGCGGAGAAACGTTTAATGACGAGATCAGATTTCCAGGCTTCATTCCCGATGGTAATTTATGCCGGGTCCAGTGCCCGCGCGTCACTAAGACGCCCACGTGAACTTCGTTGCCTGTCTATCACTATTATCGCCAACGCGACGCGACCGTGAGAGGCACACTGGCAGATTCCATGGATAACAGCGAATGATCATAAACTATACGATTTTTAGTATTTTATAGGTGTATCAACGGGGCAAGTATAGATTGATTTGATTAACTGAGAAACAAAAAGGAAAATTGAATAGGTAGTTGTATTTAATTATTGTACATTGATTGTTACGAATCAAGCGATTTTATTTGTAACCCATATTATTGACTCTTTAATATTGGGTCGTAACATAAATAAGCTGTAACGTATAATGTAACACTGAAATATGGTGTTTAATTTTAAGTCGAAGACAACTTTTCAAGTTAGAAACGAATCCTATGTTTCTTTCTCGCTCGACAACAGCGACGATCTAATCGTTAGGCTCTCAGTTTCTTACCTTACGCTGTTAAACCGTACGCAATTATTCCATTATACAAAATTTAACGTATCGGACATTGACACTTACTCAAAAACTCGAAAACCTCGAAAATCAATTCTCACCAACTGCTGCCGTCGCTTCTAATAATCGAAGAAAAAACAAGAGAAAAAAAATAGCACCTGGAGAGACGAGCGTCAAGTGGCGTGGCTGGTATTACGTTTAATTATTTCTCAACGCAGGACAACAAAAAAGGACAATAAAAATTTCCAACAGATTCGACAGGATCTTCTGAAAGGTCGGGCGATAGATACGCGCAGGTCGTTCGTAAGGGCGAGCTTAATGGGGCACGGATATGCGCTCGTAGGGGTGTCGCATTCACGTCGAATGATCGATCACGGTTTATCCGCCCTTACTCTGTTATAATACGCCACCCCGTATAACGTGTACGAGTTGGACGACGAGGAGGACGATCGGTTTCTGAAAGGCATCAGTCACGGTGCACCGAGCCGGCCGTGTTTACCATGAATAAAATTTGTATCCACGATCGAGAGCGATCGTGACTTCTTCGTTGGCCGAGGATCCGCATGAGAAACGCGCGAAAAAGATGTAATCGTGACGATCTTGACTTTTTGCCAAGGGGAGAACAACTGAAGATGTTCGATCCGATCGACAGGAATCGAAGAAGAAATTCGTTTTGACGGTTCGTGCGTGTTTTCTCGGCCTATCATTATCTAATTTCAGGGAGACGGGTAGGCGTGACGTGGTATCGCGTTAATTAACGTTTTTAATGAGCCGATGAAAAGGTTAAGTTAGGGGTTGAAAAATGGGGATTGTTTAAGGCGATTATATTTAATGATGGAAAATGAAGATTCTTCGATGATTGTATAGTTGAACCTTTAATGGTCTATAGTTTTTGAAATTCTTATAATTGGAGTAATTAATGTGCTTCGTTCTAAAGTTATAGCGTTTCTAAGTTTTAAAGATTTCTAATTTCTATTAAAACATATAATATTTCCAGTCGAAGCGAAAGGATTAACGTTTACTATTTTTCCAGTGTATGATATTTTTGCGTTAAAAAGTTTCAGAACGTAATTTTGATTAAAACATTCTTTTATAATATTTGATAGTGATTTTATCTTATTTGGAGTCACAAGTGACATACCTCCTACCGCCCTAAGATTAGTCATTTCTGTTGTAATAACACGTATAAATTTTAGCGAGCGTACCGGTACCATTATCACTGGTGACTGACGCCCAAAATTTTTTACAATCAAATAATTGACGAAAAAACTATGAAATAAAAACTATGAATTGAAATGTTAAATTTGAAAATTAATCGACCGCATCCTTAATAATTAGGATTTTATCGTGTCTGACTACGTACGTCCGTTTTCACTGTGCCATTCAACGTGTCAATATAGATATGAGAACCACTGGTCAATTCTTCGAGTATTAAAGAGTTCGAACATGAATGGCGAAAGTATTTTTTCCCCTCGAAGTCGGTGGAAAAAAAAGAAGAAAAACTGGTGGCCAATATCTATATATATCATCGTGAGCAAGGTGCGAACAGCATCGTTGTATCCGCGTGAATGCACGCAATTGACGTGTGTGTCTAAAAAAAAAAACAATCGTTCAATCGCGATATCTTATCTCCCCGGACAGAGACGGATCGAAAGAAAGAAAAAAAAAACACGGTTTCCCGGCATCGAGCGTCGAACCAGAAAAAAACTATCTGTTCCCGGAATTTGTTTAACGAAAATATGTAAAGAAACGTGAGCTCGTACACGGAACCTGAGCTTCGTAAAAAAACAGTGAAAAAACCTGTTCAAAGAATACGCACGAACGATCAATGGAAAAGTGGATCAACGGAAAAGAATCGGAGCAAATCGATTGGGACTTTCGTCAAATTTTAAGTACAGGGATTGGATTGACTAGGGCTTTCGTTTGGAGCACCCTACATTTATTACGTAGCGTTTCTGGTCATTTTTCTGATACCGTGAACTATTAATTATACATCGGTGTCGTCGATTTTTATTTTAACCTCCACCCGCAGAAAAAAGATGATACCACCTTACTTTTTAATATTTATAATTATTATTTTATTTTCTATTATAACTAAAATGGTAAGCTTCCCACGGTGTTATTTATTCAGGAATTACAATTTTTGTGTCCCGTTATTAAATTTATTTCATTCTTTAAGGGACGTATCTAGGAAACGTTGCATCGTTCTTCTTGCACTCCCCTCGGCTGCCTTGCACCCTGATGAATTCGTTCTTAACTCTGTTTACCAAACAGAAGTTTCTTCTCACGACCGTCGCGAACCCCATGAACACTCCGTGCTCCACTGAATACCATAAACAGTACATGCACACGTACGACAGCGGGGTCGGTCGAGTTTAGGAAAAAGAGAGGCGGTAATTCGGTAATTCGAGAAGCATAATCGGATCAGTGTCGTGTTTCGCGAGCCTGACAAATCACGGCCAGGACTCCTTCGAATCCTCCTGGCCTCGTTACCGAGGATCAGCTGTTTTTATTCCCCCTTACCTTCCGCGTGCACACGCGAGCGGGAAAATTGGCGCGACGATTAGCTCTTCGTAAACGTTTTCATTGAACGGCTCGATAATTAACTGGAAATTGCCTCGTTCAATTTCTTTTTTGGTTTTTATGTTTGATAAAAGATTCATGAAAGCTTGTTACTTTTCAGAATGTGTGTTGGATTTTTAACCCTTTGACTGTGGAACGTTTGGAAGCAAAATGTGCGACGCAGGGTATATAACAACGTACTAATTAGAGAATGAATGCTATTTCTAATTATAAAATCAATACTATTGCAAACGTAAGACATTTAATATAATTTAATTTTGATGCCCTTCGTCGTTCAGCTGAAATAACCTATTCCACTTATAAATGAAATAATTTTTTAACGTTGGTGGGTCAAGAGACAATGTATCCTCTTTTCGTATGTGCCCTATGATAGTACATTAATTTTCTCAGCGTTCGAAACGAATCATAAATGTTTTGCATCGCACATCGACGTCGGGAATGATGTATAGTTGATTGGGTATGAAAGGGGCTTGTTGTATTCGGCGTAGAAATATTTTATTGACGAAACGATCTTGAGTACTTCGAGAGGCGCCAGAATTGTCGAGTGTCGTGTTGATTAACTTTGAAGTATCGTAAGTCCACTTAAGATACCATGTTTGGCAGTGTTATTAATATATGAGTATTGCAGGCTTCTCAATCTAACTATATCACCCGACTGTTTAATTGCTTCGAATATTGCATATTAAATTCTTGATTCAACTTCTGTAACATACGATGACTCATATATTTGTCAACGCGCTTTGATATTACAAGAAAACTGTGGAAATTATATTTAAATTTGGAGCATGAATATTCAATCGATCGCGTATACGTCGTGTACGCTTCGATAATTGCTCCTGTCTGACTCACTCTAATTGCCCTGTCATACGACGGTGTCGAAGAAAACGTAGAAAAATAATCATTCAGTAATTACGAGTCCACAAATCAACCTCAACAACCAATATCTTATTTCAATCATATAATCGCTATTATCTGTATCGTTTAAATTGAAACTAGAATTATTATTAAACAGGTCAAGATGATTTATTTCAAGCTTCTTAGTTCGAATCAAAGAATCTGTTAAAATGCTTTCAACGAAATGTATGTTGACTTTTATTGAGATTTTATGCGCTGCGTTCGATCGTTTGAAATTTCAAATTGAAAATAAAATAAATAAAGAACGAAGCGTATTAAATTTCAATTTTGTGTTAGAACGCCGCGTACAGAACTATCCATAACAATTCGTATTACGAATAAATTGAAAACAATAAATGTAAATTAATCTTACGTTTCGTCGACCGCTTCGCGGATCGTCTTCTCTTAAAACTCAATACATTTGATACGCTGTGCCGATATAATCTCGTGTACACACCCCTTTTTCTCTTCGTAACCCCGTAGTATTAAATACATCCGTGCACAATTCGAAATAAAAAGAAAAAGAGGCGTGGAGGGGGGGGGGGGGGGGGGGAGAGAAAACAGTTCGAGCAAGTAAATCGAAACTCGAGGAGAATCCAGCCCAGGGGGTTAATCTCGAGTCCTTAAAGGGTTGTAATTCATTTCGTTGATCTCGGTAGGTTCTCTGCTCGTTCAGATTATCGGATAAACCTCGAAGCAACGAAGTTTGAATTCTATCTCTTTCCTTTCTCTGCTGTTCTTCATCTTCCTCTGCCGCGAGTTCTTCTTCTTACTCGATTAATTTAACCTTTGCCTGGGTCTTTTTCGATCCAAGTAAACGCAACGTGCACAGACGTCCACCTTCCGAGGTTTTATTCCGAAAATCTGCGATTACAAATTCTTATTCTCTTTACCGATAGATACTTATAGTATTTTGTATTGTCACAGATGAATATTTATCATAATATGTACGCTCGTATCTTGGAAATAATATGTCATATTTACGACATTTGACGACCGATAGGTTATCCAAAAACGAAAGGCCAAATTTCTGAGGCTCAAAACAAGGATTACCTCGGGTTCTCAAGAACGACACTCCGATTTAATTCGCGAGGAATCGAAGCGTGGACCCGTTGGTCCGGTCTGCTGGCGATCGCGATGATGAATCACCTTAGAGTTTATCTTGATCGAATGAAAGTTGCATGAAACGATATGTAATTTAACAGGGACGAGAAATCGTATTGGGCTTTCGATAATTATAACGTCGTACGATGGTGTTTGGTTTGTTGCAACGAGTCGTTTAATTAAACAGAGGAGCAATTTATACGAGAATTTGCTTTCGATCGTTACGAAATATTTAATTTTGTACACTTAAATGCTCGAAAATCGATATTACATTGTTAAAGAAATACACCTTTGTTATTAAGTCACTTCTCATCTCAATAGTACTTTTTCTACAGGTGATTAATTCCTCATTTATTTGCAACATTAGCGAAGTTCATTCGAGAACCGTAACACGAAAAGCTGTGAAAAATGATTCTTCGATACTTCAACACTAAACGTGCCTTATGAAATAAACGTTGATTTTTAGAAAGAAATTCTTAATTTATTAAAGGAAATAATTCGCAACATAACTTCTGATTTTTAATAAAATAATCAAACATATATTTTTATAAATAAAATAATCAATTAATTACACTTTTTACATATGATTGGTTTTGCCTTCATACATTTTTCGCAGACAAAGGGGTCATTTGAACCCTTGCTTGGATACAAAACTTCTATATAACGTAATGATTACACGGTGCCATTTCGAAACGAACGATTTTACAATGGATATTAATGAATCCTCTTAAACACAATATTATCAGTACATATAACAAGGCGTATAATGTTACAACGGTCGCAGATTCCATTTTATTCTTCTGTGTTAATTAAAAGAATACTTCCAATTCTCCCAATTGATTCAGTCGAAACCCTTTGTGTTCGCAAACCTCGGCACCAATGAATCCGTATTTCGATCACTGATCATTTAACCGTGCGTCTGATCGGTGAAATATTAAACAGGTCCTGAAAGACGGTCGGAACGAGGCCTATGGCCTCGAAAACTGTTTCGGAAATATAATAATTGGGGTTACACGTCTCGTCGACGGCTTAACGGTATAGACGTTGACATTGTTACGCCCCGGGGCCACAATAGAGAAGACAGCAGGGGTGTTTCGCAGAATTACGCAGGGACAGTGGACGGGTTAGGTCGCCTAGCCCATTGTGTCAGTGACTCGTCGCTGCATTGTGGCCGGTGTAGCGTTCGGAAACGTCTTTCGTCTTAATACGAGTCGATTTCCATGAAACCTGGCCTTATACATGTATAACGAGCTTGGACAGGGGAGGCGTCTTCGAGCAAGTTTTTAATTAAGCAACGTAGCTTTCTGTTTGACGGTTCGACGTGAAATTGCAATCTTTGTTCGTTCCTACAGAGTTGGTATCTTCGTTACACGGCGATGATACTTCGAAGTTTCCACGCTCCTAGAAATACAATATTTCAGTCCGTGGCGAATACAAATGTTTGAAAATATAATATTCAGAAATTTCTGAATTTTTAACCAAAAACCTTCTAAACGAAAAAATAAATTTTCTACCCTTCCTTCCGCCTTTTTCAGTCCACACCTGAAGTTAGATCGATTGCATAGAATTTAGCATGGAAGTAATTATCAACGACACGCGTTACACGACACTTTGGGGTCCTTTGTGCGCCAAAGATTTTAAGGCAGAAAATTTAATCAACGTTTAGGCATAGTACTTGGAACAGGAACGTCTCATGGTTCTGTTGGCAAAGCCGAGCTTCTGTCTTACGTAAGAACCGATCATCTTCGGGTATTACGCGGAGTTTAATGGCTCGTGGCTGTTTACTCCCCGTGAGGGAGGGGGAGAGGACCGATTCGGTCCGGGGAGAATCCCTCGTTACTATCGACAAGCCAGCTTCCATCTCGCGGTAGTGATTTATTGCGAAATAACAGGCTCGAAGTGTCCCGTGCCAGGTAAAGCCCCGACAATGTCCGGAACACCTACGAATTAACCGTATAAATGATGTTTCCAGCGAGTTATCCGCTCCTCGGTGTCCGTTTCGTGTTGAAATGTTCCTTCTACCCTTTACCATTATTCCAAATGCCATTTCTCGTATTATTTCACGAAGTATTCACCTCTCGTAAGCAATTTGAGTCGTTGGCGACACGAACGAAATCCGACTTTCCTTCAGATTTCGATTTTTATCGCTAAAAGGCAGGTTTTGACACCTAAAATCTGGCGATAAACCTTATAGTACTAAGCGCGATTAATGAGGAAAATTGAAGCAGTTTTCCTTATTTGTCAAGGAAATTAAATAATCGTTCATTTACAACGCTAATGACTCTGGATAGTATTATTATACGGGGACTTTACGATAATTAGCGGGGATCCTAGCATCACATAAAGTATCACTTATTTATGCTCGCAGCTGAATTAATTAGAAATTCATTCTTACGCGTCGCGAGAACCTGTGATTATTCTATTTGTATAATGAACCGTATATACCCTTGTCTGATATATTCAATATTTATGAAGTTTCTCCATCAAGAACGTGGTGTTTCGGTTTATCAATGCCACGAACGATCTTCGCTTCGATAAAACGTAATCGCGTTCAATTGAACACTTAGAAGTGTCCGTGCGTGCGGATCGGATAATAATCGAGGTCGCGGCTCAGTTTGAATAAAATCACCGCGAAAAATCGAACGACGCGTATCGCGGGCGGAAACGAGCTATCGTCGCGTACGAATTGAAAAAACATTATCATGGGAGATTCGGGCGGCGACGGAGAAGTTAAAGAAAACGATCGTCCACAGAAAAAAGAGAGAAAAAAACGCGCCGAGGATTAAGCGCGGAATCACCAACGTCTTGGACCCATCCTTTAATCCGACCGAATATTAACCAGATTCACGTTCGCGGTTTTCGTCCTTCCATATTTCGCTGGTGATGGCATCCTTCGGTCCACGGTGAACGGCTAGCATCGTCAAAAGAATGAAACAAAAGTAGCACAGAGAAAAAAATAATAGAAGTAGACGAAGGATGGAAATTGACGGATTTTCATGAATGGGATGTCGATTATTAAGAGCGTCTTCGAACTTATGAATTTTTAATCTTAGGATATTTATTTTTGACCGCCGGTGACGGCAATCGGGGGGAAAAAAAGGAAACGGAACTCTTCGAATCGCGAGATCACGCGGATTCGAAGGTACGCGCCACAGTATGGAGTAGGATAGATGGCAAGGCGGGGGTTGAAAGCGTGGAACAGGGATGAGAGAGAGTCATAAAATCGAGCGAAGTGAACGCCACGAGGGAGACACTGAGTGATGTCGGTGACAGCCGCCTCTCTGCCCTCCTCCGCCGCCTCCTGTCGCTATTACTCACCCGACGCCGAATACCATTCAAAGTTCGAAACCGCACGTTCGCGACCCAATTCCTGCCCGGAGTCAGCTGTTCGTTCGGTTCATTCAAAGTTCGATCGACCGACGCCGGCTGCCCGGTTCCCTGGCCATATGCGTTGAATTATAAACGATGCGATTGCAAAAAAATATAACGAAACAATCGAATGAAACGATATTTAACAGGAGAAAGTCGAGAGCCTTGCAACCACGTCCATCCTTGTCGTTTTAAATGATAGGGACCATCGAAGGATCGGGATCGTACGTGTAGTTTTCAACGATGAACTCTCGTCGATCTTTGGATCGTCCGACGGCCAGCGTTTTGGCCGAGCCACGTTATTTGTCAGGATCATTTTGTTCGTTATTTAAGACACCGAGCAATCGCGACGTATTCCTTGCCAAGAAGCAAGACACGTTACCTCGTGTCCTATCCTCCCGACTATTCTACTATTTTTGGCGCGATACACGCTCGGTTCTTCGTTCCTTGCCAGAGGCGTGAACAAAAATTTGGATAGCTTCGAATCTTAAGCAGCACCCAGGAAATTGTAGGTGGCATTGTTGCAGACGATGTCCAAGTTTAAAAAGACCAGTTCGATATTGGCACTGTGTTTCATGATCGATGCAATAAAGAAAGCGTCGTTCGAACGAGGCGTCACAGGTCAAGGAATCTCATTGCACGTCCTGGTATTCCTTGAAAGAGACTCAATCATACGCGGTATCACTTGTTTTCACGGTCACCTGAGATATTATAAAAAAAAAAAAAGAAAAAACTGAAAAAAAAAGATATGGTTCTCGAGCGCGTTACGAGCGTAGAATACGAATCGTACATGGTGTAAGGTTGACGATTAACCGAGACGCAGAAACGGAGCAACGTATATTCTCGTCACCGTCGTGTCCTCTCGACGTCGTCGGCGGCGTCGTCATGATCGTCCGTCGGCGGTCTCGTTGGTAGTGGTGTAGCGATGGCGGAGAATCCCGTGGTTCGTGATTCCGCCGTGACGGCGCCACGATCGTTCAGCTGGATGGTGGGGATATGGGCGGTTCCAGGGGGCGCATTGGCCGCGCTCGGTGGGCGTGGTCGCACGCCTCCCACTCCTTGGCGTAGCGCGGCGCTGATTGACAGTTGGCGAACGACTGCGGACGGCGCAGGATCTAAAACCGCGCTAGGCGCTGCTCTCCACGCTCGCTCGGTCCGTTCTTCTCTTACCCGTGGATATACTACCGGTGCTTTTTCGTGGGGGAAGAACTCGAAACACGCATATTCCCGTGGCTACTGCCTTTGCCCGCCGGCCCGCGCGCAACATATACCAACACCCAACCAACAACCTTCCACCTTCTGTCCGTCGGAGTTACGACGAGTGGCACACGCAGCAGTAGTTACGGTTAGGGAGGAGGGTCGCCCGCCGTCTCGCGGACAGTTCTCTCTCTGGCGCGTCTCCTCTTCTCTCTCCTCTCTGCGTGACCGGTGTTCGTTGGTTCGTTCGTTCAGTAATCGCCGCGAGGAGGAACGCGCTTCTTCTTCCGCGACTCCCGTTCACGCAAATTCGCGCGTATTCATCGTTACGCCACGCCGTTTCATCTCGAGATATCTAGTTTCGATCCCGCGGACGACCGGTGTTTTTGTGTCCTGTCCTGTTACATCGAAAATCGTGAGCCAGGTTTTTTAAAAGGAACGGCAACCTCGGAGATCTGTCGGCGCGGGACAACACGAAGGAATCGGTCGTGGCAACGTTGCCTCGACCGTCGCCCGACTTTAAGCTCCGTGTTGGCGCGTTGTCGCGCTGATCAAACGATATCATCCTCGGCTACAGTGAGAACAGTTCGTATTTTTGGTAATCAGCGGTTTGTGTTTTCTCGCTGGCCACTATTATCGTGGGTACGGTTTCGCGCGCCAAACTCCAGCACGCACGCCGTCCGTCCAAACTGTGCTCCGTTTCCTTCGCGAGAAGGATGCACACGCGTTGCTACATGTAGCGACATACGTCCAGGTGTTTACTCGTGTCGGTATCTGTGAAACAACAGTGCGAATCGGCGTTGACCGACGGCGAACCAAAACGGAAGTCGAGTGGACACAAGGGAGCGGCGAGTACTCGTGTTCTCGTGGTGATTCTTCAACGTATCGTTTCGGAGGCAGCGTGACCGCGACAGTCATTCGCACGTTTCGTGTTGTATATCGTGTATATCCGCGTGGTTCGTGTTTCGGGTCGTGTGATCGTCGCC
Source organism: Stelis phaeoptera (assembly GCA_943735885.1). Lineage (NCBI taxonomy): Eukaryota > Metazoa > Arthropoda > Insecta > Hymenoptera > Megachilidae > Stelis > Stelis phaeoptera. The sequence goes on along the minus strand of OX030939.1, from coordinate 6,302,918 downwards.
GTGGATTCGAAATTTCACGCCTGGTAAAGAATTATTTTGGAAACGTCTAGTTACTCGCAACAAGAGAGACCACGTGCTGGACGAGAATAAAGTGAGAAGCAATCACGAGGAGGATAATGTCGCGATACTGACGCGCCACGGGGAGGCAGCCACGCTCTCTGGTCATCCGGTCGGCGGAACTTCCGGCGGTTGGACCGCGACGATGAGGAAGCACGTGTGTCCGGCCGTAGCCGTGGTCCTGTTGCAACGTTCGAGCACGCGTGCCGAGCTCTGCTGACGCTCGGTCGCTCCGATTTCTCGACGTAACAGCGTCTCGTCGCCGGTCGGCTCGGATACGGGGATCGTCGTCGAGCATCCAGTCAACGACGAACACCCTCGACGAGGCTCTGCTTTAACGGAGACCCACCGTCAACCGTGTGTGTTCGAAAGTACTGTTCCTCTTCTTCTTCTTCTTTCCGGTTTGTGATCATCGTCCGCCGACGGCAAGATTGTCCGTGTTCTCTGTTTCTAATCGGTCGGGTGGTGCACGAGGCTCTGTGGTGCGACGAACCGGGATATATATATACGGGCTGAAAAGCGATCGCCGCGATAAGGCGAATCGACAAGTGAGGAAACCACTGTGAAAGCGGTGTGTGTGAAGTGTTCGAGGTTACTTGCTTATACTGTGGGAAAATACAGCCGCTACGGTGGCTCAGCACGCAGAGTTCCCCGGCGCGGCCAGGGCGTTCATGGCGCAGCCAAGGGTACGTCGATATCATTCAATTGTTTTTCCCTTATTATCATCCCTCGGCTCGCACTTTAACCCTTTGAGTGATCTAACGTGTTCTCGTTCTGCTCAAGTGTTCCGAATGTTAATGTTATAAATACGAAATTGTTAATACAATTGGTCGTCTTTTTTTTTTTTACCGTGTCAATGTTTCAAAAACACCAACGTATTCGAATTCAATTGGAAATAAATTACGAAGGAACTTCCCTTCGTTAGCACTGAAAGGGTTAATGTCGTGTCTAAAGTGTTTCCATGTTCGCCCATCGAAGGGTGCAGTGCGTTTACGATCTTTGTGCAGTTGAAAGTTTGTGATCCGTCGGTCTGAACGAAGAAGGTTAACGAAATTGTCGTATCGATCGTGTATGCAAATAGGTGTCGGAGGTTCTTCTCGGTTAGGAAAGGTGCGAGTGTAACGGGATCCGATCGAAGGTGGTTCGGGTTAAATCGAGTTCGAAAGCGACGACAAGGAGCCCTCGAGTGTCGCACGAGCAGCTACAGTTCGCTTCACCGGATTTGTATACAGACCTGATCGGACTTTGTCGTTCACGTGCACTAGTTTTACCGTGATTCGGTAGCTCCGATATATTCGCGTGTAGTCAACCTCCAAATCGCGGTTCGTAAACAGACGAATTCGTTTCAAGTGTTCCGCGGTTGCCTTACACGGATATATTCGTCCCTTTTAACCTGAAAACGAATATAGTCGTTCGTCGAACATATAGAAACTTGTGTTGGTGATTTGGATTAAATTGAGCACATTTTATTCAGAAAATGTCCAAGAGTATTTTTATCATAGAATATTTGATAGATTCTTCGAATACGCAAGTATATTAAGACGGCCATAAAGTGTCAGACAAAATACGTAATAATTCACGGTGGGAAGGTTCGATGAAATCCACGACAATGGCGATATGAAATAATAATTCTCAGATTCGCGCGTTTGTACCACGGTAATAGGGTTGTCTTCACTCTTGCGTCTTGGACAAGATACAAAATTCAACGTGTTAACGACGCGAAATTTGTCTTACAAAACAGCCGCATCAATTACAACCGCCGTATATTTTATAACGTTTGTCCGGTTCCACGAGGTGGCTCACAAAGTGGCCGTTCGATACAAATTACAAAATTGCTCCGCAAGAAGAGATAAGAATTTGTCATTCGTGGTCGTCGATCTCTTCGGAACTCGTTTCTGAACGGTCCGTCCTGGAAAAACTTTTCTCAACACCGGACAACCCGAAATTATCGTTTTACGTGAATATCGTGCTCGTCCCGATTGGCGTGCCATCGGGATGCACGTCTCGAATCGATACGCGAGAGTGCAGGTCGTGGATACCGGGGTTCCACGAATTGATTACGATTCTGGTCGTAAACCAGGCGATTTTGCTCACGCAAGGATATCACTCGATTCCAGGCCAACGGCTACTCGAACGCAATTTTCATTTCCAATTTGTGTGCGATCACCGTCTTCCAGATACGATTCTGTGTCCGTCGGACGCAACACACATCCACTCGATCGAGTATTCTTGGATTCTTGAATTTTACGCTGCTTTCGAGAGGAAATGTCCAGTCTTCGAATTACACTATTCAGAGTTTTCTAGTCAGTCTTGCAGTTATGTCTGTTTACTCGTTTTTATCGATACTTTGATGGCTGGTGTCTTTTTTTGATCGAATTACACGTTAATCGGCAATTTTGAAAGATAGATTATAGGAATTTTTAGGCATCGTTTTCTGAGTAGTTTGTTTTTAGTATGAAAAGAAATAGAAAATTATATTTGAATTTGCATAGATGTCATTTTCTATATTAGTCAGGAATTTTCTTTCAATTTTCTATGGGAAACCAGTTTTATGATGCACGACCATTCAGTTGTGAGTGACGCTTGAATTTCCATAAGAGTCCATTTTCCATTTTACCAATAATTTTAGGTAAAGGAATAAAATAACGAAATATTGTGAAAAATGTATTTTACTTAAAATAACATTAATGAGATCTCCAATGAAATCAAAAGTGTTGACAGATCCTCAGGAAATATATTTCCACCACGAGAAAAATTGATAAAATTAAAATTAAATTGCACCATTTTATACGACGCTCGGAATTAATTATTTTCTCTAAGTTTGACGAAATTTGTCGCTTCGCTGTTGTCATCGTTTAACGAAAACGAATCGTATGGTAATTATTATAAAGGCATTAATCAATTAAACGCTCGAATCATCGTCAAACCGTCGTTCCCCCCCGGTTTAATTCAATATATTCGAAAATGAGCATCAAGTTTCCAAAACAAAGTTTTTACACGCGTGTGTAATGATACGAGACTCGACGATCCTCGTGTTATCGTTCCGTCGTTAACCAATATGAATTATGGTTACCGTTTCAGTGTCTTCCGTTTACGAGCTCGCTAATCGATCGAATATCCAAACATGCTCCAGTTCCTGCACTCGATATCGTATTTATATCAAATCAGCGGTTATTCGCGAAACAACGACGGACGACGTGAGAAATTTTGATCCGTTCGCGTGTTAAATCGGTGATGTGCGGATTGGAATCGTAATCGGAATGATCATAAGTGAAACGAAAAATGTGTCAACCCTGCATAATCCAAATTTTCAAAATTTTCTAAAAGAAACGGTAAATCAACTTTAGAGATGCTTCTTCTAAATTACCATAGGATTTTAACAAGTGATATTTACAAGTCAGCGTGATGTGTAGTGAAAACGGCGATAGAAATTTTCTATGATAGCTCGAAGTTACAAGTTACTTAATTTTAATTTATCAACATTTATTTTATATCCTGCTAAGTGCAATTTCCTATGTTTTCCAACAGTAAAAGAGGGAAATATTAAAGAAATATTATTCAACCCTATACTTATAAAAATTCGAAAATAAGTTATGTTTGTAATGAAAAGCTAATAATTATCACTCGCCAATCACCGTGGCTTCGTTACGGTGTACCAGGATGCAAAAAGACCTATGCACCGTCGTTGTAAGGGTTGAAGATAAATTTATCGTGTATTTTTTTTTTTTTTCAATCGTGTCGAACATAAAGCATACAAATCGTGGATTACCTGTGCGTCGTCCTTGTGAAAGGGTTAGTGGATCAGGTTTTTCTCGGATTCCGGGGACGTTCACGTTTTTATCGGCCACGACCAAGTGAAAACGGTATCGGTGCCGATAAAGAGCTTTACGAGATCGATGATAAACGTCGATCGTTCGCGTGCCAGCCGATTTTCTAGTGATGGAACGCACCTCTTGTTACCCGTCGGTCTTCTGTCGATGTTGTACTTCATCGAAACGCTTTCCTCCATTGCCTTCTAAATTTCTACGTTATTAATTGTACTCAAAGGATTCTTCTTTTTCAAACTCGTTTCCAGGAAAAAATTAACCATTCTCGTTGTAAAAGGCTTAGTTTCATCCGTAATTAGTAAGGTGAGATCTGTCAGGGACAGATGGTTCGAAAAATATGATTTAATCTGGTATTTTTAATCATAAATATAATACAACCTATAATACTGTCTTCATTTGTTTGCTTATTTCTTTAACTCTTTGAGTAAACTCTGTGCAAGTTGCACAGAATTAAAAAAAAAAGTCAATTATTTAACATCAAATATTACTCAAAATGAGTAATTTCAACTTTTCGAGACGGGTCAAAATATCGGCTCACCATGCATAAAATGCTAAGCAAAAGGTGGGACATTTTTTAATTCACCTAACTCCAAAGATTTAATTCTCTATAAATTCATTAATACTTCCATGGGCGCCACGAATCTCATTCCATGATACCTGATCTGAAATGTCTTTATTATATTCATTTACCACTGTATGGCGAACGCAAAATAAAGTTTGCATCGGTGTGACAAAAGTGTCAAATTTCGTATCATCAAACAGTGATTGTTTCATCAACGAATATCTTATGTTGGGTTTAGAATTATCGTTTGAAGACTCGAGTCGTCATTTCCTTGCTGCGAAAAAAATCCACAAGAGATGGTATCTGTTATATTTTTTTCAGTGCAAAAATTATTTAAATCCTGATATTTCCGGATTTTGTGCATTCCGGAACCAAGCTTTCGGATGCGTAATTTCTACGCGAAGCAGAATTTCAAAGTGTTCCTTCGTATCGGATGATTTGAGAATAAATTTAATCAAACCGTTCGGTTTGTTCGTTAATTTCAGTGATTTGATGGAACGCGTGTTATTAAAGAACATGTGTTTCGTGTTGCACGCGTAAAGCGAAGAACGTTACAAGTTAATATTCTGCTATTATAGAACTTCGCGGAATATCGTGTTGTCACGATTCGATAGCTTGTGATTTATCCGACTTCTCTGCGGCGGCGCTCGAATAAAAACGGCTTACGCGTCGAATGCGTAATTCGAATGTTAAATACGGCCAATTTTATTTAACGATATTGCACGAGTGAACGCACCCATCAGGAGTTATACGCGAAACGTAATTATTTTTATTGATCTTTTTCGTTAGGTTTGTTGCGACGTTTAATCGTCGAATCGCATCTCGACTTTCGACTGATTGGAACTTTCTAAAAATCGACTCATTTCAATTTTAAACCTATAATTTTTATTATTAAATTCGGTTATATTCGGGTTAAGCAACTGATCAAAGTGAAAACTTTGACACCGTGTTTCACGCCCCGAAAAGTGAATAAAGAATGGCATACAACATTGAAAACTGCTCTAATCAGCATATTTCACAACATTCTAGCGACAGAATGAATACTTTGGAAAGCGAACATGGTCGCAACGTTTACCTTACGTTTTTCAATAAATCATTCATGGACTTTTTCTTATTGAATATTTCAGTCGTGTTTTCATCCGTGAAACAAATATTGGCGCGGTTTTTACGGAAACTTGCGGGATATCGCTATATTCTTCGGTTACCGTAGTTTTTTCTTCCGTCCCCCGGTTTCGTTTCTTCTGGTTCTTCGACATCGGATAATACGAATCGTTTCCACCGTTGGTCATCGTTCTCCACAGACTTTAATTAAAACATAACTCACCACGTTGCCTCTTGATACCCGTCAAACCGCGACCATGATCGATAACAGGAAAAAACTATCGAGTATTGGTCGGAGCAGCGAATGCTAGTTGTTTCAACACCATCGTTCCAATCCGTTCGCGCAATCTATTTGTCTTTCGAGTCGCAACAATGATTTAGAACGGACCACCGGCTAGTGGAACATTGAACTCGAAAAAATTTCAATCGTACGTGTCAGATGTGCCATAGATAACGTTTAAGCTTTATAATTATTACGTACGCGATGGTCCTGTTAATGGGTAACACCCAGCGTCGGCGTGCAGCATATAATTATTCAGTTTGTAACGAACGAGTGACATTTATCATAAAAGTGTGATAAAAGAATTGTAGAAATATCATAAGCGTTTAGTCAAAGTAAGTAGGTACAATTTGGGTATTGATGGGTTCGAAGTGGGTACATACTGATTATAAATTTCAATATTGTACATATTTACGATTATTCCTCGTACCGAAATCTTAGAACAGTAATTGTCAAAAGTATATACGAATTGTTAAATGACTATGACGATTCTGTTTGGACGCATATGTACGTCAATCGCCAGCAAAGATCTATCAATTTCAAATTCTATTCTTCGAAGTTTTGTCAACGTTAAATCCCATAATCCTAAATTCGAGCTAAGAGCGTTATTATTACCCGATTAGCTTTGGAATATATAGTTAATTATTTAATAATTGCAAATTTACACACGTTAATTAATTTAATCTGGTGGGTACGATACAGAATCGAGGAAAATTCTTATCTTCTTTGAAAGAAAAAAGAAGGGAAAAGAATGACAGAAAAGATACGTACGTGCAAAGGTAGCCATCGTTCCGTGTAGAAGCGGAAGCGCAGTCCGGAGTCTTCTGTGCGGTTTAATTGCGCGAGTCCAGGCCAGCGTGGAAATAATAAGAGGCAGGGATTGGTCCGTTCGTCGAAATAACACGGTGCATCGACGGCGTCTCAATCGGTGTTCTCGAATGGCGGTGGGCTCAATTTTACCGCTCAATTTTCCCGCGTTTTGCTCGCGAAATTGCCCAGAAAGAGAGGCTGCGTGTACACTCGTTCGTGCATGCGTGAGTACGCGAGTTTCGCGTGTAAATTTCTCTACCCCCTTTTTCCTTTGGCCCGGATACCCCGAAAACGAATTCTGGATTGGTAATTTTATGCTTTGCACTTCCTGATCACGATCCTTGGCGTGATTCGTGTCTGCGAGGGTTTCTTACTTTCTTCTTCGTTCGAAGATAAAATTTCCTTAAAATTCTCTGATCGCAGTTGTTGTTTGTTTAACTTGAAATTAATAATTATAAGAGGTGTTATAGGGATAGCTGTTCAGTGGTATACAAATTGAGTCGAATTTACAGAAAAAGGAATAGTGATGTTCCTTTTTAGATTCAAGTATTTTTTCGTTCTTTCTTTATCGGATTAAAAATTCTCAGTCTCCATGAATACCATCCAACAGCTTCGATTTTTAACCCCCCCCCCCCCCAGCCACCGTCACGTGAAACCCACCGCGATTATGTATTTACCGGCGTCCATCAATCACTTTCGCTCTCCCGAACGCCATGGATATCGGCCTTTAGCCCGCGGATTAAAGTCGTATCGATTTCTCTTGCATTTCATTCGCTCCAACAAACACCATACCGTTTTTTTTATCCTTCGTTTTTTAAAAATGTTTCGACCGATTTCTAGATGGATCCTCGGTCGATCCTTATTACGTTAATTTTAACGTAATAAAATTTCTCAAGATTGCCAGCATATGTTCACTACTTCGTATTCTGTTTCTTATTTCAAAAATGAATTTGTTTAAAGTTGGACAAATTTTAAAATAAACACCGTTAGAAACTTTGAAACTTGTGGTATTCAAATTATTGGTGAATAAAAATAGCATAAATAATGTTATGATTGTTAATTAACGGTTGATAGCGTTCATATTTGTTGGTAGAAGGGGAAAGAAAATATCTAAACCAATTTTTACGTTTTGAACGATTATCACGAATTTTCTTATGGATCATTCTTTGAATCAATTTTGTTTATTTCTTTGATTATTGGTCGAAGTAATAATAGCGGTTGAAATCAAAGTTGTTAGACGTGTTTATGAATCTCCAGGTAATTCAGCGTAGATCCGAAAACTGGGTTACCTGTATAAACGGTACACCGTGAATGTGGGTAATTCCAAACAACATTTACCCTACTTTCGTTTTCAGTCACTCGTATACCTTTCAGTTACCGTATCACCAAATGAATGCTATACGCTTCGAGTATACCAGTTTCTCAAAATAACATATATACACACACACACACCAATTTCATTTTTATTCCCGCTGTGCCATTCCTAATGCTTTCAAAATTTAAAGAATAACGCTTAGTCAATCCTTATGTTACAATTGTCATCAAGAAAAATATGACATTGCAAAGTAAAAGGATAAATATAATATTTCGTATTTTTTAACACTTCGATGACCGCGTAATTTGTAATAGGGGATTATTAAAAAAAAAACTAAGTTTGGAATTAATATTACGGTACAATTATGCCGAGGTGAAAAGTTTGCAAATAACCTTCACAATTTTTCTTTTTAATCGAAGAAAACATCGGTAAGAAGATTCCATTTGAAAGCTTGAATATTGTATTAATCTCCAAATCATAATAAATTAAGTGAAAAATCTGTTACTTGAGTGTCAAAATTAGATAATCTTCGAATTATTTATTTAGAAAGTTGTATAGGCGTTTCGATTTGGAATTTTCTCCGACCCATCAGTTCGTTCAGGTAGTTTTCTGTTCGAGTCCCAAAATCGACGAAGTGGGTCGAAAAAGAGTGAGTTCAATGCGTTCCCCAGAAACAAGCATGCGTATTATATTCATCATGGTGTTTCCCAAATGTTCACGTAGATCAGAAAGAGTCAGCCATGTTTCAACGAATCAGCTTCTTCGGACTCCCACAACTGTATCCGCCTCTATAATTTTCCTCGAGCGTTTAATAAACAATTATCGAGTTTCGATTGATGTTTGAAATAAAGGTTTTTATGTTACCCGATCGTAGTAATGAATCCATGATCGAAGCCGGCTCGTTAGACACGGAAAAATTGATGAACTTTGCCGGATGAATATTCATAAGGTTCGTTTCTCGTATTCTCGATTAAAATTAGATCGTGTATGCATCTTGGGATCGATAAATCACACGAAGTTATGAATTCCTAACTCGTTCAACTTGGAATTCATTTATATACGTACGAGGGCAAAATAACCTCGCAAATTAACGCTAAAATGTGGGTAATCTATTCTAATATTTAAAGTATGAATTGTTGTTAAAGTAAGACGCGATACGATGGCAATTAACAATGTATAACGTGCAATGTATAATTTTCAAGTTCTGCCCGTATAACAAGTTACTTTCACGTGATTCATGATATTTAAATTTCGAATAATGAATTATTTAAATAGTAAATTAAGAAAAGTGTAATTGGAGTATTAAGTAAAATCAGTTGCTTATAACAGGTATTAACTTAAATTAGAACAAAGAAACCCAAAAATATACAGTACATTATGTGAAGTACACGAAATTTCAATAAACAGGAAATAAAGATTGCGATATGTAAAATTTCTGAATAATATATACGTAGTTAGGTAATATATTTTATCATGTTGGTTATTGTTACTAATGCAAGAAAATTACTGTATAATAAAAGTGATAATAATTTTATACCATGACAGAATTAAAAAAATTGATGAAGTATAAAGTTTAGGCAGATTAAAGTATTATTTCTGGGGAAGGGGTGGAATCGTTGTCCATTCGAAAACAACACCATGTTCTCACCCCATAGCCACGATTCCCTTAATCCGTCCCGTTGTCATCGTCGCGAGCCACGGATGCTTATCAGACGCGTTTGAATATCTATTTTGCATTACGTTTCATCACATTAGCGTCGATCAGAAGTTTATACGAGCATTAGAAGTAAGCCTGTAAGCTCAACGGTGTCGACGACCCCCGGGGTAGCCCAGTGTGTTAATATGGGACACCAGCGGCTTTCTATGCGTGTGTGTATACTATAGCAGGACTACGATGAAAGCAATTTTCATTCATTAAACTCGAAAAAGAATAATACTATGTTGAATCATAAGTGCAATTTATTGTAGAGACATTTTTAAGATTTTGCGGAAGAAATGCGACGGATATAGATTTTTAATTTTTGTGAAAAGTATGATATTTCTAATTTTTCTATATTTAGGAATAAATTATATTTCTCAGGGTAATAAGATACCTAAATTTTTACGAAACGAATTAATTATAATATTCCTACTTTGCCGAATTCTGAATTTTTCCTTACGTGGGAGAATATTTTTCCGCGGTAATAATTTTTAAATTCCGGAATAATTATATCCACGGTAATATTCCAAATTCTAATTTTTTGTTATATTTAACTGGTTACACTTCTAATCATCATAGATTAATTTATGTTTCGGAAATTTGAGATCGTCGCGAGTCGTTTCGACGCTCTCCCTCGAATCTTAATGATGTACGATAATTAATAGCCGGATGGAGGGACGGTCGATGTTGTTCGACGATTTCGAAATTGATTTTGACGGCAAGGGTGAAGCCAGAAAGAGATAGGGAGAATGGGTTATCACGGCTGTTTACCTCGACGGTACGAAAAATTCGCCGACGGCGGCTCTTCGATCATCGGCTAATTTTCTGCCTCTTCTGCTTTTTCGTCCATTTGTATTTCCGAACGGGTGTAATCGAGCGTTCTGTTGCTCGTAATATCGATCGGTAAGATGGAGTTTCTTCCGTCTGGTGGTCCCATTTTGACCCCCCTTTTCCTTCCTACGGTGATTTATATCGAGCCGTAAAAAGCCACGTTTCTCGAATTCGAAGCTGAATCCTCGTATTTGATTCATCTATTTTTATATAAGAATCCACAATAGTAGTATTAACCGTCTATTTTTATCATCATACGAATATACGCGTTACGTGTACAATTTGCCATCGAAGGATTTGATACATACTTTATTCCTTCATAATTAAAATAGGTTTCTATGCTTGATAGACAAACTAGGTAATTTATGTTACACAAGCTGTCGAAAAATCTTGACAAATTCTGGAATACTTATCAACGCCTCTATTACGTTACGTCAAATATTTAAAACTTGAAATGGTAAAAATAATAGTTCGAGGAAGCATCAAATTTTCACTTATGCCATCGACCCAAATTGCCTTCGAAGGATTGATTTAATAATTAATTCAATAGTTATAACTTTTCGTGTATATAATATCATTATATCTGCAGTCAGAATGAATACATGTAACGAAAAGAAGTATTGAAGTGTCTTTTCAGATATTTGTATTTTTAAATTGCGACAAGATTCCAACGTAAAGTATTTATTCTATTAGGCTATAATTATTTACCTATTGCGGGGTGTACGAGCTAAAATGGCAAAAGGTGAGAAGAAAAGTTGTTAATTTATGATAAAAATTTCATATGTTACTTTAAAGTTACACGACTTCGTGGAGGGTTCATTGAAAATGGAGTATTGGTGATTGAATTCTGTCTCCTTCTGGATAATCGAGAATGCTCCGCGTTAAGCTAATTTATCGTGTTTTTATTTATAATACAATTAGAACGCTAATGTCTATTTCGCACGGACTAATCAGGGGATAATTTATACCGTGGATATTGTAAATATTCTTAAATCCGACCATCTATTAGGGAGAATTGAATATTCGGAAGAAGTAACACGGTATGATGCACGCGCCATTGTGTTCTTGCTACGTGGCTCATTTACCTCGCAGTCTAATTACTTCTTTCGTTTAATTATTTCGTGCCAGTTGCTTCGTACAAGATTCTTTAAAGTTTAATTTGCATTCGAATTTGACTCGTTTTTTAAATCTGTTATGATATTAAGCGATGTATATAATTTACAAAATTCCTCTAAATTTACAAAATATTTTATTTAAATTAGGCTGGATATTAACACATTACCAGGTACTCTGAATTTAAACAAATAAAGACTTATTTAACAGTCATTGAGAATTAGGAGTAACCCTTGCTTTCAATTTTCTTTCAACTGTGTTATAGACATATAATCAACAATCAGTAATATCAAAAAATCTAGCGATAGGCTTTCAATGTAATATCGGGGGCAAAATATTAACGCTTCTTGCTAATAAATATTAGACAAATAATTACAAGAAACAGAGGGACCAAAATTGTATAGATTTGAAGTTAGGACATTTGAAGGAATAAAAATGTTAAAAAGAAATTAAACTTAAATGGTCGTTATGTCAGTAGGATCGTTGACGCGCAATAGACACGTGGTATTGTTAAATTTCTTTTTTTTTTTGCAAATTGTTCACGTCGTCGAGACGCTTCGAAGGCGAACTGTTCAGCCTCTTATGAATATTTCATCACGGTCGTGGCGATGCTCACCGGTGGAAATTCGTGTTAAATAATAATTTGCCCGTAGCGTAGTTCGCTTCTGGACAAGCTTTAACCTCGTTCGATCTTAAAATTACCGCACCTTCGTTACTTTCTTGTTTTTGGTATTTATTTAGAAAAATTTGATCGCTTTGCAACGAACTCCCCCCCCCCCCCCTTTTTTTAAATATAAAAGAACATCAAAAGCTCGAATTCGCATCGAATATTTCGCGTTTGTGGGTCGAGGAAGAGAGGCGGTTTTATGGCTGGATAAATATTGGAAAAATGTGATATCGAGAGATTGATATCATTTCAATTCGACTGTTTTACTCTTCAATTTTTATCGCGCGATATATCGCCGTGATAAATCATGCAGCGGGTGTACTCGATAAGTTGTTTAACAATTTAAATGGGATCTTAAAAAAAAAAAAAAAAAAAAAAAAAGGAAAAAGAAATATTGAACGTTTCATAAATAATTCGCCTGATTTTCGTTTATGTACAGTTTACAGATTTCCTTGGATAGAAATAAGAATTCTAAGAGAAGTCAAAGTTTATAGCTGTCCGTTATAATTAACGATATTTCAACATTGTTAAATTGCATGATTCATCGTAACAAATACATGTAGAAAATGGAAACGTATACGATACGAAATAAAGAATCGAACGCCCGATAAACGTTTTGAAAAGAAAATCACAAGCCCGTAAATGAAATCCGGTTCAATTTCGAGCAGATTACCTTGGTTTCTCGTTCTTCGAGAGAGAAACACATTTCAGCTTCCATTTATATCACGGACCACTCAAATCCCTCGAACGCCAATTTATTTATTGCCTAGTCGAGTACACGATTCATTTACAAAGTGGACGAATGATATCGTTCCTCTGGTTCGAAACACCTTGGCACACCTGATAAGAGGGATTGCATCGAATGGTTGCCCGCTCGTTTCCGCGATGTCACCATGGTTAACGGGTTGTAATTAAGGATCCTTCGATTATCTTGCGAGTCGATTCGCGTCCACGTACGTATCGAGTGCCACACGCACGTCGATAACCACGAAATAATGTCGTTTTTCTCCCTTTGATTTGCTTCTTCTTCTTCTTCTTCTTCTTCTTTTTTCCGTGTTTCGTTACCCTGATAAAATTACCGTCCGGCTCTCTTGGTCTTGACGAGCGAGCCACGTAATTAACGATAATAATCAGCTCGCTTTCGTTTCCGCGACACCGTGACAAGAAAATCATTGCTTTCCTCGTTCAGGATCCTTCGTGTCCTGTCCAATCGCACGAGCATTATTCCACCGAAGGATACGTAATCTGATTGGAAATACTCGCAGATCGATTATCGTTTTGTTCATTTATTGGTTTCGTAATTGAATTTGAGTTCGGTGCGAGGAATCTTCAGGAGGAAATTTGAATTCTGATAAGATATCTTAATTTAAAAGATCACGGAATTAATATTGTACTTTTTAGTGTATTTTATAGGAATCTATGAATATTGGATTATTATATTTTCAGAAATGTGGAAATATTAAAATTCTACGTTTTCACTTTTAACCATCTCTCGGCCAATAAAAATTCAAAATTCATATTTCAAATCGTAAGTCAACTCTCCTTCCTCCGTGTTTCTGTTTCCGTCAATGCTGTCGTTTGTATCTTCGTTACATTGTCGTCATCCCAACAATTGCACAACGAGGAAAAGAGGATTCTTCGGCTTAAATTATTTTTACAACTCGTCCGTGGTGTATTTTCGATGATGCTTCTCGCTCTGTTGACACCCGGCGTCTTTAAGCGAGCGGAAATAAATTCCGCCTATTTTTGCGAACGACTCGCGACTTGAAACAAGGGCGACGCTCGTATTCTTTATTTTGAATGCTTTTCTAGCGCGAACTCGAGGCGTACGGTAGTTCTAATTCGAGGGAAAAAGTTGCGACTTCGACGGCGAACAACGCGTTACTTCGATATCGGGAATCGACGCGGTCAGTTATCGCGATTGTCGAGGCCCGTTAATGCGGGATAGTAGCGATCGATAACGCCCCGTGGCCGTTTCTGCGGAATAGTACAATAAAATCTGTCTAAGCCCCTTTTGCACGTTTAAGAATTCAATCAGAATGTACCCGCAACAGAATATGTTCGACTCATCAATAATCAGTTGAAAATGAGTAATTTCTTATTATACGTAACTCTGGTAATTATATTCGTCCTTGTTATCAGTGACAAGAGAAAATGAAACGCATAACGTACAAATGTTAAAAGGCGCAATTGCGTTCGATTAGCATGCTTCCTTTGATCGTAGCACACGATAAAGATTGACGGAACGGAAACATCGGCAGGCAAAGATCATAAATTTTCCTCGGATCGATAGCGTTTTCTTGAGGATACGAATGAAACATCTGCCGTTTGTCGGGGCCCGTTTAATTAGAAACACGTTGCGAAGCCACGATCGATAATTCACGCTAATTTTTTCTTTTGTTGCTTTCTGTCGGTTCCAGTATGACGATGGCGGGCTGCACGGGGGTTACCTCGAGGGCGGAGGCGGCGGTGGTGGTGCAGGACTGTACGATCCGCACGGGAGCGCCCGGGGCGTACCGGGCCTACATCACAGTCCACACCTCGGGGGTATGGGGCCAGCTCACCCCCAGTACCCACCGCCCCCGCCACAACCACCCCAACACGTACTCGCGGCGGCAGCAGCGGCTGCAGCATCCGCGGTGCCCGATGTCCACAAACGCGACAAGGACGCGATCTATGGGTAAGTGAAATTTATCTTTTTTTTTTTTTTTTTTTCGAATTCTCTTTACCTTTGAATGATGATTTTTGTCGTGAGAGTTATAAATAGTGATGATCTAATTGTTGCGAAAAATTGGTATTATTTGATAATTTTTTTTTTATAAAGAATTGGAAAATTTTCGATTACTCAGCGTATCAATTTTATTATTTGGAATTTGAAAATCTATCCTTTTGAATACACCTCGTCCTTATGAATAATGGAAGAAGTCAGAATCATTAATTAATCGAGGATGTTACTGTTTCTAAATTATTTATCTGATGTTTGATCTTCAGAGGGTTAAACCTATGTACAAAAGAAAGAATAAAAGAAGAAGAATATAATGTTTTTGATACGTGGGGAATAAGAAAACAGATACAGTCGTAATTGGAAATATTTTTTTTTATCGAACGGAAGGAATAGATAATAAGAAAAAGGGACGCGTAGAAGGTTTCGAATGATGAAAACACCGTGTACGTGGCCGTTGTAATAACGATCTTTAAGTTGGAGTATCGCGATGAAGAGGGTAATTAAAGGCGGAGTAACGCGTAGAAAATATTACAGCAGAATAATCGTGCGATAAAGTAAGATTACGGCGATGGTAGGAAATTAGAAAATATGTAGAACGGAAGAGAGTTATAAAAGATACTACCTGATCCGGCTACCGTATTCAAGCGTTCTAATTGTTTATAATAGACCAATAACTTGTTCCAGTTAACGTTTGCCTGTTCTAAAGATTGCATAAATTAGGACGTTGCCTAATTTCTTACCCGTGTCCCACTAACTTGCACGATAATGTTCGATAACGTTAAAAATCATCAAACTTAAAAAAATCCTGTAAGTCTCAAGTTTCATTCAATATTCCATTCAAAAGAGAAAACTGTCAGAGTTACTTATTTTAAAATTCCTGAAGATATTACATACCTTCGCATTTCACACGAAAAGGAAACTAAAACAACTTTTCCTATCCCGTTTCTCCTTTTTTTCTCATAAAATATCGAACATAGGGAAATTAGTTGGCGAGGTATCTCGTCAAAACACCTCGAATCGTAAGACCAGTTTTCTCCGATCGATTTTCACGTTTTTTGTATGCGTTAACCGATCAAAGAAACACGTTGAACACGAAGAAGGATCGACAAGAGAAGAAGAAGGAGAAGTTTGCCGGGAACATCGTCGAGAAACGGCGTCCTCTCGACGATTGGTGCCTCGTGCCACGCTTCCACCAAGCTGAAGCTCGTCAATTGGCCATTTTACGAAGCGGCTCGGCCGTGTTCCGGTGATTTATAGCCGCGAGATGGCCCGATTTCTGGTATACATCCTAGAACGGGAGCCTCATTATTTCGTGCACCCTGTAATTTGTCCACTCGTCGTGTGCCTCGGCCGTAGCTCGCCAGATTCCTCAGCTTTCCTGGAAGGAACAACGGTCTTCTTTTCGGGGGTCGTTTTCAGACGGACAATTGTAACCCAGATTTTCAAAATAATCCTTCGGCTGATTGTTGTCGAAATTTCAATACGGTTACGTTGATTTAGATAAAATTACAAATTAATCCATTTTCCAAAACGATTCGGTTCGAAGCCTTTGCAATAGTGTTCGGAATGATGATCCTGGCGATAGATTAAAATCGACAATTCAGAGTAGTAAAAAAGAAAAACAACCGAAATTGGCTCTTCAGGCCGACGATTTTGACAGCATATTTAAAAAATGATTGAAAATAATCGTTTCTGCGAACGTTTGCTTCTGTGCGTTAAACTGGCGTTTCACAAAACCGATCTCTCTGTGTACGTTGGTACGGGTACGGCACGATTGAGTCGTCCAGGTGAAATCGTGCACCGGTTGCCGTTTTCGTTGCCAGCCATACCCACTATTTTTACCATCGTCGTCGAGCTCGTTTCTATCCTGTTTTCGCGATCGAAATCGTCGATCGAATTGAATCGGTTTAACGGTGGTAGCTGGATGCTTACCTTATCCGGTCGAATTACGTTCGCGATCGCGTACCCGTGTTCGACTTTTGTACGTGGGTTTCGAATAGGAAACGGTTATTAGTCATTTTTCAAAATGAGATAGTTCGTTCTGTTCCTTGTTGTAAATTCGGTTCGATTACGACACTTTGTATGCTGGAGCTTGTTAGTTGAATCTTTATTGCTATTCCATACAAATTGATAGCGGAAGCTTCGAGTCGTCTTGTTGCTTGTAGTAAACAGGAATCGAAAGGAATTTGAAAGTTTCAATATAGATATTGTGTTAAAAGTTACAAAAAACTTGAGACTAATAGCTTCGAAGGATTTTAATTTTTATATAATCACTTTGATTATTTTCTTTTAGGAAAGTTTCTTTTTGAAATAAATTGTCACTTTGGTAGCTCTACTGCTGTACGTTTTTTTTTTTTTTTTTCATTAAATCATTTAATTGAATATTTAAACGCAAATAAAGATGTTTTTACACGTTATAATTAATTTACAATGTGCCTCCGAATGGTCGCTATATTGATCTATAATCTACAGGATGTTAATAACGAAAGGATTAATACTTTCACTGCCACGTCGCCCCTATATGGATGAGGTTTAAACGACCATAAAAATCTGCCAGCCATATCATAATATCGTCACTTACTTAATCAGCAACACTCGTATCAGTCGTTTGAAACTAATAATTAAGATAATGAAATGTTTTAATCAGATTTGTCAGAAATAAAATGATCGTTTATTGAAATTTTCTATGGCTCAGTAACTCACACATAACATAATTCTGTTAGCAGTTTATCGTTAGGTAAAAGGGTTAATAACGTTTCAAGAGCAACGAAATCAGAGCCGGTGGAGAAAAATCGTTGGAAAGGAACGGTGATTTTTGCCGATTTCGAGAGACAAGAGTTTTACGTAAGCGGAGAAGCGGACAGACGTAACGCACAGACGAATCTGCCAATCACCGGTGTATCCCTTATGCAAGTAGCATGATTGGCCGAGTCATTTATGGATTAAACGTCTTACGCAAATCTCCACGGTGAAACACGACGGTATTGCTTGTACGTAGAAGCGACCGCAGGAAACTGTGTCTCGATTTGACACACACGTACTTACGCACACGCGGAACACCCGTACGAATCGTGCCGGGTCTGTTTAATATTCCATTTTTCTGCCTGATGATAATTAGTGCATTAGAGTGACGTTTCACCAGATGACCAGCTAATGAATATTAATGCACTGTTTAATGGAATTGATTGGTGCGCACCGAATCGTGATTACATCATATACCTGTACGTGTTGCAGACGGACAGCCACCCGGGAAAACAGGATCTCTCGACATTTTATTTTCTGTATCGTGCTCGATGCTCGATGGAATTGCAAACGAAAAGATTTATCCTTTTTTTAGTCATCTTAACTTTTCCAACGTATACCAATTCTTCCTAGGCGAAGATTAAACTATATAAATATTTTTTAACCTAGACTTTTGATATTCAACGGTTCTAATAAATTGCAATATTTCACATAGTTTAAGAGGCAGATTTTTTCGACGGAGAATCATTGAAAGACAATTGGATTTGTATTTTCACGCTCGATATCCTAGCCTCTTCAATCGCAGCGAGAAATTACCGATGACCACGTATAAAAAGAGGGTCGCGGCAAGGGTGAAGGGGGTTGGAGGGGCACCGAGTCGAGGGCGGAAACCGCAAAACCGCAAACATCCTCCGCGTCCAACGGACAATCATATCATTACCTTCTGCGGTCCCGTCATTCTGACACCTCGTTTCGACCCGTCATTTGTCATCGACGTTGCACTTTGCCGAACCGCGACCGCTTAAGAAACCTGCATTTTGAGCACGCTGCACTCACGCCCCGCGGTTTTTCTCGTTGCACGAAAACGTGTACGCCTTTTGTTGAAGATTTTTCACGGTGAGCATACTGTGTATATTTTTGGTCACATTCGTTCGTGTTTAACCCTTTCGCTCTGATTAGGAAAGAGATGTTACATTATATTTTTGGGAACTTAAAAACTTAGTGGTGTTTTACATAACATGATAACTTTGTTCTTTATTTATTAATTGTAATTAATATAAGTTGTCATCGGTTGAATAATGCAAAGATGGCGAAAGAAGAGATTACGTATGATTGTATTTAAAATCATGAAAGCAAGTTTCATTTCGAACGTAAAATAGTAAGATTGATTCTTTGACGTCCATGCTGGTGGTGAAAGCGATCGTTCAATATTTTTCCATTTTTCCACGGTGTGTATACCACCAATCGGACATTCCTGTTACTTGGCAAGCAATCTTTTATACAAACACACTTTCTCGTAATATTCCTGTAATTTTTATAAAAAATAAACAGATATCTTATCGCTTGGATCATTTGTAGTTCGATTAAAATTTCTGATACATGTAACTATGTAAAATCATTCGCATCACGATTGAACGTCCAATTAAAAGAAAAAAGAAAACGATCCAATAAATTCAGAAAAAAATTGCCTTCGTTTCCTTGTTCTCGTATGGCCAATTAAAACATCACCGCCGACCATCAATTTACCCCGTTCCCCCTCGATTAACTCAAGAACCACCGGGCCTCGTCGATTAATTCTATGCTCTCGAATTAATTCTCCGTTTCACGGGCATCGATAATCGTTGCGCAACAATTACCATTCGACGTCGAAACCTGGCACCAGGTGCACCAACCAGTCCTCCTTTTCCTGCTGTTCGATTCGCGGCCACTTCTGGCCGAGTGCAATCAGGCTAATAGGTGAAAATAGAAATTGTCCGCGAGAGAAAGCCGCGTCGAAGACGTTCGAGGAGGAGACCAAGGTTCGAATCGGTTCCTTTTTCGATGAGGCACAAGAGGGCGCGCCAAAAACTCTTTCTTTCTATTTTTTTTCTCTTTTTTGTTTTTGTCGGCCAGGCGGTCTGGCAGAATGGTTATTCGAGAAACGGCCACGTCAATTTGTCGAAATTCGTTCCGAATCGTTTTATGTCCGCCACGCCGCGAGACGCGATCCGCTACCATACGTACACAATGGCCGATGGTGGCCGTAACACGCCACCACGTATTCCTCGAGGGTCGTTCCTCGATCGTTTCTTCGACGATTCGTCTCGAGGATGCGTAAAAATTGCTCCCTCTACTGTAAGGAAGAGAAGACCCACGGGCGTCGAGAAATCGTTCCGTTTCCCATTTGGCAATTGTTTAACGATTCGACCGAGATAATTGAGCGATTAACGGCTGCCCGGTGCTGAGGAAATCGAGAACAAACTACGTAGTCCTCCATCACGATTCCCTGGTGAAAGGTTGCAGCCTACGTTTGCATTACTCTGTTTTGTCTGTTAAATCGAATACCAATTATATTTTTCGAATATCTAAAACTATACTAATATTATTCCACGAATAAAACTAAATAAACTCTGTTAGATATAGTTGGATAAATACATTTTTTTTTATCGAAAGAATATAAATAACCGGAAGGGAACACAGTAGCAGCAACAAATTAAAGAACAGAGGCGATAATAAAGCAATATTACAGAGATATTGTCGCGTTCGCACTCAGCACGGGAATAATAACATTGCACGCGTATAATAGGAGTTTCGCCGATTGCTCGAACCTCGAAAACTCGTATCGAAAATTTTACGATATCGGTAATATCGGTGATATTTTATTACCGTGGCGATAAAGTGATTTTCGAGCAGCACGCGCCAGCTCTCGTAGATTTCAATCGGCGCGAACGAGACACGACGTATAAACGCATTTTTCCCGTGATTTATCGCGTCAAGTAGATCCCGCGTATATAAACGTCGATCGTTCGTATTATTTGTTTTCATTTTTTTTTTCTCTCTCTCTTTGTCCCCTCCCTTCTCTTAAGTACCTTGATCATGAAGATATTCGAACACCTCTAATCCTTTAAGGACTGTCGGGCTGCCATGACACTACGGAGTTATAATATTTTTCAATACTTCTATATTTCTATATCTAATTATCGTCTGACCTGCTCGGTTAAAATGTCCTCATTCATTATTTCTTTATTCTCCATGGAGTTTAGAAATATTTAGAATATTCTGCGTATTTTTCTGACGGTCTTATTATTTTTCTTGGACCTTTCAAAATTTTAGTTAGAACATATTGAACTAAAAATCGTAAGTTCCCTTAAAGGGTTAAATCACAAACGCAGTCAGACCCAGTGTGCAACCGTGCTCTGTTGCACCGGCCTCGGCTAATCTTATCTTATCCAGGGATCCTCCTAATACTCCTGGCAACCGTGTAACACACGATCCGTGAACATCGTGAAAATATTCTTTGTTACCCGCAAAACGTGCCGCGATTCGATTCATCGAACAGCCAATTAACGCGTCGATCGGGAAACATAAGTACGTACGTACCGCGAGATTCTTACGGATCGATCGGACACCTTCGTTAATTGCTGTCGTTTTTTTTTCCACGGTTCGACGTTGATCGCTTCTTGAACGGCAATTACTCAATTAGAAGAGCGTCGAGGAAAATATTGCGGTTAGAGGCCGGCAAAAAAAGGCGTGTAACGAAGTACAGAACGAATATGTTCGAGGTTAGCGAATTGATCGAGCCTGCTAGAGAATCGATTGCCGTCGGGTCGTGGACGGTATAGCAGCCAGAAATATAAATTACCTTTTGGTTAATGCATTCGCGATTGACGGCGCACTACTGCGCGTAACCTCGTGGCTTATAATTATTTTCTTACGTTGAATATTTATAATTTTCTTCTGTACACTTTGCAATATTCTTCTGTTCAGGTTTCCAGCGTTTGTATTTAATTTAGTTAAAAAATTTTGTAGCTTTTGGGTTTGGGAAGGTTGCAAATTTACCGATTACAAAAGCGTTGTATTCAAAGGTGATTCAAAGTAAACTTACGTTTAGAAAATTTGAGGAATTCAATATTTTTCTGCGTTTTATTTCCATCTTTCGAATTTTCTGGTATCATTTATAACGCTATGGAATTTATTTCTTCACTAATTTGTGCAAAGAAAATAAACCAATTTATCATAGTAATTTAAATTAAAATTGCAATCCCTAATTTTACGTGCCTGAAATGTTTGCACATTCCTTAAACGTGTTTCTCGTATAGGGGTTAAAACAATTCGTCCTCCTTTGTAAACTGTCAGTCGGACGTATTCTTTTATTTCTGTGCCTTATTTTCATCGTTTCCTCGTGGATCTTGTCGTTTTATTTGCGCCTCTGTCCTCTTGTCCGTTTAATCGTGTCTTGATCAACGGTATCGTTGACCGATCGCAAGGATTAATTTATTCCGCGCCACATAAATCGCGAGCCTTCGGTTCTTCTTCCACGTTCCTGGAGAGAAGGTGAGGACAGAGGAGGCGGCAAATAAATGGCAGTCGGACGAAAAACTAAGAAAGCTCATCGACCGAGCGCCGTTTAATTAACATATGTATGTCTCGGCGAAACGTTTGCTTCGTGACATTCATCGACAATTTTCGATTGCCTTTTCTTTCTTATATTATAATATTTCTTTCCATTTTGTTGTTACAGACACCCCTTGTTCCCGCTTCTCGCGTTGATCTTCGAGAAATGCGAGCTGGCGACGTGTACACCACGAGAGCCCGGCGTCGCGGGCGGTGACGTGTGCTCGTCAGAAAGTTTCAACGAGGACATCGCTGTCTTCTCCAAACAGGTAAGGAATCTCACCGTTTTGTCGTCAGTTAACCCTTTGCACTCGATTGTCTCGTTTGAGGGGACATATTTAATTTATCAGAGTATTTTAAAATGTGAAATTTAAGGTTTATTTATATTAGAATATAGAAAATTAAACAGAGTCCCATACGATTCTTCCGTGCGGCATCGATTATTATCAAGAATTAAATACTATTTTGCTCCACAAATATTTCCTCAAGAGAACATGAAATATTCAATTAAATTCGTCCATCGTTTCAAGCAAGAATCCCCAGAATCGAAATCCCAAAATATCACACGATTCCTTCAGCCCCTTTCGAAATGTAACACTCGGATTCCCGAAGAGAAAGAATCCCTCGTCTTCCCCGATTTCTTCTAAATTTGAAACGTTGTCGCTCGTCGGTTTCGTCAGGGAAGGCCAAAAAGGGGGCCGGGCCACTCCAAATGACTCACGACTCTCGACGAAATATCGTGCACTCGTGGACGTTTAGGGTCCGAAAGACCGTTTCGTGGGACTTATTTTTAGGAATTCCAACGTGCTCGACGAGTTTCGAACGAAAAAGATCGTTCAGGGTCGTGTTCTTTGGGCGACGCGATCAACTAACCGGAAGAAGACTCGTATTTTCATTGTTGTTTACGTCGGTGCGCCATTTGCTCGTTGTTCTCTTTCTCTCTCTCTCGCCTTCATTTCCCTGCCATGGTTTTCACCGATGAACTCACCTGAGACGAGTCCTCTCAAGGACACGCGTAGGTAACCGGAGAACCTCATAACGCTTTGCTTGGTGGGCCCTTTTAATAAACTCGCCAGGTATACGTACATCCGTGACCGCGTTTCCCTCGTTCGCCTTCCTGGAAGTTTCGTTCATTTTGTTCTGTCGATTTTTAATTATTCAGACGAACTGTCAGCCTCCAATTGATCACTCTTTCTCTTATAAAATTATAAGTTTTAAAGTATACTATAGTAAGATACTATAGCAAGAATTTTCATTCAAAATCGTTTGAATTCTACCGCGGAGGAAATTTTGGTCGCTTCCATTGAAAATTCTTGTATTTAAATCGCAATGAATAGTTCTGTAGGATAAAAGTAACAAAGCTCGCAAACTTAATTGTCAATTTAATAAAACAAAGAATTACATATGAACTTGTGTAGAGGGAATTGCATCACGTATTCGTCATTATTTATCCCAAAGTTATCCAGGATACGGTTGTAGAGTAATAATTAATGGAACCAAAGTTAAGGCGATTGAGTCGAGTCGGCATGGGACACTGTATAAAATATTGCCTTTGTTAGTCGATGCAAACGAATGCAGCACATTTTGAGGGATATCGATGGATTTCGTGTATCGCAACGCGTTACAGATATCCCCGTGCAAAGTTCGTCGTGCTTATCTTTGCATAAAATTACGCGTCCACCTACGTCGTGTACGCTCCTCCGCTTCTCCATTTGCGCGTTAATTATATTCGTGACGAAGAGAGCTGGCTTAGTTGCGTCTTCGTCTCTCGTTTCGGGGGACTCGGATCGAAAAATCAAGCCGTCGATCGTAATGTTTAAATATAGAGGATCGGTAACACGGTAGCGACCAGGTCGAGCAACGCCACGCCGAGATAACGATAAGAGTTAAGCCTCGTAGCGAGGTGGGATAAGGTGCGAGGCACGGTTTAATTCGTCGTTGAATTACGATTCCGTCGAGGGAAAAAAAAAAGAGTCGAACAATCTTCGTTTGGACGATCGTTGGCTTCCAATGCTTACAAATTGAACTAGTTGCTCTTGACACGAAAGCGAAACTGGTTATAGCGGGTTACCCTGAATACGTGATATTCTAAGAAACGAAGGTTCGTCGTTGATTATTATTCTCAAAAACTTTACAGATGTCCTGGGTTTTTCTTAATAAAATCAAATCTTTTAATTCATTATTGGAATATCGAGCTAATCAGTTGGCGACAAATGATTCAAAGTCAACACGAAATATTTCAAATTTACTTTCATTGAATAGATTTAGTGTTTTGGACACCGTGTATAGTGGCGCAGCTCCGTTTTCTTCGTTCCCGATCGGCGTTCGATCGTTCTCGTTAAATCGTTCGCCCGTTCTACCATTTATCCATGGCATGTCGACATTATGCCACGATAGAGAGAGGGGGAGGTACAGACAACCGCGCGTACTCACGGATAGTCCGTTAGGATTGCGAAATTGACATGACATTTGCATCTTAATAAGGCGCATGGAATTACGGGACATAAGGGACCGGCAGGGAAGCGGGATGGAAAATAAAGAAGGATACCCGAAGGCTCTTAACACACGGCGTTTCTCCAGACACTCGACCAGTGAATAGCTTCGCCTTTTGCCCGACCATTTTCCTTTCATATCGCGGCGAAACGTATCTGAACGTCGCTGGTAACGCTCGTATTTCATTCGCATTATCGGCGCAATCAATTTCCCTTTTTCTCAAGAATCGCTGGAATCCTCGGTACGCAACGAGGAAGCCGACGTGCGCGCATTAGCCCGTGGGACGCGTCTCGCTAATTCAAAGATTACACGCCGTCCCCACGAGCGGATAAACAAATTGTCGAGGGGAACAGCTGGTCACCCTGCTCTCCCGTGACCCTCTTCTCTCCATCGGTGCAGATAATGAATTTTGATATCGTGTCGTAGGCGTTGCGAAAGGGCAACAAGTTCTTTTTTTTTTTTTTACCGAGTGCGTGCAAAAATTTCGATGGATTCTTAACAGATCGGTATCTTGTTCGCGGTCGGTCTTATCTTCTTCGTACGAGGCTCGGTTTGCTGTCATCGTCGGGCCAGATTACACCAGCGATTATAGGCAAATCCGTGTCGCCTCGCCCACTTGTTCTTCATTTCCCATCGATCTGTCGTTGCCTATACTGGCGGGTAGGAGGGGGTTCGTTGTACACACACACACACACACGCTCATGGGTACACGTGAAAAGATAAGCAGGTGAGAATCCTCTTGCGGCGGTTTTCGTGGCGTGTCGCCCGAGCCCTTTTGCACCCCGTCGATAGAGACGGGCAGGGCCGTGCGCGCGACAAAAGGGCAGCGCGCGCCTCGCGCACGGATTATTCGTCGGCATTTGATTTTTCACGTAACGCGCATGCGCGATACTCGGTTACCGTGGCAGCGCGCATGCGCAGTCTCAGTCGCGGCACGACCACCGTCGAGTTGACTCGTGAGAAGCGGCGAACCGTGGCGCGAGCTACACGTTGGATGGGGAGGGGGGAGGGCACACGTTGGCCAAGGGGTGTTCAACAGCCGGTGGAGCGTTGCTCATTTTCTGCCATTGTAAATTGATCTATTCAATGGGGCCCCGGTATTATCCCGTGCGGTCCACGGCATCGTGCGTGCCCTATGGGGCCTCGATACATTCCACGTCTCTACGCTCCCTTTTTGCGCGTTGCCTTCGAGCTTTCGGCTTTGGCCGGGGCCTGCGACATAGCAACGCTCGCACCGCAGGAGCGTCCCGCTGCGCCACGTTACGCGCATTGTTGTGCCCTTTTTTTACCAGATGGATCGCTCGTCCCAGTTTTCGTGGCCACCGTGGGCGCTCTGCTGCGAAAATTTCGCTTTCGTCGGCGTCCCGGCGTGCCGTGTCGCGCTCCGCTGCGTCCGAATTAATCGCTCGTCCAAGGGAGCATCGACGCTCTTTTGTGGCGAACCTGAAACTCGTCGGACCAAAATCATCCGGTGACGCGAGCCGTTTGGTAATCGAATTTCGACCTGGAGCATTTTTTCGGCTACCAAAACCGTACTCGCGTTAGCTCCGGGCGAACGTGGGCGATGCCGGGGCGACGATATCGTGCCGGGCCGATCGGTATACGGACAGGCAGACGACCAGGAAACGACGAACAAGAAGGACCCGTTGGGATTTATTGGTGCAATTAAAATGCGCCTGCGAGAGCATTAAACCCTCTTGTAAAACGTTAGCCTCCGCATCGGACGGACCCGACTAACGCGACCACGAGTCGAAGGAACTCGCGCTACCTGCTTTCTCGCCTCGAAGGTGTGGACATCGTTTGCCTATGAGTTTATAGGATTGCTTTTTTGTTTTGTTTTACGAGCCGGAACATTATTGCCCCGGGGTGTAACCGGGCAAACTTAAACGCGCTAATGATTTTTAACGATCATCGTTTCGATAACGAGACGATCGAGCATGTTCCAGCTATCTCCGATACGAGCGTAATCGATCGTAAAGCCGGATTATCGTAATCGCGATAACGCTCGCGATGTCTGTTTCGTCGGGCGTGTTTACAAGACGCGACAGTTGCCTCTGTGAACGATCAACTTATCCTCGCTACTGGATTTTCGCGGTCGAAATCAATTTTATATTACGTGAAGTCGATTGCTCCTTCGTGGAATGGACGCGATTAAAGGCGATTACATAGAAATCCATGCCGTCGAACGACGCGGCGGCGTATCGATACTTTGCAAACGGTCGATTCGGAGACTAATTAACGAAACTAAACTTGTGCGAGCAAACAGTACGGTCGTTTCGGACCGAAGCTCATCCCCCGGTGCGAGAGATCGCGTTGGACCGGTTTCGGGACGTTCCTCGTTGTCGTCGACGAACTGTTCCGTCCGCTGACCTGTCCAGTTTCGAACGGTTCGTACGCCTCGTCCATATGCTCCTCTCTCACCTGGCCTCCCCTCCATTGGTCTTGCTAATCGTTTAATCGTTATCTTTCCAAAGCTGGGATACGCTTTCGTCGTTGCCAATCGACACACGTTATAAACATTTTTCACGCAGTAAATTTGCACCAATACAAACAAGACAGAATTCAGACGATTTTGAAGGGAACTCAAGCAGCATCATCTCTTCTTACAATTGCAGCTGGGTAATCAAGTAGTTTCTCATCAGGTTATAAACAAAATTTCCTTTTACAACCCCTCCGAATTGTACCCGTCAGAATGTCTGCAACTTTTTGTACGATTTTCCCGCGGGTTCGCCAGGTCCAGGACATTCTTCCGTGTGCCGATCCTTGACGACTTTTTACGACCCTTTCGAGCCAGGTCACCACCGGTTCGGGTATCCCTGGAGTCAAGGTCCCCGGGGGAAAGTCAACGAGCGTCAAACTTTACGTCCTCCGCAGAATTGTGAATACTTTGTTCCTGGGTATTGTTTTACTGCGTGCCTTTTCTCTGGGAATTTCAAAGGAAAGTAGGCACGCCATCATTTCCATGGGACACGGAAGGTGTCGTAAAGTTTACGCTGGATGCAATTCGTTTTACTGCGCTGGGACACTCGGACAGACAATCGTTTCCCGAACGAGTTTTATGCCTTGCTGGAACGTTTTTGCTCGGATCGAAATCGAATCTTTGTATAATCTCAATCCTTATAAATACATACAGTGTATTATGAATTTATGACACTTCTAACTTTGAAAGCTCGAACCTTGAATAGCTATGATCTTTGAAATCCTTAATTAGATCGTTTAAGCTCGAAAATGTGGAAATAAATAAAATATAATATCGCAAAATTAAATTGCCATCGTGCTCCAATGTAAATTTCGTTTCGTGATAGAATAAGTGTTCGTTTGCGCGTGGCTGGTGATGTTCGTTACAAAATGTGTCTACGTCCAGCTAGTCTGTTCGGGATCGAATTAAAACTCTTGGGTGGAAGATGGTGAAGGTTTCGGTGGGTTAGAACAGACGTTGGATGAAACAGCAGAAGCAACAGCCACGTAGAGCAGCTGCTTCGTATATCTCTCGACAAGATCGTCGCACACCATGAACAGCGTGCATACTGGTTGTGTCCTAAACAGACGTGCTTCGTGCCGAAACGAGAGCATTCTCTAAATATTATCGCTCAATATTTTTATCCCGAGCTGGGTGTACGCTGCGCGTACGTACTTGGACACCAAAATTCGTTCCTTCGTTTCCTTTCCAAGATTATATTAATTCTTATTATTTTAAGAACATTATGACGCTGAGGAAGGTGGTTGCTTTCGTTACGGCTAGAAATTTTATACCTTTTTGTTGTAACTAACGAAAGGAATATTATCCACTTAGAAATTCAGAAACTGAAGTACTATACCTTTAGAATATTATATTTTTAAAAACTTAATAATTTCGAAATATGCTTGTAATATTTTTTAAATATAAATTCTAGAAAGACATAATAATAACGGTACCAGATATTATTTCACTTTCCTCCAAATCATATATTTTTATTTTGTTTAAATACTATCACGTGACAGAGATTTTGATAATTATTACCCGGAAATCTCTTTAAATTTTTTGGAGGCCCAAAACATTGAAATGATCCAATTTGCTTAAGGAAGGTTAATATTTATCATTCTTTGAAGAATCACCTGTCGTCTGTTGTTTTGGAAGAACAATGTATTAGGTGGTTCTTGTTTGATTTAGAATCCCTGGGAAAGTTCGAAAGGAACGATCCTCGTCAATGAGACGAGCATCGGGATGGACGTATTTTCGTTTCATTCAAGCCACGGCGACACGATAAATATAAATGGCCACGAATATTTAACATCAAACAGTGGTGTCGCATCAATAGCAATCGTATCGCTTTATACATATGCATGGGCTCAATTAACTATCACTCGCAGCTCTCCTGACCTGCCTCTAATCAGCACGACGAGGAGATACAAATGGCTCACGAACGAACACCAGAATTTCCGTTTTTCTCGAAACGGAAATTTGACTTTTAATCGCTGTTTGAAGCTTAAAGTTTAATACAAATCGTTTGTTAATATCTTTGCAAATTTGAAGGTTCTAGAAAAAAGATTTCAAGAAATTCTGAAATACTTATCGAGGCTTTTATTACCTTATATCAATTAAGAATTAACATTTTGAAAATCATATAGTAAAGAACCGTGTTCCATTTTTACTAGTTCCCAGCAAATCGAAAGAAAATTTTATCAAATTGTTGCTTTTATGGTTGCAAGTCAAAAATTTGCAATAAATATCTCATTTATCATCAGATTTTTACCAAATGGCATAAAATTCTATTTTCGATTCCGATGATTCAATCGAATTCCCAAGATTGATCGTTGCAGCCTCAACGAGATCTCTTGTTATCAGTGTCGACGAATCTGACCGTGATAGTGACAGAAATCGTCGGACAGTGACAGGAAGTTCGAGAATGGTCTCGGTTAAGGGGAGCAACGAAAAGCCGAAGGAGGTAAAACGAGGCCTTTCGAGGCTGCTTACAATTTGTAATCGACGTTGCTACCTGAGCGGCGCTAGGTCGCTCGGGGATCGTCGAAAAAGCATGGTGACAGGACCCTGCAAGAACTAGCCTCTTCCCTCTCTTCCTTCTGCCCCCCTTCACGAAAAGTTGACAGTATTTTTGTGCGGTGTACGAGACGCCTTCATTACCTATACACCCGATGCGAAAGAGGAGCGCCCATTCAGAATTCAGGCTCATGAATACGCGCCTTTGGTCCTGTTCTCAGAATTCTCGCGGTCCTTTGGGTTTCGTAACTCGATTCTTACGACGATGGGGTTGTTCAAACGTTGCGATCGTTTCGAAGGAGGGGGCATATGGTACCTTTAATACTAGGATTAGCAACGTTTGGATACCTGAACTTAGATTTAAACAAAGGTGTAATTTGTATGAATGAAATTTCGCTAATAAAGATACAAATGCCCAGTTTACTAAGTTAACTAACTAGTTACCTAGTTATGTTATCTAATTGATCTATTTCGCAAAGTTTCATTTAACAAATAAAATAATAATTACAACGCGTATTAAACTTATTATTCTTGGAAATTGAAAACTTTTCAATTATTTATCCAGCGAATCGAATTCCGTACCGTACAGTGTTTGCCTTGGTTTCCCGCCAAAACCGATCTACGCCGTTTGGTATGCAATTCCCTAGCTAAATTATTACGAAGTATGGAAGGTAAACAAATATTCAGCAATTCCAAGAGTTACTTACGTATATCTCCGAAACAGATTATGATCTATCTGATATTATTGGTTTTTCGTTTAAACAAGATCTGATAACCGGCAAGTTTCATCGATCGCGGCATAGAAGCAACAAATATCGTGGTCCAGGAGGGAAGAATTTTAACGATATTCGTTCTCGGTCCGGGACGAGTCCTCCTAATCAGATATCTTGGCTCTCGGTGTCGGACAGAGAGAGAAAGCATAATCAACCGCGGTCCTACGGTGGATTCCACGAGATTAACCAGTACTTCCATCGAGATTTGTCGTCCGTCTCGTTTTTTCCCCCCCCCTCCTTTCAGTAAGAAACTCGTGGGTCCAATTAAGAGCGAAGACGAAGGCATCGTTCTCCTCTTGCGTTTTGTTTCCATTCTGATCGCCACTACGCGGCGCCATGAAAATGCTTGAGAATCTCCTCCGTTTTCGTATTTCCGTCTCGGTTGTCTGTACACGGTTAACCGATACCTCCGTCTTCGTCGACCGAAGCAATCGTGGCCGTGGATAGAATTCCATCGCGTTCACCGACGCGTTTCCGTTTCTATACGTACGAATTGAACAGTGGGGGTCCAATTAAGAGGAAGCACGCGAAGGAAATCGTTTAGAGAAAGACCGAGACCTGTAACAGCGTGCTCTCTCGGCCAAAGCTCGTCAAGAAGATTTTCAGGGAGAAAATAATAAAGGAGGCGAACGTCGGAGAGACTGGGCAGATAACGATTGAACAATAGACAGAGATCGAGATAGTGGTTACGCGTTATGCAGGTGTTCCAGATAGGATCGTTCTTATAGTTTTAATACCGCAATTACCAGCCGGGCTAATTATTAAAGCTCTAACGCGCCTGTGTGTTCTTGTCTGTTACAGATCAGACAAGAGAAACCTTACTACATCGCGGACCCGGAGGTGGACTCGTTGGTGAGTATTTTTGATCGATTCATTTATTCGATGTATGCAAAAGTTTCTATCCTTCGTAAACAAGCATACTTTATTAATATCTTGTTAACATTTCTACGCTATCACGCGTTACAGGTATTAATGGATAATTTTTTCTTTTTTATTCAACCCTCAGGCCACGGAACTTGAACGGAGTTAACAATTTGAATTGAATTTTATTATCTTTTTTTTTACATTTTCTGTGAATCAAATTTTATTGTTTGAAAATTGGAATATCGTGACAGGGAGGGTTATTCTATTAACCTTGTTTAATATTTCAAATTAATAATGTAATTTCAATGGTACTCGTAGGCGATGGAAACTTTTGTCTACGGAACTCTTCGTATTTGTGATTGAAATTATTAGAAGATTTTTCTCTAACAATTGTGTAATTTCTCGATAATATGGGGTGTTAACCTTTCAGCTTTCGTTTTTAGCTCCGTTTATATTTTATTCGAAATTTTTCTGAAAAATGTTAGCTTTTTTTATTGTACCATTATACGCGATAGCTTGTATATTGTCGTGGTTTGACGACGAACCCTTTCCACACGACGATCATTATTCCACGTTTTTCCCTGCCTCGTTTGCGCCTAATCGTTCAATTTTATCTGGCGAGATCGCGCACCGTCCAGCCGGTGTGTTCGTTTCGAGGAATGACGATGGAAAATTGAACTGGACTGCAACAGGAAACGTTTTAATTGTCGATGGAAATTACCAGGGGAGTAGTTGGAAAATCAGACCGGACGGGGCGTTGAAAAACACCTTTACAAAGCAACAATACCTATCACTTTTTACAAACATCAGTGTCCGTCTGCGGTATAAATGTAAGAAAGACTTCTCATGGTCGGTTACTTTTGGATTTCCTCAAAGAAACGCGGAGTGGTATAACAGGATCCTTGTTACCCGAATTAACAAGAAGACATAAGTGTTCGAATATTCAGATTGTCGAGTAATGGTACCAGTTCGACACCATATTGCCATATTGTATTTATATATATAGAAATCTAGATAATCGACGGTTCGTTTTCGTATCTAATCGGGGACACTGTTCGGTTAACCGTTTGACTGCGATGTGGTTCGACCAAAAGACAAAAAGAAATTTTTTTTATTAAAATTAAAGGAAATAACATCGAAGTAAAACCTTAACCCTAACCCAACTCTTTCTACAACCAACAGAAATTTTATCAAACACGAACTGTCGTAATTTCCAGAACAATCAGAATGGTTATTTATTATCTTACAGTAGTTAGGTTTCGCGTAATAAATCTCAAGACAAATTTTATAAATGAAATTAGAACATTTGAAGATTCTATCTGTACCTCTATCGCGAATAGTCTGTCTGCTCGGTTCAGACGAATCGCGTGAAGCGTATACAAAAGATAGCAAGGTGGTAATTAAAGGAAAAAGATGGAAGAAATGAAGAAAGAGACGCGAATATAAGGACGCGTGTGTACCGGGCAGCCTTTGTCTGGTTCGTGGTCAGGCCAAGCCAGACCCAGCCAGCCATTCGGATGGCAGACCTTCGAAACACCGGAGGAAGAAATATTTCAAACGACCCTTCGCGTTCTCCGATCGAGATAACGGATAGTGGGCTTTTTAAATAACTCGGGTGTATTCCTTGGCGGACGAGGAGGTGCACGCGGAGACCCGGGCCAAAGCCGATGCCCGGCTCAACGTCGACCTGCCATTATGGATTCCTTCAGCGAAGACCGTTGTCCTTGCTGCCCCCTGGCCCATTGATTTTTACTTGTTCGCCGACGTTTTGCATGTACCTTGGCCCAGGGAACAATTAAGGGATCGTCGGCCGTGCGTATGAAAACAGGTAGACGAACCTTTTAACTTCGTGGTTCAGGATATGATGTTTTTGAAAGTTTGCCACGATATTGCAAAGTGATTTTTAGTTTTGTTGCGTTGGGGTATTTGTCCGCTTGAGAGTAAGATTTTTTATTTTGATTATTATTAAAAATTTATTAATGTCAAAGACTTAACCTTGCGATAGGAAATATTCGAGTTTCTAGAAATAATTAGAGAAATATCAGATACTTAACGTTAACCCTAATATCTAATTTTGTGATAGGAAGTATCAAAAGTTTAGATATGTCAAAGACTTAATCCTAAACTTTAATATCTAATTTTGTGATAAAATTCAAATAAACAAGACATTTCTCAATAACCCTATACTAGACAAATATTAATCACTTGGCGCACCATTTTCATTACCAAGTAATTTTTCACAATTATTTCTACCATTCTGTTCCATCCTATTCCTCGGTTTTTCGATTTCGCATTTATTTCAATGCATATCCGCAGCCACCGGGTAAAAACAAACTGTCTAATGTCAGCGTGAAACGCAAAACCTGTCCTCCAACTCGGACATTATCCCGCAGCCACGGTCACAAATTTCCCGAATATTTCGATCGTAACTCAAAATCGGATATATCGAGCGTGTTAATGGCGAACCGGTGTACGTTGTTCCACACGTTGGACCGCTTTTTTTTTTTGGTATTTTCTGTTCCTCTGGTTCTCACCGCGGAACAGCGTCGCAAAAAAAAAAAAATGCCAGGCGCGAGGGGAAGAGAAGGAAAACGGACGATGGGGATGCATTTCGTTGACGTTGTTCGCATCGTTGGCCTCAATTTTTCAAAATGTCACGCCCGTTATCTGAGCTGTCAGGACGGCATCGGTCTGCGCGCAAACACCCGCGTGTACGCGGCGTGTTATACCTGGCTCGCGTCTCTGTCGATCTGCTGAAACGAACGAAACGAAACAACGATAACAATGAGCAAAAAGCAAAATTAAAAAAAAAAAAAAGAAAAATACGAGGAAAATTCAACGTAACTTGACGCAGAAGAATCCAAAATGCGTGTACGCGATCCCCCGCGTAGTTGCACGGATGGTGCGTTGCAGGTATTTGTCATTGGACGACTGCATCGAAATTATGCATTCGCGACATCAAATAAATGTAGGCACGTGCGTTGTTCAACGTCGAAACGTTTCTCCGGGATTTTAAAGGGTAATGAAGTGACAGACGGTGCGATGGATCGCTGAATTACATATTCTCGAATTTTCTTCGAATTTCCGTATCTGAAAACCCGGATCCTCTTCCAAAACGTTTCGTTACGTTGCTAAACGCGTTCGATATTATCATTAACTGGGCAAACTGAGTTATTTTCAACTGGCAAGTTTATTTCCATGCAGTTTCAGCTTTTAATTTTCGAGCTGATAAACGAGACTCTCGTCCGAGTTCTTTCGCCGAAACAGGTCCCGTGGAACGATCGTTTTAACTCGAGCAAAAACCTCTGAATCGAATTTGCTAGAAAACTGACAAAAGCCGATGCGCCGAAAACGCGGGATCGAAAATCGCAATCGCGAGGATAGGTATAGCCGGAGTTCGTCCGTCGAGCCGCGCCGGCAGAAGCTTCATTACGTCCGTGGCAAATCGCAATCTACGAGCAATGAGCTCCTATCGTAAAGAACCTCCATGGTTTTTGCTCTTCACGCCCTCCGCTCTCTTTCATTTACCTTCCTTTCGTCCCTCCTCCTCCTTGTAGCCCCCTTTTTTTTTCTTCCTGGATGGGCTCTCTCTGTTCCGTCTCGCGAGATGATGATGGCCGTCGATCGACAGAAAGCCAGCTGCTTTTTGTCGATAGTTCAGTATCCTGGCGTAGAAAAATTCTCGATTGCGAATTCTTCGTTGGCCCTGGTGGCTCTTCGACGAGGGCTAAACGGTGACACGGTCGAACGAGCGAACACGAAAGGGCTCGAACTTACGGAAAATTCGACGCAGCTGCAAAGGGTATCAGAAGAGTCCGGAAATTGAGACTCGTTTCGATGGGTTTTCTGCTACAAAGGGAACCGTTGCCTCGAGGATTTCGCGATTTGCGGTTTGATAGACGGTTGCACACTTGAATCTTTATTCCGGGAGATTTATTTGGACCTCACAGCGAGACGGACCCCAATTCAGAAACGACACGGTGGAAACGGATTTTGTGCAGTGCACTGCACTGTAATTGCACGAATGGTTGCCGTTTTACTTATTTTATTAATAATGTAAGCTTGCAACTTGTAAGCTTAAAATTTTAATACGTACATGCATAATATTAATATAATTAAAAATATTTAAAGTAGCTTCTTCTCTCAACTGTTCGAATGACATTTGGACTTCTGGTGACGTCCATCGGTGGACCCCCTGGTATCCAACGCGTTAATTCAAAATTTCAAACGATCGCTTTTTACATTTTTCTATTACTGCAGGAAGATTAATCGACATTCTAGCAATGCTATATACATCATCAGATTTTATTCTAATTACCATAATTACATAATAAATACTATAAGAGAATTTTAAAGACAAATCTTTCTAATCGCAAAAACTGTAGGTATTAATGGTTTAACCTTGAACCAGAACATGTAAAATGGGGTCGTAGATGTTCCACACCGGAAGAGGAGGTGCTCTCAATTCAACTTGGGTCAACGGTTTCCTCGGGGTTAAAAGCGGGAATCCTCACCCTCTGCGAATCTCGTCCGTCCTCTTTGTTTCACATCAGAGTCTGTGTTTTACCTCTAGTATGCGAATCTTATCTGGAAATATCCGTTCTGTTTGCCCAACATTTTCAACTCGAAGTTATTCCGAATCCTAAATAATTCATCCTAAACAAAATTTTCCAATTTCTGCGAAAATCGACGAATCAACGATTCGCGAACTCGTTTACAATTTTTGGCACGTTGGCGAGATTGGAATTGCGACATAGGTCCAATTGATCCCAGAAACGTGTGAAGTAAACGAGGAGCGGGGAAAAAAGATGGCCGTGAAGGTTGCGGAAGAGAGCAAAGCAAACGGACGAGCCGAGAACACGCGAAGAGTCCTCGTCCGCTTGGAAGCAACACGGTGGATCTGCCCTCGGTCGTACACGCGCTTTAATAATATTCCCCATTAGCATAAGCGAGAAATGAGCCAATGAGATGCTAATTGCCGTTCTCCCGCTTGAAGAATAATTATTAGCAGGAAGGTATTTGACTTTCGGACGTTGGCCACGACTCGGCGACCATGTTCGTGAAATGCATTGAGGAAATCTTTTTACACAACACATGTTGTTGTTGTTTTAAGTAACGGTGGAAGCTAGTTCCATGTTCTTTCGGTCAAGAAATTTGCGAATTTGCAAAATAACTGCCGTAGTGTTGCGTTTGGTTGTTTCAAATAGGATATCAGTAATTGTGATAATATGGACCGGTTAACATTTTGGAATTACGTTAGGTGTAAAATATGAAACAGGTTAAATACGTTTAATAATTATTTAGAATTATTTAGAATATTGCATTGCATTTGCTTAGTAATCGTGATAATATGGACCAATTAAATTTCAAGAATTACTTAGAATTTTGTTTTTCCATTATCAAGTGTTAATATTGTGTTAGGTGTTAAGAATATGTGAAATATACGTTACATTAAATAACGTCTGCCACTCCAGATTTCGGAATTAGAATGTTCAATTCTCTTCGCGTGACAACTATGATAATATTAACTACAACATATAGAATACGTAATAACAACATTGGCCTCCTTAAGTTTAAAAATTATATAGAATATACGGAAATATTGTGTCAAATCTCACATTTGAAAATTATTCGTTACTAATGTAGGACACTATAAAAATCAAGATTTCCTGATTATTTTTATTGACAAAAATCAACAGCCTACAACTTTCACAGCCGACCAACATACAGATTAAAACAGTATTGAACGTGTTGATTAGTAATGGTCATTTTGGTAGCCAAGTACGCGAAAGAACGCTTATTATCGAATGAAAATTACATATCAAATAAAGACTAAACAGAGATCGATCGCAAACAGTGTGTATACTACACGCGTACAAACAGCGAAACTTAGGTCGACCGGTATGGGTGTATACATATTTATCGTGTAAAAACAGATATATGTTAATGGAGGAATTATGCCTCTCGTATTCCATGCAAATACAAACATCCACTTCCTTCCGTGTTTCGCTAATCATCATTCAATATTCAACATATTTTCTTTTCTCTTTATTAGACCGATTATTATCGGTTCATTCTTTCTTCAGACCGATCAAATGGCACTGCTCTTCATCAAACTTGTTTCATTCATAATTTATTCATTGTCAACGCTGTTTTTATAATAAACTTGAACTTTCATCTGAATTAAAAAAAAAAAAAAAATAAAGAAATTTGAATTTCGAGTGATTTCACGTTCGATTTATATTCATTATATTTTTATAAAACAGGGTGTAAAAATGGCAGCAACCCGCCTATGGTACGATTCAAAAATAAAGTCGTGCTACCATTATGCAACACGAATGTTTCGAATCCGAAACATTGTGACCGATTCGTGCGACATCTGAGAAACGAACGATTTCGAGCGGATAAAGACCGAGAACACGGATAACAAAATATAAGAAAAAGGAACGCGATGACGTGGAAAGGAATGCGGTGATTTTTGATCGAGGAGCAATTGAACGTGTCTCGAACGGGAACCGATCATTTCCGGTGACGATCTTTTATTCATACGCTATAGCTGTCTATCAATTAGTTACACGCTGTTGCGATTGAATATTTATTAATTGACTTTTCATTCACGGTCCTCCGTCAAAGTTGCACGCTCGACTTCCTGCTCCGATTCGATCGCATCGTCCCGATACTTCTTGCCACGAAACTTCGAACGAGATCAAACCTAGTCGTTTTCTTCTGTTTCTCGTGGTTTGTGCATAGTAACGCAAGACACCATGAAACGCACGGAGAAAGTTTCGGAATACAAAGACACGGATACGATTTTAGGATTTGTATCAATCGTATTTTTATAATCCTAATAGACTGCGAGATTGTGTTTCATTATTGGAGTGAATACTATTACGTGCAGCCCAGCATAGGAATTAAAAAACATTGTTGATAATTACCATGATACGCAGTATCTTATTTGCAAAGAGAATTCAACTTTATGCAGTAGAATATCAACTAGAAGTACTATTGTGGGTGATTACCATGTTAAGTAGGTAGCAATCTATAATTATTGAGATATTTATACAAATTTGAAATGCAAAGTGCTGTTCTTAAAATACATTCTTTTTTTTTGTCCTTTTCGTTGGGATACAAATTTCAATATCACCTCAGTTCATCGGGTTCACACTTTGGAAATGTCGCTTAACTATGACGGGTGACCCATCATCCATGTTATCAAAAATCTGTCTGATTATCTAGTTACAAATATTCGCATTGTATACTGGAAAAGTAATCGTTGTTAATAAAAGCTTCAGACGCGGTTGAAAAATATTTTAGACACTTCCATATCACTAACCAGGACTGTCGAACAAAATATCCACGTTAAAAATGCTGAATTTCCGTATCGGTCGATGTTGGCGAATCATATCGAATCGGACAAGCTCGAAGCCAATCGATTAATGCGCGTGTCGTCAAAAGCGGGGAAAAACGGTGTCGGAGAAGCGAGATACAGAAGGAACGGAGGAAGACGAAGCGAGGAAACTTAAGAAGACTCTTTTTCACCGGTTGGTAAAGGTATACCCTCTCGTTTTGTTTCGCATCTGGTGTATTTCCATGAATAAACCGGGTAGAAGGAGATGTATGTATGGCGGAAAGGTTGCGAGCGGTTTCTCTCTGGAACCTTGCTTCGAACTCGAGGCGAAACAAAAGCGACAAAACGGCCGGGTACTGCTGCCGTGGCACTGCTTCTGCTTCGCTCATCGGGCCGGGACAAGAAGAACGCATCGGTAACGGTACCCTGGAAGCCAAGGATAGCCCCGAAGCTGTGCCGCAAGGATCAGCGAGAACGAAACCTTTCCGCGTCTTTTTTCTTCCGCTTGTATGCTGGCGCACGCGCGTGTCGTCTCGAAATTTCGTCACGCGATTAAGAGTGCAAGCGTATCACCTTCGTATCGTGTGGAATACAGTAATTCGTTTCGAAATAATTGGAAACAGGTTTAGGACCTATGATAGTTCGAAGGATGAATCGTTAAATAAGGAAATTTGAAAATACCCCCTGATCTGTGGAGGAAAAAAAATTTGCAACGTCCACAGTGCGAATTTCTTTATCTATATTGTTAAATAATACAGCGCCGAAGCAGCGTCAGCAACTCGTTGTGGTTCCAGCAACTGTGTTTCGTTCTTTATGATATATAAGAAAAATATCCTGTACGATTGCGCAGAGATACCAATTTTAACGGCAAAAATCTTAACGTGACGAGACAGTCGACAACTTTTCGCTCGTAACGAGCTACGTGACAGACCAGTGATTACAAGTAACGAGTAAGTTACTTGGTCACGATTGCTCGACGATTCTGGAAAATTGAAATTTTCGTGTCGAAGTGGAAACGCGATCGTGGAAACTATAATAGTATAGATTCTTGCGACAATTTGCTTTGGTAAATAATTATTTATAATTGTACGGATGATAAATGGGTTTGGAAATGATGTCGTGTCACGACACGATGATGGTTTCGTATCGTAAAAGATTTTTCTGGATTATAAATCATGTATCAGGATATTTCCATACGGTTGTTGCGTCTGATTACTAGCCAGAGGGACAAACAAGTTATACAAAGATTCTTCTAGCCGTTCGTATTAACATTTATTAATATTCAATTACAATGTTGATTATGTCAGAACGTTACTCGAAAATCGTTCCAAACATTTTCATACGGTTTAGTTGTTTATCAGCAAATACATATGTTGTTGCTTGGGGTTCTTTAATTTGCGTTAGCATCGATTAACATTTGATTATTTCTATTACGTAACTCGTTACTCGGAAACTTTTGCACGGATATACAATTTTCTTTTATCGCACAGATTACTTACGATTACAAGTCATAATTTCACCTCAATGAAAATTCCCAAAATCTGTTGTAATTTAATTTAAATTCCAATTATTAAGGATACGAAATTTAAGCTTATTACCGTGTTTCTTCTCTTTTTTTCTAAATGTTCTAAGCTTTCAATCTTTAACATTCGGCGCGTCAACTTACCAAATTTACCATGCCCTTCGTATTTTATTGTAAAACCACCAATAAACCTTTGATGGGTGAACAAACGAGTATAGACTTAATTAAAAATGACTAATTTTTGGCGGGAAAGATCGTCGCCAGAGCTCGCGGGTCATCGCCGAAAAGTCTCGACGCCCACGCCACTGTTTCTTCCGCTACCTCGGACGTCTGGTTTCTTCTGGGCCGGGGTTAGAAATAAAAAGCTGTCCGCGGGTTCGTAGGAGGTGTGCCACGCGGAGGACTCCTTCGACGAGGATCGAGCGAGAGAAAAAGAAGCGTTCCGAGGGGTGGCGGACGACGGAGAAGCATGTGTAAAGTATAACGTAACAGAGGGACTCTGGCGAACGCTGCCACGCTGGTGGTCCATTATACCGGTCCTCTCCTGGCGACGTGGACCAACGTTTCTCGCGATTTTTGTGATGCAACGTCACCGTGTCTGAAATACGCCTTTTTCTTCTTCGTTTTGCGCAAGTCTCACCCTTTGTAG
Organism: Stelis phaeoptera; assembly: GCA_943735885.1. Taxonomy (NCBI): domain Eukaryota; kingdom Metazoa; phylum Arthropoda; class Insecta; order Hymenoptera; family Megachilidae; genus Stelis; species Stelis phaeoptera. The sequence goes on along the minus strand of OX030939.1, from coordinate 6,261,969 downwards.
GCCGAATCTTCTACGTTTACGAAAATAGATGGGGAAACGTTTCTCGGAGGTACTCGTTTCTGATTTGTTCCATCAGACTATGATCTTCTTGTTATTAAAGATTAGAAACACAGTTTGGAACTTGATATGGTAGGAATTGGATATGGTGTCGCAAAGTTGCGCTAGGCCACAGTGCGTGAACTCATTTTGAAGCTTTGATCGTCTCGGAATTTAGAGAATCAATGGCTCTTTCGATTTATACGCCGAAACGAAGTTCATCGATAGAATTACTAAGCTCCAAATTGCAGTAGTTTCTTTTACTTGTAGATTGTGAGAGTTTCTGATAACTTTCGAAACATCCGGTGTTACCTTCTGACGCGAATTCGCAGCGCAGAAAAAGAGCGCAAAAAGGTAAATAAGCGGGATCGATTTTCAAATCAGCACGTGAAGTTTATCTTCTCGTTGGCGACGTTAAAAAAATAAATATTTTATGTACGATCGACGTCTGTTGGTGAAAAATCCGCTCGGAATTTTCCACTTCTCGGCGTATACAGAATCTTGAACAATTCTCAAGGTGTTTCCGTTCGTGAGAAAGGTGACTTTTCTTGCGATGCTCGAAGATGTTTGATCTTCATTCTTTTTCCTTCCACGAGAAAAAGTTGACCGTGAAATCTTTGCCGGCACGGGGAACATGGACAGGTGTAACAAGATACATTGGAATACCAATTATCAAGGTTGCGATCGATTAATTTGGAAATTTAAACTTACCGTTTGATATCTTGCATTATTAATCTATACCAGTTCGGTGCTTCGTGTTATTAATTCAGTATTACTAATAATTTCTTTCTCACTAATTCATTTCTAGAGAATTTATGGCACTGGGCATAAATAACCATGATGTCATTCAAAGTGTTAAACAATGGATAGATTTCGTGCTGTTATTCGTATGAGATACGATAGGATTTTTCTCTTTGATGTTATTGCGAGTTTCGTCAAGAAATTAACACGATCGAAAATATTTCGAAAAAACACCAGGTGTGGACGACACGTGGAACCGGCACGCGTGCTCGTTACACGTATTCTCGTTCGGTTATCGTAAATCAAACGGCGATTAACGTAATTGCCGGCTCGAACGGGCTCCTGTCGTATCTCTACGCTCTAATCTGTACGAATTGGAAATTGAAAATTTGCAGAATCGACGAAAAAACACCGAGCTACCGATCCGCCCTTCGGTCGAATAAATTTTCGTGACTGACTTTTGGCTTCCGTTCGTTGTCTCTCTTGAAATCTGCAATAATTCTATTTGACTTGCTTTTTTTCTGCAGATAATTATAATTAATTGAATAAAATTATTATTTCAAACAGTGATTGATTCAGAGTTATTAGAATTTATTTTGGATTGTTATCAATAGTGGGGACTGTTATATTTTCAGCAAAGTGTTATTTCTGTTATTCATAATTTCAAGTATCTAATATGAATATTTCTAGTTAAACTATAATATGTGCAACGGATTTCTATGGTAATTCAAATATTACCCACGCATGGCTGACATATGGAAAATTGTTAACATGCTTAAGTACATCTTGACATAATTATTTTCAAAAATTGTACGATCCTAATATCGCAAAACAAATTCTGTCGTATAATCTAAGAAATAATACAAGACATATTGCTTAATTTTTAATAAAGAAAGTTCCATTTATAATCGAAGTATTTTTAATCGAGCACCACTAACAAACGTATTAAATTCAAAAATCGAAGGAAAGATTAAAATTCATTATCGTTCAACTTCTTTCCTCGAAAAGGAAAGAAAAATCATCATTCCTGAGAGACCACCCAGGGTAGTTGCGTTACGCTCGCGCGATAACTTCTTTCCTCCCTTTCCTCTTCGTTTTCTCCTTTTTCCTCGTCTCCGCTTTCTTCGGTCCGTTTCTCGTTCGGTGGCGGGCTCTTTCCTCGTCCTCGTCGCCGGATCTCCTCGAGTTTCTTCTCCCTGTGTACACACAGCTACACACCGCCTCTGCTCGGCTCCTTCTGGGATCTTGTGCCTGGGCTTTGCTCGGAGTTTGGGTTAGGTTACGACGTCCTCTAGGCCTCTGTTGGCCATGACGGTTACGTCGACTCGTCGGAGCTATAAATCTTCGGCTATTAAGACGGCAGTTCGTCGTTTTGATGGCCCGTGCCCACAACGCGCTATCATCTTAATGCTTGGTTATTGGTTACGCGCGCACGCCGTAAGTTGGCCGCTTCGAAGCTTGCACCGTTTACGAAGGGCTTCCTCGAACTTTCATCTCGTATCCGACACTGTTTTTGAACAGGGTATAATCGATGACAAATGTGAGAAACTTGAAGCGATTCGTTTTGATTTGTCCGCTAGTTGTAACGTTAATAAAATCACTGTAAAGCCGTGTTCACGGTCTCTAAATGAAACGCTGTTCACGAGGTAGGAAACGCAAACGGACGGTCGATGATGCTTTCGGCTCGGAACGACAGACCATAGGTCTCCTCTGTGTATACAGGAGAAAAAGGTTGAAGATGGTGCGGTAAACGGTAGTCGAGAGCGTTGTGCAAGCACAGGACGGTTTATCTACGACCCCGTGTGCCACGTTCGACGCGTCGAACACACTCCAGGCGACAATATTTAAATATTGTTAAGCCGTGTGATACTCGGCCGTGGACAAACACCCGCATCCTTACCGATTCCGGGACGAATCGACCCGTTACTCGCCTCGTCGTTCAACATCGACGCGAAGAAACGACGTTCTCGACGAGTTCGATGTATCCAAAGTATGAAAATCTAATTTTGTATTGAATTATCTTGAAACGTTGTATTCTGGATTCAATGAAATATTGATACACCTAGTTGTTATGTAGCAAATTCGTGAATTTCAAACCCTTCTATTGTAAGATCGAAGAAATTCGATTTCGCGAGCGAGACAGAAGCTTAGGCGAGAATGAGAGAAGGACGATAAGGCGTAGCCGAGCAAATGGCCAATGAATAAGTCACGCGCGATCGTGACAGTGGCCGGTCGGAAATTAATTACCACGAAATACGAGGTGGGGGAGAGAGAGGACGACGCAGGTGGCGCGAGGCGTCGCGCAATATTTTTCGACGTCGACACGAAGCCACGACCGATAATGAAGCGGTTCGCGAATCAGTCGAATCGTATGGAAAGGGAAAAAGACGGAGGAAGGCGGATAGAAGAAGAAAGGGGAAGCGAGCGAGAGCGTTCGAGAGGAGGACGTTCGGCTCGTAAATCACTGGACATCGATAAGAGTCGTCGCGGCGTCCACGCGATGTTCCTCGTTAATAATTGATACAATTAACGACCATTCATTAGAGCCGCCGCTCGCGCAGCACACGTATGGATCGACGAAACCGGAGAAGACGCGACAACAAGGTGTGTTGTCCCTCTTGTCACGCGATTCCTCTTTACCCTCTTCGATCCTCGCCGCTCGAACTTCTTTGGATAAATTGGTGCCACGGTGAATTTTTTTTTATTATGACTCTTTACGAAAAGTAGTAGCGAGTGTCGGGAGCAATTTTAATTGTCCGTTGCGAAATGTTTATACGCGATAAAAATCTTAAAATAATAATTACCCGCTCTCACAGAAGTGTCAAATCCTACGTATCACTGATGTTAATTTCTTTCTGGAACAAGTGATTCTCATGATATGGGGTTTGTCATACCCGAAGATATACCACATTGCAAGGTAGGATAAATAAATTAACATACCCTGTATTGTATACTTCGTCTTATAAAATTCTCTCAAAGATGAGCACAGTAGAATCCAGTAACTTGTACCAAACTCCTCAAACAAATTAACCTCTCAACCTTCATCCTCTGATAACTAATTTTTTCCCACGAGAAGTTATTCGTATAAACTTTTGAATATCCGTGTTACTCGAAGAGTTCGATTCAAAAACAAATCTCGCGTTATCTGTCAGTGTTCTGACGTTCGACATGTCTTTATCACGTCCGATGTTTCGTCTGGGGATATTCTTGGACCGTTCCGTCTTCTTCTATTTGTCTACGATGGACGATGTTCCCCCGGACTCTTCTCTCGTTGCGAAACGATTTGTCGCGACTCGCGGGATTCTTGATGCTCGATAATAGCGACGAACGGGATCGAGGAGCTTGCACGGTTAGGAAAGTTGGCACGATTCAATTAGCGGCAGACGATGGCTCGTTTATCGGTTACAATTATTAAATCATCGAGCTTCGTCGTGTCTGGTGGGCATCGCGGTGGGACAGAAAGGAGGTGGTGTTGGATGGAAGGCATCGTCGTAATTTATTTCGCTTCTTTCGCCTCGCACGCCGGTTATCCATATTTCTATTTAGTATCACAGAGTCAGGCGGCGAGATTTACGACCTCTTACACTGTCGACCGACTGGAAATTCCGTTGAGTATCGACTCGAGAGCTCTTCCTTCTGTTCAGCTTCTTCTTTTTCTTCTTCAATTTACGAAGCTATTCTTCGTTATCCATCGGCCATGTTTACCCTGTAAGCATTAGATCTCTTTTTTATGCGGGATTTGATCGAAAAATAATCATACGCTATTATAAGCTATTAGATTTTGGATTTGTTGGAAAGCCCTTACTTTTGTGGAAAAGTTTGTATATTTTGTAAGATAATTTTCTTGATAATTCTGAACGGTCTTGCTAATTAATTAGTAAATCAAATCTATTCACAAACAATAGAAATTCAGATTAGGCGTTAGTGATAAATGTACGATGTTTTCATGGTCGGACGATTCTCAAGTTAGAACGATCGATAAAATGATTCAGCTGGGGACAGATCGTGCTAGGTGTCAAGAATGACGGAGTTCATTGGCGCAGATTAATGGGCGTCGTTGTCGCGATACCTAATTTGCGGGCCGAGTCGCTTCAGACGGGCCTTAATTAGATTGAAGCGTTGTGCCAGTAATTTTGGAGCGTTATTACGACTTCTTCCCAAACCGGTCTTCGAAAACGCCGAATTCTTTTTTCTTCGTGCCAGAAACAAATATATATACATTTGCGAAATATTCGAGATTCTATAAATTTCTTGTACCAATTATACGATATATTTGAATCTGAAACGTTTCGACAACGTGTGCACGTTAAGAAAAGTTGGATGTCGTTCGAGCAGTCGAACCACCAATTATTTTGAGCGTCGTATCTAATTCTGAAGCTTCATGATCCGTCTCGTTCTCTTTAATTCGGGCAAATTAGTTGGCATTGAACCGGGTACACTGTCGGCCAAAAGTTCTCCAACTGTCTTCTTCGAGTCGCTCGTTGAACTACAAGAGTATCAAATAATTTCCACGAACATGCTTCTTCGAGATTATTCAACCACTTATAAAGTTACTTCGTTATTCTCTTGATTAAACACGGTCGCTGACCGCGTGGACGAAATTTAAAAAGAAAAGAAACAAAAAAAAAAGGGAAAGGGTTGAAATCAGTGTACACCGATTGTCTTGAAAGAAAGAAATAAAGATTGTAAAAATAGGATAAAAGCGTCGTAAGCCGTCGTGTTTCCCTGTCCGCTTATAAATAACACCATCTCCTCGTTTCTTCGCGCGTTTTGCAGTTTTTCTCGTCCCCCCTTTTCCCGCGAGCATTACCAGGCCGCTGTTGCAAGCCTAATTAATATCACGTGATGACCGATCGCGGCAAAACCGGGCGTGCAACCAGCAGACAGAGGGAATATTGTGCTCGAGGTAGGAGGATCACCAGGACGAGAATTTCGAGATGCGGATCTCGGCTGATCGCGCATCTGCCCGATCGAATAGCGAGCGTTCCGCGACGCTTGGACGCGGAGGGAAACCGGGAACCAGGCTGAAAAGCGGGCATCCTCTCGCGAGACGAGGAGCAAAAGAAGCAAGAAAACGGTGCTGAATATAGTGGAGACATTGTGCGAGTCGCGGCGAATCGACTGCTCGCTCGCACCATCTCGTCAACTCCGAACCGTTCGCTCGCTCGCTCGCCGAGGCTCTGCCCGTTCGTTACTCGCTCTGATAGCATCGTTTCTTTTTCTTCCTCCTCGTCTTCTTGCTTCGCAACGGCATGCCTTCGCGCGTTTTTTTTCTCTCCTTTTTCTTTTGGTACATCTTGCGCCGCTCTTCTTTTTAAGGCGCGAAACATCGAGTGCGTGGAACACTTCGCTCGATTTCGCTCCGAGATCAACCGGGAGGAATTGGAAGCCGCGTTCAATGGCTCGATTTGTTCCTGAATGTTGATTCAGCTGGTGTCGAACGCGATTGGCGGAACATCGACAATTAACGTCGCTGGGTTTTTGATTGGATCCTGGGTGATTTCAGATTCTAAGGTAACGTACCGAAGGGTACCAAGTCGCTTTTTTGCGCGATATAAGCAGTTTTTAATTTTTTTTTTAAACTACGGCGCATCTTATCAAAAAATCCGACAAAATTCAGGAATAATAATCATACTAATATGTTGTTATCACAATAATATAGAAGTTAATATCTTATATTATAATATAATATAGACCAATAATATCTGGTATTGACAGCACAGGAAAACTTTTAACTTTTTACTTCTCTATTTCTTTTGAAGAAACATCGAACACTGTAATAAAATCATTTTACTCGTATCTTGGAATGGAAATTAGATTACATCTAATGCACCAGAGCGTAAGAACAATTTTTTACATAGACAACCTTGGTGATAGGGTCTCTATCGCAACGGTCGCAATTTTTGCAAGAAATCAAGGAGCAAAGGGTTAAAAAGACACTTTCTCGTACGATGCGTTTCCGAAATACCCTGTTCCCCGTCGATCGTAGAGTTCGACGATCCATCGGCCGATCGGGTCCGTTCCATTAGAGGCTGATTGCGAATTGTTCGTATCGCGGCGACTCGCATCGAAATGCACTCGCATGTATTTACCGCGATAGGCGGTTGTGTCAGTCGATGACCCGACTGTTCGTGTCGTGTACAGCCGAGAGCAGCACGCCAGAAGAAGGTGCATCGCGAAGAAGAGAAGAGGAGGAAAGGGGAAGAAGGGTTGGCTTTCGAGCAGTCACTATCTGAGGGAGCACTCATCGCGGTCGCTTCGTTATCGTCCGGCTGGAATCATAATGGACCATAATTGCATAAATATAATGTTAATTAACAATTAAGATTGCCGCTTTGCCTAATTGAATCGCCGCTTCTGCTAGCCAAAGGGGGGAGTTCCTGTGTTTCCTTGATGCGTGAGGTGGCGGTCGAAGGGGGGGAGAGAATAAAGATTGCCAGGGTATCTTCGAGGTGGCTGCAAACGTTTGCGCCGTATCGGAAAATTATGCCGATGGTCATGGTAGCGGTATGCGCGTTCGATTCACGTATGTCGTCCTTTTTTTTTTTCTTTTAAAGAAAAAACACACGCGTTGTATATTTACAATGCGTAGCGTTCAAAGAAATACAGAGGAAGAGCGCGGGACGAGATAATACGACGGTCAACAGGATTCTGAAACTTGTTTTCAGAGAAAATTGCTAGATATCGGTTCTCTTTTGCCGATCGCGGCTGAGACAGTCCGATACATAAATGTTCGAGAAATCCTAGCAATTGAATTTTTATAATAATTTCTTACGGTTACCCCACACAGACGGGAATGTTAATTCCTGATAATACATAAGGTGTATGGTGTTAACACTGGGTTGTTTCTTTTTTTATTAGCGAATATTGCAAAGAAGGTTTTTACGACGGAAATTTTCTATTGATTTTTAACTTAATTAATTCCTAAGATGTATTGTATGTGAAATGAATTTTATTAAATTCTTTTTTTGTTTTTGTTGCTGTTACAGATGGTCCAGGCGATCCAGGTCCTCCGGTTTCACCTCCTTGAGCTTGAAAAGGTGAGCGCGTTTCTAACAAATCTCATTCATAGTATACTTCATTCGCCCCTGTTCGATTATCGCGTTGAAATATTCAGGAACACATTTGACCACGATTGTATCGTTCATGAAGAATGTCGAAGTTGAGGCCCGATCGATAGTTGGATGAATTAACCCTCAAAGCGATGAAATACTTCTGACAAATAGGCGCGATCACGCGATCAGTTAACTCGGTAACGAAACGGAACACCACTCGCGACACTTCTGGAGTTAAATATCCCCTTTGCCAACTCTTCAAGATACGGAGAACCGATGTTAGAATTCAGGAACTTACAAAGTCGAGTATCAAATATCGAATTGTTGGTTATAACCGACGTTGTAGCCGATAAGCCGTCCATAACGCTCGAGAAACAACTGTTACGAGCGGAGCGCAATTTTCCGTAATTGTAGTGAAAGCTTGCAACCACTCGTCGTCGTCGTCCGCGTCGTGTACCCTGACGATTTGCCCGGCTCGAGTTCTGGAATAAGTGGGGTCATTTAGCTGTCCAATGGCCAAGAACGCGTTGCAACGCGGTTGAAGTTTGTATGCGCTTAAACGGCCATTTTTCTCTCCAGGAACCACGATTCCTTTAATCCCCGTCGTCGAACCTCGTTTCTAATATATTTCAAAATTCTGATATTCACTCTAAACGTAACTTCAAGTATCTGAAATAATGTTTGGAAATCTTTAGAGCCCCAATTCGACAAGTAGCAGAGTTTTCGCGAAGGATCTTCATTTTCTCAATTTTCTCAATTTTACTTTAGAGTAATTAGCTTTCTCTAACCATTCATAAGGTCCGCGACCCGTGTTACTTAAATATTAAGTAGCTGTTGTATCTGTTCCAGTGTTGATATTGCATATTGTAATTAATTGACTAAGTATATCTTACGACAATCATACCTAACCCAGCTACAAAAAATTCGAATAATTATCTATTAAATCAGCGATCTCTGAATTTCTCCGTTCTTAGGGGTTTAATTCGTTGGAAAAAGGATGGAGATTTTAACGTTACTTTGATACAAAAGATTTGTCCATGGCACGCATGGCTTGCCCGTGGCGTGGGCCCGGTGCGCAGCGCCGGTTGCCAGGCCCGACCCCCCTTTATAATAATGTAATCGCGGCAAATGAGGAAAATTGCTATAAAATTGCAGGATCGACCGGTCGATCCAGGCGGGCCTGTCGAGAGGAAGAGTAACGCGAAGGGGGCGAACGTTTCAGTCTCCCTTTGGCCGGCCAATGGCTGGCCCGCCACGTCAGCTGCCATTTCGATGGAAATGCGATGGATGTCCGCTATTTCGTATGATAAAATATCGCCGCAAAAACTGCCTGACGAAACCGGGCCTGCCCCGGTATTCTGCGGCCGCGCAAAGAGCCCTCGAAAACTTTGCGATGCCTGTTCGCTTACCAATCGTCGAACGGTTATCAATCGTTAACGTCGGAAAAACGGAGCCGAAACGACGGCCTTCTACTGCAATATTTATTTATCCTGGACCTTGCTAACCGCGAGAACGATCCTGGAATATTAACTGATCCGATCGGTTCAATTAATCGACGACTCCTGTTTTTTTTGTATCATAACTTCGATACGAAACGTGAACAAATGTTTGGTGTCTTTGCAAATGTAGAATACTAGTTCTTTCGTATAATTCATTGTTGGGTCAAATAAGGCTACATCGATTAGAATTGGACGATTAGATTTTTGACGAAAACGAAAATGGAGTTTCAAAACGAACTTAAATTGTCGCTATCTTGTAAAAAATGAAATCGTTTGAAGAATCGTCGTGGTGATATTCAGCTCGAGAAGTCGTTAATGGCGAAAATCGTTGTCCATCATGGAACAAGTGTCCCATAAGGATCGAGGCACACGGTCGGACTCGTAACTTTTTCTGTGCGCGGATTCCGGATTCTACGATTTCGATGCGGCGATCGCGTCGCGGCGATTTATTCCGTGGAGATCCTCGCCGAGATATCGAAGGAGGGTCTCGAAAAGCCGCGACAAAACCTGGTCGCAATTTGGCACGGTGTGCGCCATGCTCTGGCATCGACGGTAATGAAGATTGAAACGTTCCTTGGTCCCTGGGGCCCCTGAAGACGAGCCGAGACGAGACGCGAACCAGCGAGCAAAGCGGAATGCAACGAACGCGCGATCAAGAAGATTCCATAAATATCTGCGCTCCCGGCATCGAAAAACCAAGAAGGAAAGAAGGAAACGGGGTTAAAATAGGAATCGAAATCGTACCTATAAAATGATTTTTATTAAAATTATTATTTATTCAGGGTGTCTCATCTAATTTGACTAACTGATCTTCTTTATTATAACTTATTGAGGATCGACATCGTATGGTCCTAAAAAAAAAAAAAAAATTATAATTTGTCCGTTTTAAGCAGTCAAAATCAGTGTCATAAAAATGTTACAAAAATGAAATAATTAGTCAGAATGACGAATAGTTCCGGGTACTCTCTATTCATATACGAATGAATAATAATTTTTTGGAAAAATGATTTCATCGGTAGAAGGTTGCCCTTCACAGACAGGAAGAGGAACAGAGAGGAGGGATCACCAATGGAAGAAGAGTCATGGTAGCCCGCAGTACAGCGCCTCGTGTATTTAACATTTTCGAGCCAATCGGGTATTAGCATAATTACGTTTTGCAGGGGCCCGATCTGCGGAAGGAAGGGGCCAGTTATTTCTCTCCCTATCCCCCCTTCTTCGTCGGTTTCTCATTCCATGTCGATCTTTTCCGTGTTACAGCCTTTGACTGGTGTCTTCGTTTCGACCTCACCTTTTCCTCTCTCCTTCTCCCTTTCTCTCCTCCTCCGTCTCTTGTACCCGTGGCACGCCATCGTCGGTTACAGAGAGCGGTAAATTTCTTATGGGATATTATGGCGCACGGTGCATGCCAACGGGATTCATAGCGAACCAGCACGCGGACGAACCCACCCTCTGTCTCTTCTGCCAGGAGGAACTGGTTATAAGTTGTATCTAAACCAGGAACATCCTTGTTGGTTCGTGTCGAGGACTTTTCGTAGGATTTTTTAAGGAACGGGTCAATCACTGGGGTAGAAAATTTATTAGACGCGTGTTGGTTAATTTTTTACAGAAGGATTAAATTGTTAAAGATTATAACTTTCAACAGTATAAATATCTAGCCCCATTACTGACCCAGGTTGCCCACAAAAAATTAAGTTGAATGCCACGTGGGTCGTCTGTATATTAAATATAATGTAATTCCACTTTTGTATAATTAGCTAGCAGAATTTAACTTTTTGATTTGTTTTTCAATTTTCTACGGCACTCATAGTGTGAATAGCCCCTAGTTTTTGATCACGATATGGCATCGATTAATAGTCGCGGAGTGGGAACGATGCCAGGAGGAGGGATAGGGATGGATGGTTTATGGGTACACACCCGGTATATGGGTATACCGTGCGTGCCGTAAGGGGTGATCAGGTTGTGAATCGGGCCACGGTGGAGGGACCGAGACAGACACCCCGAAACCTTCATTACCTTCGGCTTCAAAGGAGCCCATTGTGCCGTAAATGGGGTTCGCTCTGCGCTCCCTTTTTTTTTTTCTTTCTTCCTCTTCTCCTTTCCTCGCTGTTCCTCCGTGTACCCTGGATCGGTTCCATTCTTCGAGCCGCTTACCTTTCCGAGAGACCGTCAACAGAGGGAGGACGTCGGAAGGAACGGCGGGAAGGGAAGGACGAGGGAGAGACACTTTGCCGGCCGTTGTTCGCGTTCGTTTCGTTTTGCGTAAATTCTCGAGTAATTTCGGGGTCGAGCGAGAAACGCGGCAGCCGGGAGGAAGAAGCGTCGCGATGGTATAATATCCGTCCTGGCGCGATCGAGAGGGAGGAGACACAAGGGGGCAGAGAAAAGGAAGAGGGGACAACGGGTCGTTTAAGAAGTCTTTGAATCGAGAAACTCGTTCCAAGCGGTGCGGCGGGCCCTGCGGCGCTTGTACCTCGACGACACGCTTCTCTACGCGTTGCCCGGTAGCGATGGACACGAACTGGAATTCTCTGAAGCGGAGAAAACGCGGGAACCTAGGACGTACACCGTACGAACGTCACGAATAATTCATCTAATGTTCAACATTCTGAATTGGTCCAAAATATGAACTCAAAGAAACCACTCTGACACTATTGCACTCTTCAATAGAAAGTTCCTTCGAGAACCTTCAACTTTCTCACAGATTCTTAACCATTCGTCCAATTGTGAGTGAAAAGGAAACGAAAGGAGCAGCGGTTCGTCCAGGTCCTACCAATGGACTCATCAGTAAAGCTACCTGGGAGTCAGCTCAGAAGTCCTACATATAGGGTGTTCTACAGTCAGAGGAACAGTTATCATGATTGAGCGAAGAAATGATCTTAATAATCATACTTTCGAAAATTCAATAAATTTTCACTAGATACATCTAAGGCACGGATGCGCGAGTTAAATTGGCCATAAAACGAGAATAATCTCGAGTTACAGGCGACATCGTCGCGAGTCTCTTCACTGGCGCTTGTGCACGAAGAAAAAGGGTCATCTTCCGGTAATGGCGTAGCCTGCGGTGTCGCGTGTACCCACGAGGGATCACGAGAAGCGTTCGCGGGGACCGGACGTCACGAAACCGATACTCCTTTATTTTATCGCAGTTGGGGAAAAATTTGACGGTGGTCCTCTCGCGGAAATTAAAATGGGCCGCGGCCGATCGAGGGCGCCTTTCTCCGTTCGGGGAACGAAGGGAGCAGCGAAGGCCGCAATCGAGCCGAGGAGGAAACGGCGATCCTTTGAGACACTCGATATTTTCCATACTCCTGTACCTCCCCTGCGTCACGCTAACGTTCCTCGTATCAGAAAATCCGAGAAGCTGGGTCCCCGCTTGGATGAATTAGATACCAACGAAGTGCCGTTCCATCTAGCGTATCCTTACCTCTAGGACACCGGGATACTGTGTCAACCGTGCGAACGGTGAGAGGACACGATATATCTGAAGGGGGACGCCCGATACCTAGAATTCGTCGATCTTCCATTTGATTTATTTTCAAACAGGTGTTCGGACAAAACGATGTGTTTGGATTCTTTAATTTTGTCGAACATACGAAATTGCTACTTTTCTGGATTCCGATTGTTATCTACCTGGTTCAACCCTGTCCAATTTTAATTCCACCATAATTTTCTTTTAGAAAATATGATTTCTATGCCCTTGGATTCTGTTTGATATCAATCTGGTCCTCGAATCGAAGACTCGTCTAGTAGGAGTCGAGTCGGTCCGTGTTGTGGAGGACCCGTTGGATCCAGTGTCAGCTCGGTCGAGATGATCGGTCTGCGGTGTAGGATGACTCGATTCAAAGGGTCCGATAGATGACAAAAACTGGCGTCCGCGTTGCATCGTATCGTGTTCTAGATCATGAGCCTCGATGGAGAGGTTTTGGGGAACGGAGTCGGTGTCGGTGTCGATTTTTCGAGCAGTGGCCCACCTTTTTACTTTTCGTCCCTTTGAACGGGACGATTCGCGTTACACGCCGCGAGGCCCCGTTGGAAAAATGATTTTTGCAGACGAGGAAGGGTCCCGGGAGCACGTACGAGCGCTAAAAAATGGCTCGATATCCGTGTTCCCTCGCGTCGAGGGGGAGCCTCGTCTCAGTGTAGGTGAACACTTCCAGCGAGAGCGGTCTCCTTTCGGCGATCTCGCGAGCGAAAGAGAGAAGGAGAGACGGACCCCCGTTTCTTTTCTTCGGTGAGCATTGTCGGCCGGTTCGACTCGACTCCCGGCGGATCAAATTCTAACCAGTCCGGCATTATAGCCGCTGTCCTTCGAGTTCCTTCGTCCCCTCTCGTCGCCCTTTTGGTCCCCGCGTTAAAGAGAGTCTAGTCATCTCGTGGAGGCATTGTATTACCGGGTTCCGTGGCGCGGTTGGTACTTCGAAGAAAATTCTGGACAACCCTAACTCGTATGAGACCTCTGAGCTGGGATCTGAACGGATATTCGTCTTTGTCGATTGTATCCTAGATCTGCGGATTTTCTCATGGAATCAAACAAACAACAATGAAGTATCCGCGATATAACACGGTTCTCTCGCGATAGAATAACGCGTTCACGCTCGATCAGCCTCTCGCATACGCTTAACGCATGATGAACGCGTGCATTGTCTACGGTGGCCGGTGTCGGACATGGGCTTCCACCATTGGACGGTGCCGCCTACGGCCAAAGATGGCCGTCTTCTCTATTACATATAAATGCCTAATAAGAAGAACGTCGTAAGTATCAGCTAGGTGGATAGGTTTGCCGGGAGGCAGACAGGCAGCGGCCGTTGGAAGCCCGTCGAGAACAGGCCGGGAAGAGAAACCGCGCGTGTACGCGCTTGCAACGAGCGAAGACATGCCGCGCCGCTTCGTAATGCGCCGTCCTCCCCTCGACGATTTACATATAACAAGATAAGCGTTTTTATTTGCTTTTGCTTATATAATACATTTTTTCTAAACCGAATCGAGCGACCAGGCCGAGCCGAGTCGGTTCGAGGGACAACGAGGGAGGGTGGAACGGGAGGGACAGAGGCACGGGGAGGAGGATGAACCGTGAGGAGGACGTTGGAGGACCGGGTATCCTATAGGCCTGTCAGACCTCATTTGCATACATAACATTCTGGTCGACTGGACACCGGTCAGACCTCCTCTCTCCTTCTCGCTTCGATCCGCTAACGTTCATGCAGCGTGTCCTGTCGCTCGCTCGCGGACCGCTTCCACGGCCTCGAGATGCAACGAGGCCTCCTCACCGGACTCCTCCATCTTTGTGTATCGATACCAGCGTTCGTATCGGACCTCGCCATCCCGCGCAGTCCTTTCGGTACCTTCGCTTCGAGGTGAAAATACCGGGTGACCGGGAAAACCTTCCTACAGTATGTCGTCATAAAGAATCTCGAGGTTTTTACGGGTTGTCACGCTTAAGGCTGTTTGAAACTTCCGGGTGTAAGTCGTTGCCAGAAGGAAATTCTTCCCAGGATTAGGCTCCTCAAGGTTCTGTACATCAGGACACTTCTTATATACCATCGGTGTTCACGTTCCGGGTCATTGATTAGCCAACGGGTTATTTAATTAGTCAGTTGATAGATTAAGTATTGAACTGCGATGTCGAGTAGTTGTTGGCTCTTCTCCATGGTTCGTCAACCCAGGGTTAATATATGAGGGCTGCTTTGGATCACTCTTTTGCAATAATATGTCACATACAACTCTTAACGTTGAACGATATCGTTTAGAATATACATATTATAGTTTGTAGATGGTAACTATCATAGATACTTGGAGAACTTGGAAAAGTTATAAAGAATATGGTGTGCTCGTTTTTCAGGTTCACGAGCTGTGCGACAATTTCTGCCATCGGTACATCAGCTGCTTGAAAGGAAAGATGCCAATCGACCTAGTGATCGACGACAGAGAGAGCTCGAAACCGCCTGAAATCGGGAACGGTTTGGACGGCGGTGGCCCAAGGAGCACCGCGGACAGCACCAGCCACACGGACGGAGCCAGCACGCCGGACGTCGTGAGTACCTCACCATCGTCAACGTCTTACTATCCGCACGACGCGATCACACCCCATCACCACCATCACCATCACCACCACCATCACCACCAGAGCCAGAATAATAATAACAATAATAATAATAATCACGCCGGTATCGGCAGTACCGCCACTACCACCCCCTTGCAACTGAGCCAAAACCAAAGCCAAAACCACCACCCTGCGCCGCAGTCGAACACCACCACTACTACTGCTATTACCCCAAGTAGCGCCGCCACAACTCCCAACTCCCTAAAGCGTACGCACCAACAGATGATGATGGCAGCCGCGGCGGCATCCGCGATGGCCACCTCGCCGCACGCAGCCGCATCCGCGCCCCCAGCGCACGCGCACGCCGCCCTCGCCGCCTACCACAGCATCAGCTCGGCCGTATATCCGTGCTCGTAATAGACCACGCGACTTCCGTGCCGATACCGCGAGATATTTCCCCTTTTTTCTATTTTTTTTTTCTTTCTTATCTACCACCATCATCCCCCAACCTGGCTCCCACTCTTGTCCACTTCTTCCAGTTTTCTGCTATCGTTACTTCTTTTTCTGACGATCCTCCTCCTAGACGGTGGTCCGACGTTCCTTCGTCGTTCAGCCACCCTCTGTCTTCGGTCAGGAAGCCGCTCGTTTATGGTGTGTCTGTCTCTTCTGTAACGGGGTGAATCGCGTCTGATCAAGAGCATCATGTGGTTCGAGGATACCAGTGTGCATACCATGAGTGTGTGCGCGTCTTCGGGGGTTAGTTCCGGCGAACAGCATCGCGTCTCGAGATCGCGTATCTTGTTGGACTGGCGCTACTTGTCGGCACTTCCAGTACGTTGCTAATCAGTGTCTCGTACTGCTCCGAGCGAAGGACGAGTGTTACTTTGTTTGGCACTTGGCTGGCTTTTGAGTTCATTCACGAACCGTTTCTTTTTTTCTGTTTTTTTTTTTTTTTTTGTCCTCTTCTCTCTGTCACTCTGTCACTATTACTTTCTGTCCGTCTTCTCTTCTCTCTCTCTTTCTCTGTTCAGTGTTGCTCAGCAACCGTAGCGAACCGATTCACATCTATGTACATATATAATTACACACGCTCGAACGTCACTCATATTCTTCGTCGAGGTTCTTCTAGTTCTTGCTCGACTCGTGAACCGTTCTCCATCGTTCAACAGAGAGAATCGGCTCGGTCAGTTACACAAGCTCTCGCGGCGTGTTAGTGAGAAAGAATGCTTCTAAATTCGTCTCGAGCCAGACTACCGTCCGACGACATCGATTTTCGGCTAGCGTTCCGCTTTCGAGACACGCTCGCCGGTGTCCTCGTCTCTGCAACAGGAGGCAGGCTCCGTCTTTTCGAGAAGCCGATCGCGACGAACCAGGTGGAAACAGCTTCACGCAATCGAAGTCCACTTGGGTCGTATAGTCGTCTTCGTCAGAAGCGGTTATACACGCACGTGGTTCGCTGGCCACGTGGTTGCTAACTCGCGCGATCTTCTTCGTCTATCTTCCCCCCTTCTTGTATCCTTCAAGGTCTGTTCTCGCGGTGCGGCACAGCGCGGATTCGCGGACGAAACACGGGCATTAAAGCGCGGGGAAGAGGTTGTCAGGCGAGGAACGCGCGATAGATCTTCGGGTTTCGCGCGATTCTAACAACTGTTCTCGAATTATTCTTTCGTTTCATGATTGGGACCACCCTTGCTCGAGGGGGTTGTTTTACGACGTTTCTTCTTTTTCAATGCAGACGACAGTCGAACGGCTGAGAATCTTTTTTACGCTCGTTGAAACGGGAACAGCGAATCGCGCGGAAGTTCTTCTTTACCCTTCTTCTCCGGGACGCGAGTTGGATTACGATCGATATTATCGCGCGCGAGGTAGGCGTGTTTACGACAGGCATTACAACGTCTACACGATGTCTGCCTCTCGAATAGCTTTTCTCGTCGGTACGGAGGGACGCGTGGTGCTCGAAAGAAAAAAAAGGCGATAAAATAATTCGGATCGGAAATCGTGAAACACGCGGATGAGGACGAACGAAGAAAAAGACGTGGTCGCGAGCGATGCGATTCATTGCCGGCGAACCGATAACTATTAATCGTGATCAGAATATACGTAATAGATTGTAAGGCTTATTACACGCGACAAGATGAACTTTTGTGTCTATTTTTAAAAGCGGGTAACTTGTTCGTGTTCTTCTAATTTAAGAGTCGCGACGGAGAGGTGATTGAGAGATGATTGACAGACGAGAGATGATTGAGAGAAAAAGTGAGCGTGTGATTCGTGATAATCGTTTAGCGAAGATAGACGTACGATCAGCTTAGTTTTTAATTTATTGGTAAATTCGATTAGCGGGCGAATTCGGGCGCGAGAAAAAGGACACGAAGGAGGACGTTAGGTAAACTGTTTAAAAGCGGATTATCCTCACCCTGCTTCGGATACACCGATAGATCTTCGTCGATCGTTAAAAGCTGGACAGTTTGTTTAATTATGTTTGGTTGTTATTCCGCGAATCGTTTGATATATCGTGATCTATCGAGTGTTATCGAGCAGGGTGTTCGACGAACACCGAGCCGAGCGAGATGCCCAGAAGCCGTACGCAAACAAAAGTAATCTTCAACCACACTAGGTCTCGGTACTCGTAACTAGGGAGTTGTGTGAGGTACAAGTCCTGGCCGGCAGGGCGCGCGAGGTCCACCCCCCAATCCCCGTACTTAATAACCCTTGAAAATTCTGCTGCTGCAAAGAAAAAAGAAGCTCGATGAAAACGAATCTGGAGGCAGGAGAAGGAGGAGCCAAACACGAGCTCCCCAGCTGGTGCCCCGACCGTACATGCCTTCGAGCTCCTCGGAGCTCCTTGACCCTGGAACACATTAGCATTTCCTACACGCGATACCAAACAACACCGACACATACGTACACAGAATCGTCGTGAATCGCACAACAGTACACGGGAATTTTACACGCGGACACGCGCGAGCGTTCCGGCTGTAAATGCTCCGCGAGTGTGTTACATGGTACACCCGGTGTACGCACCGACACACACATACAAATACACGTTGTACTAAAGGGACAGGGATGGAAACACGACGCAAGGTCCACGGGGAACGAATGTTGGACCCGCACGAGACAGGTACGTAACACGGAAACAGGGTAAAAGGGCAAAGGGCACCAGACCGGAGGAGAACGATCGCCACCAGGCTCCTCCTTCTTTCCTCTCAGCGGATCGCGAGATTCGCCGTACACGGCGATGTAAGATTAGAATCGAGGATATTAAACGAATTGCTAAAGATGGAGAAGCACAAGGGTGTACGGAGGTCGGAAGGTGGGCTTCGGCACCAGTCGGTCGGAACCCTAGTTACGAGTGCCGAACCTAGGGGTCGAGAGACCTTGGGCGACCGGGGTCTCTCGACTTTTCTTCGCACCCCCCTTTCCCCACTGAAGATGGAAACGACACACGGTGGAGTGTCGATTGGACGAAGGATCGAGAAACGTACGCACACGGAAGTTCGTAAAAGGATGGAGATACGAAGAACGTACAGTTTGTAGTACAAGAACGTGGATAAGTAATTTTTGGGAGAATTAACCCTTTTTTTCTGCTCAGAAATTTTGTATCGGGTGTAAAATTTGTAATTATAACTTGTGCGCAAATTTTAGGCACACTTTGGATTGACTTTCATATTTTTCGAATGGGCCATTAATAGTATTTTTATTAATTACCTCTCACTTTCTGTTGGAATTCTAAATATTTTTATGATTTGTCCTTCAAATCTTATATTGACGGTATAATAATTCTCGAATGGTACTCAAAGAAATACCATATACCTTGGTCAAACGTAAAATTAAGAAGTATACGTTTAAATTTTTCCAAATATCGTGTCCACATTCTTGCCAAGCAATTGTATCACCAAGCGGCTCGACGGTTCTTCAACGTTCACTGTAACCGATTTTCGTTTTTTCGTCTACTTCTTGTTCGTTAACCGCGCGAATTGTACATTTTTTTCACGTGTTTTTCTTTGCGATTGTTCCAATTTCTTGTTTGTTGCGTTTGTCTTCCACGAGGCGCGAGCACGAATCGCCTTTTCACTTGTTACGTTTGCGGAGACTATACCGGGTTTAGTGTACACTAATTACGAGACGTCGTTGATCGCGAGACATCATCTTGTTTTTCTATTCAGTTCTCTTCTTACGTTGTATCGTTTTCGCGTTATTCTCTCTCTCTCTCTCTCGATGAGTTCTCCTGAAGGCTGTACTTAACGGACAAGAAAATAAAGAAATCGCCTGATCGACCGTCCGACGAGAATATTCGCTTGAATTACGCTTATCGAACCAAGCCGATGGATGCACTCACGGAGCATCTTGTCGAAGCCGAGGCGAAACTGAACGTGAATAAATAGTGCCATAGGTGCGGACCGCGTACTTATCCATCGATCGATCAATCGACCGATCGAGAACAAGGCGATTCGTTGCGGATCATATCGCGTGTCCATCGATGCTCGGTTAAATCGGGACAAATTCCACTAATTTTCCTCGTACGAATCGCTTGATATGACCATGGTCTTTGAACCGAGTCTCAAAAAGTTTCGAAACATTTTTTCAATCATTTACACATGTGGATGATTAACCCTTTTGCCACGGTTATCTCTGTCACCTAACGCTGTTATATATTTTTATATTAAATCCATTAACTTTAATTTCACGCGTAGATGTTAATTTACAACGCGTGTTTTTATATTTACTCGTTACTTGAGCATTTTTTCTAAATGGCCGCTATAATTGGTCCATGTAATATACTGGCGAGTGATTATAGTCGTCTATGGTGGCGAAAGGGTTTAATTAACACGGAGCGGAATCGTATTTAACGCTCAGATGACGGACCGTAGAAATATCGACAGTTTAAATGTAATCTTATACGTTATATTGTTTTATTTCTTAAATTTTGTCGAATCGTTTGATTTAAAAACTCGCACCTTTAACTTCCGTCGAGATATTATTATACACCCGTAACTTTTAGAACGTTCATTTCCTGTCCTTTCATGAAATATTCGTCACGAATCATTCAAACGCGTTAAGGACCATGGTCGAATCGTTCCGTCGTAATACTCGCGTGTTGTCTCTTTGCGTTCGTTATTTTCCGTATTTGGGAAAATTTCTTTAGTTACAAACGAATAGCCGGAATCTAGGAACACGCTTTGACGAGGATTCTCCTATCGCGTACGGACACTTTCGGTACCGGAGACACCGGGGAGAACGATACTCACACGTATGCACACGCCAAGCACACGTACACGGGCACACAGACACGTATATCGAGCGACAGACACGCGCACGCTGTTTCAATTAACCGAGGCGCATAATTATAGACGCGCACCGGGAGAGACGAGAGAAAAGAGAGTTCCGGTTCTGGTACGCGTCGACGGACAATTTGTGCATGTATGTGTGTTTACGATTACAACTTTTACTGTAGGCTTAAGGGACAATTTTGGACATACAGAAAACAGCGAACGAAAACGATGGAGATTAAAAAAAAAGAAGAAAAAAAAAATGAACGAAAAGAAAAAAGAGGAAAATGAAACCACTCGACCGAACATTGTATACGACTAGCATTACATAGCGATAATATATTACCGATAATGATACTTGTTTAAACTATTGTCTCAATCAACGTATTTTCATTATAAATAAATGTTAGCCTTGTTGAGTTAAAAGAAAAAAATTGAAAATAATGGAAAAAAGATACGAACAAATATGAGTTGAAGGATATTTCATTGCCCGTGTGGGTAAAGTTCCATCAAGAAACACCGATATACCGACACGAGATCTCAGCCCGAGATAAAGGCCTCTAGCTCCTTTCCCAGTGCATGCAGAAACACCTTCGTGTCCTTTTTAATTAAAGCGTCAACGCCGACCCGGACGAGCGTCAACCGTGCTCGCAGATAACGCGGACCGATCGCCTGGCTACTTCGTCGTCCTCATCATCATCGTTCTCATCGTCGTCGTCGTCGTCGTCGTCGCTGTCGTCGTAATTGCGATTGGTTTAATTAAATTCCACCGAATCGGGGCGATCATCGAGCTCGAGCAAGGAACGATGACGATTCGATCGCAAAGCTCATCGAAGCATCGCGAGGATAGGGTGATTTCGTTGCACGATAAAACATGGCCATCAAGGTCGTGAAAGCTTAATTACGGACTAGTAATTAACGGGCTAGAGTCCGTTAAGAATGGGCTCTTATATTTCCGAGGATACCAAGTGGTCAGTTTTTCTTTTTGCGTTGATATTTTTAACCCTTTGCTATTCAACGATGTCGCAGGGTTTTTATCTGATAATTAATAAGTTAATAGGAATTTTGAAAAATCACTTTCTAATGCTTATTAGGAATAATTTTTGCGTTAAAATTAATCTACGACGTGCATCGGTATATTTAACGCTCTGAGGGTTGAACGTGTTTGTGCGATATTAGATTTCTTTTTATATCGAAAGTGTAATACAGGCGAGAAAATTACTAGTTCATAAATTGGAATTAGTGTATACTGAAATGGAACTGGATAATGTCAAAGTCAGGTGTATCGCGTTGCACTTGACCATCAAAGTTTTTATTATCATTTTTAACTTTTCTCCCAATGGATATATTTTTACTTCATAATAGCGAAAGGGTTATGATTGGTTTAATCACACTTCACCGATACAAAAGATATACAACGTACCTCGTCAACTATTCTTAACCGTGCGATACGATAGACGAAAGTGTTGTTATAAGAAGGCGGATATATCGAAGACAAGACCAGGCTAATATTCCCGAAGGAACGGTCGAGGAGAAAAGGGAATATTAGGAGAAACGGCCAACCAGTCGGTCATAAATCTCGGTTAACCCTCTGCTAATAAATATTTAACCCTTTAAATTTGCAACAACCCTCGGCGCGTGTACCGATTTGCATAAGACTTCTATTTCATTTACACATCGCATAATTGAATATTTAAATTCAATTGCCTGGCCGTTACGCGCTCGCTGTTCCGAGCCGCAAAACTGCAGTAAAACTTGTAACGGGGCCACTTTCCATCCCCGAAAACCACCCCCGCTTTTCGAGAGCCTCCTTCTTCGACCCCTCCGTCGTTCAAGCCGCGATCAACCCTTGGAAAGTGGTTCGAGAATATCTCGCCGCCCCCGGGGAACGTCGAGGGACAGATTCTTACCTCGAGGAAAACGCGCACGACGATGCTACTTTTATAACCCTCTGTTTATCCCTGGACGCTTCTCATCGTTTAGAAGAATCATTTTTTTTTTTTTTTAGGGATGTTTGGGAGTTGATTTTATCGATATTGGTGGAACGATTACACGGTGAATTGGCTGATGGTTAACCCCTTAAACATGATCCGGGCGACGATAGATCAATTGTTGAGCAATCAAATTATTAGATAGATGGTTATTTACAGAAATTCAGTATAGGGTATACAGGTGTTTAATACAGCTGTAAAAAAGCGATTTTAAAATATTTTAACATTATACTGCATTCTTTCGATGCATCGATACAAATATCTAAAATTTGATGGTTAATTTACGTATCACCATTGGGCCCCGAGATAGTATAAATTTTTATCTCGAGTACAAACACAAAGTCTGCGACCCACGAAACGACATCCAACGAAGGAAATCCCTTGGACCAACGAGAGTCATCGGTCGAATCTTCGCGTTCCATTGGCCAAATTAAAACCAAGCCTTGGCCCCCTCCGTTTTTCTCAATTTTTTTTTTGTCCGTGCCCGCTCCCCGTGCTGTCGCAAAATATTTTTAGAAGCGTTTCATCGGGTGACGAGCGTGTACGCGCCACGTGTCGAGGCCCGTTCGTGTTTCGTGGTGAACGTCCTCATGCTTCTCCTCCTCCAGCTTCCTCCTCTTCTTCTTCTGCCGCTGACTACTCTTGAGGGTCCCTCTCGATCTCTTCTACATTCTCAGGACGACATCTGGTGTCGTGGCACGTATATGGCCGTTAGCACTTTCACGAAAGGGATTACCATTGTCACGTTATTCATGCTAACGATGATCGGCTGAGATCGGCCACGACGATAATCGCCGTGTCACTAAAATCGAGGAGGCGGTCATTGTGAGCGACATACTGACAGCATAATAAATTATCCCTCTCCATCTCTTCGTCTTCTTCCGTTTTGCCCTCTCTTCTTTTATCCCCTCGTCTGGTACGCTTCACTTTCTCTCCGTTCTTCTTCCTTCACCCGCCTACCCCTTGCTTTTTATCCGACGTACGGAGATGATACGCGCATACGCGTCGTCTCGTAACGCGATACAAGACACCCCGGCGTACCCGTGTCCCTTGAACGATAATCGCGAGGACAGGCGCCGATTATATCGCGAGGATGGTGTCGCTTTCTCGGGAATCGTTTATTGGACCTGTTCAACGATTCGCCAACGCTCTCGTCAGGATCTGATGGCGGAAATACGACAACTTCGGACCCTTCCTTCACCACGATTTAGTGCGCGTTACTGTCATGATTCTTGGCTCAGCGATGGTTCCCCCAATTGCAGCACGAATTTTATTTTATAAATAGTTCTTTAAATCTCATGTTATCCACGTTAATTTTCGCACAGATCTGCTTCTTATTCGGTTGGTAACTAAATTTGTGGCCTTTCGGGAAATTCAATCACTTTCGATAAAAAGATTATTGTTAGTTCAATTTCAATCAACGATTGGATAGGAGAAAAATAACCACTAAAATTCACGGAGTACTCGAAAGAACGATACGATGTAGTGTCAATCGAGGAGAGGAATTTTTTTTCCGTCTTATTCCGGTCACAGAGAGAAGTCCACTTGCAAATATGCAAATGGCGCATGGACGGAATCGCGTTCCCACACCCACGCACCGGCACGAGGTTCCATGCGTTTCCGAAGGTGGCCGATAAGTGTAACGAGTCGTCCGACCAATTGCAGCACGTGATATTGCTCGCCTTGGAACCGCCCATACGTGCTGGTAAACCGCGTTTCAACGTCGTCGACGAAGTCCTCTTCGTCCTCTTCTTCGTTTCCGTGATACCAATGCGTCGACGCGCGTGCACGCGATACCGCGTGTAATACTCTTGACTCTCGTGGAAAATTACCGATAGTCGAAGGCTCGTTGAATAATTCACGTACACGTGCCTTTCTTCTAGGCGTATAGATAAATATCGTACAAGTTGCAGTTTATCCGATTTTTTGGACGAGCCGGACTTTCAGCCGTGTCGAGGTACACTATTATTAGGTTTTTCAGTTTCATGGCATAAAAGTATCTTGAAGCAGTACTTTAAAGCTTAAAGTTCGAAGAAAATTGGCGTATAAGCGTTTCATTAATGTCGTTAATACAAAATGGTTGGTATTTCGTTGGAACAAACGATTATTGAACAAATTTTTTGAAATAAACTGGCAACACAACCAGGACGTATATTTTAAATTTTTATTCAAGCCGACCGTACAACTACACCCTTCGATGGTGGTCGCGAAACGCGAGACAGTCGATAATAACGTCGACTCCACCAGCAGCAGCGAGCTACGTCAGCTGGGGATGTATATTTTCATAATGTAATATCGTTGCGCCACTTAGGGGTGGACTTTCTTTCTGGAAGGGTGGTCGTCGAGCGGATGCCACGCACAGCGGGCGTCAACAGGAGGGATAGATCCGTGGGAAGGGGTGTGGGTGGCAGAGAGAGAAAGGCAGAAAGACGGGGGTGGAAAGTGCGTGGAGGGTGTTTTGCTGGTAATTGGTGCCAATTTAATCCTGCCCTTCGCCCGACGTAGCCTGTATTAACGGTAAGGGAGGCACGGGAGCCGACTAGGGTGGCCGATTCGTTGGAGCTCGGGTCCCGCACCCTTCCCACGCGGCGGTTCCGCAAGCCACCCCTTATCCACCGCGTTGTTCCACGACGAAAACACGCACGAGAGTCAGAAGCGGCCGGGTAAACGCGAGGCCACGTGCTTTCGCGCCCAGAAGAGGGATGAGTGGCAGGAACGCGCAAACACACGAGGGGTGGCGAGTGAGCGAGAAAGTAAGGGCGCGCGCTCGTGTTTGCGAGCTCGTGAGAGGCCGCTAGGAAAATATAATTAACGATAATCGCTCGCGTATATGGCTCGGATTAACTTCGAAGGGGGGAACAGCGAGAGCCCCGCGTCAAATTCTTCGGGGTTATCGGATCGAATGAGTTTTCCTACGGGATTACCGACCAGCCCACCGAAGGCTTTGTCCGATGCGGCCAGGCGTCGCTTCCGGAAAATTGCCGACCTCCGGATCCAACGCTCCCTCGACGAAAGCGGTGAACACGTTGATCGCGTAATTCATCTGTAATTGGACGAAACGTTGAGGGCTGGGTCACAATCGATGAGCAAAGGTTTTACCATCAGAGTTAATTACTGTTCTGCGCAGACAAATTCGTGGATATTTTTATCATATGCCGAAGTATTTTTGATCGAATTGCAAGAATCTATTTATGTTTGTCATTTTTCTTCCGATCCGAGTTATTAGAAAAGAACAAGTCTTCTGCTTTAACAGCAATGCATCCATACTTCAGTCCATCGATTAAGGATCCTACACACCATCGACCCGAAGTTCCACTTCAACTTCTCACCACCCCAGCCTGAAACTTTTCTCTTGTAAATTTGCACCGTCGACCAAACTTTGAATCTACCAAATGTTCCCAAACTTCTCGAACGTTCGATCGACGCCAAGGTCACCGAGAACCCCCGAATTCGAACACAGTCTTCGGTTCCATTGTTCCCCGGTGGATCGCCAGGAACCTTGTCACACCGAGGACGGACAAAGTTCCCCCGCTAGTGCCAGCCGAAGGGACGAGCCTTCGCGAGTAGAAATAAAAAAAGAAAGAAAGAATCGAAAGCGAAAAAGTCGAAGCGGGAATAGCGGCGCAAGCTGGTCGCAATGGCGACGAGAAGCGAGAGAGGATCGCACATGTGTCGATCGAACGAGACGGAGAAGAGAAGGCTGTCCAGAAGAGAAGGAGGAGGAGGAGGTGGTGGAGAAAGAGGGAGGAGATGCCAGAAGATCTTGTATGCAAATTCCCTCGGTGCATCTCCGTGGGATCCTGGCGGGATCCGTGGAGGATTAACGGGCCGGCTCGCATGAAAGGAAGAGGACCAAGGAGGTGGAGTAAGCGGGAGAGGAGTGTTCCTCTTCTTCTTTGTCTCATCCCCCTTTTTGATTCTCCTTCGCTGTCTCTTCTCCGCGTTCGTTCGAATGTCTGAGGTCGTCTTTCTTCGGTTGCTCGTGCGTTCGTCCTTCGATCCGCTCGGTTCGGCCAGGACCGCCAAATAAGAGAAGCGAAGCGGATCGCGTTTGCTCGCACGCCGGCCAGCCAGCGGGCCGCGAAAAAGAGAAGAAATCGCGGCGTCCCGCCGCTTTCCAGCCAACGGACCGAAGCGGAGCGCAGATACACACGGCTCCCTCCGATCGTCTGCTCGAAAGCGGAAAGCAGAATCCTTTCTCCTTCTTCTTCTTCTTCTTATGTCTCCACTCTTGCTGCGTTATCCTCGTCGCGTATCTCTGTCGCGAGAGCTGTATATAAACGGGCGGGCGCGAAACGTCTTCGCAATTCTTGAAGTCGCGATGCAAAGTTACTTTTTACCCCTTAAATTTCCCATAATATTTCAAAATTTATAGAATGTGTATAGAAACCTTAGCAGGCAAATGACAGAATAAGCGTAAACTAGCTTACAGAATCTTTAATTTAAACATCATTAGAACCCGACTATCACAAGCCAGTCATTTTTAAGGCTTAAGGAGTTAATTTCCAGAACAACAATAAGACACTCAATGTAATGGCATTTAAATTTCGTGATTTACAGTCGTGTAGAAAAGTTTTCTGATCAAGCGAGTAAATTCCTACGGTCGACGCGAAGAATACATCGAACCTGTTCGTCAGGGAACGGCTTCGAGCGCGATAGTAGCGAAAGAGGTGCGAAGTAAACTATTTGCCGAAGATTTTTGCCGCGAGACAGCCTGTTAGATATACGATCGCGAGAGAAGAAGCTCGCTGAGCTACGTGAGCCGCCTGCGAAGACGAGATACTTCACCGTCCCGACACTTTATCGTTATTGGCCGTATAGTTGTTGAAGACAGGAAGGGGTGTGTTAGCGATTTTCTTCAAAAAGAATCGTGTTCGGTGTTGAAACGTACGTGCTCGTCGGTTTTTTACCGTTGTCGAGTGTAGGATTCCGCTTGCGGCCACGTTCTCCTTGGGATTTTTCTGCGCCGAGCGGATCGCGTCCCGCTGCTACGAACAGTTTCGCGCGCATTCCTCGTTCACCGCTTGTCGTGTCCCGCGTTTTTGTCCGGCGCCCTCGACGCCGAATCCGGGCGTCTTCCCTCATCTCGGTCACGTTCGACTCGTGCTTTTTCTCGCGCGATTAATCGAACGCGTCGGGAAATTAACGCGACGAAACGCGTCGCCGGTTCGCGGGGAATGCGACTTTGCGGCCCGGGTACGTGGCGTGTAATCGAGAAGAGTTGCCGGCTCGCGTAAATCCTATTAGAAGGGATCAAGCCGGTCGTCTTCGGTACGTGCGAACACGCGTGCGTATTCTTTTCGTCCCGGGGATACCGTTTCGCGAGGGCGACGCCTCGACGACGCGACGCGACACACGAACCGGATGCGTTCGGGTAAATCGAGCGGGAGAACGACCCTCCTCGACTACGAGATCCTACGACTTCCTGGCGAAATCGGGAAAACGGGCGACGCTCGATTTCCACGCTGTAACGCGAACGTTCTCGTGATTCGATCGCGATGCAAACGGATTCAGGACGTCGTTCGGTTCTCGTGAACCTTCAGTTTGTTTCGACGACTTGTTCTTGGCCTCTTCGCCGTGTTAAATGTTCCTTGGGGGATGGAATTGTGCGTTCGTTTACTTTTTTCAGTTTCGACTCGTGAAGTTTCTTTGAAGGGATTTGTGTGAGGGAATTCGGAATATAAAGGAGGTTTATTCATTTATTTTATAAGTAGCTGTTTTGAGAATTTTCATCTTGAGAGACTGATCTTTAATTAATTTAGTTGTTTTGGTAATATATTTATTACAATTAGTAATTCTATGATTGACTTCAAAGAGTCGGTCCTCAATTTTTGTTTAATTGAAGTTTAAGTATTTCGTCTTATGTGGAGTCATATTTCATATAATTCGGGAACTAACTGAAATCGTAGAAACTTAATTTTAACCTTTTTTTCTTAAAGAAAAAAAAAATAGAACTACATCAAAGATTCTCCTGTTTTCCTCGATCTTCCAGAACGATATTCCTCAAAAGTGCTGTACCTTCTCTCAGAAGAATAACACACGACATTTCTGAACATCTAAGATCATGTATTGAACATTACTCCATCTCGTGAATCTTTAGAGAAATCGTTTCGGGCTTCAGATTCTTGGAGGTCTTCCTAATTATATCCTAACTGTATCAAGTGTCTTGCAATCGTAGATTCAATTACCTTCAAATACATTATAAGGAGATACAATTACGGTACTTGGATGGTTCCAAGCCGTTTGAGAGACGGTCGTCGCGAAGTGTTCGCTGTTTCGCAGATGGAAAGACGGTATTTCGGGAATCCTGTCCTGGCCGTAAATTATTTCCAATCCCTCCGATGTTTTTCTCGTCGGAAGCGAACGATAACCGTAACCGCGCGAGTGCCGGTGGCTTCGTGAGTCGCGATGAGTTCGTTTTTCGACCTCAGCCTGAGCTAAATTTAACCCCGGTCGCCGCTTCAGAATTCGTTCGGCCTGAAAAAGGGAGCGAGCGAACGGCTACGTGACTCTGGTGAATTCTAGTAAAATTCAAAACGTGTGATCGGATAAAATTCCTCCCCCAACTTACATTTTCAACCGTACCAAAGATTATTTGAAATAATTTTCAAAATTAAACGGCAGACTGCTGATATCGTTGAAGAATACAACTTAATTAATATCTGAAACTGAAAACATATGCTACGGGGTTTCCAGAGTTAACAATATTTAAAGTCGACGAAACATTTTCAAATTCAATACTTTTGATTTATATTTAAAATATTGTTGCTTTTAAGGTGATCGAATTTGTATAACTACGCTCGCAACAATCAAACGTTCTCCATGTAAGCCATTCGCAATGCGTATCCTGTCGACCATCGTTCGACCGACAGGAACACGATCCAAAAGTCTTATTCCTCGTTTCGTTTTATCGTGCTGGTTTAATCGATCGAATTCCACGCGAGTCGATCGACCGGATAATCGGCGCGTTTCAAGAGCTCGTCGACGCGCTGGTGTTAAGTGGTACGTTTGCCCTCTGCGTGGCGCTGTCTTGTAACACGTCAGCGCACCCTGATTTCACGGGTGGAGTTCAGGTCGCGTCGCGACGCCCGTGTGTCAACCGTCCGTACGTTCGACAGCGGCTATCGTCGATTTGCATTACAACCTGGCCAACCAGGCAAAAGAAAGAAAGTACACGGACGATCACGACCTTAGCCTTGTGCGCGGTTTTCCCGAATAGAATCGCCGCAATTAACTTTCTCTTACCTTTCTTCGTCGTTTTAGAACTCTTCGTTTCGTCGACGACAAATTTGCGGGCCGATGGTTTTGTTGATCGCGTCGCAGAATCTTCTAGCTTGAGTTTCGATTGTAATTAGAACACTCGTTTGCTAAAATTACAATTCGAGCCCAATTAACAAGATTCCTCGCTTGTCTCAAGAAGCAACCCTTCATGCTCGAATTCTCGTTAAATTCTCGGAATACCGTACGACTTTGATTCTCCCTCTTCGCTCCTCGCGTTCGAACGGCGATTCGCGTGAATAGTCGAGCGGGTAATCGGTCGATGATCGCGGCGGGAGACGTCGTCTCGTCGATTTGGCGACAGAAGACGTAGCGAAGAAGCGCGCAGCGTCGCACGAACGATGGCAATCAGCGTTGGTCCGCGCGCGTATTGAAAGACGCGCCGCTGAGAGGATCAGTCAGCCAGGCTGGTGCGAACCACGTCCGCATCGCGACACGATCTTTTTCTTTCTGTCGGCGTCGCGTGTGGGCGTGAATATCCTTTTTCTTTCTTTTCTTGCCGAGAGAACTCGTTCCTTTGTCGAGACCACGAAAAGGACCTTTCTAACTCTTATCTGCCTCTTCTTATCTACTACTCTATGATATCTATGCCAGTTTCATAATTCAGCCAGATACCGCTCGGGCCCATGTTCTTCGAACGAAGATCGGTTCAAGGGTTTCCTTCGTCTTTGCTCTGTGCTTTTGTTTTTGGATTTTGTTCGAATTCGGTGACGTTGTTAGAGGAATTTCGGGGCGTGTTTGTGGATCTTGTAAGAAATTTCATTCAGCTGGCAAATTAGAAGTTTCCAAATTGGTAATTTTTAGTTCAAATCTTTCAAGTTATAAATTCGAAGCTTTCGGTTGGAAATTAGGAAGTTACCAAGTTCGAAATTTAGAAAATAGCAAACTGGAATTTGGAATTAGAAATTTAGAATCTTCCAAGTTGGAAACCGGAAGGTTGCATTCGTAACTATTAAAATTATTTATACACCTAGGATCGGCCAATAACCCTGCACCCCAGATTTACTTTATCGTCACATAAACTTTCCCAGTTTGTATAAAACAGAAAGTTGAACAATAGTTCTTGAAATATCAGCAACAGAAGACACGTAAGTAGGTTCCCACAGCGAGTCGATCCCGCGTACGGTTTACAAAGGCTGTCGTTGCGTCGCGAAGACGCATTTGTCATTCACGGATAGGCGCTGAATCTTGGGTGGTCATCAGGGCGAGAAGGATAGGGACGGGAAGGCGTCGAAGCGTTTTGCCTTCGCTTATCTTCTTCGACAATGGTCTCAGCATCTCCCGATTCAGCCGATAACTTCGAGTTTGTCGAGGGATTCTGACTCTACGTGGCTGTGAACCGGAGGAAACTGAAGTATTTGTTTCCGACTTGTCTCGTGTCGATGATGCTCTTAACGCGTGATACCTGGGAAAGGTCCAAAATCATACAAAGGTTCGTTGCGAAATACTAATTAAGCGGATTCATTATATCCAAATTTATGTAGAAGATGAACAGTATGGATTAAACTGGAGGCTAACGATTCATTGTCGCGTGCAATCTACACCGGTATCTAGCGATACAAATTACAAAACTCTCGCAGGAATGGTAGAAACACGGTCGAAAGAATTCTGAAATCCGTTCTGTGGAAACAGAACGGAATGATGGCGTGCACACCGGGTCAGGCGAGGCAGGTGCCCCGACGCTGTTAACTCTGTCTCTCTTTTTATTTTCGTTAACTGCTCGTTCGCGTGACAACCGGCTTAGGACAAAGTTAGTAACGCGACTTAGAATGCCCGCTCGTCCTCCTCGCGGCAGATCGCGTCTCGCGATTTTTCTTCCGTCTTTTCCGCGACGTTCACCGCCTACAAAATCATGGCGGCTTCTTTTCATCGTCCCCGGCCGTCCCTTGAATTGTAAGTTCTTGTTAATTGAGGATTTATAGGCGCCCGCCGTGAGAAGAAGCATTGACCCAGACAATCTGCGGCTGGAATAATGACTGCCTCGAGAGCGAGGTGGTTCTTTCAGCCATTAACGATGTGTTTGGGAGCCGTGGATCCTTTTCTTTGGCCTGGCGTCTCAAGTCGAGTGGCCATCTTCTTTGGCCACCTTTCAGTTTCTGTTAACACCTTGGCAAGCGAAAGAGAAGTGGCCATATAAGTTTGAACCCTTAAAAATTAGAAACCCGAAGACATTCGTTTTATAGAGAATGAATGATTTCGTTATCGAATATGAAATTCATTTCGCACACAAATTCTATTTAATTATTACGGTTATAATTTTCAACATTGTATTGGCTACTAATCATACAACAATCTGTCAAATACAAATCTGTGAACAGTGCCACTTTAGATAGAAAAGGAAATATAAAATTACAAGGATCGTAGATAATTGTTTAATTGAATTAATTTCGTACTATTCGTCTAACGTGTTAAATCTTAGGCTGGAGTTAAACTAGAGATTTTCTGATTAGTATCAGTTAACTTCATAATCCATCCTTCTGTAGGAGTTTTGTAATTGCTCTGGTAGATACTCGGCTGGATATCAAGCGATAAAGAATTGTTAGTTTTGCCTTAATTGCCGAGTTACGTGTCCCGTTTTCTTTGTACATCGTAAATCAACTCCAAGAACATGTAACTGAGATTCTAACTACCTAAATGGTGTTGAATTATCAAGAACTTCTCGGAAACCAAAGTTTATCAATAGACAAATTTCCTGATTTACCTACCCCCGAATTTTTGGATCTTTAAAGTGCACAATGGACGAGGGGAAAATATGAATCGGTGCTAAGATAAACACGCTAGAGGACGCCAGTGGGGTTCATAAATCTTGGATTCATTCAGTGTTGCTCGGTGTTTCATTCATCTTGGCCACGGTTGTTTGGCTTCCTTCTTCGCGATAGATTGTTGGAATCTGGAAATTTTTGTTACAAAATACTGTAATTATTTCATTTGAAAATTAGAAAATTAGAAGGCTCTGAGTTGATAATTAGAAGTTGGAAGCCTCCAATGTAGAAACTGAAAATTGGAAGCTTCCAGATTGGAAATTAGACGATTATAGGTTGCAAAGTAAAAATCTCAAAGTTGGCAATTGGAAAGTAGAAGCTTCCAAGTTGTAAGTAGGAAATCAGAAGATTCCACAATTGCAAATTAGAAGACAGTTGGTAGCAGATTCAGAGCTCCAAATTTGGAGCTTAGAAAATGGAAAATTGACAAGTGTTTTCAAGTAAGAAAACTTGTTGGCCAAAAAAGGGGCGAAAGTATAAAGGGGAAGCAGCGAACGAGATCATCGAGCGAGACTGTTCGCAGTCGATGTCTATATGGAAGTGTGACATCCCGATGGTTATTCCTGGCAGCTTCTGCGTCTGCCCTCTATTAACGCGAGCGTTCTCTAGCGTGACTTTCCCCTTTCTCCCCTGCCAGTCAGAGGACACCTTGGGGCGGCTGCGATGAGGACGGGCGAAGAGGGGGGCAAGAAGCTTCTTGTCAGAAATAGTGGCGGTTCCCTGTCTCCGCGCCAGCCACCACCGATATCTATTCCCGCTCTGCAAAACAACATCTAGCCCTGTCCGACTGGCCAGCTTGCTATCTGGCGGCGTGGATCTTCGGATCAACCACGTGGAAAAACGTTCCCAACCGTTTCTCGATCACACTCGTATTAGATATCGAGAAATTTTATTGATTCATGAAACTGAGATGCGTCGATGTGGAGTTGATCGAAGTTTGAGATCGTTTGAAAGGGTTTTTAAATAGGTTTGAACGTTTCAATGGTGATGTGTATGAGGTATTAAGTGTTAAGTATTAATTATGATGGAGCATCTACAGTTTTGATGTGCCCCTTTCGGTTACAGTTGTGTTCGACGTTGAAGAAGTGTCTCGATTAATCAGGATAAAGTATATTGTTGAAGGTTGAGAATTGTTTGAGGGGATTTGAAAGGATAATGTGTAATAAAAAATGGAATATTAAGGTATTGAAACGTTAATAGATAAATAAAAATCTGATCGTCTGGTTAATCCAAAGCAAATGATATTACGATCGTTTAACAAGTGCCCATATAACAGCATTCTGTTGTACGGGGAACGAATCAGAATGGAGTTATTCTAACGAAGGATTCGTTAGAGATTCCCCTCAATTACTTTTAACACTCGGCGAGCAATTAAGTTGTTGTCCGGCAACGCGAACGAAGCCGTAGTCCCCGGGGCGTTTTATGACAGCGGCGCTCGTAATTCAGTCGTTTGGTGGCATCCGATTTGCCAAGAGGTATTCCCCTTTACGCGCGGCACTCCCCACGCACCTGGCCTTGTGTTCTCGAAATAAAACCAGAAGAAGAAGAAAAAAAAAAAGAAACTCCACGTTGAAAGACGAGAAACTCGGTCGTTCTGGCGAGGGTTGCTCTCCGCGCTGATGCACCTTTCCGCTTCCGTGTGCGGGCGCAGCTGGTACCCTCTCTGTTCGGCGAGAACAGAGGTGCAAATAATAGCGACCCGAGGCTCCATTTCGTTGTCTTCGATTTTCGAAAAATATCAGTCTGCGTAAGATTCTTTTGGATACAAGTTTGAAGAGTTAATTTACAACGGTAGCACAATTTCTAAGTTTCAATTTTCATTTTTTCACCGTGAAAATGTCACTCTGTGGGACAACACCTGTAAGATTTTTCCATTTTTCCTGAGTCCTCAGGATATCGTGATCGTAGAACGAAAGGTGTACAGTGGCCCGTTAGTCGCGCGAGGTCGAGGCCGCCGATCGCTCCGCTCGAGGAGGCACGATGAGGCACGATGTGGCGAGCGTGTAAAGGGAAAGTCGTCCGGGAAGGGAAACAATGTAGGTAACGCGGCGAAGGTTAGGGGCGTCGTAAATCAATGGAACGAGCATCGACGACGCCCGTAAAGTCATCGGGCACGATCGCTTCTATCGAAGACTGGTGGGAGGAAACGATTAACCGAAGAGGACGAGGAGACCCATCGTGCTTTCTAACATCCTCTCTTTATTGCCTCCTCGAAACTCGCCAGGACGAACCGTGGATCGGTCGGATGTAAATCCGATCGTCGATCCTGACCTCTCGGTCACGCCTTTTGCACCTTGCTACCCGTTTAAACAAGGACACGACGAGTGCTAGGGACACTTGGTAATTGATGTAGACATAAATCGAGGATCTAACAATTACAGGCATGTTTTGTAAATTATACGGTGACAAATGTTCGCCCAGGAATTTGCAAATCATACAAGTCCTTAGGGATTCGTACCAAAAATCTAAAGGTCGTAGGATAACGATTCTCAAAATCGGGGGATGTTGGGTCTACGGGCCACAAACGGGAACCTTGATGTTCCAGAAATCGAGCGTGGTTTAATTTTATCGTCGGAAAAAAGGGAGTTCCTGCACCGGGCAGTAAGTATGTTAATGACTCGTAGGCGACAGCCTTTAGATCTAGACGTCTCTTCTGTGGCTGCGGCTTAAAGCCGCCGTCGTTCTGCCAGCGAATAGTTCAGCATCAATCCCGACGTCTTATTATAACGTTATTAAAATAACCGGCCCTCGCCAACTTAGCTCGCGATCCCTTACCCTCTTCTCCTCCTCGCTGGTTGCTTCTCGTCTCGCACGGTTGCCCGACGCTCACTCTTGCCATCACCAATTCGAAAATGCTCCGTTCCGGTCCGTCTTCCGACGATTTCCGCTGTGTATTAATAACGATACGATGTCTGGATCGAAACTTTCGATATCCATCATTGTTACATTTTCTGTTGACGATTGTAGGGTGTCCAGAACGCCATCATTGTTAATCCTATGCGAAAGGAATAAAAATACAAAACGATACTTTTGGTTTTCGAAAGAGTGTAAAGCGTCAAGATTAACGTTCAAGCGTTATTATCTTATGGTGATAAAAATGAATAAGATCAGAAGAGCTGTAACACGTTGTCGCTTCAATCTTACGTACATACGTTCTGTGGATCATAGTTTGACGTTAGAGATTCGGTATATTCAAGGTTGGCGGGGTGATTTTTCAGCCGCTTGATTACTTTCGTGCGTTGGTTCTCGGTTGTTTAATTAACGTGAAACGCAAGCTTCGTGTCGATATCGTAGTCAACAAGTAAGTTTGACGTGTGTGCGATAAAAATCGTGGCACGTGGCGGCGTTGGTATGGGTTCATTGAGAAATTGGCCTTGGGTGACTCAAACTTGTTCATCGATTTTAGGCGAATTTCGGGCTAATTAATCTCGCGTCGAGGAAACTTATTTGGCAGGTGCATGGAGGACATCGTTAATGCTTATATTCACCGTTAAGTTCCTTTCAAAATTAAACCTATGATTTCTTTACTAAAATTCTTTATTCCTTCTTCTTGTAAGAAACGAAGGTAATAGTTATGGAACACTGATCAGTGAAGGATCAATTGTGGTCCCATTCTTAAGTTATTGTTTTTAAGGGTTAAAAATGGTTTAGTTTACAATTTTAGTTCGTCAATAATAAGTTCCAGC
This sequence comes from Stelis phaeoptera, assembly GCA_943735885.1. Classification (NCBI taxonomy): domain Eukaryota; kingdom Metazoa; phylum Arthropoda; class Insecta; order Hymenoptera; family Megachilidae; genus Stelis; species Stelis phaeoptera. The sequence goes on along the minus strand of OX030939.1, from coordinate 6,225,614 downwards.
TTGTAACTATGCAATTTACAATTCGGAATTTTAATTTCCAAATTAGAAGTTTCTAATCTTCAGCCTATAATTTTTACCTTAGAACGTTCCAACTTCCCATCGTCAATTTAAATATCTATATGAATTTTTTCAGAATACGCTCGTTTCTTACACGATCACGGCTAGTGTTTTATACAACTCTTGACTATTTTATCTTTGGTAAAAGTAATCGAAGAATACATTTCGAACGGGTCGACAAAAAATATTGGCAGATCAAGATTCCTGAAAAAACGGTGCGTTAAAAAGGAGCGAATGGTCCTGCTACCCTCATTACTACCCTCTTTTTTCCTCGTTCCATTTTCCCTCCATTGAAAAATATTGCAAATTTCCTGCCCTTTCGTGGCGCGACACCTCGGGCCCCGACGCAATCAGCTGCGAAAAGATAACCTCCCCTCTGGCTGGCCGCGAGCGTATTTTTATCGTTTCACGGGTTTATCGACGTGTCGCGCGTCACTGACACACCATGCTTGTTTACCTATTACCAACCCAGCAATTACGTTGATTAACCAGCACACAGGGATTTATTCTTTTATCTCGGGTATCAAGCGTCATGTTGCTCCTTTATCTGGATTGCGTACGAGAAATCTATGTTCTTCTACGAATATCGTGATTTAACCCTTTAACACTTTGATTGCCTTAACTCACACGTGGATGACTTTTGAATTTTTGTAGGAATCTGTCATTCTTATTATTAGAAATTATAAGGTTATCATCTACTGTCGAAATATCTTTGATCAATTCAGACTACATTCACATAGAAATGTATCAGTAATCATTTCGCGTATTGATTTCATAATCGTTACTTCTAGATCAGTTTAGAAATCTCGAGATATAAAAATTCTAAAGATTTCTCCGATAAAATTCAATCTTAGATCGCAATGTTCACGAAAGTCGCCACCTCTCGAATTCCAAAATCCGTCGAACTATCAGACTTTTATTTTCCACGCCGTGTCCGTGTGCACGTTCCCGATAACGCGATCGCGGATCATTGTGTTATCGATACCTGGTCCCATTTAATTCTCCACATCCCTCTTTCAGACACCGTGAACATTCACGAGAGTAAACGATTCTCCAGAAGCGGAAAGCGGCGCTGTTTGGCGGTCTTGTTCGTGTCCCACCTCCCGTAAGCTCGCAAATCGTTTATCCCGGTGTTGTAGCGGGTCCCCGACACGCTGAATATTGTATTACAGGCTTGAATATTTAAGGAGGACGGTGACACTTGGCACTGAGGGGCAAAAAAGAAAAGAAAGAAGTTCGTGGTGTTGGTTCTTTCTCCCTCGAAGGTATATATCCGCCCCTAATTCTTTTCGCCTCGATTTTTCCCGATACGCTTAGGGGTTGGCGAGTTCCTCACACCATTTCACGGGGAATAGAGGCCGCGATACGAGTCTTATCTGCTCGCTACGTGTCGCCACGGCTTTACACCGACCACCGTGGGCTCGTCGAGTCGTTAAAACGGTTGAATTATTCAGCGAGCCGTTCCTTTTTAATTCATCCGCGCGTTTTCTACGTACCGTCGTCGTCGCGACGTGTCCTTCTTTAAAATTTCAATCGAACCACCTTGTGTCTCTGCCGAGTTTAGCTGCACGGTTTTCACACGTTCACACCGATAACCAGCTAAAGAATCGTTCCTCGATAATCGTTGTACTGTAAGTTTAATAGGTTGCTGTGACAGTATCTGTCTTGAGCCCTCGTCACAGATACCTGGCGAATCCGATGACGCTCGAAATCCTTGATTAATAAAAATAATTCGACGGGGATTCAAGTTCAAATAGCAATCAATTTGGTTCCACAGAACGTGGGCCGGGTCGATTCACTGCAAAACTAAATAACTCTTACCCTAAGTAAAATAGTGGTATTATTAACGAGTCAAATGGAAAAGTAAATATTACGTTTGCAATTGTTCAGAATACAATTAGACGTAGGTACCAGTAACCTACTGGAGCTCGTACGTCTCGAAAATTGACTCTGAGGACTCGTAGGCAATCTTTTCCAGCCCCGTACAGCGACAGAATGTTTCTCTTGCGCGTGCACAATTTCCCATGGCAGTAAAGTAAACCTTGCAAGTAATTTCGGTCCATCCTTCTTGGCTTGTTCGTCGCTGGCTGGCTGGCCAAGGGGAGAAAAGAAGAGCAAAAAGGGGGTCGCCAAAGCCGGGCGTCGCATCGTGTAGTGCAAGGAACCGAAGCATATCAAAAGCCCCCTGCACCCCGACCCGTCCCTCCATCCACGGAGTCCCATCGTGTAACGCCATAAATCACCCCGACAAATTTAATTATCCTGCTGTCTGCGATAAAGCCTGCCGCGCATCCTCCTTGTTGTCTAACTTCACCTATCTCTCGCAAGCCCTTTAAGTCCTGAGACCGCCTTCTTCGATCTCGGTTTCCTCGACGTTCTTCGCCGGGAAATCCGCGAAGGGCGATGCTCGAAGCTGGGAAACCGACGTTCTTCGTAATTCGGAAATCGTTTGACCTTGTTTCTTGGATTATGTTCAACCAAGAAGGGTTTCTGGTATAGGGCCTGAGATCCTTATTCAGAACATTTTATTTCGTAATGAAGGTTGAACAGGATATTGCTTCTTGGATTAAATAACGAAAGAAGAAAATTTTATCAAAATGATAGGTCATCGTTGAAACAAGGGGTTGATTGTTTTTAATATTAGATTGTTGCATATCGAATGATCGATTTTGAAACACGAAACGATCTGACGTGATTTCATGGCATGAAAGTGTTACAAACGAACACTTGTCGTATATCGATTTAAAGCTTAAAGTTTAAAGAAAACAATTGTGCAAACGTTTTGTCGAGAAATAAACGATCGAAGATTCCGGTTGGTTTCAGCGAATCGTCAGCCATTTTGTATTAAGAATATCGATGAAACGTTTATGTAGTCGTTTTCATCAAACCTTGAACTTTAAATTGACGTGCTATAAGTGCGGTTTTACAATACTTTTATGTCGTGAAATTAGAATAAAGACTTTGTGCCCCAAAATTTACAATTTGCTTAATATAATTGATAGATTACTCTGATTGGAAATTAGGAAATATTAAATATATAATAAGCACGAAATAGAGGAATAGCGTGACTATCGATTAAACGTTCAAACGATTCAACCAAAGACATTATTGTCATTATTGTTTACAAGTCCCCCGGCTAATGAAACGTTCCGGGCAGAACGTGATTTCCGCTTTCAGCCCCCAGATTACAAGGGGTGCCTCGTTTATTCGACTATACCCGAGATTATAACAACTTGTTGTCCCTTCGATTAATCGAAATTCACGTTTATCCCTTTCTTGTAGCGGGCCCGCCCTATCTACGCTTCTTATACCGGGCTTATCCAGATCGTAGATATCGTGCCGGAATTTACCTTCGGTTTGTCCCGATTGCCTTCTTCCTCACGAAAATCGAACCTTTGCTTTTCCGTGTCTCGAGAAACAATCTCTTCCAAATTGTCCAAATTACAAATCCTACAAATTATACGATTTCCTTCAAACAGATCGAAAGTACTATTATTAAGTTAAGTTTCAATACTTCGATTCGTTTTATTTACAGATAAAAATAGGAGAAGTTTGGTTATGAAATGAAATTAGGAATTTTCAAGGGGATGAAAAGGAAATTTTTATAGAAAATTGTTGCGAAAAGGCGGGTTTGAATGAATTCCACGATTAGAGGGCGAAAGCGGCGCAGGATTACGAGCGTTCTCGATTAATCGAAATTCACGTTCACCTGAGCGTGTCGCGGGCTATGCCTAACCTACCTTTCGCCGGAGAGCTTACCGAGATCACTATTAACTGGTCTGGGATAAAGCTCGGTTCTTATCTGTCCTTGTCCGCCAGATAAATTTCGCAGGGCTCGCGGATTAGGTCCGTGCGAATACTGCATCCCGTTATCGGGGTCGTTGCAGCGTCCCGGCGCGAGTATCCCGCGTATGCGTCCCGCAGGACACGCGATTTCGTGTATAAATCAATTTTTGACATCGAGTGTCTGTAATATTTTATCCACGAAATTCTTCGAACCCGGACAATTAATTTATTTTATCTAAAAATTCTCCACCGATTCTAAAATAAGCAACGAAGTTTCTACTGTGCTCTTGAATATCTTCTCTTCAGCCTCGAAACTGAAACTCGAGGAAAGTAACTGTCGCTAAAAAGGTTCCACCGTATCAGGTTCACAAAAGACCACGACACGAACAATCATTGCTAACGAGCGCCCAGCGAAGAAACGACCCTTAAATCGAGGTTGTGAGAGGAATAGGTAGATCGAGAACTCTTTCACGCAAATTTATCCCGCGCCCGGTTCCTCCTCATTGAAATCGTAACCGCCTCCGCCTGCGAGATTGGCATAAGGCAACTTGACCGAGTCGCTCCCTCATTGTCGAGCGTACTCGGGGCCGCATTATAATACAATTTTTAGTAGTTGAAGCTGAGAACCATGAAAGAAAAAAAAAAACAAATAAATAAAAAATAAAATAAAAGAAAGACACGGTGACTAAGAGAGGGGTGGCGGGGCCAGAAGGTAACGTACGCACGCGTACCTGTGTGTGCTGGGGTATAAAGTGAACCGGTGGCAGCGAGCACAATGCGCCGTATCAAACAAAGCTGCTGCTGCTGCTGCGCGCACGGGACTTCCATAGAAGTGTGGGTGGGTGTGCGCGAGGTGTAGTATTACTCATTCAAATGATCCTCTCCAGAACTCGCTCGCTTTCCTCCCTTCCTCCTCGAACGTACGCTCGCCGATTCTATCCCGTTCTCTCTGTCCACCGCGCTCGGGTACGCGTTTGTGCTTTCAATCCACGATCCAGGCATTCACATCTTCTGTGCTTCGGTTAAATAAAGAGCCTCCGCGATTCCGGCTTCAGGCCTGTTGCATGCGCACAGGCTCGCCAGTACGCACGCGTTAGAGAGGACAGGTACGCGGGTGTGTACACACAGAGACCCGGGGTAGCTAACAACCCCTTTTTGCCTAGATCTCGTTTCGGAGCTCGAGAGCTTCCTCCGACGCCGTCCATTGTGCCGTCAACTTTTTCCCTCTTCCACCCTTCACATCCCCACCGTTGTTGTTCGAATCGTATATCGAGCAATGATTTTTCGAGGCTACGCGTTTGTTTGTCACGAGACACGCGGGTCTTTCTGAGCGGATAGGGGTGCTATTAATTGTGGGTCTTGATGATTCGTTCAATCATGGCGTTAAACTATATGTTAACGATTTGATCGTCGCATATTTTACGGAATTACAAAACCGAAAAGCTAAGCAGAAGCCATTTCTTTCGGAGCGACACTTGATATCCATCCTGAAGCATTCCCTGTTGAATCATTTCTTCCTTTGCACCCGTTCGACTTCCGTCACACGCTGCGGGGTTCCATTGACATTGGTGGTTCGACTTCGCGTCGTTCGCTAGTCAAAACAGAATCCGCGAGCGGAACAACTCTCGCCGACGATCCACCCTGGCCCGTTCAGAAAGCAAATCGTCGTTGGAAGCGACTCTAAACGGATTTCCCGTGCACCGGCTCTCTAATGCCATTGTGCGAAATCGTTGCCTCGTTTGCCTGCGTCCGCCCGGTGAAGTGTTTCTCGATTCCACACCCCCCTCGAGCTTTCACGGGATTGTCAACACAGTTGGCCCGAGGAAGCCGAGGGCCCCTGGGTTTTGTCCTCAGGGAACGTCTACCGCTCTGTCCTTTTGTCGAGGCGGAAAATTCTCGGAAGGATTCCACGGGAAAACTGGCCTCGGTACACCCCCGCTGAGCGTACCATTGTTCGTGTACGAGCAACCTTTTTTCTGGCCTGCTTTCCGCCACGGTTAAGCCACGACACGCTGCTCCTACCTGCTTTCTGGGCTTGTGATTTCGGATCCTGGAAAGGATTTCGAAAAGGGACCGACCGTTCCATGCCCAGGATTCACCCGGCATTGGTGTCTTCCCGTGAAAGGTGGACGAATTAGAACGGACTTTGTTGCGGTATTCTTGACTTTCCTTGGAAATTGTTCTGGTTAGATAGGAAGCCTATTTTCTGGTTTGAGTATTCACTCGATATTCATCCTTAAATACTATGTCGAATTTGAGACTGCAGCTTTCCTTCCAGGAAACAAAATTAAATAGAATTAAATTCGAATCAGTTTTTGAAGAAAATTCCACATTATTTAAATAACTCTTTTACAATTCTAAATAAAACAATAAAAGAATCACCGTGCGAAAGACATACTGTTCGAGGGATGAATACGCGAGTGTCGCGAAGCGTGCACGAAATCGTATACGCTGAACCCCCGATTTCATAGCACGCTGGATTATCCAGTATGCGCGATTACATACAGGGTGGTCCATTGTCAGGCGGAAATTACGGAAACGCAAATTGGCCGGTGTGACTGTGACGGGTGCAGACGTGGGCCACGTGCTGCCGTCTCTGCGGTTCTGTAATCAGTAATACCAGTGTTCGAAGGGGATTGAATAGGTACGGCGAGATCGGGGCGGATTTCTAAGCCGTAAGCTCTGTTGTTGAAACGATCAAACTCGAAGGTTGTGTTTCGCCAATTACACGACGCGAAATTGCCTACATACAAACAATCTGTGCGATCTTTCATCGATAAATTTATTATTTTTCATCTTACGACGATTCACATCCGTTTCGTTCTTTCTTCTTCATTTCCTAGATATTATTTTCCCAATATATGACAATCGTTTGTTAACAAGTTCTGACAAGTTCGATAATTCTACCGTGACAACGTTTCAGTAACCAGGGCGATCGAACGTCCGAGCAAAGACACAAATTGCGATCCAAATCGAAGGGGTTAAAATCGATCGATCGACCCTGATGAGGAGATGCGAATCGAAGCGATAAGACGCTCGGTGCTCGATCGTTGTTTGCGGTGTTGAACCGTAGGACGTGACTTACCGCGTCGCCACAATGGCGCAATAACAATTACGGGCCATTCTCAAATTCATAGTCGCGTCGGCTAATGCGATCGACGATACACGTTACGGGTGGCCCCGCAAACACCAGGGGTGGCTGTGTCAAGCCGCCGGGGGTTGAACTACGAAGGGGCCGTGCCGGATCCACGGATACCGTCAGCCCCCGGGATCTGTCGAAAGAAAAAAAAGAAACGGGAAGAAACGACGGGCAAATTAAAAGGGCGACGACAATGGAGCCACCCCTTGTGTGAGAGAAACGCTTGCGACGTTGTTCCACGCGCCGCCCTTATACTCGGCTGCCAGTGACTTTTGTAAACAGAAAACTGTGTGTTCCTCTTCCGTTCATTAGAATTTCATTCAACTTTTGTAACATCCTAAGGAATGTAAGAAATAATCATTGCGCAAAAATATGACACGCAATTTTGAAATATCAGAAAAGAATCTTTTGTATTGAAATTAATTGAAAAATTGATACTGTTAGGGTGTGATGGATTAGTGGTGTTACGGAATTCAAACAGTCAAGAATTTATCTTCGTCATCTTGCACAGTTATTATTTTTGGTATTTCCTATAATATTGCAAAGTTTAGTCCTATGTTAATTAACTCCATAACGCAGAGCTACCGTATTTTAAAACGAAGTCGACGAGATTTTTGATAGTTTGTTTTGTTGACAAATCAGAGTATAGTAATAATCGATTATTTTCCTCGTTTGCGTTCTCGCCGTTCGTAATTTTATTCATTTTTCAACGAATCACGAGGTTTTCGCGTGAACAATCTCTCGCATAATCAAATCTCTCTCTCTGTTTCTCAATCCGCGATTACCAGCAAATTTCGTCAGTTCCTTGATGATTGGCGAACTTCTGCGACCACGTGACGGTCGAAGTCGATCGATTTCGCGTATCAGCGTCGGGAATCGACGGGCTGGTGCAACGTGTCGTGTGATTCCCGACGAGATTTTCCCCAAAACTTAGCCGTGACTGATAACCGAGGAAAGTCAGATATCTAGAATCGTTTCCGTCGATCTTGTTCGGTTATCTAATCAACTGGTTGATAAGTCGAGACGCCAGTAACGATGTATACAGAAAAAGAAAAAAGTTAAACGAAAACCAAGAAATTCGATCCTCTTTTGGGTACGATCGATTCGCGTTTCTTGATAACGATACGATCGAGATAACGCAGCTGTTGATTACAGAAGTGGCTATCACGGTCAACTGATTAATCCCGTGCATAATCGATCGAAATAATCGAACTTTCTAAATTGTGTTATTTTTAGACGATCTATGATGCCAATCTTCGACGATAGTTTGGAACGGAACACTCGTAACGTGGCCAGATTGTTATAATAGTCGTTGATTTGACAGATATTCAGAGATAAAATTCTTTTTTTAGCTTCATTTAAGATACCATTAATGACACTTGAGAAGTGGCAAAGCACGATTGGTGTTTATTTTTCGTAAAGCTTCGTAATTGTGAACGATATAGCAATGAAAGAAGTCAGTTGGAAGAAATTAGAAGAAATTAGGAGCTACGATGTGTACCGAGAATAGTGTTTAACTATTAAAATGGGATAATTAGACGACGCGGTTGATTAATTATGTCAATTTTCACAACTTTCGAGATGTTATCTTGTCGAGACAGCGGCCGGTCGATCGTGACTCCGAAAAAGTCGCTTGAATTACAGTCGTTCTGACAGTGGCCACGAAACGAGTTAGCGGCTTGTAACTGTATCAAGTTGGCCGTGACACGGCCGTGCATAAATCACTCTTGCCGCCTTAACAGAAGCCTCGCCGACATAACGCGCGAGACCATCGCGTTCGAAAAGGAGCCCATGTAACCATCTGTTTTCGCTCGATCGTCTTTCGTCCCAAATATTACGCCCCTGCAACTTTCCATATCGAAGAAGAATGCCAACGAAATTAATTCGTAAGAAGAGAAATACGTTTGTTACCTAACGCTGAAGCTAAATTCTAAATTCCGATTTTTGAATTTTTTGACACCAAGTTTCTTAAATTCTAAATTTTCTAAATTTTATATTTGCTGAAGCCTGAGTTTTCCAAACTCCAAATTTTTCTAGATTTTCTAAATATTATCTGATAAATATTTTCTGATACCACTGCGTCATCAAATCGTGTCAGACGTTTTCAAAATCAGTCATTTCCTGTTACGCGAAGGAAAAATTTGAAAGTTGAATTTTACGAGAGGAGTTTGTGGCTGTCGAAGGGGGTGCACGAGGGTTTCGAGAATCCAGCCCGGTGGAGCGAAGTGGCGTCGGAGCGAAGCGTAGAAGCTGATTCAATCATGATAATTCCTCGAATGAAATTTACCGCCGACCATCACGCACGTATCCCAGTAACGTAGCACCAGGCTGGCTTCCGAGGGTGCTTTGGTAACCGGGGGATGTTAGCCACCCCCCGCCGTTCCCAATCTAATAATACCAATTGACTCGAGCGGCCGGCGAATGCTCGATTTGCGGTCGTCCCTCGTCTTCTTCGCGGTCTACGCTCTTATCCTGTTAGCCTGGCTGCCGTTTTAAAAGTGCCCGCCTCTCGAGTGCCACTTTTGAACAGGTTTCATTCGATTTGAATGCATTCTTCGGGAAAAAACTCGATTTGTACGTCGTTATTTCCCGTCTGACGCTCGATGAAAATATGCTCGGTATTCAAGAGTCTGACACGGCTATTTCTAATTAGATAAATCAAAGAATTTTTTATAATACAAACTATGGACTCGGATATAATAAGTTTTACGGATATTGATCGTTTTCCAAAGTAATCATTGAGAAAAGGGTTAAAAGTGAAATTCACGAACTCATTCACGAAAGGAGGGCACAGTAAAAGCAGATAATACCGAACGTCTTTTCATTGATCTCGTTAAGACTTAAATAGCGTATTAATTTTGAACGTGACGTTCATTTTATCCGAACCTCTCAATACCCAACCTCCCAATTTTCCTCGCCGTGTTAATGACCGACCGAAAGCACGGCAACGTGTTTTCAGCCTGTTCCCTGGTTGCTCCGAGAATAGACAATCAGCCGCGGTTACGTATTCCCCAGGACGGGAATTCTTCTTTAAAATTTGCATACTCGGCCTAACGCAACGTTATTTTCGGCCTGCCGAACCTAGGAAAAGGGAGGGGAAACAGGAGGAAGGATAAACAGACGCGTGATTCCGTTTTCTCGAAGAAGAAACGTTAATATCGTTCAGGAAAATCAACTCCGTGGACCGAGAATGTGTCTCACCCCACCGACACGCGCATCCCTTTCGTCGCCTCCTAGTTTATGCACCCTCCGGGTTCTCGACATGTTGCGCGCATTGTCGATAGTCAAATGCATAACAGGGTACGGTGTAAAAGCGGCACGCATGGATGGTCCAGGTCCCAGCCAATGCCAGATGGGTGACTGATGCGACCAGCAACCCCGCGTCAACGTGAAACGACGAGTCGAGTGACAGGCCAGAGATCCGAGTCGAGGGTCAAGTCGACACGATATTACATTTCCTGTCGATTTATTCGAGACTAACGAAGCGCAATACCCGCGTAAGGAACGACGGGTGGCGCGTTTCGGCTTCACCGTTCCAGGCCAACAGTGTCCTTCCAAAATTGTATTTAAATGGAGGTTTTGTGAAATTTTACATTCACTTGATTCTCGTTGTTTATAATCGTGGTGAGGGATTATTTTACATTTTTAACACGCTTTAATCTAAATCTCTAAATTAATAATAATGAAGAAAAAGATTTATTGACAAGTTTTTTTATTAACAAGTGGTGCATTGTATGTTACTTAAAATCCATAGTGTTAAAATCCGTTACCAACTTCATTAATCGAAGAAAAACAAAACTTTACTATTTTAAGCGGATTATTCCGCAGTTGGTGATAATATTGACAATCATCGTGCGCAGATTAAGCTTCCTCGTCGATTCGTAGAATTTTTTAATAAAACGATCACAAAATAATCTTCGTACTCAGAGAAGTATTTAATCTCTTAATGTCAAAAGTTTCGAATTAAATCGCCCGTCGACGAAGCCACTCGAGTGGTTGCATTCCAGAGGAGAATCCGCTTCGTACAGGCTCTTATGTGACAATGTCGGCGCGTACGACACGCTCGGTACCGCGGTTCGTTTCACGGGCATTTTCGTTCCCTTCGAGTGTCCGCAGCTGTCACGGAAAAGTCGGTTGCGCGCCGGCAAACATTCCTTTTTTCCTCGAGGCCTTCGTCCATTGTTCCGTCCGTGGATCGTCGACGGAGGCTTCGGTAAGAAACGATTTCGTTCTGGTCCACGTACGAGCCAAAAAAAAAAAGAAAAAAAAAACCTGGTCCTCCCCTTTTACCATCCCCGACGTTACGTTCGACGAGGTAACACCTTCGGTGTACACACACAGGGTTGCGGGGCACCCTCTTTTCTGCCTCGACCAGGGGCAGGTCTGTTTGATTCAACGACGACCAGGATCCTGCTATAGTTACCCGTCGTTTCGCGTAGCCCCTGGCACAGGACACGAATAATCACGTAACAATGGCTGCCATGAGCACACTAGAAAAACAGCGGCCATTGTGAGCCAACGAGAGGAACGTAAAGCGAACGAAGCCGACTAGCGTACACACCGGGTTCTCTACTCTTTTTCTCCTCTCCTCTTCTATCGTCGGCTTAATGTGATTACACGAGCGTGCAACGCGCGTCGCACGGTGCTTCAGGCGATTGACAGTCATCCTCGTTAATGGTGTTTTTAAAAACAATATCCACGTGCCCCCACGGCTGAGAGCAGTCAAGGGTGCTTCTGGTTAACTTATTCGCGCCACCCTGAAACGGCGCCCACGGATTTTCCACTTGTTACCAGGGGGATGAATTTTTGCGAGCCAACGGGCTTCCTTTTCTTCGTTCGTTCTCTGATGTTCATTTCGATTGTTAGTTTCAGATTTTTGCTGCGCTATTTAATCCTTTCGTTTTAAACCCATCTCCGCCACCAAACGCTATATTTAATCGTAACTTGCAAATATTCTTGGAACGATCGAATACCGCGCGGCACATTTAACACAATTTTAACCATATTTTTCTCTAAAAATTAATAATGGAAGTTGGTATTGTGTACCACTCGTTCAGATCGTAGAATTTGAGCTTGTCGAATCGCGTTAACCTTCGATTGCTGAAACGAAAAAAAAAAAAAGGACCCCGGAAGATCAGTCAAAAAGGGGGGTTCGAGGCCCCGTTCCCTGGGGACGTCCCATGGGGAGAATTGAACGCGAAGCGGAAACCATCGAACCGTGGCGTCACTGGGGCAAGAGCATCGGGCCTAAGGCCGAATTAAGGTCGCATTATTTGCGTCGATAATGAAATTTGACGACATTGTGCATTTCGCCGGTGGCCTGCAATCGAGGCTCTGTTGTGAGAAAAAAAAAAGGAACCGCCATTTCGCGAGCGTTCTATTATCGGCTCGAACGGGACGCTTCGTTCGTGCGGCTCGCACACGCGTGAAATCCGTCGCTCGTTACACGTTTTGTTAATCTCGACGCGATAGCACGCGGGAACGCGAGCTTCCTGCCGGCGCTGGTTGATATTAAACGCGTCAGATGGATATCACGGTACGTTTAATTTCCGTGGACGGTGACCGGAGACAACCGCCTTTCGATCGATCGTGGATGATCGATGGCCGATCGAGATTTCAGACTCGCGCTGATAGGTTCGCGGCTTGTTTCTGGAGGGTTGGCGGTTCTCGTGTTAGAAGAACGCGACGGTGATTGCTTAGCCGGTTTAATTTTGTTACCTTCACATTAACAAATCGATTCACGATATTTACCATAGATAATTGATTAGAATTATGTATTTTATTTGTATTATAAGATTTAAAGTTTTCCCTCTTCGGCTAATGTAAACTTCTTTTGCATCACGAATTTATATTACGACCCAATACAATCGTCGATTTTATTCTCGTAGGAATAAGAAATATTGCAAATTACTTGGAGATGAAGGAATTTTCACAGATCAGTTTTTAGCCGATCGTAGAAGCAGCAGGGTGTCTGCAAAAGCGACGACACCGTTCGTTTGTTGATCCAGAAGGAAGAAGAAGAAGCGGGAGCGGCCGATAAGCGGCGGCTTCCGCGAAGTGAACCGCTCCTGGCCTCCGGGGTTATAAAAGTGAAAATTCCAGCCTCGTTTGTTTGCCAGTCGGCCACAGCCTCGTGGAAACGTTCTTTCACGTCTCCGATCACCGGAATCCTTTTATTGTCCGGGTCTCGAAATGTAACTCGCGGCCCACGAACGATCTCGTTTTCGGCTTGCTTTTGCGGCCCGGGCCAAGACACTCCGGGTCGCCGACGTGTGTGGCCCGCTCGTTCGCTGCCTCTTTATTGGGTTTACACGGCAATACGGAGCCGCGAAGAAAAATATATTATCCGACCACTGTGTAATGCTCCCTTCGTGAAAACCGCGCGTTACGAGATTCTCAAATCTTTCTCGCGCGATCCAACGATTTTCGGTTTCGTCGGATAATTTTATAATAGAACTTTTACCATTGTTGCGACAACAAATTTTAACTCGTTGTGAAGGATACCACGTTGGGAATTTAATTTGGAAAGCTAAATTATTTCACGTCTTATGCATAGATGGCCGTAACGATATTGCAACGATCATGTAACGTTTTCGAATCTACATCTCCCCAATTAAAATTCGCGAGCACATTCTTCAAATGCAAAGCATCGTTGTAACGAGTGTAACTAAACGAAGCACATTCTCATCGTCGATTTCATCGCTGGGGGAAAAAAAAGCGCGAAGACTAATTAAAACCTGTAGCCCTTCTTGTAATTAAAACACGTCGCTGTCAGGAGGGGATCTCCCGGTTCACGGCTTATCGATGAGATTTCCTGATCTGGTATCCAAACAGCTACGTGATTGGAATGCGGTGAAATTGTTCCTAACCTGGTCGTTTTCCATTCGCGGGAAAAGAGCCGAGCTCCATGAAAGGCACCTGCAACGAGCTGGCCTACATAATGAAGACGTAAGGGCAGAGCACCGTTTTAGCTTCTTGTAATTAATCGTGATGCACCGGCTTCCGTTCTCCTGGTCGAACGATTGCCTCGAAAAGCGTGCTGTTCCTTTCGAACAACCTTCCTTTCTGGATCGAGGGAAAAAATGGCGACAAAAAATCGTCCAAGAATTTCTAATCATTCCTATCTATAATCTACGACTGTACTACTGTTGATAATTTGTAACTCTTGCAAACTGAAATCATTTGTATAAGCTTGACAAAGTTACGATTATATAAAACTATGAAAGCTCTCTAAACTGCGGATCTGAATAGGCAAAAGTTCAGAGATCACGATTGCACGCATAATTTTCCGAAAGAAAACTCTAAGCACATCCCAACTCTCGATCGTTTGCGAAAAAAAAGGGATGCGTACGAGGGGGATGAAAACAGCTCCAGTCAGCTGCTTTCTTCGCAAATCCAGCCGCAGAGCTTGCAGGGGGATCCGTTTTGCCGTTTTAAATCGATTTAGCCGAGTTTCTCCGTGTGTCCCAGGTAGCCGTTGCACAGTGGCTGGTCGCGTTTATCCGACCTTTAGCTCCCCGTTTGAAAAGGGAAAATATCGAAGGGACCAAGGGAAAAGAGGGGGCACGGTGTACTTTTCGTACACAAACACGCTGTCCTGCGCTATCGCCGTCGGAGATGTTTAACGTTTCGAACTGTTTGAGGATAATATTTACACGAGACGTGCGCCTAGGACCTTGAATGGCTGCTTCCGGTTTACGCTGGCGCTCGATGTACCGTGCTTCTTATCGGTACCGGGCACATTTTCCAAATAGTCATTGGTCATGCACACGCGTGCCCGTCGCACCCCGTGCCGTGGCTTTTCGTTATTAATCGCGGCGATCCGTGTGTACCAGCCTCGCGCCGCCAACGATTAAATCTGCCTTCAAAGTCGGTGGCGCGTGCTTGTTGAACTTCTCGTCGATGTTTATCGACGCTCGTCGTGGAAGGTTTAACGATTCGTCGGTGTACATCGATCAGAGAACTGATTTTATATTTTTGGCCACGTGAATGATTTCTTTTTCTCCCTTCGGCAGAAGTTTGTTGGCGTAACGAGTGGAATTTAAATTCCGGAGGCTCTGATAAGAAACAGGTACGGGAAGTTTCATTTTTACCTTAGCCGTTCGTCTGTATATATTTGGTTATTAATTTCAACTTGACAAATTAACTCAGATATGGCTGAATTCTTTCTTAAGTAATTTTTCTTCTCACTGTGGTATAGATGGAACGTCTTAATATTTGTGAAATAAAAGATTTCATTTTTAATACTCAATGCATTTAGATATTAATTTATTTAAAAATTATATAACTCACTTAATCTTGAGTATAACCCCATAAATAATAGACAAAAATATATATATTATATATACTGATCGAGTCGAGTAACCTCCTCCATTTCGAAGTCGGTTAAAAATCTTAACCATTTGAGTTTAATTTTACACAGTGTTAGTCCCAGACGTTTTCTAGTGCTTTCCGAAGGGAGTCCATCAATTTGGCGAAAGAGCCTCGCCGATCGAGAGGAACGCGAGCAGAATGGCAAAGCGTGTGACGCTCGAAGGTACGCCACCTACGAGCCAACCTTCGTCTACGAAAGGTAATGGTCGTACGGTGCAATTACCTGGCGTGACTTGCATTCTGCACCCTTCGCGTCGTCGATGACCCACCACTCTCTTTCTTTCGTCCTCTGGATTGTCGACGACCCTGCGTCGAACTGAATTTTCACAGCCGACTCGTCGATTTCCTCGCCGTCGATCGATCAACGACCACTCCGCACTTTCCGAACACCGCTCTGAATCGACAAATAATATTCCTATCGTATTCTGTTCTTGATCGATAATTTGTACAACGAATAATTGTAGCTACTTCCCCCCTATCGTCATTTTTCCTAAGGGAACCTAAATCATTGGCTCCTAAATCATCGCAGGTGTATTCCTCCCGTCAGACAAAATCGTGAAATCAGTGTTCAGGATGCCAAAGATCGGAAACACCAGTGTTGGTGGTATAACGATCGAAGAGAAAAAAAGAAAGAGTCGCGCGTTTAAGAGGCGACGCTCGTGGTCGAGGAACGAGCCCTCGTAAAGTTTATCGTCGCGTCAGAAAGTGAGACGAGGCTTTATAAAGACGCACAGGTGGGACAGAGAGGAAGGTCACTCCTTCTTCGAGGATTGTCAAAATAGCCGATCTTTATGTCGCTTTTATAGCCCCTTGCTCGCGGTCGTAACGAGCGTGAAATCCAAGCTCCTCTTCCGGGCCACAGGACGCCTCCTTTTTCCTCTTCTTCTTCTTCTTCTTCTGTGGGACATTTTTCGAGAAGTCGTGGCAAGCATCGAGAACCTCTGCTAGGGCCTCTCGAAACACATGGCGAACAAACGAGCGTCCAGAGAAAGACTTTTACCCCACGGGGGGCCCACGTGGCTTTTCAACGTCGTGTGCACCATCGTCCCCGGCGAGCAAAAGGGTGTTTGGTTACGGGTCCTGCAGGGGTAAAACGGGAAAATGCTCCTTGCGGCCCTCCTGGAACAATATACAACGGTCCTGAGGGACGGGGCCTGGCCGAAGCTAATTAAGAAGCCCGATTCCAGGGAAAACTTTTGCCATGAAACGGGATACCCGAACGGTTTCAATATTTCCGATAGAACGATTTATTTTTAACTAGTTTCCATATTTCTTCAAATTTCACTTTCTTAGGTTTCCGACTAGTCATGACGGTCTAAAATGTCAATGTTAAAAATATGTTTCACCTCAACGGTAATATAATAAGATTAAAATAATTAGAGGCGTGGCTTTTATCGAGCGATACATAAAGTATTGTAGTATCGTGATTAGCGTCTGGTAGAAATTGCTTAACAGAAATGAATATCTAAACACGGGATACTTAATCAAACTCATAAGATAGCCTGGTTATTCCGACGATTGCACCTGGATTGCCAGCTATATATCAAGTCGTCGAAAGACGCGACGAAAAACTGTCCGTCTCGCGTGTTCCCCGGACACGGTTCCCTTTCTCGAGCAAATCCTGGCCGGTCCTGTCGATGAAGGCGCGTGGCCTACCTGCAATTATTACACGCGGCTCCTTTTAACCGGCTACGGGAGTGGACCATAAAAAATCCTGTCTGCGGTGAACGCTATCGGACCGTCTTCGCCCCGGAAACGTTCTAATTCCCGACACAAACTTTTTTCCCGCGACCCTTTCGCGCGTCCGGCTATCGTCCTGGCTCGTTGTGCCGGTTTTTGTTGTACCCAGGACGACCCACAACCTGTTATTATCGCGTGACGGTCCACCGGTGAGAACATAAAGCTGTCGACCACCGATGCCTTTCACGCTCTCTCGAAACTGAAGGAAAGACTATGCTTTCCCTTCGTTCCTGTGCAATCATGGCGGATCTTATGGGATCTCTGGGTTACGTCCACCTACCTACGGAATGTCTTGTTGTCTGTGTATTATTTGGAACGGTCGTAAACGTCTTGTTAAGCCGCAGGTTCGATGGTCGTTTTATTTATTGGCAAGCCGGAGGTAAAGGGTGTGAACTACCCTCGCCGCTTCGACGATGTTAATTAGGGGTTCGCGAAGGTTTACCGGTTATTATGGCTTCGAATTTGATTATAGTGCATTATTCGCACAAAGTAATTTATTTGGTTAAGTTTGTCGATGGTGCTTAAACCCTCGAGTAATTTAAATTTGATTTTCTTCTATTCCCTTTCCTAAGTATCACTTTAAGTAATTTTCCATCTAAAAATTGAAGTATCTAATTTTAATTCGTGGCACTCTTGCGTCAATATTTTTCGTAGTTCTAGGTTACTTGGCTCTGTCGTTCAAGGGTTCAAAATAAATATATTTCCAGCGCTAGGTATACAATTGAAACCCCCTTGTAAAAAATTCCCAAAGTTTTTCCCAAATTTTTCTGAAAATCAAAGGGAATCGTCCGTAAATTTTATGCATCAACGGCGGAGGGGCCACATTCCACGGTTTAATAGCAGCGGGTACGCGAGGCTTTCGTCGTTTATCGTGGTTTCTCGAGAAAGATCGTAAAAGATCGTTCGCAAATTCAGTGATGGACGCTTTTATCGACGCCTCGGTCCCGTTTCGGGGGACGATAACGGAAATGCGCCGTTTCGCGTTGAAAATTGCGATCAGGTGGATCGAAGCCGACAGGGTGGCCTCGGTTTCTTTTCCCAGCACGTTGTAAAAATGGTAAACACAGCAGGCGGATAAGATCCGGCGTCTAGCGAGGAAGGCAGGTGTTCGCGACTTTCATTAGACTTCTCCTTCCTGCGGTATGAAATTATTTCGTCTGGCGGACTCGGCGACGACGTTTCTCTTCATTGGGCCAGGACATTTCCGGTGACGGCCCTTTTCCTTTACCACGGCACTGTACTCGAAATATGTTTCCCTTTGACGATCTTCAAAATTTCATGAAATTGATCCATCTTTTGAGTGTCTAATTTTTAATATTTGAATCCTTATTTTTCGTTCCGATTCGTTTTGTAGTCAAAGCCGTGTTAATTAATTATTGATCTACCACGAATTCTTTTTTATTAAAATGATCGCTACTAAGATAAATCACGAACGATTTTGTAAGAACAACTATTTATGAATTTCAAAGCCTCAAAAACGACGCATCAGCCTATCGTTAAAGTATTCAGCCCCTTCAAAAGTAGCAAGCTCGTGATCGCGACAACGCCCCACGGGACGCCCCTAAAATTAATTACAAGTAGCCATTGCGAGTAGCTTCGGGCGTCGAACAAGGTAGCAGAGCGTCGTTAGCCAAAACGCCTTCCGTGGCTGTTCAAAGGCAGCCAGAAAATAGGGTGGTCGGTTAAAGAGGGATGATATTCAACTTTCTTCCCCGTGAAAACGTGGATGAAAGGTGGCGGTCCCCCCGCAGGTTGGCCGGTTTTCGTTGTATCTCGCCTCATAAAAGGTCGGCTCAATTACTTCGACGAATCTTCAATTAGAACAGGGGTTCCCTCCTCGTTGCCGGTCGTTTTACGATTGAGGGTGGTTAATGCGCGGTTCGATAATAAAGATTCAGATATCAGCAGCGAAACGAATCGAAAAGGGAAAAGATAGCGTGAAATTCGAGAACGATTTCGCGAAAGGGCCTCGTTAATCGTGTCCAAGTAAAGAAATCTCGATTAAGTCCCTTCCTTTCTCCCCCCCCCCCCCATTTCCGTCCGCTCTTGTCCACACTGTATCTTAACGACGTAATTATGCGTTCCTCGTTCGGTGGCCGATCGCTCGGTGCTTAATTGTCGCGAGCATTAACGGCGGCACGATTTTTTCTTTTTCTTTTGTTTTTCGAAATCCGCAAAATTTTGCACGCGGTTCCCGCGTCGCGATCTCTTCGAGGGAGAAAGCCTTGAAAAGGATCGGGGTTTGACGTCTCTCGTTGGCTCGTTAACCGGCACGAAACAGCAGAGGAGGGCAGAGGAAAAAGGATCGTGGGTTCGGCCTACCACGACCGAGTAATCGGGAATTAATTAAAGTTTATGTTGGCGTTGTAAACGTTTATAACTCGGTTGGGGAAGGGACAGGTGTTTTATTCCCGTGCGACGACGGGCACGTGCCGTCCTTCCAAAGCGACTCGTTTATTGCTTTCCTCCGTTTCTCTTCTCGGCTGTGTTTTCTTGCACGGTACACGAAGCGGAGTTCGTCACGGGTTGAAGAAGTCGTCCCGTTTCTTTCGGCTCGTTGAAATATTTAGAAAAATCGTGGCGGCAGCGACGGCGGCGGTCGGGGACGCAACAGGTTGCACGAGATCGTTCTGACCCGGGCTTGGGTCGTGGTTAAATTTATCAAGGGAAAACCGCTTTGTCAATTTGGTAGGTGCAACGATCCTACGCTTCGTTTATGGTCCTCGATTAAATACGGATCGGGGCCGGAAACGCGACGAAGACGAGCCGTGTGTCGTCACGATTCCTTGCATCCAACAAGTCTTGGCTATGAAAATTATAATCAGAATTATTGTTAATATTTCTGTATTACCGTTTATTTAGTTACTGTTAGGTTGTTGTTTTTATATTAAACGTTAATAATCAAAATAAGAATTATTAAAATTTGTACATTTTTTCAAGAAATTTCAAGTTCTCTACTTTCGTTTCAGAAATTTTCGGAAAGATTACGATTATTCGTGCTTCATAAAAATCTAAGAATGACACGTTTAAACACGCGAATCTTAACAAATTTCTATGATAATTTATCATAATAAATCATAGTCTTATTTTAAAATAAGAATCTTTAAGAAAAATTAAAACAAAGAATTCCCACAAAAATCATGTTAGTAGATATTTCATAAAAACTTGAAAAGGATGCGTCAAAATAGGTGAATATAGCAAAATGAAAATTATCTGTGAAAGAGGAGATTCTAAGCTTTGTATCGACGTATACAACATCTCAATGACCAATCGCTTTTAATCAGATATCTCGTTAAATATGGAAATGCGTAAAATTTAGTTTCTTTTTTAACGGATATTATTGTAAAAATGTACATACAACAGACTCCGTGTTATAGACACAGAGTTATCTTGTTATCAAAGGTGAATAATTCTCGTTAATTCGAGTCAAACCCGAGACTTTCGATTCAAACGCGGTAGCGCGACTCCGACGAGCGGCGCCTCGAGACTATGTTACGATCCGGTCGTAAAACGTGCCCGGCTAATATTGAATTATGATATCGCGAGGCGTAGGTACACTCAATAAAATATTAAATTCCGACCGATAAGCCGCGTGCACGGTCGTTTATCTAACGAGCCCGGGGTATCTCATTAAAATCCAGTTCCCGAAGTCGCAACCGATGCCCGATAAGAAAACGTTACGTTTTCACGTTCGTGCGCTTGTTCGTTGGCCCGAAGATATCAACCCTAATTTCTTGCTAATTAAAAGAAACTAAATATCCTCGGTAAACGTAAAAATCCAGTTTACATTCGTGCAACAGCTTAGGGTCGGTATATTAATTTAACGATGCGTCAGTTATCAATAATCATTATTAGGAACCAGTGTGTTAACGTTATAATTTTCATACTCAACTTCTCAATTTTATACTTTATATCAGCGTAATAGCAACACTGTTCGATTTATTTTTTAAATAACTTTGTTACACGACACTTGAGCAGTTGTAACGCGTTAATTATTAATCGGTATTTTTAGATAGTTGGATAGTTGGATTTCAAATTTAATTTTCCAGTTTTCCCATGTTATCAGTATAATCTTAACGATGTTAATTTTGTTTGCTTGCCGATTTTCTAGTTGTGTTGTTACATTGCATTTGAGCCAGCGCGTTAACAATGCGAAGAATTAATTTTCAAATTTAACCTCCCAATTTTCTCATATCAAGGCTATTAATTTGCCCTTCGTTCTTTTAATTATTCTGTTAAATTAAATTTGTAACGTTTGAACGGGTCGATCACTAATTAATATAACAGCCAAGGCGTTAAGAACGTGAATAATTAATATTCCAATATAAATTCCCAGTTGTCCCGAATTTCTAATATAATTTGTTTCTTAATAATTCTATTACATTAAAAATTAAAACTCAAAGCGTTTAAAAAGCAAGTGAAATCCTTGCACCCCGTTTCACGAAGACAAATCGAGAGACGATGCAAGAGGAAAGGAGAAAGAGTAGATTGGCGAGTTGCGAGAACGTGTAACTGGTACTCTCGATGGTCGGGAATGGTCGATGGTTCGTTAGGCATAGCAGTTTTTAAGGGCTGGCTCGAAGGAGTTTTTTGGGGCAGCTGCGGGGCGACGAAGAGGATCGGACTTTCTGTCTCTCGTTTTCTCTTTCATGGGTTTCCCTTTCCTTATTCTCGTTTCGAAGCCGGTATATGGACGCGAAGAACGCCTCCTCTACCATCGATGCACGGGATTCGTTTCCCTCGTTAAAGCAACGAGAAACTTTGCATACCGCACACACCGCGTGTCTTCTTCTCTTTTTTCCCCCTTCTTTTTTTTCAATCCAGTTATCCGTTGTCGTCTTTGCGTCCTTCGCTCGTCTTAGAAATTCTTCGTTTCCTCGAGATTGATCGTCGGGTCGCGTTTAAGAATCGAACTTTTCTTGTCCGCGTTCTTGTACGACCATAAATTACGCGAAAGGAGGTAACAAGTCTCTCGGCGATGAAAATCGAACTAATTAAGCGGTTGTTTAATAATTAGGGCAATTTTCATAAATCAACGATAACGAACCTGTTATTGATACATAGCAATTAAACTGTCAAGAACCGGATACATGTAGGACAAATATTCAGACGAAATGTCTCGTGGACACTGGGAAGCGTTTTTCAATAGCAACCGTCGGGTTTACCATTGTCTTAACACCTCGTAGACAAATGAGCCTGTTCCGTGTCAAATTGAACATGGTTATTTTTCATTCAAAATCTGAATTTTCAACGGGAGCAAGTAACACGAATACTTTTCTTCTGTTATTGGTTTTAAGTGGTTTATGTATTAAAATGAGACACGTGTTATTTGTTTCTGTCAGAATCGGGTGTAACTTGATAAAGTGTTAATTTTACGAATAGCTAATGTTTCTGTCGTTGCGATCGTTTAGTTAATAATTCAGGAAATTCAAATTTTTGAGACTTTCTCAGTCCTCTGATTTCCTAATTGGAAAATAATTAACCCTTTCAGGAAACGTCTCAAATTCCAATCTTGAATTCAATCCTTTCCTTTCCTAATTGAAAAATAATTAACCTTCTGGGTGCCCTTCGTAACTCTCAGGTATCGTATCAAAATCTGTCTTAAATTCTACCTTTTTATTTTTTTATTTTTTGTTACCATACATCATCACGGGCGAGTATGAAAATCAATAGCTCGGACGGTTAACTTTTTTCGAAACTTTCAGCCTCCGAGCTTTTGCCATCCTAATTGAAGAATAATCGTTTCGTCGAACCACCGTCAGATACGATTTTCACTTAGCAAGGTGCGAAGAAAGCAAGCAGGAAGACGTTGGTCGGGTGAAGAGTTCACGGCTCGTAGGTCGGTTCACGATTTGCATAGGTTAATGAATATGTTAAATCAATCTCGCCAAACGAAGCAAAGGCCAGGCGTAAGTGCCGTGTTGGTCTGTTATTATTGTAATTTCCACGCGTGTAAAACCGCGTGCGGCAAACGAGCCTAATATGACGTGCGCGGGGGTACGAGCGGCCGTGTTGAGTTGATCAGCTTCAAATCTCCACTTCGATTGCGATTCTGCAGACCAGAATTGGCCGTTCTTTTAACAGATCATCCTGATACTGTTCCGGATAAATCGTATCGGTGGATTGAAACTGGAACACTCTTTACGCGTATCAGCGAAGGAATGACATCATTGCAGGAAGGATATTGAAAATAGCTAACTGGTTGCGGTTCAACCTGTTTCTGCGGATCATTATAATTAATATCTCTCTGCATGCCACTGGAGCACTTACCTGTACCGTTGAAACTCGCAAGAATATCGAGAATTCCGTGAGACTTGCCCTCGCGTGTTCGTCTGGAGCCTTGATAAAACTGGCGCAATCGTCTAGCAATCTGTTCCCCGACTAATTAAATCCTTGTGTATTTTTGGAAATACGAAAGTCGACGAGCACGAAACGAGATTCGCGCATGAATAATGACGGAGATACCCGTGGATTTAATTAATTTGCTCGCTTAAGATCAGGAAAATATTTCGAATCGAGATCTTGAATAAATCGTGGAAAATGGGTCGATGATCCGACGACGGTTTGGTTACGGGCATTTATTAAATGGCACCCGATGGGAGAGGGGATCGTAAACGATTCTTCGTTGCCGAC
The DNA here is from genome assembly GCA_943735885.1 of Stelis phaeoptera. Classification (NCBI taxonomy): domain Eukaryota; kingdom Metazoa; phylum Arthropoda; class Insecta; order Hymenoptera; family Megachilidae; genus Stelis; species Stelis phaeoptera. The sequence goes on along the minus strand of OX030939.1, from coordinate 6,201,886 downwards.
GGTTTACGAGACTTTCTAAGAAAAGGTACAGGCATTAGAAACCGTCTGGCCGAGTTTACGAGCCCTTTACACAACGATCCACGTTGCAAAACGCTCGCTCTCTCGTCAGATCCTCGACGGAGAACAAATGGTTATTCGATTTGACTGCGATTGTTGCCTCCTTTCAGCTTCGTTCGCGTTACGATGACAATGAACCCTTGGAATGAACGTTTCGCTTCGAATCCAGTTTACTGTCGCTTGGTAGGTAAAAGGTCTTGTCTGATTATATCAAAATCTGAGAAACTGAAAAGGCATCTTCTTGAAGTTTTAAATTCTTGAAAGTTGTAAAATAAACACCGTGTAAGGTAGCAGCACTCGTCCGACAGACGACCGGTCTACCGGTTCGCTGTCGACATGGACGATTTAGATAATTGGCCCATAATCGTTGATACCACCTGAAGAAAAACGTCTTCCTTAAACCTCGAAGGCTCTCCTACTTGTCTTGGAATAGACACGAGCGAAGCAACGAGCCGATGCACGCGTCGGGACCATTACACTGACTCGAGCGTGTCATTATATCGTCATTAAACGGCGTGCAGTCTTGATGCGTCTTTTCGGTAACGACCTGGCTCGTTGCTGGCCGAAGGGAAAACCGCGTTTTGCGGAAGTCGTGAGGGAATACCGGCTGCAACATCGCCGATGTCGATTGAGGTTAATGCGGGAACTGAAGAAAACGGTCTACCACGAGTCTGCCAGGTTTCTTCTTCTTCTTCTTCTTTTTCTTGGAAGATAAATAGCACGCTCGATTCGGTCAGTCGGTTTCTTGACACTTTCTTTATGACGTTTTAATGGTTTAAATTCAGCTTCCAAGTTCCGCTATGCTACTTAAAATTCCTCGTGAGACAGAGCAACGTTTTGATTTCAAATTTCTATTATTTTATGCGGGATGATGAGATTTCGCTAATGACACAAGGACGGGAGGGATACCTCGAAGACTGCACGCCAACTAAAGTACAACTGTTCGTAAAATTATATTTTGAAAGTCTTGGAATTTATGAAATTATACATTTTAAATTGTAATTTAAATTAATATAATTATGCGTTAACAATCAACGTGTTAGCAGTTACAGTTTCAATACGCCCTACTTGGCTATCAAAGAGTTAATAAAAAAAGCCTGATAACGACGGAAGATGGCTCAAAGTCGGAACGAAGAATAACAAAAATCAGCTTCCTTCTCCTCGCCGGCGTCTCCGCTTTGACTTCTGTTAATTGCTCGCGGCCTCCCATCACGAGCGGCGAAATAACGTTCGTTCGGGCGTCTTAATGTACGGGAATGCTAAAATGGCCGCGGTCCAGGACCCATTTAGCGGCGAAAAATTGCGAAATAGCTCGTTCGGAAGAGCCAGGAGGACCACCTCCCGCGTGAATCGGCCCCGAAAGATATCGTCGTCCCTTTTTCGCAAAAGAGCGAAAAAATGAAGACATGGGAGGGTGATAAGCGTGTCCAAAAGAGTTTCAGAATGTCTTTCCAAAGGACATTAACACGTATCGTTTGGTAACGTAGTACACCGAGAGTTCAGGATCGTATTTGGAGCACAGAGTGCCTGGATATCGGTGCTTCTCGAACGGTTATGGTTTTTCTTTGCTTGTCCGCTGATGGCTGTTCTTGGTAGTACGAGAAAAGACTCGCGCCAATAAAACGATCGTTTATTGATGTAGGGTGAACGCGGTACGCGCGACGATGTCGCGTTTTCTACTTAAGTTAGCCATATAGGGAACGGACAGTTCTAGAACTTGGATCGTCATTAGAACGGAGCCCTAAACTCTTCGATATCGATGCTTTGGAACTTTATTGGGCGGCACGGTAGATTTCAAGTATCGCGGTTCGAGTACATTCGGAACAGATCTAATCGGCCATAGGGTAGTATATAATCTGTTCTAGTAGAAGGCAGATTGAAAAGGCTTATGGTTTTTTATGCAATTTCAATTACAGAATAATTTTTCTGTAAATATTAATACTTTGACGGCTTCAGTTGTTATAAAACTGAGCTGTTAAATTTTGTAAATAATGGAGTATTTTGTCCAGGAAATTTTGTGACTAAAACCAATAGTATTTTTATAAATATCAGCAATTAGGGATTTTTGCGTGAGACATCGTTAACCTTCTGAGAATTTGTAAAATTTTAGGATGCAAAGGGATTGAATTAAAATCCCCGTTTCCTAGTCCCACGTATCAACTCGAATTGAACCGATACGTCAAAATCAAACGAATTCTCAAGTTTCCTGCTCTTAATGGATCGAAAATTCATCGACGACACGAGCAAGTCTCCGGCAGATGTTTCCTAGGCGGTGGTTTCTGTTTAATCAGGACCGCCGCCGCATCCAGGGTACCGTGTTTCCCGATGGTGTCGAGAGGTCCAAGCGGGTCCAGGTGGCGGGTACAGGCCTCGGCGGAACTCCAAAATTCCCGTCAGCCTTCAGACGACGTTCAATAACCGGAAGTACATTACTCGACGCATCCGCCCAACCGTCTACACGTCCCCCAATTCCGTCTCGGCTCTCGTTGCCGGCGCAAATTCTCTCTCACTCCATCTGGTCTGTGGGTGCTGGATCGGTCACTGGGTTACGCGTGCAAACGCTCGATGGCGATCATGATTTTCTTCCGTCGCGAATAATGAGAACGCGAACGCGTGTTAATGATAAAATAAAAAGATTATGAAATTGGAAAAATGCACAAAACCAACTCCATTTGATCAGTGGGTGGCTGTAGGTCAGTAGTTCAATAATGATGGATAACAGGAGAAAGATACACGAGATATGAAAAAGTTACTGGGGATTACACTGTGACGTGATAATTTGCTTAGTCCGCTGTTCATCTTATTTTGTTATTAGATCAACCTCTTTTTGAATGAATACTAACCCAAATACCCAATTATGTCGACGTCAGACATTTTTCCCCTATGGCACCATCGTCCCCTCGGGAAACCTATATAACGCGAATCGTCGTGGCTCGAAGGAACAGCGTGGCGAGACAGTAATAAAGCGGCGCTCGGTTTATCAAGCCGAGTGTTTGCTCAATAATAAAAGCCACCGGCTGCGGTGTTGTAACGAGGCGGGCCGAATTATCGGCGTGTCGTAACAATTGCTGCGGGCTGATCCCGTGGAATTTTACCGAGGTGCATCTATCGGCGAGTAATTTGAACGAGGTGAAAATATAGCGAAGGATACGCGAACTGCTGCTTTCCAATTCCGTTCGAAAGCTCGACCTGAATACCGAGCCTCCATAAATTCACCATTCAAAAAGATCATCTATGTGGTCGCAGGAAGCTTCTTTTAAAAACACGTAGGAAAAATGCACAGAATTGTTATAATTAAATAAATATTGTTAAATCGGTACCAGTTCCTTCAAATCGATAAGAAAACGCAATTCACCTAACATTTTTTTAATCAAACAGTGGTGTACCAATTCTTTCGAATCAATGTTTGATTTTCTATAGGAAACAGTCGTTATTTTTGCCGTTCCATTAAAAGTATCGACGAATCGAAAGCCATCGATCAAAGGACGCGAGCAGGCTGTAACAGAATCTCGAGAGAGTCGAGGGGAAAATCGAGGCGTCGATCGGGGGTCAAGTGAAAACGAGCAATCTGTCGTTGCATGTATGTTTCTATAAAGGGAAGAGGAATTAGAAAGCGTGGTACGGTCGGCTCGTCCATGAATTTCGGTCCATCGCATTTTCACGCTAAAAACGGACAATCGCGGTTAGATCAGAAGGAAAAATTTCCGGCTGGAACGCAAGCGGATCCCGCGGAATCGAATTAACTCGCTGAGAAGCAGCGCACCTGTTAGCGGGCGACCGATGTTTACCTGGTTTGCGGCTTTCCTGACGCCGCTTTCTCGCGCCCCGCTCGAAAAGATCCGCAAACACACGTTGGTCGGCGTAATAACAGTGCGACCGGAGCGTGTTGCGTGTTTCCAGTGACGGATGTAAAGGCAGGAGGCGAGCGAGAAAGCGGTCAACCCCGTTCGAACAGACACTCCCTGTTTAAAATGCGTTTCCTCTTCTGGCGACTACCTTCTGTCCTCTCGGTGCGAACTGTCCAATTGTGGGTGAGCTCAAAACGAAGATGGAGTAGTTGCTTATCGGTTTAATGGAAGTTTTAGGCGATACAAAGACACTTGATGACGATTAGTGTATTCTGTAAGGCTCAGTCTAAGTGCAGATTAATGAGACACTTGTCATCCGCTTTTTAAACACTACTGTACTGCCTTGATCAAGGAACACTTTTGATTATTTGAAAAATTTGCGGAACACTAAAATATGTATGATCCAATAAACACATAATAACATTCCGCGTATATTCTAAAATATATATTTTATAATTAGAAAAAAAAATACACAGACATGACTTTTATTAAAAATTAAACTGATCATTACATAACAGAAAAAGTAGAATTAATTAAAAATATATACATATATATTCTTGAATGGAATTTATCTTATCTTCTTATCCACATTTTATTAATTATATGTAACGTTTAAATTAATATCTATATTATAGAAATCATAAAAAAAATTCAGCTTTCACAATTTCGCGGAACACCGGTTAAGAACCAGTGGTTTAGGAGCTGACTACTTCTCTGTGCCTCTTACTTTAGTACATGTTCTTACCATTAGAGTCCAAAAGATCATTCGTTACTATTACAAAGATCCAAAGAAACGGTCATTTACCGCAAGAATGATCAAAAGTTAACGATATTCCTGTTACAAAGATTCAAAGTCCAACAAGCGTATCGAAAGTGTCTCCAATCGCGTCGGGCAATATCCTTAATTAATTTCGCGACCCGTACGCGCCTACCATTTCCATGGACGGGGATCGGAGCCGGCTCGATCGAAACAGAAGTCGGGGCAGGCCGCGTGTCGAGATAAACGGTCATTATTGCCCGGCCATGCGTTTCGTTATCACGGCAGAGCAGCGAATAATGAGCGGCAACTGGAGTAGCACGCTAATAATAAAGGCCCCGTAATTGAGCGGTCGAGTTCTCGAGGCGAGCAGCGTTGTAGGAAGCGAGCAGAAACGGCCGAGGGTTTCGCGTTCGTGTCGCGCAGGGACGAATGAATGGACCGTGGTCGTATAACAGGGCCGTCGTTGCTTCCGGTTTCGTCTTGGTAATTGAGACCGTGCACGGTTAACAGTTACGCCCTTCGTGGGAATACCGTCAACCTTTCCCTTGTATATTTGCACAGAGATTTAATTTTTTTTTTTTTTTTTAATTATCGCTGAAGCTGTATCTTTATTTCGTTTAGAAATTAAAAAGAAAATCTCAGAATATTCTGAAACCTTTACCCAGCTACTATAAAAAATATTCCCCCTTGGACAAAATTCATAATAATATTACCTTGGTCGAGGCAAAAGCATTTCCAGCTACGAAAGATCAACCTGTCCTCTCAAAAAGTGTTCCCGCATGCGGTTCGAATCTATATTTGATCACCCGTGGGACCAAGCCGAGTAAAAACGATAGAAACAGACTTCGCGAAGACGGTGGGTAGACTTTCGCAACAATTTGCATCGTTGGTTTCTCGTTAAATATGGATGCATTTGACGCGGATCCATATTTCGAGACAGGGGAAGGCCGTGACACGGGTGTGGCAACGGGTGAATATCCCAGACACGGACGAAACCGACTGACAGACGGCGAACCGCATGTCATGGCCTCTCTGGTTCGCCTTATCGCGCCTCTGTATCGGATACACCCTCGCCTAGGGGTTGCGAGTTCGCTCACGTCGTCCTCCGAGTCCGGGGTTTCTGGGAAAATTCACGTTTGCTCATGGTCGATCATTTTGGTAACCGAGTTCTCTTGCGGGGGAAAATAATTAAAATGTGCACACCCCTCGGAAGTCGTCAGAATTTATAATTTATATTTAGGGACGAAGGGTTACCTGTCTCGTGTTTAAACAAGATACACCTTAACCTGGTAATATTTAAACTTTCCCTTTTGTGCAACCGTTGGATGGCGAATGGCTAACAATAAGATGGCAACAGTTTAAATTCAATTTTACACGATTTATCTAGCTCGATTGACTCGACATTTGTCCTCGAAGATTAAATTACTCTGTCTTGTACTGTGCTTGATCATTTTTTCTAGCAGAAAGTTGATACAACCATTTTCCACGGAAATATATGAATATTATTTGTTTGTCTGTGAAACCAATGGGGTCATGGTGTGTTTGTAGAGTGTTCCACGGGACCATTTGTCGGTTTTGAAAGGCAATGTTTTCAGAGGCTGATGAATTTTGGGACACTTTCGGTGTTTTCGACCGATCATGTGTCCACCGTATGCGTACACCAGTGTGTGTCACGCGTTAACATATGTGGGTAGAGTGGTCGCTATCAAGGTTTTCGTTTCGTTCGATCTGTCTCTCTCCTTCTGGTTCTGTCTCGCTCTTTGTCGATCAGTGGTTCTCACGAATGTCCCTTTCCCGAAAAGTACAAACACGTGTTGAAATTTTAAACCAGAACGGTCTCCAGAAACATGAGAGTTCCATAGGAAAATCGAGTCAAATGAATCATTAGAAAATTTACTACAAAGTTGTTCAAAATGTATTTGCCAAATTACTATTTCTACATAAGGATATTTATATTCCTGAACTGTAACAGATTCGAAAGCCACCTTCTTGTATTTATAATAAAAATGTCACATATTATTTGTAAATCACACGAGTGCACAGAAGATTAATTATTTCAGTTTATATCATACGTAGCAAAAAAGGGTTTCCTTTCGTCACACAATGCGAAGCTAGGATTCTCGTTCGCTTCTTTAACGAGCCGAAACCGGCATCCAACTCGATTATTTTTCGCTAACGAACGCGTGTATAATAGCGACGGGCAGAGTAGGTGTCACTGTCCACGCTTAATGCGATCACAGTTCACGATAAGATGCCCGGCCTTCTTGGTGATCGTTAGCAGTCCGCTCGTCTCGTACGCACGCGCCCCGACGCTGTATTAGCGCGCGCGTGCGATAAAAATTCGCGATCCCTCTCGTTAAAACCGCGGCCGCGAACGATCTATCGATCCTTGCCCGTTGGCCGTCGTTGAATGCTCGATTTGCATTGTAAATCCGTCAGTATCGTTCTATCTGTTTCCTTGATGAACAGCCGGGAGATTGATGTTGCCGTTGAAAGTAACAAGACCGAGGAACGTGCGTTAGAGATAAAAAAAAAAAAAAGAGAAACGAATTTAAAATGCTTGCACTTGATTTAACGCGTTGATTACTGTGTCATCCGTGTGTGGGTGGCGTTTGAATTTCCATCAGAAATCATCAATGTTATAAAGAATTCTTTTTATTTATCGAATTAGAAATATTAATTTAAAGGAATGTTTTAAAATTTCAAAAATAACAGCGAAAACTAGTTTGCCATTTAATGTAAATTGTGAGCTGTCTCCATGGTCCGTCGTCACAGGATGAACGGAGAGGGTGAAAAATGTCTAAAAATTTAATCTATACGATCGGGACTGGAAAAATTAACAAATCTGTAATAAAACATAGTCGATGAATCAACATTGTATCAACTATCGACCAACGTGGCGTTTCATCCATTAAGAACAATAAAAAGGAAAAATTGAATCGGAGCCAGTGAAGGACGTGAGGATGGCTGGTCGCGCTAGAACAAAATGAAACGAGTCAAGAGGGAGGTGTAAGGGGGTCGTCTTATCCCGAGGGAGACGAAGGCAACACGGGAAACCAATTAGCCGAGGAACGCCGCCACCGTGCCACTAGATACGAGGACCGAGCTTCGTACCGTATTCGTTCGAGCTGCTGCTGGTTAGACCGCGTTGTTACCGTCGATCTGGTTCCCCATATCGTTACCTGCAAAACTCCATGGAAGTCCATCCGTGTCGCTTAAAATCCTCTCTTCCTTCTGCCGGACAGAATCGTCCCCGTGGCGGCTGTCGAGATACCAGCCTCATGCGGGTAAATTTCTTTCTTGCCTCGGTGTCTATCTTTCTTACATTCGCTTTCTTTTTGCCCCTTTTTTGCCAGGGAGCAGACGTTGCCGATGATGTCATCGTCGGAGAGAGTGTTCCTGGTATCAATGATAGGGGTTGTAGGAGGCTTTGGTATCCTAAATCAAGAATAGAAAGTCTTTTGTGTTCAAATTTTGTTATTTTATACGTTCAGGGGCCGTGGTAGACTTTACTTCGTTATTTGAGGATTGATCCTTGCAAACAGTGACACTTCAAATTTAATTTTAAACTTTAAATTATTACCATGGATCTAGATAAGTCTTTTCAAGATTTTAACAGAAGTTGCCTGCGTTTTGAAAGTTGAAACCCTTTGATAAGCCGAGAAAATAGTAATACTTGATATTTATCAAAATTCTTTCCTTAAAAATTGATCCACATTTCAAGCTTTTTCCACAATTTTTGCTTACTAATAATATGTTCCGAAGAATTCTCTGAAATTCCGAAAAATCTTATTTCAATGAAAACGAAATACGTTTAATCACGATGTAATTAAAGATCCAATAACATTATCGCAAACATCGATGAGAACGACTGTAGTTGTATCGATAATCATGAAAGGAAGATGAGGAGCCGAGGATCTTCGATGGACCGAGGTTTTTCGCTGTCGGTCGTAGTTTTTTGAAGGAGCGCGATCATTTGGGAGTCTAATTTATACGGCGGCGAAATTGAAACGAATGCGTTGGTTGGACGCATCTGCGAATCTGTTCGTCGAAGCGGGAACCTCTTCAGGCGCGAGGAAAAAGAGCGGGCACCGGTCGTTCCTCGAGATAAAGAGAGAGGGAAGTATATTGTGATTAGGAAAGAATGTTGATTAGATCCATCAGCTGGTCGAGTGTTGGGCCCCCTTCCTTCGCTGAACCTTCTTGAAACTCTCGTCTGACCCAGACTCGAGAATCCTTCGTGTTTCTGAACCCTGTTACATGGAACCCCCATGAGCTTTCTTTGGAACTTCTCATCAGAGTTAATAACAATTTTTCTTATTCGCAAAGTACATTTCTTTGTTCATTTAGTGACACTATAAATAGATACATACAAGTCGTTCGATTTTGGCGTGAGAGCTAAGAATTTGCAGGTTGATTAAAGTTACTTTGAATTAAATGAGATTGAAATTGACAGAGATTTGATTCTTATTGTGTCGAAAATATGCCAGGCCCGTCGTCGACCCGTCCATCGATTTATACCGTTCATCTCCATATCGATTCGGTATTCCAGGGACGTAACGGCTCGAAACACGACGTTTGCTGGCGAGCAAAGATTATGTACATGCTTGAACACGCGTCGACTGTCAATACGTAATTGCTCCGGCATTCGTAGCACCCGTATCTTGTCTTTCTTTCCCTTTTATCTTTCGATCGAGAATCATCAGAGTTGTCAAAAGTGTGGGAAATCTTTGTTTTTTTTTTTTTTTGTATGTATTAAATGCAAGAAATTAGTGAATTCAGGCTCCAAACTGTGAAGAATACATTGGAAATTAATGCCATTTTTATGAATTATATTATTTTCATAATAATTTTTAAATTTTACAATTAGAAGTGCCTGTACCTAAGCAAGACTCGCGTTTATGATAAAATTTGTTTAAAAATCGAATAATTCAGAAGAAAATTGGCCTTCCATTCTCCATAATAAAGGAATAAATAAACGACCTAAGAAGCACAAATTATAGTGTAAGATCTAAAACCATTATTTTCAAATTTCACTCCCTGCGACTTTTCCACCGTAAGGAAATCGCCCGAGACTTCCTTGCGGCTCAGCGAACTACCCTAAAAAACGCCGTGTTCCGGCAGGAAGTTCGCGTAGGCGGAATTCCATTACGCAGGAAAATGTAAATACAATCGCTGCGCGCTGACATAACCGCGAGATAATCCGTCGAGCGGAGGCTCCGCAATAAATCGTAATTTATGATCGGTTCGTGCACGGCCGGCCGGTATCGCGGAGAAATTCAAGAACGAGCAATCGACAAGGGACCGAAACTCCTCTTCGGCATTGTCTTCGTTGCACTTTCGAGCAAGAATCATATTCTATTTCGCTATCGCGGTCAGCCTCCACTCCGCCTCTTCCGAACGACCTAGCCGAGCGGAGAGCCGGCTAGATGAATCTTCAACTCGCTCGATGGTTAAGCTTTCGCGCCTCTGTTCGCGATTCATCTCTGTCCATCGTTCGGATCAACGTATCGATTGTCTTTGTCCAGCTCGTTTGCTGTTTCCCTTTCTTTTTCTCGGCTTGTCCTCGTCGCGCCAAGTCGCGCGACGTCTGGTCGCTTTTCTCCGGAACGAGCACCAATAAATTAATTGCGGAGATTTACGTATCTCGTCCGTAAACCAGTCAGCAAGACTAATGCTCGACCACTAATTACATAATTATACGGCATTATGTTACGACGACCAATTAATACGTGGGTACAATGACTGGAACGAGCTCGCGCCGCCGGTTCGAGCGCGTAAGTCATCGGTACGCGATCGCCGTGCCGATATCGTGCTACCATCGTTCGGTTATGATTTATCGTCCTTATTACGCTTGCGATCGGCAGTTTTCTACCTTACGTTTACTCTCTGGGGCCGTGTCCAACCCTTTGCGAACTGTGGGGTGTCATCAACCCCCTATCGCTGAAATTTCTGTTTACGTGGCACTTATTCCAAAATGTATTTATCATACTGATTTGATAGGAAACACACGTGTTACTACTTTGTGGAATTTTGCGTTTTTAACATAGTTTATTGTATTATTTTTTCGACCTAGAAAATTGGTGCTTATGTGACAATGTTGAAACTTTGTTATGTAGAAATTGGGTATTTAAATATTAAGTTGTTGAAGATTGTTACCAAAAATAACTTGGTACTGTGGTAATATTTATCAATGAAATAGAAATAGAAATATTTGGGAATTAGGGATTTAAATGTCAGCTTACTAAATTCATTTGTCTCCGAAAAGAGTTTAAATCGAGGATTTAAGAATAACTAAATACCACGGTAGAAATATCTACGAAGGATAAAAATACAACGATGTAATATTTCCTTATTACCTGTTCCTACTAATATTTAAAAAACCAAAACGACACAAAAGTTTCGCAGTATTTTCAGTTGCCCACGAATAAGGCTAAATTCGGTTTAAACTCTTCAATTTTTTCAACTTCGATCCCTGATTAACGTCTTGTTCCTTTCGCGACGAAACATTTTCAATTAGATTGTATTTTTCAAGAGAAGCAACAAACTGGATGAGCGAGCTGCTAAAAATAACTACGGAATTGCTCGTTTCGATGAGTTCATTATTCATGAGCAATCCGTTCGTTCTCTTCCCGCATTGACTGCATCTTTCCGTCTTTCGTTGCATAATAAACCTCTAATTCAATTACGTGCTCGTACATTTTTAACGTTATTAAACAGAATTGGCCAAGGTTCTGCTTTTCGTTATCAAGGCTGTTCCAAGGCTGTTCAAAAATTCTATGACACATTCATGGATGCATTCTTTCGAAGGCGTAACTTTTTGATGATACGAAGCGTCGCTGTCGTTAATTGATGGATCATCGATCGATTAAGGTCCTCGAACGTCTTTGACTCTTGGTGCATTCATTATGCATATGTTTGTACTGCGCAGCGTATCGACGATCATGATCTATGATCGCGATCTTATATAACCTCACGACTCTCCTGCGCAATTGCAATATTTTTCTTGTGCCTTTTTTTGCCACCTTTGCATCGGCAACCTTAGCTCAGCATCCGCTTCCTTCTTCTCGAGAAATCTTTTACAAATAAGAACAGCGTGTTTCGATAATCGTAGTGTTGCCATGTTCTTCGTTATAATAATTGGAAAGATGGTCTTGATTACTCTTACTTTTTTCCGCCAAGAGTTTTTTCTAATTTAAACGTGGTGCCTTAATGGACACCAAATTTTTCAGCTGGTATCTTACGAAATTAATACACCTAACACCAGTGCTTACTAAAATATTAGATCAATGCTAATGATTTAAAAGATTTGTTATTTTTCCTTCTGTTATAGTACATTTCGAGTGTCTATCACTGGTGACCCATAATCACTCCAGGTATTAATATTTATACCGTACCGCTTCCTGTGTCAACGTATACCATTTCGAAAGCATCAAAATTGCAATTATCCAAGTACCCATCTTACCTCCGTGCCACTGACCTAACCAAACCATTACTACTCAAAGTACACGAACTATTTGATCGTGTGGCAAGTTCGAACAGCAGCCACGGATCTCCATGGGACACCATTATGGTTCCTTATGTTCTTTCGTCATTAATGTAGTGTTTCGAAGCGATGTTTTTCCCTGCGGTTGTCTAAAGCAGGGAGTCGAAGCGGGGGTGGAATATGAGATGCGGGCAACTGATTTATTTAAGGGGCAGACCAGACATCCGGTTTGTCGAATTACGCTTTAAGAGCTCCTGTAGACAGAGTGGCAGATAAAAAGCGAGATGAGCAGACGAGAGGAGAGGGGACGAGCAACGAGGTGGAACCGAGACCACGTAGCCCGTCGACCCGTTAACCGTTTATCATTGCATCGACACGAGTCATGCAGCCAACGGACCCTTCGTGTCCATTAAAAAAAAAAAAAGAAGAGAAAAGAAAAGAAAAAAGGACGAAAAAGGACGAGATATCGGGGCTCTTTAGTAGGAAGTGACGTCACTGGTGAAGATCTACCGTGTAACCGTGTCGCGAAATGTGGGTCATCCTTTGTCCTTCCTTTTTCTGTTCGTATTTTACAACCTATTTGCGCTTCCGTTTGAAGTTTAATACATATTGAAACTTAAATTCAATGTTTGATGCTACAAAATTGAGTTGTGCTACCATTGAAAATATTTCCAACTGGTACGGTTCGTATCTAAATATCTACTCGGATTCCACGTTTCAAACGCGAAACATATTGCGGTCGCGTTCGTGTGACATAAAAATACGTAATCGATTGGTCGCCACGCTTAAAGCCAGTCTCCCACGCGGTCGGCCGCCTCGAACGACAAGATGATCTTCGCCTCGAAGGTGACAATGACAAGCATCGCCCTTTGTTTCGTAGTTGCTGCCAGTAGGAAGCAATCCAGCGACAACCGATGCATTATTAATGTCCCCCACCGTCCGCTTGTTACCGCTCTCGTACCCGCTCGAGCCACGCGTGTATCCTCTTGCTCGCGTTCGGAGCCCTTCTAATGAAAATTAAGACGTTATCCGCCATTGTTACGCGAGATTAATTGCAACGGCGGGATCGATTCGATTCGCTTTGTAAATGTATGAAACGTCGCTGCAATATTCAGTCTACAACGTCGTAAACATCAACTGTCTGCATTATATTATAAATTAAAATGAAACAGTGGAACTTCGATAGTGACAAGATTGCTAATAATTTGATAAACTGTAATTGGATCACGATCTTTATAAATCGATTTATGTAGAACTGTTCTGAATCGGACTGCTTGAAATATTGAAACTAATTGTATTTAAGATTGACGGATTATCGATGAAACTACGGATATTCTTCGAATACAAAATTTCGCGTATTATGTTGGAATTGAATAATTTCTTCTGGTGCGTTTTGCGAAGATTCGATATCGCAATTTTTGTATTTAATTGAGAGAATATCAGTAAGAAGCAATTGAACATTATAACGAACGGTGAACCAATTTCCTGCACGAAATTGAACGAAACGTCGGGTCGTCGTGTTTCGAGCAGTTTTAGGACGACGACAACGTCTGCAGCGTTGTCGGGGGCACGAAATACGCTCGTTACCGCGTGTCTCCGTGCAGGAAGGTCCTATAGATTTGACCGTGTAACGATTTTAACCAGATACAAGAGCGGCCAATCGTGAGGGGGAGATCGAGCCCGGTACATTATCGCGAAGATGACGCCTGTGACAGTATGTGGGAGTAGCTGTCACTCATTGTTGCTCCGGCGGACCTGATATATCCAGACATTTCGCCCGGTGATATACCCGGGCTGCCTGAAATTCTTATCCTACGACCTCGGGCTACGATCGATAACCATGCTTTTCGCGTTAAATAAATGCTCCACCGTGCGTGGGCACACGAGACCTGCCTATCGCCGGTCCGTCCATTTCTTTAGATATTGAATCACGTGTTCGTAGAATGCATCCGTATGAATTGGAATCTTGATCATTTTATTACGGCGTGAATGTCGTCTTTTATTGGGCATTGTTTGATCGTCGGGTGACACGTTTGAAATGTTGAAACAGGCCGGACAGTTATTTTACTTACATTCTTTGGTGTCTAGTGATCGAATCGTTCGGGGAGAATTTTTTTCCGGGAGTTCAGGAACGAAAGGAACTCTTATGATTGTTTTCGGTAAGGATATGAGTGATTAATTTCTAATAATACGTTTGGTGATAGAATTATAAAGAAAGGAGTTAAGGTTCAAGGTTCGATACATAAATTCCACTTCGATCCTTTTGAAACGAAACACTCCTAAGCTTGACACAGCGAATGTTCGTTTAATGTAAAATTATTTACGCCAAGAAAGAAGAATAATGCCTATCGAATTATCTAAGAATCCAGAATCGTTTGCAATGGGTCGTAGCGTTCAAATTCTTACTATTCCCGAATGAAATAAATAACAGCTTTATAGCAATTAAAAATTCAAAGATTCTCTCACCTGGCTACAGTGGGCGATCAAATTATTATGAAGAATGTAATTAAAAATACATTTATAATAATACCTCTTTTTATCACAAATCACAACATTATGCTTCTTAATGAAATATGACAACGAATTATAAAAATCGTAATATTTATCATTAATCTGATCACCCACTATACATTGCAAGCTGAACAATAATTAAAAGTTTATTTAATCAGTAGCTTCCGCTCGAGAAATATTTGCAAACAATGACGTAGGCTCGCTTAACAGTTCCTTCGAAAGAAGTCCCCGTAGTGTTTACAAATTTCAGTCTCAAAGGGGCGGTCGAGAACAAAGCGGTACACCAGTGGTGTTTGGGTCGCGTACCGGTACGCATGATTTGCTCGCGAGTGTTTGGTACACGGGTTAAGTCGAATCGGAAACGGAACAATTAAGGCTCGTTTCGCGAAGCACGGGCCATACGTTGTCGCGTATTCGTCGCACGACGATTCACGCCAATTTGTCGAACGTTTTTCTCGATGTGGACAGCTTCGTTTCGCGATTATCGACGCGGCTACACCCGCGGAATAAAGCGTGTTCCACGCATCGATTCGTAGGAGTTGCGCGTCGCTCGGGAATCATTTATGCCGGCAGCATTTTCGAGCGTTGCTACGTGTGCTCCGTCTTTAATCGAGATCGAAATCGGCCTCGTCAATTGTATTCCGTGGAAGGCGCAACGGTACCGTGAACGCCACCTTAAAGCAACCCCCCTCCCTCGCTCTCTTCGTGAGAACGTGATACGCGTGATTTCGTGTACGCGAACCGATCGTGTCGTGCGATTCCTAACGCGTCGATTTTACGGCTTTGAAATCGAAAGTTGCACGAGAAACGGTGGAACGAGTCGTTTGAAGGAACGTTTTGTTGGTGTTCGTTGCAGAGGCCACCCTCCTCGTCGCTCTCGTACCCCGGCGCGGGCGGTAACGACGACGCGCGCAGTCCCGGAAGCGGGGGCACACCAGGACCCCTCAGCCAACAAGCGCCCACCAGCCTGGACTCGTCGGATCCCGGTAAGTCATATTATTTTTCATTTATTTTTTCGTCGACTCACGTCGATCGTCATCGTTACATGATTTCGTGCAACGATTATTAATTAATCATCGTCGTGCATGGAAAATTTCAATTAATTTGATCGATTGTGTGTTCGTTCGTTGTTACTGTTAACGCTCATGATATTTTAATTGTAATTAGATTTAATTCGTGCAGCTTCGATTAAAAACTAGCTGTATCGGAGTTGGAATAGTAATATATTCGATGTGACGCGTGTTAACCCTCTGTTGCATGAATCTTTATGACGAGTTGAATGAAATATATATAGCTGTTAGTCTACTTATAAATGAGTGCGAAAATTTTATTAGAAAATGTTATTTATTGCATTTTATGACTGTAATGTTCCCACTTGGAACCAACATGCATCACTATAGAACATTTTAAATTTAAGTCCCCAATTGAGAACGGAATGCAATAGAGGGTTAAGTTCGTCGTTGATAAATGTCCCACGTTTGTGAGAAGTTTTCGAATCGATCGACGAAAAGCAAAACGATTCGCACGAGCGAAAAGAGAAGCGTTCGATGGTGGACGCGTTAATGACACTATCACGCGACGAGCAACGGCTCGATGACAATCAAGACGCGACTCGTCGGGACCCTACGAACCTTCAATGCGCCCTTCAAATTTAACGAACACCAAAGCGAGCCTCAAACACCATCAAAGCTGCGGTAAACGCCATCGTCGAGGACTAATGAGCAGCTCGTCGCATTGGCGTAGTTCCTCCCCCTTAAATATCTAGAATATTTTTTATTCTTTCAAAACATCAAATTGCTCGTTCGTTCGTTATGTCCGTAGTTTTTTCAGGGATATAAGTATTTGTATATTACAATCTTCTTTCGCGTATAAATATTTTATTTTAGCTTCTTTTTTTGTCCGGTACGCGGGAGTACTCGTTTAACCTCGTTCTCCGAGAATTGTACGCAAAGTTTGCTAAGTTTTTCGTGATTAGTTGCGAAGGAAAAGGGTGCAGAGAAAACGAGGAGAAACGTTTCGCGCCAATGGTTAGCGCGGTCGGGTTCAGTCAGTCACCGGAGGGTACACAAGTTCACGACACCATCCCATAAAGATTCATTAAGGGTCCGCCGTCTCTATATTCGTTGTGTCGTGGCAGCGTTATAGAGCCGCGTGGCGTGCCGGTCCGTTTCGAAACGCTGCGCGTGTATCGCGTATAGGTGTATTCCTCGTGCTCGTTCTTTCGCTTTTCGACGCGACACAGTCGAAACCGTTGATCAATAGCAATCAAAAGCGTGTGCTGTTCCGTTTCGAATGGCAACGACCTACGAACGGCTTTGGAAAACGATGTCCCGTGCATTCGCCTCCTTTCTTATTCGGATTTCACGAAAAGATAACGATCGAACGATCGTTCAATTAGTTTCAATGCAATCTATAAACGCGTCTCACGCACGAGCAGAAACGCTACGATGTGACGAGGATTCCTCTCGATCGGAGCACTCGGCTTGATTGCCGGTCGCGTATTTGTCGTCGCGTTTTAACATTCATCGCATGGGAAACGCTTCGTGACGAGATTTCGATCGGCTCGCGACTCGGGCTCGCTCTCCGGTATTAATTAAACCGCATTGTAAACGATAACGCAACACCTTGGATCAAAACGCCGCTCGTCGTCGTCGTCGTCGGGTTCGAACGATCAGAGGCACGGAACACCGTCGCTCTCTCGGCTCACGCTTATCCGCGGGCGTATCTAAACGAGCCGCTCGCTCGTTCGTCGTCGTCTGGGAAATATCGTGATCGTTATCTCATTAACCGGGCTTGGCTACAATGAAATCGCCGCGAACCAGCCTCCTCGATCACCGGCTGGCGATCACGCGGCGAGATCTGTCGCGAAACGGCGCAAATTCTGTCGCGTGGAAAACGCGAAGCACGCGACGAACGACATTCTGGCTCGCGGGGAACAGGAATTTAGCGCACGAACGCGAGGAGTAAATAGGAAAGCGTCCGAACGCGGCACGGATAGCAAGAATTTTCGCGACAGCGGGGAAAAATCGAGGCGTTTCCGCCTGGGTCTTCTCGTCGAATCGCTTTCACCTCGAATTCCCCTGTTCGCTGAGGCGGAAGTTTGCCTCGCCAACGGGTAATTTTGCCCGAAGTAACGGACGTCCAGAGTGGAATCGTGACCGTAGCAATTTGAAACATTCCATTCTTGGTTACATGAAAATTTTTCAAAATTCTTGAATGTTAATAACCTTCTCTGTATTTGGTCCACGTGACGCGGGGGGCAATATTTGAAATACTTGTTGTTATATATTATTTATAGATGGTGTAAGAATGGGTATTGTTTTCGATCGTCACGAAGAGACTCATTATTTCTAAATCACTGTCAGCCGTTTATGAGAACCGCTGCTAAACGCTGTTCAACGAATCGATTCCCCTCGGTAAACGAGCCACCGCTCTGCATGCTATTCTCTCGTTAATTCTCAATTATAGTATTGTTTATACTTTAAACGAGGCGAGTCGCGTATCTGGAAGCGTACACCGCCTCGAATCCTCGTGCTCTCACAACGAGCCGAGACTTTCCTCGATATCATTCATTACCAACATAATTTTCATATTCAATCTGTTTCTTTGTTAACGAATACAATTCGCTTTGGACAAATATTATATAAGAATCAATCATTAAATTAAATTCTATACTAGATAAAGGTCAATTTTATATTCAAAGTATCTTAACAATGTACATATATGATTTAAAATAAGAAATTTGGAATGTGTTATTTTAAACAGAACAATTTAAAAAGCGAAGTTTCACAATTATATAATTATTAATCAGAAAAGGTTACATTGAATGGGTTTGTTATGGAAGCTTAATTACCAGCGATACTCTGTATTGTTGATATATCAAAAGATGCCGAGTGAAAAGGATTCAGCATGAGAAGCTTGCCCAAAGGATCGTTTACTTGTATTCAGTACACGAGCCCGAGGACTCGAGTTCGGTTAGCTAACGTGGTAGATAGCATCGTCCTCTCATCGAAACTGTCACCCGTCGAACCAGACATTTGCTCGACGCCCTTCGAGGCTTTCCTCCGTCGTTTTCGACCCATCTATCGGCCCTTTTCGTCGTTTCCCTCCTCTCCACGTGGTCGTGGGCTCGTTAACGTGCCGGCTTGTTTGCCGTCAGATATCATCTTCGACGGGCTGGGTCCACGTTAGCCTTGTCCGCGACCGTGAAACATTCAGAGCTGGACCTAATTTCTGTCGTCGACCAAACGACCGATCCTCGATTGTTCCATGCTCGTTTCTTTATCGTTTGTCTGACCCGAGATTCTTGATGTTTTAAGAAAATCCTATTTTTTCTTTGAGAAAATCTTGATAAG
The DNA here is from genome assembly GCA_943735885.1 of Stelis phaeoptera. NCBI lineage: Eukaryota > Metazoa > Arthropoda > Insecta > Hymenoptera > Megachilidae > Stelis > Stelis phaeoptera. The sequence goes on along the minus strand of OX030939.1, from coordinate 6,182,869 downwards.
ATTTTGATTCGTAACTGCAATATGCATGGTCGCGATAAAGGTCGTATGAAATCGTGACCTGATTCACACCTAGTTCATGAAATACGATCTTTAAAGCTCCCGAGTATACGCAGCTCAGTGCAAATTTTACGACTGAAATCGTGCAATTTTTTATAATCGCAACTTGTCCAATTAATCAGGAATAGAAAATTCCTTATCGCGAGTTAATTAAGACCTAATTCCTAAGAAATACGACCCAATCTCTCGAGTGTACTTTAGACGGTTTTTATTTACGACTGAAATCGTTTCATCCCTTTTCCGAATCTTGATGGAGTAAGCGCCATCAATTTTTAAATTTAGAATTGAAATTCGTCTGATTAATCAATGATCTCTTATCGCGACTTAATTCGACCATGAAGAAATACCGTCTAAGAAAATGGTGTAGTTTATTTTTCGAATCTTGATGACCATGACGCCTCGATTTCGATCTTCGAAACGTGAATCGAGGATAGAAGATTCCTCATCGAGACAGCACGATTCCGGCTCATGAAGTATTAACGAGCCCCCCCGATGCACCGGCGTTTCTACATATCCGATTCCGGTCGTTAGGGCGGAATATTTTTTTTCCAGGACGCGACGTGGAAACACGTGTCAGCGTCACGTGGGAAGAGCACAGCCCCCCTGTCGATATTAACATATCGCGTCGCAATCTCTCGCGGATAAACACGTTCGTTTTGCCTATCCGTCGAGGCTTACCGACGCGACGATTCTATCTGATCGATTCTAGCCGGCTCGATCGCGAAACAGTCGTCGATGCCCGTGAGAACGCGATTCCTCGGAACAATCGAAGTTCTTCGAAAGTTCATTAGCGATTCGTGTCGCTTTCTAATCCCCTTGCTGGCTGGAAAATTTCTAAGTTAAAAGTAACGCGAGTTCTAAATTTTCTTTCGCTACGAATTGACGTTACAAGCTAATGGATATTAGTAATTAAAGGTAAATTTTAGTGGACATCGAAGGTAGAAATCCAATCGATTCGATCAACAGGTTTTCAGAAAAGAATACACACGGAGAGGTAGTTCGTTAGTCGAACGACAAGACATCGATCTACGATCTAGAAATGGTGGAACAAACGCGGCCTCGATCCTCGAAACAATCTTTTAGGGTTCTCTATCGATCCCTCTATCTTCATCTTGCGGCAAGGGGTTAGCTCTCCGCCTCTTCGGCGATCGTTTTTTCCTTCGATCCTCGGACTTTACAGAGTAGATCGACCCTTTCGATTCGGCAGGAACGAGTCCTGTCAACGTGGCTACATCTCCCCCTCCCCCACCCCCCTCTCTTCTTGTCCCTCTTTGTCCCCCCCGATCTGCCGTCCGTATGTGGTGGAGGTCTCTTTCTCCGGGTTCCCGGGCTCCCTTTTCTCGTAACAACCTTCAAGCTGCCGGGAAGTTTTCGTGCTTCTCGAGATCCTTAATCGACGGTTCGTCGACTTTCGTCTCTTTCTCTTGTTTCACCTCCCTCCATCTCGGTGAAAAAGGAGGGAAAAAGGCCGGGGACCAGATATCCGCCGGTTTCTGACAACTATCTGGCTTGAACGAACCGCGTCGAGGAGAAACTTAGCCGGAGAGAAAGAAACAAATGAAGAGGAGCGATACACGGACGGGAGGCGGAGGGTTGAGAGCGTGTTAAAGCGTGTACGGGGACCAAAGATCACGGAGAATTCCTGGAAATCGGTTCACGCGGGAGAGGGAGGATAGAGAGAGAAGGAGGAAGATAGAAGTAATGAGGCTGATTCTCTGTTTTCTGTGTTTTCAGCGAGCGGCCGGGTATCGGTCGGTTATCGGACCGTTTCTTCTTCGTTCTTTTTTTTTTGCCTTCTTTCTTTCATCTTCTTTCCCCTCTCTTTTTCGTGGCTCTGGTCTTACCGTATTCCGCCCCCGTACCACGGAATCTTTCCCTCTCGCGGTATAACGAGGCCTTCATGTCGTGAACTTCTGCGCCTTGTAACCCCTTTTTCTTACCGGTCGAGCCTTCGCCTCGGTGTCCCGCGTAAAACCTCGTCGAACACGGTCCCTTGTGCACCGTCCGGCTCCCTTTCCGCTTCGTCTTTCTCATGTGTCGGTCGGAAACGCATCTTTACATGCCCCCGAAGAAATCTGGCACCGATACTTTCGAATGGGTTCTTTCGTTAATCGTAATTGCGTCGAGATACCTTGTATCCCGCGAAGGGTGTTAATAATTATTGTACAACGACAGAAATCTAAAAGAAGGTTATTAGAATATTCTACTTTTTATTTAAACGATCGCTATAAACTTTCACACGTTTATCGTCACGTCGATTAAAAAAATATTCAAGCAATCAATTTCTAATCACGGTTACGCGATGGACGGAACAAACGCGTGCAAAAATTCGCGATTACCAGGGGTAAAGGGGATGGCACCGCGACGACATTGAAGTTAATCGATGCGTTAATGAATAATAAACTTCGCGTCACACGCGTGCTATTGATTGCTCGCGCGGTCCGGTTCGATAGCCGGACATGACAGCCGGTGGAAGTCTCATTAATATTACTGTTTACTATGCCTTTTAATCTCTGACGATTTTCCCCCCCTTTCGCGTTCCTGCTTCGCTGTCAGGGTTCGTCGATTTGAATAATTCTCGTTTATCGCGCTTCCTTGGTCGGTTCTTAGTAAAACGTCGCGTCGGTCCACGGTTGCTGAAAAATTCGCTTATCATCGACGAGAATCGCTAACCACGGATTCTTCGGTAAGTGGATTCGAGATTCCAGCTTATACGGAACATCGGGAACCGAGAGGTCGATGCTTTTTGCCATTTTGAAATTCGATTTCTACCCTTGCTGTTCTTCGTCATCAGAGAAGGTTGTTCAATTTCATTTTATGTTGCGATTCGTTGCATAACCTTATCGATATTAATCGGTGCCTTATTAATAATTTTCCGATGTACGGTTAAACGTTGGCAATAAATCTATTAGTGAAACTTGAAATAAAAAGTTGACGATATAAATACCGAAAATTTCGTATTATTTGTAACAAAGATTCGCGATACAAATTACACACAAATTTTACCATTCCTTACTTAAGTTAAGGGTGCTTTTGGAACGCTATATTTTTTGGAAATAGAAAATAATAAGCTTCGACAAATTTCTGTCTAGATCTATTATTTTCAGAAATTTCTCAAAACAATATAGAATTTTTTATCAGTAAATATTTGACAAAATTCGAAACAAAATATCGATGGTTATCGCGCCTTACCGTATCGTACTGTTCCGAACAGCGACAGAAGTTGCCGTTCGACGCACGGATTTCGATAAATCTCGTGGCTCGTTTCATGGATCCGGATTGTCCGGATCGTGGCACGGTCTGCCGTGCGAGATAGTACGTCGACGGATCGAATAAAAAAAAAAATAAAAAAAAAACGAGGTACATCGACGGATGAAAAAGTGACGAGAGAGCGCGACCGGGATCGAACGGTTTCACCTGCGATGGTCGGACGCTCGATAATGCGGCCATCGATAGCCCCGGCTAGATTTGGCAATCGCACGTAATTGCATCGATATTTCACATAAGCGGCTTAATTGATTTTTCTCTCGCCGGTTGCCTGGTTGGTTGGCCCGCCAGAAAGGGAGGGGGGCAGAGAGCCGTATTTACGAGTATTTTTAAATCGTGCCGAAATATACGGACGTTTATTAGGATGCCGATGAAACGGGCCGCGCCGAGGTAAATATTCGGAAATTTGCTGCGAGCCGAGCACCCTCGATAAATAATGCAGCGCCCGTTGTATTTAGTTTTGTTAATTATTGCCGCAGTTATACGTGCACGCGTGCACGAGCTGCAATTAGTCTGCCGGATGAATTTTGAACGGTGTAATAAAACCCTGTCGAAGGGACGGACGGGAGGAAAAGAACCGAGGTGAACATTTGCGATCTTGTGGACGTTTAACTCTTTGACCGTAGAGGATTTCGACGCGAAACGTGTACAATACAATAATTATTTGTTGTTACGTTAAAGATTGAAAATTGCATTTGAGAAATTTCAAGAATTATCTATGACACGTTGATTTCGTGAAGGGGTCGCCCTCACAAATTTTCTATAATTAGAAAAATAGTATTTTATTATTAGTATTACGTTAATATTGTGAGATACCAAGTGAAAAGTTTAAATTTGAAAAATTTAACGGTTTTCAATTTGAAAGCAACGATACTTTAAAAATAGTAAAATTAATGTAGGGTGTTAGAACTTCCATAGGCACCAAAAGCAACGAAAGAGTTACATTTGAAAAATTAAAATTGAAAATAGAATAACGTGACAAGAATCCCGAAAAGAAACCTGTTGCTATGTAATTCATCAGTCTGCACGGTTTGATAATCTTGAAGAACACTTGCGTTCTCGTGACCGATGATAGAACAACGGTGGATAAAAACGATCTAAAAATACGAGTAATCTTAACGTCGATATAAAAGGAGAACGAAAGGGGAAAGGGTTGTGAACGATTGATCGTGTATCCATTATTTGCTCGTTCCTCGTGTTTCTGATTTTTATTATGTTCAATTTGAAACTAACAAAATGTGCATTTAAATATGAATTGCAAGGTATTATGTATTTTTATGATTAACAACAATCTATTTTCTATTACACAACATTGTGAAGTAAAAATATAGAATATTAACGTATACAACGAGACTAATACGATTTCGAAATACAACCTCCAAAAATAAACCTCACTTTTTCTTTTTTCCTTTTAAGATCTTCCCTATTTGGTAATTCATAAAATATTCAACTAAATATATATAAACATCGATTGGTTGCTGTTTGAATAAAAATATCATAAAAATGACGATACAATAAAGAATTTCCTGCACAAGATGGAAGAATGATACAGGGGTATGTGTGTCCCGTAGCATAATAAAGGACGAACAGATTTGTCGAGAGAACACAGGAAGGGCGGGCAGAAATGTCGAGCAAGGTCGCGTCTGTCCTCGTCCAAATTGGTCCCGCGATTTTTGTCCGCTTTGTTCGCCGTCTCGTCGTGTTCCAAGAAAGGAAGCCTCCTCTCGCTGTCCCTTGGCGCGTGTTGCGTTGATTAACACACAATGCTGACAGGAGCGCGGGAAAAAGAGCGCGGATCACGCGCGTGTTATCGATCCCCGCTCGCAACATCCCAAGACGACGCCTGCACTTGTACCTGGATCTGCGGACATAAGTCGGTCGCTTTGATCAACGTTCAGCCTTGTCTTTCCGCTGGCTCGATTCGTATCGTTGGCAAGTATAATAAGCGAGAAAAACGCGCAACGAATAACGAAACCGGTCAGTTTTTCCGTTCTTGTTTCCATTGGTCGTGAACGACGGTTTTGACCGGTCTCAATCTTTTCCCGTTTCCGTTTTGTACGTACACGGACTCGTGTCGTGTACGCTTCTCAGTCGATTTCTTTTGCGGTTTTTATCCGTGCAGGTTCGCGTTGAAACGGTTTCGAGGCTGAATCTGCAACCCATTTCCGTCCGTACTTCGGTTGCAATTTCTTTCCCGATTTCCTTTCGAACGAATGAATTCTTGGCTTCGGGGGGTTTTGGCGACCAAATTTCCAACCTTTTCACCTTTTTCCTATAGAAATAAATTTAATATTTTTATATTTCCGTATTCATACAAAAATATATAACAACTTACCATCAAAGTAATCTGTAGCTATATTTAGGGTAATTTTTGCATTCCCTTGCGATAGGATTTGAAATAATTTTAATAAGAAATACCTGAAAACGAACTTGCGCATGTCAGAAATGTCTTTTCGCTCCAACATCGACTCGGTTGAAGTTTAAGAAGATTTTTCACCCAAACGAAGCGTTTTTTGAAGGATTTATTGGGTCGTGGTTGAGCACCTCTGACCGACAGCTGTTCCAAGCACGTAAGATAACCTAACTCGCCTCTGCTCGCCTCTGCTCGCGTGCGTATTGACGTAGTTTGTATTTTTTAAGTCGTCATGCCCAAATGGCCGGGGCCACGCCGCCGCCTAGCTCCCTTTGATTGTCTTCTCGGAAGCACCGGGATTCTTTCTTCCTGTCAGCCGGTTAGCAGATCGGTCACGAATTACCGTGAAACTTTGGCTAGCCCTTCGAGCCGAGTTCCTCGAAAAGTCAGGCACGCGAGATACCGAAAGAATGGCACCACCATGCTTCTTTGAATGAAAAAACAGCGGGGAAAACCTGTTCCCTACCTTGCAATTTAATTTTGAAAATTGCCAATGAACCTGCGTTTCCAAAAAGGAAATTCCGCTATAATTCCCTCAAAAAATACGAAATACTTCACCAGTTGTGTGGTCATGAATACTCAGCACCAAAAATTTAATTTAGTTAAATAATTAAGCCTCGAAGCTGATCATTATGTATTCATATTAGCAGATTTATGCAACGGGCAGTAATAACTTGCAACGGTTAAAATTATTGTAGAATGTGTCATAGGCTACCGAATTTTTAGATACATTGTAATTGAATGTTACACGGGTACAGAGCTTTGAAATTTATTTCATCGGGGTAACAAGGGGTTAACGATTGGGAAACATGGCCGGGTCAAAAATTTGCCCGGTTGTTGGCACGCGTTCTCCTCCGCTCGTCGTCTATTTTCACGCGCCAAACAGCGTCGTTTGGTATCGTTTCATGTGCCTCGCGATCGGCGTCGGAGATGTGTTTTGTCCGTTTTATCGTATGCTAATGAGCCGAGCGCAGTGACGCAGACGCGGTCGCTATTAATATAATTAGCATACCGCCGCTACCACCGTGGGGTTATGCAATATTCTTCTTTTTTTTTTTCTTTTTTTTTTTCCTTTTTCCATAGGATCGTAGCGCGGAGGAAACCGAACGGTCTCTCGCATGCACGCGAGTTTTATATGGTAATTAGGGAATCGATTGCCAGCGTTCTTTCCCTCTCTTTCCGTCGAGCGTGATTGCAATCGCGACGGCAACAGTCTCGAATCGGCCTTCTTGCGCTTAGCCAGGCTCCGTTCCACGCTAATTAGACTTGAAATCGGGAAATTGACCGTCAACGATATCGATTTCCTGGCGAAATCGAATTCACGTTGCCCAACCACTGACTCGCGTTACGTTCGCCGTTTCATCCGTTGGAAACGGAGAAATCGTTCGATGTTAATTAATCAGTGTGATGAAAGGAATGGTTGAAACATTTTAGACAAGAAACTCCTCCCCTTAATTAGGGGATGAAGATAGAAAAATCTCAAATTTTGTAATCTGTTAATTTTGTCGTCGTGTATGATATAAAAAATAGCAAAGCTACCTGGATAAAAGTCGGTGTAGCGGATCTTGTGGTCAATGATAAACAGAAGAAGCCACCTTTGAACCGCTTACGCACGCACGCGGTATCTCGGTCGAATAAACAAGTCACTCCCAGCAATCGAGCCTCCTGCCCCCTTTCCTCTCGCTTTTTCACGCGGTCTGCTTGTCGATATTCTCGCGGACAAACATGCAGGCGTAGCGCGAAACATCGATGAAACGCGATCGACAATGGAGAGGAGGCTGTTGCAACTGTGGCGCGGAGACGATAACGCTTCGCGGCCGGACCGTGTCAACGCTCTCCCGTCTTGTTACACAAGCCTAGAACAAGCCGGCCACGACTTTGATTTAACGATTTCTTGCGGCGAGCGTGCGCTAGAAAATCGTCACGGATACTTAAAGAGGCCGCTCATAAATCGTTGCACGGCCCTGGAGGGAGTTCTTGCGCGACACCTCGTCCAAACGTATTCTTCTGGAGTTTATGCTTGTGCTGACAGTAAAATCTTATCCTACAGGGATCGGAGCGGACTCCTTCGATAATCCAGAGAACCTTCCGCGAAAGATACGGCTTCAACTTTTCATCGGGAACTGCCAATTCCGTTCGTTACCTCGTCGCGTAGGTTTGCCACGATGAAATCGAGAAAAATGTTGGTACCGGTACGATAGCCGATCTTGTTAGTTCTGGACGAGCAGTTTAATTCGAGGTTCTCCCATACTGACACCGTTTATGGTGTTTATTCGATGTTCAGAAATTGAAATTGAAGATTTAATCGGAGTTAGGCTATTTCACGAATTTTCCATATTATTTCCAAAATTTTCTTAACATTGAAAACACGTGGCACTGTAGAATATTTTTTTCGTAATTTCGTAGGCCTATTGTAGCGAACCGATCGGTTCGGTTAACGGAGGATCTGGATGAGTTTCATTAAACTCTCAAAAGAATTCGAACAAAACGAACGGCCACGAAGAATCTCAGCCCCAAGGTTCGTTCTTGATTTTCCAAGGATACTAGAAGCGTCCGTCGAGCCGCAAACAGCATTTTCCATGAGAGTCTGAGTCGCTGTAAGCTTTTCCGCAAGGATTCACCGGGCGGATCGGGTCGGCTTGAGTGGCCACCCCTTTTACCATCGTTCTTTCGCCAGTCACCCTCTTTCTCTTCAAGATTCTCCAACACACGGAAACACACAGCCCTATCTGTGCTTCCATCTTCTCGGCATTCCTTGGGGTATTACACGGGACGGGCGTAGCACGGTTTTCCTCGAAGCTTCTTCGCGAAGTCGACGGTTTGTTCGCCGCTTTCCTCGTCTTTCCACGGCTCCGGCGAGCCGCGGCCGGCCCGCAGACTCGTTCAAATCCCGATGCGGCCCCGGGAACACCAGAAACCCATTACGGATTCATCGTGCGCCATTAGCTAATTCTTCCCTGTTCCTAACGTCTTCCTTTCCGCGCTCCCTTTTACCGTTACCGTCCCGTTGCGGTTTCCCTCCGCGTCTTACCCCTTGATCTCGCCAGCTTCCTACCCTTGGATCCTATTTGCCGCTCTCGTTCTATCCCGAAGGAGCCTTCAGTCAGCTCCTAGGACCCCTTTCAGCGAGTCCTCCGCGACTTTGCGCGCTCTCGCCTGGAAAACGCCGAAGTAATTTCACGATGCCCCCCTCTTTTTTTCTATATTTTGGAACAACTTCGAACCAAAGGCTTCAGGAATCGAAGTTTAACGAGGAGATCTCCTTGATCGAGAACATTAAGATTCGGGATATTGAAAATTCATTAGTTCGGTTAGTTATTTAGCGAGCATTTAACGAAATCGTTTATAGAATGAATGACAGAATCGGATTTCGTTCGATCGCTGTTTCTGTATTAGTATTTTATTCATGCGCGTTGTCGTCGGCGTATTATCGCTTCCGAGACGACGTCTGTCAAATGCATCTCGACGGTTCATCGATCCGCCACCTGTAGCCCCCGATTTCGTCGACCGAAAATCTCAGCTGTTTTTTTTCGTCCGGGCTCGTAATCGAGCAGAGAAAATCGCGGGGGAAACGGACGGGAGGCGTAAAAGAAGCATCGGCTCGTAAAGATGCGCGTCGTGACGCGAGTAAGCCCGACTCGTCTGGAGACGCACGCTTTAGCATTCCCCGGAACGAGCGAGAACGTGCCAGATTTGCCATCCTGTGTACGGCCATCGAACAAAATTGCTTGGCTGGAGGAAATATCGGAAGGGGTAGGGAATCGTGGGACAGGGTAAAGAAGGAAACGGAGGGAAGGTGGGAGAGAGGGAGGGCAAGCAGACAAGCGAGGCGCGCGCGTTCACGATGGAACGAAAGTGCAGTCACCCGGAATAAACGAGGAGGAGACCCGAAGTTGTTGGTCGAAGTTCAGCCAGAGCGAGAGCAAGGGGTTGGGAATGAGTTTGCGTCGCGGCGGTGATGAAACTTTGCCGTGACGAGAAAGAGGGGTTGTCACGCCGTTCGCCTCTAAAACCCACCCCTCGAGAAACCCGCTCCGCCATTCCGCCGTTTCCGCGAGCCGTTTCTGCCTTTAAACGAACGACCACCAGGGACGTTTTCTTTTACTCACGATTTTTGCTCGACTGCCTTCGGTTCTGGTAACATCGATCTACCTTTTCCGTGCTTTTCTTTCTTTTTGCCTTTCCTGGACGGTCGACGTTCGTACGAGTCCGGTTATAAATTCGCAATGAAAGAATTAATCGTCCATTTTGTATTTGGAAGGAAGTTAAATAATTAGATTCGTTCTTTTACGGTGGAGTGTTTCAGGTTATTAGTTAACTGTCATACCTTCTACTGTTTGCAAAAAAATTTCTTTAGTTTGTATGGAATAATAACCTTTTACGCCTAAATATTTGATGGGTAGTTCACGTAACATAAGAGTTGGTATTGCAAGGGTTAATTTAAATTATAATTGTAACATCTCCAACTTAAATTTGTTCCATCCGAATGAAGAGCAGACGCACATTTTCAACATCAACTTGGTTAAATTATTAATCCGTTAAGTTGAACTGGCTAGTTGTTTCAAAAGAATGAAATGTGAACGATGTTGAACGCGTTGTCACGGTCCGAACGATTCAGGCTGCACACGAAGGTTCAGAGGTTCTTTCCCAACAATTTTCCTCTAGCCGTGACGAGAGAAACGTGACGTTACTTTCGTGACTGGCTGTCTGAAATTCCTTCGGCTTTGGTCTTCAAGAGCGTGGCACTACATCGACTTAAAACCCTCTCCAGGTGATCCGCTCGCTCGTCTAAGTTCTCAGACTTTTGCCGGCGTCCCGGACGACTTCGCCGATAGACCACACATCGCGGTCGAAACAAGGACGAGCGAACGCAATCGCGGCGCGGATAGAAAGACGAGTATGACATTATTTTTGCGAGCGGAGGTATCGCGACGGAGCCGACTCGAGCCGCGAGTACGCGTCTACGAGCTTCTAAATATAGAGCGTGAGTCACGAAGACGCGAGGAAAGGAGTTGTGCAAAAATACTGAGACCAAGAGTGTCGTCCTCTTCGACTCGCCACGAGGAACTGGCGAGCATAACCTCGACGCGTCCTCGCGTTTTTTTTTTTTTTTTTTTATCGCGTCCATCTTCGCCATCGCTTTCCGCATGTCTGATGTGTCTGGATTCGAGTAAACGTCGATGTTCTTGGATCTTATTGAAATTGGAAGGTCAATTAAACATAGTTTTAATGGATATTTCTATAAAGTTGTACTTTGATTCGATCCCCTTCTTCGTTTCAAAACGAGCCACGACTGTGAACCATCAGATCCTCCGGTTCATCGATCGAGGAACCTTCGAGCCAAGGGCGCTATCGTTCTTCGGCTTCAAAATTTGTAACCCAATTCCTCTGTGTGTGTAGCGGAGGACTGTTCGCGATCCCCGGTTTCTCGAACGACACTCTCGAAACGAGATCCACCGCCAAGTCGGTGTATCGTATGGCAGCTTGTATCGGGAGGAAACGGGCCGGTCGCAAGAGGGATCGACACTCGAAACGTCGAAGGAGGAACGAGTTTACGCTTTGGGGTTGGAGCAGCACGAAACCGCAGAACGATTGAATTCTTTGGAATAGAATGGCAACAAGGTCGAGTCAGCTTGAATAATAAGAGAAAAAAATCGTCGATGGTAAATGATGAACGTTTCATGAGCGGGTAAGGAGGAGTCTTTTTCTTCCCTCGCTGCCGAACAGACTTCGTTCTTGGTTTACAAGCGTGCGGTCTACAAAGAGGTTGCCACGTTGTTAAAATAACCGCAAAACTCGCCGCTGGCAGCTCGTGCGTGCGTGTGCGTAAGCGTAAGCGCGTGATTACGTTCTGCTCGGTGCGTGCAAAATAGACGCGCGCGCGTACAGCACGCGACGCGTGCTTGAACCGACGACTACAGGAAGAGGGTTGCCCAATAATGCCCACCCCTTTTCGCACTTTTATGCTGGTAGTTTGTGGTTTCGAATTGCGTACGCTTGAAACATCATTTTTTAACCGACATTTCGAATCTTTTTGATTTAATCCTTGGGAGAATTTTTATTCTTTGTCACCTTAAATTTTGTATATTTAAGTATTGAAGCATTTAAACAGAAGATTGGTTGATTCGTGCATTTTAAAGTAATCGTAAAAGGTATGAGAAAAATACAGAACAAAAAAAATTGGATGTTTAACAGATTAAAAAACAGTTGCAAAAGCATTTTCTGTAACATACTTTTCTTTGAATATTTGAAATTCAGAAGCAGAATTCAATTTACTTGATAAATTGCAACGCTCCTCGATGCATTAGGCCTTTCATTAACCTTAAGATAATTCATCGATTGCTCCGTGAATATTAATAGCGCGTCGTTGTCGGGCGTCGAATAAAAAGAAAGAAAAGAAAGAAAAGTACTTTGCAAGTAGGCTACGTCCATCGAGTGGAATTTTCAACGCGCACCGATACATCGCGGAATTAGTAATAGCGTAATTAGCGTATCCCGCGTTAACACGACCGAGTGTCGACACTTTAAACGCGAAACAGATAAGGACGGCAGGGTCATTTGCCCGAGGAACGTGCTCATCACGGGTCCGCGAAAACAAATTGCTCGCGTTTCGAAATACGGAAGGCGAAATGATAACCGGAAGACAAAGTTCACGCGCCTCCTACTCGGATAACGTCCAATCATCGACCTAAGATAAATGAACGAATTCTGGAGGAGAGTATCGAGGTTCATTCAAGAATACACCGGGTATCTGGTGACCTTTGTTTTAACAAATGAGTACCTGGGTACCCATTTCTGTATCGATACTGCAAAATTTATTATTTTTTAGTTGAAATATTTGGAATATTTTGAAACTGTAATTTGGAATATTTTGAATATTGTAGCTTGGAATATTTGGATTTTGCAGCTTGAAATATTGGAATATTGCTGTTGGGAATTTTGGAATATTGGAATGTTACATCTTGAAATATTGAAATATTGCAGCTTGGAATGTTTGAATTTTTAAGCTTGGAATATTGGAATATTACAGCTTGAATTATTTGGAGTATTTGAATATTGCAACTTGGAGTATTTGAAATATCCGAATATTTATTTTAGCTGGAAAATAGCTCGAGCTCCTATTTTTATATTTTGCATCACATGTTAAGCCTAGGGTATCTGGAACCCCCATTATGGTTACCTTCTGGTCGTTAACCCCCATATGGTCGATAATCTAGCAGTGCCGCGTAGGATTATCTAAGATCCACATCAAAATTTTCGTAATCTTCAGAATTAGTTTTATCATTAAAATTATATCCTTCGCGCCAAGGACGGATTACTAAATGGCGCGAGAACGGAGGAACAAAAACCAAAAGTAATTATCAGTTTTATACAAAATTACGTAAAGAGAAAAAGATATTAATCGTTGGCTCGCACGTAGTCCTTCTGTTTTGTTGTCGAACCGAAATGATCGTTTTTAAAGAAACGCAGAAGATCCGTTTCGAAGAAGCGTTATCAGACAGATAAAAGATTCAATTACTCTGAAAATGTGTTCGTGGATTTGTAAATTATACTTTATAGCTGTAAACAAATGTTCGAGTCACGACCGGGCTATCTTCCAGACGATGTACAGCCGAGATTTCATAATTCGATGCTCGATCGAGGTCAAGCGACAAGAAAGAAAGAAAGCCAGAAGAACAGAATAATTACAATTCATTTATGTGGGAATAAAATTTTTTCCCGACGAAAGCGTACTTAGGGAAGGGGAGTGCGGTGTACGTGTAAGGACGATTTTATCTTTTCTTTTCCGACACATTTATTTCAATGACGTCGTAATCGATTTCTTAGCCGTGTGTTTCGTTCCAATTTGTGGCGCAACGCGAGAAACTTTGAAAACCACAAAGTACCATCGTAAAAGGAGGGCCTCGCGCGCGTTTTCAGCGAGGGTCGGAAACCGTGACGGTCTGGAAAAAGAGGATCCCGGGATGCTCCACGGTCGTTGGCTGATATTTTTTTACCGTTCGTCCCTCGTCGACACTCGTGACTTTTATTGCGTGTACGGCGTAAACGCGGGCGTCTAAAGGCGAGAGAAGCAACGTGGCTTTATCTCGTTAAATCCCGAGGCTAACTAGTGGATACACCATCTGGGGCCCGTTTCCGAAAAGGGAACAGCCTGAACGGACCCTTTTGTCCTCGGAGACCATCCTCGATACCGACGACGCCTTCGTTGCGGTTTGCGACGTCGATGACGGCCTGTAAATGATACGCTACCCGATGGTAGCATTGTTGCAGTTTCTTGGAAGTTACGGTCACCTTGTGAGACTCGATTTTCGGAAGCTTGCGGTCGTAGTTTGTACACTTTGTGGCTTGAATGAATAGAGACTGAGAGGGGATTTCGACTGTTTGAAGTCGTCTGCAACAGTTGTTCTTTTTTTTTTTATTAAATTCGATTTGCGCGGGAAAAAATGTATTATTAACCTTTCGCGCGATAATATTGCAAGTAATTGTAAAGGAAAATCTAACCTAACTACTTTTTTTGAAGCTTTATTTCAAGCATTAATCGATCCGAAGAAATCTCCGAAGGATTAAGTTACTCAATAGGGTTAATTATTTCACATTAAAAATCAGACGTTTCTTTTGGATACAGAAACAGATATTGAAAAAGTTTCGACGTCTATGGTTAATACCGTGCGAAACTTTCAATTCGTCAAAATCGGATACTTCGGTCTTAGTTTCTTCGGCTTGAACCGTCTCTATCTAACACAATAACGAAAGTTACCCCCACGATGCGATGCGACATGACCTTAATTCACCTCGACATGAAACGTGCTCGTATTGACCCGGAAGGGGATGATGGTGGAACGTTTTATCGATCACGGTAGGACTTGTTGCCCCCGTGAAACTCGCGGCGACGAACCGGTGTCCCTGAAAAGGAGAACGCGGCGAAGAATGCCTCTAAACTCGGCGATAATGAAACTCAGCGATGTGTATGATTGAAAACGCCCGGGTTACCCCGGTGAAATGGCTCGACGAGGAAGAGGGTCGCAGTCGCGCCATTACCATCCCCGTAATCCTGTTACGTAATTGCGTTTTTTTTTTCACGCTTATCGCGCCATTTTTCCCCGAGTCTCTAAATTTTTCAACCAAACATCGGCCGTTGAACCACGACCTGGAGGGTCTTGGAGCGAACGGATCAAGGAATCTTGCGGCAAACGTTGTGGAACGAAAGTTCGGTCGATTTGGATACAAACTTTACAAAAATCTTGGGTTGTATTTCGAATTCTGGAATTTTAAGGTATCAAGAGTTGAATATTACATTGGCAGTTAAATTGACGACGTCCACACTTTGTCCCCCTAATTAAATATATTAAGGGTTAGGTCCTTAAAGCTTCGTTAAACTGACTTAGAAATGACTAACTAACTAAAATTCACGTTGGAAGTTTGAAAGAATTCAGATTCTATGGAAGGTGGTGAATTCTCCATTCTACCAGTGCCCTTCGCGTATCGTTGGTTATCAGAGCAGAACCTCGACGGAAGAGGCGAACGATTGTCGCGATAATAGAAAGAAATCGGGAGCGTTCCCGCGCGAAAGAGAAATTTCATTAGTCACCGGGCTTTTTCGTCGGGCTCGTTTCGTCGGGCAATTTAACGCTTGGAAAAAAGCAGAAACGTCGGCGGTGGTCACGGCTCGTTTCCCTCGATTGATTCGTGACAAGGCGCGAACAAACGGACTGCTAAACGCCTTCCTCCTCTCGCGAGTCGCGCGGGTAAACGGTGTTTTACCACCTTTCGTCTCGGGGTATCCACACCTTTCGCACTTTTACACGCCGTTTAATATTTCGACCTTTTTCTATACCCTGCGATCGTAGCTGAACGAGTTCTTTTCAAACTTCATACGACACAGAAGTAGAATATGGTGTTAATTGTCGTTATTGGACGAAGTACTTAATCCAATAAAGTTCTATTCCGGTTATATCATCAGATCGAGGAAACGTTGTTGATTTATTAAATCAAGCTAGTAATTTGACGGAGTTTCGTTGCAAATTGGAAAATAGCTATAGAATATTTCTTGTTACCCTTTGAGGTGTGAATTATCTGTTCCTTACAATTTCATTAGATTAAATTAGAAATTTGATTAACCTTCTTTGCATCGGTCCAGAAATATCAAGGTCAAAGATTTAGGGGTTGTTCTTATAAGAAATTGAACGTTTGGTATCGTCGGTGGTTGTGACCAAAAAATCCCTTTGATTATCACTAGTCGCTATGACTACACAGTCGTTCGACTACACGGACATTATGGTGTCGTGGGTGGTCGTAAGGGAAAAAAATAAGGGAACGGATCCCGTTGACTCCTGAGGGAAGCCTAACCACCACGATCCGTCGCATGCAGATCCCATTCTGTGCTAGTCTCTCTCGGTCGCCTTTTGCACAACGTCGATCTCGATACAATGAAAAAGGGGGGAAGCACCACCCAGTCGGTTCTGGCTACGCATCACCGCTCTTTTTAAAGCGACCTGTGCTTCTTCTCTACGCTCTCTTGTCTGTCCCTTCTTTCTTTCTTTCTCTTTCTTTTTTTTACCGTTTTTTCATCCCTCTTTCTCTGCTCGAGGTGAATGGTTTTGAACGGTCCATCACCGTGGGGAGGGACGGGTCTGAGGCGGAAAAGGGGGTTGGCGATTCCAGGGCGCTACTAGGCTCTGTCTGGCTGCAAACGTTGCATTGTGTCACTTCTTCATTCATTTCTGATTTTGCGGTCGGCTTGCGTAGCGAATCCGCAAAAACTTGCTCGCCCCCTTCGTTTCCCTTCCCTTCTGTCGTTCTGAAATTCGTCCTTCTCTGTCTACGTGCTTTACATCCCGTGGCTCTCGTTTCTTCTTGTTCGAACGGATCCAGGGAACAGGATTCTTCCTTGTCCTCCGAGAATGCTGCTATTGGCTATTGATGTTCTTTGAATAATTGTGTCGTCTCTTCAAGTCATCCATAAATTAAGGGATAATCGATAATTATTCTAATTTATTAAAATTGTGTCGGCTGCGTAGGAAATTTGTTCAGGGAGGGGACTACAAAGAATATTAGTAAATTTAATAAAATTATAGATGTGGTTTGTAATAAATTCAACACCAGGTGAATATCAGATTTATATCAGTATGATGTTTGTTTTAAATTTTTGTTGAAAACTATGCAACACTGTATAATTTGAGAATTGTGAAACCGAAACCGATCAATGTCGTCCTGTCTCGCATTTTCACTCCCACCAGCAGTTTTTCTTCTCACCGTTACGAAAGATACTCCTTTAAAGAAGATCGAGCCATAAATCACCAGCTATCGCCAGTTACATATTCAGCAGAAACATGAAACCGGACATTTATCAATTACGTAATTATCACCTGGACGCCTTGCATAAGTGGACGCGCGTGGTCGTTTTGGTCTCGATAATTCCCAGGTGATCGCGAACGAGTCGAAGTCGATCTCTCACCTGGTTTCCCCGGCGATGAAACGCGAAAAAAAAAGAAGGAGATGGACTCCACGAGGGGTACAGACAGAATCTTTCGACGAATGTTTGTTGTGTCGAGTAATCGAGCGTGATTGGAGTGGATCTTCGCCAGGTTTGCCTTTGCTGAGAAAACAAACCGTGAATCTGGTCTGTGGAACGAAGGGGGGAGATGGACCCCAATGGGGACAACGATGGATCACAACGGGTCGTGATTGGGTCCATTGAGGGTTTTCAAGTACTGTACGCGATTCCTGTCCCTCTTCTGATCGTGGGAGACAACCTTGACGACTATTCTCGAAATTCCTTCGTTCGAAGGCTGGGAATTGTTGTCTTCGATTTTTCATTTCCTTCAAGACACGATTTACAAATGTATTTCAAAACATTATTTATAACGGATATGATGATTAAAATTTACTTTTCAGTGTTATAGTGTGTCTGTTTCATCTTCAAATCAGAAATAAAAAGAAACATCGTCTAATTTCGTATTCTACAAGAGGCTTCTACGAAGGTTATAGTTAATAAGCGAAATAATACTGAAAGTTTAACAATTTTCTGAAAATATAATGAACATAGCAGCAGAGAAAACAGAGCATGAACCATATTAAGATAACTGTTAATTGGTAATAAACATTTTTATCATTATGACAGATCCTGTAATAACGTTTGCCACGGATTAAACGTTAAAGGATTTGCAATTATCCTGTGAAGAATATCGCTTCACGATTACTCCCATGAATATGCACAAGAGCATTCTATAATAAAAACAGAATTGCAGTGTAAATGCGATCACGTTCATTAACAATTCTATATTCACCTTTTTTTCCTGCGCTTTGGTAATATACACAATGGATACGATAGAGTTATCGTTCGAGTCTCGATGATGGACACGTCTGTCACTACTCGTGCTTGTTGCACGCCTATTACCGACGTCGATGCACACACCTCGCCAGATAATCTCTGAATAAATTTGCCACGCTCGTGTTATCGCACCTTTTCTCACGTGTCTCATGCGAAACGCAACCGCTAATTGGGTCCTCGATGGAGTAAAAATCCTTGCCTGGAATTCCGTGCAATTCCATGAACCCCGTTAATGGTTCAAGAGCAAAACGGAAGCTCGTTTTCTAATTTATATTGTCCGTCTCTCAATCGTACCTACTTAAAAATGATTCGTTCGGTTAGCATTCTTAGGCAGAATTTGTTACGATTTAACGCAAAAAATTTGGATACCGAGGGATTTTATTTCATACCAAATTCTGTAGCACAGAAATTAAACAATTAGGAGCAGTTTCGACTGGAAATTGTTATTTTAGCAAATAATTTGAAAAGAATCGAATTATCCAAAGGTATCAGGGTCAAAGATTCCAACGTCTTCGTTGTCGTTCAAGTTTCTGCCCGCGTTTCGCTCTCATTCAGCTCGAAACAGCGTGGCCCGGTCTCGCAACCCTCTCTCACCCCGAAACCTCCCGATAAGAATGAAACGGCGGGGCTCACAATGAAGGTGTCGTTGCAGGAAATTATACAGCAGTTAGACGAGAGGTCCCTCTCTCTCTTTGCTCGCGAACAATTGTCTCTTAGATCGGCATTGTCTTCCATAGAATCATGTCTCTCTCTCTCTCTCTCTGTCTGTCGTTCGCTCTCCCCGGGGGCCTAACGAACCCGCTTGTCTGACACGGTGCGGCACAATGAGAGATCTAATCGCGGGTAAAGTACTTAATATCTTAAGGTTGGACGGGAGGTAGGCAACACGGGGGTGGTCCGAGGGGATGTCGATGGGAAGGGGGTACGTTTGTTCCCTGGTGAACGCGAGCACGAAGATTCGCCACGGTTACCGGGCTAAATCCTTGGTGTCGGATATCTTGACGAAGAGAACACCCCCGGTTGACAGATTTAAGGGTGAACTTACAGGTGCCAAGTTTAAGACGCCCAGTTTCAAGGTGGTTAGCATTTCGATACCCAGTGGCGTCCAATCTTCCGAAACAAGATCTTGAAAGATATTATAGAAAAGAAACGTGGAATTATGTATTTCTTGCTACGATACGTGTTATACTTGTACACAGCTTTGAAGTTGATGTTATTGGACACGCAAGGGGTTAATGGAACGGTCGAGGTACCTATTACGGTATAATTTTTGAATCTGATCGCTACATACCTCGAATTTCACGCGACGCGAAGCGGGATACCTTTATTTGCCTCGCCAAAGAGGCGGGTCTCCCCCGTAATTGAGACGTGACAATGCCTCCGCGCAAAGGAACGTCCAATCGAAATAGAAGTCTACAACTCGCGAGTCATCGACCACGACCTCTGGGCAAGAAACGAAAACGGATTGCCTCGGTTGATCCTTTGATTACCCTCCGCGCAGATTGCAATCACGATCCGCGAATTCATCGACAAAAGGCCGCTTAATGATCGCGCAATAAATAGTGTTTCTCTTTTTAACCGTACGGTTAATTAACCGCCTCGTCCTTTCTCATCGTTTGCTCGGCTGTTTCGAAGCTAGCTTTCCGGAAAGCAGATGCGTTTGATTCGCGGCAACGGGACGAGGAAAACGGTGACTTGTAATATCGGAACCGTTGGAGCGAGATAGACCAAGGATGAAAGAAAAAAGAAACGAAAGAAGAAGAATGGAAAGCGGTTTCGTCGGAGTCAGTTCGACGATCTGTACACCTGCCGGCTGGCAAATGAACCCTTTGTCTCTACTCGCCAAGTCATTAGGTGTACGCCAGAGGCAGGCTCGCGGTTTTAACAAGCGTAATAAAAAGCGAAATAGCGGGAGTAAAACAAATCACGCGCCGCGGTGTAACGATGATCCCGTTGCTGACGCGCGGACCTAATCGAAATCGTTGCCTCTCTCAGCCTCGGGGCCAGCATTAGCCCCGGGGTCAGTCGGTTGGCTACCGGACGCTCGTTCCCTCGGACTGCACGAACATCCTTCTCAGGAATCGATTACTCGATCTTACGACTCTTCCTCGAGCGTCTTCTTCGAGTTCTACTAGTATTTGTTTTGAGGGAATCGATCTGGATACGTAGGCACTTTCAAACGACTGCGAGTCTAGGAATATTGTTATCAACGATCTTTGAATTTTCTTGTCTAACAAATTATATATTTACGCGTTGAATTGCACGCGTACGATAGCAATTTTTAACATCTACACGTTGGAATGAAATTTCTCGACCTGTTTTTGAATACCAATCGCGAATCTAAATTTTCTCGTCCTCCAAAATGATAGAATTCGACGAATTACGATTCTCGATCAAGGTAAATACGTTTGGGATTGTTAATGTATGTCGTTTCCATTTTTCTACCGTGAAATTCAAAAAATTCCGAGACAAAATGTGTGGAAAAGTTACCTAATGACTTATTTGAAGAAAAGTAGTTTCTGATAGCAAAGGTGGAAGAAAATATCTAGGAAACGCCAATCCCTCAAAGTATACGATACAGGAAGCATGATCCCCGTCCTCGAGCTTGAAAATTCGAGCGTCATTCCCCTCGTCGCTTATCGTCGTAGCCAGCTACGGCGAGGGAAGAAAGCGTTTTCCGGTAAGAACCGTCTACGGGGTCGTTTCGATGGAATAACCGTTTGTAGTTCGCCTCGTATGCCTAATATCATAACCGTAACGATACGCCAGCGCGAGAGCTACGATCTTGACAACGAGAGGCGCGTGTGTACGCGGACGTGTATGCAAAATCGTGTCGACAAGACGGAAGACTGCGAGGGCACGACACGTACGCGTAAAATTCTGGCCGGTTTTCGGTCCTCTTTTCACCGCGTCGCAGAAACAGCCCTTCCCTCGCGAGACTCGCGCGCGATTTGCAATTCAACGCCGAGCGAGTGGAGCGCGCGTACCAGCTTCTCTGGTCGGTCTCGGCGAGTCGCGAGAGTTCGCATAATGAATAATAATCGCATATAATGTCACTTTGGTGGACGAGGGAGGGGAGAATGCGACACTCCCATTGTAGCTCTCCTCGATGACACGCGGCTCGTCGTACTTCTTTCTTTTTTTCTTCTTCTTTCACAGCTAACCGCCCTCACCTTTTCGTCTTCGGGCGTTCCGCTTTTATTACGTTTTTCTTTTTTTTAATATGCGTTGAGACGGTGGCGCAACCCTGAGATGGTATGAAATTGAAGCTTAAATATTCTATGGAGTGACGAGGCGGTGAACACCGGGGGCGCGGTCGCTCTCTTTGATACAGTTATATAAAACATCGTTACGAGGACGAACGACGACTTTATATTGCCATCTTCGAGGCGAGTCATCCTCCCCACTGAGCGGGACAATTCTAACTTTATTAACGGCCAACGTGGCCGGGGAGAGAGCTGGTTACTTGGTTGCTTAGCCTATCAGGGGATGTTTTCTTTCTTCAAAGTTTGTTTCTTGAAAATATTGCCTTTGATAGCGGGGAAATACGAGCGTGAATATTGTTGGAGTTATTGGATCAGACCAGATGAAAGACTGAAAAGATTGATAAAAGTCGAAAAAGGATCGTAACTCGCATTGAGGCTAATTAAAAAATTTGAAAATTAGATGTTCGTACTTATGATGCTTACTTAAATCTCAAAGTTCCTGAAAGAAAAGATCCAGCAACTGTTTTCGATCGCCGAGAAAGCTCTAACCATAGAACGAGTCGATTAACACCGTAGAAACAATGGTGTTCCCGGGAAGAATCGAGGGGTGGTTCGCTAGGGCCTCAATTTCGCGTAGCACGATTAAAGTCGGCCAGGAGCGGAGGGAAAAAAGAGAATTCCCCCACAGGCGGTTCCTCTCCCATTCATCGGCTCTGTTTACACGGGGGCGCGGCACCGAGTAATTTCTTTATTTCTTTCTCCGGCGACGGTGCAAGGGCGTGGAAGTAGAACCCTCTTCGTTCCGTTCTTGCCTTCGCGCCACCATTTGTTTTTATCAGAGGTTCCCGGGGGGACGTTAACAGCCACCTGCCCGTGTTCCTTTCCTTTTTTCACCCTCTCAGGGACCAGAAGAAGGAGAGAGAGAGAGAAGCACCGCGGTCTACCCTGTTCCTTGGGGGACCGAAACGTCGCGTCGGCTGGAAAAGCTCCTGGAAAAAGCCTTTCGCCAAAAGAGAAAGACAGGGGCGAACGTGCGAGGGAAAAATGGCACGCGTGTCACATGTCGCGTTTCCCATGATTACGTTATTTTTTCGCGTGCTTTCGCGACACGCATTTATTATTCAAACCCGCGACACCCTCGTGCACGTCACCTTCGTTTCCTTTCGTGTTTACTCTTTTTTTTTTTCTTTCCTTATCCTTCTAAGGGTACGTCGGTGACAGATGGTCGATTGGTTTAGGTGCACCTTGACGTGGCTTCCGAGAATTCGAAAATTTCTTTGGCCAAATTTTTGGAACATAAATACGTAGCAAAATGTGTTAGAAATATTTGCTTTTCGTTCGAAAGAGTCGTGCCAAATGAAGGGTTAAAATTCGAAATCGATGCGACAAGACGTCTCCTCCGGTAACCGCTTGTCCTCAAACGTTTCTTGCGAGATGATCGAAGGCGAACCTCGAAGCGGATGCATTTGGCCCGCGCCCAGGATCAACCGAGCGGACTACCGATCGCGCTTACCGCTCGCGACCGAGCCAAAATCCTGGTCCCGCCGCGTGAATTTACATACTGGAAAGACGCCCGACGCGAATTATCGCCAAAAAGCGTTCTTATAAATCGGCAAATTAAAACCACCCTCGAGGATCGCGTCGATGCGTCACGGGCTGCACGAAAGTTACGGTGAGCAGCTAAAAGATAACGGGAGGGGGTGGCGGCGAGGAGGTTGGTTGTAGTCGAGGTCCATTAGGAAGCGCCCAGAGCGACGAAGAGGACAGGTTCTTCGGTTAAGAAGGAGAAGGAGGAAAACACGGCTCCCTCTATCTCGAGAAGTGTCACCCATGATGAATAGTTGGCATGAACAAAAAGAATGCTAACCGCGTCTCCCTTCGCTCCAACCTTCCCCCTCTCGCTTCGAAACGTTCCGGGTTTCTCTGTCGATTTTCCGGAAAGGAGAGCACGGATGGGGTGTGGGACAAAGCGGCGACGATACCATCTTAATTAAAAGTTGCCAATTCATTTCGGTCACGGGTATCCACCCCACCCCCTTCTGAACTTTGCTTGGCTAGCGCGAGCTGCCTTTTGTTTCACGGGGGATGAAGGAAAAAAAAACGAACTGGGAACGAGCCGAGATAATAAGAATAAGAATAATAAGAAGTTCTTCTCGTTCGTCGAGGAAATTAAGTCAAAGCGACTCGGCCAACCCTCTTTTTGAGCGTCGTCTATCGCTCGACCGCCCCCGGGATCCGCCTCGCTTTTGTCCTTCCACGGTTAACCGTTCGCTCGTTTAAATCGTGCACGCGTACAGCGCAGGGTTTTTAATCGCGGAGCGGTTTCCTTGCATCGAGAGGTACACATCTTTTCGGGGATCTTAATGAGCACTCGACTCGATTAGGGGTTGTACCGAAAACTGTTCGGACAGAGAGAAGGGCGGGATTGTTCGACAATTGGAAAGAAGATTTTCTGACTCGTTGTTGAATCGGGTCCTCTGGGAATCAATTATTATGAGATTTGGAATTGAATTAAATTAAACAACAGTAAAGAATTTTCGTTCTATACGAAGATTGGGCAAATGGCATCAATTTCATGGCATATAGATTTGTAGCTTCGAGTTTGATAACAGCGATTGTACAAACGTTCCATCAGTATTCCAAATATAAAATTGTTGATTCTTCATTGAAACAAACATATTAACCAGTACAAATTTCTAATCACTGAAACGTCAGAATGGTAGAGAAATCTTCAATTCCGTTAAACGAATCTTGCCACAGAGTACTAATTTGTTCATCGATGATCTCAAAAGTGCTCGACGCTTGAACAATTAAGAAACAGCTCTGACCTGGATGCACCTTTTGCATCCAGATCTTTCTGTTCCTTTTTCCCCCGACTTCCAATTCCGCTCGGTCCGGGTCCTCGCGTTTTACCTGCTCTAATTACGAATTTTTCGCCGATGCCGACCGCCGGGTAATTTAACCGGCCAATTTATATAAAATATCGCGCGGCTAATGAAGCAATTTGAGGCTGTCTGCACGGCTAACGTATGGAGTCCGCCGCTCTCTGCAGCGTTGTAATAGAGAAGAGAGGGTGGTAGCTCCATGGAAAAGGAGGTGAGAGCTTTACTTACAGAACCACCCCATTACCGCGACCAGGCATTAACTTTCCTCTTGCACCCGCGTTTCCTTCGTCCGGATGAAAATCTGATGTAGACCGTCGCTATCTCTCGCGCTGGATGGACCAGCCCTTTTTCAACGAATTTATATTTCTTCACGATTTTGATTTTAATTTCGTGCACTGCTGTCACTGGAAATCAAAATTTATTTATCATAACATTTATTGTTATGATAAAACAGAACTCGAAGTGACGGGTGGATCTTTCGTGTATTTAAAAGCATTTCAAGAAGGATTATTATTTTCGACGTTCATTGTCGTCGCGTATTTTTCTCCGCAGCGGTTCGTTGGTCCCGTAGATGATGCGTAGAACTTAATCGAGAGCGAAGCTCACGTGCGCGTGACAGCGTGAATTATTTATGCACGCGCGAACCACGTGCCGTCATTGACGAGACCGTCACGTCGACAGGGCGCGAAGAAGCCGTTCAAAACGACGAGAGGTACTCGTACGCCTCGTGCTCGTGACGTTTTCATACCTTCGAGTGTGGGAAAATAAAAAAAAAAAGTACTAGTCTTATGACGAAAATCGCCGGCTATTAGCGCTTCATTACGGCGCGGTTGAGTAGTCTCGTGTTTTATTCCACGCTTTTTGGCTTTCCTAGAATATCTTTGGAAGAATTTATTTGAAAATTATACAGCCTTGATATTAACTTTCTTTTCGTAAAATTTCCTTCCCAGTATTGTTAATATCCAGCATTTTCAACAGTGTTTGAGAATTTTCTTATGTACATATAAACACGAGTGGTGTAAAGGTATCGTAACGCGTATTTCAGAATTGATCGGCTTGGTCAACGCACTTCAACCCCAATTTCCTGCTTCAGTAGTCCCTCCAGTTTACGCTCGAGACCTCTTCGCGGGCCGAAACGAGTGTCGATCGAGAGGATGGGCTCGTTAGAGCGTCGCGGAGACGCGACACGTCGTTCGGTGGCTGTCCGGCCATCAAATCGAGATTAACGTTGCCGAGACATCGGTTATTTGTACGCGACCGGGCGAGCTAATGGAGCGGTTATAGCGTGGTCGCGACAACCCGCGAATAAATCGACAACGCGAGCCCAAGCGTCTAACGAGACAGCGCGAAAGCAACAGCAGCAGCAACACACGACATCGCGTCGTTTACGACGCTCCACGCGGCTACATAATTTGTTATTTATAATCCTATCGCGTCCACGGGAACGACCAATTATCCCGTTGGACGGAAGGGATCCACCTGTACGTTGCTAATTGTGCCCCCTCGCGATTCAGTAATCTTTATGGATTCGTCGAGCATCTAAGGAGAAATATTGCGGTAATAATGCGGCTGGAAACATGATTTTATGGATGAAACTGTACAAGCTGTTATCTCTGGCTGCCATTATTCTGTCAAAATTTGGTTGCTCCCTCGTTATGGTCGTAAGGTATTGGCTACTGAACGATCGAGGATCAGTCCGCATTCCGCGACAGGATTAGGGTTTCAGAATTTCATGGTTCACTTTATTACGGTTACAACTGTTTAAATTGTCGGGTGTTCAGTAAGAAAGTCATTATTTCCAGGGGTTAACAGACGCATTGATCAGACGGCTGACCGAAGGAACGGAAGAAGGGAAGATTTTTCTTATTTCTTTGTATTTTTGAGGGAAGTAAAGCTGACAATTATCACGGTAACTCATTTTGTCGGTTTTACCACCTCCTCGTTAGTCCATTGGCAATAAAAACGAAGTTAACAGGTTTTAGTCACAAATGTAACAAAAACGAAGGAGTTCCAGTGACCTACTTCGTCCCAAGAGCTCGAAAAGACAAGGCGGTTGGCACGCGAGTGGCGCACGGTTCGTAAAGCAGAGACGATCGTTGGGTCCTCAGGGTCGCTCAGATATCGCAGGTGGCTCGTCGCGACGTCTGAAGCGTCCCACTCGTAAACTTGATCCCTGTATAATTTTCAATCGACCCACGGATTTGACGACCGCGTCACGCTATTCCGTCTCCCTTCTTCCAGGCCCTATGCCCGATCCACGATTCCTCTTCTTCTTCTTCTTTGACTCTCACTTTCCTGAGGGGGTCTTGAGATAAGGGAGGAATGACGAGGTCGCAACGACCGGTAAAAAGGTGATCTCGGCTGGATAATGCCGGCAGCCGGGGGCGGAGGATCCCTCGGGTGTCGGGGAACGTCTCCGCCCTGTGGAGGCCGTAAAAAGACAATACCATTCTCGCGCCACAAAAGAGTCTTGCCAGGGAGCACCATTACCGGAAGGGAAGCACGGGTTCCGTGAGCACGAACAGAGGGATGATCTTGCGTGAACTTCTTGTGTCGCGTTTGGCCATTTTTTAACACTTTGATCGCTCCGCGCCAAGTATTTATGATGTTCGTTATTATATACTTACCTTATTTTTATTCACACTGTTGAACATTGACATAAATAAGTATCGTACTAATAAATTAAATAGAATTCAAGTTATATCAATTCTAATTCTAACGCATCGATAATGTTCACGTTTTACCTTGGTAATGTGAATTTATATGAAAATGATATTTCTCGTTTCCCGTCGTTAAAATGTTAATTACTATTTCGAAATTAACAATCCTGTTAAGTGACTGTTCTCTTATCGATCCTTATTCATGGGAACAGTGTTACCGATGCAGTGTAAAACGGTAAGAACGACGAAGTCCAAGGTGTACGATTACGATTAACATTGAAAATGGAAATAACAGGCATTGATACTGTGTAGATAGAGAAATTGTTGCGAGTCTCGGTTGCACGTTAATTAAATAAAACCATGTCCGGTATGATCAGATTAAATCTTGCCCGTTTCGCGGCCAATGTATCTGCTGATCGCGTAACTAACCGAGTAATTCTCTTTTGTTTCAGGTAAGTGTGAATGACTCTGTTTCCCCGAACAACCGTGGCTCGTGGCTTCTATACGGATCGTGTGAGTAACCGGCTTTTATTACAATTGAGCGTAACACGCTGATCGCCCCGTGTCCATATTTCCCTGCGATCATCGCTGCGATCCTATCGTCGATCTAACATTATGCAATTTGCTGTATAATCGAATCAGCGCACCACCGTGTTTCCTCGTTGCATATGTATCCTCGATTAGAACGAAAAAAATGTACATTTTTCGTACTGTCTTTTAGAATCGAGCCGAAAAATTTCAATTGTTTTATTTAATTTAATTTATTATTAAGGGATAAATGCACTACCATGCAAACTTAAACCTTGGACGACGAATTCCTAGCTTTAATTTTCCGAATTTCAAAGCGTCTCTTCAAATATGAAAAAAAATTAGATACCAATAGTCATAATTAAATAACACATTTATTTAAGACGCAAAACGATCACGATTCCAGTCCGATATCTCTGGAAGAAATTACATAACGAGATATCGTCAATGGGGTACGCAAGGGTGACTAATAGTCCCAGGAATCAGAGGGTTGAAATTCTTCGGCTTCGATCGTAATTCTCTGTCGACGGCGGTTCAAAGAAACGACAGCGCGATCGACTTCCCGTCGAAGTCCTAATGGCAGTCGGAAATTAAAATGCGATTCGAGGAACTCGCGAACGAACTGAATATCTTGTCTCTCTTTCTCACCCCTGACGAACACTCAACCCTCGAGGGGTGGTGGCCTTCTGATCGCATTTAACTTGGACGCTCATCCGAGCTGATTTCATTAACCGATAACCGACGAGCTACTTCAAACCCGGCCGAGAATACGAATGCGTACGAAATCACGGGGTTTCGTAACAGGGGGCGAGACGATATGACGGGGGGTGGTAGGGGGTTGATCTCGAGCCGCGAAACGAGGGCGGGCTTGTACGAGTACCAGCAGACGCGCGATACATTAACGACCCGTAATGACGTCGTGCAAAGGGGAGGCCGACGGCCAGATAAAAAAGACATTAGTCATTCGGTGTCGTTGTAATTGCATCTAGACTCGGCTGGCAGCGATTTCAAATCGTGCTACGAGATTGTTGAACAAGAACGAAGGAGAAACATATTTTTTCTTGCAAAAATTGATACGATCGCAATGTTTTTTTTTCTCCCGCCTCATAAATAATTAAAATTGTTTTTAGATCGATAAGCGTTCGTTGAAGTGTCCGATCGAGTTATAAAATGTTCGAGTTGCTGGTTGGATTGTTGATAGATCGGTGGACAAGTTCCGTCTATCGATTAACGACACGTCGTATGTTGATTAATTGCGAATTCTTTCTTACAAATTACCAGAAATTGGAAACTATGGTTTCAAACGACTAAGTTTATTTTGTGTTCCTCAGTCTTCGAGTCTATAACTCGCGAACGTTTATTCAGAAAACATCGTAACACGCTGAGAAGAGTGTTTCCAAAAATTTATCTCTCGTCGCGTGTCTTTATTAACGCGCAATACTCACGTGGCTAATAGTCACCGAGCGTGCAGTAATTCGTCTCATTAATCAAACGAAACAATGCTTACCGATAAAAACTGGTCGGCCCGCCGAGGTATCCGGCGTTGTTGGTTCGCGCGAGTTGCACAATGATCGCGCGTATGGAAAGATCTATCGATCAAGCGGGCAAAGCGGCTGGCAAGCTTTCCCGTTTCGTCGTCTAACGACGTTGTTAGCGGTCCTGTTACCATTATTCCATCACAATTCCTCGGAGATTTATCGAATTTCATCCGGCACTGGATTGCCGTGGGTGTCCCGTGTTTAAATGTTAACGACGCCGGTCCAGGTGTCGTAGTGGTCGCGGGTCCCCAAGTAATTGATTCTACCCACACGCGGGATCCACTCGCGCGAAATAAGAAGCTACTCCCGCGACGCGTTCAGGTGTACACCAACCACGCCGGCTAGCAAATCGTCGATCTGTTCCCACGTTTTCCCTCGCTGAGAATCCATCTTTTACGCGTACCGAGACGCGTGTGGGACGCGACACGTGCATATCCACTCGTTCTTGTACGGTGCATAGGTTGATTTTTAAAGGGTAATTGAAGGCGAGGAACAGGAGACTCGCCCAAAGGGACCGTTTAACGCTGCCGTGGTAAATTTACAGATTACCCTATCCAGTTTTACCGGATTTTAATGATTGTGACTTGTAATATTACGCAGAAACGTGAATTTAATATTATAGGGATACGTATGGCAAATATAATATTTGATGGGTTAATTAGAATTTAAAATATGAAATCATGGTTTTCGTTTCTTGTAGCAGAACTAAAGAATTTTATTTATCCGTTTACGAGTAGTTTGACAATTCTTCGCACTGGACCACTTTTAGTTTTAAAATAATTTAGTAGAAAACACACACAATATTTTTCGGATCTTTTGCGAATTTGCCGATAAATAGATCCACCATAAATATTACCACAAATTTACCATGGACGTCTGAAACACGCGAAATTCTCTCTGCAAATTACCTTGAAATCTCATAAAATTCGCCAACAAGCAACCGATCGACCAGCGTAACGCTTACATGGATGTGATTTCACGGCAACGTTGAAACAAGTTGACAAAGTCAACTCGTTGCGTCGGTTCGAAGCGAAGCTTAATTAAACGGAGCAACGAGAAGGTAGAGAACGTTCGCGGTTGGTTCTTCGTTTCGTCTGGCGCTATGGAAAGCCGGCTAATAAATTATCGCACGTTCTCGGCCTGTTGGACGGAGAATCGTTGCTTATTCTTGAAACGTAGTGGCACCGTTACCGATGCAACGGTGGCCGATGTTCATTTAATTGGACGTACGAATCGCGTAAATACTCGTCGATTTATCACTCTCGTAACTGATGGCTCCTACACGAGTAGCGACCTTGATCGTTTCCTGGATTCTCGATCAGTGATTTATCAAGATCTGTAACGTTGCCAGTGATATGATTCTGTCGCGAATTAGTTCGCTGGTCGAGTCGTTTGTCGGGTCAATTACGCCTGCTGTTAAACCGCTCCGGACAATTGAATCGAAGCTAGTTGATGCATGTCGCGTTTGTTAATTTCAGCTGGTGTCATATTTCTTCTATGGAACGTCTCTTATATGTTCGTAAAATATTCAGAAATCAAATAATAGATTTTTTCCAAAATTATTTGCAGTCCTGTCAATTGAATTAAATTAAATCCCATCCCTGGCAAGTTTTTAGAATGTACGTTCATGATACGCTTCGTGGTTCCATCTAGTCTCGGTGTTTTTCGGATTATCTTAGCGTAATTATCCTCTGGTTGGACGTACGTGCGGAATCGGGTCGTGCAGGGTCGGGGCTGCGTGTCTGGCGCCGTGAAAAGAAGTATTACGACGATGGACGGTGCTTAGGAGTTACTTAGAGCCAGATCGATCTTAATCCAGCGACCGAGGCTACGGCGTATCGGGGTATTAGCTTCCATCATTCGTGGGATTGAGGACCGGCCGAAATAAAAAGAGACAGAAAACACGGTACGAGTTCGGCATGGTGCGTAACCAACGAAAGCACATACATCAGGCTCCTCGGCTAATCTGATTCCCCTAACAATGTGCACGCGTCGGAATCTTCTTACATTCCCCTTGTGTTCCTCGTCCTTATTTCCCCCCGTCTGCTGGCAGTCGTCTGAGAAGAAGAGAGTCCCGGGTGCCTTTGGCCACCGACGTCGCAGTCTGTTGGCTCCACGGGATGTATAGATTTTGGATTTCACCCTCCCCGGCTTCCGTCAACGAATCTGAGCGCAAACCGGCGTAATCTAGCGCTAATAACCGCGATTTATCCTTCCACCTACTGTTCACTGTTGATCGAAGCGTCGATTAGAGGAAACGGAGGTCCTGGCGAGTATATTGGGGACCTGGGAAATGGATTTTCTGGATGCTGGCTGTTTTGATAAAGATTTCTAACGTAGCTGGTTGGTTCCGATAACTTATGACATTTTCATACGCTGGATGAACCTTGATTGATCGAATTGTCTCGAAGCTTATTACACGAAACTTAAAAATTGTAATGTGATAACGTTGACAAGTATAATTTTTGCCGTGAATTTTTCTAACTCTGCTGTATTTATCTCGTAAGCCTTTATCGAGTTGTGAAGTCCTAGATTACTAGGTACAAAACGTTTATTCATCTTTTTATCATTCTTCCTACGTTTCATCAACACACATTGGGTACAGCAAACTTACTATTACATGAAAAGCTTTCAAACAAACGAGCATCCAATCCAGCGAGAAGACGGCACGATCGACAACGGAAGTTTAACCACCCGAAACGTCTTCCGCTCGAGATCCTCGACCTGTGTTCTCAACGGCGAGACGATTCTCACGGAAAGCCGGGCAAGCTTCAGATTACGTCCATCCGCGGCAATTCGACCGAAAACAACGACACTGTTCTCCTTGCGGCCCTCGTCTCCGTCGTAAAAGTAGATTAGATTATCGCTGGTAGGAAACAGGAAATCGTAGCTTCCCCGGGGAACGTGCGTCCACGACTGAGAAAACGGTTTCTCAGACTATGAAAGAAAAGGGTCTTTCATTAATGTCAGCCAACGACTCGCGACTTGCCACGGGGTTGAATCAACCCCCTCGTCTCCTCTCCTCTCCTCTCGGTTCCCAAAATCGGCCCAGGACAACTCGTAGAAGCTGGGTGCCGTTCGAGATAACGGCCAGGGTACAAATATTTGATCGGTTAACTGGCTCTCCGTGTTTGCTCTGTTAGCCGTGCGAGCTTTCTCGCCTGTTTGTTGGCTCGCTCGTTGCCGCCGACGACTTCCTCGTGTGTATATCGCAGCGACACGCGGCTGTACACACGTCGACGCGACGATAGTCAGCTCCGGACAAGTATTACACGCCATGCCGGAGGATCTCGTGTGTACCGTGCGAATATCGCGATGGACACGGTTTTCTTCCGTTTTGCGCAACGCCTGTTAACCCCTTAGTTACCAGACGGACGAATTTAATACGATTAGAAAAAGACTCGACGCTGAATTTGTTAATTGCCCATTTGCAAGTGGAATTGTAATTATCGCAGCATTAAATCTCGAATAGTAGAACTGGCTCGTAACATAGATTATAGAAATTCGGCGAATAATTTTGATGCAACACGGTCGAGCGACAAACCGAGTTACACTCTGTGGAGCAACGAACTGTCTGCTCCCGTTGGCCTAACTCAGTAACGCTGACTCCCATGGCAAGTACTCTTCAAACGCGGGTCTCAAAAAGGAACGTGACTTTTTCCGTTTCGTTTCTCCTCAGAAGCTCGAGTGCTTCGCTACGGTCCCCAAAGCGTAACGCTCGATACCTTGATTCGCTGTGTCCGTCTTTTTCGATCCGCGGCTCGCGAACGCGCTTCAAATTATCCCGCAAGCATAGCTCGGAACGGAGTTTCTTCACGGTTGATTCACGAACGGCGAGGGAAAAGAAATCAGCCAGCTTCCCAACACGGAAACGTACTTACTCTCTCACGCGTTCGCGGCAGATTTAATCAAAACGCAAATGCCACGTCCCTGGCACACGGTATTCATACACACACACACACACACCAAGACCATTTAAGAGACCGCCATCGAGCCGCATGCTTCGCCATCTCTTAGCTGTCTTCGAGCCACTCTCTCGACGAGGAAGTCTCGTAAAGAGTCTCGCGCGACACTCTTCGGTTATCGCGCGTGCTACATTCTGCGCGCGGCTCTCCTCGTCGCGGAACGACGATAATAATTAAGGATTCCCGGTGAACCGGGACGCGCATACGTACGAAGCTCACCGAGGCGAGAATAATTTTCGTCGGACTCCGCGACACGAATTGCTCCTCTACCTTTTTCGCTCGACAACGGCGTAAGCAACGAGGAAGCTGGCGGATTCGCGACGAAACGCGTTTCAGCGTTTTCAACGTACGATTCGGGTCGTTTTGTTCGTCGACGAGTTAAGAATTCTTCGTCCGATAAATTTCAAATTTGTTAGAGAAATTTGGTGATTCTTGGAGGGGAAAATAATACAACTAATAATGTTATTATAGACTTTTCAGAAAATAATTAAAGTTTCTATAGGAACACGCAAGGGACTTCGGAATCTTAATATAATCGAGTTTGGCGTTTACAACGCGCGATGAAAGGAAACGACTTTCGGTAGTTGCACGGGATTACGACTGCAACAGCGTTTCTTGTTAGTTCGTGTATGCTGTAAGGAGAAACAAACGTTTAGCATATTGTTTACTTTCGGAAGTTTGCACAGCCGAAAACATGGCAAACTCCAAGTTCATTTTCGCCCTAGAATTCGTGTACGTAACTTGGGTATCTTACGAGTTAGCCTAACACTTGTAAGCTGAATATTCGTTACAAATTGTGTAAAGAATATGAGTATTTGTTCGAATTTCTTCACCAAGTATCTTAGTTCTCCAGACTCTTATACTATCTTTTATTTGCAATCGCTCGATTCCATTCACTCCTTTAATGAGTTTTATTCATCCTTACGGTACAGGAATGTTTACTCGAATCTCGAGTCGTTAATTACTCCTAGTATTCACGGACACTCGTACGAAATGTAGATTTTCCATCGAATGTTGTAACTAAGACGCGATGTTCGTCTCGAACCGAACATCTCACCTTCCCCCGACGTTTCCTACCCCGGCTTGTAAAATGTTCCTATCTTCGAGATGAGATCGAGGCGCGAAAGGTCTCCACGGTTACGCCAGTGCAAAGAGTACGCATCGTCCTCTTACCGTTACGTTCACCTGGCCTTTCGGAGAGGAGACGAAGAGAACGAGAGGCAGAGATCGAGCCCGTGCTCGTTATCGTCCGTAGGTCTCATGCCAGCGGACAGTTAAGGCCCCTGGTCCTTGGTCGATGCTCGACGCCTATAAATTCGACTGATATAAAGACATAAGAGAGAGGGAGAAAGATCGAGGGGATGGGGTGCGGGCGCGAAACGATCCGAGGCGGTTAAACGGAGAGGTGTGCCTGAACCTGCCTACCTTTTAACGTATCCACCCCCGGTGCCTCGAAACACGCACGCTGTCCATTACGGGTAACACCTTGATTCGTCATCTGTGGGGTCACTTTCGATGACCTTACCTTCGAGTTTGATGGCTTTCCATCGAGGATTTATGTTCGTTCTGTGCTGATAATTCTAGAAACAAGGACTGTTCCAATTTGGATAGGTTAAAATGTATAAGTGTTAATTCAATCGGTGACATTGTTCCGTCAATACCGAGCGCTTTATGTATTCGGCAGGTATCGAACCGTACACGAAAACACAGAATGTATTCTGACAGTTTTTGCGCAGGGACAAGCTGATTCGATTCAGTTGGTATTTCGTTCGAGCGCGAAGAGGTGGGTTGGGCAACGGTGAACACGTTCCCCGGAGAGACAGGACCTTCCCACGTTTTTGGGGGTACCGCTCATTGCCGCGTAAATCGACGTTTCGCCTGTTGTCTCCAGCTCCGATCTCTCGCGATTCTTGGATCCCATCCACCCACGCGGCTCCAGGACGAGTTCCTGTTCGATGACAGTGGCCGGTTATCGTTCTCCTTGTCCGCAGACGTTCCCTATCTTCCTGGTTCACACTCACGAATTTTCGTTCGACATTATCCCCCTTCAGTTTGATCATTCACGCGTCAAAGCTATCTTATTCCTAGCTATCCTCCACGTTTTAACCAATTCATAAATTAATCATAAATAGCTCGGATCATGTTTTGAAACACGAGCACGGTGATCGCTCGGAATTTCGATGACAACCATTCGACACCAGGGTGAAACTTTCTCCCGGAACACCGAGACGCTGATCGAGCGTAATCTCCGCTCGATCGAGACGGATAAGGCAACGAAACGCAAAGTGTTCGAAGGCGTGAACCCACAACCACGCCCCAATTAGGTGGAGCAGACGGTTTACGGTTGTAGCCCGAACCCAGAGTATTTATGATGAGAATGTCCGCACCTGTGGTGACACTCGCCACCGTGGCTCCAGCAACCCCTCCTGGAGCAGAACGCGGAGTGTTTTATGGCGCGCAGATAGCCTCACGCACACCTTCCTTCTACGCCAGCATTAGCTACAGCCAGGTGATATATGACGCGTATATTGCTCTCTCGGTGAACGGCGAACAGCCCGCGAGCCACTCTATCCCCATACGATCCCTACATCCACGTCGTCGCTTATTCCTAGGATATCTTTGCCACCGCGACGGCTAAGTTTTCGTGACGCAGCCGAACCGTACACCACCACGAAGGGATAGAAAAGTACAGAGGGGTGGAATCGTAAGTGGAAGTTTGAAGGAGAGCCCCTAAGCTCAGAAGGAATTTTTTCATGCTCGATTTTTCTTTTTTTCTTTTTAATGTCGTGGCTTACAGCATGTAACTGATGGATTTTTCTTAAGTTTTGATAGGGGTTCGTTACACATTTTCATGTCCAAACGTAATACAAAGTTCACACTCTGAAGAGTCGACGATTTTTAATTGACTCGCGATGCGTTAGAATTTTTTGTTCGAGCAGAAAACCCCGTGTTCCTCGCCCACCGGGCTTTTGTTTTCCATGGCTCGACGGACACTCGTTCGCACCGAGTCTGGAACGTGGGTGGGTCGGAGGGTGGGTCACGAACAACCACGGACGGGGTTTTTCCGTGAAGGAGACACGGTGACGTCAGGTGTAGGTGTCCGTCCATCATTGTCATCCAGCCAACGTCTATATCCCGGGGAGAAATTGACGATTCAACGTTCTCTTTCCCATGGTGCGATAGGAACCTTTATTTTCAGATCCCAACCACGATCACTTCTAATGAAACGATTTCAACTTCTGGTGTCGACTCCTTTATAAAAATAGAGCCTAAGATGAATCACGCATGTCCCAGCCTGCAAGGGGTTCAGTTACAATTTGCAATTCGATTTCGCGAGAACGAAGTAACTCGTCGAAGGAAGAAGATAGCGTCAAGGAGAGACGCAGGACGTCGTTTTCCATCCGTTTCCACGGAGAGGGTATCAGCTCTCGGTGTACGCGTCTTTAATCGCATTCGAACGCAATGTCGTGGAAAATTTCATCGCTGAGGAGAGGCGGTGATGGCGCGGGAACGGGGAGGGAACACAGACAAGAGGATCGGGACAGAATGGGTCCCGCTGCGACTTTGTCTCGTCGTCGCGGGACCCCCAGCCGAGCTCCGACAAGGACATTTGCATATCCACGCCGGCTCGCGATTGCATTCGCTCGAATCTTTTATTTTTTTTTCTTTTTACGAGGCCGCGAATTATGGCGTTACGATACCGTGCTCGCGCGTACATGTATCGCTGATAAATGCGTATCGCGACCGAGCTGCTCCTTGCATACCGTATCTCCTCGTCCTCGTTTCGCGGCTCTATTTCTGTAACGAAAGGATCGACCGATGACGCTCCATTTCGCGATCTTACTATCGCAAGAATAGTGCATCTTCTTCTTTTTTTTTTTCTTCGTTTTCGCAGACGATGCAATTGTTGCTTCAACGATTTTTTGATTTTTTGACACCGTTGAACGGGCAAAATTTAATCAACACTTTCCGAGGACACTTGCTCATATCATAAGGAAGTTTTCTAAATACTTGGAAATATTTTGGGATTGGAATCTTTTATGTAAAATATTTATAGAAACGTAAACACTTGGAAATATTTTTAGCATGCAATATTTTTTATAGAGGAATATCGAAAGGATCGGTATACTGATTCGAGGACTAAAGGCTCGAAAATATGGCGAAAGATTATCGATTCGAACATGAAATAGTTTGATAGAAAGAAAATGATATGGAAACTGGGAATTCGACGTTAATCCTTTTCCTGAAAGCAAGCAAATCCACTGGTAACGATACGTTAATCAATGAAAATAGTCGGATTGCCGATGTTTTTTTTGCTTGTAATCTGACAAAAATCTGAACCGCGAAGGCGTGACAAGGTTCGTCTGGAAAAATGCACGGAACTGGTAATTCCAGACATGTCTCGAGAGGAGCCCAGGAGAGGGTTTCGTCATTATTCAAGCCGCGTGCCGTTTGATGCGGTCGTTACGCGTCCGAGTAACGAGAGGCGAAGGTGTGGCCGATTGTTAGCGATGCGTGTATCGTCCATTTATGTGTACAAAGTTTCTCAAAGTTTCTTTCCGAATCGTTCGCGAGATTTCGCTACGCACGCGTTCGGCTGGCGTCTCTTGCGTTAGCGAGCATAACGGCGGCTCGTAAGTTCCGTCTTGCTTGTTGGCTCGTTCCATTCCCGAACGTCTCGTGGATCCAAAGCGGCGATAAATAAACGAGCGTGTCGTGCCGCGTGAACAATAATTTCGTAGGATGAACGGGTGATGTAGGAACGTTTGAATCGTTTAACTGTTTTACAGTCACGAATTAAGAAACTCGGTTCTTAAAACGAGACATCTTACGATTCGGTGTCCTTCGAACGAGGAAGGATTAAAATGCTGGCTATAATAGATGTCCAACGGTTAGATTTGTATTGACCAAATACCTATTGATTTATTTTGATTAATTCCATTTCATTTGAAGGCGATAAAACGAGCGCCGACGAGTGTGTCGCGTCTTCGAGCAAATAAACCCGTTCGAGGAAGTCAGTAAGAGGGAGGAAGGGGGATGCGAGGATCGAGTGGGTTGGGCCGTTGCATTTACATTTACAACGAGACTGATTGAATCTTGATTGAAAATTCACTTAATTAACGACTCGCCATTAATGTTTATTGCCAGCGAAACTGACCGTGCGTGGACAGCCCGTTTGTCTGCAAGGTAGGCTCTGTCGCTCTTTAAAAGTGGTCATTTTTAATCGTTCGAGCCCCAGGTTGACTTTTCGTTCGATTTTTATCAAACAACATCGCAGTGTCAGTTCTAATTAACAACATCGTGGTCAAAAGCGCCAGGTCTAATTCATAGTGAAATAGAATTCTACCGGACTTCGAGTATACTAACTTTACACCTGACATTATTTTTATTCCTCAAATTATGAAGACTCTATTACACACTCATCATTTCTTGATTGCCCTCTTAAAAGCTAGCTATCGTGAATAAAATCTTTGTGCCTATCAAAACCCTAATTACTCGGTCACCGGTTGACAAAATTAAAGGCTTCACTGAATTACATCAGTATCCTCGGAGTTTACAAGTAATCGTCCCAAAATTCTTAAAAAATATTAAAGAACCCAACGTTTGGAACGATTACCCTTCATTCCGGATGGGCGGAAAATCGCGCCAATGCTAATATAACTGTCCGGTGCGTGAAAAACGGAAGAATAACGCGTGTCGAGATAAATCTGCTTCGCGGATCGAAGGTCCCGCTACGGAGCGCGTTCTTCCGACGTGCACCAGCAACAAATACATATCGATCCATCAATACCACCCAAAGCGGTGAACGTGACGCGGCGTGGCCAGGCCCGATCCGCGATCGATCGATCGGTCGTCGCACAATTTGCAGGATCGGTGCTCGTGGTCTCGCCCCACCGGGCGAGCTGCGAGGACTGGCCAGTGGCGGGCAAAAAATCGCTCGTTAATTGGGATCAAGACGTAACCCCTCGAGCACGCGGACGTATAGGGACATGCCACGGTAGTTACACGTATCCCACAGGTACACCGCGTGTGCCTTCTGTGGATCGCACACGGGGACACATGTACGGGACCGATACGTAAGCGCCGCTGCCACGGGAAATAACAAACGACGTGCGATCCTAATTAATTACTTGTCCGCTAATTACTGTAATTATATGTTGCCACACCCGGCCGGCCGTCCGTCCGTCGGCCGTGCGTGGTTCTACGACGGGATCATCGAAGGGGAGGGGGGGAAGAGCAGAGGATTTGCAGCGGCGCGATGTTTATTTTCAGCCAGCCACTCGCGGTAAATCTGCTCGTAATTTCTCTCGCGTGTCTTCACCGGATTCGTACGCACGCCGCCTCCCTCGAGCGATATCAAACCGTGGCGCACGCTATACGGTTGGCGTCGTAATCGCGACGCGTTACGTTGCCTGGGAGTATGAGGATTTGATAAAATAGTCCGAAGCATGATTTCTTAAATCTTCCGAGACAGAAGGGACGCCGGGCGTAGGTTTTCGAACGGCGAACGTTGCGTCGAACGGCGCCCGCTAAATTGGTCTGTCGTGCACGACGCACGGCAAGAAATATGACAGCGGATCGGGGCCGATGATCGGAATAAAGGATCGAGGGCGGTTGTCCGAGCGACAGGTGACACCGGCAAAAAGTCACCGTCTCCAGGATTACGAAAGAGGCGGTGCGCGTTTCGTACTGGTTCCGATGGGAGAGCGTCCGATCGAAATGATCGAGTTCCAGCGCGAAAACAAGACGACCAGCGTCGCGGATAAAACGTCGAAGCAGAAGCACACGGTGGTAGTAAAAGGGAAGATGCAAGGAGAAAATAAAAATGGAAAAGAATCCTGCTTGCTCGGCTTTTGTCTCCAATTAACCGACCTCCGCCGACAAATTAGGTCGCGTCCGCTACGTGGCTATAACGATGGTATATACAGTGCTCTTCGATTCGATTCGATCGCGGGGTGAGCCTCTGCCGGACCATCCTTGGTCAGAGACGATCGGGAACAGAGTCCTTGAAAGAATCTGCTGTATGATCGAGTAGCGAAGCTCGTCTTCGCTTCTGCTTTAGGTGTTTCCCAGTTTGCTTCCACGTGGTCGGAACGCGTTTCAACAAATCCTGCCAACTGATGACTAGAAACGCAGGTGGAGTATGGTAGAAAAACTGATTGCACAAATTTCTGCAAACTACTTCGCTTAACATCTTGTTTATATATTTTGAAACTCAAACTGGATGATTTGATGACATAAACGTATCGCAAAGTAGCATTTATTATGATATTTCATGATATTAAACAAAAAATCTGGATCAAGTGTATGATAAGTATAAGCTGTAATACTATTTTTATTTAATTTTGATTTTTTTTTAATTACCTATCAATTTTTTATCCAGTGGACTTTGTACGTAATATTTATAAAGGCTACCATACCAGTTATGGGCTAAATCTATTCAATTCTCGAAATATTGAAGTTTTCATAAGGGTGAAGGATATTTTCGAGGGATGAACGATCAAAGTAGCGACGAAAGCGACCACAGACAGTGTGGTACACTAGCGGCATTAACCTCTCGGCAGCGTGTATGATTGGGTCGGCAGATGTCACTCGTTATGTAAATGGCCGAGTGTTTACGAGGAGACACCTTCGGTAACTAGCTCTCCACTCGCGGCTTCGTCGTAATGATGCGCTAGAAATGTCTTTTCGTCTTTTTACCTGTCCTCCTGTTCCTCGTATTGCATCGTGTTCTCCTCTTCGCTCCTGCGGTTGGCCAGCTTCGTTCGTTCGTCCATATCCTTCGGCGAACGGGTCTGATTGCTTTTGCTAGCTCGTTGCAGGTTAAATAATCGAAGATGCATTTGACGAAGACTCGACTTCGCGAAAGGTTCATTAAACTTCCCTCTGTTTCACCCTTAACCAAGAACTTTCTCTAGCCTCCAAAGTCTACTTGTACGAATTTTCTTTGAAACCATCTGAAATTATCGAATTCGTTTCTGTCCCAGTTTCCTTAATACGATAATCTCGTACGAATTTCTCTGATGAGTGGATTCAATTGGTGAATCCTATCTTCCATCCGGGTTACTAGAAGGTGGAAGTTCATTTCATCAAAGGACGCTTCAGGAAATTAATCGAACGGATTTATTAACCCCGTTTCATATCAAACGTCATCGATCTTCGATAGTCGATGATATTAAGAATTTAAATTGACTTCCTCGATTGAACGTTCGTTTGTTGAAGGAATTTCATTGTACCGGTAACTCAAATTCTTGCCAACCAATTCCCACCAATCCAAGAAAAGTTTGTGTTAACGTATATCAACGTATATATAATTAAAACTAAATTAACTTGAGACGCGTTATCGTGGTTTATGATGTCCTCGGACACGGTCATCGACGTGCCAGCTTCCATAGATATCCTGGTTACGGGCAGGCATCGGCCATTGACGGGAGAACCGACACGATCCTATCTGTCTTCGAAACGGTACCCAGTGTCCATCTTTTTGCCAATAACACGATCCCACGAGAGTCTCACGTTAATTACCGGCAGTCGAGGCGAATCGAGCGTTCGCCTCCTCGCGTCTTCGGGCCCCGCCAGTGGCAAGGTCGCGCGTGAACGGCTCCTCGCTGTCGCGAGATCGTATCTGTTCGATGACACGGACAACGATGATCGTTCCGCGCGCACTGTATCTCGATCTTCGCGAGACAGACACCGGTTGTTTCGAATTCTGTTCGCTTCCATGAACCAGCGGGTCCGCAATACCTTGCACGGCAAATCTCTTTCGAATTTGAACGGAACCCGAAGACCATTCTTGTACCTGGCCGCCAGACTGAGGATTAGCTTTGAAATTGTATTTTCTTCCAAGAAATTTGATTAAAAGGATAATGTCGAAAGATCTTCGGGTACGTACTTTGTAATAATCGTGTGGATCAGGTGTGAGGATAAGAAATAAAGAATCGAACTCGGTGGTGACGTTGCAGAGGCGGTGAAACGCGAATTTTCAGATAAACGAAGAATAGAAACCTTTTATTGGTTGAGTGGATCGTCTCGAGCCGAGGATCGTAAATCAAGCGACGAATCCGCGTAAATAGCATGGCCGAGAGTGGCGAAAGCGAAGAAACGTCGACGATATCCGCTCCGAGGCCGGAGAACTCTCTCGCCGTCTAATTGCGTTAGATAGGAACGGTCTTATTAATAACCTCCGCGTCCGAGGGATTATCCTGGCGTGGAACGATATCCAGAAACGAAGGAAACGAGTCCCGTTCGTGACGCAGGACGCGTGAGAGGCGAGAGATAGTGGACACGGCATTTCACTTAATGATAACCCGCCTCCTTTCGTTCCTCCCCCGCTCGCCGGTTCCCCTCGTCGACCATGGGGAACGAGAGGACTGGTCGTTCCTCTTATTCACGGTGCGTCCGCTTGTCCTCGCTATTATCGTCAGGCCGATCAGGAGCGACGCGACGCAGGGACACCGGTATCGAGGAACCCTCACGTTGTGTCTTTCTATGAAAATATTTTATGACGTGATCCTCCTGCGCTATGGTGGTCTTCGGAAAGTTCAGCACGTTAAGCATCACAATGAAAATGATTGTAGGTGGCAGAAAATAATTCCACCTACTGTTACTGATGTTATAGATAATTTTGTTTAATTTTATTTTCTCATACCAAATTCGTAGCGTCGGTTACCAACATTGGCGATAAATGTGGATGTAATAAATTTCGTATCATGGTACAGTCTCTAGTAACTTTCGAGTATAGGAAGAATGGCGAAACTTCCTCTCCTTATATCGCTATTTTCCCTGAGAAAGCTTTAACATACTCGACAGGTATTGATTCGCGACGGATGAACCACAAATTTTCTCCAGGATTTCGACCAATTTGCATCGAACATGAATTGTGTCAAGCAACAATCTTTGCCACGATTTGTCAAAAGACAAAGATCCACCGTGCGTTTGTACAAAGAAACGCATAGTTATCGGCAGGCGAGTCGGTTCGACGGTGAAAAGCGACGTTTCCCACGGTCAGACCGGATAATATCTATCCGAGCAGAAAGCGAGGCGTGTCAGCGCTCGGGTCGTTTTTATTTTTTCGTCCTGTGTCCGCTCGGCCTGTCGTTCTTCTCTCCTTCCACGAACGACGAGGATCCTTTCGGTCCTCGGGCCAGAAGTGCCGACACAAGTCGATATTGAAACGAAGGATTTGCATGCGCGTGTGATATCGGCCCGGTGTCTCGTTACACTCGCGCCAGCCCGCGTCATCGTCGTCGCGACGATGCCTGTACGACGCTTAAAGGAACGATGTACGCAACATTGACAAACTAGGTATGCAAATGCCTACTGCGAATACCCGAGGTAACGGCCGGCGATCAAAAGTCATGTAATGGTATGGCCACCATCAGACGGAATGGCCGTGGCGTGGGTGTACCGTTCCTGAAGATAAGACGAAGAGGACACCGAGGAGAGCGAGATCGTCCTGTGAACGCGTTGTTCCGGCTTGGGATCGTTTCGACGGCACGTCAACGAGTCCCAGGCTCGATCTTCTCCTCGCCGCGATAGAATTTATCGGATCGACTACGGCGATCGATCCCAAGAAACGATCGAGCGACGACATTTGCATTCGTTTCTTCGAGACAGTTCGAGAAATGGGAATCGTATGAATCTTCGAGCTGCTCTGGTAATCGTTGGCTTAGAGCGGGCTCGTAAAATTTCCAAATCACGGAAAAGGTTGATCGTTAGCTGGACTCCTCGCGGCTAATTGCTCGTTCGATCGTTCGCTGGTTCGATGTATCCCGGTTTCGAGAGGATCCTGGCGCGAGGTTCGTTACGAGGCGCGGCGTGTTGGCGAAATAAAAAAAAAACGGTCGCTCGTAAAACTTCCGAATCGTAAAGAACGTCTCCGGGAATCATTAGTATACAAGGTACAAGTATCCCGCATAACTAAGCGGACGGCGTGTTGCGAACGGGCTCGCCACTTACCGGGCACGCAGCCGGGCAAGCAGATAATAACGCGACGAAGAAACTAGTTGGCTCCCTTGCGGGGTCCTGCCCTCTCGTCGCCCGGTTACAGCGTGGCGCGCGGATTCCTCTCGCCGCGGAGCGGTTAGCGCAAGCAGACGCGTCTGGAATGCTAGCAAAATCGTCGCGCACGATGGAATCGCAGCCGGCTGCCCTAGGCGAAACGTGTTCGCGACCCCGGGATTCTTCGATGCCCGGTTTAGGAGCTGAATCTCGCGTATAAATTCGGAGTATGCGACGATAGCTGTGATCACCTCGGTATTTTCGCACTAACGCCGCTATAATTGATTTCTTATTTACCGTGTCCCGCGTTCGCA
Organism: Stelis phaeoptera; assembly: GCA_943735885.1. Classification (NCBI taxonomy): domain Eukaryota; kingdom Metazoa; phylum Arthropoda; class Insecta; order Hymenoptera; family Megachilidae; genus Stelis; species Stelis phaeoptera. The sequence continues at coordinate 6,138,704 of OX030939.1, read as the reverse complement.
GAATCCGCTGGGTAATTTGCGATTTTTTTGTCGCCCGGTTCGAGGGAACTGTCGGGGTAACAATCTGACACGAGATTCCGGAAATTTCCTTTGTATTAGTCGCGAAAATTGTTTCAGGGAAGCGGTTGATTTCTTCATTGTTTGCGTATTTTTAATGCGTCTTCGACACCGTTTTACGGGAACTTCGGGGACCAGACGGAGAGAAAAAGTCCCGGCGGAACGACCGGTATCCATATATTTCGCATTAGGTATTCATGCTGCAGTACGAGCAAAAACTGGCTACATCTGTTACAGGATGTGTTGGCAAAAAATAGTGAGCCTTCCGTCCGAAACGATTTATCTCGGAATACCAAGTGATTCCGTGACGCGGACCGAACCGAGATACCCTCGGCGTCTATCGAATTAGCCGTACAATTACGAATAGAAATTAACCTCCGGACGACGGATCACGGAGAATTTTTATCTCCATTCTTGACATTTGCAAAGCGTTCCTTTAAATATCAAATTCTATTTCTTCGTAATTGAAATATATCGTTAATGTTATATTTCTTTTCGCCTAATTTCAATCAGAACACTACTATGAAACTACTATGTAATTCAAATCCGGCCTTCAGAAACTATCAAGGTTCCCTGTGGACCATTTTTAAAATACATCACGGAATTCTCGAAACGGAGAAGCGTATCGCGACTCGCAGGATTTCGCGAGCGGCGAAGCAGACGACGTGTTGCATATTTTACATTCTGCTGACGTTTGCGCCCGGACACAGTTCGTTCTACGGTGACCAAGCGGCGAGAGTGTCGGCAAAAAGTATGGCGGTTCCGAGGCGAACGAAACGGCAGAACCGGGGCCCGCAGCCGGGTCACCAGTCAGTTTTGTACTTTTTGTCCAGTGGCTGGAGCGGCCGTGCAGTTGCGGTCGCGGCGGTTGCGGCTGCTGCGGCGGCAACCGTCGCTCGGTATGCGAGCCAGCCTCCAGCCAGGACATCTTTTGACCCGCGAGGACCTCGTGCCTAATTTGTGATTCCGTTCGTCTACGAACAAGCCGCCGTCCTGCTCTTCGCTCTGCTCCTGTTTCCGGATATTTTTGGGAAACTACGGGGTACCATTCGTTCTGTACCACTCCTGACGAGCGAGTGTGTTTTTTTCTTGGATCCTTGATCGTGTCAATTTAATAACAATGAACTTGGGTATTTGGGGAAAATTGATTAATTTTCATAGAAATTCGAAATTATTCATGGTAGGTCTCAATAATCTGTGCTAATGACAATATACGAAGATGAGGAAATTAATACGGCCCAATTTGATACAGGAATCAGAACGGGCATAAAATAATGCCTTCGACCAATTTACGAAATTAATAACACGAACGCTGAACGGTCAGGCGTGTTGCGCAACACGAATGGATACGTGCTTTAGCTTAATTAGTAGTTACACTCGATTACAGCCTCTTGACGATCGTTGGGAGCGTTTCGATTCGTTCCCTGCTGATTCCTTGGAGAACGTTTATATCCTTGCTAGGGAGCTCTTAACAGTAAATTGAAAAAGGCAGTAAAACAAGTCTTGCGATACGGTCTCCTCTAAACGTAATTCCATCTTATAGTTTTCATAAGCTCGCTATCAACCGACGGACGATAATCGATTTTTCGCTATGATTTCATCGTTTTCATTCACGAGTCCTCGAGCGTCGACCTTTGCCGTTATTAAAACACAGTCGACGGTTTTCTCCTCGGTGTATAAATCGTAACAGTTTCTTCCCCGGCTAGCAATTTACTCCCGATCGAAAGGAACGTTGATTAGAAGCGATCCGGCTCGTCCCTCTATCGACCGATTCAATTTATTTCTCCTGCTCACGGTCGCGTTACTTCGAACCCTTTGAATATGCATGCTTTCCCGCGATCTGCATTCAACGCGTTCCGCGTTGCGTCACAGCGAGTCGAAGCCGAGTACAATCGAAATGCATCGTGTTCGATCGTTAACGCGTCGACTGCCGCGTGTAGCCTGAGATTTTCTATAACCGAATAATTGATAAAAAGAAAGATCGAATAAACCAAGGACCATGATTATTCATAATACGAAATTGGAAGGTTGGATTTACAAATTAAGCAACTGCATCATTAATGATTAGGATTTTACTTGTGACAATCGCTTGTGATTTCTGCTCTCGAGCGTATGCGTGCCCTTGCTAACGTTCGAACCGGTCGCGAGAAGGACCTGCTCGCGGCAAAAAAAGTTTCTTTTGAAGCGCGCTGCGCAACGAACAGGTCGTATTATCAAGACGTATCCATCGGAGCGATCGAATCGTTTGGTCGTCTCGTGGAGGTCGGCGACGGTCTCTCGGACGAACCCGTTCACCGAATGTCGGTGGCTGGGTCGGTCGAAAATTTTATTTAATATGAAATAAAACGCATTCCCGCGTGCTGTGCGTGCCAACGACGACGAAGAGGGCATCGACGCGGCCATTGTGTTTCTCCTGTTTGCCGGCTCTCGGACGTAGGTATCTACGGATCGTCGTGGGTTCTCAACCTTGTCGTTCGGGACAATATCATCCTCGTAATAAATCTTTAATTGCAAGATTATTTGCACTCGCCCTTGGAATCATAAAACTTCCACCTGTAAGTTTGAAGATTATTCTTATTCGATTCGGCGTCGTGCCAAGCTTGTGTGATACGCTGAATACTCTAGAATCTGATGCGAAGGAATATTAACGCGCGTAATATGCGCAGAACATAGATTATTCATGTGCAATTAAGTTTTTTTTTTGTCTAATACCAGAACGTCTAACGTTGTTTGCTTCAACTCGTACGAGCAGCTGTTAACCTTTATACTTTTTACAGTTCGTAATTAGTTATAAATAAAGTTTCTCGAAGCGAATGACGTACATTACAAATACAAAAGATTTATTAATAAACACATCATTAAAATGCAGTCCAATCATAGGATTCTTAGTCAGACTGGACATTGGATTTCAAGGCGAAAGGTTAATAGATTCGTGTTTCTTCGTGATTCTTGTTGGTAGGAATGATTTCGTTGGTGTCCAAAGGAATCGAAGGCCAAAGATGCAAAGAGAATCCCTGGCCGATGGACGTTTCTTCCCGAGGCTCGCACACCGGTGCAAAACGTGCACGGATAGCAAGCCGAGGACACTGTCGCCACTGGCAAAAACCCTATTGAGTTAATCAACTAATTTATAATTAAAATTCCACGGTGGGAGCCGAGCGGAGTTGCACGGACCCTTCTGTCTCGCGGTTAAAACGGCGCAAGAAGCGAAGCGAGCCTGAACGTCTGGCCCCACCCCCTTCCGTTTCGCGGTAATCGTCGTCAAATTCATAGAACACCAATTAGCCGTTCATCGACACTCTTGCCTTTGCTGGTCCGTTTGTCTGGTCACGGTTCCATCGTCGAAAAAGTCGACCTAGTTTCGTTCTGGAGTTTAGACCCGTTCCGGATAGCGGTTCGTCCGGTTCCTTCTTGTCGCGTTTGGTAGAACAGTGACGTATCTCAGAAATGTTAACAGAGACCTTCAGAACCTAAAAAGTTAGCTAAATTATGAAAGAAGACTAAATTTATTATATTACCAAATGGTTGAGTAAATGATAATTTTCTACCGCGTCGTGTGTCCGCTTGAAGACTTACTGGGAAGAACGTGAATACAAAATGGCGGGAAGTGCAATGTACGGCCGGTCGATTCGCGTTAACGCCGTTTATAGGATCGGTCGATTAGAAAAATTCGCGAAGCTGTTAGGGCGTCGAACAGGAGAAAGAAGGTAACGAAGCAGTAAGAGAGACGCCATTTACAGAGTCCTTGTCGCTTGTCGTGCTTCGACGAGCACGATGTCTGGATCGCATTAATTACGCGTATTGGAGCCTCCAGTTTTCCGTGACCGTATCAAGATCACCCACGTAGACGCATGATTTTTCTCAACGTCCAGGTCCTCGACCTTACACTGGCGCAATGTGAAAAATCTATCGTAGAAAATGCTTTTCGATCTCCGTCGCTTTAGCTCCGAGCCGAGACGGAAGTCTGCAGAAGCGGTCTTCTATTTGTCCACGCGAGCTCGGCAGTCGCTCAAGGTTGCTATTTCTCTTCTCGTTACGTAAGAATGCCAGGCATTTCTAAATGCGCTGAAAACACCAACCGCATACCTACAAGTTTACAGTATCTGTCTTGAAGACGGATAAAGCCTTGACAAGGAAGAAAAAATGGATAATAACATCCCCGGTGCAGAACTTCGATTGTTCTGGGTGAAACTGGACTCTTAGAATTGTATACATAGTACGATGTGTAAACTATGTTGGAAAATTATTAGTCGACAGCTCGTAATAAAAAGGGTTAGGTGTTAAAGTGTCAATATTAATTAAGGGAACTGAATTTTTAAATGGTTTTGTTGTCAACAAGTGGAATTACCTTCCATACTGTTGCAAGCTCCTTTAATTGTCATTCCAGAGGGAAAATCAGGGCACAATTTCGGAACGGAACGCGATCTTCCCGCGTCTCGAGCCAGTCTCAGCGCGGACGGGCAGGCGTCGGGCCTCGAACGGGCATAACGAGTTTTTGCCGTTGGAAATTTGTTAAGGGGAATGTAAAGAGAATAAGTGGCGATTCCCTTTCTACCGGTCCCTTCGTGTCCGACCGGCTGGTTCCCGTGGTGGCGTATATAGGAGTGGAAGCCGGTCGCGGCTGACTCGGTTGATTGACTCCCGGGAATTGAAGGCACGGGGATAGCAGAAACGAGCGGCGCTAGCTTAGCGAGACTTAAAAAGGAACTGGAGCCCGTACCTCGTGGTTGCCTTTTTGCGATCGCGGCGACCCCCTTTAAGCGCGAGCGGATCGACGTGCTCGCGTTTCAACGGTGTCTTTCGGCCCTCAGAAACGATCCGACTCGACGATCCTTCCTTGTCCACGTTGCTTTTCCCGCCGCCGACCCCGTCCTTACCTTCGACATCCGACTAGGTGGCTGCCTTCCCGCCGATCCATGGGAACTGTTGCGATCTAACGGGAGAACCGATAGGTGGGATTTCCTATCACCGTCAAACGCTCGGATCTCGATGGTATGCGTCAGATACATTGGAGAAACGTGCTTCTATTTCCCTATATGAGATTTCGTATCCTTGCATCCGTGTCTGATGCATGTGCCTGTCTACTTTGAATTTATTGCGATAAGTTTCGATAACGCATGGGAAATTTAGAATTTTCTCCGCAGGAAATTGTAGATGTTATTTGTCTTGCTTTTGCTGTCATACCGTTCGTTGATTTGTCAGAAAATAGAGGTCAGTTATCAGGTTTGGAGAGGCAACTGAAAATTTTTAGAATTTCTCGAATCTTTCTTAATCCTTTGAAGTTAAATCAGACTAATAGGCTACGGTCGTTTTTAAGATCTAGAGATCTAAATTGTACAAAAAAAAAAAATCTAAAGTGTTTCAGATATAATTCCAATCTTCGAACGATCCGTCATTCTCAAAATGATTCCGAGAGAAAACGACGACGCGACGCGAAGCGCAGTCTGTTTCGTGGAATCGCGTTAATTAAGGCAATTAATCGAGAAAGGGTCCGCTCGGTCGAAGTGTCAGCGATGGACGATGGCGCAGGTCGTACCAGTGGATCGAAGTGAGACGTTAAGTGCGCCTCGTACGTTTTCGCTGGTCTCACAAATTCCCATTAGGCGCGATCCACGAGATCCCTCGATTCTTTGGACGGTGTTAAACGGCGGCCGGAGCTTTTTCGTCGGATCGGTCGGCGTGTTGGATTCGGTGGATTCCGGGCGTCCGGGTGCCCCATTGTCACCGTTCGTCCATATTAGCGCTGGCTTCACGGTCGTGGACGGGTCGCCGAGATTAATTAGGGACGATGTTTTAGCGACAAAAATGAGCCGTGGACAAGAAAGCGGCCGCCTGCGGTCGCCCTAACTAACCGAACCGAACGCCAACGAGTGGCCCGATCACGAGGGGTCGAGGGGAAGAGGATCGTTCGCTCGTCACCCCCGGTCGCAAGAACGTGCTACAAATTAAGCCCAGATCGGCAGAAACCATCTCGAAAATTCGACCTGTTCGTTCCTCCTTCGGCTCGATGGAGGAGAGAGAGGAGTCGGTACGCGAACGACCCAAGAATTCCCACCGCCCAGATCGAACCGTGAGATTCGAACGTTTAATTGGTCCTTATCCGGAGCGTGTCCGCTGCGAAAAATGTGCTTAATGTTTTGACTGGAACGGCAAGAGCGTCGTTTATACGGATAACGTTGCTGAGCTTCGATCGTTAAGAAAACGGTCGATTTTTTGTCAATTTTTTCGAACGTTATATTTCCTCGTGATTCGATCCTTATATTAATCAAGTGTTTTAATTCTAGGTTTCCAATCCATTTATCCTACGTGGTTTCGTTCTGTCGTATCAAAATTATCACTTGGTCTATTATTACTCTAGTTATTTAAAATTCCAAATTTCGTTGAACATTTACCACGGTAAATGATATTTGAAAGACGCGTTAATTTTCACAGGAACCTATCGCCTATTTCAATGATAATTATCTGAAGATAATTCATTATTAACCGTGAATTCGAAATTGAAACAATTTATAAATAAATCAAAATGTATGACGCGATTGGTCGCCACGTAGCCCCTTACGTTAAAATGATTCGTCGCCTTGATCTTCTAGATCGAGACTTTTTTGGAGGCCCGTCGATCGGAGGGATTCGATCAAATCTAAAAATCTCCGCTCGTCGTCGAAAATACACCAAGATCCGTGTTCGTCTAACGTTGCCAGAAGCGTGTAAAGAAGATTTCGACGGCGATTTCGAAACGTTCGGTCAGAGACGATCCATGAATACGTCGGCATACGTCGGCGGCGTTCTAGACGGGCCTCAATTTTGGCAGCGTCGAAACGATTACCCGCCGGATTTATCGCGCTCGTTCCGTGTCATCGTGTCATTCATCGCGCGGTCTATTCGGATCCGCGCGCCGTTTTATAGACGCGCCGCCAATTTTCACCCCCGACTTGTCTCCATAACTTTCGTCTATATTTAAGGCGACTGTGTATTATACACTTTAGAAGTCTCGTCGAGTTGTCCCTTTCCGGGCAACGGGCATTATCGTGACGATTTATTCTCGCGCCTTTAATTAACCGACTGTTCGTCAGCCTCAGGATGAAAAACAGTGACCCTATTCGTAATGACGATGTTTGATCCTAAAGTATTTATTCACTTATAATAAATTATTCTATGTCCCGGGTACCAGCCACTCGATAACGCTAAAAGGTGGGAATTTGTTTGAATTTGTACCTAATAGAATTTCTAATCTATCCCATTACAAATGTTATCTTCTTGAAGGGTTCGAACGAATTCTGGTACCGTTTCTGTTATTTTTCATCGTCAGAGGTCGTTCTTGGTTTCTCGATCATTTTCTAACGGATAAGAAAGACAGCCGTCGAATAACTCTATGCTCGAGGAGGACTAAGAAGAGAACGAAGAAGCCTCGGTAGGGATGAGCCGGAAGAATGCACGGCTAATTCCGGGTTAATTGGCTCTCGGTGTTAAAGAGCGTTTCACGACGAAAAACTCACTTTCCGCGGAGCCCCGTGCAAAAGGGAATTAAGAGTGCGAATGGCATTCTTGCCGTGCGACGCCATAACGGCCGGATGAAGGAGGCACAATTACGGTTGCAAAAATGCGAAAATCCGTTTCTTCCTAGGCTACACCTTTTGTCGCGTATAATTGAAACGTACGATGACGAGAGGCATCGCCGGTCGATGCGCTTGTTTTTCCGATCGGGGAACAAAATGAAGCGATCCTGAAGACCGTCCGCTCCAGGAAACGATCTTTCCTTATGGTCGATTACGGTCGATCGTTGCCGGCTGCAACAACCGTGATCGTTGGACGCGATACACCGAGCAATTACAAAATAAGCTCACGATCGTGTGGAACAAAACGTAATAATAAGGCAACGAGTGTTAAACGCGGCGACGCCGCGCCGGTGCATTTCACGGACGACTGACGTCGCGGCGCAACGGCTTCCTTTTCCACCCATTGTCACGATCGTTCGCGTACGCGAACGATCTCGTAAAGTGTGGTAATTGAAAGAAACACACGGTGACTCGATCGAACGCGTTACGGAACCACAATGGAACGCGACCGGTTGGAATATTGATGGAAATTGGTTGTCAAATCCATTGGAGGATAAGATCGATCACGAAGTGGGCAATCAAAAAACTGTTGTTAATGGAACACGATGTATCGACGTTGTCGGCCCGAGAGGCAGAATTTGAAGTTTCCTTTCGTCTTTGTCGGATATAAATTAGCTACGGGGTGACATTTTGCATCCAATTCAATCATTTGTTAGGTTGACAGGAAATTAATGTTGGTTTTCATACTATGTCACAAATCGGAATAAGTTTTTTTTAATCAATGCAAGAGCCATTGCAGTTTACACGTGTTTGCCAACAAACTGTCAGTTTGTTAATTCCAGTAGCGCAGAATTAACAAATCTTCATCTTCGATGCTTTCATCTCGACTTCGAAATTTTTTGAACGGTATCTTCTCAAAATACACCGTTGATATTACGATTTGCAGCTACAGCTTTATGACCCGGTTTATATTCATATAAGAATATTACACGAACTTGTTTAGTATCCATTGTACAGTCAATAACTTGAAGTGAGCATAAATCAACCGTAAAAACAAACGCATACCTATCAGTAAAATGATATTGGAAAGTAAATAGAATAAAATGAACTGTTATTCCAAAACCAATCGTCAAAGTTCGAAAACTCGAAAACCGACGTTAATTTCTTACCAACCCAATTCTTCAATATTTCAGCTTCCGAAACGTTCGACTCTCTCCATGGTCCGTGGTCCGAGGGTTGATCTAGGTCGTATTACATTGGCAAATTTTTCGAAGCAATTATACAAATGACCCATCTAAACGCCACAGCAGTCCAGAATCTCCTAGCGATTCACGGACGAATATATCCATGGACAGGATTTTGCATAACCTAGAAGCCTGAGCGGTCACTCATAATTCCCTGCTAGATAATCTCTGCGTGGGTAGTACACGCGGCCTCCCAGCTATCTGCGTTTGTCTATCTCTATTTATTATTCCTAGGCGCGACTCGGTGTCTCCGCGAGCGAGATAGGTCTGCGGCGTGCAACGTGCCCGCTCGAAACGGGCCCAAGAACACGCGAGAGGAACGCTCGGAGGAAAGAGAAAGAGCCCAGCCAGCAACCGTGCACGGTGCGTTCCGTTTGCTCATGGCTCGCGTATACCATGCCATTTACATATGTTGCGGGCACACCGGCCCGAAAGGGAGAGAACGAGCACGGATTTTTCGCACGCTCCGTCCTGCTCGGATCGTTGCACGGACCGAGTCGTGTTCGAGCTGACTAACCCATTAGCACCCTGGCTGCCGATCGACACGGGGAATCGATCGATAAAGGCGCCGGCGGACGCTTCCTGTCCACTTCCATTCGCTTCTGCTCGCGGTCAACTTGCTCTACCATCTTGCGGTTCCTCGGCAACGATGGTGGAGTTAAATCAGGAAAACACGATAGAAATTCGGTTCTTTCTTTAATAAACTATCATCTATTCAAGCCATATTTAACGAGCACATACGTTATCTTCTTTTAACAGACAATTTTCGAAAATCCTAATTCCCAAAGGGGTTAATATCTAAAATTGGTGCAATTGAATGAAATGTTCTTCGAAGAATTTTTTAGTTTCTGTGTCTCGTTTCCTCCTTTCTTCTTCGTAGTAACGTAGATTGTCGGCAAACGCGACACAATCAACTCGATCCTTTCGGCGCACCTTAATGATCGTAATTAACAAAGCGGTTCGTTACACTTGTAACTCTAGCGTTTCTCTGCCGGTTCGGTCAGTTTTCATGCTGACTTTTCTCAGCTCCGTTCGAGGAAACTTGTCGGGTCAACGATTTAATCGCGACCACGGAAAACTACTTATTTGAATTACCTTTCGCGAACATCCGATTAATAGGGTAATAAACTTGAATCACCTAACCGCTTTATTAATTTAGATTAATCCCGAAATGTATTTATAATGTATGGAGTAAAAGAACTTCCTATTTATCTTATGGTGTAAATGACGGGGAATATCAATTCGAAATTCAATGGTATTAAATAAGAAATTTCCACGTTTAATTAAAGAAGTATAGCCACCTACGTTACCCATCTTGACTGATAACCGTCTATTTTATCCCCGGTACTTAATTCTTTTTTATGACACCGATCATCATAAAATTAATCTTGATCTCAGTCATTATATCGTAATACTTTTACACCGAATTGATTCGAAACAGTCAGATAATTGGTCCACGATTCGATCGTAAAAAACCGCAACAGTTTGCACGCGAATCGATCGAAAGAAGGAAACTGGTTCTCGTTGGTTCCCCGAAGAATGACAGCAATAATCTGTTCGAGCGCCGATCCGTTTCTCTTCTCGGCTAAGCTCTCGCGGACGGGTCGGCGCGCGCCTACGGTAACGAGCAACTTCAGCCGGCTTAATTAGATTAATTAGATTGCTGCCGGAGCGGATCGTGGGTTCCGAGATCTGTCGTGATCGCCTCCGTTGACGTTACGTTTTCATTTCTGCCCGACCACTCATCCCGCTTTCCTTCGGCGAACGCGCGTGACTAAATCTTTATCTCTTTGATGTATCGCGAATATTGCCCGTTGATTACTTCCTGGTACGACCACGTCGTCCATTCCATTCGCCATCGTGAATTGTCGGCTCGAAGCATCTGCGTGCGTTAGAAATACATGTTTATTAACGCTGTACCTACTGCAGCCATCTACGTATGCAAATTTCAAAAATGATTGTTGTAAATCTTGATGGTTTTAAAATGTAGGATGGCGTTAGAATTCTTTTATACTGAAGTGCTTGTGTTAAAATTAATTACCAAATCGCGACAAGATTCCAAGTATGAAAATTAGTGGATCAAATTTGATTGAAATATTATTGGATTTTTTTTTGGATTTGGAATGATCCAGAGACCCCAACGAGTTAATTGCGAGTTTATGCAAATAATTTCCTTCGATCTATCGATGTCACGCCCGAACTTAATCGTTTATGAGCGCGATTTTTCACGTCCGCGATATCAACATCACGTCGCATGCTAATTTTCCCGAATCGTATATCAAAAGCGTAATCTATCGCGCGCCGCTCGGCGCCATGGAATCCTTAACGATGTAATTAATATGTAAACTGTAAAATCTGTCGGCCAGACAGTCGGCTCTGCCTATAAATATGTATACGACAGATCGGTCGGTGGATTCTTCGTTATAGATCGCGGCCGTTTACTCCTTTTTTTCCTCTTTTTCCCTTCGACGTCGAGATTCGCGGCATCTTTCAACGTTGCCCGACGAAGGTGGATCGAAGATCGGTCAGCTCGGTCGGTTTCGTAATTAATATCGACGTTTCGAGCACCGAGGGCCATGAATATTTATGGAACGAGGCGCGAGCGTCGCGCTCCCATGCACACATTGTTACGAATCCGCGTCACAACCTTAGCGTCTTTAGCCCGTCTGCAACGCGAAGAGGCACGAATTATCGAGGATTATTCATTCGCCCCTATATCAGACTCGTTGCACGGTCGCGCGAAGTAATTAATATATAAATGGCGAGACCCGGGCGCTGGGAATGCCTATAAATATTTATACATTGTATTATTCAGACGGTGAAACGAGCCGGGTAACGACGCGATGCCGCGTCGGCTAATCTCGTCGAATAGAAAAGGCGGATTATACGGGTGATAATTTGCGACCGAGTCTGGATACGAATCCTTGGCAAGAAAGAGAAACCGAAGTGTCGTCGTTAACCCTTTGACGACGATGAACGCATATATACGCACATAAACGGAGGTTGTCGATGAATGTTTTTTGAAACAAATTTATTATATCAAAAATTGTCTATACTACATATATCAAATTGTAGTAGTTATCTACTGCATCGGTTGCATAGAATGATTGCCTTCGAAACACATTCTTTGCGATAAATTCGCTCCAGTTAAAAATGTATGTTTCAACAAAGATGCTGTAATTTTAGGAACTTAGAAATTTCGATATTTAGTAATTAGAAATATAATATCATATTATTAAGATCTCTCATACAACTCCGAATACCATGGTCCCTGAATAACTTCTGTTTGCTCTGCTTTAATTCCGAATGTTTTTTAATCTCGTCAACGAAGGTCAAGATCTTGAAGACCTCACCTCGAACCGGGCAAACTTTTTGGTCGTTAATTAGTTGCATTTTTAACGATCTTCGGCCGCGTTGCACACACGTGCAGCTGGTCAAAGGAAATGGAAGACGGTTAATTTTGAAAGCAGTCAGTTCGTACGCGTCGTATAACGTTCGTCATTGTGTCGGCTTTTCAGCGACGTTCATCGAATCCTTTGACAGACACACGCGGCAATCAGCGCGAAACATGTATCGCGAGTCGCCCGTTTTCAGAGTGTAATTACCGGTCGTGCTTCTAAGTATTCGTTAACGGATCCTGTCCGTTGCGGGACCCGACGGGTTTAGATCGATGCCTCGGGGAACTCTTCTGCATTGTGTCGAATTAGTCGCGACTCGATCATCCCGTCACTCCAAGGATAATTAAAAGACCATCTCAGCAGTCGGTGTTAATGATCCTGGGAAAACGAACGATGTTACGTCGTTCGCTGGGAACATTGACGTGTAGCACGTTCCCTCAGCAAACTGTACGCAATCTCTTCGAGTCAGTGTTTTGAATCAACTAGTTATATATTTTCTGCATAAACTTCTCGTTCCATTATTATCGAGCAATTCGTCGATTTGGATAAATCCAAAGTGGCAAGTATAAATTACTAAGTGCTGCAACCCCATATATTAATCGTTTGAAGTGTCATCTTTAATAAGAGACGTAGATAACACGGACCATCGCAGATTTTGCGCTTCGAGCGGCCACTGAGCGGGCAAAATCTGTCGACATTAATCAGACATTAGCTTGGTAACTTTGTCCCGTAGATGGAATCGTTTCTGCATCAAAGTTTTTCTGGAAAAGGATGGTTATCTCGGAACGGGCGAACAGCTCGTTTATCGAGCTCGGTTGGCTGCGAAACGAGCAATCCAGGAGCGATAAAGGAGGAGGGCCATCTCGAGCACAGCAATTTGGGAAACGGTAACATTTCGCGAAGCGGTACAACACCCTCGATCGAGTTTAGGGCTCCATTCGGGAGCGTTTTCACGGTCAACTCGCACTTTCATCCCCGTGTACACCGCTGTCCAACCACTCTGCCCAGCATGATTGCCCGTACGATATATACACCCAGGATCCGCGATGTACGCTGTGTTATTTTAATGTAAAATCTGCATAACGGAAGCCATCGATCGTGGCAGTCGACAAGGGGGTGAGAGTTAATTAAAAAAAATTCAGTAGCCAAGGGTAAATAAGGTAAATTAAATTTTATGGGCACGAGCGTTTAATCCGGCACGGTGCGTGCGCGTATTTATCAGTTACCAGCGGGGCCTTCGATCGGGTCTGACGTAATGGGCACGATTTTCGGGAAGGACCATCGACCAGCGATAAGATAAACATCCTTGGTCGATCTCTGTTGCTCTTTTATGGTCGATCGCGTATACCTGTCCATATTCCTCGATACTTTGGCCCATCTTGCTCTCCCATCAGCCTCCCTCCCCATGATTTCCTCAGGTCCGATCGAATGGCTGCCTGTTGGATCGTGCGACAATTAAAATGGAAATCTATTGCTAACATGCGTTACCAGATCCAGCAAATTAAGCGGAAAAGTTGAATGACGTCGGGGAATAATAGCATAATTAATGAATTGGTGACGTCGTGACCGGATTAATTTAATTCCAAAGGGGTGTTATCTTAATCCCACGCGTGTGTCGAACAAGAGAATTTTTTTCCAAAATGACATGGTTTCAAAAATGTATAGAAATCGAGAGGATTGAGCGTTCGAAGGGGACGATTTGACGTGTTCGAGTGACAGAACGTGCAACAACGATTCTTACAAGCGAAAATACGACGGCGTTAAAGTAGCTTTTACATCGTATTCAGAAACGGATACGAGCCGGTTAACGCGGATCGTACAGCGAGGATTTTCCTCGTCGGATTTACCCTAATAGCGATTCTTACGAGTTTCCAGGCATCGCGGACCTTTTTTTCGATGCCCGAACGGACCCTCGAACGACTGTTTGCTCGGCTTACGGCTCGAAACCGCCACGACCCGGCCTGTAAACCCGCGTCGTAATATTTATTAGGCGATAAAGCCGCGAATGAATCGGAATGAAGATTCCCTCGGACGTAACAAGAAGTTTCATACATTTTAAGCAGCAATTATTTGATTCTGTTCGTTAAATTAAATGATTTGTTAATCGTTCGGGTTGTCAATACGCGGGGCATAATGATTTACTCTCGCAAAGATCGTATTAGAAGGATGATTTATCGATGCTCGTGACCGCTGCAGACAGGATGCATAAACTCGAACGGTTCAAATTTAATGACAGTATATAAACAGCGAAACGTGCTCGAAAGATTTATGTAAAATTGTTTGGTATGTTGATAAATAATTCATTCTTCTTCTTAACACAAATTAATTTTAATTGAACACCTATGAGAGAAGCAACGGAAACAAACTGTTGAACGACTCTTAGTATTGATGCATACGATAGAGTAATAAATTACAAAAGGAAATTAAAAAACTTCTCTTAATGACTTGTATTGCAAGTATAAGTTCTACTGAGGTAGCCAATCTATTAACACGTTCATCGTCACAATGAAAATGGATGTTGCCAGACATATTCAAGTTCTAATTAAGTTTTCAAATTAACCCTTTAATGAATCAATTCGTATTATTACCATAATTCCAAAATATACAGGACAATTTTAACTTTCGAAAGCGAATCAATGTTGTGGCGACAGGTCAGTGATGAACTTCACAAAAAAAAAAGGGGGAGGGGGGTAAATTATTAATCGACAGACTTAGTGGAGTAACATCGAGTTATTCCCTGATTCGAAGTAAAAGATTCCGAAACCGTTTCCAATTTTCGTCCCTAATTTCTCGTCGCCCTCGCGCGTTTCCGGTGGGAGACGCGTCCTCCCTCGCGAGCGAACTTGCGGTCGCTCAACAAATAGATTACGTGCTCGTCGAGGATTTTCCACGGGGTTGCTCCTCGCACACGCAACTCACGTACACATCCGCCAGGATGCGGCTCAGCCCTTCGTGTCCTGGCTTCCCTGTGTGCGTGCGTCTCTCCTCTCCAAAAATTGCAACGCGTTAGCTCGAGATCCACTAACCATTCCATTATTAAATCTGCGCCCGTAGTGCCGTATGCCACGCGAAACTGGGGAACGTTGGGAGGGGGAGTTGGCATTAAGATTCAGTCGGCGTCGAAACCATCGAAACGACGAAGACGAAGGCGAACCGCACGATTCGTCGAGAGGAGCCGGCATAGATTAGCTATAATAATTCGATTCATCCTGGCGTTTAATCTCGTCGTGATAACGCATATTAATTGAGCCAAAGGTGTTTCGTTTAATTGCTTTCCCGTGGCCATTTCTACCGGTGAAATTGGCGGAAATGACGGAATCTTCTTTGCAATGCGATGTTCAGTGGGGTTAACACTTTTGCTGGTATTCGCACTTCCATCTTTTCTCTTTGCAAATTAATAATTATTGTATTGTTTACCAAACAACGCGTATCATTGTGGAGCAAATTTTTCGCTATCCCGGTCAAACTTTCTTCGCTAGCAGCGAACATCTTTGAAACCAATTTTGAATTAATAAAAATACCGGTGATGTGTTTTGATTAAAATATCATGAGAATGTTAATCAGACAGCACAGAGTTGTTTCTTAATGCGAAATGTCTATTAGCCGTGATAATTAACATCGATTACGCTAAATCACGAGTCGAGCTGTTAGCAAATCGTGGTAAAGTTCAATGCTTTTTCGGAATACATTAAGATCCGTCGCGGAATCAATTACGAACGCGTAAGCGATTCGCAAACTTAATTTCCCATTAGCATAGTCGCACTTCGTTCGTCATTAAGGTTGTTTATTTGCCAGAACGATGGAAGTTGAGTAACTCGCACGGGGATACGTAGGCGCTTCATTAGAGATTGTTCGCGCGATTTGGCCAACGATCGTCGAACGATAAGAGGATTTTTTTTCGCGTCGACGGATTATGAAAAGCCCGGGGGCTTGTTGAGGAAGCAGAAAAGAAAAAACGTTAATTATCAGCTGGAACGTAACCGGTAATTGTCGTGTCTCTCTCATGGACGCTCGTGTGACCGTAACCATCGCCGGTTGTCCGACGGATTTTACTTTCAAATGGCCGAGCGTATTCTCCTCAGATTTTAATTCCCGATGAGGACACCCCCTTTCCGTCGTGGTGCCCAATTACGTTTTAGACTTTAATTATTCCACAGAGAACGATCCGATTCACGGACAACGCTTGGGACGTAATTCGGTGTCGAGACTCTTTTACATTTCTTTGCCCAAAAGTTTGAAGAGTTTAATAACGTTACGTACGAATCTCAGTTTTCTGAAGCATTCGCTGTGGATTTTGATTTTTTCTTAAATCCAAGCGTTTCAAAGTATGCAAAGTAGACCGATGAAAAAGCAAGATAATCACTATGTCCAGCTTGAAAATTGACAGGGCACCGGTGTCATTTGCGGCTCTCCGATAAATCCTTCGTGGCCCCGCGCCCTTCGGTGTCCTTCTTCCGCTCGGCATGCCCGGTCGAGCAGAAGAACGGTTCCAGCGGCACGATTTACCGTCGAAACGGGTGGAACCGTCGCGAAAAACCGGAACGTTCCTGACGGACGGGTGACTAAATCGACCCTAAAGTAGTACCGTCGCCCGGCACAAAGAGACACGAGGCGACCCAACGTGCCGGATGAAACGAACGAAGAGGAAAGAAACGTCGAGTTCTCCACCTGTGTGACGGTGGACAGGACTCGCGAGGAAAGAGGAACGAAGAAGGAGAGAAAGCACCTTGGCCTGTTCTTGTCGCAGCCCCCCGGCTCCTCTCAGAAAAACCTCGCGCCTGTGATCTTACCGCGCGAGTGAGGATTTAGAGTTGTTTATCTACTTATTATGTCAGACCGGGCTAATTGGGCATATTTGAGGATCGGTCCCGAGCGGATGCTCGCACGTATCACCGTGGTTAAAAGGGGTCGGCTTGTGCGGCACCGCGTCCGCTCGCTGATCCTCGTTCGTGGCATCTCGCGGTGGCCCACGATTACGAGGGGATAATATCTGGCCGCGGAAGAGGAGCGGAGGACGACTGCTGTCCGTTCGTTGCTCGCGTTTCTCGGTCGGACAGGCAAGAACGGTCGCATAACTTTCGGCGATCATGACTTGGCCGCCATCCGTCTTTAAGGAACTATCCGCGCCATCAAGTATCTTGGCCCTTCGCCGACCCCTTCTTTTAGCCCGTGTACCGCTCCGTGCTTCGCCTTTTTCTACGTCTTCCCTCCGCCCGAAAGATACATCGCTTCATTCCGCGCCAACGGACGCGGATTTCGCCGCTACCGAACGGAATGCCTCCGGTCCGTGGCCGTTTCTGGCCTTTATCGGTGATCGATCTTGAAGGGTGCACCGTTGCACGAGAGATCTTCAGGTGATCGGGGAATCGCTGATACCGTTCCCGGTGGAATTCCTGACAGCCATTCACGCGTTACTATTCCCAACGATAGTGTTTTTTTCGATTGGTGAACCTAGCTCTTGCGATAGTCTCGGGTAACACGAGATTTGTGGGATGATTGTACCGTAACTTTGAGTTAGGGAATGGTGTGTCGACAGTAAACCTGTGTCCCGTAAAATACATCGTAGTCTTAAATTGACGTTATTCCAAGTAAACATTCGGTAATTAGAGAAATCGACCGTCGAATCGCTTAATTATCAAAAAATGATAAAAATAAGAATACTTGAATACTCCACCAAGGCGGTTGGATTTATTAATATGATTTATGCGATCGATTCTTGTTTCCGTTTGGTCCCAAAGGGAACTCTGGCCGGGTCGGAAACAACGCGGCGCCCTTTGTAACAGGATTCTAGAGAAATTTCGAGCCTTTTCTCGAGACCGTGTCGAATCGTGTCGCGAAACTTTACGCCTGCTCCCGATCAAAATTGACCGCACGTTTGATTGATACGTGAAAGGCGAACGGACCAAGCATCGCGCAGGAATCATTAAAAATGAAGAGAAAAAAAGTTGTTCGCAACATGTTTTTGCTGGAATAGTGCGATTCATAAATCTTAAATAATTTCTCTCCTAGCAGCAATCATCGATCGGCTTCGTAATTCATTCGCGTGATAAATGTCAGACGGATGTACGATGCAATTTGTCAACGCCTCGTTTGAGAAAAAGTGTTGTAACTCGGAGATGAATGAGTCTTATCACCCATGTTCCACGACGTTAATCCCTCGAATACAGTGAATGAGTCGGTACAGACCCATTTTGGCTTTAAATGCTTTTAACGCTCGAAAGTGATAGGATTTTCTCCAAATTCATCAAAGATTTTCCCGCGGCTCGAATTACTCGATCTTCAATCTTCATCGACGTTAAACGTCAGGAAATATCATAAAAAGTTCAATCCGAAGTGTCTCGGTCGGATCTTTACGATCGCCTTTGGTCCACGACAGTTGTTTTTGTGATCAGACGAAATACCATCCCAATCGCGTGCGTGTACGCGGCGGGAAATGGTCCGCGCTGTGTTCCAATCGCGCTCGCCATTATCGGCTCCATTATCCATAAAGGAATTAACGACTTTCTTATCGCGGGTAGCACGGTACGGTCGCGGACCACGTACGCGCCGAGCCAGAAGGGTGGGAAACGGCTACTCGGCGGACAATTTATCGTACAATTAGCACCGTTTATCCGACCACGCGGCAGAACATAAACCCGAAAAGGGTAGCATATAACCCGGACGACCGGTTTTAATGACATCCACCGCGGCGTCTCCGTAGATCGGGCCGCCGGTATCGTCGTCGAAGACGCGACTTGCAACTTAATAAGCGAGAGCCACTCTCTCTCGGTCTCGACCGTTTTATACGCGCTCGTCAGCGCGGAATCTGGTCCGATCCGAAGCGTAAGTAGCCTGCCTGCGTGTATAGGTGACTGCGGACACGAGGCTGATCCGACGCGTACCCGCCACCACCGATGTAAAACGGAGATTCGGTAGGGAGGGCTGTTATTGGCCGGTGTCACGCGATTTATCGTGTTCCCGCCGGTTATTGTAAATTGCCCGATGAAAGAGCGAACGGGACGGAAAATTTAGTGGCGCGATTATCATATTCCTATGACGTTCTACGTCTACGAGCGCAATTTTAGCGCAATTGAATTCTATAATTGGCAGGATTGTAATAAACATTCAGCTCTGACTGTCGCGCTCGTTGAAGAAATTTTGTAAAAGTTTGTCACAGAACGCGTACAAGGCACGGAGTAGACGGAATCTGCTAATGAATCTACTAATTTCCGATACACGATTGGGCGGTTAAATAAACAAGCGATAGGACGGCGGGAAAAATTTATAGCTACGCGGAGCGACTAGGAAATCGGACGGGAGGGTCGTAAACGTTTGAGTTACGATCGATTCGGTCGACCCGTTCAAATTCCTATAAATTATATTTATAGGGGGGGCGAGGCTGATTCGATCCCGAAACGATAACTGTAATTTCGTGCAACATTAGTTAGATATTTAAATGCGCTCTGTTTTTCATAACGATCCCGTCGTGTATCTTTAACGCGATCACTGCCATAGAGGGAGGGCCAATAATAATCAGCGCCGCTAATCTCGTTTTAATCGAATACTCGTATGACTCGATGACTTTGCTTTTGCAATTAGTTTGATTTATTTTCATCTTTATTCACATTTGTTTATTTTTCAATATCTCCACGTCAAAATACGGCGAGAAAGAAAATTATCGTAGATCCCAGTCATCTTGCACGATTCACGATCCAACGATTCGACCCTCGATGGTCCTGAAACAAATGTACCGAGACAGTCAGGGTCCGGGTAAAGAGCATTTTTTCCCCCCGTGCACGTACGTAGATCCCAGCCGGGTGGATCGAAGACGAATTCTCGGGTAGGATGGACCACGTACATGTGCAAGAAGGCACGTACGTGTACTCGTATATAGAGACGGGGGCGCAGCTACAGTGGGATCAGATCCGCACGAAAGTGGCGAGTGGTCAGCGTCGAATACCAAACGAACGTGTGTCCGCCCTACGGATGACGATGGCGTGCTGTACATAAGGTATATGATCGTGTTCGCGAACGAAGGAGCAAGAAGAAGGTGCATCGAACAAGGAAGGACGAAAGGGAGCACGCGACGAAGCGGGAATAAAAAAGGAAAAAGGAAAGAGAAGTGGCTCTCGAATCGATACGCAGGGCGTTGCATCGTTGACCAGGGTCCACGTTCCCCTCGGGACCGGAACGGACGATTTCCTCGGGTTCTGATCAAAGGGAAAGGCCGCACGACCGCGTACGCGTAAATTCTCACCGTGTAATATTTCATGAGCCGTTTCGCTTTGTCGATGGTCGTCCGCGCGAGGAATAGGGAATGCCTGGCTTGGTTTGGCCGCGCGATACCGTTCGCAACCGCGTCTCCCGATAGCCGCTCCTCCTCCGCCTGGCCTCGATGGAAACCGAGCGGACGTGGTGGTAGCGAAGGGTACGGCCCCGCAGGGCGAAGGGGGATAATTGCACCGGACACGATCCACTGTCTCGAGGTCTCTCACGCGAGACAGGAAGGCGAAGGAGGAGACGAACGATGGCAAGACCTGGAACGTCGGCCATTCGCGGGCCTCTGTCGCGAATTCTGCCTCGATTCGCGGCGACTTTTCTCCTCGTTTTTCAAAAACATTGCATAACCGAATGGTACTCGAGTGAAACGCACCATTCCTGTGACAGAACATCCCCTGCATGAATAAATAACAAAGTGGTATAGAACATATTTAGGTCCGATGATGGTCCACCGTGTACAAGAGACAAAGTGTGAAGATAAGGGCGAATGGTAAATGGTCCTTGATAAATTTTACCGGTGAATTATCGAACGTAAGATCTCAATCGGTTTGGATCTGATGGCGCGAACAAACGACACATACGCGTGCAGAATGGCGACTGCGGGACACGAGGATAAGCAATAAACTCGTATATAACGTAATAAGCTGCCTTTGGTCGGTTCGTGGCCGCGGCATAATGCTCGATTCATAGGCGTGCAACGCACGTCGCCAGGTGACACGACGTTACTGTGCTTGGAGATAATCGTAACTCGCTTGAAAGACGGTCGCGGATAATGAGCGTTGTCGGCTATCCGCTACAAAAGACTCGTCATTCTCGCCTGTACGTGGCTCGCTCGTTACGTACGTTTTACCTTGATGTTCGACTCGGTTCGGCCGAGTATTGTAATGCAACTCCGCGTCTCAATTTGCCAGCAAAGATCCGTGATTTGAAAACCAAGAAAGAAAAAAAAGAAAACGAACGAACACGTGAAGCAAGAGCAAGGATTATTTTCTGAATCCTTGAGACAAAACTGGAGACTATTTTTGGCATGCTCGAGATTGCGATTAGAATCGTCTTACAGATGCAAGGACGAATGCGGAAACGAGGAAGGAGGATAGGCGGTTATCCTGGTACTTGCAACCAAAGGATAATATGAGTTTTCACTCAGTAACTAAGAAGTTAATTGAGTTTTTAATGAAACCAGGATGTGTTTAGAGTTCTTGGTTGCAATTGGCTGGAAAGTGCGTTCGAAAAATTCAACAATACCTCGAGCTACCAACAATGGCGCAGCCATTGTTCAGCAGCAGCTAGTAGCGCCAAGTTTAAAATGCAACCCCGATCGTCATCGCAGGCACTCGCCGGCTGCATCCGAAATCGGCGGCGATTTAAGGAAATTCAGACCGCGAATTTTACCCATAATTGGATACGTGCGGCCAAGGTCAGAGGCCTCCTCAATTCGAATTCCGTCCGCTATCGAAATTTCATTCGAATTCTCGGCAGTGTCGGCGCTCCTCGAAGCCCGTTGCCGGCCATCTGGCGGATCGTGCGTTTCGCGACCGATGCATTTAGAAAACTGCCGAGATGGGGTAGGAAAGAGGGTCGAGGGGGAGGGAAGAAGAAGAAGCGGTCGTTTTAGAATTCACGTGGCAGCTCGGGCTTCAGCCACCGGTCCGAGTGCTCTTCCTCTGGAACATTTTAGTGGCTCCCGTGCTTCGCATCCGCGAGCGTCTCCCTCCTTTGCTCCAAATCCGCCTGTCCTAACTGTTCGGCAATGAGAACCACAGCCACCCATGACCCCAAATTTCTAAACACTACGAATTACAGATTGCTAGGGTTATAAAACTGGGCCGTAGCGTTTGAAGATTAAACGAAGAATCCTCGTTGCACGAAATAAATGAAGAAAAAAGGATATAAGAAGCGGAAGCGCAGGTACAACGTCAGCCACCATCAATGGTTCTCTATGTACGTGGTCGCCATGAATTTTTGCTCGCCGCGAGCCGATAGATCGGGCCGGTTGACGTAACGCTCGATGCAAATCACCGAGTGACAGGTGAACGTGCAGCATGGTGGATGCAGTTCCACGAGAGCGCAGCGTGACGCGGCTTGATCTCTTCGTTACCGGATCGTTCGCGAAAGGGACGAGGCGCAGGATGATGCACGAGCGTCGGAAGCACGCGCGAAGGAGCAACGAGGAGAAACTATAGAGGAACGACGACGATGAAGAAGAAGAAGATGTGTGGAACGAGAGAGAG
Source organism: Stelis phaeoptera (assembly GCA_943735885.1). Classification (NCBI taxonomy): domain Eukaryota; kingdom Metazoa; phylum Arthropoda; class Insecta; order Hymenoptera; family Megachilidae; genus Stelis; species Stelis phaeoptera. The sequence goes on along the minus strand of OX030939.1, from coordinate 6,115,962 downwards.
GAGAGGCGGGGTTTGCTCGTTTATTTCTGCAGGAGCACGTTGCGCAATTCGAGGTACAAGACGAGCCAGGCAAAAGGGAGTGCAACAGTGACACGCGCTCGTGCATCGACGAGAATCGTGGCAGTTATCGGAGATAAATCATTTGGCGGGGAATCCGCTTGTTGCGAACAGGAAGTGGCGATCTTAGGTAGTCACTCGGAGTCGGATCGTAATCGATTCTTATCGTTACGAGTACGAATATGGGGCATTCATTAGGAGGCTGATACATGAAAGTATGTAATTTTTGGCGTATCGATGGGGTTATGCGTAGCACACGTCAGAAAAGTCTTCTTATCCTTGTTCTTCGCTTCAAGTTAGGCATTCTTTAGGAATGTATCATCAGCTAGACACGATGATTAACCTGGTCATCAATTTTACTCGTTATTAGATTAACCAATTCGTTTCTAACAGTGCCTGATAACTTTCTGGTATAATAGATCTAACGTTGACATTCTAAACATTCAATTCACCTTCCTGTGAAGACATCAACTTTGTTATTTTAATCTTACCCCCTCCTCCCTTAATCAAGATTTATTATAACTCTGATTCCAATCAATGGTCGCCGATTCGTTCGTATCGCTTTCTTTACGAGCGTAGAACGATCGCGTGGCCTCTTTGCATCCGTTCCAAGCCGTAGCCGTCGTATTAAAAAAGTTAACGATGACACGGCGTGTTATTATATTCGGTTTCAATAACGTCGCGCGTCGATTGCCGGTAATTCCCCTGTGAAATTAATTAATTCCCAACGATAATCGTCGATTCGGTCTCGAGGATCCGTTCCCGTTTCCCGAACGATCACCGAGCAACATTGTGCTGGAAGCTTAACGGCGTGGCACGCTATCGCGATAAACGTTCATCGCTTTTCGGAGAGCCAGAGTCGGTTCTCGGCAGCGCGAATTAAATCGCGACCGGTCGACGTAACGATCGATCGAAGATCCTCGATGGACATCGAAGGAACGAATCTCGCCAGGACAGGTCGAGATCTCGAAGAATCCCTCTTCTTCCTCTTAGCTTGGTCACGCCCAGGATCTCGTGGCTGCGCGCACCGCGTCAACGCTCCGTTCGTAAATTCTCGGCGGACAAACTGGCAAGAATAGTTCGCATAATTCTTCAAGGCCTACCAGTTTTGACGGCGGCAAGCGGCCTATCTTGGCACAATCTCTTTCTCTCCTTCTCTGCCGTTCCTCTCCACCCTCTCTCTTCCTTTCCTCTCCCTTCTGTTTCTCTTCCCTTTTTTCTTTTTCTTTTTTCTTTTGTATTTTTTATTTGTTTTACCTGGCGTGGTTCGAGGCTCGAAGACTGCGAGAATACGCGCGCACCAGGTGAAAGCGGATCGTTAGCTTGGCTTTCGCGACCAAACGGTGAATCGCGGGCCAACCATCGCCTCGGCTTTGTCCCGTGAACGAACAACTTACGAGGCGAATGTTAATCAATTCGTCCGAGGAATTAAAATCGAGACTGTACGCGTCGATTAACGAATTCTTCGAAACTCTTATTAGTCAGGGCCGCTATCGGTCCTGATCTCAGATGATTCCGGGAATCGTTTGCGATTACGACGATAGAATCGATTAGCGCGCAAGCGGATAGAGTTAATTCCTGATTAACCGTGTTACACGCGGAGACGATCGCCGTGGGTGAACGGATAAGCGTTACGCAGATATCGATGACTAGTCAAGGTTGAACGATCGGTCGTAGATCGAGCGTTGGGTGAATCATTTCGAAGCCGATCGCAGAAAGCCTAGAAATCTCAGCGTGCTAATTTTTTCCACGGTCACACGAAGGCCGTCCAAATGGTACGGGACGAATTTTGGGGCCGGTAACCCGCCACGGTATGGGTCTACGGTTGGATGGAAAAAAACCCGTACTTATCCTTGATACGGTCCTGAATGACGTCAACCGTGCTGAAAAATCCAGAACAAAACACTTCGGTTATCAAGGAGCTCGTAGTAAATTGGTTCTTCAAAAATTGAATTCTTTAATTCTGTGCGGTAATCGAACGACGAGTATCCGCGTAATTAGTCGCGGTAACAAGCGTTCATCCGACGGGAGGGTCGTAACGCGAACTATCGTTTTATCGCGACGGGCAAAGACAGAGGAAACGAGCAACGAGGAAGGTCGGCGTTTGGTCGGCCGAATGACTGGAGGAAGCGGGGAAAAAAGGCTGATAATCGCGTCTCACCTGGACGCCGATGAGTTATCGGGGCCCGTTCGACGTTCTTCTTCGCGGAATCGGATTAAACGCGTCACGCGCCGCGGCCCGTGAAGGGAAACGAGCTACCCGAGTGATTTTAATTATACGACTGACTTTTTGCCCGGCCCGATTTTCGCGCGTTCGCGTTACGTTCCAGCGAGCCACGCGGTCGATAGGATCGACTTCGATCCCGTTACATGGTCAGGATCAAAGATCAACTTTGCGACTCGAGACTTCTGTTCCATAACAGTGCAATCCACTTCGTTTGAAATAAATTGTTGATATCGAACTGATAGCACGCTGTATTTATTCAAATAGAAATCTAGATAATCGCGAGAATTTCGTTGTGGAAGGAACGGGAAAACGAGGGCCATGAACGTTGACCTGGTGTATGGTTGTTTGACTCGGTACGGTCGAATTCTCGTCGCGTGACGCGTTGTAAATCACAGGGGCACGGCGTAGTAGCGATACGGGGCTGACCAGTTTGATGGACGCGGCTCATTGACGCGGGTTCCTTGTCGCCTCTCCATTCACAGGATTTCGGCGCATCTGGTAGTTCCAGCCTCTATTCTGATTCCCTTTGCCGTGAAATTCGTTCGCACACACTGTGTCCGCTATTCGCGTAATTATTTGGATTTTGTATCGACGAATTTTTGAGTATTTAACACGTTGAATGCCGCGAGGGTCAACGGTGACCGGCGCCCGAAATTTTTCCCAATCAAATAATTAACAAAGGAAACGATGAAATAAACTGCGGATTGGTTATGAAACCGAAAGGTCAAATTTGAAAATTAATCGACTACATTGTTAATAATTAAAGTTTTAGCGTGTCCGACTACATACGTCCAGTTTCACTGTGGCATTCGACGTGTTGAACAAACGAAACTAAGAGATTTAGACAATTTTTTAACAACATTGAATTTGTATCAATTTTTAGCTACACGAAGTTACACGTTGTAACGAAGAACAATTCTTGAAAGACAGTCGACACTTTGAAGGCTAATGTAGCGTAATCGCAAGCGTGTAACGACAGTCGAACGTGTCGCATTCGAATTGGTCCGCTTTAATAATTTCGCGACGGCGGCGTAGGTAAGCGGCGATACACCTAGATACGCCGCGTCTATAATGTATTCCGACCACGTGGCTTATCAACCGTTCGACCGAATGAACTTATCGAGGAACTGGCTCGCCTCGGTGTGCGTAACGTTGCTCGTTCGCCACCGCGAATAATCCCGACCGGCCGTGAAATATGGGGTTAATTCCGATCTCGGCTACTGATTTAAACGGTTCGCGCCAATTTGTGCCGTTAATTCGTTCCACGGCGTGTGCATTGACCCTTACATACCTAACGCAACCGTGTTTAATCTCTCGTGGTCCGTTTTGATTTCTGAACCGGCGAGTTTTCTCCAAGATTCCCTTAATTAAACGTTTCTTGACTGTCGGACCACTCAACTTTCCAGACGGAAGACCTTCTTTTGCAGCAAATTTAAATCCTAAATTATTCTTTGGATTCGTCGATACCTCGCCAGCTGAAAATATTTAACCATCGTCAACTAAACGTAGGTAACAATGGATGTAGCGTTACCCAAACAACCTGTACACCATAGAGAAATAGCGGCAACGAGCTGCTGAATCGCGCCTCGCTTTTCTTTTTGACTCGTCGTCGGAACCATTACCTACCGTGGTCCGCCCACTAGAGTAGCGACTTCTAACTCTCTGCCTCGATACTCCTGCTGGTCGGCTAAGATCGTGGATAACAGTTATTAGGGGCTTTTTATAATGCGCGCGTACCACGCTCCTTCTCTCGGGACGGTGTATCCTCTTCTGGTTCGCGGCAACCACCTACCAGAAGGCCGGTTAACCGTCGAGCTGGCATCGTGAGAGAAGGAGACAGACAGAACGAATTGAAGCGAGACGAAGGGAACGGGAATAAAAAGAAGCTCCTGCAACGTTTACCCGTGCAACCGCGGTAAGCGTATGCGTAGGACACTCCCAGTCACTTGATTATATATAATTATCGGCATTTTAATAACTAATCATTTTCTCTGGCTCCTTCTTCTTCTTCTTCTTCTTCTTCCTTCGCAATTCTGCGGAGAAAGGAGCAGCTTCCGACAACCGACTCCGCTACCGTATCTCCGGCCTCCGTGCTCCTCCTTCCTCGTCTTCTTCTGCATCGTAATAACGCAACGGCGCGTTTATCGTACGAAATAAAACGACCCCCGTCGGATAAACCGGAGAAACTGGCGAACGTTTATGAATCGATTGTAATTACGGGTGCCGAGCCCGGTGGGGGGTATGGTATCGACGAGCACAACGGCCAAAGTGTCGAGGAATTAGTCGCGGCAAATTGGTAGCGAGTTAAAGCAACACGGTGATGATAAACGAGCCGGCGTGTTTGGAAAGGATAAGTGGTCGTCTGATTCGGATGAAACTAGAGCTGGACGATGAGAAACACCTATCTCGTCACGTGATTCGAGGGAAAAGGTAAAAAAGGATCGCCGGCAAGCGTTGGCACCTGCAATCAGGGAGTACCGTGTTACCTCGGGCACGCAACGTTCGCGGTATCAGATAAGAAAATTATTAAACCTCACCTAACCAACACCCAGCTCGGTTTTGACTGACAAGACAGTGTTCCGCGTGTAGGTGAAATCGAAAGATGCAAGTACGGTCACCTTAGTGAAGAAGAGAGGGTAAAAAATCGTGTAGTTGGCGAAAGGGACTTTGATTATCGGCCACGAGGGTCGGCAAGGATCCGTTTGGGGCGAGCGATAGTCGGCCCCGCTCGTAAATATCTACGGAACGTAATTAAAAGCTATCGATTTGTCGTAAGCCGCGTAATTGCACGAGTTACTACGCGAGCCGAATAATCGTCGTAGCCGGGGCGGGAAACTTCGTAGGGCCGCGTCGACGTAGATAACGGAATATTTACATATTATCGCGAAGCCCGCACGATCCACCTACGCCCTAGCAGCCGCGATGAACCCGTCAGCATCCGCTCGCTGAAAGACCAGGGAATCGTGTCGTTCTCGGATTCTCGATCTTCCTCGCTTCCAATCGATGACCCTGGATTGGAATGCACTCGCGAAAGATCCTTTCCACTTTCATTGAATCGTAAAACAGACGATACCACGCTTGTCACGGTTTCCATCAGCCACGATACAAGAGGAAACACGCTCTTCGAGGAAATCGTGCGTTCGTTTTCTGATCGCGCTAAAAGAAAAATCTCGCGCGAACACGCTGCTCGAGACGACGCGAAACGCGATACGGGTAAAATGAGTTGAAGGGTGGGTTAGCGAAGGTCATATAGATTTCAGGACACCTGACACCCTGCAAATCGACCAGGGGTGGAGCGGTATCGTTCGCATCTTGACGCTTCGGATATCTTTCGACCGTTCGTGGGCGTGGAGTAACACGTGTCTTGCACGATGCTTAATTTCATCGAGCACAGAGTATTAATCTCGGATTTCCTGCTTGAATCGTTCGTGCTGGGCCTCCACGGGGAACCAAGACTCGAGTTTGTGAAGATTTTTTTTTCCTCGCTTGAGTAGCCTTATATCTCCGGAGACTAGAAATCTATTTGATGTTAGGTATTTTTATTCACTGTCGATCAAATAATTTTCTCGATCGAATCATTCTTGAAAAGCAGGAAGAGAAGGGTGGTCGCGAAGAAGTCTAAGAAGGGAGGATCCACTCGAGCGTCGAAGTGGCCGAGTTTCACGAAGCACACACGGTAATTGTTAGACCCGATAGGGGATGCGAAACGTTTTGTACGCGTTGCTCCGCTCGCATTTGCGGATCCATGGATTCTCCATGGACGCGTGTAAATGGACGGCGTTCTAGTAACGCGACGACGAAGCCAACTCGAGTGAAGTTAAAGGAGGGGTTTGGATGGCTCTTCCTACGGGAATAGGAAGTCCAATCCACCCAACGCTTCCGTCCTCCCTTTCCTTATACCCGAGGACGCATAAATCACTCCTGCTCCCTGTCCTCCTCGAGAATGTTTCGTTGTGTCTGGCGACGTTACGTAATTTTACACGGGACCGACTGCATTAATCTTTCGACGATGCTTAAACCACTTGCCTTTTTTTTTCCTTTTGTAAAATTGAAAATTTACGATGGAATCGAATTCACTCCCCGACGCAACACCATCCAAAGCGATAAAATTGTGAAGTTGAGACAGAATCAAACCTTTGGCACCACTCATGGAAGAATTATTCGAAAACCTTTTGCCATAATGATTCTCCTAGAAACTGCAAAATTTAACAGGCTGAATCACACCCGACCCTAAATTGCATGCTATCATTGCTTTATATAGAAAAAAAGAAAGATATCCAGGCAAAGTACCATTATCTATTTAGAATTCTGTTTGTGCCACCCTCTTCATCTAATAACAGAGACGTGAAAAAAAGAAAAAGAGAATGTCTTAGATTCGAAGGACCGTTTACGAGACAGCCGAGATGTGCTTTGAAGAATGGAACAAAGAACTCGCCAATAAACAATTAGATGACTAATCCAGCTGTATTCTAAAATGATAAGGTGTCACATGACTTATGGATGGCAGTGTATGGTGTACAGAGGGAGAGAACAGGGTGGCTGGTAAATGTAAGCAGTAAGCCATTTTCCAGACGATGAGGCACGAAGCCCCGCTCGGCCTCTTAGCGCGGGTAATCCCTGCCTTACCAACCGAACCGAGCCAGTGGGGGGGGATGGAGAAGCCACCCGCAGGTGCAACCCCAGGGCTTCTTCCCCCCGTTGGAACAGCCAATATTTAATATCGCTCGTCCTCGTTGCATCCCCGTTCCTCTTCGACAGCGGCGCGACTCACCGAAGGAACTCGTTTCCTTCTTGGCACCACGTAACCGGCATACATTATATCCCGCGTAACGTAACGACCGGCCGCTATTTTACGCCGATCGTCGTTAATTGCCCCCGTAATAGGTCGCGATAAGCGAATGGTATCAATTAAAATTAGCGTCGCGATAAATCGCCGCGTTAAACGGGAGGAGAAAAAAAAAAGGTGGTCGCAGGACCGGCACCGGTTATGACTCTCGCGGACGAATTAATAAGGCTAATTATTATTTAACTCCTGGTTTTTTTTTTTTGTTAATTGTTATTAAACGCTCCTCGTTCTATTCGTCGTGTTCCCGTTTTCCTTCTTTTTTTTTTCGAGCGGTTTGGTACAAAGATCGACATCGACTTTCACGCGTCGCTCGAATCCAAGGTCTACTCTTGACTGCGACCAGGCGTACGCGTCCGTGACACGAATCCTTGCTCGGTTTCCTGTTTTCCAGTCAAGTTCAGTTCCTTGCAAGATCGACGATCGCGCGGCTACAGAAACGTAGCCGCGACCGAGGGATGAATTCGACAAGAAACTAGATGGATGGCTCGAGAACGCATTCGAGCAATCTCGTCACCGCTTCGGATGATTATTGATACGAACAGTTTATCCGTTCTGACAGATTTAGCAAATGATTGGAATTTTACTCAATTAGCGGTTTGATTTTATTAGTCGTTAATTATTGGACGCGTGAACAGTTTGACGGCCACTATCGCGTATCGTTGATTCTGACAGGTAATTATCATTTGCGTGAGTGTTTATCAAAGTGATGTGTAGGAATTTTTGAATCTTTTTTATTAACTTATCATTTATTATTGTTATTATTCTGATCAGGGGATGTTTGATGATACTCGGGAAACACCACACAAAATCTGAAATTAATTTTGCTCGCGTTAATATTTATATGATACAAAGTGTGCGTCTGTACTTGCTGTGTCAGGTTCGAGTTTGGTTAATTTTCTGTCGTGTAACGATGCCTGCGATTAAAAGGCATCCCAATGCGCGCTTTGAGCCGTTGAATTTCACTGGGTGCCTTTGGCGTAATTAAGCGAAACGCAGGTGGAGACGAACGCTCGACCTCGTTAGCAGCGTTGTTCGTCGACGCGCGCGCGAAGACACGAAGGAAACGGTGGAAAAAAAGTTTTGCCAACCAATTGCTCGGTACGCACGCGATAAGAACTCAATTACGCGTTTTATCCAATTGCGAGCACCTCTTCCTGGCGCCGTCCTTTTCCCGTGGCCGCGTTTTTCACTGCACCTGTGATGGGAACGGAAAACATTCCGCGTCTCCGCTTCCCACCGACCTGTTAGACGCTTCCTTTTTTTTTTATCTTATCCTCCTGCATCGCAATTTTTCAACGCGTGACACTGTAACGTAAAAAAAAAACTTCAAAAAACGCGCCAATTCGAAAGTCGACCCGAGTGAAATCTTACACGAACGTCGAATGGCTTTTCTCTTCGGCAATCGTGCGGCGATTTTAATTAAAAACACGTTGCAATTGGCCACCTTCGGTCCGACCGGCACTGGAGGAAATCCTGTGTAGTTATTTATTATTTTGTCGGTCGCTAATTTATGCGGTACAGCTGTGTAATTCCAGTCCAATTACTTCGGAATCGGGAAATTTTGCGGTAATGAATATTTATCGAACGAAACCTTCGGATAACCTGCGCGTTTACTGACCCAACTGAATAAATCAAAACATCCGGCTACAACCGCCACCGTGTTTCGAACTGGTCGAGGATCTTGTTCGACCTCGTTGGGTGTAAAATATTTCCGCAAGATTGGAAATTGCCCGAAGTTATCCGCGATGCTGAATTCGATCTATCCTCGTGGGTTTTTGGTCTGCATACTCACGGTGTGTGCATACAGTAAGAATTATTCGTTGTCAATGGTTAGCCCGATCCAAGGCAGATGTTGCTCGGCCATCGAGTGCGTTGCCACGTAATTAGCAGCGCGTAATCTGGCCGCGTGGCAACGCCAACGACGCCATTACAGCTCCGAGCCGCGCGAACAATGAGAGATACAATACCAACGAGACGATTGTGAAGCGGTGAGAGAGACTCGTATATCGAATCAATGCTAGCCGTGAAAGCCGACCGCGGAGCGACAATGAGTTACTCGCCACGCCCTCGCCAAGCGTTTTTTCGTCTTCTTGGATCGACCACCTGCTCCTTCGAACAGATCTGAATGGAACTATGCGACGCGCGATTCGTCCCGCTAATCTTTCCTCGAACGCGAGACGCTTTTCAATTGGAAACCCAACGGCAACCTTGTGAAACGAGGGGATATTTCTTCTTTCTTTCATTTCGGTGACTTTCCGCGTTGCGTGTGAAGTCGCTTGTCATCGAAGCCTCCTTGGCGGAGGGTGATCCGCGCCGTTTTACATAAATTAGAAAACCAACTGTAACAACGAATGGGAGAAAGATCGTTTCCTTTCTTTGGTTGTTGGATTGTATTACATTTTGAAGTGTCAGTCGCTTGCTCTTTAATAATTAGAATCAGCTGTTACAATAAAACATACAAACCTTTAGCCCGAAGAAGAGAAATTCAAGGAAATTTTAAGCGACGTTTACGTCAATCGTAGGTAAACATATTTTCTCACACTTTGTAGAAAAATTAGGTCGCTTATGTCATTTTACTATTTTAGGTTTTCCGAAAGTTTCTAAATTTGAAGAATGGGCCGCTAGTGACCCAGGGAAGGGTTAAGTTTCAGCCTATTAAATCTCTGTTTTTTCAATCTGTTGACGGTTTACCCTTCAGACTGTATAAACGCATAAAAGCTCATTAAAATTTAGGAAATACTTGGAGAATTCTGCTTGCTGGAATCGTGGAGTGCTTTTGTCAACGATACGTTTCCTATATTTGCTCCACGACATGCATTAGAGCGACTCGACATCCGAAAGGATGCATCCTCGCGAGGGTGTTCGACGCTTTTGCATCTTGATATTGACGGCCCTTCGCGGAAAGGCAATTTTTCGTTCGAGGATACACGACTATCGCGTTAACGTTGCTCCCACGGGAGGTTTCCGTCGAAGGGGTGCGCCACTATTTCACCCCCGGTCCTCTGCTAGGGGCGTACAGCCCGCGAGGTTGAAAGCCTGCTCGATGCCTGTGCTATCTCGCGGACAAACAGATTTTAATGAGTAAAACGGCGCGGTCGAATCGCACGATAGCGTTACCGTGAATTTTACGGGCGTCAAACCATTCGGTCACACCCCTTGCCACCGCTACCCCTTCGCTGATGTGTCTGTGCATTGGAGCTCGACGTTACACCCGCGGTCCCCCATAGTCGTCTATGGTTTATATCACACGAACACGCTGCCCCTCCTCCCGCTAATGGCCGTCCGTAAAATATTTATCGTGGAAATTAGTCGCGCGATGATGTATGCCCGCGCACACAACGCTCGCACGGTGTACACCTGCCGACACGCGTGCACAGGTAGATGGAAACGCGCGAAATCGTGGCGACCACACGCGCGCTGATGGCTCGAGGGTGGACTATCACCCCTGTTCCAACCCCCTGTAACCCCCTGGGACAACAAGCGTTCGCGCTTCGTATCGGCGACGTATCGATTCGACGCCTCGACGATCGATCTTTCGACCTCGCGCGGCGTCATTATAGTAGATTAAACTCCGACGATGTGGATAATTTTTCGCTTTTACTAATTTTTTGTTTCTTCTTTGTTTCAGGTAAGTTTTGACGACACGATCCGAGGCGTACGCGATAGCAGTAAGTTTTTACCATTGAATTAATTGATTTCGTTCATCTCGTGGGATATTTTTGTCGAATAGCTGATCAAGGTTATTTTTGTTCTTCGACGTTCTGTTGAAATAATTTGTCGTTTTGTTAATGTCAGTTTGAATCTTTGATCAAACTTTTGAAATTGATCTTTCGCCGACTTTTCCATGCCGATGAACCCTGCTGTGCGGCGGATGTTTACTCGCGGATGTTTCTTTTGCCACGTGTTCCCGGAACAGGATACGGCTGTTTACTTTAGCCAAATTCTTTCCGCGCTGTTCTCTCGAGAATAATGAAGAACGCGGGATAATTTCCGCTACCTTTTGTAATTCAACGCGATATTAGCACGAACGAGCGTATAGTGAACGTTAAGAAAGCAGAAATACGAGACTCCCGCTACGGGATATGATCGACGAGGGCATAAAGGAGCTCGAGTGGCTGTATAATGAAATCGCGGGTCACGCGACCGGAACATTAGATCGAATCCGCGGTTATTACCCCGTGACAGATGATTCGTTTGACAAAAAGGATCGGATCGGAAGTGGTGAGGAACAGGCGACGATCGGTCCCGTTAATTCATTCACGAATCGTTTTTACTACGATCATTTCTGTGCTTTTCTATATTAAAGTACCTTTTAATTAACATTGAACGTACAATAGTCAAAGTAAATTATCGTATCTAGTTACTTCGAAATGAAAGATGAATGGTGAGGATTTCTTTCTCTGTATCGCCATTTTACCTAGGAAAGGCTACCATACTTGACGGTGTACCTGCTCCGTAACATATTGTTAAACGTAATGACGTGTGTTTACGCTTCTGAAAAGTTCCCGTCCGATCCGGCTGGTTTGGCGGCCGGGTTCGCAAGCCCTGATGCTCATTATCTAATGCCAGAGTTGTTATTACAGAGTGTAGCAAGGATAGAGTCGTGATGCGACCTCGGTAATGTCAGGTTGGTGGAACGTTGCAAATTACTACGGAAGGCACCCTATTAATTAACGATCGGACGTTGTTTACCAGTCACGACGACGACGACGGTATTGCCGGCTACGCTTCTTCGGCTAGCCGACTTTTGTTATTACATGCCATTTAACTAACGGGTCCTCGTGCCTTGTGATACTCCATTATTTATATCGCTGTTACAACATTCTTCGTTTTCCGATTTGAACCGTCTAAAACATTTGATAACTTGTACTTGCTTTTTCATTCAAACGAACCGAGCTTTTGATTTACCCTCTCGACCGAGATAATTGCGCGAAATTCGAACAGTTTTTACGAATTATTCGGCGACCAAGCTTTTGTTCATAACCTCAGGCAGGAAATGAAATTCGACGTCGTCGAATTTCCACCAATTCCCGAGGTCTCGCAGCAGAAACGAAACGAAATTAAATCGCGCATCGGTCGCGTTAATTAATACGCATTGCCGGCGAGGCGCGGCGTGTCGATTCGCGAGCCGATAGGCAATACGCTCGCGCGCACCTACTCGATTTCACAATATGTAGTAGTTTCTAATTAACGGGCGGTATTACGATCGATCCAATAAAAGTAGGCAAATAAATCGTTGATACCCTGTCAAGTATGGTCGACACGATAAATCACTATTTTCGGCCAATTATACGGTCGCGTCGCGCCAACCCGTGACCACCGAAAAACAAGATTTTGAGTAACAAGCATCGATTTTCATTTCGAATTTATTTAATGCCGATTAAACCGTGGCGCGGATATGTTTGCATTTATAACGCTCGCACGCCGCGTTATAAATAAACCATTACACGTGTACGCTGCTTAAATATTGATCCTTCGCGCCATTAGCGTACGATTAACAAAACGAGAGAAATAGAAATAAAGGACAGATGGGAGGAGAACGGTGGAGTACAATTTGAATAGGCGAGAGCAACGGAAGGTGGAATTCACGAGGGACATCAACTTTGCCCAACGTTCTGACGTCGAACACGCTCTTCCGCGGCATTAGCATCGGGAAGTGGCAGAAGTTAAGCTCGTCGTGTCATTTCGATGTCTCTTTAGCCCCGGACCCACCCTCGTTTTCTTCCAGTAACTTGGCTATCCTAAGCCTGAATCGGGACGGATTCGATGCATTTTAAAATTGCACGCGATCACGTTGCGCGCCCACCCTTCGTTGTCGCCAATGATGCATAAAGCTCGATGAATTACTAAAGACACTGCGTCGAGGGCGGGCGAGACGCTTTAAAAAAGCATGATCCGAATACCAAGGTCTCGAGCGTTCCACGATCCTGCAATTGCATCAAGGCGTAGATAATTTTTAATGCAATCGTCCCTTATTCGATAACTAGTATGTTTGACGGCAAAGTCGGGCGATATTACTAATTCTATCACCTTTCGATGGTGTGCAGTTCGATTATCCAGTAAAGTGGAATCGTGCACGGTCACCTTTAAACCGCTCTAACCCCCGCCGTGATAATTTGCATCTCGAAAGTTGCAACGCTTTGAAACAACGAAACGAATATTTCCTATGTATAGAGGAGAGAGAACAGGGGTGGGTTGGAGGGTGAGAAAAGGGGCGCGTAGGTGAGTCGTCGGTGCAAAAGTTGGTAAAATGGGGGGGGGGGGTGGTTCGGTCGTCGAAGTGCAATGACGTAGGGCGTCGAAGGCGTTGGTGGCGCTGGGTTCCCACCAGCGTATCGATTCCTCGATGCCAGGCAAGGAAACCAACCCCCATACCCCCACTCCTTCTCGGCTTCCTCTGCCTCCAACCACCCCCGGGCGGTCGTGCCGGCTAACTCAGCCCTCTCTCAGCCATCCCCCCCCTCCACCCCTCGTCTTTCGCCCACCTACAATCCCGTCGAACAGCCCTTCCTTCCTCCGTCGTTTCTCTTCCGAGCGACGGCCAACTTTCTAGATATGAATTAACAGAGTTACCGAAGCTTCTGCACCGGTCGAGCTTCGAGTTATGCGGTTTACCAACTTGCGAACGTCTCTGCGGCTTTCGTTCCTCTGGTGATGTTCGTCGCGCTGGCGCGATCCTGGTGGCTCGCATTCGAGGCGTTTCGATCGTGTATCATTTCGTTGATTCTCGTGGAAAACGTGGTTGGAATTGTTTGACTTTTTACGAGAGCAACACGCACGGGACTAACTGGGTAATCAAGTTGGACAGCGTGGGAGCGGTGACTCGTCACGAACCTTGATTATCACCGACGCCGTAATCTGTCACGAGATCTCGATGGCATTCCATACAATGAAATCTGCATGTAAACGTTCTGCTATCTAAGCTTATATAGCATTTGAAATATTAAAGAATCAATAAATATATGAAGTAATTCGTCGGTCGTCTGGAGTTCTTCTTATTAATCCTTAAATGCACAGTGTTGCCATTCAGGATTTTTAGCGTATCGATTGAGAACTATAAAATATTTGATTATTTTTCTGAGAATTCATGCATTCAAGGATTAATTCGGATAAGAATCCACCCACCCGTCGTTTGACCCTTGCATTCCATTCCGCGTCACTGGGTTAGTGCAAGCACGCGGGTGCAACGTCGAGAAGGTAGAAGGGTTGAGAGGGTGGTAGAGAGGAGAAACCCGGTCGGCAAAGAGAGAAGGGGGGCAGAGGATGCCGGTAGGCGACGGAGAAGGGGGTCGGTCGTAAGGGGTGCGCGGGTGACGTTGGAGAGGGAAGGGTTTGGGGTATTAAATCATAGAGCCGGAGCGCCTGCCGCCGGTTTACTGCCGGATAAAACGCAGTGACTGTTATGTTATGGACCACCTGTATGCCTCGACCCTGAACTCTGTCTCTACCCCTCACTTTCCGTCGTTGTGTTGCTTGCTCCCGAGCCGACTGAAATCTATGTACGTCCAAAAACAGCCCTTTCTTTCACTTGTCGTCCCGATACTGAGCAACGAGTCCTTATTATTCTTTTTAATTAGCATTTTATCGGTTTCCATACATTTTCATGATACGGGGGGATTATAGATCATTTCCATGATACAAGATTCAACCGCCCCAAATGACGAACACTTCCAACATTGTATCCCAGAATAGAAAATTGCAATCCCGAGGGAACCACTTCGATGGTTAAAAATGTATACAGTCTCGTTACTCGCGGAGCAGACCAGATAGATCAATCGATCCTCTGAATTTCTTTAAACCGTCCCGTTTCTCACGCTGATATCGATCTGCTCTCAAAAGCGCTCAAACTATTCTATAAAAAGTACAGGGGAGAGAAACAGAGCTACGACTCGAAGATAGAGTGCGTTGCACCCCGCTTCAAGCTTCGTTCCGAACGATTGGCCCGATAAAAATTTGTCCGAGTAGAGCGGTCGGTTGAAAAATAGCGCAGAATCACGCGAGCCGACAACGGTTAACAGGCGTTCGCGCGTCGGGGCTCGCCGCGAAGAGTAATTAACGCGTCGCCCTCGACAGGTCTGACGTGTTCGCGCTTTGGAAAGGAATTCGCGACGGGAAGTAGCCGCTTCGCACCTAGACCGGACACGACCCGGCAAAAAAACCGAGCCTCGTGGCTCGTGGAAAAGAGCAGACAGAAAGCCGGTGGCTGTCATCCAGCCTGAAGAAAGAAAATCGTCGCTTCCCTCGGCGTTCCTATTTCAAAGAACCTTCTGTCTCAACCCTCTCGTCCTTGGTGCCGGGTTTTTCGTTCCTCCGCTGTAGATCGGTATCCCCGATTATATTATAAATATACATGTAACTCAGCCGAGTTCCCCCTCGGCCAGGAGACGGACTCACACGAACAACCGTCCTCACGTGCTCTCGAGAGATACCTGCGAGCACACCGTGCATTCGGTGCACGGTCACGTGTATTGTATATGGTCGGTACCATATCTGCCTACGAGGCTGGTACGCAACCTTCCTTCTTATCTCTCCTTCTCTTTCGTCCTTTCCCTGCCTCGCCTTGCGCCCAAGGTATACGTTCTTTCTTGCTCTCCAAGCTGCCCGGCCAGCTCGCGGTATTAAATACAATAAAGACATTCAATGGGAATTAATCGGATATCTACGTATCTACCGTCCAGTCCGAGTGCATTGTTGTGCGCCTGGTCCCGTGACGGCGTGTGCAGGCTTTCCGTCTTTCTCTCTCGCGCGTTCCGACTCGCTGCTCTCTTCTCTCGCTCTACCACTCGATTCTTCGTATTTCACCTTTTTGTCCGTCGAGCCGCCAGGTCGAATGGAGATATTCCGCGGCGGAATAATATCCAGCCACGTTTTTAGCGAACGCGAAGCTTCCATCGCCGTTCGAGCGGACGAATCGCTAATTTGACCGAGGGAAAAACACGGGCTTACGTTACTGAACGTTACCAGACTCCGGGTACGATAGATTTGGAATGTTATTTTCTTTTTTCGTTAGTGATCGTAAGAAGTTGTGATTTCATCTTAGAATAAGGGTGCTTCGAGTGCCACGTTTTCCTTATTCGTGCAACAGAAAGAGGCCGAGTATGTAACGAAGATAGTAATACATCTGCTAGAAATGAAATTATTATTTCGAAGAATTTTCTATAACTTTGGCGCATCGCATGATATATTAAGTAGTTTTATTCGCCAGGATCAGCGATTTGTTCCACCAGGAACTCCATTATTCTCGTGTAAAAGGGGTATACGCGTACCAGTTGGGTGTGTTTAACGAACCCGTCCTCTGCCACGGTTTTTCGAGCCGTGTGGCGGCGGTTCGGTTCGGTTTTTCTGCCCGTCGGAAAAAGAGAAACGGTGCACCGGCTCGATACGCAACGTCGACAGGGAGATTTTAATCTCGAACGGAGAATTAATTCGGCTCCTTATAGGGAATTGCGCTCGAGGAATCGTAACTGTCTTTAACTCGATTATCGGTGGCTATCTATCTTCGTCGGTTAGCATCGAGCTCCCTTAATGTTTTAATTATCCCAATAACGAGGCATCTTTTTTCGATTTCCTGCATCTTTCACCAACTCATGGTGTAATAGAAATTTTGTCGACGGCTCTATGGTTGCACAAATTTCGAGCATAATCAAAGGTTCCACGGTGATTCAACTGTTACATTCGTGTGTACATTAGAAGACACGTGTTCGTGAGATTAAGTTCGTCAAAACTGTCGGACTATTCGCGAACGGGTTCACACAGCGCATTAAACTTTGAGCCCATGTTCTAGTTCTTACCATCCGTTTATAAAATGACGCTTTCGCGCCTATCGATTGTTCATTACTGTTACGACTCTGTGGGAAAACTTGGATACCAAGTCAATCGACGTTACGTCGTAATGGTACGCCGTACCCTGTGTACGTACGCGATGCGAAGAAACTCAAGGGATATTTTGCAGCAACACGGTGAATGATGAATAACCGCACAGCTTTATTTCGCTGTCGTATCGTGCCATAAGGGAATGAAAAGAGTTTCGCACGATATCGCTGGACTGTTTTTATTCTGACGCATCAACTCGATGTCAAATAGTTCCATAGCTACCTGTAGCGATGGATATTTACAGCTACTTCTTGTCTAAAGTCCTGATTTATTTAATCATCTGTTGTTCGACTACCGTCTTTTTTTATACTTCAAGACTTTCGAGTAAATTCGAAACTTTATATTCGTATCTTTACATCCGACCGTAGCCCATCGCTAGTTGCGAGGCTTCCTCGGACGTCATTGTCTTATCAACGTCGAGGTTTCCTTCTTCCTCGGGGTACACTCACCTCATCCCCACCGTTACAATTATTATTCGTCTTATCTCGCTCGATTTGCATTATATTTAAATTTGAATACACAGACAGACCGTTCCAGCGCCTTTTCGTGTTCCCCCCACCTGTCGGCCGTGATATCTCTCCTCCTTCGCTGACTCGACTCTTCGAGAGCCAACGGGGGCCACCCACCGGCTCGTAACTCCCTGGGTAATTGCAGGCCACGCGAAAACAATGCCGAAGTCAATAGACTCACGTGACCAGCTGGAAATAATTTCTGGCTGGCAGTTTTCGGCCAGTCGAATCGCGTGGAATCCCGTGAGAGTTTCGTCCAGGAACTAGCGTTGTCTCTTTGTTGGTTGATTACGACGAGGGGGCGGAGCGAGGACGGTGGTTAATTAAACGAGGGTCAAGGTAACGAACTTGTACGTGCATATAATTTCACGTTTCCGTTTTTCTCTCTCTCTCTTTTTGTTGTGTAAAGAAAATTACGGATTGAACTTGTGAGACTGTAAAAAGGGGTGAAGGGTCAGTTATTTGTATCAATGTCGTTTGTAACTATTTGAGTACAGTTGAATTACTGCTGCAACTTGTATAGTTACGCAAAATATTACATAATTAGTTTTTGAAGAAATGCTTCGGAAATTCGTTCCTCGAAGTCGAGTTGGCAGGAGTAGATACGACGCAACGCAGCGTTGTAATTAATTTCGTTTCTGACTTCTTTCGAGCCGCAAATTTTGTACCCTTCTTTGATCAACGTACGATTCCGGTAATATCCTGAAACTCTCGGTCGAACGGCATCCTCGTAAACATATCTGGAGGAGAGTATCGTCCCCGACCTGGCTCAACTGAAACGTTAGCGGCGAAACGGCGTCATAAATAACGTCTTAAGTGTAGCGTCACGGCGTCGACCCTCTGCCCAGAGCATGACCAAGCTACGAGGGAAGTCCTTGCGGCTAGCATAAACGAGCGATAAAAAGAATTCGAACATCGTTCCTCGACATTGCGCGCCCCTGTAATTTTCATCAGCCACGAAGCATCGACGGACACCTTGGCAGTATTTCGTTGTTCCATTTGGGTGTTTTCGATTCAGCCGATACGAAAGGCGAAGGTAGAAGAGCCAACCAGCGCAAAAAGCATACGGGATCGTTTCTTTCTGCCGTTTAGAGGAAACAAGACGAAATAAGAAGCGGCTGAGAAGGGCGTCGGCGATAAAGGTGACGTAGGGCGTCGCGACGTCCGTCAAGCTACGCCGGTTGGTCCACCATCCGGATGTCTCGTTCTCTCTTCCGCTTGTACCTGTGTCTAGCTCTAGCTCTCTCCTTCATTGAAGAGAATCTTCCACCTCCTCCGCGTTTCAGCCACCCCCGGACCGCTCTTTCCTCGTGTCTCTCGTGGCTGAAACGAGCGAAATGCTTCTCTCAGGATCAAGGAAGAGCGCAGACTCCAAACGGCACCGGCGACCCCCGTGAATGGCGACCCTCACAAACCAATCGTATTCCCGTTTCCATCCCTCTTCGCTGCCGGAGGAGACTCCAACGGGAGGTTTCCCTCCGCGCAACCCTGTCGACGTCGTTACTGTTACCCGCTCCCTGTGAACTCCCTCTTCGTCTTCCATCCCCTGTTGCCTCGCTCTCTCCCTCGTCTCCACCCTTTGGAACGAGGCTACCTCGGCTGCGAACGTTTTCCAACTTAATGCCGGTATTTTCACGTTTTAATCGCGATTTAGATTACGCGAATCGAACGGGGCCTCCTTAAATTTTCGTGTCTAACCCCCGACGACAACTTTGCTCGAATCAGCTGGAGACTGAATTATTGTTAAATCGATTCGACGACGAAGGCGTTCACTTCCCGTGTACGAGGAATCGTGGTAGATGCGTCTTCTGGTGGAACCGTTCATCGTCTGTCACATAATGGAAACGTTGCCGCCGTCGTTCGAGCGTATTATTCGGATCTTGATCGACGCGACGAGCCACGGTGACCGGCTACGATTTGCAATTATTGTCGACGCCGTTATCGACGCTCACCTGTCGTGTCGCCTCGCTGATAGCCAACTCGCGACTTAATGTGTCGTGTCAGTCACGTGATTGACTCGTACACGCGTGGCCAGAGACACGGGTCTATTTATCGAATTCGTAGGTATAACTCCGGAGGATGAATGTCACGCAACAGGAGAATTTCCTTTATTTTACGGCGCATCATTTGCGCCGAGACGAATTTCGCGATGCGTTAAAGCGGAAGGTACAAGATCCAGATCGTAACTTTTGTCCAATGTACTTAACAATCGAGAAATCGTAGCATATCTACGAAAATTAGCAACCAAAATTTATACGATAAATTTCAGAAGCTTAATAAATTGTTGACAATGTTAGTGCTGAGATAGGTCGCCGTGTACTCGATTATTAACATAGAGGTTAATAACGTAGGAATTTTCATTTATAAATAGAAACTACTGACGGGTTTTATCAGAAAATAGTTCCATATTTTTTTCCAAGCGGCATTCGTATAGGTATTCGAGTAGAGAACGGGTGCAAGCGGTGTATCGGGGGCGATATCGGAACGGGGCTTCCGGGCAAAGAAACATAAAGAAAACGTTGGGGTAGGGGGGCGCCTCCTGGGCAAAACAGCTGACGCCATGGCTGCCGCCAACCTCGTTCCTCCTCCTCCTCCTCTTCTTTCCATCGTGTTTTCTTTTTCTCTGCTGCGCTTTTCTCCTGGTTCCGCCGTGGTGCCGCCCGAGGGATTTAAAAACAATTCGGTAAATTGCATCCCGCCGAGAGAAACGGAGAAATCGGGCTGAAAGAAGACGGCTGGAAGGATGGCGAAACGAAAGAGGGTTGCGAGAATGAGAAAGAGCCGCAGTCAGTATCGTCGTTGCAGCGGCGCGATATCGCTCCGAATCCTTTCTGCCACGAAAGTAATTAATACTGAGCGAAGATACACGGGGAAAGGGAGGAGAATTCCCTCGCGAAAGAACGGCCATCGTGAAAAATCCCGCGGTACTTTTTAGATCGGGAAACGAGAGGAAGGGAGACCCGCGAATTCCGGTACGCCACGATCAGGACCGAAGATACCGTAGCGGAACATTGATAAAGTGTCCATACTATTTGTACCGGTGGTTTGTCGAAAATAAATAGCCTTCTGGGGTTTCTTCTGCGGCGAAAAAGCAGCTCGCTAGTTAAAAATCGTTAAATTCCAACTGGCAAAATGATACGGGAACCATTACGAACTACGATTAATTTTCTGACTCGTTGACGGGGCGATGTTGGCACGGTTCGTCTCGATTTTCTTAAATCTATGTTAGCTATTCAATGTAACAAGGAACGTCTTAATTCCTATCCTATCGTTTTCCTCGAATTTCAAGATATCTGATCAAAACAATGGCAAGTCGAACGTTATAGAGGAGATATTATTAAAAGAAAAAAGAAAAAGTGGTTGTACCTTCCCGAGGACGGCGGCCGAGTCGTCAAAGGGAAGGACTACCATTCAAGGTAGTAAGTGGCGACCATAAAAAGTGTATATCGAGGCGGGTGCATAAGGTGCACGCACGGTGCGCAAGGTATTACGCACGAGGTGCACCGTGTATTGGCAGGTAAGCAGCAGAACCGGTGGGGAGGGTAAATACGTGGCCACGGAGCGAAAGAGAAAGAAGGCGCGTGGAGGGGAGGTGGGTACACTTGAACGGACATGGCGGCACAGCGGCGAATCAAACGATATCGGGCTTCTGGATTAATTTATGCACCGTGGCTCGTTAAAACGTGAGACACAAAGGCAGTTCGCCGACGCTGCTGCATTCTTGCAGGCTCTCACCGTAGGCCCACCCGCCAATCGATTCGGCTCGGCTCCACTTTTCGTCCACTTATTCACGCGTAATAACGTTTAACCGTCATAAAATTACATTGACCGGAACGCTGCTTCCTTTCTTACGAAATCACATCGCAATTGAAACTACAGCAAGTAAAGTGTATCTTTAACTCTTTGGTTTATGATTTCTCCGAGAGTCTTGGCAGTGATTTTGACATGAAACATTTGTGACATGGAATTCCCAAAAGTCTGTCATCGAGTATGAAAATTAATGCAAAATAACACACACGTCATAAACTGTGAAGCAAAGTGATTAATATTTCGGGAAAAATATCATTTTCGAAGGAAACGGAGCACAGTTTACTTGAATCAGTTCCACGACTTCGGATAAGATTTTTCCATCACATGCTTATCGAACACCATTTTGGAACGTTAATTTTTAAAAAGTGCACTTAGGTTTATTGAAGGCCGTGGGTTTGGTCCGTGTCTGTTTTTAAGCGGCCCGTAGAACTGGCGAGTAGAATCTCCTGAAGAGTCTTGTCTGACCACGCGGCGAATCCCCTTCTCGATCTACTTACGCAACGGCAGGAGTAGGAGCAGCCTTGCCTAGTAGTATGAACTATCACAAATATTAGGAATTAATTCTTTAATATAACGCTTCGACTTGTTGTTACATTATTGTTCTGTACTTTTATTATCATTCTAGCTTAAAATGTGGTCCGATATGATGATGTATATTAAAAAGCATAAAATTATAAAAATATTTATCGGCTGTTAAATATTCATCGGCCTGTTTATCGCTGTCGGAGAACTCGTTAATAAAGAAACAGGAGGAGATCTCGATCTAAGCAAAACGTTGTCACTGTTGTCCTTTTTTCTTTTTTTTTTTTTTTTTTGCTTTTGCCATCCCTATTTCTCGTACCCATCTTTTTCCATGCCGCTTGGCCGACTTTCTCTTTGCTCTCTCTTTCTTCCTGGCCTCCCATAGCCAACCGTAGCCCTCCGCTTCCATCGTCGTGGATCAATACACCGTGATAAAATGGCAGTACCGTAAACGCGACTCTGTTCTTCGGCCTTCTTTATTTTTGGGTCTTAATAACAGACACGTTCGTTGACAATGCACGGATCCGACGAAGGATACAGTCTTCGGGCTCGATTCATCGGAGAAAATTGGTAGGAGTCAAAGTAGGCCTGGCGACCCCAGTTTCGCCTGTCAGAAACATTCGTCACTTGGTACAATCTTATTCACAAGAAATAAATAATTGACTCGAAATCTTAACTTACGTCTCTTCAGATTTTCCATTCATGGTTGCATATAATTTTACATTTAATTATTAATAACAGATGTTAAATTTTATCTATGAAGCTAGGTTTATTAGTTAATCATAATCTAGCAGTGTCAAATACGTATTAATAACTTATACCTAGGTAGGCTATCCAACAACCACTTAGCACGTAAGTGGAGAATGCAATTAAAAGCCAAAAAATACAACAATATTCTTCTTACGCAAAATTGTTAAAGAGAATTGTGTTCAAATTAAACAGCACCGTGCACTCGTTACTTTTTCTAAAACAGGAGAACCTTGGTCCACCCCCCAAACTAAAAGCTCGTTGTACAAATGGCTATATCTCTTTCATTTTTGACCAGATGTCTTTTTTATTCTTCCTAGGTGATCACTTGCGTTTTTAATTTCGTGGCTGGTTAATTTCGACAATCAGAAGTGTACGTGTTAATTAATGTACATACATATAATATAATCATCGTAAGAGGGAAGAATGATGCGAGAGGAGTATATTAGTTCGAGCGGTCTCCGACGCGCGGCGCTCAGGATGGATCAGCGAGAGGTTACCGAGCGGGTTGGTAGTTGGCAGCACAGGCAAGGCGCGATTCAGTCTCGTTACGGGCAATATTTTTATCAGAAAATTCTATAAAAATTTGTTATTCTAAAATAAGGAATATCTTTTTATTATCATAAATTTTTATTCGGTGATTATTTAAATAAACAATTATTTCCTCAAATTCTAATTTCAAAGATACACGGAATAGATGATTCAACCCTTAAAGACTATCGTAACTGAAACTTCATTCTACATGAATTTCCATTTAATACCATTAAATGAACGTAACAATTGGTTACGCTAATTATTAAGATATTCATTCATATAAATGCTATAAAATTTTACCAAAAAATCGTGTCAACGAAAGGGCGTTTCTTTCTCGTTCGAAATCTCGAGCAGCGTTTTCTACCTCGAATTCGGATATTAATCCGACTGGCAGGCTCGTAAAAAAGTAATTAATAGAACATAATCGTGTTTTATGCATTTTTATGGGCAATTTGTAACCGTATCCCCCTGGGCGGTCTGGTCCCTCCCTCCCCGCCGGTTCTACGTTATCGAAACGGTACCATGCAACCGATCGGTTGTCCCTTTGAAATATAAACACAGTGCATTTGCATGTTTTCCGGATTTAATTAGCTTCGATGCGATTATTAATTGCCCGAGGCCACGGGAATGGTTTCGCGTCGATACGCCAACCCTTCCCAACCCCCCTACCCCACATTGGTAGTGCCGCTCGTATTTACAATTTTCGTTCGTAAATAACAAACCGTGGCGACGCCGCGGGTCGGATTTTAACGAGGGAATTAATAATCCCGGTAGAAAGGGTGTGGGGGGGCACCGGGGACAGAAGGGAATCGAACAGAGAGAGAGAGAGAGAAAAAAAAACGATGAACGTAATCGTGCGGTTAGGGTTTCATTTGCGAATCAATTGAACGACTGCAAAAGGCTGTTGATAAGTTGTAGATGGAGTTCAGATTTTTATGTGTACGTTTATAATTGATATTGAGCGTTTAACCCTTTCGTTATTGAGGGCGACGGTAAGGTTATATTTTGAACGGTCCTCTTTATTCTTTTTCGTGCAGTCTGAGTATAGAATTTTTCCAAAGTACTTAACCCCTCGGATCTACTGCTTCTTACGTCTAATAAACATTGCGTTACATATAAATTGTGATAATTTTCAAGTTGGTTGCAATATTGGATCATGGCATTGCCGGTTAAGGTTAAAATCGTACACAATGAAGTCGTACCGTTTCGAGACTTGCCGCGGTCAGGGCTGATGTGTTTTACTTGTTCCCTCGAAACGACGACGAGTGGTTTGGTTCTTTCATTTTTTTTTTTTTTTTTTGGCTGTAATTCAAGCCGGCGTCAGGGTCAGTCTACCGGGACCAACGAGATAGTTTATCATCATTTAGCCCTCCCGACCTGCCGCAACATTTTAAATCTCTCCTATCTCGACTCGAGGACGCGTACGCTCGCGTGTACGTGCGACCACGACGGTTCACGAACCCCACAACCGTTCAAGGAGAAGTCCCTGGTGTCTCCAACCTTCTCAAAACCTAGTTTCTGCATTTTACGAAAGATTCTTCACAAAGATTCACTTATGAAAATGGAACAATTCCCAATTACAATGATCGAGGTACAAAGTCAGAAAATCTGAAAAGAACGATCGATCGGCACAGAGCGGAATGAACTTTCCTCCGAAGAAACGGGAATAGCAGTATCAGGGTGGAGGGAGTATAAAAGCGTTCCGTTCTAAAAGTATCGAGGCTACTCCCGCGTCCGTCGCAAATTCTCTTCTCCTCCTCCTTGTCCGTTTTCACGTAACATTAATTCCAGGCCAGCCGGGAGAGGAAAGCGTCTCGACGATCGGTATATAAGCGAGATATAGACGCGATTCAGCGTGGCGAGCAAGGAGAGGGCGAGGGAAAGGCGCGCGTAGGCGGAGGGGGATGAAATTGAGGGGTCTGGGAAAGGGGACGTCAAGCGGCGTCGATTCGCCCTGAATTTACGCTAAGTGCACCGGTGTTGCAGCGACGGGACCGGTAATTCGGAGAACGTGGTCCTGGGGTCCCGGGGGCGGGTCGTAGGTCGGCAGGCAGAGTGCCAGACGAGAGCGAGTGAGATGAGAGAGAATCGTGGTCGAGAGAAGCTGGTGGTACATGGTGTGCGATGTGGTGTGCTTTGCCGTTCGAGCTTTGCAGTCCGATTTCAACGTTCTCCGTCTCCTCCACCTCCTCCACCTCCTCTTTCTCTCGCCGCGTTTCCACCTTCTGGCTGCACATGCACACGGATTCGGCATTGTAGCGCTAATTAAACCAGCGCGTGTCACGAGTCACGAGCTGACATCGCTCCGTGATTCCTAACCACCTCCAACCACCTACTCGTCCACCTTCCGTGTTCTATTCTGCCTCCACGTACCTACGTGTATACGTTTCCCTCTTCGTTCACGTCCCTCCGAACTTCGCCACGAATGCCGTGGCTTGGCTTTTGGCTGCCATCGATCAAACGGCCTCCACTGGCTGCTACCGTTGCTGCTGCTGCTGCTGCTGTGGGCTACGTTTATAACTCGACGAACAATCGGACCGCGGATACGTGAATAGGAAGGTAGAGATCTCGAAACCGAGGAAAATTTCGCCTCGGCCTGTTTTCTTCCGTCGACGCGACGATAATTCACCCTTTCGTTTGTTGTTTCAATAGAACCGGCCCCGGCCAAGCCTCGATTCCGACGCCGCCACTGTTTCTCGCGAAAATCTGGAATAGATAGACGCGAACGCCTCGACTCCCACGGTTAACTCGTAAAAATAACCGAATCCCGTGCTGGTACGAGGGATAGATCTCGAGACACGTCCACGGAGACATCCTAAATTCGACTCTTCTTACAGGAACTTGTTTTCCCGATAGATTTTTAGTCCATTGCTATTTACGTATCCCCGAGAGTACATTCTAAAAGCGGAAACATCGGTCTCTTAATGGTACGCGCTTTCGTCAGGGATAATCTATTCGTCGCAACGTTCGTGCTCGTGGATCGTCGAACGGAATATTTCTTGCCACGATTGTTATTTTAAGAATCTGCTCCGAGTCACAGCGTGTATCAACACCCTGAGTGCCATGCTAGAGTCGTGGAAAATCTTTCCAACAGATGTAGAGTAGGTAACCGGTGCGATAGATTCCTTTAGGGAAAATGACGATATAGAGGAAGAACGCTTCAAGTACGATAGGTATGACTAGGTTCGAGAATTATTGGGCATTATATTTAGGTAGGTATTACCTGGCTTTAGGAGTCACTACGCATTCTAGGTTAGGAGACTTACGTCAGAGGATTAATACGCATAGATTAAATTTGATTTGATCGGATCGGTAACGAGTTAAAATGAACGATAGAATTTTAAAGTACGAGACAGATGGTTTTGTCATATTCCCTAGGGAAGTCTACAGTACTCGACAGTATATTATTTTTCTATTATTTAACTTTTTCTATCGTGAAAATCTTCAAGCACCAAGTATCTGAGCTATAGGATACTTAAAGTGTTAAAGCTATGCTCATTGGCGCCAGATACGTTAGACAAAAGGACCCATTCGAAGTCCTAGCAAACGGCGGGAAATTAAATCGAGAGGAGGCTTCTCACGATCGAACGTGCTCGATAAAACGGGCCCGATAATCGGTTCGATTCGTTCGGGGCTAATTGGAGGAACGAGCAAAGTTGCACGCTCTTAACGAAACGACACGCAGGTTCTTCTTTATTTCCGTTCGAAGCGCTTATCGTCGCGTAAAAAATTCCATCGTACGACCGGCTAAGGATATCAAAAAGAAAAAAAAAAGGGGATTCGAGGGGTCGCGAAAGGTGGCGTAGGATCGCGAGCACGACGCTAAGTGGCAATGTAAATTCGTGCGTCGCCGCAGAGAGAGCGTTAATTGTGGATTTGCGTTTTATGGAGGAAGTCGCGGAAGCGTAGTTGGTCGCGAGGCGCAAACACCCAAGGCCCGATGCTCTCACCTGTCGCCGTTGAGTTACGTTAACACCTTTGTTCGATCTTATCGCCGGTGGCCAGAGCTCCTTCGGGGCCCGTTTCCATTACGCGTTTAATGGTAATCGCGCGTACACGACGACACGTCGGGGCCCCCGTTCGCCACGTTTGTTAAGCGCGTGTACGCGCCTACGTAGCCGAAACGAAGCAGAACCACCTCGGCTAGTCCCAACGCTTATCTTTATTTCTCTTAATAACGTCCGTTCGCGTTTTCATTTCGCGCTGGTTAACCGCCTCGTTTGCGCCACAACGTTCGCCTTTTTTTTTTCTTTTTTTTTTTGTTCGCCTTCAACTTTCCAGACTTTCTTGGCGGAATCAAGGGACCAGAAACAATGGAATTGCCGACCACCGTCAGGAGAACATGGTCGTTTCAGAATATACCGAGTGTATCATAATGCGTGGGGTCCATTTCAATGGCGGACGGGACTGTTTGATCTTACTTTAAATATTTTTGTTTTCGTATCCATTTGAAATTGTGCGACAGACGTCTGTTGTCAGTGTTGATTTTGAAAGATTGCGAAATTCTTTGATACGTCAAGTTTTGACGCTTAAATCGAGAACGTTCGCATCAAAGATCTGTCTCGGTTGGATGAAGAATAATAAAAGGACAAAACGGTGACGATGGAGCAAACGGTGAGAAACGTTCGACGTTGTTCGGTTGAAATTAATTACCATGCCGGTGGGTCAGTAAAGTTGTCCACTCGATGCGACAGGGAACGGTGCCGCGGCAACACGAACCACCAGCCATTACAAACTGCGTCCTGTTTATCAATTTGAATTCGAAAGATGTGCCGGGACGACGACGACGACGACGAGTCCGCGACTCCGCAACAAATTACGTTTATCGGGGGTCATTAATCATCCGGTGTCTCGAACATCTGTGAACGACCCTTCTCCCCGTTCCTCCCCGTTCCTCCCCGTTCTTCCCGCGCGGAGAGAAAGACACTGGTTCCCGAGGCGCCGCGAAAACGTCACGGGAAACGCAAGTGACACCGTGCTTTCGTGCGAGACGTCGTGGAAAATTTTGATCGCTTTATCACCTGTGATCTTCCATTGTTCGTCGGGCGTCACTCGATATAGCTTCTGTTGCCTTCGAATTTGAATCTTATTCACTTTCGCTTTTTATCGAAGCAACTTAGATCTTCGTGAGATGATTATTTTGTACACATTCGTCGTGCAAGGTGGGTTGTCTTTTTTATATCATTGAGTTAGTGCTTTTCAGAAGTCAGTAGATGAGATACGTACGGTTATGTGTGAATTCAATAGCTTCTGTTCTTTGAATAACGTAATTGTTTAGTATATATAAATAATTCCGTTACGTAAGGTAACTACCTAATATAACCCAGTCATGTTTTATTAACACACTCGAGTCTTTTCTATGGACTACCATTTGCAGATTTTAATTACAATCTCACCCTCCAAAATAGATTATAAAAATTCTCAAAGTTTTTGTTAGGTTAAACGTTATATTATCACAATTGTGTTAACACAACTGAAATTAGAGTGTTATCATTGATATGATGTCACGAATAGAATTGACTTGTTTTAACTTTAGATTATTTTTATACAATTTCACTGTTCGACGAATGAGAAGGCAAGATTAGAATACGTTTCCTCAACAAAATGCTGTTTATCCAATATATTATATCGCTGAAGAATCTGGACGAAGAAATCTTCGAATGGGCGTAATGCCATTGCCGAGATCCATCAGCCACAAGGAACATAGACGAGGTTATACGTCGGATATAGATACATTCCCAATAACCCCATCGTATTGGGGTTGCGTCCCCGGTATAAATAAATCAATATAACCCGCTACCACCCTGAGACGCCGCCCTCTTTCGCCGTAAGGAAGTGACGTATGAGACTCGCATCCTCGAAACGAGGGTTGAGGAGAGGCCACCCTGTTATTTCACAGTTAGGCTCGTCCCACCCTTAGCTCGCGCGCCACCTTCAACCTTATTCCTTACTTGGCATCTTCTCTATCCAGAGCCCCGACCTCCGTCCCTAGTCCCGTTTCCAGGCGTGCACGAGTCCCTCGGGAAGCTTTTGTCCTCGAGCTGTAAGCGACTTCCTGACAGGCCAACTTTGCACCTGCTCTCCTTCTGCTGCCACCACCACCGTCTTCCTCGTCGTCGTCGTCGTCGTCGTCGTTTGTATCTCTCTTCTCTCGTTGGCTCGTTTCTTTCGTTTTGGTATCCTTCGTCTAACCTTAACGCCGTCCCGTACCAACCGGAACAAAATTTATTCGGCGCGGGTATCCTCAATCTTTCTCCGCGCTCACCCCTCGCCGCGTCTCCTCTCGTTCGAAGGTAATCCGTAGATCAACGGATAAACCGGGCGTGTCGTTACTCGTACGAAATTATTTTCGAATAATCCCCAACGTCGGCGCCTCGCGACCTTATCTCAATTACCCTGGACGCGAAAATCTCTGTCTTTCGAGTCGCGGCGCTTCGAGGTCGGGAAAACTTCGTCGAAGACAGTATTTTTTTTTTTTTTTTTTTAGATAGTTAGCACGATCGTTTTCCCTCGATTCGACAGTCTCGTCTCGGTTTCTTCTCCGATTTCATTCGCAACACGAGTCGACCGCGTGGCCCCACGATTGTCGCTGACACGAGAACCCCGAAGTTAACCCGCAATTTAGCCGCAGAGCGATCGTTCAAAAGAGACGTCTCGCTTGATGCCACTTAACGAATACCCGGGCACGGCTCGGCTGTGCCCGGCTCGTGCTCCGTTTCCAGATGCGACGATTGCTCTGCTCGCGAACACGGAATCGGTCGTGATTAAAGTTTCAGGGGCGGAATAATTCATGACACCGTTCAAGCGTCTCAATGAATTCATTCGAATTGTCGCCTCAGCTGCTTGGGACTTTCCTCGAATTCAATTACGCACACGTTCGTTCGCCCCCCCTCCCCTCTATCATTTAATCGATCTTACGCAGAATGTTCATTAAAATATTGAAAATCATCGACAAGAACGATGGCGTTGTTTATCAGACTATACGCACGGAGATGTTTGTTGAAAATTCCCACGATAAATCACCGTTATAGGGTTGACAGGGTGACGCGTATGATTACACCCTGTCTCTTAGCGGCTATAAATTTCTTCGTGGTCGCCTATCCACCTTCTAGGATTCTACAGGTATTCTCCGGGTCTCGGTTTCATCGAGGACTTGGAGGATAACCGTGACGCACGGTCTGCCAGCGTTTAATGGGTCGGCAACGCGACCGACTCCAAATAATCCTGATGTATCGTTTGCTCGCTCGGCGGATGATGTTTCGTGCGTAGAAAGGCGGTAGAAATTCCATCGACTGTAACGGTCGGTTACGTGCTTTCTCCGAAAGGATAACCGGGCTCGTTTCGTCGTCCGTTCCCGACACGTTTCTCGTCTTCGTTATTCTGAAATATTATCGATCGAAATTCACTTGACCGGCTACGGCAACGTTGATTCGTGAATCCTAGGCGTTTAGCCGGATCGTCTAATCTCCTTGTCGTTAACGCGAATCCAGCTGTCCCTCGAGCTGCCGGGATAACCATTACTTTCGAATCACTGGTTCGGCCCTGTCATTTGGCCAGGCCACAAATTAACGCGACTAACCATAACCGTAACGTTCGGTTAAACGCGCCTCCCGACCGGGCCCTGCAGTTAGAATTCTGACCACATTCCTTCTTAATCCATCAGAGCGGCCTGCGCTCGCTGAATTACGGGTTACGACGATGTTTTTCATGCAAACGCGCTTTTTCACTGTCGCCTACAAAAATTTGCTGTTCCTTTTAATTGATTGAGATCCGCGAGCGGTCCGAGCCACGTGGATTCGGTGTTGCACGTCAAACGGAAAGTCTGATAGAATTTCATGACACAAAAGTACTGCGAAACGGCGCTTGTCGCGTATCAGTTTAGAGCTTAAATTTCGACGAAAATAACTGCGTAAAGATCTCGTCGGTACTCTTAGTACAAAATGGCTGGTGCTTCTTTGAAGTAAATATTAGCCGTTAATGAGTATACAAGTTTCGAGCAGTCATTTCTCCGAGTACCATAGGAATTTTGATGAACCATTTGTGGAGTTATTTTCTTCAAATCTTAATCTTTAAATTGATGTTCCATAAATGCCAGAGTGCGACACTTTTATGTCATGAAATCGCGTCGGATCTTTTACAACAACTTCATAACGTTGAGTAATGTGGTCCGCCATCTCCGAGCAATTTTCTGTTTGTTAAGAAAATAATTTTCGTCAAGCAGAAAGGAGGGAAGGGGGATATGGTCGCCATATTTCCAAGATAAGACTACAGCTTCGCCGTTAGGACAGAGACCCTACTCTCTCGTGTGAAATTACTTCGCTCCGCGGGCTTACTCTTATCCCCCGGCGCCACCCTTTCTTACCGTGTATCCTCATTCAGCCAGGATATCCCTGAGAATAAAGTAGATACCTTTCCTATTTTCGCATCCGGTAAATTGCAGTACCACCTCTGTCCGTTTCGTCCTTATAAATCAGTCACGGGCTCTGCTGTCGCGTTAATCGCGACGTCCCAACTATTTTTCACATCCCCCCCCGGGAAAACTATTACCTTTCACGTCACTGATTAAGGAGACTTCAAAATTGTGCGTCATAAGTATACATTTTGTCCACCATCGTTCGTGTAACGATCGCAGCCTTAATCGACGACAATTTAATCACAAAATACACGATCCGGAGTTTCGGTGTCGCGAAGGATCCGCTCGATGCATTCCGATAGACGGTCGAAGCTGGTTGAACGAATGTCGGCTCTTAGCGCAGCAAGCTCCTCGCGCGTTTATCTAATTATTGTAATTGCGCGATTATTCTTGGTCGAAGGAGCGAGGAACCGATGCCGGCCAGGGACTGGTAAAAAAACGAAACTCAAAGAGGTTAACGGGATATATATGGAGCGGCGCACGATAGAATCTCCTGCCGGTCGAAGAGTCGTGATGGCGAACGATCACGAATTCTTCGCTTCCTTTGTGTATCGGTTCTCCCTGCATTCTTTCGACGCGTGCATACTCTGCGTATCCGCGTAATAACCGTCGGAATTTTGCACCAGACCGTTCCTATTTATTTTTACGCCGAGGATCGATCTGTTTCGCGTAACAAACCGTCACGGTTTTCCTGTTCTTCTTTTCTTTTTTCCAGAAATTCCTAGCTGACTCGAAAGATTCATGTGCCTAGAACTTTGTGTCTATAAGAGATATCTTGATGAAATTTGAGAAGAACAATAATTATATTCTTATTTTAAAGTTGAAATATCTGCACACTTTAGGCAAATTATATATTCGATGAACGAAACGTTTTCGATCAAATTTTAATCAAGGAAATTGCCTGTTCGTTCCGTAAAATCCATTTCGTGTCCAAACAACTCAACGGTACAAAACTAATATTTATCGAACTTGTCGTAATTATAATATAATATTATTCTAAGGAAACGAACGTTTAAAATTATGGGCGCCCGTAACAGGGTGTCACGGTGCTGTGTATGTATTTTATATGTTTCGTGGTTATAGTCAATGATTAACGGTGAATCGATGTTTTTCTTTGCTTCAGGTAAATGGTGTCCGCGTAGGGAATGGAGTTCGCCACCAGACGCGCAGCGAGCGGCGAGCGACGCGCGTCGTGGCGTTCTTTACTCTTCCGTCTTCCTCGGTAGCCCCGGTAAGTCTTTAACGAACTGTTCTCTCGAAAACTTTCACAGCTTTTCCCCAAATTGAATATCTTCGCGAAATACGAGCCAATCGGGTTCTTTCGGTCGTGCCGTTCCCCCGCTTGAATTTTATCCGCCCGTACGTTATCCTTAATTAAACGCGTCGCCCGCTCGACGCCCGCAGAGTTTTCGCGTTAATCGTCCTCGTACAAGTTATTCGATCGTAAGAAGAAGAAGCTTTGAAACGCGACGAAAACGGAAGGACGTACGCTCGCGATGCGTGCACGGTACACGCGATTTACGCGGCTCCCGATGGGAGGAGCACGATCGTTCGCGGCATAAACAAGTTTTAATCGCGCCTCGGGCATTCGCCGCGTTGAATAAATATTGATATCGGTCGATGCGACGGCCAATCAGAATCGCGGCTTATAAAGCAAGCCGCTTACACACCCGCCTGTCTACCGCGAGACCTGCACGCGCCTCACCTATTTCATCATCGCGCGTTAAGGCAGTATTCCCAGCCTTGGGACTGTACCTAGGAAGGGGACGAGGAGATAGTACTATATTTGCTCCGATGCTTTGTTGTATTTAACCCTCTCCACTTGGTGTTTCCTTTTTTATTTCATCGAGTCTAGTTTACTGGTATTCTGTTTGTTAGTTTGCGATGTTTCGATAGAAATGAAACTTCAGTTTTATATTTCAAAATTTGCCCTGTTTAGTTAACACACTTGCCCTGTTGTTTAATTGAACAGAGAGTGGTTGGAGTTCTTAAACTAGAATTTAAGGTAAATTGAGTTTTATCTCCGGACGACGTGTCATGGAGAGGGTTAACGATTCGATTTTGGACCATTTTTTGTTTGCATTTTTGGAATATCAAGGCATTCGAAATACCCCCTGGTATACATATTTCATGTGTCCGAATTATAATTGACGTCTTCCGTGTTCTGTCTTTCCACGTGGCTCGTCAGCCGCGCAGTCTCGCGTCGATAGCCATCGATACCCGTCTAATTCACGCGGAAGGGATCTCGATTCTGTTTATCCTCGATTTCTCCTTTAATTAAATTACGCGACCGCCAAGGTGGGCCCCGATAAGGGGACGTAAATCACTTTTAGTCGATAAGTAATCGAACGATTCCAAAGAGACGACGTCCAGGGCTCTCTCCTCCAGGTCGGTCGAAAAGACGACGCGGTTTATCGGCGCATGCCCGCCTCTGGTTTCCTTCTTTTCTTCTCTGCCGTGGTTCCTCTTCGTGGCTCCTCTTCGTCGAACAGAGGGAATATGAACGAATGCCAGAGAGTGGTAAGAGAAGAAGAAGAAGAAGAAGAAGAAGAAGAAGAAGAAGAAGAAGAGGAGCCCGGCGAGTTGGGGGCCAAGAGGGACCCAGACAGAGAGGGAATCCTGGAGGGCTGTAAGGGAGGGAAGTCGGTGGTAGACCGTGGCAGGACGAAGAAGGAGACAGGCATAGGACAAGGCTGAAGGTGAAAGAGAGAAATTCACGTGGCGTCTCCATGGCAACCTGGCGAGGCGGGAATGCGACGGTAACCATGGCAGCCACGGGTTCCTCTCTCGGACCGACCTGTCTGTCCTTCTTTTCTGGTGCCCTCGGTCCTCCTCGTTCTCCACTCTCTCATCTGGACCTCTTCCTTTCGCCCATGGACCGAGGTACCACCGGCACCGACGGGATCCGCGAAGAAAAGGTGGAGCGGACTCGGATCTGCGCTCTGCAGAAAGCTGCTTCCTCCTGCTTCTTCCCCCTGTACGCCTCCTCCTGTTCTTTTAACAAAGATAATAGGAGTAACGATAGTGGGTCTTTTCATGGTACTCGATCGACTGAGTGGCTAATGAATGAAAAGGGAATCATAGAAGTTTAATTAGAATCATGGAACAAGGTACAGGTAAAGTCGTACGACTGACAAAGGAA
Source organism: Stelis phaeoptera (assembly GCA_943735885.1). Classification (NCBI taxonomy): domain Eukaryota; kingdom Metazoa; phylum Arthropoda; class Insecta; order Hymenoptera; family Megachilidae; genus Stelis; species Stelis phaeoptera. Next base: position 6,081,282 of record OX030939.1, on the reverse strand, counting down.
TATTTCAGCGAAATTTCATGGGATGTTAAGTCTGTTCATATTTGCAGTAAACCGAATCATGAGTATAACCAAGATTGGTCGACCAATTTTGAGAAAAGTAGATACCTATGCTTAAAACTTGGAAAAATTGCTTTCCTATCGTTGATTAACTTGGTCCATCGTCTCAAATATTAAATATATTTTTATCGATAACGTCAGTTGCAAACATAAATCAATCGTTCTATCAGATTTCACTAAAATCGACGACAAAATGGGAAACAACGATAAGAGGGTAAAACACGAACAGATCGAAGTAGCTTTGAACGTTTCTTCGGAAATGGTAGTTAAAGTAGCTGCAAGATTCATAGTTAACGATGAACTGATAAATTTGAAGGTGTTCCTTTATTTCATCTCTGTTTCACGCGTGCTTTACTTCTGTTAGTAGCGGTCACCGGTTTCCATTCGTTAAAACGTCAGCTCGCGTTCCACGGCGTTGCGTTAACGCGGTTGTTTAATAATAAAAAGAGCCGGCGAGCCCGTATTAATTAATCGAAACACGGAAACGGGGGAGGATAAATTTTATCTCGGTTGCGTTCAGCTCGACTGTTAATAATGAATCGTTAATGCTAATTTTTGATTTATGCGTTCATAATCTTTCCCCCGTGCCCGTCTCTCTGTGGCTAGATCATCCCCTGTTCAGTTCACCTCCCCCTCCCCCCTTGCCCGTTCACGCCCATATATACAAACTCGGATACCGGATGCGTGTTTTTGAACGCGACCGATATCGGTGACTGAATTAAACGAGCGACCGGAAGCTCGGGATAAATTTTGTCGCAGGATACGCCGGTTATTAATGACGACTATTTCCTAGCAGTTCGTTAATAGCGGGACTGCGACAACGATTGCAATTTACCCGCTCGTGTCGTCCATTTTGTGCGAAAATTTCGTTCGACGCCATGATCGTTCTGTCGTAAAAATTCCCTCGGTGACAGAAGTCGGTTTTGCTTCAGAATCGACGTAAAAATTGTTAAGATTGCTTCGAACCGCGATGCTTGTGCTTCGAATTTCCACCGTCGGACAGGGAGGAAGGTCGACGAGCGTCGAAAGAGGTATCGACATTCTTCGAGTCTTACGACTCTCGATACGTCGTCGTCGGCGCTGAGAATCGAGTTTCTGCGTCGACGACCAGGCATTAGCACCGCGTCCACCTTATCCCTGACAATATATTTTCGTCGAGCCATCCATTACGAGAGCCGGCCGTACGTGGGCCAGCTTAATGCGATGCCGCTGTTATTTTCAGTTTCCGAAAGTTACGCGCTCCTCTTCGATCCGACGCGACCAGTCGAGCGGATCATCGTCGCGAAACGGATCGACGAGCTTCTTTCGCGACCTCGTTCTAATTCGTTCCTCTCCACCGGTATTCTCGTCGAATCTTTTTTTCCTTCGGCCGGGATTCGGGATCCTTGACGTCAATTCTGCTTATACTGTTTTATCTTCGCGGGGATGGAATTCGTTCGACGATCAGATTCGAGGAAATAGACTCGGTTACGTGAATCGAACGGCGCGTTTGTTGCGTCGAAACGGATCTGAGATGATTAGAATTGCTAGGGGAATCACCGCCACAAAGATATTTTAATAAATCGCAGGAAATCATTTCTTTTTTTTTTCGTGAAAGGTGTCTGGGCATCAAAGGGTTAAATAAAGAACGATTCTACGACACTGCAACTCAAGGGGGTGCGAGCTGATGAATTACCCTGCGGACTGGTCCAACAAATTCGTTGAATTCTCGTCGAAAGACCACTTGACCGTTCCGTTTCGTTAAGAGGAGCATCGTCGAGAATGGCACAAGTGAGCCAAGGGTGGAGATGGAATTCCGTTCGTTCGGTTTTTCGTGGCATCACCCCGTCCCATCGTTCGGAATCGGTGCTGTAGGCTAACCCTCTCCTCCTTCACCCTTCGAGCTCACGTTGCAATGGCACACGGCATGGCTCCCTTTTCCGGCGAGTGTAGCGTAATGTAAGGGTTGCGCCCGCGTCGGCGGTGTTCCGAGGGGGGTGAGAGAGTTTAAAACCCCTCGGGGCTTGAGGTCCAGGCCGGTTAGATTTATCGGATGTTTTGGTTGGCGGCCATTGTTAGCCGCCCTCTCTCCAACTCTCTTTCCCTCTTTCGGTGTTCTCTACGGACAGTGGCGTAGTCGATTCCGTCCAATAGGCAGACATTTTTTTTTACCCTTTTTCTCGCCCTGACTCTCGAACACCCCTCCGCATCACCGTCGATAAGTATTCGAGTACTTGGTGGAACCTGATCAAATCGAACAGGTTTTGCTTGAAATATATTGGGGCTGTGTAAAAGTTTTCGTCGTTTCTAAGACAACCTTCTTTGTTAATATTTATGAGCGTTGCTACACTGTCGCGTGTTACAGTCGTTCGACGCCTCCGCTTGGTATTTTCAATTGACGATATAAGCACAGTCGTGTTCGTAGGTGATGGAAAGTTTTACGTATCCCTTAATTTACTCTCGAAAGATAAAGATTGTCGCGTTAAGGTGAAAGTCGTATCTACGCTATTGCGTCTCGTTCCGTGTGTAAACACTCGTTCCGTTCGAAACCGAGTCTCCTCGTAACGCGGATCTCCGCCAACCCCTCCGCCATTGTGCGCGGTGGTTTGAACGATGTTCAAGCTCACGACCCTTCTGGTTCAACCCTCGTAACCGCAGTTCTCTCTTTACCCGTTCTGGCCGGTACATCGTGCGATTCCACGTCGTGGAACGCTGTCTCGGCCGGTGATCGATGCGGTCTTATAATTAGCTCGCCTTAAAAGCGAGCTTCCACCGTTCTAATTGCACGCTGAAAAAGCCCCTTTGTATTAACGGGCTGGTTTCGAATTGGCCAAGTCTTTCCGAAATGGCGTCTTCCTAATTCCCCATTCAATCGATACAGGTAGCGCCTGGACAATGTCAATCAAGCAAAAGACAATAAAGAAACATAAACCCAAGATTTTTTTAAACAGATGCATGCCTTGAAAGTTGGCCGTTTTCAAGGTAGCCTCGTACGTCGACGATCGGAAACGTCGTCGTGAGATCATCATCCAGGTCGTCGGGAGCGGATTATAACCGATAGTCGGAGCCCGTGGCAAAGGGACGAAACGAAGGAGGCAGGGTTTCTTCGTTGAGGCCGCACAGGGCCACCTCGTGTTCTTCGATTAGCAAGAGACCGACCCGACCGTGACCTCTCTCTCCTCTCCTCCTCTCTTCTTGTTCGGCCTGCGTACCATGCCATAGGTGGAGAAGATTCTCCGGCTCTTTCATTCTCTCCGCGTTCCCTTTCCGTTTCTCTCGTGCTCCATCTCGCGGCACTGATTGGACGATCCATCACCGGCCCTCGTCTCTTTCTCTTTCTCTCTCTCTCTCGTCTGTGACCTCTCTCTCTCTCCCTGCTTCGTCCACCGCTCGTTTCCTCCGCCGACTCTCTCGCGGAGGAACCGGACACACGTTATGTGCGTGTACATACCGTAGGTAAATACATAAAAGCTCGCGCTAGAGGCGTTCGTCGAGTACAAAGCACACGAAACAATGTTCCAACGTTCTGAAGATTTCTTCTGACTCTCGATAGATTTTCAAAATGCTTCTTCCGTTAATTTCAAAGGTTTCGTGGTTATATTCTGTTCGGCGAATGGAAAACAGGTCACTCAGCAACAGGGAGAACAGCAACGGCGAGTCGCATACCGGCGACCATCGCCCAAAGGGGCGGACATTCTCGCGCAAAAGGGTGGGAGGGTAATTGGTTCCCACGGACGCAGAAAACGGCTGGCTCGAAAACGTCTCGTCTAAACTGCACGCGTTCAACGATGTCTCGACCTGGTAATGCGGACCCCGAAGGATTAGGTGTACGTTAAACACAATTTGGCTTCGCGATCTCAACGGCAACGAAAATGTTGCGGTATCTACGAACGTTACAAATCGTCACGTGATTCCTCGTGAATCAACGCTCAAAGTGTTCTTCCTTTGATACGGTTCGTGCAATCAACGAGTTTGTAGTTGATGCAAGTATAAAAAAAAGGGAGGAAAAAAAAGAAGAAAGAAGAAATAAAAGGTGAGGAAAGAAAGAAAGCTCGAACGTCAGCGGGATTAAAGGCAACAGAGGGGTGGCGATACGGGCAAAGCAGAACGGGTGGAAATAGCGGTGGTTGGAACAATCGAGCCGTCGCGTGATGATACGGCAAGTTAAAAGGAGAAAAGAACAGGGGAAAGCGAAAGGAAGTAAGGAGACGAAGAAGGAAGGCGACAGGCCGATAAACGTGATACACGTCGTGGGATATACACACAGCAGTGCTGCCTGCTGCTATCCACGCTCCGTATTCATTAGTTCCTTACTCAAAGGCACGGAAATAGTTCCGGAGTTGCGGGAGGCACAAAGCACAAAGCTCTGTCGCGGAACAATGAGAGATAGCGAGGGGGTGGGTGCGAGTGTGAGAGAGAGAGAGAGAGGGACCGAGAGGTGTAGCCATACATAACAGTGATATCCGGAAGAGAAAGAGAGACAGAGATAGGGTGAACTGCAGATTTCATGAAGTCGAAGATAGGCACAATGGTTTAGCTCGCAAGAGTGCACCGCTCTGTTCTTCCTTTCGCTATCTAACACGTTTCTTCCGTTTCCCTTTCTTTCCGTCCGCGATATTCATACGCGTTGAATATATTAACGCGCCGAAAGATATGTAAAGCGTGTTTGACTGCGACTACGCTCTTGCAGGCTGCACTATCAGTGAAATGTGTCCCGAAGCGTGCCCATGTGCGTCCCTGATATTAAACAGCAGCCGTCGTTGCATTCGGAATCGTCCCGACTCGAGTCTCAGCCTCCGTTTCCTCCGCTACCTAGATATTGCACGATATTTTTCGAAATATGAAAATTCACGGGATCACGGCGTAGGTGGTTCGTCACCGGAAAGTGCTCGGGTTCTCGTAGCAGCTGCGCGTAATGGCGCAGACAACCTTGCCGGCCCGCTTATACACCGTTCCCAAGAACGGCACGATTTTTCCTGGGAATCGTTTCACGACTTTGGTACGCTTGCACTGTATCGTCGTGTCGCGCGTCCGTCTTCGTGGTCGCTTTAAAAAAAAAACTCTCGCGACAGAAGTGGTACGTTTCATGCGCCACCGGAGAGATCCGGTCGAGTATCGCACCCGCGCGTGGACAAGGAACAAAGGGAAGCACGCTGGAATAATTAAAACGTGGAATTTACGAAGGGACCGAGCGAGTTTGCCGGCTGCGTCATCGGCGAGGACAAAGAAGAGAAAGAGAGAGGAAGAGGACACATGAAGCTGGAGGGACGGGCGCCAGGAAAATACACGCGGAGAAGCGAAGAGACAAAAAAAAAATTGTGGAAGAGAGGAATATAGCTTGAAAGTGTGCTAGCAGAGGGTGAGCCAAAGCTATATGGAATAGAGGGTGGCAGGAGGGAAGGGTGGTTTCTCGATGTTGCACGGTACAGCACGGTACAATCGGTGGTACCGGCACATGGGCACACGCCAACTTGTACTCTCTCTCTCTCTCTCTCGCTCTTTCCGTTTCGTCTTCCAATGCTCCCCCTTTCTCTTTCTCTGCCTCCACCTCTACATCCACATTCACCTCGAGCGTGCCCCTGCACGGAGCTCTCCCAACCTACGGCCCAGCCCAACGGCAGCACCAGCACCGGCACCCAACCCAGACCCTGGGGCTGTCAAACGCAGGCCGAATCTTCTTCTGCTCGTGACAGCCTGGAAATGAAGAGAGTGCCCCGCGTGGCGTATCCTACCCGCTTTCCTATGTACGTTAACGCGCGTCCTAGGAATGTACGTTCTGTTCTCACACGCGTGTCCACCCGTTATCCCTTTAACGTGTACGGTGGGGGAGGCCCCCGGTGGCTGTGTGACGAGCACCACCCGGGTTCAACGGAGGTCGCTGCTCCTGCCTTCGTCTCTTTCATTTTCGCTCGTCCTTTCATTATACCCCCTCTCCTCTCGGTCCCCCCCTTTTAATTTTGTCCGCGTCTGGATAGATTCATTTTTTTCTCTCCCGCTAATTCGCCTGTTAATTGTTCTCTCTGTCAATCGAAATTGCTCGACAAAGGCACCGTCAAGTTTTTCACGATCCTATTTTTTTTTATTTTTTTATTTTGGACGGAAGATGGAGAGATGAAAATTATGATCTTCCAATTTGTGTACGTTTTGATGTTTTTTTTTTTGGAGGAGGGCTCCGAATTGTGTCTGGATTGTTTTTTAGGAATTGTAATCTACGCTTTTCGATGGATACCATCGGTTCGGTGTGGAACTTTGAAAGGACGACTAAAGAGGTCGAAGGGAATCTGGCTACCGATTACGAAGCGCTTTTCGAGCGCGATCATTAGCGCAATTATTATTGTGTCGGGGCACAATGCGCGCACCGTCGTCCTCGAGCGAACAATGGGCGGCGAAGCTGAAGAGGCGAAGGATAGAGAGAGCGAGAGCTCGAAACAACGGTGTATTCTTCGGTTTTGACTGGAAAATAGAGCGAAACTATGGCCAACCGTTAAGAAGAACACCCTTGTCAGCTCGGTTGCGGATAATTAACGTGGCCCGTCTTGTCCCTCGTCTTATCCCGAAAAGCTATAAAAGTCACGGATAAATTTCTTCGTTGGCGTATCCGTTCGCAAATTGACGTCGCCGTCCGATAATCGAGCATGGAAATTCTACAAGAATTCCTCGAACGCGCAACAGACAGGAACAACCTTTTCAAGGAGTAACCGCCTGCAGGTTCTTTCAGCGTGTACACAAGCCGAGCTTGGATCGAGCGTGCCGTGCGCATCGGATAGTCATTCGAGTTTTGTTCGACGTTCGGTTAAAGTATGTTTCGATGCTCAATTGCCGTGGGGAACGGCGAAGAGAGAGGTATATCTATTAGAACGTACCGCGGCAACTTGATGCGTTTACAATCGTGGTACAAGAGGCCGTCGCATATACCTCAGCCGATATTACCGGTACGTCCGTCGTGTTATTACGGCGTTACATTCCATCGTACACGGAATCCGTCGCGTTCGATCCACGGCTACAATGATCCTCGTTGTTCCGTGTTCCCTTTCCTCCCCGTTCCGCGATTTTACTTTCCTTTCTTCGCCGAGGAGCGACGGACGGAGAGCCGGTCCGTGTTCTACGACGTTGGGACACTCCTTGAAAAAAATCTTATCGATGTTCATCGATCCTTTGGCGAAATAACGGTCCACAAGCTCCGTCTCTGCTTTCCATCCATTTTATTATTGTTTTATAGGTGCGCGTCGTTGTACGGCAGCCTCGCCCATATCGATAAATCGCGTTTATTATTAGAAACGATAGCCGAGATCGTAATTCATGATTCGATACAGGTGACTCGACTGTTTCCTCGCGATCGTATTGTTCTCCTTTGTCGAAGACCTCTTTCTTCGAATGTTACCAGGTATTTAAACGTTTAGAAATCTCCGCTGGCAGGGTGGTGTTAGGTAGAACTTGGTAATTTAAGATGGAGCAGATTTGACATTGACAAAAAAATTCTGGCTAATCTTCAGGGGTAATACATTTTCTGACGTACGATAATCGCAAAAGTTCTATCCTTCGTAAGTAAAATAATTTGTGATACGATACTAAAAAAAAATATATATATATATACTCAGAAAGCAAAGATCTGCACGTTCGTAGGAGGTGTGAGAACGCGTCGGTCACGAGTTATTACGTCGGCCCGGACAGGGTCTTTTTCCTTTCTGTTATCTGTTCTGCAGCGTGTTTCAGAGACCGTCCTATTAGTTTGACCGTGTCCTGAGAATCCATACGAACGCCTCGTCCGTTTTTTCTGCGGTCCTCGTGGCTCGTTTCCTCGGCCCGCGACACGCTCGTCCTGCGACGAAAGGTTCGCCCGGGCCCCCCCGGGTGAAATACTGCGACTCGATTTCAACACCTCGACGTCGTTAATTAGCCGTGCCACTCGACTTTTATTCCGGCAGCATCCTCGCCGTTTAATTACAACCGGAGTACACGACACAGGGAGAGAGGAACGAGGTTAGGAGAGGGTCGAGCGTGTGTGTTACACGCTCCGCCCTACCTGCTGAACGTGACGAACACGTATCAACTGGTATCGCCATTATCAACATCGCGTTCTGTCGTCTTGATTGATCAGGTAATGAGGTTGCCCGAATCGAAATGTAACTTCCAATTTAAAACAGAATACTTTGGTCCAATTAATTTTAACTTTAAACTTTCTAAGTACAACAACCATCTTTTCCTACTATAGTAAAAAGAATAATTAATTCAGAATTCGATTTGGAATAAATCCACCTCGTGTTTGCGAATTTATCACGAGCATCGGCGCGGCGTCAGTTAACGCGCAAACTCTCACGAGCCAACCCCCGAATGTCTGGCCCCCTTGGAGTAATCGCTCTTCTGTTTGTTTGTTGTTCTGGTTTGATTCTTTCGCGAGGCGTACGAAGGGGTCCGCGGTATAGGTCAATGGGAAACTAATTGTCGGCGTTTCGAGGGTGCGTGCACGGTCTGAGGGGGTTTCCGTAGCCGTTTCGAGGGTTGATTCGAGGGTGGATGAGAAGTGGCGGCCACTTGACGAGGACCGACTCACAGAAACCAAGGCTGGACTCTCGAACAACAGATTGTCAGGACTCAAAGCACGAGTAACTCGTTGGCGTCGTATCTTGAAACGCGATTAAGATGACACAACACCGATGAAACGATGTTCGTGGTGTATCAATAGATCGAAGGAATGCAGGGAATCGGGTGTGCGATAATGGCGGACAGCTACCATCTGGGGCACCCGGGCATATTTATAACCGCGGACCGTACGCGTCGTCGTAGGCGGTGTAAAAAATTCTCGAAATTGCACGAGGGCCCTTGCTCCAGGCCACCACTTACCGAGTTCTTTAAGTCTCTAGCCGGGGCAACATGTAAAGTACCGATATTATGTATTTATTATAATGCGATCCAGGCTCCGGACGATCGAGCCGACCACGTTGTTGTTCAAGGGTCCCCCAACACGAACAGCCAGCCGCGTAAGAGAGACGGAACAAGGGAAGGGGGAAAGAGGGATAATCAATTTATCACTGCAGGTGCCTCCGCGCATTTACATACACGAGGACGACGGTCCGTGGTCGTCGTTACCTCGGCGTCGTCGCTCTTTTCGCATTCTCCGCGCAGTTATTCGCGCCGCTACAAATTGCCGCGCTGAAACTCCATGCAAATTTCCTCTTTGATCGCTTTACACGGTCGATCATTTGGCCGCGCGAGGGCAAAGTACCGGGTACGCCAGCGAGTTTTCGATACGCTTGAATATTCATCCTCGATAGGTTTCCTTGGGATCGTTGTCGTTGCGCGGTTGATCGTTTTAATCGTTTTTCGACGAGTTAAAAGGATCCCTTCGCCGACACCCTCGTGAACCGATACGAAACGGCAAGGTAACGACCTTGGCCCGGCTACAGAATCGGAACGTTTATAAATTCGTCGTATTCATTAATCACGGGGCGAGACAGGGGTCGCGGATCGGAAATAACTTTTATATAACCGATGGAACACGTCGGTAAGGATCAACGTCCTGGATCGACGATTTTAATCGAACCGTTTCTTCGATATCTGCTTCCAGTTGCACGAGGAGGAACGTTAATTTTTAAAAAGTGCACTTAGGTTTATTGAAGGCCGTGGGTTTGGTCCGTGTCTGTTTTTAAGCGGCCCGTAGAACTGGCGAGTAGAATCTCCCGAAGAGTCTTGTCTGACCACGCGGCGAATCCCCTTCTCGATCTACTTACGCAACGGTAGGAGCAGCCTTGCCTAGTAGTATGAACTATCACAAATATTAGGAATTAATTCTTTAATGTAACGCTTCGACTTGTTGTTACATTATTGTTCTATACTTTTATTATCATTATAGCTTGAAATGTGGTCCGATATGATGATGTATATTAAAAAGCACAAAATTATAAAAACTCCAAGTTCTAATTGTATGCAGAAATTGTTTTACTTAATTATAAGACGAATTAACTTGGCATTTCACTATTATATATTTAGAACCTAGTTTTCCACGATTTTCATTCCGTTTTCCATATTTAAATACGAATTTATCAATCTTAATCGTATCTGCAAAAAATACTGGTACAGTTAACCGAGTCGCACGATTCGAATAAAATTCTATACCGATTATCTCCTCGAGGGACATCGGATCCGTCGTAAACGATCATCGTTCCCCGTGTTTCCCGCGTCGACTCGGCGAATCCTCTCGACTCTTTTTTTTTTTCTTTTTTCTTTTCGCCGCGATCTCAGCGACATCAACTCGAGGCAACGTGGTAAAATAATCGTAAAGTAACGGAAGGTCTCGCCCACGCGACGACAGTTCGCCGAGCGACGGTGCATATTCGCCGAACACCTACTTCTTCTATCTGCATATCGTCCAGCACGAGACTCTTCCCTCCCGTTTTCTCGCGATCCGCTCGTTTCGGCCTCTCGTGAGATAGCTACGTGCCGTTCCGTACCGCCATAAGGGGTTAGGTTTACGAGCCGAGCTGACTGTCGATATCGTCTTCGTGGTCGTCTTGTTTCGAGCATGCCTGACCTCGGTCCTCTCAGATCCGTTGGACGAGTACCTGGCCCTGTCTTGGATATTTACTCGATCGAATCTTTTCGACGTCTAGGGATAATCAAGAGCTTTTTCGGGGGGGGGGGGGGGGCTGCGTTACAATTAGGTAATTTTTCGTTACTTAACCCAAAAGGTTCACGTGGTCTAAATTAGTTTTCTTGTTTATTTGTTTAACCTGGAACGATTTATTTCTTCTATTATTCTTCGCATCATTATGACTTTGACTAGGATGTTTATGACAAACTCCGTGTTATAATGTAGGGAACGACGATCACTAACAGTTTTCCATCAAAGAGACTTATGTTTCGAGTCAAAGATGTATGGAGCAAGGCTGATCCTCAAACGAGGAATAAAGAAAGGAAAGAGAAAATTTCGGTGACCGACCGCTTGTCGTCGTAGCCGTTTACATCATGGTCGTTTTTGTCGCAGCTGTCGCTGTTTTGTCTGCGATGAGCTTCTGCCGTGGCTCTCTTCGTGGCAACGAAGCCGAACGCCTTGTTTTTGCCGCTATTTTCGTGCCGTTAAAAATGCATCCATCGGGCCGCGTCAACGTGCTCATTCGCCGCCGCGTCGTCGACCTTTTCTCGCGTCCTCCCAAAGACGGATGCTTCTTTATTCGTTGACGTTCAACGCGTCAACTCTTCCCCGTGAAGTTCGTTCTCCGTTCATCCTTTTCTCTTCTTTCTCCGATTGCATCATTCGTCGAAATATACAACGCGTACGTACGTAAAATCGACGCTTATTCGTCCAACCGGGAGGGAACGGATGACATCAGCCCAGGGGTCGGACGGCTATTTAAAAGTTCTCGAAAGATGTCTTCGTGTTCGCGTCACGTCGATCCACTTTCCTTGCGGGACGAAAATAATAGAAACTAATCGGTCCGTCGGTTCGTTCTTTTGGATCGGCGATCCCTTGATCCCGCGCCGGACTTTACACGCTGCAGGGAAAAAACGTGGCGACCACGGTGCCGAGAAGCGGCGTTCGATCGAATTGAGAGACGAGAGGAGAAAGGAGACCGAGCCAGGGAAGAGATACACGTTGCCCGGAGGTTAGACGGTACACGTAAGATGGAGTCTGGTTTGATGGAATGCTGCCTCCATCCCACGAGCACGCACGGCCCTCTTCTCTCTCTCTCTCTCTCTCTCTCTCTCTCTCTCTTTTATCCCGTTCCTACTCTTCACATCGGATGTTCATCACCTCTCTCCTACCTTCGCAGAAGGGGGGAAACATGTGTGCGAGCCTGTGTTAAAGACGACTCTCGCGCTTTCGAGAGAGTAGCCTGTGGAACAGCGGGGAACGAACGAAAGAACGATCCCCGTCTATCCACCTAAGGCAGCCAATGAGACGGACCGCCATATTAGGCGCTCGTATATGGCCCCTTCTATGCGCCAACAAGCGTTCCGCGTCTACTTCAAATGGAGATAATAATCGCGCCGTGCTGATTAGACGGCCGTCGCGGATTCCAGGTAGTTTTCGAATCACCGCGCCACTGCAGGATCCTTATGGGCGCTCGATGGTTCCGTTTCTGTTCATATTAGGGCAGATCGTTATGAAACCTTTGCTGCTTCATGCCGCGTCGCTTTGTTTCTCTAACTCGATGCGCTGAAAACCACAGATTTTTAGATAGTCAAACACTTATGATTGTTGCAAAATTCTAATATTTCTTAGATTTATGGTTTAGGGTTTGAATGTCCCGCAACCTCAGAATTTTCCAAATGTTTTAAGTTCCTGTAACTGCGTCGCAAAAGTGGGAAATCTTTACCCCCGCAGATATTTTAATGGTTCACAGCCCGTCGCAGGGTTAGATCTTCTGCGAGCATGGGTACGTATCGTGCGAGGTATTGTTCGATAGAAACCGGGGCTCCGACGAGATAGCAGATCCAAGAGAGATAAACGCGTGCTCCGGATGATGTATCGCCCGGCGATGCTTCGCCGCGCCATTTGATCGTAAGTACCCGGTTGGACTCTCGGTACCGGGCGCTGCTTTCCGTTCGAGGACCCTTGAGATTCGAGCAGCCATTCGATATCCGCTACAAGCTGTTTCATAAAGCATCTATTCCGTGACCGTTCGCGCGATACGAAAGATTGTTTGCGTTGTTGATTACGCGGGAGAACAAGGTGCAATATTCTGGATAATTTATCTTCTAAAATGAAAAGTATCGTTTATTATTCCCATAGTATCAACTTGCTTATTAATATACATGAAAAAGGGTTAATAAATATTTCTTCGTTCGTGAAAAGTATTAGCCGCGAGGAAGAAACCAGCCTGTACCAGATATTTTCTATCGACATAGTACATAGCTCGTCGTTTCTGGAGAGTCAAAATCGGACGAGACGAAAAAGTACACTGGAAAATTACATCAACAGGAATCAATATCTGCTGGACTATTCGCTATACGCAGTCGACTCGAGCGACAGCTGTAATAGTCTCGATGCAATTTCCGCTCTCAACCAGAAACAAAACTCTCGCTATTGCGCTACAAGCCAGAATCGAACGAACCATCGCATCGCCCCGGCACGCATCTATCTGTGACGTTGAGTGACACGTTTAGCGCTCGCGTCCGTTTTATTACGGTGCCCGTTTCGCGTCTCCCTTTTCATCCTTTCCCCGTTTCAATTTTGTCGTATAATAAAACACGCGGCGACAAATTCGGTAGTCAGAAAGCTCGTCGTCGCTCTAGCAACGATGATGACGCGACTTCGCGGTTCGCGCTTCGCTCGAACGGGCTTCAATCTCCCATGAAACCGTCAACTTTGCCAAACGTTGCAAACGTGATTTATAATTTATCCTCTCCATTTAAGTGTTCCGTCGTTCCACGTTTCCCGTTACTTTGGGCACAATTAATGTAGTTTTTCTGTCCGAAACCAAAACGAATCCCCGAAACGACTGAAAATGATTTTTGACAAAATGCTATTCGAATAAAAAGATAAATTGGATTTTATGACGAATTACAAGGGGCAATGTGAAATTTTGAGCACAAGAAGAGTCGACACGAAAGGTAGTTTGTTACCACTCGACTTTTGGACGCTTCAGCGTTGTTCAGCGGCGAGTCTCGTCTCCTCTCGCTCAAGTGCTCCGGTAACTTACATCCCTCTGGGGCAAGGGCGCGTTATGGGGGCGTGTACCGTGTATCGCCCCGTCCGGCATCGGACGTGTAATGGAAAGTTTGTCGAAAGGCAAAAAGGTTGGCCGAGTTGATGTCCATCGGGCAAAATAACGAGTAAATTCCGACCAACTGTGAGAAAGTTGAAAAACTTGAATCTTGCCATTAAATACACACCCAACGTTACTTATATAATTGAATTTCATCGTAGCAAATTCGCAAAGGTAATTTTGATCGTGAACTTAACATAGCCCTCAAAAAGCAAACGACCACGAAGATAGGCAACAATTTAAATTGAATTTAAAACAATTTATCAGGTTATTCGTAGGGCAACGTCCCTCGATAACCATTCCCAACTGACAATGGCTGGTCCTCGTGACCAGGCGACATTACAGTCGCGTTCTTCTTCCGTGTTCCCGAATAATTTACAGCCCCGCGATGGCCGTTGATACGAAAAGTCTCCAACAATCGTAGTATCGACCAAACGGTGTCGACGCATCCACCGTCTCCTCGTGTTCCAGCCAAATTCCGGTTGATCCAGCTATGGTGGCCACCTAATATCGCCAGGGGCCCCGTTGTCGATCCCCTGGAACCCTCTAATGGCGATGCGTCCGAAAACGTCGGCTCCGTGCAAAAGATGGGACGAGGATGGTGGAGAACAGCGGTGGACCGGTCGAGCGACGCTGACGGGTCAGCATGAATAATGTCGACTCATTATTCTTTCGGTGGGGGGATTTATCAGGTCGGGGCACCGATAACGCACTCTTTTCGTTCGCTCGTTCCGTCGGGGAAGATGCGGTCGGAGATAGGTATGCATTTATGCGCGTTGGCGGAGGCAAGAGGATCATGGACGGAGGAACGGGAAGCCGGAGGATGCTTTCAGCCTCAAAGCTTCTTCCCTTTGTTGTCCTCTTTCGTCCTTTCGAACGTTTGCCTCTAACCCTTCTGTGCCGAGGTTACCAATTTCGCGCTCTTGGCACTGAATTCTTTTACTAACAGTAAGTTAGGATTATTTGAAAGCAAATTATACACCATACTTTCGTTAATATAACCTATTCTTTTTAATCTGAAATTGAACTGATGTTATAATTATTTTTAATTCAGTTAAAACGGACTTTTGGAACAAGACACAGTAAAATCTTCCATTACTTAGGACCCGATCGGAATAATTTTCAATCTGATACCTTGTATTATTAACGCTATTCTTATATCAGTTATTCGATTATACAAAATTTAAGGACCTGGGCAAGCAACTTTCATGCCAACCCGCGTGCTAATATTTTTCTCTGTCCCAGTGGGTACAGTCGTGTGTACTCAGACATGGTATAACTACTATTATTTAGAATACAGTCGTTCAGTTCCGTAATTAAAACCTTTCCTCTGGTACCTTGCCTAAATAACATAATACTAAAGTGTCTTAAATACATAGCATGCCAGTTCCTCGTTAACGAAGTGCCATAAGTTTCAGGATATCTCAGGATACTTAGTTTGCTATTTGTTCAAATAAAAACGAAATATAGTTGGCAATTTTGAAACATATTATTAGATTAACGAAATCATGCATTTAATGGTTGATGCGCTTAAAGTTTCTAGTTGGCAACCCTGGCCTGTGCGCGTTAGCGCGTTTTCGTGTTCCTCTTCGTTTCTTTTGGCCTTTCTGTTCGCTCGTTTTTCTTCTGTTGTTGAATCCCTCGGAGCAGGCTGCGCGTATATCGGTGGAACAGACGGTATCATAGTTAGTAGAGGTCCTCCTCGGTTCGGTTTCTGCGGGGCGCTAACAAGACGGGCCTGCGGGCCAGTCGGGGTGAGTTATGGGCCCGCGCGTGCACCACGGACACAATGTACGCTCGCGCGGAGGAGCGGGCGTGTGCGACGGCCAGACGCGAGAGAACGTCGCACAATATCGCGCCTCGTCTCGTTTAGATAGGATATAGAGGGCATAGCGAAGCTGTCGCCAGTTTTCTGGCTCATTACTGGCCACCGGCGCCCATTTCTCTTCGCTCCCTCCTCGTCGCTCTCGGCCCTTGTTGCTGATTCTCACTCTTCGAGAGTCGTGCTCGTATTGGACCGGATTTCGCAGCTAATTTCAAACCGACTTGACTGATTATCGATATTAAGACTCCCGCCGTTGTGCGCGTTCCTGCCGGCGCGATAATTGGCCGTTTAATGACACGATTCGCTCGTGAATTCGATGAAACATTGGAACGTTACAGGATCGATTGACAATGAACGTTCAATTTGGAATCGCCCTTAGTGGTATAATAAAAATATCTTATTCTGTATAATTATACGAATTTACTTTATCAAGATATTCGTGGATTGCTCGCGATGCGCACACTTAGATCCCATCTCTAGTAAATATAGATGGCAGCGGTTCGAGGGGTGAGTTTCGACGCGTTCGCACCCGATTAGGTTATAAATATGTGGCAGAAGGGCCACTGGAAATAAACGGGAGTTAACGCGTCGTGATGCATGACGGAAAGTTTAAACGCGTCGCGACGCCGCACACGGTGACAAAAAGTAAAGCCTTCCGTCCGTCTCGCTGCCACCAAGAGTCACTCCCTTTCTTCGCTCACTAATTCCGAGACGAAAGCCGATATGTACCAGTTTCGGGACACGTGCTCGTCACATGTAGAGAAAGCAGTAGGAGTCAAACGGGAAGAAGCGGAACGTCAGGAGAAGGAAGACGCCCGGCGCGTATCCACCGGTGGTCCATCGTCCCCGCGGACACTTTTATTTCTTCCAGACCGATTTTATCGCCCGTTCCGCGAACGCACGTTTCCTCCCGCGCGCTTCGAGACGATAATCGAATGGAACTTCGTCCGGCAATCGCGTTTCCCTTTACCGAAAGTTTGTCTGTCTCGCGAGACAACGAACGAAGCAAAAGATGCCGGCGCAAGGGGTCATCGTCGACGTGTCGCTTTATTAATCCGCCCCGGTAGTCCCAATTAAGACGGTGCCTCACGTTCTGCCGGTAATTATCATTGTAACAGCGTCGTTCGCAACGGCAGCACATCAGCGAGCCCGCAGTACCGTTCTCTCGGTCCCGTGGCATTAATTAACGCAATCTCCGTACGTGCCTGGCTGCCAGCATCGGCCACGCTCCGATATCTCGTCGCTTTCTACGTTTCTCGTTACGTTTCATCTTCCATTACGACGCTCGACGAGCACCGAGTCGCATTCGTGCGCGTCTGGGCGCGTCGCGAGACGAGCGTAACGGTGTATCGGTCAGATTCGAATCTAGTCCTCCCGATTTGCGTGCCACGATCGTTTCTCGTTATAAATATCGCGTTACCACTCTGAAACTGTTAACGTTCGAACGTTATTCTTAAATCAGAAAACGTTAAACACGACGCAATGCGCATAGACGTTAGCTCTTGCTTCGTCTTCAAGATCGTATCGTTTTCCACGGCGATCGGTGCGGGATTTAATCCGTGCCGTTTTGTATAGGGTCGAGGCGAAACGTCGATACAAATCGGCGATTTATCACGCGGATTGTTAACGGATAAGTATCTCGGCGGATCGTTGCGGAACTGGTAGGACGGACGCCTGATGAATCGTAATGCGATGTTCCCCGCCGAGCCGAGCGGTGGCTGTAACCGCGTCGCGCCGCGCCGGTCGCTTCTTCTTCGCGTTGCTACGTGTCGCGCGGGGTTCGCGTACGCGCGCGTAATTGATATATCCGTATACGAAGAAGGAGGCACCTATGATCTCGTCGGGCCAGCGAAGCCGCCACCACATTCGCCGCTGTCCCGCGTCCGATCGATCTGTATTCATAGGTCGTACGGCATAAAATATACTCGGCATGTCCATGAATCAGATAACTGTCACAGCCGCTCCGTCGATGTCTCAATCAACCACTCGCTCGCTAGCTTGTTCCTCTCTGCTTCTCGACCGATTTCTTTTGCCTCTGTGTGTGTGTGTGTGAGTATCTCTACCTTCAAATTTCTTTTTCTTTTCCTACCTCGATAAATGTTCGTTTTGATTTAATTGGGTATCAGGATTGTTCGGTGAGCAAATTTGCATTAAATCATTTGGATCAGTGGATAGATGAATTTGTTACGATAAGGATGTCTAGAAAGTTTTGTTTTCAAAGATTTATAAAATTCTTGCTTTACAGTCTTCGATCGTAGACAAAATTCTGAAGTCATGAAGTAGGATTTTAGAATGAAGACTTGACGTTCGTTGGTTCGATTTTCAAAATTGTTAGACGACTGGACGAGATGGAATCGTAGATGATTCTTTCCCGATATTACGCAAGCGTGGTTTCGTCATTGAAGATTCAACGGAGATGTAAGATACGAGTTACAGCCTTTATCGTGATTGCAAAACGATTGGGAAACGGTAGTTGTTGGTATCGATAATTGAGAAGGTGAAACGCAACGAGATACTATCGATGAATCGTGAAAAAATTCAAACGTACAGACGTTTCTTGATTATGTAAATCTGAGAGGAACAATGTTAGATAAGATCAGCATCGATTGCTATTAGACTCACATTTTTTCCCCCTGTAAGACTGTTTATTCGAATTTAATCACGATAAATGCCAATCGAATTAGAAATCTATACCCGTACTTGTGGTCATTAAAAAACGTAGAATCGGTCCTTTGATTTCATTTAATTTGCACGAATGAAACATTTCGTTCTAATGACATATGGCCGGTTAATTACGAACGAATCGTTCCGCGACCGATATTTCACAATTCAGGTTACATTGTCGGCCCATCTGGGAAGAGTGCATCGTAATTCTTCGAGCGTTGTCAGGCACGCGTTAAGCCCGTTCGACGGCGCGTGAAGTGCCAAATAATTTCGAGGAACGAAGACGTGGTCCCTTACGAGATCTATTAATAGTTTCTATTTCGACTTGGTAAATAAACGGCGGACATCCGACGTTTACCGGTTGACGAGCAGCGTCAGGTGTCGAAAAACGCGTGTTTCTCTTTCGACCACTTGGACCGCATTTCGCCGTTTCGTTTTCCCCAAGTTTATGTAAACGACGAATGAAAGCCCTCCAGGGACGTTCTCAACGGGCCACGTAGGCCCGTGGAATTCCAGAAATCCAGCAATTCCATCCGTTAATCCGTAAGCACAGATTCCTATTGTCCCGTTTGACGATAGGCTGGTATTTTCGTCTTCGCGTCGGCTCTCATTCCCTGGCAACGATTTCTTGCGTCATCGTGGCTACAAGAATTTCACGAAAACGGTATCGTCTCTCGTTTAATAGCCGATCGAGAGGAAGGACCTCGATCGAGTCGATACTCCAAAGGCTGAATACCAGAAGATTTTAAGACCAGTATTCCACGAGACTCGAGCTTCTCGAAGCTGAGTTGAGATTATTATTTCCTCGTTTCGGCGGTTGACGATTCAAAATTCACCACTGTACAATATTGGACCTCGGTCATAGTCAATATTGGGCCACAGCCGCGGTACACCGCAGGCTGTTCTTTTCTCGAGGATAATCGGCTCGCGTACAAAGCGTAACGAGCGTGTCCGAGTGTCGCACGGCGAAAGGTTAAGTGTGCCGGCCGCGGCATACTAAATTATCCCCGTCGCTCGGCTCATTTGTAAGACAAACTCCTACAAAGTGTGCACGCCGTTGGTCGCCGCTGTGCTCGCCGACGCGGGCCGATTTCGTTGCCGCGGGACGCCGTCGCCGCGACACCACGGACGCCTCGTCTCTCCCACGATCGCCGATTAATCTTTCGGTTAAGCAGATTCTCGGATTAAGCGGCTTGTCGGCCTTGTCGCGGCGCGACCGGTCGAGATACGCTCGCGCTACGGCAAATCGACCGAGGCGATGCTCGAACCGAGCGTCCGCCGCGCGCCGGAAGAGGGCTGGCTTTCGAGGATGAGAATAAAAAATGAGAGAAACGAACCAACCACGTAGGGAGCACGGGGTGGGCCACGATCCGACGAGCTGCATTTCTCATCGACGAAAATAGTTTTGGAATCGTCGAACGAGGCCTCTGCCCATGCTAGCTAGCCGAGGCCGAACGAGTACGCGTGTTTTGGTGCGTTGACCCCTTTACAGACTTTCTGCCGCTCGAAGCACACATTTCTACTTCCTAGGGGACGTTCTTCGATCGTCTCTGTCATTATTATAATATTACGTTATTTCTTCTCCTTCGAAAGATGGCACAGTATACTAACTCATCCATAATTATTTGTATAGAATTGAGAAGAAAGAAATTAGTTTTATTAGAATTTAATCGAAGACTTACCAAGATTCAAGGTTTACGATTTATAGAATTTTTTGACGACTTTGATTGTTTTGAATTCAAATAATGTTTTATGAACTAAGGCTTTTACAGCGTACCGATCGGAAGGGTTGTAAAGTTTAAACAGATGAAAGAAGCAAAGCGTGGACGAGCGTTTTAGCGGTGGGTGATTTTATAGCGCTCGAATCTAAAACATACAAGCGACTAACTATATTTTATAGCCTGGACGCGTGAAAAACCGCGTAAAAAGGCTAGGGACGTTTTATTGCGTATATTACATCATACAAAAGCATGGGGTATTAAATTTTCCACTTAACGGCGCTCGCTTTTTGTCGTATGCGTTTTTTTTTTCTCTGCGTGACGTTCGCGGGGTGTTTTGAAAAATGAAATATACGTACATACATATCGGTCGCTTGATTTAACTCTTTTCATATTTCACATTCTCTAATATCAATAAATAAATCCCGAGCTTTAGCGGTGATATTTTGTCAAATTTCACCGGCGCGATTCATTGCAATTTGTCTGAAAATAATCCACCGTTATAGTCGCGTTTTTAGCTGAATTATACTTAGCTGTAATACCACTATCGTGGATTGCCAAATCGTTTGCCAGAACCCGTGGTGCTCGGAAAATTTCACCAAATTTTCCGTTTCAACGTTTTCCATTTCCACTATCCGACAATTGGGACCGCGCAGAATCGATACCTATTGAAATTATAAGCTGTTTACTTGTTATTTGAATCAGCATCAAGCAGATATCACTATTTTAATGAAACGTCAAACGAACATCGACAGTTTCATAACGGTTCGATAATTTGATGAAATATCAAACGTGTACCGATTTAATATAATACTTGTATAAATCTGTCATCGCTTCTGAAGGTGTCAATACTACAAAAATTGATATCAATTACCTAAAACATCAGCACTCCTTTGATATTATTAACTCAGTACTTTAGTACCGAATTATTCTGATGCCAATTCTATTCTAATAATAAAACTATTAAATTAAAAGAAAGAAAGAGGTTCGACACACACTCCATTGATTAAAAAAAAAAAGAAAAAAAGCACACACAAGATGCGTTGAAACATGATATCCGAAGAGGTGCATGTGTTCAATCTCATTCTTTTCCTCTTGCTTTCGTTCTTTCGCGCGTGGCAGCAAATAAATGTCTCGGTATCCGGTACGGCACGGCATTCTCTACCTACACGCTCGCGGCGCGAGTTTCGAGGCGGTTTCACGCGGCCGATGGGTTCGAAGCGGATCCGCGCAGCTTTCGTGAAGCTCGCGGGGCCGAAGTGGCGCGAGACGAAGAGAAGAAAGGGAGGAAACCAGCGGGAACAGGGTCCTCGGTTCGACGGGATGGGAATAAGGAGTTTATTTTCGGTGGCCATATGCGCGGTTTATTTCGACGGTACCGCGGCCGACGCGCCAAATACAGTTAGCGATCAAATTATTGTGATCGGATGAAACAAATCATATTGTTTTATGTTTTTTTTTTTTTATCGAGGAGAAATATTCACCCCTTTCGTCGACAGTTCAATGATATTTTGATGTATGGACAACGGTGTTGTATATTTCATCGGTGTACACGATTTGACTTTTTGATACTATAATTAAAGTATTTCCTGAACCGCTTGTTGCCAGATGTATGATTCTATTAAAAAGAAATAAATAAATTTATGCGCCCACGTATCGGAAAACTGAACGCATTAAATTATGTTCTTCTTGGCGCCGTTCGAAGAAGATATTTTTAAAAATTCTAAATAATTCCTCGGTGTACGAGGATCAATTTAATTAACAACACCAAAGTATCTTGAAAGGTTCATTGGTTCCACTGATTACGAAAAAAGTAAGACACCCGGTATATTATTAGAAATGTGATATTTTTATCGTGATACGAAAGGTTTCATTTTAAACGATAAGTTGAAACCGGTCGTAATAATCTGATCAGCCAAGTAGACACGGTCAAACATTCTGTCCGTCGGGTTGTCGTCTTCGAGCAGCGATTCCTTTTGTCCGAGCCGTTCTCTGGAGGATCGCCGGTAAAAATGATGGCTCGCGAAGCGTGACGTTAATTGCTACCTGCTCTCCACGGAATAATCGTGTTATCGTGGCGTTTAGGGCCTGCCCGTGGCGCGGTTTTCTCCGCTAATGATCACGTACGTCCGCCTCATTAGTTTTCGATCACGATTATTACCATCATTGCCGCTTATTATTTCCTTCTCGACCGGTCGCGCTGCAGGCCTTTCAACCTTTCCGCTCGTGATCCTTTCATCGTATCCTGCATTAACCGAAAAATGCAATTTCACAATTAAAAAAAAAAAAAACAACGATCACCGTGTTTTCATCAATGACAAAAGGCGTTTTCCAGGCCGTGCCTGCTCGAAATAGCGTATAGTCAGGCCGACGTGAGACTTTACTTATTCTTGACCCATCGGCTAAGTATAGCCCGCGACAGCTCGAAAGAAAGAAGCACGAGGAGAGACAGGGAATGGTATTCTCCTCTCGATGTCCGCGTTGGTAGCTGAGGAGTACCGCTTGATTCACATCCGATCCTCCCGGCCGTGGGGACGTCGCGTTTACACACCAGGGATACGATGTAAACGTATAATTGGCTGCACTTAAATCTCTATAACGCGGCAGTAAAAATGCGCGGTGCGCCGCGTAAATCAACACGAGGACGATATGGCTGCCGCCCTGGCGGGCCGGTCTGTTGCGCCGCCTCGTAAACGCGTTGCACGGCCCGAGCGTGCACGCGCACGCAATTTTCGCGACCTTTCGCCGCGGATTTAATCGTCCGGATAAATTTCTACCATTCTCATTTTCAGTTATTGTTAATCATTCAGAATGATATCGGAGACATGGTTTCTCTGTTATTATAATGGACGGTGTTGAGTGTCATAGACACATTCGTAGGGAAAATGGCGCCATAAGGAAATGTAGTGCCATCACTCGTTACAATACGTTAAAATTAGCACGTGTTAGGCCTAGGTTAGGTTCTGATTCGGTTAATGGTGATTATTTTAATGGTACGGCCTTCCTTTTCCTACGTTGCCATTTTTCCTATGAAAGCCGAGCATGTTCGGCATTGTATCACTAAATTGGTCGTGCTATCTATCCCAGAGCACACCGTGACTCGTCGATCTTGATCGAGTTAACGGCTGAGAAACACCGGTTTACCTTATCGGTCACGCGCGAGTAACAGCGCAGCCGGGTTACGCGCACGATCAGGTGAGATTCTTAATTGTAATTTGTTACCTCAGCGTGGCGGGAGACCAGATACATCGTACGTTGGATGAAATCATTCTATAGACGTTGGATAAATTGTATACATGGAAATTTATCGCAGGATGTTTGATAATTAATAAGATCTCTCGTTCGATGGATGAGCTAACAAGGAGTGTCAAATATTAACTCTTTAACTGATTCTTTAACTGTTCCACGCCGCCAGAAGATCACAAATCCTTTTCTTCCGCGTTCCAAGCATCAGATTCGTCCCGAGGAATCGTCGACGCGTACCGGCTTTCTTCGAGACGCCGTATCTCTTCATCTTCCGTTTCTTGTGGCTGCGCAGCACGAGAAGAGGTCCGTTTTTCGGCCGGGATTAGTTTCTCTCGTGGAAATGAGAAATTCCTGACGAGCGGACCGGGCCGGGCACGTTGTTTCTTCGACCGATACGTCAGGGTAACGGGAGCGTACGATCGGCACGCTACATTAACTCGATTCACCGAGTAAATTAACTGCAATCAGGGGGACGCTACGCTGGCCATTCCGTTATTCCGCTAGCCGGCTGCCGGCCGTTCCGCCGCGCCTCTAGACCGCTCTATTCGCTTGCACGAGCTCGCCATTACGAGCCGGGAACAACCGAGAGGGCGGAGGAGGAAGAGGATCTGATGTCGTTTTTGTTGCGAGCACAAGGACCACCGCAAACGGTGCTCTCTTGCACGACCAACGAAAACACAAGCAAACGATTCGAGGGAGGGAAACGGATCGACGCCGGGTATCCTGGCTCCGCGTGAATTCGACCGTGAAGATTCCACCAGGATGACGTGATTTCTCGGTTGTTGTCGCACGATTTCGGGTGCTCTTCCTCTTCTGACGCTAGGCTTGGGACAATTTGGAATTTGTACGGATTAGTTAAATTTTTCTTACTTTTAGGAAAATTCGTCAAACAATTATCGTACAAAGGCTGATCAAAGTCACCCTGATTCCTTTGATTGTTTCCCACCCTTAAACTGATCCGGGAAACCGGTCGTCGCGAGGACACGTCGTGTCCGGGTCAGATTTCCATCGATCTCCGGTCGTTCCGCTCCATCCGCCGTCACGACGAACAAATTCTTCGTCCTCTTTTCGACTTGCCTCGACCGACCACCCCTTTTTTTTCGCTCGACGAATTCAAAGTTAATCTCGGCCACGAGTCTGTTCTTTGACGAGGAAGGAAGAAGGGGAGGCTGGCACCCCCGGGCGACCTGTCATCGTGAAACCCTTGGGAGCACCGGGTTCACCCTGATCTCTCTGTTACGATAGAACCTTGGGAACCGGAGCCTTTGGCAGCACGATAAGGCTCGGTCATTTATAATCCGTCGGCGTAAGTAGCCTGCCGTATTCCTTTCGCGCCGATCGACAGAAAGAGAAAGGAACAAAGGGAACCTCGAACTTCCGGCCGTTCTAACGAGATCGATCGTCCGGCACGCCAGGTGAATTTCGATGATCACCTTTGCCGATTGTCGATTCGATTTCTATACGCGCTGCTCTTAATCACGTATTTCGAACGACATCATGAATGTAAAATACCTTAGGCAACGTTTGTATTATTAATTAAGCAGGATGGTGGATGCAATGCATGATACATATGATGTTCCTAGATTCTTTTTTCTTTTTTTTTAGTAATTTATGTTCTTGCGAAAATATCGCGAAACTATTACTTCAAATTCCTATCATTTAGACATTATTCCATCGACCTACATTTCCAAATTTCAAATATTAAAACTTCAGTGAATCGAAGTAATAGGAATTTTGATTTATAAAATTTGGCGTTAGATAATTTATACATTTTTCACAAATTTTCGATACCCCGCTGGTCGGCATCCGACGGGTTCATCAACTCTCGTCTTAATTAACGCGAGGAATGAATCTGACGGGAAATGGGCTGGGTAGGATGGTACCTGGAAATGACTTCGGTCCGATAATTTATAAAAATGATATTTGCCTCGGTAAAGCGTGACCGTAAGCCGTCTTAATATCTCTTATTACCGTCTCGCTGCTCGAGTCCCCGGTGACCGTGCAATTAAAAAGCTAAGATTGATAAATGACGGGGAATTAATGCGCCCTGGGGGCTGGAAAAGAAGGGAGGAAAAAGGGGCGGCAGCCTCGGAATCGGGGCTAGAACGTTTACGAAGGGGGTGGCGGTTGAACGAAAGAGGGACAGGGTGATTGCGGGTGGCTTAATGGTGTTTGTATGCATGGGAACCAGCCTCGGGGGTGAGGTAGTTATCGCTCAGTCTACTTTGCACCGAAAATCGGGTGCTTGGTTTAAACCGTTTGAAAATCTCACCCCTGACAATATACGTACTCGTTGAAAATTACCTTACAACATTTTTTTTTATTTTTTTATTATTTCTTACGCTCAACCCCTATATGAACGACCTATCGTCCGTTGAAACTTTGATACGTAAAATCCTCTGCACAAATTTTGATTCTGAAAATGTTCCAAAAATATCCATACAAGGGTCAACAAGTAACAATTGTTCGTTTTTTAATTTGATTGCAGGTGACGCGAGTAACGCGAGCATCGGAAGTGGTGAGGGTACCGGCGAGGAAGACGACGATTCCTCGGGTAAGAAGAACCAGAAAAAGAGGGGTATCTTCCCCAAGGTGGCGACCAACATCCTCAGGGCGTGGCTGTTTCAACACCTCACGGTAAGTGTCTACGTTTGTTCCTTGTCGATGTATTAGCTCGTTATTAATCTTCTTCATTTTTACACAATTCGTCCGGGATCGTCGTCTTATCGGGTCGCGCCAAGACAAACGATTCCACGAAATCGAGCGGGCACAAAAAGGAAAACATTTCGTAAATTGCTTTTACCCCAGGGGGTCGAAGGTCGAGAACGGAAAAGAACTCGAAGACGGAAAAACGCGTTCGAAGAGGAAGGGGGGCACACTAATCTCCTAATGCCGAGATAAGGAGCGGTGCCACGATGCCGGGTCCCGATCGTAACGGGGCCCGGGCATCTAATGATTCACGGGTAATCTGAGCCGCAAAAAAGCGCAACGCGATTAAAGGGACGGTCGAAGGGAATAAAGGGAGGGTTGGAGGAGGGAGGGCGGTAGCCGCAGTTGCGTAACGTTGCGCAGCAATTCGGAGCACGGTACATTGTCCCTCGCGCTACAGACACCCCATAGATTTCGGGTGTGATCAGGTTACCTTGCGAGAGCGGTAATCATATTGCAGCTCGGTTAATGCCATTACCGCACCAGGGGGGTAGGGTTGGCAGCCACCCTTGAAACCAGCCCGCAACCTCCCCCCCCCCTCATTCTCGCTGATCCTGCCGCGCTTCTCCGGCAACCCCCCTTAACAACGTGTATTGGATATGACGTCGGGGATAGTGGGTTCATGGTTTAATGCATATACGCTGTTTGCTCGATGACGATATCGCGCTGCTTGTTGAAAAGACGAGCCAACCTCGCGCTGCTGTCCCGATACGACGCGCCTCCTCGTTTCTCCACGGTTTTAATCGCATCCTCGGGAACGATTCGACTTGAAAGGATTTTAATGTAAGTCGAGTCGATCGCGTTCGTTTTGCTCACGATCGAGAAGCTGCTTCTTAAAACGTGTTACTATGCTTTGCGTATTTTCTTTTTTTCTTTCACAAATCTTGCTTCTGAATGACGGTAGAATCGATCAACGTTTACGTTGTAATTTATAACGTGACGTAGATTTAAATAGTCGAATTACGAGAATTGGTCGTTATGGTACGTTGTAATTAGTTTGATATCGTAAAATCTATTCTAAATTTCGTACTCTTCTGTATTCTGTATTCTTTCATTTTATAAGTTCTTTCTGCAGTTAGAATCCGAATCTTGGAATCAAAGAGAATCAAAGAAGTCGTGTAATAAGGGGTTAACAGAGCGGAATCGCGGGTACGTTTCTCGCCGAGGCTCGACTCACGGTGTTACTCGAGGCGCCGATAAATTAGTAACAATTACAGAGCAAGAATAAAAGGAGCATCACGAGGATGTTGCCGGTCTTCCAGTGCCGTGCTATTACCGGCCGGTATCCGCTGCCAGAAATTACAGCGGTTTTTCGCGACAGTCGTCTCGCGGGCATTCGTCTCGCCGTTATTACGAGCGATTAAGCGACTACACCGTGAACCGGAATTCATTCGCCGCGCTGGATACATATTACTCCTTAAAAGAGTAACTGACTCGAGCCAAGCGTGTGTATTCAGCCGAGTGCCAGCCTCTTAAAACACTCTTCCCTCTTTCTTTTCTTATTTTTCTTCCCTGGCGTACGAATTACGAGCGCGACGCACTTGATTTAACGTCCCAATCTTTCTAACCCCGATGACACACCGCCACCACGTTCTAACCTTCTCACCAGAGCTCCGTTAATTATCACGGGAACAGATGTTTCGGATGACGTCGGCTCGATGCAGCTCGCTACCCTGTTGATTGTCAAAATTTCAATTTATCTACGAACGTCGACGAGATTTGGCTTTCAGTATTCTCAGAACCGCATCACCCGTATTTGAGAGATTCAGAAGTGTTTTGCTTTAAAAATTTGGATGAATCGTTGTTCGTTGAATTTGAATAAATAACTGCGAAATCAAATGATTTTCTATGACTTCGTGGCACTCGATGCGTCAATCGGCCACCAAGTATATCGTTTCGCCCGGTCGTTGAAACATTTCGGAATCGCGACGCGACTCGCGCCAAGGAATTCGTCGGAGCTCGCCAATAAGCTGTCCCCGTTCGAGATAGTCAGTTCTGATCCACGAAGCGCGTTCCTGGTTGACGCAGAGAACCGGGAGAACGACGCATAGCTCACGCACGAGCATAGATAGATGACCAGAATCGAACAAGGAACGAGACGAAACGTTTGGGCAGACACGGTCGCAGACGGAGGAAAAGGGAAAGAAAAGCGTGTTTAGATCAAAGGAGACGGACACGTTGTAAGAAGGGTAGCGTGATACGGCGAACAAATCGTTACGACCGGGTATAAATTAAATTAATTTGATGGAGGCGGAGTTTCTTCTCGTTCGTCATCTTGGAGTCGTAACAACGGCTGGGAATGCTTGAGGCTCGTCGCGAAAATTCGAGCGGAACTGTCGCGATGGTTGATGAAAATCAGTCTTACTTCAGGAATTGATCACAACGTCCATTGGACTTTTATTGGTTATTTAACCCGTTGGCTGCCACGGGGGTCACCGGTGACCGGCACCCGAAATTTTTTACAATCAAATAATTACCAACAGAAATGATAAAATAAACCACGGATAGCGTTAACATTAAGCTAATAATGCTGGCTATCGAATTGAAAAGTTAAATTTGAAAATTAGTTGATTGTATTGTTAATAATTAGGATTTCAGCGTGTCTGACTACCCACGTCCGTTTTCACTGTGGCAGTCAACGTGTTAATATATTTACCTGAGTCAATTTTTATATCTCGGTTCGAAATATTATATCTATCAAAAGATTAGAAATTTTACAATAAAGTCAGAAAAGGTTAAGGATATTGGAATGTTTTAATTTTTCTTTTGAAAGATCTTTAAAATGGTGACTGTACATTTTGATCCACGAATTACACGAACGATTCTCGACGATTTATTCATCGAGCAAAAGGTAGGAATAATTTAGACGTCGTCGGCAGACGAAGGTTGGGTCGAAGTTAATTCGATACAAGAATGTTGAAACAACGAGCAGACGTGGTAACGGTGTCGTTGTAACGACGCGAGACGTCTTTCTCTCGGTTCTCCTGTTCTCTCTTGCTCCTCGGTTGTCATTTTGAAAGCCATCCGACTACACCACCCCATCGCCCCGGTTCGTACGTCTGTCCAACCAGCCAGCGTACCAACCTGACCGACCAACCAACCCAACGAATCAACTCTACGACCCTCCCCAAGTTTAATTAGACGGAAGAGGAGCATACATCATGGTCGATTCCCGTGTCCCGACCTTCCACGCCAGCCAACTTGGCCTTTCCAGAATTGTGGCCACCGACCTACTACCCCCTTCTATCCTCCTTACTTCCTTGCCTCCTGCTTTCGGGAACAATGTTTCAAACGACGCGTCTCTTGTACGATTGTCCCCGTTCCAACATTCTGCGCCACCAAAGAACATTTCGCTGGGTTAAAGCGTGTCGTCTGATAGGAAAACAAGCTTGAAGTTTTAAATAGAACTTCCCGATGGTCCGATTTTACCTGTCGTAGTTGGCTGTCTTCGGGATATCTGTGAAATTTGCAAATTTTAGACTGAAAGATTTTAAGATAGATCTCGTTGAAATAGAGCTAAAATTTTGGTGTTCATAAATTGAATTTAAGCACGAAATTCCTCAGGGTTAACGATCAATATCCATCTACGTTACTAATTATATCCTGTGTATCATTTTTGTACTTTCTGAATTTCGAAATATTTTGATATTCGATGTTACGTTTATCCTTGAAGCAAAGTTAGACTACTCTGTGTACCTGATAGGGATCTAGAAATATTCTACCAAGCATTTTAGACAATTTCCAGACGATCAATCTAAATATTCGTCATAAACGATTTGTCATCGATGAATTGAAATTTTCAAGCGAATGAAATTTTCATGGGACGCTCGGGCATGAATTCAGAGCCAAGGATGGATCGCCCGGATGCTTATTAGATACTATCGTGATATCCGGCGGTCGGTGGTGCGAGAGTTAGCGTGTTAAGAGATTACTCTTTGCTCTCGCTTAACCAACGAGCATCTTAGCGAAAGAATGAAAATTCATTACGAAAGTTTCCGGTCGACCAACAGTTGTTCGCGGCCAGCCGCCAGAGCGATAATTCGAAGGGCCAAGAGGAGAGGACGGCACGGGGGAATAAGGAACGAAGGAAGATTGAAGACGAAGTCGACATATATAATCCATTTTAATTTACTTGGAAGATATATCCGTCTAGCTTGCAGTTTCCTCGCGACTTCCGCTCGGTTCATCGTTCCATTCGTTCTCTTTCATTTTCTACCTCTGCCCTTTTCCGTCGTTTTAGCGATTCTTCTTCCCGCTGCGTCCTCCTTATTCCCAGCCACCGGCGCGGTCTTCTTATATCAATGGAAGCATTTCACGAAATTACATTTGCCAGTTCTGTTCCGTTTCGCGAATCGACTGGCGCCTCGGGATCTCATCCCCTCTTTTTTTCCTTCGACCGAATAAATCCCAACAAAATCCTCTCGGGGTAAAACTAATTTCGCCATCGAATCGTTCGATCGCGAGCCCCTGGATTGTTCAGCCACGAAATTTTAACGGAAAAATCTCGATTGAATCTAGTGTCCTTAATGAGTTTCTGGTCACCCGCTGGGTATCCCGTGTGTGGAAATTAGTGAAAGGATAAATTCGAACGAGGCGATTCTTATTCGATGTTCCATGTTGTAACACGAGAACGGAGCGTAGTCGAGGCAATCAATAAGCCATCTAAGGCAGGTAATGCTGCTACGGTACAAACCGCAAACCGGCAGTGCCATTATCTGCACACACAGACACACACACATACACACACACAGAGTTAGACATAGGAGCACATACATCGCAAACTGAGAGATGCGAGCATAGTTTCATCAAGATCGATAATGAACTACGTTTCATTTAGCGTATTGCTCGCTGCCATTCCGACGTATATCTTTCCCGCGATCTTTAATTCATCCGTATCTCGCGCGACGATCGTATCAGGGCACAGCGTGAAGCTGCGAACAAAAACGCGAGAACGATCTGACGCGTGGCATTCTTCTACGTCGTTTCAACTCGTATCGTTTCGAACCGCCATAGAATCGCAAATCCTTTCTCGACGGTTTTAATCGTCTCGAGTTTAAAATCCCTCGAACACGAATAGAATCGAGCGTCTCCGTCGCGAAATTGCCCGTTCCCGAGATCGTTTCCCCAGCAGCAGACGCGCTGCCAAAGGCGGTTTTCACAAAACGACAACAGCCATCCACGGTAGGGAAGGTACGGTCTTAGCCCGGGATATTTTAAACAATTTGCATAGAGAATCGTAGCGGCCGTTTTTTTTTTTTTCTTCTTCTTTTCTTCGGCCGTAAAGGGGGCTCCCGACGGCACTCGAGTCGACTGGCACGATCCGCCAGCTGGCTGACTTGCTCGCCTCTACCCTCGCCGCCCTCTTCGCCGCAACGACCGCTCCGCCGGAGCGTTTTATGCCGCCATAACCGTAGCGCGGCATGGCCCACTTAGATCTGCTATCTTGGCCCCGTCGTGCTGTCCGCGTATACACCAGCTGATATCTATTGTCCCCTTGCCACCCCCGGATCGCTCGTTTAACCGTCTCGCTTCCGGTCCCTGTTGCCCGTCCTTGCCCGTCGCTGGGTCAAGGTCTGCGAACACGACCTGTCCGTTCGCGCAAACGCGTCCCAACGACCGTTTGACGAGTCTGTTAGCTCGGAGATTCTAGAACGGAAGATGGGACAATTGTTCCCCCGGCTGGGGAAGAAACAGCTTGTACGGTCGACACGACGCGCCCCGTTGTCACCCTATCGGCTCGAAAGGACACGAAGGAGACGTTTGCATACATCGACCGGCAGTTTTCCGCTTGAACAAATCCTCGATACGCGTTTCGCCGTTCCTTCTTCTCTACCGTCGAGAAGTTAATGCTTTTCCTCTCTTCTTTCCTCCGTTCACCCCCCGCGCACCCTTCTTCGTCGCTCTTTACGATCTGCCTACGCAGGGATTTTCGTAGACAAAAAGACGCGTGCGACGTTGAATCAATTATCGAATCGGATTGATTGCTTTCGGTGATTTGAATATTGGCCCGTTTCTCGACGTTAGTTTTATAATTGTGTGGTTTTTAAAAGATAATACTCTATCGAGCACGCTGGGGTACCCTGGGGAAGGTCCGACTATTCCTCTTATATTTGAAAGTTGGTAATTGCTTTATTATCCAGACCTAACTTTCCCCTGTGATGCCATTGTTCTTAGAAAAGCCTGGTATGTTGGACAGTTTACATATTTCAGTAATTTATGCCCATCGTATGGGCACTGGCGATAATAAACAGAAAAATTGTGCTCGCGAAGCGGTAGCTTGAACTTCTTTTGCAACGTTAATTCGGTCGACCTAGTTATCTTCTCGGAGAACATCATGGAAATGATGTTGGACGGGTGAAACAGAACTTGGTAATTTTCCTCGCCTTCTCGGTTGTCCTTCTGGCTTTGGCCAAAGGTATCCCCGTTCCTACAGCTTATCCCTACGGTCAACCTACAACCTTCAACCTTCCCCGGTTGGCCCCGAGACACGGCAACCCCTTCTGCCTTTGGTTCGTACTCACTGGCGCCGCCTCGGCTCGCATTTGAATATAATGCTTGGCCCTCGTCGACCGTGCGTCCCGGCGAACCGAAGCGAACTGTAATTATGTTGATGCGCGGCCATTGTTGCGTCCATCCTGAACGCTCTGTTGAATGCCGAATCTCCTTCTTTTCCCTCTTTGAAAAGGGCCTCTCCTCTCTCGCCCACGCCGCCGACATGGCGAGAGAAACCGAGACGATTATTCTTGTATCCTTGATGCGTTTTACCGAAACCGGCCAACGAGTTAAGTTATTCCCCGAGTGTACGTTCGACCAAGTTTCCAACAAGCGCGAAAGAAGAATAACCGCGAACGATCGATCGTTCGGTTTTGAAGAAACAAAACTATATCGATCCACGTGCGAAATTAATCGAGGGCTCGATTTCCAGGAAATTAATCGTCGACGTGGCTCCGGTTAGATAGCCTGGGAATCGGGACGATTAAAAAAAAAAAAAAACAAAAAAAAACGAAGAGTATTCTTAAGAGCCGAGCGGATAATTGCAAAAACTGTAAGCGGTTAGTGGCAGAGCGTAGCTATGGGGTGGTGCGGCTGCATCCAACGGGTTCACTGTCGACCAGTATCCTTGTCTACGTAAAAGTTGGAGGGGGTGGTGCGCGGACCGAGGATTAGACTGTCGCCCCACGACAGGCTAAGCCCCTATTTTTACGAAGTTTATCGCCGTTAATCCCTCGCCCTCCTCATCCCTCGACGTCCTCGCCATCGTGCCCGTTGTGTTCGCGTCGTTCTCTCCGCTTTTTCGCCGCCTCTCTTTTCCCGCCGTTTCCCGCCTCTTCATCGTCTCCTTCTCCACCTCCTGTCGATATGAAAAATAATAAAATGTCGCGTCTTTATAGAGGCAGGGCGCGCGGTGTGGACGCGTTCCGTTGACGCGGCGCCGGCCGGGACTGTTTCAGGCGGACTGTTCGTCGACGGGTAATCCGGCCAGGATTTAAAACATTCGTATCTTGAATATGCATTCGTAGGTTTAAAGCAGGGCTCGCTCGCGTATATCCCATCGTCGACGTCCGGGCGCACCCACGGGAACGGGGGTGGTGTGTGCGCGCTTTCTCCTCCCCGACAAGCGTTAAGCGCTTCGCAGAGCCTGGGTTTTAGCTCGGCCACTCATTAGCCTTTCTGCTGCTACTTGTCGCTCGACG
Source organism: Stelis phaeoptera (assembly GCA_943735885.1). Lineage (NCBI taxonomy): Eukaryota > Metazoa > Arthropoda > Insecta > Hymenoptera > Megachilidae > Stelis > Stelis phaeoptera. Next base: position 6,047,684 of record OX030939.1, on the reverse strand, counting down.
TAATCTCGCGTCCGTCCCGTGCGACCGTCTCAGGCTTAACTTTGACGCCGCGACGTCGTTGCTTCCGGACTTGTGTCCTCGTCGTTCGCGGTACAAGTCTTCTCGCCGAGGCGTAACGATAAATTTTATTCGATTAATCACGTGTACGATCCGTGCGCACTTTGTAATTCGATGTAACCGCTCCGGCAAAGGTACGGGCATCGCGATCGTGGCGCGTAACGCGTCGAGGATCCATCAGGAACGGTGTTTTCGTTACAGTTTAAATTAATCCAATTATACATGCCGAGCAAAGCGGAGAACCGACCGCTCTCTCGACTCGTCTCGTTTCGCCGTGCTCGGACGTTAAAGGTTTAAGCCGAATAATGGACGTAAGGTCCGCGCCGTCATCCATATGCAAAACGTCCTAGCGGCGGCAGGGATTAGTCACGGCGATTTCGAAAGGATCCGGGACGGTGAAATTTACGTGGCAACTTTTGCTCGAACACTCTGTGGATCGATTTGTCGTCCGTCGCTGTTGCCTCGATCCGATCGCTAAAATCTTCGTTAATCAAATCGATGCTCCCAGTATTGGATGGTACTCTATGGTCAGTTAACTCTTCAACGATGACGGTCACGTTCCAAATTCTGTGTTACCGCGGTGTCATGGATTATTATAATTAACGTTACGATGATAAGAATGATAGAAGATCGTCGTTAAAGAGTTAATTAATACATATACTTGAATTATTAACAAATTCTTCAAACTGTCCCGGATTACCGTGTCATCGTCGTCCAGCCGATGCTCGATTACAAGCTAAGAGGGCTCACTTAATAACCGCTTAACGTCCTGCAGTTATCGCGACTCCGTAAACGTGTAGTCGCGTCCTGTCCCACGGGAGGCTGGCGGCGGATTTATGAGCAGGCCAAAGCCACCGCCGTGGCTGTCCCTGAACTAGGCTTGAGCGAGTGCTCCGCGGACAAAACGTGACTCCACCTCGAACGCCGTCGTCGACGTTAATGATCGTTCTGCGAACGGCAATCCCATTAAGCCGTGTTATCCGCGATTCCCGGTAGACCTCTAAATTCCTTCCGAGCGTCCAGGATCACGGTGCACCGAAGACGGAAGAGGGCTCGCGAGACGCACGTTCCGGAAATCGTGTGGATTCGATTCCTAGTCCGTGTTTGGGTACGAGGGGGAACGTTTCAACGGCAGGATATCGGTGCAACCAATCCTATGTCCGAGTATTAGAGAACCGTGGTGTCTGTGCGATGGACTGCTTTAATGCCGGTCAGATATTGACTCGTACCTGTCCGTATACAGGGAGTCTCGAAATACTGCTCACGTTGATCATAAATTGTTTATTTCGCAAGGTAAAATAGACACCATCGGTAGTACGTCTTCGAAAGCCTAGCCATTGTCCCCCATTTTGGCGGGCAACTTAGAAACCATGGTTCCTGGTATTTTTATACATTTCCTGTCCTATTTTCTGTTTCTGTCTTTTCGATTTTCTCTGTGTCGGCTCGCAGTAGGGACGTGGGCTGGCTGTTTCGCGATCGGAGTAGCGAAAAACTGTCTCGTCGATTATATTAGTCACAATACAGTGAATGTCCTTTTGTTACTGGAGGATGATTCGTAGCCCGCGATCGATAACCAGGTAGCGATTATTTCTCGAGCGCAACGACACAACGTGGAGATCTCCCGACGGGGTATTAATTACATTAACAAAACATCAAATCGAACGTTTTCAATAGATAATAAAGGCGGGGAACAAAACACCGGAACCGCGTATAAATTATTTACGATCGAGCTGCGGCTCGCCGACGAATTATGCCGGAAGAGCGAACAAACGTCACCGCTCGCTACCTCGTTCTCCCGCCCCGGTCCGTTTCGCGAGTTTCTATCGCGCGTAATTAACGAAACCGTTAATTGATAATCGTCGAAACGCCGGCGCACGCGATTCAATGTTTCCTCGTTGCTGTTGGATGTTTTTTCGAGCTGGATTTTTCTTTTTCCACGGAGCGGGAGAGCCATCCACGCGTGCCAACCGAACGAGGCGAATTTTTGCGGTACCTTTGCCGCGGCGTCATCGCGATTGGACGGCTAACGAACCAGCGAGGCGAACGAATCGCCGCGACGATTCGTCACGCGGTTCTCCTCGCGCGTCCTCCTCTTATCGGATTGGGCACACTAGTGGCCAGGAGAAAAGAGACCCGCTTTACCGACTGCACGGGGCTTACGGCGGATCCGGATTTCACGGTCTTCAGGCGGTATCCGTTCCTTGCCTTCTTCCTTCGTCCCCTTGCCCCGGTTCTTTCCTCTGCTCGTTCTTACGCGCCGCGACTTTTCTGAGCCGAGCCGTTTCTTCCGCTGGCATAATTTACGCGCGTGTCGCTGCTGCGTTTCGTTAGAAATCTGCCATCGGCACTAATCCTTTGGTTACGGCACGATTTAAAATCAACATCATATTTTAATAAGGAGATGTAACATACTCTTTCTTCGTATCGCATGCGAATCAAGTGGCACAATTGTGCAATCAGATTCTATACACGTCGCTGAATCGTGATCTTATTCTTTTAGAAAAAAAATACAACCGACTTCGGAATGCACCAAAAAGGACGAAATAATTTTAATTTATATTTCGGAGACGGCGCAAAATTAACAATTTTCTACATTGGAAATTGTCAAAATTCATTCATCCTTTTACATATTTTCGCATTAGCAACATCTTTCATTTACACAATTTTTAATTTTGCGCCGTCTCCGAAATATAAATTAAAATTATTTCCTCCTTTTCGGTGCATTCCGAAGTTGGTTGTATTTTTTTTTCCAAAAATTGTTTTTAAGTGAACGAAACAATCGTTAATAATGCGTGTGATAGATATTTATAATAATATTCTATTGTTAGAAGCAATTGAAAGTCAGAAACTATGTTAAACTGCATAAGAAACGCGTATTAAAATTACAAAAAGTTCAAAGGGCTGCCAACAAAGTCCTGTTTCGAATTTCGGTATAAGGTTAGATTCGTAAGAAAGTAGAAATCTTCCCCTTTAATTCGGTTTTTGATTTACATCGATATCTTTATCCGTTCCTGAGATATCGTCGTGTGAAGACAAACGTAATTTTTGTAGAAATTCGCTGCCGCCGTACGCTTGGACCCAGACAGTGGGTGTCTAGCGTAGCGGTCACGTGGTCATTGTTTACGTCTAACCCTTTACTATTCCTGGTAATGCGTACTATGAATTTCCTAGAAAAAAGTCTAGGTCGCGTCGCGCCCATTCGGGATTACCCCCGTACGCGCCGGCCGCTATACAAACTTTGAAGCCCTATATCTCAGGAACTAATGAAGATATCGCGTTGCAACAAATTGCGTTATCATGTACGCACTTTCCTCTATCTTCTGAGCTACCTACTGCGTAAAATTTAGACATGTTTTTTTATATTTATTGCCAGGAATTTCGCCGCTATTGAATGTTTCGCGTTGACCTGTGGGATCGTTAACGCGTTAAGTGTTTTCTGTTAATTTAAATTTAAATAAAATTAGTTGATAGGAAAAGTAGTATACAAACTTGAAGATTATATTTTTCGGTTCGGTGACGTAGTGACATTTGTTAGCGGAAGTTGAATATCCATAAAACTGCTGTGCTGTTAATTTTTCAAAACTATGAAAATATTAAATGCTTGAAATATCATCGACCAGTTGAATTTTAATATATTTCGGTATATTTCTGTATATATTTATACATGTGACACGAAGGATTCGGTAATATGTTAACCGGACATTGATTCTCGTCGAGTATTTCTTCTCCCCACGAACGAGACGTCGATACTTAATATTTACAAAAATACAAAAGCTTACAAAACATCGACTACTGTACAACAAACTCTCGTCTAAATCGTTTTCCCCCTCTTCCCTTTGTCTACATATCGAAAACAAATTTTTGGAAAAAAAATACAACCGACTTCAGGAATGCACTAAAAAGGACGAAATAATTTTAATTTATATTTCGGAGACGGCGCAGAATTAGAAATTGTTCACTTTTTTAGATCTCGATACTAATTCTATTTGTATCATGTTATTTGACCCTCGAGACGAACATCTCATTTCTCGAGGGACTTTCATAACGAAAGGGTGAAGATCATCTCGCTCCTAATTCTTCGATATTGAATCCCACATCCTGGTCGAGCGCCAAGATGATAAGAACAGAAGGGAACGTTCTCATCATAGGGTGTCTTTACGAATTCCACGAATCTTTGCGTTCGTTCCATTAACGTATTACGGGAGCAGTCTTCGAGGATTTGGCGGAATCCGCGCGATACGAGCCTCAGGGGTGGTTTCGCACGGACGTCGAAACACCGGTATCCTCTTTACGGTAGCTCGAGATGGGAGTTGGCCAGATCCTCGGCAAGACGCTTCAATTGCTGGGAACCGAGCTGGTAGCTTGGTCTCCTCGCACGCGTCCCATCCGACCATCCTTTAATTCAAGCTGACAGGTGAATTCCTCTACCTCCCCGCGCCGTGCCGCTGCCCTCCCACGGGATAAGATAGATCCGTTCCCGGGATTTCCTACGGGATCCGCTTGGATCTTATATCACCGACGGCCATCTCTATATAAGCAGTCCCCGCCCTTCGTACCGGCTCATCCGAATTGCCGGTAGCGTTGGCGTTCGATCTGCTGGGAATCCAGAAACATTTCCTCCCGGCTAATGCGCCGGAATTACGCAATTCTGCCCCGCACCTCGCTCCTTTCTTTTATCGGCCCGGGCAAATCCCCATGATGGAAATTGGAGCGTATCGATCACACGATTCGCGTCATTTTCATTCCGCTAGACTTTTGGTCAAATTTTCTTACGAACGTTCTGGATCGTAGCGATAGTTTCGTGTAGCTAGTAGTCACGGTCAGCCGGGGTCAGACAACGCGCTGCGGCGAGAAGGATGCAGGTCTGATCAATTATAGTACAATCTACTGTTTATTGGTTGACACTTTTTAAATAAGATCGGAATAAGTTCGTTCGGTGTTTGCTTCGACACAGTTACATTCCGATTTGCATTTGTTTTTCATAGCGCTATTGCATAACCCAAGTTTGTAGAAAGATGGCAAGAGGTTATCGATAAAAATGGCTAATATATAATTGAATAAAATCTATCCTGTGTGTCGATGAAATTATGTTTCGTTCTCCCCTAAAAACCCAAACGAACTTATTTGCCAACCCAATAGTAATACAAATGGAAAAATGGAAAAACAAATTTTCAATTTGACATACAAGATGGCAGATTCATTACTTCATTATACGTACTTCCTTCAGATTTATGTTTCTAGTCTAAAGAATATCCAATAATGCTTATAATATAAAAATAAAAGGAACATACATACATATTTGCGTAACGTATATAATATATTATTTCATTTCGTTCCATGTTATTTGTACATGTGCTTTATGATTACCGTTTTGTAAGTTATTTAGCGTTGGTTAGCTTTGTTTGCAACTGTTGAATTCGTTTTCTCCGTCGTTCTCGATCAACCAGTAGTCACGGTCGACCGAGATCAGACAAACGCTGCGTGGATACAAACGAGCCTCGCGGTAAAGAACTCATTTCACTTGGCAAGATGAGACGCGATCGCGCGTTATCCTTACACTCGAAAGATCCTTGGCTCGTATCTCCTCGAGGAGTGGATCCTTGCTAGCCGTTCAGCCGTAGAGATCGCGAACGATCGAAACAGATATCGAGACTCGCCGCATGAAATGGATTCTCGTATACGCTCGGAATGCCGACGTCGGATCGCGTTAATCGTAATATCGGGAAGACGCGAGCCTCGTTCGCGGCCAGATTACATCGGCTAAAAGATTCCTCGACGCGGTGCATGCTAATTGGAGAAAAATCCGCCGGACCCCTTTCCCCGGACTTTCTCGGGTGCCACCTCGAGTCCTGATCGTCGAGCGTAGAGAGAACACGACGAGATAGGGATCGGCTTTCGCTCCTCGTGAACGTCACTGTAGGTAAAGGTACTCGCGTACGAGCCGTGGCTAACCGGCCTCGCCTCGCCGCTGGAAACGAGGAGTAACGATTTTACAAAGTGCCTATCTCGACCCGGTCCTTTCTCCTCGCCGTGGCAAAACCTTCCTCGACGCCACGCCACGCCGCGCCGCCTCATTCGCTTTTTCTCGCCGCACGCACGATTATGCCGGCGCATTATCCGCGTACGTGCGCCCCGGGTACGTGTGGCCGTGTCCGCTTACGTGTGCGTACCTCTCCTTGCTCGGCTCGACTCCGACGAGGTTCGACTGGCGGCAGAAAGAGTGGCCAAAGAGAAGAAAAGAAGAGAGTGGCCGGCAAAGAACCATTAGTCATGATTAGGCCGTTGACATTGACGCCGTGGCTGGACGCGAGCTTGTAGCTTCAGGCAGATGGAGTTCTTTGATACACGCGAGGGCCGAGCCGAGTCGAGCCGAGACACGTTCGACGATCTTCCTTCTTATCGTCCAGCTATCTGCCAGCGTCGCTCGAAGCCCCTATGATTTAGTGGCGTTATTCGGTGTTCGCGGAACTGAATCCGTGTCGGGGTCGAACCTATTCAGGAAGAGTCTATCGTGACCAGTTGAAGAGAACCGTAGAATTCGACGCGTACCAGAACGAAACGTTCGATCGTGTAATCCTGGGCTCACATGTGTCCTCCAGGACAGTTTTATCGATCATCGTCCTCGAACGTAACGCTTGTTGGTAGCCAGGATAGGGAGTCAGCGCAGATCGTGCGTAACGTTATACAGGCGAGCAGCTAAGCCGAGATAGCTCACTTCTTTACATTATATTACACGAACCGTGTCGGATTACGGTGGCAAGCGACCCTGGACTCGTCTACAAGCGTGCCGCCATCGATCGAACGCTTCCAAAGATGTTTACGTGTCGTCTTCTTTGCGTAACACTTGAATCTTTCGACAGAGTTCGATTTGCACGAGGGCCTTGGACGCTCACGAGCCGTTTCGCGCCCGGATGAAACGAGAGATGCCGAGCGTTCGGCACGAAGCGTAGCGGCGACGTTGAGGGCCGAGTTTTTGCGGTCACGTGTTGCGATAGTTGGCCGGACGAGGACTCGGCGAATCGCATTCCAATGTCTTTCACGGGCGAGAATGAGCGGCGACGGGCCACGAGGACTCGGGGAACTCGTGAACCGGGAGGAGAAGAGAGGCTGAGAGAGCGTAGAAAACATCCGTGGCCCGCGCTGGCTCATCAACGCCTTCGGGCGGCGAAACCCATTGGCGCCTCGGGACAATGCCATCTGCATTCCGATCCTGCGGGCCTCGCAATCCTCGTTTCTTACCTCTTGTCCTCTCACGCTGCCCGAAATCACGCGATTTTGCCGCGGCCTCCAGCTCGAACTTACGCCGCCAACGAAGGTGTGCGAGCTTGATGAATTTCGATTGAATGCTACTCGTCCCTGGCTTTTTGCCGCTTGCCGAATTTATTGAAGAAACGAAAAACCTATCCGAGTAAGGAGGTCGTAACTTTTTCTTTTTTATCTTACTAGAAGCAGAGAAAAGTTTGGAATAATTCAGCATATTAAAATATGAATGAACGTACAAGATTTTTTATTGCCATTTCAAAATTGATTGCGTTAATCATACATTAACGATTTGTCTGTGTCTGATCAGCTATAACGTCTGCGTTCACCGCACCGTCGCGGAATAAAAGTATGAAGGAACATTTTAATAAAAATCTAATGAAATGTACCCTCCAGAGCTTTCCTCGGATTCGAATCAGGCTGTACGGCATTCGTCACGAGGCTTTCATTCGAAAGGATAATCGTGAGACGTCTTTCCTCGAGTTCACTGAGCCCGAATGAACGCGTATCGGGGGATAAGAAATACGAAGGGAAAAATGGGGTAAACGCGGAGTCGTGGCGTTTAAACCGGGAACGCAAGATTTATCTACGCGACGGGAGTTTCAGCGAGCAAGCGTAAATGAAGCGTCTAACGACAATCCCGCTCGCGAGGAGAGCTGCGACAAAATACACAGACGGTGGTGCGAGTCGCTCGGGGAGCGTCTCACGGTTTCGCATCCCCTTTTTCTTTCTGTTCGCTAAGTCCGACGGACGCAAGAAGGAAGATTGGGTCACGGGATTCGTCTGCGAAGCAAGTAGCCGAGGGAGAAGCCGAAAACACGCGTGCCTCGTTACTTCTGCTTAAGCCCGGAGACTGTAGAAATGGACGTTCCGTGTCCCTTCGCCGTGTCCCCTTCGACCCGAACGCAGATGTGCACGACCGGGCCAACAAGATCCTGGCCAAGAAGAAAACGAAACGAAACAGGGCGGTGCAACGAGGAGAGAAAAGTTGTAGCGGAGAAACGCGAAGAAGAAACGTTCGGAGAAGCCAGGTTAAGCGAGACAGAGACGGAACGGAAGATCGAGGGTGGGCTTGAAACGGGGTGGTAGGTAGAAACAAGAGAAAGAAGGACGCAGAGGGGAAGAGGGTGCACGTGGAGATTTATGACAGGCGTTAAGCAGTAATGAAATTGCTCGTTGCTCGTTCCTCGAGGGGTGTGGAAGGGAACCGAGACTCGCACGGGGGTTCGACGTTGTTGGAGGCGCGCACCGGTGGCGGCGACGAAGGCAAGGTGAAACGACCAAACGTGGGAGGGGAGGGAGGAGAGGGTTGGTCGGTGCATGCAGCAATACAGGAACAGAGTCACGTGGCGCAATTACCACTCGCCAGCTGTGTATCCACACTATTCTCCGAAGGACTTTTAATCGCGCGCCACCCTCGCGGGCTTCTTCCTTCTTTGCTTGTTCCTCGTCGTTTATCGCGCCTCGTAAAGATACCAAATGCACCGCGAGCGATCTACCTGGCGCGAAAGCGGCGCGTGCAAACGTGTAACGAGAGTTTTATGCCGTTCGCGGGGAATCAAGAACGATCCTCGAAGGGACCAGGCGGTTGGCCAACCGGCTGTCGTGCCGGCCAGCCACTTGCGAACGATCGCGTGAAAACTCGCCTCGCGGTAGAAACGGTTGTCGTATTTCAGGCGGGACGAGGGAGCGAGTACGGGGGACGCTTTCGATCCGCTCGAGGATCCTTGGTTAGAAGTTGTTCTTTGCGAAGCTCCTTGGAATATTCTTTTTTCCAGGCGACGAAACTTGTAACGATTAATCACTTTTTATGGATTAATTAGTTAACACATTGTTTGCGGGACATTTTTAGAAATCGCTATAACTTTTAGATTAACCAATATAATTTATCGTCAATATAACAAGGGTGTGTGTTGTGGTATACGGCACCCAATTTCCACCAGCAGACAATGAAAAGCGGATTTATCCGTGTCCCGACAACAATGTGTTAATGATACTCGCAATCAGAGACATAATTTTAAATTGGATTTAAAAACTGAATAACAGGTTTTGCTGTACAGGATTAAACTTCGAACGTAACCGATATAACGATCAATTTGTCGCGCATTCCCCGAAGCAGAGAAATCACGATCAAGGGTATCTCACGCTCGTCGGATCCGTTTTCACCGATCGTCGGAGAGAGTTCAGGTTACGGAAACGATCCCGGGAGTATCCGGAGCCGTGTTCCAGACGGAATTCGACACGGGAACGGGTCGATCGATCATCGAGCGGACGTACGCTCGCGAAACAAGCGAATCGAGCCAAGTCCGCGCGAGATCTGGCATCGAGCACCACCTGTTCCGCGATCATGTCGCTTCCCCGATCGCGTCTCACTTTTGTGCGTACGACGCGAATTTTCGTTTCGACAACCGGTCCTTTGTTCGACGTTGATCCGCCAAGGGAGTCACCCTTTGTGTCGCGTCATGGGTGGACGCGGGTGTCGTGGACACGTTCTCCGGTACAAAACACCGAACCATAGTTCTGCTTCGAATTAATTCCGCGAGATTTTTCCATTCGTTTGACATCAGCCGTGTACAAAACGATTTTTAAGTTCATCTTAGTAGTTAATGGAAGAATTTTAATCAAATTGTGTTGGAGAGTTTTAGTTTACGTATACTGAAGAATTAATCTTTTTTTTTTTTACGGTGTAAAAAGAAATTACAAATGTCTGTGATACTAGCAGGATCAGGCTTCGATATTTCGGCTTGCAAGAGCGCACGCGAATGGCACCCTCCGGATATAAAAAAAGTGTGTTGCGAGGGCGAGAACGGTGGAAAAAAAATTCGCCGAGCCAAACGAAATACATATCCGCATCCGACCACAAGCTTCCATTTCCGGTGACCGCCAGCCGTTGGCCCACTATATTTCCGAGACATTTATCCTGGTTTATCCCGTACGTGGAGACGGTATCGACGGGGGGTTGGAATGGAAGGGGCATGGCTCTCGAGGGAGGTTCCTCGACGATAGATCTTGCGCTGTAGGTACACTTCGAATCCTTGAAATTGGTCAGCTCCGTGAATGTGAACCGTGCCCGATCTCTCCAGTTATTATTCAACGTTCGATAATTAAAGGGACGTATAATTGTTATTTCAATGCCAAAAGCTATTTATTTTTAAATTGACAACAAGGATGTCAACTTGCGATCCTAAAAGTCTTTTTATAATACTTAACGACTGTGATTGGCAGAAAATTGCACTATGACGCAGACACATTAATTAGACGCTTAATAGTCCAGGATAACGTCGCACTGACTCCATTTGCATTTCCCTATTTACCCCGTGTCACGCACGTGCGTGCGCGTTACAAGCGAACAGGAAGAAAATGGAGGAACCAAGAGGAGAATGGACACTGGCAGGAGGCGAAGAACATTGAGAAGTAGACTGGCCAACTCTCTGCGATGGTTATGGCAAACGGCCAATCAAATTCCATTCTCCGAAATCGTCCATAACCCTTTTCCACACAGTTAGCTGAAAAAAAGGACTTTTTCTCTACGTAGGAAGTTTGATCCCTTGATCTGTAATTTTCTTCTAATTACAATTATGTTTATTACCATCACGAGACCTATGTGTTTGGGAAATTACAAAGTCAGATTAAAAGTTAGCTAAATTTCCTTATAAGGCAAGAGGTTACATATCAGATATTCGATGTTACATAACTTAAGCCTCTCACAATCAGTGTCAAATTACTCCCCTTACCAAACTCCTGCATTTAACCTATCAAAGTATACAAATTCCACGTTGGACAACAAAAGGATGCTGGAAGTTAGCTAAATTTGTTTCTAGAATACTAGGTAGAATTCTGGATTTTCGACGAGTTCCGGTGGTCGATTTCGATACGCACATGCACGTTTCATTTTATATCGAGTAGACAAGAGAAGGAGTTGGCGTCGAGCCGGTAATAACGCCCGGCCGCGTAGCAGCTTGCGATCCGGAGACAGAGCGAGCGGCGCAGGTGAATAAGTTTCGACGAGTGGACGTTGTTGTCGGGTGTTTCAGGGAACGAGCGGACGGGTCCGGGCGGTGACGGGCCTCGTAGCCCATGCCGGGGTGTATTCGATGCATCGGGAGTGCTTTTGCGGGAAATAAATTTCGAAAGCGACACGCAGCTCTATCCCTTGCCGCGACAAGAGAAGTGGATGTTTTCGAGGGCGTCGCGCGGTGCATTGTTTGCCGTGAGAACTCAGGCCGCGAAGATACGCGGAGAGATATTGCCAAGAGTTAGATAGAGACGGGGAAAGAGAAAGAGAGGAGACAGCGGCGGGTTTAGCAACGGAAGAGCACACGGGGGAAAGAGAAAGAGAGAAGACGAGACGGGTGTGGGATGAGGGTAGAAGAGAAGCACGATGAGAGAGCAGAGAGGAATGGAGAAGGGAGAACAGAGCTCTGGCATCGATCTAGTCGTCGGTTCGGCCGGGGGCGGAGCAGGGACACAGGTGCTTCTCCACGTCTACAGGCTTAGTGTCTGAACCAGCCCCAGAACCACCTCTGCGAATCAGCCTTGATAGCGGTCACCGGCTGCTCCATATAGTCGTGCTGCTCGGGAATCGCGTTGGAATTAGGCGATACCGTTTCCCCTCCCCCCTCGCCCCCCATTTCCGGACGTCACTCTACGTATTCCACGCGTATACGATTATTTATCGCGAGGACACTGCAGCCAGCTGTTGTACCAGCCATTCTGACGCTGCAATTCTTTCTGTATCTTCGGAAATTGCTTGCACTTTTGGATTCTTCCGTTTCCAATCGTTCAGCAAGGATCTCTAAAATCGTTGTTCGTTCTAAACATATTACTCTTATACAGGGGGTTGTTGGATCTGTGTGTTATATACTTACCTAACGCAATACCAATGCACTCTGCCAATGTGAGCGTTGAAGTTAACTAAAGTAGGATAATAGGATAGCCTGGGTAATTATTACTTGCTGTGGGTCCTCGTGTCATAGAAGAATTGCGATCGATTGAAATTATTTATGGCAGCGAATCGTGTTGGCAGATATCGAAGAAAGTCGCGGGAGACGATCGTGGTGCTGGTAGCAGGGTCTTAAAAATCTCTTTTTTCGTCGGCTCGTAGGGGTCCATCTTCGAGCGGGGATCGCGACAATTACGGGACGCCCGAGTGATTTATAGGCACGGCGGGAAGGGAGAAAAAGAGCGTAGAAACGCGAGGAGAGAAGACGGGGATCCAAGCGGACGAAACTTTCGTCTCGAACAGTCGTCCCGTGAATAAATTAGAATTCGAGTATCCGCGGTGATGTATAATGTAATGGATACCGGCACACAAGGGGAGAGAAAAGGAGAGAGAGAGAGAGAGAGAAATGGAAGGTGGATGAAGGGAATAAGGAAGAACGACGCGACGAGCCGCTGACGAAACGGTCCGGCCGAGCTGATTAATTATTTTTGTTTAAACCCGAAACTAACAACCATCGTTGGATTCTTGGAACAGAAGAAACTTCCTCCGCGATACTCGATGCTCCGACAGCGAGAGGACCCAGGCTCACTGGAATCGCCGGGTCGCTAACGGAACGATTACGTGATTTAGAATCATCGTTGTTTTCCAAGGATTCGATAGTGATCGCGGGTTTTCCAGCTTGAAACAGGATCTTTTGTTCTTTAACGGGACCTGAAGTAGCAATTGGAAGACGCGTATCCATATCCGGGAAGACCTTGGCGTCGATATTGCGCAATCATCAAGGTATCGTTTTGCGTTTCTTTCGCGTACTCGATGGATCGAATAGGTGATCCGTTTGTCCTCGATGACGACGTATCGTTCATACGATCCGATCCGATTACCTTCGATTCTTTTTCTCCCGTTGACTTTGGTCTCGTGCACGATTCTGCGTCTCCTCTGGTACACGGCTTCCGACGGTATCGTCCCTCTCGCAGAAGTGGTGCGTTTTTACGATTAGACGAAGAGGCGCGCACGGCTCTCTGAGAAATGACGACGCGGAGGAAATAAGCAGTCGAAATAAAAGGAACGCAGCGAAGTGAAGAGAAAAAGGAAGACCAAGAAGACGATGATGACGAAGACGACGGCGACGACGACGACGACGACGACGAAGAAGAAGAAGAGGAAGAGGAGGTGATGGTAGCGGCAGGGGAGATGGACGAAGTGGAAGGAGGAGAGGGAGTTTGTGGAGAACTCGACTCGGAGATCATCTGCCGCTATAACAGGCTGCCAGCTGGCAAAAAAGTCAAACGCGAGGCTCCCTTCGCTATGCGATGCTATGTTGATGGCGTGTCGCTGCTTATTTTCAACCCACTGCCTGCATACCTGGTTAGATCCGAGAGGGATCTCTGAAATGTTCTTGGCTCCGATCCGAAATCATATACTACTGCTTTCATCCCTTTCTCTCTGCTCTCCTTATTTCCCTCTCGCGTCTCCTGGCCTCGCGTTTATCCTCCTCGAACGCCTATCCTCTACGACGCGACGCGACGGGACAAAATTGTCCCCCTTTCCTTTATTTAACGCTAGAACTACCAAAGGAGTCAAAACGAGTTGCATCAGATTTCTTGTTTCAAATTGCAAAATTTATTAAAACGCTTATTCTGTATGTTCGTTTGCGTTTCATCCTCTATTTATTTTGCTTTCTGTTTGAAGTTCAATTTAAAAGTATGGGTGCATTGAACGTCGGTAGTTCTAATGTTAAAACATGATCCTAGTACATTTTTATACGATTATTTATGAACTTTAGTCCAACGACATGCAAATTCGTACGAACACGGTAAATTTTAATCACTGAGGTTCCTATTTCGTTACGGCTCCAATTACAGCGTCGAACCGCTCTAAAACCAGTCGAAACCCGGCGCCTATCGTCGCCGACCGCGAACCCGGCGATTTTTCCGCGTGCTCGTCGATCAACGATCACCGTTTCACCGTTTAATTGGCCCGGTCGTCGACACGCAGCCGATAATTGCGTTATCGTTGCACGGGTCGTGCTCGACGCCCGTGACGAATCGCTAACGTTCCACGCGGACGTGGAAGATACGGCGTTCATGCGAGAACCGCGCGGACAATAACGTGGAGCGTTCGGTATCTTCTGGTCGCCGGTTATCTCGTCCAACAGGAAGGAATATCAAGCCGGGACGGGACTATCCGGCTTGTCGTGACGTGTTCCGTGCCAGACATCTCGCGGGGACTATGCATGGAACAGGTAGAATGCAAAAACGTTTTCCGCGAACGCGTTTCACGCTGCAATTCTAACCCCTTCGACCCGTTACACAATCTTATCGTGGTACCGCTTCCTTGCTACCATCTCGTTTCCCTTGGTTTAGTCGTAGGAGAGGCAAAGGGGGCTCGGTAGTCGCCTTAAGGACGGTTACCAGCAGAAAGGGAACGACGAGAGAAATCGAGGGAAAGAGATAAAGAGAAAGGGAGAGAAGAAGGTACGGCAGCCAGTCAGGCAACCCCTGGCTTGATCCACGTTGTACCCGTGGCTCGCGAGGGGTGCAGTAAGGAGGGCTAGCCTTTGGATGGAAAGGGGTGCGGGGCACCCCCTGGCTAGGTAGTAGAAGGGGTGTCGTGATAACGTCACGGTCTGACAGAGTGCCGCTGCTATCGCGCCGCCACACGCCGGCAGAGAAACAAAATGGAACCTCCGACCGAACGACCGACCGACCGACCAACCGACCGACCCTCCGTCCCCACCTCTTTACTCTTCACCTTCCCGCTTCATCCCTCTCGACGAACCACGATTTCGACCTCGACGAATTTTTCTTCGGTCGACAGAAACCTACAACGACGACGAAATGCCACCTTGAAAGAAGACGGGCAAGAGTTTATAAGAGCCCCATCGTCTCGGGGAAAAGACTCGAAGCGGAAAGCGTTAAAAAGCAAACGCGAGCGGATAGAAGAGGACGACGTATCCACCTTTTCCAATCGTCCCGAGGCACTCGAGATTCGATTCGGGAGATTAATGATCGGGCCAGGAGGATCCGGACGATCCTCTCGAGCCTTTCCTCGAGCGCCCTCGGGCGACGGGACCCGAGCCTCTCCTCCGTTTCTACGTCCTTCTGGCTCCGGGAACGAAGGACACGAAACGAACAGAGGGAGATCTTGTCTCGGTCGGAGCGAGAGCCGAGTCGGTGGATCGGGAATGCCGGTGATATACAGCCCCGCTCGATTTGATTCCCTGATCGCCAGAAAATGATAGTCTTTCGGAAAGATGCCGTTTAATCGATTGCTCCCGCCAACCAGATCCGATAAACGATCCGGCCGGATCTGTGCCATTCTCGGACCTCGGCTTCATATTTCATCGGGAACACGTCGAAACACCTTGGACATGCATTGTACGAATCCTTTTCTTTACTACCAAAATCATGATCTACACGAAATCTTGGCTTGTGTTAAAATGGCGATACTTGGATACTCGTGTGAGTAATTCGCACCTGTCGTCCCTTTATCCATTTAATCGATTGCAAAAAGTCTGAAGATCAAAGAACAGTATCAGTAAAGTATACAATAGATTATTCCAAAGCAGTATAATATTAAAGAACCACCAGTCCTTTTTATAGTTTTATAATAATTTAGACATTTCACATCTATTCAATCACATATTATCACTGACAGCCGGTGTCTCCCGTATCAGAATTCCTCGATTTATTTCTGTATATCTGCTTATAAAAAATTCGCAAACACAATTCGGCCGGTAATCTCTTCCCCGATATAAAAAGGGGGATATAAAATTACGCGTGTCAATTTCATAAAACACGTGGGCCGTCGAAGTATTAAGCGGTTTGTAAAAATCATATAATAAATTCGACGAACTTGTTTCAAAGCTTTTCACGATATGGTATCTTGAAATTCAGTTCGCGCCAGCGTTAATCCCGTTTGGTTATCCTTAAACCGCGCAACACGCCGCTCTTAATCGAATTTCGAAGCAGAACGCGTACGAACGCGGTGGATCGCGTTCGGTCACGAGGCATCAGCGGGGCGAGGCGGTGGAGGATCGATACGACGAGGACACACGTTTCTGACGGAGCACACGTCCCGGTCAAATGCGCACACAAGGTCGTGGCGCGCGTTGGCGCGCGGAAATCCGGTCGGTATCCGGGGCGCAGATCGGGCGCGAAACGTTCGTGTCCACGCGGCGGGGAGCCGGGAGTTTTTAGTCCGTTTCCGGCAGCGTGTGCAGCGCGTATATCAAAAGCTCGCGCGAGCGCAATAAATAGAAAGTAGCCGATATTAATTCAGTTAATTGCCGGACAACGAGCCGCGGACGGTCCTCGGATAACAGGTGCTCGGCTGCTACCTCCTGGAAAAGCTTGATTTTTCCGATTGTACGCGACACGGTCGCGCGAGTTGAAAGTGGCCCGTAGGCGTGTATGGGTGTCTACAAAGCACGGACGTCGGCTAATGGCATGGAGAGGGTGGCGAAAATAAAGAGAGGGTGGCCGTGGCGTGGGTCGGAGGCTGTAATTAAAACAGGAATGTTAATTACTCTTTGCATTACCGAAAAGCCTGTTATTGCCAGCGGGGTTAGAGGCGGCACGGAATCTGGCGGAGGCGTAACGTTTCGACCGTGCTTTTCCTCTCCGTCTCTCTGCTGATAATCGTCGCGTAATGCTCGTCCGTCGAATTAATTGCCGCTATCGGGAATCGATCAAGAACCGGGGAGGTCTAGATGAATCGTCGATAAGCCGAGGGACTTATGCAATCGTAATTGGCGCACGTTATCCGACTCGTCGACCGGATACGTCTTATTTCCCTTACAGACGACGAATCTTGAAGGATCGCGTGTGCCGCGTTTCGACAAGAGAGTGTCTCCCGTCTAATAATAATCTGGTACGTCCAGTCGGTGAAGTCCCGTGTCCGTTTGGCAAGAAACGATTTCTCCTTTTGGAATATTCAATATTCGTTCCAGGAACCGGTAATAAAGCGGTCCCGATGTTGCTTTCGCACCGGCGGTGGTAATTTATGCCCGGTCTAGGACGGGAATAGAAACATAGTCGAAATCCGTAGGATACTTTGTCCTGTTGGTGGTCGTTAAACGGTTTCCTATTCGAGATACAAAGAAGTCGAGAGACGAGACGAGGTCTGGCTAGGTCAGCCGGTTAGCTAAGGTCGAAGGGTCGTAAATACGGGGCCGAGTTTTCGAGAGAGCCAGATGATTTATAGAAACTTAAATCCCCGGGGCATCTCCGTTCCCTTGCCTTCTTGGACGCGGACAACGAAACGAGCCGCGTTCTGTCTATCTATCTTTTCTCCATCAACGAGAGAATCGAGTGGATGTGTTGGCGGACCGTTGGCCCGTTCACAGGCGGCCAGAAGAAGGAAGGAAGGAACCGCGAGCCCGGAGTCGTCTTCTTCGCTACCCGCCACCCTTCTCCAGGAATATTTAATTACAGCCTTCGCGGGCAAGAAAATAACGCGGCGGGAGCCACGCTCGGAGAATGGCCCTGGTGTTCGAGGGCACGCTCCTCTGTGTTTACCTCGTACTTCTAATTGCCTCGGTCTGCTCCGAGTCTACCATTACCGGCCGAACCGGAGATCGCGTATCTCTGTATGCAGCCTGCATCCATGCGCATCCTCGGCATTCGTGTACGCGCGTTTATCGACGAGACTGGACGGACGAAACTCACGCTCGAAATCGGACCTCCAGGTAATAATTATGGAACTTGTATTCAGCGAGGGGCCAGACGTCCCTCTCGTAACGACGTTTCGAGGATTCGTTCAAGGACCGAGGTTGGATGACTCTATCCGTCGAGGCTGGGAGCTGGACCTGATCCAAGTGTGTTTCTTCGTTCTTTCGGAGGATATCCTTTGATCGAATCGAGCATCAGGAAGGACAGAGAAAGTAGAAATTTTAAACCACCCCCTTGTGGTTTATCCAAATTTTGGAAGATCCTCTTTCCCTACTTTCTGAAAACGTCTTTCATGGTAATTGCTGAGTATTCATAACTCGCCCGAAGAATTCGAGTCTGCTGACGGAACGTGGCGAGGGGTCGAGGGGCAAAGTTTTCTCGAAGCGTCTCGGCTGCGCATCTTCGACAATAACCGCGTCGCGGCGCGTACGGCTTAAACCGTACAGACATCTCGATGGGTTGCGTTAACACGGTGCTTCACGATGGTGTTGGTGAGGAAAAGGGGTACGGCCATGTTGGTGAGGTGGCCAATGGCGCGCGGAGCACCTGCCTCCCGTCTCCCGCGTGTTTCGCCGGACGTGTGTGCCGGCACACCGTGTGGGCGTGCGTTCGCACGCGTGTATGCGTGCACACTTCGTGGAAATACGCGCGTGCGTACGTATAGTCCGCCAGTTGTACACTTGCACGTACACGGGCACGCATGGCGCTGTAAACATCGTGCTCGGGGCTCCTTTCTTCATAGACGCTTGGCATTGTCCAGGAAATTATATCCCGTATCGACTTAACTTGCTTGCCTCCATGGAGGATTAGTCGATTCTTGCTTGTTCTAAACGAACATCGCTACCGCCTTTAGTCTTGCAGGGATGAGAACGCGAGGATTCTTCCATGCTGATTGCGTTCGTGGTTGATCCTTTTAGCTCATCTTCGTGAAAGCTACACTGGTGCAAAATAATTTTGATCATTCTAATAAGGGACGTTATTTGGGATGACACGTTGCAAGTCGATTCAAGAATCCTCTGAACTAAGAGTACAGCTCGTTATTAATCCTCGAATTGTACTGAAATGTCACGAATATAAGACAGGTGGTAATATTTTTAGTAGATGAGGCATCTTATTAGGATTTTCCTAGTTTCGCCTAGAAACTGAAGGCAACTAATGTAAGAGACTTCTTCCTACTCTTAAATAGAAGGAATTACACCTAGCATGAAAATCTTGACAAATTTCCCAACAACCTTCACTTTCCTTCAACCACTCGATAGACGCTTGGTTACAATCCACTGCAACCGATCGTCCGTCTTCCTACGTCGTCGAAGCTGACAAAAAGTAGGTCAAAGACAAGCGATCGATCTTCCTCCCGGTATCGCTCGCCCTTCTCTAATCAAGCGAGGTTGGTGCGAGCGGCCGGCACGCATGCCTCCGCATAAATTCCGCCGATGTTCACCGTAATTGGCGACGAGCCGATATCTGGACAAGAGGATTGTGATCGTGGAGGTCGAGAGTCTTGCTACGTCCCTCTGAATCAACTTTTATCCCCGTGGAATTCGTCGCGAAGCAGCGTCTTTTGTCCGCGCCGAAGGTAACCGATATCTGTGGCTCGGCATCGCGCATAATTATCACGATGACGACACGGACGACGGACGAGCGTCTCGAGAAGACGTCGGGATGCCGATCTACGCGCCGCTTACCAACGAAATCGCGCGGATAATTGCACGTGTCACGGGTCCGATCGCGCGTCCGCTTTTCGTCTCGATTCAAACGGGCTGTGACCTATCGATTGTATCGATCGTCGTTCGGATTCAGAATTGAAAAAGGTTGCCTTCTGTTTTTTTTTCAATGATCCTGATAGCCCCGTTTGATTAAGGGATAAATATCGGGACGAGCGAGGTGGGGAGAAAGATCTTTGATATTGTTTGCTGCGTTTGATTAGAAATAATTCTTTTAATTTGACGGTAATTTAACGGGGCTGTGGTTATCAATGATTAATTGTAAAATAAATGGTCACGATTCTTCACAGTTGGTTCACCATCGTCTATTTCATTTCGCGGTTATCACAATTACATAACCACTAACCGCTCGCGATCGCGCTGGTCGCAATTTCCGCGAGCGTTCGCCGGCATACAAATAACCTGGACGATCGTAGGTTCGTTGGAATGGCCTCGGTAAATCGTTTTCGAGAAGAAAGAGAAGGAGAGGCAGGCAATAGGGAGGCAGAAAGAAACAATAACAAAAAGAGCGAGCCGCCTGGCCAGCTCGAGAGGGTACCAGTTAAAATCTTCATTGCGGTCGGCCATTCTTCTCTCGCAGACCTCACCTTGCCTCGTCCCAGCTCCACTTGATGCTTTCGCGCGTTCCTTCTCTTTCTCTTTTCCGTTCTCCTCGTTTCTTGGTTCTCCGTGGTCCTCCTCGATCAGTCGACCGATACGACCTAAGGGCAACGATGCGTGTACGCGAAGGTCGGAACCTTCCCGTACACGGAGAGTCCAATCAGAACGAGGCTTCGATACTGAGGATTTCCCACGGGGACGATAATTGCACAAGCTGGAGAAAACCACGATATGCCCCCTGCCCCCCTCTTTGATGACCGTTATTGAACAAACATTCAAAGTGATCTTCAATGCTCGATTCTTGAATTCAAAAGAAAATATACGACTTCATTAGTAACTTGTTTCGAGATTTATTTTGAGCAAAGCTTTATTCAAATTATAATCTATGATAAATGATCCAGATAGGAGGTTCTGATTAATATTCTTCAGATACAGCGCCGACTTTAACCGATTAAAATCTAGTTTAGCCTAGGAAGTCCGTGTCATTTCCATCCAAGAAGTTAATTCGCTGCACGGCTGATAAATAGCTCGCGCATCGCGGCATGAAATATTCCAACAGCGTTTCGTTCTGTAGTCGAGGTCGGTCGTCGTTTATCGTAACATCGTGTACGCGAAGTGCACGCCCGGACTCGTTAATGTTTCCACAGGAAACGAGTCGATCGCAGGATCGGCTTCCATTAAGAATTAACAAGAGGAGCCGGGGCAACGAGGCTCGCGGATCAATCGAAGTCACGCTAGCATAATTGGACGGCGATTTCTCGTAAAATCGTCCAAGCGGAAAAACTTGTCGAAACGCGGAGAACGGCACCGGCTTAAACTCGGCCGAGTTCTCTTTCTTCCCTGTAGCCGTGTTAGTTCGACCACCATAATAATTCCCGGCCGATTTTTATTTGGTCCCGTTTCATTGCACGGGATGGCCTATGGGCAGCCAGTACGGTCTGTTATTAGCGTCTGGTGCTCGCCGTTATTGCCGCTCGGCTATACGCGGCTCTCGTTCGCCCTCCTCGTCACACGCTCGCGAGTCTGCCTCGCGTCCTCTCGCTTCCCGTCGACCGTCTCGTTTCTTCGTCGGCGAAATGGTGGTGCACGAGGTACGAGAAGAAGAGAGATTGGTCGGATGGGAATCCTTCTGCCGGGATCGACGCCATATTGGACATCTTGCACGAGAAGAATTTTGTGCGCTTGGAAAGCGCATCGAAAACCGAGGACGTTCCGTTGTCCCGATCTTTATGCGTTCTAATTTCCGGGAGTAACCGCTTTTCTAATTACGCCCGTTCAATTTGCGACCGTACTCCCATGACGGGGGACGATGGCGGACGTTCTTCGGCCGTGGGAGACGGTGACCGTGACTTTCCGGCAATTTATAGCTGACGAAAGGAGAAATATGGATCATAAAAGAAAGCACGCGGAATATATATTAGGCGAGTTCATCGGTTCCTGTCCCGAGGTGTACCATCGCGGCGACCGAAAAGGATATCGACCGGTACGATCGAGAGCAGGCGAGCTCGCGCGAGTCGTTTGGTAGCTACCGCGTGGCCGCTACGAAAGACATCGGGTTTGTTTTACGGCGCAGTTAAATACGATTTAGGTTTTAATTAAACCTAACTCGAAGAGCGAGCGAGGGGGCGGGCCTGCCGACTCGGCCGATACGAGACTGGCGGCGATAAAATATCTACGTAGGTATACGCGAGCGTTTCGTTGCCCGGTATCCGTTCCTCTCGGTTTGTATTTTTTTTTTTTTCAGCGTCGCTATGGCGTTCGATTAAAAAAGAATCGAAAGGTAGAGGGGAAAGGGGAAGAAAGGACGAAAAGGAACGATCGTGGCGGTAAACAGGCAGGAAAGCTCGTAAAGATCGTTTACTGCCGACGAGAGTTGGCCGCCCTTGCCAAGAGAGTACTTCCATCGGTCGCTAAACTCGCCTTGGCTCGGTTTAACGCGATCGTGTGCGTTGCACCGATCACCGGTCGCATCGAGTGATCGATATCGTGGTATCGAGGCATCGTCGACCATCGTAATTTGCTGCGCCGCCGAGAGAATCGGCCAAACGATCGCGTGAGCTCCGTGAAGGGCAGAAATTACGATATAACAGAAAGGCGAATGGGATCCTTCGGGCGTTCACGATTCCTCGAGCTCTCCACGTTCAATCCGCCACGGCTTTCCGGGGGAAGAACCGTCTTTCTATTTTTTATTTCTCTCAAAAAACTAATTCTAATTTATCAGTCCTCTCGGGTTACGACCGACCATTAACTCGAAAATGATCGGTCGATCGTTTAGGAGCACAAACCGTCTAGGTGTCTCGATTGCCTGTAAAATCGATAAAATTCTAGAGGAAGAATTTCGGGATAAATCTCTTATCCTCGAAATAAATTGGAAGCATCGAGATTATTTCGCGCCAGGAGTCGAGTCATTTAGCAGTTCGCGATCGGACCGCGGCCAAAGTAGTCCGACAGTTCGCAGTTTAAAATTATATCTCCGATGGAAGCCGGTGAGTTGTCGGCACGGGATCGAGGGTGTTGGACGGGTGGTTGGTTAGTCAGAAGCGCGAGGTGACCGCAGCCACGGTGCGGAGCGGAGCAGCGCGGTGGTTTTGGCGTAATGCACGCGTATGACGTGTGCGGATAATTGCAGTAGTTGCAGCCACGACCGTGCAGCCGTGGTGACGGCGGCGCTGGCTGGTTGTTCGGTTGGGGTTGCTGTGGCAAAGGGTGTCACCAGTCTACCCCTCGGCCACCACCACCACCACCCCCCTTGTTGCACCACTAATCAAATTCAAATGCATATACACCTAACAACCACCGCGCACACAGTCGTGCCGTTGATGAAATTATGGTCGACTGCACTCCGCGCGTTCCTCCACGTTCCGCTCGAACCAATCCAAGGAGATCCATCGCACGAAATCGTCTCTCGCCGATCGTACGAATTAACGAGCAATCTTCGAGGGGGGATATTCTGTCGATGAATCACGCGAACGAAATCGATCAATTAGACGCGGACCAAGGTAAAAATCGGCCGTGAAATTCGATGGTTGGATGGTAATTGAAAGAGGAGGATACCCGGGACGATGTTGCGTACGGCGAGAGGAAAGGGGACAAGGAACAACGACAGGGAAGTGCATCGTCGGCGATATCCTACCCGTCCGTGGTCCGGCATCGCGGTGCACGGTGCAGTGATGCACATAATGGGCGGGATGTACACTTGCCGCAGGAGCCAATTATTCGATACGGCGGCCGTTTGCTATATATACGACGCCGCTATCTCTCGTACGCATCGCGTACGGGCCCCTGGCTACCTCCTTCCTTTTCAAGACCGATTTCGTCGCTTCTCTTCTTCTATCCTTTTTTACCCGTTCTCCTTGCGTTCTCCTTGCGTTCTCCTTGCGTTCTCCTTATTGACAACCGCACGCTCTGGACAAAATGGGCACCGACGAAATGATCGATCGCGGACCAAGATCCGAGCAGTACGAGGCGTACTTGTGTTTTAGGAATTCCCAGCCTATTTGCAAATGTTGATCGATCTTTGACCGCAGAACACGTTTCACAACCCCGTCCCTGCGGCCAAGTATGCTAAGGGTGCATCAGAAAGTTTCATTCTGAACAATTGTTGTTCGTGGTAAACTTTATCTCGGTGTCGAGTTTAACGAATGGAAACGCAACGTTTTCCCAGGGAACCTGTTCGCACGATAATTCAGTCAAGTCGTCCATTGGACAGGACGTTAATGGATACGAGAACTCGCGAAACGTGCGAATCTCCTCGGCCCGTCAGGCCAGAAAAATCCTTCTTGATGGCCGATCGACGGGGGACGAGGCGCCATTACAATACCAAATGTCGATTCTCCCTCTCTCGCCTGCCCACGTTATTCTTCGTCCTTTCCGTGCTGGTGGACGCGCGGCGACGACGTCTCGCCGCGGGGGCAACAATGGTGAAACCCTTCAATTGTATTGAAATCCCGGCGAACAAATGTGCGGCCAAATTCGTCAATAAATCTACAAGTCAACCAGGCCGCCTTCTAGCGGAGACCGCCTTTCTACACCCTCTGTCGCGACTATCGCGCCCAGACAGACCGTATATATTCGCGCACCACGTATACATATACGAGTCCTGTGCAATCACGAATAACCTGTCACCCTCTTCGTCAATTTCTATTAATTTCTATATAAATCATATAACGGTAGACAGTCGATTTAAAAATCTTGCAATATCTACCAACCCTTAATCACAGTTTAGAAACTATAAACTGACCCTGTATTGTTTTTAATCAATAAATAGCACCGTTTCACGATACACTAAAGAACACGTAACTCCCTACGACCAAATGCGATAGCAGAAGGGAAAAGTGGCGCTGTCAAACGCTAAACAGCTTACAAGGGCTAGTGAACAGTCCGCCGTGGTCCGGTCTCGTGAGTCACGTTGAGCCACTTAACGTAACAAGTTCGATCCGTCCCGTGTGTGTTTGGGCGATCTGGTCCCGTCGGTTTACAAGCGGCGTCCATATCCACGGAAAAGTGAGCCAACCCACCCCGTGCCAATCGTGCCGAATGCGTCCTGCAGGACATACACGCGCCACGGTTCCCGCGGGATACCGTGCTCGATCGTTTCCTAAGAGCTGCTTATGCAATTTTGATGACGCTCTGCCGATTCCTGCCAGCGTTCTGGCGCCTCGGCGTATCTCCGCGAAGCCACGTAAACGCCCCGCACGGCATCGTAGCTTGGACCCCACTTCTTTTCGTTCCTCTTCATCTTTTTCAGACGCTAGGGCGCAAAAGTTTTGGCGCTCGGGGAAAATTAAATTCTTTCGATGTCTTCTTTTACCGAAAACGTTCTGTAGCATCTTTACGTCGATATCCAAGACTATTGATAAATTAGTTTCCTTTCAGAGGATGAAGTATTATTGATGTCCCAAATACGAATCAAAGCGTTAACTTATTAATAGATATTCGTTAATTGTCGATCCAATGGATCAAACACAGTTCATCGAAATCGCGTATAAAAAGGGGTCAAAAGTTCCTCGTTGCAGGAGCCAACCATACGTCGTCGGCGTATTTATTCGCGGCATTTCCAATCATTGTAAAACCCTGACAGAAACGTCGGTCCATAAACCGATCAGGGAAACGATACGAGGTCGGGTGCGTATTACAGCGAAGGAGGCCTGGCGATGCGTAGATGTATAGGTATGCATAATGTAGAACGTAAGAGAGCGGAGCAGGCTGGTTCAGCGCGGATGCGCGCGTCAGATCGTAATGGACGCGATGCGTTATCTGAAAATGGTTTTACAAGGGCGACGCATCGCACCCCCTTTGGCCTCCATAAACTTTGCCGCGCAACGGGTAGCGAGCTGCGAAAGGGAGTCGAAACGGTAAGAAGGAAGAGGTGCCGTCGTGGGGAAAACCAAATCTTCCAATACGATCTTCCGTTTCGCGACTCGCGATCGCTCCTCCAGGAGCCGCGACGACCCTCGAGACGCTCGTACGATTTCGCGAAATTACCTAGGTCGACGAACGCGACGAATTCATAATTTTACAGCGTTTCCGTGGTGTGTCTGGTGGTAACTTTATTCCCGAACAATTGTGGCCCGTGGACTTTCAATTTGCACGAAATTTTAGCGATCGTTTATCAATAATGGTGTACAGTTCTCAATTTCATCAATCATGGTAGGCGATTAGCGAGCTAGAATTTTATAAACACGGAAATGTGGAATTTTATCACTCGCGCATTTATCAACGACGGCATCGTTTCCGTGATATGGAACGTTTACATGCGCGAGTCGATGTGGTGTCGGTTGATCCGACGCGTTGTTTCACGACCCCTCTGCTTCCCGGACGACCAGAAGAAACGTTGAAAAAGGAGGATCCACGTTGGCGAGCACGCCGGTGTACCTGTTTCTCGGAGGATATTAACGAACGTACGTGTACTCGCGGCGATCGCGAGGCTGGCCAGCCCAGCACGCCTCGTCCGAGTCGTTCGAGTTCTTTTTTTTTTTGCGAATTCGACCAAAGGCGTCGTCGATTGATATCGTTTGCTGGATCCTCCACCTCCTACTTGCTTGTTCTCCCTCTTTGTCTCAGATCTTAATTTACGACCTGGTGTTATCGACTCGCTGAAGGTGGCTTCCTCCCGTTCTCTTCCTTGGCTTGATCTCTGTCTCCGGGAGCTATCGCCACCGGTAATTATCTTCGTTTTTCAGTCGAAACGATTCGACGACTCGTTTTAATACGACTCCCCCGATGTACTGTGTCCGCGTGTGGTCTACGACGTCCAGGCTTATACGTTTCTCGATCGGTTTCGTGATTCGATGATCCAACTATGATCGCGATTAACTACTTCGATCTTCTGACAAGTTCTGGGCTCTTCAGGATCATCCTTTTGATTCGTCGGATTAAGATTTCATTCGAGTACTTACAATCCCATCAGCAATTTTCTTTTTGATATAAGAAAGCATTAAAAGGGATGGATAAGAAGCAAAATTCGATTATAATTGAATTGAATAAAATAACCGTGTACGGAATGTCTGACCAGACTTTCTCAGGCTTTATTCATTTTCTAAGGGCGACATTATCGTCCGGACGACGCGTTTCGTGTCCTCTTCGTTTCCTTCGTTCGTCGTATTTCCTGTGTATGAATAAGCCGGGGTTACACCCTCCGGCTGCCGTGAGACACCCTTTGCCAACAGTACAAAGCTCCGGTGCTGGCTGGTCGTCGCCGGAAAACTCGTCGTGTCCTCGACGTGTCCCTCTCTTTTCTCCTCTTCTCCCGATTCGTTGCCTCGCATCGGGAAGTCCTACGGTTTTGATTTACCGCCGGACTAGCGGCGTTCGTTGTCTACACGCTCGTCCTATTCCCTCGCCTCTTCTCGTCTTGTACCGCGAACGTTACACGCGTGTAACGTTCGCGGAACTTGTGTTCTTCTTGGCAAATCGTGAGATCGCGATTCAACGGAAATTGCTCCATTTACCTTTCGTTAAATAGCCCCGTGTCGGGCTTGTTTTTCGTTCGCGAAGCTTTCATTTCGAGCGGATAAAATAAATAAATTATTCTGTAACGCGTTGTTCAATTAAGAATATTGACTGAACGACCGTTAATAATTTATCTGAACGAACAATTAAGAATTTAATATCGCGACAATAATTTGTAACTACGGTTTCACGTGCACGCTTCCTTGAATTAAAATTACGCCCGTCGACCGGTTGGCCAATATAATTGTTTTAACATCCCTTACGGTATTCACAACTCACGAGTATACGAGTTTTCGAGAAATTTAATGGTCGTACATCTAAAGAATCCTTTCAACGATTACGCTTTAGCATAAGGAACATATTGTAAGCTTAACTGTAATCCTGATCAGACGCAAGTTTACAAGGACCTCCGGCGATTCGACGATAGCCATTAAATCGGCCAGAAATTATAGCAAGAGTTAACGACTACTTTCGATCGTTCTCGAGTGCGATTCGCGATTTCCCAAATGTCCGTTTCGTGTCCCGCGAAAGGAAAGGACCGTGCGTTTCGTCGGCTTAATAATTTAATTACACGATCGTTCGCTTATCACGGGCAGGAGGGGTGGGTGGGGGGTGGATATTCGAGTCAGGAACTTTAATTCGCTGCCACGATTTACATCTTTCTTGTCGATATCGAAGGACCACGGTCGCCAGACTCGTACGAAAGCACGCCGACCAAGCCAGAAAACACCGAGTTCTGTCCTCGCGAAATTAGCATACCGGTTTATTAATTACACCGTCTCACCCCGTGCACCGCGATCCCTTGCGCTCGAGCAAGCCGCTACAAGATTTCGTTCTCGATTCCCTGGTTACAAGCAGGGGGATGCACGTTTTTTTCCCCCTGTTTTTCCCCGCGTACAACATAAATCTCTCCTCTTCGCGGCCGGTTGAGGAGAAGCACCGTCCACGTAGCCGCTTTATTCCACCGCCGTCTACACGTACCCGCGTCCGCACCTAGTTATTACAGGGTAACAAGTTTGATAGCGAGTTATTCGCAAGGACGATCTCGGGACGGAGAACGCTAGTGTCGCCAAAAGAAACGTACGATAATTAGAGTCGAGCTCGATATGCGGCTGACAAATCTGAGTCGGAAGAAATAAAGTTGCAAAATATTCAGGACACATTGATTCTCGTGTAGTTTGGCCCGATTAAGCGGCTGTCTCAATTATGCGAAGTGCCCGCATAAATATAATAGTTAACGATAGAAAAGATAGAGTGAAACAAAAGAAAAATGCGAAATGCAAAATGTCCCGATTAATTTGATTGGATTCTGTTTTATGAAATTTGTCCCAAATAAACGGCAGTCCCGATTAGACGGTGGCCCAAATAAGACGAATCTACTGTACTAAACTATGGCATTAGATTCGAAGAAAATTTTTTCTTAATAGGTAGCTGTATCGTAAGCTAGAATTAAAATCGGTACAGACAAAAATAAGACGATCGTTATTTTAAAATAAATTCTTTTTCTTTCTGTTACAGGTGAGTACCAAACATCCAATTTCAAAACTAAGTTCCCGTGGGATCGGGATCGAGTTCCGCGCGTATATCGTGTGCAGACGCAAGGGTCGTAAGTATAAGCATGCGATCTCGAGCTGATCAGGGACGTTCGATTCTAAGAATACGGCGAATCACCGATGCGAAAAGTAATCGGGACACCCTCGCAAATCCCAGCTCGATCTTTCCAGCAAGGATTGTGCCCGGTCTGTTCTCCTTTCCCCTCCTACGGGACGCCGTTGGCTTCGTCTCTTTTTAACCGTGAATCTCCCTATATCCGAATGCAATCTAGAACGCATTTTGCGGCCGTCCTGCAGGACGTATACATCTCCCGACGTATTATGGAATAGAATGGAAGGAAAACGGGATGTAGAAACCGACGTGGAAAGAGTAGGCCTCGGAGGCTCATAACCCCATCAGGGTTTGTCCCAGGGGCGGCATAACACCACCCCTAACCCCCGTTTCTCTGCCCTCTGTTTGGTCCGTGTCTCGAAAGCACCTCTTGCGGTCTCCGACGCCGACCCGGAGGATCTTCTTCTCTTTATCTTCTTGTTTCTCGGTTCGTGTAGGTGGCAGGGTTTCTCGAAAAACCGCCGCCCTCGTCTCGTTCGCGGGGATTGAAAAGAGGTCTTAGTTACCCACCAGAGACCGGGCCGTGTTCGCGAACGGAATGAATTTTCGTATTTTCCGCGAGGGGCACACCACCCCTCCAGGAACTCGTTATTAATTTCCCGTTCCCTGATACCGCGGGGAACTTAACTTTTCCGTTTTACCCTCGATTTTTTCCCGGTACAGGGGCTGACGAATTCCGGATACATCGAGTTGCCTAGTCGTCGAGATCGTTTCAATTCCCCTTTCGAGTTTTTATCGAAAAGACGTCTGGGTTGAAATTTTTCCACGACGTACCGGGAAGCTTTTCGAGGAAGGTGTTGCAAATTTATTTTACAATGCGTCGAGCAAGGTTGGTATCGGGGCCCGGACACGTCCTCTGAAGTATTCACGTGGCTAGACGGGAAACAAAAGGCGGTCCACGGGCTGTGAATAAAGACGCGAAGAGCTCCGTTAACCCACGTAAGCTTGGCGTCTTTACTTCTTCGCTCCTTCTTCCTCCATCCGGGCCGTTTCTCGGTAAAAAGACTTACGGACGATCGCCTTGGGGCCAACGTAGCCCGATAATGGAGGCCGCTAATAAATTCACCCGTTAATATAAAATAATCGTTAAATGCACTTAGGACATACTTACGCCGTCGCTATCCCCCTCTCCCCCTTTTTTGTTTTTATTATCCAGACTCGTTCGTCTTGGTGTCTTCGATCCGTCTCGAGACGAAACTCGCGATTTAAATGGGATAAAACCGCGACGAAATTAGTTTTTGCAAGTTGCAAAAATTCGCAGTATTCGAAGCTGCAAGTTTGTTAGGCGTTTTGGACGGCTTGAATTTACGATTACAATTACAAGGTAGTAGAAGGAGCTGGTAATTGCCAGAGCACATTCAAAACTGTCGTGGAATTTCGCATAAAACGTCGACGTTCTTTTATTGGCCGCTACAGAAACGGACGCGAAAGGTCTATTTCCGTTCGGTAGGCCCGTTACTGCGCACCGTGGACATGATTAGCGGTCGTGTAAAGTGAAATGTTAAGACATGACGGGGACTCTATGGTGACACCGTACGCTACCGGGTCCTCGCGATGTATCAAAGCGTACACGCGTCGCTGGCATCGGACGCCGACGCGTTTCGCGACCTTAACTCGTTGCACGCACTTCCTTTTTCCTTTTCTTAGAGAAGGCACGATTTTTATCGCAAGAAAATCGAATGTAAAATCTACAAGTTGCAGCGTGCACTGGTGTAACTATGGCTGACCAGATACGACCATTTCCACTGTAACGTTAATACTTTAACACTAAACGTATCAAGTGGGGTCAAATGACCCATTTATTTGCGGAAAATGTATGAAGGAGATACCAGTCATATGTATAAAGTGTAATTAATTGATTATTTTATTTATATAAAAATAGAAATATATGTTTGATTATTTTATTAGAAATCAGAAGTTTTGTTTTCAAATGATCCCTTATGGTAAGAATAGGAATGCGTAAAGTGCCGGTACGTTTAGTGTTAATTTTCACTGTGAAAATGGCCGTACACAGCACGCTGCAATTATTTAAAACACCCACGGAAGCTAACTCGTTGATTTTGAATATGGTCTTACAATTAGACGTTGATTTCGTTGGTAGAATGTTTTCTTGTAACTACACGTAGGTTGCTGGAAAGAATCATTTTTTCTCGAACCACGAGGTGTAAAACGCACTGTCGTCACCCGGCGAAACTGTACCATAACTCTTCCATTCAATGCAATTCATGAACAAGGCTCATGAATTATACAAGCCTCTTGTTGCGTTTTTTTTTCCGCGATAGTGTCATAGTTACGTAAGAAGACGTGAGTTATGCTCCCTTTGTGAATCGATCTAAATCAACACGCTGAAAATCGTTGATACGCGGCTACATTATTACACGGTCTTACGGTAGACAATGAATCAATGAATCGTTTGGACAACTTTCGTCGCCGTTCTTATCTCGGTCTCGCGAATTAATTAATCGGTTAAACGAAAGTATTTATACGCGATTTCTATGCGAATACTGCCGTTTCGATAGAAGTTTTCGATTCTTTTCACGAGTCAGAATGCGGCTGATAATAATCGGACGTCGCAATTCGTTAAAGAAACTTCTGTCAAAGTTCACCCCTTTCACGCGTTCCCAATCGCGGAGAAACACCGCGGGCAAAGTAATTTCCGGTTGACGATGATATATAGGGTGACTACTGCACGGAAAGTTTCTGCGCCCGCGCACGCAAGGTCCGCGCGGGAAAAACAATCTCTTCTTAATTATGATCGAGCGAAACCAGCCTGCTTAACGAACGAGCGTGAAAGTTCGTTCGTTTTTTGACAAGATTTTTGTTAAGATGAATAAATTTGATCGCAGAAATTCAGTTAATTGCGTCTATCGGTCTTAACACCTGCGTCTCAAGATCGAAAGCTCTTAATTAAAGCGAGGACGCGCGTATAGCAGACACCCAGGCGTCCGCTCATTATTCGCGGGTAATCAAACGGAACAAGTGTGGTCCGGGTAATATAGCAAGCGAAGGAATGGCACGAAGCGTGGACCAGACGAAACGAGGACGGGGACAGGCGGGTGTAGAAAGAGCGAGAGGCTCGATTCGCGCCTCATTGCCGTCTAAGCGAGAGCCATATCTCTTTGTGGAAACACGAGCCCATGCATCTCCCGCCTTCACCCTGTTCATCTTCTGCGATCTCCTGGAAGGGCCCCTCTAACGAACTCGACGTCCACTTAGAAGCCCTGAAAGGAGCCCGGTAACGAGCACACGCACCCCACCCTCGCGGAAACTCGAACCGCGGCTCGGTTGCTGTCTCGCGCCTCCGGGGCCTTCCTCGAGCGTGTACGCTCGAACACGCTTCGCTTGTCCGGACACCAGGCTGACCCAATATTTTAATAAAAGCCCCGGCGCGTAACCAGCCGGCCGTAACCTGTGGCCAGGGACAACCTCGAAGTACCAGACGAGAGAGAGAGAGAGAGAGAGAGAGGAAATCGATGGAACGCGAGCATCGTGATGTACGGGCAATCAGGCGTATTAATGCACCGCGTGCGCCTGCACGCTCCTATAAACCATATTTATAACGCTTCGTCCTGTAATATATCCTGAAGCAACGACGAGACGAGAAAGAGCCGTAGGAGGTGGGTACGAGTGTTGACCGATCGGCAGGGGTGTAGTGATTATGTGAAAAGTCCTCGGATAGGTACAAGGTAGGCTCCGTTCGATCGATCCGCGTACGAAGTTCGACCACGTCGTGCATTCGTTAGGCTCGGTCTTGTTCCGTCGTTGAAAAGTAATGAAGTATTAGGATAAAAAATACAAGCGCAGCCGTGCGTACACCACCTTCTAGCATATTTATGATGCTGCTATCGGCGTCGCCGAAGAAGTACCGAGTCTCGACGGTGTTCGATTCAGTTTCTATATCACCGGCTGATCCAGTTACACTCGTTGGTAGGTCCACTGAAAAGGCTTCCATTCTTGAGGTATCTCTATGCTCTATAACCGCGGGAAAGTAAACCAGTAATTAAGAGGAAATGCAAATTTTGTCAAGGAATATTACAAGTGACGTCGTCGAGGACGAGTTTACATTGTCAGGGGGTTAGAAAGCAATCCAGCTTGATGATCATTAGAATATTTACCCGGGCGGTCGCGGTCGTCGGCCGATTACAATTGCACCATGGGGTGACTATCGTTACAGATACCGCTAATCAGAGCGAATCACACCGTATCGCGGTCTCGCACTACATCACGCTCGCGGGCTACGTAGGGGCAGAGGAAGGGATGGTCGGGATGGTTGTGACGACTGTACAGCGACCGACGTAGCCGGTGGATTTCGCGTTACTCTCGACCCATTATTATTCATATATTCCGTATCACGTCTGTTCGTACAAACCTAGCAGTGAACGGTCCGCGAGCCATAACAGCTCGTCCTGCCACCCCCGTAAATAGCCTTAGGTATACATATATGTACACCGACGACCACTTTGCCGTCGTTCGGAGAGATTGCGCATTCTGCTACGAGTCTTGAACATCCTTGTCGTGGCTGTTTATCCGAGCATCGCGTGGAAAGTGGCTTGATAACGTCGGACTGGCTTTTAGCCGTTTTTGGAACTACCTTAACCAGATTTCGATGATTCTGAATTTTGCCCATTGAGAGTTGACCAAGTAGAATGAACGACCGAATCTTTACAAAGTACTAGTTCCCATTTATAGTACAAATAAATAAGAAAATTGGATTATCTTTTATTGTACCGTGCTTACTTTTAGCGCACTCGGCCGAGTTAAGTCGGGTTTAAGAAAACGATCTTTTTCCGCACGCCCGAGTTAACTCGTGAGACTTGCTGTTTCGGTTTTTATATAAATACAACCGAATATACTCGTTAGACAGTGTTGTGCTTATTTCCTCTCACCGGAGAAAAGTTTCCACCGGTGATTCCTACCTTTGTGCATTTTGTGCCCACTATTGCCTCGCGATTGTCAGCTGATTCTGTAAATGTTATCTCTTTCCTGTGACATCACAATATCACGCATTACTTTAGTATCGCCGTTAGCATCGAGGTCGTTTATATTTTTTAAACACTTATTTGTTTTTCACAACTTGCTATTTAGTTCAAAAGATGAAGCTTTAGTTTTCTTTTTGTTGCCCGTGTTAACTCGGTTAAGCGAAGTAGGTGCAATTACCTTAGTCTTTTTTCCATAAAACATTTTACCGTTTGTTTTTGTTTCAAGATTTTAAGGAAATAGAGAATAAAAAAATTGGTGCAAAAAGACTGCTTTTGAATTTTTAATTAGCGCGATACGGGGTTCATTCGTTTGACGAACTTACCCGGACGGTTTTTGAGCTTCGAGCATATTATTAATTACGGATTGCCGGTTCGATCTCAATGGGCGGTTTGTCGAACCTCGAAATGATGGCTCGTCCCCTTTTTTTTTCTTTGCTACTTAGGCGTTCGGGTTAACGCGTTCAAAGATGAACACGCATACTTCAAACTTCCACTCGTCGAACATCAACGACGTAATTATCGGTTACCGGTCTCGATTCATC
This sequence comes from Stelis phaeoptera, assembly GCA_943735885.1. Classification (NCBI taxonomy): domain Eukaryota; kingdom Metazoa; phylum Arthropoda; class Insecta; order Hymenoptera; family Megachilidae; genus Stelis; species Stelis phaeoptera. Next base: position 6,013,292 of record OX030939.1, on the reverse strand, counting down.
GTGTTTCGGAGGGCGGTTTCGACGATTGCGAGCCTCCGCTCGGACGCGTGTATCCGCTTTATTTCCGAGCCGGGTCTAAATAAACGTCCGCCTAACGTACACCTGCTCCCCACGAATTTCTTTATCCAGCTGCAGGTCTATAAATCGACGTAGACGTTGCTAATATCTTACATCACCGACAAAGGTCCACGGTTCCGGCGAATTGCTATCAGCCGCGCAATTGCGCTCGTTCCACAAGTTGCCCGCCTTAGAAAAAAGCCGCGCGCTTTTTAATAAATTTCTTCTTGTCTCGAGTTAATTAAAATTACTGGTGGAGGAACGCAGGGTATCTCACGTTTTTTTAACCCGACGCGAACACGGTGCTTTGCTTTTGTAAATTTTAATGATCAAACAGCGATGGTATCTGCAACTTTCAACACTTTCCTATGCGCGAGTGAAACGAGATTTCTATAGAAATCCGCCCGCCATATTACTAGGAATTCTTCAATTTACCTAATTAGACATATTCGCATTAAATACTTCACCTTGGGAATAATAGAAACTACGAAATATTGTGTGAAACGATAGATAAGATTTGTTCAAAATACATAAAATAAAATACCGTCTTAGAACAAACAACTACACCGCCTCGCGCGAATATCACTGTTACACGTTTAAACCTTGCTTTAATTTCACTTGGTGTTGTACCTCAACGAAATACAACAGTACCTAAAGAAATTTTCAACAGAATTTAAACAGAAACAATTTTTGATCCGCTCGAGACAGCTTACTTTACGTCATCGATAATAATTTCCATCCTCCAAACGCGTTTTAGTAGCTTGCCATTCGCGGATTGAATTTACTACGTGTCAAATCATTATTTACATCCGTTTAGCCGTCACTTCCTGGCGTTCTTCCTCCTGGCCGTATGCTCGTTGGTCGCTAGCTAATCTTCGAGCGAGCGCGTTTTCGTGCTTTCCCACGCGATGGTGGCGTCCGCGAGCGCGACGACTCGTAAGTTACCCGACTTAAATCGGATCTTCATCAAGCGAGACGCCGTGCTCGCCGTCTCCCACCGTGGGGTGTAGAGGTACGCGCGTAAAACGTCCGCGGAGCGATGCAAATTTCTGCGTGGGGGTCTTTGTTGGACCGAGGGATACGTGTTAGCTCGGGAATACCCTTCTTTCCGGCCCCGCAGGGAGATAAATAATGGTAACGCGACTCCACGCGCGATTCTGTCTACCTTGCGTCCGTCTTGTTTGCATAACCAGCCATATCGGCGGACTCCTCTCCGGTGTGGGTTGCCCGCGTCGAGTCGCCGTGTCGGCGCCGACCGAATCAAAGCTCTTCTTCTCCTCCGTTCTTTTGTTGTCGCCATTTGGCTGGATTTTCCGGCTTTGGACATGGAAACCTGAAGGTTCTTTTTTTTTTTTTTCTTTAGCTGTTAATTATTGACTTTTAACATTTTACCGACCGGTACTGGCTGCATGTAAGTCGATTAATCGACTGCCGGTCGGTAAAGTGTTAATAAATAATTCTGCGGAGAAAGTCAGGAGGGTTGCGAATTTAGCTGTTAATCTAACATCATTGTGAAACGAGATTATCAACTACGAAAGTTGGATTATAACGCTTCGAATTTATATCATATTTTTAACCCTTTCTGTTGATAGATAGTTAACTTCGCACGTGGAATTAACCCATTTCTTTCCAGTGTTGCGTACACGCAACACGAAGTTTAACTTCACAAAATGCAGTCAAAATGAACTTATCATACAAAACTCATCTTGCATGTGTTAAAAGGCATTCACAAACTCTCGGTCTATGTGTTTATATTTCACACTTATTCTTAGTCGACCCTCATCATTCGGACAAAAGAAAAAAAGGAAAATAAATTGTTGAGCATTTAATAAAATGATCTATAATATGTAACAGATTCTTGGAAACATCCATATATCATCTAGATATTGAAGGTACAAAAATTGTTCAGAAACGTGGCAAAAACAAAACACGAAATCCGCTCGTAATTATTGTCCACTTACGAGCATCACGGCGGAGGCCGTGTTGAAAGAGGGTTGTTGTCGATGTTTATGACCGCGGCGCGGTAAACCGCCGAGAGGTCGGAGCGTGTATCGCGATCGGGGGAAAGCATCATCTGTCAATAACCAGCGCCGATAAAAAATGAGAAGGACAGGAGAAAACAAACGGTGAACGGAGAGAGATAGAGAGAGTGGGACACGCGATACACATAGTTGAAGGGACACGTTAAATTTTACCGAATCGGCTGCACTCTTCTGGCCGGCACGGTGCGATCGCGCTTGTACGCGGAAACGAGATTTCGCGAGAGGAGCACGAACCCGGTGTCCATCGGTGGAAATTCATGCATTACGCGTAACGTCGCCGCAGCCATAAAACAGCCCGCGGATTATCGAGCGGGGCTTCGCGTAAAAATATCCGTCCGTCAATCCACGCCCGTGCCCGCCCGGTTGATTCAGGTTCGAGTTGATACGCGGTTGAAATCAAGAATCAGAGAATATTTGTAACTCTTTAGTTAAGGAAGAAAAAGTATTTTAAAAATATAAAAATATAGAAATGTTTTTTGATAGAAATAGAAAGAAAAGAAATGGAAACTTGGAAATATCATATTTTTAGTATAAATATAACTTATTGGAATCGAAAGGGTTAATGTTAAACGAGAGTTATTTGATCGGCCATTAAAATTGGTTTATATGGAAAATCGAAATTTCAATTTGAAAAATTGAGAAACGCAGAAATAGGATTTTCTCAAATATCTTAAGGTTGGTTACAATTTTCTAACAATTTTTTCATTCCAATTCGCTCTATACCAATCTCAAGTATGTGATTTGAACAGTTACAAAGATATGATCATTTTTGTTAGTCTTTATTAAAATTCGAAGCTTGAAAAGCTTCATTATTCAGCGTGCTGGGTTTTTACAGCTGATTATATTATAGCCTAATTTTTAATATCCGACTACCGGATATTACAATATTAATAAGACGAATTAACTGCGTAAGCAGGTTTACGCAGCTGAATAAGATCGCATTGTTTATACAGGATTCTGATAAGTATCGGTTTCAAAAGTTCAATAAAAAATTTGTATATAGATTATTATCCATATACCATTGTTTGACGGTCATTAACATTCTATAGACAAGACAAGAAACCTTGTCATTTTTTAAAATTAACGTTTTTTCGCCTCACGGACGACTGTACGACGTTCCACGATACGATTCCGCTCCATCGTTCGAGCGTGTTCGTTGTTGCGCGGTCCGGAACGATCGCTTTTTCCATCGTGCGTTTTTTGCCGGTTTAAATCCGGAGCTGGCTTCTTCTAGCTCCTCCGATCGTTGGTTTGCCGAGTTAACGATTCCCAACCAGCATGCCGCCAGTCGATATATAACCTCTGCTTCTCGTGAGAGCATCCCCCGTTGGTGTAACGAGCGATTCCGGACGACGATAATTAAACCATCGTCCCGCGCTATTTAACCGGGCACAAAAGCTCTCGAGCGCCGTACGAAACAGAGACTTCAAAGCTTGCTGAAACGTCGGACAAAAACCGCGTGGAAACCGATCGTCTCGCGAGATTGGGTCGCGGCTCGCCTCTGAAAGCTGCCACCAGTACATAAACATTGGTGCTCGAGTGGCACGGCGGGACGCGCTAATGACCGGGATATTAAATAACGATAATGACGCCGTCAACGGGGCGGTTTTTTGCCCGTCGTGTCGCCCACGATGACGAGGATTGCCCGTACGATCGCCGCTCGGCCTTGACGAATCGTGAGAGTTTATACGGCGAAATTTCGTTAAGTTAATTGACCGGAACATTGGACACCGCCGTCGACTTCCTTTTCTGACTGGGACCCTCTTCCTCCCTTTTGTTCCACCCCTGTTCCGATCCTCCCGATACGTCCGTCGATATTGAGCGAAGAAACGCGACGATTGCGAGGATTTCAGGGAAAATTGAATCTGGTGTATTTTTATATTAATCAGAAATACTTTTATGAATTGATATTGCAAATATGATGACAAGATCTGAAGGCGCCATTTCTTTTTTTTATTTTGAATAACCTCAGATTCATAATCTTCTTATAAAAGCTCCAAAGAAATGATCTCAAGGATTCAAGGTCTGGAATCCCAGCATCAACTTTGATGGAAGGATAGCGTTCCGTGTTTCGACAAATAACGATCAATTGATCGATTTATTCGCGTCTAGCAAGCAGCGGAAGCGACAAGATTACCTAGTTTCTTGTACGATCGGCTACGTACTCTCTGTTTTCAGTAATTACTCCGTCGCTCGTCGATAATACAAGATGATCGATCGATCCGTGCGCGAGCAGTCCGCGTGTCAGCTACTCGGCCGGCGATAATCATTACTCGCTGCTCTATTACGCTAAGGACGTTTGAATTATGGATTGCGGGTAATTAAGCTATCCCGGACGATCCCAGACAACGCCTTGCTGCTGCTTTTAATACCGACTCTGCTCGCGATCCAACAGGATGCCCCGATCGAAATGATACCGATCGTTCGCGTAAAGCAACCTGTATCTCTTCCGTTCATCCTCGATGCCTTCATTAGCGCAACTAACATTGATTGTACGTTTAATTGAAAATATGGAATAGAAAATGCATTAACATATATTACCTTTTATCATAGTAATTCGTGTGATTTAAAATAAGAAATCTAAAGTCAATCATTTTCATGGATATAATCTTGACGATCGAATATATAATATAAAGAAAATAATATAAGCGTTTTGATATTGCAATTTTCCAAATAATAAACTAATATTAGGATCATATACTCCAAGGCAGCAAAACGTTCAGATTGCTGTAATTTGTAAATTGATAAAAAAAAAACTCTACCACGGTTCGTTGTATCGGTGGTCGTCAATCAATCGACGATCACGGTTCTTAATTTTGGTCCGAGAGCAGCGGTTTCGTCCCGCGATCGTGTTTACTGGGCCGGGTAGGAAGCGTGCAGGTGTACGGAATCCGAATGCAACCAGAATCAGCCCGGACAGGTGATTGTCAGTGCCCGGGGCGACGCCTGGAGATCTTCATAGAACGTCGGCTCGCACGGGAATAACGAAAATACATATATTGTCGATGTGCAAAGCCGAGCGCTCACGTGCACGCTCGTTCGCGGCCCCGGGGCGAAGATTTTTGCGACGTCCATGAGAATGACGATGATCGTGCGGTACATGTTGCACGCAGCGGTTCGTACAGGCGATCAGACGCGCACGACAGTTACAAAATTCTCGCCCCTCGGCTGATACTCGTTTATTTGTAAGAATTATCGCCCCCCGGCGCCGAGGATGACACGATACGAAACTGGTGGCCGTTGATTGCCGTTTCATGATCGATCCTCGGCACTTTTTTTTATGATGGCTCGCTGGTTAACGCGTTGATCGGCGCGGTGGAAGTCGCCGTATCCACCGTGTGCTTTGATCGGAATTATTTACACCGCTTTGAAGTATGAAAATTAGGGAAAGAAGGTTTTTTACATTGATTAGAGGTGGTCGGTCAGCGGCTTCCAGTTCGAGAGACTCGTGGATCTTATAATTGTGTTCGTGGAAATGATAATTTTCATATTATAATTAGTGTTGATACACAGAAAACGTGTAAACAGTTCCGGTCGCACTTTTTATCGAAACAAAATATTATTTTTTAAATTTCTTGATAGTTCTCGTGGGAAAGGAGTTCGCTGTGTTACTTGAAATAGATTAATTATCTCGGATCTCTAGTTTTTAAAATAAATTGAAAAATATCCATAAGAATTCTAAATAAAAGAATACTATCAAATATCAAATATATACGAAGCTATAAAATTAATTGTCTGTATTCTTAATGGTTTATATTATATCTTATCACACGCCTGTTAAGTATTTTTTGTAATATTTCTTTCTTTAAAATATTTTGATGGCACCAGTCACCGATGACTCTGTTTCACCGTTTTCTCTCTTAAATTACTTCAAGTTTCTCACGAATGTATTAAAATCGCGAAGCTTGGTCACGAATGACTTGTACGGTAATCAACGCGTTCGATTATCGTAAAAGAAAAACATCCTGGCCATCAGTCGGACGTGGTACACGGCCCCACGGGGAATAAATTAAACGAAGAGACTAATTGGAAGTAGCCGTTAAAGCAATCGACCGAGGCAACAGTACCAAGCAACGATGATTCGATAATCAATAAGATTGAGTCACAAAACGGTCGAGGTATCCTCGGGGCCGGCAATACGATATGGCGGCAATATCGATGATAATAAACGGCAAACTGACAATAATTTAAAGTATAACAGTCACGATGATCGTCGGATGATAGCGAATTAAAATACTTAAGGAGCGTAAAATTGGAGGGGGAAATCGAACGGCTGACTACGCGATCAACCCGGGTTTCATAACGCGGAAAATTAAACGCTGTCAACGACTCGCGGTAGCACCGGCGTATAAAAACCACACTCCATTCGATTTTACGAACTGGCCTCGCCGGCACGTTCGCGTCGGCCAGCTCGCCTCGAAACGTCCCGTTTCGTACACGCTCGTTTCCATCGCTGTAATCGCGCGTTTATCGGCATTCCGAGCTCGCGATTCCCTCAGCTCTATTCACGCTAACGAATTCAATTTGATCTCGAACTCCTAATCCGGTATTTGGTAATCGTATCATTATTTCAACCATTCGGGTTTTTTTTGTAATCTTAGTACCAAAGTACCTTTTACACTTCGAACAATTAATATCACTGAATATTTATTCGAAGCTCGATCAACCCTAGAACGGTCTTTCGATTCTAGTTTAACATACATAGTTTTATATTTAATTCTATACGTACCAAGTGACCTCTTTATTGCGTTTACATCTATCCCCCTATTTACAAGATTTCACTTTTACAGTGTTTTTAAAATACGGGATTTAAAAAAAAATGTCTGCAATCACTTAAAAAAAATTTCGATTTCGATTTACACGAAAAGTGAAATTGTATAAACAAAGCACCGTACAAATCGGGGGATATGTGTACTATGTAACATAGAATCACAGATTAATGTTACAAATGTTAAGAACTACCAGTTATAAGTTGCACAAGATTGCGGAGAACCCGGTAGTCCAATCACGGGCTATAATCCTGCGTCGGCATGCTGTTCGACAGCACAAGCTTCCATGTAGACGCTTGTCTTTCAAGGATTTAATCGTCGCCGCGTTTACTTTGCCGCGAAGTTTGAGTTGCTCGGTTAAACTTCCAAGGTTTCCCTACTGATCCCATGAAAATTTCCTCCACGAATTCGTTTGATTTGAAAAATCAAGAGTTCACGTTTCAAAGATAGCTTTACAGAGTGTTACAAGCGAGGACAAGCCGATATAAATATCCTTAATAAACGCGGCATTCGTGGCGGGTGCCCTCGGGTGGTCGTTGGTCGATATTTATTGGCCTGCCACGAGCCAGCTTTAAAAACGCATTCCGCTGGCGAAAATGGGGGTAGAAACGATGGCGGTCGGTTAGGTAAAGAGAGACGGAGAGGAATTTGTTCCTATTTGTTTGAAAGCGTTATGCAGCTGTCAATGGGTCGAACAACGGGCGCACGCTCGGCCGGAACGAACGGTCAACACTTTTCTCGTGCGCTGCATCACGATCTGTTCTATTCGATCGCGTCAATCACTCAAACTCTTCGACGCTCGGGTTATCGATGCAATCCCGCCCCCCCCCCCCCCCCCCCCCGCGTGATACGAATGCGCCAACCACGTTCGGGCTCATTATGAATATTGTATTTTATGATCACGAGATGGCCCTGGAATTTTTGTCGGAGTGTTCCAACATTATTTTATTTTCTATATTAAATTGCATTACATTTTGGCTGACAATTTTTGGTAGTATACTTTATATTTTGAACTACTGCAAAGTTAACTGTTGCCCAAGTTGTTAGGGGATGATAATTCAAACTATGAACTGAAAGTGTAATTTTGCAGTGAGTGGTTTAGAATTATGGACACCATAATATTTAGTTACACGATTGATGGTCAAACTGATGATACCAAGGAGTCGCATTAAATACTGAATGCATCATAACTGTTTTATCATAGGGTTTTGAAGTTTACTCTGACGAATGTATTGATCGACACATCAACCCCTCGGTTGTAATAGACAGAATAAAGAAAGAAAGATAACGAAGCACGCGCCTAACGCTTGTCAAGGTATTCAGGAATCGTTCCTCACCGAATTGTCAGAAGGACAATGTATCCTACTTATTTTCTCGACGTAATTGCGCAAGGATAACGACAATCGTGTTAGTAGATTTTCTTAATTTTTTTTTGTCCCTTCTGTTTCCCGAGGCCAGACCACGATCCCCGATGACGTAGCGGAACGCTGAAAACGTACTTGAGAAAACACCTACCTGACAACGTTAATGTTGTCGGCCACGACAGCGGCCAGCATTATTGAAGCCGAGGTAACAGCGTGGTTGCGGCGATAAAGAATGACAGGAGGCGGCCGTTATCGCTCGTTCCTTTCATGAATAAGCACGCAAACATTCGTATCCATCGCGAGGAGCGGCCGAGGCTCGATAAGCCGAATCGCTAAAGTCGGACGGCCCCGTTATCGGCCGTATCGCGAGCGTGCCGTATTAATTTGAATATTTAACCGCACGCCGTTTCATAGGCTGCTCGAACGAGCGATTCTCTCTTTTTTCTTCCCCCGCCCTCCACTTCTCCACTGCCTCTTACTCTTTTCTTCTTTCTTTTCTACCCTTCGTAACGTCTCTATCCGAGAGCTCGCTGCTAGCGGACGAAACTGAACGAGGAGTGTGAATATTCTTACGCGTTATTTGTCTGATAATAAGAAACCATAACGGAGTGTTTTCCTTCGATTTCAATGAAATTTTGTGGACAATTAGTCTTGAATCGTGATTTCATCTCCTAATTGTGCGCCTCTGGAGATTTAATGTATCAGGTTGTAACATACATTCGTCCTGTTTTTTAATTATTTTTACAATGATTTATTTGAATTGTTACACATATAGTTAATCGGAGAGGTAATTGCCACCTTCGTTTATGACATTTCCAAGTCGGTGGTCTTTCTCTCAAAAAAATGTACGTAAGAAACTTCAGCACATGTTTAAGTCCTCAAAAGTTACACCACTAAGAGCATTCTGCAGAGATCTAAATAAATGAAAGTTAGAAGGTACAAAGTCTAGATTATAAAGTGAATACACCAAAACATCCCATCCGAACTCTAACAATTTTTATCGAATTTGCAATGAAACGTGTGGTCTTGCGTTATCGTGCAAAAACACAATGCAAATTTTATGAAGAACGTTAGGAACCACCGACTACGAAATGCTTTTACTGAAATAATTATTGACACCTACTCTTTAAAATAACATATAACACTTGGTTGCGTGAAATTGTTTACGAACCGAAGATACTAAGTCACGCTATCAACCGAAAAAGAAAACAGTACGAACTTATGTTACAACCTAATATTTTGATACTGATACTTTTTGGAGTTCGCCGTACGCAGAGGTGGTCATTTAAACATTGAACAGTTATCGTAGAGGTTACAAATTTTCCGAACAGTCGAATGTGTAGTTTCTTGGAGAAGATACGGAGACAAGCGCGACACGAGGGTGTAGGATCATCGTGGAAAATGAAAATCCCAGTTCGCGATCGAAGCAAATCGTTCCCTCCCGAACACGAGATAATATAAAGAAGGGGGCGTCTGTTACCCGGAGAAGAAAGGAGGCGAGAAACAGGCGTCAGACGAGAGGGGCAACTCGACGGATTCCCTTGTAACCCGTATAGCCCATTTCGGGCTCGCGTATATGACGCCATTCTCGCGATACCCGACGACTAAACGAACGAAGCCGCACCATGGCGGAGGCAAGCCCGGTCTCGAGGAAAAGGAAGAAGGGCTGGGACGGGAAAGGGGTTGCCGTCGTCCCGGCACCGGGTTACAAGACGAAATAAATACAATATTATGCAAACAGGCGGGGCTGATCGCGCACACGAAAGCCTCGGGAATCTCGGGAATCCCGAATAAATTGACACTAAACGTGGAAGGGTCCGGGAGCCACCGTTTCCTTCTACGGTGCAAGAGCACCACATCCACCTACGCTAGCTGGGGATCGCTCGGGGCGACGGGGAACGCCGGAAATATATATCGATGCTCCCGCAACACGCCGTATCCCAATATCACCTAACAGCTATTTCGTTTATACGGCCGTTGCGAACAGAAAGGGAAGGGAGGGTTAGGGCGACCGGGAATGTGTTTTTCCGGAATCTATGCATAGCCGACGCACGGAATGATAGAGGGGTGATCGTGCTATGATTTTCCGCGTTCCCGTGTTCCATACCATTCTGTCGGTTCAAGATTTTTCTTTCTCATCGTGTAAAATTATAAAAAGAAATAGGTACATTTTTCCTATTAATAAATGTCGATTAAATGTTCATGAATTTGAACATCTATAGCACTGGTTCTTAACCGGTGTTCCGCGAAATTATGAAAATATATATTTAATAATATATTTTCTAAAATATATTTATTTCTTTTTTGGATCATTAATTTTGGTGTTCCGCAAATTTTTCATATAATCAAAAGTGTTCCCTGACTTCAAAAAGGTTCAGAACCACTGATCTATAGTGATAGTTTAAGCACCTGGGGAAAAATTAACGACAAATAAATTTGAATTCACCTGTGACAGAAAAGCTGCAAGAACGTTTTCCGTTGCCTGATAATTTGATAGGAAGTTTGATCTCCTGTTCGAATACACGTTCTCATAATTTATCGACCCGCGGATGTTCCGTCGTGCGGGGTGGTTGGCTCGCGTCCGTAATTTCTGCCATTTTTCGCCCGGCTCGCCGTGGCGTAAATACCGTCGGGTATCGTATAATCATCTAAATTACGATCTCAGAGCTAGAGGAGGAACGCTCGCGGATCCAAGGCGATTCTAATTCTCCCTCTCTTCTTGTTTCGCCACCGCGACGGACAGTAAACCTTCGAACGAAGTGGTCACTCGACGCGAAACGTATCCTTGTTACCGATACCGGTAACGACGAGGATGGCCATTCTCGCGCTGCCAGCCTCGGCTCGTACACAAACGCACGATGGAACCTCCCACGCTTCCTGTTCTTTTCTATCTCAGCTCGTTCTTTAGTCCAATTATTTCTTTCCTCTTTTATTTTTTTGAGGGAGGGGAAGGGAAAGTTCACCCTCTATCCAGTCGTGTAATATAAATTTCAACAAATATTACGGTTGAAATATTCTACGTTTGTAAAAACACCTATCCAAGAGATAATTGTATCTGCTGACTGCGTGAAACACACGGTCTAATCGTAAACGCGGTTGTGGAATCGGTTGTCAATAAATCACCTTTCCGAGAACGTCGACGTATCACGTATCCACGGCCTAGAAAAGCTCGTTTCGCAACAAGGTTGCCTGCCTTCCTTATCTACCAACCGATACCGATGCAACGGTGTCGACTTTGCCGACGGCTCGGGTCGCGCGTGCACGCACGATCCCACGTTTCCGCCGACTCAGCCTGACCGAACGAATCGGTCCCGATCCGGCCGGTTCCCGGCTGTCGCCCAGCTCGACGGAACGAAAAAGAGGCGAACCAGTGAGAATTGGTGCCCCGTAGCAGAAGATTATACGCTTTAAATGGATAATTAAATAGCAACGAAACTGACTGAAAGACTCGAGCGGGGATGATTGCTGGGTAGCGGCGCGAGCATGAGCCGTGGAATTGCCGCCCGGGGGCCCTTTGAAGAGGAGGAGGTTTCGTTATTACGTACGCTCACTCCCACCCTCCTCCACGACGTGCCGTCTAAACCGAACGGAAACGTTATAATTATCCTGATTCCCACAAGTCACGGTGCCGAGCTGCGTTTCGATTGACGTGGCCAGGAAACGGGGCGCGGTGCAGCCCGGCTAGGAAGAAAGGATTTTTGTCAGTGCCGCGTCGATGACTTCGCGGGACTTTTTGCCCAAAGGGTTGTTCAAATGGTCAAGGAACGAAGAATCTGTAGGTAAGGTTCAAGCTAGGATAGATTTATGGTAGGAAGGTTTATTGTCTGTCGTTGTATATGAAGACTATTTCATTGAATCGCTTTGAGAAATAAGGACGCATTTGATAAGAGATTGTGGAATTGGAGAAGGTAATTGGATCGTCGTGACGACAGACAATGGCGAAACAAAATCGCAAAAGGGCAGTTTTCCGGAGACCATTAGCCAAGTCGGTTAATAGAGTGGCGTGGATCCACGACTGTCTCCCGGTACGAGATTAGTCCAGGGTAACCGTCAGTCGTTTCATTAGCACGGTCCAATCAGCCCGATACGGCCCCCGGACGATCCTTGCGGCGTTCAGCGAGGCCTAATCAATGAAATTGGGAGGCAAAGCCGGGGTCAACGGTCATCGGTTCCTGGCGACGATCGAACCTACTCCTCTTGCCTGACGTTAACCTCGAACGAACACAATGAGGTAGGTGTGTCGCGTTGCCACGTTCCTGGTTCCCCTCCTTACGCACCCATCGGGCTTGTTCTTGGCGATCGGTCCGTGATCGTGGGAGATCTCCGGCACACGTGGCTTACGGTCCACCCGAACACAGCACCAGGCCGGCCACGTTCGATGTTCGATGTCGGTGTATGGGCGCGAGTAGACCCCATGGTAGACGGGGTCGCGTGATAATGACAGGCCTGGGCGTCGCACGGTGATTGAGGTGGCCATGTCACAGAGACCCGGTTCGACCACGCCCTGCAAGTCGTCGTACCAATTCGCATCGATTCCTACACCAGACCGTTGATCCGGCTACTCTTTGCTCCGTAAGAGGCTAACTCGTTTTCGAATGACCCAGGGTGGTCCTTGATTTCAACAGTTTGCAGTCGATACAGCTCGATATCGAGACAAGTAACAATTTTTAAAGTCGGAAGTCCACTTTTTTAAAGGAAATTAATTCGCTCATTTTGCATGACGGACGATTCCACAATTACCTTGACAAAGTTGGGGTTGACCAGAGGTTGTTCGCACGATCGAGGTCGGAATGCAACGCGTCAACCGGGAATGGCTGATTATCGAACGCAGGCAAGCTTGGCCGCCTGCAATGACGAAGCAGATTCGGCAACGATATCTATCTGGCAGATGGAACCCCGTGTTTGCTCGGTTCCCGTCCCGTTGCTGTTCCACCACGGCTCGACATTGGGTCGGCATACCATCTTTGGGCTCGGCTTATCTCCTATCGTCCGTGCTTGCCACGAATAGCTGCAGGCGCGTCCTCGCGCATACCTCGATACATTCCATTGTGTTTCGTCTGTAATTACACTGAAAGGGACGTGGCGCGTCTTCGTTCGTCGCGCGGAGAATGCGTCCCCCTTGGTCTGATTCCAATCAACGGCATGCATCCGACGAGACGTGTCGCATCGTTGACATTCGAACGTTCGAAATGCGATTCGACCTTTGCCGAGTTGGTGCGCCTAGATTTATTAGCGTTTCATTAGGGGAATGGAGGGTTACTGCGAGCTTACATATCTTGCCGCTTAATTAAGTGAAAGCGTCGAAAAATCGCATATCAATTTGAAGCTTAAAGCTTGATGAAAATAAAGAAAGACCATCGGGTATTAACGTCCATCAGCGTCAAGATTCTAAATGAAAATGTCGAAGTAATTTCCTGGAGAACTACGAAATCGTATTCTCTGGCTCCTATTCGTGGTTAGTTCAAAGGTCACAGAGCCGGCGTTCCATCCGGACGAGCCTGGTTCCGTAATATTCCAGCCGCTCGAATCTTCTCGCAGACGATCCTCTCTCCTCTTAAAGGAAATCCCGTGGAAGTCCTTTCGACGTGCGCCAGCCATTACCTCCGCGTCGCCCCACCCCGCTCCGTGCCCAGCTGCAATAACGGCACATTAGAGGATTTTAACGCCGAAATTGAATAACCCCTGGAGGCGGTAACGAAGTTATGCCCGCTCATGGAAATGCCTTATATAGCCATCCACCGATGGTAGGAGACAGTCGGAATGAAGGTATTAGGGATGACTGACGCGCTGACGTCGCCTATTTTGTCTCCACCTCTGGCCCTCCTTCTCGCCACCCGTTTTCCTCTTGCCTTGGCTCTCGCATCAGCAAAGAGCACCAGCTCCCTTCGAAATTGGCCGACCGAGGCACTTTCCTTGCTAGATTGCTTCCAAACGATCGGTTGCTTTTCCTGTCTCCTTAGGTTAAATTATTTTTACTTAAAGTCTGTGCAAATCTAATTGTTTCGGACTTATTAAAGAAACTCTGACAACTTGTAATCCCTCGTTACATAGAATTTTGTTACTCTCAGTTTCCTAGAATGAAAATTCTCTTCCTATCTTGCGGGCTCCCACAGTACTCGAAGGAGATGGTTCGCAGCATTCGTAATGAGAGTATTTTATTCTGAAAATTGACGCTAGGATACCCTTGTCCTGAGACCCGGCACGTCCTTTCGCCGCGAGTCATGCGACAGGGATCGGAACGAGGCGGAATCGAGGCGCGCGATGACGAGGCGCGATCTCTGGTGGCTCCCACGCCCCAAACGCCCCGCTCGTTAGCCGGAGTCAGCAGCGGTCGTCATCGACGTGTCATTCGGCACCGAGAAGCCCGGTTATCGAAGGGGAAAGCCCCGAAGTACACGAACGGAATTGTGCAGCATCGTGGCGAAGACCGCCCATCCGACATCGACGACCTGACGCAGCATCCGACGTCGGATAGCGAGAAGTCCGCCTTCTTCGGGCGACAACCGATCGGTGCATCGTGGCGTTCGTTCGTGTAACGAGGATACGTGCGCAATTGGTCCGATCAGAGGATCCTGTCGTGGTTATCGTCCTTGCGACTTTGGCTATTCCGCGGCAACTCCAGCCACCCGGTTTGCTTATCCAGCGCGATTAATAACGGGCTCGTTTTGCTTCCCGCTTACCTATGATTTATCGACTGCTCCCCGGCTACTCGAGCTACGAACAGGTTACAAGTTGAAACATAGCGCGATGCTAATGCGTGTACATTGAATATTAATAGAACGGCGGGATTGGTTTTCTTCTTCTCGAGAGATCTTCGTTTTATTCGTGTTCGTGCTGGGGTATTCGAGCTGTCTGATCAATCTGACACCGAGTCGTTGTTAATTCATCATTTGTTTACTTAATATCCAGATATACATTTGTATAACATGAAGTAAAACATGTTTGTAGGAAAATAAAAATAAGCATCGTGTAGAAATCTATGATTATTGAATTAATTACTTGAAGTGTTATTTTAAAACTTTGATTCTCCCGATAGATGTGTGTTCGTGATGCGTAAATTTTAATGATTTCTGATTTATTTTATGGGAACTAACGTTTATTTATCTGACTATTCATAATATTATTAAATACCTGATAATTTGATTAATGGAACAAGTGTATCAGAACAAAATTCCGTTTTCGTAGCACACCTGTAGATACCGATCGTTTTCGGTTCCAGAATCGACCCCCATCGAGAAAGATAGCTCACCAGTTTGTACCGATTTGAATTTAGGTCACGAACGATCTCATTGTCTCGAGAATTGTCTTAGGGAGCAGTTCGCTCCCCGAAAGGGCCTCGGTTATTTCAGCTACGTCTCCGCTATCAAGGTGCCGTCCCATGGATGAGGTTAGCGTACCGCGAAAAGGGGTCGTCACGAGGCAATCGGGCTAAACTACGGACTCATTTACACACTTAGCCCGGCTTCCGCTTGGCTCGTTTCTGCCTCACCCCCTCCCGACAGCGCAAACGGGTTTCATATTGTCTTTTTATCGCTCATTTTCATTTTATCGCTTGTTTGGCCGTCGACTCGAGTCGTCCGCCCCGACGATTCCGTGAGTCTGTCTCTTTCGTTCTGATTCTCCGCCGGAAACGGTCGCTATTAAGGGATTCCATTTGCTTTCTCGCGCTTGGCTGATACGTAGTCTTTTCGTAGACTTGAAAATTCTTTCGCATGGACAGAATTAAAAATTCACTTTTAACCGCTCCTTCTTTGTCGGTAGAACGTCATTTAATTTCTTGTTCATCCCCAGGTACATTCGACACCTTATATCGCTATCAGCCACACGGAACGCTTCATTTCTTTTAACCAAGGGTTGCTGAACACGGGTCCGAGAGACTCATTCAATTCCCGAAGTGTTACCTGCAACTTTCTCGCGGCAATACTTTTACCGAGTCAAACTTGTGCATCGTCACGGTTGTTCCCGTGGGGGGATGGACGACGACCCTCGTGGAAAAGCTAGAACGGACCGTCGTGCCGCGCCGCGAGCACTTAAGACTATTGTTTTCAATGTAATTGGATAGCTGCCGCCTTTCTCTCTTTCCCTCTTTGTCCCTGTTACTTCCGTCCGCTTCGTTCCGGCAGCTACCTCGATCCCAGAAGAGGGTTGGAAAGCAGTCAGCCAGTCGGTCCTTGTGTAGCTTCAACAATTATCTTGATTGTTTTATGCATACACCGACGGACGAACTCGACGTTGGCCTGCCTCGAGAAGAGGAAACCCTGGTGATTCTTAGATTTGCGAACGAATTACAAGCAAGGAACACGTCCCGTCGAGTTTTCTGTAACTTCTCGTTGCTCGTTAACTATCGTTGTCAGGATGACCGTATCTGTTGCTATCCTTATTTCCTTTGGCGTTTCGCGTTATTAGGAATATAGCAAGAAGGGATGATCTTAAATTTAGAAATATTATAACCTGTAAGAGATCGGAGCTTAGAATTTTATAATTTGCCTCGTAAACTGGTAAGCGAACGGTGGCTTTCCGGTGCACCGATTTTTCGCAAATATTTCCGGCCAGGGAGTCCGCTCCGAATCCGTACACGAACCGAAACAATATCCGAATATAAGGATTCATATAATAAGTCTTTTAAGCTCGCTCACAAAATATCCGGACATTCCTGTTTCTCAATAAAATTATATTTCTCACAAACCATCGAAGTTCTATTCAAGCAAAATCTGCATGAAAGGGTTTGGCAAACGAGCACGTCTCCATTTAACGTCACCGTTGCGCAACGTAGCCAGAGGGATCCAGATCGACGATCGATCCCCGCGACAAATCCGTGCAGTCGGCCACGTTTCAATCCAGCTTGGCTGGATATGACGTTACATTGTAACAGGAGGGAACCTGGCCCTGCGGTAACCGGCCGAGATCCGATAGAAACTCTACGCCCAGACAATACTCTGGCCCGATTTAATTAGGATAAGAATCGCTTGGATCGCGTATACACGACCCGGTACAATGGGGCTCCCGCGAGGGCATAACGTGGTGGTGCGAGGCGTACAGGAAGCCTTCTGGTGCGTGTATATCGTGGCTCGCCTCCAAGAAACATGATATACACGAGGGGCGAGGAACGGGAAGGTAGGGATCTGCGGGCCACGGTGGTTTCCAAAAATACCGCAGGCTTCGGCAAAAAGTAACGAGCAGGGGGATGGGGAGGGACACCAGGGACGTGGAACGTAATACCGCGGAGCGCCACGTGCTAATTATGTAAAAATATGATGCGGTTCGGCCGCTTGCGGTGCAGCCGCGGGCTTTTATGCGCAGCCGGATCCACTCTCGTCGCCAGCCTCTCTCTCTCGCTTGGTGCCGCACGCTTTGGCATCGGTTCGGGCCCGATTTCACGTCGAATTTAATGTTCGCGTATCGTGGCCGTGAATTACGGGCGATCGTGTCGCGGCGGTCGCGTAAACGGGCCTGATTTAATCGACCGCCGTGGCACGACACTTTGGTCGAAGGCGAATAACTTTTCCCGACTGTCCGACGAGGAAATTCTACCCGAGTTAAACCTCGAATACCAAAATGCTGATATAAATTATTATTCATTATTATTCGACGTAACTTAAACACTGCGATACTTGAAATAAATAATTACTCTAATTCTGATCGAGAAAATTACAATTCCTATTTACCGTGAAAAAGTATCACGCGCGAGCCGTAATTCAAAAGATGCCGCAGCATGACACCGTTTTATCGAAAACAGAAGAAAGGGAAAACATTGGCAGAAGCTCAAAGTGCCGGTCTAGATGTATAAATGATGCGCCGGTCGGTTATTCTATCGGTCTTGTTGCACCAGTCCATAAATTCGTGTATAAATCTCATCGTTCTTCCGGGCAAGTTACTGCCGGCATTAATTTCCCGCCGGCTCGGGCCCGTAGCCGAGCAACAGGAAGACGAACGGAACGCGGCCGATTTTACGCGCGTGCGAATCGAAACACGAGCGCGAAAACGTCTTGGTTCGCGAGGATGATATCAATCTGGCCGCGATATTAATCTGCGCGTCCGCGAACCGTACCACGTCAAAAAGGTAGCTCGGAGAAATTGGCCAAAGATAAAAGGGGTAAATAGTCGTGAAAGGATCGTGATTGATCGATCCATCACGATCCGTCTCCTCTGTTCTTCAAATGACTCAGCATCGCGGCGACTAATCGAAGAGTATATACTTACAGTCAGACTTGTGTACACGTTATTTGCCACGTGTTGATCGTGGTAATTAATAGATACAGACCGGAGGCGAGGATCAATTTACGTTAGTCTTTATTATTTACGATTTTGTCGCGAGAAGATCGATACAAGGATTCCATTTAATTTGAACCGATCTCGTTTGGCGGAAATTTCGATAAACCGTTTCACTTCGATCACGAACGGCTATCAAAGTGTACAAAGATGGAGCGAGATGATGGACGTCTTACACGTAGTCCAATCAATTTTTAAGCAGACTCGAAACGAGACGCGAGGGGTGGCTGTGTTGCCTGCGCCCCTGTCAGGATACAATCTCTCTTTGCATTATGGATGAGAAACGGTCGGGCTCGAAGGAACATTAAAAAAAAAAAAAAAAAAGAAGAAGGAAAAGCAAGGCACGCGATCCATGGATAATCGCGTTAATTATATTAGCAGGTACGCGAAACGCTGATCCCACGGGGACAACGCGTCGTGCATCTTAATTTTCATCCCTTATTAAAGTCCTCGCTTGGGCAAACAAATCGCGGACCTCGTTTGTCACTCCTTTCGCACGAAAGCGCATCGATGCTGAAGAAGATTAGCTTTTATTGCCGTACCGGGAGTAAATATATTTTTATATAAATTCTTTTGAACGATTACACGAATTTATCAGCTTCCAGTTTCCTTGATTATTAAAACTTTGCACTAGGCTGTTCCCTCTGAGGAGACATATTTAATTGACCAGAGTATTTATATTAGAATGCAGAAAATTGAGGAAAAGAATAAAAATTCTTTTTCAGCAAGGTTTGCTGAAAAAGTAGACTAGATTCGATCGTACCCAAAAAATGCTCCGAGCGCAAAGGGTTAATAACTGTGGAAATATTAACGCGTAAAAGAACTGAAACGAAAGCGTAATATTTGCATTTGTTTTCAAACTTTCCTCGTAAATTTTCAATTAAATGTTTCTTTTTATTTTCATCAAGCTGTATAGAAGAAGTTGAAAGAGTTATATCGATCTGTACAATCTGTAGCTTTTAATCAGCAATATCCTTTGTACCAGCGCTTTTTATTCCGTTTTATTGCACGTGTTTCGTCTTCGTCCCTTTTTTCGCACTTTTATTATTCACGTTGTCGCTGTTGCCGGACAATAAATAATATTTCGCAGCTGGGTCCACGAGTACACGATAAAAGTCGTCGCTATGCACTTACCTGTTACGCGATAAATCACTCGATAAATTGTTTAAAAGCATGGACTGCGCGGGAAGATGGCCGGCTTTTCCCCTCTCGTCGAATGGTGGCCGTCGTAAATAACGGAGCAAGAATTCTCGTGCAATAAGAACGGTAACACGCGACAGTAGCAATATGGCGGTGGTGGTCGTTTTCGAATGTTGAGAGAAACAAAAACAAAAAAACGGAGAGAAAAGCTGTTCCATTGGCTTCAACTTTTCGATTCGATGGATCGATTCTGTCGACTAAACGAAACGCAAAGAAACCATGAGTTTCGTGGAGAAAAAGTTTATTCAATTTGGTATTATTCTGTCTGTTGCAGCATCCCTACCCTTCGGAAGACCAGAAGAAGCAACTGGCGCAGGATACGGGGTTGACGATCCTTCAAGTTAACAACTGGTGAGTACAACACGATCATCGTTAATTAATTTGCACAATTTGCGTCTCACACGATTATAACAATAGGATGTTAAATGATAAACGTTCTTCGACGAACACGCATAGAGATATATGACGAAGCGCGTATTTTTCCTTTCATTGTTTTTTTATTATCTGATCACCTTGTTCAAAACGGATCTAGAATTCCTGACATGCTCGCGTATCCGACATAAAACTGTAGTTACCATTTCAACGGGTTTTCGCGTCGCGTTCCGATCGATGGAAAGCGATCAAGTCGAACGGAAAAGAATTTGACGTATGAAACTCAACTATCGATGCTGGAAACGTTTCCTTTTTTTCCCTTTCTCTCGCCTCCTTCGGGAGTAGGTTTAATGAAGATTACCGGTGCTCCAATGACGGCACGAATCTCAAGAATTTTCTATCTCTCCGCCAGAGCCGGAGATATTTTTCCACCGTTACAGCTGGAAATTAAGCGGGCACGCTTCGCCGCGTTCCTTTCGTTTCTCTCAAAATTGCTTCGCTCGCGAAGAACTATTTCTATGTCCGCGAAACTGGGATACGTAATATGAAATTCTTTTCATTAATCAATAAAGTATCTTACACGAGAAATTCCTGACCGATAACCTAATATCACCCGATCGAAAAAGATTTTTCAATTTTATTTTTTACGCGGCACATCTAATTGTTGCGATACGCTACCAGCTCCGATGGTATGTGTTTATATTTTATCAGACGTTTTCCTGATGTTTGCTTTTATCAATGTATTTAAATTTAACATTTTCACTTGGTACCTCAGACTTAAAATGTTCTGTGATTTTCTCCTGATATTTTGTTTATAATTATCCCGTATTATTATATTCTGTGATATTGGCCACCAACCACTGCACGGTTTTCCAAACTTCCCTCTGTGAAATAAACATGATAAGCTCTGCCAAATGAATGCAGAAAATACAGAGATGCAATGTTGGAAAGTGTAAAACGATCGTTACACTTGAGTTTCGTGAAGATAATTCAGACTTCAAACTCAAACAGACCTTGCATCCGTCTGGTGCATCAGTCCCGTAGCATTCATCTTTCGCGAGTAAACAGCAATTAGTATCAACTTTCTCGAGGATTTCGATTATCGTTACTCGACAAATAATCGGCGACACGGTCCGGATAAAACCGTGACGCTGTCGAATACTGGCGACGAGGCAACGAAACGACGCGACGTTGAAAATAATATCACGTTCAAAGTTGTCTTTGCACGCTTGCCAGCCAGGTAGGCGAAGCAGCTTGTAAAACGTTTACGCGAGACCGCTTTATGCACCTTTAATCTCGTCGCGAAGTGGCGTACCGGATTATGCCAGCCGCTATTATGTAGCGACTTTACGATTTTCGTATCTGGGCCGTGTCAGCGTACGAAGAAAGACGCAAGTCTCTTCTTTGTCTCTCGATCCGCATGTTCGACGCGTTCGCACGCTGGAAAAACAGGGAAGTACCGTAAATTCCGACCGGTTTCGGAACGCTACCGATAAACGCACTCACGCGAGCGTGTACCGAACGAAGATCTTCGGTTCCGTTCGCCATAAAAGCGATAGCGGAAGAAACGTACGAGGGGGGAGCAGCTCGAGGAACCCCATAGCCGGCGAACGCGCGTCACCCGAGGCTCGTTCGCCAACAGGTTAACCGAATCCTGTAGGTGGTTGCATCCGTTTAGAATGCGGCTGCAGGTGCGGCCGATAAACCGGGAAAATTTTGAAACTGAAACCGAGATACCAGGCGCAGGAATGCAGTCGGCTGGAAAACATTCGTAACAAAGGTATTCCGTTTCGCGTGCACGCTTGCGACGCGACGGCGACGCGATAGTATTTAAATACTGTTCAGTATCGTTGCAAGCTGTTAACTACTTATCTGCTATCTTCCGTTTCGATATACCGCGGCCTCTGTGTCGTAATCCGCGGATATATTCACCTGAACCACGAGTATATTTACTTACCTGCGCGTTCTGCCAACGTTACAGAACGGGTTACGAAAGGTTGTCGGTGTCTCCTGTTTAAAGCTGGCCGGTCTTCTTGTTTCGTTTCTTTTCTTTTTCGTCACGTTCGCCATCGAGTAAAAAAGGCGAACACGCTCGAGATTCCAGCCTGATAGCCGAGTCAGATTTTACGAGTGTTCGCATTACCTTACGACGATTTCGCGGTGCCCGGGAACGATTGCAATTAATAAGACGGTTGGCTTCGAGCTTTTTTGATGATTCATAATGATACGGTTAATCGTTCGGGACTGCTGTTTATGACGGGGACGGGATTAGTCCCGTGGGACGCGGCCGCCTTTTCGTCGATTTAATTGGCGACACGATTCCGTGGGATTATCGGGGAACAGCTTCGGGTCTGACTTTCGAATGGGAGTGGCACGCGTGCGTTCACGTTAGTTCGCAGTTTTCGGCGCGAATCTCGATAATAGATGGAACAGCTTTTACGATGAATCGATAATTTCGAGGGAATCGGGAATAGGGACGATACAGGGTGCCGGGAAGTCGGCGACGACAGGGAGAAACGATTTTATGATACCGAGCGGGACACTTACTTAAGATTATTGGGTCAAATATTTATTTTCTTTCACGGAAACTTAACTTTTTACACCTTGATTCTATAGCGTGTACTTTCATTTAATGACGTACCTATATTGAAATTTATATTTCTTGGAAAATTACCAATCGAACCTTTTATTGGTACAAAGTGACCAGTTGTGAATTGTTTAAAATACAATGTTAGTTTGATAAATTTCTGCCAGAAGATACACCTCTGATTTAACTAATATATAATAGAATCAAAAAATCAAACAAGTGAAGGAGGTTTGATCCGTGACGGATCGAAAGATGCTTGTCGACAAACTTCCGGAAGAGTCGCACGTCGTAGAGAAAAGTTAATTCCACACGATTCTACTAGGGAAAGGGTTAAGACGTGACAGAGAGCAGCCCTTTCTGAAAGCTTAGTACGTCCTGTCCCGTGAAATCCCCTGTTTCTTCGAGTTGATCCACCGTTCCTCCGCGTCTCGGTTCCTCCCTTTTCTCTTTGCAGAGCGGAGAACGACGTTCCCCTTGCGTCGTGTCTTGCTATCTTGATAGATGTTTCCGGGTGGCACCTGCGCCAGTATCCGAATTACACCGACCCCTGTTTACCGTGACGTTTAAACATCCCCCCGACCCCTTTCATCCTTCCGTCGTTGAGCGGAAATGCTCGGAAAATCCGCGAATTAACAGAACTCTGTGTCCCGGCGTACTATTGTTCGGAAGGTCGAATTCGAATGAATTAAAATTTCTTGAATTATCGGAGAATAAATGCAAATTAATAACAGTATTTGCGTGTGGTCCTCAGTTTCTTATATTAGTTTTTAGGTAACTATTAAGTATTAAGTATTAAGTCTAGGTTTTACTATACTAGATTATACCGTACTATATTATACCAAGTTATAGTAATCATCAGTTCTACAAATAACTATTTAATATTAATTATTAAACTATTACTACTACAATTAATTATTATACTATACTATATTATAATTCCACACTGAGTAAATCTAAGCCATACCATATTAACACCTGAAAGCCCAAATCATTCACCATTCCTACTTACCTATCAAATTTCCAAAATATTATTCCACTGGTCTCACGTGAATTCATCTCGAACGCGATTCCATGTCTGCCTCGTCCCAATGAGGATCGAAATAATCCTTGTTCCCGTTCGGTGAATCAGCCAGGTTCCCGCGGTCGGATATAAAATGCGAAACGAATTGCTCGTCGTGTTCCACCCCTCCTGTTCGGAACGCGGTTGGTTCGGGGCGTTTGCTCGCATAGCGCATCGCGACGCCGCCACGGAGACGCGAATGGTTTCCGCGGAGCGTATAAATATAATCGTCACGACGTACGCACGTTCTCCGGCAGCTCTCTAATAAGAGAGACTCCAGGAGGGTGGGCAGGGGGTTGGTCGGACGTTGAAGCTCCGGTAATTGTGCACAAATCAAGTTTAAGGAGGCTCCCGACGATCGGGAGCTGTTTTTCTTTTTTATTTTTCATCGCGACCGTGGTAATATTTATTTCGCTCGCGTTCCAGCTACGCCCACACGGTGCCACGATAATTGCGGATACCGAGCGTCGTCTCGAACGGTGTTAATTGCGTCCCGGCGACGCAACCGTGAAAAACATATGCAACACACCTCCTACGTGTTCGATGGCGCGGAATTTTTGGCATCGTTCCTTCGTGTTTACGCGCCCTCCCCATCCTCTTGTCGCGTGATATTTTCTCAGGCATCTGTCCATATCGTTGACGTTTCGCTCGTGTTCAGTCTCGTAATTAATCGACCGTAACACGTGCCCACGCGCAAATTAGTAGCGTATAACTATTCCCTCGATTCCATCGAAATAATCTCGTCGCCGAGCGCTCTCTGCTCGCGCGTTAAGCATTTCTCACTGATTCAGGGTTAATTAAGACTCGCGTTAATAATCGGGTACCCGTTTTGGGTAAGAATTTCAATGCGGAATGAAAGCAGACGCGGAAGAGGATAATTGGTAAAAGAAGAGGACATCAAATTTAAAATCTTAAATTTGAAACTTAATCGACCGTATTCTTAATAACTTGGATTTTATTGCGCCTTCGAACACCCGTCAATTCCCACTTCGACGATTAACCCCTTAAAATCGATCTATAAGCAAAGTTGATCGAGGCTGGTGTTCGAACACGGCAAGATTTTCATGAAATTTTCGCGAACGCGCCCTGACCAAAGTTGAGAGAGGGTTGATTCTATTTTTTTTTTCTTCCTCGCACGACGAAAGTGCAGTTCGTGATGTATGCTTCGCGTGGGTGGGCAGGCGTTAAGGGCGCTCGTAGGCGGACCCCGGAGCTTACCAGCGCAGCGGCGGCTTGCACTTGCGCGGCGAAGCGTGTGCGAGGGCCACGGCAATTTCTTCGCGGCGCGATAAGTTTCGTGATATATTTCGCCGGGGGAAACTCATGTTTCCGTAATGCAATTAGAGCGTGGCCGTTGCACCGTGGAACGTTGGCTCGGACGAGGGCTACGTTCAGGGCCGACGTCGACGACGTTGGCGACACGAGGTTTTAGAAATAACCGGTCTAATTAGAATACTCGAGACAAATGAAATAATTCGCGAATAAAATGTTTCTTCTGGTTGCCGTGCACGTTGCTAGAATAAGTCTGTGTTTTCTCTTCAACCAACCACTTCTCCGGTTCGCGCTTTGTTTTCTCATTTTGCCTGTTTCCGTTTCGCTCGTTCTCGCTCTCTCTCTCTCT
Organism: Stelis phaeoptera; assembly: GCA_943735885.1. Taxonomy (NCBI): domain Eukaryota; kingdom Metazoa; phylum Arthropoda; class Insecta; order Hymenoptera; family Megachilidae; genus Stelis; species Stelis phaeoptera. The sequence goes on along the minus strand of OX030939.1, from coordinate 5,987,951 downwards.
CTCTCTCTGTCTCTCCCCATTCGCCCACAATTTTCCGTCACATATATCAACCTGGACAGTAGTTAGAACCGTTGCCAGCTTGTTACCGTGTGTAACCCTTGTGCGGACCTCGCTGTTAACGTGTACGCTGGCTGACTTACGCGGAATCGTGTGCCGCGGGGATGAAACCGCTCGCGAATAAAGTTCAAGACAAAGCGTTGTTCGATGAACGATTGTTCTCGTTACTTTTGCAACGATAATAATTAACGCTTCAACTGTTCCCGTAATCATGGACGTCTGTAGTGAGACATTATCAATTCTCTATTTCCAAATTGTTAGTGCTTTCTTATACTAAGTGCATATATTTAAATAATAGCAGTGCAATTTATTAATTAATCGATCAGACAGTATCTATATTTTACAATTTAAAAACACCTCGAAACAGCTTTTTATTGCTTCGATGTCTTCCTTGTTTGCGAAACATGGGTACACGACCGTCGCTATTTCCGCCGAACACCATCACCTCCGCTTCTGAAAGCACGCGCGAGCCCGCGTCGCAAATACGTACTAATATTCTCGCTAATTTCCCCTCTTTCTCCGCGCCCTGGCGTATCTCGCTAATAAAGCGGAGGTTATTTATCGGCATGGCCACCCCCTTCAGCCCTGGCGGCTGCCACTTGGGCCGTTTATCTCGATGTCGGGTCCGACGCATTTTTCCTCGCGCGCACGCGCACACCAGCCCCGCGAATTTGCTCTATTTGAGCCGTGGTCGAAATAATTTTATCGCTCGACGCTTGCATGCTTGCTGCGCTTGAAATAATTTTATCAATCGCCGCGAGAAGTCGCGACATTCTTGGCATTCATAATTCTCTACTTCCAGTAAATATAATACATTATTTTTATTCGTTTAGTCATTCTCAAATTGTTAAGTAGTATAGATCACGGTAATTAAAAGATAAACCAAAGAATGTTTGTATGAAATATACGACACCTGCTGTCTTTCAACCAACATCCATTTCCACCGCAATCGGTGTCTTCGTTTTTCAATTTGTAACCGATGGTTCAACATTAACAGCACCGAGGAGTACGTATCTTCAAGAAACATTCAATTTAACTGAATTTATAGCGCCGGTCACCGGTGACCAACAGCAGTCAACGTGTTAATGAATTTCCAGCCGGCAGGTGTCATTTTGCTCGTTTCTCCAGGCCGCGCTGTCGACGAGTGTCGCGGCGCCGCTAGCCGACTTCCTTTCTTAACATCGCGTCCGAAATAATTTTATCGGCCAGGCCATTTATTCCCTCGACGCCTCCCCGAGGGCTGGTCGTCGTCGTCGTCGTCGAGGTGTTTTTCTTCGCGCGACGCGTTCACGTGCCCCGAACCGGAGCTCCCTTCCAGCTCGTGTTCGATTTGCTCTGTTTCGACGGAGGTCGAAATAATTTTATCGCTTACAGCTGCAACGCGTCGCGACGCCGGGTTACCCGATGTCTTAAGAGGATTTCGATGTTAACGGAGACGAAGAGCGATTTCGCTTAAGCCCCCGAGACGACGCTTAATCACCGGGCCGAAATTTACCGCCCCACGTTTGCCAAGATAGGGGGAAGGGGGGGCTTGGCTCTAGCCTCGACGGTCTTGTAACAGAAAGATCGTCGAAACACCTCGTCGTGTCGTCGTTTCGCGCGTTTATCGATCGCATCATTCGACGTAGCTAACGAACCTAACGCGATTATTATCACCAGCCTGTTACACGATATTTTTTCATGACACGCTTCGGCCCTCTTTCCCTTCCACCCTCCGGGGAACGATTTCGCGTGCACCGTCCGACTTGTGCACCGCACACAAAAGCAACCACCTATCCTCTGTCGCGATACCTTGGCTCCTCGAGCGGATCGTTAACATCATAACTATACGTCGCCTGGGTAATTTAGACCGCTGTAAAACCACGGAGCTGGTCCACGTTACGGGGTATGTTCGTTATAAACTTATGTTTGTATATGCGTGCATGTACAGGGTGTATCGTAAGATATTCAACAAACTGTTTGTAGGTGCTCAACGAGTTATTCTAAATAAATAATATATAAACTAACATGATAGGACTGTTTTATTATATTATCCATACTTTTGATCAATTTATGATGCTGAATAGCAGGTTGTCGTTGACTTTTGTATTGTATTTTTAATCGACTTCGAAAAGAAGGAGGTTACTCAATTCGACATGTATGTTAATTTTTTTTTTATGTATGTTCGCCGATTACGCCGAGATTAATGGACCAATCGGAACGAAACCTTTTGCATCTTGTACAATATGACGTTAATAATGCGTGTGATAGATATTTATAATAATATTCTATTGTAAGAAGCAATTGAAAGTCCGAAACTATGTTAAACTGCATAAGAAACGCGTATTAAAATCACTAAAAGTTCAAAGGGCTGCCAACAAAGTCTTGTTTCGAATTTCGGTATAAAGTTAGATTTGTAAGAAAGTAGAAATCTTCCCCTTTAATTCGGTTTTTGATTTACATCGATATCTTTATCCGTTCCTGAGATATCGTCGTGTAAAGACTAACGTAATTTTTATAGAAATTCGCTGCCGCCGCACGCTTGGACCCAGACAGTGAGTGTCTAGCGTAGCGGTCACGTGGTCATTGTTTACGTCTAACCCTTTACTATTCCTAGTAATGCGTACTATCAATTTCCTAGAAAAAAGTCTAGGTCGCGTCGCGCCCATTCAACATACCCTCGTACGCGCCGGCCGCTATACAAACTTTGAAGCCCTATATCTCAGGAACTAATTAAGATATCGCCTTGCAACAAATTGCGTTATTATGTACGCAGTTTCCTCTATCTTCTGAGCTACCTACTGCGTAAAATTTAGACATGTTTTTTTATATTTATTGCCAGGCATTTCGCCGCCATTTAATGTTTTGCGTTGACCTGTGGGATCCTTAATGCGTCAAGTGTTTCCTGTTAATTTAGATTTAAATAACATTAGTTGCCCCGTCTCCGAAATATGAATTAAAATTATTGGAAAATATTTACCAGTTTATTTGGATAATACACGATTAGAGATCAGAAGAACTCCAGAATGAGTACAAAATATTCATCATAAAGACTGATATATTAATAAATGGAAGGTCGAGAATTTAATAATCAACTGCTAGGCTTGATGTATAAGTATCACCACAATCTTCAGCCTAATAACAGTGCATTCGACATCATTCGATCAGCCTAACCTAGCTAACAGGAAGACAAAGTTTTGCATTGAATATTTCACCTGACACCCAGTACATAGTCGTTGAACTATAAGCGACTTGCTAACAAGACATTCCGTTTTACAAAATCGCTCGAGACCGGGTAGCCACGCGAATGAGGCCATAAATCCTGGGGACCGGATGTTAATATCCCCACCCAGTCCAGCGACCACCCCTCTCGCCTACTTTCCGTCCGTTCGCAAATATTGTTGCACCGCGCGTGGATGTCGCAGTTTTGTGCGCCAATGGCCGTTAAACGTCACTTCTGCGGCCAGGCTCGAACTAATCTCTTTTACGCGTTCCGCGAAAACGCTCCGTGGCTCGTACGAGCGCTCGCTGTCAGTGGGACGAGGAATGATGGCCGTTAAATCATCCGGTGGCAACGTGTTTCGTTCATGGCTCGGCCACCGTTGCTCGCCCCCGGGGTTAAATAAGACATGGTAATTGAATACGATGCCCGGGTTTCGCTGCGGATTCGATCGCGTTTCAACGTCCCGTAGCTTCTTGCTTCTTCCTGTAGGTGAAATTTTTACCCAACTTCCGAGGGAGAGCGGTCGTTTGCATCGGGAGCGATCCGATTCGAATTGGATAGGGATAAGGGGGTTCGATTAACCGTTAGACTCGCCGCAAATGAGCTCGTTCGGGGAAACGAGTACTCCGTTACGACGAATCCTTGGGTCCCGACTTGTGACTAAGAAATTGGTTTCTTACGAGGAGATCAGATTTATAGAAAGATCTATCTCTTTAGAGCTAATTCTGGTACCTGCCCTTCTTACCAAACTGTGGAAGTTCTCTAATTGTCGCGTTTTTAAAAATTGACACACCGTAAGTTGATTAAAACTCAACCGCCTATCAGAACAAAATCAATCGTGTATCGAAGTTTCATCGGCTACTATGCGCCGGCCCACCTTTTTTCGGATCACGAAAGATTCCGATCGGCGACGACGATACAAAGGTCGTAACGGTGTCGCGTCGGTGCCACTCTTGAAATTCTGGAGGGTAACCGAAGCCTCGGGAACTCACGCTCGGTCGAGTCGAAAATCTTGAAACGGCCGTATAAGGCGCGCGAGAAAAGGGTCGCGAGGTGATGGAATGACGCGATACTAGCGTGCACCGGTGACACCGTACACCCGGCTGACTTACGGTCCCTGGCATCACCTGCTCTTACAACGTACAAACGAGCTTGTACACCGACGAGCTTGATCCGCGAGCCGACGCTTCGAGGAGCCACGGGAGTTCGCTCGCACGATTGATGGTGCGGCTATAAAAATGAATCGTGTTTGGTCGGTGCTTAGCGATCGCAGGTGGATGCTTTGGAATGGTCCTACGGTCAATTCGATTCGAGGCATAAGGTGGTCCGAGTTCTGCGCGTCGTTCCCGACAAACGACGGGAAACGAACGCAGCCCCAGGAGCATTAAGTTCTCCACGAGAAATCCGAAATCGTGTAGTACACGCCGGTGATTCGGACTCATTGGCTGGCTTCGTGTAACAATCTCATTTAGCCTCGTTCCCCGCCTCCCGCCGATCTCTCGTCTCTCTTTCTCATCAAGCCGATCGTCCGCCTGGAAAGTCCCCTCGGTGCTAGGACCGCACCACCATCACACCGAGCTTCCGTGTAGCGAAGCAGGAAACCCTCTGGGGGCCGTGGGGTGGCCAGGAGTCGGATATCTAATTAGCGGGGGCTGATCGGTAATTACTACGATTAATCAATCCGTTTTCCATTTGTGCGCGTTGTGCGCGCTCGGCTGTGCGAAAGGGAGAAGTACCGTAGCCTCGAATGGGGTGACACGAAGGAAGGGGGGGGGGGGGCTTGCAAACGGCAAGAGAACGCGAGAAGAATAGCGGCCGGTTCGCAGAGAGGGTGGAAAGTGGTGTACACGAGTGAAAGGGGTACCGAAGTCGGGAGAAAAGGGGTGTTCTCGTGGATCGACGTTGTTCCACGATTCCGGACTCGTTGGTACTATCGAGATTGGGATTGTCGAGCTTCCGGTCAATTAAATCCTCACAATGGGCCTTCGGTGTTTTCGTAGACCTAGCATCCCTCTTGAAAATTCTTCTCGAAATAAATTTCTGGCTCGTATTAATTAGCTTGCGCCGGACTTCTAATTATTATCGGCGTTGAGTTCTCGAACGGAAGGGGATGATACACGATGACGATTCGATTATGCTCGAACCGTGTCACGTGTCTAGGTTTCGAAACAGCTGCGAATTATACCTCTCGTTTTCAATTAACGGGTCACACCTACGCGACAAATCGTGCAAAGAGATGGGAGGGAAGATCGGTAACGTTACGAGATTGACCGGGTCAATATGCATACGTTTCGACCCACTCGACAAACTTTTATTGCATTAGGCTCCACACACATGCATTTGCCCCTTCCTCTCGATCGTTGAACAACGACATTGTCAATGGCGTAGGCAGGAAGGACACTGTTGTAATTCTATTAAACCGTTGAACCTTCGTTTGGGAATGGAATAAAAATTGTCTTCTTTCAAAACAATTTTCGAAATCCTCCTTATCTACTGTGATGGTCCAATGATCGTTTACATTAAAAATTTCGATAAATTCGAGGTAATATGAAAAGTAGTTCATTAAAACCTGAGAAGCATATTTGGGAAGTTTTTCTCGTGAGGTGTATAGAAATTGAAAGGGAAAAGTTTGATTCGTAAGATATTTTATTGAATTCTTCAACGAAGAGTATCATACGCCACTGGCATCGGAGCAGATCCGGTTAGAAACATTACGCTAATGTCGTATGAAGAGAAATTCTACGCAGGGGCGTCGAGGCATATGGAACGAAATCTCTTGATGCCATTAGCCCCGACTTTGTAAATAGTTTTCGCTCGAGGAATAACAGCATCGGCTGCGAAGGGGTCGTAACCCTAAACCCCTGTATAGTCTCTATTCTCGTCGAGCGTCAACGTTGCGAAGAACACCCTCGAACGAAAGGAGCCGATTGTGATCGATCATCGGGGATTGTTCTCCCTTTCCGTCTCTCTTTTCGTCCCAGGGAAAAGGGTTGAAGTTGGCCAAAGGGGCGGCGACCACCCCTGTTATTTGTTTTGCGCGAGAAGATTATCGCGTTATTACGCGGGAGACGAGTCAAGGGTCTTGCGATCGGCTCGTGGCCACCCTGGTGTTCCAAGACACGCAAACACTTGGCTTCTCGAATTACATTCCTGAATTGGGGTTCGACGTCTCGTAATCTTCGTGGAAGCTCGCCCGAAACGGACACGTGTCCGACATCGTCGAGGACCGGCTGGAACGAGTAATTACTCTTCGCTAATTCCTGCCTCGGTGTTTGCCATTGTCAAGTGCTGTTTCGATTGTCAGAGACTTTTGACGGTTAGCGTGGCTTGCTAGTCGTTGAATTACACGCTAAGACGTTTAAGCACGGTAAAAATAATGTACCAGACTCCATTGGACGTAAAATTAGTAATCATAGAGTCTTTAATACGGATGGTATCAAAGGTAGAAGAGCACAGGTTGCTCGTATTCCTGGGAAGGATAACAGAAGAGTCGGGGGATTCACCCGGTTGGCAAGCGTCCTAGTTGGTCAGGGCTCGAAGAGGGCCGTTTAAATAATCTTAAACGTCATCTCGAGCGGAGCGTAGGTACGAGAAATCGGATGCAAAGGAAGAAGAAGAAGAAGAAGAAGCACTCGGACGGTGGCATAGCTGATGGTGTGCCGGCTAAGGTGGAGAAGATGGGCTGGCCGCCTCGAAGGCTCACAGAAGAGCCCGTTGAACAGGGACAATGCTTTCATCATTGCCGCTCTTTCTTTCAGTCCCCATGCCGGAGGTGGACCCGAGTTCTCTTTTGCCCTCTATCTCTCCCTCTTACCCCTTTCTTTTTACGCTTTTTTTTTGCCCGCAAAGGATCCATTGTCGTCGGGTTGTAGGTGGGTACCGTCAGCCGGTAGGTATCAGTGTCTCTACGCGGCCAGGGTTGGGGGATGGATGAGTTTTGTAAAAGTCCCTTCTTCCTTTCTGTCCTTTGCCGGTCCCTCCACCTCTTCCTCCTCCTTCTCCTCCTACCGTTCGCTCTCACTGGTTGTGTCCCTCGGTGCCGCGCTTTTAAAAAGGCAGAAACGGTCCTCTCTTCTCTCTGCTCGGTTGTGCCGCGATTATGTGCGCTTTAGGTGGATGACGCGCACGAGCGACCGGCCGTGGAATGAGCACCGACTCCGTAGAAAGTCGTCCAGCGGACAAAGTCGTCGTATCGGTTGAAAAGGAAGGGGCTCGCTTTTGATTCTAATTCGTTGCCACAATACCAGACCAGCTTTTCGCCCTTCGTATCGTGGCTGCTCGGTTATACCGCTCGTCTGTTGAAAGTCCCGGTGTTCCGGGCGATCCGCTCCTGACGGGGGCGGTTACGAATGAAAATTTGATAAAATATCATCAGCGGTGTAAATTTGAAGCGGCCATTTGTCACGTTGCGAAAGAAATCTTGGACGTTTTAATCACAAAATAGTTAGGAAATTGAATGTTTTTGAAATTACTGATCGTCCGAGTTCAAAACTGGTTGCAATTAGTATTAATAATCGTAGAGAAAGCTATGACCCGACGAGCGTTTCTTGTACTACACAACACGTTAATCGCCGGGACTCGTTTATCACGCTAGCCCGGACTGGCTTCTCCGTTTCGATCTGACAAATCCTCCGTTTTCATCCGACTCTCCCTCACCGAATGAAGACGTCTTTCGGCGTATTACCTCGCGATTGTAGGATGATTGTCGTCGTGGAGCCCCGCGGGAGGCCGGCAGATGTTTCGCGGCGACCCAATCAGACGACCCCCGAAGCGGTACGCTACAATCAACCATCAAACAATCTGCCACCCTCCGAGCGGTTGCCTGGATGGTGAACCAAAACACACGGAACCCTTCAGCCATTTCGTGATCCACCTCAAGTGAGCATATGCCCCCGACTGATTATTTTTCGTCGAACAGAGATCCTCGTCACCTTGTAGTTCGCGAAGGGTGCTACGATGGGTGCGTGTGGTCCATGGACGAATTGTGGGACGTGCTTTGATCATTTTTTTGAATTCTTTCCAACTGTATATATGCGCAGTCGATTTATTTAGGGGTTAATTAAAAGAGGACTTCAGAAATATAGAAATAGATCGGGTTTCGAAGTTTTCAATTTAGCCTTCAACATCCACCAACGGAATTATTTTTCCAATCTCCCGTTAAGCGAACTTTACGATTCAAACTTTTCGACTTCTTATTTGAACGTTCCATTTGGTAAGACGGTGCTTAAGCCACTTCGTAACTCTTCCCTCGGCCGCGGTGGTAACTTTTAATTTCCTTCGAAGAAAGCTGATTCTAATTTCCGACTCCGTCGTCGTCTGTGTTCATACATTACGGAAGTTTCACCTCTCCGACTTCATATTGCTTCGCGATGCGAGTGCATGAACTTCGCTGATTTAACCTTCGTCTTCGGTGTTATTAAACGTCGGGGTTGGGTTATTACGGTGTTGTCTGTGAACTTTGCTCTCACGTCCAACGACGGCCATTGACCAATTATGAATATGCAATACCCCTTTTCTCTAAAAATATGAAATTTAATTTAATTTACCACTACTTCGGTAGTCCATTGCCCAAGTGTTAAATATCAGATCCTTCGTTTCTATTCTCATTCTTAATAAAATACGGTGGAATTTTGTTCATTTTTACTAATTTATTATGTGTTAAGTTACATGAAATTTTTGAAAAACTTCTTTTATCATTACACTCGTTTAGCGACGGTCATTGGAACAACATTTTCATTATCGGAAAGTTTCGAGCGCAGCTCTTGCGAACGGAGTTCGGTGTTTCAGTCCTCGTAAAGGAGACACCGTAGCCAGGAGCCGCTATCTGGCTTGTAAGAGAAAGAGGAAGAAGATCCTGTATTACGGCGCTTTCGAAGTCCTTGCTACGCCATTCGGAAGCTCGTTTGATGGCTCGTGTAGCCATTATTGTCCCGGGACGACGTCTCGTATCGTTATCCGGCTTCTTACAGCGCCGTTGACCACGCGTTTGATAACGACCCCGGGAGAAACGTTGTTAAAAATGTACGACTTTACGGATTCCTCGCTCGCTTTTGATTCCACCTGTACGGATGTTCTCTTTCGTGGCTAGTCCACGAGAGTAAAGCTCCAGAAAAGATAACCCGTGTCTTTATTGGCTCGTATATTACACGAATTGATGGTGGCTTCCGTTTCGTCGATGTCCAAGTTAAACTGATAATGGCGCAGACTGTTCCAATAAAGTGTATACACGCTTTATTGCCTTATATTTTGATAAATAAATTGCACACCAACGATAACGGAAGTTACAACATTAATTACGATAAATATGCTCGCTTTCAAGCTGACGTCGATTATTTTAAAAGTTAAGTCTCGTTAAAATCATTAAACTCTCGTGACGTTTTGAATTCGAAGAATTAAATATCATAGTGGATGTCAGTATCGTAGGGAAAAAAAAAGAAGTACTGTAACACGATTAATTTCCTGCTTTAACAGCGACTTCGTCAACCATTTCCCTTCACGCTCCTTCGGCTTTATTAATTACCCCTTTGCCCCCGGTCGGGCGCACGGTAACTGGATTGCATTATATTAAATTTATCATAGTTTTCACCCTCCCCTGCCCTGCGTTAGATCCACGAGCCCTCTTACTGAGAAACAATTTACGCTAATTACAAACGCTGCCTAATTATACATCCGACCTATCCTTCCTTCAACTCCTCTCCCCGGATCTCTTGCGTCCCTCGCGAGCAACAGCATCCCTTGCCACGGCTCGTAGGAAGCGCGGAGGAACGCCATTTATAATGAAGGTTCCGCGCGAGCGTGTACGTGCTGTTGCTCGCGTACAACCGGGGCTTACCTCGTTGCTTCCGGTTTCTCGTGAAAATTGCTACGTACGCGAATACCGCAGCCCGTAACAGCTCGACCCACTTCCATCGATTCGATTCCCCCGGGCGTTTCCGCATGAGGATTCTTATTGGCCCGCGAGGATGACGAGGTCGCCGGAAGCCGAGCGGAATCCCAACTTTTCGCGAACTTTTTAATGGATCGTCGGTATAGTTACGGAGTATGGCGACGACTAACTTGGTACTATTACTTATTCCGGATAGAAACTTAGTATTTTGCCAATTAGTTGCTTTGATCGATTATTGAATCGCGTGGGAGGAATTAGTGGGGTTTTTTGCGTTGATTTTTGAATCCCTTAAAAGGTTAGGCCACTCTAGAGAAAGAAAAAGTAAGCATGTTCTGGGAATTATTTTTATTAGTAAAATGATGGAATAAATCAAAATTCTGTAAGTAGGCTTTAAAAAATAATTGTTGTGTAATGATTCAAGTCAAAATTGGGGCTGTACAGCATTTCTTCGATGACGCCTTTTCTTTTTGAAGGGTAAACGGGCGAACCAGCAGAAAACTTGCGTCCAGGGACCTTTATATCGAGAACTATTTGTTACGGGGTTGTTACATAGAAAACTAACAAAACTAAATTCTGATTACTGTCAATTGCAGTTCATAAAAGAAACAAAAGTTACTTTATTGCCCGATAAATACACTACGTGCAGGGATTTCACTGGCAAATGCGTAATATTTCGCTGAACATCGAAAGCAGGCTGCTTACGCCCGAACGTTGATTATCGACGTTTTATTTATGCAAATTGATTCCGCGGCGAATATCCCCGAGAACGAGAGACGGCTGGCTTGCACGTGAACCGTGTTGTACCCTCGTGGAAAATATAGCCCGGGTATCTGGGCTCCCGTGGGACTTTGCATGCGAATATTTTCAGATTCGGGAATATGCAAAGTCTTCTCGAATGCCGGGAGATCCTCGCCGAGGGAACAAGCCCGTTTATAATAAAGCGCAATATCCGAGGATTTCCTTAAGTTGCATATTCAATGATTTCCTCGGAGACTTCGGTCGTTCCACGTTTCGTAGCGTGGAGGGAGATGGTGCAGAGAGAGAGAGGAGGGAGGAAAAAAAAACATGGCTCAGGGAATGGCGAAATTGGAATCGTTAAAAGCGAATTATTCCCCGTGGTTCGGTGAACTTTACGCTATTGTTCCAACAAGTTTATTGCGGGCTGCTCCCAGCTCTATAGTTGCGTTGCAAGGAAACTGCCAGTTGCATCTCGAAATGGTTCTGCCATCATCGCTTGAACAGAACTGATTGGAGGAAGTTGGTCAGCAAAACGTATCCAACTTCTGATAACGTTAGTTGCACGTACATGTATATTTAACCGTTTCGTAGATAAACAAAACGAAATCGGTATACATCACTATCTGATCAATCGAATTGCTATAATGTTCATTTAAACATTCACACAAAAATAACGAACGCTCGCATCATAATCTCAGATTTCGATTCAAATGCATTCGAGGTGCCAGCAAATGGTCCTCAGCTACCCAGAGCGATCGGTGAACGAAATGGATACGGTCGAATCTCGTTCGGGAACGATTATGCGTAGGCTTGTGTCAGGGTGAGAGGCCACGGTTGCCGTGGGTGGCACCGGAACTCCAATTCACCGTGGCCAAGGGCCCTGGCTACATGATAAATATTGTTCAGCCTGGTCGGTGGCGAGACGAGACGAGACGGGAGGATGGGAGCTGGTGTAAGTGAAGCCAGGGTTCGTCGTGGCCACGTTGGACCGGCTGAGTGATGTCCAGGCGCGCGCCTCCCGTCAACGGGATAGGTCGGCGCGAAGGAGAATGATGATGACATAATGACGTCCCGGTGGGCGAGCAATAGCTGACATCCGCCACCGAATATTCTAAATCACTTGCCTCGTCGTCACCGTCTTCTTCGTCAGGGGCCCCGGACCCGTCGTTCCCGCTGTCGTCGGTGTCATGTTCGCGTCCTTGTTCCACGTCATTCCTTGTTTACGAGTCCACGACTGTCGGTGGCCGGCTGCTACTGGCTGTTTCTGCTCTCTCCTTTCCTCTCCGCTCCCGTTCGGCGCTCCCGATGCTCGCCGCGGCGCAACCGTGAATATTTCATTGGGAATTTGTTGGATTACTTCGGAAATATTTCATGTTCTCCGACGCCGGCTTGCGCCACGGATACGGCGTCGCCAGCCTCGAAAGTTGAACGCTTGGTCTAGTTCGAAGCATTCGCACGGCGGAATTCTTGGTTTAACTTAACCGTTGACGAAGATTGATCTCACTCGCGACGATTCGTCGCGGGCAGAGTACTCGAGGTGACTCGAAGGCGACACTCTGGTGTCAAACTGACAGGACATCATCTCGAAGTACATCATCTAACATTGTAAGATGTTTGTTGACTCTTTTCTTATCGATGATTAAGTTTCAAATTGGTTCCTTGTTCGTCTGACAAACGTATGCACAAGATCGCGGAAGTGCAGCGAGCCTTATCGGGTTTTCTATTAAAATATTCTTCTCGATATTTTCATACTTTTTTTTGCCACTTAAGAGTCATTCTAGCGAGTGAAATAAGTACACGAATGATGCAGCACGTTCCTCGTAAATCGCACTTGATTGTTGCATTATTTTCTTCTGGTAACTTACGACTCTTCTTCTAATCCTATCTTAACCCCTCCTTAAGTAACGGATCTCAAGCTTTTTTTTTTATCGAACAACGTCTTATCAGAATGACCCAATATTTAAACTAACCGACTTACGAATTGATATGCAACTTCTTTTCGACCGATGCAAAGCGTATCGTTAAAATTCACGAGCGTCGTCGGTCGTTGATGTGGCGTTTCTTTTCTGCTCGATATAACTTTTTCTAAGAAGAAGAAGAAAAAAAAGTGTACGGCAAGAACCGCCACGCACAGGTTCAGCCCGTTAGCGACGATGACGAGGCGTTATTGGTCGAGTCGTTTAAAAGTGCCAATGTGGTTCACGGTGGCAAAAGAATAAGGGCATTACACCTCACCCCTGGTCCCTTCACGCAGAGCGTACCGTGGTCGGTGCGCGCAAAATGTGTCGAGGGTTCGAGACGGTGGTATCGTTGGAAACTCTTTCCCTCCCTCGAAGGAGGAGGGTCGCGAGGGCGAGGGTGGCGAACCGTGCAGGGTCTATGAAAAATGATGACGCGGCGCTTGTAAAAGAAATGAAATCGGGCCCGCCACCGAGAAAGTCTGGCTGCCGAGGGTTGAAAAACCGTGCAAGGGGTTGGGAAGGGAGTGTATTGCTTACGTTCGAGCCGTAGAACAAAGAATCCGGGGCTAATTCAGGGTGGCAGCGAAATAACATTGGAACTCTTTGAGAAATGATTCTCGCAAGGAAAACCGTAAATGTTCTGTCGAATTTAACAATCGACGTTTCGAATCGTCGCGCATTGGAGGATATGATGCTTTGTATCGTCGGAAGTTATCACGAATTGATCGTTTCTTTTTATTTTTATTAAAAATTTCAACGGTACGATGACCCCCAAAGATATCGACACTTGGCATTTACAGCACGTTCGATGTCCGGGCATTCGGCGACCAGGGCGTAAAGACTTTAAGGGGAAAGCTATTTCCCGTAAAACGATCACCTAACCGGACGAGCGGACTGTAATCGGCCTTCGTGGACTCGTAAACACCGCGGGCTACAGCCATAATCCAAACCCTTACAGCTGACCAGAAACCACCAGGAGATCCGGCCAGGACCGAAGTCACCCCTTAATGGGTCAGGTGGCTGACGTTTCCATTCCCACGGGGGTAGTTCACCGCGTATCCTCCGTGACGTCATCGAACTTTACTCGCCGTCGACTGCAAAATGCAACGCGACTCCCGATCCTCGCCGTCTCCCGCGGGACAAAAGGAATCATTGAAAACGCCCAACGACCGTTTCTTTTTTTTTTTCTTCTTTTTTTTATTCGCGACGAAACGGGTGGAAATCGTCTAGCGAGCGTAGACTGATTTTCTATTCATGTCGGGGCGAATTTCAGCCCCGACGAGTACGGGTGGTTTTCGTTCCATGAACCACCGCCGTCTATGATCGTGTTTAGCATAACAATGAGAGGGAAAGAGACGGTTTTGACAAATCGTCCTGTTCCTCGTCTCTTCGTTTTCGATGGCCCTTCCCCCCTTTTCTTCTTTTTTTTCTTTTTCTTTTTCTTCATCTCCTGCCGGGCCTCCGCGTCTAATTCCCGGGAATGTTTTTTTCGACCGACGTCTCGCTGCGCTCAGCTTGCCTCCGTCCACGCGAAAGTTTTCTTCCTGCGTTCCGTTGCTTCTACTTTATCCCCCCCCCCCCTCCTGCTCGTCTCTTCTCCTTGCGTTTCGTGTGTCAAATTTATTTGTGATCCCGCGGATAGATACGTCGGCGAACGGTGTCTGCGAATTCTTACGTCGCCCCGGGTTCCTTGAACGCCGTTTATGATTCGCGAATCTGGAGAACTCGTTCGAGGCTCAGTTTTTACTATTTCTTAATTAGAAAATAATTCATTGTGTAAATAAACCCTCGAGCTGTATTATCATATTTAGAGTTTGGTTTTTGGTGAAGAAAAACGTTCGAGGTTGAAAGTAAGGATCGTTAATCGATGGTCTCGTCCCACCAAGTTACCACGTCGCAAACTTTCTCTTATCGGGTCGGGATCGGTCAATTACAAAGAAGAACAAAGGCAGTTCGCGGGTTCTATCCGAGAAAAGTTTTCACCCGGTAAGGAAGCTTGTCGTCTCCCCTGTTTTCATTTCCCGTAGCAATAGTTCATTAAAAAGGTGTTTCAGGGGCAATTCCGTGAGCTATTAGGTAGCCTCTATCACTCCTCCGGGGGCCATTTCTTTCCTCTCTCGTCCCGTTCTTGGCCACGATCCCTTCGCGACCCCGCCCGCGGGACTACGGATTCAGAACAGGCGTTACGATCCTACGGGAGTGGCCAGGTCATCCTGTTCCGGCGGAAACGAGAAAAAGAAGATGTCACATCGAATGGTCGTCTCCCGTGCCATTTCCATTTTTATAAGTTCCCTTCCATAATGATTGCTCGAAGTCTTCAATCTTCCTTTCATCAATTTCTGGAATTAGAAATAGACCTACGGGGATTGCAAATACTTTGCCAATCTTGCAACCTATATTTCACCAATTTTAAAAATTAAAAAGTGCAATAATCTTGACGTCAATTCCCATTCGTTCCCAAGAATGGTATCTTTTGTAATAACTTAGAAGTTGCAGTTCGAAAATCTCGAATGCGATCGCAAGATTCTGGAGAACGAGTTCTGGGGCGGTTGGAAGCGAATTTTCCGAAGGAAAATGGGGTTTCTGCGTGAGAGTAGGTGCACGTCCGAATTGATAAGACCTTCTGGAAGGACGACGACGAGGGTGGATGGAACAAGGCCATTTATCACCGACCGGGACCCAGGTGGAGGGAAAGAGAAAA
The DNA here is from genome assembly GCA_943735885.1 of Stelis phaeoptera. Taxonomy (NCBI): domain Eukaryota; kingdom Metazoa; phylum Arthropoda; class Insecta; order Hymenoptera; family Megachilidae; genus Stelis; species Stelis phaeoptera. The sequence continues at coordinate 5,972,406 of OX030939.1, read as the reverse complement.
GTGGTCGGCATGAACGAACCCGGGCGATTGCAATAAAGCCTGAAGGGACTCGTTCGAAGAGGAAGGGCATTAAAGGTGCGACTCGAGAATGTGGATCGTTCGTTTGGATATTACTTTATACAAATCGTACGATTTAATACGTTCCGGATTGAGAAACGACCGCATTAATTCTTGCCTTTGGCTCGTCCGTGGCCGACCGTTCGAGAAATTAAATTTCGCGCGACCCACGGAATGTGGACGCGATTGCATTTTTTAAAAGAGCCTCGATCGCGCTCGGGATGCGGTTGCGGATAAACCGCGGAAGATTTATCCGGCTGTTTGAACATTAATCTTCGACGAGGGAAATATTTGTCATTCGTAGAATGCAAATCGTTTCCATTCATCGAACGCGCGAATCAGTTTTCCTTTCGAATCCTTGATTTAAATATTTATTTAAGAATACAGGGGTTCGGATGCAACACCAAGGGAACGATGCTTATTTGTTGGAAATATTATAAGAGTCTGACTGACACGGTACACGTGGGAGCTTTGATTATTAACGATACAAATGATTAATTTTCAAGTTTAACGTTTAATAATTTAGTAATCGTGTAGCTAGGTAATTAGTAAAATGTTTCCAAGCTTGATATTAAATATTTTAACCTCTGGACGGTGGATCCCAGATAAAAATCGAAACATTCAAATTAACCCTATCAGAAAGGCGAAAGCGAACGATGTTTCTGTACACGATGGACGGCCATCAAAGATCGCTCAAAATGGCCGGTGAATTTGAGTAATTGACGAAATTCGCGGCCAGACGAGGAGGAGGAGAAGAAAGTTACGGCCACTCGTTTGCTTTCCCGTGCCGTTATTACGTTATGAGGGATAGGGCGTATTATAGGGAAGACCGGTAGCCGGTGGGACCAACGAGTTTACGGTTTAGCAGAAAGACGGTAGGGCGAGGAAACGAGGCGAAGAGAGAAGGAGGACGAGGGAGAGGAGGCAGTTGCTAGCTACCGTATAATTATACGAACGCCCCTTCCGGAGATGACGCGTTATTGCCTTCGGGCGACTTCCTCGTGCGGCCTAACCCGAAATCCGCGGAACCCTCCTCGAAGAGGGAACGGGAGGACCCAAGGGTGATAGCAGGGCTCGCGTAATCGCCTCGTTATGTCGGTTCTTGACGTGTTTCAGGAATTTTTAGGAAAAAAAAAGGTAAAAGAAAATCTTCTGGGTCGATTGCCTCTCTTCTGCTCGAAGCTCCAACGCCGAAATCTTTTTCTATTAGGCTTTATTAGAATTAATTAAATAGTTAGGTAATACATTATCAAACTATCTAAAGATTATACGGTGTATATTTGCAGAAGTGAGTTGGGTAACTGAAAGATAGGAAGAATGAAATCCAAGATTTCGCTGGTTAACGGAGACGTTTCACGATCGCGTTAGTAAATTCTCGCGCGTAGGATTAGGCTCGCAAAGGACCCCAAGTACCAGCGAAGAGAAAAAGAGATCACCACCGTGGCAGACTAAACAGTTGGTATAAATTTTAACTTCGGCTGAGAGCTGCCGGCGATGAATCAGGCTAATCGTCCGCCACTTAAACGCACTTTCGCTCGCGTTTCTATTTACGGCTGTCCTCCGCTACCGGCTCGACGCTCTTCGATACTTGTCCATTTCCAAAGAAATTCCTTTCGACTCTTCGATCCTGGATAAACTTCCCGCTCCGCTTTTTCTTCGTTTCGTTCCACCTTCATGTCTTATTCAACGAACCGGTCGTTTTTTGCATGACAATCAACCACCAGAGAAACAATATCGTTACCCAACTGCATTTGCATGCATTTACTAGTCGCAATGAATATTCAAAGCACACTGACGTACATAAAAGTTCAAAGTATCGCGATCGCGTTCCGACGAATTTCTCTCGGATTTTATGGAACCAACGGAATCTCGGTCTTTTGATAACGTTCAACATCGGCCGTGCCTATAATTACTTACGTTCGGAGGCGATCCGTACTATCTGCCAAGTGGCGCGCGAGTCATAGACGCCGACGACGTCGCGTCGAGCGTAGAAACGGACTTCTAGCAATTATTCTCGCCGAGCGACTAAAGATAAAGCCTTAGCCGACGGACAGGTATCGACCTTTGGGCGTTCCGGAACGAATAGCCTTTGGTGGTTCGTTAAATCGACGTCTCGGGGACGAACATCGTAGCCCGTAGACGAAATGGCCGGCCGTCCTCGTATTGTTGCAAACTATTTCGAGATCGTGTGATCTCGCGCGCAACAGCTGCGCTATCTATCACCAACAATGATTCAGTGATCGTGTAACGGCGCCGCTTCTCTGCTGCTCCGTTTATAGAGCGTAAACCGAGAAAGGAAACGGGTACGAGGGAACGGACGGCAGAGAATCGAGAGAGGCCTCGTGCCAGCCCTCTGATCTTCAAAGTATAGACGAAGCTTTTATCCCGCGAGTATGGCTAACCTGTCGGGCTGACACCTCGTCGACGACGACACGGTGAATCGTGTTCGGTTTTGATTCTGTCCGGAACAGTATTGGAACGTTCTTCTTCCCTTTGCCGTTCTGCCCCTTTGATCTTTCGTTCGCGTAAATTCGTTACTCTTTGCGATTGGTCGCGCCAGATATCGTGGATTTTGAAGAACAGATATGAACTAGGATTTGTGGACGTTAGAAATCGTGTTTTGTAATTTTTGCAACCTCTTGCTTAGATTTTGAACATTTTAAAGCCGTTGCAGTGCGATTGTTTGGGGTTTTCTCAAATTTGTATGTTAACTTTGTTTCTGTAAATTTCCAAATTACAGAATTAAGTTTGTACCTAAGGGATGCCACTTATTATATATTAGGAGTATTTCTTGTTTCCTAGTAATCAGAAGTTGCCATCGTCGACGAATACCAATCATTCAAAATGCTAGAAACGTACCAGCACTTTACATACATATACCTATTCTTACCGTAAGGGGTCATTAGAAACAAATTCTTAATTTATTAAAGGAAATAGGAAATTATAAATAAAATAATCAATTAATTACACTTTTTACATATGACTTGTTTCTCCTTCATACATTTGAAATTTTAAAAATCTTGGTATGTTTACTGTTAAAGTTAAAAATAAAAATCAGTCCTTAATATCTCTAACAAATGACAGTATAGATATTAATCAAGCTTGCTGTATTAAGAATTCTCATCGTCCAAGTTATTCTTCCGAGGTTAATTCGACAAACCTGCCCCTAAAAAATCGAAGGAAAATACAACGATGTCGCTGTCGCGTTTCTCGCTTTATTACTCCTCTCACGATCCCAGCCTACTTTTTCTTCCCTTACAGCCGGCCTGAAATCTCTCGTTCGCAAGGGTTGAAATGCCGTCGGATCGAGGCCGTTTCCTCTTATCGAGTGGAACGGGACTCGGCTCTCCGCGAAAGAAAATGTAAATCAGTCGTTGGGGTTAGGGTTAGGGGGTTGGCGAGAGGCGAGGTTCGCGCCTTTCGAAGAGAAGGTCTCGCCGGAAGAGGAGGGTGGCTAGGTGCCGATCGCTGGACGAGAATGTGTGCGGACGTTCGTGTGTCCGTCTGGTTGACGAGACGACGGTGTCGGTGGAGGTAACGTCGGTCCGCCAATGCAAATGCAACTCTCGTCGGGGGTTGGTTGTTTCGTCGCCCGGTGATATATCGCCCCTCTTGCGAACGAACCTCTCTTTTTCCCTCCTCTTTATTCCCGCTTCTTCGTCTGGCCGTAGAACGGAGTCAAGCCCGACGTATTTTCGAGCCCCGGGGGCCGACGGTGCCGGACTCGTCTATTTTTCGTTTCTACCCTGCTTCCTTTTTTTTTCCTCTCTTCTTTTTACACGTCCCTCGCTCGAGGGTGGTGCAGGCTTTAGGCGGAGCCGGACCAACGTCGCTCCTGTATTAGTTTTTACGAGGATAATACACAACGCTTAAAGGGATAAGGGATTAAAAACGGGCCGACCAACTGACCACCAATACCTTTCGCGCCCGTATTTCGCGACGTCTGCCGAGGTGACTGCGGTTCAAACACGGACGCTCTGTTCGAAGCTCCAAAAGCACTTTCAAGAAGTCTGATTGAAAATAATTAAAAAATAGCAATTCATATGCCGAGCACAAAACATAGTACCATTGTTCTATCAGCCAGAGCCTGTTTCACTTCTAAAAACAACAAATACTAGGGTTATCCTCAAACGGTGACTCTTCGTTCCTGAATATGGCTAACATAAGAAACATCGTTTCAAGGTGTAAAAACAACCAGTCACTTTCCTGTGGTGGATGTTCGAAATGTCGACAAAACGGGGACAAGGTTTTCCCCCCCGGAAACATCCCGCGAGTTTTGCGCACGGGAGTTTCTTCAGCCCCGTCGCGACCCGTGCGAAAACACCATGGAATCGTGAGCACGCACGAGACGGGGTTAACACGGCGACGCCGCTCGTCTCGCTTGTCACGCGTCCCGTTATTTATGAATGCAACACACCGTCGACCCTCTTATTCGTAGCTTTTTACCCGCGAGTCAGAAATCGAGCATTACACCCCTCCCGGTCGAGCCAGCGCCGGATTTCGATATCCATGGAACCGAGACAGCGCCGAGCAAAAAGAACGGAGTGGGGCGGTCAGGGGTGGCAGAAGAGCGTCGAAAGAGAGAACAGGAGCGAATCCGAAGTTTGGCCGTTATTTATGACGCTTTCTGGCCGAAACGGACCCGCTAAGCGACCGCGGCTTTCGTGAAAGCACGATCACCCCTCGTGGCAGACTCTTCTGGTTATTCCTCCTCGGCGACGCCATCGCTATCGAGCGAATTTTTCTTCTTTTGGCAAGGGAAGTTTGTTGTGTACGGGATTTTTGAGTTAATGTGAAATTTGGGACCAAGAGGTAATGGTTCAACACTTTTCAAATTATAATTCTAGGTTCGGTGCTACTCCTAGAAAATGTCACAATTTAAAATACTATATTGAAAATTACTGATAATATCGAACTGTACCTGGCTCTATAATTCCCTTCATCCTCGACGCTAGACATCTATCACGAACCTTGCTCGCCCCAATACCGCCCCCAATCATCACGTTTTAATCGACCAGCTAATAGGTATCTCTCTAAAACTTTCCCCCGGTGTCTGTCACCGTTCAATCGTCCACGTGTTCGGAATCAGGTGAACCGGTACCTGCGGGTGCCACCTCTGGCTCGTACACGAATCAGTGCACGCCAGACTCGAGCTTGCAATGCTGAGAAATTATATATGCGGATGCTAATGCATAGATGTTAGCCAGCAAACGTGTGGAGGGTGGCTTTGTGTCCTGTCTCCGCGTTGAGTGCACTCTGCAATATTTACCCTCTCGGCTTGTCCGATGTAAGCGAGGGAAACGATAAAACAAGCGGGCAAAATTCTCAGATTCCTTGACACTGCCAGGCAGTCGGTAGAAATAATTCAGCCGATGTCTGCGAGCGTTTCGAGTGATTGATTCGCGAACGATCCGCTTCCTCGTACATTGTTAAGCGTTCGGCTACAATGTAGCTACAACCATGTGTTTATGTACTTCCTCTTCTTCTTTTTTCCCCGTTTCCTTTTTCGTCCATCCCACCGTGATAACGCAGAGTTTCAGCTCGCGGTGCTCGGGTCGAGGCACTTAAGTCTGGTCCGCATGTTAATATAATGTCTTAGGTGGCCGCAGTCGTGTCGACAAGCCACGGATACTCTCTCTCTCTCTCTATCTCTGTCTACGTGGTACATTCCCCCTTACAAGGCAGCCGGATAGATAATCGCGGCATTGTCTTACATCGACGCTCGTATTATACGCGCCGGGGACGGTGGACACGCTCGTGCCCGCGTGCACCCACCGCCAACATGAAAGTGCATCAGAGCGTTTTGCATCGCGCTTGTACCGCGACTCTTGGCTTTATCGGGGCGACGATCGGCTCGACAAACGAACTGACGAGACTAATCACCCGTCCGACGCAGATTTCTCCGTACGAATTCCTTTCTCGTTGTGAACCATATTCCGGGTCACGTTCCACGAACAATCGCAGTATAATCGTGGACCAAGAGATTAAGGGAAATCAAGGTATCCTTGATTTTTGTACCTGGGTTCAGAATTATTTCAGGATCTTAGAAATTAAGCAGACAAGCGTAAGGTTGTAGAAAATAAGATACCTGCTGTGGGAGTTGTTAGCGATCACCGTTATAATTAAGAAAAGTGGAGTATAATTTTAAACAACATTACTACTGAATTAACAACGTGAAGTGGCAATTTGTCAGTTACAAGCTTAATTAACAATTTCTTGAAACACCATCAAATTCGTTGAGAACGACCCTGTCGAGCACGATTTCAACGAACGCTGAAGTTCCGTCAATCCACAGGACACCATCGTGAAATCACCCGGTGAAATCGTGCAGACGAGAAAGAAGAAAATGGAAAGACACCGTCGAGCGACGGAGGGGCGGGGGAAAGTACAGCCTCCACTTTCGCGGCTTTCTTTGTCGGCCTTTTGTCAGCCCGTGAATTAGATCGCGTAATCCCGTTTGTATACGAAATGACACCGTCGCTCTTCGTATGGGCCTGACATTTAGGCAGCCAAGCTAGTCCGCACCATTGTCAGCCTGTAATTGACTCCGATTGGAAGATTGGATTTGGATCGTCGTCGCAACTGGCGCTGGGGTGGTGCGGACCGAGCCGAGTGAAAACGTGTCCCGCGACCCGGCTTCGTCGACCAATTTCGTTTCCACGCTGCCAGACACTTCGTTAAGTTCAATTATCCGAGGAGGGGTTATCGATATGACTGGCGTCGCGATGGCAAGGGGGCAAATTCCTCCGTCGGATTCGAACTTTGCCCCGCTTATCCTTCGGAAAGTTCCTCGAGAGATTTTAGCCTTGTCCCTGATCCCCCTCCTCGATTTCTCGAGTCGATCGGTTCAACTTTTAATTAGCCGTTTCCTCGATGCATCGACACACCTGCGACTAGTGTAATCGATCTTCGATTCTTCAAACGGGTAGAAGCAAATTCGTCGATATTATAAGGTTTACCATACTGACGATTGGATAAGTACACTCGATAGCTTTTCGTACGAGTTTCACGCTGAATTTATTTGACGAAAGTATCTTGATACAAAGTATAACAGGTGCCTATTTTCATCGATTCCCATCGAAGGTATCGATCAGCCCGTTACTCACGATCGATCGGTAAAGGAAATTCTTTCAGCCGGTTACGAGGGTAACGAGCAGTGCTGTGCTCCGTTAAACGATTTTTCCCATAGGTTCCGTGCTCGTTCGGAGCGGTTCGCCATTAAATCACGCAAAAACGAACGCCATTAGAGGAACGACCGGCCAAAGAGTTCAGATAAGAAAGTAATTAAAGCGCCGGTGGCAGCGTCTTTAGCGGCGACCCCGCTCGCTTTCATAGCGCGCATTGTGCGCCGCCCGACGATTCTTTCGGTTACGTTTAATCGAGGCCCGATCGGGTCGCCATTAGCGTTTCTTTCGCGTGCCCGCGACCACACGGAGCCGATTATGCACGCCACCTACGCGAAACGGTCCCGCATAATTAGCGTTCACCGTACACCTGGACACCGGTACCGGAATAAACCTTGGCCACCCTTTTGCACCGAACAGGAACTCGAGGGTAGACCGCAATTTTTGTCGTGTCATCGCCCGATGACCGTGTTGCGACCACGAAGAACGAAAATAATACGGTGACTCAGTGAACTTTCGTTTCAGTGGGTCAAAAAAGATTACTGTGATACCATTTATCAAAGCAGTGGTTTAATAATTTACCTTCATTTTGGTTATAGGAAATTATGATTTTGATTTTCAAGACTTAAAACAAAATTTACCACGGCTCAATCTTGAACGGATTAATACGTTCCCGCATTGTCCTGCGAGCGGTCGTTCGATTCCTCTGTACGATAGGCGTTCCTCTCGATTTCTTGCACGGTCCGGTACATTTTTATTCGGTTCGTGGATCGTCTATGAGATCGGGCCGAGCAAAAAGAAAGCGACGCTACAACGAGCGTCAGTGGCCCCGTGGTGAAACAAGTCGTGTCCGGCGGGGGGTTCGGTGGAAGCAGAAAGAGGGTGGTTCCGTGACTCGAACCTCGCCCATCAATAATCATTAGGTCCGCGTGCAATTATAAGCACGTTTGTCGAACGACTCGTGCTCGAAAATTATCCCCAGTCACCAAAGTCGATTCCGTTCGCGAAAATGCGCAGGCATGGGGAGGACTCGCGCGATCAATGAGCGCGTATTAATAAAAGCATATCGAAAAGAGAGGAGAAGTATCCTCTTCGCGGTTGTTATTACTCCGGACATTTATCTTGTCGCGGATGCGTACGGTCGGGAGGGATGCCGGTTTCAAATGAAAATTTATGAAGCGCGGATTGCCGCGGAATGGAAGCGAGAGCGGGTTGCGAGCCGAGAAGAAGGCGACTCCGAATTAAGTCGCTTTGGGTATGAATTATGACATCTCGAACCGGCCTTCAGATCCTCTCCCGCGATAAACTAGACTCGCCTTTGATTTTATGCGCGTGCTTCTCCCGTCTGACGAGTCGGAACAAGTTGGTAAGGATTTCATTTGCAACGACGCTCGGGAAGAATATTTATTATTATCATACAAATACGCTGTCTGTTCCTTTGTATTCCATATTCCTCTTACAGCTAACCCTTTTAACACTTATTTTCTCGCTATGAAGTAAATCGCTACATGACCGATCGGGGAGATCTCCTACTTTCTGCACGCGTTGTTTAATTATTATTTTTGTATGTTCTTTGTGTCTTTCGAGTAGGGAAGATTATTCTACGTTACGTGGGAAAAATGCACGGTGAACAAAGTAAGGTCAGGTACGGCACGGGTGGTTGGCTAAGCGTTAATATTCGGCTAACCAAAAACCTACTTTTACCCAACACTTAATATCGTAACGCCTGGGATTCCTCGTGAACGTTAAAAATTTCAGAATAATCTCGTTCAAATAATGACTCCACGGCTTGCATCAGCAAGTAAACCGTACCGCAAGAAAGGAGCAGTCCATCAACGCGAAGAAACTTCAATCCCTTTTTGCTAAGTCCTTGAGCGTAGCGTTCTCCATCGAGCGATCAGCTGGAAGCGGAGCCCAGGCTACGGCATCAGGTGAATTTTTTGGTAGGGCGATCCCTGTGTGGGGGGGGGGGGGGGGGGAAGGGTGGGCAACGGTGGTACGTCGTTAATAAAGAATACGCCTTGGGCAGCAACGCATACCATTGGCATTCGCGAGCGCGCAGCATCTCGTTATTCGATATTAATAACGAGCGAGCCAACGAAGCGGAGAAGCGGCTACCCGCTCGCTGGCCGCTCCTTCTGGTAGATTCGAATCATTATAATGATCCAGCTCGCTACCGGTTAAAATTTAAAACATTCCTTCGACGGGATGGAGAAAGAAAGAGATACGCTGGCGTTCTTTTCGATGATCCTCTCATTCTCCTCGATGGTCATTTGGTACTTCTAATCACGTGCCTCTCGGGGTTATAAATGACCCTTTGCTTTCGTCTCGTGCTCCATCTTGGGTCCCTTTTGCCGATTCTTTCTTTCTTTTTTTCTTTTTCACTCGTGGATCTCTCGATTCGTATTGCAGCCGCTTGCAGCTGATCATGTTTGGGTCCAGAAGTGATAATTCTGCAGGATCACGGCACGAGGAATTTTAAAAGTAAGGGAGAAATTTGTGTCAAAGTTCTTTATACCCTGATGTTAAATAATTAATTTAGCCTAGCTAGCTGGCAACTTTGGACTCGAATTTCTCCCACGTTTCGAAACATTGCACCCAACAAAATTGCAGTATTACTGGCTTCAAGTTTCCCTGTAATCGCACGAAGTTCGAACCTAATCAGCATCGTCGTGCTCCGCGTCATCTCGCTCGAACTCATCACCGTTCAAAGTTAGAATCATCGTTTCTATCCAGACAATAACGGTTGACGCGTGTGCACCAGAGGATCGAGCTCGTCGATCCAGAGAGGTTCGGTCGACGAGGTTGTACGGGTCACATTCCACAGGGCATTATTTCCTCGCTCGCCGCGCGGACCAACAAAAGGCAGCTTCTTTCAAAAGGAACTCACCCCCTGCGCCTACCTCTGCACCAGCTGCTTCGCCGTCTTTTCTCTGCCTTCCTCGTTTCTTCTGCTACGCGTAGCCGGACAGGCCTCATTAATAGTATTCACCGAAGAAGATTCCAGCTTGATCGCGTTGTGTGCTCGCTTCTCGGTTACGGGACGATACCCTCCGTCCCCCTTTTTTTCCCTCGATCCAAACCGAACCGGATAACGCATTTAAGGTTTCTAACGAACTTCGGATGATACATGGGTTTGCCGGATTAAGCGACCGCCCCGGGATCCTCGCGACTCGGGACCAGTCGTTCGCTGTATTTTCGGCCCCGGTATTCCCTTTGTCGAGGCTCTGAAGCTCTTCGTCGCAGAAGCAGCAAGTGTTACGCAGTTACGCATGCTTTTAGGAAAGGATGAATCGTTGCTTCGTTTAAGATGGTTCGACTCTTTGCCATTTTTGGTCATTTTTATTAGCCTACATCTTTATAAAAGAGGAAACATGGTAGCACGAACAATCGCGAGATACCTTATTTCTGTTACCCTCAAGCAAGTTGAAACCGAGAAGCCACCCAGCTTGAAAACAGCGCGGGACGAAAGAATCCCACGAATGTATATCCAATCAAACATTGACCCTGCCAAGGGAAACATCCTCCTCGCCACTCGGTGGATCACGATCACCCACCACCTCCATTCGAGGAAGGTGCACTCCGACTCGTTGCAACGTGGTGCAGGAGGTTACACCCACACCGTGCACGGTGGGACGCGACGGGGGGTCACGTGATTTGTGGCTGCCCCGAGAAGTCACACAGCGGCTGATATATTTTACGGGCGGTCTCGTCCTCCACTTCCACCCCTCTTCGGCTCCGTTCTCGGCCAGCATCGGGTACAGGCCGCGTATTCTTTCATGGCCACATCGAGGCTGCATCATACGTGGCCGTGCGTGGCCCGCGAGGGGCCAGCAGCCAACATTGTGCCACATACACGACCGGTCAGCCGCCTTTACACGCGGCTACATCGTATTTACATGAGAAAGGAGTCGTCTCCTCCTTTTCCACCCCGTTGCCCAGACCCTACGACCCCTCCTCCGCGTGATGGCTGACGAGGCGCCCCTCGAAGCTGCCTCCAGTGTAAACACGGTTCATCATTATCGCCGGGGGAGACTATATTTCAAAAGGCACGGCGCTCGCTTCTTTACGCTTGTCCCACGTCACTTTGGACACGGACCTCCTCCCTCGATCGTCTTACTATTTATACGCTTTCGCGCGACTAATCCTTTCGGTTCGATTCCCTGACCCTGTGGAACGAATCTTGAACGTAGGAAAACTGTGCCGATGACTTTAGCCTCGACCTGAATGTTCCTCAGGATTGTTAAGTACTTGAATGTCGGGCGTTAGGTTATTTCGTTGTTGAGAAACGTGGTGGACTGACCGTGCGTTATCGGTAGTCGATAATCGCGACGGGGCAACGCGATACAGGAAGAAATAGAACGACACAATCAAAGGCGTGCATCGAAGTAATCCAACGCAAACGGAACGCGGACGGTTGCTTCACGCTCGTCGATTATCGTTATCGCGCGTTGGATGCGTGCTCCCTCGTCGAGCGTCGGACCCCTCGAGGTTTATAAAAGAATTTAGACGCGGCCGAGTATTATCGGGGATATCCACGACGAGATAGCGGGAGGGGGAACGGTGTTGGAAAGACAGGTTGGTCGCCGCGGGGGTCTACCGCGAAGAACGTATGCAAGCAACGAGCAGAAGAAGAAGAAGAATAAGAAAAGCCAGCGCCAGTCTTTCGCCCGTTCTTTCGAATATACCTATATAAGCTCTCCCTCTCACCCACACGTTAAGAATCGTATCTACACGTGTGTACACGGCCAGTATGTATGCACTTGCGTTTTTGCCTCGCCGCTTTTTAATGCTTTTATGCCCACCGCGGACGAGCTATCGGGGATCTCGCGTCGTAAGTCTGGAACTTTATGTTTGCGCCGGCTAACCTTCCTCCTTCGCCGTCCCACCTTAACTTACGATTCCCTCGCATGCCCGCTACGTTCGCTTTCGCCTTGCTTGAGACGTTTCCCGTCGTCGTTCTCTTCTTTCTCCTCTTCGTCGTCGTCGTCGTCGTCGTCGTCCTCGTCCTCGTCCTGGTCGTCGTCGTTCCGCCTCGTCTTTTTCTTCTTCTTGCTTTTGCTCGTTGCTGTTGCCCGTGTTGTTGCTGCCGTTGTTATTGGCAATATCGGCGCCGGCGGCGACGCTCACGGCTTACCTGCGCCTCGTAGATTATCCGCCGCTTCGTTCGGCAGAGAAATTTCCACCGAAGCATAAATTCCCTGCTTCATTGCCGCGAGACCGCTGCGGTCCTTCGATGAACTCTGACTCGATATTCTGGGCTGCGAAATCTCGTGGAGACTCGGACCAGAATTCACTTTTCTTTATTAACTCGACAGAAGTTCAGGCTAACGTTTCGTCTTTCTGATCTAACCGATGCTTACACAGTGGCAGCATATCTGATACTGTCTAACATCAACCTCTGTTATAAAATAGATGATTACAATTTTGAAGATTCTGGATTCGATTCTTATATTTTATAGAAGTTTCTGCAACATTTCTTCGTGCAGGATTTTTAGGCGTGATTCATCGCCGTTCATCTTCAACGTCCTCCGTTCCTGCAAGACAAAGAGGCCGGTAACTAACTGGCGCATCGAAAATCATTAAACCTTCGAGCGGATCCACGGAGCCGAAAGAGTATTAATAATAAAGCTTCGTTACGCCGCGGGAGGCGTCTGGTATAAGCCTACGCTCGCGAATGACCAGTTAAAGCTCGGTTCATACTCGCGCCTTCGCGTCGATGTTACCCCGAGATATCGATATCCCGCCAGGACGGGGTGCAGCGGACGGGGTTTCGTAGCAGACAGAGAGACGAGGGAAAGCTTATAGACACCCTCAGCCATCCACGGAGCCACTAATGTATGTAATTGATCTATTGTGCGATGCATTAGCCCTACGGCACCAGATAGGTTATCCTCTATCTGGAGGGTGGTGAGGGCGCTAAGGAATGGAAAGGACCTTGATGGAACAACCAGAACGCACGGTGGATAGGGATCTCCGAATGGGAAGCGGATTCAGCCAGGATTCGCTTATTAGTTCTTCGAGTCATTAGATTAGGCTAATGCATCCACGGGTCGTTTGGATTCTACTGATGTTTTCTTCGGTACGACGTGTTGAATGGCACTGACGAGTCCTTTCGCGCGATTCGAAATACAGAGGAAGCTGAAATCTTTCACTCGAATCGCTTAAAATCAAAGTTTGGATATTAAGTTCTGTTGGTTACTTAACCCTTTGCCACCGAAGCGTTTTTAATCTAATTTTCCAGCTACGCTTCCAGAAACCAACCGCAGTATGTCGGAAGAAAAGTGTTATGAATATTTGAGAATCTGTTGATTTTTATTCCCTTCCTTAACTTTCTATATTTTGAAATTTCGCATTTTAAAATACTCCGCTAAATTAAAAGGGTTAATACCTTCGCTTGTAAATCTATCCTGAATTTGTAATACTACAAACAATATACAATGTTATCTATTAAATTTGACCTACCAAAATATCTCATGGTCCATCAACGTTAAATTATATTCCAAACTTCTTTCAATTTGTATTTGCCTGTGAAACCACAATTTGCGGTTTTCCAGTTTCTTGCTCTTCAGCGTGGCACTCGCGAACTCGCCACATCCGGTCAGAACTCGAGCGATTTCTTTTTTTTTTTTTTCTTTCAATTTCAAAGGAAACCACGGCCGGCTTGTTATTCCCTCTTTAAGCGAAACGGTCGAGCGATGGCGCAGGGATATGCTTGTCGACACGTCACCTCGCATGACTCAAAGCAACCCCCCGTGTTTCTTCGGGGTTGGAGCACCAGGTAACCGTTTATGCGGTGTACCGCAACCAGAGGGCTCATTGACATATTTTGACTTTGTCGCTCGTTCTCGAGCACCCTTTTATTTCCCCCTCCGCACTTCGCCGTTTATCTGCATTCGTTACGTTGCGGTTCTCTTCGAAAATCGTACGATTTTAACGATCCCGAAGATTGGGGTTCCGTGTCGCAGACCGACCCGACCCGACGTGGCGAAGGAAGGAAAGAAATCGTGCATGCACGAAACAGATGCCCGTAATTGGAACAGGACGTCGCAAATTACGCGACCGTCTTAGAACGAGCTCGCGATATCTCGATGACGTGGTGGTTAATCGGTCGTAAGGAAATCGCCGGAAGCGTTGCTTTTGTTTTCGCCCACCTCGACTATCAAATTTATCCAGACGACGACCACGTCCGTTGAAGAGTTTCTTGACCGCTCACGAACAAACTTGACATGTGTTGAACATATAATTCTATATTCGTAAGAATATAATATTGAAAATTTCCAATTTCCTAAATTGCCGTCGAAGGATATGATATCTCCGGCAGGAGCTAAATAATTAGGAAACCGTTGGAAATTAATTTCCTCGAGAAAGTGTTTCTCGGGAAGGGACGAACGCCTCGACCGGAAGTCCTCAAGCGTCCCGTCCCAAGCACAGAGGCGCCTTCGGGCCGTGGCCTGGCCGAGAAAACTATTATCTCGAGTTGATTATGATTGCATGACTGTGAAATTGGTCGGGGCAAGGGCGGCGGTGGAAACAGAAGAAGGGGCAAAGAGGGGTTGGATGGTTGCATGACTCCCGAGTTTCTCGACAACAATCGTAACTAGCTTTCGGTAGCGGGCGTTCCAGGGTGGAACCACGCGGCGTCTTCCCACGTCAGCGTGACGGACAGACAAGCCTGACGGACTGACAGACAGCGCGACCGGTAGCTTGTATTTTATTCAATGGCCCCGACGACCGAACAATTACGAGCGTTCCGCGTGCGGGCACGCATCGTGCAGGATGCGGACGCGGGATTCGCCGCAGGATACTTTGATTGTGCGAGGGCGACCGGTAATTAACGTCGAACGATTTGCTACGGGAAGACACGAGGCCAACGATGCGCAACCCGCTTTTTTTTTTTTACTAATCTGTGCTGGGTCATCTGTGACCTGTGCCGATGAAAACTGATTCTCTGTGATCGCCGCTTCGTAAAATTCTTGCTGACTTTCATGTCTATATCTTTGAACGTTATTAATGGTGATGGATATTTGGAGCTACTCCTTGTTAATTTGCAAGCAATCCAAGCATACGGTTTTATTCAAACCTCAGATGTTTTGAAAGTTGAAAATACCGATGGACTTTCAAAATTATCGAAACTTTCAGGAGTTTTAAAATCATTAATTCGTGAACAATTATATTAATTCTTCGGTACGGATTTGACAAATGTCTACTATCACATTTATTTTTAGTTAAATGGTACATTAATGGTACATTACAGAAATGAAATAAATAAAACATAAAGTAGTGCAGGGATTGTTGAAAGAATTTTGAAAATTGTGTTGTTGTAAACTCTTCCCATTCCAAAACAAGTATATAAAATAAAGTTCCATTCAATTAATAAAAAAAATCGTCTTTTAACGCCTAACCTCGATTGTCTGTTCCGATCCAGATCTTCAAGATTTTTGACACATTAACTCGTTCCAAAATCCTATCTCGTCACATGTAACAAAATGAACATCGTTTCATCGTCCTCGCAACGACAGCCCCGTCTCCGTTCCCTTAATTAAGCTTCAAAAAAAAAAAAAACGCCCGCACCCGTAAAAAACGTACGAGTTGAAGCGTCCAAAACGCGGCTCATTCGGTACCGCGAGCTTCGTTCCTTTCAACCCTTCCGCGTCGTCCATTGTGGTGAGTTCGCGACGGCGGAGCGGAAAGCAAGAGGGAAGGATAAAAAGAAGTAAGAGGAGGGGAATATAAAACGGGAATTCGAGACGAGCCGTCATCGCGAATAATTGGACCGCTAAACGAATCCTTCTGAAAAGTTGGCCGGCTCACGTTTTCGACTCACCGCTCGGTTTCCCAGGGATTAACGGCCGTCGCCGGATCTTTGTTCCTGAAATTAGGATCCGGAAGTGGATTTCCAGTACGTCGTGACTTTTAAGCCGCTGTCTTTTTGCGCGTCGTTCCGAGGACAATGGTTGCTTCCCGCTCGACGCTGTCCCGTTCTCGGCGGCGATGAAATTTCCATGAATGGGAAACGTCGCCGAATCACGACGTACCCTGTCGCGTTCTAATGAAACCGAGCCGCGAGAATCGGGTCCCTTCGAGCCGCGATCGCACTCGTTCCCGAACCGAAATTTCCAATGGACGGGAGCACACGGGATCCTCTCGCGTTGTCCTCCTCTTCCACTCGGGTCTCGTTTCTTTCGCGGCGTGCCCTCGTCGTCGCGCATCGCATTCTTCTATTTCACCGTCGAGAAAACCAATTTCCTGGTACCTAAATTACGCGAGCTTCCCGCGCCCACCACCCACCCGGAGCGTTGAAGAGTAACAGAGAAAGAGAGAGGAAAAAAGTCCAGTGTAATATCGCAAGTTTCCTCCCTTCTCGCTCTCCCGGGCTCGTCTAGCGCGGCTTTCGCGCCGAAGCGCCGCAGGGACGGCCAGGAACGGCTCGAGCAAAAACGTTAATTTGAAAACGTCACAGTTTAATTTAAAATTACGTAAGTAGGGGGTTGGTTCACCCCCTCGCCCCGCCCCACCGCGAGCACCTCGTTTCCGTTCCACACTTCCAGTCTCTTTCCTCTCTCTCTCTCGGCACTCTTTTTCCCTCGTGCTTTCGCCGCCATACCCCTGCACCGAACGCTTCTTGTCTCCCTCGCGAGAGATTCCCTACGCCGGCACTCGCTTCTTCAGCACGCTTGCCACGGCATTCTTGCGATCGTGGTAATAATAGACGCGAAGTTTCGCCCGCGATTCCACCTCGCTTCCATCGTCGGAACGATTGCAATTATTCAAGGAACGAGCGGAATTCTATCCTCTTGTGTTTTTTTCATCCCTTTCGCGGGGGTGGGTGGTCGAAAGTCGTATCGGATCACGATCCGGTTTAATTTTTTTTTTGTCGCAATTAATGAACGAATTCGAATTTCTGTTGGCGAAGTTACGCAGAAAAGGACAGGGGCACCCTGTATATACATGGTGTTAAAAAAGAACCATTCAATGTTTATATGGTATATAAGACGCACTGTACTGAGTAAAAAAAGCCTTAGTAAACATAGGTCGAAAGGTCAACCTATGATGTTTGCTAGTATCATGATTGACTTACTATTGGACTTTCGATATTTACAAAAGATTTTCCACGTTTCCTCCTTCCGTTTCTATACACTTTCTATCGAATTATTTAACAAGCATCGTGAATTCGGTCACGTAATTTAGAGTTTAACACCCTGTATATTCACCAAATATGAAGAAAATTAAATGGGTCAAATTAGATGGAACACCCTGTGCGAACTGTGATAAAATCCAGCGGTGCCACTTTACACTTTACACAATTGAATGCTTTCAAGGATTACAAAGAAATTTTTCAATTCTGTTGTTCGTCAAAAACAGTCTAAGGAATGACGTTGATACACAAAAGATTCGTGGAAAATGAGTTCTAAAGAGTCAGCAGGTGTATCAACACCGTTACAACCACGATGTAAAACATCCCGAATAATTTATTTCTTCTGATTCGTCGAACACCTCGGCCAAATACCAATATTCCCACCGAAGTTGTCGATCGTTTCGCAACGTTCCGGTAATTGATCAGCCTGGTATCGATAAGAGGCACGGGGACACAGCCGGCCAATAAATATTCCCGTCGCGTTCCGCGACTCCGGTACACGCTACGTGTCTCGTTGGAAATTATTTATTAACCGTCTTCGTTGGCGACGAGTCAGTCTGGCCGCGTCCGATTGGACTCGTTTCGTCGTCGCGTTTAATTCCCGCTCGACGAACGTTTGCATAATGCAGAGACAGGTGAAAGGTTCCACGGCTTTTGCCTCTATGATTCTATCGACGAATTCGAGCGGAAAAGGTCCCCGCAGCTGTCCCGGCGATCGAAGCCGGGTCTCGCTTCGTAGGCGAGCAAACGTTTCGCGCCGGGTCCAGAAATATTAATGCCTCGCGGAACGCGGAAAGGCCCTCTCTATTTTATTATGTGCAC
Organism: Stelis phaeoptera; assembly: GCA_943735885.1. NCBI lineage: Eukaryota > Metazoa > Arthropoda > Insecta > Hymenoptera > Megachilidae > Stelis > Stelis phaeoptera. Next base: position 5,954,265 of record OX030939.1, on the reverse strand, counting down.
GCGGTCCAAGATTATCGGTCGTCGGACACGCTGCTTGCTGCCAGCTTGGCCAGAGTTATAACGCGGCTCGTGATAATTTAATGCTGACCATCGAACACCGTAAATTCGAACTAGCAGCGTAGGTGAATCTATGAATCGCGAGCAATGTTCGTCGTTGCTTCGCGCTCGCGATACGAGATCTCGGGGACCTAAGACGATGAACGAGCCTCGGGTGTTGTCCACGGGGTCAGATCGATAAATAGCACCCCATTCCGCGGTGACTGTCGGTTCGAGTTTTCAGGAAGGGCGTTTGGTATTATAATTGCAGGCCTGATCAAGCCGGGACAGGTGTTATATTTTCAATCGTAGACATTCATTTTAGAATTAATACACTTACGTCTATGCTGTTACTTATCCAAACCATTGAAGTTTGTGTAGCAAATCAACAATTTCTACGTTACTGATCCTTATCGATATGAATTAACTCGACGCTGTTTTATGAAACGATGTTAATGACCCCGTTCTACAAAACGAACCAATCGTGGAAAGGAGATTCTGAATACTATCGATGCTCTACTGATAATATGAAGAAATATATGCTGGTCTCATTGCAAAAAGAGACGGAGCTACGATGAAAGTTTACCAAAGTAACCTAAGAAAAATCAGCGGGATCGCGTTAATTAATCCGCTGTTGACGATCGCCAGCTTGATACCAAGGCGACTCGGAGAGTCTTCTTCATGCCCGACGATAAAAACAAGTTTACGGTGTTTTATTCGCGACGGTTGCCGAATAATTCCGGAATAACGAGGTCTGACCACCGTCGCCGCGTCGTCGTCGGTGTTTTCGAACGTCGCCGGCCTGCTTCGTGGAAGACAAACACTTCGGCCCGACCAGATGGAATGTCGAAGATCGCGATAGGCTAGCGTACCTACCGCGCCGTGGAACCTGATACGAGAATCCGCCAGAGAGACCAAGGCATCTCGCGAATTTGCCGAAGTACGACTCTCGAATCGTTCTTCCTTCTTTCTTTCTTTTTTTTTTCTTCTTAACCCCATCCCTCCCCCTTTTTCCGACGTTCATTTCGAGCTGGCCGTGTGTCCTGTTAGAACGAACACTCGTAAAACTTCAGGCTCCATCAAGAGGGCCTCGTTGGGGTACCGCATCGAGGATCCTCGGTGTTTTTGACCTCCCGAGCCCGGCTGAAGACTCGAATTGTTTCATTCGAGATGGTTATGTTCGAACAAAGATACTTTGTACTTGCATCGTAGAATACGTTGGAGAGATACTTTTTGTTAATGGTATAATTGGTTTTAATCGGTAAATTAACACGTTGACTGCCACAGTGAAAACGGACGTGGGTAGTCAGACACGCTGAAATCCTAATTATTAACAACACAATCAACTAATTTTCAAATTTAACTTTTCAATTCGATAGCTAGCATTATTAGCTTAATGTTAACGCTATCCGTGGTTTATTTTATCATTTCTGTTGGTAATTACAATTTGATTGTGAAAAATTTCGCAGCCAACGTGTTAATCTTGACCGTGACACCTTTGCCTTTGTTCGTTTGATAATTCTAAATTACCACGCTTTTTTACTATAATATACCAATCGGTAATAAATGAATTGAAATGCAGTGGATAGTGGAAGCAAAGAGTCGTGTTAGAAAATTGTTTCATTTCACAAATTTGACGTGCTTTAGCTCCAGGATCTCCTGCATCCCACATAATTCGATCCAGCCACAATCTCGAGGATATTCCTCGATCCCCGTGTATTCCGGCTCGTCGGATTCCTCTTAATTCATGTTTCTTTCCAACTTTTTATTCTCTCCTCCGACCGAATGTTTTCCTTTCTCCCGCGAGCGGGACATTCGAGAAGAGATCTCATCTGACAGCGATGTGTTCGTTGCCACGGCTGAACGTAATAATACGGGCTCGTTGCAGGCTGGTATCCGCCGCGATCGCTCGCGCCCTTTTCCTCCCTTTCCCGTCGGTTCGGGTTACGCCTTTCGCCGACCGGTGTACAACTCTTTCGCCGGCTCGCCTCTCCCGCCCGTGCGAAAACGTCACTCGTAAAAAGGGATCGAGATTTCATCTACGGTCCCCCCGATACGTGGACAAGACAACCTGCCGCCCTGAAGTCTTGCTGTTTATGCTTCTCGGAATCGCGATAAATTTGCGTCCCCAGGACTGATAACGCTCGTTAAGATCGTTCGTTTATAGCGTAATTGAAGCGTGGTTGTCAGAACGTTCGCTAACCTAAACCGTTCTCCTTTTTTTTCTGTTACAGGTGAGTACCATTGGATGCCGCTATTCTTCTCCGCGTCATTTGGTAAAGTATCCTAACGGCTTTAAATCGAAGGCTTAATATTGTCATGTAACTAAATTTGTATCCTACGATTCACAATCTGTCAAATCTCACTCCAACCGAAAGTGTAGGAAAAAAACTAATCACTCGTCGGGCAAAAAAAAAATACCGGAAACAAGGTAACGAAGAAGAAATCTTCCCAGGAGGATTGTACAGCGGAACAAGACGTAGTTTTTCGAGGAAGGGCCTCTCGAATATCCACCGACTGGTATCCCCCGTCGCCAGCGATTTGTCAAAACCGGCGTGGCGCCTGTCATTCGTCTCTTTACCGTGCGATCGTTAACGTGGATAGGAGTAGAGAGGTGGTTCGGGGAGACAGCGGCGGGAAAAAAAAAAGGAACGAGGATGGACCGAGGGTTCTCCAAAAGAAAGACAAAGAAAACGCTGGTTCCACGGCGATATTATCTCTTCCATGCCGCGGCGCAAGTTCCCCGTGGCACGACCGTGGGCCCCCCCGGCGGGCGCTGCGTGTGTTAATTTGAATCGAGAGAGATTACGCGGCGACACCCCGCGGCGAGCAGCCATTTTGTATCAAAATGTCGATAAAGGAAGTCAGTGGTCGACCCCTGTGCCCGTGTACGCGTCCCGGCGAGCCACGATCCGTCTCCTAATCGTCGGCTACCCTGGTCAGACTTTCTTCGTGATCTAAGCCATAAGAAAAAAGAATCTATGTACCAGACACTTTTGGTCAATTGCTTTTGCATTCGGTCACGCGTAGAATTCACCTTGTTCGGTAAACCAATAATCCTTCGAGTTGATTCGAAGGAAAATGAGAAAATATGATTGTATAGTTTCTTTTCAAAATTTATCGTTCCGACAATTATTAAAGCAATCTTGTCAGAGATGCGAGATTGGATCATTTTTGTTAACTTTTTATCTCTATTTTCTATCTATAACGAAATTATCGTCTTGTAGTATCGTGTCACGCGTGGGGCCATTGACTTTCACGTAAGGAATTTTGTTTCAAATCAAATATAACACAGTACACGTGATATTAGGGGAGGTTTAAACTATCGATCGAATTCAGTTCAATTTTCTTTCGTGTTCATCTACTAGCCTCGTCGTATCGAAATAATATCAAGTATTGAAGCAGTGAATAATTAACAGTAACAGCCACAATTGTGGAAATCCTGGGGGGACAGAGTGAAGTACAATCATCGCAAAAAAGCTGGGTGCGCCGAAACCTTTTTCCATCGACCGTAGAAAAAATCTGATCAAACTTTCTGCGATTGCGCCCACGCTACCTTAATCACCTTTCGATCCCGACCTATCGTTGACGCCCCCATTAGTCATTTATTAGTTGTCCATTGTTGTCTCCAGATTCTATGACGGCCTACGAAACGCGTTGCCGGTCGAGTATCGAGCCCGTCGATCATACCCAGTCGGGATTAATTCAATCCAACGGTTGGTTCAGCGCGTTTTTCCAGTTTCCTAGATCAGATCCACCGACGGAAGCCTCGTTCCATGACGTCGGGTGGGTGGACACGAGGAATTCGGACGAAGTTATTGGAGTTCCTCCTCCGGAACGTAGGCGGCAGCATTTCACCGAGGTATCCGACGAACGCCGACGAACTTTGACCCAGTCGAGCAGATTTATTCGATAGACATTTTTGAACAGGTGAATTTTTCTGTCCTAAAGTCGTGGGACTTCTGGCGGCTTGTGTACACGTTATATCATCGCCGACATCGTGTAATTCTGCTCGAGCATACGCGATGGTCCTCTTCTGGTTCGCGCGGCAACACTCTGCACCCCATAAATAATCTTTGAATCATCGTCGCTTGCCCTTCGTTGTTCGCCCGCCGCTCGAACACCGTCGCCGGAAACGCGGATACCCTCGGTCGCGACCTTACGTCCCGCGAAACGACGGAGAATTATGATCCTGGTTCTTGTTGCGAAACATTTGCCCTCGTTTTGACATTTTCTAAACCCTTCGAAACTTGTCTCGAGGCTTATTAAATAAAACTTAACTATTGAGATATAAATAACTATTATAATCATAATCGAGAAAACGATATGAAATCTGATATGGAAAGGATTTTGAAAATTACTCAATTTTCTGTTGGAAACTTTCCTTTTTCCTTTTAAGATTTTCCTTTTTTCCAAAAATAGTGTTTCGTTTTGCAGTTTGATTTATATTAAATGTTCTACCGCGACATTTGGTTTAATATTTTCGGGGATGTTGCGAGTGACGGATAATGTGACACTTTTTCGATTCTTCGGGACGACGTTCGCTGGTGTATCTTAATCGTCTCGAAACGATTCTTTTGAAACAGTAAGATGGATTATAGTTGGCGTGCGTCGTACAGGGTTAATAATGTCGCGACGACACGTAGAAGATGCGATTAAAATGATTAATGCGATCGATTAACATATTCTTAGCCCGTAGCCGCTACTTGCCGCGAAAGATTATGATTTATATTGAACAAAACGCACGATGCGTCGAATGTGACGGTAAAATGATGCATTTCGCGTTGAATCGCTTCGAAATCGTTGGATTTGATCGAGGGCGGTGTAAGCCCAGTTTTATTGAGACAAATGTAACTATGCCTGTTATTACGGTTTAAGTTACGAACACGCGTGTTGCTGTAAGCCACTCGGTCTGAATTAATTCAATCCGTTGGATCAGAAATTATTAACCCGTTTGCTGTGACAGACTCCAAGTAAAAAGCATCCGTGAACCAATTTTATAATAACTCGACTTTCCGGGTTGACTGGAATAAAATGGTTCTATTTATAGGATTACGTTTGCTTTTAATATTCAACGATGGTATAAAATATCGACCATATCGAGCAGAAATAGCCACGTCTAATATAGCACACGACGATACGAATTATTAACGGTATCGAGGATATTCATTCTAATTTAATACTCTAATTTGCTGTTTCAAATTACCCTCTCATTTGCCCTTTCACTTTTTCGATCGTGATCAATTTTAACTCTGCATCAACGTATTAATATTTAACTCGACCTCGTGGTATTTATTACCTTTTGCAATATATGAATTTCGCAATGTCGATGACCCAAATGGCAGCCATAGTTGTAACGAAATACTAATTTAATTAAAAATATTCCAATCTCTCCGCTTCGCGATTATTTTGCCAAATCGGAAAATCTTCAATTATCCAAAAATATTTTCCCATCGCACGCAGTCGTTTGAAAGCTGTCAAAAATTCGTTGGAATTCTCTTCTTCGTCGATTGTCGATATTGCAGCAGAATTTCACGGGCGACGATCAATCGTGTCCCCATTGTGCACAGTTTTCAGCCAACCGATTTACCGATCTCGCGCTTCCGGTCGATACGGGAGCGCGGGAACCGGCCGCGCGTATTGCGGAACACGCGGCAGGCACCACGGCCGATCAAATGCTCGCCGGAGCGTTTCGCGCGGAAGACGAGCGGACGCAGGCACCGGTTGCGAGCCGGCCGGTGTACTCGTTTCACGGGATCGGCTGTGCGCCAATTGTTTGCTGCACGCCCGATTAAACGATCATTGTACGATTTCACGAGACCGGTAGTGACGCGAGAACCGAACAACCCGCGCGGAATATTACGTTTCCAGATCGCGCTCGATTTGCCCGTTTGGCTTCGCGAACGATTTCGAACCGTTTTGTACTTTATTTGCAGACAAAATAACACTAGTCTCCTTACACGTGAAATTGGAAATATTTTATAGCATTTAAAGAAAATTGTCGCGCGTAAAGATTTCAAGGTAATTTGAAAATCTTATTTTGGATAATTGCAAGTGTTACGTGGAACCCGGGGGGATCTTTAAAACAGACTTAAATAAGATCGAAGGATAAATCACGTTTCATGAACCACGCACCTGCGATCGTGTGCGCCAGGGTGATAGATCGTTGGCTGGAAGAACTGTCCGGGAATAAACAGCCACGTCAGCGTGATTCGGTTGATTTCAGTAAGCGAGTTTCTTCTGGCTGATTCCGATCTGATTCGCGCCAGCTAAAGGATCGCCGGTGAATTGATTGCGATCGTTTGGACACCCTGTAAGTCAGTGCGGATTAATTTTCAATCCAAACCCCGTTGCAATTAATTCTTTCGACCTTGTCCGACCAGATTACGTTCCTCCGTCTCTTCGCTACGTTCCAACAATATTTCCTGTCTGTTCGATCACATTTATTTAAAGCGTTGTAATGGCTCAGAATTTAATCGCAACGAGCGAGGAACAAGATGTACGATTTTTAAAGCCATTATCAGGAAGGCGATAAATTTAGTAGGAAACTGTAGAAATTAGGGTGGAGGCTGTCGGTCAATTTCCGAGGAAAGGGTGGAGCAGACAGAAGCAACGGAAGAGATTTTCGCGGACAATGGAATAAAACTGTTTTACATCCACGCACCAGATAACGATACCCTGATATCTGTTTAATTATCTAAATTGTATTGCCCCTTTATTCAAGGCTGGCAAACACGCGACCGAACAACCCTTTGTTTCGACCAAAGCGAACCGCCTTTTGTCTTTTTCCTAATTTTACTTTCCACGCGGCTCGTTCGCCTTTCCGCCCCTTCGCGACCATTATCATCTATATATCATAAATTTCCGATCGCCCGTAACGAGAAACTTTTCAGAAAACGTTACTTCCTCGACGTTTCACACACACACGCGCGCGCGCGCGCAGACGGAAGGTGCACGGAATTCCTTTCGATTTTTCCGCGTCGCTGGCTCGAGCTCGTAGCAGAAAATCGGATCTGCAACAGGGTCGAGAGTCGAGGGCAGGGTGTGTGCGGTATCGAGACGAAGATACCGCCCCCGCAGGTTATAGGAGGACGGAGGCCGGATTTGTAATAAGAACGTTGGCGTATAAAACTGTCAATAAGCGCGCTGACCCCAAACGTAATTTCGTAGCGTCTCTCTTGGCGTTGCAACGGCGGCAGCTGGCCGGGGATCGAAATAGAGGATGAAAACCGTAGAACCAAGGGAGAAAGATGGGCCGAACACGGATGGAGAGAGACCGAGATGAGAGGAGAGGGAAAAAAAAGAAAGGCGGCGAGTCTGTACCGAGAAAGAGGAACGAAACGAATCGTCGGATGGAAGAGCGAGAAACGAATCGAACAAATCGAATGAGAGAGGGTTGGTTCAGCGGTGAAGGGAAAAAGAGAAGAAGAAGAAAAAGGGGGAGGACTGACAGAACGAACGAGGAGGAAAAGGCAACGAAAAAGAAGGGAAAAAGGAACGAAGGAGAAGAATCCGAGAGTAAGAGAGCGGAGTGATGGCTGCGAGAGCGCCTCTGCCGGGGTTATATGGAAATGTTGGTCAAATATATCATTCCGGCTTGACAGTGCAATTCTCTTATCTGCCTCGCGCCGCCTGCCGCTCTCTACCCCAAACCATTCGAGCTCCAGGGGCGGATGGAGCTGCTGGTGGAGGCGAAGCCGGGCTACCGGGTATGGGGATGCCAGATCGGGGGCTGAAGCGGCCGATAGAGGATCTGCAAACACGCTGCTGCCCTCCTCTCTCACCCTCGTCCTCTTCTGCCAGTATCCACACGCCCCCGCCGAAAACCCTCCCCGCTCGTCTCGTACGTTCAACCTCGACGCTATCCGCCAGAATCTTCCCCAACCTTCGCGACCACCGAGTTCGCTTTCTCTCTGCGTTCTTCGCGTATCTACGTCGCTCCAACGAGATGACGAACTGCCCTGACGAAATGGAACGGAATGTCGAGCTTTCGAAGCGAACGCGGCTTGGAATTTTTCCTTGGGAGAGAGAAATTTATCTTTCATGCAACGCCTTTTTTAAATATTTATTTCTTATTCGAGATCGGAAAGTATCGAGGTTAACTTTCGTATTCACGTGGTTGAAGAGCCTGTTCAGAATGACACGAAGCAAATAGAATTGATCGAATTTAACCCCTTGCTTTACGATTTCCTCGACAGGTGCGTCAATCAGAGAATCAAGGAAATTGAAATACATCCATCCCCCGATTTACACGGAAGATAGATTCCTGAGGAATTAAAAAATGACTGCAGGAATTTTTTTTTAATCCCATATTTTTACACTAGAACTACCGGCGTTCGATGTACCCTAACCTCAGAGTTGAAAATAAATTAGAAAATAAAATAATTACAATTCTTTATCTTGATGAAAGCAACGTATATCTCGACAGAAGCGTTTTAATAAATTTTGGAAATTAAAATAAGAAATTTAGTTAAAAACTGTGTAAAAGTAAATTCGTGTAAATAAAGTATCGTGTATCGTAAAACTTCACACTTGACAATCATTAACTGTGTAAATTGTAATCAGAATTAAGCTTAAAATTCAATTGTAATCAAAGTTTGAACGACAGAAGTCACAGATGAACAGTAAGGTGCGTCACGCGTGTTACGATATTGTAGGTCAAAGGGTTAATAAGTAGAAGAAATTGATCGACGTATGAATACCTTCAGTGCTCTAACTTTAACAAGATTCCTGCACCTCGTAACAATAATCTCAGAAGATAATCGCTTCTCGTCCATACTTCAGGGTATAAGTAAATGTATAACTTGCACGGAATTACAAGTGCCATCATGCTCTTATCTTAGTAGAAATCAATAATGTACTAAAGTAATTCTAGAAACAGTGCATGCTGTTGCGGAGGCAAATATTTGTACGATTTTATGAGTCACAACACGTTGCATCGTTATTCCCATCGATTTCTTCGACGTTTCGGTTAACACGAGACCGGAAGCGGCAGCACACGACTCATACATATAAACATGGCGGCGCGCGTACAGTTTCACGGCTGATGTATTGCCGGCACTTCGTCTGGTCGCTGGTAAACAGGAAAAATCGGTCGACACCGATAAGGAAACAGGGTGCCGGGGGTTGAATTTCGGCGTTGCCTTTTTTCGCGTTTCCACAAAGGGGCGATCGGGAAAATGAGGGGAAAGGGGGCGTCTAAAAGCTCCGGGACCGTGGAAATGTATGCACGTGGCCGTGTTTGCCAGGCTGGAACGTGACGGTGACGTGATCGATCACCGACTGGTGAAAATTAGGCCCGAAATTCGAGGATTCAGCGACGCGTTTCCCTGCAAGAAAACATCAAACCTTCTATTACCACGATAATGAATTTTGTTATAACAGACGTTCTAATAAAAATAACTTTCAGATTTGCATTAGACTTTCACAATGTCGTGTTTAACACGTTGAATGCCGCGGAGGTCACCGGTGACCGGCACCCGAAATTTTTCACAATTAAATAATTAAGAAAAGAAACAATGAAATAAACCACGGATACCGTTAATATTAAGCTAATAACGCTAGCTATTTGAAGATTAATCGACTGTGTCGTTAATAATTAGGGTTCTAGCGTGTCTGACTACATACGTCCATTTTCACTGTGGAAAAATCATTGAATCAAGTAGAAAAGTCTATATGTGGCGCGACGAAATTCGATCAGAATTATTGATACTTTCATGAGTTCTAAGAAAAAGAAACTGAAAGCGAACGTAAGAACTCGTGGCAACGAAATGGGAAAAAAGGTAGAAAATTCGCTGCAACCCGAAGCGAATACGTTTTGCCGTACGTCACTTTCGATTACCCGCGTAATTACCTTACGAGCATAGTTCCGCGACAGTCTCGTTATCTCAGCCGTGATAGATAGCGCAAATAAACATCTCACGATGGAACCAGGAGTCTTCGAGATGGTTAACGGCAGACCAAGAATAGCAACGCCTATTATTGCGTGACCAGGGGGTGAAGAGCGAAGGGTGCCGTCCGTTAGAGAAGAACTTTTGCCACGGTTGAAAGCTACGCCTTGGCGCTGATTCGCGTAAAAGTTGACCGTTCCTGATCCACCCACGTCGACCGGAAGAAATTCGCTTCGAAGAGAAGAGGAACTGTTCCTATTTTTTTCCAGCCGGCAAACGCGGTATGAGAAAAGAAAGAAGAACAAACGGTGAGCAGGGAATTGAAACGGGCGATCAGTTTCCCTTATCAGTCCACTCGTATCTCCGCTTGTAGTCCGCTCTATAATTGCCTCTTTTAACTAAGATTACGGGATTTAACTTTCGGATGAATGCGTGGCCTCGCCGCCAGCCGAGGCAGGGCTGGATTTTTAAATTGGTTCTTATAACTTTGAATACCCAGGGACAACGCTCGCGCGGAATCAAATCAAAGGCGTCTTAAAAAGTTTCGCGTTATCTGCTGTTCTTTCTATTTCTTTTCGACCCTCGACCCCTTTCTTCCTCGTTGTTTATAAGCATTCAGCTTTTGATTGAAACTAATTAGACGCGTTTCCCTGTAGCCACATTCGTAATTATTGCAGTCATACAAAACAGTGGCTGGTATAATTAAATTCATTTCTACCATAATAGAAATCTTTATTCGATAATTATTCTTCTATAAAGTTATTGTAACTTTTATGAAAAATAATATAGCATTCTGTACCATCGCTGAAATTCAAATCTTGCGCGACTATTTTAAAACACACGCAGAATTCTTTCTAGTGTATCGCTCCTCGATTCAAAATACGTACACCGAGTCCCTTTCGCCGGGCAGCAATCTCCTGCGAAAATCGACGAATAATTACGAAAGATTATTTCCCATGGCCGCAACAATTTAAAACGTCAGCCGCATTAAAAGGAAGAGAAAGCCGATCGTCGTCCTTTCCCAAGGATCCCAGCCTCGGTGTCGTCACCGGTCTTGACAGATCGCTGACGCTCACGAAAGGGGTTTCGTGACAGCCGCGTTATCGTGATTCGATTCCACGAAATCACGTTGATCCACGGCTTCGCAGCGGTCGCCCGTTTCGAGGATCTTTCGAGCCTGTCCGTGTCCGCTATCTCGGCCTTACGATGAATTACCTTCCTACCAATTTCCTGCGCCCGATCTCCGACCGGAGGAGCAATTAGAGGGGTGCACTCCTTGTGCATAGTAATTCGATGGATGGTCGTTCGATCAAGCAGACGGCCAAGACGGTGAGGAAGGAACGAAACGCCATCCTTTCATGGTCGACGGTATATCGAGCCATTATTTTCTGCTATATTTTAACGTAAAACCCTCCGGATTCCTGGAGCCATCGTATCGATTCCCGCAAGAAAGAATCATGGGGCGGGCGCACGCGGGCGAAGGGGAAACACAGCGAGCAGAGGAACGAAGGGGTGGCCAGCTTCGCACGAAGCTTTTCCTGCGATGCAATCTTTGAAAGGAGAGCCGCGTCATTACGTCGTGACGTTGGTTCACGGACCATTGCCCCACCCTCCCCCTTTCGGCTTTTCCTTTTCTTCTTTCCGCTGATCGTCGGGCCTCGTTCCTTCTCGATTCCACCGTAAAGGGGGGGTTCGCAGAGAAGAAACCCCGTGCTTACCCCGGATTCCCGATTCCTAGCGGCCCAATGACACATGACTCAACGCGCGACAACCCCCATGCATCAATCATGGCCCCCGTAACGGTGGCCAACCAACCCCTTCTTTCTTTACGTCGTTTGGAAGCAAATTTCTTGTTATCCAAGCGTTTTTCTTCCGCGTACCTTCGAGTGATTTAGCGCGGAGGAATTTTAAACATCAAACCTCGTTTCTGATACAGGAAATGAATTTTAAGTTATTGATCGGAAGTATTAGATGGAGAAAGTAACGAACTTGATGTAATTTAATTAGAATTAAAAAAGTCCCGCTTTAAAAAAAGAAATCAATATTTCCGAGTTTAATATCAGTTTTATAAAATTTTAATTAATGATTCGAACCTTTTGAAGAAAATCCATTCAAGCGAAAGGAATATGGAAAAAATCAACGAAGTAAATTTTCTTTCTTGTTTCTAATATTTTAGTTTTTATATTATAATTTATTCCTACCCCTCTCCCCCGACGTATAAAAAGTTTCTTAGCGTCCCACTTTATCTATCACGAAATACGGTCACTTTATTAACGTACCGCTTTCAGCGCTAAGTTGTGTTATTCCAAATTAAAACGTTTTCGTGTAAATATTGAAATTGAGAAAAGATTTATCGTATTACAAGATGTCGATGTCAGCGTCCAAATGGCCCACACACACTTGAGGTCAACCATGGTCTGAAAAATCTCGCGCAACAGAAGAGGGAACAAGCATCCTAACAATCGGTGGACCACTTTTCTCTGCCGGTTCTCGATCGAAACAGACCTCTCACCCCCACGAACCGTGTTCACAATAGACTCATTCACAGTTCCGTCGCGGCTTTATCTCGATAATGAAGCCACAAAGGAGAGTCTCTATTTACCCTGGCCGCCTCTCCACCTTCCTCGTTACTCTACGCGTCGGTGTGCGCTCTCCTCCGGTTTCTGGGTGGTGCGTCCGCCGGGATATCCGTGCTAACAAGGTCCACTTGGGTGGCGGACCACAGCTTTACCTGGTCGTTTGCTTCGGGTAATATTACCGCGAGACGTTTTGTAAGCGAACGAGGAGACGTTTAGCCACGGTGTATGGAACGAACGCGCACAAACGACCCGTTCGTTTACAAACTTGCCTTCGGTCAGCCGACACTTTTCAAAGATACTACCAAGTATTAGCAGGTTACTATGTTTTTTCTTTTTTTTTTTCCATTTTGAACAGAGGAGCCGGTCGAATAACGAGCGCATGCAAATCGCAGCCACGACCCTATCAGTTATTTTTAATGCCCGACGCTCGATACCGCGCCACCACCGGTCAACGGATTTATCCGTCCCCGAGCTTCGGTATCGGCGAACTTTATGGAATAACGTTGCCGATGTTAACGATTCCTATTGAAAAGGGCCCTGTGTCGATTTATGGAACGCTCGTTTCCTCGCATCGCGTCATTGTTGCCTCGTAGTCGTGACCGATCCTCCTGGTCCGGTTGGAAATGATGTATGGAAATGCGAGCCTCCGCGTCGTCACTGTGGATTATTCGACGACTCGCGTATTGTTCGACGAGTTTTTACGGGGATAGAGCCGTTCGCCATACACTTTGCTCCGTAAGGATTTCGGGTGGATTTATATTCTCTGGCACCGGGGATCGAAGCTTCTCTGAATTGATAGGCCGTCGTTAAAAGCGACACGAATAGCTTGTTCGACAGGGTTGCGGATACGTGAGACGTTGTTGTTTTTATTCGGACGGCTGGCGAGTTTTATAGCGCGTGGTGCGTCGAAAATTTCGGGACGATATAAAAATTGTGCACGAAAGTCTTAAAATTGAGTCTTGACTTTTTTCAACGTCCTTGACTTAATTCCATAGAGACAAATTTTCATTAAGTACCATAGGCGTACGGGGCACCTGTCTTCAGAATTATTAACTTAGATACTAATTTTCCAAAGTAAAGGATTCAAAAGTTACCGTGACCATTCAAAAATTCCTATTTATTAAATTTTATCGCGAGTTCGGTTGCCAATTTAATATTTGGGTTAATTTTCGTTATCAAGATACCTAATAATTTCTAATCCCAACATTATCATTTTCCCTAGAGAAACGAATCCTTTGTTGCCCGTCTTCCATTATTACCAGCTTCAAGAACCTCCTGTTTCGCGGTTAGCCTTCGCGGCTAGACGAGGAGATCAAGGTCAGAGTCGTAAAAGCAAACAGCACAGAGCAAAAAAGAATAAACCGATGACCGATCGATGCGATCGTCTCCGAAGACGCAGAATTCTCTCCTCTCTCTTTCTCTCTCTGTCTTTCCCTGCCATTTCCCTTACCACCCCGACTGGCAGACCATAAACGCAGTAGTGGGCCCCGGGTGCAAGCTCCGGGGTTTATTATCAGGCCGGGCTCCCAATTAAGCGGCAGCAGCTGTGAAAATTAATGGAGCACAGCTTTTAAGATGTAATTGGGCACATTCATAACTCAGGGTGGAAGGAGACTGGGCAGAGAAAAAGCCGGGGCCGTTGGTAGAGAAGAGAAACGAGAGACGGCCAATCTTCTCTGGCGCGAGAGTACACCGTTGTAATTGATACAGCTATATACACGTCGCGCTTTTTTCCTCGAATAAAACGGTGCCCGGCTGGCTGGTACGTTGTTTTCAATTCCACCCCGTGTAAATAAATAATCGTCCACCATGATAAAGAGTAGTTTTTGTATCTCGTCGATTTTGAGGAGGAAAAAATAAAAGCAAGTGAAACGAAACCCGAGTTTTCGATGGTTTGGTACTACCAACACCCTGTTGGCAAAACGGCGAAGGAAAAGAAGTGACGGAGCAGATAAGAAAAAAGAGTCGATTCGAGGGGGTTGGTAGCCGTTGCTTTCGCGAGATCGTGATAGCGACGATGTAATAATACCGAATGACGCGGCATTGTGCTCTCGAAGGGGATGGTTAAAGGGGGTGGCGGGGAAGCAGGTCGGGGTTTGGACGCCCCTTCAGACGCTCGTAAACATTTCGTAAATTTGCTCCACAGGTGTGCCATCGCGGCAACTAAGCCATCCACGCCCGACCGAATTCGCCTATTTACTTGCGCGACGGTACACCCTTCGCTACACAACTACCCCTTTTCTAGGGCTCGTTATCCCTTCCGGTCTGCTGATCTTTGTCCTGTAATTGCGACGTCTGGAACTTCTCCTTTCTTTTTTTTTCTTCGCTACCTCTGCGGTATTTCGAAAATTGCGATCGCGTACTCGCTGTGTTTCTTATCGCCGATAAGAGATGTTTTCATGGTTAGAGCTTTATTTTTTTTTTAACAAAATGACAGTTGCTCGCATACATTGGCAATGGTTTATTCGCAACACGACCCTGAGAAAAAAAGAACAACTTGATTAAATCTTAGTCTCAAATATATTCCATAAACGAGGACCGCAAACGTCCCCTTTGGTTTGCCTCGAATATTTCCTCGAACAATCTTCTCTAAAACAAAAACAACATTCATGAGAATTCTTTCCTTAAATCGAATAAATTCGAGCAAAGATATACTCTGTTTCAGTCTGAACGCGTTAACCCCCCATGAATCCTATTAACTTCGAGATAACATAAATTTCTAAATTCATAACTAATAAATTATAACGTAAAGGCGTTGGAAATATAGGTACTTGTAAAGATACTTCGCTGGTACTTTTTGAAAACGTAGAAAAATACAATCATGGAGGTTTAAAGACCCTTAGTCTGACGGCGGTGTTGGATTTGGTAATAGGTGGGTCGTGTCGGTGGTGTATCCATTGGATGGGTCCGAAGGTGGTTGTAGGAGGAGTGCAGGACGATGATGGTGGTAGAAGAGGTGGAGAAGGACGCGGTGGAGAGCACCGTTCCGGAAACTGCGCGCGGATGTTTGCTACGTACACGTCGTGCGAGCAATGGCGGCGTAACCCGCTCCACGTAGAGTGATGGAGGAGCTTCGTGCCCGGGATACCGGTTTCCGGTTCGGTTCTTCGCCGATAATCTCGATTCTGCCCTGCTGCACCTGCGTCTCTCTTTCCCCCTTCTCCCTTTCTTTCCAGTTTCTCTCTCTCCCTCTGGTTCTCTCGGTCTCTCTGTTCCGTCACGGGAACCGCGTAAAAATAGCACGAAGCTCCGGGAAGAAATATGTAAAACACGAAAGCCAGGCGCACGCTGCACGTACGCTGCTGCATTTCTTGTTTCCGCCGTTTCCCTGTTTAAACCCTTCCACCTCGCCTGCGCCACCCCCCAACGTGATGGCCGGGAAAATTACGATCTTCGGGCTCTTGCGTGGAGTCGCGAGCAAAATTTGATTCCAGCTAACTTCTCCTGAATTTTGTATAGTGAGGTGAATTCCTCTCTGTGGATGCGATTGATATTGAATATTACCATTTGGCTGTTTTCTGTAAATATCGTTCCAGTTTGAACCCTTTGCATTCGAAGTATTTTTAACCGACTTTGAAAAGGAGGTTACTCAATTCGACATGTATGTTAATTTTTTTTTTATGTATGTTCGCCGATTACGCCGAGATGGATGGACCAATCGGAACGAAACCTTTTGCATCTTGTACAGTATGTCGTTAATAATGCGTGTGATAGATATTTATAATAATATTCTATTGTAAGAAGCAATTGAAAGTCAGAAACTATGTTAAACTGCATAAGAAACGCGTATTAAAATCACTAAAAGTTCAAAGGGCTGCCAACAAAGTCCTGTTTCGAATTTCGGTATAAAGTTAGATCCGTAAGAAAGTAGAAATCTTCCCCTTTAATTCGGTTTTTGATTTACATCGATATCTTTATCCGTTCCTGAGATATCGTCGTGTGAAGACAAACGTAATTTTTGTAGAAATTCGCTGCCGCCGCACGCTTGGACCCAGACAGCGAGTGTCTAGCGTAGCGGTCACGTGGTCATTGTCTACGTCTAACCCTTTACTATTCCTGGAAATGCGTATATGAATTTCCTAGAAAAAAGTCTGCGGCCTATTCGGGATTACCCTCGTACGCGCCGCCCGCTATACAAACTTTGAAGCCCTATATCTCAGGAAATAATTAAGATATCGCATTGCAACAAATTGCGTTATTATGTACGCACTTTCCTCTATCTTCTGAGCTACCTACTGCGTAAAATTTAGGCATGTTTTTTTTTTATATTTATTGGCAGGAATTTCGCCGCCGTTGAATGTTTCGCGTTGACCTGTGGGATCCTTAATGCGTCAAGTGTTTCCTGTTAATTTAGATGTAAATAACATTAGTTATTTAAAAATCGATATAAAAACTTGATTTAGTAAGAACTAATTCCCTTCGATTTTCTAATGAATCGAATCGGAATCAAACATCCCTAGTGCAAAGGGTTAATATTTCTATCTTCATCCTAATTCTTTTAGCAGCCTCTCCTTCGGTCACCGCAGCGACTAATTCCCCCGAGCATTTTCACCGTTTAAGCAATCGGTCCTCCACCACGAGAACCGAGCATCTCGGCTGTCATCTCTATTATCAATGCGTGGTCCCTGGTATTACGCTCCCCCGGATACAGGTCGGTTCGCACGCGTGTGTACGAACGCAACGTCGAAGCGTCCTAGGAGCCATTTCCATCGGCGCGATCCCTCGTGGGCTCTATTAGGAAAGTGTGATGGAGTTTTGCGAGCGCGATTACACTCAAATGAGAATTACACCCCCTGACTTTCTCCGGCCTGTCCCTTTTCTCCGTTCGCGCGGAAACAGAGAGCGGCAAGGGTTCGAAGTTGCTCAACCCTTTCGTTGCCACCCCGTCACGCGTCTCCGTTCGTGTGTGGGATAGGTGTCGTCGCATCGTCGGATAATGGTCGACAAGGGGGAACAATGGATAGAAAATTGCTTTACGCTCCGGTTCTTAATACGTCCGGGGCTGAGGGTTTGTAGGAAATTGTGTCACAATGGGGAAATTCTGAATATTTGTCAGAGAAATTGGAATTAATTAAAGCCGATAAAAAATTGTTATATTACACTCGTTGAGGAATTTATTATTATTTAAAGTAAGGAAATTTTATTCGAAAATTTTATTCGGAATCGAGTTTCCGTGTTATCTCGGCTGCTCGTAGAGTAACAGTATATTAGATTTACAGCCGATCGATGCAAATACCGATTCTTTCCCCGTGTTCACCTAATCCCTTTACGACATCCTTCCTCCACCTTCGAGGGAATAGAAGGAGCTGGTCATCGACGCCGTTGGTCAAATCTCAAAGGCTTTG
Organism: Stelis phaeoptera; assembly: GCA_943735885.1. Lineage (NCBI taxonomy): Eukaryota > Metazoa > Arthropoda > Insecta > Hymenoptera > Megachilidae > Stelis > Stelis phaeoptera. The sequence goes on along the minus strand of OX030939.1, from coordinate 5,936,415 downwards.
GCCCGCATATTGGCCGACCTCGTATCGCCCACAGTGGCTCCTCGAACCTTTCGTTGTCCCACACGTACGAATATATGGGATGGATCGTGTGCACGAGAAAAGGAAGGCCTGTGAAAGCGTAGCGAACACAGGGTGGTTCTCCCCGTCTCTTTCGCGCGCGTGCGTTATTTAGCGACAATGTGTCGCGCATAGAAACTGCCTTCAAGCAGCCAATAAACGGCGTTGCGCGGCTGACTCTTCCCCGCACCCGACCTTCGGAGCCAATTTCGTCAGATTTCAGGAAATTGTTGTTACGTCCAGAAGCGCGTGGCGGTGCCGTGTGCTGAATCAACAAACGGGCATCGTCGGAAGTCACGAGCGCCGTCTCGATCGTTTGACGTACGGCAATCTAACCGATCCGATGCTATCTTTCGCTCCTACGGATCTCGCGAGCTCGTAAATCCGGCTAGCTTTCAACCGCCACCGATACCCCGTCGATCTCTCCTTCGATGCTTTAACGATGTTGATGGTGGATCGATGGTTACTCGTTCGAGGTGCGATTTACATTTAACTGCCTGGTGCTTCTCGTAACGATGAATGATCGGTCTTCGAAGGCTTTCGATTCTTTCGTACTTTGGCTCGCCGCGATCCAATTTTCTACGAATGCAACAGACAAATAATGCACAGGCATTCATTACTCCCGAATTTGGAGTTCGCTGTACATATTATTTCTGTGATTGTTGATGGAAATAATCCTTGCCTTCGTTGAAGAATAATCTAACGCACAATAATCAACCGATGTTCCTCTATCGTCGATTGCACGCATCCTAATCGGATATTCGTAATCAGGCACATACGATGTGATCAAACTAACTCGCAATATCGCGGGTACAAACAATGGCTACGGATTCTGCCCGGGGCCGATAAATCGCCGAATCAAAGCAGTCCGGCAAAAGCAATCGCAGTATTTCCCAAGGAGCGCCATGCATCAGCCGCGGCCGAATGATCAAAACAGGAAACGATCGATCTCCGGCGAGCCAGATGGACCTACATGCGTGGTTCGATCCGAGAGAAAATCACCTGGCCGGGAGAGCGGAAACGGAGCCAAAGCGTGAGGCCAAAAACGAAGGCACACCCCCGAGGGCTGGTACCCCTATTAACTCTCTACGTGCCGCGACGACTAAATGTTCCCCTTTGCGGGGAGATAATGAAAATTACAAATAGCCCGGCTTGGTACGTGCGTGCACGGACGTATGCGCGGGGAAATTCAACGCCGTGAGTTTCCCCGGACGTCAGAGCCTGGACCAAGCTTGTTGGTATACCGTGGCTTCGGACTTATAGGAAATTGTCGGCCGTTATATTTGTCGTGGGGTGATGGGTAATACGGGGCAGCAAGAAACCATCGCGTGGAATACATCCGAAGTGCCGATAAGTAGATTGGACCCACCCCTCGGGGTTGATTTCGTGGAATTGCGAGCGTCGTTTTATCGTTGTCCAAAGACGGATGGAGTTGGAGAAGTTTTCGTGATCGAAAACGACAATTTGAATTTCGTTTATGAATATAATGTTTCCAGCGTAATTCTTAACAGGTTGAATGCCGCGGTGATAACCGGTGACCGACACCCGGAGTTTCTCACAATTAAATAATTCATAAAAGAAACATTAATATTAAGCTAATAATGCTGGCTATCGAACTGAAATGTTAAATTTGAAAATTAATTAACTGCGTCGTTGATAATTAGGTTTTTACCGTGTCTGATTATATACGTCCATTTTCACTGTGGCATTCAACGTGTTAATTTGAAAGTTAAGAGACTGAAAGATGTTTAGAAGATTCGTTAAAATTTGGTGAAACGATCGGAAAGGGCATCAGTTATAACCTGTTTTTTTTTTCCAAATATAACAAAACCACCCCTTCGCCTGTAGCCACGCGGAGCTAGCGAATTTACAGCGGATAGAGGTAGGGGTGAAGAGCAATGCGTCGCAGGGGGTGGCAACAGTAATAACACGCGCTCGCCTCGCTGAAATTAGTTTTCCAGATAATCATCTCACGGTATTGTGTGTCGCGTCGCTTAGTTTACTGGACGAGAGCGAGGGGGTGGACGCGAAGGTAGTGGCTGCTTCGAGGATGCAGTTGGTGCAGCTGTTTCGCGAACGAGGCCAATGCAAGAGGATTAATACGAAGCTGAGAGCCCGTGCTCAATGGAGGAGGAAATTTTCGTGCTTCGTATTAGGGATGTTCGATCGATCTTTTGAATCGATTCTTTCATGTAAGAATCGAAGGGAATTAGTTCTCACTAAATCAAGTTTTTATATCGACCTTTTGGTTTTGAATTTTTAGAAGAATCAATTTGTCTTTTCCATATAAACAAACCCATTATTGCCTGATAAAAAAAGTATAGGAATAGTGATGGAAAAAAATGATCGAATTGAGTAACCTCCTCCTTTTGGAAGTCGGTTAAATAAACAACGTGGAGCGTCTGCCTTTGGTGTAAGAGCCCGAAATGTAATGAAATAAAAGGTCGATTCTTTACAATAATCGATACCGCACAGAACAATCGCATAGGAGTCTGTTTACAGAAATAAAAATAAAACGAAAAAAAAAGGTCGATTCTTTTTAAACCTATTTTTTGCACAATCGATTCTTTGGTTTCGACTTTTTTCCGATGAATCGAAGATACGAATTTATTTATTCGCGTTTAACGCTCCTCAAACAATCGTAGAATTTCGTTTAATTCAATTTAATGTTTCATACCGAATCATCCCCTACCAATTACAGGACACTCTATATTACATGCATTTTGCGTTTAGAAAATTCGACACCGAACACCTGACATTGAAAAAAGAAACGACACCGTCATAATCCGATTTCAATCAACAACAGTGTAATACAACCCCCGTGGCACGAAGTAAGGGGATGAAACGCGTGATTCTCGCGCGAGTCGACTAATCGACAATTCATTGCTCGCCGATGCTGGCTGCATTCTGCTAGGAGAGCAAGGATAAAGGACAGGAAGCATGACGTCCTCCGTGCATCGAGCATCTCCCTTTGGCACGCCCGCACCCCTTCGAGCATTTCGTGGCGTTCCCGGTGATTAATGTTGCCGAACAAATTGTCTAGAAAAACATGTCGTAGCCGGGGCATTTCCCGCGCGTGCACTGCACCCTTTATCTCTCCACACCGAGAGAGTCACCCTTATTTCCCTCGAGCGCCCAGAAGGCACGCACACGCGTACCAAACCACCCCATGCCTACTTCTATACATGCCCGTGTACATACATTACGCAGATGATATCCGAGTAATCCGATTTACTTCGACTTCGCTATCAACGTCACAGCCTCCGCCACGTTTCGGCTAATTATACACCAGCTCTGGCACCCCTTGTTCCGACTACGCTTAACGACAGATCGGCCGATCCGATTTCGTCGACGATCGATTGACTTTGGACAAAAAAGATGCGGTATACGTTTAAACGTTTGTCTAGGATTCATTCTAATGAATATTGGTACGATTGAAAGTTTATTCGTTGGCAGGATCGAAGTTACATGGATGTTACATGAATGTTTCGGTTAACTTCGTACGAGGATAAATTTATTTTTCAGTTAAAGAATTTCGAACGCTCGATGTTACGTACGTGTGTATAACTTGAGAGGAAACGAACACTCGGCAGATTTCAACGTCGGACGGCACGAAAGTCGACGCGGAAAACGAGCCGGGGAAAAATTCCACGGGTTGTTTCTAAATGTCGCCTCGTTAAAGTCACGCACGACATCGGTACATCGTTTGCAAAAAGCCCGGGACAAGCCACGGCTTGTCTGTTCGTTCGCCGTGCTCCTCTCCACTAAATCTTCTCGGTATCTCGCATCTCTCCGCTTCCCACCTGCGAATTACAAATTACCGGAGGACTCGCGGCGCTGCACAGGCATCGCTCGTTCTCTCTTTTTTTTTCCTCCCCACCTTCCCGCCACCGTACCGATCCGTCGCTCGGCCAGTATTTTAATCTCGTTCCTCGCGATTTCACCTGTTTCCCGCAAAGAATACAAGCACGATTCGATCCGTTTTATTCGGCTGGATGTAAAAATTTGTCGTCAAACGAGGCGTATCGAAGCCAGCCAACCTCTTTGCAAAACAAATCTCGTTATTCCGCATATTTGCAAGAGTAATACCGCCGAGCGTTTCGAAGAGGCGGATTCGACGCTCCCAGACGGAGGATCGCAACAAAGAAGGAAGAAAATGAAACGGACAGTGGATAAAGGAGGAAAGACGAAGGCTGGTAGCAATTTCGTGGTATTATTTACATCTTTTGCCGGGGGACACGGTGGTCAGCTCTCGTGGTCGGCGACGCTTTATACCTGATCAACGACACGGTTGTATAGGTGTCGCGGAGATCCACCTATCCGCGTACGTCTGTGTGCGTGTATACGTTTCACCTTTTCGTAGGTAAATGCAAGCGGTCTGCACGAGCGCACGGGGGTACCAGCCGTCGCATAAAGCCTGGATTTTATTACAAGAGGATTCAAATTCCGCGCACACGGCGAGCCCCCACGGCGAGAAACGAGAGAAAGACCGTAGGAATATAAAAAATACCGGCTGGACCCCGTGAATCCTCCCGCGGCGTAAACCCATAAACCACTCGCGTATTCTATTTCTCGCGGATAAAAATTTCGATCTCCCCGTCCTCCTTTCCATCCCTCCCTTTTACTCCCCTTTCTTTCGCCGGTTTCGTGCGGTTATCGATGAAATATCTCGACTCCTCGATATACAATTCTTCAAAGTTCCATGTCCAAGTTCTAACGACACCGGACAAGAATTCTGTTTAAAATTTATTGTGTTCATCCGAATGTGATGATCGACGTACTTCGAGGTTTTTATCGAACCGAATGTCCGTCAATCATTCTGTCTGCTGTAATAGCTTTCTCCATCTTTCCTCGCGGTTTGGTGGTAATGTTCCCAAAGATTTTTCTCTCGGTAATTACCAATCCTGGGGTTTATTAATCTCTTGCACAAAGTGAAAGGTGCCACTGGACGAAACATCATGTTCCATTCTCCCGTTGAAATCATTTCCTGCTTCTGAATTACTTCCAAATGAAAGCATCGATGTGCATCTTGACCCTTCGACTGCGTTCGTTATCTCTGTATTTTGTACTTAGGTACAATCTTATCGACGAACCCTCGTTCGGACCCGAAAGAAGCAGAAAATTATCAGAGCCGTAAATTCAATAAAACGCGCAAGCATCGCGGTGTTAATTTGCCCGTTCATAAATTTCGTGTCTTCCTTTCCATTCGTGTTTAGCAATCCTTCACCGTGGCAAGAAGCCCGCAGGAAACACTCGGCCGAGAACGTGCGCGGTGTTCCGCGCGAGCGGGAGCATCGTCGCTCCTCGAAGCGAACGTCAGAATGAGAAACATCCTTGGGCGTACATAACGTTTCCACGTGCACGGCCGGACGAAGATGTAGGGAAAAGATTTGATGGCGCGGTAGAGATGGTAAACGGGACGCTTTAGGGCCATCCAGAGGACGAACGGTCAATCTAAACGACCCCCTTATCTTCTGCGCGAGCGGGCCTCTCCGACAGGCTTTTTCCTCGCTTGAAATCTGAATAAAAAGCGGTTACTCGAGTGAAACACCAGAGATCGCCGAGATCGGGAGTAATGGGTTCCTTTTCCTCCGGGCCACCGCCCGCTGGATGGATGGTACGGGCTTGTTTTTAGACACCTAAACAACCGCATTTGCCACGGGAACGGTGTGCTTAGTTGCCGCGGCTGCTTTTTTAAGACCGCCACGTGCCTCGAAATTCGGCGGGCCAGTGGTGAGAGTCGAAGGCTAGTCAGACTGCGCTCGGGCACTTTATTTAATCCTTGAACCCTACAGGGTGGCCCTCTAAAGTAAGGCCATCTAAGTATCTCTGAAGTCATATCATGAATGTATGTTTCGATCAATTACACGATGCAATGAAACAAATAAAAGATGTAGGTATATATCAAAAAACGCCGATGACCTTGATAACTCCGAAAAAAATGACATTAGAAAAAAATATACATGCCAGATATTTGGCCTATTGACACCATGCACATTACGTAATAAATATTTTTTGCATCACAATAACCTGAAGAGATATTGCCTCACTTAAAAGGACCACCCTGTATAATATCTCATACGTTCATTAATACACAGAGTGTTCGATAAAAGTTGTAAATATGCCAAAGGTAATAAGTATCGTTGTTGTATTACCTAGCAGTTAATTTTTACTGAAAACTGCCACCTAGTTTTTTTCTAAAAGGGATCCAACAGCCAAGAGACGCGTTAACACTCGTGCTGATCGTTATTTTCGCGTTTCCCGGGACGGTGCGTCTGGTTCCTCGATTGCGAGGGCCACGAAGACGGGGGTGGTGGTGGTGGGGTGGCAGTTTATAACGGCGTCAGCAGTTGCTACATATAGTGGCTCCGGTGCCGGAGTTTAAGAGACTGTTACAAGCTGACGCCTTCGCAGGAGATGGGGTGAAAATCGGGCTATAAGAGGGAGGGGGGAGGGGGGGACAAACGCGGTACACGGCGAAAGGGAGGAAAGTAGAGGGTGTTAGGTGCGAAGCAGCCCGGGTATCAACCCTCGACCCGTCGACGAGATGAGTCTGACCCCGACGACGAGGTAGCCGGTGACAATCGGCTCGAGTACCCACTACCCCATAACGGGGAAGGTTTGCGACAGCTGCGGACCCAATAACTTGGCTTCGCGAGGCGAGCAGCTCGGCCTCGAAAAGGGCTCGAAATGGCGACAACGTGGCCCTCGGCATCCTTGCTCCATTACGACAACATCTTGCGTGCGCGGACTCCAATTTTCTTCGCTTGTAATTAATCGAGCAACACGCAATTGACGCAATCCTTATTGCAGATTTTTTCTCGTCAATCCTATTCAGTTTTGCGTCATTTGTAAGCCATAGGTAGTTTGTAAAAAAAAAAATATCCCATCTGAATCATAAAAAATTAATTGGATCGCTCAGTTGTGGCGTTGAATAAAATCCAAAGGCCAGAAATAAAAAAAGAATCGATTTCGCAGCAAGAGTCATCGAAAGAGCGTGGAAAATCAGGCAGACGAGGGCGTCGGACGTGGAACATTTTCTCTCTTTTTTTTTTATTTTTACCTGGAGTCCTTTTATTGGCTGGATCGTCGAACCGCCCATCAACATCAGCGCGAAACGACGCGCCGGCGCTATCGCGCGCTTCGGAACACGATTTAGTGGCGACCCCGGCAAAACAATTATATAAATTCCAGACCCGTGGTTGGGTGACGAGGGGCGAGGGAACGGCCAGGAGCGTGGACGGTCCTCTCCGCACGGAGGTCGGAATTTTCGGAAAAACCGTTGCACCACGGTCATAGATTAAACGCAGCCGAGCTGCACACGTCGATGCGTCGCGGCCGTGCGGCTGCGGTGGCAACGAGCGGCGGGAGCTATCAGTGACACGTCGCGTGTTAAATCGCTTTGTTGACACACATAACCTGTCTACGCGTATCCGATACGCGCGATCGCAAACGAGAACGAGCAAACGCTCGCGAGCGTTCATAGCTCGAAACCGGGAAAACCCGCCACCCGATCTACCCCTCGAGGCTACGAGAAATTCGTTTCGCGCATTTTTTTTTTTTTGTTTTCCTTTCCCACCTTTTACGAGCTCGTTCTCTGCTTCATGTTCTCTTTTTTTTTTTTTTTCGCTTTTTGGATTTTTGCCTGCCGACGAGCAGCTTTGTATTCAATTTCTGTTGCCGCTCTTTGAACGATTTTGGAAAGAGGGCTGTGGGAAATTGGTTCTAATTTTGAGGGTGATTTTTATTATTGGAGGTAACTAGGGTCTTTGAGTTGATGGAATTGTCGGGATTATTGGAGACGGAAAATGGAAAGTATTTTGAATACCATTGGCATTGTATCGACGGTGTAAGGTACCGAACTGAAACTTTAAATTTAGAAATTAATAGAGCACAAACGTCGCCAACCCTCCGGACGAATCCTTGATACCTATTAAGTAGCATAATCTCAATTTTAGTTCGGCGTTTAATTCGGTATTTCATGATGATTGAAAGTACAAAAGATTGCATGCGTTTAAGTCGATTTTAATGCAAGAAATAACCAACAAATGCTGCCGAAACTGAGGTTCATGAGCATCAAGAAACGGTCGCCAAAAAAGGTGAAACCGAAACGAAATCGCCGATTTCTGGCTGCCACGAGAGCAATAGAGTCATAAAGAAGGTTCTTCTTCGTCGAATTTTTATGCGGCCATTCGAATCGCGTGCCTCCCGGGACAATTTTGTTGCATCATCGGAACGGAGAGGAGCGAGATGTACGCGAGGCTAGCAAAGAGGACAGACACCGGAGCAAGCGGCTTGTAAATCCAAGCGTTCATAAGCCGGCGATGCTCGCCGCTGCATTTACGATCGATAAAATCATTTTATCCGAATATAATGCGAGCTCGATTCGCGCGCCGTTCCTCCCCGCCCTCCCTCTTGCCCCGCCCTTCGATCTTCTTTCATTTCGTTCACCTTGTGTTTTTGTCCCGTCTCTCTCTTTCTTCGATTCGTTCCGTCCTCGTTCGTACTCAAACGTTCCGATCGAGATCGCGATTTCATTGTAATGCATTCGAACGATCGGTTCGCGTCGGGACCCCGAATCTTTACCGCACACAACCCCCCTCCCCCCCTATCGCACCGTTCCTCACCCTTCTGCACCGCTCGCGATACATAATTCCCGTTCGACAAATTCAATGAGCATTGTAGACCGTGGAGCATCCTTCCAGCGTGTAATCGGGTTTCCTGTCGGCGTTGCGGGCAAAATCCTGGCCACCCCCGCGCGAACCGACGGAATTTAGGGGTTGGCCCGCGCGGCCACCTCGAAAATTTGTATCCCCGCCTGGCCCACCCACGATTTTATCAATACTTTATGACCTGTTTAGCGGCGATACCCGACCGCGGATATTGAAAAATTCGCCCCCCTTCCCACGCTGCAGTTGGATCGAACGTCGATGTTGCTTTTTGTCTGTCCAGCGGAATTTCTATCGTTCAAAGTTGTATTTAAATATTAACTTGGGTATTTTTACGGATTTCAGTTTCAGGGTATCCGTTAGCTGGATGGTACGCCGTAAATTCGAATTTTTGTGCTGCTGAATTCTTAGTTAATTTATCATCGGCTTGGTTTAATTGGAATTTTAGATATTAGGTACTTGACAATTTGGGAATTTTAGGGTATTCGGGTACCTAATAGAAGAAAGGTTGGAATTTTAGATATTGGGAACCTAACGTAAGAAATTTAAAACATCAGAGGTGCCTGAAATATGGAATTTTGGAAATTTAGATATTCGGCAACACAAGAAACTTCGAAATTTTATGTATTTGGCACCTGGCGTAAGAGATTTGGAATTTTAAATGTTAGGTACCTAACACGAGAAATTTCGACATTTTAGGTATTAGGTACCTGGCATAAGAAATTTCGAATTTCAGATATCGGAAACCTAACATAAGAAACTTAAAACATTAGTCACCTAACATATGAAATTTTGAAAGTTCAAATATTGGGCAACACACGAAATTTCGAAAGTTTACATATCAGGTACCTGACACACGAAATTTTGAAATATTTTATCTTAGTCAGCCAATGAAATTGTGAAATCTTAGATATCAGATAACGCAAAGGATTCAATGTAAGAATGAAATTTCCAATTTGTACGGGTTTCAGCTACAGCATCGCATCAGCCAGCTACATTATTAGCTAGGTACACACGCGAACATATATGATCGATCAAGCAACGTCCAAGAATCGATTCTTCAGTAGACCGTTAGCACGTTTTCCCTCGATTCGATTCGTTCTATAATGGGCAATGATCACCGGGACGGCTGTTCGATCCTCGCTAATGCGAAAGCTCGTCGCTCGCGTCGCATTAGGCCGCGCGGCACTCTGTACACCGGCGAAATTGATTACCAATACTCCAGCTAGCTAGCTGACTCTCGCGTTCCCCGCGTGTCCCGTGCAGTAATGATGTTTTGATGCGAGGACCCCGGTGCACCGCCGCGTATCGACTGCAGTTAACTAATGGAAGCTCTCCGATAATTGCGAACGCCGCCGGAGAGTAAATGTTGCCAGCGCGACAGTAATCATCGTTACCGCTGTTCCGCCGCGTCGCGAAACGAATACGAGCCGCGTTCCGACGATCCCGGTCGCGACTTTCGCCTGACGAGTTATACGTTTTTCGACCATCTTTAAGATAACTTTCTTTCGATAAGAAGAATCTGTTAGTTGTGTTTTAACACATATTGAAGAAATTCATGTATGGCATCAAAATTAACTTTTAGGGATTGTATGCCTGATGATTGCATCCTTGAGAAAAATGTTTCTCAAATGTTGAATCGATTGAATTGGAACAATTTTTGAAACAAAAAGCACCCCCGCTTCTCCGCTTCAAGCTTTAAAATGAGTTCAGAATAACTGTTGTGTGATGTTTTGTTACGAGGTTGTCATACTTTAAAATTTAGTGTTCCTTAAATTTTGCACTCCAGTGACACACAGTCAATGTCTGACTATGCGTGGCTATTTTCACTGTGAGGCCCGACGTTTTAATGTATTCGCTTGATTGTCTGTAGAATTATTTGTTCTTCAAAATATATTTCAAGAAGGACATCTTATTGTAGGACTCTTTTTTTAATGGAACCGTGTGTTTCTTTCAAATATAATGCAAAGAATAATTGGAGCGGAATATTAACAGGTTGAGTGCCACAGTGAAGATGGACGTATGTAGTCAGACACGAAAAAAACCCTAATTATTAACAATACCGTCAATTAATTTTCAAATTTGACCTTTCAGTTTGATAACCAGCATTATTCATATTAAAGTCTCTTTCATTAATTATTTGATTGGGAAAGATCTCGGGTGCCGTGGCATTCAACATGTTAAGAAAATCTTACCACATTTAGAAATCAGAAGTGATATATTTCGTACAAAAATTTTGAATTAAAAAATCACAAGAGACATTCGTCTGATACGAAAGTTTCCCTGACGTTTCAACGACAATGCATTCTGGCCGAGTCGTTTCGCGCGAAGGCGAACTCACTTTATTCTCGCGACCCGCCGCGTCGAATGGTGCCATTTCTTACGAAAACGGCTGTCGAGTTTCCCGATATCCACTCGAATCGAAAGCGTCCCCGAAAACTATGGGACGCGGGGTCCACGCGGGCTATGGGCACAGGCAAATTCGTGGCATTATTCATGCATGCATCGGGGCGCACTAAATTTCGTCACGCCGTTGGGAAGGTCATGCCGCAGACACCCTCCCCCCCACGTCGCAAATCTACTTTTATGCCTCTTTCTGCGGCAGAAACGTGTCATATGCTATTTCCCCCGTCGTAAAAAGTAACGACGAGCAATCGGAGCCTCTCTGATCATCCAGTATCACTCAATTCTCCCGTCCTAAAATCAGCTTCATAGCGAAATAAATACTGTCCCAAATTGTTATCCCTCTCCATGGTCCGTCGTCCGAGGGTTAGAATTATTATTCAGCCGAAAATATCTCAAATTGAGAAACAAGTGAACTTTCGTTCAAAGTGTGCACGGATGAAGTCGATAAAGGTTTTATATTCAAATTCCTTCGCCGGATATGAAAAATTCAAATTCTGCGCGATGACAGGGCAACGAAAGCCCACGCTGTTTCCCTAACCCTCGCGTACCACGAGACGGTCCCTTCGGTTTTCGTAATCAAAACTGCATTAAAATCTCGAAAGTGGCGACTGGGGCGACCCGGGTGAAAAGTGTTCTGTCATCTGGAGGGTGGTCGCGGCGCGACAATATGCCTCGACTCGTGACGAGATGGGAAGAAGAGGCCGTCGTGTCACGCGTACCGATCGTAAACCGATAATTTTACCGGGTCGTTACGATACCGAGCGATAATAAAGCCGTAAAGAAGCGCGTCTCCGCGCGGATACACCGGCCCGCGCGTTTAATCGCAGCCCCCGTCTTTTTTCTCACCTCCTCGATCGGGATAATAACCGTAAAAACTAATTTCCTCTTGGCTGTCGATACCCGCTGCGTCTCGACGTGTGTACCGTCGTTCAGGAATTTATAAATGGTACGCTCCTGTACGTCTTTCAGGGCGGGGAGGGAAGGGAACAACATCAGAAGGCCGGTCGAGAGCGGTTCGTTTAATTGCCGCTCGTTCGGTTGCTTGGTGGTTTTTAACGCGATCGTAAAATCGATTTCTTGCTCCTTATCGAAGAACCTTTGAGAAACGTTCCGTTTTCGTGACGTCGTTTTATCGTAAGGAAGAAAATGTACTTATAGGTCGAGTAGTTATAAAATCCCTTCCTGTTTTGACGGTCTTTAATTCGAAGAAAGTAAAACTAGCAATAATTAAATATCCATATCAATTTGCAACAAGATAAAAATCTCTACGATTCAATATTATTTGATCGAACGAACAGCGTAGTATTGTCTGACCATGAATTTACACGGGATTCGCCATACCACCACCAGAATTGTATTCATGCAGTGGTGAGGGAAGGGTGGACCGTTTGCCAGCCGCTACCTCGACTGTAAAATTTCATCCTGTCCGTTCTGAACGCGGCGGGCTTAAGTTTTCCGGTGGCGAAGATATTTTTTCCGGTTCTCACCCCCCTCCTCGTCCTCGACCATGGAGACAGAGAGAAAAGAGAAAAGGTTGGGCAGTCACCGTTGCTTTCTCCATTTCCGTCTCTCTTCTCCTTTGGCCAGGGGTTGCGCGCCATTGTTCGGGCGATATTTCAGCCACGGGGGTGGTTGCCAGCAGGGTGGTCCGCGGGGTTGTGCGGCGGTAGTCAGCTGGCTGTGACACGCTGCCTACGCCGCCAAAGGGGAACCAGAGGCGTTTAGGAGCGTTTCGGGGCTGGGAAGGGGCCCTCGGTTTATACAAGCAGGGGATATTCTTTCATCCAACGATAGCCGAGGCCTTGACTTTGAAAGGAGACCGTGTTGCGATCCGCCTGCACGCTTGTACACGCGCCGGACTCGATTCCCTTTAGCGTGTGTGCTCTATTTGTTATCTCTGCTTTCGCTGTTTGCCCGGTCCTTTGTCAGAGAGTTCGAACAAGTTCCTTTTTCCTCTTTTACGACTGTTGGTTCGAACTTTTGTGATTTAATGTGTCACCTTTTAACAAGAAATAGGACAGATAGGATCGTTCGATTTTTCGATTCAGTTCCGCAGGTTGCTGCTTCATTTCATAATTATTCATAATTTCATAAATTATCCCGAACTTACAATAGCGAGTGAAATCAAAATTGTTGAGCAACTTCTCTGTATCTGTTAGCATCGTCGTCCCGTTGTACATTGTTCTCAAATTACGCGCAAGTTCGTGGCCCCCTTGGTCAGATCGGTCGCGGCTGACTGAGCGCTGCAGGCGTTGACTTTAGTAATTATTATTCATAAGACACCGCCGGTAGCCGATCGGGCGTGACGCTATAAAGCAAGAAAGATGCTCGACGAAACAAGAGGGTCGGCGGTTGGCGTCGCGTTCCATCCCGTGGCTGCGTCCTCATCGTCCATCGGAACCACGGTTTTCCACGACCGGAGGAGAGGAGGGTTAGGTGTGCTCTCGAGTCAGTCGAGCAGAAACCCAATCACTTCCGGCGTCTGCGCCCATTAGGGCGCCGCGACGCTGACGTCGGCTGACGTACGCCCTTTCGCTTGTCTTCCTTCCACCGAGAAGCTCGATCGCTCCTTCGGTTAGTCTGCACACCACCACCCCCCTTGGACCTCTCCCAGCCACGAAATAGACCGCAGATCTATTGTTTGGTAAGCGCTCGCACGGAAGCTCCTTCGGCGTGGCTAATGACGTATCGAGGATACCGATGAGCTTCTTGCCCCGTCACTCTTTCTCTTTCTGACAACGGACCACCCCCTGTTTCGTTGTTAGCAGAATAATAGGTCGTGGAGGACGCGAGGGAGAAGTCGAGCCCTCGGGCTATTTCCTGAAAAATGTATTCCATGCTTCGATGCTCGAACGGAAGCGTTTAATTGAAGGATACGCGTCGGAGATCGGGTAAAATCGTGTTTAAAGGATACTCGTGGACGAAGACAGGCGGACAGCTGAGATATTAGTTGATAATTCTTCAAAATTGGTAATTAATTTACAGATAAACCGAAGATTACGAATGGCTAGATGGGTAGGTGTCTCGTTTTCAGTGGAATAAGTCTCTGAGTGGTATTTTGACAAACCTTCGAGATACAAATTTATCAATTTTACAATTATCCCTTTTCTTGTGTCGAAGCATTAAAGTTTCTCGTTGCGTTAAGAGGAACGCAATTCCGAGCTCGCAAAATGAAACGAGTATACACGATCGATGAGACGAGGAAAGTTCGATTTCGCTGGTGTGTTGCGCCCAACCTGTAGCCCTCTTTCGCGCATGCATTTCACTCGACCACTTCGTCAAATTAACATACACGATTCGGCCGGAAATTACGTCCGACAATTACCGACCTTACGCCGATGAAATATCGGCGATGGCGGCCGGCACGGCCAAATTGAGATGAACGATACATCGACGTTGCCTACGTACCTAACGTACGTACACGTACGTTGCGTTCTGACCGAGCTTTCGACCTTATCACGCCGATCGCCTAATGCCCGTTGCCCATGATCCACTGATCTACATAATGAGTCATGAATACGTCTGGCTACCTGACTGCCATCGTTATCTCTGATTACCCGAATAGATTTCTTGCTAGGAGCGCCCGGGCTTTCACGGGCTTGCCGCGGCAAATGAACGATCGTATGTTTAGATTGCCTTACGACCTTACAGCTCTTTGCTGGTGTAATTTTTCTTCCGAGAGTTAATCTTGCCTGGAAGGACCCGAGATCAAAGGGGTACGCTCGTTCTTGGTTCTCCTTCGTAGTCGAAGGAACTTTCTTTCTTTCCAAATGAATAACCGTTTTCTGTTAACTTTTAGATCGATATTTTCTCTCGTAATCCCTTTGCTTCGAATTGGATGGCTTGCATGTACGCGTTCAAAGACCAGACGTATGTATATCGCTGGAATATGGAAATTGTATATTCAACCTTTCGAAATTACGGTATACGCCGTAGAAAAGTTCAACTCTGTGAACGCGCCGCGGCGTTTCAGATACGAGATATTTGGGCGAGGAAATTGAATGTTTTTCTAATCGATACGTTTCCGTTCTTGTTTCAGGTTCATCAACGCGAGGCGTAGAATCGTCCAGCCGATGATCGACCAGAGTAATCGAGCCGGTAAGACGAGCCCAATTCTGTCAACAGATCCTTACACACACACGTACAACACCGAAGACGCGTATAATTTCATGTCACCTGTACCGGGCATGCATCACGGATACGTTTATCCGGCTTATCACGAGGGTTACACGCCCGGTCCTTATCGGTTGACATAGATCGATGCGTCGAAACGAAGAAATTCATTGTTTCCCTCGAGCGCTCGTTGAATATAACCCTTTTTTTTTCTTCTTCTTAACTCGTTAAACTAAGATCATATTATCGAAAAGTAGGTAATGTTCCTTTGGACGTACGTTGATCAAACAAACGTAGAGCTTTTTAATAATTCATTATTGTATTTTTTATAATATCTTTTATGTGTTTTATGATTATAATAAATCAGTATAACGATGTTGTTACTTTGGAGCGTTTCAGAAATAGTTTTTATACTTTTAGAATAGATTCATTTTACGATAGTCCATTGTAGGTTCAGATTTTTCATTTATCTCGTTCTATGACAATATTTTATAGTTAACACGATTCTTCGTTTATAAATCTTGTTCCTTAGCATTTAATTTTCTGTTAAACGTAAGTTTTGATTTTAGAAATTAACAAACATTACCCGTGCAATTCGTGTAACGTGTGCTCGGAACTTTTCGCGTTTCCAAGTACCGTATCCCTTTCTTTTTATCAATAAACGTGCTATCCTAACCATATTTAACATCAGGTCTTTTTTCTTTTACAAAAATACAAAGTTTATTAAAATTAGGACAATTTTCAAGACTCTCGGAATAACGAATTGTAAATTAAAAAAAAAAAAAAAAAAGAAAAAAAAAAATAAGGCAACAGAGGGGAAGAAAAACATCCACCTCCCCCAGTTTCCAGTGTAATCTGTAAAGACGTCGCGTTTACGAGGAGGGAATCACTTCGTTTGCAGTAAAAGACGACAACAACGGTTACCTATCCGGGTTAGGGGTTGCTCTTCGGCTCCTGTCTCTCCCGTTGGGGTTCAAGGGTTCGCTAGTGATTCGGATGATGGCGGCAAGGCTGTTTCGTGAGGGCCCAGGGTGGGCAAAGGTGGATAACGTTCCGGATAACGTTCGGATAACGGCGGGATAATTGGTAGCGGTGATCAGACCGAGTTTTACGAGCCGGCAACACGCCTCTCCTCCTCCCCTTTCCCCTCTTCGTCCCCTACTCAGGTACTGTCTTTTTCGACCTTTCCTCTCGTTGCCTTTCTTTGTTTCAAACGAAGAACAAGCTGTCGCGAGAGGGTGGATCGACGGTTAAACGGTCGAAACGAGCCGCGCAGAGAACTCGATACGGCCCTGTATTTTTACGACCGTCTCCCTCATAAACGCTCACGGGGGTTGCGGGTTGTTTGCCACGGGGAGAGTTAACTTTTCGGGTACCTCGGTACCTAAATCGTATCGAGACATCACATACTTTTTATCATACAAATGACCCGGGGGTTGTTTCCGATGATCCTTGTTGAAGGGTTTTTTTTCGTAGTATTCACAGTGGGTGATCAAATTATTAGAACCACGATGAAGGTCTTTTTTTCATTCGGTCAACCGATGCTCGTGAAACACCAGTAATCGATGCAATTTTTGTATGCGAATGATTACTGTGAGTAATCAATATTTTTATTTCCTAGATTTTATTCGGGGAAAGGTGTTTAACTTTGACCGTATTAAAAGAAATGTTCTGTAAATAAAATAAACAGACTAATCATAATTCGACATTTATAAATCTGTAACCTATAAACTTCTTAAGAAACGAAACAGTCATTCGCGGTTGTTAGGTAGCAACTGTCGACATTCACGCAAAATAATATTCACGTGAGAGACAATGTCGCTCATAGTGTTGCCAACTGTGTGTACGAACTTTGCAAGCATCAGTACATCATAAAAAATTAATAAAAACTCTGTTTAACTGGGTTTTCATTTAAGAACTAATCGTTTCTATATAAAATCGCCAATTTATGCGGGTGGCTCTAATAATTTGATCACCCACTGTAGGTACCTACTTCGTCGTTTAACCCACCGAATACCACCCTTCTATTTCAATGAAACTATTACAACCAGATTATTCCTAAATATTAAATTCACAACCAAAGTTGCGATCTTTCGATACAATTTGTGTCAGTATTTCCAATATTAAAAATTATACCCACAAGCAACGAATATCCTCGATCCGAATAATGACAGTACCAGTTCGAGAATAAGCACCCTCGCTCTGGCGAGGGGGTGGTTTCGAAAGAAGAAGGGGACGGGGAGACGAAGTTAACGAACCAAAATGTCGTTGTTCGCATTGAGAGCAAAGTGGAAACCCGTGTACGTTAGATTGTCATCCCGAGTCAATCCTGATCACGAGCAATCCACCCTCGAGCAACCCCTTTCTGCCTCGCACCTTTCCACCGTGGTTTCTTGCTTTCTTTTCGAGCTTCACCTGTCCCGGGATTAAAATCGACGACATTGTAAGAGAATTTCGGTCAAGTCGACGTTGTTTCTGTAGCAATGACCAGTCAAAGGAAAAAAAATTCACGAGAGAACATAGAATTCATCGTACTGCCCTCCGTTCTCGTCCATTTTTCCAATTCCTGCGAGACCCGGTCCCGCCAACGTCCGCCCTTGTTCCCTGTTCGGACGATCAGCAGTCCATTAAAGCTTAATAGCCGAAGCATTAGGCCCCTGGGCAGATTTTGCTCGGCCGGAAGCGAGATAAATGTGTCTTTCAAATGCTGCTGGTCCCCCGTGGATCGGTGTATCGACCACCCTCCATTCGCTGACCTTTTCTCGCCAGGTGAGACGTTTTATTTGCCGCGCAAGTGATCGATAATTGTCTTTGCTCGAATGATGTTTCTACTTTCTAAAAGTGGCTCTTGGAGCAGATCCAACCAGACAATTTCCAGTCAAACAACTTCTCGTTCTTGCATTGTTTCGATCAGTATTTTTATATATACAGGTTTTAACCGTTTGAGTCTTGAAATCTTTCGCGCTTTTCAGACTTCATGTCGAGAACTTTTTATTGCTCAACTTTTTAGACGCATGTACGTCGAATCGTTACTTTTTTGCATATCAGTAATCCAAGTATTACATTTTGTGTTTCATTGTTACCTAAATTGATATCGCACTGCTCGCCTTTTCTCGACACGAAATAAAAGGAACACCATCGCGCCGCTTGGATCTTTTCCCATCCCATTCAGGAAACGCTATTACGCTGTTCGGCTTTTTTCCACTGTGTTTTTTTAAAAACCTCCGATACTCAAACTCAAAAATACATTCAAATTTTACACCACTCTTTCAAACATCGTTCTCCTATCCATAAACATCATCAATTTAAAATTTCAATAGTCTGATCTGACAATTCGTTCGAAAATCGTCGTATACGATTCTTAGGTTTGAGTTTGCGATTAACCGAACCCCACAATTCAAAGGTTAATCAGTCAACCACGGATGTTTCCAAACATCGGACTAGTGAAAATTCGAACAAGAAGCGAGTTTATTCGTTCTCAATCAGTCCTATCCGGCCGAATCGTTGGCCACACATACGAGAATCGTTATCGGACAGATGCGAGGCATGAAATCACTGATTGCACTGGTACTGTCGTTATCGTGTAGCAAGAACAGGCCTCGTCGTCGAGGGCACGCGGCCGACGGAGGGAAAAGGAGGCGGCCGGGAATAATAACAATGGGCCGCGGGCCACGAGGAGTCAATGCGGAGCAGCTGCGATCCGTGTAATGAAAGTATGATTGATGATCGAGCCGACGCGCGTCATTAGCTCGACACGAAGAAGCGCGAGGATTCTCTGTCTTTCTCTTATCGTTGTAACCACGTCGGCTCGGAACGTGTTCTGAATTAGCAGACCCGCCACCTAATATAAATTCGAACGAGCCCTCGCTTCTTCCTTCGTCTTTGCTCGTCGACGATAATATTTCCGGACAAAGTAACCTGAGAAATGACACAACTCCCGCGTTCGAAATTAAAGCGTCTAAATTGTTGAAAGACAACTTTCGTCGAGATTCCATCGTTAATTATGTGATCCGTAAACCTAGGTCCTTACTTTCTAGAGGATGAAACGGTGGTGGTAGAGATTTGTTTCGCGTGAAATTTTCCCTTTCCCTTGCGTTACAAATTAAAATTAGCCGCGCTCACGCACAACGACGAGGGCAGTAAAAGCATCGCGAGCGGGTTTTAACGTCGCCGCTCTCCTAATACCAGCCATAAAACCGCGATCCCTTTTAAATCCTAGCCCTCGTTCGATCACGCGTATACTACACAGATGCTCGACCCGCTCGAACCGTAAAGCATAAAGTCACGACGCATCGTTTTACGAGCCGCTCTCGTGTCTCCGCGATTCGGGTTCTATTAGCTTTACCGGAGTGCTTGTTCTTCAAAGGAACAGCCTCTTCATCCGCCGGGAATGTTACGCGTGAGCTAGAAAAATTCAATTTGTTTCGAGGGAATACGGGAAAAATTGTACAAGTTTTAACCCTTTACCCTGAACATGTATACCGAAGGAACATTCGAGGGGTGGTTTTTCCATGCAATTTAATGCCGTGACGTAACGTCCGTCAATTTCACGCGTGCTTCTCGGAATCCATCCAATTCGCGTGGCAAAATGTAAAATTTCGACGCCGCTTTACGATCTACAGCGACGCGATGTTTCTTTTTTTTTTTCGGAATCGCTACGCCGCCAATTCCCATTAGGGGATTCCGTGCGCCGCTCAAAAACACCGGCTCTCTCCCTTAAAATATTACATTACACTTTCAAATCGGTCGGTCAGCGTGCAAATTGAATTCGATTACGGGCCGTTAACGAAATCAAACCTACACAATCCGTTGATTGGAAAACAACGATCTTCCAACCGATAAACAACGCAGCCGCGGCGTCTGGAAAAGATTGACGACCCTCGCATTTAATTGAACTAAATCAAAACGTGATATTACATTTTTTGACGATCACTTTCGGTCTAACGAAGATTCCTGTCTTCGTGATGGAATTCGAATGACAGATTTTATTCTGCATTTCATTCTGATTCTTGCCCGAAAGTTTCGCATGTTTCCTCGGATTGAACCGGTGCTGGATGTTCCGACGCCAACACACGAACCGGGTAAACAGTTGGCCGGAATCGTCGTTCGTTCACGTGTTCAAGGAACGACGCAGTAAAAACGTAACAGCGGCCCCGAAGTACCGTAAAGCTGTGACCGTACGGTGCATTTCGTAACGATGCCACGATAAAAGGCGTCCTACGAGCCGTTCCCGTGTTCTTTGGCCGACGGTGAACGTTCCCGCTCGAGAACAAGTTGTTTTCGATAGCAGGAATTCTATCGAGCATTCCTGGAAACCTGACGTTCCGCGACTCGCCAGAAAATTGCACCGATTAATTGTGTTCTTTGCGACGCGACGGTGGCACCATTTCTTCGAGAATGTTCCTTTTCTTCCCTCTGAAAAGTATTTCTGTGTGGCTTACGACTGGAAACGTCGATTTTGGTCTAGCGAGGGTTGAATCTTTTATTGTTGAGGATTCTTTGGTTTGTCTTCTTCAGCGGGAAAGCTTTTCGGTTTTGAAATATTTTCAGAACGGTTAGGATTTATTATTTAACATGTTAATTGTCGAATTGTTCGTATGCGAGGGACGATTGAATTTTTATAGAAATGGATTTCATTTATTTAACCTTAAAGTAGTTAAGACAAATTGAATTATTTCGAAACGTACAGAGCGCGTTTTATTTGTTTACCAAGCTTGGTGCATTTCATATCTTAAAAAATTGTTAGATTCCGATTAACTTTTACACAGAAATCTTACACAAGACACTTATAGTTTCTATAGCCGTTGCGATTCTTCAATACTGTACGATTGTTGTAATAATGCTGCTGAAAAATGTCTTACCAGTTCTTTTAAATAGTTGGTAGTTTGGTTTAGAAAATGGTGGGGATAAGGAGAAGGACTGATAAGAATTCTAGGACTTAGGCGTGTGATTCACGATTGACAAGTAACAAATCCAAAGCTTCTATGCGTAATTATGTACTAAAGATGAAACAGAGTTTGGAATCAACTTACCTTAACTAAACGCGAAACATAAAATCATTTCTTAGCCTAGAGCGACATCCAACAAAATTGAAATTGATAAATCAAATATTTTAACTAGGAAGCCCAAGCGTAGATAACATTCAGTTTCTATAATCCTCACATTGTACATCCCGTAAACATATTAACTGTAATCAGAATGTCTTTGCGAGAGCTAAAAGAATCCAGATTCCGGCGCAAAAATCCTGAACGATCTTCGTTTCTTGGTACCAGTCGGGCCTCGATCTTGCGTCTCGCGACGATTTACCAGGAATCGCCGTCGTCGACCACAGTCTCAATAAACAATGCTACCCCCGTTGTTGGGTGAGGTTTTACGAGACGGGAGGCGCAGTTCGATTTACGCGTACGCAGAAACGGCGGCTGGCAAAAGAAAAGAAAAGAAAAGGGCGAAGCGATAAAAGGGAAGCCGCTCGGTGTTCATCGAGGACATCTTAATTGCCGGTTTTGCTTATTATTCCCGGCATTCGTCGGTAACCGGAGGGGTCAACGCGAACTATGGGAGTTCAGAGCCATAGATCACTGGGGAAAAGGTCGGGTTTGGTGTCGGATCTCCTTCTACCTCTTGTCCGTGTGTCTTTTCGTTCGCGTCCCGGCATCCTCACGGCGTTCGCAGAAGCGCGATTGTCATTTACGATCGCCCGTTCGTTTTCCCCCGCTGTCAAAGATCGACGCGAACATCCCGTGCACGTTGACTGGTAATCGCTTTCCGTCCCCTCGCCCCGCGGACTCCCGTGCATCCGGCGATTAGCGTTTAATTGGCCGACTTGTTTTTAATTCGATCGTTCGCGTGCACGGTTCGTAATCGGGTTACCGTGATCCTAATCGGATAGGGTTCGGCGCGGATTGTTTGGGTAAACGATCGGTAACGAGGGGGAAATGCTTCTTTGTCGCTGCTTAGATTTTTCTATCTCCGAGGTTAGAATGTTTTCAGCCAATAACGTTAATCAAATATTGTTGCAGCTACGTGAACTTTAACCAGTTTACTGCGATACAACGTGTATACACGTCTTGGAAAATAAAGAATTACCGTTGATTATAAAAATTCAAAATTTCAATAAGATGTAGTAAACAAATTTTTTTTCCAAAAATTTTTTTGAGTAAACGAAAGAATCGTTAATAATGCGTGTGATAGATATTTATAATAATATTTTATTGTTAGAAGCAATTGAAAGTCAGAAACTATGTTAAACTGCATAAGAAACGCGTATTAAAATTACTAAAAGTTCAAAGGGCTGCCAACAAAGTCCTGTTTCGAATTTCGGTATAAAGTTAGATTCGTAAGAAAGTAGAGATCTTCCCCTTTAATTTGGTTTTTGATTTACATCGATATCTTTATCCGTTCCTGAGATATCGTCGTGTGAAGACAAACGTAATTTTTGTAGAAATTCGCTGCCGCCTCACGCTTGGACCCAGACAGTGAGTGTCTAGCGTAGCGGTCACGTGGTCATTGTCTACGTCTAACCCTTTACTATTCCTGGAAATGCGTATATGAAATTCCTAGAAAAAAGTCTGCGGCCCATTCGGGATTACCCTCGTACGCGCCGGCCGCTATACAAACTTTGAAGCCCTATATCTCAGGAACTAATGAAGATATCGCGTTGCAACAAATTGCGTTATTATGTACGCACTTTCCTCTATCTTCTGAGCTACCTACTGCGCAAAATTTAGGCATGTTTTTTTTTATATTTATTGCCAGGAATTTCGATTGGTACCATCCAACAATACATGTCGAATTGAGTAACCTCCTGCTTTTCGAAGTCGGTTAAAAATGTCATTTGGCGGTGTGTATCCTTTATATTTTATACTCCACGTACAATGCATTACTATTTTCAAACTGAGTTGATTATTTTCTCCAATGCATCTGGTATGCTCAGAATTAGTATATTAGTATATTAGTTTTCTTTTTTTCTTATTTATAAATTTTCTGTTTTTTGGCAGAATAATAACGTTTTCAACCATGTATTGTTAATTTTGTATCGTATAAAAATGTAATCCTTCCTTGATTTGCTTTACCTTTTTCCCACAATTTATAGTAAGAGCATTTGCCCCGCGATCAACGTGTGTACACATCATTGTGTGATTTAAACTCCTCAGTTAACTGATTAAAATTGCGTCGAGTTACGAACAACCGGTTATTGCTTCAAAGGTAATACATATACTCTTCGGTTGAAGAAATCCAAATTCAAGTCTGAATTAACCGCATTCGCCAAACGTCAACCTTGATCCAGCCGATTCGAACGTTTTAACGAACCGTCCGGGATCAAAGATCTTTCGGATGGCCATCGAATATTCCAATTGGAAGGCAAAACCCAGGGACCCCCTTGCGAGTCGGCCCGCGGACCATTCGTCACGCGTTCGCTGAAAGGTCTTGGTTGATAACGCGTCTGTCCCTTCTCGCTATCGTTCCCATTACACAGAGGCACGCGGAACGCTATCTGACCATGGAAGTCCCTGGGAGCGTTAGAGCCAGGCTCCAGTTTAGCCGGTATACAGTACATCCACTCGATCTCTCTCGGTCGACCTCTCATCCCCTTGGCTCTCCGTGGCCCGTCGTCTCCAACCCCGTTTGGTCTTCGATTCCCCTTTTCTCGTCCTTCTTCCCCGGCCGATCCTTTGTCCTCTTCTGGCCACCGTCGTCCCTTCCTCGCTGACCATCAATCAAGGTTGTCAATTTGTAATGGCGATTCTCTGTGTCCATCTCGGGAGAGAGGTCCAGACACCCCACACCAACTTCTCCCCGTCCCTTCTTCCGTCTCGCCACCCCTGCGGTGCGGTTCGATCTCCGCGCCACTCTATATCTGGCTAACTCGCCGGATCGTCGAGCCAGGGGGATGGATGGCGAAGGAGATCCCTTTCTCTCTCTCTCTCACACACACTCTCTTTTTCTCTGTGTGTGTGTGTGTGTGCCGGTAGCTGGACACCAGCCCGCTGTAAACGTTCCTACTACCGTCGCTGATGGGATATCGGTAGATGGAGAAAAAGAGAAAGCCCCTTGCCGGTTCGGTCCAACGTTTTCCCCCTCGTCCTCCTCGTGGTCCACCGGTGCGCTAAATAAAATGGATGTCCTGGGGTTGGGAATCGAGAGAAATTGCGAACACCCCCTCCTTCGTACATCCTTCCGTCCCCTTTTCCACGCTGGACGCCGAAACGTCATCCGAATCGTCGACGTCCACTACTTGATCCTTCGATTCGACTTTGCTTTTAAATTTGCATCGATCCCATCGATGGGTACTTTTGTATGCAGACGTTTTCGTCGATATTTCAACCGAATTAGATTATTATGAACCTCGACACGTTTAACTTCATTTTTTTCACGAATGAGAGAGAATTTTGCTCTTGAACGAACGGTTACTTTTCGAATTTCGAAGTTTTCTGGATAAATTAGGGTCAACGTATAATACACTTCAACCGAAGGGACAAGTACGATTTCTCCCTTAGCCGGGACTTTTCCATCGTATAAGACTTTTTTTTTTCTCCGCGTTTCGTGTCACGTAGACGTGATATAGAGTTACTTAGAGTGTCGATCCCCGGCGCATTACGGCCCTAACGTTTGAAAGGTGGCGGATACCGCTCCTTATACGACATAGATCATACGTTAATTGAAATGGGGTGCATGCGCGCCAGTCGTCGAATACAAACGACCGACTTATAGAAATGTTATTATTTGGGGTGAACAGAGCCGGGACACGACGAGCTTAACCGAGGAAATTGCGTTTCGTCCTGTTGGAATCTCGATCTCCTTGCTGCCCAGTGATAAAAGGTTAAACTGAACCGACAGACGAAAGTTTTATAGTAAATAAAGCCACTGAAAATTCCGAATGGATTCTCGCCAAATTACCTACAGTATAGATATTTGTTGTTAAATTACCAAAATGTATCACAAACGTCTCCCTTAATATTTCCACTTCGTTGTTCTTAATCTTTCATAATTCTTCAGACTCATCTCGCATTCGTAGCGAGTATCGAGGCTGATAGTCGAACACGAACGGCGTCGACTAATTTCCTCCAGTGAGATCCGTTCCCATGTAAACGAGCCAAAGAGGTCCATTTCGTTACTCGTGTATACGTACGCGTACGAACCGAGAGCTGACGGGGGGGTGGTTTTCTCGAGCACGGAAATGAAGTCTTGGACGGTCACGATCGCTATGAAAAGATAAGGTCCGAGTTCCTGGGGGGTGCTTGGACACTGCCCTCCGCTTCCTGGTTCGCCCTCACCCCTTCTGTCTCCGTCTCGTCCGACCCTCGTTCTATTCTCGTCTCCACCAACTAGATTTTTCATGCCGTGGATCGCGTCCGGTGTATCAAGCCATACTCCCCGGAACGTAGCCGTGCACGCCGGCCACCACACGTATCAACGAGGGTGGACCTATCTTATCGGCGTAGCCATAATGGCCTGTTCTATCTCATCTCGAGTCTCGTTGACCGTTTGCCCCTTAGACCACTTTCGCCATCGAGACTCCAGCGTGGTAATGGCGGCCAGGAAGAAACCTGGCTCGCTTCGGGGATGGTATCGTGGAAACGCATCGACGTCGTTGCCTTGGCTGTTGATGTCGCTTTATCGCCGATCAGAACGTATTCGAGGAGTACCAGTTGCATTTTCTTTTTTTCTCTCTTACAATGCAGGTTAAATTACCGTCGATTGTCGCAGTTCTAAGATATTAAATTCGATCAATCTATGCGGATAAGTGTGGCAAAATTTGAAACGCAGTAAGATGGAGGTCGTTTCAATCGTGAAATAAAGTCGTGCGATAGATCGTGGGTCTTGGATTAAGAAATTGAACGTTAAGTGATTACGTCCCGTGATATCGGTCCCCACGATGGACGCACGTGAGTTCATTCCGTAAGAAGAACGACCTCTCCGACGACGGTCGCGGACCAGCTCGAACATCGAACCGGAGGGAACGGTTCAAAGTTACTTCGCGACATTTAAACGACCAGTCGGCCGTTGCACGGCTTATTTATGCCCGTCGTAAGAAGAGACACTTCCGACGTTTGTGGCTCTCATAACCTCCGTTTATTGACACTGTTAAGAATGCTTTCTGTAATCCATGGATGGCCACTTTGGACTGTTGCATCCGCTCGTCTCGTTACAATCCTGACTCTCCCTGTCCACCTTTAGCGGTCCCGTTATTATTTCAATGGCTGGGACTCGTCCCGAACCGAACCGAACCGATGTTATATTGAACGGAATTGCGGTGGCGTTCAACGTTGGCCGTTTGATTAATTGAAGAGCCGGATGGGGTGTCGATTGGTGGCAGTCAACTTTTGTCGAACTGTCCCGCTACTTGCGGATGTCTTTGCCACTCGTTGTTCTAATCATTGATGCTGCAACTAATAAAACTGTTCAACGCGTTGATCGTCACTGCGAAAATGGCCACACGTGGTAAGACACGTTAACAATTTCAATTATTCAAGGCACAATTGTTTGATTTTTCATTTTTCATAAAATATTTAATATTTCATTCGTGGTATCCTTTCATTTACTTAATTCTTTGATCTTAAATTTAATCTTTCGTTCAATTTTATTTCCATTTTCTAAACTTTTTTTACTATGTAACTTTTCTTAAGTCCAAGGCTTTATCGGGTATTAAAAATCTTCTGAATCGAATATCGAAAGAAACGATCGAATTCCACGCTAACGACGCCCCGTTTCTTTCACCTCCATTCCCGAACGTCCGCTTCGTTCCCGTTGCCATATGTCGTCTAAACGGGCCGCAGAAATTCCTCAAACGATTTCTAATCCCCGGATTCGAGAGCCGATCGTTCACGTCGCGCACATGTCAATCCCTCGGCGCGGCAAAACAACACAAAACCGCGACAGTGTTCCAGCAGGATCGACGGACGGGGTCGATTCACCTCCTCTCTATCTCCCTAATTATCATAATTTATAGCCGATCGGTTAATTAAAATATCTAAATATCGTATAGGCCGCATAAGATCCGATAATATACATAATCGAAGGCGCACAGTCAGGCGTTCTCTTTCCCTTTCCTCGCGGTCCGGGCCGCTTCGTACCTTATAAATATTAAATGTTTTATGGACCACTGACCGTCAATACACTCTCCGCTCGTCCCTCTGTCCTCCTTCGTTCGATCATTAATTATTTATCGCGTCAACTAAGGAGCCAGTCAGCCGCGAGCACTCGTCGGGTTTTATCGAATCGCCGGTCAGATTTAGCGAATCTCGATTCGTCTGTCCGCTCGATAGAAATTTATGTGGACCGATGACGTGGCGGGGGCGAGCCAGGAAAAAACATACGAGGCTGAAGAACTGGGTTAAAATATGCCAACGCCGCCGCGTACGGGAAGAGGGGGTAAATTAATTTCGGCTTGTCACCGGGAGGACATCCATAAATGCAGTAGCTTCTTTGCTCTGCCTTATCCACCTTCGTGTACTCCTGGCCTCTCGCTTACTCTCGCCTTGTCTCGCATCTTGTACGACAAAAATCTGCTTTGTAATGCTCGTTGCTTATGCATTCGTAAATAAGCACTCGACCGTTCGTCGTTCCGAGAGAATCGATAGCGTTGTACTCTCTCGTGCACGGTGCATGTTTTACGGTTTGTTCAACCCCTTCATTGATGAACAACTCTCGACCGATGGAACTAACCCAAATATGACGATTTTGCAAAACTAACATAGGAATCTATTTACCTATTTTAATGGCAACGATCTTATTTAATCCATCGCGAATAATTTTATTGAGCACTCGAAGAATTCAGCTAAGAAAGCAGACAAATTCACAAAACCTCCAGTTCTTGCAGTTGATCAGGATTATTATGTCTTACACTACAGTTTTCTGTGATCTTCCTCGACTCCAGCAGGAGCACAGGATCGAACCGAGTTTCCAGGAGATTCCAGCGATGTTCCAAGAACCTTCCGCGTTCCACGATATCGTTCTCGGTTCCGTGTAACAGCCGAACGGTGTCCGTCGAGATCAGGAGCTCAGGAAAGAAGCGAAACGGCGCGACTTTCGAGGGCGGGGGCGCAGGCTAGGAAAGGGAAGTTGCTTGCTGGAGACAGCGGAAGAAAAATAGCGGAAGTCATCGACCTCCAAGGGGCTATATATCAGAGGGTCGCGAGGGGTGGCCGGGAGAGGAGGGCTTTGTGTGTGGCCGTTTCCACTTCGCGTGGACGTTCGTGCACGTACTTGAGAACAACCACGAACGAGGCGAACAGCCAGGACAGGGTGTTCGAGGTAGGAAAAAGGACAGATGGTCGACGGTTGAATCTAGGATAGTAGTCGTACCGTTTCATCATCCGAAGGAAGGACAACGATAGGCTGCTTTCGTGGCGGTTCCGATTCTCCCACGGTGTCCTTGGGTTCAGGATACCGGGTTTATCTTAAATGAGACTCCCCGAGGGCTCGGCTCGGCTAAGATTGTATTCGCGCTAGGATATATGTCTGATTGATTAAATTCCTGCAATTACGTCGCGTCGTATATCACACCGGCGAGCATCCCTCCGAGAGATCGTTTTAAGTCCACGGGATGATTTCGTCATTGGAACCCCACGTCTTCGGGGTTGGAGATTCGGCTGTTTGGTTCGGACGTTGATCTTTTAAGAGGGTAGGCCACCTTGGACGGTCGAAATTCTGTTTAAAGGGGTTTGTTTTACATGTGTTTAAGAGTAAACAGAAATTTCTTCTTTTATATTTTTATGGTAACATGTTGGAGTTACGACCGTTTTGTTAGAACACCTTTCTTGTCGGACCTCTAATCAGCGTTGCGTAGATCTCAATAATTACCGATCCGATTTTACTTCAAATTTTGAGAAAATCTTGTTTATATATTAATCTACAGAAGTACACAATCGGTGTATATTCCAAATTTGAAATTGATAATATACGAAAACTATGAGAAACAGTGACAGGTTTACCGAACTTCTTTAACCGATGAATATTAACAGAACCCAGTTGAAATGATGGTTTTTTCTTTTGTTTTTTCTTCGCAAACCACGATTTCCGATCTTTCAACCGGCCTGACGAGTCAGGTTCCTTGAACGTGCCGACAAAACCGCCATCCACGGTGATTCCTATTCAGGTAGAACAGACGCGTGGACACTTTCATCGAGCACGGTGACCGCAGCCGCACGCTACCAGCCCCCAACGTAAATTACCGTGTGCGGCCACGTTTTGACAATACGAGATGTAAAGGCTAGCCGGGGCGAACGGTGCGTGACGATGTCAGCCGGTTTCCGCAATTGTTTCCATTAGCCGTTTTAATCGTACACCATTTACGGATTCGAGTAGTCGCCGACAATGGTGGCCGCCGATTCGGCAGAAATTCACATTGTACAGATCGTCACAATGAACAGACGCGTTCTCCGTGACACCGATATTATTCTCCTGGCCTAGGGACGACATTATCTCCGATCGGCGTCGAATAAACCGAACAATGCTAGGAAACGGCAGACGACACGAGAAAAAGAGGGAGATACAACGTTGTCGTAGAATAGACAAAAAAAAACAAAATGAGAGAGAAAGAAACAGAGGGAAAACATGTCAGAACGAGAGGAAAAGAGTCAGCCAGCAGGCGGATGAGTTATTAGATCCGGCGTATCCGGTATTGCGTCGCGGATGACCAATAGTTTCATCGAGGGATTGTTGAAGGTTCCGGAGCACATTTCCGGTTTCCGCTCGACGAATCACCCTTCCCCCTTGCCTCTTCTTCGTTCCCGACCTCTTGGAATTTGCTTGTCCGTGAACCGAGGACCACGCAAGATTAGAGAGGGGGGATACTTCTAGGGCATCCACTAACCATGACGATTCTCCCTGACTCGATTCATCCCTTGTATTCGAGGGCAGTTTGCCACTCGATGGATATTACCGTCGTGATGGAGGCCTTCTCCAGAGATCAGTTACCGCCGTGGTCCAGTCGGAGCTTAGTGGAATCGTTTCTAATAGCGTTTCGCGTTGAAATTGGCAGGGTAGCGTGCCGTATCCTGAATGGAGTCAAGAGGCTTTGTGAAGTTTCAGAAGGTTTTCCTAATATTATAATTTCATTTATAGTTTGTCGTGATTATAAAATTTCAGACAAGACTAGATGCGTCGTAATTAAGCACTGATAGAGTTTAAATTTCATTTCATATCTAATACACCTGACTTTAGTCGAAATAGTTTGTGTAGCGACTAAACCGGCTCCGTCTTTCTAGAATTAAACGATTCAAGAAAGAACGTATCATTCCCTAAAGTTCGAACGTTCACAGCCCATTTCAGTCGCTAATTAAGTCGTCAATTGCAACCAGGCGACCAGAAGCGGGAGTTAGCTACGACTCGAACTTGCCGTCTCCTTTAAATCTTGCCGGAAGTTCGTTACTACACTCGGCCACGCTACGAACTCCCCGAGAACAGATGCTTGTTACTTAGACTGCTCATATTTATCACGGTGCTCTCACGGTCCTTCTCCTCCGCGCCGTCGGCCTCCCTCTCCCCCTTATTCCGCGGTTTTCACACCGTTCCGCCGTTGAAAGCCCTCCCCCTTCCCCCCTCCCGGCAAACTCGGCAACGCGTTGGTTCGTGTTATGCCCGACCAGCGACAAGGGAACTCCTCTGGAACTCCTCTGGAACTCTGGGCAGAAACTCACGATGTCGCCGCCAACTAAGTTCAGAAGCTTGGCTGGTCGCCTTCCGTCGTTCCTCTCTGCCCCTCTTCAAGGATTCCCAAGCTCGTCCTAGGTTTCGCCTAGCTCTGTGTGCTCGACCTTAACCAAGCTTCCGTGGCTCTGGATCCGCGTCTAAAACGCAACCAGGCATCCGGTTAGGTCGCAACCATAAGTTACTAATGTTGTTCCCGTGTTGGCGGGCTGGCGTACACGCCAAAGGCGAAAGAGACACCCTCCCCGTTTCGCTGCAAAACGGATTTCGAAGTTTTACCTCGTTTCCGAGGGGATTATCTTCGTCGGTATAATAGATACGCTTTAGTGGCTGTTTCGAAGGTGTCTTTCCGTGTTTTGCGGCTTGCTCGAGCACGCTGATTAAAGGTAATCGGGGATGCGGCTAGAAAGTTGCGGATAGAGGGGAATTATTGCGTTATATTAACGCCAACGTGCACCCGTTCCATGGAAAGTTTTCAGGTCGTAAGAAAGTCTGACCTTTCATTCAACTTCGCCAAAAGAATCGGAGAGATTTTTTACCGAACGATGCCATTGTGTCTTTGATAATGAAACAGGACTGAATTAATTCAATAACGATATTGAGGTTTCATTCGTTCGATACGCACGCCTCGATGATCGTCTCATAAATTCCGCCAGTCGTTTCTGCGTCCACGCTGGATCGTATTATTTATCGTCGATTATAATGATGCACAGTTTCACGCGTCCTTATTAATCAGTTCGCCGGCTATTTATCACGAAGATGACCAATTTGTAATCGCTGTTAATTTCATCATTATTCAATACTATAAATCGCCAGAGAACAGAGGAAACGAAATATCGACAACACTTTGGTATCGTTCTTTCCTCGCGCCATTTATGCTCCGATCGATGTTCCTTAAATTACTCCCCGATGCATTTTCACCGTACTTTCTTGCGATTTGATGCTCCTGCAATGAACCTTCCCCTATTACAACAACAAACACAATTCTTATATAAAGCGTAAGGTATCACGGCACCTTTGGTGCTACTTTTGGGATTGCAAACGGTCCAAAAGGGTACCCAAACAATTAGCTCGGTGTAAGGTTGAATTGGCCAATTTTATTACGTTTCTTCGACTTTTTTGCCCAGCGACCACTCGTTACAGGATCATCCTGGTCGCCCTTGTAAAGGTCAGAAAGTAAGCTCGTGATGGAGGTAGCGGCTAACGAACTCCCTGTACGACTCTGAAGTGCTATCTTCACGAGACTCAAAGGCGCCGTAAGAAGTGCCATTAAGGCGGCGATCATATCTCCCGATGGTTCGTCTTCGTTTATTAAAGCGTGATGAGAGGGACAAGGGGGAAGGAGGTCGTGGTCGAGCAGACTTTTCTTACGAACGGATCGTGGCCGATGGCGAATCCTTCGAATCTCGATAAGAATCTGAGAGATACCATCGATTCTTTTGTTCTTGTCGATAGCGGGGCAACGGAGGAGATGATTGCGTGGATTTAATTGTTCGTGGTGTATCGTTTCTAAGGTTGTATGACCATTTAGAAGAAAATATGTGAAATTCTTGAAATTTTGTCAGGTGATACGTATTATAATAAAGCATTGTGCAAAGTTTCAAGGGTTATTACAATTCGGATTTTAACATGGGCTCTTATCTATTTTTTCAACTTCATTTGAGAAATAAATATATAAGAAAAAATGCGTTGCTTTCAATGAGTGCAGAAATGCTAATAAACATCTTAGAAACAAATTACCTTTCGCGCTCACGTAAGGTAATTGTCGTGTGAGATCGATGCTACCAACTTAAATAAAAGAAAAAATTAAAATACTTTATTATGCGAGCTATTGTATTTAATTGATGAACAAATAACGTAAATAAATGCATTTTACACACATAATATAATTTCATTAGTATTTTTAAACAGAAATTTCGATGTTTTGTTACTTTGTAATGATTTTTACATTCTCAGATTTTCGTTCTCGTTAATTGCAAATCAAGTACAATCTTTCTAAAAAATGTTTCTACAGCTCTTCTTATAGCTCTTTCTTTCTAGTAAAGAATATCTTTCTAAATATGTTAATTAGCTTTATATTACGTTTCGTAAACTTTTGACAGAGATCTTACGAGTCATACAATCTTAAGCCATTGACGGATTCGTGGTGGGGTAATTCTAAATTCAGCTGGTTCCTTCAATCCCCTAAGTTAATATTAAATCCGTCGCGAGTTATCTAAAAGTTATCTACGAAACTCAAGTACTGAGCTACAATAAATAACTATTTCTGTCCACGATTTAATGTTGCTAGTATTTTGAAGATCGAGGAAATTTATATTCATCAAAGTTGAACAATTTCTTAAACCTCCTCGAGTTCCCTTACGAAGCATGTTTAACCGAGTCGAATGTAGAAAGAATAAGAATGCGTCGATAGGAAAGGAAAGAGAAGGCGCATCGGATTCGCTATCATTCCTTTTTCTGCGAGCGAAAAGGATCGACAGAACCGTTTTCCACCAATCACGGCTACCCTGGCGATTATCTCGAGTCCAATAAAAACATTGGATCCCGCGAGAGGAGTCGAGCGTTTTCTCGCTGCCTTACCGAGCTCTCCGAGGAATGTAACCTCGCGTTATAACCACTACGATATCCCGCTAACGAGGGTTGCGCGCTTGTAGCGTGATTAAACCGCGCTATAACGCAGCAGGACGTCGCTGGATGGCCAGGATCGGGCACAATATGGGAAATTAAGGAATAGGCATCCCGGGAGACGGAATAGTGAACGGACGAGCCTTCTTTGTAACGCCACTAGCGAGTTTCTCTCGTTTCGCGCGTGTAAATTACGTGAAAAGGTTCCGTTTCTTTTTCAATATTCTTTATCGATCGAAATTTATGCTCGAGGCTGCGTAACGTTCTGACAAACAGATGCGAAATATTCTGTGCAACGTTTGCTGCGTTATTATCGTCCTACAAATTGACTGATTTTATTTCCCCGACGTATTTTCGAGAATTAAGTGTCGGTTCGTTTAAAAAAGTCTCGTGTTATACGGGTGATACTTGCATTTTCGTAGAAATCTGATTAGTCACTGCATCGATATAGCAGACAATTAATAAAAAGAAAATATCAGTAATTGATTCTTTAAACTTTGTAATAAGAATTTTCATTTCAAAGACTGACACGCAAATGTTCGTAAATATTTCACGAAAGCAGCCCGTAAGAAAGTCGTCTGGAAATTATTTGCGTGCCTCCGCACGTCGCGTCGGTCAGCAATTTCTCGAGTTCCACCCTCGACAGGCGGTGGAAAAATTGAACGCGGCATGGAATTCATGGTGGAAAAACACGCGTTCGAGGAAAGAAGAGTGGCTCGCGACAAGGAAGGCATGGAAGGCAAAGAACGTTCGCAATAATTGTGATTTACGATTCGGCAGGTTTGTTTGAAACGCGTCGCTGTCGCGGCCAGGAAGTTGCTGCTAGTCGTACAGAAAGAGGACAGGAATGTTCGAGGAAGCTAGAAGAATTGCAAGTTCTTCTTGCCTCTTAATGATGGATCAGAAATTCGTGTGTGAGCTACTCAATCAACGTACGAATAGTTTGATGAATTTTTTGAAGAATATAGAAATGGAATCAAAATATTGTTAAACAAATTGATCCAAAGTTTCTCGATCGATCCAACGATTTGTAAATAGTTCAGTTTTCTTCGTTTGATTCTTGAAACAGTTGAAACGATCATTTCCTCGCTGGCGCAACGTTCAAAATTACCGTTGCCTCAGAACGACTCACTAGCATCACGGTGCCCATAATCTCCCGCAACTCAGTGCACCATCCGTATCGCAATTTATCAGTCCGCGGAACAATTACTCACATTCGTGCGAAACAGGGCCTCGTTCAGCCAAGAAGCAGAACCTGACGCAACCAGAAACTCGCGAAACGAGCCGCCATTCGACAGACGATAAACGAGCCCGGTCGCAATATCGTTCCTCTCGACAGATAGTCCGGTCGGATTTAGCATAAGAAAGGCTTAGAAGAGCGGCGTCGACAATGGCCGGGGCTCGAGAGTTCGAGATTTCGATGACTCCTCTTTCTCTTCTCCCTTCTTCGTTCCGTCGGCGGGGTATCGGTGCCGGAGGGTAGGACGCAATCAGTGGCCTTGATTTATCGCGGCAATATACATTAAGATACCGACATTAAAACTAGGGGAGCCTCCCGTGGATCCCGGCCTCCATTACCGCGTACGAAAAGACAGAGAAGAGCTGTCGTCGCGTCGCCAACGAACCGATTCGTCGCTGAAGAAGATTGAATCCGTTCGATTTCGATATTGCCATGAGAACTAGTCCCTGGAATCACGAACACTTCTGATTCTCGGTGATGCATGATGTTTTTTTTTTTGGAGTTTCGACGCATCAATGGGGTAAAGATGGTTTTTCGAACGCTTGGTATTTAAGGGAGACATGAACGCGTCAAACTGGTCGATGTCACGTTAAATATGCTAAAATATATTATTCTATAACGTTATAAATAGAAGAATGGTATTACATTTTTCCTATATCGAAAATGACCAAATTAGGCGGAATACTAGTATTTAATTCCTATTGTTAACACGTCATTAGCTACGATTGCAGTAAAACAGATATTTAATTTAACATTTGAAATACCGATCCATGTCAGAAAGCATCGATCACTTGGCACCATAATCGTGTACGAAAAAAAAGCCACAAATAAATCAATCAGAAACGACAAGAAACAGTTAATTCCGATCTTGATCACTGTGTTCCAAAGAACCACCAATTAACGTGACATCGACCGATCAATCACGATACACAGCTCGCTAGATCCTTGTTCTCGATCGTCTTCCAAAAGAGGGGATCAAGAATATCGATGGATATTACCGAAAAGGGAACTCTGGCGAGCTTTTCCAATACACGCCCGCCAATTACGGGACAGCGATCTAACCGTAGTAACGTGTAGTGTTCCCGCCATTGTCCGCAGGTCCAAGCGGGGCGTACAGTCCGGATGCGACGATGGGTTACATGATGGACGGACAGGCGGCGAGCATGATGCACCGGCCGCCAGGTGATCCCACCTTCCACAATCAGTACCATTACCCGCCAGAGTACTACGGACATCACTTATAAAGGTACGTGGGAAAGTAGCTTACTTCATTCCATACTTGTTCAACTTGAAACGAATACCTTGCAGTTCGCCGATTGATTAACCCTTTGTGGACGTTCGATGTATACGCCCCAAACAGAATCATCATTAATTATTTACAGATTCGTATATATGTTTGATAAATGTTATCCCGTGTTTTTGATACAAAGAATAAGTGTAAATAATAGAAATGTATATGTAACACGTTGAATGCCGCGGGGGTCACCGGTGACCGGCATCCGAAAATTTTCACGATTAAATAATTAAGAAAAGAAACAACGAAATAAACCACGGATTGGCTATTGAATTGAAATCGGTTCTACCGTGTCTGACTACATACGTCCATTTTCACTGTAGCATTTAACGTGATAATATAATCCTTGAAGAAAGGAAATATTACTTATTGAACACTAAAAACATTCGAATTGCTTCGTCCGCAAAGGGTTAGGATTCGAATCTAATCATTTTGATTGCCCCTAAGAGTTCAAATGATCGAAAGTCCGTATAGTCTTGCCGGAACACTAATTAACCCTAGCAGCTACAGTAGCTATTGCCCTCGTCCAATCACGTTCCCGAAGCGCTCGGCACACGCTCAAAAATCGGCCACCATAAATCACCCCCTAATGGCAGTCGGAACGAGCGGTCGCATTAATCCTGGCTGGTTTCTCACGTTGCAGCAGTAGTCGCGAGTCAAGGTAGACGATGGAATGACGGTTCTTGCGGAACGGGAAACGCAGCAGCGTGCTCTGGTTGGCGTAGATCTAGGGGGGCAACGAGGAACGGAATCGTCGCCGCCGGTACGTGAACGACGCCTAAGAGGAAAGCAAGATTTCCTTGCGTCGGGACGCTGGTCGAGCCAGGAGCGCGGGATAAAATCGAGCGGAATGCGGACCTCGGTCCGCTCGAGAAGAAGACGAGAAGAACCGGAAGTGTCCGGTGCTGGAAAGGACCGACGAAGGGCGTGAGGAACCGATGGCAAGAAAAGGGGGAAAAAAAGGAAATTCATGTGATTGTTCTTGTGTACAAATGTCGCGGTGTAATATTGTAGTGATCGAAGAATTTAAATGTTAAATTTTAATACGATCGCGATCGAGCTAACCTTAAATGATAATTAACGATTCTGGAGAGGACAGAGAGGCTGGTACGGGGTATAAAAGGAAAAAAAAAAGAATACGAAAAGAAGCTTGAGAGTGATATATAATAGGCAATTCGTAGCGGGCGTGTGTACATTAAGAGGATGGTACAGAGATAAAATATTAGACGAACCCGGTGCTCGCACGGTTCCGTTTTATATAGCTAAGAGATGTCCACGTGCAAAGGCGAGTACGAAACGTAAAGAAGTAAATGAAAAAAAAAAAAGATAAAATAAATGGAACAAGTGGAACACCCGACGTTGTGACGGAAACCGTAAGACGAAAGGAACGGAATTCAAACGATCGTCGAATATGTATATATATATTATATACACGCGGAACAAACACACACACATACACACACACACACACGCACGGGCAGGCAGAGACGCATCCATGTGTATAAATATATATACGGGATATATAAATAAATATAAATAGGAAGAAGAATTTTAGAAGCGTGACGGATGGCGTTTCAAGCCGAAGATTATAAAACGTGAACGATGGATATCGGTTCTCGAGAATGAAAGTGAACACGCGTTACGAAGGGTTCGTAAAAAAGAAGAAGCAATGAAAAATGGAGAAAACGAGGGAAGATCGAACGGAACAAACGAGAAAAGTAAATGATAACAGTTTTTAGGACAGAAGAGTGCGGATCGACGCGTGTGCCGGACTCGAGCGTCGATCGCATTCACATTGAATATATATATAGGTGACATTGAAATTTGTACAGTTATTATTAATTATAAATGAATTTACTAATTAAACGAAGAAGTAATTATATATTATAAATATATACATAACTGAAGTAACAATGTGCCCCCAACCCCCTACCCCTCCGATTGTAATATATATATACAAGGCGAGCGAATTTTAATTCGACCTACGGGACGATAATTATTCGCGTGTGCGTGCGTGCGTGCGTGTGTGTGACGAGTGTTTGCGGCTGTGTGCGCGCGCGAGCGGGTGGGTGGTTGTGTCGCGCCGTATTCGATGTTCGAACATCGCCAGTAAAGGAAAAAAAAAGAAATAATGAAGAAGAAAAGGAAGAAGAAGAAATTACGCTAGGCGAGACACGGATAAAACAGGCTCGAAGATGAGAGAGTGGATTTTGTGCGAATGCAAGAAAGAAGATAGTATACGCAAACGACAGTGGTGAGGGATTATATATATATATGAAAAAAAAGGTATATATATATAAATATATAAATATAAATATATAAATATATAAATACAAAAATATAGATACCTGCGAGAGGATCGGACAATTCTTCATCGTCCACGATTCGGTGACGCGGTCAGATCCCACCCCTCCCCCACCTGATCCGACTCCATACCTACAGAAACACACATACAGACACACATATGTTCGCAGACATGATACACAGAAGCGTTATTAACCCAGCCTCGTCTCCCCGCACCGTAACGGTTAACACTTTCGCTGCCACTCGAAAAGATATAATTTGTCTAAAATCTAGTACAGCTTTTTTGTTGAAGACTCTTTCGGAAAATTATTTTTCATCGTTTCAATGAATTTTCTTCGTTTTCGGTGGGGTAACCTCGAGATAAGAAATCATTGGCGGTGGCAACGAGTGTGTTGATTTAAAAGAACAGCCGAACGAGTACAGGATCTAGAGTTTATCGATATAATATATTGCGTATAAATAGATAATTGAGAGAGAGATGGGAGGAGGGTGAGATGGTTTTCGATCTGAAAGGTTACGCGAAGCGTTTCTGGTATCGCTTTGTGGTTCTTTTATCTGGTTTCGTATCGGGAGAGGGTGGAAGAAGCGGGTAAAGAACGGAGGAACTGTGGACCAGGCGAGAAACGGTGAAAATTACTTTTTCTTATCTTTCTTCGTGTCATTCTCATTATTTTGGATCCTTGATTAACGAACTAAACGTGCTATAAGAAATTTTAATTTCGTATGTGATAATTGCATCAATTCTCATCCTGTTTAATTGGCTACGTTTTTAAATAAATTGCCTTTGAATAAGGTACCATCTGAAAGATTTCAAAATTCTTCGAAAATCGACAGAATCCTCAGAATGCTCAGGATATCGAATCGCATCCTCGATGGGTTGAAATTCTCTCTCGAGTTCCAGGTGCAAGCTTGAAAACGGGAGGAAATTTCACCCGTTTCCCGAAGGATCTCGTTACGAAACTGTCAATCGGTATTCGGAATCGATCGAAGCTTCGTCGAGTCCTGGATACGATGCAGCTCGCGAATGTGATCATCCTGGCGCATCCTGTGAAATGAACTTCGAATTATCTTCTAAAGAAAAACAGAACCCCCCCCCCCCCCCTAAAAATGTCAAAAATAGAATCGAAGAAAGAGGGAAACAAAAATAGTGGCAGAATCTTCGCGTAGCCTTTCACAGCGACGGTTCCATGGAACAGAACGTGTTTATCGAAAAAGATAGGCAGAGAATGAGAGGGAGAGAGAGAAAGAGACAGCAAGGGAGAAAGGGTTGAAAATTTAATTAAATTAAACGTCGATTATAGGACATAGACACGGGGTATCCCCCGGTTCTTATCGAACGACGGGGATTTCGAATTTCCCGCCGTTCGACGAGACACGACGGGCGGAGACCGGACGAAATAGAGATACCGCGAGACAGACTGCGAGAAAGGTGCGAACGAGATGATACGCAAAAGCATACGAGACAAATTTTATCGATATTTTCAATACGCCCGCATACACGTAAATCTTGTATACAAATTTTAATGTAAACACATTGCTCTTGCCGTGGCGCGTGGCGATCGAGGGAGAATCGATCGCGTCGTTTCGCGTTGTTCGAGGGAAAAATCAAGAACGTCACTGGAAACTTTATCGTCGACGAGAAACGACGCTCGATCTTTCCTGCCACGAAGCCGCGACGTACTAGTATACTGAAACGAAAAAAAAAAAAAAAATAAATAAATAACTAAAATACAAAATGATAACCCACGTATACCGAAAGACTCAGGTGCGAGAAAAGTCAGTTGTAGGTTCTGGTTTAAATTGGAGAAATTGCCGAGACTCGTCGAGATGCGTCTTCGCGCGTGCGCGATCGATCGTGCGATCCTGACCGCGAAAATCAAAATTTCATGAAATAGAAGAGAGAAAAAAAGTAAAAGAAACGTCGTTCGAACGTCGTTGAAATTTCTCGACGACCCGGTTACCTGGATACACGTTGTATACGAAGACGAGAGTAAATCGCGTCGGGTAGGCTTGCGCTAATCGTCCGACGGCAACGGCCGGTGCCGTCTTTTTTAACGCTTTTGAACGCAATCGAGTTTGCCGTACCGAACCGTTTTTTAGTGAAAGCTTTTTAACGACAGCCGGGGAACTTTTTATCGCTTACCGAACCAGCTGCACCGTTTCGCAGAGAGGTTTTTTATCGACGAAGACGAGGAACGTCGACGGCAACGCGTTGCAACGGGGACGATTTCGCGACGCTCTGACGAGACGATCGTAACTCATAATCGATTATCAAGTACGAGACAATCATGAAGGTGGAAAACACGAAGCGGTACGACACGGGCGGCGCGTGGTCGACGATGATTCGTCAACGGAGCGACGCGTTTTTACGAATTCTATTTGTTGAACGATATATTGTTTAATTTTGTTGATGTCCGCTCCGTTGGTCGCCGACGACCTCGCACCGTATCGTCGTTACCTGTGCGAGAAATTTCAACGAGAATCTTGTCCAACGACGTTTCACGATCGGAACAAATCGTGCGCCGGATCGTCGTTGTTGTCTGTGATCGATTTTTCAAACGGAACCTCGATTTATCCAACGACTAAAATTATTTTTCCATGCCACGAACCGACGATCCGGCCGATTCGGAACGCAATATTAACGCAAATTATCGTTGTCGGATTTATTTTCAAGCTCTGTATATTCGTTCGCGAACTCGAAAGGCATTAGAGCCTGATCGATATATCTGCGACCAAGGAAACAGGATCGCACGAACGATGAACAAAAAAAGGACCTGTACAAGAGGGCGCGACCTTCACGGGCAAGAAATTGTTTGCGGAAGGGATGCGAAGACACGGCGGGCGGAACGGACGACGTTTATTGGCTGTTCGTTTTTCTAAATGAGTTCACCCGATTGAATCATCGCCTTAAAAATGTATACGAAGTAACAGTAAGGTATCTAAGTAATAATCATGTTTAGAAGGTAAAGAAACTTCAAACAAAGATTTTATGAGCGTCACCGACACGAGCGAAGAGAGGTTGAGACGCGAATGAGAGACGGTATGATTGGGAGGGGGTGAATCGGCGTGCGCGAGATGATCCGAGCGAGTGACGGAGAAAGTGTAACGGCATAATTAAAACGTGTAATTAAAAGGAACGATGATGTTAGCGAACCGGGTCGCCAATCGTTGGCGACGATGATCGTAACGACGAGGACGATTAAGAGGGTTGGACGCCTGAAGATCGCGACCCGACGTCATTGCGATCATCGGGACACGGTATAAAACGATTACGATAACGCTGATGATGATGATGATGATGATGATGATGATGATGATAATGATTATGCTGATAACCATGATAACGATGATGATAATGCTGATGATGATTACGATTATGCTGACGACGACGATGATGTGTATAGTAAGCTAAAAATTTATTATATCGGTATGGAATCAGATTTTTTCAACTGTTTGCGTATTGACGACCTATTGACACCCTTAAGTAACAAAAAAAGGCAAAAAAAGAAAATCAAGAAGAACGGTAAATAAATTAAAAAAAAAAAAAGAAAAACCAATCAAATCGAACTGTGTTCTGTGTTTGTGAATCGTAACCGCTCTTCCGTCGTCGTTCCGCGATTGTGATAGCGCGACGACGATGCACGTGGTCCAAGGGTCTTTTGTTTTTTTGTTTTTTTTTTTTTATCCTTGCACCCTTGGCGACGATGATGAAGTGGCGCTTCGATTCCCTTTGATCACGTACATACACGTATATCGCATTAATTCTCGCCTCGAGACGCGCGAGCTACCGGAAGCAAGATACAGTCGCGAAAGGAATACCCGATACCTGTCGATGTAACATATTAGTATTAAAAAAGAAAAGGGAAAAGAAACAAGAATAACGAACGAAAAACGTGGGATTCGAACGTGCACGCACGCGTCCATCTGTAATCGAGTTAAACAGTGCTGGACACGTAGGTACACGAGGGCCCTCTCCGGACAGAGGCATCTAGAGACGACGATTTTTTTTTTCTTTCTTTTACTTCTTCTTTTAGGCGTCTCGAGCACGAGGGAACAGAGTCGATCATACGCGTGAATAAATAATTGGCCCGGATCGATTGTGTTGAAAACACTCACGGATCGGAAAACGTGATGACGATGAAAGGAAGGACGATGTCAAAGGTGGTCTATGTTAGAGAGTGTCCATTGTATAGTGTTTTTTTGAAACGTGAGCATTAAATGCTACATCTTGTGTACGTCCTCTTGTGTACGGTGTTTTTATTTGACGATCGCGACCGTGAGAAACCGTGAACGCGCGATACTGATGCTTGCAAACCTTTATTTCTTTTTTTTTTTTCTTTTCGTTTTCGTTTCATTATTTCGAGAGGTTCTTCGATTTTCTCGAAGCATCAGAGGCGCCTCGCGTTTTATCACGAGCGACGAGCAAGCTGGTCCAATTCCTTCTATCCCGTCTGCGAATTCGATTCAATCGCAATCTGTCGAATTCGTTCGTTATACAAAAATTCCTCGAACATCCAGAGGTAGATCCGATCGTCTATGTTCGCAGCAGTTCATTCGCGATAGCCTTTGAAAGCTCACCTTCCTTTCTCTCGAAACAGGTAAGTTATGATCCATTCTAGCCAAACGTCTTCGCTTTCGGTAATCAATATTTCACGAGATATTTCAATTTTTTGTAAGAAACGTTTCACTTTTGCTTTTGAAAATTCTCATCAAGCAAATCTGTATTTTAAATGTACTTTTCTAATTGTAATTGTACTTGTATTATAAAATTGAGGAATTTTCCTCTTTGGTTAAGATTCATTTTTAACGCTACATTGAAATTGTTCCCTATAATAATCAGATTTATATAAAAAATGTGCAAATCATTAATTATTGCCACCAAGCACCAC
This sequence comes from Stelis phaeoptera, assembly GCA_943735885.1. Lineage (NCBI taxonomy): Eukaryota > Metazoa > Arthropoda > Insecta > Hymenoptera > Megachilidae > Stelis > Stelis phaeoptera. The sequence continues at coordinate 5,893,167 of OX030939.1, read as the reverse complement.
TGATTTCAGTTACTGACGAACCTACTTGTTTTACACAGTGATTGATATTTTCTAAACATAAATACCAATAATAAAGAAGGTGTCAACAACCATTTGGTCTTTCACCCGACGTCAGAAGATCCGGACGAGGTAAACGCAATAAGGGTTGTTAGCGAGCTGTCGATGGGTCAGCTTTGTTATTCGCAGAGACGGTCACCCCCTCGAAATAAAAAGAAAAAACAAAACGAAAGGGTGCCGTGGCTGTATAAAACACGCATCCCCTGGACCGAAGTTCCCGTTCCTGTCTCTTCTTCGTCCCCCCAGTGCTCCCCGTTCGTTCTGAAATATGATAGGGGCCGCGTATCTGGCCTAGGTGCCAATTACCGTTGATGGTTATTCCATGGAAATGGACCTTGTTACGCGAACGTCGGGAATCAAGGAGAAGGCACCAATTATTTTCGCTACCGTCGATGCTTTTTTGACTGGTGGGCGTCAGCGTCGGGAAAACGCCGACTCGGCGCTGCCCTCGACGTTTTCCAACTCCTAACGAGACAAATTGTGATCCCACAGATTTCCTTTCTTTCGTGAACACCCTCTTCCACCCCGTACCCGCCACGGAGACAGTTCGTTTCGCTTCGTCGATTGTTTTTTCCCTCCCGCTTCGCTGAGGGATGTTTCGTCGCTCGAGCACCGATGCGGATCGAGATACACGCGTGGATCCTAGATAAGGTTGATGCTTTGGCAACGAGGATGAGACCGGAACGGGGGTAAAATTAGGGTAAGAAAATGAGTGAACGGTAAGATCGATCAATTCTCAGGTGGTTTAGTTTGCGCACTGTGACTGGAAGTAATAGAATTTTATGTATCGGTGAATACTCTGTGGAAGTATAATTTTATTAGGTGTACAATTTGGTTTGTACAATAATATGTAACGATTGATATTTGTCAGTTTTAAATTTAGAAGCAATCGAATTTAAATTTAAATTTTAAACGCTGTTCACAGATAAACAAGCGTATCAAATATGCCCCTTGTTAATTTCCCTCGACAATTTCCAATTTATCAAAATAAAAGTTCTTCAAAGATTATCGATTGTCACGAAAAGTACTTTGAGTCTGCTTCGTCGTTCGCGAAAGCGTAACGAGAAATTTTCATCCCCCGATCGACGGCCCTTAAACGACACCCCGTTCCATCGTGGAAGAAGAGGAAGATTTCCTGACTTTCGCGGCGTCATCGGCGGAGAGACACCGAAGAAAACAACATCCTAATCGTGTCCCAAGAGAGAAAACGATACCAGCCCCTTAGCAGCGCTCCCTAATAATGACCCTCTACCTCGTACAGCATAAACGGCCGCCTATCGCGCATTACTACCCCGAAGTGGCCACTCCCTTCTGGCAGGCCAGTCTCGAGTCTAATATCTCATTACCGCGCCACCAGTCAGCCGTGCCGAGCTGCCATTACGAGATTGTTTGCCCGCCGGCTTTCTCGTCTAATGTATTGCTTGCTTCCTAACGCGTTCGACCGTGTTAGACGAGAGAACTTTCCGACGAGCTGCTGGTTCCGCGAGACTTCACCCCCGATCAACATTATCAGACGAACGTTTCGATATCAAGATCAAAATTTCTTCGGTGTTCCAATTTGTCGTGCGATGCAATTTATTCTAAATCAACGCAGTCGAAGCGTAAGCTTTCGGGTTCTCAAGTAATAGGAGGTTGAAAGGATTGAAATTTCTATGTCTCCTTTGATCACGGTTGTCGACAACGCTCGATTAGCATGAAACGATCGTTAACAGGGAAACTGCGATCGCGAATTTCCATTTCATAGCGAGGAAACGATCGAATCAGCGCGACGATGTCAGCTCTGTACGTTTACATCCCTTAAAAGCGGCGTTCTCGCATGGTCAGCGAGCGTATTCTCGTTTAACCAGCGTTATTTTTCACCACCCGCCTTCCCGTTCAGAATCGCGCACCGAACGGAACAGTGAAAAGTTTTATCGCTCTTGTATCGTTCAACGGACCGCCAAAGACATCACGAGCATCGACGTTTGGCGAATAAATCAGTATTTACCGGTAGTTTGATAAAAAAAAAATAGGGAAAGTAGAATATTATAATGAAGCAAACATGCAAGATACGAATTTCCTCGAGCACGTTCATCCCTTTCGGAAAAATAACGAGGTAAACAATGGAAAGGTGGACTCGCAGACCAACCAGCCATTTCAAGATTAAATTCATCCCTTAATTCATTATTCAGGCTTTCGCGATCGTGTTTCAAAATTAGCCATAATTTTTAATACCACGGTACAAAATTTCATGACTTGGGATGGAAACTGAAGATCCCATTCTTATGGCACTGGATTTTATGTCACGACATTCTCCAAATTCAAGCGTGTGCAATTTCTGTAAAAAGTATGAGGAGTTGAAGTTACCGCTTTACTTATTTCGTAGTTGTTCAAAAGATACAACTATATTCAAACGAACATTAAATATTAGAAATATGATTTTGCAAATTTGACTTCCAGTTCGAGTTTCATTTCAAATTAAATTACAGGGTGGATCGCAAAGAATTGATCATCCAAGAAAAATATCACTGTCACGACAGTCATGACTTTTGACGTCGCGTGAAAGTACACCCTAATAGTTGACCAACAGCCAGGAATCGATTATCGAGCAGAGATCGCGCGAACAAGCGGTCGTTTCGGGGCTTTGCAAAAGAAGAGAGTAGGCTAGAGAGACGAAGCAATAGACGGCGGTCGTCGTTGGTGCTCCTCCACTTCCCCTTTCGGCTCCATCGCCACCCTTTTCGTCCGTGGCACCACGTCGCACCCCCGCGCGGACAAATGGGTGTCCCTGCATATGTAAAAGCGGCGCTGTGTTCGGCTCACCCTCGGTCAGCCATTTGTCAATGTCAAGGCGCGAGCGCCGTATCCATGGAAACACCCCCGGCCAGCCGGTAGCGGCGTAAGCGAGCGAGTACGAGCGAGCGAGCGAGCCGAGCCGTGGGCAACCCTCGGTTTTGCGCGACTGCCACCTCCCCCCCGCCCCCTGCCGGCGAAACGCAACCCCCGGGCTTCCACCACTACTCCAGCATCGGGGCTACCACCCTTTCGTCGTTCCTCGACGTCCCTCCTCGACCTACCACCCCCGCGGAACCGACTCGTCGCGCCGCCAACCTTCACGCATGCCCAACGGGCCCGTGACAGGGTTCCACGTTCCGCCACTCTCGTTGCCGATGGCGCACGAGGACGCGGCGCGTTTTTCATCCCGACAAAGCGGATTCTTCCAAAAACAAACGGTTTCTATTCAAAGAACAGCATAACTTGTCAAGATTGTCTTCAAATCTTGGGTGTATTAAATGACTGATGAAATATAAAACTACCCCTATATTGGATCAATTTTTTATTTGATTTGTTCTTGAAATCATTGCAAGAACTTCGTGCGTTCCTTGACGAAGCTCGTTAAAAGAACGGACAAAGAAGAAGCAGAGACGTAAAAAAATGGTGGCCAAAGGGTTCGACGATGGGTGGAGAAGGGTGGTGCGGGTGGCAACGGCTGCATAGCAAGATAGTTCGCTTAAATATGCAGGATGGGCGGCGGCGGGCAGCATTGTAGCGTGCTTGTAGCACGGAGCAACGGGGTGAACTCGCTACTGAGGGAAACGAAGGGGATGAACGAGCTCGAGAGGAAACGGCGACGAAGAAAGAAATAGTGAACGGTGTTGAGAGAGAGAGAGAGAGAGAGAAGGAGATCGCGAGAAGACGAAGAAACGAGAAAGAGGAGTAGAACCGAGCCGAGGGGTTGAAGGGCGAAAAGGGTAGTTGGAGGAGAAGGAAGGTGGAACGCAGGCGCTTGCGCAGCCCGTAATGATTGACTGGTTCGCTGGCAGCCAACAGACAGACGTTCACCCACCAGACCAACCGACTCACCCCCTTCCCCCGTGCTCGCTCTCCAACCCCTCGCGTGCCCTCGCCCTCTCGAAATACCCTCTGCCAGGACTAGCACCGTCCCTGGAGCAGGCTCGCTCAAAAAGCTCGCGATACAATGCATGACTACCACCCTCTCCCTACACCCTTTCCTCTTTTGCCGGCCACCCCCCCCCCCCCCCCCTCTCTAACGCGGCTTCCTCTTTTCTTCCGTGGACCCGACCACTCCGGCTGGCTATCCTCCCTTATCGCTTCCCTTTCAACCCTTTTTTCCAACGAACCAACATCGTCCCCGATGTTGCCAACACTCGTGTGCGGGCTTCGTACAAAAGCCAACCACCGGAAGATAGCTACTCGGCCATTGAATCTTTAAAGATCGAGTTACCGGGACACGGTATATCGAGCCGCGCACCTATCCAGATAGGACTACGACCAACGAGGATATGAAATGGAATGATGATAATTTTTCGAAGTATGAGTCGTTTGAATTCTTTGAGAAGGATAGTGATATTCACTTCGGTTTTTCATTTGGGAGTAGGTTTCGGAATCTTGCAAGGTGATCCCTTGTTTTTAAGTAACTATACACCGGTGTTCGATTAGATTAGTAAGTGTGTTGGGGGTGAGTGATACTTTTTACTAAGTACCATGATTAGTTTTTTAACTCTAAATATACCAAGCAGGATCAAATGACCCCTTTCAAAATTTCAAATGTATGAAGGAGAGAGTCATATGTAAAAAATGTAATTGATTGATTATTTTATTTATAAAAATAAAAATATATGTTTGATTATTTTATTAGAAATCCGAAGTTATGTATTAAGAATTTTTTTCTAAAAATTAACGTTTATTTCATAACGGGTCAAATCACCCCTTGTGGTAAGAATAGATATAATAGTTCGTATTTCTTGAATTTGAAATTAATAAAAATTGTTGGATTAATTTTGCTTTCCTCGTTGCAAAAGTTTCCTCAATTATTTAAATATCACGTAAAGTATAATCAAGGGGAAGTTAATTACCGGTAATTATCTGATAATGAATTTCCTCCTTGTTACCAATTTCCTTTCTAAAAATTTAGCAAACGTTCGGTTGGTAAAATATTACCGCCCCTTCCCGTTTATTCTTCGCTGAATGCAACGATACAAGGAATTTTCTCCCGTTTTAAAATACGTTGGTGTAATCAAATATATTTCCCCTTTGTGATCCGATAAAAATTAAGAACCGAAAAAAATACCGTGCGATAAGGGGATAGAGGGGAGGACGGTCCTCGCGAATGAACGCGACAGCGGCGCTAAAGCTTAATGAAAAATCGCCGGCGGATTTACAACGCGCGATTTTTCGCCGGCGAAGTACGCCCCGAAATTAAAATTTAAAATAACTCGCGCATACCGCGCCGCCGATGAACCGGCTCGAAAGTAGCGGCGAATTTATCGTCGGATTACCATGTAAATACAAAAACGGTTATTCGCAACTTTTCGATGCACTTTCCCGCCACGTTACGATCCCCTGTATCGTTCCACGAACATTAACAAAATTGAACCGCGTTTAACTATGTACGTGCTCACGCAATAAAATCGACGCACCTGTTTTAATGCAGCTTACAAAAACTATAACTAAGAAACTAAATTTTTTTGTATCGACCAAGGACAACCATATACGATTGGTATTACGGGTTTAATTTAATAGAATAATTGAGCAATTAATTGAGTAACCTTACACACGTAGTGTTTCCACATGCATGAGTAGGTATCCCTGACACTGTGTCTGCTATAAGGAGTACCAATGACTGAGGCTTCGAATTATGTGCATTTGAATAATTAGTCACAGAAAATATTGTTATATGCACTAATAATGTAAAATATCAAAAGAGGAATTGTATTTCTACTGTGGGGACGAATCGCTACCGTTAGAACTACCGAGCCAGTCAAAATGACTAGTTGAGTGTTTCCTGAATTAAACCATAAAATTAATCAAAATTCTTTTTTATTAAAATGTGTGTTAATTTTTATCAGGATAAAGACCTACACCTATCCCCCGATTTACACGGCACTCTATTCACACGATTTCACTTGTACACGGTTTTTAAAATATGGGATTTAAAACAAAAATTTCGATTTCGATTTACACGAAAAGTGAAATCGTGTACACAGTTTATAAAAAAAAATTTTCTATTTTATTTAACACTCGAAAGTCAGTTAAATGCCATAATAATTACTGTCACGACGCGTCTTACCACGTACGTCCATTTTCACTGCATCGCACAATTTGTCGTCCAGTGATCAATGTTACGCGCCACCTTGCATTTCCAATTTCAAAAAACAACGACAATTCTCATTTTCATTACGATGCTCGCTCGTTCCAGGAACTATAATACCCGCTACCGGCGTATTTCGACCGGTTTTATTCGTTCAATCGCGAACCACGCGACGGAAAGTCTTGGCCAGTCGGAGAAAAAGCGACCACCGTGGCTGTTCACTCGCCGGCGCTCGTTGTTATTTCCTTTCCTCTTTTTTCCAAACGTTTAATCCAATACCGGCCAGGCGTCCATCAAGCGGGACCGGTCGCAAAGGTTTTGTCCGCGCGAGGCGGACCCGGCCTCGCCCGTAAATTCGCGGGCGCGAGAGCCGGCGCGCAATGTTCCGCGCGTCGCATAAAGCGTAAAACCAACGTGAATTACGGTAGGATCGCGTTACCGAGTCCGGGACCGTGGTCGACGTTGTATTCGACAATTCCCCGTGTCCTTTGCCCTTTAGAAATTCATGTAATTTTTTTGCCAGGCGCCTCGTGCCCGCTGCCGGACCCCGACACACCAATTTTCCCACGGACCACCGCGACGATCGAGAAATTTAACGGCGAACCGGTGAACGCGTTGTAAAACACGCGACTGTAACGTTGTAACCGCGCGTGTATATCCGTTCGATCGTTACCCGAGAGTATTCATCTTCTCTTGTTCTCCGTTATCTTTTATCGTTTTAATTTTTTGATTATCAGTTGCGAGAGTTTCGGGAACATTTTGTGAAGCTACGTATCCGTCTGAGAATATTACTCGTGGGAGAAAATGTCTAGCATGTTGATTACTGATTAGCTTCTAATTCATACGGATGATGAATTTTTATGAAAGTTCCAGTATCATTTATTGTCACGTCTTGTCAATCATTACAAGCGTTACAAGAAAATGCCGATAAACAATAAATGTAGTTCACTAGAATTGAGAAACGAATGATATATAAAACAGTCAATTTCAAGACGCCAATCGTTCGTTCCTTCGACAGTTTTTAATTGTACGACTTTCTGCTGCGACGGCGTCGGACCTCGACAGAGCAGTCCACAATCAAGCTTCCAAAATTTGTAAAAGTTTGTACACTTCTATTTAAGAATAAAGTGAATTTGTGTGGACCGAGCACGTGACATCTGTAATTCATAGCCTCCAACCATCCCAACAACAATCAAGAAATCCAACATATCTCCTACAAAGGAGTAAATGACATCAAACTCAAATACATAAACTACCCGATCTTGACGTCGTGGTGCGGACGCTATAATTATACAGGATGTCCTGTAATTAGTGTAACATCGGAAAATGCTTCGTTTTTTGAATTATTAACGAAAAACGAAGTCTCATCCGACATGTTTGCAAAGGAAACTGTTGTTCAGAAGCGTCTCAGCAACCCCCCCAATTTCCCGACGTTACCCTAGTTACGGGACACCCTGTATATAGGTTACATGGCAGCCAAAGCGGTAAAGAATCATTACATAAATTCCTACTCGACCGATCACGCTCGAGTCACCGTAGAATCGGCAGCATACCACCGAGTCACGAGTTCCTGGATTGAAAGTATCCCCGTGCAACGGGTCCGTAAGTACCCAAGGTTTGATTACGCGTGTCCCGTGTACAGGCCTGCTTAATCCGACGCTTATTTCTTGCGTCGGCGAACACGGAATCAGGCAACGCTCTCACGAGCGAATGCAATTCAAATACCGTTGCCGTGCACGGTTCCTCTTCTACGTGTTGGTTCGCGCATCAGGGACCGAGGGCGCGAGTCAAGGAGAGGTCGTAGCTAATTGCGGCTCGATCCTCGAACACGACCGAACGGAAATGGAGAAGAGTTGTCGCGAGGACGTTAGAACGGCCCCCGTGTCTCGTGCCGTTCGGTCTCAGTGCTGGTTTCCGTCGTCGTCGACTTTGTCGTTCGTGTCCGCTCGTGCAAAACGACCCGGTGCGCCTGTTTCCGTGGTTCCTTCAGCTCGGAAGCTCGATAAATCCGAGCCAGAACGCGGCTCGATGGAATTCGAGTGCGAACGAATTTGTAGCCGACCCGACAACACGAGACCGAGCCACGGCCGTAAATGGCCTTACAACCTCCGGCCACACTTGGCAATTAATCGCGCCGCATTAAGCACCGATGAACTTTCGCCCTTTATGTCGGGACTCGAGATGCTGTGCGTCGGTTGAAAATCGACAGTTCCCTTCGGCACACTTTATAAAGCATCTTTGGTTCGATTTTTGAGTTTCGGTAAATCGTATCCTGGCTTGGGTGAAGTTTTGTTACCTTCGTTGGTTACAATTACCGATAAAACCCTACCTCAGCGCCTTAAATTTTCTAATTTACGAAACGTTTGGTTGATCAAGCCTACGGTATTTTCACGTAGTTCCAGACACGTTTCACCGTGCGACAAGAATCCTCTCAGGATCCACGTCACGGATCTTGACAAATCGTTTTATCTGTCTAGCGTTCGAGCCGAGAAGGCTCGGTTAACGATCGTTTAACGATGCCACGGTCTAAATGTTCCGGTTGTTTCCGCAGCGACGAGCGAGAAAACCGCAGTGTCCCGTGAGTACGATAGCGATGGTGGCCTGATGGTTATCGCCGGTTTGATGGATACGAGAAAGACGAACCTACACTTTGTCATCTTGCCACGTTACGTTTAAAAACAGCTCCGTGGAAACACAACCCTGAATGATTTCCAAAAATGTTCATACAAATATGTACATTTTGTTAACGGTGACAAATGAAGAAGAGAAATCGAAGACTCGTCGAGTTACGAAGGGACAAGTTTATGGTACCCCGTCACCCTCGTCGAGGAACCACCGTTCGTTAATAGCTTCAGTATTCTGGTAGCTCGACGTCGTGACAGTCCAGAGCGTCGCCAAAGCTCGACCGGCTTTATGGTCGTTTAATTGGCCGAGATAGACGACGATATATTATTATGCTAATTTTCAAGGAACTTCGCGGCCAACGGAATGGTTACCGGAGAGATTAAAGGCCCCGCCTGACATCGTACCGTTAATTACCGCATTGAACATCGACCGTACGATGTTAGCGGCTAATCCAGCCTTCCTGTTGTCTGTTTACACGGGATAACCGGGCAACGTTCGGCTCGAAAGAGCAGGTACATAACGTGTACCATCTTAAGGGCAAAGATTTTCATTTTAATTGTTCGGAAACGTCGCATCATAAGTGTACTATGTTAGCACGCATCTTGAAAAATATTTCAACTCTTCTAGAATCATAATTTTTTCTACTAAGTATGGACAAGTATTAAAAATTTGGATATAAAAATGGGTTGTGTCTCTGCACAAAGATTAAAAACAAGTTCGTACGTTTGCCTGAAGCTTTGGGTAGCCGTCGCGTTGATACAAAATGATAGAATGATAAATCGAAGCGTTAAAAACTTGATTATACCAGTTCCCGAACTGAAGGTTGTTTGTACTTCCAGAAAGATCGAAGATTTACTCGCAAGAAAAGTTCGACGAGTCGTAAGAGAACCGGGGCTACCTACGAAGTAACCGAGATTCCAAAGAAAGAAAAGGGATGCCAGTAAATACAGCCAAGAAAAATTTCCCCCAAAACGAACAAGAAACTTCGACTGTTCCCATCCGAAGTTTCTTATTTCGCAGCAAACTTTCGGCTGTATAAAAATCTCGAATAACAAGCATTACTTAAGTAAGTGAAAGTAACGCGAACAGATGAAATTTCGATTAAAATTTCCACCATCCTGCGCGGAGCTGTGCCCGTTCGATAAACAAGTCAGCTTGCGAACGGAAGTAAGTCATTATTAGCTTTGATTGATGGTAACTTGCAAAAGCCACTTTTCTGTCAACCACTTTGATCAGCTTACTTCGTCGCTTGGTGGTGGTTCGACGTTATCTTTCGACTCGAAATCATCCTCGCACCCAGAACCATCGTCGGGGTCAAAGATGCCCGCCCGTTTTCCTCGCGACAGGATCGTTTCGCGATGATCGCAGGATTTTTCCAAACGCGACAGAGGCGCCGTCGTTCTCCTTTCTTCCTTTTCTGCTCCGACGTTCGTCGTTCCCGCAGGATGAGGGCGAAGAACTCCGGCTAACTCGCATCTGTATCAATTTATGCCGCCGACAGTGTGGCCAGCGATAACCGAAGCACCTCGACTTCCAGTTGGAAACCAGATAAATGGAATATAAGAGAAATCTCGCTGTATGACGCGAGTTGTTTGCGCTTCCGATTTCAAACCCGATCGAATCATTCGAAAGTCAAAAGTGGATTAAATAATAATTTGATATCCGTTAATGGAGCACGTCAATGTTAAAATACTGCCTAACGTCCTTTAAAAAGATTCCACCGCTTGGCTGAATAAGAATTTGAAGTCTACCAACCATTCTTCGAACTTACTTAGGGTGTCTCCTTAAAGGTCAAGTTAATTTTTGAAATCTGATTACAATTTTCATACGGTCTGGAAATAAATCGAAAGAAACGAGCCGCGAAAATAACGCGAAACCTTCCTGTCGTTTCGTATCCGTGTCGCCTGTTATCCGAAGTCGGGATCCGAAATTCCGTGACGACAGGCGACGAAGGCGAATTCCGGGCCGATTCATTCCGCGATTTCGTCGTCACTTTCGTGATACTCGCGGGGCCAGGCCACGAAGATACTCTCCCTCCGAAACAAATTGTTTGCTCGGTCTAGGGTGGCGTGCATTCGCGTCCCACGGAATGAGTAATGGCGGGCTGGCGTCCGACCGACCGACTGAATCTACAACTCGGAAACCCTTTGGAAACGACCATGCTGGAACTGCCAACTGGAAACTGGCTGAGGGGCTTTAACGTAACGGAGTAACCGCGATTGGCGCAGATGGCGTGGCCCCTGCACACGAATACAGACGAAAATCAACGACGGCACAATTGAGGGACCACCCTATATATACACCGGGCCAGGGCTTATACGTCCTTCGCGAAAACTCCCGTATACACCCGGAATAATTTACTCGAACTCTTTCCCGATCGGGAGCAGCAGGTGTTTCTCGGCGGCGCTATGTGATATATTTTCCTCTCCTTTTTTGATTGTGAACAACGGGATCAACTGGGGTCCGCTGTTTTTATTGCTGGATTTCGAATTAGCATTTCAAACCGGGCCAAAGAGACCGGTCTCCCGATTCTGGGATCGTCGAGGGATAACCTGGTGGAACATGTGCCACGGATATAGGGATGATTTATATTTCTTCCGTTTAATTGATGTCGCGGTCGGTGTAAATATTGCGGGGTACCGGTACGTAACGCGAAGCCTACTGAGTAAGCTCTGACAATCTTCGAAATTAATTTGATAGCAAGAAATCTGGGGAACCTGCGCCATGGATGTCACAGGGTGATTTATGTTTGGAAGCTTTTCTAGGTACACTTTGACGGTCGTTAAATTTCATTTGTTGGCAGGATATGTTATATTTATAGAGTATATGATGGTTCCAAACGTTAGGTGCCATCTTGACTATGATTCGAAATCAATGAAATCAATGTTTGACTACGAGCCCTAACAATTTTGTGATTCGAAAAAATTGACGATAGCCGCGATCAAGTGGAAAGAAACGAAGGAGAAGGAAAAGGGACAGGTGATGGTGGCCGAAATTAATGGACGGGTATCACGTGTAATCCTATATAGAACGGTAAACAGTACCGGGACTCCCTTTCGCATTCTTATATAACCATAAATTATGATCAAAGCCTATAGGGGTTTTCCTTATTCCCCTTCGAGATTACCAATGGCAAAACGAAGGCTAGGCTGTCGTGTATGCATTTGTGAGACAGTCTATCTGCTTCATTTCTTACTGCTTTTTTTTTTTTAATTGCAATCGAAACGGGCAATTACGTGACGCGATTAAACGAATCTCGAACGGAAGATACTTTCAATTTTTATTCGTTCTTCAACGCTCGTACTTTTATATAAACTCGAGTTAATCAGGGAACCAGTTTCTATGAACCTGTTCAAGATATTGCCATTTCAATTAATAGGTTTTTGTTATTTTTATTTCTATCTGTAATTATCTGCTTGATAGTCATATCTTCTATCCGCATCGTTTAAAACGGAGAGGGATTGTGGAGCTTTAATTGAAAATGAATTTCCTTTAGATACGGTATCTTAAGATTAGATGAAAAAATCTTTTATACCACAAGCTACCATATAATAAGTATAGTTAATATGAGATACAATTGGTACAAGAATTTCTCTGTGGTCTGTCGAAAATTTACAGATTTGCAACTTGTACACATCACAGCGTACATTAAAAAAATTTAAAGATACTCTGATAATTTCTGAATAATTTCGAAAAATTATCTAATCTCACCAAATGAAAACACCTCTTCGGTCATTTCAGGTGATCAAATTAGGCGACCGACCCAAATTTCAAATCCCTTACCAGAACCAATCAGTCAATCCCGTCTCGAAATCGACACGATTCTTCGATTCATCCATTTTCATCGTCGAACCATTCGGCTCACCGTCGAACAATAACCAGACCGTACTATGTGTCCGTCTGTTGGCGAGGTAGTCGCGTATCTTTCGGCCAGGACAGGCCAGTATCTCCCAGTTAATGAACCCTCAGTCGCCGTCATCGGCCCTGATAGACAGAGACGACGATACGGGGATTATTAAACGGCGGTACGTCATTCGACGTGACGTTGACCCTGTGTGTCGCGTGGCGCCTCGGGTTTGCCAGCACCTAGGGCCGCGATACCAGCCCGTGGATGGTTGTGTACGCGTTACGAACGGACGATTATGTCACTTCGATAACGAGGATGGAAGACGGCCGCTAGTCATTTGTAACGTGACTCGACGGAAATCAGGAGAGAAACCGTTCTAACCAGAGCTTTCTCTCGTTCCTGCTTCGTCTATCTTTCGCAGGAATCCGTTCCACCCTGTTCCTCCTCCGTCCACGATACGTGTACACGCGTGCTGCGTCAGGTTCTGGATTAATGGTATTAGCGTCATTGACGGTTGATGCTCTCTCTGTGTGTCGAACAAATATGTATTTATTGATTTCGAGGATGTTCGGGGATGAACGAAAGGATGATAAGAGGTGGAATAAAACGATGGATTCGGGAGCAAAGGGTTGGCTGTCTTTGCTGGCTAACCAGAAATCCGAGTGGCTTTCACGTTGGTCGATATTAATGGCCCCCGACCGATTCGAGCCAAATGGAATGGCTAACGTGTAAATCGAGAATGTTTGCCCTGTCCTTCGTAAGAGAATACTGCTGCATGGGCATACCGTGCCAGTTGTCACCGGCTCCGAAATAGATGTTCGTCTTTCTATCGCGCCCGAAGAAGGGTTGAAAGTCATTTGCTTCGCCACTGTCGATATAGTGTACTCAGAAAATTTAGAAACATTTCCAATATCAAATATAATCTAACAGCAAATGAATGTGTAAATAAAAATTTTGCATTATCAATGAATCGGTAAGTATACGGCTAATAATTCATTTTACAGCCGAACAAAAGCTACGACGTTGGTGTCAAATTATTCTTCGAGCAAAATTAAAAATCAAAGAACTTCGCCTTCTTTATTCTTCGTCTGGAAGAATATCGTGAGCTCTGCTTGTACGCTTAAGAAGAGTCGAAGGAGACAAAGGGAGGAAGAGCGACAGTCAGCGAAGGAGCACTTTGTTGTTCCGGCTGCAGCAAGAGTATCAGAATGGTAAACGACTCGCGTCCATTAATCACGTTTATAGAGGCCCACTGACGCAAGTCATTGTTGTACGTTGTGTTAACGCACGCGTGTGTTCCCTTTTCGCCTCTGTCCGCTCCTCTTCTCCGCCCCTCTCGCTTTTCGCGTTCGAACGGCTCTTCAATCGACCGTTAATGGGAGTATTGGTTCTTAGATCCATTCAGAGAAGCGGAACGCGCGGATGGTCGGCCGATGACGAGGCAGGTAAATGGTTCACGGGCTTCCATTTCCGTAGATAGCGACTTTTTGTGTATCATTATTGATTTCCTTGAAACTGTACCCTGGATAATGTTTATTTCAGTTTGAGAATTCGCGATAAAATACAAATTATAAATTAAAGCGTATTAGAAACAGAAGTATTAGCGTCTACTCGTGACGGAATACGACGCACAAAGGATTTTCAATTTTAATGAAAACTGATCAGAAAAGAAACACCGTTCGTAGCATTTTCCGGAGCAAGTCATCCCCGTCATGCAAAGCAGTCAGGCTCTCGTTCTCGCACTATCGGCCTCGTCTGACGGACAAAGCGGTCTGCTTCTTGAAGCCGCGACACAAAGCTGCCCCAACCCCTTCACGACGATAAGTAGCGGGTTGAGTTCGCGTGTCCCGCCTCGGAAAACCGGAACCCGACGCCGGGATCCGCTTCCCTTCTCCGGGAGGGGTTTGAAACGCTCGAATTTTCCACGCTCGTCAGCCTCGAACAGAGATACACTCGGCTAACACGGGCTGTCAGCTCGCGCTTTGTCGACGTTGCCCGCCAATGGTTGTTTTATTAATAAAATTCATCGAGAGACCCCGAGGACGGTCGGTCTCGTCCCCGGATCCGCGACGAAGACGAAAGTGGGAGGGAGGGCGAGAAGCCAACAATAACAGCGACAACTCTGATTCAATAAAGCATAATATCTGGACGGAGGGTAAGCGGAGAGGGTGTCCTTTCGCCGTCGGAAGGGAAGCGGACGAGACGACACCGAGGGGTTGCCATTGATATCAACATAAATCACAATAGGAATTTGTATTACAGTTACAGAGACTGGTGGATAGGAAATAAGGAATGTAATAAAGAAAATGGGCGAGCTAGGGCGGATAAGGGAGACACCGAGGCAACCAGTCGCCTCGATTTTGCGTGAGATACTTTTGTCGGACGAATCGTGGAAGCTCGTCGTATTGTGCTCGCGAATGGAGACGTTTCAAACTATCCTCGACGATATTTCACGGATCTTTTTTTTTTTTTTCATTCCAAAGATCCAACCGATTCGACAAGAACGATAGGTGAATGAATTGGTCACGATGCACCGTGTCCAGGATTTATCGGTTAGCCGTGCATATTTATAATTAACGAGGGTGTCAACGATGGCCCGGAACCTTCGGAATTTCACGCCAATGTTTGACCGCAATAAATTCCCCATTGCCACGAACTTAACTTCAAACATTATTCGTCACGTTGACTGCCGTATCGAACCTTGCAACGTCCTCTTACTCTGCTCACCCTTACCCCTTCGCAAATGGGGTCGTTGAAGAACCAACCGGACCGCTAACATTCCAATTCATGCTTCTTTCTTTTATGTAATTTGTAAATACCGTATTATTTCCTTTTGAAAACCTATGGAAAGTTCAAGATACATAGTCAAAGTGAAACTCTTTATTTCCTTATGATAGACATTAGCACGTTCTTGTTCTTCACTGTCCCGAAGAGGTGACGGGGGTAAAATAGGTTGCGTTTGCGCATAAACCCGAGCACACGAGGACGAAGAGGACGGAGACGAAGGGAGAAGGAACAAACGCCAGAACCCTTCGTTGCCCCCGTGGCAGCAGGAACGAGTACGTTCGAGAGGGGTTGGAGTTGAGAGCGGGAGGGGTTGGTTCAGAGAGAAGAGAGACGAGGAATGGGGAATTGTAATGAGCAGCCCGACAGTTACAAATGACAGGACGGAATTCGCGAACTGCGATAGAACCCAGCTTCTGCCTAAAGGCCGCTTTACACGCTCGGACGGAAATGTTTCGTCCGTTACAGGGCAATTCGACCTTACCCAAGGTCGTAACTTCATTCTCTTCAGCACGTTCAACGCGTTAATATTTTCGTTCATTTTCTACCTTCTTCTTCTTCCTTGCCTTTTTTTTTCCCCTCTTCAGCTGATGGTACGCTCTCAAGAAGCATTATAAAATTCGCCGGAACACTTGTCCGACTCTCTGCTGACGCTTTGTGCTTCTCGTCGTCGCGTTGCCGATTAATTTAGCTGACGTTGCTTATCCTGAAGCAAGTAGCTCGAAATTTTGACGGTTTATAACCTTAATAAATAGCTAGTTATACAAGAATATTCAAGTTATTTCATCTTAACCCCTCGTCCTACGATTTTCCCGACAGGTGCGTCAGTCAGAGCTAAATATTTTTTACTTCAGCGTTAAAACAAATCAAGGAAATTGAAATATTACATATACTTCGTTCTTGACAAACATTAACTGTATAAATTGTAATCAGAAGTAAACCTAAAATTCAATTGTGATCAAAGTTTGAACGATAGAAATCACATCTGAACTGTAAGATGCGTCAAGAGTGTGACACGTTATTGTAGGCCAAGGGGTTAACACGCCTCGTACTGTATATTATCAATTAAATTATATTTTTCGAATTTTGAACCTAGCCAATGAATTTTGCAACACAGTCAACTTATTCTGTAATTCGCCGCTTAAGGACACCGTCCTTCGTTTACTCCATAATTCTATGTAATTGTTCTCCATATATCTGTATTATAAATATATCTTCTTTTCGCTTTTATTCCTCGTGTACATACTAAAAGATATTGTTTTACCTGTTAAAGACGTATGACTTCCAAAAAGCTTCTGCTATTTTACTGGATAATTACTCCGAAACAAAAATCTTTAATTTACCAACCCTTTTCAAGCTTCTTACGGTAGACTATCCCTTTAATACACTTCACTGTCAACGTCTCAAGCCCTGAGATCACAGCTACGAAAAATTTCTTCTCGTATCTTTAAAACATTCACCAACACCCTGCAACTTGCTTGTATGCATATCTTCAAAATCATTTTGTGGAACGATTCGCGTCCGAACGAAGGATGATTCACGCTTTCCCCCATAGTCAATCTCCTCGTGTAAACTCGCCTTAAACGACAGCCATTCCTGTCTAGCTAACACACACACGAAGGGTCCGCAAGAATCACCCCTCGAAGTAACACGGACTCGTGTTTGCGCATTCCAAACCGGCTGGGCCCTGCAGTACCAAACGATAAGGTATGCCGCTAACGATGCCGTGGCTGCGCGAGTTAATGCGACGACGACGACGACGACGACGACAACGACGAAGACGACGTAGCGACAATGCCCGCCAAAATGCCGCGGTTCCCGCACCTACGAGGAATTTGCGATTCCGTCCGCTGCGAACCGCTCGCTCGAGACATTCCGAAACTGTCGGAACGAGGCTGGAACGCGAGAACACCCACGCGATTAAAGCCGGATGACGGAATTTCCCGCCGGATTATTTCGTTTTAATTGCTTCGTGATGATATTGTGCTTCTTGGAAGAAACGGGACCGGGAAATGAACCGGGAATATTCGTGTCTGTGGTTGACAAATAAATTGATGCTCAACGGTTCGACTGTTATGTCGCTAATATCTGGATCATACGTGAATGCCAAAAGGAATCTTATATTCGTTTTATAAATACACTCGTTAACACGTTGGCTGTCACAGAGGTCACCGGTGACCGGCACCCGAAATTTTTTACAATCAAATAATTAACAAAAGAAATGACGAAACAAACCACGGATAGCGTTATCATTAAGCTAATAATGCAAGCTATCGATTTGAAAGGTTAAATTTGAAAATTAGTTGATTATATTCTTAATAATTAGGATTTCAGCGTGTCTGACTACCCACGTCCGTTTTCACTGTGGCAGTCAACGTGTTAATCCTTGATCCGTCGACAGTTTTCCTGAAAATCAGCATCCTTCCGAAACGCGTCGAAAACAGCGAAAAATTCCCGATAACCTACCCTATTTTTCCGCCCCGAGGACGATCCAAGACGGAACTTACCCTCTTGTGGAAACGCGCGAATAAGCGAGCTCGGAGAAGCGAAAAGGAGGCGAAACGTCCTAATCCCCCAGGGAACGGAAGCGACGTCATACGAGCAGATCCGGGATCTGATTCGGAATAAACGGCGCGAGGAAATAGTTTGCTGGCTCGAGAGGGATAAAAAAAAAAGAAAGGACCAGACGCGTTATCCATGGGATATACCGCGAGAAAAAAAAAGGTCATGGTTAGCCGTAAGGGGTTTTATCGGTCCATGCTTGCGGCGATCCCTTAATGCACCCTCTTCGCGGTTTCCAAATAACTTCATTTTCTCAATTGGACGCGTTCTGTTTTGCGGACACCGAAACTGTAACGCGTGGACAGCCGGATGTTTCTTTTTCTCAATTAATGGCCTTGGTTTAAGATATTCTACGAATTTCTTGACCACCTGAAAACCTCTTATCACCTCGAAAGAAGAATTGTAACCATCATACCGTGCCATTGAAGGTTTAATTACCGCAAGATTCATTCGATGTCTGACAAATGTAGGATCTAGGTCGGAGGACGTATATGTATATACACTACCGACAAAAAGTATAGAATCACCTGTTTTCTACCAAAACCGAGTGTCCTTATAAATGTTGTATTACTCATATTATCAATCGTTTGGAAATGTGAAATAACAATTTACAAGAAAAAAACAAACAAAACATTAATAACATTTTATACGATTTTTTACTAAATGTGTTACAAGAAGCATACAATTTTTTGTTTAACACGTTGGCTACCACGGGGGTCACCGGTGACCGGCACCCGAAATTTTTTACAATCAAATAATTACCAATAGAAATGATCAAATAAACCACGAATAGCGTTAACATTAAGCTGATAATACTAGCTATCGAATTGAAAAGTTAAATTTGAAAATTAGTTGATTGTATTGTTAATAATTAGGATTTCAGCGTGTCTGACTACCCACGTCCGTTTTCACTGTGGCAGTCAACGTGTTAAACAATTCTTTTCTAGAACAAATAAGTATTAGAGGAACTAAACATGTTTTTCATCCCCAATCTGGAGGACCATTTTTACCCCATAAGAGTAATCATAGATATGGATGATCGCAGTTAAAAAAAAGAAAAGTATGTGAAATATTTTTCAAATGATTACCAACTAGATAAGTTTCATTAAAATCGACGCGTTAGGTGATAAAACTTCAGTGATGACCCTCGTTAGTTTACGTACCGATTCCGAACTTTTTGTCGGTAGTGTATACTTGCAACGTGGTCGAAGGACCAGGCCACGGGAGCAAGCAGCTAGATTGTCTGAAACGAGAAACTCGAATGAAACTCTGGATGAGAAAGAGAGAGCAAGATAGCCATGGATGGTAGACGAAGGGGCCTGGGATCGGTACGTAGCAATATACGGGAGACTTAGCCGTGATAAATCCTTATATATGAGGCCGCACCGCGGCGGCCCTCTATATGAAACTCCCTCCGGAGCACCCCACGGGATTACCCTTATACCTCCTCCTCCAGGTTGACCTACACCGACGTGGAAAAGTCACTATGCTGGCTCTGGTCTAGGTGGAAACGGCTACGTCCGCCCTCGGAGATAGAAAACAAATGAGAAGTCGACAGCTCGGCTCACGTTCGGATTCCAGGCTGGACCTGGTAATCTTGTAAGGCCGGCATCGAACGTGTCGCTGGCCGATAAGCCCCGAGAACCTGGCTAATGAAAAATTCGCCTGCAGATTTTCGGATATCCGTCCAGCCGATTCTCGGAGAATACGGGTATCGATTTGAAGAGAATTTGTTACTGGGTCTTGGGAGGATCCTTTTGAGAACAGTACGCTGATTCGGTGAAGATTTTTAGGGATCTCGATTGGCTCCACAGCATTTGTAACTTTTCAATATGGAATACAAATAAAAGCAAATAGGTGCGTAAACATTTGTAATTTTTTTCTTGCCGAAATAGATGGCAACCTTTTTCTCTTTATATTTCAAGGAATATACCTGTATGTTTCTGTACGAAATAAGTCTCCAGCATTGTACAATCTCCAATCTTGAAAAATCATAAATTGTATCGATGATTTGTTTCTTTTCTTTCTTTTTTATACATTTTAAAGATTCCTGCAAATTAGTGGACACATTATGGTGTCACGAAAAGTGACAGATATATGGAACATATTCATGGTGAAACCACTTCGACGTTTGGCCCTAGGGAAGGGTGTTTTTCGGTGCTTTTGAAGTTATAAAGATTCGTATCGGCGGCGATAGTGATTATCCCGGATGGCGACATAATCGTTACGTCGTTAACTCTTAACGGCTCGCGTAAGCCCGTGGCGTCGCGCGAGCGGACAGAAAAGCGAGGCTGGTATTTTGTTTTATTGCATCGCGCGGAAGTAGTCTCGTGCCAACACCCTAAAGAGTGTTCTCCTCTCTTTACCCGTCAATTACGAGCGACGTTTACGCGCCCTCTAATCAATTCTGCGTCCCCTTTTCGAACGAACGAAAAAAAAAAAGAAAATAAAATAAAACGTGAACCTCTCGCTGTTCTCTCCAGATATTTTATATGAAAACTACCTCGACGATCGTTGAATCATCCATTTCTTTTCCTTTTTTTCTTTTCAAGTAAAAATAATATTCATCGATAATTAAGAAATTAATAATCTCGAAGATGTTCAAATCATTCATAAAACAACGGTGTTGATTGCAAGCCGAAAGCTTCAATTCGAAAATTAACGAATCGTATCCTTAATAATTAACGTCTTAACGCGTCTGATTACGATCCATTCTCACCGTGGCATCTAACGCGTTAAAGCGTTCAATTTCTCACCAGATTACAAAAATTTCGACATGATAAATTGTCTAAGAGCATCCCTAAGTTATTATTACGAGAGAAAAAGGTTAAACTATTAAAGCTTGTTCATCGGGTCGGTCAATATGATTAAAAAATGGTCTGTTTTTTTTTCTCGGAGGAGTTACAGGTTGAATAGCAATGGAGGACGTGCATTAAAACATACGAGAGGATGAACAACGCGTGCACGACAAAGAATTTCATAAATATTCAAACAAACCCGTGCTCCATGAGTTTTCGACGATATAAATTCGACGATCGAGCAACGTGAGCTGGTTATATCGAGAGCCGATCGCAGAAAATGCAGCCAGCAGCGGCGCGATTAAAAATTAGCCGAAAATCCGATCCCGTTCATTACATCATGTCCCCGTGACGCGATTGTTTTTATTTGACGCTTCAACGCTCGCGTAGCCGTTTTAAATTATAGAGGATGCATTCGACGCGGCCGCGCGTGTGAATTCGACGTTTTTATTTGAACGCTGATTCGCTTTTCCGTCCACCCCCCTCCCTCCCCCTCGCAACCCAGCCCCTACGGCGCCACCCGGTGGCCCGGTTGAAATTTCCGTGCTCGTCGATGCGTATGACGTATGTAGAATATAAAATGCGCAACGTATTACCGAACAATTGCCAGCCGATAATACGTTCGAATAGACGTCAGTGCGTGTCGTTAATGGTTTCACGATTTTCCGCTGGTTTTTCAAGAACGCCACTTCGAACGTTGATTGTTTCAACGGGAACGAAAAACATAACAAAAAAAAAGGGGGAAAAAAATCAAATACGCACGCACGATCATCGACGTTTAATCGAGCAGGACGAAACGAAAGGACACAAGAAATCGTACGGATAACGGAAGCGAACGATTAACGGAATTAATCGTCGAGCATTATCAGAAAAATTACCGAACTGTAAAATTCATTCTGCGTCCGCGTTCGAAACACTTACGGCTCGTAAAAACGTTCCGAAAATGGAGAACGCCGGGCGATCGGCAGGGGGTAGGATCAAAAAGCTGTACGGCTGAACGAGAATGAAACGCCAGGCACAAAAAAAAGAAGAAGAAAGAAAAGAACGAAAGGAGTAAAAAGAAGAACAAAACCAGCACAGGTACGGAAAAAAAAGAGAGAAAAGAAAGAACGGAGAACATCGACGAGTAAAATGTTTGCCGTTGCGACGGACGAACGGTTATCGCAGGGTGCCGCGATTTTTGGTACACGGTTCC
This sequence comes from Stelis phaeoptera, assembly GCA_943735885.1. Taxonomy (NCBI): domain Eukaryota; kingdom Metazoa; phylum Arthropoda; class Insecta; order Hymenoptera; family Megachilidae; genus Stelis; species Stelis phaeoptera. Next base: position 5,871,208 of record OX030939.1, on the reverse strand, counting down.
TCTCGCCGGATGGGTAGTTTGGAAATCGGCGATGGGCGTAGGGGGGCAGGGGGGATGGTTACTACATATACCTATGCGAAACAGAGACGACGAACGGGAAACAACGGGAGGAACAGAGACGAACACGGTCAGAGAGAAATCGAACGACAATAATTATCGTGAAAACGGAATATCTCGCTGGGCAACGAAGAGGGCTGGCAGCGACGGTGTCGGGGCGAGGGGGTGGTCGGGTGAGCCCAGCCGGATGTCATTCCTGGGTCGGGTCGTTCGCGCGGTGGACGAAAAAGGGAGACGACGAACAAACGGGACGGAAGGTGGGGAACGGAAACGAGAAAGAGAGGCAAAATTCGGTGGAAACGTGGGCTGGTTGAAATTGGGAGGAAAGTGGGGTGGCACGCGTGGTAGGAGGGTGGGCTCCGGCTGCCATTGTGTTCGTTATAATTAAAAACGCGATTCGCAATTGCAAATTGGAAAATGGGAGAGAGCGTACACCGGCCGGCGTTGTTTATGGGCTGTTCATTGATTTTTATGCGCCGAAATTAATGACCGACCCGCGATTTCGGGGCGTCGCCGTATAATCGACGACGCGTGTGTGTACCTGCGGGTGCCGTTACGCGCGCTCGATCCTCTCCTATCCACTGGCCTCCTCCTCTTCCTCGTCCACCCTGCGTCGAGTGCGTAAAAAGGCCGGAAGGGATTCCCGGACAAACGCAAAATATCCACCGCCCCCCCCCCCCCTCTACCGTCCATTTGCCAACATCATCCCCCTCGACCCCTTCTCGAATAACAGGCCGTGCTCGAACGGTTGCCATCGATACCTTATTTGCAGATACCCGCTTTCCCCTGGGTACCGTGGCCAGGGTTAAATGATTGCCGACTCGTTTCCGGCGAACACTTGCCGGGAGTATTTTTGATTTCACGGTTTGATAGAAATTCTGGACCGTTCGCGTGAGTTTTTTCCATTTTTTTTTTCCACGATTCACGCTGAAACGAAACGCGAAGCATTACGCTTGTTTCTCCATTCACCTTTTCCTTTTTTCTTGAAGAGGTAAGCGCGGTATTTCGTGAAATGTATACGTCTGCGTTTCGTGTTTTTCGTTTGAAATTATGGGTATTGTAGTATTTCTGGTACAGTGGAAATAGACATCGATAGTCAGACAAGTATGAAGAATATGATCGCTTAATTAACCCCGTCACTATTCGTTAAATTCTCGAACATTGTACATTTCACAATTGAATGACTACTATACATAACTTCCCTCTTTTTAATTAACACTAGAACTACCGACGTTTCATGTATACTAACTTTCAAGTGGAAAATAAAGTTGAAAAATAGATAAATAAAGAATGAAATATATATTAGCATATACTGTAGGCCTTCATCCTGATAAAAATTAACACGCATTTTTAATCAAAATCATTTTGACTGGTTCGGTAGTTCTAATGTTAAAATAATCCCACCGACGAGTTGATCCAAACTCCCCTTATCTTGAGAAAAGACTATTGCATCCGAAAATTGACAGAAACGGTACAGCATCGCAATCCTTCGAAATTGCACGCGATCGGGTTGCTCCAGATTCATCGGCTCGTGAAAATTTTCGTCCGCCCGCGCGAACAGCGTCGAATCGATTTGTTGGGCGCGGAATGCGTTTGGCACCGGCCGGAAATATTACAGGGTACTTCTACGCGCTCGGATATCACTTAACAATCGTTACGCGCCGTGCGATAAGTTTTTATGGGAAACGAGTGGACCGGAACTGGGCGTGACCGTGTTGATTAATAGAACGGGATTCGGCCGAGTTTTTATTGGCTGAAGATGAGCGTGTCGATGCACGATAAACCGTGATAACGCTACGGTTGTACGTGTGTGCGAAATAGTATCCGAACTGGCACGAAATAACGTTGATAGAATTTAACAATTTATGACAACGAACACAGTTTTAAATTTAATCCCTCGAATTTCGGCGCATAATTCTTAATTATTTAGAAGAATTCTCTGATCCCTTAAAAATAGCAAGGGTAGAAATTAAACTTTGCGACGCAACAGTCAATCGATGAACAGCTTGCATAAAAAGCTCGAGCGTTACGATAAAGAAGTAGCCGACGTTTGAACACGTCGTTTAAGAACTTTATGTAGACTGTGTAGGGGATAGCAGCATACGGTAGCGTCTCCTAAGTAAGTACAAATCCGGATGATGCGCTCGTAAAAGCGACCCGCGACGTACTCTGCGAAGGGTGACCATCGGCCTCAAAAAAAGAAAAAAGAACGTTCTTCGAGGGGCTTCCAAGGTGCTCGGAACCAACGTCGTCATCGGGGCCACTCTCCTGGTGATTCTCGTTCACGTGTCGCGTTACAACGGGGAACTTATGTCGCTCGGATGGCTGAATTTTACGACCTGTGCCCCCTTCACCTTACGCGTGTGTCCCGTACGCGCGGCTACGCGACGGTGAACCACGTATAAATACGTCGCTGGGTCGTGGACCTCCGGGATGGTTCTTTTTATTATATCGTAACCCGTGGCGGCAACCTTACGGCTTTCTGATTGATAAAACTGCCGACGAGACTGGTCGTTTCGTGGCCTACGGCCTCCTCGACTGACCAAATATTATATTATTGTCACGTATTCTTTTTTTTTTTCTTCTTTTTGGATCGAATAAGTTTAGAGATTATGAAATGAACGGTTACTTTTATCGGTCGAGTTTTAAAGGATTATTTCAGAACTGTAATGATAGGTATCATTAACAGTTTGAGCGCCACGACAGACGTATGTGGGTCACACTTGAATTTGGATTAAAATTCATCACCCATTTATTAAGGGGTTAATATGGATTTATTTTCGAAAATTTTTGATTTCTTGAAATCAAGGAAATGAAGTTTTTGAAGAAACTGAAGGAATAAGTTTTTTAGGTTTTATGTTCAATTTTATGAAAAACAAAAGTTTAAACGCGTTTTTCTCAAAACAACGTTTTACAACTTTATCGACGTGATTTTGAAAAAACTATTGCACCGATTGGGCTCAAATTTTGAGGGATTATTCTGTACCTCGAGTGCAAATATTCATTAATATTTAACCCTGTTTTTAAACAATTTCAGTCGTAAAAAAAAGTCGAAAAATTCATGAGTACACCATTTTAGTTTTTCTTATCAGGGGTGCAAGTTTCAGGCAGGGACCATAACCACAGCTCCACTTTCAAACCTCTACTTTTATGTATAAAAATGTTAAAATATAAAAATAAATTTTACTATGAAAAAAAACTTCTTTAAAATATACGCAAAAAATCCATACCGACTCTTGTTCCATACTTGAAATTATGGAACAACGAAATATTGTGAAAACGATATACAAAATTTGTTAAAAATGTAACTATTGCTGAACGAAATATTTCCACGTTAAACAACGATGACGCGTAGAAAATTTTGACCAAACATCAAATCAAATTTGATACGCGCAAAGTACTTTTTCAAGAACCACGTCGTATCAAGGTTTTATCAAAATCGAAAGAGGAAGAGTTAGTGCTCGGTCAATACCCCACGACGGTGTAATGTTCGGTTCTAGTCAAATTCCAGATTTCATCCAATTTCCTGAAAGACATCGAGTATTATCTGCCGGCGACGCGAGTGTTCTCTCCACTGGTGACGTTGCTAAAATTCACCACCACCGGAAGTGAAAGGAGATCGAGTACATAGCCACACGATGAAAGCACTTTTCGCGGCAAATGTTCCGTGACGGTGAACGGCTCCTCCATCGCTCGTCGTTTAGGTGTCCACCCCTAAACAAATTTACGTACGACCGACGAATAAAGTATTGGCCGAAGGTTTTTGCGTGCTTCTGCAGAATCTTTGAAAATCGCATCCGCGTTGTAATTTCCGACGGCCCGGGAACGTTGAGCGTGTTCGGCTCGATTAACTGTACCACGTTTTGCGAAGAGAAAATTTGTTGCAAACGTACGTTGACGTTACAAAACTTTCAATTGTCGCGAAGATTCTCGATCGAAAGAGCATCGAATAGAATTTCTCATAGAGAAGAGTTATTCGACCGATTAAACGCGTTGATAGAGGATTCTTAAACGTCGATTTCGTAACGAAAATTCCACGGAGGACGTCGATTCCGTAATGGAGGCATTCCTCTTCGAATGCTTGGAAGATTTAGAAGTTGTAGCCCGAGGAACCTTATCCCCGTGAGACGGCATCCTCTCCCGATCGAAGGTGATTCATCTAATCTGAAATCTCGTCGGCCATATAGGATTTCTTCAGGTGTATCGAGTTGTTTCGACCTGTTCGTCGAGGAACGCGTGTCCCTCCTTGAGCCGTCGTCTTTGGTAGCATTCATAAATAGCGAATTAAAGGAATATGAAAAATTATGACAAGTGCCAAACTGTAGGCGAGCGAATGAGAATAATTTCAAGTTAGGCAGATTTAACTTTACGTTAATATCCTCTCCGTTTAATCAAAGATACCCGTCGCTAGACTGTCGTGGATAATAATTCTAAGGATTTAAATAAAATCTCAACGAGAGGAGCGAAGATTCTGACAAGAATAATTATTGAAAACCGAGAAGACGACTTCTTACACGGCAATCTTCGATTCTTAATAACTTCCTAAAGACGTCAAGGATGTTTCCGAGGTAATTATGCGTCTCGATCTCTCGATACCGATCCACGTCGAGATTATATTTATTTCGAAAAACAACTTGACAATCGAGCTTGGTAATCCGATCGACTGAGATCCCTCGACCTTAATTATTTTATAAAGCTCGACGCGAACGATGGAATATAAAATGAGCTTAATAAGTGTTGGGAATCAGATGAATTCCCAATGAAACGTCATTATCTTGTCTCAATATCCTGTGTCGTAATGATGCGAGATACTTCGAACGTGTCGTACGTCGATATTGATTTCGATACAGCATTTATACCCCAAACATTTATTCTCGCTATTTTGCATGACAGATCGCCTAGGAACGGGGTCTGATATACGACGGCTGCATGACCCACGGATTAAAGCGGATTTCAACGCGACCGGTCCGTTAGAAAAAAAAGCACACAAAGGGTCATACACGGGACAGGGTGACAACCAATCACGAGTGTCGTAATGCAATCGACCGGTACGAGGTTATCAGGCGGGACCGATACCAACATTTAATTTGTCTGCCTGGCTATCGAGCACGTGGCCGCCGCAAAGAATCGTCGCAAACGGACGTGATAATTATTATCTTCTCGAGACAAAGGAATGGACACCGATCCCGGAACACGGTAGCCATCGACACCGTTGTTGCCGTCCAACATGCGAACGAACCCCCCTCTGACTTTCTTTGATGTTACACGCAACGAGGCTGTTGGCAAACTCATTTTCTGAAGCCTGTCCTCGGCTGTCCGCGGACCGTCGGCCGGATTACGTATTTTTTTCCAATTTACCGATCGACCGGCCTTTTCCTACCCTGTCTAGCGGTGTCCCTTGACGTACGTACGTTCGTTCGGTTACTTTATAACGGCAAAAAACGATTCCAGACCCGGGCGACGAGGGGCCTCTCTGTCTCTGTTGTCAGGAACTAATTAACGGTAGACGTCGACGTTCTCCATCGGCGGAAAGGAAAATGTCACGGTTTGCATTCAGCCTATTAACGGGTCCAGCCGGCCGGAAGATTCCTATCGTCGGTATAGATTTATCGGGGCAATTGTTGCGTCGCTCGTGAACGTCGGCAGAGACTGTTTTTCCTTCTTTCTTTATCACTTTCGTGGACGGAAATTAAAATGCTACACCGGTTGACGAGGGGTTTTGTTATTTCTTTGATATACACGGTCAAAGGAATATTATTGCAACTACTTATGATATTAAAAAAACATACACCTATTAGAATTGTGAATACTACTGAAATTAAGACGTTGAGTGTCACAGTGAAAACATACGTACGTAGTCAGACACGATAAAATCCTAATTATCAAGGATCCAGTCGATTAATTTTCAAATTTAACCTTTCAATTCACTATTAACGCTACCCACGGTTTATTTCATAGTTCTTCTCGTCAATTATTTGATGGTAACAAATTTCAGGTATCAGTCACCGATGATTCACGTGGCGCTTAACGTGTTAATTATATAATTTAGTTATAATATCCATTACCAATTAGAAATTCTTTGTTCAAGCGTAGGTTTCAGCGAATACAACCTTCACCCAACTGTTAACCCAGTGACTGGTCCAAAGATGGACGGTAGCAGAAGCTCGTCGGTCATGGTTCCTCTTCGACCATAATCGAACATCGTACGGTATTCGAGTCGCGCACCAGTCGTTTTTTCCCACCGAATCGATTAATGCCTATTTATAGTAATTTGGCGCGGAGCCCCGCGGTTCGTGGAAGAGAAACCAACCAACAAGATAAGGGATCGTCCTTGCCTCGACGTTACCCGGACCCGTCCTCGCATTTACAATCGGCCACGAAGATGGTGTCTCTTCTTTCTTCTTCTCCCTGTTCTCTTTGCTCAACCGACGATCTTTCTCCAGTTCTGGGCACGCACAGACGCAGCAGGACTTGCGGATTCGCGTCATGCGGCTACCGGGAAGCCGGCCGACGTTCTGCATTGCGATGCGACATGGTGCACCATCGTCCGTCAATCATCCAGAGAGACGTCCCCGTCATCGCGCACTCTGCATGTAATATAACCAAACACCGCCGGCTGCTCGATCGTGTAAACAATCCGTGTTCCGTTGCCCTTTCGGATTTTTGTATTTTATTGGCCGATGAGGGTCCACGTTCGGACCAGTGGTTCGCAAACCGATCGGCAAACCTTTTCTCCGATAAAAACACTATGTCGTCCGCACGCGTAATCAGAATTCTTTAGATTGGCGCCGGTATTCGTTTATTACGTTTGTAATTGGCACCGACGTGGTGTCACCGGCATTTGTCTGAAAATTTTCACGGGGAACCAACGTGGTGCTACCGGACGGTATAGTGTTAATAATTTTGGAAAATTGGAGCAAATTCAGGTCGCTCGTTAGATTGGAGTCCAAATTTAGGGGCTGTTAAATTCAGTAAGCTCGGGAAGTTTGGAATTGATACCGATTTAGATTATTTAGAAATTTAGAACTTAAATTTGGCTGTAACTATTAACGCTAGGAAGCGTAGGAATTCTTGGTGACGGTAAATCAAGGTTACTTAAAATCCTAAATTAGGATTTTAGATGTAAATCATTTAGCAAATTGGTCAGGAAATTTGGAAATTTGTAGTGTTAGAATTACTCGGTGATTTAGAGTATGAAACTTAATATTGACCGCTGCCGGGCATTCGTTGGAGTTCGTTATTTCGTGAAACGTTTCACCCTTCGGCCGACATCAAACGAAACGGGAGGACAAACTGAATTTTCGACCTGCGTTTTGAGAATACACGGCTCAATTGAAGCACGAGTGAGAAAGAACGAGACAGGTGACGCAGAAACGCCTGCAGGTAATTTTCCATCGCGACGGGAAACAACAACGTTCATTGTCGAACGACACGAAGACCGTGTGTAACCGAATATTGTCATGAACGATCGAACGGCCAGAGGCAGGCGTCCCACCCTTTTCATCGTTCGCTCGTCTTTTTTTTTTCAAACGATCCAGGAATGCAAAAGGGAGGAACGAAGACTGTCGGGACGATTGAACGAGTGACGTGAATCGCCATAGGCAACATTACGTTAAATTCGTGCAATGTTACCTCGACTGCGTACGATTCTGTTTGACGCGATCGACGCTGCCTGTCGTATTTATACGACCAATCGGATATTACCGCGCGCAGACGATGCTCGGTTCTATTTCGTTACACCCATCACTTGTATTTGAAGCAACGATTGGTAATTTCGTTTTCGGATTGCGAGAAATGCTTACTGTGGCTCGCAGGTGCCACGTTTCTGTCGATACGGTGGTGGATGTTCGTTACGGTACATTGAAAATAAGGGTTTAAGAAGAATATAGTAAGGCTTTGTTTTGCACAGATTTGAAATCTTAATTTTTCTGAAATTTTCTTAGCCCTACTTTGACCATTCGTTCGATTATGGTACATTAACGAGCAAACTTGGCTTCCGCTAGGGAAAAACACTAGTGAACCCCCCACCACTGGGTCCCGGTAGAATTGTTAAACTCATGTCAACTTTACAGGAATACAAATTCGAATCAATTGATTACAATTTCTCTTTATTTTTTGAAGAAATAATTGATAACGATCAATGAGAATCGCTACAGAATTATGAATGCTACACACATTTTCATCTATCCCGCATATTATGCATATGATTCTTATAATTTTCAGTATCGGGAAAGTTAGAGTTGGAAAATGGTAAATTTATTGACAGCTTTGGACGATTAAACTAAATTTATTCTGCCAGTTCGAGCTAAAAAATAAATATATAGTCCGTCTGATTTTTCATTTGAGGCGCCATCTCGAATCAGGGAACCGATGAGAATGATAATTATATCAATAGGATGTCATTTTGTATATAATTTTTGCTTTTAAACGCTTCAATTCTGAAATATGGTTGCTTGCCTCATGTATCGAGTTTAACAATTATTCTATCGAGACCCAGTAGTGGGTCTCCCCAAGACCAATTCCCAAATTTTTAAATCTGAACGATTCCAGAAATAACAGCCTCTAAAAGTAATCTAAATTTGATAGAATCGAGATTATCGCCGATATACACGACACGAAACAAATCTCCTGGAATATTACAATATACAACCCCCATGTACCTTCACGCTCCGGCCAATAAGTAGCCAGCCAATTCCAATATCAATATACCCGCGATGATAATCGTCGTGCTACGATTCTGGCAACAGAAGGGTAAGACAAAGAGGGTAGGGGGTGGGAAGACCGAGGAGATTCGAGGCTCCCAAGGAAGATGGTCATAGGCGGCGGAGAAGAGGAAACTGGTAGATGGTATCGGATCGCGGACGAACGGAACGTTGTTACATTCAAATTAGAGTGGACGACGGTATGCGTGGCGGAGAGTCGCGTCGGGTCGTTGTCGTCTGCGGGCAGAGAGCGTAGCCGGCCTGTGTGCACGGGCGGTTCGCTTGAACACGAGAGGATCGTATTCAAAACAGCGGGAGGCTACCAAGCCCTCGAGCCGTCATGCGATCTTGTCCTTCCACAACGACCGGGTCCCATCGCGCTCCGTCTCCACGCGGAATTTCAATACACTCGTATATTTAACGAACCTCCCCCCCCCCCCCACCCTTCTGCCCGTCACCCCGTGTGTTCCTTATCCCCCGAGCTCTGGTCTTCTTCTTCCTCTTCTTCTTTCTTCTCGTCTTCGTCGCCGTCTCTCCTAGTCGCCGCTTCCACGAGTTTGTTCCTTTTTTCCTACCCTCGGGGTCCCTCGATACCCGGGGAACTCGTTCGTTCGGACGCGGAATCGGCTTTTTATATTTCCCCGCCGCGAATCGGTTGCAGGGACGCTCGGGACGAACGCGGAGCAGAATTTATCGCCGGTTAAACGGCCCTCGGCCCTCACCCCCGCACATCTCGGACACGTTATCCCCCGCTGAACCTTACCACGTCCAACGCTGTCCAGGCGGATCCACGATAGGCTTACTGAGAGACTGAAAGAAGTTCATTTACAATTGGGGACGTTGATGGAAACAGGATACATAAGTCTATGCGCTTCTTTTCCCTTGGATCTTTTAATTCGACTCGGGTGTGTGTCGAATTATAAAAACTATCATCTGAAGCATCGGGGCAAGGAACTTGAGGTTACCTTAATATCAACTTACTTTGGATGAAACTTTGCAGAAATGTAGTTTTCATAAATTGATTAGACACTTATAACAAAGTTGGGTGTGCAGGGTATATTTTGTTGAATATCTCGGAAACTATTGGAGATAGGACTGAGCCAGGAATTAGATGAAATTTGTTTTTTCGATCGACGGATTTGACGGCGTAAAAAGATTTGCGAAATGTCCGTTTGTTTAAACAATATATTAAAAGGAGTAGGTTTTTATTTATTCTTCTCCTTGAATATTAATATTTTTCCTTCTACGTTTGGACGTAACAACTACATACCAATATACAAACTACGGATAAATTGGAATTTTGATTCGTTCGTTGTAGAAAAATATTTTTCATTTGACATATTTTAGTATTCCGCGCCGTACAAAGTACCAGATCGCATATAATCAAACGAGTACTATGGTTTAGCAATTTTTTATGAATTATATTAAAATTGTAAAAATTTGTTAACGAACATCAAAACTTCTAAATGTATTCATCCGATTAGGCTCTTAACACTTTGACTGCAACACTGAAATTCTAATTATTAAGAATACAATCAATTAATCTTCAAATTTAACCTTTCAATACGATAGCTAGCAGTTTATTTCATCGCTTCGTTTGTTAATCGTTTGATTGTAAAAAATTTCGGTTGCCAGTCACCGGTGGCCACCGTGACAATCAACGAACAGAATGAAAATTCAAAACTGTCGAGATAGAACACGCTTGCGTACACTTATCAAGAAACTGATTAACCATGCACGTCCTCAAAATCCGTTCGATCTTCGGCGTAACGGCGAAGAACGATGCAAAAATAATGTGACGCGACGACGAGCCAGAAGTACGAATGAACGTGATCGCAATAAGAAGTAGCCCTTTATTCGGCCATTATCCGTACGTTGACCCTCCCGGCAATTAACCTGTGCGCGTTACTTCGTCTGTCTCGTAAAATCCGTCTCCTCGCGTGCCAGAAGTTTCCGCGAAAACGAAGACGCGGTCTGCATGTAACCGATCGACAAGGTCGTTCCTTCGATCGACGCTCTCGTCTTGCCTTCCGAGTTGTTCGCCGTGTCTCGCCGTCTGCGAAACTTCCGCTCCCGACCGAAGCTTATCGTTTCCGTGCGGACTGCATCATCGAATGACGCTCGTCACCCGACAAACACTACTTTGTTGCAAGCAAATAAAATGATGACTTCCAGTGCTGGCATTGCAGACTTGATCAAAGATTCTTTGAAGAAAGTATAAAAAGGATTATGGTTTCATTGTTTACCATGGTAATTTCTGATTTTGACGTTAGGGTAGTAATAGGCGGCCCCCCACTACGAATTTAATTTGTTCGAATAATTATGAAACGAAAGCAATAGAATAGTATTTAATCTTACACGCGTCGACTTTGACGCGATTTTTAGTATAATACTCTTTATCGCCAATAATTATTCACCTTGGAGGATGAAAGCTAATGGTTAAATTGTAAGATAACGTAAGTTTGCTGTATAAATTAATTTTTAGTAAGATGGCTGCCACAAAGGGACCAGTGCAACAAATCTAATAGAATAGAATAGCAGATCAAAAGAAATATAGAAAATTTAGGACAATTAATAATTCTTATTAAAGTGCGTCTGACCACGTACAGTTATTTCTACTGCCGCATTCGCTACCACTTTGTCCACTCGTAATAAAAATTACAAATTAAAAAAGAGTAAACGACGGAAGATTTTCACTCATTTTTCTTCAACAACCAGTGTTCTGGTCTCGATAACGGAACCGGGTCTAAATTGTTCGACGGCAAAAAACGCGACGGAGGGTAACAAGAAGCTCGATCGACAGAATAGGAGATATTTCTTCGCGGATGATAAGAAGGAAAAAGCAGCAGGGTGCTTTTTCGCCGTTTAAACGCGAAAACGAACACCGCGTTGCGGTGCCGACCTCGAGCGTATTTCTGACAAGGAACATTACGAGATTCAGGGCGAAAAAAGGAACGGAACAACGTTGGGGAAAGAGTGACGCCCCTCGAATAAAGTATGGCTCTGTTTACCCGGAGCTAATGGCCGTCGGATCGACCATCGTCTACCACGTAACCCGACTCGCTACTGTGGTTCCTGAACATTTTATACGTCCACTTGGTGAAGAACGGCGCGGGAACAACTGGTTTCTCGAAAACAATCGCGAAATCGTGAGAGCATCCCCCTGGAATCCTTCGAAATATATTATTCATCAGCCCGAGTAAACGATTAAAATGACCGTGATAAATTGTAATCAACAAATTGACCATCCCGGTGAAGCTTAATTATATTAAGGTTATGATCGATTAATTTTGAAACTTAAACCTTGAGTTAGGTAGCTGGAATTGTTAGCTTAATATTAACCCTAACCGTAGTTTGTGCTCTTTTTTTCTTTTACTAATCATTCGATTTCAGACAATTTCAAACACCAGTCGCTGATAATCCCCATGGCTGACAAACTGTTAATGAAAGATAATCTATTCCTAAAAATTTGTAAAATATGCGTAGGATCGGTTGAGGTGGATACCGCTACGTTCGTATCGTATTACGAGTCATATTGAGTTACGAATCACGTCGGGGACGATAAATTACGATCGACAGAGGTATCTCGAGGATCCTTCGCCGAGGATACTCACGTTCTGGGCGTTGTGATGTCTCTGTCCGGCAGCGCCAGGGGCGTACATTGTCTTCGCCTTCATCTGGTCACCTCTTGACCCGCCTTTCCATACGATCACGTTCGCATTTCGTTGGATGGTAGCTAGCGAAAGATACGAACGGAAGTGTGTACCTGCAACAAAATCAAACCATCGTCAACCTTGAAAATCAATCAATAATTGTTACAGAAACAAGGAAATACAAATAAACTCCATTTGAACTACCCTTCGCCTATTTTTTAATTAATCGATCGATCAATTAGCATACTGACACATTATCTGAAGCGGAACGGGCTGATAGCAACGCAGCTTCGTCACTTGACAGCGTACTCTAAGCTGCGTTGAATGCCATTTGACGCCGATACTCTTTGGCACAAATTTTCAACGAGCAAACGAGAATTCCTCAAACATTCATAAATTCGTGAAGGATGAGAACTGACCTTGTTTCCGCGACACGTCGCAGTGGAACGGACGGAAAGAAACGGAGGGTCGCCGTTTGTTTATAACTTTCACTAGCAGCACGGAGCGAGTCACCGAATGGCAGAGGGCTCTTTGCATAACACCGGCCACGAGGAGACAAATGGCGATCGTTTGGACGCGAAACGTCGGAAGTAATGGCTGCCCTTCTGGCCCTCTTTTTCAGCTTTTCCAGGCCAGCATTATTGCTCCCGGTTCCCTTCGCCCCTCGTCGCACCCTCTTTTTTTTTGTTGCCCCCTCCCCCTACCCACTGTACGCGACCACCGTTCGCGTTTCCCAAGTACGAAATAACGAGCCGCGTAGCAGCGTTGAGCCAACGAACCACCAAACAAACCATTTGTTACGCTATAATTGCGAAGGTAACATTTTTCTCGTTACGTCCGCCGGCGGGATTAAAAATATGGAAATACGGTGGATGTAACGCGGCGTAATGTTCCCGCGTAATTCCTGCGTTCAACGGGGCCGTACGACGTGTACCGCGGTAATTAATTTCGTCGCGCGGAACCGTGGCAAAAGGAGAACCGAATCCCGCTACCGAGATTTCAACGTCTCTTTTAATCATCCGCCGGATTTCGACATCCTTCCCATTTTGTCGAAACAATACCGTATCGTGGGAACGATCAGGAAGCGAATGGAACAAGCTGTGCGTGTGTGAAACAAAAAGAAAAGATGTGATGTCTAACGCGTCGACGTTAAAATATGAATGGAAGTCTGGAGCAATTTTTAAATATTTCAAAGAAACCCGAAGAAGAGGAATAATTCATTTTTCCTTAAAGAAATTAAAATACCAGTCGCTGGTACGTTCAATCAGCGTACAATAGGGTGTCAACTTGGCGATTAGGATCGAGCCGTCGAGAATCTCGATTTAGGGGGTAAATTTTTTCCAAGAAACATCGGCCTGATCCCGTTCGGCATGCCGGTCAGGCCTGCCCCCGACGGCGCGAACAAATCGTTATAATCGACACGACGCTTTCAGTTGTACGCCGACTCCGTGACAAGATCCGATAGGATAAGAATGATACGTGTCTCATTGTGCAACGAAGCCGCCAGAGGAGCAGCCGATGGGCCCGGATGAACGGGGAGACGATCGGTTCCATCAAATATGCACGGCACCTCGTCACAGCCTCGATTCCCATTGTGGACAATCCGGTGGGGGCTGTTTCTGATACGTGGCCGACACACCTGCGAGCCGTTGCATTAAATCACCATCGAAACGCGTCCGGAGATGAGATCCTCGAGGTGGTCCTCATCTCCATGCGTCTCTGTGAAAGATTTATCGCGGTGCGGACATTCTTGTATCGACTTACGACTTTGAAATAAAGATCTATAAATTTAAAATTGCAATGGACACTTGGACACGCCAATACCTGCGCAAAGATTAATTTTGAGTTAAATTCGAGTAACGTTTGCTACTAAATCTGACGCAGAGTTCAACAATATCCAAAAGTTAAGACTTCATATTTCAGGTGTGCCCTTTTTTCGCATGGCACCCACCGAATTCTACCTTTGAATACAGTGATGCAAGGACCTACCACGTCTTGCGATACCAAGTCCCAGGTTCCGAATATTCATCCCGGTCGGCGACGGACGCGATCCAACGAGGTCCAGTCAACTGTCAATGCTTCGAGAATGGTAAAGGCGGTAGGGTTAGGGCGAAGAAGAGACCGTGGCGCGTAAGAAAGGAGGTTAGCCCGAAAGAGAGGCAGCTAAAAGATCCGCGGAGGCTGATGTATTTATAAGGAGGAGGATTTGCATACGATGCAGCAGATCGCCGATAGCGAGGAGCAACGCTGGTCGGCGAGCTTCTAAGATTCAAAGAAGCTTTGTGCCATTATATCCGGCCCCCCCTCTGTCCCCCGCTTTCGTCGGGCCGGGCGTCCTGCCAGTTCCCTTTTAGCGGCTGAAATAGCGGCCCGTGCTATATTTCTTGTTGCGCCTCGTTCGCCCGATTCGCGGCCCCTGGACGTGTTCGGCCTGTTCCATGGGTCTCCAATGGTATCCGACCAGCCCGACCGGCGCCCAACCACCATCGCTACGTTTCCCTGATTGGCGTTGACTTATGAAGCGATCGCTTTGCGCCGTTTCAGCCTATCCGCACCATCGTGGGACCGTTCTTCGTCTTTCTTCCTTCTCGCGACAACGATGGGTCTTTTCTGATTCGAAAATACTTCTCAAGAGCACACGTTTCATTAATAAATTCATTGACGGCTCGTATTCTTCCCAAAAATCGAAACGAAAAAATGATTCAAATTACCTTTCGATTGGCAAAGAATCAGTGTTAATGCGATCACAAAAAGGAGAGGATACGGTCTTGGCCATACACTGGCATGGTCGATGCAATTAAGGGACGGCTAATTAATGGGTAATTAACGGTAACACTGCGAAAAGGAGACGTCGACGAGAAAGCCGGCTACCTTACGGCCACCGATCGGGGACCCTCTGTGTCCCTTCTATCTGTTCGTGCCGGTATCTCTCCCGAGCGGAGGAGTCCTTGATCAAGGTGCACCTCCTGCGTGCCGGTCCTTCTTCCTTGCCGCTTCGCCTCTACCGGCTGGAATTGTTAATTGTTTGATCGACAAGATAACGGCCGCGTCTTACATGCACCGCATCTCTTTAACTCTTCCACGCTTCCCTACGGCCGACGATACTCCCACTCTCCTGTCTCTCCTCTTGTCCAGAAGGATCGAGCACCGCTCTGGAAAGCCGCCTTTTACGATTCCGGTATCTCGATCGTTGCATGCCCTATCGACGACCGATTAAACGGCTATCGATGCTTATTTATTACCGCGAATACTAATTAGCATACCTCTATCTAATTAACATACAATATTAATTTAACGAATTTACAAAATCCACTCGCCAGACTTGCAATCTACAATGCCAATTTTATAATTTCTTTCATTGTCGACTCTCCATCGTTCAACAACGTCTACGATCGTCGCCCGATCGATTAACACGAGAACGCCTTTAATTGCCGATCGATTTTCCGCTTTCGTCCCGGGCAAAAAGGAATCGTCGCAGAGCACGATAAGAGCGCGCGAGCGGTGCAGGCGAAAGATCGATCGGCGAACGTTAACTGGCAGCGTCCTCGGGACCCGTCTCGCGACGTCAACGCAGACCGATAGCCTGCGGTGTAAATAGATCCGGTCCACGTTAATTAGCCACGTGAAACGGCTATGGGACCCTTTCGTCGGGCGAGGAGAAGGAAAGAACGCGATTCTCCACGGGCGACTCTCATTAAGATATTCGTCGGACCGTTTCTTATCGGGCCGGTGACAGCGTTCAATCAAAGAATCAGACCTGGGCCTTGGCTCAAGCCAGCCTCGTTGTCAATCACGACCGGACCTCTCTGCACGCCGCGAGGGTCCTGTCCGGGCCTGGCCGTCCTGGAAGGCCCCCGGTCTACGTATCTTCATCCATCTAATCGCGGAGTAATTGATATGGATGAAGATATCCGGGCGTACGATCTTCGTTCGTCGCTCGATCGACTCGGCTTTGTCCGTCACGCGGCCGGATTAGCGACGTTTCCATCTTTATGCGCCAGACCAACGAAAGAATGCTTTGAATCGGCAATCATTCGGATTGATGCGCTCCAAGTGGTAATTAGGCGAGCGGATTGATTGCTCGATCACTGGGGATAATGTATGTTGGACTCGATCGGGTTTCAATCTTCAGGTTGCAACGGGATTTTACAGCAACGAATAAATCGATAGAAACGATCGAAACACCTTTGGTTTTAAAAGATATTCTCGGTAAGAATATTCTACCGTAAATCAGTTGCCACCGAGGTTCTCTTTCTTGGCGTATTAATTAATCAGAAAGATCGAGAACTCGTAGAATCTCGTTGAAGACGGAAATAAAATTACGAGCCGAGTTCCGCGGCTATTCGCAGAACGGCAATAACGTCTCTAAGAGAAGGTTATCGCGGTCCCCTCCGCCACCGTGGCCTGCCACTCGTTAATTAGACGAAATTTAATTTCAGCCTTTGCGATCCCTTGGTTCCCCCGGAAGAGCTACCGAAAGTTACCGAACCGAACCAGACGCGACAGTTCGGGCGACCGGGTGGGACGAAAGGCTTGTTAAACAAATTTAATATTCCCCCGGCCGCGTTAAAATTTCTCCGTGGCAGCCTTCCACTCGCCAAAGGCGGGGAAAACTTCGTCGAAACTTGCGTCAGCCCGGAAGGAGCATCAAGTTCGTCGTTTCCTCGACGAGCCGGTCCCGCGTGCAGGTGCACAAAGTCGTGGAAGTAGTCGTCTTAGGTAGCGGCAAGCCCGTAGGCTCGACACGGGCCTACCGGAAGCGCGACAGCAACGACGGAGTAGCTTTAACAGGCTGGAAAGCAACACCTGGGCCACGACTAGCTTCGTCGCCGTCGTGCAGTACCGTAAGAGGATAGCTTGCAGCAAGAAAGCCACGGATACGGGGTTAGACTTGTAAGGTAATGCAGTGGAGGAGCAGACTTAGGAAGTGGCGTCGTCGAGACGTCGTAACTTCTGCCACCCTTGTGCCAGCTTGACGCCGCGAGGCCTCCCTCAGGGTATGTATGTAAGCTTCCCCCGCGGCGACACGTACCTTTCTCTACTCCTTGCACGTCCCTGTACCGACCCTGTCCTATCCTATCATACCCTTATCCCGCACCCCCGCGACTGGAATCCCGACCGCAACCATGTTGCGCCTCGGAGCGGAACCTTCACCTTTGCCGCTCGGCCCTTTTTGAACAAAATGCTGGAATGCCGATGGTCGACCCGATATCTGGCAAGTTATTACGGTTGGCAGCGGAATTTTCTGCAGGCGACGGTGATAAGGAAGAATTCTTCCGTATTGCGGGTTGATTGAAGAAAGCAAGATGAAAAAAATAGGATTAAGTGTGTTAAGCTGGATTTTTATAGAGTGCATGAAAGAATATTTGAACTTTTAATATTTACTATTTTTAAAAATTAACGGAAATCTCGTTTGACGAGGTGTATCCGGTTTATGATGTGTATTCGCTCTATTCGCCTTTTTATGTTGCGTATGTCAAGAAATATTATTTATTCAGTTGCTAAGAAATTTTAGAAAAGACTTTTAACTAGTAGCTACTCAGCGTCACTTTGTGGCAGAAACGTGCATTAACGAACCCTCGTATTATTTAGTATAGTTTTGGGATCAAGCAACGTGTTATAATGCTATTGGACTTATATGAATTGGTTAAAATAACGTGCGCCTAAATGTAAGTAGAATAGGCCCGCCCAGCCGCTAGTGATCAGACCGCAGTAGATTTTTACTACGCAACGCAAAACATCACGTTCTTAATATATTACTTAACGTAACCACTTTATTTATTAATAATATTATATTATTAAACCTCGATCCCTTGCACAGAATAATGAAATAATAAAAACTGGCAATTTAATAAATGCAATCCAATATACATACATTTCCCTTCCATATTTTTCTTTCGTTTCTTTACCACCTTGTTAAATACCACTATATTCATTCCTCCGATTAATTAGTTTATGTTTATCTTCATACCCGCGATTGTGATTTAACTTGCACCCTTTTCCCAATTACACCCGAGATTCTGGCCTGGTACGTGGTGCCAGGCCAAAACATTCATCGCGAACGGGTCGTCGTTAATTGTCCCCGTTATCGAACCAGTCGAACCACGAGATTCACGGTCAGCCTCGCGAAAGAAAAAGGAACAGTTTCGCTCGCAGAGTGCGATCGTGCTTCCGTGCCATCGACCGATTCGATTCGTAAATAAAGTTGGCAAGCGGCGAATTGCGATCGTGCACGCCCACATAACTCCCGTAATGGCGCAACGATCCCGTTGGCGTGGCCGCGGGCGAAGGAATCGCGGGGGCTATAGCCGACGATGATTGCGTGCCGACCAGTACTGAGCTGTTTCGTGGATGACGATGTCGAGAGCGGATAACACCGTGGCCGTGTTGGAAAGGGACAAAAAGATAGCTCGATGAGAAACGATGACTCAGTTGTTGACGTAGGGGCGGCCCGGGGTGGTACCGACCCCCAGTACCTGCAGCGCAAGTAATTCTGGTAGCGAGTGGGGTGGTTCTATCGTGCTTGTAACTCACCCCTACCACCCTCAGGTGCGAACGCTCGTGACTGTTGCTCGGCGAAGGCGGAATACAGGGGAAAAGAGGGTGAACGAGCATGAAAGATGTTTAACTCGCCAACCTTTCGATTGTATTCGTAACTTGTGATTGATAGAAATTAAAAAACATGATTCGAAATGTTACTTTCGATGCTGAGGAATTATTTTACCTGCAAAGCAACGAGAATCGATTTCATGGTACTCGTTTGTTCAAGCTTGTTAGTATCCGACAGGTGTCATTTTAATCCCCGGCGAGCATTTAGCCAGGAATCGTTCCCTCGCTCGATGAATTTCAAAGGCAGTAAGTGCTACACCAAGTAGAAGCGCACTTAGCTACATCAGACTGCCTGGCTATGTTCGAAGCATCTACATAGCAGGTCGGACTAGGTCTGACTATGCAAGGCACGCGATGGGACGGCTTGTAAATTCTGCCCGAAATGAGAGTGTCACCGTGTGGCCTCCCTCTCTCGGTCTCGCCTCCCTTTCCATCCACCCTTATCCATTCCTCGACCCACCAGGATCTTTCCTGACACCCCACGAAACCCGCCCTGTTCCCCGCTCGATGGCAGCATCTTCTGTTCTGGCCTCCCGGTCGTACGTACTGCATGAATTCTCAATGAGATCCCGCATCCCCCGTTCCCGTGTCTCTTTCACACGATCCTCGCGAAATCTTCGCCCCGTTTCGGATGCAATAAATTCGCCAGTCGTCGGGCGGCAGCTCCGAAGCCACGGATACGAAGGAGATCCGTCGATGAATGCAGAACGGACGAGATGGCCGGCGAACGACAGAAAATCACGAGAATGCAAAGTGTCCCAGCTACGTACCGTGAATCGGTAAATAATATCCTTGCGTGTCGTGAAGATATAGCGAACGAGGTCGTGGGCTCTTTCGGTGAAACCGATTGTAGAAATCTTTTATATGGCGATTTTGAACAGCTCGTTTGTATAAATATCGTGAAGATAATTATTGCTTACGTACAGAGCTGTAGTGTTCGATTCTTGGCCGACGGACCACGAAGAGAGTTAATAATTCCAATTGAATTTTAGATTATTTTTAGTTTATATTTTGGAAATTTCGTCCAGTATACGAAGGTATTGCTTTCAAAGTCGAGATACATTTTCTAACGTCGTTGGCGGGTTAATGAAAATTACTTCGACTTTGAATGCCGTCGAACGATAAAAGAACTTTCTAGTTTGTTTCTGAGTTTGGAACTGCTGGAATAAGCGTGTTAAAAAGTAAAAGTTTCATCTGAAAAAGTGAGCCCGTTTCTCACACAATTATACCGGGACCGGTTGTTTCGCGCGATTCCGTATTCCTGTCAAGGAGCCGGCCGCTCTGGGGACGGGGGCAAACAAGTTCCCGAACCTATTTCCCTAACTCCGGCTCGACTCTCCGAGGAGTCATGGATCACCGTGGCGCTGGCACCCGGTGCTCCTGTATGATAAACGTTGGATAGCTCCGTTTTCCGAAACGAACATCTCCCGCCAGAGACGGTAGCTTGCTTGTTGACTCCTGACACACGAGTGTCTGTCGTCGAGCCACGGCGCGCGTTGCCACGCATAATTGTGTATCAACACGCTGCGTGTGCGACCGACTTGATAACGTGATGAATGCGGCACGCCTAGCCTCGGATGATGGTGTACCAGCCGCCGATCCGTTTCTCACCCCGCCCCGTCATCGGGGGAACGGCGATGAACGACGAGTATCGAGTGTCGAGTAACCGTGTCGCGACATTGACGAGATGATCGATTACCCGGCACCAGGCTCCGGGGAAACGCGGCTCGTTGCGTTTTGCACGGGGAGAAAAATATTCGCCGAATTCGACGCGTTCCGTGTAAAAGCGCGAATTCGAATGACGAGGGGTTGCTGGGAAGAATTTTTAATAAATTTCGATCGTCGTCTACGAGAACTTTAACGAGTGGAAATAAAATTGGATACGAGGCAGAATTGTTTCAAATTTTCCATTTTTATTTACGCTGCATGCAGTTCCAATTAATTTTGAAAAATTTCACGATGACGTTGCTTTAAATTGGCCGTTTCGACGTTTACCCGCCGGCACCAGGAAATCCATACAAAGCATCGCCAATTATTTGCAATACTTTTGTTGACCGTGCCATTAATTTGCAATAATTCTAGCCCGTCTCATTAACGTTACGCTAACTGATAATACGAAAGCGGCCGATAACAAAACGCAGGACGATAACTCACCGTGGTTGAACGATAACGAGTCCCCTTTCCTCCCCCCCTTCCGGCACCGTTTCGTACGCGATCGCGCCACCCTCGATTCCATCGAATTCCCACGATAAATCCAAACGAATAACCTAAACAATTTGGCGCAATATCGAGCGGGGCACGTAGCCGCGTCGTCGTGAGGGTGTTTGCGGGAGTGTGCATACGTGATAGGTCGAGGGTCGAGGTCGAATTGCGGTTCTCCTTTTTCAGGGACGTTCGTTTCCTTCGGATGATAGGAAAGAGCCTCGAAGAAAGGCCTGGACGATGTTTTAGGGGTTGCCGTTACCCTGTTCCGAGTGAACGGCGGAGAAAAGAGGAACGGGGAGTGGCACCGATCGAGCCCCATTTTGCCCGCTCACGGTTCCTACGGGGATGCGTGGCGCGGCATGCGGCCCACGTTTCCCTTATTTATCGTTTCCCGATGCTTATGTTTTACTAGGCCAACCCGCGGGTACACGATAAGGCTGGCAAAGGGGTGGAATCACTGAGAGAACCAATAACGTGATGTATTATACATAATGCATGCCTCGTCCCATGGTTGGTCGCATGGCTTGCCTCTCTTGCTACCTGTGTGTACCGGTTTTCCTTTCTCGTCGAGACGGAGAGTGGTAAGGGAGATGGGGCAAGGGGGCAAAAGGGCGGACAGGGATGCTCGATAATGGATCGTCGCGAAAGACAAATTCGATTTCGAAAGTGACGCTCAGCCTCGCGCGTTCCTCGGGATATCATCCTGGACGACGATCGGACAAACGAGTACCGATGTTCCCCTGTTCCTGTTTGCTCGTCATCGGGATAGATTAATTTTCGTCGATGGACCGTTGAAAACCACTTCTCGATCTTGATTCGTGTTAAAGGGCTCTATTCCTATGTCCGGGACAAAATTTTAAGCTTATTTCAGGAATTATTTTCATAGTAAAATAAAATACACTCATTTCAATCATTTTACATGCTTTAATTTAATAAATCATTAAGAAACGTATGTTGAATCCTCGTTCTTTCTCAATCTTTCACGGGAAATGTCAAAAACGATGGCGCCGGACGATCAAAACGCGAAATGGCTTTCTGTTCGAGATACTTTGGTATAGGAAAACGTATAACTCAAAACCGTTCCCTAAATCATGGTCCCGTTTTGCCTCGAGCCGGTGGATGTTTCAATTTCCTTGAGGCGCAATCTGATGGTCCCTATAGTAAGAGAAACAGAGTACGAGGAAACGGGACAAAAGAAAAAAGATCCATGGTCGATAGAAAATCGAATAAGAAAATTGCACGGTTAATTTTTTTTTTTTTTTTTCAATACACCATGGAGTACGTTTCCCAGTTTCGTCGTTCGAGGATTAAAACCATGAAAAGCTTGAAATCATACTTGCATTATCTTAAGAAATAAAATTTTTCATCAACACTTGCATTATCTTAACAAATGGAATTTCAAATCCACGTCCTTCGTAACGAAATGGTTAATTACTCATTCCACTAACAATCCACTAATTACCCGAGCAAAGAATACCTCTATCGTTACCATCGAGACAGGCGAGTTTCATTTGCGTTATTTATTCGAGGCAAGGCTGCGCGCGCGCGAGACTTTGCTCGCCGTGTAATTATCGTGGACGATGGGAGCAAACCGAGGACAGAGGAGTGTGGAAGGGCAACAGAAACAAAAAAAAAAAAGGAAACAACGAGAAAAAGGAAAAAAGTGTTCAACGGTGGAAACGAGGGAGGGACAGAACCTTCCATTAGCGCACCCTTGATTACTTTTTCTCATCTCGGCATCTAAATAAATAAAATATCGGGCTCTCGCGCCTTGGTCGGGCGTCGCGGCATCGCGACGGTCAGATAAGAGATAATGGAGAACGGAAGGAGGTGACTTTATTTAATTACACTCCGCTCCTGACACCCCCTATTCTGGCTTCACGTCGCCTGGGAAAACGGACACGCAGTTATCTCCGCTTCTTTTCATTATTAACGTCGGCATCGACGATTCCGCCTGCAGGGCTCGTCGATTCGAAACACCTGGGAATTATGCACGAACCTCGTGGAAGTTTCGACTCGCGTCAAACAGCAGAATTTCTGGATGTAATTCACGAAACTCTCCGGATCGTCGAACGATTAACATGAAAATGGATCTGGAGTTTTTCTTCGATGTTGGCATCAGAGTCGTCCGATAAGTGATATACCAGAGAATAACAAGTTACCCTAAATAGAAATGATTTAAAGAAAAATTGACGGACCATGGAGGAGCTAAAAATTTATATTGAATTTTGAACTATTCCTGAAACGATTAATTATCGTCCAAATTATCCAGAGCAATTTTTCGCACGTACTGCCTCCCGTCCGGTAATGGCCGGGCCACGATTTCGTCGATCGGTATGCAAAGTGGCACGAGTCTACGGCCGTAAATCACAAGCGTGGCCATACGATTCAGCATTCTTTCCTTCTGCCCCGTTACGCCTTTTCCCGCCCTCCATCCACCTCCTCCTACATTCAACCCCATTATCACGCCTGGCAAAAATAAGGCGTCGAGAGCCTTTTCCTCTGCCCAGTTTTAACGAGGCCCGGGCGATCAGTGTAGACTCTTAAACACCCCGATTAGCTGGCTGTCACGAGCAGCCTACCCTCGGCCCCACCTCATTCTTTTCTTTAATTCGTTTTTTTTTTTTTATCGAGCCAGAAGGTAATTAGGATGCTCCCCCCCGAAACGTCTACGATCTACCCGCGAATTCGTCTCATTCTTTCTACGTTTTGTTCCCTGTCCTTCGTGCCGTGCACCTCTTCGACCACCCTCCGGGCAAGGTTTGGCTCTGTTTGCTGGCTAAATTTTCATAACGTCCCGCGGGAACGGCCGATCCTCTTCTCCCGTCGCTCTTCCCTCCGTTTTCTGGCCGCGTTTAAAGAACTCGGGCGAAAAACACTCGATCGAAACGAGGGGCGGGCTTGGAGATGAAATTTGGCGATGCAAGGTGCTTAATGACAGATATAACAGATATACTCTGTAAATATGAAAATTCACGGATGACTATAGTCACCGTCGATACATAGCGAGCGTCAGGCATCGGATGACTATAGTCATCGTTAGTTGCGAAAGGGTTATGGCTAGAAATCTTGATATCTTTCGAAACGGTGTCATCGAATAAAGAAAAAGGCAAAAGGCGGATTAGGATTGCCGTCCGAGGGAATTCGTCTCGCGGCTTAAACAACCTTGGAGACTGGAAGCTCCGTCTCTGTTCGGCGCGGGCCCAGAAACGGACACGCAACGGCACCATCGTTCACGTCTCCGCCGAAACTCTGAGCCCTGACAATCGGCTGCAAATGCATCCCCCTCTTCGTGTCGTCTCCGCGTTCCCGCCCGATGCATCGGCGATGTGTCACGCGGGATTACCGAAAGGACGTAGGCGGAACTGCCTCGGAAACCGCACCATTACGACGGGACCCCGTGTTTATCCCTGGAAATCTCCCGATGAAAGTGTCACGAGGCTAAGTGGCCCCGCCATGCTTTAACGTCCATTAGGAAAATTAAAGGGAGAAGATTCGTATATACACCTCCCTTAATTGCGCCACCCGTGGTTCTCCACGCCGGAACGAGACTCAACGTTGCCATATTAACTGTCCAAAGATTGCCCCTCCGTCGGAGCTCGAGGAAATGAAAAGTTCGAAATCCGATGGCGGATTTGATGGCCGAAGGGTGACAAGGGGATTCAAGGAATTTTATACGCTCGATCTTATTGGTTGTGCAACGGCCACGATAATCCGGCCATTTAGATTTTTGATAATTCGATACTCGTGGTATCAGTTAGTGAAGTTACATGACACACCGTGTATGTACTGAAACGGGATTCAGAATATTGCAACTAAACCTCGATTCTTTCTACTCCGGCTTCGTAAATCAAAGCTACGTCAAAAACATTTGTACCTTGCCAGGTATTTGCGCTAAAGCCGATCGAACGAAAATTACATTCCCCGACAAGGGTAGCCGTTTTCATCGTACACCTTACTCCGCCGTTCCCCGGGTGTCGGCGTTAACTTACCCGTAGGAACGTGGCGCGGCTGCAACGTGAAACAATGCTCATCGATAGCCGATATCGAATCCGAAATGGAACACAGCGTAGCAACGGTAGACAGCAGCCAGAGCTCGCTTGTGCACGGTGCTATCGGAATTTACTACGTCGAATTTCACGGTGCACCGCTTCAGCCCTGCCTGGAATCGTCGTAGAAAGCTTTTCCTCCACGGGTTCGATCCGTCTCCCTTCCCACCCTCTCCCTCTCGCTCGTTCTCCCCCATCCCACTGGACCCGGTGTATTTCCTCTTACGCGGGAAGAGTTTTCGCGGGACGACAGTTTAAAGCGCAAGACAGAAGCATGACGTTGTACATTAGCATTCCGCAGCTGCGACGGCGTTTTTCACCGGGCTTGACAAAAAGGCAAGGCACGCTCGTCCGCGACGATCGACCGCGTGAAACTGTTTTCGTTTACCATTTTCCGCTTCTTTTCCGCGTTTCCGAATTGTCGAACGAATTTGAGAAGCCTTTCGAGCAATCATGAACTTTGCCAGAAGCGGGCAATTTTAATATAAGCAGAAAAGATTGGAAAGGTTGAGAAAAATGGTTGAGAAACGTTGAGTTAGTGAAATAGAGGAACAATCGGTTGCTAATGGGCGCGTTTGCCTTATCGTTTCGTCTGAAAACGGAAGACCCCCTTAAATTCCGCTTCGAATCGCGAATCGAAGGAACGAGCGTGGGAGCTGAAGAGCCGTTTTCCCCGTCGTCATACGTGAGCCGTCAAGCCTCAAGAATCGGAATCGCGCACCGCAAACAATACACATTGTAGGCAACCCGTGTCCATGCATAATTCAAACAGTCGCACAACTGTCGGTGGAGTCGCGGAACCGAGCGAATTTTCCCTTCCGTTTCTGCCTCTGTTTCTAGTAAATACGTAATCAGACCTCGCTATCATCTCGTCCGACCCATCCCCCAATGCTCCCCTCCTCTATTCTCCCCGCGGAGCCAGTAGCAAACCGTCGTGTTTCTCGTTTTCAGCCGGTTCCCATAGCTCCGCGGGAACACGGGCTCCATCGTCGTAGACGCGGTTCCATCCCATTCACCCACCCCGTGCTACAGCTTATACCGATACGGGGTTTACACAGCGACGACCATAAAACACGTATGAGATCTTCTGTACCGCATTGCGACACTTTGACGCCAACCGGCTCAAGGGGAGGGGGCAAGTGCTCGACTGCCGTTTTGCAACCGACCCATCTGCTTTTGCCCCGTAAAACGGAAAAGTTTCCACGAGCTTGAACCTCGACAAGCACGGGGCTGATTTTTGAAACTGGCCAACGTTGTCGTGGATTCGGCGTTTTTGAGATTTCGAAGCGGAACAATGGAGTCTTGCTTCTTCTTGAAATTTGATATACGATACTGGTTAAAAGCGTGTGATAGTTTCATATTTTCTTTCAAACTGAATCTTATTTGGCGGTTTAAAAATAACGCTCTGATTGTAGAGTTTGAAATCATATAGCGACAGGAGTCAATTGATTAGTTAGTAAAGTGATAAAGAAATGTTCATTCCTGTACGATTAGATGATGAAGCTACCGAGTATTCGGTCAGACAAGTAGTATAAATCTACGTATAGCCGGCCGAATAACATATGTAGATCGGGGCCTAGTCGCAAAAGTAGAACAGACCAGTACTTAATCAGACAAGTAATATAAATCAGTAAACGGTCAGTAAATGGAACAGATGTTAAATATCATCGAGATTAAGACGTTAATTACCACACCAAGAATGTAGTATATATACAATAAGTCACGTTGTAACAATAATTATCAATTATTAAACCTTCTACACTATTACTGCAACAGTGGTGTTAATGAAAGTTTGATTATACAAAATTTATACAAAATCTGAAAATGGCTTTGTATCTCCGTTTGCCCATTCATAGGGGACTGCAATTATTTTAATTGCACGTATAATCGGAACTCAATAATAGTGTGAATCCTGCTTGAAGATTATTAACAACTTTTGTTCCAGATCGCGTTCCTCAAGTATTACGATCGACGATGAGGGCATCGTCGATTAAATTTATAAAACAACCATCGCATGCCTCGATGGAGCAATTTCGTTTCAAACACTCGTTAGCAACGTCTTCGCCGCTTCCTCTTCGATGTCGTTAGCGGAACGTTCGATCGTTTGAGCGATCGACGAACATCGCGAGAATACCCAGATCGTGCCGGCTACCGGATCCATAACTCTCGCTCTCGCATCGGGACGTTTATCCGGTCTGCCGGTTTCGATGCAAAGGTATTAAAGTGCCGGTAGGTGGTCCCCTCAGGCGTCCAGGGGATAAAAATGTACACGGCCTTCGCGGGCTTATTGGCGAACGCATATCGGAACGAGCGGACGCCTTTGGGCGCATCAGCCTGTTCAAAGATTCATTTGTATCGTTACAAAAGTTCATCGTCCATTAACCCCTTGAATGGAAATACCGACGCTCGACAGCATCTATTTTCTTCGATCAAACTCGACCTCGATGAAACCTCGCCGCAATGCTTAACAGTTTGACGGCTGTTGTCATGTATTTTTAATTTTACAATAATTTGGAAAGTAGTCATTTTATAGCGTGTATCAACCACTAGTAGAAGGACCGTTATCTTAACAATTTAAAATACTATGGTACACGTTGCATCGAGGATTTATCTTCGTGTTAATCTTATTCCTGTTTAACTAACCATTCGATCGATAGCATTTCTCTGCAAAACACGATAAACCGGCCGATCCACTCCCAACGCATTCGATCATACAATCTCCGGAGACTTCGAATTATCCACACTTAACATGGACGATTTAAAACGTCGTATCGTATCTTCCTAGTGGCGTTCGCTTTCGCGATGCCCATCCCCGAAGATGGGATTACCTTTGAACTGAACGAGAACCGGACCCGCTGACACTCAGGATGGCCGGTTTGAAATTGCTCGAAAATTCTGACCGCGACACAGTGACGGGGTAAGGGCTGGGG
This sequence comes from Stelis phaeoptera, assembly GCA_943735885.1. Taxonomy (NCBI): domain Eukaryota; kingdom Metazoa; phylum Arthropoda; class Insecta; order Hymenoptera; family Megachilidae; genus Stelis; species Stelis phaeoptera. The sequence goes on along the minus strand of OX030939.1, from coordinate 5,843,003 downwards.
GCGGGGGGATGGTTTGTGGCTGAATATCTCTCTCTCTCTTTCTCTCAGTCTTTCGTTGGTAGAATATCCACGGGGAAACGGTATCAGTATGCGAGCTACGATTCGACCACATCTCGCGCTCATCCCTCGACTTATTGCGGCTTAACTCCCTCCACCGTGGCACACACGCCATCGTATACGTCCTTGTGGCCGTTCGTTCGCTCGCTTGCACCCCGGGCACATCCCTCCTTCCCTCCTCGTAACAACTGCACAGACCTGGGGCCGCACACGTCCGCCTCGTAGCCAAAGCCTCTAAATTGTTTCCATCATAAGTCCAGATACTCGGGACGCATATATACGTCGGGATAACCTTTCCGCCGGAGCCTTGCTGGCGCGCCACGAAAGGTGCCCGTGATATACGCGAGCCGCTCGTACCATTAACCCCCGATGATAAGCCCGCGGGGGCGGGATTTCGCTCTTTATCCGGACGGTCTTCTTCGATGGCTAAATTGATCGTTCCTTTCGGCCCGCGTTCGATTTTTCTCTGGACCGATGCCGATCGAACTGCCTTTCAACGGAGCCACGATATTTGAATTTGACGCTCTTGAGGAAATCATTAGTAAACGATAAAGATTTGTCGTCTTGAAGAGTTTAATTCTTGAGGATCTTGCTTCGGCTCTTAAGGGGTCAGTATGGATTTATTTTCGAAAATTTTTGATTTTCATAAATCAAGAAAATGAAGTTTTTGAAGAAGCTGAAGGAATAATGAAAAAACTATTGAGCTCAAATTTTGAGCAAAAATATTCATTAATATTTAACCCCGTTTCTAAACAATTTCAGTTGCAAAAAAATAGGTCGAAAAATTCATGAATACACCATATTGTGTTTTCTTATCGGGGGTGAAAGTTTTAGGTAGGTACCATAACTAAAACCATCTATCGACCAAATCCGGAATCATTTAGTTGCCAACCCAATATTTCTGCGTCACGATTGACGCTACCGCAGTCTTCACGGTGTTCAAATACCTGATATAAAATATTTCCGGTTTAGCAAGTGAAAGAATCCTTTGTAACGTGGATGACGGTTTTCTAACGGAAGTTCAAGCATCACCCAAATACTGGTGACATTGCAACAATTCTTTATCGAGAAACGTTCCAGATAGCTTATCTTGTTCGAGACATTGCGCGAAGTGTAGCGTGTTCGAGGTTTCGCCAAGTAGTAGGTGGAAGCCAAGGAGAAGAACATCGGTCGCATCGTTTCCCGTGGTGTGCTCTCGCCTTGGACTTTTCGAGTGGTGGAAGGGCGTCACGGCGAGTGAAGACGGACGTCGCGACGCTACCATAAATCCTGAGCTTACTCGCCGACGGAAAGCGTCCTTCGTTCTCCTTCCCAGCCACTCGTGCTTCTCCTCTGGTCGGTTCCTCCTCCTCGTCACTCTGGAACGACTACCGTTCGGTCTGCCCGCTTTTCCACGCCACGACGAAACTACGAACGGCAACTCGCTCTCGTCGCGGGAGGTTAACTTCTGCCCGGTCGGAAAGTTTGACCTCGCTGCCGGGATTTTACGAGGCTGCGTCTACGCCTAGCCCTCGATGGTTTTCCTGCTCGTTGTTGCACCGAACTGTGCCGTCCTTCCGGTATATCTTAAGAGAAGTTCGCTGAAAATTCGTTATTAGTCCTGCGAGACGGATAAACGCGTATTCGCGCCTGAGGAGCCGTTGTTGGTGCGAACTTTTTTGTTTGAAACTTTCAAAATTACCGGTATCGGTATCATTTTGAATCATTTATACGAGTTTAAATTTAAATATATTTACTTGATGACTCCTGAACTTGAATTGTAATCCCAGATTTCTGATATCAGCATTCTTAACTCGTGTTTGAAATAAAACGCTCGTTCAGCTTTGAAAGCTTTATTAACCGACTTCGAAAAGGAGGAGGTTACTCAATTCGACATGTATGTTAATTTTTTTTTTTAATGTATGTTCGCTGATTACGCCGAGATGGATGGACCAATCGGAACCAAACCTTTTGCATCTTGTAGGGTATGACTCCCAGTTGGTTCCGTAAAAAAAAATTTGCATTTCATCACCGCTTGCCCCTTTTTTATTGCAAAAAATGCGGACGATTTCGTCCGCGTTGTGTATGGTCATCGATTACTCCAAGATGGATGGACCAATCGGAACGAATCCTTTTGCATCTTGTAGAGTATGACCAACAGTTGGTCCTGTAAAAAAACCATTTTGGATTTTTTTCGTTTTTATCGCAAAAAAACGTGGTATTTCACGTTTACTCGGACTGATATCGATGAAACCTAGTATTACATTTTGCGATCGGGGATGTTTCCACGATGATCCCATTTGCAACATTCCCTTCACTTCCATGCCCTTTCCTGCACTTCCCTTTACTACCCTTCCCTTCCCATCCCTTTGTTGCTAATTACTATTCCCATAGCAAAATCCCTATTCTTTGATGCTACTCTGAAAGGAATGCTCCGATCGCCACTAAAAAATGTGAAATAAAAAAATTTTTGGAAAAAAAAAATACAACCGACTTACGATACAAACAAAAGAATCGTTAATAATGCGTGTGGTAGATATTCATGATAATATTCTATTGTTAGAAGCAACTGAAAGTCAGAAACTATGTTAAACTGCATAAGAAACGCGTATTAAAATTACTAAAAGTTCAAAGGGCTGCCAACAAAGTTCTGTTTCGAATTTCGGTATAAAGTTGGATTCGTAAGAAAGTAGAATTCTTCCCCTTTAATTCGGTTTTTGATTTACATCGATATCTTTATCCGTTCCTGAGATATCGTCGTGTGAAGACAAACGTAATTTTTGTAGAAATTCGCTGCCGCCTCACGCTTGGACCCAGACAGTGGGTGTCTAGCGTAGCGGTCACGTGGTCATTGTTTACGTCTAACCCTTTACTATTCCTAGTAATGCGTAGTACGCATTTCCTAGAAAAATGTCTACGGTCGCGCCCATTCATAATTACCCTCGTACGCGCCGGCCGCTATACAAACTTTGAAGCCTTATATCTCAGGAACTAATTAAGATATCGCGTTGCAACAAATTGCGTTATTATGTACGCACTTTCCTCTATCTTCTGAGCTACCTACTGCGTAAAATTTAGGTATGTTTTTTTATATTTATTGCCAAAAATTTCGCCGCCGTTGAATGTTTCGCGTTGACCTGTGGGATCGTTAATGCATCAAGTGTTTCCTGTTAATTTAGATTTAAATAACATTAGTTGATAGGAAAAGTAATATACAAATTTGAAGATTATATTTTTCGGTTCGGTAACGTGGTGCCATATTATGTTGGCGGAAGTTGAATATCTATAAAACTGCTGTGCTGTGAATTTTTCAAAACTACGAAAATATTAAATGCTTGAAATATCATCAAACAGTTGAATTTTAATATATTTCGGTATATTTCTGTATACATATATTAATACATGTGACACGAAGGATTCGGTAATATGTTAACCGGACATTGATTCACGTGGAAAGCTTACAAAACATCGACTACTATACATAAACTCTCTTCTAAATCGTTTTCACCCTCCTCCCTTTCTCTACACATCGAAAAAAAATGTTTGGAAAAAAAATACAACCGACTTCGGAATACCCTAAAAAGGACGAAATAATTTTAATTTATATTTCGAAGACGGATTAAAGAATTTTGACAATTTCCAATGTAGAAAATTGTTAATTTTGCGCCGTCTCCGAAATATAAATTAAAATTATTTCGTCCTTTTTAGGGCATTACGAAGTCGGTTGTATTTTTTTTCCAAAAATTTTTTTTTTCTATATGTATATTTAAAGCGATACCGTAATCCGAACGCGTCGCAGTAGAATAGATACGAGAAAATTTAATCAACCCCCGTTTCCCAGCGTGCAGGAGATAAGTAGCCGTAGAAATGAAAAGTGGTGGCAATGCGGCGGATAAGGATACGTTTTTAACTGTAAACTAATTCTCTCTGGTTAACGGGGGTGCAGCATCCCCTCCTCTGCCCCCTTGACGGTTCTCCTGTTTGCAGAAAGTTCACAGTGATGTACTCGTCCCTGGAGCCCCCCGAGCCACCGACTGAATTCACGGTCTGAATATTATTCAACAGGAATACGGATACGCGTGCGAGAACTAGCCGGCGAAAAGGGGTGGCCTCGTTGCTCGAGCAGTAAAAATGCCTCGAATTATGAAGGCACGCCCCGCCATTAAGAAACAAATTAAAAACTAATTAAAACAACCGGCCTCCCTTTGGCCTCGTCGCCCTAGCGTTAAGACAAGAGGGGGTTGCCGCGATTTTTCTTCTCGCTGAGAAACGAATAAACAGGGAAACGCGGAACAATTAGTATCCTCGGTTATATTGGAAAAGTTTCAGAAATGTATTTCATTCTGAAGGCCTTATTCTCCAAGAAATCCGCGCTTTTTAAAGGATTGAACGGGGGTAAATTTTTATTTGGCTCTTTAAAGTGAATCGAATTTACGGAGAGTTTGGAGGCTTGTTAGTAAGATCAAGAATTAAAATAAAAATGCGTCTCTTATTATGAATCCTTAACATTAGATTAGCAAATTCGCGACATTTCAAAGTAACTCACAATCAGAGGAATTAAGGGATTATTTTGCCTGAAGAGTATTACTATAATTGTCGCTGTTATTTAATGGATTCTCGTTAATATTTCACCTTTAAGCTTCTTTCGTATCGAGGAAAACGCTACATGAAAATGGCACGCATCCGTTCGAACGTCGAGGCAAGCGTAACGTATGTGACGTCCACGAGAGGACATTAATATTTGAAAGCCATCTTCCTGGTGGCTTCTCATCCTCTTTCTCCTCCTCCGTCTCCAACACCCAACCCCACGTTCCCCAGCTCCACCCCGGTGCCGAGTGACACCTCTTGTACGAGCGACGCCACTCGACGATTATTTATTTATAGGCAAATGAAGTAGAGGCGTCCATTAATTGATGGGCTCTCAGTGGCCGCCAGTCGAGGGATGACGTCTATCATTTTAATTTACCGCATCGTTATTAAATCGGTCCCTACCAACGGCTAGAAGGGAGGGAACCTCTCCTCTTCGTCACTCCTTCGTTCGGTATCGTTAAATTGTACGAACGCAAAAGTTACCCCCGATATATCTACCACGTGGTAATTTTCCCCCGTCGCTCTTCGTCGTTTTGTTTCTTCTTCTTTTTCCCCCCTACTCGAGGTGACGTTCCATTGTTTCGTTCGAAGAATTACCCGACGTTACGCGGAGATATTCGAAACGTCACGGTTAAAAAGCATAAAACAGCTTTATGGACGATCAAACGGAAGCGCTTCGCCATGTAATATGCAAAACGACGATAAAAATTACATTTACGCTCTCGACGTCGATGCATTCCACTTTCCAGAAGTTCGGGGGTGTTGGGGATGGAAAGGAGTTTTCCAACTCCTTGTATGAATGTTTACGCTCGACGGGTTAACAAGCCTTCCTCGATTAAAACGAGTGAAAGAGAAACCCACACCTAATGCGAATCAAGGAGTGGGAAAAATTCGTATTAATTCGCTAAATTCGTTCGTACGGTGGCGAGGGTGGGACGGTTGAAGGGGTAGCAGCGTGGACGGGCGGCCGATAGGGTGGAGAGGCATCCAGTGACACGCCGGAAATATTTGGCAGCTGATGGCGAGTAGTTGGCGCGAGGGAGGCCGGTTACCTCCGGCTTGTAATTAAAAATGTCTCCCGAACCCTTCCGGCCGCCGCTCTTTTTACCCCCTGCCCACTGGATGCGTCGAGGCGGCACCGCGAGGCTGTCTAACAGGAATGCATCTCCGGGACTAATGAAAAACCTCATCGGCGTACGTGTGACGCTAATGAGAAAGACAGCCAGCGAGGACGACAACGTCGATCGAAATTCGCGGAAGAAACGACGGTCGTGGATAAATATCGACGAACAGACGAACGCTCTTCATGAATAAGGACAGTTTTTATGGAACGTTGCGATTTATTCGACAGGGATGTGTCTTCGTCCGTTTTCGTTCGCCATCGAACCAACGCAACGCAACGGTTGGAATCGATGAAACGAACGTATTCGAGGCTGTGAAATGATAATCGAATTAGGAATATCGTCAATCCTCTTTGCTTGGGTAACAATCAAGGGGTATGGATAAATTTCATATATTCAATGTCACAGTCAAAGCAACCACGAAGAGGGAATTTTAAAAGGCAACTGTAAATTTCATCACCATAACTCCATCGAGGTATCTAAAGTCATAAGTGATTTGTTCACGACTGAATTCAAAAAATACCAAAGGATTCTAATGGACCTTCAATATGCAGGGTGTCTCGGTTGAAGAAGGCCACCTAAATATCTCCTTTATTTTTAATGGTACAACAAATATTTATGGAGTAATTTAATTTCTTTTTTGCCGGTTATTTTTCAGTTTTTTCAAGGTCAACGCTATTTTTAATAAGGAAAATATATTTTTCATTATTCCGTCTTGTAGCGGCTGAAAAAATACATACAAATAATAAATATTACGTGGCCTCCTTTAGCTGTGACACGCTGTATAGTCGCAATAATGATTACTCAAAGATCTTCTGTCGTTTATATCGATCCAGTATCTGTAAATCGAAGGCAGTAGCCACCCTCTAGCCCGGGTTCGAAACAGAACAGAAGCAGAAGAGGGTGGGGTGGTCGTTGACGACGAAGGCAGTCACGGCAAGCGTTTCGAGCTCCGTTGAATGATACGGAGGCGGCAGTGACGTCATTAGCAATTCCGATCTCGTCGGGCGGAAATTATGTCCAGCACGATGCGACTCGCTCTCAATATCCTCCCTTCTCTGGCCTAATACACGTTTCACGGGGACAGAAACGCAGAAGCGCAGAGCCAGAACAGGCCGCGGCAGTCCGTATACGTACGCGTACACGTACGCCACGTACACCGTCAGCCGAGATTCCTTCGCTTCCGGTTTCCGGCACGGGAACGGCTCTGCCGTGATTGGCTCCCGCTCTGACGGACCCGACGAAGCAACCACCGGCTACGATATCGTTCGCCAGATATAGAAGAACGATTGTCGCCATCGACGGATAATTAGATCGGATCCACGTCACACGAACGAATAGATCGATGAAACGTTTCATGACGCTGCTTTCTGTAAGCTTTTTGCTCAACCCTGTACGAACGAAGTAACTTTAAAATCTGACAAATAAAATAGCTGAGGATTACATTCTTCGAAGCTCACGCTTATAATTATTCTTTGCGCCAAAAAAAAAACGTGGAAGGGTATTTGTACAAACCATTCTGTATTTCAAAGGATCAAACGTTTCGGTCTCGAAATCGAACAACCGATGCAGGATGCACGATAAACGAAGAAAACGAGACAACAGGGAGGAAGAAAGAGGAGAAAGGTTAAAAGGGGGAGTACAGGGAGAGACACAGGATGAGACGGGCAAAAAGGCAAGGGTATTCCTCTGCGGAAATTTTTTCTTCTCGAGTTCGTTTATTTTTATCTCGGAAACCGACCGCGTCCCCGTACAAATTGCCTTTCGTCCCGCTTATCTCAGCCTGGCCCCTCGTGCGCACATATTTAATTAGAATTAATGCTCGAGCCGCGTGAAAATTAGCATCGTGCCCTGTGCGAACCGTCGGCCTCCGTGCCCCACCTCTGTCCCCTTCGTTGTCTCTCCCCCCCCCTCCCCCTCCGTCCCTCTTACGTCATTACCGGAAATAACATGGCCTCGCAAGGTGCGAAAACCCGAGTCGTTCTCCTGCCAGCACCAACGACCGCCTGGCCCTCGAGGAGTGGCCAAGGGTCATTAAAACTTGGACTCCTTATCTGACCGAATCGCGGACCGGTGAACGCACCTTTGCCTCTTCGGCTTCATGTTCCATCTGCTCTCGTACGGTTGCACGGGATTATGGGTGCCACGAAAGTTCGCCATGACCAATGGGAAATTTACTCGTGGACAAGCGCATTAGGTGTCAAGTTGAACGACAAAGCGTTCTTGAAGGAAGGCTTTTTATGATAATTAAATCTTCTCTCCCTTAACTTACGTACAAATCTAGTGTACTATTTTTTATTATATTTTTAAAGAATACAATTATTGTATTCCTTCGATAAGAAAAGAAAGAGAATTTGAATTTCAATTCCTTCCCTATCCTACGTAACAAATCTTACGTTGGTGGAGATTATATTATAAAAATATCCTCGTGGAATAAATCACACGAATGCATCGAGAGACGCGTCGATAGTTAAATCGCGGATACCGAACTGTCTATAGCCCGCGTCGCCAATCGTACATCCCCTGGGAAGGGACACGGGATATTTCGCAGGAATATCTTTTCCTCTTTGCGTTCCATGATTTTCGGAGCACCGGGGCATATATTATATTCGGCGTTCGAATTTTTCGCGCGGAAAACATCATTCCTCCCTCGAGTCCAATACAATAACTCAACCCTGTTCGAATAACGTTACGCCAGACACTGTTTCACACACATCGACGCACCAATCAAACCTCCAGTTACGTATCTATCATTTCCCCGTCCCGAATTTTACCTTATAAAACGAAATCTCAATCTCGAATCTGAATATGTTGGAAAAAAGTTGCCCACGATCGAAATTACCCTTTTTACCCTCAAATTATTAAATTATCTTTGAAAAGGAACGACATTATAAAAATTCTCAAAGCTTAGTCACTCTATTAAAAATTCCAGTCACATTACTTTGTTGCGTTTAAGTTGTAGCCTGACACGTTGTTACAAGACAAAGGGTTGAACATTTCAGGTTTCTGCGAAATTCTTTTACCAACCGAGAAGAAGAATATTTTCGCCAACGTTTCTGTTCTCGACATCTTCGTTTTATTTTTCACAGACGATTGAAGAATCGTGCAGCTCGGACGAGATTATCATCGTCATCGATTCTCGCTGGCAGAAGGGTGGAGAATGTCGTCGAACGAGCGCGTTTAATCGCGCGAGGAAGGACTCGCGGAGGCGACCGGCTAATTCGAGAATGCGCGACCCGTTCGAGGGGCTCGATTAACCGGCAACGAAACCGGAGAATTCGAATTAACGTTCTTAATAAATATTCAGACTCCATTAACGCTCGACCCCGTGGGGTGACTGCGAAGGAAATACTCGTGGCCGCGATGGTATTTCCTCCGTGCGTCGACCGCGAGAGGAACGCTTAAGCTTCTTCTCATTTCAGCCAATTTCAAACAGCCTTCGTTAATTTCTTTCGACTCTCTCGCGCCCAGTTTCGATTATATAGAGCGAGGAAGCGCAACAGCATCGTTTATTATTATTTAAAACGAAGGGATGCGCAAGCGGCACAATTTAAAAAAAAAATATATAAATTGACCAGCGAAGATTCGAGGAAGAATTCAATTACGTATACTTTACGATTATCCCTGGAGTGATGCAGGAATTTTTCCCGAATGAAATCAAGCATTCGCGTATTAGTTGAAATTGGTTTCTTACGATTATCACAGAACTGCACGCTAAGAGAGTTAATTAATTCGATATATTTCCTTATTTCAAAATTCCTACCTTTTCTGAGGCGCGACGCATAAAGGTCTGCGTTCAAATAACATTTCGATCTAGAAGAAGAAAATGGCAGAAGAAACGTCCACCAAGATTCCAATATCCAATCAAACGTAACGGAGCCCGGCGAACAAAACAGAGTAAAATCCTTCAGAAAATCCTGTATCGCAGTAGCGGCTCCCTTCCCTTTCTTCCAGCTCCCACAGGACGAACCAAGTCGCCCAGAGCGGGCAAAAACTTCGACGAAGTATCGATCCGTGGAGGCAATATTCGACTGACCTCCGAACCAGAAGATATATTAATTCGTGGCTCGTTATCGCACGGATTTAACTGGTCCACCGTCTAACTCAACCGTCCACAAAAAAAAAAGTAAAAAATACAATACTTTCTTTGTACGATAAAATATAACTGTATTCGGCATACAAATAAAATAATCTTTTTTGAAGAACAGATTAACCATTGTGTAAGGATCAACATCTGTGTATGTTACTTTTTAGAGATTTATGACCAGAAGTTGATTTTCGATCCGTTGGATTACGGAATCTGCCCTCGCGGCCAGCAACGAGAAGCAATAACGAGCAGCCAGCAATGTTCTTCGGTAGATTGCTAAACCACGGCCTTTTTCCACGGAAAAACCTGGGACAATCGTTCTCGCACCGTTCTTTTTCGTTCCTTTTATCCCTGTTATTCCTTTAATCGCGAATCGACCGTTCGTTTCTTGCCTCCATGCGTGAAATATGGAACCGTTTGTTCCAGCGGTGGATTCGTTTCAAAAGATGGTTCCCGGGAATGCTTGTCGGATTGCTGAATTTTTTCTCCATTTTAAAAAGTTTCAATGATTTCTCGTTATAAATATTCTAATATCTTCTAAAAATATTTAATCTTCAGCGTCTGTCATAAATATTAACAATCCCTCATTGATATCAAAATTTTAGAGCATGCAAATTAAATAATAATTATATTATCACCACGTGGCTAACATTCGCCTGAATCACACATTCTGTTCGCTGTTTTCACTCGAATTCTGATTTTCCACGACCGATTCCGATTTTAGACCCGTCGTTCGCGTTTCAAAACGCATGACCGAACCAACGGGTCAATCCACCTTTCACCCAAGTCACGGTGTATTTAATTCACCGCCTCGCGGATCAATTTTAACTCTCTCGAGCACGGTATTCCATTGATTCCCGAGCAACACGATAAAGGACAAGATGGGAGGCTAGATTTCGCTCGGTCGAAAATTTATGGATCGCCGTTCTTTTTTTTATCGATCTCGGCTGCTCGTAATTTCTACATCCGGCCCGGCACCGAGCATTTCGAGTATTTAAAACGTTCTGTAATTACAAGACAGGAAAACAGAGAGAGAGAGAGAAAGAAAAAAGAATGAAAACGAGCAAAAGAGAGTTCAAACGCGACGAGGAAAGGGGACAGAACCAGGCAACAGAGTTAATTTACTGGGATGTCGCGGATCTACCCGTTTCCCTTTCCCCATTCCTTCTTTTTCCCCTTTTTTTTTATCTTTCTGCTACGTCGAACCGGCTACGTTTCCCGCGATAAGATCTTCGAGCCTCTTTCTCTCCGAAGATCGAGTTGCAGGAGGTCGTGGCAACGAATGCACCGAACTGCAGCGACAGGATGCAGGTTGCTCCTCTCGCGACAACCAACAACAGTCGACTGTGGTAGCTGAAGACGGTTCGGTGGATGCTTTACGCTTTCTCGGTGTCCAGAGATGCGTAACGTTCGATCCCGAGCGTTTAAATCAGGAATTTACAACCCCAACTCGAAACGAGACACCAGCTATTTAGCATAATCACTTTCAATTAGATTTTAACCTGCTCGTGATTAAGATATATAAGAGCCGCTTTGTTGAATAATCGTATATTTTCTATTCTAACGTTTAATGCGGTGAATTATTGGCAGAATGTCAAAACCATTACTCATTATAACTTTTCTTTTGAATAAATGATTTCTGGTCTGTCTAGCACGGCAGTGTCTTAATTTATATTAGAATATAGAAAATTAGCATTCTCGAGCATTCGTAGCAGTTTTCTTCTAAAATAATGCTTTTAGATTTTGGATGCTTTACTGATAAAAGAGATCTCTACATAATTATATCTAAAAATTCTTCGAGTGCAAAGGGTTAATTTTCAGGATTACCGATCCTTAATTCTACCTTGTATCAATCTATATCGATTAATATTGATTCCAATTCCAAAAGTAGCCAGTTTCGAGACACTCACGAACTCTTGATACAATACTACGATAATCTATTTTTAAGTATGAAACGTTGATTATAATGCTCTTAATGATCCCAACTTTACTACATTAACACGTTCGCCACTCAACGAATGTTTAAGGCTTCAGAACGAGTTAGGTATTAAAATACCTAACAAGAGACACTGGATTGTGACATGAGTTTGTGAGAAAACTTGTGCCGTTGTATATACTCGTTACCGAACGATTCCACGTTTCAGGATTGGCATAAAAAGAAAAGAAGAAGAAGAAAACGAAGAAACATCTCAGAACGCTACCGTAAATTCGAATCATCTGATCGCGGATCCGGCTGCCGCTTTATAATGAGCAGCACGCACCTCGTCGAGGAACGTCCACGACCTAGTTGGTATTTGTTTCTCGTCAGAAGTTTGCATACGGCCGTGTGTATGTCAGCAACGTTGCAGTATGCAAATGGCGGCGAGGAGCGCATCAGGAGTCAACGTTGTCCGTCGTCCTTCTGCAAAGATAGCCGGGATTACCGATCCAAGACGCGTCAACTTATAAGGATTTCTCCCTCGGCTGAATCGAAAATCCTTCTTTATACGACTGCCCGTCCGAGCTTTTCATTCTTCAATGTCTTCTTTCTTCTTTGTGCCGGCCACTCTGGCTACCAGGCGAGAACGGTTAATTATCGCGGCCGTCTCTTTTCTGCGTGCATCGCTCAAGCGTCACGATTCACGATCCAACAGCTTCTGAAATTCGTTAAACACACCGTGGATCGGGGTTTTGTTGTCTCGTTTTCTCGAAACGGTAATTGCACGTCGTTGCTTCTCCCCTGATCAGGCTTAAACTCGCGGTATTTTTCTGCTCAACCGTTGCATCGACATAATACTTCTTACTTTTGCACGCAAAATTCCCTAAGTTACAACGCAGGAATCGTTTAATTTATTCCGTTCAAACATTCCGGAAAACAGTCTTTCATTGTATATGGAACTCGGTAATTACACTTGCGAGATATTTCTGTTCTTCTGTATCTCGATATTTAAATAACAACTGATATCAGGTTTGTCCAGTTCTGTTCCAAACTCGAAATAAATAATTAGTTTCTTTACCACAAAGTAATCTAATTTGCTACAGGAATGATATAATTTAAAAGTCACAATTTCAAGGTAATCGAGTTTCATACTGGATCAAATATAAAGGTATACATTCATCAAATTCTTCTCGCGTTCCCATTTTTAACACGTTGACTGCCACAGTGAAAACGGACGTGTGTAGTCAGACACGATAAAATCCTAATTATTAAAGGTTCAGTCGATGAATTTTTCAAATTCAACCTTTCAATTCGATAGTTAGCATTATTAGCTTAATGTTAACGCTATCCGTGGTTTATTTAATCATTTCTTTTGGTAATTATTTGATTTTAAAATAATCCGGGTGCAGGTCACCGGTGACCCCCGTGGCAGCCAACGTGTTAAAACGATACGTGCATGTGTATAAAGAATGACAAGAATTGAGGATTGATTAAAGAATTTTAACGCAAACGAGGTGTTAGAAGAAAACCTGAAGTACTTCAGAAACGTTTTTAAAATACAAACGGATATCGTTCCAAACTAACTCCCCTATGTACATATCTAAACTCAGAAGTTAATTTGAATACGATCAATCTTATCGTCGAGAAACAAGCAGAAAAGATTGATCAAAGCGTATAAATTCAACTGTGACAGAGCACAAAGAGCTGTACGTTCGATTTGCAGTACCGTGACAGGCCAGGTTCATCGACGCGCAATAGAACGAGGAACATTAAGGTCGGTGTCGCGTGAGATTCGCAACGATTAATTCAAGCACGCCAGCCAGTGTGTTTCCTGATCGCGTTGACGCCACCTTTGGCGCGGTGGCTCGTCGCCACGTAGAGAGAAAATCGGGGCCAACTTCAATATTTGAGAAAGCCCGGATTCCCGGGGCTGAACGTTATCGTGTTCGGCCACGGAACACGGAAACCGTGGCCGGGAGCGCCGCGTGCGGCGAACAGCAACCGTGCCGTCCGTGGCTCCTCCTCGCTGACTACCGAGATTTACAATGAGTTTCCGGTACAACCTGGAAGGAAGTTTGCTCGCGCCAGACCGCTCGTACCAACCACGCTACATAAACGTTATCGCCAACGTATCGCGCATTCGGATCGCAAACAGCCCTTCCGCCGATCCGGAGACGCCTTCGTTCACGGTTACACGCAACAGACATGCGACGTCTCTTCTTGCACCGCAGAAAAATATCTGCGTTTCAGTTTACGTTCGAACGATTTTTCATTCCATTTTTAACCCTTCGCGGACGAGGCACTTCCAAGTTTGACACGGTGTACGCAGGAAATATCAATAATTTAAAGCAAAACAAACGATACTTGCCTTCCTAAAGGTTATATTAGAAATCCCTATACTTCTACGTTTATCATTTCTTTTTTTTTGTCAAAATTACAACACGATATTTAGGAAGTGATATACAAATTTGGCTGAATATATCCGTCCATCGTCCGGAAAGGGTTAACAGAAACATTAACCCTTGGCGCTATGATTCTTCCGGCAAGTAGCGTTGATTGGCGCAAGGGTTCTTAAGGGGTAATTTTCAAGTTTTTTTTTATAGCGTTCTAATAAATACTTATTATGAAATGAAATATACTATCGAAAAGTATATATTTTAAAGTAGCTGCAAGATTTTTTTTATGAAAAAATATTGAATAATGAGCTTATTTAAAATCAAAACCAAAGAAGATTAGGTTAGTTATTCCTTACAAAGGTATTCGATCGCTTGTATTTCAGAAAGTTAACAAATGAAACACACACACCGAGCTCGCATTTTGAATGTAATATTGTAAATAATGTATGAACACGTTATTACAATTTTATCAAGCACAGAGTAGGTCAGAATTATTAGAATCGTAATTCGGACTTCTGCCAAGCGTGTAGGATAGATTTTACGTAACCTTCGCCAGCAACGAACGCTACTTGTGATTCTGAGAAACGTCGACGGAGGTTAGGCGAAATGTCAGGTAGGAAGGTTAAACGTGGATGTCATTAAGAATGTAACATCGGACAATTGCGTTTCATCGCACACGAAAGGTTAACAGCGAGAAACGATCTTTCCACTTTTTCATATTGATTCAAAATCATAGCTGCTCTTCAAATTTTTCCCTCCAAAACAAACACCTGCTTCAAAAGTGTTTCATCCTCAAAGATTGTTTTCAAAATTTCTTAAAATAATTTTATTAAAATGCCTGTTGATTTTCTCGCGTATGCAAACTCGTGCTTTATCCTTTATTTATATTCAGTTCACAAGTAAATGGGCAATTCTGGCGTTAAAATATACATCGCGTGAGTTTCTTGAAGTTAGCTCTGCGCTCGTCTGTTCTTCGATAAAAACAGCGAACCAACGTTGACAAGGTTTCAAAACGGGTTCAGAAAAGTTACCGGTGTTTAGAGGCAGAAATTTATGACGACACGAGAACAATGATCGAATCGAAGGAATAAATCTCGATCCGTTGTTCGCTGACTAGTCAACGTTTGTCATTGACGCGGCACTTACGTTCCGTGGCCCGATATCCTTGCCCGTTTTATTTATCGTGCCAGCGAAAGCGAACGTTGACGCGTCACCGAGACCCGGTGAATTATGAATTCTGGAAATAAGCCCGGTTGTCCGGGAAATATATCGATCGATCACTGTCCAATCCCTCAGGGTCAATGTACAAACCTGTGCCTCTTAACACGCGGACACGCGTTTCCACTTACGACCGAATTAATTCGTCCCGTTTCTTCTGCAACCTGTTCCACGTCGTATTGTCTCGTGACAACAGCGATTCTTCCACGAATTGAAAGACGTCGGACCCAAATAGCCGATATCCGTTGCAACAAGAATATTAATCCTGTGGACTGGGAGCATTTTTGGATACGATTGAATTTAGTCTACTTTTCCCCCAAAACTACCAAAAACCAAGTGCGCTATTTCGGAAGAAAAGAGATACAAATATATCTTTTCCTTAATTTTAAAATACTCTGGTAATTTAAATATGTCCCCTCAGACGGGACAATCGAGTGCGAAGTTATTGGATGTTAATTTTTTACCTTCCAGCAACAAAATTTGTAAACGTCGAAGATTTAATTAACAAACGCTTAAGATCACGAAACCATGCATACAAGTTTCAAAATCGTAGATATCATCTGTTCAGCTATAAAACAACGTCAGATAGTATTCTGACCACGTACTTTCTAAATGTTACTTCTAAATTAGAAACAAATAACTTTTCCTGACGGGTTAATTCGTCTTACCGAATAGTCGTTTTCAATTAACGAGATAACTGATCCTCGCAAATCGTACGAGTTAATCACCGTTTCTCATTCAAAATGCACACGTCTCGAGACTTATCGTCATACGATTGCATAAATCCGTCCAGCACAAGGCGAGAAATATTCCTCGGTTAACGATTATCGCGAACAGACACCATGGCAATCTGTTTTTCCCATCTTTCGCGACATTCTGATGGTATATCCGACTGTTCAGAATTTATCTCGCGTCAGAATTCCACCGCACGATTCGAGGCTGCGTTTAAAATCGCGGAAGAGTTAATTACGGCCTGCCAGCCAGCCAGACGTATCCACCGGCCATCTCGAAAGCGTATCTGATCTAGAAATCTCGAAACAAAGTTCCGAGACGAGGTCTCGAGAGGAACAGCAAATGGACGACGAAGAAGAATAACGACCTCGATGGATGCACTTTCGAAAAAAATCGCGAAACACCGATCGCGAATGAGAAACCAAACTCGGTCTTCGGGGTGTTGGACGAACGGAAGGGCGCGTGTCGTTGACGAGACGAAGGACAAGAAGGCCGCCAGGAAAGTGACAGAGAAGCTGAAACGCTTTACGAGTCATAAAGTCAGTCGTGCTTCTCACGAACCGCTTCCGAAGAGTAGAATCACCGACCCTCTTCTATTCTTTCCTTCCTGGCCCTCGACCTTACGCCGGCTAACTGATAATAATGCCACTTTTATTGTACAATAACCCTTAAACGCGCCGATAAAACGACCCTTTATGACGTTAAAAATGAGCCAGCCACGGTTTGCATTCGCGCCGCTTTCGGGCCAAATGCTCGGAAAGATAGCGCGAAGAGGACAGGTGCAGATTCGATCTTCTTCATGAGTGCGTTGAAAAGTGTGTTCAATTTTGCGGTGATTTAATGTCAATGCACCTTGTTTCTCGTCTTATTAAATTTCACCATCGTATAAATTAAGCGGAGGTCATTATTTCTAAATAATTAATTAACCCTTAAATGCGTGGCGTTGTAAAACGGCAACATACCGTTCAAATGACCCCAAACTTGTATAATTATTAATAAAAGGGTAATATATTTAATCGAGTGGTAACACTTTTACTTCTTTCTGGACTGTGAAATGTCACTTTGGCTTTGACAAAGCGAAGTTTACAATTACGCTTTTGTTTTACTGGTTATTCTACTGTCTTTGTGCATAAGCCCTTTTGCCTTACTAAAGCCAAGAATTGTTTCAAAAATGTTCATATTTAGATTGTAATTGTGTTGTATATCTGCAACATGTAGCTTTTTCAATAAAATACCATTATATTTCCCTGCATTAGCATGTGCATATCTATTATACATATATTTTCCACAATAAAAAAATAAATCATTCATTGGAGGGTTAACAGCGTGCCGCACTGCGAATTGATCATATAACAAATAACTAAAAACTTTGCACTATCCAGTAAAATTTCTAAAGTTTATACTCGATTATCAATCACTTTTTATCTTTCTTGCCAAAACTTACCCTCTTTATCAAAGAATTATTATCATCCGTGCGCGAAGAAACAGAAAATATCTATCAAAGCTAACCGTACGAATAAAAAGCCAAAAATGAATGGCGCCGGTGGAAAATTTTCAAAAATCCAAAAACGCGTGAACAGAATTTGAATGTTCGCCCAGTTTCGACCCGAAGCGATACTTCTGGCTACATCTCACGGCGCACCACGGAACTAATTCTGTTCTCCATCGGGAACGCGGCTTTGCTTCGCTCGCCGGCTATCCGCTCCACCATTTTTGCCGCGGGCGGCGCGATTTATGCGATAGCTTCGTTAATATGTAATGAATATTAATTATTTGCCAACGGAGGCGAACGGTACGACGACAAGGGGACGGGCAAGGGGGAGAGCTGGAGAACGCGGAGGCCCTGGGTATCGTAATTTGTAATCTGCCCGCGCGAAACGACGTATCCGCGCGGTTCGCCGCGTGCTCTTTCCATCGATATGAACCATCGCTTCGTTACGCGTAATGAAACCAACCGCGAGAGCGCGACAATGAAAAATTTTTGGCCTCGATAACCCCTTTTCGTGTTCCCTTGAAGAGAAGAAAGCATTAAGGGGAGAGGAAAGTATGAAAGTTATGGGATGACGAATAGGGTTGGCGAACGCGGTGACCTGATTATTATTCGTATAACTTTGTATCGATCTCGGTCTTTCGTTAGTGAAATGAACACCGAGCGTGGATATTTTTTATTGGATTTCGTTTTAATCATGGACGTAAGAATACATGGACGGAGTGTAAATTAAGCTTTTGGGAAAGGGATTTGGCAAATTTGCGGTAAGCAATTTTTCATTCGCTTGTCGTCGATGTCTTCAACTTGTCCCGATTAGGGATGTTTGATTCCGATTCGGTTCTTTAGAAAATCGATTTTTTGCCCTCTAGGGAATTAATTCTCACTAAATCAAGTTTTTATATCGACTTTTTGGTTTTGAATTTTTAGAAGAATCGATTCTTTCACTCCTACATTATTACCTAAAAAAAAATATAGTAATAGTGATGAAAATATAAATATATGTGGAGCGTCTGCCTTTGGTGTAAGAGAACGAAATGTAAAAAAAATAAAAGATCGATTCTTTACAATAATAATCAATGCCGCACGGAGGAATCGTATGGGAGTCTGTTTATAAAAATAAAAATGAAAAATGAAACCAAAAAAAAGTCGATTCTTTGGTTTTCATTTTTTATAAGAATCGATTCTTTCCGGTGAATTGAACATCCCTGGTCCCGATCGTCAATCTTCGGGTAGTCGAATATAGCCGAAGCGTGCGAAGCGCATGTGTTTTGTCGTATTTTCCGTATTGTATGGACTTTCGGGAATCATTGAATATACGGCGGAAAAACCCGATCAGGATATATTCTAGAAAGAGACGGCAAATTTGGCAAACCCCGGGTGGAACACTCCGTCCATATAACTGTTTTAATCTGTCAATGAACCAAATTCTTAAATATTTCTCACAGTTATATCATTCCCGAGAAATCAATTAAAAATCGCCAGTGTTGGTATGATCCACCGCTAACAAATTCCATACCTTTTGCAAGAAATCCATAGAAAACTGCGATAATCAAAACAATCTTACGCTTACAAACGATTCAATGTTACAATTTTATAACGTCCCAAATCTGTACAAATGAATACCCACCCTTTTCCACCCCTATCCGTCGAAACGTTAATCGAGATAGATACTACGCGCACCGTGGAATCGTTATCGTCGTCTTGATAAATACAAAATGAGAAACTGGTTAGAAAAAAAGCTCGCAAATTTCGAGGGGAACGCACGCAAGCACTAATCATCGAAGCAAAGGCTCGTCTCATAAGGTAGAAGAAACTCGCGGGTAGAAGATGGCGAGGTAGAGAAGCGGAAAATGAAGCGGGAGCAAAAGAAGGGAGGGAAAGAGGTGGATGATGAAAGAGGAGAGGAGAAGGCAGCAACGGCACAGCAGCAGCACGGGCCAGCAGTTGGTGCTCGGCTGTATTTTAATTATACCGCAGGCTGCGCGAGAGCCTCATCCAATCTCATTCGCCCTCTCTTTCTCTCTCTCTCTCTCTCTCTTCATCTCTGACTGCCCTCGTGTCCGTTCGGACTCTTCTGGTTTCGCAGACCAGCCGTACTGGTACACCACCGAAACAGCGACCAGACAAAAGCAAAAGAATCGAGGACGGCCCACTGCTTCGGTACCTTGAACCGTATCCGTTTCGACGGTTCTCTCCGATCGTTTCCAGCGTTTCGTTCGTCTTCTTTCCTTTGAAAGGTTACTTCTTTCTGCGAGAAAGAGAATCGAGTGATCGGTAAGAAGAAACAGGGGTGGAAGGTAGAAGAACGTCAGATAAATATGGGTGGAAGGACTTTTTGAGTTATTAATTAGGAATTGGATGCGAAGAACTTTCTAATGTGTATGTAATTATTAAGGTATTAAGGTTAGGTAAGGGGTAGAATTTTGTTGAATTTCATATCAAAAAGATCTTGAAATACAAAGTTTAAAACGCATGAACCAATTGAGTCACTTCTCTCCCCTTTGCGAGCAGTTCCCGTTTGACCGGGGGCATGGTCTGACTTCAAAGCAGAGGATGCTCTCGGCCGACTCGATGACCGCCACGACCATTCACGAGCGTCGCGTGTAAATCTTCGTCGAATTACGCCGCGAGTAACGCGACGTTTCGTCGTCCAATGTAGCGGCCTTATTATTTCACGGTCCGTGCATACTCATTATACACGCATCGCATGGCGGCCCGTTACGTTCGCCGGCCAATTTGGTGGCGAGTGGCCTCGTCTCCTGCCATCTGTTCGCGGCCCGCCAGACAGTTCTGTCCGTGGCGCTACGCTTTAATCCGCGAAACGAGCTCGTTTCGGATAAACTCCTCGTTTAAGTGAAACTCTCGCTCGTGAGACCGCCTTAGCTGCTTACCGCCTGTTTCATCCGCCATCCTCCTTTGCGAGACTCTTGTTAGCCCACGGATTTTCTCGAATCGTGGAACCCTTTGATCTTCCGATCGGAGAACCCGAGAGGTCGACATCGATCTAATCGTTAGTCTTCCTTCTGCGCTTTTTGCCTCTTCGAGAGTCTCGCTAGGGTACGCTCGAGTTATTGATAATTTGTCACCATCCTTCGTCCGATGGACGAATCCTTTCCATCGGGAACTCGTGTCAGCTTGTCGAACGACGTTTACTTTTCGGAAACCTATTATGACGGACGATCGACAAAGTCTACGGCGCTGAAGAACCAAAAGGTCGATAATTTCAGGGTTGCTTTAATGGTTACGCGTTCGATTATTTCTTTGGTCTCTCGATGGGTACCAGTCGGTTTCGAAGTGGCTTCGATGGATTGAAAACAAAAAGAAAAAGAAAAGAGAAAAGGGAAGAGGAGAAACAGCCGGTGAACGAGCGAGCACAAGAAGAAACGCCTTCTCCGCCCTGGAACGCCTCCTGTCCGTCACGCCGTCATCCCCCTTCTTCGCATTTTATTTCCTTGCCTGATCACGGCCTCTTACCTTTCGTTCTCTCCTCTCTAGCCACCTACCTGGACATAATTACAATTGACGAAACGTCACGGTGAAGGATACCTTTTGATCCTTCGACGTCTTCGGCCGATTTACTGAACGGATGCAACCTTTCGGTTGCAATTTCAATTAATTTGTGGCTCTGGCTATTAGAGCGCGAACGAATACAAGTATTTTCTTCATGATAAGTAGAAGCAATATTAATCTTACAGTTTACCTATATAGCAAACGATTGAAGCTAGAAAATAGAATGATTGCCCTAATAATAATTACAATTACGCTATACTGATTATCGTTTCGATTCTACACTACATCACACCCCATGGATCAAAGCTGGGCTAAGAATAATGACCCTTTGTTTCACCAAAATGGAAGCTTCCATGGTCCACGTGACGCTAAACCGTTAACCATCCAACGAATTCACCTTCTTCCGTATCGTCTGGACACGAGCAAAATGCAAGAAACAGAAACTCGATCTGGTTTCACGATAAACCGACCGCACGACTCCCCTCGATTTCATGATTTAAGGGATCGTTTCGAGAGTACCACTTTTCTGCCGTTTCGCTACCAGCCGATCCCACAAGTCATTTCCACACCTAGGCATTAGGAACGGTCCCTCGTAGAGAAAAAAGAGAAGGAAGACGGACAAAAGGGGATGAACGATGGCGAACGCGGCACGAGCAGTCTGTCCGTGAACGGATCACAGCTGTGCCCCAAGAAAATTGTAGCTTACAACTGACCACGTAACGTTTTCGACCGTTTAATCGCGGTAATGGTAGGCCACGCGACGGAACAAGTTTTCCAAACGCGAAGATTACGATACTCTCGCGATGGTTAAACGTTTCTAACCGCACGATGTCGCTTCGAAGACACGTAGGTTTGATTAGGGGTTGTAACGAGGGTTCGTCCGCTTTCCCCTACCTTACGTCACCGTTACCACTTTCTTTCCCCCTTTCCGAAATCTACAAGTTTCTGAAATTGTTCGTTCTTAGTTATGAATATGTGGAATTTATTTTATTTATATGTCCATACATTTCACTGAAAATGTCGTGATACTGCATCAAATGAAGTAATCACCTGGTAGCCACACATCTTATGGGATTAGTGAGTCTTGCAATTTTAGATTGCTTTTTACGGAGAAAATGACAATCTTCAAATTATGATTAACACTGAATCTGTCGACGTTTTATGTACACTTACTTTCAAGTTGAAAATAAAATAGAGAAATAATTAAATAATGTAACGTATGCTAGCATATACTTTATCGTGATAAAAATTAACACGCATTTCAATAAAAGCATCCTAAGAAATTTTGTGATTTCAAATAAGAAACGCACGACCGGTCATGTTGACCGATTCGGTAGGTTTAGTGTTAAGGTTAAAATAAATTTTGTAAAAGAAGGAAAAATAAAATGCCACGAACTTAAGTTACAACCCAACATCTCCGTTCACAATTAACATCGCTTTCCTAAAATTAGTGCGTCCCGCTCTGTTCTGAGGATGCAAACAAATGCTCTGAAAAATCCTGAAAAGTTCATCGAAGCAAAAAGCCCTGCTAATGATCCGAGGGCCACTTCGGGTTACACGAGGGGCCACGACGAAGGAAGAGGAAGAAAGGGGCCAGAAAAAGGAAGAAAACGCGAGGGGGATCGGTTTCTTTTCGACGCGGGTCCACGGATGATCGGGTCGTTCTCGGCGGGGTGATCAAAGATCCTCCACTGTGCCCTTTACTCGAGAAGCAAACGAGAAGAAAGAAACGAGAAGAAAAAAAAAAGTATTGCGGGTGTCGAGACTAGCCTGGAGAAGAAGAGAGCGGAAAGGAGGCGAGAGAAGCTGCAGATCCGAGAGTGAGGCGACAACCCGTGACCAATCTGACATTAAATCAACTGACGTGTGCTTCGTGCTCGATCATGTGCACGTGTACCACACCGTGGGCCTGTGTATACGATGCAACACCCGTTGGTGTTGAATTTTGCACACGATTTCAGGATATCTTCAAATGTAACACCGTCGTGATGAATTTTGAAACAACGAACCCCTTGGAAGGTCTCGAGTTTTCGATACTTTCGAACTGATACACCGAGATAATTAAAATAATGAAATTATCAATTTTCCGATTTTCAATAGGTAAAATATAATGTTCAATGGGTAGATTACGAGGAAGTTTGAATTTTTATTTTCAACGATTTGCGATAAAAGTCATCGTGGTACCGACTGGAACTTTCTGGAATTAGAAATTAACGTATGTATACAAGGACGATTGAATTACCCCGATCGACGATATCATGCGAAGAAGAAAGAAATTGAAGCTCGTTAGTCAAATATGAAATTCAACTCGTGATACGAACCACGCCTCGTTTCGATAAACGAAACGAGTAAAGGCTTAACCGATACCGAAGCCGGCTACGTTCGCTAATGAGCCAATGTGTATACAGATGTTTCCCAATGTAGAAAAACATCGATACGCGTCCCAATTTTATTATTCCCCGCGCGATTCCGTGCGCACGCCGCGCGGAATATTACCACAATTTAAATATTTGTCAGCACGTTCTTTCGGCATCCTCGTCCAGACGGGAATAATAACCGTCCACCGCCGGGATATCTTTCTTGCTTTCTTGCCGCGATAATGCCGGATCATTGATACGTGAATTATGCAAATTGCGTACAGATGCGCGTTCACAGACGAATTTAAACACGATCGAAAAGTCAGTCCGAGCTTCGAATTTCGTGCGCACAGGGACAGATGCGATGGAACGGGGTCGATCGAACGAAAAATTACTCGACGTGAAATATGTTCGGTTCAATTAAAGGCTTGTACTTCTTATCGAACGATCGGTACCGTTGAACGTTGTTCAAATGTGAATTTAGATCAATCGAACGTCATTTGTGTACCAAGTTACAAGAATCTATTAAATACAGGGTAAATTGTGGTGCGCACCGGATAAGGGTGGTTCATTAACTCGAAATAAATCGAAATAATAGAATAACGTTTTTTTTTTGTTTTCTGTTTGTGTAAATTTTGTATGCAACTAATCTTCCGGCAAATCATACCCTAATTATCAACATACACTGTGTGGAAAAATGTTCAAGATTTGAATAAACGGTGTCGTTCTACTTTTTCTACCTTTTCTAAATTGATACTCTTATTTTGATCGCTATGACAGAGTTATGCGATTAATACACAAGCAAAGGGAAGACTGAATGGTTTGGTAACCCTTGATCGTTAATTAAATCGAATTTCGCCCAACGATGGCGGCAATAAAACACGCGAAATCGCGAAACTCGCGGCGGGCATGGAACGCAGAAGCGTTTCTGGCGATCGTTCGATAAATTAAGGTCTCCCGCATGTTTATGGACTCGACGTGCCGGCCATCGTTGTGAGAGGAATTATTATAATGTTTGCCGCTTGTAATTTGTACGCGTTGATCGTTGTCCCCGAGAAGGGTGGTTGTTCGTTAATCGTCGGAAGAAAACGCCGCGTAAATTCCTTGCCGGCGACGTAAAAACGCGAGAAATCGAGCGTCCGCTGGGATTAAGGCGAGTTAATGCCACAACGAGCGTTCAGATGTTGATTCGGGTACCAAAGAATCGTGCGCAAACTGTTTACGATTTCGTTACATGGAAGCTGAACTTTACAGGGTGTTCAAGAAAATACCTTCGAGACTTTTCGTACACTGTGAAAGTAGCTTCACCGATTAATTAATCGCTTATCGTTGCCTTTTGAATTATTCAGAAATTTCGAAATTTCCAAATTTCTAAGGATCAAACGTAACATTATCCATCAACCGAACCACCAGTATGAAAATAACCGAATCTTCTCTTCTAACTTTAATTGCTCTGTTAACACGTTCGCTACCAGCGCCGCATATATGCGTCGTTTCAATTCTTCTCTGGAAGCCGGCGCGACGTCGCAAATACGCGTCAATTTGGAAAATTGCTTATTTTGCTTAATTTCAATGTTATGAATGTAATGTGAAAAAAAAGTCATTTTAAGTCATATAAGCAAAGATTTCATGGGCTGTGGTACAAGATTTTCTTCTCAATCGCTGGTAGCGAACATGGTAATGTAAAGTATTGTAGGTTGGACGATTTCGTATCCGAAGCAAGGATACGTCGAGTAACCTTGGAGAAAGGTGGTCGAGATGGTCCCAAAAGGAACGGTTTCGCGGTATAATCGGTATAAGATAAACGCAAGAAGATGGCGCCGCTTTCTGCAACAGAAGAATCACAAAGATGATATGAAAGGCAGCTGGAACGAAAGGAGGACGGTGACGACAAGCCTGGGACCACAGAAGTTATCCGAAAGGAGAAGAAGAAGAAGAAGAAGATAAGGACAGGATCGAGGACGAAGAGAATGAGCGGAGCAAACGATAAGACTTGAATTTATCCGCGCGCATCGGCCGCCATAAATTCGGATCAACGAGGCCAGCCGTCTCCGAATTCGCATCTTAATACGATCGCAACAGAGTACGTTGCTACGAGAGAGGATCTTCTTGAATGGAGCCGGAATCCTCGAATGAAATAGAACGTATACGATTTTCTCTTTTTTACTCGCCTGGTGCGGCACGTTTCCTTCGCGAGCACCGAAAGGGAAGAAAAAGAGATAAGCAAAAAGGGCGACAGAGAGAGAGAGAGGCGCGACGCTGACCGTTCGGTCCGCTCGATTCTGAGGAGATTTTTCAAAAAGGAAATTATAAAAGCGGACTGAAAACGAGAGGGGCGGCTATAAAGAGGGATGTTTACGAGACATTGGGCTGAACAGACCCTGCTCCCCGGCAAAAGAAACGCTAGGGAATGGGCCGTGACACGTCCACGTTGTTTATCGAGTTACGGAATTCGAAGATAAAATCGTGCCAGCAACCGGTGCACTGGTCAACCATCGGGATGAAAGGAACAGAATCTCGTTAACGTGCTGACTGACAGGCTAAACATATCGAAAATTCCATTTGCGGTCGCGATATATTCTGATCGAGTCCAATATTTAATTAGTATGATTTTGTACTTCGAGATACTTAATGGAATTCATTGAAATCGGTTAACTTCTAGACCAGGGGTCGGCAAGCCTTTTTGGCTGCGGGTCAAAATCAACTAAAATGTGAGTATTATGAAGATGGTTCGGGTCAATGGGAATTTTCATTTTGAAACAGTCCGTTAGCGACTAATAGGATAAATATTGAGAAAACTGTTACAATATGCTTTTAACCATTTTAGTACCAACGACGATTCATTGTTCTTGGTACTTACTAATACTTTGACGTTTAATATTTCATATCATGATTCTTTGGCTTACTTTCAAATAGTGACCGTAATAGCAAAATAAATAATTTTGCAGTGTATGTAAAATTCAATCCTCAAATTAATTCTATTACGTCGATACTAAAGTATCGCACATAAAGTTCGAAGGTCCGATTAACACAAACTGGTATAATTTCTTTTTAATCCCAAAGTGACGCGAATGAAATTGATAAATATCCAAGGCAAACGCGAAATGATAAATTTCACGGCTGAAATAAAATCACGACGTATTTGTGCGTTCGTAGACAGAGGGTGCAACGACGAGAAGAAGGATAATTAAAACGTAAGAAGAAGCTGTTTACCGAAAATTCCACACGGCGCGCGGCGGAGGGTCGAGGCAAGAGTAACAGAGCCTAGAAAACGTAAATTTCCCGGACAGAAAATAAACTACCGGTAATATGCCCGTGCCTCGTCCGCGAGAAAAGATCGTCGTCATTATAAAGATAGAATTATACTCTGACGATATTAACTCCGCAGAAGCAGTCCGCAATTTTCACCACGATAAATAACGCTCTTTACCTCTTTCCCTCTTGGCGAGATACACAAGGGCGACGCTTTTATTGCGCGTCATATGAAATTAGCGAGAACCGGACACCTGACAAATCTCACGCTTCTTCCTTACCCTCGCGTCTTCGATCTTCCTGTAATCAACGGATGCACCTGCGATCACGTGATCGAACTCATTATCCCCTCGGGTCGAACCTGTTCTCCTCCCCCACCCCCTCGACCGTGATAATTTCCACACGATATTTATTAATACCGAAAGGATAATCAACCATTAGGTTTCCTATGAATATGATTAAATTTAATGTTACGAAGGAAGAATTGAGATAGTTAGCTGTAATTGCATTACTGTAGAATTGAATTAATTAAAAATTAACGAAATACACTGATTTTCCATAAAATACCGAGGCATCTCTGGAGATCGACAGCTGAGTGATTCAATTTTTTGAAGTAAATTTTGTACAACATTTTTCCAAGTAAAACCGACAGGATTCGGAATTATGGAAATACGAGGTACAGTTAAAAAAATTCGAGTGTTCTCGTATCTGAAGGATATCTAGCGATAATCTTTGATACAAATGAACTTCATTACACAGAATTTTCGTATCATTAAAATCGAAGCAATGCGAATTATCCAGCATCTGCAGAATCTCGGATGCTTCTGCTCCAGTAGCGACTTTTGCTGTCCTTTCTTTTCAAATTCCTCCGGTACGTCAATTTGTTGCGAATTCCAGCTGAACTCTGTACACCGTAATTCTTTTCCTTCTCCGCAATACCGCACCCTTTAATTCTTCTCCGAGCTACCGTTGCCTCCATCTCCGTGAAACCGTATCCTTCAAATTCCATTTACATTTTAATTTATCGATCGTCGTGCCACCGTGCTGTTTTCACTTCCTTTTTCTTCCCTACCCCCCCTCATCACCGCGATCCTGAAATTCTCCGCGCAATTTAAATTATCGCAACCTTCTTTTGCGCTCGTTGCAATTCTTCCCTCTTCCTCGTCTTCCGCGTCTCTCAGCCTTCCTTCTTTCTTTCTTCGTTCGAACCGTGCGACGAGAAAAGGAAGAAAGGTCGCAATTACATCGGGCGCGATTTATCGCGATCGATGCACAAAGTAGCCAGATATCGCGAGCCTGGTTCTTGTTTAATCCCCGATTACGATCGCGAATGGACGAAGGAAATACCGCTCTGCTCGCTTCTGCAGATTTAATTCGATCTGGCTCCGTTTCGGTTGAATTTCGAGGAACTCGCTCGAAAATTCATTGCGCTTAATTTATTGCTCGTTAGCACGTTAAGCGTCACGGTGAACATGAACATATGTAACGAAGCACCGTATAATTATAATTATTTAGAATATAGCGGCTTAATTTGTCGCTGCGTGCTTTGGAGAATAATCAAAGACAAGATTTTTTTTCTCCTATACCTAAAGAAAGTGGAATTATAGCTAAAGTTACATGCGGCTATTTGGTTATAAAGTTAGATTAATTTGATATAATTGGTATGGTGTTTAATAATGAAATTAATATAGTATCAGTGCTATTTAAATTTGTGGCGATGGTGTCCCTATAACATTCAATATTAACCCCCGAACGACTATTAAAAAGGAGTTAATTCTGATCCATACAGTAACTTTCGTTGCATCGATGTTAAAACAAAATTCTCAAGTTATGCAGTCGCCTTGTGTAAAAAGAAAATAATTTAAATTTCCTCTATCTTGCAAAAGATCTCTTGCCTTCTCTTTTCTCTAAAATTGCTTCATCGTAGATAACTGTACTAGACGTTTTTTGAAAGAATTCGGCAATTGCTGTTTGTAAATTATCCTGCGAGTTTAGAGCAGTTCTTTGACAATAAAGCACTTGATGGGAGGATCATCTATTTTTTCGAAAACTTATTATATGAAAGTGATAACGATGGCTGTAATGAGGATACTTTTTAATTTTAATTTATTATTATCATTACTTTTTTAATTAGTCCACATTTATATAAATATATTCAATAAAAATGAAAAATTTGTAATTTTAATTTATGATAACGCCGCGCTTAGAGTAGCGCTAAATTAAATCTGCACATGCACGTTTCTTGGAAAGTAAATTGTAAGGAGAACCGGTTAACACGCAATTAACGCTTAAAATACGATTTTTAATGTGTTTAATAAGCTTTGCATTATGTAACTGTGATATCGCAGATAGATTGAAACAATCCCATTTCGCATTTCACAGTTAAAGTTCCAATTGTTCGTCGCTTTAAAGGTGGTTTTCTTTAAAAACTACAAATGATACGAAAGATACTTGTGTTTATAAAATGATTTACGAAATTATCCGAATTCTATCTTTCTGATTACTCTCCGTTCGATAACCAGAACGTGCGCAATCATTTTCGCCAGCCTGGAACCGTGTTAAATCGTAGCTGAAAAGGTGCACGAGTTTCGAGCGACCGTGATGCACCGAGGAAACCAAAATATCACCATTTCCTTCTAATTCCACGAAAGCGTGTGGAATATCCGGTTCGATCCCACGCTAGTCGGCCGTCTCTCTCGTAAAATCGCCGAAAGGAAGATTTTTAATTGGCATAGGAGTGGAAACGGTGTCTGGGGTGCAGCTGGTATAGAATCAGCTCGTAGAAACGAAACGAAAGAGGTGGAGACGCTAGAAACGATGATCGTCGTCGTCGTCCTGGCAATTCGAACGAAACCAAAGAGATTCGTGTATCCAGCCTTCGATATTTCATATTTACGACCGCGTGCAGCGGGTGGAACGCGACGTTCGTCGGACGAGGACAGAAAATCCTTTTTCGGGAGCTTTAATAACCCGTGGCCCCTGGTTCGTATTGGAACGGGGAGGGTGGAGGGAGGGGGATTATATTCCGTGGATTAACATATTGACGCGGCATTTCGTTCGCTGGCCTAACCCGGGCCCCGGGTAGAAAAAGAAACAAGTTAACGGGCGAGTTACTAAATCACCCGTGGTCCCGGCATGAAACCGTTCCCGGCCTGGAATTGTTATTAATACCGGGGTAACCCGGGCCCCGTTCCTTGGCTTACGGCTGACAGACGCGACTCCGGGAACGCGTCCGTTCCTCTGTGATCCCGAGGAACGATGGATCTCGTTAGGGGACGCCTGGGCCCGGTCCCTTTTTTAATTTCCAACGAATTGCCCGTTGATTGGATCGATTCGAAAGGTCGGTTTCCGAAGGCGTTGATACTTCTTTTAGTTTCTTTCGTTAGAATTGTTCAATTATCAAACGAACGGATCCAACTGGAAGAATCGAAGGAAATTCTCGTTTACTCCGACAGATTGAGTGCATAGGATGCTTTCTTGACGAGAGAAGGTTTATCTCTAGAGTACTTCATTCCTTTCGCTAATTTGATGTGTGTCTAATATGGCGTACGTCGTTGTAGGGGCGTCAAATCGAACGCAAGGGGTTAAAATTACGATTAAGAGTGGAAAAATTAATTCCACCGAGATCGAAGATGCACATATGTGTAAATCTTTAATTTCTCAGCTTGCGATTATGATAGCTCGAATGTTTTGAATGGCATATAAACATTATGTCATCTTAATATGAAAATGTTACTTACCTTCGTCTGATCTCGTTGCTGTAGGTGTCTGGGCTGTAAACGTGGTCTTCTTTTCATCCTTCGCCTAATGATGTTGGTAGACATTCGGAGCACACGATGAACGTTTTCGATATTTATTACAACACAAGAATTACTCGCTTGTCACGGTCAGATAGTACAGATGGTCCAACACTACACTTCTTTTTACCGTACCCATTAACGTCTCTTAAAAAATTATATGTAACTTTTCGGCTCCTTTTAATTTTTTTTGCAATTTCCGTAATGATGAATTTTTGCTTATTTAAAGTAATAATTCTAACGATTTCACTTTCAGTTAATTTGTTTCCACGAATTACACCGTTGTAATTTATAGATTTAGTTATTAATAAATTTTAGTTATTAATAAATTTATAGGTTTAGTTATTTGGCACATGTGAATTGCTCGAGAACCGAAGGAATACTAAAGGTAATGTCAATAGAGTTTGAAAGTGTGTTTACATTTCGCGCAGAAGGTACTATAGTCAGACGAAGGTAAGTTATATTTTTATATTCGGACGACGTAATGTTTACGTTTCATTGAAAAGTTTCAAGCTATCATAATCAGAAACTGAAAAATTAAAAATAGCACATGTGTGTTACCTTTTTGTTTGGGAGTGTATTATTCTTACAATTAGTACTTTCTATGTTAAAATCTTATACCATAATTATTTATTAGAGATGAATAGGTAATAAAAAAAGAAAACAAAAGTTTGTGATCATAATAAATACACTGGTGGAATTAATTCTGGACACTTTAAAATTTTTACTTAAATTTCGTATTTATTCAAATTATTTAATATATAATCATTTATATTTTATATTCTAATCATTGTTTTCTAAGTTTAGGACGTCGCTTATATAAAAAAAATCGGTAAAAATACCATTTACAACCAAATTACAGTTTGAACACATCAAAGGAGGTACAAAAAAATTAATATTTCGTTGGATGTCTTTTGTTTTTTAGAACAACTTCCGATCTACCAAGTTACATGTAAAAACTGCATTACTTATGCAATGATCTTATACGACGTGAATATTGGATGAAACAGCGGAGGAACAACTAGAAACGTGCTGGAAGTTTAATTATATTAGCCTCGCGAAGACAGAGATCGATTGTTTCTGTATTTATTCATCGCACGAGTCGAATCTTGGTTCGCCGACGCGAAAACGATGAAATTTTCATGGCACGGAAAATAGTTAATAACATCACCGAATGTCGATTCTGTTATTTCATCGCCGTCGAGTATGAATGGTTTAATTGCGAGGTTATGAATTGTAAAAAGAAAATATAAACGAGATTGCATTCATACTGTCGGAGAATTAACAACGATGATTTATAGTTTCTACCGTCGTCCCGTACATTCGCGTCGCGTCTACGACGGATGAAACGGATACGGGGGATGAAAAAAAAAAAAGAGTGGAGGACACGAGGATCGAAGAAAGAAATCGGGCACTGTGTGTTTTTCCGGTCGCGAAATATAGCGGCGACGTGACAGCCAAGAATTTCTTGCAATTCATTGGGAGCCGTGCAATAAAAATACAACGGGAGAAACCGTGTCCCACCGAGACAGGCTCCTTGCGGTAATAATGAATGATGCTCGAAATCTACGCGTCATCCTGTCAGACAGTTTCTGACGTGTTTACGATATCCCCGTCGCTTCCGGTCCGAGTTATCCGTTCGTTATTGTAATATCGTTATCGTCGAGTGTCACCATCGATCTGTGCGAAACTTTGCTCCATCGAAATCGACGAATCTTGTGTTTTATGATCTGGCATTATTTGATATTATCACTTTTCGTGTGGATCGAAATCGAAATTTCTTTTTTTTTTGTAAATCTTTTATTTTAAAAATCATGTATAAGTGAAATCGTGTGAATAGCGTGCCGTGTAAATCGGGGGATAGGTGTGAAACTAATTTTCTACTTTTCCTTTGAAGTTTGTAGTTTCTATTATCAGTTGATGATATCAAAAAACAACTAATTAAATTTCTAGCTAAATATTTTAGAAGAAATACACTTTTTCTAATCTAGTCACCCTTAATCCTATCGCAGGCAAACAAAGCTCCGACATTTAAGATTATTATTCTGTGTAACCAGACATCAAAATTTGGAAGGTTTTATTTCCAAAATGAAGCGCGGGAAACAAAAACGAAACGATAAATTTTGGTTTTAATCTTTCCACCTGAAAGTTCATGCTCGTTCAACGGCAAAATAAGCCAAACTGTTCGGCACCCGCTTGTTCGAAGCAAGGAAGAATTATTCAAAAATCCAACACCTTTGTTCCGGTCGGTGTAAGCTAGTTTCGACCGAAAAGCAATCTTCATCGATCACCAGCCACATCGGAACAAAAGTTCATCCCGGTCGAGTCGAATTCGAGGGAAGATGGTCGGGACGGGTGTAGAGAACGAAGCTCGTTTATTCGTGTTCCAAGGAGGCAAACGAAGAAGAAGAAGAAGAAGAAGAAGAAGAAGAATAAGAAGAAGGTCGTGACTGTCTCTCTCGCGTACAGGGAACGAGAAGGGCGAAAAGTGTGCGTGAAAGCTCGGCTTGATAAATGATAGGACGTACCGGGAGGCCCTAGACCCGCAGACCCAGAGACCCAGTGAGCGCCGCGGACGAGCGGATAAAGGACCGAGCTGCCTTGTCTCGGCGCATATTAATGGACAAACATAATCGCCGCATCTCAGCAGGAGCCGGCAGCTGAAATATCCGCTCGCTCGCTCGTTGCCCGTTGCTTTTGCCTTCTTCAGCTTCACGCCGGCTGCAGGCGGCCGCAGTTCCTCGCACGATGCCAGGAGGCGACGTACCTCCCTGTTGGAAGAAGCATCTTCTTTCGACGTTTTTCTCCGGCCGTCGATCGAGTGGAAGTGTGCTCTCGCGTGTGCAAGTGACTGGATCGTGAATCGTTCGGCAGTTCCAATGTTTCCTTCTGTGCGTCCAACGATATTCCCGGTCGGCGGGAAGAAGAAGAGAAAGAAGAAGCAGCTCTTAATTCACTTGGCAAGGCCGGTGAAGCGGAAAGACTCGAAGCTCTGGAAGTCATGCAAGAAAGTCACGCCCCGACAGGGTGGAGATCGTAAAAGGCGAAGATCGCCGATACCGATGGGAAAAAGGTTCATCGCACCGCGGTTACGAGCCGACTTAAACGCCTGAGCGTAAAACAGCGGGACCGTTTCTCGTAGGTCGCACGCGATTTCGGCCGCGTTCACTTTCGCCCATTATTATGCTCATTTTCCACGTCGACGATGTGGCTCCGCTGGCTACGTATTCTGACGGGTTACGCCAGGGCCCCGGCGATAACGCTTCGAGTCGCGGCAAGTGCCGTTTGATTACGCTGTCCGCTATCAACCGCTATAAAGTCGATGGAAGGCGGGCGTTAAAGCCGCCTCTCCACGGGACCGCCTCTACCTCCTGGTATACACGATCCCCCACCGTTTTCACCGTGTCTCGCCTGGGAGACGTCAGCCAAGCTGCCTCTGGCCACCAAGCTTCGCCTAACCGGAAACTGTGGGACGTTCGCCAGCCACGAACACGCTTCAGAACGGAACCGAACGGGAACGCCATTCTAGGGTCGTTCTTAACCACTGTGTCTCCTTTGCATTCGCAGGCAAAAGATTTCTTTCTTGCCAATCGCCACTTGGATTTAGAAGCATATATAATTGAAAGTATTGAATTTTCAGCTCTGTGCGGAAGATTAAACTATTCACGTGTAATTGAAACCCTAGATCGATAAGCTTGTGGCGATCGGCGTGGGATTTTTGAGGTTTTGAATTAGGATGTGAGATGGTGTGTCAAGATGGAATTTTTGGTACTTCTCCTATCAACGCTGGTGCCTTGGTACTTTCTCTTCAAATATCTCCAGATTTCTAGCTCCAACGCTTCCACTGAGCTTCAAATAACAAAATCACTGAAACGTCATTAGCAATTAATTATAATCCGCCGATGTAGCGTGAAAACCCTAAAACGGTACGATCTATCAAACCAAGGGGACTCCCAACAATACTCCTCCATTTTAAACCGTTCAGGCTAATCTGAACATCTTCGCCTATTGTTCAATTCCGTTTTCAACGTGGTCGACATCACAGAACCTCCAGAGTCTCCGTTCCCTCTCCTCGGTCAGCCCTCTCCTCTCTTTCCTTCGTTTTCTACCCTTTCCCTCGGTACAGCCCTCCTCCCTTATCCTTGTCGATCGTCGCCTCGTCCTCGTCCTTCTCCTTCCTCGAAACCGCCTTCGAACGGAGCCCGCGCCGCGTGCAACTCGCGTACCCGCTCGCCGAGTGCGTGCGTGCGTGCACGTCCGGGGGTTTAATGGGCCCAGCTAATGACTATTGGCCGGCAGACCTGGGCGGGACCCGGAGAACTTGTCCGATGCACACATCGACGGGTATGTGGGGCAGACTCGCCGAACAGGAATCGTCTGTTGGAATATTTCGTTCCCTCTGGCCGATCTTTCTGAGGGATGCTCGAGATTCAACGTTCCGATAGACGCACACCATTCCCCTCGCCCATTCATCCTGTCGTTTACTTGTCAAAGGAAAAAAAAAAACACGTGTTTCATCGGGACCGTCGATGGCGAACGTAACACGATGCTGATTCTCTGGTAAATTGACGCTTGGACATGATTTTGAGTGTTCATCATGGTTTACGGCAGTGACGAGCAACTCGTGGTCCACGTGTGACCAGCTCACGGAAGCTGTTGCTGTTGAAAGTTTTATCGGGTGGTGATTTCGTTTTGGATGAATTTTATCCATATTCTGTTGTTCGTCGTTTGAAGTTCCTGTTACCAGCGTTTCCAATTATCAAGAAACGTTGATTGCCGAAGATTCGATTGATTGATTTTCAAAATTCATTTTTCAATTTGCTACCTTGCGTCGTCGGCTCAATATCAACGATGTCCGTAGTTGATAAACTACCTGATCTTTTTGTAGACACTGGGTTGATTTGAATTAAAATCTCAATATTAATAAATTTCCAAACACTGAATGGGTAAAGTTTCGTTACGGAATCGTTCATCGAACGCAATATTCGATCGCTCCAAGGTACAAAAGTAAAAAGAACGAAGCGGAACGTATACGAAAGGGTTAACATTCAATTCTCGCAGCAACGATTAATCGAACGCAAGGATATCGATTGGCCGAACGTTCGAGCGTGTATCGAGCGTCGAATATTTAATATTCGATATCGAGCATCGATTATTCCACTTGTCCCGACCGCAATATCAATACCATCGACCAGGTAACAATGCCGACGGGGACCGATAAAGCGAACGGAATAGGGGAGCAAAATAAGAGAGAGAGAGAGAGAGAAGAAGAGTAAAAAAGAAAAAAAAACAAGGAAAGAAAGTGGACAAAAGAGAAACAGAAAAAGGACAATCGAAGAGGTAAAAGAAATCGATATTCAAAGTACACACCCCAGTATCGGACCGCCACCACTCTAATTTCCTGCACGATCAAAAGCGGTCGACCGTTTTAATGTCGTGCCACGAACGTCGTCCTTTGGAGGAGGACCGTAGGACGCGTAGGGCCTCCTCAAGGTCCGATGCTGGTGTCGGGTCTTTTACGACGTGATTTACATAGAATGGCCGACTTGGCGGGGCGTATATCGGCGGCATTAGACCTCCGTAAGAAGAAGAACCAGGCGGCAAGGAAAGCAGAAGGAAGAAACTATGCAACAGCAGAGAACGAGACAGAACGAGGAGAAGGAAAAAGGACAACGTGTCTATAGTCGCAAGCTCGTAAGTCAGTAATGCGGAGCAGACGCGGAGCAGACGTTGAAAACATCCATCACGCTCGCGGCCCTTATCTCCTCCCGTAGATCTCAGCTTCATAATTACATTCTCGCCAGCTCGAAAGGACCCACCCCCTTCTCTTCTTCAGCCATCGTATCACACGGTGGACACCCCCGCACGCCTTCTCCTTGTCGTACGTGCTGCGATTAAGCGGAAAAATGTGACATACGTGCGAGCCAGCTTACTTTTCGCCCGCGTTATTAGAAGAGGCTGCTTTTATTTGCTGCTGGAGAAAGATCCACGACGAACGTGACCTTTTCTTTCGCCGACAATTTTCATCCCCTGTTACAACGTGACCGAGAAGATTATTATTAACTTCGATTTGAAGCAATGTCGATTATCTTTTCACCGGTTTCCTCGTGTAATTAACCAATTAACATCTGGGAAGCTCGACTGTATTCTGAACAATGCACAAATCAATGTCCATCGATGAACGACGCATAATATTGTTGGTCCAATTCTAACCGTTCGATGGCGAAGGCATAACGGAATTTGTTCGAGAGTCACTATTAATCG
The DNA here is from genome assembly GCA_943735885.1 of Stelis phaeoptera. Classification (NCBI taxonomy): domain Eukaryota; kingdom Metazoa; phylum Arthropoda; class Insecta; order Hymenoptera; family Megachilidae; genus Stelis; species Stelis phaeoptera. Next base: position 5,806,236 of record OX030939.1, on the reverse strand, counting down.
GTAGAAAACGAAGGAACGTTCCTTGAAGAAGAATAATCCAATGCCGAGCGGAGAAGCGATACAGTCGCGGTGATATCCACGGGGATGATTGCATCGCGATCGAGATAAATGACACGACCGTGTTATCTCATTACGCGAGAGGTTAATTTAAGCGGTACGTCTGAAAAGGCGTCCGATAAATCGACGATACACCGCGGCTGGCAATTACCTGTAATACGCTCGATTACTTAACCGGCATCGAGACAGATTGTCGACCGTGTCGGATAATTGGATTGGAATTCGCGACATCTCCGGCGAATAATTAGCGTTTCTTAAATCCGTGACCTGATCGCAACGACGATTAAGAATGGCCATTGAGAATAGAGCAAAAGTTCCGATGATTCTAAGATGAATCGGATGGTAATCCATTGAAATCTTGGAATTGGTTTATAGGTCCATTGTGGTGTCAGAATTCAATGGAATTTTTAAATTCGGTACAGATGGTTACAGTGGTGGTATGATTTCTGTGAATTTCGTGAGTTTGCATTTAAAATCAATTTATTAAGGCTTTAACAATCGTAGCTCGGATTGTACGGTATGACGTGTGTTAATGTTCCCTAAAGCGTGGTTGCCTTGATGGAACCTTGGATGGTAGGATCTCGTCATAGTGAAGGGACCATTAGCGTAATTGGAAGATTCATGAAGTAATCACAAGTTTAGCCTCCATTCGTGCGTGAAAGATACAGCGATACGAATCATTCCTATAATCGAAAAAAGGAATTTCTACAGAATTCTATTACAATGAAACTGATACCTTGTCAAGCCTTGTTTCCTTGTACAAAGAATCCATCAATTCCTCGATCCTTCTTAATTGTTCCTTAGAAATGTAACGTAACATTGTTTTCAATTCGTTAAGGATTCATAAATTCAGCCCTAAATATTCCAAACACCACTGAAGTATTAAGGAAACCTTAAAAATTGATGCTTAAACTTAAAAGTTCCAATTAATCTTCAGAATAACTTGAGAATTATAAAAATACGAAAGTCTTTAAGTACGTGATAACAACGATAGCAGTGCTGTCGAGTCGGGTGAGACTCGAAGATTTGATATATTCCGAAGTTGAAGTTGCAGTGACGTGAACGAACGCGTTCGCCGCAGAAAATAGGAGAAAGGTAGCCAGGTGAGGCCGATTAAAGTTTCAACAACTCGTGACAATAACTACGACGCGAACGCCAGGTGCCCCGTCTCATCTAGCATTAAACATTGTTGGTCGATAACGCTCGGCGATGAGAGAGACGGAGGGTCGGGACACAAGCGGGCAGGTAACGAGAACAAGAAAGAAAAAGAACGACGGTCGAAGAATGGAAGAGAAGGAGAGAGGATCGAGCCCACGGCGTGGGCGGAGACAATAATCGACTGGATAACTCGTTTGTCTTCTCGCCCAGGCTGTTCGTTAAAGGACTGTCTATCGCAAATATCGTGCGAGCACGAACGTATTTACCGACGTCTCGGATTGGAGTCGTGAGCTCGAATCCATTGGGTCTAAATGGGAAAGCGAAATGACGATCGGTGCCTGGAACCGTATGAAAGGACGATTGCAATATGCATCGCTAGCGTGCACAACGTCCGCCCGAGCCTCCTTTGATTAGTTAACGGGTTGGCTGCCGCGATGAAAATAGTCGTGCGCAATAAAACGCGCCGAAACACCAATTGTTATTAACCCTTTCGATACGACCATCTATGTTATTAAATGCTCTGCCGTGTTTTTATATTAAATTTGGATTGTTGATCAGCACCACGAATTCAACCCTTTCGATCCGCCATTGATAGGTCACAGATATCGGAAAAGTTTCATACGCTAGGCCAAGTGTCGGCAACCTATGACCCGCGGGTCACCAAGTGACTCACTTGAGTTCCGCAAAGAAAGTATAATATATAAAAATAAATTATAAAACATAAACACGAAACAAACACTTTGAGATAGTGTAATTTTCCACAATGCAATTTCCCCCAGTGTAAATAATCCTTATTGTCTACATTTCCTAACGTAATTATCCCTAGCGTCTATATTTCCTAGTCTTATTATACTTATGGTCAACAATCCCTAGTTTCAATATTGCCTAGTGCAATTTACCCTAGTGTAAATAATCCCTAGCGTCTATATACCCTGGTGTAATTGTCCGTAATGTTAATACTCCCTAGTGTAATTTTGCAGGTTGTAATTTTCCCTAGTATAATTATCCCTAGCGTCTATATTCCCTAATCTTATTATACCTAGGGTCAACAATCCCTAGCGTAAATAATCCCCAGTGTCAATATTTCCTAGTACAATTTTCTCCGGGGTCAATAATCCCTAGTGAAAATAGTACCTATTGTAAATATCTACTAGCATAATTATCCCTAGCGTAAATATTTTCTAGCGTAATTATCCCTAGTTCCAATACTCCTATTTTTACTAATCCCTAATAATTTTCAAATATTACTCAACCTTTTCAATATAATTGTAACAGTTTTCTCAATAAAATTGATCTTATTAGTCATTAACGGACTGTTTCAAAATGAAAAAGCCATTTACTCGAACCGTCTTCTTAATAGTCACATTTTAGTTGATTTTGACCCGCAGCCAAAAAGGATTGCCGACGCCTGTGCTAGACGATAGGAAGAATTACAAATTAAAATTCCTTATTAAGTGTTTTATCCATTTGACGAACATTAAGCTTCCAATTTTGTTTTTCCACGAACGTTTCGATGCGACGAGCAGCAGAACACATTCGCTCCGATAAAAATAGGCTCGCAATGCCTCTTAACAACCGCTTGTCGAAAATATTTCACCGACGTGGCGGATGTCTGGTAACCGAGTTTCTGCAGGGGGGCTTCGTTCTTTTTTTTTTCACGTCCACAGGTGATTTCCTGTGGCGTGAGCGGCGGCCATCGTGATCCTGCCACGGCCGAGGGTTGCAATTTTTGTATTTGCAGGAATATTTATAGCCACGCCAACGGATTACCATAAACAACACACCGAAGGAACTCAAAGATTACTGTATTTAAATGGAGGGACGAGGAGACGATGGAATAATTATCGTTATCAACCAACGAACAGAGATTATCATTGGACGTAGACACGAATGCGTTTTAATTCATTTCTGACGGACAATCTTGGGTTGGTTGAAAGAAAAACAAAAAGAAAAAATACACCGAAACGAAATAATTTATCAAATATGTAGAAAAATATGTAAATGTTGTATAGTTACAAATATTGAATAAAATGGTCAATTTATATTGCAATGTTTGATACGAAATGGTTTGAGTTTCGATCTAATTCGTTTACGGTTATAAAAGCGCAAAGTATATGAAACATTTATGTGATTTGCAGCGAAATAAATCTAATAACGGTTTAATGTAATAAATGCTGACACCGTTGCTACTGATTCGATTGATAAGGGGTAATAAATCAATAAACTGATACCCTGAGATTATACAAATAGTGTCGTGTATTTAGAGCAGTGTTCGGTCCGTTTTTAATTGACACAAGGAAATTAATATCGATCGAATTATTAAGAACGATTGAACCAAAAGATTTCCAAGCAGACAACCAGGGGGCAAAGGTCATTGAATCGTGGACCTAACGAGTGGTAGCCGTAAAAGGTATAAATTCGTTTTACGTTCGAGCCTTGGCTAGTCACGCAGCCGCAGTTCGCGGTCTTGATGATGATGAACTTCATCGGGTCTGGTACGGTTTTGCCTCGCAAGCTCGCTCGTAAACTCGACTTTAATCTGGCACCAGACAAAAAAGGATCGTTCGCGTTATTTCGCATAGCCACCCTTGGAATTTTTTAACGACACCCGCTAGGATTAGGTAAAAACGATTCTTCTGTAATAATTACAGAAAGAATCACGTTGTCATCCAAAGTACTAAATTATGTTAATAATTTGACATAAAGTACCAAACTAAAAACTTGAATTCGAAAACATCTCTTTCCCTCCTTTCTATCGTGTACAATCAAATTCTTAAACCAAGAATACTTCGCTCCTAAAAATTATACAAACTTGAAAATCCAAAGAAGGGATCCGTCGTCCTAGGATTAACCGTTCGCACTCGACTGGTGCCTCTGAGGCGCCATATTTAATTTATCGGAGTATTCTAAAATGCGAAATTTCAAAATATAGAAAATTAAGGAAGGGAATAAGAACACTAACACTTTTCTTCCAACATAGTGCGTTTCGTTTCTGAAAGCGTAGCTGGAAAATGAAATTACACCCGATTACGTCCAAACATGCTTCGAGTGAAAAGGGTTAAAACACGAAATCTTGAATACAGAGAAAAAGGAATTGACCAATACTCAAATACTTCGAAGAATAAAAAATCCTTGTTCACACGATGTAGCATAAGGGAATGATTAATACCATCGATGATAATTCCATGATTTAATGACGGCGTGTATTAACGACGGCAATCTAGCCGGTAATGGTGTCACTGTCACCTCGGGACCGCGACTAACGACGTCTATACAACATTTCCCTTCTCGTTCCCGCGGATACCGGTGCCTAAAATGACGAAATCGCCAGACGAAACTGTTCGGCGATCGTGTAACGTTCCGATCGTAATGTATTAACGTCAACCTTATCACCTCTTTTGCCTCTCGGTCGGCGGTCGCGGCGGGAGACGCGTACGCCATTGTTATTACCGCCACGATTATCCTCGCCTTCACTTCCGCCATTAGCATGATCGACAGCATTATTATTCCCGGCGTGAATTTTTTCTTTTTTTCTTTTTCTCTCTCTCTTCCAACGAGTTCCTTTCTCGTTTGCATAATTAGTATTGCGTAAAACGAAACGGATAGTTCGAACGTTTTCGCATGCAGCCGATGCCACGGCGAACGGATTCCTTGCGCAATCGTGTTCTCTTTCGTATCGGACGGTTTTGTTCGAAAGTCGTTGACGCAACGAGATTGTCTCAGGATTTTTCGAAAATCGGGGTAGTAATTGTAGCAATCGAAGCGAGTGGTATAGAAACGGATGTAAGAGTCGCGAAGTTGAACGTAGAAAGGGATAAAGATCGATTTATAATGGTCCGTATCGACAGTATAAGTCACCTTTAACCTTCCTACCCTACAAAAGTATTTGTTCAAGTTGAAGAAAGTTTTAATCGACACCTTCTTACCATATTTATGAGAATGTTGTGTATCTCTTTGCGATCAAAGGAATCAATTTCTGGGAAGAAAAATCTAGTGACCGGTGAAAGCAAATAAGTTTTGAGAAAAAGAAGAGAATAGAAGAGAATAAGTTCTTGCAATAAAACTATGGAAACTCTGATAAAGGCGTAACATCAACGATTCTGAAGAGGTATTGGGAAGTTCAATAAATTATAGACGCATCGTGCTCGCAATCATGTTTTCGTATTAAATAATAATTGAATCGCTCCACTTCGATGCATACATAATATTCTACGATTCCTACGGTTGTAGATGTTCGGCTGGAACTAAGGGGCGGACCAATAAAGCGGTCGGAGGATGATCTCGACTGGAATCGAGATCGTGTCGGGTCGTTCGATAAATTTCAAGCCCTTTCGACGGTCTGCCGTTTTCGTTACGAAGCAAACGTTATCGATGAATATTTATGAACGCAATTTGCAAAGTGGCGCGTCGATATTCGCGTGATTATAATGAGTAATGCTTTTTATTTCTTGGTTTTCCTTTTTTTTTCCCCTCCCCTTCTTCTTCTTTTTTATACGATCGAGGTTTTCCTTCCTAAGAGTTCCCTTTCTTTCTTTTTTCCTTCTTAATCAACACGAAATATTTATGACGGTGTTATCGGTCGAATAAAATTGAAAAGCTTCATCATGCACGTCGCCGACAGTTTATTTATTAATGTACACAGGAAACTAAACGCGTTCGCTTTTCATTTGACACGGTACACGTAAATCGAACGACGTGTAGCTTTCAATGAAACTTCATTTCGATGAAATCCATTTTCTTCCCCTTTTTTTCTCTCCTTCTCTTCGTTTAATGAAATAATCAATTATTGACGGGCAAAGGAACGATTTCGTTCGAGCATCGATATCGACGTGAATAAAAATAATAATCCGATACGGTTGGAAATGAAACGTTGCAGAGTCCGTCGTCGAAACGGTAATTATTGTTACTCGTTGACACGTAATTTGCAGTATCTGGTATCTTTTCCCATTTACAGACGTAATCGATCGGCCGCGTATTAACAACGCTCGCAGAATTCTCAGCTTTCTTTGGATCAAAAAAAGGGTCGGCTGTCGATTCGGTGCCGGTCGTTGACAGTTCGTTAAATTAAATCGGCATCGATTCGATGTCGATGAAACGCCAAATAGATTGGACTTTGAATCACGAGTTCCTTATATCGTGTGTGTTTCTCTAAAATTCATTAATCCATTGCTTTTATTCGATTAATTACAGCTTCGTGAGCACTGCGACAGTTTGATGTTTACCAGCCTCGTCGAAACTATCGCTCCTGATCATAGAAGAAGTTCGAATCGTGTTAATTTATATGTTAATGAACGGTTATTATTATCGTTCCCGTATGACGGCTTATCGATTCGTTTCACCGATTATGTCCGTTTCGGAGCCGCGAACGTTCCATCAACCGGATAAATATATGAACTCGAGAAGTTAATTAGGATCGCGCAGCCATCGCGTTCAATAGGGCATGAAAATTTATCGACTGGTCGTAAGGAGCCATTTCTTCAACGATTGTGTACGGTACTGGGTACTTCAATTACTTTGATACCTCGTTACCGGGAAAACTTGAAAGTACCTTTGGTTATATAAAACACAATGTACATTGTTTTGCGTTTGACAACTGAGATAAGATTGTGCAAAAAATGTGGATTAATCAGTCCTCGTTTTAAATAGAATTGGGTTTGAAGATTCTTCAAAGTCAATTAAATATCAATATAAATTCCTAGAAAATTGTGAGATGTAGAAACACACTTCCTGAGTATGAAAAAAAAAAGACGTTAATAGAATAAAACTGAATGGATACCTATCGGTATACCAGTTACAAAAAGCGAACCATTCCCTGTAACATAAAATCAAAACTATCTAGCCGGAGCTATCTTCCATCGCCGAAGGATATTCCAAAACTATCCAAGACACGCCAGAAGCTTCCTCGAGATAACGTCCCGGGTAGATCGAAGGAGGACGACGGTCGAAGGAAGGAAGCAGGAATGTGATCACGGGATTCCCTCGCGATCCTACGGGACGCAGGTAGCCATGTTGGATTCTTGGCCGGCTGTTCGCCGGCTTGTATATATTGTTCATTAGGCGTTGACAGTGACAGCACCGCTCGGCTTCTATTTCTGAGTGCTCACGTGGCCCCTCGTGCGACCACTATACACCGTCTCCCGGTAGTCTTTCCGAGTCGCTTACTATCCAGACCATGAAAACGGGCTGCGACCACGAAATAAGTGCGTCCCGGGTGAAGAGGTTAAGGTAAGTTTCCTGTTACACGGGCCCCGGCTCTCCTATATGACCAAGCGCGTAAACTTGCATCGTGTTCCTTGCAGCCGACGCGGTCGGATATTTAGTGGCCACTTAACCGTCCGCCAGGACGTGGTCGGCTTTCGTCGCGAGGATTTTTCTGTATTTTTCTGGTCCGTTCGACGTAACGAGCACCAACCGCCGGACGTCGTATCGATTTGGGACCATACGCTCGGCTTTCTTACGGTACTGCCTAGTAGCCGATGGTCTGGAAAACTTTTCATCCGAAAAATCGAAAAGAATCTCCAATTTTTCGATTCTCTGCTTTCTGCGGAAACAGAACGAAAAAAGGATTTGGAGCGTTTCTACGTTTGGCCTGTTTGCTAGTAGTAAAGATTTCAGAAATGAACGATCGATTTTTTACAATATACAATATGTACCTAATACAGGATGTTTGCGAAATCGTGGTACAACCGGCAAGGGGATGATTCCCCGCATAAAATCTAGTCGAAAACAAGGAATATAGTTTTTCTTTTATATGGAGCGTCATTTTCAAGAAAATCGAGTTTGAAAATTCGTTAGGTACGCGTGCACTTAGACAGAGTCTATTTTATTTGCCCAATTCTGTTTATGAACAACGTAGAGACTCCTGAACATTAACATCCACGCGAACGCCGTAATCATATCGGAAATATGGAACAACGGACACGTTGATCTCGATACCGTGGCAAAAACCGATCGCTTGGTAAATCACGAGCTCGCGAGACACCGTTTAATCCGTTTTTAATTAATCCCTGCCACGGGATCGGATTAACGGGTGCGCGGTAACGCGTTCGGGTTGCTTGGAAAATTGTTTGCACCGGGTCCTCTTCTATTTTCAACTATCAGCGCCAGGATATCGGTGATTTTCGACGGGATCAGCGTTTTTATTAATTAAGCGAAGGGGCACCGGGCAACAAATAGCCTCCGATTAAAAGGCCGTAACGATCGTACGGTGCCACGACCCGTCGAAGAATAATCGTTCCTTCGGTAGCGGCCAGATTTGTTTATCAGCTTATCGACCGTTCGTTTTCTGGCGTCGTAAGTTATATTCGTAAAGGGAAACCGGTTTCGTAAACGTTGGCCGGAATGCCCGGCTGCCAGCCAGCCACGATGAAGTTGCATTCTCTGGTCCGACGATGCATAAAGCTGACTGGTAACCGCGATCATCGTTAAGTCTATCGAGCATCGGGTAAACGAAAAAGGGGTTGCGAGCAGAACAGCTTCGTTTCGATGCTTCGGGGTTTAATTGTCTGGAAAACTCGGAGATCTCGAGGAAAAAACAATGAGGAATTGTAATTTGACATTCCTCGGTATCGTGTTTGATTAGGCGAGTGATCAAAGTCGTTAATACGTGGATTGGTAATTTGAACGTTCTGAATCTCGTAAAAAGTTGCTTTGATAATTTAAACTAACTCGGCAACCCGACAAAGAAGAAAAAGAAGAAAAAAAACAAGGTGTATTTATGACTTGACGTTCCTAGGTATCATGCGAAATTAAGTAACGAAATGCCAAAGTAAATGACCAAAGTCGTTAACACATAGATTGCCAATTTGAACACTTGATATATTACTAAAATTCCTTTGATAATTTCAGATAATAAATCGAAGTTTCTGTATTGGGGGAAGGAGTTAATTATCGTTTGTCTAACTAGATATGGCAATTTCTATCGTAATGAACGATCAATCGCAAGCTTAGGAGATGTAAAAAGTATCAAAGCGTGCTTCTTGGCAACCCCGTTATCCCTGGCCGAATATCCGGCAAGACGACGATGACAAGGGGAAAAATGTAGCTCGTAAAGAACCTCGCAAATATGCATGGGAATTGCATGCACAAGAGGAAAGGCGAAGGTGAGAAAGGTGGGGTGGCTGAATTTCATGGAAAAGAGGAACAGGGTAGAATAGACAGGAACAAAGAAAAAGCACGAGAACAACCCTCTCGAGCTTCTAGCAACGGCTAAAAACGAGCTGCATGCTTTGCACGTTAAAATGGCACGGCCATAACTTCGAGGATTTTTGTCGTCGGCTTTAGTCGCAACTTTATGGGGGCTCTATGGAGAGATTCTAAAAATTTCTCGCTTAACGAACACACGAAAGGGATGATTAGTAGTTCGAAAAGTCCTGTTATAATGTTATCTGAAAAGGTTTCACTGCCTTTTTAACACTTTCTGACTTTGTTCATTAAAACTACACCCATGTTAAAAGCGCACCCCTTACATGGGTATAGTTTCATGGATCCACTCGCTTAATTTATATAATTCATTTAATCTCATATTTTTGAAGATTTACTTAGAAAAATGAATAACACCCCTTATTTAAGTGAAAGACTGAAACTTTTGTTATCACGTCACCCATGTCTGGATTACTAAGAATTCGTGTAATTACTGAATTAAAAATATTCGCAATATTGTGAAAATAATAGATAACTTTCGAACCCTTTCGCTGCGGCTAGGAGTCTTACATTTCTAAAATAGAAATTAATAAAGAACTATTATATATATTTAGATAGTTAACAGTTTCAAAGTTTCTATGTTTTCAGCAATTCAGAAGCAATACATATAATATTTTTAAATTTGTACGAACTGAAGCTACCACCTAATATTCAACAACTTCAGAGTGGTTCCTCTGAGGCGCCATATTTAATTTATCGGAGTATTCTAAAATGCGAAATTCCAGTTTCACCCGTGTCAAAATATAGAAAATTAAAGAAGGGAATAAAAATCAACAGATTCTCAAATATTTCTAACACTTTTCTTCCGACATAGTGCGTTTGATTTCTGGAAACGTACCTGGAAAATTAAATTAAACCCGATTACGTCCGAAAATGCTTCGAGTGCAAAGGGTTAATACACGTAAGTAAATAAATGTCACCGAACTTCACTCGTTTGTCCACTTTACCTAACTAGACTATCCGGATAAGCATAAACTGGCTGTATAAATTGTATGCAGTTAGAAAACCCTTAAAGCTCACAGTCGTAAGTGCGAGAGCCGGGTGTCAGCCATGATGTTCATACACGCATTATCGCGGCCGCTTTCATCGTAACCAGACAGAAGAGTTTTAAAAAAACGAGGCAAAAGTTGTGCGGCTCCCGTCACGAGCGTCGGCCCGTGTCTTTATTTAATTAGCAAATTACACGCGTCCCGTGGCAATGGCAACAGTCGTTTCTCGATCAGATAGCTGATATTTATTCGAAACGGATGCGAATGGCGGAAAGATTATGAAAGGGGCAAAGGGAGGTGGATCCTCCTGAACGTCAGGGTTCTTACGATGGTCGTAGAGCAGAAATAAATGCTTAACGCGACTGTCTTACCGTTCATAGGAGCGGTTTTATCGGGACCGTCCTTGAAACCATATTGAGAACACGCTCGCATATTTGATGAGCAGTAACTGTATTGTTGAAGGAAATTTATGGGATTCGGTACGCGTGAGATTATTTTTCTTTTTACTCTTCTTCGTTCGACTTGGAAGAATTTATTTTTCCATCCGAGGAAAGGACGACAGATTGATAAGGATTAATTGATGGAAAACCTTGAATAATATGAATTTGTTGAATCAATTCGTACGTAGTTTCTGTTGCACGACGCGTTGCCTTTTCGTTTTCGTTAAGAAGAAGAGAACGTAGGGCCCGGTAATTAGGCGTGAAAGAAGGAGAGCTGATTAATTATTCCTCTCGTTCCACATCAGATATTTTGCAATATCGTTAATGGCACAATTACTACGAATTAATCTCGCTAATGCTCCGTTGGTATTCAGGATTCTAGGATCACGTACTACGATACATTCGTAAGCATCGAGCTGGTGGGCTGATACATCTTCGATATCCACGTATTTCCGTTAATAATAAGAGGGTACGAAGGCGGGTAAAGATATTACATTTGCATATAACACTATGGTTAATTATATCTCATAGGCATCATTAATCATTATAATATGCTCTCCTTTTTCCTTTTTCTCTTTTTCATTTTTTACAATGATAATTTCACTTAATTGTAGTGTTATAATTACACAATCGTGTAGTTGTTCAGGAAACGCGCACTCCTGTATGCGCATATCTAATTTATATCCCATAAAAAAGCAGTACGCGGTAGAATAATAACTTGTTGCAAGCTTTTTTCATTTTCCGGAATGAATAATCGTTACAAATTTTTAATGGGCTTCTTATAATCGATACTATCAGTGTAAATATATTGTTATACCCTTTCGAGTACTTTTATTTTTCTTCTGCGAATAAACAATCTAAAAAGGGAAGGCACGGAAGTGTACACCTCGGTTTTTGATGAAACTTCGTAGGTTTATTAAGCAGGCAAACATAAGAGACACGTATTTTTTTTATCGGCTGAGACGCGACTTTAAGGGGTGAAATCGACCCTTAAAGTTTCGATCCACTTGTGCTATCTCAAAAACCATACGAGACACATTAAAACTTCCAATAGGATAGTTTTATGTTAATAAATTGGGCAAAAGCAATTTGTTTTCGAGATAACACAAATGGATCGAAACTTTAAGAGGTGGTTTCACCCCTTAATAAAAAGAACAGTCATCAAAATCGGAGGGAGACACTTCCGTGCCTTTCCTTGTAAGTATTGTTAACAGAAAGTAATGCGTAAGAAACGTAATTCTAGAAAACTTATCAGAAGAAAATTGCTTTGATCATTTAGATAAAAATTACGAACCTTGTAGAGTTTAAAATTGTTCAATAATTCTGTATTCGATTGCTGATTGAAATTTGTCCCAAATCACCGACAATTTCGCGTTTTATCTATGGAAACACAATGTGTCTTGTTACATTTCTTTTTTCTAATTCATACCTGAGCTTCAGAAACGTCCAAGATCCCCATGGAAGCAGAGAGGAATCGTTTCTCCGAGGACAAAGAGACGAGGGACCAAGGAAGCGGAAACAATAAAAACCGGACGGTTAGGGTCTCGTTCAACTAACCTTGTTACGGTTATGAATCGCCATTCTCAAGATAAAGCTCGGAACTGCTTAATGTTATTCTCACCTCATTACCGACACTTTCGATCGATCAAAACTTCTCCTGTAACAAACGAAAACCGAAAGGATTAATTAACGACACAATTTTTCAATTTGGATCGCGACGTGGAACGTGCTACGTTTGACGACTACTTATTATTCTATACATATAACTGAGAAATAAACAGAAGTTTTCTTCACTGTAACGCTCAACCCCTAATTGCTGTAACCTGCAACATAATATTAATATCAAAATAGTATAAATAATTATAATCAAAATAGGTACTTATTACGTCTCAATATTTAAATTTTGAGTAATGTTGTTCCCGGTTGCGACACCTGACCAAGGAATGTCCGAATCAGCAATACTCGACAATACCGAGTAAATGCCCTAAATACCTACAAAATATCGAAAGGTAGACACCCCTACCAAATAACCTAGAAAAGGCGATATTATAAAAAGACCGCGAACCGTTCAAAAAGGAGAATAACCGAAAGATCGTAAGGAGAACCCAGAAGAATCGAAAGAACGTAAGCAGAACCGAGAGAATAACCGAATGAACATCACTAATTTCACGAGTTTCGAGGCTTAATAGCACGTTGAAGAATTATAATTAAAACTATGAATGAAAATTATCCTTAAAATACAATTATAATAGTTTATATATAAGAAAGTTTATCTTTGATATCATGCCACCGTATTGAATCTTAATCGTTCCACGGTCTATAAATTACGGGTTCCATATTCTTTTTAACCAACTCAAGCATCAACCTCCCGGTATAACTTTTAGCAGAAACGAGTTCCACAAGATCCACATCCCACGCTTTCTTTCAACCATGAAATTTTATCAATTAACTTTCATGTTCAATTAATCCGGCGTACTCGAAGACTCGTACAGAGTCCAACGATCTCGTTTCGCAGGAAGATATAAGCCTATGGAATCCGTTTAAATAGCCTAGCAATTTAACGAACAAGCAGCTTCATTTTCAGTTCGAGAAGCGTCGGATCGATTTCCCGGCGGGGATAATCCGGTGAAGCATTCGAAGCTGAAGGAAGCAAAAAAAAAATAAGGGTTCACTCCCTAACCCTTTCCGAGCCTAGCGTTAATTAGTTTCACCTAAGTTAACGATCTTCCCAACCCCCTCATTCTAATCAGGTAATTTCGTATCTCTTTAAAATAATCTCGCCGGGTCGTCAGCTAATGAAATTCTGAATTCGTTACTTACACCCCGCTGTCGTTTCTCCTGCTTCAGCAAACAACGAACGCTCTTGACTTTCTTACGAGGAGGAAAGAAGCATCTGCCGAAATTTTTCTTCTCGCCGGCTGTTCGCCACCCTTCCCACGAAATTACGAGGACCGGTCGCTGATGAAAAAGCACCGGATTTATGAAGCAACCGCGCTACTTTCTTCTTCGGGGTACGCACCTCGAGACCGCGATAATTCGCGAAACACCGGTGCTAAGGTACTTTTAATGACTGGATTGCCGGATTCTACGGGGATGATTGAACGATTTTAACCGTAGCATGTTTTCGAGCTTTTTCGACGAAACGAAACAACGAGAATATACGTTATCCGTAGGATCGCAACCGTAAGAGAAAAATTAAGAAGATTCGGATCGGACACAGGGGGTGGTCAAGGTGTTGCAATTGTACGCCCCGAAACATTTGTCAATTTTGACTGAAATAATTTGTTAAAATCACTTAAAATTAGAAATGTAACGATATAAATACCAGGGTGTCCCGTAACTAGTGTAGGGAGCCGGAAATGGGAGGTAGCTGAGACGATTCTGAACAACAATTTCCTTTGCAAAAACGGCTGATGGGGCTTCGTTTTTGAATTATTAACAAGAAACACTGACCAATCGGAGCGCGAATAGAACACGCGCTCAGCCATGATAGGGTGACTTCGAGCCAGGACGTCGGACTAGAACGAATCACTGATTGGTCAGTGTTTTTCGTTAATAATTCAGAAACGAAGCCTCGTCCGACATTTTTGCAAAGGAAATTGTTGTTCAGAATCGTCTCAGCTACCTCCCATTTCCGGCTTCTACACTAGTTACGGGACATCCTGTGTATTAACTAAAGAATTCATATTGTACCACGCAGCTACTTTTATTATCTTGATTACTTGAATCATCGAATTCTTATTAATTGAAAGAATCAAACGTGCAAGTTACAGTAGAGTAGGTTAATGGATCAACTGTCATAATGAAATTACGCGACCATTATTCCTCTCGAACCAGGCGCGAGTTTTAAGCCGGGTTGGTTGTACAAGTTCCTCGAACTCGATGTCCACGTTGTACCTCGAACAACCGCCATAATGGTGGCGGATTACGGTAACAATTCGAGGCACGATAACGACGCGTTGATTACAAAGAACCAGTACTTTTCTCATGAACTCCACCCAACGTTCGCGTGACCGGCCGAGTGATCGATATGGGTTTCGCCATCCATCTCTTCGCCTTAAACGCGTTCCTTTTTCTTTTCTTTTTTAAGGGTTCCGTAAGAAACGCCGCTTTTTTTACAATTATCCACACTTGCAATTAGAGAAATTGCTTCGAATTCACTTAGCATCAGAAGTTGCTTATTAACTTCTGGTAATGGTGATGAAAGTACGATTCCACTGATGCGTGTAATTTATAACAGGTAAACTGCAGATCGAAAGTAAACAGTGTTTAAATGAAATATTAATTATGTTAGTTAACGAAGGGATATTAAATTTAATTGATCGGTCGAAATCGAATAATCTATCAAATTACGACGATCGTCGAATACATTTCTGCCGGTCACGAACGAAATGAAATTTCATAAGCAGATCACGAGGACAACGACGGGCAGAACAGCGGTCGAAACGATATGATTATTATTGGCGCAATGTTTTTCGCGTAACAAGACAG
The DNA here is from genome assembly GCA_943735885.1 of Stelis phaeoptera. Taxonomy (NCBI): domain Eukaryota; kingdom Metazoa; phylum Arthropoda; class Insecta; order Hymenoptera; family Megachilidae; genus Stelis; species Stelis phaeoptera. The sequence continues at coordinate 5,790,899 of OX030939.1, read as the reverse complement.
CTTACACGTGGCCTATATAATGAACAGGCCAGCGACATGAAAATCCTGACGATCGCCATCTTGACCAAACTAACCGTGTACATAGACACAAACGATGGCCACGCAGGTGGTGTGCATTACCTGTCACTCACACCAGTGGATATACGAACCGTGAGTTCACCATGGCTTCCCGCACGAGCCCCTCGTAACGAGCATATGATTGCTTTGGTTGGTCGGCTACCTCGAAACAATCGGCCTCAACCCCCTTCGTGGTCCGAATAGTACACACCCCCTGTTGAAATGTGGCCAGGTAAATAATCTTGGTGCTGTTCCGTTAGAAAAAGTGGACGTGACCTTGCGTGAAGTGGCCTTCTTCGATTTAACATTTGATAAGTGTAGTAACTTTTTGAAGAAATATACTGGAATTATGATAAATTGTGCGAGGTTGTAAATTTTGGGATTATAGATTTATTTGTAGAAATCGGAACAGTTCGATGATAATTTTCGAATAATTTTGAGCTCCATTTGAGCCAGTAATTTACTGGGCAATACTGAAACGAAACGCACGGGAAAATGGCAGATACGACTAGATACCATTGAAAATTAGAAGCAAACGACACGAACAACATATGCAGATACGCGATTTCTTTCGCGAGAAGCGAAAATTTACGAGAAACCACGGTGGTAGATCGCTCGAATCCCGAATAAATTCCATCGGCAAAAAGGGGAGGACTCGAGTTTTCCTCGGTATGAAGATTCACCGTGTCTTGCGAACAGACTCGTCGGCCTGTCAATGTGAAACATCACCGTCCTACCCCACAAATAGAACCGACGGGATTTCGTTGCCGCGTGCTCGAAATACGCGCGTCACTCGCGGCGACGTTTACAATTCTCCGGGACCGGCTACGACATCTCAGTCCTCCTGTTTTCTCTTACCTTGCGTTCGCACGCCTGACTGCAAGCCTAAAATCTGCTCTATTGTTCGTACCATCGTATATTTTTGTTAGAAGTGCGTCGATCGAAGTTAAACACTTACCGATCCCTTTGCACTCGATTGGTGGCTCTGCGGGGACATATGTAAAATTACGAATTTTATTCAGGTTAAAATACAAGAAATTAGGAATTCATAAACATAGGTAACTTTTTCGATTTCAAAATAAAGCTATTGGGTTTCAAGAATTTTCCTATCAAAATAATCTACACTTGATCCGATCAAGAAACACTTCGAGTGCATCAATTATAATTAAAATTGAATTTGAACCTTTAAATCACAGAATGAATTAAAAGAGTGACGTTAGAAACAGGGAATTCCTATTCTAAAATCAAGGTGTTAATCTATAAAAAGTTTCCTCGACATCCAAATTCATCCCCATTATCATTCCACCCTCGCGAGAAACATTCTCCAAAATGGTGCCGTCTTAAAGCGATTCAAGAGCAGCCCGAGGATTCTTCTCGCAAGTACGTCAGCATAGTTCGTGTAACCCGAGGCGTGGACAAAAGAGACAGAGAGAGACAGAGAGGATCGTCTTCCGTGGCCAAAGAGACGAACGAGCTCGGGACGAGGAAGACGGGAACAGGGAACGGAATTCGCCGACGAATTCCGGAATTCCAGGCGGCGTCTTCGTCGTCACGGGATACGAGCCCGGTTCTATCCGTGTGCATGCACGTACGAGGACGCGTCCCGAATAACCGTCTACCGTTCAACTTAGGAATGTTACGAACGGTGCTCGGAACCGCGGGCTTGCAAATTGTTCCCACGTTGTGCTCGCCCCGCGTTGTCAAGAAATTTCCCAGGGGTCTTCGTTCGACGCTCACCGGCATACTGAGAGGCCAGAATCGCGAACCACCGATGGATTTCACTTCTGTCCGGCCTATTGTGTTCCCATCCGTGTCCCATTGGACGATCTTTCGTATCTCGAGTGTACAATTTTGACTGGGGATCGCGAGCACCTCTTTTGGCGAATTAATTCTAACGATACTGGTCCTAGAAATTGGAAATTAATTAAATGTAGGAACTTGGAGCAGTTTTATTTCTGATCATAAAACGATTACACACCTGGCAAACGATAACGTTCGAAGGAATCTCGTGTATTCGTCGCGTGATCAACATTTGTATTTGTGACTGCTTACAATTAGTATAATAATTTTCCACAGTACAATTTCCCCTAATGTAAATAATCCCTATCGTCTATATTTCCTAGTGTAGTTACCCCTAGTCTTATTAAACCTTGGACGAATAATCCCTAGTTTCAATACTCCCTGGTGCACTTTTCCCTGGAGTAAATAATTCCTAGCATCTATGTACCCTGGTTGTAATTATCCCTAGTGGCAATATTCCCTAGTGTAGCTATCCGAAGCGTCAATACTCCCTGGTGTAATTGTCCGTAGTGTTAATACTTCCTAGTGTGATTTTGCAGGTTGTAATTTTCCCTAGTATAATTATCCCTAGCGTCTATATTCCCTAATCTTATTATACCTAGGGTCAACAATCCCTAGTATAAATAATCCACAGTGTCAATATTTCCTAGTATAATTTTCTCCGGGGTCAATAATCCCTAGTGAAAATAGTACCTATTGTAAATATCCACTGGCATAATTATCCCTAGCGTAAATATTTTCTAACCTAATTACCCCTAGTTCCAATACCCTATTTTTACTAATCCCTAGTAATTTTCAAATATTACTCAAGCTTTTCAATATATTGTAACAGTTTTCTCAATAAAATTTATCTTATCATTCATTAACGGACTGTTTCAAAATGAAAATACCCATTCACCCGAACCGTCTTCTTAATAGTCACATTTTAATTGATTTTGACCTGCAGCCAAAAAGGATTGCCCACGCCTGCCATAGATGAACAGGCTTCTCCATCGGTAATGCTCATAAATGTTTCATCAGAAAAACGGAAACGGAAACCTTAAGACCCACAACAGCACAGCACCAATCGTGATCCGTCCTTTTGCCACGATGAACCGTATCGAAACGATTTATTCCCAATGCAAATGTCATCGTTAACGAAACTCCTCGTATCGACAACTCCATACTTCGTTTGGAAACAATCGTGCCGGCCAGGAACGCAGAAATTACAAGCCTCGAGGACAAATCTATCCAAAGGATCAATCTACGGTGGAGAAAAAGCGGATGATCGTCGATTGGACGAACCGAGTCCAGAAAAACGGGCATCCATCGATCCCGGGGAACACTAGGCCTCGTCCGTTGTCCTAAAGCTTGTCGTTTGGTCTTCGTGTACGCGATATAACGGATCGTCCGGCCCGATGGAAGTTAGTGGTAGCTGTCCAAACGGTTGAGAAGCTTATAGAAGCGGTACGGATTGCCGTTCGATCGTCCGTGGCCGGCTAATCGGGGGGAATTAGATGAATATTTTAGCTGGAAATCAGGACCCGTGGAGTAAGGAGGAGCGTGGACGTGGGCAACGGGACGAAGACGGAAACGGTGAAAGAGAAATGGACGATGGAGCCGAGGAGAGTCTTCGGTTGATAATATAGTGGCCGGCCCGATCGCAATAACTTACTTTGAATAAATGAAACGCCGCCCAGGCCGTTACGAACGCGAGTCAGGTTTCGCCGGAGAACGGCAGCAGTCCTTCAACGGGACAATGTTTTAAGCGTTCGCCGAAATAAACGACGACGACGACAACGACGACCGCGAAACAGCGTCCGATCCTGCCGTCCTCGCCGCGCCTGTCAACGTCCCTCGATCTAGGATATATCCTTAACGTCGCTGGAACGAGCCCTGAAAGTCACCTCGTGCTGACAGCCCGTTCTATACGAGCCTTGACCAGAGCTGTGACCGGAGGAACTGATCTTCGGATACGAGAAATTCTTTTTTCCTTTATTATACCGAACGCCAAAATAAGAGTACAACTTCGATCCAACGAGTTTGCGGCTGTTTTGCGCGTTTACCTGTCCATTTCCGACGCGTATATACGTCAAAAGTGATGTCATGACAATTTTTTTGCAGAAAGGGATTATTACTTATTATTTAGAAGTCGTCGATTCGCATCGGGCGGATTTGTAAGTAGATTAGTACCTTCTTACGCGTACGCGTCTGATGCATACGGACACCATCTACTTATTCCTCGAGTAACGAAGAAGACGCTGATCGCCACAGTGGAAATCGACATGCTGCGGTAAGACACGATGGAACTCGTTAATTATTGAAAGGTAACGATAGAAAATTTGAATTTAAATTACCGCTACTTCAGCGACCCACTGTCCAAGGGTTAATCAATCCATTTTCGCCAATGAAATTTCTTTATTACCGTGACCGAAGCGCAACAAAGTATTAGCTACTGTTATGAAAGAAAATGTACGCGATAATCGTGCAAGAAGACTTGCGTAATCGATTACCGTCCACGAGGAGCTGTCGAAGCATAATAGCGTCGAAGTACGCAGCGCCAGATTTACGTATAGAGCCGAGGTTGCCTGTCAAAGTAGGAACAGACCGTGCGGGTCCTTGGTAAATTTACGAGACAACCAGGCCATCTTTTACACAGAAGAGCCACGGTGGAGGATTTTCAGCCATTGTATCGGCCGAGGCCTGGCCTTTGATAAGTCACTGGCTGACTAACGAAGCCTAAAGGGAGTTCGGCGGTTTTCAACCCCCCATTACTTCTCTTGTCTTTCCTTCACGTCTCCTCTGTCCTTCTGTTTCTTTTCTCCTATCTTCCCCTGTCGATTCGCCAGTCGATTTCGATCGACACGCATCGATGCTCGATTTACACGAATGCGTGTGCTTAACGAGTAATTAGGTTCGAAAATGTGCTCGTTAAGCCGTTGGAACATTCTCCTTTTGATTCCTTTAATTTTTAACAACGTGTTTATTGGATATTTAACGTTCCTTGCATTTTATATCGTACAGATCCAAGTTGTTTTGAAGTTTTCGAGAATTATTATATTATTTAAAAGACAGTAACTTTTAGGACAAACCAGGAATAGAATTGTCTTTCGGTTAGACTACCAGCCACTTGCACAGACCCGAGATTTTCCAAAGAAACTCGCTACCTACGTAAATTATTAAACAGCACCCCTTGAGTTTACCTTCGAGCAACCACCACCATTCTATCCTCGTTCACCAAAAAACAAAAGGAGTACAATTTCCAATCAAAAATCCTTCCTGTCCTTGCATCCGATCGTTGCAACGTCGCACACGGACAGTTTCGTTGTTTATCGCGATCGCGAAGTCTGCAGCAACGATATTGATTCGCATTTAATTTTCACGAACAGGGACCACCGAGGTCTACACCCGTCATCGCCAATCAATATGCTAACGAGCGATTTCGTGCCTTCCAAAGAGAGGTGGACGTGACACAAGTGAGGAGGGATAAAAGAAATAAGGACGAAGAGGAGTCGTTGATCGAAGCCGACTTGGTTGCTTGGGGTACTTTCCTCCCCTCTGGGCTAGCTCTTTTGAACGTGCGCCGGCCAATTAAAATAATTAGCGACCAAACGAACGAGACCCGGCTTTACCGACCGATTATAGACACAGATATCGAGGGATACAGATCGACGAGCGGATAGAGCAAGAAAGGGGACAACGATGGCCGACGATAGGTAAACGATGGGACGCGTTATTTGCGCTGGAACTGATTTAATAATCGCTCGAACAACGCACAGTTTGTTACGCCACTTTATACGCTGATACAGCCACTGATGAACGCTGGCAGCCTTGGCGATAATGGGTTCTTTTTGAGAAACTTTAATTCAACGTCAAATGGGGACAGGTAAGCGAGAATTTAACACCTGGAGGCGGAAATTTGAGAAAAAGTTGGAAATTCCATTCTATTTTATTTTATATCTTACTTACTATATTACTAATACTTGATCATTTCTTAATAAATAAAATATCGAAGTTTAATCTAACATTCTGATTTAAAAACAACTTTTTATCAGAGGATGAAATTTTGAAAGCGTAACCGGTCGAAAAAGGTTGCCGCAGTGCCACAAAGAAATGGGAAGGATCACTGTTATTAGTGGTCCGACAGTTTCATTTTCGTTATTGCCGGGCAATTTTACAGTAGTAAAGTGAAATTAAACAGAAACGTGTTATTTAGACGGTTCTGTCGGGTCACGATGGGAACCGGTCGCCGTGGGCGATCGTACATAACTCTTTTAATATTTTCTGGTAGCCTACGTCAGAAACGCTGAAAACCCGGCTAACACGGAATCGAGGTGTATTTTAAAAAGTTTCTGACAACCGGTTTACGTTTGCGTGCAATTAAATCACCTCCCTGCCTTTTCGATCATGAATCAGTCGATATCGAGGTGTTAAAATAATTCTACGAATAGATAAACATTTTGCCAAGATTTACGTTCTTATTTCAGAAAACCTTCTAATTTTGTCTACTTGTGCTATCATCACTAGTGTTCATTGGAATTTCAAACAGTAAGCAATCGAAGATATTTAAAAATAAACGTTCTGATCTCTGTTTTCTTCAATTTCAAATTCACGCATCCGCAGTTCATCCATTACTAATTTACACATAAAGTAATTTCAAATTTCTTGCCCTTTATTTCCAACCATCAATGATATTTCAAGACCTTCGAGAAATTCTCAAATATAATTTTATCAACGATCTGCTGCTAGATGTACAAGTAATAATCACGACTCGGTCGATAAACGTTAACCCTTATCTCGTCTTCGGTAGTTCTAAACTACTTGTACAACCACCGTCTAAGAATAATCATTGATCCAACATCTCCGGTTAACTGCAAGTCTTCGGCTACCGTTCAACGGAATGCTCGTTCACGGTCGTTCATCAAAATTTCACTGCGGCCGATCAACGTCTCGCATCGATACCTCCGGCAAGATCCCGAGCCGGCGGACTGGTTCGATTACAAAGCGTTTACAGGTGTACAGGAGCGATTCACCGGCGAAAGGGGACCGGTACATATTTCACTATCATCGTCCAGTTACCATGGCGGTGTCTCTTCTCTCTGCGCACACGGCGTATCGGCCCTCCCCCGTATCTCGTCCAATCTCTTCGCGCAAACGTCTCAACTGGCGGCAGGCATAAATCTTAGTTCACCGGGCCTAAGAAGCTACGTGAACGACGACGACAACGAAGAAGAAGAAGAAGAAGAAGAAGAACAGAAAGACGACCAAGAAGAAGAAAAGGAAGAAGAAAAAGAAGAATCACGAAGAAGAAAGGAGGGGGAAAAGATCTACAACAGTCTCGTGTTTCGAACGAACGAACCCGAGAGAAATTCGTGGCTGACGGAAGACGATCCGTTGCTCGGAAGTCCGCTCGAAACGTGACCAATACGAACCTGAAGCGGCAAAACTGAACCACAAAGCTCGAGCTCCGCCTACGTTGCTGCTGTTGTTGCCTGTTGTTGCTGCCGTGGACAGCCGTCAACCGTTGTTTTCGTTCTTGTTCCCAACCAGTTCGAATGAAGAGAACGGGCCCCCCGTTTCTTCGTTTCCACCCTGGCTCTCGACCGCGTGTCAATTAATGTCCCCCCGCGAATAACGTTGCGCGGCTACCTTCCTGCTATGCATTGATCGATGGTCCCAGGAACCGAGATGAATTGAGCCCGGTCGCAAGGCGTATTTTTCGACCACTTTCTCGATCCAGTTTTCTACGCGCTTCGACTCGTTGTCGATGCTCTGGTAATTACTGGCACGTCTGTGATCCATGTTTGGGGGATTAAACCCTTTGCGATCTAAGTATACTAATTATAAAGGCTACCGGAAATCATCATTTGGAACGGGTAAATTTGGTAATTTCAACGGAAGAAGATATTTGTAGAAAATTTACTAGGAGAGTTAAACTAACGCCTCTGTCGGAGTAAAAGTAAAACACTGGAAATTATGATTCGTTTCAGGAAAGAACGAATTGACTGAAGGAAGAGTTTTCATTCTTTCTGTGTATGTTAATTCTGTGATGTCGAAAGTTTATCTTTTTTTCACCGTGTACATTTCCCTAGGCTCTCAAGTTGCGCAAATCCGAATCTAGTGTCTACAGGATCGAGCTTTTCCCAAATTTCGGACTTGATAACGAGAGAAATGATTTATAATTATGATATTTATATTCTGTAGACATGTGCCCATCGCGCTACAAAACCCTTTTTTTTTTTTAAATTGTACCACAAGAAATTTCTCCTATAAGAACGTACACTTTTATTTTTCACAAAGTTTTAAAATCCAAATTGCAAAATCGACCTCTGTAGCGCGATGCGTAATGGTATAAGGAATATTAAGAAACGAAAAATCATAAAGAAGTATTGCTTCTTCGCCCCAAAATCTGGGAGAAACTAAGTTACTAAAATCGTCCTGTTTGAGTATCGCTTTGTCTCTCAGATTTTCAGTTTCATCGCACGAGGCCCCCAAGATCAATTCGTAGTTGGAAAGTCACTACCCTATACCCTTAATGTCTACAACCCTAACGAAGGGTTACCGCAATTGTCTGGATTAAAACGTCCTCGTACGATTAGCGTTAATTTTAACGTCTTAATTACAATTAACGGTGACGTTCGAGGGACCGATGGTCCACTGTCCACCCAGGTATCCCGGAACGATGCGTATTCGCAGGTAAACCGAGCTAATGAGGCAGTTTGGCTGCGCGATGGGCGCCGGTTATATTTTTCTTTGACGCATCGACCGCTTGTCCGACTGTCCGTCCATCCATCCGTCTCGTTGGACTTCGTTGGTCCAGCAGCTTCTCTTTCTCGATTCTCGGGGACGAAGGAAAGAGAGAAAAGACAGCGGGGAGATTGACGTGGTACGCTGTCCTGCTTGACAAGAATGTGACAAGAACCAAACTGACTCCGCTGTCCCGCCTCGTTTCGAGCACCGACGTAGGCGGCGACCGCGTCGAAATTGCTCGTTCTTCTTATTCCCCCGGCACTGTAGGAGGAAAAAAATAAAAATAAAAAGAAACGAAAGGGATAACAACACGGTGTCCTGCGACACGAATTATGCGCGCGATTATCCTTCCTGGATCGTTTCGACTCGATTTTGAAGGATGCTTCGAGGACATTCGATTTCAAGGTGTTACAAGCTAATAAGCATTGACGATGTCGCTGCAAATTAACCCTTTAACTATTATTGATGCTAGATCTTATGCTTCCAGATCAATTTTACTAATCTGTTACCTTTTATTTTCGCGACAAGTAATTATTGTACTCCCTCTGTACCATGATAATAGTAGCAGTTGATGAATTTAATTTGTTCCATGATAATAGTAGCAAAAGAAAATAAATATAGAACGCAATAAGATTAAATTAAAGAATAAATTAAGAATATTACTCTTAATTTGTATTTTGAGTGTTCAGATAGTTTCTGGACTTTTCAATGATTTCTTTACTGAATTTTAAACTTGTTGGTAGGATCCCTTGGCTGCGAGGCTTTTCTTTCTCTATATGCGTGAGCTTCTTTGTTTTTCGATCTTTGCTTGAGAACTGTCTGTTTTTTCATCTTACTTTTACAATGAGTTGATAATAATTTTGATTAAAGGGCTTCGCAATTTTACGCCGCAACATAACTTACAGCTGCATTCGCCAATAATTCCCGTTTAAACATTCAGTTGCTATTATTATTATAGGACAGAGGGAGTATTATTTACCAAAAAGTGTCGGTCGTTGTTAAAAATGTTCTGCCTACGATTTGTGTTTGTTCTTTTCAATGACGAAAGGGTTAGAACAAGGTAGACGAAACGAGCATAACTACCTCAATGAATATCTTCTCTATCAGCGTCGAACAGAACGAACGATAGGTCCCAGACAGAAAGACGTAGGAGGAGAAAATATCCCGGTGTGTACGGGCGAAAAAGCATGTCGCTGGTGAGTGTAACACGTATTGTGACCACCTGCAGTGCCGCTTTGCGTCGATCGTTTTGCCGGTTTTTCTCGGTTATTAAGAAACCATCAATCTTACTCGCCGATTGGATCGAGCACCGACGTTGCACCGCGGGGTTCTGATCCCCGTGTTCCTCTTTCGTTCGTTGCCCTATTCTCCATCCTCCCCCCCTCCCTACCCCTCGTTTCTTTTCAGCGTTATGCTTACACGTACAGAAACACCGTCGGTAGCGCAACGATTCGACCTCTCACGTTTTGTCTCTCCTCGAGATGCGATCCAATCTCGTTTAACCCTTTTCTTCCACCCTCGTGTGTGTATCTTTTTTTTCCTCTTGTTCCTCCTTTTTTTTCTTATCGAACAAACCTTCGTCCAACCGATCGGATCACGAGAGACCGGTTAATCATTCCGAAGGAACGTTATGGCCGGTAAGCACGGCTGACAGATCGACAACGGAACTGTAACGTCATCATTGCGCCCGGGCTTTTTTGTCTCCTGTGTAAACATCCGCCCCTACCGTGACCCGTGTCCTGTCCCGAGGATCAACAGGGATTCGAGGACCAGCTACGGAGCGATCCTTGAGGCAGATCTGTCAGAGGCAAGGATTTTGACGCGGTCCCACAAGGGTTCGTCACCCGGGACAAGGATTACGGTGATTCTTCGTCTTAGGACGGTCCTACGGTGCCGGGATCTTGATGTAGTCGGTGTACTTTTGGATTTCGAGGTGTAAGCTGTATCTTAGCAGTATCCAGGGAAGGACATCGCGTTCAATAATTCATGAATCAATTACCAAACACAAGAAGCGTCGACAACTTCTTTGTTAACACTCCGCTCGTACAATGTTAATCCTTTTCGCACGACTCTTTTGCCACTAACGCTTTATGTATGTTTCAAACGCAAACGGAATAATTTTATTTGCGACGCTGTATTTTTATATTTAACCCTTTGGACAACGGACCCTTAATAATCGGAACATCGTGGTGATTAGTGACAAGCATTCGACACTATTGTTTCCAATTACTTGTATAACTATTAAATTTTATTTTGACAAGTGTGAAAACGGTACTCAAATAATTCGCACGACGATCACGCTGTTCAATACGAATCTTTCGTTGACGATTCGACGAAGAATTACACCAAAGATTATCGATAATAACGTCGTTTATGACGGCACGTACACGTGTACCAGTCGCGCCATGGGAATTTCTCCGAGGACGTTTATCGAACGAGCTACGTGACGGGAATCCATCATTCGAGTCCGGGGCCTGAGTCCTCAGCGTGTCGCGTCGGGCCCCAAACGGGCCGAAAAAAAAAACTCTCCCCACTATTTTCTGTAGGCGCGTTGCGTGAGCGTGTACGCGTGTCACTTCCAGTCGTGTCACCTGTCAAACGCGAGGCTTCCACCGTGAAATTAATTGATCCACGGTCAGATAACGTCTCGCCATGAAGAATCCCGGTTTCACGAGAAATCGTAAGAGAACGTTCAACCCCTTTATCTACCCTGAGAAAGAAACGAACTGATAATCGGATGAGTTGGCAGACACCTAAAGATCCGAAAGTGAACCGTGCGCCGCAGGTATCTGCAGGATTAACGGGATATCTTGGACATTTATTTGAGACTTCCGTTAAGAATCGCTTTCGAAATGTACCTCTGTTGAATATTTGATTGCACAAACAGTGTCTGGCGTCTTTTAACAAATGTAAGCCAGAATTGGTGTATAAGTATCGAGAAAACGCTGGAATTTTAAGAAGGACACCAAAAGCATTCATTTAATTCCATACAATAAATTGAAGACACCATCAGAACGCCGGAATATTTCAGTAACGACACGAAGACTATAGCTTGAAACGGTGATCGCAAACTAGAACTAGACTAATCCAACTCCATTCTTTTAAACCTTCAGCTGTATCCATCAGCTTATTGTTGCGCATTGTCCACTTTTCTACCTGTGTTATCCTGGCTCTCAAATGCACATCCATCAGCCGTTCGAATAGCTGGAAAAATCATCGATCTTTGAAGAACGTATCAACTCGATCTTACGTAAACTTAGCACCAGAGAACCGGAGGTTGGCTGCGGAGGGTCGGCCACGTGACGCGAATCCATCATCCTTGACGGTCCCGAAATCGCACACCGGGCCTTCTGACGGACCCACCTGGACCAGGCCTACGCCAGTGTCGGTTTCAAGACGCACACGATTCCTGTCCTACACAACGCGCCTGTCAGTCCCAGTCATGTCAAACGTCAAACGACTTTCGCCCCCGGGTACCCGAGATCGTCTCTCCTCTCTGTCGCTCCTGGCGGCTACCGTCGTCCTCGTGGGCTGGATTCCATCGGGACGAATTTCACCCGTGGCAAAAAAAGATACGGGACTCTTCTGGGTTCCGCGAGAGCCGCGGAACGAATTCGTTCGACGACGACTCAATCGAACGATGGAGGAACCGCGACGCGTATTAATTACGGCCCACGGTGCGTGTAATTAGTTTCGTCGAACGATGATATCCACGACCGATACCACGAGTCGCGCAGACGCCGCGGGCCCTGTAATTATTGATACGTGTAATTAAATACACGCGATACGGATCGAACCGACTTGAATTCATTTATGATCGATGCTTAATCACTCATGGGCGTACAGTCTTTGTTGGCAGGGCTGAATACCGTTTCTAAGGAAGCTAGGACGTTGAGTATGGGAATTGGAGGATGATGACTCTCACTTTTAGAAGATAATACTGATTAGCGGAGAATCAATAATCAAATTATATATTGCAATAATTTATCTATAATCTTTGGCACAGGAAAGAAACCGTTTGTACAAAATGTCTTCGCAGAAAGCTGTAATATTCTACAAGTTTTCACCATAAATGAACACGTTAAGCGTCACGTCGGTCACCGGTGGTTGACGCCCGAAATTTTTTACAATCAAATAATTGACAAAAAGAACTATGAAATAAACCGCGGATAGCATTACTATTAACCTGATAATGCTGGCTATCGAATTGAAAGATTAAATTTGAAAATTAAGGGTGCGTAAGAGGTAAAGTAGCGCCTTTGTCGACATTTACAGAAAAATTAGGAAGCTCCCGAACAAGGATAGATAGATCCTTGTCTCTCCAACGGTGCTGTGACAGAGAGGGTGATACAACAATAGCAGGAGAGACGAAGACAGAGCGATAACCAAGCCGCTTGCTTTTTCGATTTAGTTTAAACCACTTTTTGAGCCGACGAAGCAGTATTTTCTAATAATTCTTCTTTTTTAATATTCCTTGTAACATTTCGAAAGGAGGTAAAGAGCCTGATTTTGAAACTTAGCTTTTAAAAATTAAAAAAAAAAATAAAAGTGTACGTTTTCATAGAATAAATTTTTGTATGGACACTTTTTCCAAAAAAAGGGCTCTGTACCTCCCTGTGGAATGATACAAGGAATATTTTTAAAAAAGAATTATTAGAAAATACTGCTTCTTCGGTTCAAAAAGTGGTCTAAACTAAATCGAAAAAGCAAGAGGCTTGGTTATTGCTCTGTCTTCGTCTCTCCAGCTGTTGATGTATCACCCTCTCTGTCACAGCACCGTTGGAGAGACAAGGATCTATCTATCCTTGTTCGAGAGCTTTCTACTTTTTCCGCAACTGTTGCTGAAGTCAACTCGAAATTTTGCCGTGGCTCCATCCTTAATAATCAGGATTTTATCGTGTCTGACTACATACGTCCGTTTTCACTGTGCCACTCAACGTGTAAATTTCACACCCGTTCTAGATCTGCCCATAAAACGGACAGACACGCTGAGTAAAATCTGTTAGCTGTACATCAAATAAAATCCCCCGTTGATCATTGCTTTTCATTTTACGAGCAATACTCTTCTGTGAAATCGTCGTTTTATCCATATTTATTATCAACGTCCAGTCATACGATCGACTGCATCCATTCTCCATTTGCAACACCTTCCCCGGGACCTGGTCTCTTCCCGATCGAAAGAATCCTCTCGTTGAGCGACATCCTCTAATGAATGCAATTAGTTGAGCCAGTTTAAAGACGCGCAACTCGAGTACGCTTTGCAATCCCGCGGCCAGCATCCATTGAGACATCGGAACTGTTAATTGCAAGCCGGGGCGGTTAAGCCGGGAGAGGGTGAGCGTCGAAAGAGCGAAAGATCTTCTTCATCGACGGGGCAAAGACGTTGGGGGCAAAAAGCTCGTAAATCGTGGCAGGCCAATGAGACGTGGCCGATGGTACAGTCCCGAGCGCACGATTGGCGGCACCGGCCAAAGCATCCTGGCTCCAACCGGCCTGTCCAATCCCGGGCTTTAGCTGCCCTCCAAACCGATTACCTACGCAACCTCGGCCCGATCGCTCATGCTAATTTCATAACAACTACCCTTGCGCCAATGGGCGAGCCAGCCTTAGAAATGAGCACAAAAAAGAAAGACGCACGGCTGGCCGAACCGAGCGACGAAATAAGAAAAGCGCGATGGAGCCCAAACGAGCCTCGTCCACCTCTAACTTTACTAGGGATAATTCTTATACTTAAATGTTTACTATGGCTTACACTTTTATTTCATCTATCGTCTGTTTTACTTAGCTATTGGATTAACTAACTCTGTTTGAAATGAATAGCTACACAAATATATCAATTTTCAGCGCCATTTCCTCTGGCAAAGCCTATGGTGCTCGACGTTGTACAACTCGTAAAATGGAGAACTCGTCCGCAGGTGGTGGACGATCGAGGGAATGGCGAAGGCGACGTTGTTAGCGGGATACGGAAGGTTTAGGGTACGCGCGTTGTCATCGCGGCTGGAAGTCGTGACCGCTGAAAATTAACTCGCGTACCAAGGATTTATCGGGGCGACCAGAGCACACCGTCACGCGAGCTTATATCAGGGAGAAAGGTTACTTACGAGTACCGGCGTGCACGCTCGTACTGGCGTGTTCTTTCACTAGCCACGCCGTTTCTGCACGTTGCCTGATAGAATGACCCGTGTCGCATTTACCCGGGACTATCATGGCGAAACAGGCCATTTGAATCGCCTACGGATCGAAATGATCGACTTCAAGTTTTGAATTTCTGTTTAAATAGTCCCAATAAATAATAAAAATTCTTTTAGACGTGGTACAATAAATCATTTTCTTCGGAATGTAATTATGATTTCAAGTTGGATAAGACCCACGCCTGTAATAATACATTCTACAATGTTTATTTGAATTTGAATTATTAGAAAAATATATACTATTTTGAGTGTCGACAAGACCCAAATATCTTTGGCCGAACAAAGTTTCGTCGTTAGGGAGCTAGAATTATAAGAAAAAAAAGACATTTCTTCTACGAATCAGTTACAATGCGACAAGGAATGTCGGCTCGATAATAAACCGAGATTGAGGGTACGCAAACGCGTACAAAAGGAGGCAAAAAGAGGTTCGAATGAACGGAAAAATGGACGACTTCCGGACAGAGAGTGGGCGAAATTGGTTAGAGAGGAACGCGGGACTGGTGGAGTATTATCGACGGTTGGTCAGGCGGGATGGAAAGAAGGCGGTGCCAGGCAATAATATTTCGCGTTTCGCAATTTTTTGCCCAGCCAAGAGTTCCATTCGGGGCTCATCGACGACTCGTGACGCGCCACTGGCTCTCCCAGTTCCGCCGTGGGTATTAATTCCGGGAGGGAAAGAGAGGCCACGAACGGAAACAGAAGAAGGAACGACGAGGAGACCGTAGCCACGACGAGGGAGAACAAAACGATGCAGAAGACCATCTATGAGATGAGAAAATAATAATAAAGTGGAAATGAGCGAGCCGGTCCATAAATTGCTCCGCTCCTTGTTAATGGTCTGGGGGCCCGAGGCGACCTCAGCTAAACCGTGGCCCGGTCTGACCCGACTCTGGTCCCCCTTCTACTCCCTTTCGTTCTTCTTCCCTCTCTTATTTTCTCTCTGCTCGCTCTTTTCTACGATGCTCGGGATCTCGGGACCAGAGAGAGGATCTGGTCCGACCCGTTCCAGCCGATCTTGGAAGGCTCATTTCTGTATTTAATGGACGTCCAGAGATGGCCACCGAGTCCCTGGGCTCCCGAGAGTGCCCAGAAACAGGGACTTAAAAGGGTCCGGAGGACACAAAGGATCCACGTCGATACTCGGTACCGGCTGTGATTGGCGACCGGGCGTGGCTCGACCGACGGATATCCTGCTTCTCTTTAAACGCCGCTGCGTCTGAGGACATGTTTATATTTTACCTTTTTTCGAATGGAACGTTCAGAATACGAGGGATATATGGTCCGGATTATGTGGCGGCCGAATCATTTCCTTTTTCTGTACTTTTAGGCTTTATACTATGTCGCTGGGGAACTTTTAATTAGCATGTACCGTTGTTGATCTATGATTTTGGAAATGGACACTTGCAGAGACCATGCAAGTAAACGGGCGGTCACCTTAAATCATAGAAAATTAAACATAAGATTTTTATGTAAGATAAATAAAACAGTTTTGATAAAGTTTAGTTATGCAAACGTAAAAACACAACATTAGTGAGTTATATTGTATGATACCCCTCATTCTTTTGATTTTGTGGTAATTATTGATTTAAGCTACAGAGGGCAGGAGCTACCGGAAGGTACGCCATTGCCCTCTTTCAGAATTTGCCGGAAACCACACACGTATACTTATCGCTAGCAACTAAGTAAGATTTCCACATAGCTTGCAAACGATACGATAGAAAACTTCCGAGACATTTATAGAGATAGCTTGCTTACATACAATTAATTATGTAACTATTAGTAAAAAATAGAAAGTATATTTCACAAAAACAGCGAAATGTTATATTACATTTGCATACTTTTTTACAAGGTTTCGATAAAAATCAAATATATGTTGGCTAGCTTGTCTACATCTATCCATAGTTTCGAAGAACTCGTCTTCCGTGAAACGGCCAACAGTATGGCAGCATATAACGTCCTTCTTCATGCTATCAAATGCATATGTGAATTCTGCTTTAGCATCCTGCTCAAAAGATTACTGATTACACATCTTTTTTTTTTTCAAAATATTCGTACCTATAAGGATGTTGATTTAAGTACCTCCAATTGAACGTTACTAGGATCCAGTATAATGTTACCAGTACTTTCTTCTATCATACAGTTCACTGCTGCAATAGTGAATTTCATTGGAACTGCAGCGTTAATGAGTGCCAGACAAGCTGCATTAATTGTGCAAGCTAACAGCTATAAATTTATATTGATTAATATATAATTTAAGTGATGTTTCAACAGAACTGTATAAGAAACCATACCCCACCAGAATCCTCCAGTTCTTGTATGTTGATACATATAGCTGTTGCTGGATGGAAAGTGACAATTATTGCAGCCTCGCAAGTTTCCTTTAAATACATTTCTGTCATTCTGTCATCCACCTCTTAGAAAAGCAATCAAAGGCTTTGATTATTGTATTATCAAAAACCAATACCATCTTTTAATCCGAGTTAAAGATATTTTTTAACTTACTAGCAGGTCCTTTTATAGGAGTGTACGACACCTCAACAAATGCTTTATCATAGATCATTTTTTGTGGTTTTGCTTCCACGGGTCCATAAACACCAGCAACTACTGTGGTATCACCTAAAATATGAACATTATTAGACAATGATAACATCATCGATAAAAGTTAACCTACCTTGCATTAACATCGCCGACCCATCGGGCATAGAAAGTTGATTTAATTCGCAATTTATTGGACGCAATACAAACTCATTTTCTTTCGTATCGTCAGTCATGATTCCCTTTTGTTTTTTAATTTAAAACAACAACACGTGGTGCAACAAGTTTGGCGGGAAATGCGTATCATAGAGGTTATGATATTTCAAACAATCAAGTGTTATGAGTTACACGACACCCAGATAATTGTTATTTATGGTTATTATATGGTTTTTTAATATCAAACTTATTCAGACATTAAAATAACAGTATAAGCTTTATAATAAGCATTTTTATAACCTTTAAATATACATTCCACTGGTAAATAAGCAAAACTTTGAACCATAGAAAAAATGTAGGATAGAGTTCTGGCACACTGTATTTTAGTGTTACACATTTACGAACGTTCAATAATCACATTTGTAATGAAAATACTATAGTTAATTGATTTACGGATCAGAATAAGTAGTATTTTTATTATAAATAATCTAATAAGCGAATAATTTAAAGAAAAATTATTTTGATATGCTTTTTTCATTTAAACTGAACCAGCTTCCTCGGAAAACAGTACAAATGGCGCTATCTAACGTAACGCGGCAAAACTAACGAAATATAATAGATAATCGCGTTTTTTTTTTAAATGAGCTGCTTTTCGACTTTTCTAGTAGATGCATCGTAATCTACGTTCAAACTTCTATTGAAATAATATCTTCTGTGAGCCTAAAAAGCATTAATTACTGAAGTTGAAAAACGTGCTCCGTACGTCGGCGGTACACCGCTGTTGGTAACACACCACTGTCGGTATCATACCGACGTCAGTAACAAGTTCATTATCCTATAAATATACTACGTACTGCATAATATATTTAGTGCAATTTCTATCGAAAAATCTCACTAATGTATAATTTATGCCTTCTATTTCCTGTAAGAATTGTTTTGTATGACTGTATGTATAAATTATATGAGTACCAAGCAAGCTTACATACATACATTTGATTCGAAAAACCTCAGTATTTTATGCCCTTAGCCAGGTGGCAAAGCTGTTTATTCTCAAAAATGGAAAATTTGAGAAATCACAAATGTAAGGTCCTACTATATCCGGTTACATCATGTACTACGTTTAATTAAAATTCATGTAAACATTGCCTTAAAGTTTGAGACATCTGAAATTGCTTGTCACTAATATCGATACTTTCTTACAACATAGCAACGTAGCAAGTAGCAAAGTAGCAATGAATCGTAAATGCTAATTTTTACATTTAGAATTAATTTCATATTGAAACTTCAATGCATGTCTGGCATTAAAGTTTTATTTTTGTCATTATCGTTATTGGTTGATGTTTATTGATAAGATGATTACGCAGTAACGCAGAAGCATTTGAAATTATACAAACTATATCGATTTCTCAATTGAATCTCAATTTATTGCATACAAAAGCATTTGTTAATGCTTCTTAATCCATTCGTTTGAAATCATATATAAGAAAATATGTCGGAGAATATGGAACGAGATAAAAAAGAATCAACAGCCAAAGAAAAAGAAGAAGCAGAAGAAATGAAGAAAGCACTTAAGGGTAACTTTATATTTGCTAGATTTTTCACTCTTTTTGTTTTTTCAGCAATAATTAATAGCATAATTTTTTATAGGTGTAATAATGTAATAACTCTCATTTTTTTATTTAAAAAATAGCTTATTTTTAAAAAAAGTTTATTCATGTTGTAGATATGAAGATGTATGAAACATGGTACACTTACAAGGATATGAAACAAATCCTAGGTGTTATCAATGAATCCAAAAATATGGCAAATATGGTAAACGATGAGAAAAATGTTCAGAAGGTTAGTTCATTGATAATCAATCGTTGGTTCACCTCAGTGTTGCAAAACGATTTTTTTCTTGTGTAAATTATAAACAAGAAGCGAAAAGACAACATTTCTTGATTGTATACATATTATACCCTTATAATTTTTAGGAGTTATTACATTCTTCTAGTAATTGTTCCCGAGATGTAACACCCAAGACAAATTTAACTGAAGATATGGAAACACAAGAACAAATATTTGCCCAGGGTTGTAGGAGTCCTGATCTTGAATCCACTATGGCAGAATCGGGAAATTCTACATATAGAGACAAAAACATGGACAATGAAAATATATTGGTTAAATCGCAAGACAATTTAAATATAAGAGATAGCTACGCCGCTGTTATGAATAGACGTACTTCATTGAAATCAAAAAGTTCTCTACAAGATTCTGATATTATGCATAATATAGACGTAAAAACGCATACACGTTCCGAGTGTGAGCGGAAATTGGATAGATGGCAAATCAATCCACTTGATTCGTGCGTTAGCGAGAATGATGTGCCTTTGCGAGAACCAAATCGACCTGTAGTGCAAGATCGCATGCCATTTAGATTATGCAAAGAAGCACGAACATCCGAGATGCGTAAAAAACTACAGCCCGTATTGAACATTCATTTGAAACAAACAGCAGAATTGTGGCATAGTTGGCATCGTACTACCGATACTAAGTTTCAATGGGGGTCACCCATTCAGGTGGGTACCTCCGCACAGTCCACTTCATACAGATCATATCATTAATAATCTAATAATACGGAATTTTTTTAATACATGAATTACAATTTTTCTTAATGCAACATCGTGCCATAAATATTGCAGTTAATCGTATACATACTTATTAAATTTACATTTAATGTATTAAAACTTTTCTAAAAATATTTATATCTTAACATAGAGTTTTGATTATTTTCTCTGTAAAAAATGTGAATCATTTATTGGTATAAATATTGTTCGATGTTGTCTTTTCTAATTGGTGAGATGACAGTTGTGATAAAATTTAACTGATGTATTGTAGTAGGTATCTTTACTGATGAAACTTATATATTTTTTTATTTACATTTACATTGATAAAAACAGTTTGAAAGAAGTGTCATCTATACTTCGTATGAAGATAATCGAAGATTGTGATCGATGTTTCTTATGAAAGTTGTAAATTTTATATCTACACAAACACATTTATATATAAGTATTTATAAAACGAACAGTAATTAAAACTGTAAGCAACAAACAATTTTTGAATAAATTGTATTTCTGTAAAAAAAAAAAAAAAAAAAAACGGTATAGTTGTCAATTTTATTTTATCAAATATAATTCTAATCCTTCTTTCAACGTTTCTGTAGGTGGGGCTTGCTAAAGATAATTTGGACAAAAAGTCGTTAACAGATATTGAAAGTGAACAAAATCAAATGGAATGTACGAGCAAAAGTAATGAACGATCTAATAAACGTAAATCAACTTTGATTTTGTCTTCTGGTACAGAACAGTATAACAATGATGAAGATGAGAAAGTAATTAAGAAACAGAAAGTTCGATTGCACGAAGACACAAACAAAGTATTACATTTTCACAAAGACATAAGCACTGTTATCGACGATGAGAAAGAACAAAATTTAAGCAACGATAATGTTAACAGTGATTTTGATTGTATAGAAGTTGATAATAGTGAGATAGAGTCTAAGAGAAAAGCCGAAGAACGTTTATCTCCGGAATTAGTGTCCTTGTATCCGAGAAAAATTATGCCTCCAAATGTTAGAAAAACTATCCATAAGAAAAAGGAGCATACTATTAATACGTCGCCTACGTGTTCATTAGCACATAACAGTAGCGAGAAACGAAGTGCCATACGTTCAATGTCCATAGAAAAAACTAACATTCTTAGCGATGAAGAAATTCTGGAAGAGTTAGAAAAAGATAATATTCAGGATGCTGCCAAAGCAGCATCAGAGAATGTAACAATTAAACCACTGCCAATGAGAGGTCTTTCACGAAGAATAAAGAACCAGTGTATGGTTTTAGAGAAAATTCAGCTGGAAAAGCAAAAGAAAACTGAGATTGAAAAGGAAGAAACCCGAAAGAAAGAAAATGAGGAAAAAAGAAAGAGAGAAGAATTTTATAAAAGGCAGATAAATGAAACGCAGAAAAGGGAAAAGCAAAAAGAAGAAGAAGAGAAATTCAGAGAAGAAAAAAGCAAAAAGTGGAACAATTTAGTGGATATGAAGACTCAGAAAAAAATTAGCAAAGATAATAGAGAAAAATTGCCAAATCTATCCACACAAGATAGAAACGAACTTTCTGAAAGGACAGAAGAGAACAGAATGTTGCAGGTATAACTTTTGTACATCTTTTGATAATAATATGTATTTTAAATAACATGTAATTATATGTGTCATTCTTTTTTAGGAGAACAGTACTTATGTGATCGACAACATCGAAATTATAGAGAACGATTTAACAAATAGCATTAATTGTCCCATATGTAATAAACCCTTTCCAACTAATCAAATAGAAACACATGCTGCTGAATGTGAACAGTATATGAGCGAGGATGAATGTGAAAGTAATTTGTATTTAGAAAATGAAATAGCACCAACGAATAGTAATAATACTGAATTTCTTGAATGTAATATTTGTTCAAAGTTTAGAACAACTAATGGAATAGATTATGAGGATCATGTTAATAGCTGTTTGCAAAGACATGAGGAACAAACCGCTCATGGTATTTATTTTTTCTTAATTTTTCAAAATTATTATACCTTCTAAACAAAATTCGTGAATATTGCTTATAAATTAATAACATATTTCTTTCAGAACATACAAGTGCAGGCATTAACATTCCTACTTCACCTATTCGTTGTTATAGGCCAATTAGTGAACAAACTGACTCGTACATAGATTACAGGAAACAGTTTCTTTTAAATAACAAAACACGTGCACATTCCAGTAAAAAAAGAAAACGTTAATGAATATCATTTCAGTCGTTAAATCGATAGATATTGTAGATATGTATTTATATGTTGATATAATGATACTATTATATCATTTGAATGCGATCTAAAAAGATACAATCGTAATATGAAGCTTAAAATTCAAGCTTTTTATAAAAAACAAAAGAAAAAGTGTAGAATATAAATTTTAACCAGTATCTTTTTACATTTATTATAACATTCCGCGTGTTGGCATATATTTAGTGTGTCTAATTTTATTATAAACGTATTTGTTACTTTACACTAAAATTAAAATTAAATACTTTCATAAATCATAGCCAAAGTTGTAACAACAAATTAAGGGATCGATAAATTTTTGGTAACTTAAAAATTAATATATATATTTTTTTGTTATTTACATAAAGTGATTTAAAATGTACGCACAGTACATTCAAATAATTTAATAAATTATTAATTCTTGTTAAAGTACGTACATATAATATATGTTTGAAAAGAAAACGTGTAATTGTAATAATCATATGATTTCAATTTTTGTAAATCACACGTTTATATTGTACAATAAAATGTATTTTTATACAAATAATAATTCTAATTTTTGAATAAAATACTATATTTATGTGTTGTGTTCAATTTATCCTATACCAATTACAAATATAATTATTAATAATTTGTAAAAAGTTCGTAATAATTTCCAAAGTATTTCTTTGGTAATCATTTTAATATCAAAAATTAAAATCTCATACGAGATACTGAAATTCAAATATCATCTTTGATATTAAAAATCGAAATCTCTAATTTAGTTTAATCTGTTGTGATAAGCAAGATTATAAATACATAGCTCAAACAAACAAGATAAAATATTTAATACAGTTTAAGCCTATGTTATAAACATATAGAACTTAAAAAAATAATAAATGAATGTTACAACATTATCTCAAATAGCATTATGTGGATAATTTATCAGTTCTTACTGGGAATATTTTTAATTAACAATAGTGTTTTATCCATAACCTTAGATGGATCATGGACAGGTATTATTAAATTTACTACTATACTGAATATTTTTTCTTTTATATGTTGTGTATTTAATTTCTTCTAATTTTTCACATTTCATTCAGGTAAAATTACTACTCGTAACAATGAAAACGGTAAGTTCCTTTACAAAACATGAATTTAAATAAATATAAATTTCAATATTTTTAATAATATATTTTTGTAGAAATTATATTTCCTGCAACTGTACCAGGCGGGATTTATACAGACTTGAATAAAGCAAACATTATACCAGATAATTTTGTTGGAAATAATGACATAAGAAATCGTTGGGTTGGTAATCAGTCGGTTACCTACCATAAACATTTTTATGGTAATTATTTTGTCATATTTTTAATATAACAACATACAAAGTGATTCTGATTTTCTAAAATTTGTGTCATAGTTAGCGATACTTTGCTAAATGCCTCTAAAGTGATACTCATCTTTCATGGTGTGGACACATTTTCCACAATCTCTTTGAACGATCAGAAAGTTGGAGAAACATCAAATATGTTTTTACGATATACGTTTGATGTAACACATTGTTTAAAAGTAAGTAATTCAACTTCTTATAAATACTTATGGCTCATCATTTCACTTTGTATTTTCAGGAAGGAGAAAATTTACTACAAGTCTCCTTTTCTTCTGCTGTTAAAACAGCTGAATCTTTATATAATGAACAAGCATCAAACTATATTGTTCCTCCAGTATGTGTTCCAGATACTTACAACGGAGAATGTCATGTGAATCATGTAAGAAAAATGCAAGCAAGTTTTTCTTGGGATTGGGGTCCAGCTTTTCCATCGATGGGCATATGGTACATTCGATTGATTTATTTTATGCGCATTACCTATTACCACATATCAACTAAATAATATTCCAGGAAGAGCGTAGAATTACTTCCTATAAATGAGATTCACATCACTGACGTTACAACAGATATTTATAAAGAGGACGATTTTTGGAATATTGTGATAACAGTATTTATTAATAGCGTTTCACAAGAAAGTAATAAACCTATACCTTGCCATATCTCATCTGTTCTTTATGTCAATGAACAATTAAATGTTTACAATTCTACCAATTTAATAATAACCAACGTACCAAATAACCAATACCAAGTAAATAAAATGAACAAATATGTAGAAGCAACCGTTCTTAAAATTCCTACGGTAAGTTACTATCATTAAAATATATTAGCGTGAAAGCAATCAATTGATATCTATTTTTAATACAATAAATTACTATTATGTATAATAGAAATTTATACGTAATTGGTGGCCAAATGGTTACGGTGATCAAGTTCTTTATCCATTAACTGTGACCGCAACAACACCCACCGATTTGAAGAAGAAAACAGTAAGAATTGGTTTCAGAACAGTAGAACTTGTTCAAAAACCGCTTAAAAAAGGATTGACCTTTTATTTTCAAATAAATGGTGTACCAATGTTTGCAAAGGGTAGCAATTTCATTCCAGCTAGCATTTTTCCTGAACTAAGCGCTGAGCCAGAAAAAATTAAACATTTATTAACATCCGCTAAAGAAGCAAATATGAATATGCTTAGAGTGTGGGGTGGTGGTCTTTATGAATCTGAACTATTTTACGATATGGCTGATGAATATGGAATCATGATTTGGCAAGATTTCATGTTTGCATGTGGAATGTATCCCACTACAACAACATTTCTTGAATCAGTTAAGGAGGAAGTAATACAAAATGTGCGAAGATTAAAAAATCATCCCAGCATTGTTCTCTGGGCTGGCAATAACGAAAACGAGGCAGCCTTGTACGGAAATTGGTATGGAACTGGTACTAAGCCGATATACAAAACCGATTACATCAAACTTTATGTAGATTTGATCAAAGAGACGGTAAACCAATTAGATTCTACAAGACCATTTCTAGTATCCAGTCCTAGCAATGGATTATATACGGAACAATACAATTACGTTGGAAAAGATCCATATTCAAAATTATATGGGGATGGTAAAATATATATATTTTTGTTTCAACATGAAAACAGTATGTATGTTTGACTAAGAGACATATATTATTATTATAGTTCATTACTACAATTATATTAACAATGGATGGGATGTACACCAATATCCCCGTGCAAGGTTTTCATCCGAGTATGGATTTCAATCGCTGCCATCAATTTACACTATGTCACCAGTTACAGAAAATACTACCGACTTAAACATAGATAGCAAATTTATGAAACATCGTCAACACTTGGCATTGGGGATATCATTTTTAAAAAGTCTTATTTTACAGAATTTTGAAATTCCTAAAACTCCAAATGATATAACAGATTTTGTAAACTATATTTATTTGAGTCAAATCAATCAGGCAGTTTCTGTAAAGATACAAACAGAATTCTACAGGCAATCGATGTCAGAATTAAATGAAATTGGAGAAGGAATGACAATGGGTGCTTTGTATTGGCAACTAAACGATGTTTGGCAAGCTCCATCTTGGTCTTCTATAGGTAATTACAATTACAATTTTTCGATATAAGGTAAAATCTAAATGTATTTTAATATCACTGATATTATATCAATAATATTATTATTTTTAGATTTTAATGGACGATGGAAAATGCTTCATTATTATGCCATAGATTTTTTTGCACCTGTTATAGTTGCCTATTACGCTAAAAATACGGATCTTTCAATTTATATTGTTTCTGACAAATTAAAACCAATAACAAACACTACTTTAGAAGTAAATCTTTATACGTGGAACAGTATGACACCCATTCGATCGTATGTTCACTACAATATAACTGTAGTAAGTACATAATAGAAATGTGTATTAATATATGTATGCAAAAAGGAAGGATGGTTTGATGCGATTCATTTATAACATATATTTTCTAGAAAGCGAACGCAGCAACACAAATTCATGATAATTTACTCCAATATTCATGGATATCAAATTCTGCATCGCTTACTGAATGTCAGTCTGATAATACCGCTAAGACTAATTGTATTACAACGCTTACCTTAAAGGACCAAACTGGTTCCCAAATAGCACCAAGGAATTACATATATCCAACTAGTGTTTTCAAAACTGTTGCATTACCCATTGCTAATGTTTCTGTAAGTCTAGACCCGAATCTACAAACAAAAAATACAAGATTATTTATTTTTATTTAAAATAAACTATCATTTTAGGTCAAAGTAAAGAAGTATCGTTTACCTGGAAAATATTTTCGATATCCAGATTTTAGGCTTGAATTAACTACAAATAATATAACATTTTTCGTATGGCTAGAAACAAGCAATATTTGTGGTCATTTCTCGGAAAATGGTTTTCACATGTTTGAAAGTAATAAAAAGGTCATCTTCCATGCGTGTGAAAAGATTACACTATCAAAATTTAAAAAAAGTTTAAAAATCACTACACTTTCCGATGTTTATAATACGAACAAAAAGGTGTAAGCTATAATTTTAATTATTTAAATTTATGTACTTAATGTTTAGCGTGTTTGAGGAAAATATATATCACGATGTAAATAAATTTCGAATGCGATAAGAATAGTAAGTATAATCAAAATCATGCTGATCGCCAAATACACTAAATTTGACATGTTGATTGTTAACTGATAAATTTATCTATATATGTCGATGAATTATAATTGCATTTATTGATCGTTAATTACGTGTAAAACATTTTTAAACAAAATAAAATATTAATAAAACTGAAGTTAGTATGTTATTTATAATATCAAAACAAAGGAACAATATACAATATTCATAATTAATACAAAATATACATACATACATCCCTGTATATATATGTAGTTTTTGTGTATAAAAACTTCTTAACAATCGTAAGCTGTAATACGAAAAAATAGTATCTTACTTTAGAAGTTGTAAAGACTAGGCCTGTAAATGGATATAACAGTATATACCTACTTATAATATTAATAAGCGTAAGCTGAAACTTTTTATCGTTCATTTTACGAACCTTTCTTAATCACATTATTAGCAAATCACATTTTCGTAAAATGTAGGTAAAAAAAAATAAAAGCGATATTTTTATCATTAACAACAAGATAAAGCTATCATTTTTTTCAAAATTGCATTGTTATTTTAAAGAGATTCTTTGTATTTATAAAAAATCAAACTATTTGGGCAACCTATGCTGTTTGTATTATAAGCTTCATTTTTTAAGGCTTAGTAAAATGTTAGCAATTAATAATCTCGTTGTGTCTTTTAACTTGTTGCTACTCATTGCTTATGAATAGAACAATTCTTTCTAATGTTTAATTTCAGAATACGTGGGCATAACTTCTGATGGCGCTTGAAGATAACGACGACTCAGATTAATCGCTACCATTATACAGCAAAGTAATAAAGGACCAAAAATTGCTCCTTCTACTCCCAAACAGAAGATTCCACCTGCTATTGAAAGACCGGTAAGGTATGGATGTCCACCGCTATAATGAAAAATATCTCGGTTAAGTTAAAAGTAACCAAAGAAGATACATTGTTAATAATGATGTAAAAAATCAAGATACCCTTTAATTTCTTTGTAGAAATCGGTTACAACGATATTACAAGGAAGAAAGTGAAACATAAAAAACAAAATCGCGATCATAGATCCTTGAGTGAACCAAAGTTCCAAGGTGGCTGGTATGCAAGCAAAATATGCATCCAAAAATGGCACAGCGCCAAGTATAGTTGCTAAAGTTGACGGCAAATAAACGATTTTTACTTGGAACAAGTTATGTATAAACCATGTCCACATCCCGAAGAAGGAAGCAAGTTTAAATGTCGCAGCAAATACTCCGATTACTGCTTCTTGTAAAGCAATAGCAAATCTACAAATATAGAAAGTAATACTTTTTTTGTTATAGTTAATATGACGCTATAGTTTATTTATTTATAGTCCGACATACCCCTCAATATGAAGAGCGCTTGTTAATAAAAAAAAAGGTAGATTTGATAAAGAAATGTATAATACAGTAGTATAAATTATTATATAATAAAAATATATATAAAACTTTACCTATGACAACTAATAGGACTAAACGCTGTAGTAAATTCGACGGGTCTGTAAGTTTTGTCGCTAGAGCTAAGAAGATAGAACAACGTTGTGAAGAACACCACCTTTGAATAAAACGAAATTTTCATTACAAAATACACCGTAACTATTTTTAGATCATACGTGTTTTATGTAATTAATTATTTACCATACTGAGAGCAAAATTAAGTACTGCTGATCCACTCATAAGTATAATATAAAATAATTCTGTAAAGATTGTTAATATCACAGACATATTGCCTTTAACTATACTCCAAATGGAATCCAGCACCGACATGAAAATTCCGATATTTTCTTTTATGAAGTTCTGTATGCTAGTCATATTGAACAATTCTAACCAAAAGAAAGATTACAGCTGAATGTTATCATCATAATTGTTTCACTTATGCTTATTAATTGAAATATTGGGTCTTACGTAAAGATGTTTTTCCAAAACTTTCTGTGAAGCTTTCCCATACAGAATAGGCTGCCGTGACATCTACAGTAGGCCCAATTAAGTCTGAATTATCATTAGACATCATCCAAGCTTGATAAAGTCTATCCCAAAGTTCCAACACTTTCTTTTCTACTTGATCAGCTTTCGCAGAATCTAAATCTTTTACCAAACCTTTTATCTATATTAAAAAAATGATATATTACGATGAAAAAATTATTCAACATTTATGAAAATATATATGTCTTACCCCATCAGAAATAGCACTTCGTCCATATGTATATGCATTATCTAATACATTATTAACTGAATCTTCCCACTGTTCTGGTAACCAATCAATGTCTGGATTATTTAAAGATGAATTAAGTATTTCTCCAGTAATTTGGATGAGATGTATACCCTCTGTATAAACCTATGAACATGATAAAATGCTTAAAATTGAAAATAGTCAAATGCTTAAAGTATTTTTTGCATTAATACCTGTATTGTTATAAAAATGGATGTACAAATTATGAATATAATCAATCCCAAAATCACAGCAATTGTGGCCACAGAATTTACCGAGGCTTTCAATACTTCTGTTAATTTCTCATCAATTATTATTCCAATTTTGTATAAACCCCTAACGTTAGCTGGGAAAAGAACTTGCTGCCGTTCTGTGCACCAGGCTCTTACAATTTGTATATTATTATTACAATCATTCTTTATCCTTTTCCACAATCCAAAATAACTACCAACTTGCTTAACAATGTAAAAAGCTATAGGAATAATTAGGATATATATCATCCACCTATGTTTCCAAAAAATCATACCGATGCAAGAATACATTGCACCGTACATGTACTTATCAGTATCAACTTTGTCATCTTCCATGTCTACAGACATTCGTAATTCAGTTTTTAATCTTTTTAAGAAATAACGGTCATTTAACGACATGTAACTAGTGGAAGGAATATTATATGAAGACTGTAATTTATGATTTATCGATGTAGTATTATGTGCGTCCAGTGACATTGATTTTTTAGATAATTTTGTATTAAAGCCAGTATCACTCATAGCGGAAGACATTTTTGCAGTTGCTTCAGTTTCACTGCTCTGTCGAGTATTTGTAATTCCTACATTAATATTTTCTGTAGGATTTCTACTCCTCAATGGAGGTAGCGAATCTTCTTTCACAGATGCAACTACATTATTTGTCAATGTAAACCGTACTGCATCCATGAATGTCATGGGACTTCCTTCTAATTCTTGGTTCTCCATTACAATTACCACCTCATAAATAAATCCTATTAGGTATAATGTTTGCAGTACTATAAATATAATGGTTCTATATGCACCCAGTATATTAGAAACATATAAACTAAGCATAAACCACATGAAAAATGAAGCATTACGAAACTGGATGGAATTATATGGTGTCCAATAAATATATAATATAGATAAATATCCGACAAACAAAAAAGCAATCTGCAAAAGAAAGTATGATAATTTTAATATGTTAACACTGTGTATTTTATCAAATATTTCTTACACAGATAAAACTTACCATGCGCGTAGTACAAGCCACTATAAAACATAGACAAATAATATTAAAAATTATACATATGTTCCATATCAGGCAACTTAATACAGCAGGTGTATAATGGTATACACCTAGAATTAAGATTCCCAGCAAAAATGTACTGGCGATATATTTAATGTATGTCCGTAAAAATGATCCCAAATTATCAGAAATTTTGTCTACTATTTGTAAAGGCAATAATGTTAAATTTACTACCAAAGGTGTATGAGACGACTCTGCTTTCTCAAACCATGATTGTACAACAGTTGTTAATGAATATTTGAAGGGGAATAGGACAGAACCACACAGTAAAGCCCAAATTAAAGGTTTTATAAACGGACTCAATATGATATACAATCCGTACCCGGCTGCTGAAACCAAGCACAAAAGAAACAGTGCCACGGCATTATAAATGCCTTGTTTTAAGGCTTTCTCATGACCCGTACTGAAATTTGACAGCATGTTAAAAAGGTTATCCATAGGCGATAGCGTACTACGCATTGTATATACGTAATCTTCGTTTAGAGCGGTATTATTATTTAATTTTGAAGTTCGTTATTGTGTCACGATCACTTAAGAGAAATAAAAAAGCTAAGTTAAAGAGTTACATTTTACTTAAATGTAACAAGAATGAAGAAGTAAATCCAGTGACAAGTTATATACAAATCTTAGGTTGCGGTATGCAGTATACAGTATGCGATAAGTGCATGAAATGGTATTGGGGAAAAGTGGATAAACTGATAAGTACATAATAATTTTGATATGAAATGAATCATACATGAAAATTATTTTATCTATTTATAAACTATATTATATGTATATGACAGATAAGTTAGCAAAATTTATAAATAAAATTACTAATTAAATTATGGATAAAATCAAAAAGAAATTATCAACGATTACATTAAATACTTTTTAATTCATATTTTATTATGGTCTGTTAAATTGCATTAAGCGGATCAAATATTTATCTTACAGTTGAATTCAAAATTATTATGCAAAATTTAAAATGAAAAGACTTTATTTATCTTTGATCAAAAACTATACACCTTATTAAGTATACAAATGAATACAATAAACGTAAACACATGCTGGAGATACAAATCTGATAAAAGAATTTCGACATCTTCCGAAAATTGATAAAGTGATAATGTAGGACGCTCGAAGTATTTATATATCTTTTTTTCTTTTTTCTTTTTTTTTTTTTATACAGTCTTAACCCACCTCCGAATTTAATTACTCGAAAGCACAGGGGCCCTATTCTTTTTTTTTTTTATTTATTTAGAAATACGGAGATTATTGAAACACGTTTCATAAGACACAGGCATTCGTCACTTTTAATAATTAAAAATAAATGTTAATGCTTTTGCCGCATGTATAATAGTCTTACATTCTTTTCACTTTTTCTACTTATTTTCAAATTTTTGGTTGTCGTATTATTTGAGACTTCATACTGAACTCAATCGAGTATTCGATTAGAGAGTTAAAAATATTTGATTTGGTGGAAAAATCCATTACAATACGTGTGCGTGTACAGTACGCTTGTCATATTTGTATTTGTTGCAAACCAGCGAATAGATCTAATCACTAATCACAGTATTTTCATCACAAATATATACGTCAAATATTAGAAATACAATTTGAATTATTACACGTTATTAATTATGCTGCGCGTGGTACTCACTTACAGTTTTCTGTAAAACTAAACATGTTATGCATTTTTCACTTTTCTTTTTAACATTCGTTAACAAATGATGTTAATATACATTAAGAAAACGAACTTCTTAATGGATAACATTAACACACTTGCGAACAATGACTATTTCATTTATTTTTTCACCATTAATACTTATCAAATTCATATTACGAAAGTTACTGGTAGCCATCGACAATAGTTTTTAAAATCTATAGTTTATCTTACAATGCGCGCTCAAAAATCGTCACATTATCGTTCTACTATAAATTTCCTGACACATTTAATTGGTTTTTTCTTCTTCTTTTTTTTTTAACGTTCATTTCGTAAGTTAGCTAAAATCTTCTCCAAGACATGTGTGTAATTAGTTAATTAAGTAACGTTAAGATGTCGAGGAAACGGGGTAACTCGCACGAGAACACCATAGAATTTTATTTTAATAACATTAACTGCTTTCGCTTTGTCAGTCATTCATTAAATTCTCGCTACATATCAGATCATCGAAATTAAAAACATACATAATGATTCCTCAACTTTTTAAAACGTGGACGAGTTATATTTTAGTGCCATTGTCTGACAGTATAAGCTCAGTTACGACGAAAACATGTTTCTGGTTTTAACAAGCGCGCTACCAGCGTCACATACAGTATCCTACAATTTATGTAAAAATCAAGTTTTGTTATATAATTTGCATAAAAATATAATACGCAAACGCCGTCTAAGCTCTGAAATTATATTACTTTGTTTTGTTGTTTTACAATTAAAAAAAAAAAGAACAAAAAAAATGGTCTTCGAATTTTCAAATTGAACGTTGGTAACGAACGCGTTAATTGTACATCGTATGCACTTACGCAGGTATTGAAAGCGTATTATAATAAATTACGATTTTGTATTTAAACGATGTTACAGAGCCGGGTAAAACAGTATTTCGAATATTATTAAAAAAGAGAACCATTTCAAGAAACTTATTTCACCGAGTAATCACAGCAGAATATTATCAATGAAATATATATATATATATATATCTATGAATTTAATCCAAATTATGTATGATCTCAAACTGACGAAATATATTTCTTGAAACACGTATGGTTTATTGCTAGAAATACTATTTTACTGAGCAGCTAGGTTGACAAAAAATTCTAGCCCGCGTTTGTGTCTCTTTTTTTCTTCAGTAATAAAAAAAAATATTGCCGAGTGAATCATAAATGAAATTTTAATTATACTGATCTTCTCTTACATACATAAGAGTTCCAAAATTGCTCGATAAACGACGGTAAAGCACTCTGTTTACGAAACGAGTTGGTGAAACGGAAAAAAAATAATAATAATAATGTATGTATATACTATGCATATATACGTATCTTCCTTTTACTTAATGGCGCATGATTACTATGTAATAATAATAATAATAAATACAATAAAGCAGTACACATAAATTAAACGCATACATTAACAAATTTATACAGATATGTTTTCAGCTTTGTTCATCAAATGTTGCAAGAAAACCATCTTTGAATTTTTTTTAAAAATTTTCACAACTGTTCATTTGTGATGTGAGATACTCTTGTTGCTTACTGTTGCACAAAGAAAGAGAGCGATTTACCAATCTTATTAACAGCAAATAAAAATTTTAATGTTAGTATGATAGCAGTTAAAACTTTGTTTGAAAGTTAAATTTAAATTTAAATTTCTTAGGTTCTTTATAATTCACGAATAATATGCGAGGTACCATTTTAGTAATTAAAATAATTATAATTTGTTCAAAACGTAAACTAATATATATTTACGATACTGAAAATCTATCGAAATTGTTAATACGATTTATTTGTGAGAAGAAAATAAATATTTTCTGTTTGCGTGTACAACAGATACAAGAGAATGCGCCAATACAATCTTACGCATAAATTAGTTTGACGAATGTTGGATAGAGGTGCAATAATTTTTATAATAAAAAGCACTCATTTATAACTTACATTACATGATTAATTATTCGAAAACGTTAAAATTATGATGAAAAGTATATTACAATGATAAATTAATGAAATGTGTAGATCAATACGTAAATAATATTTGAACATACATAGCTTAAAAGTTGACCAAAAAAGAAATACTATTATTTTATGTTTTATGAAAGTTTGATAGAACCCTGTAGTACCCCTAAAAATTGAAATAAGCATAGAAAAAATGATTGTAGCTTCAAGAAAGTTTTCACAGTTGTGTCTCTTAAACTATCTCAAGGCATTTCACAGTTCCTGTTACAGAATACTGAGCGGGTTATACATACATATTACTGTACATATAAAAATGTACCTAAACGTTGCCTGGAGATAGGTGATCTCACAGCACTAACGAACATTTAATTATGTAAAATAAAAATTGTTCAATCCCAATTAATCATTTCATTTCTTTTTCATATGTTAATTGAACTTAAGTCAGTAAAGCTATCTTATTTACCTACATTTGGAAAATAAATTGCATTTGATACATACATATATGGTAATATATATGCATCTCATTCTTTTTTTTTTTTCTTTTTATAGAACACAAACGCACTAAAATTTGTCCATCTAAATCTTGAATGTATAACTGAATTTTCAACCTGTTATCTTGAAGAACCACACAATTACACATAAACTTAGTCCTGTATTATGTGCTTCCATGATCAAAGCACCATTCAGAAACACGTACAGAATTAATTACTTTTCGTTTGCAATTGCACAATTGTTTGCAGATCGATTATAGTTTTCTCCAACATTTCGAACCAGGAAACGTTAGTTAACGAACATCGTAACTGACTCGTGCAATTGTTGCTTGTCACAGTGTCGATTAAACCCGAAGATATCGTGGTGATACTGGTAGGAATAGTCTCTGATTGAATAGTACTTCTTGATATGGTTTTATCGTCCCCAGAATCAGAAGAGGTCATATCGTTTGTTTCCGTTTTATCCCTTTTTTCGATGTTTATATCAGAAACATTCTTCTGTTCGTTCAGTTCTTTTATCGGTAGATGCAGTTCTTTGTCGGTTGTTTCGCTGTCTTCGTTAACGGTAAATTTACGTTTTTTCGTCGGAGCTTCTACTTCCTGTTGACTGGAATCCTTCGTTTTAATGGCCCTAGTTCGAGATAGCAGCGTTTCTAAAGCTGGTAACAAACTATTCGGCGGTTTCAGTCTTGTACTACTGCTATAAATAAGAGCCAGTGCTCTCAAATCTCCGGTTAATCTGTGTGCAGACGCTTGAATATCTACCGCCTCCACCATCGCCACCATCGAGCTGACTAAATTGTCAATAAGTAAACAAGTTTGTTCGGTTAATACGTGATTAGCGAGTTTGGGAAAGAAAGTCTTGAAGAAGGCGTGAATCGCTGGTATTCCTAACGAGGATCTTTCGTCTAATAACACAGCATCTACATAGTCCACTGTATAGGAAGAACAAAGAAGGGATGCAATGTGCTTTCTGTCTATGTGTGTAGCAGCATGTACGTCTAACCATAATCTAGGGAACAAAGCTAAGTGCAATGGAACACCTGCAATTAAACGATTTCGTTAAAGAGTATTGTCAGTGTTACGATTCTTAAGCAACAAGTTGTGTTTACCTTCGAATCCTAACATAGCGCTCAAATTAACTAACGTATCAGTCATACAGTCGTTATTGATTGCTAATCTGCACATTACATCAATGAGTTCGTGATACGGTAAATAAAATTCAAGCAAAGCGTTATCGTATTCCGGATCTACTCCTTTAGAAGCTTCCAGCTGAGAGTGTGGCACAGCCATTTGGACCATCGGCCTGGCAGGTCGGGTAGGCATTTTTCCTGGCGGAGTAGATCTTCGTGGAAGATACGGGCCGGGTGGAACGGCGGCATGAGACTCTTGAAGTGCTGCATGGCAGTGTGAGAGCAATGGAGCTAAAATTAATATCGCTTCGGCCGGAACAAGCATGACGAGTTCTTTCAGAAGATCAATAGCAAGATTTCGCATATCTGGAGGATTGTACGTGTTTAATAATGTAGCTAATTTTCGTAAAATATCCGGCCATTCTTTACAATTTGCTAATATGTTTCTAGCATCGGGCCCATCTCTAGCGGTTCTAATACATCTGACCAGCTCCACGATAATGGCAATTAATTCGGCCAAGTCTCCAGCAACATGACACGCTGTTGCTTCATGATACATGATATGCAACATGTGAAATGCTTCCAAAGCCATACTTAATCCTCCGTTATATACAACGTAGAGACGATCATCATCCGATTCGATGAGAATACTATAAAATATTGATAAATAAGTACATACTAATACATTAATTTCTGTTTGCTAAATAGCGTGTGTAAAAATATATAAAGATTTTATAACATATTCTACCGAAATGCAGAAATAAGTGTAGCCCAACAGGATCTCCCGTCTAGTCCTTGTAAGTACGATGATAATGTTCCCCTCCTAAATGATGCAATTTCGGCTTCCTCTTGTTCTGTTTGATCAGGATGTCTTGCAACTAATAATTGCATCAATTTGAACAATTCATCCACTGCCTATAACAAAGAAGTTATATTTTCACATATCACTATTACGAGTAGAAAATAATCAATGAATATAAAATCGTACAGTTGAATACTGAGTAGGATGAGGTGTAATGTTTTTGAATGCCCATTGAATATTCTGATGTGCAGCTAATTGTCTCGTAAAAGTTCGTGACTGTTGACAACAAAGTCGTAATAAACCATAGTAAGCGGGTAACATCACTCTATTAAATAATACTACATCCTGGTCCTCATGATCAGCTCTAAAACAAAACAAAACAAAAAATCGAAAAGATCTTATACCATATAAAAGATTTAAAAAAAGTTGTCTACCTACTACTAATACAAAAATGATTATACTTACAGTATGTAGTTAAATGCAATATTTTTAGTTATGTGTGGATTATGAAGTATGAGGGCAACATTTTCTGGACAATCGGAGCACACATGATACCAAAACAATAGTACGGCTTGTTTATTATGATGCACTGGAATGCTAGGCTCAGAGAGTTTTGGATGAAACAGCGTCCATAAATCATTCAAATACTGTCCAAACTGGAAGTAAATATTTTATAATGTAATAATTATATTACACTATATAATGTTATACTTACCATTAGTTTTTCCGTTTTGGACACAATGCAATATGTGAGCAATGCAAAGTAGGCAGTGAGTTTCATTGTACCATGGGTCTGTATATCAATATAATGCCTTGCGGGTTGCAATAATCTTAAAAGTGCTGTGTATATTTGATGCAATATTAAAGTGGCTTCCGATGACAATTGCAATTCTCTAGATGTATTGCAGCCTAAACCTAATCTGTGAGCACTGCGATAACCCTGTCTAAAATGAGTCGATGGAACCAGCGATACGAGAAGAAAAGCAGCCGCGGAACGAACTCTTTGATTTGAATGTTCCAGCAAAAAATGTTGTAACCAGGTGTCCAATCCTTGTAACACCCAAGCGTGTGCAAGCTTGCTTCTCGTTACAGCTAAAGCTAACCATTCTAATGCTCCGTGTGGCGCAACTCTAGCTGCTTCCCATACTCTGCCCAATATTAATTGAGTCATACAAGGTAAACCACTTGGTCCTGAACTCTCCGTTAGCAATGTCAGAAGTTTGAAGAACGGTTGACACACGTCTGTATGCTTTGTTATAGCTTGGAATATCATGGTTATAATATGTATGGCTAATCTATCGTTCCAACGACACAAAGATTGTATTAAATTTCGTGTTTGATTCAAATTAATAACATCTCGCGTTTGTTGATACAAAAAAGGAAATCCTTTGCCCCCTGCCACGGCGCTAAGATCACCCGGAGACAGTGCAAGTCTAAAACATTAATAAAAAACAAAAAACAAAAATACAATATACATGTATATACAATTTTATGTTAGGTAAACTGTAAAAGTTTAAATTATTACCTATGATCAGGTCCCCTGCTACGTTCAACCAAAGTTGCTATCAAGGTGATCATTTTATCTAGAGAAGCAGGTCTCAACTTTTCTGTTGGCACAGCAACTATCTCTTCTTCTTCTTCCTCTTCGCTAACTGCATCAACAAATTCATGCGTTTTATGACCAAGATAAAAGTTTACCATAGTCGATATGGCTTGTACCCTTATCAGAAATAATGTTTCTTCCTCGCCCATTTTACTAAATTCATATAAAAAACTGAAATATTCAGTGAGATGTTTTAAATGTTGTTTCGCGTGTTCCATCAGGGATAAAAGCATTCTCACGAATCGTGTTACGCACGACCGTGTGCCGACGGTATTTATGTCGTTCTCTTCATCGCATAGAAGATATAAAGGTGCTTGAGTAGCGCGCAATCGTTGTATCACATGAATGCATAGCCTTTGGAACATTTGTCTTACCATTTGATTAGGGCACTTGACTAGAATTTGAATTGGCCACCATGAATCTCCAGCCATCCTTTCAAGGAATCTAGCACATGCACCAGCCGAGCCATTGAATTGTTTTGTCAATAATTCCACCCATTGCACCATAGTTGGTTTTTCTTTAGCATGGATAAAGGTTTCCATGAAAAATGACGTGGAAAGGTCTGCTGACATTTCTGTGATATCAGGCTGTACGGATAGCAATGTTTGTGGTATGTAACCGCATATCTGCCACATGAATGTAAAGTACGTATGTTCAAATATGTTCTTATCCTGTAGAAAGTGCATATTATCTTGCCATATCCAATCCTCCAGTTCCTTGTTTAGCTCTAACGGTGGTAATTTATTAGTATTTTTGTAAACTAACGAAGAAGATTGTCGTCCGTTAGGGCTGGAAACAGTAGCTTCCTCTTCTTTCGCCTGTTCACCAAGATCAGCGCACCATTCATAGAAAAGCATATATGCGGAATTAGTTTTTTCAAAGGTAAAATCCATGAATTTATCGGTAACAGAATCGTATGTTTTGTTCGTCATTTCTCCACCAAAGCATTCTGCTGCTATTTGATTCGGATCAAACGGTTTAACTTCAGCATCGTTGAACAAAAACCATTTGTCTTTATTAGGAGATGTACGATCTCTGATAAAGCTATAGTAGTGGCCGCCATCGGCTGTACCAGTATGAACTGTAACACCGATCAAATCGTATTGGTAATGTTCCATTTCTCCTTCTTCGTCGTCATTATCCAATCCTGTTTGACAATCTCCTTCAGATTTCTTCTTTTCGGATGCTTTCTTTTCCTCCTGATAATGCTGTGGCATAAGCTTCTTCTCAACGTATCCAGACATATCTAGCCTCAACGGAAAACTAAAATGTGTATTAACTTTCTCCTTCAACATAGTTCCCATGTTGAATGTGTATCTCATCGTATTAAAGCACAATATATGCGGCAATTTTTTGAAACACGCTCTCTTCTCTGCCCTTGCTTTTTTTCCACACTGCGAACATGTATACATATTGTCCCCTTCTAAAGTATCTTTAACTGTAACTTCGTCCAAGCTTTCATAAAGGTTTCTCATGTCAGCCACCTGGCAACGAACAGTGTAAAATTCTTCGAGCGTTCTGCTTACGTGTTCGCAATCTAACGACACAACATTATTAGATATCACACCACAAAATAACGTCTTCACTAAATTTTTCAAATCCGATGTCATCTCTTCTAACTTGGATACAAGATCTATGAAGAATTCGGCCATGTCTTTCTGTTCGCCGGTATTAAGAGGCTCATGATTCATGGTGTACACGCGACAGAAGCTCCTAGGATTGTAAGCCTTTCTTTCAGATTCTAAAAGATAAGCAAACATTCGTTGCAATTCTCTCAACGTGAGCTGATGCTTGTTAGCTCGATTGCAATCAGCGCCCAGTATAGAAACGCGTGCCTGCGGCATCATGTACAAATGTTGCATGCAACTAGCCATGTAACAAGTGGCACCTAAGTTTGTCAACCCCACGTATCCGCAATCGGAGCGTCCGTCCTCGTGTGGCCAGTAATCCCACGGATATGGAGAATGAGGGCCAGGTTTATGTTGGGCCAACAATTTTTCATGAAGAATCTTGTAGTTATCAGGTGCAGATTTGACGAGTTCAACCAACAGATCAAAAGCTGCCGATCTGGAGACTTGGCTTTTGCATTTCGGTACGTGTTTCGATCGAGGATTCGGTAACGCGAACAGAAAATCAAATACCTCGTGGAGTAAATTTTGTCCGATCTTTTCTTGCTTACAAGGCGGGTTGTGTGTCATAATGTTACAAGTGAGATTTAACAATCCAACCAGACCATCGTCTTCCACCGTGTTATGTCGTGTCTCAAGATGTTCTCTATTTAAAACGGAGTCGATCACTCTGATCGCCAGAGCCTCGAGATCTATTGTTAAATTAGAATCGTCTGAACTTTCCTTAATAGCTTCTTCCGGAAGGGAATCAACTAATCGGCAAACGAGCCAAAAATAATCTCTGCAAGCGGGTCCGTACGGTTCTTTTCCATCGTCCAGTACCGGATGTAGATGTAACGGCAAATCTGGTTTTCGATGCGAGGGTTGCATCGCTTCTGCAATCACAAGATGTTCCAGTAACGTATTTAACATTGGTACGATCAAACTGGAACTGTCAGAGTTGTCGTCTTCGGATCCTGTAGTGCCCAAACATAATCTATACAATGCTGTACAAACTTCTCTTCTTACCGCAGGTTCAGGATCTTCCAATACCAATCTCCTTAGCCAAGTCTTTCCAAAGGGTTGTGGCGATGAGAATAGATACTGTCTAACTGTTTCATCGCTGTGTACCCAACAAACTAGCAAGGCCATCGTATAGTGAATGACTTGAGATCTTCCAAAGAGTCCTGTTTTGTAATGATTCGGGTCTCTAGGTAATGATGCTTCGTTCAATATATTGGTTATTCGTGACATAACAGCTTCAACGTTCATCATTGAAAGCATCGCTTCGCTTAGTTTAGGTACCAGCAATTTGTCGGCTTTACTTCGTTTCTTGTCTTCTTTAACAACACCCAGGTAACACAGTTGTTTCAATAAACTAGCGAGGCAGTCCTGCTGCCACTCGCTACCATCTCCCTGCTCCAAACAACCGGACATAAAGATATCGAACAAATGGCGTAAACCTCCGTGTTGAACGAACAGCGTAGACCAAGCAACATCTTTCTCTTTATCTTCGTGGTTATCGTCTGCTTCACCTTCAGCCTCGTTGGTGGTTGCAGAGGGATTTACGATAGAAGGTTGACTCGTTGTACTGCGTCTACTCAGGGATTCCACGATATACAAAGAATACATTAATTTTTGAGGACTAGCAGGATCTAACAATTCTGGCAATGTTGTTTCTCCTAATTTCTGAAAACCTCTTAACAAAGTGGGACTGGTTGGTAACAAAGTTAACGTGTCCCAAACCCTCCTCGAAAGTACTTGAGCCTTTGTATGAGGAATCTCTTGGCCTCCTTTCACCACAGTTTTCATAGCACTCAATGTTCTCATTAATGTGAATAATTGTTCAAAATATTGTGGTCGTAATAACAACAATGTTGGTAAAGATTCTCGAGGTGGTGGTGGCAAGAGGGATGGCGAGTCTACGTCTCGTTTATTGCATCTACCTGTACCATTACCTCGACTGGCGCCGGGAGAAATGAATAC
Organism: Stelis phaeoptera; assembly: GCA_943735885.1. NCBI lineage: Eukaryota > Metazoa > Arthropoda > Insecta > Hymenoptera > Megachilidae > Stelis > Stelis phaeoptera. The sequence goes on along the minus strand of OX030939.1, from coordinate 5,749,230 downwards.
TAGCTGGCCATCCTTAAAACCCATTTCTTGCAGTGTTTTCTCATCGAAATCGATAGTTAACTCTTGGCCTTGAGTGATCATTCTAATGGGCCCGTCGGTTAAAAGAGATCCCAATACTGAACTGTTATTCTGACTTGAATTGGTGGTGGATGATGACTTTTCTTGATTATTTTGAGTATCATCCCACCATTTAGCAACTTCAGCTCTCAAATCAGCCACATAATCTGTACTGAAAAGAGTGAAGCTTGTTTTCTCCGGAATTCCAGCCGGTTGTACGAATATTCTTAACTGCTGGCCCTTCTCCGAAGTGTTCATAGCCACGTGACTACCAGCACCTCTACCTTCCAATATCCAGCGACGCAAATGATACGCATATCGTTTTCGGAAAGCTTCCAAGTGCGTTCTTAACAGTAACAAAGCTCTTTGTATGCAACGTAAACTGGCTTCTTCGTTCGTTTCTAGATCGGCGCTAGCCGCAGCAAGATGAGTCATACATTGTGAAACAAATTCTGCTTCTTGGGTTAATTGTCTGGACATGTAATATCCGTTTAGATATTGTATAGCCGCCATACTAACGTCCGTACTTTTAGCTTTCAATGCGATCCTCCATAAGAAATCCATACCGACCGAGTCTACGTCTCTCAAAGGTCTATCCAAATGTGCAGCCGCTAAACGAGCCAAGTTGCACAATTGTTGAAAAAGACTGAGGCCAGTCATGCTGATAGTCTCCGGTGGTAAACTTGGTAATTTACGCATACACAAATGTTTAAGCGTATCCATTCCGAGAGCGTGTTGCTCGGTCGATTTTGCCTGACTGAGTAACCAACTGAAGAGTTCATCGGCACACGTTGGATCTTGTGACAAACATTGCCATAGTATATCTACTTGTTCAAGGCTCAAGCGGAAGCAATCAGGTGAACCCAAAGGTGAAAAAATCGAGGATAAAAACTGCAATCGAACTTGTATCTCCGTTTGATGAGAGTATAAACTATTTTTCGGTCCTGTACTAGTATACGTCTTTAGATTATTGAAAAAGTGTTTCATCATTCCACGTTCGCGGTCTGCCCACGTTGTTATCGTATGCGCATCCATTGCACCAAATTGTTGAAAACTGGCAAATAGTTTAGGTAATAATCGTAAGGATACAACTACAGAACGATTGGTAGCAAGATTTTCTAAACAACCTTCGATGAATTTCATAGGTATCAACCGATCAACATTGAAACAAAGAAGATTACATAAAGCCTTTTCGGCTTCTAATGCTAACCCTTCTCCTAGCTGACCGATTTTGTCATCTTGTAAAAGATCCCATAATAAAGTATTTCCAGGTTTGCAAACGGTGTCCAAGTTGAATTGAGAACTAACTCGCGTTACTGTCTGACGGATACTTCTCACCTGCGGAGGACGACAAACGGATCGTCTGATCGTCATTGTTGGATGAGAATGATGGGGATGATAAGCCTGCATTTGTATCGCTGTCAAATGACGTGCAGCTAATTGAGCTAGCTCTTCTTCGCAACCACTTTCTTCACCATCAAAATCTGCCATATTTTTTTCACTTTTATTCGATATTCTGCTGCTATAAGAATACGCTTCCTCGTCTGAAAGCATTTCGTCTAAACCGGAAGGTAAAAACGTCGGACCTGTAGCGTGTACTAAACCAGCCAGCTCGGATATAACAGCACCAGGTCCATCTGCCGCTGCGAGTACACCAGCTACATCACTATCGTCTTCGTCGTGTGAGGTATCCGCAGAATCAGGAGCCCGATCTACATTATGACCTACTAATGACATATATTTATGTTTATTAGCTCTTCTTAAAATTGCCGCCGTTGTCGGAACTTGTTGATCACTCGAATCCAAGGCCATTGCCTGTTGCTTCGCACGATCTAACGCATCAACACCTTTCGGATCATCGATAGAAACTAATCCGCCAGTACTATCCAAAGTACTACTTAACACGTCATCGGCTCTATTTTTCATATCCAACATCAAATCTTTCGTTTTCACACCACTATCTTGGTTAACGATATCTTCCAAAGTTTTATCCACGGTAGCTAACGAACGCTTCTGTGGCTTCTTTCTTTTCCTTAATACTTTCCTCTTTCTCTTCTCAACAGCAACTGTTTCCTCTGCGTTTGATTTTTCTGTATCAGCTTCTACATCTGAACCACTTTGCTTTTCTTTCATATCTTGTATACTACATGTAGAAATTTTCATTGATTCAACAAGGCATTCTGACTTATCTACTGTAGAATCTTCTGTTTCATTTAACGTTGTCTGCACAACTGTTGCACCCATACCTTTTGCTTTAAAAGGACCTATTAATATTCATGTTCTGATTATGAGCATTTTATGATAAAAGAAATGTCACTGTTATATATAACATACCTTCTCCGTCACTACTATCACGTCTTGCTTGTTTCCTTGGTGAAGGTCCTTCGGATGGTGCAGGACTTGGTTCTTCTTCGTCTTCATCTGGACTACTTCCATCTATCCCGCTAGGATCACTGGTACTACTACCACCAATACCGCTAGTACCTCTTAAAATGTCTCGATTTTTTATAGATAAACCTCTTGGATAACCTGATCCACCTGCTGTCCAAATAAATTTTATCAAGGCTGATGCCAGAAATAAACTTTGCTCTGTATGGTCCTTTGGCTCTAATTTTCCTAACAAAGAGTACAAATGTAAAACTGGAGTAGGAGCCAAATGTTTTACTAAGGGTGCCAATAAATCATATACAGGGCGTCCACAGTGTTTTAATTGTGCAGCTTGCCACATAGTATCCATGTCTGAACATGTGATTCTACCTTCCATAGCTAAGAAACTTAATACAATGTGGCTTTGTTTAATAACTTCTACGTGCAAATTTGGTCCAAATATATGAGCTATTATATTATTTTCTGTTAACCAAGCAGCCAATGCATGACCCACTTGTTCCACTTCGGCAACAGTTTCGCTATTACAAAGTTCATTGAATGCAGTGATATGAGCATTTATCTGAGCTATTCCTGCTAGTCGCATGGTTAAAGTTGTACTAGTAAAATATTTAAATGCTAGATCCAACCCATCACGATCGAAACTTGGTAAAACAGCATCAATGGGATCTTTTACAGCACTCCACATAAAATCTAAATTAAGAAAAAAAAATTGTCAATTTGCAATACAAAAAGGACACATTCATGGATGTACTAGGATATTATTCATTTTAAAATTTACCTGCCATTGTTCTAACCGCTGGTGTGCGTAATTCTTTATCTCCTAAGCGACACATGTATTTCATAACGCGACTACGCAATGGTATAAAAAGCTGAATAACACTACCATAATTCAACCAAAGTTTTAAATTACAAATCACTGCAACCATGGAGTGTGCAAGACTAACAGGTAATGTATTTTCCATATCAAAACAAGCAGACATTAAATTGAAGCCACCTTGATGACAAAATATAGAAACTGCCCTAATTAAAGGGGCTGGTACTTCTGGATCATGAGGTTCACAATACCCTCCTTCATCCTTTAAAAGAAATGAAAAGTAATGTATACGTTTGTAACCGAATAAAAATACTTTTTATAATGAAATATGATGTTACTTTTATTGGAGCTAACGGATTAATTGCACCACCATGTTTCATTGCAATATAAAGAGGAAAATTTAATAAAAATATTTTTGAAAGTAAATGAAATAATTTTTCTCTGTCCTGTTGAGACCAGTTTTGTTTTGTTTCTGTTTCTGTTTCTATTTCTGGTTCTTTATAATCTGCACTTTCTGATTTAGCTTCATCTGCTTTTTCCTCTTTTTCATCTTTTGATAATACTTTCCCATTATTTGTTTGTTGTCCATCTTGTTGTATGATTTGTAATTGTTGTAACGAACATAATACAACACTTTGAGTTAGGCGTATAAATCGATCAAAATTTTTTATTTCTCTATAACAGCACATACACTGCCTAGAAAAGTAAAGACATATTCTTTTAAAATGAAAACAAATTGATTACACCACATATTTATACTTTATTATAAATGGTTATTTTACATGTAAGAAATATAAATGGAATCAGACCTTTGTACCCATTGATTAACATAATGTAGTGTTGTATCCATATCCGAAATACAAAGCACTGACAATCCATCTTGTTCCTTTGATGATCTGTCATCGTCTAAATGTAAATTATAAATGAGAAAATAAATAACACACGAATCAAAATAAAATTACTAATACGAATGAAGTCAATTTAAAACAAAAAAAACATGTTTAAATTATTTCTTTGTCTTTTATGCTTAAGCAATGTCTACTTTATCGTGTCGTACAAATTTTGCTATTAAATACGACTTTTGAAAGTGTAGTGCACTCGAATACTGCTATTCTACGTTACATATTTAAATCTCAAAACACACATTCATGCATCAATTATCAAGCCTTAAAATCATATAGAAGCAACAAGGTTATGCAATACAATATTGTAAAACAAATCTGATAATGGAAGTAACATGTAAACATAAGTTAGATGCTTTCTCTACTATATTTATTCTCACATTACATATGCCATATTATTATTTGACATCGCAGAAAATGAAAGTTTGCAACATGCAACGTAGTATAATAGGTTAACATGAAAGGTATTGTACACATTTTGCTTACAGGAGAGTAGAAGGTCGTGAAAGTCAACACACACATCGCACATGGTTTCCTCTCTTTAGCCTCTGAAAGGCTTTTAATCACGTTAAGTTCATCACTCAACTTTACCACCGTCCATTCAAAAAATTAGTAATATTATTAAACATTTGTATTCTTGATTATCCTCAACAGTTGATTAATTCGTTAGTCACCATATTGCTTTTTTACGCAGCTGCGTTCACTTGCTGCTTACTTCAGATGATTAACAATACATATCTGCCTTTTCTTTTTTTTTTTTTTTTCAAAGTATCTTTTGTGTCTGTATAATATAATTTAATAAACGTAAAACAATATTTCCTTATTATTATAATTTATAAATATTCTTGTGCAAACAATTTTCTAAATATTTAGACTTGCAATTATCAATATAAATGTCATTATGACAGAAGACAGCTGATCGCCGCCATATTTTATTAAAACAATATGTTTAAAATTCTAAACATTCAATGACACATAAATACGAAAATACTATTGAAATGTATTTAACTTTAGCATTATTGTTTACAAATTACACAGTAAAATAATATAATTAGATTCTTGTATCGCATGATAGATTGTATTATTCTTTATTAGAGCAGCCCACTTTATAATAAATTTATGTTTGTAGTGGTTAAATAAACGTATAAATCATACTAACAATTGTAATAACAAATATATATTTTTATGCATACATGCATATATTACTGTCTTATCAGTAATAAATAACATTCAATAAATAGACTGACGATAAAGTAGAATATTTAATATTAATTAAATAGAATTTAATTATTTTATTTTGTAGATATAAGTTATACATAATCCTACTAATATTACAATTCTTAAAAGGATGATGCGTGTAACTAACAATAAATAATAAGTATATTAATTAAGCAAATGAGTCTGTATAGTAGCTACATATAACCTTTAAGATTTTTATTATAAATATTTAGTTGATAATGTATTAATCAACTTCATAATTGATTCGAATTTAAGTATAATAATTATAACATATTTAAGTTGAAATATCGTTGTATTCATATGTATGATGTGCAATACTAAAAGAATGTAATTAAATATGTATATATGTATAATACAGTCGATGGGAATAGTAGAATATACTGCTGCTAGCGCCAGTTGTTCAGAACTATGATAAACAAAGTTTAAAGCATAATATCTTATGGGATTTTATGGGATAATAATTTAACGTACACAGTTTTTGACGTGTGCGTCAGAACACAAAGTGTCGGGAAGTGCCATATTGTAAAGAATAAATTTTATTAAATAACCAAAATGGGTAGCACTGATAAAGCTGTGATCACGGGATTTATATGCAGACTTTGTAGTAAAATGAATCGTTTCGTGATTCACATATACGGCGAAGAGGGTGAAAGAATGAAACTCGCTGAAAAAATAAATGCTTACCTTCCAATTACGGTAAAATCACTTTCTATTCCCATAAATTAAAACATTTCACCTATCATATTTTTTTAAGGAAACTTACATTTTTCATTACACACTGTGCACTTTATTTTTTCATATTCAATTTTTATGTATTCTTAACAAATTGTAACTTTTACACATCAATTATTTTACAATTATAAGATATTATATTACAATGATTTACTTTATTCAATACCATATAAGTAGTAATAGTAAATACGTATATTTGATTTATAAACATTGAACTTATTACTTTTGTCATACAGGTAAACATGAATGATCCATTACCTAAAACGGCGTGTCTACATTGCATTGAACGATTAGAGGCACATCACGAATTAATGGAACAATTTATATTCGCCAAACGAAGGTTATTACCTAAAATAAGTCATCAACAGTAGCATTAACATCTATATAAACTGTTGATACTGTATCAACATTTAGCCCATCCTGATATTGATACATAAAATTGAAAGAGTTTCTCGCTCAACACTACTGAAGATTTTTGTATCTTGTCTCTTTATTTTAGTAATTTATTACTTGAAGAATAGTAAACTATCAAATGAAAAGATAACAATCCCCTTGACTTGGCAATTCAAAAGGTTATTTGCTTAATTAGTTACCTTTGAGCTATACGGATAATGCTCATCTTACAGAATTTAAAACAATATTTTTAATATATAAAATTCATTTATTGTATAAACTTTGTTTTTCATATCACTTGTTATAGCCAATTATTACCGATACAATAATTACTTATAAAATACATAAATAATTAGAACCTTTTATAGTTTCAAGGATTAAAACGTTTAGTTTTTTTTTTCTTAAATGGCAATGAGCAATAAAATCATGTGTATTAATATAAATGATATTTCAGATAAAAGCTTTTGGGTATACCTCATATTATTAGATTATTTAAATTTATATTTTATGTATTCTATACTTTGTTTAGAAAATATTTTTAAATCACTTTTTTTATCAATTAAATGTAGTACGGTTCCTTTAACACATTTATACTACCGATGTACAAAGATAAATAGATAAATATATTCAAGTGATTTCTTAAAATATTAAATAAAATTATATAAAATAATTTAATGTAGAAATAAAAAAAAAAAAAGATTTTAGTTAACAAAGTTTTTACTAATACTATATTGGATATAAGATTGCCAGTACTATGGAATATTAAACTGTTCATGTTCTGTTTACTAGGAAGTATATAAATACCATAATTTTTTAAATGTATGATAAGAAATATAAAAAATATAACATATTTAGATAATTATATTATATTTACATGTATCATTGTGCAAATTTCAACAAAATTTTAATGTTTGTTTTTAAGTTGCAATATAATAAATAATTTATAAAAATTTTCAAAGAACTTCAATTATAGTGCTTCATACTTTGTTATAATGTTTAAAAACCTTAACAATTATATAAAGGTAAACGACACTGTTATAATTTGTTAAGATAATATTTATTTCTTAACAATATCTGCTAACACAATTATAAATGTTATGTGGAACAATATTACTGGTTGGCGACACAATCCACATTGTGCTTACTATATGTATTACCTCACACGTAATTCATGATTTACAGGGAGAAAATTTGTTTTCAGAAGGCAAGGATGCATTCGTCACTCAAATTTGATTACCAACATATGTTGTTAAAGATTTTATAATTAGTCCAGAATTACTTTCTTTATTTTGTTTTGACAAATATTTTATGTTTATCATGAAAGGAATGAAAATAGAAGCTTTGCCATATCGGTGATCAAAACATGTATATAATAATTTTTTAATTTATTATTAACATCTATATCATAGTGTTTTCTTATACATATTGCTGCCTAAATGTATAATCACACATAAAAGTAAAATATGATAATAAATGATGACAGAATAAGTGGCTTCTATGTTCTCTGTATCTTGCCTAAGGTATTATACTTATTCACTGTTTTATTTATCTTGTAACTGGATAAAAGCAAACTATTATTATTCATAGAGATTTGTATTATGAAATAATTATACTATTTCGAAAAGATGTATAATTATTGTATTGCGTACAAGCATACTTGATGCAACGTAAGAAATGTATTACAAAATGTATAATGTTCCAGCAAAGATTTGTGCAACAAAGTATGATAAATGTTAACATTCGTAATTCTGTTATAAATTATTTTTCAGATTCATTTAAACTGAATTGTCTAATATGTATATTGTTTCCATTACCAATTTTGAAAATGAAAATTATCCAAATGTAATACTTCTATACATTACTATTACAATTTTATTATAATATAAATTAAATATAAACACAGCAATAATATAAATGATTTGTTTCAGTTTTTTGAGAATTGAAATATTCAAATTTTGTTTACTGCTCGATTAGGTTCGCAAAATTGATGAGTGCCGACACACATCCTCTTGGCTTCTTAAGACAAATACATAGTATGTGCTACTGCAAGATTTCTGAAACCATTATACAATAATATGCGTAGCTATATCTGTGTGCGATAAACAACTACTAAAACTTGACTTACGGAGAGTCTTTTAACACACACAATGTAAAATATGTACAAAGATTTTGTGGAGTCCAACTCCTAATTTTTCATTCATTTTTTTCTCCAATCAATGTGACCATGTTGTCTGATATCATAAACCAAGTCCATGACTGATTTACTTTTCTTTTTTTGTTTTTTATAAAAAATATATTATATTTATCTATATAAAATTTCATTCTCTTTTCAGCCAACATGTCTTCATACAAATTTAATTCCATTCAGGGGTATTTGATTTCGTTTCCTGCGATTTGTTTCTTAAGATTACATTTTTTTATTTTCTTTTTACTCACTGGGGGTACTTTAACGCCCAAATAGAAATATAAATGCATCTTTGTCCAATTACGATACACGACAATGAATGTCTAATACCTATCTGATGATTAAAGCACAATGGCAGCAATTTTTCAGATATAATGCAAAAGGCTGTAAATTGATGAATCCTGTTGAGCTGAATTCATGACAATTGCATAGTTGAAAATTCGACTCTATGCACTTTGTCAAGAAATTTATTTTCAAGTACGAATGTGTTCTTTTCTTTTCTTTTTTTTTTTTTTAATTATAAGAAACATTAACATCTCGTATTTTAGAGCATCTATAATGCGATATTTTATTTATGTTAATTATGTACATGAATTAAAGTAATTCTTTCGTTTTTTTAGAAGTTAAAAATTGTGCTATATCTCGCATTCATATTAATATACAATCATCCGTTCATTTCACAAATTGTTAACGTACAAACGAGCATTGCTTTTTATTACATTTAAAACCCACATTAAATTGCAACGTTTCGTTTCCTTTTTAAATAAAAAAATTTCTATTGTAGGGGTCACGAAGAATCTAATTACATACATACGTATATTGCAAACCACTATAACATTACTACCTCTAATATATACAAAATTTTCTATTCTAAGAAATATGTGGTAATTGTTGTTGCACTTGATATTGTTTTTTTTTTCTTTCTTTTATCGTCTTGAAAACAGCTCAACCGCAAAGGGTGCTATTAAGTTATAGTTGAAACGGAAATGACAGATGGCTTAGACAATTATTTGTTCCCAAGATGTCTTTACAGTAACATACTATCGGTAACATTTTTTTTTCTCAGCCTTTTCTTAAAAAAGAAGAATGAACGATGAAAATGATCATCGAGTTCGATAATTTGTACTTTGCATCTGAGCAGGTGAAATGACAAAATTGAAGATAAAAATTTTGTTAACTGTCAAATTACATTTCTGACCAAAACAATGTACAACACAAAAGCATGTATGAATATATATTTTTCATTCTGATAAATGTTCCTCCTTTATGTTAAACCTTAATATCTATATCTACAATTTATTATTAATGGGGGAAAAATTACCTAAGCGATGCTAGGTAGGTAAAAACTGTCATGAAATTTGCTGTGATCGAAGAGCGTGCCCGTACAATGATTCTTATTATCTTCAGATGTCGTATAAAAATTTGTTTAACGCAGATTAAGTGAGTTAAGACGTTTCGGGGCTGCTCATCACGAACAGGCTTGTTGCATTTCTGCTTTAGCTGCTTTTATAGCTGAAATCAATTTTTGATTTGTTCCATATTTATACAAATAAATTTTACGCAGAATTTCAATATGATTTTTTAAAAGTTTCTTTACAAGTAAATAAAATAATTACCTTCCCGTTCTCTTCTTCTTAATTTTTTTCTGCGTCTTTCGATAGCAGCGAGCTCAACTTTCACAGCGTTATACGTTTTACGCAATTCGGTTAATTTCTGCTGCAATACAGCTATCCTTTGACTGCCATCCAATTCAGGGTCTGTAATAAAAAATTAAAAAAGAAATCGGATGTTTTCTTTACATAGCATAGTTTAATTAAAATAAAAATATATGTAGACTGTACCTAATTCCACGTAGAAGTTATATTTCGTGGGTCTGGGTGATCTCGACGAGTAATTACTAAGTTCGGCAACACTGGTGATATTTGTATGATTTGTTGGTGCTGAATTAACGCCACACAGATTAGAACCTTCGCTCGTATCGTCGCTATCGCTTCCAGCACCGTGTCTACCGTGTCTACCGCTATGCCTTCCCGTCTTTTTACCACTGTTCTTATCACATTCTGAATGCTTTCTGTTCCTCTTACGCTTTTTAGGCGATTGCGTTTCTTCGATAGATCGTTTGGCTGGTGGTTTCAATATTCTATCCGCAGAATTTCCTTCTACGTTCGGTAACGTGTCGTCTTCGCTAAACCCTGGCCCTTTACCGCCACTATCGTTGTCTGCTTCAGAACTGTCACGATTGAGTTTCAAGTTATCCTCGGAAATTGGCGAGGAACCACCTGTTCTTTCCTCCCTTGGAGATCCAGAGATATTGGAGATACTTGAATCAGGCGTTGTTGGAGGAGTGTTGTCCATCACAGGCGCCGCTTCGTTGCTCTCTCTTCTTTGCGCAGGCATTAATGCAGGCAAATGATGATGCGATTGTTGTCTCACACCCAAGGTAGGGTTCTGTTGTAGCGGCAACGAAACTGGGACAGACGTTTCCACAGTTTTTGGCAATGCCATGCTGAGAGTAGCAACAGTACTGCTGGTTGTACTTTGTCCAGACGTAGGTGCACTCGCAAAAGGCATTTCCATCAGTACTATGCTACTTTCGGTGGTTTCAACTTTTGGAGGAGAACAGGATGGACCGGCGTTTATCTGTTCGATATTTTCAGTGATGGGTGCTGGCGAACCTGGTATTTCTTCTTCGCATAGCAAAGAATTGATTGCCTCTCCTTCTTCGTCCGTTTTCGTAACAGGTGTACTTTCAGGTTTAAATTCTGCAATGCATTCTTGTGGTTGATGCTTTAAAGTTTGCACAGATTTCTGCGTTTGTAATTTTGAATACCCTTCCTGCGTGTCTTGAATTCTATCCAATTCTGCTCTTAATTTGACGTCAAAGTTTGACGGAGTTTTTATATCTTGCGATTCTTCGTTATCGATTACTAACCTTTGTTCAGAATCGCTGCTATCTGCAGAGTCTATTATGTCTTGATTTACTATTTTTTTATGTTTCTCTTTCTCTTTTTCCTTTTCCTTGAGATCGTGGTCTTTAAATTCATCCTCTATCGTTTTAGGTTGCTCACTTTCCACCTGCTTCCATTCTTCTTCCTCGATATCCTGCATTTTCTTATGTTCCGTTTTTGCCTCAACAAACTTCTTCGCCTCTACTTCTTTCTTCAACTTAAGCTGCTGGAGTTCTTCCTCTTTTTGTTTAACTACTACACGCATCAATTCTCTGCATTGATCCTCGTCATTCGCTATTACTTTTTCCTCCTCCATCTTTTTATTCTCAATTTCCGTCTTAGGTCCAGGCTGGTCTTCTTTATTTTTTTGTACAACGATGGTATCCAATTTTTTCGGAATCTCCTTCGAAGGTTTCCAAATAATTTCTGGAATTTCTTCTTCTTTCTTAATGTCTTTTGTTTTATTACGAAAAGCCATGGCGGCAGAAAGTTTCTCCTCTATCGTAGATGTAGCTGGTAGCCTTGCACTGATTGGTGCTGGAGTCGTTACGATTGGAGACGAAACAGGTGTAATATCTAATAATTTTGAGTCGAGTGGTTTTAATTCTGGAGATTGTCTGTGTAACGGAGATTTAACGTTTTGTTTTTGATCAACGGACGTATTGGGCTTATTTGAAACTATCAATGTTAAATCTTCTTTTAATAATTCGATCTGCGGGCTTGTATCTTCCTTATTCGATTCCAGCGAATCGTTCATATCATTAGCAGGGAACATCTCTTGCTGATATGTAAATAAATTTTCTTGTTCTACTTCTGATACTTCTGTTTCTGATATTATCAAACGATCCTCCGAATCATCATGAATGCCATCGTCATCGCCGGGCAAATCGCTGAACAAAAGGTCTATTCCATTACTTATTTTATTCGTTTCTTCAGTGATAAGCGCAGGTTTCACTTGATTGAATGGTGGCGATTCACAAAGTTTATCAAATGCTTCTTCACATGTTGCTAACGACGTGGACTGTAAAGATTTATGATTGGGCAAATTTTCTGTGATATCATCGACCCTTTTATTAAATAATTTCTTTATTTTCTTTCGCGAATCGTTATCTATTTCCGGCTTAATTTCCTTTATAACGGGCGATACAACTATTTTTTGTTTCTTTTTAGGACTTTTTGGTTCATCTTCAAATACTTTCTTTTTTACTTTATCCTTTTCTCCGTTCGTATCCCGTTTATTTCGTACTTCGAATTCAAACGGTTCCGGTTCTTTAAATTCATATATGTCTTCTGTATTATCTACCGGTTTAACCTCGGTTTCTAATTTCGGTTCCAAATTTTTCTCTAACTTCGGCGAAAGTAAACCGGTTTCTTTTTCTGTCATTTTTATTTCATCTTCTGGGTCAGGTTCGACTCTGACAAGTTCTAATTTCACTGCCTTATCGAAACCTTTCAATTCAGATCGTATTTGATTTAAATCAAAATCTCGACCTTTGGGTTGTTCTTCATCGCTGTCCGGTTCAGATTTGATACCCTGTGATTTACTGATCGTTCTTCTTAATCGTCTACCTCTTCGTGGTTCCTCTAAATTATCTTTGTCTTCTTCACCTTCGCTGGTTTCGTCAGGTTTCATTCTATCTTCCGCTCTGTATCTCGCTTCCCTACGTTTCCTATCGTCCGTGTTTTTACATTTCGTTCTTGTTTGTTCAGATTCCGTAGTGTCAGAATCATACGTCTCGCTCTCTTCGGTTTCCGATGGAACCACATCCGCGTGTCCAGATGTTCTTCTAGTACGTCTTCGGTGTTCCACGCCTGATACATCGGTATTCCTCGTTCGTGTCTGACGATTGTTAGCCGGTGTTGCTGGACTTTTGGTTCTGGAACTAGAACTCGTAACAGACAATGGTGTCGTAGATCTAGCTGGTTGAGGCGTTTCTTTATCCTTTTCTTTTTCTTCTTTCTTCACTTCTTTCGTAGATGTAGACGAAATTGTCGTCGAAGGTGCTACACTTTGCGCTCGACGGCGACTTTGAGACGTGCTTGAATTAGTGTTGGAAACAATTTTTGATGATTTGTTTATGTTATTAGATAAATTCGTACTAGGGGTTTGAGGTCGAGAAGTAGTTTTAATACGTTTTATCCTACCTTGAGCTTGCGTGAAATTCTGTGCTATTCTTGACGCTTTAATCCATTCGTCGTATCTCGTATTCCAGCCAGTATAATGTACGAGATACATCGGTTCTGTGCCATCCTTTTCCATATCGATAACTTTGGCTTCATAGGTGACTTTAGACTCATGGGTAGGTCCATAATATACCTTCAACCTGTCTCCTAATTCTACTGGTCCTTTGTAACAAGGCGCAGTATCTGTTAACTGTTCGTCCGACCGTGATTTTTCTGCTTCGTATTCTTTTCGTTTCCTTCCACGCTTTTTCAATTCTTCGTCTATTAACCGTCTCTGTTTGGATAAAGTTTTCCGTTCGGATTCTCTGGACGGGGTTCGCGTTTCTCTAACTTCGGAAGACATTTTATTTTTTACATTGTCATCTTTAGATTTAGATCTCGTTTTAGCAGCATCTTCCTCTTTCGCTTTATCATCTTTTCTCTCTTGCTTTTTGGATTCACTCTTTTTCTTATCTATCACTTTTTTCTTCGGATCTTCTTTACTCTTAGATTTACCTTTGTTCGACAATGATAACGAGCTAGAAATTTTTTGAGATTTTTCACTACTGGATGACGATTCTGCCTCGGCTTCTACATTCACGTCACTTTCCTGTCCGCTACCGCTTTCTTCGAAGTCATCCTTCTTCTTTATTTTTACAATTTCTTCTTCCTTCACTTGTTCCTTTTTCGTTTCTTTCTTCTCTTTCTTCTCATCCTCCACAATTTTCTTCTCTTCTTCTTCCTTTTCGGTTTTAGCGACTGATACCTGCGGTGGTACAGGCGTATTCCTATCTTTATCTCTAATTAAACTTCTACCAGGACGTTGTTTACGCATAGCACCCCTTGGATGATTTACCATAGTACAACCTAATTTTCTATAAAAATCTTCGAAGGAGTGTAAGAACTTTTTATAGGCCTGTTTAACCAAATTGTGCGTAGATGGTGAATTTTGCATTGTAAAACTCAACCGACGAGTTATCAATTTCCATTGATTTTGATTCGTTACACGATTATAACCACCCAGTTTATAGACAGCTCGAAATAATCTATATAAATCTATGTCCTCGGATCCAATCATTGGACAATTATTGATAGGTGTACCACGATCGTCCATAAACTTGTACAGCTGTGCCACAAAATGATCTTTCTCTTCGCGCGGTTCATCGTCAGAACTCTAAACAAACAAATAAAATAAACGAAGTTTATTGCGTTACAGTTGACGAAAATAATATCATTATTAATAATTAATATTTTTCAAAAATCTTACATCAGACTCAAGGTCTCCATCAGAATCACTGTTTCCACTTGATACAGAATGTCCAAACAGAGAATCTCTGTCCCAATGTGGAGGTAACTCATTCTTTTCTAAAAATAGCAATGCCTTTTCTACTGCAACCTTTAATGTGCTATTTTCAACTTTATTGACAAGTTCTTTTGTGAATTCAGTGGCCTCTTTCTTTGGAACTGTATAACTGAATATGCAACAAAAAAAAAAAAGAACATAGTAACAATATTATTACTTGTTACTAAAATTAAGTATAAAAAAAAATAGCCTATGATTTTTATATCTTGTTTTCTTATTTTTCATACCCTATTAAATGTAATAGTCTTATTTCTTACAAAATTTGTTTAAATATAAACAAAATTTAAACTTACTATCGTGCATCTTTGAACGAACGTACAAGATAATCGTCTCTCACTCGAATTCTCACTGTGTCTTGAGCAGTTGGCGCAACCACTAACCCAGGGAACCAATTATCTTTTTTCTTTTTATCTCCAAGCTCCACACATACAACTCGTCCGATTTCAGGTTCTGTTTCCACTCCTTCCTTTCCTGTTCCACTCGAACCTGAGTCACGAGTTCCTCTGGGGGGACTCTCTTCATCTTCGCTACTTTCATCTCTATAATAATAATTATTCATATATATATATTTATTATCTTGAATTCGCATATCATGTTGCAAATAGTTCACACCACTCACTGTGCTTGTCTAGAACGTCGTCCTCTTCTACCGCCAATCACTGGGTTCCCAAAGTGTTCTGGATGTGTCAAAGGCAATTGGTCCAAAGTTTCACTCTCTGCAAAATGCCGTCCGCTCTTTAAACAAAGTGCAGTTCTTCTTAATGTTGTGATATCCCCGTCATCAAAAACAACAGTGTATTGACTACAGTCTTGAATTTTTGTTATTGTAGCTTCCACAAATTCTTTTCGATCTCCATGCCTAGCTTCAACAGAAGCACCTACTCTTAAAGTTCCTTTTATCTGATCATCAGCTACAGTGGCAGTACCTAAGCCTTGTTTATAAGTCACTCGGCATTTCACTGATCTTACTACTTTTCGAATTTTTGCTTCACAGAAGGCACCCTTGTATTTAGCACTAACCTCCGTACCCACTGATAGGTACGGCGGATCGTCTCCCTGTAACAGAACACATGTACATTTGGATTGTTTGACTTTCATTATACGATTATTCTTCGTAACATACTTTCACACACTTATATACAGTCATTCTTTACTTAAACTAAAAGAGTTATAAAACATGACAATTTTTATATTTTTTTAATACATGTACTGGCCTAATAAAAACATATATAGATGATATAATAGTTATGAAAATTTTCAACATCAATTTTTCCTCAAAACATCTCATGAACATTTAGGTTAAAAAAATGTATATTTTATTTCAATTAATATTAACAAATTACACGGATAGTAGTACGTTGTAAAAGGCATAAAAACGCCAGCTCTGCCTTGGATGATGAGCTATTGTTTATGTAGGCGATCATGCCTCGCAGGTACAATAAATTATTTTGGATCGGAGTATTCTACAAGAAATGAAAATTTCTTCACGAAGATATTTCGTTGAAATAAAACTCATACTTTGACATCTTAACCACGTTTTCAAAACGGAGTCCACTACATTCGTGACAGGCTGTCGATTTCACAGACATCAGGTAATAGTTGTAACCTCGAAGATACTTTAGGCGAGACATTCGTCCGAAGTAAATAACCTGCGAAAGCGTTGTTAACTACATAACAAAAGCACGTATTTTACTTTTTCGAAGCACACGGCAAAAAAAAAAGAAAACTCAACTATACAATCTTTGCGCACTTGTTTCTACGTCAACTTTGCTCCCGCCTGTTTCCTTACCAGCATCTTCTAGCGCTCCACGATCTCCATATAAATAATCTTAATACACTGACGTGTACGTGACATTAAATTCAAATTTATATTATATCGTTGAAAGTAATAACACGACAAATATCACGTAGATACAGAAGTTGCCCCCTTCGCGAAACCAACACTTCACAGCCCGAATGCGTACAAGCTCCTGTTCCCTGCCCATTTCCACCCCGACGCAACTTGTCAGCTAGCCACTCGACTCCTATTGGACGATGTCTTTGTACTCTCTCAAAACAACCGAGTGAAGATACGAAATTAAAAATGTCGTCCTACCATGAAATTATTGTTGATTTTATAGCACACATAATTACATAAATAAGATACGATTTTTTAATACTACTTTAAGATAAATTAATATCTATTTCGCGTAAAAATCCAAATTGTGAAAAGATCGCACTGCGCATAGTACAGGGACGTACGAACATCACAAATTTAAGTGATCGTTTCTTCTAGGATATTCAGACCGGAGTGATTTGGGATTCTTGATACGAGCAATAGATATTTGTGTATTTTGATTGTTAAATTTAATGTGTATGTATTATGTGTATTGTCAAAAATACAAACATTTGTTTATAAGATAAAAAAATTTCTAAAAACTAATCGTTATTTGTAAAACACTTGTACAACGTACTTTGTGAAGTGTTATGTAATTTTATAACATCAAAAGATTGGTAGACTTTAGTATGTAAGTTATACATAGATAAGAAATGATATTGAATAATAAAGAAAATTTGAATAGTTCGTACAAATAATATTGCAAGTTTATTACTAAACTTTATTGTATTGCAATAGTATTTATTAAATGCTAACATTATATTTAAATAAAGTGTAACACTGTATATAATTAGTTACAATAAATAATGTTGACATTAACCTGTAATGTAATACGTGCGGACGTAAAATTGATTTATTTATAAATCATACATATCAATGTATATTAGAGTTTATCCATATAACTTAATTATCATATATTAAGAAACGGTTAATATTAATAAAATTATTTCTCTCAAAAAAAATTTAAGCAATGCCTACAAAAAATACTGTACATGAAAATATTACCATCATTCATTATTTGACTAAAGAACTAATTTAATTATTGTTTACATATGAAAAAACGTTCTTGTAGAAAATGTAGAACATTTTAGCAAAGAATTCCTATGAAATTTGCTGATTAGTAACTGAACATCTATTGACAGAAATATTTAGGATCTACCATGTGTCTTTATACATTCCTGTCTGTGGTCGTCTGCTGTGACGCGGAAGAAAATGGCGTCGAGTAGTGAAGTGCCGGTAGAAATCAACCAGAGTGGCATGTGCACAGCCGAAAATTCAGTAAGTTTTGGTAAAATATTTTATTGCAGGTAAAAAGAAAACGGCTTAATAATATTATCAGTATATTGAAATTATATAAACAATAGGCGATACTTTATGAACTTCTGAAGCAAAAGAAATGTTCAAATACCATTTGTCATAATACATAGTTCTCAGCGCTATTCGGTATCTTAGCAATAAAGTAACCGTACTGAATTTTATTTTCTTAATTTTCACAAAACCTATATCTGAAAATTAATTTTTAATTCTTCTGAAACGTTTATCAATTTTATTTAGAGAAAATAAAATATATTCAATCCTGTACGTATATTACTAGTCACACGATAATATAGAAATGTGTGAGTAGAATCTCGACTGGTCATTTGATCTTAGACGCCATTCGTTTTGGCGGGCACGTGTACGTTTTTCCAGTGTCGACATAAACGAGTGTGTTCTACAAATTTCAACGTTTAAAATTTTTATTTTGTTATTACTAATGAACAGCATTGTAAATAATCTTTAATAATAATTTTTATTACATTTCAATGCAAGAAGTATTACATCCTAATTTTAATTCGAAATAAAAAAAATTTTTATCACGTGTTTGTAGGTAACTGTAGGTTCTCTCTTGGAAAATTAACATTTATATTTTAATTAACAATGCTTTATATTATTGAATACTAATTTTAACATTGTATTACCAAAATTACTTAGATGATTATATCTATATATTTGTTTTTGTTTTTGCATCATTAATTATAATTAAAATTTATCATATTAGATTTTTGGATTTATGCATATTATTAATAATAACTTTTTAATTTTGTGTTATTATAGGTATCAAAAATGGAATCTATGGAAGTAACAGAAACTACCTCTGCATCAAACAAGGATGCAACTCCATCGTCTTGTAGGGAATCTGTCTCTGTGGATGATATGACATCACGAGATTATTATTTTGACTCATATGCTCATTATGGTATTCATGAAGAAATGCTAAAAGATGAAGTGCGTACAGTGACTTACCGTAACTCTATGTATCACAACAAGCATCTTTTTAAAGGCAAAACAGTTCTTGATATCGGTTGTGGAACTGGCATACTCTCAATGTTTGCTGCTAAAGCTGGAGCAGCTAGAGTTATTGGTATCGAGTGTTCTAATATTGTTGAATATGCAGAGAAAATTGTAGAAGCTAATCAGTTATCAAATGTCATAACTATCCTTAAAGGAAAAGTTGAAGAAGTTTCGTTGCCTGATGGCATAGAAAAAGTTGATATAATTATTTCTGAATGGATGGGTTATTGTTTGTTTTATGAATCAATGTTAGATACAGTACTTTTTGCTAGAGATAAATGGCTCCGTGAAGATGGAATGTTATTTCCTGACAAGGCAACATTATTTATTTGTGGTATCGAAGACAGACAATATAAGGACGAGAAGATAAATTGGTGGGATGATGTATATGGATTTGATATGAGTAGTATAAGGAAAGTAGCTATTAGCGAACCTTTAGTGGATGTTGTGGACCCCAAGCAAGTTGTTACAAATGCATGTCTTATCAAAGAAGTTGATTTGTATACTGTAACTAAGGCGGATCTGGAATTTTCATCGCCATTCACTTTACAAGTTCGCAGAAATGATTATGTTCAAGCACTAGTTACATTCTTCAACATCGAATTCACCAAGTGCCACAAACGTATTGGCTTTAGTACAGCGCCAGAAGTACAGTATACTCATTGGAAACAAACTGTGTTCTACTTCGACGAATATATGACGGTCAAGAAAGGAGAAGAAATATATGGTGTGTTCTCTATGAAGCCCAACGCAAGGAATTATAGAGATCTGGATTTCAGCATTGAATTAGACTTTAAAGGAGAATTGTGCCAAGTACACGAAACTAATACTTACCGTATGCGCTGATACCTATGATTATTCATCTTCCTTTTATTTTCATGATTCATAACACTGTGTAATCAAATAGAAATCAAGACTTTGATTGTCATTGGATTATATTAGATGATTTAATGAAGTTTAATAGTACGGTACAATGAATGGTGTGACTTATTTAAATGTTTTTAACCTTTAATTCTAAGAAGTTTAGAGGCTTCCTGCTTAAGAATTAATTAGGACGTCCAAAACCTTTATTAATCTAATTAGAGTTTACAATATTCCGAAGAATAAGATTGATATATAACTTAATCACAAATAATGTACATTTACAGAACATTACATAAGAGCATATTATAAGTATGAGTATTAGATATTTCCACGTTTTTACTTTTTTTCTGTGACCAATTTATATTATGCATTGTAATATTTTCCGTCAATATTTTGTGTGTGAACTTATAGTTTTGAATTATTAAATCATTAGTAATGTAATACTATATACGGTAAATTTATTAATTTGTTTAAGAAAATATACTCCTTATTTACCACGTTTTTGTACCGTATTCTTAAAACAACTTTTGATTAAATTCATGACATGTAAAATATATACATTACCGTATTCTTGCAAATAGTTTAAAACTGCGTTATATTCTGTACAACAACCGAAAAACTTTAATATTATATTTTGTTAATTTGATAGTAAATTCATATGTATTATTATTACTATTATTATCATTATCAACAGCAACACCTTCCTATATTATACATATATACTTGATTCCAGTGATATTTATTATACGTTAATGTTTTTTAAGTGAAACATTAAGTTATCTTTTTATTCATAACATTTCAATTGTTAATGTTGTTACAAAAAGAAATTCACATACCATATTTAAAATATGTTGTTTTTATAAAGTGATTTTGACTTTGTAACAAATATTCCTGGAAAAGAATTCTACATTTAAATATTGATTCAAGTTATATTACCAGTTTTCTTTAACATACATGTACATTTATATTTTATATATTCTTCCGCATTATCCTAAATTGGTATTTCCCGAGATGTTGGAAATTAATAAACTTATTACATTTTTAATAAATTCAGAAATAAACATGTATCTTGTACTGAGCTAATGATCACCCACTTTTTTTTAATAACATCAAAATTCAAAATGTTTAGAAAAAAAAAAGAATTTAGTTTAAAAGACATGTATTGGGTTGTTCGGAAAGTCATTTCGTTTTTTTTGTGGAACATGAAAGACAGTTTTCGTATAATGAATAAATATTTTATTAAATTATATATTGGCCATTCTGGTCCAACACCTTTTGCCATCTTTCTGGCAGTAACATAATTCCCCTCTCATAAAAGTTTTGGTCCTTGCTGGCAAAAAACTGGTTCAGGTGGTTTTCCTCTGACGGGAAAAAACGAAATGACTTTCCGAACAACCCAATAAATAGCAAAAGTGATACCATTTTCAATTTAAATTAATTTGAACTAATATTAGTTCTGTTTCAATCATATTTTACGTTTTCTTTTTAACAATTAATAATTAAAATATAAATTTTGTTCGCTTTTAAAAAATTTAATATCAATATTTTTCTTATATACAGTTCAAGCTTAAATAATGAAACAAATTATTATTATTTAACTATAATTCTTTTTAACTAAATATTGTATAACAAAAATTTTTGTACAACTTACTCGATTATGAAACATTATTGTTGGGATCAAATCAATATCTTTTCTCATCAGATTTTAGTTTGTACAACGATACTGTTCTCGCTGTATTCTTAATTATGTGTTGTAGGTTGTAGTAACAACATTTGAAATAATAATGAATTTTTACAGATAGCACAAATTTATTACGTAGCTAAACCTTTCAAACAATTTGCTAATTTTTGTGTTTTATAATCAGTTCTTAATTGTATAAAATTCACCAGAACATTACGATCTAATGTTGCCTGTAATAAAAAAATAATTATTTCAATTACAGTTGAATCAAAAAAATTAAAAATTATATCTATATTTAAATTGCTACGACGTACCAATTGGTCTCCTGTACAAACTTGTTTTAAGTTTTCTGGCTTAACTACTAGTAGATTACAGAGAGCATGTAAAGTATCAAATAAGGAAGCAACAATGTCGACTTCAAGTTCTTTGACGCATTTACGGTATTCATTCATATCGCATATTGCACACATCGCGCCAGCAGAATTAAATTGAAATTGCTGCAAATGATCATAGATAACTTTGTGAAATCTTACTCCAAGTTCAGTTAAGAAATTATTCAAATTCTTTCCATCCAAGGTGTTTCGAATATGTCGAATCATTCCAGTAACATACTGGACTACTGTTAAACAAGCTGGAGTACTTAAAGTGTCTACATCGGTTTCAGGTTTGAAGTCAGTTTTTCGTTGTTCATTTTGTAAATATACTTTTACCCAACCAATAATAGCATTTATGCTTCTATCTAATCCTGTTTCTAATTTCATTTCAATTTGATCTAATACAATTTTTTTTTTTAACATACAGTCTCCATGCTTTGGAGTTGATCTGCAAAAAAGAAAAAGTTATATCGTAGACACATATTTTAATTAGTTCGATTTTAATTTGTATAAAATTGAACATTACATAACAAGGGGTAATACACTGTCATTAAACTGTTCTTCCAACAGGCGTACAATAGCGTTACATTGTTTTACAACATTGAAGAAATGTATTTCAGGTTGTGTTCTGCTTTCAGGAATTGGTACACTTTGTAAACCTAATTCCAATGCATAATCAACATGTTCGCTTATTAAATACTGCAATAAGATTTCCAAAACTTGAAGTACATTTACCGGTACTTCTTCAGGTTTTGACAACAACTGGCATCTCTGGAAAGCTAATTTACTTCTTTGTAATAAAGCGATCGCAAGTTCTTCTGACAAAAATGTCTCTCCGCCATAGTTTTCTATCTGAGCAATATTTATGTTAGTTCTTGCGCCTAAGACTGCTTGCAAATCTCTTCGCAACTCTTGAAATCCGCCAGTTTGTAACTGCTTTTTTTGATGGTTTTTAGATTCGTAATATTCAATAAGAAGAGCTGCTGATTTTTCTCGCAGTGCTTTTGTTTCAATACTAAAATAATATATAAGTTAGTTCCATTTATTACAGACATATCAATTATTATATAAACTTACATAATATAAGTGTCTAAATATTTTTGAAATATATTTCTAGTAAGTTTTGTAAGATACGTATCATCGGTACCCATATTAAATACTTTCAACTCTGTAGATAATTTCACTGTTCTTGTATATAAATCATATAAATTCCTTAGATATTTATCAGGATCCGTTTTATCTGCTAATTTAGCAACTGCATATTTTTGAAGTCTTAAGTGATAGATATTTAACACAAACTTTGCCATCACCTGTTCAGGATTTGTAAATACCTGTTGCATTAATTTATTATACTTTGTACACATAGGAATTACATCTTGGAAAACATCTTTTCCTCCGAATGAACCCATCTGACTTTGTTCTATAAATGCATCAATACATTGAGAGTATCCTTTAAAATGTGCTAGAACCGATGCTAATTCTTTCATACGATTAGCATCCTCTCTATTATGCGCTCTAACAAATTCTTCTATGAGATTTCTTTCAATTTCATCGTATTTAACAGCAATCTTCTTTTTTGCATGTTCAAATTTTTCAGATGGCAATTCTTGCGAAATAAGGTGAAGCTTTTGTATTACATCAGCTGCTTCGTCTAGCTGTTGCAAAACACAAAGTTTTTATTTTTATCTTGCAGAATATATAATTAAAAATATCGAACATAAAATAAGTGCATGTACCGATGACTTATCTGTAAAGATTGGATCTGTCAAAGGTCCAGGGCTTAAAAAGTCTGAGAAATGTCTCATTAATTTTTGAGCCTCAACAGCTCTAGCCCTTGGTGTATTAACACTTTCCAATTGATCTCCTAAATGTAAAACCTTAGTAGCCACAAGATTTATTCTTTCATCCAATTGATGAAATAAATCAATAGAATGTTTATTCTTTTCTTGTAATTCAAGTATCTCAAGCGTGTGTCTCGCTTCCTCATCTTTTAATGCAGTTTCTAGTTTATCACATTTTTTCTGTTGACGCTCCTGGAGAATTTGTAAATCTTTAATTGCTTGTAAAAATGTTTCGTGCACTATTGTGGGATTAAAGAATGTTTTCCCACTATCTTTGACAGTATCATTGACTGTCCTCCAGGCAAGTCTTTCGACAAATTCTTCTGGATCAAATGGATCCTAAAAACAATATTATCCAAAATATTTTAATTGATTAATGTCAAATATTACGTTAATATTTTAAATATAATTTACCTGTTCTAATTCCTTCATGTATTGTTGCATCATTTTGATGAAATATAAATGACAGAACTATGAAAGTAAGGTTATGACGTTACTAATATAAGATGAACAGATATTGATTTAATCATTAAAAGATTGGACAGAAGTATATAAATACTCCTAAAAATATATATGATTAATCATTTATTAAAAATCATAATCGTATAAAAGTTGTGTTATTCTCAGATAATGTAATAGCTTGTATACACTCTTATTCACATCTACAAACATATAAAGTAAGACCCGGCGACACAAATACTTACACGAAACTTAATACAAATTGTATCAGTAACATTAAACCTTTCCAAGATACCAATTCATTTTGTACGGAAAATAGTAATAGCAGCATTAATTAGTGCTGTAATCGTTGATAATAAAGTAAATTAAAATTAATAAATGAATTACAACTTACACATGACTTTTATTTTTTGTGATTATACATTTACTTGTTACATGCGTCCTCCTTATGAAGTTTCATACACTTTTATCTATTAATTAAGATAATAAATTAATAGCACAACAATAGAAGAAACCCCATATGTTTTCGACATATTTCTTTTTCTTCTTTTTTTCATAACAATACAAAAGTGGGATTATAATTGCAATTTCATATTGATTTTATACAAAATATGTCTTTTCTTTCTTTTAATAAAAACCAGAATAATATATGAGATATAAAGTCTTCTTGGTATTATTGCATAGTAAAAAGTTTTATTAGAATAACCCGATTTATTAGCCATTTCTGAAATGTGCTCACTATACGACAGCAAGAATTAGTAATGAGTATGTATGATAAAATACTGTTAACCAGATATTTTGAACAGCAAAGGAACTGATACAAAAGAGAGATAATATTTAGCTAAAATTTTAATTTTACAAATTCTTATGAAACAAATAACTATAATATATGCTTATTATTTAGAAACAAAGGCAAAATATTCCGAATTTGTAAAGCGTTCGAACATTTTACAAACTATACGATGTATTTATACGTATTATAGGTGAACAATTTATGAACTTCGTACGTAGCACAGGTTTAAAAAACTTCTGTAACTCTTACAGAAGTTACCAAAGTGGAAGTGTGTAACGTTTTCAATTGTTCTCATACATTTAAGTATACTATTTTCCACTTTATTGTGTTAGTGTTGAAATATTTATTAATATACCATTATTAAATTACACTAATGAGCACTGAAGAAAAAAAACAAAAGAAAAGAAAAGGGGGGAGGCAGCAACGATGACATGTTTCTAACATGTACATTGTTAGTCTAGTTTTTGTTTGTCTCAAAAAATTGGAATAAAATATGGAAAAATGTTTGGATAGTACACAAGATAAGAATGACTCCCTTCTAAAACAAAAAATAAACATTCAATTATACATGTTACAATTATGCTAAAAAAATAAGAATGCTTATCTTCATAATTACGATACACAATATTATTTAATTTACTTTAAACTCGTATTGTTGTTAAACGCATCATTGCGTAAAAAATAATTTTCAATGCTAATTCGACAAATTTTTCTATAGTCGATTTTTGCACTAGAGATTAACGAGTGAATGATGTTCTTTCTTGCAAAAAAGATAGAACAAAAATTATTTTATTCAACTCTATAACAGAGTTGGTGGTCCATAATTGATAATGCTTCACACCTCATTTTTTTTTTTTTTTTCATATATTTTTAATGTAAACTGAAACTTCCATGTACGTTCTTGTTTCTTCTGGTAATGTTTTCTTAAGCAGTACAAAACTGCTTTCATAAGATGTCCTTCTGTAATTAAAAGTATAATCATTAATACAAATGTTTGTTGCACTATAATTTAGTAATTATATATTTATGATGTTTAAAATTGTGGTTGTGTATAAAATCACTTACTTTGGTTGCAGACATATAAAATTACATTTCTCAGCAACATCCTGATTTAGAGGCTTCAATTGGACGTCCATGTTCTATCTTCACTTTATTTGCTGGATCGCTGTTACCGCTTGATGGAGGACCCACTCTTAGTTTTATTTCTGCAGCCATTGTCATGAAAGCCTGTTCTACATTCATCGCGTTTTTTGCTGATGTTTCCAAAAATGGAATGCCAAGTTGATCTGCATATTCCTATGTAAAATATTTATGTAATGTTTTATAGAGCTATATTCATGATTTCATTGATGATTTTCTCACCTTTGCTGTTGTATAATCAACAACTTTTTTAGTATGAAGATCACATTTATTGCCGACCAGCAGCTTATTTACATTGTCACACGCGTAACGATCAATTTCTTCGAGCCACTGTTTAACATTATTGAAAGTTTCTTGATCCGTGCAGTCATAAACAACAATAATACCATGTGCACCTCTATAATAAGAACTTGTAATCGTTCTGAATCGTTCTTGTCCTGCAGTATCCCAGATCTGCAACTTTATCGTCTTTCCATCTAGGTCAATTGTTCGTATTTTGAAATCTACACCAATAGTACTGATATAACTTTCTGTGTATGTATCATCGGCAAAACGGAGTAGAAGACATGATTTTCCAACTCCAGAATCTCCAATTAAAAGTAACTTAAACAGGTAATCACTGTAAAAAAAATTGTTTAAAGAATTACATTATGCATATACATTTGAATTAAACTAAACTACATATTATACTTAAAAATGTATCGCACAATTACTTCCAATTAACATAGCTAGGTTATATTCATATATATATATATATGTATACATACATACATATATAATGAATACTATTTGGCATATGACATTAACTATTCAAAGAACAAACATCATAAGTTTTAAACACTAACTATTAACTATCTATAATTCTTTTAATTGATACAAAGCACTTCAACAAAACAAATTAATATCTCACATGCACAATGAATCATTATAATTGTAAATTAATTTTGAATGCTATTTCACAATAACTGATATACATAATATATTAAATATATTCAATTATAAACATGATATAACAGATATAAACAATAATACATAAATTTTCTAAGTAGTTTGTAAACATATACCACAGATTACATTTCAGTAAATATTCCCTTCATAATTGATCTTTTCTCTCACAAATCGATATTAACAAGAAATAAGACTAAACAATGTTTTGTTTTTAAATCAAACTTATATTTTGTAAAAATGTACGATAAAAATGAAATAATGTAATTTATTTTCAGACTTTTTAGAATTCAACGTAGTAAATCATAAAGGAATAAGCGCAAACAAGCGAACTTTGCCTTCTTCGTTTTATGAATGACATTCTGAGATCACATTTGCAAGTTTGTGTTAAAAAATTTATTTAAAATGTTCATATATATTTCCTGAACTCAAAGAAGTACATTTTTTTAGTCGATAAACAACAAATCGGGAATTATGTATTAAAATTGAGAAAGGACAACAGAGAATGAATTTCTGAAATATGGCTTATGAATATAGGATAGAAGGAGAGGGGAGAAAAGGCGATCTGTCAGATACTGGACATTAGAACTTTGCATGAATATCGGTATACACGACACAAATAATATATCATCTTCTTGATTTCAACTGTTGTTAGGGTTACACATAATTAACTATATATTTCATGAAATGAACATTCCTAGATATACTTATGTCTGCGCAAAAAGAAGTTTACTCACTACTCGGGATTCATTGTGGACATGCTACGCTCAGAGTGCGCTCGCTAATATCGTGTACCGTTGTTATAGAAATTTAAAAAGAGAAAACAATTTGTCGAAACTAGGAATTTGATTGTACAAATTCACAGATCACGTTCTTCGATATGAAAGAACAGTAACAATGGCGGTCACGGTAACTCCTCCCAAACCAGCGAATGAGATATCCACCATTGACGTAATGCCAGAATGGCAGCAGGTGCTGTTTCACTCCCTCTGCTTGACGGGACTTGAGCGATTCAGGACATCAACCACGTCTGCGCACTTCTTATCTCGTAGACCTTTCCTGTTTTCTCTTTTTTTTCTTCTTTATTTGTATATTTTCTATCGATATATCTACTACAGAAATATATAATCGTACAAATATAATATTAAAAATTATATAAAAACATATAATAGATTGTTTTATTATTGAGCACGCAATATTAAAAACTGTGCTGAAATTCAGCAGCTGAATTCACGACCTAAAGTCCCATTTTCAAATATTTTAATAATATGATTGTCTTGAAAAGGAAATATTTATCTAAAAAATAGTTTGATGAAACAAAATAATTATTTCCTTCTTCTGTAATTTAAACATATCTGTATATATAATAAAATGAATGCTTGCGTATTATTCAAACCAATCAGAGTTTCGAATACTGTTGATTTGTTTGTAGAATAAAAACATAAGACCAATTTTATACACACATGTATGTACACACATGCATACGTATTTATATACTAAACGAAATTGTCATTGCAATTCACTTATGATATAAACCTACAGATATAAAACTACTTATAATACAGATTTTATCAGCTGTCAATTTTGATAGCACGGTAAAGCCTAAAATTATTTGTTCCAGTATTATTTTGTTTATTAAAATGTATTTGAATGTTATCATGTAGGTTAAGTATGAATAAACTATCAAATATATTTGTGAAAATGAGTTATGCATATAAATTACTGTATGTAAACTGTTATAACGTGACTTTATTTTTAGTGAAAAAATAAATTTCACAAATTAGTGAAAAATTTATATATATTAGTATATATATAATATTGTACATGCATATATATGCCTTTCATAACTAAATCCTTTTTTTTTTTTTTCAGTAAACATTATTGGTAAAGTTCTGATGATGATAAAGTGAGAATTCTTTTTATTAATGTCGCACAACGATGAATCTTCACCTGAACTATTTTTCCAAAGTATAAATGGATATAAACTGATGCTTATTGATAAAAGCGTAGCAGCGAAAAATGTTATGAAATTTATTTTATATAGAAATCCACATTTGAATGTCAATGTGACATTTCTATTGATATTTGCAACTTTGCTGTTATGGAATATATTTAACATTTTAATATCATTTATTATATTGATATTAGTTTTGACAATACAGTTAATTCATTTTATCACGTCTGTGGAAAAAGGTTTGTCGAATAATTATAGCTGCTAAAAATGCATTGAAACTTTATTAATTTAGATTTCTTTCTTTTAATAGACACATTATTAGTAATAGAATCTATTGGTATATATATTGAAGGGAAAAGAATATTTTATGGCTTAGGTTCATCTACATTTGTTCCTTGGGATACAGTGGTTGATGTATTTATTAATGAAGTTATAAAAGGGGTATGTTAAAAAAAAACTCTGTAAATTAAAATGTCATAGATATTGGGAAACATGTATACTATAAATGTAAATATATTTATATTTTCAGCAAAAAGTATTGTATTATCTTACAATTATAGTAAGGGAACCATTTGGTGGAAAGGAATCATTAAAATTGATCCCTTTATTCCAAGAATTAATACCTGAAAGAAAATGCCTGGAATATATGTACGAGAAACTAGCTGGCTTGATTGGGCCCAAAAAGGGGAAAGTTCAATTTTAACAGTGCCTGGTTCATATTGGTTGTGTCATAAAAACAACATATATAAATTTATTTTTAGATATCATCGCACAACTAGGTAGTATTTTTTGTATGATTAGTAAAGTACCATTAATAGAAAAGACTTCTTAATATGTATATTTACAGAAATATAAGACAGTTCAATTTTGGTAAAGAGCTAATGAAAGTAGTAAGAAGGATTATAAAGAATCAGCCTCGTCAAGGACAACAATTCAGTACAAAGCATCTTTTAATTACTTACAGTATCCTTTTTTCAATATCTAATATAAATACGGTATTATATTGATTTCAACCACTGTATGATAAGTATAAAACAATTCCTTAATATTATACAGATTATGCATCATGGACTAGACAAGATAAAATGTTTGCATTGATTAAATTTAAAGAACGATCTGTTGAAGCATTTTCTCATGCATTTATCTTGACCATAAAACTATGTTATCCTTTGGAAAATATAGATCAGAATACTAAATGTAAAGCAGCTACCCCAGATACTGGTCGGCGTTTAGATCCTAATATTGCAAATTCAAATAGTGCACAATCAGATGAAAATAAACTTGAGAGGAAAAGCAAAAAAGATTTCTTACACTCTCTCGACAACAATATCTTAGAAAAAAATGTTCAGTCTGATAATACGCAAGAGAAAATCTTAGAATTAAATAATCAAAATATGAATTCTGATGACAGTTTAAAAAAAACGTCCACGAATAAAGAATCTGTAACACAGAGAACAAATAATGAAAACACAAGTAAATTTGTTCAGAATTCAGAACTATCGTTTCAGCTAGTATCATCTGAAAGTAACGTGGGATTTAGTAATGAAGTAAAAGAAAATAAGTCTTCGATAAATGATATCGGTAAATTAAAA
Source organism: Stelis phaeoptera (assembly GCA_943735885.1). NCBI lineage: Eukaryota > Metazoa > Arthropoda > Insecta > Hymenoptera > Megachilidae > Stelis > Stelis phaeoptera. The sequence goes on along the minus strand of OX030939.1, from coordinate 5,718,196 downwards.
AAAGAGAATGTGAATAAAAATTCCGTTTTGTTGAATAATAATTCAAATGTGATTAAAGAAGATAAAGTAGACGATGCTCATTATTCAAATGATCATGCTTATTTAGAAAATAAAAATGATAAGCAATCAGATGAACATGATATTAAGAAGAAATCTATTATTTACAGAACTAACTTAACATTAAGTAGTAGTAGTAGTAATTATAAAAATACTGTTGATGATATTAATACTGATTCTGCCAATTTACCATATCAATATTTAATAGAAAAAGAGATAGAAAATATACAACATAAGGTACCGGGTTCCAAAAGTTGTTTGCAAGAAACTAACAGTACTAAAAAACTATGTAATCAACACGAACAGAATTCTAAAAAACACAAATTAGGAGATGTAAACGAAGATGTAAAGGATTTATTTGGTTCTAAAAAAAGAAAAGTGGATAATATAACATCACGTTCTTCGGATATTACAGATTTAGTAATGGAAGGATTGATGTTTACAATTCGACAGGGACAAGATACTGTGGCAGTTATTGAACAGAAAACTAAATTAGAAATGGATGAAGTATTAGAAAATTCTGAAAAAATTGAAACAAAGGAAGGTGAAAAGTGTTTACGAAATTCCAGTTTACTTGGATTAGAAAACTTAATAACAATGATCGACTTGCCACATCAAGTTGGAAATGAACCAAAATGTCAAAATACTAGTATCAATGAAAGTATTTCAAGAGATCAATCGTTAATCAAACACTCATCTAATAACTTAAAACAATCTTTTAATGACATCAGCATTAAAGACGAGAATATCGTATCTAAATTAAATCATATTCAATTAAAATCTCTGTGTAATAATTCTGCTTCAGCTAGTACAAGTTTTTCAAATAATAACGAAAATTTATTCATTGCAAATAAATCTCAATTTCTGACAACACATGATAACTATAAATTAGAAGAAACTATGAATTTTATGAATCATAAAGAGCTAAATTATAATAAAGAAGAAGAAGAGGATATAATACCGGAAGCGCTACAAAATAATATTTTTCAATCACCAATACATTCTCTACAAGAATTATACGAATTTAAAGAAAAATGTACACAAAACAAGAATGTATTAATAAATGAAAAAGAATTAACAAATTTTGAAACAACGAACGATGAAAGTACTTTTTTCAGTAAAAATTTATTACCAAAAAGATCTCCAAATTCTCATTTTTCAAATAATGAACTCGTAAAAAGTTCCATCACAAATCAATCTTACAAGTCATATAATAGTAATATAACAAATAAAATAAATGTTCCAACAATTATTTCAAATCAAACTATCACTATGAAAGAAATACCTTTATCACTGCAAAAAATGTTTAAAAATAAATTACAAGCAAAACATGTATCTTTCGTTAATAACAATGAAACAAACAAAAGTGATATTAAAGTTTCTGAAAAGGAAGAGGAAACTGCTTCTAATATACAATCAGAAAATAAAATTTTAGATAGTGACAGTTATCAGAATAATGATGATAATGAAGATATGCTACCTACTACGTCGGAAGTTCAAATAAAAAATATCAATACTTCAGAAAGAAGCCCAGAAAAAGTGGAAAAAGTGTTAACAGATAAAATTGAAGACATTACGCATGAATTTTACCAAGATCTGCCACACTTGCAAAAGAAAATGCCTTTACACGATACAAAGCACCTTAGATCAAGAACTAAATCATTAAATGTATCGAGAAATGAAACCTACGGTGATATGCCTATAGAAATGATGAAACTTTTTCAAGATATTACAAGAGGTGCCAAGGTTGTTGTAACACGCATAAGTACAAAAAAATGTTCATAATTTAGTACAATAAAGTTCCTCTTTAGCCAGATGTATGCAGTAATAATTTTAAACAATAAATGTGTCATATTATTTATATGTTTAACTTAATTTATAAATTATTATTAAGTATTAAGTACTTTTATTTAAAATTTTTTATATATCTAGTTCATGCAATGAATGTGAATAACAAATAAATTAATGTATAATACCATATTGCATGTTTTATTATATGAAAAATATAAATTTAACCTCGTAACAATTTATTAGTCCAAAATACTTTGTTTCGTTCAATTTGATCCATAACTGCTTTTAAATTATCCAATTTGTTTATAATATTCAGTAACCTGTGATCCAAAGTTTTAAAATCTATTTTATTTTCAATAACATCGATATTAAAATTTCCATTATGTTCCGAAGACAGTTTATCTATTGTATCAGATTTTTTAACTACTTTCATCATCTGCAAAATGTAATATCTTTTGTAAGAAAAATTCATTAACTTTTGCACTTAATTTTAAAATCATTAAACATAAAATTATTACGTGTATGTCAGTTTTAAGTTTAATACATTTTTCAAGTTCATTTGCACATTGCATCGGATACCGCTCTCGAGCGTCACATAATTCGAAGAGCGCGTCTTCACATTGTTGTTCAAGATTTTCTGAAAAATAAAATTATGTATACAATTTTTCTTTCTTCAATTACTCTTTCCCTATATTTACCCATTGTTTAGAACGTTTCAATTAAAGTATTGTAAAATATTTGACACTACTTTCCGGTTATTTGTCATTTAAATGCGTGACAACAAACATGATTCATGTAGCTTGATAATCACAGCGCCATCATGTAGAAATTAATCACAACTACATATAACAGTCAAATTGAGTAAAATCACGATTTCAATCTACAAGCCTAACAATTTTGCATAACACGCGGAAACGGAACAGTTAAATTTTAAATGGTAGTCGACTCGATTGTCGGCGTTGAGCACTGTGTTGTCGCTGCGTAACGTCGTCATATATGTATATGCATTTCGCTTTTGTATTGAAATCGTACATTTGACGACGCTACCAGTGGCGACAGTAGTGCTCAACACAGTAGGGACCATAGAAACCTCAGAACTGTTTCGTGGAAAAAGGAACTGAGTAATTACTACTGTAAAAGCACAAAACATTTTCAAAGTTCAAAATTTACAATTTGCGTTTCAATTCGATTTTCTCAAAAACTATAAGCACTACAAAAAGATGGTTTACAGATTTGTATTCGGCGCATAAAAGTCTGTCTATGAGAATCGATTATTGAAAGTTACAAAATCATTTATTTTTCGAACAATTTTATAGGTGTACGATTTTAGGTGTTAGCCAATTTTCGTACATGTCATTACAATTATTCATTTTGTCTTGAATATTTGACAAAATTCGATTTCCTTTTACATAAAAGCAAAAAAGGAATACATATGTAATATAATAATTATGCGTGTTAGAAAGCCATTACGTTCATACAGCACAATTATCAATCAAAATAAAAAGATAAAATACGGTGTACGACTTTAGCTGTGATTCACTGTAGAGGTCTACTGTTTCATTGAAAATATGTTACATATCCATTTTTTATAATTTATAATAATTGTTTAACGTATGTCAGTGTTAATATTAATTGATATAATTTAAATACATTTGTATCGATATATTTTTTATCTTTAAAACATATATATGGACAAATGAATCTTGGAATTTAAAGTCGATACGATCGATTTCTTCTTGTTGCAATGTCGCAATGCATTTTAATCGTAACAAATTTTGGTGAGATGGCGAAAAAATAAAATCACACAGTCAGCGGAAATCGACAGCATCGACACCTTCCGTTTACGTGGCGCTGATTTGGACCTTTTTTTAATGATTTGGCAAAGATTTGCATTTTATGTGTACTTAATTCACCGCCATTAAAATCACGAATGCCGTTATCTACACCGGCAAGAAACAGTTAGGGTAAAGGTAGTTTCAGTTTTTTACGCATATCGTTAGTGTTGAAATGAAGAAACGTTAAAGCGCTTCTACGTTCTTAGAGGTTTTAGAAAATAACGTTTAAATACCGAGACACGTCTTCAAAATAATATAAATAATGGGATACTTGAAGTCTATAGGTACGACGATAATATACATTGGCGTTTTCTTAGCTCTGGTTACATTTTTACCTGGTTTACCTCCAGAAGCTGAATATTCCGAATATAGGTACAATATCTATTTCTTGTTCATTACCGTTGTTATTCTGAAACTGAAATAATAAATAATTATAATACTTTTAATTATTTCAGTATAAAAGCTCCTAGTGATGTAAAGACTAATTTGGAGTTAAAAAATAGATTACAAGGTGCTGAGGTATTATTTCCAGGAGAGGTCAAAGGTGCAGAATGCTTTGCATCGTATAATGGAGAAATATACACTGGTGTACGTGGTGGTTATGTAGTGAAACTTGAAGAAAATCATATTGAACCAATTGTGAAATTTGGTCAGAAATGTGGTATGTAGAAATAAATATATTTTGAAATATGTTCTAGAATAAACGATTTATCTATTTAATGACAGTATATCGTTACTAAGTTAGATGAATATTTTTAGATGGTTTATGGCAAGAAGAAAAATGTGGTAGACCTTTAGGTTTAAAATTCAATGATAAAGGAGAACTATTTGTAGCTGATGCTTACTATGGTATTTTTAAAGTCAATGTTAAAACACGACAGTATGTAAACATAGTCAACAGTTCTAAACCTATTGATGGGAAAGCTCCAAAAATAGTTAATTCTTTGGACATTGCAAAGAATGGAGATATTTATTGGACAGATTCAAGTACAGATTTTGGGTTACATGATGGAGTCTATACGTTCTTAGCTAATCCGTCTGGAAGGTAAAAAATTAAATTTAATTAACATATAATATTTATTTCATTGTGTTTATTTGTTTGCAGACTTATTCGATATAATGCCGCAACAAAAAAGAACGAAGTATTGGTAAAGAATTTGGGTTTTGCGAATGGTGTTTTATTAAGCGACGATGAAAGTTTTGTGATTGCAATGGAATGCCTCACTTCACGTATTATTAAATATAATTTGAGAGGTCCAAAAGCTGGAACACATGAAGTTTTTGCAGAGGCACTACCAGGCATACCAGATAATGTACATAGCGATGGACAAGGAGGATTCTTAGTATCTCTACTTCAATATGTAGATTCTGAGTATCCTTTCTTGCCCCATTCTCTTGTACCACACCCATATATAAGAAAAATGTTATCCAGATTATTGTATTCCATAGAAGCTCCATTTAAATTATTACAAAATGTTTATCCAAATTATTATGCAGAAAAATTTATACACGTAGTAGGTTCGTTTGATGCTTCAGTAATTATGGATGCGAAGAAAACTTCGATAATACTCAGAATTGATAAATCAGGAAATATTTTGGATGCTTTGTATTCGGCAGACGAAAGAGTTCATAGTATTTGCTCTGCTTATATACACAACGGTTATTTATGGCTTGGATCTCCTTGGAATGAGTATATCATGAGAGTTCCATTGAAACAAGCATTTCCTGACTTAATAACTAACAAAAAGTCTTCAAATACAAAAGAACAAAATAAGGCAGAACCACGTGTAACGGTTTCGGAAGCACCTAGTGCAAAAGTGGAAGCAAAACCTCAGGAAACTGTTACAAAATCACGTCCAAAACCAGCTAAAGAACAAACAGCACAAACAACTACACAGAAACCCACATCACAATCACGTCCTACTACTATTACTACTACTACTACTACTACTACCACCACCACTCCAGCTCCAACTACTACTAGTACCACCACCACCACTACTACTACTCCAAAACCAACTACTACATCAACACCTGCTCCAAAAGTGACAAAAAGAGAAACTAAGAAAGAAAATTTAAAAGAAACTGGAAAGGATAATTTAAAGGTAGTAAAAAAAGATAATCCCAATTTGCATGCAAAAACTGAAACATTAAAAAAAGATAGCGAATCAACAGTAAAATCGAAGTCTGATGAATCCGTTAAGAAAGGCGCTCGTGAAACTCAACCTACGAAATCCAAGCCAGTAGAAAAGAAAGGTGATTCTGTAAAGAAGTAAAAAGTTAATTTTTACATAATTTAATTACATTGTTCTATTTTATGTTAAAGGTTCTGCATATTCCAAACATATCGATTTATTTTACGTTTTATAAGATTTAAAACGTATTTACATTCCGTTATTTTTATAACGATACATGTTTTTTTTTTTTTTTTACAGTTCTCAAGCAAGATTTCATAAAATGATATTATAAAACGTTTTCCACGTTATTATATTATAATTTTCTCATAAATGATATACATATTTGGGAAATGTGTTAGAGACTGTGATTTAGATTTGTATATAAGGTTGAAAATAATGTTTTTGCAAATCTTTCTGTACTGTGGTATATCAAACGTACTAATATAACATAATATTTAGTATAAATACTATGCATATATGCGTATATTCACGTTACGTAATATGTACGTCTATATGCGTGTTTTATAAATACTATTTTTTGTTACTCTTAATAATAAAGATGAAGTCCAAATGAAAGAGGAAAAGAATACATTTTGTTAAAAAGATTTAATTATGTGTTGATGTCAATAACATTCCGAAAAAAGATACTGTTATACAATAAAATTAAATATTAAAATGGTAGTTCTATAAATAAGATAATTAATATTATAAATTACATTTGTTAATGCGGTTTAAATTATTTTCTAATAATTAAAATTGTTTGTTGTAACTGTAAAAATACTGTAAACCTTTCATTAAATTTTTAATTTCTATTTTTATATGTGATCTATTTTTCTATGTAAAGTATGTTCCACAAAATATATACATTAAAAAAGATTAATTATTCTTTAACTAATTCAATAAATGTGTACATACTGTGTACTGTAGTATTATTCTTTGATTAATACACTAAAATCAAATACATAGCAGTGAAAAAAAGATACTCTTATTAATTGTATATAATAAAAGTTAGTAAAAGGATGTATAAATGGTATAAAAATAAAATTTTTATTTTTTAAACATTGACTTTTATAATTATTACTATTTACTGTGCTAAAAATCAAACAGATTACAAATTTTTAAGTACATTACAAAAATATATACTAATCGTTTTTGTTTATATAACGTAACCAGCGTTTGTGAGTAGAATGAAAGAAATTACAAACCTACGCTCAAATATTGAGCTGTTTCGCTATGAATGTAGGTAGCATGCGTTCTATCTTTTGAGTCAGATTCATTTGAATTTTCCATAAAATAGTAGGCTCTTTAACAAAATGCCAATATCCATTTCTTTTACGTTCTGCCCATTTCTGTGCGTTCAATAAACATTTCTGATAACGTAATACATCTTTATCCTTTGATATTGACTTCAAAGAGTCTTTGTTTATAACAGCAAAACCAAGTTTCGTTAATTCTTCACCAATTTTTACACCTTCCTGTATGATGTTAATATAAATAAATGGAATAAATCAAACATGACTAATTTCTTACCTGATTTTGATGTAAAATAACTATGCAATTCAAATATTCTTTCTCTTTGGCCAAAGGTATAAAAGTTATCTTCTTTTGATTAACAATTGTTTGTAACCAGCTAATACCTAATTAAACATTAGTTAATTAATGTCCTATATCTGAAGATATAAAATTAGTACCTACCATTGCCTGTTATGTCAAGTCCAGCTATTTTAACTGGTAAATATTTGGTACTGCTCAATCGAGGCAGGGGTATTAATGGCTTGTGATCAACCATGAGAAGTGTACCATGATTAGGCTCTATACGTTTCACGACACCTTGAAGTTGAACTCTTTTATGTATAAAATGAGATGGTATACTCAATGGTTTTCTAAATTTAGCAAACTAAAGATATAATAATGAAAGATGTAGAATATTAAATTATATAAAACATTGTTGATGCGTATCATACGTACAGGTCTATTTTGATAAAGTGCAATAACTAAACTTATACTAGCAATTCCATAACTGACAGCCTAGAATGTTTAAAATAGATAAAGTGATTAACATTATAAAATTGAAAATATAGTATATCATAGGCTAAAACAACTGTAGGTTATGACATACCTTCACAGTTTTCATATCAGTTTCACAGAAAGTTATTAATCTTTCCATAATGGTTGGCTTTTTTTCCAGCATCATTATTTTCTAGTTATATTATTTTACTCGAAAGTTCTGTACGTAATACCTATAACAAATTCAAATAAAAATATCTTTCTGAATACATGTTGATTAGGGTGATCGATCATCAATATTTTTGTACAGAGTCACCCAAATATATTACAATAATTACAATAAATGATGATAACGTGTACTTCATACTTCAAGTTTCACGAAAGTAATACATCTTGAATTTTTTAGGACTATTTATAATTCACTTATATATCGTACACACGATTATGTGAATATTTTTGCTTGAACTACAAATTTTAATTTATATTATAATGACAACATTTAATTTATATTGTAAATATACGAAATTGTATAAACATTGAATAAACAATATATGTAGACAATTTATAACTAAACTAATAAACCGAACGAAGAAATGAAATTATTATAAATAAACGACAAAGTATATGTTTTATCAATTTCTTGTGCGGTCGTATCATAATTATCTAGAATAAAAGGTATCATGTGAAATTTTTGTTTTGATAAGTTATATGTATTAGAATTTTACACAAACTTTTTAATTTGCTTTCATCCTTCACTTTAGTTTTCTTTTGCTCACACATGCGTGAGTCGGTAGACCATGCTGACATCATATCTTACCCAAGGTGACAGGCAGCGATATTAAAATGATCGTGGATATGTTTCCAAATAATAGTGTATAGTGTGAAAAACATCGTACTATTAAGAATACACAACAAATCTACAAGGAGACAATCGAATCGCTAGCAATTCAAAATATATTATAAACAATGTTTCGCGATGGTCAATATTTGGAAGTAATCAAGGTATCACAATCAACAGCTGTTAACAGCTGTCATCGTCCGCGTGAGTAAAACAGAAGTTGTGTTTATAGGCTTCGGATAATTGTCTAGCTACGGCCGTCGTTACTGTTCAAGAGAAAATGATCAGAATTAAAAAGAAAAAAGTATCGACCAACAAGTGGCTTGATCTCGAGGACTGGGCAGCTTTGTACAAAATTCTGAAGAAAGCAATTTTACGTAACGGTCAAACCGAAGAATCGCCCGAGGATTTAAAAAAATGCAAATGGAAAAAATCTACACGACAATTGGATGTCACGTAAGTAATTCATATCATAGAATTTTATTCTCGATCAAAGGTTCCATATTTTATAATACGTACATGTTTTCATATTTTTAATTTATTGGATTGAAATTAACAGTAGCAGTAGAGTTACGAATATATTTATCAGCTGTAAATTTATAAAAATATTGTTATAAATCACAGATATACAATTGAGCCATCAGAAAGTGTGAAAGATTCTACATTGTTACCTACCATCAGGGTAAACGTATCTCCCGCGAAAAGGAAATCGGAAAAGACAGAGGTACCGAAAATAACGTTAAAAAAAGAGATTCGTGATAGAACGGTAGAAAAACCACAGAAAAACGATGGAAGAAATACTTCAGCAAAAAAATCGGAAAATAATGATACGAAGATATCGAGTAATACCAAAAATAGTAGGACTAAAAGACATTTACCTCTCGAAAGCGTAGAGGACGAAACATTGGAAGAATACGTACCGGATGCACCTACGACAAAGAAGTTATGTGCTAACTTAAATTATATACCGAGTAGAAAGAGTATGTTGGAACGAATTCAAGTATCTTCAAACGAATATTCTCCGATGATATCCGATAATAAAAGCGCGGCAGAAGTGGTCCGATACGTTCCAAATTCGGTAGATGTATCAAAAATATCATACGAAACTTATGAACCTAGTACCACGATCGTTACGAATCATTCTGAAGAGTACATTCCCAATTCGAAGGGAATCAAGGCTTCTGTTGAGGAATATCATCCAGATTTTACCTGTAAATTGATGAAATTCGATGATAGTTACGTACCATCGAGTGTTCAGTTAATTAATGAATATTCAAAGAACGACACTGAAAGGCATAAAATGTCACAGCCGGAAAAACACTTGTCAAAACAAGATAAAACAGTAATTAATCGAGATTTGTTTACCTAAAACATATTTTTAAAATGTACATGCGATGTATAAATCATAATGTAATGATAGTTTTAATACATATAAAAGATATAAATATCTTTTAATTACATTATAATATAATTTGATATCGTGTCACTGTACAATAAATTATATAATTGTAATAAAAAGATTGTATTTTCAGTAAAAAAAAAACAGTTGCTTATTACTACCTATACTTATTTATTTTTAACGATCATTGTCTTCGCTTTCTGAAACTGGATCCTCGACTAAATTTTTTATCAATTCGAATTTTGGTTCTACATTTTCTTGTTTCACGGTTGACTGTTCGTCCTCCATTTGATTAAACTCTTCGTCGTCTGTATCATCATCGGCTCCTGGATGAACAGGCACTTTATGATTTGGACTATTGGGTTGTTGTACCGTGCCTGGTTTTTGCCATGCTTTCTGTGATTCCTGTGGTTAATAATAATTAAATGTTAGATACAGCCACGGTAGTTAAAGACTTCATCAGTGATAATTTCAATAAGTACAAAAAGAGTTGCAACTTACTTTCATACCACTGACTTTTTCTATATAATAATCATACACAAATTTAGCCATGTGTGGCATGTCTTCAATTTCCATAGGCGGAGTTGATGGAATCGCGTCGTTAAGCCTTTCAGTGGGATAGTGCTCTTGCGGAAGAAGCTGTAATTTTAATGGTCGTTGCATTAATTGAGCAAACGCAGGTGTCAGTTCAAAACAATTTTTGAAAAGGGACACTCTGGCAAAAACGTAAAGACCAAGACGTGCTCTTGACATAGCAACCACCAAACGACGCGCGTCTCGTAAATGACCCACGGCACGAGTTTTCACCAAAGACAACAATATGTAATCATTCTGTTGACCTTGATATTTATCAACTGTTGTTACTTTATTAGGTCGACCTATCAAAGGATTACTAGCGCATCTAATATTTATCACGTCTCTTATTAAGTGCTTCTGTCCATTGTATGTGGTCAATATGCTGATCTTATCAGCTGAATAACCCAGAAGACGCATATACATAAATACTGCTACACAATATTCAGCTTCAGCAAGATTTTGATAAAAGTAAGCACTGGGCTCGCTTTCGCCGACTCCGTTGAAATCTTCCACGTTGATAAGCTGAAAGTCGTAGAGGAATCCGGCATTCGCCACCAGATATTCTGAACTGTTCTCCACGTGTACAAGATTGCCCAATTTCTTGTATCGCCAATTATAGAGATTACAAATGCTAGGTCTTGCACGTCCTTGACCATCAAGGTCCACCGTGGGTACACCCAATCGAACGAATCTTGCGAAAAGTGATTGTTCCATGTTCGAATATTTCTGAAAGGCCATATTTTTTATGACAGGTGGAAGCTGATGGTGATCACCTATCATTATCCAACGTTTCAACCGGTTGTATCCATCTTGCGGATTTTGCAGCAACAACGGTATAAAAGTTTCTATTTCTAAAATTTGTGCAGACTCTTCCATGAGTATATTGTCATATTTAAATCCCATATCCACGAGTTCGCGTCTTTTGAGCGCGGCATGAGTACACGTCATGGCAATAACTTTGGCTTCTTTAACCAACAAATATTTTGATCTGTCTAAACCGGATCGTAATAATTCAAAAGCCCTAAATTCTTCTAATTGAGCAAATATCCGTTCAATGTATCTGCAAAAGTAATTAATTCAAATTTAATAAGAAATATGGTTTGTTATATAAACTTCTTTTTATATGTACATTTACCGAAAGCAACTTCTTGCTATTTCAAGATCCTCTTCAAATGTAATACGTTTGAACAATGGTTTTGGAGCGTTATCGAAAAATTTATGAAATGGAAATTCTTCGTCAACAATAAACACGGCAGGTGGATTGTTTCCCTGTCTTTGTTTAATCCTGGCTTCAAAACGGTCCCACCTTGCTAATATTTGATACATGAAAAAGTGTCCCGCTGTTTCACACGTATACGCCACATCGCCTTTTACGTTTAAAGATTCCTAAAACAGTAGCACAAATAAAGATAAATATAACACAGATAAAAAGTTGAATTGCAAATTACGAACCTGTAATCTTTGAACTTCCATCAAGAGATCCAAGCGTTTGGCTAAAACATAGTTAACTCTACCGTATCTGCTGAAGTCTTTTTCAGTCTCTAATGCTTCTTCTCCGTGACCGAGACGCAACAAATGTCTTTCGTCGATATCAAGCGCCATAATTTTTTCAAAAAGCTGATTAAGAGCTTGATTCGAGTGCGTGACAATAAGCGTTCTTTGATTGGGAAAATTATGATACAGATTGGAAATGATTTGAACAGCAACGTCAGTTTTTCCCGTACCAGGTGGACCGACGACAAGCGTTAATCCTGGTTGCATACCAGCGCGAATAGCTTCCACTTGTGTGGGTGTAAAGGGAATCTGATTCCTGTAAATATAGTAAAAAAAAAAAAAACATATGTAAACTTTACTTCATACAAAAAATTAAGTCTTCACGTACTTTTTAGGTTCGTTAGCTTTGTAGGGGCCTCGACTAGGCGGTACATGAGGTTCGACCCTGATGACTTTTCTAATTGGTTCATTGTTATGTTTGGCAAGTACGTCTTCGAATGTTAAACGAAACGGCCGTACCAATTTTGATTCGTCGTCGGTCGATACCTTGATTTCGTACTGAGGAAAACTAGCTCGTAAGTGATTTATATCAAGAAACGTGTCGTTAAAATCCATCGTTGCAATTTCATTCGGCATTCTATAAAACAAGAAATATGTAATAATTCTTTTTGTAGGCAAAATATAATATTCTTTTAACGTACCTTGAATAACGAGCTGCTCCAGGATCACCGTATCCGAGAATGATGTCGTGTAGCCAATCGGGGACAACACATTCGGTGTTCATAAGTTCCCTAATGGTCTCCAATACTGCTTTGAAGTTATTTTCTTTCGGTTTACGTCTCATTATAATGTTAAAGCTTTCGTATACATCTTCATCGCCGTGACTAGCATTGTCCATGTCGATCCTGTACTGATTAGAATCCAACCAAACTCTGTACGTCCGAGTGTCACCGGGTAGAATCGGTCGTGGTTCAGGACCATCTTCGATCACTCTGCCATTCGAATCTAGCATACCTTCAACCTCGCATCCTCGAACCGTCGTCAGTCCCACTTGTGGCACGAAAGGCAGTTTGTGACTGTATTTTGTGCCTGTGTAAATGTAAAAAATTAGATCATTTTATCGTTCCAATGATGAAAATGAGATTTATGAATGATAATATCGCACCGATCGGGTTCTGAGGTTTAACCGTGATTAAAAAACAGACATCGTGTTTACGTAGGTTTTCCCACTCGGATTTAATTTCTTTGCGAACGCTCAAATTTATCGTGACATCAGCACGAACTCTGGATGGTCTTTTCTCTCCAATGTTTGGTTTCGCTACTTCGACTACGGCAAACTGCGTGATCGGTTGGGCCATTCTTGCCCAACCACCGAAATAAACACCACCATCTTCGGCGCGCCTAAATAAAATGAAAAAGATAATTAATTGCCTTTCGCCGCTGTTTACAAAAATGTATAAACTTAAACAAGAAGGATGATAGCCATTTCTATTTGTTTCTTTGACATTCATAACAAAATGGTCACTCCTGCGTTTAATTAATTCAATCTTTCGGATTCTAAGAAGGAACGTTTCATCCAGGATCTATTAAGGAAAACTGACGTACCAAGGACTTAATCTGCTTACAGCATCTTCAATGTCTTGACGTATTTCGTCTACAATAGATAATCAATATTGTTATTCAATAATTCATTGACATTATTATTCAACTATCTATGTATTCTATGTATTCATACATACAGGTGGATTCCAGTCGAAAGAGATTGAAGTTCCTCAACAAATAATCATGCAAAGTAAGAAACTGTAAATTTAACTTGGGCAAAGCTAAACATCCTTCGCCAGAGAAATATTCCGTGGGCACGATGCTTTCGTTCCAGATAATTTCCTCTGTCGGATAAAGCGGCATTTCGTTCAGTTCCTCCAGTTGCGATGCTCTACGCTCGTGGCGCGAAATCTGAAATATAATATTTGTGTAAGTACAATTACAATACGTTGATACGTTTCATTAGAGGTATGGAAAAGTGCACTCTTTTTACAAGTTTCGGATTGATTTTCAAGTTATGTATAAAGTATAATGAAATTATCAATCTATTTGTTCTTATTCGATATAATTCGAACGGTACCAATTTGAATTTAAAAGAATTATAGCAAAACGCCGAAGAAAGATTAAAACTTTTGCATACACGTATTTTATACTTAAGTTACCAGCAATTCTTGAAGAAAATCTACGTCGTAACGATACCAATTTTCTTCTTTTTCACGTTCTTCGGATGGAACCAGGCAGAGGTAGCTAGCGATGGATCTCAACTTTTCTTGACTGAAATGTGACACAAAAAAAAGGGAACATATGAATTAATTCGAATTAAAAGTTGTACGTCGAAGGAACAAAAGACAAGAAATAATGAAATATTACCTGAGCAAAACGAAATGTTTGTAAAGAGCCTCCCTGGTGTCGACGCTGGCCACGTTCGTCAACGCGAAACTCCTCAAGTCTGGGAACTTCGCGAAAACTGCTTTCTGCGCAGAGTTTGAATTTTATTTCTTGGTTTATTCTTTCATACTCCCTTCGCTTTAGTAGGTAGACGCCTACCCTATCGACAATGTCGATGACTTGACACAAATTATGTAGAAAAATCGTACATGCATATATGCAGGTTATGAAAGTTGAATCGAACAGAACATCGTATTTTTTGTATACACTTCACAAATAAAATTTACATTTTCTACGTTCGGCTAAATATACTCTGCACCCACTGTGTCAATAAAAGAGTGTAAACAACGCGGTCTTCTAATTTTAAACGATTTCTACAGGAATTAAGATCTGAAATAACTAATAATACGCGTTTTGTACCTGAAGGGAAGTGATTTTGGTGTAATGTAACTGCGTCATGTCATGATCTGTAAGAGGATCCCCGCTCTCCTCGTTGATTTCGAATCTGGCGTAAAATTTCAGCATCTCCAACAGCTGTGAAGAAAAATTAAAAACAAAAACGTTAATACAACGAATGTATGATGTATTAAAAAAAAGTTAAGAGCAACGAGTACGATAAACTATCATGGTTATTCACCAATGATTTCCGCAATTTCGTACATTATCTTCTATTTCCGCACGCTTCACTATCTATTCGTTAGATTATAATGTTCCTTCGATAATTCTCTATCTTGTGTGCTTTATGTTTCATTGTTATTAACAATCGTTGCTATATGATCCTAAACTCCCGTCAGACAATAAGATAATTGTTCGTGGCAAAAACATTGCGCAAATATAAGTTGAATCGCAAGTATATCCACGTGTTTGTATGTTAATCATTGGTCTGACTAACTCACCTCAGAGTAAAACAAAATTATTATTAACCAAGGCTACCTAATTTCAATTGCATTAATGGAGATTACCAAGGCCAAGTTTCTCGTTACGAAATTTCATCCCGAAAAAGAAAAAAAAAAAGGAAAAAGCGAATAAAATTAACATAACATTAGTTTCCAAATTGTACATTTGTCAAAAGGCCGTCCCGTGAGTCACGATTCTATCGAGTGCTGTATTTTTGTTTACTCGTTTTGAAATGTTCTAATTATTCGAATAAAATATAGTCGGAGCAATTTGAAATTTACGTGCGCCAAATATTTGGCGTGATTTGAAATTTGAACGCTCCGAAATGTAGCGAAAGATAGTCGGCTGAATTCGAAATTTAAATGATTTGAATATTTGGCGCGATTTGAAATTTGAACGCTCCGAATTGTAGCAAAAGATAGTCGGCTCAATTCGAAATTTAAATGGCTCGAATATTTGGCGCGATTTGAAATTGAAATGCTTTGAACGCCAGTGAAATATAGTCGGTGCGATTCGAAATTTAACGCTTCGAATATCCCCACGTATATCCGTAGCGATATGAAACCCAAATGCATCGAATACTCGAATTATGCGAATCCAATCGCTACGGTTCTAGTTTGAAAGAGGGTAGAAGAATTGCGTATAAATCGGCTGAACGAGAATGCGGTCTTCAAAACAGATTAAAAAGACTTGATGTGTATAACATGGCCGCGTGGTGAACCGTTGAGCCAGAAATGCGACCACAGTGGGAGAGGATCGTCGCTATCTCTGACCGGGTAGTTCATCAATGCTTTATCCACGATTGTTTCAGTTCCACGCGAAACGCAAGTGTGTCAACGTACATACTCGTTCCATCGTCGATCTAAGATTTACTCGTCGACGTTTTTCATATTCAAACGTGAAGGCTGTATCGACGATCGTATGAAAGGTGACTCCAAAGTGAATCGATTCACAACAACTCGATAAATCTTCACAACCGCGATAACTGGTTATTCTTTTTACTTTAATTCAAAGTGAAGAAAAGAAAGAAAAAGGACCATCGTTATAATTCTTCGCAACGTTGCTGTATATATCATAAAAGAATTAAAAAAAAAACCATTTTAATAACATTTTAATTCTGATGCAAACAACGAAGATCTATTGCATTAATACAGTCATTCACGATTTTATTTGATCTTTCATTAGATAAAAATCAATTTTCTAATCATCTTAACAATAAGGAAGATTATCGGTGATTGATTGTGATTCATCGTTCGTTGAATTTAAAAAAGAAAAAATAAAATAAAACAGACTCATTTTGTGACGAAGAAATGCGGTAACAAACATCAAGAGATAATGTCGTTGGACGTGATCAACAGCAGGTACTTGGGCAGGTTACCAGCAAAAGGTGCGTAAAATTCCGATATGTGGATTTTTCCTTTCTCGATTTCTTTTTAATCTTGTATGAATGCGTTTAAATATTTGTCAGCCGGTTGACGGTTGAAAGTTGGGCAAGAATATTCCATTTATTTGAATACTAATGGAATTCGAAATTGAAGCGTTTCAGTTTCGAATTACACCGACTGTTTTTCGCTAAAATTCAATGCGTTTAAATTCTTATTTAGGCCGACTAATTTTCAAAATTCGGCGCGTTCGAATTGCCACCGTCTATATTTCGCTACGAATTCTCAAATGTTTTGACTAAACAATTGCTATGCGAAGCGTAACAGTCCTAATTACAATCGAAAGTTATTAATTCAAGAAGTTTCTATGACGACGATTGACATGACTATTTTGGCGGCAAGGATGCGATCGTTTGAAAAGGAATAAAATCCAACGCTGGTAACCTAGTTTAACACTGACTGCGCGTACATATGCAACCATGAAACGGTCAAATTGAGCCGAAGAAGGGATGCTTCTGTTGAAGCAAGACGCTCTCTTTATGCTCAATGCCTGCACATACACGGATGCCTGCTTTTTCTATTCATTCACGTGCACGCATCCCGTGTATTCTTTTATTTTTCGCGATTACCTCCTGACATTTACACGTCCGCCAATTCAATTCGTTCAATCACACGCATTATTGCCGATGCGCTGTATTTTGCGACCCAACTCATTCTACATTTCTTGTTACGTTAAACGTTATCCGGTCGAAATTGATGAAACGAAGCTAGAACACGATTTCTAGAATTTCTAATTTCACCAATTCGTATGTCATCATCAGCACAACAACATAACTCATGATAACGTTGCGTTCTGTATTCAAAGAGGAGAAAAATAAATCGTACACAGTATCTATGAATACCTATTTTTGTTAACTCCGCTTTTGACACATTCCCTGTATCATTCTACGTCAATCGGATCGTTGAAAGAAATAAGCGCGCAAAACTTTACTTTCGGGTTTCTCGCGTGATGCAATCAGTATTTCAGCCTGAAAGATTTCGTGTTCGTTCACATAGTAAACTGCAACAAATATCCCGGCTATTTCCAACCGATAAATTTATTGGGAGAGAGGGAAAAAAAGATTTTAAAAAGATGTCGATTCAATCCAAGCAATATCTGTGAAGACTCGCGAGTCGCACGCGAAACGCAAGATGCATCGAGAATTAAATATAAATAATTCGAACGTATTAATTCAGTATCGCTGTTGGATTGTATACCGAATAACGTTTCATAGTCCATTCTTTATCGTGACAATAAAATCCTAATACGATTGATCCTCTGAGCTACCGCTGAACTTTCGACTGCGGTCGTAAAACGTCGATTAGTTTCGTAAAAAAAAAAAACCTTTGAAATCGGATCCTTTAATTCGAGTACTTTGAATATTTAGAATTTAGTGAAATATGTTGAGGTTGATTTGAAATTTCTGTGCTCACGATATTTGAATTATTGGAATTTTATTGGTATCCGAAAATTTGGATATTCAAAAGATGAATCGGTGTAATTCTAAATTCTAACGCTTCAAATATTAGAATTACTCGAAATTAAGTACCGAATTCCATTGGTATTCGAACGCATCGATTTTAGTTTTTCCATTTTCCTTTCTGATACTTCCGCTAATTGACAAGACATAAGTACTCCTGTATATTAACATTTCATATCGTACAGACATTGTAGGCCATCTTATCGAACAAATTACGAAAAAGGAGAAGTAAAAGGTCAACGGCAAGAAGCACTATTTACTTAGATAAAATATTCATTAACTAATTTTTATCAATAAGGTCAATTTCACATTTGTCCAAATAAATCAATCTTATCTATTAATTCCAGACTTGTGTCTCGAAAATATCAATGAAACATTATCATTCATGAAATACGTAAGGAAATACTAGAAGCAGTTGTGCTGTAGAAAGATTAAGGAAAAAGAAAATAAACGAAAAGTGATTGTGTGTTTAGAAAGATCCATGGACATGGGATATTGAACGTCAATCTCGTTTTTTCCACTAAACGTATGCTTATATCCGCATAATCCCGATACGGAATCGATTAGTCGACAACAAACAATAATTTTTCTGCACCGCACACTATCTTATCACACAGCGAGGTTTAATCATTTTTAGAAGTGTATCATTTGTATTTGTTTTATTTCATCACGCGATCATCCGAGAAATATCAATTTCAAACATCCTTTAATCTTTCTCTCTTCTTTCTTCTACTTTCTTGCTCGTATCCTTATCGTTTTCTTCGTTAAAATTAATAAGTAATTTTGTAATCGAATATCTTCTTATCTCGTGTAAGCGAACATAAAATTGGATAATGAACTCGAAAATCAATTTAAAACTTCATAAAATTGCTTACGTAGAGGTGAAAAGCAATTAAAATGAATCTCCGTTTCGATAATTAGCACAGTTTTTAATCGTTAATTAGCTACAGCTTAATTAGAGATAATTTCCTCTCGACGATACGGTAACTAAAAGTTTAATTAGTTTCGAGGTAACTTTGGGTTAGGTTAGGGTTAACTTCGAGTTAATTTTCAATTAGTTTAGGACTAAATTACATTTGGGTTAGGTTTGGATTACATTTAATTAATCACACAATCAGAGATCAGTTAAATGGGGCTGAAATTTCATATTTCGAATCCTCCCTCTCTCTCTATGGAATCCATGAAATCTCATTCCAATTAACAATTAATGTCTATCGAATCTTTTAAAAAAAAAAAGGCTAGTCTGCGCTCGTATCTTCGCACCTATTCTAGAGTTAAAGAATGATAAAATCCTGGAAATCGCTTGGCAATCGGGACCGATATTCGCGAAATCTCCTATAATCTCCTGATGTTCGAGCTATCGATGATAGAAAACATGTTATAAGCCTTATATGCGCAGACTATCGGTAATGGAAAACGTGATATCTGTGTCATGGATGAGTTCGTTTCATCCTACACGAGCTCATGGTAAATCAACGTCCCCTTCAAACAGATCGTATTAATCTCCATACGTCACCGTAAATGTGGAAAATTCAGTGAATGCATTTATGGAAGATTTATATAAGAACATTTCGGATAATCTGCTCTATATCATAAAACTTTTGTCGATAAAAAATTCTAATTTCCTGCCACCTAAAAATCGAATCAATCAGCCCAAGATCATAGATGATACCTATTAAATTTGCAGTTGGCACAAGATATTTAACATTTGTAAATCATCCGTTGAATTTTTCTATAAACGATGTGTTCTACCTGAATACTTTTCAATGAACGCTTCTGTCATTAAAAATTTTAATTCACCATAACATAAATCCACAGAATGTCCAAGTGAAACAGCATCGAACGTACCTGAAGAATCACGGTATCGATTGAAGCGTTCGCGTTAATCTAATCGGCGATCTGATTCGAACGAGGCACGATAATCGTGCGATCGAACGTTGATAAGAAAATTACCCTTTCAGGATTGTTATGGATCTGTCTGCTAACATGGACAATCTCGACGGGCCACGCGATCGACTTCAATTGCTGCCCAAATGGGTCGATATTGTTACCTTCGGTGAGCTGTTCCAATGGTATGAGGATCCACCTAATGTGTCCTCATGGTAGTTACCTGATGGATCCCGAAGAATCTTCTAGCGACAATTTCACCGTAGTACACGAACACGGCAAACCGTGGTTGCACTTCACCGAAACGGACTATGAGAATATCGCAGCGGACAGGTAAACGATTTTTGGATAAGTTTTCAGCTATTCTGAGATAATTTTATGGTTATTGAATACAATAATTGGGATTCTAAGTATTCTAATTAGAAATATATCTCGTACAAACCCCTGGAAAATTTCGGAACCAGCAAACATCCGACGCTTACGTTCGAATTGTGGTCGAATGATCGACTATTTTCCAGAACAATGTGCTTTTGTTCTGGATAATATCTGACCCGATACGATCGTAAATATATTTTGTTTCGTTCGATATTCAGATTCTGCGTGGCAAACCGGAACAACAGTAGCTCTCAGATCGCTTTGGTGTGCTTCGAAGGCGAATACTACAGCAGCTCAACGATATGGAAGGACACGTTGTATTGCACCCTCAGCATCATATCGGCTGTATTTTTAATCGCCACCATAGCTGTTTACGTCGTGTTGCCAGAATTAAGAGAGATTCAAGACAAAGCCATGATGGCCGCGGTCGCATCATTGGCGGTCAGTTATATCGTTCTGTCCATTCAGAATTTGAGATCGCAGGAGGAAGGAGATTGCACGATATGTATCTCCTTAGGTACGAAATATTAATGAACTGTTTCAAGCGAAGTCACATTTTATTATGAACACACAAGTCTTGTCTCGATGGAGTCGCCTCTGAGATTTTACGATGATGTTTGTTTTTCCAACTGGAACTGCGTATTTCTTTTGGGTGAATCGATTCTTTGAAACAAGCGTTAGATTACGATATAAAAAAAATAAAAAATCTGTGAGATATTTAACATTTTTTTATGAGATATCTCACGATCAGTTTTGGATAAATATTTCACGAACTGTTGATTTTTCTTTAACACGCAAAATAAAAAACTGTACGCAATATACTATACTTGTTGGAAATGAAATTGTAAATTTGAAGAATTTAAAATGTGGACTTAAACCATTTAAAAGGAAAGGACAAATTTGATGAATCGATTATTTTATCGATGTTCCCAGGATTCACTCTGTATTTCGGTTTTATGTCCGTCTTCTTCTGGATGAACATCGTGTCTTTCAATATATGGAGAACGGTTTGGTAAGTTTGAATAAAAGTGTCTCGATAAGAACAATTTCTACTGTCGTTTGAATAATATCAATATTTTGTCACTTTTATAGGTTCAGGCATTTCATGATCAAAGATAACTCATTGTTCATTATCTATTGTTTGTGTGGATTCGGTGGACCAACATGCTTCCTGATAGTGGCACTGATAATGCATCATATAGACGGACCACACCTGAAGCCAGGTTTCGGCGAAGAAACCTGTTGGTTTAGCGGTAAAAAATCAATATTCTGACTAAACAATTATCCTTGCTAACGCATTACCTATCGCTTGAAAATGGGAAAAAAAAATCATTTTATAACTAAACCCTTTGTTGGCAATTTGAGTCGTTGATCGCACAAGCGAAATTTGATTTTTCTTCGAATTTTGGATTGTTATTTTCCATTATTTCAACTGTATTATAGAGGAAAAAAATTAGAATCAAAGGTTTATTAATAGGTTTTTTAAAAGCTCCTTAACCGTTAGACGGACTATGAAGAGAGTCCGCGGTTTATAAGCGTCTGGTAGATAAAGTGTTAACAACTTTTCTCTGTAATACACGTGTACAGGATCGATCCGAGAAACTATAAAAATATATGTTTATAGAACACGTTGACGTTTTCTGTTATCCAGGACCCAAACAAATGTGGGCGTACTTTTACGGGCCAATTGCTATTTTATTGACGCTGAATGTGATTTATCTGGGATTGACGAGCTGGCGATTGTGGCATCAATACCGTGATTGCAATGGAGGCAAATTAAAAGCGCTTCGTTTCAAATTTCTGCTTTACCTTAAATTGATATTCGTCATGGGCATCACGTGGATCTTCGAGGTGCTATCGTACATCGACGGTTCCAGAAACAATTTCTGGTAAATTACACTTGTTGATAAACATCCTTGGCTCGTTTATGCAAATTTTGTAATTCAAGCATACTCAAAACTCTGAATCATTTTTAATTGAATATTTAAACGATCATTACTACTCTTACATCTTTCTCTTTTTCGTTTCTTCGACAAAATTCTTGCGATTTCGCATTCTTAAACTCCGATTACTGTCTTTAAAGGATACCCATGGATATTCTGAATGCGCTACAAGGTTTTATAATATTCCTCTTACTGGTCGCCACGCGGAAACGAGTGAGAAAGTTGCTTGCCAAAAAAAGACCTTGCGGAATTGGATTTCCAAAATCCTGGACAGCGTACAAGGACGAGGAGTGCGAGGACGTTATGTTACCCGAAGAACTGGAATTATCTCAACACGATTGTTAAGTCTTTTGCGTCATTCAGAACGAAACACAATCATCCTTTGTTATCTTTGTTGGGTGAAAAATTAACGAAACGTTCGATGCTTGAGTCGCTCGTTTGTCAAACTGATTAACTCAACGAACCAACGTTCTTATTTAAAAGGTAACATAAAATAATATATCCTTGGAATAATTTATTATTTCACGGATGAAACAAAAACAATTGTCGGTTTGTAACGTCAAACTTAATTATTAAGGAAATTTATTTTAAATATAACGAGTCAAGCATTAATTAAGTGCTTTGGCGGTAAAATTTTAAGAAATTCAAAAAGTGAAGTTAATCACTTTGGCCTGTGAGTTGCTCAATTTTCTGTACGTTAGCCAAATTGAATCAAAATTCATTACTTTCGTATTTTAATTAAGGTAGTCGTATTATAGGATTACTTCAATACTCTTCATAGATTCGCCTAATCGTACGTATCATAATCGCCTGACTAATTAATAATACCCAAGAATCTCTAAAACCGTCGTTGAACAACGACAAAAGAAAAAAAAAAAAGAAAAAAAAAAACAACGAGAAAAATCGTGTCAATTATCGTCGTGTGACTGATCGTGTATCGATTTACGCGATCTTTCGTAGATTAGCTGAAGTTTCACTTATTTTATCTCTTCTTCTTCTTCTTTTTTTAAGATTCTAAAACGATTCAGTACGATTGCTTTAATCGCTTTATTCCTCCTTATTCCTCCTTCGGAAACGTTTGCGTCGTACTTTCATTCTAGTCGACTCATGCGGTATCGTTAACGACGATTCACCTTAAATTACGTGGACTTCTGACGTCTTTTAGCCATTAAAAATGAAATAAAGACAACAAAACGCTCGTCGTACAAGCGAACGATACACGTGACCCGCAAACGAGAATCATACAAAACACGAGAGACTACTCCTTTTATTTTATTTTTTTTTTATCGCACGAAGGGATAATAATAATAAAACAAAATAAACAAGAACAGTAGGATTTTTTAGTATCATTTCTTATCTCAGATACGGTGATATTGCGAAGATGATTTATTTCAAGCATTAATTTTAATCATCTCTCACGTTGTTCTGATAATCTTACTATCTCTTGGGAAATGGAGTTATTTCTGAACAAACTTGGCGCTATCAAATAGTTTATTTTATTTCTTTTTTTTTTTCAAGATACCCATTTAAAATTATATTTTCGAATGGTAAACGAGGTCAAGTAATTTTTCATTAAAATAAAAAGTATCCAACTCCATTTTAGAGAACCAACGTTATTCATCAATTTTTGTTATTTTCACCGGAAATGAATCGTGTGAACTGAATTTTCCAAGTACTGGTTGAAACAGATTCACCAACCAGGTAGTTTAGTTGGAAGGAAACAAAAGGAGTCATTGGTTTGGCCGGAATCGCGTTCTTCGTTGCGTTAAACTGTTACGATAATTAAACAAAGCAATGCGCGTAAGTAATCAAATAGTCTGTTCACAAACGAAGATGCAATAAACGAGAATACGTCAAAGGAACAACGACGTACCTACTCGGCCGACTGCCCACGTTATACATACATATATACGTGAATAATGGCTCCCCACAAGTTTTCAGTGAGTTACACGGAGCATGAGTATTTTACATTGTCCGTAGTTCATACGAATGCAAAGAAGACGCTTTGTGCATCGATGAACGCGTGCAGCAACGTGTTACTGATCAATACTGAAAGTAACGCGAAACGCGAAACTTTTTTAACGCTTAGCAATGACTCGTGCGCAACGCTGTTCGTTTTTATTATTTTTCGTTTCACGTTAAATTACGAAGAATTTTATAAATAAAAAACATGGTAGAATGTGCGATGTGCAGACGATTTTTAAATATTTGTGTTTGTAATCCTTGATTTGTGTTTCTTTCAACGTTTTCATATATCTACGTTTGTATATCAAAGATTTGTATAATAAAATATGTAAATAATAAAATGTGAACAATACGAATTAATCTTTTTGTATTTTAATTACGATTAAATGATAATTAATCGCTCGTAACAACAGAAATGTATTTTTAATGTACAGCGATTAAGTATCGTATTTTGTTTTCCCGCCTAATCGAGATATTGATCCGAGATATCGAATGAAAATGCTCTATCGAATTAGTCGCTCGTTTGACATACAAACGGCGTTACGTTAGCTACGAGCGAGGACAATTTTTTAATCTAAATCGATTAGTGTTTAATCGTATATTTACGAAAAATCATTTACTAAAATAATTCTGAAATAACATTACAATTGATAGAAATTAAAAGCTCACAGCTCGACGGTCTCATGAATCAAACGATTGTACAATATATGTATGCGTGCGTGAGCGAAAAAGTATGCATACATAATTAACGAATTTCTGACGAATTATTATTGCTAATTTGTTGCATCTGTACTTTGTATTGTCTGGAGATAAATGTCGGTAAGATGCTACAGACTACTGTGTTATAAATATCCAAAAACACATGATACAGTGGCAGTTTTGCGGAATGCACTGTTTTTAAGGTTATTCGAGAGAACAGGAAAATCACACACGATCCATCAGAGGAAGGTAGCAGATACATTTGCGTGAAGTGAACAAGAAAGGTAAGGATGAGTAAAGCGGAGAAGGGGAGAAGAAGGAAAAACGATGAGACAGTTGGAGGGAAACGAGAAATAGAAGGAGATGGAAGGGAGACGAGCGTGGAAAAGAGAGAGTCAAGGATAAGTGAAACAGAGAACGGGAGAATGGGATGCGATGGCGGCGGGTATGGCAGGGGTAGGTCTTGCTAGGCGGGCACCCGCTGGCGGCATTTGCAGGTATGGCGATGAACAACGCGGCAAAAGTCTATTCGTCATGTTGCACGATGAACAACGAGTGAATAAGTTGCGTGACCCTCGTGAAATCGATCAGTAATAGACGACCATTAAAAAATAAGTGGTTAACGAATGCAAATCAATGTACGGGAACGAAGAGATAACGAATAGTATCAGTGCCGATTCAATGACATGCATTATCTCGTGAGTACGCTACTGTTTATCGTCGTCTGTACACTGGGGACGAATCATCCCCGAATCGTTTTCGCCGGCAACAACGATAAATCGAATTTGATCAGCGTCGCAAAGTGTTGCGAGCCTGAAGAGCTTCTCGTTGACGACACGTGCACGCCATTGACGGAAACGAACGAGACGGAGTGGCGGCCAGAATTTGTGGAGGAGAAGGTGAACGGTATATCGAGAAGCAGCAGACCGGTTAAACCAAATTATCAATTAAAAATTGGAAGGCCAAAATGTCAGTCAAACGAACATCAATGGAACGTGTATCATTATCAATCGGGCGAAGATCGACTCGCGATATTGACAACTGGTGTGCTTCGACACTACACCAAACATTTGACAAAGGGAAGTGGAGGTATTTACGGATTAGTGGTCGACGACGACGACGACGAGGATGATGATGATCTCGAAACTATGTCCAATCATCATGATTATTCGTTCGGACATTACTGCATCGACAAAGCTGTTTTAAGCAGAGATCGATTGGTAGCGACTTACGCTATGGTTTGTGTACCGAACGTAGTCGTAAGGTGGACTGATACAAATTATTTAATGAAACATGGAATTGATCCTACATTTCACGCAATGTCGATAGCCAGCTACCTGGTCGTTGCGGTTGTCTATTTTGTCTTACCGCAACTGCGTGATCTTGTGGGAAACATGATAACTAGTATGACACTGTGCCTTATCGCCGGTCAATGTGCCTCCATGGTTAGAATCTTCACAGAATTTGGCAATCACGTTAGTTTCATGGTTGCCGGTATGAGATAATAAAAGTATCCTCTAACATTATATAACCCATTAATTTCCAAAGATCAAAGTATATTATTTTCAGGATGATCATTTCTATTATAAATAGAATTATGTACAAATAAGTAGTAACATAAGTAAGTGTTTCTTTAAATAGACAGTAAAGAAAAAAAGAAGAAAAAAAAAAAAAACTAAAATTTATTATATAAAACTTTGGTTATTAATGGGTTAATATTTACCCGATTTTACTTCACAAGAAACTATCTATATTTGTTTTTTGCAGATACCGTAATGTATGTCTCGTTGCTTGCTGCATTTTTTTGGCTCAACGCTTTGGGTTATTATGTCTGGAGCACTTTTCGTTCACGTAATGTGTTTCTACGAGTGACAGACGGCAGGAAGTACTGTTATTACTCCTCGTATGTTTGGGGTTCGACGGTTTGCATAGCGGGTACAGCGATCTTCGCACATTTCGCCTTGGAAACCAATAAACCTATAGTTAGCGGAACGCTCTATCCGCCCCAAGAAACTATCGGTTGGCTCGGTATTTCTGTGTTGTTCACGTCTATCGCGTTTACGATAATCATTGATTTGTGTTTCGTATTGACGACCGCGAGCAGGATAAAACGGATGAGCACGTACGGTCGAATTCATCACAAAATGAAATACAGCTTCAGAATGTTCGTCTTCTTGTTTGCGATAATGAGTACGGGTTGGATTTCGTTGTTACTATCACGTTTGAATTACAACGCACTTGTATATTGTCATATCATTATCAATCTTTTGCAAGCCATTTCTATATTATATGTTTGCGTGTTTGGACAGAGAAGAGTCACATTTTTGCTTGGTAAAACGTGCAACTGCTGTAATTCTGATGATAATATCGAGGGGCTTGATTGGGGCGAAGAAATGACTGCCATTAACGCGGGATATTAAAATTTCAAATCTTTCACATATTTTAAAACAGACATATCAAACTATGTTGGATACGATCGTTCACGTAAACAGTATTAAATACATTGCGATTAATATTAAGAAACATGCAATTTATAAAGTAAAAAAGAATCATAATTCTAAATGTATAAATTTTAGTATACATCAAAATATTGCACAACAGCTTATTTAATTACAAAAATTCAATATCCGAGCATGCAAATCTAATTGTAAATGTATCCATGTTAATGTTTAACATTTACGATTCTATGTGCCTTGAAACAAAAGAACTTCTGCCTTATAAAAAGTTTGTACTTATCAGTGCAAAATTTATAAAATACATATACATAAATAACATTTTATAACTAGCATCATTATGTGTTGTTATGTTCATTATTTCACAACAAGAATATATGAATTTTTAGATTTTTTTGTACTTTTAAGATATTCATGTAGTATTTATATTTGTATAGATATGACTTTTGTATAAATGATATATCATTTTCATGAAAATCAAGCTTAATATACCCTTTTAAAGTATACTGGTTCGTTGGTTTAGCTTATCTTATATTCTATGTAGGAAGATATGTAACTTACCTGACCAAACAATCCACCTTCAGGTCGATGTAACAAATTAGACAATTGGCATCGCACTACTAAGTGACAATCATCCATGACAGTATTGAAGAAACGTCTGGTTGGTAATAAAGCTTCTAAGTCTATTACCAATTCTAGGAACCTCTCACAATATCTCACTTTATCCGATAAGAGTGGTCCTGTTAAGAAATAAATGCTAAATTATAATATTGTGAAAAGATATTTTTAGAATAAGTTAGATCACTTGCTTTATCTTACCTTCCTTTGGAATTGTTTCTAATATTGTCATAAACTTAATCATCAATCTATGCAAGAATTTGCGATCCCATTCCAACCTCTCTTTACATTTAGGATTATCTTTCTTTCTTATAACTTTCCAGTATTTTTTCCACTTTGGATATTTTTTAAATTCTAATTCCCTACGACCTTGTTGCAATGCGATCCACATCGGTAATGATACCAATCTTTTTACCTGTTCCCTAACCAGCGATACTTCCATGGAATTAAAACAATGATTCAAGAATACAATCAGTGCTGTCTGTTCTTTTAAATCAAAGTCCATAATACTTTCTTCGAGACAGGCTTCCAAAACCTTTTGAAAAAACTCAGGAAATTGATTTGGATTCTTTTCAAATGCTTCCCATACTTGTACACGCTCTCTGAATTTCTCATTGACCATAACAACAATAGACATGGTGTGAGCACGGGTTGCAGTTTTTGCATTATAATTTGGCCATAAAAAATTTTCTAAACATTGACTAAATTCTAGCATCATAATCCTTCGAATAGAAAATTTGGAAGCGCATATTTCTTGAACATAAATATCCTCCACTATTTGAGGATTAAACGGCAGATGTGAATCCATAGTGTGCGGTGCCCAATATTTATTTGCAAGCTGAAATAAATACAAAATAAACATCTGTATTTTGTACTTCCATTAAAATAAATCTAATAATGATAGTGTAATGGGATGTAAATTATAACAAGGTTATATGTAGCAAATACCTGAGTTATTCGATCAGCATTAATTTGCTCTACTGTCGGAGCAGGATTATTACTTTTGACTACTGTACCGTTTTGACTTTCCATGTTGATTTTTCTTTTACAACAAAACTCACGTCAAGACAACTTACAACATTAAGGTTAAGGCTTGAACGTTGCATACATTGGACTATCTGCAATAAGAAAGATCTGGTTAGACATTTGAATCATAACATGTACTCAACTATTTTCACTTCAACTTTAAAACACAAAAAAGCTTTAGAACAAAGTATAATTCATACATTGTATAACTAATTACATTCGTTACTATCAACCACGCATGTTTTTACACAAACCTTTTATGTTTTGATGCGTATCGTTTTCAATCGTTTTACAGTTGTTGATTGGTTACGAGGAACCACCAATCATTATCGATAGTTGAAAAGACAAAGAATTTTCAAACCACGTGCGTTGAATGTAAGTAGTCAAACATGATTGGCAGATTTGTAATTAAATTTATACTATTTTTTAATTATACACAATAACATGCAATAAAAAAGCAAGAATTAAGGTATAGTTCCTATTTTCTGCATATTCCTGTTCGAAGATTCATCAATCGAATGAACTAACTTCATAAACTAAGGTGGTTGTGAAGAAAATAAATTTTTTATTAAAATATGTTTTTGATATTTTATCTTAGTCAAATATTTTATTAAATATAGATACGAGTATAAGCATATAGATTAGACAAAAATATATCCGACATTTAGAAACATATCGATATACTGCAACTATAAATTTGAATAGTTCCAAGGAACGGTTGAACTCACGTTTTGATAAGCAATCGTCGAATAAACAGAAATAAAAATAATGTCAAATTTAAGAAATGCTAGGAAAAGGCGTATTAGTGATTCGGAAAATATTGATCAGAAAAAGATGAAAGTGTCAGATGAAAATAACGCAGAAATAGGTAACAAAGTTGTGGTTGAAAGTGACACACCACATGAAGATATCTCTGAAAAATTATTATCATTGGAACAAAAATTAGTCATTGAAATAAGGAAAATTACATTCCGTTTACCGGTAGAATATGTTTATAGTCCACTTGAATATGCATTCAACATACATACTCTTTATGTACAAAAGTATTGTAATTCCTCCAAGAAAATATTGTTTCTTGGAATGAACCCTGGTCCTTGGGGTATGTCTCAAACTGGTGTACCGTTTGGAGAGATAGATATGGTTAAAAATTGGTTAAAAATTAGTGGACCTGTTGGAAAACCAGCTAAAGAACAACCCAGTAGGGCGGTAACCGGATTTGAATGCAAACGTAGTGAAGTTAGCGGAAAAAGATTATGGGGTCTTTTTAAAGAGTTATGTGGAAGTCCAGACAAATTTTTTGAACACGCATACGTACATAATTATTGTCCTATTGCATTAATGGATAGAAAAGGCTGTAACATCACACCGGCAGAGATAAAGGCAATATCTATGCTTTTTATGAAATTAAATTCATGTATTAAAATGTCATAAATTTTTAGGGGACAGAAATAAATACATTACATTCTGCTTGCGACAAGACTTTGGCAGATACAATTAAGCTTTTAAAAGTTGAAATTGTCATTGGTATTGGTGGATACGCAGAGAAACGAGCACAACTAGTAGTTAAGTCCCATAATCTGCCTGCTAAGGTGCTAAAAACATTTGATTTAACGCCTTTATTCTCCAGCAATATTTTTATGTTTATATTTTATTGTGTTTTCAGGTATTATGTTTACCTCATCCAAGTCCGCGTGCTGCAAATAATAAAAATTGGAGCGAGAAAGCTACCAAAAAGTTGAGCGAGTTTGGTCTACTTCAATATTTCGCTCCTTAGATTATATCAAAAAGTTAAAAACAAAAAGATATTTTGTTCCTTAAAAGTTTTAGATACAAGTCTTATCATTGGGATTTCATGTGTGATATCATACACTATTTATTATATTCTCTTTAATTTATATCATCATAAGCTTAAGAGGCTAGAAAAAAAGAAGAAAAAATGAGTAGTCTGACTTGGATGGAGGCTGCATTGCAACAAGCAGAGTGTTCTTTAAAAGCTGGTGAGGTTCCGGTTGGTTGTTTATTCATATACAATAACAAAGTTATTGCTACAGGTAGCAATACAGTTAATGAAACCCGCAATGCAACTCGGCATGCCGAAATAAATTGCATAGATCAAGTTTTGAAGTTTTGTAAGGAAAACAATTTGGACTATAAAAATGTTTTTTACGATGTTGATGTTATTGTTACCGTAGAACCATGTATAATGTGTACATCAGCGTTGTTTCAATTACAAGTACGCAACATTATATATGGTTGTGCAAATGATCGTTTCGGTGGATGTGCTAGTGTTTTCGAGGTACCTAAAATTTACAATTCAAAAACAAAAATAGTGGGAGGTATTAAAAATGATGAAGCAATGGCGTTGTTAAAGATGTTTTATAAAGGTACAAATCCAAATGCACCTGAATCGAAGGTGAAAAAGAATCGTAAAAACAAAGACAAAGACACTAAAAGTTCATAATTTTCTTTATATATTAGATGAACTGTTGTTTTATGCCTTATCTTAGTCAGTTGATAAAAAATCCAATTTTCCGTTTTATTTTCGTACGTCCTGTGTGATATGATATATATAAATAATAACTAATATAACAAAAGACTTTGATACATATAAACTATACATTAAGATTCATGACATGCCAGTATATACACTGGTAATATACTGCCAGTAATGCAGGTACAAATGTTATTTAATATGTTATTACTGTTTGTTTTGTACTTATTTCGAAGACACGTAAAAAACTTATTAATAATAAACGTATGAAACGTGTATGTTACATATATATACTTTCTTTCAATACATATTAAAACTAGAAACGTTTTACTTATGAACACCACGAGTGGTCTAATTCACATTTGCCTTGATACCACCTTATTAGTAATTGATTTCTAAGTGTGTAATCCTTTAATACCATATCTTTTGTCTGAAAATAATAGTTTAGAAAATAATAGTTAAAATTAGTGTTTATGCGAACAAGAAAGAAAATCATAAGATATTGTTTAACGAATGCAAACTTACTATAGGCGGTGGAAAGATTCTTTGGTAATCCATTTTATTCTGATGCTCCAAATAACTTTGAGATAAAATCATTTTAGTTTCAGCCGTAAAACAGGGGCTACAGAGCTGACATTCTACACGAAAACAGTCATTACACTCTATGCACAGTTTTGGTAAAACCACTAAATTCTTATCAGCTACTTCCATTTGTTCTTCCATCTTATTCCTGAAATAGAAACGTAAGTTAAATTTATTTTAATGAGATTTTAAAAGGTATTCGATTGAATCTTAATATTAAATTTGTTCAACCTTATTTTTAGGGTATCTTTTCTGATTCGTTGTCCTACTCCAATTAACGCGAATAAATTATATATAACTTGTTCGTAAAGCAACTGGTTCGGTGGATAATGTGCTGAAGATAAATTCGGGGACATGTTTGCCTCCATAGTGTAAACATTTAAATCTTCGTCGAGGGCAAAATCGATTCTAACTAGTTCGAAAAAATTCCTTCCGTTTCCAAAACGTTTCACAGCCTCTTTGATGTAACTTTCTTTCGACAAGGTAATTTCTTTAATCGCTTCGTACATACCATGCCAGACTTTTTCAGGATTCTTCCCTTGCGTTCTTACGTACGCATCGAACGAGTCTTTCATTGAAAATTTCAATTTACTGTAATAATG
Source organism: Stelis phaeoptera (assembly GCA_943735885.1). Classification (NCBI taxonomy): domain Eukaryota; kingdom Metazoa; phylum Arthropoda; class Insecta; order Hymenoptera; family Megachilidae; genus Stelis; species Stelis phaeoptera. The sequence goes on along the minus strand of OX030939.1, from coordinate 5,685,152 downwards.
TTTCAAAGATGGAACATCCCAAATTGGTAAATAATCGTCGCCTACTACGTATTTATCAAGAATCTCTGAATCAAATGGATAATATTTAACAGGACAGAATCTAAACAGAGCATCACCTTTGTATACGTATACCCTAAGAGGATCAACAGACGTAATTACAGTATATACTCCAATATCAAATTTATAACCATCCACGAGGTATGGTCGTTGTAAAAACTCTTGTATAAAAGACCCTGTTGCCGTGAAATTTATATTGCTAATATTCTTAACGCTAATGCCTCGATGATCGTTTGATTTCTCTACAAACATTTTCTCGGGATGCTGTTTTGCGTATCGTAAGAACTCTTCGTGCTTCTCTGGTATTTTAAATGCCGGCAAAATATAACGACCTTTCGATGTGGATAAGTCTACTTTATTGGTAATGTATCCGCAACCAGGGAAATGATTAACGCGTTGATGAGCTTGCAATTTATTCAAGCTAGAACTTAAAACTCTGAACGGATAATCATGTGCCCATAATAAGTCCCAGTTAGAATCGTTATAGGTGCGTTTAAAACCTAAACGTTCTAATACAATAAATACATGTTTCAAGTATCCGGTATCGTTGCTTTTCGCGTATACAAAATACAGTGGATTCTTCTCTTTTATTTCGGATACTTTCGTGTGTAATCTTATTAAATGTTCTTGATAGTATAAAAATGAAAAGAACAAACAATATAAGATTATTGGACCTACTACAGAATACAGGAACACTTTCAGAAGTGTCTTCACTTTTAAGCTCATTATCTGATTATACACGTTACAGTCAGTATTCTGAAAAACAGAAACATTATATTATTTGAATAAAAAAAAAAAAAGAAAAAACTACGAACCTGTTTTTGGCTTTCTTCTTCATTTTTATTTGACATGATTGACATATGATTTTAATATTATTTGTATGTGTGAAGCAACAAGGTGCATTCGTTGCCATTGATGAAATGTACCGTTGTAACTATTCCCGTTATACACCTCCTTTTTCAATGCGAACGCGCTTTCAAGAACCGGTTTTTTATAGCGCACGCATTATGTTTTCCCATTTTCCAAAACTGTTGATAAATAATTTATAACAAAATTAAATATCTAAAAACCAATTGTTTGCTAACGTACTATACAATCGTATCGTGATAAATTATACATGGATACGTGTTATAATTATAAAAATTGATATAGTTATTTTTGACAGTATCTATTTGTTATACAATTTCTAATTTTGTACGGATCTACATTTACCATAATGTTAAATATGTATTAAAAAAGACAAGAATGTTATTTTATGTATGAAATGTGTATTTGAAAATTTAAAAAAGAATGGCGGAAACTGTTCAGAGTACGCCACTGAGCACTACGTTATGTTGCAAACTGATCGTGCTTCCTGTCTTTTGGATTCTTCAATTCGTATGAAGAGAATCTTTGTGTGAGAAAAATGGGTTTTCAAAACATTTGGTACTCCCATCCGCGAAAATATGGACAAGGTTCTAGGTCCTGGTATGTATTAGGATTTTTATTTTATTATACGACATATAAATAATCTGAAATCGTTCAATTACGTTATGCGTTTAACCGCGTGTCAACGCTCTTCTTCACAACAATTAAGTATTTTTATTATAATTCTTGATATAGTTATATAAAATAAAGCAACACTGTATATTATTATGTCGTTATAAATTACTGAGTGATATTCAACTCAGGATAAACTTGATCTTAAATTTTATAATTATAACCTTAAAAGTTACGCACGGGTATCGTAACAAGTACCTTCAATTCATTGTAATTTCATTTGTTAATGAGATATATTATTTTACAGCCGATCTTGTGCAAATAGGCATGGACTAATCCGCAAATATGGTTTAAATATTTGTCGGCAATGTTTTAGAGAGTATGCTGCTGATATTGGTTTCAAAAAGGTATGGTATACAATATACAATGTTCTATGTTTACAAATGCATTTACATATACATATTTAACTTCAAATTCTCGACAGTATTTAATTAATATTAATGATAGTAAATATTGTATTTAAATTAATGTGTTATTTTTTTGCTTTCAGCTGGATTGATCCAACAACAATCTTTTAAAACATGGAATCTGTATTTTCTGTACAACATGAAGATATTTCGATGCAAACTTAATAGCAGTACACTGTTACCTTTATTACAAAATTACATATACAGATGTAAAAAACAAATTTCGTTGCATTGTGATATAATCATGAGTTAAAAATAAAGATAAATACTTAAATTAAATTATTTAAAAAATTTGACTGTTTAATTCCTAGTTATTGTAAATATGTGGAAATGTTTCAATTAATTTTAAACAAATAATTGTACTTGTATTTAGTTCTTAATTGAACGAAATACAAATATTTTATAAATCTTTAACTGGAAATATGTTTAGCGTGCTGCACTCTGCTCATAGTTTTAAGGTTGGGAAATAATGTATATAATTTTACTCAAAACTGATATTTAAACAAGGTTAAAAAAATAGGAAATATGAGTTTAAATGAGCTATTGTATTAAAAAAGAGCAAAAAAGTTTTAAGGTTATTTATTCAGTTTCTACGCGCAGTATGCATATATGTATATACTATACATATACATATGTGGAATAGTTGAGCGTAAAGTCGTTTTGAAAGCCAGACGCTTTCAGTGATATCAGTGATAATAAATGGTAATAACATAGGTATATATTTAATTAATATCGTAAGTGATTATTTAGTGTATTAACAGATAAAAAGATAATGTATTTCCAAAGTTTATTAAATTACACATTATCTGGAGCTCAAATATCTTTAGATACACTATCCGGAGTCTGGAGAGCTGTGACACCAGTAAGATACTCGTGTTTATTAAGAATTTTTAATGGAACTATCGTAATATTTTAAACTCTCTTTTTATAACTTCGACACTACTACAAAATAAGAAAAGAAAAAGTAAATTATTAATATCTAAGTACACATTTACGTATGAAAGGTTAAGTCATGAGTATCTCTTTGTTATGTTTGCATGTGTGTACGATGATAACAATGTCGAATAGTTGAAACAGATTAGTAAAATTTATATTTCAATTATGGAGTAATTTTAATTGAACAAATAGACCAAATTATTTTTAGACAAAAGGACATTCAACTTCTAAAGTGAATACAATTATGGTACCTTTGTGGAAATTCTCTGCAGCTAGCGGGCCATTTACAAAAATTGCTGCTTTAAGCGGAGCTGCAGCTGTTATTATTAGTGCATATGGTTCACATTGTAAGATTATTTAGTATTACTTTAATGTTAAACAATTTCCAAAAATATACCACTTATATAAAGTAAAATTCTATATTTTAAAATGTATTTTGAACAAATACATTGATCATGATATTAAAAAATTTGATTAATTTTTATTTATCATAATTTCAGCACAACATTTGAAAGATGAGTATCAAATAAAAGTATTTGATACTGCCAGTCGATATCATTTCATCCACACGTTAGCAATATTAGGCCTACCTCTTTGCAAGAAACCTTACTTGGTATGTTTAATGAGATATTAATGAAATTAAAAACATTATACTTATTAATGCTTTGTTATTTAGATTGCCACATTTATGTTATCTGGAATAATACTGTTTTGCGGAAGCTGTTATTATTATGCATTTACGGGGGACAAAAAAATGAATAAACTGACACCATTTGGGGGAACATGTTTTATATTAGGATGGTTAAGTATGTGCATTTAAATTTTTAAGAAACACGGGAACATGGTATTGACGAAAAAGTAAAATAGAAAATAAACCAAATCATCAGGAATTGAGTTATGTAAATGTTGAACTATGTATAAAAACAATTTTGTTATTTTTTAAATAAATCATCTTTTGTAATATGAAATTGTTTTTAATAATATAATGTTTACGTTTTACAAAATATTGTCGATTAGGAAAGATATTTTTTTCAGCAACATGTTTGTATTTTCATTTATTGAAAACTACTGAAGAAACAGAATCTGATTTGAATAAAAGTGAATAAATCTTCCTTTAATGTTAATGAGTTGATATAAATACAAGTTTTACTTATCATATTGATATAGGTTTAGCGTGTATACTAAACCGTTAAACATTATGCAATGTGTTTTCAATTGTTTGTGTTGTTGCACATTTGATCAATAATCTTTGTTTCTTTATGTTTTGTATACATTACCATGTTTATAATTCAGTTATTTGTATTAAAAATGCAATGAAAAAATATAAGTGTAACATGTTTTATGGTTTATAATAAAAATATGTAAAATTATGAAATACAGCAGTATCATATGGCTAAATAAATTCATTGTGTAATGCTAAAACAAAAAAAAAAAATCCAAAGTTAAAATGAAGTTTCGAAACGACGATTATAGGCGTATTTTAAAAGTCAGTTCAGAATAATGATTATTTTAATACCAATTAACGTAATCGCTAATTCACCAATTAACTTTCACGTACATGAAATTAAAAATCAGAAAGTGATGTATACATATATTGATCAGTTTAAGCAATGGTACACAATATAATTGTAAAACAAGTAATCGCATATTATTTTTTTCTTTTCCTACTTTTGATCGATTCATATTCTCACAATTTTTCGTATAGAATCACATTTCTACAGAGATATAAGAAAGTAATGTACCTTGTATAATCCATTTGATACACCAGCTTCGCTGACTTTTTATATCCATTTCTATTTCATATTATACATTTTTCGTACATTTTTTTTTTCTCTTTTTCTTTTCATAAATAGATGTTTTGCCTGTAAACGAGTAGATACAAGATAGTACTCTTTCTTCGATCGTTACGGGTGACTCGGGGTCTGGCGATGCTGGCTGCACTCTTACACGGCTAAAAATATTAATTGGACTATCTTACCTAGAATAAAAATATCAATGAAGTTTAGTAGTTGGTGATACATTGAATTAAACTTAAATATAGGAGGAGTGTTGCACGTGAAATTCACGCAGTGCTCGTAAACACTGGAAATTAAGCAGCGAACACAAGAGATCGATTGCGAAAATAAAATGATGGTCAATAAACACATGTGTCTCTATTCGAAGTTACTGTTTTCCTTTCTTCTTAATGGTAATGAAACACGATCGATTTCATTTTTGTAGCGCACATTTGTTTCACTGATTTTTAAAGATGTGATTTCATTTGCAAATTGTGAGGCATGAGATTGGCGATTTATGGCGATGCTAAATGCACCACTGATATAAAATTCACTTATACCTATTTAGACGTCCCCTCAGACTAAATTATATTTAATTAGTATAGAGTTTTATAGCAATATCATTTTCTTGTTACTATTATATAAAGTATTTATATATATATTTGCGCATATTAAACTATATTTACAGCTTTTATTAATTATTGTAACACATTAAAGATAAGTTTCCTGCAACAAGGCTGCACTCGCACGAACCTAGTTCCGTAAATACCACAAGAGGAAACTTATATGACAGAGACTAATATCATTTTTGCACTTTTTTTTTCTTTTTTTTCTTTCTTTCTTTCTTTTTTTTTTTGATAAAACATATCACAATCTAAATTTATAAAATAAAAACATAAACATCAAATTAGGATTTATTTAAATGAATTGTTCGCTAAAATCAAGGAAAAAAAGGTATCTTCAAAAAAGTTCGTATAAAGTGCAAATTTGCGATTACTGAATTTTAAATAAAACACAGCTATCTTTACAAATGTTTTAAATGTTGTTTGGATAATTAGTTTCAACCTGGACAATGCAATAGCAAAAGAGCAAATGGCGCGCCGGTTTTCCATCAGTTTCTAGGAAAGGTGGAACGAATGTTGTCCTTCTTGTGCAGCTATTCGCAACTTTTCTCGCATTATTTCTAATGTTGTGTAATCAGGCAGTTTTAAGTAATTAACGCAAGTCATCACGGATGGTAAGAAATCGTCCGTTTTCATGGAGGGATCAAAAGTTTTACGCACTATCGTTAAAGGTGGTGTTAAACTCTTAAAACCTGTAAAGAAAAAAATTCATTTTTCATATTATGTTTTCAGAACCACGTATAGACATACTTGTTATATATATATAATATATATATACCTCCAACTGGTAATCGCGGTGAACCTGTGACGAACTGAATGAACTGCCTTTGCTCTTCACTGTTGTATTTTGACATAACTTCGAACAGAAAACGAATAGCACGAGAATCTGGAGTATATCCATGATCAGTTCTACAACATTCTAAAAGTGTTTTCACGTCCCACTGGCCACCCGTTTGTGCATGTCCACAGAATACAGCTTCAAGTTCTTCAGGGAAGAATAGTCTCAGTTGCGATGGCGGGAATACAGATTCGAATCCTTCTCGAAATGCTTCCATTTGTCTGAAGACACCTTCGTACAAGAACCAATGTACTACCAACTGAAAAAGAAATTTTTAAATATCATTCAAATGTCAAATGTATCGAAATGATTGAATGAACCATAATCGATCAAAATTACCTTAATGTATTGGTCTAGATTATAAATATTGACGGGTATATCACCCCCTCCTTTTCTTAGTTCAATATTCTCGTATCCTGGTAATTCAAAAACAAGGCCAAGGTCCGAAATCGGACAACCATCTAAGTTTAATGATTCTATTAGTTGTGCTTTTTCATGGGACCTCAATGTTTCGTCCTTTTCAATTGTTTCTCTTTGTCGGACGATTTCCTGCAGTCTAGTGAGCGTCCGATGTACGTCAGGACATACATATGCTAAATCAGCTAACGTTAATGTATGTTCTTCTCCCAACAGCCAACGATAAAATGTTAAACTGAATGGTAAATCCAACTGTAAAAAATGGATATACATAAAACCATAAATACGAACATATTCAAATTTTAATCGATACAGTAAACAAATTGTACCATTCTTGAATCGTATATCGCTTTCGCCATAAATTTTCCAAGGAACTTAAACTTTGTCTTAAGTTTTGCGAGATGCGATACTTTAGTATTCCACGGAATTGGCATTGAAAACAGTCCATGTGTAACGTTAACATATCCGGATTCGGTGGAACTTGAACTACCGTGCCAAAGATCAAGATCTGCACGTTGTAATTCCTGAGAGACCAAAGCATAAAATTCCAGCGTTGGACCAAGGCCAGTACCAACCTAAAAGAAACACGTCGTTTATTAGTACCCTATGAAAATTATAAGAGTTAGTGAAATCAGAATTGTATAAAAACCTCGTTAACATATTGCACTTCGAGTAAGGCTTTGCTAGATGCCAAGTCTTGTATAACTTGTTCTGCTTGCTTAAGAATATCGGTTCTGGAGATAGTTCTTTTTCGCCGTTCTAAACGAGGAGTGACACGTTCCTGACTATCCGATCCCGATAATTCTGGAGCAGAATCTAAAAGTCGTTGTAAAGCTCTGTCTCGGTCGAACGACGTTGCATAAAGTAATAATTGTCTTGTTTCAAACGGAAACAGGAATGGACTGAAAACAACAAAATACATATTTATATCGCAAAAATTATACCCGGCAAATTAGTGTCAAATTTGTAATACCGACCAGACTGTAGCAATCTGTTGTAGCCACAAAGGTAAATTTCCAGTCATAATAACTAAAGGATCCTGTAGCTGTCGACTCGCTTTCGCGGCTATTTTGTTGTTGATAAAATCTTGCGGAGAAAGTAAGCTTAGTCTCTTAAGATGCGGAAACAGAACGCACCAGTGACGATTCAATGCGTATAAAAGACGCAACAGACATAAACCGTCTAACGAAGCATCAGTGATTGTAACCGAAGGTGGTAAAGTAGGGGATAAGTAAGGATCGAGTGGGCAGTGTTGCTGGGGAACTACTCCTTCGAGCCATAAACTATCCTCTTTTCGTTTCGAACTGATCTTTGTACTTTTTCCTTTGCCTTTGCGGCTGCTACTCTGTGAACTTGATCCTGGTTTTGGTGATGTTGTAGTTTCTTCTTCCGGTACAGGCCTAAGAACGCACGGAACGCATAATTCCAGCGAAACAATTCTTTATTCGGCATTGAGATTAACACGTTCACTGTACCATGCATCGCGACGTTTCAGGCGTACACGGTGAACGAATTAATCGAAGTTTACACGAATGCAAATACCTGTAGTAAATTGTATGTGTTTGTACCCACACAGCATCATGGCCAAGCGGTGGTTCACCGTCGGCTTCTGCTTCAGAATGATCAATTCCAGAACAACCAAACTGTCTAACAGCTTGATAAACAGTCATGTTGAAAGGCAGTACTTCGTCTCCAATTAAAAATTGAAGTTTATGTTTTGCCGATCCTTGGCTTATAACTACCGCTGCCTGTAAATTTAAATGGATTCAAAATGATTCCTCTACCGTTTTGCGACAAGAATATCATTCTATATCTATACATATACGATATTACCAAAGTATCGTCTATGTCGTCTTCACTGTTATCGTCATCACTGACCATCGACTCCGCCTCTCTTATTCTGCCATATCCGCGAACCATTAAATAACGTTCGATTGCTTGTACTAGTGCGAGAGGATCTATCTTAACGGTACCTCCTTTCCATTGTTTTAAATTGTTACAATCAGGATGTCGTTGCAGATTACACTATTGGAATCGTAACGAATTAAACTGCATAATCCGTACTACCGTTTACAAGTATTTTTAATAGAAATTGTACCATACCTTAAGTTGGTGTGTATTGAAAAACTTTAAAGCGCTGGTGCCTCCGCGACCAGCACCCGACCCGGCTGGTAAGTCGTGCACTTTCACAGGAAATTGTTCCAATTGGGCGACACAACTGTTTAGTTTCGCCACTAGAGCACCAAATGCTCCAGGATTTATATCCGTAACAATTTTGCCCTGTTGCAACTGGAAATATAGATAAAAACAAGTTAATCGATAATATAAACTTTCGTGTAAAAAATTGATTTACTTACAGTTGATTCTGCGAACAATTTCCAGAACATACGAAGGCGATCGTAACGATTACCAGGGGCATCTGTAGTAGTGAGGTAGTTGAGCAGAGCTTTAATGAGACCGCTATAATTCATTTCAAAAGGAGATATATCGCTTTCAAGCACAATATCTCGCAATTCGGTAAGTGCTGGGAGCATTTCATCTGGATCCTATTATGATACAATAAATTAACGTTTTGATAAATACATCAATCTTTGAATACAGAATTACAGGATTGTTTATAATAAAATATACGCACATTCGATTGTAACCGTTGTATGGCAGCAGTAAGTCTCGAAAGGACTGTCATAGCAGGATGTGTGCAAGGTGCATCATCTTGATATCGTGACAAGAATTGAGCAGCCTGTTCACGTACCCATGCTTTAGCTTTATCTCGATTCCCTCCTGTTAAACTCGAATTACTCGGTGGTTTCGACAAATTAGTGGATGAACTCGAGTCTCTTTTGTCACTGGTGGAACTCGAAGATGACGATTTCCGACCCCATCTAGCGGGATTAAGATTTCCTAAGAAACGGTTATTTTTAGGAGCGAATCCAGTGAAAAGTGATTCTGGTTGTTGAGTTTGTTGCGGCGTAGTACCGCCTAATCTAGAAAATCGACTTTTCTTGTTCTGTCTTTTTCTTTTTAGGACGTCCCCAATTCTCCTAACAAATGAAAAATTATTTAAATATGTATAATAATCTTTCTATACAATTGTTCAATAGCTTCTCTATCGTATACTTACAAATGAGCACTTTGTGGTGTAGTTACATCATCTATGGTAGAATTTAATTCATTTCTAGCGTGTGTTTCCATCGATGCGGAAAGATTTGGCTTCAGTTGACAAGTTGCAATTGTGCCGAACAGTATGTTACCATTCGTTGATGGAGAAGCAATTGGAGACGTGGCATTACTAGAAGAGAACATCGTTGTGGAAGAAAGCGATGTATTAGACGGACCTGGCTGTGGACTTGGTAATGTACCTGGAAAACATAAAACTATCAAAAAGGATTTCTTTTATTTTACAATGATATTTATCCTTTTGCGGACGATCGACGCATATATGCGTCCAAACCAAACCGTTGTAAAAACTTACTTTGTACGTATATTCGATAAATATTGTCCTATGTTTTTGACACAAAGAATAAATGTGAGTGTGGATTTATTTTATTTTAAATAAGGAATATTCAGTGAGTTCACTGTACTAAACTTAAAAGTGCTCCGTCCGCAAAGGGTTAATTATATTATTATTTTGTATTAAAATTACCAGAAGGGCACTTAGGTGGTGAAACACCAAGAGGTACTTCAGGATCAGCTAGTTGACGTATTTGATGCAATACACCTTCGCGATGAAAGTGTACGCCAAATACTTGCGGGAGCCTTTTCATTAATATGCTTGCCATTTGTAGAGCTCCAATGACTATTCGTAAATCTTGGGACGCCAACATACCCGCTATGTGTGACGATACCACTTGGTTCTTTAAAACATCCTAAATTAACAACAGTAGAAATAAAAAGTTTAGATGACGGAAAAAAAGGGAGAAAAAAAAAAACGATTGCATTTTACCATCCATACCTACCTTAAGTAAATCAGTTGAAGCATAATATACCATACGTAAAAGAGCCCGAAGACATTTACATTTTACAGCAGGACCGGCGGAACTGCTGTATACTTCGTATAATACAGAGAATAAAGTCCGAATAAACGATACTAACCATTCATTCGTTTCAATTACCGGAGGTACAACATCCACGCTATAAAAGAAAATGTGTCATTCAATGAAACATGTTTTTCCCTTTAAATTTGAGGAAAAACTGATTTAACAAAAATACAATTAAGAAAGTGTTTTTTGATTTTCACCTAGATGAACAAGTAGGACTTTTGCCCTCTGTGGGGTGTGTATTCACTCTACGAAAAATGCTTCTTGCTACCCCAATATCTTCGTTAATTTGTTTCATCACAGTCAAATCTATCGTATAAGTTCGTCCTAAAGACGAAAGACAGATCTCATCTTCGCCGTTCTGAAATGCCATCTGAAAACAATATTTTCATTACACTGCTTTCCATTCATACATTTTATACCTTCCAGTAAATTGTAATTAAAACGATACCTCAATAATTCTAGAATCAATAGTACTAAATGGATGACAACAGTGTCTTTCATCACGCCACTCCCAATGAACGTTTTCTTGTTGGTTACTGGTCCTTTCGAGTAAACTATTTACACTAAATATGCCATCCGTTGGCAACGGAGGCATTAGTTCTTCGATTAAACAAGTGATTTCAAACCACTCTTGTGGAGATCGCGGTACTAGTTCTACATCCTCTGCTTTCACTTCTAATGATCCAGTTAAAAGATAACTTAGCGTAAAAGCAATATTTTGTTGCAGAAGCAGCTGTGCCAAATCAGGACAGCGATTTGATATCACAGAAAGCATTCGTAACACCGTTATGAAATTACCAATGCTATTGACAGGTGGCGTAATCATCAACTGCATAATAAAGAAATCAAAAGAATCGATGGTTAATTAATAAGCATATTGCAAAGTCACTGAAAAAAAAAAATGAACATTTTCCTTACCAGCTGTTGTAAGTTTTGAAGAAGTTCCGCATTGATAATTTTATGTAACGTTACAGGATCGTGTTGAAAACTATCGACTAAACGACTAAATGCTTGGCAAACACACTCGACACTTTTTTTATCTTGATTTGTCAGTCTACTTGTTAACAAAGGTAAACTATCGACTACCAAGTGGAAGTCATCGGGGTGAAGATTTTGACAACAGTTTGCTGTAATCGTTAATGCAGCTCGTTGCGCAGTGATGTTGAAAAAATCAACAAATTTCAAACAAGCTGATACTCCTCCCTAAGAACGAATAAGTTAATTCATGATAAATAATATTATTCTTTAATTGCACACATTAAAAATACATACCGCGTGTAAAATAGTTTTACTGTGCCGACGTGAGAGCATGGCTAACGCTGTCAAACATTGTTCGGCTACATCCATACACTCGATAGATTCTAATTTTTGCAAGAACACTGGAACAGCATCAACCACAACTGTCGATGATCGAGGCAAAGCTTCCATCATGTAAGTGAGAGCACGACACGCGTGTGTCATTATTACAAAATTATGCTCTATTCCAAGCAAATTGATTAACGCTGCAACCACTTGTTTCACAGGAAAGCCAGCTAGAGTGTCTTCGTTTCCCATAACAAGAATTTCACCCATTCCAATAACAGCCTGCAGCTGTTCCCCCTCATCGTCAACAGCTTGTAAACCCGCTAAAAGCTGTTGCGCTTTAGCAGCTGAAATGATATTATTTCGTAGATTTGCTTCGTGTACCAAATAACAAGATAGTATTATAATTAAAAAAGAATAAAGTAATACCAGAGCTTGCACCCATGCTTCTATTTAATAAATGTTGCATTCGTGGTCCTAATGCACCAAACACATGAGGGGGTAAGCCCCTAGCTTCCAATAATGCTTGTAATCGTCCAACTTCACCATCGTCGCTTTCACTATCTGCGGTAGTGCCAGACATTCCTGACGGACCTCCTCCTGCTTGCAAAATCAATCGAAATTTATTAATACTTTATTATATTATCAATACACCTGTAATGAGATTGCAATGTGTGATCAAAAAGAGACCGAATTGAGCTCACTACGCGCGAACTGCTTGACGGATCGAAACGAGACAGATTGCGTCATGTAGCGCGGTACGTGACGATTAAAACGCCGCCTTGCCAGTCGCTCTACGTTGCTTCGTTGCTGCGCAACAGACGTTCTAGTTTGAACTTGCTTCGGCCGAAGAGCAGCGCTCACACGGCGCTAATTGTGAGGGAGTTTTTCGCCAAAAACAGAGCTCTGCCGATCCCGCAACCCCCTTACTCTCAAGATTTGTCTCCAGCAGACTTTTTCCTTTTCCCCAAATTAAAATTCACCCTGAAAGGACGCCGATATGCCTCTATTCCGGACATCGAGAAAAATTTTACAACGAACCTCAAAAGGATCTCGAGAGAGCTGGAAGAAACGCTGAAAGCGGTGTATGGCTAGACAAGGACACTACTTTCAAGGAGATAAGTTCGAATGAGATGTATGTATCGAAATAATATTGTTATTCGAACAGTCCAGTCTCTTTTTGACCACACCTTGTATATTCTGGTATTCCTTTAACAAACTTACCGGTGGCAGGTGTAGCTGTAGATGCTGATTCGTCTTCGCCTGTGGTAGATACTAACTGATTGCCAGGAACTGTAGATGAGACAGATGTTGGAGTAGCACTATTCGTCACAGATTCAGTACCTGACATTACACTTCCTCCAGAACCTCCTTCTATCACTGCTTTTCTTGCACGTGACGAAGAGCGGCGTCTGTGTCAACGGAACATATGTGTTACGATTCTGATATCGTTCAGATTAAATATGAAAACATTTCCAGTATAATTATCATGTTTCATAGATCAATTACCTGGAGCTTGAACAAGTACCCGTTGTAGAATCTTTTTTATGATGCTTTCCTGAAGTTTTGTTATTAGTTGGCAGTTCTTTAGATTGTTCGCTGGTGAATTTTGCGCGAGAACGTAATATATGCCTGTGCGTAGAATGAGGGTGTGTTGGGTTGGCAGTGGCAGAGGCAGACACAGAAGGATTGGCGGTGGCTGTTGTGATGCCACTAGTGCCTGCCCCGTCATGTGCCAACGCCCCCCCACCGCTCTCCACAGAATTACTAGCTGCGTTACCCACTCTGATGCTGGACTTCACACTCAGAACTTGACTACTTGCACTGCTATTCGCGCAGGTTGCACCACCGTGAGATTTTGACCCTAAAATATTGAAGCATGGTTATTATTATGATACAAGTGCAAAGAACGACTTTAATACTCGTAATGGTTTTTAGATATTCTAAACTTTCATTTTCATCATAGGTCAATTACCATTTTTAACGATAAAGGGTGGAAAAGAGAGAAAATGAGAGAGACACTAACATACATATATAATGCTTCGGTGCACATAAAACTATTTATTATGTTTTCTGTGCATAATTATGAGAATCAAGCATTTTTACAAGTTGTAAATCTATAGTAAGAAGCTTATTTCAATTTGAACTAAAATATTTATTATATCACTTTTCAGTGAAATCTTTAGTTTATTTACGGATTTACATGTACTTCTGTGAATTATATACATATTTCTATTATGTTCATTAATGGAACCACTGTTTTTTTTTATTAAATCTAAATAAATGTACAGCGCATACTCATGTGCCATTGAAAATGATCTCAAATCTTCAGTTAAATAGCATCTTTTATCAAAATAAATGCGTTAAATGAATTTCTTCCTAAGTATGAATTATTAGCTAACTCAGCGGTTTCCAACATGGGAGACGCCAAAATTGTTTAATAAAATATTAATTTTCATACCATAATATCTACAAATAAATAAAATTTCATTTGAATCTTAGCAGAGAGTATGAATCTTTGTATTACAAAGCAGTCCAAGTTGCTTCTACTATTTGTAACGTTTTATTTATGCGAAACGGGTTTTTCGGCACTGGCTGCGATAAAAATCAAATATCAAGCCAAGTTAGTAGTCGAAAAAGAGATACAAGTGGCACTCTCCATATTGCCCCCAAGATTTGATAAACTTTGTGCCAATAAACAACAACAACCCTCGCATTAAATTTTGATGCGTTAGATATAGTTGGTTTAAATGATTAAAAAGAATTTAATATAAAAATAAATATATACGTACGTATATATTATAGCAAAACCTTACTATTCTGTTAATTGTAGTTCCCAGTTTTTTTTTCCAATAATAAAGTTTTTATTATGCAATTACGTGTCTATATTATTATATCTGTTAAAAAAATAAAAGGTAGGGAGGTGTGGAAAAAATTCTTTTTTCAGAGAGGCGTAATAGCATAAAGGTTGGAAACCGCTGAGCTAATTACAAAAATGCTTGAAATTATTGTTTATGTGTATGTTTTAGTCTTTAAGTTTTTAAATTTATACAATAAATTTGTTTAAAATTGATAAAATAATTATAATGAATGGAAAGCATAATTAATATCAAGTTATTTAATATTATTACTTCAGTATTAAAGAAATATTAGAAACAACAACTGTGTATTATTTACACATTTTTCCTACTTGTATGTAGAATTTTAGATGCTTTTGTACAAAGTTTATAAATGTATTTATATGTATTTACTGTCAAAGTGCATGTATATATAGAATATATATTTTTACTCAACATTACTACAAATAAACAATATTTACCTTATTAATTTGATATCCATCCATTAAATTAAATAAAAATAATTTGTACTAACTGGACATTTGGATATAGAAATTTAATATACTTAATACTTTTAAAACTGAAAATAATAATTATATTAGTAAAAGTATTAATATTTTTTTAAAGAAGTTAAAACGCTGTTTTAGCAATATTTATTAATTATATATAGAACATAGAAAAACTTCACAAAATAAGTGCAAACATTTGATGCCATTACTTCATTGTACTTATGAATACTATATTGATATAAAGATGGTATTTTAATCTTGCAGTAATTCTTTTCAATTTTAAACAAAACAAAATTCTATATTGTATATTACAAAATACTATAAGAATCATTAGTATACACTGGAATCATGTGTTATACCTGTAAACAACTTAACCGAATACTGCTTATAATATTTTATATTACAGACATTACAATTATTAATTACCATAAATATTCAAATTATTGTAAAATAATAACGTTTGAATACACGTATATTTAATTTCATTAGAAATTCCAAACAACCAAATTGTTATATAGTTGCATCAGAATATGTTCACTATGTATGTCTGGAGAAATAATGTCATGCACAAAACAAATTTGATTCAAACAATTTGACCTGACATTAAGTATGATATACTTGCATACGGATATAGGGAACCACCAATTTAGAGAGCAGATTTATAATGACTTGTATTCATTTAAAGATATCTACTCATGAATTTACAAGAGAAAATTAGGGTAAAAAAATGTAGTACAAAGTGTGTACTCCTTAGGCTTACCTTCTTGATGATACGTTTGTGTTGATATTGGAAAAAGTGCTTTGACAGCAGACACAAATCCTTCCAGACATTCGCTCATCCTCAGGCCTAATGATACAGTCTGATCTATGACTCTTATTTTGGTAATACTTTTTTTCTTTAATTTTAAAATACTTGTGAATCAAAGCCTAATTTTACTACCCTATTCTTTAGCCTACTACTTCAAGAAATGAAGGTTGCAAAACACACTTTTATAATATACAAATAAGGAGTCTTTAGAAATTGATCATGGCACTGAATTAAGTATAACACTAAATTTCTGTGACATTATATAAATATATATATGTATATTTCAAATACTGACAATGCCTTTTTCTTTTTTAATTTTTGTTTGATCAGAGGTATTGTCATAATTTAATTGGTTTGTGTAGAATTTATATGTAATTATGTACAAATAAAGAGTTAATTTATCTAACTTTAGTTAACTTCAAATATTTTAATAGGGATATTTTATCTTTATGAGATTATAATGAATATTTTGAATCATTTTTTTTTTACAGAATTTAATTGTTATTATTTAAAACGGATACCTTTTATTAATGATAAAGCAATACTTTTTAACAAAACAAAAAAAATTATAAAAACAAATTTTGTTATTAGTTTTAAATATCTAATTATTATATTTGTTATTAACAATTAGAAGTTGTAACTCGTCATAACAAAATTTAACAAAGGAATAAACTATTAGTATGTAAGTACATTATAAAATAATATTAGTTATACATACATGAAAACATAAATCACTGATTTTTTTAAATAAAAAATGTTTAACTGAACATAATTAGTTCTTTTTTGTATATAAATGCCAATTTTCACCCCAAAAAAGTAAATATAAGTGATCACAATTAGTATAAATGTTAACGATCTGAATATTAATTGCTACTGTTGTTATTGAAATTTATATAAGTTTAAACATTTTTATGGTATTTATTATTTAAGAGTATTTAAAACTGATTTAATTGATGTTTAAGTTGTATTATGTATTCACTCAATTCACACATCACATCTCATTGCAACCAACACTTTTAAATAAATAAAATATAAATAAACTAACCTCTTCCTCTTGACGTGGATGGATGACTAGTAACAGGTGGAGCACTTGATGATGGTACCAAACTGTTATATGTCAAATCTTCTCTGCTATTATAGCCACTGGATAGTGATAAATCGTAACTATTACGTCCTTGTGATATGGCTTGAGGATTTTGTGGTGTACGAGAACGAGTTCTTGAAGCAACACAGTCAACAGTTGTTAAATTTAATTCTGGCAAACTTGTTCTTGTAGCACTACGTACTCTTGTACTGTTCCCGCTAATATTACAATTCGTTTGCTGAACTTTATGAGGAGGCCTCCAATTGGTATCTATAATTAATAATTAACATATGTTTTAATTATATAACCATAGAACTTTGCAAATTAGTAATATAAAGTTATATTTTTCTAATTCTCAATACAAAAAAAGAAAGAAAGAAAAAAATGCTGCATATATGTTAATTAAAGATTATTATTTATACTTATGCGATAACTGTGATAAATATAATTACCTAGATATGATTCTAAGCCACTGCCATGACTTTTATGATCACCTTTTGTTCTACTTTCTGTTTTGCAGGAATCACTTGAATGTTTATATGCAGAAGTATTATTAAAAACTGCAGATGATTGTGGGTCACCAATAGTTTGTCTACGTCTTTTTTCTTCTACAGTGGCTGAAATGGAACCAGTGCTCTGTCGTTTTCTATAACCACTGCTACCACTGCTAGAGCTCGCCCCTCTAACTTTAGAGGTATCTGCTGAAGCATTGGCCGTCTCTACAGACCCCCCTGATAATTGATCTTGTTGATCTGCCATAGATTAATCGACTCATGCCACTATTCTGTCTACAAGAAAAAAAAAAATTCGTCATTAGTTATTTTATATAATGTAAAAACTAAGCAATTTAAGAAGTTTCAGATAAAACCTATCAGACGTTTGATTATAATCAGACTAGTCATAGAATCTTTTATACCATATATATATATATATTATATAATACTAAGATTGTAATCTATCTTTAGTTTACTTTTAGCTAAAATTGTGAATACAAAATAACTATTAGTTAGCAAATAATTTAAAATTCAATTACATCATCATATAATACATTAGTACTGTTCAATGCATTTTAATTGAAATTCAAGTATTTTGAGGATCTGTAGAAAAATGTAAAATTATTTTATTATTAACAGGTTTCCTTTTCATTGATACAATGACATGTACATCTAAAAATCAGCAAAATACATATTAATTTTGTTATACGAAGATATTTATTTAAACATAAAAAAGGTTGAACAATTGCAACAAAGGCATATTTATACCTACTTTTAAAGAATGAATTAAAAACAAAAAAAAAATATATTACGATTGAGACAAAGTAAATTAAATGGAAGCCACTTATTACGACTAAATGCGTTTAAGTTAATGCACTCGAATAACAAGAACGTAACGAAATAATATAGCAGAAGCGATACGCAATTAAATGTTTTCCTCCGCGGTTGAAAGAGATAGTAACGAACTCAACAATCATAACAAACACTACAACTGGAATCCGTTTATAATATTACAAGCAATGCGAAATTATGCCGTTGACATCATAGAACCTCTTCTAAGAATACTAGGATTACTCAGTTGCAACAAAGCCACGAATAGACACGGTACACCTTCAGGATTCAACGAAAGACGTAAATAATTATAACAAAGACTCGTAAGTGAGCAAGCCACCATTTGCTTATGAACAAGTAATGGAGGACGAGTTCTTTCTTCGTCTCTTTCTCTCTTTCGTTTCTCCAGTCTCGTCACCGTGTGACCTCAGGTTGAGGTCTCAAAAAAAAAAGAAAAAAAAAAAGAGAGAATCCTGCTTGGATATGCAAGTTTTCGATATAAAAGAATAAAATTAAAGAAAAAAGAGACAGAATTTATACAAGGGAAAGAAATTACCTGAATGTCAGAAAAGTATGCCCAGGGCATTGCGAGTAAATTGTCCCCTGGCTGATAATTTTTATGAGCCACACAACATTCCTTATTACGTACGACGGAGAAATGGATTCTCGCGCAAGCACATAAGTTGGTGAGTGGCTGTGTGCACAAGCACATACCAAAAACGCAGCGAACGCACTGCCGAAGCACACTGAAGCAAATCAGCGGAATGCGATGGCTATCGAGATCGGGTTGGTTAGAATTGGGAAGCTGGAAGACGCTCCGCCCCCATCAGGAAACGTCACACACAGAGTTAACGTAGGTGCGTTCTAAAACTCGATGCCCGCGTGGAGTGAAATCGCAATTCATAACGCAACAGCAGATGCAAAACCGGCGCGAATAGCCATCTTGCTACAGTTTTTTCAAACCCCAACTTTTACTTTCTACTCGTCTACGGTGTAAAATTAGCCGCAAATAATTTCTCGGATAACCGATATTTAAATATATAATTGATTATTTTTTTTTACACAATTATCGTATGTTGCATTTTAAATTCATACACGTTAACGTTCTACATTGTAAAATGTTACAACATGCGTAAAAAGCTTTTCATTACATTTTTCATGTATACGTAACGAAGTTGTAAATATTTACGAACACATTTATGACAGTATTTAGAGGTTATACAATGCAGGTTACAGACATAATTTCTATGTGATTCATAATCCTTTAGAACGATGGATTTAAAACACCATTAGCTTTGCCTTGCAAAGGTGAATGTATATTTAAACAAAATGTTTTTGTATTAAAACAATAAATAATTACATTAATATATTATTTTTAAGTTATAATTAAACATGGTTATGAACTTTAAACAATGGTAGGACGATTAATACTTTAAATTTGAATCTTTTATGAAAATGTACAAACAACATAATTACAATATGATAACAAATTTGCTTCTAGTTTTATTGTTCAGTCTTGACAGGTACGTATACATCGGCTACGATTGGTTGAAAACCTTATTCAGCAGTACCCAATTGGTTGATAAATTGAAATATTTCTCAAACAATGTCAAAACAGCTTGTGATAAATGGGCATTACTAGTCGGTCAAATAAACAAGTTTTTCATGCATCTATTATTACATGTATCAAAATAACCGGATGCGTTATGGTCTTTAATTTAATTTATTAATAGCTACTTACCGAAAAAGGGAGCTCCTCCCTGGAAGTCGAACTCCAGTTACGCAATGCGATGCGCGAGAGGACACGTGAAAACACGGACTGTACTGTCAAGTCGATCGTAGCGTCGTCTGCTACGAGATCTCGACCAAGGATTATATACGATGCAAGTTGTTTCAGTCGATTTACTCGAAGCATATATCTTCTGTAGCTATAAAGTAACATGTTTCGGACCATGATTGGTCGATGATTGTTAATATATTTTTGTTCAACCAATCAGCAATCAAAATAATATTATAGCTAGAAATATGAATCTACTACTATGTAAATATACAATATAAGTTTCCAAACATCAACAAAGTGGAAAAAAGCAAGGATGTGATTTTACTCTGTATGTAGATATTTATTTTAAAGGAAATTTAGTATAGTAACGAATAATTGATATTTATTCAAAGAACTTGGTAATATATACATTAAATTCACAATAATATCAATAATTTCTAACACATATTTTAAAAAATAAACTTTGATTTTGGTTTTCTTTGGTTATCTTTAGTTTTATTGGTAATAACAGAAACTAATAGTATAATTCTTATAAAGATATATAAATAATTATTTTTCATTAATACTATACAGTAATTGTTTTAAAGATTCTTCGTTAATAGTCTGTAGATTATTTGTATTGTCTTCAGTATTGTTAAAATTTTGTTCTAAATTTGTATTAATTAAATTCATTTCTATTTCGTGTGTTGTACATCTGAAGTTATCATAAGATTTGAATATATTTTGCTTTTGTGTAGGAGAGGATACCCTTAAGTGTTCCATTTCAGTTGTAGGCGAAGATAATCCGTTTTCAAGCGAAGGCATTACCATTGGGAAAAAGTGATTTGTACCATCTTGAAGTGGTTTTTCATTTTTTAAATATGTTTTCTTAGAAGTTTCAGGTGATTTCTTGAATATAGGACTATTAGGAATGTCAGACTTCCATATATTCCCTGCTTCTTCATTTTTATTATTTATTCCAACATATTCTTCAAATTTTTGCTCTTTGTTGGAAGCAATTTGCATTTTATTTATATCTGATTCTTTTGTTAGAAGATGTTGACCTTGAGTATTTATTATTAACACATAATTGTTTTCTTCATCATTTGTGATATTCAATATTGATTGATTTTTTTCTGAAACATTTTCTTGGAGATTCTTACAAGAATCATCATTTATTTTTTGCATATTTGATAGACACACAGATTGCTGATCTGGATTGTTAGTTTGGTTTATGTTTGTCATCTGTTGCAAGGAACATTTGTGGGTTCTTTGACTCACCTATAATAATAAGAAATAATTTGTGAAATTGCAAAGATTTTTTTTTCTATTTATAACATACCTTATATCTAAAACTTTTTCCACATGTTGTACATTTATAAGGCATTACACCTGTATGAATTCTACGGTGAACTAAATATGAAACACGTTGACGAAAACATTTTCCTAGAAAATAGATATTATTAAAAAAATCAGAACTTTTTTATGTCATTTTACCTCTTTGTATTACATATAATTATAGCTCTAGATATTATATACAATTTTGTTTTTAAAATACATGTCATATGAATGTATAGTTTGTATTCATAATGTTTAGTTGTAATTTCCAAACATAAGCTGCATTGATGAAAAATAGTAGCAGTAATCACAGAATTGTTATACATACATTGCACAAATAGAACAATCCGTGTTAAATTGTTAATGATAACTGAAAACAAAACATGCATTATTCTAAAGCTTCATAATATTTTTCAATAATATCTATGAAAAACGAACATACCACAAGTTTCGCATTCAAAAGGTTTCTCTCCAGTATGAATTCGTTCGTGGTTATGTAAAGTAGATAATTCTTTAAATGATCTTCCACAAGTTGTACACATGTGTGGCTTGTCATCTTTGTGGTATAGCCTATGTTTATGATACGACTGTTGGAAAGTGAATGTTTTATTGCATATATTACATTTATAAGGCATTTCTCCTGAATGTAATCGTTTATGTTTTTTTAAAAAATACTTTGTTGTGAACATTTTACTGCAAACATCACATTCCCATTGTTTTGCTTCGTGTGTTTTTAAATGTTGCATTACATGTTGTTCCTAAAATGATAAATACAATCCAATTTGTTTAAAAAATTATTGAGCACAGTTCAATTACCTTTTTAAATTGTTTTCCACATGTAGGACAATTGTATTTATTTTCATTAAATACAAATTCTATTTGCCCTCCTTTAGCTAACGAACCTGAAAGTATGTTTCTTAACATCTGCCAAACGAGATAAGTTTAATACAATATTAATAAATTACCCAGATTATATCCCATATGTGCAACCCTCATATGTACCATTAGACTACCCCTCATTTTAAATACTTTGGAGCACAGGTGGCAAGAATAGTTTTTCAACAAATTTTCAGGAACAATATTTAAATCTTTTTCATCGATCATGTGTATTAATTGTTTATGCAAAACTAAAATATTATGATCAGAAAAATGAAACCCACATATATTGCAATGTTCAGTCTTTTCTTTTGCTGATATAGTTTTAAGAAGTTTTAATTCAGGCAATATTTCTTCATGCTCGTGACTTTCATTTTGATTTTTACTACATGTAGTAGATGAATTATGTTGCACATTTTTATAATTATTATATCTATTTAATGGCACATTAACACAAATTGATGTGCCAGTTAGAAATTTATTCATTGTTAATGCTTGTTCGTTATAGTTGTGTTCATTATTGCAAGCTTTCTCACTTTCTATAGGTGTCATCCTTTTATCTATATTTTCATTTGTAGAAACTTGCTCTTCGCAATTTTGATTCTGTATCCAGTTTTTAAAAGTTTGAATATTTTCATGTTCTATTTCAGAATAATTTTGTACAACATTTACATGTTTAATACTGTTCGTAGCATAATACTGTGTTGCATAATTTAATTTTACCGTTTCCTGTGATATTTGTTGAGAGTCATTTTTCAATTTTGATATTTGTTTATTTTCATGAATTGTACTTATTTCTTCATTTTCGCAAATTTGATTTGGTACAAATGCAACTTGAGGTGCATGATTCAACGATGAATTCTGATTTTGAATATAAACTTTTGAGTTTAAAATTGGGATTTCATCTTTTGTACTTTGTAAATTTGTAGAAAATTTTAAACTGCTTTCGATATTATTCTCTGATTTATTTGAATCTGTAGTTTGATTATCTAATATATTCCAGTTTTGAAAACTAGTATTTTGTTGATTATGTACCACCGATGTATCAAGACTACTATTAACAACATCGGTATGTTTTGGTAACTCTGTTATATTATTGCTGTTTAAGTTAATAGTATGGCTAAATAAATGAATAGTGAGTTTATCAATACCAAGCAATACTTCATTACACACAGGGCACGCAAGAGGTCGAGTTGCTACACTTATTAATCCGGCTCTCAATGCATCCAGTGTTAAAAAACCTGGTTGTGAGCACAAAGGGCATGTTAAAAGTCGTGCACACATATTTCTTACCAATCGTTTATTTGTAAAATATCTTGTCAAAGAAGTAACTATCTGTATGATACAATTTTACATTACTTCTTTTTTTTTTTTTTTTATAAAACCACAATTTTTTTAATATTTAATAATAGTAAAGAATTATGTAAACAATGAATGTTTTCTTCATTTCTTTTCTGTATTAGTAAAAATTAAATTTTAATCAAAATTTCATGTTGTTCGTTGAAATATAAGAGTACAAGATACAACTTTAAAGTAACTGGTCCATTTAAATTTAACATTGTCATCTACAATATTATTAGGGTTATACTTGAACTTGACCTAATAGCACAAATTAAAGATCAAAATCATACCTCACATATTTATAATTGAAAAACTTAATACAGTGAAAGAATCTCTTTTTTAATATGCACAAAATAGAATAAAGATTCACATATGAAAATCTAATTATAGAATAAGAATTTCAGATATTTAGCTGGGATTCCTTTGATTCTCTATAGAGTATATATATAACGTTTTCAGTGTTATATTTAGACAGAAGGCGGGATATTTAAGAAGATTCGTGGAGTAAAAATATTTTTATTAAATTAAAAAAAAGATATAAAACACGTCAGTTTGTAGCAAATAAAATTTTAAATTAATTTTAAAACAATGGGCATTTGTATGGCGCACCATCTTTGCAACAATATTCTTTTCCAGCAGAAAGATTTGTGTTGATCCATTCGCTCTGGCAATTTTGAATAAACAAGTAAGCCTGCGACAAAAAATTGTTTATAATAATGGATAGAGTTATCTTTATGCATGAAATTATATAATCTCTGTAAAATAATGGAATAAAACTTACTCTCTCTTTATAGCAGTTACGTTCTATTGAACTACATAAAATTGTAGAACTGTTTGGAAGATATTTGATAATCTGTAATCAAATTTAAATATTTTTAATATTCTGTCTTTTTAATGTAAGATAAAGCATGTATCTTTATAAATTAACTTACAGTCTCCAAACATTTATTAATACAAAGTCTGTTTCCACTTTGAGAGCATGAAAATTTCCCAGGCTGATCATGAATAAGAGCAGGATTACCTTTAGGCGGTTCTTTACCACCTTTTTTAAACTGTTTACTTAAAAAAATTCCACAAACACAACCAAGCGGGCTTTCAGTAGTTGAAACATCAAGAGTATTATTTAAGTCTTTTGATTTAACATGGTCATTTGCAAGTACAGATGAAAAACAAAGGAGTAATAATAAAAACACTGGATACATTTTCACCTGTAAAAAGGTCCTTAGTTTATTAACTTACAATAAAAAAGAATATTCCATTATACTTACATCCATTAAACCGAATGGGTTACTTGTACAAACTTAATGAAAGTTAGCAGGCTGCTGCAAGTTTTGTTAAAAGTATAATGTTTTGATATGTCAGCAATTAAAATAGGTCACATACTTAATAAGCAATATTTCATAATACTGCAATACTGCAATCATATTTTGTACATAAATACAATATTTATTACTTTCTTTTTTTATTCGTGTAATGTACATACAAGTATTTACACTATTTTTTTGTTAATAAAATTATTTACAATCATAATACAAGCCATTAAAAAATTTATGATTTTTTTATGAGTTTTGCATTGCCTTTTAAAACTACCTTTTCTCCATTCGCAATGCAAGTATATTCACATTTCATAATTTTTCTTACAGAAATAATTTGTACTTTTATTTCTATCGTATCTCCTGCATAACATGGTGCTGGAAATGTAAGATTTTGCTCAACCACTAAGGTTCCTGGACCTGGCAATTTTGTACCAAGTACTCCTGATACTAAGCCATTAAGAAGTGCACCATGAACAAGATTGTTTGAGGCTTTAACGTGTACTGGATTATAATCACTAGTTAATTCAGCAAAATTTAATATATCATCTTTTGTAATGGTTTTGAAAACTGATATTTCACTTCCAACCTTTATATTTTGTATTTTATTTGATGAATTTGTACAAAATCTTCTCAACAGATTAACAAGCGATTTTGGCAAATTCATTTTATTTTTCATACAAACCTTATTATATAGTTTTTTAATTGATTAGTTTGTTTTATAAGTATGAGTAATTAATTCAATTTATTTCTGCCAAGATATATTTTTTATGTACTTTTAGAATTTTCAGTATTATTCTTCATTGTGGAATAATCATTTAAAAATATTGTTGCCAAATTCTTAATGCGATTATTTTCATGATGTGAAAAATCAGATATTTTTTCGATTGTTTCAGTTGTTATTTCATCTATTGATTCAGAAGTAATTAAATACATTAAACTAGTAATTACAGATAATATAGTTTCTTCATCTTGTGAAATAAGTAATGATGCTAGAAGTTTGATGCCTTGATTGCGTAAAATATATAATCTGTTTATTGGATCTAAAAATGTAATTTTTAAACGTAGTTATAGTTACCTCTCCAAAAAGTAAAACAATTTTTTCATTTGTTAAACTATTTCACTTACCAACACATAAATTACAAATGCCTCCTACTGCAAAACGTATCAATTTTATATTATTTTCAGATAATGTATAAAGAAATAAGTCAATTATTTGTAACTGTCTCATATATCCATAATTAATAGGATCATAAGCAAAATTGGCAAGATTTGCTAATACTTGCTCCTTTGCATCTGCAAAGGATTTATTATTAATTTTATATTAATTACATTACACGATAAATCATTTCTTAACTCTTTTTATTCAAATTACCTTTAGATTTAGTAGTTTTATATTCTGTAGCTAAAAGTTTTAAAAAATCGTAACGACCGATAGAATTTTTTCCAGTACGCTTTATTAATTGCGCCTTACTGGAAAACATGAGAAGCTTTTTTAATATAATTTAAAATATTGTATTATCATTTATTCGTGCAATTTTCTTAATTTGTTTAACTATTGCTTATAAATTCCAACTTGCTAAAACTGGTCGTCAGTTTTTGATACACTAGCTTACTTTTATTAAATTACATTTATGACAAATAATATAATTTTATTTGGTAATTTCTAATATTAAATATTAATGTTTTTAAACTTTGTTTATATGGAACGAAGCAGGAAATATTAAAACTCTTGACACACTTTAAAGAGTTGTTCGCTAATGGCATTATCCGGATATGACCAAATATGACGTTTACAAGATAAGTTCAGTGTATCAAATGTAATTGTGTTTGTATAGATTATAGATTATAGTTGATTATAGTAGAAAATTAATTCTATTGGCGGTTAAACTATTTCTGACCTCATATGTTCTTAACGAAACCAATCAGTAACTTGATATTCGTATTGATCCTAGTGTATGTTAAGCGCATATTCGAACACACTATTCCTCTACCATACTCCTATGAAAGCATAAAACGTCGTTGTGGAAGTCATGATTAACACGTAGCCGGTGTTTAACGTGTCCTAGCCTAAGCATAGTGATTTGGAAATTTGTTGCGGGCTGCTTGATTTGCAACGTATTGAACACAAACAAATATTAATATGTTCACATCAAATATCTATTAATACGTGAGGGAAATATTTACCGTACATTAGTAAATATAAAGAAAATATGTTGCCAAATAGATCATCAGCGACTAATACCAAAAAAGATATGTTCCCCGATAAGAAATCGACATCTAAGCAAATGAAAACCTCCACGTTAACAAATGCTGCTGGTCTCAGTTCCCTTATTACTTTTACTGTTTTGCTACTTGCTTGGATCTCAGGATTTGCCTCTCGATTATTTGCAGTGATACGTTTCGAAAGTATCATACATGAATTCGATCCTTGGTACGTATTTTTTCCCCGATATTACATTAGGTTACACGTGTGTATCGATAATAATTACTTTCTTCATATAAAATTAATTATCTAATTTTTATTAAAATAGTTTTGCAACAAATATTTGTATGTTAGGGTAATATTCAAACAATTTTGAAATAAAATATTTTTGTATAATATAGGTTCAACTACAGAGCAACAGCATACATGGTACAACATGGATTCTATAATTTTTTAAATTGGTTTGATGAAAGAGCATGGTATCCATTGGGTCGCATTGTGGGTGGAACTGTTTATCCAGGATTGATGATTACATCTGGATCAATACATTACATACTACATTCTTTAAATATCCCAGTGCACATAAGAGACATTTGTGTATTTCTAGCTCCAATTTTTAGCGGCCTTACCGCCATTTCCACGTACTTGTTAACAAAAGAAATATGGAGTGCCGGAGCTGGTTTATTTGCAGCATGCTTCATTGCAATTGTACCTGGTTACATTTCAAGATCTGTAGCAGGAAGTTATGATAATGAAGGCATTGCAATCTTTGCGTTACAAATAACATATTACCTTTGGGTTAAATCGGTTAAAACTGGCTCTATCTTTTGGGCTTCTATGACTGCTCTGTCTTACTTTTATATGGTATCGGCATGGGGTGGTTATGTTTTTATCATTAATCTAATTCCATTCCATGTTTTTGCATTACTGGTTATGAATCGATTTAGTAATCGTCTTTTCACAAGTTACACTACATTTTATATTTTGGGACTTTTATTGAGTATGCAAATACCATTTGTTGGTTTCCAACCGATAAGAACATCAGAACACATGGCTGCAGGAGGTGTATTTGGTTTGTTAATTTTTGTTGCAGCTCTCAGGTATGTTAATACATTCAAAACATTTGTGCATAAAACATTTGAATATATATATCCTTCTCTTGTTGTAGATATTTGAGAACTGTACTTACCAAATCTGAAATGAAATATTTTGGAGGAGTAGTTGCAGTTACAGCTGGTATTCTTCTTGTTATTTTGATTTGTTTGACCTATGCTGGTATTGTTGCTCCTTGGAGTGGAAGATTTTATTCATTATGGGATACTGGTTATGCAAAAATTCACATTCCAATAATAGCATCCGTTTCCGAACATCAACCCACAACATGGTTTAGCTTCTTCTTTGATTTACACATTCTTGTTACAACATTTCCTGTCGGTCTTTGGTATTGCATTAAACATATTAATGATGAACGTGTTTTTGGTAAGATTTCATAATAAAATCATTTGTTGTTCAAAATTATTTAAATACGTTATTAATAATTGTTATTATTTTACAGTTATATTGTACGCTATAAGCGCTGTTTATTTTGCTGGAGTAATGGTTAGGCTTATGCTCACTTTAACCCCCGTTGTTTGTATGCTTGCTGGAGTGGCTTTTAGCGATCTTCTGGAATTGTTCTTTAAAGAAGA
Source organism: Stelis phaeoptera (assembly GCA_943735885.1). Lineage (NCBI taxonomy): Eukaryota > Metazoa > Arthropoda > Insecta > Hymenoptera > Megachilidae > Stelis > Stelis phaeoptera. Next base: position 5,656,134 of record OX030939.1, on the reverse strand, counting down.
AGATAGCGAAAGAAACGATCGAAATAGTAATGGAAGTGAAGAAGAAAGCGAAGAAGAAAGAGAAAGGAGTCCTGGTAGAGCATTGTACGATAAGGCTGGTAAACTCCGTAGAATGAAACACGAAAGACCTAGAGGCAACGGTGATGGATTGGGTATTAATCTTCGAAATGGTGTTGTCATTGGGGCATTTATGTTGATGATGATGTTTACCTTGCATTGTACTTGGATTACAAGTAATGCGTATTCTAGTCCCTCGATTGTTTTGTCATCGTATAGTAATGATGGCGGCCGAGCCATACTTGATGACTTCAGAGAAGCTTATTATTGGTTAGCACAAAATACACCAATCGATGCTAGAGTTATGAGTTGGTGGGATTATGGTTATCAAATTGCAGGAATGGCTAACAGGTATATGTTATACAAAAGAAATATATTTGGATATATTAATATATAATATTAAATACTGAATGTAGCGATAATCTTTGAAAAGCAGAAATAAATTCTTCTTTTTTTAATGCAGAACTACTCTTGTGGACAATAATACTTGGAATAATTCACATATAGCTCTGGTCGGAAAAGCAATGAGCTCAAATGAAAGTGCTGCTTATGAAATTATGACATCATTAGATGTAGATTATGTATTAGTTATTTTTGGAGGAATGATTGGGTATTCGGGAGATGATGTTAACAAGTTCCTTTGGATGGTACGAATTGCTGAAGGTGAACATCCACAAGATATTCGAGAAAGTGATTATTTCACTGAAAAAGGAGAATTTCGTGTGGATTCGGAAGGTTCACCGACTCTTTTGAATTCATTAATGTATAAACTAAGTTATTATCGATTCGGGGAAGTAAAGATTGATTATCGATCACCTTTCGGTTACGATCGTACACGTAATGCAGAAATAGGAAATAAAAATTTCCAATTAACATATTTGGAAGAAGCTTATACCACCGAACATTGGCTTGTTCGAATTTACAGGTAATTCTGTGAATGCTAATCGAAAAATGTATTTATATATTTATATTTATGTTAAAAAATTTCAGGGTGAAAAAATTAAGTGAGTTTAATAGACCTAGTATTCCGATATCTAAACGAGTTGTGGCACGTAATGCCAATTCATATATTAGTAAAAAGGTGAGAGTTTTAATTAATTTATTTCGTATGAAATATGTTTTCTTTTAACTTTTTATCGTATCGTTTCTCGTTTTTCAAAATATTATATCGTGTAATTTTGAAATGTAGTTGAAGTTGTGGGGGGTTGTACATTAATGTTTCAGACCTCACGTCGTAAAAAAGGTTATATAAAAAGCCGGCCAACCGTTGTTAAAGGACAGAAGCCTCAACGAAGAACTACGTAACAAACATTTATTATCTAATTCATAATAATTTTCAAATACAACTTTTATAATAAAAAAAAAGAAAGAAAAATTACCGTCCCTTGGGTCTACTACAAACTATACCTCAAACTAAGAATTTAATATCATTAAAAATCGAAACGATTGAAAAATAAAATAAAAGAAGTTTACAGCATTTGGGGCAATTCAAAAATCGTTTTATAAGCATAATCCACAAGGAATTATATATTTCATTTCACTTATTACACTATATTCACTTCTTGTTGACTTCTCTAATGTTATTAAATATTATCTATGTACGATTGTCTTGCATATTATTTAGACATCATTTCTTTATAGCCACAATATGTGATGCATTTTTTAACAAAATCACCTTATTTTTTAACTAGAAAATGTCTGTATATTTTAAATTCTTTTGTACTTAATTAGTGTCTAGCTTATCATTAATTTCTATATATTCACTTTATACTTTGATTTGTATATTTCTGCAATATCTGTGTAATGTACACAAAATTTCAATGGAGTAAAATTCATTAGTTAAAGTGACAAAAAAATAGCTGTCAATATCAAGCAGATGAAAACAGAGGGATTGGACATATGTTGTGTATACAAAGTTTGTTGTATACGATCTTATATGTAAAAAATATTTTGTGATTTAAAATCATTGAATTAAAATTCCATTTTTTTTTGTTTTGTTTATACATAGGATTTAAGACTAAGGATTAAGGGTTCTACATTACATGTTTTTGGCTTTGTAATCTTTTAAATTGTTTCTGCATTTCTATTAAATATATTTTATGTTTATTATTACAATTCAAACTCTATATTTTGTCATCTATGTTGACCATTTGTTATTATGAAGTATATTATTTTTTTATTATATATGTATGTATATAATATTAATCAGTTACTATCTTTAACATATGTAAAGCTTTGAGAGATAAAATTATACTTAAGGCAATGTTAAATATAAAAAGTAATTATGTATATATTCCAGTATGTATATTTAATTATCAAAAAACTAAAAAAAATATATAAAAAGCAAGTTGTAATATGTATATACATACATATTCATGAAAGTATATTCTATCTTCCATATGGAATTAAGAACAATGTTACATTAGAAAGATTAAATGATAATAATAATATCTTATACAGCAGTATATGAAAAATACAACATAAATAAATTAACAGTAATAAATTGCATACACACGTATATATTTACTGAAATTACAAATTTTATATTCATGCAATTAGGACAAATTTTTTATATCAATTAATTAAACAAAATATTAATATTTTAAATTCACTTTTTTTGTAAATTATAAATTAATTCAATTTATAATTAAAATTTCTTTATAAAATGAATCTATAAATCAACAGGTGGTGTATGTAAGGTTATAATCTTTTAAATGTCAAAATCAGCTGATCAGTGGTAACAATTTTTCAAGGTTACTAGGTTCATGAATGACTTCAGTTTGCTTATTAATTTAGTAGAGGTCTTATTATTTAATTAATTTGATAATTAAATTGAACTCCTAGAAAAAATAATACTACGTATAAAAATATAGATTGGTTATAAAATACATTGAAATACTATTTTATATAATTAATGTTCGTAACATTATATATATACATATATATGTAAGTTAATTTATAACATTTTAATTTCAAACACATATACATATATAATTGCTTATTAATTTTTTCAATTTTAAGTGAAAAGGGTTTTATATAAACATGGTTTATAAAAACAAATAGATTTTTTTATTTCTAATACTATATATCCTGGTTGCTGAAACTATACAAGAAGTTATTATTTTAGAATAACTTTATTAATTATCATTGCTATAATTTATAACATTATTGCCTAACATTTGTATGAATTCTTTAAATGATATAATTCATCATTCTGTACCTCGTAAAATATTTCAAAGATATAAGTAGGGTTACAAAAATATGTAAAGAAATATAATTAGTAACTATTATGAATGCAATACTTTAAGATTTGAAATTATATATAATATAACATATTTCAAGTTTGAAGGTGAAACACATTATAATAAGGTTTTTCTTTATCTACATATTTGTAAAATATAAGAAAAAAGAACAATTGCATTCATCATGTGTGTAACAATTAAAAGGTTATGTCAAAATGTATAATGAAGAACATTGTATCGAATTCTGGCAGAAATCTTCGAAATCATGTGAATGTATGTTTCTGTATATTAATACATAAAATAAGTTAATACTTAAAATAGACGTAAAATGTTTGTATACCGAATTCATAATGATAATACAGTGAATTCAAAGATTTTTCGCATCAGAAACTGTTCGTGTGTGCAGCGTCCGCCATTTTGCTTCCCTTACATCTGACATGTCTTTCTAATGTTATTATCGATGAATGCTGAAATTTGTGTGTGAATCTTCGATCTTGTTAAAGTATATTTTGCAAGAAAAAGGTCGAATTGTTTCTGATTGGACAACAACCTCCATTACTATTGCGAGTAACTTCCATTATCTCAACCTCGGTTAAACTAAACGAAACGAGTCCATAAAGGGAATTTCGTGAGCGTATTTGTGAATAGTTTATTCTTGTTAAAGAGTGCAAATATGCGACAAGACTCATCTGATAAGTTTTTCTAACTGTATTGTCACAACTTGATCACAATATTCTGCAGAGTGTCTTATTGTCTATATAAGGAGTGTACATAACCAAACATTGTTGATACTCAACATCATGTACTCATGTCAACATTGGAGATAAAGTGCTTAATAATATGGCTTTGTCTTGTCCAAGAATATCAGAACTTTTAGAATCAATATCCAACATTCTGATGTTCTATATAATACAATTACTCAAAGATGTGTAAAATATGTTTTATGTGAATTGTTATGCGAGGCAAGGATTGTTTTTATCCTGATCTAGCCATGGACTAAGTTCACGCCTACTGCTTGAACCAAGAAAGTGTAGTAATTATCTTGTATGCATTATGTAAACAAATGCAGATCTAAACTTAGAGTGATACTTAGCTTTAATTGATCTAAATATTATCGACTGGTAAAGTATTATTTGCACTTTTAGAACGTAGAATCAAATTTTATTGTCATTTAAATATACAAATTTTTTGTAAAGCTCGGCTACAAAATTTGATACTAAATACCAAGCAATTAATTTTAATCTTTCTATTAAAGCGTACCCCATGACAAAACCAAGTTTTGTACGCATAAGGTTGTAAATAAAATAGCTGGGTATATATCAATGTTAGTAATATAAATAGTGCTCATGATTATTTTATAATTTATTTTACTTTTAAAAAAACTTCATTTTATCAATTACATTAATGCACATATAAATACCAATGTGTCCAAGGCAAATGCAAAAACTAAACTGTGATATAATACAATAAAAGTAATTTTTTATTTTTTTATTCTCAGTATTATGAATTTAAAGATATCATTATATGGACTTGGATCTAGGCATATGGTATGAACTAAGTTTTATCTAGACAGGAAGTTGATTTGGAGGGTTTGAGAATGCAGGTGGAACAGGATACAAGGAAAACGATAATCAATGAAGGTCTCTATGTCCGAAAACTCAAACATGGACAGTAAATTGAAGTTTTCGGATCGCTTGAAGGCTTTGTTGAAAACTGAAGCTCGTCAAGATGTCGATCCATATATTTTTAGCGAGCCAGAACCATTTACTACTACAGCAAGAAAAAATGTTACAGTAGTGTCAGCTAAAAATTCTAAAGTAATGCAAAATTGTAGAAATAGTAAGACTAAAGGAAAATGTATAAAACCAAGAATAAGGATAACATCTATACGAGATGGGGAATACAAAGCTGTACAAAACCATGCTGTAGAGTTAGATATTGACAATAGTGTTGGTGGTGGCGGTGGCAGTGGTAGTGGTGATGGTGAAAATATAGATTATAAATTTACAAAAACAGTTCAACAGAAACATCGTCATATTGAAAATTTACAAAGATTAAGATGTAGAAGACAAAGGCGGGACCATACTCTATTGTATTATCCTAGAGCTGGAGATGAAATATCAGATAGTGATTCTAGCGGAGATGAAATGACAGTTTATCAGCGTTATTGGTTTTCTGGAGAAACCAGTTCAGCATTAAATCGTTCCGCACGTCTTTCTCAGTTACGCTCTCAATTAAGAAGACGATTAATTCAGTTACATAAAAGTGGAACAGACTCTGAAGCCTTATTACGTGATAGAGCTAGATGTTTGTTGGAAGCTGCCTATAAGGATCCTGCGTCAGCTGCAAGAGCTTTAAATGGTTCTCCCAGCACAAGCAAAGCGGTAGATGGACCGCTTTTAGTTGGTGGACTTTGCGGAGCCGAAGGATGTCAACAAATATCTTTGCCCTGCACTCGTCATTGTTCTCGTCACATTATGTTGAATGGAGATCAACTTTTGTTTGAACATTGCACTGCCAAATTTAGTGATAATACACAGTGTTGTATTCCTGTGTTTGATGTTGCACACGAATTACCTCTTTGTCCAGAGCATGCAAGGAAAAGGGATAACTATCACCGTAAAGCCCAAGAGTCTAAACCAAAGAAAGCTCGTAAAAAAGCAGCATCTCCGACAATTTCCAGGCCTAAGCCAAAATCTAGGCCAAAGAAACGGAAACGGCCTCCTACAAATAAACTTGAAAATAAAGGTCCTACCTTGGTACACGAGGAGAGTCAATACTTGAATCAAATAAACTCTAGTGAAAACCAGACAAAAACTTTAAACAATTTAAATACAATAGCACAAGGAAGTTCAAATGCTTCTAATTTAAATTTAGGACTAGGACTAGGTCTTGGTGGAGGAGGACTAAAAGTAGATCTGGGAGATCATGAGGTGTTTCCATCTCTAGATTCTGCAGAGCATGATTTTGGCAATGTGCTCAATAATTTACCTGCTGATGCTTTTAATGACTTGTTCATTGGTAATTGTAATATTATTTTTTAGTTAATTCGATATAAATTATATTTATATTCCTTGTTAACTTTCTTTTTTTTATTTAAAAAGAAAATTGATATGAGTTAAACAAAGTACTTGGTGTTCTAGATTCTAGAATTGGGAAAGATTTGTATTTTTCTTCCAGAAGGTAGAAATGGGGAGTATGAACCATCAAGAGAAGAGGAGGAAGAACTGGAACGAGCATTGGAAGCAGTAGATAAGGATGTACGAAATTTGGAAAGAATGGGGCAAACACATGGACTTTTAGAGCCAGCCTTATTGGCTCAACTTATGTCAGATATTGCTTCGTAGCCCCGTCTATATTAATAATATAATAATTTGGAAAACGAATTCGCGTGTGTTCCTTATAATATAGAAAGAAATACTGTTTGTGTCTGTGCTGCTAAGTGTAAGAATTGTGTTACTGACTTTTGTTAGATAACTATATAAATCCAAGACGATGGCAGGGATTGACATACAAACCGAAAGTTAAAAGAAATAGTAACTATTATTAATTTAGTGTAAACCTCATCGGTACAATATCATACATACGATTAGAATCATATAGGAAAACAATCGTATTTCTTGTAAATGCTAAAAATTTCATTTTTGCTAACAACTAATCATAAGTGGATCACAATCTCATCTTATCTTTTATACTATATTTGCAATTTATTTGCAAATTACTTTATGTTTTAAAAATTTAGTTGCATTCTTGTAGTCACAAGCATGGCAATAAATATTTTTTAATGGTGAAAAATATACAAAATGATAAAGAGAAAATTATTCTTACGAAACAATTCAAACATACTTCGATTTTTCAGGGTGTATATAGATTCATTTTTATTTATTACTTTATTTAATCCCGACATAAATTGAACATTTTATTTATTTCAATAATTTTATTGAAACATTATTTTCCTTAATTTCTTTTTTTTTTCTGTTTTCAAGTACCCTGATATATCTGCAAAATATGTTTATGAATAATTCGGAAACATTAAATTGTATAAATACGTTTTGAGTGAAATTAAAAATTTTTGTTGATTTTTTTTCTAAGCCAAGGATTAAGTATGATTGCTTTGTTTGTTGCATGTTCCAATAAGAATATAATTTATTTTTCATTTAAACAGAAGTTGAAACTATTTTAATAAGTTATTTTCCATTATGAAACTATGCTTGATACAATTGCATGAACAAGTGACTGAATTTAAAAGAAATTACATACATACATACATAAATAGTCATTCATTTTCATCTGGTGTAATAATATATGCAAATAATCATAAATAATCTTATTGGCATACATAATCATGATCATTATCATCATCTTCATGATCATCATCATTTTTTCATTTTGTATTATAATCATGTAGACAGACGTTCGGTAATAGATAGTTGTAATATATAATTAAAAATTCAAATTAACAAAAAGTGCCGAAATAGTTTCATTTTTGATATCTTTAGTAACTGTAATACATTTAAATTTCTTTTGCAGCCTATAAGAAGAGATGACATGCTATGCATTAGCTCGTTATTTAAAAAAAATAATATTAAACAAAACAAACAAAAAAATGTAAAACTTAGAAAAATATTAACGAGGCACAGATTTTGAGAGTAAAACTAGATTGTTCTTACTAAGTGTATGGATGATTGAATCATTTACTGCCATTTAACATTTAAAATATTGCAACATAGTTATAGTGCTGGAACTAGTATGATGTATGCACGTGTAACATTGTGAAATGTGCACGTAAGCAGATTATCATAATTTTAATACATATCGTAATCAAAGGAAAACGAAGAACAGATATGTTGCATCATTTTATAGATTATAAATAAGTACAAGAAACAAAAAACACATCTCGTTAAAAGAACACCAAGATTGTATAGGTTTTTGTGAAATCTAGTTTTTATTATCAAAATTTTTGTGCCAAACATAATTGATGAGGTATTAATTTTTGTACCTTATGCATGCGTGTCAGAATGATAGGTTGCAAAAAAAGTACATCTTGAATAATAAGTGTTTTAGCTAAATGTAAACTATCTCAAATGGACAGTAAATTTGCCACTTGTAAATGGAATGAAAAACAATGTAATTTACAATTTAACCCATATTGGGATTAAATTAATATTGTTATTATATATAGTGGTAGTTAAGTAGGTACACTAATTATTTATGTAAGGACAATGCAGAATTTAATTATAAAACAAATGCATTGCTTCTATTGTATCTATATGTGTATCTTCTTGTAAAATATCAGCATTAGTGCGCATTATTAGGCATTATCAATTATAATAAGCATATTTTTTACATTGCCTTATTGTATTCAGTTTGTCTACCCCGATCACAAATCCTTAAAATTATTTCTTGAATATAGTACATGTCTGCGTTTAAATTTTTATCAGCATTGTAGCTTTGCTTATTTGATTCAATAGTTTGAAAAGTTTTTAAAAAAATCATATTGACACAATATATTCAATCATTCAGTCGTTATTAATGCACAGTAATATTAAATAGTTACACAAAGAATAGATTTTTGAACAATGATTAAAGATTTATTTTTGTTCTATTTATTTATTTTTCTTTACTTCTATAAATTATCATTCATAAAATTCTGAATATTTGAATATGAGACGAATGAAAAGCCCAATATTTTTAGTTACATAATAAAAAAGATTTATTACAATTGTACAAATGTATATTCAACGAAAAATTATAGCAAATGCAATCATTCCATCATAATGAGATACATTATTTTCAATAAAGTTAAAAACTTTTAAATTGAATCCTTGAATAAAATTTCAATCTAAACTTGTGGCCATTGATATTGTGTCTCTTTGCTTATACTTTTGACGTTTAATTTCTCTGATAAACCATTTCTTTCTTGCTTCTTCACGGACAGTTTTATATTTTCGCGGTGTTATATCAATTGCCTTAAGCGGAAAATCTTTAGGTAATTTCAAATCACTTTGAAACGGTGGAAGTCTTTGAGTTGTTATAGGTACGTCCTAAAATATTATATATTTCCTATTAATATTCTAAGTATTTATGTTGTGTATGTAAAAAAACATTTGTAAAAACTTATTACAGTTTGCAATGTATCTTCTGTACTTCCTTTCCTTTCATATTCTATTCTTTCGGATGATTGAGTTTCATTGAGTTCTGTTTCTTCATGCGGTATCAATGTTATATTATAATTAGCTCTGCTTTCTCCAAGGATTCCTATTTTAATTCCTAGTTCATGTAATTTTTCTTCTTCGATAAGCAGAGCATTTTGTAGATACAGAATTCGTTCATCATTCGAATTATCTCCTGCATTCATACATTAGAATGTACTTTTCTTTTTTCTTAAAAGGGAATATGTGAACAATAAACAATATACCTAAGGCTAATAAACGATAGTCACAATTGGAATATATTAGCTCTTGTATTAAAGGAGAATTCCTTAATAATTTCCTTTTGAACTGTAATTCTCGGCCATGTAATATTTTAACATCATCACTCAACATTTTTTGCAGAAACTGAGTACTTCGTCTTTCTGCCATGTTGTACGCCTTTGTCCTAAATAATCTATGTAATTCAATCTCTAAAATAAATATTTCTCCTTTTAATTAAGTACAATAATTTAGTACTCGTTTGATAATAACTGTACATAACGTATCTGTTAATGTAATTATTTTACCAATTAAACTAAAATGTTTACGCCGCAAAGCTATCCAAACAACACGATGCGCCATAGAGAATAATATTTCAAACATTCTTAAATCTTTTTCTCCTTCTGATTGTGTTAAAAATGCAGCTCCTCTTTTTCCACCAGTCATGTGGTGGTATTGAATATTATCTTGACAACCTACTATTAAATCAGCATATTCTCTACCTAAGATACAACGAAGATTTTGCATTTCTTCTGCATACTTAGACCTGTAGCCTTGGGCCAAAGGATTTGGTGCCTTTTTTATAGTGGCTGCATATTCCTCTAACAGTTCTTCCCATGTGATTATATAATATTGAAAATAAATGATCATAGCTCTTAGGAAACGATCAACAATTGGCATGTGGAAAAAATTTACAAATTGAGGACTGATTGGAGTAGCTAATAAAAACATTACAAGATCTTTTATATCTTGTAAAATAATAATATCTGGTTCATTTGGGGATATCTTTCTCAAATAATATCTTCTAAATTTTAACTGAAATAACACATATTTAAGTAACAAAAAAATCTGATACATTTCTTTTCTGCTTTTGTCATGTACCTTTTCACGTTCGCTTAAAGTTTCATGAAAATTTAAAATTAAATATGAATGCGGGCAATATATATTTGTATCATGAACAACATTAAATTTTTGTTTGATCCTCTTGACTTGAGTATCCTCTGCTTTATGTGCACTTATATATATAAATGTAAAAATAGATTAAATAATTATCTTATTTTACTTATAAACAGAAAAATTGGAGACAGTCTGAATGAAAATGTAGAACATAATTATTCAGAAATTTCAATACCTTAATAAAATTAATCCATCAGAAATTTCATCCCATGCAAAATATTTATTTTCCATTTTTGCTATCAAAATAATAGAGCATTGCACATTTTATGTAGAACATTGAACCAGGTTAACTAATTAAACATTGAAAGACAAAGCCAATAACTTGATAGTATATACTTAAATTATTGATTGCATATGGGTAGAAATTGTACATTCATGTGCTTAACCAATACAAATTGATTCATAAGCAGAATTTTAACAAGATGAACATGCTTTCATGTGCGTTTAATAAAATTCAGTATATTTGTACAAAATATTTTTAAAAGTTTATGTGGTTTTTGTTTGGCTGGATCTGTGTTAGTATGAATCATACTAATGTTAAGTAATTTATACATAATTTGATATGCTTATGATTTAACACAAATTATATGAAATTAAATATACAGTAAGCTCTTGACTTCTTCACATAAGATTTTATTTATTATATTTATACAGCCATAGATTTGGTGTTTTGAAGTAACGGGTGTTTTGGAAGGGAATTCAAAACCTCCTGATCTTCTGGGAAAATTGCTATACTAGGCAATTGCCAATATGGTTTTTCATAAATAATTTGTTTGAATGAATCATTAGTATAGTGATGCAATCTACATCTGACTTTAGTTTCTTCACGATTATTGATCTTAACGATAACATAAAACTCCTTATTCTCAATAGATAAATTGGGACCAGTTATAGCTTTTTCAGGAAGGGTTATCGTATGCTGAGGTACCATATAACCTGCTTTACGGAAATTTGCACTTATATGCCACTTTTCTATGGTCCAAGGAACATCCATAGACATTGTTACGCTTAAATATTCCTGAGATAATAACTCTATTGTTTTTTCTACAAACTGAGAACTGAAAACACGATGCTTCTTCTTTTCTTCTTCATCTTCGATTAAGTATTTCTCAATATTTTCAGGCGTTGCGTATACAGCTAACTTTGGTAGCAGAAACTTATGATGCGCTGTTATACTTCGCACTGTAACTTTGTCACCCTTTTCTCCAACATCTTTTACGTTATTCAATAAAATTATATCAATTAGCGGATGTTTTTTAACATTTCTATTTTCTACAAGGTCATAAATATAATGTTTTGATTTGAAGCTGGGTCGTTTTTGATTTTTTTTCATCAATGGAACTGGATATCTTCTTTTTAGAATATATGTATTCTAAAATAAAACAAAGAATTGTTTACAAAAATGTTAAATGTTTGTAAATAACTTTTCTATGTAATGCTTTATAAATCCAATGATATAATATTACCCGGCTTTGTTGTATTAGTAAATCATTATGACTGGATAAAAGTGTAGTTGACTGTGTTTTTAAATTATTTATACACGGTCTAATACACTTCAACATATTTATTTACTTATTCGATATAATTACAAAACAATCGAATTTAAGAGTAAGTACACTTATATATTTTAGGTTAAGATACATGCAACTTGAAGTTGCATAAAAGTTAACCAAACTTTGTATTTTCAGCTGATTTTCGGCTAGTTCGAACGACTTGTCAAAAGTAATGTGGTTATATTATGTATGTACGTTTCTGTGAAAAAAACAGTACTTAGATTTTCTAAAATGAAATTTATACTTTTGAACATGATAATTCACAGATTCATCGTTGATGGAAACATTGAAGAATTATGAGCGATGGAAAATTTAAATTTACCGTCTGATAATGTTTTACACCAAGCTATTATGGAAATTAGTGAACCAGTATTGTTTAAAAAAGTATTACAAGATGCAAAAGGTGAATATGCGTGGAAATTATTTGAATGGAGTTTGTTGGAACTTGTTGAGAAACTGGGAGACACTAAGTTGTCATTTCGAATTGGTTATAATGCCAGATCTATGGTAAATTATTATTTTGAGCATTTTTATTTCGTTTTTAATGTGAATTTTAAGATGTTAAGTTTTAAAATTCCATATTTCTCAGACTCCTCAGTGGGAAGAAGAGTGTTCTACAATTTCAATGACATTATCAGAATTTGTTCGCAATATAAGCACGAGTGATAATGATACAAAGTGGTATTATTATGATTATAAACATATGCATGAATGGTTCAAAGATAAACCAGAGATACTAAATTCAATAACTTGGAAAAGATTTGGTATTGATAAAAATGGTGCTGATTCTACTCTTTGGATTGGAAGCAAAGGTGCTCACACAAATTGTCACCAAGATTCTTATGGTTGTAATTTAATAGCACAGATTCATGGAAGGTAAAGTGGTACACGGTTTAATATTTTATTTATTATTTTGTGATAATTTTTAAGCTTTAAATAAAATTATATCTGTTTTAGGAAACAGTGGTTATTGTTTCCTCCAAATGCGAGTCAATTTTTACAACCAACAAGAATTCCTTACGAAGAATCTACGGTGTATAGTAAATATAATTTTTTCTGTCCTACCAAAGAAGACGAAGTAAACATATTAAAAATACAGGACAAGCCGAAATTAGTAATTCTAGAGCCAGGAGATGTGCTATTTGTTCCTCGTAGTTGGTGGCACTATGTGGAATCGCTTGATCTTACTATTAGTGTAAATATATGGTTACCGATAGAAGAAGATCATATATCTAGAGTTAAAGAAGCCATTGTTAAACTAGTAGTAGCTGGAATTGGAAATAGTGTCTGTAATATGACCGAAGCTGACTGTACAGTATCCGATTGCATAAATCTGGTAACTATAACATGATGAACTATATAATTTCTTTTACATACAAACATTAAAAATTAACATTAATTTATTTAACAGCTAAATATTGCCCTTGGGCAATGTAAGGATATGAGAACCATGGAATCACCATGTAAGAAAATGAAACATAGTACATGGACAGCAAAAGATTTAGCGGAACAGTATCCGGTTTATGTAAAACTTCTTCATGAACTTGAAACATTAGAATTGGAAAAATTTTTAAAAACGAAGAGGAAAAGATTTCCGGAAAATAGTGTTCAACTGTTAAAAGACAATCATTCTGAAACTGACAGTGTTGTACAGAACGAGTTTTCTACAAATCAACAACTGTCCAAAGATATTGTTAATGCGCTTTGTCATCCTGATGTTGTTAATAAAGTTACCGAATTACTTTTATCTTAAATATTAAATATTTTATGTTAATTTCAAAAGTTTCATTTTGATATTCAACCAACCAACCAAAAAGTTTCTCCCAGTTTTGAACTGGTAAGGCGCTTTTGAGACTCACGTCTCACTCTTGCCCAACGAACAATAAGTCACTCATTCTCTTAATACTTTCAGTCTACATAGAATTACAATACTTTTAACTCTCATTAAACATTCCTACACTATACTGTTACTTTCATCTTTTATCTCCTGCAATACTTTTAGGTCTCAAAATCCTTCCTCTACTTGTCCCCTTTTAGTCGCCTCTTACGACAAGCAGGGGATACTGTGGGAGTATTCTGTTTCCCCCCTCCACAGGGAAATTTTGACATTCATTGCATGTCTATTATGTCACAAGAGAATGTACTTATCGGAAGTCGAGTTCCCGTTTATTTTGCGCGCGTTGATTCTGATTGGTTTCAATACCGTCTGTAACCAAAGGTAACGCGCAAGCGTCCTTATAATCTTTGCAATACGAAATATATACATAGAGGGCCACCCTTTGTTAGACACGAGAAGCTTTTTGAATTCAGCTTGTGACGGGAACGTGTATACATAAAAAATTGCATCAAGTGATATATTTAATAAAATTTATATAAATGGGTTTATTAACGATACTTAAGAAATTGAAGCAAAAAGAGAAAGAAATGCGCATTTTAATGCTGTATGTATTTACTTTTCTATCCGTTTTAATAATCATAAGTTAGGAAAGAGGTTATTGTTATTTACCTCCAAAGTATTATATTATTTGATAGAGGTATATTTTTATAATTCATTATGTATGTTGCTGTAATTTAATTCTTATATTTTCTCAAACATATATGAATGTATCATGTTTTCTGTATAATTTTATAGAGGTTTGGACAATGCTGGTAAGACTACCGTTTTAAAGAGAATCAATGGAGAACCGATAGATACAATATCGCCAACACTTGGTTTCAACATTAAAACTTTGGACCATCGTGGATATAAACTTAACATATGGGATGTAGGTGGTCAAAAATCATTGCGTTCCTATTGGAGAAATTATTTTGAGTCTACGGATGGACTTGTGTGGGTAATTGATAGCGCGGATAAAAGAAGACTGGAAGATTGCAAAGCGGAATTATACAAACTTTTGCAAGAAGAAAGATTAGAAGGTGCAAGTCTTCTGATACTTGCGAACAAACAAGATTTACCTGGGGCATTGTCTACAGCAGATATTGCAGAAATTTTGGAACTACATAGTATTAAAACCCATCACTGGCAAATATATAAATGTTCTGCTGTTACAGGAGAAAATCTTGTGGAGGGAATAAATTGGATTGTTGATGATATTTCTGCTAGGATATTTTATATAGACTAGGAGTAAGGTGTACATTAAATTATATAATTGAGATTGTTAGTATTGTAACTGTTTTTTATAAAGTATTTATTTCTTTCCTCTTAACTACATAAACTATAAAATACTATTGTATTTTATTTAAATTATTATAGTTATACAGTTGTAACAATAAAATAAATTCTAATGTATATTTTTATATAATATTTCTTAATACAATACTTCAATTTTTCTATTTATTCGTTTTCATTTTCACTTTTGTCTTCTCCTTTTTCGATTCTTTTGTTTTAACTTTCTTTTTCTTGACAGGCTTTTCTGGTGGAAGTTTTGTATCTGGATATTGTTTCATATAAACTAATTTCAATAATCTTTGATCTACAGTATTTCTTGCCCCAGCGAATGTAATCATTATTTCATTTATAAGTGACTGCGATAATTGCAGCCGATAATTTTTCACTAATTCCATAAACCTCGCTGCAAAGTTTAAGATGATTTGGTAAGTATGATTGTGTATATTATTTTTACATACTTTTATATACCTTTAGAAATACGGTCATCGGAGAGCGATAGCACAAAGTGGCCAAAGTTTCTGCGACGTCTTTTCTTCTTGGGTTTCATCGCTTCGTAGTTCGCTCTTCTCAAGAGTATAGCTTTCACATCCGGCCCTTCTACCTTATAATTGCTAAGTATTCCTCCCAGTTTGATTTCCAGCCACGGTTTAGCATGTTTAATGGCTTCAAGTTCTGGTAGTATATTTTTATTCGCCCAAATGTTTTCCAGACTCAAAACTCGTAGTTGGCTCTCCGATGAATTGTCTGCCATCACTGCTTTCACAAGGGTAAACGCACCTTCCGCTTTCAAAGGATTGTCATCCAGGCGTAATTCCTCTAACACGTTGTTCTTTGACAAACCTCTTGCTATGGGTACTGCGTCCTCGTTATAGAATCTATTTCCTAGAGAAAATGTGCAACTTCGAGCAATCAATGATTCTATCAAATGTAAGCTTCAGACTGCATTAGTTCTGTGAAACATGTTACCACTTAAATCCAATTTTTTCAGTACGAGCGAACGCAGCAATAATCGACGAAGATACGGGACACATTCTTTCCCCAACGCGTTCCAGGATAAATCAAGATCCACCAGAGTATCGTTGTTTTCCAGCCCTCTGGACAACTTCATCCAGGTCTCCGCCGTGTACAAAGAGTTCCACGACAGATCTAAACGTTTCAGCGTGTCCGAGCAAGAGATCAACATCTGTAACGCGTTCGAACAAGATTCGTCGAGATGATTGTCGCTCAAAGAGAAATTCTGGACGCTTTCGTTGTTGCATATAGCCGTTGCAATATAATCGAGACCCTCGTTACGAATGTTACAGTCGGAGAGATCCAGCGTCGTTAATGTCACGTTCTTTGTAAGTCCCTCGTGAAACTTTGCCGCACCTTCTGGTCCGATTCGACATCCCGATAGCAACAATGTGGTTATCACGTTGTTTTTAATTAGCAAATCGTTCAGGTGATAACAGGCATCCTCTGATAACCAATTGCCCTGCGGATGTAATTTTAATGCACTATTTTAGAATTTTTATTCTTTATACGATTGCTTACTTTGATTTGTACTTAATCTCAATACTATTCGTAGGTGACAGAAACATTTGTGACCAGACTATGCGATTGCTTCAACGGATTACCGTAAGATTAACAGTTTCCACCGAAGGATTCTTCATCAGAGCCTCGCAGAGGGGTCTTATGATCCGTGAATCGACACCGTAATACTGTAGATTGATCGTATTGGAAAGTAACATGTTCTTCAACGACTGTATAGGCCGAAGGCTCGACGATTTTGTCAGGTCATACAATTTTATCACACCATCCTCTGGATAAATGGTTTGACGTTCTTGAATGGTCCAGAAGGCTGGTACCAACCCAGGATCGTCAGGAATTGGATACTTAGTGTACAGATTGTGCAATTTCAATTGAGAATCGCTGATGTCTATGTCTTTGAGGCAAGGATGGATAGAACTCTCTGTGGATGATTTCGTAGAAATGGTAGACACTTCTTCAGGTGTGATCAGTGACTCTTCCGAGACATCTTTCATCTTTTTAATCTACGAATTTCATGATAGGTTTCTATTTTTACTTTTTATTTATAGAAATGAACGTTTCCTGATCCAGCTACGGTTACCAAAATAGAATTACACCAATCAATCCTCGTAACAGTTCTTTCTTTGCTTCAGCTACGGCAGACATCCTTTTGGCTCTTTGCTCCTGGAACGGTGTCATAAAACCAGCGTATATGTCTATCTCTTCCAGCTCTTCTTTGTCCTCTTCATCCTCCATTTCATCCTCGTCATTGTCTTCTGGACCTCTGTCCTCGTATTCACCATAATCTGAGTAATAATCTGATAATTCGGTAAGATATTCATCGTCGATTTCCGTCTGAAACGCGAATTCTTTATTCGTGACTGCAGAAATCGTGATATGTTATTACCATTACTTGGTATGCCTCGAAAGATTCCATTTTCTTCGGTTTTTATTTTAGTTTCTTTTTTTTTTTGCACTCAAGTACGCATATCGAAAGGGATATTGAATTTGTATAAATTAAATTCAGGAATAGGATTCTTAGCAACAGTTTGAAAATCAGCAAGAAAACTGACTTCAGTTTTGTTGCATTCTGAGCAAACTTCACGCCTAAAGGGAAAGTATGTTAGACTTGAAAAAAGGGTACACACAATTTCAATAAATATTTTCTGTTCGTCGACGTTGTAGTCGGGTCACAATCTTGGTTCTGAGCATTCTCAAGACATTCCATTGAACACGGGGTTCACACGGGTCTTATTCGATCACCTATGACTCATTTACCGAGTATTCGTCAAGTGGCTCTTCTGGGCCATTGTATTGTAATTTCGGCAGTTCGTTCATTGAACGGTCACGCGTGTCGTGGTCAAGATTACCCGATGGCCGTCGATGCTTGTCTCGACCAGAAAATTGCTTATACGAAGCCTTTGTTAATCTCAGATGCGTCTTCGATGTTAACGAACAAACGTATTATCCCACAATGAAACGGATCTATTGAAATTCTTGGCTGATTTGCAGACAACCGGCAGAAATTGCTCGCAAGAAGAAGTCCATAAGTGGAGCGTAAGTTAATAATTGAGATTTTGCGTGTTAATTAATGTTGATATATAAGTTTAAATGTAGATGGTTTATAGCGATGATTTTCTGATACAATTGAGGTTAAATATTTCTTGTATTAATTTGAAATGTGCCTCTTTTTTAAAAATACCGCTGAAAATACTGATAGCGCCATTTATCAGTAAAGAACAGAAAAATGTCGAAAACACTTTGCCGACAAAGTTGTGATAAGATTCCTCTGTCGGTAATATACCGTATTTGGGTAACTTGTTACCACCGACGAAGTATCACCACTTTTGTTGAAATTAGATACACAATGCACAAACCTTGCAGCTAATTAGCTCGCATTGTTAATAATATAATCATTAAACAATGAGACCTTACTACTTTACTTGTATAACTATCTGGGTTAACAAGTTGAGTAACGAATTACCCAAACGCAGTTTATTACCGACTGAGGAAATTTGCTATAACTTTGTCGGTAAGATGCTTCCGACACGTTTCCACACTCCGCAGAAAGATGGCGCTAGCGGTACCACTTTCAAAAACGCGCGTAGATAAAATTAAATAAAAACGTAGAAACAGCGCTTACCGTGTATTTTCTACTTATAAAATTAATTATATTTAGATTACTATAATCTTTTCTATAACATTGAAATGACGATGCTAATTGCAATTTATCTTCAACGTTCTATCATTTTATATCTCAAAGGGACGAGTTACTTCCGTTAACAAACTAAATGGTCGAGTAAACGTACATCAACCTTTTCGATATCTCAGTATCTATTAACCCGCGAAAGCACATCGATAAATTCGCGTTACAACCGACAAACCTTTGCTCCCCGACTCCCATAGCGGAATACGCTTAACAGGCATCCAGAACCGTTACGAAAATCTTAAGACTTAAGAAAAGCCCGCCGGCAAATCCGTCCCTTTTCCTGCTATTCACCACGATATAATCCCGCTACTTCGTATCGTTGGCGTACTATTCGTTCCGAAATACGACGATCCCACCGCCAGGATCGTTCTTTAACCGTGGACAGTGACTAATCTCTCGCAAAATGAACTACCATGACGCCATCGAGCCGGATATCCTTGATACAACGAATCTTTCCAAGCAATCGTTCGCGAAACGGGCGTCCTCGATGCTTTCATAAGAAGGCACATTCGATTGCAAACGATCCTTTCGGCAGAGAATAGTTTTGCATAGTAATTTGGTAATCATAACCAGAATCAATCTTCTCGCGTATAACGCTGTTAAAATAATGGAGGTTCTATATGAAAACTTCTATATGTCCCTACCCACTCAAAAAATATTTATACTACCTTATGTCCCCCTTTATGCCACACAAGTTTCGTATATAATATTTTTCTATATTACAACAAATATCGGAAATATTTAAGTGCTAATAGTTAACTGGACCACCCTGTATACATCAAATACTTGGAATATTTCCTGCAAACTTCAGACGCTGAAAAGCCTATTTGAAAGAAATAAGACTCGGACACGTGTCTGCTTATTTCCGACGTGGATCAACAACGTCAAAGCTCGCAAACCGTGGAAATTGGTAGCAAGGGTTGTTGGCACCAGATCCAAGTAACAGTGCTTCACCTTCCAATCATCCCTAATCAATTCGTGTTCCTCGACGAATACCGTGTCCTTGGAAGGATCCCGTGTACGCAGGTTTCCGTTCGATTCTGGCCACCGAAAGCAGCTTCGACGGAGCAGCCGAACACCGAGGGCCGAAGTATGCGCTAATTGGTACGGGCACACAAGCACGCGTGCGTGTATGCAACGGAAAGGACGAGGATATAGGTGGGACGGAGGACTTGTAAAAGAAGGCAGACGAGATATCGTGAGCTTTGTTGGCGTCCCCGGGTCCGAGAGGACGTTGGAAACCGAAGCGGGCAGAAGTGAAATTCCGGGCCAGGCGACACGGCGGCTCGTTAAAATGCTTCTGGGGCTTTCGGGTGCGGGATGGACCAGGTAATTGGCGATTAGCGATTAAAACGAACGGCCAGGCTTCTCTCTTCGATGTCCTTGGTCAAAGTGGACAAAGTAACGCTCGTATAAAGCGTCTCTTTCATCGACTCGGCCTAGTCCGTGGATTGGCCGATTCTTATCTTCTACCTGAACGTGGCGATGACATCCGGAACCCGATCCCGAGGATCGTTTTTGAACGGCTCGTCCTACGACGAGCATCGTTTTCGAACGATCGTGCGACCCGATGAATGATCGCTCTCTGTGCGGAATTGGGGGCTGGTTTCTTGTCGAATCCCCATGGGAATCCGACCGAGAGTCGTTCGTTCGGTCACTGGCATCCGGATGGTCGGAAATAAATACCGGATCAAAGGGTTGGTCGTGTTTAGCCTCGGACGAAACTTGTTAATCGGAGGATCCAGGATTTTTGGTCGATTTCTCTGCGATCGGTGGTATATTAGATTGTTACGTATGAAATGTATGATTTATTATGTTAATGATCAAAATAGGAACTATTAATGATCACAAGTTTTCTGCTATCGTTTCATAAATCATAAGTTTAAGATCGGCCAATTTGTTCAACGAACGGGAGACCGATTTACTTACCTGTATCGTTCGAAAGGGAATAAAGAAATTACAGGATCGTTGTCCTTGTTACAGAGCAACTCCCGTTAAATCGTGGAAACCTGGGGACCTGCCATTTACCTGGGATTCTCGAAGGAAGTCTTTTGTTCGTGGCTGGGTATCGGCTCGGTATCGGAATTATATGGCGAACACGTTGAGAGCCTTCTCCGATTGAAATTAAATGCCGCCACGACCGTTTAAGGTACGACCATTGTGATTCGATGATTTTTACCACGGTGTGGCCGTCTACGAAACACGACCAAAGTTAATTTACCTTCGAGACGATCACCGTTATTTCGGTACTAACTTCGAAAATGATTATCTCCGTCCCATATCGATTAGCGATGGGTACGTACGATGGATTCGGTTAAGTTTGGGCGGTGTTTGCAAACGATTAGTCGATTACTATTATCTACTCGAAACTCGTATATCGTGGTACGAGGCGATCCAATTAACCCTTTAACGCCGGACCATATCTAGTCGTAGTAACGGTAATTCTTTTGTAAACAGAGAATTCAAAGACTTCTGTGGAATATTGCTTGTCAGAGTATTGGATATTACTGGAAGGTAGCTTTTGCACGAAGCAAAATTAATAGTAGAACCACAGACGTTTTTATGTATATTGACTTTCGAGTGGAAAATAAAATAGAATAATAAATAAATAAAGAATGAAATGTATTATACATATTAGCATATACCAGAGGCGGGGAACCTTTCTACCATTAGAGGCCACATTTAAATTAGGCATAATTTTTTATATTTCACTGTTGCTATTTTTATTTATTTAAGCATACATATATATCTTTAAATTTTAACAAACTTCAAATAAAAATGATATTAGTAGTAGTATTTTTAAATAAATTTATTTCGTTTTAAAGAAATACAATAAAAAAATAATATCAAGTTACAAAAAGCTAACATAGCAACAATACGTAAAATAATTTTAAAATTAACCCTTTATCTGGTAATGTTGACCTCAAGCAACATATATTTCTAGCAGCTTGCATGTGAAAGAAATTCCATTTTTTGCTCTTTTCTGGCACTGATGCTCTCAAGCAACATTATTGTATCGGCATAATTTACATAAATTATGCTAATAAAGTTTGTTAGCTCTTCACACTCTTAGAAAGGGCATATATACTTAACTTGGATAACTCCCAAATTTACTCATTTGAAATTTCAATGCTTGTCAGATAAAGGGTTAATACAAGAGCTAGCTTTTTATGAAGGCCGCACAAGAAACTCACAGTGGCCGTACGTTCCCCACCTCTGGCATATACAGTAGGTCTTTATCGTGATAAAAATTAACCCACATCTGAACCCTTTGCACTCCGAGCATTTTTGTATAGGATCGAATCTAGTCTATTTTTCCAGTAAACCTTCCGAAAACCAAACTCCCTGTTTTGGAACCAAAGAGTTGCAAATGCTTATGAGCCTATTTATTTTTATTCCTTTCCTCGATTGTCTGTTTTGACAGCGGAGTGCAAAGGGTTAATAAAAGTATCTTGATCAATTTTGTGATTTCATTTAAGAAACTCTCAACCAGTCATTTTGACTGGTTCGGTAATTCTAATATTAATCCTCCATGTTATAAAGCCCTTGCTTCGAAGACTCGCGTCACAAAACCTCGGCGCATCGATGAACACTCGAACCTCAATTTTTACCACCGATTTAGCCGATACACGACGCGACAACAGCTTCTGATTCGACCCGAAACGATTACACGACATTGTTTCCAACACCTTGTTTTCAAGGCGCGGTGCATCGCGGTTCTGCGTACTTGTTACAGACGTTAGCCGCGTAATACTGTTCCCGAGCGGCGGGTTCATCGGCAATTTGAATAATTCTCTCTCGAAAGGAACGGTTTCTCATCTCGAATTCGCCTAACGTCCGATGTTTTTGTTGCACCGGCCGAGACTCGGCTGGCTATTTACCTCGGAATGCGAGTGCTTCTGCTCCGCGCCACTTTGTAAATGTTCCATTCCCACGAGGGAAAAGTCCGCGGAACGAACTTCGTCCGATTTCCATTTTCCTGGTAAAAGTTCCAATCGTCCTCCCCGTCCCTCTTAAGTATTCATAAATATTAGGTCGTTAACTAAGTTCTGTGGACTTTGTATCATAAAATATTTATTAAAATAATACAATTATATTTTTATTCTTAATTGAAATAATGACCGCCAGTTTGTACGAAGATTAGGTTATCGACCCAATTTCTCATTTCATCGACATTTCTGAAGTGTTGTCCATTAAGACCGCGTTGTATCGAACGAAATAAATGATAATTTCATTTATCCACGTTTTATTAATTATAACATCATATCATTAAAAAAAAAAAATTCGGCTTTCATAATTTCGCGGATCACCGGTTAAGAACCACAGCGTTAAGCAATAGTTGCTAATGGAGAAGATTGGACCCATTATTAAATAGTATCGCGTTAGGGTTTTAAACAGACGTTCGGTTTGCAAATATGTCAACCTTCGAACGGGAGATGCTGTAAGTTTTCCAACGAAAAGGTTTCAAACACCGTCGAACAATATTTAAGATAACGGTAGTTAATTTAGGAACGAGAGTAAAGTAAATCGAACTTTGGCACCGTATAAAGACGGTCTTCGAGAAGAATAAGACCAGTCTCGTTTCATCGTTTGCGATCGATCGGAGCCAGCTACAGAAGAGCAGGGCCTGCCGTCTCGGATTTTCGATGATCTAGATCTGGGTAGCACCAGGAAGCCAGGGCCGAAGGCAAAATTACCAGTGCCGGTGGAAGGAGGCCTGGTTCGCTCGCCTCGAGAGGTCAGGGGTCGATAGCGGTACCTTCTTCGTCCGAGTAAGCCTTGATCATCCTCGTCCGCTCTGCACGAGCCTTCCACGAACGTTGCCGATGCGATTGTGCGCGTGCACGTTGCACACGCATCGGAAACTGTCCGTAGAGCAAGGGAATACGAGAAACGAAGGTCGGGGCAGCGTTAAAACGTACCGACTGCCGTGCTCCAGGAACGAAAGCACAGGCCCGAAGAGGGAGAATCAACCTGGCCGAGGATATTAGAGGGCACACTCCCGCGGCGCTAGACGAAATTTGTCAAACAACCCGGCGGGCCTCAATTTGTTCTGCCGTGTGTTCGTGCCACGATGAAAGTGCCGTAGATGGTTACGAGATCCTTTCGGATGGTAGGTCGGTATCCTTGCTACCAGCGACGTTATTCGGTTATTAACACATTGACGTTAGTTGCTTGGCAGCATGAAACTATGTCGAAAACAGTTTTTGTATCGAATAAACCAGGCGTCGGCAATCTTTTTTGGCTGAGGGTTACAATCAATTAAAATGTGACTATTAAGAAGACGGTTCGGATCATTGGGGATTATTTATATGAGGGATTGTTGACTCTAGGTATAATAAGATTAGGGAATATAGACGCTAGGGATAATTATACTCGGGAAAATTATACTAGGAAGTATTGACACTACGGACTATTACACTAGGGAATAATGACGCTTCGGATAATTACACTAAGGAATATTGGCAATAGGGATAATTACACCAGGGAAAACTGCACTAGGGAGTATTGAAACTAGGGATTATTCGCCCAAGGTATAATAAGACTAGGGAATATAGACGCTAAGGATAACTACACTAGGAATCCTAAACGTTAGTTGCTAGGAAATATAGGCCTATTCCTACTACGCTCGTTTCTACAATTTTCTGATCAAACCAAAATGTTAATCTATTATTTATATTATCTCAAAGTGTTTGTTTCGTGTTTATGTTTCATAATTAATTTGTATATATTATACTTTATTTGCGGGACTCAAGTGGATCACTTGAAATTATCAAACGAGTCACTTCACTGGAATAAACGAAGATTTTTCACGTTATTTCTAGTTTGAAATATTCAGCCTTCCGCTAAAAGACCGACAACAGTTAAAATTGAGGACTCCGATTCTGAACTCTTAAAATGGATTAAAACGAATACAATTATAAATTGATCCGAGAGTTGTTTACTTTAATAGCCACCTAATTTCCATACATCGTACAGTTAATTAAAAAAATTAGAATTCCTTTGGCTCGTCGAGGTCGTTGTTCGAGTTACTTTCAAGACTAAATTAAGAGCGAAAAATCGTGCGTATCGCAGGGTGTGTTTACGCAATTAACAGCAATTAATGACAAGAAAGTAACGGCGAGAAATCGCGCGGCACCGATGGGCGTGTCCGCTTAATGTTATTTCAATTTGCATGGTCACGGGTAATCTCGTTCCCAGAACTAATTTAGCAACGGCACATCGTATCAGCGGGGACACGGTCCGCGATCGCGAGCTGATAGCATTGCTAGATGATTATCTGCCGGCGCGATTTCTTGCTCGCCGGAAGCCGTAAGTATGCGTGTTGGCCGGCCCTCGCGTCAGATGGTTGCCACAAATTAGCGACCTATTATTTACCGCTTGACACTGTTAACCGTGATGAAAAAAACGTGCCCGTTTGCACGGCTGCCATTGTATGCTAATTCTCGACGAAATATGGAAGAAAGGAAAACAAAAATGGAAACAGAATCGTTGCGCAACTAACGTCCCTGGGCCTGATGCAGGACCGGATTTTAAGATTTTGTAGGGTCTGAAAGAAACTTGGTATTCGGTGTTACTGAAATATTATATCTTGGAAATTGATGTGTTTAAACGTTCAAATCACGATCAAAATGTGGGGTTAATCCGACCCTGGTCCCGAGGTAGCTAAAGCGGGTTGACACGTGGGATATATTCTGTCGGAGATAACGCTTCCAGATCCTCTCATTCGGTTGCGCCACAAATTAACAGAATTAATGACCAACGCCGTGGCTGCTGACGACGACGGGACACGAAGGACGGGAGGGTAATTGCGTTAAAGTCTGACGTTTATTTCGTGCACGGTTAAACCCGGACCTGACGAATCGTTTCTCGCTGGTACACGCGGAAACGGTTCTTGTCTCGAGGCGATTGCGTTGATAGACGGTTTTCAGATCATTCCTTCTTGTCTCTTATTTGAACTTGCGCGTCGTTTCTTTAATCGCAAGAGCCTCTGACAACGGGGAAGCTGAAGAGCTTGTTAATTCCAATAAATTAAGGAGAAGAAACGAAATCAGATCATTGACAATAATATACCATTTAATATTGTATATAGGATTCACTGTACTGAGGAAAAAAGTCTTAATTAACCATAGGTCGAAAGGTCAATCGTTTCATGATTGACTTACTACTGGACTTTCGATATTTACAGAAGATTTTCCATGTGTCCTTCCATTTCTACAGGGGGTCCCGTAACTTTTGTAACACATCGGGAAATGGGGGGTAGCTGAGACGATTCTGACTTTATTTCCATAGAAATTTGTCGCTTGCGTTATTAATATCCTTTTAATTACTTAATTAGAAATCGTCGTATTAGGTACTCCAAATTCTGAATAATAGAAATGACGAAGAATTGTAATAATAATTAGGTAAAATTTGATCAAACTAAATGCTTTGCCTGACCAAGTTTTCAGTGTCTTTAGCATGGCACTTAACGTGTTAATAAAGCCTTTTTACTCAGTAATAAATATTGAATGGTTTTTTTCTTTAATACCCTGTATATGTAGAATTCAGCTTAAAATATGGTAATATATGAATTATACTGTGAAGCGTTAGGTCCTCATCGTGTCGTGTATTTATAATTCTGACGTCAAATAATAATTGATCAAACGCTAATGATAATAATTAAAAAATGAGTAATTTTGCAATTCATCGTTTCAGACGAAATTAATTCTTGAATAATATCTCGATAAACCTTCCGCAAATGTTTGAAAACGTGAGACCGTAGGATCGAACAGATTCATCGGGTAGGAATGGTATCGGCGCGAGAGCAAAGAAACGCGAATAGAAAATATTTGAATTTCTTTGGACGGGTTAGCATCGATCCGATACCACAAGAACACTTTTTACCATCGCGATCCAATTGATTCCTGGAAGATAACCGTTATGATCTCCACTCGTCGTCGCTTCATGCTTCTTCGTCTTCTTCGACTCCTTTTCTTTTCGTACCTTCGAAAGCTACTCTGCAAGAATCGTATAATATTGAACGGTTGCCTGATAAAATCGATCCGTTAACTTCTAAGCTTTATAATAATTATCAAATTTAATCTTCCAATTTGGTAGCCAGATCAATCATTACCCAGACCTAGAAAACCTATTTCATGGTATTTTCCATCGATAAACAAGAAATATTTAAACGCAAAAGATTTTCATATTGAACGAAAGGATATTTAAAAGAATGCTTTGAAATTTGTAAAATTAACACGAAAAATAGCTTAGAATCCGATTTCCATTGTTGGCTTTCTCCATGGTCCGTCGTCCGAGATATATGAACTTTTTTTCAATAATTATCTCATTGCACGAAATTCCACTCGTTGATACTCATCACAATCAACTTGTTCGTTCTCGAACATTTGTCATCCTGAAACACAAAAATGAAAAGCAGGACGTAGATTTATGTTGACAGAGGAGCGATTTCAGCGTGCGTCGCTTTTTGAAAATTATGCGAGTACAGGAACGTTCACGGAACGACCGTGTGTATGCACGTGCAGTTCGAGTTTAAATCGTGTAAGCTATCGGAAAAGATCGTTACCGGGAAGCATATAAGAGGCAGCCACGTCGGCACGAGACACGCGGGATGAATCCTCGTAGGGAACCGGGTTACCAACGATCGTTCCGCGCCGTTCAAGTGCAGCTCGGTATCCGAAGACGAGGCAGTTTGCCGAAGAAAACGGCCGGGCACCCACTTCGAGAGCCTTTAAAACACTTTAAAGGGGGAATGAAACTAGTCGTAAGGGATATAGACTATCGTCGTGAGCCGACCGCAAGTCCTGGAACCGGTGTAACCCCGACAGCTACGGAATACCACCGGCTTATCCATTAGACTATTATTTAGACAATGTTTCAAAGCCCGTTGCTCGTCCAACGCAGGCCTGGTAACTTGTAATTTGAAAATTACCGCTGCACCATTTCTTGGCTTCGTGAAATTAATATACCTGACGCGATGGGACTGTTCGATGTTGTGAAACTTTGACTTTTGAATTTTACGAAATTCTTCAACCCCTTCGAAACACGTACGACGTCGTTGACAGTTACGGCGATTAAATATTTGCGTGACATATCTAATGGCAAGATAGAAAACAGATACTGGGTATGCAAACCCGGTAGCCAAGATATCCACGTAACCGTATGTGTTGCGACGACGAAGGCTCGATTATATTCCGTTTACCAGATGGAAGTGGAACGTAGGTTAATCGTAGTCAGGAGAAATTAAACGGCTGTACGACTAGGTGATCCCTCCGCGGAATGGAACAACTGGCTGTCCTCCTTCATCTTTGGATACCGACTCGTACACGTTGCTACACGTTCCCGCATGATTAAGCTCTTCCGATCGCCAGAGGTCGTGATCACGAGCCTCTCCACGTACATGCATTCGTACGCGAGCTCTGCTCGAAAATCAGGGCAAGCTCTTCTTCGCGGTAACCTAGCGGATCCGCTTCTCGCCGGGGACGAGGATCCTCTCTCTGTTTCCCAGGATAAACCGGTGCTCGTCAAACAGCGATCGGCCTCTCGAACCCGCCGATAACCCAAATCTATCCAACAACCGGCAATGGATGATGCATTCATCGTGGCTCGGGCCATCTCGGGAAATATCTGCTTGCCATTGGTCATCGGTCGCCTGTAACGAGACTGACTAAGAATAGACGATGTGGATAGCCCGGGGAGGTGGCGGGCGAGAAACGGGCGAGCAAAGGGAGCTGGGTTAGGTAAAAGCACGAAGGGAGAGAGAAGGGAGGTAAAAATGTTTTGGAAGAAAAAGAAACAAAGAGGGAGAGACGAGGAAGAAGAGGAAGGCGGTGGAGAAAAGAGAAGAAGAAGAAGGAAGGGCGAAGGGGAAGAGGGAGTGGACCACGTTGAGGTCGCGACCCGTAGCCCGCAGGCCCCAGTGAAAGGCCCAACGGCGATCCGCATCCGCGGGGCCCCGACCGACCGAGACAAACCTTCTCTCCTCGCTAAGGAATAAAGAGAGACGAACCGAGAACCCTGCCACAAGGAGGCACCGTGAGCCGTTTCTTAAGATCGCGTTCTTCTTAGCAAGCCCACTGCCATTATGGCGCACTTAAAGTGGCAATCGTGTGGAAGGCAGCACCGCCGCGCAATAGCCACGGGTTGCGCAACCTTCGGTGACCCCACCCCGTGGTAAAGCACACTGTGGATCCCGACCAAGAAGCTGGCCGGTTGCCTACATTTGATAACTAATAAATCGATGATCAGCTGATCAGGGGTGGTTGGTTTAATTTCAAATTCACGCGAAATACCCCTTTCTAGGATAATAAAGGTAATTAACGAACAGATCCACTTTTAACACTCGGCGCCATTCTCCCAATTTAATCTAAAGTTACCGTCAAAATCAACTAAAATGTGACTATTAAGAATGGAAAATTGCACTAGGGAATATTGAAACTAGGGATTGTTGACCCTAGGTATAATAAGACTAGGGAATATAGACGCTAGGGATAACTACACTAGGAAATATAAACGTTAGTTACTAGGAAATATAGGCGTATTCTGCCTACGTTCGTTTCTGCAACGTTCTGATCAAACCAAAACGTTAATCTATTATTTATATTATCTCAAAGTCTTCGTTTCGTGTTTATATTTTATAATTTATTTTTATATATTATACTTTATTTGCGGAACTCAAGTGAGTCACTTGGTAACCCGCGAGTCATAGGTTGCCGACGCCTGCCGCAAAGCAACACACTAAACTCTGTCCTCGCCGTAGAGCAAATACTCTTATTTTGATGTTTATTAAACAAATAATATACATCGATTTCTTTCCGTCCAACGACTATCCACTTACCAATGAATTCAACGCCAAGTTAGCATCTAACGGATGTCGATTACTTCGGATATCATTAGGATATATAGAATATCCTTTATAGCGGTCCATCCATCGAGAAGTGTGCTCATGGTGGCTAGGGGTTCCAACAGCCATGGATACAGCTCTGATCGAACGATAATTGGATAGATTACGCGGAACCTCCTCCGTCTGCGATACCATCGCGTTTATGCGCCCGTTTTATGTGTTATACAGCCCCGGTGTTCCTCGGCAACGTGTACTTGACTACAATACGTTCACTTCGTTCGGCGTCTGCAGACACGGTACAGTGGTTAGTACGAGAAGTTCTTTTCTTTTCTTTTTTTGCGTGTCAATGATGTCTAAGAACCACGAAGAATAATCGTGCTGGCTCCTTAACTTCTGGATCCGTTTGCTACTGTCTCTTCCCGATTGAAAGACCGATCTAAAGGTTATTGTTCGTCCAAATAAGGGAACATTGTTTAATTCATTAGCTTCGTCGCGTCCTTCGAACCTTGATGAAGGTAATTTTCAACGGTAACGGTAGTTTTCTCTCGGCGTTAGGAGCAAAGATGAAACGTTACAAAACATAAGGTATTCCCGATCTGTGAAAAGAAGAGTAATTCGCACAACCATAAAGGAAGCCTTCGGTTCCATCGCATCGAAGTGTCGAAACCATGGACGATCCACGATCACGCGATCGCATAGCGATTTAGACGGGGTCTTCGTGGAATTCTAGATCCTTGCCTCGTCCGTCTTACGACGTGTATCGTATCTCGAATCTATTTATTCAACTATGTTTATGAATAAAAACGGATGATTCGTTTCCACGAGTTCGCGAGAAAATCGAGGCTGAGCGCGGATCGATCGTGCGGACGAACGAATGCGGACAAGAAAATCGATTCCTGGGGGGGAAGCAAAGGATTGTTTCCGATCCGACAGATAATAACGCGATCGTCAGCCGAGTAGAGCGACCACGGATCGGTTGATTTTTGATTCATCGCATCGTGTCGATCGGGAACGAGCATTCGTTTTGGATTTAATTATACGCTGGCGAGCGTAACGAGGGTGTAATAACGTCGAACGATAATTAGCAGGTACGCAACGTTTGGCATGCCGTGCGTATTCGGGACAAGATGAAACGTCGGCTACCGTAACGATCCGATAGATCGGATTAATTGATTCCCGTGTCAACTTTAATTCCTATCTGTTCCGTGTCGGATACGATTTACTAATTGAACCCGGTTACACGACGTTATTACGGTTTAATTAATAGGATCGGGGAAAGATGAAAGACAACTGGTGTCTTTGAGGTCGGAACCACCGACGTTCCTTGGACAATTTTAAATTGAAAGTAAGATTAAAGATCGATGGATAATTCTTTATCTTGATGAAAGTCAAGGTTGATTTCGATGTAAGAGTCTTAACACTTTCCGTCCGGGACCGAGTAAATTTACTCCCGACGAGATTCAAAGGAGATTGAAAAATCATCTTTTTTCCCGACAACATTAACACTTTATCGACCGTTAGCCTATTAATCGGCTTTTCGATTGTCAACGCTTATCGACCGATAGCCTGTTAGCTGTATACTAACCTCTCCATATCCTTATGAATTATAATATTCTTTACCGTTTACAATGGATAAAGATCGTGCAGCCGAAGAGTTCTTTGAAACAAAAGGAATAAGCAGAACACAATGAATACCGAAAATTTAGCCGGTACTGGCGACTAAGCTGGTCCTTACCGACTGGCAGCCTCAACCACGACCGGTCGATAAAGTAATAGTGAAAAATCAATTTTTGTCGTACAACTCTTCTCGCAATATAATTTCAACCCCTTTCCTCAGAAATGATAAAAGTTCCAAAAGTGACGTTACTTTGTTCGTCTAAAGAACAGAATTAATCTGCCGGCAACGAACGCACGGATGCGCCACAACGAGCCAAAGCTATCAAATTTTAATCCTCGGTTTCGTTTATTGATTCCAAGATAAAGATATTAACATCTTGGTTCACGGTCAGCCAAGAAAGCGAGTCGAAAGATCCAATCGCGAGTTCGAAGCAGAAATTAAAAGGGGGAACGTTCGAGGATGATTTGCGCGCTCTACTTAAAGATCCTCTTAAAAGCCAAACTCCGGAGGGGGTCACGCATGGTCAGAGCCGTTAATGGCCACGTTAATGGCCGGGTTTCTTCTAGTAAGAAAATTGTATAGGTCTCTGTTCCAGCCGCGATTGCGTTACGTTATATCGTCCCGATGGTGGTCCACGATCCTCCAAGCACGTGAGACTCCGTGACACGATGAATTTGTCACGGGTTTGGGTCAAGCTACGTGTCTCAAACTCACTTGCTCCCCCTTCCACAATCTACGTTCTTTTTTTTCCCCTTCTTTCACGGCCGTCTTTTCGTGCACGTGCGACGAGTTTCTTAAATTCAATCGACTATTTTTTTTTTTCAACGCGTCGAAATTGTAGAAAATTTCATTAAGAATTAGCTTTCTTATTAATTCTTCAACGTTCGAGGTTGGAGACTGTTGGATGACCTTGTCGACGAGTGCTTTGGTAGATTCGGGACGAAACTTAGGGTAACTTAAGATAGTTTCTTCTGTATTTCAGCATTTTGACTCTTTTCCATTTTTCGAAATCGATTACTTTTTTTTTAACTGTATACTTCGCTACACTCGAAGTCATAATAACACCAAAAGCATCATTTTTCTTTCTGTTCATATTAATTTTGATCGCCCACTTTCTTAACGATTGTTCGAGCGAACGGAATATAAGAATAAATAAAATGAATCCAAGAGAAAAGAAAGAAAGATGTCTTTCGTAACAGTGGTTGGTTTCTTGAAAAATCGTTTAAGGGATGATTACCGTAAAACTTAAAGGGTTAAATTAAGTTCGCTAAGGATCGTCACGGTTTGAGGATTCGCGTTGATCGTCTCGAAAATCGTTTCCTTCGTTCCCGACGACATGGAACGAACCCGTGGACACGGGTAAAAAAGAAACAAGCACGACGACGAAGAGAAACGAGGATGACGGCTAAGTTAGATGCTGGATACAAAGAGGAATTCGACGCGAGCGAGGGCATGCGCGAATCCGCGTCTAATCACGAGTTTAACGCTTTTTATCGAACCTCCGAGCCTTCTTTTGCCAGCCTCGATCGTTTTCCCACAGTTAGCTAACCTACGATTCTAGAATTGTTCCTATTATCGCCTTTCCGCTATCTTTCGCTGTTTCCAGCCATCCAGAAACACGGATCAATCCACGTTATTTTAATTTCCAACGATCGAATTTCTTAGCTTGAAAAATAGATCACGATTGACTTCGGTTCGCCGTCCAAGGGTTAACCCTTTGGCTACCAAGAGTTAAGTAACGTTTATTCCACGTTGCAAATAAACTTTGACAAACGAAACTATTCTGTATCGAATCGATCAATTTAATTAGACACGATACAGACGTCTTCGTTCTGCCCGAACTTATTTCCCATTCGTTCTCTCCACACTTCGCGGATACCTCGTTTCCCTTCCAGCTCGTTAATCATCCGCGATCATTGAGAACGGTTGTCCAAAAGTCAGTCGTTTGTAGTCGCGTTATCTGGGCCCGATATCGTCCGACGTGTCAGCCATCGATCAGTCAATCTCTCAACGGATCTGAGACCCGTAAATGGTGGTCCAGGACGCGTCGACCCGCTTCCAAATTCCAGTTTCGGGTGTTGGTATCGTTGTTTCACCGACGGGGAATTTCGAGCCGAGTCAAAAGTCGAACGAACGCCGACCGGGGGTTGAGACGGGTGCACACGGGATCGATACATCATGGGGTGCTCAGCGGGGATCCTCGGAGATACCATCTTAGTTAGCATCCTCGAATAGACTCGCTCGAAAACGGTCAGCTTCGTCATTATATCCTTATCTGCTTATCGTGTATCGGTCTAATATTCACGAAGCTCGGACAGGCTCACGAAAGTACGCGAGAATTATCGTACGAAGATTTCTGTATCCGTTCAACAGGTTCGCTGCCGTGCCAACCATATGTGGACGCGACGCTCGGATCTTCATTCGTCATTTTGCATTGTTAAGAATTCTTTTACCTATTTGGTCGAATGTATTTGTGCTGGGTGCTTCAAAGTATAATTCATCGAAATACGAAGTATGGACACTTGAGAATTAAAAGAAAAGATATAATTTTATAAAATTAACGAACTATACATAAATAATGAAATAATATTTAAAGAAAAACGAATTAACGATTTTTCTTTTTATAAAAAAATCCTCCTTTGGCGTTTATTACAGCTTTGGTCAATCGAGGCATTCGTCGTATTAATTTTCCTATTTTTTCATCCGGTATAATCCTCCATGCCTCTTGTAACAACGTCCAGAGCTGAATTTTAGAAGTTAGGCACGTTTTTTCTAATGCTTCTATCCAGCTCGTAAATAATAATAATAATAGCTCGAAAACGAGATATTAGTAACTTATTATTTGGTAAATGGATAGAGGGATGGCGAAATAAACATAATTTCATACAATTCATAAATAGTTATGTATCAAGAAATAGTTTCTAACGGCAGTGTATGTGAGTAACGTTTAATAAAAATACCAACGTACCATGAAAATTGTAGATAAAATTAAACAGAAAAAAAAAAGATGAAGGAACCACGTAACGAAATTTCGGACAGCTTCGTTATGGCGTTCAACGCGTTAATCATGGTGTAAATGGGGTTAACTAGCTGAATTTTATGGCCAAAGGTGTGCTCATGCACGCGTCAAGTTGGCCGAGGTAGAATCGGGAAGATTTAAGAGGGTAAGAGTGGTATCTTCGTTTTAATGATGAAGATAAGGAAATATTTTGGCGTCCCCGTTGGAATGTTAGGATTTAAGTGGTTTGATGAAACGATTAGATGGAAATGTGACCAGGTCTCCTTTGTATCCCGTATAATGGGTACGGTAACGGTGTCTCGTTATCCTTTTTTTTTTCTTTTTTAATTTCAACTACCTTTTCATTTATTTATTAAGGAATCGCGTTTTCTACTTTTACAAAGACAACTACCGTTGTTATCTTGCTTCCTGTACACACCAGACGCTATTTATATCCCCGACGCCGCAACACGTTTATTAAATCTTGGGAATTAATCGCGAAGAAAATGCGAGAATTTAAAAAGACGGAAGCGCGTTTTCCAGCCGTGATCATCTGATAATCCGTTGCATCATCCGGCATGATCTCTTTGAAATATGTCTGGCCATTGTTTTGTCATGTTTAAGGCCCGTTTACACCGCGGTAACGTACGCGTCTTTCGAAATTCGCCGGTCAAAGGAGAGTTGGTTGATTTAACTATGAGCCGGGTAAATTATTTTGTCGATCTGGGAGCACAATTCCTAGTATCTTCAGGGGATGAAGTCCTCGCTTTTCCTGTAACGTTATTTTCTCTAGAAAAGCCTATCGTGGTCTGTAGGTGTACGTTACTCGCAAGAAATTCCGTTAAACATTAATCGAACGCTCGTGCGAGTCATTTTTCCTAGGAAGGCTTACGGCTGCTCGACACTGTACATTTATTTCGTCCAAGCACGCGTCCTTTACATTAGCGTTCATTACGAGTAATAGCAGTCTAGTGCAAACGCAGCTTTAAAACGGGTTTCGACATTCGCCTTTGCTGTCGTTGGCATACATTATGCCACACGCCGGTTATGACACCTTGAGACGCATTACACACATTGCGTGTCTTGCGAAACGATTCCACACGCTTTCGAGCCCAGATCCCGCCACTCTTTCGCACCGTTTCGACCACGATGTGGCAACGGTCGGTTGCTTTAATTTACCCCGTTCATCCGGCCAAAACGGTCCTAATAAATCGTTTTCAGCGAGGCAAGGATTCGTGACACCGCGGGAAACAGTCGGCCGCGATTTCGTAATCGGCCCAGGTCCCGGTATATCCTCGGTTAGAAAAGTTGCAACAACCGTCAGAACATTCCGCGTCCCAGACAATTACGACCATCGATTCGCTCGGTTACGCCTACGAACGCTCTCGTTACAAAATCATCGGTCAACGGGATCAACAAAGGGGAGTTCGCAAACTGTTTTATCTGTTCTCGATCTGACGGCAATAAAAGTACCCTCTCATTCCTCCTTCTTCTCTGCTCCGAGAGTTACCCTTGGTCGTCGATGTAAAAAATACTCGCTCGATCGAAA
Source organism: Stelis phaeoptera (assembly GCA_943735885.1). Lineage (NCBI taxonomy): Eukaryota > Metazoa > Arthropoda > Insecta > Hymenoptera > Megachilidae > Stelis > Stelis phaeoptera. Next base: position 5,620,017 of record OX030939.1, on the reverse strand, counting down.
ATTAACCAAACGATCTCTAAGAAACTGGTACGTTCTCGATCCTGCAATCGCAACGTTACGTAAAAAAAAAAAAAAAAATTACGGATATCCTCGTACGTAATCGACCGATAATAATAACGAACAAGCGAATTATGCAAGTTGTCGTTGCCTGTTCGTTACGAGGCAGGAGAATCTCTGCGTTAACCGTGGCTGAAGACAGACAGCGTTTCGTTGATACGAGGAGTGATTAGTTAACAAACCATCGGCTGATATTTGACTGTTTTGAAAGTGAACAAAAAGTTTTAGTCAAAGCATAGACCTAAGAATATACAATGGACGGGGTTTGCCAAATTTTCCGTAAGGGGGGGTGTGTAGTTGTATCACCCTCTCTGTCACAGCACCGTTAAAAAGACAAGATCTATTTATCCTTGTTCGGGAGCTTCCTAATATTCCCGCAACTATTGACAAAGGTGCTACTTTACCTCCTGCGCATCCTTTAAATCGAATCGCTGTGCCTCGTACAGCTGATTTATTCGATCGATCGAGATGGAAGTCCGCCACTCTTCTCCCCGTTCAGCTTCTCCGGACCCGGCCCGAGAGTCTTTGAAGCAACGAGACGTGGCTCGTTATCCGGCCACGATACGTTTCATTGTTCATTACGGTAATGAGCCGAGCCGTCCTGTTGCATTTCGGATTAGCCGGCGATCAATTAGCGGCCACGAACATCGAGATGGCGAGGTAAAAGGGTTGGTCGGGTGGGTTTTTAGGTAACCTGAAACTGGAAAATAAATATAAAAGGGAAGAAACCGCGGTCGCGAGAGAGTGTCGGGTTAGCTTCGGCTACATAATCGGCACCGAATTCGAGAGAACGCGAGACACGTGTATTAATTTCACGGGACGGCTCGTAAAACTCGTGCCTTTACGATTCTAGCGCAGATACGGCCCTTGGCCGGTCGGACAGGTAAGGTACAGGTTGGTACAGGCAAAGGTGTATCCCGATATGCCGCCCCGAACGTTTATTTAAAACACCTTTTTTTCCACGGGCTCCGCGTACTAATGTTACCCGGGGATACACGAGGCTCTTCGTTTCGCCACTTGCCTTCCTTTATTTTTTCTTTTCGTTGCTTTATTGTCTCGAATTTTAGGCTCGCAAGACGGGCTAACGAGCGAGCGGTCTTTGGATGTTGGAATTATACATATCTGGCTCGTTTTCGAAATAAACCACGTATTTAATGGACACGGTATTCTGTAACGGTACTAGGAATATTTGTGTTTAATTGTTTTGAAGTGATACCATTAAAAATACCATTGAGATCCCCGCAACACCGATTAGAGATCCGACAGAGAAAGGTATTTCAATAAAACGGTTGTAAGTCCGATATGTTACAATAAAAATATAAAAAAAGAAATTTCTGTTCACTCTTGAACACGCGTAAAACAAACTCCTTTAAACAGAATTTTCATTGCGTTTAGTAAAGTTATATATAAATTTCGGCCGTCCAAGGTGGCCTACCCTCTTTAGGTAAAGCAGACGTCAGCAACCTTTTTTGGCTGCGGGTCAAAATCAACTAAAATGTGACTATTAAGAAGACGGTCCGGATCGCTGGGGATTATTTATACTAAGGATTGTTGACCCTAGGTATAATAATATTAGGGAATGTAGACGCTAGGGATAATTACATCAGGGTGCATAAACGCTAGGGATTATTTACAGCAGGGAAAACTGCACTAGGGAGTATTGAAACTAGGGATTATTCGATCAAGGTATAATAAGACTAGGGAATATAGACGCTAGGGATAACTACACTAGGAAGTATAGACGTTAGTTACTACGAAATATAGGCCTATTCCCACTACGTTCGTTTCTGCAATTTTCTGATCAAACCAAAATGTTAATCTATTATTTATATTATCTCAAAGTGTTTGTTTCGTGTTTATGTTTTATAATTTCTTTTTACATACTATTCTTTATTTACGAAACTCAAGTGGATCACTTGAAATTATCAAATGTGTCACTTGATGACCCGCGGTAGGTTGCCGACACCTGAGGTAAAGTATAAAGATTCTGTTAACATTCAATTTTGCTTTTCGATCGATGCCACCGTAGCCAACAATCTCTTCCCAAAGAAAAAGCCCTATCTCCGTGGAATATTCAGCAGAAATTATACTCCTGTTTGTCAATTTTCAAAAACAGTTATAAGTTTCTTGCCGGCTCTTGTTTTGCCCGCGTTCTTTCAGACAGACGTGCCAACTAAACGCTCGTTCTTAGCCGACGTTTCTCGTGAGAACCGATCGTTCGAAATCCGGGGACCGTTTTCTTCCCGTAGAACCGATCCGCGCACGACGCGTCGCGACGCTCCGCGTCATCCCAAGGATCGCGCCCTGTTTTGTCGCGGATCGAGGCTGACCACTGGGAGCCTCGACTGTTTTTCACGATCGGTTCTTTACGAGGCCAATTACTCGGCCATCGATGGAACGGTTGCGGGATATTGACGGGTTGGTTCCGTTATTTCGATAGGGAAGGAGAGGAGGGTAATCATCGAGGCCGGGCATCGATTTGCCCTCGAAATCGAATCGATGCTGCTCCGATTTCCCGTGAACGTCCGTCTGTCATCTCGACAACAGTAACCAAGAAATCGAGTGGAAGGACCATGCACGAACGATCCACGGGGATCGTACTTTATTTTTCATCCTTCAACGGTCGATTTGGTCGCACGATTCCGGGGGGCCTGAATTTTTATTATCCTCGTTTTAACCCCTTCCGGTAAGATTTAATAATGAAAAATTGTGCATGAAATAACCATTTAATTTTTATTAAAAAAAAAAACTTGTTTCATTTTATAATTCTTACATAGTCATATCCATTTTTACATACGTGGTAGTGAGCTGTGATATTTTTGCTCACAGCAACAGACCAACTTCGGAAAGTCACAACGCAACCCCTAACAGCTCTTATAACTAAAACGCCAAATATAAGACATTTCCGTAACAGCTACTACGATCCATAGACACGTAATTAAAAGAGTTCTGTTCTTTTTTGAACAGACCTCGTATAACGTTAATCTTAATATTATATTCGGTAGCCTCGATCATCCGTTGCCCACCGCAAAATTCTAAAACTTCGAAACACAATAAATCCTAAAGTTCTATAACTTAATTAAAACAACGCTTCATAATAATTTTCACGTTGCTTCGTTTACACGTCGATATTCTGATAATCACGAGCGTTCTCTATTGAATAAAATGAATTACAAGGAGTAACGTCGATAATAACGGGCGAACCTGTCGACATTATTGGCGCGAGATACGATGACTTTAATAACGTAATCAGTGATAATTCCGTGTCGTGATGGTTGTATATTCTCGCATGTAAAATTAACGACGATACCCGTGGTAGTAGAGGGGGGGGGGGGTGCTTTAAGGGGGGGTAACAACGATAAAACTCGAACCGTTAAGGATCAGCATAATTAAATGGCCACTTACGAGGCCCGCTTGTTGGTTAATACGCGAACGTATCGAAATGAAACCGAGGATGGCGGTTTACGTACACCTCTAGGCGGTCGAAGATAATGATTCGACTTCTTATCAAGCGGTGTTAAACAGTTTCGTTCATTAAAAGGGGACTGGCAAGAACGGCCACCCTCCAATCTTTTCTGCTCTTTTTTGTCCACCGCCTTGGCGCAACAGTTCGCGTAATAAAACGTGTCCGCCGTAAGGGCCGTTACATGCCGGTCTGTTACTTTATCAATTACAATAATGAGACTATTAAATAATAACGGCGGACGTGTTACGTGTAAGTGGCACCTTTTATGAACGAAAAGAAACTTTTGCATAAACTGGCTAGGTGTTGGACGGCATTAACTGTCTGTAGCGTTAGGTTAAACGGGGAACGAATGACCGATTGGATGCCTGGTTCCATCGGATGAAATGTTCAATTTTTAAATTAAATTTATTAATACCGAAGTTTCTGAGTTCCTAAGTAATTAAGTTTCTAAATAACTAAGTTCCTAAGCACCCAAGTACCTAAGTTCCTAAGTACTTAAGTTCCCAAATACCTAAGTTTCTGAGTTCCTAGATACCCGAGTTGCTAAGTAACTAAGTTCACAAGTACCTGATTTCCTAAGTAACTAAGTTCCTAAGTTCATAAGTACTTAAGTTCCCAAATACCTAATTGTAAGTTTCTGAGTTCGTAAATAACTAAGTTCCCAGGTACCTGAGTTGCTAAGTAACTAAGTACCCAGGTACCTGATTTCCTAAGTAACTAAGTACTTAGGTTCCCAAATATCTAAGTTTCTAAGTTCCTAAATAACTAATTTTCTAGATACCTCAGTTGCTAAGTAAGTAAGTTCAATTTTAAACTAAATTACTTAAAATACGAAGTTCTATTGCATCTCTTATATTCCTGCAATTGGACTTCAACGACGTGATTAAAATATACATATGTACCATATCATCCGGGAAAGTTTCAATTACCCAGAAATTAATTCGAGAACACGAAAAAACTTCAATCGCTTTCTGTGTCGTGCGTAACGGTCGAGTAATTAATAAATTTCATTAAGAGGCTGAAAAATATCGTGATTACCGAACGGTGCGAATATTACGTCTCTCGATCCTGTCGCAACATCATTTGTCCGTAACCGATGGTATTCGACGCTTATTGTTCGTCTTCTCCGACTTCGTTATCGATCGAAAATGATCGACACCGGGACCAACCGTGGAGGCTCGATGAAATTACCCTCCGGAAAGAAGAAAAAAAAAAGCTGGATAAAAGCATCGAGGACCCGACGGTGATTGAGACCGAACGCCAGCGAGTCAATTAATTAAACGTAAACGCCCCGATTAAAGCGTAACGACGCGACCGTTCGCTTAATGCACACTCCTCCCCCGATTAATTTCTCGCGGTTACGCGTTTATCCGCAAAGAGACGCCGACCGATCCCTTCTGTGACAACCGGTTTAACCCCCACTCCTGTCCTGGTGATAAAATGAAAAGCGACCAGGATCAAACCAGGGAACGATCGGGTCGGGCCAATTACTACGAAATATCTCGACGATCAGAATTGCTTCGATAAAACGCTCATACACGAGCAGCGAGAAATTAGCGAGGAACTCGAACCCAGCTCTTGATCGAGGACGATTTTATGATCGTCGAGCAGACGGTGGCAAAAACGCGGAAACAAAAGATCGGACACGATTCAACGGAATCGAAAGAATCTCATTCTTGAATTCGTCGTGGATCGTGATCTATAACGATTCCGAATATCACGTAGGAGCGTGTCATTCGTTCTATTATCTGGTACGTTTCTTTCGCCGTTTCTCAAGATTCTTTTTATCGGTATTTTTATCTTCTGGTTCTATTTTCTGTTCGGTTCCTTTCTGCCGAGACGGTTTTAATTGGTACAGTTTTTCGTTTTCATCGAGTTCTTGCGGTTCGAGTCGAAACAGGTGGAATTGATTTCTTTTTGTTTGGAAATGAATTGGAACTGTGGTAGATCGAAATATAGATTTAGCTCCTCGAGATGATCGTTATTCATCGGAATACCCTGTACGCACCGTTTAGCGAAGTCATTGTAACTTTCTCAAATGGTTCGTATTATTAGCTTATACACGTGTGAAAAGGGAATAAAACTGCAACTTGATGATCAAATTGGCTAAACCGTTCGGCAGATTCATTCCATTAACCGGCGAGCTTTTTGCATTGGCGTTCTTGGCCAATTTTTCTTCGTTTCTTTGGCGAGGCTTTCGTTTCACCCTTCTTTCTGGCCACGTTTTTATCGTCGCCTCTATTGGACAACGAACGCGGCGAACCGATTCGCCTTTCGTGTTGCGTCGATTCCACGGCGTTAGGCACGGGAACGGCCTTCTTGGACCGCCTAGCGTGATCCCGAATGGCCACAAAAAAACCGCTCACTATAACCCGTGATACATGCTACAGATTTAATTGGACCGCCGGATACCTGGCCGGTTTTATTCTATCCGTCGCGTTCGTGATCCTCAATGCCACTACACCGGTCCCGTAAATCATGGGAATTTTTATATCAGTTTTCCATCGGTAGCCAACTTTCAATTTTCTTCTGCTATTTATAAACGACGATCCTTGCGAGCTTAATGATATATGTACGTGAAATTAATTTGCGATCGACTTCGTCGGACGAATTCTTGGTTATCTTTGGGAAAAACATTTATGTTCGGTAAGGTGACGGAACAAGGATTAGAGATCTTCTTGGCACTTTTGGGATAGCATGGTAGGAGGAACGAGCTGGTAAATGGAAAGGTTTCTAAGTATTTAAGTACTTGAGTATCTGAATAACTAAATTCCTATGTTCCTAAGTTCATGAATTCCTCATGAGCTCCTAAGCACCCCAGTACCCAAGTACCTTAATTCCTAAGTTCCAAAGTACTTATGTTCCCAAATACCCAAGTTTTCGAGTTCCTAAGTACCTGAGTTCCTAAATAACTAAGTTCCTAGATACCCGAGTTGCTAAGCAACTAAGTTCCCAAGTATCTGATATCCTAAGTAACTAAATTCCTAAGTACCTAACTTTCTGAATGAAAGACCAAGTGAAATAGAGAACCGTGATTTCGAGTTCCGTGGACTGAGTATGCATACGAAAAGTGTCCAGTTCCTATTTCGTCAGTTTGGCAACACAGGAACTGGAAAGTCGAAGATTTCAAAGACCAAAGCCTAAGTACCGTGCGTCGCTAACTTTCTGTACGAAATCTTGATATCTATGTTACGGGGAAGCGTAGTTCCAGAGAGTGAGTTAATGCGAATGTCGCCATATAATTATGAAATCAATGAAGTCCGCGTAAAGCATCGGTTAGGAACGTCCGTCTCTTTTGTTTGCAGAAAGTCAGTGTACCTCGAGAATCAGGGATTAACCTATCGTCTGGCGGACGTCTATAAGAGGAGAACGTGTTTGCAGCGTAGGCATATCCTCCTACGTGTTATCATTCAGCCAGAATTGGCCACGGCTGAACAAGCGTGTTGCCCACGAAGCGGCGCTTATTGTTGCAGCAACTTCCCGTGAATCTATCGAGTGAGACTGGAAGGAAGCCGAGCGTAGGCATGCCCGTGGCTCGATTATCGAACCACGATTCAGAGGTACCGGTCCCCATAATCGGCGGCGAATTAGATTCAATTGACACGCGTTCAACGGGCCGTTCATAAATCATCCGACAGGTTGGAAAACGCCGCGTGCGTGCGTTTAAATACGAGAAAATTAATGATTCAACGGGGCTAATCCCGTTCCTGGTGTATCGTGCGACTAACGAGACGATTAATTAATCGCTTATATAACGTGACTCGAGAGCGGACAGACCTGTCCAGAGGCTCGTCGACAATTTCATCATTACGCTGACGGATTTGACAAATAGTACACGAATTTCTTTGCTTTACGACCCGGCCAACGTAACCCCTATTGACACATCCGACGATCGGCAGCCCGGTATCGATACTTTCTCCGTTTTCAGCCGGAGGGATCTAGATAATTTGTGATTAATTAGACATTATAAGCGTTATTGATGGGAACAGCGAGCCAGGGGCGACGCGGAGGACGCGGAGAACCCTCTTGCGCGAAACACGGACGAACAAACGGACGAACAGACGGACGAGCGTTACGAAGATCGGATCAGGAACGGTAGGTGGTCCATCGAGACTCGCCAGTATCCTTCTGTGTATCCTTCTCCATCCCTATGGTCGCCGTTTCTCTTCAGCCTCGATGCTGTTTTCCTATCCTTCTCCAACGATATCCTCCTTCCTCCATCACGTTCATTCTCCTCGCGAAACCTTTGCTGTCTCTTTGTCTTTTCTCTATCCTTCCCCGTAATTCCTTCCTCTTCCTCGTGGCACACCTTCCCCACCCTCGAACACGCCACGGTACACGGAACATCTTCTCGTCCGCCAACTTGGCCACGCAGCCAGAGGAACGCTATCGATCTGAACAGGGTATCTCAGATGGAACCTCGGCGGTTTCGTGAAAACTAGCTTCAAGGTTCGCATAATTAACCAGGCAACCGGACAATCGCGTTGGAGATCTTCCGTTTATAACCTGTCGTAGTAGGACAGAGGAATAGTTACGGCATAGATAAATTTTAATATCGATTGCGTGAAACGTCGCATCGAAAGGGTTGAATTATTCGTACAATTGCGCCTTGTCCTCAAAGGGACAGGTACGAAGAAGTACAAGGATGATCCGGAGATTCCGTTGGAGTTTCTTCCTTGGAGTGAACGATCGAATCTCGCGATCTTCGAACATCTCCTTTCGAATCTTTGACGGGGATCGTTCGAGGCGCGACACCGTGTAAATCTTTCCCTCTTGCGGTGACCATTCCACGTCGCGAATACCCTGTGTGACCCGCGGGTCGTTACCTCCCGACCGACCATCCCGGTGGCCCGTTGACGAGACACGACCGCCCTGGGGAACGCCGCGCCGGGACGCAACGCAACCGATCAAAAAAGACGAACAGAAATGGACCGTCGCGTCGATCGGCCTGGCGAGGACGATCGGACGGGATACCGGTATGTTTTCGTGTAATTCGACGTGAATGACCACCGGTTCGAACAGGTGGGCGAACGATGCACTGGCTACCCGTGTAACAGATACGTGATTGAACCGGGAAATAAAAGTACCATATAAAGCAGCCTACTTTAATATACTAAGTTAGCGGAGTACTTTCTCGTGTGTCACCAGTTAACATATATAAACCAAGTTCAATGTATATACAATCAGTTTTTTGTTTCCTGCTTTCATTCAACGCGCTCGTCACGCAGATCTACTATTTTATGTGTTCCAACGTTGATATTAATCCTTTCCAGAATATACCTGACAAAACTTCCAAGATTTACAGCTACTACAACCGGAAAGGGTTAATATAACTACTGGACGTCGATACGTAACAAACTGTAGGTCCGCGCATAAAACTGGGTGGTATATGAAGATTCCTAGGTCTACATGACACATGGAAATTGACTTTCAAGGGTTAATTAAGCTCAGCGTTATTATATCGAGGGAACTAAGGTGAAGCTTGGCTAATTTCAAAGTGAACGCTGCAAAAATGATGAAATCGACCTTTCGTAACTCGGTAATGAAACATGACCACGTTGGATGCATCGAGGAATTCCATTCAACGTGAATCCCAACGATTGAAAGAATTGAACGTTAACACGCACAGTTTGTCCCGCGGCTGTGTCCTCGACCCTCTTTCTCGAATTCACGAATATTCAGCCACAACTTGGCAAAACTCTGGGATCTTCGATCCAAGTTCATAGGAATTATTCGACGAAGAATCCTCGATAAACAGTAATCTTCAACAACTGTACCGATTTAGCTTTCTAGGCTAATTGTAAGACGAGGAATCTCAAAACTTCATAAAGTACACTCAAACGCCGGGGCCTGGGTCAATCATGACCCAAGCTCTAATATAATAATATTTCGATTAAAGTTTGATACGCAAATTTTTAACGAAGAGGTTCCATACATTAGTAAATACATAAAACGGTAGTGGAAAGTTTTAAGAATAAATATCGTGTGACACACGTGACGTATCTTACAGTTCAGATGTGACATCTGTCGTTCAAACTTTGATTACAATTTACACAGTTAAAGGAATAAATATTTAGCTCTGACCGACACACCTGTCTGGAAAATCCTACGACAAGGAGTTAAGTTAAACCGAAGGGTTAAAAAGGTATTATCCACAAAAGAAATACAACTCGATTCCCAAATAAATTGTTCCTATAATTTCAACCACCTTTTTTCAACCTGTCTCGTGACGAAAATAAAAACATCCGACAACCCTACCGACAAAGCTCGCAACGCGACAGTCTGTCGGATCAGAGAGGCTGCCGACCGTGATTAGTATTTATTCCATTCGCTGGTCCACCTCTCCCACTGTATTTATCTCGATTGGCCAACTGCTGTGCTGCTAATACGATAATTCTTATCGGGCGCCTGTCTCGAATGAACGAAAATTGGCCAACCCGCTTCCATGAACGCGGTCGTCCCGTGCCCTGTCGATGTAAACGGACACCGCCACTTTGGATTTTTGGACGACGAACGCGAAAGCTATCGTTACCACGGCCGATCGACTATCAGATCGTTAAGTTAGTTAATTCGAGTCGGTTCCCTGTTATTAACCTCTTGACACCCCTATGTCGACAGATGGTTAAAAATTTCGGCGCAAATGACAGTTCACGAATGACCAAATATGTAAAGGTTATTTCTTCCTCGATAGCTTGTTGTAAATAGCAAATACTCAAATCTGTCGTCTATCCAGCGAGTCTGTGTCGCAGGTACACGCGTGTATCTCGCGTCCGGTGCTCGTTTTCCACATAGACAGACACCTACCGGATCATGAGCGTGAATCATCCGGTAGGTGGTTTTGAACGTTCACACTCGTCCGAGGGAATGGAAATGATGGCCGTTTTCGAGCTGGCATGGAAGCAGCCAAAGGGACGACGGTTTTCTCATTAGGGAACCACCAACGAGGCTAGTCACCTCGATCTCTGGAATTCCGACCGGAGATGTTACGATTATTGGCCGTGGAACGAGCCGGGTAAAGAGGAGGAGAAAAAAAAGCTGAGGAAGGATATAAGCGAGTATGGGAAACCGCGGTTAGGATCGGACCCGGTTTCGTGGGAGACACCGTGTCACCTTGAGAACATTGCCGCGTGAAAATACTGCGTTTCGACGCGTCTGATGGCCGACTGAGTCACTTTTATCTGATTTTGCAAACGAACGTTTTGCAACGCGTCATTGGCCGACGCGAAACTGACGGAGACCCGCGAATCGCACCTTAATGGCACGACACCTTAACGCTTTGATGGACGGCGTCGCTTATTCGTGACTTTGATACATAATACGACAGCATTCCTCGCTTTATTTCGATTCCCCGTGTCATCTGCTAATTAGAATTTGAAAACTGACCACTTTACACAACGCCTTGTGTTTTGTTGCGAAAAGTTGTATAAAATTACTGAACGTGCTGGCTACTTTCATGGAATTAAATTATCATTTACAAAAAAAAATGTAATATTTTTTTTAACGAGCTTGATATATTTTTAAGGAGTCGAATATTCAGTTGTTCGAATGGCCTCCGCAGAGTCCCGACCTGAATCCAATTGAGAACTTTTGGAGTTTATTGGATACAGAAGTACCATTGGATGAGAGAATCGATAAAATCGAATTTTTTTTAGAAATTTGAAGTCAGAATATGAAAATATTGAGAAAGCAGTGATCTAAGTAAAAGGCGGCGATACAAAGTATCAACTTTACTGTGTATCTTATTCATCATATCATTTATTCTGTGTCCACTTAATTTTGTCCCCTGACAAATTGCTGATACATACGTTAAATGTAGATTGGATATATAAAAATGGAAATATTACTTTGAATTTTTTCATTAAATAATCTATGTATTATAAGGATACGAAATAAATAAAAGGTATGTTTATGGCAGTGCTTTTCCCAAACTTTTTTTGGATCAGCGCCCCCCTATTCGAAAATTACGAGCTCCATGGACCTCCTGTCGTTCAAAATAGAAGTATCCAGAAATTTTTGCGGATTTCTAATATCCCATTTTGCTGCACGGACCCCCCTGGATCTTCTCACCGCTCAGAACGGGGCGGTACGGACCACTTTGGGAAACACTGGTTTATAGCAATAATGTAAATTTCATTAAATTTCATCGATACCTGTTCTTTGTACCTGTCCTCTTATTTTTGTCCCCGATTGTATGTCGAATATTACAAGTAGGCATTTACTGATAGGTATTTAATCTATTCATAAGATTTGTGTAAATCCAACCAAATTGCATTTTGATAGCCTTAATTAGTTTGGCCACGTGTTGCTCGAATGTCCGAGTGAAAACGAGCCATTGGTCAATCTTTCATGACTCACCGATAGAATTCTTAATTTCGTGTCAACGTATCTGATTAACTGGAATTTCCGTCAGATTTACGATGTAGTCGTTGGAATTTCTGAAAGATTCCTTCGAATTACCTTCTACGGGCAAAATACATATAACGTGACAATTTATTCGTACAACTTTGTTAAGATAGACCGTTGATTTCGGCGAACATCAAAAGTAACCTTGATGATTGATTAATTTTATCCTAATACCATCGGTTCGTTAAAATTCGCTGCAAAATAGTTCGTGTTCTAAGAGGATTACGAACCACTAATTTCAGCGACGATTAACATTGGAACTACCAAAGGGGTCAAAATGACTTGCTTATTAATGATAAACAATATTATTCTATATTAATTTACATTTCATCCTTTATTTATTTTCCTTTCTATTTTAGGTTGAATTTCAAAGTATGAGTGCATTGAACGTCGGTAGTTCTAATGTTAACGCGATAAATGAAAGGTATTGTTTAAAGCGCAGAACGAGGTATCAATTTTTAATCAATTTCATTCCATTCAATTCCTGCTCTTTCACGTTAATTTCAAATTTGACAAGGTAATCGTAATAAAGAAAGCAACGAAAGAAACGAAGAAGAAGCCGAAGCACATCGCGAAGAGGGTCACGCTTGTTGGCACGAGCTACATCGAGCGCAGTTCCTTCACGCAAGACTCGTAATTACCAATCGATCCTGTCCCCTCCCTCCATTTCCACGATTTTCTGCAATTTCTTTGTCGCCCTTTTCTTCTCTTCACCTTGCTTTTTCTTTTTTATCCATCTGATTCGATCGACCGACCGTTTCACAGTCGACTCGATTCCCACCTTCTTCAGTCACTACGTGACCGTTCAGCCTCCTGTCTCCGCGGCTACATGTCGTCCGTCTTTAGCTTGTCTTCGTGGTAATTACAGGGGGTGGAGGGGTACGTTGAACCTCTTCGTCCCCCCCCCCCCCTCGGTTACGTACGCGCAAAACCACCGATTGTCCGGTCGGATTTACGGACGACAACGAGGAATGGATTAAAGTGGAGCACAACGCCTTTTGTCTTGCGCTTGATCGAAAAGTGACAGAGGCACATCGCTTTTGATGTTAATTGGGGATGGTCTTTTGAACGGTAACGGTGAAATTTAATGGGTGATACGGGGAGAATCGGGTCACTCAAAATGTGGAATATTCGCTTCGGAATTTTCACCGCTACGGAACGTTATGTTTTACTCCGATTGTGGGAATATTTTAGCACCAGTGATCTGACGCTGGGGAGTAGATATACGTAACTGTTTCTGAGAAATAAACATTTTTATTTGCTAGTATCATGATTGACTTACTACTGGATGTCGCACGTGTCCTCCTTCCATTTCTATACATGCTTCGAAAATTCCACATCTCTGTCGAATTCTTCTAAGTCATTTATTTTCGACCTATATTTATACTAAGGCTTTTTCACCTACAAGGGAAGGCACGGAAGTGTCTCCCTCCGATTTTCATGAAACTTCGTAGGTTTGTTAAGCAGGCAAAAATAAGAGACACGATTTTAAGGAGTGAAACCATACCTTAAAGTTTCGATCTACTTGTGCTATCTCGAAAACCATACGAGATACATTAAAACTTCCAATAGGAAAGTTTTATGGTTTTTTTTGTGTGTATAATAACAGGATGTTAATAAATTGAGTAAAATGCAATTTGTTTTCGAGACAGGGGTGGTTTCACCTCTTAGCCTTCCTGTCGTATACACCATATAAATATTGAATAGCTTTTTGTAACACTCTCTATAAATAATCGACAAAGATTTAAGAAACTCGACTGGGAAAAGTCGAAACTGAGAACCACTGGTCGCGATGCTGAACGACCCAGAGCCACGTTGGTAGATCCCTTAATGAGGCGTCGATTAGATCGGTCAGATATCGAGGATCCAGAGGAACCACGAAGCATCGTGATGACGAATCGTGAAACACGACTCGCAGGATCTCTTTGTGACGCAAAATGAACCGCGATCCCTTCTTCCCCTCTTCTTAACGAAATGGAATCCAGTCGGTTGGATCTTCTGCCTCCGAGAGTCCCTATCGATGAAATTCATCGGTCTCCTCTGGTCCTGGTAAAAATCGTCGTTCCCCGACCAGCCAGGATCAAACGTGACAGATCATTAATTGCATTTATTGGATCCGTCGATCGGCAGATCACTCGAGGCGTGGGTCGTTCCGCGGACTAAACCACCAGAAGGATGTTTCGATGACGTACAGGATGTTTCAAGAAAAATGTGTAATTCAATAGAATCCAAACTCTTCGTGGGAGAATGAATTTTTATCATAATTTACAGCTTCGTTTGTTGTTAGAAATTGAATGTTTATACAGATTAGGGCTGAACGTTACTTTAGGGAACTTAAAATTTTTGCTTTATTTAACCCTTTCGCTACGGGCGGGTTCTTCGCTGCGGTACTTCCACTGAACGAAGCGCTGCGGCATATAAGTTGTTAAGCATTTAGTTATTTCGGGTGTCAGAAACAAATGATGAAAAATAAAATACTATCAGTGCATGTCTAGAGTGAGATACTTACGTAGAACGGCTAGTCGCCCGCAATACCTCAGTGGCATCTTATGGAAGGTCACTATAGTGGTCCGTAGTAGCGAAAGGGTTAATAGTTTTTGATAAAAGGAATGGATAAGAAGTTATATCCTGTGGCCCCAGCGTCTGCCACCAGATGTCTCACTCCCAATGCTAGCTCCTAGTCCTATACCGTATACTAATTCCAAAAATCCTACGTCTCAGCGTCTGGGACAGGAGGTCGTCTTCATTAGTCCCACGTTTCCTTTCTTTTTCCTGTCAACTATTTTCCTCCTCTCTCCGTGAGACACAGTACGATAGCGTGTATTCCGAAGACGAGGCATGATTTCTCTTCCAACCGAAGGGTATCCAACAAGAATTTTGATTCGTTTCGATCCTTTCAAATTTGGTACACATTTCTTGGAACATCCTGTAGAGAGGAAGAAAGAAAGAAGGAGTCGGATCGGCAGCTTTTACGAGTTTGATCACCACGCTATTAGTAGCACGCTTTATGGTGGCCGTGGTCCTTGTCCATGACGCAGGTCTATCCCTGTGGTCGGTGTTTCGAGTTTACAGGTGCACGTTATTCGAGATGGTCTTTACACGATCATTCGAATAAATTAGACAATGGCAGCTAGGGGTGGGGAGAACGGGTTTTGCCCTGGGGGACGGGATCCCGGTAACGCCGAGATCGATCTTCGAGTTTCTCTTTATTACGCTCTGCATTTGATTTAACTGACCGCTCGGGGAACGATCGAAAAACTGGGAGGCCCATGGTACGCGTTGCTCGCGTACGTGATGGTAATTAGAATGTCGCGGTTGGCGACCCGTGTTGCAGACCAAGATATAATGGCCGGCTTTCCATATTCATTAACCCCTTGGCCACAGGGGTGGAATGTTTGTTATGCAATCGGTTACATCTGTATTTGTAATTCTGTCTGAACAATCCATCTCGAGTCGAGTTACGTTAATTGCCGGGGAAAATTGACACAAAATTCTAACGATTGATCGATCAACATAAAATATACCAAACAAGTGATGGATATTGAACACGCTACACTTTATACTTGAATATTATGCCACCCTGTAGTCGGATACGATTTATATTAATACAATTTCAACACCATAATGTAGACAACAACTTTTCAAAATTTCATGAAAATATTTCCGATAGAACCAAAGTTACGAATTTTTGATCGCCGAGCGCTAATTTGTGCCACTGTGCCGCGTTGGAACAAGAACTGTGTGAATGGAAGAGTATAAGTTGGAGGAATATAAATTTTATTTATATTAAATAAATAAAAAAGATACAAAAAAAAATAGTTTGGGTTATTTTTTGAACAGACCTCGTATTATGGTAATTACAAACATGGAATAATATTTCTTCTTTAGAAACGTAGACCTTGAGAAAATTATTACACCACCAATGTTGGCTAACTCAGGGGGTCCTGGGTCATGGGTCATCAAACCCGATTCCATTACACGAGGTTAAAAAATTCCACCAAACGGCGCTCCGATTCCCAATTCTCTGGAGGATGTTCCGATGGAGAATGAAATTAAACTCGATGGGCATCGCTTCCGATCTGTGCACGGTTCGCTGGAAATATTAGCGGATATTTCGCGGAAGAATGCCGCAAAAGTATGAACCCGACGATCCATCCGTGGCCTCTTATACGCTTGTATATACTAGCGTAATGATGGTTTACGGCCGATGAAGCCGCGGTCGTGTTGGACATGCGGTCAACCGCAGAACGCAGCCACGGCAAAACCCACGGCGAACCATCGCGGACGAGAACCGACGCGCCGCGACGCTGGCTTGCGAGACGATGCGCGTTAAGCTTAATTACCTTGTCCTGAACCTGCAGTCACTACGGGAAAGCTCGTGTCATCGTAAAATTTCCTTCCCCCTTACGGGGAAACGTCCTGTATTCCGCGATGAAACGTCAAACCGAGTGCGTTCGCATTTGACGGAAGATTCTTAAAGTATAGGAGTTTAAGAAGATTCTTAATAAAAAGTAAGAAGCTCCCGAACAAGGATAGATAGATCCTCGTCTCTCTAACGGTGCTGTGACAGAGAGGGTGATACAACAATAGCAGGAGAGACGAAGACGAAATTATTGCAACCTTCTGATCCAAGGAAGCAATATTTTCTCATAATTCTTTTCTTTTAATATTGCTAATATCAATTAGCCTGGTACTAATAATGAATCAAATAATTCTTTGATACGCTGCTAATGACATGGATCTGGTTATTTAGATATCTAATTTTTGATAACCAGCGTCGAAGGATCCTACGCCTTTGTTGAATACTAGCCAACGTTTCACGGATCGTAGATGAAATTTTAAAATGGTACCTAAACTAAAAATCCTATTGATTGTATTTTAATCGAGCGTCGAACGGATCAAACATGAACGACGGTTGAAAATATTTCGTTACAGCGAGACACGTCGATTTATCGTGACGCAGGCACACGGGATCGAATCATCGTTCGTGATTCGGGGTTGGTTCGTTTGATCGGGGGCCGCGGTGATTGCCCGGGCCGATATCTGCCGCCGCATCTGCCCCGGCTAATGATTATTGGCTACGAGACTCGCTTTACCTTGTTTCAACCCCCGTCCGACCACGGCCTGCCGAGCATCTGTACGCTCGCACTCGCGCGAATTCGTATCCTCCTCGACGAGTTATCGAGTCATCCAGGTAGGCAAGGGAAGACAGTCGGCTCGAACATCCACGCGCAGAGATATCGTGCCCCAGGGGATCGTGACTTTCGGTTCACGGTGTAAATCGAACGATGTAATAAAGATCGATCGCGAGCTACGTTCAGGTTGGCCTGTGTTGCCGTTTTGACGCGATGTTACACGAGGCCAAGCGTGATGAAGGAGCTTGCGATTAATTGGGTAGGAAAGGGATCGTAGGAGCAACCAGAATCGAGTCAATGAATATTTTTAGTTGTTCGTTGATCTTCGTTGGGATTCATAGATTGAATTTATTCATTTATTTCCCTCTCGTGGGATGTTTTTACGAGATCGTCCCGATGATGACCGGGTGCGACGAAAGGGACCACGACAATAGGGTGTTCAAGGACAGTTTAGGATACTAAAAAGGGGTGACACTGTTGGTCGATAGGGTGGTAAGGACACTTGTTGTCTTCCCACTAACGACAGACGGCTCTTTTCCACATCCTGCCGCCACTTGGTTACGCACCCCTCGTCGAACATCAAACCGATACTGCATCGTGAACAATTCACGGCACGGGATCGATGGCTCGGCATCGTGTTTCACCGCTTCCGCTTCGAGTGCTTTCAATCGGAAACTGTACAAATCCTTCGGGACAGTTCGATGCAAAGGATGCCGATATTAAATTCTTTACGATCAATAATATTTTATCGTCGTTATGTTAATCTCTCGATTTTTAGTATTCTTATTTAATCCTATTCATCTCATTTAGTCTGAAGCCTAAAACACTTTCACGCCTCTATCTAATATACAGAATATTGAAAAACGATTGAATCGTCAAGTTCAAGTATCATGCAAAAGAAATAGAAGTAAGAGCGTTTATTAAGAACAGAATATATGTATATGTAAAAATTGTTTTGAATAAAGTTTCCTTAAAAAAAGATTTTATTTTTTTTAATAAACTTTAATTTTCATGTTTGAGTCAAGGTACATACCCAACATACTGCAATCTAGCGTTAACCCTTAGAGTGCTATGGGCGTATGTATGCGTCCAGCGAAAGCGATCGGTGTGGACTATGAGCGCATATGTACGTTTTCTGAAATTCACCAGCAGGGACGATGGACGCATATATGCGTTGGTATATCAAGGTATTCGGTCCACAGCAATCGTCAGCGCTGAGTGCGCGCAGTCTCTCCAGAGCGCATCGGTAGAAACTCGTCTGCACGCAAAGGGTTAACAATTAATTATCCAACGATTGAAAAATCCTTATATATTTCCCTATAAATCATAAGAAATTGCTTCCGTCCGGCGTTCACGTGCAATTAACGTAACAAAATTCGGTCCAACCTGGGATCGATTCGTCAAACGTTGAAACGATCGGCGAGAGGTGAGCGAAAGAACCGGAAAAAAACGATTGCACGCGGATGCGTAACGGAACCGTTGATCGATGCGGCTTAATCCAGATCGGCTGTGATCGTCGTAACCCACGATTCACGATCATCAATTCTCATCCAGCTTGGTCTTCAGCGGCGCACGGGTCTGAATTTATCACTGCAACACACCAAGCCACGGTTTCGCGTGCTTTTACCGCGATCCGAGAAGTATCTCGCAGTCTCTGCCGGTTCGCCGCGATGATGATGATGATGATGATATTGCTCGAACCCGAGTTAGAGATATGTATATACGTCTAAGCAGACGGATGACCGTGGCTGATTGATCGATCCGATTCGATGGAATCGCTGGAACCGATGCCGGGTTATTAATTACTATCGCCGTGGATACCAGCCACGATTTCACCGTGCTTGAAACGTGGACGGACATCGATAGATCGTTTCGTTGGATTAAACCGGAATCGACCGATGCGTTTTGTGAGATTTCGATTTTTTTCCCTTCCTTCAGCTTCGTGCGAAAGAGCGAAACGATGGTGAACGGGAGTTTAATTATTCCTTAGATATCGAAGGTTTGCGAATCGATAAAAACGTCTAGGGCTACGGAATGTAAAATGAAATCGCAGACGCTGGGAATCGATTCAAATATAATTACTGTGAAAATATTCAAATGTCGGGGATCTAAGGTATTTTCCATATAGGGATTTAAGCCGTTTGAATTTAATTTCACGTTTTACACAATTTTCAGTTTCTACATTTTATCGCCGGTGGGTTAATAAACGATTGAACAGAAGAAGAAGAAGAAGAAAAAAAGGCACGGAGGTCACGGATTTTATTTGGCAATCTAATACATTTCGAGTCATTGGCAGAGCCAATATAAAGGCGTTTGCAACATCGATCAAAAGTAAAGGAACGAACACGATCGGCGATGAGCAATTTGACGAGCAATCATGCGAAATCTTTGTATCGTAATGGCGGCCATTAATCCACCGGTAAAGAAATAGAAAAATTGACGAACGATGAAATTACCGTTTAAAACAGATTGATCCTATTAATGTCCGGACGAGTGGACGCGGCGTGTTACGCAATCGTGCGTTCGCTTGGTCGAAAGCCATAGCTCGCGAAAGAAGTCCGATCCAGAACGTGGGATCATTTAGAATCGAGCTAGCCACGTCGATACTGCGGGTATCGAATTATTAATTACCCTAACCTCGAACCGGGCGTAAGATTGCCTCGTGTATGTATTAGTCTCCTCTTACAAAGCTACGCCAAGATCGCCTCCCATTGTCGCTGCTAATGATCCATGGGAGCGGCTTCGGTCACGGATCGAACGATCACACTCGAATTCTCGTTGATTTTCCATCGTCCCTTTATTTCGTACGTTCCACGATCTCGACATCGGACAAAAGAGCGAACGAAACCGTTTAAAAGATTAGCCGAAAGAGTAGGATCGTTAATTATCCTCGGTCCGATAAAATGAGATTACGTCAAACCGAATCACGTCGAAATCGAGCGAAATATAATGGTAATAAATGATCGGTAATTCACGTTAATGTAGACGCACAGTTTATAAATTGTTCTCGACAACCGGTCGCTGGAGTAGAACCGTTCGAAACGGACAACACGAGCGATCGAAGTTCTCGCTCGGAGAAAGCGTTTATTTACGACGGTACACCTTTCTAGTAATATTTCATCGACGCCACTGTAAACAAGATTCTTATTTGAACCTTGACGTATCGTACGATTCGGTGTTTCCGTTATTCGAAAGCTTGACGCGTTGATTACACCAGGGAGTATTTACGCCTCCGACAACTGCACTAGGGAATATTGACACTAGGGATAATTACAACTAGGGTGTATAGACGCTAGGGGTTATTTACACCGGGGAGTATTGAAACTAGGGATTTTAGACCGTAGGTATAATAAGACTAGGGAATATAGGCGCTAAGGATAATTATAGTAAGGAAACTTACAAACTACAAAATTACACTAGGGAGTATTGACACTTCGGATAGTTACACTAGGAATAATTATAACCAGGGTATACAGACGCCAGGGATTATTTACACCAGGGAGCATTGAAACTAGGAATTTTAGACCCTAGGTATAATAAGACTAGGGAATATAGACGCTAGGGATAATTATACTAAAGTTAAGGGAAATTACAACCTGCAAAATTATACTAGGGAGTATTAACACTACGGACAATCACACTAGGGACATTTATCCAAGGTGTAATAAAACTAGGGAATTAGTTACTAGGAAATATAAGCGTATCCGCCTACGTAAATCTCTGAACACCCTGTATACAAAATTTGAGGGAACGAATATTATATAACTATGATTATCTTCACGCCACTTTGTCTCGTAATCGTCATAGAATCCGGGGCTTGTGAAACCCAAGATCCCGATGGCGAGCCATCCGAAAGATTAGCCAGGCAGGAGAACGAAACTACCCGCGCCGCGTCCCCGCAACATAAGCAGATATATTCGCGCAATATACGCGCGACAGCCTGTTGGCAAAGCGTTTAAGCGTTTCGCGCCGCTCCACGGTTTCGTCTTACATTTTGGCGCCGCGAGACAGGACGGCACGAATGAGAAGGAGAAGAATGGAGGCCGTGCGAGATGAAGGGCTTCACGCTCGCGTAAACGCGCCCGTGTTCTCGGATTACGGAGCTGTCCTAAGCTGTCGCACGTGGATGGATCCTGCCCCCGGCCACGAAACGGAGCGCGTGCGAGATCGCGCGTGAACCCGAAATTCGTCAAAGGATTGTGCCTCGTGCAAGAGAAACCCCTCCCTTTCCGTCCATTGGCGTCGCAGCTCGATCTTCTGGATCAGACTTTTGATGGACAAAAAGGGTGGTGCCGTTGTTGCACAAGTACCGATAGTTATCTCAAATCTGATGCGTGCCACGATTGACGATAGATTACACAGATAAGTTTCTATCGAAACAGTGAATCAGACAGCATCAGTTTTGCTACACTCGCGACCCATCGGTGTACTCTGTATCGAAACTATGCGAATTCTATTATAAGAGAATCGGAGAAATTATTTGCAACGAAACTACAGTGGGTGATGAAATTATTAGAGCCACGATCAAGCTTTCTTGTAATTCGGTAACTAATTTCATTTGCAACCTGCAATTAAAAGGTTAGTTGCAATTAAATTTAATCGCGATTGAAATTCCACAATTAAATATTCAATCAATTATTTAATTGATCGATACCTTACACTGGAATCAAGGTAATACTTTAAATCACTCATCCAAAGAAAACCTTTTATTTGCATAAAAATGTCAAAAGTTCCAACAGCTCCAAAATTTTAATAAAATTCATACAATCCTTTACACCCAACTTCTATAACCGATCACAGGAGATTAGTTCCACAAAGTCAAGCACATCATCTACATCTTATCACCCACGCATCCCGAGATATCATGTTCCCCGATCGGAATCTCGAACATCCAGCCCTCTGTACATAAACGGAAGGTTGCGCCAATGGTCTCGTACCGAAAGGCGGAAGTGTCGTGATAAAAAAAAAAGAAAAAAAAAAAGGAAAAAGGGAGCGCGTGAATACAGGATAGGGGTTCGAGTGTAGCTCCATTTAAATCGCCTCTGGCCTGCTGACAATGCCGTGATGATTGCGACAGATGCGTGGTCGCGCGTGTCCCTTTAAAAGGGACGATTTTTCGCAGCCCTCGCAGTACTCTTACCTCCCCACCCCCCCTCCCTCCTCTGCCCTTTCTGTCGAGGGCGCTCATTCACCGCTGAAAAACGAACACAGGTGTATGCCAGGGGGTTCCCCATTGACGGTGCTGAGACCTGGTTCGTTCACCGTCTTTCTTTCTCTTTTTTCTCTTCTTCCTCGTTGTTTGCCTGTCCAGATGCGTTGGCGGAGCAAACGCTCCCGCGGGCACAAAACACGGAGGGCGCCTGGCCTGGGTGGAACAGCATCTGTGGCCCCCGACACGCCACCGGGCCCCTGGGCCGATTCGTAACCGGATCGATGGCAAACTTAGTATTCCCGTGGCGCACGGGTCTCGAGCGCTTCGGATTCCAAGCTTCCAACAACGTCGGAGCCGAGCCAATTTACTGGACCCCGTCGGCTCGGCCCGTTTTGTTTGCCATCGGGCCGCGGGTCTATTAACGCGGCTGTTGCTTTCACTTCTGCTACGATATCTAGGAAAAAAAGAGCGTGGCGCGTTTGCAACGAAAGGAGAGCGCAAAGTGACGTAAGATGGGTTCATTTATATAGACGGACGAAGACGCTGGAAGCTCTTGTATCTGGAAATTGATCATCTTTCTGTCGAGTACACGCGCGCCAATCTGTTGTTGGAAACCGGGGTTGACGAAATCACGGTACAACAGAAATACTTCTGTGTCAGCTATTTATTTCGACTCAGAACTAGGGTTACAGGCAAAAAGCTCTGTTTCGTATTTTCTGGCTAGATTTATATGAGGAAAATTGAAAGAGTATGGAAGGGTCAGAGAAAGGGAAGGACAAAGGTTGTAGGTGACTAATTGTAGAAAGCAAGGCAGGATGAATGTGAGGATGACTGATTGTTTATGGAAGATATAGGAGATAGAGAGTAAACGGGATGACTCTTGGTATGTAGGTTTCTTTGTCAGATGACAGGAAAACAACCGTTTTCTCTCTTTACTGGCGCCTGTTACAGGCATAGTCTAAACGGACCCTTAGTCCTTTGCCAAAGATAGGGGAGATAATATCCAACACTGTTTCAGGATAATTAATTCCGGACAGAGCACGGTTAAACGCGTTCGAAAGGGTTAAGTTCGTAACTTAATCCGTTTTTGACGCGGCCAAGTTGAAGCGCAATCTGTCTCATCTCGATCAGGATGGTCAATTTGGCGGGAAGGATATCGACGAGCAGATTGGAAACCCGATCGAGACCGAGGAGAAGCGGAAGGCAGCTTACCCGTGCGCGACCAGCACACGAGCTTGGAAACGTAGCAACCTAGAAGAGACAGAGAGCCCTTGCCCTGATATCTCGGTGGCTCGATCAGCGATCGTATCTGACCGCTGGAGGAACATCCAGCTTGGCAAACAGGAATCGCGATACCCTAGGGCCGGCGTCGCGACCACAAAGCTCAAAACCGCGATTTATATTTATCGTGTATATCCACCGCGAATTTTATCGTCGCTTTATCGCGACACGGCTAGGTTCGATAAAAATCCGACCTAACAACGACGTGACGCGACCACCGATCGTTGTTCGTTCCAGACCGATGCAATTTCGATTATTAAATCTGAAAATTTCTTCCATACAGATTTTAAACAGACTGCAGGGGGAAGTTGCCAAAATCGTACCACATTTAAATTTTGCTTAAGGGACATTCGGGGTTGAAAAAATTATTTTATTACAGCTAGATTCTTTGCGAATAAAGCACAAAGAAGGAGTAGCTCAATCGGATGAACAGTTTCTGAGATAAAAATTCATAAATGGAGCCTGTTTTCTCCAAAATGGGAAAAAATTGTAAATTTCGAAGGTCTGTAATTCCTAAACAAATACTAAACCGGCATAGTGATGACTTAAACCCCCCCTAATTTCACATGGACTACAACATATTTCATTTAGAACAAAATCGCCGATGGTGGCTGCAAACAGTGATCGATTTAGCGTGAAATGACCCCTAAGTAATAATTGTATGTAACCTTGCATTAACAGATTGATTATTACTAATGACACACACCCACATTGTAATAAGTTCTTGCGATTAGGAAAATAGCATCACACCTCGATTACGTTTTCAAGAAAAGTCATGAATAGTAATGGTGATCCATGGGTATTCTTATAACGATCGTGTTACACCAGGGTTGTACCTGTACTCGGTCAACGTTACATTCAGACGGATTAAAAATGATACGTGTGACCATCGACGGGAATAAGCTGATCGAAGGTGAACTTACTATTCCGACGGTGTGTTAGGGTGATCCGGTGTAGAAAATACTGCTTGAACTGGTAATATCTGGCGACTCCATCCGCGATCGTATCGAGACACGAAACATTCCGCATGGCAAACGGGAGCCGTGATATCCAACGTTTCGCTTGGAAAGCACACGGTCTAACGTCTGTTATTACACCGTGGCCGGCAGCCTCGACAAATGTTAGCCTTTACCAGTCTCCTGTCGTCTATTTTATTATTTGCGTCGAATCGAGGTACATCCGCTCAATCATGACGCGATGACGCTTCGATTACAGGTCGTGCTGTTAGCAGCGTCTGTGAGGATCGATTTAGACCTTTCTTTATATTCGAACCGGTTGAGTGTCGTACTTTATATTAAAAGTTCTATCATTAACCCTTTGCACTCGGAGCATTTTTGGATACCTTCGAATTTAATTTACATTTGCACCAAAGTTTTCGCAAATTAAATTCATCTTATAAAAATCTTATTCCATAAAATTTTTCATTTAGTAATTAACTATGATAATTCCCAAATTCGATTTACCTCCACACCTCAGAGTTTTACTTAGTTAATTTCTTTTAGAATTAGAATATAGAGATTTAAATTTTGCATTTGGTAATTATCTATAAAGGCAGTTTTACTTATTTTGACCCCCTTTAATTGATAGCAGAATACCTCTGGGTGCTTAAATTTTGTCCAAGAACGCACGTCTGCCAGCTGCTGAATTTACTCGTGAAAGCAACCATCGAAAGCTTTGTATTCCCCCTTAAATACCTCTCGCAACAGCGTCGCTACGCAGATAATTTGCAGGAGAGAAAATTGAATGACTTGTGTCTAATCCGAGAGCCCTTTGGCTATTCTCACGCACGAACGTCTGGAAAACAGTTGCTCGTTGATGCCGGTGCAACGGACACGCGTAACAACGTGCACTTACCGGTTGTACGGGCGTAGGTTGACGGTTGTAACCCGATAATCAGCAGATCCGAGGAACGACTCGGTACACCTATTAAGACCCAATAACGACACGTAATAGCTCAGGTGTTGCGGCCGATGCCAGTCGGATCGACGACGTTGGCAAGTGTGGGAAGCGAAGTCTGGTTGAAATGAATTTCGTTGGATGACTGGCGTGACTGAGCTTGCCTTTTCAGCGGTCATCCGCGACCGTTGTGGACCGGTCTGGCCGTGAAAACGGAAATCCTTGTCCCGCGTATCTGTGTGGTCCTTGGCGTTCCCGAAATTTCACGCCACTCCACAGCCCAAGACGATCGCGACCTACCGGATTGCATCCGTTTCTGAAAATCTCAATCAACGCAAGGATGTTCGCTCTTCGTGGTTCTCGTAATTTCCAGAACGGCTTTCAAACTATCTTTGGAGTGGCAGAAAACCTCGACTCCTTCATCCTTAGGATGAAATCGATGAATTTCAAGATGTGACGTGCTAGAATTCTAAACTCGTAGACGCTGGACCCTTCCATCGTACGGAATTCAACTGATAGAAGGGACAGACGGGGTGATATTTCCATGGTGGACTACACGGACCTCGTTACGGGTAACCGTGAGTCTTGGTTGGTTCCCTGTTCATCGTAACACACGTCCGGCACGACATACGAACACGGGGCGTGCTGAAACGTAGGCGTCGATCTCTTCATTTTCCACTGGCAGCTACCGGCTTCGTGGAATACATGAATACGCTATCCCGGAGACGTGGTAAAATTGTGGACCGTGCCGAGAGGCGGTGAAGAGGGATGTTTTAGATGCAGCGGAATTGATGGACGGGACGGGAGTCTCGTGGAAGCAGAGATCGTCTTGGTGTCGCTTTAGATAACGACCTGTGGATGAATAATACAGAGCTACTGGTATCTGGAAGAGCTGCGAATTGGTATGGACGATACAGGATCGACCTGATCTTCGTCGCGATAGCAGAGTTGCATAGTTTGATCTGGAGAATCTTGGATACAGTGTTTGGTACAAACTGGGGATGATTACGAGGGATTGATTAGGTAATTGTTGGTGGATAAATAATACTGATTTGAATATCCTGAGTCCATAAAACTTAATCCCTCAAGGACGACCTGCTATTTTTCGTACAGGGTGTTAAACAATTATCTGAAGAACTTTTCGTATCGATTTTCCGTGATCTATTCAACGGTGTGTATTAGTGGAATTAATTCTGGACACTTTTAAATTTTTACTTAAGTTTCGCATTTATTTTATATTCTAATCATAACAAAAATTATATGGTAATTTAATTGCCAGTCTAATAATCCTTTTCCAGCCTAACATTGTCCGTTCACATTTCCTATAAAAATCCATCAAAAACGAAGAGTTTACAAAATCTTATAATCTAAGTTGGAAAGGCTAGCAAGATCGTCCCGTATTTTGATTCCATTTAATACGAAACGTAAAAATAATGATTAACTATAACACCTGACAGGGTACTGGACCGTCCACCGTACCGTTATTATAAATAATCCCGTGGTGTCGCGCGGGTCAGCATTTCCGTGGCGAGAACACGCATTCACCATAACGGCCACGGGGTAACGAGCGACAGCGATACAATTAACACTAGCGTGGCAGCAGCGGCGTAAAGGGAGGAGCCGGTTTCTCGCGCGGCTGTTAATTATCACGGCGTCGCTTATCATCGAGCATTGCCGCGTTATCACGCTCGCGATCGGTTCAAAGGAAGAGGTGCTCGTTCGTTCGCGCTTTTTACTGCCACCACTTTTCCATCCCGTTTTGCCTCGTCGTTTTTCTGACCGACCGCTTTCGCACCTTTCGAGGTAAAGTAGCACCTTTGTCGACAGTTGCGAAAAAATTAGGAAGCTCCCGAAGGAAGGGTGATACAACAATGGCAGAGGAGAGACGAAGATAGAGCGATAGGCAAGCTACATGATTTTTCGATGCATTTATTGCAACTTTTTGATCCGAGGAAGCAATATTTTCGCATTTTTTTTTTAATTTGCTTGGTACGTTTTTATAGAATGAATTTTTGTGTGTACACTTTTTCTACAAAAGGACTCTTTGGCGCGCTGCGGAAGGAGCCAAGCAATATTTAAAAAAGAAATTATGCGAAACTATTGCTTCCTCGGATCAGAAAGTTGCAATAACTGCATCGAGAAATCATACAGTTTGCCTATCTCTCTGTCTTCGTCTCTCCTGCTATTGTTGTATCCATCTATCCTTGTTCGAGAACTTCCTACTTTGTCCACAACTGTCGCTGAAGTCAACTCGAAATTTTGCGAAGGTAATTAATTAGACAAATTCGTGATCAGTTCACTTCGGAGCCAAAGATCGTCTAATTCGACTAATTAGATACACAAAGTTTTATCGTTGCACCGACGATGTTCCAGCTGGTATACAAAGCTGTTGAACCGCAGCCAGGAGACCACGAAACGGTTCGTAATTAGAGATTCGTGTTGCTACTTTGTGAATTCCGCTCTGCTTTGTAATTACCGGTTGTGTATTGAAGGGATGAGAGAGTTCGCCTAACCCGGGCGAATACCGCAACACCGGGACACAGTGACGCATAATACGATGCTCGAAATAATTAGGGGATCAGGATTACTTGAATAATTCCAGGCTACGAGATGCGTGCTCGTCGACAATACGAACACGCGAAAATTGTTTCTTCTCATCAAATTACTCGTACGGTTTATTGTAACCTTGGAATTATGAGACGCAAAGAACACTGTCCCCGGAATTTGATGATTTACGCTGGAGTGATGTATATTCTGCGGTCAAATTTCGTTTCTTTCGAGGAAACTTTAATTTGTTAAATAAATTACACCGCTTTAATACGAGTACACCGTGAAACTTTGCAATTTTCCTGTTAACTGTAATTTTGGCGATGCGGAAATATCAATACGGTCTCGGGATCGACTGCTAGACTCGTCAGTGGGACTGACGACAGTCTATCGCTGCCCCAGACCGCTTTTCAGCCTTGGCTACAAGCCTTGATACTGCTTTTCGGACGATCGCTAGCGAGAAACAATTATCTCGCAGCCACCTGGCGGCCACCGGTCCGAACCAAGGGCGTCCGGGGAAACGAACCCACGTTTACCTTAAAACGCCTAGAATAAGAACATTTCTATTATGGTAATTGCGACAATATCAATTATAACATCACTGTTTAATCCCTTGGCGTACAAATAAAGCGGAATTTGATGCGCTCGAAAAATACTATTTAATTTGGCTCAACCGAACAGTTATGTGGAAGCTTAGCAAGCTATCAATGTGCTTCTTTATAATTTATCCCTTTGCACTCGACTGGTGCCTCTGAGGTGCCATATTTAATTTAGCGGAGTATTCTAAAATGCGAAATTTCAGTTTCATAAAAATCAACAGATTCTCAAATATTTCTAACACTTTTCTTCCGACATAGTGCGTTTGATTTCTGGAAGCGTAGCTGGAAAATTAGATTAGACCCGATTACGTTAAAAAATGCTTCGAGTGCAAAGGGTTATTGGTTTGCGAGAGGGAGGGAGGGGGGCATCTTGAACATTCTAAACAAACCAGAATAGCGCATGAAACGAATGACTTCTCCCAGACATCATTGTATGTCAAAGGGTTAAGATTATCCTTCCATCCGTCCCTACTATATTAAACAATCTGGCGTTTCGATTTTTAACAGACAATTAAGACCATCCTAAGCGATCTATCTTCGCCGTCGGAGCAATCCCTTCGAGGTAATTAGATTCGAAAATGGAGACGACTGATTTCCTCGCATTAAGCCACAATTCCCGTTCCCGTAGCGAGCACGGTTCACAGTAAATCCAATTCCCCAACTCGATCATCTCTCGTGACAGTCTCTCCCTTCGAACGGAAGTAATCAACGAGCCGCTGGATAGCCAGGGAACGATTTTTCTTTCTTTCGCGGATATTACGATCGTGGCAGCGGTCAATTCGCACCTTTGGTCGGGCACGAAATGGCAATGGTGTTCGAAAAGTTCCTTAGTCACCCATCTGAGCGCGAACCATGCCCAATCCTGTCCAGCTTCGCCGATCGGCCGAAGGATTCATGCATTTGCCGCGCGTTACAACCGTTGCTGAATCGTTTCGCGAAAACGATCGTCGTAGGCTCGGAGTAATAGTCACACGGGTTCAACCGGAAGGAAAAATGAAAGAATCGAAGACTCTTCTTCTTCATTAATTCTCAAGAAATCTTCAAGTAGCATCCTCTCGAAGCGACAGGTGTTGATCTTATCGTAAAATTCATGAATTCGAATCTTTTCTGAAATTGAAGGTTTCTACAAATTTTCGGGAACCCGAACTAAATTTGAATAAATTTCATCTATTCGAAATTACCAAGTTTCTCAAACTTTCTACGTCGAATAAGCATCCAGAAGTTATTCGAGCAATAACTACCTCCAGTCTCCTAGTTTTCCCTAACGGCCCATCATTTATCCCCCTTGGCGAGTGTCCCGGAAGTCTCGCAGCCTGGTTCCCGCTAAAAATCACCTCGTATCTCAATCAGCCCCCCCGCGGATCGACGTTTCCTTGGTTGCCAAGGTGTTAATGCTCGTTGCGAACCGATGCGATAATTGGGTGGACCAACGGTGTATCGGTTAGAAACTGCGATTAACCTGGTATCCAATCAGCTCGGATTAAGAGCAATCGTGTTCTGTTTCGTCGTTTTTCGTGTCGGCAACCGAGCGATCGTCGTTAGACCGGAATTATCGACGGATCGTTTGCGGTCCACGAATATTCCGATAATAGCCGTTCGCCATTACGTATGTATGACGAGATATCGTTCGTGTTCGATTTCTTGCATTCGGAAATGCCGGTTGCACGGGGTACCCCCCCCGGCTCTCATTACCGTGCCACCGCGTCGTCGATACGTTCCCCTTTTTTGCTCGCTTTCCATCGACCCCGGCTAGATGTTTCTTTCGTTTTTCCATTTTGTTCTTTTTCTTTCCTCCCGCTCTCACGACGATGATTCGTCTCGCGGATGAAATCTTCTTTCGATTCGGGCCGCCTTCTATCACCCGGACGATCGTTAACCTCGAATATCGTTGGCTAACGATGGAAACGTTTAAAGGAACGGCGTCGAACACATGTTCAAACTCGGATACTTTTAAGATATCTATCGGGTATTCGTGGCATATTACTGTCACTTTTTGGTAATTGAGATTGATTACAATTGAATATGTTTATTCGCGTGCGAGTGGATCAAATGGTTGATTTTGAGGCATCGAAATTCTGATACGATTTCGTGACATAAAAGTATGGCGAAATTGTGGTTACGGTACATCGATTCGTAGCTTAAGGCTTTATGAAAACTGCAGCGCGAACGTTCAAAGCTGGCAGTTTATTAATGCGAACAATGGATAGATCGATCTGTAACAAAACTTTCGATTTCTAAATTGAAATGGTGGCAGAATTTCATGACATAAAAGTATCGCAACATTGCACTTACGGCACATCAATTTAAATCTTACAGTTTAAATAAATTGACTGCATAAGGATTTCTGGAATATTCTTAATACAAAATGCGATAAACAATTGATCCACTGTTCGCCTTAACCAAGATCCAACAGTTTTCCATTAATAATAATATGAAAAAAAAAAAAACGTTTACATAGTTATATTCAGCGAGCCTTAAGCTTCGAATTGATGTACCATAAGCGCCATTTCGCGTCACTTTTATGTCATCAAATCACGTTTAAAAAGATGTTCTCCATATTTGTATCTCAAAAATTGTAACCACCTATCCTAATTAATATTTCGATTAATAATCACGTTACGATCGGACGAGACAAGAGGATGCAACCAGCGAACCGGTAGCCGATCGGCTAAACCTGGCCAGATATTATTATCGCCGGTACTAGATGTTCAACTAAAATGTTACCGCTCGGCCCGATGGTAATTGTGCAATAAATTGTTGCTTAATTGAGCGGCGAGCGTCCCTGATTTACATCGGGCTTTCACTTCTTTCATAAATCGGACCGATACATTGCAGAGCTGGAAAGCGATCGGTAGATCCTCTCGTTCCTTTCCGCGCAGCTTCTTCCTCCTTTCTGAAACTTGTTCCCATGTAAAACAACTTAATGTATATTGTTTACAACGTGGTCGGTGGCTATAGCTTCATTGTTCTAATAAAAAAAATATCTTCCCTCGCTTGCGCAGGGAACTTTAGATCAGGGGTTGATTCGACGATCGAAGAAGCTGATCAACTTCAAAGAAATTAAATAATTAGCTGCTCAACATTTGATATTTTAAGATGAAGCAATGGATATTTTTAAGAAACTTTCTAAATCTTATTTTAACACTAGGTTTACCAAGGTGGTCATTCTGACCCCTCTGAGAAAACTTTTCGTTACTCTTCTGCAAGAAAATTCTTGTCGTATTTTATGAAAATATTTTAATTAAATATCGAAATGGTAGAAATAGGTATATGTCAAATCATGGTAAACCTAGTGTTAAATGTAAATTAGGTAATGAAGTTCCTTGATCACGAATTTAATAATTAATCAATTTTATTCGGTACAGTATACTTTCGATACGAGTAAAAAGGGTTAAATAATTCTATATATAATTTATAATTTCCATGTATCTACGTTTGCACCAAATGTTTGGAAATTTTCTGAACAATTTGAGAAATTACAAAATTTACGATATTTTGGATCTAACACAGAATCTAATCCCAGTTTTCCAACTTTTTCTTCTGATCAAGCTCCATCGATGTCCAACAAGTAATTAACGCATTTTATTTCGAAGTCAAATCGAAGGATACCTTTTATCGCTTAATTAGAGATGCGCCTTCGATAAACGGCATGGGCCATCGGTAACCGGCTGTTCCTCTTCGAAGCCATCCTTTTACCTCCCGGCGCACAGGTCCTTCGAGCCTTCTTTCTCATTTCGGCTCGCAGTCCAATTAATATCAACGTCGGGCCGAGAATTGCCGATCACCGTTCCCTAACGCGATAATTCCCGACCGATCGTGCAACCGAAATAATCCTGTCCAAAGATCGGCGTGTCTAGTTACCCGGTCCCTTCTCTGCTCGTCATCATTATTCCCCATCTTCGGTAAAAATAGACGAGTATTCAATCGAACCTCGAACCGAGTTACCTCGTCATCCCTCTCGAGGTGAAACGACGAGCCACGAGAAGGAGGAGGACAAGGGGGAGAAGGAGGAGGAGAGGGAGGAGGATGCGACAAGCGTTTCACGATCGCAATCTACTGCGCCATAAACAATGCGAATCTCCTTGAGATCGGCAATAAGTAATAACCGTGACGGGTAAGGCCGGGGCGAGTTGGTGAGCAACATTCTTAAAGGGGTCAGCCGCGTGTCACGGGAAGAATAAAAAAAGAAATAAAGAAAAGAAAAAACAAGGTGTACGGAAAATGCAGTGTGCTTCAACGCAGCTGTCGAGCTGCACTTAACGATCCTACGATACCTTGTGCTCGGGCTGTCTTCTCTATTTGCTCTACGACCTTCGTTGTCACGAAGGATCTTTAATGCTCACTTTGACCGTTCTTCTCTCGCTTTTCTCGCTAGACCGTTTCTTCGGTCGGTGTGAACACTGTTCTTGAAGTTAATCGAAACACCTTTCCTTCGATTTCACTCGTTTCTTCGGTTGTTCTGGGTGAGGTTAGCTTCAGACTTTTTAATTAAAGATTTTTAATCTTTATGTTTTAATCCGTTCCTAGATACTTCTAAAATCAAACCGAGTATAATTCCTAGTAACTTTCTGGTAGCTTTCCTAGTGATTAGATATCATGGCTAGTAACATTCTGGCAGCTTTCCTAGTAATTAGATATCAATGCTAGCAACGTACCAGTAGCTTTTCAAGCAACTAGACAGCGTGTCTAGTAAATTTTTAGTAACTTTCCAATAGCTTTCTTAGTAACTAGGTATAATGCCCAATAGCATTCTTAGTAACTAAATATCATGGCTAGTAACTTTCCAGCAGATTTCCAAATAAGTAGACAATGTGCCTAGTAAAATTCTGGTAGCTTTCTTAGTAACTAGGTATCACGGTTAGTAACTTTCTGGTAACTTTCTTAGTAACTGGGTATCGTTGCTAGTAACTTTCCAATAGCTTTCCTAGTAACTAGGTATCATGATCAGTAACCTTCTGGTGGCTTACTTAATCACTAGGTATCATGTCCAGTAACTTTCTGGATAGCTTTATTAGTAACTAGGTATCATGGCTAGTAACTTTCCAATAGCTATCCCAGTAACTAAGCAACACGTCCATCACCTTCCCTACTAACTCGACAGAATGTCCAACAAGTTCCTAATGACTTCCCTGGTAATTATCTATAGTACCTAGGTCCTTTCGCACATAAAACGAACGATGAGTCCTCTTATCCCCGCACTACCATTTTCCCTAGGGATTACTATCATACTAGCGACGATACAATTACGTGAAATTTATTTTTGCCAGTTTATCGATGAATATCATTAAAATAATAGTGTATTAAAGTTTTACCGATAAAAATTGATCTTTTCTATACGATTCTCGAATGTGCTACTTACTATAAATATTGTTAATAGACGTGCAGCATTCCTCGAGTATTACGAGGCGTCGGACGTACACCTTCATATCCCGTCAACGATGAAACATATTTATAAAACGTTCGCAGCTGACATTTAAAAGGCATTTAATAATTGTCATTTGGCCGACGTGTATTTTGCAGAATAATGTCGACGGTAATTTTCATCTTTCTCTGTCCGATGCGTGCACGATATATACCCGTGAACCCGAAGCAATCACGAGCTCTGTTCACGTTCGTTCCCGATGTGTCGTCCCGATGTTCCATTATCTCCTTCCCCGAAGTAACCGCAAGCAATGGAACAACGCCGATCCATTTCTCGCTGGCATACCGTCTTCCAATTACGTTCAACCCCCTTCCCCTCCTGTCTTAACCCTTTCGAAACCACATTTTAACGAATATTTCCCGCTACGTCCCGTTCCATGAGAAAAGGTGTTAGAATATTTGCAGAAATCTTTAATCGAACGATGAAATTTGATTCAAATCCACCGAAAATATTTCATCTCTAAATGAGACAACTTGGATCCCTTGCGTTTTAATTGTTTTTCGAATTGGGCGAATTATTGCAATTTTTATTACACATGACACGAAAAGTCTAAATTCCATTTCGACAAATCCGTTTAATGACCACGGAGCAGTCACCTCTGAAAACCAAATCCAACCTCGGAACTCAGTCCGTTTCATCTCCCTACAATGATGAACAAAAAAAAGAAAAAGAGAGAAAAAAGAAAAGAAAAGAAACGAAATAGCGTCTGGCTCGACTCATCACCATTATTCCCCCAAAAACTACTAACGTCGAGAAACGGCAGCGGTATCGTTCGATCGGAAATCACACGTTTGCCCGTTTGGTAGCCGCGGGCGAAACTCGAGGAGGATTCGTGAATGAAGCCGACGTTTAACGACCCCGAAGAGGATCGTCCACGGTCGTGCAACGAACCCAATTTCTACCCTGTCGCCGAGGTTGTCGCTCGATGACCAATGGGGGGTAAGAATCACGATCGCGGTCCTGTTTTCTTCGACGATGGCATCGGTTCGTGGTGACGAGAATCGGCGGGGCCCTGAATGAGGGACAGCAGAGGGTCTCCGGTGGGGCGATAATACGGCAGTTAGTATGCGACGGGTACTGTTACTTAATGTTAATGCCACGGGGCCCCATTGATGGCTGTTGCGTCGGGTACGCGACGGAACGAAGAACGGATTCCAACGAAACGAGAACGAGAAGGGCCTCTCTCTCACCATTCCACGGCCGCACGAAGAAGCCGACTTTGGAATGCTACGTGTTCCGATCCGACGACGTACAACCCGGACCCCGTTCCAACCTGTCCGTCCTGTACCACCACGAAGCCGACCGCTTCGCCAGGGACAAGAAGGAGAGGATCGCTCGTGAGGACGAGCGCAGGGGAACGAAACCCGTCATGAAGAGGGAAGAAATCGCTTTATCGCGACACCGGACTCGTGGTACTTTGCGAATCTTTTAGATTGGATGCTCGTTTCGTCACGGAAATGTTACTTCGGCTATGATTTTTTTTTTTTTATATAGTTCGGTGAAATTTGTGATTGTTGGGTGAACGTTTTATACGTATAGAAAATTGGAATTTAGTCGGGTAAGCACGCGAAATGTAAATACGTACTCTTGTTTCAAACTTGTTTCTGTCAGATGGCTTTCAAGTGGGTGAAAAATCGTGAGTAGCATCACAGGTAACACCCTGTATAGTAGTTACAAAATTCTATGTTATATTGAAATCTGATCTGTATTACACCGACCTAAAATTAATATATAATAATTGAAATAGCGAGGAAGAGAATTTCCTATCATCCAGGGACTACCGCATACTAAGAAATTGTAACAGAAAATATTATTGTGTAGCAAGGAGAAAAATCTTTTTAATTAGAATGAATTATTACCACCCAAGACTTTCGTGTGTCAAAAAAATGACGTAAATAACGAAGACCACCAATTACGTAGCACTGTATATATTAACCGACTCATCACCGATCGCCAACTCATCGCCAGACAATCAAGCCACGATCGTCCATTGTTTCGACCCAGAAGAACGTTTACCACCCATTACCTTATTCACGGTATTTTAATAAGACAGGGACGTGTTTATTACGCAGAAGATCGATGAAATTTAAGGCTCCTTACGAGCTATCCAACCAGGAAGGTTCATTAAGTTTCGCGTCACGTAGGTCGATTTTGATCTTACCCAGGTATAAAATCCAGGTTGATTTTCTAAACGATCATCGAATTAATCTTGCAGCCCCGTGGACGTCGTCTTGTACGTTTTACCCGTGGTATGTTTTAATGGCGTCGAATAATTCACCCCGGAAAGGGTGACGAGTGAGAAGAACAAACGGAACGACAGCCGGGAGGGCGGTCGGTTCGAAATAAAAAGCGTGGAAAGAGTGGTTGTTCCGGTGGGAACGAAAGAAGAGAAGAGGACAGAGAGTTTGGTCATACCACGGCGGAAGAAATTTTTATGGTGCCCCATCTACGAGCTGCGAGCTCGAGGCGGGAACGCGTGGAATTTTTAGATTCGTTCACGGCCACTCGTAAAACAGCACGCTGTAATTAAAAGCTACGCTGATCGCTGGATCATCGCTTTCAGTGTCGTCCAAGTATCATTCTTTCTTCTTTTATTACACATCGATTCACCGGGTTCTGAAGGGAAAATTCTGATGAATCGAAAAAACACGAGAAATTAATTTAAAAAGAATGAAACTAAACGTTTGACGAATATCCCATCCGGAGTTGTAAATTCTTTTCACGAAATCCAAGTGTTTAATTGATTAAACGCGTATAATACTTTGATATAATCGAACAACGATCGAAGAATCCTCGTCGAGCGACGGATTCAACAAACGTCTCGACTATTCTTGCCAAATTAACGATCCTCGGGGAAGGCGCCTCGATAACGAAGGGTCGGGCGTACAGCGGAGCCAGGGAAAGGAAGAAAAAGTAGAAAGCTTCTCGAGAACGAGAGAGGGAAAAAGTTGTAAGGGGCTGGTGAAAGATATCGAAGAAGAAAGACTCGGATCAGACGTAAACGACAGAAAAAAAGGAGGGTGCGCGAGGTAGGGTGGTGGGAACGGGAGGAAAAAGCGAGTGGAAGAAGGACGGACAGTCGAAGATTCTCGAAGGATGGAACTATGGAAGCAAAAACAGAAACCAGTCTCACTGGCTCAAGGCTGCCTACCCGAGTAGAGTACCTGGTCGAAGCAGAGGCAAAGAGTTGAGCCTCGGCTACCTGGCCTGCCCGTGAGTACCTGTCTACCTTTACCTCCGATTCGTCTCTTCTTCTTCTTCTTCTTCGGCTGTTTCTTCCACACGAGAGTCAGGCACTCGTCCAAAGGGGGTCCCACCGTGGCTACCACCTTTATCCTTGGTTCGTAACACACCGATACGCAGAGAGTCGTTTCACGCAAATTCACCGGGGAACGCCTTCGTCGAGCGCGAAGCCGAACTCGTTCCCCTGTTAAAACCGTGACGCATCGTCCGAGACCGGTCGTAGCCGGTATCCTCGTCCGCGGGTATCGTCCTCTTTGATCCTTCGAACGCGTCGAAAAAGAGACCCTACACTTGTTCCTTCGATTCTTTGAACGTTATACGCTTCCTTAAAGAGAAATAGCACTGTGGAGGAAAGAACTTCCGCCATTCTATTTACACACGAGGTTTTAGTTCGGTGTTAATGACTAGGTAGGATAATTAACTTAGACTATCGACAACTTTTCATTAAATTAAATAGCTTGGCTTCAAATATTCATTAAGATAAATCTAACAATTAGTACATTGAACCTAACTTGGGTCTAACGCAAGCGTCGGCAACCTATGACCCGCGGTTCACCAAGTGAATTATTTGATAATTTCAAGTGATCTATTTGAGTTCCTCGAATAAAGTATATAATATATAAAAATAAATTATAAAACATAAACACGAAACAAGCACTCTTGTGATAGTGTAATTTTCTACAGTGCAATTTCCCCTAGTGTAAATAATACCTAACGTTTATATTTCCTAGTTTAGTTATCCCTAGCCTTTATATTATAGCTGTCAGTTTTCAGTGGTTTGACTGTAAACTTACATATGATTTTTCATGATTTCGAAGGTAATGCAGTTGTTGAAGACAGATTCTAATAATCAACGAAGGATGATTCACCAAAGCTTGATTATCGCTTAACTCATTCACTACGGATTACGAGATATCTCGTACTTCGTGCTGTAAGTTTAGATCGATTTTTCTTTCAAATCAAATTTTGGCGCCCAAGGTAAGACGCTCTAAATTTACCTAACAGTGAATTGGTTAAATAACCGAAGGGGTGGCATTCGTGGTGGAACTCGACTGTTTCAGCAAGCACCGACTATTTCGCAAGGATAATCGAAGGATTTTTTCTTGATCCACGACGAGAAAAGAGTATCGTTACGTGCTGTCTTAACGAGGCGTTAAAAGCTTTTAACGCCGCGTAATGCGGCGTAATCTGCTCGCGAACACGACGGCCAATCTTTGACGATGAACCTGACTCGACGTTATTCATAGACGAACAGCGAATTCTTTCGTTAATGATTGAATCCCATTTCCATAACAAATCACTAGATTCGATTTAAGCTTCGTATAAACATCCTCAGATTTCCCCCTTTCCTAGTATCGAACCTGCTAGTAGTGTTGGATATAATTAAATTATTCTGATAATTAACAATTAACAATCAAAAATTTTAACTGTAAATATGTATTCGTTTCGCAAGATTACAATTAATTCATTAATCAAATTATTTATTAATTGTCCCTGTTCGAGGTTTAACTGTAACCAAGTTTTTATTATTTCAAACGTGTCTATATTATTACATCTATTAAAAAAAATAAAAGGCAGGAAGGCGTGGAAAGAAAATTTTTTTCAGGGTGACGAAGTAGCATCAAGATTGGAAACCGCTAATATAAGCGGAAGTGTACCAACGTGAGTTCCTGATGTAAGGTCGAAAGGGTTAAATAAGTACCATACTCGTGCAGCAACGGAGATCAGTCAGTGATAACTTAATGGTTCTCGGTCCAGGCAATTTGTAATCCCCGAATATCAAGACCCCCGTCGACGGTGGGTACCAGTGGAGACCCGAGGGAACGAGCTTAGGATTGGCAGCGATACGGCATCAATTTCATCGGCGTTCAACCGTCAGAAGGTGGAGGAGCGTGGCGTAGGAGAAGAAAGGAGGAAAGGTGAAACTAACCAGAGGCAGAGTGGACAAAAAGGTATATGATCGTTTGCTGGATCGAGTAAGCGAGGTAGCCAGCCCGAGGGCTCGAAGCTGGCTGGAGCCGATGTAAACGGGGTCGTTGGTTGCACCAGCGCCACCAGCGTCGCCTGTAAGGACAACAACAACAACAACGGTAGCAACCGCGAGAGCTGGTCTAGGAAAACTGGCGGTAGCCAGCAGGGCTTTTATGAATGCAGTCCTCGCTGCGTTTATGCCGGTAGCTCCGGGGCGTTTATAAATAAAAGAGCTCGAGGAGGGACCGAGAAGGGCTTTGGTACCTGGGGTAAACAGGTGGACAGAGAAAGATAGAGAAAGAGATCGGTGAGCGGGGATTCAATTATTCCGTGATTACAACGCGTTTGCGACGCGGAGACTGGTCACCCGCTCGACTGACTACCTGTCCCCGCTGCGTTTCTGCTCGAGATAGTTTGTTATACCGGACTGTAAGTGGAACGTTGTCGTCGATGGATCTACGGGCGGGGCACAGGGTAACTACGTGAGAATATTCGTTTTATTATGCAGAGACCAGAAATAATAGGTATTTTTATTTTTTATTTTTAAATCATTTAGAAAAAGTTAATTTTTATACAAATGGAAGTCAGTCTCGCAAAGTACTTAATGAATGAAAAATGACTTGGTTATAAGTGTTAGATAACAGGGGGTTTTATATAAAATAAAATACTGAAATCGACATTTACGTGATCCAAGGTTAAACCAATGGCACCATCTTATGTCCCCTTTGAAACCATACAACTTTTGTCTGAAATATTTTTCTCAAAAACGCTTAATTTTCCAAAGAAATGTTTGATACGGGCGTGCTGATGCACCATGTATATGTATACTTGAAGTACACACTCTATACACTTCCGTTTAAGCTGGAATTGACTAAATTCCAAGGGTATAAAGAAGTAATTCTAGCCATTTTGGTCCAATTTTGAAGGGTGCCGAAAACAGGCCTTAGAGACCATCCTCCTTCGAAAAATATATTTAAAAATTCGGTAAATGTTTCAGCAGTTGACCACTCTTAAAAATTAAAAATTCAATTAAATTATTGTAAGAATTTAACCCATTCCTTCCCAGTGTTGCGTACACGCAACACGATGTTTAACTTCACAAAATGCAGTCAAAACGAACTTATTACACAAAACTCATCATGCATGTGTCAAAAGGTATTCACTAACTTTCTATGTGTTTATATTTCACTTCGAGAAAAAAAAGATAAATTACTGAAAACATGTCGACATATGCAAGAAATGTCAGATTCACCTTCACACAGAGTGTTTTTCAAAATTTCATGACTGATATAACTTAACCCTAATATTAAATTACCTTAACCTTACAGCACATACTGCTTTTGAAAAGTACGTCGTCCATTGCTAATTACGTTTCAATGTTAATCACAATTATTCTCCAGCTCAGAACCAACCCTATCCAGACCATCTGGACTCGGTATGAAACGGCGTGCAACTCGAACGGTACCAACACGGTTTTATCGGCGACGACAATGGCGCGTTGAAAGCTCGCGATTGCGTGGCGCAATGAAGTCGAACGAGGAGGACGTAGCCACGTCGGCCGACTTAATGCACCTGAGCAGAAGTTTCAAGTCGCGTAAAGAGGCCTCGAGTATCCTTGAGCGAAAAGAAGGCTGTTCCCTGGCCTTGGATCGGCCTGTTCGTTACGCGGCGTGTACGCGTTGGAAACTGTTCGCTGGCTCGTTATTATCCGAGCCACCGACATCGCGGTTGTGTAATGAGGCTGGGTATTTCGTTCGGGTATCGGCTCGTATTCGAGCCTTATCAGATAACGCGTCCGCGGGGTAATTAAAAAATTCTGCCGGCGGTTATCCGGACGAAACGAGGCGCGAGGAATCTCGAGTCGGAATCGCTAGTGTTTGATTCATCGGGAAATGCGGACGTGTCGTCGATTTCCTGCGTGAACGAGACTCCTCGCGGATTACCACGCATCCTTGGATCGTAAGACGTTGGATCTCGAAGGAACGCAACGTGAAGGTTCGTTCATAACACGGCGACCAGTCATCGTCTGCCATTAACGAGTATAATATTGGGGAGAGCGGGGACGAAAGTAACATTTTATTATTTACTTTTGCATTTAGTTTTCATTACGTGCGTGAAGATTGATTTTCAAAGAAAATAAATTTTAATTAATTCTTGCAAATTTTATAATTGATTTCAAAATATAAATATTCTAGCACGATTTCATGACATAAAAGTATCACAAAATAACACTTACGGCATATCAATTTACAGCTTAAAATTCAAAGAAAATTACTACATAAGCGTTTCATGGTTACTCTTGGTATAAAATGACTGGTTCTTTGTTGGAGCAAACGATGGCTTCCAATCAATTTACAAGAAATTCTGATACAATTTCATGACATAAAAGTATCACAAAATAACACTTACGGCATATCAATTTACAGCTTAAAGTTTAAAGAAAATTACTGCATAAGCGTTTCAATGTCTGAATCTTAATTCCATAGTTTGGTATTCGCTGAATTAAATATCGTTATCTCATGGGGTATCTTCAATATTACACTGGGGTTCTTTTTTATTTTGTACACAACAACTTAACGCTGAAAAGAAATCCAAAGTACCATAAACGCAACATTCTTTGCCTCAAAACAACGGCATCCTGAACCATACGAAGTTATCTGAATCCTATATCGTCCGCATAAAATCCTGCATATTCATCGGCTCGTTTTCAACGTATCTCACGGGTATGAAATCCAGATTCGTTCACACCACGTTCCGCGGATCACGAATCGAGGGTAGCGCGTTTTTTTCATATTCCCAATATACTTTTTATCCGTCGATTAACATACGTTGCGAACGTTTCCATTCGGTCCTCGTAAACGCTTCGCAAACGCGCAACAGTGTAAACGGTGCTTAACTTTCTCGCGAACTGCCTGGGCATCGATTATGATCAACGGGATTCCTCGCGCGAAATAATCCCCGAGCCGATGATTTTTTTCCGGCTCATTAAGCCACGAACACGGTGGATGTTTGCATTTTCCTGTCTCGTTATCCGGTGGCTCGATGTAATTACCCGTAAATAATAATGTAGTTCGTATTATCGGTTCATAAATTGGCGCGCGGTGAAGCGCGTCGGAATTATACGAACTAAATTCGCGAAACTCCTGTTTCCTTTCGATACGGATTCCATCCACCTCGATTCGTATACACTGTCGGACAAAAGTTTGCGATTTCCTTCCGTTTTTCGTGAATCGTTACGAGGCGAGCGGATAATTATACACGAAACAATAACATTTTTTTTTTCATACGTGGTTTCAGTTTCTAGAAAATTCTATTTGACCAGATTACGTCCAAAAATGCTTCGAGTTCAAACGGTTAAACTGTTTAACACGTTGGCTGCCACGATGGTTTTCACCCGAGATGAAACAAACCATGGATAGCTAGTTAAATTTGAAAATTAATCGATTGTATTCTTAATAATCAGAGTTTCCACGTGTTAACTCTAATTATTCCTGTCACTCTGTTACACGAAATACGAAATATCAGGAGATCAAAGTTTCAATATCAATTTCATTTCCAATAAATTTATCGTGTTGTTTAACCTATACACTAGAAAAACTATCAAATATTTGTCAGTTTCCATTAAAACTTCAAAGCGTCAAAGCACTCCTGACGTTAACAAACCCACGAGCGCCTACATCAAGTACCAACCTGTTAATTAATGAACCAATAATAAGTTTCCGAAAATACTCAGAAAACTACATCGACGTAAGTTTCGATTCGTCCAACGTTTATGAATCAAGAATCGTTTAATTTAGATGGGACACCCGGTATGTAGGTTTTTTCGTAGTCAAATGGTTAATGTGTATACATAGACAGTTCCCTGGCAGAAAAATGGTGACAGGAACGAACGTTTCACCGCGCAGCAGCCCAACCATCAACGTTCCAGTACCAGCTCCACATGAAAACAGGATACGATACGAAGTCGTGAGACCCTGATGAGGGCCGGGCAAAAGAAAATCGAGCCTCTCTCGATATTCCTGTTTTCGAGGGCCGTGGCTCGAACGTGGGCCAGGTCGAAGGAACATCGCGGGGCTGTCCGGACGCTCCTTTTAACCGGC
Organism: Stelis phaeoptera; assembly: GCA_943735885.1. Classification (NCBI taxonomy): domain Eukaryota; kingdom Metazoa; phylum Arthropoda; class Insecta; order Hymenoptera; family Megachilidae; genus Stelis; species Stelis phaeoptera. The sequence continues at coordinate 5,576,745 of OX030939.1, read as the reverse complement.
TCTGATCCGTGACGAAATATTAATTGACACAAAAAGTGGTAGCCCCCCTTTATAGCTCCTTACACGCCACCACCACCTTACGAAACCGGCCCGTTTTTCGTGCCACGATTCCTTCGATGGCCACCGCGTTTCATTAATTCGTATTAAATCTTCGTTTGTCCGTGGAACCCGACGGAAGGATCTTGCCCCATTGTCATTAGAACCCGTACCAGGTTATTAGGATCTCGGGATTCTTATAATTGATAGCGTTGACGGCGGGATTTAAACTCGTAGCTTTGGTGAAAATAAAATTGGTACGTTACGAATTGGTCGTTTTGTCCGATGTAATTGTATCAATTTCTAAGGATGACGTGGAATCGCCTCACGCCAGCTTAGACCGAACGAATCTCTTTTCGTTGAACAAAAAACACTTGATCTCGTCTCCAATCTTTTTTTTTTTCTTTTTCTCTTTTGTTGGATGGTTCTAAGTGAATTTAATTCCCGAAGCTATGTCGGCGGTTCTCTTTTAACGACGATAACGTTATATCCTTTTATTCCGTTTCATCTGTCATTATTTTTTTCATTGTTCGAGCTCGAAACGTCTACGGTGATGATACATAGGAGAATGAATCTGAAAATTTGTATAGTAATCTTGATCCTTACGCATCCGTTGCTGAAATGATTCTGCAAATTCATTTTTATACCTAGGATATTTTTTTTTTAACAGGATACGGTATTTATGTAATTTTTGGAAAAGCTGTTTCATTTTTTGTTCAAAGTAACAGAAATTTGAATCGACAATCTTTTATTGTGCTGTTTGTAACAAACTTTGGATCTGGGACTCCTGAGTTTTTTATTTTTCATAACACGGTTTTTTACTCTAAAAATCTGAAAAAATTCTATAATGTGTGACCTGTTAAGAGAAACATCTCTGAATTTTTTCAAAATTTTTCATGCAATAGGTTGAAAGAAATTCAGCAAAAATATGATTTTCGATTTGTCCACTTTACTGCCCTCTCAGTCGAGATACAAAGTTGAAACTTGGCAAAAAGTGTTTGTTTTTGATAAGCTATCGAATGACGTATCACACGTTGAATTTGATTTGGAGGCACTTTTGAGTCCCTTATCCGTCTATGCCCTTTAATATCGGAAAACATTGGAACGTTTGAGTACAATTTATGAAACTTTAATTAATCGTGCAAAAGTATGTATCGTTTCGACTCGATATAGACATTACCCGGAAATTGTATCGACGATCGACGTTCGCGCGAAACACAGGTGCGCCGGATAGCAAAGTGAAACGAAACCAGCCAAAGGTAGTAAAGTGTATATACACGGCAGCTTCTTTGTCCTTTCGCGAATTTACGAAGCGTTTTTACGGCGTCGGATGCTACTCGTAAATCGCCGCCATCCATATAATATTCCGTTGTAAAATCGTAAACGGTTATAAGCCGAACGGGTTGAAGTACTAAAATCTTTCACTCCTCAGGATCGATCGGGACGCTTCTTCGAATCAATTTTCACCTTTAAACGCTACACACGTTCCGAAAAGTAGAAGTACCATTTTAACAACTCTTTCCTCTTACAAATAATCGTCAACCATTTGTATACAATCGTTTAATATTAGTGCTATCATAATTAGGAAAATCTTATCGTCGGACAGTATTTCTGTTCGTTTTGAAAAACCTATTTTAATACATATTAATAAATATATACTTGGGTGAAAACTCTGTCGTATTTATTTAACAAATAAACATTCAACTTGTGAATGTTAGGGTTAATTCAAATTAGGGTTAATAGATTACAATGTAATCTAGCCATGAAACTGAATCTAAATATTCATTATACGCATGAATTTCAATCGACAAGAAATCATTTCAAACAATAGATTCTCTGACAATAATAAAAAATAACTGAAGGGTCATTCACTTTTTCAATTTTCTTTTTAACCATCTACCAAATAACACATTCGTGACCAGAGATACAGTTGTACGTCGTTTTTAGTACGTTAATTCTCGCCAGGTCGTCGTTTTCTTTATCAAGCACATTAACGGCTTGATTGCCACGGTCGATACCGTTTTATATCGATAATAATCGTTTTGAATGGCAGATATTCGGTCATGTAATCTGGCATCAAAAGCATCCGACGAACCGTGTCACGATTCAATTTAGAAAATTTGCGCAGGTGAGACGAGCGGGCAGCACGATCGTCCGGTTGGGATTGGCAAATTAAAAGCGGACAGATCGGGATATCGAAGCGCCGCCGGCGAATCACGGCCGCATGATTTACCTACGGGTTCGTTTGTATCGCGGCCGTTTATCGTATTTCGAGATTAGCTTGTCGCAGCCAATTACGCTCGGCTTTGACAGCCGACCGGACCCTGGTCGAGTCGGTTTGCCATCGCGAGAAAACTATTTAACGCGACCGTTCCATCGGGGGATGAGCAGCAAAGAAATTAAAAAAAAAAAAAAAAAAATAAATAAAGGCGTAACCGACAAGACTTTCCATTGGAAGAATTTCGTGGCCTTTCATTCTGTTGCCGGCCACGGGCGAAAGTCATAAAACGACCTTTCCCGGGCTCGTTCTTTTCACCTGTCACAAGGTTGACGCGACAGGCTTTAAACGCGTACGGTTAAACGGATTACGAACAGACACCGGATTAGAGACGAACGAGCGCTCTGGTTGATTTTGCCATCCACGAAGAATCACGGGATCGTAAGGACGTTTCAATTCTCACGCGACTAATAGCCCGGATGTTGGTCAGTATTGAGCAATTGTCCTTACAATGGAAGGCTTTTGTTGCGTTTCGTTGGGCCGTTCCTTAGGTTTTGTAACGAGAAGCCTTTTGCTTCGGTCAGACGACCTTCGAACCTTAATAGATTAACGTGGTTTTACTTTTTATACTTTTGTTAACTATTACGGGAATATATACTTTAATCCTTCTAAGCAAAAATGATCCGGTGTTATATATCTTTTATCATCAAAAGTATATAAAACATGGTTTGTTTTCTACTAAAAGTAGACTTTTATTTAGGTAAAAAGGTAACGAAAATGAACTGGGACCCATGTGTCCGGCTGCTTATGAAAGGATTAAATTATCCCGAGGATTTATGTCGGGCAAAATTTTGCGTTGAAATTTTTCACGATAAGCTAATTAATCGTGGAGCCTACACAAGTCTCCAAGCAGGTAGAATCGAATTGTCCGTGGAGATTTCTAAATGCAACATCCTCGGAAGCGGTCGGTCCATCATGGACTTATCTCCTGGTCGAACGCGACCAGGTACGGGATCGTGGGGTCCTGTCCGAAAAAGCGTACGATATAGGACAGCGGGGCTCTTATCTAAATATATCCTCGGCTGGAAACGGATCAAGACGTTTTAATTAACTAATTAACATTCCTCGTGCCGTAACCTATTCTGACTCGGCTCTGGCTATCGGTTCGATCGCGACACAATACGAGCAAAAACGATCCCCCGGCGAATTTTTCAAAGCTAAAAAGTTCGACCTTTTTTTCCAGTTCATTAATTATGCTCCTTTTTGTTCGGAGATTTTCTGATTCGTCCGAAGAATTCAAGTTCCATCAAGTCCTTCTTCCGAATTTGCTATTTTTGTTCCTGTAAGTTTGGGACACGGTGCGAGTAGAAGAAGAATAGATTCTTGTTCTGAATTCGTTTATTTTATTCTATCGTTACTTCCTTTCAAGCATTAACGCTTTTGAAAGAGCTATTCAATTTTAAGACACGGTACGAACAAAACGATACGTTGATACTTTTACAACAGCCATTTAATTTTAAGGTTCGATATAAAGAAAAAGATTCGTTGGATTCTGTAAGGTCTTTCTGTAAACTAATCGCTTGCTACTCAAAGAATTTCGATGTTATATGTATATGATTTTCGTGAAATGGAAATAAGAAAAAAGAATTGTGTGAATGTTCTATCATCTTCGTTACAGTCAGATAAAAATGGTTTCTTTTGAGCCGGGCAGAATCGTTCTGGACCCTTCCAGGCCCCCTGGTGGCCCCTCCAGAGGCCCTGTCGAGTCGAGCTAATCGGCGAGGAACACTGCGAGCACGCTTCGCCGCCTCGGTTCTGCTCGAGAGCCTTCAGGACTGGTATTAATCTCTTCACTGAGATTTTCGTGCAGTTTTTCGATACGCGGGTCAGAAACCTTGCTACCCTTCGTTCTTCAAGGGTACGCACCGTCTTGTAGATATTTGCTCCATAGTGTTGGGAAATTAATTATATTATATGTAGGTAATGTAAGAACTTTGGGGAAATGATTGTTATAGATGACATGAGGTATTTGGGGAATTAATTATTATAGGTGATATGAGAAATTTAGGAAATTAATTATAATATGTAGGCAATGTTAGGAATTTGGGGAATTAATTATAATACATATGTAGGCAATATAAGGAATGTGGGGAATTAATTATTATAGGTGTTATGAGAAATTCAGGAAATTAATTATAATAGGTAGGCAATATAATGAATTTGGGAAATTAATTCTTATAGATGCTATAAGAAATTTATAGAATTAATTATAATAGATAATATAAGTTTGGGGAGCTAATTATAATGGACAGGTAATGTAAGAAATTTGTGGAATTAATTCGAATCGCCAATACCGAAAACTAAACAAATCAATTATAACACACGCAACTGAGTATAATAACTAATATTTTACAATTATTACGTATAAAGCATCATTGTTTCAAGATTAATCATTCCTCAAACAACTAAAAGAACCATAAAGACCCAGGAAAACGTCCTTGTACCATTTCTCATAGTCTCGATCGGATGCTGATCAGCCAACAAACAACACAATTATTGTCCAAGACATACTTTCTGCTTTCTCGGATAACATGATTGCTATCCAATCGTGCATTACGTGTGTCTATTACGTGGCCCTTGGCATTTGCATTGCATTCAACACGGTCGGACGTTATTGAAAATCGCCACGAGCTGAGACCAGGATCGAAGAACGATTACGATCTTGACATTGATCGCAGATAACGGCCCGAACGCGACTCTGTATCATCGATCATTAGTTTCTACAGCTTCAAAGGCGGGACCGATCGACCATTTCGATCGGTGAAAACCGACGGTACACACGAAACAAGTCGATACAATACGACACCGACTTACCAGACTGGTTGGGATAAGAATTCTTTTTCGTCGAGAGGAGATATCGCGTTGGCGATGATCGATCGATCGATCGTTGAAAATTGGTGTCGATTTTGAAATTGAAAGCTCCAAATTATTGATCGGAATTTGCTTTCGCAAGCAACGGGATATCGAGTCCTACGCTCGATTCTATTCCTTTCGCATCTTTTCTAATTAATAAGTATATTAAAATTTAAAGTTTCTAAGGATATCAAACAATAGAGACCGACGAAAGGAGAACATCGTCGGTCTAATGGACGGTAGGAAACCATTAATGAGTATCGATCGTTGGTTAGAATATTGGGAAAAGTTTGATTCACACTCGCTACCATAAAGGAGGTATTATACAGGGTGTCTCGTAACCAGTGGTAACATCGGGAAATGGAAGATAGCTGAGACGATTCTGAACAACAATTTCCTTTGCAAAAATGTCGGAGGGGGCTTCGTTTTTGAATTATTACACTTCTCGCGGACTCTAGCGCTATGAAAACAGAGAGATAATTATAATTCGACTTACCAATTGAGTTGGCTCTGCTCGTTGACAATGGTCATCGTACGTATCTTGACCATGGGAAGGACGAAGACGATGGCACCACAAAAGTATTTCACTTCACGATCGCTGACACTTGTCACTTCCACATTACACAAACACGATATTCCTTCCCCGATTGCTGATCCTTCACAGGTTATCGTGCGTGTTTAAGAAATACGTAACCTATCCCGAAAACGGCCGGACTGTTGACACGTTCGATCGAACTATCGCATCGAGACAGAAAGAAAACAACACGAATGACCTATTTAGAACGAATCGGTAGAAGGGCAGTAGCTTGTCTACAATAGAGACAAAATAATAAGAGTCTGGCCACGCAGGTTACGCTTTTTGAATGGTCCGCCATTTATGCATACTTCGGTGAAGTTCGGAACATTTCGTGCGCTCTCGTCTAACCACAAAGCTGCGAGCAGTTGTATTCATACAGTGATACATATGTGATCAAGAGATAAAGAATTATTGTGTGCATGCGTCAATAGAATCAAACAGCAAATTTATATCGCTTTCTTTCTCGTGTGATTTTATGCATAAATGGCGACCATTCTCTTATGGCCAGACTCTTAATTGCTCATTTGACCGCGTAATAAACTCTCAGGGTACAGGAAACTCCGGTTAGCGCGGACGGTCATTTGTGTTGTTTTCTTTCTGTCTCGATGCGATGGTTCGATCGAACGTGTCAACAGTCGGCCGTTTTCGAGATAGGTTATGTATTCCTAAACACGCACGATAACCTGTAAAGGATCAACAATCGGGAAAGGGATAATGCGTTTGTGTAATGTGAAAGTGACAAGTGTCAGCGATCGTGAAGTGAAATACTTTTGCGGAGCCATCGTCTTCGTCCTTCCCATTGTCAGGATACGTACGATGACCATTGTCAACGAGCAGGGCCAACTTGCAACTCAATTGGTAAGTCGAATTATAATTATCTCTCCGTTTTCATAGCGTTAGAGTTCGCTTTTTATTGCGCAATCGTTATTCGTTTCCGAAAAATTCCGAGAGCATCTTTCCACGTTTTATTCCTCCTTCTTTTCCAACAACGAATACAAATGATTAATAAATAAAATAAATTCGATTTAGCTAACTGATTTATCCCGTCCTCGGAGGATAACAGTTGCGTCGATAATCTGTTTAATTATTTGAATTCGTTCCTCGGTAGAACTTCAATTAAATTTTTCTCCCTATACCGACGCGTTTGCCCAGTCTAGTCCCGAAAGTCCCAGGGCCCGGAGCTATGCTCACGCTCTGATTGGTCAGTGTTTCTTGTTAATAATTCAAAAACGAAACCCCCTCCGACATTTTTGCAAAGGAAATCGTTGTTCAGAATCGTCTCAGCTACCCCTAGTTACGGGACACCCGGTAGATCCTAAGAGCTGTAATGGACGAATTTTCACGAATAAATTTGAGGAGGGGATTGAAGGAAAGATGGAAAACTATGATTTAATTGCATATTATGGTTTAATGATCGACGCTTCCTTGCGGCGCAGAGTATCGGTTTGCGGTGTTAGAAAGTATGCGGTAGATGTTGGTATTTGAGTAAGATAGATCGTAAGATGCGAAACGAGAGAACCGCGTTAAACCGCGAACATAACACGATTGCTTGCAGATAAGGACAAGAGTATATTTATAATTTACTTGCGTACACTTGGTATTTAGATGTTCGAGATACCAACCAGTCAATGTCTTCAGGCTTGTTTTATTTTCCGACGATGTTTGAAATGTAATCTTAAAATCCACCCTTGATTTATCAAATCTGACTGTACAAATGAGATGAATCGTCAGAAGTTATATTATTTTATAAAAGAAATCTGAATTTCCAATTAGGAATGAAAATATATTATTTTCTATTATGAATCAAAGTAGGCGCAAAGAGATATATCCCTACTATAGTAGGATAAATCTGGTACTTATTTATGATGTTATAGATATTAACCCTTTGATTGCTGGTGTATGCTATAAGAATTTCTGTCCATGTTTCTTTAGGTAAATTTAAAATTGTAAGTTTCATTATTTGGATAAGACCTAATGGATTATTAAATTAAATAATCTATAAAGATAGATTACTAAATTATTAGTTAATAAATTACTGGATTACTGAATTTCTAAAACATTAAATTACTAGATTACTAAATTAATATATTTTTATATTACTAGTTTGCTGAATTACTAAAATACTAAATTACTAGATTATTAGATTATTAAATTACTATAGTACTAGATTACCAGCGAACTGAATTCCTAAAACACTCGTAAGTTACTAGATCATTAAATTGCTAAATTACAATGTTACTAAATCAATAGACAACTTAATTACTTTATTACTAGGTTGTTGAATTATTAAAATAATAAATTACCAGATTTTACTAAATTCCTATATCACTAGATCACCAGATTACTAAATTATTAAATTTAGTAATTATTATTACTAAGTTACTTATCGAATAACTTAATCCAAATCTAATCCCGATGAAATATCAAATAAATTTTCAAACATCCTGGCGTCACAATTTCCCCTAGAATGGTCTATACCATGCTCGGCATCGCAAAGATATTTCGATCGAACTGAAACACCTTTAATTTTTCAACGTAACACCTCCATACAACGGAAGAATGATACTCGAAGAAATATTTTATCGAATCGATCCGATTCAGCTGGAAATTTATCTTCAATAAAAATATTTAGATCCAACACGAGTTCCGGTGTTTTGCAAACAGAAAGACACGGAGACTTCAGGTTCGACGTTGTCCATCCCGGTGGCCTGCTCAAGGTGGACAAAGAGCAGATTCACGTGGGCCAATGGCACCGTGTCCCGTGCTGCACCGAAGCAATTACTCGTCGATCCTGTCCGGAGACCGGAGGAATCTTCATCGGTCATCGACGATCCGGATGCCCGTCACGTGGCGGCGTTTTGCGTGAGTACCACCGTAAGACCCCTGAACAAGCGGCCCAACTGAATGGAGAGGACCTGTGGAGGAAGTACGACGACCAGAAGAAAGAGATGGAACGTTACAGACGACTATCCGGCTCCTGTACGGATCCTGACGACCGTCGCCTCGATGCAAACCGCGTCTGGACATTGCGAACAATGTGACCGTACACACGTTTTGTTTTGTGCTCGAGAACAGAGTTGGGCATAATTTAAGGTTGTATGACCCCTTGGAAGAAAAAATGTCAAATTCTTGAAATTTTGTCAGGGGATAAATATTATATTAATAAAGCATTGTGCAAAGTTTGAACAAGTTTGCGAAGCCTCTTCAAAAGTTATTACAATTTGAATTTTAACATCGGCTCTTATTGAAGTTCATCAAATTAATCTATTTTTTCAACTTCAAGAAAACATGGCACAACTTTTCAGAAATCTTAGTAAACATCTTAAACAGAAATTACTATGTTTTGTTACGTTTTAATGATTTTTAAACTTTCGTTTTTGTTAGTTGCAAATCAAGTACAGTCTTTCTGAAAAGCATTAAACGCAAAAGTTTACATACCAGAAAATATGCATAATAAAACTGTTTCTGTTGCTCGTAAAAATACAGGCAATCGTTATTTTAATGGGGGATTAGAATCCCCCACTGCTTGAGAACCGCTGGCCCAAATGGTACTCTTCACGCCGCTGGCACAAGTATCTTTTTATTTACAGTTTTTTTTTGTTCTTGGAAATCACACGGTTAATCGTTGCTAGTGCCCGTCGATATTCTCGTCGATGCTTCTACTCTCCCCCCTTTTATCTTAATTAACCGGTATCCTTGTTAAACCGTGGCCGACGTTCCGGGGAAGAGATCGACAAAAGCCAAAAGGGTCCTTTTGCACGGGACCAACGTTTCGAAAACTCATACGCGATGGAAATAAAACGCTTCGGGGCTCTGGTTCGCGTGGTCGAGCTGCAACAGCGAATGAAACCGATCGGGAATTATATAGCGGGGGAGGGAGGCGCAAGGGGGATTGGGCGGGAGGAGAGAAGCCGGTTGGCAAGAAATTCCTGCAATTTAATGGGATTCTTTGATTGGTACTTGATGTCAGTCCCCTTTGGCTTGATACATACGCCGCTCACGTACCCCGAGTGGCATTTATAAGAATCCAGGTTTCTGTGCTCGCACGATTTTTCCTCATTTTCGTTTTATCGATTTTTCCCGAAAAGGGTGAGTTATAAATATGAATTCATAGGAAAAAATAATATTTTGGTTTGAAAATTCATCGTTCTAATTATTTGAATCGAACGAATAGTTGTGATCCATTCCGCTAATAATGTGACACGAAATCCATTCTAACTAATCAGACCCGCATTCCTTTCAGGGGCATTCTCTGCAGCTATACACAGTACTCGAGTGGTAGCTCTGGAGGGACGTATTTAATTTACCAGGGTATTTTGAAATACGAAATTTAAGTTTTGTTTATAGTACAATATAGAAGATTAACGAAAGGATTGAAAATGAATAGATTCAGAAGCATTTGTAACCCTTTACTTGCAAAATAGTGGATTTAGTTTTCGGAAGTTTTGGTGGAAAAGTAAATTAGATTCGGAGGTATTCAAAAATGCTCCGAGTGCGAAAAGTTTAAACTTTGGAAATTTGAGATTTGAAAGTTCGAAATTTGGAAATTTGGAAATTTAAAATTTAGAAATTTGGAAAATTGAGATTTGAAAGTTCGAACTTTGAAACTTTGGACATTTAAAATTTAAAAATTTGATTTTGAAATTTGGAAATTTGGAAATATAAAATTTACAAATTTGATACTTAGAAATTTCCAAACGAAAAGTCCACTGTCAGTCCCGAAAGACCAACGTCACGTTCAACGTGTTAATAATTAATACAGAAAGGAAATTATCTGTTCTGTTTGACTTGAAATTTGATTACATTTATTTAAGTACCGGACCCGTCGAAATCCCACAAATTCCAGAACTTTTATTTCATAAGTTCACCTTAGAGATCACCTGCAGAGATAAAGGAGGTTCGTACACGCTGCAATCAATAATTAAATACAATATAAATGTTGTTAAAAAATGATCAACATTTGCATGATCAAAAAGTAAATATCTCTACAGAACAAAAATCGAATTACCAAAACAGCAAACAAACCGAAGAGTATTTTATATTAAATTTCCATAAACAATCCTATAGAACAAACATTTAAAAACCACAAATATAATCCCCAAGTTATTCAACGAAACAGGGAGTGTTTCGTATCAAATTTCAATAAACATCTCCATGTAACAAAAATTCAAAATTCAAGAAAATAATCGGCAAGCTGATAAACGGAACAAGGAGTATCCGCAACATTTTTGCAGCGCAATCACGCATAAAATTGAAATGAACACTAGCCCAAGGTATTAAACGGTCGCGATAGATGCAATCGTGCCCCCTTTTTCCATGATATCCCAATGAATCGTATAATTTTCCACGGGAATAAGACGATATATTTACCGAGGAGGATCAGTTAACCGATGTACGCGTTAAATACCGGGTAATAAGGCTGCTTTAAGATCGGTGGTACTCGGAATCGTTTTATCGTACGGACAGGCATAAAGATTGCATCGATCACACACACCTCCTCACCTTTCTACCGTTTGGTTATCAAGGCTTGTACGAACGGCAGGAAATTTCGATCGAGACGCCTCGCTGACCATCGAACGATTTCACGATTTTAATATGGAAACCGTATAACGATCTTTCCTTGCTCGTTTATCTACTGATCCGTGTCCATACACTTTATATAAATTATCCGAGTGTTACGCACAACGCGAGGCTCGAAATCTGCCACGATGGAAAATTGTGTTCGATCTAAACTACCCTAATTCGCGTTCTTCTTCTACGAGATGTTCTACGAGATGAATACGGGTGACACTTGATTTTACACTTAATTTCAAAAGTGTGCTTGAGCCGATTTTGACTCCCAATATATCGTTCGATAGCTTAGCAAAAGAAAATCTTATGTGCCAAGTGTTTCAGTCCTGTTCCTCAACCGGGAAGGTAGTTATGGGGTAAAGTCAAATTATCAGAAAGTGTCCCACGCAATTTAACTAATTTCTGTTCCTCGTAAACAAACGACCATGAAATCTTGCGTGGAAAGAAGAATATACAAAGTTTCGTTGTTTAACTCGAAGACACCCTGTATAAATGACGCGTATAGTTTCTCGTTTATTTCCAGTCCTCGTGGAATCTTCGCAGTTGCGAGCGTGTATCACGGCTTTCCACGTCGGGCATTCCAGGAATTTCTCAAGGATCTCAAGGATTCCAAAGGTGGCGCCTGTGTCACAGGATTACCTTTCGTTTCGTCGAACGAGACTTCCGCGTGACAAATTCAATTCATTAACCCTTTGCACTACGTACAAAAGTCTACTTTTTCAGCAAACCTTCTGAAAATCAAACGCATGATTTTGAAAGAGAAAGGGTTACGAATACTTATGACTCTATTCATTTTTATTCCTTTCGTTAATTTCCTATATTGTAATAGAAACGAAGCTTCAATTTCACATTTTAATTCGCCCCAGTGGAGCCACACGAGTGCAAAGGGTTAATACAAATCATATTTCTTTCAACATGATTCGAATTAAGCAAACTTACCATCGTTGGTTAGGTAATGTCCTTTACCAGTGTTTCACGTTCATTAACACGTTGACTGCCAACTACGAATATACTCGTAACTAGTGTGACTACTTCGCAAGCCCTGGCAGTAAACGTGTTAACGAAAGAAGCGATGAGATAAACTGCAGATAGCGTTAATATTAAGCTGATGATGTTAGCCATCGAATTGAAAGGTTTAATTTGAAAATTAATGGATTGTATTCTTAATAATTAGAATTTCAGCGTGTCTGACTACACACGTCCTTTTTCACTGTGGCAGTCAACGTGTTAAGTCGAGGACGAATATTTTTGAAATCAATTTTACGCTTCAATTATATATAATTTCTACGGTATTTATTAAGTTGGTAAGATATTAATGTTGCATGCTGATAGGTATGCTTTTGTTTTCGCTGTTAATTTTTGCTCGCATCGACTTTCTGACTGCACAAGTTCGTGTAATATTCTTATAAGAATCTAAATTGGATCATAAAGCTGCAGCTGCGATTCGTAATATCAACGGTGCATTTGGAAAAGATATCGTTGAATGAACGCGCGTGAAGACGAGAGTCTCGAAGATAAAGATGATCGTGGACGCCCTTCTCTCGTCGACAACGACCAATCGAAGTTATTAACAGTTTGTTATGAAAAAATATTTAAACTGCAACGGATCTTACTTTGATTAAAAAAAAAAGAAAAATTTATTCCAATATGTGATATCTGGATTTAAAAATAGTTTGAAAACCGACCAACTTAATATTTAAAATACAATTGCAATTACCTATACGAAACGCGATCGTTCAGCCTTCCAGTTCTCCAGTACGACTAATGCGACGTTAATACTACTTAAAATTTCGTTCGAATCCACTTACCCGCGACACAAGCCGTCAATAAGATCCATGGACGTTGTCCATGGGTCCGGTAGCGTCCACGATGGGTACTATCCAAACTTTCTCCGGAATATTCGAAATACTTTTCCAGATGTATGCTTTATGTCAGCTCGTTCACGCCAGTGTTCAGAGTCTCGTGCGTGATAAGTGATCACCAGACGCGTTGAAACGGAGAAAGTATACCTGGAAAATTCTTCCCGACCCGTGGAAACATCGGAACAACGATGGTCGCCAATGGATTATCTCGAGTTTCACGGTTAATCTGGCATCAACGAGTCGTCGCGTTCCCGAAAACAGGATGACTATCGAGCGCACGGATCTTTCCCTTAACGAACACGAAGGGTTAATAAGCGATCGTGCCACCTAAGAGGCGTTTCTCGATTTTCACGGGAAACGGTCGCTTTGGAGAGATTGAACGGTCAATTTCCTGTCCGGATAAGCATCGAGTAACTTAGGAACCTGTTCGGACGTTGGGCTTGAAATTGATAGGTGGTCGCTTTAACATTGGGAGAGTCTGGTTCCCATAGATTGTGGAATTTTAGAAGCGTACAGTTATTTTTCCACATTTTCGTCCTATACGGCATCAAGCAATAAACTTTGAGAAACCCTCGTATGGTATTCGATAAATTTGGACAATCTTCGTATAACGCAAAGCTTCTGAGTTTCGTGGTACACTTCTCAATGCAACGCGCAACGAATTAACCGTGGAATAGGGTGAACTGTATCATATTTTTAATATTAACACTGTCTATGGCAGGCGTTGGCAACCGTTTTTGGCTGCGGGTCAAAATCAACTAAAATGTGGCTATTAATCCCTTGTGCTACCATTTTCCCGACAGATGCGTCAGTCAGAGCTAAATATTTATTACTTCAGCGGTGAAACAAATCAAGGAAATTGAATTATTATATATACTTCGTACTTGGCAAACATTAACCGTGTAAATTGTTCATTAATAATTTATGAACTTTATTTACGAGCGTTCTGTTCGTTATCGATAGCTTGTGATGCGTAAGTAACGAAAATATTCGGTTAATTAATTTTTGTTTTTGATATTGGGATGGATAGTGTCGGGTATGATAGGTTTCCCTAGGGAAAATAGTTTTACCGTTTGAGTAATATTTGAAAATTACTAGCGATTATTAAAAATAGAGGTATTTGATATCAGGGTTTATTGGAACTAGGGGTAGTTACGCTAGGGATAACTACGCTAGTGGATTATTAACAACTGGGATTATTTTCACTAGGGATTATTGACCCAGGGGAAAATTGTATTGGGGATTATTTATACTAGGGATTATTGAAACTAGCGATTGTTGACCCTAGGTATAATAAGACTAGGGAATATAGACGCTAGGGATAATTATACTAGAGAAAATTACAACCTGCAAAATAATACTAGGGAATATTAACACTACGGACAATTATACTAGGGAGTATTGACGCTTGGGATAACTACACTAGGGATAATTACAATCAGAATATATAGACGCTAGGGATTATTTACATCAGGGTAAACTGCACTAGAGAGTATTGAAACTAGGGATTATTAATCCAAGGTATAATAAAACTAGGGAATATAGCCTTTGGACGACGAACCATGGAGAAAACAACCAATTGAACGCGTTGGCTGTAGTAAAATCCTAATTATTAAGATTCCAATCGATTAATTTTCAACTATTAATCTCTTGATTTACCACCTTCCATTATCAGCCTAATATGGACATTATTCCCATCGTCAGAATGGCACCAAAGTCCTGGTCGGTCCTTCCTCTCTGTCCCTGTAACGACGGTTGTTCGTTTTCCCGGGTAATGGTCCGAAAGGCCATCAATGAACGGTGTTACGCGATGGCAGGTAGAGGCAGACACCTGTTAATCGGAAATCGAGGGCCGAAAAATCGTAAGCCGACGACACCGTGGCTCGTTAAAAAGCCAGCTCGCTCGCTCGCTCCCAATATATCACGACGGTGGCATCTACACGGGCTGACACGGACAAGACGGGTCCTCCAGAAAACCAAACGAACCCGCAGGACTAATGGGATTTTAACTAACGATCGACAAAGAAGAAGAAGAAGGAGGATCGATCGATCGATCGCTGCCCCGATGGAATTAACGACTTCTGGCCCGCGTTCCCTTTTCCGTACCCGATTTCTACAGCCTCCGGTAAATTGGATTCTTTTGTGCCGTGATTCGATTGCTGGCTGCCTCGTTCGTTTTGCATTCGAACCTTTGCCAGATACTTGGACGTTACTCGAATAAATTATCCCGGCCGGGTTTAACGGCCGGGGAAATGGTACCGGTTTCAAGCGAATTTCGTTATCGTCCGCTGGAACGATCTTTAATAATTGTTCGAATTATTGATTCACTCTTCGTTTATCTAAACGGCAACTAGTTCAATTATTTGCCGGACTATGTTTTCTGACACGTTCGTGTCGATTTAATCGTCGCATCGGGTTCCGTGATAACGCCATTTCGATTTTGATGTATCAAATCGATGAAATTATTGAAGTTACGCGGTGATTCGGAATTTTAGATCGCAATTTTGAAAGAGAAGTCTATTGTTTATGTAGGGGAGACCGGGATTAGTTGACTAATTGCCTTTAATTTTTATATTGTACAATACATGGCGCCTGCAGTCGATGTTTCGAAACATATCAATGTCTAGCGTGATAAATGTTTGCATTTTATATCAGTGAGAGTAAAAAATCTAAAAACGTTAACGGTAAGTAAATATTTCAAGTATGAGGAAAATATTCATGTGTTAAATACCCTATTAATAGAAAATTTCACATATCAATTATTTCGTTTGCTAAAAATTTACCGTGCCTAGCGTATTTATATTGTTTGTGTCTAGAAGCTAAAAATATTTACACTATTATTGAAAAATTAACATGCATATACTTGATTTTTATTGAAAATTTAAGATATGTATCTTTATTTAAAAAATATACATATATATTCTTAAGGGGAGACAAAATGTTTTTTTGTCCAAGGCTAGAGCGGGCCCTGGTATAAACACTTCGTATTGTTTCAACCACGCAATCATCAATGATCGATCGTTGATCGAGTTTCTTCCTTCGGGTGTCCATCGTCTTTTCTCGCCTAGGATCGTCCGGTCAGGAGCTAGATAACGAAGAATATCCATGGACACTGGCCAGAATTCCTAATGATCGATGACCTTGGGAACCATGAACGCCGATCGCGACTCACTGCCAAGATTAGATAGGTCCTTACTCGAATTTTAACTTCGATCCCAACGCGATTATTCCGTTCCGTGACGTCACGCAACAAACTTATCCTACCTTGCGTCCTCTTCTTCGTCGTTAATTAACCGGGCCAACTGTTATCGCGAAGAAACGATGACTGGTTGAGGTTGAGGCAGAAAATTGAACGATCACCTAAGCTGTTCCTGGATCGTGCACGCCCTGACGAAAAGAAGGAAGAAACCATCCGGATGGTCCGTGTAATTACAAAATTTTTTAGCCCGCTTCCGAAAATGTTCGCGGCACAGAAACTCCCCTGACCACCCGTGATAATCTTGCACCGGTTGAAAAAGAAATAAATAAAAAAAGGTTCGGACAAGATTCTTTTTTGTTTTTTTACTTTTTTTTTTTTAGGTCAGCGTGGTAACGTGGCCGATCGACGATAAATCTCTCGTTTATCCGGCCATCGATCTACGCGTCTATCCTTGATCGTTATTGACAACGTCAGTGAATTAACGGTACGTGGATGCTTTTACGTGGAAAGGTGTCTTCTTTACACGGAACGAATTAGTCCTTTGGGAACGGGTATCTTTAAGCTTGTCGGATTGAGTATCGGAAATAGTATTTGATAAAGTTGAATAGGTAATAGTTCCGTTGTTGGAAGCGTGTATTATAAAGCTTTGATTGTGTTTTAATCTTCAGTTGGGGTAGTAGCTATTTTGTTACTAAAATTTCTGAAACAATTAAATAACGAAAGCGGGATGTGCAAGTGAAATGTGCCCCTAAAAACGGATTAGTCTGATTTCTGGCTGAATTTTACTTCTAGATGTGTATATAACTTTCCTCAATTTTTAACCCGATATGTACATTAGTTTTTATGCTATTTAATAATAAACGATTTTACAAAATATTTTTTATCTAAAAAACTAATGGTCCGAAAATTCGGAAAAAAATATATGTGGTACATACGACGGTCGTCTATCTAAGAAAATTTTTTTCCTTTAATTTGTTTATTGTAAATGTTAAATAAAAAAATGATAATGTTTATTTGCCGTGCCGTGCGTCATACGCTACTCCAGTTTTTATTTTATTTCAGTACTTTCTACTACAGCAATCGATTTGAAAAAAATGTATGTTACACTTTTTAAATCTGGTAATATTTCACTGGTAATATTCACTTTTATATGATATTCAATCTCTGCTGGCTTGAGTAGCTTTATTCGACTATGAGCCAGATTTCTTACCTCTGTTTGTTATTGGAGTTGATCGAAAAAGTATTTACTATCACTTCGTAACATATAATAACATATAAATAAAGCTATTTTAGTACTAATTTTTTATACCTACACATCGGCACGATTTCGCGAATAATCCCATGTAACGTGGCTTTTCGATTCACGACTACGTAACGGGCACGAGATTTCAACGGAGCAATTAGCGTGTCGCGTCAAAAGGACACCTGACATGTATTCGTAGTTAACGGAACCGGGGAGAGCAACGAGTACCCTCTTGCCTCGTGATATGCATGCAAATTCTCTTGGCAAGCGATCAACGACTGTGGCTCTTACGAGATATTTCTTCTCCATCGTATTCATTTCCTTGAACCTTCTGTAGAACGACCGCATACCGCTTCACGAATTCAGCGATCACGTCTATCGAAATAAACTTGCCGAGCAGTGTTATTACTGGTATCAGTTGTATCCATTTATGATTGCAAATTGATAAATGTATTCACCGACCAGCACCCGAAATTTTACAAGTAATTAAGAAAAGAAACGATGAAATAAACCACGGATAGCGTTAATATTAAGCTAATAAAGCTGGCTATTGAATTGAAAGGTCAAATTTGAATATTAAATGACTGTGTCGTTGATAATTAGGGTTCTAGCGTGTCTGACTGCTCACTGTTAATATTTATATACTACGATGCATCGAAGCTGATCAGGGATAATTCCAGAGGTTTCGATATGAAAATACATTTTGACACAGTTTTTCAGCTTTCGTACCGCGTATCCGGCACTGGTCCCAGCGGATACGAGCGAAGGACAGTTTCGCGACAATGTACCAGAGGCAGAAGCCAGCAAGAAGCTCGTTCGACGGTGGCAGCGGCTCAGCTGGAATCTGGTATCTATAGCCGGCCGACGAATACCTGAAGAAAGATCATTAAAATCCCTGTGCGTATACGCTCGCGCGGTTTGTATCCCGTCGCGTATCCATTACGCCTTAATTTCGCGAAGGCCTAAACCGAGCCACGGATGATGACCGTTGGGATAATCGAAATGGAAGACGCCATTCGTGGCTCTAACTTTGCGACGAAAGAATCCATCAGAACGACAGCTTGTATTATATCTGTCATTGTATAAAATGCTCAACGTGTGTCGTAGAAACGTCACTTAATACATTTTGTCAGCATGTCCCAGAAGTTTCAGGAAAATGATAGACTATGGTGCTGCAATGTTACGTGATAAAATCGAAAGAAAGTTTTGGAACAATTTAACACAAAGGAAGGCGCGAGAGGAAACATTAAATTGCCGCCCGTTCCGTGGCGAAACGATTTCTGTCATTTAGACGGTTTACACAGGTGAGAGGACGAAGAGAATGAGAAAGAAGAAGACGGGGAATTGGTCGGTCGACGAATTCGAAACGGTCTCACGACACACAGGGGAGAGACAACGAAGACAAGGCGGATGAGCACGGCAGCAACGGGCAAGATATCAGGCAGCACAGGTGGAATCTGGTATCTCTGGCATGGTAGGACAGCCAGAACGACGAGGAGAAGAAGAAGAGAACAGTGGATGAGGAGGAAACGCGGGGACGAAGAGGAGGGGGGATGGTGGCTGCACCTAAACACCCTTGCGTGTACGCTCGCGAGTTTTCTCCATCCACCCAGAAGCGCGTACGCGTTTCGCCTCGGCTTTAAGATCCCTTCCGAGACCCCCTAGCCCTGCGGGGCTCCTCCTTTGCCCTTCTGGTCGGTTGTAATAATGTGCTCACATATTGGAGTACATAAGGAGGCCCTAAGAGGAGAGAAAACATCGAGGAACATCGGGAAGAACGAAGAAGAGGAGATTGACGGGGCCCGGATAACCTGGACCAACACGCTCGTCGAGTGTGTGCGTGCGTTAAGCGTGGCCACATGCCCACCAGCGGGTAATAAGAGAAAAATAAGTAAAACCCTAAGGTACGAACCGGAGGGGGCATAGGGCGGCTGAAGATGGAAAGGAGGCGAGAGAGGGAATCGTAGCAACACGGTGTGGAAGGGCGAGAGGGAGCGCCGTGGCGATCGAGGGCTCAGAGGGGGAAGGAGGGAGGTGAACCTGTTCCCGAGGGAGTTCCTTGACCCTCGGGGGGGCACCACACTGTTCGTTGCGAGCCTTCGAAGAGACGCGAGAAGCCAGCGGTGTAGCCACCATGATGCCCGCCGGCTAACTCTCCCGGGGCCCTCGAGAGTTAAACTCGTGGACGAGCGAGATGGCGGGAGGAGATGGCTTCTCTCGGCTGCGGTAGGCAGACGGGAAAAAGATGAAGGATGAGAGAGGTGGTCACGGTGAAAACGAGACGGAACACGACCAGCTACGAAGAAACAGAGACGGACCAGGCAGCCACCATCCAGCCGGTATATCCCACTACCGCTTGTCCGTTCGTCCATCCGTCCGTGGATCCATGGTGCA
The DNA here is from genome assembly GCA_943735885.1 of Stelis phaeoptera. Taxonomy (NCBI): domain Eukaryota; kingdom Metazoa; phylum Arthropoda; class Insecta; order Hymenoptera; family Megachilidae; genus Stelis; species Stelis phaeoptera. Next base: position 5,556,732 of record OX030939.1, on the reverse strand, counting down.
CCATACTGCCACGCTACCACGAGCATCGTAGCTTTAGCTACACAGTCTACGGACACTGATGTCGAGAGCTGTATCGTCCTCTGGGTGTACAGGTTCTTTCAAACGGCGAGACTGACCTCGGCGGATCGTGTTGGCCGGCTACGCGAGGAATCGTGAAAATTTCATTTCGATCGCCACGGGGATCGTTAAATGGGCTCTCGTTTCTCATCGACCGCGGGAAGTGGATGTTTGCGATCCGATAAAGGGATGATCGCAATTAGGGTGAAGCGAACACGGGACGTTCTTCTCCGTTTGGCGAATCGATTCGAAGATTCACGATGCGGTGGGGAATCGATAACCGATTTTCTTCGAAACTCCAGCTTCGAATCCTTAAATCATTCCCGTGACAAAAAGCTTCTGGGCGCCGTGGCGTGGCTCGGCGTTCCGCTTCGTAGAATAACTGCGAGAGACGACTAGAAAGGAGCACCAGCGAGGGCCCCGGTTGCCGGTGATAATTTATTGCCATTTAACCGGCCGTCCCTTCGGCTCGCGCGATAACTCGACACGCGAATTACGTGGAACAACGTATACGGGGGCAGAAATTCAATGACGGATCGAGCGTCCATGGCGGATCCGATGGTACCGTATCCAGAATCACCACCATAATGACGGTGGACACGCGACAGGGACTTATCCATTATTCATCGTTCGAAATCAGTCTTCCGGAATATACATAATTTCGTCGAGACGCGGTGCGTCAGTCTCGTCTTCTTTATTTTTTTTTCCTCCGCCAGGGACCATCCCGTCTCTCCCAAGGGCTACTCTTTTTATCCCGCGAAACCGAAACCTGTATCATCATGCCTCCGCGTAACCGTACATTTAATAACTTTAATTCTCGAGGCCGGGACGAAAATTGGATGCATCCTCGCGACGCTCGATCACTCCGGGCTCCGGCATCGCTTCCGTGCACGAAACGCCGTCGGCGCTGCCTGGGAACCTTGGTGCACCGTTCGATCCGCCGAATCCCGACGAAACGAAAACGGTACACGCCCGTTCGAGAGTAAAAATCACGCACGAAGCTGTCGGAAGCGTTCCTAGCGAGTGGACATAGCGCTAAGGGTCGCCTTCTAGCGCGAGAGTTTTACTCTCTCGAGCGGATGCCTCGAGGCGGTGTCGTGCGAACGAGCTCGGACCTACCTGGACCGAGGTGAGAATACACAACAGGACGCTCGCGATGAAACCGCGATTGCAAGATATACGCGAGCGGATACCCGGCGAGAGGAGAGTCCAGCATCCAGCTAGCCAGGGCACAAGTGTACGGATCGTGTAATGCCTTCCAGAAAGGCAGCCTCCGCGTCGAACGGAGAGACACGAACCCGATGTTTCCACCGCGTGTGTACCAACACGCTCGCGGCCTCTAGCTGGCAGTTCCCTTCGCAGCGACGTTACTACCGATCCACGAGGACCTAGATCGTGTTCGTACAGTACACGAAGACGCGAGCAAAGAGCCAAGAGCTTTGGACGTGCACACGAGAGGAGGCCAAAGCGACGCGAACAGGAGAGGAGAGGAGAGAAGAGAACATCGTAAGAAGGATCCATGGGGTCGGGGTGAAGAGCGGCCCCTCTGATATGGTGGGAGTCTTCGATGCTCCCGTAAGAGGGTGGGGAAAGGTGACGGGGCGGGGGGAGAAGGGAACAGTTGTATCGAGGGAGGGGGGATAGGGAATCGAGCTAAAGAGAAAAAGAGAAAGAGACAGGTAGGATACGGGGGAAAAGTAGAGGAGACAGAGGGTAGGGAGAGAGAAAGAGAGAACGAACGGGAGTATGGTCGGTCGAGGGACTGGGAGGGGGGCAGCGGGGGGGAGGCCCGCAGGCCGGCCTGCGGCTCCGACTCAGTATCCCCGGAGCGACCGACTCGTGTACCCCGCGGAGGTGCTGCGTTTTCCGTGCTCTCAGCGTCGTGCGGACACAACCACACGCGTAATTCAGCTATCACGTCGACGCACGAACACGCATACATACATGCACCCACACACACACACGCACACGACTAATAGAAAGGTACACGTACGTACACGGGAGGCACGCGCGCGTGTGCCTCGATCCACACACCTGTTCCCGGAGTAGACACACACGCCGATATCTCTGGCCGAGAGCGGACAACGCGACGGTTCGACGAGGCGCCTTGTTTATCGCCGCGGCTAGTTGTTTTGTGTCGCGTGTGCCGGAAGTGGTGGACACGGCGACGACCCTTTCGGATGATCGTGTGGAAGTGAAACGATTTCAACGAGCTTCCGCGTCGATGGATTACTCGTGGAGGAACGATCGTGGTGGACCCGTTCAAACGTTCCCGCCGTACGAAGTTTATCTTTGATAGCGGTCAGGTGCTCGATCGTGGACTGGTTTCGAAAGTTTTCAACGAGCTGGTGAACACGTGCTCCGCGAACGAACTGTTTTCGATCAACGAACAGGTGGAAACAGGTGAATTTTCACTGTCCCGGGACGGAGAGTCGAAGTGGGTCGTTGATGTTCGCGAAGGGCAGCAACATGGTCTCAAGAAGCGGACACCGCGTTCGATTAATTGCTCGCCGAGATCGGTGAAACGAGCCACGGCCGAAGAGAAAGGTGGAAAAGAAGAAAAAAAGAAAACGAAGAGGATCGCGAAACGACCTATCGATATCGCACGATCAAAAGGCAAAACCGTACGAGGGAAAGGTACCTGTCGCGACGCGCGAGTGTGCGTGAACATCCTCGAGGTCTCCGTACCTCGGCGTTACACGTCCTCGTTGGAAAGCGAGGCGATCTCTCACGGTTGTCGTGTACGGCTCCGTCTCCCGTGAATCATCTTCGATTCGATCGAAAGTTGATCGAAACAGTGTTTTCAAACAGTGTCATCAAAACAGTGGCTGTTCGCAAACGTGGAGATTATTCGACAGTGACCCATTATATCATTCGGTGTGTGCGCGGACCGGAAGTAACAAGTGAAGTGTGCCCCGATCGACCAGAAAGGATCCTATCTATCGCGTTCGTTTGTGAAGAGTGTTTCTTTTTTTGTCGTCCGTCCGTGGAGGAATAAAGGAAAGAATCAAAGAAGGAATTAAAAGATACGTCGAGAGTGGCTGGGGAAGAGCGCAGGTGACCCACGGGGAATGGTGATGCGGTAGTCGAGGGATTCCTCGAGGAAAGACATGAGGGCGGCCGCCGCCTACGTCCTGTTCCTTGCCCACCTCATACAGGTACGTGTACGCTTTATCTGCCCTATTCGCGACAACTCGGCGAAGATTCTCTTCCGTATTCGACTCATACGGGCATGTACGCTGTCAACCGGCTTTAATGGAGCCGACGGGCCGCGTACACCATGCTCTCTTCACCGACTTCTCGTGACTATATTGCTATTAGTTCTTAAACGTATAATTTCTTTCCTTGGAAATATTTCTAAACATAACCAATTTGCTTCGGTATCCTTTTTCCTATTCGACAAATAGATTTATTGAAAACTGGACAAATCGCGAACATTCCAGGAAACTCTGAAAATCTTTGATCAATAAACGAAGCATCGTTCGAAATTTTCCTTCGAATCGTCGCCGTCGGCACCGAAAGGATTAAAACTCTTTACGCGTGTTTGATCAATCGAACCAACAGTTCTGCGGTCTCGGATGCTTTCATAGGAAATTGTAGGAGTTATTGCGGTTACTGCGGTCTTGGAAGTGTATCCCGACCCGGACTCTCTGTTATGAGATTTATGGTTGTAATTCCGTAGGTAGAAAGTGATCAGATTTTGGTGATTTGGACATTTATTAAGAATTGAATCATTGGACGGTTCTCGACAGAAATCATACGAAAGATTTTTAAGTAGTACAAATAAATATTACACAACAGCAGACGGCATACGCAAAATTTGTTCCCATTAACGAAATACTATCTTACGACAAAATCGAGCCAACGTTTGTCTCTGGGACGATTAATTAACGAGCTCGCCTCACATCCTGTCGAGCAGGAGGTATTTAGAGCACGGTAGCAGTATTATGATAAATATTGATCGATTGCAGGAAACACATCGTGCAAGGTGTACTTTGCACCGATAAGATCTCACACGCTCTTACCCAAACAGAAATTACACGGTTGACGAAGGAAAATCTGAACGATCGCACGCAGACACAGCAAATTAGCAAGCGATGTCGCTTTGATAATGGTCGAGAAAACGAGATAAACGGCGCCGTCGCTCGAGTCGTCCCTGTATCGATACCAGTTATAGAAAACGATTACATATTAATTGCATGTATCAGCACGAATGAAGCGCAAACTGTCGCAAAGTGGAACGATTAGATAACTAGCGTCGAGCGGCGGTGAATCATTGGGACGAGGTTTATTAACTTATCTTAGACGCTAATTCGATGAGCGCGTAAAGACGTTCTTCTCGCTTCTGTTCCCCTTATTGCCGTCTGCTCGATTTTATCGACGACGGTTCGATGCGTTGTTCCCTTTTCGTAGCCAAAAGTATGTTTAAGGGGGAGTTTATTTTACATTTTTGTAAAAATAGAAGAGTGTGACTAACTAATTTGACAATTTTGTTTTTATCATATTTTTGTTAAGTTATTTAAATTTTTTCGGTTCATTTTGCTCACTAAAAGTGGCCAAGAGCTTAACCAATTTGCATCATAACTTTAAGTCCGCTACCAGCTTCATTAATCGGAGAAAAACAAAACATTATTATTTATCCCCAGGTTTATTCTATTCCTAGGGATGGCGTTATTAGATGTTAAACACCTCTCTTTCGCCCAACAAAACAAAACTCTATTATTTTGAACAGATTCTTCCGCAGTTGCTGATATAATTGACAATCATCGAGCACGGATAATTCCGCTTACGGATGCAAATGGGTTAAGTCACCAAATCTTATTGTCCAGGCCGTCTTTTCCGCTCGAGGGTTTCCATGGTAAATTACAGTTCAAAACAGTTCATCAGTATTTATCGTAGGAAATCGTGAAAAAAACCCACGATTCCACCCCTATAAATTGTCTCAAATTCCAAGATAATTAAAATAGCGGTCCAAGGTTTTTCGAATTCCTCTTGGAATATTTCGAGTGTCCGTATTTTTACAGTAAATATTCCCGGTAAATCTTGGGGCGCCGATCGATCGCGAAGTGTCCCACGACAGTCGTTTCCCTCGGAACTCGAAGAGCGTTGATTGCACAAGGATGGAAAGGACGGCGCGCTGCATCCTTCGGTTTGTTCTCATCAAGTAGATACATACTTACGTCGTAATCACCGCTCATATTTCCCTCCTTCTGCTATGTTTCTTTTTCCACCGATGTTACCTCGTCACCCACACTTATCATCCAGACCCCACCACACAGATATCTCTGCTAAGTGTGCGAGCATGGTATTGTCGCGGTGTCCTGTGTAAGTCTTCTATTGTCCGCGCCAGTCACCGCGATGCCCCGTCGTCGAAAAATGTATAACACGTTGCATCAGTGTAATGGGACGGTCTTATTTGTATCTTCCTGCGCGGTTATTACACGCTCTCGTGCACGTGTTCGACGATGTGTGTTCAGGAAGTGGTGCTCGCTCGGGACACACACCCAGCCCCTCCCTAACGCGGATGGAAATTTTCTCGTCCACCGGGGATCGAAGTATGCAAATGATATCGTGTTAATCGTTCCTGGTAGCCTTGTACATCCTGGAAACCTCTATTAACACGTTGCCGTCCGATTTTTCCCGAATATGCAGGCAAACGACGGCTATAGCTGTCCTGCACATTCTAATTAATAAAAGGAAGGAACTTTTTTATGAAATTTTATTCTATGAAAATGTAAAAAGAAGAAACGTTAACTCTTTCGCTACGGGCGGTTTCTCCGGCGAGGCATTTCCGCTGAACGAGCTCTACGGTGTTTGAAAAAAAAAAAAAAAAAAAAAAGAAAGAAAATGATGCGAAACAAAATACTGATGCTACATGTCCAGAGTAAGATACTCGATGTTCAATAATTCCAATCGCTTGTCGTATGTAGGTATAATACAATACGCGGCATTTTATGGAGAACGACTATAGTCGCCCGTAGTAGCGAAAGGGTTAAATCGATTTTTCCTATCTATCCAACTAGGTGTGACCCCTTAATTGAGACATCTACGCTTGAAGTTCGAACGACCCCGAAATCTGTTCGAGTTCGTCGGAAGTGTTCGGGAACAGGAGCGTCAAGAAGCTTTACAATCTCGTTGATGGTTAAACACAGCCTCTGTGGTTCTCGCGAAACCGCGAAATGAACGTGGAAAGAATGGAGGAGGAGAGAGGGGGGGGGGGGGCGATATTTGCCCCCTGTTGAAAATAATTAGAGCTTGGAGACTGCAACAATCGGGGACGAATTAAGGGGTTCTCTTACAAACGACTTTCGAAGAAGAGGCTCCGACCTCGATGATTTCGACCTAGCGCAATTAACCGAAACCGCTGCTCTCTTTCAATTACAGTCCCAGTCGAATTACCGTTATATCGTGGCGCTGGTGTCTGAGGGGAAGAGAAGAACTTCTGGCAAAATTATTCCGAGAAACCGATATAATTCGGCCCGGTTTGTTTCTCTGTTACTTATCGGATAACTGAAATAAAAGAGTTCTAAGTAATACGAATATTATATTAGTTTTATGAGGTGGCAAGTGGATGATAATCGTATCATAAATAATTATCGATAAATAATAAACTACTTATCTACCGTGTCGTGTGGCTTATTATAATTGTAATTACTTGGAATGTTACTTCCTCTGTTCCATAATAATAGCATAATAATAGCATACATCATATTTCGGTACCATACTAAGTTGATGCTAACTATCGAATTGAAAAGTTAAATTTGAAAATTACTTGGTTGTATTGTTAATAATTAGGATTTCAGCGTGTCTGACTATTCACGTCCGTTTTCACTGTGGCAGTCAATTTCCGTCGATTTCACGATTCCTGTTTTCGATTGAAAAACAATTTTATACCGTTTAACGGCTCGATGAAAAGCATCGACCCGCTCAAAGGTATAGTTTCTCGATCAGGATTTCCCGCGGCTCGATTCCCTCGACAAAGGGATTCCTGTCCGCGGATCGGGTCGGTCCATTAAGCTTGAAATTGCCAGTACGCTTCCAGCAATTATCGTAAACCCCCGTTATGGCGGCCGATGCCAGCGTAGATCGATCTCTGGGACATGAGAACGTACACGCGAGTAGCAGCTCGCTACGATTCGCTCTCTCGGACGACTTTTATCGTTCGGCTCGATTATAATTCATCGTCTACCGGTCGGCGCGTCTTAATTATCCGCTGCGAACGTGCTCGAGATGGATCGAGCCAGTCTAGCTAACGAAAAAGAAAAAAATGTGCCTTCAAAGATCCAGGGAGAAACGAGTCGACGATCGGTCATACATGGTACCAAGTTTTATTTGACTTTACTTTACTTTCCTTTACTTTTTGAAGCTTCGAAGGAAATTCACCAGAAGGTCGTACGTTATTAGTTTCTGGCGTTGCTTCTTTGATTTGTAAAATTTCTCGATTGAACAAGGAACGTAAATGTGTTTCCTCGAGATCGTTTTAGTGCAATCCATCAGTCAAGGGTATTTACTATTACAGGATCGAAGTAGGACGACAGGGCTTGTTGTCTTGGTTATCGAGATCGTTCGGTTCACGCATTGGAATAGGATGAAATAGATTCTCGAAGAATCTAAGGGCGATTAATCAGCGTCAATGGACGAGGCTCGACTAATGGATGAAACTCATTCCCGAGGTGCTCTATCGAAACGAATCTAATCGTCCTCGAGGAAATTAACGGGAACGATATGAATCATGTAACCAGAAAAAATGTTTGTATAGTGATTAACATTTCTGATCGTCATTTTCTGGAATCTCTGGAAATTCTTAATTTCGCACGCTATTTACATCCGAATGGATCTATCCTTTTTTTCTCATGTTGATGAGTCCACCTTTTAAAACACAATTCCCTCTTTTGAAATTGCACCAGATGACTTGAATTTTTTTTTGAAACGCTAGAAGAACTAGTTTACTAGATGAGACAAAGAAGAAATGTTGAGAAAGTCCCAGTCGGTTGAAATTAGGAAGGATACAGCGAGGATCACTTTTCTCAACTTTTTTTATCCGAGCCAATAATGAAAATTTAAAACATATTTTTTTCGTAGATTTCAGTAAGTTGTATTGTACACACAAGGTTTCATCGAGAAACTACAAGCAATTGAAATTTACGAAAATCGCAGTTTTTCACCTAAGAACTTTCCAAATCGGAAATTTCTAAATTTTCAATTCCCAAATTTCCAAATATCAGATTTCTAAATTTCAAGTTCTCAAAGTTCCAAATTACATTCATCAAATCTCAAATTGCTTTATCTCTTCTCCTGTTTGGAATAATTCGTTAAACTTTTGGGAACAATGTAAAATCACTTAGTAAAGAGAACAGAACAATGTTAACGTAAAAACGAAAAAGCAAATGTATATGCAGTCCGCGCAAAGCGTAGCGGCTCGTTGCCATAAATCCAATTTCATGCATGATACATCTGAACAACGGAACAACGAATACGAAATGCATTATACATGTATATCAAAAGCGGTGCAGATCGGAGCGGTCCCACGCGAGATATATCTACTTGAGAAAAGGAATAATAAAAAAAAAGAAATGGAATAAAGAATCTCATACGTAGAACGTTCGACGACGACCCGTTTAGCGCATTAGCGCGTCGCTTCCGCTTTTATCCTGGGAAACCGAGCCCCTTCTACGTTGGCTCGCTTCTTGTTCCTCTTCTTTCCCTCGCTATCAGCGCGGCCAATTATCAACGGAGCCGGTGACCAGGCTGCTGGCTGTCGGTCGTTGCGAACCTTCGTGAGGTAAATGATAAACTCGCGAGCGGAACAGGTGGAAATACAAGGACGTACGAGGCATATGCAACGCGGTGTACGGAAGTACCGTTCAAGTAGGTGGTTGCGTTCGATTGCCGGCCCGGATAAACACGAAATGGTCGATTTTATGCACCACGTTCTGGAAGGCCAGTCGAAGCTGATGAAGGCGAAATAAAGGCATCGATTTGATGCAAACCGTCAAATAACGACTCGTGAGATCGTTGAGAGATTAAATTTTATCGAATTTGACTTGGTTTAATTTCAAAACTCGATATACGAGTTCCATATATTCTTGCAGACAGAAATGTCTGTGATTTGCTTCTCAAACATCCCTTGGATGGGATGTAGGTACTACTACACCCACCATATTCTTCAGATTTGGCACCGTCGGATTACTACTTGTTCCGGTCTCTACAAAATGTTTTAGACGCCAGAACCTTTACTTCAAATAAGGACGTCAAAAATGACTTGGATCAGACTTTTGCCAGCAAAGATCAGAAGTTTTTAAAATTCCTTAGTTATTCGAATTCCCAGCAGAAAATTCTAATAATCAATTTTAAATCAAAATACTCTAAAATATCGCAAATTTAATATTTAAAATTCCTATGCAATAAAATCTTAATAGGTAATTTTAAAGCAAAATATTGTAAAATATCGAAAATTTAATATTTAAAATTCCTATCCAATAAAATCTTAATAGGTAATTTTAAAGCAAAATTTCGAATATCAATAAAAGTAAGAACTTGCACGGAGTCATCGATTCCAGTCCTATATTGGGGATCCTCAACAGCAGCTCCAGCATCCAAAACACCCTTCTTAAAAAAAAAAAAAAATGTCTTCCTTCGACCTCACGACTGCATATCAGCCCTTAATTTCTGCATAAGTCTCGCTTTCGACTCAAAGCACTTCCTGTACAGTCGATAAGGTATGTCCGAGGTGGAATTTAAATTTCAAACGGAGACAGGTTCGCGAACGAGGAAGAGATGCGATCGTACGCTCGAAGACGAAGCGGTACGAGCGTTGACGTGTAACATCGGGTGTGAAGAAAACGGAGAAAGAGAACGATCAGAAGGGAATACCAGGAAGGATATGAAAACAGGAGAGAAAGAAAGGAAGCCGTGCCGATCAGAGCCAAGCCGGAGCATCGGGGCGGGTTAAAGCGAAGCGTTTAGCTGGCGGTCACGCGAACCTCCTATAAAAATCAGCCCCGAGGCTCGGCCTCGTCGGATGCTCTCCAGATAGACAGATAATGCACAAGTCCTTCTCCGGTTGGTGGTGTGTCGGTCGTTTCGATACTTTGATCCTTGTGTGTTGCGTTTCTGCCCTGTTCGCGGACCGTGTTGCACAGGTGCGTGCCTGCCAGTCCCTACTTTTTCTTTTTTTTTCTTTCACCGAGTGTTCGAAGTTGAAAAGATGAAGCAAGAGTCCCGGGAACATGGGCCAGGGATGTTTACGAGTTCGGGGAAAGGACGGACAGTGGCCAGGTTTCAAGAGTTTTTTTTTCGTAAGGATTTCGTTCGTCGACGATGAACCCGGATTTTGTGAAAATTTTCTCTAGAATTTGATATCTTGTTTTGGAGAACACGGAAGTTAGATGTTACGAAGTACCTGTAGGTACTTGTTGGAATAAAGGGGGCACGTTTTGAGATTTGTGGTTTGAGATTTTAATTATCACACGAATTTTGAGACGATGGTTTTAACAAATTTAATTTGACAGAATTTTAATATTTAATGTTTGTGGAATTTTGAGTTCGCTAGGTGGGCAAAGTTTGGATTATCTCACGAATCCTGGAAATAAATTCCACAAATGCAATATTTGAATGATCCAAAATTTAAATTACGACTCCCAATCCTAGGACAATAGTTACAAGCTTGATTTGACAAAATTGCGTTGTGGCCAAAATCTCAATTATCCCACGAATCCTGGGAATAAAATTTCCAGTTTAATTTGTTAAAATCCCCAAATTCAAAATTCACAGTTCGACAAACGATTCAAAACTTAAATTACCCCGAATTCTACAGAATAAAAATTTCCAATTCAATTAGCTAAAATTCTGAATTCGACAAATGATCCAAAACCTAAATTTCCAATTTAATTATCTGAAATCCCTAAATTCAAAATTCTGAATTCGACAAACGATCCAAAACTTAAATTACCCTTAACACTAGGGATAAAAATTTCAAATATAATTCTCTAAAATCCCAAAATTTCAAATTTAAGCTACCTACCACTCGAACTGTTAATCGGATAACTAGAAATCCTATTTGGTCGAAGGAAAATTCTTCGATTCCATTCCTTTGCCTTTTGTCGAACCAATGACTATTGCCTGGCGGTTCGTTTAATGAATTTAATAAAAACTTCAAGTCAACATTAGATATCGTAATAGCAGGAAAGGATACAACGGATTGTCGGCGAAACTATACATATATATCACTCGCGAGCATCGTTCAACGAAGCCGATTTAATAGAAGAATGACTCTCGAAAATGCGATGGATCATCACGGATAATCGAGGGTAAATGGTGTACAGGGACGAGACTTAATTGTTATCGACGATCTCGTTAACGTCTCTGTAAAACTAGACCTCTGTGTTGCCCGATTTCTCGATTATGTAAATGTTTAATTAGAACTGGATGAAATGATGTGAAAGCACAGGGGTACGGGTCGAAACCACGTTCTTTAATATCTTAATTGGTAACCAACGTGGCAGCATGACCGTTGCTCGATGGATCAATAGGCTGGAAGCACGTTCGCTAATTAGATAGCTCTGTTTACGGTCGATTCGTTAATTCGCGTCCACTTCGACGGGAACAAATCAACGAACGACGGAAAACAGGGTACCGGTTGGCACGATTGAAAAGCCCGGAAGTCGATTTAAATAGAAAAAGGAATTCCGCAGAATCGGATGAAATATCGTGAAAGGATCAGCCACGTTGGATTATCCAATTACCTGCTTTTACAACTTCCAAGGATTCTCCACGACTTTGATATCCTACCTAAAGGTTCGAATAAATAAACGAGTATTAGAAAAGTTCTTATAATCCTGGTTTGTTAATAAACCATGTGACATTTGAATTTTCATAGGAATTTGTCGCTTGCATTATCAATATTCTTTCGAATCACTTAATTAGATATTTCTCCAAATTCTGAATAATGGTTGCCTGTGTTTTTAAGAGCGATAGAAAGATTAAAAAGTATATAAAATAATTTCTTCGAGCCCAATCACAAATTTTCAAAACTATCTGTATGGAGCTAGGAAATATTATTTTATAATTTCTTTTTTTATCGAAATAATTATTTTCTGCTTCTTAGTTAATATTACGTTGTCATCCAGTTCTAAGCTATGTTTCAAGTTTCAAGTCTCTGGTTATGCAATTTTACCTATTATTCTTACAATTTTTCCTAATTTCTATTATTCAGAATTTAGAATATCTGATACGACGATCTCTAATTAAGTAATCGAAAGGATATTAATAATGCAAGCGACAAATTTCTACGTGGCAATTAAAGTGTTAAACAGAACTCCGAAGCGATTCATTTTCATCCGTTTGGTTAGTTCTAGTGTTCAAGTTTGGATATTCGCAAACAAACATCCCCAGGGGTGTTTTGACTCACACCTGTTCCTCTTCTTTCACGATTCCCGCCAGGTAGACGGATCAGGTTGAAGAAACTGGATGATCCTGACTCGGGACCACGAGCTTCGATCGTGTTTCATCCATCGTTGACCGGGCCAACAAAAGCTCATCGATAAAAACTACCTGCCGTTTTCGTCGCGGCGACAAGTTCCCATGGCTCTTCCCACGGGCAACGTGATACACCCACGCAACGATTACTTCGCGAATCGCCTGAGAAAATGCCGATCGAGGCCCGGTTTTTGTGAGGGGAAAAAAAAGAAAGAAAGAAAATATCATCTTTTGCGAGAAAGCAGAGACGCGTGAAATCGAACGACGATCCTTATGCAATTAATTTGGTCAATGCGAAAGATTATGATTCTTGATTGTTCGTTGTTTTGATTGAAATATGAAAATTTTTATTATGGTTGGTTCATTTTTTCTTTGCGTCGAATTTTGAATGGTTGGTCAGTTTTATTTTTAGAGGAACTAATAGGATTTTTTGGACGTAATCGGGTTTGATTCGCTTTTCCAGTTAAACTTTCAGAAACTAAATGTAGTATGTTGGAAGAAAAGTGTTAGAAATATTTAAGAATCTTTTTATTTTCATTTCCGTGCTTAATTTTCGATATTTTGCAAGAGTGCAAGAAGGGTTAATGATTAATGGAATGTGTAACTAAGGTGTGATAGATTTTGATTATCCATCTAAAGTGGAACGTTTTGGATTCAATTTCTAACGTAGCATTGAAATATTAATTTGGCAACTAGAGTAATTTTCATATTTTTTCAATGGATTTGCGATGAAATTCTAACAGTTGATTTTAATGGAAAATAATCGAAAATATCACAAATTTAATATTTAAAATTCCTATGCAATAAAATCTTAATAGGTAATTTTAAAGCAAAATACTCTAAAATATCGCAAATTCAATATTTAAAATTCCTATGCAATAAAATCTTAATAAGTAATTTTAAAGCAAAATACTTTAAAATATCGCAAATCTAATATTTAAAATACCTTAGCAATTCAAATCCCCTGCTATAAAATTCTAACAGTTAATTACAAATCAAAACACTCGAAAACATCTTAAAACTTCAACATACCTGAATATATATATATATATCGATTCTTTACAACAAAATATAATTATTTCAAAATACCAAAAAAAGAATCAAACAAGATAATCGACGACTCGATCGACAAAAATACCGTATCAGTAATCTTCATCCACACCGGGTCGGCCAGTAATCGTGAAACAACAACTTCCCACGCGAGGCAACGCAGTTTTTAATTATTTCGGTAATTTGTGGTCGATCGAGGGGAAGGGTAAAAGGGGGAGGGCGGGGAGAGGGGAAGTACTGGTCCGGACCAGATCGAGTGGGTAGCGAAATAATATTAAGTATAGGCCTGTTCGCGAAAAGAGAAGAGAGAGAGATATATGGGTCGGTACGAGGGGCGAGAAACGCGAAACGCGAGGCGGAACGACGAGGATTTCGAGCGTTGGTTTCCGTTCGCTCGCGGTGATGCCACGGTGTAAAATTAAATGGTGCTCGGGGGCCCCGGTCTATTTCGGCCTGGCCCAGGTAGCCGGCCACCGGTAATTACTACCTACGACGTTAGGTGGTCAAAGATGAAATGAAAGGCCCCGGACGATTTTCGAAACCGAATTCGCGTCAGTCGTTGCTGTTCGTTGGTTCTTCGTCTTCTTGTTTCTTGTTCATTTCGTGGCCCGTATAGTCTCTGTTTCCTTTCGTTTTGCTCGTTTTCCGGTTCGGCTTGGGGTCGCGTGAGCGACCCGATCCTGTGATCCTTGTTCCGTTCGACGAACAAACCACGATTCCTCGATCGAAGATGGGACGCAGCTGGTTAATTTGATCGGGTTTCGATATTCGTTCGTTGCGATATTTATTAAACTTCGAGTGTAATTAATCGTTTCGCTCCGGCTGGCGATACCGTAGTTTTTAAGAGAAACTAGCTGATTCGACAGACGTTGTCCTGTCCAAATTTCAATAAATTTGTTTATGATCGTTTTTCGAATTTGTGAAAAGCTATTGGAAATGTGATTAAATTGTATCGATTCAATTAAATTGACAATTTCTTTGTATATAAATTAGAAACTTTGATGGTATATTTGTACATATTTTAACTGTATCTTTATATTTTTGTTATATACAAAAAGTGAAAATTAATAGCGTTGCATGCCGTTTTATGCAACCGTGAAAAAAAAGCTTCGTCTTATGGTGCCCATGATTGCGGTCCTTCTGTTCATCTAAAATATAAAACACAAATGAATTCTTAATAAGAATGTGTCTGGCTATCGTCGGTATCAGAATGAAAGAGAAAAGTTAACAATTAAAAAAATGGCAGCACTCAGAAGTTCGATTATCGATTTTCTCACATTTTTTTAACCTTCGAAGGTTAAAAGAAATAGGAAAAAGAAAGATTTTGAAGTGATTCTGGCACCGACGATAGCGATACGTCCACTAAAGGTGCACATAAAATTTTAAATCAATCATGGGCACCGTTTTGAAAAACATAGTTTTGAGAAAAACGCGTTTAAAGTTAAAGATCAAGCCTACCTAGAGTTGCAATACCGCTTGATCGCTACGTTCTTCCAACAGTCATAACTTCGTTAATTTTAAGAGTTCATGCTCTGATATGGCTCTGCATATACATTCTTGAAACAACATTCTTTAACACGTTGACTGCCACAGTGAAAACGGACGTGTGTAGTCAGACACGTTGAAATCCTAATTATTAAGAATATAATCAACTAATTTTCAAATTTAACCTTTCAAATCGATAGCTAGCATTATTAGCTTAACGATAACGCTATCCGTGGTTTGTTTCGTCATTTCTTTTGTTAACACGTTGGCTGCCACGGGGGTCACCGGTGACCGGCACCCGAAATTTGTTACAATCAAATAATTAACAAAAGAAATGACGAAACAAACCACGGATGGCGTTATCATTAAGCTAATAATGCTAGCTGTCGCTTTGAAAGGTTAAATTTGAAAATTAGTTGATTATATTCTTAATAATTAGGATTTCAACGTGTCTGACTACACACGTCCGTTTTCACTGTGGCAGTCAACGTGTTAATTATTTGATCGTAAAAAATTTCGGGTGCCGGTCACCTGTGACCACCGTGGCAGCCAACGTGTTAAAAAAATGTAAAAAAGAAAATTCGATTTTTTCAAACGTTCACACAAGTTACATATACTCGTTTCGTCTTTCGAACGACGAAATCTCTCGCTCTTCGGCGACGAAAGGCTATATTTCCGTCTTATCCGCTTTTTCCCTCCGCTCGTTATCCGCCGACTTCTTTCATCGCCAGAAAAACGGCACGATTTATGCTTCCTCGTTGCGACCGGCGAGATCGGTCGACGATTTTATGGTCCCGGTGAAAATTAATCAGCCAAGATGATGAAGAGCGGTGTTCCCGTGTATGGTTGTAAATTTCCCCCGCCAATTTTCTCGCAATTTCGTCGTTGAAACATGAAAAACAATCGATCCTTCGATCGGTCGGGTTCGTTCTGAATAATGGAAGGAAGAAAAGGGACACGCGATACGTTGTCGGCGATTATGTGCGTCCGTTCGCGACACTGGCGCTCGATTATAAAAGCAAATCGATCGGGACGACGATAAATTACAAAAATGGGGAGACGTAATCGATGGTGGCACTCGAGTTCGGCGAACAACGAGGCTGCTCGCAGCCGGTACATGGAGAATTTTTGACGAAATTAGGGTTTTCAAAAATTAGGGTACTTTTGTGGGGAAAAAAAACGAGACGAAGGATACAGTTAAGGGAGTAAAAACTAGTAGATGGATCTTTTTACGGTTTTTTACCATTTATTGTATACATATATTGGGCTGTTTAAATTAATTTTTATGAATAATTATACTGACATGTATAAAAGTTAGAGCTGGAATACGTAGCTTCAAATCTGCGAGTACAAATACGCCTGAGATAAACGGTTCATGTATACTTCGTGCGATTGTTTTTACATTTCTCGCCCAATGATGATTATACAATAAGTTCGTAAACTTCGTGTTCTTTCCGATATTTCTTCAAACTTTTCCAGGTTAAGAACCGCTGGTCTAAAACAATAAACCCGGTGATTTTTTTAAAGCTAACGAGTGTGGTTTCTATATGAACTTAAAACCTGGGAAGATTTCCGCGAAGAAAATTTCAAAATCGCGGATAGAAGTGAAACTTTCGATTTTCGCCTTGCTTCGTTTTAAGGTTCATGCAAATTTTGTTCAAAAGTAATTTTTCTAGAAAAAGTACAGCTTTTAAAATATACATCATTTTACAAGTCAAAAGTGTTTAAAAAACAAACCTAAATCACGCGTTTATTAATCATAATAAATCTCGATATAGATCTTTAAACAAAAACCATAATAGAAATTAAAAATTCTATTAATAGTACCAAACAGTATCAAATTATGACAAAAGATGTCTTTCGGATAATTAAAAATTTCGGACCCTCGGTGAACTTATCCGCTTACGAATCCTCGAACAGTATCAAACTGTAGCAAACGATGTTGAGAAAGTTTAAAATTTCTCACTCGAGACGCGGACCACTTTGAGCAAGGATTAACTTTGCTACCGTGAAAGTGTTCCACGGAGCAACGGTTAATTTACCGTGGTCGGTTTGTCGCTCGTACCCGTTGACATCCGTGAAATCATCGGGTCTCTGTTCCCGAAGTTTGACAAATGATAGCCAGGACAGAAAGGAGGCTGGCAGAGAAAGCGTAGGAGTGAACGTGGTGGACAGGAGGCAAGACGATCTTTGTCCTTAAGTCGTTCGTCTTCCGGTAACGAACCGTATCATTGCTTTTCATACGTCTACAGGGAGAGGAACAAAATATTCGAGCAACACTACGATATTCTTCACAGTTCGAGTATAATGGTTGTACGTGTTTTATAATTCAGAATATAGAAAAGTATATCAAGTTTCTGTCTTTTATTTCGATTATACAGAAATTCGGAGGCTTTAAGTAACTTGGTACTTATATTCGTGGGAAATGGAAATAACCATCCGGCGACGGACCATGGAGAGAGCCAATAGGTTTAAATATTCCGTTGTTCAAAATACGATTGTTTAATAATCATCGCAAAGTTATAAACGAATTATCGATGGTTTAAAATATTAATTAGCAAGTGGACAGTTTCAATTGAACGATCGTATTCGGAATAATTGCGATTGCAGCGTGGCTGACCACACACGGTTTATTTCCCTGTGACAGCCAACGTGCTAATAAAATTAACTTTTCGTTATTCTGATTTCTCTATTGTTCTCAATAAATTCAAATACACGAAATGAGGTGGTTTTGTAACCCGTACGATCCTGTAAGGACTGACGTAGGAATTATTTATCGACTCGAAGGTTTACTAACTCGATATCAAATTACTTTCGACACGAAAGTAATACTCTCCATAGCTGATACGATACACTTATTTTATGAAGAAAATGCAACAACTACAAATGTTTATCTTATGCCTGAAATATGATTTTTTTAATTACGGTGCACCTTATAAAGAAATCTGAAAAAAAATTGGGAGCATTAGTTACGCTAATATATTGCTGCTGTAAAAAGAAAAAAGTGGTCGTTCGAAAACTTATTTCCAATTTTACGTTTTTTACGTTTCGGATTATCAACGAAAAAGTCTGAAAAAATTCACAAACATACGCAACAGTGTTTAACACCTTTCAGAATTTTTTCACGCACCTAAATAGGGAAAACAAGGGTCAAACTCGATAATCCAAACTTACCCCGTAACTTCCCTTCCGGTTGAGGTACATGGTTGAAACTTGGCATACCATGTTTTCTTTTGGTAAGCCATCGAACCGTATATTGTCAGTGAAAATCGACTCAAGTGCACTTTTGACCAGAAAATCTACCATAAAATAGGTTCAATTAAAGAAACCGATCAAATGTTGAAAATCAGAATATATCGACGGAAACGTGAAGAAGCGTTCGATCCTGGAGGATGAGCGAAATATCCTGTGAACCGACGAGCAAAGGATACGGTAGGCTCGTTGCTCAGTATGCGTTCCGGGCTCGTTTTTTCGCTCGAATGAGTTATTCGTATTAACTCTGGCTAAAGCTTCTCGAGGCGCAAGAGCAAAGCGTCGAGGTATGGCTGGCTGCACCTTGGCTATGCGGAAAGGAAAGGAAACCCGGAGAAAACGTGTGGCCCTCGTCCTCGTGCACATGCAACGAACGAATGGATCGCCTCGTAACAAGTCACGGAGAAGAAGCGGATGGTGTACACGCGTCGACGGCCACGGTAATGCTCCTCGGTAGGCTCCTGAAACGCGGGTAAAACGGTCCGCCGCCTCGTGTGCCAGGTGTCCAGAAATCAATCTTGCGACGGAGTCCTTTGTCTCGTCGTACAAACGACCCGAGGAGATCGCTTTTCTGTCCTTAGTACGATCTTTGGTGGTCCGATATTAAAATTTAAGAAAAAATTGAAATTTCTTACCAGATAATACTAGGGTCGTTCAATAAATCCTTAGAAAAAGATAGAAAAACAAATTATTTTAGGTAGATTTTTATTTTTTTGATTTTTTAACATAATCTCCTTTTAGCTCTGTACACTTTTCCAAGCGTTCCTTCAACTTGTTTAACCCATTGCACTCCGAGCATTTTTGGACAGGATCGAATCTAGTCTACTTTTCCAGCAAACCTTCCGAAAACTAAACGGCCTGTTTTGGAACAAAAGGTTTGCAAATGCTTATGAGCCTATTTATTCCTTTCCTCGATTGTCTGCGTTCCAATATAAATAAAACATAAATGTCATGTTTCAAGATACTCCGGTAAATTAAATATGTCCCCTTAGAAGGGACAGCGGAGTGCAACACCTTCCTTGATTACTGCTGTTTAGGTAAAGATCTACAAACAATTTGGGCTGTTCTAATTCTCCTAGCTTTTTTAATCTAATTTACGACATTATACTATATGGAAATATAGGGTGTCTCATTATAATCTGTCCACGCGATTATCTCGCAAAATATTCATGATTCGAAAAAAATATTTAAACGAAACATGCTCTATCTGAAAGGGGACATTCAATGGTGTACACTGTTTTTTCTGGGTGGAGGCGCCTCCAAGATTTGAAGGCGACCTTTGTTTTTTCTTTTTAATAGAAACGTAGCTTTTTCTCACACCATACACATAGCTTACCTCAAGACGAATCCATTGATCTGCATTATGTTGACCTTGAAATATCTTCACTGCACGTTCAGAAAATGTTTCTTATCTTCTAAATTCAAAAGTACGACCTTGAACATTTATGCAACACCTGATTCTATCCCTTAATGACAGTTTAACTTGTTCTAAGGTTTCCCTAGTAATTTGCCTGCAAGCATTTATTATTCGAGATAATCGCGTGAAAAGATTATCATGAGACACCCTGTATATTAAGTGGTAGGTTATTGTTATTGTTTAAATCACAAAAATGACAACGAAAGTCGAATGATTGAGATGTCTTGAAAATATCCGAAGAATGTTGGTGACGTTACCGAAAGAACAATAATTATTGTAAGGCTCCGTTGGGAAGAAAAAAAGATCAGCTTTCGCACGATTGACCTAATAACCGTGAAAGCGAGCAGCTCGAGAGGAGCGATTGTTTCCGAGGCTGAAAGGTGCGGTACGCGATGGGAAGTGCACGTTAATACGAGGTGTCCACCTTTATTACACCTCTCCATAGCTTTGACGGAGACTTCAATTATCCCTGGGTGGCAATTGGATCCTCAACCATGTGGGAAAACGACGACGTCGTGGCACGTTTTCGGTAACGGCGAATTTCCTCTTCTGCTTATGCAATCTTGATCTTCACGTGGTTGTGTGAATATTTTTCGAAGCTTTTGAATTATAACGAGAATCTGAATTTTTAAGATTTTAGTTAAAATAACGTCGCAGTTCGTTGGATAATTTTATTGCGATAGGTATAGCAATCGAGTGGCTTGTTTTGGTGTGTTGGAATTTTAGAATTTTCTGTGTTTTGTAAATTTTATACTATATAAAAGTCTTCGTTTCGGGAATTTAGAGGATTAATCAAGGATACTTTTAGTGATAATTCCATTTCCAATCAAAATTAATTGTAGAAAGCTTGAAGCACCAAATTTCTATAATAGTAGTTAAAATAAGCAATTAATCTCTCGGTGATGATACGAGACGAGTTCCTTAGAATCGATGATCTAATTAATGAATCCAATTTAACTTAAGAATATCATCAATGTTACATATAACATAAGAATATCATCGATATAAAATAATCCAAATTAGACATCCAAGATAACCACTCGATAAGAAAAAAATTACTTTAAAAAATTAATTAAAATTGCACAAGTCAATCGTAATAAAAAAATTCAACTTTAACTTGCTCTCAGAAGTTCAAAGCGCCTTTGAACGTTTACATTTGCAAAATCAAAGCGGGAACAAAAGTTGTACAACGTGCACGTCATTTCTCGACTTGGCTTGTTCGATCCGATCGAACATTGAGAAATCAGATCACGAAAAGAAGGAGCCCGTTTGATCGTGGCCCCGTGAGAAAGAGATCCGCGGGAGTCGGCGACGATCGACTGGTTAAAAATTCTTGGCTCGTTTCCGTTTCGGTACCCATCCGGCGTATCATCGAACGACCGATCCCAGTTTTCAAAAAGGTCTGGTTCCGTGTGTTGTCGGCGGTCCGAAAGCCATCTCCGTGGCAGCGGGCAATTTCACGTCGGCACGTGAGCGGACTGTGCAAACTTTGCCCGCGCGAACCCGCTGCCAAACCGTCCCGTTCCCGCGCGCGTTTCCAACCGCTTTCGGAGGCAACCCGCTCACCGGCCGGATACCTTGTCCACGGAATATGTATGCACGGTTAAACAAAACGACCATGGAAGACGGTCGTTACGCCGTGTGTACGCTGTTCAAACAATCCTCGGGAGAATGGAAACACGCCGCGATCCTTGGACCTCCGTAAACGAGCGACAAACTCCTTGGAATTGAGGACCCGACGCCGGCCAATGCGGCAGGCATGACTTTACAACCGGTACGAAACAATTTGCTTTCGTCCGGGATAGATGGGTGTGCGGGGAATCGGTGTGGAAAAAAATATTTTATACACCGCTTGATGGGAACCTCGAAACAATTTTCGTCTCGAACTTTTTCTTCCTGTGTCAAAGGATAGGTGATTGAAGTTGGGTAGTTTGTCTCGGCTGACTCGTTTTGTATTCCTCAGGAACTGGGAGACGCGTTTAACCCTTTAAGCCAGGCGCCGGTAATGTATGACCCGCGGGTCAGCGAGTGACCCATTTGATAATTTCAGGTGATCTACTCGAGTTGCGCAAATAAAGTATAATATATAAAAATAAATTATAAAATGTGAACACGAAACAAACACTTTGAAATAATTTAAATAATAGATTAACATTTTGGTTTGGTTAGAAAGTTGGAATCTCGTGTATTCGTCACGTGTTCAACGGACTCCCTGGTGTAATTTTCTATATTTCCTGGTGTGGTTATTCCTAGCGTCTATATTCCCTAGTCTTATTATACCTAGGGTCTAAAATCCCTAGTTTCAATATTTCCTAGTGTAATTTTCAAATATTTCTCAACCTTTTCAATATATCGTAACACTTTTCTCAATAAAATTTATCATATCAGTCATTAACGGACTGTTTCAAAATAAAAATACCCATTTACCCGAACCGTCATCTTAATAGTCACCTTTTTAGTTAGTTTTCACCCGTAACTAAAAAGGATTGCCGACGCCTGCTTCAAGGTATGATCGTTTTCCTTTGCTATAGTTTCTGATTCTAACCAGCACCTACCTGAAGTATCGATGCATCCAGAATCGTTCGAGACCGTGTCGATAAAGCAAACGATTACAAAAGTATCGAACTAATTTTATCTTACCAAAGAAAATTCAAAAACGTTTCACCATTTCTTTCGGTAAACGTAGAAAGTTCGATTTACAGTTGCAAACTCTTCTCGGTTAAATCATCTTGGAAGCAACCGAACGCTCCTTTCGTTGGCGAAGCCTGTTACGAAACGATTCTTCTTCAGCCTATACCCGTCGGTTTCAAATGCACAGGCCACGATTGCATCGGGGCCACGTGGTATTATGGCGTTCGTGTGAATGCGCATGCACGTACTGGGCCCCACAGGCCCGTGCAATTACCGTAAGAGAGCAAGGATCGAAGGTAGAAAGCAGAGAGGATCGTCTGCTGGCCTTTGCTTACTGCCCGACGACGCTTCCTACTAGCGCTTACATAAAAGCCCGTCCCGGCGAGTGACATTTTCGCCGGCTGCTGTTTCGTGCTCGATGGAACATCGGTTTCTGCGGTTTCCATCGTTGATACGGAACAACCACGGGGACGAATCTCGCGGAAATTGAGGAGTAAATCACGGATGATATCCTCCGGAAACGGAGGAGCAAGAAATAGAATCTTTATTAACGCTTAGCGAAGAATTTGGATTTCATAGAATACAAGACTCTTGTGATTGTAATATTATAATTGGTACGCAAGGACGGATAGAAGTAAAATGAAAAAGAATTCGTAAAGAGGGAATTCAGAAAAGACTTCTAGCACGATTAGTTTCGAAATTGTTCGATTTCTTTCGACGGATCAGCCTCGTAACTCGTAACGCACACTCGAGGGGCCTTTCGCCCCTGGGGCCCTGTGCCGAGGCCTAAGACTTCCGTTTTCATGAGGTTGGCTGGAAAATCCTGCTGTTTTATTATGCCTGTTAAATGGGATCGGAACGAAATCGTGCCGTGGTAATGCCGATCGTTTTCTCCGCGCTCGGCGTCGTAACGAACCCGATAAATTCATATTAAAAATAGAAAAAATCACACGGGACGTTACGACCAGATGGCGATCAAATGTCAAGCGTGAAAGTGACAGGCGCAAAAATCGGGCGAAACAGTTTCGAATCGATGTTATTAATTATTTCGTACGACCATCGCGTATCGGGCATCGCGGGTCGGTTTATATTGGTTCTAAAGACGGGAAATTATAAGCCACGGTGTCTTCTTTGATCGCACGTTACTTTCACTTCGAGCAAACGCTTCCGGCTTGCTAGATAATCAGTAATTAGTTTCTAACGCTTGGAGTGTGCGTAATTTTGATTCGAATAAATGGACGAACGGACAGTATTTATATGAAATGAAAGTTCAACCGATAATGAAAGGGTTAATAGCGTTTATAGAATTTTATTTATTGGTACTTGAATGCTAATATTGTAGGAATTTTGAATTTTAAAGAATAATAATTACTCTATAAGAATTTTAATTATAGATACTTGAATGCTACTATAATACTATTGCAAGAATTTTGGATTTTAATGAATAGTAATTCTACTATAAGAATTTTAATTATGATAATTTTTAACTTTAAATACATTTGAATCACTATAAGAATTTTTATAGACACTTGAATGCTACTATAAAATATTGTTCACAGATACCTGAATCGATGAATACAAATTAAAATCTTTCTTTTTTTTTTGTTTTCTGTTCGAATATAGGCGACAAACGCGAGCGGATTCTTCGAGGTGCAGATCCTTTCGCTAACGAACAACAGGGGCACCCTGGTGGACGGTAGGTGTTGCGGCGGGGGAGGTGACAGGGGTGGTAGGGGTGGATTACCACCGTGCACGACCCCCTGTTCGACGGCCTTCTGGCTTTGCCTGAAGGAATATCAATCGAACGTCACCGCCATCGGCTCCTGTAGCTTCGGCAACGTATCTAGTCACGCCCTTGGCCAGAACACCTTCACCCTTAGCGAACCCGTCACCCTGCAGCTACATTTCACCTTTCGATGGACGGTAAGTGAATCAATTTCAATTACTTTGAAATTCACATTTTTTCGTATTAATTTCATTTGCTCTGACAATGAAGTCCACAAAAAGATTAAGTTAAAGTCGCTTGGAATCTTAAAATTCCTATGAACGAAACGATTGAAACAAGTAACTCTACCGGCTAATTAATTTAATTAATTATGATATCGTTGCCGTTCGTTCTTCAACTCTGTTTGCATAATTATCAAGAATAATTAGAACGATTTGAAATATCGGCTCGAAAGCAGTGCGGCATGATTTCTGGATGAATCACTGATACGATAGAGAGGAGATATGTTTATCCTTCGTTGCATTTTGAACAAACACACGTTCCTTTCGCTCCATCCTCGAGTTATCATAATTTTCTCGGTGAACATGCGCGATTTCGAAACCGCGAAACCTGCGTAACACCCATTGAAAATTGGATGAAAGGAGAAGGAAAAAAGAATGAAAAGCAACAAATGTCGATGAAATTTTCCATTCGATAAATACAGTCTATTCGCGATGAAAGCAGAAGATTTAGAAGGACGATGAAAAGGAATTCCCAAGGGGTCACTAAATGCAGTCTCCTCTCAGAGAAGATTCTATGTACCGTATTCAATCATCGGAGAGTGTAATCGCGAAATTATCTTCCGAAGTGATGAAAATCAGCGTTTACCGTTTTCTGAGCGACCAACGATTGCGAAAATGATTTCGTAACTGTTGCCGAGACGTATGGGCTCGTAACTATATTTTTGGAAACTTCGTAACTTTAAATAATTTTCTTAGGAAAGGGTTAACCCTTTATGAATCATTGGGACAGCGATAATTTATTATTATTTACGATTTTTACAATTTTATACTATTCCTTCGTACATAAGGAAAATATCTATCTTTTATCTTATATTATTTTTTAAGGAGGGTTGATATTCGATTTTTATATTTGTCCTCTGGTATTATTCACCAGAATTTAAATACAATAATTTTGAATGAAAGCAGATTTTAAAAAAATTCCCAAAGCTTAGATAGATCATTCCTGAAGGGTTGCGAATATAAATCCAACTACCAGGATGTTTGAATATCAACATCGACCATAATCCCAGAAGAAACCATGACGTGACGTTCAACCTGTCCCTTGGTGTGCCCATGACTCAAAATCACGTATCCTTTTCCATCTAACGACTGCTTAGCGCGGTTGCGAGAATGGCGCACGGTACACGTGGTATTTGCTTTCCATATATATTTTTTTATTGCCAGCCCATGGGCCCCATAATTGAATTAGCTAGGGCAAGCGCTAAATGCTCGAAGAGGAAGCGTATATACACGCGTTGGGCGGTGGAAGAGGGAAAAAAAAAGAAGAAGAAGAAAGAAAAAAAGAAAGAAAAAAGAATCCTTCACGGAGAGGAAGCAATTTAAGGGTCTCTGTTTATGCCCCCGTGGGCACAAGATGGAAAAAAAAAAGGGGACCACCCTTTGTCGCCATCGGAGAACGGGGGCCCCGTATGGGTCCTCTTAGAACCTCACGAGCGAGTTATGAAATATACAAACACGCCAGTGCTCTTCAAATAATCCATTGCTGCCCCTTTGCCTACTTGTGTTGCGAAGCTTCCAATACCAACACACCGACGTCAAAGGTATCTCGATTTGGTCGGTTAGGATCCTGGACGAGGACCCTTGACGTTCGTCGACCAATTGTGTATACCTCTTGCGAGGGAAACACGTCGTCATGCTTGTTCTCGAGGAGATCCTCCGAGGATCTCCTCGAAATCAGCCGTTCGTCCCGACGTAATTATACGCTCGACAAATGCCTGGGCTCTTGGTGACACGTCACGTGGGTGGGATGTTGGTAATCGTTTAACGTAAACTTCGCTACTTGTCCCCAATCGCTTACGGCTTCCCTTTTTTTTCTTTCTTTTAATTACTGGAAGATATATTGCCGGACGACGGGTTTCGTCTCGAGACGCTCGAGTGGCCTCTTCGAGGCTCTGGCAATAATCGGAAAATGTTTTATTATTTAATCGTCGATGGAGGATGTTTGAGTCCTTTTACGTGGCAGAATTTAGAGGCGGTTTATAAGAATTCTGATTTCGAAGGCTATCATGAATTTTCGAGAATTTATGAAACTATTAATTAGATAACTAAGATCGTTTTTTTTTAGTAAAACAGAGTCGAGTTAGTTGTACTGTTGTCAACTGAATTTGGTAACGTTTAGAGCAAACAAAACCTAAATATCATCAGAATATATATATATACATAATGTTGTAGTTGATTTTTTAATTTACTCCAGTTGGCTAACCTTGTCGCAACCCTAGTGCAACTCTAGTGCAACTCTAGTGCAACTCTGATCAACTCTGGATCCGGTGGAAACAAGCAAGCTAACTCAACTCTGACTCGATACGAACCCTCATTAGTCATCTTATTCTAGGACCATAAATGTTTATTCCAGTAAACAGATAAATGGTAATGGATGTAAACAGAACCGTAAAACGTAATCTATAACGTGGTCCGCAATGAATATATCCGGCTGTAGTAACTTTGGAACGAGTGCTCCGATTCTTATGAAATTTTAATCCAACCAGGTGTGACCCCTTCAATTTAAAAAAAGGGAGCAGTTATCCAACGATACGGACCGTTTAATATGAATTGAAGAATCGTACGACGAATGATCTTGGTTCGAAAGAAAAGGATCTGATTAATTCCCGTGATGGAATTTCGATTGATTACGAATCTGAATTAAACGTCAGCTACCGTTCTCATTCTCGAAATCGTTGAAAGGCAACCGAGTGAATCTCGAGCGGCAGAGAACCGTCGTTTCGCAACAATACCGAGCCCCGTTGGAAAAAAGACTTGCAAGGGGCAAAGGGGGGGCAGCATTGTATCGCGATTGCCGATCGCAGAAAATTTCTAGCCCCGATTCCTTTGTCGATACGGGGCGCGCGAGAGCTATCGAATCCAAAGGATTTCCGGTCTGTTGCTTCTCTATCGGCAGAGTCGTTACGTAGAATTCCAGTTTGGTTCCAGTCGCTTGGCAACACCTCCTGTTCCTCTGCCTCTCCTTTTCTTCCTATTCGGCCGACCTCCAACCAACAAATTCCTCCGGATCTTTTCTGCTTTCTTTTCCTTCTTCCTCGTCTCTGTCTATCCTTGCGTTATTAACGGTTAACGAAGTGTCGAGAACGTGAAAAATTCTGATCGCGGAGGATTAAGGTACGAACCAGAAGAAAATTCAGTAACACGCACAGAGCTGTCTAGACAAGATCCACCAAGAAGATACAACACTGTTGGAAAGAAACGTAGAAACGATCTGTTGAATGTTTACCGTAATAAAACACGCAGCTTTTGAATATCTTCCTTCGTGCAATTCGTTTATGGAAAGAAAAAGGATTAAAATACATTACAGTGAGTTTTAAATGAACTTCGATCCGATTCGGGTTACAACCAAGACCGACTCGACTGCACAGAGTTACAACGTTTATTCCAGAGGACCCTCTTTTTTGGGAATTCCTCGACATTATTTCTCTGTGCAACGAAAAAACGAAGTTACCCGTGATCAAGTATGACCAGCAACTCTAGTCATAAACCTTGGGACCAGGGGTTGCTATTCCGGTCATTATTAACCTAAGGGTCTCGAACCAGGACAGATAAACTTTCCAATTATAATCTAAAAGGACTTTCGCAAAAATCAAACACGATCGAAGACGAAGATGCCCGAAGGAGCATCAGAAGTAACGACGGGATGAAACGGGAGGGAAACACGTGGCTGGAGAAAGGTGAAGATTTCAAGAAAAGACACATAGACGAGCCAAGATTGTGCAAAAGCTTGGTGTAAGTCTCATCTCGTTGAATCGCTTCCTCTGCCATTATGCTACCGCTCGAAAGGCAGCCTGTATTCCTCCTCGCGTGTACGCCTGTTCGCGTCGCTATTGAAATCGCAAACGGAGAAAGTCGACGGACGATTGCACGTCCACTCGGATGCATGCTTGTTTGTTTCTTTCTTTGCAATCCGGGTATGAAACGTTGTTAAATCATTAACCGGAGATCTGTAATCTCGAGCTGGTTTATAAATGATTGGTGCTTGCTGGCGAGACGCAAATCGATTCGGTTGACAACATTTACTATTTGGAGACGTTTGATGTTTCGAGTTGTTTCGTTACTTTTGCCAAATTTTACGGCTCGGTTGGAGATGTTGTTAGGAAGAGTTTATATGAACATTTTTCTCAAATTCTAAGCTTTAGACCAGGGGTCTCCAAACTACGGCCCGCCATAGTTTTTCATTCGATTAACTTATCATATTTTTTATATTTGGAACGTTTGGATTGTGGGTTCTTGGTTTAGCGATAATTCAAATTTAATTTTAGACCCTTTTCTAATTTTATTCGATTAATTTATAATATTTTTGGACGGTGAATCCATTACCCGGCTCCCGATTAATTAGCATTGTTATTTTGTTAATAACGGAAGCCTGGAGAATTGAGAGGTTTTTGAAAATCAACCATTCACGATTGTAATGGTTACAATTTTCACCCGTCTTGGCACACAAGTGTCCATTTTCAGTGGGAAAGCTGTGCTTAAATCAATTCGAAACAAGGCGCTATCGAGTTCCAAACATGACGGTATGCCGAGTAAGTAGATTAGTCCGGCTACTTTAATCGGTCAGACTTTCTCACGCTTTAATAAAGTTCGCTGCTGCGGCCACGTCGTTGTGGCGCGTCGAGTGCCGTGGGGGACTGTCAGTGGACTCGTATCGTAACCCTTTCAGTTTCACTTTTGGAATTTTCAACCTTCGTACAACGGTCTGTTATTCGAACTATTTATTCAAATTCTAAATTAACCGTCAAACAAATGGACTGCCAGTTAACTAAATTTCCGTTTAACAATATTTGATCAATTACAAAATTTTATACGTTGGCTTTTATTAAAATAAAGAATTATTTTATTCAATTTAACATTAGAAATTTTTATCACGACAAAAACCTACTGTATATGCTAACATACATTTCATTCTTTATTTATTCATTTTTCTATTTTATTTTCCACTTGAAACTCAGTACACATAAAACGTCGGCTGCCACGCAGCCCATGAAAATCCATCAACCATGTCATAAAGAATTTACGACATGTATTCAATTTACGAAAGAAGTTTAGTCTCAGAAAAGACTTCGAACGCTGGACGCGGTTACCTTAATTATTAATTTCGTGAAATACCAAATGGGAAATTTAGATTGCGATCTGATTAATTACAATTACGTCGCGCTGTGTACAGGTTTATACGTATGTTTGAAAGTGTTTTGACCCGCTCTTCGGACACGATAGACCCTAAGCACAAATAATCCGAAGACGTTAAATTTCCCAGGTAACGTCGCCGGCGCAATTAGCACAGGCGTATTAAACGAACCGATCGACCGGCTCGAAACTAGCCAGAGAGAAAGAAGAGAAAACGTTTGACGTTGAGATCGTTCGTTGAACAACGTTGGACAGCTTTATCGAATAACTTACAACAATTACAAGTTACTGGTCTATGGTTTTTTTTTCTTTAATGTTAATTAGAATCGAATTAAAGAGTGCAAAATGAGCCGTGTTACGACAAACGACAGTCTTGTAAGTGGCGGAGGATTGGATAAAAACCATGAAGAGCCACGATGAAGGTAGTCAGCGTGAAAAAGGCACGCCTCGAATCCCCGCGGGGGATCAGGCTGCAACAGGTGTATCCTTGCACGATTCCTGCCTTCTTTCTGCACATTTTTCTGGCCCGTTTATTCCCTGACCCTTTCATCAACATTCCATTAGATTGAACAGAATCCACGGAAGACCTTGTTTTTCTTTTTCTAATACATCGCTAATCAATTTGGGAGATCGTTCATTTTTACATGATTTCTTAGGCTCTTGTGATTGGTGTTAGGAGTTTTGATTTACAATCGATATCGTGAGAGAAATTTACGTTTTTCTTGAAAAGTATTATTCATTTTATAATGAAATTATTATTATATTTAGAAGACTTTATAATATTTAAAAAAAGCAACCCTTTATAATATTTAAAAAAATACTATTAATTTTTACCAAAATTTGACTTAGAAATATTACAGTACTTAAAAGATTAGAATTATAATGTTTGGTGTTGGCAACCCTTTATAATATTTAAAATACTATTAACGCTTTGCACTCGAAGCATTCTTACACATAATCAAGTCTAATCTGATTTTCCAGCTGAGCTTCCAGAAACCAAATGCACTATATCGTAAGAAAAGTGTTCAAAATAGCTAAGAATCTATTTATTTTTATCCCTTTCCTTAATTTTCTATATTCTGATATAAATGCAACTTAAATTGCACATTTTACAATACTCCGATAAATTAAATATGTCGCCTGAGAGGCGCCACTCGAGTGCAAAGAGTTAATTTTCACCAAAATTTGACATACATCTTTTAACCCACTCCCAGAGATTTATATTCTTATTTAACAATTCCTGCGATCGATAAAAATTTTGTTACACGTAAATTCTCCAAACTTCCAAAATATTAGTCTGTAACGTGATAGAAACTTGAAAATTGTTGCAGCAATATTACTAAATATTATTTCAATAAAAAGAAAAATGGAATTAAATTCTTAAAATATTTTTACATCTCGACTGAATTATGAATATTCCAATAATAATCAAAACTTTATCACTCGGTTGTCAGTATCGAAAGGCCCATTAATAATCTTCCAGGTAGGTGAAAAAGTGTTAAAATTCGTTACCGGACGAACGAGCCGCACGAATTTCTTCTAGTTCGAAACAGAAGGTGAGCATCGGCGATGAATAATACTTGCAAATTAAGCCTGGTGCTAATTGCGACGGGAAATAACAGAGAAGAAGTCGTTGACCGAACGCTGCATCATCTCCTGACTAACAGAAGCCCGTTATTCGACGATCAATTTGATCATCTTTCCGACTTAATAATGCTTCGGGGGAACGAAATCGTTCGTTGTTAAAACCAACAACTGGTAATCTTTAATTATAATTAACCGTTTCGGTGGTACGGGTGTGCAAACACGTCTGACGATCGGAATACCTCGATCACCGTAGACATATTCATACAATTACCAATTTAAATCTTAGTTAAGATTTGTTGTTTAACACGTTGACTGCCACAGTGAAAACGGACGTGTGTGGTCAGACACGTTGAAATCCTAATTATTAAGAATATAATCAACTAATTTTCAAATTTAACTTTTCAATTCGATAGCTAGCATTATTAGCTTAATGATAACGCTATCCGTGGTTTGTTTCGTCATTTCTTTAGTTAATTATTTGATTGTAAAAAATTTCGGGCGCCGGTCACCGGTGACCCCCGTAGCAGCCAACGTGTTAATTGCCCAGCATTCGATTGGCAGATGAAAATTTGTCGATATTCGTATGGAATAAAAATGAAACCTGCAGCAAAAGTTTGAATTATTTTCCAATTATTTCGAATTTAAATACATTACCGTCTTTTTACGAATCACCGCCCGACTTATAGAAAATAAGGCCAGATTCTTTGACAATAATTCTATTATAATTTCCCCGTGACGTTGAAATAAATATTTAATATTTTTAATAGTTTCGTATCATCGGATTACTATGATTATGCGAAAGTAATTACAACAATTCTCGGTAAAAGCGAGTAAAAAGCTTCCGCCATATTTATGATCGATTACCGACCTTTTACAACTCGGACGATTTTATAAGAAAATTCGGAGAAATGTTGTCGACCTAACAAATTCGAACCTGAAGACGGTCGTGCATCTTTCTTTTTCGCGACGACCACACACGGTTCGATTCATTCTAAACCTGTACGTGTATAAATCAAGCACTGACGCAGATACGGAAGCAGGATCGATTTGTCAAACGGTGTAGCCGTACAGGTCGTTAATCGGTGAACAACACCGAAATCGTTTTCTTATTTAGCCCGTGGCGACCGTTGAGAAAGAATTACGCTTATCCAACGTTGAAGAAGATACGATTTTTCTTCTATTTTTTTTCCTCTTGAAATTCCTCGTCGACAAGCGTTGAACGCAATTAGTGTGAAAATTTTGATCGACCACAATCATTCGAACGTTTCTTTCCTTTGAACAACTTCCTCCAACTAATGACACTTCGTTTCTTTCACCGTATAATAATTTGTCGACGCTTCGAGTGCGAACCGACTTCTTGTATAACGCATCAAACCCTTGTTTCATGTTCTTCTCGTTGCGGTGTTGAAACGAGGAAAGAAGGTTCAAATGTTACAAGAAAAGGCCACTAATCAAGTTATTGCCGTTATAATTCTGTTCTGTTGCAATTTAAGGGGGCAAAGGAGTCTAGAAGGGTAAAAAAAAACCTTTGTGCATGAATTAAAAAGAGAACCGTTTATCGTACATATATTGGACTATTTAAATTAATTTTTATGAGTAATTATTAATTTCTTCAAATCTGCGAGCACTATAGTGCCTCGTAGAATCGTCTAAAACAAAAAACCCTATATGAACCTAAAACCTGAGAAGATTTCTGCAAAGAAATCGAAACTTTCGATTTTCGCATAAAATTTTCGCCTCATTTTATTCATAACTTTTGTTAAACATTAAATTTGACCAATGTCGTAGGTTCAAATAAAAACTATATTTATATTCTTTCGTTTAAAAAAACAATCATGTGAATCGATCGATTAGTTTTCTCTCAGTCGTGCCCGCAAGTTTGGAAAACATGATTTCGAGAACGCACGGGACACGCCAGCGTTCGGCGCTCATTTTGAACTGTTCCGGTGCTTATTCATACTTGAGACCTTGGAAATATGTTCTCTGGCCACAGTCCAAAGATTCCAAATATAAAAAA
The DNA here is from genome assembly GCA_943735885.1 of Stelis phaeoptera. NCBI lineage: Eukaryota > Metazoa > Arthropoda > Insecta > Hymenoptera > Megachilidae > Stelis > Stelis phaeoptera. The sequence goes on along the minus strand of OX030939.1, from coordinate 5,523,622 downwards.
TATTACAAATTAACGAAATAACGCTGAAGAGGAGTTTGTTATCCAGGCGTCCGTTATCCAAGGATAAAAAATGATCGAATCGTATATTCTTTTTTCGCGAAACACGTCAGCCGACGCAACGGTTGTTCGAGTATCCTGTTTCCGCGTTCCCGATCATTGAATACCATCTGAATCGTTTTTCCCGCGACTCATTAATTCCTCCCCCCTCTCTCTCCCGCTTGTTGGCCGCATCTTCATAATTCGCCGATGGGACAGGTTGGATTATTAATCGTGGCCGAGGGTGCTGTAACAAGATGAACGAAACGAGCCCTGGGCCAAAGTGAATCGGTTAAAGGTACCGAAACGAAGAAACTGTGTTTGCCCCGGTTGACGCGGCAGGGGAGCCAACAATGTGCGCAGATTTACGCTCGATACAGAGACTTATTGGTCAGGTGGTGGATGGTGGCGTACACGCACCGTTCCGTTCACAGGTGTACCTCGTATCGCGTATGCAAATGAAGAATAAAAAAAAAAGAGAGAGAGAGAGAGAGAGAAACTGTCGCCCCGGTTTGGGCAATGCCTTCTTCTTCGTTCCTCTCACCCTTCCTCCTTACCTTTTCCCTTTGGGTTTGCCTTCGGATCGTGTGTGTGAACCCGCTGCGAGGATCGCATACCAAACTCTTTCGTCGTCCTTCTTCTTCGTGAGTCAAACTGTTTCTTCTTCTTCTTCTTCTTCTTCTTCTTCTTCGTTGCTAGTTAGCCTGTACGAGTCGCTGCCGTTGCCGGCGTGTCTCCCGAACCACGTTTTCTGTTGCTTGTACAGCCTCGATTCTTCGCCGCGACCTCACGTGCGCTTATATTCGTGTATGTACGTGTTGTTTGCTTGCGCGCTTGGTGTACGAAGGAACGTACAGGTATGTCGGTGGATTTTAGAAGTAATTTTTTAATGAGAAACGACCGGTCCGCGGAGGTTGAAATATGGACATTGTTTAGTCGAGCTCGGAGGCCCCCAAGGTGATTTCGACCGTTCACGAATCCGCAATTAATTTACGTAGAAGAATTTTAACACGCAGAAAACCGACGAGCTGAAAAAAACCATTGATCGTTCGTGAAGAAAAATTCACGCATTCAAAGGTTGTTACAATGCCCTGTTTAAAAAATGATTAACAAAACCAATTGAAAAGAGGTAGTCGGAGATACGATTCAACCCGGATCGTCGTGCAGACGGTTTCAAGAATCCAGGATCCCAGACGACGAGAGAGAGTTCAGTTTCTCGAGGAGAGTGTCTGAGAGGCATTTAATACGAGGAATGCCAGGTTCCCTTGGCTCGAGCATGGATGCAGGTAGAGCCAAGCACCACCACCATCGCAAAGAAACATCGTCAGCATCGTCGACTGACTCCTCCTTCGGCCTCTTTCAGCCTCGAAGAGCCGCGACATCGCACGAAGGCTTCTTTGGCCTTGTGCCCCTGCGAATGCTGGCTACCACGATTCCTTTCGTCCTCTGTGTCTGCTCGTGTCCGCTTCCTCTTCTCGATTCTTTTTTTTTTTTTCGTCCCTATCCAACTTTCTACGGTGTCCAGAAGGAGAGAGGAAGGGAGGGACACAGAAGGAGATTTATTAGCCGACCGGCTAATTGGGAACCGAGAGATTCCTCCCCTCAGCGAAGAATTTCCAAGGAACCAAGAACAACCCCGGCGAATCGTCCTCAAAACGGGGAGAAGAAACGTGTCTGCGAATTTATCGTACAAACCATGGCCGACCTGCAGGCCCCCCGATCGTTGGGAGATTTAGGGTCAAGGGTAACCGGCCACGTCGAGGCCACGGACACGATCAAAAGACGGGATTCTGGTCGAGGCTGGTCAGACTGTCGCGTTCCTGGGAGAATTCCGCCCCTCTTTGGATTGATTTTTCTAATTGACGTTCGCATATGTTCGGGAAAAATAAGCTGGTGTCGCAGGATATTTGTTTTAACTCAGTGCTTCCCAAACTTTTTTGAATCACCGCCCCCCTATTCGAAAATTATGTGCTCCATGGAACCCCTGTCGTTCAAAATAGATGTATCCAGGAATTTTTGAACTTGGTTTTAACGGATTCCTAATAGCTTATTTTACTGCACGGATTCTCCTGGATCTTCTCACCGCCCCCAAGGAGGCGGTACGGACCCCTTTGGGAAACACTGTTTTAACCCTTTGATTACGAATGGCGTATATATACGCCCTCACGGGTCTATCGATAACTTTAAGATGCTTAAACTACGCTACAACTACTGATACTTAGATTATTAATAAAATTAATCGTTTATCGCCACGGATTCGTACATCGTCGTCGTCAACCGATCGTCAAGTAGATCGTCCGTTTTTCCTGTTCGGACGCGTCGCGGGCCCCTTTGCGACCCCTTCCGCTCTTGGCCGTGGAATCCAGAATATTTTGCAAACGTCCGTTAATGCGACTTTTATTTCCTACATCAATATATACGAAAGGCGTATATACAAGGTGGTCTACATATCTTGAGACAGGTCAATATCTTCTAAACAACATATTGTTGGAAAAAACTAATCCTAGGAAAAGTAAAACTAACATTTCGGTCAAGGTTAGATACGCGACAGATTTTAAACAGAAAACGAAATTAATTAAAATATCAAGCTTGAATTTCCGTCTAAGATTTTGTTCTGAAACTTTAAATGTTACTTGGCATTCAACGCGTTAATTAATAATCCAGTGTAGCTGATTTCTACCAGCAGTATAATCGGAATCATATTTAATTGGAACGTTACGAAAAAAAGAAAATGAACGCAACGTGATATAATGCAGAGCAATGAATAATGTATCGGCCAGTGATTTTACGTAAGGCACTTTCACAAAATAAATCGGTGTAATCGCAGCCGTGAATCTCGTCCGAAAATTCAACCACGAAGACCGTCGTAAAGTACACCCGATGGGATGTGCGCGATGAAGAACGATCGAACGCAAGACGAACGACGGAATTTGCAAATATTTTACGACCACTTTCGAACAGGCTTGAATTCATGAGAACAAAGTCATCCCGACATCTCGAATATCAAACAGTTCGCACGGTGAATCCAAATATCCATACTTGCTCGTGAAATCACCGCTCAAAAGACTTTTACGTTGTTCAACTACTCAATCGTATAGTATGTATATGTACTTAAAATTTTTTATCTCATGATATTGTTGGATTTCTAATAATAAAAGAAATTTCAGAAATGTGTAGAAACAGAAACATTTGTACGTGTATTGACACCTTATCTACCCGAAGCCTATTAACACTTGAAATTTGGAAAGTTGGAAATTTAAAATTTAGAGAATTGAGATTTGGAAAGTTGGAAATTTAAAATTTAGAAATATGAGATTTGCAAGTTCGAAATTTGGAAATTTAAAATTTAGAAATCTGATATTTGGAAATTTAGAAATTTGAGATCTGAAAATTTTAAATTTAAAGTTTAGAAATTTGGAAAATTGAGATTTGAAAGTTCGAAATCTGGAAATTTGAGATTTGGATACTTGGAAATTTTAAATTTAGAAATTAGAAAAATTGAGATTTGGAAAGTTGGAAATTTAAAATTTAGAAATCTGATATTTGGAAATTTAGAAATTCGAGATTTGGAAATTTTAAATTTAAAGTTTAGAAATTTGGAAAATTGAGATTTGAAAGTTCAAAATAGAAAATTGAAAGCAATCACTCATCCTGATCGCAAAGCAACGCTGCTTATTTTTGCATTTCAGAACGACAGATAACGCGTTAATAAGAGAAACAAAAAGAAGTCACCGATATTCTACCGTGATTGTTAAATCAAAATCGACTTCCTTCGTTCCTTTCTCGAAGGAAGAAGATACAACGTGGATCTAGGAATTCGCGTGGGTGTCCTGCAGAAAATCGTTGAACGATCTCGCTCGACGAATTTCCCCTTTCACCGGCGAACAACGACGACGATTAAAAGAGCAGACTTGTCTGCAAATGCAGGTATAATGAACGATGAAAGATCACGGGTAAAAGTTGCACCTCGACCACCGATCTTTCCAATCCGAGATCGAATTATCCCCGAACGTGGGTTCGTTTCTCAACCGTGGGCGTAGCAATTTAATTAAATCGAACATTATTATTATAAGTGAGTATTTTGCGATTAAAAGTGTATGCGTCAAAAAACATGGTAAAATAACTCAAAATATTATTAGGATGGAACGTGTTTCGATGACGAAAGAAATTCTTTTGAAAAATATACAGAATATAAAATCTGAAGTATTAAATTGCAAAATATTTTCTTAACATCTGGAAGATTCTCAGACGTTTATGAATTTTTTCAAATATCTCGAAAAATACTTATTTGCCAATCAATCAGCTAATTTGGAATCAAAATGAAAGACAATTTTCTATAAACTCGTTGCAAAAGGGAGAGACCGATGTAAAGGAGGCGAGAGCACGTAGAGCAGGGATTCCCAACCTTTTTCTCTAAAGATAACAATTTGTCTAAGAATATGAACAGAAAATTAGAAAACTGTGATTTATTACGTTTATGTTTTATTATCTTTGTACTGTTTTCATTTCTCATTTTTCAGATATAAACAAGATTTCATATATATAAATATTCATCCAGATCTTTAAATTTTAATAAACTTCAAATAAAAATGATATTAGTAGAAGTATTTTTAAATAAATTTATTTCATTTTAAAGAAATACAATAAAAAAATAATAATATTAAATCGTGATCTGTATAATTAAATATTAATTGATACAAGAGCTAGCTTTTATGAAGGCCGCACAAGAAACTCACTCTGCTATGGACCCTTTTTTAAACTTTCATCGACCCTACCCCCCAAGGGGTCCACCTAGACCCCGTTGGGAACCCCTGACGTAGAACCTCTCTAATCTTTAACTGGCTGTCCGTCCCATCGAAGGTGCTCGCGAATGGTAGACATGTATACGTCGATTGTGTGGGTCGGTAAATGCACGTAGGTACTTACGTACGCCGAATAGAACCCGTCTCCTTCTCTATGTCAGCCAACGTGTCTGTTGGTTTCGCGGAAAAGATCGAACGAGCGTTACGTGAGGACGCGTACTAAGCAGCCACGAGTATGCCCATCGAATCCCATGGAACCTTGAACCAGAGTGCACGATTCCTGTCCAACGATTCTCCTATAGAATTTCTATACAGAACATTGGCGAACTGTTGCCGATTTTGAGAAATAATCCTCGAACGACGATACCAGGTCAGACACGACTCAGACCTCCGTGTTTAGCAATTAAATTTCTAAACGTAATATTTTTATGTTTTAAGCGAGAGAAGATTTATGAGAATGCGTTGAAATTTTAAAAATGAGAATCAGAAATATTATGGAATCGTCGTCGGAGAGTTAAAGCGTTGCACCACCGTGGAGGACGAAAAAATGAACTTTTCTTTATTTCTTGGGAATTCTTTGGTGAACGTAAAATTTACTAGTGTTATAATAATCATATGGTGCCATTTACAAAGATCGTGACATCATATTTTTACATTATAATTGAATATAGCAAGATGTTCCTTCAGGATCCGGTGACTGACACTTACAATCAAACAATTGACAAAAAGAACTATGAAATAAACCGCGAATAGCGTCAATATTAAGCTAATAATTCTGGCTATAGAATTGAAAGGTTACATTTGAAAATTAATCAACTGCAGTCCTTAATAATTAGAATTTTATCGTGTCTGACTACGTACGTCCGTTTCCACTGTCCCACTCAACGTGTTACCGTAGAAACGAATAAAGTCTCGATTGGTCGTTCGATCTCACCACCTTCGAGCACACCTGTGCGACAACGAGCTGGTTATACCCTTTCAATTTTACTTTCTTCCTCTTTTTCCATTCGTAAAACAAACAATGGACCTGTAACTGGACACAAAGGACAAGGAATAACGGAGTGAAGTTTTAAACGGTACAGCTGTTGACCGGCCGCGAACGACCGACCCGTTTCGTGTCTTACGAACGAACATCCTCGTGCTTGTCATTTATCTATTAACGGGCCGATCGAATCGATTCTCTCCCGAGAAAACGTTCGAATAATAGAAATTTTATCTGATCGTAATTCACGAGCTGACTCACGTCGATTAAGACGAGCACAAAGGGGAACGGTCCGCCGACACAGCTTCTCGCGACGATGCAACACAAAGAGGCGAGAGTCTGTCCGGTTCGACGAGGAAGCCAAACGTCGTCGTCGGGTGACGAACGAACGAATTAGAATATATGTACGAGGTGCAAGGGAAAAAAGAAATGTGATGAGGAAGGGAGGTGGAGGGAAAGAAGAAAAAATAAAAAAAGACGAGCATGAAAGTCGCGGGCGTGGGAACGAGGGGCTTCGAGCGAGCCACCAATTAACACCAATTAACGCTCATCTGCTCTAGGTAGTGGGCTCCGGCCAGAGAACCGACTTTACATTTAGCACGAGACGTCTGACTCGCCCTGGATTGGTCGGACAACGTGTTCCTTTGTCGCGAACCCTTCGGGTCGTACCGAGGGAATTTTATGCACTTCCGTGATCCCCTTTGGACAGGAACGAAACTGGATCGTAACAACCTGCAAGGGGTTTTTGAAATATTTTCAATATTTTCAAAATTCTATGGACGATAAATCTAAATAAAATCGTAATTTTATAATTGATATTTTGAGCACATCCTGAGACGGAGGATTCAAAATAATATATTCTATTAAAATTAGAGAAACTTATCTTTATTAGGGACATGTATGTAAAATTAACGTCGTTTGTAAAGCAATCTTCACTGATACGTGTTAGAGGTACTGAGAACTTTTTGGAAAAATGTATGTATTTTTAAGATTAATATTCAAAGAAATTTTCATTTATATGCGTTTTTATAAGGTTTAAAGGGTTACGCCTAGTTGGGATCGAGAAAATGACGTAATTTTCGAGATTCTTTGTTACGTTCTAATAAATACTTATTATGAAATGAAATATACTATGGGGATATAATGAGGGAAATACAGCTCTTATCGTAGAACCAGTTGCGGTAGCCATGATATCTTCCAAACCGCTTATTTAAAGTTAAAACCATAAAAGACTAAGTTAGTACGTTGTATTGTTAAGGGCCTGAAATTTTGATTTTTACATTTTGATATTGAAATGCCAAAGACGAAAAATCGATTTTTCCGACCTATCCAACTAGGCGCAATCCTTTAAAAATGCGGAATTTTCAAACTGTGAAAACAAGTTTTCAAGAAAGTAATATAAATAACATAAAACCCTTCGATATCGGAATCAAAAATGACCCAATTTCCACTCATAATATTCCACATTCTGAAACATCTAACACGAAATTCGACACTAATCCGCACTAAACCGATTCGTTTCTTACAAGGCGCAATTTACTCTGGACAAGCCCCGGCGATCGTGGGTGCTTGGAAAAACAAAAAGTCGACGGAGGAATCATCGAACCGGTTGCAAGATCGTTTTCTTCCAAAACGGTCCCGATTAACGGCGACAAAAACGTCCGACATCCAATCCTAGAAGTGTCGTGCCGCTTTAGGAGACGCATTTGTCCGCAAGAAATGGCGCGCGTGCAAACGGACACGGTACCGGCGACATTAGCCGCGTTTTCAACTAAACGGTACGGGCTTGTTTTCGCTAATTCGACATCGACAGTTCGATCACGATCGATCGGTCGGTTGGCAATACGGAACCGCCTTGTCGCTGAAAGGGAATCGATCTCAACGGGAAACAACGTTCCCACATATCGTTCGATCCAACATTTTCCACGATACAAAATAATTATCAGAAGGATCGAATGCACAAAATTGGATAATATCCTTTTCGAGATTTGAAATTTGGTATCGTTTGCTAGAATATCTGCCACAGATTGGAGGATTGGAAGGTTGAAAATTTGTATGAATTGCAATTCGTGCGATTATTATAATTGGAATAATAACCTTCTTAGTCTATAATCTAAGCGCACAGTATTTAAAAATTGTCTTTGAATTCGTAGCGTTAGACTGCCACGCTAAAAGCGTTGAAAATTTGTTCAGGCAAAGCATTTATTTTGATCAAATTTTACCTATTATTATTCCATTCTTCGTCATTTCTATTATTCAGAATTTCGAGTACCTAATACGACTATTTATAATTTCTATGGAAACTCAAGTGTAGTTATCCCTAGCGTCTATATTCCCTAGTCTTATTTACCTTGGACGAATAATCCCTAGTGCAGTTTTCCCTGGTGTAAATAATCCCTAGTGTCTATGTACCCTGGTGTAATTATCCCTAGTGGAGATATCCGGAGCGTCAATACTTCCTAGTATAATTTTACAGGTTGTAATTTTCCCTAGTATAATTATCCCTAGCGTCTATATTCCCTAATCTTATTATACCTATGGTCAACAATCTCTAGCATAAATAATCCCCAGTGACCCGTACCGTCTTCTTAATAGTCACATTTTAGTTGATTTTGACCCGCAGTCAAAAAAAGGATTGCCGACGCTTGCATTAAATATTTCTCCACCTCGAGCATCGTCCTTGATCGCACGAGAACACCTGCAGATTGTAGTTGAAAAAGCTGAAGAGAATCGAAGCACTCGGTCGAAAGTTCTTCTCCTCTCATTGTCTACCGGCAAGAATCGTCGAGTTCATCAAACCGACGGTATACGTACACGTTCGTGATCGGCTAGTTGGATCTTTCTTTTTCTTTTTTTTTCTCCTCCTCTTTTCTTCCCATGGACCGGTTCCATCGGGAACACTTCCAGCTTTCTATCGTCCATCCCGGCTGCTCCTGAACACCCCTTTGGGATCCGCTTCTGGACGAACAGATAGCCGCTGTCTTCCGCGACAGCGCGATCGGAATTTATTTATTGCATTAGCCGACCGTCACTCACCGGCTCCTTGATTGGTGGTGGTAACAGTCCTCGATCTTTCCCTTCTTTACTCTCCCCCTCCTTGCCGTTCCTGGTCTGCTCTTTAGAGAAGTCGATTCCTGGCGGACGAAGGAGGAATCGAATCGAAGCGGTCGCGCAAAGCTACCCGGTGTAATTATTCTGATTTGTGGCGGACGAATGGCCGTGCGATCGGTGAAAAATCTTGGTGGGTTCTGATTACACCGAGGATCGGTAATTACTGCGAACGCGGTGGGCAGCTTTTGACGGGGACGTTTGTTTTGCCTTTCATTCTGTTCCTGTTGGTTCGCCGGGTGGCCAAGCCTGTCACGACCAACGAGACGGCCAACCTTTTCGTTTTTTTTTTTTCCTTGGATCATCGATGAGCTTGGTGGTATTCCTTGATAGTGGAATGACCATCGAGGCTGGCGGTTAACACGTTGACTGCCACGGTGGTCATCCGTAACCTGGGGCCTCGGATTAACGAACGAAAGGTTGAAGCAAACTTTCAACACGTTAGCGTTTGTACTAATAGCAAGATACTAATTTGATGACATAAAAGTACCACGAAATGACACTTATGGTATATCAGTTTACAGCTTAAAGTTTGGAGAAAATTGCCGCATAAGTGCCCCGTCATTATTCTTGATACAAAATGGCTAGCTCATCTTTAGAACAAATAATAGGTCAACCAACTTGCAGCTTTCAACTAGCAAACTTTTCATGACTGAAAAGTTTCGTAAAATGTCACTTGTGGAATGTCAGCTTGAAGCTTAAAGTTTGAAGAAAATGGCTACATAAGTGCCCCCGTTAATATTTTTAATACAAAATGGCTGGTTCGAATCAATAATAAATCAATCAATTTGTGTACAAGTGATGAATAACGATAGAAGACAATAATCCTGTTTGTAACGTAAGAAGTTCATCTAGCATTAAGGAAGCTGTGCGTAAATTTGCAAAAGTCCATCTCGGAAGGTCCCACTTAGGGATTATTCAAGCTGGCCAAGGGTTAATTACTGCCTTCATCAAACCACCTCCCTTCCTCTTACAAAGTAGCCCTAGACGCGTGCGTGACATCATCGTTCCGTATTCGATTCGCTTTTGCCGGAAAACGGTCGTTCTAGACACTGTAATAACAATTAACGATTCTAATAGAACCCTCGAGCCGTTCAATTACAACGAATCAGAGCATTAAACGTTCGATCGTTCAAATATCCCGTTCGATACACTACGCAATCGAAATCCTAAGCTTTCCCTCGATTTATTTCGAACCAAACCACGAAACGTCCGATCGTTAATTAATTTTTTCCTTCTTCTTTATCTTTTTTTACAGAGACAATTCACGCTTATCCTGCAAGCGCGAGACGAGGCGAGCGCGGGCGTGATCGAGGAAGCGAGTTACAGCGGCATTGTCCTGCCAGGATCCACCTGGCACACTCTCAATCATCAAGGAAGAAACGCTCAGCTAGCTTATCGTGTTCGGGTCCAGTGCGCGGATCATTATTACAACGCGACCTGCACGAAGTTCTGCAGGCCGAGGAACGACATATTCGGCCATTACACCTGCGACGAGAACGGGGACAAGGTGTGCATACAGGGATGGAAAGGTTCCGATTGCGAAATAGGTGAGTCCTTTTTCCACTGTACATCCTTCTTCATAAGTTGATGGTAAATAGGGTGAAACTGTCAAGGATTTTAATGAAACTTTGCATGCTTGGAGAACATCGAAAAATAATCGACACGTATTCTTTTATTTTGGTAATGGTGCGGGTTTAAGGGTAGAAACCACCTTTTGATCGTTAGGGATGGTCTCCAAGCATAGACAGAAAACAATCATTTTACAACAATCGTTTTAGTACAACTGATTCAGAATCTTACGTCAAATTCACAAAATTCAAAACGGTGGTAGAAGTGTGGTTCTCTCACTATTCGGGGTGTTTATTTATAGTAAATCCATTCGCCTCTCACTTTTCAAAAATTTATATATCTTCAATTTTTATAATTATTAATTTATTGAGAATAATTTTTACAGTAATGATATTCCGTAAAAAAGTGTATAATGCATAAAAATTTCTTACACCACGCACACCTTATTACGGCAATAACTGTGCACAAATCGCACACTCAACCTCAACCTATAAAAATATCACCAAGCACCTACTATAAAAAAAAAAAAAACAGTGCGATATATTCTTCTGTAGTTTTTGCTGTTTAATACCGGAAGTACAGAAACGAGTAGAAGGTCGATCATGTATCTGTCGATCGAGGAAAACTACATCGCAATCGCTGGTAAGAAATAGGATTTTTATAAGAAGCTAGAATGACGGGAAAGAAGAAATAAACGATAAGAAAAAAAAAATGGCTACCATGAGACAGCAAACAGTATGCTTTTGTCGTTCTCGCGATCTCGTTGCGTATGCAACGAAGCGTCGCACAAGGTCTTCAACGATATCGGCCACTAAACGATTCCTCGGGTATTTTTTGCTCTCCGATCGCCAGCCAGAGGAATAATTAATCGATCCCCGAAGCGTGAAATCTCGCGTCGCGCTGTTCCGCTCGCTTTTCTCACGGACGGTTGCCTCTGAAACTAACGAGCTACCATGAATCGATCGACACGAATTTTTAACTCGTTGCTTCTCCCTTTTTTCCTTCGCTTACGGCAAAAAGTATATTTGATTAGCATCGCGAAGGAAAACGGAGATATTCGTTCGCTTTAATTACCATGTTGATGCTTGTTAAAGGTATCTATTTAGATCAGGCGTCGTCAAACCGTTTTTGGCTGCGGATAAGAAAACGGTTCGAGTGAATGGGTATTTTCAGTTTGAAACAGTCTGTTAATGACTAATAAGATCAATTTTATTGAGAAAACTGTTGCAATATGTTAAAAAGGTTTTACCGTTTGAGTAATATTTGAAAATTACTAGGGATTATCAAAAATAGGGGTATTTGATATCAGGGATTATTGGAACTAGGGGTAATTACGGTAGAAAATATTTACCCTAGGGATAGTTACGCTAGTCTATATTTACAGTAGGGAATATTTTCACTAGGGATTATTTATACTAGGGATTATTCATGCAAGGTATAATAAGACTAGGGAATATAGATGCTAGGGATAATTATACTAGAGAAAATTACAACCTGCAAAATTATACTAGGAAGTACTAACACTAGGGAGTACTGACCCTCCGGATATCTACACTAGGGATAATTACACCAGGGTATATAGTCGCTAGGGATTATTTACACCAGGGTAAACTGCACTAGGGAATATTGAAACTAGGGATTGTTGACCCTAGGTATAATAAGACTAGGGAATATAGATGCTAGGGATAATTATACTAGAGAAAATTACAACCTGCAAAATTATACTAGGAAGTACTAACACTAGGGAGTACTGACGCTCCGGATATCTACACTAGGGATAATTATCCCACCACGGTATATAGTGTCACACCTGGGCGACTCGGAAATGGAAATGTTAAACAGTAGAAAGAGTGAAAATTTTTTAGAAATCTATTTTCGAACGCGATCCCCCACTTTGCAGGTGGTGAAAATCTTGGATTTCAAAGTTGTTCCGAGGTTAAAACACACGGGTGTCCATTTACGTATTTGCACGATGTAATAAATGTCCGGCGGATTCTCGCTTTCCCCTTAAGACTTTGATGTACTTGACAGGACACTGGTGGAAAGAGTGCTATCTCCTCTTTTGAACCGTCGGATAACTCTTCGCCGTTTACAGTTAGCGAAACGTGTACGTAATTGTTTTTTTTTTTCTTTCTCTTTTTTCGGCTAGAAGCAACCAGCTTCCCTGGTTTTATTTATTGCCAGCTGGCGACGATATCGCGTGTTCGATTAATCAAACGCAATAAAATTCGAGGAAGTTACGAAAAGCTGTTTGCAATTCAATTACACGCGGGGCGCCTTCGGTTTTCCTCTTGTCCACAAATCACGGGATGAAACGAACTTTTGCCGTGGCGATTTTGTCGGAAACAACTTCTGAAATATCGCCGGGGTTATTCTAATCGATGGACTGAAGATCTTTGCCCAATTAACGCGTTTTGAAAATATGTTTTGACAAAATATTTGAAATGCAATATCTACGCAACAAATGGCTATAATCGAGAAATTCCAACGGAGTTTCAAAGTGTACGGTCTCGACTTTAAGACCGTTAGCCAGTTCTTGTAGGTTTTACCACATTTTGGTTACAATTTTCATTTTCGCACATTTTTCTGGTATCAGTTAATGCAAGAACTAATACGGTGGAAGGGTGTCTCTATGATATCTGATAATTTAAGGTTAAAGCTGACTGCTCCTGCTGATCAAATTTCTAAATTTTAAATTTCCAAATCTCAAATTTTTTAATTTCCAAATTTGGAACTTCCAAATCTCAAATTTCTAAATTTCAAATTTCCAAGTTTCTAAATTTCCAAATTTCAAACTTTCAAATCTCAAATTGCTAAATTTCAAATTTCCAAGTTTCAAATCTCAAATTTCCAAATATCAGATTTCTAAATTTTAAGTTAACAAATTACCAAATTCCGAACATTCAAATCTCAAATTGCTAAATTTCAAATTTCCAACTTTCCAAATATCAAATTTCTAAATTTTAAATTTCCAAAGTTCAAACTTTTCGTATGGACGGCGTCGCGTCGGTGCGTGAACCCGGCGATATCAAGATTAAAAAATAAATGTTGTAATATAATATAATATAATTGAGCCCTCGCTCGCTACCGGTTGAACGGAAAGGACAGCAAAATCGGCGCCGCGGTCAAACTGTTAAACGTAAAAATGTCCACGCTAAGAATAGAATAAAATTTGACGAATGAAATTTTCCGCTGGACGTGATAAAAATTATACAGAGTGGACTCGATCAGTTTCACTTTTGTTGCTTAGTCTTCGCGGTAACGATAAAAATCCATGATAGCGATTAGATTTTGAAAGACGATCGATCAATGATCGGTGAAGTTTTGGAAGACGGTTCCAGGGTAATTGGTTCCACGTGGAGTTCAGTCCGTTGTTGAAAAGAAGCGGCACCAGCGAAACACACGAATTATCTCGAAGCGTGCCTCAATGGGCGGACGTTAGACGCATGTCGTACGATCGTATAAAGGTAGCAACATCACGCCAGATCCACTCGTACAATGCTGGCCCGACTAATATGGCAAGCTCTTTCTTCGTTGCTTAATCGTTACTTCCGTCTCCCTGTGGCAGCGACTCATCCGTCCCGTGGCAGTATTACACGTCTCGTATCCCTCCACGATCGTCGCCGTTTTCGAAAGGCACCGACCACGTTCAATCGGCCAAATCATTCCTTTTGTTCGAGCTAACGATACGTGATCCGACGTTAAGAATGATTGGAGACTTTCTTAAATAAAATACCCCGATGTTCTTTCAACATGTGCAACATTGAGATATTTTCTATGAAATTTTAACACTTTACCGACCGGTAGCCTGTTTATAGGCTTATATGCAACCGCTACCCGGTCGGTAAAGTGTTAAGAACGGAAGGGTATTTAAGTTAGATTTTGTGAGATATGGAAATATTAATTGTGCAAACTCGTAATTTTAATTCTAATTAAAAATCCTGGAGATTTCCAAATTCTTCCGTTACAAATACACGAATATTTCAGAAAACAAGGCTGCAATTATTCTTAATTTCACTGATAATTAATTTGAAATCAACAAGTAAGCTTATTGCTCGTTATTACCGACGTGATAATTATATAATCATTACCTTTCGTGAGTTCGAACGTTAAACGCGATCGAGCATCGATCGTTGTCCAAGGTGGAAAGATTTCGTTCATTTTCTTTTTTATTTTAAAGCCTTCAATTGATTCGAACCGGTGAAAATGAGCCGGAGAAAGTAGAACGGTACAATGTTGCTGTTTCGAGCGGCACAGCAATTAGCGATCAGGATAATATCGTGCGAAACAAAACTGTTCCAGTTTGCGGCTTCGAAACGAGCAAGAACCGCGCTAAAGTCCGATCCTGATGACTTTGAAACGATTTCAGGATTCCTCTTGATAAAACACCACGATGAAGAATAACGACGAGAACGTATAGCCAGTTTCCCTTGACACTGTGAACTTTAAGAACGTCTCGCTTGCTTTTAACCTCATCGCTCGATTACTGTGGAGATTAATCGAAAAACCTCAATTAATAATATTACTTACCTTTAATAATATTACTATATGATAATATAGTAGGCTGGTATTATGGTACCATAGTAGCATAGTAACATAACAATATATAGTAACACGGTAGCATGGTAACATAGTAGTATGATGGCATTGTAGCATTGTAAGATAGTAGCATAGTAGCGTTGCAGCATTGTAGTATAGTGGGATAGAAGCAACGTGGATTAATGACATGGTAGCATTGTAGCATGGCGGGATGGTAACACAGTAGTATGGTAGTATTGTAGCATAGTAGCACGGTGGGATAGTAATATAGTAGTATGGTAGCATTTCAGCATTGTAGCATAATCGGATAGTGGCGTGGTGGGATTTTAGCATAATAACGTAGTGGCGTTGTAGCATAGCAACATAGTAGCATTGTGACATGATGGGATAGTGATATAGTAGTGTGGTAGCATTGTAGCATGGTAAGATAGTAGGATAGTAGCATCGCAGCATTGTAGTATAATGGGATAGTAGCGTGGTGGGATTTTAACTTAGTACCATGGTAGCCTAGTAACATAACAACATAATAACATAGTAACATTATAGCATAGTAAGATGGCACTACAGTACGATGGTAGTATAGTAGCGTGGTAGCATTGTAGTATAGTGGGGTAGTAGCAACGTGGATTAATGACATAGTAGCATTGTAGTATGGCGGGATAGTAACATAGTAGCTTGGTAGTGGCGTGGTGGGACAGTAACATAGTATAATATAGTAAGTATAGTAATATAGCAATATAGTAGCATAACAATTTTGTACAATAAACGTTGGAACTCTGTCAGAGGAGAAGGGTTAACGATACGGACTGATCATATATTGTCTTTGCTCGTCAATTACACACGTTCCACTTTCGTCGAACGTATAGAAGACGAAAAAGAAAGAAAGGAAGGACAAACGATCCCCAATTAGAAGGACCTATCGGTGGAAATCGTGTACTCGTGAGACGATGAAGAGCCCGGTTAACTCGGTTTAGCTAGAAGGGGAAGAACTGGCTCCGACATTTTTGTCACGCTGTGAAAGGTCAATACGAGAATTTCACTCGTGCATCGTCTTCACACGAGGTCTATGCATCTCGTGCAACACCGTTTCTCGAGAGTGGAGCCTGTTTCTGGAGCCCGATGCCAACGTTCGTTTGCATTTGACCCCCTTTTCACCGTTGTGTGGATATCATTAAATCGTTGTCGAGGTATTTTTAATTTTTATATGGGAATCACGGATTAACGCTAGAAAAAGTCTGGTTGCTTTCGATGCGACACAGATAAGAAATCGATTAGCGAGATTGATGTTAATAGGACGTTGATGTAATTTCGAGAATAGCATAGGTGCGCGCAAGAGTTTTAAATTTAAATAAATTCCCGCCTGTTCGTACAAATCATTGAAGATCAAATAACTTCGCACGAAAATGAAGCAAAGGTATGATCATTGCTATGTGATCCAACATCAATAATTGTAATAAAATCCTATAACTCGTTTTGATGATATTCATGGAAGTGTGTCAATAATTAAAAATAATAATTCTAATTCAAGAGCGGTAAGGTTTAAAGGACACGTGCCGTTTGATCGATCAAACTCTTGCATTTATTCAAGAAATAATCTCGATTATGGAAACAGGTCAGGAAAACCATTGAATATATTATATACACGGCGATGTATACATATATAAATCGTGAAATATCGCGTCCATAGCGAATGGGTATAAAATAAGCAAAACGTTCGCTCTTTCACAGAGAGATTATCGATGCCTCGAGCCCGTGGCAAAGGTAAACGTTGCACGTGAAAGTCGTGAACCTTCACCTGTAATCCGATTCTTCGCGCGTCTGTTACCCGTTCACCAGATCGGGAAAGATGAAAATATAGAAGCAGCGGGTGTACGAAGATGTATTGCGCCGTTTAATTCCCTTACCGTTGGTGGATTAACAAGCAAGAAGAAGAAGAAGAAGAAAAAAAAAAGAAAATAACAATCCCATAGACGTTGTAACAGTACACACTCTTGGCTAGATTTATGGTGTCTGTACGACGAGGAAAACGGTACCCTATGGTAAAGTGGCGTTAATTTCAGATGCTGTGCGCTTGAAATATAATTTTCGGTGAAAATTCAATTCGAATCTTAAAATAGATAATTTTAAATACAATTGGTACATTATACCATGTACTGTGTAAATGATATACCATAAACCATACGTCGAACGGAAAGATTTTTAATTTATAAAATAGCTAACACGTAGCTAGCTATAATCGTCTTTCAAAGATTTCATTTATATTGGATTAAGCGAAAAGAAATGTCGTTTAAATTTATTTACAAAAATGGTAAGCAACTCTTCGATGACCCTGACAATAGTCCGCGCCTCCCAGTTCAGAAACCGCTGATTTACACAAAAAGTAGAATCGTGTAAACAAAGCACCGTGGAAATCGGTGGATAGATTTCATTTTTCTTATACCAAACGTCCTGTAATCGTCGCAAACCCTAGTCACTGGATTTCTCCCTAGCCTAACATCATCACTGATCCTGCGCGATGCAACGAACACGACGCTGTTGATACTCGGTTATCCTAGAACACCTAGCAATGCTTGTCCGAGCAGCTTAGGTAACGGTAAAGAGTCGGTAACGTGGTCGTTTTGAAAAAAGAAAAAAAAAAAGAAAGAAACGTTTCGAGAAGGTACGCGTATGTCGGCATGATTTTTCGTTTCACGCTCAGAAGGATAATCCTTCTCTCTGTCACTTCTCATCCGTCTTTCTGTCCCCTCGGCTAATTGAGTTGCTCGGCCCTGACCAGGGATCGCCGTCGTGTCTCGCGTCCCCGGTGCACTCTGCTCCTTTCGAAAGTGTCGTTTCCAGAGATACGGTGCCTCGGCTTCACGAAATTAGATTTCGTCATCCACGCCACCTGTGTAAAAAGACACGACCTCGTGGGCCCGGCCTCCGCTGGATACCCCCTCGGAGATATATGAAACGTCGACGATCGTATAATCCGTCGGCGAACACGGAAAATAATCCGACGCTTGTACTTTCGTGGCCGTGGGCGGATTAATTGTTTGTGTTTTAACTTCCATTCACGGACGCCTTTTGTCCCGGAGCCGGTTATTGTTCGTCCAGGGAAGATTATTCCTTTGGAAAGTTGTTTGAGTTACGAGCCACGGTGGCTCTTCTTCTTTCTGCGCGTTTCGGGCTAGATTGTGGGGAAGGGGAGCGAGGGGAAGGATGAAGGGAAGCGATAAAAGAGATATTCAATATGGTCGATGGTGGTACCAGGATTCAGGATTTTACAGAACAGTAATTAATGTATTTAACGAAAATTAACAAAAATCTGTATCCATCATCCCACGGCTGGATTTTTCATAGAATTATGTTTCTTGTTTTTATGAAACATCGCGTTAACGAATTGTGTTCAAATGTTTCAGCTGTCTGCAAAGAAGGCTGCCACCCGGTGCACGGCCACTGCAACGTAAGCGGCGAATGTAAGTGCAGGCACGGTTGGCGGGGTGAACTCTGCGACCAGTGCACCCCGTATCCCGGTTGCAAGCACGGCTACTGCAATGGTTCCAGTTGGCAGTGCATCTGCGACACGAACTGGGGCGGTATACTCTGCGACCAGGATCTGAATTATTGCGGCACCCATGAACCGTGCCAGAACGGGGGTACCTGCGAGAACACGGCCCCGGATCAGTACAAGTGCACCTGTCCCGAAGGATTCTCCGGACCCACCTGCGAGAAGGTGGACAATCCTTGCGCCTCCAATCCCTGCGCCAATGGTGCGACCTGCAGGGAACTCGGCGAGAGCGCTCACTGCGAGTGCGCCCCAGGTTTCACGGGACATTATTGCACCACCGATGTCGACGAGTGCGCCTCGCAACCGTGCCAGAACGGAGGTACCTGCGTCGATGGTAAAAATGGGTTCGTGTGCAACTGTCCGGCCGCCTGGCAGGGTGTCCTATGCCAGTTCGACGTGGACGAGTGCGCCCTGAAAGAATCCCCGTGCAAGAACTCGGTGACCTGTGTGAATCTGGCTGGCGACTACAGGTGAGTTTCTTAAAATATCCAATAATTGCCCTCTTCAACAACGTCGGATCCTTCTTATTCCTTATCTGTTTCAGGTGTCGTTGCAGAAGCGGCTTCACCGGCAAGAATTGCACGAAGAACATCAACGACTGCGTGGGCCAATGCCAGCACGGTGCGCTGTGCATCGATCTGGTCGACGACTATCACTGCAGCTGCACCGCGGGCTACTCGGGCAAAGATTGTGACGTGGACATCGACGAGTGCGCCTCGAAACCTTGTCAGAACGGCGGCGAGTGCAGGGACCTGGTGAACGCTTACGAGTGCGTGTGCCCGGTCGGTTTCACCGGTTATCAGTGCGAGATCGACAGGGATCACTGTAGCCCGAATCCCTGCAGAAACTCGGCGCCCTGC
Source organism: Stelis phaeoptera (assembly GCA_943735885.1). NCBI lineage: Eukaryota > Metazoa > Arthropoda > Insecta > Hymenoptera > Megachilidae > Stelis > Stelis phaeoptera. The sequence continues at coordinate 5,504,173 of OX030939.1, read as the reverse complement.
TTCAAAACGCAGACCGATTACTATTGTCACTGTCCGGAGAAATGGCAGGGAAAGAATTGTTCCGAGCCTGCCTCTCACAATCCACAATTCGGCGTCATGGAGGAGGAAGCTGGCTGCGGTAGCGAGGGCACACCTTGCGGGGGCAGGGGCAAATGTAGCGGGGGCAGATGTATCTGCGACCCCGGCTACACAGGGATGCACTGTCACGAGAACATCAATGACTGTCGGGGTAATCCTTGTTTGAACGGAGGGACCTGTGTCGATTTAGTGAACTCGTTCCAGTGTATCTGCAGGGAGGGATGGACCGGGGATTTGTGTGACCAAGGTAAAAAATCGTTCATATTTTCCTAGCCCTAATGGGATTATTTGAATTATTTGCGATCGTGCCTTCTACGATTTACATCTGACCAAATTTCAGACGTGGACGAGTGCACCAACTCACCTTGTCGCAACAACGGTACCTGCGTGGACGGCGTCGCCGACTTCACCTGCATCTGTCGGGGCGGTTGGAAGGGCAAGACCTGCGCGCTCCGGGCTGGCCACTGCGAACCAGGTACCTGTCGTCACGGAGGTACCTGTCAAGATCGCGGCGACGGATTCACTTGTCACTGTCCTCCAGGTTGGGAGGGCGCGGCCTGCCACATAGCGTCACCAGCGTGCGCAAGCGATCCTTGCGAGAACGGGGCTACCTGCGTGAACACCGCGGACGGCAACTACAGGTGCGTGTGCCGGGAGGGCTTCGAGGGACCTAACTGTCGTCGGGACGTGGACGATTGTCAACCCTTGCCCTGCTTGAACGGCGGCAAATGCGTCGACGGGATCAACTGGTTCAGATGCGAGTGCGCCCCGGGCTTCACCGGTCCAGACTGCCGTATAAACGTGAACGAGTGCGCCAGTGACCCGTGCATCGGCGGCTCCACCTGCGTGGACGGTATAGCGAGCTACTCCTGCGTTTGCCCGCCAGGAAGGACCGGAACACGCTGCGAGATTCGCACGGCCGGTGGGCCGGGTTGCATGGTCGCTAGCTGGGACGACGACTGCAACATCTGCGAGTGTCGCAACGGGAAGAAGCAGTGCAGCAATATTTGGTGCGGACCTGGTAACTGTCTGAACGGCACCTCGTGTCTGGCTCACGAGGTCTGCGTGCCCAGTCCCAGCGAGAGTTGTCTGTCCCCGCCGTGTCCAGCCTGGGGGGAATGTCGGCCAGTGGAAACCGGCAGAAGGGTCGGTCCACCCGCGCTGCCTGCGCCGCCGTCCTGTTGGCCAGGACAAGCCACCCCAGGACCGACTTGCTCCAGACTCACCATCCTCCTCAGGAGAGACACTCTGGCCGCCGGCACCTCGGTCGAGATACTCTGCAGACGTCTAAGGAAGCTTCTGGCCGATCCAAGAAGACCTCAACTGATAGTCCTTCTGTGCGATCTAAAGCCAGGCGACAACGACACGGTGGAGGTGACCATCTTTTCCGAAGCTGCCGCGGACGCCGCCAGAGATCTTGGCGAGGCCCTGAGCCGACCTCTGGGCAGACCACTCGCTCTGGCCTCCGTGTTGGAGGTCAAAGTGGAGACGGCGCTGCTGAGCGAGCCCAGTTCCGTGAACGCTGGTAGCGCGAGCAGCTACGTGGCCGTGTTGGGCGGTGCTCTGGCTACGATCCTGGTCCTGGCGTTGTTCGGTGGACTGTGGTACCTTCGATCGATCAGACAACGATCCAGCCTGACCGCAACAACCAGCAGCGAAACCTCGTTGCACAGACATCGCAGCGATCTGGACGAGAAGTCCAACAACCTTCAGAACGAGGAGAACCTGAGGAGGTACGCGAATCCCTTGAAAGATCAGGACCAAGGCGAACCCAGGGTTTCCGTCGTAAGACCTCTATCGGGTACTTCGTTGGGACCTCTGAGCACCGCCGAAGAAAGCTTGGAGATGGTCTCCGAGGAAGGCAGACATCGTCTGCCGCCGCTCTACAAGCCTCCCAGCGCCGAGGCTAGGAACAACACGGCCAGCTTCAGCTACGAGGAAGGACCCCACAAACCGTACAGCAAACCCAGACTCCAGGAACCGTCGTACTCTCATCAGCAACCGGGCACCAGCCAGACGTCCGGGCCGCACCAAGTGCTAACGGTGCACGTGTAACGTGCCATCGTCAACGATACCGGAACAACGAACGTCCACGTGCCGAAGACGAACGAAGACGACGAAGACATCGAAGAAATGTGCCAGCAGAGGTCTTTCATACATGTTCCAAACGTACTTGCAGACACTCGAAAGACAAAATATATCGCAGATTTCTCAAGTGTCAGACTTTGACGGTGACATCGACATTCTTTTGCTGTGGATGCGGCTGGAAAACAGGGTTGCAGAGAATCAACAGAAATCCTTTAATTTCAATGCTTCTCTGTGTCCCTTCTTTCGGCCCTCGCTGTCCCACGAATCACGACAATAACATATCGACGGATATATAATTATATTGATAACGCCGAGCTGTTTGATCGTTGTACATATGTACATAGCCCGTACTTATTAATTTCGCTAAGCCTGTATCCACCTCTGAACGCCGTCGTCCTTGCGACTCCCTTAAGCCCTAGATAAGACTATCGACGTTGTATCCGCGTTTAACCGTAGTCAGGCCCGATACACGCTCAAGGCCCGTTCACAATTGCTCCTCTATGATATAAAATCGTGTTTCGTACTCAATATTGTCACGATGGACGATGCTTTTTTAAATGTTCGGGAAGTACACCGTCGTGAGGACCATCGTGCAGACTTTCCCAAAGAAAATGGTGCCATCAGGGAGAAATACTCCACCGCTCGTCCCATTACTCAGAAATTACTGTAAGTGTATTATCTATTAGGTTGTCCCAAAAGTTCCTCTCGCTTTATTAATAAATAACGGATGTGCAATGCTTTACGTTTCACATCATGTTATCGAGTTATATACGATTAGCTTTGGCCAGTTATCTTCTTCCCTTTCTCCGAGAAAGGGACAGATAGGGACAGAAACTTTTAGTACAACCTAATATTTCGCTTGGTATTCGTTTCAAAGGGGTTTGGTTGATTTCGTAAAAATGTAAATGATCGTGCCAAGGTATAGTCTCTAAGACAGAAGACGACGTAAACCCTAGATCACCATTTTCCTTAGGAAAGTCTTGCGATGTTATTTGATTTCATCTTACGTCGTTTTATCAAAAGAAGAGCGATCTGTTCTCCCTAATTGCTATAAGTAAACGAACCAATATTTTCCCCTGACGTTTCTCTACGTTTATCCGAACCTAACAAATCTCGTCTTAAATGACCAAACGTTACTCGACCGGGCCCAACATGTGTATCGGACCTAATTCGTCGTGCTCCTTTCGTATTATCCCGTGAAATTATCCAAGGAGCATCATCGCTAGCGTGTAGCACGTAGATCGATGTCCTCGAGTAATTATTGTGATACCCGATAAAAGGGGAAGAACCCGAGCGTAGGATTACTACTCTCATCCCGTGGCATCCTTTTGGAAACCGCGAATCGAACTTTCACCTCGCAAACGCGACAAAGTGCCGACATTTCGATCCACGTTTCGTTAAAGGTACCACGAAGAGTTGGTCCCTTTTTCAAGATGGCGTTCGACGAGAGCGTTCGTCAAGCTTAACGATATGAATAGCTACGATTGTAAATAGACCCACGCGAATAGCTCCAATCATTTCCTTTCGCCTTCCTTTGATTTATTCCTTTTGGTCCCCCCTACCTCCTTCTCTTTCGTCCCCCTCGAACCCCGTTTTAGATGTGCAATTTTATTTCTCTTTGTTCTCTTAAGTGCCCGGTCCTTTCGACCCTTTCGTAGACAACCGATCTGAACGGAAGTTTCGGATGTTTCAAGCTTCTTGCATAAATTGTTCTTATACAAAGTTTGCTTGGTTTTATAAGGAAAATGGCGGGTATTCTTAGATACCGGAATAGAAAAAAGTATTAATCCGAACACGTACGGCCCGTTGCTTGCGAAAGGGTTAACGAGACGAAAAATCACGTAAGTTCGTATTAAGTTGTACGTAAGCTGAAGATATTTCTTTTTTCTTTTTTTTTTTTAATAACAGATAGTTTATTTTATAAAGAAATCTATATTATTATACAAAATATATAGAAGCGATGAGAAAAGTAAAAAATATATATATATATATGAATAAATATATATATATATATATTTATATTATTTTATATTATATTATATTATTTTTTATTCGATTGCCTTTGTATTCATTGTTGCGAGATCACGGACAATAGTTCCAGGCTTATATAAACGTTTCTCCGATCGATCGAACCGACTCGATCGTACAAGAAAAATCTGAAAATTTTTGATAGAAAACAGAGAAGGTACGAGATAAGGCTAATGTCCTTGGTCCCTGATTAAATAGGTAGCTAATGAACAATCCACGCGTTGTGATCGAACCCCGTGTCAGATAACGAAGGAAGCTCGAGTGAGTGCGTGTAAATAATTATTAAGCTCCCTTCTGCTAAGAACTTCCCCTCACGTCCCTCCTCCCAGCCCCTGAATTATCACGTTGACTGCCACGATGGTCACCTGCGATCACACCTGATGCCTCGAACTTTGTACAGTTGAGTAATTAGTTAAACGAAGGAACGAGCTTCGAGTGGTGTTGATATTAAATTGATAATGCGAGATTTAATAGGTAAATTAATTGAGATGTGTGAGTCAATTAATCGTTAAGGTGAAATTTGCAAATTAGTCGACCTTCAAATATTCGATAGTTGGTTGATCTGTGAGTTTGAATTTTGCAAATTAATTAATTTTGTAAACATAAATTTGCTAATTAGTCGATCTACGAGCTCCAATTAGCAAGTTAACAAATCTGAAGGCTTAAATTTGTAAATTAACAATTCTGAAGGCATAAGTTAGTAAATTAACAAATCTGGAAGCTTAAATTTACAGATTATTTAATTTTGCAAACTCAACTTTGCTAATTAGTCGATCTACTAGCTCAAATTAGCAAGTTAACAAATCTGGACGCTTAAATTTGCAAGTTAACAATTATGAAGGCGTAAATTAGTAAATTAACAAATCTAGAAGCTTAAATTTGCAAATTAGCTAACTTATCAAACTCAAATTTGATAATTAGTCGATCTGCGAGCGTAAATGAACAAATTACCAATTTCGAAAGCTTAAATTTGCGAATTAATTAATCTCCAAGCTTTAATTAGCAAATTATCAAACCTGAAGGCTCGAATGTGCAAACTAACAATTCTAAAGACATAAATTACCGTATTAACCAATCTTGAAGCTTAAATTCGCAAGCTAACAATTTTACCAACTTAAATTAACAAATTAACAAACCTAAAGGCTTAATCTAACAATTTAACAAACCTAGAAGTTTAAAGAATTTGCAAATTAACAAATTTACAAACTTCGATTCGCAAACACGGTCCTTCTGCAAACCGAAATTTGAAAATGAATCACAAACATAAATTAGTAAATTACTTCATCGCAATCCCGATAATTGATGTTTTCACACTCCGAACCATAAATTCGATAAAATCTTTAATGTATCTTGTTACACCTGTGAGTTTCCATCGCGGCAGTCAACGTGTTATCAACTTGTATGGTTTTCAACGACAACAACGACGATGATGATGAATGTTTCAATAAAAAGTACAACCCTTCGATATTGGTCTCGTATTCATTTTTATTGCACCCAAACCCGCTGTTCGAACAAATTCTTTCACGTGAGTGGCCAAGAGGTGTCGATGTCCGCGCAGGTTGCATCCAAATCACCGGGAACGCAGAATCGTTGGTGAACGTGCCTTCCGGGAACGATTACCACCAGAAGAAACAGTACGAGCCAGAACAACGTGTTCCTTTCTTTATTTCTCTTTATTCCTTGTAATCGGAATCCTTTACATATACACAGCGTTGCATTTCAAAATTCTATAACAATTAATTTCGGATTCTTTCGTATTTTTGGTTCGTGTTCTGTAGTCGTTTGAAAGGAAAGTCTCTTCTTCAAATAACGTACGTATGTAAAAGTTAAATTAGTGCTTTGAATGACTTTTGTCATGATTGATTTTGTAATTTAACGTACAAATTGGACATTTTTTTATATAGCATAAATAATTGATTTGTGCGGTAGAAAGAAGGTAATTTAATCAGTAACTGTCTGAAGTTTACATTCTCTAAAATTAGATTTTATTCAACACATGGTGTTTTTTGGTAGTAAAGTGGAGAACACTGCACTGCGACGAAGTCTGATGGTGAGTCCTATACCCACAGAAACTTCATTTTTGCAATTATCGAAGCGTCGTTTTGGAATGATGAAATCGTCTCTCTCTCTCTCTCTCGCGTATGGCGTATACCTACGTGGCCCCTGTTGCTTGTGTGAGTGCACGCACGCAGGCATGGCACACGGAGTCTACCCCTAAGAAATGGAGTGGTAGCTTTGTTTTTGCGTTACTCAATTCAATCAAGTTGTTGAATTGGGTAATCAAATTATTGAACTCAGAAATCGAATTATTGAATTCAAAAATCAAATTACTGAATTCAAAAATTGAATTATTAAATTCAAAAATCAAATTAATGTATTTTTTGTATTTTGTATAATGTATTCTAATGTATTTTTAATGTATTTACAAGTTGTATGTATCAGAAAGTTTAAATAAAAGTTAAATAAAACGAATATACTGCATATTTATTTAATAAACCTTTCCTGAACGATAAAAACCATGGCGGAACATTGCACAAAAGTTTCGATACTTAAAAGATAAAACACACAGCGGCTAGCAATTATTATTATAAGACTGATAAAATTCCAAGAAATCGCTAAAAATTCAAAGAACCCGCCAAAACCGTAAAACTGTGTGCCACCTCCTCGAATCTTATGTTCTCCTGATACAATTTATCAAATTTCCGCATTTAAGTTTCTCGAGAACGGTTTCCGGGAATTCCTAGAATTTGACGTCATTTCTTGGAATCGGCAAAATTCTAGGAATTGACGTCATCAAAATTCCAAGAAGTGGCACGAAATACCTCCTCGCAACTTATGTTCTCCTGATACAATTTTTCAAAATCGGACTTTGATATTTCGCGATTCAAGTTCTCGGAAATTCCTGGAATTTGACGTCATTTCTCGGAATCGGCAAAATTCTAGGAATTTGACGTCATCAAAATTCCAAGAAGTGGCACGAATACCTCCTCGCATCTTATGTTCTCCTGATACAATTTTTCAAAATCGGACTTTGATATTTCACGATCCAAGTTCTCGGGAATTCCTGGAATTTGACGTCACTTCTCGGAATCGGCAAAATTCTAGGAATTGACGTCATCAAAATTCCAAGAAGTGGCACGAATACCTCCTCGCAACTTATGTTCTCCTGATACAATTTTTCAAAATCGGACTTTGAGATTTCGCGAACCAAGTTTTCGGGAATTCCTGGAATTTGACGTCATTTCTCGGAATCGGCAAAATTCTAGGAATTGACGTCATCAAAATTCCAAGAAGTGGCACGAAATACCTCCTCGCAACTTATGTTCTCCTGATACAATTTTTCAAAATCGGACTTTGGTATTTCGCGAACCAAGTTCTCGGGAATTCCTGGAATTTGACGTCATTTCTCGGAATCGGCAAAATTCTAGGAATTGACGTCATCAAAATTCCAAGAAGTGGCACGAATACCTCCTCGCAACTTATGTTCTCCTGATACAATTTTTCAATTTCGAACTTATAGATTTCGTGAAAGAGGTTCTCGGAGATTCCTGGAATTTGACGTCATTTCTTGGAATCGGCCAAATTCTCGGAATTTCGATGACGTCAAATTTCAAGAAGTGGCACGAATACCTCCTCGCAACTTATGTTCTCCTGATACAATTTTTTTTATTTTTGATTACAATACTATTGATTTTTGGATTTGGCTTGTTTTCGCAGTGATTTTTGGAATTGTTGGAAAGGTGTTTATAAATAAATACTCAATTCCATGTTCTGTTATTGTACATTTATTGATTATATTATTTTAATAATATAACAGTATAATACAATGTAATTCTCTTACGATCTAGTAGTATATTACAATTTCAATTTACAAATGTATGATTTATATTTATATTATGTGATGCATATGTTGAAGTTCTCTGTGTTCATCTTGTTTCCATTTGCGAATCGCACTGAAGATTTGTATGATTTGCCACTTACGCTGTGTTCTTCAGTGTTTGTTGAATAGGTGCAAGACGGAAGATTTTGAGAATTCAAAATACCAGAATTGAACGTACGAACGTACGATCTACAGCTCGTCGGTGATGTCGATTTTTAGGGAAAACCACACTTTTGTGCATTAATGATGGCTGCAGATCGTTCTTAAATTGCTATGAAATGCGAATGATAGGCTTAGAAGTTGCTAAACACGATAAAACGAAATTAGATTTTTCGCGATTACCTATTAAAAAAAAAACTTTGTTACCATTTGAGTATCACTGCTGGTGTTACCGACACAGTTAGAATAGGAATCCTGCTGTGTCGCTCCTATGACGATCGTGACGCCGAAAGTATATACCCAGTAAGCAGAAAATTGTATGATACTTGTTAATCGCAATATGTTGCTATGCTATGCTAATAAGTTTTCCCTTACGCCGGTAACAGGATGCATTTCACATCCCCTCAATTGCGAGACCAAAGAGGCACTTTCTGGAACTGTAGTTGCACTTCTGTCCAACGAACTATAGTCACTTATGTGTCAGAGGTTGGTGCCCCTGGCGCGCGAATTGTACCAGAAGAAATTTCTTCTATAAGAACGTACACTTTTATTTTTCACAAAGTTTTGAAATTCAAATTGCAAAATCGGGCTCGATAGCGCGATGCGGAATGATATAAAGAATATGAAGAAACAAAAATTGTGAAGAAACATTGCTTCTCTTGTAAAAACTAAGTTGCTAAATTGGGCTGGTTGGGTATCGCTCTGTCTTTGTTTCTCCTACTGCTTCTATATTTTCCTCTCTATCTCTAGCTAGAGATTTTCAATTTCATCGCATGGAGTCCCCAAGATCAATTCGAACTTGGCCCGTCACTCCCACGATATGTTATCTATGCTATTTTTAAAATGTTTTATTTTAATTAATTTGATTACATTTCACTTAAATAATAAAACCATATAAGTTCTACTTATCTGCATGTATATCACTTTATTCAGTTATAAGGATTTTCATATGAAATATTACATAAAAAAAATCAAGTGTATATAGACTTAATAAAGAAATTTTTCATATTCTCCTAACTATTATGTTAATAAATTAAATTGTCAATTACTTTTATGCGACTTGTTCAAATATGTGCCGTCTGTACGAATGAGTTTGAAGAAAGATATACACAATTTCCGTTTATGAGTACTTCCGGGCTGATACCATGATACGTATATCTCATCTCCGTATTTGTACCCTTTATGGGTAAATATTCACAAAACACCCAGATGTCCTGTAGAGATGTTTACTACATTTTCGTGGCAATGTATTAATCCTATGGTTTCTGTCTACGTTTAAGATAAATGAATAACAGTAATGTAGTACTGAAAATGATAATAATCGTGTAATATATATTTATATATACTCATTAGTATATACGTAAGATTGGTTATTCATAGAACGTAGTAATTATCATGGCTCAATGTAAATTAACACCCCGTGAGTTTATAAATAATGCTTTTTCACCCCAAATTGCTGTGGTGTGTTCAACTGCAGCCGATGCTGTGTGTCAGAAAAATAATTTATCATTCGTTGAACTTTTGCAACCATTCTGCAAATTAAACACCGAGGGTAAGAATCTCGCAGTTGTTATAAAGCATTAGAATATATAATAAATGACAAGTGTATATATGCAACACAAATTTCATACTGTCAATTTATATACAGGCATATTTTCATTTTCATAGGTCATTTTAAAGATCCACAAGGAAATACTATAAGCGTTAGAAATCTTCGTCTTTTTATACAAGATGTTAACGCGCATCCTCCAGAACCTAGTATTGCTAGAAAGATGTTAAACGAAGCAGTCAGTTCTACTGCTTGCGAACATACGACTACTGTTCGAATTGGAACAACAGATCTTGATATTCCTGTCTCGGTTCCATGGTTTGAAGCATGGAGGGAAATGTTTTTAAGCGTTCAATTCCCATCAGATCATGAGTTTACAAAACACTTTCTGGCTTGTATGATAGTTATTTCTACATCGGAGGATAATCCTTTGGAAAAAATACAAAATATGGGTGCACAATTACATCAAAGTATACCTGGAAAATTACCAAAATGGTTTAATAACAATACACTTAGATATTACATCTTAGTACATGATACTTTACAGGATGACAGAAACAAGTATTTACTTTTATTTCCTTAATTCTTTGTACAACAAATTCGACTTGTATCAATTGATTGTTTATAATTAATTTTAGAGCCGAAGCAGTTTTTACAGAAATGAAAAATATTTATGGTGCTAATAATTGCTTTTTACTACAAATGAATTCAAGACCACCAGGTCAATTCGATGACAATACTCAATTACCCGATCCTTGGAGTCAGTTTTTAATAAAACATTCAGAAGTGTCTGGAAGTAGTGAACAGAATAGTTCTCCTCGTACACCTGCAGATACTAGTGGTGTTTCTTCTATGCCAAACGAAGTTACAACAGATACTGACAAGTGTGTTTTAAGAAACTGTGTCTCTTAAAATGTATTAAAATATATTCAAAGATATACTTTTCATTTTAGAACTAGCCAGGTCGGAACCCCGGTAGCTCCCCAAAATTCTGTACTGGTTTCTCCAGATACGAATGATACCATTAGTTTATCTTCTGAAGTATCTGAATCAGCTAGTACACATTTGGAAGTTGGACAGGAAGCCGTATCGGTTACAATGCATCCTTTAAGTCCAACAGCTGACAAGTCGCAAAGTTCTATTGTATATACGAAAGGGCAAACAGTTAACGATACACCAATAAATGTAAATGTTTGGGCGGATTCTCCTAGTTACTTAATAACACAACACGGCGTTAGGTTGTCTACGCAAGATCTTGAAAGACTACGATCGCTGATAACAGAATTTTGTTTAAAAAGCTTATTACCTTACGTAGAAAAACAGATTGGTTTACTGAACGATGTAATCTCAAATAAAAAAGGTGTCAGTAGATCTCTCATTAGCGCTACAAGACGATGGTTCGGAACAAATAAACCTGGAATACCAGGACCCACTCCATCAAATGCTGTAATGTATGTTTAACAATATTTACATACCTTTCTACCATATAATAGCAACGTATATATATTAGAGATAAAAAGACAAAGTTGTACATATAGTATATATAAATATATAAAGTTCCAGCTTCTTTGGATTTCAGTTATACAACAGAATCACCAGAATTACAGTTGCGTCGCTTAGGTGACTTATGTTTCATGTTTGGCCACTATTCGCTCGCTTACCAAGCGTATCATAGCGCAAAGAGAGACTTTGCAGCGGATCAAGCTTGGCTTTATTATGCGGGTGCCCTTGAAATGGCGGCATTAAGTGCATTTATGCAAGGTGAAACTAATAGAAAAACTATTGAATATATGGACGATGCAATATTAACTTACTCAAATAGTTGCAAAATGCCTCAGTTTGCAACAAGAGCAACGCTTCTCAGTGCAGAATGCTTGAAAGGTAGAAGTTTGTACGGAGAAGCTGCAAAACAGTTAATTCGTATGACCAGCGAAGATTCGGATTTGCGTTCAGCATTGTTATTAGAACAAGCTGCCTATTGTTTTATTGGACCGAAAATGATGCGCAAGTACGCATTTCATGCTGTTCTTGCTGGTCATAGATTCTCAAAATCGGGTCAAAGAAAGCATTCGCTACGATGTTATCAACAAGCGTATCAGGTAAGTTTAATTAACTGTCATTCAAATGTTACTCATTGTAATTCAAATACTTTTTCCTAGGTATATAATGGAAGAGGTTGGTCATTAGCTGAAGATCATATACATTTCACCATCGGTAGGCAAGCTGCGTCATTGAAACAAGTTCACGAAGCAGTCAAAGCATTTGAAAAATTATTAAATGCTCGTAGCAAGCAACCAGCTATGCAACAGGCTGCATTTTTACGCGAATTTTTACATATCCATAACGTAAATATGTTCATTATTAAATACACATAATTCTTTGTTTCATATTTCTTCTATACTAATCGCAATTCATGTATTATAGGTACTATTGCAGGAAGGTTTATCGAATCACGAAGAGCTTCCTATCTTGCCTTTACCACTAATAGATAGTAATAATATTAAAGTGTTGTACGGTCCTTTAGCTAAATCGTATGAAAATAATATTCCAGCCAGTCATGTTTCGTTTGACGCTGAAGAATGTGATGATGTGAGATGGACAAAAATGGAGGAAATGTTGATAACGGAAGCTCAGGGATCTCCTCCTATGATATTTAAACCAACCGTTGCGTTATATTCTAAAGCAAGTAACAATAGTTTAAAACCGAATTCAGTTATAGACGAACCGGTGCATTTTTTTATTGAATTATACAATCCATTGCATATACCCCTGCCGTTGTCTAACGTCACCTTATTATGGTCATTTACTTGCGGCGATAAACGAATTACGAATGAAGTGAAATCTTCGGAAAGTTTGAAACCAGTGGAAACGCAAGTGATTGAAAAGATTATCTTACAACCGGCTTGTAAACAAAATGTCACGTTGCGTCTGGTGCCGAAACAAGTAGGAGAATTAAAAGTGTTAGGATTAAGCTACAAGTTATCTAATCCAACGCATGCGATAGATCCACCGGTTGTTAATCCAACGATAGCCATCGCTGGAAAGAGGTTGTTTGAAATCAGAGGGCCTAGATTGAAGAACGCGAAAGAAAAGCCTGACACAAATATGTATGGAATAGATTATAGATTAGAAATAAACGTTATTGAAAAGGCACCTTTTATGCAGGTACTTGATATTTCGATATAACTAATATGCGAAGGATTGTTTCTCTTTATAATAAATATAATTGTTTTTATAGATTTTCTTCAATAAATTAAACTCAGAAATGTTATGCGGTGAAATTCAGAAATTAGAAATTACGTTACAAAACGTGGGTAATGCACCATTGTCTAATGTTTTTGTAGCATCCACGGACGCTAAACTTATTTCATTAGACGATCAACATACCAATACCCAAGAAGGTATGTATTTTCAAATATAAAATTAATCGAACCGACTATGTTAGCAATTTATTTATGATTTCAGAGCATATAACGAAAAAAAGTAACAGACTAATAATTAAGATTCCTTTACCGTCTGCTGTGTTAGATGTTGGAAAAACTCATACGATACCATTTTGGATTCGAGCGCCCGATGAAAAAGGGAATCATCGGTTAGATTTACTTTTTTACTATGAAAATATTGATTCAAAGAGCATGGTTAAATATCGACTGTGTAGACACAGTTGGCATTTCACGGTTCTGGATTCTATACAAATCAGTGCGATCGTCTCACGAAGTGTATTATTTAAAGACGTTTCGCCCACGTTAAATCTGATAGTATACATTAAAAATGCAAATCAAGTTTATGATCCTGTTATGAATGAAATTCTACTATCCAAAGTATTGTTTCAAAGTAAGACATGGTCCATGTTTAGTTCATCCGTTTTGCCAACAGATATTAAAATACAACCTCAGGAAATGTTTCATTTAATGCTTAAGTTAAGAAAAAGAACCGATGATGCATTGACATTTTCTGAAGTGTGCTTGGCACAAGAGAATGATTCTACGGAGTCAAGCGTGGACTATCCGTATATCAGTTTCATACAAAGAAGAGATATCTCTCCATTAGATGTAAATGAAAATGTGACCGAACTGCAACAGAAATCCCAACAATCATCACAAAATGTGGAGCAAACATCATTGTCTGTTACTATGACATTAAATTCTACGTTAATTCTCAAATGGCGAGCAAAAATAATCGAAGGCGGTGTTATTACTAGACACGCGATTGGTCAACATCATCTCGACATCGAGTATTTAAATAAAACTTACAAACATCCTAAGGAAGTTCAAGTTGAGACGAACGAATACGCTGGACGTTTGAAGATCTTTGGTCCAGATAGAAACATACATGATTCTTTGACTGTGACTAATAAGAGTCAAAGTTTAGAAACAGAATTTCTGAAAAACATTATTTCCTTCTCTTTAAGCCATACTAGACGAATCACACATAATTTTGATCAAAGTCAATTGTGCTTCGTTCCAGTAATAATGTACATACAAAATCATTTGGAGTCACAAATAGACATTAAAGTCAATACAGTAGGAACTAGCAGGTAACAGTCTTATAATTACATACAGATTAATCGGTATTTGATTATTTATGTTAATTGCAATTGATTTTACCTTTGTTTCAGTGAAAGCCATCTTCCAAGCATAAAATCACAACTTTATTCACCGCAAGCTTCTGCGTATTACAGATACGCTTGTCATTCGGCGATTTGTTCTCGCGTAGAACCGTTCGCTAGTAGTACTATAAAATTACAAGCAGTACTTCCAGCCTCTGGTACATACGACTTAGCAGCACGTGTAGAAGTATCTGTAAGAGTTGTAAATACTAAAGAATTTGTCTTACAGAAATGGAAAATGGAAAGTATATGTATTGTTAACGATGATAGTAAATAATTAAAAAATATAAAGGTATTATAATTGTTATTATTACTAATTAAACAATGTAACAAATTTCATTTATGTAATATAAAATCATTCCTTAATGCTATGTAAATATTTAATATTTATCAGTCTATTACTATCACATCTTTATAAATATATATATATACACATATATATTATTTAATACGCATCACATTATTTAACTTTTGTAGATACATTATAATGTAAGGAAATTATACATACGTATTCTTAAGTATATTAGTCGTTTGTTACAGCATGTTGTATAATAACTATTTCAGATGGAATGATTGTCCCTAAAAAGTTTTTTTTTTTGCAAATTGCATTAGTACAAATTCATCCATTAAAGTTTTTATATAAAAATATATTGAGTTATGATTTCCTAAAGTAAATCTTGAATTTGTGTCGTATGTTTTAGTCCAGTATTTTGTATCTTTCAGATCAAAGTAACATGATTTATGTACTTGTAGTCATCGAGTGCTGTAAACAGTACCAGTAAAATAATAGTGTAACTAAATATAAAAATAAATGTTTAGACAAAGAATTATATTATAAAATTATTATACCATAAAGCTGTACAATATGTGTATATTTTTGTGTACCAGTGATAGATATTGAAAATAAGAGAGACATTCAAACAGCAAAACATTCATAGTAAATCGTGTAAGTAGCATAAGTTCGTACTTTGAATAGAAGATATTTCAATGTAAACAATTTAAAGTTATTGAATTTTGAAGGATATATATATGTATAATAATGCATACTTGATAATGTTACCTGTATATAGTAATATTATATTTTATACATATAACATTATATACAATTACATTAAACATTTTTATATAAATGAATAAAACTATATAAAAATACAAAAATTACACGTATATCACGACTTTGAATGGCATGAAAACTGAATTACAATCTCAAAGTAAAAGCTCACGAATGTATCAATATAATATGGATACTATAAAATTAAAATTAATATTTAAATAATTATATTTATTTGAAAATAATATTTTTTCATATATATGTGAAATATAAATTTTTTCATTATTTCTTTATAATTTACCATCGAAAAGTACAGACAAACACGCAGATTTATTATTATATAAATTTGAACGTTTTTTTTTACATATAATTTTATTTATATTTCTTCGTTTATTAAATATTAAAAATTTGTAAATATATCCGTTTATGACTAGTCGTTTTATTTGATGTCTATATTTGTACGATTTAACAGCGTTTGCCATTGTTTAAAGCGAAAAATGTTTTCTTGAAATTAATCTCTGTGTAAGTTATGTAAATTATAACCACATGATTTGTACATCTGTTTTATGTTTTTGTAACTTTGTAAATTTGACTAGGCCGATTTCCATATACATATCGCTAGATTTCCAGCGCAATACATGTATAACAGGTGTTTCAGCTGATAAGTTATTTCAAATCCGTATCCTTCGCCCACAACCGTATGCCAAGACGCGCCGAATCTTTTGTCCATGGTTTCTTTAATCATTCGAGAAACGCTTTCATAATTGTCGGCATACTTTTCTGCCGCAGTTACGCACAATTCCATTGCTTCTTGTTTCATTTCATCTGACATATCGCATTTCTGCAACATAGGTGATAATATCTTCAAAACAAACATTTACATATGAATTGTTGAATAATATCTTGGATGTGTATAAATGATACATAAATAGAATTATGAAAATATATTGTTTAATACGGACATAATTGTACAATAGTAAATTTAGAAAAAGTTGAATCGTACACATGCACACACTGTTTTGTGTCTCATGACTTCTATTGATTAGATACTGATAAAAGAAATTGGTCGTGTTTCTTTATATTTTAGAACATAATACGTGTAAAATAAATCTTACTTACTCGACAAAGGGGATACGTGTGTAAAATTTTAACGACATCATCTTTTTTCACTTCGGTCATTGTTATTGATAAGGTTTCATAAAAATCGTATCAAATGCCACCGTTCGTGTTTCGAAGGGCGAAGAATTGCCATCTTTCAGGCGCAAGCTTACCCCCTGAACCCTTAAATCAGAGGTTCTCAATTTATAAGACAATGCAAGAGATAATAGCATTAGATAAAAGATTTTATAATTTAATGATATGTTAACAATACTTCAGCATGTATATTATCATTTGTAGAAATTAAATGAAGATATTTTCATAGAATTATTTTATTGCATGTTTGTATCTATAAAGCATATTTAATCGTTATGGCATAATTTAAGATTGCTGAAACATTCCAGCACTGATTTATAAATAGTTTCAAGTTTATTCCCATTTTAATTTCAAATAATCAAATTTCATAAATATTTGAACACTTCCTTATTTGGAAGTTAAAAGTAAGGTTAAGTTATAAATTTGAAGACAAGTGTTCATTAAACGTGTATAAGAAACTAAATCCATGCTAATAACATTTGTGATGTTAGTCATAACGTAATTATTGTATCCACAGCTTCATTATCAAATAATTTAACAACATAAATTATTTTGAATTATATTCGAAGTATTCTCTGTAGAGAAAATGACATCTCGATTTAGTGGGGCATTACAAATTACAAATTTGGATGATTTTATTACTCCTTCGCAGGTATTTTCATTATTTTTGTAATCATCTTTATTAAGTTCTGTCAGCTGTGCTAATTTATTAGTATAATTTATTTTTTAACAGGAATGCATAAAACCTATAGAAATTCAAGCATCAAAAAGCAAAACTGGTGCAAAAATAAAAATTGAAGAAGACGGGACACCTACGGTATTAAATGAAGTACGGTATTAAATACAGTATTTAATTACATGTATTCGTATATATAATTTTGTATAATATTTATAATCGTTTACCTCTTTGAATGATCATTAGGCAGGACAGTCTGAAAAATTACAAAAAGTTGAAATCACGCTTGCCGATTGTTTAGCTTGTAGCGGTTGTATTACATCTGCAGAAAGTGTATTAGTTACGCAACAAAGTCAAGAAGAACTAATGCGAGTATTTAATGAAAAAGTATCTCAGTGCAAGGTAATAATTATTTAAAAAATTTGGGTTGTTTTTATTATACTTTAAAAAGTAACTAATCGCTAATATTATGTAGTACATAACACATCATTTTTCAGGGCGGAGACGGTACATGTTCCATATATATAGTAGTTAGTCTTTCTGTACAAGCAGTATTGTCTATAGCAAAACGTTATGATCTTAAGCCAGAGCAAGCGTTAAATAAACTTGCTGGTTACTTTTATCAGTTAGGAGCAGACATAGTTTTAGATATGACCGTGGCTGATGATTTTTCTCTCTTGGAGTCTGCAAAAGAATTTATAGAACGTTACAAAGCGGCTAAAGAAGGCGCAACAAATCAGTTACCAATGTTATCTTCTTCTTGTCCAGGTAATACAAATAAGTATAACTTTGTACGGTGTACTTATTTAAAAAATAATGCTTTCTGTGTTCTATAGGATGGGTATGCTATGCCGAGAAGACACATGGCAATTTTATACTACCGTATATTAGCGTCACAAAATCTCCTCAACAAATTATGGGATCATTAGTCAAATATCATTTAGCTGAAACTACGGGCCTTTTACCAGAACAGGTATATCATGTAACTCTTATGCCTTGTTATGATAAAAAATTAGAGGCATCTAGAGAAGATTTTTACAACACAGAAAGAAATTCTAGAGATGTAGATTGTGTTATAACACCAAGTACGTATCTAAAGTTTTACGAATGTATTCATACATTACATATATATTCACCTTTACCTAATTAGTTGAGCTAGAACAAATGTTCAATGAACATAACGTGACGTTGAATGAAGTAAATGAAAGTAAAGTTCAGAAACCTTTTGGAATACAAATCGATAACTTGGAAGCCGACTTATGCGGTCATAGTGGTTCAGGATCTGGAGGTTACGCCGATTTCATCTTTCGTTATGCTGCAAAATATCTATTCGATGAAATAGATGTCGTAGCTGAATTTAAAAGCCTTAGAAATCCTGATTTTCAAGAAGCTGTTTTTCAAAAGGATGGAAAGACATTATTAAGATTTGCCATTGTTAATGGATTTAGAAATATACAGAACCTTGTACAAAAATTAAAAAGAGGAAAATGTCCGTACGATTACGTTGAGGTCATGGCATGTCCTTGTGGTAAGTTCCCTTTGAAAAAAAATATGACAATAAAGATTACATTAACTACATATTTCGATTTAACTACCTAGGATGTCTTAACGGAGGAGCCCAAATCAGACCATTAGACAATATTCAACCACGTGAATTAGCATTAAAATTAGAATCTATGTATCATGAACTTCCCAATAATAATCCTGAAGCAAATAAAGCAGTCCAGAATTTATACAGAAATTGGTTGGGAGGAGAACATACGGACAAAGCTTTGGCGTATTTTCATACGCAATATCATGAAATAAAAAAGACGAATACGGCTCTTGCTATAAAGTGGTAATTTAAAAAATAAATTAGTAATTATTAAACATTGTGAACGTTTATTTAAACAATAAATTTGTTAGACGTAACTTTTTTCCACGAAACTGAAACATATAGTTTAACAAACATAACGAGTTACAAAATAATGTTCTTACAACTAAATTTACGAAGTATAATGCTAAAATGTACATTAAATATAAAAAATTACATATAGTGTATACCAATTACTTTTTATCACATTTACATAGCAATATGTTGTGCTGAAAGTACAAAAGATTGTCCTTTACCGTTGTTAATACCATTTAATTAAATAATCTAAGGTGACTAGAACATATACCAAGAAAGAATAAAATTCTTTATGTTATTTTGCATCTTTTCTTCTAATAGTGCAATAACATTTTGTACATAGTACTCTTACACGTTTAAAAAGATATAGTTTAATACACCATAATATACATTTATCAAATTAATGCATTTTATAAGATAAACTATTGATTTAATTACTAGCTTTATGTACTTTGAATAATACTGGTGAAGAAACGTTAAAGAATGTAGAAAAAAATAACAAGAATGTAACTTTTGTTATAATAATAAAATTAACATTGAAATATTTTAATACTTAAGATATATAAATATGTTACTTTTTTAATAAACGAGACTTTAGACTTCATTTGAAATTACTATTTTCGAATATGTTAAAATTTTTTAAACAGTATAAGATTCTAAAACATGAACAGAATTAATATTCATTTTTTTTTTCAATTTTCTCAAGTTGTTTATTAATGGACTATTGTCGCGTCAATTTAAAATTTATTTTGGCCTGAAGCATTGACTTTTTAGCTTAAATAAATTAAAAACTTTTAATTACCTAGAATTTTTGTTATCTACAGATTTTTCATTTTCATTCAATTCTTTTGACTCTGTTTTTGTTAAATTCATATTTGCACAACCATCTTCTACATATGTAGTTGAATTATGATCTGAATTAATCATTTCCTTGTTTGTACATGTATTTATTAACCATCCTTGATTAGTATCTATTTCTCTGGATACAACCAGAAATAATTCCTTCTCTTTACTATCTATCTGGTCTTTTAGATATGTAAGTAAATCATTTTCCTGGTAACACATTTATGGATGTAACTATTCTGTTCATTCTTTAATAAAAAGGTACTTAAATATAAAAGCAGAAAAAGGAATCATCAACTAACCTTTCCTATAAGTTGTGGAGAATCCAATTTTGAATCAAGATTATAAAAGGCACCATGAATTTTTTTCAGGGCAATCCAATGACGTCTTTTTAAAGGTAGTAACACAAATCCCAATTTATATTTTGTCGGTACATTTAATATAAAGCCTTCGATATTATCTAGACATAGACATTTGGGATCTCTGAAGAAAAATGTTATAAACGCGTGAATCAAATACTTTACATTATAATTGCATAATGATAAATTATCAATTACAAACCTGCGTTTGTCAAACCATATTGCTTCGTGTCCTTTTTGTTGTAATGCTGCCATAATAACGTTAATATCATAATTACCAAGTCCTAACAACGATTTATGTGGATTAATCCATACATCTGGACTTAAGTTGTAACAAATTTGGTCTAATTTTTGTTTGTTAAAACCTCTTTCTTGAAATAAATTATTTAAAGCATGTAACGCACAAAGTTCTTTCACCTATATAAATAAGATATATAAATATGTTTTAACATACCGTATAATTATAAACTATAAATATAAAATATTCAATGAATTACTTGTTTTTCATGATATATGGATCCAGGCATATCATCTGCTGTGTTTGCAACCATTTTATTTACATAATTTTTATTATAAATTGTAATCAAAACTCTGTTAATCAATCATTCGTTCTGTTCTATCAATTTTAATAAATTTACTGTAATTTAGCAGCTATTAACCTCTAATATCTAAAATGGCTCATAATTTTGTAAACAAAGTTACTTACTTGCTCAAGCTAGTATTAGTCAACAAATAAAATACGAACTTCACTGATAATAAATATTGTCGCTTTTAAATATAATGCAATTCTGTCAAAAATCAACGAAAATTGCTACCTATATATATATATAGATATTGATGCAATATGCGTGCATTTCATTTACGTTCATTCATAACTACGATTTATCAGATATCTTGATGGGAAGTTTACATTTTTTTTTGCTATTCGTAAAAACGAATATTCAATGACAACACAAAAAAAAAAAAGAATTACATGTAAACTCACCATTCGTGTTTATACTAGATGAACGAATCGCTGATTGGAAATTTGTAATCTACTGATAATTCATTATTCCTGAATTTATGAAAATTTTCTGGTCTTTAAAAACTTGATTTTTTATTTTAAGTATTATTTTGAAAATATATGCTTATTGAACTATTACAGTGTAACAAATATATTCCTATTGGTCAGTATTGGTCAGAATGCTGGAGTGCACTTTGAGGTACATAAACGAAGTTTGAAAAATTGTTGCAGATTTGGTACAAATTAAATAATTAGCAAAATTAAGAACTGTCATTCATTATTATTTTCAGAATATTGTTTCTTTTTTAAATAGCATGAGTTAGTTGTATTTAAAAATGTTAATTGAATATAAATTTATAAGAGAAATAGATTGTAAACAAGGAGCTGTGAGAGCTGTACGGTTTACTGGTATATATCTTTAACATTTATATTTTTATTTTAATGTAAAATAGTTCTTATTTAACATTAACCGTTTTGCTACAAGTATAATTGATCTAAACTTGACGTTTTAGTTGACGGTGCTTACTGCTTAACCTGTGGATCAGATAGAAAATTAAAATTATGGAATCCGCACAGAGGTGTTACTTTGAAAATATATGGTGGACATGGTGATGAAGTAATGGATGCTTGCGCATCGTGTGACAGCAGTCAAGTTGTTTCTTGTGGTTTAGATAAATCGGTTATTCTTTGGGATGTATCAACAGGAACACCGGTTCGCCGTTTAAGGGGACATGCAGGTCCTGTTAATACAGTAAGGTATACATATGAAGATATATCATACATATGTGAAAATTAATTTTAATGACATTTTATTTATAATATAAACACACCTTTGTCTTAACGATAGATTTAATGAGGAGTCTAGCATGGTTGTTTCTGGATCAAGAGATAATTCAGTTATGTTGTGGGATGTACGTTCTAAAGCATTTGAACCTGTACAATGTTTAAACGAAGCAAAAGATTCTATTTCT
Organism: Stelis phaeoptera; assembly: GCA_943735885.1. Classification (NCBI taxonomy): domain Eukaryota; kingdom Metazoa; phylum Arthropoda; class Insecta; order Hymenoptera; family Megachilidae; genus Stelis; species Stelis phaeoptera. The sequence continues at coordinate 5,481,797 of OX030939.1, read as the reverse complement.
AGTGTAAGAGTTTCGGATCATGAAATTTTGACATCTTCATTTGATGGTAAAATACGTCGATATGATATTCGTGTTGGTGAAATGTATGCAGATTACATGGGAGGTTAGTCGACTCTTTATATTAAACAATATAGTATATTCATGAGATACACAAGATAATTAAGTTCATTATATATATTATAGATGCAGTGACATGCGTCAGTTTCACAAGGGATGGTCAATGTATAGTAGTTAGTTGTGCAGATGCTGCAATTAGATTAATGGATAAAGATTCAGGTGAATTGCTTGGAGAATTCACAGGCCACGTTGCGAATAATTTATGTTTAGAATCAAGCGTTGATACACAAGATACTCGCATTCTCTCCGGATCTGCGGATGGAAAATTATGGATATGGGATTTAGTTTCACAGAAAGTAGTTACAAAACTTTCAGGATTTAAACCAACGAAACATCCCATAGTGTCGCTAAGCGTTCATCCGCAAACAAACTGTTTCCTAGCTACTAATGGACAAAACATATTAATGTGGAGTACTGTATCTTCTGTACAAGAATGATACTTTTATACACAAACTCTGTAACCTTTGTATATAGTATTTTAATTAAAAATACCATAATAGTGATCAACAATTAAAATAGTTACATAATACTATGATACTGTAATAAAACTGTTTCATTGTTTACGTGTTTGTTTCAAATAAATTTATAGTGTTTGAATAGAAACTATATTTAAAATACCTATTTGAATAGATATTTAATATTACCTTAACAATTGTAAAAATTTAAACGTTTTAAAGTTTCGATACATGAAATTATGTTACATAAACTTTTCGTAATGGAAAATATTTTTTAGAGAACTTTATTCAGGTTTTGTATATAGCAGGTATTTTTTACCTGTGTTTATTAAAGACAATATGGGTTATGTTTAGCTGGGTCACGATATACAGTTAAAGAAGCAGGTTACGAGTACGCATATAACGTAACCTTATCAAAAAGGTGAAGGAGAAGGGGGAGAAGAAATAGTAGAAAAGACGATGAACCAGAGGGAGGGAGTGCTTGCGCGCGCAGGTGGCGCGATACCGGTGCGTCAGAATCAGTGGTCACAGTGTTTCTCGCCCGGGAGAGGGAAAGGAAAAGAGAGAAAGATAGAACTATTTCCTACAGTGAAGTGAAACAGAACAGCTGCGCAAGAGTAAGAAAGTACAACAAATTCATATCAGTGTATGAAAAAAGATAGAAGAAGAAAAGAGGGAGCAAGGAATATACAGCGAGACACACACGAAGGTGCTTGCACACGGGGCGGGCCTGTCAGTCTCAACCACTTCGTGGAGTGTTCTTTTTATTCTGTTCTCAAGCATACAGCCACTCTTAATTGTTGGCTGTTTGCGGTGTACATGATTGAGAATTTGTGACTCGCCCCATACAGATTTAAACACTCGATTTGACCGCGTGGTCTCATCAAATTTTTTTGCTGGCAATCGTTTAAAGAGCACATCGTGAGTGAGGATTGTTGTTGTTGTTGATCGATCCCCCGGTTTGCCGGCTGTCAAAGTCAATACGGAAAAAGAAAAATTGTGAGAGAAATAAACACGAGACGATCTCGAAGATCTTGGTGTCAGTGGCGGTGTTGAAAAGAAGTGTTGGAACGGTGGAGAGGGACAGGTGTGCGACGATAGAGGGTTGTCATGGGGCGAAGCTGTCGTCTTCTGGTACTTTTGCCGCTGTACTCGCTGACTGTGTTCGGCTTTCTCGCGGCGGCTGATGCATTCTCTACTGACAGTAAGTTATGCTTTTTCATCATTACCGATTAAACGGTGAAAGAAAATGTAGCCGCGGACGGTGATGTTGTTGTTGAAAATGTATCCGAGATACGGTATTGTTGACTGACAAAATACCTATGGGATGTGCCATGCGCCAATGCTGCTTACATAATCGACGTCTTTCGTTTACATTTTCAATGAGAGGCTCCTACAAATTGGCCGACGTAAGGCGCGGGAAAGGAGGACAGTCGGCGACTTGTAATATATAAAAAAAAATATCCGACGTATAAGCTCAATATCCACGATCCCTATGAAGGGGATGCTGGTACAGTGAAAAGTGAGTTAGCTAAAAATGGGGGAACACTGCGATAGATGGAAGCACGTGAAGATCTTGATACATTATGCTTTTCGTTTGACGGGCAGCAAATTTTTGAAAATCTGAAAAATTAGATATATCCAATTTTCTCTTTGTTTACATACATACGTAAACAATGCAGAAACTTAAAACGTCCCCATTATCGAATAAAATAAATTCTTCGTTTTCTTCTATTTTTATTATGGTAGGAAAAATATTAATCTTATAACGGATGACCACCCTTCTTTTCTAAAAACAAGTATTAATTTTGCAAAAGCTTGTTATGTATGTTTACTAAAAGTTGAAACATTTCTTATTAATGGAATAACAGCATATTTGTTGGTACTAGAATTGAAAATATATATTATTGTATTTTTTACATAAAATGATATGTATACTTACGTTTGACAATTACCAGCTGACTTCAGTAAACAAAGCAATATAACGAAACTGATATTAAAATAATTTGAAAATCAATTTACAGATCATGTAGGATGAATTTTTATATTTGAAGTAGTGGTATATTGCGTGTGGAATAATGTTATAAAAAGTCTATAGAATTATCGATTACACGTGCTTCATTTTAAAATCTAACCACGCGTTTTCCAACGACCTTTTAACATCCTTTAATTATTTAGACTGACCTGAAAATATTTGTCCACCGCCATAACAACGAAACGATTAAAAATGTTTATAAAATCGTAATAATTATATTTATCTTCATTGTAGCATAAAATACTTAAATGCAATTATACCTGCATATTTGTTTGACGTCACTATTTTGATTAACTTTCTACGTTTTTAATCGTATTCGTATAAAATATGAAACTGCAAAGCTATTTATTTATTTCTGTGACTCGTATCTCGTAATTAAAGGAAAATTTATACGTTATAAATCTATTCATATAGAGGTGATCAACAAAATCATTACGCGACACATTTGAACGGATCGATAATCGTTTCATTCGATCTATTCGAGATTTCACATTGTTCCTTACCAGTATCGAATATACAGATTATTTCATACAATTAGTGTAAGTTTGACGTTGTTCATTCTTTTTATCAATATAATTTATTTAAAATATTGCAATAATTATAAGTTACACCAATACAGACGATAAATATTAACGCGTCATCAATTTAACCTGAAACGAAATTTCATAATAAATGTTGTGTTACCTTTATAAGAGCTATTTTAAAACACTTTTGTCGGTATCAGAAATTATTTCTCTTACTCGAAACCTAGTTTTTCACGAGAAATTGATATGCTAATCTAAATATGGTTTTCCTTTTGAAGTATGTACTTATACGTGCAGCTTTGATTTGCTCGTATGACATTCAAATGAAGCGTCCTTATTTATTTCGATATAATGTCGCAAAAGACTTCTACATCTATTTTATGGTTTTTTCTTCGTAATGCGTTTATAGCTTGCTATAATATCGATAGATACATGCAATTTAAATCAAATTGTGTACGAAATAGTACTTCAGTGTCCGATGTTATTTATATTGAGCGACGAGGTTAGTTTGTAGTGAATATTTCGTAACCAATAAATGGACGAATGATTCATGGCAATAAATTCGTTCATTCAATAAGATATTACTACGTTTCATTTCTGCTGATGTATCTTTTGTAAAAAAAAATACTGGTTAATATTTGTGTAATCGTATAAAGTATAAAATATAAGACGTTGTTCAAAATGTGTAGAAACACGTGAATTGACGCGGTTTACGAATCGCGACTAACTTCGCGCGATTAATACGCATAGTTAACTCTGTTATATAGATGGCGTCACTTACATTTGAAATGAATCGTTTTATTTCGCGAAAATTGAAGAAATACATAAAAATGAATTAAAGTGAAAAACCAACAGTTCATTTTATCGCTAGTAAATTGTCTTAAAAATTATAATCATTTAAAAATACAAGCAGAGTGTGACAACGAATAATACCAGTGAGAACAGTACCATCGATACCATAATCGATTATCAAGCATTTTCGATCTATCGTTCTTTTTATATTAATTGAAAATATACGGTTTGAAGAATTTTGAAGCTAACGTTCTTGTCAAGCTGACGCAACGGTTGAAAGTGTAGTTAAATCATTGACACCACAGGAAATGTTAAACGAAATATGCAGCTCCGAAATATACAGCTTTTACATCACCGTTCGTGACGTAATCGAATTTAAATAATACGAATTTCCCGCGAGTCGCTTATTCTGCCGTAGTAATGGGACTGGATTGGAAAGCGTTGCTGAATTATTGGATAATGTCCATCATGATTTTTTCGACGAGTTCATCGGTACGTTGTGAATTGTCTTCAGACAATAGTGCGAGCGTTAATTCTCTTGAAATGAACGTGTACCGAATCCGCTTCGCGAAATTGAATCGCGAAATTACCGATTGGTCGTGTACAACGTTTTCCGTACAAAGAACCGGTCGTGCAAATGAAAGGAAGTATAGCTTGTTCTAACGCATTTCGTTGTAAATTTGAAATTATTATCGTAAGGAAAAAAGAAAATTGACGTCAATGTTGTTCTCGCGGTGGCAGGTAAGTCATTGGACGCGTCGTGCTTTCCTAACCTCTTCTGTTTTTTTCCGTCTCTGTTTTTTTTCCTATTTTGCATATTACTTTGTCGGCAATTTATCTTGGTGACGCGCATCGGCCATTTCATTTTGTTTACTTTATTTCATTTCAGGCATGCCTTGTTCTTTAAGGCAGTTTCGATGTGCGAACGGTGTATGTATACCGAACTCGTGGGTCTGCGACTTGACCGACGACTGCCAAGACAATTCCGACGAAACCGCCGAGGAATGTAAAGGTGAGCGATGAGGCGGATATTCAAATATATCGCGCAATTTTGTAGGAACCGATGCTCGACGATGCGGAAGCCTTTCGTAAAAAGGGACCAGAAATGAAATACGATCATGCATTCGTGCGACGTACTGCCTTTTTCCTATACTTCATCCAACAGATAATAGTGCTGTTCGTACAGGTTCAATCAATACTCACTCGTCAGTAATAACGAGTACGTTTTCGCAAAAGTTCACGAACATCTTATGACTTTCGTGGTAATCGTTAATCTAGCCGTTTATATGTATTTCTTTAGTAAGGAATTGCATATAAATTTAGCTACCGAGGTTGAAATATAAAATATGTAGAAAATTATGCAACCAGCAGGGTACAGTTAGGTTGGTGGAAGAGTAATTGTTGTTTTTGTTGTTTTAAACTCTAATGTTTATTTTTCCTTGGGGAGACCTATCGTGCCCGACGGTATGCAAGGGTAAAGGCGGGAAATTTGATTTAATAATTTATGTCAATGTTTCCACACAACATAAAACATGAATTCTTATTTTTAAAGTTTGTAGGATATTAAAACTACAATTACTTTTATCAATTAATTGTTGTATCGAGAATATAAAATGTACTGCAATACCGTTGTTTCTATTAAGAAAGGTAAAATATTTCCTTCAAATCTCTGAACTAGAGGAAAGAGTAGAACAGTCTTTTTATCATTAAATTGGATCAAAATTGTACAAAGAATCAATCTGATTGTGAGTAACATCAAGGACGAAATTTTCTATAAATCTCATATTGTACAGCAATCTTTCTCCAAATTTGTTCTTCTTTTTTCATCAATCAATAGAACATAGCCGTCTGCTAAAATTGATCTAAAATTGAATTGTTACCCTTACATGGTCAATCTATTTCATACAAAATTCACGGAACGAAATGTTTTCTACGTCAAATTTCCTGCAACGTGGCCCTCTATGAATACATGTTTCACAATTTCAATGCTGTAAGGGTGTTTTGCGGGCGTATGTATGTTAAGCGAACCGTTTTGTCGATAAACAAATGCGTGTAACGCTAGTCACTCCGATTACGTTGTTAGGTCGCTCGCTACGTAACCGGCCAAACTATATTTAAAACAATGATAAATATACAATGCTTGTTGACCGTCGAGCACGAGATTTCTGGCTAGGAATAATTGATCGTACCTTGTTTGTTTACGAAACATGTTGAGACCACAGTGTTGTGGCATTTTAGGTGACATAAAACTATTTAAAAGACTGTTTATTAACTTGTAACGTTCTTCGATTATACGAACTGATCGTCCACATAGATTACACGAGTAATAATTTTCTGGAACAATAACTTTTCATCTTTACTTCGACTTTCTATCGTATTTGATGTGCTTTTTCGTCGAAAATTGTTACACTCTGAGACGAGCTTTGCAGCGATATCTATTTTGAAATTTAGGTAGCACGAGGCTTCGTACGTGAACTCGTTTTTGGAAAAATAGCTAATTTGGGTTAGTCAAACAAGAAAAGATCGCTTACAGAGACTACACGCCACCCTTGCTTAAGGGGATGTGTCTACCTAGGAAGAAAAAGAAAATATGGATCTTCAGGAATTTTATTTTTACGAAACGTACAAACTTCTTTTGATAGAAGTTTTTCTAGTTCATAAAGTACGTTTTTGCAAGACTGCAGTAATTTTTGTATGCCAAAGTAAGGAAAATATGGGCGATATTAGTCGTCGTTTATGAAACTTCTATTCTCAGATGCGTTTCCAGATCGTTGTTACACTTGGAGCTGGATTTTTGAAAATATTAACAATTCGATCATTTTTATATAAAAATGATGGCGCTAGTCGAATATCAAAATAAAGTGTTTCATTTAAAAAAGTCGAACTAAGCGAAGAAAAGAGAAAATCTCCAAACACAGACTAGGTTTTGATCTCTGAAATAAATTTACAAAGTTCGAAGCAAATCGTTTAAACCGTTCCAGTTTCGTTGTTTGTTCTCCGATTAATTTGAATCATCCGGGAAATCTTTCTAAAACGTAATCTTAGAAAATGTGAAAACTGGTGGATAGAAAACTTTAAAGTTTCCACGTACACTCCCAAACAAAAAGATAGCACACATGCGCTATCTTTAATTTCTCAGTTTCTGATTATGATAGCTTGAAAGTATTGAATGGAATGTAAACATTACGTCGTCCGAATATAAAAGTGTAACTTACCTTCGTCTGACTTCAGTTTCTGCGCGAACAAAAATGTAAACATACAAATGAATGGACACAGAACGATAGCACTCGCGAACTCTATTGACATTACCTTCAGTATCCCTTCGGTTCTCGAGCGATTAACGTGTGCCAAATTACTACATCTACAAATTTACACAATGGGTCGTGGAAAAAAATTAATTGAAAGTGAAATCGCTAGAATTATTACTTCGAATAAGCAAAAGTTCACCATTACGGAAATTACGAAAGAAATTAAAAGGAGCCGAAAAGTTATATATAATTTTTTGAAAAACGTTAACGGGTACGGTAAAAAGAAGGGTAGTGATAGACCATCTTGGTCTATCTTGTACTATCTTGATCGTGACATGCGAGCAATTCTTGTGCTACAGCAAAGGAAATGTCTAACAACATCATCAGGCGTGGAATTGAAAGAAAATCACACTTACAGCTCAGACACCAATAGCAACGAGATCGGACGAAGGTAAGTTACATTTTGCATATTTAGATGACGTAATGTTTACATGCCATTCAAAACTTTCAAGCTATCATAATCGCAAGCTGAGAAATTAAAGATAGCACATGTGTGCTATCTTTTTGTTTGGGAGTGTAGACATGCTTCTTCGAGCTGAAGCGTTTCGACGAACAGTTTCGACTTTGTTAGATTTCAAGGAACTTTTGAACGATAGTTACGATCGATCGGGTCAACTAGTACCCGTGAAACTTCTCGGATCTTTGATGCAAGTTACTCGAGTTTCAGCAAACTTTTGGTTCGGTGTTTTGACGTTGTTCCTTTATGGGCAAGGAAATTGAAAATCTTAACGCAGGCGATAATTATTTTGCAATATTAAATTCTGTGTGGAATTAGGGTAAATGACAAAGCGACACATCCAAATTTGACAAGTTTGAAAATGAAATTGATATAAATAATTCTGGAAAACTTTGATATTCTGAAAATTAAGTGAAGACAGGGATTGGTTGCTATTTGGTACACGTAATAATTTATAAAATTGATGTAACTTTAAGTAAAATATATTACAATATATTAAAATTTTTTAATTTTGTTTGTCAATGATATAATTAATATATATGAGTTTAGAATTAAACAAAATCCATAAAATATGATAGCATAGCACGCGTATTTTTAAATACTTTTAATTTTTTCAAATAGGACCAATCACTGTACTGTTTATTCTTATTCGACGATTGAAAATGAATAATTTTTATCCTCAACACGCGGTGCCTGTGTTTTTGTGTTCAATTTTTGTATCGTTTGGAAATTTTGAGCTTCGCGATAGTCGAGGGCACAGTGGATATTTTTAAACTTGGCTTGGTTGTAAAGAATTTCTAAAAAAGAGGCTTAGACAAGTTTACCAACGATCGAGGTGTTTATTTAAAAACTATTGAATCAGAAATCTTATTATTTTCGTTCTGAAAATTAGATACCTTTTTGGATACCATAAGAATAATGAATTAAAAAATGTTGACGTTTTGTATGACAGTAATTTATATTTTGGTACAATTTAAACCTTAGAATACATACATATCTACCGGAAGCCTATTAACAGGCTTTTCAGTACAAGTTTACAGTAGTAAACCTTCGATTATATTATTCTTCCGTCTGAAATAACGAAAATTAGATATTTTACAATTGTAAGGATTACTGCTCCTAATTTTTGATCACTATTAATCTACAAGCTTTTCATTTCTGAACGGTGGATAATAATGAAAAATCTCACCGTTCTCTTATTTTATCGAACGGCGAAAGGGTTGGCGTTACATTTTATCGAATATATTCTTCGTTACGAATCCTCTTCGATCATTGAGCCAGTTTCTCGATCGTCGACGAGTCGACCAATCTTTCAGCTTCATTCAATCAGCCTCGCCACGTTCAAATCAATTTGTTATTACAATCGCAATAAGATTGCACGCAACGCGGAGAATCTGTGTTTTCCTAGATAAAGGAACGACGTGCGTAGTAACCCCTTAACGAACTCGTGTCTATCATTAAAAGAATTGAAAAAAAAAAGAAAAGAAATTCCATCGCCTGGTATCTTGATTGACCCATTATTGAAGTCTTCGATTCGTTCGAACCGATCGGGACGGTTCATTAATTTTGCTCGTGTGTGTCCGTGTGTATCACCGCCATTCGTCGACTCCATAAAAGCATAGAGTAATTGCTGGTTTTAAAGGATCAGAAAATCGTGCAACTATCAAGGAACGTGTACTCTGAAACCTATATGATTAGGGGTGGTCAAACTGTAGCTCCCATATACAGGGTAATGCAAAAAAGTAGACGGTCTTTTCTCAAAGTTTTAAATTAAGTATGTTGTTAGACACGTTGATATGATTATTTGAGAATTTATGTAGTTTTTCTGCTTTTTGGTTAAGATTGTTTTGTTTTACGAAGGTTAAAGGGTGTATAATATTTTTCTAAGGAACATAGTAATTAGGGGAAGGAAATCTTGTTGTGGGTTTTATACTAGAAAGTTACTAGACATTATGTATAGGTACGATAATTAATTATTAAATGACTATATTGCAAAAGTACTAAATATTAAATTACTAAATTATTAAATTGCTAAACTGTTAAATTGCTAAATTATTAAATATATAAATTACTGAATTATTGATCTTTAAATTACTATATTGCGAAAGTACTAAATATTAAATTACTAAATTGCTAAATTTGCTCTTATATTACTAAAATACTAAATCCTTAAATTACTAAATTAGTAATTAGCAAATTAGTAATTATGAATTATTAAATTACTGTATCACAAAAGTATTAATTGCCAAGTTTCTAAAGCACTAAATTGCTAAATTACGAAATTATTAAATTAGTAATCGAGTCATTACTAATCTTTAAAAAAATATTATTACAAAATATAGTAATATATTACTATATTACAAAATTACTAATTATCAAATTACGAAACTACTACACTAGTTTCAAACTAAATAATTTTCAAATAAAAATTATTAAAATCGAGACTAATTTTCAAAATTTGACCACCACTGGTTATGAAACGTTAATTCTATCCAACTCTCAGTACAGTTGCAATCAGAATAAAGAATAAAAAAAAAAGAATAGAAAAGAGAAAAAGAAAGGTTGGTAATATGATAAATTCTAATAATTTTATGAATACGTAATTATAGGTCTGGATGAAATAAACGGCTAGAAAAAGTTGACGTCCTTGTGAGAGCCCTATGGTTTTCTTATGGTACACGAGGAATCGGTAACACGTAGGTTTCCAACGATCTTGCATCAGACAGGTTAACCGTTTCTAATGTACTTTTTTCTTACTTGGAAATTGCCTAAAGGCATGCCAGTGTCTCGTGAAGGATAGTTCGATGCTTTTGATGTAGACGGTTGTACTTAAACACTTTGTTTCGAACGTTGTCGTGCAGATTTCTCTTCGGTGACCATGTTAGAAGCGAGGAAAACTCTTTTTACTTACACTTCCTGTTGTTTCGACTGAATTGCCATTCGAAACGATCATCGTCACTCGCAAATTCGAACCTATCGAATTTTCGTTTATATTCCAAAATTATATAACCCATTTTTCTTAACTACAGGTACTGTTACCTTTGATCCCTTTCCAAGATCGAAGATGTTTAAATTAACGGTTCGTCGAGGCGCCATTCGAAATATTCTACATATTTATAGTTTGAATTATTCTTAAATTGCTATCGGAAGCGAAATTAGACTTTGACTGCGCGAAGATACGAGATTGAAGGTTATTGTACTCTTCAATTGTGAATTGCTGTAAGCGCATATCAAATGTCTGATGCAATTTCATGACACAAAAGTATCGCGAAATGACACTTATAACATATCAGTTTGAAGCTTACAGTTTAACGAAAATGATTATATAAAGCTTTTGTCAATATTAATCGTGCAAAATGAACGGTTGGTAATCGTAGTAAACAATACTAGATTTTGAAACGTGGAAAGTCTAATACAATTTCATGATATAAAGGTATCACGAAACGGTTCTTACGGCATATCAGTTTGAAGCTTATAGTTTGATGGATATTCTCGATATAAAATGGCTGGTGTTTCATTGAAACAAACAATGAATTAATTAGTTCATGTGCTAGTACGATAAATCGGTGAGTAGGGAATCAGCCATTTTGTATTAAGAAAATTGATGAAATCTTTGTGCAACCATTTTTATCAAACTTTAAGCTTGAAATTAATGCGTCGTAAGTGTCATTTTACCATACTTTTATGTCATCAAATTATCGATTCAACGTACGCAAGATTAATGATCGTTGAGCAACTGTTTACGACAGATCGGTGTAACCGGAAGGGGAACGGAGTATTATACGGAAAAATGAAATCCGAATCGCTTTGGGATTTAAATTCGATGGAATAAAATTCTTGTCTCGTGAATGCAAAATGGAAACAAACGCTCGACAATTTATCAAAGGATGAATTCTGGCATTAAAAGAGAGATGTTTAGTAACAAAGTCTGCGAGCTGCCAGGGAGGGTCTATGCAAGGGAAAAAAGACCAGCACATGATCGAGGATCGTTCAGGGAACTGGACGACAACTATAGAAGCGAAGAATTCGTCCCTATTCCGTTTCTTGGAACTTGGTGATCATTTACACGCGAACTCTTTTCGTGATTTTCTGTAATTAAAGCTGATCTTTGGCAAAACTTGGCGAAATTTGTTAATATAATATTGCGCCTTTAGTATTCGTAAAAGGAATTTTACTTCGGTCATTGTTTTTATTAATTAACAACCAGCCGTATAGACTTTATACGTATCAGATTGACTCTCGTTTGCTGTAGCTGGTTATCAGCCATTTTGTGTTACGAATGTTAATGAAACCTTCACGTTGTCTTTATGTTGGAACTTCAAACTCAAAGTTGATATAGAATTAGCAGCATTTTTTTATACTTTTATGTCATCATTTCGTGCCAGACTTCGTACGTTTCAAAATTAGTAGTTACCTACTATAACTGGCGGCCGGCCATCTTATATTAAAAGGATTATCGAAACGTGTGTGCAGTTTTATCGGCGAAACTTCAAGCTTCAAATTGATATACGATAAGCGGTATTTCGCGATACATTTATGTCATGAAATCGATCTCAAAAACTTGATAGCAGCTTTTAAAATGGTCGCTTCTTTCGTTCCTCGCGGAATGGAATGGAAAAGCGGAAATCTTTGGTACGGTTACAGCGTATCGGTTATCGGAGTAATTTTCAGTCTGGAAATGTATTCCAGGGACGTTCGTCTCGTTTACAGTCACTGATTTACCGGTCCAAATAAAACACGATCCGATGTTTGACTCCAAATTAGCCAATCTTACTTTATAAACCGGCCGACCAAACTCCGCGATTGCTCTTCGTTTTGTACCTTGGATGCTTTGTTCTTTCGTTCAGGAACCCTTCTATACTCTCCCTGCTCCCTTGTTCCTTTCCTTTTTGCTCGTATCCCGATCCGACCGGCTCAAATTCAACATCGACTTCCATCGTTTATCCTGCAACGTGTTCATCGATAGTTCGAAATTAAAAAAATATCCTTGTATTCTTAAAATGTTCTTGTACGCTGTTCAAGACGGAATTGTTCATTTATTTAACGAAACGGATAAATGCGACCTGCTTCTTTTTATCATGAAACATTTCCCGATTTGTTTCTTGTTTTCTGTAAAAAAAAAATACGGTTGCCTGTAACACGACTTTCGACTTTCGCCCCGGGGCCCGGGAGGCTCTAACGTCGCGTCTGGCCAGGTTTCGGCGCTCTTCTTTCGTGCCAAACTTGGCCGGGTTCGCTCCCTTTTACTGCCCGCGACGTTTTCTTGCTCCTCTTCGTCATCGTTTCCCCGGTGCTCTTTTTGCCTCGCCTAGGGCCATTCGCAATTTTGTAACGCAAGGCCCTGCACCGGTTGCATCAGGGTCTCGCCGTTCTATACAGAATCGATCCGGCCCGTCGTATCGATACACATGTGTGCATGCACGATATGCATGTAAGAAATGACCGTCCGGCACCGTGTAATTATGGTGAAAGCCAGTCGCGGCCGGTCGATTGATGGTTGTCGGCATGGTGTTCGCTCGTCGCAAAAGTCAAGTGGTCGACACATTGGCTCTTTTGAGCTCAATTGACACGATTGCTCTTTTCGTCTTCTCCAGAGGGTGTTCCTCCTAGCCATATGAAACGATTCTGAACAACAATTTCCTTTGCAAAAATGTCAGAGAGGGCTTCGTTTTTGAATTATTAACGAAAAACACTGATTAATAAGAGCGCGCGCTCAGCCGTGATTGGGTAACTTCGAGCCGGGACGTCGGATTAGAACTAATCACAGCTGATTGGTTAGTGTTTTTCGTTAATAATTAAAAAACGACATCCGACAGTTTTGCAAAGGAAATCGTTGTTCAGAATCGTCTCAGCTACCCCCCATTTCTGGCTCCTATACTAGTTACGGGTCATCTTGTATAATATTGTACAAAATTCGAATAAAAATGTTATTTTTGTCCAACTCTGTAGGATCATAAATTGCGTACAGAAGAGGAGCAAGCTATAACTCGCCGACAATTTGTAGTTGCGATAAGACCAACCAGATTCGAATTATAATAATTTAATCGCGTTGAGTTTGAATTACTGTTTAGCTAAATTTCGCTAGTTGGCCCCGTCCGATTGCCGTAAGTAGTTCGATACGAGCATGAATTACGACCCATCGTTTCCCATTAAACTCGAATTTGATTGTTAACTCCGAATTGCCTTAACTTTGTTTCTCCGTAACGCTTGATAAACGATATTCAACTTTGTTTAACCCCCTCGTTGCTATCAAACGTCCATGTTAATCCGTTTAAATCAATCGTCCTAACATTTGGAAATGTCCGAGAAACGATGAAACCATCTAGAAAGCACATAATACGAACGAACTAAATTAGTTTGTTAGAATCTCCCAGCTTTGCTTGAAGCATGAAAATCTTGTCGAATTACAAATATTTTCAAATTCTTTAGAAAATCGAAAATTGATAGGGTGGTATAGGCGTTTGAACAAAAATGTACATCCAAGTTGGTCACAGATAAAATCGCGTTATCCTAGTTATCGATAGATTAGGAATCTCTTTCTATCGGCATGGTACCTTCCTTCGAACCGTTTCAATTGAAACGACTTTCATTTCGGCCTTTTTTTCTCTCTCGTCCTCGTTTGATCCTCGTTTCTATCACGAAAAACGGCCGGCATTCGTTTAACGTAAATCAAAAGAAAATCGTTTCGGTTCAGAGCCGTTTTTGAACGGAATTTCGTCCGCGAATCACCGATGGATCGTGAAATTTCTTGCTTTGGTCGTATTCAACGGCCCAATTTATCAGTTATAAGCGTTCGTGTTAATAATAATTAATCGGTTAATTTCCTTTATACAAACTGCGATATTCGAATCAATTAATTATCGATGTTACGACATTAATGTTATTACCGATCATGATTCCCCGTTACTCTGTTAATTACAGGTAATTTTGAATAACTTTGAATCAATTCGTTCGCTTAATGACAAACCAGCTTGACCCGTTATTACTCACAGTAATAAACTATCCAAAAATCACCAATTTATGTTCTTTGTCTTCCGATTTGTGAAATTGGGAAATGAATTTGTTGGAAATTGGACAAATCACAAACTAAGCATTGTGAGAAACTCCGAAACCCATAACACTCAATTTATAAGTAATCAACGCCTATAGTTATGTGTTTAACTCTCGAATGACAGATTCCCGACCTAAGAAAAATATAATCATATTTCGACCAGAAATTTTAGATGAAATTTCAATTTTTAGATGAAACGTCATCATATAGTGTTAAGCAATATTTAATCCTCGATGCACTTGGGTAATTTCTCAAGTAACTTATCAAATTTCTGTCGTAAATTCGAAAGTTTCTCCTTAACTTATATCACTGTACATTCTTGTAATTTACACGTAATTAAGATAAAAAATTATTGATCAATGGATCGAGTCTCTTCGTGATTCAGAAGTGTAGGTATTTTGAAAGGTATTTTATCGTTTGTTTTCCCGAATACAGAAAATTCGAATCATAGAGGGATAAGATAACAGGAAATAAGATAATGTAAAAGGTCGAACTTCAGTTATTATGGTCCAACCTTACAAAATACCGCAATGTTTCAATTATAAACAACACAATAATTTTCAAATACAAGGGAATAATCACAGGAATATTTTAATTAATATTTGTTATCGAACCATTTTCTCTTAATTGTTGCCGATAAGAGTTATACGATGTTGTTTTTCGTTCGTCGATATTTTGTTCGTTTGTCAACGTTTAGTGCTCGAATGAAAATAAACAAAAAAAGAATGAACTCGCTGGACAACAGGGAAACGTTTCATCCCTTTCGTTCATCCGATAATATTAAATCTGGCATGACTGTCTCGTTTTATTCGATTTCGGTCGAAACGCTTTATACGAAACGTTCAGATAGAAAAACAGAATAACACGCGTTCTACGATTATACAAAAGTGATAGAGAAATTTACACGCGCATCGACCACGAGTGTTTATTTTGATATTGTTTCGCGATCGTTTGTCGTCAATTTGTACGAATTTATCGGCCAAAAGTGTTGAACCATCTCTCAATAAGAACGTAAAGTAGGATTTTTTTTTTATGAAAACGATCAAACACTTTACGATATAAATTTAATTAATTTAGATTGCAAGCATTTCATTTTTCAATTTAATAATCTTCTTCTGTGTACTTCATGAAATTCATACCAATATTATTATTTGATACACATTTTCACGAATTTTGATACCTTTCGAACACGGTATTAATATTATTTTATCAGATTCGCGGAGCCAGGTATTACTTGGTGTGATTTTAGGAAAATTGTTTTAAATATTGGGAAGAATTTTCGGACTTAAGTATTCTTGTGTGAAATTTTAAACTTCTTATTTTGAATTGAAAACGCTATTTAAAATAAAAATGTGAATTATTTTTAATAATCAAACGCGACAAGTTTCTGACGTATATTAAATTTATGACGTTAGTCCCTGCAACACTTACAGGAATCGAGTATCCGTTCAACACTGGAAATGTTGCAATTGCTGTTTGTTATTACATGATTCGAATGTTCATGTAATTTGCTTAACGACTCGAAAGGAACAGATAGATGCAGTAATCACAGCCGGCGCTACGTAAATTACCTGTCTCCGTCGAAAAATCACGTATCTTACCTTTACTTTCGATCGTGCGTAATCCTTGCTTCGAGTTCGTTTGAAGAAAAATTATCTGACATTTTTCTTTTTACCGTTCGAACAGGAACAACGTCGATTCGGAATTAAATCGAACCCTTTTTGCTCGACGGCGATAGGAATAATTTAAACCTTTCATTTCGAAATTATCAAATAACCGCAGAAAGAATCCTTATTTTTATAACGCGCAAATCGCTTAAAAAATATTTTGAGGGAATGGATTTTTATCGGAAGATATTTTGCTTTATTTTGAAAATGTTTTTTATATTTCAGTCCCATTTCCAAATTTTCCGCTGTTATCAAACCTTTTCGCTGGGAAATTTGTATATTTTATTTTCAATGAATATCATTGTATTTTTGTTTGAAACTGGATCATGATTGACGCAGGATCGGTGGTTCGAGGGTTAAATATTATATTTCATTTTATTTCATTTTGGTAATATTTTATTCATAAATATTACTGTAATACATGAATTGAGGGGCCGGATGCAATAAGGGGATACGCGCGAATTTTGGAGAATAACTATTGTCCGCGAGGCTAATTTTGAACATTGTTCGAATTTGGATTTTGACGACTGATACTTGTAGAGAATTTCATAATACACGTTTTTTGTTTATAAGTCAAATTTGTAGCTTTTTTCGTTTTTGAATTATTAACGAAAATAATCATTTTTAAGTAAAAGAGATTTCAATGTACTTTTACGTTTAACTCGTAATATCTCGGCTGAATATGAATATTTATCTTTGAAACTTACACAAAATAATCTTTAACATATTTCTCGAGGTATAACAGCTATACAAAGTTTCTAAAACATTTGAGAACGAAATGCTGAATTTTTCAATACATTTCGCCGAATTTGTTAGTTTATTCATTCGATCGCAAAAGTTATGCTACGAAATTTGGAATCATAAATTTGGACCTATACTATAATCTTGTGTATTAGTTAAGGAAGTTTTGTGTAAAATGCTAGATCTTTAGATATTGAGGTTGCAAAGATATGGCGATTTATAATCGATGCGTTTACGTATCGCTCAAGGAGTCCGAGCCATTCGTCATTATACGAGACGGAGGCCGCAATAATGTATTAAAATTAACGATATTTCTTTAGAGAAATACATTTTTATTGTGTTTTAGCGACATTCAAGAATTAGAATATCATTGAAAATCAATAAAAATTTATTGTTCATACTTACTGTGTTATTTGTCAATGTATTAAGATATGCTAGTACGAACAACAAAATTTTTATTGATTTTCAATGATATTCTAATTCTTGAATGTCGCTAAAACACAATAAAAATGTATTTCTCTAAAGAAATATCGTTAATTTTAATACATTATTGCGGCCTCCGTCTCGTATAATGACGAATGGCTCGGACTCCTTGAGCGATACGTAAACGCATCGATTATAAATCGCCATATCTTTGCAACCTCAATATCTAAAGATCTAGCATTTTACACAAAACTTCCTTAACTAATACACAAGATTATAGTATAGGTCCAAATTTATGATTCCAAATTTCGTAGCATAACTTTTGCGATCGAATGAATAAACTAACAAATTCGGCGAAATGTATTGAAAAATTCAGCATTTCGTTCTCAAATGTTTTAGAAACTTTGTATAGCTGTTATACCTCGAGAAATATGTTAAAGATTATTTTGTGTAAGTTTCAAAGATAAATATTCATATTCAGCCGAGATATTACGAGTTAAACGTAAAAGTACATTGAAATCTCTTTTACTTAAAAATGATTATTTTCGTTAATAATTCAAAAACGAAAAAAGCTACAAATTTGACTTATAAACAAAAAACGTGTATTATGAAATTCTCTACAAGTATCAGTCGTCAAAATCCAAATTCGAACAATGTTCAAAATTAGCCTCGCGGACAATAGTTATTCTCCAAAATTCGCGCGTATCCCCTTATTGCATCCGGCCCCTCAATTATACTATTTTGCAGTTCTCAAACCCAATAAGCCAGAAACAATTTTCTTATTATAGGAATCTTATTAATACTTTAATGATATAAAATTATCCTTATTTCTACGAAACCTCCTCCTTATCGAAGTCGGTAAAAAATATTAGTGTCGCACGTTTGATTTTGCAAATTAAAATATGTCGTTGTACGGCTGCGCACAGTAACGAGGGGGTGAAAATTGATTTTACGCTTCTGTTCCCGGTTCCTTCGATAAACAAGACTCGTTTCGTTCAAGAAACTGAATGCCTAATTTTATTTAAAACTGCACTCGTTACGATTGACTTAGCAAAATTGATATTCGAAGGATAAATAAATTCACGAAACATCGGATGGTTTCGACGAGTTTTATCGGTATCTCTATAAATACTTATCTGAAAAAGAACTACCCGCGGTTTCTCTATCGACCGCGTAAATATATCTTACGTAAATAAATCGTAAACAAATACAATGCGAATAAAAATGTAATTTTTTCGAATACGATACGCGGAAACGGAAACCTCGAAACGTTTACAGTGGGGGAGGGGCTGAGTTTTTAAACTGAAATTTTTAAATTCTTTCTAAGTTTGACGAGCTCAAAATTTTTAATTTGCAGAATATGAAAGCTCATAAATAGCTCATCATTTTCATCTGTTTTTTTTTCTGCAAGGTGGGGGGGCTAGCTCGACAGACGTGGTTGAAACTAAGTTTCGAGGAAAATTGTTCCCAATTGTAATTATTACAATTAATAACGATG
Source organism: Stelis phaeoptera (assembly GCA_943735885.1). Taxonomy (NCBI): domain Eukaryota; kingdom Metazoa; phylum Arthropoda; class Insecta; order Hymenoptera; family Megachilidae; genus Stelis; species Stelis phaeoptera. Next base: position 5,462,729 of record OX030939.1, on the reverse strand, counting down.
GCCGGCGTTTAATTATAGCACGCAAATTATTTGTATTTAATGTTACGCGGTGTGTTTCGGGACCCACTAATTCTGATAATAACAGCCGATCGATAAGATTATCCGCGATTATAATAATCGAATGCTGCTGCACTTTGTTGCCGTCCAAACGATTAATTGCGGTACTTTTTATTCAAATTCACCGGTTTCTGATTTCACGATTACGCGAGGATAATGGCTATGTGAACCTGGCACCCGACTTTGAAAAAATTAATTTTTTTTTATTAAAACTGGTAGTATTTTGTTTGAAATTAGAATATAAGATTTGTTAAAAATAAAATTATTATCGAATGAAATTTCTGATAGCAAGATAGTGGCACAAGTGTCTGTCCACAAGAATTCTCGTTCCGTGTCGAGTGGTTGATCGAAAACCGTGTTACCTATTCCATCGTCTGGCGTTCGACTTCCTGTTTCCTCGTACGCCACCTTTTATCTTCAATTTGCTTGAACACATACGGGGATTTTCTTTATTTCACGATTTCACTTTCGAGTCATCGTCCAATGTAGCGAATTGTCGTTCGTGCGTTTATTTTTCTTTACTTTTCTCCTCGTCCATTTTTTCTTGCCTTCTCCGCTCGTTCGCGTATGAAAAATTGATTGTACTTGTCGTTTCGTATTAATTAGAGGATCCTGAAATATTCTAGTTACACCGTTTAATTGATAATTCAACCGATTATAATATTATTGTATTCGTTTTCATTACTACGATAATTTAACGCTAAGGATGATATAAAATACAAGTTAGAGCGTTTGAATACTGGGTTCGATGATCTATTTCATGAAAAATAAATTTTCGTTTACAAAAAATATCAAATATCATCGTTTCAAAGTTTCTTAACCTCCGTTTAAAAAACATTGACACATTTCCAGCCGAAGCGAAAGGGTTAACTATGATTGACACGACAGTCGAAAAAAGAAGATCATACAAAGGATTAATGGAACGAACATACGTGTATCTCGTGTCGTATTACGTCTTATATTAAACCGAGGAATCGGATTGGTGGTGTTCGACTTTTCGTATTTTGATTTTTGATTGAGCAATCGATCGATCGAATTTTTCACCAACGATTCTTTCGTTTCTTTTTCGGTCCCGTTGATAAAGCTCGACGGAACGGATCACGCGTGCTTCAACGCGAACGCGATCCAATTACGTAGTTAATTTTGCCCCGGAGCCTCGACTTCCTTAATTCTGGTTCGATCTGCTCCGCGAACCGATTGTGCAACGATTTCTCTGTTTCCTCGTAGAGAACGCATTCGTGGCGAAAAAATGCGGACAGTTCTTATCGATGCGCCTCCGATCAATGCCAGAAATGGTTCGTTGTTCTTGATTAGCATACTTCCACGGATAAAATTAATCTGGAATGTTGGATCCAATTTATAGTCACCCTTGATATAAATTAAGTATCTGATAATGAGCGCCTACAGTCACCCGTACTGTTAATTAAATATCTGATGATAGGTGTCTATAATCATCCTCAACGTACAGTAAATATTTAATGATAGGTGCTTATAGTCATTCTCAGTAATTAAAGGATGAAGTAGATGATTCAATCTGAACAACTGCTCGAATTTCGTGCCACCATGAGTCGAATTGGAGCATCGAAGAAAAAAAAAGAAGAATGAAAAAGAAAAATGACACTGCAGTATGTTCGAGTTGTAGAGAAAATTTACTGATTGATCTCTTAACGAACTCGCGTCGACGCGAAACGAATCCACGATATATTTGTTCGATTTTGTTTCCTCCAATATTTTCTATCGAACAAACTTTCTAATATGTTCCTGCATATCGTGGCTTGTATAATACTTTACTGGTAGCGAGCAAACAATTAATTAAAACGAACGGTTTTAATAATACTACGATTTTTTATAAGCTATTGTAAAATATACTTCACATTTTTTATAAAAGAACGCTTTTTTTTTGTGCTTTAATGATAACGTTAGAAAAGGTGTATCGTATCAAACGAGTAACTTCGACAGTTTGGCATAAAATGATGACATAAAAGTATCGTGAAATAACACTTATGCTATATCAATTTAAAGCTTAAGATTTCATGAAAGTGACCGTGTAAAGAATTCATCAATATTCTTAAGATAAATTGAATAATTCTTTGTTTGAATAGATAACGAATTAACCATCGTCTTAGTTTCGTCCCTTATCAAATATCTAATTTCCAGTCGTTTATATCCCAGTATTACCTTTTCCTTAGAATAAGCGATATAAGCAATTGAAAATTAGAAATCTTCTAACTTACAATATCAGTCTGTAAACCGATCCATTATTCCTTTCAATAAAGATTCAGCTGTTTTGTATTAAGAATATTAACGGAACATTTATATAGCCATTTTCTTCGAACCTTAAACTTTAAATTGATATGCTGTGTATGATATTCTGCAGTACTTTTATGTCATCATTTCCTGTCAGACTTTATGCGCTTCAAAAGCTGGCCATAGTTTGCGGTGATTATTTCCATAAAGCTATCGGCCGTTTTGTATTAAAGATACCTAAGGGGATTTTATGCAGTTATTTTATGCAGATTTTAAGCTTTAAATCGATACGTCATAAGCGGTATTTCGAGATACTTTTATGTTATCAAATTATTTTATACGGTAAACAGTAAGTAAAGCGAAAATAACTCTTTAACTTTTATTACGTCTTTTATAATAAAAGACATAATAATAATAGAAACCTGGTATTTTCATTCAAAAGTGTATTTTTTGTGGATCACGGAACTACAAAATTATAAAAAAAGAAGAAAGCTCCTTTCCATATGCTTTCTAGAAAAAATTTCCAAAGATTCAGAGTTTTTTTGTTTTGTATAAGCAAATATGAGACCCTTTATCGAATACCTAGCTTGACACTAATTGCGCCCAAAGTTTCGTAACTTCCCGAATTTCCAGGTTCTCCAACTTCCCTTGTTAGTCCGGTACCGGGAATATCTCAGCTTTCAATTTTCCTAAGTGTTGTTTGAAGTTGATTACCTCACGAATACTTTATTCGTTGAACCGTGCAATACATATAGACGTATTCGTCCTTTCGCGTTGCTTCGAACGATGACGATTTATTCGATCTGTATTGCGTGGGGGACGAAAATGGTTTCATTGCCGCATTATCGCGCGACATAATAATATAATCACCAGGGTATCATGATCCTTGATTGTAGGAATCATTTTGCGTTTTTCCCTTTTATCGCTTCGAAGGCCGATGTCGCTACATTCGTTGTCGTTACATCATTTCTATTTATTTAAATAAAAATCGGTTATTCTTTGGTACAGGTACATTACATTCGGTCGATAATTAAATGTTACGCCGGATGTCCAGGCGTAAGAGGGGCGTAATTTTTTCTAAAATTTTTGGGCATTCTTTTGGGACACGTCCTTGAGAAATAAACGCTCACGATCATAAGTTTTCAAGTTTCCGATCTTCCCAAAATATAATTACTTCTAATTTATCTGTAAAAATTAGTAAAAATTCCAAGAATATTGAATTTCTCGCTTATTCTGTAAATTAATTGATACAGGGCACAAAATAAGCGAACGATGCAATATTTTTCGAATTTTCAGCTTGCTGCTTACTTGCACGCAACTACCTTCGTAATAGAAAGCACCGTCTCGAAAATAACATTATTTTCGTCATCCGAGAATCAATAGATTAATTTAAACGATTGAAAAAAAGAAAAAAGGCATAACAATTGCGTTTGATTCGTTCTCGTCGCACGGTGGTCGTCGGTGCACGCGTGCAATCTGCACACAACCATAACTGCGTGTCTCTCCTCGGACCCATATATAGGGACCCGTTTGCTCGGCCGCTGGCTTACAGCATCCGTAGCCACCATCGCGAGTGCATCGTCGATCCGCTTGTTCTTCTCCGATCTGTGTTGCGTTTCTGTCTTCCTTTCAGCCGCGAAAAAAAGTGTCGCGCGATTTCTTCGCAAAGTTACGTAAAAAAAGGAAAAAAGAACACGAGGGATTTTCCCTTTCGGTGATTCCACGAGAGAGAGCGCATCCGCGGAAGGCAGAAATCTAGTTTGTGCGAGGATAAAGAAGACCCGATTCGATTTATCGGAAAATCGTTTCACGGACGATTGTTTGGTTCGACTTGGGGAAAAGAAAAGGGTGGTCCCGGGCCAAATCCTGGGAAAGACGTATCGCGAGGGTGGCTCGGTTTTTCGTAACGAGGATTTTATTCGGACAAGATAGAAGCCCGATGAAGCACGAAAGATGCTCTGAATAGACGGTTCTCTTCGGCCGCAGGTTATCTTCTTCGTGGCTCGGTACGGTCTCGTCGACGTACATAATACAGCGGTTTTATCGACTGGTCGACGTAATACTTGAAACTCCGTGAACAGCAATAAAACGATTTTCCGCCGTTGCGATATTAACGCGAAGAAAGAAGGCAACGGCGGGGATGAGCGGCGCGAGCTCGTAAAGCGTTGCACGCTGAAAGCTTTTATATTGGATCAACGATTAAAGTAACGCCTACGAAGGTGGCGTACCGACCAGACGCACAAGGATACGCGAATGTACGCCTTGTATGACTGAAAAAAAAAAATAAAATAAAGAAAACGAAATAAATAAAAAGGATACAAAGAAACTGACAAATTAAGTGACTCTTTATCGTTACCGGCATGCGGTTCTCTGGAACATCGATTCATCTTTTCGCGTGCACCTTGCTGCAAATGGCGTGCATCCGGTGCCTCGCGTACTCCTACCACGATTATCCTGATCAGGACGACGTTGGCTTTCCAGGTTCACGGAATTGCAGCGATTCGGAGTTCAAGTGCACGAACGGCAGGTGTATACCGAGTACGTGGCACTGCGACGGCGACAAAGACTGCAGCGATGGCTTGGACGAGGATCCGACACTTTGCAGTGAGTATTGCAATTTTTTTTTTTTTTTTATCGTATTAAACATTAAGCGTGAAATTTGACGAATGGATAAACGAAAATTTGGATATTTGTAATTATGGACAAAATGTCGTTGAAGTGGCAGAACTTTTTAGGGGTCTAACGACCTGTTATATGGGGGTCACGTGTGCTTGCTTTTATTTGTTAAGGAATGAAGTTTATGATATGTTGGCAAGTTTCATGCTTAATGGTTGAACATGTGTAGTTTTAATCGGTTCACTCGAAATGATCTTCGGTCGCTTACATGAGATTGGTTTATAATTTAATTTTATAATATTATTAATTATATGATAGGAGGAGTAAGCGTATTAGCACGCCCAACTTTCATTATTTCGATTGGGTTGTAAATGGAACAATAGTAACGAGAGGTTGATTAGTTTGTTTATGAATAATTAATAGCGTTCCTCTGGAATATGATAATTAGATAAATTACGTGTAGTGTAATTGAAAATAGAAGATCTGGAATACATTGTTTTGGATTTCAGGGTTTTAATCGAACGTACGATTTAATTGTGTATTTTATTTCAAAATTATTCAAATTCCATCGTGGACAGACTGAAAAATCATTAAAAATGTAACAAAATTATTATTTATTGAATTGTAATATTGCAAAGAAGAATAATAGAAACGGATATGAAAGTTGTCAAGAAGTCTGAGCGTATAAAAAGTTTTAATATCTGTAAAATTTATGAAATGTGAATTGAAATGTGAGAAAAAGCTCGAGTCGACTGAAAATTATTGGTATTCAACATCGAGTTTGATGTAAAACTTCGGTTGTATACTTGATTGACTTCAGTAAGGGATACGTTTTCCACGAATCGCCAAATAAGAAAGTTACGGGACGTAATCGACCCATATAACCAAATACGAATTTGCACAAAAACGTTGTCACAGTTAAGGCGATAGAGTACGGCCGATACGATACTGATGAAATTTCTTTTGTAGTTACAGTATGGCAGAAAACTTTAACACGTTGACTATTACATTGAATAAATATAACACAGAATATCAATGGTACTTGGAATTTTTTCCTAATTCTTCGTTTTTCTTAATTATTCGATTAGATTGATACGTTGAATATAAACAGAAACATGTTAGTTTTAATAGTATTATCATGATGTATGCTGCAATGCGTAGTAATGTTACAGTAACGATATTACTATACTACTGCAATGATGCATACTTGCTTATACATTGTATTATTGCACTACTAGTAGTACAAACTACGCTACCATACCACATCGCTGTTATACTATTCGGCTACGTTATTACACTACCATACTACTGCACAACTATACCGCTATACTATTAGGCAATTACGCTACTATACTACTTACCACTATACTACCATACTACTTACCACTATACCGTTATACTACTAGGCTACAAAGGTACTATACTATTAGGCTACTAAGCTACTGGGCTACTATACTATTATGCTACTGGCCTACTATACTACCATACTACTGTACCACTATACCGCTATATTACTAGACTGCTAAGCTACTATACTATTAGGCTATTATACTACTGGGCTACTATGCTACTATAACACCACGCTACTATACTACCATACTACTATACAACTGCACTACTACACTACCATATTATCATACCACTATTTGCTACTGGCCATATTATTAACATACTAGTACTATTACTATGATATCGTTGCTATTGTTACTATCAATACTATTCCAATACCACTATTACTACAATAAATAGAAAGTTGAAATTTCAAGATCAATTAGTTTCACAAGACATTTCCAAGCTTGATCACAATAGTCAACGCGTTAAATTCCTGACGGATGTTCACCTATGACCCCTCTCAGAGGCAATCAACGTGTTAAATACGATTCAATTAAGTTCCTACAGTTGATTTTCTCGATACAAGTTCTGGCCGTTGGATCTGATTGCTTCGATTTAATTGTAATTCTAGGAGAAGGGTAGAGAGCGGGCGTGGGAATACTTTCAGAAACTTTTGCACCAGTTTGGGTAACTTCGTTAAAGAGTTCGAGAATGTGCTGATACTGAAGATGGGAGGAAAACGCCCTCAGATTTCTGATCAGTTCAACCGTAACGTTGGCAAACGTTTGCTCCTTTTTCTTTACGAGATTAATTGTTCATTGCAGCCGGTGATCTCTCAATTTCTTTGAATCTACTATAGGAATAATTACTCGGAATTATATTTCCTGGTTGCTTTAATTTTAACTTGAATGCTATCATCATAGTGTTACTAATGTTATAGCAAATTGAAAGATCAATTTAATATTTCTTTGGCTCATATTTCACTTGTTATTCCCAAAGTTGATTCTATCGTAACTTCGTTCATGGGAGTTTAATTCGAACCTGTCAATTACTTATCATTACAATCGGAGTATATGAGCGGTTAGTACGAGACACGTATTTGTTTATATTTTTTCTCATTCTGGAACGTTTAAAGATCTCGTCAAAAGGGTGCAATCTACACCCGGAAGTGATACTCACGGCAAAAACTTGTATCAAGAGAAAACAGTTTTCGTTATACAGATTGCTTCAAAGTTAAATGTACAAAGTGAAGGGGATAGGAGACTTCTAATACGACAAAAGAAGCCAAATTCGTGCAATTTAAAATTATTTAGAATTCTAATCTAATTTATTTGGAATTCATTTCTGCAGGATTAAAATAGAATAATTTTAATATATAGAAAAAATATAGAATTATTCGTCAAAATATAAACGCAACAGTTTTTTAATCACAGCAAACAATATTATTGTTACATTTGTGATTAATTTTTCGTTCTTTCTGCGCTGTTGTAAAATTTCTAATTTTTATTGGACCAACATCCAACCTCTACATTTATTTACCCTTTTCTGTATCGAGAAACAAACTGAAGATCATTTCGAGTGAAGCAGATTAAATATGGGACAAGGGCGGAAGGCCCGGACTCCTCGAATTTAAAATATCTGCATTTTTGATTCGACGAGTAAATTAAAATTGCGATCGTACGAGCGTGAACAAGCTGATAATAAAGTGGCGAACGGATTTTCGTTCGGAGGTCGAATCGCGAGCTCATTTGTTCGCGACGAAGCCGAAAAATACGGCTGGAAGCGTGTTGTGGCATGAAAAGAACGGCAAACTAGTAAACGGTTCGTTTGTTACGTTTAACGGGTAAATTATTTGCGGAAGGTAAAACGTACATGCTAACGGAATTATTTCGTTCGGTGCAACGATTGTGCTCGCGTGTATTCCATTTAAATATAGCCCGATCCTGTTACCATGGATTGATTAAACGTTCTGGTAATTAGGCTTGGGGAAAAAAAGGAAACAGGATTTGTTTGACTAAAGCGTATGTACATTTTTTAAAAACGACCAATGAAATATTCCCGTATCCGTGGAGATAATTTTTAAGACTTTGTCGTAGCAGATTTTTAAAATCCTATAATAGTATATTAAATATTTATATTTTATACGTTAGCATTGATGGTGAAGATTAATTGATTTGGGGTAATTAAATGTGAACGATAATGACTTGCGATGAAACATAAAAATTTTAATTAATAATACTCGGGGATATAATACAGAAACGTAATTAATATTTACCGGTAATAAAATATGGAAATTTAATTATTATTAACTAGTAGTGGTAGTAATGGTAGATTTTTGGCTCCTTGGTGGGGTTGCAAGAGCTTCCAGTTATTAACTAGTATTGAAAAAGAAAGTTTAGTTTAATTAATTTAATTAATATCAATTGCTAATTAAATATAGAAATTTAGACGGAAACTTAAATAATATTGACTGCTAATAAAATATAAAAATCTGACTAATAATAACGAGTAACAAAATATAGAAATTGAACATGTTTGGCGGGAATTTGAAAATGTTTCACTTCAAAACTTGGTAAACCATGAATACAAGGGTTATGGTTAGGGTTAGGTCTACTTTTACCTAACCACTACGCTCTTAAATTCTGTCAACAGAAAATTTCACTGCCTTCATAATCTTAGATTTCTTGGCTTTTAATCCCCATATAAATATTAAGAAAATAGGTAATTAAGAAAAAGAAAAAGAATTAACTCTTTCATTATTTCTTTATCTCAAATAAACCAATTGCAAAGTTCGTGAAACCATAAAAAAGCAATAAATTAATTTTCATATTTTTCCCGTGATACAACGAAAGCATGAATGAAGTACGATCGATATAATTTTTATACGCACACACGGTAGATTGTTAGTTTTCAGAAGTTGTTCGTGACGCAATATCGTGTTATTAATAATAACGACATCGAGGATCGTTTTGATTTCCACACGGAACACATCGATTAATATTCATACCCGTGTGTTTCCTACGGTTCGGTGTACATGTACGTTTCGTTAATTAATATTCAATTATAATGGGCTCATATGCAAATGCGGATACGTTCTGCCACCGCTGATTACTTTCGCGTTTTGCCGATCGTCGCAACGATTATTTAACGAATATCCGTTCGATTACATTCTTCGACCTCTTTTCGCGAGTCACCAGCCTTTTCGAACGTTTTATTCAATACTTTTACCGATTATTTAATCGATTCGATTGGACGATCGTCCCGAAAACGAATTTCTCCGCGATAAAATAAAAATACGAAATAATCACCACAATAATTAACACTGAATCTATCGAACCAGTCTAAATGACTAATTGAGAGTTGGGTCAGGGTTAGGTGAAAATAACAGGTATGGATTTCTTATTTCAAATCACAAAATTTATCAAGATACTTTTATCAAAATGTATTTGAACTATTTTGAAGATAAGGGCTTGCTGTATATGGTAGTTCATTATTTATTTATTTATTTTTGTATTTAATTTTCAACCTGGAACTATACAGGGTGTTCCAGGTTTTAATGTTCAAACTTTGTTAGTATACTCTATAACATTAAATAAGATTTAAAAAAAATATTATGTGAATATAGGTCACATGGAGTTTTATTAAAAAGTCGTAAGAAAAATACGGAACACAAGTAATAGTAACCGACTTGCTGTTACTGCGAGCATTAGCTCGAATATTAACTACTTGACATCGTCACTTCCAGAGTTAATTAATGCTTCATATCAAAATATCTACCGTTCGTGGCAATACATAAATGACAGCGATCAGAGATCGAATTTATAACTGTGCGAATTTCCTTTCCAACCTTAAATGCAATTCGCACATTTTGAAATGGAGTATTAATTAACTCTGGAAGTGACGATGTCGAGTAGTAAATACAGTGTTCTATTCGAGCCAATGCTCGCAGTACAGGGTGCGAGGAAATAACGTGGACAAACATTCTCAGTCATAACTTTATTATAACATAAAATTTGAAAAATTTATATTTAGCAAGAATATCATATACATCTAATAGTAACAAAATATTCATGTGCTTTCGAAGTGGCCACCCTTGACGTCGATACATAGTTGCAAACGTGTTTTGAAATTTTCGGTGATGGGCCGCAACTCCTCCGGCGATAATCGGTCCCATTCCCGACGCAGCGACTGCTCCAGCGACTTCAAACTTTTGTGGTGCTTAGCACAGGCTCTAGCCTCCAAAATCGACCACACGCTGTAGTCCATTGGATTGAGATCCGGCGAGTAGGGCGGCCATTCCGATGATGCGATGAAACCCGGAAAATGGGTCTTGCACCACTCCTGAGTCGTTTTTGCCCTATGGGCCGGCGCGGAGTCCTGCTGGAAGGTCCAATGCTGATCGCCGAAGTGTTGCTGTGCCCACGGAAGCACTTTTTCCAATACTTGTCGCCGATACTCATCTGTATTGATTTTTACTCCCTGATTCAACAAAATCAGGGGTGTTTTGCCGCTGGCGCAAATTCCACCCCAAACCATGAGAGCCTGGGGGTTTTGGCGATGTTCGATGATGGCAGACGATCCCGGGGCTTCTGCGGACCAGTATCTGTCATTTTGGCGGTTGTGCGCTTGCTCCACGGTGAACAACTTCTCATCGGTGAAGAGAATCGTTTCCCAGCCGATACCTGCGGCCCGGGCCTTCAGATGGCGGCATCTTTGCAGCCGCACGCGCTTGTTTTCGTCCGTGAGGAGTTGACATTTTTGGAGTTTGTAGGGCTTCAGTCCAAGCTCCTTTTTGGCTATTTGTCGCACTGACCAATCGCTCATTCCAGTCTCGCGTGCAATTTTTCTCATGGAGGCCCTTGGATTTCGCCGCACTCGCTTCCGGATGATCTGTCGGTTCCTGGACGTGTTGACGGTGCGCTTTCTTCCTCTACCCTGACGGTCGCCATCATGTCCAAGCTCTTTGAATCGGTTAATCGCTTTGGACACCGTCTGTCGAGGCATATTGAGCAGACGAACAATTTCGCACTGACGTTTTCCCTGACGAAATAGCTCCAAAATAGCACTACGTTTATTTGGCATTCTGAGACCATACATTAACTAAACAATACAAAGCTGAACAAATAATTACTATCACAAAACAGTGTGGAGAATTCAATAAAACAAACGTTATTTGGCTGCACTGCAACGCTTTTGTTTTAGGACGCATTGAACTTTGTCCACGTTATTTCCTCGCACCCTGTAGAAGCAAATCGGATTTACTATTACTTGTATTCCATATTTTTGTGATAACTTTTTAATAAAACTCTATGTGACCTATATTTACGTAACATTTTTTTTCTTATTTAACGCCATAACGACGGTCGTTCCAGCGTTAATCAAAGCCGTTCGTCGATCAATAATTATGAAATTCATCTGCTGTTAAGTAATAAAGAAAGGAAGAATCAATTTTCTCGCAATAGTCTTTTGGGGAGAAGGAAACGAGACAGTCGTGATCCCCCGATCGATCCGTGCAACGCGATTTCCTTTGCTGCAGACTCAGGTATGTGAAAGTGCAACTTTTCGGACCGGTTTCACGCAGGTGAAGCAGATTGATGTATGAACGTAAGGCTACCGTTAGTTTCAAGACTCTTTCGCAGCATTTCCGGTCGATCTCCCCTCGTTCGATCGTCCAAAGTGTTTGGTCACGGCTCGTCGATTCGTTTGAAAATCTTTTACCGTTGAAAAATCAGGCGTGGACTTGGAGCTTTGCTCGAGGGATGGGGGTGAAGCTATACGGGATATGTACCTGATATGATAATAATTTATACGGATTATTTATGCGTTACAAAGGACACTATGGTAATATGTTTGAACCTTTGATGACCGGGTACTAGTTGCGGGAGAAATATTATTTTGGAGTTAATTGAAACGCCTTCGCCATAACTGTTTTCTTAGTAATCGAAAATATTATTTAGGAGCGATTTGGGAAACTTAACTTTGGGACCTTCGATTGGACGTTGGAGGGTTAATTAAATTATCTAATAAATTAGCCACCTCTCTGTATATTTTGTATCAAAATTATTCCCATTTTGTCGTCCATGGATGCAAAAATTACTATAAATACTGCCAGAAATTATTATAATTCAAATGATACTTATTTCAATAAACATTAGTTCGTAACAATAGGCTCATAGTGTTTCCTTTCTTTCGTGGAAATAAATTTTTTTAGAGTATTTGAAAATTATGAACTTTCAAGTTAAAAGACGAGTTCCAAGCTCTTAGAAAAAATTAAATAGTAAAATACGATACAATCATTTATATTACATTATCGATTATGTATAGATTAATGTTTTAAATGTTAGATAATTACAAAAAAAAAAAATGTCTTCCCTTTTATGAATCCAACCCCTGAGAAAAGATTTTGATATCTTGGTCCGATTTAACGCGACGACGAGCTTAGGGCACGTTGGATTTATGGAAAATTCATGCGCATTTTAAATTCTAAATCCACCGTGTAACTACGAAGGTCGACAAGCTGTTTGTTCTATAATAATCGTGCGACGCGATAAAAGTGTAAAATATTTTCATTGCTACTTTTCATCGATAAACGATCGTGTCTCGGTTCGCGATTAATCATAGAACGGATTGAAGTTTCTTTGAAATCGATGAAAATTTATCACACCTTTCGAAGTTGCTGCACGTTGTGAAATTATCCAACGATTTTGTGACTCGAATGGAAATAGCTGATCTATGATTAAGTGTCGTGATAACGGTATCGTGCTGCTTTTCCTTTCATAAGATATAAGCACCGTTTTATATTTCCGATAGATGATCGATAATCCAGATTAGAATATAGAAATTTTGTAACAAATCTATTTCTCGTTTTATGACTTTTGATTAGAATAATAGATGTCAAATTTTATTCATGCTGTTATAAATTTTTCTATCGTATAGGATTGTTAGATGCTGGATTGTCGCTGATAATAAAAATACAAAGTCATTGGTTTAAGGGTCGTATTTTAACCCTTACCAAATTTTTTGCTATCGTTTCAAATATTAATTTATATACACAAATACCCGTACATCGCACAAACTTTCATCATATAATTAACTCGGATCTCAAGTATTTAATAAATAATTAACTCGATGTAAAGGAAATTTGACGTGAAATTAAAATCTTATTAAACCGTAAATAGTATAAGTACCTGTTCTGGAAGTTACGGCAATTTATAATTAACAAAATTTCAATCATCCTTAAGAAGGTTTCCTCAAAGTTGAATTACCATCCTTCGAGTAAAATCGTCTCCGTCAGCAGAAGCCAACTCCGGTGGTGTCCGGGGGTAAGAATTTTTTATAGCTCGTTATCGGTTCTCGTGTTTGACGACAGTGGAGTATCGGGTACCTACACCTTCATCGGATCCCGTTCGATTTACATAAATCGAAAAGGAATATCTTGGGTGGAATCGTTCAGTATTTCCTATCGTTGAAACGGGCCGAGTTATCGATCTTAATTCGCACGATATCCATTATTATACAGATCCGAGGCACGGTTTTAATATTAATTGATCGGGCACGGTGTCCCCCTTCTTTCGTTTCTTTTCCAATCGGTCGACTGTTTCAATATTGCAGAGGCAATTAAACGCGCGGATCCGATAGAAGACGGTAATTAGAGGTGGGGGGTCGAAAAATAAAAAAGGAACACGTGGCAGGAGGTTCGCTCCAATTATTTGCAGCATGCGGTGCTTAATTGAGAATATTTGGAATCGTCGACGTGCAGACACTGTTTGCTGAAATACACAGGGTGTCCCATTTAAGTCGTTTTACGTAATACGGTATCTCTTAGAAGCCTGGGGAACGTGTTATGCGAGGATTACCTATATTTTATCATTTGAATTGTTATTTCTTTATTTTTACACCTGTGTTTGTTAACCCTCCGTAGGTACACGTACTTTTACGCTTCGTAGCCAAACCCGGTCGTTTTAGATTTCTGAAGATTCGATTCGAAAATCATCTGAAAACGTGTGCCCTTCAGAAATCTTGAGATATATATTTATCATAATAAATTTGTTGGTAACTTACGAGCAACTTTTACTTGTGAACGTACTGAACACTTTGGTACGAAAAAAATCGTGGCATTTTGTCGTTCAGGAATTTATTTACATATCGAGAACAATGGTGCATCGATAACGCGACGGGTCAAGGTTTAATGAATATTTCGAATAGATTTGAGCGGTTTTAAATGAAATAATTCTTTACTCTTTCGGTGAATTGATTCTTCATTCGTCGATGTAACTTTAAGATTCTTCCGATGAATTCATTTTTCATCCGCGAATATAATTTATTAACGCACGATTTAACCTTCGTTCGAGGAAATATAATAAATATTCCTGTGGCGGAGGAAAAATTCACTTTTTAATAGGAAGATTACGCGTAAGCGTATTTATTATTTTACGAGTAAAAAGAAGAAGAAAAAGGAAAAATAAAGTGACGGTATGTCATGAATAAGTTTGCAATAACGATTAAGATTGGGGTGATTACGGTTGCCAGGATACAGGTAATTTCAGTCGAGTAACGTAAACGTTAATAAGTAAAATAATGTCAAGAAGGGAATACCAATTATGTTTTTATCGCGAATACCCGGAACGTTTAGAATTTTCAGATAATATATAATATATTTTGTTGATTTTCTTTTTTTTCAAATCTCCATACGGCGCTGAAGCTTGATGATTTTTAATTAAATAGAGAAAGGAACTTGGAGATGTAATTCTTCATAATTATTTATTCTAGAACATAGATTTTTGAGATAATTATTTTGCTTTAAAAGTCTATAATAAATATTTTACTTCCAAAATTTTCTTTATTTTTGAAGTCTAAAATTTCACTTCCAAAATTGATCTCATTATTAAAAAAATCTAGAACATGTACGAAGAATGCCAGGAGTCGTTTTTTTTTTTTTTGAGAAGCTTGAATATTTCACCGAAAAGATTCATTTCTAAACGTATACATATTGTTAATTCAAAATCTCCGTCGGCTTTGCTATTGACCAGCGATACATTCAAATCGCATAGTCATAATATTTCAATGGCATCGTGAGCAAGGTTTTCGCAAATGGAACAGCCGGTTTATTCGCACAACTTTCAGTAGTCATGATTTTGCTGAAAATAGTATTCAAAAAAAGAACGTATACAGCGAGCACTATTACAGTATCAGAAAGTTTAATCCTCTAGAACCCTTTAACATTCTAGATTAGTATACTAAATCGTTCGTCTCGGTATCCGAACGTGAATAATTGTATTCAGAACATTTAATTTCAATAACCATAGGAAAATTGCCGTCGCGTATATGGTATTTTGAAATGTGAACCTTTTACTCGTGGACGAGTATACTCGTTCCACGGAGATCGATCATAGTCGTTCACGACATCGAAAGCTTTAACACGTTGACCTACAATATCGTGTCATATTCATGACACACCTTGCAGTTCTGATGTGACTTCTGTCGTTCAAATTTTGATTACAGTGGAATTTTAAGTTTAATTCTGATTACAATTTACACATTTAATGGTTGTCAGGTGTGATGTATATGTAATGTTTCAATTTCCTTGATTTGTTTTAACACCGAAGCAATAAATATTTTACTGACTGACGTACCTGTCGGGGGGTTAACTCGTTGAGTGCCACAGTGAAAACGGACGAACGTAGTCAGACAGACGGAAAAATCAAAATATTAACCCTTTGCGGACGATTGTCCTATATCTTTGGCACGAATACTAACTGTAAGTATGGAGAACAGAAATGTTTAGCATATACTTTAAAGACGGAAACTATCTCTTATTTTATTCGAAATAAACAATATTCCGTGCGTTTGTTGTGCCAAGCGTAAGAATGTTCCGTCCTCGAAGGGTTATTAATCTTTACAGTCGGTTTACATAATCGTTGCTATTGTTAATTATTTGATCGCGAAAAGTTCCGGCTGCCGGCTGCAAACACCTTGTTCCTATGATAATAGAAACGCTTGTTCACGCTCGCGCGACACGTTTGACGGTCGAAAATACGTCAGAAATGATAAAAAGAAGTACAATAAGAAAGCAAAAAAAAACAATAAGGATCGAAACCGTGCACCGAAACGGAGTTCGAGTGCAGCCCGGGGGAGTGCATACCCAGGAGTTGGCTGTGCGACCTTCAGCTGGATTGCACCGATGGTTTGGACGAGAAAAATTGTCGCAGTAAGTTTTATCGATAAGTCAGATCGCAGGTTCGTCGCAGGACAAAAAGCTGACAAGGATCAACGAAGGAAAACTAGCAGGCTGAAAAACTAACGGAACACGGACGAGATTATTCGGGCGGTGGAGGTGGAGAAAGAAAGAGGGAGGGTGGAGAGGTCTCGAAATCGCAAATTGCATCCCTGAACCGTTGAACTGGTTTCCTGTCAAAGCGGAATCGCGACTCGACCATTGGAAGCTAATAAATTACCGGGCAAAGTAAATATCGGGTCTCGAATTTTGCTAGATTTCTTTCTTCTTCTTCTTCTTCTTTTTTTTTCTTTTTATTTTGTCGGCTTTTTTTATGGGAATATGCGAACTATAGTGTTGGATAGGTTCTTCTTTTACAATTAGATGAAATTCATGAATAACTATGAATGACTATATTATGCTAATTTTATCGAATTCTTCCTAATTTTTTGGTGCACATTTCTACGTGAAATCTGTAAATAATTGTAGTATATTAATTTTGTCGAATTGTTTTATTTTTGGCGAACTTTTTTACGTAGAATTTATGAATAATTATAATTTGCTAATCCCGTCGTGTTTCTTTCTTTTTTGTAGCGACTTCTTTTTACGCAGAATCCGCGAATAACGTGTATTAATTTTGTCAGATTTTTTTATTTTTTTTATTGAACTTTTCTGCGTGAAATCCACGGATACGAGGACTCGGTGTTAGAAGTTGAACGCTAACCGTGAACTAAACCCATCTCAATAAATTGGCGAGCTTTGAAACTATCTTTCCGGTGTGTTGCGACTTAGATCATCCATTAATAAACTTTACCGTTCCGCGGGATGCCATTTCTTTCGGTGATAACTCAAAACAACTGTACATTTACAGCCACTCGTATAATGAGCACGGCCGGCGTAATGCTCGTGGTAATATTCTCATGGTGTACGGCTTCGTACATTTGAAATTTATGAATTTCATTACAAAGTTAAGGCGATGTATGCAGAACGGATGATAAGGCGGGCAAACGCGCAACAAAGTTATTTACGACGACGCGCGTTTGCGTTTTGAATAGGGAACATCGTATCAGGTTAAATTCATTTATCATCGAACTTCATTAACCCTCTCGCAGCTAAATTACTTTCGACAATTACACCGTGCGCGAATTAATATTTACTCTGTTCAAACCTTTTGCTGATCACCGATGTTTAATCGAAACCGATGAAACTTTATTTCCACCGTCAACCTTTTAACACTTTGACTGTTATTTCACAATTGTTTCTTCAATTTGACCTGTTATATTCATAATTGTTCGTTATTTCTGTTATTCAGAAATTGAAGTACCCAATACGACTATTTCCAATTAAGTAATTGAAAGAATACTAATTAATGTAATATAAAGACGCCGTGGTTCTCGGATACGCGAAAGGATCAGACATTCTAATACCGTCAACTTTAACGTTAATCTTTCGTTCTTTAATCTCAAAAACATTTTCGCTCTTTCGCAAAAGAATGTCGAGGTCAAAGTCAAGTTAAAATCTTTCCTTGCGAAAGAATAGCGAAGATGTTCGAATGTTGATCTTCACTGGACCACCCTTGCGTCGCATCAGGCGTTGAAGGGTTAACAACTGTCCGTCCTGTATGAAACTTCATTGATCGGATAATAAATTGATGACGTGGAATTTTGCTCGAACGCAATTGACCCTGGGGATGTAATTCGCCGGTCTCGAGACAACTTCTGGGTCTCTCGACGAAAATAGAGCGTCGTTGTCGCCGGCATTGTGCGCACACGGCTATAGAATGATCTCCACCTCTGGCCGTGCTGTTGGCACCTACAATCTCGTCGCTCTTTCGTTGAAAAATCTGGTCCAATCGATCGTCATCTTTTAGAGACGAAGAATTGCACCGCGGAACAGTTCACGTGTCACTCGGGGAACGGCGAATGCGTGGCACTCACATGGATGTGCGACGACAGTCTGGATTGTTCGGATGGTTCAGACGAGGCTGAGTGCAGTAAGCTTCTGCATGGGGGCATATTTTTTTCTAATGCTTATGCTTTTCCTTTCGACTCACGAAGGATATCCATCAATTTTTCGAATCTCGATCATCGAGGAAGGTACTTTTGCCCAAAGGTTCGACGATTTATTGACCGACTTTGATCCAAGCTGTAACGAAAATTCAACTTGTACAGTCGAATATTTGAATACCAACAGAATTTGAATGGTTTGAACGTTCAAATATTTGAATGCCAGCAGAATTCGAAATTCAAACTAGTTCGAGTTGTCGGATATTTGATTACCAACGAGATACTTCTAAGTTAAAATAGAAAAAGAATCGGACTTAATTTAACAAATGGTTTTCGAGATAAAAATTCATAACCACATAGCAATCCAGTTTTATGAAAGTCGGCAAAAATTACAAAATTTGGAGGGCTGTATTTTTTGACTTAAACCCTCGCTGATTTCACACGGATTACGTTAGATTTTATTTAGAACAAAATCCTTGGTATCGAGGTTGAAGAGCAATCAATTTGTCGTGATAATGATCCTTGTTTATTCTGTTTTCAAAAAATTCAAAAAAATTGTTGGATATCCTTCACATTGGCGTAACTGTAGTTGATCTTTTGGGATGGGTCAGGTTTTCTCTCCTTGATGTTCATTGCATGCTTATGTTAATATTTAATTTTTAACACGCACGTTCATTACTATTAAGATAAAATTGCACAAACTTGATTTATTTATCTCCCAACACGTCGATGATCAAGTATTAAACACCTTCGCGATTCAGTCGTCTTTTTTCATGAAATTTTAATTATATTATTAACACGTTGAATGCCACGGGAGTCATCGGGAACCGGCACCCGAAGTTTCACACAGTTAAATATTTAACAAAAGAAAACAATGTAAGTTAATAATGCTGGCTATCGAACTGAGGGGTTAAATTTGAAGATTAATTGATTGTGTCGTTAATAAATTAGGGTTTTAGCGTGTCTGACTGCATAGGTCCATTTTCACTGTGGCACTCAACGTGTTAAAATACACAGAGTACAAGCGGAATAAATTACCAGAGCGTATTATAATTTAGAAAGATTTTATTATGTCTATTAGTGTTTTTATATGAAATGTTATTCTTCCGTGATAATGAAACCGGACTTAATTGTAATTAAAAGTACGTAATTGGATTTTCTGTCCTATTTCGATAAATATTTGCTACGAGACGGGATTGTTGTTAACACAAACTGTTATTTAGTAACGAAAGTGTCGTTTTTACAAAATAATTGAATTATAAAATCAAATTGTAAAACAAACAATCATATTAGGGTACATTATCATCGTTTCGTTCTTGTGTTCTGTTTGAAAAAATCACATTTTCAAATTTTTCGAATACCATACACTCGACAAAGGTTTGTCGATGATTTTACACGATTATAAACCGTAATTGCATTTTAACGTTCGATGGAGTCCACCTGCGTTTCACTTTGAACGTAGTTGAACGGCAAAACGGTTCGATTGATTCGTTCGTTCTACAAACAACGTGAATTTTGTAAACGAGTGTAAATGTTCGATGATACGATGATATGACAATTTTTAGCGGTGAAATCGCTTTCGGTAACGTAGATTATGCTGAGCTCTGCGTAGAAGAGGAAATCGATTCGAAGCCGCAGAATATTCTATTCTAAAGAACGTACAACGATCGGGGTAATACGATTCCGCTGTTTTATTTACCGTGAACTGGACTTAATTAAATCGAGATGCTTGCGATCTACGTATTGTGTCCTTAATTCTCAATTTATCGGGTACAATTCAAAATAATCGGTAGTGTTTCATTTTGATTTGTTGTATAATTTCAAGGTTTGGTATTAGGAAATTAATGAAATTATTCTATTGGAAAATTAATAAAATTCGTTCGTTGATTTATTAGAAGATATGCTAGAAAATTAAAAGAATTTGAATGGAATTATTAGATAACTTTTATTAGAAGTTTAAAAATGTTTACTCATCAGAAAAATTAATGAAAATTATCTCCAGATGTTATCTTCAACATCTTTCATAAACAAAAAATCGAATAACAAATTTTAATCAAAGTACCATTGTATGTTTGTCTTAAATTTAGAATCGCAGTTGACTCGGGTCCGTTAAAAAAGTAAAAAATAAAAATTAAAGAGCTTTTTTCTTTAACTAACGTAAAATGAATTTACCAACTTCAGAACGACTTGTGCAGAAAATACTTCACTTTATGAGTTGAGAATGAAATTAACAAATCGTTTCGCATCCAGCATGATTAGATTTGCCATTCCTTTTTAATTAAAATTGATACTGTTTTAAAAGTCAGAATTGTTGTTACGTTGAATGCGTCGGCAGTTTGTAATCGTCGTGCAAAAATTCGGTTCTTTTTAATAGTCAATGTGTCACCTTTGGTGAAAAGGTCTGCTTATTTTTCTTTGGTATCGACGAAATCACGCGACGAGCGAAAAAGAAAAGAAGGTATACGAAAAATTGTGATGAATATTTAACGAAACGATGAATTTGAATAACAATCATATTTTATTTGCATCGGTATTCATGTGTATGCAAATATTTTACAGTTTAAACGTTCATTCTTCGTGTCGTAAAAGGAAAAGACAGAAACGTCTTTCGTTTTTTTGCAAAATACCGGCGTTCTTATTATCTCAACTATTCTACGAATCGTTTCGAACTTTGGATAAGTAAAGAATCAATATAATTAGTAAACAAGCTATTAATCTTTTGCACTCGAAAACTGCCTTTCAGGCAAAATCTTTAAAATAAAAATGAAAAAAGGAAAATAATTTATTACATAGAGTAAGATTGCTTTTGCTAGTTTCAAGTTTTAAATAATTTACTATATAATATTTGTTTATTCTACAATTCCATGGTAAATTATTTGCATTCGCATCTTTCGCTTCTGATCTTCAGATGTCAATTAAAATGGTGAAAATTAAAATGAATTAAACGTTTAAAATTTAAACATAATGTTCGTTCTAAAATTGTGAAATAAATTTTCAGAACATAATCACTTTTCCATACTTTCTAATTTATCAAGTCGATCAGCTAATTAACGTATGTTTTCGACTAATTTCTGTTCAAACTATTTTCTTTATCTATCGAATTATACGATAAACAACCTGCACGTCGTTTATCGCAAAAAGCATAAATAAATCGGAGCTTACGGTCGGGCGGCATTTACAAATTAACCGGGTGCAAAGGGTTAAACATGAAGTTAAACGATAGCCAGAAGCGGTGCTTATTAAAGGATAAATAACACGAAAGTTAACGTTCGTAGATTTGTCGTCGTGAAAACACGGGCTGGCACACAGAATCGCGAAAGCTCGTTTCGTTATTTAACAAATTAATACAGAAATACGGCGCGGCTGGTAATCGTTGTTGGATGCTGCACGATTCCCTCTAATTAATTATTGTTTCACGTACCTACGAGCACCAGCGTCCCGGTGGCCGGATATTGCTTGTGCCTTTTTATCGTTCGCCCAAATGTAAATTAAACATCGTCTCCTAATTAGCTGTCCTTGTGTAACCGCGCGATTTCCAATCCACGAGTAACGTTCCGTTCTTCGCTTTCTCCTTGCTTTTATCCTTTATGCTTTAAAATTCATCAGTATTTGAGAAACTTTTGAAAACGCACGCGTTGTATGTCCATTTGAAATCTTTTCGAGAGAAACGGATTTAAGTACTTGTTGCGTTAAATTTATTGTCTACGATGATACTACAGCTCGAGGTGTTTAAATAACAATTCAAATTTGAATCTGTGATACTATAAACGTTTGTACAACCGGGGTAATAATTTTTACACTAGTATGAAGGAACAACTCGAAACTGTTGCGTATGAAAACTCGGATTTTACAAATGGTGGATATACAATATTTGTGCAATAAGCCATCGGTCATCAGGTTGTAACATAATGTTTCTATTTGGTTTCGTATCGATTTCTTAAGACTGTTTTGGAATTTTCTTACATGTGTTACAACGTAAAATAACTTCGAAATGTATTCGAGCAAACTTGATAAGAAAATTTCTATTTTTTTTAACCCATCTTTCGATTTTTAAATTGGATTTTTTCGAATTTAAAATTCATTTTGTTAATATTTCAAAACTCGACGTGATAAATTTCCAGATAATTATATTTTCGACGAATTGTGCAAAATTTCTTAACTTCGAGGAGGTGTGCATTAAAATTTTACACAATAATTATTGCTCTTTTCGTGTTTAACAATTCCGCAAAGTTTGCATAAAATCGATGTTATTTTTTAAATTTCAAAGAGGTCCCTGGTTGTCTTCGTGATTCGAAGAAGGATTAAAGGGTGCTTAGTGGTTGCTTTTTTTATGGGAAAGATTTGGACGAATGCTTTGTGCGAGCTATAATATCTACGATATATTTTATAATCTGTTTTGTTACGATGATTCGCGTGTTGTCTCTGATGATGTTTCCGTAGTGTTTCTGTTATTTCTTTCTTTATTTCTTCGTCAGCCTGCAACGTTCCTTTGTTGTTCGATCCCTCAACCCTTTGATCGCGGAAGACGTATAATATACGCTCTTACGTGTTGATTAACACATTATTTACCGCTCTGAAATGAAAAAATAGACACTGTTATTTAATAACTTAACAGTAATTAAAGATTAATAAGGAGCAATCCTTATTTTCTGTTTATTTTCATTATTTTGAACAGTGGACGAAGAAACAATAATAAAAGGTTTATTAATTGGCTTTCAATCAACCACCGGCAATATTGGAAAGCCTATTAATAGACTTCCGGTAAATAAAATGTTAATACGCGAGTGGTTTAGAATAATAATGGCGTAATATTTGTTATTGTTTTTCGCAGAAAAGCAGACTTTTATGAAATTTGAAATTGTCTTGTACGTGTATGCGATATACTTTTTATTCTGAATGCACGAAAACTCGAAGCGAAAACTTCTGTAGTATGTTTCGATGGAATCAGTAGTTTAGCCGGAATTCATTGTTGAAATTTGAAAAATTGACCAATCAGCGCGCAGCTTAGATTGCAAGACATAGATTCTTTGCCGCGCATTTGGCTGATTGGTTAATTTTTCAAATTTCAACAACCAATTGTGACTGAATTACTGATCCCCATAGAAAAATGTTATAGAACTTTTCGCTTCGATTTTCCATCATCTATCCAACGGTAATTTTTTAACATCCTGTATATTACGCCCAGAAAATTGCAAGGTTCAAAACAATATTGATTTCAATATATAACTTTCTTTTAACTTTTTGTCAAAACACGCCACGATCAAAGAGTTGAGCTTGTACGAAACGTTCATTATTAATCAATTTATCTCATCATACACACGATTGCTTGTTAAATATTTTCATTCGAAATGATATTTATCACGAGAAAAAACGCACGGAGTTCCGAGAGCTTAATAAAACAAATACTCAGCGACCGAATTCTATATTTGCGTTTGAATTTCAACGCTTTGACGAACGATTATTTGTACAATGTAGATGAATCTTTGCAGATGCGGATGGAAATATAAAATTATAAGAATAATAAAAATGACATAAATATACGGTCGTTAAAATGTTAAGTGATTAACTGATGAAAATTACCTGAAGAACTCTACACCGTTGAATAGATCACGAAAAATCGATGCGAAAAGTTATGTAGCATTTTTCGATACGATCAGTAGTTTAGCCGCAATTCATTGTTCAAATTTGAAAAATTGACCAATCAGCGCGCAGATTACTTAGACGACAAGTCTCTTTCTACCCCACGCATCTTGCCATCTAAGCTGCGCGCTGATTGGTCAATTTTTCAAATTTTAACAATGAATTGCGGCTAAACTACTGATCGTATCGAAATATACTACAGAACTTTTCGTTTCGAGTTTTCGTGATCTATCCAACGCGGTACAGCTTACTGATTCTGATTTCTGATCGAAATCGAGGTACGGCTGTAATTCATATTAAATTGTAAAAATAAACGGAATAATTCTCTTGTCACTGCAACAGTTTAAGTATTAAAATACGTCCGCGTGGTTTTATTTGTCCCCAGAACGTTTTGCGAGTATTGTCGCAAAGGTAATCGATTTTTCTTTCGTACCGTTTCCATCGAGAAAAGCTGACTGTTTCGCATCGTCCGCCTTTCGAACAATTCATCTGAATTTAACTCGTACTTGAACAGAAGACCGACTTTTTTCTTCTTTTTTTTTTTTACATATATTAGGTCGTTGCATATCGAATGGTTGAAACATGAAAAAATTTCACGTGATTTTATGGCATATATCAACTAATACAACACTTGTGACAACACTTTCATGAAAATATCTGTGCGAAGATTATATCAATACTCTCAATGTAAACGCAGAAGAAATTCTTCTTCATAAGAAATTCATAGAAAATTCTTTTTATTCTTTCATAAATTTCAAATTCTGTACGTATGCCAATATTTCTACTTCGCGCTTGTATACATGTATTTTAATGACACTGGCACAAGTTATTTAATTCTTGTGAAAAGTGATCGATCATAGTCCTTAAAAGTTGTGTTTTAATTATCTAAAACTGGCAGAACGTTTTCGTTCGCTTAATATTTTAAAGTGAAACTGTGTAACCGTTGAAAGTTTCATGAATAAATCAACCATTTAATTCAGCAACAACCCGATATACTTTACGTTAAGCCGTGCCTTCATGTTTCGGTACACGGTGTAGTACCTGTGTATACGCGGTTGTCGTTGATCAAGAACCGGTTAATTACATCGCTTAATTACAGGACTAATGCCAAGAAACTTATTTCTTCCGCTACGTCCTCTTGAAAGTGCAAATAGTTCGCTGTATAATTTATACAGCAGACATCGAGGCCCGGCAACTTCGAGCGCGACACAGTCAGCTTGTAAACTTCGAGGGCTTGGATTTAATGTCCGTAATTAACGCGCCGATTTCTGGAGTCCTTCGGAATTTCGTGGCCCCGACCGTTGACACTGTAAACCAGAGATCAACAGCTATGTATTTCCTTAAACAGAACACTTCGAAAAAGTAATATAAATTATCGATCTTTCGACACTGACAAAGTTGAATACGATTTTTGAACAATTTTTTAACGCATCACCTTCGTATACTGGACGAAAAGAATATTCGAATAAACGCTTGGAAGTGTCAAAAAGGAAAAAGAAAGATACTTTTAAATTCGGGTTTAAATTGTCGGCTCTCTCCATGGTTCGTCGTCCGAGGATTAAGTAAAATTATTCCAGCTGCAAATCATATGATGTACCCGTACAATAAATCATAAAAAACTAATTCTTAATATTGCATAAATTATTTTGATATTACCAACTGTGTTTTATTTTTCCTCGTTTAAAATGACGGGAAATTATAAAATGTCCTGTTGGCCTCTGGTTTTAATGGTCCAATACAAGAACGAAAGATCGATGTTACACACACCTTTTTCATCATCATTTTTTCCTCCGATCTGTTCGTTGCAAAGTTCAAACGGTTTGCATATATTACCGTGTGCTCTATGGTTTTTTCTCGTCCCGGTATTTAAATGTTACGCGATGTGCTTTAATGTTCTACCAGTTTTTTCTTTATTCGTGTTAAAGGGGTCACATTGCGCGCAAAGCTGAATAAAAGAAAAGAAGCTCGCGTGTAACGCGATTTTCCCATAAATGAGGTGCCAGTTTTTTTTATTTTTTTTTTTATTTTACTATTTTTTGTTAGCACTGTTTCGACGATATTCTGTACACGCGTACCGCCTGAAAACTAAAAGAAGAAAAAAGATGGAACTCGAATTCTAGATTTCAATGAAAAAGCAATATAGGTGGAAAACCTGGCTCGAAATTGGCACATGAACATTCTGTTATTTAAAATAACGTGGAAAATATCGTTATCGAATGTACAATAACTACGGTAATTTCATTGAAAAAAAATTGCAATCAAATTTTTGCTTTCCAATTCTCGTTTATTACGTTGATTGACATATTTTTTTTACACGATGATGGTATATCGAAACCTGTATGTGCTGTTTCTCTCGAAAGATAAACAGGATAAAGAAAAAGCTGGTTTAAAATAATGATCTTGTACCGCGCTTCTTCTTTTACGGATTAACACGTTCGTTACCAGCGTTTGAATGTTTGCGCATCATTTTATTCTTTTTTTTTTTTTTTTTAATGATATAAGATAATATAACTTTAGACCGTGCATGTCAATAGTAGTTATACTATCATTTATATGGATTATATGATAGAGTTTGATTTTTAAGAATATATATATATATATATATATATATATATATATATATATATATATATATATATATATATATTTTGGTTTATCAGTTTCTTAAATTATGCACGGCGTTGGCGTCGAACGTGTTGAATGTCTTTTGCACCGATCGTTGCCTAGTAGATCATTTTCGGTGATCGTTTACTTCGTCGGCTTGTTAACAAAGATGCGTTTCCTTCAGACGACACCTGTCGATCCGACGAGTTTACCTGCGCCAACAAGCACTGCATCCAACAATCGTGGGTGTGCGACAACGACAACGACTGCGGGGATGGTAGCGACGAGAAGGATTGCAAACCTGTCACCTGTCGTCCTGGGACCGAGTTTGCTTGTTCTCACAATTATTGTATAACGTCCCGTTGGAGATGCGACGGCGACATCGATTGTCCTGATCGTTCCGACGAAATTGGATGCAAGGTACCAGAAACCATACACTTGGCAAACTCAACGTATATTTATATCGATTAGGGTATCTTGACGTTTCGATTGCCACGTTGAAAGGAGTGCAAATTTTACGAGGTAGAACGTTTAGCTTCAACAAATTTTATCTGTCATTTTTATTGCTACTTATACCAGTAAAATTTTCCCGGTTAAACCGGATCGCGCAAGAAGCCCTGGCTATATAGTAGATCAGGAATCGGCAACCTTTTTTGACTGCGGGTCAATATTAAGTAAAATGTGATTATTAAGAAGACGGCTCGGGTAAATGGGTATTTTCATTTTGAAACAGCCCGTTAGTGACTAATAAGATAAATTTTATCGAGAAAATTGTTACAATATGTTGAAAAGGTTTTACCGTTTGAGTAATATTTGAAAATTACTAGGGATTATTAAAAATTATTGGAACTAGGGGTAATTACGTTAGAAAATATTTACGCTAGGGACAATTACACTAGTGGATTATTAACAATAGGGGCTATTTTCATTAGGGATTATTGAACCCGGAGAAAATTGTACTGGGAAATATTAACACTGGGGATTATTTATACTAGGGAATATTGGAACTAGGGATTGTTGACCCTAGGTATAATAAGACTAGGAAATATAGACGCCAGGGACAATTATACTGCGGAAAATTACAAACTGTAAAATTATACTAGGGAATATTAACTACGGACAATTACACTAGGGTGTGTTGACGCTGGGGATTATTTACACCTGGGAAAACTGCACCAGGGAGTATTGAAACTAGGAATTATTCATCCAAGGTATAACAAGACTAGAGAATATAGACACTAGGGAAAGCTACACTAGGAAATATAGACGTTAGGGATTATTTACACTAGGGGAAACTGCACTGTGGAAAATTACACTATCTCAAAGTGTTTGTTTCGTGTTTATGTTTTATAATTTATTTTTATACATTGTGCTTTATTTACGAAACTCAAATAGGTCACTTGGTGACCCGCGGATCATAGGTTGCCGACGCCTGTAGTAGATGTATTTAATGCAACATGCTTCGGAAACGTTTTAGGAATACACGAGCGGAAAACGTCCCAGCCATTGCAGTAAAAGGGAGTTCGACTGCGACGACGATGTCGTTTGTATTCACCAGAATTGGGTCTGCGACGGTGAGAAAGATTGTCCCAATGGTGCTGACGAATCGCCGGAAAGGTGTTACAATATTACGTGCAGACCTGATCAGTTCCAATGCGAGGATCGTCATAATTGTATATCAGGTGGCTAAATTAATCCAGAATCAACAGTCAGAGAGCTTATAAGCGTACAAATTTCATTTATATTTATTGTCAAATATTTCAGGCCATTTGTATTGCAACGGCAAGGCAGAATGCGTGGACGGCAGCGACGAGAGGAATTGCACGAGCAAAACGATGGCTTGCGATCCATTAACTCAGTTCGAATGTAGCGAAGGTTCCTGTATCCCGATTTACAATGTTTGCAATAAAAATCGGGATTGCATCGGTTGGGAGGACGAGAGCACGGAGCTTTGCGGTGTGAACGAATGTTTGAAGAACAACGGCGGCTGCTCGCAGATCTGCATCGATTTGCCGATCGGTTTCCGGTGTAACTGCAGCGCGGGATACCGGCTGGTGGATAACCGAACCTGCGATGGTAACAGATAGTTCTGTCATTAACATAACATCAGCGTAAAATAATGTAAAAGAAAAAAATATAACATTTTTCTAATATTGATAACAGAAATAAGATATTGTATTTGTTATTTCAGATATAGACGAGTGCCTAGAACCAGGTAGCTGTTCTCAATTCTGTGTGAACGAAAAGGGCGGTTTCAAATGCAGCTGCGCGCCCGGTTATTTGAAGGATCCCAGGGATCACACGCGTTGCAAGGCAGCCGAAGGTCACGCCAGTTTACTGTTCACCAGAAGACACGATATCAGAAAGGTGGCTTTGGATCGTTTGGAGATGACAGACATAGTGAAGAACACGAAGATGGCTGCTGCGTTAGATTTCGTTTTTCGTACGGGTATGATCTTCTGGAGCGACGTCAGCGAGAAGAAGATCTATAAGTGAGTATTCGTTTAATCCTTTAAGCACCATGACAGAATCAAATTCGACCCTGGTAAAGTTAAATCACGTTAAACCATGGTAGTTAAAGGCTGAAGGGTTTCTTATTGTCCGTTTTAGAGCCCCGATTGACGAAGGCAACGAGCGCACGGTCGTCATCGATGATGGCCTGACAACTTCAGACGGACTCGCGGTTGATTGGATATACAGTCACATCTATTGGACCGACTCTAGGAAAAGCACCATAGAACTGGCTAATTTCGAGGGAAACATGAGAAAGACTCTTATACGGGATCGTATACAGGAACCCAGAGCAATAGCTCTGAATCCGTTAGAGGGTTGGATGTTTTGGACCGATTGGAGCGACGAGGCTCGCATCGAGAAAGCTGGCATGGATGGTTCTCATCGAATGGTAATTCTAAAAAAAATGAAATTAACCCTTTGAAGACGGAACAGTTTTACGCTTGACACAGTAAACGCACGAAATATTCCTTTCCTAAAAATCTCTGCTCTTCGGATTTATGGTTACGATTTGTGTCAAAAATATAGGACGATGTTTCTTAAATATATGTACGAATCTGTAAGTTGTGAAGGTTCGGGGTTGAAAGTATACATGCGTAGATCGTCCGCAAAAGATTAAATATTGATTGGTATCTTTTATACCGATTGTTAACCCTTCTATTCTGTTACCCTTGAATGCATCGAATTTTGAGTTAGGCACTCAGATATACATTTCCAAAATGAAATGGTTATAATCCAGTCAAAGTTTCAAATCGAATTATCCGCAGGTCATAGTTGACAACGACGTGAAGTGGCCGAACGGATTGACTCTGGATTTGATAGGAAAGAAAGTGTACTGGGTAGACGCAAAGTTGAATATAATCGGATCCTGTAATTACGATGGTTCTGGTAGACGGACGGTTCTTTATTCGCCGGATGTATTGAGACATCCATTCAGTGTTACGACGTTCGAGGACTACGTGTATTGGACCGATTGGGAGAAGGAAACGATATTTAAAGCGAACAAATTCACCGGCAAATCCGTGGAACCTGTTACGTCGCTCCGGACTCTTCAGC
The DNA here is from genome assembly GCA_943735885.1 of Stelis phaeoptera. Taxonomy (NCBI): domain Eukaryota; kingdom Metazoa; phylum Arthropoda; class Insecta; order Hymenoptera; family Megachilidae; genus Stelis; species Stelis phaeoptera. The sequence goes on along the minus strand of OX030939.1, from coordinate 5,432,447 downwards.
ATCCGATGGTCGTCCACGTGTATCATCCGTACAGACAACCGGATGGGATGAACCAGTGTCAAGCGGTGAACGGTCATTGCAGTCATTTGTGTTTACCAGCACCTAGGATCAATTCCAAGTCGCCTCTTCTTAGTTGCGCTTGTCCAGATGGACTAAGATTATTGCCAGATGGTTTGATGTGCGTGGAAAAAGGTAATATATCTTTGAACTTTCGTATCGTGCGATAAGTTTATATTTTGAGGAGTCAAATGCATCACACGCACGTGGCTACTTTAGACAAAAGAATGAAGTCGTATTAAAAATATTCTTGCATGCCATTGGAACAGAAAAAGATTAACGCTTATGACGCGAATAAGTAACTATAAATGAGGTATGTTTAAAATTTTATTTTCCTTTTATATTATCATTTTAATATCGTTTTACAACAAACTTATTGTTTTTTCTTTTTTTTAAATTTCGACTATCCAATTATTGCCTTGATGTCTTACATTTATTATTTAATTATATTATTTTGCATCGGTGTTGCATGAATATGGGATATCCAGTAAGTACAACTGTAGCACCCACAACGCAAGAAATTAGTAAGCCATTCAAGAGACTCGAACCACTCAATGTTACCACCACAACTGTTCGTAAGTACATATATGGTTGCATGACTTTTTATTTTTTCCAATTATATTTCGTACAATCAGCGGATCATGAATATTAATTTTGGCTTATACATATTATACATCTTCCCTATCTGGGAGATGAATTTAGTTACAGAAATCCGTCGCTTATTTTAGTCTATTGCAAATAATTTTGTTAGATACCTGCTAGAAACAAAATCAGAAATTCAAGGGATTTTCTACGATCTTAACGCGGCATTCAGAGTGTCAATGATAACGTGGGGACCTTAACGCGAACTGACGTGTTTTACCTGCATTAACATTTGAACTTTCCAAAATTACCAAATAAGGATTCGTTTGTGTAATTTACTTTCGCCACGTTAACCGATAATTTTCTTTTAGATCCAGATCATTCGACGGATGGAGACGAAAAGGATGGTCTTGCGAGTGAATCAACGGGTCCTGGTTTGGTTGCTGGTATAGCGGTGGGAGTAGCATCCTTGGGATTGTTACTACTCGCGTTAGTAGCAATATTATGCTACAGGCATTATCTCCATCGTAATGTCACGAGTATGAATTTCGATAATCCTGTGTACAGGAAAACTACAGAAGATCAGTTTAGCCTTGAAAAAAATAGGTTTCCACTTCCTACTGCTACAGTTGGAGAAGAGGTAAATTAATCGTTTTCGTTGATAAATTATAAAGCATGTTAGGCTTCCGTAGAGAAAATGGCGATATAGAAAAAGAAAGCCTCACCGTTCGTCTTAGGGAATTGTAAAGGTACCTTCCTCTACAGCGCCATTTCACGCAAATGTATATTTCACTAATTGTATCATCATATTTAATAATGTTTTTACTTTAATAGGCTCAGGAACCATTAACGAGTCCTGGAACTAACGATTACGTTTAAGACTTAATCTGTCAACGAAACGGGCAATGAAGCAGGCTATTGAAATACTGTCGACCAAGTAATGAAATCATGTGTGTAAAAAAGAAAAAAGAGAGGAAGCCCATACACGTCGAGCAAGCCTGTCCAATAAATATGCCTGCGTTTGCCCGCCTGCCTGCCAACTCAGCTGTGATTATGTTTACTTCTTTTGTTTTGTATCGTGTCCTTTTGTTTACAAATTAATGCATCTCGTCATATGACTATATTATACGTGCATACACGCAACATTTAGATTTGCTCCAAGGCATAAAGGGAGAAATATCTAGGTGAGCTATTATAATATCGTTGCCAAATAAGCGTTGAAGCGTCGGTTGTCGAGTAGTTTAATAAGATACAATAATTCCTATTTTATAATGTTCTTTTTCCCCTTGTTTACTTACGTAGCATGTAATATATATATATATATATATACATATATATATAAATAGTAGTATTTATGATTGTACGTGGGGTCGCGAAACACATTTATGTTTAATTCATATATATATATATATATATATATATATATATATATATATATATATATTATAAAGAGAGGATATTTTTATCTACATGTAAGGTCTTTAACTTGTTAAAATTGTTTCGCTATTTATTCTGTAAGAAAATATAATTTGTTCGGTTAGATATTATTGCATCATCGAAATCACATGTATATAACACACAAATTCGAAATATATCATAGAAATAATTTTACAATGAATTAGTAAACAATATTGAACTATCAACAAATATTGTATGACTTTTTTTGCAAATTCGTTGAATTACTTATATTTTAATAAGTTTAATCGTATATCGTACAATGTTTTAGAGTGCCAAAAGGAGAGCGTTCCAGAAATTAATTGATAATATTCGTAGTAGTGGGAACTTGTTCCTAAACGATCGTGAATTTTCCTTTCAATATCTTATATAGATTTACGAATAATGATATTGATATTTAATCCCAGTAATAGCTCAAACAGTGGCGTTTAAGCGTTATAAATGTGTAACTCGTTTTTTGTACACGAAGCAAATTTCTCCTTTTATGTCGGTTTATACACGAATAAGTACCAACAGTGTTTTCTCGCATATTCACAGAATTTGTTAATAGCCTACCTATAGTCCCATAAGTGGCCCATATCACAGTAAAATCACTTACCCCATAGATATTCTGTTAACGTCATGATTGTAACGAAATAGATTCGAGAACCGATTAGATGTAATAAGATCAGCTCAATGACACTAAGAGTGACTGTGTGTCTGTTAAAGTAAAAAAAAAAAAAAACTGTTTAGGTATTTCAACCTACTAAGAAAAAGATCAGTGTATATGTATAGAGATATTGCCTCGGGTTTAAGAGTTTTACTTATTACATATACTTTATGATTACTGAATTAAAATGTAATTAAATGTGAGACAAGATTCTTCTAGATAAGATTATTAAGAGATGTAATATTAGGACAAGCTAGATGCCGTGTATATTAATAAGTAGCAAAAGGTGTGTTACAGATATTAATTTTAGATAACTTCTGTCGCTGGAGCAATGAGATTGTTTGTACGCGGAGATTAATTTTCATTCGGAAATGTGTTGAAAAATTTTAATGAATTATCGTTGATTGGAACGATACAGTTTATGTTCATGTTGGTAACGAGAACATGTTGTACAAGTATCGTTCGTTTTTAGAAATATTTTATCGTACATTGTACATATATTATCTATACGTTTTATATTAATAGTTTATCGAATCAAATTTTTCATAAACCGATGGTGAATAAAAATTTGCTACTTTTTAATAAAACACGTTCTTACTTTATGAGTGAAAGAAAGCAAAGTCCAAAATTAAAATATAGAGGCTCAGAGGTGATTTTAATCAAAAGATAGCAGAAGTGTGGTGAGTATCAGTTGCAATTAATTGTGTGAGTCACATAAGGCATAACTTAGCTAATCTGTTCGCCAAAATCGTGTCAAACATTATTTCTATGCAATATATATTTATCACTACACACGCATATAAATATATATATATTATATATTATATATATAATTTATTATAATGAGTATTGTATAAATAAATATATAAAATAAATCACACTACCGTCATTATTATTGTACCTACAGGAAGTGTAAAATATATAATTTGTAAAAATGTGATCTGAAAATATAGAATAATAAATAACTGTTTTCCCGAGTTATAAATCATTTGCTAAAGTCGAGGATACAGTGTTTTCAAATTGTCCGCCAGTGGATGATATTCGATACATCGAAGATTCGATTGATACAGATATCGCTGCTACATGATTTATAAAGTAAAATTTAAATTTCGTTCAAACGGTTAGATAAAACTATCATGAATAATGCAACTAATTATCCTTCTTGTATAAAAATTGTAAGTATTTTATAGAAATATAAGTGAATTTTATAGGCTTGATTCGTCAAATTGAATGGCGGTAATGTGATTAACAAAAAACTGTTATATTTGGTTACATTTTTCAGCCATCTAATACGATTGCAAAACAAAGTGCGGCAGTCACAATGTTTTCACAGAAATTTGACGTAAAGGAAGCGATAACGTTTAATAATGAATTAATATCAATAGCAAATCAAATCTTTGGTGAAGGAAAATGGAGTCATACAGTAACTAATCAAACAATTGGTGTATATTTTACATACATGTTTAGAACATTAATTTTCTTCTTTTTATACTCTCCTATTAATTAAATCTATTTTAGATTTTATTGAAGCTTTTATGGGTAAATATATTTGTGGATGTGTTACATTTACTAGAATTCAGTTAAAAGATGGAACATTTCATGAGGATATAGGATATTGTTATGCGGAGGGAGCTGTTAAAGGTTCAGCAGTACATTGTGCACGAATTGTATGTTTAATATTTTGATACTCTTTATTTCTGTACATTATAAAAAACAATCTTTCAAATATCACATTTAGGGATCTCTCACAGATGCCTTCAAAAAAGTACTGTCATGTTTTGGTGACGAGCTAGCCAATGAAATACAAAAGCTATCAGAAAGATCGTCAAATTCTTACATGCATAATATCCAAAAAGAAGATTTGCATATGTCTATACCAAGTGTACAAACTGACATGCCTCAACCATGTGCCCGATCAACTCCATTTATAAACATCAAAAATGGTAAAGAAACCCATAAATCAAATATTTACAAAATTTCCTAATAATTTATAAAAAATTCAACAAAATGTGCTCATTATATATTTTTTTTTTAGGAAATACGTTTAAACCTAATATTCTAGACAATCAAGAAAAACAAACAACAGTACAGCAAACATTGACAAGATCTAAAAGTCCTGCTGAACAGAAAATGCAATCTATAATACCTGTAAAGATCTCAAATGATACAAAAGATCAATTCCAATCCAGTAACATAAATTACCAAAAACAAGATCAAGAGAAAGGTAAAAGATCTCAATAAACGTGCATTAATAACATTTTATATTAAACTGAATGTAAATGATTTCAGCATTAAGTGACGTAGAATTACAACGGTTAGAGAGAAAGCGAAAACAAATGGAGAAACAAGCAGAGTACAAAAGACTTATGGAGGAGAAAAAGCAGCAAAAATTGAACGAAAATAAAAAACCTAATCCCAAATATTAATCATTGGAATAAGGTGAAACATATAAATAAATAAATAAAATACAGAGTATACGCCTGTTACTATGCTCTAATTTGAACATATTGTCAAATACTACTATAATTATAATCCTGTATTTTTTAAAATATAATATACGTTTATTTATATTGAAATTAATGTTTATTCGTTTAATAATGTTCAACATTTCTTTCGAATTAAAAATCGAGGTTAGGAACTCCGTGGCGCGGATGCGTGCATCGAATACAACAGAATACAAACAACTTATTCAAAAGTAATATTTAACTGTAATAACAACAAATTTATTTTTTATAAAATACCCGGATAAAGATCAAACTTTTTTACATTGCATTAAAAATCATTTGACACTATTAAAAAAAGATTGAAACCATGAATCAGTACTTCAAAAGTTATGAAGAACTTGATGTAAGTATATTCATAGGGACTTGATATTATAAATCCGAAGAAAAAATATTTATATTTTTTTAATTGAAATTTATAGGTGCATCAATTAATGTTAAATGACGAAACCAGAACCCTTGCTTATAGAAATGCAATAATGAACAGCAAACATTTATTTAACAATAAAGTTGTTATGGACGTTGGTGCTGGAACTGGTAAAGTTTTTTGATTAATTTAAATTTGCTCAATCTATAAAAATGATGTGTCTTATTGGATTGGTTATATTACTTTTAGGAATACTATCAATATTTTGTGCACAAGCAGGTGCAAAAAAGATTTATGCAATTGAAGCGAGTAATTTAACAAAACTTGCTGAACAAGTTGTAACAGAAAACAAGTTCAATGATAAGATTACAGTAATTCATAGCAAAGTAGAGAACGTTAATCCAAATGATTTAGATAAAGTGGATGTGATCATTTCAGAATGGATGGGCTTTTATCTTGTACACGAAGGAATGTTGAATTCTGTTCTTTTTGCTAGGGATCATTTTTTGAAAGAAAATGGCACTTTATTCCCGTGTGTTAGCAAATTATATGCATCACCGTGTCAATTACCATCCATGTATGAATTTTGGGATGATGTTTGTGGAGTTAGTATGAAGTAATAATCAACATTTTAGTGAATAACATTGAAAATCTTATTTTAACACATTTCATGTGGGAAACGTACTTTTACGTTTTTTGCGTTCTGTGTCACTCGAGCGCGGGTCACGTAAAAGTACATACTTAGCAGACTTGTGCTGGAGATTGGTTTTCCTATAAGTTTTCGTTTTTTACACAATATTCATAAAGCATATATTTGAGTGTAGAATAAAAAACTTTCGTTAAAAAAAACGAAGTAGTTATCGATTGATTTCGATTTTACTGAATCACTAAATTTCCACGAAATTCACGAAAAAAATGTCCGCTACACGCGTAAGTCCGCGACGAAATATACCCACATGCAATGTGTTAATACAGTATTTAACATTTGTCTATCGCTCATATTGTAGGTGTATTGGAGAAGAATACAGGAAAGCAAAATCGATGAAACCTGAAGTATTAATTGTAGATGAGAAAGATGTTCTAGCTGAAAGTAAATTGGTTGCCTGGTTGGATTTACAATGTATCAATGAGGATGAGTTAGATCAACTTGGAGGAGAAGAATATGTTTCTGTTTGTAATAAAGATGGAAGATATCAGGGAATTTGTATTTGGTTCGATATTGAGTTTCCAGATGGATCGGAATTATCTACAAGTCCTTTCTCTAAAACTACTCACTGGAAACAAACTGCCATTGTATTACCTACAGATATGGAAGTAACAAAGGATGAACCTGTTGCGTTTAAATTAGAGCTAACAAAAAATAGTGTTAAACCTAGACAATATAACATAGAATTAGTACTTCTGGATCCGTCTGAAGTTGAACATGAAGTCCCTTGTTCTTGTCATATGACAAAGTGTATTGTTATGAAAACATATATAGAAGAACATAATGGGCCTGATGAGGAGGATTCAATAAAGAATTGATGTTTCTTTTTTTCAATTAGTGTACTGCATATTTCTTTTATAATGTATTTAGTTATAAATTTATAAATGTCGTTGAAATTAGAAAAAGCACCAACAAGCTACTATTAAAAACTGCCAGCCCCTGTGTATTTTGGCGCTCGAAGAATGAGCCAGGTAGGCCTGGGACTCCGTCGATAAATGTGTTTAAAATGACTAGTACACCATCGCCGGGGCAAGGGGAATTATCCGTGGTGTAACGAAGAAACGTGAACGGAACAAATTGAAACGAAATGAAATACAGCGATATTCTCTAACGTTCGTTTGTCACTAACAAAGAACGCGAATGAAGCCGTGTGCAACAAAGTGAGACAATTATACTACCTCGTGATAAAGAACGCGCACGAAACACAATATGACAAAGCGAGACAGAAAAATTCCCCTTTCCCCGGCAATCGTTAGGTGATAGGACCAGTTCCATCTTCCGCGAGTGTTTCACGAGGGCGAAAGAAAACAGCAAATTTTTCGGGCACGCGAACTCTCGTAAGTTTTCGCAATTACGTTAATAATAACAGTTATTAACTGCTATAATTTTGACAACGTTTTTATATATTTAGGTCTCTCCTTTTATGTAAGCGGTTTTGCGATATATCGAAAGTTGAGTTACGATTTCTGTTTTCGTTTAAGATAAAAATTTGAATTAGTTTTTAACATTAATACATTCTACAACACTTTTATAAATTCGATTGAAAAGGTTTTTTCAATATAAAATTTAAGAAATCGAATAACTGAAGAAATAAATCTCAAAAGATTTATCGAAAAATATCGCTTGGTTTCACTATCGATTGTCGATATACAAAATACACACACATATTTACTGCGTTGGATTCTTATGATTCTCAGGTTGGATGAGATGGAATCGCGCAATCGTTGACAGATTTTTCGTAAGTGCATCTGTTTTCAGTCGTTTGAAGTTTACTATACTATTATACAAAGGACCAAAGCATAAAACGAGCATATTATAACAGGTAAAAGAATATGGTTATTCTTATGTAAATGAACTATTAGTTTTCATATTGTTAATTTACTCTCACATTCAAAATATATATATAATGATTTAGTTACAGAACATTAGCAACATATTTTTCGAAAGTTATATGTGTAACAGATCTGAATGTTCTTTTATTACCAAAGCAAAGTATACCTTTTTGCAACAAAAAAATTAAGGATTTGTTTCTTTTTAATTCAGTTTAAATTTCAATCCCAAATTCCAAATAATTGAATGTATCTATTTGTTTGTGTTACATATTATGACTTATGTTTATGAACTTGATATTTTAATACAATAATATTTTTCTCTATATTGTTTCAGATTTACAGCGACGAAGATGTTTGAAATATTTACATAATTCATACTTACGACAATTGAGTCTTAATCATTTTAATATATGCCGATATTAAAATCATATGACATTTAGTATGTACGTATTTATACCAGAAATCTACAGAAGAAGATTTGGATTTAAATATTGGAAGATGTTCAATATGACATATCTATAAGTGGTTTAAATTTTTGTTTAATCATAATACAATATCTACAGATAACATTTTTTAAACTTCCAAAACATATATCATAAAGAATGGCAGGAAGTGGGTCCGTTATAATGCCATCTACAAAACAACCACAGGAGAAAGATCATATGTCTAATGTTAATGTAGATTATTCTAAAATTAGAGGAAAAGTATGTTGCTTAAAATTAACATTGTACCTTACATAATGAAGATATAACTGTATGTAATATTATACTAATATGATAACAGTAATTATTGAATTATAATCAATTTCAGAGTGTCTTGGTTAGTCCGTCTGAAGATCAGTATGAATTATTACTTAGACGTTTAAAGGAAAGAATTCAAGGCGGTGGAAGCGAAACAATTTTTGACATTGGTGTCGGTGAAGGTCTGTATCCAATGTTTAAAATAATATTTTTTATGAGTACCTTATAATATGTATATTATTTCAGATGGTTCAGACCATGGTTTAAAAGATGATGAGTACGAAGCATCTGTTGCTACCTTGCAGTCTCTTGCCGCTACGTTAGAAGCTGACTGTGTGCTTCTGTGTCAAGCTAAAGTGGATCAAGGTCTTATAGGACAGTGTCTGGTGCGAAGGCGTTTAGACACACAAGATTTCTTAGAAATTAGGTCTCTACTTTAGATGATATAGATACTACAGTAGATTCCGCTTATCTGGGCCACCGTTTAATCGGGACATCGTTCCGCTTATTTGGGACAGATGTCTGTAGTTTTTGCGTTTCGCATTTTTCTTTTGCTTCACTCTGTGTTACTTTATCTTTTTAAATTTCGTCCAGGGTTAATCGTGTACGTATACGAACGCCGCGGATTTGCAGAACTTTAGGACGGTGTGCAGTTGAGTCGGAAGACATGGCGAGGCGGTAATCGTTTAAATCGAAAAACTCTGCCGATTCTGTCACCGATGGATATTTATTAATCCATGGATTAATATTTGAATAAATACTTCATTCTGTATGCTGATTTAAGCTGTAGTTTGTTTGTTTTTTATCGTTTTAACTGCATGCATATATTTTCTACCGTTAACTACTATATTTATATGGCACTTCGCATAATTGGAACAATCGCTTAATCGGGCCAAACTACAGGAGAATCGACGTGTTCCGAATAAGCGAAATCTACTGTACAAGAATAACTGTTTCGAGTGGCATCATTAAATAAAGTATATTTCAAGAAGTTTTATGCAGACTTCGATTACAGGGTGGCTGTTGTTGGCAATGTTGATGCTGGAAAATCAACGCTATTAGGTGTATTAACACATGGAGAACTCGATAATGGTCGAGGTCTGGCACGTCAAAAATTATTTCGTCACAAGCACGAAGCTGAAACAGGACGTACCAGTTCAGTAGGAAATGATATTCTTGGATTTGATAGTGTTGGTAGGGTAACAATACTAATAAATGTTGTATTATTTCATTATTAACACGTTGAATGCCGCGAGGGTCACCTGTGACCGGCACCCGAAATTTTTCGCAATGAAATAATTAAGAATAGAAACCATATCAAGCTAATAATGCTGGCTATCAAACCGACAGCTCAAATCTGTAAATTAATTCTCTGCATCGTAAATAATTAGGGTTTTAACGTGTCCGACTACATACATCCATTTTCACTGTGGCAATCAACGTGTTAATAATTACATATTAATATTTTATATATATCATATTTGACATCTTCTAAAGGTAATGTAGTAAATAAACCTGAGCATGGATCACTGGATTGGGTCAAAATATGTGAGAAATCTTCAAAAGTTATAACATTTATTGATCTTGCTGGACACGAAAGGTATTTGAAAACAACTGTCTTTGGAATGACAGGGCATGCTCCCGATTTTGGTAAAAATATTTAATAATTATATATAACAAGAATGTTTAAAATATATCTTTTTTAATACAAATATTTTTTTATCGCGCATTTAGGTATGTTGATGGTTGGAGCGAATGCTGGTATTGTTGGAATGACTAAAGAACATCTTGGTTTGGCTTTGGCTTTATCGGTTCCAGTATTTGTTGTAGTTACAAAAATTGATATGTGTCCACCAAATATATTACAAGAAAATTTGAAGCTGTTAATAAGAATATTAAAATCTCCAGGCTGTAGAAAAGTACCGGTTACAGTGAAAACACCGGACGATGTTGTTGTTAGTGCTACTAAATTTGTATCGGGACGGTGAGCTTTAACTTACATTATCGTATTGTTCGAAGTGTACAAGTATTTTAACCACGAATATATTTATACAGATTATGCCCTATTTTTCAAGTATCAAATGTAACAGGTGAAAATTTAAATCTTCTTAAAATGTTCTTAAATTTATTGACTGCAAGAATGACTAGTCACGACGATGAACCAGCAGAGTTTCAAATAGACGATACATACTCTGTACCTGTAAATATCATGTTATATATTTAGTAAACTTCGTTTGTAAATACAAAATTATTACACTTCTTTGTTACCGGATTTTTACAGGGTGTCGGAACTGTAGTTTCTGGTACAACTCTAAAAGGTGTCATCAAATTAAACGACACCTTATTACTGGGACCTGATCCTTTAGGTCGGTTTATTCCTATCGCGGTGAAAAGCATTCACAGGAAGCGAATGCCAGTTCGGGAAGTGAGAGGTGGTCAGACTGCTAGTTTTGCATTAAAGAAAATTAAAAGATCACAAATTAGGAAAGGTATGGTGATGGTCGCACCGGCGTTAAACCCACAGGCTTGTTGGGAATTTGAAGGAGAAATTCTTGTACTACATCATCCTACAACAATAAGTTCTTGCTACCAAGCGATGGGTAAATAGTTTTTTTTTCTTTTTTATTATTATTATTATTATTATTTAAACGTTGGTTCACGTTTCATCGTATTTAGTTATTCGAGAAAGGATAATTATTTTTAGTGCATTGTGGAAGTATAAGACAAACGGCATCCATAATTTCGATGTCACAAGATTGTCTAAGAACTGGAGACAAGGCTTTAGTACGCTTTAGATTTATAAAGCATCCTGAGTATATAAAACCAGGCCAGAGAATGGTATTTAGAGAGGGACGTACTAAAGCGGTGGGCAACGTTGTAAAACTTATTCCGTACTCTAATACTACGATTACACAAACATATAGAGCAAATAAGCCGAATAAAACATCCCAAAATCGACAAAGTTCTTCGTCCACGATTCAAGTATGTAATAAAGATAATTACATTTCGTATAAAATGTATGTCTAATTCTACCTGATAATTAATTGTAAATTTTTTTTATATTAGCCATTAGATTCAACAGAACCAAATTCTGAATTCGAAGGACAGACGTCGAAACAAGAAAATTTAATTCAAACGCCTACTAAAAGTCAGAATAAAAAGGGTAGGGGGCGAAAAGGGGGACGATCTCATAATACTGTAAATAGTATTATTCAACCGCTATCGGAACAAAATCCTCCAACAAAGTTATAAATAATATTTATGTACAAAACCCTTAAACGTGTATATATACACATATATACATATTTCACAGCTATAAATTGTTTTAAAACTCGGAAATTAATGATAATAATTTTATATTCTTAAATAATCTTTACTAATATTTCTTGAAATATTTCAGATTAGTGTAAAAAATTGAATATCAGTGAGTATACCATTTTGTAATTAATTTTCGAGATTTTTAAAACATTGTTCACATAAATAAGTGTATTATTTTAGTAATTATTTATATTAAAACGTGTATGAGATTATTCCATCTGAAATTGGAGTCACGTGCATATTGGTTAAGAAATGTGATTTTTATCGTACTATGTGTGTAGGAAGAACCCTCGGAACTATTACCTTAACGCACATTGTGCTTCGATATCCCTATTAGAGTACAAATTGTCTTTCACATTTTCACTAAATTACTAAAAATTTAAAGATGTTTTTAAAACGTATAAAGAAACATACGTTGTTATTCATAAAGTGTTTTATTTTTATAAGCAGGAGTGTATCTTAATATAATAATATTTGAGTAAATATAATCTATATAAAAAATACATGTAATTATTCCGTTTCTTTTATAACATTTTGTAGGCCATCTGTGTTATAATTATTAATGTTTTGTTTTTATTAAAATGAATATAGCATAAACATTTAAAAGAGTACAAAAATATGTAACATTAATTTGTGTATCAAAAAAATTACACACGAAAAAAGATTATGAATGATTAGATAGTTTACAGTTTTTAAATATTGTTATTATAGAAATAATATACAAGTGGACAGGAAAGAAATATGATGGTGAAAATTTAGTAAGTTTTTTTGCTAAATAAAACAATGGACTTAATTCATTGACTATTTATATTATTTATTACTTCTAACATGATTATTACAGATATTTTCTGTAACTAAGTTGAATTTGTAATTAAGTATAGCTATAACAGATTTCTAAGATTATTTTGGTGATTTTTTATTTATTTCATCTTTCACTTCTTGTAATTTTTCTTTAAACGTGTGTGTTACGTTTTTTATACGTTTAATATATTCTGCACGTTGAGAAGGTACACCACGCGCTCTAGCTTGAAGTATTAAATATGCTATAAATTGTGCAGATCGTCTAATAGGTTTAGAATCTGCTAATCTGTTGATCAGTTGCTCATTACGCATTAAATATGTAAATAATATACGAAAAAGTCCCATATTTGTATGATTCTCTTTTCTTAAAGAATAATCTGATAAATATTTATACTTTTGGAACCTCGAATGTGCACATATTGCGGTATTTTAATAAAAGTTCTCGTTTTAATTTTAGCTGTTTGCGAAGAGTTTCAAGTTTTTGCAACTGTTCTTCTTTACTGTATTCTATCCCTGGTAATCTTTTAATCTATAAAATGTAAATCGCATAGTATATAAGGAATGCTGTATCATGAAAACAAGATTTACCTATTATTTGTTTTATAGATCCAATGCTATATAGATTTTTACCTGAGCTCTTGCAGAATCTAATTTCTTCTGAAGTTCTAATATTTTATGACTTGTATCTTGGGACTCTTTAGCCTTCTGAGTGGTGTCATGAGGATCTTTTTCAACGCTAAAAATAAATAGAGCTTACATATAATAGCAGTATTACACAATAAAGTTAAAAACTTAATTTAAAATAGATTCCATCTCAGTATCTTTATATATGTAGTTTTATTCTGTATATTTTATACATAAATGTAATATTAACTAACCTGCATATATGCAAAAGAACTAAAAAATTTGGTTTTTATTTATTTAAACTAGAATTTGTGTTAAAATTTTCTTATATCAAAAATTAAAAAACGATTAGTAAATTAATAAACCCTGAAATAGTTAATGCACTTTTTAAAATTAAAAGTGTTCAATTTATACGTAAAAAAAATAATGAAAAGTTGAAACATACGAAAACATACATGAAGGTTAGGTATTACATTTTTATTTTGAAATAATTTATCGTTATATTTCATTAGGATAAATACATTGTCAACCTATTAAGACAAACCTCCGAATTATTTCATATATAAGTGGTAATATTTCAATATCCAAATCGTCTACTGTAAATTGTGAACGCAAAGGAACCTCTTCCGACAGTTCAGATTCCATTATTGGGTATCCATCAATCCATTGATAATCGTGTTTTTGATGCTATACAACTATACATTATACGGCATAGATTTTGAATATACTGGGAGTTCTAAATACGACGTAGACTGATTTTTCGCTGATTAAAAACCACCTTAAACTAGTAACTTTTTCAGTTACACAATTTCACTGTCTGACTCGTGACTACTCGTGACCAATTTCAATCGGTTGATTTCTTTCCGTGTTAGACATCGTTGAAGCAACGAGGTAACGGTTTCATTTAGTGTACACAATCCTAAGCATCCAGAAATATATTTAGCATCTTACCATCTTAAATCATTATTAAGCGTTAAATAATTCCCTGCAAATATTATTTTTATATTAACTTAATATTTTGTTTATTATTGACAGCTAAAATGGGGCGCCGACCAGCTAGGTGGTACGTAACGAAATTCTTATTTCTTATACATTTAATACTTTTCTCTTTGTGGAAATTCGAATAAGTGTTGAGTACATGAAAGAATCAATTTTTTCTTACTTTATATATTTCTAGATTAATTGTAACGTTTTGAAGTATAACCTGTTAATAATATTAAAGGTTAAAAATTCTTTTACATATTTTCTACTTTCACATAATTATAAGTTCACATTAAAGAAAAAGAATTATTGTATAAATAATAATTATGCGTATGTTTGTTATAGCTATCGATATTGCAAGAATAAGCCTTATCCCAAATCAAGATTTTGTAGAGGTGTGCCCGATCCAAAGATACGTATCTTTGATCTTGGAAAAAAGAAAGCCTCTGTAGAAGATTTTCCACTATGTGTGCATTTAGTATCAGACGAGTACGAGCA
Source organism: Stelis phaeoptera (assembly GCA_943735885.1). Classification (NCBI taxonomy): domain Eukaryota; kingdom Metazoa; phylum Arthropoda; class Insecta; order Hymenoptera; family Megachilidae; genus Stelis; species Stelis phaeoptera. The sequence continues at coordinate 5,417,336 of OX030939.1, read as the reverse complement.
GCTTAGTTCCGAGGCTCTGGAAGCTGGACGTATTTGTGCTAATAAATACATGGTAAAAAATGCGGGAAAAGATCAATTTCATATTCGTATGAGGCTGCACCCATTCCATGTTATCCGTATCAATAAAATGTTGTCATGCGCTGGAGCTGATAGGTAAGATGAAGTATATTATTATTGTATTTCAATTTTTAATTAATATAGTTTTCAGTTTTTAATCTTGTTAACTCTTTTATTTGTAACAATTTCTGTTTTTTCTTTCTTATAAATGGATTCTTTTGTTTCAAAAGGCTGCAAACAGGAATGAGAGGAGCTTTTGGCAAACCACAAGGCACCGTAGCTAGAGTACACATTGGACAACCAATTATGAGCGTCCGATCATCGGATCGTCATAAGGCTGCCGTAATTGAAGCTTTGCGCCGTGCAAAATTCAAGTTCCCTGGTCGTCAGAAAATTTATGTTTCGAAGAAATGGGGATTCACCAAGTACGACCGCGCTGAATACGAGGAACTGAAAACAACTGGCCGCCTTGCTCCAGATGGTTGCAATGTTAAATATTTACCTGAGCATGGACCTCTCGACGAGTGGAAGAAATTCAGAAAACTTCTTGCTGCTGCTTAAGCAAAAAATAATCTTTTGAGATTTAATTTCATTAAATCAGTTAAAAAGACGAACCACGTGTTATTAATTTTATTTCAGTGTTTTTACTTTTTAATTTTTTTGTTATTTAATTAGCAAGAAAAGTAACAAAAAATTATCAATTTATTAAAAAAAAATCATTAAAAAATATTTTTTGAAATATTGAGTACAGTATAAATAAAAAACATTAAATGCTTACTTACGATAAATTATGAAATTTTAATAATTTCATAATTAAAATTTTAATTAAATAAACCTTAATTCTAGAATGGAGTCTGAATTTTAAAAGTTAACAACATATCTTTTTTTAACTTACACTATTTACAATTTAAAATCATCATTTTAAAGAAATCCAGATCTTTATATTACAAAAAATAACTGAATTAAATATATATTTTTGGCCCAACATTATGAATAAGTATCTTAACATGGAATATGATTTTATATCGTTAATGAGAATGACATGTAATATTATTATCATTTTCATTTTCGGTGTTTTGAATTTCATCATCAATATCTATATCACACATTCCGTGGCTATGGGTATCAAGTGCCTCTGTACTGGTTGCCACGTCCAATAAAGGAGACAGTTTTTCTGCCTCGCTATCTTCATCTTGTCCTTGTCCCTGTAAATTTCAATAACAATATAAATTTTTACATATTCTGGTTTAAAAATAAATTGTACCCTAAACTGACCGTTTGATATAAATCGAAATTACCTCATACAAAGAAACAGGTTGTTTTTCATTAACAAGTCTAAGAGTATCTCGTGATCTTAACACAGTTTTCTCTCGCAGATGTCCAGAAGATTTCATTCTCGTTGCTGGTGATCGACTGTGAAGGTCTTTCTCCGATCCCGAATGTTCATATTTAGCTAAAAATACTGACATTCGAAACTCCGGAGTAGGACATGTAGTACCACTTGTTCTCGCAGATATATCTGCTTCTTTTGCAGATGCATGTTTTGATACAGGAGTACGTTCTACAGACCTTTTTAATTACATATAAATTATATATTAGTATAAATGAAATTTTCAGAAATCGGATTATTGTTCTAATTCTCTTACCTATTTAATGCTTCAGCTGCTTGAATTGCACTAGCTGTATCTGTATCAGGTGTATCTGGTGACTCCGGTGCAAGAGCAGCAGTTCTTGGAATATATGGACCATTTAAAGCTTCTATCAATGATACTGCTTCGTATCCTGCTGGAATGTTTTCACAGCTTCCCTAAACATTAAACAATTTACATTCGAACGAGTTTATTATTTGTGAATGAATTAAAAAGGTATATACATGTTACAAACACGCGTTTCAATTGCACAAACAAATATTGACCTCTGGTAATGGTGGATTTGATATGATAGATCCGGTCGCTTTTTGGAGTGCTTTAATTTGAAGGAGAGCTCGAAAAGGAGCACGACATATTGGACAATTGTTAGCTTGATATCGAAGAGAATTTGCACAATTATTACACAGACATAAATGTCTACATGGTAATATTAAAGTATCTCGCACATCGCACATACAAATAACACACTCTGATCCATTGTCATCTGTATCTTCGTCGCTACCTTGCTGCTAAGAAAGTAAATTAGTGTTAGACAAATATCAAATTTGAAAAAAATTTGATCATATACTTCGTACTTTTGCATTTTCAGCATTTTTATTTTCAATTCCATATATTTCTTGAAGTAAATAACAAAGACCATCCACATAGAGTTTTTGCTTAAGAGCTTTCAATACATATGTTCCATCTAAATGTTTTTCAACAACTGCAATCGTTGTATGAGACTGTTTTGGTTCATCCGAGCCTTCTTCTGCTACACAATGAATTGCTATTGGTATTATCTGAAAATAATTATATTAAGTAACAAAGACATATATACAAAGCGTTACAATTTAGGGTATAAATATTAAAAATATACATACTTCTCTATCAGCGTTATACGTTAAATCTTCTTCGTTATATGTTGTTGGATCGAATACATGCGATGTCTGAGAAAATAATTGATTTGCACCTTTTTTATAATAATATGTTTCAGAATTCATAGAAGGATCTCTTGGTACATAACTGTAAATAAATTTGTTTTCCTTGTCTAATGCTGCGTGTAACATATCAAATTTTTATAATATATTTTACATACGTAACTCCTTTTGTTGTAACTTCTTCGGTGCAAAAATAATATATTGTAATTGCACACCTTATGTCGCAATCAAATGTGAATTCAATATTATAACGATTTGGTTTTTTATCAATATCACCGTCTCCATAATGCTTTACGTTATGGCACTGCGGCGAAGTGGCAGTTTGATCAACATTACGAATTAATCTCAATGATTCTCTTCTTATGTTTACTAAACTTTTCAATGTTTTTGTAGGATCATTAGCTTGTGGTGGAGGATATGGAAACTGAATGAAAATAATACTTTTTACATATATAATATACATTTATGTATGCATATGTATATAATATCATGGCATTATATCTTACAGGTGTTGGTCGACTTCCTAAGAAATTTAAATCAGCATTTTCTCCAAATAGATATGCTTCAGGTTGAGGTGTATCGAACCTTTCACCACCCATTATAAAATGACTACCAAAATAATTTCCTAGTAAATAAAATTTATTGAATAAGGCGTACAATAAAATATTTTAGTGAATAATATGTATCTTAATATACAAAAATGTAACTGATGTATCAATTACGTATTAGAAAAAAAGTATTGTCCAGCATTGTAAAATTATTTCTAAATTAACAAAAACAAACCAGAACGAGGAGGATATTTGTACGCATGATTTGAAACAATATCAACTTCTTCCACACCAGCATTCTGTCGACTTGTTAATGATCCCATCGCTTAATTATATTAAAAACAATTGTAAAGTACTGTTACAAAATAAACCCCAATGGACGTAGAACTTAGTGATATAATTTCTTCTTTCATAAATTTAGGAATTACGAATGAATAACATAAACTAAATTTCTGTTGCTAATTACAATTTCAATACACAATTTGTCTACTTGACACTACTTGACAATTCTTTGTATATAAAAAAGTACTGTCTCGTATATGTATGGGTATATGTACCTTTCAGTTTGTCCAATCTTATAAATGCATTTCCTCATGTCTTACAAATTTTTATTGATACATTTATCAAAGGGAGTAAGTGTATTTTATTTAAAAAAATGTAGAAGTTTTCATTTGTATGTAAAAAAATTAATTTTTTAATTTTATAACAAGTTATTAGAACGTATAATAAATTTATACGTATGTTTCTCAGACTGCTAAATTGAACGCGCTATTTCAAAACTACGATTGACATTTAGTAATGCGTAAGCATTTTACGATAGTGAATTGTAGTTGTGAGTTATGTTTTTTTTATACTGATAACTGATATAATTAAATAAAATTATTGAAATTTATAGGGATTGCTAAAAAAAATAGTGGAGTGTAGAATGAATACCATATTAATAATTGGTATTACAAGCGAAGTTTTTAACAAAATGTGGTTAAACTAATCAGTAATATGAGTTACATATGATGTATTTTGACTAAATAATAATATTTTTGCAATTTAAGAATGTGTGCAGCGTAAATAACTTTTTATCATGAAATTTAATGAAAAAGAGCTTGCAGAAGCAAGTAGCGGTCCTGCTGATCTTGAAGGTCGTTTAAATCATAAACGAGCTCATAAGTCAGGTTAGTTTAGGCTATTGTTTAAATTTGTTTAACCAAATATATTGTTAAATGTATTAATTGTATAACATTTTTATTTATTTATTATAAATAAATAAATATACGTATTTAACCATGAAATAAATTACATTTTTACATTTAATAATAATCATATTAACTTTATTAAATTACTATTTTCTAATGCTTCTGTTATTTTTCTTTTTAGGATTTAAAGAAAAGTGGTTTAAATTAAGATGCAATTTATTATTTTATTTTAATATTAATGAATTAGGACAAATTGACACAAGACAACCAGCGGGTGTAATTATTTTAGAAAATTATAGCATTAATACCGATGCAGCATCTGAAGGTGTATTTGCATTTAGTATAGCATTTCGAGATGAGCACGAAAAGAGACATGTTTTAAGTGGTCGTTCGGAATCGCAAGTAGAACAGTGGATTAATGCGCTCAAGCAAGCAAGTTATGAATATTGGAGATCTCGTTTAATAATGCTTCAAGAAAAATTATGTAAGAAAACAGGGAAAGATCCGTTACTTATGTACCCAAGAAATCAGGGAATTATTAGAGACGAAGCTTGGGAATCTGTACCAACTTTTCGTTCCCATGTACGTTCTTTTACTACATCGGTTGTAACATCAACTGCATTAAATACAGTAACAAAAGAAATGAATTTAATTGAATTTTAAACTAAGTAATCTAATTTCAATATTCTTATACTATATTTTTAAACTTAAATAATATTCAAATATATAAAAGTTGCATACAAATAAAATAAAAAAATGTAGGTTTGCAGACTAAAACACAAATTACTGCAAAAAAGGATGGTAAGTCTAAGTTGTTTATTGCAGCTAATACATAACTGATTTTTATTGTGTGTAAAATTAAAAAGTAACTCTATAACACTTGATACATAGTTATTGGTACTTTTAAAATTGTGTTTAAAATATTGAATATTGTATTATTTATGATGAGATAATTACATTTTATATATTTATATAATATAACTTTTAAACAATTTGTATTAGAAGATAGAACGTGAGCATATTTATTACGCTTTGCTCATATTCTCTACCTCATATACAAATTTGTTAAGTATTTATATACCAAATACTCTTTGTTATCAACAGTATTCATGTGTACTACAAATTTTTACTAATTAAAAATATGTTTGTAATATTTGAATAAAGAAAACATATTTTTGCATGTAATATACATATTTAACAAAGCCTTGAAAATGTTTTTACTTTACTTTCCAATTTTATGTTATAATTTGTGTACAAAGTATTTTCGTTTTAACCATTTTCATGCAATAATTTTGTTATACATATACATTAAGAGAACAATTTGATTAATCATTTTATTTATAAACTGATGAGTTACAAATCCTATTCGATGTTGTGTCATAGTAAAGATACATCATTTTTATGTAGTAAGTAATTTAATATATTTGTAACTGTAATATTATCGTGTGAAATATATGTATGTACATACAAACACAATGCTATTACATATTACTTTCATAGTACCACGTGTAACTGAATTTGTCCACGCGTCAATGAAGAGGCCGCCACGAGTAGTATATGTTTAACCTAGCATGATTTAAGTTTTGGTAGTGTAACAATTTCATTGATACTGAATTACTAATACAGTTCTGTTTAAAACAATCTATAAAATAAAGTATCAATTAAAATAAACATAAAATATAATAATGAATCGATACGTAGTATTTTGTATTTTAATAATCAGTGGAATTTCTGAAGTTCTCAGTGAAACTTGTCAAAAACCTGAGGTTGTTGCATCTGCATATGTTACAGAAGATGCTACGATTTTGACAAACGTTGCATTTACAACGCAATTTGTGCTTAAATGTAGCAATGGCGTGAAAGGTATTACACTGTATGCTGAAGTTGATGGCAAATCATTACCTGCTGCCAGATTAAGTTCTGATAACAAATACCAGGTACAGTTACACACAATGTAGTTTAAAGAAAAACTAAGTACATACTGCACCAATTTCACTCTTAATTACGAGCAATAACAATTTTATAGGTTTCTTGGATAGAAGATATAAAGAAAGCACGCTCTGGAGATTATAATATAAAATTATACGATGAAGAAAGATATGCAGCTATACGTAAAGCGTATAGGAATGGCGAAGATCCAAGCAGTGTGAAACCTTTAGCTGTAGTAGTACTTAATAACCCAGGCGTTTATCTAGGACCTTGGGTTAATTCTGAACTTCTTGCTGCCCTTTTAGCAGCTTTAGTTTCTTATTCTGCGTTTTCTTCTAAATTTAAGCTCCTTGCTTGAACAGTTATTTAAGAGATAATAAATATTTGAAAGAAATTATTGTATAAATTAAATATTATCGAATCAGAATAACTCAAAATAATATTGTTATGTTTTACTACCATTCAGTAAATCTTATCTTAAATATAGTTTTTATAACTTAATGTTGTTTAACATTAAATACCAAATTTATGTTCCATAATGTGATGCCTATGATAGTAGACATTCTTATTTATAGATTATTTTTAAAGCATTGAGAGTTCGTAAATAAAACATTGTATATTTAAAACTTAATACAGTTCAGAAGAAGGTGGATTACCAAAAAAGTATTCCCACGATGGTGGATATTTAATATCATTACTGGCATTATCATTTAATAGATTTAGCCATTGGTTTAAACCCTTAAATAATGATAACGCATCAGAAACATTATTTCCTTCAGAACAATAACAAAAAATTACTGTGCAAGCTATCTTCATTGATTTCAAATGTTCATAAAAGTTACTCGCAAATCCTCCACCAGGGATATAACTACACTGGGTAGATTCTGTTGGACTTTGTTTTACATGCTTTTTCCAAACAAGACTTTTAAGAAGCTTTTCGTTGTTTAATAAAGACATATCTGAAGTGAGATATCTCAAGGTAGGATCTATCCCATCAGAACATTCATAATTGTAACTGCTGCTTAAAATTATTACCTATAAACAAAAAGAATTGTTATTAATACAAAGGCGATTAAAAGAGTAATTAAAATATCTTTCGATTACATTATACCTTATTGATCTTCTTATTCTTAACAAATTCTGTTAGTTCTTCAAAGAAGTCAGTTGAATTACCAACATGAGGTGAACGTAATTGTAAGAAAATTGTTTTACAAGATGTTGCAAGATAAAAATCAGCAGCAGTGCAAAGAGAACTGGAATTTTTATTGTAAGGATCAAGACCAGAAATGGGAAGAAACATAGAATTCCACATAGTCCCAATTTTGTTCAGATTCAAATTATATATTAATAAATCAGTACATAATTGTCCAACATTTCCAACAGCCACAGAAGGAAGTATTAAAATGTAATTTTCAAGGTTAATTTCCTCTGGTATTTTTATCATTGCTTTTTTTTTTTAGAATAAGTTCCTGTTAAATTAATAATATTCATTAAATAAATATTTTAATTGATGTAAAATATATGTGTATATATACATAAATGTACACGAAAGTTAAAAAATAACCCCAACACTGTGTTTAGATTTTTGTCATCCTTTAGAAATATAAACTTAAAATTTGCAAATCATCATACTGAAGTGGTTATTAAATAATCAAGACTTTCATTTATGTATATTATAGTTTTGCACAGCAATAATTCAAATAGACATAGTTTGTATTACATAAAAATGCAGAAATATATATATTTATATGTATTTCATATGTGCATTCAACTTACGAATTACGAATCTTACAATATCACTATAATCATTATTCGAAATTTTCCTAGTATGTTCAGTACTATAGTTGGTATTGCTGTTTTTACAATTTTCAATAATTTGATTTGCATAAATGATGAAAATATGTGTATATATATATATAAGTTTAATAACGTATAAATAGTGTGTTTATAACATTTTATGTAGCATATAATAAAATTATTAATCAAGAAATACGTTAAAATTTAAAAAAGAAGCATCTTTTGTCTCAAATTGAAATATCTACTGATTATTTGATATTAAAAAAAATGAATTAAAGATGTATATCATTTAATATTTTACATTTATTACACGTACGGTAGTATAACTTTTATTTTAATATTTGTATGTATTATTTTCTGCTATTTTGTCACATATTTAAATAAAATTTAATCTTTTGAGTTTTTCAGGAAAAAAATAAAAAATTTAGGTACAATCCTGAAGGACGATCGGTATTAAAACATAACTTGTTACCGACTGCGTATAGCGGCATGTGACGTCACACATCACCGCCCCGTGATGCCTTTCGGGAAATAGCGCCGCCATCTTGAGTGGCATGGCCCAGCTAGACAGTGCGCCCTGAGCGGAGACATGCAATTTATCGTGAAAACATTGAACGCCTCCAGAATCACGGATTCCTGTAAAACATAGCAAATTTTTGGTGCTTCGCACCTTTGTCAGGATGGAGGCGGTTAAGGCATTTAACGCGGAGGTAAGCTGTTTTTTCGACGATTCTCTTTCTAGCCCGCCGACTCTCCCTCTTTTTTTCTCGTTTCTCTTTTCCCCTTTTCCTTTCTTCCCTTCCTTTTAAAGTCAAAAGTGACACAAATGATAAACCTATCCCTACAGAAAACATTCATTCTGATGCTTCTAGTGTTCGTCGTTTGAAGAATTAAGTGAGTTTTGTGTTCGAAGAATCCTTTGATTTCTAGTCTGTGTAAGAGAGAGGGAAAGTCTCACTATATATAAGAAAGAGGGAGAACAGTAAAAGAACCTTTATTGTGATTTAAGGTGTTATGATATAAATGGAATGGTTATTGTTATTATTTAACACTCCTGTAATCTACATGGTGTAATAGAAAGATAAATCACTATATTTATGTATCTCTATGGTATTATTAAAAATAATTGTAGAAAAGAAAGCAAGAAGAAACAAATATCAGACTTATTAAATAAAATTTATAAAATGCTCAAGTTATTATTCTAAGAATTTGCTAAATTTATTTTGTCAATTGATTTGTTGTATATGTTGCTATGTTTTGTTGATTATTTTCATATAGGAGATTTTATTTGTTATAAATTGAAACAGTAGCAGAATTACATTTTTTTTTAAATTCTAAACAAACAATTAACATTTGTTGAGTAAAATGTTATTAACAAAAATTTTAATTGTATATTTTATGTTTCTAGCTATCTGCTCTGTATGATGTCAAACCGCCAATTTCTAAGGCTAAAATGAACTCTTTAACAAGGGGTGCAATTAAGGCAATCAAATTCTATAAACATGTTGTGCAAAGTGTTGAAAAATTCATTCAAAAGGTAATTTACTACATTAAATAATATTAATTTGTTATAAATACAACATATTAAACACAATATAATGAAATTATACTATAAAGTATATCGTAAGTATGTTATCATAATACATCTGTATTGTTATTTGTGTGTTGCAGTGTAAACCAGAATATAAAGTACCTGGATTGTACGTTATAGATTCGATTGTACGCCAATCCAGACATCAGTTTGGAGTAGAGAAAGATGTTTTTGCACCACGCTTTGCCAAGAACATGCAAACCACCTTCTTAAACCTTCTGAAATGCCCTCAGGAGGATAAAAGCAAAGTGATAAGGGTTTTAAATCTTTGGCAAAAAAATGCTGTTTTTCCTTCCGAGGTTATACAACCTCTGTTTGATCTTGCAGACCCGAATCATCCGATACATAAAGAACAGGCAGTTAATTCTAATGGTAAAAGTTGATCATTTTAATTTATTAATTTTATTTATAAGTAGAAAACTGTTTGACCTACGAAAATTTATTATTAATATACATATAGGCACACTAAATGTTTCTTCAACAAACAATGCAAGTAATACTGCGACTACTGTAAAAACTCCTCCCTTAAATGCAAAAAATGCAGTGAAAGATCAAAAATTATTTTCTTCCGCAAAGCCAATCGATCCTGCTTGGCTTGCACAAACAAAAATGGAAACAGCAAATATAGTTAATGCCAATAAACTTTTAGTAAGTTTTATTTTTATAATTATTGAATTTATATAATTATACGTATCTGTAATTTATTTTTTACATAAATCTTTCTTTTTCAGGGGCAATCGAATTCAACTCAAGTGGATGCCTCTTTTCTCGACCAACTGCAACATTTACAACAATTGTTATTGAAAAAACAAGAATTAGCCAGCGAACAAAAGAGTTCTGTAAAATTTGATAAAAAGCTTTTAGATTTCGATTATGGTGAGGAAGAGGACGATGATGTTGTTGTTGCTAACTCACCATCAGCAACAACGGCAGCTAATTCTGGTCAACATAATACAAGCTCTGCTGGGAATAGTTTGGAAAGTCTTGGACTTCTTTTAACAAATCCAGAGGTACGAATGATATGTTCTATATTTTGATAGTTTACTTTGAAATAAAAGAAGTTAATTGTTGGATCAATAATAGGTTTTAAGACAACTTCAAACGTTGCAACAGACGATGCAGGGAAGTGCTTCTTCGTCTCAACACGAAATGGAAGAAAAAATGCGAAAATTACAACAAATGAAGCAACAAGAAGAGGAGTTTGATAAACACTTGGCTCAAACTGTTCCTGTAAGTTGTTGCTCAAAATTGTGAACATAATCGCAGTAATATATTTTACGTATATTAGTAAATATAACTTTTTCTTTATTTTTTTAGAATTTACCATTCGCATCAGAATGCGAATTAAAACCTTCAGATATTTTAAAACCAAATCAACAAAATGCATATACAACAAATCTAAGTAGCGGCGTCATACAAGACATGAGTCAACCGCCTCCTGGTTATCCGCCGGCTCTACCGTATGTCTCTCAACCTTTGTCAAATATTAGGCAGATCAATCAACAGATACATCAAAATCAAAAAAGTCCGCTTCTCGACGAACGGACGGATACACAAGATTATTCCGGGTTAATATTTTCATTACTTTTTTTTTATTTTTTTTATTTTTTTTTATTTTTTATATACAATTAATAATAATGATCTTTATCAATTTATTTTCATTTTAATACAACTCTATTGAATATTGAAATTAATTTTAAACGAACTACTATGTACAGAAATGGTGCAAGACGAGATAGTAGCAGCGTAGAAATTGTAAATTGTGAAAACACAAGATCACAAAGTAGATCGCCCGATCGGTACAGACATCACAGTCGATCAAGATCGCCTCGACATCGAGACAGGGACAGAGATAGGGATCGAGATCGAGACAGGGATAGGAAATCGCGATCAAGAAGTAGATCCAGAAGAAGAAGGTATCAATCATTGATATATCATTATATAAGGTGTCCTACCCAAAGGGTTACAGCGCTCTTATTCCATAACCATTGGTCATACGAAAAATTGTTAATACAAAAATTGCATGCAAATCATTTTACCATGCAATTTTTGTATTAACAATTTTTCGTATGACCAATAGTTATGGAATAACAGCTCTACAACACTTTGGGTGGGACACCCTGTATGTTAAGTATATATCATAATCATTTTTATTATATTTGTAGGTCTCGTTCACGAGACAGGGGACGTGACAGAAAACGTGAAGATAGCCGAGAAAAAATGACAGAGGAGGAACGAGAAAAAGAAAGGGAAAGACGCAAAAGAGGATTACCTCCGATTATGAGAGATAAATTAAGTGGTAATTCATATATTTTTACGCTTGTATATGTTTTTGTTCATTCAACAAGAAGGTGCTCTTTGATCGTTAAAAATAATTTTATATTTACGTATTTCATTCAATCAAATAAAATGATATTATGTGCTTTGTTGTTGCAGTCTGTAGTACTACACTTTGGGTAGGACATCTATCTAAATTGGTACACCAAGAAGAACTTTCGGATACTTTTGGAGAGTTTGGCGACATTGTCAGTATAGATCTGATTTCCCCTAGAGGTTGTGCATTCATATGCATGAACAGAAGGCAAGATGCATATAGAGCTCTTACTAAACTTAAAAATCATAAAATGCAAGGAAAAGCGATTACTGTAAGTTATGTGAATTGTAAATAATATTTAATCAACTTTAGGCGTTTACATAAATGTAGTAGGAAACCGATTCTATTAATTAGAAACTTATTTATGCATAATAAAGCATTGAAAAGCATTATTTTTTTGGTATTAAGAAAAGATATTAAATTTTTATAAAAGGTAAGCGTTTTGAAAAAAAAAAAAAAAAAATCAAACTTTTAATATATTTCAGTTAGCCTGGGCCCCGGGAAAAGGTGTGAAAGGAAAAGAATGGAAAGATTACTGGGAAGTTGAATTAGGAGTTAGTTATATCCCTTGGAATAAATTACTCAATGTTACCGATCAGGATATAGAGTTGCTCGAAGAAGGGGGTATGATCGATGAGGATACCCTGCCACCTAATTTGAAAGGTAAAACAAAACAGAATACTACAGGTGTATTGTAATAAATCGTCATTCCAACGTTATATCTCCTTCTAATATACCTTGTTTTAATTTACAGGTAAATTAAAGCATTCCGGGACAAATGCAGACGTGCTTCAACAACAGTTGCATCTACAACAACAAGCTTTGGTTGCAGCTGCTGCGATTCCAAGTTTGACAGATGGTATCGTAGGCGTGATGCAACCTTCAACAAGCGCTCAACAGCAACAATCTCAACAACAGAATCATCAGCCAGGTCAACAACAGCAACAAGTTATCGATACAAGCCAACCACCGCCAATCAGACCTCCTACATCGGCTGCACTTTTGCCACCGCCGAACACACAGTTACAAATGATGCCACCCGCTTTCACGATGCCAGGAGTTCCTCGTAAGTAATTATCTAAAATCATTTTTCCTTCTTCCTTAACCCTTCGAGGACGATCGACGCATATATGCGTCCAAACCAAACCGTCATAGCAACTTACAGAAATGTATATTTTTGACACAAATCGTAACCATAAGTGCGAAGAATAAAGATTTTTAGCATATGCTTCGAAGAAGGGAATTACTGCTTGTTTTATTTTAATTAAATAATATTCCGTGCGTTTACTGTGTCAAGCGTAAAAGTGTTTCATCCTCAAAGGGTTAATCAGAAGTTAGAGAGTGAATTTTTAAGCAAACTCTACTTCGTTGATTTATATTTGTTATTCAACACTTAGGTATGATAGGGCCAATGGGATTGTCAATGGCGCACAGTTTAATGCCTAATGTTCCAATAGGTGTACCACCACCGAATATGCAAAGTTTATTAGGTCCACCAGGAATGATGCAAACTATGTTAACGCCTCCAGTTAATTCTCCGTTTGGTGCTGGTGTCGGTGTTGGTTTATTAACACAGATTCCTTTACCTGCACCAGCCGCGCCTTCCGACAAACCCAATTCTACCGGTACGCGTAACTAAGTAAAAATTAAATTTCTTCTTGATTAACGTAAAAATGCCAACAGAAGAGATGTTAAATATGTTTAAAATTATTCAAGGTATGCCACACAATGTTCCTCCAATAGGGGTTCCGCCACCCACGACGGAAACCGGAATGCCAAATTTACCAATGTTACGTCAACCTTATGGTGTAGGACCTGCTTCTTTACAAATGCAACTACCTCAGCAACAACATTCTGCGGATGATATGGATGTAGAAATGGAGGACGCGATGCCCCAAACATCGAACGGGGCTAAAAATAAAAACAATTTAACGGAGCAACAGTTGTCACAAAATGAAGAGAGAACAGAGTCTGATCAGCAGCTAGAGGTTAATATGTTATTCATATCGTTCAAAGTGTTATTTATAATTTCAAATTATTTTTCTAAATAAAAATATACCGTATAAAATAATTGTGATTTGATTTGATTTCAGCAACAGCATCGAGACTATAAAGAAAGAGAAAGAGATCGTGAAAACAGAGAGAGACGAGACAGAGAAACACATTTATCTCATAGAGATAGAGAAACTGATTCTAGAATGGATCGCGGAAGAGAAAGAGGCAGAGGAAGGGATCGAGGTCGCGATCGCAGAAGAGATCTTAGAGACAGAGACAGAGACGATAGAAGAGAACGAGAAAACAGGGAAAATCGAGAAGGAAATTCTCAAGCTCAAAATCTTCCAGTAATTAAAACATATTCACGATGTGTTTGGTTGTTACGTTTTTGCTTAATATTCGTATTCGTTTGCAGGAAAATGAATCTACTCCAAAAAAAGATGGTAAACCGAGTTTAGCCGATCGTCTACGCCAATTGGCTGATGGCACACTTCCTCTCGAGGAGCGAGGCGATCGTATGCTTCCTCGCAATCGACAAGACCGAGATAGATCTGATAGAAGTTTTGACGACTCTCGGTCGACACGCGGAGAACCTCTTTCCTCCCTGATGGATTTGCCAAAGTTCGCTTTACCCCAGGAAAGAGCTGATTTTTCAGCTCGGCCTGCAGATTTTCGCAATCCTCAAGACCCAAGGGAGTATCAACAGCAAAGAGATAGACCAAATTTTGGTAGAGGTCACAGAGGATCACAAATTCATGAAGAATATATGGATGTCCCGAGGCTTCAAGGCGGAATTTATCAGGAAGAATTCGATAATAGGATACATGGGCAGCAAAGGGTGGAAGATTTTGGTAGGCTTGGACCCCCTAGAGAACAAAGGTAAACATAAAATAATGTATATAATATAATATACGTTTAGTAAATAATCCATAACTGAAATGGAACAGTTTTATCTTTGAAAAACATAAATGGAAAGAACATTTGATTGTTTAAGATAATACTCGCTGAAGGAATTGCGATGTACTGTGGATGTAATAGTGAATATTAATTCAGTTTCGAGTACTTTGTTTTTAAAATCTTCAAATAATTGGTAATTATTATTTGTCAAAGGGAGGAATTCGACAGGTCTGAGATTAGAGGGAGAAGACCACTCGATGATCGGGATCGTTTCGAGTATGAAATCAGGCGGGATGGTTTTGATCCACGATTGCAAGAGGGTTTCGATCCAAGGGGGCATCTCGATCGGAGTGATTTCGAACCTAGAAGACGAGAGTTCTTTGGAATTGATCCCATGTTCGGGATGCCGCCCATAATGGGACCTAGAGGTCCAAGACCTGGACATCCCGATGGATTTGGGCCGCGTCCAGCTCCTTTAGGAGCTCGTGGTCCAGGTAAGAATCATTCTATAAATGCGAAAAATTCTAGCACTTTTTTAGTCTCTTAAAGATTTTCGAAATTAAATTTTTTTGTATTCATTATTATTTTATGATTCTATCCGTAATCTTCAGCTTTTAATTGTACGATATTACGTTAAATTAGTTTAACACCTTGAACTGCCACGTTAAAGCAGTAAAAAATGAATTAAGTTTCCATTAAAATAGGTGATAGATATTTGTACAAATTTATACGTCTCTCAGATATGTGAGACATGGCACTCGGAGTGTTAAACGATTAATGTTATATTAATAATTATTTAAGATAAAATCAAATTAACAGATAGAATATTAACAAGTGTTTATTTCCTAGGTCCTTTAATGTTTCATCCACGAGGCTTAGGACCTCGTCCTCTTCGACCTGGCATGAGACCTTTCGGCCCTCGTGGACCGCCTTTCGATCCTCGAGAACCGGACGCCTTTTTCAGACCTCCTTTCGATGAGATTCGTCCCCACATACGACCACCGTTTGGTCCTATGGGTCCGCCATCCATTGTTCCTCCAGAATCTGCCGCTCCTTGGAGGAATCCGGAACTTCCGCCTTCTACTTGGTCTTCTGATTCTGAGAATCACTTGCAACGAGATAACAGAGATAAAAAAGGTGGTAAACACATGAACAACCAAAATGCGGACAGAGAAAATCGAAACCGAGGGCGTAAATCCAGATGGACCAACGTGAGCCCATCTGGTGAAGAAACAGAGGAATCGAAAGAACAGGAACCGAAAGAACAGGAATCGACTTCCGCGAGCGTTGCAGAGAAAGAAGAGCCTACGAAGGAAGAAGTAGTTATGAAGGAAGAAGTAGTTATGAAGGAAGAAGCGATGAAAGAAGAAGTGAAAGATGTTAAAACAGAAGAAGCGAATCCTCCTGAAAGTCAACAAGATTCGGGAGAGACAGTCGAAGAAAAGAAAGAAAACGTTGATATAACGAAGGAAGAAGAGGACAACAGGGATTCTTAGACCAAAGTAAAGAGCAATTTTTTCTTAAAAATTTGTCTTACTCTGTGGAGTGGTGTGAGGGAGAATTCGTTGCTTCAGGTTAGATTGGGTCAATTTAGGAAAATTTATTTTAGAAAAATGAAACACTGAATTTTAGAATAATTA
Source organism: Stelis phaeoptera (assembly GCA_943735885.1). Lineage (NCBI taxonomy): Eukaryota > Metazoa > Arthropoda > Insecta > Hymenoptera > Megachilidae > Stelis > Stelis phaeoptera. The sequence continues at coordinate 5,400,752 of OX030939.1, read as the reverse complement.
TGTTTAATCAATTATTATTGCTAAACAAAATGGTGCTAAAATGACAAGTCTTTAAATTAAATTTTTTCAATGTTAGCACGGTTAATTTAAATTATTAGAAATAAATTTTATAAATATTAGATGCAATGAAGAAATTGCAATAAATAAACTTTAATAACTAAAGATTATTTTTTAACGAGTTACAGTGTATAAAAAATAAGTTTCTATTAATCATGTAATTAAATGAATTTGCACACCAAAAAATGATATGCCTCCTATATTGTTTAGGAAACAGAGAACACGAAATATATCATTGGTGGAAATAAAAAGAAATTTTCTTTAATTCAGTGTTTCGAATTAAAAAAAAAAAGGGGGGGAAAGAAACATTGGTTTTGTAAGTGGCTTTTAATATATAAAGAGCCGATTTGTAAATACAAAACCCGTGGCCCGTGGACACTCCAAGTGACGATGACTTATTTATTGAATTGTAAATACTTTTTGTATTTTCGTAGTAAACAAACATACAGTATATCTGATTTAAATATATACATTTAATTACCTTTTCAGTTTATTGAAGAAGAATTAAATGTACATGTTTAAATCGATCATAATGTATAGATAGATGAATCTTAATAGTAGAATCTTGATTAACCGTGTATGTCACAAAATTTCGAGTATTTTCATATGGACATTTTCATTGATTAAACTTTTATTCCATACAGTTGTATATATATTACATTTAATTAAATGCAAGTTAAAAGTAGATTAATTATCATATTGATTTATACGTATAATTTACGTTATAAAAATGAAATTCTCAATAATGTATTGATATAATTTGCTTTAGCTAATTCCTATTTATTAATAAAAGAAAGAAAGAAAAAGAAATTAAAAGTGTAACATTTATAAACAATTACACGTTTGATCGGTAGAAAATGTCAGCTACTAAAATACATAAACACTACTCCGGCTAAGCAAGATTCTATCGCCATAAATATTTAAATAGATAGAGAGAGAGATTATATACATATGTGTATGTATGTTTGTATGCATGTATGTATGTATGTAAGTATGCGAGAGAATGTGCGTATGTGTATATGGGTGCATGTATAGGTGTCGAAATGAGTATGTGTGAAAGAGCACGAAAGTTTAAATAAAGAGCGAAAATATATATAGCGCCGATGTTCGGCGTGGCTCAAATCAAACGAACGAAAAATAAATATTTTCTATATAACGTCTTTCTTCGTAAGCAAAATTATAGCCTTTCATTCCGCTTGGCTCCCAGAACTATCTTCATGACCGTTTTTATTTCGAAGTGATAAGTTAAAACTTGGAAAAACTTGGAAAAATGATCGATTAAAGTAAATACAAATTAGAAAATTGTTCTTAAAAGATGTTGTCTGGGAGTCTCCATAGAAAAATTAAGAATACTAATTGTTAATTCTATTTATCAGCGTTCGTGCGAATGATTTGTATAATTTTTTTAATTTCATCTAATCTTTTCTTTTTTTCGTGCACAAGTAATTATTAAATCAATTTATGGGAAAAGTTCCAGAAAAAAGTTGCGTAGTTTAAATACTGAGGTAGTCAATGAATCAATCAAATCATAACTTTCAAAAATCGCTCTAATGATTATAACAAACAATTATAATATTATATTTTATTCAGTTGCTACGTATTATATAATATGTTAATACATAATTTGCATATTCTGTTTAAAGGTCAAAATTGAAAGAAGACTTTTTGCTACGAGCCATTTAAAATAATCGTTAAGTTATTATTTAACGTTAAATATAATTTTGATATTATTTGAAATTTTTGTTTTGCTTTATTTGTACAGATGTTTTGATATCTTATTTAATATTCTAGATTACTTTGAACTCGCCTAAAGTATCTCGTTTCGTTTAATTTATTTAACTATGCAATTTTTATCTGAAAAATTTTTCCTCCGAATATCGAGTAACAGCGTTTCAAGTTAAGCTCAAAGTTAAATTCAAAGAAGAGAAGAGTGAGAAGAAAACAGAAAATCGAAACGATATTCGGAATGGAATGAAATCTTTTCAGAACAGCTTTGGATATTTGTTCAGTACTCGTACTCGTGTGTTCACATGCGTGAGTCTCTCTCTCTGTCGCCACACGACGATGGAACACCAGCCACCAGGTCGCTTGCGCTCAAACTGAGTGACAAGTGCAAGGTACTGTTGTGTTTTATAACTCATTATATTTATATATACATATATATATTTATATATGTATGTATACATATATACATGTATGATATACATATATATATTTATATATGAATGATTCAGAATAATAGTGGTATAACTCTAATTATTGATTTAAAAAGAAAAAGTGCTTTTGTGAGATTTAAAATTGTCTTGAACTTGTATAATTTCGTTTTCAATAAAAATTGAAGATACGCCACTATTATACTGAGTGACATATATATTGAATGCTACTTTAATTTCTGGACGAACTTGCAAAAACAAACATACATTAATTCAAACGAATTAATTGTGTTGTACAAAAGGTTTATATGAACAAATCAAATCGGATCATCGTAGGCAATGTTTGTTTTAATGCAGTCGATAGACGAAACTTAATTTGCTTAGATTCTCCAATGAATTTTTATTGATAGTTAATATTTCTTTATTTGATGTTAGTTATGAATGTCATTCATAGTTTACTTTCTAAATGATATTAATGTTAACTTGATGTGTGCAATAACGAAGTGTGGCATTAATAATTGCACATAAGTAAAATATTAAATAATGATGAACATAATGAAGTACTATATTATACATAATAATAGTATTTCTGTCATTTGTAATGTTGTAATGATTTTTAACGATAATACTAGATAAAATAGTTTAATTTTTATCAAATTATTGATTAATTTTTTATTTTAATTCTGTCTCAACGAATTAATAGAAAATTCTCCAAATATTTGAAAGATGTTACAAAGTTGTGACTAAAATTTATGTAAGTTCAAAGTTCGTCCAGAATAAAAAAATATTTTTTCTATCGAATTATCGTATGATAAATTTCATCAAATGATACATAATTGATGACAGAGCCCGTGCACCACTCCGGAACAGAGCATAAAGAAAGTTTTTTATTTAAAAAAAAAAGAAAAAAGAAAAAAATAGCTTTGATGAACAATGATAAAATACAAAGTACATAATTCATTTATTTACATAAGCAAGTAGCTAGTTTATGTACACGTTTTTGTATTTTATATGCGCTAACTACGAACAATAACAGGATACAATATTATAAAAATTTACGGACTACTATAAACCCAATTGATTCTTAATTCGCATATTAATGCAACTATCGTTTATAAAAATTTTTAAGCAAACATCAAATTAGTTCTTTGTTATTGTCTTTCTGTGTATCGTATAATGTTTATTTTGATAGTTTCTTTTCTTTTTTAATTATATAACGCGTTTCATAACCTGTTATTGACGTTGATTTGATCAATGAAAATGCTACTATACGCACATGCGCGAAGGTTTGTAGTCAATATCAGGTTTTAAGATTCTTGCGTGTATATATATATATCCATATATACACACAATAACCTCGAATTTTCACGTGTTATGTATAAACATCTAAACTTTGAATATTTACAAGTGGTCCAATGTAGAAAATACTTTGTAAAATTTAGTATATTTGAAAAATGAGAAATGTATAATACAGGTTGAATGGTTATTGTATTTTGTAATCACTGGTTGTACCGTCATTGAGTGTTGCTGATGATTTAAAAAGCTACACGATTATTTAACTTGATTTAGTAACAACGATGATTGCTTATTTTAATGCTTTCTGCTATCTACATATAGACAGAAATAAAAAAAAAAACTTATGCGTATTTGCAAAATAAATGAAGCAAATATTGTAAAGAATTATCAAACAATATACTACAAATTAGTTTAGCATACATGCATAATTTTTGTTCTATATTATTTAATAATTTCCATCTATTAGAATCTTTTTTACTATTCTGCATCTATCTTGATTTATAAATTTTCCCATTATTGTGCATCTTGCAAAACTATTTACTATAATATAACAATATATAGTATAACAATGATTAATCACAACATACTAACAATTGCTAGAAATTAACGAAATTCTATCATCTATATTCTATATATTATATGCAGTGTATTTTACATAAGCACAAGTGATAAAAACTGTAAAGTAGAATAATTATTTAAATTTCGAAATCACTATTTTTTTGTCTTTAATGATTATGAATGATATGAATATTTTAATTTATAACGTTTTAAGTTAAAAAATGAATTTTAATACGTAACGCGTTAATTAATATTCACAAACTTTCTCTTAGTATTTTGGCTCACTTACATATTCATATATCGATATACATATTTTTGAACTAAATAATTTTTAATATTATCTGTTTCAGGCACGTTACATCTTGGGATCACAACCGGATCTATTGCGTGATTTTTCCTCAATTCTATGTATTTATTGTAAACATGAGCATTTTAATAAAATTGAGATATAAATGTATGTACATTAACAAAATGGATGTCGTGTTGCATTGAGCTTAATTTTGTTTTATATATTATTTATTTTTATTATATTCAAATTCTTTATTAATTGAAACAATTGAAATTTTCTTTAATATTCTAGTTACTTAAATTTCCAATTTATGCAACAATATTTTACAATGAATTTTTAAATCTTGTATTTTATGAATTATGCACTTATAATTGTTCTATGTGTATATATACAGGGTGTCAACAAATTACTTGAAAAGCTCTACATCGTTAGATAGATCACAGAAAATCGAAGCGAAAAAGCATTTTTCGATGGAATCAGAAGTTTACCGGCAATTCGTTGTTGTAATTTGAATAATTGACTAATCAGAGCGTAGCTTAGATAGGAAGACGTGTGGGGGTAGAAAGAGATTACCTTCTTTGCCGCGCGTCTTAATAACCAAGCTGCGCGCTGATTGGTCAATTTTTCAAATTTTAACAACGAATTGTTGGTCAACTGTAGTAATTATAGATATTTTTCTAGATCTAGTATATAATACAATATTAAATGTTAACAGCTTTTTGAAAATCTTAAATCCAAATAAATAGTATATAATTCTAATTCAACAACGATTTAAAAACTGTTTTATGGAATAATGTTTATACAATGTTTTACAGACCTTAAAATTTGAATAAAAAGATCAGTAATCAAAAGCTAATAGAAATTCTATATTATCATACATGACATTATTTATTTTATGTTTATGAAGAGTACATTTTCTTAAAAGTTGTTAACTTTGCAATGTATGCTACTATTACTTAGGAATCATTACACACACTCATTATATTTAACATTAACTATAACAAATAATAATATTTTCTTTTGTATTATACCAGTTAACTATATGTTAATTGTATTAAATAATAGCAAGTCTGAGCATAAGAAAATATTTTACAATATAGAAGATTATGAATACATGTAATAATAATAGATTAAACAAAAATAATTTTGTATACAAAATAACACGTATGTATACATTCTTTAAGAATTTATTCACTATTATAAAGTTTTTTGTTAAAGCTTTCACTTTTTCAAACTATATTTAAGTTATAATTCTAAATTCCAGCTTAATATAAAAAGTCATATCAATTACAAAGTACAATACCATGGTAACAATATGTAAAATGCGATATAAAGTTTTAGAATTAATGTTATGTAGTTAATCTTCTTTATCAATAGCTTCAAGTCTTTCAAGAATTGTAGGATGATTATGGTGCCAACCAGAAAATAATTTATCAAAAAGAGGATAACCAAGATTGTCTATTTGTAACTTAATTAATGAGTTTTTCAGTGCCCCTCCATGTCCTAAAATCTTTGCAAATCTGTCTGCTTCAAATTCAAATCTTCTTCCAATCACTACCATTAGAAAGCTCAATAACTGAAAAAGGTAATATATTAAAAATTTCAAATATAAAGAAAAGTTGTAATTTGTGACAATTTAACAATTAATAAGTATCAATTTTATGACATTCTATTCATTCCAATTATTTTGATTATTAATAGAAACTTAAACTTACGGTATTTAGAGGTATCAAAATATACATGGTGACTATAATGAATCCTATAAATGTAGGCTGAGTATCCGTAAATCCAAAAGCATGATACATAGGTTTGTAATCAAGAAGTTTGGCATACAGATAAAGATTAAGCATAAAAGTAATCTGTAAAAAATATCATTTTGAAAGTTAGAAAATATAAAATACATAGTATGGTAAGTTAATAATAATGGAATATATTAGTTAAATATCTACCAAGGTATACACAAATCCTTTCAATGTATGGCTGTATTTCCAATGTCCTAATTCATGTGCTAACACTGCTAATACTTCGTCTGTTTCACATCCTTTCGCAGTTTCACCTTCTGCTGGTTTGTAATACTCTTTTACCAAAGTATCGAATAAAACAATTCTTTTGTGATTATAAAATCCATAGAGATAGGCATTGCTATGCGATGATCTCTTTGATTTGTTAACGAGGAATATTTTGTAAAGTGGAAAATTAATGGATGCAGCTAACGCCTCAATTTTTTTTTTCAGATCACCATCCGGAAGTGGAGTATACGTGTCAAACAGAGGTGCAATTACTTCTGGATAGAGAATCATCATAAAAATACTAACAATAATTAAAAAGATCCAAACATAAAAGAAAAAGTAATCTCCTCCATTCTTTGTGATCCATATTACAATGCAAAGTATAGGTGCTGTAATTATTTCCTGAATCAAAAACATGAGTAGCTGGTCTTTAATAAATAATGCTGGTGTCTGAAATTAATAACATTGCCATTAGTAATATAATACAATTTTTGTACGATAAAGTAAAATTGGTATTGCATACCTCTTTATTAAAGCCATGTATTTGTTCTATAACAAATGTAGAATAGATTTTTAAGGGCAAATACACTAAGTTGTGAACAACATTTGTGAGGAACATGCACACGACACTCAAAAGAATTTCATTTTTATCATCAAAACCAAAATATTTTATCAAGTCAATGCTCCACGACCAGAAATAACGGTAGCCAGCAGCTAATAAAAAAACCTAGAAACGTTTAAATATTTACAATTACACTTTATCTTAAATAAATAACATTTACTAATATGGAATTCATATCTTATTAACAGGATTATATTATTAGATCATATTATGTACCAAAATATTGCAATGCACAAAACTGAGTTACAAATTAACATGTATTTTATATTTAAATATATTACATACCGTGGTAAAGACTTGAGAGTAAAAATCTTTAAAGTTGCCGAAGTTTAATCTATCCAAATAATAACTCCGTGATTTATCATATGCATCCTTTGTCATTATTCTTTCAACGGATTGAGGTAATTCGACCAACCGCATCATTAAAGCTTTCTGAAAAGACATTGATATACTACCTATAGTATCATGTAAAGAACATTTTTTATAAAATAAATAAAATTATATTTTTGTTTCATATGTATTGAAATTAAATATAATACACTTAAACAATGATGATACTATTATATAAAATTGAATAAATTACCTATCAGAATGAAAGAATACCATAAATAATAATTTACAAAATCGAAAATGTAAGGTAAACAAGACATAATATTTTTATAATTTACCTGACGAAAGCTTAAGTAATAGATCCAGAAAAATAATATCCATGTTGTTGCTAAAATTCCATAAAGGAGATTTTCTTCGACAAATTTTACAAAATTACTCATTACTTTTATCTTTAAAAAGGTAACAAATTTCAATGTGGAATACTACCGGGATTACTTGGCTAAAAGAAGGTTAGTAAAGTTTCAACATATTATATATATATAGTTTGTACCAGTTGTACCATAGACAAATGAAGATATCATATGTCTATGGTGTAGTACTTACATATGCATACAGTATAGTGAGCTAAACATATTTTATTTTATTGTTAGTAAAGTAACGAAATGATTTTAAATAAATTTTAGTATCGAATTTATTAACCATTTATTTATTATTATTTGTTGTTACAATTGCACAGTATTAAAATTAATTTAAATTTCTCAACATTACAAATATTTCAAAATTTCATGAATTATGGTAAAACTTTTGTGGTGTATAAATGTATAATTATTGTTCATTAATTGCATGTCATTTCTGTAATTAAAATATTAAATTCTCAAATATTTTCGTTTCAAGTTTTAAAAATCCTAGTAATTAATAACGAAATATCACTATGAACGAAAACGTGGCTGAAGTTTTTCGACGAATTGCAATACAGTTGTCAAATATTGTGTGTATATTTCCATTCGAAATAAGAATGTTTTTTATAATTATAAAAAGGTTATGAACTTTGTACCTACATATATACAACATATTTTATCAAGAAAACGATAAGTGGATTATCGTAAAGTATGGCGCCCGAAAGAACGGGTGTTGTTAATGGGAATCAGTTAAAAAATGTACCAAATATTTTACCCAGGTATCGGTTTATTTTAACATTAGTCTAAATAAAAATAAAAATGTTGATCTTGATAATCATCGTCGAATGATTAAAGAAAATTTCATATACATAATTTAAGTAATAAGTTAAAAACGTAGAAATCATGTTGGGAAAATTATAAGATCAGTTTAAATTAGGATTTAAATAATTAAAGAAAAAATGATACTTTCGTTAATTTATTTGTATAATTTCTTGCTTCTTCGTATTTATCAACATATGTAAGATACATATAGAAACATTTGGTAACAACTTTTTTTTTTTATAGTTTACCAGGTACGTCAGTACCATTTCCCATTTCAAATGTTCAGTCAGTAAATCCTCCACCTGTTCCACCACGTCAACCAGCTCAAAGTTATTCTGGATTCAATGATTATCAAAGACCAGTTGGATCAAATTATTATGGTGGTTATGGGGGAGGATATGGGGGTGGATATGGTTACGGTAATCAGTATAGAGGATATAATTCGTATGGTTATAATTCATATTCTAATTATAATAATCAAGGAGCATTTGGTGGGCACAGTGGTGATGTCGAAAATAGGTGAGTTGTATTGTATCTCAAAAAGTGATTTATTACAATAATAATGTTCTTTAACTATAATTAAAATTAGTTGTAATAAATAAATTAATGTCTAAAAGTTTTGTAGCTGATTTTGATTGGATCTTCTTTTAATTATATTTTGAAGTTATGACTTTTAGTATATTAATCAAATAACATTTCCTTTTTTCTTGACATTTCTATAGGTTTTTCCAATATGTTGAAGATAGTACCAGACCAACTTTTCATGTAATTGAAACAATCCTTCATACATTTTCATCAATGACAATGCTCTTAGAGTCTACATATTTTGCTTTAACAAATTCATTTAGAGCAATTTTAAACGTTGCAGAAAATTTTGGGAAATTACGTTCTACTTTAAGCCAGTTATTTAGTACTTTTGCATTAATTAGGTTTCTGAAATGGTTATATAGAAAAATTGTACGCTGTACCGGTAAGCATGTGTAATATTGAAATATTGATATAATATCGTTTTCTTATTATATGTTTATTTTAGGATTTCAGGATCAAAGTTCAGTTAATGATGAATTATGGGATAAATCTTTAGCTAAACTGGGAAATGAAAATGAAAATGTTAATGTAAATGTTAATAATTCCTCCTTTTGGTCTGGATTTTTAATATTTAGTGTAATTTTTGTAATACCTTACATGATTCATAAAATCTCAAGTAACATTAAACATATACAAATGAGAGGTAAAAAGATAAGATATATATTTATATATATATATTTGATAATTGCATGAGGATTGATACAACAAGTTTATCTACAAAATCAAATAATAATATAAATACTTTAGGGAAGGATCCAAAGGATTGGTGTCAATCCGAAGAACCAGCATACATTGCAACTGTATTGTACGATTTTGTTGCAAGAAATAGCGACGAATTAAGTATTAAGGCTGGTCAAAAAATTTGCCTTGCACCTCAGTCTTTGCAACCAAAAAATTCACCAGGATGGTGTAAAGCTACTGATAATGTACACGTTGGTCTTGTTCCTTGTAACTATGTCAAAGTTATAGGACAATTGAAAAAAATTAAGAAAAATAATGAAGCAACTGTTGTAAATAAGGATCAGCTCTCTACAAGTGAACAAGATACCAGGGATGACAAAGAAGACTCTGAAATGACAAAAAGTGATGAAAAATCGCAATGAGGCATACATACTTAGAATTTGAAACAAGAAATTGAAATATTTTTCATTACACTTTTTAAGACGCTAAAATTTAAATAGAATATAAAATGTCTCGAATTTATATTGCATAAAATTTTGAATGACTTAAAATGTATATTTGTTATAGATATATCTTCAACATAGAGAAATTGCCTTAAAATAAGCTGAAGGGTAACATACAAAGAAAAGTAGTTGATCCTCATGTTTTTACAAACCTATTCACGATTTTATACTTAATAGTATATTAAGATGGTAAATCTCACGTTAAAAGTAATTTTAAATGTGAAAAAAGTAATTTTTTAAGAAGTAACGACGAATCGGGATTCTGGAATAGTCATATTTTAAAAATTTAATTTTAAGTAGATTAAAACTGTAAATAATTACAATCTTAAATTAAATAAAATATAGCATATGTGGTATAATAAATGGAAGTTATTACATCCAATATTTATATTCATACTGTATTTCTTAATAAATTATAGAGGTCTGATGCATTTTATTGTTAAATTTAATACGTGGTTTTGTATTTTAATTGTTTATAATAAATATGGAGTTAAATGGGGCTCGTCTGTTTTTAATAAATTTAAAAGATAATTTACAATTCGAAAAATAATATGTGATCGAAATTGTAATATACAATTTTAAATAACTTAAATTTATTTAAAGATAATTATACTTACCGCAACAATTAAAAAATTATGAAATCGTAAAAATAAATTTAATTGCAGCAAAAGATGGGAAATTGATTTTTAGGAACAATTTTAAAATTAATTTAAAATTTTTTCACATAAAATACTTTATAGACATATTTATATTGAATGTGTGTGTTATGTGTGCTTGTGTACACCAGTAAGCATGTATATACATATAGGCATATATATATATATAGATATATTTTACAATTTCACTTTCTCTCTCTTTTTCAACAACGTCAACAACAGATTCTATATTCTACACAACAAATTGTTATTCATTTTAGCATTTTAAAGGCGGGAATGTTTATTAGTAAGGGAAAGAAAATGAAAAGAAGAGAAAATGTGGAAGGTGGTTTTTAATCTGCAAATTTACGATTGGAATTGGATCCGAAGAGAGCAGAACGAATCTGTGGAATCAGCTTCTGTGCTATTAATTCTAATCTTGTTTCCAAAGTATTGCTGACTTTTATACGCCCTGCAAATAATCCATTTAAAATCATTAACTTATATCTTACTAAATATGTCATTTAATTCAAACGATTCTATAATATTTTGAACATTGTACAAAATAAGTACAATTTACTTAAACAAAAAAGGATATTATTAGTGAATAAATACCTTTTCCTGCATATAAATCAACACCACCACAGCTATCAGAAGGAAGGAAAGTATCTTGATCAATTTTAACTGCAATGTCTTTTTTTGTCATTTGTTTATAAGCATCTTGAACAGCCTCAATAATGGATTCTGCTAAAGGAACATCTGCTTGACGGACACGAATGGTAATATGACTTTCTATCAACTGCAAATTAAAATTGTATTAGAATAATCGTACAGTATGAAATTTGAAAATTTTTAATTAAGAAGACCTATTTAAAAGTAAAATGCAATATTTTATACCATATTTTAAAAAATTTAAATAAGTTTATACCTGACATAGACCTTGCACGATCAATAATTTCATAATTTCTCTATATTGCGAAGAATTTTGTGATATTTCACTTAATCTTTTCCTAGCCTCGTCAAGGACATTACGCACGTGATCTTCTCTAACTTTTAGAACTTTCAAACGTGCCTGGTTTAGCATATTTGATGATTGACTGTATAATAAAATTTGAGTTTAATTTAATAATTCTGTTAATCCAAATGGAGCCCATTTCATAAAAATAGTTATTTTTCCAATATAAAATTAAAAATTACTTTTGACATTATACATACATTTTCTTTTGAAGTTCCACCTGTTTTTCTTTTTTCTCATAGTACTCCATAATTTTAAGTCTTTGTTGCTGAACTAAACGACCTTTCTCAATATTAAACTCTTCTTCTGCTTTAGCATCAATTTCTTCAGCTTTTTCATTGGCTTCTTGCTCAATGAAAGCCATCATATGTTTAATCTTGAAATATCAAAATTATAAAGATAATACAGCAAATTAATTTTATCAAAACAAATGTTATGATATAAATAAATGTTACAGTAGAATTTAATAACAAAAAGCCCACAATTAAGTATTACTGTGTATATTGTCTTATGTCTTTTCAATGCAAATTTAAGATATAATAATTCTTTCACACAATAAACCATTTCTGTTTAAAATAAGATGAAACAATTGAAATTGAAAGTAATTAAAATAATTCAATATTTATATGTTCTGATTTAAAACTATATTGAAAAAAAAAAATTTCATAAGAAAATTTCTATGAATGACTTTTATTGTAAGAAAAAAACAACAACAATAGTAAGTATAAATATGACAAGAGAAAGTGTTAACAACAAATATTCTATGCAATAATATATAGAGTAAAATGCAAAAATAGATTAAAATCGATGCTGGATGAGAAGTTGTATCTGCTTTAAATTAAATGATTTATACCTGTTTTTGTACATCAACGTCGCTTAATGCCATCTTGAAGTTTAATGATTTCCTGGCTTCCTTTTAATGCAAAATCTTTTTTAATACACTAATTTTGAGCCGAATTTTTCAAAGAGTCAACGCCTACTGACGAAAGTGCCTCCAGTTAATGATGATCATATGACACAAGGATAGTGTGTTCGTAAAAATGATGTGTCAGGTTTAAATATATATGTACAAATGCGTTCTTAAAAGGAACAAAGATATACCATTTATGATTAAATTTGAAAATTTTATAGTGAAAATTATTAAATAATATTATTTGGAGTAATATAAATAAATTTTATGAATATACATATGTACATATGTATATAGTTTGATTTAAAAAACATAATGTTTATGAAATAACTTTTGTTTAATTAATGAAATTAATTTGTTTTTGTAATTAGTATTGATTGGATAAAAGTTATTCCATAAAATTGTATTTATTCTTATTACATAAAAATAAATATTTTATTATATTAACGACAAACTTTAGTAATAATATCGATCTTCTTTTATTAAATATATTGTACGGATTGAAAGGAGATTTTTTTTTAAGTTTTACAAAATAATGTGTGAAATATGAGATGCATGAAAAATACTAGTACAAAAACCAACGTGTACATTTAAAAAATCCTATTTTATTGTAATGTTTCATTAAATTTCACAAGACGAATTAAACTATAGATCGTCTTCAGTGTGCATGTCGGTGGTTGCGTTTCGTACTTTGCTAGGAAAACATTGTTTTTAATTGGAATTTTGTGTACTTTCACAATTTAATACTGTAGCTCGTATAAGAAGGTGACATACACTGTGATAATTGTCAAACAAGTTGATTGTCAAATAAATTTCAAGGAGGTAAATTGTTCGTTTATTCTAACCTAATAAGATACACGCTGCCTTCAACTGATTTCGTAAAAACGTTAACAAATTATCTTTATGGATATCCTATATTCTTATATTTACTTCATATTTGTTTACTGATCAGCTATACGTTTTATTCTTGAGCATTAATGTTTGTTTGTTGTATATTGAATTTTAAGGTTAGGTTATCAATTGATTTCAGATTTAATAATCAGTTATCAAATGATTTTCAGATCACGGATAAGTGTTAAATTCACTTGTTTTAGTCATCAATTATTTAATACCGAATTGTGTATATTATATGTTTTTTAAGTTGAAAAATCGCGTAATTGTACATTTCATTTTATTGTATGATATACAACTGCTTTACTTATCATACAATGCTCTTTTTAATTGGTTTTGGTGTATTGTAATGTTAACCTTCTTTTTAACTTTAATTTGTGTATAAATGACTTTATGATAAATCAATTATCATAAAAATAATTGACTCATGTTTTAATAATACAATTTTATTTTTTAATATTCTTTCGTATGTATGCAAAGCGCATAACATAAAAGATAGTTTTTAAGACATTATATTGTTGATGTATCTGTGAATGTAAAAATAATGTATTATGTATAAAAAATTACGAAAATTTGTTGGTGAATTAATAAAGTAATAAAGAAAAATAAATAATTAAAAGAATGAAGGAAATACTTCTTAAATTCTTGCTTTATGTTGTATGCATCAACAATTAAACTTATATTTACAGGATAACAAAGAAAGATGTCAAGTGCAGAATCATTAGCTGAAGTAACAGATGTAGTTCAAATTCTTCGACAATGGGAGGAGGAACATTCATCGCCTACATATGATCCTATTCCAACGCTTCAAAGATTGGCAGAGATTATAGAACTAGAAACAGAGAACTATTTGAAAATGGATCCTGATCCATTTGATGAAAGACATCCATCGCGTACAGATCCAGAGTGTAATTTTGGACATATATTAAAAGTTTTGTTTAGAAAAGATAATTTTATGACTAAGGTATGATTATGATTCATATCGTGTCTAGAAACATATGATATTGCGTTGCCTGAGAATGAAAAGTAATCATATAATTTGTTGTATTTTTAACAGCTTATAAATGATTATTTGAGGGACACTTATTGGTCTCGTGCTGGTATCACGGGTCGTGACGTTAGGAAACTCAATATTGCAGCTTGTCGTCTTATGCTTGATATTCTCCCTGGCTTAGAAACTTCCGCAGTATTTCAACCAGATATGGAAGGACTTACTCATCGTCTCTTTTCTTGGGCAGAAAAAAGTGTAGAACCTCTGCAAAGTTATGCAACTGGGCTTGTAGCTGCTGCAATGGAGGTTCAGGAAATTGCTACAGGTCTTTTTATTTTTTAAATTTGTACCTATTAATTTAGTATTTAACTTTACATTTCAGGATACAGTTTTATGGCTAGAGGTTTCTAATATTAATAATTTTATAAATGAATGTTTCAAATGTGTAATAAAAAAAATGATGTGTGTTTTTGTTATAGGATTTAGAGAACAAAATGCAAAAATGGTACCTCTAATGCTACAGAGGCTTCATAAATTACAAGAAAAAATGCAAGAAGATAAGCAACTTGCAGCTAATAATAGACCATTTGCACATTTTGGTCAAGATAGAAATAGTGGAGGAGATGGAGAAAATAAAGGGGTTCCTGGGAAACGTAAAGTAAGACCAATTTCACTGAATGATAGCATAGAAGCTACTTTGAAAATGTGTTAAAATTTTATTTATTTTTTTGGAGAATTTCATTTTGTCGCAATTAAATATTTGGTATATTATTTCGAATAATTATAAATTTTGTTTAAAGGTTCGAGAAAAGCGAAAAGAAAACGGCGTTCTTAAAAGCCCTAGTCGTAGTAACTATTTTTCCGAAGAAGAAGAAGATTATGTTCAATCTGAAGATTCTGCTCCTTTACCTAAAAAGAAGAAAAATGATACCGAATGTGAAACTCCTATAAAAAATGATGTTATGTATCCAGAAATAATGTCTCCACCTCTGTCCGTGCCAAAGAATTCCAATTCTAATAATCAAATAACACCATCTAAGACACAAAGTACTCAAAGCAGATCATTGAATGTTTCTTCGGCACGTTGCAATTTGCAGAAGAACTCTGCATCTTCAACTCTGAATTCCAGCACACCGTCTACGTTATTGGAAGGGAACTCGAATTCTTCATGGGCAGAACTGGAATCATATGTGATTGGAAATGTACAAATACATCCGCCAACATTAGCTACAAGACAGATGCTGATATTAAGGTGACAATATTAATTGTATCTCATTTTAATCTTCGTTTAATCTTATTCTTATTTAATTTCGCGCAACAATCGATTTTCTATGCATTTCATTAGTACTTTTAAATCAGTATTGTTATTATAATACGAATAATTATAATCAAAGTATAAAAATAATGATAGTAACAATATGAATTGATAAACTTTTTTCTTTTGTTACTTGGCAGGTATCTTACACCAATGGGTGAATATCAAGAATTCTTAGGTCATGTATTTGAGCAAAATGCATTGGAGCTAATTCTCAAGTATATTAATGTTAGAGAAACCAAGGACAGTCGCTTAGCGTTTGAAGCTTTAAAATACTTAGCTTCTCTTTTGTGTCATAAAAAATTCTCTATCGAATTTCTCAATGTTGGAGGTTTACAAAAACTGTTAGATGTTCCAAGACCCAGTGTTGCAGCTACTGGAGTTTCTATTTGTTTATATTACTTAGCCTACTGTGAAGATGCAATGGAAAGAGTCTGTCTGCTACCAAAACACGTTATTTCTGATCTTGTTACCTATGCGTTATGGCTTCTCGAACGAAGTCACGATTCTGGAAGATGCCATGCAACGATGTTTTTTGGATTTTCTTTTCCGTTTAAAGTAATACTAGAAGAATTTGATGCACAGGATGGGCTCAGAAAACTTTTCAATGTGATATCCACGCTACCGATCTTAAATATAGAAGAGGAGCCAGCACTTAACGATGATGAAGAGTGTGCTTCTAGACAGATTGTTAGGCATGTTGCGGTAGCTTTAAAAAGATACATGGAAGCTCATTTACATCTTAAAGCGGAACAGTTACAAAGAGCAGAAAACGTTAGAGTAGAGCGTGATACGTGGCAACCATCCTTACCACCTTATAAAGCTTGTAAACTAAGTAGCGAAGAAGTTCAAACAAAGGTGGAAATTCTTCAAGAACTGATGTCTGTGAGAGCAGTATGGCCACCGGTAGAAGAATTGTATCGTCTAGGAGGTATAACGCTTCTTCTACAAATTATTGCTTTTGCCAGAGAATGGAATTATAGCGGTCGAGTTCATACAACTTCCAGCGCGGAAACAGTTCGCTCCTGCTTGGACGTTATAGCTATTTGTTCCGTAGTGCCAAAAGTGATGCTGTTACTTTGTGAACGAGTAGATATGCCAGATATGTCTATGACAATGGCAATTAATTTACTCTTAGCTGCAGCAGAGTGTGAAATTATTGCAGATCCTGATGTACAAAGAGCTGCACTAAGAGCTGTAATTAATTGTGTTTGTGCCCCAATAAATAGGATCGGTGGTAACGTGGCAAGGTATTCGGTAACAGGCTCTGCTAAGAAGAAAGCGAACATCAATAATAGCGAAGAATTAATACAGAAAATTTGGGAAAGCGTGAGATCGAATAATGGAATAATGGTATTACTGCAGTTGATGATGGTGAAGACTCCAATCACTGATGCGGACAGCATAAGAGCATTGGCGTGTCGTGCTTTAGCGGGGTTGGCCCGCAGTGAAAAGGTCAGACAAATAATTAGTAAACTCCCAATGTTTACAGATGGACAAATTCAAGCTCTTATGAAGGATCCAATACTCCAAGAAAAAAGACAAGAACATGTTATGTTCCAAAAATATGCTTTAGAATTGATGGAAAGAGTTTCTGGGAAAGCAAAACCAACGGGAGCGGAATATGAAATTTCTTTGGCCAGTTTACATCGAGCAAATGTGGTAGCACAAACTAGGATACAGTACAATGAGCAACAATTGAATCAATTAATATATCAACATTTAGTGTCGAAAGGCTTAACAGAAACAGCTGCAACTCTTCACAAAGAAGCAAATTTATATTCGTCTGCAATAATGAAACCAATTTGTACATATCAACCATTCACTTACCGCAATCCTGTTGCTACTGGAACAAGAATTGGATTTTCTCCTGGAGCTCCGGTTAATTTATATAATACAAGCAGATGTAATCAAAGAGAAGCATCTTCTCGAAACAATACCACTCCTACTTCGTCGTCTAGATTTATATCCCACTCGAATCCAGGTTCATGCTCTTCATCTTTATCTTCCGGAAGTAACATACGCATGAAACTTTCTGACTGTCTCAATCAAAACGTTCCAAATAGCACAAATCAACCGATTAAACTACAAATTAACCAAAAGTTAGTGAAAAGTTGTATGTCTAACTATTGTAAATTTTAATTTTATTTCATTACGTTTATATTAAAAAGAAATTTTTAAAAACGATCGAACGCTTTCAGGAAAAACCAAGCTGACAAACAGCCTCTAGTCAATCCAATTAATTGTCAATCAATTATTCAACCAACTGTGTGTAGATCGTTACAAAAACAAATTTCAAGGGATCCTGGGGGTGGTGGCGGACCTGGAGTTGCTACGTCAAATCCCGCTACTATAACGTTGGATTCTATTATTACAGAATATTTAACTAATCAACATGCGTTATGTAAAAATCCTATGGTTACTTGTCCGCAATTTAATCTCCTTGAGTAAGTATTTTTTAAGTTAATTTATGTATTTATTCGTTAATTTTTACGATACAATGTTTAATAATATTTTGCTTAATTACAGACCGCATAAGTGTCCGGATCCTTGTACAAAAAATTCAATTCCCACTAATGTAACCGTAAGACTGGCCAGAAGAGCATTAGGAATAGATGGTAGGAGATTGGATAGAAGACATATTTATAGTCGATTTTGTCCTGTAAAAACTTTCCGGCCTACCGATGTTGGAACCTTTACTTGCTGTATTTTCTCGGTAAAATGATTTTCATTATTGCAACAAAAGAAATTTTATTTTCTTTATTTTTTCTCCAATAATACAACGTAGAATATGCTACTAATGTATTTCACTATGTTTACAGCCATGCCAGCAATATTTAATGTTAGGTACTTACGCAGGAGATGTAAAAATGTTCAATGCGCATACAGGGCTAGAAGAAGCAACGTATCCATGTCATGAATCTTATGTTTATCATATGGAGTGTAATCAACGTGGAAATTTATTATTAACTTCTACCGCATGGAGAAGCCCGATGTCTGCGCTCTGGAGTATAGGAACTTTCTTTGATTTAAAATTATCTTTAGAGAACGAAGATTATGTTGAATTTGGTAAACTTCAAGATAGAATTATTGGAACCCAAGGTGAAAGTGCAACCGTATGTATTTTTCGTTTTTTGTTTTCTTTTCTTTTTTTTTCAGCATCTATATGTATTTGAAAATATGTTAAATTTATTATTACATGGTTTCCTACAGTAATATTTAACAATTGTATGATAAATATTCGCTGAACTTATTTTTGTAATTTTTTTATTTGCAGATTTACGACATAGCCACTGGAAAATTGTTAACTACCCTTACCCCTTCAATTTCCAATCAATACACCAAAAACCGTGCCACGTTCAGTATGAACGATGAATTGGTTCTTAGCGATGGAATTCTTTGGGATGTCAATTCAGGAAAAGAAATTCACAAGTTCGATAAATTGAATCAGACGCTCAATGGAGTTTTTCATCCAAATGGTAACAACATAAATTGCTAAATATTGTGAACGATTTATTTAATGCAACATAACATATTGATATTGAGTGATAAATTGAATTTTTTTAACAGGCACCGAAGTAGTATCGAATACAGAAGTTTGGGATTTAAGAACTTTTCATCTTTTGAAAACAGTGCCAACGCTTGATCAGATGGAAGTAATCTTTTCTCCGGTTAATAACATCATATACGCTGTATCTTTGGATCAAGAAAATGGGGATGAATCGCATTACGTTACTTCATTTAAAACGTTAGACGCTTTGGATTACAGTAATATCGGTAAGTGATAACGAATTTTATTTGAATTCTGTAATTGATGCTTAATTTATGTCATGATACATTTATATTAAATAGATATTTATGAATATAAATTATATAACGATTAAATTGATTACAGCAACTTGTGATGTCAAAAGAGGAATTTACGGACTGGCTTGTAATAAATTTGATACACAAATAGCAATTGTTGAAAATCAAGGTGAATTTGATAGTATCCAGGAGTCCTGTGTTAGGCTGTACGATGTTGGAAGACGAAGAGACGATGAGAACGAAGCGGATGAAGATGATGATGAAGATGATCTTGATGCGAGCGATGATGATGGTTCAAATTCAGGTTCTGATGATAATAATGCCGATGGTATGAATCCGTTATTAATCATTTTATAATGATACTAAACAATTTTTTACCTATTTCATTTGTAGTAGGAATTTTCTGGTAATGAAAGTTTAAAAATGGAATAAAATATGTTTTTAAATAGATGCAGACAACGCAGATGTAGTAGCAGAAGAAAATGGTGATGAAAATGAACGGAACGATAGTGAAAATAATGATGATGATGAAGACGATGATGATGCAGCTGATGGAGATGATCCTGGAGGGGATATGACAGATTACAGTAGATCACCCGATTCTTCTGATTTTTCTCTATCCGACGTTGATGATCTTGAAATTCTTTTTCCATAAGTGTTCTTGAAACAGAAACACAACAGTTCTTTACAGTTTCAGTACACTATAAATAGAGATTTATTTCATTCTCGGCCAATCGGGGGGATGAAAGGAATTTTATTATAAAATAATTCATTCTAATGTATAATTGGCGAACATACATGTATTTAAACGAATATAAATATTATAATACCGTCAAGTGATTTATAGCAACTGATATATACCTTTCAATTTATCTTATACATACTATAATTATAAACTATGAAACTTTAATTGATTAATTAATTGATTACACAGTTTCTGTAAATTTGAATTCAAGGAACATTGAAACTTTAACTCAGAAATATTACATAAGTGCTGATTAAATAAATATTTTACAATAAATTGTTTTTTTAGGAGACGGGAGATTTTCTGAGTTTATCGCAAAATTGTTTACTGTTTTCTACGTCAACATTGTAACGGAAATCTGACATCGTCGAAGATTGGCCAGAGAAATATTTCTGGAAATAACTTACTCAATTGTCATTAAAATCTTAAATAATATGAATGTATTTTTGAATTTCGATCGAATTTCTTATCGATCGATTTAAATGTAAATATTATTGTTTAATGTATTTGTTGTTCAATGAATTTGTGTCACATATTCTCTATCGAAAAGCTGAACCATTAATATGAGATTCTTTTTCTCTTCGAGATAATCATGAAAATTTGTATTGATTAATATATTACGTTAAAAAATCATTGAAATCGAATTTTCGATTATTTTGGAACATTCATTATTTTAGCAGTAATTTTCAGAATTCTTTAAGCGTATACTTAATGTGTATGAAACATGTGTGTGAGCGTGAGAGAATGAGAGAAAATACAGAAGAGAGCTTGTAAAAAGTTGATTTAATCTGTCGTTTGTTATCATCAATAAAGAATCGTGAATTTGTATAAATTTGCTCTAATAAATAGAAACGCGCTTTACATAGAATTTATAGTAAAATTATCGATATTTCATTTTTAACTAATAGTAAGGTGATATGTTTTTTTCCCCCTTGTTGAAGTATAAACTTCGCCATAATTTTTCTATAATTTTAATTCATTTTGGTATTACACGCCTATATGTATATTACTTTTATTAATGTCTACTAAGGACTCCAGAATAAAAAACGGGCTTCGTTTTGAAAAAGCCCGGTGCAAGGACCACACAGTATAATTCCTTATACTACCAATTTTAATGTTTTAAGTAAATTGTGATGTCATTAATTAACTGCCATTGTAATCATTGGACGCTATATTTGTTTCAATAACTCGTAACAAAACACATGTAATTTACAAAAAAAAATACATCACCGACGAGGTTACTATTAAAGACTGCCAGCCCCTGTGTCACACAGCCTGTGTGTTTGGGCGTGCCAAGAAACGGGCCTGGTGGGCCTAGGGCTCTGTCGGTAAATGTGTTTAAAATGACAGGTACAAGGTCACCGGGGCAAGGGGAATTGTCCGTGGCGTAACAAACAAAGCGAACGAAACAAGTTGAGAAACGAATGAAAACAAAAAGGAAGTCGGAAAAAAATTATACCGTAAAGCATTAGTGATAAACAATTTTATAATCAAATGATTGTCTGTTCTAGAATGGGAGAAAATCATTCGAGTATAAGAACTAGAGAGGAGCACCTGGGAGGTCAGTCTACAGTCTACGTGTGATATCCGAAGTAGCAGGATTCATCTTGTCCCCTGCCATCATATTTTCCTCCTACATACATCTCTGATCCCTACACGTGCTTGGATATTTTAATTGCTTCCAAAAATTGGCAATATTAAGTTCCGAAACTTGGATGCAATCTACAACCAATCTTTCTCCTGTTTCTACATTACTCTACATTATCCTGAAGAAATCACCATTTATTCAAGCGATACTACATCAATAAAATTAGTAAATATCAATAAAATTTTATGTCTTCTACTTGTAACTATAATTATATAAATACTTGTCACAGTATTTATATAACTAAGATTAGAATAAGTTGCGCTTTATACAAACTGTATGTTAAACAACTAAGTCATAAATTAAGTTACTCGTTGTACAAAGAAAGGTAAAAATAAAGGAAAAGAGAAAATTAAACATTGCTTATTTATTTAAAAACCTACCAAATTCAACTTCCAAAAATTCCCACAACCACGTATTTTTAGAAGCAAATATAAAAAGATCAGAAATTTGTATCAGGAGAACATAAATTGCAAGAAGGTAATCTTCGTGCCACTTCTTGGAATTTTGATGACGTCAAATTCCGAGAATTTTGCCGATTCCGAGAAATGACGTCAAATTCCAGGAATTCCCGAGAACTTGGTTCGCGAAATACCAAAGTCCGATTTTGAAAAATTGTATCAGGAGAACATAAGTTGCGAGGAGGTATTCGTGCCACTTCTTGGAATTTTGATGACGTCAATTCCTAGAATTTTGCCGATTCCGAGAAATGACGTCAAATTCCAGGAATTCCCGAGAACTTGGATCGCGAAATATCAAAGTCCGGTTTTGAAAAATTGTATCAGGAGAACATAAGTTGCGAGGAGGTATTCGTGCCACTTCTTGGAATTTTGATGACGTCAATTCCTAGAATTTTGCCGATTCCGAGAAATGACGTCAAATTCCAGGAATTCCCGAGAACTTGGTTCGCGAAATACCAAAGTCCGATTTTGAAAAATTGTATCAGGAGAACATAAGTTGCGAGGAGGTATTCGTGCCACTTCTTGGAATTTTGATGACGTCAATTCCTAGAATTTTGCCGATTCCGAGAAATGACGTCAAATTCCAGGAATTCCCGAGAACTTGGATCGTGAAATATCAAAGTCCGGTTTTGAAAAATTGTATCAGGAGAACATAAGTTGCGAGGAGGTATTCGTGCCACTTCTTGGAATTTTGATGACGTCAATTCCTAGAATTTTGCCGATTCCGAGAAATGACGTCAAATTCCAGGAATTCCCGAGAACTTGGATCGCGAAATATCAAAGTCCGATTTTGAAAAATTGTATCAGGAGAACATAAGTTGCGAGGAGGTATTCGTGCCACTTCTTGGAATTTTGATGACGTCAATTCCTAGAATTTTGCCGA
The DNA here is from genome assembly GCA_943735885.1 of Stelis phaeoptera. Classification (NCBI taxonomy): domain Eukaryota; kingdom Metazoa; phylum Arthropoda; class Insecta; order Hymenoptera; family Megachilidae; genus Stelis; species Stelis phaeoptera. Next base: position 5,377,148 of record OX030939.1, on the reverse strand, counting down.
TTCCGAGAAATGACGTCAAATTCCAGGAATTCCTGAGAACTTGGATCGCGAAATATCAAAGTCCGATTATGAAAATTTGTATCAGGAGAACATAAGTTGCGAGGAGGTATTTCGTGCCACTTCTTGGAATTTTGATGACGTCGAATTCCAGGAATTCCCGGGAACCGTTGCTGAGAAACCGAAATGCTCAATTTTGAGGAATTGTATCAGAGGAACATAAGTAGTACGACTTTTAGGTCTTTGAAATGAATACACCGTTTAAATTATTTATGACACATTTATTGAATTATTTAAATACATATATATGTCTTACAGATATGTTAAAAATACACAAATATCTAATACTGCAGAATATAAAGTGTTTTTACAAAGTAACTATGTGTACATTATGTAATATGATTAACTTAAATATATATAAATAATTAATGAATAATTGTCGTGATACTGGTGGTGAATTCCATGGTAATATATCTTTGAGCTGAATTTCCTTTGGCTCCAATTCTGAAACACAAAGCCAAAAATAATTACTTCAATAATGCAATAAAAGGAGTTTCCAATATATAATGGTGTCCCATTTAAAATAATTATTTATTGGAAATAAACGCGAACTCTCGTAAGGGTGGCAGTCTTTAACAGTAGCTCGTCCGTGATATAATTTTCAATTTTCTTAGTTTTATCGTTCGCCATTAGAGGGCGCTAGGAATACTGCTTTTGTGACGATATTTTCGAGGTCATGCATTCGATAATTCGAATCGATATCGACTTGCGCGGCAGTAGAAAAAAATAAAATCGTCACCTGGCATCTTTTATAAATGTTTATTTTAAAATTCATTTTCAGCTAATGAAATTCATTCGTCCTTAGTATAGTATTTTGTCCTACTGTGGCACCAGATAATTTATTGTTATAAATCATATTTTATCACTTATAGCCATAATAGTTTTTTATCATTACAAGACAATTACATGCCTGTACAATTTAAAGATTGTCTCATTATCATTTGGAATTACCTCAAATATCTCTTCTGTCCATAGAACTTTCTCATAATGCCTAGTAATATTCCCCAACGATCGCTGCATGAGAACTTTAATTTGATGAAGTTGGGTACATTGATTTTTTTTTGAGATGGCTGTTCTTGATTCACGTTAGAGTCAGGTGGAATGGGAGACGTGTCCACAGTATATAAAAGAGCGATGCTACGACGGATCGGCTTCTGAACTGGGGCTGATTTATTCGTTGGATTGTTCATATTGTTTTTATAATTAGACAATACGAATTATCCTTACAATGGCCCTCAGTCAGACAAGTGTGGTGAGTAGCAAGTATGAACAAAAGGAGCGACAGATAAAAGAAATAGTTAATTATAACCATCATGATGATGACTATGATGATTTTTATTATTTTGTTTTTTCTTTTTTTTTTGTTATTAGCATTACACTTGCTGCCCTCATCTTTAATTCAATTCAATTCAACCAAAACTTTTTTGCATAAGATTTCTAGTAATTTGTATTTTGTTAATGAAATTTCGATTATTATACGTTTTACGTGTTTAAATTATGATAAGCTTCTAGGATTATATTAATAAAACGGAAATTAATGCAATTTCTTACAATTTTATGAATCGTAATAATTTCTTTTAGTATTTACTTAAATAAATCAGACAATAATGATTGTACAAGTTTTCTTGGCAGAAGTTAGAATTTCTTCAAATATAGTAAAAGAAATAACGTTTTTATAAGTATCTTCTTTAATATTAAGCAACTGACATATATTGTTTATTAAACAATTAAGGTAAAAGTTTTATAAATTACATGATTTTGAAATATTTTGTTTCTTCAATGCATAAAACCATCTTACTATGCTTCATAGATACAAAGATGACATTCAGAATACTTCACACTTTTTATGCAAAACGAAGAAAAGATAATGAAACGAATATATAACTATAACAAAGTAATTTACCTCATGAATTTAACAGACTGTATTTTAGAGTAACATATATATTGATTGCAGCTAAAACTATATAATACTGTGATAGAGGATGTTATATCAGGTGTGAGGGAATCATTTATAGACGAAGGTGTAGACGAACAAGTACTACAAGAGCTCAAACAAATATGGGAAACCAAATTAATGTCTAGTAAAGCTGTTGAACTAAATCAGGATCCTCCAGAGCCTCAGGTCCCTCAAATAAATACACACAGAGCTGTGCCTGTTAATAAAGGTATTTATTTTATATATTTATAAAAGAGAATAGCTTTATATAGCTTTATTGGAATTTAAACAGATTATTAATAAATCTGCGAAGAACAAAAGAGAATTGAAGTTAAGCAATTTATGTTAAACGTATAAAATTTAATAATATAAGCAGGTAATCTCGACAAGTTTAATGCAGTCTCCATTTTCTAGGAGTAAATATAGGAAACCATTTTGTACAACAAACAGGAGGAAATTCAGCTCCACAGCAAACGGTGCAACAGCAACAACAACAGCCGCAACAACAAGCTCCTCAACAAACACAGACTCAAACACAATGTCATTCGACTACAACTGGTATACAACAACATACTGGTACGCCAGTACAGCAGTTAGTCACATCAACATCAGCAGTGATGGACAGACAAGTACCTATTCAAATAACATTACCACCACAGACAGGTGTACCAAACGCTACTCAGAGAGTTTTAACTATACAAGTTCCTGCGTCTGCAATTCAAAGTATGTTAGAATGATTTTACGCATAATAATTAATTTACTTTATCGTTAATATTTATGAATATTGATGGGTACTGAAATTTAATTTTCTATTTACCAACATAGTTTATTTAACAATGTTTTCAGGTAATCAGTTGCATACAATTTTGACGGGTCCAGTTATTTCTGCTGCGATGGGGCTGCCAGAAAATTTGGCTTCTACATTGCTCCAGCAGCATGTCAACTCCACACTCCAGGGCCAAGCATTGGCTCCGCTTCAAGTTAGTCAACCTCTTCAAGTAGTTACACAGAGCGCAAATAATGTCTCTCAACGCCCTGTTCAAAATCAGGTACCATAATCTGTACAATTTTATTGATTCATGCACTTATAACATGGTTTGTTCATTTCTTTTCTATGAATAAAATTTGATTTTTATTTTTCTTGCTCCAAATAGAATAACATAACACAGTTAGATGGTCCACTTGGAGATTCGTCGGATGATGATGAAGAAGAAGAAGAAGAAGATAATGAAGACGAAGAAGAAGATCTCGATGATAAAGAAGAAGAGGAAAACGATGAAGCTGCAGCTAGAGAAGAAGTATTTAAAAAGTTTTATTTCGCTTTTTAATTTATTTCATACGTAAATCTTTATTAATAAATTATAAGTTATTTATTCAGAAGTGTGGTTTTTATTTTTCAGGAACCATTAAATTCGGAAGATGATGTAACGGATGACGATCCAGCAGATCTTTTTGATACTGATAATGTAGTCGTTTGTCAATATGACAAGGTATTTATTAATTTTATTAAAATTTAAGGGTATACGGGAGTGAAACTAGCGCCTCTTTTGAAGCAAAAGTAAAACATGGGAAATTATGTTTCATTTCACGAAAGAACGAACTGATTAAATGAGGAGTTTTTGTTATTTCTGCGCATGTTGCTAGACGCGCAAGCGCTCCTATGACGATCGTGACGCCGAAAGTATATACCCAGCAAGCAGAAAATTTTAGGATACTTGTTCGTTTATCTTTCTTCACCGCGTATATTTCTATCAAGTTGCGCAAATTCCGAATCTAATGCTTTCAGGACCGAGTTTTTATAAAATTTCAGACATAATAATGAGAAAAACGCAGCGTAATTATGGTCCGAAAAATCGTACCAAAAGAAATTACTTCTATAAAGACGAGCACTTTTATTTTTCACAAAGTTTTCAAATCCAAATTGCAAAATTGGACTCCGTAGCGCGCTGCAGAATGTTATAAAGAATATGAGGAAACAAAAGTTGTGAAAAAATATTGCTTCTTCGCTTCAAAATCTTGTAAAAATTAAGTTGCTAAATCGGATTGCATAGATATCGCTTTGTCTTTGTTTCTTCTACTGTTTTTATATTCTCCTCTCTATCCCTAGCTGGAGATTTTCAGTTTCACCACATGAGATCCCCAATATCAATTCGGACTTAGCCCGTCACTCTCGTATACCCTTAAAATAATTGTTTAAAAAATACGTGTTCGTTTAAATTTTCCAATCAATAAAAAATTGATTTTTAGATAACAAGGAGTAGAAACAAATGGAAATTCTACCTCAAAGACGGCATAATGAACCTCAGTGGTAAGGATTATGTTTTTCAGAAAATGAATGGTGATGCGGAATGGTAAAAGTGAATATATATATAGAGTTATTAAAGTCAGCCTGGTAATGTGTTCACATGAAATTGGTATACAATTTTTGGTTTCTGAAACTATTCTCGAAGAAAAATCAAAATTTTCTTTTGAGTAAAAGGCGATTGTAAAAAGGGAGATAAGTCGAACATTATTTTCAAGTTGCGTTCAAAGCTTGTTTAGGTTCAATTAAAATTATTTTCCGATCAGAAATGCATTGAAACCTCGATTATTCAGATTATTATTAGTTATATATAAATAATTTTATGTAACAAATTGTTGGATTTCGATGACAAATAAATGTAAATTATTCTAAATCTTGTTGTTAAGTTCCATCTTTTGCTGTAAATTAAGATGTTAGTTATTGAAATAAGAAATCTTCCGCATTTGGAACTAACATAAAGAATTGAAGTTGTCAGTCTAATTTAAATTGAAACGAAAGAAAAAGTCTCCAATGTTCGAGGTTTCATTACATTGTATAATGTTGAATAGTCAAGTGACTCTTTTCAAAATTGAGTTTCTTTGCCAATATTCTTTCACGTCATCAAATTTACCATGTAAATAGATTTTAAGGAATTGCAATTTACTATAAATTTGTGATGCTCTTAAAAATATATGTGTCTTATACTGTTAAAAACCTTAATACAGAACGTTTTCTATAAGATTATACATTGTTAATAATGTATAATTATTTTTCCTCAGTTCCCTCTATCACTGAAATTTCTATTTCATTGGAAAACAAAAATTCTAAAATGATTTAATATTAATTGAAAATAAATTTAAATACCCAACTAATTTTATCTGTTAAAAATTTGTTGGGATTTCGGTTTAATGTTCTTAAAAATGCTTCAAACTAACCGATTTAAATTCTTTTTACAACTGTACATTTGCAATAAATATTTATGAATTTACTAAACAATATAATACATAATATGTTGCTAAATACATTATGAAATTCTAAGAGTATTAAACTTTACAAAAAATATAATTTGATTTTTAATAAAATTGTATTTCTTTACAAATTTCAACCTTTTCGGTAACAGCATTTTTCTTCTAATTCACAGACAATTCGCGGGACTTCTTGAAGTAATTCTTCTGCAGTTACTTCGAAGTTTTTGTCTAACCAAATATCTTTCAATTCCGCGATAACAATACCTACCATTCTTGCTGTTTTAAGCTGTTCTTTCAATGCATGCCCACTAACCGGAAATCTAAAAATAAAATAATCTTATATACTACCTTGATTAACAATGATATGAAATTTTATAATGTGCCTGCAATGTAACAATTGCATTCGTAAATTATAGTTATTTGTGTACCTAGGTATTACTACTTTCTCCATATCTTCGGCAAGCTTAAACTGTTGTTTACATTTAAGTAACTCGCAAATATACTTTTTCGCATTAGCAACATTTCCTTTCCAATGAATAAGAATTCTTTTATAAAACTTTGGACTATCTGCTGATGGGTTGTTTTCCGAATGTCGAATTAAAAAGAAAGCTAAATCTCTATCGAATGCGGACAATTTTAATCTCGCGTGCAACTGAATCACTTCATCCTCGTTTTTTAGCATTACAGCAAGAAAAGTGATTGGTTGCAAAGTAACATTGTTTTTCTTAGTTGCTTCGTAAACAGATTCCAAATTTTTTATATTTGGATTTTCTGGAAGCCCAACATACCTGAAAAAATATAGCTGTACAGTGTTGATCAATTAATAGATGACCGAGTAGATTATTCTACTGTGTTAAATCTCATGTTAAAATTATTATCTTATAATTACCTAGCAATGCCGCATTCTAACATTTTTAAGGTTAACTCTTTTACATAATTTCCAGAAAGAATTTTCGACCATTCATTCCAAATTCTCTCTCCAGATATATTTTGTAATCCTTCTATATTTTCTTTAATTGCTTTTATCGTTTCTTCATCGTGTGAATCCGGTTGTTCTGCAATCTTGCCATAAAAGCGAAAATACCTATGTAGGGACAAAAATTTTATTCGATTATATGCCTATTTTTTAACTATTTCAATACTGAAATATAAACAAATACGCTACATTAATTATCTAAAAAATTAATTAAGAAATACCTTAGGATTCTAAGATAATCTTCTTTAATCCTTTGCGATGCACTTCCAACGAAAACAACTTTTCTCTTCTGTAAATCATCATATCCAAAGAAATAATCATAAATTCTGCCCTCGAGATCGAGAAACATAGAGTTTATCGTAAGATCTCTACGAAGAGCATCTAGTTTCCAATTTTTTGTAAATTCAACTACTGCGTGCCTACCATCGGTAAGTTTATCAATTCTAAGCGTAGTTATTTCAAAATTTTCTTTATCATTTATTCTTGACGTAATAGTACCTTAAAAGTTTTTAACAAATTTTGTTTTAGTTGATCGCCTAAACATATTCTATCTCATTAAATATAAGCACAGCGTAGCAAATTTCATTTTACCATGTCTTTCTCCATTAGTATTAATCATTCTAACATTTTCTTCTTCAAACATAGTTTTCATTTCTTGCGGAGTGGCATCTGTTGCAAAATCTAAATCTGTTGGTTTTATATCCATCAAAATATCTCTGACAGCACCACCAGCAATTCTTAACTCATAATTACGTTTTTTAAATAATTCTGCCAATGTATGAAGTTCAGGTGTAAATACAGAGTGAAATAATGTATTATCTAATTTTGTTATCACTGGATCGGATCTACTCGGTGGCATTAGTTCATCTTTCATTATAACTTTTTGCCAAGTTTGTTGACTCTGTTTAAACAGGACAATTATTGTTCATTGTAATAATACTACAACTTCGTCTTTTATAATCATAGCTGAAACATTAGAATTAACACTATCACATTGTATTGTTTAAGCACCATTGGTAACTAACCAAATGGTAACCGATGATTCACAGATTTAAATGATCACAATAATTAAGAACCGATAAAATCAAAATAATTAAAAAATAATTTTAAATTGATAAAATAGAATTTCTAATTTAAGAAAGTTTGCAATTTCATAATGCTAAAAACGTAATTTGAATTTTTTAAAGAAACATTCTAAATCATACACTTACTCTTAGAAACTGATTCGAAAAAGAGAAAGTCGCGTAACGAAAAACTTTTAACATTGTTTAATATTCCTCATACATTCCTCCAAATATCGTATTTTAATACTCTTCAATTTATTAACCTTTTCTATTTATTTAGACAGTTTCAAAGGCCGTCAAAATAATGTCTGTTTTCAATTATCCTTTAAGGCTTAAGGTGTGTACTAAATAACGTTTCGTTCGCGCACACTCACTGATTCTGCATATACGTATGCACCTTTAAGCACTTGCTATCAGTGCTGACTGCTGACTGCCGACTGCTGACAGATGAGCCGGGCTGGACGCGCATGTGCGGCCCATAGCGCATGCGTGATCATCGCGCTTTCACTGAAGTATTATGACGAGTAAAAAGAGGTGCTATATGACCTACAAATTTATAGGTATTTCTATATACATAATTACTTGTGTCTACGTGTTTAACATAATTATACATTTTATACAACTATTTTAACTGAATAAGAAGTGCTTGTTAGTTTTTTTCAATCTTTACATATATTTTTTAAAACAGCTTTTAGAGGGGGACATATAGCACCTCTTTTTACTCGTCATAATACTTCAGTGACAGCGCATGCGCGTCCAGCCTGGCCCATTTGGCAGCACTGCTTGCTATATGCCATTATAAAACCAATAGTATAATAATGGCAGTATATGAAAATGACCAAGCCGTTACATATTATTGTTATTATCGTGACTATAATATACAATAAAATATTTAATTTACTAAAACACTTCAATTATTCATTTAATAATACATACCTCATCGTATCAGCATTAATTTTTAAACAAAATATTACATAAATATTTAGGTTACTTAGGTTTATTGTTCAACTACTTTACTTACCTAAAAATTATTTATTTTTATAAACGAGGCTTCCACAGCATTATTTAAAAGGTGAAATCAAGATGTACTAATAACAATTCAATTCCAAAGAAAATGTTAAATTATAAAATAAAAGGTTTAATTATAATCTTTTTCGATAATAAATTCTTTATTTCTCCCTTCATTGTATATACATTATTATTTAGTACAAAAAATTTCACACACATACACAGACACACACATTATTATCGTAGCTAATTTCACAAATTGTGTTCGTGAACATTCGGGTTTTGAATATCATTTGTTAAATAGTTTAATCTTTTAACATCCTGATTTCTAATTTTTTTTTTTAGGATAAAACGTATAAAAATTTACTGACCTAGGGATATTTCTTGTTCGATTCTTTAACATTTATTATATATGTCGTTAAATCCGTATTTTCTGCTTTTCAATCACTGCTTTAATTTTTGTTTATTATGTACATCATCACAAATCTGTGCCCATATTACTTTCGATTCCGCATATACCATTGGAATTTATATACAATTACTACACATGCCTTGATGAAATGTTTGTGATAGCGCCATCTTCTTTTTAAATTTCCAGCAAGAGAGTGTGGAGCGCGATTCCGATTCAACAATCTTTAATTTAAATACGATACATTTGAATATTTTCTTTTAATTATGAATCTTACGTATAAGTATTCTACGAAACAAAACAAAACTGAATATTATTTAATAAATTATTTTATCGTGGAGTTTATAAATAATTTATAAAATAACAAAATAAATATTACATAGCAAAACTCAAATTTTCAGAATTTTGAAACTGGAGAAAATAGGAAAAAAATAATACAGCACGATATGTTGCATAATTACAACTGGCAGATACAAATATCTGTTGAATAATGATATAATAGGGATGTGCTGTTAGATTCCTAATGTAAAAGGGATAAGAGAAGAAAATATGAGGTAAAATGGAGAAGGTGAATTCAACTAGAGAATACATATTATTCGGTGCTATTAATTTCATCTCTTGTAAATATATAGACTATTAGATGATTCATTTAAACAGGCATTTATACATAACAAACCAGTTGTATATGTATAAACCCAATAATAGTAGAATCCAACCTCTGAAAATAGTTGATTCAATTGAAAATCAATTTTTTCTTTTTTTAATCTGAAATATTACAGTTTACCTAATCTACCAATATTTAACATGATCCCGCTATTGTAAAAAGCCATGCAAATGGCGGTAAGCAACACTCTGAACGATAATCATGGACAAATCAAATAAGTCATAGGGCATGGGAATTCATTTCTTTATAATTGTTTATTAACTTTTTTTTCAGTAATTATCTTTTTATTTTTTAAAATTGAGTTTAATAAAAATCACATTTGTTTTAATTTATGTTTTCATTGAACTGCCTCATTCAACCTCTGAAGGTTAAATTAGAACTTAAGTACAATATAATGTAATGCAGTTATTAATTATAATTAATGATTGCGTATCGTATTACTAACAGACAATGATTCATCTCATTAATTTAAACTTAAAAAAAGACTGCAACTATTCTTATCTTTTTACTCGCGAAAAGAATCGAACATTCAATTTTAAAGAAACATAGTTGGCCATGATTGGAACATGATTAGACAAATTCTGGCCAATCAAATCTGATACAATCTGAGCAGTATCTACTCTTCCAAAACTCTTACTTTACAATTTGACGAGACAAAATCTATGTCTTAAAATTAATTTTCATTCATACTATTCTTGCTCACTTTCATACATATTTTATGGCTATACAACACGCAGAGTTGGACAATTCTTATTCGAATAAGAACCAACGAATAAAGTACTTAATTAGCACTTTGTTCATATGTTTTCTTTACCAATTTGATTAATCACTGCTCTTAGTTTGTACACATCAATGCATTTCCTAATGCAGTGGATAATTCATAATATATTTTAATTTTGCTACTAATAACATTAAAATTAATTGCTTTGTATCGTGTTTTGCTTTTATATAACTTATTAAATTTTCACAATTTAAGTTTTTACAAATTGTGTATATAAGATGTTATCGAGTTGACTCGATTTCGCTTTAAAAATTAATTGAACTGTAATATTTATTTAAATACAATTTCATTTGTACGAATGGATCAGTGAATAAACTTAGGCATAAATAAAAAGTTATTCTGAAATTCATTCAAATAATTACCTATATATTAATAATACATACAATAGTTTCAATAATAATACAGTAATAGATACAATAGTATTAATAATAGTAGGTGTTTAATAATAACAGCAGTTTATTCGAATAATGTCCAACTCTATAGAAAGAGTGAAATTACAATAATGTATGTCTGAAACGCGGCATTTAAGCATTTTTACATGTGCATTAAGAAATACGAGAATGACGAGTCTCTGCGGAAAAGCCAAAAATGTCAATTTCTGGTGCATATATATATATACCCATTTACTATAAATACAACTATCATAAATATTAATATTCTTCTTTTTTCACTAATATAAATTAGAAAAAATCAAAGCTAACGTTTAATCATTTGAATAAATAATTATCCCAAAATATCAATTACTTATTAATACGAACAACAGTAATACATACCAGCGTGTGTAAATATTGTTTTCATGAAATTTATATATGTATATAATATATATATTAAGGAAATCTAATTATACGATTTTTAATATTATAAGAAATTTTGATAATACGCTGCACGTAAAAAAATTTAACGAAAGGTTCAGTCATGTTATGTTTTTTCTTAACGTTTCCAATAACTTGTAAAAATGATAATCGATCTATAAATTTATAGAAATTCATGGTTAATCGACTAAGAACAAAAATAAATATGTGATAATTTAAAGAAACAGAAATTATGCGCTATTAATTGCGGATATGTTAATTTAAAATATCTGTAACAAATGGTGAGCATGAGTCATCTACTTTATTCAACTTTATGCCACGTAAATTTTGTTCGGCGATTCATTTCAGTTTATTTTTCAAAGTTCAAATATATTAAAAAAAATAAGAAAGTTTCGTTTAATGTATAAAATTCAACAAAGATCACAGATATGAAGGTAATATGTTTTAAATCGGTGAATTTAAATTGTGTAAGATCTGATGAAAAAGAAAAAGAGAACACAATGTTGTATAAAGAATGGATCTTCCGTAGAGACGTTCAGACTTCCTGATGAGACAAGGGATATCGTTTATATAAATAATCAATGGTATTCTTAGAAGTTAATCGATCAACCAATCAATCAATCAATCAAGCAAGCAAGCAACCAATCGACCAATCAATCAATCGACCAATCAATGAATTAATTACGTATTTACAGAGAATATAAGATACATCGCATCATCGAAGAGGAGACTAGCTGTCTCGAAGCTCACTCACCGCTTATCGAGCACGACGATCGTCTGAACTACAAAATTGAAGGGAATTGAACAGACACCTAGCTGACTCGTGATCAACTCCACAATATTTTTCTATAACAAATAAATTTACATTTGTTTCAATCATAATTAGCTGACAGTATTTAGGTTATCTAACTTTGTAAGTATTTAATTTTAATATCAATGATAGTACATTGGTTTGACAACTAAATTCACGACCTTTTCGTGTACTTTGTTTTAAAATTATTCAAATTTAATCGCAGAGGGATAGAATAATCATTACACCACAATTACAATTACAATCTACAACTACACGACAATTTTAAGAAGTATATCTGTGTGGAAACAAAATTTATAGGTCACTAATTTAATTGTTAAATTATAATAAATTTCACATACATAACATAGAAATTTAATGACACTTACGCTGGTTTAGAGGTCTTCGCAGAGGAACTCTCAGTAGTTTTTTTCTTACTACTTCTGCATTTTCTAACGTAAGCTTCTATTAAATGGGCAATCTTTTTCGGATTGATCTCTCCCGTCTTGTTGTGACATATCTAGCAAGAGAACAGGGATCGATAACATTTATAAAAATAACTAGCTCTCATTTAGTACGAAAGGTACTTTGATCACTTCCATAAGATATTTAAACAATATTAACCCTTAGCTACCATGGCTTACATACTGAAAATTAGCCCTGTGTCTTTTCAACATATGTAGAAGTAACGCCATTTTATAATTTGTTAGATCACTTTTTATACAAAAAATACAATACGTACAATAACGTATATTGCTATTTACTTCTGAGCAAGGAAGCTACAGATTTAATTTCAATCTATCATGATACTTAAGGATTAACCATTATTGAACCAACATACCTTGGGTACTGCTTTACGCATAATATCCTTGTACTCTTCCTTTGTAACATGCTTTTTCGTGTAATGCGGCTTCAAGACCAATTTCACTTCTTCCACCACTCGTTCTTGACGATTCAGTTTCTTTAGGAACTACATAAAAATAATTAATTATTGAATTGTACAAAATAAAACAAACTTTGATAATCATTTAGAAGTATGATGTTTTGTACTGATTTCAATGATCTTGAAGTATGGTTACCAAGTATAACAATTATCTTTGCAACGATACAGATCATCAAGTTATGTTAGAATTAAGATTTGAATAAACACCGTAACAAAAACGTATGAAAACCAAACCTTATCCTTCACTTGCATCTCAACGGCGGAACTTGGAAGATCGTCCAATATCTGAAGCTGGTTCTCATCCATTCTGACGCCTACTTTCGGATTCGTGGACTTCTTCTTCTTATCTTTCTCAGACTTCTTGTTTTTACTGGGTTTACTTGTCGTAGTCTTCGTGACCGGCGTAACATTGAACAGCGCATCGAAAGCATCCTTTTTCTCGGTAGCTTTCGTCGTCTTTGAGCTGCTGGTTTTCGTGATCTGTGATCCGCCAACGGGGCCTGTTGTTCCGCCGCCGCCCGTTCCAGCTCCAGGTGAATTATTGTAATTCGTCGGACTCGGTGGATCGAAGATGCCGTCGCTAAGCGTCGATCCAGGCGAGTAAGGCGAAGACATGTCCACGTTGTCCGTAGCTTCTGCACCTGCGTCGTTTCCATTTTGTCCATTCGTTTTCGTTTGCCCGGATTTGGAACTTCTCTGTTTTCCAGCGTTTGCAAACACCGCCGGTGGCTGGGAACGATCGCCAGAACGTTGCTTCTGTTGATTGCTTGGCGAGATGCGATTCGATTGCAACAAGTTACGTTGACTGTTGTTCGAATTGGATGCATTGAACACACTGCTCCTTTGCACCGCCGCGGCTACCGTGGCCAGTACAGGATTCATCACAGCAAAAGGATTATTCTGACTCTGTACATTTTGTTGATTCTGTTGTGCCTCCAAATTTCCAGTCGACACCGCTATGTCCTTATTGTTATCGTTCTCGTTGACGTCATCCCGTTGAGGCGAGGCTCTCTTGATCGTCACCATAGAGATGATCTTAGGTTTCTCCAGTTGCTTCTCCTGACTCTGTCTCTCCTGACTTTGTATATTCTCCTCTTCCAGAATATTCCCATCTACAGAGTCGTGTTTCCTGGGGGATCTCCTTCTCTCGTCGCCAGAATTCGCTTCTTGACTGACATCAGGCGTAGGTGATCTAGATTTTGTAGGATCGAATGGATCGTAAGCGTCTGGACTGGTTGGAGGTGAAGTAGGAGGTTCCGGAGGAGTATTTGGTCCGATTTTCAATCTTAACTCCAGTTCCTCTTGAGCTCTCATCTCCAATTCCTCTTCGACTCGCTCGTCCATTTCTTCCTCTTCCTCCTCGTCCAAAAGTGGGTTCAGCATCGATGGACGCAAGTTGTTGGTCTGTTTATTTATCGAGAATTTTATTTGCGGTTCGGGAGGCGTTTTAGGGCCCTGAGAGACGAACTGTTCTCGAGGAGGGGAATTCTGCGACGGTTGACACTGGTCTGGCGTAGTTTGTTGAATTTGTTTATCATCATCGTCGCTTAGGACTATTACATCTCTTGGAGATGGCGTTTGTTCCCTGAACGGAGACTGATCCAGATCAATTACGGCCACTGGTTTCTTCGTGGCTGCTATTTCAGCCGCCTTCGATTTCTTCTTCTTGTCTTTCTTGGGTTTCGGTGACTTGGATCGTTTGTCCTTTGACTTTTCTTTCTTGGAACGCTTCGGAGGATCCGCCTGCAAAGACTCTCTGCGACGTCGTTTCAAGGGAGGAATCAAAGGAATCGTTTCCGGAAGTTCTGGTACTCCCGTCTGATCATTTTCGTTATCCTTATTGAAACACACGCTAACCAAAATATTATCTCCACTAGCAAACACCTCTTTCGACGGCGGTGGTGTTCTATTTCTTTTCCCTTTTCTTTTCTTCTCATCTTTTCCTTTCTTGCTTTCCTTTCTACGCTCCTTCTTCTTCTTTTTGATCGCTTCTTTGTTCGTTAGAATCACGGTTAGATTTTTTGGAGGAACTGCAACGTTTTCCAACATCGGTGACCATTCTCTGGAGGCTATCGGATCCTGTTGCACATGCTGTGGCGTTTTTGATCTGGATCGTGACCACGAGGGTGTCCATTGGGCGCTCCAGGACTCCCTTTCCTCTCTTTCCCTCGAGAAGTCTTGCTCCACGATTTTGTCGACTTGTTCCCAATTTCTCGAGCAAGATCCACCTTTGGACCTCGATCTGCTTTGCGCTTTCCTCTTTGAATGCTTCCGTTCTTTGGATTTCGATGACTTTCGAGGCGATTTCGAACGAGATCTCTTCCGATTCCTCGATCGACTACGAGATTTGTATTTCTTCTTGTCCTTGCGTCTGTCGCGCGATCTGGACAAAGATCTCCTGGATCTCGATACAGATCTTCTTTGTCTAGACCTAGACAGAGATCGTCTGGACCTCGAGATCGATCTTCTGGATCTTCTTCGCGACAAGGATCTTCTCTTTCGTGAAACGGATCTCGATCTTCTTCTGGAAAGCGATCGTTTTCTCGAAGAAGATCGCTTTCTGGAAGATGATCTCCTTTTGGGCGATTTGCGTCTTCCTCGAGAAAGAGATCTTCTTCTGGAAAGTGATTTTGAATAGGATCTGCGATCTCTCGACCACGATCTTTGTAATCTTGTCCTAGATTTACTTCTCGATCGAAGCTTGGAATACGATCTGGAACGTTTGGACGAACTACGGCTTCTGGATCTGCTTCTTTGTCTCGATTTTTCTCTGATATCCCTTCCATACTCGTCTTTCCTGGGTCTCGATGGTCTTTCTGCGACTATTTTTCTAACGTCGTATCTCGGCAATTCTTTCCTTTTCTCTTTCTTTTTAACTACTTCTTTCTTTTTCTTCGGTTTTTCTTTTTCCTTTGATTTCGATCTTTTCTCTTTATCCCTGTACGACCTTTCCTTCGTACTCTTCGAAAGTTTCTTCCATGCCACTTGATTTTCTGACGCGATGTTTTCTTTATTCTTTTCCGTCTCCTTACTTTTTTCTTTCTTCTCCTTTTTCTTCCGTTTCTTATCCTCTTCCTTTTCATTTTCAGCTTTATCACTCTCCTTCGTGCTCTTCTCCTCAACGATCTCTCCGTCTTCCATCTCCTTCTCCTTTCGTAAACTTAATAGAGCGAGTTCATCCTCGAAATTAATCGCTTCATCCGTCTCTGAAATAGCTTCGGTACCTAAAACATTGTAATCAACTGGAGTTCTGCAGCTGTCCAAATCGTCGAGTTTATCTTTCGTCGGCGTGATTGGTTCTAAACCGCTCTCAATATGAGATAACTGTTCGGAAGAAGATTTTGATTCCTTCAAAGGAAGTTCGTCCTTGCAAGGAGTGTAAGCTCCATCGGATTCCCATGCTTCTTTGTTAGCATCTTCGTCGATCGTGCTTTTCTTATCTAATTTATCTTTTTCAATAGGAAATCTTCCCATTGAAATTTCTTCTTCTTCTTCATCATCTTCGTCTTCATCCTCCTCATCTTCCTCTTCTTCCTCTTCTTCTTCACCAATATGGTGCTGCTCTTTGTCATCCTTTTCGCTCTCTAAATCATCAAGGTCTTTAACTTTTGCCTCGTCATGTTTTTCTTCGAATTTCGAAATCTTCGTCGAACATTCTTCCTCGTCGACATCTATTTTTGACGTTTCATGGAGCGAAGTCAAAGTTTCAGTATCCCTTTCCGATACGCATTCGCTGTTCAATTTATTTTCCAAGCCTTTTGGAGATAACTGAGTTAATTCTGCAAAAACACCACCATTAGAACTAGTTTCTATTGCGTCGATTTCAGGTACTTCTATCCACTTTGTTCTCTTTTGTTCTTCATTCGCGTCCTTTTCTTTCGTTTCTTTAGCCGGGGGATTTACAGGCGTTAAAGATTTTTCTAAATCTTCTTCGTCTTCTTTCGATGAAGCTTCCATTTCGAATTTGCTCTTAGCAATTTTCTTTCTTTCCTCTTCGCGATCAACGGACGTTTCTTCCTCCTTTGTTTGCTCAGATTCCTTTTGCTTCTCATCGTCGCTATCCTTCTCGTCTTCCTGCAACCCTAACAGTCTGTTGTTGATCTTCAATTTAGTACCAATCTTGAAAGTAATTTTTCCTCTGCTATCATGAGAAATCTTCTTCGGTGGAATTCTACTCAAAGTTTGTCGTTCTTTCCGCAAAGCCTCGACGTACGGATCGGAGGGTTCTGGAATGTCAGCAAGATCGCAAGCCTGAACATCGCCAACAATGACATCATCGTCGTCCGGAATCGAAGGTGGAAGTGGTGGTGGTTCGAGGGGTCCGATTTGCTGCGACAATTGTTGCTCGGCATGTCGTGCCACGTCGATAGTTTGCGACGAATAAATAGAAAAATTCGGACAATCCGCTTGTGAATCCTCTTCTTCGTCGTCGTCGTAAGCCGACAAATGAAGCGACGTATCCAGAACTTCGGGTTCTGCTGCACTTTTCGAAGCCTGATTTTCCGTTTTTGCCTCTGAAACTTCCTCAGTCTTCTTCGCTTCACTATCACTATCACTGTCCACGGAAAAAGGATCGTATTTGTCATTTTTTGGGGTATCTTCTTTTTGACTGTCATCGATAACTAATTCTTGATCACTATCTTTATCGCTCCTAGAATTTTCTTCAAAATCCAGAAGACCCGACGGTGGCTCTGGAGGTGGTAATAAAGCCATGGAACCATTTTGTTGATCCTGAAGTTCTCCATCGGACTTTGTCTCGATGTCACAATAAATATCACAATCTTCCTCCTGTCTGACCGAAGTATTTTCGCTATCTTGCGACTGTTGTTCCGTAGAGTCGTTTCTTGGAGTGTCGTCGGGTAAATTAGCTGGCATATTATTTTGTAGACGCTCGACGGTAGCTTGCGGAGATCTAGGACGACCAAACCTTTCAGGAAAGGAATGATGTTCAAAACCTTCGCCGAAAGCGAACGGAGGTCTTCCTGGAGGCATGAAACGGAATCTGTAAATTTGATAAAATACAATTAAAAGGGGGAAAAAAAAATGTAACAATAAATGTAAATTCTATTTAATAATTATAGTTAATACCTTTCGTTTCGAAAGTGTTGAGGGTTTCGATTCCTAAACGGAGGATTGCCCCCGAACATCGGAGGCCCACAGTGTTCAAAATTTGGATTATAAAATGCAGGTGGTCCAAAATCTCTTCCAAAATTACCTCCGCTTCCTCCGTAACTGTGTCTTCCGCTTCCAGGCAAAGAATCTCTTCCATAATTTTGTCCCCCATGGCTATGCCTTGTATTATCTCTGTAACCGCCTCTAAAATTTCCTCTGTTTCCTCCTCCGCAAGGATTGTTATACATTGGAGCCTGTGTAATTAGTTCTGGATTGATCCCAGAAATTTCCAACGGTGCATCATTTCCAGAAACTGTGTCCTCTATAATAGAAACTGTTTCTTCCGCTTTAGACGCGTTCCTTTCTTCTAACTTTTCCTTCTTTAAATCGTCCGAATTTTCCATTTTCTCATTTACAACGAGTCCATCGGCTTTCAAAGTTGCATTATTATTTTTCGAATGCCATCTTTCTTGGTCGCTTATTATACTTGTTATAAGATCAATTTGCGCTTGTTGAGGACTAGCAATACTTTTCAGATTTAGGTGTCTTCTAGTAGAGATCACGGAGCGTCTTTGAATGGTTATGGTAGGACCGATACTCGTATGATAGTCCTCGGTGTCTGATCTACAAATAGGTACAATAAATTTAGTAAATTAAACTGAATATTATAATCGATAAGTATATCTAGAGAAAAATTGTATACGCTATAGTTATATATTCTATTTACCCTGGAGGACTGTAATCCAAATTTAATCTATCTCCAAGTAAACTAAGCCTTGAAATTCCAGCGTTATATCTAGAAATAGTTAACTCAGATCTTTCAGATAAAACTGTACGGTTTCTAACACTAGGCACTAAAGCAGGAACGCCTTTAACTGGCTTACAAATACCCAAAGTAGAAGCAAGTCTCCTTTTGGTATTAGCTAAAACACTGGATACAGTTCTAGCTTGTCTTCTAAACCGTCTCCTCTATAAAAAGAAAAGACGTATTTTTATGTTATTCAATGAAAAGGTTAATACGAATAAGATAAATGCAGTATTTTTATTTTATTTTTTTTAGCAAAGTTATAATTTTCATATTAAGAGTTAGACAAAATAAAAAAAGCTTTCACAAAAGAATATTAAAATACCTTTCTTCTTTTCGATTTTCTTTTTTTTGACCCAACTGAGGCCACTTTTACATACGTTACAATTTCTTCTTCTTCTCCATTTTCATTACGTTCTGTAATTCTAACTTCTCTTAACAGTGTGCCCCGATTAGGAGCCTTTCTGGATCTTCCAGACTTTCTTGAATTAGTTCTACCTCCGCGTTTCTTTGAAGTATTTCCAAATTTTTTACCGTTACTACCTTTTCTTCCGGACGTTTTATTACCAGAGTTATCAGAATTACTTTTATCGTTGCTTCTTTGTTGAGATTTTCTCGAAACACTTTCATCGCTAGAATCACTCGAACTGCTGCTATATTTCCGCGATTTTCGTGATCTTCTAGAATGTGTATTTGAACAATTTCGATCTTCAGAACCCAAAGAATTGGAGGTATTACTTGGAGAACGACTTTGACTGTTATCTCCAAACGACTCCAAACCAGAAGAAGTAGATGGTTGATTTGGATCGAATGTTAATTGATGAGTTATTTGCAAATTATCATCCACTCTGTTTCTTCTATAAATAAATTTACATCACGTATTATAACGTGTAATATTAAAGGGGAGAAAATATAATTTTATTACATACAATTTAAAGCAATTCGTTCTTAAAATGTATTTGTTTTTTATTTTATACCAATTTTCGCTTAACACCTTGACTACCACCTGTTATTATTACAATTCTTTGTAATTCTATTGTTGAGAATTTGGACTACCTAATACGACGATTTCTAATTAAGTAATCGAAAGGATATTAATAATACAAGCGACAAATTTCTATGGAAATTTAAGTGTGACCTACATATGGGTGACATGGCAGTTAAAGAGTTAAAGTAAAATGTAATTTTAAATACATTTCTCTTAAACTTATCGATACCTGCGAATAATAGCTCTGACACGCTCTGTATGTCTAGTACGAGGTATAATTCTCCGATAAGAGTCTTGGGGTACATTGGTACGAGTTCGTCCGTAAGAAACACCAAGCCTGCGAGCTTCTTCCATCAGATCTGAGATTTCGTCCATATCAATTTCCACCTAACATAAAACGTTAAAATATATACATATGCGAATACAAACTTTTCAATTTTAAATGATATCATTAAGATAAAATTAAAAAGGTCTTACAGCTTCCGCATCGCTCTGACTGTTTTGTGCACATTCTGTACAAAACCACTCTTCCACAGGAACTTCAGTCAGCGGTGGAGTCAAACACTCCAAATGATAACCACAATCACAACCGTCACAAAGAAGCATACGATCTTCCCTATCACTTTGATGACATACTTCACAAAATGTAAGATCATCTAGACTCGCTTCTTCGCGGGGCGCAACTTTCACTGGTACACATCTAATAACCTATGGAAAAACAAAAATTGAATATTAGTTTCATACATAATTATTACTTGAAGCCTGATTTTATGTAACATACCTGACCACCAAGCTTATCTCTAACACGAATCACTGCAAAAGTTTGTCGATCTACTGGACAGGTATTTACATTTTTACTCCATTCGATTAAACATTCCAAACAGAAACAATGTTCACACGAAGAAGGAGTGCCTATCTGCTGCTTTCTAAATGGAAGCAAGCAGATCGGACATTTTTCTAATTGCTCATCGCTGCTATCTGTATCCGTTTCTGACACGATTTTTGAAGGTTTCTTAGATCTTGATTTGCCAAGAAGTTTTCGTTTGGAGAGAGGCCTTTTCTCTAATTCTGACGAATTGCTACAGTCTGACTGTGACTCTGAACTTCCACTGGACTCTCCTAAAACGATTAACTCAGTAAATTTAAATACACATTTAATTTATGAAAATAAATCAAAATTAATTTCTATTTACAATTATTCAAAACTTGAAATATGTATAACATCATAATATAGATCATTAATTAATAAACATCATCAACTAACCAAACTGTTTAGATTTACTAGAACCTGAACTGCTAGTTTCATAATTTGTTTCGTCGTCTATAACAACCCTCTGAAAAATAACAAATTTTTTACATAATAAACACATATTATATGTTTAAAAGTTAAAGAATTTAAAAAATGTCATCTTCCAATTAATATCACACTTTTTAAAAATGATTAAAAATGTAGAAGAAAATTTACATGGCTCTGTCTTCGAACAGCAGGTCTTTGAACATCGCTGTCCTCGTCGCTAGTTTCATCTTCGCTAACAACTTTCTGCAAATACAAATTTTTAATCACAATAATAAGCAAAAAAAATAGTTACAATGTTAAATTTAAAACGTATATATATTAAGCAAAAGTATACGTACAAAAGTCTTCTTCCTTCGAGGAGATTGCACTATAGATTCATCACTATCATTACTATCAAATATGACAAGTTTTTTCCGTTTACCGGACTGCGGAATTTGATCGTTGTCACTAGACATTTTAACTTCTCTGTATAATCATACCTGTCTAGTCACATGTCCTACACATAATTAAAAATGTACAAACTTTATGTGAACTTAACACATTATGAACCAGTTTTGTTATATTTCATTAATTATTCATATTTACATTATATCTTATTATTTGACATACGTTAATCTACAGTTTACATTGATACATTTCATATGAATTAGTTCAATAAAAAACAATTCAACTTTGAAGTTGAAAGCAATACGTTTAATATTTTATACAAATAAATTAAAATATTATACATAAAATAAAAAATTACTTATTATTTCCATAACACTGAATAAATAGTAAAACTGTTTATACTATGAAAATTCTACACATGATTTACTGTGTATTATCAAGTTAAATTACATAGAACAATTAATTCAAGTTTAACCTAAAATACATTATACTGTTAGACATAATTTTAGAAGGATGTTTACAATACATTTTTCATTTTTACAACTATCGTGTGATTAAAGATACGGTCGAGTTATTTTTATGACGTATTTAAAATATATTTTAGTTTAAAAAGACGAGAAACATAATTATATGAAAAGAAATTTACCATGATAACAGATTTAAATAAAATGAAAATCAACAATACAGCTGTATTAGATATGTAATAACAATACATAATGTTAATACAATGTTACTTATATGGTATACCAAAATCATTGCACCTTAAAATAAAAGAAAAATTATAAGCTTAAATCATAATTTAGACAACATAATCATTAAAAATGTTTTAAAACTCAATTCAATTATATTCTCAAAATTCACTAAGATACTTTTGTGAGTCACTGTATATAACCACATCACTAATTTCATTTCCTTAAAAATAATTTAAACTTACAAATTTTACCCCCCGATACAGCTTGCCGTGATTTTGTTTAAATAATTGCTGGTTTTAAATCGGTAGAAAAGCTTTAACAATGAATTTTTTACATTTTTAAGTAAATTACATTGAGAGAAAGGGACGAGGTCCGACCAATTCGAGGAAGAACCTAGAAAACGTCAATTTACCTTTCAAATTCCGAAGATTCCGATTTTTCACTGTATCATGGGGATCTAATATCGATCATACATCATCAATGATTCAATTATTGGTTGATTCGATGTTGATTTCGATGGAGATTTATAAATGTTGACAGAGGGTACGCTTAACGTTGAAAAACTGCCGACATTTTGGCTGCCGACGCCGTTCGCGACGTTGCGTTATTTTCTCTCTGCTTAACTAATCATTCACAAAACTATTAATTTTGCAATTTCTTGCATAAAATAAATAATAATTTACTTAAAGAGATATTCATATAACTATAACAATTTATTATACAATTTTTTAGATACACGACAGTAAAATTTTTTAGATGGTTACTTGAATTCTCGGTAAGCATCCGCCGGAAATACACGAAAAGCAGAAGATTTGACTTATAATTTTGTGAATGCATGTTACATGTGTAATTATTTCTTTAGGAATTTTCGCAACGGTGATAATATCAATTTTTAATTGATACCATCAAATTTATACCCTATATAATTCTATTGTTATAAAATAAAAATGGTTTATCTTCGAAATAATGCTATAATAAGTGTTGCAAGAATTACTAATCTTCGAAACAACAAATTAATTGAAAGTTACATATCTTTTCATTTAATTTTAGATGTTATTACATTGTCATATTTTTATTAGCTTGTATATACTACAATTTTGTTAATATTAGTTTTATTATTTAAATTTAAAATGCGAACATAATTTTACTGTACACTTGCGAACTGAATCAGAGCGCTACTGCTCTAAAAGAAAAGAAAACTAAGTGAAGGCAGATTTGGGCAGATTGTGTGTGTGCATCGGAGAGCTATAAATTTAATTTTAGCATAACTTATTAAATATCATGTTTATAAAAAAGTGTTCCTTTTTCATATTTTTTAATTTTTGCTGTGCTACAACATCAATTTGTATGTACATATTTTATTTATACGGAAGCTTGAAGTGAAAAATGTTTTGATATAAACCACGTGCTTTTCATTTAGATTGAGAGTACATAATTTGATCTATTAAACTATTTTTTTTTTATATGAATTTTCATATAGCTTTATTGTATTTTTAATAGTTTCAGATTTAGAAATGAAGATAATTTTATTTTTGATAATGTTTCTTTTTTTTATTTGATACTTTCCATTTTACATAACCTCAATACTTTCATTTAGCATTGTAAATATTTTCAACATATGTAGTTAATAATATTTATAGTATCATTTATTATGCGCTTCTTCAAATACGTTTTAAAACCAGCTTTAAATAATAACTTATATTGCTGTGGAAAGAGTATATCCCAATCTGTTACCATATATTACATAACCGCAGATTAGGGTATACCCTTGATATAACAATATAATTTATAAACTAACTTTGGGAGATCTATTTTTATTGGTAAGTTTTCCAAACTGCTAACACTAGAATTTATTATTCTAAGTAATTCAATGAATTACATTTGATTTATGTAAACTAACTAAGATACAATGTTTTATCGTTGCTTCTTAGCATTAGTTTGCAATAATAAAATATTGGTGATTTTTGAGATAAATATGATATTTTATCATGTTTATTATAGGACATCACTAACATTTAAAAATGCTTTATATTTTGTATTTTTAATTTTTAAATATAATAATTAATGTTAATTTCTAGGTATGATGTGGAAGTGAGATTGATAAAAGTGTCAAGCATATGGGCCTTGGATTTACCAGATTTTTAATATTTGATTGAAAATTATTTGTATTAGTAATCAAAAGTAAAATATTCGTATTAAAAACACACTAATTGTATGTAATAAATTTTTGTTAATAAATAAATAAAGTTATACAACAAAATACTACTTTTCAAATATGTTATGTATTTTGTTTTAGGGAAACAAATTCTAATTATAATAAAGTTGGTGTGTATAATATATTAATGTAATTGTAACATTATCATATAAATTTTACTACTGGCGAGTTCAGAAAAGAAATCTAACCAATAATGTAATTGAAATAATGAATATTTAAAAAAGTGGCATGAAGGGCTTTGCACAAATTTGTTTACTTTTATGATAAAACTATATCAATTAACACGAATATCACTACTGGAATTAAAAACCTAAGATTAATTTTAGGCTGATTAAAATCAAAAGTTCTTTGATTAGAAATTAAAATATTTTCTAGTTGCATTCTGCCAGAGAAAAACACTAGGCAGGGGAAGGGTTCCCCCCCACTTGGCCTCGGTAAAATTCCTAAACTCATGTCAACTTCATAGGAATACACAAGATGTCCCGTAACTAGTGTAGGAGCCAGAATTCTGAACAACAATTTCCTTTGCAAAAATATCTGATGAAGCTTCGTTTTTAAATTATTTACTAACGAAAAATACTGACCAATCAGAACGCGCGCTCAACCATGAAAAGGTAACTTCAAGCCGGGACGCTGGGACGTCGATTCACGGCTTAGCGCGCGCTCTGATTGGTCAGTGTTTTTCGTTAATAATTCAAGAACGAAGCCTCATCCGACATTTTTGCAAAGGAAATTATTGTTCAGAATCGTCTCATCTACCCTCCATTTCCCGATGTTACAATAGTTACGGGACACCCATAAGAGCCTCTATCTCGTACTCACGGCGACGATCCTCGTCTTGATAATATCATTACCATGGTCGCTTTTGCGGCATAAGATGGCGCCAAACGAAAAACCATACGAATCATATATTTATTTTTGTCAGAATTAAATTACTTTAATTCGCTGAAATTGTTAACAAATTAACCGATTTCCTATCAGAATTTTCCTAACAATGAAAATTACAAGTATCATATACATATATAAGTGTCATATATGTGACGGTCGGTAACATACCTTAGCGCGTCCTACAGTTTTTAACATAGGTTGATAATTATTACTAGTTACTGTTTCTCAGTTATAGCTACTTATTTCTTAACAAAATAAAGGGAGCTTGCAATAATAAAACTATAAATAACTTTTTAATGAAAATCCGAGTTCACATTGCGCCCACGGTTGGAAGCAGCAACTCGGTCAGCTATTGGCTGCTTGGTTCGCCGCGTTTTGGCGCGATACGATACGAACTATACATTTTTCC
Organism: Stelis phaeoptera; assembly: GCA_943735885.1. NCBI lineage: Eukaryota > Metazoa > Arthropoda > Insecta > Hymenoptera > Megachilidae > Stelis > Stelis phaeoptera. Next base: position 5,351,666 of record OX030939.1, on the reverse strand, counting down.
GCTATCCTTATAACGAATCAGCGGAATAAAAATTAATTTCTACCCGTAGATTGACAAACATCTCATGATTATTTTCCAATATGTACAAACTACAGTATTCGTTGCCATTCGCCAAGCTGCCAAATTTGAAATGTATTTCAAGTTAAACACGAAAGAATAGGAGTTGGTAGAAGGGGAAGGAAACCGCCTACTTTACAAAACCTCTTTTTTTATTGATGCTTCGACAACATGGGCTGAGACACACACATTTGCTCGTATGAATTTATACCACTGCGTGTTCCAACATATACATACACAACTCGTAAAATTATTGCATCGCGCGGCACTAGATTCAAGAATTAGATCAACTCAGAACTCGTCCCTTCCATACTGTTCCGCTTAACGACAAAAGCCTTTTACAATTTCTCATATTTTCGTTCGATAAAACATTTATAACAAAAAGCGTGAATAATAATCTAACGATTCGATTGTTTGCTCCATACAGGCAATTTCAATCGTCGCAGATAAAAATGAAAAATTTCATCCCATAAGAAGTTTTCTGTCGATTACAAGAAAACGGAGGCTTCACATCGAGAAAGAGTTGTGTTTCGAAATATAACTCCAGGAGACGATTAGTCATCGAGAAATAATTACGATCAGTAGTAAACGTAATTACACGCATGTTTCTAATTAAACATTCCACTGTGCACGACCGTGTGATAACATCAGATTCCGATGATAAGCTCCTTCGCACGATTAACCATTGGACTTGATCTAACACGTGTAATAATAATAATAATAATGATCATCATCATTCATCATCGAAACATCAAATCGTATCTGATGCGTGCTCGTCTTTCTCTCTTACGACCGTTCAATTTGTCGTTTTCCAAACGTGAAAAGGAAAGAAGTAAAACAATCATTGTTCGATCATTCTATATGCATACATACATGCATACACACACTCACATATATGTATATACATATAATATTCGAGGAGATCCACATGGGTCGCAAGAATAGGTGTCGACAGGATAGACTCTTCTAATAGACTTTGCAGACGGACATAATAGAAATATTTAATATATAGCATCATATATTAATATAATATTCAGTAATAATATAATATCTATTATATATTAATATGTATGATATATTTTTGTTGTTGTTGTTGTTGCTTTCGAGACAGCAACGAAATCCTTATCCGAGGTCGATGATCAACGACTGATTCTTTTCCTTTTCTCTTACAAGACGAACGTACGATTTCTAATTTAAAATTGGTAGAATTATAGTGACTATCAGACGTAACGATTGAGCAAAATTATAATATACAACTTTCTCAAATAAGGGAGAAATTTGTATTTCAAGTTCAGTACTGAACTTTGAATTACTTTTCGCTTTCATTCTCGAAATTTTAAAGCATTTCTTTAAGTATTCGTTTGTTCGATATAAGAAGGACTTGTGTTTGAAAATTTTATTGTTTAACAATCGAAGTGGATCGTGACTGACCCAGCTACACCGTTCGACGGTTAATTAATAATCCATTATATAGTCTGGTGGAAGAGTGCTACTTCTACCAACCTAAAATTGCAAGCTTCAGATTTATAGCAAATACCTTTTTCAAATTAAAACTAATCAGAAGATATCGTCTTATCAACGTAAACAATTAAATCTAGACATTACGATAACTTCAAATACAAATTTCTTCCTTATTTTACAGAGTTGTGTGCTATAATTTTGCAAAATTATTATTTTTTGTATCTTTTATAACACCGCAAAATTTGGATGAATTCAGTGCTGCGAAAGTCGTGCGTTCCTCTTGTTAGATTCGATCATTATGTACAACGTTGGGCATGGTAGGTTCTTCTAGGAAAAATGGCGCCTTCGTTTCGGCATAATACTATAAAATTACCCCCACATTACGCCTAATATACATATATATGTTTTTGTACTCGAGGATAAGTAAATTTACCTGGAAAATTTGCGAGAATTCGGTTGTATATTAAACACAAGCGTTTGGTAACTTGCTAGTTTTATGGTGAATTGTGGTTACACCTACGGCGCCATTTTTCCCTAGGGATGCCTACGGTGTTCGACAGTGTACGTCGTGATTCAATTACTCGCATCAGCCTCATTTGGACACTAATTCTCGTGTAATTATCAGGCATCTTGTACGATCCGCTGACTTACAACAATCCTGGTCGTTTTCACAACGTTTATCGTACAAACGAACACGCGTTTTTCGTCGAAACGTATATCAAATCAACGGACAAAATGATTGATCGGTGTTCGATCGAGTGCATGCCTGAAGCGATAAATCTACGACGAAGGACCAAGAATAGCTAGAAGAAAAAAAAAATGAACAGTGATTATTCGAAGAATTAATATTGTTCAGCCTCGTCGTGCATCGATAGCAAATGTTGCCCAGGAACCTTTATTTCTCAGCGTGAATATTAATAGAAAAGTAACCCTTTCGATACAATAACTTCATTCGCTAATATATTACCACGGTATACTCGCGAGTATGGTAGAATACCCTAGGGAAAATTACGTTTAGAGAAAGGTAGTTACTAGGTACTTATGCCTAGAAACGAGAATTGATTTAAACCACCATTTTATTTTCTACTAAATTAATTAACTCAATTTGAAATAATTATTAAGCTTGTAAAGTTTAACGTCTGTCGCGTTTAACGCAATTCAGACCTAACCTGGGCATAATGTGTGGAAATTTTCTAGTATTATAGTAACTGGTGGAGTTATATTCCCTTAGGACGCCATTTTCCCTAGGAAAGTCTATTGTACTGAATCACGGTAGGAACGTAGACTGTTGGCTACACTAGCCTTTCCTAGGAAAAATGGCGATATTATTATACTTGAAAGTTACTAGGGATAATTATATTCATTTTACTTTGTCATTTAATCCATCGACACTCTTTTAAACGAATTTGATCCAAATACATAATAATTCTGAAATATTTGGACTAGGGTCGGAGTATTCCTCCCTATGACGCCATTTTCCCTAGGGAAACCTGTACTGCTCGACAGTGTACATTTTACATTTGATGTCTTGTTGCATAATATAAATTATTGGTTTCTTCATTCAAGATTTATTAACCTAATGTACTGAGGTTTCAAAAACCAATTAGTATACATTAACTAATTGCAAGATAATTAATTAATGAATTTTGTAAATAATTCAGTGTAATTATAAGCACTGTTGTCTATCAGTACGATCTTAATATAATGACTAAATTGTTTCCTCGATTAAAATGTTTGATAACGAGGGGACACACTTTTTAAAAGAATTTCGTAAAAAATAAATAAATCTTTCTTCGGTATTACCGTTAAAATATTAAAAAAGATTAGTTTAAAAAATAATTTCAGATCAAAATAAAGCATAACACTTGGAAAATTATGACTTACACTAAATTCGATTTATTATATTTTTAAAATTATCAAAATTAATATAATCCACAAATTGCCCGTCAATTCCATCAAAAACGATTCAAGTCGCAACAAAGCGAATCTACTAGGAAGTGTTTTTACCAGCGCAAGTCATTTTTAATTAAAGTGCACTTACATTAATTAACACGGTTTAATTCTATAAATTCATGCGAAATTTTCAAGTGGCTATAATCACTGTTAGCCTCAGATATTGATTGACTATAGTTACCCATACCATCGAAAGGGTTAACGAGAAACATGCGACGTCGCGACGAAAACGTCCGTGAACTTGCGTTTCTTTCATACCGCGACAAAAAGAAATTCTAACTAGTGGGTGTCACGAGATTTCTTCTTCTTCTTCTTTTTTTTTTGTACAAAAAACGCTTCGTATTTCCGAGACGTCGCCAGAACGAAACGTGCAACGAACGATCTCCATTGTACATTTATACAAAGCTCGGAGGATCGTTCACAGAGTTATTACACACGTACGCACTCATACACACATACACGCACATACGTACACATCGACGTTGCGAAATATTGTGCAGAGAAATGATAAAAAAAGAGAATAGAAAAGGAAAAGAAAAGGAGAAGGGTGCCCTCGAGAAATAGGCTAAAATATTCGGTCTCGAGCTTCAACTTTTACATCGCTAAATTTCACGATTAATCCTTTAATTATTATTTATTATATTTATTACCTTTCTACGTAACTACCATTCATCTTTGATATTTCCTTCGTTTTTTATAATATCTCATTTCATTATACAGGGTGTCCCGTAACTAGTGGCAACATCGGGAAATGGGGGGTAGCCGAGACGATTCTGAACAACAATTTCCTTTGCAAAAATGTCGGATGGGGCTTCGTTTTTGAATTATTAACGAAAAACACTGACCAATCAGAGCGCGCATAGAGTGCGGGACTTCGAGCCGGGACGTCGAAGTAGAACGAATCACGGCTGAGCGTGCGCTCTACGCGTGCTCTGATTGGTCAGTGTTTTTCATGAATAATTCAAAAACCAAGCTCCATTCGACATTTTTGTAAAGGAAATTGTTGTTCAGAATCGTCTCAGCTACCCCCCATTTCTCGATGTTACATTAGTTACGGGACACCCTGTATATTTCAAGAAAATAACATTCGTACAAAATTGACTACAGCCGATTGCTTTTCTCATGATGTGTTCTAGTTCGATCGTCCGTTCAAATCATTCTCGTGCAACGAATAAATGAAATTGTTTATATTATACCCCCAGAAAACCCTTTATCCAACTTTCTTCTTCCGTTTCCGGTGTCCCGTTAAGATATGACGTGTATACGTATTGACCTGAACGATTGATTCCGACCGGTTCTCCTTCCTTTTTAACCCTTCCGACACGATTTCCGGTGTGTTTTTGAATGGTTCTTCCTGTTTCTTATAAGTCAAATTAAGCATCGGTGAGACGAGTCAGTTCGTGGTTCGGTTGAAGAATGTGTAATTTTTTAAAAATATTTCTTTCGTAAATAATAGCCTCTTCTACATTTGCATATTTAATATAGAAGCTTGCAACATTTATACAAGCAGAACAAAAATATTCATGTCGTATGATGTAAAATCATTTCTCGAAAGGCAGAGTTATAGAAAAAAGACTGTTAGGGTGGCAAAAAGTAGAGTTCTAAATATTTGAAAATTCCCCCACTATACACGGTTCAATCGTTAATTTTTCCATCCGTCGAGTCTTTGAAAGGTAAATTAATTTGTTGCCGTCAGCGATTTTTTTAAGCTTTTTAAAAGTATTAAACGTTGAAGTTTGGAATTCTCCGTCCTTTAATTTTTCTATAAGCTATTCTTACATTTTCTGTTTGAAACGATCCAAAAATCTCAATTATGATCAGTGCTGCCAGATGGGCCAGGCTGGCCGCGCATGCGTGGATCATCGCTCTTTCACTGAACTTCAGTGATCCACGCATGCGCGTCCGGCCCAGCCTATCTGGTTAGCACTGATTATGATCCTGTTTTCTTGAACTTTTTATTAAACACTACTGTCATTCATGACAATTAAAGATATTTAATTTGACATTAAATTATGCGAACGAGGCGTTGATTAATTGATACGGTTATCGTGTCGGACGGTTTAACCCGTGATTCAGCTTCGTTCTTTCAGGGTCGTTTGGAAAAAAGTTCCTACCCTTCAGATAAGAAAATATGCAGGGACATCTCCGTTTAATTAAGTCGCTACTTTTATACAGATATTTAAAAGTTAGAGCGTGCAGCCCGGTGCTTCTTAAGCGGAAACGTCGAGGAGCGTACACTGGCAGCTGCGAAAGTACATTACGAAGCCTAGTGGTTCACGTGACGATGAAAACGCGAGCGTTCATTTTCTTCTTCATCTTTCATCTCGCGTGCTCATCGAGCGGACGCAAAAGCAACGAGAATTTCTAAATAAAACCGATAATCGTATATAGAGAAAATATGGTTGTTTTCCATCGATGGCCACCGTTATCCATTAAAATATCTTCATAGACGGCTGTACGAGATGTTAACACTTTATTTACCGGAAGCCTATTAATAAGCTTTTCAGTACTATCGATCTTTGATTATTATTCATTTTTTGTCTACAACAAATAAGAATAATGAAAATTAAGCGTGTTAACATTTAAGGGAATTTACTGTTCTTTAATTACTGTCAATTTATGGAGTAATAGTGTCTATTTTCTCATCTTAAATCGGTGGATAATGTGTTAACACTTCGAGGGCCAATGTCTTAAATACGTACCTTTTTATCTTTTAATTTAGTTTCATTTACTGTATGATATACCGATTCCAGTTTGAAAGCTATTATAATATCAGTCCTCGCAGGAGTTTCGAAGATTTACTTGTTTTGGGCTATAGACACTTTCAGACGCGTAATTAATTTCACCATTTACGAAGTATTATTGTTGGGAATTCATATGTCGAGGTATTAATAAATTACTAGTCATTGCTGACAACGATAATTGTTTAATTAAATTAACCCTCTATAAAACCAGGATCATTAATTACTTTCTCAACACCCTGTATGCACCTTGTTTATTAATTTCCAAGAAATCTTGGATTTCGGAGGGCGCGAACGATGGAAAACAAATTTACTCGTCGAGTGAAAAATACTTTCTCAACGTGTGCAGTATTTTCACGCTCAAACGATCGGTTGCTTTAATTTAAATATCTTTTTTTAATACTAATTACCTCCAATAATTAAAATCATTTACTCGAATTACCGAGCTGTAAATATCGTCTAAATAAAAACTGTTCTCCTTTCATTTATTTTTTGTATACCTTAGCACCTTTAATAATTAAACTAAATATTTCTGCGCAATGTAGATCTCTTTATTTGAGAATTGAGCGCATAGTGCGTTTACAACGATCAGTCTGTAAAATAGGATTGAATATGATCGCTACAACAATTGTTTACAGTAATTACCTTCGAACGTGATTAGGATGCAAGACCGATCGTTTAAGCGTGAACTATCACGGGAATTCGAACTACCTTCGCAACGTTTAAAGATGTTATTAATTGCTTTTGGTCCATCTTGTACCTTTCGTAATTGATTCAATGATTCTGCTCGAGTTCTACATCTCTGTGTGTCGAGCGTTCGAGAAACAAAGCGGTGCTCTGTCACGGCGAAAGAAACAATCGTGTGATAAATCTTACATGATAATTTAAAGGTGTCGCGTAAAGTGGCTGGACGTATTTCAGGTGTCTCGATATCGGTTCGAACTTCTTCGTTTTTTCTTTCGTACGGACATCGAACCAATAACAGCGATCCTCGATGTACACTACCAATCAAAAATGTCCGACCATTGTTTCTTAACAATTTACGAGGATGACCCCAAGGGTGTGCAGGAGCCACGGCCGAACTTCGAGCTGACTTCATCGACAGTTGCGGAAAATTAGGAAGCTCCCGAACAAGGATAGATAGATCCTTGTCTCTCCAACGGTGGTGTGACAGAGAGAGCGATGTAACAATAGCAGGAGAGACGAAGACAGAGTGATAACGAGTTTGGTGTAATTTATTGAGCATATAAAGCAATATTTTGGACACGAAAAAGTGTCCAGAGGAAAAGATCTTGTATAAAAACGTACACTTTTATTTTTTATAAAATGTCCAGAGGGAAATTGCAAATGAGGGGTTCTGCACCCCCCCTGCGGAGCGACAAAAGGAATATTTTAAAAAAAAGTGTAAGAAAATACTGTTTTATAAGCTCAATAAATTGCATCAAACTCGTTATCGCTCTGTCTACGTCTCTCCTGCTGTTGTATCACTCTCTCTGTCACAGCACCGTTGGAGAGACAAGGATCTATCTACCCTTGTTTGGAAGCTTCCTAATTCTTCCGCAACTGTCGACAAAGGCGCTAGTTTACCTCCTGAGCACCCTGAATTCTTGAAAAATAATACTTTTGCAACAACATAGTTAAATCATGGTACTTCTTCGAAATAAGGGACAAAATAGGAGTTTGAATTACTAATTAATTATCTGAATTGCATTAAATACAAAATCTAGATATAGTCTAACGATAAGACACTGATTATGCCTTATAGTTACTTGAAAAGAGCACTTATAGGGGACCTTAATAGTAATATTTCTGCAAAGTTAGATTGGAGGAAACATTTGTGTTCAAAGTTTTTGACTTTCTATTAGAGTTAATTGCTTAAATTGTATTTAACTCAAAATCCAATATCTTGATTCAACATAATTAAACTATTCTAAATTTCGGGACATAAAGTCCTATAGTAAAATTAGAATCTTTAGTTTTATAGTTAAGTCATAGTACAGTGAATTTTTCTAATTTCACAATAAATTTCTAATGAATTTATAATAGGAGACAAACTAAACATAATTAAATAAAGTTTGTAGTGAATTTAAACGCGAATTTCTCTTTTATCTTTGCAGAATTATTATGTTTAGGATTTTCTATGATCGTCCAAAATTCCCCTTAATATCCGGACGAAAGGCATTAAACGAATGCTTAATTGAAACGATTCTGACCAACGTTGACCTGTCAAGGTTCACTTTGTTTAAACAATACCGTGCGACACAACGATCAATCGGATTGGCCGAAACAGTGGATCGGTAGTGTATGTGTCAAGGTTCTATCGTGACATCCGGTCGGAGGGCTTAATAAAAAAATTGACGCGACGGGGTTGTGCTCTGTTCTCCCGTTTCCTCTTTCTTCCTACGTAGTTTAATCTCATTAGGCCGAAAAAGTCGTCTTCGAGACGGGCTCCGTCGAGTTCTTTTAACAAGAAGAAAATTGTACGCAGCATTGAAAATATATTATTTACGCAGGGCAACAAATGGAAAGTTGAAATCTGAAGAAACGAAACGGTTGTATCCTTAGTAATTTACAATTATAATTATTATTATAACTGTGGCGACCAACGTGTTGATCCGGCCGGAGACAGTCATCACTGACTAGACTCACGTTCCTTCTTCGTAACAACTTCCGTCCGATCAGCAGGAACCCAGAAAACGCACGAATTCTGACTGAATGTATTTAACCTTGTACACCTTCTTCAACCCTTTGACCAAGTGTTGTTTTCAAACAAACAATATACCAGAATATTTCGACTAATAAAATTGACTGCTTGAAGGACTTTCACACTTGGAGATGCACCGTTCAAGTGTTAAATAATTTAGTATACGAACATCCAATAACGTCTATTGGCTTTTCGTTAGCGAAAAAGTTAAACCCGAACTGCTCCCTAGTCAAAGAGTTACATAAAGAATCGTATTTGAATTACTTCAATACAAGATCGAAACAAAATGCTCTACGACACCTTTTGATCGAGTCAACGATGTGAACAGGAAGTTGTCACAGAACGGAAGTGCGTGACGAGGCGACTGACAGATCTCCAAGTATCGCGATTACCTTTCATTTAATATTTACAGTAAGCTGTGTTTACCATTCGACTGTCGACGTTCGTACGATCATAGTCTTTTCTTTTTTAAGTATCTTTACTTTTTTATATCCTGGTGTTTGGTGTCCCGTTTGAAGGGAGAATTTCGTCGTCTTGATGAGTCTGTACAAAAATGATGAACAGCGTGTAATGAATTTGCACGTCGACACGTGGCCAGCGTTCAAGGTGACCGTTTCAGGTATCAGTTCGCCTTGAACGCCCAGGCTACATCGTCTGGTCTGGCTAAGCCAGTTGATTCATTGTGATGCATTTTCATATCCTAAAGTGTTTGATCCGCGAGGATCTAACCATCTAACGGTTGGACGGCAACGGTGTCTTTCAGGGGATACACGAGTGCGTGTTGGTTGCCTGTTCAGGTGACGACAACGCCACGGAGAAATCAGAATCCAGAACAAGGTCGCTGATACAACCCACGATTCCCTTCGTGTACCTGCCACCTGTCGTCCTTACGATATCCGGTGCACCACCTGTAATAATCGATCGATTGTCTTGCAATTAAATTCATAAAATACTATTTTGTTATTCGACGTCAAAATAAAGTAGTTTGTTACTGTTCATTGTTGTTACTGTGCTTAGTTCTGACAAGGGAACAACCGGGAACTGATACACTCCGATTTTGATGAATCTTTGGATAAATATTTATTAGACCTATCTGAGAAGACGGGTGTAATTCGTTCGTGCTCGTTTTTCACTTTGATAGAAGATACACTAGGGAATATTGACACTAGGGATAATTACACCAGGGTATATTAGACGCTAGGGATTATTTACACCAGGGAAAATTGTACTAGGAAATATTGACAGCGGGGATTATTTATACTAGGGGAAATTGCACTAGGAAATATTGAAACTAGAGATTGTTGATCCTAGGAACGATGAGACTAGGGAATATAGACGACAGGGATAATTATACTAGGGAAAATTGATGCTTCGGATAACTACGCCAGGGATAATTACACCAGGGTATATAGACGCTAGGGATTATTTACACCAGGGAAAATTGTACTAGGAAATATTGACACCGGGGATTATTTATACTAGGGGAAATTGCCAGGGGCTATTATTTACATTATCACAAAGTGTTTGTTTCGTGTTTATATTTTATAATTTACTTTTCTATACTATATTTTATTCGCGGAACTCAAGTGAGTCACTTGGTGACCCGCGGGTCATAGGTTGCCGACGCTTGTAGTTAGGCCAACGTTCAACAACCATTCTGGATCATCCTCAGTTACTTGTCATAATTGACCAAATCAGAATGGATCATGATGGGACGGATACAACAAACTTTCTAATCAAAAGCGTATTATACTCACCGACATAAAGACCCGTGTCAGTGTTCAGTTGTCTCAGTTGTCCAGGGGACGATGCCGACACTCCTGTACCACTGTCGACGACCAACGACGCCCATTGTTCGTTTCTGAAGAATCATCAGTCAATTTCGCAACCGTAACAACTCGATCACGAAGCTTTCGTTCCAATTAAAAGTCGAGGTTAATCTAATTACCTAACGGCTCGAACGCGATGCCATAGATCATCGTCCAGTCTCGTTAAATTGTATCGTAAAACTGCCTGGCCAGATCCCAGGTTGTAAGCTAACGTCAGATAACCACGATCCAAGCCGAGAGCAAGAAAATCGTCGTTCTCGTCCCTCTGTTCTTGCGGATCCGCTTGACGACCGCTCCACAACAGCAATCCGCTGCTGCTACTCGCTCTGAATCTCATATTTATGTCCACCCTGTAGCTGATTATCCTGAAATCAAATGATTCTCTCTTGGTAAAAAATATGCGCCGCAGAAAGTTAACGTATCGGCTCGCGAAGGCCAGGAAAATTTCTTCTTTACCTCTTCATCGTATCAGCGTCATTGTAATGAAGATAACTTTCGCTACCAGAGAAGCTAGGCACGGATCTTTCGTATCGTGTCTCGGCGTTCGATTTCATCAAGTAATCGTCCATGATAGTGTTGTCATCCGGTGCCGGGCACGGATGAGGCATACCTGGCCGACAACGACAGGTGAAACGATCTCGAAGAGGACGACATTCCGCGTCTCCGCAGGGCCTCGCCTCGCAGGCGTGGCCACAATTGCCGACGTTCACTCCTCCGAGGGCCTCGGCAAGAATTCCGATCTGTTTGTTCAGAATATTTAATTTATTTACTTATTTAAGGATAAAACACTTCATGGACAACGTCAGTTTCTCTCGAATTGTTTTGATGCGCTTTAAATTTTCCTCCACTTTTTTTTACTCAGTCGAAACTCGGCAAAAATGAAAACAATTTATTTTCGGAGGGTTATCAAGTTGTTTCGAAGCTCGCCAGATTAATTAGCTAACTTTCACGATAACCCGCACCCCGCGTATTCATCCCAGTTTCGAACGTGCTCGTATAGATTTTATTTCGTCCGTCGTGAACAGAATTTCACTGATAATAAAACACGCTTTATTTCGCAACGGATTTCACAATTTTCCACCTGTCATACGAGCAAGATTTATACAGTTCTGTTCCTATGTGTACTTTAACCGATAGCATTGGAACAAATGAAATTTCGTATCGATATTTTGAAATTCCCTTTGTGTTATGAAATTTAAAATTACTGAAAAATCATACAAAATTTGGTGATCGAGGTCTGTTTCAATTTTAACACGTGTTTCATTATCGGTGTAATCGTTACAATTTAATTCCCACAAAATGGCACGGTATTTAAATCATTTTAACCGACTTCGAACAGAAGAAGGTTACTCAAGTCGTTCAATATATATATACAGGGTGTCCCGTAACTAGTGGTAATATCGGGAAATGGGTGATAGGGTAACTTCAGTGTTTTTCGTTAATAATTCAAAAACGAAGCCTCATCCAAAATTCTTGCAAAGGAAATTGTTGTTTAGAATCGTCTCAGCTACCCCTTATTTCCGACTCCGACGCTAATTACGGGACACCCTGTATAGATACGATAGAAGATAGTTTTCGAAATTCGGAAATTATTCGGACGTACAATCAGATTGTATTAAATTCAGCTTCTTAAAAAAATTATATTCAACATTGTATCAGATTTAATAAATACAATCTGTAAAAGAAATAAAATATTTTTATCAACATTAATAAGTCGCTTTGCCTATCATTTTTAATTAAATTATACAATGCTATCATAGCAATTTAGAGCTTTAAGATGCTTCTTCAACCCTTAGAACGAAGTTGATCAACATTGTTGGTGGTTGGTGTCAAAATTAACTCGGCATTCGTCGTGCAAAGTCTAAAGGCGCTTTGGCGAACTGTTTCTCACCTCTCGACGATTCAGAACGACCGTCTGAATACATCCCACGAAGCTGGCGGTCGTCTTCATCTTCGGCGAGTACATGTCCGTGGATGGTGCACCGCCAAGATAGAGATTCAAAGGCAAAGAGAGTTGCGTGAACGCTCCTGGCGCCAGGATCTCCTGCGGAGGATCATCCTCGACCTCGAGCGAGGCCAAACGTCCGGTTCTCGACACTCGCACTTCCACCCATTCGCCAAGTCGGACAGGATTCTCGCTTCTGTAACAGGGAATCGATACGCGTTTCCAACCAAGTACATAGCAGGAAATTCCAGAAACAGGGGTGTACGTTTCCACCTGTTTCGTCCTAAAAACTTGAGTTTTGGCGACTTTTTCTTCAAAAACGCGTCATTTCTGCCAAAATCAATATATCAAAAAAATCCTATGTACTTCGGTAGCTGTTCTCGTATATAATAAAAAAAATCTTGGTTTCTTATCCTACGTTAAAAATTGCAGGAGCAGCTGGTTCGCCCGTATACCTTTCAAAAAGAAAAGGCGTCATCGAAGAAATGCTGTACAGCCCCCATTTTGACTTCAATCATTACACAAAAATTATTTTTGTCAAGTTAATTAGCTGTACAATAAAGGCCTAAATACAGAATTTTGATTTATCCCATAATTTTGCTAAAAAGAATTCCCAAAATATACCTATCTTTCCTTGCTCCAGAATGACCTTCGAATGGCGATTAATTTTCAAAACCATTCAATTTCACTCCAATTCTCGCTAAGAGATCTAATACATTATCGAGTCCGAATTAATATCCATTAATTCACCATCCCAAAGCGATCATTGTTTTCAGCATCGATTCAACCTAAAACCCACACCCCTTTCTCGCCGCGTATTCTTAATTGCTCCATCCTTAACGAGCGAAGTTCCTTCGAAATACACGAGCGTTCAATGATTCGTGGAAATGTTTATCCGCTCGTTGCTCCTGTACAGCCTCCTGCGGATATATCCTTTTTCACGGGAGGCCAAGAGGAGGAGGAGTTCCGAGCAATTACACGAGATTGAAATGTCGGAAATTCGCGTTTCACACGCGTGCTGGTTCGTCGAACACGAGACACCTCGTACAATAGCGTGGAAATTGCATGAAACTCGATACGAGATGAAGGCGGACCAGCGAATCCGCACGGTTAGATTTAATATCGTCGAGCGACGAACTCCTCTCTATCAGCGTGGAATTTACGCGCTCGATTCGACGACGACGACGGGACGATTCGTTAAGACCGTCTGTTCGCGTGTACCTTCTTTTCCCGGGAATAAAAGTAAGTCCGGATGTTATTACAAGTTATCAAAAGATAATGGCGCGATCTCGTAGGAAGCGTTTATCCGGTCCATTTTCTTTTTTTGTTAAACGAGTGTCAGAGCGAGAGGAAGATTTTAGGATAATTCTGCTGAACGAGCTTCGGCTCTTTCTTAAAAGTGAAACAAAAAAAGAAAAGTGTGCGGTTGAATCGTTATCCGTATAATAGTTCGGACGATTTGTCACGTATTTTGTCGCCGAATGTAAAATCGAAATATTTTTGAAATCAAAAAGAAATTGAAGGAACGAGTTTATTTTTATTAATCTTTAGTTACTATAATCTGATTACGATCTCGTTATAATTTTTATAATTTACCTACTATTATATAGTTTCTTTTTAACGTACCTATTTTATTCTACTTTTCATATAAAATTTAGTTTGCCCGATAGTAGTTTTATTACCCACGCAGCTTATACTACTTGTCTGACCATTACATCAATTCTATACTACTCGTCTGACTACCTACTGTCCTCATGTTCTTATATCTATTCATATACCGTCATCGTTTCATTTGTCTGACTAACATATATAAGGTTCATTATATGCGTCTGACCACACACTAGGGTTACTCTACTTGTCAGACAATTATATTGATCTTATACCAGTGATTCAATCATTTTCTGCTATTATGCATACCCACTACACTTTATCTGTCTGACCATACACTTGGCTCATTCTACTTATCCGATATCATACGTTGCAGTTACAAGCGGTATGTCGTCGATTCACAATCTTTCCTACGATCGGCTATACAAATTTCTCGAACTTCGTACGCTTCATTTACTTCAGAAGTCAACCCTCTTTTCTCACCCGTGACGTTAACGAAACTTTTCTCATAACTCTCGTCAATCACAGCCAGAAAGCCGGTTCGTCGTCGACGCGACGTCGCGGCTGATCTCTCGATATTAACGTAAGAATCTCTTTGCTTGAAAATTTCCTGGATCAGGAAGGACTTTTCGGTCGTCTCAGTTAAGGGAGGGAAAGAAAATCCTCGGTTCGGTCACAATAAAACCTCGAACGAGGGTTGCAGCAATCTATATATACACAGGGTGAATCAATAAAAACTATTCACCTGAAATTTTTGTTTAAAAAATATTGCGAGGAGATTCATTGTGTTTTAAAGTCCTGTTCAGATTTTTGATGCCTCGTTTGTTTTCCAAAATATCAACGCGACTGGTGTTTTTAAATCAAGTTGAAGGTGGTAGTTTTTATTGTACCACCCTGTACATACCGGGGGAAGGAGAACGAAAAATGGAGTCCCGTCGCCGTGATTCCGGTCGAACGTTGTGAATGCGAATGAAGTTTGCTCCTGAGGTGTTCGGGAAGTTTCAGAAACTTCTTTCTTGTAATTTTCTATGTGCAGCGAAAGGGACGAAAGAAAAAATCCAAAATAGATGAAATATGCTGCACGTGTGGAACACCACCCTGCCACCTTAGTCATAAAACTTGAGCAACCATCGTTTCTTTACTTTTTTTTTGAAAACAAGTTTTCCACACAATTGAAATATCATTTGTTATTATTATAAGTTTGTGACAAAATCTGAATGGGTTGTGGTCGACTTTTTGCCAATCAATAATCACAATAATAATAGATGTTATAAGTTTTTTTTATACTTCAAATATTTGCCACGTACTGATAGATATCAGAGTCACTATCTTTAAAAAAATGTTAACCCGTTAATACTGACATTCTTGTAAATGTAACGTTCAAATTTGCCTTTTGTACCTGTTTATCACGTTGGCTGCCACGGGGGTCACCGGTGACCGGCACCCGACATTTTTTACAATCAAATAATTACCAACAGTTAACATTAAGCTAATAATGCTAGCTATCGATTTGAAAGGTTAAATTTGAAAATTAGTTGATTATATTCTTAATAATTAGGATTTCAACGTGTCTGACTACACACGTCCGTTTTTACTGTGGCAGTCAACGTGTTATATTAACACATTGACTGGCGCAGTGGAAATGGACGTATGTAGTCAGACACGCTGAAACTTTAACACTAGAACTGCCGACGTTTTGTGCATACTGATTTTCAAGTGGAAAATAAAATAGAAAAATAAATAAATAAGGAACGAAATATATATCAGTATATGTATACTCTTTATCCTGATAAAAATGAACACATATTTTAATAACAGCGTCCTGATCAATTTTGAGATTTAATTTAAGAAACCATCAACCAGTCATTTTGACTGGTTTGGTAGTTCTAGTGTTAATTATTAAGAATACAATCAATTAATTTTTAAATTTAACCTTCCAGTTCGATAGCTAGCATTATCTACACATAATAATTTTGCTAATTATTTGATTGTAAAAAATTTCGGGTATCGGTCACCAACTTCTTAAAAATGACAAAATACCGTATGTTTTGACAGCTTTTCGCAAGTAACAAAGCACGTATTTCATAGATTTTCAAAATTTTAATAATAAAATAAAGAAACAATAGAACAAGGGAGTGCGACATTTATGTGAAACTCTGTTACAATGCTGGACTAGTTATTCTGATTAAAATTATGATACAAGTAAATATTTAACATTAACTACCGATTTATCTTCGATACATCTTCAAGAACCGATGGATTAATCCACAAACAGGAACTTTGGAACATGATCCAAGAACCGGACGACGACAACAAGGTGAAACATTGGTAGAAGGAATTCTCCGTGTATTTTATGAAGTTTCAATAAAATTTTTTTAGTAGCCCATCGACTTTAGTGCATCGTACACGAACAAAGCAGGACGAACGTAATTCGTGGAAGTTTTCGAGCATCCCACGTATTTCGATGCTTCAAGTGGCTACGTATCGGGAAGGGTGGAAAGAGGGAAGAATCGTGAACTCGTGGCATTCAAGGGAGATTTCGAGGGGTGTGGTCGACCACGAGCAGAAAATCTGGGTTATTAATCGCACGACGTTGTCGTTGTAACATCGATCACGGAAATAGTCATAGCAGCTGTTCGAGTTTCACCAACGAAACGAGGGAAACTTTCAGACAAGGTACTATTTTTTCGTAGATGAATATTTTATGCCCTTCGTCCTGTTGCGTGGGCCATCGATGACTCATGATGGTTGTCGAGGGTAATAATTACGTAAAAACGAGAAGGTGAAATTTTCTATAATCACCACTTTCGTGAAGTACTTCGTTATCAAATCGATATTCCGGCGAAATATAATTTTGTACAGTGTATGAACATTATTTTCTTAATGAGCGCGACGTCAGTCCCTGGGGTGGACAGTGGGCTTTTCGTTTGCAAAATTTCCAAATTTTAAGTTTCCAAAGTTCCAAATATTGAACTTTCAAATCTCAATTTTCCAAATTTCTAAATTTAAAATTTAAAATTTCCAAATTTCGAACTTTCAACTCTAATTGATAAATTTCACTCTAATTGATAAATTTCAAATTTCAAACTTTCCAAATAGCAAATTAATAAATTTCAAATTTCTAAATTTTAAATTTCCAAATTTCCGAATTTCGAACTTTTAAATCTGAAATTTCCAAATTTCCAATTTTGAATTTTCAAATCTCTAATTTCTAAATTTCCAATTTCTAATTTCTAAATTTCTAATTTCCAACTTTCCAAATCTCAAATTAATAAATTTCAAATTTCCAAATTTCCAAATCTCTAATTGACAAATTTCAAATTTCAAACTTTCCAAATCTCAAATTGATAAATTTCAAATTTCCAAATTTCCGAATTTCAAACTTTCAAATCTGAAATTTCCAAATTTCGAACTGTCAAATCTCTAGTTTCTAAATTTCTAATTTCCAACGTTCTAAATTTCAAATTTCCAAAGTTCAATCTTTTCGTATGAGCGGCGTCTACATGGTGAGCGCTACAAAATTAGATTGAACTCTGAACTATTCTCCGCGTTTATTTTTGAAATTTTAAAATATTCCTTTAAATATTTACTCCTTCAATACACGAATATCTTATATTTAAAAACTGTATCATTTACCGATCATATTTTCGAGGTCTCAATTGACCCACCTCCATCCTTTAAGAATTAAATTCCATCAAAACCTGTATCAATAAAAACCTACTATACATACTACAATACGTTTAATTCTTTTCTTATTATATTTCCAAAGGCACCCGGTATGTATCAAGACGATGCGTACTGATCGTGGCACCATTATTACCCCTTACAAAGTCCATCAATAAAATCCAGAACCAACCACGGCTGAGAATGTCTCCTCCTTTTTTCGTCGAGATTTTTACAGTTGTCTCCCGGTTAATATCGAGGCCTGAAGGTTCGCGAGACAATACTGAAGATTACAAGGGTCGTAAAAGATGGAAAATAATGGCAGGGCTGTTCGTCGAGCAACGTAATTAATGCGAGAGAACAAAGTTTGCCCACGGATATTATTTCGTCGTGAAATGATCGCTACGTTGGAAGATGGATAAAAAAAAAGAAGAAAAAGGCTGTTTATCGAAGGTTTTGATAAAAGCGAGAAAACACTGGTCCCTTTGTTTCGCGTGTGCAAAGTAACGAACGATTTTGAATTTTTCTTTTCAAAGTAAAAGCACACCGTCGTACCGGTCCGGGTTAAACGAATCGAGTTCAAATAACGGGGATAATAATGTTTTTTACTGTACGAAGACCGTGCTTCCTGTTGGTTTACGGTGTTCCCTCGAGCAATCACGATTTCCAATAAAAAATTGATCGAATAATATCGTAGGAAGCGCAACCTTTGTTACATCGTTTACCAAATTTCATTCGTTGATTACGAATTTCAAATATTTTTCTAATTTACGAGGCTGATCGAATTAACGCTTTAGGGAGCTTCCTATTTTTTTATAAAAAAGTAATTGAATGCTACATTTTTTTGTTTCTCATACAATCTTACATTTACCACAGTCTTAGCTCTACATTTTTAAAGGGACACTGTAAAAGTTGTATACATTACTCTTTCTCCCTGTAATTTTATTTTTACTTCGAGAAATTCGATTTTTAACACGTTGCCTGCCACGGGGGTCACCGGTGACCGGCACCCGACATTTTTTACAATCAAATAATTACCAACAGTTAACATTAAGCTAATAATGCTAGCTATCGAATTGAAAAGTTAAATTTGAAAATTAGTTGATTGTATTGTTAATAATTAGGATTTCAGCGTGTCTGACTACCCACGTCCGTTTTCACTGTGGCAGTCAACGTGTTAAAATAATCCAAACGAATTCTTTTAGGTGATCATTACGAATATTCAATTTTCGTTTAAGCAAAAGACTCTTTTGAATCTACTAATATTAATTTTTTAAATATTATTGATAATATGGAATGTTCCAAGTATGCACCTTTGATTCGGGTGTCCTTCAAGGATCAAGCCATTCAGAGCTTTTTACAATTCTAATAAGTTTATTAAAAATGTATACCAGTGTAATGAAAGTAAGATCAAGTTAATATCAAATTGATTAAAAACTGAGGCTTCCTTAAAAAATGTACAATATAATCAAAGAACGAATTATCGTGTAATTTGTAAATGAAAGTTTCGCTGTGACGTTGAAACTATTTTTTGAAATAGACGATTGGGTTAGGAAGCAATTATTCAGGAAAGAAATCACGGTTGGAAATTGTTCTGCTCCTATTATTACCGCGAAATGAACAAAAGGGTAGCTACGCTGCTTTTATACTAATGGAGGCTCGTGTTTTAATAATGCAAAGAGACAGCGCGAATCTTCATTCTTTTCACTGCAAATCTGCTCGCATTCGACGTCCTCTCGCAATTACCACCCTCCGGTTTCTATATCTTCTTTTCTGTTCACCCCAGCCCCCGCGTCCCTCTCATTCTTTCACGCCTCGTCTCATTTTTACACGGTTCGCGATACCATTACGCCGAAGCTCCATTCGCTCGATGCCACGGGACTCGTTTCCGAGATTTTTAACGCCCGGACTTCGTTATTTTGTCCTATATATTATATGAAGAATTTCGACGGGACGAAACACGCGTGCTATAAATTGCGTTCATTATCAGAATTGAATTTATCGAGGGTGTGCAAAAGTTTCTATCGTACGTTTCAATAGCCATTCGAGACGCTTTCACGAAATTTGTAGCATGTTTTATCCCAATGGGGCAACACTGATATTACTGATATTGTTCCGCGGCGTACCCTCTCGAAAATAATCTTTATGGTGCGAACAGATGGGTGACACAAATAGCTTTTACGATCCTTACAATTCGTTGATTTCCAGTTTAGTTTAACAAATCTATTAAGGCAACACGCGTTTCAGAACTGTCCTCTAGTCGCTAATGACTTTATTACATCGTACGTTTTCAATATTTCTTCGTTTTCTATCCGTACCATAAACCGATCTGGAATTTCCAATATTTCTGTTAAATTACTTTTAGAATCTTTTAGCCGTTTTGTAGCGACAATAAGCTCATGAAACCATTAAACATTTTGTTTCGTTCAATTCGTAGCAGTCATCACCGCCCGTTGACCTGAGGATTAATCTTTACAAATCTCGTCTCTTTCTTGCAAAATGTTCTTTCTCACCGTTCGAGTCGATGCGTTTCCTCAGGTTTATTGCTCGCCACGATTATTACCTGAACCATTCGAGTCCCCTCGCGCGCGCTCCTCAAGGGTGCTTGTTATACCTGAGGACGATCATCAGTTCAGGGGTGTTCACCTTCGATCACCCGGCCCACAAATGTCTCGCACCAATCAAGAAAAAGTGACCACTTCCCTTTCCAAATCCATCAAGTAATGTCCACCTACTTGCATGTCTTACCCCCTACCCCATCCATCTATCGGATCCGGGATGGGTCGAAACAAAAAGTCTTCCGAAAAACATTCATTCGTACATTAGCTTTTGAACAGTCGATATCTGTCATCATTTTCACACTTTTCGCAATCAACCATTCCAGTCCAGTATATTTATATCTTGTATCGTATGTCAATCCGGAATTATTAATTATTACATTGTTATTGTTATTTCAAACCGCATTTCGTCACGATTATTTCAACCCTAACCATCTCTACTCGTCAACGCGTTTAGAGACGCACATCACCGCGAATTCGAGAAAGTATCGAGTCGAAGATTTACGACCTTCGACGACTCTGAGATATCGGTCGTTCGCGGAGTGTGCTTGAAACATTGGTCCTTCGAGCCGGATTACAGAGACAGTGGACATTACAGTGATAGTGTCAGAATTAATAACATTAACATTAAGGCAGTGCCGTGTCAAGACGTAGAAGACGCAGAATCCAGCGATCGTCCTGCAACATCGGCGACCTTGCCATCCCGACGTCAAATATAGGCAGCAGCTGGATTGATCAACAATTTGGACATCGTGCGGACTCATCCTTGAACTTCTCGATCAGGTAGGCTCACAAGTTTATTGAATCGTTCGATCAACTCCCATCTTATCGCTCTCATATAGTCCACGATGCCAAACAATTCCAATGAACAATCCAGTCAGTCCGCTTCCCACGGTATCAGTGCTAGCACCCTGCGACGGAAGCGCGGTAGTATTATCGGACAGATCACCGCCTTCACCAAATTCCTCGACGACTTCGAACGGTCAACGCAACGCAATTTCCCTTTGCTTCAAACTCATATAAACGGTCTAAACGAAACGTGGAAAAGGTTCGACGATATTCAGTTCCAATTAGAGGAACTCGACGAATCCGAGGAACCACGACGTTATGAGATTCAAGGCGAATATTACGCGATAACAACACGAGCGACCGTGCTCATCGATAATCAACACGCTACAACGCCCGTGCGACGTATCACTACGGATTCCAACGCGACGAACGTGATAGCCCCAATGACCATCAAATTGCCGGAGATGCGCCTACCAACTTTCGATGGAGACCTCGAAAAATGGACCTCGTTTTACGACATCTTTTCATCCATGATAGACCGTAACGAGAATTTGACGCCGGTTCAGAAATTACAATATTTGCGATCTACCTTAACGGGAAAGGCCGCCGCATGCATCCAATCTCTGAACACAACAGATAGCAACTACATAGACGCAATTGAGCTGCTGAAGGAAAAATTCGACTGTCCGCGACGAATCTTATTAAGTCACTTCAACGCGATACAGGACCTCCCGAAAGTAGTAAGGAACACGTCGAGCGATTTAAGCAACTTCGTTGATACCATTAACCAGCATCTTCGTGCCCTGAAGAATTTAGGCGAGCCCATAGAATCATGGAACACCGTGTTGAATGCAATACTTCTCTCGAAAATAGATCCCGACACCGCGTGGCACTGGGAATTAACATTAAAGGACAAGAAAATGCCTTCGTACACACACCTGCTGGACTTTCTAGAGAAACGTGCAAATTGCAGTCCAACATCGGTATCTAAACCGTCATCACCGATTTCGCGACAGAACAACAACCTCTTTGAAAACAGAAAACCTCGAGTCTCGCGAAATCACGCATTCGTAACCACCGAAACCCAATCACGTTTAAGTTTCAATCAAGAAACCCCGTCTACCAGCAGAAAACCTCTTCAATGCCCAGTTTGCAACGATAAACATCAAATCTGGGCTTGTGAGACTTTCCACTCACAGCCCGTACAGCGTCGAATAGCCACCACCGAAAGGGCTTTGCTATGCACAAACTGCTTAAGGAAGGGGGGACACGATTACAAAACGTGTGATCGAGGCTCATGCCGGATCTGCCACAAACAACACCATACATTACTTCATCAAAGCGAACAACAATTGAATTATGACAATTCAATTCCGCGCTACGAACCACCAGTCTCAACAGAATTATCGCCTTCGACATCCGCATGACTAGAATCACACAAAACGCAAGATAATCCCCAACAACATTCATTCATCGTCAATTCAATCACAAACGAGCTCCTTGTAACCGCTCAACTCCTGATCCTAGACAAAAATCAAGAACCCATTACTTGCCGAGCACTTGTCGACACTTGTGCCACAACCAACTTCATTACCGAGGAACTGGCTAAGAGGCTCAGGATTCCGCACAAAAAATGTTGCGTTCCCATTGGAGCCCTGAACGATCTGTCAACAGTAGCGAAACAGTCTGTTACGACCACCATTCAGTCGAAAGATCGTAATTATCAACGCACACTGACTTTTCTCACCATTCCGTGCATCTCATCGTTTCTTCCCGATCAACCCATTGATCGTTCAGCCATCAATATCCCGAAGAATATCAAACTCGCAGACCCCGCCTTTCACAATCCAGCTTCAGTTGACCTTCTACTGGGTGCGGGAGTGGCCCTCTCGCTATTGAGCGTCGGCCAGGTAAATCTTTCACCTCCCGCCGGTCCAGACTTGTATCTGCAAAAAACGAGGCTGGGATGGGTAATCGGAGGAAGCGTACCATCTTCGCGCACTGCCCGTCGCTCTTCATGCCACGCGGCTGCCACTCTTCAGTTCGATCTTGCCCGCTTCTGGGAAATCGAAGAAGGACCTCAAACCTCGCATCTGTCCGACTCAGAAAGGATGTGCGAGGAACATTTCAAGGAGAATACCACCCGTAATACCGACGGCAGGTACGTCGTGGCTCTCCCATTCAATCAAAGGATCGTTCAATTGGGAGAATCTAAATCAGCAGCCCTCAAGAGATTCTTATCTCTCGAACGCAAGTTTCAACGAGACCCTATGCTGAAACATGCATATCATGCGGTCATCCAAGAGTATCTCGATCTCGGGCACATGTCGGAAGTCCCGAATAATCAACATCTCACTCATGATTGTTATTATTTACCTCACCATGGCGTCACCAAGATCACGAGTCAAACGACGAAGTTGAGAGTAGTATTCGACGGATCTGCTACAACCACCTCAGGAATCTCTCTCAACGATACACTGTACACAGGTCCGAAAATCCAAGATGATCTCCTTTACATCTTGTTGCGTTTTCGTTTGCACCGGTATGTGCTCACAGGTGATATCGAAAAAATGTATCGGCAATTCCTCGTTCGCCCAGAGGACCGAAAATACCAGCGCATCTTCTGGCGCGACTCTTCCGGGAAGATCAGCACGTACCAGCTAAACACAGTCACATTCGGATTGTCTGCTGCTCCCTATCTCGCCATTCGTTGTCTTACGCAACTCGCCCACGACGAAGGCCACCGATTTCCGCTCGCATCAAAGATTCTCACTCGCGATTTCTATGTCGATGACGCACTCACTGGAGCATCGACAATAGAAGAAGCTCTCTGCATAAGACAAGAGCTCACCCAGATACTAAAATCTGCAGGGTTAAACGTTCGTCAATGGGCATCGAACGATAAATCTTTACTTCAAGGCTTGTCAACCCAGGATATCAACCAACAACTCCATCTCGGAGAATCAGACACCTTAAAAACTCTCGGGATCGTTTGGAACTCTTCGGACGACTCCATTATGTATTCAGTCAAGGCCCTATCCTCTACACATCGCGTCACCAAACGATCCATAAGTTCGGAAACAGCTCGAATCTACGATCCATTGGGCCTCCTTGCGCCCGTTATCATCACCGCTAAGATCATGCTCCAGAAGATCTGGTCCATGAAGATCGACTGGGATGAGTCTTTGCCAATGTCCATCCACACGGAGTGGACACAATATTACGGACAATTACCTTTGTTGAACAATGTAGTCTTCAATAGAAAAGCCGTCCTCGACACCGCAATTAAGACCGAGCTACATGGTTTCTGCGACGCCAGCGAGAAAGCCTATGGTGCTTGCCTATATCTTCGTTCAATCGACGCCAATGGAAGTGTTCGAGTAAACATCCTCATAGCAAAATCCAAGGTATCTCCTTTAAAAACACAAACCATTCCACGACTCGAACTCTGCGGAGCCCTTCTTTTATCCTCGTTAGCCACAACTGCACAACGAGCATTGCACATAACAATCGATCGCACCATCTTCTGGACCGACTCCACAATCGTTCTCAATTGGCTAAGATCTTCTCCTCATCTGTTAAAAACATTCGTCGCAAATAGAGTATCAGAAATCCAAACTACAACCGACATCGCGAATTGGCGACATGTTCCCACCAACGACAACCCAGCGGACCTCATATCCCGAGGTCAGTCACCAGAAGAATTTTTACGACCATCCATCTGGACCCATGGACCAGAATGGCTTTGCAAGAAGGAAGTTCACTGGCCAACATGGGAGACGGCCATCCCGAGTATTCTTCCCGAACAGAAAACCACCTTATGTATAACCACAACTCGTGTGGACATCTCCATCTTGGAGAGATACTCTTCCTGGGATAAAATGCGCCGGATCACCGCACTCTGCCTCCGATGGAGGCGTATCAACACCACAAGGGGTCCGCTAACATCAACAGAAATTAACTACGCACACGATGTCATCATCAAAATCATCCAACGATTACATTTCGCCAAGGAGCTTCAACAAGTCAAAAGCAATCAAACTCACGCAATTAAGGGCAAGCTCCAACGTCTGAATCCGTTCGTGGATTCAAACGGGATATTACGTGTCGGCGGTAGACTGAAGCATTCTCCAATATCATTTAACCAGAAACACCCGATCATTCTTCCTAAAACGAACATAACTAAGTTAATCATCGAAAGGGAGCATCGCGCTCAGCTGCATGCAGGTGTACAAGCCACCTTATATGCAGTCAGAACAAGATATTGGCCCATAGACGGCAGGAGTCAAGTATGGCAGACACTGAAACATTGTGTACGCTGTTGTCGAGCTCGCCCACCACCCGTGGATTATATCATGGGTGATCTACCAAAAGCGAGAGTCACCGAGACTCGTCCATTTACGAACGTCGGAGTGGATTACTGTGGACCATTCTTTATTAAGGAGAGAAATCACCGAAATCGCAGCCGAATAAAGGTTTACGTGGCCGTTTTTGTATGCCTCGCAATCAAGGCAGTACATTTGGAAGTCGTGAGCGATCTAACTACCGAAGCCTTCATCGCGGCGCTTCGACGCTTCATCGCGAGAAGAGGATTTTGCAGCAACCTATATTCCGACAATGGAACAAACTTCGTTGGGGCAAACAACGAATTGCGTGAACTTCGCGAACTCCTACGTTCGGACGACCATCTCAACAAGGTCCAACACTTTCTCACCGACCGAGCCATCGACTGGCACTTCATTCCTCCGCGTACCCCACATTTCGGCGGCTTATGGGAGGCCGCAGTAAAGTCGTTTAAGTACCACCTAAAACGCGTCGCAGGGACAGAACTCTTCACCTTCGAAAAATTCAACACTTTGATTGCAGAAATAGAATCCATTTTAAATTCTCGACCTCTGACTCCAATATCGTCCGACCCTAATGACCTCCTCGTCCTCACACCCGGCCACTTCCTGATCGGCGATTCATTAACCTGTGTGCGTGAGCGAGATTTCAGGGACACAACATCCAACCGCCTCTCCAATTGGCAACAAGTGCAGAAAATCAAACAGCACTTCTGGACAAGGTGGCACCGCGAGTACCTCAACGAGTTGACTAGCCGAAACAAATGGACCAGCGGCTCACACTCCATCAAGGAGGGCACCATCGTCCTCCTGAGAGAAGATAACGTGCCATCAATGCAATGGCCACTCGGCAGGGTGGTCCAGGTCCATCCAGGCGCTGACGACATAGTCCGCGTAGTCACGGTGAAAACTGCCACTACTACGCTTGAACGGAACGTCAAGAGGCTGGTGCCGCTGCCCATGCAAGCAGATGAGGACAACGACAGCGAGCGACCATCCGCCAGCGATCAGCCATCCACCAGCAAGCAGACAACCACCGACGAGTAGTCATCGTTCGACCATTAATGTCTGGCAAGGAAAACGTCACTACAAACAACGAACTGTGTATTCAAACTTTATCCATCGATCATATTTTTCTCATACACATTGTCAAATGCGGATCAATACTCCCACTTGAACGATTTTCATTTTGTCATCAGTCTTGCCAATTACGCATGCACTCTCGTATCAACATTACTATGTACATTACCTCGTCATTTCATTTTATGTAACCATTCGCCAAATTAATTACTCATCGGCACATGTACTCAGATTTTAAGGTTGCTCGGTGTCCTCTCAACGGGGGGAGGATGTTCCGCGGCGTACCCTCTCGAAAATAATCTTTATGGTGCGAACAGATGGGTGACACAAATAGCTTTTACGATCCTTACAATTCGTTGATTTCCAGTTTAGTTTAACAAATCTATTAAGGCAACACGCGTTTCAGAACTGTCCTCTAGTCGCTAATGACTTTATTACATCGTACGTTTTCAATATTTCTTCGTTTTCTATCCGTACCATAAACCGATCTGGAATTTCCAATATTTCTGTTAAATTACTTTTAGAATCTTTTAGCCGTTTTGTAGCGACAATAAGCTCATGAAACCATTAAACATTTTGTTTCGTTCAATTCGTAGCAGTCATCACCGCCCGTTGACCTGAGGATTAATCTTTACAAATCTCGTCTCTTTCTTGCAAAATGTTCTTTCTCACCGTTCGAGTCGATGCGTTTCCTCAGGTTTATTGCTCGCCACGATTATTACCTGAACCATTCGAGTCCCCTCGCGCGCGCTCCTCAAGGGTGCTTGTTATACCTGAGGACGATCATCAGTTCAGGGGTGTTCACCTTCGATCACCCGGCCCACAAATGTCTCGCACCAATCAAGAAAAAGTGACCACTTCCCTTTCCAAATCCATCAAGTAATGTCCACCTACTTGCATGTCTTACCCCCTACCCCATCCATCTATCGGATCCGGGATGGGTCGAAACAAAAAGTCTTCCGAAAAACATTCATTCGTACATTAGCTTTTGAACAGTCGATATCTGTCATCATTTTCACACTTTTCGCAATCAACCATTCCAGTCCAGTATATTTATATCTTGTATCGTATGTCAATCCGGAATTATTAATTATTACATTGTTATTGTTATTTCAAACCGCATTTCGTCACGATTATTTCAACCCTAACCATCTCTACTCGTCAACGCGTTTAGAGACGCACATCACCGCGAATTCGAGAAAGTATCGAGTCGAAGATTTACGACCTTCGACGACTCTGAGATATCGGTCGTTCGCGGAGTGTGCTTGAAACAGATATATACATTGAAATTATTATAATTTATAATTCATGTAAAAATAGAAATTAATAGGTATATTATATTTGCGAATATAATCGTTACCAGCAAATAATGCATAATCGGAAATTAAATTATTCGCAAATAAGGTTCGAATGAAAATTCCAAATGAAACATAAATTGTTCGTAAATTCGAGTAGTACCAGCAAATCACAGTTAATCGAAAATAATCTTTGAATAAAAATTGGATATGAAACAAATGTATTCGAAAATAATAAACACCACAAGTAACATTCCGATAAAAATTACAAATAACACTACAATATCTCCAAATAATAAATAATTCAGCTATGATGCATTAAACAAAGGCATCGTGCAGTAATCGTTTCAATAATTTCCAAACCTATTCTACAAAATGTTAAAAAATTACCTGAACAGCTCTACGCCGCTGGGAACCTAACCCAGATCTACCTCGATTGTTATTCGAACTAATTGTGACGGTACAAACAACAAAAAATAGAAAGCTTGATTAGAAAGCTTCGTGTTCGATTCACAGCGCTGCCTTGAACGCGCTGATTTCTCTTCATGAATATTCAATGGCTTAATTCGCGATGAGGCCGATCGACGTCGATACATCGTTATCAGCACGATAGAATGGATTAAACGATCGATCGATTCTTTCGGCGCCGAGCTTCGTTAATCGATCCCGTTAACCCGTTGCACACCATGCCACGAATAATGTAATCAACGGTGTCTTGTTTGAATCACGATTCATTCCATGTAAATTTATTTGAATTACTCTTCTATTACGCTATTTTTCTTTACTAATCAAATTCGTTCACTGCTGAAATCCGTATTTCTCCCTTTTGAATTTCAACCAATGTTCTATTCCGTTGGAGTTATTGGTTTATTAGTTTATTGTATTTAATAAGGAACAACGTCGAGCGAAATAAAACGAAGTTAGGTGTATTATATAACAGAGTGTATTCGCGTGCAGTTACAATTACGCGTTCTATGACGATTCCGACTGTTCTGTTCTTCTGTTTCAAGGGAACTAGTGGTTTTATAGATTTGGAAGATAGAGAGAGGTTCAGTGGTCAGTAAGGGATGAGGTAACAAGATCAAGGTTCGAAGATGAAATCATCAGCTATTGAAGGAAGGATTTTGGGATGTTTGCTGCTGGAAGTTGATCTAACGCCTAGTTGTCTTAACTAAAATGACATAATGCGTTGGCATACAACACCAATTAATCGTATTATTTAAATTCTTCAAATTGAAATCAACACATTCTAAAAATGTTTCAAATTCGTTCGTAATAGTTCAAAATTTCTCAACCGTTTATTCATTGGCACGTTTAATTCATACAGAATTATATCGTTAATCAAACGAGTGCTCCGATTGATAAAAGTTTGTTTCCCTGCAAAAATCAATAACAGGAGTTACGTCTCCGTTATTCTGAATTATTTCAATACTAAAGATAGACAAAGGGTTGCCTTCGGTCACGCAGGGTCAATTAGAAGTCTTTGAGAACGAAAGGTGTAAGCAGGAGAATTGAAAAGAAACGAGCTGACGGGGATAAAGATTCGAATCAGTTTACCTTAAGGTGGCAGGTCCCGTTCCCAGGTCGAAGGTGAACTGTACGTGCCCCGAAGAAAGATACAACGCGATGAAGTCACCGGTCGCATCGCTATGATGGCCGTTGTAAAGTATAACACCGTCCGAGGCGGTGGGTTTCAACGTGACAGCCAATTCCAACCAAGATAGCGACGTGTCGGCCAATCCAGGATAGCGAAGATAAGAGGACCCGTTGAACGACGGTACCTGTAACCAGAGACGATCCATCGATCGTGGTTATCGCGACTGTGGATTTTCTTTTGGGAAATTTTCCTTTCCCTTACAGCGCAGAGTTCTTTCGATCGAACCCTTAGATTGGCTTAGATCCTTATAGGCGGATAACTTGTGTTCCCTACGTTTCAATTATTTTTAACTATTTTCTTCTTGTTCGAATAATCTGCTGGTTTATACGTTATGCGTAGTATTGGGTTACAGTGGAGTAGCTAAATTTTCTGCTTTTATTTAACATTATTAGTATAGTTACTTAACGGGGTTAAACATTAACATTAGGTCTAAAACATCTATAGTAATTAAACGTCAAATCGATCACTTCTTTTTAATTAAATATATTGTAGGTCACGTGAAATTAGGGGGATTTGAGTCATCATAAATATTGTAACGTAAGATAAGAAATCTAGAACAAGTCATTTTGACCCGTTTGGTTAACACGTTGACTGCCACAGTGAAAACGGACGTGGGTAGTCAGACACGCTGAAATCCTAATTATTAACAATACAATCAACTAATTTTCAAATTTAACCTTTCAATTCGATAGCTAGCATTATTAGCTTAATGATAACGCTATCCGTGGTTTGTTTCATCATTTCTTTTATTAATTATTTGATTGTAAAAAATTTCGGGTGCCGGTCACCGGTGACCCCCGTGACAGCCAACGTGTTAAATAATTTAGCCACAAATTTATCCAAAATCAAATAACATTTTGCTTTCGAAAAACATACATATATTTCCAAATATTTGAATAATCTTTACCAATAAATCAATATTAATCCTCCGGTAATACCGTTCCTTTTCGAGGAAAGCCAACGTTAAACTCAATCTCGCAAAGATCAACAAAATGAACAAATCGATAATCTACGTTCCACCATATAATTCCCACCTCTCTCTTTGCCGATCTCTATAAAAATACCATTACCTCGCAAAAAGCATTTCGCTCGTCGGAAATGCCGCCCACCGAGGCAAAGAATTAAGTGGTCCGATCGCGCGAAAGTGTTTCAGACGAGAAAATACCGTGAATCGGGCAATGTTTCATCGGGGAGGAAAGAAAAATCAATGGTTAGGTGTGCTCGTCGAACGTCTTCTTCCGGGGATTCTCTTCCTCGCGAAGTTGTCTGGCGACGACACTATTTCCATGCACGTATATTTCCCGCCATTATCAGAACCATAAATGATATAGTTACCGAACGGGAATATCGGTTCGCGAGCAAGCAGTTTGCTGACGTAGAGGTAAGTAACCTGATAAATTACAGGTACGATACTTTATATTCTTAAAGTAAATTCGATCTGTACTTACAAATATAATTTTCAATATTTTGGAGGGATTTGAACAAAATATTGATTGAAATTCTAATTCGATATGTTCGGTTCAACTAAATTCTTCGAAAAGTTCGTTGCATCAAAGCTCCCCGAAACGTTAGGCAAACATTTCGAGCGTGTCGAGGGCGGAAACGTCGAGCCGGTTTCCGGGAATATTTTACATCGAGTTAACGTTGGGAGGCGTAGGGTGGTCGCAATTTCTAGCTTTTCACGGTTAAAAATTTTTCACCTGAATTTCCCTTACCCATCCTCCTCTTTTCTTTTTTATTTCCGCTCTTTTTTCCTCACTGGAAAATTCAAACGCGGAATCCGGGCATAATGCCGATCAATTTTGTCCTCTCACTCGCAGACGACACTTCATGCGCGCGAACGTGTATGCGTCGACGTATTGTAAACGACTACACGTTTTCGTACAGATCGATTATTACAACAATGAGACTGCACTCGATAAAATGTGCTATCAGCTTGTCGGCTGGTATTACTCGGAAGCCACCGTTCGGTAAGGGGTTGTCGAGGACAAGAAACGAGGGTAGGGAAATAAAGATTCTCGTCCGAAATATAATACTATGTTTATTTTGCCATTAATTTTCAAAAGCTCGACAATTATATTTCCTATTGTTAACCCTTGGATGGTGGACCATTGATGGAACAATAATTTAAACTAAACTCTTCTACTTTATTTCATTTCCATTCCCCGAGTTTTCTATTATCATTCCGAATGACATTATTTGCCGATCTATGAAAGTGTAACAAAATATTGGAACTCCAGTGCTTTCGAGTAATAACATCGAAATCCCGCAGAAACACAGATGTAAATATTATATTTATATCGATGGAAAATATTCTGACAAGTGTCAAAATTGTCCCTTTGCAACAAATATTCTTCTTCGTTTTCCTCGCCTCGCTTTCCGGACAAGTTGACTTACCAGAAACGGAAATTCCTTTATCTTTCGGCGGTTTGTTGCCGAAGGAACTCGTTCGATGAGAATGGGGATAAAGATGAAGGATACGGATAAAGGAAACTTGTATGATTCACGATGTTCTGGGAGAAGGATGTGGAATAAAATAGGAAGGGAAAGAATTTGAAGAAGGAACGTTAAGATAGCGAGAAGAAATAACAAGCTGGATAATGAAGTAGTACAACGAAGAATGGAGCCTATCGGGAAGAAAGATTGCGAACAGAAAGAAACTTGGGATAGGGAAAAAAAGAATCTTCCGATGAAAGAACTCGAAGAGAAGAGTGGAGTGCACTGAAGATCAAAGGAAAAGACAAGAAAGGGTATATCTGCCGTTGTTATTACACAGCCTGTTTTAAAAGTTCTAAGAACTTCTTATTTCTCTCTTCTTTTTAATAGTCTGCATCGCTAATAAATTGTATTTTTTAAATAAAAAGAAATTTTAGAAATTTCGATAAGGCGGAAAATTTGAGTTATTAATTATAAAATAAACATTGACGAGGCAACTATAGTGTTCGTATTAAAAAAAAAATCAATAAATCATTTAACTACATTTCCATAGAAAGAAATATACTTTCCAAAAAGAGCAACCTTTCATCGTTCGTTTTTAATTTCTTTCAAATTTCCACTGAAAAAATTGCGATCAAAGCTAACCTTCCTGGACACATCTCATGAACCGGAAGCCAGTTTCAACTGGTTCCCTAAATAGCCACCAAAGGGTCGAGCAAACGAGTGTCACTCGAAGGTGAAACTCGTCCTCGAGCACCGATTGCCCCTCTTCTAAATCCATTTAATATACAACGTTGTCGTCGTCGACGAACTGAATCGAATTTTCTGAAAGCGTTGTCGGAGGCGAGCTCAAAAGCTGGCGCACACTGGGAACCGTCTTTTTACCTTGCTGCAAAGGGTTAAACGTAAAGTTTGCGGCGAAACGCAGCGTCGTTCAGTCAAGATTTAATTAATCGAGAACATATCGAACGTTCACTGCTAGTCGAGAGGGAAGGAAACAATCGTCCTTTGTTCGCAATTTAAATCGAAATCCATTACAGTATACAAAAGCTAATTCAATTTCAGCGAACGTTGTTGTACAAATCTTGATAATACTTTTAGTACAATATTAAGTGAACAATTGATCAAATTTCCTTGGATCGATTGTTCCAATATTTGTTTAAAAATTGATGCTTCGTAAAACAAGCTGTCAATAAATATACGAAGACACGCAAAATTTTACACAACAGATAGCTCCGAAGATAGAGGGAAGCGAGTAGTTAATAACGCGTTTGGTTGCAACGCGATATCTTAATTAATTCTTGAGATGCAAGGCTTCGAAGTTTGAACGGCTTTCTATTAAAAATTAATTTAGTCCTGACATTGCAAGGACCCATTTTCGAGCCTCGCAATCGTCCTAGTTCCAAGAAAATTCTACAATAATCATGTCCCTTCGCATTCGTCACTCCGTGGGGTATTTACCTGCAAATCCACCCTGGTTTCGCAGAGATCGCCCGTGTATCCAAGTGGACAGAGACAAACAGCAGTATCCCCTCCGGTGGTCAAGCATTTTCCCCCATGGGAACAGGGCACCTTGCTGCATCTATCCGCGGTGCATTCCTCTGTAATCATAATAAATAATTGATACAATTACAGGTTAACGTCAGCTCACTTCATAAACTGCCATAAAAGGATGAACGAGGGATAAATTGTCAACATCTCGATATGGTACATGATTTCTCATAAAATATTCGACGAAATTTGACCGCGAATCGTAGATAGACTTTTCAGTTTTAATTAAATGATTGAACGAAACGACAAGTCAGTGGCGTGAATATTTGACGAAAATACGACAGCTTTGGTAGACACGCTCTTTCCGTTATTACCTCGACCGGAAACCAGCGGGATGTCTACGGAATTATCTTCCGCCGTGGTCGTTCGCCTCGATCGGAAATTTCTGCCGAACGGAAAAACGGATTTTCTTTTCTTTTTCACGATGGAGATTGAGGGAAAATGGGTCGTGGTTGGTTCGAGCCTCTCCGAAGATCGATCCGTCGATTTCTCGATCGCGAACACGGTTGAAAAGGCGACGACGTTCTCGCTGCATTATTGATTTTGCCGAAAGCTTTGTCGATGCATTCTTATTCTTTTTCTCGTTACATTGGCAGTAGAATTCACGTGGTACACGACGCAGTGGGTTAGTGATTTCGTATTGATATAAAAATTCTAGCCGAATATTTATTCGATCAAAGTTTGGTAATTCGAATTCTTCGTTTCGTTGCTTTTGATTTTATTTCGCTCGTGAATCACAATTCGAAGCTCTCGAAACTTTTACATAATATTAATCGTTAGAATTTCTTCTCTCGGGAGTGGAATACTTCGGTTACAAAGGATAAAGTAGGTGTTTTTCTTTTGATAGAAAAATATTCAACAACAGAATACTTTTAACGCTAGAACTACCGAAGTTTTATGTATATTGACTTTCAAGTAGAAAATAAAATGGTAAAGTGAATAAATAAAGAAAAATTAACACACATTTTAATAAAAGTAGTTTTAGTGTTGAACTCTTATCGTGTAATGTGCGTAGTAGGTTTTCCTGAAAACGGCGATCAATATCTCGAAAGCAACCAGAAGTTACTCTTTTCTCACCTGTTCCTTGTTCGAGCTCCCTCGTGAATCTGGTTAAATTGAGATCGGCTAAGAATTCTTCCAGTGTTACTTCTTTTCCTATTTTCAACCTCCCTCTACGCCCGAACGCGATCCCCTTTGTCTTCGCAACTTTTCTTAATAACATCCTGAAAGTTTCGCGAGGAGTTTCCTGTTGACGCTCGCTAGGGACATAATGCGAACGTCCGACGTCGACTTTTCTCCTGTTTTCCAACTTCAAATATACTTCAACACCCTTCTCACATCAATTGTTCTTTGTTTCGTTTGAGAGAAACACTCGAACGTTAAGGCTAATCGTGTTATCGACCCTCGGTTGGCATTTTGGGCTCGTCAGACCCGTGATTACAGTAAACTTCACTTTTACTATCGTTGTAAAATTAGTAATTCGTAGCTGAGTAGTAGCTTCGTTGTAATTAAAACTCTAAGTACATTATAGACAGTGGTGTAAAAAAAAGTGAACTTTTCATAAGATATATAATTGAAGGAAAGCGCAGATTAATTGCGTTAGCTCAAAAATAACCAATCAAACTTAAATCATTTGTGTTGTATATTTAACACGTTCCGTGCCGTACCGTTTTTTGTAGACTCCGTTCACGCGGCACGGAACGTGTTAAACGGTTTAAGAATAAAATTCAACCTTCCTAGTAAAATACAATAAAACCAATGACGTGGTAGGTAAAAATAATCTCTGCAAAGACTTCATTTTTCTCTTGCCACGTTTCATCAAGCACGATTAGTCGACCTTCCATCCGAGCAGGTAAATAATGGAAAGGAGTTTGGCCGATGTATCAGAAGTTCTCGAAAGGAAGTTACCCGGCATCGTCGAAAATTTAATGCGCCCCACAGCCGATAACGTATCGAGTCTCGAAACTCGCAAAGTCTGCCTACGCTGCTGTACGCTCGCTAATGCATAGGGAATTTCGTTCGCCGGGGAAGAAAATGGGTGGCAAAAAAGGAACGAGTAAATTGGGAAAGTTCGATCGAAGTGATCTCGGTCGGCGGCGAGTTCACCAACCCCTGCTTCGCCGTCTAAAGTAACCCACCTTCGTCGAAAATCGGCAATTTTATCTATTTATACCGAAGCTCGTTCTCTTCACTCGAGAACGATCATTTATATACATTGCGATCGATTTTATAAATTATATTTCAATTAACCCTTCGATGGCGAATCATCGTTTTATATTATTGCCATTCCACGAATTTTCTGTTGGAAAATTTTAATCGAAGTACCATATTTCCTTCGTCCGGGTCACGATCGACCCAGAAATACATTTCAATTAATTTCTACATCAATATTTACAGTATTCGACTATCCGTAACGTGTCAGTGCCGTATCCGCTCAGTTTCGTGATTTCCGTCAGTGTCAGTGACGTTAAATATTTTTCTATTGTTTTCGAATGGACATGTTTACACGCTCTGTTTTACTTCAGCATCCGTTCTGTGATATTTGTATTTAGTCCCAGTGAATAGTAATATCAAAGAAATTATATTTTTTTTTAGGTCAGATCGTAGATTTCGATGCAAATAGAATATTATGTATATTGTGTAATTTTTTATATCAACTCTTTAAGTTGACAAATTTTCCGGTTAAAAGTGAAAATTTGAAAACAATACTTTAACGACACAATACACGCTAATATAAACTGAGAATCATAAAATATGAAAAATGTTATGAAAATTCTATGTTCCTGTGCTTTCATTATATTTACGTACAAATATTACTCTCAAGTATCGTTTGAATTTGATTAGATTGTTCAAATATCACAAGCAGATGATAAAATGTTTCTTATATTCTTATTTCACGAAGGATCATTCACTCCCCGAGTCTTATACCCACTTATTGAATAAAAATGTCGATGGACTCTCACCTTGTTCATTCCTATTGCTTTTGAATTTTACGATCTTCCTCCTTCGTACTTCATCTTTCTGTTTTAACGAATGCGGTTAGCGAAGTTTCTACCATCTCCTTCTTTCGTGCGTTTCCGTTTCTGTTTCAACGACTTCCATTCCTCCTTAACCTCCTTGTTAAACTTTTCAAACAGCTTGAAATGGAGTCGTTCGGACGAAAACGACTATTGCATACTAATTACACTGTTCTCTTCTCGCGACTCGAATACTAATATATTCGATAATACATACGGTGCCTATCAAAAGTTCGGGGCCACCTAAATAATTTTTGAATGGTTTGGAATATAGGATTGAAATTTTTAGGGATTCGATGGGATCACAGAATCTATTATTTAACCGCAAAAACACTCGACTTCAAACTCCCGGGGGACGGGTGGAAGGGGGAGTCAAAAAATCTTAAATGACACGTGGGGTTGAATTAGGGCTTATTCGAAAGGGCTTTTCTAGACGAAAACAACGCGCAGTCGCTGAGGTCTCTACGTTTTTTCTTGACAGAGTTATGATTATTTGAACATTTGAAATATTCATTTAAGACTTTTTTGCTCCCCCCCCCCCCCCCCCCCCCCCCCCCCAGGGAGTGTGGAGGTGAGTGTTTTTGTAGTTAAATAATAGATTTTGTGATCCCATTGAATCCCTGAAAATTTCAATCCTATATTCCAAACCATTCAAAAATTGTTTAGGTGGCCCCGAACTTTTGGTAGGCACTGTATGTTACTACAGAAACATCGTATTTGTCAAGATTGTCACGAATTTTTCCATAATTTGAAACGCTATTAATTTGATTCAACCCTTTGGAAATTCTTTACTCTGCAACGTTTACAAGAATATTTTCCGTCAGAACGTTTATAATTTAACCTGCAATAATAAGAACCTTCACGATCCGCGTAATCCTAAAAATCTTATTCTCTTATTTGCAAGTTTATATCGACAACCGTCAACTGTTGAAGTAATCGTTTGTCAGAATTCCAGCGGATCGGACGTCAAAAATAAAGTCTCATCGTTCGTCACCACGCTCACGAAATCGATCTTTCCATGCTGTTCGACTTCGTTACACGCGAAATACCAGGAATCGAACAAAGTGTCGAGTCACGATAGTAACACGGGCTCGCGTATAATTACTCTTCCCCGTCGATAATGGACCCTTCGGGTCGAGTTTATTTCGCGGGTCGGGCGGACAGAAAGAAAGGGAAAAAATGAAGTGGCCACGATGACAGGGACGTTCAGTTTGTTTGTCGAAGGAACCCTGACGCGGTGCTGGCGCGATGACGTTGCCACGGTAATTGATTAACACTTGATAATTAACGCGACGCGCTCGATACCCTCTTGTCCCAACTTTGATCGTCGGCTAATTAACCGGCGCAAAAGTGCACTCCCTTTCCCTCAGAATTTCGACAAGTGCCATTCCAACGGATCAGCGTAAATTATAAGGTAACACGTTATGAAAATAATTCTTTCCTGTTCTGTTATGGAT
Organism: Stelis phaeoptera; assembly: GCA_943735885.1. Taxonomy (NCBI): domain Eukaryota; kingdom Metazoa; phylum Arthropoda; class Insecta; order Hymenoptera; family Megachilidae; genus Stelis; species Stelis phaeoptera. The sequence continues at coordinate 5,313,522 of OX030939.1, read as the reverse complement.
GGATCACCAATTGAATCATTAAAAAATTGAAACAATTTTCTTTTTTCTATAAAATGATAATCTAGCATCTCGAAATTATAATCTTGAAGTTGTATAACGAAATTCGAGGTCTGTTCAAGAAATGATTTCATATCGCTTTGGATTGATTTTGTTACGAAATAAAATAAATTGTTTTCTTAACGAAAGAAACGAATATATATCATTTTTATAATAAACCGTTTAAAATTTGATTCGACAGATTAAATCGTCATGGAGTGAAAAATTTGAATATCAGAAATGAACATACTCGTTGATGCATCGGACACAATGAAACGTTGCACGGTTTCGTAACAAAATTTATGTGACACCTGTTGTGTTCGGCTGCACAGCCGTTAATTCGAGCGGCCAATATAGCGTGGCTTCCGCCACCAGAACGAAAATGTAACTTTGAAGCAGCTAATTATGGTTCGCGATATTTTATCCACGCAATCGTTGGTCCTGGAATCACGATCTCGTGCGGGGTCAATGGAGCGAAACGAGTCGCTGTTCTGTAAATTCTGTACACAGAAAAAATACGAAACTTTGACTTCAATTAATCGAATCGTCATAGCAAATAATTTATTTATTTTTTTTTTTTGGAAGGTACAGGATGCAACGATGTTAAACGTTGGATTCTCAAATAATTACGTTCTAATTTCTAATTAGAGCTTGTCGTATTCGTGTACAACAGGAATTGTTAATTTTACATGCATTTCAATCTTTCGCAACGACGACGATCAAAGTCCAAATACACGTGGCTCGAGGGATAGCGAATAACTCGGTCGGTTCGTAATATATTTGATTGAAAAAATTCAAGAACAAGGGAAAAAGATAGATCTACGTCCTGTAAAAATATCGAAACATTCTACTCGGTAATTATCCAGCAAAAAAATTCATCACAAACTGACAGGTAAACCTGTTTCAACTGCAATTCAGAGCTGAAACAATTGCCTTCTTAACACCGCACCATGTATTAACGTCTGTTAGCTGTTTTCCAAAATAAAAGGAACAACAACGATTTTAATCAATGAAACGCCTCGTCGTGCAGGAAGAAAATAATTTACTTATCCCGAGAATATAAGGCAAGGGACACGGACGGTTCACAAAGGACGGGGATATGTACAGACGATTTGCTTTGATATCATTCGAAGCATTTCCTTTTAACCCTTTCAAACCACGTACAGCTCGTTTTTCTCCACGCGGAGAGAAGAGGAAGACGTACCGCAGAGGGCCAAAAAATGCATTGGTACCGGAGAGTGCGACCCCTTTGATGTATTGTGCATTCTGGTCGAGAATGGAGATGCGCGCGACGGAGTGGTCGGACGTCCATCGTCCGGACAGAAACCGGGAACAACTTTAAAGGCTATCCTCCCGAGGGAGGTTACGCCTCAGGGGATTACACGTATCTACTTCAGTCTTTCAATGGAGATTTCGTAGTCCATAGAACGTTATCGGGCCACGTTCTTTCCCGTTCCGCGATAAGACAACCGCGGTAACTTAGAATCGACGACTTTATTTCTGACCGATTATTTCGTCCGTTCAGGCGAATCGTAGACGAGATTTAATAGTTTTAGAGGATTAGAGGAATTACGTACATGGCGTCATGGATCAATTATTTAATGGATTGTTTGATATTTTGTGGGAGAGCGTCGAATCGCTTTTTGGCGAGATTTTAATTTAAGATTTCTTCATTTTTCTTCGTGAATTCTTAGGAATCTAAACACTTCTGAATATTATATTTTTAGGAATTTAGGAAATTTGCAATTTTATATATTGAGGAAAATATGAAACTTTAGATTATATTTTTAGGTATTTAGGAAATTTGCAATTTTATATATCGAGGAAAATACGAAACTTTAGAATATTATATTTTTAGGAATTTAGGAACTTTGATATATTATATTTTCAGGAATATGGAAATTTTCCAATGCCACATTTTTAGGAACTTGGAAACTAGAATATTCTATTTTTAAGAATTCAAGAATTTTCCAATTCTATAATTCTAGGAACTTAGAAATTTCGCGATATTATATTACTTTACGTACACATATTAGAATATTATACCTTAGGAATTTAAATACCGTGTATCTAGAAATTTATAAATTTTAGAATATTCCGACATTCTAAATGCTAGATGACATCCTATAAGATAACAAGATTAATAAATCAAAACAATATGTTTATTTAGCGTTTTATGAATTGAACAATTCAATTCACCTAGATTTCCATCACAATTTGAAACATTCATTTTCCAAGAAATAAAAAAACGAAGAAAATGATTTAAAAAGGCGTTTTTACGAAAGAAGAAAATTTATTTCCCGAAAGAACAATCATTCGTAAGGATTTAATTAATAAATTGTACTTACCGACGTCGAAACCATTGGCTGCGTCTCCCTGCGGTGCAAGGGGGAAACGATAACGGTGTTCATTGGCTTCCAGATGCCGGACGCAACCCTTAAATCCGGTTCTAACAGGAAGTCGGTCGAGACCGGTTGTGTTTCCGGGACCACCGACGAACAACGGCTCGCGGAAGGTAATCCTCGCAAACAAACCCTGAAATCAGATTCAGAACGGTCCGATTCATGCAACCATGGAAAGCTGTTATAATTCGCGACGGTTTATTATACGAAAGCTAACCCTCGCCTCGGTAAGTTTGATTGCGCCCGCGTCAACTTTCACAACAAATTGCCTTCGTGAAATTTTGCAATTTCGAACTTTTAGATTTGGAAATTTGGAAATTTAAAATTTAGAAATTTGAGATTTGGAAAGTTGGAAATTTGAGATTTGAAAGTTCGCAATTTGGAAATTTAAAATTTAGAAATTTGAGATTTGGAAAGTTGGAAATTTCAGATTTGAAAGTTCGAAATTTAGAAATTTGAGAGTTGGAAAGCTGGAAATTTAAAATTTAGAAATTTGAGAGTTGGAAAGCTGGAAATTTAAAATTTAGAAATTTGAGATTTGGTAAGTTGTAAATTTGAGATTTGAAAATTAGGAATTTGGAAATTTAAAATTTAGAAATTTCAGATTTGAAAGTTCGAAATTTAGAAATTTGAGAGTTGGAAAGCTGGAAATTTAAAATTTAGAAATTTGAGATTTGGAAAGTTGTAAATTTGAGATTTGAAAATTCGGAATTTGGAAATTTAACTACTCCCACCACGTGTCTTAAACTAGAAGCATCGATTTACAAAAGTTCTATCGTAGCTAAGTTCGCTTAAAACCAGGGTCCCTTAATTTACGATACCACATTTACATGTTTATACGATTAAGTAAAAATGAAAAGGCGAAAAAAGAGATTTGAAACAATCCTTGCCTATCAAACGTTACGTGTCGCAGACTTCCTTCGAACTGAATATTCTCTGTACGGGACAAAATCATGCAAAGATGGCCCACGGTAACGTGTCCTCGCCACGTAGAAAATAACCTGGGGGATGCATAACGGTGGCGGTTGAAATGCTAGGAACGTCGACGACGACGACATCGACACGCGCTGAAGATGGCAGCAATTTGCTTGGATTATGCATCCAAGGTGTCCTATATTTGCCTTACACGACGTCTACACTGGGACGAGAGTTTCTTGCATCCTCGTACCCCCTTGTTTGCATGCGGACGTATCAAATACAACCCCTCAACCCTTATCGGTGGGAGTCGACGCGCGAATTTTGGCATCCAGTTTCGAAGTTAATGCACTTCTGGAGAAGTCGCGAAACTTTCGACCACACGCCTTCCCCTCTCCTCGTCTGAATCGCTCTGAAAGGTTTTTGCCAACTAAGGCCGTCGGAATTCTCGAATCAGCTCGAATATTCTAGCGGCTCGCGAGCCGAGCCGAGTATCCGAATCGCTCGGAACTCGGAAGAAGCGGGCAAACTCGAAGGAAAGGAATAGTTGCTCGGTTTATTCGAGTCGCTCGCTTTTCCGAGTTCCGAACGGCTCGTTTCTACCGAGCCGCTCGCTTGTTTCGGGTACTCGACCCCTCACCCTCGTTTACAGAGACCTTCGCCCTTTATAGATTTGGACGAAAAGTAATTGATTGATTTCGACGAGGAAATATACTATGATAAAACAAAATACGTACGAATAAAGTGCAAGATTATTTAACGAAATAAAAGGGAAAAGTTAGCGACCCTGTTTAACTGAATTTCCAATTTTTCTTTCCTTTAAAAGCAGCAGGAAGTAGCGGTTTGTCTTCAAAAGAAAGCATTGTAAAGACGACTTTTTCTGTAATTAAAATAGAAATAAAAATCGTGTCGACAGAGTGGCAGGCGCGTTTGTTCAACGTTAACATAAACAAAGACACGGGTTTCTTTTCTCGACATTACTCGCGAAGTAACGATAACTTATAATTGACTTCTGAAGTTTAATTTCATTTAATCTACGCTCCTAACCGCCTCGCTTACCTTGCATTCGGCTCGAATGCTTCTCCTTGGTAATTATCAGAATTGGACCGGTGTTGTTTCGCTTCAGGACGTAAGCGACTTAAAAGTTTGCCTACCGTTCAATCCGTCGCTGCAAGCTGTGCTGTTTTATGCAGAAAATTAGTAGGAATCAATCTTGGTTTATTTAGCATGGAATGAATCTCAGCTTGGACAAAGATTGATCCTCGACGAAACGTAAGTATCATGGGAAATGATTATAACATTAACTATTGGATATATTAGGTAAAGTGAAGAGAAATGTCGTTGTTTTTGCAATGCGAAAAAATTTTGTTAAAGAAAAAAAAAGAAATTCTTTTGTTTAAAATAAAAAAAAAAGAAAAGATTAAAAGAAAAGTATGAAAAATCATTTACACTGCGACAAATTAGACAGAAAATCTTAAGATTATCCTTGGCCCCCAACTAATCTTCGTCCCGGTCTCGATAACAAGCTTTCCCCATTAAAACCGACGAAACGTATCAACGAAATGACTTTCAACCAGCCAACTTTCCAATAGGCTATTCGTAATTGTATAAAGTTCGAACGATCGATGCCTCTTCCCCGGTGAAAAGCTACGGGGAAACTTGACGGAAACTTTTGCCAGATTCGTTTGATCCGTCTCGAGGAATCTTTTGATCGAAAGATGGGGTCTGCGGTGGCCTATTACGAAAACATCCTGAAGAAAATCTTCCACTAGATGATCTGTGCAAACGGGATCCTGATAACTCGTTTATTTTTGACGATACTCGAAAACGGATAAGAACAATCTCAATTTCTGATAAGACATCATTTTTAACCAACTTCGAAAAGGAGGAGATTACTCAATTCGACATGTATGTTAATTTTTTTTTTTTTAATGTATAGTCATCGATTACTCCAAGATGGATGGACCAATCGGAACGAAACCTTTTGCATCTTGTACAGTATGACGTTAATAATACGTGTGATAGATATTTATAATAATATTCTATTGTTAGAAGCAATTGAAAGTCAGAAACTACGTTAAACTGCATAAGAAACGCGTATTAAAATTACTAAAAGTTCAAAGGGCTGCCAACAAAGTCCTGTTTCGAATTTCGGTATAAAGTTAGATTTGTAAGAAAGCAGAAATCTTCCCCTTTAATTCGGTTTTTGATTTACATCGATATCTTTATCCGTTCCTGAGATATCGTCGTGTAAAGACAAACGTAATTTTTGTCGAATTTCGCTGCCGCCTCACGCTTGGACCCAGACAGCGAGTGTCTAGCGTAGCGGTCACGTGGTCACTGTTTACGTCTAACCCTTTACTATTCCTGGAAATGCGTATATGAAATTCCTAGAAAAAAGTCTGCGGCCCATTCGGGATTACCCTCGTACGCGCCGGCCGCTATACAAACTTTGAAGCCCTATATCTCAGGAACTAATTAAGATATCGCGTTACAACAAATTGCGTTATTATGTACGCACTTTCCTCTATCTTCTGAGCTACCTACTGCGTAAAATTTAGGCATGTTTTTTTTTATATTTATATATTAATAGTTCTCGTGTAGGAGATTTAAAAGAGGCAAGGTGATTAATTTTATGTTCTTGAAACCGAATGGTATATTTATTTTACAGTTAGAATTTCTTTATAACTTGTAAGCGTAATGAACATAGAAAATTAATGGTCTTTGTCATACGTGTGGTTTATCTTACAAATGATTAATTCCTTTACGCAGAAAAAAAGAAGCAAAGGTAATAAAGTCGATCTTTGTATCTTCTTTCTATCTTTCTTTTTAAGGTCAACTGTTAAGGTCAACAAGTTGATCATACTTTCTTCTTTTTCTCTATATTCAAAAATAAGCGAGTTATTCAAGGTTTCAGTTGCCTCGTCTTCCATATTTAAGGCGCAACGGCAACGAAACGATTAATGTCGAGACACGGAAAATCTTCTAAATATCAGGGTAAATGAGATTCGTCTGGGTCTCGGTTATGAAAAGACACGCTCTTTCGGAAATTCAAACACGACCTGTGTTTCCCTTTGATGTTTCGCCGGTCGTTTCATCGTGTGGAGAAATTCATTTCTGAAACGCGTGATGTCTCGTCGAACGTGGATAGGGTTGGTGAAAAGTATAAAGAAAACTATGTATGAAATTATCTTCATAGATTCTTTTAATCTTTAAATGCAACGTGTTATTAGCTAGAGCCTTCCAGAAACCAAACCAGATATTATTCTCTTCCTTAATTTTCTATATTTTGAAATTTCGCATTTTAGAATACTCTGCTAAATTAAATATGACGCCTCAGAGGCACCAGTCGAGCGCAAAGGGTTAATTTTTCAATTTAATCATATTTTATACACACGTTGCAAATATTTCGCGACGAACCTGTTTTTCGAATAAAACCAAACTTAATCGTAGAATTTCAAAATAAAAGGGTTAAAGAATAACTTCAGAAAAATATTAGGTAAAGCAGCCAAATTTAAATCAAAGCAGTCAAAATTTTATACAAAAGAGGAACCGAACAGTTGCTTATAAGTTGTGACAAGATATTGTAAATAACCATGGAAATTATCTGTCAGTAAAAGCTTTACTTTTACAGATATTTCGACCCAATTCGCAACCAATTTATGTTTAGTATTTAATTATTGTAAATATAACAATTAAACAAACCTACGTGCTTTGTTCTATACTGCATTTTGTATAATGCCTCAATCTTTTAGCAGAAATATTTTCTTACAGAATTAAATTTGTCCTAAACATATATTTTCAGCGCATCAAATAAATATGTCTGAATGTACCACCGGTGGTACACATGAGGAAATCAAACGAACAGAACGAACAAAACAAGTCTGCGAAATAAACGAAACGAATGAAAAACGAAAGAGCAATCAATAGAGACCCCCCGAGTACAGTGGACGAAACACGACAGAAATTATTTAACAAAAGAGAGGGGAAAAATGAGAATATTTGTTTAACGAAATATCAAATCGTCATGGTGGTACGAAACGCTTAATTGTGGTCGTGCGAAAAACCATTTCGTGCAACGGGTCGCTTTCATAAACTCGTTTCTCTTCTTTTTCCTGAACTACTACGTTGTACCACGAAGAAAAGGGTATAAAAAATAACAAAACAGAGGGCGAACAAAAATTAAAGGAGCTGCGAAAAGTAGTGCTAGTTATTCTGTGACCCGTTACACAGTCGAGAAAATTAGATACTCAAGAAACGTGCTTTGTATACCAGCTACACCTTACAATTACGTTCTTACGTCAGAGTTTCTTTCGATTGAACAAATCATAAGCGTAACGGGAGAAGAATTATTCATAAAATGTGTTAATAAGATTCGTTTATTCTGTGGAATGTAATATTGTAATTGATCAGGTTGTAACATATTATATGAAATGTTCGGTTTTGTTTCAGCAATTCGTGTCTTCGAGATGTTTTATATATCGACTCGAAGCTTAGAATCTCCTTTTTGGTGGATAATTTTAATTTTCAATATTTAACATATTTTGACGGTTATTTTTCAAGCTTTTGCGAAATATGTATCAACATGATTCGTTGAAGAAAATGTGCAGATTCCGATTCATATATTAAAGGACCACGATTTATTATGATTGTTATGATTTATTATTCGATGAAGCACGAATAATCGTGATCTTTCCGAAAATTGATGAAACGAAAGTAGAAAACTTGTAATTTCTTGAAAAAGTGTATTCCAATCACCAATATAACCAATATAACAATCTAATATTAACGAAATTATCGAAAATATTTGTTGCCTTTTGTAAGCACAATTTTTCGTTTCATTTTTCTGCAAATTTGGTCTATCGCCTGCGAATTGTTATTAAAACTGATAATTCCACAGTAAAGTTAATCATTAAATGTCAGTAAATACAAAGAAATTTTTGTTTACTCCCGATACACAAGTTTCTTTTAAATTTTGGAAATGTATCTGTTGGATCCAAAATTGACAAAAATCATGCAACCAAGGACTGATAATTCCATGAACGACTGTTCTGCTTTAAAAAGGCATAAAGAAAAAAAAATTGGAGTAGTCTGGAGACAGTAGACAAAAGTTTTTTAATACAGCCATGAAACTTTGGTGTAAACCATTTATCTGTTATGACTGTCCATAAAGTTTCCGAGTTCATTCATCGTCACGAACAGGGTTTTTCGTCTCTGAAACTGAAAAACTTCAACAGAACTCGTGCAATTCTCTCGTCCCTGTTGTGATAAAACAATTTTCGCGAAGCAACTAACAAGTTCTTCACGCGAGGCAACGCTGATACCTGAATTTCATAAACAACCCCCTAACCATGAAACACAGTAAACGTATCCGGCAGATGGAAAATACGAACGAAATATTAAGCGTAGGGGAAAATTCTGTACTTTCTTTTCATTTTCTTAACTTTGGAAGCATCCAATACGTTCAGGGAAGATGCGGTGACACAAACGGGGTTGTGGAGATTCTGTGACTTGAAATAAGACAAGGCAAAATGTATCGTGGTTTAAAAGTGGTGAAAAATATTTTTAGTAAGTTACGAATATTGGAATACTTTGAAATATATTTTTAGAAATCTGGAAACCTTGATACATGGTTTTAACAACTCAGAAATATCGAAATATTATATTCTTAGAGAAGCTTGGAAGTATATTTCTAACATACGTATATCTTGGAAGCTTCGAAATATATTTTTATTAACTTTTATATTTTTAGAAATTTAAAAACTTGGAAGCATATTTCGAGCATACGTATATTTTGGAAACTTCGAAATATATTTTTATTAACTTAGGAATACTCAAATATTATATTTTTACGAATTTAGAAGTTATTTCTAACATACGTATATTTTGGAAACTTCGAAATATATTTTTATTAACTTAGGAATACTCAAATATTATATTTTTACAAATTTAGAAGCTTGGAAGTATATTTCTTACGTACGTATATTTTAGAAACTTCGAAATATATTTTTATTAACTTATTGTTAGGAATATTCAAACATTATATTCTTAGAAATTTAGAAGCTTGCAAGTATATTTTTATTAACTGAGGAATATCCAAATATTATATTCTTAGAAATTTAGAAGCTTGGAAGTATATTTCTAACATACGTATATTTTTGAAACCTCGAAATATATTTTAATTAGCTTAAGAACACCCAAACATTATATTCTTAGAAATTCAGAATTTCAAAAATATATTTCTAATGTACCAGCGATATACTTTGCCCACGAGCGTTTTACAACAAAAAGGATAAATGACTTCGAATTTATAAGAAAAGAAAGAAAGACCACGGAACTTTTTCTTAGACTTAATAAAACAGGAGCCTTATAAAGATCTGAAGAATAAAGGGTTGGTTCATCTGTTTTTTGAGTTATGCCGCGACTACCTGAAGAAACATAAGAAGAAGACAAGCGGAAAGAAGAGGCTAGTGAAGAAAAAAAAAAGAAAAAAAGGAACGTTAAGGGGCGAGGGAGAAGGGAGAGGGTTGGCTCCTCTAATTACAACGCCGTCGTTAGGACACCGAGTGCTTAATGGCACTTCCGAACAAAGTGGCCTCGGCTCAGCTCGCGAACCCATTCCACGGCTGATTTTAAAGGTAATTAAACTCGCCCTTCAAGGAAGGGCAAAACAGACGGATCTTCTACGAAACCGTCCATCGATTATCGTTTCTTTCGTTCATGCTTCTTGCCGAGGTTCCACGGAAGTGGATCGAGTTGGAACGGAAGCTCCTTGATCCTCTTTGTACCACGGTTTCGTCAGGGGCAGCGTGATACGCAATTAATTCTTTGCTTGTACACTTTATCCGTCGGATTTTCCGCTTGTTTGCCGAGTTTTCCAGCTTCGCCGCCTTTTCCTCCTTATTATTGCCCATTACTATCCAATCGTGACGCAGAAATTCATTTTATTCATCGACCAACTAATGAATACACATAATATCGTCTTGTCACTTCGATGACCACATACATTGTAAAACTCACGCTTTTTGTAATTTGTTTTCTGTCAGGAACAATTCACACACAAATTACATTGTATTCCACGGCTCTAATTATTAACACATTGTTGACCGGTCACGAGTTAATCCGTGTTTTTATGCCCAAACTTTATTTGACCGATCAGGAGTTTTAACCGGGACCCGACATTTTTTACGACCAAACAATTACCAAAAGAAATGATGAAATAAACCACGGATATCGTTATCGTTAAGCTAATAATGCCAGCTATCGAATCGAAAGGTTAAATATGAAAATTAATTGATCGTATTCTTAATAATTAGGATTTCAACGTGTCTGGCTACACACGTCCGTTTTCACCGTGGCAGTCAACGTATTTTTATTTGCCCGCGAATGTCTGACGAAACATTGACTTATTCTACTTCATACCGAGGCGACACCCATGTTGTTCATTTGTTCAGTCATATATGGATTTATGGTTTAGACTACATACGAGTGTTTTATTAGACTAATATATACAAGGTGTGACACGTAATTTGACCACCCGAAATAACTTTTAAATCATCCATAATATAAAAACATGTTTTGACATAGATGTATGATACATGCAACATTTTGTCACTGTCTTGTGCTTTTCACGAAGATATAGGTTATCCTTGTTAATCAATCATCAGTAAAACAAAGGCTTTAATCAGCCTCTTTCCAAGTTCTTGAAAATTTATTATATCGCTACTGTTTATTACGATTAACACGTTGGCTGCCACGGGGGTCACCGGTGACCGGCACCCGAAATTTTTTCCAATCAAATAATTACCAACAGAAATGATAAAATAAACCACGGATAGAGTTAACATCAAGCTAATAATGGTAGCTATCGAATAGAAAAGTTAAATTTGAAAATTAGTTGATTGTATTGTTAATAATTAGGATTTCAGCGTGTCTGACTACCCACGTCCGTTTTCACTGATGCAGGCAACGTGTTAAAAATAATTTTGGTGCCTTGCTACGATATCTAACGATTTCTATTAGTATATTTATATTTATGATAATTCTTCTATTCGTATTAACATTTTTTAAAACGTTTGAGTTTCCATATCACGACCGACTGAACACCGGAAAGGGTTAACCCATTGTGTTTCAATTATTTTATGATAGGATAGAATACAGCTAATCTGCATATAAACTTTGTTAAAGAAAACGAAGGTTAGAAAGATATACTATTTATTTTCACCACTTTTCTTCGTTTCCTATGAAAAATCGGTCTATCGTGAATGATTAAAAATAAGGCAAAAGATCACAGCCAATTACTTCGATTCCTCGAATTTCATCAAACTCTAACGAGCTCGTTCACGGTTGCTGTGCAATTATCAGATAATAGCGAGTCGACAGATCGAAGACTAGCCAAGAAAAAGATGCACGATATTTCTCTACAATTGTTCCACGGAATTCGGCCGTGGACGAAGTTGGCTGTTTTTAAAGGAGCACTCGAGAAGTACTCGTCCACGAAGGAAGCAGTGGCTATTTCTGCTTCTGCTCAGGCGTCGTACCAACTTATTACGAAAGAATTTGCAAGTCTTATGAGAGGAGGCTGAGAGGGAAAGTCTGTGCGCGACCATATATACAGGGTGTCCCAGTTATTTCCCGCCAAACTTTACCAATATATTCTACAGGTCAAAATAACACAAAAATGTCATATAAACGTAGGCTTTTAAATGCTGCATTAAAAAGTTATAAATCAAAATATGAAATGTCTTATTTTTTCTTGTAGAATATGTTGATAAAGTTTGGCGGGGAAAAACTGGGACACCTTGTATGTCTACCTGTGTCTGGGTGAAAGAGAGAGACAGAGAAAAGCAGAAGACGAAAGAAAGGCACAGATTTAGAACGCAGTCAGCTTTGAAAGAGTTTTAATTCGGGAACGAAATATCAGTAAGTTTCGAGCCGTAATTTAACCTTCGCAGGACTGATACTTTTAATTCGAAATTATATTTCAAGGTACCTTACTATGAACGATCGTTTTTAATAGAGAAAAGTTCAAGGAATAGCAAAAGAATTTTTTCGGATTTTTAAAAACGCGATCTTGAATTTGTTTATAATTTTTAATATTGTAAAAGTCATTTTTCAATTCAACAAAAATATACTCTAAAGGAACGATCCTCCTGTATTAAAATAAAAAAAAGAGTAGGACAATAGAATAAATAGTTCCCGAGATAAAAATTCAAATGTACAACCCATTTTCACGAAAATAGGCAAAAATCGGGAAATTTAAAGGGTTACATTTCTCAAACGGTTTCGAAACGAGCAAAATGATGACTTAAACCCCCCCTAATTTCACGCGAACTACGATATATTTAATTTAGAACAAAATCTGAGACATCGATTTGGCGTGGAATTACCCAACACTAGTAATGGAAATTAATTATAATTTCAGGGATTCAAAAAACCTTGGATAGTACTATAATTTTCACGAAACGTTCCTCCTGGTACTTCAAAGGTGGAAAAAGAACGACATTGAATGGTTTCAATTCAAACTGTGAAACGTGTATAAAATTTGTAAGAGTAAAACAGGATTTTACGGATGTTGAAGAGCGTGAACGAGCAGCTGCAAGCGTCAGGATCACGATAAATATTAAACGAAAGGAATAAGTTACAAATATCACGTGTCGGATCGTTTTCCGAGTTAGTAACGTTTCACGTTTCTCCCAAGAGAAATTTTAAGCTCTTCATCACGAACGAGGAAAATTTTCTTTTTTTTTTTTATCGTCTATATGACTCTGTTGGATTCGTGTTTCAATTAAAAATGTTCCAGTCGGAAGTGGTTTTGGTTCACTTTTTGTAACGTTCATTTTAACGACGAACAAAACCGAGCTCCGAAATTCATCGCTTCTTTTTTTGGACAAATAAATATGTGTAGCGTAACAACGCTTTTCCTTTATTCCGAACAAATATAGAATTGCAACTATTGTAATTTCGAAGATTTATTAAATGATTATAAAATTTCTGTCACGTAACAATTTGAAAGGTAGCAACTGTATATTTCTAGGCTTCTAAGTTTCGAAAAGTACAGTGTTCCAAGGTTCTCAAATTTTGAAAATAAAACGTAAGTACTTTAGTAATATAGGTGTTTCTAAATTTTTCAGTTCTCGAAAATATAATGTTTCGATATTTATAAGACGCTGAAAATATATTTTAAGATTTCCAAGTTTCCAAGCCCCGAGTTGCTAAAAATATATTTCGAGATTTTTCAATTCCATAAATATAATTTTACAAAATTTCCAAGTTGGTAGAAGTTTCGCGAATTTTCGCTTCAAAATAAAAATGGGCCAGAAAACAATGTTCAATTATAATTCTATTAAAAATAAAGTTAACAATTCAAATAGTTCCAACACAGATGATAGATCATTAGTTAAATTTTAACACACAACCTCAACGAAAAAAGAAAAAGTAAAAGGAATATGAAGGTTACAAATTTAATTACCCATTTAATCATGGGACACGGTAATATAGATCACGATCCTTTAATTAACCAACAGATCTCATTTCCCTAACCGTCATAGAAATTTTAATAAAATCCTGCACGCAACGGACGTCAGACCCGGCCGACCCAGTTTCATTATGTCAGCGTCCATAAATTAGGGTAAAATTAGCACCTTAGCGCCGACGGGGGTTAGAGGAGATCGATAAACAAGCCGATACTCGATCCGGCAAACCGTGCTGCAACTTTTACAAGTAATGCTGCATTTTACTGATTACACAGGAGGCCTCTGATGTACTTTGCCCATCCTTTTCCATGGGCGTGGTTCCATCTATTCATCGTCTGACCATCTGTCTTTATACGTCTGACCGTTGCCGGTAAACGTTGGGGTGGCGGATGAAAATTGCATAGGGTTTACCAATCCTCTACAATGCCTTCCAAAAGTAGGGGATTATCCATCGATTAAAGCGTGAAGCGAACTGAATTTCTTTTAACCCTTTAACGGTATACGGGAGTCTTGGTAGAATAGAAAGGAAAATACAAAATCAGTAGGAGAAATAAAGATAGATTTTGAAGCGAAGAAACGATATTTCAATATTCTTTATATCATTATATTGCAATTCGGATTTTAAAATCTTGCGAAAAATAAAATCGCACGTTCTTATAAAAGAAATTTCTTCTGGTAAAATTTTTCGAAAAAGGGGCTCTGTGGCGCTCTTAGTAGGCAACAATAATTGCGAAGAAATATTGTTTGTGAAAATTAAATTTTTTATCGGACTGTTGGACATAGCTCTGTCTTTGTTTCCCCTACTGTTTCTTTTTTTTTTAATTCCCTTTCCTTCCTTGCATGCCATCAAACTAAAAGCTTATAATAAATTAATTCATACTCGAATGCGAATTGTGTCCCTGAAATGACCGATTTAATCATGTTAAATGTCCAACGTAGGACCCAGAACGTCAACCCAGTTTTTTTCATTTCTTTAGGAGATCAACGAGAATAATCTTCTCATTTAAGTTCCTCATTTACTGCCCTGTTCGAAATGTTCTTGACGATACTTCCCGTCGATTATTATTTCAATTTCACAATCGGCGACGATAGCTTTTTATCTACCACCGTTCCTTACTGTAGCAGTATTATTCGATCGCATTAAACGAACAACGTAGGTCACTAATTGTCACCTCGAATCTTCGATTAATTTAAATATATAAATGTATAAAACATTTAACACTTTAACTGCCATGTCACCCATATGTGAGCGACACTTGAATTTCCATCGAAATTTGTCGCTTGTGTTATTTAATACCCTTTCAATTACTTAAATAGAAATCGTGGCATTAGGCATTGAAAATTCTGAATAATAGAAATTACGAATAAATTGTAACAATAATAAGCAAAATCCGATAAAAATAAATGCTTTGCCCGACCAAGTATTCAACGCCTTTATCGTGGCAGTGAAGGTGTTAATACGGCAGTTAAACGAAACGATGCTCTTTAAAATTCCAGGTCGGCTGACATCTTTGGAAGATACGAGCAAAACCTTTTCACGACTTCCATGCCATCCTGACCTCGGGTTGCACGTCATCGTTATTCACTTGCAATGCAATCCGGTTCACGATACGAGTCCCCCCTCCTTATTTACGGTAGGTTCGTCATTTTCCAAGGAAATCGTCCGTTTAACGAGAAACGCGATTATTGCACACGAATTGCGGCATGTTAATTACCGGCGACACAGTTTTCCTTCTTTCCTTCTTTTTACCTTCGAAACAACAGTAATTGATGTAACGAGGGTAGTAAGACTGTTGCTTTTTTTTGGGTCGAAGACCAAATTGTAAAACATCGAGTTAACGTATAATTAACGTAAGCGTAAAGTAGAATAAAATTCAATCGTATCCACAAAATGCTCCGATTGCAAAGGGTTAACTTCGTACAGGGAGGCACGGTCGTTCGACCACGACTACTGGGATGAAGTATTCTTACCTTCGATCTTCCTTCAACGCGTTTCTCCTGATTCAGTTGGATCCAAGCGTCCCATCGATGCCTGTACACGGTCAGGGTGTTCCATTCGTTCAGTCTCACTGTTTGCGTGCTCCTGACAGTGCCGACACCGCTGCCACAATCGAACCTTTGGACAAATAATTTCAGTTTACATTCGAACGATCTTGTTCGGAGAACAACGCGTTACGTTAACACACCTTTCTTTTCGATAAAAAGTCAGAATAATCTTCAAATTTTTCAGAAATGCACATCACTTGGTGTAGTACAAGGTTTTTGTGTGTTCTCTTTTTTAATTAACCGTTTGCACTCGAGAGGCGTTTTTAAGGCGATGTATTTAATTTATAGGAGTGTTGTGAAATGTGGAATTTAAATTTCATTCGTATCAGAATATAGAAAATTGAGGCAGGGGTATAAATGTTCTGATATAATGTAATTGAAACTGTAATTTTTATTGTATATTAAAAGTATGACTTTTTTATATAAGCGACACCTTAAAATTAGAAAACAATGATTAGAATATAAAATATAAATTTGAATAAATGCGAAATTTAAGTAAAAATTGAAAAGTGTCCAGAATTAATTCCACTAGTGTATATTAGTTTATTATTTCATTTCATTTTATTATATTGTTCAAAATTTATACATTCTTTTGAAATTCTAATATTCGTTATAATTTCACGCCTTTTCTCCTGGATTTATATCGTGAAGGTTAGGTTTGCTACGTCTACGCACAGTTGGATCATATAAAGGTCGCCACAGTCATCGAATTGTATAAAAAGAAACTCTAAATTCTTCAAGAAACGTCCCAAAATCTTTAATGTTATCTGTAATTTAATCTTTATAATAGAAACATTTTTGAAAGCAACAAAAGGACTAAGTTAATTGAAACTCGTTGATGAAACCACGTTCAACAGTATTCAATTTAAAAAGGAAATATATTCAGGACAAAATTATAAACTGTTCAAAGAAATTCGAAATAAGTCGGCGGAATAGAATTTCATAGAAAAGGGATCAGCGTACAAACTGTACAGGTCGAGTGAAATTGAGAGAGATTAACGCTGGCGTACGACGCTTCTCGGGCGCATTAACGCGAATCCGTGCAATATCCGCGAAATTTCGTCCACTGAAAGGGGTGGCTTATTGAAATGAACAATACGATTCAACGCTGTGATTGCTCTCGTTCGTGCCGTTCCATGTTGTACGTGTACGGATCGACGCGGGATAGGATGCAACGTTCCCCATTATCTCGGGATTCATTTTTCGATACGGGAGGAGCTCAAATATGGGCTCCGCAATAGAAAGCTGAGATTCGATATTAATCCCAAAAAACGACGAACGTTGGGTCAGGTGCGACCCAGACTTTCGAAGAAGGAAATGTTCAAATTAGACGTATCGATCAAATTTGAAGAGATAAAAACGAAACGGAGGTTGAATTTTAATTCGAATTTTGAGTTTATAATCATTTCTATTCCTGCGGGAATTGGAGAAATTTTGACTTTCAGTTAATAATTTGTTAAACTTTCCTTTAGGCGTTAATTAAGGCTAACGCATATATTATAGATTTAGTTATTTCCCTGGAATATTGCAACGTTTGCCAATTAAGAATTGCAAATGTTATTTACGATGTCTCTTTGGAAAATGTAACAACTCTAGGATCTTATATTATTTATCTTCGATTCCTTTTCTTTTTACACTCGGTGCGAGAAGACTGGAGGAGTTCCAAGGTTTCTTTCCTGCTACGAACAAACGACGTACTATTGTACCATGATTTGTTAATCCAAACAGTACTTGTTTCGTACCTTTGAATAGAATGGTACGTTTCTCTTCAGGTAAGCTGATTCTTTGAACGAGGGTACTCCGGTTCAGTTAATAACCCGACAGTTTTCGCGAAACGAAAATCAGAAGCCGAGGCTAAGAACCAGATTCCAAGTCGCAGTAATTATTACCGTCGGACCGGTTAACGACACGGTAACGAGTAATTTTAACAAGTTATGCCGCGTGCAGCGTGAATTCCGCGCTGTCGAAGCACGTAATTTAATAGCACACTGGAAACGGCACGCGTGCTACCTTGCAATTTTAAATACGCGAATTATTATTCCGCTTAGAGGAAATATATACCGTTGTTAAATTATGCATACTTTTCTATGTATCCTTCGTTCGAGCGTGCATGGTATAAATTATTTAAGAATTAAGTATCGTTGTTCAGCGTGTTTCGTCATTTACCGTGTAGGTACTACTCGTCTGACTATCTATTATCTTGTTCTACTTGTCTGACAAAGCATGGATCTGTCCCATTTGTCTACGTATACACAGTTTCAATTTACTTGTTTGAATATGAATATGAAATGTATGTACTATATTCTGGTTATTGGGTGACGTATGTAGTTACTTATCTGACTACCTCTTTGGCTTGCACTACTTGTCTGATCATCTGTTATATCAGTTCTACTTGTCTGATAATAAATGGCATTGATACCACTTGTTTGGTAATTTATGATCTCGATTTTACTTGTATGATTGTTCATGTTATTTATTCTATTTGTTTTTCCAGCTACGATACTTATTCTACTTGTCTGACCACCCATGTTGCTAACTCTATCTATCTGGCCACCTATGTAGCTTATTCTACTGGTCTGACCACCCATGTTACTTATTCGGCTCGTCTGACCACCTACGTTGCTTATCCTACTTGTCTGACCACCTAGGGTACTTATTCTACTTGCCTGGCCACCTATGCAGCTTATTCTACTTGTCTGACCATCTTCGGTACCTATTTCACTTTTTTGACCACCTACGTTGCTTATCCTACTTGTCTGACCACCTATGGTACGTATTCTACTCGCCTGACCACCTAGGTTGCATATTCTACTTGTCTGACAACCTTCGGTACTTATTTCACTTTTCTGACCACTTATGTGTTGCTTATTTTACTTGACTGGTCACCTAGGCTACTTATTCTACTTGTCTGACCACCTAAGTTGCATATTCTACTTGCTCGACCGCCTAGGTTACTTATTCTACTTGTCTGACCATCTAGGTTGCATATTCTACTTATCTGACCACTTACATTTTCATTACCTTATTTCATATCAATTCCACTTATATGATTACTCACGATACATATTCTACTTGTCTAAGCACTTCTGTTACTTTTTCTAATTGTCTTCACTATCGGTTTTGTTCTACTCGTCCAACGATGATATTCATTCTATTTGTCCGATCACTTGCACTTTCGTTGTATCATATTTATTACTACGGTTATTTTGTATATTAGAAACGGTGTATATAAATATAAATACCGTTTAGCAGAATTGTTTCCTGTCGAAGCGATAAGAACCGAATATACCATTTCTCACCAAGTATCTCTCAAACTTATCTTCGAAACAGTATTTCTCGGATGCTTGAAGTCGTTCTATATACGCGTCTGTTCTAAAGTACAGTATATAAACTCTCTATCTCGCGAGTTTGACTGCGCGTTTTGCATTCGGCTTGATCGCGGGATTAGCGAGGCGAAGGATACTCGAAGTCGCACGGCTGGAGACAGAAATTCAATTCCCAGCCATTGTCGTCGGATATCCGTCGAGAGACTAATGCCTCTTGAAGTCTCTCGCGAGGATAAGGAGAGGACGGGTTTCGAAAGCCGTTTAACTCGACCCAGGAACGCAATTTTAACACGAATATAAGAGCGACCGGCACGATAATTAAGGACACCCCCTAGGGGGTGGGGCGGAAGGGGATGATACGTCGTGACCATGACCTTCTTCACGATCTCGAGCAAAAGGCGTACTTGACATTTTCCTGCGACCCACGCGGATCATGAGAAGTCACGTAGCCAGGTCTTTTTTTAAAGATTTGTACCATTGACGAGGAACGTGACTCGCAATTAATTTCTCCTATCGTAATTTTACGAGCTCCATGATTTTTCTAATTTTTTCCATTGAAATCAGTTGTTCCCCATCGTGTCACGTTTAGCAAATTTTTAAGGAATTTTCTTCAAATGTACCATTTCATCCCAAATTTATGTAAAAATTTAATTAAATATCTGTCTTCCGATTTTGAGCAACATGTTTTGTTATAAACAGCTATGAATGTGGATATTTTTCAACAAACATCTGTGGAAGACAACCATTACTTTGAATCTTATACGAAGCGATTGAAATATGGGTCACAGGTTTGAAAATTAACCATCATCGTTCGAAGATGGTTAACGAGGATGCATAGCTGTCTTCCAGTCGTGTTTCGTTGAAGTTTATCGATCACATGCCGTGGACGGACCGATGCCCCGGCGCGTACCACGGTAAATTGAAGTAAATCGCGGTTTCGCGCGAATCCTTTGATGTCCTGTTGCTAATAGGTCGACGAGGTACGAGGGGGAAACTTTCGGTTATATCGACGGAAGTTGGAGAAAGTTGGCATAATAGGGTGATGCATGCCGGCGAAGCGACAAAGTTTGCGACACACGGTCGACTCGTTATATCGTTTCGATCGATCGAACTCCCGACGACCTAACGAACGCGTTCGTCGAGGAAACTTTGATACACCCATTCTCGTTCTTTCGTCCTTGCGGCTGAAGTTGATCGTTATCAAATTCCTGCCAGTTCGATTGTTCGTCGATTTCATTAACGATCAAATGGGTTCCCACGACGACGAATCGAACCAACGTGGATGAATAAGATCGCAAAGCTCCAGGAAGTTTCCTTTTGTACGGTGGATTTTAATGAATCGAAACTTCTCGTTTGGGCAGAAAATTTTGCAACCTTTGTGACTCTTTGTTCAGCGTACGATCGAATGTTATTTTTATACAAAAATTCATGCTATATCTAAAGCTTGTATATTCCAAAGATGTAATTTAAATAACAGTGAATATCAAATAGATCTATAAATATGTTATCCTACATGGATTTACAGCTTAAGGTTGATTAAAAATGACTGTATATACGTTTCATTAATATTCTTAATACAAAATGGTTCATTCTTCATTCGAACGAATAGTGAATCCACAGCTGACTTATTGTTAATTCATTATTCGTTTCAAAATTGAGTCGGCCATTTTGTGTTAGGAATATTGACGAAGAGGTTACGTAGTTTCAGTTAATCTGTCATAAGCGTTATTTCGTGATACTTTTATGTCATAAAATCACGACAAAAGCGGTCTATTGCTCAATAAGAAAAAACTTTGCTGCTTATGTATAACCAGCGACCAGCCATTTTGTATCAGAAATATTCATGAAACGCTCACGTAATAATTTTCGTTAAACCATAAGCATCAATTCTATATACCACAAGTTCTATTTTACCATACTTTTATGTGACGAAATCGTGTCAGAAGTGGTCCATTTAAAACGATGAAAGAACCGTAGTGTTTGATACATTTAATTAACAACCAACCATTTTGTATTCCGAATATTAACGAAACGTTCATATCGATATTTTCCTCAAACTTTGTGCTTTAATTTCATGTCACATAAGTGCCATTTATACGACACTATTATGTCATTAAATTTAATTCCAACTCGGTCAATATGTTTCTGTTTTGCAACAAACCAGTCCCTTCACGACATATCCAAGGAACAAAATTCAATTTCCAAATCACCCTACAACCTTCTCATCCACCCCTAAACATCATTCGCCCAATACGAAAAAAGAAATTGGATTATTTTCTCCCCGCCAAAGAAAAAATCTGCGCCTCCCAACTGGGAGTGAACACAATTAAGGAGCAATGTCGTTACCTAAATTCGATGAAACCGTGATGCAGTATCAGGGCCATGAAGTCTCCTTGAAGATCATCCCTCTCGCCAGCCAGCAACAGAATACCGTCCCAGGCTTCCGGTCGGAATTCCAATTCTAATTGGACGTGCTTGTAAGCTGCCTTTAGGGCTGGAAATGCCAGCCAACCAGAACCAGTGAAACGTGGCGATCTCACCTCGGCCTCTGTAACAAAAATTACCATCGTTAACCTGGCTCGTTATTCTTACCATCGTTGTTCTTTCTTTTATTCGCGTTAACGGATCGTGTACAGATCACTTAATTCCTTTGCATTTAGATTTAGAAACACGATAAAACTATTGTTAGTACGTAATTACTTCGTAACAAGGACTATTGTTATTTCAGATCCTTGTTTTTCGAAGTGTTTATTTAATTACAATTTTCTATCATTGCGAAATTCTTGGGAAACTTTGCAACGAAAGATATTCGTTTTTAAATTTTACAAATCGTAAATTAATACTGCCAAGTAATTTTCATTCGCATTGTTGTTAAATTTATATTGGTAAAGGAAGAGCTCTAGTTTTTTTTTTTATTTGTAAACGATCTGTTACGTTTATAATTTGTAAAATCAGTTCATTCTTCTTTTATAAAGTATCGTAAGAGTGCGTGGACTGTTTATGGAGGATTTTTTCGGCAATTCGTAAAGAATTTACAATTTGTATAATGATTTCAATGTTGATTAAAAGAAGATTAATTAAAGGACTGACACTGAGATGAATTAAGTGGTGATTTTCCAATCTTTGAGAAATTTCTGGCTTTATTAAAGAGTAAAAGACAGGGTAGACTGAAATCGAGTCATAAAGAGGAATTTAATGAATGTAGCATTTTAATTTAATTAAATGTAGTTACGTAATTAAATTCTGAAATAGGAGAACTTTCGTCGAAATTGAAACGTTCGCATTGGATTCAATTCTGAAGACATACTTCGCCTAAGTAATAATACACCAAACGTAATCATTTTTCATTCCTCTAGAATACACTTTCGTATGAAAAATCCTTCCATTTAAATAGCTTTTGATTCAAACAATTAAAGAATTAAAATTAGCAATATATTCCAACATTTAATAATCTAAGAAAAAGAAATGCTACGTGTAATAATTTTCTAAAAATATTCTGAACTTTTATTAACATCTGTCGTCGAATTTAAATCTTAATCAAGGAAAAGGGTGTCTCACGATATTAACTAAGTAATCAGTTAATTAAAGAGTTAAAATATTATTCAATCGAATATCTTTTAAGCCACCAAATGTTAACAATCGTACGTTTCAACATTTAATAAAGATAACAACTTCGTTTGATATGGATTATATTAAAACAATGAAACCGTCTGTACTCGCTTAATATTAACCAACAAGTTAATTTAAACTCTCTTAAATTACCATCTTCTTGCAATAACATCCACCGCTTCTAATTCTACACAAATTACGACGCCCATTAAGCGGCTCACTTATCTCCTTTTAATTATTGCTCCTCACACCCATAAACCTGAAGATGGAGTCTCCGTTCGTAAGGATCTCCCCTGTTCCTCGGAAGGAAACGAAGAAATATGGTGAAAGTCGAATCGAGAATTCCAAGGACGAGCCAGGCTTAAGGGGTGTCCTTTACCCTCGTCCATTTAGAGCTGACTATCAGTCAAGGGAACAGTACAGTACATAGTGGAACAAGGGCCCCACAGACGTTTTGTACACAAGGCTGCGGTTATAAATCAGACGGACACGAGAAATGGAAAAACTTACGCTCGCACAACTCGCAGATATAATAATGCTTCTCGAGGTTCTGCTGACGTAACAACAAGTTATTTGTCATAAAAGTTGACCTGTCTTATGAAAAACATTTCATATTCTTCTATTCGACCGATTTTGGTGAAATATTTTTATTTCTTTCGTTATTTTGTTGTATTCTAATTTTGGGGAAATTTTAAATCTACTTTTCTGAATCCTGCGATAAAAAACGATCGGAGAAAATTTAAACAACTTATATTATACAGGGTTGTGCGTAAATAAGTTTGAAATGTTATTCTACTTGCATGACTAACCTGCAACACTAATTCTACTTGTCTGACAGCCTACGATACTTATTTTGCTTGCTTGACGATTTATAATGCCTACTCTACTTGTCTGATCAGACGCAATACCTACACTACTTGTCTGACCAGGCGCAATACCTATTCTACTTGTCTGATCACTTACAGTCATATTGTATTTGTCTGACCTGTTATCGACCATTTTCTACTTGTCTGGCTATCTATATCAGGGCTTCCTAACCTTCTTCCTACATCGAACCCCTTTTAAAAGAATGATTTTCTTCATCGACCCCCTTACATTTTTCTCTATAATATACAACATACAACATAATCATGATACTAATAATTGCACATAAAGAACTTAACGATTACAATATAACTAAGAATATGAACAGAAAATGAGAAGAAAAAAAGTGTTTATTAGAAATATGTTTTATTATTTTTGTATTATTTTCATTTTTAATTTTACTTAAAATTCATTTCTATTTCACAAAAAACCCCTGGAATACTATAGACCTTTTTTAAACTTCCATCGAACCTGATCTATATCAGTATCCATAATTCATCAAGTTCTATTTCATTTATCTCTACAGTTACGTATCTGATCATCTTTTTATTTGTAACTAACCAGTCATCTTCAACAACGTGTAATAACAAACATAAACAAAATTGGTCGACAGTTATAAACAACAAATCAACAGCAGTTCAATGCATTACAACGAATCGGCTGTACAATTCACGCCAAGTGTATCAATTTCATTTAAATCGATATCAATGGTCCTTTTTTTTCATCATTTTATTTTAATTACCGACCATATGATGAATCAACGAGCTTCGGTTTTCTGTTCCACGTGTATGATCGGTCGTTTTGGCTCGTGGCCAAAATCAGTTACTCGCACGGGTCTCAATTAACCACTTCAGTTACCCCGGAGCCACGGGGCGCGATTTATCGCACGCGAAGATTTGCAAACTACGCCGAACAGAACGGCGCCGCGATCGTCGAGCTTCCAATGGGAAGCGTCGCGGCGCTTTCACATTATTGCGGTTCATCGACACAGTTTCAACGACTCTATAGAATTTCAACGATTTTTCCTTGTATTTTTTTCTTTCTTTCTTTCGTACGTCGTAATATGTTGACCTACTGTCGACTTTGGATCTGAAATATTTAACTTTGAAAATGAATGTTTCGATAAACGCGAAAAAATATCTAAACTCGAATATTAGATATTTGAAATATTTAATCTTGAAAATAAATATTCTAATACACGTGTGAAAATATCTCGACGAGAACGCGAATATTTCCAAATATTTCAACTACTTAAAAATTACTGAAATTAAGTCCCCAGGGGACGAATCATGGACGCTTTGCTATTTCTAAGTAATCTTATTCGTATTTTTTTTTTTTTTGCAACAAAAGACCTCATCTTCAAACGATAAAAGCTCGATTCAAGATTGATAGCGGTATCCGAGGCACTTTTTATCCTTAGAATTTTTATTACAAGTAAAATATTATGTATTTTAAGAAAATTGTTTCATTATTGTAGAAAATTAGAGGCAATAAATGACTAACATAGTCTAATTTTAATAACTACACCTATGGTAAACCTCCGTCTGAGGTATTGTCTCGACTGTTCGACCGTATCGTCTGGACGCTGTTTTACGACTGCCCGACTCTTGGCCGTTGGAAATCTAAACAAAACGGCGACACACGGACGCCGTATCCCGCCGACCGACCGTTCAACGAGAAATCTTAAACTTAGGCTTATACCTAATTACACGCTACGCCCGTTTTTTCGAGCACTCCACGTTTCACCGCGCCATTTAACGAAACGGATGTAATTAAAATTTGAAGAAAATCAAGAAAATTAACACGAACGACGAGCGAATCGTTAAATTCGGATGACGAAAGGTACGCTTAAAGTTGGCACGAGTTAACACACCAAACAAATATAACTTTATCAAAAATTAGAAAAACTATTAGAAAAAAATTAGAAATGCTAATGAAATGATAAAAAAGACGGGAAATGTTTAATGGCTTCGTAAAACTTATTCTGAGAACAGCGAAAACTATTTACAGCATTGAAATTCTGAACCGTTTTACAATACGCACCGCAACAAGATGGAAACGAAGGCGATTCATTTACAGCTTGATTAATTTTCGAATACTAAAAATTACATTATACGTAATTTAACCTGAATATCATTTTTCAACATATCAAAATCCTTTCCTTCGCCAGTAACAACAAATCACCCATTCCTTAACCGAACGTTAAAAAGAATGGACTCGAACGAAAACGAGCGTTCCTCGTTTCACGCTTCGTTTTACACCCGTTTACTCTCTAACAAGCATCGAATTCACCCCGTCGTTACAATCACAACGTTTTAGACTCCGGAGAACGTAAAAAGAAAAGACATTCAGTTTTCCACGAGGTGGGGATAGCATTCTCGCGATATTTGCATGCAAACCGAGGGTAAAGCGTGCAAAAGCGGAAACTGCGACCGGCTAATACGATTCTGGCCGCGAAATCGCGGTCAATTTAATGCTCGCCGAGGCGCTTCGAAATTCCGCTCGATCAGAACCGACGAGGAAGACACACGGCGGGCTTTCAACGAGCGCAGAAGGGACGCCGCTTTGTTCCCGTGTGCCTTTATGCAAATTAACGAGATCAGGAGGACCGATAAGTCGGCTGCTCGACGACCGACACGGGATTCAAGTAGAATCCCCGATCATCCGGGCGAACGTCTTCTGATTAACGAATTTTGGATAACAGGTGTCGAGTAAATCTACGAACACGTATTTAAAATAAGTGAAAATTAAATAATTCTCAAAATCAGCGGAATGCTGCGATGCATAAACGAAGATGAAACGTGATAGCTATACAACGCGTTGAATCTGGATTAGTAATAATTAATTTGAATTACTACGGGTCTACGAAGCTGTTTGTTTTATAATATTTTGGAAAAGGGACAGGATTAAGGTTGAAAGTATGTTTCGTCTTTTGTTGAAGGGAAAAAGAAATAAATTTTGGAAATAAAGTCAAGGACTGATGCTACGAGAAACGATTTGGAACGCGAGATTTCCTTGAAAAGAAGAGGCGCAGAGATTCCTGTCCGATGCTAAGCTGGCTGATCCTAGTACACTCGTCGATTCTAAGCGGATCGATCTAAAACGGGCGGTTTATTTTATCGAGAATGGTAATGCTTAAAGAGACGGGACAATTGGACACGTCTTTGAACCATTTGCAAAAGAGATTTTCTGTATTTCATACATTTTCTGCGCTCGTTCTGGATGTGTGGAATCAGTAGTAACTGATAAGAAAATCGAAAAATACTAAAATACACCTAACTCCTACATTTCTAAAGAAGAAAGGATTAACTTAAACTTTCCATAAGCAACGAGATCCTTATTTATAAAATTTACCCCCGTACCTAAGAATACGGTACAAATCATAATTAAAACGTACGATTATAACAAAATCCATTCAGTTTATATTTTTAACCGACTTCGAAAAGGAGGAGGTTACTCAATTCGATCAGTATATATATATATTTTTTATTATAACGCAAATTTATGCGTCCAATCTTTAATATCGAAACGTTGCTTGAACATCATTTTCCAGATTAAACAAATTTCTTTCGTTCAATTTTGATCGAAGCATCGTTGTATTTTTCCTGCAAAAGTCGCGTCGAAATTAAGCCGCCAGAGTAATCAACGTGAACGAGCGAGTATCGATTTAACGTGTCGGTTAATTATGCAAAACACGCGGCTGGTTTATCGAAAATTATATAGCTGGTATTCTCAGCCAGACGAGGTGAAACGTGAGTTTGACATGCATTTGCTTTGCGACGAACCGAGACCGAAACGGTCTCCGTACATCTGATAAGATCTCCCCAACGAAATACGGAACTAACATGCAACTTGTTAAATTGGAAATCCTGACGTCATTAAAAACGTTTATTTCGTGAACCGGTGCAACGAGTTTCGACGAACGCAAGCTTTACCCTTTGAGTTAGGAAATTAATTACGTTATCGAAATTAAAGGAAAATGAATCGTCTGTATTTTTCTCGTTTCTTTTTTTAACGTTCAATTGAACTATACGATAATATTTATTGTTAGCACAAAGAATAGATTATTTGCGAAATAATGATGCACACTTTCTGTTCGTTTCACGTTGTGTTAGTTAATTAATTATAACGAAAGTTTATTTTGTGACGAGGGTTATTAAAGAGTTTCATTTTCTACCGAACTGCTCTGTTTATCGCTTTATTGGTTGTTCGATTAAATATTTATGGATTTATTGACGTTCTTCGAGGTTTCAGAAAGGGAGAAAAGGGTAATTTGTTATAAAAGGTAAATTAGTTGGGGCTTTCAGTTTTTACTTTTGGTAATTTGCGAAAGATAGCTAAGCTAGCTTTTCTAATTAATTGAAAATCAAAATAGTTACGATAGCTCTAAATTTTTTAATAAGTTTACAAAACATAGCTAAATTACCACTCTTAATTTCCATCCTTAATTTTAACACTCAGGTATTTATAAAAAGTAGTTGAGTTAGGTCCTTCAATTATTTTTTAAAATACCTAAGTTAGTCATTTCAATTTTTCTCAGTAATTTTAATTCTCAGGCATTTACGAAATTAGCCCCCTCGATTTGTATCCTCAAATCTGACCCTCAGTTATTTATTCAAAATTATGTAACTTTTTAATTTTCAATCAAAATAGTTATTTACGAAAGACAGAAAAATTAGCCTTTTCGATTGTTAAAAACGTTAAAGGAACAAGAGACAAAAATAACAATTTCCCTCGTAAATAGTTGAGTCATTTAATTTGCTGATGGTTGCTGGAAGTGTGATTACAATTAAAATAACAATTTAATTGTACCGTTGGAAACTGAACGTAACTCGATATACTGCAACTCCTGGTTCAAAGAAAGAGAGGTGGTTAATTTATGAAGTACGTTGAGAAAATTCAGAAAAATTAATTACGAAGACGAAGGAAAGACGGTAGAATATTAAACGAAGGAAAACAGAAAGAGGGTAATTCAGAGAAGTATAAAGAAATAAATGAAACCGGGCTCTCTTCGTTCCCAAAAATGTAACAGTAAATAAAGAACCGTTTCTTTCAGTTGGCCGAGGATTCGGTATTTCCCCGGTTTTGCTCAATTTAATTTAAACAATGCGTCTACCCGGTTTTTACGCCCCTTCCAGCTTACTCCAGATTATCTCTTCTTCGTTTAATCGCGTCGTTTTTTTTCCTTGGTAGAACGACATCGCAAAAATTCACGACACGTACAAGCACAGGAAAAAAATTAACGTAATTCGACGTGTAACGGACTGTTGGAGTTTTCCATTCTTCTTCCTTTTTTTTTTTTTTAATCATAATGATAAAAGAAAAAGGCAGAAAATTTGATTTTTCTGGGATAATAGTTTCTTTCTAAAACAGTTGAATAATTCTAAAAATAATCATGATGCACAATAATCCGAAATTT
The DNA here is from genome assembly GCA_943735885.1 of Stelis phaeoptera. NCBI lineage: Eukaryota > Metazoa > Arthropoda > Insecta > Hymenoptera > Megachilidae > Stelis > Stelis phaeoptera. Next base: position 5,284,430 of record OX030939.1, on the reverse strand, counting down.
AACGAATCGTGGAACCATTTCTAATTCTTAATATTTTAAAATTTGAACTGATAAAAGAAAAAAGTGGATAGAATTGCATTCTTTTCACAACATTTGATAAATAATGGTTCATTAAAGTCACAAACGTACTGAAATTTAATAGAGTTTAAAGCAAAAATATTTTACAAAAAATCGACTGTTTTTGCAAACACTGCTAGCAAAATGCCCGGTTTACTTTAAAACATTTTCAAAACTGCGGCTGTATAAATAAACACCAAGGATTTAATAATTCTCTTAATAGTTTAAAATGATACATTCTTTCCTTTTTTAATCATAAATATCATCGAACAAATTAAATTCTTGATATTTCAGTAACCATAGCGTTAAAAAAAACTACTACAAATAAACAACCGACCAGGTTGTTTAACAACAAAAAATATCACTGTTTCATGCCCCGTAAATTAAAAAAAAAACCCGCAAAGTGTACATATTTAATTACAAAAATTTCAGAGAAGTCAAATTATTTTTCATCATTATCCTCGAATAGAAATCCACGTGCTAGACATCAAAAGCCCGTATAAAAGATGTTCTTCCTACCCTTAAAATAAAAAAAAAACCGCCTCAGTATCATACGTTGCACAAAGGACAATCGTCAGCAGCGAACAGTATCAGAAGGGTGGCGATCAAAAGCAACAACGTCAGCGAAAGGGTTGAAAGAAGCCTGCAACTTCGTGACGATAAAAACACCATTCAAGGGTGAAAAAGAAAGGTATATCGTGGTGGCGATCGTTCATCAGGGAGGGGCTAAATAGACGCGCGTGTTCGCGACTTGATGAAAAATTCACGCGGCTGGAAGAAGAACATCGGATATATTTTCAGCTACGGAAGGGTCGTTCTGCGAGGCTCCATTAATGTCAGACCAGCGCAATTCCACCGTGGGGGATAATGGTTTTCCAACACGCTACAAGCCACGGCAAAAGTGCACTTTTCCGACCCCCTAATCGGTTTGGGATCCCATGGACCCCTTCGCTATAAGGGATTCATGAAAGGGGCGAACGTGTCTATGGCGACCAAATGAACGGCGAAGCCGAGAAAATTGTGCACTCGTTCTTCTCTTATTTTCTTTCCACTTTTAGGATAATTTTGTTGTAATAACAACAAAATGTTGTTCTTTTCCTACGTAACGGTTCATTAAGAACGATACAGTTGGTACCACGGTATATGACTTCTGTTCGGTATACGACGTAAAGTTTTGTATGAATTTTACGTCATTTGCCTTGATTGATTGTTTAAACAGTGTTTAAATTATGTTACAACCCCATTAATGTAGATATAATATCAACAGGAATTTTCTTTACACGAGAACCGATTAATCATTTTTACATTACTTCTTATGGGAAAGGTTCGGTATAAGTCCAAACATCAGGAACGAATTAAGGTCGTATACCGAGGTACCACTGTATATTGATTAAACATCGAAAAATTGAAGTTAAATGTGATTCTTCAAGACTGATCAATATAAAGTACGTCAGATAAACGTAGGCAGGTTACTTTTAATATCCAGTGTACTATAATGATATTTATAATTTATAACGCTGATACTTGCTTCTTGTGAATAATACGAAAATCTTTCTATTTCTATTGTCATCTGATATTTATTGTGACTAATATGAAACAAATATACTCCTCCTTTTCGAAGTCGATTAAAAATACAGTGGCAATAATATACCTGCGTAGAATTTCTATTTTAACACGTTGGCTGCCACGGGGGTCACCGGTGACCGGCACCCGAAATTTTGTACAATCAAATAATTACCAACAGAAATGATAAAATAAACCACGGATAGCGTTAACGTTAAGCTAATAATGCTAGCTATCGAATTGAAAAGTTAAATTTGCAAATTAGTTGATTGTATTGTTAATAATTAGGATTTCAGCGTGTCTGACTACCCACGTCCGTTTTCACTGTGGCAGTCAACGTGTTAATTTCTGAAGTATCAATATTCCTTTGATTAATTAATAATCACAGCCTATGAAATCATATTTTCGTAGAATTTGAACCGTGTTTCATTAAACGCCGGTAAAGTTATCAGTTATTCTAAAAATTATACCAAGTTTCGGACAGAACAATTATCTTCCGGGCGTGTAAGAAAATTGATCGCACGTTTCTGTAATCATAAAGCATTTCGCGGTTCAAAAGCTGGTGGCAGAATATGAAATTAAAAGCGGAGAATAAATGACCCGAAGTCGTACATTTTATAGATAGAAATATGAACTGTTCGAAACAATGATGAAGTTATCCCTCTTCCCCTCCATCATAAACCCAATTCACGTCTTGAAGCTTGACACGTATTAAAAGCTTCCTGTTCATTTTTCATCCCCCGAAAATAGAGATAATTACAGACGTCCCGTTATCGATCGAACGGTGGAAGAAAAGATTTTCTTTCTTAAATTTCATACGATCGATAATTTTATCTGAAAGACGTTGGCGCGTAGCCAGAAACGTGTGGATACGTTTCTGGTCAATTTAATATTAATTCGGACGTTTCGATTGGAGAAAATGTGGGACAAGTCGAGGAAGGGGGACAGTTTGCTTTCTCCTCGTTGCGACACGTGTGACAAAAGCAATTATCGATTATGTCGGTTCTGATAGGAAATATAGAAGGGGAGAAGAAGGGGACAAATTTTTAAGTCTGTCCCCTTTTTTTAAATGGAATTAAAATCGATTCGACACGCTGGGTATCCGCCGTTGAGCGACAATCTTATCGAGGGTGTGCTAATTAGATTGATTACGGAGATTAAAATTAGTTTCCACGAAAAAATGACACACCTAGCGACACGCGTTGTTATTATCATCATCGATGTTTATAATTGGACAAATAAAGATCCCTGTCAAACCAGATTTACTCGTCACAGAACGTTAAATAATATTTCTAAGATTCTCAGTTGATAGTAATATATTTTTTAATAGCATCAAGTTGCTAGAAATATATTTCGAGATTTCCGAGGTTCTGAAAACATAACTACGCTAAAATCTATTTATATATTCCTAAGTATCCAGAAACACAATATTTCGAAGTCTGAGTTTTTAATTTCTTTTTAATTTCTACAAAAAGATATACAATAATATTTCTGTGCGTAGTACGAATAACGTCGAAACGGTTATTACGTCGAATTAATAGATTATAAAGCCAGGGAATTTTTAATTCGAGGATCCTCGCGTACAGAATGCACGTTACGAGTGCACACGCTCGAATCCGTAGCCGAGAATGCTTCATAATTAGTTCCACTTGTCGCTGACAATTAACAGACTGGATGGCAGCGACCTGTGACACGGACACCGCCAATAATCGTATGCTATATCGATGGTCCATTACAAACACATGCTACCCCTTTTCTCTGGAGAATTATCACCGGAAATTAACGGCCCATGTTATTGATTAATGTACCTATCCCACGTGTGCGCGTGTGTACTTGTCCCAATGTATGCTAAATGAATATTAATAACCGATTCCGTAATGACACCGAGATCTTACGATCCAATCGATGTTTTAAGGAAATTTTGATGACATATTTCAAATCAATCCGTCGAACGCATGATTTTTAACGTGTCAATTTAAATATGATAAAATTATACAAGAAATCGCGTAGTAAACCCATTTCATGTTTTTTAAACATTGATTTATACACGAAAGATATATAAATTAATTTATTTCGAGTTAAGTTCGGTAATGGATGATGGAAAAATTATTTGAACGCTTCAGCGTACGATTTTAAACAATTTGTAATACCAAATTGACAGCCTATAATGAAAAACGATGTTTATAATTAATAATATTAATATAAATTTACTTGACGACGTGTTCGGGCTTCAAGATTGTTAAATCAGGATTGCAGCGTGAAACGTCGATCTGTAGAATCTTCCGCGATAAAAACTCGCTTTCAACCCCGTTATTTTCGTACCCTCCGGTTTCTGACAATCCTACCCTTGCTCGAACACACGCGAACGCCATTCAACCGTGGTCAATGCAACGGAGAATCAATAGGCAACCGTTTCGTGGTCGTTCTTTTTTCGTCGATTCGGAAATGAGTTTTCCGCGTGAATACGATCCACCAACCCTGTGCAAACTTTGTGGGTCGGACGAGGCTGGTTTTACACCACCGACGCGTACCGAATATCATGCGACACGAATACCGCGCAAGTGTGTACGAAACCGGCTGAAACTAGAACGATAACGATATCCGGCCCCGTGATTCTCTCGCTTCCTTCGGTTCGTGTAAAAATAAGCAGCAACAATAACGGCAAGAAGGCGGACGTTGCGAGAAAAAAAAGGTACGCAAGAAGGAGTTCCGGTGGCGTATTGCCAGGGATCAGATCGGACCGAATTAACTCGGTCCGGGACGTTGAGCGTCGAGCCCGATGTAGAAAACCGGTGCCAGAAATGCTGGAAAGCCGCGAAACGCAGCCAAGTAATCAGATGAATTTTGCAAACACGATTCGTACAACGAAACTTTTGCTCTGCCAAGAAACTTCACCAGGCTTCCATCCGGCCGATTTGCATCAGGTTTATAGCGTGGACGCACGGTGTACCGGATGTACAAGGTATCCCGTAACTGGTGTAGATAGCTGAGACGATTCTGAACAACAATTTCCTTTGCAAAAATGTCGGATGAGGCTTCGTTGCTGAATTATTAACACGTTGACTGGCACAGTGAAAACGGACGTGTGTAGTCAGACACGTTGAAATCCTAATTATTAAGAATATAATCAACTAATTTTCAAATTTAACCTTTCAAATCGATAGCTAGCATTATTACCTTAATGATAATGCTATCCGTGGTTTGTTTCGTCATTTCTTTTGTTAATTATTTGATTGTAAAAAATTTCGGGTGCCGGTCACTGGTGACCCCCGTGGCAGCCAACGTGTTAACGAAAAACTTGTTACTTGTTAAGTAACAATATTCCCATATTGAAAGATCGTTTACTATCATTACCGTGTAAAAAACATCAAATTTTGAAATTCCATTTTTCAAATTTGAACACAAGTCGCGACACCGTGGGTCGTTGGGAAACGGTGTTTTCCAAATGGCATTTTTAATCGGTAATTTCGCGAAGAAACGGGCGAAGATAACGATCGCGTAAATGTACCGCAGTTCAGGGAACAACGTACTGCAAATTTAATCCCGATAATCCTGCAACGTAAAGGATCGCGTTTGAACGTCGTCGTTGGTCCGCGAGTTTACGCGTCTCTGAGAATAACCGGGAAAACGTTTCGGTTCTCTCGTGAAACTTTTCCCCGTGGCATTTTTCTAAGCCCCACCGGTTTGGTTGTACTTAACGAGGAAAAAACAACGCGATGAACTCGTGCACCGGAACACCGTGCAACAGGGAAAATTGAGAAGACGAGACTGGCTGGCTCGTCTGACCGTTGTTTTTCAACCGTGGAAACTGTTTGAGGCGATATGATGGATTTAAGTGGGATTTCACAAGCGTAGACCGTTAGTCCGGAAAAGCTGATTTTCTTTGCTTTGGCCAGGAGCTTATTCCATTACGCCACCCCGACTATAGGAATATAGGATGAACATCGTAGGTAACTGTTTGGTTTTCGTTTCAGTTTCGGATTTACCCTCGTTTCGTTACTTTTAATATTATCAAACGTCAGCTATCACGGAAACTATCGATGTTTCTATAGTTAAAGAAATTGGTATTTATCCGTTCGTTATATCGATTGCTAAGATAGTTTTGTATCCTTCGTAATTTTTATTTAATAACAATTCCGTGTATAATCTTTATTCGTATTTAATTAATGTTTCAGTTTCATTTGTGTTTGATCAGTATTTAATTAATAAAATTATTCTTGCATACGTTTGGTGGGATAAGTTACGACGCCACCCAGCGTCAAAGATTAACCCTACAGTGCATCAACCGTATTTTTCTTTGATATTTTATTATACAACAGCATAAACAACAACTTATGCGCTGTTCCTAACAAAAATAAGACATCTACGTTATGAAAAAGTCACAGCACCATCGAAGATAATTATTTTTGGCGCCAAATCTGACAGTAGCCATCAGAATTTTTTCGGTGGAGTGTTATTCGTGTTTGCTCCGATTTGAATGTATAATAATTAGTAATTACTGACTAAGGTAAGCTCAATATTTTATTAGTAATTGTTTTATTACTTTTATTTTCATAGGTCGATCATTTATTATACATTCAAATATATGTACTAATGCGCAGTGATTCATATATGAATTATCTACCTTTCTTTAAATACAAAATATTAAAAATAATAAAATATTTATTTTATTACTTTTTTATTTTATAAAAAATTGTGCACTGTAGGGTTAATAATTAAATACTAAAAATTCTTTTTCGTTCCATAATAAGAATAGCAAGTAAATATTTAAACGAGAATTATTGGCGAACGCAGCTGTAATTGCGAAGCCTTCGATCAAAATCAATGTTACATCACATCTGTCGTTTGTTTTGACTACTTTTGACACATCTCTCAATTTTTATGTTAATCTAATTATTACGAATTATAACTATTTCTCTAATTTCATCCGCTGACCAAAATCAATTATTTTATTTCCGTTGAATACCAACACATTGTAAAAGTAAGTTTTCAAGCAAAGATTGAAAAAAAAAAAGCTTACGCACATAGGGAAAGAATCCTGCATACAAGTTTAGAATGTAGTAACGATATTATTGAAAAATCCAGAAACTATCTGAATACTGAAATTAAAACTTAGGAGTAATATTTTTAATTTATTGTTTAATTTAATCTAGTCTTTTCTTTTTTATAATAAATGTTGCGTTCTACATTTATTTTCTTTTGCTACTATTATTATAGGACAGAGGGAGTAACATTTAACCCTTTGCACACGAGTGGCGCCTCCAGAACGGCGTATGCAATTCACTGGAATATTTTAAAATATGAAATTTAACTTTAATTTAAAGCAGTTTTCTTCTAAAATAATACTTTTGAATTCTGGAAATTCTACTGGAAGAAAAATGTTTCTAATGCAAAGGTTTAAATACAACGAAACTAATTGTTCCTATTTTCAAACAATTTAGAAATTCGAAACATCCCCACCCTATCAATCTATACCGAACCCTACGAAAACATTGATACCATCGTATAAAAGACTGCCCTCACTTGTCCACCCCAATGGACACACGGTTCCCGATCCGTTTAAAAGAAATCGATCCCCGGCGACACACGACGCAGTCCAAGTTCATCCCAAATTGAAAGCCTACCCCCGGTCGTCCAGGTGTCGGGTCAATACGCGTGGCAGACACGGTGCCAAAAGGGGAAACGAAGAAGCCAACCATAAACTAGACGGTCGGCAGACTGACGAAATTCCCGTGCACAACATCGAATTCTCGTCACGATGGTGTAACTAATCGGTATCCGATTTAATTGGGACGACGCGTCGACTCGTTAGGCGTCGAAATTATGGAGGAGGATTGTAAACGGCTCCTGGATAGCCGTAATTTCTCTCACCGGCTCGTATGTACACCTGTGGCGTAGCTCTGCATCGCAGCTAATCGATTGACTATCCGTCGTGACGCGACAAATCGTGTTCTGCTGCATTATGCTGACCACAATAGCCAAGGACAACCGTGGCTCTCCTTTCTTCCAGTTTCATCCCCTCTTTTCATAACGAAGGGTAACGCGAGCCAACGGACGAGCCTGGAATTTCTTCGTCTCGCGGCAGAATTGGAATCCAATATGCAATTCGTACGAGATAATTGTATGCTTTGATCTTTTGATCGAAACAATATTGCTGACCGGTTTTTTATCCTTTGCTATTTATATTTATGACGTAGAAATATTTAGCTAAATATATAAATTTTAGCACCCGCTAAAATTTGGATACTTGGTGAAAAAAAAAAATGATAATTGCAAAGTTTTAGTATTATCTAGTGTTAACCTTTTGCACTCGATTGTCTCGTTTGAGGGGACATATTTAATTTACCAGAGTATTTTATAATGTGAAATTTGAAGTAAATTAAGGAAAGCAATGAAATTAAATAAATTGATAATCATTTGTATCTATTTTCTTCCAAAATAGCGCATTTGGTTTTTGAAAGTTTTGGTGGAAAAGTAGAATAAATTCAATCGTATCCAAAAATGCTCCGAGTACAAAGGGTTAATTTTTATACTAATAACGTTACACGTAAATGAAAAAAGATAGAATCAACTTCGGTACTATTGCGAATTCTAAACCGATGCGATGGTTAAGTTTCGCAAATATGCAACGTATAGCAAAGTTCGATGCGTTGTAATTATTCACATTTCTCAGTTTTAAGAGGTCCACGTAAAAGGCCCTTCGCATGATAACAGAAACTTTATCCCCAAGCGATCCCATTAGAATACAATCTTTTGTTCATACTTCCCTTATCGTTATCGATTGTAACCGTTCAAAGCCGCGTATCTTGTTTTAAAATAAAAATCACGCGTACACGGGTTGATGTTAAACCGAGCTTATATTTTTTTTATCTTTCAGCCGGTTGGATGCAGTTAAGAGAAACGGGATGTTTCTTCGGAAAAAGCTGGATGAGAATCGTAATTTCCATGCCGTGGAACTCATTGCGCCGTACTTTCCTCTCCGCGTGCGTCGTAATAAGGGTAGTAATAAACATGGTTTATTACCCGGTCGTTATTATAACTCGCTCGTAACGGCACGATGAAAGTTGGTCACCGATGAAACGAACCAGGCCTTGAAACGTAAAGAAAAAACCAACGTTAATGCGAACACGGTAAAACTCGTGATGGATAGGGGAGGGTAGGAAAAAGTGAATAATAAGTTGGGCGAGAGCAGCGGGAAATTTTGATTGAAATCGTGCACAGGTCGTCTGAAGCTTGCCGTTGGACAGCTGAGAACGAAGAATTGGCGAGTGCGTTTGACGTGGACGAAACACCGGCCGAGGGTGTTGCATTTATGGATCGGGTAGCCTGTTGCGAGTTGGGAAAACGTGGCTTTCGTTGATCGACGAGGCCGGTCAGAAGGCGTACAAGAAACGAGAGGAAAGATGGAAACAGATGGACGAGAGATAGGGAAACGGGTGAAAAAGGATGGTGACGTGAGGATGGAGAACGAGGAAATAATGGAAAAACGTCGTACGTCGACGTTTGACCATTTACAGTACGTCGTGACGACGATGTTTTCCAACGAAACGAAGCAACCGAGTATTTTCGAATATAACCAGACCGATCAGTTAACCTTGTCGTCAACGTCACTCGAGATGAGTTGGTTTGTAAAAAATGTTGTTTGTTTAATACTTTTAAGATTATAAAAAGTACAATATTAGATTATACAGTGTACAATATTAATTTTTAGAAAACTGTCAACAGAAAGAAATACATTGGCATATTATTCGTAACAAATATTATTGTAAGAACAAAGGATTAATTATGGAAACATCTGCTATCGACAATAATTAAGTTCCTTCGTTTCTTTATAATTTTGTGTTACTTATAAAACAAATATTAAAACTTTTTAAACATAAAATTGTTTATACTTTCTTCTAGTAGAATAGTATATATTTAAATATAATTTTATGTAAATTAATTGATTTAATCACTATACCCACCACGTTTCCCTAGATACTTTCGTTACGTGAAAGAATGCTCGATCGTAAAGTATGTTTTCTTTACAATTAGTCATCTTTTTTTTACGATCTCTTCGCACAAGATAAGAAATTTTATAAAAATGTTTACATTAACGAATAGGAGACAAATCCTGAACACTTCAATTCCATCTCGAGTCGCTTGCACGCGTCTTGAGCGTGCCAGAAGCTTTTCATTCGTTTAAAGCGTCCAAGTTGCAATCTCGACTCAATTTCATGTTTGCTTCGCATTCGTTCGAAGGAAACAAGAGAAATAACGGTGCAACCGTGTCGCCTAATCATCATAATTCGCCCTAATGGAAACGCGTAAAACGCGAGCTTCTTGCGGCCAAGAATTCAAGGACCACGCTCGAATGGTCGCCGATATTCCGGGGATGATGGAGACGCGGTTGCTCCTCGGGTCGACGAATAATTAGAGCCGGATAATTCCTTCAACATTCTGAAACATCTTTCGGAAACGACTATTTCGAAAGAAACGTTCGTATCTCAGGTTTCGTACAATTTTTTATTCGATTCGAGTGAAAACGAAGATGACGAGAGGGAAATATTGTCCGCTGTATTGGTATTACTTGATCTTTTTTTCCAGAAAATATAGATTTGTTGATGATACAAGTATACGTTTGTTAGGAACGTAAAAAGTTAAATATAATTTCATGACATAAAAGTATCTCCAAATAGCAGCCATGCTACATCAATTTAAAGCTTAAAGTCTGACGAAAATTCCTGTACAAGCCTTTCATTGTTATTCTATCTACGAACAATTTGATAACAATCCGGGTAAATGAAGATTCGTTCGATCCTGGTTGGTTGCATGCCAGGTATAAAATTTCGAATACAAATTCATGACATAAAAGTATCGGTAAACGTCACTTATGCTACGTCAATTTAAAGCACAAAGTCTAACGTAAATTACCATATAAACGTCTCATAAATATTCTTAAAATAAAATTGCCAATTGACGGTTACAACAAACAGTGGACAATTTCGACACACGAACAATCTAGCACGATTTGATGACTTAAAAGTGCTACAAAATAATCCTCGAGCTACATCAATTTAAAGCATAAAGCTCGACGAAAATCGGTACGTAAGCGCTTTAACGATATTGTTTCTCCGAATAATATAAACTCGTTAATAAGCTGGGTTAACGATACGTCGTTCAACTCTGTTTACTTGTTGCACATCGAATGAAGTTTTCAAATTTTCTGGAAAGGAATCAGCGTTTATCGAAATTATGATTTAGCAAATAAATCAATAAATTGCTGATCTCTTTTTAATATTCATTTAAACCAAAAATATCTTACAATTAAATAACTAATCTTTTCAGAAATTCAAATCACCACAGAAAGGAATAATTTCATCCTTCAGGTACTCGTAACGGTTGTTTTTTGGCGGTGTCCAGAAATTGGATTAATCAGAGGCGTTTAAATTGCCGTTATCAAAATATGATCACCCCCTTCTGTAAACTAACCTCGACGGAAGCACCTCGACAAAACACAGGCTAATCTTCGCCAGGGAACATTCGCCAAACAACACAGCCAGTTTTCCAAGAAGTTCGCTAATTTATTCATGAAAACCGGTGGATCTCCTTCGGCTGGCGAGACGGCAGTATACCTGACAGAAGATTCAATGTATAGGGTGCTTCCTCGTATTTTCTATCGAATCGAGAAACGGTTGAAAATAATTGAAAAAATTCTGTTCTCGAGTAAATCAACCCTCCGACCTCTATAAAATCAAAGAAATGAAAATGTTACTAGTCAACATTTATATCATAAAAGATTTTCTCAATTTTTTAATTAAACTGTTACCACTCAGTTAACAATCTTATGGCGGAAGGTATCCGAACTTCTTATCTTCCTTCAAAGGCAGTAAACATTCCACATTCCTTCCTGCAATAGCTAATGATTTCATCCTCTCTAGTTATCCTCGACCCTCGACCGTTGAACTTCAGATAATCCCTACCTTCCTATTTTCCGAATTTATAAAATCTACTATTTCTCCTTCGAACCAGAGGGAACAGTCCGAACCGTCTTAGGACGAGCAACCACGCTTGTATCACCCGAATATCACTTTGTTATACGAAGAAAAGTCGAAATAAATAAATGCCCGAAGCAGGCTCGGTCGAGGTTCGGTCAAGTGACTTGATTAACGCGATCAGTGGCACAGTGAAAACGGACGTACGTAGTCAGACACGATAAAATCCTAATTATCAAGGATGCAGTCGATTAATTTTCAAATTTAACATTTCAATTCGATAGCCAGAATTATTAGCTCGATATTAACGCAATCCGTGGTTTATTGCATAATTCTGTTTGTCAATTATTTGATTGTCAAAAGCTTCGAGTGTCAGTCACCGCTTCACGTGTTAAGGAAAGACGCTACTGTCCCTTCAGAACAGAACCGTATTAGCACTCGCCTTGACGAGCCGTAGAAAATACAGAATCCATACTTTTAAAACGCTCACAACGTTTATACCATTATTTACCCTTCGATCGCCCATCCTGATAAATATTACTTTACAGTTATAAATTATACAACAACTCTGCGCCGAGGAACACGAGACAAAATATTGACGGTGTTCGATTCGTTCATGTAGGTCAGCGGAGTACAGGGAGAAAAGGAAATAAGAAACGCCTAGGGGAGGAAAAATTCGCGTTACAGTTTTCCAGATATATTCAAACTCACCGATGCAACGCGCAAAGATCGGGAAGAATACCAAACGGCGGCGGGGAAAGAAGACGTTCCCGAATAAAAGAAGATTCTTTTAGAACGATACACCACTCGACGAACGAGCGGCGCCGGCTTTGAATAGAAAATAATCGAGGGCTCCGCGGAGAATAACGGGAAGTGGTATGGCGATGGGAAAAAGACACCGGAGCTTCGACAATGCCGCCAACATCGTCGTCTACCCCCCTTTTTTTTTCTTCTTTTCTTTCCACGAGACAAACAATACCTTCGTATTGTTACCAAGAGTCAACCAGCGTGCACCGTCGATACGGTGAGGTTGAATTTCATCCCTTTTGTATGGTACATTCGAAACCTTCGTGAAAATACGCTTCAAGGTTCGGGTCGAAGGGGTATCACGATAATTTGGTGATGTGTAGACTAATTATTATTTTTGAGGATTTTGAGTTTCATTTCCTTCATACGAAATCTTTGTGACTCCTACAAATACCCATTAAACATCGTATCTACATGGTAATTGAAATGAAATGTTAAGACGTTTCGTTATTTGCTGTAAAATAAACTTTCAGCAATATGTTTAACCCCTTACCATTTTCCCGACAGGTGCGTCAGTCAGACTTAAATTATTACTTCAGCGGTAAAACAAATCAAGGAAATTGAATTATTACATGTACTTGTGTAAATTGTAATCAGAATTAAACTTAACCCTTTGCGGACGAGGCAGTTTCAAGTTTGGCACGAGATGTATGCAGGAAATATCAATAAATTCAAGCAAAACAAACGATACTTGACTTCTTAAAGGATATATTAAAAATCTTCTTTGTGCCAAGATTACGAGCACGATATTTAGGAATTTATATACAAATTTATCCGCCCATCGTTTGCAAAGGGTTAATATTCAATTGATATCAAAGTTTGAAACGACAGAAGTCGTTCACGTTATTGTAGTGCAAGGGGTTCATTTTGTCAGCAGTGATAACAGCTTGAAACTACACCAATATGATAACGAATCAGTGAATTATAGAAAGCGAAAAATCAAGTATAGATTTGATAAAATCACTTCAAGCTTCATCCTTTTTGCATGGAACTTTTTCGATTCATGGAAATATATTTTAAGGTGTAATGGGTACCATGACAAACCGATGAATTATAGACTAATTATTCTTTGGATCATCGGTACCTTAACACGTTGGCTGCCACGGGAGTCACCGGTGACCGGCACACGAAATTTTTTACAATCAAATAATTACCAACAGAAATGATAAAATAAACCACGGATGGCGTTAACATTAAGCTAATAATGCTAGCTATCGAATTGAAAAGTTAAATTTTAAAATTAGTTGATTGTATTGTTAATAATTAGGATTTCAGCGTGTCTGACTACCCACGTCCGTTTTCACTGTGGCAGTCAACGTGTTAATATCTTCGACAAGTAGGTCAAATCCCCATGGTGCAACGACCCTAACACGTGTCACCATTGCACCACGGACTGACTCTAACAAGCAAAAACCAACCTCGATGCTGAAGCTACAAACGAAACTTCAAAATCAACCGAACTATCCTCTTTAACCCTGCATACCTAACGAACTCTTCACCCACGGCATAATTCCAGGATGTTCGACGTCGAAATGCTCGCGGCCATTCTCTTATCCTCCACAACGAAGGATTATAAACTATGTCCGTTAAAACCATCTCTCCCCTTGTTCGAAGACTTACACCAAGCTGTTACCACGAGGATGTTACGTAAATCCAGCTTCGAGGACGAGAATACTCGACGGTTGCGAAACGGACGAAAAACCGACGAGTGTTATGGTGTCGTGCAATGGTAGCAACGTTCGCGCAGGCTTGCCAACTTATTCGCTAAATTACCTAGACGGTATCGTGTCGGTGGCCGTTCGCGGACACGAGTTTGCGAAGCGAAACGAGCTTCTCCTCTCCGAAACTTGCCCGCTCGTTAGACACGCAGGCCTCGCTGCAAAGTTGCATCGTTACAACGAGCGGAGAAAAAGGATTGCTTTGTGAACGAAGCGCCAGGAACGATTTCTTCGTGGAAGAACATGGTTCGTCTGGTCGAATGTTCTTTTCGTCGATACGAAACGGTTTCGTCGTTAACCGTAACTCTTGGAATAATCAATAAACGTGCGAAGTTGATTTATCAAAATTGAATATGTAATCATCAGGATACAGTAATTTTTGTTCTTATTCTTTGCACGCAAAGGAGAAAAAATGGAAAAGCTATGGTCATGATCGAATTTGGAACATTTATGATAGCAGCTGGTCCAAAATAACGTTATACTTAATTAAGGTAAAAAGGTGACGGTAATAGCTTTCGAAATATATTTTTGAAACTGATCAATTCGTGAACAGAAGCAAAGGCTCAGAAAGTAAGAGAAAATATTTAAAGGGTTTATGCTTTTGGAAAATTAAAATACGGATTTGGGGTAGTAAGGTTAGATTAGGGTTAGAATAGATTTTCTAATTGTAACGAATCCTGGCATCTGCGAATCGTATCAAAGAAGCAGATTAACCGGAAGACACGAACTCTCTTAAAGTTTCATGCCAAAAGCTTGACGCAGTAACGATGTCTATGAATTCTGCAGCGGTGCCGAATCTGTGTCGACGTTTTGTAATTTCGCCTGGTAAGATTTCCACCTCGGGTTTGAGATCCTCTTACAACCATTCAAGTATCATGCTGCCAACTCAGATCTAATATTGCAGAACTATGGATCAAGCGTGTATCGAGGAACCGATACAATTGTACGAATCAATCCAACATACGATTCGACAAATCAAAATCTTAAGTTAAATTTAGAAAAACTTTAAGTAGATAACGCATTCGAATGAATGAACCTCTGAGATTAACAATACACTTACTAATTACTTTGGAAATTTTCAATAAATTAAAAATCTTGTACCAATTCAATTTTAGATATGGCAATTGAGTATTTAATAAACCCTTCAAACCACGTAATAAGTAATTTAATAGGTAAGCAAATTGTGGATAAACGAAAATTTGATAGAAATCAAATTTTAAATACCTCGCAAGATATTTAAAATATCTCTTCGAATCGATAATACACCTAATAAGTAATTAAATTGGGGATTTTAAAATTGTAGATAGACACAGCCCAAATTAATAAAATTCTTTCGCAAATAGAAGAAATCTTTGAAATTAAAATGATCAATTTCACTGAATACCGAAATTGAAGCTTTAACAATTTCAATCTCGATTAAGCTTCGTAACTTCATAAAATATGCAATAACTGTCGTAACTATGAATCGATAGATGAAACAGAAAACGTTATATTATAATTTTTAAAATCCTGTTTTCTCAAGAAAATAGTACCTCGATCGTTTGAATCGAACCGAGGAAAAATTCTAACCGGGCAAAAAGCTCGATACTCCTCTCGAATCTTCAACCAGCCGTCATACTTTTTTCGTCGTAGAATTTCGTGCCACTAGAAAATTAGCCGACAGCCCATCGTGAACGGATCCATGCTCGCGTTAAAATTAATCGTGCGCGAGAGTGTCAAAAAGCAAACGCGACGGTTGGAACAGGGGTTGGTTCGAGGTGGAAAAAAGCTGGTCCTTTCAATTTTCCGCTCGAGGGGTCGTGGATGTATCTGGCGCCGGTGGCCACTTTCATCGCGCCAAACATCGCGGAAAGAAGACATGGTCCTGCGCGTTTCGCAGCACAACCACCAGTCACGTATATTTTCAACCCCTCTCGTCAGAAGACGTACAAAGTTGGCTTCTAAGTATCCGAGCCTCTAAGCCCGTTGAATAAGGCTCCACCCTTGCAGGGGTGGATGGTCGTCGGCGTAACTCGCACGTACCCCTGTACTTTCTTCTTTTTTTTTTCTCTCCGTGGCCGACGTTTACGAGCGTCTCGCGATAACGAACAAGTTGGTCGTTCTTCGAGTTGGAAAGTTTCAGGAGGGAGTCGAAAAACATCCCTTATTTTCTTTCATTTTCAGTCTTCCGCGATACCCTTCAATCCTCGTCCGGCAAAATAAATTTAATTCTTCTACTTTCTCAATCTTCTATCGTTATATCGAATATCATATGTTTGAATGAATTTGATTTTCGGACGTCCGGCTGATCGGGTCGGGTGGAAAATAAATGATTATTTCAGCAGCTGGAATAAACAAATTAACTGTTGGATGACCAACCAGATGACACGAAGCAGATAAGCGTATCAGGACGCCGCGTCCAAAATAACTTAGTCAGCCTTGTTTTTCCCATTTTTATCTAACAAGTAAACCTACGGAAGTGTCACTCTCCGATTTTTCTGAAACTTGAATATATTATAATACATGAAAAACTAAGGGACACGTATTTTTTTTTAGCGGCGGAAAAACATATTTAGGGAGTGAAACGGTCCCCCAAAATGGTGGGTAAAATGGAAAAATTGCGATATCTTTGAGACCAGTGAAGCGATTTTGATGATTTTTGGTATGAAAGTATCTTCCACTAGAAGACGAAAATTGGCCTAGGTATATTGGAAGGGGAGTGAACTACCTCTAAAGTGACCAATTTCTTGCTCCCTAAATATGTTTTTCCGCCACAAAAAAAAAAAAAAAAAAAAAATACGTGTCACTTAGATTTTCATGTATTACAACATATCCAAATTTCAGAAAAATCAGAGAGTGACACTTCCGTAGGTTTACTTGTAAGTACAAAATCCTAGACGAAGTACAACAAATGTCTCATCCAAGACTAGTTAGTCATCAGGTACCAAGGGTCACCGAAATCCCCTCCTCGGCAAAAAGCTTAATATATTAAAAACTAGCATCTTTAGAGCAGCAGATTATTATTCTTTCAACCCTATTGCGGTAGCGGTCTGTCCACAACTGTGCGCTTCCGCGTCGTCCGATGTGTGTTCGGAGTATATGTTTGATACGCCCGAAATATATTTGTCATTGAACAAATCCGACTCCACGTTTCTCACCCGGATCCCAACATAAGTTATTTCCAGATCTCCACAAAGTGGCTTCGACATTTTATCATTTCTCAAAATGGTTTCAAATATTTCATATCCTTCCCTAAGGAAGACTGTATAAACTTTCGATGCCGGTGAATAGTATATTCAATGTCCAACCTTCAATCCCTCGGTCAAGTTCTTCGAGAAACGATTTTGTCGAAGGCCTGGCCAGTTTCGACGGTGAACAAAAATTGCCAATAACCTTTTCAGCTCGCAAACACCACGCGAACGACGTTTCTTAACGCCTTCCACGAACGTTCCAGAACGGCTCGACAGAGTCGTCGTCCCCCATAAAGGCGCCATTTCCGAAGGTGGATGGAATTACGTGCATGGAATTACTCGAGGCTAGAAAAAAGCTGGGATCGAGGGGTTGTGGATTCCGTGACTGAAGGGATTTCACAGGATCGCGTGTTCAACCGGCCGTTGCATCGACGCCATCAACGTCTGACTCGGCCTAGCTTATTACCATATCATTTCCATGGAAGGCTACGAGACGGCACGCACCATGAAAACAACCCAACCTCCACATGGACTATTTATCGATAATTTCGTCGTTATCGCGATAATACTCTCGAGAAGGTTTTTATCCTGCTCCCCGATCTAAAGTGTTTCTTTTCTCTCCGAGTTATGTGTTTCAATTTCTCCTTTGCCTCCTGTTTCTTCTTTCTCCCTTTATACACTATTTTCCCTTTTTTCGAAAATAACGTTACCATTTCTTTTTTTTTTAGGAGAAAAGAGATTGCATTGTATTTTTTAAGCATTCGTGAGTTTCATTCGAATGATACTCAAGTACGGATTAGCCTTCTGTGTATCAGACCAATTCATCGGAACAGATTGACACGTTTAATGTATTTCTTTTTATTAAGGAAAATTTCAAATCCTTGAAGTATATATCTTTTTAAAAATAAAGGTACATATGTTTTATTTTTAATAAAAATCGAGAATATGAATGTTCAAACAAGTCCAAGCAGCGTCCTTTACAAATTCTGCGTTAATTTTTCAATGATAGTGTTAATATTTTGAGCTTTTAGACATAAACAACATAAATACACTAGGCACGGTAAATTTTCAGCGAACGAAAAAATCGATACATGAAATTTTCTATTTTTCTCACACTTGGACAAATGTCCAAGTTGCCAGCCCCTGGAGCGGGCGCTGCCGTAACAAAAGGGTTAACAGAATGTGAATATATAAATTTCCAAGATTCTACGATAGAATATTTCGAAGATTTAAAAATTATAATATTTAATTTTTAGACGTAGCAAAACGGTTAATAAAATTTTCCAAGATCTTAGGTTCCTAAGAATAAAATATTTCAAAGTTTCGATACGATACTTATCACAGAATATGCTGTCTTTAAGTTAATAAAGTTTGAAATATTCTACATTCCTAAGTTCCCAAAAATATTTCTCCTAAGAAATATAATATTCCCGACCATAATCACGCGATTTCCATGCTTCGTGGACCAAATGATTCCATCGATAAAATATTCCAGTGTTTCTCCTTCATTGGTGTATCATTTGCACGAAATCAGTCACACCGATCACATACGATAAATTCGTCCTGACCTAATTCGGTCAATTCTTATTTTTTTATTTATTATTCACGACACCATACTTCCGGCACTTCTTAACAGCCGAGCTATAAACCATCGTGGAAAACAAGACGATAATTCAACTTCAGCGCTGTAATAAAACCGTAACTTCAACCGTGTCATTCATTTTCGAAGGACAATCATTTATTTGGCTCCGGCGAATCGAACGTTGGAATTTCGTTGCTGTTTCGAGGATATTTCGATTTGTGCAGAAAACAACGGAGTAACGTTCCGTGTTTCCACGGGGGTAAGAAAAGTTTTAACAAAATGAAGAAGACTTCGCGGACCTTGAACACTGCTCCAGATTGGTTTCGTGGCTTTTCCGGAAGATTGATGCGTCTTAAAGAGACCGTTGCTTCTTAAGCCTCTTTATTTCTTAAATCCCTTTTTATCCTCGATTTTTATTCCTTTAAACAGTTTACTGAATTTATCCACCAAGTTACACGTTGATTCTGTTATTGTAATATTAAAACCAGAAATATGTTCCATTAAAATATTTACCACGTTGACTTAATTGATGTTTTTGATTTGGAACGAACGTTGTCTATTATCTCGAACCCGACATCACTCATTTCAAATCGTGGCAATTTAATTAGGTATATCAAAGAATTTCTACCACAGAAATTGGTAATTTTAATAACTTTCTATAAAAATTCAAGCGTCGCCCATATAGGATGGGTAAAGAATAGAAACAGACATAGAAATTGTATTATAATTGGATTAGATGATTAAAGATGGTATTATATAAATTCTTGATGGATCTGTTCGAACTCTCGCAAGTGGATCTTTGAAATTTTCAATGTTCGATAGATTTTTCAACTATATGCTCGATCTTTGAAATTTAGTGAGAAAGGGGAATGAGACGGAGATGGGTAAGGACCAATCGATAACCATTGATCTTCAGTGTTTACTAATTTACCGGAAAATTCGTAACCCGTGACGCGTAATTGCGTGAACTCCGATCGAAGCTCGGTTGGCTGGCGATGGCTAACCATTCGACCGGAAACAAGCAACCTTTTGTCTTCGTTCCTTGCGCTTCCTTTGGTCTTTTCAGCGATGAATGTATTTTGAGAAGAACGAGGATGAGACTTTATTGTTTCGTGAAACATTTTAACGAATTATCACTGATTGTCGAGTGTACGTTGAATATCAGGTTATCGTATTTGAATTTTTACACAGAAAAGTTTCTAATGTAATTCGATGACATAAAAGTATCGCGAAATGAAACTTATGGCGTATCGTTTTGAAGCTTGAAGTTCAATGAAAATGACTGTATAAGGTTTTCCATGATATTTCTAATATAAATTAGCCGATGCATTATCGAAACAAAAAATTCATTCAGAACTTTCGATTTCGTAACATAAGAATTCCAACACAATTCAATGACATAAAAGTATTACAAGATTGCATGTACGGTATATCAATTCGAAGCTTAAAGTTTGACAAAAATGACTGCGTTATCGTCCCATCGATATTCTGACAAGAAACAATGATTCTTCGTAGAACCATTTTGAACATGTTTCAAAGTTTCGAACAAATTTTTTAAGTCTCAAGGTAACGAAGTTAACGGTCAAGGCCTCGACAAATAAAAATTTTAATCGCATTACTTTTCATTCCATTTGTATTATAAAATAATTGCATGCAAAACGTTTTACTGAAACGTTGGGAATTTTTATAATTATTCAAAGGAGCTGAGAGTTAAATTGAGAAGGAACATTTTACGATAGATATTTCATTAGATTTAAAGTCAACATTTAAAGGTTATGGTGAAAACAGGTTCTCGTACCGAACTATCAAATGCACAGTTTATTAACAAAAATATCGACCATATTTGGCGCATTTGCCTCGTGTATAAATAAAAGAATATCATCAAATTTTGAAACGAAGGAATCAAACGCTTCGAACGTTGTCGAACGTGAAAAGCCAAGAAATTAATCATCCTCGACTCTCGTCGATATCAGACACCTTTCCCCCCCTCGTTTACGCGTGTCAGACACGTGAAAGGATAAAAAAAAAAGATTCTCGTCGCATCGTTTCATCCACGACGTAAATCACAGGGACTGTTTCATGAAAACGGACGACGAAGCTGTTCAGAAATTATGAACGAGCTGCACTTTGCAGAATTAGAGCTTTCGCGTTCTAACGCGTGCCGGCCATTTAACACGCATTTCCGGCAATTTCCGGTTCACGCGTCGGACGCACTTTGACGAATGTTGGCTGGAAAAATTTACAAACTCTCCAGCAACGCGGTAAATAATCAAGTTGAAACTTTGTAGATTTTCGAGGAGAAAAGATGAGGTATATTTACTGGCGCTTCCGTGACAGACGTTGCCCTGTCCAAATTTCAATAATTTTGTTTATGATCGTTTCGTGAATTTGTGAAAAGCTTCCTCGATAAAAGAATTGTTTGTCCTACCCGCGAAAAAGATCTCAAAAGTATACTCATCGTTTTGTTTCTCTCCGGAGGAACTAGAAAAAGTTCCTGACAAAAGTTTCCGTTTTTTTTTTTCAAACCCTCGAGAAGCTAAAGTTTCGCGAGTTCAACTTGCTCCCCTTATTAATTCTGTTTCAAGATGCACGGCTGAAAGCGTCCGCGTAAAACAGACGTCTGTTATCGTAACAAAGTGGTCAAAAGGTTTCCTCTAAACTCAACTCGCTGAATTTATTCGTTCCTCTGCGTGTTCTTCTACGATTTATTATTTTTAAATACAAAACGCGAGGTACTTCTTCGCAAGGTCTTGCAGATTGGCTCGAGAGTTTCAACGCTTGGAATTTAGGGACAAAAATACGTCGTCGAACTCCGGCAAAGAATAATAAAAGAATTTTTCACATTTTCACGATGTTGCAGACTCGCAACGAAGCGAAGGAAAAAATTATGCAATAATCAGAAAACATGTGTTTAAATGTCTCGTACGTAAACGTTTTTACAACCAGAAAAATTGGGAATAGAGAAATATATTGAATGTTAAAGAGAATGAACAATTTTGCTATGTTTAGCATCGAGTGAAGTAATTGTAATGGCAACTTTAAATAAACATATATTATTTATATGAAACGTTAATAATCAGAATAGGAATTATTTAAAATCTGTACGTTTTTTTCAAGAAATTACAAGTTCTCTACTTTAGTTTCATAAATTTTTGGAAAAATTATTACGATTATTCGTGCTTCACAGAAATCTAAGAAAGACACGTTCAAACACGTAAATATTACAAAATATCGATGAAAATTTATCATAATCAATCGTAGTCGTATTTTAAAATAAGAATCGAAACGAATCAAAACGTTTTATCATAATAAAAACTCGAAAAGGATGCATCAAAACAGGTTAATATTGAAAAATGAAAATTATCCGTGAAAGAGGAAATTCTAAGCCTCGAATCGATGTATAAAATATCTCAAAAACACGAATGGTTATCGAATAAGCAGATTTAAACAATTGATGAACTAATACTGCACTTAGATCTTCAATACAAAGCAATAAAAACCAGAAAAGGACCTTAAAAGATGATCAAAACATCCTTAACTCAAACAAACCAATCGATCAAAATATAATATGGATCAAATTTTAACTTCAATCTCAACTTCCTAAAAGAAACGATAAAAATTTGTACAAGTAACAACTTCTGGATTTCTAAAAAGTATAATATCCTACTTTCTCAAAGTTTCTAAACTTCCTATATAAAAAAAAAAAGAAATACAATATTTCTAAAAGCAAAGAGATATTAATTGGACGAAACTATTTTCGTAAGACACTTCGAATATGAGTTATTCTTCAAATTTCGAACAAAATTGTCCCGTTTCGTTTGCGGACGAAAGTCCG
This sequence comes from Stelis phaeoptera, assembly GCA_943735885.1. Classification (NCBI taxonomy): domain Eukaryota; kingdom Metazoa; phylum Arthropoda; class Insecta; order Hymenoptera; family Megachilidae; genus Stelis; species Stelis phaeoptera. Next base: position 5,261,724 of record OX030939.1, on the reverse strand, counting down.
CACGAGGTATCGAGGATACAGAAAAGCTCGTCCGGTCTCGACCGGAAATAAACGAGACTTGGGGGAAAAACCGAGGGAAGAAAACGAACTCGTCCAAGTCGTCGTCGAGGGCAATTTAGAGCACGCCTTGAAACGTGGGACGCGTGTTACACACAACGGGAACGTAACAGTCTCGATGGGGGATCACGATGAAACTTTTGTAACGAGTTTCCTGGACTTCGCGTCCCATTGTGAGGGACCTTTCGACGTTTTTGAAAAATATTGGATACACGATTAAATTGTTCGATTCATTTCAAGCATTACAAATACGAATAGTTCGTTCTTTTTTGAGTATTTTGACTGCCACAGTGGAAATAACGAGGCGTAGTCAGACATAAGTATTTTGGATCGTTAAGAACCTGTTAATTTCTGAAGATTGAAAATATTCTGTTCTCGAGATACTGCTTTTTGTTATTAAATGGATAGTTAAGGAAAACATTTGTTTAGAATACTGTAAGCATCAATTTAATATGAACGATTAGCGAAGGAAAAGAAACTTTATGATCGCGGATAGCAAAATAAAATATAAAACGTTGGATATAATTTTTAAAAGAAGAATTTGATTAGTGAATGGATTATAGTTAGGTCACAGGAACCGAGGAATTGTTTAATTTGATTTCAAATTCGTTCGTTTCCATTCGTTGCACTTTGAAACGCGTCTATTATTATTCCTCCAAAAATATAAAACATTTCTATTAAACATTTAAGCATTTTCTTATGTATTTTGAATCGCGATTAACACCACCTCAAGTCTATCAATAATTTCCTACCGAACAATTTTTATTTCACCCACCATACAATGAAAATAATTCGTCTTTTGACCCCACATCGAAGTTCGACTGTCGATAATTCTAGTTCCATTCATTTCTATTACTAAAATAGCCAAAAAAAAAAAAAGGATTTTTATTTTGTAGAGATCATTTGACCCCTCGCCATCTTTTTAGGTGTGAAGTTTATCCCGTCTTTCTAGCGTTAAAAAATGTCAGACTGCATCGAGGATAATCATCATATTTAAAAATTTGATAACAACAATTTTATAAAACAATTCGATGGGTCAAGTACGAAGAGGGATCGAATATTGGAACGTTCATCCTACGATAACAAAGCGTGTATACATTTCAGCGAGGTATCCTCTGTGTTTTCTAGCTAAAAACGAGAAAATCACCCGGTTGATCTGTTTACACCCATTTGCCGGGCGATGGATTCACGGTACTCTTCGCCACGGACGTCTACGAGTTCCCCGGTGCATTACAGCCCCGAAGAAACTTTTCTGTCCGATCTTGAAATCCTCTTAAGGTCCTCCTACTTTCTGCACTTTGTTCCTAGGTGTCGTTCGCGCGACGACCGTCTGGAACGATTCGAACAAACGCGTCGAATTGAAACGTAACATCGATCGAAGGAGGAAGAAGAAAAAGAAAAAAAGGGAGGACGATACAATCCTTCGAATAAATAAAACAAAGTCGAGTTGCGAGTCGTTTCGAAAGAAGGACGAGGTTGCGTCGATTCGATCGCGAACAAATCCACCCTTTAAGCTCGTCCTGTTTCGGACAGGAAACTCGGTAAGGGAAGGATTAATTGTTATCGATACCACCCTCGAGATCCTCGAGTTTGAACGACCCCTTAAAGGCTGAAATTTGAGACGCCAAGGAAATTGTAAGAAAAATGGAATTAATCAACGTTGCCAGTCGCGAGGTACGATTAAAAATGATTTAAAGTTTCGAAGCTTTATTTATTTACCGTATAATTATTATTTGATTTAACTCGAGCGCATCGGTGTATTCGATAGAATAATTAATACGCAACCTGGAAAGTTTGGAAAGTTTTAAAACAATGATTGTTAATTGAAAACTGTAACGACATTAGCAATTTTTGTAATCTAATCGTTATAAAGCTACAAAAGTGTAATTCATTTTTAATACTTCATATTTTATTATTACAGCCTCGGTCTGATAAGAACTTTTCATTTTAAACCTTTGCATAAGGATAATTAACTTTTTAAAGCCTTTCAAGTTGTTAAACCGAGGACAACTTGGAAATCTTTCAAAATTTCATTAGTATTTCACGAGGTTTACGTTGAATTTGAAACTTGATTGTTATAACGAAAAATAAATTGCCTTGCAGCTTCTATTCTTCAGTCGATAATGGTTCAATTATTTTTGACGAAAATATATTGGTTCGTAGTGAAATTATTAAATATTGGAATTGCGTTTCGTGTCAATTTGTGATCTTTCGAGATATCAGGAGCAACCGGGATCGAAAGTAACGCCTCTTTCCGGTTCGACGTTACACGGCCAGTAATTTCGTGTCTAGTTGATAAGACATAGACGTGGGAGCTGATCTGCATAGCGAATCCCAAGAACCAACCGGTGAATTAGACTTATTACGATGAAAGACATCGTTGAGATCGGTTTGAGATCATTTATGGTCGGCCATGTTCCGAAAGTTGTACGCCCGATGAAAGGACAATTAGAGAAACTTCCGATCCCTACGAGGATCTAGATGGCGAGAGAAACTTTTCACGGGGTTTCCCACCCGAAACCCCGAGAAACGTGAAACTCTTGGAAACTGAAGTGTCGTGTACTTCTCGGTGAATCGACTATAATTCGATCAGTAAAATATCTGAAGTTCGATATACTTTTTACAAATTTATTTCCAACGAATGAGAAATATATCCTGTCGGTAGAAAGAAACGAAATTGATTATGATTGTTGCCAGATAAGACACTGGAAACACGTATCAGACAGGAATTGATTAACGATTGTAAGAAAAATGTATAACACAAAATTGGTACTGTTATTGGCTGACTTCGATAGAAACAGTAATGTTTTAATTTTAATTGCGAAATTAACACGTTGGCTGCCACGGGGGTCACCGGTGTGCGGCACCCGAAATTTTTTACAATCAAATAATTAACAAAAGAAATAACGAAACAAACCACGGATAGCGTTATCATTAAGCTAATAATGCTAGCTATCAATTTGAAAGGTTAAATTTGAAAATTAGTTGATTATATTCTTAATAATTAGGATTTCAACGTGTCTGACTACACAAGTCCGTTTTCACTGTGGCAGTCAACGTGTTAAATGATTTTTCTGATTCGAAAAATCGACGAACACATTAATCTGCTAGGACGTAGACAGTGCGTATTTCTAAAGACAGGAAGAGGGTGAAAAAGAAGAAAGGCACTGACGAGAACACAGTGCGTGGTGGAGGGGAGTAAAATGTGAATGAGGGTATTTTTCAGAAGGACAGAATTGCGTTGGCTTTTGGAAAAAAGCTGTGCACTGAGAGCTACATCGATGTCGAATTACTTCTGTTTTATTCAATAAGTATTATATTTTTTAAAATAAACTATAATCACTCGTACATTATACTACACTGATGTAACTTTTCTGTTTACCTTCTAAGATTCAAAGTTTCGATTAAGATTTAACGCCTTATGCAAGTACTAATATAAGTAGAATGGGGACGAAGGTAGTCAGACAGAAAGAAATTAAGAATATGTATTATTAGTCTTTCGAAGATTGAAAGTTCAGATTAAAATTTAATCCAGTATTGTTCAATGCTTCGTATAGGTAATGGCGTAAGTAGAGTAAGACCAAACTGGTCAGACAAAAAAAAATCCTTGGCATCCATCTAAAATAATTAAGAAATTGTATTGTTAGTCCTTCGAAGATTGAAGGTTTAGAATAAAATTGAATCCTGAACTGTTCAATGCTTTGTATATGTAATGGCATAAGTAGAATAACACAAAACTGGTCGGACAAGAAGAAATCCTCAGCATCAGTTTAACAAACTTAAGAAATTGCCCTAGCCTTCGATGATCCAAAACTTTTAGTAAAATTTAATTTCGAATTGTTAAATATCCAACATTGAGTAGAGGTATTCGGGCAAGTAGAATAAGACTACAAATGGTCAGCCCATAAAGAATTTATATCCCTGGAAACTGATCATTCGAAGAATTAAAATTTCAATTAAAATCGAACGTGGCATTGTTAAATATACAATACAAGTATAAAGTTAAGTAGAATAAAGATATAAATAGTCAGACGTAAGGAAATCCACAGTATCCATTGAAAGTAATCAAGATATCATTTAATCTACATATCGAAGGTTTGTAATTTCAACTATAGTTTAATCTCGAACTGTTTAATATTTAATATTGTTTTTGCAAGTATTCCGGTAAGTAGAATAGGGACATCATTGGTCGGACGAGAAGAAAACCTGCATCCATATAAACCAACGAAGAAATTATCTGATCTATCGTTCAGGGATTAAAAGTTTCGATTAAAATTTAATCTATAATCATTTAATATTCCAATCGAATATTCAAGTAAGTAGAATAATGGTATAAGTGGTCAGACAAGAAGAAAATCCATATCCATCTAGACTAATTAAGCACTTTCTCTATGTATATTTTAAAGATTTAAAATCTCAATCAAAAAATCTAAATTAGTTCAAGTTTTCATAAAAATTTAACTCGAAGTTCGTTAAATATCCAAAAACAAGTATTCACGTAAGTAGAACGGGGACGTGATTGGTCAGACAAGAAGAAAATCCACATTCGTATAAACCGTCCCAAGATTCCAAAGCTTCTATTAAAATTTAATATGAAATCGTTAAATATTCAAGTAGAATAGGAACGTTCGTGGTCAGACGAAACATTCTTTATTCATCTCAAACGTTTCTGGAGTTTCTTGATTCGCTTCAACCCTCTGTATCGTTCCGTTTTACTGTCACCGAGTCCGCGACCGAAACCGAGCAACAAGAACAACGAAAATTTTCGCGATCAAAACCAGTTGAACCCACAGACAAGAACGTCTTCCGAAATTCTGGTCCTTCGACTACGTTTTGCACTCGGATCTTCGGGCGAGTTTCGAAAACTCGTCGGGACAAGGGTAAAAAGTTGGCCAGCCTGCTTCGTAGATTTCGTCCAATTTCCAAAATTAAACCAATCGAGAACTTCCGTCTCTTGTTTGCCGCCATTTCCGTTTTTGACACGTTGAAACAGAACTAGGCAACTTTCACATCGTGGAAAGATTAATTGCCATAAGAAAATCAAATTTTCCTGTTACGCCGTTAATCAATCAACGGCTCCTGAAATTTAGCAGGATTTTTTTGTGATTCATCCCTCGTTCATCAATTTAACGTACTGGTATTCCGATATGGATCATTTCTGGAGAACAGGACTATTGATAGATAAATAATTCATTGAATTTGTTTGAATAGCAGAATAATTTAAATTAGTAATTGAATTTTTTTAATTAATTCAACAGACTTTGATGAAGATTGAAAAATTTTTAATCACGGATTATTCTCAGGGTATTAAACGCGTTAAATCATCTTATACGTTTTCTACGGAACGTCGTCCTTTTATCGTTATACTATTTGGAACACGTTCGTCGGACAGCAATAAACCGGAAACGCCAATTAGAATTGTTTGATTCGAGGCCAAAGTCCAGTCGTAACTTCGTCCAACTTGATGTTTGTCAAATATTTGTCGGTCGAGTTACGCAGCCGGAGCAACAGTTTGGCTCAAATAAATTGTACTTTCATTAAACCAAGACTAACTTTGTCACTGTTGGGATCCAACAGGTAAAGGATCGCCAGGGGATTCGAATTATCTTGTTTCTTGATTGCAAACCTTTGTACAAACGAACGAAACTACTTAACTCTTTGGGGCACAGAATTTCAGAAGATAAAATAGACCCATGTTGCACAGAAACTTTGTTTTATTTTTTAAATTTTATTTTATTTTATTTCATTTTTTTTTTTTTGCAGCTATTGCAATATTTCGAGGTGGGTCTAAAAATGTCCCACCATGCATTACCGTGCATCAAAAAGGTGGGACATTTCTAATCCCACCGTGCCCCAAAGAGTTAATACAGCGAATCTGTATATTTATTTCATTTATCGGACACATTATTGGTCGAAAGTTAGAACAATTGCGATATTTTGAGAAAATTGTAGAAACTTTTTATACTTGTTAATCGATTTTCATTGGTATTGTAGGAATTCGAAATGAAACTTAAATTTTGAGCAATTAAAATTAAACTACTGTAATCTAAGACTTCCAAAATTGAACCGAATAAATAACAATACTTATTTTAAATTATATATCATCAGATAAAACTTTCAGATTAAATTTGAGTCGTTAAAGAAATAAACTCTGTAATTTTACACAGAAATAGAATTTTCAATTTTAATTAACCGAACTCTGGAATGTTTACACAAATCGTAAATTTTGTACGTTTATTAATAAATCTGCATCAGTGTAATAGGAAGTTCAGGGTGTTTCCACCTCTAAGTTTAAAATTTTTTTAAATTTTCCTTGCCAGTTCGAAGATCCCTGCGTGTGCCACTACATTCCCCATAATCCAAAGAAGATTTAATAAAAAATTGAAAGAACGCTTGCTCGTATTCCACCCGTTCCTAGAATTATTCGCCCCTCGTGTCCGATTATCCTGCTTTTAAGCCCCAGTCGCATTACCCTTCGACCTCGGCGTCGTCCGCAGAAACGGCTTCGCGAGGAACCGAATAAATAAACGATGAGCGAACTAGGATTTCCCGGGTTCGATTCACGGTGTTTCCTTCTGGATAATTCAACGATCGATTTGTACGAACCGGGCCAGAGAATAAATTGTTCGACGAAGAACATTACCGGGAGACGGGGACCGTTCCAGACGGGAAATTAGATAAAAGAACGAAGAAGAAAATTGAGTAAATTTGAGTGGATGACTCTATTCCCCAGTTTTCCTCCGGTGTTTCAGACGAGGAATACAGTAGGGAAACGCTTTAGATGGATTTTAGCGGAAACCGATAGAAAATTTACTCGTTTCACCGTAAACGGAGAAAATAATTAGCGGTGTATTTTCTATTATTGGCTATATGAAGAAACGACGATTGCTTCTAGTGGTATTGAAATTACATTAAAAATTCGATACGTCAATCTTGCATATCCCTAATAATTAGATTTTTAACTAAATTGACCATCTTTCCGTTGTTTTGGAACGAAATTATTCGAAATCTTCTGCAGAGGAACACGAAAATTATTATGATTACGACGGGAGAGCGTTATTTCGAATTATTTTATTTGGAAATCGATATTTGTTAAATTTTAAAGAGAAAATTGTATCTCGAAATAATTAGCAGCGTGTCGACGTTGTCAGGATTCAATTTTCCTGCCACGTTCATAAAAATGCTGTTAAATTGAACAGCGGAGAGGACGGAGTTAAACGTCGAACGATCGCGTCGAGCAGGATTCTGATTGCACGACGATCCCCCTGTTAAATTAAATTGTGTCACCGGCTGTACTTCGACGGCACGGCCGAGTAATAGCGCTAAGATCAAAGTGTTCTGACCCTTGCTGACCCGGTGAGCGGAATTTACAGTTCACAAGCTCGTACGGTGGCGCAAAATCGTGTGTCATGCACGCGATTTGTGTCTCTGGCGAAAGCGTAAGTACTTGAACGCTTTTCCAGAATAAATTATTTTCCAATTGATTCTTACCATATTATCCTTCGGTGAATCAATTGATTTTAATTATTTACAAACTAAAGTTTCGTTGCGTTCGAGTGTTATCTGTTTTCCTTCGATACTTGGACCGTTCATTTTGAAAATGGTGTTTCGAGAAAATGAAAGGTTAGCATATTAGTCAATTCAAAAATATAAATTAATTGTGTCAAGTCTGGCAATGTTTCTACTGATTTATCAATATGTAATTTTCTTTATATTTACGGGTTGTAAATGGACTTACACCATTTTCATAATTAGTCAATTGTAAAAATCATTTAATTTCAATTATGAAAAATTAAATACCACTTAAAATATATTTTCTATTAATTCAATTTTGTTTATTTTTTATTTCGCACGTTAATCATATTAACGTTCTGACATCGTCAGTTTTGCAAAGGAAATTGTTATTCAGAATCGTCTTAGCTACCCCCCACTTCCGGCTCCGACACTAGTTACGGGACACCCTGTATATGACGCACAAGGTGCGTCGGATTATATCACAGAGACCACCTAGGACGTCCATGGTGTGTCCAATGGATAGAATATGACGCATAAAGTGTGTCATCGATTTTATTAAATTGAAAATGTTGCATAAGACGCATGTGGTGCGTCGTCGATTATACTTCGTAAGTGTCATAAGACACACACGGTGCGTTATAAATTTTATTAAGTAGATAACATAAGACACATAAGGTGCGTCATGAATTTTATTATGTAAACACCACAAGACACACACGGTGCGTCGTGACTTTTATTCTGTAAACACCACAAGACACACACGGTGCGTCACGAATTTTATTATGTAAACCTCTTAAGACATACACGGTGCGTCATGATCTTTATTATGTTCATGCCATAAGACGCATAAGGTGCGTCATGAATTTTATTATGGAAATGCCATAAGACGCATAAGGTGCGTCGTGATATTTATTATGTAAATGCCATAAGACGCACATGGTGCGTCATGAATGACTTTACTTCATGATAACACCTATAAGGCACGTAGTTGCATCGCATAGTTGAAATATGATAAGAAAATCACTCACCGAGCTGACATCGATCACCTCCCCTGCCTAAAGGACACTGACATCGTTGCCTGAACGAGGCTTGCTTCCGTCTGGGAGCCACGTCGTTTCCATCGAGATCCATCGGCATCGAGGAGTCGTCGTCCACGTTTTCAGCTTCCACGTCGAGCAGATCGACCTCGTCCCCTCGAGACTGTTCGATGTAACAGTTTCCCGCTGGTCCACAATCCAACGAGCAAGCTGGCTCCGTACTGACGATACTCTCCATCGTCGACGGTAATTTTTGCTCCAAATTTGGACCCTGAAACAGAAATATTAATCGAGGATTAATACCTTGGCACAGGATCCAATAATTTCAATGAATTACACAGAGAAATAGCGAACAATTTTCAATCTTTCGTTTGCAACAACAAAAATATTTTTCGTTAGTAAAAATATATATTTTACAAAATATACTGAAAGCTTCGAGAAGTTTCATTGAATCCTTTCTTTAAAAGAAATTCTCGAACTTCATTTTTAGCAAGTCACTCAGGACTTCCTGTTAACCTCGTTCGAACGAAAAGAAATTCGATGGGATGAAAAAATACTATTTATTTTGCAATTTAATATTCGTGTTTCGCTCAAAAATAGTCTGCTCGACTTTTATTTTTATGGACCGTACCTTAACTCTTTGGGGCACAGGATTTCATAAGATAAAATAGACCCATGTTGCACAGAAATTTTTTTTAATTTTTTTGCAGCTATTGCAATATTTCGAGGTGGGTCTAAAAATGTCCCACCATGCATCACTGTGCATCAAAAAGGTGGGACATTTCTAATCCCACCGTGTCCCAAAGAGTTAACACTGAATATACGTATAATTATTTCTATGTTTTAGTTCATTCTTTTTTCATCATAAACCCTGAAATTTCATTTTTAAACTATTTCCTCTTTACGCTGATCATTGTTTCGTTGATTTATGAAATATTTTCAACCGTGACGCACAGATTCCATACAATCGAAAGTGTTAATTAATCGAACTTGCTGAAATTGTCGAAGGTTTTAAGGAAAAATGCAGAGGTTAGAAATCATAGGGGAATCGAGCGAAGTTCGTACGAGAGGACCTGTTGCTCGTGTCGCGACATTTTTAGCCGGAAGATCCGGCGGATAAGGGCGCAGGATGTTCAGAGCTAAACGGAAATGAAGGGTTTTCAATTTTCGAAGGGCTGCGGAAGTGTCTGCACGCTGAATCGTTGAAACACCTTGGACTGTGTACTTTTATTAATCGAAGCCGAGTATCGGACTAATTGAATCATTGTTCGGACGATTATTCGATTAATATTTTATTCATTATTGTGCCATTTTCGTTACTCTGTGTTATTATTATAACACTCAAATCGTAATTTTGATATTACGTATAATTTCTCACTTGCAATATCTACTAATACATTTCTTAATAATTACCACCGTTCGCACCAAAATCATTGCTCAAACATTATACGTAACAATTCCGTTTGCATAAAAGTTTAAATCACGAAACTGAAAAACAATTTTTACCTTTATTCTCCTTTCGATTAGTTTCGAAGGTAAAATTTCATTTTCTGTTCCCATACTACTATCGGAAATAATTTCACGTTTTTTTTTCTCGTAACTATATATTACGCAGCGTAACGTGTTTCCCCGATTACTTGTTCCCGAAATAAAATTCTCCAAGCGAACAATGACCGACGGGATGAATTCTTATTGAAGCCAGCAGATTGCAGAAAAAAAAAATTGTATAACGTACAGCTCCCAATTCGTGCCGTTATATGAATTCAGAGGTGAAACTACGACAGACGTATAACAATTTTTCAATTATTTAAAAAACTTTCGAATCGTACGTTTCTGTTCTAAAAAAGACACGAGCTGAACAACGTCATTAAAATTTGGAAAAAAAAAAAGATAGTATGTTAAAATACGGAACGAATTATAAATGTGATAAAAGCAATGAGAATAAGAAAAATAGCTTATAAGATCATAAAAATTGAAAAATGCATAATGCGAATGAAATTTTCGATGACACATCTAAAATTCGACCGGAGATTGTAAATTCATATCTAAATTCATTTAATAACTCAAATTAAGACCGAATATAAATTTTTGTAATTCTATTGCAAAGGGGACTGGCGATTATTTGATCAAAAGAAGCATCAGTCTCGAAAATGTATTAAAATAAAAAATACCAGACCATTCGGATTTTCGTTCGAAGTATTTCTTCCTTTTTTTAACAACTGTCTATATTATTTATAACAAAAATACACGACGAATGTTTAGAGATTTATAAAATTTCTAATTTTGTTAAATATGAATATATTCGAACGAAATTTCGATCTTTTATTTTAAAAAATTTCTAATTTTGATAAATATCAATATATTAGAACGAAATTTCAATTTTTTATTTTACAAAATCTCTAATTTTGATAAATATAAGTATATTCGAATGAAATTTCAATTTTGTATTTTACAAAATTTCTAATTTTCATACATATGGATATATTCGAACGAAATTTCAATTTTTTATTTTACAAAATTTCTAATTTTGATTGATGAAATTTCAATGTTTTATTTTAAAAATGTATAATTTCGAAGAAAAGAATTTAAAAAAAGGATAAAATAGTCTATCGCACAATATCAGCCTCGGAACTAAAATTTCGAAAGTTCATTAAGATGCAAATGAAATTTTCGACGACATACCTGAGACGTGGCTCGTGGTTCGATTCGATCGACGGAAGCGTCGATCTCATCGTTGATCCTCGAAAGATTCGTAGTAGAATTCTCTGTCGATGGATCCAGGTGTATCGTGAAGGATGCACCTCGCATATAAAGGATATCTTCGACCGCATCCTCGTCGTCGTCCCTGTCATTGTTTAATTCGTCGTTCTCGACGTCTTCGATAAATTCACCAAGCTCGCCGGTCGACGGAGACGTCGAATTCAGCTCTGGAACAGAAGAAGATTCTAAAGAAAATCGTACAACCGTACTCGAATCGTTTCTCGATATCAAATCAATCTGAACCCCACCATACAACTGACACAGACGTACGAAAGATGTTTTATAAATCTCCATTACAGATTCAAATCGAAAAGATTATAAAAACGATCCCCCACAATTTGTAATTGTAATATTCGGTGTTCGATCGATAAACCAATACAGGTGTTTCCTTTCGATCCTAATCACGCAAAGTAACAATTGTTAATTCATCCCGGCGCACAGTCGGCAAGAATCGACCGAGATTCTCGTGAAATTAATGCACCATTCTTCCCATTTTTCCTCTATTCATCGGCTCTCTTTTCTTCGTGGTACTCGAGGATCCGTTCGATCGCGAGCCAATCGAGGATCCGACGTGATTTCGACTCGAGTAGCCTTTACAATAATTCTTTCCGAGACGTTGAGGCGGGACGATTGTAGCAATTAGCGCTTAATTGCCGTTGGAAACCTTCGGAACCTCCAACGATCGTTCCCTTCCTATCCCCGTCCACTCACTGGATCCAAGTTGCCGTTTCTCCGTCGATTTATCATTCACGATGCCGAACACAAGGATCTTGAGGCATCCTCGAGCCAGATCGACCACTTCAAATTTTAATAAGTCCACGAGAAAGATCCAGGCGGTGTTCGGTTTTCTTTTTCGAAGAACTATTCGTTCGAACGGGTTGGTTGCCGTTTTAATATCATCAGTCCTTTGTGGCTGACGACGATCCTCGTTGGTTCGAAATTGCTTTTACAAAGGCTGAATTTGGATGTAATTTTCATTTCGAAGAAGGAAAAATTCATTTGACACGTGTAATCGGTTAGTTACTCATTTTTCGTTTGCACAAAATCGATTTGTTTCGAGCGAGAACAAAAGAAGAAATTCCATCCTTAATGACTGTCCTTGATAATTTGTACGGTAGATAATTTGTAAGCAAAGGCGACAGATTTAAACGACTGATTTTATATACACCGGGAATTCGACGAAAACGAACGATCGCGATATTATTTTCAAGAACCATTTCATTACGAGCAATAAATCGGGTAACGTTCAATCGGTCCAACACGCGGCAGGCATCGTCGATATGTCATAAAATCGATTCCCGGAACTCGACAGGTGGATCGAGGGTGCAATAAAAGTTTCGCACTCGATTCGCGATTCGACAGAGCGGCGAGTCGACGTGTCTTTCATTCCTTTATTTATTCCTCCTCCCTTCCTCTTTTTTTTTTTTTAATAGAATAAATAAATTCGTTCTGTACCGTTGGTGTGAACATGTATCCGTTTCGAGATTGAAAATTGCTTGTCTGTTTTAATAAACGCGCGCAGGAGTTCTCGTTAATTTATTGATAGGTGTCTGGCTTGGTTCGATGAAAATTATTACCACGACCGCATTAGATATCATACGGTAATGAAGTTTTATATAAAAACGTAAAAAAGACGTAGATTTATGTCGTTTCCGATTGCCACCGGGAATCAGCGTTGGGTATAATTAGATTATTCTGACAAAAACAATTAACAATTAAAATATTAACTGTTAACTGCAATTGATCATTCAATTAGTTAGATGTGAATACAGTGGGTGATTTTGTAATTATAAATATTCAAATTTTGATAAAGAATGTAATTAAAGATACATTTATAATGGCACCTTTTTATATTACAAAGCGTAATATTCCGCTTTTTAATGAAATATGACAACGAATTTAAATCCTTTCGTCGCAACGTTCTTCGCATCTACATATTTATATTGAAAATATGGTAATGTGCAGCAGTACTAAAATAAATGATAATTTAGAAAAGCAAAAATTAACAAAAACAAATACGTGAATGAAACTACACGTACGAATTGTACACTGATTAAATAGAACAATATTGCAAACGTATCAAAATATACTTAAATCGTGTGCCTTTATGTTAAGATCGAAACACGAATAACATTAAAAGCATAATTTTATTTTTATTTTTTGTTCATATTAATTTGATCACCCACTGTATGTATTCGTTTTGAAAGATTACAATTAATTAATTCTTAATTGTCCTTACAATTAAGATTAATTATATAATTGTTTATTAATTTTAATTGTTAGAACAATTAACTGTATTATACAATTGATGTATTACCTATTTAAATAGGAGCACGTATGTACGTACGACGTTTGTTTACTTTCGCTCTGAAGACAGAAGGCAGACTGAGGACTGTGAACGAATTACACCGTGCAAACAAGCTACACGGCATCGCGAGGAAGCAAAACAATAATAAACATCCATAAGATCGAGTATCGACTTTACATATATGTATTTACCTTTTTTAGAAATGAATAGAATTAACATATATGTATAGTAACTGTAAAGGTTTAATTACAACTAATTTTAGTTGCAATTTGCAATTAAATTTAATTGCAACCTGCAATTAATAAGTTAGTAGGAATTAAATTTAATCGCGATTGAAATGTCACAATTAAATATTCAATCAATTAATTAACAGTAGAATATACCAACATTCAATGCACCCATACTCTGAAATTGAAAGGATGAAACGTAAACTAACATATAGAATAATTCATTACCCTGATAACAGCCAACGTATATTTCGACATAAGCGTTTTAATCAATTTTGCAATTTAAAATAAGAAATCCGAAACAAGTTATTTTAACCCCTTTTAGTATTTAGTTCTAGTGTTAATTGGTCGATGCCTAATCCAAAGATTCAATATCTCGATAAGAAATTAATATTCGACAGCATATGTGCTGTAAACCGCGAAATTGCCTCCAATATACAATTCGCACACGAGACAGTGAATATAAATTAAGCAAGGAATAATACTACAGCCAGTTTCCTATAAAAGAAAACTGAAATCGCAACATTCGTAACAAAAACAAAAAAGATAGTGACTAAAATTCGCAAGTTTAAAAAGAAATAGAAACTTATGTTCATTGTCGGATATAAACGCGAAAGAAGAGTCGGGATAAAGTTTTTAAAAGACGGCCAGAATTTTTCAATCTCAAAGCGCGAGCAATTTCAAGCGATAATCTTGAAGTGCATAGCTGAAGAACCGGGCTCATAAGCCGTCGTTTATTCGGCCGTGTCGCTGATTCTACTGCATTTAGCTGCCTTGTAAAATTTTCACGAATTTCTCGACGGGCTTTCACGAAGGGCGCGAAAGACGAAGCCGAGCTTTTTGTATTCCTTCGTTTCTTTCTCAACGAGCTCTTCGTACGACTGCTTGTTCTCTTTTTTTTTCTTTTTCTTTCATTCTCTCTCGTCCACTGAATCTTCATTGTTTTTCACCCCTTTGTGCCCTGGTCCATTCAATATTAAAATTTCGAATTTTCTATCCCAGGAACGTCTCATGTCGTGGTTCTGTCTATTCCTTACGTCTTTTGTCCTCGAGCCAGCCTCAAAGGGATGAATCCTTTTGGTAAATGGAGGTTCGGCTCGGTTATTAAGTTGTTCAAACTTATGTCTCGCCCTTGAAGGATCGTAATCCTGGGAAATTGAATTCAATCTTCACGATACTCGCTTCACAATTTAATACTGATTGGTTTAACTAATTAACACTCAAAGTTTTCGTATACAACTTTTGTGGTCACAAGAACCTTTCTGCGATTGGAAATTTTTATTGCTTTCCATGTCTGTTCTCTGTGGTAATTTAGTAATTATAATTATAGCGTTACAAGTATTTATTTTTACTATATGCATGAATGTTTGTTAACAAATTCCATGATTTCACTTTTGATAAATGGATAAAAAGTACGTCAAATTATCGTAAAAATGAATTAAGAAGCGCATGAAAAACGCGTAGCTCGGAACGATTGACAATTTAATTGATTCGAACGATAAATCATGGGAACGTCATGGTGACTGTCAAATAATTCACTGCAAGTTTGAACGTAACTCAGCAATTTTGGTACGAGCTGCATGGGAAACGTGCCGTGAATCAAAATTATTATTAAGCTAAGCCAACAACGTAATTTCAAGTTGTACAGTCTCTAAGGAAACAGCAAGTCCTGTTACAAGCATCTCAGTCTGTCTTTGTCTCTCTCTCTCCTTTTCTTGCTCATCTTCGAAACATCTTTCCCCGTCGTGCAGGCAACGCTTATGCTTTCAAGCTGATCCGCGCGCAAACCGCCTGCTAAATTTCACGAAACCTCGCTGACATGCAAATTGGAACATGTTTTTGCAGCTGGTTCCGAGTTAACAACAGCTTAAAACGAGAATATTGATAATAAATTTGAAAAATTAATAACAGAACATCCGTTGGTTTTCATGTATTTTTCTTCAAGATTCCTTGAACTTCGCCACGAACAGATTTCAGAATTATCATAAACATAGCGTAAAATCATCTGTTTCGAATGATATTTTATAATTCATATTTGTAACATTTTAATAAACAATCCCTTGAGATAAATAGGTTAGGTTAGGTAAAGCATCCTAATAAATTTCGTAATTGAAACTAAGATAAACTTACGATTATAGATAAAATTAAAATTAAGAATTCTTTATTAATTTAAACCCCGGCATTTCCGCTCAAAAAATTGCTATATGCTCTTATTTTCATCAAATTGACTTCATTTGTTAAAGAAATATTCTTCAAAAGTGACTTCATTTGTCAAAGAAATATCTTATAACAAGATAAACATAACAAAGAATATTTCCAATAACACGAAACTCTAAATCCTTAATTTCGAAGGATTGTATTAGATCGGAAGTTACGTCAGTCAACAGCAAGATTAAGGGGTTACAGGAACAACGATCGACCGTGCCGGATGAATACTAATTAGCCTGACACGCGATAATCGATATCGGTGTCTCACGATATCAAGGCCGTTGGTATTAGACGACACGAGTAATTATTATCAAGAATCATCTTCGCGAATTTTACGAGCACGAAGATATCAGCATTCCGATATTACTACGGAATTGCAACGGTATCAATTTTTCGAAAATTGTCAGTAACTCGACGAACGTCAAGTTATACGTATCGCGAAAGTTTTATCGGTTGATCAAGAACAAGGATGAAGTAGAATTACGAGTACGTCGTTATAGAAACACTCGAATCTATCATGTCCATGATGTTCTCGAAAGTCATCGAGTTACAAGATTCTTCGTTAATCACATTCGACGAGAGTTAAATTACTACGTGAACCAGGGAAGACGCGTACGCTGACGAATGAAAGGCGAAATATTCAACGGTATCTTTGTTATCCTCTGAATTTTTGAGATCAACCGGAAGACGTAACCAACGAAGATATTGTGTCAAATTCCATCGGTGAACGAGGTTCACTTAACCTGACTCGTGCTGCGAAATCAGATAAACGAGCTGAATTGATACACCCCCAACTCCTCTGGCACGAATGCAAATGTACTAGAAAGGAAGCGTCTGTACGTGGTTGTTGAAGAAGATATGGAATGTAAACGAATCGTAAACGAATGGAACAACGTTTGACTAATTCGTAGATATATGTATTCGATCTTGGGAAAATATAGCTGAGGGATTGGTTTCGGTTGGTTCAGAATTTGTTAGAATGTAAAAGGAAGTGTTTGCACTGGGTAAGTAGTTAGGTTGCACTCGAAGTATTTTTGGATATAATTAGGTCGAGATTTCTTTTTCCAGTAAATCTTCCAAAATCCAAAAACACGAAGAAAACTGCTACGAATGCTCGAGAATCTATTTGTTTCTATTTCTTAACAAATGTTCTATACTGCAATGTAAATTTTATATTCTAAAATATTCTAGTAAATCACATATGTCGCCCCGGGGACGCCACTCGAGTGCAAAGTATTAAGACGGGTAGAGTACCGTGGATGGGAGAGATAAGTAGATTATAGTCAGTATGTGATCAGACAAGTCGGATATGAATAGTAGGAAGTCGAACAAGTGGTATAACGACGATAGGTGATCGGACAAGTAGAAGAGGGTTAGTAATATGTCGCGTTAGTTGGATATGAGTTATAAGGGGTCAGACAAGTAGAATAGGGTTAAGTCGTTTAGGGATTATAGGTGGTCAGACAAGTAGAATAGGGTTAAGTAGTATAGGGACTATAGGTGGTCAGACAAGTAGAATAGGGTTAAGTAGTATAGGGACTATAGGTGGTCAGCCAAGTAGAATATAATGGTAAGCGATTGCATAAGTAGTGTGGGGACGATAGGTGATCGGACAAGTAGAAGAGGCTTAGTAATATGTCGCGTTAGTTGGATATGAGTTATAAGGGGTCAGACAAGTAGAATAGGGTTAAGTAGTATAGGGACTATAGGTGGTCGGACAAGGAGAATAGGATTAAGTAGTATAGGGACTATATGTGGTCAGCCAAGTAGAAAGTAATGGTAAGCGATTGCATAAGTAGTGTAGGTACGTTAAGCGATCAGACAAGGAGAAGAGGTTAATAAATAATTGAGTTACTTCGAAAGGCAATGTAGGTGGTCAGGCAAGTAGAATAGGACGACAAGTAGTACAGAGATGTTAGGTGATCAGACAAGTAGAGTATGGTAAATAACTGATCGGACATATGGAATAGTAAAAGTAGTCAGACAAGTAGAATAGAATCATAAGTGATTAGTTACGCGATACAGGAACGTTAGGTGATCAGACGAGTAGAACAAGATTAATAAATGATCGTGTGGGTTACACAAGAACGGTGTCTAGCCAGACAAGTAGAATATGGAAGAGAGATATTCCAATATGTATATCAAATAATATATCAAGCGACCCGACAAATAGAACAGGGTCAAAAGAAAATAGAGTATGATTAAAAAAAGAAAATGGACAGTAGTAAGTAACCGCATAATTATAGCAAAGTTCTGGTTTAATCCTAGTTTGACAAAGCAAGAATTGAAAGTTTTAAGTCATAAAACTCAAAGGCTATGTACCATGAGTCGCCGACCATCCGGAAGAATTCTAAAATGGAATAAAAATTCCCAGGCTCCTATACAAATCATCTTAATTTTCTTCTGCAACGAATTTAGAAAATTCCATATTCATTTCCCTGTTTTAACAAATCTCGAATAAGGTTCATATTTCTTGCAAAAATTTTGAAAAAATGCCCAAAAATCTCGAAAAAATAAAGCTACTTTGAATACAAATAGACATAATTGAAATCATAATTGAATAATTAAATATCGTCGTGAATCGACGATATTCGTCTCTGATTTGCGGATCCGGCTAATCGTTTCGACAGGTTTGCGGTCGTGTTACATGGTCCACGGTGTCCGACCGCGAAACGAGTACACGCGTGTCCGCGAATGAGTTTGACAGGCTAGCACCTATGGGTGGAGGCGATGACACGTGCACGAATATCAGCCGGTGGTCGTTTCGTAACGCTTCCTCTTCCTCGTTTGATTAACCCCTCGCCTTATAATATCACACCAAACCCGTGACACGATGATCCCCAAATTCCAGTTCGTGATTAAGAATTCGTACGAATTCGCGTTCTCAACAGTGTACCTCAAACTATTTTATATTTAACCCTTAGCACTCGAGTGGCGTTTCTGAGGCGACATATTTCATTTGTCGAAGTATTCTATAATACGAATTTTAAGTTTCGTTCGTATCAGAATATAGAAAATTCAGAAAAGCAATAAAAATTAATCGATCGTAACACTTTTCTTCCGACACGGTGCATTTGGTTTCTGAAAGCTTAGCTGAAAAATCAGATTAGAGCCGTCCAAAAGATTAACGTCTATATTGAAAATTACGTATGTATATTGAAGGATTAACAGGAGAATAATGATCGTAAATTTGTCCGTTTCCATCGTATCGATCAACGTATTGAATCGTAATTACAATTTTGGTTAAACGGAACAGAAAACGAAAATCAGCGCCCTAACAGAGGATAACGGTGTAAATATCGACATGTTTCGATTGGCGCGGTTCACTTTGTCGAACAATGAACGCAACCAATGCCCCAAAGTTTGATCGTTCTTGACACTTTAGCAATTGACCTGGCTCGCACGAGATTTAGTATCCTTCCAAGCCAGATGTTCGAACGTTTGTCGAGATTAATACAGTTACTAAATTGGATTCAAATTGAAAGTTTCGACACAGATATACAACAGAATCGGCGAAATTGCAAATCGATAGAAATTCGTCGTCAATTTCATTCGAGAATCTCTGACTATGTTTCAAACGAATTGTTACTATGATTTCTCTATCATAAATTAACGTCCTCTCTCTTCAATTATAAGAATAAGAATCAAAATGGATCGAAAATCTAAAGAATACCATCGGTTTTCTAAATTTCTAAATGAAAATCGATCGAAAAATATTTAAAAACGATTTACTGGGAATAGGTTAGATAAATCAATTTAAACTATACTGTTTTAAACTCGATACTTTATTCTATGCCTCGGAAGGATGTCTTGTCGCTTTGAAAACGCAGGAAAAAGGTGAGGCTACGCTCAGGCCCACGAAAAGCTAACTTCCACTCGAAAGAAAGAAATTCTATACCTGCATCGTGTTTATTACTCTGGCCTTCAGTGACAGTCAGAATTATTTATTGATAATTCAATATTACCATAGATTAAAAAAACAACCTTATTTAAATTTATATTAATTTTATTAACTTTATGCATTTTTGGAGTAGTAATTATAATAATAAATAATAAATTTCTATGCAGCCAAAAGACAGTGTTTCTCAATGCTAGATTTGTTCTTGTTAGTTATTAATTATAATTAATCCAACAAGATCGAATGAATTCGTTTCCGTATGCTGGATGGATTTTTATTCGCTTGAGAAAAGAATACGAAGTGTACCGTGTTCGGTATTTCGTTCCTCTTTGTTTGCGATTCAATGTTTCAGTTCTTCTGTTTCGAAACGAGGAATTTTCCTGAAAATACAAGTTAATAATTCGACGAATGAATTATGTCGAAGGTAATTAAATACACACCACGATCGAGCGATAACAGAATGCATCGGGACGATCAGTCGTCGGTGGATAGCGAACAACGGTGTTTAATTAACTTTTGATTAATTGCATTGTGCCCCGAGTGTAACGGGGAAAGTCGATGATATAATTGATAGCCAAAGATGAATAATTCATTAAAACGAAGGATGCTGCTTCGATTAAATCGGATTTATCCCTGTAATTACGTGCAACGTGTGATTGTAATAATAATGGTCCCACTTGGAGGGGTTGAGATATATCTGAAATTGTGTTTTTCAATTCTCCTTTCACACGATTCAACCCTTTCTTCGATTTTTTAACTCCCAATATAACATATACGATGCATTATTTTTCGACGGCGGTAAAAATCAGTAATGAATAATTTCGGGTTCCAAATTGTTTTCATTTTCTAAACGACTCTGAGACGAAGACGTTATTAAGAAAAACGTAAGGAGTTTCGTTACACAGTGCAGTACATTATTCGGTAATATCTGTGCTCGAAAATGTTTGAAACTTCTCGCATACGATCCTGATAATCGATCGTGTATGCACGACACTCGAACAATTCCAATTGGAATGCAATTGCCGGATGGATTTAGAAACGACGCCCATACTGGGACGAATTCCACGACTGTTCGCAATTTCGTTATTAAAAAGGAACGTCGTCGACGGCATTTCTCATTTCCAGTTTGTTCCAGTTCGGCATGATTATTCATCGTCGATTGGCGGCAATTTTTAAACAACCCGTCACCTCGGTGCAATCGTTCAATTTATTTTAATAATTTATTCCACTACCAGATACTACCGCATATTAGAAATATATTCTAATAAAAAAGGCAATATTATTTGAAATGATTTAAAATTGGTCATTCAAACTGTTTAAAGAAACAATATCTAAAGAAATAGTTAAAAATTTTCTAGAGTTCGCCATCCAAGAATTTAAAAGATTCGAGGGTAGAATTCTACTATAAAAAAACCGGCACTAAAAAAGTGTCAACACCTTGACTGTCAGTGGAAACGGACGTACGTAGTCAGACACGTTGAAATTCTAATTATTAACACGTTGAGCGCCACGTCAGCCATCGGTGGCTGACAGTGTAAAATATGATATAAGACTAAAAGATTTATATTGTTTTAAGTAATTACTGAAAATTTATTTAAAATTTACTTAATTTTTATTTATTACAGGATTATATCATTAAGGCATTTTAATGGATTTTATCCTGACGGGGATTTCCGTAAGAATTCGCGTGGCGTTCAACGTGTTAAGCTTTCAATTCGATAGCCAGCATTATTGGCTTAATATTAACGCTATCTGCAGTTTATTTCACCGCTTCTTCTGTTAACACGTTTACTGCCAAGACTTACGAAACAGTAACACCAGCTACGAGTGTATTCGTTGCTGGCAGTCAGTGTGCTAAATAATTAAAAGAGTCGATTAATAATAAAATAATTAGGGTCAATATGATCCATTTACAGATCTTTCGGAAGCGTAAAGTAGAAATCGACGGAATCGACTTCGAAATACTAAAGAAAATCGAGAAAATTTGAAATATTTCGAAATTGATCCAATAATATCCGATGAAAAGAAAGTGTGACCGAGGCCGTATTGGAATCCAGGCCAACGTTTGCTTCAGCTAGGTACCCTGTATCGACAGTTTTCACACGAAAGCCTCGGCACGACAAGATGAACAGTGATTCCCAGTAATAACAGGTCACGAGTCAGTCAGGCCCCAAAGGAAATTTCAGGAAGTTCTAATCTCGATAACGTTAGAATCGATCTTGCCCGATATACGAATTCACGCAGGTTTCAACCTTTCTGGTCAACCTTATGATCAATATCGGCATCGTTCACGTACAGTCAGGGTGGCATTAAATTATAAATGTTACGTCGTTAACACACCCCAACATTCATAAGGGTAATCCCACCCCAAATCGATCACTTTTTTAAATATATTGTAGTTCGCGTGAAACTAGGGGGGGGGGGGGTTAAGTGATCATTTTGTTCGTATAAGCTTTTAAATTTCGTGAATTTGCTTATTTTCGTGAAAATTGATTGTACGTTTGAATTTTTATCTCGGGAACTATTTATTCTATTAACATACTCTTTTTTTTATTTTAATAGGAAACGATCACTCTTTTACAGTATATTTTTATTGGACTGAAAAATGACTTTTACAGTATTGAAAATTTAGCGTATTTTCGCTGGCACGTTTTACTAAATCGTCGATTTTTATGCGTGTCAGACTATACGAAAAATATGATTACCCTTCAGGTAATTTTTTAACACCCTGTATACGACTCATATATTTTATTATCAAAACTTTGACCGAAGCAACTAACACTTTTTCTCGGATCTGACCCTGTCAAAATTAATTGTTTTACTTCAAAGTAAAATAACACTACGGACCCTTTTATTGTGCGAAGAAGAAAAGGAAATTTTAAACTTGTACCATTTATTATATTTTAGTTTCCTTAACACCAGAATTACCGACGTTTTGTGTATGCTGACTTTCAAGTGGAAAATAGAATAGAAAAATAAATAAATAAAGAACGAAATATATATTAGCATATACAGTAGGTCTGTATCCTGATAAAAATTAACACGCATTTCAATAAAAGCGTCCTGATAAATTTTCTGATTTAATATAAGAAACCATCAACCAGTCATTTTGACTGGTTCGGTGGTTTTAGTGTAAAACGTCATCCATGGAAATATGTCCACAGGCAGATTTGACGTCGGGAGAATACTTTCGACCGGAAGTGTACGTAAAAAGATGGATTTGAAACGGGTTACCGTTGCAACCACCTTTTTCTTGGATCCGTCGAAAAGATAGAAAGGCGGATCGAGGTTGTAAATGGTGTCGGGAAAGCATTCGAATCTGTCTTGTGTAAAAGGTGAACGCGTCGAGGTTCGACAGGGTCGATCGTTTCGGTTGAAAATGTTCAACGATCGAGGAGGTACCTACTTTACTTTTTGGCTCACCTTTTCCCTCCTCCTTCATCGCAACCCGTACACGTATCGGCCTTCTATTGAAATAACCGTGCATCAGACGTTTGCACAGGGTTATGGGATCCCCTTCAAACTTGTACAGCGTCGGCAAGATTATCGGGAAACCGTTTGTCGCGAGACGCGTTACGTGTTTCCGACCCGAATCTGAAAACCTTCTCAGCTTCTGCTATTGCTGTTGTTATATCGAATCGATTTTAACCAATCGTTTATGCCAGAGGTTTCCAACCTTTATGCAACTACGCCTCCCCAAAAAAAGATTTCTCCGCGCCTCCCTACCTTTTATTTTTATTGTTTAGTAGATATAATAATATCGACACGTTTAAAATAATAAAAACTTTATTACCAAAAAGAAAAACTGAAAACTACTATTAACAGAATAATAACAAGGTTTTGCTATAATATATATAAGTACATGTATAATTATTTTTATATTCAATTCTTTTTAATCATTTAAACCAACTAAGACATCAAAATTTAATGCGAGGGTTGGCATCAAATCTTGGCGGCAATGGTGGAGAGTGAAAATTAATATTTTATTAAAAAATTTTGGCGCCTCCCCTGACAATAGCCTCCCCAGGTTGGAGGCCGCTGGTTTATGGTTAAACGAGTTCGCAAATGTTACCGAAAATATTGAACTCGTGCTCGAACGAGAAAAACGTACATCGATGTACAATGTTCAAAAAAATGATATTTCCTATAATATTTTTGTCAAAATTCTTACATTTAGTGAAGTATAGCGGAACTTATTAGATATTCTACTTGGAATTATGAATCGTGGGGATAAAACAGTTATTGAACAGCTACAACCGAAGTTTTAAATTAATAATGCAAAGTGCCGAACGAGAAGTTTAAAAATTAATCGATCGTATCCTTAATCCTTTCTATGCTTAGTCCATATACAAGACGTCCGAATGATCAAACGCGTTAAAATTACGAAAGCCAGGATGTTTTGAAAATACAAATCTCCCTATTATTTACGATAAACACCAATAATGTAAATCACCATAAATCCCACAAAAGTGAACACCGAAAGGGTTGAATTACACCTCGTAATATAAATAACTTATATAACACGTATACACAAACGACAGAATTAAAGCGTCAAAGACTCGATCTTAAAGCTTCGAACGTTCGAGACATCCAGCTTTAAATAAAGACTCAAAAACTGTATACGAGGCTGTACTGTCACGACAGAAACGAAACAAAACAAGGAAAACGCAGATAGCAAGTATGAAAATGGAAAAGTACAGCAACCGCGACACCATTAATGAGAGCACATTGTCCCCGGGTCTCTGGTGGCTCTCGACGCCGGTGCACCCCGTCGAAACTCGTACAATGGCACCTGTTCACGTTACGGTTAGTCCAGTGCGTGAGAACCGTAGCAGCGGCACACTCGACAGACCTGTTGTTCTATTTACCGTTCCCGCTGGACCTATGTGTACGTTGTTAACGTATACTTGCGAGAAACGTGGGTGTTTTCAAACCAGACGTTCGTGAAAACTCCAGGATAAAAAGGAGTCGCCTGGGCGCTTGATTATTCCCCGCTCGACCGTTCGCGAAACGGACGTTGCGAATTCATCGCCTGTGGGATCGGATACGGGTTATCCGAAGGGACGGTTTAACCCTCTGCGCGATACATATACAATATACAAAAAAAAATTTTTTCATTTACTTTCAAACCTCTACCTTTATGTATAAAAATAAATTTTACTATGAGAAAAAAATTCTTGAAAATATGTGCAATAAATCCATACCGATCCCTTGAATAACCGACCTCGACTAAAATCCAACAGCAACTTTTCCAATATCTTGCAGGAACGCGAAATAAAATTCGACGCTAAATTTCGTTAAAAATAAACGTTTCAGATACTTTTTACCGTTTCAATTTCCTGCTAGCGAACACACATCGAAACGTCGAGGTTTGTCAATCAGAAACAGCGTTTCCGGCAAAACTCGGTTATATTTATTTCCGTGCTGTTGGACTCGTTCGAAGACTCGGGAACGAACTTGCACGTTTTCAACGTGCTCAGACGTTCTTCGTTCCTGATTATACCGAACCGGGCACGAGCTTTCTGTCAAAGATCGGCTGGCACGACGCGCCGCGAAGCATAACTACTTCCGATAAGTTGCAACGAGAGTACCGGAAGTGCATCCAGGCGAACGTCGAGACGATCGCCCGCGCAAAATGGTCCACGCAAGCTCGATGCGGGTTCACGGACGAACGAGCTTCCATGGAAGTTTGCTTTTAACCCCCTTTGATTTCGTTTTCACCGAGCTCGCAGAAAATCTGTCTTCCGGTTTCCTAAAGGGAACGTATCACGAGTCGACCCACTCGATTCGATTTTTGCCACGATGCTTCGTTTGCGATTTGTTTTGCGAATAATCAACCTTTTGAGATCGAAAATTTAAATTTTGTTTCTTTTTTTCCCAAAATTTAATTTTTTTACGCTTAAAATCTGTTTACCTTTTGTTTTTTAATTACAATAAAATTCTTTGCCATTCGATTCTATTCAATCACGACGATGCAATATATTGAATTAAAATTATATTGTACATTTTGAATTTCTGTTTTGCTACGAATTTATGTTATACGCTAACCCTTGTAACCGGATACCTGGGTAGATATTTCTGCATTGCTACTTTCATTTAAGAATTTATATAGTTTATATGCACCTTTCACACTTTTTGGCAATTTGTATCAAATTATTCCATGAACCAGTACGATCGTTTAATAGAAATTTTCAAACGACGATTAAATATGAAGACACAAGTAATAAATTAATTTTTATACTCAGAATTCAATACAGAACGGTGAGAAGAAAAGAAAAAAAGAAATAACAATTTCGTATTCTGAAAATTCCATACGAACTTTGAATTAAACTTTTAATTCAAATATGACAAGTTGCGTTTACCCGCGGCGAG
The DNA here is from genome assembly GCA_943735885.1 of Stelis phaeoptera. Classification (NCBI taxonomy): domain Eukaryota; kingdom Metazoa; phylum Arthropoda; class Insecta; order Hymenoptera; family Megachilidae; genus Stelis; species Stelis phaeoptera. Next base: position 5,235,342 of record OX030939.1, on the reverse strand, counting down.
AAGCGAAGAAACAGGAAGGAGGATGGAAAAAGTTTCGAGAAGAACTTACCAGCGCAGCTGTATCCATTTTTATGAAGAATGTAGCCGTCTTTGCAGTCACATTCGTACATTCCATCATGAAGTTCGTAACAAAGTTGCTCGCACGGTGACCCGTGGCCGCATCTTCCTGAAATACAAAGAAACGTACCGTTGAGAAGCTTTATTCATATCTCTGGAAACGATGAAATGAAACAACAGTAATTCAACAGGACCAAAGTCCGACAATTTGTATTATTTTTCTAAGGGGTTCGGTCGGAATAAAAATGTTCAAACAAGAACGGATTGAAAAGACTCGCGTTTAAGAAGTTTGAAGTCGATTCGATAATTTAAGGGGGGATTGTCGATTCACAGATTTTCGTATAAATCAATAGTACAATTCGTACAAATATCGGAATTATAGGCTATTTTGCAACACGTGTTTTGTAATCACGAAACGTCATTAAAAACTTTAAACACGTTTTTCTCAAACTGGCGTCCAGGACAACAGGATCAATTTCAGACAAGGCTCATTTTATTCCTTATACATTCTTCTAGGGACTGAACTTACAATTTCGAAATTTTCGATCATTTATAACAAAACCAAATTTTTCTAAGAAAACAGATTAATTTTCTTTAACACGATATAAATTAAAACGAAATTGCCTCAGCTTTCTTATAACACGATTTAATGGACTTAACGTCGCGCATTGTATCGGTGGATTGTCAAAACTTTCAGCGTCTCGACCCATGTCAAAGAAGAGATTAAACGAACGTTACACCCGGTGACGATAAATTTGTCCGATTATCAAAAGCGTGCACCCGGTGAATTCGTGAAAAGCGAAAACGGTTCCGTTATCCGTTGAATTATTCTACGGTACTCGTCAAAACGCTGGCTCAGCATCGACGTTTTCGCGCTTTAAAGGATTTCCAAGCGACGTCGACGAGAAGGACGGTCGATCGCGGCTACCCCGACGGAATAATTCACGTCTAACCGCGAACTTCCTGCAGGATTACAATTTCCTGGTCACCGTAACGGCACGGTCTACGTATATCCTCTTTACCGTTCGATCGTTGGAGCCTGATTGCCTCCGGCAGTTTCCAACGACGCGACGCGACGCTGTCTGTTTGGAAACGTCTTACAGACCATTTCCTATCTGCACGCACGCGAACAAGCCACGATCTCGTAACGATTCAACGTTAAATTAATGAGATAATGGACGATGATACCATGACACGGTTTGTACAATTTTTATTGCCAAAAGATGATTCGTTTAATCCTTTGCGATCGATCGGTATGACTCGACGACGAATTTTTTAACGTAAAACTTGAATTTTATAAATAATATGAAAATCCGTGATAACTGAATGGAAAGCGTTAAATACTCGATAACCACTTGAATGTTCACGTTTGCCCTGTGAATTCCATGAAAATCAACCGTTCCACCACCGCGTTTATCATCCCTTGGGGCGACGAAGATTAACTTTTTCCACTGAGATTGTTTCGAATTAATTTTTAAAGCTTATCAACGCCACCACGTCGCTAACGTCGTTTTATTAATATTCCAACGAGAGAAGAGAGCAATTAGCCAACAGCAACAATGTGCGTAAGCTTCGAAGACTACGAATTACCTGTATCGATAGAAAACAAATACATTCGTTTCTTGAAAAGTGTTAATTTTAATTACTACGTTTTGTTCATAAAAATATACGAAAAAGAAAATTTGTATCGATCAAAAGTAATTTGAATTTTCCAATCCCCTTCCCATAGCGAATACACGTGATAATTGAAAACATTTTATGAATGTCTAATACGAAATTCTGAATTAGTTTGAATAATTAGAGATATATATCATCGTTGCTAGAGATTAATTCGTGTTCTTGTTTCTGACACTATCAATCAGATTCCTGCACAGGCCGTCTGATTACGATTGAAACAGCATAGCAGGAACAGCTTTGTACACGCTTACAAGCGTGTCACTAGCCTGATGTAGGTTAATCAACAGATCCATGACACCTCGGCCATTCACTTGTATTGGATGTTTGTCCTTTAATGCGTGTTAGTTAAGGATCATTCAAAATTTGACACGAAACTGAGTTGCATCCGGTCCAGATCCCTCTCGACAATTTCGTATCTAAATTACCTGCGCTCTGATTAACCATTTTAGCGCCGACGTAAGATATTATCAATAGAATCAATCATACAATTTCATTTTATGTAAATTGTAAAATTACTCATTTTTCAATTACAGTTTATATTCGATGGAGTGGTTAAAAATAAGCTAAAGAATCTTAATGTAAAATATTAAACGTCAAAGTCACCAAAAGGGTTAAAATGGCATTTTTTTTTTATCATTCAGCATAGCACAAAATTGTATTGTGCTACCAGGTATTTTGTTTTATCGTTTAACACGTTGGCTGCCACGGGGGTCACCGGTGACCGGCACCCAAAATTTTTTACAATCAAATAATTACCAACAGAAATGATAAAATAAACCACGGATAGCGTTAACATTAAGCTAATAATGCTAGCTATCGAATTGAAAAGTTAAATTTGAAAATTAGTTGATTGTATCGTTAATAATTAGGATTTCAGAGTGTCTGACTACCCACGTCCATTTTCACTGTGGCAGTCAACGTGTTAACCGTGTATCTTTAACGCGTTGACTGTCGTAGTGAAAATGGACGTACGTAGTCAGACACGTTGAAATCCTAATTATTCAGAATGCAATCAACCGATTTTCAAATTTAACCTTTTAATTCTATATCTAGCACTCCGCTGTTTATTTCCTCATTTCTTTTGTTAATTATTTGATTGTAAAAGATTTCGGGCACCGGTGATCGGTGACCAGCGTGGCAGCCAACGTGTTAAAACGACACACTTTTAAATCATACCTTCTTGTAAGGATATGCTGATAGTATTTAAAATGATAAAATTATCCTTTACAAATCACGGCAATTAAATAATCGCTAATTACTGTTACTTTATCAACAATTAGGGCTGTCGCAAAGCTCGGAGAAGCAAGCCGAGCAAAGCTGTTCGCTTGTTTCGGGTACTCGGCTCGGCTCGAATATTCAAGCTGATTCGAGCTTTCCGACAGCTCTAATCAGCAACAATCACCTGTCGATCGTTTCTTCGATTCCATGTTCGATTTAAAGTCTCCAATGTTTCCTATCGAAGACCTTAGTTCGGAGAACAAGGATTCAACCGTCAGAAAATCATTCCACCCCCGGGAAACTTTTCAATAATAAAACTCGACGGAACTTAAATTAAAACCAGCTTGTCACCGAAACGTCCCGCGGTGTTCCAATCTTTCCGCTGGTGAATTTTAATTAAGACAAGTACCCAAGCGAGGTCGTACGATCGATATCCGCATTCGATCGCGTTTTAATCGTAACAGGTGAAAGATTATATTATTTTCTTAGGATTCTCAGTAACAAGGGTCATAAATAACAGGATGTAAGACCACGGTGAAGGTGTACGTTCTCCAAGGTTGGTAGCCCGTTAGAGACGAAGGGTTTATCATTATTTATTACCGGAAGAGGAGGAAAGACTGAAAGTTATTCCAACGTTGTGCCATAAAAAAACACACACACGGAGGGTTGCGTTGTAACCTGACTTCGCGGAGTTACCGAATGACCCATTTTTCTTCGGTACGCGAATTTACGAGCAGAATTCGCGTGGCTAGGATTTCGATCGTGTGCGCCTTCGTTGATCCCAAGAAAACAATGCTTCCCCCCGTGCAAACAGAATATTTACTGGATTCGAATATGATCCGGGGTCGGAAGGAATTTGCCAAGGGCAGGGAAGTTGATTTCCTTGGGTAAATTGACCAAGGAATGAATACTTGAGAGATCTTGTAAACTATATGAATGTATTTTGATTAATATCATAGGGATTATTGTATTAAATAATATACTCCTTAAAAAAATTAAGGGATCACCACTGAGAACTCGAAAATGATCGTATTGATACTAGTAAAAAACCGATTGTAAAATAGAATCTTTGCTTTCATGAGTTTCTCGAAGAATTTCGCTACGTTTCTTTTAAGCAAAGTTATGGCGATGCAAAGATCAACGTGAAAATTAAAATAAAAAATGTTATACGAGGCGAATAAAATTTGTTTGTTAAACTGCATTTACACCAGTCGAAAGTCACGATCTTTCCGTGTAAAAGCAGCGTTTATTAATTTCTGTACGATTTTCTTCGACCGAGTTATCTTGAAAACTAATTGAAATCGGGGTACATTGTACATTAAAGGTCAGTGAATTCGATTTGAAAATCACTATCAAATCTATCGTTAAGGATTTAAAAAAAGATTCAAAAAATAAAGGAGGTATCCTCCGTACGTCCAACCTTATTCGATCAAACGAGTAACACAGAAAAGAGAAAGAGAAATAGAAACGAGAGACGTAACAATAGAGGGTTACTCGGTGGATAAGCGATACGGGAAGCCAGTCGATCGTTGTTCGTGCTCTTTTACGACCGAACAAATTCGCGTTGTGAACCGGGCGTCCGTAAATACGGGTACCGATTTCCATCTCCGGGGGTTTATCGCAGGAGCACACCGAGTTCTGCCGCAGGGTCAACAGTCAACCCCTCTAACAATAAGTCGACGATCCGATAGAGAAACGGTAGCATCTAGATTGGCTGGCAACGGGATCCAAGAGGGATCGTTTCGGGGAAACTCTCGATCTCGATCGTCTGTGAGGAGCAAAGCTTTTATACGGAGTATCTCGTAACCAGTAGTTCAATAGGCACAATGCGTGATTCTACGCACTTTTTCTTATACGTGGTTTCATTTTTTATATAATTATGTTTGAAATTTTAAGTTTCCAAAGTTTCAAATCTGAAATTTCTAAATTTTAAATTTCCAAAGTTCCAAATTTTGAACTTTCAAATCTCAATTTTCCAAACTTCTAAATTTTAAATTTCTAAATTTCAAACTTTCAAATGTCAAATTTCCAAATCTCAAATTTCTAAATTTTAAATTTCTAAAGTTCCAAATTTCGAACTTTCAAATCTCAATTATCCAAACTTCTAAATTTTAAATTTCCAAATTTTCAAATCTCAAATGTCCAAAACTTCCAAATCTCAAATTTCTAAATTTTAAGTTTCCAAAGTTCCAAATTTCGAACTATCAAATCTCAATTGTCCAAGCTTCTAAATTTTAAATTTCCAAATTTTCAAATCTCAAATGTCCAAATTTCCAAATCTCAAATTTCTAAATTTTAAGTTCCCAAAGTTCCAAACTTCGAACTATCAAATCTCAATTGTCCAAACTTCTAAATTTTAAATTTCCAAATTTTCAAATCTCAAATATCCAAATTTCCAAATCTCAAATTTCTAAATTTTAAGTTTCCAAAGTTCCAAATTTCGAACTATCAAATCTCAAATTTCTAAATTTTAAATTTCCAGATTTAAGTTACAGGACACCCTGTATATTTTCCTGGATCTTCGAGAATAAAAATGACGGATGTTCGAGGTCCGTCCAGACGTTGCCACGACTGATTGTCGAAACGTTGGAAGAGCAACGGAGGATTTTCGCGCGGAGGAATCCGTTCGAGAGGATTTGAGCTTCGTCGACTGGGTTATCTTATGTGCTCATCGCGAAATTGCATTGATTCGAGGAAACGCAAGGAGAGACATTGAATTCGAAGGAACGTTCACTCCTCGAACGATTCTGAAAAGGATGTTTCACTACTTTGTCCCAGTTCTTACGAGCATTCCCCGGAGCGGAGATATTTTTGTTTCTCGAAGTTGATAAGAGGTAAGTTGTTTCCCCTTTCTTCTTCTTTTTAACTGAAAGATGATTCTATTCGACTTGGAAGATACAGAAAGTAGAGATGAAAATTACTGCATTGAAACAGCTTGTTTTATGGTAAAAACAAAGTGGACGTTTTGTCTTTGAATGGTGTGCGAATTTTTCTAACTTATAGGATTCAATATTTCAATTCCCGTGTTTATAGACAATAAATGGGTATTTGGGAATTTGGAAATTTGAGAATTTGGGTATTTGGAATTTTAGAAATTTGATAATTTGAAAAATTTTAAAATTTGGAATGAAGGATTTAGAAATTTAGAAATTTAAGAATTTGGGTATTTGGGAATTTGGAAATTTGATAATTTAGGTATTTGGGAATTTGGAAATTTGAGAATTTGATAATTTGGGTATTTGGAAATTTGATAATTTGAAAATTTGAGAATTTGGAATGAAGGATTTAGAAATTCGGGTATTTGGTAATTTGAAAATTTGGGTATTTGGAAATTTGGAAATTTGAGAATTTGGAACGAAGGATTTAGAAATTTAGAATTTGGAATTTCGAGACAAAATTCGAGGCAGAGTCGAGAATTTATTTGCCAATCTAACGTAAATCATTTCGAAAATAATTAATGTCCGAATCCTAGCTTACACGGAACCTATATAAAAACTGTAATTTAAATTCTGCAACTTACATTATTAACCTATTTGCCCAACTACTGTAAATCGTTTCGGTAGTAATTGGCGTCCGAATACTAATTCGTACAAAGTCCATAATTAAAATTTTTGTAATTTTTACAAAAGACCATTCAAATTGTATCATTATTAAGAGGAAACACTCCTTCCTCCTAATCAATTTCAAACAATCATTCACTTCCGCTGTCAAGGAAAAAATAAAAATAAAATCGTAAATAGAAATACCAAGGTACGTTTCCGAGTTCGATGACCTCTGGCCACCATTTGTTCGTTTCCATCAACCAGTACATCTCATCCGCGCAACAAACCCTTCTGATTTATCGCACGATATCGGCCGACAGTTTCTACAAATCGAACGAGAAATCCCATCGACCATTTTTTTCATCGATAAAGAACAGACGTTTCAATGTCTTTCAACGATTCCTCCGACGAAGACCACCTGTTTCCTCCATCGTGGTTTTTTATTCTCCGCGTTCAATCCCTCCTCGAACGTTCTAGCGTGGATATTATATGGGAATTTTCATATTTTTCGATCGTTCGAACCTCGCCAGATTTCCGATCGACCATTACGGGGGTAGGTGAACGCGTTTTGAGAACCTCTGACATCCACCACCCAACACCGACACGTTGGGGTGGGTTTCTATAGCAACGGGCCACTCTCGGACACGTCGTCCAACTCTCATGAAACGAGTAGCATATCGTTCGATTTGGAAATCGAAGCAAATCGGGAAAACCAGTCTCTCTGCCGTATCAGCCGGCTTTGGGTTCGTAAGGATTTGTTATAATATTGTACTTTAGCGGAAACGATGTCGGTTGGTCTCGGTTTCGACGTTAAAAGGAAATAAGTTTCGTAACTTTTATATTTCGAGATAAAGCTTTAAAAGATAGTTTTCAATCTTCTTTAGCGGAAAAGATCTCGGTTGGATAATTTACAGTAGCTTTCTTAACCCTTTCCAGCTAAAATGATACGAATTTTCGTGAATTCATTTTTCACGTATTTAAGTACGTGCGCTGAAAAGGATTAAATAGTTTGAATGATCACTCAATCGAATGGGTAGGCAGCTAAATTCCAGGCCTTTGGAAAATTGGAAAATGTAGGCTAAGCCTAAATGTTTTCTACTTAAAAAAAAAATGGCTAAAGGTCACTGTCCCGAACGAGTCGGCTATCAGGCATGAGGGCCACTAAAATCATAAAATATTAACCCTTTGCACCCGAGTGGTGCCTCCGAGTCACCGTACTTAATCTATCGGAGTATTCTAAAATGCGAAATTTCAGTTTCACCCGTATCAAAATATAGAAAATTAATTTGGTATTTGATGGAAAATACATTTGGTTTCCGGAAGCATAGCTGGAAAATTAGATTAGACCCGATCACGTCCAAAAATGCTTCGAGTGCAAAGGGTTAAATTTTGCCTACATAAGATACATTTGCAAATTAATCAATTGTATCCTTAGTATTTCATATTTTAACGAGTCTGGCCGCGCGTGTCCCAATTCAAAAATTGCTTTTGAAAACAACAGAAACCTCTGTAAATCCCTAATTTAAAGAACTAACGACGAAAAAGAGATTGTCATGGTACAATTTCAAAATTCGTCGTCCCCGATTACTGCCAACCGATTCCGTCGTACGATGATAAATCAGTTGATAAATGAACGGTCGTATCCAGATGGGAAATGGAAAGTTTCAAGTGGTTAGGATAGAAGGAAGCTTGGTGAAAATCTAACAGATTGAGTACTCGAAGTCAAACGCAGAAAGCTGTGCGGGTTCCAATCGTCACACACGCCAACTACTGGCATACAGAGCCACGGACCGGAATGTTTGTTTTAGAACCTCAGATCGTTAATCCTGGATCTCCAAAGGCGTGGGCGATTAACGGGTTCTCCGGATCAACGGATTCGTCCCGAGGATTTGTGCTCGAATCCATACGGATACGGGAACGACGCGATATACAGGGTGGTCCATGCAATTGTTTCAAGATATAACACCGTTACTAATGCATTTACGATAAAATACCAGGAGGAGAAAGATAAATGCATCTGTATGTCCTTCGATTTTCTTTTAAGTGCAACAGTGCATGTATAATTAACAATTGCATCATTGAAAAAATGATGGGACGGGAAACTTAAACGAAGGATAGAATCGTACGAACAAGGGGTACGAAAGTTTGGTATTTTTCAAAGTTCGTCCCCTCGTGTTTCATCGGCTATCCTCTATTATTCCTGGTGCACATATTTATTCGTCGCGTTGTTCCCGATCGATTCTCGTTCCCGACGAGTATTCCGCATGTGCAAAACACACGCACGTGCGTGCGTGCGCAAATTGCCGTACTCCGAGCCACCAGACGCCGGAAATGTCAGTGAAAAAAATGACCGAATCGTGAAAAATTCAAGCTGAATCGTCCTGATTCGTCCCTGTTCAACGGCTGATAAACGCGAGCCAGCTGTTGAATGCAACGTCGTGCGACAGTCAAGGGATTATTACCGTTATACGTTCATCGAAATTTCATGTACAGCCGATTTTGCAATATCGCCATCGTACAAATTAAATGATTTAACACCAGGGAAAACTTGGACACGGGAGATACGAAAGTTGTTAAACACAAAATAAATGTATAAAATTGTAAATTAAATCTAATTTATACTCTCTGTGTCCAGCCAATTTTAAATCATATCTTACTTCGAAAGATTTGCATAATTTGTAGACTGTTTAGAATCTGTCTCGTTTTCATGTTCTTAGAACGAAGAATCTCAGGTATCGATATTTTTGAATCGCAAAAATAGAAAACACCTTGTCCAAGGATGGGTTTGAAAGGTTAATGAATATTAGTTATTTATATTTTTAATAATTACAGTTCGAATATGTTATACTGTTAATATTAAATTAACCCTTAACCATAGAATTTTCTCAATTCTACAATAATTCTTCTAATCGAAACCATAACTTTGCAAACTGTAATTGAAATATTAATTAAATATTGACTATTCTATAAAACTGGCAAAGATTTGATGAATACGTTAACCAATAAACCAACCAACTAAATATTTTTCGAAATAAATAAAATACTGAATTTTTCAAGTTTTGCCGCCAAAAGGAAATCAATTTCGAGATAAACATTTACAAAATAGTTGTCAAGTATTCTATTGCTGTCGGTGTATAAATAGACAAACTAAAGGGTATCGATCGGACCGATTCTCAGCCCTTGAAAACGTACCTTTCGATTCGAGCAAAAGGCATCAATCTGTCAACAGAAGGGTCGTGTACGATTCAACAAGTGCTACTATCACCAACGACAATGAAGACACGTCATTCGCTGATCGGAACAGCCTCTGCTCCTTTAACGTTCGATTAAATGGTACAATTTGCATCAGAATTAACATTTCGATTACTCAACGAGTCTCATATATCGTGAAACATACTTTAGAATAGAATCTTTTATTATACAGTATAATTAAATGAGTTTACCAAATTTTAAATATTATACTTTTATGATTTTTATGATTTTTAGAAATTTAAAAGCTTAGAAACATTATATTTTTACAAACTTAAGACTTCAGAGACATATTGTTCGTAACTTAGAAACATTGTATCTTAAGAAACTTAAAAGTTTGAAAGTTTTATATTTTCTCAAAACTCAGAAACTATAAGTACCAATATCTTTTTGTGCATCAGAACCTCGATATCTTTAATGATGTATGAAATCCGTCTTATAGGAGGTTTGGACACGTTTTTGAATGTGTTCGAAGTCGAATAAATGAAATTCGACCGTCTTCCAGATAAAGATGACGCAGCTATGCGAAGCAATCGGAACCTTTCCGTTTGCACGGCTAATTAACCGTTTATTTTAATTACGAAGCCGGTCGAGCCACGGGGGTTAGGAGGGCTGGTAAAATCGTCGACGAAGCGAAACGGGACGGTTCGACGAACCGTGGAAGAATCGGGGAAACCGCTCGCTCGTTGGGGTCGTTTGCGCGGAATCGTTGAAAGCGCGAAACTTTGCAGATTTGCGACGGATTTGTCGTGAAAATGAACGGAACACGGGTCGATGGGTCAACGATAGGCCACGAAACTCCAAACCCCTCTACCCTTCGTTCGAACGAATCAAAAAAGGGGTGAACAGCATCAGAGTTACACGAGCGCATAAAAGATTACTAAATAAATTGAAAAATTTCATAAAAATAGACATGCAGAAATTTATTATAGTTATCGATTGCGAGTCGTCGGAAATTGGTTAGCGACAGAGATAAGAAATATTTTTAAAACACAAACCGTTGCAGTAAATCAAAAACCGATAACTGTCGTTCTTAATAATCGAGAAACGAAACGGGAACAGTTCTTCTGACAAAAGAAGAACAAATAACCTCAATTAATTGTTGTTTGCGGTTGCGATAATTATTTGCCGAAAGGGTGAGCTAATTTCCACGAGGGAGAAGGATTGTTAGTGTGTGGTAGATATAATTGAAAGGGTTTCTTGTCTGGCCCCTGTTTCCGGTTACTTTGCACAGTCAGCAAGTATCGGATCGATAAGAAACATCCTGAAGTGTTTTATTTGATTACTTCGATCGATTGTTTCGTTGTTGTATTTCTTGGAAGAATTATTTCCTTCAATTATTATAATAGGTTTTAGATAGTTGTTTCGGTAAGAAATGAGAAAATTCTTGAAAATTTTCTTCCCTTTATTTTGCAAGTATAAAATATCTAAACTGTGATAAACGTTTCGAGCATAATTCTCATCGTAATTGTATGAAAGTAATTTTTAAAAATAAGATTAACAAAATCATGTCTATCATCCGAACCACTTTTTTTTTATATCTTAAATTAATGCTAAATTAAAATGCTTTCATTTGATTAAAAATCTAGACGTGAACGTTTAAAGTTTTGATCTGGATAACTAAATAATTAAAACTTGGATTTGAATATTTATGTTAAAGATGCTTTGATGATTTACTTATTATTGTTAGTTTATCGAATAAAGAAAATATTCAATTAACATCTAAATTCGCACCCTCCCTACCCCTTTCCCTCAAAATTAATCAAAATTCCATGAATAACAATTTTCAATCCAAACACAACCATCACTCGAGTCATGATAAAATCAATTTTGAATGAAAATTCAAAAGAAGTTCGCGAGTTTAATTTCCAGTCTGATAGAAAAAGTTCGTTTTAATTAATATAATTTAATATTTCCTTCGTGGAACATCAAAAGATTTTCAAAAGCATTTTCTTCGTCGATGAAAAATGATTTGTATGCACAGGGTTCCTGAAGAAGGTACAATTGAAGAGTCACGCTGACTTCTTTAACATCGATCCAACATGAAGAAGCGACGGTCGTGTTTGAAGGAAAATAAAAGGACAAACGTTTTCCTTCCTCGTTATTTGCTCCCGGACGAAATTTAAAAGAGGATAAGCCAATTAAGTTTTGAATGGAACCTTGTTACCGTTCGAATATAATTGTCCCGGTCGTTCTCTTTTAAACAACTTAGATACTCTCAAAAGAAAAGCAGTATTCCTGTTTTACATTAAAAAAAAATTTTAACGAATCCTTATCAAATATACATCATCATTATTTTGTGCTACATTATGCTTTTTCACGGGTATCCGAAATTGAATATAATTATTGTAATAACGAGAAATTAGAATACGTCCGAATTGGTTAACATTTTACAACTTTTAACCGTGCGTCGCCGACCATCTGAAGAAATTCTCGATGTTACATATTTACAGGGAAAGAAAATTTCTAAACCCTTATTTCGCTACTCGAGTGAATATTAAATGTAATTTGAGAATTTTGAATTCCCGAATTATCGATTCGGGAATTTTTATCATTTGCAAATTTTTAATTCCTAAATTCTTGATATTAAAGGAAAATGTTAAAATTTCTATTATCCTAAACTGACAAATCAAGAGTTCAAAGTTTCAAGTTATTACAACCTAGAATCTAACTCCCACGTGTTGTCGACTTCCCGGATGAATCTTCGGATCCTACAAAAATCCGTACCACCTGGAGTTACTTAAAGTTAAGAGAAACTCCTAAGTCCCCCATATTTCTAACGAACAAATTTTCCTTTACTTGCCAACATAAAAATGAAACTTAAATTATCTAAAGATTGAATATTCGATTCGTCTAAAAAATGACGAAAATGTCAATCGTACGATGAAATCTGTTCGACGTTTTAACGACTGACCACCCGGCAAACGTGACGATCCAAATGTCACACGATTGCTCGTACAGTTTCTCATAATCGTCGACACGGCGGGGGAGGAATGATTTATTGTCGCAACAAGTCGCATTAGCTCGCGTTAATTGCGAAAAGGGCTTCGTTATGTCTGCGGTCTCGGCTGGCTCGCTGAATATTGCAACAGGACCAGGGCTTGCCAGCTTTGGAATCGGGTCAACTGCGGTTTTCGTTGGAAAATCAGTCTATCGTCATTCACCGTCACGCCCTACTTCGTCTCGTGAAAATGCGCATAACGTGAATACCGAATGAAAATTCTGGCAACATCGACATTCATTTCTTTATTGTGATTCGACAAATCATTAACAATAGGGGTCAGGTTTCTCGTCCTATTGTATGCGTACAACAGTTTCCGTCGTTTCTGATACTGAAAATATTGAAATATTGAAATGTCCGATTTATAATGGCAACTTTAAATAAACATACAGATTTTATGTTAAACGTTAATAATCAAAATAGGAACTATTTAAAATTTGTACATTGTTTCAAGAAATTTTCGGAAGAATTACGATTATTCGTGCTTCGCAGAAATCTAAGAAAGACACGTTTAACACGAAGTCTCTCTGATCGGGGTGGACGAAATAAAAATAATTTTTTTCTGTTATTCTAGTCCCTTCCCAGCTATCCAATTTAAAGTATGGTTTTTCAAATAAAATTAGAAACATACATGGACCACAGATGAAAGCAATGCCTGTGACCCACCGGTGGTCCACGCTGGGTTGAACGTGTTAAACACGTGAATATTAAAAAATTTCGATGATAATTTATCATAATAAATCATAGTCGCATTTTAAAATAAGAATCGTTGGAATCTGCACATTTTAATAGGTAAATATTGAACAATTAAAATTATCTGTGAAAGAGGAGATTTCAAAAATTGATGAAACAAAATCGAACATTTCATATATAACAACCTACTATTAAATTTCTTTATCATGCTACTGCTTCCAAGGATGTTCAAACTGACAAGATTAAATTTTTCATGTTTCTTCTTTACGCAAAGTTCATTTAATCAGGTGAATTATCCTACACAGCTTCTATTATTTTTAACAATCTTCTTCCAAAGCACTGTAGTAAAATTCTTTATTACTTCAGAAGAATTTTTCATATTTTAAAATTCTACTACCTACCACCCCGTTAACACGTGTAATTAAACAATTATACACTATAATTCGAAAGAACAGTTCTTCACCGTTTCCAAAATAATCGCATTGCAAACGGTAAAGATATAGCAAAGAATTTAAATTTGCTACCGTTCGATAGAAAGACAAGTTTCATGTGCGTATCACACAGCCCTTTGGCTACAGTCACCCTTGTCTCCCATCTCAAAACCGAATAAATTAGGCTAGGGATCGTGATGCGATTCGACGCTTAGATTTCTCCGAGTCGTGAAAATACATTCCTACACGTAACCATCCCCTTCGTTCGCGATTTATTGCCCGATAAAATTTTACCTATTCCCTGACGCCGGTGTAAATACGATCGGTTTCATTGGTATTCCTTTAATCTTCGCAGAGTTGCGACAACCCGACTCGATATCCCGTTTCGTATTGATTTTTCCCCATAGCCGACATCGGTCTTCGACAAATTTCATGAAACATTCATGGTAAAGTGTCTTCAACATCTACGGAATAATATTTTCTGCGATCTGTCAAAACGAACAAATTTTCAGATGTCGAATACGTTTTAAATAATACTATTGATAAAGTCAACCGGAGAAACTCCATCCAAATTGTTATTTGGAGTGGAACAACGAGGTAAAGTTTGTTGATCATTTACAGAAATATTTAGAGGAACGGATTGGAAATAAACACAAAGATTTTGATACTATAAAAATATATATTTTGGATACTAGAAAATAGTCAAAACTATAACAAAACCTATGTTAATAAAAAAAAGAAAATAACCATACGTGTATGAAGTTGATGACTACGTAATATAGCGTAATTTTGAAAATGCTCTTAACATTTGCAAGAAATTAATACCTAGGTTTAAGGGACCATATAAAGTTATTAAAAAGTTTCCAAATGACTCAGAACGGTCCGAATTTCTGTCGTCGAAAAGAGAAGATGGTTGTTTTCTAGAACAGACGTGGCTAAAAACCCAGAAATCGTTCACAGGCAAGGCCAGTTGCGCCAGTTACTTGCACAGTCTAAACGGGCCCTTACCAAACTGCGTTCTCGCCTCGCCCGGCAGTCATCGTTATGATGCGTCTTAACGTGAAACGAAATGTCTTACAGTCTTACAGTATATAAACCTATTACGTGTCTACGTGTACATGTGTCAAGCCTACGTCGTATTACTCTTGCTTATGAATATCTACTTGGTTTCCTTCTCCGTTGTTCCCCTCCACGGAGGATGGGAGGGTTGAGGGGGACTCTGGTACATTGGGGACGCTTACATGGTCCTCCTTTCCCCTAACGCCTGTCTTCTTGTCGTGGGGGTAGTGAGTTTTTCTTTCTTCCTCGAGGGATACTCCTTCCCCCCGGCCCTTGCCCCCGTTTGGTTCGGACTCTACCCTTGATCCCGCCCGGGGGGAAAGATTTCCGGACCGCCGCTCCCGTTTCAACTCCTCACTGCTCATTCTCGAATCGTTCTTCTCTCCGTTCCCACAATCTTGCGCGATATGATCCGTCCTCCCGCAATTCCTACATGCCCGCTTGTGCCGGTGACCGCGTTGCCTCACCGGTTTTCTTTGACAGTGGGCTGCCACATGGCCCTTACCCCTGCAGATATAGCACAGTCTCTCTCTGTCCTTATATCTTATTTTGCACATGCACAACCCTATTCGCACGATTCTTAAGGATATCAGCTTTCTCGCCGCCTCCCTGGTGACCTCCACCAACGCCGTTAGGGTGCCACGAACTGTACCCAATTCAAGCTGTTTGCATCGAATATCCTCCACGTTGATCTTGGCCGCATCCTGTAGGATTTGTAGGAGTTCATCCTTGTCTACTGTGGGGTCGATACACTTGATCTCCAGTACGACAAACTGCCCGACCCCCTTCATCGTCAACTTGTTGTCTGATTCTACTACGGTAGAATCGGACTGACATACTGTGACCGCTGCCTTTCCCGCGGGGGTGGGAGTTGCTGCTGTGGACGGTTCCTCTGGCCCCGTTGCTGCGTGTGATATATCTGGCTGATCTATATTCTTTGGTTCGGTCGTTCTCGAATGCTCGTCCTTGCCATCGGTTGTCGTCGCCTCATCGTGCTTCTCCTGTTCCGTCGCGAGATCCTTCCCCTTACATTCTTCCTCTTCCTTTCGTTCTTTCTCCCTCCTATTTCCCTTCGCACCATCTTCGCCCTCTTCTCTCTTATTCCTTTCCTCTTCCCTCTTCCTTATTTCTTCTTCCTCTTCCACTTCGTCCTTGCAGTGTTCACTTCGTGTCCTCCTTCTTTTAATCCTTACTTCCTCATCGTTGTCAGTCCGATCCTGCTCATCATGAGATGTTACGGTAGTAGGATCCTCCGCCGTTCGTTTTGCTACTATCTCTTCTGTCTCCTTTGCCCCCTTGTCATCATCCGATATCGTCGTACTGGTCAATGCTCTCTTGAGTTGCCTCCTTTCTTCTTCCTCCATCGGCCGATCCTCACCCTGACCCAAGCTCTGCATGAAGGTGTCTGACTCTCCTCCTGAAGTCTCCAACTTTTCTTTCGCCTCTTCAACTTCACTCATGCTTGCTGTCGCTAAGCGTTCGTCGTTGCCTGAAGTGTCTGTGTTATTAGCAACACCTCCTTATTCTACGTCTCTACTATTGGTACAACCTGCTGCCACGTACTGTATCCTGCCAAACATTCGTCAATTCGCGATTCGTTAATTCCCTTAACACTAGGATCACCAAACGGGTCAAAATGATTTGTTACAGATGTTTTATTTTATACTCCAAAATTTTGTTGAGACGCTTTTGTTGAAATGTAGATTAATTTTTTTCCAAAATAAAGAATATTTCTATTTTATATTTTATCCTTTATGTACTTCATTTTTTATTTTATTTCCGATTTAAGCTAAGTAGACACTGAACATCGGTAGATCTAGTGCTAACGCTAGGTATTAATTAATTACAAGGGAACACCAGAGACTGATACACTCCGCTTTTGATGAAACTTTGCATAAATGTTAATTAGACCTATCTATGAAGGCAGGTGTAATCTGTTCATGCCTGTTTTTCACTTTGAGGAAGATATCAACCCATTCTAAATATTAGATTATCCCAACAGTTCCTTTCGCTTTATTAATAACTAACAGACGTATAATACTTTACGTTTAATGCCATGTTATTGAGTTATGCACGATTCGTTTTGACCTATTATCTTTTTCCATTTCTCTGAAAGCTGAATAATACTATGCTCTTTTTAACACCGCCAGACAAAACGTTGTGTGCAAATAGGTAAAGAAACTCTTGGGACAACCTAGTATGTATGTGCTTATAAGTCGTAAACAACAAGATATCAAAAAGTGGTAGAAGTAAGTTATTAAAGCTGCGTATACATTTGTTTTTGAAAAAATCATATTTAGCCCTTTCGTACCAAAATATTTAAATTTAGTATAAATAGAATCATGTAAGATTTCAAAAGTCGAACAGATATAAATTTATTAATAAACATTCTTTTTTAAATAAAATGTAAGATAAACTAAAGCTGACGTCCCTGAAGGAAGCCTCCATGCCTTGTTTATGTCATGGTGGGCCATTGTAACTTACCCGCAGTGTCATTTATTTGTATGATCTCCTTCTACGTGTCAGCTTCTCGATCTATTTCCACTTCAACTGCACTGTCACTTAATTGCAAAATCGTGTCCTTGTTGCGTGCTCGTTCCCTTGTTATTTCCTATTCTATTGCTATTGTTATCCTAATTGTTAAACTATTGTAACTATACTATAACTATTATTATTAACTGCTATCTATTAATTATCGCCTATTAATATTTAGCACACTACCCTATCCTACTACTTTTTTCTATGCGTAATTCTGTCTGTTATGGCTTGCTGCTTGTCTCTCAGTATTTTCCACGCGAACGTTTGCTTCTTTCGTAGATTGCCACTTGTTTCTTGAACGATCGGCCTACCAACCCTCCGTATTAACAAATTTCCTAGTGCACTTCGTGTTCCCCTAAGTCCCTTCCTTCTTTCGGCCAATCGCCTTCGTGAGCCTCATATTGTAGCGTCCAATGCAATCGATTCACTCTGCTTAGTTCCCATTGATTGCTTCTGTTCCATCTAGCCCCACCGCAGCCAATGCCGTCGCGTCCCTGCTATCGCGCTGTGATTGGTTGATTTCAAACAGCCTTTGAATCCGCTTGGGCCCCCTGAAATCCCCGACCCCTCTGGCCCCATAACTATTCCTTTCTTGGATACCCAGCAACCCCTTGCCATTTCAAATTTCAAATTCCAAATATCAGATAAGTATGTAACATCCGAGATCCGACGTTACCGGATTCCTAAATTCTAAAAATTACAGAATTGCCGTCGTCCAGGAATTCGCCACTCCGCTACTGATGTAATTGTTTGATAATACAAGCCGCAGTTTATTCCGTCTCGAACGTCAAACTCATATCGATATATCACTTTCAGTTTCAATTACAATTCCACTGATCATAAGGTAACTCTATGTATTCAACATCTAAAGTATACAGTAAATAAATGAACAAATACAGAATATACACTAAAGACACATTAGATATTCCCCCAAGCTGTCTATTAGTGCAATTCCATTCATATGTAAATACTGAGAGTCTTATGTGAAAACATGAATACAAAATGTAAAATACAACATATGCGCTATAGATCTGCCTTCTTCAAACATC
This sequence comes from Stelis phaeoptera, assembly GCA_943735885.1. NCBI lineage: Eukaryota > Metazoa > Arthropoda > Insecta > Hymenoptera > Megachilidae > Stelis > Stelis phaeoptera. The sequence continues at coordinate 5,216,828 of OX030939.1, read as the reverse complement.
CTGTGTAACATATGTAAGTAATATATGTTTTGTGCACACCCTAGGTCACAAAATAACTGCCTAAGTGTGCTACAGATAGGCCCCCGATACTTCTACTAATTCAATTTAGTCTGCTATGTTATGTAATGTATTAGAATAATGTAAGTTCTATGTTCGACGTCAACCCACAGAATAACTGCTAGATGTATACTAATGGTATGCCTCCCATTCATTTTATGATGCTATTACTTTCAATTCAGTCTTATAATAATAGATATGAAATAGTAAAGGTTGTATGTACGATAATGTAAGTTCAAAATTTTAATGTCTAGCATATAGAATAATTAAGAATATGCTAAAGATATGCCTGATCCGTACTTAGTACAATAATGATACAATTCAGTCCATTATAATATGTGATGCATAGGAATAATAGAAGTTATAAGTTATCGATATACAATATCAAAGCATGCCCGAGTTGTCTAATAAAGCACTTTGGTCCACTATAATTGAAAGTGTGTCTAAGATGAAATAAATAAAAATGATTTCGAATTGCACTAAAAAGTATGAAATAATTTTAATTTAATTTCTATGAATTCTCTCCAGCTTTTGATAAGATTGATTAAAATATTACATAACATATTAAATACAATACAATCTTATAAAGATGTTGCCGATTATGATTTGATTGGGGTACGATGGACTTGGTATTGAATGTTATGACCCAACGTTATAATTTGTTTCGAGTAAAACAGATAATAAAAAGAAGCTAAGTTTATAATCTCAAAAGATACAGTAAAACGTATGTTAATTAGTTAATCGTAGAAGATGGATATAGGATCTTTAGAAATCTCTACTTTCGGGTGTGAATTGCAGCAAAATTACAACGATTCAACATGCATGTTCATCTTGTTCATAGACCGACGGCGATCTATTTCCTCCATTTGAAAAGACTCGACAGGATTTTCGTTCACGTCCATAGCCAAGTCCGACGAATGTCAGGGTGATTAATTGTAGACCGGCCAACACGAGCCAAAGTAACCAACCGTACGGCCATAGCCTTCTAAACCGACCTATATCGATCCATGTTAAACAGACGACAGACGACTGTCGTTGTACTCTCGAGTACCAGCAGCCATTAAGGCTGCCAGCTCTTTTAGCCATTCTGCTACCTCCGAGGCCTTTCGTGACGAGGAATTTTTTTTGTTTTCTTTTGTTATGCCGTGACTTGAACACCGTGGAACAGAAAACGAGCCCCTGTTAAACCTTTAACGTAACCTGGGTTACGTTTAATTAGAAATATATCTGAATATTTGGATATCGGTATTTGATATTCCTGCGATTCGAATGATTTGGATTTACGTCACGAAAATATTTGTCTAAACGAATAACGCGATCAAAGGAGAATGATTAAAACAGGCCGAAGCGAAAGTTCAACAGGGCAGGTGTTAATGAAGATAATAGCCAAACACCACATCTCATTCCGTTCTATTAGCCGCCTAAAATCCCATCCACGGACCCTCGAAAACCTTCTCCTCGTCGTTTTCATCCCCGGTTCACAAGTGTCAGCCACCTGCAGAGCAGCGACGAAAAGCTTGCCGGGTCGATCGATTGAATAAGTTTAACCGGCTGTAAAGTAGCGTCTGTCGTTCGTTTTCCTTTTCATCGTGGACGTGGTGAAACGGAAGTTTCACGAAACTTGTTGCACCCACGGAATGCACCGTCTTCCGCCATAGAAGCGTTATGAAAAATAACGAACTAATAAAATCACCGAGTTTAATGATCCCGTTAAACAGAGCGAAAGAATCGAAGAATCGTTTGTAAAATTATTTCTTTTAATATTTAAAGTAATGTTATTAAAATTGATTTTGTCCGGTTTACTTGCGATTTTGGAATACGACTGCGGTATCGATTAACCCTTTCGTTGCTAAGGGTGACCATTGCTAAGGGGGCTTAGTCCCCCCGTGCAATGGGTGGAGGAAATGGAATTATAGAATTGGATGTCGGATGGTATTAGATTGCGCAAACATTGTTGTTTCGAAGGAACAATTTTGATTACGAAAAGAGCAGATGAATTGTGAATCATTACATTATATGCAACTCAAAATAATAAAGTGGTAGGACTGGTAGAATTAATTCTGGACACTTTGAATAAAAAATATTCTTTAGTTCATATTTGTGCAGAATATGTGTTTGTTGTAATCCATAATATTTATACTTAATATTTTCACATGATTTGCTTTGTAAATGTTTGAAAATTTTAATTAAAACAAAATCTAAACTGTGTTGTTCAATCAGGATATCTAACGAAATATTAATTTTTGTATATCTCCTTTGATGTGTTGAAACGGCGCCTTTATATAAAATATAAATGATTATACAATAAATAATTTGAATAAATGCGAAATTTAAGTAAAAATTTAAGTGTCCAGAATTAATTCCATTCGTGTATATTGTATATCCAATTTGATTACCCTTTTATACTTTGAACTTGCTAAAATTAACGGACCACGGAGAGAGCCAACGACTTGAATCGAACTTTGAAATATTTTGTTTCTTTTAAGTATTCTGTTGTCGATTGTTTAACAATCGAAACGCTATAGTGCACATTTTCGTCGATTCGAGGGTTGAACATAAGAAAAAAGAGAATTCAGAAAACAAGGGTGGGAAAGAATCGAATAGAAATGATGATTGTATGTAATAGACGCCAGGAGACGAATACGAAAGTAATAACCTGGTGAACGATGAATATAAAGCGAGTCGTTGAACGACTGATATCTTACCGGCTTACCGGATATTGGTATTCGATAATTCGATTGTAATACGTTCTCGATATTACCCTAATTCTTTCGATGCGCTAACAAACAGACATAATGATTTATTGGAACCCCTTCAGACATAATAACCATCGATTCCGGCAAAAGTTGATTTCGAATTCAACCCTCGTGATGCTCGCTAATATTAGGGGATGGTAAATTTTCTCCCTCTACGGACGATCAAAACTCCGAACTGAAACTTTTTAACCGGCTTCGAAAAGGAGGAGGTTACTCAATTCGACATGTATGTTAATTTTTTTTTTTTTAATGTATGTTCGCCGATTACGCCGAGATGGATGGACCAATCGGAACCAAACCTTTTGCATCTTGTAGGGTATGACTCCCAGTTTGTCCCGTAAAAAACAATTTTGCATTTCATCACCGCTTACCCCTTTTTTTATTGCAAAAAATGCGTACGATTTCGTCCGCGTTGTGTATGGTCATCGATTACTCCAAGATGGATGGACCAATCGGAACGAAACCTTTTGCATCTTGTACAGTATCACGTTAATAATGCGTGTGATAGATATTTATAATAATATTCTATTGTTAGAAGCAATTGAAAGTCAGAAACTACGTTAAACTGCATAAGAAACGCGTATTAAAATTACTAAAAGTTCAAAGGGCTGTCAACAAAGTCCCGTTTCGAATTTCGGTATAAAGTTAGATTCGTAAGAAAGTAGAAATCTTCCCCTTTAATTCGGTTTTTGATTTACATCGATATCTTTATCCGTTCCTGAGATATCGTCGTGTAAAGATAAACGTAATTTTTGTAGAAATTCGCTGCCGTCTCACGCTTGGACCCAGACAGCGAGTGTCTAGCGTAGCGGTCACGTGGTCATTGTTTACGTCTAACCCTTTACTATTCCTAGTAATCCGTAGTACGCATTTCCTAGAAAAAAGTCTACGGTCGCGCCCATTCATAATTACCCTCGTACGCGCCGGCCGCTATACAAACTTTGAAGCCCTATATCTCAGGAACTAATTAAGATATCGCGTTGCAACAAATTGCGTTATCATGCACACACTTTCCTCTATCTTCTGAGCTACCTACCGCGTAAAATTTAGGCATGTTTTTTTTTATATTTATTGCCAGGAATTTCGCCGCCGTTGAATGTTTCGCGTTGACGTTGAAGTGTTTCCTGGTAATTTATATTTAAATAACATTAGTTGATAGGAAAAGTAATATAGAAACTTGAAGATTATATTTTTCTGTTCAGTAACGTGGTGACATCTGTTGGCGGAAGTTGAATATCCATAAAACTGCTGTGCTGTGAATTTTTCAAAACTACGAAAATATTAAATGCTTGAAATATCATCGAGCAGTTGAATTTTAATATATTTCGGTATATTTCTGTATTAATACATGTGACACGAAGGATTCGGTAATATGTTAACCGGACATTGATTCTCGTCGAGTATTTCTTCTCCCCACGAACGAGACGTCGATACTTAATATTTACAAGAATACAAAAACTTACAAAACATCGACTACTATACATCAAACTCTCGTCTAAATCGTTTTCACCCTCCTCCTTTTCTCTACACATTGAAAAAAAATTTTTGGAAAAAAAAATACAACCGACTTCGGAATGCCCTAAAAAGGACGAAATAATTTTAATTTATATTTCGAAGACGGCGCAAAAATTGTGAAAATATGTAAAAGGATTAAAGAATTTTGACAATTTCCAATGTAGAAAATTGTTAATTTTGCGCCGTCTCCGAAATATAAATTAAAATTATTTCGTCCTTTTTAGGGCATTCCGAAGTCGGTTGTATTTTTTTTTTTCCAAAAATTTTTTTTAAATCGAAAATTCGTAACTTTAACTGGTACAACGTTACTTAACCCCTTCGGACCCTTTAAACTTAGTTTCAACACCTAATGTACGTGATCACAAATTATAAATAAATAAATATTTTTGTAAAAAGTATATCGTTGCTTTCGTTCACATGAATTAAGTTAATTTTAGTATACAAATAATTTTTTCTTAAACGAAAAAGAATTCGGGTCTGAAGGGGTTAACAGGATATTTTGACTAACTTCTGCAACGAAAGACTCTTACATTGCAAGAATAATATCTACAGAAATATTTAACCTCTTCACGCCCTTGGCCACATATATGGACGTTTAGTGTTTTATAATTATAATTATAACGGCCACAAATGTGGACGTTATTTTTTTTGTGAATATTTATCGTTTTCCCCATTTTTTGCTTTTTGAATTACTATTAATATAACATGAATAAATCGTAAAAAAAAGTCATTTTTTTCTCACCATAAAAAAATCGTCCCTGAAGAGGTTAAAATATTTGAAAAATAAATATCGAAATCCAAGTAAATGTAACATTATTCCTGAAAAAGAATAATTATAACTGTAGATCTTTTTATTTCGCAATTATTCATCCGATCCAAATAATTAAAAAAAATCTTCATAAAATAAAGATGAACCAGTTCGATGAATCTATCTGCATTCGTACGATCCAAGCAGAGAACAAAGAGAATAATAAACGCATAAATACCCTCGTTTCCCTCCCTCGCCATCAATTAATAATCATCCCTCTATATTCGAACGTCACCGGAGAACGATGAAGAACGATGTCGAGCGATTCCATGTTTTAAACTGACCGTGAGAATAAACCTGGACAGTACCGGCTCGTGTACACACCTGATCCGAACGTCTAGCCGGTAATTAACGTTGACTACATTCGAGCCAACCTTTCCATGCAGACCGGTGAAACGTGCGATGGCCGGCTGGAAATTAACCGTGTAATTCGATCTATTCCACGGGGAACCTGTACACCGGTCTGCGATAACCGCCGTCATCTTTCGATGGACTCGTGCCAGACACGGTGGAACGACGATGAAAAGACAGGGAACAAACACTTTTGTGTTAGAAATTGGATTAACACGTTCAGTCCTGGGGTAACATGATTCAGCTCAGTCGAGATAAGGAAAAGTCATAAATCATAAATTAGAAGGCGACGCTCTTTTGATGTCTCGAGCGTTCAGGAGCGCATACTTTGAGCCGGGCATCAAATTACATGTTTTCTCACGCTTGAGTGATTTTTCGACCTCCTTTGAATCTCGTCGGGAGTAAATTTACTCGGTTCCGGACGGAAAGTGTTGAAGGACAGCTTTTTGCTTGATAGAAAACGGAAAATTTACTCGTGGCCGTTAGGTTATGGTTGTTCGGGTAACAGGAAACTTTTGCGACGAATAGGAGCCTTCGTGTCCGAAGTCTGCCGATTGGATTCGTTCTTGAAGTTGTATCGACGATGGTGTACTTTGACGATTGATGTCGGGGTATAATATAAGATTGGAGATATATAAAATCGGAGTAAGAGAAACTAAAACTGGACGTCCCCGAAGGAAGACTCTACGGCAGACGTCGGCAACCTATGACTAGCGGGTCACCGAGCGAACTACTTGAGTTCAACAAATAAATTATAAAACATAAACATGAAATAAACATTTTGAGACAGTGTAATTTTCCAAGAATTGTAATAATAACAGGTAAAATTTCATCGAAATAAACGCAAAATTAATTCTGACGAATTCGACGGGCGGACAAGAGGGTGCGCGAGAAACTAATGTTTTCTGTAAGAAAAAAGGGTTACAAGGGGATGTCGTTAATACTACGAATAACTTCAATCGACGGGAAAAATAATTCCCACGGTCTGCGAAAGGATTAAGTCGTCGTTCGGCTCGAAACAAACGGAATCGATACTTCGCAGAAACCGCGACCGAACAAACTTCAGCGTACGTTGCAGTCCAATTAAATCCTCCGTTGAACCATGAATCACGTCCATCGATGTACCGCTTTAATCGCTTTGCTGGTCCGCGTTGTATCCGGTTCGAAAAACACAGCCCCCGTGTCTTCGGACGGGGTGGAAAAAAAAAAAGACCGGTGTTCGTCTACGTTTTCCAATTTCATTCACTCGTGTCAACAACTTCTCACTTTCGTAACCGCGGGACACGTAGGTGTTTTCGTGAAATCCGAATTTTTCCAACGCTCGTTTCGACCCCTCTTATTTTCACCAAGGAGGGAACGAAAACGTCTGTACCGTGTCCTCGTTTCGGGGTTGTCTCGTGGCTGAAAGCAATCTTCCGGCACACAGCTTATATGTATATGTATCCCCCTCTTGTCTGCGTAACTTGTTTTGCTGTTCTCTGCCTTCGCGTTCTTTCTTTCACCGCCCTTTTGTTTCCGGTGGAATTCTTATTCCGCGTTTAATACTTTGTACGGAAACGTGTGGTCTTTTTGAGTTTCGATTGGAATTATGGTTGCAAATCGTTTAATCCTTTCGTATGCATGTAAATTGAATTAAAATTATAATGTTCCAAAATTTCTATACTATTTCTAAATTGAATGATTGTCTTCTGTCTATGCTTGGAGACAATCCCTAACGTCCAAAGGGTGGTTTCTACCCTTAAACCGGCACCATTACCAAAATAAAAAAATACGTGTCGATTATTTTTCGAGGTTCCACAAGTATGCAAAGTTTCATTGAAACCGTAAGTCTCTTAATAATCGTATTATTTATCAAAATACAAAGAAACATATTTTACTCCCCTCTACGTCCAAATCCTTCATCTGAAAAATAAGCTTATCCCGAAGAATCTCTTTTCGTTTTTACAAACAAGAATTAGATAAGACACTCTGTATCAGAAATAAAACCGTGAAATTCGAGTCCAAAGTTTCCACGAATATTATAAGAAGAAATCAAAGAGATTACGTAGATAATTTAAACGTTGCCACCGACCACAATTTATAAACAACCAACCCGTGGTTTTCAGCATCCCATTATAAATTTCCTCGACGTTGGTACCGTTAACCAGCCGTCTGCGTCCTAACCTTCCATTTGCTTCTGGTACTTCCGGAATCCGTTCGACGTTGTTATTTGCCGGTCTTATTTGTCGTGAACCGGATCGGCTAAGTGGCCGGGTGCTAATGGACGAAACTAATTCACGCCGAAACCGTGCGAATTTCTAAGGCAAGTTCGAGGGATAATTGGTTGGATGTTTGGTAGAAGGATCGTTTAAGCCGAAACGCGTCGAGGATCGGGATGCGAGGTACCTTCGTCGTTTCTGGACGCGAGCCAACAAACGGATATGAGAACGTCGGTTTTCCCCGGTTAAGAAACGATTTTAATGGAAATGAGAACGATGGCGGTCGGTTTTTAGCGGCTGAAAAGCCGCGGTCCGCCGTTCCTGTTTCGTGTATATGCAACGTTTAACGGCCGCGTAATATGTAACTAGTCCAAAATGAAACAATGGCACAGAAATGGTAACACGCGTGCACGGGTAGAAGGTATTATTACGAACGTGAAGCATTCAACTTAGCGTCGGGTATTGTGCTTTGCGTTATTCAACGGGGTTTCTATTAAAAGTTTAACGCAAGAATCTTCACAATGCGTATCGTGGTTTCGTGCTGTTCGAAACCATCAAAAAATTTTCTTTGTCAAATAGAAATTTTAATGGCGCAAAGATTGTACCGTCCTCCTTGGATCATTACTTTGTCCGAACTGTTAGTTAGCGTAATCACCATACCACATTATATGTATCCTCACACTATATTGTAATTTGAATTCAAATTCTGTATAAAGATTTCCTGTTTTACCGACTGTATTAATTATTTATGATTTTTAACGTTTGTTAATTTGACACGTTGTAAATAACTTTCATGTGTTTGATATTCCAATCTTTCGTCGTTCGTTTAACAAATAGTTAGTTAGAAACCGAATTCCAAAGAGACTAGACGTTATACATATTTGACTATCCCAAGAATTATCCTTACTGCAATATAAACTCTAACATTAACTAACATTTTTTATAGTATTTTCAAATGTTTGGAACTTGACACGATCTTCATCTTTTTTCTTTGGCAAGGTTACAATCTTCTACGTATTTTATGAAAATCTGCAAATAAAGTGCCATTCACGTTCGACACTTGATCCATATTAAAAATTCGGTTCAAATCCATTTAACAGAACGAATCCATCCAAAAATATTTCAACGATATAAAAAGTATCAAATAAACCCTTTCCAGCTATGAATCTTTTCATAATTAATTGTCCAATGTCTTTATAAGATTTGCTGAAAGCAATAAGTATAACGACGTACGAAGGTTACAATGAATCATGGAACTTATGGAAATGTGTGTTCAAATTTACATTAGAAGAGAAATAAGTTTAGCATCGAGAACTCCTGTTGTAAGAAGGTTAAACAAAATGATTGATAATCCAAGGATGGGTGGAACAAAGACGATATTTATGGTGTTACGGGGATGGTTCCGTCCGTTGGATTATCCCATCCAAAGGGAATTACTGTACGTATCCTACGCGTCACTTACCAAACTGTTTTCAAGATTTATAACCCGTCGCCTCGCTACGCGTCTATCTACACCCGCCGTCTGGCTATATACTTAGTTATTCCACTTGATGCCCGCCCAAGCGCCGAGCCACTTCACTTACCGGCTGTCCGACCATCCACACGCTTATTCCACTTCTTTTACGCGTATCCCCTCAACACGAGAATTTAAATTCTAACTAACTTTAATCATTAATAATATCTCATAAACTATTGGCCGTCCACTACTGGCCGTGGCAAAGTTTCATAAATAAGTGGTACTGCAGAAATGATCTAAAAATCCCGACGGTTAAGGAGGAAATAAACAGATATGTCAAAAAAACATAAAGAGAGAATCAAAACGCACCCGAACCAACTACCTGCAAATCCGGCTGACTTATGCTCATAAAAACGTAAAAATGAAACAATCATCCCGCGGAGGCGTTTCATTGGAAACCGTCACCCACGCGCTATGAAATACCTAATGTCCAATGGACAAATTGTTAAGTAACCTAACCCAAAGTAACGTGACACTTTAACATGGGTTTTTGTGTCATTATTTCTTTCTTCATTACTGTACTAAATATTTGAAATATATTTTCGGTAAAAATAAAAATCACGCAATACGGGCTTAACGGATGAAAGTATGAAAACCCTTCTCGTTTGTATTCAGGATTAAAAATCCTCCGGAGGGTTTCTCGTGGACCAATTTAATTGTCGATTGAACGTACACAGAGGGGTAGGAAGAAAAGTAGAGGAAAGCTTCGAAAATTTCGTCAGATAACAGGGTCGTGTCAAGGAGCGTGTGTAACCGGAGGCAAAGAAAACCCCGCAACCTGGATCCTCTTAACGAGCGGACCAACTGACGCAGGAAGTCGGGCTGGTTGCTCAATTTTGATGTTAAGTGGAGGATAAAATTAAGCGAGCTACGTTTGAATCCCGGGAACTAATTAAAATCGTTTCTCTCTAATTATAATAATCAAAGATCAAATATACAGAAACGACTTTCCCAAAAAGCGGATTTCGAACGACGACCGAAATCAACTATTGTTTGGTTTCGAAATCGATGAAAATCTAAGAACCATATAATTAATATATGTTGTCATTTTATAGCACCAAACATTTTTTTTTTTCAATATAATGAACTTGAAGAATTGACTTTTGTCCACAAAAAGGACAAAGCCGACCATTGTAGGCTGGTACGCTTCTTTTCGTCGAGACGAACGCGTTCACCTGTTCATTGTGGTGCAAAACTGCGAACGGAGACTAATTACCTGGCGCTAATGGCCAGGACGAACGATCCCAGTATCTTCATATAAATCGAAGTAGGTCGTAATGTAAATAAAGAAAGTCGACCGTTAAAATTCCATCCTCCATGGAGGGACATTATCGCGCACAAAAAAAATAAAAAAAAAATAAATAAAAAAGGAAGAGAAAGAAACACAACCCACCCCTTGTGCTTCGTTATCGTTTGAATCGTTACCTACAACCTCGTCGAGAATTTTCGAATAACAAGAATTGCGGAACCGAAGCTTTCGCGTTTTGTCGCGACGGATACATATTTAAAGAAATGAAAAGGAAAAGGAAGAAAAATGTGAAAGAACGAGGACTCTTCCCGGGTTGCCGTCAATATTCCTACGACGAAACGAACCTGTCCCTTTTTTTTTTCTTTGGTTTTTTTTTTTAGATACAAAAAGCTTTTGACCTGTTCTCTCGAATACGTGTATATTTTTATTCTGCGAGAGCGTTTTGAGGGTGGTCGGTCGTTGGAAGATGATTTTCAATTTGTTGTTATAATTTAAGGATTGATAAGAATTTCGATGATTGTACGGTTACTATTTTGTGAATTAAGATTAGTAAGATGGAATTTAAATTGGGCAAATCTGAAATTTGAAACGTTAGGGGATAGATAAATTCTTAAGGGTTGATTCGAATCTTAGTATCATAATTATAGGAGTCTTGAGGGGGCAATTTTCGAAAATAATAAACTACCAATTAAAATTTGCGGATTAGAATTTGAATTGTGCGAAAATTTGTAAATTTCCGATCCATAATTTTTAATATTACGACGTACACAAATTCAATTCGAATTTGAATTATTACGGTATTTTACTTCGTAAATAAAAACGTACGAATTGGAATTTAAATCGTGTGAAATTTCGAAAACTATTCCTCAATAAAACCCAATTTCAATAATTATAAGGATCGCATGGATGCAATTCTTATAGAAAATAATCTCTGAAATAAAGTTTATAAAAGGTAATTTAAAATTAAGCCAAAATTCCGCCATGAAACCTCAGCTTCAAGTTATATTCACGAAACAGGACCATGCGAGGTAAGTAAGGTCAAAACTTGTCTCTCAAGTTGGGAACAGCTTGACGGACGAGGTAATCCAATGGTGATTAGGGTGGGTCACTTTCGTAACCACCTTCCCGTGGTCTGACCCAGTAATCGATATCATTTCCTAGACATTGGATGGACTTTGTAGTCAAGAGAAATCACTTGAGTACGACGAGTTAACGAGACATTACACTTTCTCGATCGATTACGGGATCGATAAATTAATAAAACAAAAAACATCTTTAGAGTCCGAAATTTTTCTGACAAATACATTCTAGGTCTTCAAATACAAGAAAAAAAATGTTTACTCCAACAAAATAATCATAGTCTATATTGGGGTCATAGTCATACTTTTTCCAAGGATATTTTCTTTTTTCAAACGTTCCAGTGAGCCGCAATCTCTCAAACCACGTACTCTCCGTTTTCAGGTGTTTTATGTATCCTGACCTTTTCCCTGCCTCTCCGATCAGATATCCCTGGAAAAAAGGCCCTATGTATCCTATTCTCCGAAAACCTCATTGTTCATGTATCCGGGACTCCTCCCCACGATTTTTCCAAAAACCCTCACTTTCCTACCCAAAACGCGAGCGAAACAGTAATATTAGGTTGCTCCAAAAGTTTCTTTCCCTATCCTACACACAACACTTCGTGGGACAGTGTTAAAAGGAAGTGCAGTATAATGCAGCTTCCGGCGAAATGGAGGAAGAAAATAAGCCAAAGTGAATTTACATAACTCAATAACGTGACACGAAACATAAAGTATTATACATCCGTTATTTATTAACAAAGAGAAAGAAACTTCTAGGACAATCTAATAATAAGAACTTTTGTCGATACTTCGAAAGTCCGTGCCCGTAGTTAATAAGATCCAGTGTTTGTTTGTATGGTCTTCAAAGTATCGAATTAAACAATATTTTTTATAAACCAACTCATCTCGTGTGACGTTGACGACAATATCGCGCGACAATATAGGTCGGGTTTCCATTGGAAAGTCGCAAGACACCTTATTGCATCTTATCGACGTTACAATTCGCGTCCCATCGATATTACGCTCGCGAAAGAAACTGAATGAGATAACCTACATACAGAAATCGAATGTTTCCCTTTTGTATCGAAGCGAAACGAGAGCGGCAACGGTAAAAGATATCCACGGTAAATCGATCATTCCGAACGGGAAGATCTACAACCGCGTATATTTCAACGTTCCCTGGCCATTTATTATTCCTGATGGACTGAAATTACGCGTTCAGTCGCGCAACGGCCGGGAAACGATCCAATTAGAGTATCGTACAACTGGCAACATTTATCCCGATAAAAATGGAAACGAATCTACCATGGGAACCGTATACACGTGTATTTGTCGAATCGAGCCCGGACGATCATTCAAAACGTCCATTTTCCTTCAACGAGATCGTTCCGGAATAAAATATTCCCGTGATTGTCAAATCGAAATGCTTTCCAAAATAGAGCATTTCTTTTAACATTCTGATTTTTATTGTCATCATTTTATGACAATTATTTCGAGTATTTGATACGACTATTTTTAACAGTGGCGCGGTCAGAATTTATTCTCGGGGGCTGTTGAAACGAATAAAAATATTTTTCACGCTGATTAACCCTTTGCACTCGAGTGATACCTCTGGAGGGACATGTTTAATTTATCAAGGTATTTTGAAATGCGAAATTTAAGTTTTATTTATAGTAAAATACGGAAGATTAATGAAAGGAATAAAAATAAATAGATTTATAAATAATAGAATTTAGTTTTCGGTAGCTTTGGTGGACAAGTAAATTACGTTCGAAGGTATCCAAAAATGCTCCGAGTGCAAAGGGCTAAATAAAGTTCATTAAGTGATTATACAAATTTATTTAAAGAATAAAATCCAATTTTCTTTTCATTTTACAAAACTCTCGAATTACGTCAGTCGTGGTTATATTAATTTCCCCGTCTATATGTAGCAAAGGTAGCCCCCGGTCAAAGCGTTATAAATAAATATATCGAATCATAATCTCAAATTTAAAAGAAAAAGAATCTTTTAATACCTCCAACACGTCGCAATATAGAGATATTAATATCAGTCAATTAATACAATATTTTGAGATATTTGTAATTTTGTAGTTCATCGTACAAAATGATATTTACGCGAAAACGAATCCCTGTATCGACGGTGCAATTAATTAACGAGCTACGAACACGATGTATCCTCGCATTCATGGAAGAGTCAATTAACGAACGAATCCGAAACGAAGTTTGAAGATCGTTCAAATTGCAACGGTGGATAGCAATTAACGAGGAACCGAATCGATTCGACTTATCCGAACTGTTTCTTCGGCCCGGACGATAAGTCGGAGATGTTGTCGCAATTATATCCCTAATTCAAAATGTTAAGATAAGAAATTGATCGAGATAGCGGGGAATCTGTAAGAAGTTTCACGGTAGGGTCGATAGAAATGAGGCAGTTACCGTGCAAGAAATAATCGAAAGTTTTTTACCTCTAAGCATCGTAGCCTTGTGCCGTTAATTCCTGCTCGTTTATTTACTTATTTAGACTCATTTCGCCGAGTCTGTCGCCACGATGAACACGAATAAATGACGAAAAAAAAGAAAGAGGCGAAAGATGCTTGGTAGGATGAGGTTTATTGCCTTGGAAACGAGAAAAAGGGATGCTGACGAGGGAGACGAAGAGAGAAAAGCGAGGGAACCGGCGCGAAAGTAAGAGACAGAGATCGCGATAGCTTCTTTACTCGCCACCGAAAGACGTTTTAAAGAATGTCGAACATTACCGTGGCTAGTAAGACCCTTTACCATGATAGTTTCCTAAAGAATTTTACACTTTCAACCGTGCCCGTCATCCGTTATACCGAAAACTTCCAATCTTTTTACCTGTCGGCTCGTGTCGGTTAAAATTTGAAATCGATACAAACCTGAATTTCTTTGATTAGCACTAAACCTACCGATGGTTTATGTACGCTTACTTTCAAGTTGAAAGTAAAATAGATAAATAAATAAATAATGAAACAGCAAGTAAATAATGTACGTCTGTCGAGCTAGCCCCCTCCCCCCACCTTGCAAAAATAAAAAAACAAATACATGTAAATTATGAGCTATTTATGAGCTTTCATATTTTGCAAATCAAAAATTTTGAGCTCGTCAAACAAAGCAGGAATTTGAAAAAATCAGTGGGAGGGCTGAGTCGACGTCGACGTAAATAATGTCTGAAATGCGTGTTTTGTTCCTTCCATCTTTAAATTGGGATAAAAACGAAACTAAATAACTATTCGATACAATTTTCTTACTAATTAAAGACGCAAGTCTACAAACAACAAGAAAACAATATAGGTTAGATGCTTTGGACACATTGACAAAACAAAAGAATATGCTAAAACCATGTATCGACAAAATCCGCAATCATTTAGTTGTCAACCCGATATAATCATGCCTGCATCGACGTCTTCGTTGTATTACGCGTGCTGTTGTTGTAAACTCGTAATGAAAAATATATGTTACAATAAAGAACATGATACCTATTTATTTATTTATTTTTTAATTCGACTGCACCCGCCACTATTTTTTTCCAATCTCGAACGCGCCCGCTCATTGTGTAACCAGTGACAAATACTAAGAAAACTCATATAGCATCCCCCCCTTGCTAGTTTTCTTTCCAGCAACTCAGAGTACACGGTAGAAGTAAATTTTTAAATAAACAATGAACAGCACGATGAACTCTATCTCGTTTTCGATCAAAACTAACGAACAGAACTGATTAACTGAAGACGGATAGCGTATATAAATTCGCCAATCAGAAGATCCACATATGTGCCGGACACGCGCCATGTACAGAGACTAGGAATTACGGATGCATTGTGTATATGAGCAACGCAAACTGTGTACAATTGCCTTAAGTTCGATATGCTGTACCCCGTTTGATTCGACAACGACTGTTTCCAACGTTAGGCAAACATTTGTACACCATAGGACACCTTCTGCCACGGGCAAATGTTAACAATATCAGCGGGTATGCGTGTGTGCGTCTATGTGTATGCGGGAAATGCGTCAAAGTATCGGATTCTGTCGTTAACGTGCAGACTGTTTCACCCACAATAGGGCAGACCTTAGTAAGATTAATAGGCGTTTCTACGATACCAGCCGTATGTGCCGCAACCGTATCCTCGCTATGGGAATCATTAATCAACGTTGGATCGTAAATAGATCCGAACGAACCGAGATGATGCGGTAAATAATTGAATGGAGACATTAATCACTCGTATAGTTTTGTAGCCGGACCGTGAAACGTTTTGCAAACGAATATGTATGAGTGTCTGTTGTGTGGATAAATATTTCCCTTAACCGGAACATTGAAATTTTTGAAATACCAACGTCCGTTTGTTTCAATTTAATATTTGATGGTTCGTTGTTGGATACTTGAGTATTTAGGTATACAATTTTTCAGATATTTAAATTGGAGAGCACTGTGGTAGATAGGTGTTCGGATACCTAGGGATATTTGAAAATCTGGGTGATTGAGTATTTAAGTTTCTTGATATTGTTAGTACTTGAACATTAAGGTACTAGAGCAGGCGTCGGCAACCTATGACCACCTAGTGTAAATAATCCCTTACGTCTATATTTCCTAGTACAGTTATCCCTAGGGTCTACATTTCCTAGTCTTGTTATACCTTGGATGAATAATCCCTAGTTTCAATAGTCCCTAGTATAGTTTTCCCTGGTGTAAATAATCCCTAACGTCTATATTTTCTAGTGCTACATTTCCTAGTCTTGTGATACCTTGGATGAATAATCCCTAGTTTCAATACTCCCTAGTATAGTTTTCCCTGGTGTAAATAATCCCTAGTGTGAATACTCCCGTAGTGTGAATACTCTCTAGCATAATTTTGCAGGTTGTAATTTTCCCTAGTCTAATTATCCCCGGCGTCTATATTCCCTAGTCTTATTATACCTAGGCTCAACAATCCCTAGTAGATTCCCTAGTATAAATAATCCCCAGTGTCAATATTTCCTAGTACAATCTTCTCCGGGGTCAATAATTCTTAGTGAAAATATTCTCTATTGTTAATAATCCCTATTGTAAATATCCACTAGCGTAATTACCTCTAGCCCCAATAATCCCTGATATCAAATACGCCTATTTTTAATAATCCCGAGTAACTTTTAAATATTACTCAAAACGGTAAAACCTTTTTTCCCTACATCACCATTTTCCCTCGGGAAACCTATCATATCCAGCACTATACGTCCCAATATCACAAACACAAATTAATTGACCTAATATTTTCGTTACTTACGTATCCCAAGTTACCCGCTGTTTTATAATCAAAATACTAAGGGATTCGATTTGATTTCATAGTAGATCTAAAAAGCACTCAAGTAATCAGTTACTCGAGCACTTAACTTCAATGTCTTAACATCTGCTACTGAAAGGTTCTGTATCCTGTATTTAGTAGAACATCAAATTGTTTCGATATAATTCTTGATACATAAATCATTTTCTACCAAATAATAATAATGTTACAGTTACAGCTGTGACGTTAATACCCAAGTACTCGTATCCTCGATAACCTAAATACCTTATCGTCCAAGAATGAATACAGAACGAAACAATTTGATAGTCTACTGAATAATCGAACGAGCAATAACTTAAATCGTGCAAATATCAATAAAGATGTTAAGGTCGCAAAAATTGTCGGCTATAAGTTGAAGACGAACGCGAAACGATGTCATCGAACAAAAGTAGTTTAAACTCTCCTAGAACAGCCCATTACATTATTCACCGTGGCATTTATAACACGAAACGAACGTAAAGGATCGAACCATTCGAAACACGAACACGCCGTTAAACGAATCGTTCCGTTTCGAAAAAACTAATCCAGACCGCCTTTACGTTATTTTTATATCTTATAAAACGCATCCACCTACGTCTACAATTTCAGCGGAGACTTAGCCAGCATATTTTACGCTGATTATAAAAATTTTACAGCATCGTACCACGATAGTCTAGACTGGATTCGAGTACTGGCAAGATTTTTACGAGTGGACTCAATTTAGATCCACTTTTAGAAGATTTCATAGGGAAAATGATTCAGAAGTGATACTGGGCAACAATGAAAATCCACGGAAAGAAAAGGTAAATCCTCTCTGCTCGGTATTATCTCAGGATCACCACCTGCCAATTATAGAAGAGATAGGAGAAACGTTCAAACGTTTTTAGATCATTCTACGGACGCTGATAAGGATTAAAAATACGACTTATTGATTGAAGATGGCAACTTCTAATTATGGAGTAATCACTGCCGAACAGAGAGGATTTACTTGTATCCTCAGCATATCCTCGAACTTTCATCATTTCTTGAATTTACTGACGGGGGTCACCGGTGACCGGCACCCGAAATTTTTTACAATCAAATAATTACCAAAAGAAATGATAAAATAAACCACGGATAGCGTTAACATTAAACTAATAATGCCAGCTATCGATTTGAAATTATTATATTCTTAATAATTAAAGAAATTTTTTACAATCAAATAATTACCAAAAGAAATGATAAAATAAACCACGGATAGCATTAACATTAAGCTAATAATCCTAGCTATCGATTTGAAATTATTATATTCTTAATAATTAAAGAAATTTTTTACAATCAAATAATTACCAAAAGAAATGATAAAATAAACCACGGATAGCATTAACATTAAGCTAATAATGCTAGCTATCGATTTGAAATTATTATATTCTTAATAATTAAAGAAATTTTTTACAATCAAATAATTACCAAAAGAAATGATAAAATAAACCACGGATAGCATTAACATTAAGCTAATAATCCTAGCTATCGATTTGAAATTATTATATTCTTAATAATAATTAGGATTTCAACGTGTCTGACGACATACGTCCGTTTTCACTGTGGCAGCCAACGTGTTAATCAGTTTCATATTCCGCGTTCGACTTTTTCATCTCGTTCGATATAATCAGGAAATTGGTAAAATCTTCTAGAACACCCCGTATAAAAATATCCATCGTCGCCGATGCGCTTCTTATCGTTCGTCTTCGATCCGTTCTCATAAGAGATTTTATCGGCACCGCCGACGGAACTCTTCTCGAGTGCATTTGCGAGCCGATGATTGCTTCTCTGGTATGGTATCATGTTCGACGAGGAAACCCACAGGGTATCCTCGGTCTTTCCGAGTAGCAGTAAGTAAGCAAGGGTAAAGAGTCCTGGTATTATCTTTTTCTATTTTCCCGCCAGCTCGTGACGAGGAACATCCTGGCTAAAGTAAAGCGAGGTAAGATGGAAAAGAAGAAAGTCAGAGCGAACGATGAACATTTTGTACCCAGCTCTCATTAAAAATTAAACCACTTTTCAGACTTAATTTTTTCCTTGCTATTAATTAACTATTTTCTTTTTATCTTATGCTTTTGGTGGTTATTTTTTTTTTATGTCGTTGCACGCAATATCTATTGTTATTAATAGACATTTGTAGGGGTTCGTTAATTTTCGATCTTTAATTTTATTTGATTTGATATTTTTATTGTTATTCATTTGCAGTTTTTTTAATTGACAATTTGGAATTTTATCTATTGTAATATCTACTGTTGTTAATTGTCATTTTTGACTGTTTATTAATTTGCAATCTTTAACCGTTTGTGGTCCGAATTATTTTTCAATTATTTTCAATTATTTCTTTATTTTAACTGGCAGTTTGAAAATGTCGTTTGCGAACCGACGTTAGCAGTGTCCCTGTGATAAAAACTAATGTATCCATTTAATACTAATCTGCCATTTCTATTGTTATTAATTAACAATTTTTAATGCTACTAATTTTCAGTTTTTAATTTTACCGATTTGCATATTTCTTTCGTTACTGATTGCAATTTTTATTGTTATTAATGCACTTTTCCAGCTAAATTACATATGCCTATCATTAATAATTAATTGTTTTTTTATTGATTATTAGAATAGCGAATTATTTATTTTTCTCGAATGACTTTGTTTTATCTGTAATTTTTACTCGAGGATTTTTGACAATTTTTTAAATTTTATGGTGATTTCCAACGGAAGCGAGTATGTGCAGTAAAATTAATTATTACAGAAACAGAACAGCTAATTTAGACTTTGAATTTGAAAAGTCATTAAAATCGCTTACACTTTATGCAAATTACACGGAGCACAGTAAACTGAATTTTAATTACAGAATTTCAGTAAAAATTTCGTATAAAATACACACCGTTAAAGAATTGACCAAAAATGTTTGTTCTCGAATTTCAATCACTAAATTTCACTATGAATTTTATATCAAATAAAAACTTCCTGCAATATTTTTATTTTTATTTCTTAAAACACACACCTCTTACATCTAATACATTTTATTCCCCCTCCCCCAAAAAAAGTAAAGAATCAATGAATAGTACCAAAACGTTTGGGCAACAGTGTATTCAAAAGAAACACATAATTCACCCCTGTTCGCCGCAAGATTAAATCGATTGATTCGTATTTCTTTTTGAACGTCCCACGAATAATCGAGCAGTGAATTAACACCCTCGACTTTCAACGATTTTGTTTTGTCCTACCATTTCAACCCTCTCCACCGGAGGTAGCGTTGCTTTCTCGAGCCGTTAAAGCCAAGTTTAGTTTTCCTTTTACCTTCGAGCTTTTGTTAAGCTATCTTTTTTTCTCTCTCTCCTCCATCCTTTTTCTTGCTACGAAATGAACACCCTTTCGACCATTGAACGCGTTTAATTCGATAGACTTATCTGGGACAATGCAACGAAAACGGTCGGTCTTGAAACAATTTTTCTTTGTCAATTTGTTCCGTGGACGTGGCAAGTATTCCCTTGTCTTCCGGAAATAACCGGCGCTGGATGTTGAGACAAGAAGAAACGAAGTCGAAGAGAACGATCGAGTCGACGGTAGATTTGTCAAAGGGAAAGGTTACCTTTAACGAGAAAACCCTCGGAACAGAGTTGTTCCGAGTCAAATGAACTTGTTCCCGATGCCTACGTAATTAAAACTGTTTGTAACTTTATTCGAACGACTTTATATTAACCCGTCGAGTTCTTGACATGAATTTTGCTCGTAATGTTAAACAAATCAAGGATTCAGGATCGATTCTAACCGATAATTGTGAAACGGTGTTTCGATTTTAGCCGGTGAAATTTTGGAACCCTCCAAGGATTATTTTACTTTAACTCTGATATTTTGCGATCTAATTATTCAAAAGAAAACCGCGTCTAGTTACTCATTATTCAAAAAGAAACGATTGAAGAAAATTTAACAAAACCTGATGGATCTTTTCTGTTTAATCGAGTCAAATATTTATCCGATTGAACACCTAAGGGGAGGAAAGGTAGTACGTTGCAATTGTTTGCCGAAATTCCGTCACTGTTGCTTGGAAATGATTCTAAACAAGGTGTTCGGGCAACGGTAAGTAGCTCAGTACGCATCCACGATGCCCAAAGGGCTCTAATTGACCGTGATATTAATTGCTTTCTGGCTATTAGCAAATGGGACCTCGGAGATCTCGCAAAGGGACACCCTGCACGGTCACTCGCCATTAACATTAACGCAACGCAATATACCGTGTACGCGGTCACAACATCCTAACTTTGCAACCCTTATTCAGTGTTGCCAGGAACCTTTAACCCCTTGCCTCAGTCAAAGCTAAATATTTATTGCCCCAGCGTTAAAACAACTGAAGGAAATTGAACTATTACGCATACTTCACGCTTGGCAAGCATTAACTGTGTGAATTGTATTCAGAATTAAACTTAAAATTCAACTGTAACGAAAGTTTGAACGACAGAAGTCGAATCTGAACTGTAACGTGCGTCACGAGCTTGACACGATATTGTAGGTCAAAGGGTTAAGTATAAAGGGTAAAGGGCTAGAAATTTAAAAAATTTAAACTTTAAGAGTTTAAATATGAAACAAAACAATTCCTTCGTCGTAAATTTATAATCAAATACGACAAAAGGGTTGATTGGATAAATTTTCAATTTTTAAGGCATGATATTTAAGGGTTAAAGCAAATGGCAATAATTTTTATACCACGAACATCTCAGCAGGTGCGTCAGTAGAAGGTAAATATTTATAGCTCCAATGTTAACACGTTGACTGCCACAGTGGAAACGGACGTGTGTAGTCAGACACGTTGAAATCCTAATTGTTAAGAATATAATCAACTAATTTTCAAATTTAACCTTTCAAATCGATAGGTAGCATTATTAGCTTAACGATAACGCTATCCGTGCTTTGTTTCGTCGTTTCTTTTGTTAATTATTTGATTGTAAAAAATTTCAGATGCCGGTCACCGGTGACCCCCGTGGCAGCCAACGTGTTAACAATTCGATTGTATTAAAAGAACAAAATCTTTGTTATAGGGTGAAGGATTAAAATTTTTCATATCGAACGTCGATAAAAAGATCGGTATCGCTTACCTTGAAACGCAGCCTCGAAGGTGGTCTTCTCCTCCACTGGATTTTGACCCAGGACCCAGGCGACCGTCAGATAACCGACGATCACGAGAAACCGGTAAACACCAAGTTCAGCCATCGTCTTGCGATGTACATGCACGAACGCTGCCTCTCCTTCGGATGATCACTTTCTCATGTCGAACTTCTTGATCGACTTGTCGATTTATCGCGAGTTTTACCGTCGCGCACTTGGATGGCCCGCTTGCTTAACCGAAATTACGATAAACGAAACACTGTGGAAATACACCAAGTTTCGTTGAAACACTTTTGCTTCTCTTTGGGGGGGAAAAATACGGAAAGAAAGAAAATGATAACAACGACACACGTATCGGAAACTTCGAAATACCGGTGTTTCTGGAGATACGAGAGGAGTCGTGTCGAGGAGTATCGTAAACATTTGTACCGAGAAAAATTGAGTAACTAACACTATTCCTCTTTTTTATTATCTCTTGTGTTCAATAGACACGCGTACACGATTCTTATTTCTTCTTCTTTATCGGTTTTTATATCGATGTCTTTTCGAGAGAAAAATAACAACAATAATATAGTTCAGAGGTGGAGAACGTGCGACCTTCATAAACGCTACTCTTGTATTACTTTTAAAATTATTTTACGTATTGTTGCTATGTTAGTTTTTTGTAACTTGATATTATTATTTTTCTATTGTGTTTCTTGAAAATGAAATAAATTTATTTAAAAATACTTTATTCAAATTTAAAGATCTGGATGAATATTTATATATATGTATGCTTCAGTAAATAAAAATACCAACAGTGAAATATAAAATGTGTCTAATTTAAATGTGGCTTCTAATGGTAAAAAGGTTCCCCACCTCTGATCTATATTGTTATCATACTGACAATGAGTTCTCAATTGTTGGAGAGCCATCGTACCCGAACCCATATGGACAACCCTAGTGTGAAAAGTATTTTTTGTAAGTTGTATGATAATAATAACAATATAACTGATTTTAGAAGACCACATTCGAAATTAGCAAAAGATTGCTTCGGTTTATTTTATACCTATTGTAAAATAATACCACCCTTTATTGTTCTCGTATTCAATGCATACATGTACACAATTCCCATTTTGTTTTTCTTTTTATTATTTTCAATACTGATATTTTTTTAGAGATACCTGATCATATTATAATAGAGAAAATTTATTTGATGACCTGCTCCTTTATTACCTACTTATATAGAATTTTTCCGTTTTTTTTTCATAATTCTAAATGTCAATGTCTTAAAAAAAAAGTTTATTAAATTATAGTACAGAGGACTGTTTATCTTTTAATATTTTAGTTCAACCGTTGACCAATCCCATAGTGTCACTGTTGTCATAAAATAGAAAGGTGTCGTTCTACGGTTTACGATATTTAATAGAAAAATTAATAGAAAATTACTAAAGTTTGCTCCATTATCTTTATACACATTTATTATTATAATTCTTGACATCCGTGTCTTTTGAAGAAAAACAATTTTATTATAAAATGAAAAAAACCCCATTGAACATTATTATCTTTCATCATTTAATATTTACTGTTATTTTCCTACACACAGTGCTAACAATCAGTAAAAACCGCTAAAATTTACTTAACAATTTATTACTAATAACACCCTCTCTCTTCCACCCTCTATCATTCTAATATACATAATATCTCTTTTCATTATTTATAATTTTCTTTCATTAGCAACCTGTTATAAAATAACACCTGCCTATATTATATACGTATCCCTAATATTTTTATTTTTCACAATTTTCTTTTAATTGCTACTCGTTGTAAAATAATACCTTTGCATACTGTCGTTATGTTTGACGCGAACGCGTACGTAATATTATCCTTTAAAATCCTCGTTTATTCGTGGTATATTACCGACTAAAATAACCCGATACAGGAGCACTTTCCTTGGGCTCATCCTTCCGCCTCGTTTCTCATTGAGAACCTTTTTAACTGCGCTGCTGTTTAACATTCAATTGTGCGTGTAATGAGAGCCCCGATGATATTTACCGTTCGCGTAGCCCGTCGGTAAATGATCGATCTCTGTGTTCCCGACGATACTCGATGCAAATTCATTCGACGCGATATGCATTTCGATATTAATATGTATGTTTTATAACGTGTCGTTCAACGTGAAACGTATATTTTTTTATCGAAAAAAAAAAGGGCGACAGATTCGCAACGAATATAATTTTTAAGTGGAAACTGGTACGTTTGTGAATTTGAAACATGGCCAATTTTACCGACAGTGTCTCGTACGTTTGAAACACCTCGTGCAATACACCTCGTCACGACCAAATGACATAATCCGGAAACGTCAACCATCGAGTGTGGCAAAACCGACGCTACTAAGGTCTCTGCCTTCGTTAATCTTCCTAAAGTTCAACGACCACACGCTTCTGACGGTAGTTATGTCACACGAGTCGAAGTTAAATAAAATACGATCAGCCGACCGACAAGAAACTTGAAAACATGTTCGAGAAACGTACAAACTACGGATACGTTTGTAAAACGCGTGTCACGATGATTTCATCGTTATTCGATTTCGATTGTCGAATCGATTGAAACGGCCACGCGAGAAAGAAACGTACCGCCGAACGGACGAGTAAAGATAGGATAGAATAATTCAGGAAAGAAAGGATACGTTCGTTCGGATCGTCGTACCTGTCAGAATGGTTTCACGCTCGTTCCACGAGACACAATTACAGAGAACTGCCGAATCGCTTGAGAACGTTTTAAAATCACACACGCGAACGCGAAATAAAGACAGGAGTCCCGCGACAGCCGTCGACGCCGGCCGGTGTCTCCAATCGAACTGCGGGGGTTGGCCGACGGTGGCGCCGCCGAGGGACGCCGAGCTTCGCCGAGCTTAGCCGTGCGGCATGCGTCATAACGACACCGCCTTCGATCGGCCGCCATTTTTTTTTTTTGAACCGCGTTACTAACCCCTTGAAAACATTCCACCCCGTACACTGTTTCCCGATCGGAGCTCAGGGCCGTACGTTTTTTACGAAAAGGAACCAAGAAATATAGAAATTAACGTTCTTTTCTTTAATACACAATCCCTGTATTTTATTATTACTACATTATAATTTTTGTAGTATTCTTGTATCAGACGAAAGGATATTTAAAAGAAAGTTTCGAAATTAAACAAATGAGAAGGAATAAATTGTTAACTCTCCATGGTCCGTCACCCGAGGATCAAATTCGTTTGATTTTTGCACAAATATTAATCAAACATTGTTCAAACCTTCTTATAAATTCTTAAAACTGTTTCTATTTTATTATTTTATACAGGCATTGGTCGTAATTTCGTACAGCCTTAAACCAACTCCAATACCGTATTACTTTTTATCAATTTCGAATAATGGCCAACAGCAATAACATAACTGTACACATACCTCGAAATTAATCGATACGCGCTTTATGTTATCGTCGAATAATACACCGGTTGATCTTTGATGTTGAAATTTAATTAGCGAAAAATAATTCGATTCCCCACGTAGAGAACAAAGCGTACACGTTTCGCGTATTTATTTGTCTGTACAATAAATTCGTACCCGATCGTCATTGTTCGAGCGTATTCGCGACAACCATAACAATAATGCAAATTAACGAGCGAACTCAAATTCGAAATATTAACAGTCGGTAACGCGAAGAAGAAGGTTCGTTCAACGAATGAAATTTTCGATTCGAGAAACGACAGGAGGACCTTGAATAATTCTCCATCGGAAGAAATAAATATACCCATACCTCGCTATACGGCCTTTATTTAACACGTTGATTCCACAGTGAAAACGGACGTGGGTAGTCAGACACGCTGAAATCCTAATTATTAACAATACAATCAACTAATTTTCAAATTTAACTCTTCAATTCGATAGCTAGCATTATTAGCTTAATGTTAACGCTATCAGTGGTTTATTTGATCATTTCTGTTGGTAATTATTTGATTGTACAAAATTTCGTGTGCCGGTCACCGGTGACCCCCGTGGCAGCCAACGTGTTAATTATGCCACTTTTTCGATTTACGACTCACAATGTTTCGTTATACAGTAAAAAGGAATGCTGTACTGTTAGCGACCTTCTGTTTACTCGCTTTGGGAGAGTTCCAACTTCTTTCTTTGTATAAAAAACAAAAAAAAATATATATATATATTGATCGAATTGAGTAATTTCTTCCTTTTCGAAGTCGGTTAATAATTGATTCGTTATACGGCTTTTCGCTTTACGGCCAACTTTTTCGGAACATATCTAGGCCGTAAAGCGAGGTATGGGTGTACTTCGGTAAGGGTTGGTCGGTTCGCGATTTTCGCTCATCCTTTAAGTTAATTCAAATACCGCCTAAACCGATTAACAACGGCCTCTTGCAGTTAATCGAGTTCAACCATCGCTCCATTCTATATAGGGCCTTAACGATAAACGGATAATCCGTTGCTATAGAAAAGCTTCGACCGTGGAGGTTACAGGGGAATAAAATTATTTTAACGCAACGGCAGGATGGAAAGACAAAGAGGGGAATAAATATCCGACACCGTAAGAAACATTGTCACAATGATATTTGTATATATCTGAAGTACATACAATGGAGAAAAAATATAGTCTTACTGAATTATATTACTTTATCTGCACAACGTGCGATTCTGTTTCATTCGTTAACAAACAATAATATATCGGAAATAAAAAGAAAACATCGTTGTACCGATTAATTAAGCGCAATTCCGTAATTATTACGGAAACGATCGTTCGCACTAGTATATAGAAGTAACACTTATCCGTAATAAAAAATAAACCTTAAAGGAAAACCCTGCTATTTCAGTTTAAAAAAGTTGGTAAATAAAACATTTTTATTTCCTAATAATTATCAAGTGAAATAGTGGAATCATCTTTAGGGATCTTCAGGCATTTCTTGAGATTTGCTTTCGTGTATTTTTTATTTATTAAAGTTATAAAAAACAGATATCCCTGTTTGAGTTAATAAACATTCATTTTATGACTGTAACAAATGAAAATTATATGAGAGTATAAAGTTCAGACACAGTCTAACACCTCCGCAAGAATATTCTACAATTTTAGTCGAGAATTCTCCAAAAATAAGAATTTTTTATTTACCAACCTTTCTCAAGCTTACATGGCGGGTTACCTTCTTAAAAAGTACGCGTTACAAAAGCTAATACTGTGAACGTTACATCATACGTATAAATTCAACGTGTATCTTACTGCAAAAGAAAACTGATATGAAGATTTAAATATAAGAGCACCTTAGGAAAAGAAAGACAAGGATTCTACCAATAGATTAATGCCTCTCTTATGTCTGTAAAATATAACTCGTCTCTATTGTTAAGTCGTAATCGTATTCTGGACGGACGTTTGTACACAATATAATTCGTATGTTCGATTTAAGAACGAGCATAATCAGTCTAACAGTAGCAAGATATCGAACACAAAATAAAAAACAAAACAACTCTGGTTCCGAAACGAAACAAAAAAATGATCAAACCAAACGCTCGTGTTTTCTATTTAATCGTTTATCGTACGACAATATCTCATCGCTGTAATTTCTTACGAATTCGTTGACAAAAATCACGGATCGTACGATTCGCGTTCTGAACAATGGTTCCTGAAGACTCGTTTACGTATAAACACTCGTTCGAGAAGCTACGATAATCCTGACCGGGACAAGATTTTCGATCGGACGATTGCAAGAGATCCCTCGTTATCTTCAACAATTTTAATAACTCTTGATGGTGTTCGTGAAGGTGATCCACGTGTCCTCTATGGGTGCCAATACCGTGATGACAATGAGTGCCGCGGTGAACAGAACGATCACGACGAAGTATATGCCGAAGATGGACTTCCTGATTCCAGCGTGCTGTCGGATAGAACGAAGATATTTAAGGATTCATCCTGCACCCAGACGATCCATATTAGCCTGGAAAAAACTTACGGGAGCATCCTGTCTTGCATCCGGATGGATCATCGAGCCACGGGAGTGCATGTCTTTCATCGGGAATGAATTCACCCTCTGACTGGCTTGTCTGTCAGAGGCGCAACCGACGAACTATAACATACGTAGTATCGATTGTCTTCGTTGCAATACCAACATTCTAAAAAAGGTAAACTCGAAACCGTACGAATGGCTCGAATTTTGGTTCGTGTAATTAAAGGGACTGTCAATGGCGATCCGTGTGATCGAAGGTAAACGGTGGCTTGACGGAAATACGTTTTATAAATACGTAACAAAAATAGTAGAATATTCTTACCGTGAGTACGAGGTGTGTCAGGATATGGAATACCACGTAGGCGACCAGAATCCAGTCGACCCATTCCGGGAGTTTGGCCTTATTCAGCCGGACCGCGAAGAAAATTGCGATTACTGTGAAAGGAATTTCAATGCGACTGCTAACCATTGTCCGTGGAAGTGAATGATAAAAGAAAGAAATATGTATATACAAGGTGTCATGGGGGGTAGCTGAGACAATTCTGAACAACAATTTCCTTTGCAAAAATGTCGGATGGGGCTTCGTTTTTTAATTATTAACGAAAGGCACTGAGCAATCAGAGTCTGACGTCCCGGCTAGAAATTACCCTATCATGGCTGAGCGCGTACTCTCCGCGCGCTCTGATTGGTCAGTGTTTTTCGGTAATAATTAAAAAACGAAGCCTTGCCCGGTATTTTTGCAAAGGAAATCGTTGTTCAGAATTGTCTCAGCTACCCTTCCATTTCCCGATATTACACTATGGGACACCCTGTATATATATATATATATATATGAAATACACGAGATGAAAACTTACTGCCGCAAATCTGAGCCGCATTACCAACGAACCAATGCGCCCAATTGAAAAGTGGCCTCCGAGGTGCTCCTGGATGTGGTCTGGCAGCTGCCATAAACGGTTGAACGAAGGCTAAAATCGTCGTAGCTAATCCGAGGGAAGCGTGTATCACCTCGGAGCTCCATTCACCCAATTCGACGAATATTATCACGAAAGCGGCGATCGTCATCGACCATGTCAATATCATGAAGAATCTGTGCCACTTGGATAAAAAAAAAAAAAATAACACAAAGGTGTTACACAAAAAATCTGATTCATAACTAAATATAATACAGCTTCAATTATGGAAGTAAAGTTACTGTTCAAGTTTTCAATTTTTTATTTTCAATGTTTATTATTATAACGCTATCTTTTTTTAGTTACTAGATTATTATTAGGGGTATAGGCAGTTACTTTTCAGTCACCTTTCAATTTTTATAGTATACTAACATTCAATTATTCAATTATTAAGTATTCCAATTCTGTTAGTATGATTATTATATTACGCTTGTCTTTCGCTCGTTCAATTATAAGGGAAATAAATAATTAATTATCAAGTTCAAGCTTTCAAACAATAATCCAGTTATCCAATAACTATGAAGCATCGATCGCCAATCACCACGGTAATCAAAGTGTTCAAATATTTTTGATAAGTTCGAAATCAAACGAAGCTTCTGCGAAAGGATAACGCTACCCGTTGTTCTAATATGTGGATACTGGAAGCGAAAGTTAAATAACCCTCGGGGTAGGGGAGGGGGGGGGGGGGGCAATAAGTATCCTCGAACCATCTAGGATAAGTTCAATATTATCCTTGGACATTGGCCAAGCTTAAAGCGTTCATCCGTTACGTTCGAGTCCCGGAGGTTTTCAACCGCGTCAAGTGTACTGTGCTCAAAAAGAAAACGTACGTTTCGTGGGTCGAAAAGAAAGAAGTTAAAACGGCGGTTACGAGAACGAGAAGGAAATCTGTTAACGCGTCTTGGGATTTAATCAAAGTAAAAAACAGAAAGGGAGTTTCGAGTATAACCGGCGCCCGAGCAATACGAACTTACTTCAATTTATTTCAATGTATAATTTCAAAGGAAGTTGGAGTTGAATAATTATATGAAAAAACTGAAGAAATTTGCCAAGCCAAGGATCGTTCATTCGTGAGAAATTAATTTTTCAATAGATTTCTAGGGTTTGTTTTTTTTTAACGCGTTGAGTGGCACAGTGAAAATGGACGTGTGTAGTCAGACACGTTGAAATCGTAATTATATACGATGCAGACAATTAATTTTCAAATTTGACCTTTCGGTTTGATAGCCAGCATTATTAGCTTGATATCAACGCTATCCGCGGTTTATTTCATGGACTCTATTCTTAATTATTTTATTGCGAAAAATTAGTATTTAAGCAATTTTACTTTACTTTTTTGTACTTTCAATTATACTAATTTTCAAATAATTTTATTATCATAATTTACATTTTTCAGAGCTAGTTAATGATTAATTTAATAACCATTAATCATGAAATACGTTTAATATTTTTTATTACAATTGAATCAGTAGTTTATTTGTGACAGGATACTACGTATATTTTTGAAGCAAAGAAACATATACCTTATTTATATAATTATAGAACATAGCTAGAATATATTATGGAATTTCTACTTGATAATTACTTATCGTAATTTTCGATCATTAATCAAATTACGTTTCCCCCAATCCCGATGACAAATCACAGAAATATTTTTCGGATGCGAAAGATTAATTCTTCACCGCAGCATAAATCAATGCAACCAAAGCATTCGACTCGATCATTTATTCATCGCCAGAAACGTTTATCCTGTAAAACGCACAACACTCGCGACGATCATTTTTCCCCGATATTGGTCAATTAAAATCTGATTACGCGAAACGATTAACGCGTTCGGCATCGGCTGTTAATTCTGGGATACAACCGGCACCGTGTGACATTATCATATCGCCCTTAGTATCCACGATCCCCCGATCCATGAATTCATGGACTCGCAGCACACCATCGACCTGTGACGCCATATCACTGCTCCGTGTAGATAATCGCACAAGTGACAAAAATGAAAACATTTCAAAAGAAACGATTCAACTTTCGATTAATATCAGAAATAATCAATTCACCATATGAATATTTCATTCAAAGCCTGCTCTATCGAAAACTAAGGAACACGTGCTCTCACTCGTATGGCCCACACAAAGCTAATGACAAACAATCCATTTAAAAATAATTAATAATTAAATATTAATCATGGAATTTTATTCGGATCGAATCAAGCTTTTACACTTCTGAGCTTGGCAAGCTGTGTATAGTAAATATTATTTATAATGATTCCTTTCTACAAATTCCTACTGTCCATACTTATCATTGTCTTTTTATAATAACTATTCCGTTCGCGAAGGAACGAAAACATAGATACAATACCTATGATAACGTCGATTTTTGCAAGAAAGAAGTAAAACTGTAGAGTCTTACTGTGGTGTCATCCACAGAATTATGAAAAATATCGAAATACTTACGGCGAACCATTGATCCTTGCCGCACAACTGCGAGCCAACCCAGGTCTGTCTGTAGTATCTGGCGAGGAGGATACCGATCGACGCTGTACCTATCCACGAGGCCAACATCAGAGCACCGTGTACACGAATTAGGATGTTGCTGGCCGCTGTATAACCCCCGACATCGGATAATAACCTTGCATCAGCAGTCGCGGCGTAAGCCGTATCGTGGAAACCAACGCCGTTATCTGAACATTTCAAGAGACATCTCTTCAATGTATGATTCTCAATTCTTCTTGGTCGTCTTTCTTGTACCAGGTTGAGTTGAGAAGTAGTCGATGCAAATAACTATTGTATCAACAATTTGTAATTAGTCGTGTAGCATGGTACGACAAAGAAAGCTAACAGAAATAGGTCGCTCTCACTTTCTTCTTAGCAAAGCGTTGTGTAGTTATTATTTTTGTATGTTCTTTGTGTCTTTCGAGTATTGAAGATTAGTTTGCGTGAACAACGTAAGGTCAGGTATGGCGCGGATGGTTGACTTAGGGTTAAGGAGTTTTTAAGTAACAGTATGGGAATCTTCGAATGTTAACCCTTAACGAACGAATGCCGCCATACTCGAGACATTATAAATATTCTAAAAAAAAAATCGAATGCCGCCATACAGGCGGCGTGACGTGATATTTTAGGAAATCTATTAGGTTCGGCCTTAATTGTGCACGTCTAGACGTTTCAAGAATCCTAATTGCTCAGAAAAGTATATATTTCTGTTTGATTTGCCACGAGAGTGGTGATTTTTAAAATATACTTCGTTCGTCCCTATACCATTCGACGAGCCAATTCTTCGTCTATGAACTACAAAGGGTATTGTAAAATGAGTTTGAGACTCGAAAAGTGTGTAGTGTTTCTTAAAACGTAAATAGCACTGTATTTGTATAGTTTCGCAAGAATTTCGTATAAAATAAAATTCCCACTATCGATGTATTAAATTACTCGGAAGAAAAACCATAGCAATTACGTACTTTTTAAACTTTTGCCCGCAGCTATGAGTAAATGGTACGGTTTATTGACGAGGTCGTATTCGCGACCCTGAACAACCGTGGTCTTTTCCCGCCAGAATTTACAGGAAATCACATCATCCTTGATAGAACTAGCTTCCAGTTGAACGGCACCTTCTTGCTGTAAAGGAAATCGCAAATGGATCAAGGTCATTTCTTGCAAAACCATCGATCGAGCGTGGTAATTTCCCATGAAGGATTGATCACGACACGTGCGAAAGTCGATCGTCGACGCGAGGTTCATTGAATCGAGATCGTATTAACCATTTCGGTTATTGATAACAAAAGTATAAATAGTTTATGAAAGACAACACGGGGTTAATCGTGGCTCAAGATACAAAGATATTACAACCAAAGTCAGGGATAGAAATTTAAAAAGAATTACAATTATTTAATATAAATCCTCTTACTTTATCGAACACTGAAAAATTCATAATTAAATTCAAAGCTTCGACACTTTGTTTTCGGGTGATTTTTAAATAAAATCTGGGAAAATATAGTTGTCAACCTAATATCTAAAAAGAAACGAATAATTTATCTCTGGAGTATTCGTGGCCGATCGATTAAAACTACCACCGATACCGAACCGAGCTGCAATTTTAATGAAATTTGAGCCACCACGAGTAAAATACGGAGACGTGTAAGTTAGCGTCGATATAAGTAAGCAGATTTAAACAGCTCATTACTTGGTTCGAGGGAATTTGATATTCAGCTGGAGAGAGAGAGTACGAGCATGTATAATGGGATACGAACCATGGACTGTCGTGTGTTTTGTTTTCCAGAGTTCCAAGACATGTACAATCCAATGTTGCCTTCCTCGTTCGCGCATTCGACTACGCTATCGTCGCCCTGTTAACAATTAAAAATAAACCCCGATCCGTTGGAATTATTAAAATTATATAGCCTGTATTTTTAACAGGATATTTCCATTTCGAGTGGTCGTTGATCCTCTTTAATATTTTAAATTAAGCTCCACTAAATTTCTAAAATTACTTTTCCAAATTTCTAAGTTTCGAGAAAATATGTCACGATATTTTACGTTTGTATGCAATCTTTACGCGTCTAACGGTTGTCATTAATATCTCAATGATAAATTAATTGGACCATTTGTAATTTTGGAGAATTGCAAAAGAATAAGAACGAATCAAATTACCATTTTACTGTCATCCGATAATCCAACAGCAACGTATTTACTGTCGCGTGATTGCATCTCGAACAGGTATCGTTCGCCACGGACGAGAACCGTGACCATCGTGATACAATTTTTCGCCTCCACACATCCTGTCGGCGTGCCAAAACAATTCTTCGTCGTGCCACATCCTGTGTACAAAGGATCCTCCGCGTCCTTCGTCTAAACAACGGTAATGTTTGAATATTATATATGTGTCGCAAGTATCTCTCCCGCAGGAACTTTTAACACGTTCATTATAATGAAGTATTCACCTAGAATGGTGACGAAGAAATTCAACGCATCTAGAAACTACAAGCAATTGAAATTTAAGAACCGTGGATTAGTCACGTGACAGTCTTCGATGAAATTTTGTGCATACATACAACTTACTGAAATCTACGAAAAATATGTTTCAAATTTTCATTATTGGCTGTATCCTTCATAATTTCAACCGACTGGGACTTTTTCTTTTAGTTTCTCAAAAAAAAATTCAAGTCATTTGATCGAATTTCAAAAGAGGGAATTGTGTTTTAATAGGTGTACGAATACTTTTGTGGCTCGCTGTACTTCAAAATCAATGTTTATATGCGACCAATCCGAGAATATTTTTACATATTCGCTTTTCATAGAAGCATTAAAAATATGTAACAGTTTTATGGATAAATTTTCGAAATTCCTTTAGTTCGTTCGATATATCAGTCATCGGTGACTGACGTCTTGAATTTTTATAATCAAATTCTGAGTAGAATTAGTGAGACAACAAATAGAAAGATTAAATTGTTGTTTAATACTATCCTGTTACATGTATCTATGTTCATTGTGCCAATTAACGCGTCGAATGAAATCAAAGCCTGATGAACAGACCAATCGAATTGTAACCTTTTAGATTGAAAATTAACACGTTGGCTGCCACGGGTGTCACCGGTGACCGGCATCCGAAATGTTTTACAATCAAATAATTAACAAAAGAAATGATGAAACAAACCACGCATAGCGTTATCGTTAAGCTAATAATGCTAGCTATCGATTTGAAAGGTTAACACGTTGACTGCCACAGTGAAAACGGACGTGTGTAGTCAGACACGTTGAAATCCTAATTATTAAGAATATAATCAACTAATTTTCAAATTTAACCTTTCAAATCGATAGCTAACATTATTAGCTTAATGATAACGCTAACCGTGGTTTATTTCGTCATTTCTTTTATTAATTATTTGATTGTAAAAAATTTCGGGTGCCGGTTACCGGTGACCCCCGTGGCAGTCAACGTGTTAAATTTGAAAATTAGTTGATTATATCCTTAATAATTAGGATTTCAACATGTCTGACTACACACGTCCTTTTTCACTGTGGTAGTCAACGTGTTAGAATTTCATGAGAGGTTAAAATAAAGAATCTGGTGTTAAAAACCCAACGAATAAAAATCAATTTGTTATCTTATCGATAGACTCAGAGGGGGTTAATCGATGAGTTTTCAAACTGGAAGTGCGAGCTACCCCATTAGCTGCACCTTATGCACCCTGCTCTCATACCTATGTACGCGTTATGAAACAGCATTCTCTATTTTGGATGAAAATAAATCTCGCGAGAATCTGTTGAAAGTTTTCCCCGCCTTGCTGATTCATGACTGGCGGATAAATGGAAGCCGGTTGATGGATGAGTTTTCCATTTAACATTTATGCGAGCATACGCTCCTCTATTGTTTCCATTTATTGTACCAACTTACTGTTGAAGATATTTAAATTCCTCGGTGCAGGGAATCCTGATTTATAGCCCCACTGTTTTCTTCATTATATGCAAATGTTGATCACCAAGTTTTGCACGTATCAGCGTTGTTTCTCACAGAAAGGGTGGTTTCATTTTTATGCAAAATAAAAATCTTAATAGTTTTTCACTTGGTAATCTATTTTTGTCGTTGTACTTTTCGAAAAATGTCAATAACTATGTTAAATAAGTGCACCAACGACTGAACTAACAACAGTCTTAACTCTTTGACACTGGACCATTCTTCCTGGAGAGGGGGGTTAGCTATAATAAATTTCTTTCAAATTGAGACGCTAAATTATCAACTATCGATTTTTTTACAGGGTCTTCGAGTATTCCAGTTGATAATATAAATTACAAACTTTAATTACAAGCTGATGATTATTCAGTAAAATGACATCGAAAGAATTACCAAAAGATCTAATTGTCAAGGAAAAATATCTTTTTTTTTTTATAACTGGGATATTTCGATAAACTAAACTTCGAACTGAAGTTAAACAAGAATCCGATTCCTTAATTGGTTAAGTTTCCGACCGAGAAACAGGTGAGTTCGTTCGGTTTTTCTTACGACGATCTCGTTTCGAAAGTAGACCGGTAACGAGGACGACACGCAAAAAATTAGCCGACCCGTATCTTGTCATTTGTCGACCAACGTTGGTTGGACTTTAGAAACCTTTGTTCGATACAATGTGCCAATCTGGTTAACCTTGCGAAGTAATTCAAGAAAATAAATAAATGAAATACAAATGCAACGTTGAGTTAAAAAAACTGAGTCATCTTGACATCCCAGAATATTTTAAAATTAAAATATTCGAAACAATAAAAATGAAGAAATAGAAAATTAAAAAATCATACCTAATGGAATTTGTCTTCTTTATTTTATTTCTATCCTCAAAATTAACTAGTGTACGATAACTTTTTGTGTCAAAATTTCGACACCCAAATGTAATCGAAATGTTATGGTATTTCTCCTAGACCTGGGTCAATATTGAACCAGGGATAAATTATCTAATTTGACGATTCATCCAAACAAGTATTTCGAATTTCATGAAAACATTCTCTGTAAACGGTTGAAACATTTAATTCGATTAATTATTTAATTTCGACGTTTAATTAAAGGCACGTTCGTAATCAGAACACGGGTTTGAATCTCGAGACAGGAAGAGAAGCATGATGACCGGCCTTCAACTTAAACACAGCTCGCAAAACAGAATAATTGGCGAGAACCGAGTCTTGCCGGTCATTAGCCGCTGCCACGTGCATACATATACACATTTTCAAGCTTTTTATTTTCATTAAGTAAGTTCGCCCGTTTGATTGCATCGTCGAGGAGAATCTTCTACGAGCCGGCGTAATTAGACCCGTAATTATTGTAATTGCGCGTTGAATAAAGATAAGATTGAACACGTGTACGTATTATCAACCGTAAGACACGTTCTTTCCATTATCATTTTCTTTTTTCTTTTTCATCGATCGAGATTCTTTTCTGAACGACAGATAAAAAATGAATTACAGGTTCGTTTCTTTCACATAGATTTAATTTAACCTTTTACGCTCGACGAAACTATTTCTGATATGATGTTGCAAACTTCATCTACCAGAGTTCTGTTAATATGCTTTTCAATATTGTCGATGGTTGACCGAAAGTTAATTAACACGTTGACTGGCACAGTGAAAACGGACGTGTGTAGTCAGACACGTTGAAATCCTAATTATTTACGGCGCAGATAATTAATTTTCAAATTTAACCTTTCAATTCGATAGTTAGCATCATTAGCTCAACGTTAACGCTATCCGTGGTTTATTTCATCGTTTCTTTTGGTAGTTATTTGATTGTACTCCCTCTGTCCCATAATAATAGCAGAAGGCAACATTTATTATCAAAAAACTAGATTGAATTAAACAATAAATTAAACATATTACTCCTAATTTTTGTTGCAGCTAACGTAATTGTCGTTTTTCTTTTGATGCATCAAGAACTGGACAATCGCCAACTTTTTTTCATCTTACTTTTACAATTGGTTGATATTCAACCGATATAAAACAACTGATTTCGATCAGCGGATGAAATTAGAAAAATAGTTATAATTCGTAATAACTGAGTAAACCTAAAAATTGAAAGACGTGTCAAAACAAATGGCACATGTCATGGAAAGGCTTCGCAATTTTGGGCTACAACATAACTTACAGCTGCATTCGTCAATAATTCCCGTTTAAATAGTATTATTATGGGACAGAGGGAGTAAAAAATTTTGAGTGCTGGTCACACGTGATTTAAAATACTATACTATCGACAGAAAATTGAAAATACACATTACTCCTCCTAATCTCGAATTACTATTAAATTACAAAGTAACAGCACTTATTTGTCCATTTTAGGGCGGTAGATAACATGTTCGGGTGGCAGTATAATTGGAATTATCCATGATTAATGGACGTAAAAAAACACGTTTGCCAAACGATCAACACTTAGCATACAATAATAAGGAAAGAATGCCTACCTCGTAATCGACGGTCGGGCTATAATATGGTGGTGTGCTTGTTCGGATGGTGGTGACCGGCGTCGACGAGGTCAACACGTCGATGGATCGCTTGCCAACGTTAACTCTCGGCGATTCAACGTCGACCCAGTACGTGCTGTAATCTTGTGCGAACGTGGACCTACCCCATGGAAAAGAAGCGAAAAGAAAATATAGAAAAAAAATTATTTTATAATAGCCAACGTCGTTGCGTATAAAGGAAAAAAAAGAGTAGCTCGATCGGACGAACAGTTCCTGAGATAAAAATTCATAAGTGAAGCCACTTTTCGCCAAAATGGGCGAAAATTGCAAATTTCGAAGGCCTATAGTTTTTTAAACAAATTCCAAACCAGCCAAATGATGACTTAACCCCCTCCCTAATTTCACATGGACTACAACATATTTCGTTTAAAACAAAAATCGCCGGTGGTGATCGCAAAAGTGGTAAGAATTTATGAATTTATGTTACAACCTAATATGAAATCTATCGTGGTTCGAGCGTATGATGATGATCGAATAAAAATTCGATACAAAGCAAAACGATGAGACAACCGTGAGGAAATTCTTATGAAACACATGTCTGATTCCTTGCACGGTCGTACCTGTTACAAAGGTGATTGATATATCGAGGATTTAGCGTGTCAGCAACTAACAAATGACTCCGAGATGGATATGTCTTGTTACGAATTACCTCTGTCACTATTTGACCATCATCCCAAACAGTTGCTATGACAAATGTGTTGCCTGGTGCGCGTTTCAAAGGCTTTCAAATTAAAAAAACAACAAAACGTTTCTATTTTCTATTTTATCTGACCTATATATGAGATTGTTAAGGTTCCAAACGAAAGAAAATATTTTTAAATCACCAAGTTGAATGTGCCGCAGTATATCTTGGTTTATTTGTAAAATGAATTTGTTGGAAATTAGACCAATTGCAAAGTAGGTATTGTAACAACTTTGAAGCTTATAAACTTATAACATTCAATTCTACGAATTTAGAAGACAATTCGTGAATCACTGATGCGAAACTTTGGCTGATTCAAAGCGTAATTTATTTTCTAAATTTGACGGTTCTTTAGATATTATTTTTCTAATATATGAAGATTTCTTGCTTGGACATTTTAATGTTTAATTTTAACCCTTTGCACTCGAGTGGCGCCTCTGAGGGGACCTATTTAATTTGCTAGACTATTTTGAAATGTGAAATTTAAGCTTCATTTCTATTTAAATATAGGTAATTAACGAAAGGAATAAAAATAAATAAATCCATTGGCATTTGCAATTTTTTTCTTTTAAAGCTAACTAGATCTGTCCATATCGAAAAATACCTCGACCGTAAAGAGTTAATCGAAGCGCCATTATACAATCTTTATCATAATTAACCCGGTTTTCCATGTTCCACGGTTAATTCTTAGATAACTGACTGTTTTTTTTTTTACTAAAAAGAACCACTGGAAACTGGTGAGTCATTCACTGCAAGATTTTTATCTTTAATTGTACCATCACGATTTAATATAGAAGAAGATGCATCACGTTAGTATATTTCGCATCAAAAGTTAAATTAACTCTTTATTCATCCCGTATCACATCTGCACCGTGAAGGAAGCATTTTTCTGGTTGAAAAATGACCCAGTTAACAAGTACACCACTCAGAGGTGAAACTGTATTCTTTCAGAACGCGAATCAAATCGTACAACAGAAAGCTGGAATCACTGTCAGCAAAAAAACATTCGTATACTGACAAAATAATATATCTGTAGTAAATTGAAAACGAAAATTTGATCTTCCCATGGGCTGCCATGGGAACCCATAATCTCGGGTACCCGCACACTCCTAGTACGGATGTTTATAGTCGCCCTTGGTAGCGAAAGGGTTAAGATTCGTTTCTCTTTCTTTTACCAACAATAGACGGCGATGTCATTTCATATTAGGACATAGAAAAATTGTTTTCCAATCGTTTCACCCTCGAAAGCGTGATAATTGAGGATTCAAGGATTAACCGGTGGCACAGATTACAAACGGAAATGTTCATAACGAATGTCTCGTGCGTTTCTCGCACCGTTATACATACGAACGGTTATATTGTATTCCGTACACGAGGAACGGGTTAAACCGTGCCACGCGTTCGTTTCTAATCGTAATTCATATGCGAACAGATCGTGACGGTGTATCACGCGCATGCCTTTTAACGTGTGCACACACCTCGCTCCCAAGACCGAGTCTCCTCACGGAAAATGAACATTTAATCAGTCGCTTTAATTACGACCCGGCGCGACCGTTGAAATGTTTCGAGAGTTGTTTGTCATTTGATTTATTAGTTTGTACGCGAAGGATTTATCAGCATCCTCGGTTAAAATATCTTTCAAGATACTGCGAAACAAACGAGATTCGAAATAATTATTAACATTGACTACAGCTCCTCAACGACATAATTTTAGTTACTGTTAGTCAAGTAATTGAAAAATAAAGATAGAAGGAACGTTTTAAATACCATTGATAATTAATATCATGAAAATCTTACCAGATATATCCGTATCTAGCATGCATTGTGCAACTCGAGAATATCAGTCTATCAAATAATAGATACCACGTGAGAAACATGATTTCTCAATTCGGCCAATTCGATATCTAATAATTCTGAAGTACGGTCGAATTCGATTTCCAATCGATACGAATGACCGACGGCAACTGTTATAAAGAGAAAATAATAAATTGTGTTATTCTGACGACCTTTCGGAATCAAGGATCGTGACCGTTAACGCGAATTACGAAGGGATTTAATGTGAAAGTACAACAACGGCTTGATTTTCCTGACTCGATTCACCTTGTTTCCGCATTCCAATGAGTTATTCCCTTTGCACGCCCAACGACCGTATCGCCATGCTGCATTTAATGCACTGTACACACCGCTGCATCAAAGCGAAGCAAGCTAATCTCCCTTTTTCTTTCTCATTTAAACGTAAAAACTCCACTGATTCTTAACACTGACGAAAGGTTTCACAACGATATCTATTGTATCATATTTCAACGATAAAACTTTAACCCTTTGGATCAGTGATTCCGGATCGATTGTGTTATTTTAATAATCTGCGACTTCCTTCCCTCATCTAAGATAAGGTAAATTTGAAACACGTTAGAAGTAGGTATTTCAGAATATAATTTTATCTGAAAGTAATATTAGTATTACTTACGGTACGTAGTACGGTAATAAATATGTATTGATTAGTTAGTGTTATTTAGTAACGAAACTTAATGTATTGAAATACGATAAATAATATTTTGATCACGATTAAGAAAACTACAATCCATTAGAATTGTATCTCGAAATTTATGGCGATTTATATTTAACACGTTGGCTGCCACGGGGGTCACCGGTGACCGGCACCCGAAATGATAAAATAAACCACGGATAGAGTTAACATTAAACTAATAATGCTAGCTATCGAATTGGAAAGTTAAATTTGAAAATTAGTTGATTGTATCGTTAATAATTAGGATTTCAGCGTGTCTGACTACCCACGTCCGTTTTCACTGTGGCAGTCAACGTGTTAACGGAATTTCGTCGTTTTTTTTTTTGGGGGGGGGGGGGCGAAATTAAAGGATGAAGTTAAAAAAGTGCCAAATTTATAACCCTCCAGGCACCTAAAATATTAATGAGCGCAATGAAATTGAGCACAATCTCTTATAGCAAATGTGATGGGAAAGTTATAAAAAATTTTATTGACATTGACGGTAGTACGAAAGACGAAACGTAAGTTTCTGACTTCGATCGACCATAATTTCGAGATGAGTTCGTGAAACGTAAAAATTCCAACGCTATTTTGTAAAGAAAAGTCAATATTTAAATAGTGTTAAATAGTCAGTACTCAAATTGTTAGTTAGTTACACTAAAACGCAACAAATTAAGATAACGTGTTAAGATGCAAATATTGTGCTTCATGCACTCATTTCGAAGTTATGGTCATTTGAAGTCAGAAACTTACTTTTCGCCTTTCGTACTACCGTCAACTTCAATCGCATTTTTTACGACTTTCCCTCTATAGAATAATGCTTCGTTAATATTTTAGGTTCCTGGAGGGTTATAAATTTGGCACTTTTTTGTGTCGTCAATTCATATTATTGATATTTATCGTAAATAATACAGAAACATATAACTTTCTGACCCTACACGTTTTGTCCGTGCAAGGTATGGATTAACACGTTGACTGCCACAGTGAAAACGGACGTGGGTAGTCAGACACGCTGAAATCTTAATTATTAACAATACAATCAACTAATTTTCATATTTAACTTTTCAATTCGATAGCTAGCATTATTAGCTTAATGTTAACGCTATCCGTGGTTTATTTAATCATTTCTGTTGGTAATTATTTGATTGTAAAAAATTCCGTCAACGTGTTAAAATACGGATGATAATTGTTATAAAAGAAGAAAGTAAAAGTGACAGATTTTCGTGAAGTGTACTCACTTGAAAACGATGGTGCCCTCGTAATTCACAGGTGCCTCCCAATCGAACTCGAGATTGTGTTTCTTGCTTGTATTCGTGTGAGTCACCGCGTTCTTAACAAAAGGAACAGTCGAACAATTTATTTTAATCGACAGGCACGAACCGTTACATTGTTTATAACCTTCGGGAAACGTACGGCACGCGAATCAGCACGAAACTTGAAATGCTTCAACTTTAAATCTTTGAAAAACGATCGTATCACGGGAACACTTGTACAAATCCTCGTACTTCGCGATCAAATTATTATCATTAAAAGTGCCATTTTCTGAATTTATTTTATCCGCAATATTTTTACAGTATTCTTTAAACTTTAATTGGAAAACATTGTGCTAAAAATTTCCGAATTCTAAAATTCCAAATTTCCAAAATTCAGTAATTGCAGAAGTACAGAATTTACAGAATGCCTAGTAACTTTTAGGTATCAGAAGACTATCGTGCCCGGCGTAATTCCCGGTACCGTTCCTTCGCTCAGAATCTAAGAGGAGATAATTCTCTGGGAAGATTAATAGTGCTCTTACCTTTACACCTGGGGTACACTCGATGGTTCTCGCGGAATCAGGCAAGTTGGCGAACTCGCCGACAAATTCACCGGTCTCCGAGTCACGTGCGACTATCATGAAACCCTCGTAAGCGAGACCTTGTGGACTTCCCAAAATCAAACGAACCCTCCCTTGTCCTGCAGCCGGTAAAACTTGATAAGGAGCTGGATGAGCTTCCTGTTTCGTGGTTCCCGGATGTCGAGGGGTCAGATTTTCGCACGAGTCGGGAGGCGCGCCTCCTGGCAGACCAAGCGTTCTCGCGCACAGAACGCTTAGAAAAATCAGCAAAATTTCCTTCGTTTCTGCAAACAAATGAAAGAATATTTAATATTTATTATCTATAACATGACAATTCTGTTTTTATCCCTAGTAATGATTA
Organism: Stelis phaeoptera; assembly: GCA_943735885.1. Classification (NCBI taxonomy): domain Eukaryota; kingdom Metazoa; phylum Arthropoda; class Insecta; order Hymenoptera; family Megachilidae; genus Stelis; species Stelis phaeoptera. The sequence goes on along the minus strand of OX030939.1, from coordinate 5,173,591 downwards.
TAAATTAGTGTTGGATCGCCTTTGCTTCGTTTCTGCATTTTAAATTTGCAAATTACAAACGATCAAGCGTCAAACCTGGAATTTATCGAACGTCCAGGCTTTGAAAATACCATTAACACGTTGACTGCCACGGGGGTCACCGGTGACCGGCACCCGAAATTTTTTACAATCAAATAATTAACAAAAGAAATAACGAAACAAACCACGGATAGCGTTATCATTAAGCTAATAATGCTAGCTATCGATTTGAAAGGTTAAATTTGAAAATTAGTTGATTATATTCTTAATAATTAGGATTTCAACGTGTCTGACTACACACGTCCGTTTTCACTGTGGCAGTCAACGTGTTAATTTAAGAAGTCGTTCTACAATTCTCTCAAAACTCTGTAAACTGCAAATAATCTGTCAAATTGTCAGACGCTCAAAAACAGTTTATCACCATACAATAAATATCCTACTATCAAACCATATTTCACAAATTATTATCAAACTTCCCAAAACTCCGATAATCGTTATACAACTATCACTACAATATACATCTCGTAAATGATTTAAAGCAACGAAAAATCATAAGTAACAGACTATAAAGGACTAATACAAATGGTGTGAAACTCGCAAGGTCAGTTTACAGGAAGAATCCCGCCGACGATCGATCTTTATACGACACGAACTTTAATCTACCTCCTTGCCGCGTAATAATCGCGAAGATGCGGCGACACAAGGATATCCTCTTTAGTGTATAATGGGAACTAGCTATATTTTATAAAGCTGAAGAATTCACGGCTTCTATCTGATACGACGAGTTTGCTTTATACCACGGCTGCTTTTCCGCGTACGTCATTCCTGCTCGTTGAAACTCTGTGCATTAGTCACCGTTCTGAATTGACCATTATTTCTTGTTAACTCCATTTTCTTTTTTCCGCGACGACCTATCGGGCGTTATTGGTGTGAACAGCATGAATATCCTCGTTACCGTCTTTCTATCTTCGCGAGTATAATATATTTACGAAAAACGAGACGAAATCAGCACAATGCGACTTGTCGTGCTTTTTGTACTATGTAAACACGAAGGTCGCCTTGAGGATTTAACCCTTTGCATTCGAAACATATTTGTCCTTACAGGAAAAGCTTCCGAAATCTAGAAGCACTGTTTCAGAAGAAAATTTCTACGAATACTCGAGGATCTATTTAGTTTTATTTCTTTCGTTAATTTTCTATGTTATAATATAAACAGAGTAAATTACATATGTCGTTGGCCAGTCGAGCGCAAAGGGTTAACTTGATAATCTATGTTTTTGATTTGTATTCTTTTATAATAGTTCATAATAGTTTTTGCAGCATCTGTTGGAAGACGTGTGGCTTAGCATTGTCATGATGGAAGATTATGTCTCTTTGATTAGCTAAAATCGGACGTTTTTCTCGAATAACCGCATCGAGTCTTGTAAGTTGTAAAAACGTCCGATTTTAGCTAATCGAAGAGGCATAATCTTCCACCGTGACTTCCAACAGACGCTGCAAAAATTGCATTAGTTGCAATGGGAACTTCTGCAAGCACCCACCATATTCCCCAGATATGGCTTGAATAGAAAGAATCTCAATTCCAAGAAAAATCTTTCAAGAAAAAACCAAGAAAACAATTTTATTGTAACGAAGAATGGTGACTATATAATTGAAAAACTGTGTTCTTTAAAATTAAACCCAGTGAACTTCATTTTTAAATCGGCCACGGACTTATGCAATCATCCAATACATTCAACAATACTAATTTAATAAAGAAAGCAATTATCGATTAAGAAATGTTGAGTTCTGATTTATATTTTGCCTACGCAGCATCCCTAACGCTTTAGCGAAAGAGTTAATACAAGATCGTATCTGTTTCTCGATCATCGGCGATCTTGGAACGATCGAGACGATTGCGTAAGGAAAAAGAAGAGGCCTTTCGATGTGTCGTTTAAGAAATATGCGCGAGCAAGGAAATCTTGTGGGTCGTCCAAGTGGATGGGTGAAAGTACGACTCTGTCATGGTTTCTACACGCACACACGGCTTGTCTGTTAATAAACCATTCGTTCTACGTGAACAAGTTTAACGGTTGTACGTGTATTATTTTTGCATTCGTTTACGAACAATCGGCCGTGTTCGATGCAGTCGCTTTGACGGTTTTTCTACGAGAAATTTCGTGGCCAACCGTGCTTGCTGATAATATCGGCACCGTTTAATTGCTTCTGATTGTACACATTGTTATAAACTAGCAACAGGAAAACAGTTGTTTTTTTTTTTTCTACCGTTACGTTACGTTGCCTCCTCGTTTCATAGAAATCGAGGTTTCCTTCGTTTTCTCACGATCGAATCTTGTAAAGCGAGTCATTCGCGATCAGCCTATTCTGAACACCGTTCGATCATCGATTCCGATTTGTATCTGAAATTGTAGGCAACGTGTAACGCTCCTTTTCTAAATTCAAAATCTTTCGCTTCGTTTAGTTTATTATGGGCGGTCGGAGCTCGTACGAATCATGTTAAATGAATTATATCAGATTAAATATTATTTAATTATTTAATATTCGTATTAATCTTGAATTGATTATAATTTGAATTTAGAATTCTTTTATAATTTGGAAACGTAAGTAGTCCCAAAGGTACTTTATATAAATTTTTGAAAGTCGAAGAAGTTAATTTTGCTTCCATAAAATTATTGTTACGAACGATCCATACTTCAAATAAGTAACAGTAGGTGGTCTAATTATATTCAACAAAAAGTGTTCAGCAAAGGCCGTAAACAGAAGCCAAAACATCACACTTTGTCCCTTTTTCTCTTATTCGTAAAAGCCATTCCTTCTAATTCACATTTCTTAATTTACAAATTATATCCGAACGAAATCATCTCCGCGAAATATCGATACTGTATCGCCCATCACTAATTTCTTGTAACACCAGGTTCGCCTAACTAGATTCTAAAAACAACCAAAAATAATTGTGATGTACGCAAAAGTTTCAATCTGTCTTCAACGCTTTGGTATAATTATTTTGAATTCGAACGAATTCCCACTCATCTTGAGTCACAGAAAATATCACTTTCTACGCGATATGAAAATAAAGCGGAAATTTATCTAGTTCCTTCACCCGGGCTGGAAATATTATAGATTTTTGAATAGAAACTTCGATAATAGTTTTCGAAATTTAATAATCTAAAAATACATTTGTCACGGAGAAGCATAAGAGGCCATTCGTGGAAATATTTTAAATTACAACGAACAACGAGTAGTTCTTATTACTGAAACCTTGGTATTTGTATTTATTTATTCAACGCATATGGTATGCATTATTAAATACACCTTGGAACGGAATAAATTGCTCGATTATTACATTACTTTAAAGGATCCTTATCTCATCAGTCGGCTGTTGTTCAAGCTATTAAAACGATTGAATTCTTCATTGATTAACACGTTGCCTGGTACAGCAGAAACAGTCGTACTTAAATACGGCGCACGATAATGAGCGCCATTAAGAATATTAAAGATTAATTTTTCTCGTTCTTGGTTCGAGTTATTGCTTCGTAATGTTAATCTACATAATTCACACGATAACTTTCTCTGCTAATTATATTTTTTATAATTCCTCTAATTACTTCGTGTAACACGTTACAACGTAATCAAATTTAATTACCGTAATAAATATTAACGTCTCAATTCTCTACGAAGTTGAATTATTAACATAACTTCACGATGTCGGATTGAAAACATTAAAAAGCTCAAGTGTCTTTTTATTAAATTTGATTTTCTGTAATAATAGAAGAAATGATACAAAAATTGCATTATTACAGATATCGAAAATCATTTTATTCGAAACTAAAGTTTCATTCATTTTCACACCAGTTGGGGTTAACACGTTGGCTGCCACGATGGGTCACCGGTGACCGGCACACGAAATTTTTTACAATCAAATAATTACCAACAGAAATGATCAAATAAACCACGGATAGGGTTAACATTAAGCTAATAATGCTAGCTATCGAATTGAAAAGTTAACACGTTGACTGCCACAGTGAAAACGGACGTGGTTAGTCAGACACGCTGAAATCCTAATTATTAACAATACAATCAACTAATTTTCAAATTTAACTTTTCAATTCGATAGCTAGCATTATTAGCTCAATGTTAACGCTATCCGTAGTTTATTTTATCATTTCTGTTGGCAATTATTTGATTGTAAAAAATTTCGGGTGCCGGTCACCGGTGACCCCCGTGGCAGCCAACGTGTTAAATTCGAAAATTAGTTGATTATATTCTTAATAATTAGGATTTCAGCGTGTCCGACCATCCACGTCCGTTTTCACTGTGGCAGTCAACGTGTTAAAAATAATTCTCCAATTACCTAATCAATCACCGAGTTACACACCTCGATCACAACAGAAAATACTATCAAATAAATTCTGCAAAATTCAATGATTATACTTTTCGCGATCAAGGATCGTAATATCGCATTCGAGGACTCGAATAACATATTACGCTGCCTAAAAGCCGTTTAATCAAAATGTTAAATATCACAAGGATTGAATACTTCAATTCCAATGTAACATAGGAATTCACGAAAGAACAATGTACGCGGCTTACAATGGCCTGAAACAGTGGATCTCCCTTTTTTTTCTCTTCCTCTCTTTCGCCGGTGCTCGCGGCGATAATGGAGCCAGGGAATAAAAATCCATTCATTAAAAAGAAGGAGGGGGGCAAAAAAAAGGAACGGCGTTTGAATGACGGACGAAGAATTAAGAAGTACGGTAATCACGCTTCGCCGGCTATTATCACGTATCATTACAGTATTGTTCGGAAGAAACGGGCACAAGGCTTTCTGCGACCCGTTCCATCGGCATCTGCCGCCTCACGCACCGATCGGTAAATCTCCGCGATGAAAACTTTATAACAGACGTATAATCGTGACAGAAGTCGCGTCGTAATCGAGCAATAATTGCACTTTCGTTCGATCCGTAACGATACGGGGAAGAATTTCTAACGAGAGCGAAATGCTACTTTCGCAAGTGAAAGCATTGAAGTAGATTCATTTTTTGAATTCAACTTCTACTTTCGTTACATTTGGAATTTCTTTTTATTAAAATACATCTTCAAGTTTTTATGCATTTTTAGTTTGGTTTAATTTTCGTCAAGTTTGTATCAATTTTTATCGGAATAGATTCTTTTATTTACCTTTCATTTGCTTGACACACTGGTGGAATTAATTCTAGACAATTTTAGATTTTTACTTTCGCATTTATAATAATTTAATTTTAGTAAAAAGACCATATAAGTCATACTTTTAATATACAATACAAATTACAGTTTCGTAAATAAATTAATATTTCGTTGGATATCCTGATTGAACAACGCAGTTTAGATTTTTTTCAATTAACACGTTGGCCGGCACCCGAAATCTTTTAAAATCAAATAATTACCAAAAGAAACGATTAAATAAACCACGGATAGCGTTAACATTAAGCTAATAATGCTAGCTATCGAATTGAAAGGTTAAATTTGCAAAATTAATCGACTGCACCCTTAATAATTAGGATTTTATCGTGTCTGACTACACACGTCCGTTTTCACTGTGGCAGTCAACGTGTTAAAATTTTCAAACATTTACAAAACAAATCATGTGAAAATATTAAGTATAACACGTTGGCTGCCACGGGGGTCACCGGTGACCGGCACCCGAAATTTTTTCCAATCAAATAATTACCAACAGAAATGATAAAATAAACCACGGATAGCGTTAACATTAAGCTAATAATGTTAGCTATCGAATTGAAAAGTTAAGTTTGAAAATTAGCCGATTGTATTCCTAATAATTAGGATTTCAACGTGTCTGACTACCCACGTCCGTTTTCACTGTGGCAGTCAACGTGATAAACAGTTCAGCATAAGAGAATATACATATTTTGCACAAATATGAAATAAAGAATATTTTTATTCAAAGTGTCCAGAATTAATTCTACCGGTGTATTCGAAAATTTATTTTTCCTCAAATGCATCCACCAGTTTTGACCAATTTTTACTTTTACACTATTTTTAAAAATGAAAGCCACTTTCTCGATAAAATAAACAAATCCATAACAGTAACAAATTAAAGAACAACCCCAAGAAAGAATTGATGTAATCCGTAACCTGATGAGGGAAACAAGTAAATTTCGTTATCACGACGAAAAAGGAAATGGCTCGGTCGAAATAACCTGATCGCGAGATAAAAGATCTACGAGTGATATAAACGAAACGTCATCTTTGTTTCGTGTTTCTGAAAATATTTTCGACACGTGGCGAGCACAGAAACAATACCGCGATGAAGATGCACGGCTTTATATCTGTCGTCTCGAGAATACAATCGTGATATGTACACATGAATTATACATGATGGAACAGTACGTTATATGAGTCAGACAAGCTGCCTCGCGTTACACTTCACTTGTGCAAATAACGTAAAATTATACAATGTTTATCTTCATTCCGATTTTAAAACTAGAACCACCGATGTTCAATACGTACATTTACTTTCAAATGAAAAATAAAGCAGAACAAGTAAATAAAGGATAGAACCATAAACCGTCATATACAGTAATTCTTGTAATGTTGTAATTTAACACGTTGACTGGCACAGTGAAAACGGACGTGTGTAGTCAGACACGTTGAAATCCTAATTATTAAGAATATAATCAACTAATTTTCAAATTTAACCTTTCAAACCGATAGCTAACATTATTAGCTTAAGGATAACGCTACCCGTAGTTTATTTCGTCCATTTCTTTTATTAATTATTTGATTGTACAAAATTTCGGGTGCCGGTCACCGGTGACCCCCGTGGCAGTCAACGTGATAAAATAAATCATTTTAAGATCGATCAGAAATAAAGCGATGACATTTTTGTGATGTAATACAAATTTTCAAAATTCAGGAAATATTCAATAAAACTTAAAAATTTATTAAGTTATGATGGAATAATTTTTCTAATTTATTAAAATATAGTTTTTGAATCCAGTAAATTTTGACTGGTAACAAACTTTATATCTCTTGTACACGATTTAATCGCCAAATCTGTGGATGATGATGTCCTACTTGTGAGTCACAAATAACATTAGAATTATTTATATACCGTATCATTTCGGGAGCACGTGTACTTCAAGGATTAAATATTTCTAAGTAATCAATAATGATTGATCCCCTTCAACGATAAACTGATCAAGGAAATTAAAAGAAAGGATTATAGTATCAGAACTGTTGGTTTTACGATTTCACGGTATCGTTGGCTTATCGTGAATACCGAATGTTCATCTTAATAATCAATGATTAACACGTTCGTACAGCTTAAGAGGTTTAACAATTCATCCGAAGATATTAAGTTCTGGATTATATTGAGAAGATAATGATCAGAAGGTGTTCGAAATTTTATGATAATTTTGCCAATATAAATTCAACTTTCTTTCCTCTCTGTACAAAAGGAGGCGAATAGTTTCCAATGGAAAGTAAACATTTCTTGCAACGTTCGTATTTACATTTTGCATTATATTTTCGATAGTTTGTTATGGGCACAAATCTTATCTAACGATAAGTGGAGGCGCCACGAAGATTTCACAGTGATTTTCTGTTTTTCTGACTAAAATTGGAAATTCTTTGTTCGTGACTCGATTCTTCGGAATATTCTGCGTAAAAAAGTATTGGCCCCTGATGTTATAATAAACATAATAGTCCAAAAAACTGTATGTGAAATCTGCCAAAGATTCGTTATCAATATGAAAACTTCCAAATTATCGCGAAATTTGGTGGACGCCGTCATAGGTTAATTTTTTATTCAAAACGTTATTGGAGAAATGAATAACAGAACACCAAAATAGGACACTCCATTATATCATTAATTAGGAATTATTCGTTAGTTAAGTCTATAAATTATGGACCCATTTATCTTTAGATTCCATATGAAAACTAAATAATTTAAAAACTCAAGCTAAAATTTTGTTTAATCTGTTTCGAAGCTATCTAGGCGTTTAAATAATAATAATAGGTGTTTTTCTATGTATTTCAACAATGACTAATTAAAATTGTCCAAACGTAACTCTTGGATTTATTTTTTTAAATATCTTGTACCACTTTTTTAACAAGAAATTAAGATAATTTTGATAATATAAAAAAAAAGAAAAATAATTTGAGGATTCAAAGAAAGATTAAAGGTTTCTCGTTAGAAATCGAATGGCATATCTTGTGTTTGGTGAACGTGTCGCTATAGTAACGTTTTACCTTCTCGCCCTATAAATTCAATACTGAACATTGTATTCTATCTATTTAGAAATAGATTCCAACGCTAATGTATGTATCAAGTTATGTTATCGTTTCATAGGTTCATTTATACTTAATTGTACCCCCTTGGCCTAGAAATTCCTCATTGAACATTGTTTCGAAATTCTTGCGTTAGCACGTCATGTCGCAAACTAATTTGTTACGTAAAAGAATTTAAAAAACTAACGAGAATCTATTAGCGAGTACAAAATCACCGACCTGAATATGATTAAAAATATGTCAAAAGAAATATCATCCATGGAATATTATTTTCTTGAATGTTTTTGTATTCATCTTCGATTTCTTGGCAAACATAATCGAAAAGGTTAAAATTATTTAAAATGAATTATAATACAATATTTTACAGCAAATATTTCAAAAATTTCATTGTGTTATAAATACAATGTAATTGTGTATGTAATTAACAATAGTTTCACTTATTGTCATCAATTCGATTCGAATTACCCGCCATAACAATAGCACACCACGATCGATCATTCGAAAAATGATTCTACATTGTTTAATGCTATTAATGTTTTTAATAATCCATTTTCTATTTAAAATCGTTTTTTATCGTGTACAATTGTAATTTCAAAGTATTTCTGGAAAGAAACGAAAGATAGATTTCACTTATTTCAGCAATACGATTCAAATTACCCGCCATGATATTTCGATCGTTCGAAAGAAATTCTAAATTGTTTGACGCTATTTATGTAATCGATAATCAATTTTCTGTTTAAAATTTAACGATTTTAAAAGATCTTACATAATGAACTGAAATAAAACTGTAATTTCTAAACGTTTCGTTTTAATACCATTCGATACAGTATTCGTCGATAATCGATTTGGAAGCGGTTAGTCGGCTAGACGAAGAAAGTTCGTCGAGCCGTCGAACGCTTTCTAAACTGTTACCCTTGTTTCTTTAATCAACAGTTGGAACGTTACCCGTTGATAATCCATTTTGCGTGATAATTTAGCATTATGATCAGTTTGTATCAGACGAATCGAACGATCGTGCCACGCGCGCACCAGCGTAAAAAAAAAAACACGTTTCGGTCGGTGACAGGTGCACCAGGAAACTTGTTTTTCAAGCAGGCGTTACGGAATATAGAATGAAGCACAGTTACGTTCACCATGTAACAATTTCATTTCATCGGCCCACTTTGATCGATAACCAACAGTTTTAGTTATTAATCTGAGCGCCGTGTAAATTATAAATCCGTAATTTGTCTCCCAGTCTCGTAAACCATGACACAGTGTTAAACAACAGTAACGCTTAAAAAGTGCAACTTAACAATTTGAAATGAATACTCACGATACTTCATATTGCAATAAATTCCTTCGACGTTTCGAAAATAAAGTCACGTGTAGTCCGAGCTACGATGTACACAACACGATCGTAGTTGAATCCCGTTGAAGAAAAAAGAAAAAAAGGAACACACACGTCACAGACGTAACCAGACGCAGAAAACCCAATGATTCATCGAATCGTGGATCACCAGGACGCGACACAATCACGAACGGCGTTGTTCTCGCGGTGATCAAATCGAACGAATCGAGACACAGTTATATATACAAGTTACTCTGTTCGATCGAATCGATCTCGCGTCGCGATACACAGACGCGTAAATGTTACTTCGTTTCGAGCTGGTCGACTCACGTTGATCCTGCCACCTATGCGCGCCCCCTTCAAATTCTCACGAACGTGAAGATGGAAAAAAAAAAGGAAAAGAAAAAGAGAAGAGGTGTTCACTATAAGTTCGGTTAGGTCAAGTGTTTTCCCGTCGTAGTCTCGAGGAGCACTTGTTGATTCCGGACGAGCATAGTTCTGACCAGAAACGACGTGAACCACACCTTACGAGAGACTGTATAGTGGGTATACGGATCGGAGTTGAAAGGCCCTCGTCCGTGAGACTACAATCAGGGACGTAGTTAGTCGGGTGTCAGCTAGTATGCTTGATCGATTTGCGCTTTTTATATGGAATATAGGTTTTGTAACTGTGTTAAGTGTAGCTAATACTACATAACTAACAACTGTCTAGTTATAAATAGGTTATATAGTTACAGCTGCATTACCACAGTTATAGTTAATATAATTTTTAACTACGGCTAATACTTACTGTATGTTATTTACTATAACTATAGTAAATTAATAGTTACATATGGCTGTATAATTGTAACTATATTACTACAGTTATTAATTATTAACTGCATTAACTATATTTAATTAAATACACAATTGCAGCATGGAAAAAGGACGTCTTCATTCATTATCTACAACGATATTTGTTTAAATAAGACAAGCTGAAATTGGTTTATTTTAATTGCACCACTCGACGCTATCTGAAGCAGAATTAATCATTCGATAAGAATAATTCTTCATTAGAAGAATAATAGATTAGATAATTACCATTATCGATCAGTTAATTGTTATTTTTAGACGAAAGTATGACGCTATAACGAATTAGATATTATTTGTATAGAATTTAAAGGTAAGTACTTTCCTATCACACTTCACCTATGATATAAATTATAAAGCATTTTATGAAGTATAATAAACACAAAAATAAGGGGAGAGTTCCGTTTGAGGCCAACTCCGAATCGATCGAAGCGCTTTTTTAGACAAACGGGTGCTATGTAAAATATATAACTGCAAAATTGGACATTTGGTAATGCGACATCCGACGGCAGTACTTACAGTTAAATTCTTTTTCTGTATTATCTGTCAATTATCCCATTGCCTGTCATTTTCCTAAACGACAAATGAAAAGCTCCTTGCTTGTATGAGCGTACGCACCCAGAAGGGGTGAATCGTTATGGAAAAAGGTAAAACGAATAGATTGAAATGAACTATCCACCATTCATAAAGTGGCTAACGGAACGATAAATTTTTTAATTCCAGACAATTATATGAAGAATGTGTAATACGAAGCCACGCCTAAACTTCGATCTTACGTAGGTTCGTTGAGGTCGATAGACGGGTTTGACTTTTACTTTATGAATCTGGGAACTAGTAAAGGCGCAGCGTGACATACCGAAACGTGGTAATCAGGATCCAAGGTGAAACTTAAGAAGAAACTATCAAATATCAAGGTGAAGTGCATAGGGGCATTCACTGTCGTCCACTCATAAAATATTCAGTTCATTGTTACAACAGCCTTTCAATACGAGTTCATTATTCCAGGATTATTGTAAAGAACATCGAATCACCATCGAGTTAAATAATTGCTTGAATTTTGTTACGATGTCACAAGGAAACATATAGTGAGATATGATAGGACATTCATTGTGCATTCGATAATAAAATATTCAATTTATTGTTATATACGGTCTTTAATTTTGCGAACGATTATTGTAGAAAATATTGAACATGGGTTCAAGTTAATTTTTTCGCATTTTATGAATCTATCATTGAGGTGCAATGTTTGCATTCAGTGGCATCCAATAATAAAATGTTCGATTCATTGTTGCGTACAATCAAAATTGTTATAATTAATCTTCTTTTTTACATTCGTAAAAAAAAGTAATTGAATCAATTTGCGAGAAATATTGAATCATTTTCAACTGCTTAATTTCTTGCACTAATAAAATATCCAATTCGTTCTTAAATATTATTATATACTACAAAACGGATTATGAGGTTCTTTGTACTCAGTGTGTAAAATGAAAATGTTTCAGACGGCAATTCGAACATCTTCATTCCCAAAACAGTAGTTGACATATTATATCAAATAAACTACCAAAACATTAAAAATAATTCATCCATTTAAACTACGTATGAATTAAAAACTGAAAAATTAACAATAACTTAAACTTTCTCGCATTGTACTATTATTTTATCAAATTATCGAAAGGAACAGACGATAACGAAGTATTGCAACAGGTTGAACGGGACTCTGGCGAAGAAATGAATTTTCGAGGGGATCCGTTATGCTACACCAGTAAATAATTAGTAAGCAGCGAACGTAGCCGGTTGAGAAGTCGTCGAAAGGACAACGGCGTTGAGCCGTTCCTGGGCCTTTGTCAAGAGAGAGGGACTAACTACTTGTCTCCAAAACGGGGGTACCCACGTACCGTACGTTCACCGTGCTGCGTTCACCTCAGCTTTGTCCACATGTAAGTATTTCTCTCGTTGCCTTCCTTTCCGCCGTTCTAACAGTTCCTGAATGCACGCTTGCCCGTACATTACACATACCTTTCCATCCCTCACCCGATAACCTCGAAAAATCTTTTCCACGCCACGTGATTTGGCGCAAGCCGACGCGTTGGGATGCCCGTGGGTGTCGTAGCTGATTGCCAATACAAAGGAGGAATGGAAATTTTTTAAATAATTCTAGTTGAGCGTCGAACCTTGCAATAATCATCGGGAGAAGATTTGTAATTTATCGAACGTAATATTGTGGAGGGGCATGAGTGACCTGCAACAGGAATTCAAACATTTTTTTTGGAGTTTTAGAGGTAAATACCAATAAATTTCTTAATGAAGTAAGATAATGAAATAATAAAGAATTGTACGAATTTTCAAATAATTACGGTGTTCAATTTAATATAATTGCGGATGACTGAAGGAATGAAAATTAAGGGAAAAAAGAATTCAACGTTGCGTTAACCGTTGCAACAGAATTGAAAGAGCACTTGTAATTAAATGACTGAAAGAATGGAAGTTGAAAACAATATCTTAGGTGCGGAGAGAAATAAGGATAGTTTATGCTCACTAAATAGATACACATGTATAATGTTTTGCTGAGACTTTATAACTTTGAATGTAATTAGAAGTAAAGGGTTTAAACAATGTACTTTATTAGAATCAAAGAAGTTATTTTGTTAAATATTAATGTTACCAATCTTGGAAACTGAAATGACAATATTAGAAGCCTGTTACCCAAAAATTGATAATATAATATTAATAATTTCGAATATTAAATATTATAAATATTGTAGTATAATTCTATTAAACATTATATTACCAATCGTGGGATCCAAAATGACGGACCGTTACTAAAAAAATCTATATAGTATTATCCAATATTATTTAAAAATTAAAATTACTCCTATTACGTTTTAAACGTGTCTTGCTACAGCTGTCCATTTTTACTGCGGCATCCTCACATTATTTGCGAAAAATCAGATTCGGGAGGATTTATATTAACACGTTGACTGGCACAGTGAAAACGGACGTGTGTAGTCAGACACGTTAAAATCCTAATTATTAAGAATATAATCAACTAATTTTCAAATTTAACCTTTCAAATCGATAGCTAGGATTATTAGCTTAATGATAACGCTATCCGTGGTTTGTTTCGTCATTTCTTTTATTAATTATTTGATTGTAAAAAATTTCGGGTGCCGGTCACCGGTGACCCCCGTGGCAGCCAACGTGTTAAATTCATGCAGATTTGTGCTATCGATTTATCCGCGTGACACTTAGTTGTACGATTTTATTATCAAAACCCAGTGTCAAAGTGTACGATTAAGTCTATGAACAATTTGGTGATAAAAGTACACGGCTCGGTTTTACCGATATTCCAGAGCGTAAATCGTGAAACCGGTTTCGAACACGATTTGAAAGGAAACGGGGTATGTTATCACAAAGGGTGTCCTAAAAGCGCGGTATAATTTGAAATCGTACGAAAAAGACGTGTAACATGTCGTTTTGTATTTCACTAGGAGCAGTTTGAATGGCCAGTGGCTGAGTAAACACCTGAGGATATACATATTGTCCGAAGCACGCATTAACACAGGATAATGTGTGGAGCCACTCATTCGCACGCACAGAAAGCATGGTTGTGTTTGAAACAATTACTAATCGATTTCTGAGAAGGAAACATTCTTTCGTAAGTTAGATCATCAATCAAAATCTATACTCTGTGATTTGAACGAGATATTTATATCGAAGAAGATTATTTTACAGCATTCGTGTACTTTACACGACCCTCCGAGCGAACTGCAACCCTTAGAAATCAGAATTACACAAATCTGGGAATTATATGTGTTTTCTTCTTATGTATAATCTGAGAAAAACTAATAAAAATTGATTATAGATTATAGAGGCTGTTTAATGAAATTTTTATTCCTTTTCCTTTTTAATATTTCAAAAAATAAATGTTCAGATTTCCACAGATTTGTTTCCCAAGTGTTGTATTTTAATTTCAATTTGATCGAATAATCAAGAAATGAAAACAAAAGGACAATAATTCTAGATGTTACTATAATCCTACTAAAAATTTAAAGCGTTATACTAAAAAATTAATGTATAATGTATTTAATAAATCCTGTTATCATATGCCAGTAATTAATATGATTGTTTCTGCAACGATAATTAACATTTTAAGAATCGTATTCGATTGTTATATTTGAAGAATTATTTGTAAGTTTTGTTGTGCTAAATTAGCAGTACCTGCTTAGTAGTAACGACGTATATCGCATCGTTTCAAAGATATTAATTAATGCAGTTGATATATCGCATTTTTATTTTTAAGTATTTCAAATTCAAATTTCCGCGCGCTTTCAGAAACAGTACCGTCAGCCCTATCTGGCGGTGAGCGGCTGCGTTTTTCGAAAAATTAATAACTTTTGAGGCATATTGAGGACAGCATGATGCTCTACGGTTAAAATGTAATTAAATAAATTGCTGCATAACTGCATAGAAGCGTTAATTACAAAACTTGAAAAAAATCACGATTTGTGGACATGTAGGAGTTCAGGAGTTATTTTCATCGTCGGTGGTACAAGTAACAGATGTCGCTGACATTTACTTTCACTCGGTGGATATAATCAACGGTCGTTTATAACATCATAACTTACCGATAAATCGCTACAAACATTTACATATTTTTAACTGCACCTTGTTAATAAATTGTTGTTGAGATATCTGACCATTGAATCTTATAAAACAAATCGGACCATAATATCTTTGCAAAGAAACCATTTACTATCTATTTTGCAAATAAATAGTAAAAACTTAAAATCCAACTTTTATTATTTGAAAGTTGCTATAATCATGGGACTCCAACCTGCCTATGTCTTAAAGTGGTATGCCCAATACAATTGACATTTTGGACAAGTTTTTACCATCCCTTAGATACACCCTTGGATTTCTAAAATATACATACAAGTATATTTTTACTTATTTCTAAACAACAAGCGTGCACTGTCGGGTTAACACTGTCACTGCCGCTTGAAAAAATGTGGTCAGTGAGTTAGTTTCTTTTGAAAATTATTTTTGGTCATTTCAATGAAATAAGAAATAGTGGCAGCGAACGTGTTGAAAGATATAAAAAAAGATCGAAGAAAGAAAATTGGAGAGAACGCATGATACAAAAGTGAACCGAATGAAAACACACGGTATAAATTATAACATCTCCTTGTATTTGTATCACGTTTAAAGCTAAATACCGACAACAAATAAAGTAAAATACGCGTACACAATGGAAACAATTGTTAACAATCATCACATTATTAATCTCTTACAACGTAACACGATACACGTACCGTTCGACCATCACAGGCAATACAATTAAAATTCTATTCACACATGATAACAAAATTGTCGAAAAATCCTCGAAAACTTTAAAGTTCAAACTGTTCCCGCTAATAAAATATTATTTGAAGTAGAAATATGAAAATAAAGCGTAAAACGATGTCCTTGGTTGAAAGGACATTAATTGCATTAACAGAAGACGTTTCACGCTCGTGGTCTCGTTACATCTTTTTGTTCTTCCTTTTTGATGATTCTACAAGTCTAAACAGCTTTTAATAGAGAATACGAAAAATTGTACGTGCATCGCTTTCTTTACAGAGCATTTTGATTGTAACACGACAATAAATCAATCGAGAGAGAAAAGCTTCGTGCGAGTGTAGGCACGGCGTACAATCATTTAATTGTCTTAACAATTGTTCGTCTTAAATAAATAAACCTTTTTGCGGCACTTGGGTACAATTTGTGTTTTTCTGTTTGTTTATTGTTTCTTGAGCGACAATTCTCCTGTCACATATCCGATTAAATACCACGAAGTCTACAAATTTGTAGCGTCTCTTTTATCAACGCGTTCTTACTCGAAGAATTTGATATAATACACTTATTCGGGATTTTTATTTTTCGATCGATGTAACAAAGTCTATATAGACTTAAACGTTGATAAATGCATAATGAAACAAAGCATATCGTGACGTCCATTTTTAAAGCGTATTACTGCCAAGACGCGTAACAGAGTAATAGAATAATGTTTAACGACGATCTAGAAAATCCTATCATTTTTAGCTTAGAATTAGTAAAATAAATTAGTGTTGATCTTCGATGAAAAGATTTTACAGCGCTATCGATTAACCGTATACCTATAAATGATTAATTTTAGCAAACTTTACATGGTTACCAAGAAATTGATATGCAATGAACGTAGAAGTTTCTACACGGAAGTCACGAATAACGAAAAACGCACGCTTAATTGTATACAACGCATGATTAAGTTGTATTGCCTTCAACTGCGATTGAGAGATTTTTTTCAATAGATTTAGTCTTTATTCACGATACAAACATAAAAGAAAGATTTATAATCACTCAATGTGATATCTACAAGTCCTCGCTAAATAAATATACTTAGATCTTTTATGATTCGAATAATACCTATCTAGAACACTTTGATATTTATTTTATGCAGATGCTTTTCATAGATTTCTTTTCATTTTACTGCGCGTTTGTCCCTTCATGCACGTGTAGTTCTTTCAGATTAACATACGTGTCGCATCACAGGAAGAGCTTGATACTTGAAATACGAAAAATTGTTTTGAAACCATTTCGCTTGCGTATAAGTTTAAAATATGAAATTATTATTTACATTGCATATCGGAGGTTAAAGAAAACAAATCGTGATTAGTCGTTATCGTTACATTTGATATCAAATATTTGGAGCCTGATGCTACTCGCGTCGATGAATATCGACCGAAAATGTATTGTGGATCAAAACACATGTCACTTAAAAGCGTCACAATTTTACCAATCATATAATTTCGTAGCAGCTGTGCAAACGTTACACCTTGAATATTTACCATATACCATAATGCGGATACAGTAATATTAATTATTAGTAGTAATTTTTGTCTTTCGCTGTGATATTAATTACCTACAATTCTTGTACACGATTTTATATGTATGGGTGTAATGCCAATGCCCTACCGCGTAAACCTCTCTGCCCTCCGACTCCACCCTTTGGTATGACGTATCCCCCAGCATGTCTAGCCGTTCCTTCTTCCTCCAAATTTCCATTGCTTTCAATTAAATCACGCAACGGCCAGCAAGCTAAATGGCGTGATTTTCCATGGCGTGCTAAGACATGATATCCTTGTCTGAAATGCATATATAAAATACAAAATTAAGCACAAATTGTAATATAAACACGGCATAATCAAAAGTAACAAACCTAGATGAAATTAGACCGACAAGTAATGCCCAATGAGCTTTATGGCCTCTTTTTAAGCACGGAGCATGGTTGAAGTCAGAATCGTATGGAATCAGTACCATCGCTCCGTGAGCTAAAGCATGTGTTAATGTATCTGGGCACTGCTGTAAATCTACTAAAATATCTGGTCTATGGTCGGGTAAATATTCAGCTGCTAGCGTGCCCATAAAATCAACACTGTATACTTCTCCGTGTTGCGTGAAGCCCCTTACACGGGCCTCAGCTAGAAGTTGACTCACAGAAACCGGTTTTGTATATTCTTGAGATGCCATAGCAAGTGCCACCAAGCCACATCTGTAAAAATAATATGACTGTACCAAATCTGGCTACTGTATTTTGTGTAAATGAACTATAAATAATACTCACTGTGGCCCATCTTGCAGAATTGGTTCAACTTGACAAAAATACGTTACTTCTGCGTCCTTCAACTCATTTCTGGATATCAACTTTTCAATTTCTGCCTCTGCAGATGTAAGGGTAATTTTGGCCCAAGGAGGCAGGGAATCCGCATCGCTTACTTCAGTTTTTTCACACATAGGTGCCTCTGGCAAACTTGAGAGAGGTGGAGGCGGTGCTGGCATTTTTCAATAATAAACTTAATATGGACAGCTACTTTGTTCGATTAAGAAATACCTGGTTGCGTGCTATAATAAAATGACGACAGTTTCCACAGCTATGAAACCATGCATCTACACCTCAATATCTTCAATCTGAAAATTGCCATTTCTCAGCGATATTCCTGTTGCTTACTGGAAAGTTTCTTGTTCATTGTAAATGCCTTGTTAATGTTCCTCGATCAGATCCAAGCTGAAATTTCAGTATAAAAACAGCATGCAACTTACAATATATAATCAGAATAACAAACAATAATTAACAAAAAGAAACAAAAAGTCACGACTGTAACTGATTCTTACAAATGGTTAAATTACATGTGTACTTTGAAATGTCACTTTATCGGGGGAAAAAAAAATGCAACGCGAAGAAAAGGAAATGAAACTACAGCATTACTAAATACAACTGTATCTTTATACATTAGTCATGTAACCTTGAGGAATATGCTACACGGTATCTGTCATCGTTCCAGTAGACATGAATTGCAAAACTTCGAACGATATCGTCGAAGGCAATCATTTCTTTAAAATCAAATTATTATACGTGACAACCGATAGCAACATTCTTATTTCGTTTCAAAATAGTTTTAACACCTTTTACGGAGATCTGATACAGGAACGTACTTGCTGTAAAAATTCTAATGGCAGCACATTGCACGATCGACATCGGACGGAATAATAATTGACGATAATATCTGTGTCACGTAACGATTACCGATCCAACGTTACATACTATTGTCGCTCACAATAGATTTAATTCGGATCGGACAATCAATCAGACGATCAGTATTTGTTTACCGTACCTAAAATCCGAGACAATCGCTGCAGCACGATTTTGACGTTTGCACGTCCCCCCTGTTCACCCTGTGACTCATGCACATATATTATGTAATTCTTCGATAGAAATAAGAATTAACACTCGAGCGCATTGATGCGACAATATCGAGGCTTTCGTACGGATGCACAGTTCCTCAACGAATGGCAAATAACTCGCTCGATACGATTCTACGATTCAATCCTCTCCGAGGGTGATCTCAAGCTGGCGTAGCGCACCATGCCTTATTCGCAGGCTCCTGTCACGACATACAGTCTGATAAAAAATTTCTCGTAGGTACTGCTGCATCCCCGAAGACGATTCGCCAGTTTAGGCAAGTACATTGTTTACAAGAACCCTAGCTTCGGGAAATTTATTATTTTTTCTTCTTTCACTTCGAGCTGACTTGAAACAGAGTACGGGGATTTCGTGTACACATCGGATGGAACGTAAACTCACATCGTTATCATAGATTCTTTCGTGCGATACTGATGATATTATGTGAGTTGATTGGTTGCGACCACGGACGTAGAAATAAGGGGACGATAAATAAGCCGTTTGAAAGATTCTCAGGGGATTGCGAGGCGGGGTAAACGTCGCCATATTTAACAACTTGATTTCGTACACATTTGTATTTACATTTATGAGTATTTATTTATACGTTTGCGCTGCTTTTGTGCGAAAACGACATAAGTAAGCAAATCGGGCACCACTGAGCTAGTGGCGCTAGGATCGTCATATACATATATTTTTTGATAGTATTTGATTTCAAGTTTCCAATATGGCAGATCCATTTACAACCACTTTCGGCTCATCCCCGCACCGCAAGTGGGATGTGTCACTATTCGTTTGATTCATTGATTCCAAGATCGTACGAAATATTTGGATACATTGAAATGCCGCACATATCAAATACAGTAAAATACCACGGTAAATTGTTGCAAACATTTTTGATAAATATGAAATTAGTAGTAATATAAAAATTATATTTTATAACAATTAAGACGTACTTGAATTAACCACATAATTTTGTGGTTTACTAAATATTGTATTTGTTGTGTATATAAGATCCTTATCAGCTGGAATTTAGCTAATATAACATAAACTAGTTTGTAATTCTATTCTATACATAAATAAAACACTGGAAATATTATGTTAGAAGGTGAGTAAGGGTATATGAAACGTACCGTCGGTAATAAAAACAATTATTATTGTTAAATAACAATTTAAATCATACAAAACGCTTCTGGGATTATTTACTAAAGTAACTTTCGTGTTGTTCCTTGTTTTTGTTATATGTTTCTAAGAAACATAATCATATTTAAAAATATATAAAACATTGCTCGATGAAAATTTACTTATAATTTTAATAAAATTACAAATGTTTTGTTGGTAAATTTTCTTAAAATATCAAAAGGATTGAAATGAGAAATAAAATGTACTTTAAATTATTATAATATCATTATATTTATGTACAAATAATAAAGATTATAAATCGTACAATTAATCGCTTCTATATTCAATATATAAAAATAATGAGCTTCTGTAATATTAAAAGTAATAGTAAGGTAATTGTTGAACCCCCATAAGAAATCATAGAGTCAGGAAACATTATTGTCTTTATATTTCGGAGTATGTTTACAAGGCTCGTACATTTTAATTGTGTAAATTGTCATGATAGAATTTAGGATGCATAATGGAGGTACATTGACTATTCTTTTCCTTACGAAAACATTTGTTATACACAAATAAAGATTCTATATCTATAATAGAACATCTTCTTTCATTAAATACCTTATCTGTTATATCTTTATGTTTACAAATATGACTTCACATAAAAATACTTCTCTTATTGTACATAATTCTGTGACGTACTTATCGAAACATACACGTAGATATTAGTTGTTGAATAATATATTACACCTTTTTACATTAGAGGTACGAATCAGATAGATTGACTTATTTTATTTAAATTAAGTAACGATTTCATATAAAAATATTATATTAGAGAGACATAAATAATTAAAGTATTATTTTACAAATTATCATATGAAATAGGCATTGTACAAAACGAATCGTTTTAAATAGTCGTGATTATCAAAGAGTAGACGTATAATAAATAATAAATAGATTTTAGGTTTAACATCCTTTGAGTTCATATACACACACTGCACGTTACCTGTTAGCAATAGAATAAATAGTGATTATTCAAAATTTTATTATCTCCTTCTTTTTCGTTCTTAAGGCACCACATTGTAGTTATTACAAGAAACGTCGCGAGTAGTATACATTTTCGTAATTACTTCTAAATTAGAAGAAGTTATCCTTAACAGCATTACGTAAACGTAATCTGTAAACGTTCGGTCATCTAAGTACCCAAAATAGGTACAAATGATTCAATAAATGCATTTTATTCGCCCAAAAATGATGCGTCGTCATTCGCAAAAAAAAGAAAAAAAAATACTTCAATGCACACTTTATGCGTATATATATAATACTATCAGTATCTACTAAAGGAAAAATGTTTTGGTGAAATTTCGTGTTTATGACGATTGAATCTTAGATATTTGTTTCATGTAATAGAATGTAAAAAAAATGTTATTAAGAGAAAAACAAAAATGACTGCATTCTGTAACATTTCCGTCGTATATAATTATAGATAAGACGATGAAAATGTTCTAATTTGTAAGATAATATCCTTATAGTTTCATGGAAACCGTCGTATACCACAGAGCGTAGTAAAGTATTTTTCTTTGATGTGCTCCTAAGTCGAGTCATTTATAAACATATCGTTTCATTTATCCCCAATAATTATCACACATTCAATACCGTACATAAATAACGAATATTCCGTTCGTACACACTGCTTGTATTGAACGTGCGATACATAAACGCATCTTTGAAAACGTTTTATGTACAACACTTCACTGCGCGTATCGATTCACTGAATATACATAAAAGCATATTTTTCGAGTCCATAATACTTTTGTTGCTTTTTCGTTCAGTTCGAATAAGACGAGCACGTACGTGTCGGTAGCAACGTGCGAATACCTGATCAAATAATATTATTATCAGAGAACTTTAATTATTCGTGTTGTTCGAGATTCGTTCACACGGGCAGTGAGTAGGTTTTAATAAATAATAAAGTGTTTTCTGACACAAACATAAAAAAGAAGTTCCTAACAAACAGTATTTAACTTTGTTATTTTTCTGTTTCATAAGATTTTCAATGATTGTATGAATGTTTATAAGATACAGAGATTTATTAACAAAAGAAGTCATGGATGAATAGTTAATGAATTGTCGAATATACAATAATGGTTGTAATCTGAACGCTAAGTTAAATATGTACTAAATCTTTTTCGTGAACGCATCTTGAATAATGTAATCGGTATTTAAAGCTTAGGTATTCGCACATTGCTGTATATATTACTAAAAAGGGAAAGAGGAAAAAAGAGAGACTATAAATCTATCCTAGTCAGCCTTCTGTATGTTCCCGCTTTGCATGGTACTTGAGCAGTAGCTGCCGGTCTTCCCGGTACTTAGTGTTAATGTTTGTTTGGGTTAGAGTCTGAATCCGGTTCAGAACTGGAACCGGAAGACTCCCCAGTACTAACGTTCGCACTGCAGCGCGAGCTCCTTCGGCTAGTGGAACCCGTGTGCCTGCATTTCTCGCTACGATCCACTGTACCTACAATAATTGCATACAAAAAATTAACATAGAACCTCTAAATACATGTTTATTCAATCGAGTTGTCTTTAAAGCAAATATAACTCCATTTATTGACAACTAGATACCTAAATACTCATGAAACTTTTAATATACAACATCTTTTTGCATCAATTTTTATTTTGAAAACGTAAGCCAACGTTCTATAATTATTGTAACATTTGACAAAAGAATTTAGCGAAGTTTCATCAGAATAAATAGAGTTTTATTGCATATCCTTTGAATAATTTAATCCAAACAGGAGTTTCTTTCAGTCAAACATTAGGTACTTACTGGTTAACGGTGTATGAACTTCAACCTTGATATTAGCCGTTGCAGTGACCTTAGTTGTGATATGAGCTGTTGACGTCACCGGTGACAACCGACTAGACCCACTTGTATCTGATCCGCTACAGTTCTGTTAGTTAAAAAACAAAGGCACACACGTTAATCATGCTTCGCGGAATCAGAGTACTTGCATCATCATTCGTATGAGATTATAAGGAGAAAAAAAGAAAAAAAGAAAATGAATTCAAAGTATAAGCAGTTACAGGGAGCGCGTAGGAGATGTCACAAAAGCACTCTCAATTCAATTATGTTTGAAAAAAGGTATCGTGTAAACGATGGAATATTTCAGGACGTTTGTACGGAGGTTAGAACGTACCTGATTACCGCACGTGGACGTTGTTTCGACTTTCAATTCTGGCTGAACTATAATGCAAGATTCTTGCGTGCTGTGCCAGGAATTGGGTTCCTCTGTGATCGTGGTTAGCGAAGGTTCAGCGTGTAACCTAGAGTTATCAATTTTGTACGATCTTCTCGGTGGCGCAGGTGGCTTCGATCTTCTAACAATCGGCGAGGCAGGAGGGGTTGGCGTTGAAATACGATCTGGATGGTCGTTGGGTATTACTTCTGGTGACGGTCCAATCAACGATAACAAAATTGGAAAGAAGAACAGTCCGTTGACCAGACCAATTCCAATCAGGCACAAGAGTACCAGGAAAAAGTATCTGACGATGAAATCGAACTCTGAGAAGGCTAACATCGCGATCGCCAGCAACGTTGTCAGAGCTCCATGAATTACGGGCGCGTACATGTGTTCTAAAGCTAGACGGATCCTTCGATCTCTGCTTCCGATACTCGTGACGAAGCTCTGCAAAAATGAAAGTACAGTTAGAACGGCGACAAAACGAGAACTCGGGTTGTTTAACTGGTATCGAGCCTGTACCAACCAGACAAATGTGCACCGTGAAATGTACGGCGATTCCAACGCTGACAACCAACAACACAGCCGGAACGGCGCTCAGTTTGATGTCGCAGAGGCCCATAATACCGAGAAGTTGTAAGACAACCCCGGCCAAACAAGTCCCGACCAGCAGAGCTGCCCACAGATTCAACAACAGTATTCCAACGACTGTGACACTGGCCGCTAGAGCAGCGAGCAAAGCGATTCCTAGACAACTTCTCAGATCCATGTACTGTTCCCAAAATAGGAACGGTATGCCGGAGGGAAAATTTGGTAGTCCCCGTTCCTCGAATTTTCTGCACAACTTTCTTACGCTGCCAATTAGCTCGGTGATCTCTTGAGTGTCCGTCAGCTTGTGAAGATAAAATGGCATCTGCGCGTACGTCAACGGCATGCTCTTTGGAATCTTCAACTCGTGATCGTTGGTATAGATCCACTGTCTCGGTTCTGGCCTCAGATTCGCTTGTGAAGCACCGTAGGCCAACACGTCGTTCGACACCCATGCGCTCAAATAATTGTAAAAGGCTCGCGGATTGATGATCCCCTCGGAATCGACCAGCCTGACTTGGGTCACCAGCGATTTGTCGATTGGATTGTCAACGTGGCCAGTCTGCACCAACAATTTGTAAGCCAGAATAGCTTCGTCGCTGGCGTTCTTGTACCACCTCTCCTGCGTGATACAACCGGTGTTGTAGTCCTTATCGAATGCGCTTTGCAGCCCTCTCAGCCAGTCCCTGAACAAGCTCAACCAGAACTCGGGAAGACCACCGTTGTCGTTTTTGATCACGTTCTTTATCCTCATGAAGGCGTCGTGGTACTCGTACAGTAACTTCTGATTGGTAGGGTATTCAAAATCCCGTCCCGTAACGGCGTACATATTGTAGAATCCAAAGTGTTTCGCTTGAGCAGCCAGGAAAGCGTGTTCGTTGGAGTTCTGCGGGACCAGATCGGTTAGTTCCAGACCGTCGTTCACCTTGATAGCTTGCCAGACGCTGCCCGCTAAAACAGCGATCAGGATCATCATTCCGAGGACCTTGGTCGCTGGTCTGGTAACAAAAGGAGCGTAGTGCCTGGCTGCCAGCTGAGTCAGAGAGAAACTCAGACAATCGTCGTGACTGCACCCGGTCAGAGTGTCCTCCTCGCTACATTGTTTGTCCAGGTCCACCTCGATGTTTCCACCGACCCAGGACTCGTTCTGCGCGTTCTGCGACGTCAAGATCTGCGTGCATGTCTCGCGTCTTTCCGGTGGAATCGCCCTGGTCACCGTTTGCTTCGCAGCCCCGTTGCTCATCCGATTCGCGTACCTGTTCCTCCCTGCGTTGGACGGCAGGCAGCAACAGAATATGTCCGAACGACCGGAACGACGACGTCTCAGATCCAGGCTTACCATGGCCGGGAAAACGAGCAACATGGCGGCCAGATTGAACAGCAACAGTATGCCGGCTTGCAGGCAAAAGACTCGAAGCGCGGGAATCGGAATGATAGCTGCGGCGAAGAACGCCGCAACGTTACTAAGACCTGCCAGAAGGACGGATAGACCCATCCTCTTGAGAACCACGCCTGTTTGTTCTCCGCTGGGCACCTCGTTCACCGAGAGCTCGGCGTACGTGTGCGTCAATAGGAACATGTCGTGAACACCGAGACCCAGGGCTAGGAAAGGAACGATCTGTGTGGTTGCTGCGTTGAAGGGGATCCCCAGGAGAGCGCAGAACCCCAAACCAGCAGCCACAGTCGCACAGATCAGCATCACGCCTGCTATTCCAACTCCAGCTTGCGAACGCACCGGATCCTTCCATCGAAGAAGCACTATACCAGCGTACAGTAACTGTAACAAAACGATTGCTCGAGACACGTTGCTTCGTATCAGCTGAAAGAATCACGAGAAACTATACTGACCATCAATGTGCAACCAATAACGATCTTCATAACGGACAACTCGCTGTACTTGCCGAGCATGTCGTTCATGGTGGTCGTGCTGAACGCGTACAAATTGTACGGAGCCGAACCGTTCGCATCCAGATGTTTTTTCACCTGATTGCTGAACGCCCGTTGCCAGGTCTCGAGCACTTGGGCCGCCTTCTCCTGGGACCAGTCGATGTGATGCACCTTGTAGGTGCCGGCGAAGAAATCGTAAAGCTCTCGTTCTCCCATCAGCT
Source organism: Stelis phaeoptera (assembly GCA_943735885.1). Taxonomy (NCBI): domain Eukaryota; kingdom Metazoa; phylum Arthropoda; class Insecta; order Hymenoptera; family Megachilidae; genus Stelis; species Stelis phaeoptera. The sequence continues at coordinate 5,147,293 of OX030939.1, read as the reverse complement.
GCACAACGGTCTGCAGCGCAGCTGCACGGGTCAAGTGACCAGTCTTATTGTGTTTGGCACCGCCGACCAGCAGCTCCTCAGGCCAGTGCATATATTTCGCCGCGAAACCGTAACAGCCACCCGTTAATTCGGCCCCTATGTCTGGTACCTGATGAGAGAAATCGTCGAGATATAATATTCAATTGAATTTTCTGTTGGATTTTAAACAAAATACTCGATGCTTCAAAATTCGATTAACTTATCAATTTAAGGGTATAGGGGGAGTTGAAATAAAACTGACTGAAGGACGAGTTTTCGTTGTTGGTGTGCATGTTAACGTGACACGCATGCGCTTCTATGCGCAGTATGTTCGTTTATTTCCCTAGGCTCTCAAGTTGCGCAAATCCGAATTTCGGACGTAATAACGAGAAAAATGCATTATAATTATGATATTTATATTCTAGAGAAATGTGCCCATCGCGCTACAAGCCCTTTTTTTGAAAAATTGTACCAAAAGAAATTTCTTCTACAAGAACGTACACTTTTATTTTTCACAAAGTTTTGAAATTCAAATTGCAAAATCGGCCTCTGTAGCGCGATGCGTAATGGTATAAGGAATATTAAGAAACGAAAATCATCAAGAAATATTGCTTCTTCGCCACAAAATTTGGAAAATCACCCTCTCTGTCACAGCACCGTTGGAGAGACAAGGATCTATCGATCCTTCTTCGGGAACTTCCTACTTTTTCTTAATATTAATATAATATTAATGCTGTTTAAAATTTTCTTTCGAAAGAAGAGAGAAGATTTTATGCAGCGTAAGGTAGGAAACCAAACGCCTGGATTTGGAATATAATCGATTATATGATATGACTATATAATAAGTATTTCTTCAAAGTATTTGGTAATTATGAAAGATATTATTTACTTAACAAAAATAGATGGTAAAAGGAAAACAAGAATGGTAATTGCACAGCTTTGGGTATTAATGGATTAAAACAGAAATTATTTGATCTTCCTTTAAAGAGTTATTATCTTTCAGGTTTCATTAAAATAGACACTAACGAATCGTGAATTGTGTGACCATTATTACCGAGGATCAGCCACTCCACAGACTATCCTGTCCACGTTATTTATCTTGGCATGATATAGGGAGCCATTGGACAAGGTCCAAGCAACTAGCGTTGGTATGCTTCCTTTTATAGGTCCCCATAAAATCTCGCTGTGAGGTCCGTAACACCCTGGGCCACCCTCTGTCGACTCTCACTTACGATCACGTTTTTATCATTTCTTTGTCCACGAAAGGAGCGCCCTTTTCAATTCTTTTGACAGGTCAAAGAATTCCTAACGTAACTTGACGCGGTTTCAATTCTTAGATTCTCAATTATTTGGTTTGCAAGGGATCGAATACAATTTTCTGATGGTAAGCAGTGGGAAAATTTAATTTTATATATTTCACGATAAATTTCTCGAAGGTACTTCATCTGTGATTATCAAATAGTAGGTGGAAAAATATTTTTGCGATAACATTTTATAGCTATAAAATTCTTTTGATTAATTTATCAAGAAATCGTGCTCCATTGAATGTATGATTATAAATGCAATAAAAAGAGAAAATTACCATTAACTCATTTTTTTCCAAAAGTGGACTTATACCGCTTAAAAAAAAACGACTCACGTATAAGAAACAAATAAATAAATGAATGAATTTATAAAAAAATTATATTTGTACGTGAATTTAAAGATGTTCTTTTAATTGCAGAGAAAGATTCGTTCGATTTGATTTCAACAGAAGAAACTAATGCAATTTACTGTTTGCAGATCTCGATATCGTTTCTTTCTTTTGCTTCGTTATGCAATGGAACAGGAGGGTCACGGACCTCGTGATGTGACACCCGGGTGCCAGCACACGAAGCGCACAGGTAACACTAGAGCCCACCCACAACGATTATCGCGTGTCCCGGGTATCGATTCGCGTTGCCGTGATCCGTTATGATATCTTGCTGGCTGATTCGTTTTTTCTTTTCTTTCGGAAACCGATTCGACGACGTTCATCCAAAACAAATCGTTGCTCCGAGAGAATTCGTGGCAGCGAGCGCTAAATTATGTTATATTATATTATGACATTTATTTTTTAACCTCGACACTGCTGGTACCCACGCACCGATGTCGTCGAAATTTAAAATTTAGGAATTTGATATTTGGAAATTTGGAAATTTGGAGATTTGAAATTTAGAAATTTGAAATTTGGAAAGTTGGAAATATGAAATTTAAAAATTTGAGATTAGAAAGTTAGAAATTTGAAAATTTGGAAATTGAAAGTTTAGAAATTTGGGATTTGGAAATTTGGAACTTTGAAAACTTAAAATTTAGAAATCTGATATTTGGAAATTTGGAAATTTGAGGTCTGAAAGTTCGAAACTTGGAAATTTGGAAATTTGAGATTTGAAAGTTCGAAATTTGGAAATTTAAGATTTAAAAATTTGAGATTTGGAAAGTTGGAAATTTGAGATTCGAAAGCTCGAAATTTGAAACTGGAAATTTAAAATTTAGAAATATCCAAACGAAAAGTCCACTGTCAGTCCCCAGGAACATAAAGTATATAAAATAAAATTGAGATATTGAACACTCTATACTTCATATGTAAATATTTCATCACCCTGTGGATTAATATGTTTTCTATTAACACAACATAAAAGTCATAATGTAAGTCATAACTTATCAAAATTTCATTAAAATATCTCCGATACAATTAAAGTTACAGATTTTTGATCTGCTCGTGACACCGGTCGAACACACGGCGGAAAAAAAAAAAAGAAAACAAGAAAAGCGTGCCAGTAGGTTCGTTGACGTTTTGTGACACGCATAGCTTTCTGTTCGTGGAATTACATAACGTCGGAGACATCCACGTCCGAATCACAGACAGAATCATGATCGTCGACGCCCGACTCTTTGTTTGGTATGCCTGCACCGGTATATCCGGTAGCATCCGATGCTACGCCCCCGATAATTTATGGCCAACGTGAAACGAGAATCGGCCTCTATACGATCGTGGAATATCAGATGCTTTATACACACGAAGTAGGCGACGAATTCGCGTCGACGAAAAAGGGATGACAAACGGTTGCAATTCAAAAATTACCATACACCTTGTTTCCTTTTCGTTTAATTCGCCGATATTTCATCCATGCTGGCTGACTTGTTGCCGAGGTCTCGTGAATCTTTGAACCCCCGTGCGGGTAACCAGATATTCAAACATTCATTTGGATATTTTACGTTTTTATAAAAATATCCTTAAAATTCGTAACGGTAAATGATTCTTTTAACCACGAAATTTATTATTTTAATTTGGAATGAAATATTTAGGTAAAGCGAAAAGAAGTGTCGACAATTTCCATAGTTAATTTCCATAGGCAACCTTTCGATGCCTCTTTTATACAATTCTGACTGCTTTAACTTGAAGCGACATTTCATTTCGTTTTACTAAAGCAATCATCGAAAAATTTTATTTCGAATAAAAAAGAAAACGATGGTATCGTTTCTTTTTTTAACTTTGACATCGGGGATTTTGTTTCGAATAAAATGTAATGTATAATACAGATCAAATTATGAGAAGTTTAAGTCAAGGGCTGGTTTCGGGTCAATTTAGCAATTTTTGTTTGCTTTCATGAAAACGAACTGTGCTTATCAACAGTTATCTCGGAAACTATTGGTTGAATTGAATTCGATCCTTTTTTATTTTAATCCATAAACATCGACCTATTGTACTGACGGTTCATTTCCCATCCAAAGTGCGATAAAATCATCTCACGACATCCCATTACAAAACCACCCTGTATCGAATCCCCTCAAAAATATTTCAAACACCATAAAATGATCCGAATTTCTAAAATTTCAAAGAAAGAAAAGCAACTTCCATTTTTATTCCATTTAATAGCAAAAAATTATATTGTAAAATTCCAAGGTTTTTGATTTCTTCTCACGACGTTGCAGCAGTTCAAATATCGACAATCTTTCGATCGAAATTTAACGTTCCTTTAATTTTGCAAAGTAGCATGTCTGCCGATCTAATAACTAAAGTATTTCACATAAATCTTTCCTTTCAAACGTAAATCAACACAAGGGCGTCCATAGAATTAATATTCAAAACAGTTTTGTTATACTTCTTTAGGACATTATTTTACATTCATCTTTTCTTTTTCCAACAGCCTGATTTAAACGAGACCCATACACCATCTTCATGCAACGAAGGGACTGCCCGCAGCTACACTCGAAATGTTCCAAGGCACCGTGGGCTGACTTGCTCCACGTGGCCATTAAGTGTAATTACCTTAAGTAGGGGCGCGCGTATGCAATATGGAAATAGAAGTAGAAATAAGGGAGAGGGAAATCGTTTCGAAAGGATAGGAGTTCTCTCCTCTCCTTTCCGAGATCGGGCGACATAAATCCACGCTTTCAATTATACGAAATTAATTGACCGCGCCTTGTATCTCCTCCTCTCCTGCGATCCTTCTTTCTTTCTTATCATTCCTTTCTCTTTGTCCGGATACTTGCCTGCAACACGTCTCGGTTATATCGCGTGGCAAATCATGTAACGTGCATTTATATGTATAAATTTCATTGTATCTTTCGTCTGGTCCTTTGTGCACGGTTCTCGTCCTTTTAACGGTATAACGAAGACGTGATATATCCGCGGATGTGTTCGAAAAAAGAAAGGAAAGAGGAAGAAATTGAATTTTACGGTGGTCGTGTCTGTGTAAGATGAAACAATACACTTTGGGGAGTTGGCTTTGGTTGAAAATTAAAGGACCGAGAATTGAAATACCTTCTTTTTATTATTTGACTATATCAGAGGTGGGAAACCTTTTTACGATTAGAGGCCACATTTAAATTAGGCGGTAATAAAGAAGGCCGCTATAATTTTTTATATTTCACTGTTGGTATTTTTATTTATTATCCAGATTTTTTAATTTTAATAAACAATTATATATTTAAATACCACTTTAAATAAAAATGATATTAGTAGAAGGATTTTTAAATAAATTTATTTCGTTTTAAAGAAATATAATAGAAAAATAATAATATTAAGTCGTGATCTGTATAATTAAATATTAATTAATACAGGAGATAGCTTTTATGAAGGCCGCACAAGAAACTCACGGAGGCCGCACGTTCCCCACCTCTGGACTATATTGATTAGTACACTAAATTCGATAAAATTTTTGTAAATTAGAGAACAGACCGAGTACTATCTTTGTTTGTTTGAACTAAGAACCGGCCATTCTGTGTTAAGAATATTAATGAAGCATTTATATGGTTAATTTTGTCAGACTTTAAGCTTTAAATTGATATATCATAAGTGCTATTTTGTAATACTTTTATGTCATTAAATTATGTCAGAATTTCTATATGTTTCAGAATCATATTGTATACAGAATATTGACGGAGGGTTTATGTCGTTATATTCGTCAGACTTCGAGTTTTAAATTGGCATATCGTAAATGTTATTTCGCGATACTTTTATGTCATCAAATTGTGTCAGAATTTCGAAATTGACGCGTGACACGAGACTTTTGGTTTTAAACATCCCTTGCGTACGATGTTCGCTAATGACTGTCTGTATTTCTGCGTAACAAAAGGGTTTAATGACACTGACAGGACCGGTACACGATAGTGACGGCACCGAGAAAGCACACGACTTTCTGTTTTATTATATTTATACCTTTGACCACGATCCACGCGACGTGCGTACACGTACATTATTGTTTCCCCTTCCACTTCCTGTTTCAAGTATTTCTTTGTACGAAAATATCTTTCAACGGATACTGTTTTCAACAAAATTTGTAAAAAATTCTGAAAAATTTCAGAATACTGAGTCAAATACTGAGAAATTTCTAACGATAAAAACATAAACTCGAAAGGGAATCTTTCGCTTTTGTGTTCACGATGGGTTAATTTATCTAATATTCACAATTGCAAGTTTCCCCTAAACGCGGTGCCCGGGGCAAATGTTTCGTTTGCCCGGAGCTAACGGCGGCACTGAAAAGTCACGGCTACGGGATTTCTAGTATCAGCGACGGTAAAAGTCATTCAACGATTTACTGTCACGTGAAAAAGGAATCGGCATTCTCCTTCGATTTTGCGCGACGAGAAATTCTCGATTTCGATCGCGACATACGTACCGTACGTACATACGGGCAGCCCATTGGGTATGCTCAATTAAATATTCATTACTGCAGTCGCCGGCTCCGGAATATTCTTCGAACATCAAAGCGGAATCGACGTCGCTGTCCGGGACCTACCGGGCTCGCTACGTGCACGCAACCGGTCGTCATCGGCCGCAGAATTCCAAGTGGCCTCTTATTATTCTGGACATTGATCCTATCAACGGATCTTAGCGTCCAACCTTCCCTATATTGTCTCATTGTCTCAACAATTCCATTGCTACGAGCTGGTATTTTTCATAGTAGAGGAAAGTCGTCTAATATGGCAAAGCTTAACCCAGCCCTCCCCAAAAGGAATATCACGACACCGTGCATTTATTGCTTTTAACACTTTACCGATTGACAGTTTATTTATTTGTCGGTAAAGCGTTGAATATGTATTAAATCGTACCATGGTGTAAAGGGTCTTTAATAAGAGGTACGGAAAATCTATCTTTATGTAAACATAAAGAAACCAGATGGACGTAGCATATTTATCAGAGATTGAATACAGATATATTTTTAGGTTCCAGTATTATACTGGTATTTATTTCGACTTTAAATATCGGTATTTTCAAATATACATTATCGTAAAAATATAATTTTTTCCAAATTTCGGCAAACTTTAGAAATAAACTGATTTTATTTCTTTTTTTTTTTACCCCTTTTTAGTCTCCCCAATTCGCAACTTTTCCGCGGTATTACGACTTGAAAAATATATTCTGAATTTACTATCCGCAGTCTGACGATAATCACCTAAGTTAATAATTCGCAACAGTCCATCTTTATTTATCTGCTATGCATTTTAGAATTTCATTCACCTGCTTTTGCTAAAGCTCTAATTTATTCACGTAGTCGCTTTAATAACGTCATACCGGTATTCACAGCATTCGGTTTCTTTTGAGATAATAGTGTTTGTTTATAATATTTTTAATACCTGTGCGGGAGTCGTCGAAAAAAAAACGATAACTTTCCGGACGGAACTCCACGCGCGACAATGACCGCTTGATCGAAGAAGGATTTGGTGTTTAGGTAGATTAAACGACTGCGCCGTGTGATTGATTGGAACGAAATTTTAACGTAATGACGACTATTCGCGAAACGGTCCGACACCCATCCGTTACAGTGTCAAAATATAAGGTGTACCGAAAGCGGGGGGGCCGAGGATTAGATCCGTGGATAACGGCAATTCCGAAACAATACCTAAGTTTCTAATTAACGTTAATGTTTATGTCAGAAGCGAAAGATTAAGTACTTCGTTATTTCATCGGCCTCGGAAAAGATAGAGCCAATTTGTAACAATAATTACGATCGCCCTTCTTCTTTTATCCTTTTTCGCAATTCAATCGAAATTTTGCCGGTTGTCCACGTTCCATGGCCGATATCAAAAGCCGACGTGACTAACGCGTGTATCAATAATTACGAAGGACTTTCACCTTAATCGGTCGAACACACCGAGGCTCCGTTTATTTCGGAGACAACGTTCGCTCGTTTTGGTTGCTTACCTGTTGGGATTTTTTGTTGGGCGCGGTTTCCGGACACTCCGGGTCCGCTGGGTCCAGGCAAGGTTTGCTTTGGTAGCCGTTCGTTATCCCGGCCCTCTTCATGTAGTCCTCCAGAATTTTGAAGGGAAACATGAACTGAAGCTTCTTCATCTCGTCCAACATCCCGAATGGATTGAGATTCGTCCACTGGACCGGTTTGTTCGTTTGCGTTCCGCTAATTAATAAATTATTCAATTCAATTTCTACTATTAGATCTCTGATTATTATCATTGGGGAGATTATGATTATGATTGGATTTTTTGTTATGGTCCGATTTAAAAAGAAAAAAGTTACTTTGTTTAAAAGGGTGTCTAGATTCTTATGGATAGGGCTGTATACAGAGCAAGACCTTATCTTTGTTATTTGTAAAGAAATGCAAAAAGTCTATCAACATAGTAATAATTTCCATTTCTGCTTTTGTTCTTTTTTCTTTTTAATGAAAGATTTTCTGAGAGTTCACATTCATCTAAGAAACTGTATTACTGCTGTGTCGTGGTCCCTTCGATACCATGTAACTTTTGTTAATAAACATTTTTCATATTTTAGAACATAATTGGAATTAACTAATCGGGTACGAGTTCATGATTTTACAAAATGTAGAAATATTACAAAATCCTAAAAATTATTAATACGCAAAGGAAATAGGTGTTTTTTATTGTACTTACGGTATGTGGACAGGGTATTCCGGTCCCAGGAGTTTACTGCCTTCCCAGAAACAGTCGAGGGGCGTAATGATGGCGCACGGTATGATACTGTCGAAGATCTAAAAAGCATCGATCGATTAAAAGCAAAAATTCTCAAATAACTTTATTTCGTGTAAATTGAAAGATTTCGAAACGGTCGACAGATTATTAGGATAAACTTCCATAAACTTCCAAAAACGACAACCTTCTGATTTTGCTGAAATTTTGTATATAGCTTTTTTTTATCTAATAAATAAGATTCTCAAATGGATTTTGGTCGACGCGGCCCCCTCAGCCCCCAACCCCCTTCAAAGGTAAAATTGTTTTTGTTAATTATTTCATAAAGTGTTAATTGTACAGAAAATGTTGTCGAACAAAAAATGAAGCTCGTAAAAAGATCTACAAGCCCCCATCAAAAACTAACCCAAACCTACTCGGACAGTATTTTCATGTAGACAGTATGTAAAGGTTTGCATGGTTTTAAATTGGCTGAAATTTTGAAAATAGGTATAAGAATAGGGAAATATAAATTAATGCGATTCATTCTTATATAATAATCGTAGAATTACTAGCAACGAAACACAATGGATAAAACTACGTGTTACATTTTGTGTCATAACAGCCAAAATAATAGATTCACGTAAAAAATGTATATAACCTTTTTTATGGAGCCTTTTATGGGCTTCATTTTTTGTTCGAAACTTTTTTCTCTAAAATCAATATTTTCGGAAATATTTAGTAAGAACTGTCAAAACTTTGAAAGGCGCTGGGTGGCAAACGAAGCTTTGTCGCCAAAAATCCTTCTAAGGACTTTCTTCTCTAATCAAGGATAAGATTTTAACAAAAACTTCAGCAAAATAGGAGGGTTGTCGCTTTCGCAAGTACACCCAATTATAATCGAGTGAAATATAATTTTCATCTGTCAGAAAAGGAAATTATCGTGTCCTAATATATTCAATCAACAGGATTACTTAATGGCGGAGTCGTGCGTGGTCTTGGCTCCGATTTACGATGAATATCTGCTTTTCTTCGATAGTGGACACTAACGATCGCCATAAGGTTTTTTCTTGGTACCGGGGGCATTATGAGAGGCCACCTATGAGTTCTGAGAAATTCGAATAGGGCGGTCTCTCAGGCGAAGCGTTTCGTTTTTTCGGCTCTCTTGATTTACGAATAATATGAATTTGGATAGATTTCGGGGAATACCGTGGCACCGTTTCGATACCCGAAGATCCTACGGGAATAATTGCGATCGAAAATACATCGGGTGCCTTTCGTATTCGTTCGTTCTTTTTTTTTTTTTCGATTTTTTTTGCTAACCCATTAGCGTTTATTGTGTTCGTTTTATCGGTAACTTTGTATAGACGGTAATTTCAAATATTATGACAGTGCAAAAAGTGAATTATTATGTTAATTCTAATTTATTTGAAATTAGCTTGGCTTCTAACAAGGAAGGGCACGGAAGTGTCCTCCTCCGATTTTGATGAAACTTCGTAGGTTTGTTAAACAGGCAAAGATAAGACACTATCTCCATCTATATTAACCATCCTGTTATTATACACAAAAAACCATAAAACTTTCCTATTAGAAGTTTTAATAATATCTCGTATGGTTTTCGAGATAGCACAAGTGCATCGAAATTTTAAGGGGTGGTTCCATCCCTTAAAGTCGCGTCTCAGCCGATAAAAAAAATACGTGTCTCTTATTTTTGCCTGTTTAACAAACCGACGAAGTTTCGTCAAAATCGGGGGAGGACACTTCCGTGCCTTCCCTTGTAAATGAATTTTATTTTGGAAAAGAAAAGAATCATAGCAAAGAAATGAAAATCTGTCTGATGTACCTTTCCCTGTTGGAATTAATTCTAATCTTCCTTTGATTAGAAAATTAGCAGATTTCGAAACACAAAAACTCTGACACGATTTGATGACACAAAAGTATTGTAAAATAGCACTCGGGACAAATGCAAACAATCGAGCAATGATTTCTATCTTGTCGCCGGAAAAATCTAAATAGAGTTTAATTAAATTAAAAATTCCCGCAAAATAATACCTGTAGACTATCAATTCGAAGTTTAAAATTACACAAAAATCACTATATTATATTATATTATCTAACCGTTTGATCAAAGAAACATTTCTCGCTCGTTCGCAATCAAGTGATTAAATTATCAGAATGTTGCTGCTCGGTGTATTCGAATTATCTTAAAGAAAACTGTAAAAATTAATTACTCCGATTTGAATATTCCTAGCAGTCCTAATCGAAACATCAAAGGATACGGAGAGAAAAAGATTGGCAAACGAAAACCTTCTGTCAGACGCGAACGTAGGAAAAAGGGAAACTCGTCTAACGAGGAGGAAAGATTAAAGCTAAATGAACGACGGTGCAATTAGCCGGTTGTAATAACAGGTCATGCGTGGACCGTGCTGTTGCTCCTCTTTCGTCCTTATTATACGCAAATGCGAGCAAAGACCAGTAAATAGGAATTTTATGAGCTCGTTGCCCTTGTTCATCCTTTCTCCGCACACCGCCTTTCATTGCTCTAACGTTCAATCGATAACTCGTTCCGTTTGGGCCCCTTTCTCGCGGTGGTCCCCTAATGACTGAATTAATTCGAAAAGATCGAAGGATCAAGCGATCTTTGATTAGCGATTGAATTCCGGTTCGGCTACAAATGCTCGGCGAATAAACGTGATTGAACATTTGTCAACAGAAATTCTTTGTAAAGTTAGATTTTTGTTCGTTAATCTTCTTTACTGGAATTATTTGCCGTGTTGTTACTTTGGAAGGAAAAATATTTTACATAAAATATCTTTCTGATTCTAATCTTAACACATCTTTTGTGTTAACTCACCATTTTCTGCATTTTTAATATTAAAAACTCTGCAACTGTGTATTTTCGTAAATGTAATTAGAGTCTCAAAGGTTGGCCGCGGTAGGACTGCGATTCACGTCACCCGCAAAAGTTAAGTAGATTAGGTCTCTATACAATAAAAACTAGGCTCGAGCAGTTTTGTGTTTAAAGCCTGGAATTTTGTTTTCTATCGTAATATGTAGATTTAAATATTACACTCGATGATGTAGTTGAAAGATTACTTCATTTCGAGGTATGCATCTAAATCTCCAGTAAACATGAAATAATTTTCAAAAATTCATTTACAGAAAATAATGGAGATTCTATCGTTCTAATTAATATTTAACGGTACAAGACAATTCAAAAGAAATGTTATACAGAACAGTACAAGTTAAACTTATTTTGAAGAAAATTCGAATAGAACGATAAAAATCAATGCTTCCTTGGGAATCGAGACGCGATCAGAATCCCGTAACCATCGTTCGAACTTTTCTAATGGAAATCGAGAAGTCACGGTGTACGTAGAATAAAATCGATATCGTAGCTTGCGATTCGAATACACGAACAGCACGATCTCTGTATGGCCGACACATGCACGTGCTCGCACATCAAGCTTAGATATAAAGTGGTGGTAGTTTTAAATTACCTGGTCGATGTAGTGCATGTCGAAGTTGGGTATGTTCAGCGCGTAACACATGTCTTTCAGCTTCCACGTGCTGCAAGCGACACAAAACACATGGATCAGTACAAGTTTCGCATCCCTCAACCCTTTCGCTCCGAGGAACGTATACATACGTCCTTGAGAAAGGATTTTTAAATTTCTACAAATATATAACATTTCTTTTCTTAACTTTTTTTTTTTAATGTAGTATCAGTTCACTTTTGGAAAAAATGAGTTAATGGTAATTTTCATAATCAAAAGAATTTTAGCTATAAAATATTTTTTTTTGAAAGTGGAATAAGTCCATTAACTCCACCTATTTGTCATGCTAATTGTAAAGGAGAAATAAGTTTAAAATATAAATTTATTTTTTATTTTTAGTTGTCTCAACGAAGTAATTACATTTTACAGTTTATTTATATCTTCTTTTTTTTAATATAACTGAAATTAATTCTTAATAAACTTGATTATTCGTGTATTTACATGTCTTCATTTTAAAAAGTCCATTTCAGTAAAGTTAATGTCTATAAAAACACGAACTTAAATTTCCTCATGTTCTTATTTCTTGTAATATAATATGTTATTATTGAAAGTGATACAAGTCCATTTGTAATAATATAAGCTAACGTTTGCCAATATTTTTTAATTAATTCAAACGCAAACCCTTAAATATCTCCGAGATGTATGAAAAAATGGACTTACACCATTTTCAGAAACAACGGCTCAAATCTGAATTACGAATTGCAATATGATTCCAATTTCTAGAGAAGTGCAATTGACTTGAATTTTCGTATTACAGGCTAACCGACGCATCATTTATCGGCCGACCTTCGTGGAACGAAGAGACGAAGAAAAGAAAGAAGAAAAAAAAAAAGGGGCTTACATTTCGAACAGGTGTACGGTGACCTGCGTCGCCGCCTTCAGGATCGCTAAATGTTCCTTGAGTGCGGCAGGGTGCAAAATATTCGCTCCGGAATGCCTTGGCGTTTGGATGACGAGTTGATGCGTCGAGGCGGCCGCTTCGCCCAGTGCTTCCGACGCGTAGGTCAGCTCTTTCTGTAGCCTTCCACCCTCTACGATAAAAAAAAATAAATAAAAGAACAATACAAACGCTAAAGAACGCGTGAATTTTGCTGACGAAAAGAAGAAAAGAAGAAGAAGAAGAAGAAAAAAAAAATTCATCTTATCCAACCAACGAACGGTCTTTGGGCTAAATATCGTACGAATCTAAAAGGAACAAAACGGACGGGCATTCTTTTCGCTTCGTGTAATCGTTTCTTGTGATTTTTTGCGATTCGTCAAACGTTCGCCGCGTCTAAAATACAGGTTTGGAACGCAGTTGTCTTTCTTCAAAGGGAAACTCCACTACCCAGGGCCTTTTGGTCGAAGGGAGGAACTGACGTTGAAGCTTCAGCCCGAGGGATACGGTTGGTCGCTTTTATTCGCGACTCGTGCCACTTTCAAGCTTTCGACGGGCCTGCTGATGTTTATACTCCGAACGATTCCCCGAACATCGTGAACATCGTGGGCTGGTCCCGGTGTCGTAACACACCGTTTCTACGGCTTTACGGATATACCAAGAAAAATTTCTGGCAGCCTACCAATGAAAACGTTCCCAGAAGAAGACATGGAAATAGCTCTGTTATGATTCGAAACGTCGCGTCGCCCTAAACCGGACCAGCTACACGACAACCCCGTACATCTTATCCAAATAAGTTATCAGGGGTATTCAACGTTCCGAGTTTGTTTGATTTATTAACTTGACAGTTTCTTTTGTTCGAAATTTTCACGTCGTTCCACGGAAGAAACGTTCTGAGGATCGAATATGCAGGATCCTCGAACGAGACTCGTCGTTAGAGCAGTTAACACGTTGACTAATGTGATCGCATGTGAAATTTTATACAATCTAACGTTTAAACACACAGGAGCTATTATTCCCAAAATTAGTGAGTATAAAGAAATTTCTTTTACAATATTTCAAAGCTTTACTATACCAGCATGCGAGAAAATAGTTTCGGTTTTACAGGTGGGCCTGTATATTTTTTTCTTTCAAAAATAAAACTTATGGTCCACTTACGGGTTAATCTTGCAATTTCATACCTCGCATTACCAACGCTGTACAAAGTTTGCCTTCCCTTTCGTTTTATTATTAATTACTCGATTACGTATTGAGACGAATGTTTCGCATCAACCTAATACCATTGTCACGGAGAACAAACACATAGCGGCATTCGACATTCCACGAGGGAACAGAAGGAAGAAAAAAGAGGAACAGTGGAAAAGGAAAGGTCAAACGTGCGCAATCAGGTTCCCTTCTTCTTCACGCCACCTTCATTACTGTTAGTCCCTCGGAAGGTTTACGGTCAGGGTATCTGTCCCTGTTACCCAGGGTCGGTCACGATGACCGTTTCCTACCTTGGAACAGTATCTTTTCCTCGTGCATCCACGTTACACGTTCTCTCCTTCTTTGGAACTATACATTACGTAATGCCTCGTAACGACTTTCATTAACTCACGTCACGATATACGCGTTCGTTATATGTATAAACGCAAGAGTCTATAGATCGGAGCTTTGATAAATACCGGTGATTATTCATGATTAATTAGCCGGCTCGTTTTACCGGACAATCGTTCAAACGGTCCTGTTTTACAGCTCCTTTTATCGACAATTTTATTAGCCCGTTATTAACTCGAACGTGTTTACACAGAAACACCGACAAGGCTGGGACTCTTCTTCTCTCGGTCTGGTCGTTCCCCTAAGCGTAGAACGTGTGTCGTTTAAGAATTGTTGCTTGGAATAATTAATGATTCTTTACACTTCGAAAGATGGAAAACTATTACATTTAACCCTTTTAAGATTACGAGGGGTGTTAGGCTGGTGTAAGAACCCAATTTTTGTGCAAGTTTGCAGACGAGTAGGAGACCTTGAGATACTAAATTTGATTAAATAATATTTTTATTGTTTCTGAAGCAATACAGAGCAAACTTTGTAATCAAGATTATGAAAAATGGTAAAATAGTACAATGTTGAAAGGGTTATTGTAACATTATACAGAAATTTTCTATGAAAATTTATGCAGCTTCTAGATACAAAAGATGTGGCACTTAAGGGGTCAGTATGGATTTATTGCACATATTTTCAAGAATTTTTTTCTCACAGTAAAATTTATTTTTACGTTTTAACATTTTTATACGTAACAGTAGAGGTTTGAAAGTAAATGAAAACAAATTTTTTTTTTATTTATCTTGGTGATATGGCTGCTTGAAGTTAGCCCTGCTTTCACCTTGTCGACACAAAATCTGGACTTTGGACCATTCGAAAACAAAAAACCAAGTATTTTATTATATAGTGGACAAAACAAAACAAAATGCCGTACTCATGAATATTTCAACCTTTTTTACAACTGAAATTGTTTAAAAACAGGGTTAATCCCTCAAAATTTGAGCCCAATCCGTACAATAGTTTTCTCAAAATCATGAGAAAAACGAGTTTAAAAGCCTGGTTCATACATTATTCCTTCAGCTTCTTCAAAAACTCAATTTTCTTGATTTTTGAAAATGACAAATTTTGCGAAAATAAATCCATACTAACCCCCTTATCTTTAAGTCCCATACAGGATTACCGTTCTATTAGGTAATCATGTATGGGACTCTCGAAAGATCTCTATTCGACCGGTCGAAATTCCGTGACAGGGAAACCCGTGACGGGTACAGTAACCCAGGCCGTGATTTCTTCACGCCGCCCTCATTATTGTTCGTCCTTCGAGGTTTACGATCGCGGTGGTTCGTCCATGTCCCTCAAATTGGTCACGACGAAGCCCCGGCTACGTTCGTTTCCATTCCTATACACCTTTGACTATCGACTGGAAAGGGACCGCCCGTTGACTCTGTCCGACCAGCTGGTTCTCCGTCAATCAACCCCTCAGGGACGTCGCAAAATTCTTCGGCGTCAACTATGCGTGTCGTTGCATACGTTATTATTATGATTTATTAGCGAACCATATTCTTAGAAATCAATTTACAGCTTCGAAAATTAATCTGATCTTTCTATTTCAACAGTTTCTGTATATGTATGTTCCAACGTTAATATTAGTTATTGGAAGTTTCTAATGTTATAAGAAGTGTACAGATCGTCGATATGTGAATAACCTCTAGAGTACGGAGGTTGGCAGCATGAGGAAAACCCTAGATCCATGCGACGAACGGAGGAAAATCATTGAGGAGTTAAGAAGAAAATATTAAAATGCTTCATCGTCGATACACAGCACAAATTTCATTCTTGAGAGGGTTTCCCTAGGGAATATGGTACCATAGGGTGAAAATGTCTAAATACTCGTGTTTATCAAATGGATATAAATTGGGTAAGTTACTGTGGTAAAGTATAATTCCCAGTAACTTTCAAGTACAAAACGAATAGTGATGTTTTCTTCTCCTATATCACCATTTTTCCTAGGGAAGTCTGTCACTACCGACAGTGTACAATGGAGAGCATGGTAATCTTCCCTAGGGAAAATGATGATGTGAAGAAGTCTGGTATTATTTTATCTTACATTACTAATTAGAAATCGTTAAGCCGAATACTCGTCACGTTAAATTTAATCCAAATCTCACCTAGGTTTAGTGCTTAGCAATTCTCTAATATTAACGATAGAATATAAATCATTTTAAATTGTTAGAAGGGACACCTAGTACTGAATATGCAGACATTGTAAACCGTCAACCATGTAAATACGGTATGCCATTGTTCCAAGGAATGAATAGAATTGAAATCGTGGTAGTCCGACAAAACTACAACCGTTACTTTTGCAATCCTTCATCCACAATGAATACTATTATATATTATTAACAATATAATACCGGTAGCGATTGCATATAAGCCTATAAATAGGCTACCGGTCGGTAAAGTGTTAATAATGTTACCGATTAGTAATTAAATATAATTCAGACTTAATCTAGGTTCAATACGTAGCAATCCTTGAATGATAGGATCTTCCTTTCTATATTTTACCATTTTCCTTAGGGAAAAAGTCAATCAGACGACAATGCTTCTCGTTTGGACGAACCTGTAAAGGTTGACTTCAGTCGCAGACGGTTGAGAACCTTCTTGATAGCAGGCGACACGGGTGGTCTTCGGAGGCCGCGCCGTGGCGGAACGAGCAAATACGCCGTCGGCATTTTTGACGGTGAAATCTGACTAGGTGGGGTCCTGACGTACCCCGTGTCAGACGTCATCCTCGTGCCCTTCCTGCGTTGCTTTCCGATGAATACACGCATCCTCGGTTCGCGTTTGACAATTTGGAAGTTTCTTTTCATTCTTTTCTTTTTCAATTGGCTGGGTCAATATGTATCATTAACAATTTTCTGACCCTATCCCTTTAACTATGATAATCTAGAAACAATACTTGGTAAGTTTCTAGTATCGTGGTGACTGATAGTGGTACGTTTTTCTACGTTGCCATTTTCTCTAGGGGATATTATCATCCTCGACGCTATACATACAATTAACCTATCTCTTCCTTGGTTTGGGTTACAATTGATCCAGATGACGCACCTTTAAATTCGATACAGTGTACGCAGAAAATATTCTTAACGCTTTGACCTACAATATCGTATCACACTGGTGACGCACTGTCGTTTTAAATTTAATTCTGATTACAATTTACACAGTTAATGAATTTCCTTCATTTGTTTTAACGCTGGAGCAATAAATATTTAGCTCCGACTGACGCACCTGTCGGGGAAAATCGTTAAGCAAGGGTTAAGATTAAAATAAAACAAACACACAGTCTTCTTATATATCAAGAACACTCTATTTCTTGCAATCTTTTGCAAATGGCTAAGTAAACAAAGTAAATTTCATGGGCGTGCAAAAGCTGGTGACTAGTAACGAAACGTTTTCAACTTCCTCGTACCGTCCACGTGAAACGTATCCTAGTCGTACGTTCGCCGGAAGATGAATGAACCTGTAGAATGCGGCGGACCATCGAGCGTAATAAAGACACTACTCTCTACGCTCTACGCGAGCAAGAAACACGAGTCTTAACGGATGGAATCACGATCGAGAGAGAAGGATACACGTTAAGTAGTATACTACCTGGAGCTGGTTAAAGATCGAAAGAAGTAGAACGCGACAGAGACAGAGGAAAAGCGGCAGGGAAAAGAGGGTGAAGGAGTGATTCAGCCGAGAGAGCCGAAGCAAGAGGAGAAACGGGCATCTTGATTTATCGGCGGGGCGTCTCTGTAATTATTTCTCCGTCCCTGTTCGATTCGCTGAGATGCGGATACTCGTTCCCGTTCTATCTGCACCCTTCCGGCTACCGTGATTGTACCGTGTAAGAATCTGCTTTGCTCTCTGTCCCTCGGGGGCACCCTTGAATGGCCGCATCTTTTAGCTCTGTCGACTGTCTCATTCACCCGCCGCCGATCCATGAACAACCGCGTACACGACAATGTGTGCCTACCGGTCTCTGTCCGAGTTTCTTTCCCGATCGACAAAAACACACAATGAGATTGTTTGAACAAACGGAAGGGACAAAAATCGTAGATCGTGTAGGAATCATTTAATTAACGATTTTCTTAATAGCACTCGGTGGAAAATTCTTTGTCTTACTATAAAAGAGTATAGTAAACGGTGTCGTTGTTTTAGGAAATTAAAGTATTCTGAGAATTCATATTTCATGTGATCACGTGTCGAAATAAATAAACCTGGAGCTTGAAAGTTATAGTGATTCGATTAGAAACCAAATAGTAACCAAACACAGTCGAATAACTGGACAATCACTACCTTCACTTTTTTCACTTAAGGCACAGAATAAAGTTGGATTTTTTGACAAAAAATTATCGGATTTCTTTATGTTGTAAAATGAGTACAAAAAACGTAATGTTGTTTATGGCGTCTTTTCTAGTGGGGCAGGGGAAGTTCAGACGGTTTTCTGGCCTCGATTTTCTCAAAATGGCACCCTGTCCTTTGCACCCTTTTTCCACGAAACGCTTAACCCTTTGCACTCGACTGGTGCCTTTGTGGCGCCATATTTAATTAAGAATAAAAATCGACAGATTCTCAAATATTTCTAACACTTTCCTTCCGACATAGTGCGTTTGGTTTCTGGAAGCGTAGCTGGAAAATTAGATTAGATCCGATTACGTCCAAAAATGCTTCGAGTTCAAAGGGTTAATTTATTGCTTTTTTGTCAACGAAGAGTGCAATGCCAGTGACTGTACCGTGGTTACCAGGTTCCTAAGAAGTAACAGTACCTGCTTACGGTTTCTATCGCGAAACGTTCAGCCTCGACTTCGTTGATCACTGGAACGTGAACGGGGTTCGGAATCATACCTTCAGCTGCAATCTATAGAAAGTAGTATTGCGTTCGTAGGAATCAATTTGAACGAGCAACGATTTCGCTGGTCAATGAACACCCTCACGAAATTGCTGTACCGCGGAATAATTATCCGAGCAAGTAGGATACCTTGGGTACAAAACGACTCGATTCCCTCATACGCGACAATCCTGAGTCCCGAGGAAGCAATAATATCCGATGCTCACCGAGCCTGCGGTGCACGAATCGAGTCTCGAGTCAACAGTGAACTCCAAAGAACAAGGGAAAAGAGTGGAAAGGAAGACGGCGAAGAGAAAAGAAGAAACGAAGGAACACGCGCGTGTTCCTCTTCTTCCAAAGGGAACGATCGTGGACCCGCTACGAGGGAGAACAGGTGCAACGAGCGGGGTCCTTTTAGCCGTTCAACGAACAGAAACGACGAGAAACAGCGAAAGAGACAGAACGTAGAGGGATCATCTCCCACCCCCTTTTTCGTGGTTCTCGTGCTTCGTCCTTAAATACTTGGACAGGAGTAGAAGCGGTGGCAACCCTCCTTAAGTTCTCCTCCTTAAATTTCAAACGAGCAGGCTGTTAAGCCGGACAAGGTAGGACACGTCCGTCGAATCGTTAAAGAGATATTCCCTCCGGTTACCGGTTGTACGTTAATTTTGCGATATTAAAATAGCCAAACAATCTGTCCGTCCCAACCATGAAATGCCCGTTCAAAAAAGAAGGAACAACCAGTGGTTTCAACCATGGTGGTTTCTTGGACCCTCGATTGTTTTCTAACGATTCTGTCTTCTTCTTGGAAAGCACCTCGGGCTTGACTGTTGCTAAAATCATGCACCGATTGTTTGCACACATGCACCAGTGGCCACCATCTGTTGCCGAATAAACGTTCCACGAAATCGTGTCCCTTGACACTTTACGAATAAGTTCCGGAAAGTGGATTCTTCCGTTCTGGAAGCCGATCCTCCTCGGGGACTAACAAGATTGAACGTCTGTCAGCGTCGTGGAAACGCACGTGTGGACAGCTTTATGGCGTGTGAGAATATAAGAACCACGTGCTCACGGAATCTTTCCGTCTGTTGCTTCGCTAAGAATATTTGGATTTTCCTCGTACGAAGTAGAGACAAGACGAATCTCTGATGATTTTTCGTGACAAATTAAGCTCTTCGAAGGAGTTAATTTTGAAGAATCGTTTTCCAACCCTTCAGGACATTGCTGGAACAACAGTTAGATGTAATAACTATTTAAAGCTCAATTATTGGATAGAACATAATAAATGGATGGCACAATAAGTGTCTAATTGTCTTGAAGAGCATTCGAACGATAAATAAAAATTAAGAAGCTACATTTAGTAATGAATTTGTTAATTAGAACGTTTAGACCAAATGTGTCGTTCGTCATCTATATGAATAATTAGTTATCTAAGGTTAAACAAGGATATCGAGTCGCCAAAGAAATTTGAACGATCCTTTGATGGGGCATAGGTGTTAATTATTTAAAGAATCTTTAGCCATGATACATGAGAATGATCCTAGAAGAATCTCGAGTCAATGAAAACTGACGGAAACGCGACAGGACATCAAAAGGATTCTTTCAGTGTGGTAAAAGTCCCAAGCACCGTATTACGTCAGACGATACCCGGTCGTTGGTTTCGTTATCCTATGTCGTACAAAGTCAAATTGTCCAGGGTTGATGCCCATTGGACGGATAGTAGACGCGCCGCGAGATGGAAAAAGGAAGGACCGTGGCGAGTGGCCGGCAGAGTCCGGATGAAGAAGGTGGTCCAAAGGCTACTTGGCGTAGAAACCCTCGTGGCCCCTTTCCTGACTGTTCCTGGCGGAGATTTGAGGGGTTCGACCGTTGGTAGGTGGAAGGAAGAAGACGAGAGAAGAGAACGAAGGGGGGCCGCCCTTCTGCTCTCTTCGAGGCACAAGCTTAGCTCTCTGAGGCTCACGGAGAAGCTGAGACTTGGCTCAATCGCTCAGGCACGCAGGCCCACCGCTGGTTGGCTGGCTGGCTGGGTTGGCTTGGCGCACACAGAGAGCCCACCGGGCCACCCACCGCGACCATTCACCGGAACCGAGCCCCATCCAATACCAGCGGTGCTCATTTCTTCGGTCAAACTCCTGCTGCCCTGTCTACACCGATTGATCTACCCGCAATCACTACGTATTTCGGGTTAGGGGCAATTTGGGTACCGAATATTATCTTTTAACTTATTTCGATGGCAAAAAGCCGGATCTACGGTGCACGTACACGTAAAAACATCCGTGTCAACCGGAATAATAGTGGTGCACTGTCAAGGCTAAATTGACCTACATGTAATTTCTATATATTTCGGGTTAGGGACAGATTTTAAGGTAACAAACTGTATTTATGATTTTTGTACATTTGTATCACCTAGAATAATAGTGTATATCTCCAATTTTTGATTTCACAAAAGTTCGTTTCGTACACCGTTAGTATTGTGAATCACTTGATCAAAGATAAAGTGACAGTTGCTTTATTTACAAATCTAATAGAATCGCAAAGTGATTGTCCAAGGACTGAATCGTCTAAGGTGTCCTTTTCGTAGACAACACCTAAAGTAAAATACTCGGATAATTTCTATTTCAATATCGTTGCTGTACATGTGATGCTCTGACACATTCATTCCCAGGCAGTTTCGTTCTCGATTTGGGTATCCTCGCATTGACATCAACAGATAGAGAATATCATCACCTTAAAGGTCCATTGACCATCATCGTTGTCTGTGATAACAACAATTTTGTGGGACACCACATCCTTCAATTGATTTAAGATCATTCGAATGCTATGTTCTTCAAATACACAGTCAAAATTGGATAACTGCTTGGAACGAACCACTCGATAAGTAACCGGGGAATTTGCTATCTGCCACCACGTTTCTTAATAAAATTTCTGCTTAAATTGTTATTCATTTATCGATTCGATTCAAATCGCATTCTTTCCCTAACAATTGTCTAAAACGCATCGTCTTATTCTTCTACCATACATATTCGTCTAGTAATTAATGTTTGAAAATAATCGATAATTATTCACAGTTCGTAGTATTTGACAAACGTAATTAAAAACCTAAGAAATAGAAAGTTCGAGTTTTAAAATAATCATCGTTCCGTTAATTTTGGACGAATTTTGATAGAGCAATTTTAACATAGTCGTGCCCGGCTTTACTGTGCGCCGGGGACCCAGATGAGGGCAACAGCTGCACGTGGTAAACAGAAGATGAGACCCTCTACGGGGCCGTTCGTTCGTCCGTTCGTCCGTCGGTGCAACAACAACAGATTCCCGGTAGGTCTTTGGACGGTGAGTCTTCTGACTTTCTTATCCCCGTCGCGGCCTTACGGAATCTCTCTGTTTCTTTCGCTCTTCCAGCCGGCTCACACTCTCTTTCCCTCTCTCCCGCTCTTCATCATCGTTTTCTTCTTCTCGGGCTCGGTCCTTGTCCGACCGACCGCTTTCACCGTCTCCCTCGCACTCGGACGGCATGGGGGCCTAATGAAGATGTAAGCAGTCGGGTCGGGCCCCTCGTGCACGGTCGTGCCTTCATCCTCTCTGTCCCTGTCCTCGTCGCACCGAAACGACACCGGCCTGGTTGCGGTTGCCTCGGCCTTTGGTTACAGGTCGTTCCAGGAAGACGCCGACTAGACACTTCCGAGTTCTGGGCCCGATGCTAATTTATCTCTGCCCGAGGTTTTCCTGCCTAACGAGGGAAACGCGTTTTTCTCTCCTCTTTGCGTCGCTGCCGCGCTGCTGAAATTAGCGTTGCTTTTTCTTCGTGCTCTTCGCTCGGGATGATGATGTCTCTTGGCGAGCTGCTTCGGAATCACGGCGTCCACGATTACAAGAAGGGAAGTTTAACGTTTAGATTGCGCTTCGTAAATGATTGCTGGGATAAAAGCTGAAATAACGTGGCTCGGGTCGGTCTAACGAAATTGCTTCGTTTGAGGGTAATGTTGCAACTTGAAGCACGAAATGGTGATTTTAAAAATGAATCCAGATATTATCTACCATTCTAAGATGAAATAAATAAGCACTATCATTTTATAATTTAATGATGATCAAAGATTGGAAGGAGTTAATTCTTGTCTTCAATTTCGTGTTAAGGTATTAAAAATTCTATCAATAGTGAGAGGTGAGAATTATCCAAATCCAACCATTATTGACTCACACCATTTCTTTCACCTACAGAATTATTTATGAAAACTTTGTGATACTATTTACAAAATTTTGATATAAAATAAAATAAACTTTGCATACAGATTTACGGTCTACTTATAAATATCAAAATGTAAGTGAAAACTCTCGCATACCACTGCCAAAGCTTTCAAGCTTTCATACGTATTATTCAAATTCTAACAAGTCACAATTCTGACAATTTCATCGCAAAATCTAAAATTGTATTTTGGCAAGAAAATCTACACGGTAAAACTTAATTCCAAATTTATCATTCGATCTCCTGTTTGCAACAATGGAAACAGGCCAAGAACGAAAGGTTTCGAAAGAAGGGTTCCCGTTTCTTGGAATGGCCAATATGATGGTATTATTTTCGAAAGGTGGGCGAAAAGCGAGCCACCCCTTATTTCTCTTTGTCCTTTGGCTCTCTAGATTCGAAACGAGACCACCTCTCCGCCGTGTACGGATGTTTAGCAAGAGAAAGAGATGGATCGAGGGGCAAAACGGAGACGAGATTATTGGCGCGTGTGCCAGCGCTTCTCTGTTCACCGAACCTACCGCGCTGCCGTATGCGGGAATAAAGGCAAAACGAGGTGAATTAAGTGGACGCGTCTCGATGTTCGATTCGCAATAGCGAAACCACCTGTGCGACGATCGTACGACGATTTTAAACTGAACGTTTTGATGGTAGGATATTTCACTTCCCACAAATACTAATTACAATGAAAAAATTTGTAATTTTACACCATGCGTGAATGAGTATAATTTAATTAGTAATCAGTAATTAAGTACAAAAAGGAACTTAAAATTGCAAGGGTTAAAGGTTTCAGAAACATTAATTTTTTTGCAATATTTGTACGTTGATATGGCAAAACAATAAATTTATCTTCCCACGTGAAACAAACATGTTAGAGTTTATTTTTGTTTTTATAATATACCTTAATACTTTCTCACATTAAATATTCCAAGTGGTTGATACAAATGAAAGAAAAAATATGTAGTTCCATATTACCGCATTTCTAAGAAAAATGAAGCAAACAAAATATATATTGTTATAGCATTCGACGTTTCTCTCAACTGTATTCCTTTTTCTTTATTGTATACGCGTATGTCCTACAAGATTCAAGCTACAAGCCGCCCATATCGCTGGACACACCCTATATATCGTCAAATATGGTAATTGAGATCATTGGATATTGGTCCAGTACCCAAATTACAGCTGCAACGAACAAGGTGAAACATGAATTATTACTTGTTTTTTATAAATAAAAAAGAAACATTACATTCTGATTCCCCCCTGTCCGCAAGACGAAAGAAATGTGTGGGCCAGAGGAAGGGAGTCTGGCTATAAAATGAACAGGAAACAGGTACAGGTATGGGTGCAGGTGATTGAAAACCAACACTGCTTCTTCTTCAACGCTCGATCTTCGAATAATTGTATAAAACTTAACTCTGTATTACGTTCGTCCTAAAAACGATCAAGAAACATAGAAATCCTAGTGTAGTTATCCCTAGGGTCTATATACCCTAGTTTTATTATACCTTGGATGAATAATCCCTAGTTTCAATACTCCCTAGTATAGTTTTCCCTGGTGTAAATAATACCTACCGTCTATATTTCCTAGTGTAGTTATCCCTAGGGTCTACATTTCCTAGTTTTATTATACCTTGGACGAATAATCCCTAGTTTCAATACTCCCTAGTATAGTTTTCCCTGGTGTAAATAATCCCTACAGTCTATATTTCCTAGTGTAGTTATCCCTAGCATCTATATTCCCTAGTGTAATTATCCGAGGCGTCAATACTCCCTAGTGTAATTATCCCTAGTGTTAATACTTCCTATTATAATTTTGCAAGTTGTAATTATCCCTAGTCTTATTATACCTAGAGTCAACAATCCCTAGTTTCAATATTCTCTAGGGCAATTTTTCCTAGTATAAACAATCCCCAGTGACCCGAACCGTCTTTTTAATAGTTACATTTTAGTTAATTTTGACCCGCAGGTTTCATAAGGTTTCATATAAATTCCCGAAAGTATTCTTTATACACTTCCTCGAAAGTATATAAAAAAAACTAAGTAATAAAAATGACAATTTGTATGGATGCTTATACTGTGGCACTATACGGTGGATAATCCGTAATAACCAAAATAATCAAAATCAATATTCGGTATACCTGCTTCTTTAACACGTTCCATGCCACGTGTACCATTTATGGTACACGTTAAACTTGACCATCAGGCCACGTGTACCATAAATGGTACACGCAGACATATTCATTTAAAGCGCTGAAAACATACATTTTATGACAAATTTGATTCTATAAAATATATTTCCACCAAAAGGATGAGGCATTGTAAAAAATGCGAATTGGGTCGAAATATCAAATGGCCTGAATGACAAGTCAGGCAAAAAGGGCTTGCCACGGAACGTGTTAATCAGTAATAGTAATAACCTTCCAGCATTCAATTATTCACTTTATTATTATTAAAGTTTGAGGGAGGTGAAAGGTAAGTGTTTCCCCTTTTTCTGAATATGTAGAAAATACAGATTATTTCCATTTAATGCTTCGCCTTTAACAATTTATTTGTTTTATTTGAATTCATAAGAGAATAATCTCTCACTCGCAGCACGTGGCATTCGCTCGACAATTTCACACTTTACTGGGCGTTCTTTGAACCACACTCGTACAGCTCACTGTTACGCGTTAACGAAACTCAACATTATTTATTTTATTATTTCGCCGCTTGTCGAATGTCTATATCGTACGATACAGTTCCTGACAAAACATTTTTCTCCACATTTCTAATCTAGTGATTTCGTATTTTCACTTCCACGTTACAGAATCGCGCGAACAAACTCACGCCAGACGAAAGTGCGAGAATTGAGCGAACTCCCGACACGCGAGGAAAGATCGCGAGTTTAATCGTCAGCGTAATAGTTGACGAGGATTGCGTGGTCACGGCGAGAGAAACGACACCAGAAGAAGAAGAAGAACAAGAAGAAGGAGAAGAAGCGGAGGTGGAGGACGGCTTTCGAGATGGCGATTCGAGATGTGAATGCGTGCGCGAAGCGGATCAGTACCGGATATCCGTGAGGTGACTGCAGCAGGCTGCAGTTGGTGCGGGATATGCGGGCTCAGTGTTCGGTACGGGCGAGCAAAGGAAGGCACAGAGCGTAAAAAAGCGGCGGCACCAAGAGGTCCAGAGAGACCTCGACGATCTTCATGCCGGGTACGCACGGTGAATGGAAAAGAATCCAACTTTACGACTTCACGGCGCGATTTGACGATATTCCGGGAAGACTAACGGGCATAAATTTCACTGGCGAAAGATCGATAAACGTTGCTTTATGGTTCTCTTGATCTCACAGGAGAACGCACGGGTCGACCGATCCGAGGAGGGGGGTTTTTATCGGCGACACGGGGGTTCCTCGCTTCTCATTGTTTAATTGTTCGTGTTTGATCGCTGCGAGCTTGTACGCGAGTTTCAGGGTGTTTTAAATTGAAACTCGATGGCGGGATTGTAAACAGGGGAGAGGAGTCCGTTGTTCTGACCACCCATTGTCTTCGAATTCGTTTTTTTTTTTGCTTGTTTCTTGTATAAATATTTTAATGCTTCTTTTCATGGCACGTGGCTTTTTTTCCCTTTTTTTAAGTTAGTTATTTAAGGGGGAGCAACAGGGTGAAACTTTCAAAAAATCGTTCGAAGCGTGGAAACAAATGTATTTTAGAAAATATATTATTAAATATATTTAATATAAAATATATAGTTTATATATTTGATACAAATAGAAACAAAAATATACAGACATGACTTTTATTAAAAATTAAACTGATTATTACATAACAGAAGAAATAAAATTAATTACAAATATACAAGGTGTCTCATTATAATCTTCCTACGCGATTATCTTGAATAATAAATGCTTGCACGCAAATTACTAGGGAAACTTTAGAACAAGTTGAACTGTCATTTAGGGATCGAATCAGGTGCTCAGGAATTTAGAAGATAAGAAACATTTTCTGTACGTGCAGTGAAGACATTTCAAGGTAAACATAATGTAGATCAATGAAATCGTCTTGAAGAAAAAAACTACGTTTCCATTTAAAAATACAAAGGTCATCTTCAAATCTCGGAGGCGCCTCCACCCAGAAAAAAACAGTATACACCATTGAATGTCCCCCTTCAGATAGAGCATGTTTCGTTTAATCATTTTTTTCGAATAACGAATATTTTGCGAGATAATCGCATGTATATTTATATTCTTCAATGAAATTTATTTCAGGCTACAATCATTTATCCACGTCTTATTAAATATAACATTTATATTATTTTAAAAAACATTCTCGGCTTTCACCGGTTAAGAACCACTGACTTAGAAGATGAATTGAAATGTATAATTTTGAATAATCCATCCCTATTAATAACTATCATTTTTAGGAAACAATATGATTCCTGGAAAGAATCGATCTCCGTTGTTCGACGGAATTTTTGCGAATCACGGGGGATGAAGAGAAGATCGTTTCTCAAAAACGATCACAAACGCATTAAGGCGATTCATTTATGCCGTCACCGAGAGTTCCCAACGTTCGAGACGAATGGCGTTTTAACGATTTTGCCAACACCTATCTGGTTATTACATTTTAAACAGCATCCGTGTGTTCGATCCATGCTACGATGGTTTTAAGCCACGGCGAAGAGGAGCTTCGCTCGCGAGCAAAGACGCGGGCAAACTCGTTTGCTCATTAAAATCTCATAAAACGCTGATACGTCTTTAATCTGCGAAGGAAATCCGACGGCCTTAACTTTGATCCTAGACGAAAGACCACGGACCAAACGGACCGAGACGAAAGAATCCTCGGAACAGTTAGCTAAGGACATTGTAACGCGGTTTCTTTTCTTCGCTTGGGAAAGCAGCATTCGTCCTCGATTAGCAAAGACGAAGGTCACGAAGGTCAGTGTCATTGAATAATATTTCAACGATACACAGGGTGAACCACCTGACATCAAAACCTAAAATAACTCCTTTATTTTCAACGATACCAAAAAATGTCCAAGAAAAGAAAAAAATATTCTAAAAGAAATTTATGAATTTATAAAATCAAACAAATGATCTGAAGATTAACATAACCCTAACCCTATGTAGGAAATAATACGAACCGCACTTATTAATTTTTGTTTAACACGATCAATCAAAAATATTGGATATTATCTTTGATGATTTTTAAATTTATAATTTGAATTACTTCGAGTAACGATCGTTCACTGATATTCATTTACCGTACTTCTAGTCGTTGTTAAACGGTTAAAATCGACGGACAAACATTTCTTCGTTCGAAATCTTTTGATTTTACCCGCGAGCTTGAGGTTTAAGTTAGCAACGGGGTGTTCGAATTAGCGTTTCGGACCACGGTTAAATATAGAGGGCCACCCAACGAGCAAACTAATGTACCGTGTGTCGTAAAACCGAGCATCTTTCTCTTTCTGTTCCCCTTTCGCCGAATCGTTCTGACTTCCTCTACTTCGCCGCTGTATCTTTGTATTTTTTCACCTGAAACCATCCTCGTCGGAACGCGTTGTTTGACTGGCCCCGATCTGTCCCGTTTCGTCAAGCGATTCGTCATTAGATTTGCAGGATAAATTGTTAACGTTTCCGAGGAACCACGAAGAACATCCGTCATGGGATTAAATGTTCCGAAAGAAAAATATAATGTGTTTGGTAAATTGACATTGGTGGTTAATTAAATTAACAAGATTTAACATTTCCTTACACTTATTCAATTATCAATAACAGCGTTCTAATTACCCAATATTATTACTAGTTTGCTAAAAGAAAGCTACGACAGAAGCAGAAAGATCTAGTCAATCATATTCAGCATCCTCTAATTGCAAGATCAATTAAATCTAAAAGCTGCTCACATTTTAAAACTAAAACGAACATGCGTCGTACTAATTCATTTAGCAAAGACACCTGCGTTCCATTGATGGTGATTTTCGGTTGCCATTTCGCGGGCCATAAGAAATAATTTTTCGTCGCGAAAATTGCTAGAGAAAAATATTGGCAACATTGTTTCTACATTGTTCACAAGGAATTAGCGAAGATCAGAGTTAAAGCATCGAATAAAGGCACGCATCAGCTGAATGCAAAAGTTTTATAATTATTTGAAAGTCAAATAAGTTCCAGGCCTTCTGATATCTAATTCATAGAAAAATTTGCAAGAGAAGGCTAAAACTTTTGCATGTTTGTAATATATCATTCAGAATAATAATTTAGCTTTAGCTAATTTAGCTTAAAAGCTCTATTTACCTCGAAAAATTAATAATAATTACACCACTCTTCTGCCTCGTTTAGTAAAAATGTCCTGTCTACTGTCCACAGATGAAACAGATGAAATTTGAAATATTTTATATCATTTCAGCAAACTTTGTAAGGTCTTAAAATCAATTTAATTTATTTATTCTAACATGGTTTAAATAAAGAATCTTTATTCCTTCCGAACATATCGAAACGTTAGTTAGGACGATTGAACTAAAGAAGGCAGGAGATAATCTTCAGGTACGATTTTGAAAGGATGCTCTTACCTTGAACCCAAAGCTGTTCGACCTTGCTGTGAACCTGAGCGGACTTCAGGGCAACGCAGAACGTAGCCAAAGCGATGATCGCGAGGAAGAGGACCTTGCCTGCGTGCCTCTGCAGGAAGTAGCCCAGCTGACTCAGCTGATCCTGCAGCCTCGCCCTGATCCACACCGCAGACCTCTGACCTTCCGCTTTGCCCTGAAAACGAGGAACCGGGACGTTAATACATTTCCTCCGTTTCTTCTTTATCCGATTACAAGACACTGGCTGTATCGAATAAAATATTGATAGGGTACAGGTAACATGTATGTAAAAAGTTCCGCTGTTTGTAAGATTGATAACTTTAATCTTAGATCGCTAAACATTCGTCGAAGTTAATTTTTCTTGCTTTTCAATTTTTTAATTAAGAATTAATAATACATGTCTTCGGTTCTGCTATTTTGTTTGCAATAAATAAAGAAGATATAACAAGTATACATGCTTTCAATTCGTAATCTATAAACCGAATGATTAATGACAGAGTAACGCTGATTTAAGTTTAGTTTTTGTAGATTTTCTGTTTATCTACAAAATGTAGGAAAATATGTTTACTCACAAAGGGTTAATAACTAATTTTCTGGTTCGTGAACAGTCCACGTAAGTCGGGGTTGATCCGAAGCACAACCTGTCCAGGGTGACGACTTTGACGGAATATCGAAAGATTACCGAAATCAGCAATGCCTTAGTTCGCGCAAACATTCAGCACAATTGCAACGAAACGAGGGCAGCGGTTGCCCGCTAGAAGATCGAGAGACCGCCTAAAAAAGCAACAAGTAAATCGAAAGAGGAGAAAGAGGAAGGAAGGAGCAACGGTCGCAACATTGCGAACGGCAACGTTGCACACTACCTGGTGGCCGGTCTGACAATGTGCACCAAGGACCACCCGCAACAATACCTATCTTTCCTGGCCGACAGGGAAAGAAAGACGGTGGAGAAGGTAGGACGAGGTGAAGCCACGGATCAGAAGGGAATCGAGCTCGAAGGAGAAAAGGAGCGGAACGCTTTTCTACGCCGTTTCATCCCCGTTCAGGTGGTAGGTACAGTTAGAGGAGCCATTTGGTAGAGTGGAAGGCGAGGCGGCAAACGATAGACGTACAGATGAAAATACAGATTACCACACGCTTACGTATCTCGGGGCAGTAGCCGGGGCGTCGAGTATCGGATAGCAAGGTTTTCCAGCCAATTAACTCTCGTGCCGCGGTCTCGCGGCTCGCCGGGCTCGAGTAACTCTAGACGTGCAGACAATCCTCGTCGGCCACATGGTCCCTGGGATACTCTGTCTCTATGCACCTTCGTTCAACACGAGACCGATGAGCCGAGTGTTTACCTACTTGCCAGAATTTACCCTGTGTGCCCTTAATTGATACAAAGGATCAGATGGATCCCGATATTGAATGAAACCAAAGCTTATTCCCTTTAGTATTAAATCCTTTCTAAACAATTCATTCATTTTCGAAAACAATTCATCAAATTTCATCTTTAATCGAAGAATTCCAATTACTTGATCGGAGTAAACAATCATCGCCAGGGGTGGTTGAATTTTCGCAAACAGTTCGCGACGAAGGAAGAAACGGAGAGGGAAGTGAAGGGAAGGAAAAGGAGTAAAAAGGGAAGTGGAGACGCCACGAGTCGTTCTCGAGACGTCTATATGGTTCGCGTGTGTGCAAGAGAGCAAAAAGGAACAGTAGAGAAGGAGGAATTCCCCCTTTTTCCCGTAAGTGGTCCCCGCGGGCCTTATGGGGTTTCTCGTGGTGGGCAATATCTACATATTACAACCTCGTGGCGCGGGGACCACCGTCGTTGACATAAGATCCTGTTATGCTGTCTGCTATCTCCTCGCGAAACTCGTGTCGCGTTGTAAAAAAAAACATTAAAAGTACGAATACCATAAATTCGTCAAGCGTACTTTCTCCTCCTTCCTCAACGATTTTCCTTCGAATCGAATTTTAAAAGTCGTTCGTCTCTTTTCTACTCGAGTGCAATTTTTCTCTTTAAATTTATTATGAAACTACATATTTAGTTATACGAATGTACTAAATTGTTAAGTTTACAGGTAATTAAAAAAATGAACAAAGACGATAAGAAATGAAATTTTCTTTTTCAAATGGACCACTTCCACGACAAACAGCGTATTGAATTTACAACTTGATTTTGGTGTGAACCGACCCAACTTCTGTTTAACGGTTAATCAAAATGATTTCTTTGTAGGATAATATATCAGAAAAGATTCGCTTCCTGTCATTTCTTCCATTTCTCGTCGAACGATTATGTCATCTAGGATTCCCGATATAAATAGATCGTACTTCATTTTCTTCTACAGGTAAACGGCGGGGGAGAAAAAGTTTCCCACACGAAGTCTGCGGGGTTTGCACAGGTACAAGTGTGCACGCTCGCCGGATAAACGAATAGATTCTTGCGGTAGGTACGGCTCGAAAGTGTCCGTAAGAAACTCGACCCTACCTGGTGCTCTAATCAGCCGAGGAATTCCACTGGCGATCGGTGTTCGAAAGGAAAAGTCTTGCTTTGGATTCCGGTAACGAGCTTCCACCTTGAACGGTCGCGTGATACGATAGGGATGGATCGATACCATCAAAGTATCGGCACTTGTTACTTGGGACAATGTTCTTTTTGTTGTAATTTATTTTATAAGTTTCTTGAACATTTTTCGTTGTAGTTATTCAAGGCGGTTTGAGAATTCGGGAGATTTTTAACAAAATACATAGAAACGTTGGGAATTTAATTATCGTAAGTCCGAGATGACCTAGATACCGTCTTCTGATTGTGAGTATACTACTGAGCAACTAGCATTCCTTAGGCTGTATAGGATTACTATGTAGAATTATTATGTACTGTGTACAGTTTGGTTTAGAATTCATTTCAAGGAGGTTTGGTTCTTTTAATCTTCGAACGGCGAATTATCGTGACCCAATCTACCAAATGTATACAAGAAGATAGATGTTTCAATTAAAATTAGGCGATTAAACTGTCTTAACTTTATAAATTTGAAAGATGAAACAGTTGTAAAGGTAATAAAATTAAATTTAAATTAGTGCTACTTTGGCTCTACTTTGATTCTGATAAATTATCGTACCAAAGTATAGTTTCTAGTAATTTTTTGGTACACTTCCAAGCATGTTAGATTTCCCTAGGAAAATGGCATCGGAGAAGAATATCCTACCACCTGTCTCAATATTTGAGAATTGAGAATCGTACTACGTACGATGAATTTGGGTTGATATTCGTTTTAAAAAAGGCTGTTATATTTAATAACAATGTCAAGGTATAATCAACATACTAGGGAAGTGACTGAGGGAAAGAAACTTTAAAAGTTATTGGACATAGTGTAGAAACTAAACTCCACAGTTATCAGAGACAGCGTAGAAACTAAATTTGAAAGTTACTAGCGATAGCATAAAAACGAAACTTTACTAGAAATGGCAGACGGTCTCCTTGCCATTTTTCCCTAAGGAAACCGACACGATTGACAGTTCATAAGGCGAATTGTAGGTCTTTCTTCTCTTTCGTTGTCATTCTTTCCCTAGGCATTGTAGCCTGAGGAGGTCAGAAGACAGCCCTTGGCACGGGTTTACATAAAATTCATGTTTTACAGAAGCTTACTAGTGCATTTGTGTTAGAAAAGAGTGGGACCCGTAGCAATACGATCAATAAGGCTCGCTCAATATGTCGACATATGCAAGAAATGTCAGGTTCACCTTCACACAGAGTGTTCTTTAAAATTTCATGAATGATGCCATCAACTTTGGTCAGCTTTTCATATAATCAACAATCCTTTTACCAGGAAACAGTCAACGTTGCGCCAGCACATTATGTGTGATGCAAATGACAACGCATACTGCTGACAAAAACTGATGACAAAATACCGTATATTTTTCACAATTTTTATATTTGGGACGAAATGGGTTAAGAAGAATTTGCAAACCAGAAATCAAACGACCTACGGCTTTTAATCTTTTGTCCATCGGCAAAATAGTGTTTATCACTGTTACTTTAGTCGGTACTAGATCGAATTATGGATCTTTCGAGGATGAAGCACATAGTTGGGCATCGAATTGTTCAAATATCATCAATCTGTATCGCATCAATCCCATCGCTAGGTACAGGTAAGAAGAATCGACCATGTCACTCGCACGGTTCTTCTTCCTATTCGATGCACGATTGACATCGAGAGGCGCACGAAGCGTGATTAATGACTGACAAGTTTGTTCGAGCACGCTTAATAAAGCGACCAGACGATTCGCTCGTGAATGCAATTGTTGATGTTGCACGGCGTGAGTCTGGCTTATGCGTACCATACGTCGATTACGATCAAATCTGTCCGCACCCTTGTGACGAAACGACAAAGGCATTTCTAGATTTTTGATGTCACTCGAATTCACTGCAACGTAACAGAGCTCTATTTTCACTCGTTTCCGTTTCAACTTTAGTATCAATAATTACATCGATGTTATAAAGGATTTAGTTTGCAGATGTTAATATATCTCACTCGATACACTCGTGCGACTTAAAACCTTTTAGTAATAAAATAAAATTCTGAGGGTATTATATAAATTTTGGCCGGATGTTAATTTGCAGTTGCTAGACGATTCGGTGACAAAATTGTATCTGCGAGTCGAACGTTGCAACTGCGAACAGTACAGGTACAGGTTTCCTAAGGAAAATGGCACCATAAGAGAAGGTTAAGAATATTACGAATAATTGATAATTATTAGACACTGAATCTGGATCGGAGTTGGATTAAGTTATAAAAATAACGAGTATTAGATCTGGTAATTAGTCAATTATTAAACATGGTAATTCAGTAATTTTCCCTAAGGAAACCTGTGTGTACGTAAGCAAGGTACATCAATACTGACCCTGTACAAAGGACCGAGAGCTGAAGAGGTTTCAGCGAGCAAAGGGGCGTGTATCCTTCAACAGGGATAAAAGGAACGACCGACCCAACGTTCCTTGGTACCCATCAATTTCGTTCTGACTTATTCCGTCGACCTTTACGGTAGATTTGCGCCATTAGAAGCGGAAGAGCGCCGCTCCGTTTTGCCCGATCTTCTTGCGTTTCAAGATTTTCAATCGAGGTTATGGAAAGCGTACCTGGCGACCATCGCGTATCGAAAGCGGCACGAAGAACGTTTGTCTGTAAACTTTTGGAATCCGACAGAGAACTGTTTGTTCGAACTGTGACACATGATTTCTTTGCAATTTTAGAAAAAAAATTTGATCCTACATTTCTTTGTTGTTCGGTTCATGGATTCTTTATCGAGTTCTATCAATGTTTCTTATGAAAAATAACAGGTGGTATATGTGTACAATTTTATGGTTCTGTTTCAGATCGTTTTAACACATTATTTACGGCACGTGCATGAAATTTATAACCATTATAATCTTGTAATTTAATCGTAGCTAATGATTAAAATAGGTAACCCGTGTTTTCAATTCTGTCTTAATTAATGGTAATAATCGGAGGTTTTGTTAATTGATTTTCTGCTAACGATCAACGATATGTAAAAGCATATTTAACACATCGATGGTCACACTGAATGTGTTCCAAATTCTAGTATTCTATTTCTAAACTATTTCATATTTCTGTTACTCACGACTTCAAATACTTAACGCATCAAAAATTCTTAATAAAATTGATGATAGATTTCTATAGAAATTCAAGTGATAGCTAAAGCATTGCTAGTGAAATTTTTCGTTTCACGATAAACAAATTTTATATGAATAATTATCGTTTTGTACTCATGATAATTAATCAACAAATCAACAGAATTAGTAAACTAATCCTTCTAGTTTTTATTTTCATCCAATTTTAAGTAAAGTATTCTGTTTCGATGGATCTACGAAAACCTTCATCTGCTTTCGAAAGATACAACTAAAAATCGACACGTGTGATTAAACAGAATCAGGCTGACGAGTTATGCGTTAAAGTCAGCCTGGTTTGATGAGTTTCTAAGCTGATTCGTGCGAGTAACGTCACCGTGGAAAGACCGTAGGCTTTCGGATGGGGATCGGCTCTACCCTGTGGACGGTTACGAGGGTCTCTTTCTTTAGGTATTATTAGTGTAAAAGCCTCACACGTAGTGTCGGCGCCCTTTAATCTCGCTCGAAGGAACGGGGCCGACGCAACGTGCGTGAATGTACAGCATTGTGCTCGGACCGAGGGGATTTTCAGCTGCCAGAAATTAAGACGCGATTATAAAATAGTACGGTACCGAGAAGTTTGTCGTTAACTTTGATCTTTCCACGGTTTCGTCGCTCTTCGGGTTCTTCGAGCGGGTTTATTCAGCGATTCTATTTTAATCCCGGAACACACGCCGTAAAAACTAGGATCGCTTTCCAGATTCTTGTATTTATCGTACAGCATTGCAAGTTTTATCATTTGCGAATATGCATATTGTTTGGAATAATTGAGGAGTTCGATGCAACAGTAGTGTTGTGAAATATTTATGTTTTCACGCGTTGAGTGGCACAGTGAAAACGGACGTACGTGATCAGACACGATAAAACCCTGATTATTAAGGATCCGGTTAATTAATTTGCAAATTTGACCTTTCTATTTGATAGTCAGCGTTATTGGTTTAATATTAACGCCATCCGTGGTTTATTTTATCATATCTTCCGTTAATTATTTGATTGTTAAGAATTTCGTGTGCCGGTCACCGGTCATTTTTTAATTTTCAGTATTCTTAAATCTGAGGAATCGAAATAAGGACCTTTACAAAATAATGTTATGAATATTTTATCTCCGAGCGCTATGTATTATTATCACGTGATTATAAACGAAGGGGCAATAATTGGACCTCAAGCGGTGTCAGAATGAATAAAAGTCTCATTGTTCAACGTTTTATGACACAGTTCCTTCTGACACTAGACTTCTTAATTTTCTATTTATTCTTCATAAAAGATTTATATAATTGTTATGTGTTCATGCGGAATTGAACAATTACGTCACTGTCAATACCAAGAACCGATTTATGGATCCACGATAATAAATTTTCTTTTCTTTCTTTTAATATCAACCCTCGATATTAAAAGGCATCTCTGGAGGAACATATTCAATTTACCAGAATATTTCAAATTGTAAAATTTAAGCTTTATTTACATCAAAATATAGAACATTAACTTCTTATTCCATTTGGTTTTTGGAAACTCTGCTGGTAAAAAATGCTTCGAGTGCAAATTAACATACAAACAAACAAAAATCTTGACACTTGAATTTTTATAGCCGCTACCGTAACTCAACGCGAGGATTGATCATAATTCATTAAATGAAATAAAAAAAGAAAGATATCGTGGGAGAGAATGTCGGTGTGCTCGATCGTTGCTTATAGGAAATACGATCACGATGGTCGTATATAAGCGAACGATTGTGCATGGGAGGTAGCGAAGAAGGTCGAGGTCGTTGGCTGTAACTGAATCATCCTCGAGGACGATAAACAAATTGGAGTAAATTGAGCTTGTCGATGATGTACAACATGTTGCACACACGCGTATACATTTGCACAGGTGTGCGAAACACAACGGGACACATCGATTACGCGACGCAACGAAGCAGGCTAACTCGCGCTTCCGGTTCGCCGGTGCAAGATCAAGGTTGCTCCGATCGACCCGACGAATCGGGTTTCTGCGAAGTTACGCAAAATAAGCAGCCAGAAATCAGATACACTGTATAGCAGGGGCTAGCAAACTTTTTTTTTATCATCGACCCCCTAAAAATTTGCTAATTCTCTTACCTACTTAAAAAAAAAAAACTTATCTGTCTCTTAAATGATTTATTTTATTTTGACAAAATCAAATTTTTATTGTACATAAATGTTTGGTTCGAAATTTGTTAGTTGCACATGCAATTTATTTCTCTGCTTTGTTAAAATAGAATTAACATGAGTGAAGTCAGATTCAATCATATTTACAAATGGCATTCTAAACGAAAATCGTACTGCGTTGCGATTGAATAGCATTGATCCCTAATTATATTATATCTTACTGTATAGGAATAAAGTTTAAATTGGTGAAGGATTTGAAATTCCTTGATCGCGTTGGGAACCGCGTCACGCGATCCTTTCATGCGTTGTCCGTGTTTTCATTCATGCTGTAATTCATAAATTATGCATACGTTACGATTGTACGACGACTTTTGTGGAGAACCATGAATGAACGCGACGGGTATCCTCCTCGAGTGTGTGTGTGTGTTTGACAGTTGTCGAAACGTCGAATGTGTTAGGCTCTCCGGAAATACAGTAACATAAATACTGCTACATTGTACGAATATTAATAGAATATTATTATTTTGCGTGAATGTCGACAGTTAACAACCGCGAATTACCGTTTCGTTTTTTAAGAAGTTTAAAGGTCACATCTAAAAATATAATTTTTTAGATGTATAAAGTTTGGCTTAAAAAACAAACTTCTTTCCTTTTTATTTTTATCAGGTACGTAGTCTTAGAACGAAGGTATCGATATTAGATATTTACTTACATTTATTGTTCCACGTCTCGATCCCTGATGAAGGCTCTTCTCAGGGATTAAAATTTTATCAGTGTCGTTTCCGTCTCGAATAAATTGTATAACGAATTCTATTTATTCATCAACTTATTCAACGCAAAACTAACACGCACGAATTTCTTTAAACGAATGAATTGTTCAAGTTTCAATCCACGAGGAGGCCTTCATCGTGGACCGAAATATTAATAGAAAAATATAAACAGACACCTACATATTAAAGTGATTGGATGAAAATAAAAATGTACATTTGAGGAATGTCAAAATTGCAAGAGGTGCTTTTTAACTGCACGAGTGTGCATACACGAAATCCTGAAGGGCAGTGCCCGTGACTGACTCATCCGACATAAACGCAGGGCACCA
This sequence comes from Stelis phaeoptera, assembly GCA_943735885.1. Taxonomy (NCBI): domain Eukaryota; kingdom Metazoa; phylum Arthropoda; class Insecta; order Hymenoptera; family Megachilidae; genus Stelis; species Stelis phaeoptera. The sequence goes on along the minus strand of OX030939.1, from coordinate 5,108,356 downwards.
CCGACTTCCCATTTCGAGCTTGGCAAAGAAAGTGGAGCATCGACCCCGAACACGTTCTGTTTTTTTTTTTCTCATCTTGATAATGTCATCAGCCCACACAGCGCCGACACCGCAATTGTACAGTCACGTGAACGATAAAAGAGGTATCGTGCCCGTAATTGAAGCTTCCGATTGTGAATATGAATCTTATTCCGATGAACTCGAAAGTTTATGCGGTTAGCTTTATCAGAGATTGAAAGTTCAGGGTTTGTAACTATCGATTGGGTGAACAATTATCTATCGCTGTTAACTGAGGAAACAGACACTACTATTTCATGATTTAACAGTAATTCAGGATTAGGAAGAGTAAGCCTTACTTTATTCATTTTCGTTTTTTGAGCGGTATTATAGCTGGATAGAATAATAGTCAAAGGTTTACTAATCGAATTTTAGTTAACAGTCGATGATATTGAAAAGTCTGTTGATAGGCTTCCGGTAAATTTCTGATCATTATTCATATATTTTTAGTACACTGTGTATATTAATTTAAACAACATTTTTCTAACAATTTCAAGCAGTGAATTTTTATATTACCGATTCCAAAGTGATTATTCTGCACGAAAATCACAATTCTTAGACAGCATTCGAATTCCTCTAAACAGTATTTTACTTAATCAATAGACTAATTTAATTACCTTTCATTTCATGCAAAATATTTATGTACCATATGTCGTGATAATTATTTTTGATAAAAAAAATGTTCTGCTAAGAAATTATTAAACACTGGAATTGCATTTCGGATCGGTTTAACTCGAAATAGTGGATCAATGATTAAATACACCTCTCAACAACCTAAAATTACTTTATTTTATCCTATTAACCCATTAACTGCCAGCTACATACGTAATGTTACAAAAAGGTTCTGGCGTTAAATAAGCAAGGAAATGGAGCTTACAGCGGTTAATAAGTTGATACCAATACCGTTAAGAAAAATTCACAGCGATTATAATAAAACGAACTCATTACTTTCGATTGTTCTCAGACTGAGAACTGAGAGTCAATTCTGGAGAACGTTTTGCTCTAGCTAGTCTCTCTGGGTGGTCACACGAGCGGTCTCCAGGTCATAGATGTACCGGGTCGTTCGATTGAAACAGAATTTGTGCCTCGAACGTACTTTCAAGAACAGGCATCGGTAACTTGTGACCCATTTGATAATTTAAAGTGGCCCATCTGAGTTCCGCAAATAAAGTATAATATATAAAACATAAACAGGAAACAAACACTTTGAGAAAATATAAATAATAGATTAAATTGCAGAAATGAACGTCCGAACGAATCGCATGTATTCGACCTGTGTGCAACTTGACAGGGGAACCATTGATAACGAAGAGAACGCTTATAAATAAAGTTCATAACTTATTAATGAATTAATGATGGAAAAGGAAAAAGAAGTCTTTTTTCACCCTGCTGCACCGAAAATGAACGATAAAAAGGAAATTAAAATGCAATCAGGACATCTACATATTTACAAAATTTCATAATTTTTCGTACATGAAATGATCCCTTACAAAATTAAAATATTCAAATATCACGATAAATTTACACGTTTTAAATTTCATTGAAAAATATAATACTTAGAAACGTAAGTAATATACGTAATTATAAATTGAACTTGATTCAATGATATCTCCTTCAAATATTAATTTGCAATTAAACTGTAAAATGGCGGTGCCAATTTTATCAGCGACCACTAATGTGTTAAGATCGTACTTTCGAAGTGGATTAATGTATCCAAGTAAAGGCAACGAATGATGAATGGAAAGCACTCGAGCAAATTGCGGTTATCTCGTGAACGGTTAAGATATTTTGTATGAACATCGTTCCCATCGAAGTAGATTAATGTGCACCGGTAAAGTACGTCGGTGTCATTCGTTATTCAATAAGGTAGCGGATATTTATGGATCGATACCATGTGAAAGCAACGAACGATGAATGAAAAGTAGCCGGATAAATTATGGTAATGTTACATTCGCTTAAGAAACTGTGTTATCATCGTGCTCTCACTGTGGATTAATATGGATGCATGAAAATTTCGGTACGACACTTTGTTTCACGATGTATAATCACGTGTATTTATGCAAATATACATATACTTGGCTCTAGCAAGATGTTGGAAAATGTTACTTTACCACATTTGCATCACAAAGGCAGAAAAACAAATTGAGGCCTCCGTTTCAGGTGATATTTAAAACTACAAATTAGTAGATGGAAGAACTTCGTGTTCAGTCACGTATCAAAGAAACGAAGTGAAATTTTTATGCACTCGTGTTTTGTATCAACACAGTTATTACATTTCGGTAGTAGCTTGCTAAATTAAAGAATCAAAGATAATCTTATTCTGTACGAGTGTGCTTACCGGAGTAACGATATTTTTATTGTTTTCTTCAATAAATCATCACGAAACTGATAGATTGATAAATCACGTTTACACAATTTTTAACTCTTTACTCTTCTGCTCGAGTATCGTGGGTTTAATTAATTCAAATTAATTACAAAATGCTTAATTATACCAAATTACGTTGTATTCGTCGTACTTTCGTTTCGCAAAAAATCAAAGAATACGTTTTATCCCTTAATCAAAGATACACTTTAGACAAACTCCGTGATATCTGAACGTCTTGTATTTATCAAAAATCAATAAAATAATTTTTATCAACTTTGTGACCGTTCGTGAACAACCTTTTCTCGTAGAAATAAGGAACACTTTTCAAATTTCGAGAAGAAACGAACAACAAAAGGTGCGCCATCAGGGGTGTACATTAAGTTCTCAGAAAAATTGAAAGAGAGGTTGCGCCGTCGAAAGCACGTCCGTTTCGAAAAATGATAGGGCTCGGTTCACGTGCCACGCACATTCTGGCTGGCATTCGAGATGGAAAGATCTCGAGGGACGATCTTTTAGTGTCGCAAGACTGCTCGAGATCGTCTGGGGATATTTTCTTTTTTTTTTTTCCAGAAGACTACCTCGTGTTAGAGAAAACAAGAAGGGTGTATTTCTTGGCAGGAAGTTGATCCTATGTACTCGAACCTTCCTTCTTGTCTTCCTTTCGTTCTCTCCCACCCCTCAACATTCTCACCTTCGAAAACACGTCTGTGGACCACCCGCGTCTGTGAAAGTTCACAGCTAGTGCTAGAGAATTTCGAGAGGCATACTTTTACCCGTGAAACGAAACTTCTCACATGGTACATGAAACGTTGCTTTCGATTAACCCTCTCGAAGCTGAACTTTTTTGGACAGTGTGAACTAATTTTGTTACGAGTTGGTAACAGTAGATGTTTACTTTCAGATTTGTTTTCAATCTTGTTTGTAATGTTCCAATGGAATCGCGACGATTGTGAATTATTTCGACTCCGTGTAATCAGCCCTTATTACTTCAATCAACAGTAATACTGTCGAACGTAAATTTAGTCTTTCGATCGAATTTATCAAAATTTTTGGATTTTGCTGTTATATTCGTTTCATTGCAAACCAACAGGCAAATGATATAAATAGGTGTTTCATTTGCTTCGTGTTTTTAATAATACTTCAAAGGTAAACTGGATTTAGATATCATGTAACACTTGTGACGTAGCCTACGGTTCTAAAACTTAAGTTTAATTCCAATTATAATTCGAACAATCAAGAATCGTTAAACACGAAGTCCTAACATTGCACCCGTCGAAAAAATCCTAAGTCCAGCCGTTGAGTAAACTATGTTAAAAGATCATAGTTGAATAACGAATAATCGATTGATGTAAAAAGATAATAACTAAATACCTAATAAAATTAGTTATATTCGAAATAATTTTTGTAAAACAGTTCAGTCGATAATTACATAAAAAATATTAACCTTGCTCTGAATTTTGTAGGCTGCTACGGCCACCGTTCAAATATCTATATTATATTTAAATAATAAAACAAATTCATTTGCATTTACCAATTCTAGAAATAACAGCTCTAGAAAATCATCTGAATTTAGAAATCCAAAGAGTCATATGATCCCAGAAAGAAACATTAAGAAATCGATCCTATTGAACTGCTGTTACAAATTATTGTACCGACGATGTTTCAAGACTAGCGTGCTGGTCACTGTAGTTACAGCATAACTCGAGGATATATAAAAAAAAGAACAAAAAAAAAAAAAAAACGAAAAATCTTTCTACCTGAAACGAAAGCCCACGGGGTGGCGTGCGTTCACACTATCATCTACGTCTAGTTAGCGTAACTGGCATGTGGAGACAGCGATGCCCGTATAACCCGCAGAGAGCGTGTATTTTATCGATTAGATCGCGCACGATACGAAAAGCACGAGCGACTTGAATGCCCGCACAAGGGACGTCGGGCCCTGTACGCGAGACTTACTACTCTCTCATGTTTCTCGTTTTCATTCATGACCAGCAATTTATCGCGACTATTATGTTACACGAATCAATCAGATAATCTTTTCCTTTCCGTTCTTTCGATACTTTTTAACGTTCTTAACTCTCCATGCATTTGTTTATCTTTGAAGTAACGCATTCAATTTTTACGTAGACATACGTGAAATTATTATATTTTTTATTGGTAGTCTTATTGTGACTTAAGAGTTTGAGAATTGAGTAATTCGAAAGGAATCGTGTGGTTGACAATATTACTTTTATTCTTAGTTTATGAATTATATTGAAAATAGATATTTTTGAAGTGTATGCAAATTGTTAGTCAATTTTTAATATTTTATTATCATAGAGGATTATTAATTCCTGTCGCCAACTCCGTAGTTATAAATATACATAAAAAAATGTACGATCTTATTCTTTGCTAAATGTATGCAAAATTGTTGGTCGTTTGTAAGATAATCTTCTTCGTTAATATTTATTGATGTTATCGTAGCCAACACGATTTCAAAGCTATTTTTATAGGAATTTGCATACGCCTGATAAACAAAGCATTGAAATTTGTCTTTTGTATATAAATTTATTGAGAGAATTTGTGAAATTGCACGTCTGTAGGTTTTTAAAATGTGAGTTATCGAACTTGATGTTCGTGGCTGAATAGTCGGCATTGTGAATGCAAAGGGTTAATGACTGGTCATACGTGATACTGGCTGCATAATAAATACATTGTTATTATCTAATCTTCGACGTATCTTAATTGTATCGTATTTGATTTCAAATATCACATAATCACTTTCAACGTTACAAAAATATACCAAAGTTCCATTAGATACTTTCAAAATCTTATCTTTTCATTTTATCCTCATAATATTTATTCTATCTATGTCTACCTTTAGTTTGTTAACAAATATTCTTGTATCCTTAATAAAAAATTGCACCTTCAATAACTATGGCGTGTCTAAATTCATCAGTTTATGATTAGATATTATCAGAATATCTCAAAAAGTTGTTTCGATGAAATATTAAGAACATTCATTAAAATAAATCCAAATATTTCAAAAATAATATATGATGAACTAGGAAAGGCAGAACACTAGCTATTTTAAATTGAACGAATAATCTTTGTTTTATAGTTATTTGAATTTAAAATCTATGATAAAAATTTCGAGTTACACGAGGTTATCAGCGGAGCAATTTTTGATAAAACGAAATAGACTAAAGGTTCATTCGTTCGGTGCCTTCTTTCTTTGTTTACTTCTTTTTTCATTTTAACAATGTAAAACGTATAAAAGAAGCATTAACGATTCGAAGAACATTCTTTAGACTTTTTAAAATGATTTTAATATCCAAGAAAGGGGACAAGAAGAAAAATATTTTAGAAAGTAAAAGAGAACGGGTGAGAATTGAAGAAAAATTTAATAAAAAAAAATCTTTTCGTTGATATGTAACTTCAATGAATTATAATTTCATAAAGCAATTTAACTTTTGTGATGCAAAATATATATAATATTAATTTATTTAGCTGAATTATTACCAAACCTCTCGTAAATTTCTATTTTAATTATAAGTGTTTAATATTTTAATATTTAAAATAGTTCTCATAAACTTTGGGCTGTTTGTTGCGTTGCAACATTACGATTTATAACGACTTATAAAAAAAAAAAAAAAAAAACAAGAAAAATCATACCTTTTCAAGTTGATCCAACGCTATCGTTGCATCGGCCCAGCTTGGCCTGATGTAAAGATCCGATTCGTGTCGTTGTTTCGCGTTCTCGAGGTTTTTCGCATTTTTATTGTGAATTTTCGAAGCACTTCCATTTTGCGACGATAGCGAACCCTGAGGGCACTGAGAACCAGAAGGGCGTCCCGCTAGGATCCCTGTAGGGCCGGACGCAGAAACCATGATCCGTCATACATTCGCCCCGGCACAATTCGCAGTATGATTATTTTTAATAATATTCTTCCTCCTGTATGAACTTTTTTTTTTATTTCCTTTCTCTTCTTCCCTCCTTTGAATGTACTCGACACGAAACGTTAGGAACGAAACACGAGGCACCGAACACGTTAAACGATTGATCACACAACGATTGAACACTTGTAATTATTTCTCACGTAAACACTTTTCACAGCACACGTTCGATCGGTCTTTCTTGTTTGCCGCGCAATTAATCGATACCGTATTCCAGCGTCGAGCACAATAATCGAAATTCGCGCACAATCTACACACAATTTCGTCTGCGCATGCGCGGCTGGATCCGTGACCATCGATGGTATACGCACAAAACGGACCGAGGAATCGGTTTTTAGGTTAGCTTCATACCACCGTAGACGAGTAAAATACGTGACTTGCTCTCCCTCTCTTCACTGATTCGTCTTCACTTTCTGTCTCTCTTTCACTGTATCCCTCTGTTTCGCTTGATCTAACTGGATCCTCGTATTTCCCTCTCTCCTTTTAGGTTATCTCTCTCTGGCACGACTCACAATACCGCCGACAAGCACGAGGGCGCACACGCGACTTTGCTTGTTTTGAAATATCGTGCGACAACCGGGACGTGCGGTGTACGCCGATCGTTTGTAATTTTTCGCGGGAAACGGCCACGTTCTCGTATGCACGTGTCTCTTCTTTATGTCACCAATCACACGATACGATATTCGAAAAGGATTAATTCGCACTCTCGTGTCTTTCTGCTGGCACACGATTCCTGGCGTGGCACGTAGGCCACGCGCACTCCAGTGTCACTGTCACGATCGTTGTCACTTGACACAGTTAGATCTCGATGGAATGTTCACACTGAGGCTCGGATAAATTAGCCACGGTTACCGAATTCGTATTATCGCGGCAGTGACGAGCATCCGGTTTACGCAAGAAGGCGTAGGCGACGTGAGAATACGAGAGTGTTCCACAGTGTCCAGCAACAGCAGCTGGAAATTCTCGTTAAAGTCTGGCAATCTTTCTGTCACGCGTTCTAAAACGACGACGTCGTTGTCGTCGTGAACGGACACCGGCGTGCACGACCGCCACTTAGAGCAGTCTAAGTCCGTACTAAGCGAAATGCGATGCCACATTTCTTTCGTGGCCTGCCTTCTGCGCCGGCCATAGTTGACGGCTCCCCTCCAACGGCGCCACTCGCCGAGATCGGACGGAGCTGCACAAACATTCAGGGACGTACTTTTGTGGCTACACTAAAATGAATTCTCTTCGGGTAAAGAAATATACGTCTGTTTTTAGAAACACTGATTTCAAACAATAAGACAACGAATATCTTAATCTTCATATATTAATCTTTTGCATTGGTTTAAGCAATTGCAGTATGATCCTTTTTATACAAATTTACCGTACCGACGTTTATTAAATATAATATAATGATCACTGGTATTCGTATTCAATTCCTGAAGCAGAGTTTCTTTTAAAAGAAATAAGCGATTTATATTTTGAATTGTATCATTAAAGAAATCTTGTTCAAATTTTCATCTGTATTTACATAAATGAAGAATAGAAATATTGTAAAAACCGTTAAGGATTATACAGTCTTCCGTGCGCAATTTGTCCCGCAACAAGTTTCCAGCAAATTTCTGATTTTCGCGGCACAAGGGTACGTCACTGTGGGTACCGATGACATCGGAGCCGAAATAAGCCGAGCTCGGCCGAAGTGATCGGAACTGATTCCTGATTGGCCGAATCACCGTGGCGTTCTACGTTGCTAGGATACGGCGATGTGCCAGCAGTCGGGGCTAAGAGGGGGAACACGACGCGGGACCACACACGCGGTACCATTTCCCCTTGAGCAAAAACATTACCCACACACGGCAGTGAGTACGTGACACGCACGAGGCACACAACATCGCTTACAGATCGCCTCAGCATCTCATTCTCTCGTTTCCAGGTTCCTCTTCTCGCTACTCTCTCTCTCCCCGCCGTGCCACCATACCGTTCCGAGACGTTTTCTACACGCTTCTTTACGGTCTGTGTTAGTAGAGAGAAGGATCCGGACGATCGGAGAAGCCCAGTGAACGCGATCGACTCGACGTGCGGCGTAGAGTCGAAGACGGAACGGAAGAGGGCCACCGATTTACTCGAACATAAACACGACTCCCTTACGGGGCTCCGGTAGATCGAAATCGCCGCTGCTCCGAGCAATATTAATCGAGACCGGAAATATGGCAGTTTACTGCCCTGGTCGCCGCCTCCTCGCCACTGCTCACCGAAAGCAAATCTGCATAATTGATTATACGCGTCTCTCCCTTGCCACTGGTTATGATTTGATTAGCGACCCCCAAGTATAGGGTTCGTACTGTGTTCTCTTCTGGTATTACTATTATCTCTTGTGTGTATAATTTGTTTTATAATGCAAATCCTTGTCCTTGATCCAGCATCTGTAAAAATGATTCGTCCGTGTTTTATTGTCTCGTTTGAAATCAACGACGAAAGTCTGCTAGTGAAAGAAAACTACGATTTCTTGACCGTGGACGAGATAGAAGAGGCGTCAACTGTTTTTCGAATGCGTTTATTAAATCATGGAGGGAAGAACGTTAACACCAAACGATTAACTTATTAACCTGTCTTCATAATATCTGCATAACGATGCACTTCATTAGGCCGTCGTAACAGCACTCTTGTACGGGGTCGCGCGTCGTGTGTCCGTTGCACGCGCGTGTATGCACGCCGGAACGTTCATTGGGCAGTCTCGCACGCACTCGAGATTTGTGTGCACGTGTGGGACGTGTGGTGTGGAGTCAGCGTGAAAAGAAGGACGGAGTGATCGTGGTGGAACGGTAGGGAACGGTGGAGATTAAATAAGAGGGAGAAAGAAAGAGTGAAACAAGCTGGCAGATCGAAAGAGGTAATGTATAAATACACGACCACCCACTGCGATACCGAGTCCAACACCCTGTCCCGCCAAATACGAGACAATTTTCGATTCTGATACGGACACCCTCCACTTTTTGTTCCTTTTTTTTTCTTCTTCTTCTTTTTACAACACCCAAGACTATGTCGCTCCTTTCATTGAGTATTTACGAAAAAGTCGTTTGTCTACTTCCATCTGCTATACATCGAAATAATAAAAAGAGATCAAGTTGTTTTTAATTTGAAAAAGTATTTATTTTATTCTATCTTGGAATTTATTAACCTTTGAAAATGTTAATTATTCATAATTTTATAGTAGTTTATTATTAGATAATTAACTATAATGGTTTGGAAACTGAAAACTTACCCTGTACCTTTTTAACATGTGAGTAACAATATTTTATGATTCTTATTTTTTTACTTTTGTATATTTGGTTTATATATATATTTCGTAATCGATTTGCTGCTCTGTTTTCATAACAAACGGCTTATATGAATTACACGATGGCCAAGTCAGTTTTGGAGCAAATATGCCGAACAACAGAATGAAAGGTGAAAGGAGAAGAAATGTCAATGCATATTGTCATGGCGGCTTCGATGAATGCACCCTACTGTAGTTGGCGATCCGGCGATAAGGCACAGCGTGCAGTGGGACCGTTAATAATTTTTACGACACTCTTAACTCGCCACCCAGTATTAAGCGGTCTTCCGTAGAAGACGAGCTTTGATCTTTGCCGACGCTGCATCAGCTTAATGAGTGCGAGACGGAGATAGCGGTAAGGCCGAGCTGAAACAGAGCACACGATCGCCCCACAGTCCCCTGTGGATCTATTTTCCACACTATACACTTCTGTAGCTCGGGTTGCATCGTTGCAGGCTGTCTTGCGTACCGCAGCCTATTGTTTATGAATTCGACAACGGTTTATTTAACCCTTTCGTTACGAACGACGTATACACGCTCTTCCAAAAGAAATAATTCAACGCGTTGACCTAACTATTATGCATTGGGTCATTGGCGGTACAAACGACAATTAACTGTGCCTATGCGGTGGAAATTCTTATAATTTTTTCAAGGCGCAGGTGCATCAGTCGGAGCTAAATATTTATTACTTCCGAGTTAAAACAAATCAAGGAAATTGAAATATTACGTATACTTCGTACTTGATAGACATTAACTGTGTAAATTGTAATTAGAATTAAATTTAAAATTCAATTGTGAAGTCACATCTGAATTGTAAGTTGCGTCACGAGTGCGACACGTTAATGTAGGTCAAGGGGTTAAGATTGAAGTTTGCGAATAATAAAAATTAATGGAGAAGACATTAAGACACATACTTACGAAATTTGAAGGCGGTTTAATACAAGACGATCCATACGTAACACAATTTATTATAGAAAATTGTTTCAATGTGTATTTAAATATAGTACTTGTGATGACCAACATCAAGGTAGTAATTGTTTCATTATCCAAAGATATCCTACTGCGAATATATTCCTCGATTAATTCGGATTAAGATCCTACTATATTGTCGTGATTATCTTGTACCTAGATAATTGTATGTACACTGGCGAGCACCATAGACTTTCCTAGGAAAAAATGGTGCCACTCTAAAATTACCAGATACAAAAAATTCATGATAGATTAGGTAAATTATTGTGCCGAGGTATAATCTCTAGTAATTTTGAAGTATCAAATGTCTATGTTGCCTGGTAGTGTACAACCAGCTTCCCTGTAATATCAAGCAAGCTAGACTTCTCTAGGGAAAACGGGAATGTAGGGGAAGGAAGCATCACTATTCGTCTGGTATTATTTTATATTTAATATTATTAATATTGTAGAATTATTCGGCTCTGAACTTGGGTTAATTTGGTTTAGTAATTATTTCATATTGATATATTACTAAGTTACTAAAAATGATTATATTACTAAACTAGTAACTTTAGTAGCTTAGTAGCTTACTAATGCAGTACTTAGTAATTGACCAATATAGTAATGGACGGTGGGTCAGGTTGATTACCCTATCTAGGCGTGACGCCTAGTATCATTCGAACGGTGAAATTTCCTATCCCAACATCGCCATTTTCCCTAGGGAAGCTTACGATGCTCGCCACTGTACATTATAAGTAAGATAGCAACTGGCCGAAGGTAGTATCGGCGATAACCAGCTGCGGTATCGACGGGAGGCCTTATTTTCGATGGTATCTGCGAAATAGAAACAAACGAAAGGACGGACGTGTATGCCGCATTCCGTGTTTATTATTTTGCCGGTGGGTGGTCCGGAGAAGTCCAGAGCCGTCTTGGTGGCCGATAGCATCTCTCGTGTCTCTCATGTGCACGCACCGTTGAACGCGGCCAACGCAGTGAACGAACGTGGCACACCGAGTCGTCTTGCGTAAGGAAGTAGTCGGCTACCCTCTCCTTCCCCTACGCCCATTCTCCATTCTCTTCTCTTCCTCTTGATCTTCCTTTATTCCTACCTTGGCCTTATACTTTTCCCTTATCTCTCCTCCTTCTTCCGTCCTGTTACGTTGTCCTTCATCAGGACCTACCTTCGCTGCTTCTGTTTCCTTTCTTTCTCTGTGTCGTTACTTATTTCTTCATCTTATTGTTCTCCAATATCTGTCGCTCACCTTTTTTATTTTCCCTGCGTATGACACTTCCTTTTGTCCTCGCGTCGACTTGCGACCGATAAAGGAAAGATTGTTTTTTCTTCTTTGTACACGTTTATCGACCATTCCTTTTCTTCCTTCTTACGCGCATTTCCTTTTTATAAATATATGACGACGATAAAAGGATATTTGATTTAAAGTACGCCTTGATCGTTTGGAATCCTCAAGATATAACCTTCAATAGAGTGGCAATAAATTGTGATCTCGTTCGAGTCATTACACGCTTAATCAATTGAGAAGATTTAATTTGATAATTATACCAGCACGTATACGCTGTTTGCAATATTTTAATCTCGAGCACCTAGCACTTAAAGGGTTAACAATCTCATATAACTAAATTGAAGCACACGAAGTTCTCGCAACGTTATAATCTTCAAAACCCTTCCATCCACCGTCCCTTTTAATCTACAATCTTGCAACATTGTACAACATCGTTAAGTCCGATTCAAGGATGACTAATACCTAGGATTACGCTGTGTACTAGCTCCGTGTTGAAGAGTGGATCGTCCTTTACCATTGTAAATGAGGTGAATCGTTACTCTTCGCTATGGATGATACACCTACTTCATCGTGAAGGATAGCAGGGAAGATGGACGAAGAAGATCATAACCTACAGCTATCAGCGTCCACCAGCCGCTACCGGTGCTCCTCATCGTCGATGGATTATCTACGATACGTTCGTATTGTTGGCTGCACGGCGTCGAAGGATCGCGGGGACATCGACTTCCGGTCTTTGTCGGGACCCTCTACGAATTCCGTTCCCGACGAGGAATTGTCATTATCTTTGTTGACTCGGCGGATTCTTTGTGCCCCTCCTTCCGACCCCCTTCGTTACGTTGTCTGCTAATGATACGAATGATACGATCTATGTCCTGTGGCGGTGTACGATAGGGTTGGACTTGTAGAACGGTTAGCTGATGGTAATTATGAAACGATAACGCAGAACGTAAGTCACGGTATTAATTAAACGTTCACGGTAGCGCTCGAAGATTGCAACTGTTCAAATGGTCATTTTATTATGAACATAGAAATGTGATCTGGAAGAAAATTATTATAATTTTCTCGAAGTGTATGAACTTTCTTGAATAATATTTTCTTCTTCGCGAAATTGTATAAAAGTTATTTGAGAACTATGAAATGAAATATTATGTATTTTTCTTGTTGAAAAATTCAAAAGTTTATTAATCCGAATTTGTATTTAACACTCAGTTTATTACGAAATGGACAATAATACTTCGAAATTAATAGAACTGACTGTTTGAAATCAGCGAAATTAACAAAAACACATTGGAATTAACTAAATTAAATTTCAAATCTAATCTAGATTCTTTATATGTGCTTTCAGGTAAAATAATAATAATCATTTGGCGTTCAGAAAACGAATCGTAGTTTAATTTTTAAACTAAAATGTACCCTGAGATATTACTTTTTATAATTCTCACAGGGGCTAGTGTGCGATATTAAAATATCGCACTTTCTTCGTAGGGATCTGAAAATAATTTTCAAAACGCAAGATAGGGCAGAATGGGTCACTTTCCTTTATAAAGAAATAAAAAAAGAAACAGATAAAGGAGGTTCGAGAGAAGGATATAGAGCGAAGGCGAATAGAAGCAAGAGAATAAAGGTGAAGGATATCCGACTTACTAATTGCGACGACGTCGGTGGTCCGCAAGCGCACCGCGGGCTATGACGAAAAGCGATATGGTCAGAACAGGCAGAGACCGACCAAGGGCGCACAGCGCACCGTGATACATCTCCGTGGTTATTTCGAATCGAAATCGTAAATCCAACTCGAACGATTTGTTGCATTTGCTCCGAGATAGTCTGCATACAAAGTCCCGGTCGTCGTTGGGCGGTACACTTTAAATACGGTTCGGAAGCAAGGACTCGAAAACGTATATACACCGTTATTCATGCTTTTGCACAGACTCCCTGACAATGGGCTCGTATCGCGAATAAAGTAGTCTTAATGTTGTTATTCATTGTATACACAAGTGGGACACGAAAATACGGCAATAAAACGAGGATCTTTGAGCTCTGAAAAGTCATCAAGACGTTGTTTTTTATCGTCACGATTAGAAAATATGATTAATTCTACGTAGACAATCCAGGTCCTTGAATCATATCCTTCGAAAGAAAAATAATACTATAGTCATGCGTATCATTTTGTTACACGTATATTTGAATAACGGGTTTCTTGCCAAATGACTGCCAACATTCTAAAAGCAATTGTAGGTATTATATTCTGGATGTCAACATAATATTCCAAATTTCATACAGGAGCACGCGACACACGTGACGATCGCAACAGCAACGAAAGCATATTGTTTGCTGAAGTGTTCTAAAACAATTCAACCATCGGCGAAAAGTAAACTCGCAAGAACGGCTGTTGTCCTTCTACGGAAAAGGGCAAGGTTTTGGCTGCGAGTTCGAATTGCTCGCTCAGCGGGTAAGCCATTGTCCGAGGATTTCCAAAATATCTGGAAAGAAACAAAAAATGGGAGGAGGCAGCGTTAACCGAGAAAAGAAAGCTCTTTGCCGTTAAACGGCGTCTCTAATTTCGTCTAGGAGAATTATCGCTAACTGGAGTCCCTGGCTCGATGGTTTTCTTGTCCATTCAGCCTGCAACCAGAATCCCTCGACAATGGCTCATTGTGTTGGCGCACTGCCACCGTGGCCAACCCGTATGTAAATGAGAGAAGAATTAAATATATATATCTACCGAACGATAACTTTGTTTGAATTAGCATTACCTGCTTTTATAAGTGTTGCGCCGCGTACCAGCTACAGGGTACACCGCGTGTTGTATGTATGGGTTCACGTGTTCGGAGCGGGTGAGTCCCATGGTGGTCCAGAGACGTGATACCAGAGAGAAGTTTTGCAAACTTTTTTTCTTTCGTTATTTCCATTTTTATCTTTGTTTCTTGCCGTACACTGTCCAGATACATTTAGCGATAGAATCTTGTTGATATTTGATTAGGTCTTCAAAACATGGAAATTCGGACACGATTTCATGACAGAAAATTACCTCGGAATAATACTTACGACGTATCAATTTGAAGCTTAAAGCTTGAAGAGAAAACTGTGTAAAGGTTTTGTTGGTATTCTGAATATACAATAAATAGGGAGTCGACCAATGTATAACTTTTGACTTCGAAACGGAGAAGTTCTGATACGATTTCATGACGTAAAATTATTAGGAAATAGTAATTGTGGTACGTCAAATTAAAGGTTGAAATTTAAAGAATACAATGGCGTAAAGGTTAGCCATTTGTTGAAACAAATATAGTGAATCGATGAATTTAAAACTTTTGACGTGATTTCATGACATAAAAGTATTTCAAAATAGCACATATGGCACATCAATTTGAAGCTCAAAGTTTGTTAAAAATGATAATAAATAAAGCATGGCATATCATACTTCTGTTCTAAAATTGATTGATTCATTGTTTATTCTAACATAAAATTAGCCAATTTGTATTACGAATATTCATGAAATTCTTACATGCTCATTTTCGATAAATTTCAAGCTTCAAATTCATACGTCATAAGTGTTGTTTCGTGGCACCTTAAAACTTCTACCTTCCGAGATCTCCCATTTGTTATGCAACAATGTAATAATATATCTATTTTAATAATTTTCAAATAAAGTCACCGAAAGAAGAGGCAACTATTATCGATAAATTCGCGCGCGAAAACAGATACTCGTCGTCCATGAATTTCGGAAACAAGTATCATAAAGATAACGGTGTCCCGTTAGCGAGTTCTACCGGCTCGAATTTTCGACGTTGCATCTTCGAAAGAAACGTCCCGGCGCATACGTGTAAGGGCTTCATTACGAACCGCCCTCGTAAAATAAGCCGTAACAATCGCAACCACGTCCGTTGGTACGAGCATTCGAACGAAAGTTATCGGCGCACGGTTCGTGTATACGTTGTTTCCGTGCGTCGAACATTTTCCACCGTCGTCATTCGTGGGGAACCTTTTGTGGTCCATCGGGTTCGCCATCCTGGGTCATGGGACAAATATACGGCCAGCATTGTTCTAGAATCCACCGCCCGCCGTTTACGGCACGCTCGAAATCCAGAAAGTTCGTAAATTTTCGTGCGCACTACCTGTTCGGCCAGCGTGTATCCGCTTGTACGCTCTGTTTGCGTAGGACGGGGACCACCCAGGTCGACTGACGCCTCTGCCGTATCCTCGACGCAGGAATTGACTTAGCGGAATCCTGGCCGAGGGATGGCGGACGGGCCGCCACATAGCGGAGAAAGGGAGGGTGGCTGGTTTTGTATGTAACCAACGAAACCTTTAACCAAACCTGGTACAACACGTTATTTTTCATCTCATTGTCCGTCGACGGGATCACGGCTCCCCCAGCTTCGACAGAGTCGACGAGGGGGCGTTAACGGATACATCATCTTTCTTTCACGATTTTTGGATACTACTATTTTATAATAGACGTTCAGTTTACATCTAGAATTTGATTATTTGCCGATCACTAATACCACGAATCTTTCTCAAAAAATACAAAAAATACCATTTTCCTTCCTGCCCTTTGTTACGTTCGCTCGCATTCAATTTCTTCCGCTAACGATTTACATTCTCGTTAAAAAACGCTTATATAGCCATTAAGACCGGCAGCCGGCCGTGGTCGAAAGAACGGGGCAAAGGACAAAAAAGCGAGTGACCAATTCAGAAAATTCTTTGTTTCCTTCGGCGAAACTTTCAGCCATCCGTTTATCAGGCGTGCATAAATACTGCAACGTTATCGTTGTAAAGTTGACACGGAACATACTTGTTACGTTCCTGGCTGGGTCGGTGGGCCACCGGCTGGACGCTCTTCGCTTCGGTGCTAAGTAAAATGATATATTGCGGCAAAGTTGGCCGGCAACGGTGTGCGTGGATGTATCGCTGGCAATACGTATACGTTACACGTGGCCTTTGCTTTAATATCGAAACGGTGTTGGTGAGTGGCCACCCACGGTGGCCATGCTGGACCACCCAATGAGCCGCGCTATTATAAGGGGCCCGTCTCTTACTTCGCACTTTACCTCGATCCGATACTTTGTTGCTGCTCCCCTTTAACCCCTTCAGCCCTGACAAACTGATCCTCGAAGCGAATCGAACGGGAACAGACATCGTTTTTCCGTGATGTCAACTTAGATGTCATTAATCATGCCCGGTGTCTTTCGTTGGTAACCAGGGACACCTATTTTTTCTTATACTGCTGTGTCTATTGAATAAGACGTAGCTCTGCGAACATCTCATCCTCTGATAATCGTGATTTTATCATTTTTATTAGATGATACGTAGATTTTACGATACAAATGTTGCTTGATAGAGTATTTTTCTTACAATTAGTAATTAGCAAGTGAAATGTTTCAATTTATTTTTAGAGAACGTCGATCTAGCTTTCGCCTTTGTTTTGTAATTTTTTGGGATATTTATTCGTTGTCTCGTACAGTCTGCGTTGAAATACCTGTCATCCTTTCCGCAATCGATTAATGAATAATAATTGCAATAATTAATTAACTCTGAATGCTCGTAAAGTATAAGCACGTTCGCTCGAACAAAGCTATTATCCATTAAGTTTCAATAATTTTATTAGACCGTCAAGGGATAAAAGTATCGGTTTGAAAAAATAACACCGTGTATAACAGCCGAGTTCGCGTCTATGTGTGCGTACAAATCGTGCGTGCCAACTTCCGCGATATACCGCCTGGGTGGTCCGCGATCGTGGAATACAGGGATTAGATACCTCGATAAGACGTACACACGCATTTATACGCACACCCTGTCGCGGATACGTAGATTTGCCACGTTATGCGCTTGAAATTCGTTAGCTACGAGCTGATGGAAATACGGTACTAACGATGAATTGTGAGCCGAGCCGTGGCAGGGGACACGGCACGGGTAGAAATGATATAATTGAAATTTTATCTCGCGACCAGGCACGAGACTTCTATCGCTATATGCATGTAAATGGTAATAAGAGATTGATCATTACGGAAATTGATGTTTCCGTTTTCATGCGACACGTGGGTAACTTTAATCGATACTTGTACCTAGTATCACTTACTTGTTACTATACAGGGTGTCTCGCTTAACTCGAGGAGAATATGTGAGAGGAAAACATTATTTCGTTCGAATGGGCAAATATTATTATGGTTAAGAAATTTTTCTCGAGGTCATTGAAGTTTTTTTTTTTTCATCATCGTGACATGATAACTGAAAACGAATCCAATGACCTATAGCTAGATAACTGATGGACAAAGTGAAATATCTAATAGAAAGATTAAAAATGATGTCTAACAACTTCAATAGAAATCTCTGCCTGAAGGAATTGGAGAAGGTAAAATCTGAAGGTGGAATAATTTTAATTGGAAACGATCATACGTTTCTTGCACAGGGATCTTCTTCGTTTCGTAAATCAACGTCACTGGACGGTGAGTAAACGCGATCGAAGGCACGCCTCGCTTAGAGACGAGTGAATTAAGCAAATATCCTCGCGAGGACATTCGTTGACTGCAAATCCTCTCGCGAACACGTCGAAAAGGTACAATTTCCGTCCCGATTGGATCTGGGTGGTCCATTCATAACATGACACATTCGTACGTGCCACGGTTTAACCTTCTTCCTTTTTTTTTTTATCTTTTTACGAATTTTTGAAACACGTTACAAGTCGGAGAAAATGTGGTTCGAGTATCGCGGAACCTTTGATAACAAGCGTGGACACGGGCCGAATCGAGTATGGAACAATCTGGTTCGGTTGCATAACTCGATCTATCTGTCGAAATCTCTTTAATTGGCAATGGTATATCGAGGCAAATTTTATGAAACAACATACCCTGAGGGGTTTTCCCTGTTACAATTAATCTTTCCTCTGAGTTACTCAGCTTCGCTAATCAACGATGATTGGGTCAAGTTTATTCACGTATTTGTTTCCCTTGCACTACCATTTCCCCGACAGGTGCGTCAGTGGGAGCTAAATATTTATTACTTCAGCGGTAAAACAAACCAAGGAAATTGAATTATTACGTATACTTCGTACTCGACAAACGTTAACTGTGTAAATTGTAATCAGTTTTAAACTTAATATTCAATTGTGATCAAAGTTTGAACGACAGAAGTCACATCTGTACTGTACTGATGAACTTGAAGATCGGAGACCGACCTCGAAAAATCACAGATCACAACATTCCTCATTCAAAACTTAACTTCCACTTTTTCCCATTTTGTGTAAACGAAGTCTTATTGTTTCATCATTTACGTGAAACTCTTGAGCAAGCACCTGCGGCAATGTCTTTAACTTCTGACTCACGTAGGAGCGACAAAACTTTTCTGGTTACCCGATATTAGCATAGACAGTAGGTCTTTATCCTAATAAAAATCAACACACGTTTCAATCAAAGCATCTTGATACATTTTGTGATTTAATTAAAAAATTCTAGCGTTAAGAAAGAAAACGAGTAGATTCGAAGAAATACATCGAATTAATTTATAAGACAGAATGTTAATCCAATGAGTATCATTGACGATGGTGTGGCTAAAGGAAATTCCCAAATTCTAAAAGGGAAATAAAAACAGTATCCGAATAGTCCGAAGCCGTGCTCGTATTTACGATCGAGGACATTGCATAGAATTTGCATAACACAAGGTTACGAAACACGCAACGTAGAGGGTCGGGTCGTTCGTGACCGTGGGCCGTATGCCGTATCTCTGTGCGGCCCGTTAACGTTACAATGCCATTATCGTCGATAAAAGTCCGTCACTCGAGAGTACGAATTAATTTCAATCACAGACGACGTGTATAGCTTTCGTGCAACATGGTATAAACCGAAAACAACAACAACAACGTTCTCTTCAAGTTCTTTCGTGCTTCTTTTCTGTTTCACATGAAGGTTTCCTTCGCGTTTACGATTTCAAATATACATCGCACTGTCCGACGTGGCCACGTCGTTCCGTACATGTTTAGAAAGGGTCGGAGTAACTAAACGCTCCAATTATTAATTTACCTCGCTCACAATGTTGGTCGTGTAAGCAAAAGCCGAGTGCAACATGTTATTTCGAGCGTAATGACGTTCCCGGCCACGCAACTCGGCGCAACGTTCCAGTTCGTCTTCTTTGACGAGATTAAAGCGAGTCCACGCGGGTACCCCAGAGCGGATCACAAGAAGAAGACCCTGTTTCTTACCACCGGTACCGGATGTTGGTTGGGACACGAATCGTAGGAAGCTTGATCGATCCTTTCGTGGCGCGTAGCTTTCGTGATTTTTGGTCCAGATTTGTGATTTCAGATCTCTTGGGTCAGAAATATAATTTTGATGCCTTAGAGGCAATATTTATTTATATAGAAATATGGAATAGAAATGTAGTCAATGAATTTCTTCTTTTTTTCTGAATTATGAGCTACAATTTTATAGAGCAGTGGTTCCTGAGCTTTCTTAATTTGCTATCCTGTTTTATAATATTTAAGTATTCTGCGACCTCCACCTTCTGTATAAGGCAGATTTGAAACACATTAAAAACAGGTATTTCGGAATATAATATTTAAAAAGAAGATATTGAAAATTTCGCCACAACCTCCTAGAAAATATCCCTCATAGGGAACCAATGCTATAGGATACCCATCATGCAATCCGCAAGATATCTTCTTTATGATTCAATCGCCCCTTACTTTTATTCGTGGAACATCAATTTACACGAAGAAAACAAATGGACTCTTTATGATGATTCGAATGAATTTCGTTCCAGGATCGTGGTTGAACGATGAACGCATGGTGCTCATTAGAGTTCATCGAACAGTTATCAGATTTCCAGAACCGTTGCACCTGGACTTTTCACAAATTGTCGTAAATCACGGACTTCCGTTCGATCCTGTTCTCCATTTGAAAACGCTCATTCAGGAATACGAGATCTCTCGTTACAGTGTATTTTTTGTTCTATTCGTAGTAGGTAAAGATTCCAGAATTACTTCGAGAAATCGATCGTAAACCCCGTCATAAAATTCTGAAGGAATTTTATGAAAGTGTCCTCGTTAGAGACGGACTGCTCTCTGTTCCTGTTTCAAAAGAACCTGTCGTGACTAACCCCCTCATATTGCGATCAGTACGTAAAACGAAACAATATTCATTGTTTGAAAGAGAAAGTATAGTAGAAGACTTTGTAGTTTCTTCTTTTAAAAAGTAATTTTTAACCCTTTGCACGCGAGTGTGCCTTTGAGTCACCATATTTAATTTATCGGAGTATTCTAAAATGCGAGAAAATATAGAAAATTAAAGAAGGGAATAAAAATCAACAGATTCTCAAATATTTGTAACACTTTTCTTCCACAATAATGCATTTGGTTTCCGGAAGCATAGCTGGAAAATTAGATTCGAGTGCAAAAGGTTAACAAGAAATTTATTATAAAATTTGGATTTAAATCCATGAAAACAATAATTTTGTCAACATTTCTTTCTAATTTATTCCAAGTTCGTGGAAATGGAGCTACACCCCTTTAGCTTGGAAAATCAATTCGTACAAATACAAATATATTAAATAACTGGCTAAAACAGATCATTTACACTTGTCTTTATTTTTCAACGAACTCGTATAAAAACAGTTTGCCGATCGGAGTGTCTAGAATCGTCCTTTCTCGTTTCCCCGAATATCGACACGTTCAGTGCAACCGAGCCACGATTTATCTTCCGGTCTTGAGGGAGAGGCGTGGTTTGTTTCATGCCAAATTTGTCAGCCCCGTTGATCGTCGAACGAATTCGCTCGGGTCGTCCCGGTCGTCCCCATTAGCCAGGAGAAATCGGGGCACAGTCGTCCCTGGACCTATTCGATTCCACCATGCTCACGTAGCGTATATACCGAGCGAAGAGGCACACAACCGTCGGGTTGCACCCTGAAATAAGGTAGCCCCGACGACGAACGAAGGAGCCGACGTGGGTGGCCTCAGAGAGATTTGCCTTCCGCTAAATATCGCCTTTGCGCCCTCGACGTGGGTGGCCTTCTCCTTCTCTCTCGCTCTTTCCCTCTCTTCGTTCTTGGCCAAGGGGAATCCTCATCCTCCTGTCTCGCCCTCCTTCGTCCTCTGTCCAGGAGCAACCGCTCCGTTGTCTCCTGTCCTCCTTCTACTGCCTTTGATTTCTCTATGTATGCGTTCATATTCGGTTAAAATACGTTCCATGAAAAGAAGAGTTAACTTGCTACCTCTCTCTCTCGCTCTTTCTCCTTGGAAGATGAACGAGCGTTATTATAGGTAAAGGTAATGAAAGATATTGTTACGTTGTAATAAATAGCACGCGGAATCCGAAGCCGGACCCCGTTACAGCCTTCGAAATGCCTGCCTTGCTGCGAGATCGGTAATGATCGGTATCCCAGAGCTATTTCGATACGGTTAATAAGTTTCAGCGATAGATTTAGTATTTCACGGGATAATTAAGGCCGATTAGCAGGGCGGAGAGGTTACTTAAAACGATTGAATTGTTGCTTCATTACGGCCAACCTGCACGGTAATTGCGATTAAGTGCGTGTTTTTTTAGCAGACCGGTGGGAGCTGATGATGTTGGTTGTAATACGAGGTTGTTTAACGATGTTCGTTTTTATTAAAAACGGATTCGGTGTTGCAACTTATAGTTTCAATTACAGACAACTTGTAGTCTCGAGGTAAATATCTTTAAATATAGGGATGAAGTATTTTATATGTTATTATTACACTTACTAAATGATTACTTTTACATTACGTATACACAAAGAAAAATAGTATCAATTTTAGTAACCACCTTTGCTAGTATTCACGATAATTATACAGGATGTCCCGTAACTGGTGATTCTACTCGGAAAACTGAATTGAAAATATAGAATAACATTTTTTCATATCAAGCTGTATTATTGAGAAAATCGACTTTTAATTTGCTACGGGTATGCATACGGGTCTCGATATGTCACAGGTTCATGAGTAATAATATAGCATATAATATTTAAGATTTATTTTATTAATGCAAAAATTGTTGAAAATGCCGGCCAATACGGTGTGTATCGAGATTCGTTCGTCAAAGTCAAGTTTCTCGAAAATTTATTGTATATTTACGATTTAGTTTTTCGCCACCAGTTACAGGACACCCTGTATAACTCACAAATTTAACCTAACCCTAACCCCAACAACCTACATCTTCTTGAAGAAGATTTTGTATTTAAATTTATTATGAAATTTGTTATGAGTTGGCCAAGATATGAAAAAATTAATTAAAACTAAATTCATTAAAACTAACTTCAAAATTGTCGACTTACGTCAAATAATTTAAACTACCCATTTCATTTTTTTATATTTATTTTATTTGAATCATGGAAGGATCCTGAATAGCAACATCATGCATTTAAGAGTTAAAATTAGCAACAATTACGATGTCAAGTTATTTGTAACACAAGCACCTTTATGATCATAACGTTGCCACGAGTCATGAGTTTCTCCACCTTCTTTCTATGGCAGTGTCTGCGATAAATTGCTTGAACGGTTACGGCAATCCGTCGGGAGGGTTGAAGAACTCTTAAGTGGATAGTTTGCGGAATCAATTAGCACCCTCGAGGAGAGTTACGCGTAGGAATGCCGAACGCTCGCCGCTCCGGGTTCTCGCGAGCGATCGCGCGTAAAATTCGAGAAGAAACATTCCTCGGAGGAAGACAGACGGAAGAAGAGCCAGAAAAAGCCAGGAATCGTATAAATAACGTCGCGCGAAGGTGTTTTTACGCGTAGTCGCGATACAAAGCGAGAGAGACAGAAACGGGGGAGAAACGAAAAAAAAAAGGAACGAAGAGCCGTTCGAAACGTTATAACTCTTGCCGAAGTAAAAAGAAAGGGAAGAGACAATAATATATCCTGCATTTTATACATCTTCCTTTTCCTGTCTTTGACTGCTTTCATCCCTTTATCATCCTGGCTGACCAAGTATATTGAACATAAAATGATTCCCTTGCAGGTCCAACTGGCACTTCTCTTTTACAAGTTTCTGCTTTATTTTTATGTCGCGTGTAAATTATATTTGAATTGTCTAAAAATTTGCCCTTATCTTCGATGATTTGGATGTTAACCGCTTACTAATGCGAAAAGGCATGAATTCGTTTGAATTAAAATCTTTCAGCGTATTTTGATTCAAGATGATGCTGTAGCTCAGTCTGGTTAAATTGATAAGAATTGAAGAATTATATAGATTCCTAGGTGAAAAGAATCTTTTTCTCGCTATAAACTGACAAAGTTTGTAAATTATCTGTGTGTCGAAAAAATAAAATATAATTTGGTTTCGTTCCTCGAGAAGTTAGAGCGGGTTAGCAAGAGAACGAGAGGGCTGAAAACGAGCGAGAGGAGAAAGGAGAGAAAGGTATGGCCAGTGGAGAAAGAGAAGTGAAGGGAAGAGAGAGGCGACACGACGCGTGTGGTCCACCCCGTGCTGGACGACGAGCAGGACGAGACCAGGACGACGACAGCATCTTATCCGAGACCCCCGGATCGATCGATCAATGGTGAGATCGATGCTTTCTCGTTCGAGACCGATCGAGTACGCGGCACGCTCGGGCGCACAAGTATTTTTCACCCTGCAGGCGGCGCCCACGTCCACCACTCATGTCCATGTGACATCGAAACTGGTATCATAGGCAGGATTTTTATTTTTTAGAATTTATAATACGATGATGATTCCCTGTCGTCGTGTACAGGGTGTCTGTACTAATGTTCAAATTAATTTCCCTCGGGTACATGCATTAGAGGTCAGTGAATTCGTTTTGAAAAGCAGTATCAAATAGCCTGAAACAAAATATATGGTTCTATTTAAATATATTTCGTAAAATAAGAATGTAAGAGGATAATCGTTTCTACCAAAATATGCTTCCCATTTTACCATGCAATTTCTATATTAACAATTTCTTCATAGGACCGATAGTTTTGCAATAACGGCTCCGTAATACTTGACGCGGGACACCCTGTATGTTAACGTGGTTTTTTGTATCTTATTAAATAAGAAAATAATTAAGGGCGCTCGAGTTAAGCGAGGTAGCAGTAATAACGAAGCTTTATCACGACAGGAGTCATATTTCCTGTATCAGAAATACTGTAGGAAATAAAAAAATACATAGATTGATAAAAATGAGTTAAATTCGAAATATTGAAGGGTTAAGCTACTGCATATGTATGAAACAACATTCCAAACGTTTCAATTAACAAACTAAATATCAAATATAGCTTTCTGTTGTTAAACAAAAAGAATTCAATTATATTCAATCATAATACTTAACCGTAACATCAGGTTTCGTTTTACATCGGAATTCCCGATAAACGGGAATAAATTACACAATACTCCAATACCAAAGGATTAATCCATGCAAAAAGAATCCAGACTCAAAACGTTTAATCGTCCCTCTTGAAAATCAATCCCCTCGAAATCCTTCAACCAGCGAACACGATGTCTCCCGGTGTTAGGTGGTCGGATAAGTTTTTCTCGATCGTCGACGGATCAATATCGGCCTCGAGAAATCGCGTAACATCGGTGGCCGTGTAACATGGCGCATAATAGCGGAGACAGCCAGCCGTCTAATGCTAATGCATCTACTATTAGCAAGTAGTGAATCGAATGTAAAGTCAGACGTAAGGTGAGACCACACAGGTCGACAGCGGAGGGTTATACGGGGCCAGCAGATGCAGTGCCCCATAAACAGCGGGGCAGGACCACCCAACGCGCTCGTTCCTTCGTCTGTTTCCTTAATAACCACGATAGCCAGCCTGTTCCTGGGCGAGAACGTATACGTACCTGCTACGGGCTCGTATATGGATTAGGGACTACGTAACCCACTGTTAATTATTGTTATTTAATCAAGCGACGATTATGCAATCCATTCAATCAGACAGTTTATTTCGCAACTGACGTGGAACGTTTCCTGTCGTCCGATGACAGAAGGTGATACGTCTGTTTTTGATCAAAATTAAGATACAGTTACTTATATGTGAGATTAGTTTAGAAATCATATTTACATTGACTATGAATTGAATCCTTTGGAGGTAATCGATTGTACTGTTAGAAGAAGCATATTTTTGTACATAATTCCAGTTCTATCGTCAGGGAGCGTTCGGTTCGCCGCGAGCGTGGCAGGATGTTATAAGGCAAAGGGTTAACGATATAATCGTGCGATCGTGACGAAAGGAACTCGTACTCGAAGCTGATTTTGTAATTTCATTAACGGACACGGCACGTTGTTGTTCTTCCATTCCACGCGTCCAATCCCATTTTACGGTAGTAAAATGCCGGCCGTTGTTAGCCCGGTATCTTTGATGTTAACCATACCCGACGCTGTCACCGTATTCGATAGCAAACAGGACCAACGAACATGCATCGTTACTTCGGCTAAAGTAGCTCCGACTGTCATTATCTCTTCTCGAAAGTCAATCTGACGCAGCATTATACGAAGTGGGCCTCTGTGAGAAAGTGCACACGTGTCCGGCTGAAGACAGGTAGCCAGTTTCGAATGTTCCCACACGTGGCCGGATCGAGTTCATAATTAATGCTTGACATCGGGCACAAACTGGATACATAAAATCCGGAGGAAACTGTAAAAAGTATTCCTTCTACGCGGGGCTACCGATCATTGGTGTTAGAGATGTAAAAATTCGAATTTTTTTGTTACAGCGTTTCATTTCAAATACTACTATTCTAAGTTTGATTATGCGATTAAAATATAATCGTGCGTTGTGTTTTAATTTTGAAATTTATCATGATACAATTTTTTATTGTATTTTAATATTTTAAAACTGTGACGACCACACACCTTATGTATCCTGCGACTTTTATCATTTTCTCTCTAAAATTGAACTACTGATATATTTAGGTATATTTGATGGATTTTGTGTTATATACTTTGTTATCGTTTCTTCAAAAATCATTTATAGGTGATACATTAAATATATAGGAATACACGACACCGGTTGTTAAAGTGTTAATTAGAATTTTCAAAGTTCCAATATTCGAGTATTTACAATTTTTGTTATAGTTCATTATGTATGAAGATTATTGATTAAATGTAGATAAACTTTTTAGTAAACTTATTTGCAAATAAATTTATAAAGCATAATAAAAAGTTACTCGTAAAAGTAATATTTATAGATAGATTCCAAAATATATTTCCTGTACCTTCGAATAAATTTCGTAGTTGTATCAAATTTGAAAACTGTTTATTTTTCAAAAACTACTCACAGCACTAATACGTACAAACAGCTTTAGATCTATAATTATTAAATCGGATGTAAGGATATAAAAATTAACTCTAGGAAAAATTTATGGATCTTGAAACGTTATGGCCGTCTGTGAACAAATGGACGAACTAATCGACGCGCATCCACGAAGGAAAATAGATACATTAATTAATAGATTTATAAAAATTAAACAGTGCAAACTTTGATTGCAACTTTCAGATCTTCTTGGACTTAATATCATCAACCCTTATTGTACTCATTAACACCTTGAATGCCATGTCATTTATATCTGTATGATATACATTTGAAACAACGTTTAAAAATTGAGGAATTTCAAATTAGGCGCTGTTCGTTCGCGACATTTACCAACTGTAAATCAACCAGAAAGTTAAGAAGCAGTTTCCACAGATCTCTGATAGATGGTGAAACCGTTTAACTTATAAGGCGGTCTTTTTAATCTTCGTATGGCAACGATCGAAAACTTAATTTTGAACATGTAAGGGTGATTCGTTCACAAAAATCTGATACATTCAAGATTTATTTGTAATAATCCGATTCTCGAATTATCGGCGTTTTCGTAATTTTTGTTATGCCACACATAACTGTTACAGCATGACAGTTGTTTGCTACAGTTCTGATATTTAAGAGGGTAGACACGGGTAATGCAGTGAGCTGTATACCGACATAATTTGACTCAAAACATGGGTTTGGCAGGATTCGTTGTTTGTTCTTATATGAGCAGATTACAGGCTGATTGAGGGCTCATTCGAAAGAGGAAGGTTCAATGCAGCGCGCAAACTGCATCGTTCAACGAGATTCTGACGGTATCTAATCATATGAGCGTTCAAAGTAGAGAAAAAATCGACAAAAGCACCGACGAGCTACTGTTAAAGACTGCCAGCCTTATGGGACTTCGTGTAACCCGAAAAATTCGCTGTTTTCTACCGCCCTCTGGAATATATTGCGGTCAGAATGAGAAACAGAATGGGTAATCACCCAAGCATCGAAAATCTCGTCGGTTCGTGGGTAACAAAATATATGCAGGTCGCTGACATTAACCATTCTATACCCGCTTCAACATGTGTAACTATACACGTTTTATTTTGTAATTTACAACACTTTTATTGCCTTATTTCCCTATTGTACATTGTTGGAGTGCTTTGTAGATATGGGAAAAATTAAACTAACAAACGCATCATATTCTAAAGAAATATGCAGTATTAATTACTGTTATATTAATACAATAATCTTTCTTAAGGCAAAATTATTGCTTAATAGTTGTCAAATTGGGAAAGAATATATACAATGTATAATTAATAATATAATTCTTTTATTCCTATTGAAACTACATATTAATAGACAACGGAAAATCAACGTATTTGTTTATTTATTGGATAATACCACCTCTAATGCTTGAAGGGGTTGATTGTTTGTAATTATTAAAGTGAGCGGAGTAATAAGATAAAAGTATTAACTGAAATTATACATATTTCATCACTCTATCCCTTATGAATATTAAACAACATCAAATAATAAGTAATGAATAAGATATGCGATAAAACAGATAAACCATTAATTGTTCGGAATACCACTATTCCTGTTGTCAAGTAAGATCACTTTCACCTGAAATTTTACTCCAGTAACTTCGTACAGCACGTTTATCCGACTCCACGCGGCGCAACGTCATGTAGGGCTGAGTATTTCGGCTGTCCGGCGACAGTTACCCCGTTCTTAAACGATAAACTACAATAATTTACATTATACATATGTCCATTAAAAGGAGCCCAAACACGGAGTAAATCAGATTTCCTTCAATGCAATGTCAGTGTGAATTATAGATTTGAATCGGTAAAATTTGTTCGATTTACTTCGTGTTTGGTCTCATTTTGATTGGAAGATTGTCAGCTATGCGTTGGTGTTACAAACACAGTGAAAACCCGATAAATATTCAGAATCGTCTGTTTCGTAAATTTTATATTTTTGTCCCTACTACTAGGGGGATCCCCCTTGAACCAGTGAGGCGAAGTGTAATCGGAGACGTAGCGGCTTTGTTTAAAGATTTTTATTGCCTTCGTCGCCTTCGTTTAAATGTCCAGTTTCAGTGTGCCCACACTAATGCACCGAAGAAAGTTTTTTAATTTTTACTTTTTCTCAATAAAAAATTCACTATCGCGCGGGGGAAATTTTTCTGATAAAAATGAGACTAAACACGATATAAATCGGTTTATATTTAGGTTATAAGATTAAATGAAAAATAAGAAATATGTAAGAGACTGCAGTGGTACGTTTATCGAACAGGAGTAGCGAACGGGACCCCCTGTCTCATAAGTGTTTCAGTTTCTGATCATTTACGGAACAGTGGAAGCGTCCCATTCGAGAATTCTGTAGCTACCTCCTAGTCGATGAACATACCCAGCACGTCAAATCCGCCGTTCTTTGATGTTTCCGAACAAAGAAAAGGACAGCACAAGAAAGATAAATAAAGAGAGAAATATTCGCAAGCACAATAATATTTAACCCAATATTATGTTATTAAATGTTGACCGATTTATAATGTGTTTGATCCCGCTGGGATCCGCCGCGGCACGTAGCGGCCCGCCGGCAGCCGCCGGCAGCCGCAGCGGCACGTAGCGGCCCGCCGGCAGCCGCCGGAATCCGCAGCGGCACGTAGCGGCCCGCCGGCAGCCGCAGCGGCCCGCCGGCAGCCGCAGCGGCACGTAGCGGCTCGCCGGCAGCCGCCGGAATCCGCAGCGGCACGTAGCGGCCCGCCGGCAGCCGCCGGCACGTAGCGGCCCGCCGGCAGCCGCCGGAATCCGCAGCGGCACGTAGCGGTCCGCCGGCAGCCGCAGCGGCACGTACCGGCCCGCCGGCAGCCGCAGCGGCACGTAGCGGCCCGCCGGAATCCGCAGCGGCACGTAGCGGCCCGCCGGCAGCCGCAGCGGCACGTAGCGGCCCGCCGGAATCCGCAGCGGCACGTAGCGGCCCGCCGGCAGCCGCAGCGGCACGTAGCGGCCCGCCGGAATCCGCAGCGGCACGTAGCGGCCCGCCGGCTGCCGCAGCGGCACGTAGCGGCTCGCCGGCAGCCGCCGGAATCCGCAGCGGCACGTAGCGGCCCGCCGGCAGCCGCAGCGGCACGTAGCGGCCCGCCGGAATCCGCAGCGGCACGTAGCGGCCCGCCGGCAGCCGCCGGAATCCGCAGCGGCACGTAGCGGCCCGCCGGCAGCCGCAGCGGCACGTAGCGGCCCGCCGGCAGCCGCCGGAATCCGCAGCGGCACGTAGCGGTCCGCCGGCAGCCGCCGGCAGCCGCAGCGGCACGTAGCGGCCCGCCGGCAGCCGCCGGCAGCCGCAGCGGCACGTAGCGGCCCGCCGGCAGCCGCCGGCAGCCGCAGCGGCACGTAGCGGCCCGCCGGAATCCGCAGCGGCACGTAGCGGCCCGCCGGCAGCCGCCGGCAGCCGCAGCGGCACGTAGCGGCCCGCCGGCAGCCGCCGGCAGCCGCAGCGGCACGTAGCGGCCCGCCGGAATCCGCAGCGGCACGTAGCGGCCCGCCGGCAGCCGCAGCGGCACGTAGCGGCCCGCCGGAATCCGCAGCGGCACGTAGCGGCCCGCCGGCAGCCGCCGGAATCCGCAGCGGCACGTAGCGGCCCGCCGGCAGCCGCAGCGGCACGTAGCGGCCCGCCGGCAGCCGCAGCGGCACGTAGCGGCCCGCCGGCAGCCGCAGCGGCACGTAGCGGCCCGCCGGAATCCGCAGCGGCACGTAGCGGCCCGCCGGCAGCCGCAGCGGCACGTAGCGGCCCGCCGGCAGCCGCAGCGGCACGTAGCGGCCCGCCGGAATCCGCAGCGGCACGTAGCGGCCCGCCGGCAGCCGCAGCGGCACGTAGCGGCCCGCCGGCAGCCGCCGGAATCCGCAGCGGCACGTAGCGGCCCGCCGGCAGCCGCAGCGGCACGTAGCGGCCCGCCGGCAGCCGCAGCGGCACGTAGCGGCCCGCCGGCAGCCGCCGGAATCCGCAGCGGCACGTAGCGGCCCGCCGGCAGCCGCAGCGGCACGTAGCGGCCCGCCGGAATCCGCAGCGGCACGTAGCGGCCCGCCGGCAGCCGCAGCGGCACGTAGCGGCCCGCCGGCAGCCGCCGGAATCCGCAGCGGCACGTAGCGGCCCGCCGGCAGCCGCAGCGGCACGTAGCGGCCCGCCGGCAGCCGCCGGAATCCGCAGCGGCACGTAGCGGCCCGCCGGCAGCCGCAGCGGCACGTAGCGGCCCGCCGGCAGCCGCAGCGGCACGTAGCGGCCCGCCGGAATCCGCAGCGGCACGTAGCGGCCCGCCGGCAGCCGCAGCGGCACGTAGCGGCCCGCCGGCAGCCGCCGGAATCCGCAGCGGCACGTAGCGGCCCGCCGGCAGCCGCAGCGGCACGTAGCGGCCCGCCGGCAGCCGCAGCGGCACGTAGCGGCCCGCCGGCAGCCGCCGGAATCCGCAGCGGCACGTAGCGGCCCGCCGGCAGCCGCAGCGGCACGTAGCGGCCCGCCGGAATCCGCAGCGGCACGTAGCGGCCCGCCGGCAGCCGCAGCGGCACGTAGCGGCCCGCCGGCAGCCGCCGGAATCCGCAGCGGCACGTAGCGGCCCGCCGGCAGCCGCAGCGGCACGTAGCGGCCCGCCGGCAGCCGCCGGCAGCCGCAGCGGCACGTAGCGGCCCGCCGGCAGCCGCCTAATTCATTACTTATATTATTAGATTTTGTTTAATATGTTTGAGGGAAGGTTGCAGAAATATGTATAATTTCCGTTTAATACGCTAGAAGAACTCGTTTACTAGATGACAAAAAGAAGAAATGTTGAGAAAGTCCCAGTCGGTTCTTCTAGCTTCTCACAAAAATTCAAGTCTTTTGGTGCAATTTCAAAAGCGGGAATTGTGTTTTAAAAGGTATCCGAATACTTTTTCAACCCACTGTATGTGTATTGCTGAGTTTTCTGGTGTAATTTTCTATACCTTTTATCGATATTCGCAAGCTTTTGGGTAAACGCGTTGAACCCTTCCCATATTTTTATTTGAATCAAAAAAGATATTCCATGTATTGAATAAGTTTTTACGATTTTTTTGATCAGACACACATGGAGTGTCATAGATTGCATTGAGACGTATATGATGCGTCATAAGTGACACTGAATACGATAAACGGTCCGCGGTTTTTGGAGTTTGGAGTCTTTCTTAGAAAAATAATTATAAATCCTAAAAAAGATAACATTTAACAAGTTAAAAATAAAAAATAAATATTATAACCGCATTTTAAAAGTAGCTTATACAAATGTCAAATATTAACAATTGATTGTATGCATATATTTAAGAATTATACAAAAAAATTGAAAAATTATATAACAAAATTCGGAATATCGCATAAAAGTTAAATAAAACTTTAACCATATCGATTCGAAAGTAATAATTGCAATATATCTATATTGCATTTGAATATTTACAACTGTACAACAAAAAGTAAACAAAAACATAATAAGGTAAGCGTGAACCCAATGTCAATAGATTTCGATACAATAGCGTTACGGAGTAATGAGCATTACCGAGTCAATAGGCAACGCCAGCCACCGTAACCACTTTTTGTTTTTGTCGTTGAACTTGAAAAGGACGACCTGTCAGTTCTATTACAACCGCGTCGGGGTGAACATCTAATATCGAACACGTACCGATAACCGAGCTGACAGCTGGAGGATTCATACATCCGATCTCACCTGTGGTTAGTGTGTTTTACCGTGTTTTTTGGTGTGTTTGCACATTTACTGTTGTGACACCTGAGGTGGTTGGACATGTACATAGCATATGTGATCGTGTGTTCCCTGGTGTGGTTTCTTATATTATTGTGCATGTGTCCACATGTTTGTCCATGTGTTTTTTTTATGTGGTTCCCTATGTGGTAGTGCATGTGCTAGCATATTTAATTACACGTTTTTTCAAATGATTCCCTGTGTGATTGTGCATGCACTCATACGTGTACTGGTGTAGATTTTGATATAATTGTGCATGTGTTAACATGTTTAGTCACACGTTTTCTCACACAATTTACTTGCAAGTGTTCGTAAATGTATTGCATGAATTTAAATATAATTGCCAATAATTGATAAGGTAATAACCTTAAATTGTGCGATTTCAAATTTCAGATTGGGGTTCAGCCCAATGAAGGGTGTCCTTCCGGCGATATCCAAGGAAAGGGGTGCCCACAACCTTCCAAAAGCCAGACTGGTCAGCCATGGGTCAAATCCTGGGTGAATCAAGAGCTGTAATGAGATTCTGCGATCGGTGAGTCGCATGCTTTACGGTTCCTCCAGTTCCCATCATGTCGTAGGACAAATGGTCCGAAACGACACCGGGACTGGTTGTAATTTTATCATTTGAAGCGAGCATAGTGACCACGAATATCGTTCTATAAAATTATACAACGATATTTGTGCAAATTGTTTTTCTTTTGTTAGCTCAGGCTAGGGTTTTCTTGTACACTTAATTCATTTTAAATACAAAAATGTAGAGAAGTCGGATGACCCTCCGATTTCAGAATACATTTTGTAACTTCCAAATTTCGAGTCAAAGATTGAACAAATCATGTGTACAAGAATATCGCGATGAGTAGATTTTTGATATCAAAGTACCAAGTGTGAATGTCTTTGATTATATTTAGATTATTCACTTTGATATCGAAATCGCTCTTGATGTCGACACTGTCTTTTACTTCTGTGTTGTTAATCATATATTTTAGCTTAGGATTTTCAGCAAACATGAAGAAACACAGTAAGTACAGATTCTGTTGGCCGTGTACATTTTTATGCCCGAAACTCATGCGGGTAATTAGACGTACTCCCATGAGCGAAGGCAGGTGGACACGGTTTAAAATATTTTTGCGACTGACAATCTGATAGTGAACCAAAAATCTCATAAGTTTCACATTTGTGTGTGATTAGGTTGTGGAACTTGTGTGGATTTAAAACAACTCAAATTTATTTCAAAGTAACAAAATTATTTGCTCGGTTATATTTAGAATTATTTTATCTTATTTTATATTTGAGAAACTTAGATCGAAAATTCATTAAATTCAGATTTTTGCACAATGTTCACTACCGATTGTTGGTCGATTTGAGTCGGTCGATTAGCTTGTGTGTTTGTGAAAATTTGAACTCGGGTGTTGGAGACGTCCCGGGACGTTCTCCCTAGGTTTAGGCTTTTTTGCACCCGGGTGGTGTGTGTAAGAATCGTGGAGCGTTTGTGTTGGTGTACATGATTTTTGCCAATTTTTTAAATATAGCATCAAGCAGGCAGGTAGTTTACTTCTGGTGTGATTGATCTTAATTTTTAAGTAGGCAGGGCCAGAGCAAGCTTTCTGTATTTTGGTAAAATACATAAGAAAGTTGTATCTGGGGTTTGAAGAACACGAAAAATCGAATGAAAATATTGAAATGCAAATTGATTGTGTTTAAATGTTCTTAGTCTCGATTTTTCGTAAGGCCAAGCCTTAGTTTGTAAGTCGTAGTCGTGGTACTAGACCCGATTACAAAAATGAAGTATTAAAGTGCAGTGAAGTGAAGTGTAAAATTAAACAAATACATTTTTATGCTTGAGTATTCTTTTACTTTTGTAAATTACGAAGAGAGCAAACATTCGTAAACACTGAAATATTGGATTGACAATTAGATTTGCGATTTTTATATTTTTTCCAAAAAATTGAATTTTTTGGTCAAATCTATTCGCGAATTTAGTTGCTAATTTAATACTTCAGATTCACGAATGTTTGCTTATTCTTTCATTTCACGAAAGTAAAGAATGTTTGAGCGGGACGTAAAATTTCGCGAGTGATATTTGTGAGGCTTATTTAGCCGAAGAAAGAAGAAGCTATATGCTGAAGAGCCCCGGCAGATCTGCCATAGAAGAGGGGAACTATTTATGTCACTATGCTCGCTAATTTGTATTATTTTTGTCTTTGTTTTACATGTTTTATCTCGTTTCATTTTGAAACGATACCGCGAAATTTCGAGCTCGACACTTTTCGAGCTCGTCGATCATCGAACCGCGATTTTCTTTCGTTTTTTTTTTATTTGGATCAATTTAAAGATTTTCATAGGTATTTTAAAATATTACACTGTGTATATATACATATATATTGTTATTTTGTTCATTTTTTTTTTTCTAAAATCATTTCGTTCATTTTCTATTCGATTATCATTATCAACTAGCTTTTCTGTTTCGTGGTTTTATTCGAAATAAATTATGTCATTTAATCCTTCGTGCATTGTGATGCTAATGTTTCCCATTTATTTACAACTTATTTCAAATAAATTATTCCATTTAATCCTTGCTGCATTGTGATGCTAATGTTTTATATTTTTTTTACAGCTTTATTTCAAATAAATTAACCCATTTATTCCTACCTCCATTATAGTGTCAATGTTTTCCATCTTATTACTGTATTATTTCGGATAAATTATTTCGTTTACAGACACACAAATATCTTCATTGACTGATTTATAATTTATATTCGATTGAAATTTTTCATTTCATCAAATTCTAGTCTCGTATATTCTAATCTAATAATCTAATCATCGAAACTTGTTCGACTTTAACCCGTTATTCTGCTCCGACGGCGTTTACCGCGCTGTTCGCACGAAAAGCTGGTGGCAAACGTTTCGGGGGCGTTGGGCAAATGGTGGGTTACTGAGCATTTATGGAGTACCGAGAGTGCGCAGTACAGTGAGGGGGATACTTTGATTTCCGGGGCGATCGTTAGGGCTTTTTTACTCGCGCCGTGTCCGGTTTCGCGTATTAGATTTTAGCTTTCCTTCTTTTCTTTCTTGATCGTTTTTGCCGAGTGGCTAATATCGCTCAAAGTAAGAGAACGGCAATTTTAGAATAGAAAGTAGCAAGTAAGACCCTTGTACTTAATCTTCGTCGTCATGGCATGCCCAACGAGGGAAGCGTTACTTAGGAATTAGTTTTAAGTAATTTAATGTAATGTATGCCTGTGATGTGTGTATGGGGGGTTGGGAGATAGACGCACCGTATGTCTATCTTCTGTACGCGAAAAATTAGAGTCAAAACTCGTTTATCCGGTTGGCAACAACTTGATAAACGAGGTATTTTACGGAGGGTGGTTGGGACTTGGCGTTAGGGCGGGTCACTGTAGTAGCCACCTCCACGCGGTGTGATCTGGTAATCGATATCGTATTCAAGAAATCTTCTAAAAATCATAGTCTTTACGGATCTCTTGAATGCCATATCGAGCTAAGAGCTACTATACCGTATCAATATTCGCAATTGAACATCCTTTGTATCCCTTAAAAGTGATTAAATGAAATCTTAAATAGCACGTTAAATAAATGATCTATACACATTGAATTGGAAAATTCCAATTGTTATAATATATCAGTAATAAAGTACGATGGTAGTCCAATTTAGATTTAAATTAGGTTTAAAAAATGGCTGCTTGGATTTAAATTCAAATATTTCGAATTGAAACAAACATAATTTTAATGATACATTCAAAGAACAAGTAAGCATATTACTTGTATTGCTCTTCAAGTTACATAAATATGATACACTTAAATCTTACAGAGTCGCCAATTGGGACATTTAAGTACCTTATCCCACGCGATTGTTTGTTTCAACAATTCGAGGTCGTAGTTAGATCGCGATCCCCATCAAAGGAATGGATGAGAAGGGGACCGGGTCTGTTGGTCCTGAGCTTCGCTTCGGGTGGTCGTCCCTGCTATAATCCTTTTTTATTGCCGTCGAAACGTTTCAGAGTGACGGGTTTATCTACGTGGAATTCAGGTATCGCGCGAGGAAAAAAGCTACGCGAGCAATAAAGTGTTTCGAAGAGTTCATAAAAGTCGCCAGCCACCGTGTAGCCATTAAACCTGCACGCGATCCTTCCTTCATCTGTATCGTGACGCGATTTCGAATCCGTGCAGCCTGCTTTTGTTTCCATCCTTTTTTCATTGTTCCCTCCAGTCACGTGCCTGTTACAGGTCAAACTGTTGTTCTTTTTCTTTTTTTCCTATGCTCTTTAGAAATCGTAGACTTCTAAGAAAAGAAGCAAAGGATTGTCCTAGGTATCCGACCACCCACGTGGAACCAAAATCCTACAACCTCCTCGAATATCCGGATACAGGATATTTTCGGTAACTCGAAACCGCAAAATGTAGCACAAGATTATACAGCATCTCCGCTTACCTTCTTTTTTCTCTCGCTTTTGAGACCAAGCAAAAAGAAAATGAGAGGGTAAACGGTAGCCTCAACAAGCTTCTTCGTGCTGCCTGACTTGCTTTGGGTATCTACGGTGTATACATTAGAAACAAGTTTGTTATTCTATATCTTGCAGCTGTTAGGATTAATTTGCAGTTAGGATAGGTATTGGGACGCATACTTTTTGATAAGATATATATTTTATCACATAACACATAATGTGTGTTCTGCAAGGTTAATTGTGTTAGGGTAATATGTATTTATGTGTTTTATTAAATATGTAAATTAGGGAGTATTTTTTAATTTAAGTATCAGGACCCCTCAAATCTCTTCCATTTCACAAGAAAAATAATCCTGACAAACATTGAGATTAACCCGTGTCCCATCAAGGTAAAACTTGAAAATATATATAATCATCGTTTAAAAGATATGATAAAGGATTTTATTGATTACGTATCGGACAGAAATCTCAAATTTTTATTATTGATATTTTTCAGTCTCGGTTGAACGAAAGAATTATTGTTTTAAATAATATTCTCTGTTTTCTTCAACTGTTCTTTTGCATAATGGTTCTTTAATCAATCGAATAGCTATTATTCATACATCGTTGCTTGGATTTGGTCAATTTTTTACAAAATTTGCATTTGACATAAAGTGATCACATTCTATCGTTATGTTAAACAAGTATCCGTTAAAAGTTAGTCCACGGATTTCTCTTTAACTTGATTCTCCAAATAGCGTTGTCTATAAGCTCCTGATGGATCATATTTTGCCTCGAGAAGGCTCCAATCTTCGACTCTGTTATCGATTAAATAATGTGACACCTTATCAGCGATTTCCTTCTGCTTCTCACTGCAAGCAGAGCAGTCGTGTTCCAAAGCATCCGGCAGATTTTCTGTAATTTCAATTAAAATATGAAATTATTGTCAACGCGTCGGTCGTTTCGTTACTTAACTCTTTCGCAGGCGATCGATTTGAATAGAAGCTTTGATACTTGCAATTTTTTGCATCAATTTTTATTTTATAATTTGATAAGCTGGTATTACAACATTATTAACACTAAACCTACCGACGTTTTATGTACATTCATTTTCATGTTGAAAATAAAC
Source organism: Stelis phaeoptera (assembly GCA_943735885.1). Taxonomy (NCBI): domain Eukaryota; kingdom Metazoa; phylum Arthropoda; class Insecta; order Hymenoptera; family Megachilidae; genus Stelis; species Stelis phaeoptera. Next base: position 5,069,896 of record OX030939.1, on the reverse strand, counting down.
TAGCAAAATGAATAAATAAATAATGTAACGTATACTTATTGTGATAAATATTAACACGCATTTTAATAAGAAATTACTTTAAATTACTTTAAATATTTACTCTAAAATTACTCTAAATACTAAGATAAGAAATTGGTCATTTTGACCGCTTCGGTAGGTTTAGTGTTAAACTAATTTGATGATATTTAAAAAAGAATCTGTGCTCTTCTGTGCAATAGGTGAGAAACTTTACGAACTTAAACTTAATATAATTTATCATAATGAAGAATATCTAAATTAATGTCGTGCGTATGATTGTATCGATTGTCAATTAGTAACGAGATGTAAATATTTTATCAAGAATATCAATTGAAAGTTAGAAATGTATTATTCCTAAGGAAATATTAAAATTATTCCAATTCTGTAATTATAATTGTGGCGAATAATTCTCGTTACTTTCTTCAATTTCATTTTGATGATATTTCTTTAGTATTAATTTAATAAGTAGAACGTCTGCTACGTCAGCCTTTTCGTTAAAACTTTTAATAAATCTTTTCGTTATTTTATTCCAAATTTTGGTTTACTGCTGAATAATTTAGATAAAAGTATACGGTGAAGAAACAAACACAATTTTATATTTGAGAAATTTCGATTCTCACGAATACTCACTTTTGAGTTCAGCAGCGTCTGCGGTGCAAGTTCCACGATCCAATAAACAATTTACATAACCATTTAAAAGTCTCTGGTTGCCCAATACCATACCGACGTCGATACCATCGTATTTCGTCGTGTATTTCTCTTCGGCCGATGCTTTTGCGAACAGAATAGAGATCGCAAAAACGAAAACTATCGGGACGGTCTTCATTTTTGTTATTATCGAAGAAAAGATTCGATGCCGGTTTGTTTGTTCACTGAACGTCGAGCTCGTCAACGTGGACGTTTTATACGCTTGGAAAATGGCTCGTTAGCCGCACGAAATTGTAACCAATATTGTTCATCATACTTACTCGAAGGAAATTGGAATTCGTTGGAAAAAAAAGAAATAAGTATGACAGAACAATTTTGATTTTTACGATCGGATGTCGTAACGCTGAATAAAACGATCTCATTAATTCCCCTATAATAATTGCTAGACTGATCTTTACCCTCGCCATCTATATTAAAAAATAAATAAATAAATAAATATTTATTTTATTACTTCGTATTAAAATTCTCTGATCTTTATTTCCATTGGAAAATAGAATTTTTTTCCTAAAATTGATCGCAATCCATTTTTATTAAAATTAGTAACAGATTCGGAAATACATTGTAATATTTTTAACAAATATTCTGCCACGCCTTGTGCCTTTTTTTTTTCTTTTTCTTTGAAACAAAGATCGTCTTTTCAAGCAAGGGAATACATTCTTTTATCGTGTGCGTGAACAGAATCCGATTGATTGTAAAATTACACACCGTATACCGATCGATCCGTCGTGCAATCGCAACTTTTCCTTGAATTACATCTAATAAGAATAAACAATTGTGGCCGTGGGATTCATTACGGATTAAGCATCTCCTTGGAGCGATATTGATTGCAAGGAATCGTGTGGTACTCGATACGGACGTGGAATCTGAGAATCGATAAGGCATTGCAATACCAGAAATCTTGTATTCTGTTCGGACGTGTACAGCATCGTAAATTCAACGATGGTAAATGCACAGTTTTATAAGTTTTCTGTGCCTTCCTTCTTCGTGAAGTCTGAGATTTCACGTCAACCTTATTTTGTGAGATTTATACTGAAATCAACGTTACTCTGTCATTAATCGTTCCACTGATAGATCAAGAATTGAAAGCATTTATACTTGTTATATCTTCTTTATTTATTGCAAACAAAGTAGCAAAATCGAAGACATGTGTATTATTAATTCTTAATTAAAAAATAGAAAAGCAAGAAAAATTAACTTCGACAAATCTAGGGTTACATTCAGATTAGACTATCTTAATACTAGGACTATCAAACAGGTCGAAACGATTTGCTTCAGATTTCTTATTCTAAATTACAACGTTTATTAACAGTAGAACTTCCAAACGGGTCAAAACGACATTCCAGATGCCATATTCTATATTATAAAATTTATTAAGACTTGTAATAATAAAAATAAGAATTAGAAGGAAAACGTTCCACGTTATCTACGAATTTCTTGATATACTATCCAGTATGAGCTCGAGTTAGGTTTAGGTAAAATTACTTCGTGATCCTAAATTTTCTGAAACAAAACAATTACAAATCTAACAGTTTAACAAATAATCAGCCATAGCCAAAATCGTCTGAAATCGTTGGAGGTAGGTCTCTTAAGCATCATCTTCACCAGTCAAAAAATGATCAAAAGTCGCTGCGTTGAGTGTCATACTCTTCCGAATCAGTATCCGATACTTCGGCGCACGCATAACAAATTCTTCCCACGTCTCTCCAACATTCGGCGCAATGAACGAAAGGGCAACCAGGAGTGGTGCACCGTCGATGTTCCGGCCCTTTTCTGGGCTCGACATCTTCGCAAATCAAACACCTTTCCCTGGCACAGGCGAAAAATCGTAACCATCCAAAACGATCTGGCCATTTCAGTCTTAAAGCCATCCAGAAATCCACGTCGTACTCCAGATGCCGTTTTCTCACCATGCTCTTCACTTTGGTCTTCATGAACTTCGCGTAAGAGATTCTGCGCCGTAGACTTTCGTTATAAAGATACAACACCCGTCTCTTCTCCCGTTTTCGATAGAAAAACGAGCAAATCCCTCGACGCATCCTTTGGATGTAGATCGACGCGAAGATCAGAAGGAAGATACCGAGGAATGTTCCGTAGATTTTGAAGATCACGTAGGTAGGAAGTTTCATTGGTTTTGGAAGGCAGGCCTCGTTCGAAACCACGGTTTTGATGTGTTTCTTCACGTTGAAGCCTCGAATGGCGCTTCTGATCAGGGATGCTATCACTCCTGTGCCACGAATTTCTAGGAGCAAATCGTGATGACCCGTCTGAAATAAAAGATTGAACATTATTTTTCTACGGTTATTCATTTTGTATTTATAATCGTTTACGTTGGGTCAGACTTTTTATCGTAATTAATATTTGTTGTAATTATTTCATTATTAACACATTATCTACCGCTCTAGAATGGAAAAGTAAGAACTACTATTCTATAATTTGATGGTAATTGAGAATTAGGGAGAGTAACCCGTATTTTCCATTTATTCTCGATCGTAGCACGCTTAACTTTCATTATTTCAACAGTGTTATAGATGACAAAAATAATAGTCAAACGTTTGTTAATTGATTTTCAGTTACCAGTGGGTAGTATCGAAAAGCCTATTAACACGTTGGCTGCCACGGGGGTCACCGGTGACCGGCACCCGAAATTTTTTACAATCAAATAATTACCAACAGAAATGATACAATAAACCACGGATATCGTTAACATTAAGCTAATAATGCTAGCTATCAAATTGAAAAGTTAAATTTGAAAATTAGTTGATCGTATTGTTAATAATTAGGATTTCAGCGTGTCTGACTACCCACGTCCGTTTTCACTGTGGCAGTCAACGTGTTAACAGGCTTTCGGTAGATAAAGTGTTAAGGGTGGATTTCATGGTTTCGAAAAAGATAGATTCAAAGTATAATTTTTTATTATTGTTTTATCTCTTTTTTTTTAAGGGAGTTTTTCTATTTTGTAAAACATACGATTGCAAACAAAAAAGTACTCTTGTCACCTTGATACGTGTTTAACACGAATTCTGATAGAAGGTTGAAGATAAGATTCAGTTAAAATTGAATTGATTTAAGTAAAGAATCAAAGTTTTGATCAATTTTAACGGAAGTAGTATATTTTTAAAGCCGGCAGAAATATTAACATTTTTTAATTTCCCTGTATTTATTTCCCGAAAGTAGAACCTTTCTCGTTGTACGCAATTTTTATTCGATAATTAAATCAATTCAGTGCATGATTTATCAGAATATCTATCAAATACATATTAAAGTTTTAAGTCGACGTTGAATGATAATAAAAATGAAACAAATTGGAAAAGTGTCTTCTCCAACTCTTGTCTTTTATAATTACAATCTTTCGTTTTATTTTTTAAAGAAACTTGCTTTCCCCTATTTTCATCACTTGCTAGAGTCCCGAAATATATTCTGCTCTTATTTTTGACTTACTTTAGACTTTTTATTTTGTAATTAAAAAATTGATTAAACCGCCCACACGAATGTGTAAGTTTGCTCTCATCGAGATACAGAATTCTTTTATCTATTATTTATTTCTAATAAATAAAAGGTACACTCAACATCGGTGGTCCTAGTGTTAGAATTAGGTTAGTGTCAGGTTCAATCCTTCGCAGCTCGAATTCTTTAAGGGTGGGTTAGGCGAGTCGACAGGCCTGTCGTCCGAAAAACAAAATAGTTCTTTCCTTTTTTTTTCTTCTACCGAGCTGGAAATATTACACACGGAAGAAATATGGAATCTATTGGCTGCATTCTCGTAAAGTCCAACTAAATTGAGCAATTTCAACTTAGTCTGCTTAAAGAAGTCAAGCCGCGAAGGATTAAATAAACCTTACCTGAGTATATTCCATATAAGCGTGTCTCCTGATCAGATCCAACGCTTCGAAAAACAACCAATCCAAAATAACAAAAATAGTCGCTGTGATTAATTCGAGAAGCAACTTGACCATCTGTCCCGTTAATTGAAATCCTTCGGCCGAGCTTGGTTTCCAACTGTAGGGATCGACAAATTTTTTCCTTTCGATTTTCTTCAATGGCAACAACGTCATACTTCCGCGTGCCTTCCTTCTCGCGTCGATCCTCCGGAAATAAGGTGTCACATAGATGTTATCGTGGTCAATCTCCGTCACGTACTTGTCGTGATACTTTTGAGCATTCAAAATGATTTTTAGAAACACGAAGGATAAGCATCTTTTTATGATGGTCATGACAGATTCGAAAAGTTTCTTTCGCGTGGCGAATTGGTGCATCACGGCTTTGGCGGCGTACGCCGAATCGTGAAGATCCAAAATTACCGACGGTTTTTTCATTTTGTACTGAAGCTTCGCGTCTTTCAGACTCCTGCTCAGCTCGTCCCGGGTATCTTCGAAGGAGGATTGGTTCGTTGAATTTTAACACGCGAAATTAATCAATTAATCTTAGAACAGTATACTTATCCCCCGATTTACACGGAAGATAGGTTCCTTAGAAAATCGTGTGAATCGAAAACAAACTGAAATGTGGATAATACAGTCATTTGTTTCAACGTAAAAGTAAAACATAAAAATAACGGTGTCTGACATCTCGATTAGCTTTTTGAAAGCTTACATTACATACTCCGCAACTTTGATATCCACGCTAGGAAGACGATCTCTTCAGAATAAATGGAATTAAAAAATAATTAAAAATATAAGCGCCAATGTTACCAAACGAACGGAATAAAAAATGACTGCAGAAATTTTTTTGTTCACTTTTTATAAAAGTGAAATCGTGTGGATAAAGTACTGTGTAAATCGGGGGATAGGTGTATTATCTTTATGCGTGAATAGTAATAATATTGCTACGCGATGCCAATTAATTTTAAACAATATTTGTTTGAAAAGGTGATACTTGTTTAATACGACATGAGTAATTAGTAATATGTTAATTCAAAAATAAGGATTCTAGGGTTAGGGGATGACGTTTGTTTAGAAATTTTCGAAATAACAATTTTGATATTTTCTTTAAAATTCCAAACGAGTACGAGCATGATTGACAAAATAATTTAAACAATTTTAAACTTCCCCTTGACTACCATAACTCAAAAATAAATGAATTCACTTTTCTCTAATTAAAATACTATTGGAAGCTTTTCAATGAGTTCTAAAATAATTTTAAAAAATTCTAGCCCTGTGGATCCTAAATAATTTTATAATAGTTAGACTTAAAAGAATGGAAAATTTCAGATCTTAAATTGAAATTATCGATGATTAACTTTAAAAAATTTCATAGTTACAATTTTGATTGATAATTGATTATTGCCATATGGTCTGTAACTTTTTCACATACTTTTTAAAGCAGCGTATCCTTCACCGATACCACTGTCGACCTTTCCCTCAGGATCACAGATGCTGGAACCACCCAGTGCTTGAACCAGGTTACAAACGAAAGTGAGCTTCATGGGCCAACAGAGCAACCAGGCAACGAATACGGTCACTTTGTTGAAACATTTCTGGTAAGCATCGCTGAACATATCCCTTTAAATCATACGAGTTTTAATTAACATTTCGTACGTCGTGTACAAAGTATTTCACCCTTAACCCTTTGAACGATGTGTGTTTGGACGAAAAATTCGACCGAAGTCGAAGAAATAAGAATTGAAGTCACTCAAGGGGCTGATTGCAAAATTCACTCCCAAAAATTTGATCATTATTTTTTCATTCTTAATAATAGAACCAAAATTTTGAAAAAAATATATATATAATGAAGCTAATTAGCATCTACAATTTGCATTTTGAGTTTGCAATCGAAAGGCCGATTAATAGGCTACCGGTTGATAAAGTGTTAACACGTTGGCTACAACAGGGGTCACCGGTGACCGGCACCGGAAATTTTTTCCAATCAAATAATTACCAACAGAAATGATAAAATAAACCACGGATAGCGTTAACATTAAGCTAATAATACTAGCTATCGAATTGAAAAGTTAAATTTGAAAATTAGTTGATTATATTCTTAACACGTTGACTGGCACAGTGAAAACGGACGTGGGTAGTCAGACACGCTGAAATCCTAATTATTAACAATAGAATCAACTAATTTTCAAATTTAACTTTTCAATTCGATAGCTAGCATTATTGGCTTAATGTTAACGCTATCCGTGGTTTATTTTATCATTTCTGTTGGTAATTATTTGATTGTAAAAAATTTCAGGTGCCGGTCACCGGTGACCCCCGTGGCAGCCAACGTGTTAATAATTAGGATTTCAACGTGTCTGACTACACACGTCCGTTTTCACTGTGGCAGTCCACGTGTTAAGGGATAATAATTGAAAGTTATTCCTACCTACATCTTGCCGAACCCCGGCTAAGTTGTTCCTCGCATCTAGCTTCGACCTTCTTTTTGTATTTAGCCTCGTACACGTCAGCCTCCGATTCAGCATTCTCGATTTGTTTCTCATGTTTTTCTTCGATCTCCTTGCTTCTCTTTGTATCACCTTGCAACTCGTCCAAATAATCATTTTCCTCTTTCAAACGACGCATCTCTTCTTCTCCTTCGACCTCTTCCACAATGGGACTCATCAGATCCCTCACCGAGGACAGGGTGTCTTTTATTTCGTTCGCGTCCGCTTTCATAGCAAGAATGGCCTTTCAATTAATGTTTACCTTTTAATCAATCATTTTCGAGACAGGGAATTTTTATTTTTGGAAAACGCGTATTTCAAATCTGTACACATATACTGAAGATGAAACATCTGTTTTACTTCGAAGAAATACTTCGATGGAAACTCACTTTTCTTTTCTTTTTCTTTTATCTTAACACGTTGACTGCCACAGTGAAAACGGACGTGTGTAGTCAGGCACGTTGAAATCCTAATTATTAAGAATACAATCAACTAATTTTCAAATTTAACCTTTCAAATCGATAGCTAGCATTATTAGCTTAACGATAACGCTATCCGTGGTTTGTTTCGTCGTTTCTTTTATTAATTATTTGATTGTACAAAATTTCGGGTGCCGGTGACACCCCGTGGCAGCCAACGTGTTAAAATTTATAAATTTGACTGAAAATATTGCAACCCTACAACGAAAGGAAATAACTATCCAGTGACGCGTGGCATTTAACGCGAATAGAATCGTGAGGTGAAAAATATTATTTTGGAAATTATTAATGGTGCAATATTAATTTATAAAGAGTACCTGGTGAAACGGTTTGAACATCAGATCGAATCGCGTCTTGGTGAGATTGTACGTCAATTGCGAGGTACAAGCGAACGTTCTCATCACTTCTTTCGCATTGTACATCAAATTAAACAATGGCCCGGCTATTATGTATCCAAGAACCAACGCCCTCAGCATACTACGACCCGAACGACCAAAAAATGTTGGGATCGTCAAAAGACAAACGCATCTCACCTGTTAACACGTACTTAGGTATTGTTTCATTTCTAGACTTCGGACGTTTATGCAAATGGATATTTTTATGGGAAGTAGGTAAAGTTATGGGATTTGGATAGAAATTTGTTTGCGATTAGGAGATCATAAAAATGCATTTTTTATTTTGCTTATTTTGCATATTTCATATGTTTCGTTTATACAGATAAAATTATTAAAATTAAGTTTATTAAAAATAAAATATATATAAATTTAGTTATTTTAGATTGAGAATTATTAATTAAATTAATAAAATATTTCTTTAACTGCATATGCCAAAGGATATTGCATACTGTCTTGTTAATGTGAAATATCTATCTCATTAAAATTATTTCGTTTATTAGCATATTATTGTATCGTTGCTGTGTTTCAAAACATGTTTCTGTAGTCTTGTGTTACTAATTAACACGTTGACTGCCACAGTGAAAACGAACGTGGGTAGTCAGACACGCTGAAATCCTAATTATTAACAATACAATCAACTAATTTTCAAATTTAACCTTTCAAATCGATAGCTAGCATTATTAGCTTAATGTTAACGCTATCCGTGGTTAACTTGATCATTTTCGTTGATAATTATTTGATCGTAAAAAATTTCGGGTGCAGGTCACCGGTGACCCCCGTGGCAGCCAACGTGTTAAACGTTAGATATGGCAGTGTATGCTTGGAATTCAAATAGTTCAGTTTGATTATCGCAGTTGACGTGATCTCCATGAAACAGTCAATAAGCCTGCGTGCTTTCAATCGTGTTAAAAATGTCAAACGTGAGAAAAAAAAAATAGGGAGCGGAAAAGTGAGTGCAGTTTTCGAAAAGAATGTAGGATTTATCGAAATATTAATAGTTTCAAGCATTTTAAGTAACGAGGGATTAGAAAAATCAATTAATGTGTTTTTTTCAGACAAATGTCTTTAGAGAAGATGCTTGTTACTTATTGTAACGCAAACTACAACGTAGCAGATTAATCGTGTACAATATTATTTAAATATATGTATATCGTGAATAATGTCTGCATATTTGCATTCTTTACGTGCATATTTGCATCTTACGTGCATAAATGATATATGTTTCTTGCACATTTATCGTGTATAAACATCCGCGGTTTAATTCATTTCTACTAGACAATACACTGAATTCTATATAAGACAGTCTGATCGAAAATACGAATTACAAATTATTATACAAAAAGTTAATTAACTCGATGAACCAAGGAAGTAAGAATTTATAAAATCTGATAGCATGATCTTACGTCGATCAATCATCTTGTCAAAATAGCATGCAACAGTCATTAACGCAAATTTATTAACACCGTCATGTGGTTATTAGCTGTCGAACTTTGACGTACATGAAGAGACAAAAAAGAAATAACTTAGAAAATAGTTGCAGTAAACAATGAAACACGTTGCGACAATTCAATTTCGATATGCAATATTTCATATTAACACCTTGACTGTCACGCTAATGACGCTTGAAAGCTTGGTCAAGCAAAGCATTTATTTTGATCAAATTTTACCTATTATTGTTGTAATTTCTATTATTCAGAATTTGTAGTACCTAATACGACGATTTCTAATTAAGTAATCGAAAGGATATTAATAATGCAAGCGACAAATTTCGAGGTGAAAATCAAAATTGATTTACAAATCTGGGCTTCACTTTTTTTAATTAACTAATTAAAATTGATCTGTTCCTTCGTTTTATTAATTATACAAAGTGCATCGCGTTTGAGACGTCGATTTCATTAATTATTAGAAATATGCAAAAGTTTTCGCTTCATTTTCATGTCACATAAAAAATACGATTTATTAACTCTTGGTTTAACCCTCTTGGGTCAATCAGGACTCAGACTTAAAAAACGTACACGTATTTCAATTGTTAAGCAACAAAATTTCCATACGCAAGACTTGTGTACATCAAACGACGGAATATTTAAAGGAATACTTTGAAAAATTAAATTTCAATCGTCGACCCTCTCCACGGTCCGTCATTTTAGGATTAAATCATTAGAAAAAGATCCTAATACCTTCAATTTTAAAATAAACTTGAAATTATCAATATTTTGTCGTTAAAACGAATGTCAAAAATAAAAATAAAAATATTCTCTGTTAACATTTTGATTACCAATTATTCAGTACCTGAATGGAAGAGGCACATCCTATCGACGTCATCGTAACTATGATGCCAGCTAGGCTCACGCTGGTGTATCGATCGAAATTCAAATCGACGATGATGCATTCGTACAAAAGAACACTCATGAAGAATCCAAGAAAAAATCCTACGAATGCACGCGACTTCTTATGAGTGCCTATGGGATCGTAACAGATGTGGAACAAGGTTGGATACTGTTTCTGGTAATATTTCAAGAAATTCTTCTTAAACTTTTCCACTCGAACGCCTAGATTAGTTATTTTCTCCAAACCACTCATCTTTCAATTACGTAAATCAAACGTTTGATTTCTTGATACTTCATAAAATCGATTCGTACAATTAACGAGAATCGTGGTATTATCGCCTTGTTGGTTAGAGAAGAAATCCTTGACATCTATTTTCAGATTGTTGCTCGTCTTTTTTTTTTTTCATTTGTCGTATCGTCAGCCCACTTTCCAGCCTCGTCATTAACATAATTTATCACCGCCGCGGATCTCTAATGAAACCTGTTTCTTATGCGTTTTGAAACACCAGTTTGACACTTATTAAGAATAAACAGCGTCGATCGTTGGTCGAAGCAATTTATTTAAAATATGTGTTTCAATTTGTTACGTTTTGTCTCGAATTTGTGTATCAGATGATTTTTGTCTCTTTGTGAATTTAATGTTAACTCGTTGCACTCGGGATAGTTTTGGGTAGGATCCAACAAAGTTTGCGGAAACTGAATGCAACATTATGAAAGAGAGACTGTTTATTTCTATTCCTTCCGTCAATTTTATGTTCCAATACAAATGAAATTGAAATTTCACGTTTTAAAACACTCTCACGAGGAGAGCTACCCAAGTGTTACCCCTTATAGAGTTCGTCCAGCTGATATTCTGGTCAATAGTTTCGGAAATATGAACGATTAAAGAGAGTTAAGACTTCAAATTTACACGGTTCAAATCTTCCGTTCCTTACCTCTTTTTTTAACGTACCGTCGCCCTTTTTTATGTCCACTTATTGAAACTATGCGTCTGTTAATAATTTACTAAGTATTTTTGATTTTATTATTATTAAAGTATAACTAACTTAGTCGTTAATATTTCCGAAACTGTTGGCCGGAATACTCGGCTGGACGAACTCTATAAGGTGGCAAAGTTTCATAAATAAAATCGTTTGTTACCACATCACGATTTTCTGTTAACAGAAATTTTATATTAAAAATATTAATGGAGGACTTGCATGGTAATTTTGATCTTGAAATTGATATGCGATAAATGGTAATTTGTGATACTTTGATGTTATAAAATCCTATTAGACTTTCTATATTTCAAAATCGATACCAGTCTCTTGCTGCTTGTAACTACTTAACATTAAGAGAAGTTTGAATAATAATTTAAGACGTTGCATCTTGAACGATATTAATCGACCGACTGTTTACGAATCATCGATGACAAAATGATGTTTCAAGCAACGTTAGAATTATGGTGGATACAACATCAAGGCTGTAGTATTAAAACAACACGGATCGCTTTCGGAATTACATAATGGTGGCCAATATTTATCCAGAAAGTCATCGGCGGTCGGTTAAATGCCGTACGTCGAATACAAATCGCTGGAAATCTAGACGTTCACGTTCGGTGGCGTCGAAAGTAAAAGGAGAGTAGAGAAACGAGCACAGAATATTATGAAACACTTGAACTTGACGAAACTTTATTTCTCTAAAGTACAAACATAACAGCTCGTTGACGTTTCGAAGCTTTTTATTACACGATTGATCGATTTAGATCAATTTCTTACTCCGTTATCGTATTATTGATTAATTGGACCGTCGATCCTTTTATTTGCTACGTTTTGATCAAATACGTAATTAAATCTTTCGTAAATCTTAATCATCTTCTAGATTCTATAGAAACGATCGGTATCACGTTTCCCACCTTTTTTCTTCGATTGCGTTTAAACGGTAACACCAATCTTCTTAGCTTCTGTCTCGAATTTCACTCTGTAGACCTTCTCAGGATCGTACTTGTCGATGAGCTTCTGCCACAGTTCGGGCTTGTTGTCCACCAGATATTTGATCACCTTCTTCGTGACCTCCTTCTGCTTCTCGGAGCATTTCTTGCATTCGGTGGCCAGTGCATCGGGCAAGACCTCTGGATAATGAAAAGAAAGTCATGATTTAATTAACCCTTCGTCGTATTTCATTTATCAGAGTATTCTAAAACGTGAAATTTAAGTTTCATCCGTATCAAAATATAGAAGATTAAGGAAGGGAATAAAAATAAACAGATTCTTAAATATTAGTAACACTTTTCTTCCGACATAGTGCGTTTGGTTTCTGGAAGCGTAGCTGGAAAATTAGACCCATTTGACACGGTTCACTCTATTCACTCCACTACGACGACATAAGAATTATTAAATAGGAAATTCGAATTTTATTCATGTCAGAATACGGGAATTCAGGACTTTTATTTACATTGTAATATAGAAAATAATTACAGCAAACGTGTTAAAATCGAAAAAATTAATTAATTTTCAGAGCAAAAGGAAAGAAATTATTTCGATGGTATTTAAAAAGTATAATGCTTACTCTTGAGTTCGGTGCCTTCAGCAGTGCATCGTCCTTCGTCCATCAAGCACTTGAAGTAATTGGTCAACAATCGGTCGCTCTTTAGAATTTGATCCACATCGACGTTGTCGAATTTGTTCGTGTATTTGTCCTCTTCAGGGCGGGCGGCTACGTAAGCGATCGCCACCACGAGAAGCAAGCAAAACACTGACAGTTTCATGGTTTCTAATAGGAGAAAAATTTCGCTCAGTTAAATTTTCGCAAAATTTAAATAATTTCAAGCTCTTAAAATGATTAGCAAAGTGTCTAGTGTATGACTCAGTCGTTTGCTATGCCAACTAATTCATAAATATAACGATAAAAATGATAGTTCGGAGGAAAGTCGATTATCTACGAAGGATTGAATTAAAATCCAGTTAACATGAAATTAAAATGTCAGTAATTGGATCTTTTTACCTATGAGTGTTTAACGCGTTGACTGTCACAGGGAAAAAGATAACAAGACACTGAAATTCCAATTATTACCTAATTTATCAATAATTTCTCAATTTAACACCAAACGTACCAAGCGGGGTCAAAGGTCCCCTTTGAAAATTTCAAATGTATGAAGGAGAAACCATTCATATATAAAAAGTGTAATTAATTGATTATTTTATTTATGAAAATGAAACTATATGTTTGAATATTTTATTAGAAATTTCTTTCTAACTTTTATCTTTTCTCTTATTAATTATTTGATCTTATTGCTGACGATTCAATGCACGCGAATGGTCGTAATAATTAAACAAAACAACTCATAACTATCGAAAGTCTAATTCTGAATAATATCCCCGAGATTCAACAAGTTTAACAACAATTTAACAATCCAAATCAATTTTCCTATCGTAACACTTTATCACAAGAATTATAAATAGTGTCACTACGATATTCAGTTGAAAGTTTAACACGTTGGCTGCCACGGGGGTCACCGGTGACCGGCACCCGAAATTATTTCCAATCAAATAATTACCAACAGAAATGATCAAATAAACCACGGATAGCGTTAACGTTAAGCTAATAATGCTAGCTATCGAATTGAAAGGTTAAATTTGAAAATTAGTCGATTGTATTGTTAACACGTTGACTGCCACAGTGAAAACGGACGTGGGTAGTCAGACACGCTGAAATTCTAATTATTAACAATACAATCAACTAATTTTCAAATTTAACTTTTCAATTCGATAGCTAGCATTATTAGCTTAATGATAACGCTATCCGTGGTTTGTTTCGTCATTTCTTTTGTTAATTAGTTGATTGCCAAAAATTTCAGGTGCCGGTCACCGGTGACCCCCGTGGCAGCCAACGTGTTAATAATTAGGATTTCAGCGTGTCTGACTACCCACGTCCGTTTTCACTGCGGCAGTCAACGTGTTAATTGGCACCCGAAATTTTTAACAATCAAATAATTAACGAAAAGAACTATGAAATAAACCGCGGATAGCGTTAATTTCAAACTAACAATGCTGGTTATCGAATTGAAAGGTTAAATTTGAAAATCAATCGACCGCATCCTTAATAATCAGGATCTTATCGTGTCTGACCACGTACGTCCGTTTTCACTGTGCCACGTGTTGACCAAATCAATTTATAGAAAAATAAAGAATTCTTTCGATGACCAGTCTTCGTTTATGTTTATGCACGAGATAATCGGACACTACCGATGCCGCGGAACACTCACCTGAACGTTTTAAGCTGCGATTAGATGCAATTGTACAGATTCCTTGGCTCGCGGTGCTTTTATATGTACGTCCAGGTTTCCGGTGGTAGGATCGGTCGCGGATGTCTCAAGGTGGACGATGGTGGGATCGGCGACGATTCATACAGGTCTGAAGAACCCCACCTGGAATACACCTTCACCTTTGTTTCGCCGGGTCTTCTGGAAAATATTCGACTTGCTTGTTGATACAACGATGACGCGCATTTTAATTCTACCGCTTCTTTTTTCTTTTCCTCTCTTTCCTGGTATCGTTGGTCGTCAACTGGATTCCATCTTGAACCACCTAGAAATATTTCCATCAACACGTTGACTGGCGCAGTGAAAACGGACGTACGTAGTCAGACACGAAGGTCCATTAATTTTCAAATTTAATCTTTCAATTTGATAGCTAGCAATATTAGCTTAATATTAATGTTATCTGTAATATATTTTATCGTTTCTTTTGTTAATTGTTTGAGTGGAAAATATTTCGGGTGATGGTCATCGGTGACCACCGTGGCAACCAACGTGGTAATTATTAGACTGGGTCGTACGAAATTAGTCGATGAACGATATACTAGGTGTCTCGAATATCAGAGCAAATATTATGATGGTTAAGATATTTTTCTCGTGGTCGCTTTTTCCGAGATTTTAAAGTCATTGCAGTTTTTTTTTTTAAATGGGATATCGTATCTTCATCGTCATGGTATAATAACTAGGGTCAACGTGATGGTCACAGTAGTATAGGTCGTTGGATTCGTCTTGACCTCGATAAATTTTCGTAATCTAATGA
Source organism: Stelis phaeoptera (assembly GCA_943735885.1). Lineage (NCBI taxonomy): Eukaryota > Metazoa > Arthropoda > Insecta > Hymenoptera > Megachilidae > Stelis > Stelis phaeoptera. The sequence continues at coordinate 5,054,551 of OX030939.1, read as the reverse complement.
TAAGTATAAGACGTGTGATGAACGTTGCGCCTATGATTGTATGTTTCACGTTTTTTATTTGTATCATAATTATTTTTTACAATTTTTTAATACCAGCCCAACCAAACTTGTCAAAATGACAGATTTCGGATTTCTAATTTTATATTAGAATAATTATTGACGTGTCACCGTCAAAATTTATAATATTGATGTTTGCAGAACTAAAGAATGATTAGTAGAGTGAAAAGCAGATATGTATCTAACATTTTAGTTATATATTTTAATTCTAAAACACATTGACAAAGTTTTTAGGACAACACGTATAAATACATCGGACAGGAGGAAAGGAAGTTTTATTATTATGTTATTATTAAAATAGTTAGTTTGTTAACTGTCTTTTGCTCTTCCAATGAAAAAAAAAAGAAAGAAATTAAACAGAAATTTTCTATTTTCTAATGCAAATTTTTGAAAACTTATTACGGTTTGAATATTAATCGTTCGAACAACAAATTAATTCATCTACTTTAATCGATAGATTAAATCTATGGAGCAATCATTTTAGCAAAATGTGTATTTTATTTATGTCGCAGTTCGATTATCCGTTGTTTCAGATTCCTTTCGTTATTTTCGTTGGATCAGTTTACGCTCAAACCTGGGTGCGAACGATTTAAGTGATTTCTTCTGTCCGAAAGATTGGTTGCCAAAGTTATTAGACGCGTCTGGAAATCTACAGATGACGATGCAACGGCAACCACCGGTGACTGGCACCTTGAATTTTGAAGAGTTAAATAATTAGTCAAATAAGAAAGCACGTAAACTTTGAATAAAATTGCTACGATATCGATAGTGTAACGTTATATAAACTCAAAGCTGAAATTTGAAAATGAATCCTTAGGTGACACTATCCACTTTGCCGAATCGAAACTATCCACTTTGAAACAGCATTTGTTTAAAAAGATATTCTTTTTCTTTTTTTCTTTTTTAAATATTAAAGACCCTTTTTTAAAGCTTAAGGGTGACATTTTTGCTGCAGAATTATTAGCTTTTCGAAGAAGCGTAACAAGTTAGTAAAATTAATTAATTCTTGGGTTGTCTGATCGATTTCAAACAATTAGTCCAAACATTCTTTCCTCCTTTTCTTCAAATGTAATTTAATGTTTGCAATGACGTAGTCATAATTAAAATTCGGTTATCCCAAAAGTTTCTTTCCCTGCACACAACGCTTTGTCTAGTAAAGTAAAAAAAAAAACCAGAGGCTAAAAATTCGTTATTTATTAACAAAGCGAAAGGAATTTTAGTAAAAATTATCCATCATGTAAAACTAAAACTATTTACAGTACACCGTGTATACAGGGTGTTAAAAAAACCGTTCAATATTTATATGGTATATAGGACGCACTGTACTGAGTAAAAAAGCTTTAGCAAACATAAGTCGAAAGGTCAATCGTTAAACACGGTGTTCGGTCAAAGGTGGATTGGACGTGGTGGACCAGTTGCATGGCCCCCTCGATCCCCCGATTTCAATCCTTTGGACTTCTTTTTACGGGGATATTTAAAAATCCAAGTGTGTAAAAAGCCGATAAATGACTTAGAAGAATTACGTTACCGAATCCACCATGCTTGTCAAATAATTCGACAGAAATGTGGACTCTGTCAGAAGAAGATGCCAAAAGTGTATAGAAATGGAAGGTGGACACGTGGAAAATCTTCTGTAAATATCGAAAATTCAGTAATAAGTCAATCATGATATTAGCAAAGAAAAATGTTTATATCTCAGGAAGGGTTGACCTTTCGACTAATATTTACTAAAGCTTTTTTACTCAGTACGGTGCGTTCTATATACCATATAAATATTCAATGGTTTTTTTGAACACCCTGTATATATCGATATAATATAATTTATAACGTTTGAAAATTCTGAATATAAAATGAACTGAATATAAAATTAACATATGTACAATAAATAAAACCAAGAGCACGTATTCTAATCCTACATTTGTTAAAATGTCGTTGGCCACCAACATATCACATATTCTTTTTGTCTCTTTTCTTCTTTTTTTTATTCTTTTACGTATTTCGAAAGCGTGATCGTGTTTTTAAAAAACTGTTTATTTCTTACGATGTTTTTGTTCCATTTCTTTTTTCGTCTTCTGTAAAATCGAAATAAAAGGAATTTTGTTTTTCATATACGTATTTCAATTAAATTAATAACGATGACATTAATTTCTCGCGTTACGTTCGCGAGCTTCGAAGAATTTCACGGAGTTAACTAATTAAATATGTATATCCTTCGATACACTAATACACTGACAAAATAACTTCGTCTTATGGCCAGCAATCGTTGTATAAGGAATTAACAGTTTCATATCAAGTTTAAGTGATTTATTCAAACGAAATATTTTGCACGTTTATCATTTCTGAAATTTGTAAGTGCAAATAAATATCGTTCGCAACATTCAGGGAATTATACGAATTTTCATATAATTATTGCGTTTCGTAATTGAAACATTTCCGTACCCTGCGGGCTCCATAATTCAAAGAAAGGATTAATATTTAAAGTATCTTAAATATTTATGCGAACATTTATAATATTTATCTAAAAAAAAGAATTGCATTAAAAAAACTGAAATCGGTGAAAAGGCAAATTTTGTTACGAAATAGTTGACCAGGTATAGTAATTAAATATTGTTTCTTGTATTTTCAGGACATTCTTAGATGTGATAATAAAAATAATTATTCGAAACTGTGCGTGCCATCGTTTCTTGAACGTTTATGCAATTAAGAAAATTTCCTGAAAAAACATACTGTTCTATGTTATGCCATTTTCGAAACGTACGCACGACACATGATTCATGCAAAAACAGGAAGCAAACGCTCTGTTTTTTTTTAAACCTATTTTCTGTAAGCGTTTAGATCTATCAACCATACGATTACGTCACTAATTTCTTTTTTATAAGAGCAAATAACATAAATTAACGTCAACAGATGAATCAGTGTCTGTTTTTGTTTGTATACAGTTCCACGTTTGCACGTGCAAAAATTTATTTCTCGGAACGATTCAAATTACGCGTTTTCAAAGCTACATTATCGGTACAAGTATAATACGCAAGTTAATTCGAGTCAAAACAAAATATACAAAATGATTTGTTTAAAAAACGGAGTCGATTATCTCACGATTGCGAAATGTTAATCCGAAAAATCCATCATAATTAAGTGCCTGAATATTTTTTGTACAAAGAAAGCAATCAAGTTTCTTGCGCAACTAATGTTCCAATCAATTTTACTTAAAAGCATTTTAAAAGTTGTTTTTTTGATCGGTTTACTGGATAGTTTTAAATCAATTCATTTCTGATTACATCTGACTGAAACCGAGAATGGTAAAAACGTTGTTGAAAAATACTGGCCTTAATAATGAAATTTATATTCCTTTTATTTTTTTCAATCAATGAAGGAGCTAAATGATCATTCAAGAAAATTTATGAAGGTTTTTTATTCTTGTTATTTAATCTGTTGGAATTCGATATTGAATAATATTTTCTTTCTCCTTTCCATCAGTTTTGTTTTCCGTTTTTCTCGTTTCTATGATAGTGTTTGCAATTATTGTGCCATAAAGTTTATTTTTATCCGTGAATAAATAATCAACTTGGAAAGAAATTATAACGAATCATATTTTGCAAGATATCGACAATTTTTCGACGTTCTACTTTTCTAATTTCAAGTTTTATTATAATATCACAGATACATGCTGTAACAAATACTATATCAATCACTAAATTATTTTCTAAAATAATTAACAATAGTTTATAAAGGTTGTCCTCGTAATACTTTTCACGATTTTTCAACTACTTGCGACAATCTGACGAAAGAATATTTTCAACAAAAATTGATCAGTTTTCGATTAGTTAAATATTGCAATAAAAAAAAATTGTCAAGGTTACCTGCATTTTTTTATTTTTGACTTAATAGCATTATAGCCTTATACTAGGTCATTGAATTCGTCCTGGTAGGGGCTATAATGATATTGAGTCAAAAATATAAAGTGTCATTTAAAAAAATGCAGGTGACCTTGACAACATTAAAAAAAAATATTTTTCTAACTTTTTTTTTATTACAATGTATAGTCGATCGAAAATTGATCAACTTGTGTTTGAAATATTTTTTTGTCAGATTATCGCAAGTATTTGAAAAATCGTGAAAAGGGCATTGTTTAATCACTCTTCTAATCAGGTGTAACGAATAACTTTTTATTCGAATATATTCATTTTTAATAAAAATCCGAAATTTTTAATCCCAAAGTCTTCAAACATATTTTACTTCAATAAAGCTGGATTATACGAAAATATCGAATAAAAAGAGTTCTATCGTAACACGTACAATTTGCATTCAAAGACCAATATAAACCTAACGCTTTAAACTTCAAAAATTAAAGTTTACGAGCAACTAGTACCGAATCTGAGGTAGATTTAAATAAAAAAAATCGAAACGATGGTAAATAAAAGCTTTGATCGTTTCTGTTCAAATTATGTACGTCAAGGTTTGGGAAGATTGGATTGCATGGGAACGAAGGAGGGAAAATCTTCCGTACCATCACATCATTCAATTATATCAAGATGAAATTCAACTCTTCTGTAATCCTTATACATATTTATGATAATCATGCAGTTAATACTTTAACACACGATCCGACATGAGAATAAGCAGGCTGTCTTGGCTTTTCTCGAAATCGGTCAAGGGCGATCCAAGAAATTAATCAGTGACACTAAATAAGAACAGCGCGAGCGTACGTTCTACAGAAATAAAATGAATAAATATGCGTGAAACGTCGGAACCCTGGTGGAATTGACCAAGGATCAAGTTTACTCGTTCGAGGATCGAAACCGAAATTACGTTGTTCAATAAATTTCAACCTTTGTCTCCTGGAAATCGAAATTTCAGAAAGATTTTCGAGAGTTTCTTCAATATATCGATATGAATTTTTGTGATACTATATTTAAACAATTCTTTCAGATATTTCTTAATTTATTTTACAATGGAAGGTTTTAATGAAGATGAAACTATAGAAATTTTAATTAATTTTATGAACTTTATACCAACGCCTTGTTTTTAAAAAAACTGACACAAAATCGATGTCGTTTCACTTTCAAGAACGTAGCTGAAAAAAATTTGAGAAATCGTCTTCAGAATGTTTGGGTTAACAAAAAATCTAGAAACGAGCGAAATAAATGGATTGACCGAACGAAGCAAAGATTCATCAGACAAAAAAACATTTGTAGCCAACTTTTACGTAACACGTCTATTTCTGATTTTTGGGAAATATCTAAAAGGTGTTATATACACCGAATTAAAATAATCTGCTTTAACACGTCGAGTGGCACAGTGAAAACGGACGTACGTGGTCAGACGCGATAAAATCCTAAATATTAAGAATGTAATCGATTAATTTTCACATTTAATCTTTCAATTCGATACCCAGCATTATTAGATTAATATTATTGCTATCCACGGTTTATTTCATAGTTCTTTTCATGGTTCAGTCACCGGTGACTGACGTGGCGTTTAACGCGTTAAAATTAAATCGAACGTTACTAGTCAAATTGATTTACTGGCTGATGGGTTTAAGGGATTTTGGAGAAACACACAGTTGACTGACACGGGGGTCACCGGTGACCTGCACCCGAAATCTTTTACAATCAAATAATTAATAAAAGAAATGACGAAATAAACCACGGATAGCGTTATCATTAAGCTAATAATGCTAGCTATCGATTTGAAAGGTTAAATTTGAAAATTAGTTGATTATATTCTTAATAATTAGGATTTCAACGTGTCTGACTACACACGTCCGTTTTCACTGTGCCAGTCAACGTGTTCAAAACCTAAGCCTGAAGTGACAATAATATTAACACGTTGACTGCTACAGTGAAAACGGACGTGGGTAGTCAGACACGCTGAAATCCTAATTATTAACAATACAATCAACTAATTTCCAAATTTAACTTTTCAATTCGATAGCTAGCATTATTAGCTTAATGTTAACGCTATCCGTGGCTTATTTTATCATTTTTATTGGTAATTATTTGATTGGAAGAAATTTCGGGTGCTGGTCACCGGTGACCCCCGTGGCAGCCAACGTGTTAATGTCCCCTGAGAGGGGACAGCGCAGTGCAAAGGATTAATTGTCTACTTAATTGTAAGCTGAGAATAGTCTGAAATCAATATTGAATCATTTATTTAATTTAATAATTAATTTACTAGTCTTAACACTTCATCTATCAGAAATCTATTAACACGTTGGCTGCCACGGGGGTCACCGGTGACCGGCATCCGAAATTTTGTACAATCAAATAATTAACAAAAGAAATGACGAAACAAACCACGGATAGCGTTATCGTTAAGCTAATAATGCTAGCTATCGATTTGAAAGGTTAAATTTGAAAATTAGTTGATTGTATTCTTAATAATTAGGATTTCAGCGTGTCTGACTACACACGTCCGTTTTCACTGTGGCAGTCAACGTGTTAATTGAAAATCGATTAGCAAACTTTTGATTATTAGTTTTCCGTCTGTGACACCGTTGAAATAATGATATAGAAGTTAATCCCCCTAATTTTTAATTACTATCAAGTTATAAAAATCGTAGGGTTTATTTTGTGATTCTAGAACGGTATACGTATAACACGTTAGTATGCAACGTTCGTTTACTGCTACGTGTTCATTCACTGTTTTATCTATCGTATAAATGTATAACAAACAAATTCCTCAAAAGCTGAGGTCGAAGAGAAGCAAAACGGATACCGGAACACGAATTGATCTCGCCCCTCGATCCGAGGACTTTAACGAGTGGTTGTGCGACAACGATCGTACATATGGAACGATAACATTAATGAAACTGAAAAAGGCGATGAAAAAAAGGAGCGAATGACGAAGGATATCGTGCGAACATAAAAAAAAAAATGTTACGTAGTACAGAGATCGGTGATTCAAGAAATCTCGGCGTGACGCACTATCTACGCTGATTCGATCGCGACTCTTTGATACCGATCTATGATTTTAATTGTAAATGGTTCCACAAGCACCTAAATAATTAGGTTTCGTTATTTATTATAAAGGGAATGGACTTTTTTAACATTTTTCAAATTTCGGGTTCCTGTGAAGTTCCAAAAGTTCCTAAATAATTAGGTTTCGTTATTTATTATAAAGGGAATGATTTTTTAACATTCTTTAATTCTCCATTTTTCAAATTTCGAGTTCCTAAAGTTCCTAAATAATTAGGTTTCGTTATTTATTATAAATGGGATGAACCCGTAACATTTTTTAATTCCCCATTTTTCAAATTTCGGGTTCCGAAAGTTCCTAAATAATTAGGTTTCATTATTTATTATAAAGGGAATGAACCTTTAACATTTTTTAATTCCCCATTTTTCAAATTTCAGGTTCCTAAAGTTCCTAAATAATTAGGTTTCGTTATTTATTATAAAGGGAACGAACCTTTAACATTTTTCAAATTTCGGGTTCCTAAAGTTCCTAAATAATTAGGTTTCGTTATTTATTATAAAGGGAACGAACCTTTAACATTTCTTAATTCCCCATTTTTCAAGTTTCGGGTTCCTGAAGTTCCTAATAGGTTTAATTATTTGTTACAAAGGGAAGTTACCACAGCTAAGAATAATTATGTTTCATTATTTAAGAAATTTAAGTATTTTAAATATAATTTATTTTAACGCCGTGAAATACTAACGATTTGAATGAAGTTTTGACGATAATTTTTTAATTATGTTTTCACTGAAAGATATTATGATTCGGAAAATACATGAACATACCAGAGAAAGCCCTAAATAATATAAAGAAATGAATAATATTGTAATTAGAATAAATCGTTCGATGGTTCGGCACAATAAATCGAGGATACGTTTAAAAAATTGACTCAAGAGCCAAATATTTGTCTCTTACACAATTTAAAAAGTTTTCAATTTATAAGAGGAAGCTAAATTCAAAATGAAAATTCATATAAACGACATACATAGAAAAGGGAGGATCGATTTAAGGAACGGTTGAGAAATATGGAACAAATAAAAGCACAGTTTTAAGGGAAAATACCTATTTTACAGTTTATTTTATACATTCAACGACTGTTTGATTCAAGTACAAGAATGAAAGCCTTTTTGCATTCGACGTGTTTTAATTCTTTCGTTATCTCTAGAACAATGAGGAGTAACAAACTCGTTGTTTGTCATACAGATTATTCGAAAATTCAACGTCACGTTAATTTATCCCACGTATCTCTATCAACAATCTTTCCTAATTAAAATTATCTCTTATCATCATGAAACAAAAAAAAAAACAAAAAACAAAAAAAAATATATATACAAGCATCAGCATATGATTTACAGAAACTTTACAAAAGTTCGAACACGAAGTACGCGTAAGTTCTGAAAGATCGCTGCGACGTTTCGATCTTGAATCTCTGCGTAACATTATAAATTACTAGCTTTAAGTAACTACAGGAAGGCGTACAGACTTCTTCCTACAAAACGGATAACTCTGTCTTAGGAGAAACAGCCTGTTCGTAGTGGACCACTTCTCATTCAAATATTAGCACACCCATCCATTGGAGAGTAAAACTTTTGCAAGAAGCTATCAACAGAATTTGTAACGAGCTAGCTTTATGCTGCAAGTAATTTTCAAAACGACGATAGTCATTTACAACCCCTTACACTCGAAGCATCTTCGTCCAGATTTCTTTTTCAGCGAAGCTTTCAAAATTAAAAAAATAAAAAATAAAAAAACGTACAAATCTGTATTTTTCTTTCTGTCGTTAATTTGACATATTTCAATAAAAATAAAACTTAAATTTCACGGTTTAAAATATTCTAGTAAATTACATATGTCGCCTTTGAGGTGCCACTCGAGCTGAAAGGGTTAAAAGATCGTCGCTCTCGATAGCTTCTTGCGTGAGTTTTATTCTCAAGGGGATGTACACCTTTACGGTCGATAAGACCCAAAAGTCAACGATAAAAGAACCAAAATGTTTCTTTTCATCAATCCATTGACTGGGATTAAACTGTTGAATTCAAGTATCTATTACGAGTATTTCTAATTGGATGAATTAAAAGTGGTCATAATGTGGGTGATAGACTCATGTGAAGATTGAAAGCTATCACATGGACATGGGTGATTCGGCAGTCCACTAGTCAACCCTTTGCACTCGAGCTACCTTTTAACACCATAGTTTGTTTTTACAGTGAAATATCTGAGAACAAAAAGTTATAGATGTTTATAAATCTACGTATATTTGTTCTTCTTGATAATTTTCTATATTTAACACTTTGAGTGCCACGCTAAAGGCGCTGAAAACTGGGCCAGGCGAAGCATTTATTCTTTCTCCGAAATTTTACCTATTATTCTGACAATACTTCGTAATTTCTATTATTTAGAATTTAGAGTACCTATAATACAACGATTTCGAATTAAGTAATTGACAGGTTATTAACAATGCAAGCAACAAATTTCTATTGGAATTGAAGTGTAAATTTCATAAAATTTCGCTTTTTATGCGCCATTTGAGTGCAAAGGGTTGATGCTCCAAGGGGACACGAAGGATGTTTTTATAAGGCTTTACAAGTTTCATTCGTTATGAATTTGTAATTATTTCGATGCAAAATAATTTCAAACACAGCATTCATAATCGTCAGGCTAATATAACCGCGAAGGGTGAAATAATTCGTTTATAAGCAAACGATTGAAGCTGCAAAGGCAGCAAAAAGAACATAAAAACATCAAGTGTTAGTGTTCGAAATTGTACAAGAAACTGAACTCGGATCGATCAAATTTCGAGCCACCTCCAAACGAAAAACGAGATACAAATGAATTTTAAAAAGCGAATCTTTAGTTCGTTTAACACTTTCGTTGTTACAGGTTTCGATAATACTCATAAAGTATTCGGTTTAATTAACGTATTCAATCTTTCTGAACTTCGTATGGATAATCCGAAAATAAATTTCGCAACGTTTCAAACTGCTATTGAGATTTGTAAAAGATACATATTATCTTGATTTTTATTGTGAACCTTCTAAAAACAAAGAGCTCTATTTTATAAAGAAAAAGTTGCAAATATTTTCACATCTGTCTAGTCAATTTACTACGTTCGAATATAAATAAAATTTGAATTTTATATTTAAAAATTCTATGATACAAAAGGTTCAAATCGAGAACCATAGACTTAACAGTTAAACTTCTTGATACTTATTTTGCTAAGTATTTAAATTTCCAAATAGAATTCACAGCCTACCTCGAATGTCTAAAAAGGTCATGAACTATTACCAATTAAACGAATCGAATACCGATAGCAACGAAAGGATTAAAAATGATTGGAGGCCAGCCGAAAAATAGAATCACATCGAATAAAAGAGGCAAATAGTCTTCTACTCTCCATAAAAAATATGAGTAGCTATTTCCCTATTTCGTTACCTAGCTATTACTTTAAGCAATACGCCATAATAAGTATTGTTTCGAATAAAAGATGCTTTACACTTGTTTTCTGTTCTGTTTCTCTATACATACGAATTATTTTTCCTTTTTAATAAACTACTCGTGATCACGAGTAGTGTCTCTTTTATATATTTACATATATATATATATATAATTTTTTTCATAATTTTTTCTTTTTTACATTTATACGATGATACAAGTTAAACGATAAATTATGTTTTTTATATCTCTTTTGCTTGAACTTGGAAAACAAAAAAGAAGTTCAAGTCTTCGGTAAGCGTGACGGTTTTGGGAAGTACTGAATTATATTCTAAAGCGAAATGACATTAAATCTTTCTTTTTCAGAGCCTCGTGTTCAAGTTTTCTAAGCGTACCACGATAAGAGACATATAAAAACCCCTTGATCGTTCTTCAACGTATAAATTTATAAGTGAAAGCTGTTAAAACGAAGCGTCCATCGAGCAGGATTTCTTCTGTCTTAAATACAAGAAATTCGAAGTTCACCGATTGTACAAAGCAACGGTAAATAATCATCTTTTTACAACGTTAATGTGTCTTTCTCCTTTTTTTCTGCAACACGAGTTTTGGCTTAGAACACCACCATTATCACACTGTACGTTTAAACGCCCCGTTAGTTTACACCATCATCGTTTTGTGCTTTAAACGTAGTATCACTAAAAAAGGTACTATTCTCCTTTTTCCATTTTGTCCTCTTTCTTCATTTTTATATATGTACAAATATTACACAGGCAACAAAGATAAATTACCTAGTATCGTATTTACTTCACGGTAATAACAAATGTCCTTATACGACCTGTTCTTTGTACCATCCTTCGTCAATAAGGAGTTCTCTGAATGGTTCAAAGACACCAGACAAACTGTAGAATAGAATACATTGGTTTTTGCGCAAATATTATGCATGCTTTCACAATTTTTGTTTCTTCGTTCCTTTTCTTTATAAATAGAAAAATTTCGATCGAGTATGATGGAATATCTGTTGTGTGTTTTCAAGGACATTATATCTATCATTAAATATTCAATACTTTCATGAATCTCAGCTATATAAATATTTTAAAGTGTTCTTTACTTAATTATATATTTCAACACGTCCAACCGGCAACTTTCATTAACCGTAACGAAACGATGGATAAAATTCACGGATGGACATGTTTCAATCGTTTAAACGTTCCGTTAAACAACGATCTAGAAATTCCGGCTACAACGTGATTTCCTTTCCTTATTGTCAAGTATGGTAACAAATCACGTTCGAAACAGATAGAAAGGAGTATGTGCAACTAATAGTCTGTACAAGAAAAACATCGTAGTGGAAGAATTAATTGAGCAATACGTTCAATGGCTCTATAAAGGCAGTGTAATAGACGTACCCGAAATAATTCGTACTTGTACGCTAAAAGTTGAACAGAAAACCTAAGATAACGACGTATGTCGGAATCAAATACAGCTCGGCGCACAAAATCGCTTCGTGCATTAACATCCGAGTTCTTAAATAACAGTTAAAGAGTCTCCGATGGTTGGCGAGTGAGTCGTTGCACGCAACATTAATTCATAAAAATAAAATAAAGAAGAAGAAAAAAAAGAATAAATTCTTTTTCCGTAACAAAATATTTTTAGAACGGTACACATTCGGTTTCGTTACAAATAATGCGACAATAAAATCGATTTCGAATAAATTAATAAGCAAAACAAAAAATCAACTTTGTTAGCATTTGCAACAATTTATTCGCCAACACGATTATCTTCTTCATTGTTTAAAAGCTTCGTCGAATTCTATAGTAAAGAATCGATATCGTTACGTGTTCAATTACATATGTACACACACACACACATACACATTCTCTCTCTACCTGCCCTATATGTTTAATTAAATCAGACTCAAGATTTCAATTATACCTAGGACTTAGCTTGCAAAATAGACAGTGACTTAGAATTGAAATGGTCAGTAATTTACATGTTTAATCAGTTGGCCGCAATCCAGCCGTTTGCCACCAAATAATGTAGTATCTTACTCTCTGGTTCCGATTGAGGTACAACGCCCGATCTTCTATTACCGTTCAGATACTCCTGTAATCAAAAACAATTCAGAAATATAAATACCAGTATTAAAATAAAGAAATATGTTTCGTTGTTTGTTCAAGGTCAACTAAGTTTTTTTTTTTAATATATCTGTGGATAGCAATAATGAGTTCAAATAACACGGAGGAATTTTATTTCTTAATAAGGAACAACTGATTTTAAACAAGGAACAGTGTCGTACTGATACAGGAACTCACTTGCAACAACAATGTTTTCTGCGTCAAATACTGCGTTGGTTTTAAATCAAGTTGAAGACACAAGGATTTTTCTTGTTTTGTTAACAAATGGGCTGCGGCTTCCATTTCTATATCTCGTTCCTCCGAATTTCCCACTATTGTACAAGATTTTCCAGAAGTTGTTGCAGTATAATTCTTTTCTGCAATAGAACTCGAGCTTGTAGTGTGCTGGTTGGAAGAATTTGGATTGTTATCCGGCTCCCCCCACGGATTGGTTGGAGTCGTCATCCGATTGGGATTGACTTGATTGATTGAGGAGCTGCTGCTGGGTAAGTCTTTTGCAGTGTACTTTCGGTCGATGGAAGAGTAATTTTTTTCTTCTTCTCTGTAAAACACAATCGATGTGTTCACCTTCTAACGAAAGCATTTAGTCAAGTGTAACAAATACCGCATCTGTATAAATAATGTGTCTTCGTCGTATTAGCCAAGTTTAAAATGGTTTGTACCTTTTTTTTGAGGTGTGGCGGTGTATTGGTGTGGACGGCCCACTGCTGCCCTAAGTGAAATGCAAACTGATACAATCTGTTCACAAATGCCTGGCAACACGCACCACAAACAATGGAATTAGTTAAAGGGGAAGCAAAAGCTAGTGTGTACGGTATAATAAAGGCTGTGGTGTTTCGTATTCGTGTCTTGCCTAATTTTATCGATACAACATTACTAGCAAAAACGGACAATGTTTGCTATGAAAGTCACTCGACACAAAGTTAATGATAAATCTTATAATATAATCTTATAGTATAATGATCATAAGATTTATGGTATAAATCTGATAGTGTAATGATCAATCTGCACACAAAAACGCAATGCAACTTAGGCAAGTTAGAAACCACTGTTTACACCATAGTTATTCAGAAAAAAAAAATTAACTAATAATTTTTAAAAACGCAATCACATGAAATACCAACAAAAAAAGACAAACATTTTGATAGCACCTACGGTAGTCCAGGAGCTCTACTAGCTTTTACGAATGTATACTTGTAAAACTTCGAACAGATATACCTACTGCAACAAATAAAGTGACACGAAACAAGGTATATCGTTCGAATAGATTACAAATACCATTGCAATGTGGGGAAGATCGATAGATACGTGGATACGAATACTTACAGATTTCTTTTCGTTCCAGTGATCCGTAGTATCATTTTGCCCCTGAGATTGTGCCATCACTTGCTCGAAATGAGCACACTCCTCGTGCCTCGTAATGCCATGTTCCCGATAACGATACAGCTCTGAAAGACGTAGCCGCAGTTCCCTTTCTCTTTCCAGATTTGTTAGAAACTGTTCATACTCTTGTGCTGTGTAAAACTGCGCAAACGCTCGCATTCTGTCTCGGAATTCCCTGTGAACAACGGATACATTTCAATCGGAATAATAGCAGGAAATATCAAATTTTCTCCTTATGTAGATAACAAACATACTTCTCTTCCTTCGTTTGCTTCTTCTTCATTGCCTTATCTTTCCTCGAGGAAGAAAAGAATGCGGATACAAGCTGATAATCGCGCACCACTCGTTTTCGTCGTGCTCTTTCTCTTAAATTGTTGGTATACATGTCAACTTGGGCAAGTTTAAGCGCTATATCTAAATCATCATCCTCCGCTGGATTCAGGAACAAAGAAGATACAAGTGATTCTGCTTCGTGATTGTAATCCTGTAAAAAAAAAAAAAATAATTGAGTTTCAATACATGTATATTCATAGTATAATGATAAATACTAAATAATTTTTATATACCCTTTCAAAATCATCTCGTTGCGGCATGTAACCCAGTTGTGCAGCTTCTTCTGGAGTAATATCCAAAGGTGGTAATCGAGACGTAAGATCTGGTGATAACGGGCCATGATCTGATTTAGTTTGATCCGTGAGATTTGGTTTGTAGCTTTCTGTTGGTGGCCACGTATGTTTGCCAATATTACCATCAAGGTATCTGGCAATATATTCCTCTTTTGCTTCTGCAAAGCCGTACGTACATAATTAACAAGACCCTAATCATTCATATTTCAAAGCTTTTCTCAGTTCTGTGTTAGTTTATTCCTGAAAGATGTATTCGCAAAAAGAATATTTAATAATATTTCACCTTCCGGAGTACGTGTTTCGATATGTTTACTGATATCTTCCCAATTTCCAAAACCAAATTGTTCAATGGCATCCAAAAGTCTAAGCTGTTCTCTAGCAGTCCAATTTCCTCTACCATTAAATATACTAATGGTACCAGAATCCTGTGAACCAAAGTTAATTATTGTCTTATATCGAAGAACAATTAATTCTATCATAAGAAACATTAATGGATTAACACTTACCATGAACTGATAAGAGTGATCATTTTTGTGTGGACCAATCTCAGCTCCGGCGGAAAAACACTGTTAAATTTACAAACAATTGTTATGCTTATTGCAAAATGATTTTCTCGTTTAAAAATCAATGAAATCGACGTTCGCGCGCACGTGTATTCCCGATCAGCAGTTTCATTCAATCGTTTAGTGGTAGTAGGGTAGTTACCGGAGCAACTTGCCGACAAAAAAAGAGTGGGGACTGAAAAAGGAACCTCACACGCAAAATCCGACAATGTCAAAAGGATAGACGAGGAAGCGAGAGAGACCAGGATGGAAAGGGTGAGGGAGAGGGAAAAGAAATATGAACACGTGACCAACGTATAGGCGTTCCCTCGTCTCACCTGCAAACAGAGATCGAAATCCGGGCATTCTACGCATCTTACACGTAAACCCGTGATATCCTCTTGACAATAGGTGCAGTTGTATTTTGCATACAAATCTGAAAGCGAAGAATCGTAATACATTATGCTTCCGACCGGGTGTTCATCGGACGGCGAATCAATGTGAATACATACCCGCCATTATTGTCCTGCAGGGTTCTTCCAGAACGATCCGGATGACGTCACCGCATGCCAGAAACTCTCAAGTTTACGTATCACGTATACCGAGCTTGCGAGATCGACTCCATTTTTTCCCGCGAAATCGTACGAAAACGCGGAAAAATCGTGTTGCGTCCGTCAGGACGGTCTATTTAACGTGAAAACGTAAATTCGTGAGGAATCTGAATGGAAAAAATGTTGTTTACGACTGTTGCGTCGCGAACCAAATGCGCATGCGTTTCTGTCCCACCGCCTAAGTAAGCTTCGCCTTCATGTTCGCCAACATTATAACCGTAAGCGATAATCGCACACATTTCCGATTCCGCACTGAATTCGCGCGAATTTAAATTGAACCAGTTGCGAATTGATTTTCAGCTATTTTATTCACATCGAACCAATATTTCCTGAATCTTGGTTTCATGTATGCTTCAAAATGTTATCCGTGAGTAAATATTTTGTATGTAATTTCATTTTCATTTTCAAGTGAACAGAATACAATTTATTTTTTCTTTTATTACATTATAAAAATTTTGTATATTATTGAGAATAATGCGTGTATATTTACTCAGTATACAAATTATTATTCAATAACTGATACACTATATACATGTGAAAATACAGGTCCCACGATCGAGACTTTTCAATAAAGTTTTATTCTGTCAATCGATTCACGCGGGATACCCAAATTTAATTTCCGAGAAAGCTTTTCAAAAGTTTAAGCTAAAACAAGCAAAGATGCAGGTATACATGAATTTTATGTGTAACATAAAATGATATGACATTTAAGAATGAAATAAATTTGATTTTGTAATGTATGTATAACTTTCCTGTATTTGTTTCTACAGCGTAACAATGATCTTCCTACATATTTGAAATATGGTACACGCGATAAAATAATGTATTATTTAAGTTGGACTGCCACTATATGTAGTACAATTACATGCTTCAAATTTATGTATAAATTATCACAAGACTTTTAATATAGTTATAGAATTGTAAAAAATGCATTAAAATCAAAAAGAGATCAAATGTTAAGTTACTGTATGTTTCTTTTAATAAACTTTGAAATTACAACTTGATATAAATTATTAATTGTTTAATAGTAATATAGGAATTAATGTACAATTTTTGATATTATAAATATCTTTACTTATTGTAAAATATTTATACATAGTACGTTACACAAACATATCTTGCCAAAAATATGTTTTACAATAGAATTTGAAAGAGATTTGAAGGCACTTAAATGCTCTGCAAATACCAATATGGAAATGAATGTACCTTCTGTTCATGACAATTTGTATGTTTTCTTTTTGTTTTTCAATGAAAATATAAATGAAGTATAACATCTAAGCAACACAAAATGTATCACTATAATTTAGTTTTAGTAATGAACAACAGCAAGAAATATAATAAAGCAGAATCTAAATGCAAGGACATAAAAGGGAAATAATAAGACCACTACTAAATAGTAGCGTATCAATTTGTAATATTCAAAGATGAATAATAAAATTATCATCTTTTTAAACATGCACTCATGAATGTTAATCTTATGTCAAAGAATATATTAATCGACATTTCAACAATCTAAATATATAAAAATTGTTAAGACATTTTTATAGTAAATGAAACGATCGTAGCACAATCTAACGTTTCAATTATTTCTCTCTTACATAGGTACATAATATACTTGTGGCACGTTTGTAAAACTATATATTAGATAAATTTGTTTTTTTTTTTTGTTTTGGCTGAATATCTTTTGATACTTTAAGCAATAAT
The DNA here is from genome assembly GCA_943735885.1 of Stelis phaeoptera. NCBI lineage: Eukaryota > Metazoa > Arthropoda > Insecta > Hymenoptera > Megachilidae > Stelis > Stelis phaeoptera. The sequence goes on along the minus strand of OX030939.1, from coordinate 5,037,104 downwards.
ATAGGAAAAATAAATTTTGATTTTTCCGTGTTGGTAATGCACGAGCATGGATTAAGACATACAACGCATTTTTTTATCACAGAACAACATATTTACATCTTACTATAATAGATAACTATTTCATTAAAAAAAGCACAAAACCGCGAATTATCTCTAAAATTTAATCGTTCAAGCTGTTTCCATCATTCTTTTGCATCCTCTCATCGTGTTCATTGGAAGCTTGTTGTTTTGGTATATTATTTGAAATAGCATCTGTAGACTTTTGAGCATTTGACTGGACGTTCCTGCTAGGTGCAGGTGTTGAAAAATATTTGTCTTGAAACGCCTTATTTGAATTTGAGCCATCTTTTGCATTGATATTTTGAGTCATTCTTCCTAGTTTTTCGTCCTTATTATAATTCTGAACTTTTAAGTATCTCGAAGATTCTGTTAATAATTGAGGATTTCCCGTAGCTACTTTAGGCTGCGGTTGCAATTTAGATATGTCTTTATTATCAATATTGTTTTCAATAAGTGTTATACTCTTTTTTCGTCGCTGAACCAAATTTTTTAAAGCTTCGCTGAACTGCATTAACGTCTCAGCGATTGGTCGTTCCATGTATGTAGCTTCAATCTTATCAAATTGATCATCCTCTTCCGAAGTTAATTCACTTTTTATGTGTTTAAATTGATTTATTATATCTCTCAGACTTTCTTTGGCATCTTTGATTGTTTTTGAGTCCTTGGTTTCCATGATAATATCTACCACATCTGGTAAATCCTCCGACATTTTTCCACTTATTTCCATAGATTCTTCGTTATATTTAACATCGGATTCCTTCTTAGCTGTCTCTGAATCCTCATGTACGAAATCTTTTTCAAATTCTTTAAACTGATTTATTATGTTCCTGATGCTTTCTTTTACATTAATATTTTTACGCTCGTGAACTGCTTCTTGATGTATTACAGGTTTTTCTTTTATATTTTGAATTACTGTAGGCTTCCCTTTTATGTCTTGAATTACTGTTGATTTCTCTTTCACTTCGTGAACTAGTGCAGACTTTTCTCTCAACTCTTGGATAATTGTAGGTTTCTCATTTAATTCTTGTTTAGATATAATCATAATTTTTTGTGGAGCCTCTATTTTTATTGGAACTATTTTCTTTAATTTGGCACTAATTTTCGATGGAATTTCAGCTCTTTCATCCATCATATCTTTTTTGAGCTTAACTGCTTCGATTTTTTCTTGAATAATTTTCTTAACAACTTCTTTTATAGTGCTCCCTTCTGAAGTACCACTGAGTTTCATTCTTTCCCTTCCAATTTCTTTTTTTTCAGTTTCTTCTTCTTTTACATCCAATTTCGTTTCATCAGTGGCAGAACTATTTTCCATATCGTGTTGTAGTTCAGTTTTATCGTTAATAATAATATTTTCTACTTTAGATAGATTTTCTGTTATTTCTGTTTCAATTGATGCTTTTACAGGTAATGTATTTTCAGACAAGTTAGTAGATATTTGTTCTACATTAAACACTTCAGTATTTTCTTTGATTTCAGCTTCTGTGTTACTAGATATTATTGTTTCTTGCTCTTTTGTATCTATTACATTTGCATCGTTAAGATTCAATGGTTTTTCAAATTGCTCTAGCGATTCCATAATTTCATCTAATATTGGCTCCATGTTTTTGACAGTATCATTTATTGTGTATGAATTTTCTGCACTTTCCCTCGTATCACTTTCAGTTTGTTGTTTTACACGAATTTGTGGTTTTGCTTTTTTATGATCATATTTTATATTAGGTTTTCTTTTCATGATAAATATAATTGGTCTGGTTTTTATTCGTATAGGAGGTAACATGTTATAATTTAATGCTATATGAGAGAAACTATCCACAGAGTCTAGAATATCATGAGTTTTAAGATACGGCTTTATATTTGGAGAATATTTACTTTTGGCTTCCATTAGAAGGTGCGTAAATTGAAGCATTTCAGGACTGTCTATAGTTAAATTTTCTTGTTTCGAATAACTGGAAGATAGTTCATAATAAATTAGATTACTTGTGATGGAAAACATATATTTATAATTTATGGTGATTTTTGCTTTATTATTGTCTATTTTCTACTTAACAAACTTATTTATACCACTTACATCCAAGAGCTATTTGTCTGCGTAAATCTCGAAACTCCTGTTTGTGCTGTCAGAACATCAATGTGCACATGTACTGGATTAACAGAATCTTTCTCAAGTCTATGTAATTTGGCGATAGCCAAACCGCCGGGATAATTAGAACCGGCAACGCATAAAAGAAACATAGAAAATAGAGCATTTAGAACTAGATGACCTATAATGATCAGTGCCAAAAATCCATTCCATGGACTTTTTGCTCTATTTTCCCATCTAATTCAAGGGAAGTACAAACGCATAATTATAATTTAAGCAATTAAAAACAACTTGAAATGTTATCTGATGGTAATACTTACATTCTATGGCAAACAACAGCAGCGCTAACATTTAATAATGGAAAGACATATATGATAAACCTTAGTTCCTTATGTGGCAGAAACGAGAATAAAAGAACAAATGCAATACCAGGAACTGTTAATGCTCTGACTCTAGCATCCCATAACATACCCAAAGGTATTAAAAAATATGACAATGCCAGTCCACGTGGAAGCGCTGAATAGAAGTACCATAAAAATGGCGATGTCTGTTTTTATGTTAAGATTAGTGAACATATTTAAAATGTGTTTCCTTCGTATGAATTTGAAAGTAATAACATTAACAAAGGATACACCCCATTCGCTACTTTTATTAAGTACAGCATTAAAATAAAACACTTCTCCTTCTGGCCATACTAATCGTTTCCAAAATATGGAATCTATTATAACTGTTAATGTTAGAAAAAATATACCAGCTGGCACTGCAATTTTAAGTAATCTAAAAAATGATTATTTTTATGAATTTACGGTATATCGAATTATTATAATAAAACGCTTAAAAATTGTAATAAACGAAAGTATTTCGTATTATAAAATTATACAGTTTCTTCTTTTTAGCTTTAATAATAGCATAAATTTTATTACAGTTTATCGAGTAAAGGATCTATGCTTGATTCGGTTACTGTTGAAAACAGGGATTCATTATATTAATAAATTTTATAAGCGAACAAAGCTTACAAATCAATGCAGTTTTGCAGAAGGTCCCTTGACGATTCTAATCACTTCTGTATGTAATGTTACAGCCATACTAGGAATCAATGGTCCACAATATAATATGTAAATACCTTGATATAGTCAGTTTCATGTTGGTTATATCGTACAAAAGGAATAAGCCCAGTAGAATAGCAAGTTCTGCTCTGAATATTATTATTGCTGCTGCAGATGACCAAATAAATATTGTGTGACTTTGCCTCAACCACCCGTATAGAGCAAGTAATACTAAAATACACGAGTGATATAGAATTCCCAGATTTCTGAATGCTTAAGTATATATGCAATTAGATAGTAACATTGAAATAAGAGTTACCTAACGGCATGGCCATGATATTTGGCAACGGACGACTTAAATAATACATAAAGTGATATTGCGTCACGGTGATCGCAACTAACCATTTTGTAAATTGTAATCCAAAGATGCTTTGTAAAGCATCTCTGTATAATTTTAGCATACCTATTACTAACAAACCCAATGTTGCTCTTACTGAAAGCAAATGTTAATTATATTTATAATATGTTGCAGAGAATTACTTTGTAATTTGCATTTAAGATTAATAATGAATGAAATAGATCTATGAAATAATTTTAGTATGTATAATTCATTTGTTCATTAACTTACCAATATACTGAGCAAAGAATTTGTTAAGTTGCAAATAATTAATGGTTGTTATTAAAGGCGATGCCAAGCCTGATATTATAATTGGTCCCACGAATGATCGTGGCACAACTCCGGGAAATTCATGATGATCATACTATTACAGAAGAAAAATATATTGCAATCAATTATTTTCAATTTATACTTCTTTGTAAATTATCATACATTTTTATATTATAAGCTGTCAGAGTGTTTGCTTAAAATATTGTACCAGATTACAAGTTTAACAACAACGTTGAATGTATTACATATAAAATTCTGGATGGTGCATTAAAAAAAGAAACAAAACACTTGGATGTAATAAACATTGAAGTATAAGTTATATCAGCTGATCGTGAGCTTATAAATACATGCATCAGTTTCTAAATATAATATCTAAGATTTTGCGTAATATTTCTTCGATTGTGTGTCAGCAACCTGTCAAGAAAGACGAATACGTTCCTGCAGCCTGTTTATGCTCAGTCGGTATTCAAAACGTTCATCTTCATACAACTTTTCCTAAATGATACGATAATTACCTCGGTCAGGTTAAAACCATGGTACAAGATATCGTGCATAGCCTGCAGATTGAAACTTTCCTCGACTTTCGTGAATGGACAGTACAATAAATGTACCATAGCCACCAAGATAATCAAGTGATCCATAATTTCTTCTAGATACGAAACAGACATGAAAACATCGCAAAACTTTGCAATTTAATCATGACAATACACGAGTTTTTAAATGATCTTTCCCTTACACCGGGAATACCACGTCGTCTGCTACGTTCGACCGCGACCAATTTACGCATGCTACTTCCGTTGCCAATATTACGAATACGATAATTCCTAGAATTCGCTATTAACACTGATGGGTAAATCGCCTCGAAATGAAGTTTTACACATACATGTAAACAACATGTATATTACGTAAATAACGTAATTTTATCAAAATCCGAATAAAACATTTTACTATATTGATATTTCACTCTATCTGATAACGCTCGTCGCCGTCATTTGTCACCGCATTACCCAACACAGGTGGGTTTCAATTTTTTTACGTTATTCTTATAGTACATTCTTATATTATTTAAATAATCATTTTTACTGTTATGTTCCAGAACCGAACATGGCAATATCACACTACCAGATGCGCTATCTTGGAATTCAGCATCAGAATCAAGCTGCCAAATTGTTATACACTTACAAATAAATAATTGTACCAAATATTGTATATTTTAAAATATTATATATCACTTACACGCATATTCTTAACACATTCACAAATTACGCATGTATATCGAAAAATCTCAATAAATATGTAATAAAATGGTAAAACAGCTTATTAATTTAAAAACCCCTCCAAAAATCCAACCACACAGTTCAATTAAACAATCACCTTCAAAGAAATCGCGAATTTTTACAAAAATCAGAAAAAAGAAGCATATAAAACGAATTTGGTCGAGTAGAGAAATTCTTGGAATATAGCATCACCAAACTTCTGAGAATTTGAACAATTCTGAGAAATGACGTCAAATTCCTAGAAGTGGCACGAAATACCTCCTCGCACCTTATGTTCTCCTGATACAATTTTTCAAATTCCAACATTTCGATTTCGCGAACCAAGTTCTCGGGAATTCCTGGAATTTGACGTCATTTCTCGGAATCGGCAAAATTCTAGGAATTGACGTCATCAAAATTCCAAGAAGTGGCACGAAATACCTCCTCGCATCTTATGTTCTCCTGATACAAATTTTCAAAATCGGACTTTGATATTTCGCGAACCAAGTTCTCGGGAATTCCTGGAATTTGACGTCATTTCTCGGAATCGGCAAAATTCTAGGAATTGACGTCATCAAAATTCCAAGAAGTGGCACGAATACCTCCTCGCAACTTATGTTCTCCTGATACAATTTTTCAAAATCGGACTTTGATATTTCGCGATCCAAGTTCTCGGGAATTCCTGGAATTTGACGTCATTTCTCGGAATCGGCAAAATTCTAGGAATTGACGTCATCAAAATTCCAAGAAGTGGCACGAATACCTCCTCGCAACTTATGTTCTCCTGATACAATTTTTCAAAACCGGACTTTGATATTTCACGATCCAAGTTCTCGGGAATTCCTGGAATTTGACGTCATTTCTCGGAATCGGCAAAATTCTAGGAATTGACGTCATCAAAATTCCAAGAAGTGGCACGAATACCTCCTCGCAACTTATGTTCTCCTGATACAATTTTTCAAAATCGGACTTTGATATTTCGCGATCCAAGTTCTCGGGAATTCCTGGAATTTGACGTCATTTCTCGGAATCGGCAAAATTCTAGGAATTGACGTCATCAAAATTCCAAGAAGTGGCACGAAATACCTCCTCGCACCTTATGTTCTCCTGATACAATTTTTCAAATTCCAACATTTCGATTTCGCGAACCAAGTTCTCGGGAATTCCTGGAATTTGACGTCATTTCTCGGAATCGGCAAAATTCTAGGAATTGACGTCATCAAAATTCCAAGAAGTGGCACGAATACCTCCTCGCAACTTATGTTCTCCTGATACAATTTTTCAAAATCGGACTTTGATATTTCGCGATCCAAGTTCTCGGGAATTCCTGGAATTTGACGTCATTTCTCGGAATCGGCAAAATTCTAGGAATTGACGTCATCAAAATTCCAAGAAGTGGCACGAAATACCTCCTCGCACCTTATGTTCTCCTGATACAATTTTTCAAATTCCAACATTTCGATTTCGCGAACCAAGTTCTCGGGAATTCCTGGAATTTGACGTCATTTCTCGGAATCGGCAAAATTCTAGGAATTGACGTCATCAAAATTCCAAGAAGTGGCACGAATACCTCCTCGCAACTTATGTTCTCCTGATACAATTTTTCAAAATCGGACTTTGATATTTCGCGAACCAAGTTCTCGGGAATTCCTGGAATTTGACGTCATTTCTCGGAATCGGCAAAATTCTAGGAATTGACGTCATCAAAATTCCAAGAAGTGGCACGAATACCTCCTCGCACCTTATGTTCTCCTGATACAATTTTTCAATTTCAAACTTTTCGATTTCGCGAAAGAGGTTCTCGGGAATTCCTGGAATTTGACGTCATTTCTCGGAATCGGCAAAATTCTTGGAATTTTGATGACGTCAAATTCCAAGAAGTGGCACGAATACCTCCTCGCAACTTATGTTCTCCTGATACAATTTTTCAAATTCGAATATTTTGATTCTCCTCATACAAACCAATTTTTTTTTATATTTCCGCTGCTATAAATATGATGTAGGAATTTTTGGAATTTGAATTTGATAGGATTTTATAAATATAATAAATAAGCAATGTTTAATTATCTTTTTTTCTTTATTTTTACCCTTCTTTGTACAACGAGTAACTAAATGTATCTTATGGCTAGGTTGTTTAACTTACAATTTGTATAAAACGCAATTTATACTAATCTTACAATTAATACTGTGATAAGTATTTATATAATTATGGTTACAAGTAGGATGTGAAATTTCATTAATATTTATGCAATTTTATCGCAATATACAATTGTATTTTACAGTATGTACAGTATCGTGTGAATAAATGGTAATAAAAGATTGGCTGTAGGTTGTATCCAAGTTTCGAAACATGATATCACCAATTTTTGGAAACAATTAAAATATCCAAACACGTGCAGGGAGCAGAGATGTGCAGAGATGTACGAGGAAAATATTCTTCGGATGTCGCACACAGACACGCAAGGTACTTCTCTCTGCTTCTTGTACTCGAATGATTTTCTCACATTCCTCGACTAATTTAATTACCGATTTGTTGTCTGCTGCGCCAATCAAATCCGCCATAGATCTACAAATTCATATATACAAAATGTAGATGTAAATCACAGTGTATAATTCAAGCTAGTGTAATATACTGTATAATACATGTGTGTATTTTACGTACCTATCACTAGTTATTAATTTACTATAAATGAACAAAGTAAATTCATCGATGAAAGTATATAATGTTAAAGCTAAAAATAACAAGTTTGGGAGTTTTTGATAAAAATTAAAATAAGAGTTTCTTGATAAACTGAACAGGAATTAGGCTTGAGCGATGATACATTTTGGTACGAGGAAGTACGTTTATCGTTATCTTTATTCATGTTTTTACTAAAAAGTTAGTTTATTAGCTGTCGATAATAATGTTACAATATCTCCTTTTATTCAGACGACTAAGCGCTATAAAAGTGTTCGTATTTTGTAAGCCGATGGAAACATACGAAATAATAAATCACAATAATTGTAGTACTACTCGATCAGCACTGTTTACCATTAACTCCTTGAATTCTGTGCGATGACGATACCTTCTGCGACACTTGATTATAAAATTACGAACAGACTTACAATTTCTCATTAACGCTATTAGTATAAAGAGAGTATAAATATGTATAAAGCGATTGTTCCCAACTATTGAAGCTTCTGACAACGAAACAATGAAGATCCTTCAAATTTCTGTCTATTTTATAAATTTTAGTTCAATGAAACTAGGTATCGTTGACTTTCAGATTCTGGGAGGAAAAAAGAGGATAGAAGAAAGAATTTCACAACAAATTTCGCATACTTTTTCATAAAAACTGATCATGTATCAAAAATACATATAAGTCCGTTTCGCCAGACAATATACGTACAGTGTATAAAATTCCTTCTTTTATTACAAAATACGTTCGTTTCAAATTCACGTACAAAAACTTGAATGAAGTAGCAGCTATAAATCATCATAATGTTACTTTTATTTTCGGTAGGTACTTTCTTTCGGCCACAGGTAAAGTCGCGTATAAAAGATGTATCAGCCGCGAACAAGACTTTACAAAGAAATTTCTCCTAAAACATTTTTTTTAGTATAGTTTAAGCAAAGGATATCCTTATTCCCTGTTATCGTTCGAAATAAATAATAATCGTTACGATTTGATTCGTTGAAAACGTTCTTTCTTTTGTGATAACGCACTGGAAAGAAGGCACTTTATTTAACGTTTCGGTTTCGGCGCTCGCGAGTGTATCGGCTTATTGTGTAACATATTTTCGCATTTGGGAATGTGACGCTCGGCGGCCGATTGATTGAATTTTCTACCGCAATGAGGACACTGAATGTAATCACTGGTATCACAGGGTGGTGGCGGTGGTAAATCGCTGAGTTTCCCTCCAGCAGCCAGGTGTGCCTGTACCTTCTTCGCCGATCGGATCGCGTTTATGAAATCCTCGTGTTTGCGACGCCAGTTGGACTTCTGTTCCGGTTTCTTCGATTTCTGAAACATTCCAAGCGACAACCGTTCCATCCTTTAAGAACGATCGACGTCTCTCGTCCTCTTGTTCGTGCGATATTAAGCAATTTTCTATTATATATATTTTTAATTAAATTCAAACGATTAATACGTTGACTGACGTTTTAAATTTTGCGTAATTTTTCTAGAGAACAAGTGTTGAACATGTATGTGGTATGATTTTCTTCTTAATAAAATTGGAGATACATCACTGTTATTTTGATCGGCACATATTGCAATTTAATACTTAACACGTTGACTGCCACAGTGAAAACGGACGTGAGTAGTCAGACACGCTGAAATCCTAATTATTAACAATACAATCAATTAATTTTCAAATTTAACTTTTCAATTCGATAGCTAGCATTATTAGCTTAATGTTAACGCTATCCGTGGTTTATTTTATCATTTCTGTTGGTAATTATTTGATTGTACAAAATTTCGGGTGCCGGAATAAACTTTGAATGGTACTGATAATAACTTTAGGAATTTTTTCGCAAAACCACTCTCCTATACAGGGTGTCTCGTAACTAGTGGAGGAGCTGGAAATGGGAGGAAGCTGAGACGATTCTGAACAACAATTTCCTTTGCAAAAATGTCGGATGGGGTTTCGTTTTTGCAAAGGAAATTGTTGTTCAGAATCGTCTCAGCTACCCCCTGTTTCCGGCTCTTACACTAGTTACGGGACACCCTGTAGATTAAGATTACTATCAATTATTTTTGATTTTAGACGAATACAGAAAGACGAACTGTGGTAGGCAAAATGAAAAATTTCAATATTAAAAATCAAGAATCAAACGAAGAAAAATGAAGAGTCATTGTTTAAAACAATTAAGATAAATAAATTAAATTATTTTCAATTTCCTACAAAGCATCCGTGACATTTCAATTTCGCTTAAATGATATAAAATTCATGTTTGAAAGTTTGAACTAAATAGGGCAGATTTTTCCATCCACTGTACTTGATAAAATTGTAATTAGCTAATTGAAATCGTCCTCAATAAAATACACGACAGTTCCTTATGAAATCCATATCTGGACGACGTAGCACCTCGAAGAGTAAATAAAACGTTCGATAAATAATTAAGTTGACCCTACGAAGCACAAATTATATCTTATAAAATGAAGGACTCATACGTGAAGTGCATAATACGATACTCTTAAATTTTAGTCAATTCTTTGCATGGAATTGGAACGGAAGCCACGAAGGATCGGAAGAGGACGAGGGACGTGTGTAATTCGAAAATTGGATAAAGGAATACTGACCTCGGGCAGCTTTCTACTGAGTCCTTTTCTCACGAACGGTTCGAGATCCGTGCCTTTTACACGATACAACGTCGTATCGAATTGCTTTCTTTTCTTTTGAGTCGTCTTCGTGCAAATTTGTTCGTGAAGGGTTACTCGGTCCTCGGCGAAACGTCGACCGCACATTTTACAGGGAATCAGTTTGTCGCTGGAAGAACATATTATTAATTGTTACGCTTTGGGAATATGGTTAGCTGTAAATGAATGTTAGCTTAATTCTCCTATTTTTTTTTTTTTTTTTTTAAATAGTACAAAATAATGTCTTTATATAAGCTGTTTCAAATAAATGAAAGATTTATTGAACGTTCGGATACACCTTCTAACATATTACACAATAGCACTTTCTTATAAGAATATTATTCTCTACGATTAGGTTTGTATCAATTTATCAATGTTAAATTAAATTTTTTATTTCTAATTTAGTAGTTTAGTATAAAAAATATATTTCATATTTTCCTTAATAATGCTTTAATATTTTAGTTTTTTTATATAAATCTAGTAATATTTATTATTTGGAATTATTTGAAAACAGAGCAATTAATCATTATTTTAGTAAATAACGTTGTGCTGCATTATAACTAAATTGTTAGATTTGAACATAGAATAAAAGAAGGATACACGGTTGAAAAATGTGGTAAAAATTTGGTCACTGGAGACACTTTCAACAATATTACTTATTGCGAAATTCATGTTTGAAATTAAATATAATCGCAAGCAACTCGTCAAAGAATACAGTTTTTTTTTTTTTAACTTCAATTCCATGGTAACATTTTTGTTTAATACAATCTTGAATTTTATCACGAATACAAAAATTCTTACACGACGTTCGCGATTCCTCCACTTTTCGAGCTGGTTGAACCTCTGTGCGTAACTCCGGAAGACGGTGTCCTCGCCTTTGAAGCCATCTTCCCTTTGGAACCGGAAACTTGACCCTGCATGGAACTACCGTTAGAAGTGGATGAAACTGACGAAGGAGGTCGACCAGACTGAACGGATGGTGTTTGTTTCTAATCCACGAAGAAAACATAATCAAATATCAGGGCGTGAAATGGTATTATCAGTAATTATACTGTCGGCAAGATTTTCACAAAATACCTGTTAATTCTACCGTTTAATTTAGTAGTGTCGAAATTTGAAAAATTCGCTGGCAAATGTGATCAGAAAATGAAGAAAAAGGAATCCATATGCAGTGAAACCTGGATTACCGGGGTTAATGGGTGTCAAAGAGCGGAAGACATTTTACTACGCTAATTTCTGTCGATTGATTTCCCATTTGCTCCTCTTATTACCAACTTCGAGTCGTCGTGGAAAAATTCAGCACGATGCTCGATTGTAAGTGTTTGTACAATGATATAACAAAGACAGGTTATAAAAAGCTTCATTTTCTAATAGTATACGAATAATAAAAATGATAAAAAATTTAATTGTATAAGTTTCAGGGATCATAAGATACATACTTTTTGATTTCATTCAATTCCTATCTGTTCATAATTTCAGAAATTAATTTCAACGAAGCTTCCATATTAAAATAATTTTGTTCATGAAAACATAAAGTGATCCCATAGGGATCTGGGATGATTTAGTTTCAATATGGGTATTTTTAGGTGAAAGATTAAAAAAGACCCAGACTCCGCTGTACCAAAGGTTAATCACCAAAAGATATTGATACTTTGGTAGCACCGTTCGTCTGATTAAATAACCACTCACGTCGATAGATTGTTTTCTCAACAACGATTTCCTCGGGATCGGGGCATCGTTCTCCTTCGGCGATTGTTCGTCGAACTCGATGACAAAAGCGTCGCTCTTCTTCGCCTCAATCGGGTCGTTATCGTATTTCGTTTCGGCAGTTTGGTCTCGTAAATGCACACCGTTCTCGAGAATAGCACCATCGACGACATCCGTCGATTTTCTCGTACTCGTGGCCGTTGTCGTCTTCCTGTTTCCAATTGGCTCCGTGCCTTTCACGAGCGTCGGTCGTTTCAACGTTTTTGCCTCATGAGCTTTCATCTCGGTAGACGGACGCTGTAATAAAAGCAAGTTCGTTCGTTCCAAACGAATCCCGGCATATAAAAACAATCTATGAAGATAAACACAGTATTAATTCCTGTATTCTTGCCGATCCGTTCTTTACGATCCTAAATTATATTTAAATTGAAAATTAATTATAATTTGTAATTGGACTATTCTTCGCGTACAAGATAACACTTACTATTCAATCATTCGTATAGAATTGTAAAAATAAACTGTCATCTATAATAAAAGTACTTTATAATTCTGGATTCACGTAAATCACGTATATGACTGTGAACGCGTTAAAGATAGGTCTTTGCCGAACACCGTGTGCCGTCGGTAGCCCACGTGGCATTCAAGTCGACAAGGAAGTTCTTTAAAATTTTTGCTTACCCTCGCCACAGTGTCCGGACTCTTGGACGGCGACGAAAGGACGTTTCTTCTTGCACGGTTGCCCGGTTCCGTCGTTTTCGTCGAATCCGGGCTCGGACTCTTCGTCACCCTGAAGAAACGCATTGCACACTTTATAGACGAACGTTCCGCATCCCCTAAAGCATGATTCTTCGCGGTAAGATTCCCCGATATCTCTTTTCTACTTCCAGCACGATCGTCAGGGTTCGTTGGACGCGATTGTGTCTCGTTCGAACGTTTCAAGGTATTGTTTGCGATCGCTGACTTCGTCGACGTTCCCTTCGTATCGGAATAAGCGTCGATCGACTTTCGAATATCCTCGATCGATCTCAATTGTTTCACGGACACGGAGAGCGACGTATCCGTCGATGCTTCATCGATTTCTTCGTCTTCGTAGCGTTTCGAATTTGATTTTTTCGATGTTTTCCTACTAATGGTCCTCGAATTCGAACTGTATCTCGATTTCGAGCTACCAGTTTCAGTTTCGTCACCGGAATCGACGTCTTGGAACAGTTTTCTTTTGCAAACGGGCGATTTCGACCCTGTGGATGAGATTCGAGTAATGTCTATGGAGTCCCTGGTTCTGGCGAATCTTTCCTGCAGTTTGGACTCGTTTTTGTTCATTTTCAGAAGATCTGCATCAATTCGATCGAGAGCTTTCAATGAAATCGTCTTCGATTCCTCGAAGGTTCGGTTCTTCTCTGTCGCGCTTCGTACAGACTCGGTGCCGATCGAATCGAATCGTTTGAGCGCCGATTCCACCGAGTCCGTTCTCTCGTAATTCTTACTCGAAGACGATTCATCTTTTATGTAAACAATCGTCGAGTTTGATTTTCTCGGTTCGACAGAATCACTTTTATTCACCTTTGTCTGGAAAGTCCTTGTCTCACCAATTATTTCTCGTGATTTTTCTTCTTGCTCGAAGCTTTTCCCTTTGATGGCACTCTGAACGAGCTTCATCGATCGCAAAATTTGAGGCGATCTCGAGCTTCCTTTCTTCTGCTTCGTTTGAACAGGACTCGGTGTTTTCTCTCGCAAATTTCTGATTTCGTTCCTTCGATTCGTACTTACAGTTATCCTTCGTTTTGAATTGGGAATAGTCGAGTCGTTGCACGTTTTTCGAATACGTTTCGGACGTTCCTCCTTGTTCGATTCGTTAAGAATCGTCTTTTGCAAACATTTGGGTTTATCATCTACCTTTGCCACACTTTTCGAGCCACGAATAATTTGATTTTTCGTCGGAAAAGGGCCATTTGATTTATTTCGTTTAGTTTGTTTAAAATTATCGTATTTCTCCTGACTATATTCGTCAAGAATCCTTTTCTCCCTCGATCGCAAAGCTTCAGTCCCAATTCTTCTATCCTCTTCCCTTTGACCTTTCAAGTCACAAACGATCAAACTATTCGCAGGAGAAGAACCCCTCGATACACATCCCTTTAAACTTTTCAAATTATCATACTTACCAAGAATTCCATCTACTCGTGATCCTAAAGCTTCGGTTCCAGATTTTCTATTTATTTTCCGATTTTCTTCCTTCTGACGTTTCGAGTCACAAATGGTCAAATGACTCGCAGGCGAAGTACTCCTCGATACACTTTCCTTCGTACCTTTCAAATTTTCGTATTCATTAAGACTCCTTTTCTCTCGCAAATCCTCGGTCTCGGTACTTTTCCTGTTTTCCCGCGTTCGAAGTTTCGATCCACGAACGTCCAAACTATTCGTCGGGGAGGGAATACTCTTCGCGTTTCTTCCGGCTCGTTCCTTTCGCCCGGATGCTTCCCAACGATCCGTCTTCCCTTGATCTCCCTTCGATAGTTCGAAAAGCGATCCTCTCTCGCTGCCAGGTTCGCACACGGAATACGTGAAGAGTTTCTCCGTGCTCGATCCTTCCCGTGTCTTATCACCCCGAAGAGGCCGATGCTCGGTGTACTGATCGGGCATCGTGATTTCCAGAATCTCCGCGTCCACCTCCACGGACGTGCAACTTTTCGGACTCGATCCCGTGGCGGGAAGTTCGTCAACTTCTTCATCGAACGCTTCGTGCGTTCCTTCCGTATCGCTGGACACTCTAGAATTCCTCCTCGATCCTCTTGAATCGCATCTTCCACGATCTTTATTATTCTGACGCTTTATAGCGTCACGAATCAATCTCGTCGATTGCAACGAGGACACCTTGAAGTCAGGACTCTTTGATTTCGACGTTTTAACGATTTCACGCGTGTCTCTCGGCCCGGATCGTTTTATCAAAACGTCTTCGGTGGATTTTGGCTTCGACGACTTAGGACTTGCGTTTCTGCTGTTTTTTCTCGATTTCAGTGACCAGTCACGGCTACCATCGATGGTTGTCGTCGAAACAGATTTCCCAGTTTTCACGCGAGAAAACTGTGGGCTCTTCGGACTAGGTGTTCTCGTGTCTTTCAGCGATAATGGAGACGAATCGCGGGACCAACGTAAGTTCTCATCCGTTTCCGTTGATTGAACGTTGCCTTCCAAGTTTCTCGATGTTTTCTCGCACTGCTCCGCGAAGAATCTTGATACCGAGCTTCGTATGCTGTGTTTAGAGCGTGCATCCACGATTTCCTCGGACGTTCTTCTTCTTGGTTCTCCGACGATCGAGTTAGATGTATAACTTTTAGAATCTTCTTCCCTTCTTACAGATTTCAAGGATTCGGGTTTCTCCTTCAAGATCGTTTCCGGCGTCACGAGCATGATGGTGGCAGATCTTTCAGAATCTGAGATGAAAAACTGTGGACTCGTACCCGATCTTCCAAGTTTCTTCGTTAAATTCGGTGACTTCGATTTGGTTGTACGAATAGTTTCAGAATCTTTATTGCGTTTCGGAAGGAGCTTATGGAAAATGTCTGGTGAGTTGGAGGTCAGTTTAGAATCTTTAGTAGCTGATGTGGTCGTTTGTAAAAATTTGGGACTCGAACTCCGTCCTCTTGTTAAACGTTCGAAAACATTGGGCATTTTATTACGAGTCGATTTTGAGTCCATTTCAGTTCCTGTTTTATGATCATTTCTTGCAGAAGTTCTGATCATTTTTTCATGTTTACGGGGTATAAGTTTTCTGTCTACAACATCGATATCTACAGATTTGTTTTTCGTTTCGAAGTTCGATTTTATAGGCACACTTTCTACGCGTCTTGGTTCTATTTTTATAAAATCAGGAGAGGTAGATCTGCTTCTTGAATCGATGGCGTAGGTAGTTGCTGATTTTTCAGGCTCCTTGTAAAAGAATTTTGGGCTCTCGCTTCGTCTTGTTTTATCTCCTGACAACTGGGCTGATGATTTTCTTGAAATCTTCGAATCTAAAAATCCTGGACTCTCACGTTTCCTCAGAGTATTTTTGGAAAAGTCCGGAGACAGCTTTTCCCTAGTTTTTGAATCTATCGCGTAAGTTGTGGCTGATTTTTCCGATTCTGTACAAAAGAATTGTGGACTTTCGCTTCGTTTTATTCTATCTTTTGACAACTGATTTGACAATCTTCTTCCACTTTTCGAGTCGTACTTTGGACTCTCACTTCTTCGTTGAACGTTCCTTGCAAATTCTGGAGACAATTTATCTCTAGCTTTCGAATCTATCGCATAAGTGGTGGCTGATTTTTCAGATTCTTTACAAAAGAATTTTGGACTTCCGCTACGTCTTGTCTTGTCTTCATGTTCCTCATCAACTTTCAATCCCATCAATTTTTCAGTCTTCTTACAAAAAGACCGAAAATTTTCATTCTTACGTCTCGGATTCTTTCCAGAATCCGACGACGGCGATACATCTTCCACATTTCGAATAACATTCGTCTCAATCATTCGAGGACTTCCGCTCCTCGATCCTCTGTCTAAAATCACTCGAATCCTGGTCTTGCCCTCATCCTCGCTACGAAATCACAATCAACATAACATTCTTAATTCTTATCAATACCTGATTTTGCCGATTCTCTCAAATCTCCTCCCATTCGTGTTAATCTTGCTTTACTATTGCGGTTAGAGCACAGACATAGCAAGGAAATGATTCTGCGTGATCCTTTCAGCGACAAAAAGCTTCGATTGTCCATCTTAACGATGCAAATTGAAATTTTGTTAACCCTCTATACACCCTTTTAACTTCTAGGCAACATATCAAATTTTCGTAACAAATTCAACACTTTCCCTCCCAATTATTTTTCGTGATAAATCAATTATAGAACAATTCGCGACTCGGAAGTGCTAAACGTTTGAAAAGGTACTTAATCGTTTATAAAAAAAAAATTCGGGTTATAGAGGGTTAACCTGTTTCCCGTTCCTTTTTATTTTACCTAATCTTCTTCGCTGATCGTCGACCATTTTTCTTTCTTTCTTATTCGAATCGTTTCTTCGAGGCTTCGTGCTTGCCCAGCGTTTAATATCCTTCGTCCGATAGCGGTTAGGCAGAGCATGGTATAAATTAAGAACTGGCGTCTTCCTCCTTGCGACAAAACCGGACACGCTGCGCCTTCTACTTTGCCCCGGAAACGCGTCGTTTAGTTGCTCTTTCAAGGATGATCGCTTCCAGGGACCATGTATTGTTAGGCTACTACGGTTGCGTGGGTTTTAAACGAGTCGAGCCTAGTCAGCGATCGCAAATTATGCAACGAGAAATTAATCGGTCAGGCTGAGAAGGGGTGGTACAGAAGCAGCGATAGATTGTTAGCACTGATCGCTAATTAGCAGCCAGAGAATTCGCATTTGTCAAGGTTCGATTTGGCTACAGGGTGGTCGACGTATCTTGAGACAGGGCAATATCTTTCAAACAACACATTGTTGGAAAAAATGGTTCAGACAAAAGTTGTCATGTGTCAGGGAGCAAATTGGATGATAGGAATGGAGTTTTTCAGTGGGCGGTCCTGAAGGTCAACTTTAATTTTTTAAATGGAAAAATTATAAAGCGATTATAAATACAATGCTTCTTATACGTGTCTTTACCAATCGCATTCTTTTAAATATTTAATGGTTTATCTCGGAAAGTTGACGACCCACGATAAAATCTTTTGGACAAAAGTTATAATGCATCGTTTCTTTTCAAATTTTAATTATCAATAGTAATACATGTATTTACTATTAATAATTGAATACATTTAAAGAATAGAATGTTAATTAGCTAAATTCCAAAAACGAAGCACATAACTTTGGACAATCGGTAGTTTTAGAAAATGTATATATTAGTTAACGAAATATTATTTTGAACAAAGCTATAGCCGTCGAGACTTTCGTTAAAAAATCGATCATTTCATCTGCAACAACTTAATTGTTGATTAATAAATACCAATTTTCAAACGATCGTCTCTAAATATCAATATTTGAATAAAAGATATCGCGTCTGATACGATTTCCTCTGAATTCTGTTTCTCTATAAATGTTTGTATTATCCATACCTGGAAGTAGATTTTGCCGGGAGTATCGGGTCCGATCGTTTCTTCAAAACGGTGCTCGAATTCTTCGCGATGCTGTTGCTTCGTTTCGCGTTGGTGTTCTTAAAACGTTCCAATCTGGCTTCAGCCGGAGACAATTTCTTGGTAACGTTTCGTTTCGGAAGTTTGTCGGGAACTTCCACCATGAAATCCTCGGGGAATTGTTCGCTCTCGAGGTCGTTTTTAACACGATGCTTCAGCGTCTCGTCGTATTCCATCAGATGAAGTTTCGCCATCATCCGATTCCTTTCGATCGTGTCTTCGTCCAAAACCTCCTCGTCGTATGTCTGTTCGGTAATTATAAATATATTATGTAAACTGATAATTTTTTGCACAAACTCGATTGTTTCCTATTTGATCCTCGCACCCTATGAATGTATTACTTCAATACATTCCTTTTCGATTTACTTATAGAAACAGCGCCAAGTAGTATAAAAATTAATTCTTAATATTTAATATTTAATCTTTCAAATTGCTTGATATCGTATTAAATATTACTTGGTAATTAATGTACATTGAATCATACGAACAAATTACCTGGTTTCCATTCCCGTATTGGTTAATATGATTCTCGTTTCCAAATTCGTCGTCGTCCGGTTGTGGGCGGCCATCAGGGCCGTACGAGTCGCTAGTGATCTCTTCGTGATACGAGACGATCGGTTTGCCGCCGTTCAAATTGCTGTTCACGTCAGCTCGAGCCACTCGCTTAACAGTCACGGATTGTCGGTTCACCGTCAAATTTCCGTTCTTCTGCGCGACGTTTCCGTTCGTTTGCTTCCGCGGTTTGTTCTCCAACGGCTCCAGCGGGTAACTCCTGTCGATTCCCTTCACAGTGGTCTGTCGTCTCTCGTCGAACATCTGCCTCACCTTCAATGCCAACGAGCCGGTGTTTTGATTAAACGAGATTCACGGAATGATTGAAGCTTTTTATATCAATTCAGTTATGGATTACACATGATGAGTCAGGTAATTCGATCATCTTGATACGTCGACTGTTATTGTACTCGAATAGCTGAGTTTGAAGTGCGGAAAGTTTGACATGAATTTGATGACATAAAAGTTTTATGAAACAGAACTTATGACACATGAATTTAAAGCTTAAAGTTTGAGGAAAATTACTGCATAAAGGTTTCTTCAGCATTGTTAATGCAAAATAGGTGGAATCTTATTGGATGAAACAATGGGATAGGTAATTTACAACTTTTGATTTTGAAACATGAATATTCTGACGTCAATTCATGACATAAAAGTTTTATGAAATAGCACTTATGATGTACGAATTGAAGGATTAAAGTTTGAAGAAAATTACTGCATAAAGGTTTCTTCAGCATTGTTAATGCAAAATAGGTGGAATCTTATTGGAAGAAACAATGGGATAGGTAATTTACAACTTTCGATTTTGAAACATAAATATTCTGACGTCAATTCATGACATAAAAGTTTTATGAAACAACACTTACGATACATGAATTTAAAGCTTAAGGTTTGAAGAAGATGTACACATAAGGGTATCATTAAGGGTTCTTTGCTGAAGCAAATAATGACTTAGCCAATTTACAACTTTTGACTTCGAACCATAGAAACTCTAATGTAATTTGATGACATAAAAGTATTTCAAAATAGCACTTATGGCATATCAGTTTGAAGCTCAAAGTTTGAAGAAAATGACCAGATAAAAGCTTCATCAATATTATTAATATAAAATGGCTGGTTCCTTGTTGGAGCAAACAAAGAGACAGCAAACTTTCGGAGATTCTACAAAATCAAAGTTAAAATATCTGCTAAACTAATCAATTCCCGACATGCATAGGTTAATACTTTTTCCATTGAATCTCGAATTGCAATCAACAAACGCATAAAAACAATATACCTATAATTTTTACAGTCACATCATAGTCCCTTTTAAACCGAACAACTTTTGTTCATAAAGTTTGTTCATACCTCTAAAAATAACGAAGATATTCGAATTCAGAAACACATTTTTATGAAACAGACTGTAATTTTGAAACTGTATCGCAGATACCAGCCACGAAATATCTCGTGTTTGGCAGCCAACGAATCAAACCGCTTGTAAACTCGTTGTACGAAGAAATGGTCAGATACAGCCATTAGTCCATCGAAGAAAATGTAGCGTGAAGTACAGGTTAGCACGCGAAGAATCACTCACCTTTCCACCTTGCGAGGTCGAGGTTGTATGGCTGGTGGTGGTGGTTTTTGTGACGGTATGATGGCTGATCGAGGAACCATGATTCGAGCCGTTGGAACTCGCGCTACTCCGTTGCACCACCTGATAAGCTCTTTGCTGTTGCTGGTCGTAAAGCTGCAGCAACTTCTGCTCCTTCTCCTGCAGCTGCTTCTGCTGGAACCGAGCCTGCGACAGTCGCATATTATTCACTTTAAATTTCATCATGTTTCCTTGGTCCCTTCAACTAGCCAAACGTCAAATGGCGAACGTTTAACAAAACGATAAGGTTGGTTGAAAGTCTTGATGCAGTTGTTTTAATGATTGATCGTATCGTGAAACGTTTGGAACTGATGAATTCAATTTTTGGTACACTTCAAATTTTCTTATCTTTTATTTTAATTTCATACGAATTCGTTGCACGGTTATTGGAAAAAATAAATTGCTGAACATTGACGGGGATTCGTAAAATTTCACTCGTAGTTCAATTTGATAACGATGCGAAGCAGATTTTTCGTATTCAATTTGGTGAGTATCACGATTCCTATATTAAAATATCCTTTAGAAAACGTTTGTCCAATACTTTCACGACGAAGCGTTCCAAGTTTTAAAATGACGATTTCAAACAAGTTTTCCCCAAACAACTTATTTGGAATTGATCTTCAAACAATTTCTCAACACACCACATGATTTTAAGCAAAAATCCATAACATCGCGTAGCACAATTGATTCGAAACTTCAGCAGTGAAAAAAAGAAAAGGGCACACGCGATCGATGATTCTTGGCTAATATTCGACCAATCTCCCTAATCGTTCAAGAGTTGTTTCACTTCGATATAATTAAACGAAACCGCGAATTCGCGAGCAGAATCAACGCCGTTCGGTCCGCGACTTCTGGTTAACCGTGGCGACGACGATAGTTGCATAAACTATAGTGCGACTGCAACCGATGCATACGCGAAACTCGCACGCTCCGTGCAGTTGCATCGATTCCTTTTAACCTACATGCGAAGGGGTTAGTAAACTCGTTACCCCGGTGAAACGGATGACTCTATCCTTAATTTAACAGGATCGTCCGTGTTCCCATCCGCCATTGCTGAGTTTCGTTTCCAGCGTTATGTACATCATGGTCCATGCAATTGTTTCAGATTATAATCAGACAGATTATATCACCAGTGAAGGTAAAAAAAATGTCAATGGAAAAAGGTAAATAATTAAAAAAGTAAATAGAAATAAACTAACGAATGCAACGGTAAAAGAAGAGTACGTGACACCGTATGTCAAAATTTCAAGTTTTGATTCGCGAAGAGTTATTTCCAATCTGAAACCGATTAAAATGATCGCTGATCGAAGACCGCGGCGGTCGACGCTTGTATCGTACAAGTCAACCAGATGGGTCTATCTTCGCCGAAAGATCAAGCATTGTTTGATAATCAAGAGGAAACTGCTAATTGGATAGCCGTCGAATCGGCGGGTCCGCAATCAGCCGGGCTGCTAATTGATTTATTCCTAATGAGCCCCGTGCAGCTGATCGCTTTGCCTTGTACACGTGGCGTGCAAATTCATGACTCGATCTGGTACGGGTATCGAGTAATTCGTAATGATTACGAGACGTTGATTGAATGCATCAACGTCGAAGATTATTACGGGGATGCTAAACATTTTCCTCGTCGCGTTTAGCCGGTCGTTCGCTCGATTCGTTATGATTTCATTCGTCAACAAGAATCAACAGATTTCTCTCGGATTTAAAATCTCTTTTGTCTCGTTCTTTTGCATGGAATATGATTTTTTCCAGCATCTGTTATTAAAACTCATCACCCACGGTTTAGTAATAAATTGTTGAGATTTAATGAAACGTTACACCGAGTTGTTCTTTTTCATACGTACATTGTATTTATTTTGCGATGTTTTATACAAATTCGTGTATCATGGTTTTGTAGGAAATTTCATGCTGTTTTGACTGATAGCCATGGAATTTAAAATATAACAATTGTTTGGATGATTTTTATCGACGTTCCCATTTCATATTTGGCTGATGTGTACATTCACCTATCATTGAAGTTAATCTTTTGAAGATGGGAAGTAAATTACGGATGAGTAAAACACGCTAGTAATTAAATAAAAAATAAATCTTCATTTTTTCCATTCCTTTCTAATTTTTGTGTCCGAAGGATATCAATATTTAGTTCATAATTTATTTTTTCAAATCATAAACGAATATCGAAAGGGTAAGTTAGGGCGTGAATTCGATAGTTATTTGTGCATGGGTGACCCCGAAAACCTGCTAGGCGGATAATGTTCGCCTTGCTCTTAAATAAAATTCAGGGTACAAGAAGAAAAGATAAAATCGAGAAGATAAACAAGAAAAAGAAACGGGAATGAGGATAAAGGGAAGGGAACGAAATTACAGGTATACCAAAGAAATAAGAGACGACCGAGAAAAGTGGGTCAACATTGAACATTTCGCAAGAAATCGTGCGATGCCTCGTAATTTTCGATCATATCAAGGATACGTTCAACGAGAGAAATAAAAAGGGAAACATAAAGCAGATAGAAGAACACTGATAAATTCGCTACTTGGAACAATTGCGAAATCACGTGTTTGGATAATTTTGTAAAATCTAAAATATCCCCGACATTAAAATATGTGTGCCCGAGGTCAAAGGTTAATACAAACTTATGTCCCGAAATGCTTTATTGGAAAGATATGAGAATTCATAGGTTTACTATCAGTGTGTTTTTAGAGATATTTATGATACATTGTGACAATAATAATAATAATTATATCATTACTTTCTTTCTTTCATTTCTTCCTGAAATAAGTTTACATTAACTTTAACCTCGAAAACTCGTAGTATAATTTTGGTCCCAACCTTTTTGGACACCCTGTATATACGCCCTGGATAACTAATACATAAATTAATATAAAACTAACGATACATTAATAATCTAATATAATACAGAATATAAGTATTCCGAAAAACAAATATTTCTAAGTTTCCAAAATTAGAATATTCCAAAACTTTTATAATATTTTGTTTCTTTAATTTTTATTAAAAGCGAGAAGGTTTGATTGATATCATCACTAATAGAAATTAATTTTGGAGGAAATAACATTGAAATCTTTCTATGGTAGAAAATTATTAATCACTCAACCACTGAAAAATAAAATCAGTTTTTTTTTTTTGGTGTTCGACGGTAATCAAATTGAACCTTGACAAATGCGAATTCTCTGGCCGTTAATTGGCAATCAGCGCTAACAATTCATCGTTACCTTTACCAACCCCTCCAACACCGGTCCCTCCCATTCGTCGACTTAATTTCTCGTTGTATGATTTGAATTAATCCGTATCGAGAGTAGACGGATTTTCTAACCGTTGCAAACGGTTTCGTTCATCTGCGATCGATCCTCTTTAAGCGACGAGTCGTTTCGAAAACGCCGTTCAATCGGAGAACGGAAAAGGAGAAACTTACCGTCACATGAATGACACATGAACAGCAGAAGACATATGCCTTCCCTTCTATACATGGTCATGTGTGTCGAAGCCTGTGATGCTCTGTCGTCTTCAACGTCCGACTAAAGTGTGAACCACGAATGGTCAGACGTTCTGAACATTCCCTGTATCGAACCATATTTCGCCAAATATATATATATCTTTAGGAATTATTCTTTCTGCACAAGTAATTGGAGATGATACCTCGATTCACAAATTTTACATATCAGCATACTTTCTGCTGTTCTAGAATGAAAAAATAAGCCATACTGTTTGATATCTTGATAATAATTAACGCTTGACTCAGCAAAAGCACGGAATATTATTTAAATAAAATAAAATAAGCAGTAATTCCCTTCCTCGAAACATATGCTAAAAATCTCTATATGATTTGTGTCAGAAATATAGGACGATGTTTCTTAAATATATGTACGAATCTGTAAGTTGCTGTGACGGTTCCATTTGGACGCATATATGCGTCAATCGCACGCAAAGGGTTAACACGTCGACAGCCACAGTGAAAACGGACGTGTGTAGTCAGACACGCTAAAACTCCAATTATTAACACGTTGACTGCCACAGTGAAAACGGACGTGTGTAGTCAGACACGTTGAAATCCTAATTATTAAGAATACAATCAACTAATTTTCAAATTTAACCTTTCAAATCGATAGCTAGCATTATTAGCTTAACGATAACGCTATCCGTGGTTTGTTTCGTCATTTCTTTTGTTAATTATTTGATTGTAAAAAATTTCGGGCGCTGGTCACCGGTGACCCCCGTGGCAGCCAACGTGTTAAGAATACGATCAATTAATTTTCAAATTTCTTAGTTTAATCTGTCCAAGATGTATTTCCCCGTTTCTTTTGTTAATTATTTGACTGTAAAAAATGTCTAGGCCGGTCATCGGTGGCCACCGTGGCGGTCAAATTTATTCCCAATCATGTCACACTTAACTTTCATCGATTCAGCAGTGTTTTAGACGAAAAACTAATAATCAAAGATTTACCGATCGATTTTCAGTCAACAGTGGGTAGTGTTGAAAGAGCGATTGCTTATAAAATTGATACAACGTTGAAAGATTGAAAAAGACAGCAAATGGTTGAAATAAGAATCAGATGGAAACGAATAAAGTAATTTTTCAGAAAACGGTACCATGTTATTCAGGTTGGAGAACGCGGATGTCAGTCCCTGAGCTGCCCAGGACGTTTCCATGTCCATCGATATTCCACGAGCCTGCAGTCGTTTCGATTGTATGGATGTATTTTTACTTTGCTTCTTTTGCTCCTTGCGTTTCATCCTTTCTCGTGTTTTCTCTGAATCGTATCGACGGAATGATACTGTATCTTCTCACATTCTCGCTTCTCGTTCGCCTCGACCAAAACCGTCGCGGCTTACACCTCGCTCTTACGTTTTATTATAATCTGTTCCCCGCGGATGACACTCGAAACGCTGCCTCTTTATTTTATAGTCCATTGTTCGCAGACGTGACACAACAACCGCAAAACTCGACACGCGCATCAGGTTTAACTTCGATGAAATGGCAAGTTTAAATCGTCTGTGCCCGACGAGTGTACCGGGTGTTCCAGAAACAGATGGTCAAGTTTCTAAAGTTGCACTTCAACGTATTAACATGCACAGTTTCGTGAATGGAACATTTTGCTGTGTCCTTTGGGAGTCGACGAATTGAATTACAGACGTTAACAAGACTAATTAAAAATATACTTAATTCACCGTTGATTTTGTTCGATCGATAAGCAAGTGGTGCGGGTGAATAAATCACGATTGGTTCAGACCCATTTTAGGCCATTGTCGGTTATAAAAAAAATCGATTCATTAAATAAATTATGGATCTTATCTTTAATGTGGTTGTCTTAGATGCATATTGATTTTTGTGAAGTAAAAATGAAATGGTACACGATAATTTATTTTTATTATCTTTTCAACTGCAGTAGGACTTTGATCGATCGGTTTGATCGAAAGACAGATACGTCGAATAAATCGAAATCTCAGGCGTAGTACCTAAAAACGTATTTTTTTTATATAAAATAAATTCTTTATACGATAGGAAATGAATGCTTTGTTAAGTTAACGTTTTATTAAATACGGCATTTAAGTTTTATTTATATTGGAACGTAGACAGTCGAGGAAAGGAATAAAAATAAATAGGCTAATAAGCATTTGCAAATCTTTTGTTCCAAAACAGGCCGTTTGGTTTTTGGAAGGTTTCCTGGAAAAGTAGATTAGATTCGATCCCATCCAAAAATGCTCGGAGTGCAAATGGTTTACCTTCGGGTATTTATGTCATAAAGTAACGAATTAATTAAAAGAAAATGAAAGATCTTCATGAAATTGAGTTTTCAATTATTTATACACTTACATGTACAAATTGTATTTATCAGAACAAGCTTTTTCAAAACAATGTATTTTACAATCAACCATAGAACGAAAACATCACAAACGACAATTGATTGCATGTTAAACTAAAATTTAGATTGACTGGTTCATTAATTATCATAATTTATGAATTTGATATTTGTTGCTGGAAAATAGCACCTTTGAATTTATATCTTTACGGTCCAATCATCTAATTTCTGGAACACGGTATGTAGTCGAAGCCACGAAGCGTAATATGTATTATGTCGCTCTCTCGAAGGTCGGTGTTCCGGATGTCAAGTTCACACTCTTCTCATCGTGAAAGTTCTCGCCAACTCTCGAATTCAATGAACAAGCCACAATTTCCTAATTGCGTAACTTTTCATCCGTATTATTACCACATTAGTCGATCTATCACCATATAAATCTACTTGATACGTAAATTGAACATCCTGTTTGTTTTTACTTGTTGATACACGTAAAATTAACTTTTTAATTTTGTAATCAGTATTTCGAATGAATATTTCATCGACCACAACTATTCAATAATTATGAGTACACCAGAGAAAATTTATTAAAATATTCTATGCTTTCACAGTTATGATATACAAGGCGAGTTAACAAGAACCATTATCTGAAATAACTTATTATTCTTTGTTTGCGTCTAAAAACATTTGAAACGAACTTATCGGATGCGTGCAACTTAACATTTTAAGGCCCCTTTGAATTATTTTTTAAAGTCAATTTGAGGATCAAATCAAGGTTATTGAATTCTTCTTTGATTTTGAAAAAATTTAAGGTCATCTTCATATCTAATAAAATATAAGATGTAAAAGAATCAAATTGTATTCGTCCAACGTGTCATTTGAATTAAGATTCTAATATTCATAGCACCTTTTTAAACAATGTGGTAGTTCTCATTCGATTTAAATTAAAAAAAAGAACAATAATATGTTTGTCAAAGTAACACAAAATTACGATTGTAACAAATTTTATAATCAAAGTTCCTCAATCGAAACAATTCTTTTATTTTACTCCTTCATCTTTATAAACTAATTCTAGTATTCGTTTAACGCAAACAAAACTTTGGAATCACTTCCTGAATTCTACTAAAATTTAATGGCTCAATAAATTTCGTGCTGATTCTCTAGTAATATATTAGATACCAGTTTGTAATTCTTGATGCCAAATTTTCACAAAATATGAAACAACAGTTTGCGATGGTAACAATTAATGTCCCTGAAGAGGGTTCGCATTCAAGGCCTAACCGTCGGATACCATAAACCAAAATAAAGACGCTGACTTTCAAATTAAAGAATCGAAACTTGGAATTACAAGTTATCAAAAATGTTCAATAAAGAAAAGACTTCTAATCTTCGAACTAATTTTCAGCTAACGTCAAATACCTTCTACAATCAGATCAAAGTCGAATTATAACCTCACGATAGAGCAAAACGGCACTACGAGTGTTACTATCACAACTGCGTTGTTACCAACCCCTGTTTGCTCGCCTTCGATCGAGGCGCATGTGCGACTTTCCTACCCTTAGAATGTTAATGACAACGTTGCGAATCGCGCTGTTATCGAGTGGCTAGGATCTAAGCCAAAGAAACTTGTATGCCGGCATTCGTGATCAGGTTTCTACAGCACGATGCGAAACAGACAATAGAGTCGTAGGTAAAAGTCCGATGAAACGGGATAGACGGGCAAAATTTAAATTGAAAAAATTCCGACGAAGAAATTTTATATTATATTAAACGAAACATTGAATTTTATAGCATATCCATAGTATTTTGACTTTTTGTTTGTTTGTCCGATGTTGAAGCGAATATATGCCATTTTTAACGAAGAACTTTATACTTGGACAAAATGGGTTATTAAAAAGAACCAACTCTCGGGGGAGAAATCTAAAGGGTTATGCATATTTTGTAAAATACCGTATCTGGACCCGAACGGAGCGCAATGTGTTGGATACCAAGAGTGAGCACAGGAAGGCTACACTTAAAAATTAAAATAAGTGCTATAATTAATATTCAGTTGAGACAAAATATGGATTTTATAATTATAGTGGATTTTACATCCTTTTGAGTAAATTGAGTTGGGCAGCTAAATATTTATTTAAACAAAAAGTCTCATTTTGTAATAGAATAAGGTTCACTTAATATTAATAACGGTACTTTTGTCGTCAGTTTGCTCACAAGTTCACAGTTCGCTTGCACACAAGTAAAAAAATTGCCAAAATTCAATGTTTCATAACTTTGTCAATGTTCGTCAAAATTTGTTCGAACTGGAACCTTCCATTTTCTGCTGATTTAATTCGATTTTATTTAAGTTAAGTTAAATTAAAAAAATTTGTTCGTGTTTCAAAACGGATGTAACTTATAGCCAACGATATCCGCAAGTTTATCTTAAAGCTGAAGAAAGTATGATTACTTGCCTCCAAAACAATCCAACTTGGATCTAAAAATGGACGTTATTGGACGAAGTTATAGCCATTTATAGAAAACCCTTGTTTCTTTTTATAGTTTCATGTACTTCAAATAGCTCTTTCAGCGATGAATTAGAATGCAACGACTGGTGTTTATATAAAAAAAAGCGACATTGCAGAAACGGGTTAAGTATTCGTACGTATGTCCCTTCGGTTAAATTATGAGGTGATATAAATCGATAATGGTAGACGCGTGACCTTCCCAAACAGTGTCAAACTTGTAGATCCAGGTCACTGATAAATAAATCATGTTGGTAACTTACAATTAGTCTTATATAACAGACACGACGTCAACATTATGTTTCGTCTTTCAAATTTGAAATAATTAAGCAACGGAAGTTCAAGGGAATCGCGTGATCCGTTGGCTGCAAGCTGGATTATTTAAAATCTCGCATACAACTGCATTGGAATTCACAGTTCAAGGTTCCCGCGACAGAATTAACATGATTCTGCTCGCTGATAATATATCTCGTGAAAATTCCTCCAATTTCATTCGTTGATTTTGATTTTGTCCTGACAGAGAGGCGAATTTCAATTTCACCAGTGAATAACCAATATTGATTATTAATCAGTGAATGAAAATGACCTATCATTTGTGTATAACCGTTTGAACACCAAACTAGAAATTGAGAAAAATCAATATTTAATATGATATACGAGACAAAATGTATTTGCCAGAGTTTTGTTCAACATCGCTCAAAATGATCCGAATGTTTCGAATCGAAGAACAAATAGAAAGTTGCGTAAACATTTCACCCAGTTGCTTGCAGCTCGGTCAAAAAACGATCGAAAATAATGAGCCACGATTTGAAACGGAATCGTAGCTGTAATTCATACACGATCTGTGCACAAGCGTTAATGAATCCACGCGTGGGCCGATTAAGATGAAAGATAGATACAGATTCAGCGTTTCGCGTGCAACTCTCCAGGGGATAAATAGACTGGAACTAATGCTGTTTCGAGCAACGAGCTGCGTGATTTTCATTTCTTCTGTAACGCTGATAATCGAATTTCCCGGACAGACAGCCCTTGGAAAGATCACGTTGTATTTCTTTGTGACATTGTTTAATTATAAACATATTTTGTGCTTCGTGAAACGGTTCGATGACACGCGAATCTTTCTTTTCCTGCGAAAAATTAATTAAAATATTAACACATTAGCTAATTGCGTTCGGTGTGGGTTATGGAATACTTAAAATTTAAGAAAAACGTGTCAGTCATAACAGTTATTAATTGTAAGTAGCATGACAGTGAGAATATGTTAAATAAAGATGAATGGTTATAATAAATTAATTCGTGTTAAAAATGATTGCAAAAACATAGATTGAGATTGTGGATTAAAGAGACTCAAGACGATATGTTAAAATAATTAAATATATGCACGAATTCATAGTATTATGAATTAGTTAATTTATTTATTTTATTTACTTCGAACCTTATGCTTCAAATTGATATGCTGTTAGTGCTATTTGGTGATACTTTTGTGTCATCAAATCATGTCAGAATTTTTATGTGACGAAATCTTAAGTCATTCTTTCAATATCGATGGACTCTAGGAATATCGATGAACTCTTTATTCAGCCTTTTTCTTTGAATTTCAAGCTCTAAATTGATATGCCACGAGTGCTATTTTATGATACTTTTATGTCATCAAATTAGGATAGAAAGTTGTAAATTGATTATTTCGCTGGATCTTTCAACGAGAACTCAGCCATTTTGTATTAAGAACATCAAAGAAACCTTTACGTAGCAATTCTTCTCAAATTTTCATCTACAAATTCACGACACTTTTATATCATCAAATTACTTCAGAATTCCTATATTTCGAAACCAATCATTTCACATGACATAACTTGACACAAAGTTCATCCTTCGTTCCCAATACAAAGAAACAATACAATAAACGGTACAATCCCTGTTCGTCGTAATCAAATCTAAAAGTCTTCACCTCTTTAGACCCGTGACACAAAATCAGCCCTATCCACTCGCGAACGATCTTGCACGCGATCGAAATATCCACGAACGAGACAAGAGCATCGTAAAATGTGATTTTGCATCGCTTTGCCGCAAATAAAGAGGGCGACGATCGAAAGGGAACGAGTGTAACGGAGGCCCCGCCACGCTCGCGAGGATGCGAGTCGGTTTTATCGAGCCCGCTTATCGTACACGCGAGCAAAGTGGCTCGCCTCTAGAAAGTTTCACGGTTCTCCATTGAAACCGAGTCTCCGGACAGAAGTTTCGTAACACGCCCTAGCCTCTAAGCTTTAATATTACACTATCGCGTGAACGGAATACGAAATCGACCCATCGCTTCGCGAAGCAACGCTGCTTGAAACAACTGTTCGCGGTCAGGTTCGAAACCTTTCGCTACGAAGTGCATTAAAATCAGGGATTCACAGTCCCTCGGCGATTGAATTCGGACCACTTATAGTGCTTTCGATATATTTTGCGATAAGATTGAAAGGTTTATTTCATTACCGAGGTATTATGAAAATCTGGAATTATTATATCTTGAGAAACGTTGAAAGATTGGAATGATTTATTTTTAGAAACTTAGAAGCTCGAAAGTATATTTCCAAGTGAAAGGGTTAATAATGACAGTGATATTAAGTCTTCTTCCTGCTTGGTGTGTCTTGTCGTTTTTCTATAATAATTTCATAGATTAATTAAGCCTTTTCGCTGTAAAAATTCGAGTATACACAGCAGAATATTCAAACACCAAAAGAAGAAGTACTTGTGGAACTAAAAGAATTGGTTAAAAGATATATTTATTGAAATGCTTCAACAACAGGTAGGAATTAATTAATTGTTCTGCGCACGGGATTGATAACGTGTTTAGTAATAGTAATAATACAAGCAACTAAAGACAATCTGACATTTATGACAATATTGTACTTTAAAAAATGACATTTTTGCTTTACTATTCTTATTCTCTATGAATTTCTATTTATAGAAATCGAAATTTACTTAACACGTTGGCTGCCGCGGGGGTCACCGGTGACCGGCACCCGAAATTTTTTACAATCAAATAATTACCAACAGAAATGATAAAATAAACCACGGATAGCGTTAACATTAAGCTAATAATGCTAGCTATCGAATTGAAAAGTTAAATTTGAAAATTAGTTGATTGTATTGTTAATAATTAGGATTTCAGTGTGTCTGACTACCCACGTCCGTTTTCACTGTGGCAGTCAACGTGTTAATATACTCACTGCCAATAAATATATGTATTATATACCTAACCCTAACCGTGTCCCGAATCCACGAAACCCATTAAACGATACTTCGATTAACCCCTAACTACTATAGTTTGAAATTAGAATCATAACATATAAAACATAGTACCTCGTGCTTTTTTAGCGTACAAGCAACATTGTTTTATAATTTTTACGAAGAAAGCGTTTGAGTGACATGTAACAACTATTAAATTTATAGACATTTGATTAAAAGTAGACTAAAATTACTAAAAGGACAATCTCGTGTATCACATTTCAAAATCTATTAAGATGTTTCTTTTTGTAGATTGTTTTATATCGAAATAAAGAATTATTCCGTGGACTGGTTTATTCCGTTTTCTATTTTATTATCAATTTATGATATAAATGTCCATTGAACATCGGTGGTTCCAATGTTAGGGGTTAGGATCAGACGTGTCAGCTCACAAACGAAATGATTTGTATTTAAAGTCGTTCTGTGTCTAAAATCACTCTTATTCTATTTCAATATAATCACAACTAGTACAACCGGTTCTGTTAACATTGTGAACGGTTTAAAAGTATCGTTTTATCCGATAGATTTTGCTCGTTCAGCGAATATCGATAGGATAATTCTGTTTAATAAAAATTTTATCAGAGATGCAACACCTTTGAGAATATTTTTTGCATTTAACGAGCGGTCTGCTTCTAGGAAGTCGGATAAGTGCATTCTCGCGTAGAATGGCGACGCTAATGCGAAAAATTGCTTGACCATAACTACACACGCCACATTTACTTCTCCATACCCACGCTTGACCTTCCCGGGTATGGAAGGTGTGAAAGAACAAAAAAAAAGCTCGTTACGTCATCACTGCTTGGGGATATCTGTAATTATGCGCTTTTCTGATACCTGTTCATCAACTGATCTAATAGGTATCCTCTGTATGATTGTTAACGCAGGTCGATATGAAATCTGACAATGAATATTGAATGAAATTTTTTTTTTTATGAATCTCGTAATAGCAAGTGGGTACTATATCCCTTTTACAAGCAACAGGAAATACACGTCTCACAATCAATTCATTTTTTTCTTCTACTTTTTCCAACAATTACAACAAAAATCTAATGAAATATGATCATGGAAGAAACATCATCGTTCTGTTTGTAAATAATTTTTAAACAAAATGCGACGAGCGTACATGTTTTATAATTGTTCGTCGAGTCTTTATCGATTCACGTGGAAAATGTTTTGAATACTTTTATTGGTTGTGCCGATCATTTTACTACCCCAGAATTTCTATTAAAATAAGTATTTGAAAATTCTCAATTTTCAAGATTTATAAAACTATTTATTTATGACAAGTTCCTTTAATTTTAACGAGATACTAAAAATTTTGGTTTTCTGTGGTGTTCAAAATCGAAAGTTTCAGTAAATCGTTGCAAAAATTACTTATGCAAAAATTAGAGCAGAACATTCTCACTTTCGGACTTTTTGTTTAGCTAATGAACAAATGTGTTTATTTTAATAATCCTTCGACGACGTATCATTGACGATAAATAAGATTTTAATTAAATTACGAGAAAAATCGAATCGGTCGAGTTCAGATGGAACACCCTGTGTAAATAAGGGGTCGATCACGGTTGCTAGGATTCGAACCCCATTTCCCGCTGATTTAACTGCAATTCAAGGATCGAAATAACATCTTTCAACGTTGGATTTTCATTGCAAATTTACGGTTGCTGGTGTACATTAAGCGTACATTAAGCGGCGGCTTAATGTCTCTTCAACGGCGTGCTTAATAAATGGAACGATCGTTTAACTGGCATCAGATTCTCGTTTCCATCTGGGTAATTATACATCCATGTATGGGCAACAACGATTTGATGTCTTTTCATTTGCCTCAATGACGAATGTAGATACATTCGAAAAGATAATTTATGATTTTAGAATGTAACGATGGAGCTATTTATAATGAAATTTTATTGGATATTTCATGTTAATACACCTAACATTAATCACTTTTTTTCATGAATAAT
The DNA here is from genome assembly GCA_943735885.1 of Stelis phaeoptera. Taxonomy (NCBI): domain Eukaryota; kingdom Metazoa; phylum Arthropoda; class Insecta; order Hymenoptera; family Megachilidae; genus Stelis; species Stelis phaeoptera. The sequence continues at coordinate 5,003,054 of OX030939.1, read as the reverse complement.
AAATGAAAAGTGTGCGATATAAAGTGTAAATAAGATCGTTCGCTCTATATCATTAATTAAATGTGATATAAACATGATTGGTATTCTTCAGAATTTAATTCGAACTTTTTGATTGTTTTGCAGACAATTTTTTTATGGATGTTTGACAAAATTGTTGTAACTTTGAATGAAATCATTATTTTTGGATAAAAAGAAATTACTGAGTATTTTTCGTACAATTTTGGAATATTATATTTTCAGAGATTTATAATTTTTGGAAAATTAGGCATATTTTCGAATATTATATTTTTAAGCGTTTAAAGATTCTGGAATGTTATACTTGTAGCAACTTAGAACTTTCCGAGTATTATATATTTATAGGAATATATCAACTTTGGAATATTATACTTTTAGTTATTTAGAAATTTTAGAACATTATATTTTTTTAACAACTAACAATTAGAACGCTTGGAATATTGGGTATATTTTTAGAAAATTAGAAAATTACAATTTTAAAACATTACATTTTCAGGAATTTACGAACTTTGGAATACTATGTCGTTAGAAATTTAAAATATATAATATTTTTTTTTTTAATACACACGTGACATATTTTGCGTTTATTTTTCCTGACTGCGTATACTCTTCGTGGAACGGGACAGGTTAAAGCACCCTATACGAAACCCATACTGTATGTCAGCTCTTCCACGATGAGCCCATATATTTCATAGTTTCCCGTGCGAACAAGAGGCAAAGAAGCCAGAATTGTGTTATTCCCGCCGAAACACGTGGATAAATCTGAAATGTGGGTTTGGGGCAAGAAGTCCCTCCCGTGTTAACGGTGATCCCGTATAAATAATTGATGAGCAGCCTCGCGGCGATTTGTAATTGTAATTTCGCGGAATACTTGCCCAGTTAAGCAACGTAATTACGACTCGTGGACTCGTTATCCTGCTCGTTTACTCGCGACTCATAGGGACGTGTCTTTTCCCAAGACGCGGTTCTCTTTTTATGGGGATGAACTCGATGGTATCGATAGATACATAAGAAAACGATTGCTTCATTTTCTTTTTTTTTCTAAACCCTCAATCGTGTTGTCATTCGACGATGTACCTATATTTTTGTATATACCATATGCTCACACTCAGGTGTATTTCATATATATAATGAGGTCAGATAAAATAAGAGGAAAATCAGGAATAACAAAATTATTATGCAAGCTTCGTTTTCAAGAAAAATTCATTTGAAAATTTTTCAAAATATTTATAAAAGAATTGATTATGGTAAAGAAAATACCAATTTCAACTGCTTTGTTAGTTTAATAAGTAATACGTGTTGTAAGTTAGTAAGTGTAATTATTATATTAATATCAGTAAAACGTATTCCTAGAATTCTTCATGATCATGGTATCGAACAGAACTGCTTGATATTATAATTTAGAGATATAATTAATTAAAACATCTATGAAAGAATGACTGAAATTTTAATATTCACTGCTGTCAATATTTTGCACAAATTTTGTAGAATTTTTTAAAAGTTTTATGAAATTTTAAAAATACAATGTTGTTATTCTTCATTTTCATTCTATTGTAAACTGTGTTGTGGCCCATTTATACTCTGAACTTTTGCCCACCCAGTGCAAGTAGATTGCAAGGGTTTTCAAATTTCTATTTCAGTATTTCTTTCAAATATTTATAATTAAAGCTCCAATAAGACGAGAAATACTAAACTACGAATGGTGAAAGTTAAAATTTTAATCATGAGTATTTCGAACGACAATAGATATTTATCTTTATAATGAGATGTTCGTTACCACAATGACGAAGTGATTAATATTGTAACAATATGTAATAGAAAGTTCCAAACATCATTCTAATTTATAGAAGAATTTCAACACGAGCCACAAACACGATACAGAGCCATTTCAACGGTAAATTATTATTTTTGCATTATTAAATATTAATCAGAATATTACCAACAGGAATTGCAATTCATTAATAACACGTGTAAATTAACGATGCATATTATCTAATAATAACTTTTACACCATGCCTTGTTACTAATTACCACGTGTATCATTAAATCTTCTGTATCCTATCAGCAACATCCAATCCCATTAACATAATCCTAACAAACTTCTAAATCTCTCGAAGTTGTTTACATATTTCGAACATAAAATTAATTAACCATAGACCAGAGGATATGATTAAACGTTAATTGTTTCGTTTTCCTCAGAACCATACATTTTTAATCAATACACGTTACAATTATGTATAATTGTGTGAATTATTCGAGCCAATTTCATAATTGACATTATTTATCAAAAGTACATCAACACTTTGATTGCCAAGGCATTCGTATATGGATGATACTTGAATTTCCATTAAAAAAAAGCTGTCACCTATATTATTGAGAATTCTGTCCTTTATTTGGTTGAAAATATTTCTATTAAATAGTTGAAATTATGAATATTGTGGAAATAGAATCCAAAGTTTCTTCAGAATAAAATTATTATCAAACTTCAGAACAAAATTATTATAAATTTGTTCCTACTTTCTTAGCACCATAATAATATTGAATTGTTCCTGCTTTCGGACATGATCTTGATTTCATTGTAACGAATACCGATATTTCTGTACGCTTGTAGAAAAGAGTTAAAGTTTTTAACGAGGTCCCTCTTCCACCGTATACAATGTAATAAATTGCTTCATAGTAAAAAATACTTTATAAATTTTCATTCCAAGCTACAAGAGTACTCAACGAAGTTCGTCCCAGAAACTCTTGAAAAAAGCTCGGCGAGAAGGTTTAAAGGATAAAAAAAAAAAGGTGTCACAGGATTTAGGCCAACGTGGGTAGCTGAAAAATGGTAAGAAACGACCTACGCCGGCTTGTTCTTGATATGCAGACGTTTCGTACGTTATTTATGTATCGAAAACACGAGGAAAATCCTTTCCTTCTTGTCCACCTACGAAAATCGAATACCAAGAAAATGATCACTGTCGCATTTCTAATCAGTAAAAAGAAAGGGATGACAAATATCAAATTATGTTCTCGACAAAAATGTCTATCTTTTCAAATCTAATAATAATGGGCAGAAGAACTAAAGGAAATTTCTTTATATCATTTTATTTTTCACCGTTTATTTCAAGAGTAATAAAACTGAAGAAATCTTTTATTTCATTAAATATGTCCTTTAAGGTAATGTTTGATAAAGAAATGTTCCTTATAACAGTTCGTCCTTTTCTTTCTTTCTTTGAAAAAAGAAAAGCTTCAGATAATTTTAACAATGTCGAAAGAAGAATCATGTTCTACCTTAAAACTATAAAAAAAAGTTAAAAAAACACAAAATCTTTGAATTATATTTAAAAATTCGTAAAATAGGAAGTAGCTTTTAACAAGCTTAATCAAGAAAGTGAAAACAAATATTTCTTGTTTAGAAGTTAAAAGTTTCAGTTTCTAAATCCTAGAAACGTAACGTGTCTTTTCCTAATTTCTATTTAAAAAAGTGCGATGTTTCTAGCCGCAGACAAGGGGTTAAAGAAAGACTTTCATACATTGAAAAAGTATTTCGAAGTTAGAAAAATAAAAACGGAAATGGATGTAAAATTAAATTTAAATGGTGCTACAGTGGATTCCGCTTATTCGAGACACATCGGTTCTCGTATAGTTTGGTCCAATTATGCGAGGTGCCACATAAATATAGTATTTAATCATAAAAAAATATATGCGTGTAGTTAAAATTGTAAAAAACAAACTACAGCATACAGAATGAAGTATTCATTCAAATATTAATCCATGGATTAACAAATATATATCAATGACGATTCAAACGATTACCGCCTCGAAGTTCTGCAATTAACCTTACATGAAACTTAAAAAGATAATGTAACATAGAATACAGACATCTGTCCCAAATAAGCGGAATGATGTCCCAATCAAACGAAGAAAACTAAGTCTATTTGTTTGAATGGATTCTGTTTTTTGAAATTGGTCCCAAATAAACAGCTGATCCAATAAAACGACGACCCAAATAAACGGAATCAACTGTATTTAAGCGGCCCCACTGTTCAAAGGTGCATCAACAGTTTCTTTTACAGTAACCGTCGAAATTTGCTGAAAACGATCTCGGCTATAAAAGGGCAGGACATTTTCAAAGAGGTGTCGTACCTTGAATCAACAACCGTGACAACAATTACGTGGGTGATACAAATATGTGCTTCCGCAAACATTCCACCATTCAATCACCGTCCCTTCAAGGCGTTGTTCGAAGGGGTCAAGAACAAAGTAGGCAGATGATCGCTATCTACGGTAACCGGGAGACAGGCCCAGGGATCGTCTGATGACGGTACCAAGACGAAGGAAGTGACGTCACGTTATTATAGTTACGGCTGTTGGTAGCCGGTCGCGGTTGACAAACCAAGCGTCCAACGACTCTTTCTCGATCCCTTTTGATATTCTTTTCTTGCTTTACCATCATGTCCGTTTCTTTCTTCCAGCGACCAGCGGTCGGACCTTTGCTACGTTATCCGAGATTTCGTTCTGTTCCCTGCATTCTGCCATCGGAACTGAACTTCCGGTTATGGAACGCCGCAAAACGGGCGATCAATTTTCAGACGGGATTGTTTCGATATAATACTTTTAATAATTCCCATGAAAAATGTATATTTGCATGTTTTAACTCTTGCATATTGGTGATTGGGTCATTAAAGGATCCGCTACATTTTTATTTTGTCCAAAAATATTTCAGATACCGTGGCGAAGCTTAGAATTTTCTCTTTCATGGACAAATTTAAGTTTTGAATATTCGTGAATCTAAACTGGAAAATTAGTTTAAACTAGTAATTAATTAGCAATTTTCTAATTAGTAATTTGGTAATTTTTTAATCTAGCAATCTAATAATCTAGTAATTTAATAATTTAGTAACTTAGTAATTTAATAATTTAGTAACTTACAATTAGTAATTCAGTGATTTAACAATTTAGCAACTTAGTAATTTAGCAATTTAGTAACTTACAATTAGTAATTTAGCAATTTAGTAACTTAATAATTTGGTAATTTAGTAATTTAGTAACTCAGTAGCTTGGTAATCTAGTAACTTAACAATTTAGTAACTTAGTAATAAATAATATAGCAATTAGTAATCACTATTATTAAATTAACCAACTCACTTTTAGTAAATAGTCATAATGCCTGGTAACTTCCGAGTACCAGGCAAATAATCGGAACTCTTTCTCCTAAATTACCATTTTTCCTAAATACAAATAGACGATAAGTTAAGTCACTTATTGTGCTTAGGCACAATGTCGAGTAACTTTCAAGTATAACACGAATCGTGGGACTTCTTTCCCCTAAATTACTATTGTCCCTTGGAAAACCTACGGTACCCAATAACGTACCCACATTTTTACAATCTACAACAAACTTTGTCTTTAAGGAGTAGTTCGCATTCATTGGTCACTATTCTATTCAAGGGATACAATCTACAGAAATACGTATTTATCCATTCACAATACACGCAAAGAAAAAGAAAATAATAATTTCTCGACAATTTTTGATTGGTAGCCCCATAAATCGAGCATACACGATACAAAGTTTCTCCGAGCCAGAATTCCATGTCCTTGTGATCAATCGAAATTCTACATTATCCCATCATTCGACGAGCACGAATTCCCATCGTGTCACGTTACACGATGTACAACGATCATCCTTATCATCGTACCAGCAATAGGAACGAGATGGTAACGGTTCGGCGAGCATCGAGCGTGTTTGTTGGTCCACGAAGTTAACAGGCCGACAAATCAGCTGTGCGAACGACCGAATACAAGCGTGCCCACTCGCGAGCACACCGGCTTCGCTTGTTCCTCGATTTTGGCTACATCTGTAGCGTGGGTCGTTTAGCTATGTGTACACCGGCCAAGAACAAGATACCATATATGCGCCCGGTCGGCGCACACGTTCAAACGTACGTGGGCCAAAGGAGAACGCGTTATACAAAGTCGCCTTAACCAGTCGTAGTGAGAGCATTTCAAGATTACAGGACTGAGACTTGGCAAGGACTCTCTATACGAGGCGATCGTGTACGCCGCACAATGGGACACTCTTTTTTAGAATTGGAAAATTGAAAATCTTTTTACGTATATAGATAGAGAACGAACTATAGTTTAACACATCTTTTGCGGATGCGATTTGGCAGGTAGCAATAGCAATAGCCCGAAATCGAATAAAAACTCTGCGACTGTGATCTCAGTCTCCGGTATACAACGTTCAGTATTTTCGTAAATGTAATTACAGTCTTCCGCGTTTAACGGTTGGCCGCAGTAGGACTGTGATTCACGTCATCCGCAAAAGATGTGTTAATGTTATGCAATCGGTTTTTTTTATTAATATTTGCTTCCATTTTGCTGCGGCATTCACTCAAAGTCCTTGGAAATTCGTCAAAGCAAAATACAAATGATATTACCTGTAACTGAAATGTACGATTCTCAAAAACTTTGCTCGGAAAGATGAAATTCGAACGAATTATAAAGATTAGTCGATTAAAATCAAGAAACAAATATCAACAACAGTAGCTATCAATAATGTCGTTTGTTTCATTACACGTTAATAATTTTATGACAGCGTAATGAAATTATTGAACTGTTGGAAGTAGTAGAAAAAATGATATCAAGGTTATTTTAATTAAACCATTATAGAAGTCAGTGTGCTACGTTGATGCATACGAATCATCGTTGCTAGGTATTTTGAAGATATGAGATTTACTACCTTTAGATATTTATTTCTGATACATCAAACAAATTTTAACCTACTTTTACTGTGCCTGAAGCTATATCAAGCACACTTTTATAATCACAATCGTAAAAAAATGAGAAAAATCTGCCTCGAAAGGGTTGAATTAATTTTTGTCAAAAAACGACAGAAATTTTTGCATATTTCTAATATTTCGTAAAAGAATGCACGTTAAAACGTTCGAGGCCCAAACGTGGCCGTCATTCGAAAACCAGGTCAAACCGAACCGTATCCTCACTGGAACCGTTTTTTATTGTCTGTAAAAGTTGAATCGGTTGCCGAAATGGGTGCCACCAATAAAGATACACTCTGTATTGCCAAGAGGACCAAATGCATATTCATACCTGCAATAATTCGAGTCGGGAGGAAGCCTGTGGTGTCGCCATGGTTTGTTAAACGCCGATCGTTCTGCGGCCACTCGACGGGTGATGCTCCGTTTTTTTTTTTCCTGAAACCAGAACGAAATTTTTATTTCAGTTATTTAACATATTCACCACGGGCATCGTGTACAGACCGTTCGTTCGTAAACGTACGAGCTAATATTTCGCGACTGATTGAAATCACAAAAATGTTTATTAAACATTATGTTTAATGAATTATTATTCATCGATATACTTATAAATTAAGTGATACGAATATCAGAGTTTCTCGCAATACTCAGTTTGTGATTTGTTCAATTTCTAACTAATCCATTTTAAAGCTTATGCTATTTGTGTTTTTCTTACAAATACTGGGCCACAAGCTGTTTAGTTCGTTTAATGATAAAATTTTGAGACTGACATGTACAAATTCCATTATAATTATTTCCAGATAGAATTGTATACAAGCTCAACCTTGCTTGGTTCAACTCATTTTTGATAAAATATATCATTGGAATTTCTCGCATCTAGTCAAGTGATCGTACATAAAATTTGAATAGAAACGCAGTAGGTTAAATCAATCATAAGTGATTAATTTTGCTTTTAGAAAACGACAATTGCTTGATACCAAACAAGGCCTATAATGCAATAATTAACTATTTCAAATTTGTTGCCTTGTTTGAAATATTTTATATGCAACGAATAGTTGACAAGCCTCATTCTGCGTATGAAATTTTTTAAAATGATAAACACAAAACACCATTTCATGGAAAACAGCACGAATGTGATTCTATAATTTTTAACCCTCCATATATTAATTTAAGACTAGAACAACATTTTGACAAAAACGTTTTAATTAACTTTGTAACTTAAAATACGAAATCCGAAGCAAGTCGTGCCGATCCATTTGGTAGTTCTAGTATTACACAAATTATATCCGGAAACGTTCGTTGACATAAGTGGCTGTAAATAAATGGTTAATGGAAGCCCAGCGATACGAGTAACACTATCTGCATTTAACGGATATTCCAGGCTACCTCTCGGGTCGAACACGCGGACAACGGTGCCACGAAGAAGGTACGAAAACGATCGTACCAGGAAACGTAATTGCGGTAAAATTGAACGCGCCCACTCGTTGGCCGATTCGAATCCACCCACGATCGAAAATGTTCGATCTTGATCCGTGGCAACTGGTTAAAAGAGAAACAACGGATCGATTCGCACGATCCACCATCCTACCCACGTTGTATTCTTTTTTACGACCTTTGATAAATGATACGTGTGCGAATGATACGAGGATGCAGGTAAAACGGAGGAGGATCACCTGTTCGGCCTATTTCTTCTAGAGAGTCCCACGAAACACTTTTCACGATTTTCCAAGTACTTGCGATAATCAGACAAAAAAATATTTTAAACAGAAGTTGATCAGTTTTTGAATGTCTATACCAGGGGTCGGTAACCTTTTTTTCCCCAACGAAATTATTTTTTTAAAGAGCCAAATATAAGTACATCGGTAATATGTATTAGAAAAAAATAATATTTTGGCAATTGCAATATTGCAGTTAATTCTTCAATATGTACTATTAAACTACTCAAGAGCCACAAGTATGATTCTACTGAGCCGCAGGTTGCCGACCCCTGGTCAATACAGTGCAATAAAAAGAGTTCGAAAAAATTTTCTTTTTTTCGATAATTGTCCAGATCATTTTTAAGTTCAAATTTACATACTTATTTTGGAAGTAAAGCAAAGACTTATCCGTCGGGAGAGTAAGGCATACCGAAAACGAATGACACACTTCGCAAACGAGAAAGGCACATGGGTAAACATACCATTGATATACAGTCTAAATGTAAGATTCGTTGAAATAAAATCGTCGTCCAAGAAAACGGAACGTTGAACCGCAAAGGATTTTAAAGGGCGCCTCTGGACATGCTTAATTTACCGGAATATTTTAAAATGTGAAATTCAAATTAGAATACAGAAAATTAAGGAAAGGACAAAATAGATTCATAAACGTTTGTAACTGGTTTTCTTGCAAAATAGTGCATTTGGTTGCTGGAAGGTTTGCTCGAAAATCGTATCCAAAAATGCTCCGAATACAAAGTGCTAACTCGTATCACACTGATGACGCATCCTACAGTTCAGATGTGACTATCTTCGTTCAGACATTGATTACAATTGAATTCTCACCTTAATTCTAATTACAGAAATAATAATTACACACTTGATATGCTTTCACAACGGAGTAATTAACATTTACCTCTGACTGATGCACCAGTCGGATAAAATGGTTTTGTTAAGGGGTTAATATCGGGTCGGGGTGGGTTTAACACGGTCGTAGTCGCCTTTGGCGATGCTCCCTGCAGGAAATCATCGACTCGACATCGTTCTTCGTTGCAATAGTGTTTTTAGGCCAGCGGCTATCGTGACTCACGATTCATGACGTAATCCTGACAGTCTTTTTATGGTTAAGAAACCGAGCGACACTGGTTCAGAAGCCACTTGTTTTTCGACGTTCCACAAACGATGGAATCTCGCGTAACGTCGATCCTCGAATTAGAACCCTTCGACACGTTTATGGGGAAAGCATCGATTACGTCTTGCCGATCGAACATGTACAACGGAGTGATCTTTATTCATCAACGTGGCAATCGAAATCCTGTTCGATTGGTTGATCAGGATTTGTAAACACAAGACAACACACGAGAGCAAACGCAGTCATTAGCGGATCGATTTGATTATTTAACGATTCGAGCAGAAAACTGTCGATCGTGATCGATTTGCATGTCGCCCTCGAGGGGAACGTGTAAACCGGAACTCGCCAACTCGAAACAGCTTCGAGAAAAGTCGAAGGAATATGTAACGACAAAGATTTACGGCTCTTTTTCTTCTTCTTTTCATCTACTTTACACGCCAGAAAAATTGAAATAAGTAATATTTGCGAATTTCTTATGCGATTCGTATAATGCGTATCGATGTCATTCTTTTTAGGCTCAATAAAGACACATAAAGATTTCCGGTATAACATCTTGAAAAAAGGGCATGTCAGCGGCGTCGATCGTTTTTCTGCGAAGAATCATCTGAAACACGAAAACCAGAAAGATTTAGATTCGGTATGACTGCGGCTATGATCAGAACTAGAATTATGTCAAAATTTTGATTTTTATTATTTTTCTTAATCAAAAATTCACACAAGAAAACCTTATTTTTCGATTAATTTTTTTTAAACAACCACCATTTTGTTATTTCTGCATAAAAATTAATAACTCTAGTTCGGGCCATAGCCACAGTCATACTGAATCTAAATCCTTTTGGTTTTCGTGTTTCAGATGATTCTTCACAGAAAAACCATCAACCCAGATGATGTGCCTTTTTTCGAGCTGATGTCGCGTTTTTGCATACAAAAATTATGTAAAATCAATAAAAACAATTTTTTTCATATATTTTAAGAGTTTCCTTATCGAGCCTAAAAAGAATGACATCGATATGTATTATAGGAATCGTATAAGAAATTCGCACAAAATAGCTTATTTTTCAGGCGTGTAAAGTGGGACGATCTCTTAATTAATAATCAGCACCTTTTTAATAAACAACGCTATTTAATAACTTCCACTTTCATTCATTATTTACAAAAATATACACTGCGCGACGACTATCCACGGATTTAACTTTGACAGCGTCACGTCTGATCCTGTTTAAGGATTTAGGATTGAAATTAAGGGGCATTTAACACGAAAAGTATAAATCTAACCGTTAAAACCAGAACGTCTGCTGACCCAGGTATTCGACGCTGTTCGACTTCTCTTATTGCCGGGATTATTTATAGTTTTACTAAAACTTACTTCGCTAGAATTACCATACGCTACTCCCATGAGCATGGTCACCTCAGGTACACCATTTCATTTCTATAATTAAACCCGGGCATCCGCGGTAGTGCGAGGTCATTTCCTATGGAATTTGATGCCGCAATTTGGCTCGATTCTCAGGTGTGCTCGAGATATTAACTCATTAACCCCAGATCACCGAACATTCGTCGAAGTTAATTTTGCACGATTTTCTGTCTTCTAATTAAGAACTAACGATACATGTATAAAGTTTCGTGCTTTGTAATAAATACAGAAGATGTAACGAATATAACACTGATTTATGTTTAGTAATCTAGGGTTATTTGGATTTAATCTATATTTATGTCCATCGCCCCGTTTTTTTAGCGAATTAAGTAATTTGGTTAGAATAAATCAATTTTTGTCCTTCTTGACACTTTGATGGATGTATGTTTTATTACTCGTGATTTTATACTTCATTTTTTATCGAAGAAAAGATTATTAACAATTAAAATTCCTATTTTCATATATATTGTACTGTTTGATCTCCTGTGGTCACAAATTCTTACGTAACGAGTACCATTTCATAATACTTTTGTCATCAAATCGTGCCAGAATTCCTAGGGTTCTAATGACACCATCTGATACGAAACAATCTAATAATTTATGATATAATTACATTTTAATTACCACGACTACTATCCATTACACGAGCATTTAATTAAAAGTAGAAAATTCGAAATTATTTATCGATATCTTCAACGCGATAATTCACTTTTAATTTTCTTACCGTTTTAAGCTTTAAAATGGCCAATTATGTGTAAATAATATTTTATGATTAACACGTTGACTGCCACAGTGAAAACGGACGTGTGTAGTCAGACACGTTGAAATCCTAATTATTAAGAATATAATCAACTAATTTTCAAATTTAACATTTCAAATCGATAGCTAGCATTATTAGCTTAACGATAACGCTATCCGTGGTTTATTTCGTCATTTCTTTTGTTAATTATTTGATTGTAAAGAATTTCGGGTGCCGGTCACCGGTGACCCCCGTGGCAGTCAACGTGTTAAATAACATTTTCACTGCCAGTTGGCGCGTTAACTCGATGTTTGCCAACATGGCGAGCAGGAGAACGCTTTTGCAAACCCATGCGCAACGTAAATGCAACATTCGCGATCCGCATGTACAATTAACCACGCATTCGCACATGGCACGCACGTGTTTGCCCAAAGCGGACAGAAAACATTACTCCCTGCTGCAGTATCCATTCTATTTCCCGGCTGTTTAATTGATACATTATTCTAATCGATTTACGATGGTATCAGATTATTGAAGCGCACCCACGTTCGTTATTCATACGGAACATAAATGTTGATTTTGCAAGATTAAACTGGCATTTGTTGATTAAACAAACCGTACGAAAAAAAGGAATCGGAGAAAGTCATGTTTTATAATTTATATTATAAAAAGAAAGAAATAATTATAAAAAATCGTTTATGAATACAAGCATAATTAGCTTTTACGATTTTTATTAGTTTCGTTTATTGACATATGTAAATTGTCAAAAATATTCATTCATGTAATCCTTTATCCTTCTTTAGCGAATATTACTCAGTTTCCATTAACACAAAGGTGTTAATCGAATAATCGTAAAACACGAAACACGAAAAACTTTGTCAATAACACGATTCAGGATATTCAGTAATTCAATCGAAATTTATTGGCTGACGTAGAGATCATCAGTTTTTCAATGACGTATATTTTCACGTGATTATGTTGGTTAAAATAATCACCAAGTTGTGGAATTTATTTTCGATGGTAATACAAAGTTAATTTGATCCCATAATTAAAAAAATGAGCACAAAAAGGATCACAAATACTAATAAAACTTCATTGAAGCATCAAACTTAAAAAATTAACATATTACAGAATGCAACATGTAACAATCAATGTACTAATAATTTGAATCAACTGTGCAATCGTAATTAGTCATTTTAATTACCTCTATGATTACATATCGAACTAGACCTATTTCCATTATCCCAGTCCCATAATTAAATGTTTCCATAATCAATTCAGATCAATCAACACACCCGTACAAGTTTTCAAGAACCTTGCTCTTTCCACGGAACACAATTTGTCCGTCGTCAAAACGATTAATCTCGAGGGGTACCAAGAAATGTTTCTCTGTTTACAAAGCGGACCACTTCAGGGCGCACCATAAATTACCTATACTTACGACGACCGAAACCTGGCGTGATTAATCTTGCGAGAAGTTGAAAAAATGAACGCTCACCTGGTTCGGAAGTGGTATCCAGACGAGACGCGATTCGCAGGTGATCCTTGTGGCTCGTCCTTACGTGAAGAGAACCGATGTAACACTGACAGTTCCACCATCCCTCACTCCTCTCTCGGCGCCGAATCCCGCCCCTGGCCCCACCACAGTCACGACGACACCCACCGTTTTCGTCCTGCTCCCACCAACGCTCGTTTCCATATGGTCAGACGAGGATCGAACGACATGGTTTGTCTTGTCTGTCAAATCGAGCCAAAACAAAGCTAGTCAACCCTTCAGTTCGTTAATACGTTTACCGTGATCGGCATTTCAAATTTTGCATAACGAACATTGCATAGAACAAAGAAAAAAATTCTTAAAATAATCGATTTTTTGGAGTCGTACGACAAGTACGCTCGTTTAATATAATGTTAACTCTTAATTACCATCACTTGTATAATTAACACGTTGACTGCCACAGTGAAAACGGACGTGTGTAGTCAGACACGCTGAAATCCTAATTATTAACAATACAATCAATTAATTTTCAAATTTAACTTTTCAATTCGATAGCTAGCATTATTAGCTTAATGTTAACGCTATCCGTGGTTTATTTTATCATTTCTGTTGGTAATTGTTTGATTGTAAAAAATTTCGGGTGCCGGCCACCGGTGACCCCCGTGGCAGCCAACGTGTTAATTATTACACCTTGATATAAGATTAATGTTCATTACGTCGTTACACACCTAATATTGTTAAACAAAGGCCAAAGTAATCAAGAAATACGGATATTATTTATTTTGTAAAAAATATCATTGACTGAAAATTGAAAGCTGTCTCGCAAACCATCCGTAATAGTTCAATTTTAATAAAAAAAATTACAAGTACTTATTTCATGAATCCTAATAAGAATTGTGATCAATTGTTTAAAAAAATTGAAGAACAATAATGAAAAAAGTTACATCTTCATCGGTTTAATCCAATTTTGACCTACAGTGGGTGATCAAATTATTACAGCCACTCCCATAAATTGACGATTTTTACATATAAATTTTATAGATTATATCAGTGTTGTCATTGTTATCAAAGTGTTTTTATATCACTATATTTGTAAGTAATTATTTTGTTTGGCATACTGATGATTAAATAAATGTTGAATTATGACTGGTCTATTTATTTTATTTATAGAACATTCTTTAACACGGGCCAGGGTAAAGATCTTTCTCCGAGTATAATCTCAGAAATAAAAACATTAATTATTCACAGCGGTCATTCGCATAAAAAAAAGTTGCATCGATCATTGGTGTTTCACGAGCATGAGTTGACCGAATTAAAAATAAAGTTTGATCGTGGCTCTGATAACTTCGATACGTGGAAACGGTAGAAACTACAGTCAAGAAACTATTAACGATATTAAGGATAAATCTTGAAAATCTATTGCTTCAATTTGTTACTAGAGTTACGAACGTAACTAGAGTAGAATACAGAATCCCTTTAATTTCTTCTCATTTTTCAATTATTCCAAATGAAACTCGTAGCAACGAATATCCGATGACCCCTCTTTCACGGAATCAATTTCAACTAGCAATGTGACTTGCATACATCCCAAGAACTAAGAGATAGAAGAGATTTCCTGTTAATTCTAAACGTAGGCGTCCGAACGGACGGCAAGGGTCAGTGGTCAGACCACGAAGCATCCTTTTAAATTAATAATTGCGACGCGAACGTAATTTATGGCAGAGGGAATACGTTTGAAGTCGAGCCTCGAAAACGACTATAGGCTTCGCAGAGATTCGCACAACGACTTCTAACACTTCCATGCCTGTACGGCTTCGTCTCTAGGAACTCGAGTGGAACAGACGAACAGGTTGGTTGCACGTCGAAATGATCGATTGCGAATCTCCGATGGATCATGCGTGTAATGAGTTAAATAACGTTCGAATAACCCTCCAGATAAATAACCACCACCCTTCTGAACTTTGGAGAAACGTTACCACCCTTTAATTTTTTAAAGCACTGCTAAAATTTTAATTCCAACCCTTTCTTCTTAAAAAAAGGAAAAGAAAAATGTGGTAAAAATAGTAATAAAAGATTTTACAATAAATAATAAAGCAAACTAATCGTAGAAGCCTTTATTAAAGTGTCGAGAAAAGAATTTTGCTACAAGGAGTAATCAATTCTTTTACATTCACTGTTTAACTTGTTGGGGCACAGAATTTCAGAAGATAAAATAGATCCATGTTGCACAGAAACTTTGTTTTATTTTATTTCATTTTATTTTTTTTGCAGCTATTACAATATTTCGAGGTGGGTCTAAAAATGTCCCACCATACATTACCGTGCATCAAAAAAGTGGGACATTTCTAATCCCACCGTGCCCCAAAGAGTTAAAGAACAGTTAAAAACTACTACCAGTAATATTCATTTCAAAAATACATGAACTTATCCTCAGAGGCAACCAGTACAACAGGAAAGTAACAAAGCAGCAAATTCTCTTTCATCTTTGTACCAACAAACACGAATTACTCAGCGTATCTCGAATTTCAGAGTAAAGGATAAGAGAAGAATTATTTTTGTACACGCGTAGTTCCACGGTATCTCCGCAAAAGAAACGTTAACGAACGAAAATAATATCCTTCGCCGAAGAAACTCGTTTATAACCGTGTCTTGATTCTTGTCCCAGAACAATGTAGTTAATTCGGAGGACGTGATCAATTATTCACGGGCGTAGTTTGCGAAATTCAAAGCGAACACGTTGGTTCTCACCTAAATACGGAACAGTCAAATCTTCTGTTATTGTGAATCATGAGTCAAGTTAGCCAGATTTTTTCTTCTTATTTTTTCCCCCCGTTTATTCCTTAGTATTGTGTCACGGTCATCGATTAGTTAGAAAGGCACACGTCGGTTTAGAACCGGTAGACCATTCTGCTTTGATTCGTAAAACGCCCCCGTTTAATGCTCAAGCAGCCAGGGGCATTAATGATTCAAAGGTTCATCCAGTTCTCGGTTGAATATGCAAAGAGGAATGTATTTAAAGAGACTTCATCAGGTGCAGCTGCCGCTCCCCGAACGAACTAAGAATCTTCAAAATCAAAATCCACATCTTTTGCAGGGTTTCCAAAATTTCGATCAATTTAATTTCCATAGTTGCATAAACGTTACGGATTATTTGTAACCAGTTGTTTGTCGAATAGAATTGATTAAATGAAATATAGTGGAGATTATTCAATTTAATAAGAAGACATAGGTTTTCAAATTTTGGAATTTTCAGATAATGAATCATCACTTTCTGACACATAATTGATACCGTACCCTAATTACTTAATCTTTTTACTACAGCTTTCTTATAGTTACGTATTACATTATTTAATTCGATATTATAAACGAAATGGAAATAATTTTACGCGCAAAACTTTATTTGCAATGCAGTATGCTTTTCACCAGTCGACTATAAAATCTAGAAATTTACATATTTATATGGTTAAATAATGGAACTTTGGTTAACAAAACGTTCGAATAATGGATGTCCAGGCACAGGAGTTTCTATTGCGTGTTAATTTGACTATTATACTGAAGTTATCAAAACTTTCATTAGTTTTATTTTTAACAAATTTTATTTATTATGTTCTCAATAACTCATTATTTTCATTATTTAAAGTTTCAAGTACCTATTACGAAAGAATCCCTAATAACATGAGTGATGGATTTTAATGGAAATTTTAGGGTCATCCAGATATGGATGACGCTGCCCTCAAAGTAATATCAATATTTTAATTTATACTGAATTTTTTACAAGGTCCTGTTATCTATTTTAATCGGAACGATCTTGTTTAGCTAATTACAAATAATTTTATTAGATATTCGATAATTTTTACGTTAAAAGGCACTAAATATCATAAAAATAATATATTGTACTGGCTGCAAATAAAATATTTATTTGCTTGCATACTAGATTCTAATATAAGTATCTAGTAGTTTACTACTAATATCATATATAGCCGAAAGTTTAAATTGAAGAAGTAAGCAATCGTATTTAAAATAATTTTCCATTTTAGATTTTATTTTACATAATTTGAGTAGCATACATATCTACTCGTGTCGATGTCGTTTTAATATTCAGCTATAATATTCATCAGGTGACGAATCATCGGGCAGCTTCCAATTCTAATTCGCTGTATGTACACCCACCAGCTTTCAGGTGTCTGGGAATCAATGTCGAAGACAATTGTTATCTTCGCGTATTAGTCACTGGCGTTGTGATTGACAACGTCGTGTATTTTCTCTTTTCAACTCCGTGCATATATTAGAACCTTTTCAATAACAAACAATGCTTCATTCTTTTGCGTTTAATCCGTAACTGGTATGGTGGTTATTTTATTACTGGAACGTATGATGGAATTCACATAAGAACCCACAGAAATATCAACACATTTGTTGATATACAGGGTGAGTCACGAGAAGCAGAACACCTGAATATCTTTGTTGGATTTATAGATATGAAATATGGATACATCAGAATTACAATGATTTCGAAGGATGCAAATCGCCATCATAAATTACACTAAAAAAGAAAGAAAAAAAAACGCTGGTGACCTAAGAAATATAAAAAAAAAACCTTCAAAACAATTCCAATTCTGATATGTCCATATTTCATATCTTTAAATCCAACAAAGATATTCAGGTGTTCTGCTTCTCGTGACTCACCCTGTATTAAAAAATAAATCAAGGTAACGCGTGTTATACTTATTACTGAATTTGAAAAATTAGTTGAGTTACTTTAATGGCGTTTAAAATATTAATTTTAATGAACAAATACTATGGTATCAAATGCAAGGAAATTGACAACCGTATATATAGCTTTTTGCAAAAAGAGTTAATCTTTGCGCAGATATCGCGTTCACGCTCTTGCGTTGCAGGTTGTACGACGAGACGAGGATACTTTCCCTGTTGGATGAACACGAATCAGAAGCACAGTGGTACATTTACGGTGTCCCAGGCTAACCAGCAACAATTACGATTTCCTTTTGTACGTACACGGAATCGCCACGATAGCCCATAGGCGCGCGTAATTTTAATTAGCGCGCCGTAAGATGCTCGCTCGGCCAACTTGTAACACGAGACAGCCTATGAATCAGGAAACCGGAGGCTTTCTGGCCAGAACGAGCCCGAGATAATCTTCCGCCTGTTCCGTGAAATGGGTCACTTTTCTTTCCGCCTGTCCACCCACGTTGCTCGATGGATCACGATTTCTTTTAATTCACCCGGCGAAAGGATCCGTCGTTGTCCCATGATAATTCCATAACGAAACACGTCAGGACATTTCAACAGCATGGAAATCCTTGTAGGAGGGAACGATGAAAAATTCGCCAACCTTATTAACGCGTATTTCTGGGGACATAATTTTGGTATGGAAAGGGATGCTGGGAGAATGTCGCCAGATATCACTGACAAGGAAACATACCCGGCTCTTTGTTACCTATTTGAATGAAAGTTTCTGGATTTATAGAGTGGTACGTTACGACGATGGTATTTAATAATATTCTGCAAGAAAATTATCGACGTGAACGGAGTACATTTCGATTTAATAAACCTTACATTTGTAAAAATGCTACATTGTTGCTTTGACACATACAAACCATAGTCATGGTAATGAAAATAACTATGTATTTTTCCTTGAAAGATAGTAAATAGATTCAAAACCTAATATGTATAATTTTACAGAAATCGAAATTCTAGGGTACAACATACCTTACCGATCCATTATTCAAATTTTTACTTATTAGATTAATGCAGGCTTTACTTTTGAATTAAAATAAAAACTGTACATTGCTTACGCTATCATTCTAGTATAGATAAGAGACAGACATCTTTACCACGCGTCCTGCTATCTAAGCTGCGCGCTTATTAGTCAATTTTTCAAATTTCAACAACAAATTGTGGCTAAACCACTGATCCGATCGAAAAATGTTACAAAACTTTTCGTTCCAGCTCGTCACTTAATTTTTAAACACTCCGTATGGTTTCACAGAAAAACAATTTAATTAATTTTAAAATACAGTAGTAAATATAACCCATAATGCCATCTTTATTCAATCTTTTTTTTAATTATAAATTTCTCAAAATTTCTGTGGTTTTCCGTGGACCTCGCCGTACTATCGAACTGAGCACCGTACCAATTACAAATTAGTATTAGAAAAATCGTCCAATCGCTGGTCCATAACCCATAATACCATTTTTATTCATTCTTTCGTTAATTATTATAAATTTTCTAAAATTTCTGTGGTGCCTATGTGAACCTCGTCGTACTATCGAATCGAGCACCGTGCCAATTACGAATTAACATCCGAAAAATCGTCTAATCACTGATCCATCATATCTCATTCGTACTCACAATTAATTCATCTAGAAAATTATCCCCCATAGATATTCCTTGAAATGCACGGTTTCCTTTCGTGGCGAAGAATTTTTCTCTTTGTTGGCGATCTTCTTTCATCAGTTTTCCAGCAGAAAATAAAAGAGGTTCGAAATAGAACAGCACCTTTCGACGTCGGATATAGCGTTTCGAGGTGGAAACATCGTGAAACGCCACAGAAAAGGTTCTAAGCGTGGATGGTAGCGAGTCATTAATTAAAAGGGATCGAATTAATACTCCTGTGGTAAGAGCTTAACGTGTTTCCCGAGGTTGTTGGTTCGTAAGCATAAGCTGAATGTCGCGTATCCCATGGAAACCGTCACTTTGGAATTTTATTAACAAAACACGTGGTCGAATATTTAATAAACACTGCGCGTTGTTGTTAAAGGGAAATTAGTTTAAACTGATTTACAGAATCTTCCTTTTCGCGTGTTTGGAGCTCAGAGTCAAAGTGTATTAGTCTTCCGGTTTTTGCATCGATTTTGTCACTATTTTCGATGGTAAAAATAATTTCGTTCTAAATTCTTTAATTTTTAACCTGTATTCGGGTAACACTTGAATTTCCATAAAAATGTGTCTAATATCCTTTCAAGTACTTAAGTAGAAATCGTCGTATTAGGTAGTCGAAATTCTGAATAATAGAAACGACGAAAAATTGTAATAATAATAGGTAAAATTTGGGAGAAATAAATGCTTTGCTTGACGAAGTTTTCACCGCCTTTAGCGTGGCAGTCAAGGTGTTAAAATAACAGTGTAAAAATTATATTACGTTCAGATGTTGTTACAAGAACTTTATCCTTTCGATTTGCTCTGTTTTACATTTTGGAAAGTGTGATTTAATGCGGATATTAATTTTAAACACCGATTGAGGATAAAATGAAGGAAACCATTTATTTTCAGTTGTTTTCGTTTTTCTTTTTGAGAAGTCTAATACTTCTGCTGAAAATAGTCTAAACAGTAGAATAATAATATCAATAATAATTAGTTAGAATCGATAATAATTAGTTACAAATTGTTCCATGTACAGAAATAAATTTCTTTATTAATAAAACTAGATTATCTAACACGAATATTATAAGAACGAACATTTTGCTACTTTGTATGCAGAGAAATACACTTTTCTTCTAATTTAGCGGTAACGGTAACACGTCTGTTTAGTTGGAAAAAACCTGCGAGCATCCACTTTTCTTTTTCCATTTTCAAACCGAAGAACTGAATTCATTCGAACGGGAAACAAGAGGAAAAGTCCATTTCGTAATTACAACATTCCGGCTTTTCGAAAGCTCCAAATGCTGACTCGTTCCTTGCTCGAATGAACCGGAAAGTTAGTCGTTGAAACAGTAAAAAGAAGAAAAAAAAAAGACAGACGTGGTAAAGAAGTCAGAAACATATGGAATTTTTATTTTGTGCGAAACGTTCACTAAACACGAACATTCTTTAACTAAATTAATTCTTAATTTCTTGAGTCAAAACAACGTGTAACAAATTAAGCGTTGTCGATTATAAATGTAAAGAAATCTATATTTATAAATTTTAATTATTTATAATAGAAATTGTACTACTAATATGAAGATAATCTTTGATGAACCTTATACTGCATAACATAGAACGTTTAAAGAAATTAAGAAATATTCCAAAAAGTGCAGTTTCTATAAATTAACATAAATTTTCTACCTTTTCCAAAGAATTATTCTTTATACCACGTTTTCGTTATAATTTCTAAAGTAGATAATACTTGTCAAATTACGAAACAAATGTTTTAATAAACATTCATAAAATAATTCATATTTTTAAAGCAAATTTTCGTTTCGATTAAACTGAGTAAAAAAGAAACCAACTTCTTGATTGCAGAAGAGTTCGTAAGTACATATCCTTTCATTTTCGCACATGCTTGATAACTTGGTATTATAACCGAACCCTAACTGCAATCAAGAATTATTTATATAACTTTGAAAATATTAATTTTCTGACACACGTTTATCAGGACCTTTTTTTCTCATCCCTCGATGTCACGGACCTTTCTTTTTAACAGTAGCACTACCGACGCGACGTTTTATGTATATTGACTTTTAAGTGGAAATAAATAAAGAATTAAATATATATTAACATATACAGTAGGTCTTTATCTTGATAAAAATTAACACACGTTTGAATAAAAGCATTTCGATAAATTTTGCGATTTTATTTAAGAAACCCTCAGCCAGTCATTTTGACTGATTTAGTAGTTCTAGTGTTAATCATCCTGTTTCGCGCCATTTGGTAAATACAGAAACTGTAATACAGTGCAAAGAAAGAGAAATAACTCTTTATGTATTAAATTAATCGAAAGTCCGAATAATTACACTTCGAACTTATGAACACGATAAATGTTATCACGTTTCCAAAATATTGCCTCTTTGTTATTGTTGCGAAGAATCATTTTTAAACATATTCTTGGGGTAACCAGCATTTACTGCACTTCGTTCGAAACGAATTGTAATAACAAATGAGGCTTCGTGTTTATTTTCAATTTCACATCATTCGACGGGCTTCTCGTAAAATTACAATTTACATCTCAGGTGGGTGGCAGGAAACGCGTTAAATGACTCACCTGCTTCTTTTGCCGTCTTATATAATTCTTATCGTTTTATATAATCGATCTAGTGCGAGTTTCGTTCGGACGTCGATCAAAAACGCGTCGGCGTTTCAGTGAAACGTTAAGACGCTGCCCTTAACCCTTTCGTTATTATTACGATCATATGACAATGAATTCCAAATCACGAAACAAAACAGTAATGTTACATATTTCCTTTTTCATATCTGTGAGTTCAGTTTTGTATAAATGGTACAACACAAATTTGAAACTATACTTAAGAGTTTATCGGTACACCGATAGGTAATTGGCCGTTTTGTATTAAGGATACGAATGAAGTTATAGAGGCACTATTCCGAGATACTTTTATGCCACGGTAATCCGTCTGACGTGCAACAGGCCGGATAAACGATAGAAATAACTTTCCAAGAATCTCCTCGATGGAAAAATCGAAACTTTTCATTAAACGACAAAGGGTCCGAATCCCCGCGGTACAATATAATTCCGTCCAGATTCAAGTAGCAATCACGGTGCTTCCTGTCAACCGGGTTCGACTTTATTTTCAATCGGTCCCGAGCCACGAAAGGCTACGGTAATATCGTTGGAATCCCAGTTCGAGCACGTCATATCGCTTCCTTCGCCGGGGTTTATTTGAATTCCCGCACGCCCCGACGGTTTATTCGCACGAACGACACCCGCTTATCCCTATTTCTGCAGTTTTCATCTCGCGAAAATGCAATCTTCGGAGTCACGTCGCGCGTTATTCGGTCCTCTGGCCGAAAACGAAGTTGGCGCACGAAACGAAAGAGACCCAACCCCGGCCGCCTTTGTGGAACGAAGCGTGCCGGTTCGGATCGGTTTGCCGCACTTCCGACGATCGAAATCGAGAAAAACCGGGCCATCGCGGATCGACTGCGAACAGATCGGGTGCATTGTTCCGAAATTTCTTCGAAACTTACGGAAACCGATAGCCCGATATCGATGTTCCGTGCGATACGATGGAAACGCGACTCGATGTACACCCTTCGCTTTGAAAAATCTGTAAAATAACGATTGGCGTCAAAAGAAGCTGTCTGTTTCCGAATTTTATACGGTTAACTTTTCGTGCGATGACAAATGTGTTATCAGTAATTAATGAGAACTTCTCTTTTACGTATTCTCTAGAAGAATTCAACCCTTCGGAGAAGATCGACGTACATATACGGTAATCGACCGATTACCCGATTTTTCAATATTTCCTGTCTACTGTAAACTTGCATTTGTTTAGAACAATTGTAAGATAAGCGGTAAAAAAATTTTGTTGTGAACTAAAATAATTATTATTAGGTACTCCCATGTGGCCATTATATGTACGTAAATGCTTATTTTTATCAGTTTGTTACTTTAGTAATTTTAATTTATTGAAACAATGTGAGCGCTACACTTTAAACAGGTGTAAAAATAATAATTTACACAATTTTTAAAAATCCTTCGAGATATGATTATATATCACAGGGTGCTCCGAAAAGTGTCAGATTTCGCATGGAATGCCCCCCATTCATATTCGTTGAATGAAACTTTTGCTAATATGTAAATTACCATTCATACATGCGATAATCAATAACAGCTTATTTTCTTTCGAATTTTGAATAAAGTAGATAATTGATTTTATTTAAATTTTATTTCTTCAAAATCGTTCATTTCTCGAATATTATCTTCATGATTCAATATAAAAAATTAAATAGGTATACATATTTCAGAAGTACGATATTTATATATAAAAATTATAATAATTAGTTAGATTGTTTTAAAATCGTTGCAGGTTCAAAGGGTTAAGTAATTCTTCTATTATTTTTGGCTTTTTCACATCCAGTTTTTGTTAACGATCCATGAACATCAAAATGATATGATACAAGTTGTACTTTAAATTAATTTTATGCCATTAGATTAAACTAGACAATTTAATAGTTTCAATTGGAATACATTTACGATGAATGATTTTAGACTTGTGTCCTTCGGACAAACGCAATTCTTTTTGTTTATACGTAAGAAGACAGAATGTTAATGCAGTGTGACTAAGAAATTATCGAAACGCGTTGAAAACGATGCTACAAGCAACGACCTACGCAAAGATGAAATCATCGATATTCGCATTGGAAATCTGACTTGAAAATGACTTATTTTGTAGCAAAATTGATAACGGATACAAAATTTCATATCGTGCTGTTACTGTTAGATCGACATAAAAATGAATGAGATTTTTAGCTACCTGTTTCGATACAGTTGATATAACAATTCGTTTAAAACGAAACCTGCTATTTTAGAAAACAAAAATAAGTTAAACGTATAATCTGTAATATTTTTAAAACAATATAATAAAATTGGTTGAATCCAATTTTCTTTTACCTTTGATTTGACAAATTAAAATACACAAGAATAAATAGTGGAAATAAAATCATTATCAGATTTGGTACAGTGATTTTCTATATTTTAATGTGGTATATTATAAAAACACAGTTAAAAAAATTGTATTCCAAAATAAATATGGAGGTATTCGAATGAATAACTTTGAATGTAATAGCATTGCATAAAAAAAGTAATAAACAATTTTTAATGCAACGTGGGTAAAAGCTCTTCTGTCGAAAATCAATTAACAAGCTTCCGATCAATTCCCGCTAAAAAGAACTTCATAAAATTTATTTAATTCGAATGAATTTCTGCACTTCGGTAAATGGAAAATAGAGTGATCATACAATGAATTTAATATTAACGGAATAAAATTAATTTGATATAGATTATATTAGCAATTATATTGGTGACCTTTTCGTGTAATTAATATAAAAATCATTCGAATTCTGTCGCAGAAGGATGAAAAAGGTTATCACAAATATGGCAGAATAATCCTAGATAACACAGAAACATCTTATGTCCATAGAACGTCCATGCCGGACGTTTCGTACATTCGGAGGATGTCCCGTTAATGCACATATGTCCTCTATACATCCCCGTTATGCTCTATAAACGTCGAAGGAAGGTCCCTGTTACAAAGCCGTTACTGCAACGTCCGAAAGTAACATTTTCTGTACATTGTGTGGACGTTTACAGCACTTTGCAGAACGCTGCGCTATCGTCTTGAGAGGCGCGTAAAACACCCGACATGGATGGAAAAAACGTCTTAAAGACGTTCAGGAAACCCTAAAAATGGACGTCTTTAACACGTTGACTGCCACAGTGAAAACGGACGTGGGTAGTCAGACACGCAGAAATCCTAATTATTAACAATACAATCAACTAATTTTCAAATTTAACTTTTCAATTCGATAGCTAGCATTATTAGCTTAATGTTAACGCTATCCGTAGTTTATTTTATCATTTCTTTTGTTAATTATTTGATTGTACAAAATTTCGGGTGCCGGTCACCCCGTGGTAGCCAACGTGTTAAGATACGTTGGCAAAATAATATTCCACGATTTAGCAACCGAAAGAAAAAGTCTAAAATTAAATATAAATATTCTCTATTTCGACGGATCCCCGTCCGAAAATTAAGAAACGTTTTATTTCAATTTTTAACGTTAAAAAATTGGCCTACTATAAGTTCACAGTGCTTCCTTTTTATCCAAAATAAAACCTTCTACTCTGCGATTCTATTCACGCTAATATATCAGTGGACACCTATTTCCTATCTCTCCAATACGGCAATATTTTAAGTTGAAATTATGAGTTTCAGGTTAAAAAACATTGAAGCACGAAGCTTTTTGTCGCCGCGAACGTACCCTGTAGGGTTAGGCCTGATAATAAATGACGGGATCGATAAAAGCGGGAAAAATAAATGGCGCTTTGTGGAACGGCTTTCATAGTTCTTCTATTACGGTTCAGATGGCGGCAGAAGACGACGTCTGACCACTCACGGTCTCGTTCTGCTTCTGAATAAGCTACTGTACGTTCGCGGAAAGACGGAACTGGTTTTATCGCGGGCACGTGAGCGCTCTGGGAGCGGCAGTTTTGTCGGATTCGTTAGGAAACGATGGTTTGTACTACTTAATTATTTCGCGAAAACGCTCCCCAACTCCCAAATAGTAGTTCTGCCATCGCCTTTTCTAACGGCTAAAACGAGGAAGTGAACGAACCAAAGCGAAACACAGCGATATTCTCTGCGTTCGTTTAACACCCATTTGTGGGTGATACTATGAAATACGCTTGCATTATTAATATTCTTTCAATTACTTAATTAGAAATCGTCGTATTAGGTAGCCCAAATTCTGAATAATAGAAATTACGAAACATTGTAAGAATAATAGAAATAAATGCTTCCCCTTTTTAAGTTTTCAGCGCCTTTAGCGTGGCGATCAAAATGTTAACAAGGAACGCGAACTAAGCCTTGCGCAACAGAGTGAGACAACCATATCACCCCGTAAAAATTCCACCACCTTTCATATTTCTTATCGGTCGTAAGATTCTTTTGCCTCCCATAAAACTGAGCCCGATATTGGAAAATCATTTGCAGATATCGTATGAAATATTTAGATTTATGCAGATTCAGAAATGTGAAACATTTTCGACGTCCGAGTACAAAATCTAATGCCTTTTGACGATATTAACCCTTTACACTCGGTGACACTCGCTTATCAAAACTTCGGTGATATTTCTCCACGAAATAGGGGGTAAAATATCATTTTAAATCGAACGGTGCGAGAAGGAGATAACTATTCTACTTAAATGACACTTGAAATAAAATTAAGTTTTCTCAGTTTCTTAAATTACATTTTTTAATGCTGCTTTTCGACACTATCTTAGCGAGGACAAAATATCGCTTGCAGAATCCTATTTCACGCATGCATTTTCTCGAATCTACTGTTATATAAACGAATGGAAATTTATAGCTGAACTTGATCATTAATTTCTTGCTCCCGTTGCTTATACCAACATAAAAGCAAGAAATTGGGAATTAAACGTAGCTTTAGACCGCTTTCAGATCAAGTTGTGCGTTTCGATCTCGGGTGATCAAACTTTCCACACTATAAGGTCTTGAACTTTGAAACTATTCGAACTCTATAACTCAATACTTCGGAACAGCTCGCAGCTCCCCGAACTCTATCTCCTAGTGAACTTATTTCTAACCATGTCGGGTTAATAATTTCACTATGAGAAAAATATTCTTGACAATGACAATTCTTGAAATATTCTGACCCCTGAATTAATTTGAACGGTACCGCATACATATATACAGGGTGTCCCGTAACTAGTGTAAAATCCGGAAATGGGGAAGTAGCTGAAACGATTCCGAGCAACAATTTCCTTTGCAAGAACGTCGAACGGGGTTTCGTTCTTGCATTATTAACGAAAAACACTAACCAATCACAGTGTTTATAGAGCACGCGCTCAGCCTCCGATTGGTTAGTGTTTTCCGCTAATAATTCAAAAACGAAGCCTCATCCGATATTCTTGCAAAGGAAATTTATTATTCAGAACCGTCTGAGCTACCCCCCCATTTCTGGTTTTTACACTAGTTACGAGACACTCTGTATAGCAGAATTGTTTTGCCAGGAAAAATATAGCACACCCTGGACAGTCGTTCGATCGTTGAAACGCAGCTAGAAATCTGTTACATTTTACCTTTAAGGATTGTCCTCACACAAGTTAAAACGTGGCTATTTCTTGTTCAAGGTTGCAGAGCTGCGCGATCCTGAATGTAGAGCAGCGACCAAGGACACCGTTTGCAGCTTTACATTTTGTCGACGAAAATTTCTGCGAATCCTCGGCCTACTGAACGCGAAACAAAGCGTTTCAATTCCTTCATCGATATTTTTCTCTCCTTTATGCGAAGCTTTTTAGTTTGAAAGCGAGGGCACATTTATTTATACCTTGGTGCATTCCAATGTTCTACTGCGACGGCCAGTTCGATAATAATAATAATAAAAATAAGGAAATGTATTGAAAATAATATACAACACCGAGAAAATGAACAAATAGGGAGCACATTGTACAACTTGTTTAATTTCCTTGTGTTACATAGCCTATAGTAATGAAACGAATTTAAATATTGTCCTGTTCTTTCAAAGTCTGAAGATTCTACATGATACTATATAAATTAATTTCCTGTCACTAAATGGATGCATCCTAGGGAGTAATATTTAAGCGTTGTAATGAATATTCGTTTTCCTGAATTAAAGCGAAAAGAAATGTCGCTTTTCTTGAACACTTGGATGCCTTTTTCAAGTCAAAGCAGCCAGAGCTGTATAAAAGAGGCATCGAAAAGTAGCCTAAGTTTTGGCAAGATATTGTAAATAACCATGGAAAGTATCTGTCGGAATAAATATCATGTACTTTTTTTTGTAAATAAATTTCTTTTCGCTTTGCCTAATATACGAAATATAATGTTTCTAGTAGCAGCAAAAGGGTTAAATCTCTAAATCTGTGATACAAAATGTATCTGTAATGTATTTCCTTGATTATAATTCCTGCTAATTTACGGTTAATTGCAGACAGATCGAATACAGTATTATAACGTTCGTTAGGTTATTCGTCAATTTCTCGATAATCAGCCTCGATTTAATTGAAAAGTTAGCTGCTGCTGAAGTCAGTCAACGCTTCGTCAATTTTAATGGAACCTCGACTCCGTGACAAATTGCGTAACTGCAAGTTTTACGTTGGGCTGTTGTTGGATCGAGGCGATTAATAAACGAAACTACGTCAGTTCCTGTCGACAACTCCGGGAACTGAAAGTGAAAAGTTGAGAACAAGTTTTCACCCTCTCGCTTCATCTTTCGCCAGGTTTTTTCATTGTTGTACCGTCTCCTTTTATTAATCTCCTTTCCTCGTCCTGATATTCTTCCGGGATCATTCTGTTCCGTTTTTATCATAACTTGCTTCGATGTCTCCTGATCGATTACATTATACTTGTTTGTCAAAATTCGTTCTTACTTTTATTCAATAAAAATCTTTGTATTTAGTCTTCTTTTTTTTTTTACATTATAAATCACTTCCTGTTGATCGATTCGTTACTAATTTTATTATGTAACTCTTATTATTTGTATCCTTTTAACTTCTTTAATGGTGTATTTATACGTATGTTACGTTCAGAAAATTATCAGATTACAGGCAACAATTAATTTAATTTTGGTTTTTTGTTAAAACACGTCGCACTCACGGGGTTGAATATGATTATTAACACTTAATAGGACACGATAGACCTAACATAGGTAACGTATGTCCTTTTAATATATAAACAGCATTATTTAACAATTATCATTTTCACTTCTTACATAAATCACGTGTACCACTATTTGTTTTCGTGTAGGATTTCGAGTTTGAAATTGAATTTTATTATTATTTTAATAAAAAATAATTAATTCAAATTAATTTAACATTAATTGATATCATGAATAATTCCAGTTTCGATATGTCAGATTACACACGATCTTTTTCACTGCAGCAATCTGCTAAAAGAAAAAGGTGAACAGAAATTTAAACGGTGTCCAAGAAATCAAAAAAGTTCGACAGTTTCTCAAACTTGAAGTATTTAATTTAAGGCAATAAGAAACAACTATTTTAACATTGATCTATACATTATAGATACGTGCATGGTCAAGAAGCTGCTACTGATTTCACAGTTAAGAGTGTAGATCCGGATAAGATAGAGAGGCGACGTTACTCAAATCGCATAAACTGTTATTTACTCTTCACAATTATATCGGAAGTATAGCGAAAATTTAATAAAAGACTAAATCCTTTTCATATCAGTGAATGGAAAATGTGTTAAAATGATCAAAATGTTTCGTAGCTCTTAGCTCGATATCATTCTCTAAAGATCGAGTATCTTATAATTTTATATCAAAAGATACGATTAAGTATGTTACCAAAAATCTTTAGAGAACAAAATCGATTACCAAGTCACACCACGAGGAGGTGGCTACGAACGTGACCCATCCAAATTATATTAAAATCTTACAAAAATCTTACAAAAATCTTACAAAAATCTTACAAAAATCTTACAAAAATATTACACAAATCTTACAAAAATCTTACAAAAATCTTACAAAAATCTTACAAAAACCTTACAAAAGCCTTACATTATTTTACAAAAATCTTACAAAAATCTTACAAAAATCTTACAAAAACCTTACATTAATTTTACAAAAATCTTACAAAGATCTTACAAAAACCTTACAATAATTTTACAAAAATCTTACAAAAATCTTACAAAAACCTTACATTAACTTTACAAAAATCTTACAAAAACCTTACAAAAACCTTGCATTAATTTTACAAAAATCTTACAAAAATCTTACAAAAACCTTACATTAATTTTACAAAAATCTTACAAAAATCTTACAAAAATCTTACAAAAATCTTACACAAATTTTACAAAAAGCGTACAAAAATATTACAAAAATCTTACACAAATTTTACAAAAAGCTTACAAAAATATTACAATAATTTGACAAAAGTCTTACAATAATCATACAATAATCTTACAATAATCTTATAAATATCTTAAAACAAACTTAAAATCCCTCGATGTCCTGGGATCCCACGATGTCCTGCGTTCCCACGATGTTCTGTAAAACGTAACTTTCAAATTTATTAGCATCTTAATAATAATTACAAGGGCCCTAACTGCTACTTTCTACTCTAAGTTTGTACTTGTCGTATTTCGAGTGATTGCCATCAAAAAAATTTGGAGGAAAGAAAGTTAAAATCAAGAAACTTAAAATGAAAAATTGAGAATAAAGTAAAGAGGAATTAAAAATCAAGAAATTTTGAAAGAAAAATTGAGAGCACAGATATTTGAAATGAAGTTAATTAATAAACGCGAGCAAAAGAAAAAAAATTCACTTCAATTCAAAAGTATTCCCTAGTGCACGCGACGCACTCACGGCCATTCGACAACCTCAATGACCAACACCTTCAACCAACAGAACCCTACCTTCGTGGACCAGAAGGTGATTGAATCGTGTCTTACGTGAACAAGGAATTGAATCGAGCCCAAGCGTACCAGCCAGTGAGGAGAGGTCGTCGTCTGCGAGGATCCATGATGAGACCCATATGCCTCTGCCCCCGTGTGAGGGGGGTCTGACGAAGGCGAGTCCCATCATGGACCCCGACCGAGATCGGGCAGTCTTGATACTACCATCGATCTAAGCCGCAGGCGCGCCCCGGGTACTAGCCAGCACCCCCGACTCGAAACCACCCCGAGCCACAGCACGATCAATCCCTTTTGGTCAACTCAGGTTTGGTACCATCGATGGAAGATGACTTACGATCACCAAGATTGCTAAATGGTCGATGACCCGCGTGCAGCCGGCATACACGAGAGCGAGTAACGCCGCGTCTAACTTCGTGAATACCGAACGAAAGTGAATTGTTGGTAAAAATATGAAAAATTAAAGCTACAAGCTAAAACGGAATGAAAGGCTGGCAAATCTTCGAGTTGGCAAGTACAGCTTAGAATCGAAAGTGCTTACAATTTAGGCGCAAGTTCTTCACCACCAGACCGTTTGGTGATGAAGAGCTTACGCCTATTTGCCCACCCTCCCTCCCACGTGGACTTAATTTAATTACAAAAATCTTACAACAATCATACAATAATCTTACAATAATCTTATAAGTAACTTAAAATAAACCTAAGATCCCTCGATGTCCTGGGCTCCCACGATGTCCTGCGCTCCCACGATGTCCTGTGCTCCCACGATGGCCTGCAATAAAGAACTTTCAAATTTATTAGCATCTTAATAATAATTACAAGGGCCCTAACTGCTACTTTCTACTCTAAGTTTGTACTTGTCGTATTTCGAGGGATTGCCATAAAAAAAATTTGGAAAAAAGAAAGTTAAAATCAAGAAACTTAAAATGAAAAATTGAGAATAAAGTAAAGAGGAATTAAAAATCAAGAAATTTGGAAAGAAAAATTGACAGCAAAGATACTTGAAATGAAGTTAATTAATAAACGCGAGCAAAAGTAAAAAAATTCACTTCAATTCAAAAGTATTCCCTAGTGCACGCGACGCACTCACGGCCATTCGACAATCTCAACGACCAACACCTTCAACCAACAGCACCCTACCTTCGTGGACCAGAAGGTGATTGAATCGTGTCTTACGTGAACAAGGAATTGAATCGAGCCCAAGCGTACCAGCCAGTGAGGAGAGGTCGTCGTCTGCGAGGATCCATGATGAGACCCATATGCCTCTGCCCCCGTGTGAGGGGGGTCTGACGAAGGCGAGTCCCATCATGGACCCCGACCGAGATCGGGCAGTCTTAATACTGCCAATCGATCTAAGCCGCAGGCGCGCCCCGGGTACTAGCCAGCACCCCCGACTCGAAACCACCCCGAGCCACAGCACAATCAATCCCTTTTGGTCAACTCAGGTTTGGTACCATCGATGGAAGATGACTTACGATCACCAAGATTGCTAAATGGTCGATGACCCGCGTGCAGCCGGCATACACGAAAGCGAGTAACGCCGCGTCTAACTTCGTGAATACCGAACGAAAGTGAATTGTTGGTAAAAATATGAAAAATTAAAGCTACAAGCTAAAACGGAATGAAAGGCTGGCAAATCTTCGAGTTGGCAAGTACAGCTTAGAATCGAAAGTGCTTACAATTTAGGCGCAAGTTCTTCACCACCAGACCGTTTGGTGATGAAGAGCTTACGCCTATTTGCCCACCCTCCCTCCCACGCGGACTTAATTTAATTACAAAAATCTTACAATAATCATTCAATAATCTTACAATAATCTTACAACAATCTTATAAATATCTTAAAATAAACCTAAGTTCCCTCGATGTCCTGGTCTCCCACGATGTCCTGCGCTCCCACGATGACCTGCAATAAAGAACTTTCAAATTTATTAGCATCTTAATAATAATTACAAGGGCCCTAACTGCTACTTTCTACTCTAAGCTTGTACTTGTCGTATTTCGAGTGATTGCCATCAAAAAAATTTGGAAGAAAGAAAGTTAAAATCAAGAAACTTAAAATGAAAAATTGAGAATAAAGTAAAGAGGAATTAAAAATCAAGAAATTTGGAAAGAAAAATTGAGAGCAAAGATATTTGAAGTGAAGTTAATTAATAAACGCGAGCAAAAGTAAAAAAATTCACTTCAATTCAAAAGTATTCCCTAGTGCACGCGACGCACTCACGGCCATTCGACAACCTCAACGACCAACACCTTCAACCAACAGCACCCTACCTTCGTGGACCAGAAGGTGATTGAATCGTGTCTTACGTGAACAAGGAATTGAATCGAGCCCAAGCGTACCAGCCAGTTAGGAGAGGTCGTCGTCTGCGAGGATCCATGATGAGACCCATATGCCTCTGCCCCCGTGTGAGGGGGGTCTGACGAAGGCGAGTCCCACCATAGACCCCGACCGAGATCGGGCAGTCTTGATACTACCATCGATCTAAGCCGCAGGCGCGCCCCGGGTACTAGCCAGCACCCCCGACTCGAAACCACCTCGAGCCACAGCACGATCAATCCCTTTTGGTCAACTCAGGTTTGGTACCATCGATGGAAGATGACTTACGATCACCAAGATTGCTAAATGGTCGATGACCCGCGTGCAGCCGGCATACACGAAAGCGAGTAACGCCGCGTCTAACTTCGTGAATACCGAACGAAAGCGAATTGTTGGTAAAAATATGAAAAATTAAAGCTACAAGCTAAAACGGAATGAAAAGTTGGCAAATCTTCGAGTTGGCAAGTACAGCTTAGAATCGAAAGTGCTTACAATTTAGGCGCAAGTTCTTCACCACCAGACCGTTTGGTGATGAAGAACTTACGCCTATCTACCCACCCTCCCTCCCACAAGTTACGCAAATCTTACATTCAATTACAATATTTTATTGTCTGCTTTCTACTCGAAATGACGGATAAGGACGGAAGGGAAAGACAGTGTTATAATTTAAGGCTACTATTACATTAAACTTAAAATTCATTTTTCATAAAAACATGTTAAAACTAACGTAATAACTTATCCGAGGTCCCTAAGTGCAACTTTCTATTCTAACATTGCATTCGTCTTATGTCAAACGTCTACCGTTAAAGAAATATAGATTAGAATTAAAGAGGGACGAAGAAATTGAGAATGCAGAAGCTTAAAATGAAATATTTGAAAGTATAGAAACTTAGAACGAATAAAATTGAAAATCAAGAGAAGCAAGAAACTTAAAATTCGTCCAAAAGTATCCTCGCGTGCACACAACACACTCGGACCATCCAACAACCCCAATAACCAGCACCTTCAACCAACAGCACCCTACCTTCGTGGACCAGAAGGTGATTGAATCGTGTCTTACGTGAACAAGGAATTGAATCGAGCCCAAGCGTACCAGCCAGTGAGGAGAGGTCGTCGTCTGCGAGGATCCATGATGAGACCCATATGCCTCTGCCCCCGTGTGAGGGGGGTCTGACGAAGGCGAGTCCCATCATGGACCCCGACCGAGATCGGGCAGTCTTAATACTGCCAATCGATCTAAGCCGCAGGCGCGCCCCGGGTACTAGCCAGCACCCCCGACTCGAAACCACCCCGAGCCACAGCACAATCAATCCCTTTTGGTCAACTCAGGTTTGGTACCATCGATGGAAGATGACTTACGATCACCAAGATTGCTAAATGGTCGATGACCCGCGTGCAGCCGGCATACACGAAAGCGAGTAACGCCGCGTCTAACTTCGTGAATACCGAACGAAAGTGAATTGTTGGTAAAAATATGAAAAATTAAAGCTACAAGCTAAAACGGAATGAAAGGCTGGCAAATCTTCGAGTTGGCAAGTACAGCTTAGAATCGAAAGTGCTTACAATTTAGGCGCAAGTTCTTCACCACCAGACCGTTTGGTGATGAAGAGCTTACGCCTATTTGCCCACCCTCCCTCCCACGCGGACTTAATTTAATTACAAAAATCTTACAATAATCATTCAATAATCTTACAATAATCTTACAACAATCTTATAAATATCTTAAAATAAACCTAAGTTCCCTCGATGTCCTGGTCTCCCACGATGTCCTGCGCTCCCACGATGACCTGCAATAAAGAACTTTCAAATTTATTAGCATCTTAATAATAATTACAAGGGCCCTAACTGCTACTTTCTACTCTAAGCTTGTACTTGTCGTATTTCGAGTGATTGCCATCAAAAAAATTTGGAAGAAAGAAAGTTAAAATCAAGAAACTTAAAATGAAAAATTGAGAATAAAGTAAAGAGGAATTAAAAATCAAGAAATTTGGAAAGAAAAATTGAGAGCAAAGATATTTGAAGTGAAGTTAATTAATAAACGCGAGCAAAAGTAAAAAAATTCACTTCAATTCAAAAGTATTCCCTAGTGCACGCGACGCACTCACGGCCATTCGACAACCTCAACGACCAACACCTTCAACCAACAGCACCCTACCTTCGTGGACCAGAAGGTGATTGAATCGTGTCTTACGTGAACAAGGAATTGAATCGAGCCCAAGCGTACCAGCCAGTTAGGAGAGGTCGTCGTCTGCGAGGATCCATGATGAGACCCATATGCCTCTGCCCCCGTGTGAGGGGGGTCTGACGAAGGCGAGTCCCACCATAGACCCCGACCGAGATCGGGCAGTCTTGATACTACCATCGATCTAAGCCGCAGGCGCGCCCCGGGTACTAGCCAGCACCCCCGACTCGAAACCACCTCGAGCCACAGCACGATCAATCCCTTTTGGTCAACTCAGGTTTGGTACCATCGATGGAAGATGACTTACGATCACCAAGATTGCTAAATGGTCGATGACCCGCGTGCAGCCGGCATACACGAAAGCGAGTAACGCCGCGTCTAACTTCGTGAATACCGAACGAAAGCGAATTGTTGGTAAAAATATGAAAAATTAAAGCTACAAGCTAAAACGGAATGAAAAGTTGGCAAATCTTCGAGTTGGCAAGTACAGCTTAGAATCGAAAGTGCTTACAATTTAGGCGCAAGTTCTTCACCACCAGACCGTTTGGTGATGAAGAACTTACGCCTATCTACCCACCCTCCCTCCCACAAGTTACGCAAATCTTACATTCAATTACAATATTTTATTGTCTGCTTTCTACTCGAAATGACGGATAAGGACGGAAGGGAAAGACAGTGTTATAATTTAAGGCTACTATTACATTAAACTTAAAATTCATTTTTCATAAAAACATGTTAAAACTAACGTAATAACTTATCCGAGGTCCCTAAGTGCAACTTTCTATTCTAACATTGCATTCGTCTTATGTCAAACGTCTACCGTTAAAGAAATATAGATTAGAATTAAAGAGGGACGAAGAAATTGAGAATGCAGAAGCTTAAAATGAAATATTTGAAAGTATAGAAACTTAGAACGAATAAAATTGAAAATCAAGAGAAGCAAGAAACTTAAAATTCGTCCAAAAGTATCCTCGCGTGCACACAACACACTCGGACCATCCAACAACCCCAATAACCAGCACCTTCAACCAACAGCACCCTACCTTCGTGGACCAGAAGACGATTGAATCGTGGCTTACGTGAACAAGGAATTGAATCGAGCCCAAGCGTACCGGCCAGTTAGGAGAGGTCGTCGTCTGCGAGGATCCATGATGAGACCCATATGCCTCTGCCCCCGTGTGAGGGGGGTCTGACGAAGGCGAGTCCCACCATAGACCCCGACCGAGATCGGGCAGTCTTGATACTGCCAATCGATCTAAGCCGCAGGCGCGCCCCGGGTACTAGCCAGCACCCCCGACTCGAAACCACCCCGAGCCACAGCACGATCAATCCCTTTTGGTCAACTCAGGTTTGGTACCATCGATGGAAGATGACTTACGATCGTTAAAGATCGATGGATGGTAACTCGCGTGCAGTGCACTTACACGCGAGCGAGTATGCTGCGTCTAACATCAAGGATACCACCGGACGAATAAAGAAAATTTTACAGAAAATCAGGGAATTAGGAGAAAATTTGAAAATAAATGGAAAAATAATTAAATAGGGTATCGTTGAGTAGACGAATGCAAGTTAAAATAGGAAGCGCTTACAAAATAAACGCAAGTTCTTCGTCAGGTACCGGTGACGAAGAACTTGCGCTCCGTGCCCACCCATCCTCCCA
The DNA here is from genome assembly GCA_943735885.1 of Stelis phaeoptera. Classification (NCBI taxonomy): domain Eukaryota; kingdom Metazoa; phylum Arthropoda; class Insecta; order Hymenoptera; family Megachilidae; genus Stelis; species Stelis phaeoptera. The sequence continues at coordinate 4,965,777 of OX030939.1, read as the reverse complement.
CGCACGGTGTATACGGTATAAAATACTGGCTTATCGTGATTGAATTCAGTTTAAATTAATTTAAAACTAACGCATTTGTCGTTTATAGTCTTAGATGTTGATTAATTAAGCCGATAAACGTAAAAGTAAGAAAGGGAATTTTCTTTACCCGAAGTAATTGATCAAATCCTAAACTCATAGTCAGCTTAACACATTAACTGCCATTGAATTTCCATTGAAATTAATATCCTTTCAATGTCTTAATTAGAAATCGTCGTATTAGATATTCCAAATTCTGAATAATATAAATCACGAAGAATTGTAATAATAATAGGTAAAATTTGATCGAACTAAATGCTTTGCTTTTGCGAAATACTAAATAACGTTGCTTGTATCATTTAATTTTCTGAAACAAATAATACTACAGCAGAATTTTGATAATTTAAAGATACTTCGTTAAAAATACCTGTGTAAAATAGAAATTAATTTAAAATAAAACCCTGAAAACAGGTTACATAGTTGATACCATATAGTCTCAGAAATAATGGATGAATATTAAATAATCAAATTCTGAAAGAAAAAACCACGATTGACATCGTAATCTTCGAAAGATGTGATAAAATCAAAATTTCGATGAAGCGCTTGTTCAAAATATTTCAAACACGTTGTAATATAAACCGAAAAAGTGATAAAAAGACGATATTAAACTCGTAAAATATCGAGCTTAATATTTCACCGTTAAAAATAAAAAAAAAAACACCTGTAAACAAAACAAAAATGTAAAAATTCCATAAAAATTTCGATAAAAATACCTGTGTAAAATAGAAATTAATTTAAAATAAAACCCTGAAAACAGAATACATAGTTGATACCACACAATCTCAGAAATAATGGGTGAAAATTAAATAATCAAATTCTGAAAGAAAAAACCACGATTGACATCGTAATCTTTGAAAGATGTGATAAAATCAAAATTTCGATGAAGTGCTTGTAATGTTTAAAATATTTCAAACACGTTTGAAGTAAATCAATATAAATCGAAAAAGTGATAAAAAGACGATATTAAACTCGTAAAATATCGAGCTTAATATTTCATCGTTAAAAATAAAAAAAAAGACCTGTAAAACAAAACAAAACAAAAATGCAAAAATTAGCGAGCATAGTGACGATAAAAATGACTGTCCATCCGAAGATGGACAATCATTGAATAGTTCCCCTCTTCTTTGGCAAAATTTGCCGGGGCTCTTCGGCGTATAGCCTCTTCTTTCTTCGGCGATCAAGCCTCACAAATATCACTCGCGAAATTTTACGATTGCTCGGATATTCTTTCGATTTGAAAAATTTAGAAAATCTACCATTAAAAATTAAAAAAGAAAGTATTCGCGAAACTAAACCAACGATTCTTTGGAATCGTTCAAGAATATCCGAGCGAAAGAATTAATTTTATTTCACTTCACACTTCACTTTAAATACTTCATTTTTGCAGTCGGGTCTAGTACCGCGACTACGACTTACAAACTAAGGCTTGGCCTGGCGAAAAATCGAAATAAAGAATATTTAAACATAATTTTGTTTGCAATTTGATTTCAATTTTCGATTTTTCAATGTTTGATACCCCAGATACAAGCTTCTCACGTGTTTTGATCGGAACGAAAAGAGAAACGTGAAAGCTTGCTCTGGCCCTGCCTACTTAAAATCTAAACCATTCACACCGGAAGTAAACTACCTGCCTGCCTGATGCTATATTTAAAAGATTTGGCAAAAATCATTCGCACCAACACATACGCTCCACGATTCTCACACAAACCACCCGGGTGCAAAAAAGCCTAAACCTAGGGAGAACGTCCCGGGACGCCTCCGACACCCGAGTTCAAATCCTCATTCGCACTCTAAGAAAATCATACCTTTATCCTGAAATCGACTGACAACCGACAGTGAACATTGCAAATGTAAAAGCTAATCAATTCTTGAATTCTATCAAATATCTAATAATCTAAATAGTAATTTTATCAGATTTTTCATCGATACAAGTCCCACAACCTAACCACACACACACACATGTGGAACTTATATCGATTTTGGTTCACTATCGACTTGTCAATCGCCAAAAGACTTAAAACTAAACCGTGTTCACCTGCCTTCGTCCATGCGAGTACATCTAAGCACTCGCCATGGATTTCGGGCATAAAAATGAACACGGCCAAAAGAAATTTCACCTACCAGCTTTCTTCATGTTTGCTGAAAATCCTGAGCTAAAACGTATGATTAATAACAGCTAACAAAACTAATACTCGTACGCTTCTCTAACTTAATAATTTTCATATCAAAGTATCGCGAAATAAATTTTTCTTGTACATGTTTTGTTTTGTTAAAACTTTCAACTCTGAATTTAGAAATGAATTCAATTTAGAAACTAAATTTAAGAAATGTACAAGAAAAGACCCTAGCCTGAGCTAAGATAAATCAAACACAGAGAAACAATTTGCACGGATATTATTGTACGATTGTAGAATAATATTCGTGGTCACTATGCTCGCTTTGAAATAGATAAAAATTACAACCAGTTCCCGTGTCGTTTCGGACCATTCGTCCTACGACATGATGGGAACCGGAGGAACTGTAAAGCATGCGACTCACCGATCGTTGACTTGTATCACTGCAACCACCATGCGTCTTTAGATTCACCCAGAAATGACCCATGGTTGATCAGTATTGCTCGTATCGTTCCACCAATATTGCAACCACCACGCGTCTTTCGTTTGAACCAGAAATGACCCATGGTTGACCAGCGGTGCTCGTACCATCGTCGCAGCATTGTCCATTGCGTGATTGGGCCATCCAGATCCACCGCAAGAAGGTCCGTTCTTCTGAAAATTGATCATTGAAAAAGGTTAACAAGCTTCTTTTATCGATTCGTGTATTGAATCGTTTAAATTGTTTCGTTTTGGCATGCAACCGCTAACGAATTTCTATTTATTCACATGCACGTACGAAAAACAAGCGTTAGTAACTTTATAAATTATAAACACGTAAAATTACGGAGGAAAACGTGCACCGAATCATACAACCACACATACGGGTACATATTTTCTATCATATTAGAAATTATAGTAATATATGCCACAACACCGGGTAAATTAGTGATATATAATGTATACACGTGGATAAACGCGTAGGAAACCACGTGAAAAAATTCCGTAATATACGTTAAAACGTGAAGAGAACCACGTGAGAAAACTCGGTAATAAATATGTATTTACATGCACAAACACGTAGGTAACCACACCAGAAAAGTCACTAGTAATTGTTTAAACACATAAAAAACTTCACCACAGAACACACTAATGTATCCATGCACGTGTATCCAATCACATAACCGAGCACACCAGAACACATTGTACGGATGACTAGGTAAGCAGGGAACCACACCAGGAAATGCACCCATGTACCCCCATGCACGTGCACCCCACACATGGTAACCCATGGATGACCACATGCAACGTATGTCAAAATTGATAACTCGTACCGGTGTGTGATAGTCGATTAGATGTGAACACCTTGACAGTCGCTGGAATACTGATCAAGCGTGACCTCGTGCAAGGACGAACCGTTAAAACAAAAACTCATGCTGCTCGGTGTTCTATTATCTCCTTAATCGGCTTTGCTTACTCGAAACAAAAAAGGGTATTCACCTTTGTTTGCACTTTGGGATTATTCTACCGAAACTTATTTCGTTATAATTTTCAATTTTACGATCATTTGTTAAATAAATTATTGTTATATATATGTATATTGAAATGAATTTAACACTCAACGTGTTAAATAACCCTGGCTAAAGTATTGATACTTTCAATTTAATTATCCTTATTTTCCAAATTTGTTATTCCTTCAAACATTATTTATTTAATCTAAGTAAGTTCGACAAAGAGATTGACAAAACTCCATTTATCTAAACGAGAAATGAAATACTTTGTACACTCGAAAGCTTCCCTTACTGAAAATTCTATCCCGAAAAATCTCATAAAATTCCCTTCGACCTTGTCCTTGTTCCGCCACGCTTTTTCTCGCCCGACGTTTTTTGTTCGCGCCTTCCATTATCGTGGATAATTTCTATCCAGTCTCATTCCTTTTATCTTCTTTTCTCTCTTGTTTCTGTTACAAAAGTTTCCTTCTCGCGACGATTCTTTTATTTCAATCCTCCTTTTTTCATTGTCCCCATCCTGTTTTTTTCCCTCCTACACTCGCTTTTTCTCTTTTCATCCCTCAAACTTCTTCAGTCATGATTTCTTTTTTTTTCTCCCCTTCAAACTCCTTAATCTGACCATTTCTTTGTCTTGGCATTTTTCGACGAAACGAAGAGGGAGAGAGAGGAGTAGAAGGACGGGTCTTAATCAGATTCAAGAAGGGCGAGGAGGGTAAATAATTAATGCGAATAAGATTACAGGACGAGATCTCTTCTCGGATAAACTTTCTAATTATCCAACGTCGTTTCGGGACCGGATTTTACCGTTCCTTACTTCTTTCCTAGATACCTATCGGTTTCTGGATTCAGTTTGCTTTGCACCAGTTCCGGATACCAAAGAAATCATCTGTCTGCGATGAAGTAGCTTTAACCCTTTCAGCACAGCTGAGTGTTTAACCCTGTTATGGTCTTCCATTCAACCATACGAAATTTTGTATTTCAAGAACGAAGAATCAAAGAAATATAGAAATATATTATTACGTACTTTATGATACGAATATAATTAGATTCGTTGTTACATAAAATACAAGTTTCCATTATTTATTATTAAAATGGACATTTATTATTTAAAATGGACATTTGCCCCTAAATGCTATCCAGCTGCTCGTTAACTGATAATTTCAAATATTTTTACAACTGACGAGGAACTAAATTTTCGGAAATTTAATATTATGTATAATTATTATAATTGCAAAAACGTAACTGAAAGCTTTTGTGGAGGCGACTCCTTTGTATTAAGATTTTGAGAAGATATACAAAGGCACATACAATAACTCATATTTAGAGCAATAATAAAATTATCCTACCAGTTATTTCGTAATATTAATTTTTGTTATTAGTTGTGATTTCGAAGCAATCAACTTTCATGGTTGATTTCTATCATTTGATGCCCTCTTACAGCACTGGATCGAGCCAATACACCAATTCTCAACAATACTGGGAGTACTTATATCCATTATATAAATAACTGAAAATTTTTCTCAAGTACATTTTCATCCCAAATTATGGTTTTTAATAAATTTTGTATCCTGCATTAATTTCTAGTTACTGTTAACTAGTACCTTCGAAAAATCAAGGATAGTGTATAATTTAAAATGAATCAAAGTTGTCAAATTCTTATGATTAATTAAATTTGATAAAAACTATGATTGAAGATATTAAAAATAATTCTTACAGCAAGACGATTCCAACAAAATTTGCGCCCTTAAAAACTGCGTATGTCGTTCGCAATTTTTAACTCATTTCAATTAAACAATCTGTTCTTTCCAATGGTCCCGTTCATTAAAAGCAACAAGCACAACTCAACGAATTTCACTCTGCACGCGTGTCATTTTTACACTCTGGCACATTCCAATTATTTTTTGCTCTTTTCTCCTGGTTTCCAATTTTTTATTTTTTTATTTGTCCATTTCATTGTTGGATGCTTGGACCGGTGGCGATTTGAATGCTAGTACGTCCAACAAACATTTTTAATTAGTCGTTGAGCGACAGCTACGACCAACTGTACCGTACAAAAACTTTGTTTAATTTCATTCATACTTGATCGTAATAAAAAATAAATGTTTCGTCTTGTACTCGTTACATGTATATGCAATTGAAAATTGTTCGATTCGGAATAGATGCTCGATGCTTTGATAAATTTTCCAATCATTTAGATCTAGTGTGAAGTTCAATCTATCAATTTATTTCGAACCAACACTTTCGAATACAAAATTCTGGTAGAATTTAGAATGAATTCTGTTTGATCATATTAATATTGACAAGAAATATTTATAAAATCTATAATTACATAAATATCACAATTTACAATAATACTAATAATAATTCCTTTCTCTGAAAGTACAGACTTTTTTCCTTTATCGCAATGTGAGTTTTCTGACTGAAAAGCAGTTATATGTTCTGTTTAATGCTGGGGCCACATTTACGTCTAATGTAATGCTTAATGTGACAGTTCACGTGTAATTGGACATTCACCGAAAGTGATTAGATCCGTTTAGTGTTACACTTGAGTTTAGTGTCAAATTACGATAATTGTCACATTAAGTATTAAGTATTTTTGTTTATATCAATTAACGTGTTTTATATTAGACGTTAACGCAGATGTGACCCCAGCACAAAAGATATTCTATCAATCGTAAAATATTAATAAAGGAAACTGCCTTAAAAATGATAAAAACAGTTCCACGCACTTTTATTTCTGCGATACAATATATTTTATTTCCCATTAACACTTTGACTGCCACGCTGAAGCTATCGAAGAAGTTTTATTAATTATTTATCATTTTAAGTATCTATTACGAGTATTTCTGATTAAGTAAATTATACAATACCTAACGATATAATTAATGGATTTCTATCGAAATTCTAATGCCAATCAAATGTGTTAAAGATAATCAAGGAAATTGTTAAAAATTGAAAAATTCGTTCAAATCTATGAAAGAGCAAATCAGATTTATTTCGTTGAAAGCACGTTTTGTTTCTACGTGTTTATTCGGTATCTAATTTGACGTATTTTGTTTCCAACTATTTGCCCGGCTCCCTAGTATTATTCAGGACGAAGATCGATAGGGTTGTTCGCCGGCACGGTAATTGTAAGGGGTTGGTTCATTTTACGTCGAATCACGGAAGTCTACGAACTCTGGTTATTATTCGAGAAATTCTGGTTATTATTCGACGACACACCACTTGAAACACACCTTGATTTAAATACACCGTCCATTATTACTTTATCTCTCTACTATTTCACACGGCAATTATTTCTCGGCTCTCATGGTATTTTGTTTTCTACCAATGATATTTAACCCTTTCGCCCCAAAGAACTTATATATATATACATAGAAAGTAAAAATGTAGGGGAGTGTGGAGTCGAAGAGGGCGCTTGAAAAGAAAAGTGTTCTTTTCAAACTCTTCTGTTTATACCGAGGAGGCTATAGTTCTGAAGTTATTACGAACGAACCGTGACTGAAGATTGCACACCAAATGGTACAATGCAACTTACACTGTTTTAGTATCATAGTAAAGACACGGTTTAAAAATTATTCTCATACCATAACACCCCAGTGATTCCAATCACCGGCGGAATGACTCCTATTATACCGCTAGATAAATTCACGTCCGCCAATGATACGTTCGCCAGGCGGGTAAACATCGGCCAAGAAAATAGCCACGGTATTTTCCTTCGATCCGCAACATGGCAAATTTACTCGGATGCTATTTATACGAACGCTCGCCGCTTTTAGTTCATGAACAAACACGACCAATCGGTAGAATTCCTCGAATAATACTTCGATGCTTTGCGTGGAAGCGCAACGATCATCCCAGGTAGAATAAAGGTATTATTATTATTTTTTCTTGCAACTTTAAACTCCAACTTCGATACATCAAAATTCGATTTGAAATTCTGCTTTTTGGAAGCTTCGCTGAAAGGATAGAGTGGATTCGGTCGTATTCAAAAATACTACGAACGGAATGGGCTAATAGGTTCCTTTCGAACATTCCACCGAAATACCCTTGCGTAACAAGACACCGTGTCTTTATTCATTTCAGTATTCAGAATCGGTGTCGTGGTTATGCTATCAGCGGCAAACGTGGCCACCTGCGTTTCCACACCGGCAGGCATCCGCGGGTCATTTGTCATTCGAAATAATCGGACGATCCGGGTTGCGCGGCTAACCGCTTCGTTAATCCAATTTCCGTGATCCACTTTGAACGGAAACGGTAAAGGTCGAGAGTAGTTGGCGGGGTTTGGATATCGTTAGGATGTCCTTGGCTACGTGAAGCACGAAGATCTTGCTGGCTAACGTATCAGGATAACGTTTCGGAGTACTACGTTCTTCTTATGAGTATCGTGATACGGTATTAACGGTAACGGACGTTCCATGGGGGATTCGATGCGAGAGGATATTGGGCAACTTATATTTTGACTAGCCGTACCTATAGGATTATGCGAACGTTATGGAAATGTACGATAACGTTCCGGCGATAGCCATGGCTTAATGTAATTTGTACGAACTTGTAAGGGATGATTTAAAATATTACTTCAACCCTTGCCCCAAAGTGTCTGAGGTTTTCATTGACCCTCGTCTAACAAAAGCCTAAATAATCTCGTTCGTAGATTATTTCTTCGTACACAAGCGCGATTGAGGGTTTTTGGATTTACAAGGGGAGCTTCGGATTGGAATCAGATGGATATTAACTATTGGATCGTACTTCGTGCGTTCGTCTTGCCCCTTTCTACCCTGCTTGTGCGTAAATGCGACGACATTTTCAACGTTCGGGTTGTTCCAACGCGAGTCGCGATTTTTCGGACCCGGCGTGTCCGTCGTTATCCTAGTTAACGGGTCTTCGATAGAAGAATGCGAATCGTCACGCGAGCTGACTACTTGAAGTAAAGATATGTTGATATCAAAGACAATAATTGCTGAATATAAATTATTCACAAAGGAAACGTAAAGTCTGGTGGCTTACGCAAGTCGGAATTCTGCTACAACCCTTAAAGGTTTTTTATTACTGCGTAATTAATAGAATAAGATAGAAACAAATGAAAGATGGTAAGGTTATGAATTTTGATCCGGTAAACTTTGCATTTCGCTACCAGGTAATGAAATCCCCGTGTAATACGATTTAAGCAATTAAACTCGTTAGGGGATAATTTAATACTCCACTGAACTCTAAAAGCTGTAATCATTCAAGTATCTTAATACCGAGAATAATAATAATATTGCTGAGTGTTTTGTGACACTTGAATGATATACAGAACGAGGCACTTAACTTGATCACCTCGAATAACTTGCGAATTATGCGTTATACAAAAAATTGCCGCTATAAGGTTTCATGACATCAAGGGTGGCATCATGCGATGTATACTTGACTTCTTTGTTGGTGGAGGCGTTTAGGGGAATTTGAAGGTCGACTTTGTTTTCTTAAATGGTATGTCTAGTTTGAAAAATCATTAATTTCTTAAAGTAAATAATTAACGAAATATTAATGAATTATACTGCTAAGTAAAAGTATATCGATATGCCCTTGGTACCTAGGGGAGAGCTGTCTAGGCAGAAAGCTAAGGCTTTAAATCCCACGTGTCACCAATCTTCTGAAATTCTGGATAGATTTCTGATATTCATAAAGAAGCATAACATTAGAAGTCCTCGTTTCACTAAGGAAACCTTATTTCCGTGCGTCACCGATTTCCTGGACGAATTCTTGATATCTTATGGGGAAGCATAATGCTAAAAGTGAGTTCATGAATGAAAAATTTGAAGTCCTCGCTTCGTCAGTTTCTCGAAATAAGAATTGAAAGTCTTAAATCCTAGAATTGACAGTATAACTAATTATCCATTTTGGATGAAAGATATTAATCGAAAGACAGACTATCTTTGCCTTGAAACACGTAACAAATTGCTGATAATAAAAAATATAGTTTCATAGAGAAACAATACATTAATTTAGAAAAATATTTGGATATTCTGTAAAGTTCCATCAAATCAAAAGGATTATTTTCGATCGTTAAAAAAGTAATAGCGCGAATACACCTATGTATGAAGAGTCATATATTACACGTCACGAAACATGTTAAATGATGGTGGTCATCGATTTATCATAATCGTCAGGGGCGACAGATAAAGTCAAACGAAGTTTCGAAAGATGAAGCTGACAGATTTTAGAATACGATATCTGGATAAGAAAGCAAACGGTAATGAGACAGAGGTTGGTTTTCGATCGTGGTACCCTGTCGACTACTTTTCGATTCACGACGTAATCGACATGATTGATTCGAGTATCCCGTGCGATTCAAAAGTCGCTTGACATGCCGCTGGCCGTTTTGGTAGATCGGGCGAGGGGATTTCGCGTCACCCACTTTCCACGATAGCTCTCAGAAACTTAAATGGATGAGATATTTCAGTGCTCGACGGACTTCACCGGCGGGTAATATGGATACATTTTGTATTCCCGTCCCGTTCGCTCTATCCTTCTGTCTTGGTTTCAGTTTTCGATCGAGCAGGACCGATTTAAAATCCCCCCTCTGATCCGACCCGACGAGTTCCAGAAGTTTCAAGTACACGATACGAAAAGGAGCTACGGGTCGAATTATTTATCCGTTTGAAATATTCAAAACGCAGATGATCCGCAATCTCAGTTTTGTCTCGTACCCGGCTTACTCGGGATTTCGTCGAACGAAGAATCTCGATCCTCTTGACAGCTATTGATACGGCTATAAATGTAAAATAAGGAACTAAAATGTACGGATTCGTCTTACGATAATGTAGGAATATTCAAATCCTCGCTTTGCGTACTTAAATGCGATATCGCGTATTGGCCTCGATGATGCATCGCAATGAGTTATGATAACACATTACCGCTCTATCTTATAGCTAAATTAGGAAGGTGTAACTTTTATTTTCAATTTTGTTTATTTTACGTGTATCATTTCTAACTCCCACGATTCCAACTGAGTTATATCTAAGTTAATGATAATTTAAAATGTATTAATTGGTCTTCACAGCAAGTATCTAACTCAGGCAAGTATTATATATTATTCCGTGTCTAAACAAACTCTAGCCCAACTTTTAACGAAATTTATTTAAAATATAAAAAGTTAAGCATGTGGCACTCGATACAATTCTTTCATTTCTTAAATTCAACTTACCATTAGCAGCCTTGTGTAAGTAACGTATTTTAACGCCACATGGAATTTTTCCTTTTAATTAATTGCCGATATTAAAAAATAAAATTCCGGTAAAATTAAAGGGCTGATTTCACGACCTCCACAGCCTCACAAAGTTTCATCGTAATTAGAATTTCCGGGATGGGAAACCGATCTTATTGGCTGCCGATAATCCTCATGTCATAGTAAACGTGTTAACCTCAGCCATTCGTTCGACAAAAGAAAACGAACGTCAACGAGAACATGAAAACGCGAACAAATTAGCCGTCAGCCCTGTCTACAAACACGGAATTCGAACAGACGCACCGAGGTGGACACCGCTGCGCCCATTTTTCCTTTCTAACGGTCGTGCCACGTTTTTCTTTCTTTTATTTTCTCTTTCTTCCTTTTCCAAATCCACAACCAGCCAACTAGGGTCGTTCGATCGAGCCGCAGTTTCAATTGAATTACGTAGTATCGGCTTGCACAGGCTACGCGGAAACTTTCACGTGGGGATTGAACGAGTGCTGTGCGGTTTTAACAACGTATTCCACGATACCGATGTTACGACGCTTAATCCTTTCGTGACAAATACGACGACTACTTTTGAAACTATAAAAACTACAAAGAAAAAAAGCAGGACTGTAACATTTAACATTTAACACTGGTATTGTTTGATATATACGTATAAAACGAATCGGTGAAAAATAATATTTTGTTTGATGAATGTATTCCTTCGCTAACTTTATTAAAAGATAGACTAATTGTAAGAAGTTGTGAAATATTTAGTTAAAGGGTCATTCTGTTAACTATACCTTAAATAAAAGATGTCTATAAAATCCTTAAATAAAATTTTCCTACAAATATTTGAAGAGTCCCGAGTTTTATATATAAACTTTAAACCCCTGAATAGCGAATCTGAAACAATTATGACCCAGACTTATAGAAAACGTGCATCGCGGTATTTCAACCGTCAGGCGATGAAATTTTGAATCGCCAAACCACCGTATATTGGACGAAAGAGTATTTAGAAGTTTAAAATGAGAATTAAAATGAGAAATAATTGAAAACTCGGGGTTAATATAAATAAATGCAATTCTGCAACATAAAATGTATCTTATTCGATAAAATTAATTTTTTATATTTTTCGTACGTATCGTAGATTTGCTAAGAAAGAGAAACTGACCCGAATTTTTTTCATTTTGGTAAATAATTATTACTTAATCTATCATTTATCGATAACAAAATTTGTTTTTATTCATAATTTAGCTAACAGCCTTCGAGCTTCGAAATGTATGTGTACTCAATTATTAAATGAAGGGATTAAAAAAGCATTACTTCGAATCCTGATAGCATTCCAACTCCGAATGAAAATATAGCCCACTTTTAACTCTATTGTACTCGAATTTCCCCTTGAAAATCGTCGAACTTATCATATTAATTTAAAAATCGATATCGATGCCTTGGACAATGATACGATGTCCCAAATAGTGTAACACGACCGGGTAATAAACATAAAAAGTACGGAAAAATTCACACAATAAGCAACTCAGTGGATAGCGATATCTTAATTAGTTCCTGAGGCTGAATAAACTGCCGGTCGCCTACTAATGAGGAGAGTACGGGGGATTTTACCTGGCCGTCTCTGGAACAAAGAGAACGGCTGGAGCAACTGCCAGTCCCCTATTTTAACAGATTGACGACTACAGTGAAAGCGGACGTGTCTAGTCAGACACGTTGAAATCCTAATCATAAAGAATACAATCAACTAATTTTCAAATTTAACCTTTCAATTCGATAGCTGGCGTTATTAGCTCAAATGTTAACGCTATCCGTGGTTTATTTCAACATTTCTTTTGATAATTATTTGATTGTAAAAAATTTTGGATGCTGGTCACCGGTGACCCCCGTGGCAGCCAACGCGTTAAAGAAACTTGTCTATTTGTTTATCCGTTAACACGTTGGCTGCCATGGGGGTCACCGGTGACCGGCACCCGAAATTTTTTACAATCAAATAATTAACAAAAGAAATAACGAAATAAACCACGGATAGCGTTATCACTGAGCTAACAATGCTAGCTATCGATTTGAAAGGTTAAATTTGAAAATTAGTTGATTATATTCTTAATAATTAGGATTTCAACGTGTCTGACTACACACGTCCGTTTTCACTGTGGCAGTCAGACGTATGCAGTCAGACACGCTAAAATCTTAATTATTAAGGACGCAGTCAATTAATTTTCAAATTTAACCTTTCAATTTGACAGCCAGCAATATTAGCTTAATATTAACTCTATCCATGATTCAGTTCTTCATTTCTTTTCTTACTTACCTGATTGAAAAAAATTCGACTAAAGCTATGCTTCTCAAACTAAAGATTGTAAACCCTTTCCTTTTCCAAGAAACGAATTGTAAACCTTGTCTATGAATAAACTTTTACGTTCGCCCTTGTATCCTATTTCCTTCACTCCTGTATCCTACAGTCTTCGTTTTTCCATGAACCAATTCCAGCTCGAAGAAACTGCCAAACTCAAAATTGTATCGTGCATCGATGCTCGACGGATCACGAACGAATCGGTTGCCCTCTGATGCCGTTTATACATCCGGTTTCCATGAACTTTCGTCCATTTGATTTTTCCGGTTTCCCGAGCTTGGCCAGGCGCACGACACGCTCGGACGTGGTTCGTCGTGGGTTGAAATTAAACGAGGATGTATTCTGTGCCGACCCTTTGTGACGGGAGAACTGGGTCGAGATCCGTGACTCGATTCGAGGAGAAAAGTCGTGGCCACTGCTTCGTGGTTACGAACTCGTTATCGCGTGTACCCTGTGGAATAAGAACACGCGGCGAGAAAAGGAAGCGGAATGTAAATTTGTGTCTCGGAGACGGGGAATTGAATTCTGCCTGCTTCTGCTAAAGATTGATTAAGAGCTGCCACCGAATCGGAATCAAAGAAAGGATCCTGGTTTTCTTGGTACGAAAGACGCAAGTTGGATTCGAATTCGTTTTAAGCAAGGATCGAATGAAACTTGAAATTTTCAATTAGTTATAAAATAATAGTGATTCTTTTTCTGTTCTTCTGTGTTTCAAGAAAAAACGTAGGAAACTTTTATTTCCCTGAAAGTGGAAAAAAGCTTCAACTGAACGGGAACTTTATTCCTTATTCTGCGTTAAAATGGTCAAAATTAAAAAGTTAAATGATGGTAATTACAAAGATAATTGTAACTTTTATGTTTTACTTTAAAATATCTGTTAGAAAATATGCAAACCGACTGAACATTCATCAATCGGATAAAAAGTAACTGTTAGAATTGAATTTTCGTAATAGAATCAAAGCGTCGTTGTAAAAAGTTACCGTAAAATAGGAAATAAGTGGTTTAGTAAATAATTTGCATTTCTAGAAGTTAACAGTTTCATTTGATTCCTGATTTTAACTATTTCGATCAGAATATAATAAATGAAGAATAAAAATTGCACGATTCATTGCATATTTATAATAAATAGTAGTAATGTAGATCACAAGAATTATTAAAATGATTGAACAGTGAATAATTAATTCATTAAAAATGACCATTCAATTTCAGATAGAATTAAATTAATTTTCTTCAAGAGTCTAGAATCCTTGTTAAAATATTATTATAATTGGATAAATTATGATTTACGATTTTGATATGGGCAGCATTGTGCGGATATTGTGTCAGAATTGCAACGGTTTAGCACTGTGATATATCACAAGAACAATCATTGTTATTTCAATGTAAATAATTTCGAAGTTTGATTCAATTAATGCCGATGGCGTGGTGTGTAATATTCATCGTGGCCGCGGGGAATGTTGTGGCCACCCCGGCGATTCAAATTAATTCTGTTAATCGCCGCGTATAATATCACGAATTGCTGACTATTGATTTTCGTGGGTTCGGTAAACATTATTCGTGCGTGTGATTTAGACATTAAGATATACAACTTGGGATTGTATGTCTGTATCTATAATAATAGATTTTTGGGGATAATTTCAAAACATTGTTTGCTTGTCTGTGTACTGTATATTTTTGTCAATTAGAAATTATTTCATTAATTTCCAGCAATTATATGCTTTATCGAAGAAGCTTCAGAAATAGCATAAAAGTACTACGCTAGATAGTATATTAGATCATGAAAGAATCTATTAAAATTTTAACGTGGTACCCAAAATGTTTTCAAATATTTTGTTGTAACACTCTTGATAATTAAGTATATTTTTATATCTTATTGAATGCGACTGATGTGGTCGTCGTTGTGAATTTAATTGGTTGAAGTAATTTCAAACATTAACTGTTACTTAATAAAGAAGAAAAAATAATCAAAGGCAAAGAAAAGTCAAAGGCATCAGTAATTCATTCGTAATAAAAATACTGTGAATATTAAGATGCACAGTTATAGTTTACGTCAAAGAAAGTTCATAAACATATGTATGAGACATATTGTGCAATGTTCAATGTACGAATAACTGATCCTAATAAAATATAAATTAATCACTGAATAATTTAAAAACCACCGATTTATGATTATAAATTATAAAAATTATTTATGTTCATTGATTTATCTTAAGAATGATTAACGATTACATTTAATCATCGATCATTACAAATGATTGTAAAACAATCAATAATTGTCCAACACTGAACCAGGATAATATTATTATCGAGTCGAAGTTTGGGGTTTTAATAATGGTATTTTTCATAAATTTTGCTTGTTATTTTCACAATATCTCATTATTTCTATTATTCATCATTTCAATTGCCTATTACAAGTATTTAAACTGTCGTTCACATACGAGTAACGTGTCAATCAGATAGTTAAATCAATCATTATACTCCATTCGTTACATAATTAAGTTCCACGAAAGATGATACAGAGGGTTCTATACATTGAAAAATCAATAATTACGGCACGATGGCGAAAGAAAACTCGAACAAATTCGTTGGGGCCGAAGATGCAGGCGAACGATCGATCGGGGCATTATTAGTTTTCAGTGGCGCGAAAGGAAGAGCGAAAGGGAAACGAACAGAGCCATAATAACATCGTGCATCCTAGAAATGCAGCCTAA
The DNA here is from genome assembly GCA_943735885.1 of Stelis phaeoptera. Taxonomy (NCBI): domain Eukaryota; kingdom Metazoa; phylum Arthropoda; class Insecta; order Hymenoptera; family Megachilidae; genus Stelis; species Stelis phaeoptera. The sequence continues at coordinate 4,949,827 of OX030939.1, read as the reverse complement.
GATATTTCGCGATCTGTCGAACTGCGAAATGAACCGAGACACATAAATTCTCTTCTCTTTCCAATAAAAATATTCTTATTTCCCTGACGATATTCTGCCATTCAATTTTAGCCAACCTCAATCGGCTTTGGGTTGTTTCCATTTGATACGTCCTGATAAACATGTTCATGAATATCGAGGTTAAGTAATTTTTTAAACGCGAAAAGAAATTGCAAGCTTTGAATTCGTAACTTGTGAATGAATTATTTCTCGAATTTGCTGACACAACAGAGGATTCTATATATTTTCAAATAATTATATCAAAGTGCATTAAAAGATGCTTAGGCTAAAAATTTGGCAATGGACCACAATAGTTTTTATAATCAAAAAAAAAAAAAAAATTAACAGTGTTAATACGTTGAGAGCCAGATGTTTATTTAACTTCAATTTGAAATTCAGAGCAGAATATATTTTGCTTCATTGCACCTGCGTAGTTAAGAACTTTCTTAAGTATTTGAATCCTCAAATAGGGTTTGCGGTAAAAAATTACGTAAAATAGGTCACCCTGTGCAGCCTAGTAACTACAGATCAGTGTAACGCAGCCCAATCATCAAGAAAAGTAGAGTAAAAAGAAGAAAAAAAGGAGGGATATTACTCGCAGTCCCCGATTCCACTCACGATCCAGGAAAAATGAGAAATCGAAGGGCGGGTCAATGATATGCGTTCCTGTCGCGTGGTTTCGACAGGAACTATTTTCCAGTTTCCCCTGGCCCATCCCCTACGTTCACGTCCCTCCTCATCTGCATGGCGGTCTGATCATCCCGCCTCTCTGCTTCCATTTATTTCTCGATATTTGAATGCCGCGTCGCGTTTATATCGCTTCGGTTAAGAGCAAAGTGGCTAAGGGCATAGTCGACGGAATTAGGGACGATTTTGAAAAAATTAAGAGGGAAAGATGTGGGTCGCGATGCTGACACCTCGATTGAAGGCACTCAGCTCTGAATAGTAATTGAATTCAACAGGAGACTTGTTCTTCAATCGCAGGGTTTTAGTGGAACAGACGTGATATGGAATATTTAATAGACGATACAAATATTGTTTGTAAGCTTCATTTTTAATACGATAACCCATGAAGAATATAAAGGGTACCGAAAACCTTAATGCGATAAAAAAGTAAGGAAGAGAAATTAAAGAAAACAGAGTTTTGGATCTAAAAATTTGTTTAGGACAAACAGTGAGTAGCTATAAGATTATGAATGCTACCAGACTGAATAATTTTTAAGATTAACCCACGAAATTTTATACTTTCTAATAGAATTTAATAGAAGAAATATTATTATTGCAAAAAATTCAGAAGTTTAAAAATATATTTTTAATATGGTTATGGTTATGATACTTTTTGTATACGAGTATTAATTTAAACAGAGTGAAAGGAATAAAAATAGTGCTCTTCTCCAATATTTTTTACATTATTTCAGCTATCGTATTACACATTAATTAATATATGAGAATTGGTAATTTTACAAGGTGAATTGTAGAAATTTCCATATTTCTTCAGTAATCTCTTTTTCGATATAAAAACAGTGCAAAATCAAAGGGGATATTAATTTCATAAAATATGCGACTATCAAAGTGTCCTATTGAAACAAATATTTATATAAATAATAGATAATAGACATTGTAAACGGTATGAATTTTTCGGATAACTACTATGTATTCTGCTCAATGTCTAGTAGTATAAGTAGCTCATTGGTCAGACGCAGCGTATATTCCATATTCCATATTTCCATAGTGATCTCTTTTCCGATATAAAAATAGTGCAAAATTAAAAGGGATACAAATTTCATAAAATATACGACTATCAAAGTGTCCTATTGAAACAGATATTTATATAAATAATACATAATAGACATTGTAAACGGTATGAATTTTTCGTATAACTACTATGTATTCTGCTCAATGTCTAGTAGTATAAGTAGCTCATTGGTCAGACGCAGCGTATATTCCATATTCCATATTTCCATAGTGATCTCTTTTCCGATATAAAAATAGTGCAAAATCAAAGGGGATATTAATTTCATAAAATATGCGACTATCAAAGTGTCCTATTGAAACAGATATTTATATAAATAATAGATAATAGACATTGTAAACGGTATGAATTTTTCGTATAACTACTATGTATTCTGCTCAATGTCTAGTAGTATAAGTAGCTCATTGGTCAGACGCAGCGTATATTCCATATTCCATATTTCCATAGTGATCTCTTTTCCGATATAAAAATAGTGCAAAATTAAAAGGGATACAAATTTCATAAAATATACGACTATCAAAGTGTCCTATTGAAACAGATATTTATATAAATAATAGATAATAGACATTGTAAACGGTACGAATTTGTCGGATAATCAACTACTTGCGCTTAACGCTGTGTCCAGTAGTATAAGTAGCTCATTGATCAGACAGCTCGAAATTTTTACCACAGAACAGCAGTAATTGTTTCATAATTGTCATGGAATTGTATAGGAATGCTCGAGCACATCGGAACATAAAAGCTACCAACAAATACATTCGAAATAATGATACGACCATAGAGACATACTCACTTCGTATACCAATTCTCTTCTACCATATTATTCAACGTTCGATATCGCGTATCGTTGAGGACGTAATTTTCTTTTAAAGCGTGGAATTTATATTAAACGTACGTACATACGACCGATTCTGCAATCACAGCGACATCAGTTTTACTGTCTGCTTCACCTCGACCTCATTTTTTTAATAACTCCGACGTACTCGTGTTTCACTCGATCCTCGCTTTTTCCTACTTAAAAAATATCAAACAGAGAAATTGACGTGATTCCGAGCTTCGTGCTTTCCATTTCAATCGCGAAACGTCAGCGAAGCATTTAAATATCTAACCATCCATCGTTTCGATAACAAAGTAAATTTCACTGGCTAATAAATAATACAATCTCGACTTTGTCGTTTCGACGTATTAAATGTATTTATTTCTCTGCGATTGCAAACGATATTTTGCCTGCGATGAATCTTTTTATTTCTTTAATATTCAAGAGGGTTTATTGAAAATTCCTACTGTCATTATATAGTTATCGGTATTTTATTTTGAATTAACAACATGATTTTAATGATATTTAATATTTTCTTTTATTCCTTATTTCTTAATTATTCAGCTTTTTAAACTCATAATTGGAACACTCGGCGACCTCTATAATGATTAACGCTTTAATCAAGAATATTACAGAATATCAATTAAATTAATTATCCTGTAATATACCTTGCCAGATTAATGGTAATTCAAACATAGTATCAATTAAAATATTATACGCATTCGAAATTTTTAAACGGCAGATTTTCGTATCTTGGAAAAATAATGTATTTAAAAGAATGATTTGAAATTTAGAGAATAAAAATGAAAAGGGGTGAAAATTAAATTAAATTTTTTAAATCACGAGCTTTTCATGATTTTTTTAATAATTTATGGTAATTACTATTTTAAGTATTACTATCTAATAATAATTTTTATTAATAAATATTATCATCAAGCAAAATTTATTCGTCAAGGTATGAAGCTTTACTTTCGAGTTTCATAGAATTTACAGAAGTTTAACTCTGTCGTTACACGAATTCCATTTTACAAGAAAACCTTAAGAATCATTTATTACCTTAACAATTCAAAAAATGATTTAAGCATAATCTAATCAGACGAAAGTCGTCCTGAACTATTTTCTAGTTTCGTTATTTAAACTGCAAATCAACGCTTTCAATATTCTTTCGTCAAATACACGAAAGTCTTGCGTTTAAAAATTTCATCGCGAAACAATTAAAATACCATGGTATATGTTTTCGAGTTGTGGGTCATATTTGACCCGGTTTCATTGTTCGAGGACACACGTATGAATTTTCATCAAATTTCCGTCCACTGTCCGTCGTTGAACTTGATCAGCAACGTTATGAAATATCCTGTACGGGGTCAGAGTCAAATAAAATGTTCCTTTTCCTGCAAAATCCTCATGGCGTGACTTGATAAAGCTTTCCGGAGCATCTGGTTCTTTCGTTAGATTGCTCCAGGATTCTGGAGTGCGAGCCACTCAGCTGGGCTCGCCAAGATACCCAGCGGGCTTGGTTATTGGTATTTAAATTTCTTCAATTTCAAGGAAATGGCGTTGTCGCTTGTAGGTTAATTACACGCCAGCGTAGGGCTCCGTCGACTTTATAATTATTGTTGGGAAAACGGTGTACGTGACTGAGGAAAAGTCCCGGTATCGATAATGCCGTTCTGCCATTTTCCTGTAATTAATTTCCTTTTCGAGCATACCGTTACGGAAGGGTCTGTTTGAAAATTCAGAATCACAAACGCCTGTTCCAGTGACAAGACGTTTGGCGATGTTAAAAGAACAATTTTGAAAACTGTTTAACGTTCATTGTTATTTAATTAATTTCTTTGTGATAGAAAGATTGCAGTGTTGCATAGTCTTTTTGCTTATATTCTTCTTTTTATTTCTATCCTGGTACGTTATATTCGATTTTATTAGCAGAAAAGGGTTGTTCTCGAGTCTCAATAATTTCAATAATTTATATTAAAAAGTGAATTCAGAACAACGCGAATTAGATTTGAATAGATTATTAGACGCGAAAGGTTCGATTATCGGCGCCGATATTACACCTTTTGCTGTGAAATATTTTCAGGATGATCGCTTTTCAAAAGTTTCTATCGTAGCGAAAGGCTGAAATTTTCACAATCATTGAAATGTATGCAAACGTTTCAATTGCAACGAAGCCGGTTTACTTATTTCTCGGTCCACTTGATCATTCAAATGTAAATCAGCCACGAGCGTAGAAGGTAGATTCATTCAGCAAGATTGAATAATACTCGTCGTTTTAACCCGTCACTCTCTACTCCTTGGCCGTGTCTCCCTTTCCTCTTTATATCCTCTTTTGTCAAGTCCCGACCCTAAGGGATTACTTTTTTTCTTCGTTTCATCTCACCGTTTTATATCGTGTAACGTTATTTTCTTACGGGCCTCGTACATTCGCCTGGAAAAAAGGAACTTTTCCACCGTACGCGTTCGCCGATTCTCCGTGGAAATCAAATTTATTCATGCAAAACACGAAACAATTGAAAATCTGACAAAAAAATTCTATCGTTTTTTCCCGTTCACGGTATTGCGTTTAGAAATCAATTTATGTTATATTCTTCGCCATTCCTCGTGGATATTTATATAGTTTAAGCAAAAGTGAAAGAAAATAAGCTTTTCAAAGACTAAAGAGTTAAGTTCCTCAGTTACCAAATCTATTAAATAAAATCTTTGAAATTCTTTATTTCATTTCAGTAGATGTAGTCATTGTAGTTTGTAGTTTAAAAATATTTACAAAAATTAAGAAACTGAGTCACCATATTTTACCTACTATGCTAAATTATCTTTTACAAAAACCTAGTTTATTGTATCATAAACAAAAGATATTAAATCATGATATCACTATATGTTTTTTTTTCTTTTTTACATATTTAGGGTATAAACGTACCCTCTGGCTGTCATATAACATAAGCCAAACTGAGATTTATTGAGCAATAGAATACCATACCGAGACACCAAAAATATTCATAAACATTACCAAATATAAAATATTAACAAAGAAGATTGCCTTACAAGCGATGGAAATTTTTCCATATCGGGTTATACGTAACGCAATCAAAACTTTACCGGTTCTTCGATAAATAAGGATTTTACTATATAAATTTTCTTAATACTTTTCCCACGAATGGCAGTCCTTCTTAGAATATTTTTTTAGACAAAATAAGAATCATAGGAATAACAAAGCTTGTTCGATCTTTTAAATTAGAAACGATAGCGACAAATCTTTCGAACGCCATTTAGATAAAGGAAACTCGGTCTTAAGAATAATGAAAATTTCGTCCATGCAGGCGTGTACGGATTTCGCCGTTCAACCCGCAAATAATCCTAGTGTTACATAATGCGTTCGAAGTAGGAAACTTTGTCCGCCATATCGAGAAGAAGGAACTTCCGGCTGCATATCACCGAGTAACAAAGTTTCCACGACGGAATGAAATTTAAATGAAGTCTTAATAATTTTTCCGCCGTCACGTCGCACAGAAAGGAGAAGAGTAGAAGGAACTTTCGCCCACAGATTCTCATTTGTAACTTAGCCCCGATAATCTGCTTCAGAACTTCCGGTGATACTTTGTAAATATTTGAACGCGTTAGAAACGATTCACGGTTTCCTATCTGGCTCTATCTGGGGGGAAAGAACAATAATTAGACGCGAATTCACGAACAAAAAGCTGTGCTTCGAACGGGGGAAGAAAGTTTTCGATCCTTAATGATAAGAGACGTACCAGTGCGTTTGGCAGAAACGAGAATTGTTTTATTCGAAATACAATAATATTTCATAACTGGTGACTCAGATTTTCGTGATTTTCAGAGAATTTATTGAGGCGTTCAAATAGATAAAGTTCTAAAAAATATTAACGAACTTATTCGAATTAAAATGTTGGTAATATTCCCTAAATAGGTTATAAAACTCAAATTTTCTTGTGTTTCCAAGTTATAGCCCTCCAAGAATATTAGGGATTCTACAATACTGATTTACAAAGGTGTTACGCTCAGGATAATAAACAAAAAATTAATCAGAATTATTTTATAGTATACCCTTTAAATATCAGTACAAAATGCAGTTGAGCGTCAATAAATTATCCGAAACAGTTGGGGCCAACGTGGTTCAAAAATCGAGCAGTCAGAATACTTAAACGTTTACCATATATACTTACTTAGTTTATAACTATAGAAATTAAGTCTAAAAATATTCATTGGATATAAGAGTATTACCGCTATCATTTGGAATGTGCTGTATATTACGTGAAATATCAATCCAAGTTTAAAGAAACGCTTTGAAAATACTTTCCTTCAAATACAGCGACAATGCAGTACTGGTTCGGATAACTGACGCTCTACTCTAGCCTTTTCAAAATGGTGAATTTACGGTCTACGTAAAAGCTGGACATTCCCACAACTAATTTCGTTGCTTGATTGCTTTGAATATGGGCGTTCGGATTTTTAAGCCACGTTCGAAATTCTTTTATCATCCGATAGAAGGTTGAAACGAAGTGGAAAAGCAGCAATGTGAGATGGGATCCGGAAGGATAGGTTGGAAGATGTAAGAGTTCGAGAGCGGACCAAGTGCCCGAAGACAGAGAGGATAGAAGGCCACAAAAGTAGCGTACAAAGGTAGTTGTGGGGGCTGGTCGAGGCAAGTAGAAGGATGGTAGGTGTCTGGCAGAAGGTGGAAACCGACAGCACCAGCACGAGCACCAGCCAGTGCTGAGAAAGCATGGCACAAGCCCGTGAAAAGCAGCGATCCGCGAGAACGATACAACACGAACAGCCAAGATGGCTAACGTCGTTCCTGCCCTACCCTCTTCCCTTCATCATCCCTCCACCCTTTTCTCTCTGCGGTCTTTTTCGGTCAACGAGCAGTTTCGCGTCGGTGGGAAAAGGATCGAACATAGGGCGAACGAGTATTTGCAGAGGTATCGTTAACACTGGTCGTCAAGGATCGTGCGTCGATTAAAGGACATCGATAGGCATGCTGGTTAACCGAACAGCGGCTACAAATAGCTTTCATGGGAAAGAAAGAAACATTCTTTGTCGGTGTTAGGACTTGAAGGTCAAAATTAGAATTTCGGTAAATTTTAATTTGAACTTCGTTTGCCTAAAGCGGATGTAAATAGCACCCTGAGGTGATAACTACATTTCAATTTCGCACCCAAGTTCTCATCTCAAAATTTCACTTTCAACTTCTCATAATTCATCTGCGATCGACAGGTCCGAACTAGAATTTAAATTTCGACTCGGGACGCGAAATAACGAAAGCTTCTCGATCATTGCTTTCAGCCAGCAATTTTTCAGCGCGAGCATCCCGTCGCCAGCGTTTTTCTCGGTCGCTCGAAGGGTGCCGCGAGCAATATCGCGTCTACGCACCACCACATTTCCGTTGGCCGCTTCACCTACTCGGTTAACAGACAGACTACACGAAGAGGAGCCTTCCACCACATCTTCGGAATCGTGCTCGTCCTCGTCTAACCTGAGTGTCCGGAGTATCGCGTCATCCCTGTCACTTTCTCCGCGCGTTCGTTCCGCGTCTAACCAGGGAGCGCCTGCGCGTGGAAACGGCGCGAGGCGTCGGCGTCGTGCCGGGGGCGTCGCACCAACGTCGTCGGTCAACCGACCGACCGTCTCAACCGAGTGTTCTACTCTCGCCAAGCCAGTATCAAGCCGGGAGCCGTCGAGAGGGTTGTTCCATCTCCGTAATCGGCGTTCAATGTTACGCTCTCACCCCACGTATTCGACGATTAAACGTTAATCGGCCAGACATCCGGTACACGCTCGACGACCGAGCCGGACACGGTGTTGGCGCGACGGTTGCTGGTCGACGTTTCAGGTGCACTGCAGGCCAGCTGAACTCACGGGCTGGACGAGAAAAATGGGGCGTACGCCGAGCCACGAGAGACGGATCGATCGCGAAACAAACGTACGTTGGATGGACGACGTGCAGTAACGTTTGTCAAGCGGAAAGCAGCGAAACGTAGGCCAGCAGAGAGCCGTTCGGAGGTCGCGTCCGTGAAAATAGTCGCGCCATACTGCGGTGGAACGCGGTGCCTGATTTTTGCGTGTCGTGTCCTCCTCGTACAGAACCGACAGAGAAAAGGATAGCGTGGCGAACGTCGTGACAGTGCGCGAAACGTTGAACCATTCGGACCAACAAGGGAATATAACGCGAGTTAACGGTGCGTGGGTGAAAGTGCTCGGTGTCACCGTGTATTAGGAGGTCGAGGTCGTGTCACGTACAGAGGCACATCGACGTTCGAAAGAATTACCGAACGCGTTTCGAGGTCAGGTGATTTTATGTCGATTGAAGTTCTCGTGACCCTGGAGGATTCGAGCTACGGGTAATTGGGCGAACAGCTCGAGAACACCATAGGAGGCCTATCTGCGAGAAGAAAACGGTGACATACAGGGAATCGACCAAGTGGAGGAGCTCGAGGGGTGCTTGAAGAGACGACGACGTCGAGAGGACAGACGGAGAAAGTGTGTCACCGACGTGGTACGAGGCGGCTCGAGGTGCCTTAGGTTAGGTCGCCGCTAGACTCCCTCCATACCAAACGACGTTGGTATAACGCAATTTCGTAAAATTCTAATTTCTCCATCGAGTAAAGAGCGAAAATCATCAACGATGATATTTAGATAAATGAAACTTTCTATCAGCGAAGATCATTAACCTAAAAACAAAAAGGTTAAAAATAAGCAACAAAGAAGGGAAAACAACGTGTAAATAATCGAACGACTGCTCGGACGAACATCTTCCTAACAAGGTTCCATTGGTTCAACTACTGGAAAAGTGAATTGATTAAACGCGGTCTAATGTTGACTCTCTTACGTACCAGTGGCTGGAAAAGAATCATCAGCATCAAATTGTGCGTAACGTGATCGTGAAGTGATACTCTTTCAAAAAAGCATTCGGTCAATTAAACCGTATCAAAAGTGTGCAGCCTCAACGTTGTGTGATACTGGTGGTAACGAGTGGTCTTAGCGTGTCCAGTGTTATCCAGCGCATATCCACAAGTTTCGACATATCCACTTATTCTATACGTTAATTAGCAAAATAATACAAAAACATATCCAGCTATTCTCGCGTCTCGTAGCTGATCGATTGCCCTATTGATTTCTGGCTTTCGATTCGCTCGTCCCCGCTGTCTGCGTCTACGATAATCGCAGCTGATCTTTGCACGTCCAGCACGACGAGAGATCAAGAGACAGCGAGAAGATTCGTGTGCAATTCCACACGGACGTGTGCACAGTCACTCTCTCTTTCCGCATTCGTCGCCCACGCTCGCAGTCGAAGAGGATCGGCGCGTGCGTGCTCACGTGCGAATGTAACCGGTACAACGTGGCTGGCGAACGGGTACCCAACGAGCAGAGCTGATCGACTCGCGTTACACGCTCGGCTTTGACAACTTTACGAGCCGCGCTTGTCAGCTCGCCAACGGCTGAAGGACGACCGTATCTGGTGATGTGACGAACAAGAAACACCACCGAGTAACCGTTCAAGCGACACCGGTGAAAATCGCGTTCACGAACAATCTGATGAACATCATTTAGCAACGAACCTAGCTACGAACAGAAAACAATGCATCTCTCGCAGGTGACCACCAACGTGGGCGTGCTGCTGGCGTTCCTGGTAGTGTTGCTGAGCCAGGTAGCCTTGTCCTTTGTATTGGAAGGCTCGTCCACCAGTTATGCACAGTTCAGAAAGTGGAACGCAGGCCTGAACGGCACGTTGGAGTTCGAGTTCAAGACCGAACAGGGCAACGGTCTGTTGCTCTACACGGACGACGGTGGTACCTACGACTTTTTCGAGGTGAAGTTGGTCGAAAGCGCGTTAAGGCTGAGATACAACCTAGGCGGCGGCGCCCAGATCGTCACCGTCGGCCACGATCTCGGCGACGGCCACTGGCACAAGGTACAGATCACCAGGTGTAACGAGAACACCACGTTAACGGTGGATGGTGTCAGCGCCGTATCGACGTCCCGCGGCAAAGAATTCGAGTTTGGAAAATTGACAGGGAATTCCGATGTCTACGTGGGCGGTATGCCCAGCTGGTACAACAGTAAGCTCACGTTGCTCGCGCTACCGAGCGTGATCTTTGAGCCAAGGTTCAACGGATTCATCAGGAACCTTGTGTACGCCGATGGGGAGAGTACGGTGCCTAAGAGGCAGGAGATGAAAAGCCGAGATGCTAAGGTAGGTGAATATGTTCGTCAGATATTTGAAGATTCGTCAGCTAGACAAATATTGACGTTGCGTTTTAATTCGCAAGATGTTTGTATTCGTATGTATTGTAGAACATACAGGGTCAGTGGTATAACCGGAACGATTTGCAATTCGAACATAGCTTGAGATAAACGAAAGTTTTAAAGAAAAATGTATAACAACGTGTCTTCGTTTCTTCACAAGTTCAACGGTGGCCCTAAAATTAAAGCATTTCTTCTTTTGGAACATTGCACACAAAAATGGGTTAGGGTACAGTCTTAATTAAATAATTCATGAAGTATTTCAAATTTCTCATCCATCTACTTGTACTGAATATTATAAAATATCATGTGTTTTCATAAGATATCATATTTAATCAAACAGTATCGAATTAATATTATTTTTATTAACATTATCGAATTAACAAATTTTACTCTTCCATCGCATTTTCCAGCGTTATTAGGTTGTTCGTTACGAAGCGCAAGAATTTGTAAGCATAATCGACAATTTTATTATAAACGAGCGAATTCAATCAAGAGATACTAACGTGGAAAGTTTCACAGTTCACAAAACACGACAGACTTTTGATTGTAAATACGATATCGTGATTATTACCCTTAACGACGCCACTAAAGCATCGTTGTTTGCGAGTCATTTTCTCGTGAAATGACTTGGCAAGTAATTTCAGCCTTTGAATAATATGATGAAACATCGCATGAAATCGACCGATAGACGAAGATGAGGAAAAGTACGTGGTACAAGCTGCTCTCTTACAAACGGCCAGTATCTTTCTGACAACCTGTATCTATTTGTGATTTTGGGGGAAGAAAAGTTTCCATTGCATTGGATCGCGTGCACAATCCAGACAGCGTCGGGGAAAAACGTCTTGGAGGCTGGATTATCCTGAGTCAGTTGGAACAGGAGATAAATTGTGACATTGACTCGGTATATTTACTGTCGCCTTTAAATAACCGCTGTGCACGTATATTCTCATCTTGTTTTACGCGTTTAAGACGTAAATGCTTTGATATTTATACGTTATTGCGTTTTAGCGCGGTGAGTTATAATTAATCTTTTGCGAACTTGGAAACTTGAAGTGTTATATTTTGAGAAATTCGGAAACATTGAAATATTATGCAATCAGGAATATTCGTTATTCATATTTTTTGCAATTTTTCACAATTTTCGACTAATAATTCCCAGAAATCTATAAATTCTTACATCTATCGATGCCTACAACTTTTGAACAATCGAAATTTTGTCCAAATTGTCAACCCCGACCAATTGTAATACTTCTAATTACTCGACAAAATTCAAGTCGTTGCGTAATTGTTATTTAAAAAGCTTAAAAGTAAATACTTAAAGCTGTCATCAACATTTTAACGTTGTACAGTCAATTAGTTGCTTTGGCGGACTAACAATTCGCAAAAACATTCCATAACGCGTTCAAATTACATTTAGACAAGAATTTCTTGCGTTCAGGCAAATCTCAGCTAGCAATTAAAGCAACGTATTGTTACGCACGTTGCTGATACTATTTTAGCTCGTCGCAACACGAATTTCTATTCTATTCTTTCCAGTTACCCGTAGAATTGCTTTCCACGTTTCTTTGCCTTTGAAAACGGAGTACCGCGCAACATTTGAGGCAAGCGGTACTACGAATGCGTTGTTAATCAAAAAGAAGAAAGGTTTGTCTCTCCCTCGTTATTCATTCAGACGCAACCGGCCGCGTAAATCAAAACCATAAGCTGCGAAAGTAGTTAAACGCTCAAACAAGCGCGACTGTCTGAGCTGTACGTGTCGTAACTACTTAAATTAAAGAGTATACACTGGCGACCATAAATATGAAAACATAAAGTGACCTTTTTCTTTTTAAATATCCGATAAAAAATATCTAGAAATAATAGTTTCTTATTTCAGAATGTGTTTTATTAAGTACTTTATGAAAAATAATTCTTTTTCACAAATTATTCGTGTAAATGAAAAAACAGTTTTACGATTCACCGTGATGAGAATATCAGCTTGAAATAGCTACTTTTGTGTAATTAGAAATAATCAAACCAGCAAAGACCAAATATTTTTGAACAGTTTTTATGCTTAATCATAACTGTTTAAATTTTGAAACTTGTTAACAAGTAAATGAGAGAGAGTAACAAAATAGAGGGAACGTGTATTAGCAAGGCACGATTTAGGTCGTATTATAACGTAATTTTGTGTAAGATGATTCCAACTTTTGACTGGCAGTGTATTTTATGATTTTAAGAGGGCTATCCCGTTTCTATCGTATAATATACTTAAGTTGTGTTTATCCGCGTATGAATGAATCATAATAATAATAATGGTGTACTTCGACGTACTAATCTTATAAGAAAAGCAAGGTTCCATGAAATTTAAAATCGTCTGGAACACGTATGACACAATTTTGTTTTTATGAATATTATTCTGAGTGGCACATATACTGGCCATTATAAAAGCGGTGTAACAATTCTAAAAATATTAAAATTTTTGGCTGAACTTCCGAAAAGCTCCCACATTCGATTTTCTTGATCTTGACGTATGTTATCAAGGACACCCTCCTGAGTAACATTCAATAGGTTTAAGCCACCGATTATTATTTACTCAAAAGTTACTAACAAAGAAAGATTGGAAACTGTACTATGGTTATCACATAAATTTGAATCTTACGAGAAACGGAAATATTTGACTAGTACTTGCCACATTTTGGCATGTAAATATTTTCAAATAATATAAATACGACAGTATAGTCTAACGTTCACGTGCGAGGTTTTCCATTCCATAGTTGAAATGATTAAAAGTTAGTTTAGATTATGTTGCCACGTATCACCTGCAAAATGTACATTCTGTCTGTTTATTTTCCGAATTAGCTAATAGTGTAGTCTGTGGGGGGTACCCCCCCCCCCCCCCCCCCCATTCATAACAATTATATCCATAGAAATACTCAGATTTCAACAGAATAAACAATAGCCGGCGACTTAATCCTATTGAATGTTACTCAGGAGGATGTCCTTGATAACATATGTCAAGGTCAAGAAAATCGGGTGTGGGAGCTTTTCGGATATTTATCCCCCAATATATTACACACACACACACACGCATAAAAAAACAATAAAACTTTGCCCTAAGTCTATGGTTTACAAGATAAACGCCGGGGGCCAATAGCACCGGCCACCTTGTATATCAATGAAGCTTAGTGAAATCGAAGTACCTATTAAGCTTCAAAGCACCCATGTAACTCGCAAGGTAGCGGGTTAACCGGGTTACCCGTTACAGAACATCGACATCGTCAGGTTAGGCGGATTAACCGGCATATTATAGGACCGTATACTATTCGGGTTCCGGGTTACAATCGCTGGTTTTGACAACGTTAATCCAGCACGCATACTATTTCGCTCGAACGATCGCCGGGCGTACAAAGGCCCGGGCGCGAACGTAAGCTGTCCGCTCGAATACGAATGAAATACGAAGGGACGAATGCAATCTCGAATGGTCCCCGACCGCGGCCAGTCGTTCTCCAAAGGCATCCAAAGGATGGAACGGGGAAATACAATTTCTGGCACGTCGATAAATCCAAGTCGTCCGCGGGCATTGTGGCGAAGGCGGTTGCACAGAGGGGCGTCGATCTAGGAAGAACGATAACGTCCGCCGAATTACAGAATGCCACGAGGGGGTTCAACGTCGACCGGGCAAAGACGACGATCCGTCTGACGGATATTCTCGATTTGTTCGTTTATCTAATCGTCCGCGAGTATGCCTGGCAAACGAGCAACGCCCGTTGAAAATCCGCACGGTTCAACGTAATAACGAACGAGCGCGAATGCATTCTTGGCAAACGGCCATACGGAGAAATATGAACCGGTGTTGGCAGAGACAATGCCCGATTTCCTTTCAACCGGCTCCTTTCCTCCCGTTCGTTAGCCGATACGACGGTAATGAACTTTTTATTTTATCGACTCGTTTCAATTGCAGCCTGATAACCACGTTACTGCCAGCGTGTATTCTTCATTAACTTGTCATCTTTATCTTCTTATATAACGATAGTAAATTAATCTTAATCCTTGGTCGGTACCAGACCTCTTAATATTGTGGCAGGTCAAATTACTTACAGTAGGTATTAATTTGTTTAATTTGTTAGGTATGAATTTAATCTTGAAAAAGGTTTCGCGTGTTTCTTTTCTCGAGACATACGACTTTTAGAATTGGGTGGTGTTAATTTGACTTAGTGTGCCTTTATTTGGTTAATTTTTGTTTAGAAGATATTTCATGTAACTCGTGTTATTTTTATGTTTCAATTTTTATTAAAGAGTGATGTTTAATTAAATAAGAAGATACTATTCGCTCAATTTGGAACTTGGTGATTAAATCTTCCACTGACAGAATTATCGTAAGTTTCTTGTTTATCTAAGAGTACACAACTGATACAAAACATGTATAATAAAGGAGAGTCCATGAGCATGATAAATTGCATACACGAAAGAAAGAAGAAAATATACTTGCATGGTTATATAAAACCCATAAACACTGGCTTTAGAGGAACTTCTTGAGCAATAAATCGACCATGCCGATAAAAATCTAAAGCCATCGCTTATCCGCTTTAATATCCGGGCTCTGCGATGTCTTAATAGCGGAAGATCGATTTGAAAGGCTAACGGTATTCGATCTTTGATCCAAATGTTTAATATCCTCAGCGAAT
Organism: Stelis phaeoptera; assembly: GCA_943735885.1. Lineage (NCBI taxonomy): Eukaryota > Metazoa > Arthropoda > Insecta > Hymenoptera > Megachilidae > Stelis > Stelis phaeoptera. Next base: position 4,934,286 of record OX030939.1, on the reverse strand, counting down.
ATTCATGGATTACGAGTTTAAAAATCGGTTTACGATATTTCCTTGGAAGAATCATAACCTTCTGAATGTCCTCAGCATATTACTTCGCTATATGTTTATTATACAGGATGTTTCAAATAAGGTAGTATAAAACATGTTGTGACTTTATATGAAGAAAGAATAAATCAAAATTTCAGAGCATACGTTCTCTTTTATACGTATTACCTGCATTAATTTCGAAACTTCGAGATAAAAAACATGTTTTAAATCCACGAGCTGTTCAAATATCGACTACACTAATAAACCAATTCTTATCTAAAAACTTGAAATGTAAATACGTTGTCAAAGTTCAACCACGTGCTAAAATTATCCACTTATTGTCCGTAATCGTGAAAAGAAGGAAAACGAACGTTAAAGAAAATGTTCCTACAGTAATTCATTGCACTTCCTCCTTGGATAAACCATTCAAGAAACAGTAATAAATCAATGGAAATATTCGGTTTTCTCAAAAATTTCTTTTCCTATCTGCACACAACACTTTGTCAAGCAGTGTTAACAAAAATATAGTATTATGCAGTTTTTGTAAGAATGGAAGAAAGTAACAGACCAAAGTTAATCGTACCTAACTCAATAACCAAGTATTATACATCCCTTATTTATGAACAAAGAGAGACGACCTAATACAATCTATTGAACTTTTGTGAGTGTTTAAACAGCAGTGACACTTTGCTGCAACAATCTACTGTCAATTCAGCATCCTTCGATTTGTACTTCCCATTTTGGGACATCCTGTACAGCGTAATGTAGCACAGTAAGCTGCACCCGGTATCAGTTGACGCATGCAAGCTGCGTCCAGGTGACAGGCTATCAATTATGCGTATTTGAACAGTGTTTTTTCGAGTTTCAATCCGACGATATTGAGCGGCTGCTGTTTCGTTTGGTCCCACGTGGGCGCCGATCAAAGAAGAAACGAAAAAGGCGATAAGTGTGATTAATAGACGGGGCAAGGATATCGTTGCCGGAAAGATAAGTCGTTTCTTCGACGTTGACCGATCGTCGCTGATTAATTGCCACCAATACTCGCGAAACTTACTTCATTTTTCGATAAAGCAATTAACGGTGCACGATGTAATTATTCAACGAGTTTGCACGCGCGGTTTGATTAATATTGTTAATCTGACGATGCAATTAATACCTCGTTGCGTCGGTGAATCCGCAAGAAGGGACGTTGCAAAAAACAATGCGATAAATGCAGGAAAGATTGTTATAAAAATCCGTTACATCGCAGGGTTCTTTGTAATTTGCGCCGAGGAGATTCAGGGAATTTCGACTTAAAATTAAGGGGATATACTTTTGTCCAGTTAACTCCTTTTTTTATGGCACGGTATTTAATCACATACGTGGGTCAAAATAATTAACTCTTTGTAGGCAATCTGGGTTGTCGACGGTACAAAGGAAATCTGATTCTTTATTAGATTTTTATTTTTATGTAACAGAGACTTCGCTAAGTATTATAGAATTTTTGTAAATTTTTTAGGAGCTTCAAACAATAAAATAACATAAATGACACACAGTTTATCTACGGACTATGGAAAAGTATGTTTGTCTATGAAGGACTAAGGTTTTGAATTTTAGTATATAATAAACTAAATTAGAATCAGAATAGAATCACATAGCTAACAATTCCACTTTAAAATTAAGAAGAATTCTGGTTGAACAGAGCAACATATAATCTAACTCTTTGCGCTCGAAGCATATTTTGATACGAAAATTCATTTTTTTTCTCAATAATCTGATGTAATCTAATATAAATAAAATTAAAATTTCACATTAAGAAATTTTCTGATAAATTATAAATTCCAATAGAGGAACCAAGGGAGCGCAAACGGTTCATAATAATTGTCAATAATTCAATCTAATGTTACACCAATAATTAAGAATTATTGGTAACAGATTATTTTGCAACTCCTCGTGAACTTCCTATCTCGAAATAGACAAACGAACCGTGGAACAATTTCTCTATCCGATGGAAGCATCTGCATTAGAAGTACCGAGACCGAGGGTAACAGGTTTGCCCTATCACTGTCACCACATCGGATAACACGGCCATGATCTATCAACGAGTGGACTATGATGGATGAATCTGTAGATTATATGTCGATCAATAGCGTATCTACGGTTCCGTGTATCGAAGGATGCGCGAAATTTACCTTTAAAAAGAGATTGATAAATGTGTTCACGTTTCTTGTACGTACCTAGAACAGTCATGTAGGACACGTACTGTTAATTCATGGTACAAGCTGGTCGTTGCATACATAGTGGCAATTTTGAGACACACTAACTGAACGTGTCACCAATTAAGATACGACGGCTAATGTTAAATTAGCATTCTTCCTTTATCTTAGCAGCTTCAATTTAAGGGGTTGCACACGCCTTTACGAGTCACGTCTTCAGTTTATATAGCCCGATAAATAAATTCTCAAAGAGTGCGGAGTAATATTAAAAATTGACCCCAAAAACAAACTTTTATCTTTCACCAAAGAAACGTTTTAATACTCGGATAATAATACATTTGTCAATGTTTAATATTTTTTTAAATGACAAGATTATTTATCACGACTGATAAAACCGTCAATTTTATGTCAAGTATCAATTCGTTTAATGGGAATTAATTTGCCTGTTATATTTGTTTATATAAAACTTGAGCAATTTTTATTGTATAATCTACAACCCCTTTCTAAGAAGAAATGATTACATTAATCCGTACAGTAGATTTTCTTGAATAAGTTCTTAAAAAAGTCGCTTTTCTAACCACGACAGAGCTGGATTAAAATTTGAACAAGAGAAAATAAGATTTTATTCAGAAGTGATATGATAAACCGTATTTTTCAATTCATCGAGAAATAAAAATAAAGCATTTATCGATGCACACCACAGAATATGTACCAGATACATTTAAAATATGCGCCTGTATTGTTGGTTAAATAATACCATCGTATATAATCCGCGCTGTTGCAGAGTGTTTGATATTAAAATTTCAATATATAATTTCAGCAGATAAATATCGGTGAAAGTATAGTCCTTCCAATTGATTCGATATTTCCACCGTTCATAGAACACGTTGTTTTATCCTATCTACTCGATGAAATCTATTTTCTACCATGATATTTTCCTGAAAGTGTAGCTATTATGATGCTACTATATTTATGATGTTTTCAATCTAGTAATAGCATTCGATTCCACGAAACTACTATATGACTTATTCAAGGTATTCATTGAATATTGAAAGCAAAGCTTCCAATTTCATGTGTAACACATTATGTCTTAAACATATTAGAATATTTAATAAATTTCATCTGAACTTTTGAAATGTTTACTTTTATTTAAAATTAGAAGTGTTTTTGAATTTGTTACAATATTTAAGTAGATAATTATTTATTATACTATTAATTTTTTTTTATATAAATTAAAATATTATTTGAAAGTTTTAAGGTTTCTAAAAATATAATATTTTCAAGTTTCTAAGTTCTGAAAAATGTAAGTAGTATTTCTTTTTTAAATTTCTATTACAGAAAATATAATACTTCATAGTATTAGAGATTACATAGTATTAGAGATTTTAATTACTGTAAATTGTGAGATGATGCTTCTACGTAATATATTTAATGTATTTAATGAACACAAAGATTGCTGAGTTTAAATTAAAAAAAATTCAGAAAATATGTATACCTATAGAAAATTTTTAATGGGGCGCCTATCTACAGACTGTTCCATTAGATTTTTCGTCACCCCGCGAATAAAGAGCCGATTGCAATAAAAGCAAAAGTTTCTGTGCAATCAATTAAAAGTATCGGAAAAACGATCAAATATTACCGTTCACGAAGCCATAATATTCCCCAATCAATCTATTGTTTCGGTGTGATTCTGTTTGCTGAACAGTTCGACTGTACGCCGAAACGAGATATTAGAGAACCGATAATTCATTTGACTGGCTAATGAGTTTTCATTTACAACAACGAGATAATTTTACGAGAATATTTTACGTTCAATTTTTTGTAACAGCGTCATATTTTTGAAATATGAAAAATTAATATAATATCAATGCTAGGTAGAATTTTTTTTCCCACTTATTGGGTTTTCTGGCGTCCATCATCGATGAGCCCCCACGGCGTTCAACGTTAAATTAAATTCATAACACCTCTACGGTAGATAGTTAGTGTGCTAACAGGGGTATGAACATTTTCAATTTAAGCTGTTATTCATTCGATAAATTCAAAATTGTTTTATTTACTCAATTATATTAACAATCCCACGTTGCCCCAAATCGTATTAAATAAATACGATTTTATTAAGAATTTTATTCAAAACGTATTTACCACGTAATGTTACTATCAACCCGTGTTAAATAATTAATAAAAGAAAAGAGGTACACAACACTCGGTACCACTGTGTTAATAATACAAGACAGAAAATGCAAAGTTTAACACGTTGACTGCCACAGTGAAAACAGACGTGGGTAGTCAGACACGCTGAAATCCTAATTATTAACAATACAATCAACTAATTTTCAAATTTAACTTTTCAATTCGATAGCTAGCATTATTAGCTTAATGTTAACGCTATCCATGATTTATTTTATCATTTCTGTTGGTAATTATTTGATTGTAGAAAATTTCGGGTGCCGGTCACCGGTGACCCGCGTGGCAGCCAACGTGTTAAATCTCAAAATTAATTATCCATTACTTTAAGGAATAGTGTCAATTTGTCTCGCTACAAAAGTCTATTTTACAGCAATTAACCTTTGTAACAGGTCGATTAATTCTACCATTTGAAGATATTTATCTTCCCCTTCTACGATGACAAAATTTGCTAACAGTATAGAAGAATTATATATCTGAAAATATAGGTGTATGAACTTTAAGTCGTTTCGAATTATTTTCGACAGTCTATTGATTATAGTTATTAATCAATTTCCAGCGCAAGAAATTAAACGCACAAAGAAATTACGTTATTCTTGTAGAGTTATATTCGCGATATCAGCGATCAATGATTCTCGTGACATTGAAAAGATAACCGAGTCCGAAAAACTAATTAAATTCATCAAGCAAAGAAGCTAGTCCAGCAATCGATGAAAGTATTCCGGCGAGGTTTCGGTAAACTCTGGCGAAAGTTTCGTTACGGAGGGAAGATGTTGAAACGGTTTGTGATTATGAGAAGCAATTTCATGCCAATGTAATTACAAGAAGGGGCTGCATCGTGGCTGGCAGAGCCGTGTATTAGCGTTTTAATACGTGCATCGGGCTGGCTGCAAAGCATCCTCGATTTGCATCAGCTTGTCTGACAATGAGTGGCGATTCAGGACAGGCCGAATCGTGGAATACCAATGTCCTCGTATCTATCTTCGCGTACAAAATGTAATGACACCGGCAAACGCGTAAATGTTTTTCATTGAGGTTTGCGGGAGATATAGTTACGATAACTAAACGGGGAATACATATACTGACGATAGTAAAACTACAACTAGGTCAGAATGTGCTGTCGTTAATAATATATCAAAGAAATTTCTAAGGCTAGAAGTAGTGAAGATAACTTTATCAAAAATGAAAACAAGTGATAATTTATAGTAGGTATAGTAGCGAATGTAATCCTCCACGAATTAGATACAAAAGAATAATGTAATAAAGTATATTGAAAATGTTAAGTTCCACGCGTTATAGAAGCTTATGTCAATAATATGTTGAGTATTATTTTGAGCAAGTGGTTTCTACGTTAACTAGGATGAGAAGATATTCTTCAAAATAAGATTTATTATCTCTCACCTAGTACGCGTACGGTGAAACCAAGAACTGCTTTTTTTTTCAATTATTGATAATAATTGTGAAAAATTCAGTAGTAATTATTCGTGAAAGTTTGCACGCTTTTACCGTCAAAATAAACGGGAACTTAAAACCGCCAAATGCTATTTATCACAAATCGTACCTTCAAATCTATAATTCATATATATACGGTGAAATATCGAACTGCTAAATATACAGTATTTATAAATGAAAGTTCAATTACAGCCTTACACTGTATCAACTCCATTATTTTCGACCTACAACTTGCAATTCCTTCTTTAATTAACATTTACGATGAAACATCGAAACTAACAATACATATTTTCTAACAATACTACATGCCACGGATAAAATGCTTGTCAACGAATTCTCGATTACATTTTTCCTCTGTCGGATCGAAACAAAAAAGAGCGGGAACCTTCAAACGGCCGGACAGAATGGTCGATGGTGAGGCGAGTTACGAGCACGAAGAAACGATGCTCGGTTTTGTCGGTGGTTCCCCGAACAGACCAGGCCGCGGTTGCGACGCGGAAGAGTGGGAATGCTTTCCGCTTCCGGCGAAATTCCCGCCATATTCCCCGAGCGCGGGACTTCCGGATCTGTGTAATTCACTCTCGTCTCCACCCTTTTGCTACCTTCGGGGAACGATCTAAAGCCGCTCCATTCTGTGATGACCGAGCCTGCTCCCTTTTGTACGAAACGTACAACACGATCCCAATAAAATACGAACCAAGACTCGTAGAATTCTCTGTTCGTCGTAGCACGAAACTTTTCGACCACTCTATTCTTTGTTACACTTTGAAATAGTTGCGGAGAGAAACGGTGTAACTATGCTCTGCTACCGTGTTTCTCTTTAACTAACTATCGTTTATCTGAGCATAAAGTTCCTTAGCGGTTGATTCGGAACGTCGCTGAGTTCCTTTCTTTTTAAACAGTGAATAATGTTACAACAAGAATATAGGATAATACAGGGAATCCCCTTTAATTTGATCAATTTAATTTCTTTAATAATTTAGTGGACGAATGACCTCAACAATTTATAAAGAAACGATACACAAAAATTGAAATGTCATCACCTGGAAGGTCTTTGGGTATCGTGTCATACACGACAGATAAAGATTTTGCATCGTCCACTAGTTGTAAAAGGATTTGAATTGATCAAGTTAGATGGGACACCTTTATTCTTCGAACAATGTTTTTCAGGTTTAGGATTCCCTTTAAACGGTATTTATTACCTGTCCACGGTGTACTATAAAAAGAAATCATTAGTATTTTACCAGAGATCAGCGTCGAAATAAAAATTTTGTATTGTCACAAATAGAGGAACATTGGAATAGTTCTCGATATTCAATTACTTGACTGGTTGCTATTTCACCAGAGCACGATAATAGCGACATGTTCAATCAATTTAATGGACCTTTAACCTAAATTTTAGAGAGTAAATGGATCCCCGAGAACGTGTACACACACACATACACCTTTCGTAGTCAAAACGTTAACAGGTATTGCGAGTTGTGCATCAGGAACCGATTAAACAAAGCAGCACAAATTATACGAGTATTTTAAACATTCATCGACTATTACAACAACATCGCATATATTCTTTCCCGAAACATTTAAAGTGGCACCAAGTACTTATAGATTTTATTGTAAGAAAGTGGTCCGTTTCTATCGCAAGTTGTATATTTTGGCAAACAAAAAAGAGAAAAAAAATAAACGCACGTTCTGCAGCCTTCTCTGCTGCAGAGATTATAAGATTTGAAGGAGGCCAAGAAGCGAACAATCCGCCTAAAGTCGTCGTATCCTTATCGAACAGAAAAGAAAAGACGGAAGCAAAAGTACTAGTCGGGAAATCGCAGCGATATGTATGAAGGAGATGAAAGAAGAATGTGTAGAGGTGGAAGTCTGGTCTCGACTGCCATCGAATCCCTTTCCAAACGATACCTTATACAACCAGGCTCGAGGCCCTTCGTTTCTTTCACCCTTAACTCGAGTCCCTTTTCCACCTTGTTCTTTTCCTCCGGCAAGCTGGCTTCCACTCAGCACCGACATAATAGCAATTTAATACCGTAGCTTCGGGAGCAAGAAAAGAGATCCGGACACCTCCAGCGATGTCACGATTATTTATAAGCCATTGATTTCTGCTGGCCGTCCCGATATATTCTACCGGTTCTCCCACGTTCTTCTTTGAAACCTGACGCTACCTTGTTGCACTTTCATGTCTTTCATTTATACAGAGAGTTTTCCTCCAGTCCCACTTTGGACGACATGTCGTGTCGCAGCAGCCGTCCAGAATCTCGAACGTTAAAGCAGCTCCATTGGCTGGTTCCCCGGAGAAATTCGATAAATTCGGTGCTCGTAGCTTCTTCCTGCCTTACTGCCGCTCAATCGAGTAATTCGACGTGAGAAAGACGACGAGGGAAGGAAAAATGAAGAACGATGCTGATATCGACGTAACTCGGATCCCTGGATGCGGGTTAACCAATCGCGATCCGGTTTACTTTCACCGTTTCCACCTCCGGTGAACTGGATCAACTTTGCACGAGCGTGGTTGCGCTCGTTTCGTTCAATGTAATTATTGATTTAAATCGACATCAATATTATTACAGATGCAATCAACATCAATGTATAAAATGAAAACTGTCAGAATCCAATTGATGTTTCATTTGCCCAATTGACGGGTTCTACCAATTTGTATAATAATACTTCAACTAAAATCGACGAATTACGTCTTTAAATGAAAGGGATACATGAATGAAAAGTGTCGTGTCTATCGTAAAACTAAGGGAAGCTGAGGTTAGAAAAACCCTGTGAATCAAACTCACGGGGCACAGAACAAAAATTATAAGAGTCTAACTTGTAACCATAACATTTTGAATAAACCAAGATATCTCTCTCTATACTTCGAGACTGGGTGAATTCTAATTCTTTAATTGCTCCAGTACCCAGCCTGTTCCACAAACATTGTTGAACGCCCACGGGCACAATAAAAGTAATAAAATTAAGTCCAGGAAAAATTATTCAAATACCATGAAAATTTTATTATAGGTTGGTAACTGACATCACGATATTTTTTCAAATTTTATCCGAATTTCGATCCTATCCTATTTTAAAGCGTACATCGAAAAAATATACACTTTTTGCAAAAAGTAGGATTATTAGATGTGCAGAAAACTTAATTAATGCCTGCTATGTGTAATTTGAAATGGAACAGTATCAGGGAAATTGGCGGACCTGAATAATCAATCTAGGATAAATAATACATACCAAATATCTCAGTAATCATAATACAATCAAGAATAAATTAAGATCGTAAACTGAAACATTTTGACTAAATTTTGCAAAGAATTTTCAAACACAAAATCTGTTATTTTATATTGTTAGGATTATTCTCACAACAGGAATCAGCTTCTAAGGAACAGACATCGGTAAATCTTTAAATAATGCAATCAATTGCGAGCTAAACGAACGTCGCTCGTTAACGATAACCGCCATCCGACGAAAATCGATGTTTACCCGAATCTCCTGTTACAAAATCGCTGATTTGTCCCAGGAATCCCGATCCATAGATTCCTTCAGCGATGACCCATCCCTGTTTGAACTCGTTCGTTTCCTCCCCATTTTTTTTTTGTCCAACAGAGATTCACGATCGTTAGGCGATGCGCCAGTTCTTCATTCTTTCGTTGGAAGCAAGAAAAAGTCGCTGCCCATCGATGATTAAGTCGTCCCTCGAGTTTTATCCCCCAAGGATGAAAAGAAGCTCCGCCGGGAGGACTTTAACCAACCCCGTTTCCTCCTCCATCGCTTTCGTCCTTCTGTTTCTCCTCCAAGCCTTCGTCGATATGAAGGAAACGTGGTTTTATCTTCGATCGTATTTTCGCGCCGCTGCGGTCTCGTTTGCGCAAAGTCGAGCGAGATAATCGATACGTCTTCGTCTACTCCCGCCACCTGGAACCACCGGGATACGCTATTTCTTTCTTCCACCCTCGTCCTTTATACCGTTTCCGCGTGATTCCTTTTATCGAGTCACCTGCAACCCCTCGTCTTCGGATCACCTGCTACCACCCTCGATTCTAAACGGTTTTCTAAATGGGGGAATTTGAAGGGGATCATAAAAAGTACGTCCCCCTCTTGACTTGTGTTCCGTTCGGATGACAAACTTCGGTTAGAAATACATACTCCTTCGATTTGTGTTTCCAACAAATAATAATCTTTGATTAAAACTATGTCCGTTTTTTATTTGCGTTTCCGTCAAACGACAATCTTCAGCAGTGCGTTTGTAGAAGATCGTTCTGTGCAAACTTTATCGCAAAGAGGAAATGTTAGCAGTTTAATAGCTTAATCAACGACGATACGGGGATTTTGAGAGTTATGGATCATTCGTGTTTTTTCAGTACAGCGAAAGCCCTCTTTTATCCTCGAACCTAATAATCGAAACGTCGTGAAAGACCAGCGGATATTTCGGAGACGTCGCAATTTCAAGCGGCATATTCAACGTCCGCCTCTTCATAAACCGCAAATATTAAACGCTCTCGTACGTCATAAATCTTCCACGGTTCGAAATATACACGCGATACACTTCGAAATATTCTGGTTACTCCTTTTCACACAAGGAACACATATTTCCGTTGCAATTTTTCAAACGGTAGATGAACATTACCTTCAGACAGAATGTGTTTTGATGTCCGTAACAGAATTCGTTCAAACAACTGCGTATATTCAATTTTCGTTTGTAGGTAACATAAGACGAAGATATTTCCTGTAATACGTTATCCAAAGTGTGAATCAACAATTAGATAATAATTGTATTTATGAGAAAATTTATTAATAATTTTGACCAACTCTAATCCTCTAATTTCAACTGATTCTTCTATTAAATCGCTATTGCTTTTTTATCTATAATTATTTCCAGGTATCCTGTCTGAAAGGTAACCTTTAATTTTTTTATTTTCATTATTTGGAATAAAAGACGCCATTTAACAATAAAACAATAACTATTTCAACTTTTATTTTACTTCGCGTGAAAATGATTAGAATGATCCATCACTTATTATATTATCCACTCCTTTAAAATTAAATATACAAGTGTTATGATTTTACTATTTAATAGGAATCAAAGTTTAGAATTAATTTCATTATCTGATTTCCATTATTTCAACTGTATTATGGACCGCTAATAATTATCAAAGATTTATTAATCAATTTTCAGTCAAATCAGATTTCTACCAAATTTCATATCATTTTTTATAACCATAACTATCTGTGCTCCCTAATTATTACAAACGACACAAAATAGTATATTATTCCTTCTTTCACGATGAAGTAACAGTTAAAATTTTGCAAACATTTGACAGGACAAAATTAAATAAATAAATCAAACGAAGGCATGGATAAGAGTATCAGTGTTGTAAAATTAGTCAATTCCAATCTGTTTCAGTCAGTCTGCACAATGAATCACAATTTGTCTCGTTGCTCTTCTGTTTCTGCTGACTGTGACGAATAATCTTTTCTCCTCGAACGGCTGGTCACGTTTTACAAGTCCTTTAGCCGGCTGTTACAAGTCAACAAGCTTCGAATGCTTTCGCACTCGCAGCGGAGAGTAAATTCCTGGCGAAACGTGGAAATGAGAACCGCCGGCAAGTTTGATAACTCCATTTTCTATGCAATCTAGCATTCACGCTTCCTACTAATTTGGCAAGGAAAGCGTGAAATGTTTGTCCAGAAGTAAAACCTGTGCGTGCGTCTGTATTCGCAGACGCTGGTAAAATATTTATGAACTGTTGAAATGGAAAATACCGAGGAGTGAAAGATTCGTTTAAAATGATCGAAGCGAAGACAATAAATAAGATACACTTAAGACGTATCTTCTACACACTTTTGGGATTTCAATACCTAGCGTGGCAGACAAATTTGCTAAGAAATCGACAGAAATCATTGCATCTACCTGTTCCCATGGATCGCAAGCACAATATTGCTAAACAAGCACTTGACAAATACTGGAACGATATATGGAAAGAAGCTGCACATCCTCGGCAACTATCACTTAAAAGTAATATCTTTGAAAACACCTCTGTTCAAGAATTTACAAGGCCACAGCAAATAGCAATATCACGTATCAGAATTGGCCGCACCAAATTAACCCACTCATACCTACTGAATACAAACTGTAGATTTGATGTCATTCTTGGGGTTGAAAAATAAATAATTACAAATAAATTAAAAATATTCACTTTTTTATCTATTTTGAGTAGTTTTCCAACCTACTTTTTCTTGTTATTTTTTTATGTAGAGGACGTATATTTACGCTTTGCGTAGTCAAAGGGTTAAACATTAAACCTTTAACGCCCAGTACAAAAATCTATTAAATTTATCAAAAAACCTCAAAAGTCACTGAGGCGTTTTGCAATTGCCAGGAAAGCTGTTATCTTAAAAGTATTTCGATTAATTGCAAGAAATAATTGTTTTAAAGGGTTAAGATGAATATTTCTACCGGTAACATATTATACTTGGAAACAAAAACTGAGAACTCTATGAAAATTGTTCGGTCACGTGTTTCAATTACATGCTCCGTACGCGTATAGAAATGTTGAAGAAAGAAACATTTAATGGGAGAAGAGGAAAAAGGGGAATGGCGGATCGGAGTGTGTAAAGGGTGTATTTGAAACGAGGACGGCGGTGGTTAATTAGAGCAAAAAATACCGGGACACCGTTGGAAAAGGAAAAGACGAGGTTAAAAAAGTGTGAACAGGGGCGAGTGCGGCGATAAACAAAAGGGAATTCACAGGGATGTGAGTGCGAATCGGGTAAACCCCAACACGTCCGTTCTCCAGGCAAGATAAGGCCGTTGGTACAGATCGAAAAAAAACTTTCCGGAAAGTGGTTTCCGTTCTGCTCTGTTATTACACTCCCCATTCAAATTGTTTTCATTACGTTTAATTGTATTATATAGGTGCACAGGATGATTGTTAGCCTTTAATTATAACTTTATCATCTCCGATTTCGTTACAATTAAAGTTCGCCGAAGAAACATCTTTTATCACCTTTCACAACAGTATCTCGTCTACTAATGCTTTTGTTGAATATTATTGTAAAGAATAAAAAGAAGCGTTTACATACTTTACAGTAGTTATGAAAATATTCTTTTAAATCTGTATTAAAATAGAGCTGCTTACAAATTTTTAATTCCTAAGTTTCTAAATTACAATAATACTAAGATTTTGGAATTCTAAAATATAATTAACAAAGTTTGCGTTGTATAAAAATTCTTACAGTTATTTCAGAAACTTCTATATAACAATAATAATAAAAATAATTTTATAGAATTAATAATAAATATCCTCAAAACTGTTAACCTCTTAAATCATATAATGTCTCTTTTTGATTTAATTAATTTCTCAAGAACGAAATTCTTTTAATTGTGTTTTCCTTAGTATTATCACTAGTGCGAGTTAAAAAAAGTATCCTTTTTTATAGAATTGAAAGGGTCGTGCAGCGAAGGTTTCAAACCAAACGTGCAAAATTCAACAGCATCCGTTTCGTAATAAATACTCTGCTCCTGCGTTGAGCAACGTTACGCTACACTATTAGCTGTTATTTATGGAGTACCATTTAAGGTTTATTGAACAGATCTGGGTACGTCTGCGTCGCCAACAAAAGCAACTGTATCTTATGAATCACTATTACGACAAAAGTCGACGATACTATATTCGTGTCAAGTCGTCCTGGAATAGGTACAATGATCCTTTAACAAGCATGTTTGACGTATGAAACGTCCTCGTTCTCGCGACAATAAAGATCCGTAGTAAATATTGAACCGTGCGTGATCAATATTGCCGCGTTGAATCTCCTTTTTACGCTTTGATCAATTTTCGATCAAAACCAGTTTTTTGGAGTTCTGAAAAAGCTTATCGCGATAATATTCTTTGAATGCTTCAGAATTCTATTTCTTTTTAAACGCAGATTGTATGTTGCATGCAAGAAGGGCCTGAAAACGCTCAGGCCTTTTTTGAGTAAAATACTTCCAACCTTTAAACCGTACAAATCTGTAATAAATAGTATTTTTTAGTCACGTCGTATTTTACTTAACTCGTATGCCAGGGGATGAAAATTCGAGAAGAAGATAGAAAAATGAAGATAAACGAGTGGATTAACCGCGTCCAGCGGATGAATTAATTTACGAGCAGATCGAAAGATTTGATCGTTAGCAAGAAAATTGGGCGAAGGAAAGGTGATACAACCGGGAACGATGAATATCGCGAGCGATAATGAGCCAGTTAAAACTGGCGAACTCTCGGTACGTGGCAATATTTACCGTAGACCAAATTGGAAAAGTTGAAATGTAATTAACGACAGTTAGAGAGTTTAACGTTTCCGCATAAACGCGGTCCATTAATATTCATTTTTGTCGATTAGGGCTTTCAACTTTCCGGGAAATTTCTACGCATGGGATTTATCATTCGACCTAAATCCATCGTTCGATTCGATCATGAGATCCAAAATCATTTCATCGTGCGTACAACCCCTGGCAAAAAGTTTCCGATCATGCGAATAAATATGAAATTTACTAACGACATTCATGTTTTAGAACTATTAAATACTATTAAATGTGGGGAATTAAGGGTAGCTTAGTATGTAGTAAATAACAATAAAATAACACCAATTTCCATTTGTTGTGAAAAAGAAAAAACAAAAGTTCTACGATGATTCTTTCGCTTTCTAGACGCAGTTAAAATCCAAATGGCCATTCGTGCTTTGATCTTAAATAACTCGTTAACAAAAGATCATACAGGAATCAGTGAGCACTGATTTTACACAGAAAGTTAGTGGCTTTCGTTCAAAAAGATTTCATTCGCTTCATGCAATCTTACGAAGTTGAACAAATTTTTCCTTAATTTTCTCAGCGGTCTTTGAATCGCCATAACTTAGTTGGAAAGCAACATAGCAAAAATCTTGAAGAAACAGATGAAAGCAAACGTTCTGTGTTTCCAAACGGTTTATCATTGGTATCGATACGACGATTTTTGTCGGAGCTATGAACGCTTGAACTTGGGCTACATTTTCAGGTTCTCAAAGATAATCCTTTAATTTTTTCGAGGAATAAATTATAGTCGTTATACATTGAATAACGGCGTAATATAATGAACTATTATAATATTATTGAAATAGAATTTCGTCCAAAACGAGCTTGTTAAAAATAATTCATAAGAAGCGGAATAATTAACGGGGTCGATTTCAGTTTCAGAGGAGCAATTACTCATTAATTAGCGAAATCGTCTGCCGTGCCGTGAGCTCATCACTTTTTTATGACACGATGATTCAGCTTCAAAGGGTATAACTTATCTTATCACGCACACCCGCTAGATATGACATGGCTGGCACGTATACAGCGATAACACGGAAGAACGAAAATAGCCGGGGTGAAAAAGGATTGGTGAAAATCGCATTGTAAGCTCTTTGAAGATATCCCCCTTTCTAACTCAAGTTGCGAAGCATGAAAGATCGTCGAATGTAATCTTTTTTCATGGGACCGTATATCTTTGTGGGATAAGAGCTAAAGCATCTCTCAAACATAGATTCATGTAAAGAGATCCATTTGGAATGTAATCCGTTTTTCAACAATTATCCAAACATCGACTGAAAATTTCAACTCTGCCTTGTCCACCGCGAGAAAAAATGATCAAACTTAAAATTAAGATAAGAATTTTTCATAATTGTAAAATTTTGTATTGCTTTCTGTATTTCTTTGTTGTGAAGTGATTAATTTAAATTAGACAAAGAACCACCGATACTCATAAATAATTACCGGATAAATTTCTTGTTCAAACATATGTTTATTCTCTAACATGTAATGCATATATATTTAAGCGTTTGGTTAATTTTGTTCAACTGCTAATACTCACAAAAAGATCAGAATAAAGAATTTTGTCACATTTGTTATGAATTTCACACTTTGTTTATTAAATTAAGATAAAACTATTATGCGTCAATTATCGACATACGCTGTCTCAATTACTATGATAATTGTTATATTATTATTGAATAATTGTTACGCAGTGACAGAACAATGCGTATCATGAATTTCTTCTAACTTCCTTGCATGTAAATTATTGTTATTTTATACTGTTAAGAAAAAGTAGTGTCAGTGTCATATCAAAGAATTGTTAAGGAAACGAAGAATATCAGCAGACTGTTAAAATTTCAATTTGTTTAATGTCATTAATACTAGATTCAATGAATGAATGAATTAAACAGAAGTAAACATTCTTCACACTATGAACACTTTTCTTAGACAATATTCCACATTTGATTTATCTTTTTTTTTTTTTTTTTTTTTAATTATCCGTCGAATTAATAAAGAGACTAATGTTTTCTTGTCTCTTCCTGTTTCAGTGCGGTGGATTTTCATGCGTCGAGAATGTGAAACGTAAATCACCGAGGGTAAGTTCGACACAAATGCTAATTTGATTATCATTAGGAGTACGAAAGAATCTCCATGATTTATAAACCAATCTCACCATGATTCTATAGAAATAAAATTACAACGTTCAAGTAGCGCGTTCAACGAATCATCCTGCAACAAAACCGTTCCAAACCCTTATTTTTTGGTACTTCGCTTCAATTCACGTTTTCACAAGAAAAATTAATGCAAAATTTTGAAGTATTAAATCTTCGATCCAAATTAATCTCCTACGAAAGGGCTAATAACAATTCCAAGCCTCGTAGACTCGTCTGTTAAAGCATTACACGATCAACGATCTATCATCTTCCTTTCAACGCCGACGAATTTCGTTTCTCCTTCACTGAGTTGTCTCTGAACGTTAGGAGGAAGAAAGAAGCTAGGTACGATGAATTTGTGGGTATTCCATGCGTCTTTCTTATATAATCAAATTACTCAGATCCAATTAATAGAGTCTCGATAACGGGAGGACATGCACGAGCCTCCAGCTCGACTTCATTCGCTCGCCAGTACACACACGATCGTAATTAACCGCACATTCGATGCATGTATGCAGAAACCGCGCGTTGTTTGCGAATAGCAATTCGGGGCGTACTAGATTGAATGTAACATGAGCTACATAACGTGGAGAATGCGTACAGAATAGTCCGGTGTGTTCGTCTTACGGGCCTATTACCGAACTTGGCCCCGGTTGCCCATCCGATTGTTCAATGAGTGATTACGCGGACGAAAATTAGCGAGATTTGCGAGACATTGGCGAATGATAGCTTGCCAATTCTCTAACGCACTAACGTGGGGTATCGGCAATGTTAATTGACGCTTTGCACGTTTTGCTCGGGTAGGTGAACGATGTACACTAAATTTCGTACAGGACGCAAGCAAATTTGTGCCCGACAGCGATAATTTTATCCATTGAGGGCATATTTCTAGAATAATGGATTTGAAGTTTTATTCGAAGTTAAACATTTCGGAAGCTTATTGCAAGTTACTAAAAGCACATCAGACGTTTTCGAATTTAGAACGACGACAAGACAAATTGTATGCAAGATATTTATCATTACAAATGCCATGGCTTTTTAGAAACTTTTGGCAAAATATCTTATGGGTAACTACCAGTCTTCAGATAAAAGTAGGAAACATCGTGAGCAATTTAATGATGGTTAATTAAAAATCAAATTAGTGACTTATGTGGCATATCTAATTATATGCTGTATTTAAACTACATTTGCTTCTTCTCTAAAACAGTTTGCTTGTTATAAAGTTACTTAAATTTTCCAAATTACTGAAACTCGTTACAATCTTTAGTAAGCAAAAATTTACGCAAAAATATGTCTGTCCAGAAGTTATTCTACTGAGGTAATACATGTACGTCGCAGTCACAAATTTCACTATCAGACAATCATTAAGCAAAGCAAACAAAGGGGAAGCAAGAATTTTCGGACGGTGTACGATAATGGAAACAGCAGTTTCAACTTAAATTCACAGGGTTTCTGAATAAATTCGCCGATAGAATGGGAAAAATTTCACGTTCGATACCAGAGTATACGGATGGAAATAAAATCAATACCAAAATGTAAAAAGCAACCGATAAATAAGGTCAAAAGCCGGGCGAGAAATCAGTGTGCGAGAAATTTAGCGACGAATAAGACGAAATAAAGTCGGAAATAACGTGGAAGGAGAAAATCTGAAAACAATACGTCGCAAGTATGCATGTATGCGCATACATATACATACATACAAAAGGAACGCATACGACTGCATTGCGTCGGATGCAACGTGTGCTAGCTGGAAAAACGATGTGTCGTTTTGTCGTCTAGAATGCCATTGTGATTTCTTCTCGAACAATAATATTGCATGTTCTCTCGTCTATTTTCCGACTGACACCAACCCTTTAGCCGGCTAAACGGACCGGCGAAATTTTGGTATTCTAGGGGAATCGAATTTTCAAAGTTACTTTTTCTTTAAATCTCTTATTTCGCGCAATTAAAATATCAAAAATAAATGTTTACATATCTTTTAGGCACGAATGACTGAAATTTCTTGAATTTAAAACCTTTAGGTTGCAATATAAATTTATGGCGTTTCCTTCTTTTTTTTTTTTTTAATAAAATTGTACTATACAATTCGATTCGCGATTAAATTCTATATTACAGCTACCATCCTTTGCTGCAATATTGCAATATTTTAAGTTAAAATTATAACCTACGTTAACTGATCTATTGGTTCCATAAGTGAACAATTCTTAGACCAATAAATTAGATTAACGTCGAACAAATAGAATAAATAATTTAATACTGCAGTTAACACAAGCTTTTATTTTCTAATAAAGATTCTCAACTTTCAAATTTCCTTTTGCAAACAAATATTACCTCCAATAATCGTAAATCTGTCACGAAAGTAGCGATGTTAACGAGATCGATCGTTCAGAAAGGATTACAGTCTTCCGAAGGTTTCGTTGATTCGAGTGCAATGGAAAATAGGTGGCAGGGAAAGGGGAATCGTTAGTAGAAATGAAAATAAATCGCCTGGGTGGGAAACTTCCGAGGGCCGTGAAGCTACAGGGGCAAAAGTGTGATTTGACAAATGGCGGGTGATAAAACTGAGCAACGTTCATTAAGGGAAATAGTTCACGGAGGTAACGCGACTCCTATCATAAAATTGATGCGTCGTAAACACGTTTAGACTGATGCACCTACTTCGTGTATCGGTCTGATATCTTCAATTTGAACGCAAAGAAACTTTTACATACAAAAATAGGAAAATCATCCTAAATCCTTGAATCACTGAATTACCATATATTATTTATAAAAATGGTAAACGCCTGACCAACTAATGGATCAATTCGAAATATGTACTTTTATAATTTTCTGCTTTGAACAAATTTTTAAGTTTTCTTTCTTGTAAAACAACTAACACATACACGTGCAATATCCAATTCATATGAAACTAACTTTTAAACCTACGAATCTACAAGATTTTTGCCATTTATTTTAAAGTGCAAAGAACTGATAAATTTGAACAGTAATCAAGAAAATACTGGTTCCGATAATAATTAAAAAAAATGTCGATAGAAATGTTTATAAAAATGTACATTTGTTTCTCATAGGCAGCTGCAAATTTAACGTTTTAATCTTAGTTCGCAAGAATACAGGCCAACGTTGGATTAAGGTGCAGTGATATACGTAATCGCCTTAAAACATGATGTAAGAGTAGCAATTAGCAGTCGTAGTTACACAGGCCAACAAATTATGCTCAGACCTGTGTAGCAGTTCGTTCTTCTTTCGATAAGTACCATTAAACTTCGCACACTACCTCTTGCAGAAACAATAAAATTCCGAGTCTAAATCTTACTTGTCCACTCTTTAATACTCGAATAGTTATGGTAACTTTCTGTCGATGCATTGAATCAAATAATATTTCCATTCATTTTTAAATAAACGATTGTTCCTCAAATTATAATGCTTCGACGTATCAAGAAATTTTACATGTAAAGAAAAATTTAATTTGATTTGATTAATGACAATTCCATTTAGTATAACTTAATAAATAGGAATGGGATCGAGAACAGTATGTACAAATTCGAGTCAATTTTAATAATCACGAGCTGTACTCATAATTGTCCCATTATTATACAGAATTTCTGATCAAAATACTCGAGAAAAATTCAAATCCACTCGGCCATGGATCGAGTCTGTTTTTCACTTCGTCCCATCCTTATTAATAAAACGAGAAATCTACCATCCGTCATTTTGACGGGTTCAATTCTTCCATCGTTATGATGCATGCAACACCGGGCATTCGTCTCACTCTGCCAACCCTGTCTGGGAAAAGCGTGCTCCGATAATCAATTCGAGGAACGTACGTGAACCAATACTTGAGAAATATTGCGACATTCGTGCGTTAAAGTGGGTAATTACGAGCACGGTTCCATTTCCTTTATAGACAAATTACAACTGCGAACAGAGAGGCGAAATGCATTCTCGCCTTGCGTTTCTTTTTCCCCCTTACACATGTTCCCGTGGACCGCGTGCAATAACGGCAGCTGCAGTATTGCCTGTCGCAAACATCGACAGTGTTAGTTAACCGTTGCACAGCAAAACGACTTTGGAATTCAATTTGCAGGCTGGAAGCGTACAGCTTTTAAAATGGTACCGTGTACCGAAGTGGACACGTAATTTCCGCCGGATCGATTAACAGTACATAGCATTTTCAAGCGGGGAACTTGGTTTTAATCCGTCGGGCTATCGCGTAATATCGGTCGTTCTGCACAAAACGAGCCGAAGACTTCCGCCGGCTGACATCGCCTATTGTAATTTACGATTGTGGAACAACTGCATTATCGCGATAGTAACCCTCTAAACGATACGTATTTTTATTATAAATCGCGATTGGTTGACTATGACTGTTTTTAACACATTACCGTCATAATTGAAAAGATTTCTCATTTCGTTTAATAATACGGGAAATTTTTCAAACTTCTACTTTTATCTATTTTATGTTAGTTAAATAAAATATAAAACGATCACTGCTGTGGTGTTTGCAGTTAACGCGTTCCGTGCTACGTGTACCACCGGTGGTACACTCAGGACATATTTATTTAATGCGCTGAAAATATATGTTTATGACAAATTTAATTGTGTAAAAAAATATTTCTACTAAAAGATTGAGGCATTATACAAAATTCAGTATAGAACAAAGCGCATAAGTTTGTTTAATTGTTATATTTACCATAATTAAATACTAAACATAAATTAGTGCGAATTGGGTCGAAATATCAAATGGCCTGAACGACAAGTCAGGCAAAAAGGGCTTGGCACGGAACGTGTTAATCGACGTACGCAGCTTAATAAATTTCTTACTTCAAAATAAGAAATCTGAAGGAAGTCATCTTGAATCGTTAATTCAGATAATTTAACGGTGGTATCAAAGTAAAATCTGTATTAAAGGACGGCTTTATTTTTTACTTAACGGTTGATACGATTAGGTTTTAATCCGCTTTTGATGGAATCGCATTATAACGGGTAATAAATAATAAAGCCAAAGTTCGATCTATGCCTGTTGGGACATTCATCCGTTCGAGAATGGAGCTAATCCGTTTTAATGGAAATTTAAATGATCGTTCCATTTGCAAACGTCGACACAGTAGCGGACAAATTTCGAATATTACAAACAACACTGCTATTCAGTGGCACAGTGTTTCATTTTATTTTTGTGAAGGTGCAAAAAGTGCAAGAAACAGGAAATATTGAAAAACCACATTGATGTGGATTCTATTTTATGTAACTTTTAGCAAACGGCGTTTCAGCAATTTTCAACTACCGCTATCGAAAATATTCCTGTGTTAACAGTCGTAACACGTTTCTCTGTGGAGTCGTCTCGTTAAACTTACATAAAAGCGTAACGTTCTGTTGCTAACGATAGGCCGACGTTAAATTACGAGTTAAATTTAAAATCTGCTTTAATCGTCACTGGAGCTTGGTTGACCGTAACCGGAATGCATGCAAAACGAACCTTTTGCGGCTCGAAAAAGAGGAAAACGAACTTTTCGCAACTCAGTGCTTAACAGCTCGGAAATGTGAAAAGCGTACGATTAATGTATCATTTGGAAGTATTTAAATGACCGACGAATATTTTTTGCAGTAATTTTCATTTTTGTGCGATGTTGCAAATAGATCCACACCAAAATATTGAATTTAAAATTAAAAACGAAAATTGATGGAAAACATTTTTTTCAGAATTTTGATTTTATGTTATTCATTAGTTCGCTAAAGTTAAGGTATACAATTATTAACGGATTAATTAGTTGAGTTTTATTTTAATTACCAAAGTTATTTTAATTGGAATGCATCTAATTTAAACGATTCGACGACACTAAATACATAAGCCTATTAACGATTTTAATATTAATGCTAATTAATTGGAATCGACGAATCTAGAAAATGTATCGAAATCTAGAAATATGAAAACTGAAAAGTATAATTTATCCAAATTGATTTACTGAACAGCAAATGAAATTTATATTGTGCTCAATATATTTTTAAATTAAATCACTATTGATACGTTAAAGTGAAGGTAGTTCGAGGCTTCAAAACCTCAATAAACAAAATTAAGGTTAAGTCATGGTAATATTCATTATTAACACTCCGACGGCGGGCCATGCGTGGGTCCGTTTAGACCCAAGTAGTTTGCTTGTAGTGATTGATTTCTGTCTGTAGTGATTAATTTATTCAGGTTGAATAAATTAATTTGTGGATTGACTTATACACTTAGCCATCATACAGTAATATTTTTGAAATACCTATAGTGGAACTTTGAAATAGTTTTCTTCGTCTTATAATAAGTACACGTTTTACTAGCTTCGAAATCACAACAAATAGATACTGATGAAAAAAACAGTCGTTCGAACGTAAACGAAAGAAACTACGCCGAGCATTGTTTACAGTGGCGAGGGGCAAACGAACCCGAGCGTCGCGTCGCCGGCGGAGTGTAAATCTTTGTATTAATTTTGGGAGTTACAATTATATGTTTAGTTAATCTACAAACATTGCATACGCATGTACGATACATATTTTATTTTTAGTTAGGTTAAAATGACTATACTATTTGAAATAAAAATGATTTTAAAATAATTTATGTACTTACTCATTCGCTGTTGAACATGTCGAATGCAGCTACTGTGTTTATCATAAAAAAACGATAATTTTGTTAAATGTCTATAAAACTTCTCGAATAATGCACACAAAGTCACAAATCGTTGTAAAACCGAATCAAATTCCTACCACTACCACGTTAGCATATAATTCGATACAATTTTGCTAATGAAACGTTTTGTAGATTACATTTGTTGTGATATTATGATATGAAATACGAGTTTTTAGTGGAAAATAACACGACATTGTTTAATTACACTACTTTTCACGTATATTTCACTATTTATTTTCGTTGAACTTTAAATCAATCACTTCCAAACGAGAAACGATTTCTACTGCCAGAAATTCAATGTGCTTTCTACTCTTACAATTTACTGCACTGTGATTGGCTGATAGTTGTCCGCCATGTTGCAGTCGTCGCAAACTTAGAACCGCGAAGTTTCAAATTATATAAGGCAATCGTATTAATTAATACATTTATAGTTATACAATATTATTGATAATTCTTAATAATTTAATATATCTCTTAATAAATTTTCACAACCATCTGTTTTGAATAAACGTTTCATGATTTCACGATTTAAATAAAACAGTACAAAATAACCGCAAACTAATCAAATTTTTATCATGTTTCTGCAAAACTACGATGAATTTTAATTATCAATTAAGAACTTTTTGCATAAAAATAAATTACCCTCAATGCTTTCCTAATGAAAGTATAAAATGAACAGTTTTATATACTCTTCCAAATGTACATACATACATACAGTATATCAAATTTAGGTGTAGTGTTTTGGAATTAATTTCATCAAAAAACATTTCATTATATGTACACCATATATTATTATGACTAAAGAGAGAAAAAGCAATTAAATTTGTCAAGTTGGAAAATAAAAATGATTAAACACGGACGCGTAGTCATGTATCACGGGGGCCCCTGTGGTACCTTCTCTAGTTCCGCACCTGTTTCCGATGTAACGTAGCGCCACCAAGCACGGCCAGTTGTTTTCGAGTTTTCTTTCGCGCCGCGCTGCACTGGTTACGCGTTGTGTTCGTTTCAATGAAAGTGTCGCGAGTGTGTCGACGAATACCACGCAAAACAGAAGAAGAATGCAGGAGCAAAAGGAATTCCAGGCTGGCGCAGAGTACCCATTGTTTGGCAGGCTTTTATTCCACGGAATTTCAGCAAAGTAAGTCACCCTTTTTTAACGCGTTCTAAAGCACTTCTTTGCGACCAATTAATTTGCGCTCAACACCGCTTTACCTTTGTCCGAGAAGAAATTTATATAAATATAGGTGCTTTGTGCTTTGTATAGAATTCTTGTCCTTGAATTCGTGACAATAATTCCGCGTTATTGTTTAACGCCTTGTCAGATACGTAAAAATGTATAACCTATATGTAGGGTAAATTGTTGTGTGGGATTTTACAACTTTCGGTAGCGGACGTTGTAGATGGCGCTTTTTGGCAGCAATCGTGGTATAAATACGAATTTCGTACAGAAGTTATTAGTGTAAATAAGATTTTAAATTAAATTTAAATTTATGATCATAAACGCTACTACTGAATCATTGTTAATTTATAATTTGGGTAAAATTATCCTCTTCGATTATTTTAGAATATTATATATGCAGTATAAAGAAAAGAAATATAAGGTGTTTACCAAATTTTTTCATTCTTTCTAAATCTAATTTGCAAATGTTTCTTACTACTTTTATTTCCATTTTTTGTCCAAATTAAAAATACAGACATAACAATGTTAATCAGTATTAATATTCTATTTAATAAGTTCCTCTATACCATCGGTCGTTGAAAACCGATCAACAGATCTTTAATTATTACTGTTTCGTCTACAATACACTTGAAATAATAAAAGTTATGTGTATTATAATCAGAGATTGAATACCTATATATTTTTAGGTTTCGGTATTATACCAGTATTTATTTTGACTTTATTAGTACATAACCGCTATTTGTTAAACGTTGTAAATACCGGTACTGTACGTTTAATACCGGTATTTTCAAATATATTTTATCTCTATCTGACGTCAATACCGGTATAAATACTGAAATATATACCAGTAAAATACCGATGTTTCTGCAAAAAAGTATCATGCTACTGAATATTGAATTCTTCAACAACCTCAATATGACGATAGTCCATAGTTTATTTATATTTATCGTGTGTAATAGGATTTCCAGAAATGACGGAGAGAATGAAAGCATGTAAACACATGTCGTTTGATTGAATGCTCTTGTTTACTTTCGACGATCTGACGATAACCTCCTAAGTTAGTAATTCACAACAGTCCATTTTTATTTATCTGCTATGCATTGTAGAATTTTCTTCACCTGCTTTTGCTAAAGCTCCAATGTATAATTTTTTTCCAGAATATTACCGGTATTATACCGAAATACGATTATACCGGTATGTAGTCATTTTAATGACGTCATGCCGGTATTCACAGCATTCGGTTTCTTTTGAGATAATAGAATAGCTACCTAAAAATACCGGTATTTTAGCGGTATTTGTTATACCGGTTCGATCTCTGATTATAAATACGAGAAAATTAAGAGTCGATCTTTAAATCTTAATCTCTGCGATCGAAATCCGAGATATTTCCGTCAAAACTACTTATTAATGTAATACAGCAAAACTCCTTCCTAACTCCATCAAAATTCCTCATATCGTTATTAAACATAGATGATGGAAACTTTTTTCCACCCGCAATACGTGTTACGTATTTACACTCAAATGCTTGGTATTTTCACGGACACGTCGAGCTGTTTACACAAAAGGAGTTAACAAGAACACATTTATATTTGGATAATTATACCTGTGGTAATGGTAACGCGGCGATGTTATTCGAGCATGTAATGTGTATATTTCAAGAAGGTAGTATTAGAAGCGTGACACAAGAAGCGCTTAAATTATATCAGGGTTGTAGGGACGGTGTTTGGCCGTCATTTTCCATAAGAGCTAAGACAACCGTAGACAGGCTTACGAGGCACATTATGCGGAGATTCGGTGATTTGCATAAAGCTGGTTCGTGCTGTTGATTCGCCCGAAGGAGGGACAGAGAGACGGTTAGCTGATTATGGGATGAATGAGGGAAGAGGGAGGAGTTGCGAGACAGAACAGAGAGAGAACGATAAGTGGATTGAAGCGAAAAGGAGACACTTGGGTTCCACAATCGCTGAAATTTCGCGGGATGAATCTTGTCGGGGCGAATGCATAATTTCAAGATGTAATGCAGTCTTATCAGAACGATCGCTGTATGGATCGTCGAAAGTATTCGTTCGCGGTTGATGTCTGATTGCAACGCTGATTGTCTAGCGGGGAATTCAGCCCTGCCAGGAATTGATTGATACGCGCATTCCTATCTACGAATGGGTATGAGATAATGAAGTGAACGGTCCTGCGAACTTGCTGAAGACGTTTCTGCGCGGTATTCTGCGATTCGGTAAATCAGAGGAAGCCTTTTGTTCGAATATCAGGTCATTCGACGTGTATCTTTGGTACATTCTGACTATTATCGTAGTCTACAGATTGATTTCGTGAAAGCTCGTAGTTGTAAAATTATTTTGAAACATTTCATGGATTAATATTATTATTATACCACATTAAATTTATCTATTATTCGCGGCATACGCATGTCGCTAATTCGATATTTAGAATTTTTAAATTTATAAAATTGTTTATTTACAACAAACTTTCTTAATATTATCATTAATTGGAAGCGAAGATAGAACAGCTTCAAATTCGTTAAAAAAATATTCACATCTGAGGATTACTGCTCCTTAGACAAACCGTTTGCATTCGTTTTCGTAAAGTTTCATTAATTACACTGCGACAAACCCTAAACATCATCGGTATTTCGAGACACTTGGTTACACGCTATAGATAGAGTGTTCCTCGAATCAAATCCCATTTGTGAACGTGCAACGATGTTATCGATCCTGTCGAACTATCGCAAAGAGCTCGGAGTAGTTGAACAATTGGTTGACGGTCCTATTGTCGCAAGTCCGCCTTCTTGGATCTGCGTTTCAGTGTCCTTAACCTACCAAGTGGAATGGCCACTCGACTCTTCGCCTCCCTCTTGTACCCTCTCCTCTTGTCCTCGTAATTCTGTCTCTGTACTTTTGGAGAATCTTTCTAGCCTCTGCTAAGGGAGACTTCGCCCTTAGATTGGACGGCAGTTCGTCGCGTTAAATTATACTTACGGATTTCTGGCGAGACACTTTAATAGCGGAATCCCTTCAGGATGACATTAATTAAAGTTTGACGTGGAAAAGATTGCAGGTAACAAGGGTAGAAATGAAACGAAGGATTAATTTCTTCTCGGCGTTTCATTTATAATTCTGTACTACGACAGCAGCGTTTCTGTATATTACGTTCTCATCAAATTCGGATAACTTGTATGCTAGAAGCATTTTCGTAATATCGTCAGATAATCCCCAAAGGATAATGGATCCTGTAAGCACGTGACAACGTTGTTTCATTATCGGTTAGATAGAATTCGGAGGAATAGTTGGTTGTCCTTTCAGAAAGGGAACCGTTCATACGGTCGTCCTGGAAGGATACGAGTCAGTGACCCGTACCCGAAACGAACGTTATGAATTCACCGGGGGAATATTCATCCGTGGGTCTACCCTTGGGCTCTTTTCCATCGGAATCGAAGCATTGGGCGTGCTAACGTATAGAGGAAATCGAGGATGAGTCGAAAGGTACGGGGCAAAAGAGAGAAGTAAAGTGGAAACGGCTGAAACCTTTGCCATTCGAGGAGAGAAGCACGGCATTTCTATCTCGTCGTGAGATCGAGAGGAAATCTTCAGATCGCCGAAGAACGGAGAAGATTGCCACCGTCTCGACAGGAAAGGATGACGACGAGGCCATGGGGGTGGTGAAGTTAGGAGGAGAATCACCGCCTAGGCCGTCACCCTTCAACATCGTAGATGAAACTAGCGCGATTTACTTCACCGTTGGCGTGGCCACCTATCCCCGAAATAATGGATAACCCTTCGGATCCTTTTTTTGCCCGTCTTTCCTCTCCTTCTGTTTCGCCGGATCTGCCGATCTTGATACAATCGAGGATACTGCCGTGTAAAGATTTCGATTATGATATCCGTTGATGGGACGCTGAAACTTTGCCTGCTTAAAAATTGAAACGATTCGACTTAGTTCAGAAAAAAGGGATTTCGAACGAGTGTGATAATAGAAGATTTTTAAAATTCTTGAAACATTTGAGAATTTATGCGATCTGTTATATTCGCACTTTATCAAGGAAATTATGAAAACGAATGAAGTAATGACACAACTTCAAAAATACTTTTTAGAACTATTGAGAAGTCACTTAAATTTTATTATGGAATGAGGGAAAAAATAAATATCATAAAGGAATATTAACGGGGACGGTTAATTAATTTTGAGATACTAAACTGTGTTATTATTCAGTTCAGATGTCAGAATCCCGGAATTATGTACTAATTCCAATTTACAAAATTTGCTAATATGACTCTTCTATCAACCATTTCTTTTGATATAAAAAGAGACCTAAAATTGCAAGATTCATCGGTTTCATAAAACATGCGACCGTCAAATGAAGTTTTAAGAAGTTACCTTCGACATTCAACGAACCCTCGACATTGGGTGAGTGTAGTCATCTTTAGTAGCGAAAGGGTTAAGCCTGAGTTCATAGGGTACTCGAATCTCAACCCATTTTCACTTTGGTGAGTGGAACGGAGCACGAGGGTGGTTGTGGAAAGGTGACGACCGATATGGAAACGTAGCGTATTTGAGAACCCCTTTTGCCGCACACTTTGAAGCCAAGCCGAAGACAATGGTGCGAGCAATAGCGAGGCGAGCCTAGTGGAAACAGAAGACGAGTTAGATGGTATAAAGCAAACTGTGCCAACCAAGGAGATTCGTACTCTCGTACTCTTCGCTTCAATTTTCTACTTGCTCTTTCCTTCGTCCGTTGGGTTACCTTTTAAGCCACTTTGTCCATGAGTATTGTATTCTCATGGTTACTCATTCTCATGTTTCTTTCGTTGCACCGTCAACGCTGTTCTATTACAAAAGGCTCAAATCGCCTTGGATTTTTCCCTTTCCTCCTTCGACGCTACGTGAAACTTGATTGCGTTACTTCAGGGTTGCTGAGAATTCTGTTATCGATATCGAGGGGTGTTGCGTTCGGATGATATTTCCTTTACCGCACTGTTCATCGAGAAGGGTTACAGCTTTCTATTCCTTAGACCCAAATACTGCTGTATTTTCTACTTTGATTTGATTTCATTTTGTTTTCAGATTTAAATGATAGAATGTTTCCTTTTTGATACGTCAATAACTCAATCAGTTACTTTACATTCACGCTCGAAAATTGATTCATACTCTGTGAAATTCGTTTTAATTTTTATGGTTTATTTGACGAATGAATGTTTAATGGAAAATAGCTTATTGAGACAAATTGAGGATAAATAAATGATCATATTCTATCATTTATTCACTTACATAAGTCACCGTTATAGATTGGATAAAAGGATATTATGTCAGACATATCTTTGATTATTCGTTCCAGTTAACTAAAAATCGCCGTCACATTTTCAATACACTTTAGTGTCTACCTCATTTAGTAATATATATATATATGGCAACACGATAAATTATTTAAAT
This sequence comes from Stelis phaeoptera, assembly GCA_943735885.1. Lineage (NCBI taxonomy): Eukaryota > Metazoa > Arthropoda > Insecta > Hymenoptera > Megachilidae > Stelis > Stelis phaeoptera. Next base: position 4,904,693 of record OX030939.1, on the reverse strand, counting down.
TACACCGAAGTAGTCATTCAGATATTCAAAAAAACACTGAAAAGAAATCTAAGAATAATCAATAATGCATTTGATAAAATATTTTTGTTTTTAAATCTGTTATTACGCTTACATCAGAATGGAAATATTCCGTATTATTTTGCAATACTTAAGGAGAATTATTATATACTTACTTGTACGAGAAACGAATAGGTATTAATAGGTTTAATCGTATACACGTGTAACTCTTCAAAATAATACGTGAAAAATTCCCATCGATTCTTCGCATCTGTTTCGGCGATTTCTTGTAGAAAAAGATGGTGGTTCTGTTCACCCGGTGTTGTTACGAAGTTAGGATTGCGACTCTAACGCTTCGACAATTTCAAAGAATCTTAACGACAGGATTTTGGCACGATACCATCGCTAACAACGGTTTGATTCGCAGTTAGAAGTTTCCGTTTTGTTATATACAACGGAAACTTTGAAGAAACAAGAAAATGCTCCCTCTTGTTCGAAGCAGACACATGCGTGTGTTTCTTACAAGGAGATACACTTTTATCGAGAAATTTTTCTCGTACGGACTTCCGCATGAACGTAATTCTTTATAGACTGCGAGAAGAAAAGGTCGATGAAAGAATGGAAGCCAAGAAAAGAATGATTCGCTGCAAGTAAATTTATGGCTGATTATGTCGGGTAAATCTTATATTTTTATTCAGAATGAAAGTTTCGAACGGAATCCTTTATACTTGTTACGCTTAAAGAAATTATTCCATCATCATACTTTAATATTTCTTATTAATTGTCCATGAATGAATCAGCTAATATGAAAATATGTAAAAGGATTAAAGAACTTTGACAATTTCCAATGTAGAAAATCGTTAATTTTGCGCCGTCTCCGAAATATAAATTAAAATTATTTCGTTCTTTTTGGTGCATTCCGAAGTCGGTTGTATTTTTTTTTTCCAAAAATCTTTTTTGAGTAAACGAAAGAATCGTTAATAATGCGCGTGATAGATATTTATAATAATATTCTATTATTAGAAGCAGTTGAAAGTCAAAAATTACATTAAACTGCATAAGAAACGCGTATTAAAATTACTAAAAGTTCAAAGGGCTGCCAACAAAATTCTGTTTCGAATTTCGGTATAAAGTTAGATTCGTAAGAAAGTAGAAATCTTCCCCTTTAATTCGGTTTTTGATTTACATCGATATCTTTATCCGTTCCTGAGATATCGTCGTGTGAAGACATACGTAATTTTTGTAGAAATTCGCTGCCGCCTCACGCTTGGACCCAGACAGCGAGTGTCTAGCGTAGCGGTCACGTGGTCACTGTTTACGTCTAACCCTTTACTATTCCTGGAAATGCGTATATGAATTTCCTAGAAAAAAGTCTACGGCCCATTCGGGATTACCCTCGTACGCGCCGGCCGCTATACAAACTTTGAAGCCCTATATCTCAGGAACTAATTAAGATATCGCGTTGCAACAAATTGCGTTATGATGTACGCACTTTCCTCTATCTTCTGAGCTACCTACTGCGTAAAATTTAGGCATGTTTTTTTTATATTTATTGCCAGGAATTTCGCCCCCGTTGACCTGTGGGATCCTTAATGCGTCAAGTGTTTCCTGTTAATTTTGATTTAAATAACATTAGTTGATAGGAAAAGTAATATACAAACTCGAAGATTATATTTTTCGGTTCGGTAACGTGGTGACATCTGTTGGCGGAAGTTGAACATCCATAAAACTGCTGCAACAAACTCTCGTCTAAATCGTTTTCACCCTCCTGCCTTTCTCTATATATCGAAACAAAAATTTTTGGAAAAAAAATACAACCGGCTTCGGAATGCACCAAAAAGGACGAAATAATTTTAACCGAAGTCGGTTGTATATTTTTTCCAAAAATTCTTTTATTCTTACGTAGTCATTGTTTGCTATGGTGCTCTACAATACTTTCCTTTAGGAAGCATACAATTTTTAAATAAAGAAGAAAGAGGGTCCGCAAAGTAAGTGGATTTTTTGCTCGTTTTTCGGCCCTCGCTTTTGGAATCAATTTTTTTTTCTGAGATATGAAGGGTCAAAGTGAGAACTACCTATCACGGCCCTATCAAGTTGAAATGAAGATCGTATTATATAGGGGTGGTTTTTTTTTAATATAGGGGAAGTCCTATGTGAGGGTAGTCAGCTGAGGTAACGTTCCTATACAATCCCCATATGCATTCTTGCTTGTGAAAAAGTCTCATGAGGGTTGACACTCGAATACTAGGAAGCTTGCGCCGATTTTGACGAGGGGTGGGCTTTGGGGTTGAAAGTCGAATATGAGGATGATTGGCTAACTCATATTGCTTTCATGAAGGAAATCTGTACGTATTTTGGCGACTCAAGAAATTCTGGGTGGATTGCTTCTCGTATAGCTAGAGTATAATAATAATTTCCAATTGTGACGCTTTATATTTCAGAAACGAGATGTATGCTCAACCTAAAACATTTTCTTTAATAACGTTTTATTATATGCTATCATTTGACATATAATTCGATTTTAAAATCGAGTTCCGAAAAACGGGCACTTTTTGCGGACGCTGTTCATGTATCCGGGTAAAATTCAATACATGATTTTCATATAATTTTCATTTTTATCAGTGGCTGAATTTTTTTATTTTTAGCTTTCCTGGTAAAAAGCAAAACTACCGTCGGCAGCGTCCGCTCGTTTCTTTTTACCTTCCCGATTACAAAGACGTTGCTAATTATATCGCTTTAAAGAGTTTTCTTTGATGTGGCCCATCGCACCGTGCTGTTGCCCGCGGCACGTTGAAGGGATATCGATGCACTCATATATCGTTATAGCTTCGACGTATTATCGCATGGATCCTGTGACCGCTTCATCAAGGTGATTGACCTCGCTTACTTTGATGCGGTCGTTCGAGTAACTCAGGTGACAACGACCGTTTAATATCGATCAAATCTTGCGACTCGTTGTTCCTGCTTTCAACCCTTGCTCTCTGCTACGATTATAATAAAACGTGCTGATTGTGAAGCACTATATTCACCTTTTTTTTTTGTCTTACAAATTTTACGATGGAACTTATTACAGAATTAGAATCTGTTGTTTCAAATAAAAATATAAATTTGCAATTTATATCGATCGTGTAACAACTTGGTATTCAGATGTGTCCAAAGTCGAAGATAGAATTACGGATTAAACAAATACCAAATGTCCATTAGTATTGAATAACCAAATGTGACGAAAACAGGATAAAACCGTAATTTAATTTCGATGATAATTTTATTGTGTATAGTTCATTATGGACTCTTCAAAACATAATTGTTTTAGCAGTCGCTTTTTCTATATGAAACGGAGCATAAAATTACAAGAACCATTGATTCCATGAAGCATCGGCTTTAGAGCAATTTAATTGTCGAAATAGTAGATCCATGTCCCTAAGTAATTGCCGTTGTTATTTGCTAAATTTTTCGATAATTTCCAAGATCTAAAAAAGAAGGTTAGAAACCATAAGTTTCGTGAACGTATGAAACATTCTTGGAGCAATTATTGTGAAACGATTGTTAACAGTAGTTCGATAACGTTCGTCAAGGAACGGATGAAAGAAAAGCCACTCGTTCCGATCGCGAAAAGAGTTTTCCGCCGCATTTGTTTTTTTGCCCACTTTCTAAAGAGCTCGATGCACCTACTCCCGTTATAAAAAGGCCTCGTTCTATTCGTTCGGTTAAAAAGAACATCCACCACTTTTTCCGTCCCTCTTCGTTCGACCGGTTATCTATCCTTCTCTTTTCCGGCAAGTTCGTCGAAGAAGCGAAACTGCGAGTGAACAACACGAGAACGTCAGTGTACGCCATCGTCGGCGTCGGCCTGAAACTTTCAATTACGCTCGCATAGCGTGCCAGTATATGTGTATGTATATCGATACGTTCCCGGTCTCGAACTGAACATCCTAAGCTCCTATTCTCCGGGGATCAAGTCCATCTGATTACCGGTAACGGGCTTGTGTTTTAACTCCGTTCCATTTTCGATTTAACCCTCCCGGAATATTCCTGCCCAAGAATACTTTGAATCAATTATGCGGGCCGGTCGATGAATTTGTAACTGTTGGCTATCGATCGGAGCGTGTACTGTTTCCGACGAAGCTCGAAACGCTGCAACCATTCACGGCACCGAACTTCGACGAGGAACATTAATCAGTGGACAGAGACGAAATTCGTCTGACATTGACAGTATCGCGTGGAAAGTCGTTTGGATTAATCCTTCTTCGGATTATTTTTCAAATTCTGTTCCGTAGATAGTTTCTAAAGTTGTCTCGAAACTTTCAAAAATTTTACTAAATAACAGAGGATTATGTAATTAAATCAGCGGGCATCGAGGAAAGCTTAGTTTGAAGTTTTGAGGGATTACTGTCATATTTATAATTAAAAATTGGGAATAGTATACAATTTATAACTTAACCGATATTATCTGTTAAGGGGTTAAACCACTGTAGAATTAAAAAAAAAAGAAAAAAATTTTTTTTTGTTTAAAAGGTATTTTAGGGTCTTAAAAATAATAAATCAAAAGATGGAGGGCGGCGAAAGTGTCTAATTTTTTATTACTGGTCCCATTTTCATAACAGCTTTTATACTCTGGATGATGGAAGACTGTCGTGTACAGTTAGCAGTGGATTCTCAGGACAACCTTCCCCTCAATCATTCCAATTAATTTAGACGTTGGCACCGGTAAAGATGTCAGAAGAAACAACTGACGTTCGTTCGAATTTTCTCGCCAATAATACTCGACGGATAATTGGTGAATATATGTGACGACCGCGAAATTAGGTTGTATCCACCAAAAGAATTAAAAAAAGAAGTCAGGTGCAAGAAAATGGCGAGGAATCACGTTAGTTGGAGAAGGACAGGCGGGCAGGTGTTCGCATTAATTTATATGTGGCAAAGTTTGACGTGAATGAATGGTCTTCGCGATCGCGTAGCACCGGGAATCGCGCCCCAGTGTCGATGAAATTAATTGAAAACTTGTTTATTTATTGGCGGTCTGATACGCTAGAGAAGCGACCTGGAAGTTTTTGGCGAACGTCGGCGAATCGGCGATACGCGGGTAATTGGGAATAGGATTTGGAGCACGAAAATAATTGGTTTCCGACTTCTGCTAGAGGGTGGTGTATGCAGTTATGCCATTTAACCTAGACCTATTGCTTATCCGACTCGTTTGCTCGATGTGTTTCCCTCTTCGCGTCTTTCCGTTTCGTGAAATCGATCGTGCACGCTTCGAAATGTCTATTGGATTGTTATCTGTTGTGTTTTTTTACACGATGAATATATATATATATATATGCGATACAGAGTGAGCTGAAATTCGAGGTGCGAGTGAGATCAAGCAGATTATACAACTCAAAATAAGATGAACATCAATAATAACAAAATTGCGCTGGAGGCATCGTTTCCAAGAAACAATAGGATAGAACAGTTGAAAGAAATGAAATTTAAAAAATTCTAAGTAATACAATTTAAGCTCCCACTTTTCCTATCGCCGTAATATATGAATTTTGGACCAATAGGGTGTTTAGTATTAAAGTTCTGAATAGTATTATTATATTAGTAATATTAACACGTTGGCTGTCACGGGGGTCACCGGTGACCGGCACCCGAAATTTTGTACAATCAAATAATTACCAACAGAAATGATCAAATAAACCACGGATAGCGTTAACATTAAGCTAATAATGCTAGCTATCGAATTGAAAAGTTAAATTTTAAAATTAGTTGATTGTATTGTTAATAATTAGGATTTCAGCGTGTCTGACTACTCACGTCCGTTTTCACTGTGGCAGTCAACGTGTTAATAATATACAAGCTTATACAATTTACTAATATACAGTTTACAACGCTTGTAATAATATAAATATAATATTATATTATGGTTTTTCGGTTTTTTAGTGGGTAGAAATCCCACATACCCCGGGACAATGTGGCTTTCCCTAAAAAGAAACAAAGAAATATTATATTAGTTGTAAATATAAGGTAACAAGTGGAAAGCTTAAATTGGAAAACGATATAATTCTTGGTATAGCACGTTAGCATCCTCTTATATCGATCAGAAATCGTGAAAGAAGTCATCAGAATACGAAAGGATGAAAGAATTCCTGTTCGCTGGACTGTTACGAAACAGATCGAAACGAAATTTCAATCGTTCGAATATGTAAGCAATTTCGACAGTTTTGGTCCATGGATTTCACCACTTTAAAGTTGCAAATCCTTTGCGGACTTTCCTGGGCCAAAGTCTTTCTCAAAGAAATAACGGGTCAGGTCGAAGTTCAACTTTTCGTGCAAGCTGAACTGTGGAAAAGGACGAACAGAAGGAAAGAAAAAAGAAAAGTCAACCAGTTGGCGGTCTCGTTCACGAATTGTCTGACAGGATATTGGAAATTGAAATCGCCGGCACGGATCATCGGAGTTCGGGGTAATTTTCAAGACAAAAACGAAATGGAACTGGGCGAATTGGAAATTGATGTAAAGTAAATAATTGAAGTTTAATATCGTCGTGATGGGGATATTAAAATTTTCTCGATGAAAACAAAAGGAATCGAGGATATCTTTGATATCCGATGCAAATAACAGCGCGGGTAGGATTGGATTCACTTGAAACTATTCGAAACAAATAATTGCGATCCGGTTAGAGTTGCCCGGAAATTATTCACCGTACAGGAAATTGAAATTCTCGAAACGTACACAGTTGCCCCCAACTTAAATGGAAGCTCCGCAAAACGGTGGCCAGCTGACCCGTCAAGCCACCTTTTGCGAATCATTCGTAATTGGAGCAAGAAAATTGAAATTGAAGATTCGACGATTCATAAACGCAGAACCAAAGTTGAAGTGCAAAGGGAAAACATGAAGAATGATGTTTATAAAATGCTTGTAACAGTCATTCTTGATAAGTCAAGTAGTGTAAAGTTCCAAGCTGAGATAATCGTGTAATGCGTCCTGTATGAACATTTATGTTATATATTCGTAAAGATCGATGTGTATGACAAAATTGAAAATGGATTACGTAATGTCAACAGAGTGTTCAATTTAAAACCATTTACCATGTACGCGGCGGTTCTAAGAAGTGGAACAGGCTTCAGTTATTTTCTACCCGAGAATACAGAAAATTGATATGTGTTAGAGATGAATTCCGTAATGGGAAGCAGTTTTTCATGACAACATTTTTCTTGGGTGCGCAGCTGCACGTGTATGTCCTCGTTTTAGTTTAGAAAAGTTGGAAGCATTCGGAAACACGAAATATTGATAAAAGCCTACGTTTATTTCGGTGGTGCCATATACTTTATTTTTAAAGTCGTAGTTACAAATAATTTGTAATTTGTAAAATAAGGCTGTTAATATAAAGGCGACAAATGATTTTGAGAGTTTATCAAATTTTAGACATTATTTTTGAAATTTCTCACATTTATTGAAATTTCGCAGCTTTTAAAAATCAAAAGTCCTGCTTTGAGAAGAAAAGGCTACAAATATTTATCTTTATTCATCTTCTTAATTTGCTATATTCTGACACAAATAAAATTTATATTTCACCTTTGAGAATTGTCCAATAAATTACATATATGGCTGCGAAAGCATCAATCGATTGTTAAAGATTAAAAATAAATTGAAACTGCAAATCATACGTTGGATTAGTTAAGACTCGGTTTCGCCATTCGAAGGTTAATACGCTTCGATAATTCCGCAGTTAGTCATCGAAGAGCGAGCTTATAGATTATCAATGCAGGAACGAAATATATCACCGATCGAATGCAATATCGATACTGAACAACGTACAGACCGGCTAGGATATTGGTATCTGTTGAACCAAAGCTGTTTGCCTACGTTAGCCGATGCACATCTCCCGTGCTGGATTCTTCTCTTCCGGGCCTGTGCAGTTTTGACTTTTTATTCGGTAATAAGAAAGTTTCGATAAGAATCTTTATGGAATAAGTTTCGCGAAGGAAATCGTGAAAGTTGGCCGTGCCCAGCCTTTCCCGTGTCCCTTTGTGTACTCTGTCCCTATCTCGAATACCTCTTTCATTCCTCTCAATTCTGCCTCCTCTTTACGAATACTTGCTCAGATTCTCAATACTAATCCGATTTGCGATCCCACGAATCGGATGTCGACGACGTTGAAATCGAAAAATTGTATAATAATGTTTATATTAGCCGTAGCTTAAGCAGATTTGTCGAAACGACGAATTTCGACGAATATGATAAAAAGGATTTCACTTCGATAAACTATTGTGTTCTCCATCCATGTACGTAAACAGTTTCTCAGTTTTGGAATTCACGAAAATCGATTTTTGATCACAGAGATTCGTTTTTATAGCCAGATGACGTAGTCATAGTCAGTGTCGTTTTTGGGTTGTTGGCTTCCCAGACGCAATAAGATATCGCCGTCCTCGTTAATTTAATATTATACATATAAATAAGAATTTGTCGATGAGGCGACGACGCTAAAAATATAATGAAATTGATCATATGCCGAGACACTGTACACGATTGGATCTATTTCATTATATTTTTAGCGTCGTCGCATCTTCCTCAGATACATAGGTAATTAAATGATATTAAATTAAGGTACCAAAGATAAAAAGGGAATAATAAAATGAAACGAACTGTTATAGAACGAAGTGAGTGTCGTCCACGAACAGAAGCTCTTTTAGTATAATTTCATATTAATCTATTTTTAGGTGTCGCCGTCGAAGTTTAAATAAATTAGAATTTATGTTAAAAGTAATTCTATGTCATTGATATACACGTCAGAGTGAACACTTTCTGATCGAATATTACCGTATCGAAAGGGTTAATTTGTTTTATACCCGCATAAATAACTAGTTAGCGTTTAAATTTTGCGGTCGTGTACCGCGTTGTTTACGGGGCGCAACAAGAGAAGGGAACAGATGCAGACAGGAAGGAAACTGGGCGTGAAACAGACTTTGATGTAGCAAGGAGGGATTCTGTGGTTGAGGTGAATGGGGTGTGAATAATCACTATCCCTCTCTGTGGCTACGTGGGAGGAAGAAATGGCTGAAAGAGGGGAAAAAAGCGATACAATGGAACGACGTTGGAAACCTATAATCGAATCGATGAGCTAAAGAACGGTACAAGACCAAAAACCACATTTTGTGGTTTGTAGAAGAGTAACTTCAACATTTTTTTTTTTATAATCAACGTCATTGATTATATAGTGTAATTTAAATGCAAGGTAAGACATTGACAGCCGTGCTGAAACTGATGAAAATTCCATTAGCTAGTAGTTTCATCTTTAACTAATTTTGTCTTTTATTTTTATATTATTTTGTTATTTCTATTATGCACAATTTTAAATAATTGTGTATTAAATGAAGGAAATCTTACAATTAGTAATGAGGATGGTGCAGTTCCATTGAATTTTCTAGAAATAATGAAATATCTTGAAATTGACAATTAACGTACCAAAAATCACAGAAAAATAGTTCAAAATATCCATCTCACTGTATTATACATATTTCATTCGAAAAAAAGGGTTTATTACCAAATAATTACAATGCGTTTAAAATCAAGTGTTGCGACAAATGAATTAAATTGAATAATTTTCTGATTTTTCGGAAATGGCCAGTTTTGATAAGAAATTATTGTTGCTTTGAATTTTTGACAACTTAGGCAGAACCAGTTAATAAATAAATGAATTAATAAACACACTGAATATTTCAAGCTTCTAATGCCAAATGTGTCATTTTTATAATCTATTTGTAATCAAATTAAGATGATAAGTTGAATTTTAGCAGTAAGATATATTCGAGCTGAAATAGAACGGAATCAGTGCCAAACATTGAACGCATTTAATATTTAGAGAATTAATCAAGCTTTCCCAGCGTGATTCGTGCAAGTACCTCTCAAGTTTTTCACAAATCCGTATGGCCAGTTGTAAAATTACATAAATCCGGCCGGTGTTCATATGGTTTCCATTATTTTCGCAATAAAGACGCATTTTCATTGTTGCGTGTTTGCAAACTTCGGACCGTTTCGTTTACCTGCACCGAAAATGAACAAAGAACATATACAAATTGGACCGTGTCGGAACAAACGAACGCGTGTCGCGATTAAATCGTCTTGTAGAGACGGTTAGCCTCTTTGGAAACGTGTGTAAAATCTTTCGGTGCGTGTTTGCTCTGTGGTGTGTTTTCTGAAAGCGAAGGGAAAAGTGGCGAGGGCGAAAAAGAGAAACAAAACGCGAAACGAGGGTGAACTTTCGCGATACCGTTAAACGACGCGCCGCGTCCCATAAATTTCTTTAATTAAAACTTCATATCGTGTATCTGCATAAAGGCTGAAGAACCTCCTATAACGACGACTGCCGTACCTGTTCGTATTTACATTCTGCCATGCGAAACGCGAAACCAGTGCGTAATACAGCTACGTATCAGAGCGGAGTATGCCCGGTTAATGTCGTCGAGTGGCCATTATTTTTTCCCAACGATACCGTGCAATTCATCGTGTCACTTAAACGAGCAACACCGTTCAACCTCATAAATTATAGATAAATGGTCTCGCGATATACCTTGCGATTATTAACTCGTTTGCATTGTAGGGAGGGAAGAAAAATATGATCCAATCGCCGAACAAGGTTTTCGTTGTATCTAAACACGGACACTTCAGAAAGAGTAACGATAATTTGATCATTTCGATGAATTCATGCTTTTCATCGAACCTTTCATTCAGGTCCTCCTTAGATTTTCTTTATCTTAAGGGGGGAGTTTTTTTTTACGATAGACGTGTTAGTCTATCTAAGTTTAGTCTATCGTAAATAAGAACTGTACATGTGAGCAAAATGAACTGAGAAAATTTAAATAACTTAACAAAAGTATGATATAAACATATACAAACTTTCAAATTAGTTAGTTACACTCTTCCATTTTTACAAAAATGTAAAATAATCGATATTTTTCACGAAAAAAGAAAAAGAAACTCTAATACTGGGCAATAATTTTTTCTATTGAAAATTAGTGTATTTATATCAGGTAGAGCAGTTGATAGAGTCGACCAAAAAGAATATCTCAGGTATACTAAAATATGAAAAGGCAATTGAATTTCTCACCAAAAGTGAAGGGTAGAAATACTTTTAAGAAAATTGAATTTGAAAGCACATCAAATAAGCGCGAATATTTCTTCGTACATGGAAGAAAGTACAACCTCTATTCGTGTTATTCAGTCGTGTTCGCGTGCTAGTTTATTGATAACTCCAACGTTTGGAAAGCTACATGGTTCACTAACGATCCTATTTTTCAATTTAACGATACATGTTCACCGAACACCGGAATAAAATGGTTCCGCTGTTTCTCCAGTTGTTAAAATTGAACACGTTCTGTCCGGCTATATACGTACATACATATACATTCGTGCTTTCGTCAGACACTTGTTTTGCAACAACATCGTTCGTTATATTGTTACGAATACAAACAGTTTCCATCGGTTTTCATTATTACTTCCACGGTGTTATTGGCTGGCCGTTATTTATTTTATTGATTTTATATTGCGTTCGCAGCGATACCTTCGTATCCGTGAGAAATAACGAAGGACTTCGATAATATCGTTTCCATCATTAATGTCACATACATCAAATTATGACCGTGGGTTAATTACTCAACGATCTTTTCGTCTGTATGTCGAAGAGTTTAATTTATTGGAGGTATTGTTGGTATTGTACTGACATTTTAAACGATCTTATTACAGCTTTTCTTATATTACAGCTTGATAGAATTTGGATAAAAATGTTTTTGATTTTTTAGTGGTGCGTGATTTTGTATTTAATTCCAATTAATGGAATTAATTATAATATAATTATAGTTAGATACTTAAATTTCTTCAGCTGATATCTATGATTCGATCTTAAAGTTAAAATAATATCGTTCACCTATGATTCCTAATTAATTTTTTAATTTTTTAATATGTGTGCACGTTTTTTAATATTTCCGAATTATTCCGTGGCGTATGCGTATGAACGTGGTGCGGCAGGTCAGCTAGTATTTCTCGCCGAGGTTATCGACAGTTAGGGCAACACGTAGCTGCATAATCGTATGCAGATACGCGACTGGACGTATACTGATCCGCCAAAACTTCATTCGTACTCCATATTCAAATCTTGCACTTGCAACGGACCTGCCGGCAGTAGTTAGTACTGTATGATCGAACGACTGGCCTGTTTCCCTATTGGTACATCAGTTATGTTACGTGCATTACACTTGAGCAAATTCCTACCTTACTCGCTCGTAATTGAAATTTAACACCAGAGAAATCGATGCTGGACGCATATAAATTGGACAAATAAATAAACAAGGTGTAATCATTGCAACGTAAGAAAAAGGAATACAATTTAAATTTAGGTGATTATCTGTTGAAAGTATTTTATGTGTGTAATTTAATTTGTTATTAGAGTTCTTTTGAATCGCCAACGAATAATTATTTCGACGAAAGTCAATATACAGTATCCAACGAAAAGAAACAAGTTATTAAAAACCTGTACAGTATGAAAATTTTGCAAATTAACATATATCTTTCGAATATTTAAAAAGACAGAATAATTCATAAAAAACATATAATTGCATAAGGATTTGTAGTCTAGCAATAGCATATCTAACATATTCTTGTGATTGATGTGAAGATTTCGAATTTTTGAAAAATCGTACTAACGTTACAAAATCGGTTTAACGTTGTTCAAATTACGACGAGCGAGTAATCATCCCTAAAGTACAAGTTGAAGTACTCTTATTTGTAGGGCGAAAGGAATCTTTTCAAAGAATGTATTGTTTCCGCGACACAGCGGTGCCAAGAAAGTATAGTTATTTCGAATGTACGAAAGTGTCGAGTGCTTGACACGGACAGCCAGGATTGACGGAGAGTGGCGTCAAATGTAGGAGCAGAACTGCTGTCTAGATTGTACAAGGGTGCAAGAGGAAAGTAGGAAAGGGGATGCTGCAGCGGGCTGTGTCCTCGTTACTTGTAGTGTCACGATTCCACGAAGATTTCCAACCGTTTCTTAACGGGTAGTATAAACATTTCAAGCATGCGCCATTACCAGAAAGAACCACCATCACATACAGGTATCCATATACGCGAGTACTCGCGTCTAAGGTGATTCTAGTTATCCTTAGAAAGCTGTAAGAGGTGGTTGGTCGACTGAGAAATCCCGTGGAAGATATCCTCCCCGAGACGGTGGTTCATCTGTTCCATTTAGCTTTGGGTGAAGGGAAATTGAGATCATTTTAAGGGGAACGAGATCTGTTGCTTCGCTTCGAAATATTTTACTATTTATACGATTACAGATTCTTGCTTTTCTTTATTTTTTGTTATAAAATTTGTTAAAATTGCGATACTATATGAAAGTATTTACCTTAACTACCTGCACACGTTTTTGTTTACAATAGAAAATACTATGTTGCAAATGATATACTTTCGACTTTTGGGGATTAGTGGATTAACACGTTAACTATCAAACAGTTGTGTATGCTAAGAAATTTAAGATTAGTATAATGTGTGCGCTGAAAACTAATTGCAAAATCAATAATATAATTTATCAGTTAAGAGGAGCTGATATTAACTCTAATGATATTTGAGAAAGTCTAGGTTTAAATATCACACGATAGTCCAAATTTGTTACGTTAAAGTTATTTCTAATTACGACTTTGAGTTGGCGTCTTTATTCGTTCGAGTACGTAGGGTTCATTTATGTTTCGCAATAGCCAGACGAACACCATGCCTTTTCTTCTGGCTGTATATCCTGGACAAAGCCAGTAACAGGTGAGGCAACACTGTTGTCTGTGTAACTGGCGGAATTCCAGCTGCTTTTTACATTAAATGCAACTCACTGCCAAAAATGATTACGCGGCTAGACGACGCCTGTGCCAAGAAATAGTTGCCTTTCTAGCACGTCGTGACGCCTTTCGATCTTCGATATTCCTACTGCAGGCAGGAACAATTCTTTGGTCATTAACCGTGGACACTGGCTGTGATAGAAACATTGCCCTTTTTCTACCAACTTTTATATTTTCTTATTCTGAGTCTGTTCGCTTTTTTTGTGACTAAATTACCAGCTCTCAGAAATGAATTGTTCAATTGGAACACTGTGCTTTGATGTTGAACATCAATAATTACAGCTTTCTGAACATCATATATTCTGGTTAATTTCATTCTGGATTAACGACTCTTCAGCCGTTTAATTATTTCGTATGCTGTTCGATTGGTTAGAATTACAACCATCCGCTTTGTCATTCTGCATAAAAGCATCGACAGTTTCATTTAATTATTAATTATTTTAATTAGAATAGCAGTAGTAGTAATTGTAGCCACGATTAATTTTGTATAATGGAATATTGCAAAATTAATATATTTGGGTAATAATTGCTGGGATCCATATTAAAGTTCGGAATATCCATGACTCTATTCATAACTGTTGTTCCAAACATTGTATATAAATTTATTATCGATGCTCATATTATTAAATCTATTACCCGTGTTATAGGAAAGTTAGGACTATTGTGTGTTAGTAAATTCAAATTTCAAATCTTTGCTCAAACACATAAAAATCCGTGACTTTTGATTACAAAATTTTTAATTTCATTCTAACCCACTGCCATCATACACGTTCCCATATATATCGAGAAAAAAAAAAGAAATTGAATAGATAGGACGAGAAAGATCATGGAAAAGAAGGGAAAAAAGAGACATGGACAATCGTTCAGCAAATGGGTTTGCTGGTAAACGTGCCGAGGTGGAAGAAGCATGGATACGGGTTTGCTTGATAAGAGGGTGATGCGGGGTTAATCGCCGCGTTCACACTCAGCGGGTATCAAAGCCCGTTGCGTCACAGCGAAGGGACGTTGTTCGCTTCGGAACTATTCATGCACGGAGGGTGATCTGGAAAAGCCTGGGGAGAGTATCGTTAAAGGACAGCTCCGGTGAAAGCAGCATCGGGTAGTTGCATTATCGGCGACACGGAATTATAAGCTGAACGGATAGAATTACGCGACCGGACGTGCTTAGGCAATTTGACAAACATGCTCGTGTCGTGGATAGAACTTCCGACCAGTATATCACGGTTTTGCAGTATAAAATTTCTTTCGAAATTTAATACTTTGACTGGCATTTACGATGAAATTGTTAACCCGCGTACGTTTTATTGAGTGTCTATTATATTTACGAAGATTCCAATAAATAGGTAATAAAGCATTAAATCAGATTAATTAGGGGTAACGGTTTAACGTTACACGTGTTACTGTGAACGGTTAAAGGGGGATGGCCATAGCTGTGATTCGAGATATTCTGTTTACTCAGTTAACCAGCCCACTAAAAGAAAGTGTAGCCACGAATGGTCATCACCGTTGGACGATCGATATCCCAGACTATGTCCACGAGAAACTAATCGGCATAGTTGGAAAGCCGGCGGTTATCCTGGGAATCCTACAGGATCGGTTGTCCCTCGTGCAGCTGCGGTTACAACTAACGATCCTTCTCTACCCCCAATGTCATCCCTAGAACGGTTTCATGGTTTAATGTCCTGTATCACTTAGCAGTTTGATTTATAGATAGCGGTCAATGCAAAACAACGTAAAATTGAAATATTCTTAACTGAAATCAAACCATTGTACGCAAAAATTCATATAATTTTCAATTTTGTCAAAGAAGAAGTTTTATTAGATTGATTTTAACAAAAATCAATGTTTGAAAATTCATGAATCGTGTCCTTAACAATAAATGTCTTAACGTGTCTGATTAGATATTTCCGCTTTCACTGCGCCAGTTGACGCGTTAAACGTTACCGCAGTAGTACAAGTCAATATGTTCTGCCACTTAAGTATGAAATCCTATAGAAACAAACTTACACACCGTAAAATAAAATAACTTTTGTTTGTGTCTTAATTTGATCACATTTTAGTATTATTTTTAATATTTCTGAATTGAACTATTAAATAATTAACCTTTGAACGGCGGACCGCTCAGACGGAAACAATTTAAATTTTATTCCTATTTTCAACTTTTAAATCGAAATAATATTGTATTTTCCCCATTGGTATCTTCTGCCGTTCGAAGGTTAATAAAACATAAACAAACTGTATCTGCACAAATTAATGTTTCAAAAAGTTTGACTGGCTCCGCCGTGGCTTTTATATCCTGCCATATCTATAAGAGCTTTTAATCGTATAGATTGATTACTTGGCGGAAAAAGTATGACGAAGCATTGAAAATTCCTTTCAAATCGATATCCGCAATTTCATTGAAAAACTTCGAATCGACGAGTTTCTCGATTCCCAATTTGCTCGGAATACAATCAGGCTTACAGTCTGTCCCGCGGACAGGCTATTATTTTGCGGTGGATTCGTTGGCGCGGTATTGTGCGAAAATTGAGCAGCTTTTATTTTCCACCGCGATAAAATCTCGTTTTTTCCCGAACGAATTAGAATTTCTTGATACTCAATATCTGTTTGATGTACGTTCAAGGGCTGAAAGTTTCCCCATGAACGATGAGTTCGTCGACTGAAATCGAATTCAAAGGCTACACGTGTGGAAATATAATATCTTTTCAAAGGGATGTATCGTTGTACGTTTTCAACTTTTCTCTTTTCGATTTATCAATTTCTATTTTATGTACCTATTTTTTTTTTTTTTTTTTAACAACAATTAACAAATGTTTTTATGTGTATTAAACAAGGCAGTTTTATAGATAACTCTATAGATCAATTTTGAAATGGTTGGATTCAATGCTTTGTCGGACGAAACAAGATGTTGAGGTATTCGAAAGATACATTCCGCGTCGTTATTTATTATACAATGTGACAATTTCCGCCGAGAACGATTCAGCGTCGTAGTATTCGATAAAATTTACTCGTTGTTAAATTTCAACGTGCTCGTGTTTCTCTGGTGTTGGCTCGGGAACAAAAATAAAAAAAATAAAAAAAAGGAGCCCATCCCAACGCGATTCGACGCGACGCGTTAAATCCACGGTAACGAGATACTCGGTTGCCGGTGGCGCAGCAATTTTTTTCTTCCGCCTATTAAACCGACGAATCTCCATTTTGTCATAGTTCGCATTAACCGACGGCTCGTTTAATCCTCTATTTTTTCACGCACTCGATTGACCGTCGTCATCGGCTAAATGTGACGCGGTTGGTAGAACAGCCGCGTTCTACTTTTGGGGGGGGAAAAAAAAAACACTCATGTCAGTGCTCCTGTTTAGCCTGAAAATGATTCACCGTCCCCTTGATGACCCGTTTTTTAACCCTTTCACCGCAGCATTCGCGATGGTACTGGATCGATGGCTGGAATCCTGGGAAATATTTGTTTATTGGTTATTCGAATGGTTTTGATGGAAATCTGTATTCTGTTTGCGAGTCGATATTGATTTAGGATATCGGTTAATGGTGTTTTGTAACACGTGGAATTTATTTTGTCGAGGAGATGCAAAAATAGTGAAAAATCGTGTTTCTCGTTTGATTTTGTTTGTCAGTTTAGATACAGTTATTCGACAATTTTTATATCAGTGTTTTGATATGGCTTTACATCTCTGAACCCCTAAAAATATTTTCATATGAACTGTGTTCGTACATTGGATTCTATTAATAAACTGTGGTTATAAAAAATACAGTTAAAAAGTGACGATAAAGCGAATTTTGTAGATGGTTCTAATTTGATCAGCCATTATAATTATTTAACCTTAAATTATTTGATCCACACTTTAATCAATGAAGCTTCTGAACGCAGGAATATTCGAAGAGTGTTCAAAGTAATATTTTGAAATATTTTTTAATAAAGTGTTATACCTCTCCATAGTTCGTGGTCTGAGAGTTAACAGATCGAACAACCAACGGTACGTGGATTTCACTCTTTAACACTTTGCCCATATCTCGAAATAGGTAACGGAAATTACAAACAATAGAAACAATGCAGAATTAAGAAAACAACAAATAAAATTTCCTAAAAATAAAACTATTATTCAATGAATAGCTTCAGCATGACAGTCAAAGTGTTAAACTCTACAAATTCACTTCAATCCGTTGTGCGTTTCGTTCTGCTAAAATCATGTAATATATAATCGTTGCAGCAGAAAGTGGCAAGTGAAAAGTTGTTCGCCAGCCAGTCGCTTTGACATATCACGAAAAGTCTCATCCTCGTCCTTCAACGTATCTGGTTTGAAGTCGTTCGTCTGGAAAAACGACGGAGCGCGTTTCAACAACTATCCCCTCGTTTCTTCAGTTACGTCTGACCTTCTGCACGCGTGTGCCGTATACACAACTTTGCTCGCCTTGTCGTTGCTTTTCAGGTACAAAGGAGACCCTGGTCGGGTCCGTGGGGCTGACACGGGATGTGGGTCGATTCGAAAGTTCTAACCTACATTAGCATCGCATAAACGAACCACCAACCTGGTGATCACTCGAGATAGAAACAGGTGTGGAAGGGGGTGGGTTGCAAAAGAGAGCAAGGGGGGCAGGAATGGCGGGAAACGGATTCGTTGGTAGTGGATATGCGGCAAAGGTAAAGGTCGTGCGAGCCGAGTGGTATCGACTGCTTTTATACACAGAATGCGAAGGCGTATTCTCTTTCTCTTGTTTCTCTTGTATCATTGCACGCTCGGTTTCCTCCTCCTCTCTTTTCGTTGCCCCGTTTTCTTCCTTGCCGCCTGTTATTTTGTAGCCGTAAACGATGCCGGTTATCGCCGACGTTGATTGCCGTGCCCGATGAGATGCTTTGTTACTCGTTCGCACGTATCCTTTTCTTTCGCTGTCATATATTTTCGTTTCTTTCAAAACGCTCCGAACGGCCCTTTTATCTTTGCAGTTTTTGACGATATAGTCGCTGGCTTGTTTCGTGTTTCTTGAAACAGAGGGGTGAAATTTTAACGAAGAATTAACCCTCTGTAGTTCATTTATGCTACCGCTCGAAGGTACATATTTGATCACACGTTGGATGGAACAAATGTTTGTTCTTACCAGTTATCAAGCCTCCGAATTCCAAAAGCTTTATCTCGGAACGGGAGAGTTTCAAATGTTTACGAATCCATTTACTTTTTCGTTAATTGAATATATTCTGATACAAATACAATTTTAATTTCATATTTCTGAATTCTGCAGTAAGTTGGTTAAGTTTTTTGCGAAATGCAACGACGTGACCTTAAGTAGTCACGAAGAAAAGTAAAACCGGAGAAAAGCTACGTCAAGGGACGAGAGATACGAATAAATTGAACGTCCTCCTCGGTAATGTTTTGCCCAGTAACGCCATTTTCGCGAGGTTACGCGAGATAAGCAAGAAACGTTGTTAAGGCGAAACGCAGCTCTTGACTCGTAGTCTTTGCACTATTCACGGTCACCAAGGAACGGAATTGTTTCGAACTTCTTTTATCCTCTTCTTTTTTTTTCGGTTTTCCGCACCGCAAAATGATCAGTGGACAATTTCGAAACTTGACAACTGCGATTCCTTCGTGGACAGGAAATTATTTTTACCGTCGATCGTTAGGTTTCAGAGTTCGCTTTTGAGGTTATTCCTTCGCCCGGTTTGGAAACTACACTTTCCCCGATTGTGATCGAATAATTATAGACCCGCGATACTCTGTCCAAGGTAAAGTGTAATTTGTAGAACTACCATGCGGTAGAATTCTACGGATATGCTTCGCTGAAAATACTACGAAGTCGCGTTTACATTATGAATCCGGTTTCCCGGTAGAAAAGTCAGTTATTGATCAGACGGTCGGCTACCAAGTGTCCTCGATTATTTATTCATATCCGAAGCGGAGGAAAAGGGAAAAATATCGTGGCCAAGCGACGTTGATGGAACGTTTCGTTCGATTTGGAATTTGTTTGCAATGCAAGTATAAAGTAGCAATTATCCTTGGTTTAATACGCGCCAACCTTGTTATCCTTTGCATACACTATGCTGAAGAGCGTTGCATAAATCAAACAGCCTATCCTTTGTAATAGCGGCAATCAGTAACCCCTTCACGGTTTCGAAGGGCTGTGTAATTAGTCACGGTGGTATGGCGCTCCCTTACGCGTTTAACACCCGAATAATTTGTATATGTATCAGTTACGTGTATTCTTACTTCACATTGAAGAATCTGTGATACGATAAAGCGTGAGGTAATAAGATTTTTTATTTCGAATCGAATGTCAAGTTTAACACCTTCTCATATAATGGGTCATTTATGTTATAATTCAAACTTCAATTTATTTCTTGTTATACTTTGTTCGTGATTGCCATTTGTCACGACCTGAGTTGTTAATACGACTTCAAACCTCAGAAAAAAAAAGAAACATTGGTAGAGTAAGAAAATAAAGAATCATTGAAATAAAAGTGGACAGTCATCTCAACGAACGAGTTGACCAGTTTTTGACGTGGTCGATGATTATCACGGTCGAATAAATTCATTTTATTTACCATGTTCGAAGGATACCTCGATCGATTTAGCGAATGTTTCAGTTGCCTAAAGGTCATCGATAAAGGTAAGGGTTCAGAGGGTACCGAGTAACTGACTACGTTCACCTTGTGGTATTTCCGTCCATGAATCACAAATTTCCGCGTGCAGCGTTGTCGGGTGTAAATTATAAATTAACTTTCCCGGTATTGTGAGGAAAATCTAGAGGGAGAAAGTTATCGAAGCAAAATGAAATTTCATATGTGGTCCTTTGTGTTCGTCCCCTTTATCTGAATATTTTCAACGTGTAACTTTGATACAGCATAATTTATTCATTTCGTTCTTTCGTGATATATAAATAGCGAAATGATATTAAAAATCTGTAATTTAAAGATGTTATCGTGTTTAGATCGTGTCTTTCGCGCTGTATCAGAAAAATGCTTGCAAAATATTAATCTGTGTTTGGTAAAAAGTATAACTTACGCAGTAAAATGTAACGTTCAATATTAATGTGTTTATAACTTTCCTTCCGTGCACACTTTCCTTCCCTATCTGCACGAATTTTTACACTGATAAAGCCCTACCAGTATACTTCTATTGTCTTGGTATTGATTAAATTGATTAGTAATAATAGCAACACTAGCACGAATAATAATATTAATAATATTAAATGGAAATGTTCATAATAGTAGTAGCCGTAATAATAATAGTAGCATTAGTAGCAATAATTATCATAATTTAACAGTTTTTGATCAATAGCCTCTATTCCTGGAAAAATAAATAGCCAAAAAGGAACCACCTGAAAAAATAAGGAAATGTTGAAACAAACGTGAGGTTGAAAACCTAAATCACATTTTGCGGCTGTAAAAGTCCCGTACTAGATAACTATGAAGGACGAAACGAGGACGGGTGAATCGAATCGAATCGTTCGAACCGACGTTCGAATAGTTCGAATAGTTCGAATAGTTCGAATAGTTCGAATAGTTCGAATAGTTCGAATAGTTCGAATCGTTCGAATAGTTCGAATAGTTCGAATAGTTCGAATAGTTCGAATAGTTCGAATCGTTCGAATAGTTCGAATAGTTCGAATAGTTCGAATAGTTCGAATCGTTCGAATCCAGAGTTCGAATCGACGGTCGAATCGTTCGAACCGACGTTCGAATCGTTCGAATCGAGAGTTCGAATCGTGAGTTCGAATCGTTCGAATAGTTCGAATAGTTCGAATAGTTCGAATCCAGAGTTCGAATCGACGGTCGAATCGTTCGAACCGACGTTCGAATCGTTCGAATAGTTCGAATAGTTCGAATAGTTCGAATAGTTCGAATAGTTCGAATAGTTCGAATAGTTCGAATAGTTCGAATAGTTCGAATAGTTCGAATCCAGAGTTCGAATCGACGGTCGAATCGTTCGAACCGACGCGACGTTCGAATCGACGGTCGAATCGTTCGAAATGACGTTCGAATCGAGAGTTCGAATCGTGAGTTCGAATAGTTCGAATAGTTCGAATAGTTCGAATAGTTCGAATAGTTCGAATCGTTCGAATAGTTCGAATAGTTCGAATAGTTCGAATAGTTCGAATAGTTCGAATCGTTCGAATCCAGAGTTCGAATCGACGGTCGAATCGTTCGAACCGACGTTCGAATAGTTCGAATAGTTCGAATAGTTCGAATAGTTCGAATAGTTCGAATCGTTCGAATCGTTCGAATAGTTCGAATAGTTCGAATAGTTCGAATAGTTCGAATCGTTCGAATAGTTCGAATAGTTCGAATCGTTCGAATAGTTCGAATAGTTCGAATAGTTCGAATAGTTCGAATAGTTCGAATCGTTCGAATAGTTCGAATAGTTCGAATAGTTCGAATAGTTCGAATAGTTCGAATAGTTCGAATAGTTCGAATAGTTCGAATAGTTCGAATAGTTCGAATAGTTCGAATCGTTCGAATAGTTCGAATAGTTCGAATAGTTCGAATAGTTCGAATAGTTCGAATCGTTCGAATAGTTCGAATAGTTCGAATAGTTCGAATAGCTCGAATCGTTCGAATCCAGAGTTCGAATCGACGGTCGAATCGTTCGAACCGACGTTCGAATCGTTCGAATCGAGAGTTCGAATCGTGAGTTCGAATCGTTCGAATAGTTCGAATAGTTCGAATAGTTCGAATAGTTCGAATAGTTCGAATAGTTCGAATAGTTCGAATCGTTCGAATAGTTCGAATAGTTCGAATAGTTCGAATAGTTCGAATAGTTCGAATAGTTCGAATAGTTCGAATCGTTCGAATAGTTCGAATAGTTCGAATCGTTCGGATTGTTCGAATAGTTCGAATAGTTCGAATAGTTCGAATAGTTCGAATAGTTCGAATAGTTCGAATAGTTCGAATAGTTCGAATCCAGAGTTCGAATCGACGGTCGAATCGTTCGAACCGACGTTCGAATCGTTCGAATCGAGAGTTCGAATCGTTCGAACCGACGTTCGAATCGTTCGAATCGAGAGTTCGAATCGTGAGTTCGAATAGTTCGAATAGTTCGAATCGTTCGAATAGTTCGAATCGTTCGAATCCAGAGTTCGAATCGACGGTCGAATCGTTCGAACCGACGTTCGAATCGTTCGAATCGAGAGTTCGAATCGTGAGTTCGAATCGTTCGAATAGTTCGAATAGTTCGAATAGTTCGAATAGTTCGAATAGTTCGAATAGTTCGAATAGTTCGAATCGTTCGAATAGTTCGAATAGTTCGAATCGTTCGAATAGTTCGAATAGTTCGAATAGTTCGAATAGTTCGAATAGTTCGAATAGTTCGAATAGTTCGAATAGTTCGAATAGTTCGAATAGTTCGAATAGTTCGAATCGTTCGATTAGTTCGAATCGTTCGAATAGTTCGAATAGTTCGAATAGTTCGAATCGGCGGTCGAATCGTTCGAATCGACGGTCGAATCGTTCGAACCGACGTTCGAATCGTTCGAATCGAGAGTTCGAATCGTTCGAATAGTTCGAATCGTTCGAATAGTTCGAATCGTTCGAATAGTTCGAATAGTTCGAATAGTTCGAATAGTTCGAATAGTTCGAATAGTTCGAATAGTTCGAATAGTTCGAATAGTTCGAATCGTTCGAATAGTTCGAATAGTTCGAATAGTTCGAATAGTTCGAATCGTTTGAATCCAGAGTTCGAATCGACGGTCGAATCGTTCGAACCGACGCGACGTTCGAATCGACGGTCGAATCGTTCGAACCGACGTTCGAATCGTTCGAATCGAGAGTTCGAATCGTGAGTTCGTATCGTTCGAATAGTTCGAATAGTTCGAATAGTTCGAATAGTTCGAATAGTTCGAATAGTTCGAATAGTTCGAATAGTTCGAATAGTTCGAATCGGCGGTCGAATCGTTCGAACCGACGTTCGAATCGTTCGAATCGAGAGTTCGAATCGTTCGAATAGTTCGAATCGTTCGAATAGTTCGAATCGTTCGAATAGTTCGAATAGTTCGAATAGTTCGAATAGTTCGAATAGTTCGAATCGGCGGTCGAATCGTTCGAACCGACGTTCGAATCGTTCGAATCGAGAGTTCGAATCGTTCGAATAGTTCGAATCGTTCGAATAGTTCGAATCGTTCGAATAGTTCGAATAGTTCGAATAGTTCGAATAGTTCGAATAGTTCGAATAGTTCGAATAGTTCGAATAGTTCGAATAGTTCGAATAGTTCGAATAGTTCGAATAGTTCGAATAGTTCGAATAGTTCGAATAGTTCGAATAGTTCGAATAGTTCGAATACTTCGAATAGTTCGAACCCAGAGTTCGAATCGAGAGTTCGAATCGTGAGTTCGAATCGTTCGAACCGACGTTTTACAGGCGAAAGTATTCTCACATAGGGACGAAAGGTCGATTCCCGCTAACCTATATTTTGTATTAAATTTGGCGGTAACGTCGACTCTCTACCTTATCCGGATCTAGCCCCTTAAGGTTCGTGGAGAAACGTGATGGCCATCCACCATTCATTCGCTGTTTCTTTCGTCCGAGAGAACGCCAGGAAATATTCGCTTTTCTTGTTACCTCCTTTCGTTTCGTTTTCCATCGTTTTTAACGCTTTTCTTCTGGGCAACGTTTCGTGACGTGAAAACCCCGCGACACCAGTCGAAAACAGGGATGGAAAAGTTGACTAAAACTTTCGTTACGAAGAAAATGTCCGTCTATCATCGCGATTGCAATGTCGTTTCCTTATAGGATAACCCTGTCGGCTATATTGGCGTTAACTTTGAAACGAATTAAAACGAGAACAATCGTTTTATTCTGGGACTGTGATGTATCGGATTAATCGAGGAAGATTGTTGGCTTCAAATGTATCGCTTTATCTTTATCAAGAAGAAAATACTTCTATTCGCATTTATTGGGATCAAGAGGAATTTCCGTACGTGTTATTTTTCTTTTATTATAGGTACAAAAGGTGAAAGGTTTTTTTTCGATCAAAAAATCAACAAATTAAAAGGTTCAGAGATAATGTTGAATGATAGGGAGAGAATATTTAGTATAGTCGGGTAACCAATGACGTCGTGGTTCGTA
This sequence comes from Stelis phaeoptera, assembly GCA_943735885.1. NCBI lineage: Eukaryota > Metazoa > Arthropoda > Insecta > Hymenoptera > Megachilidae > Stelis > Stelis phaeoptera. The sequence continues at coordinate 4,879,765 of OX030939.1, read as the reverse complement.
CTATAAATAAATATAAGTTGGACACAGCAAGTTATTTATTTAGACAGAAATCTAGACGACTGACGACTCATTAACCGACTTCGTTTAGGTATTCATGGATCCAATATATTCTTAGTTGCTGAATTATGCGAAAGTCGCGTCTAATAGGAAACACTTCGTTCAGATAATAGAATTTTGGGTAATTTGGGACGCTACTGTAATTTATTTATTACTTCACACATCATACTCACAAGTATGTTAAAAATATTATTCAGAAGTTTCAAAATTTCTAAATCTATAGAAATATAGTATTTCTTTCTTTAATTGCTATTAAAAGAATATTATATTTCCAGTCGTGGCGAAAGGGTTAATAATGAAATCAAGATAAAGCGATTCTTTTATTTAACGTTGATTAGCGTTTAAAATATTTTTAAACACACTAACAGTAATAATTAATTCCTGTATCTTGTACGTTATTTGATGAAATTAAAAGATTTCGCAAAGTATAAAAGAAATATTAAAAATCTCGAGGAAAACAATGTTAACGAGAAGAATTGAAGGATTTGGTTGTTAAATGAGAGCGTGGTTTTCTACGCTATATTTAGCACACAAACGGTGGAATAAACAATCAGAGACGAACAATGGCGGTGTTCTTGGATCGTAGGTAAATCGCATTTCTCATACTTCAACACTTCAACCGAGATCTGTACAGAGGATCATCGTTCAGCATCGTCGACGCCACTTGTAACAAGCGTGCATAGAACAATTGAATTATTGTCTTCCTTTCATCGTCCTTCTGCCTTTGTCTAATTCGTTCAGCCTTATGACGACACTTTTGATATCGTCACAACCATTACGATGCTGTATGCATCGTATTGTTCTCGATTTATTTCAAAATTTCACGACGTAAACGGTATAAATGTATTTATCTCCGCGAGTGCAAAGTTATGTGTTAAATATTCTAATTAACCTTCGGTTATAATTCTAAATATTTGTATAATTCGTTCTACTAATCTCCATTATCATAATACGGAATACCATATTTTCATCAAAAGTAGTATTAAGGAGATAACAAGTTTCGAGTCCAAAAGAATATTTTTAGGGTATTAAATTTCTACAAATATTATTTGGAAGTTTCAAAGTTTTAAAAAATATAATATTTCGAAAGTTCTCAAGTTCCTAAAAATGTAGGGTTAAGCGGTTAATATCCACAATATCCACAAAATTCTTTTTATTTTTTAAATTCAGAAGATTTGATAAAATGTACGTTACCTTATACATTCCGTTGAAGAATACTTCAAATGAATCTTTTAACATTATTACGCGCTTCCATGTTGATGCGGCGAATCGAGCGTTCTAAATTTGACTTAGATTCCCTTTAAACAATTTAACTGAAATAAAAGGGCGCATGCTTCACGCCACTAACTTCAGATTTCAACTCGACGTGACGTAGGCGTTATTTCTAGATATTTTTATATCACAAAGTCCCGTCAAGCTTCGATCGTTTGATGCACAACAACCTAATTTTTGTCGTTATTCGAAATAAAAGCGAACACTGTTTCAATCATTTTACCAAAAACTTCGCCACGACCCGTTTCGAAAATTGGAACGGTGGTAGAATAGAAAAAGAAAAGAAAAAGAAAAAAGCAGAAATTGTGAGAAAGCTGCGATTCAAGTTTCCGACAGTCGCGCACGATACTGGCCCGTGGTGTTCTTCGAGCAAGCATTGTTGAAGCCGCTGTAGCACATTCATCAGAGAAATTACTCGGGAACGAAGGTGGAGCCAAAGAGCTCCGGACGATTTTTCAAAGGACACATCCGATGCTTCCTCGTAGATATTCGGCTGTGTCTGTGCGTTGCGTGACCGCCGTTCAAAAGGTCGCCCAGAGTTTTGCTATAAAAAGCTTGGTGGCCCGGAAATTTTAGTAAGACGAAGTAACGTAGGAATCGCGCGGTAAAAGGAACGCTCCTTTTTCCGATCTCGACGTTTCTGTTTCTTCTTTTTCTTCTATTTTTTAGGGTCAACGAATAATTTTTGATATCTCTCCGAAGAAACCTAGGCAATATCCACTGACGCGTGAAATAATTCACCGTGGCAAGTTTTATTAGAATATTAGATGGATTGATAGCTTTTAATCTCTTTATTGTTACTTTTAATGATTGAACGTTTTAATGATTTAGGTTCTTTATTTTTAAACACAACATTTCTTAGGATGAAATTTATTCAAATGTAGATCGACTTTTATCGAGATAAAGAATTGTTGTGCATGCTAGATTGTGTTCTATCTTTTAATTATCTAATTTTCTGCTTTATTCTTAATTTATGAAAATTGCTTGTTTAACTCGGTTCAATCATTTTATGATTTATTAACAAGAGTCCTAGAGTTAATAGTCCATCTTCAAGGCCATAGTGATCCGTGAAACAAATTAAAAAATTGAGAGTTCAAATCTTTGCAAAACACAAAAGCTTTTAATTATAAAATTTTACAAAAATCCTGGCTCACTTCCAAAAAGATCATATCTGTCCTAAATATTGACTAAATAAAAACTGAATTGGAAGCCGTCAATCTTGTGAATTTTTATTTAAATTTAACCACTTTATCGATGCAGTTTGTTTTGTCATTACGGACTAATAAGTAATTTATAATACAATGGTTGTCCTAAAATTGTCCAAAATTATCCTTTATATAATGATTAGCAGAATCCAGAACAATTATCTTTTCATTTGTAAAATTTTAACAAGGACATTGATCCTGTTTATTTCCCAAGTCGTTCCACGTTCGAAATACGACTTATTTAGCAATTTACAATCGCATTCCGGTGGCCGGAATACTAAAATGGGAAACGGGGTTAATACTCCGGCTCGGTATCGTATCCCCTGGTTGTTTCTCATTCCCGTTCCACTTTATTAACGATCGATGCGATCCATTCTACTTTGATTCCTGCCGGATACAACGGTTCGATGCATCTTATGCTTGAATGATCTCTGTGTACGATCGTGCATATATTAATACGGAAGATGGTGTACAGGGACACGCAGTTTCGACGCGTTACATCGGCCATATCGATTAATCGACGCTGCTGGAGCATTTTCGAAACGATACGATGAACGACTAGAAGCATAGAAAATAATCGATAGTAACGAATAACATCTTATTCCCTTTGCAGCATTTTACGAAGGCTAAAAGTGTTAATTGTAGCTCGTGTCTCGTATGCTGAGGCAACTGCGTCCTTTTCGGAATTAATCGAAACACTTATGGGGAAATTTGACACAAAGTCGGTAGAGGAACGAAGTAATTGGGTAATAAATGGTTAATGGCGTCGAACAGGTGACAGAGAATCGAAGGACGGTTACACAGAGACAATTGAAAGAGGGGGTAAAGACGCGAGGAGCTTGTGGTACACTTGAAGCTTTGTAGAATTCCGGGAAACCGGCTGCTTTAATTATACACGAAAGCGTAATGCTTCAAAATAAATGGCTAATGATGCGGCCCTCGTGAACTGGGTCACCGGAAAATGAAGATATAAATCATGCCGTGCATACGGATTAAACAGAAACGACTGGAAAAATGTAACCCCGAAGTTTGGTCGCGCACGATTAATCACTCGTATACGACAACGAACTCTCGTTACACGAAGAAGATACGAAATATTATATCGAGACCCAACGGTGCCCAATTTATAATTTTAACGTGACATTTGGAATTTCAAAATCAGCCTGCTGTTGGGCATGTTTGACGAATTTGAAAGATAACGGAGTTTAAGTTATTTTTATTTTATTATCAGTTATATCATTTCAAACAGAACGATGCTTAGATATAAATTAACATGTTGATTGCAGTTGTGGGATTAAGTAGTTATCCTGACGGGCATTTCGTCGATTAGTAATTTCGTTTTGCGTTTACTTTTGATCTTTTCTTTCTTTTGGTATTAAAGTTAGGGTAACTAGTTAGAATTAGACTAACCCGTTGACCGGCACAGTGGTCACCTGTGAGCGACGCCATAAATTTTGCATAATTGTGTAGTTAGTAAAAGAAAAGTTGAGACAAATTTCAAATTCACTAAAATTACACTGCAAATACAAGGTACCAGACTTATTAAATTCGAAAATTAATCAACTGTATCCTTAATAATAATTAGTGTTTTAACGAGTCTTGCTAGACACGTTTTTACTGCAACGTCGCCTGTTTTTAAATTGAAAATAAAGAAAATTCTGAAAGTAAGAAAGTTATATCGAGGGTTAAGAGAAATTAACATAGGTATATTTAAGGAAAGTTTTATTAAAATACATTACTGATTAAAAGTTTCAAACTTTACTTTTCTTAAGGCTTTATATCGCCTTTTTTTAACAAACCCAATTAATCAGGAGGAGCTGGAAACTTTATTCGGTCTTAAACTGCACATTTCTTCACTAATTTCGCACAAAGATAGCGGGTATTTAATCAAAATATTTTTTAAACTAATCTAGTGACTTTTTCATATTTCCTGGAATGAAACATATATTATTAAAGTTGATCTATTCATTTCTGGAGATTGAAAATATATTATTTGTAAGATAGCGCGTTCTTGATAGTATAATCCGGTACACATAAACAGTTAGTGAATTAAATAAGTATTTAGTCGTTCTTGAGTTATGAAACGATTATTACGAAAATGATTCTTTCTATTTCGATTCCTGTTTTACGACATACAAATAATTCAGAAGAGCATTTTAGCATTCTGATGAAGGTTATTGCCGTTTACCTTTCGTTACCATTTGTGAGATAATCAACTTTAATCTTTCGGTTTTTTAATAACGAATTTAATAATACGTCATTTTATATTTCTCAAATCTACTAAACCAAAAATGGTCTATTTTTAGTGAATCTTCCTCGCACATCTATTTAACATATGAACAAGAGACTAAAACCAATAATGTGCCATTTTAAAAATATATACTATTAATATTTTATTTCACCATTTGAAATAACAGTAGCTATATGATTATTTAATACGAGAACGAAACGATCGACCCTTTAGATCAAAATTAGTGGAAAAATTGATAGGAATTAATTTATGGTTCAAGATATTTTATTTAATTTTCAAAGTCACTCTGCGATGCAATCGCCAATCTGTTTAGCACCGTAAATAATATTTATAATCGCCAAGGAAGCTATTATAACGTATATATTTTAATTAATTGCAAGAAACAATTGTTCTCAAAGACGAATTGTTTGGCGTTAAAGAGTTAAAGTAACTTGATGTTAAAAAAGAAATTGTGATCACAAAGGGAATAGTAAAGTGTTGCATATGAGTGACTTTGTGTATTAATGGGTTATTGGGGTGACAGGTGTTACGGGTCGGTTTAACTTTCTGTTAGATCGAGTGGAAAAAAAAAGAAAGAAGTTCGAGCTGCCACGTGTTGGATGTAACGCGATCGATCTCGGGGGTAGATGTAGCCTGAGATATTTAAAAAGTTAGCGTGCGAGCATGTCTGATCGATTAATCGACTGATTTATAATCTAGCCCTTAGGAACTAGCTGCTATTACATAAAACGATAGACAAAACAAAAGTCAGTAAATGTTGCTGAAAATTGTTCGAAATCATTTGTGGAGATTCATTTGTTGAAGATGAAGCACTATCTTTACGCGAAACATTTCAGTCGACGTCGTTATGCATAAAGAAACGGTGTACGTCGAAACACACGTCTTTACTAAAGTGTGAATTTCTCTCATGACCAGTTTTGTTTCAAACTGTTTCCATGGGAAATAAAAATGATTGTTATCGTTCTTTTGCATTGTTTTCTTATTTTATAACCGTTTTACGTTCGCCTATCACGTTTCCCGAAATACTGACTTAGATTTCTTACACTATTTATACTTTTGGACACCAGTGTAATTTTTTAACAAGGATACAAAAATAGAGAAAGCAAATCCTAGGCTTTGGAGAATGATTAATTAAACTGTTTAAAAAATTCCATCCGTATTAAGCTTTGCTGAAGTACAAAGGTTAATATCTGACATCAAAGTTGCGGAAGATTGTTGAAAGCTTTAAAGTACGCGAAAGTAGATAAAACGATTATACCGAACTTTTCGGTGTATAATTTTCTGCACAAAGTGAAAATAGCTTTGCGAAACTTATAACGGAAATGATCAAAAAGCTACACGTAACAGGTCGAATAAAGCAGAAAATTTTGAACGAACAAAAGAAATTAAATTTTAATATTATAATCTTTGTACAATTAGGTTGAATTTTTTGATAAATGATCAATTTCCTTGTGAAAGGTTTGCATAAATTGTCAAATACAATCTCTGAAGGCTTATTAGCGCTATGTTTTATAAAAACAGATGTGAAACGAAAATACAAAAAGGAAAATATAATACAATGACAGTTAACGGACGTGCAAATTGAACAGGATGAAAAATGGTGCACGCTATCCGTACTTCGAATTGAAACACGGGGAAACAGACTCGTGGTGATTAATTATAAAGCAAAATTTAACGGCGCGTTAAGGTCGACCAAATCATGCCGCGTGAACTTCGACCTTGGCATTCTGGAACCAACATGGTCGATCGAGTTTGAAATTTACGTTTACATAGCGTTCCCCTAACAAATATGAAGCGCTGATTCAAATTTCAAAAAATCTCTTATGACTTAAAAATGAAAAATTCAATGAACTATAAGTACAGACATATACAATTTGAGTCGTATTTTGTTATAGATGATTCTCCTAATTGAAGATATTTTAAATTATATTTCCAATAACAAAACATGTTAAAATTTTAATAACCAGCGTAGTTTATTACTTTAAATCGCTGGTGCCGTTTAGTAATATCGTATATTTTATTCCTGTAATCAAAAGTAAATTAAATTCATAAAGCCGGTCACAGGTGACCCGTATAGTAGCCGGCGTGTTAATAACTAAATCGATCGATGAATTGGCTCGGGATAACAAATAGTTTTGTGTTCCTCCGTTTCGATTCTCGCGTATCTTTTTTTATGGAGAGATTTTACGACTTCTTTTTATTATATCGCCGTTGCTGTTATACATATACTGTATAAATATTTATAAGATTGTGAGAATTGTGGAATCTTTTCAATAATCCAAACAATGAATTAAAGAGAGATTGGTATACCTAATAACTGTTTTTAAGAATTTAGATATCTTAAAATAAATCCTATGATATTTTAATCCTCATTTAGTCAAAATATGTTTAATGAATTCAATCGTTCTTAACTTAACGGCGACATTTTTAACAATTTCAAAAACAAGTATATTTCAATGAACTCTGCCTGCCTGTCTACGTTACACGAATGAAATTTCGAAAACAGCTGATATGTACTTTCGAGGTCCTCGAAACCATAAATCTTGCCGAGCATCCGTGAGTGCCATTACATTTGAATTCTCGAACAGAAAATCGACTCGACGCGAAATAGTACGGGTCAGAATTGACCCGACTCTGGCTGCAGCCGGTTCGAAGACAAATCTCTGGCGCAGGGGCGGCATTGTACGGGAAATAAATTTTCCGGATAACGCGTGGCGATTTTTCTATGGAACCAACGGGGGGGTTGAAAATCTTGCAACTGATCGGTGTGCTTCAAAAGGAGCCGCGAAAAGACGCGGCAACGTCGCCGTGTCGGCTGCAGAGCGACGCTGGCGTCGCGAGGCGTCGCGTCGGTAGGGGGTGGCTCGACCGATCAATATGGCGGCAGGGGAGGGTGTGGCAAAAGCACGAAGGGAAGCTTTGAGAGGGGGGTGACCGATGGTATGAGACACAGGTACACACTGTTCACCACGATTCTATCGCACCTTGGTGACCTTGAGCTTTTTCCACCCTTCGAGAGAAAAACGGGGTTGAACGCGATCATTTCCTGTATCCTGGTACCCCCCACGTGTTACGAGTTACACGATCACGCGTGGTACCGGATGTTCCAGATGCAGTTATTCGTTTTGACTAGGGATGGAATCAAATTTAGAATACGTATGCTCAAGAATTCGAGTTTACTTGTATCGTACTATACATTACGGTCCATAATTCGTGGTACGGTTTGGTCTAGAGCAGCGATTCTACGATAATAGACAATATTATGAAATAAAGTTTGATAGTGAAACCATCGTTTGACAACCAGGATCTTTTTATCTGAATTTTCTTGATTTTTATGTCTGGAATCGTATTAAATCGATAGTACTCCAATGATATTACAAGAATTAATCAATTATAAGAAAGGATTATTTTTGCATTTGATACTAGGACACACTAGGTAGTCATAGAATTTTTTTATGTTAAGTATTTGTAGTCCCATACGTGGTTTATTTTTGCTGATATTTGAAGTTCTATTAAAATATTATAATGATAAACGAAATAATAATTACTTAATTTCATTTAAAATGTTGATCAGCACAGTGTTTACCAGTAATTAGCTTCAAAAATTTAATTGCAACTGTCAGACTGAAGAATTAAATGATTGTATCAATAATTTTTCTTGAAATGTATCATGTCAACTATAATTGTCTTCGTTGTAGTAGTCAACCTGTTAACACCTTGTCACGATGGAAACTACTGTATATAGTTAGACGCATGATTTGGTTTTCCAATTTAAACTTTCTACTGATTATTTTGCATAATTAATTTTAACTATAATTAACCTTCCGATATGAAATCGTTAAGATAGCAACAAGTTAAATTTAATTTCATATTCTTTATTATTTTCATTTTAGAAACTTTAAAGCATTTCACGTATTAATTTCTTTTTAGTTAAAAGTTGACACCTATTGACGATTTATAAATTCTCAAGTTACGATGCCCACATAATGCCATATGATGTATTCGGTTAATTAATACAATTACCAAGGGACGTAACGATTTAGTTGCTCCCTATCGACCGATTCAGATCTTTGTCGTCGATAATGATATAAATACCATCGAGTTATTGGATGCTGGACGAGTTATTAATGCATTGTGTCTATAGATTCGGGAGTAGGTGCAGTGCTCTGGTGCACTCGACCAAAACAATGCGGAATCGTCCCAGCTACAAATCTCGCTTTGCACACTCTCATCTCCAGCACTCAAGCTAATCAGAACGGTACATTTCTTAATGAGACAACTGCATCACCGTGTACATAGTTTTCTGACGCGGTTAATGTAATTACCCCAACGCTATGTTTCGCAGTTGAATGCGAAGTACGCATGAAATGATGTCTATTTTACCGTCCGACTATTTTAACGGTTTCATCACTGCTATGCATAATACTTTGTGAATTTTAATGAAAACGTTAACAAAATTATTTCTTTGATACCGTCGAGTTGATCGTCGTTCTTTATTTGAAATATTTATTAGGAATCTTCATTTTTTGACTTCAGCGATTTCATTTCGTTATAATTTAGAAATATTGTATAATAATTTTGAATATTTTATATTGTATAGACTGCCTTGTATTAGGTTGGCCAAGAAGCAATGTCCTTTTTCGTTCTTAATTATGAAAGTTGATATTTTAACACCGGGTTTGAAAAAAGACATCATTATGTTTAGTTAAACTCTCTGTGCACTGGTGAAACTTTGAAGTAACATATTAAATTTTCATCAGAAATATGAAACTTTGTTTCTCATTTCTTTCATTACTTACCACTGTGACATTCTTGTTCTTTTCTTATCTCGAGATCTGTCCTTCAATTCAAATCAAAGATCTCTTTCCTTTTTTTTTACCCCCTTTCCTGCAGCGACGAAACGTTGCTGTTCGTTTTATCAAACCACCATATCGACTATATAGCTTTGGCTTTCGTCCTCCCGTTTCTTCTCTCTTTCTCAGCTCTGCCTGCCGCGTTCGTTCTTTCGTTTTTGCATGACATCCAACCCTCCTTCGGTGGAGAATACGATATTCCTGGCCCTTCGCGTTTACATTCGCTCGATCGACCGTGAATATCCTTCTTTCGCTCGCCGACCCTCGAGCACGAGTGCCATTTGGAGCAGTGAAAATTCGAGGGATCGTATGTTATCGACGTTCGCCCGAGCCTTCTTCCTACCTCTATTTGGTCGCACGAGTCGCGACGCCCGTCGACGCTCGACGAAATAACGATTGCGAGTCAAATTCTCGCTATTTTACGAGCGTCATTGTGCTATAGCGTCGAATTCGAATCGTCGGATTTGGATATCATTTCCTTTCTAACCCTTTCGTCACGGTAGAATTCAACGTATGACGCAGTGGGGAAATATTTCTATTTTCTTCAAACGAGTAACAAGTGTTTATTATATTACAATATCATTAAACGAGACACGTTCAACACTGTCTGAATTTCTGTCGAAAATTTGAATGTTATATAGTATCGGATCGTAACATCAGTTCGTAGCATTCTCTTTTTTATACGAATAAAATTATTTGCCATGCAATTCTATTGATATTGAATTTTGTATAGAGGGTGTTAAAGAATTACCTAGGGTGTTGAAATTTGATCGCAAACCATCTTTGCCGCGCGTTTTGCGATCTAAGCTGCGCTCTGATTGGTCAATTCTTCAAATTTCAACAACGAATTGTGACTAAACTACTGATCCCATTGAAAAATGCTACAGAACTTTTCGCTTCAATTTTAAGCAAATGCTATGAATTAAAATGATGAATTTTCAGGTTAAAGGAAATGGAATACCGAGTTTCTTTTTCGTTACGAACTTATGTTACAACCTAACACTTTAGAATTAGTAAAATCGAACATCCAAATGTGTCTATGGGTGTCGATAATAGCGAAAGAATTAATTTGAAAATTCCCAGCATGTGAGCAAAAATGTACAAAGTTGAAATTTGTTTATAATTTCCAATATTATAAAATTAATTTGTCGACTACAGAAAACAAATATTATTACCGATCAAACCTTTTAAATTAAAGCCAATTAGAATAATAGTCTCTGAAACGAAAATGCATCGGTACAAAAATGATTTGGTGACCTGTATTTTTTAAACAAATTTAAAACCAGCAAAATGCTGACTTAAATCCTTCCTAATTTCACCTGCACTATATCATATATTTCATTTTGTACAAAATCCTTGAAAAGGTTGGGTAGAAAGATCCAGGTATTTATCGTTGCTACAAATTTCACAAAACAGCTGCTTTCTCCTCGTGTTATTTATAATTTATAATATCCAACGCGTACACTCGAATCACATAATATGTATTTCAATGAAACGACAGTATTGTCAGGTATTATTAACGACGGAACGTTAAGATTGAAATTTAAGCCGGTTTATCTAAGATAAGGGATGGTAGTGACGGGAATCCATGTCGTTTATTTATCAGGTAGCTTCATTATGCATCTGCCAATAATTCGAAGCGTTGAGCCTCAATTTCAGCTCCTCTGGAAAATAAATGGAGGATCAATAATCCGTGTTTCCTAACAGCTACAGCACCGAAGGCTCTGCTCTTGTTAGGAACGACGTTACAAAGGATATTCTCCTTGTTGTCAGCCGACATTGTCGGTAATTTTGTCTATTAGATAACAAATTTTATCATTTTTATCATCTTAAAGTCTCTGGTAAATTCTAATCATTATCTTTTCGATAATCTTGGAGAAACTTTGTACTACATTCATTATGTTACGTTGATAAAAATGAAAGAAATATGAAAATTAATGCTCGTTCGAAGAAATATCGTCTTTGGATACTCGATGCTGTAAGGTACTTTATATCGATTTCTCCTTGGTGTGATATATCCGTTTTTCGGGAATGCATTTCTACGAAAGAGAGTGCGCAGAATTATGAGGAAAGACTCTTCATTTCCCCGACAAAGGAAGTATGAAGTAAAGAGATCAAGAACTTCGTGTTCGACTTTCTTACGCTGACACGAGGATCTAGATTTCGATGAAGAATAGCGGGAGGAAACGAAGAGGGGGAAAAAAAGGATGAGTCGTACTCGAGGAACTTTCTTCTCGTGAATTCTGGACGGCAAATGTATCAAATCCCTTTCTCTTCGAGGAGCAGGCCATTTCTCCTGGACTATCTTTGATCGTAGGACACACACTATCTATTTTGTTTGAATGGACAATTGTGTAACTGCAGCGAATACCTCTTATTCGCTTTTGCTTTTATTCCGTGAATCAATGCTGTTTATACTGGTCTAGAAACGATTTAAAACGTTTTATAAAGAATCATAATAGATCGTTGTTCATTGATCTGTTAAAATTCGAATGGTTTATCGACTGATTCGTTCACTATAAAAATTTTGAGATATTTAACCAAATAACTTATATAAAAAATGTTGATTTTGATCGATATAATTTTTAACATTAATTTCGTTTAATCTTGTTTCTTCATTTATGCTTGATAGAATAATTTGAAAAAAATACGTAAAAGATCATCAAGTGATTGCTGAAAAAAAAATATTTGATATTGTATTTTTAAAGATCTAAAATATTTCCGTTTTGTAATTATTTTAATTTCTGTAGTTACAATTAACTCTGAATAATTGGATAAAAAATAGAGGGATTCCAAGTAAAAGAAAGAACGATATTTGAGGCAAAATACACTTCAAAAATTCAATAGATATAATTTTTTTCTTTGACCTAAATTTTCAGTTTTTTTCTTTTGCTTTTCTCTCTTTTCTTGGCTTGTCCTTCGATATTTCTCACGCAGAGCTCCTACTCGTAGAAACGATAGCCGCTCATTCGTACCTTGGAATGAATTCTTTCAATCATGAAAGCTCTGAACGCTTTGATCAGCAACGAACTGGTGCTTGTTTCATCGATTTCGAAAATAGCCGTCTTCAATATCCTTCTTTCTCTCCTCGAAACGATATTTTCTCTGGCGATTTTCGGTTATTAATTGTTCGACGGGCCATCGTTTGTTTCCGATCCTCTCCTTTTCAGCGGCTCCGTGCTCTAAGATCCTCTCGTTTGAAAGAAAGATTGGAACGTCCAGCTTTTCATTTCATCCTGAATGTAACGGTGTTTGTATAAGTATTCAGCTAGTTTGCGATCCAATACTTGAGAACTTGTGCACATCGACGTCGTTTGCACACGACTGCTCATCAGCTAAATTACGCTTTTTGTTTATAAAGCATAATATAAAGGACAATAGCAGAAAACCAGAGGAACTTTTACGACAACCTAAAATAACCGTGACATTAACGCCTTAGCGAATGAAAGTCTATCAATTCATTGGTTCGAACCAATTAGTAAGCCTTTAGTCATTAACCCCTTGCCGTGTAATAATGTGACCTTATAATTCACATGTGACAAAATTGGCTAATATTTTTAGTACAAATGAATTTTAAGTTTCATTTTAATCGTCATTAAATTGTAACGAAAATATTTCCAATATTTCAATTTTCTTTGTTCACATTAACATTGCAGTGATATATTAGTAAACCTTAACTTTTGGTTGGCACACTTCCATACGGTTACATACGTGGTACAATTTTGGATCAAATTGACTGTGTTCGATTTTAAAAAAGAAGATTATTCGTTTTTCTTTTTCTTTAGAAAAACACAAGAGTTATATTTTGCTGTTGAGGTTAGAGTTAAAATTTATTTTCTAAATTTCTCAACCTTATGAAACTCTCCTGTTTAAAAATTGACATACTTAGAAATTTGTGAAGATATGGACTTGAAAACTAAAGAACCGTTCTTGTACGGTTCTTTAACGAAGATAATTATTTTTTTCACTCGTGTAATTTTATAAATCCCATATAAGTTAGAAGAACTATATCCTTCATACCCACAATACAGCCACGAAATTCGTTCTCGATTCAATGTTCGAATCCCTTATTTATCATCAAAATATCGGTGGCTGGGGGGTTTTTGCCCCCCACGACTCGTAATATTTCTCCGGTCGGTTTTCGTATGGGGCATCCAGGACATCACGAAACGAAGAAAAGGATGAATCGAGCGTAGGTAGGACATTCAGGTCGAACAAAGGGGCAAGCTGTCTTGACAGCACGCGAAAATAATCGGACGTGCTTTGTCGAGGTGGTTCAAGAGACAATGATCAGCACGGTAAGGGTGGTCCGTCGGTGACCCGCGTTCCGGTTCTCGTCGACTCTGAAAGACGTTTGCTGTGAAAGCATTCCTGTATGGACGACGTCATACTTGTCGCGGACAAACGAGCGACATTATCTCGCGCGAAAAATCGTCCACGGTTTGGTAGGATTTCCTTCGAGTACTTGTATTTTTCAACGGCTGATCAGCCGGTTCTTCGAAACACCATACGACGTACGACATTTCTATCCAGAGACGGGTTATTGTGTAAGAATCTCGTCCAATTTGCCCACGTGACGTACTTAATGATCCTTGAAATTGCTTCTATCGGTCGGCGAAATTCTGACAATTTCGATGAGGATTTCCTTCGATATCTCTTCGTCGCGTTCATTACGCTTGAACAACGCCAAGGCTGTTTGATTTGTCACTGTACGTGGGAATGAAGTTCGATGGATGAAAATTGTAACTTCTTCGACAAAATTATAGTTTTTTCGATCGATATAGTTTTTTAAACATTGTTGGAACAACGTTCTTTCTTACAATCGATTTGCTTAGAAGAAACTTGTATCGTATTACATTATCTTTGCTATACCGTCTGATTTAACCCTTATGTGGACAATCGAGTATCTAGATTTCTTTTAACAGTATTTCCTATTTTTAAAAAAATATTGCAAAGTCTGTTAATCTATTTATACAAGAATATTCATACTATTTCTACTCGTCGGTTTGCTCTAAAATAAAGAACACGTAATATTTCAATTTATACAAATCCCTTTTTTGATGTATTACGACTCTTCGTTTCTTTTGGCGGACAACGCCAAAATTTCTACTAGCCATGCAGGGGGTTGGAGGGGTTAAAGATATCCCCGAAGAGAAACCGAAACGGTTCTGGTTCCCTCTTCAGGCAGTTATTTGCCTGTCGGTGTACGAACTCGATTATTCGTGTCTGGATAGTTGTTCGATGGCGGGTGGGGGGATTTTTAAGCAGCATAAAACGGTATTACTTTGTGGTAAATCTGCGAAATGAAGTAGAAAAGGACAGGAACCTGGCGAAGGGGGTTTGTTGGCGCGGGGAGCGAACGAACGACCGCACGGGGACAAAAATAGGGTGGGATGGTAGTAATTTCCGGGCTGAAAGAAGCCGAATTCACGGTAAAATCATAATCAGGAGGATGGGCTGTAAGTTTTCTGTCACGGGCACGGGAGGGACGAGGAAAACAGAAGAATGATGAAGAAGATGGGGTCCGTTGACGGAGGTACGCGAAACGGAGCAACGTAGCCGGGGAAAAGAAGGAGGACAAGCTTATCGTGTCGCGAGAGTTTTATCGTAGCACCGGAAGAGATCTGCTCGGTATCCGGATTTACAGAATACGAAAAGTTTCAGTCGCTCGCGTGCTGCACGTTCCGTGTCTTTGAAACAGAATTGCGCCGTGTTCGCCGCGAACTTATAAAATCTTTTTACGCTACGATGTTCCTTTCGTTTAACCAGATTGCTTTTGATTAACTCGATTTGACACGTTTCCTTTGCTTCTTTATGCAATTCGGACCTGTGCAACTGGTGCTCCCCAAACAGAGCGTCGTTCAAAGGCCGTTAACTAAGGTCCCTCACATTTAAGTATTTTGCTTTAACTTATCTTTTGATAAAACGGTGGTTTATTTAATTATTATTATTATGCGTAAAGAAATTGTAAAATTTCGTACAAGTATTTGCAATTTTTGATATATCTTAGGGACACCTAAGGAGCTAAATTTCCTAGTAACCCTGTCTTCACTATTTAAGGGTTAAAAGGAACAATAAATTTGTTAATTATTATTTTTCACTTTGCATTCGTCGAATGGCAGATTGCTGTAACAAAGATAATTTATATTTAATTTTATGCTTTATATTCTGTAACGTGTACTGTAATGTGCGTGTACGTACATTACAGTATATTACACATTAATGTGTAATGTGTACGTGTTCTGTAATGTGTACGTTACAAAAAAAATTTTTGGCAAAAAATACAACCAACTTCGGAATGTACTAAAAAAAGGATGAAATAATTTTAACTTATATTTCGGAGACGGCGCAAAATTAAAAATTGTGTAAATGAAAGATGTTGCTAATGTGAAAATATGTAAAATGATTAAAGAATTTTGGCAATTTCTAATGTAGAAAATTTTTAATTTTGCGCCGTCGCCGAAATATAAATTAAAATTATTTCATCCTTTTCAGTACATTCCGAAGTCGATTGTATTTTTTTCCAAAAATTTTTTTAGTGACGATCGGAGCATTCCTTGCAATTCCGATCGGTCAATCCATTTCGGAGTAATCGGCGGACATACATGACGTGGACGAAACCGAAACAGCAATCTTTGTTTCGAAACAATTTTCAACAAAACAGGGTAAAACAGGGAAAACAATGACAAAATGCAAAATGTATTTTATCCCGATTCTAGTGGGAGTCATACCCTACAGGATGCAAAAGGTTTCATTCCGATTGGTCCAGCCATTTCGGCGTAATCGGCGAACATACATAAAAAAATAAATAAAAAATAAATAAATAAATAAATATACTTGTCGAATTGAGTAACCTCCTCCTTTTCGAAGTCGGTTAATAATAATTACATATTAATATTTATGCGAGCGAAAATGACAAAACGATGTACGCGTGCGCGACGTTCTCCCCTCTTCAGCGCGCCAACTCGCTGCGGATGACTCGCATGTCGATCATCGATCGATCACTCGTCGCTGAACGAAGAAACGGATTAGACGTAAAGTCTCGACACGGGTCTTGATCGGAGGGACCCGTCTCAATTCGCGAGTGTGAGAACTGTTACGACGCAATTAACACACTTATTAGAGATTTATCAAAACATCGACTCGAAAGAATCGAACGTACTTTTCTTCCTCGAATACTGTTATAAACAAATTTCCAATCATTAAGAAAATTAATGTATCATGGTGATACATTTATTTTGATTTCATCGAGACCCTCCTGCATGTGCTCTCTGTTTTACGAGAAGATCGATCGATACAAGACTCGAGGAAGAACTGAAACACAGCCTCGGGGATTAAATAGATCGAAGGCTTATCCTTTCACGAGAATCGGAGAAGAGTTGCTACTTGAAAAAGTTGTTTGCATCTAAATCCATCGTCTAAAAATATTTGCACTCGTGAGGAATAGTACATCTGCACAGGAATTTCTTGTTTGACGAAGAACGAACAACCAACTGCAACGAATGGATCGTTATTACTTTGATTACGTTTTTAATTCCTCTGTTATCATTTTTAATTACGATTCCTACGTAGTTTTACCATTCTACATTTTTAATTGTACAAAATCTTTACAATATCTGGGGATATTATCAGGATGGAAATCTTAGAATATTTAATAAATATAACTCAGTTTCACTTTTATGTATGTTTTTAAAAACACTGTACGTACATCGTGTGAATTGTTTAACATATGTAAATGAAAGCTGCACGTTTGAATTTCTTTGAAGATTAATTTTTTGATCCAGGTTCTTGTTTACAACTGATATTTTCCAAAAATATGTTTTCGCAGAAACGTCCACGGTCCAGTAATGAAAAATTTGGATTTACAGTTAATGTAGAAAGATTTTGCATTCGTTGACAGAAGTAGTTTTAAGTGCAGAGCTATTCAATCAACCAAACTGTATTTTTCGAAGTACGGTTCAAAGTTGTTAGCTTAAAGTTGATGCCATAATACAGTACAGCAAATGTATAAAAATTGCTTTAATACAGATTTGAATTCGGCTATTTTCTGGATAAAAATTATTTAATCCTTTAAGCAGGTTTACTTTTTAATCATTCTTTCTTACTCTTTTCAAAAAGTTTTATTTATTCTACTTTAATTTTGTTTCCAATTCATTTCCTGCAATGATATTAAACTATAATAAAATATTTTAAAAAAGGCCAACAGCATAATGAAAAAAAGTCCAAATATGAACCTGTACACATAATAATTTTATTCATTTATTTGATCAAAACGGAAATGAACAGATTTCAGGGTATAAACTTTTGATACAGTAAATTTGTATTTCCTATCATAACAATTTAGTATAACGCAGCATGGTTGAACGGAGACACAGCTAGAACGTTTCGTTTAGTTATCGATTGAAACACAGGTGAAGGCCGACACTTTTAATATACCATCGAGAATTTCAAGTTCGCCCCCGGCCGATATATTTTCTCTCTTTTATCCGACCCTTTCAATTTGATCCGAAATCATTTCGTCAGATTAACGTAAATACGAGTGACACGAATTAGAGAACGTGCTCGTCGATAGAAGGCCACGTCAATTGAATTTAATCTGAAATTTCATTTGCATATTATCCCAGGGAGAAGTAATCGGTTCGATCGATGAGTTTCGGGTAATTGAAGTTGTGTTACTGCACCTGTAATCTAACCGGGTGTAGAGAGCCTAATTGCGGAGCCAAGGTTCTGGGTTATCCTTGAGTCGTGTATGTATTGTTGTGGAAAATCGATGCAGTTAGGTTAACTGACTTATTACATATTCTATCTTCTTATCTGTTACGCCGTGTTCATTATTATAATCGCTTCAATCTTTCCTTGTACAGTCCCTGCGCATTGAATTGGGACAAAGTGCTTCGACCGAAATTAAATTTATAGAACGGAAGAATGTGGTATTTTAATATTTATAAAAATGGTGCCTTTCAAATAAAAATAATTTCTGTCTTAAGAATTCGTCGTTCGAGGGTTAAATCGAATTAATAAGATTTACACGTGTTACAATTAACCCTTGGATGACGGACAGTAATGTAATATTACACTTTATTTCATTTTCATTTTCCGAATGACCCACCATTATTTGAAATACTGTTTACTATCATATCAAACCTTTTTCTTCCAAAATTTATATATCTAACGTTAATCGAAATATTTTATTATTCCTAGGTCTGGGCCATGATTGATCCAGGCCTCGTTATTCGAGGATTGATTAATAATACGACCTTGATTATGTGGGTCGCTCTGTTTAATTGTCATTTGCTGTTAAATTATAAAGTATGACGGTAGGCTGGATGTTACTAGTTACTAGAATAAATAAATTTTGAAATGCATTTCTAACGATAGCTTCAAGGTGTCGAAGGATAAATCGGTTTTCGGGAACAGAAGCATATTTGTCAAACAACAAAACAACCAGGACGCGTTGCGTTGCAGCCTCCTGGCTGTCAGGTTCAGGTAGGCTCGTGTTTGACTGCACGACCCTGGGTGCATCGATGGTAACGGCCATTTGCATTGCTGCCGGTATGAATGCGATGCGTCGTCGGTTCAGATCCTGTTTGCAACCATAAATTATCGACCTCCTGATCCGTTATCTTCAGACCTACAGGCTTGCTCGGATCAACCTTTCCGCTCCAGTTCTTCGATCGAATCTGGGTATCATTTAACCCTTTGTGAATAGACACTGCCGCAGTGAATAGACCCATTTATAGTACGTCGTGTTATAGTAGCAATCAACGCGTTTGCCGTCACGTTAGTCACCAGTTGATCGGCGCTACGGATTTACTCGTCAATTTGATGAAATATTAAGTTGGCAGCTAAGTTTAGAACGTTGGAGTTATTTCCCAGTAAACTGTTTGTTAAAATTCAAGAAATCAGAATTTTTAATCGGGGTAAATTTCGGAGCACAATACATGGATAACTAATTATAAGAGCAGCAATTTATTAGTCAATTTAATGAAATATGTTGGTACGTAAATGAAATTTCTTTTCTAGCGAATTATTGATTAAAATTCAAGAAATAAAAATTTTTGATCGAGGTAGATTTTGAATTTGAAGTTCGACAAATTTTAAAGTAGAATACGTGGAAAGCTCGTATATTTAATTAACAAAGTGATAATTAAGAATTTAAGTAAATGAAATAGAACAATTTTAACACGTTGGCCGGCACTCGAAATTGGTTTCAATCAAATAATTACCAAAAGAAGCGATGAAATAATCCGCGATTAGCATTAATACTAAGCTGATAATGCTAGTTATCGAACTGAAAGGTTAAATTTAAAAATTAATTGATTGTATTCTTAATAATTAGAGTTTCAGCGTGTCTGACTACACATGTCCATTTTCACTGCGGCAGTGAACGTGTTTAACACGTTGACTGCCACAGTGAAAACGGACGTGTGTAGTCAGACACGTTGAAATCCTAATTATTAAGAATATAATCAACTAATTTTCAAATTTAACCTTTCAAATCGATAGCTAGCATTATTAGCTTAATGATAACGCTATCCGTGGTTTGTTTCGTCATTTCTTTTGTTAATTATTTGATTGTAAAAAATTTCGGGTGCCGGTCACCGGTGACCCCCGTGGCAGCCAACGTGTTAAATAAGAATCGTTGGAATCGGTACATTTGTTTTTAACGAATCAAATACGTTTTACGATTTTCGCAAAAATCACTTTGATACATTTTTCATAAAAACTTGAAAAGGATTCGTCGAAATAGATGAATATTGAAAGATTAAAATTATCTTTGAAAGAGGAGATTCCAAGCTTTGAATCGATGTATAAAACATCTCAAGAACACGACTGTTTGTCGAATAAGCAGATTTAAAAAATTGATGAAACTGATAACAACCTAATATTTCGATAGAACTAAAGTCTTATCTAACATTTTTTCTTTCCTAATTATTTTAGTTCGAGTCGATCTTAGAAATTATGCTAGCTATCTGGTGCTTCGTGTCGCACGTAAAGCAATTAAATCATCGTGGTTTAATCGATATTTACCGGGCCACGAAAATCTATTATCTAACAGTGTCTCTAAACAATGTTTAATAACACTTTATGCGTACGTTTATACGTTTTGCATCGCTATATCAGTTCTAGTGTAAACGTGACCCACTCGAAGGCATTCGTTATAATTAGCGTCACGAGCACGCTCTGCCGTCCACAAACCACAGGATGGAATTATCCGAATGTCTCGGCCAGAATTATACACGCGTTGTTACACAAACTGGTTTACATTATACTATGGATCATTTGCTCGTACATGGTTGTTATCCTTTTTTCTTCGTCACGTACTTATCTTAAATATCTATTTGCAACGTAAGCACCTTAAATTCCATTCGAACGATCGAACATGTATGATAACGTTGGAATTTCGATGTTATAGAGCAAAGACATTAAAAATCAACTTTTTTATTTAATTATTTACACAAAGAAAGAAATAGCTATATTCTGAGTCAGTATTATATTTTGCTTTTTTAATTATTCAGTTATTATTATTACACTGGTATATTTGACACGGTGTGTAAAAAATGTGTATCACAATAAATATGTATTTTTTTTTAGAAAAACCCAAGAGATGTTTTTGAAAATCAGAGGAGATATATTTTTATGCAGAATAGGAAATAAAGACTCGAAGTAGTAGTCGAGGGTTAAATATAATAACTAGAACCTTTGAACAAAGCATAGTGATTCGGGAATAATGGATAATGGCTTTGGAATAATATAATTGAATCATTTGAGTATTTTAAAACAATTATTTATTATTATTAAATAATCTGGTTTTATTCAACATTTCTTTTTTACCATATTGTGTATGCGATATTCTTAATCCCAAGCCATGGTTGTTAACCCTTCATGCATCGTATGAACCCCGGCGTCATCCTGTTCGGAGCAAAAAATATCGAGGAATTTGATTTATTGTTAAACTATAGTAGACACAGTCGACCCTGAGGAATTTTACGTGTCCCTAAGGGATTAGGGTTTAAACACCCACGAAGCGATCAAGTAGCTCCAAATACCATTATATTAATTACCTTATATCTCATCAATCTTAATAAATGAAGAAGATTCTGAAATATAAGAAAATGACGGTATATATCGCTAAGCGAGTGCTTAAAATTTCTTTATGGACTTTCGTTAAAAACAGGAGGTTCCATATTATAAATTGATAAACAACCAGTCATTTTTTGTTGAACGTTTCTTAGGGATATTAATGGCACTTGTAGAGAAGGCTAAAACAAGAGGACGTTGAAGGAAGAGATTTATAACCTGCTGGCTTATATTCTCTTTGAAACCGGTGGAAATTAATTTGCCTATTGTTGCATGTCGGCCGAGATTCAAATGGTGGCAAATTTTCACATTGTTTTTCCTACGCATCGTCTTAGATTTTGCAAATGAATAACTAGAAATGATTGTTTAAACGGTAACGTCGACCTCGAGCACGGGAACGTACGGGTCTTTTCTTCGTGGTTAACATTCAAGCTTACACGCGTATCACCGTGATTATGGAAGAACTTTTTGCGCTAGGGAATAAATCAACGGTTCAAAAGCCCTTTGTGCGGAATTACATTGTTAAATCTCACCCCCTTTTGTTGAAGCAAACGATTGTACTTTGTCGTAATTAAAGGATTGACCTTTCATTCCTTTTCTTTCGTTATGCATTCCGGAAGAATTAATTTTCGTTCCGTTTGACGATTGACGAAGTTCAAATTCCGAACTTTTACCTGAACATTCTTCGATATTTCTAGAGGAAATTATTAATCTCTTTGTGACTCGATGGAATGTAACAGTAAAGTAATTGAAATCTTGTTTTCTAGAATACCATTTGGAGATAAAGAAACTGCTTTGTAATGGTGACAATAATTTATCGTATTCTGTTTTAATATATCAAAAATTCATATAATATGGTTTTGCACATAAACGGTTATCATAAAAGTATCTAATTGGATTAAATATTTCAAAAATCATCTAGGCCTCTACGAAATTTTAATTAATGTATCCAGTGACTTTGGATCTAAATTGCATGCATTCATTTCGAAGTAGTTATTAATATAATAAATACTTCAATACATTTTTATAATTTTTATAATTAAAAAAAAACACCACTACGGATTAATAGATGGCCGATAATTTTGATGACTTACAAACAATTGCTTTTGTGGAAGATATTCTTTATTCACTTTTCATCTACCCATATGGATTCTGTGACAGTCGAAATCCAAACATTTGCAGAACTCTTTAACGGAGCTTCACACGCTAGTCACGACCAATCCCTTTACCTGTTTTTTTTATAACGAAAATACGTTGATCGGTTTTGGAAGAGGATTCGATTTCAGAAACAAGTCAACGCTTCCGCCAGCCGGATGGCAGCCGTTCGCCTTCCAGTTTGTACGTCACTTTTCTTTTATTCGTCGATTCCGCAGGACGAAACAGGGAAATACATGGTCTACGATGCGATGCGCGGTCGGTTTGAAATATCGACGAAATATTGTACTGGTACGAATTGTCGTTGTACCCTGTCGGCGACGGTATACGCTCTATAGAAAGCTACATGTTTTCAAGCTTGCTATGATTTCATGAGAAAACGATATATCGATTCGCCTGGATGTGTGTCTGGTGTGTTGGTGTTGCTCGTTTTCCTTGGGAAATCCTATCTGCCAAGAAATATTGTAACTTCATGATTTTACCTCGTTCCAGGAAGCTTGTTTCCGAGTGATGCTCGGTGAAAATTAATTGTTTCGTCCAGAAAATGAAACTTCACACAGGGTGGACCACAAATTGTACACACACTTCGAATAATTAAATCCGTAATACTTATTAACCTTTTGCACTCGAGTGGTGCCTCCGAGACGCCATATTTAATTTATCGGAGCATTCTAAAATGTGAAATTTCAGTTTCACCCGTATCAAAATATAGGTAATTAAAGAAGGCAGTAAAAATAAACAGATTGTCAAATATTTGTAACACTTTTATTCCGACATAGTGCGTTTGGTGTCCGGAAGTATACGTAGAAAATTAGATTAGATTCGATTACGTTCAAAAATGCTTCGAGTGGAAAGGGTTAACTTAATCTAGGCATAACGCATAGTAACTTCGTAGCGTTGTAGTGAATAGTGATTTTTTTCTTTTTTAGGGAAGCTTACTGTGTCCGACTAATTCTGTTTTAATTAAAACAACTTTAATTCCATACTATTTATTTCGGATTTGGTTTCGCTTTGATACTCTAATATCTGAAACATCTTTTTATTGACGAAAGTATATTTTTATGATAAATACCTGGAAGATCGTCGAATAAAGGAACCTGACAAAAATGTCTGTTGCTGAAGTTATAAATATGACACTTGTTATTAGCAAATTATTAGTTTTGTAAAAAAAATGCCGTAGAAACGTTTTTTTCGGATCTGTTTTCGAGATGCAATTGACAAACGCGCAAGAATTGAATACTATTCGGCAAACAGATAAGTCTCCAAACAACGAGGTCACAATATCTATGACCGCAAGCGATACGATCGAATTCGTTTTAGAATCTTGTCCGAGCATCGAAAACGTGCTTAGCTATTTGTGCAGCTGCGAACTATTTCGAACGGATGTTTGTACGCGTTTATTTGACACGTATGGCACACGTACATGCACCGTATATCCACGGTGTGTAAAGGGACGAATAAGCACGAATCCGGTAATTTCAAATTTCATGCACGAATCCAATATTCCGATTTGCTCTGGGCGCTGCTCCGTGGACAATGTTAAGACGTGAGAAATTGCCATGCTATTGGAAAGTTGCAGGTAATGATCGTTGTGTTGGAACTTCGATCAATGTTGAATTTAATTAAAGTACCAGGAAACTCCACTTTTATTGTTTATAACAATCAGACAGGTTATTGTGTTTTTGTTGTAATTGTCAACTCATTAATATAATTTTCTCAGAAATTATTATTCAGATAAAATAGCTTAATACGTATATAGTTTGCTTAATTATATATGCTTAATTTCATTTACAATAGAACAATTTTAATATTTCCACTGCCACGCTGAGATTGTTGAAAATTTTGTTGCTTGGAATTATTAATTTCGACTGAACATTATCTACTAATTTTACTATGTTCCATTATTTATATTATTCCTGATTTCCTAACCCTAACCTAACCTTGATACAGGTTTTTCTAATTAAGTAAGTAAATAGAGGGATTATTAATAATATAGATGATGTAAACGAATGTCAACCGATTTCAATTAAAAAGCTTTAACATTTGAAAAATGTTAAATAAATTATCGTCGTGAAAACTGAAATCGATTTTAAGGTATCTAAAAAGTTGGAATTTGGAACGATTTTAAACACAGTATTTGAACACTGTAAAAAGAAATTAATTGGAGCATACATGTCCCACTGTTTGCGAAAGGGTAAAGGTGGAAAATAACAGTGGTTCGCTCGTTCGATTTCTCGATCTGCCCTATTTCCCTGGCAAAGTGCAACGAGAAGACTGTGATGTGGAGTAGATGATCTCGTATATCGAGAAAAAGGAATGAACTTTGTGGCTGGTCGACTATAAGCTGGAAATATCGATCGGTCGTATAGCTTTGAAACGTGTGCAAACATAGATTTCGCAAACGAGAAAATACGCCAACTATTTCGAACGAACTCGATATCTGTTCTAACTGTGTCACCTTTGTTACTGTAAAGTTGTAAAGCCTCTTATATCTCGAGTTGATTAGTGTTTGAATTCATCGTGCTTCTACTCGTGCAGCATGTAATTCAATACATGTATAACAGTGCTTTGTTTATCCTCAATTAATTATTAGTTTGAAAGTTACAACAACTAAGGGGCTTGAAGATCTAATTGGTCCGTTGTATTTGATATTAATTTAGGGATATATTTGTGTTGATATAGGTATTCAAATTAACGTGTTAAATTTTATCAATCGGTTATTGTTGATAATTAAAAGCTATATTTCTTTTGTCTCTATTTATTACTTTAACGGGGAAAAATGAAAAGGAAACACAATTATTATAGTATTATATTAGAAAATTATTTGCTACAAAACAGATAATAATTTTATCATTTTCTTTTTTTTTTAGAAAGTTTTTAGACACAATATCTTTGAAAACAAAGTCTCATCATTTGATTATTTCTGTGCCTTTTTTGATTTTGATTTTGAGTCATTTGTCCATTAATTAGCGAAATTATTAAAAAGAAAAAAGGTTTCCATATTTTTAATAGAATCATTCCTTTTTCGGCTGTGTTAATAATTCAAATAAATAAACATATTATAACCGGCAAAGTATGAAACTTGAGAAAATATGAATGCAACTTCTATTAAATTTCCTTCAAAAGGTAAAACCAAATAACGATCCTTCTTCCCTTATATCTTTCATGAATCATTACCTTCAAAATTCGCTGACATTCTACACGCGACAATTGCATCTGATTGCGAGCTTCCACGATTGTAAGAATCTTATACCAATTACATTTTCTAAGTACTTTTACCACGTATTCTTATAATCGATCTTGGCATTGAAATAGTTAATTAAAACAGTCACGTAAGCTCAGCCATCACGAGTTTTCAGAATTGAAACGGAAGTTGAACGTGATTCCACGAATTTCAACGATCGATTGGTTGCGAAATCGTTTTTAGGGTCAAGATTTCTCTGTCCTTTTTCTTTTTAAGGGCACGAAGCAATTAAACGGTCCGTGCTTAATTGATCGTTCGAGGGGTAAGTTTTTCCGATTCGATGAAAAAAAATTTTTTTTCCGTTCACGGGATTATTTGCGGTCTGTTCGGCGCAGTCGGATCGGAAAAACCGCGGTAAGTAATTAAGAAAGTAGCGCGAACCACTCCGGAAACAGTGGTAAATTACTCGGCAAAATTTAATTCTCTGATAATATCGGTCACGTGCATCGTTTCGCGGAACTCGAAACTTTCGTTTAACTCTTACTTAGCCGATTTTCCTTTTGAGGTAATTCCATCGTTAACGACGGCCATTCATTGCAACCCTTATTTTGCAAATGGTTCTGAAAGGGTCGATGGTTACTTTCATCACGTTTGTTTGTTGAATAAAAGATATATATGGAACTTGGCTTAATGTACCGGAGACCAAATTATCAAATACCCTTAATCTGAACCCTTTCATAATGGAATGAAATGGGAATAGGTGGCAAACGAGTGTGTACTTCGTATATACTGCCCTTTCAAATGTGTGCTTTCAATCGCGGTAGAAAATTAACATAGAAACGTTAATTATTTAGTCTCGTATTCATTCCTTTAAATATGAAATTCATGGGCCTGCATTTTATGTTAAGGAGTTAGGTCACTCTAGGATTTTGAAAGGTTAAAAGGTATCTTAATACCTTAAAAATGATATGCCAAAAGATTGTGGAAAGTTTATCTCGAAATATTATGTTAAAAATTAAAAAGCTTTTAATATTCATGTTCAATCTAACTATAGATGTAACTTTATCCTATCCAATTTGTGGTTATAGAAAATTGAATAATTTAACGACCGTAATTTTAAATTCAATCCAAGCCCGCTGTTCATTTTCCGAACTTCAAATCTGTATCTTCTGTTTTCCCATTATACAAAAGTTTTTTTATTAGAATACTTGAAAGCTTCATTTCACTCGAAGCGAATCCGGGTGAATGGAAGATCGAAACATATCCGACAACCAGTTATAAATTTTACAAAGTTTTACGCCAGCCATTTTGTTCATTTCCGACATTAATTCCAAATTGTAGGATATTTAAGACCCCCGTAACATTCTCGTCGAGACAAAATAAAGCCAGGTGCTACCACAGAAATTGAATCAAGTAATTGCCAGTCTAATTGACGGATAAGCCGAGCACAGTGTTCTTCCACGAACGGTCTAGCCCTGCGGTAGAGGAGAATCGCAGAAACGGATTAGAAAAGAGAGATTTATTGGAGAAAATTAATTTAATTGTCTGTCTGTCAGTACGTCTGTGAAATTATTCTGACCGTGATGCTCGACTGTACAGGTGGTTCAAGTAGGCTTTTGTAAATGCTTTGAGCGTCGGACGAGCTGGTATCCAAATGAAATTTTCAGCCACTCGTTAAAATCCTGTTTAAGCAGTTTGTTGAGGCTTGTAAAGGAAGGAAATGTAATAAGCTTGGAAATTTCAAAAATGAATTCCACGTAATTGCATTTACAGTATTTACTTTGCATTTGTTCGGATTTTAGGAGAACACTATTTCTATTATAATTTAAATAAGAAAATAATCGAGCGTCGAATATCGTGCGAAATACTCGTTATCCAAAGATATCAACGTTGGTTTATAAATAGATGCATTTGTAGGTCGGCAGTTAATAATTTCAGCGAGTGAACATCGTGCTTCGTCTTTGTTCTTTGAACGATCGATAATATGGAGTAATTTTTCGAATTTGTTTCCTACGAATGTCGGAAATATTGCATTCATTATTGAACTTATAACAAAAATTAGTAATAAATATTAGTAGTGATTGTTAATGAAATATAAATGATTTGTAAACAGAAACGCATGAGAGATCAATTATCTTCGGTATATTTTTTTTTAGCAAATTAATATTTTGATATTAATTTTCCCAACTTTCAAGTTAAATATCTTTCAAAGCGTTACAAGTTACAAATGTAAATTTATTCGAAAAATTGATTTTCAAATAGAAATTAGTCTTTGGCGAAGTTCTACTTGTACAAGCGCCAACCACGATGTATTATTTCGTGAAAAAGCACGAGCCTATCGCCATTAATTCATCCCGATATTTGGTGTACAAGAGGTAACTCGTATTTTCTACATTTTCCATGAAAATTCAGCGTCCAACGGGCGGTATAATAGGCTGCGGCAAATGGGGATACGGTCGGTGGTTTTCTGTCAAATTAAAATGTCCGTCATAGTGATTTTCCCCGAGAAAGCGAGGGCCCGTTATGAATTCCCGCGTCGATGCCAGCTGCAATAACCGAAATTTCAGGGGATGAGAGGGAGAGATCGTGATATTTCACTAAGTATCGCGAACACGTTGGAAAATTTCACATAGATATTTCGGCCTGCCCGTAACGCCGTATAATTCGTTGTGGCTTGCGGTTCCCGGCGAATTCGTGCAATTGCTTCCGGCCATGTATGCTCGCCTCCTAAAACTTAAGAAACGAAACAGTATCGTAGAAAACTTTCGGCCACATTTTACCATTATTTATTCGACCTGAGAGAATACGATTTTAAACCAGACCCTGGCATATTTTATTCAATATTAAAATACGGAATATTTGTTCGCGGTAATATTTCGATTCGTTATTTCCGTTACCGTTATTTGGCATTAAAATTTTCAAATAAAAAATATTACGTGATAAACGGCCAATTTGTCGTTTAAAAGTTAAGGTTAGGTTAGGGTTATGTATCTCTGTCTAACATTATAGGTAATCTAATTGTAGGACACTTAAATTTCCGAATGAAAAATTTTCATGCGTGGAGAAACTTCAAATTACTATTCAAGAGGTAAAAAGTACAGTTATCATCGAAATTAACATCTGGACGGTGTAATTTTTGCTATTTTAATTTCCGATATATGTTTTATATAATTTAGGTTAATTAAATTCATTTAGAAAGGTATTTGTTTGATTTTATCTGCAATTTCAACGAGAAAACGATTATATTCAGGTTATTCCATTGCAGATATTCTAATTGTCGATTAAAATAGAAATCATTCGTTTAAATAATTCGAAATTTAAAGAAAAATACTGTCCTCTTTAGCTTAATTGTCGTAAATAACATTTCGAATTTGGAGAAAAATAAAGTTTCGTCACTCAAAGTAATTAGAGCAAATAAATCAAATTATTTCCAAATTGCCACAAAATACGATTGATATTTTTACTGTGCTTAAATGATGAAAAGTATACGAAGTTCCATACGTTTCATAATTTTGTCACCAACGGAAAAAAATTATGGTTAGGACATTCTAAATAAAGAGACTGTTCTCTTTATAATAATACTTATACCTTAATACCGTCGTAGCAAATCAATTTTATTAAATAAAGTTTATAGTTCCAAAAATCCAACATTTTCACTTTGACCTAGAAAAAGGGTAATTTTATACGGCGCGACCTAGCATTTTATAAATTCTTTTTTATTTATATCGCAACATTATAAGTGTTGCGATATACAAAATTAATTGAGGCCATTTAAGATTTATATATTATCTACATGCACAAAGCACAATAGATTATTACGTACTTAACATACTCTTTGTTCTTCAATAATGTACAAAATGAATAAAAATCACAGCATTCACAGTTCAATGATTAACGAGCTAATCATATTCTGTGGAATTTCAATGTAACTGAATTACAATACATCCCCAAATAGATTCCAAATATCCATTATCTATTATAAGGCAAAATGTAGCGTAACGAAGTTGCTTTATAATTACGTTACTAAAACGGAGTTTTGTTTACCGTGAAAACCAAGCTGGTTTTCCCTGAATTTAATCAAAATTTTTAAATCCTCAAATTTGCTACATATGACGCATACAATTATATCATTAGTTAAATGGTACAACATTTTTCTATACGAAGCTTTACTGTTTCATAAATAAACTTACTTCTCGTATATGTATAACACTTTGATTGCACTGCTAAATTATTGAAAATTTCAGTAGGTACTAGTTTTATCTTTAACAAATTCCTGGTTACTTCATTATTTCCATTAATCAGAATTTCAAGTATCCGTTGCCAATATTTCTAGTTAAGTAAATTAAAGAATGTTCAACAATATAAGTAACGAGTGTCAGATATGGGTGACTAATTAAGATGTTAAATAAAATTCTGGAAATCCTTAAATTTGTTACGTGTACATACTATTAATTATATATAATTCATAATCCCTTTGCACATTGTTTTATTATTACTTCAACAGAGATTAATTATCAGCGTTTAATTAAAATTCTTAAATCTTTATTACACAATTTATCACAGAGTTATATTAGCACGTAATAAAAAATTTACAAACTAAATTAGTTTCAATCGATAAAGAGCTATAATAATTAAAAGTGTAATATTCGAGGAGTGTCGCTTTTCTGAGATCAGACAACTCACATTATAAGAAGCTGTCTGACCCTTGCGTTTCGATTCCCTTCGGATCCCTTGTCAATCGTATCGCGGGGAAATTGTGCGTCAACTGCAGAGAAGAAATCAACCGGTTGACGCATCCTTGCGGGTCTTGAAAGACGGAAATACCGCATTGTGGAGAAGTTATAAATGCACGGGGAATTTCTGTTCTCGGTAGACCTGGATGCGGTCGAACGATCACGTTCCGTGGTCGTGGCGCACGTTACCTATGGCAATCTACCACGTTCCCGTAGACGTACCGAATTTCTCCTTAGCCTGGCAGCATTTGTTTCGAGCAACTGTTCACGGCACGCGAAACTTCATAATAACGTGGCGGGTCCGCAATTTTGTGACCGCTGCCGCATGCGACAGTCGCGACAAATTGCAAGAATTCCTTCCACATGCCTCTAATCGCTTCATTCTGAATGACAGAATATATGTATATTATTCTTTCCAGCGTGTTGCACGCTTCGCTTTGACGCGTTTTATAGGTTCGTTTGAAGGGTAAGGGGAAAAATCTAAAAATGTCTATTTTCTATCATTTCTCTGTTCGTATCATGTTTTGTTCCACGACGAACGATTGTGGAAATGTCGATTCAAACTGTTTTCATAAAATGGGATTAAAAATGTGGGGAATTCGTTAAAAATAAGGAATGTCCTTTGGGATGTCCTAGGATTTTAGGGAGTCCTTTACTTAATTTAAATCGAGTGTTTCTTATCTTAAATCACAAAATTTATTAGGATGCTTTTATTGAAACGAGTGTTAATTTTTATCATGATAAAAACTTGCTGTAGATATATGGTGAGATACGTTTCGTTATTTATTTATTTATTTTTCTATTTTAGCTTTAACTTGAAAGTAAGTGTACATAAAACGTCGGTAGGTTTAGTATTAAGCGCTTACTTTTAATAATAATATGAAATTAAAATAATTCTTAACTTATTGTTAGTTCCTGAAGCTTCTGTTCGTTTTAACACTAATATTGAAATAAAGTAGAAATGTACATCTTATTCGAGTAGTATACAGTGTTCACATTTGAGGAATTTACTGATATATCTACCATGTGTAATAAAAGATATTCGAACTTTAATCATTATCATCTTGATTACCAAAGTAGAAAAGGGAGATCGTGGTGACATTTTCTCGTCCAGCTTTGAAAAATAGTTAATAAATCAAATATTTAATAACTTCAAAAAAGAAGAGTAATCATTCAGAATATTTTTAAGAAATATTTTCTTCAGTTCTGTGCAAATAATGTCTACATTTACATTATACGTTCAATTACATATCTATACATTTGTTCCAGTATATAAATTAATGACTTGAATTTAACACGTTGACTGCCACAGTGAAAACAGACGTGTGTAGTCAGACACGTTGAAATCCTAATTATTAAGAATATAATCAACTAATTTTCAAATTTAACCTTTCAAATCGATAACCAGCATTATTAGCTTAACGATAACGCTATCCGTGCTTTGTTTCGTCATTTCTTTTGTTAATTATTTGATTGTAAAAAATTTCGGGTGCCGGTCAGTTAGTGGTACAAACTACGAACTGCCCCCAGTAACAAGTTAAGTTAATATATTTGAAAAATTGTAATTTATATTAGAGGACGTTCAAAGTTTTCTCCAATTTCCTATGTAGAACGTTCATTAATGACGTCTCAACCGAGGGGTCAATTATCAACCTTCACGGTTATCTACTCGCCAACCCGGATATTACATTTTAAAGCGAGATCTCGATCAGCCAGCCACCTTACTTCGCTGATTCTTTGGCCGATAATAAGCATATTAGGGTGATTAAAGCATCCATCGTAATCTTTCCGCCCCTCGGTGATATGATGTTACGATATACAAACCATAACCACGACTAACAGATTGATTGCCACCGGGATAGATAATTAAAAAGTTAAGATTCTGAATATCACGAAAATGATACCACAATGATTTGAATTAGCGAATTGTAACATTCAATTGTAGAATATCTTTAATACTCATTCTAGTATTAACTTTCTCGCTTTCGTTAGAAATATTAATAAAAATTAAAAAATAAGAACAGGAATATTAATGTAACGAAAACGTAATTTCGTCGCATAATTAAAACATCCCAGTTCCAAACGTGGAGTCTATTGAATATCAAAAAGATACACAATACACGGTACGTTTCTTTTAAAGGAGAACCAATCGAGAAATATAAAATATAGAACACGACCTAGAAAATATTCAAAGCACGCGATAAGAATGATCGTCGAAAGCAGGGATTTGCTGTTTGTCTGCGAAACAAAATTTTAATTCGCGGAAACGCCGAGAGGCGGGAAAAACACAGTGGAAATCTGTCCGTTCGAAATTATTTTCCTTGTTGCGTGATCACGATCCCGATGGAATTTTAATAACCACTTCGTTGATTTCCCCTGCGAACCATTGAAAAGAGCCATCGTTCGCGAAAAAGAGAACTGCACTCTATCGCTTATAGCCGGACTTTCGTTTTGATATTCGCCTGGATTAAAAGGTGCTAATGAATATTCCGCTGGTGTTTGCTTCGACGTCTCGCGATGAAAACGTGTTCAGTTTAATAACACCGCATTACTGTTTTAAACGTTACACGTTTCTAGCGTTCCATTGAGAGCTGTTCGTTCATGATTTATCGTTCGAAGAGGGATGGCAGTGAGATTTTACGCGTAAATAAGTTTAAATTAAGAAATAAGTACGATATTGAAGGAATTAATGTAGGCACAATGATTATTTGTAGATATATTGTCGCGACAGATTTCACGTAATTGTCATTTTGATGTGTAATATCTACACTATTATCCCTGGCTTTATTTTTATCTGCTTATCAATAAAAATCTCTGATCAAATCTGTTAGTAATGAAATACTTATTTGGTACAAAAAGAAATTTGACCTTTCGACGGGTTACGAGGTCCTCTTTCAATCCTTTGAATTTTTTAATTTAGATGATTTTCAAGAGTTCAAGAGATTTTTAGAATTAGTAAGCGTAAATATATTTTCTTTACAAAGAGTATTGTATAAACTTTTTAAGAATCTTTTAATAGGTTTTCAAAAAGCACAAAACATCTCTGAAGTTAAAAATTTGCAATTTTTATTTAAGTACGATTTTCTAAAAAACTGTGAGCTCTACAAAAAAAAAAACCGCATGCGGATTTTAATTCAGCGCACAAAAATCTATAGGAATTTGATGTAAGAAGAAAATTTAAAGACAATCGATCTATATGTAAATTTAAAAATTACACAATAAACTACGATAGACAACATACGAATAAGTGTAAAAATTTGTTGCTTAAATCAATTTATTTATTAGTTACATGCATTTATATTCTGTCAAGTATGGTGTGCCAATAATTATAGGAGTCACTGTATATATAGACGGAAATATCGAACTTCTCTGAAGTTGCACAATTTGCTCACAATTACTTGAATAAACAAAATAGCCGAGCCAATATGAGGATTTAATCGATTGCTACGATACTTTTCCATTAATTCTCCAATAAATATAGTCTACCAGGAACTAATAATTCATTCTACAGTCTTGTTTGTATTTTGGAGCAGGATCAATTGTTCCATTTAATAATTGATTTTATGAATCATGGAATTATTATATTCTCTACTTAGTTTGCGAAGAAAACGGAGAAAACCGTGATCTACGTATACAATGCATTTAAATGGATTGTTTTCTCATCGGCTTTTTGCAAATTGAAATTGGCTTGAAATTGAGAGTTTATTTACCTTCATCGAACGAAATATCAACGTTTGTTTTATCCATCGGAAATTGGTTTGGTGAAATGTAAAAGAACTTTACGAAATTCCCTTTGAACGTTTCTCGTTTATTTCAATCGTAGATATTGATATCGGTGCAAATGTTATATCGCAAAACTATAGGAAAATAATCGATTGACTTATTATTTAACGACTCGTAATTCGATCTTCTGAATAACTAAAATCGACAAGCTTTTACAAATCCGTTATACATACACTGTTTTTTTTTTGCTATAGGATCTATATGATAATACAAATAAACTTACGATAACAATACTTTTTTAAAAGTCTGTGATCTCCATCGCAGGAACGATTAAAAATACTCTAATCAATGTATATTTATTTCTGAGACAATCGCAAATAATTTCTGAATGTTATAGAACATCTTTTTCTATACATTTTGTAATCAATATATATTTAGGAATTTCATTTATCAGATTAATAATTCCTTTGGTATTTTTAAACATTGATTGTTCGGTACTTATAACAATTTGTATGGTAAAAATGTT
This sequence comes from Stelis phaeoptera, assembly GCA_943735885.1. Taxonomy (NCBI): domain Eukaryota; kingdom Metazoa; phylum Arthropoda; class Insecta; order Hymenoptera; family Megachilidae; genus Stelis; species Stelis phaeoptera. The sequence goes on along the minus strand of OX030939.1, from coordinate 4,844,725 downwards.
GATATTAAGTTTAAGTCGGTATATTCCGTTCTTTTAATATTCCGAAATAGAAATTAAGTATAAAAATATGTTTGAAGATAATTTCTTGCGATTAATTAAAATACCTTTACGCTAACAGTTTTTCTAGGAATTGTAAATATTATTTATGATGCCTACAATTATTTATTATCGTGACCTTACTCGTCACGCTGGGTTTTAAAACTACTTAGCCAAAGACCCGTCCATCGTGGGGTAAAATATGGCTCCCCGGAAGTCGAATATTCGATCTTTAATCATTCGCATCTCGAGAACGGAGTCGCAGATTGCAAAATGGTGAAGAACTTTCAAAAGAATCTATTAACTTCAAACACGGTTTGATATACCTCAGTTTTATAATTCCCGCGGTATTAGCATTCCTGACAGTTGGAACGGGAAAAATAACAATCGTTCGCGCGATCAACCGCTGAAAATGAGAAGTACCCAGTCGTCCATTGTCCTTTATCAGAGTACACGGCCGAATGGTTTCAAGATAGAACGATTGCTCGTCTATCCTGAACAGCCTGGAGAAATATTGTCGGCACCAGTGACAAGGGGCTCGGGGAGTCGATAAAAGAAAATGACGCGAAAAAGTGCGGCCCGACACTGGTAGGAGGAGTTCGCAGAAATCGTCCGAAAGAAAGGTGAATGAAGGTAAGAGGTGAACGAAGAACAACAGGGAAAAGGGGAACGTGGACTCGTATAGGTGTCGGAAGAAGGACGATAGGTTGCACGAGGCAATGGGACGAAGGGTGAAGGAACAGCCGGATGAAAAACAGTGGTAGGAAATGCCCGCAAATAATTACAGGGATCATCCATCATGACGTCTTCTCTTTCTTCGCTGTTCTTTCTCTTCTCTAATCTTCCTCGTCGTTGTCGCTTTTTACCTTTCGCCTTCTTCTCGTTGAGAACTTTGCTCGTAACAGGAATAGGGGATGAAATAGCGGAACGAATTGCCCCTTTGTTCAGTTTTGTTGCTTCGCAATGGATCTTAGCTACTGATCGCGTACGTCGTGCGTTTTCATGGCTTCTGTTTAACTGTATATGAGATAATCAAAGTTTTCAGTTCTGTTAAGTAAGACTATCTTATAGAAAATTAAAGAAATTTTGCGCTGTAAATTATTTGTTACAGATTTTTTACACGGTCGAAAACTAGGCATTAAAGAATGAAATATGTATACGATATAAATACTTAATAACTAGTTTTGCCAATTAATTTAATACTAATTTCTCTGCCTAATAAGACAACATCCTAAACTTAGATGATTTAACCGTGTACTATTTTTTGAAATCAAGATAACTGAAAAATTACTGACATGATTGTATGATTACAGTGTTTAAATTTCCTTCGAAAAACCAGCATCCTAACGTTGGTAAAAATATACATACATCTGAAGGTTATTGGATATGTATTGTTCTACTCCCTGGTCACAGTGGAACAATAATGTTACAACAGCAAATCTGTCCGTTGTTTGGCGAATTAATATCAAACCTTGCAGACAGTGGCAAAGTAATCCTGTTTATCGGCTTTGTTAACCGATGGTTATCGGATTCGAAGTTTAAGATAATTAGAGTTGATTACGTTTTCCTCGCGGAAAGCCGTGGGTGCCGCGCTTTGAAAGTCTTGTTGCGTCTCCATCGAGACTACGCCATGTAAATACTGCTTAAACGAATTTTGTGTGTTATTTGCGAAGCGACAAACGAAGATAATTTATGCACCTTGCCCTCACGCTTCCAGCAACTACCTCGATATTCTTTGAACCCTATAATATTGCAAAAAGAAGGAAGAAATCGTAAAAAGCACCTTGATTAGTTTCATTTATACCTTATTGTGCCTTTCTCATATCTTCAAATAATCTTAGGGAATATTTGTTATTTATAAGTGAATCATTTATTTTTGGAGCAAGAAAACTTATTTCTGAATTCAATTTAATTGAATTATCGAAATACCACACTATACAATATCGAGTAAACTACCCTTCAGTAGGGAATTACTTAAAAATTCTTAAAACGAAGGAAGGGGGGGGTCGTATTTCTGTCACATCGCAATTCTAGGGAGGGTTGGAGAAGTTATCCAAAAATACTAGTGACCAATTAAACATTAGAAAGAACGAATAAATTAGGAATATTGTTACGAGATGATTAATACCTCCAAGTTCGACAATTTTTATTTATTCAAAGATTCTATAGTAGTCTGTGCAAAAGTGGAAGCATCCAGTGAGAACAGAATCAAAGGAGAAAAACGTACGTTGTTCAACTGCTATTTTATTGATAACAGTATTTCACGTACATTCGAATCGTTTGGTGTTGTACACGAGCAGAAGTAGATCGATAACGCATGACCCCGTGAATATTTCAATCGAGCTGTGTTATATGTCGGTTGGTTCCGTACACCACGTTCCCCCGGTTACTTAGTTCTCTTCGAGGTGTACGCGGCACCGTACGAATTTTACGATACGACGTTTATAATAGCACGTTTCCCCGTGAATCTTTAATTCGATCCATCGTACGATGTTTGTTTGACGGAAAAAGTGTCGTGCCGTCCGTTTGATCGTGGATGGTTCGATCCGAACGTGAGTGAAATTCGATTTCGAAGGACACGATTCAAAAATTTCCGTCAAAAAATGAGAAAATTCTTATTTATTTTTCAGTATAGTCTTCTTGTGTCTCGAGAAAAACTTCTTATAGTGTTTTATTGGTATTTAGGAAGAGTAAATGATAAGATATCATATCTTGGAAACTAGAACCGTGATTAGTGTAATTAAACGAATATTTCGTTTGCATTTTCATATCTTACTTACTTAACGTTTCAGTTTAGAAAGTTCATTGAATTAACCATTATCCTGTTTTGTAGAATTTAATATATAAACTAACGTGTACGAATGATTTTCAACTACAAAAGCCTAAACAAAACTGAAGTACCTTCTAAATTAATAAATTAACAATGATAATATTAATAATTATCTTACAAATCAATCAATTAATAATATCCTATTGTTAGAAACAATCGTAAGTCAGGATGTATGTTAATCGATGTCTTTATTCATTCCTGAGATATCGTCGTTGGAAGACAAACGTATTTTTTAACACGGTGGTCACCGGTGACCGGCACCTGAAATCTTTTACAATCAAAAACAATTAACAAAAGAAGTGATGAAATAAACTGCAGATAGCGTTGATATTAAATTGAAAGGTCTTTGAAGATTAATTGACTGTGTTGTTAATAAATAGGGTTCTAGCGTGTCTGACTATATACGTCCATTTTCACTGTGCCAGTCAACGCGTTAATCATAATTCACTGTCGCCGTCTCCCTTGAACCTAGCCAATGAGTAACGGATCGGTCACGTGGTGATTGTTTACGTTAACCCTTTTACTATTATTATTAATGTGTACGCACTTCCTGGAAAAAATCTACTTCATGGCGCTTTCGCAGCGGGTGCCATACGCACTTTGAAGCCGTATATTTCAGAAATTAATTAAGATATCGCGTTGCTACGCTGTACATTATCGAGTACATAATTTCATCTATCTTTAGAGCTATTATTAGGTAAAATTTGTATGTTTTATATATTTAATGACAGGTTAACTATTTGGGACATCGCCTATTTTTGAACAAAAATGATAAATATTTAATTTATTTACCTATTACCTATTATAAACTGGTAATAGTTTCAAAGATATTTATTTGTAATTTCGATTGTCAATACTAACACGGTAATGCAGATACAAATTTTAAGTATGGAAAATTCTTTTTCAAAGTATTTTAGTATTTCATTCAAATTCACTATTTAACGCACTAATTATGACGGTAGAAATACAAAAATCCTTTTGTATTGTATTATAATCTTGATTTTATTATTGTCCCTCGTGTCTCAACATCAATTCAGTTCTTTTCATTCTTAATTGAAATCACGATATCTGAAATGATCGGAATCGGTAAAATAGTAACGGAAAAACATTCAAAATCAGAATAGTAGTTGATAATACAGGAATAATTCGTAACGGGTAATTAAAAAGAATCGCGTTCCAATCGACGTATTTATATCGCAGTTGGATCTTTTCCATTTATCAACTCGACAAAATTTGCGACGTTCGAACCACAACAATTGAAACACCTTCGTGCGTTCCAACTGAACACCTCTAAAATCTGTAATGCCTGTGCAGTTCTCAATACTCGGTCCCAAAGTGCAATTACTCTCCTGTAACTTCCATTCTCCAGATATTCTCATCAACGGGACAATAATTCCGTCTGTGTTTTCCACGCTGCAGCTTCAGCAACGAGACTTAATTAAGGGATTATACTTCAGTCTCGACCTATCCAGCCACCGTTTCTTCGACCCTCCTTCGAACCCCTGTTCCGGGCAGACTGCGATGCTCGATACCGGCGTTATCTTATTTTCAATTAACTTTTTCTATTGCCACGATTGCCACCGGTTGGTAACATGCCGGAAAACCAAACGAACGGAAGTGATCGGTGCCGGAGAAAAAACCAACCTCACCCTCGACATACGGTCGGCTCGAGTTAATCTTCGCGAGTAGAAATGGGCGTCACAGTAAACAGCGGACGCGTGTTTCAAATGAACTTTGATTCACTTGAAACACTTTGATTATTCGAATTATTCGAATATTGAAAAATAACAGGAAATTCATCGCAATTCAGCACTCTTCGTTCATTTCTTGTGATTAGCGGTTCGAACAATTGTGATTAAATTCAGGGTGCGGCCGAATGATATGTTCTTATTTATTCATAAAGAATCACCCTGTATTATCGATTCTTACAGTCAAATTAAGGTACTGTGTCGAATAGTATTAAACAGAATCGACGAATGTATGCTACCTTTTGAAATCGCAAATGCGTATATGTTACTGAAAAATAACGTTGGACAGACATTAATATTTGACGAAACATTCAAAATATCAAATATCGTCCATAATTTCACGAGGTGTCAAATAGATATCGTTACATAATTGATTCGATATAACTTCACGAGGTATCGGCATCGAAAATAGATCCAGAGCACTGAAGATTAAAACTATTAAAATTAAATACAGAGAAAGCAGATTAAAACAGAAGTTTCTTCGTTTAAAATCAGTCCCGTTATTTTCCAGCCAGACTTCGTAACTTCCTTTGCAGAGTAATAAAGATTTCTGTTTATATGTAACGAAACGACGCTGCGAATGACATTCTCTTTAAATGTTCCTGGCAAACGTTGCAGAATTGAAGTATCTCTTGGTGGTTTAAAAATAACTTGAAAACCTGATCCACCGGATTCGCGTTTCTTATTTAACGCGGCTAATTAACGCCGAAAAGAAGATAGAATAACAGATTTTAAAATAATTCCTTTCGATGGGTAGATATTAATGCAAATCCCTTGTCCGTAATCTTTACGTAATATTCAAGACAGAGAATAATAGGAACAAAGAGAATGCGGCATCCATCGAGGAAACTGGAGCTCTCGTTTGAATATTGAACGAATGACAATTCGTTTCACGTCGTATTACGTTTGCCATAATTAATGGAAATATCTCAGGCTGGATGATAATGGGGTATAGATTTTTCGTCGAAAATTCCGTTCCCATAAGAATAAGAGGATCGTTTCTTTGCGTGGTGTTTTAATTATTATTATTACAATCTTTTCATTTCGTTCGAACTTTTAATCGATAACAGTTCGTTTTAGCAAGAGTGGAATTAACAAATAGTTATATATCAGTAGGTACTTATTTGTTATATGTACTTTTTCAATTCAAGGTAAAATTACGAATTTTTAGGTTGAAAAGAATGGAGAGTTAAGTTTCTTTTTCGACACGGACTTATATTACACCGCAATATTTATTTGAAATTTTCATTTGAATGTTACATGAGTGATAATCCGTTTCAAATTGTGTTAAATCTGCCATAATTAATGAAAATATTTCAGATATTAGATGATGTAACGTAAACTCATTTATAACAGTTCAGTGCGGATAAAAAAGAAAAATTGCAAATGTATTGCAGAAATTCCTATGAATATTCAAGCATTCATTTGAAAATCGTAGAAACTTGAAAGATATTCTTTTGTTTTTCAATAGATTACTGAAATATCTGGAAATAACTGAATAATTCTGTGATTCCCTTAGATTTTTCCCCCTCTCTATTGGAATTCAAAACTTTCAAAAATATCGAATAAGTTTCCCGGAGAAGTTTATTTTTTTACTTGTGATAACCCTAACTTAACTCTAACCAAAAGCAATATTCAGATTCATTTATTAAAAATTGTTTAACTTATCTCATTGCCTTTTTTCTGAGTTCATTAAATTACATTGACAATAAATGAATAATTCGTTAAATTTAATTAATCAAATTTTAATCCGCTCTCAGAGTTGCTAAAAATTTCCATTTTCATACTTTCATGACTTAATCCCGTATGACGTGCACGATTAAAGTATCTCATATTAAAAGAAATAAGTAAATAATTAATACAAGTATTTCAGTCTCGATTATAATAGAATATAAATTCTTTTGTAGAAATAAAAGTGGTTCCTTTTCTTCTGCCCTGTACGTAACCAAACGGATAAAGATATTTCAGCAAAATAAAAAATTAGCTCAAGTAGCCTAGTTCCATGAGAATTCTGTAATAACGCAGGTTACTGGAACAATAACGAGAAGCTGCTGTATTTTCAGTTTAATCGGATAAAATGCAAATCCTGTTCAATGTTCACGAATTAATGTAGGTCGTGTGTTTGTTGGACGGCCTTAAATATCAGAGAAAGGGGTCACGGGATAAAGGGAGTACGAAAATTCAAGGAAAAACATTTACGCTGTAAATTTGAAACTTCGTGCTGATCGTAGCGAATCAGACGTTATTCTAGTTTTATTTTGCGACGGTTTTGTCTCTAGAAACAGACAACACTATTTTCCAACATATTTACAAGCTTTTAACCTTTCAGCCAATCGACTGTTTTATATTTGTCTAATTGATTCTTTTCTATTCGAAAACGAATATCGACGGATGATACCGATATTGGTTCGTCATACTTTTATCTGATATCGAGGATTTATTTGAAATCGTTTTTCGGCTTTCGTGATGAAAAAGCGTTGATTTTCTTGACGAATTCATCAAAATATTGGTATTTACCGATAAAGCGCCTTCTGTTTCTTCGCTCGAGTTTGATGTAAACGGGTCGATGTATAAATTGAAGGGAATTTAATTAAACAAGTATCGATAAATGTGATGTATTTCAGTATTACTGGAACAAAAGTAATTTTACCATTATATAAGTTTATATTATTCTGCACGCGACACGATATTTTTCTATATATTATGTTAATTCAAATTAGCAGATATTTAGGAAATTATGAAAATTGAAAGATTCATAACAAAAACGGTCCTTGACAAATTCTTTCCTTTATTTCAAGAGGACAAAAAATATTCCTTAGTCTCTTTTATTTTTATTTGGTAGATTATTTTATAATATAACTTCGACATATTCAGATAAATAGAAATACTTAAAAATAACGATACGGGGAGTAAGTATGTAAATCTTACCGAAATTCGAAATTTTTGCATTACGTTTAAAATAAAAATTAATCCTTAATGTTTTCAACACATCGTAGCGTAGAAATATTAACCCTTTGCACTCGAGTGGTGTCTCTGAGGCGCCATATTTAATTGATCGTAGTAGTGTAAAATGCGAAATTTCAATTCCACCCGTATCAAAATATAGAAAATTAAAGAAGGGAATAAAAATCGACAGATTCTCAAATATTTCTATCACTTCTCTTCCGACATAGTGCGTTTGGTTTCTGGAAACATAGCTGGAAAACTAATGCTTCGAGTGTAAAGGGTTAATAAACATTATTAAATATTGTGTATTATTTAAATAAAATTGCATGCTAGGGATTAAAACTATTCAAAACATTTTAAATTTTATCAAAAATTTTACATTTTATGTGAACAATCGTGGTCTATAAAAAATAATATAACGATAATAATAGTGATAAAAAGTTTGTCCAATTGAACTTTAATTTCGAATCGAACAATCTTCGTTCGCGGTCATTCGGAGCATAGATTATTTTTCATGGTGTTGGTTCCATCGTGTTGCGAGTCTCGTTTCTGACCCATAAAAACGCGTCTTTATCCAAAATATCGTACACCTTGATACGGCTTGTTTTCGTTACGGATTCATGCATCGAAATTTCAATCAAAAAAGCGTCGGGTCAAGGATTACATTTTCCGATGAAAAATTGAATATAAAAATATTCAATAATAGCATTGATTTTCTTTGAACGTCAACGTTCAAAGAAAGGTACACTGCGAGAATAATCATGGTATCGATTTTCTTTAAACGAGAGAGCACTGAAAGAAAAGCGTACCGCAAGAATATTCAAAGTAGAAAAATAATAAAACTATCGTATCTGTTTTGTGGATACGTGAAAACGAAGCTCTCCATTCTCTTTTCCTTCTTCTTCCTCTCTCATTGTCACCGCCGATCGATGTCTTTCGCGCCAGAAAACATTAATAAAATAGAAAAATCGTTCGGTCTGGCTTTTGACGGTGCTCAGACAGACACGGCACAGAAACGAGGTGGTATTTCATTGACGAAGCTCGCAAAGCGAAAGACGCAACGAACAAGATGCAGGCGTGGAGATCCAGTGGAAGAAACGCGATGGTAAAATGGGTCAAAGGGTGTGCATAAAGAAACGGTCGGATAATAAAAGGGGAGACGATAAGGAGGGAGAAGAAAGGCAGAGCAACGCAAGGGGCTGAGTTTCGAAGGCACGGAGAAAAGAAAAATACTTATTGCCAGTTTGGCCGCGAAAGCTCGTAAAAATTGCAAGCTGAATATTCTCAGGCAGACGTAAGATATTTGTCTGAACCGGAGTGAAATATTCGTGACAGAAAGTAACATTCAATTTATAATATGAGAAAAGGAAACGAATCTTTTGAATCTTGTTTATAAACTTCCATAAATATGAAGGAACTTCAAATTTCAAGCTTTCATCTTGTTTCGAGTTATCCGAAAAGCAGAACCGTTTCACCTTCGATTTATACAAAAACCTTCATCTCACTCGTTATCAAAGAGTCTATCAGAAATCATTTCTGTCTGTTGAATGAAACAACAGACGATCAGTATTTCGCGATTGTGTCATAAATTAATCTTCCACACGGCGCAACAATTATGCATAAAAGAGGGCGAGGTGAGGAGGGGGACGGCTGGAAGAAACAGCTTTCGGGCAAAAGAGGCTTTAGGCACCGATGCACCGTACGGAACGTATGGCTCTTTCGAACTGTCCTATTGTGTCTTCCAATAAATCGAATGTATTTACCAGCACAAATAGAACGCTCGTGTGTGCGCGTGTGTATACGTATATCGATACGTACAGGTCCGGTGTGTAAATACAGGGGCACACGGATACCGGAAGCCCACAATGGATCGCGTTTATTCGCCGAACAACCACGGATATACCCACTTTTATCCACGGTTTATACGAGACCACGTGTGTTCCCTCACACTGACGTGCCAAGAGAAATGTATATATGTACACGTATATAGAGGAGACCCGACCTGATATGTTTCTTCCCTCGATGTTCACTCGATATTAAAGCTTTTAATATCGGCCGGCCAACTGGTGGTACGACGTCGAATACATGGACGTTCAATTTTACCCTCCGTTGCTTGAGAATGGGAGATGGTCGGCTCTTGTGTAGTCGCCATGGCTCCGTCGAACTAAATGTCGAGAGTTTTAAAATGTGCTTCGATTGGACTTCCATTCGCTTATTTTTTTTTTCTTTTTTTTTTTTTTGGTGATTAGCCACGCTCGACGATGCGATCGGAGATACGGTTTTATTAACGAGTTGATTGGAACGGCATAAATGGTCATATCTGACGTTATACACTCGATAACACGATCTATCAATCCTCATCGTTAGACAGAATAGTTTTCGTGTTCTGAAAAATTTCTTAACCCCTTGCCGTGCCATTATTTCGGTAAGTGCGTCAGCCACGAATTAATATTTCTTGCCACAGTATTAAAACAAAGTAGGAAAATTGAAATGTTACATGCAATTTACGTTTAGCAATTGTTATCTCAATTATGGTAGTTGGAATTATACTTAAAAGTCAACTGTACTGACAGTACGAGTCAGATTTGTAACATTTGAGCAGCAAAGTGCGTCACGAGTCAGACTCGTCAAAGCACGGGAAGGGGTTAACAACAATTGACATGCTGACAATCTTTTATTAGCATTTTCACTGCCTCGTAGCCTATAAATCAGTGTCATAAAAATCGTATAATTAAACATAGAATTACTTTCTGGTGGCTGAGTTAGAGTTACCTACGAATTTTTTTAATATTCTTTTATTTCCTTTGCAAATGTTCCTATTTCTTACAATCACATTTTTTAAACATTATTTAACAGAATAGAGGGATATAAAGAAAGAAGGAAAGAAAGGACGTATGAAGGAATAGAAAGAAAGAAGGAAGGAAAGACAGAGTGTCACTTACGAATAATAAATAATTTTCGAATCAAAATTTGTTCAGCCAGAAATATTTCATCGTGTGAATAATACTGGAAATTTAACATTACATTTTTCTCCTTTCTTTTTTTCGCGTACAAAATCGTTTTCTTGTTAGGACGTAAAATACCACCGAACGAGTTGCACTACGGATAAAACACCATGACCCTCGATATGGATAAACACCATCAAGAATATGTAATGAATACGGACGACCCGTCGTAGCTGGGGTGTGTTACGTCTCTTCAAGAAGATGTTACGAGTTCGTTTACGACGCGAATTTACGAGCAAACCTTTCGCGGACGCGATATGCATAAACGCGTAAGGCTTATGCAGATAGATCCCGCGGATACGTGAACATTAATATGTTTTTTAGTGGATCGTAAAGATTTACGATTAAAATAAAGCCGGCCACGGGTATTCTGCCCGGGAATATCGTCGTTCTGTTGGCTTATTTTGTTCCGCGATCGTCCGATTGCTATCAGTTGTTCGAACGCGTTCATTTGTCAACGAAGAAAAAAGAAAAAATAACCAAAGACGGATTTAAAATCATCGTCGTCCATTACTCTTGGCCGACAAATTTATTATATTTTGTCAGGATCGTTCGATCTTTATCCGCTTAATCAAATGTTCTGAATGCGCTGTTGGCGGCGTCGTAATAAAAATGATATATTTTTTGTTTGCGACTAGGTGATACCGAGTTTAAATACATTCGATTTTATTTATTACTCGACTCGCGATTCAAGAACACCGAGGGGATGAAACGAAAATTTATTCACCGTTTTGTTTGAAGATACTAACGATTGGTGTTAGATCGGGTATAATAATTCGAGATTGTTGTATTTTGATATTTCATAGGATTTGTTTTATAAAGATATTGCAGATTTATCAAACCTTTCATAAACATGATATGTATTATTGTTCGATGAATTTTAGGTAAGAAAATTTCCATGAATGAGTTATGTTGAAATCAATATTTCTAGCTTTATACTATCAGTAAAAAATTAAATTAGAATCCCTGAGTGCAATTTTTTTCTTTACAGTCCAGTTTATATTATATTCCAAATATTGATAATGAATTTCTGTCTGAGTCTTGGATTATTATTTTTCCATCGATTTAAACACTTCGTAATTATAATTCAATAATTAAAATAATTAAATCTGATGGGAAGAAAATTCACTTTTTATGAAAATATGGCTTAAAACAGGTATGAAATTATTTCGCATTGAAGGTTGGAAAATCCTGGTAAAATGAATTTAAAGGGTTGACTTTAAACTATAGAGTAGCTGCGTTCTGAACCCCTCATTTTGTGTGAGTTATTGTTGAACAATATTTAAAACGTTTAATTTTCTAAAACGGAGCAGTTACTTTAGTCGTTGCCTGGTAAAGTTAAAAGTCGCGTGTCTCCATTTTACCCGGTGCTACCCGCTGATATCGCCAATAACAGATCCACTACCCTTTCGCGTTTCTTTTCCTCCTCCATTCATTTTTTTTTTTCCGTTGTCTGAAAGCCTGGAATTACAGTTGTCCACGAAAAAATTACATTTACCTGGCTTTGTTTCTAATTTCAGCTAAACGAAACTGCAACCAAGTTTTCTTTAGGAGTTAGGACATGAATGAAACTGCAAAAAGATTGTCACCTCTTGATTATAGCTTAGTTATTGCTAGTGTTTCTTATTATCGATAGAAACATTAATAAACATTTATTTATAACACTTTGCCTGTTTGAGTTTGTACGCAAGGATAAACGAAATGAACAATCAGATCATAAAACTTTTTAAATATTTGTAACTTGATCAGTAGTAACATTTATTAATCAGAACATTGTTTTAAAACTTTCTGAAATTTCTCAGACTCCAGCTTTATCATTTAACGCTTTATCGGCCGCTCTTAAATGAAGTAACGAGCAGTATTAGTTTATAACTTTAGTAATAATTAAAGATTAAGAGGAGTGACCGTTACTTTCAGTTTTTCATTAATTGCAGCACGCCTAAATGTCATTATTTGAACAGTGTTACGGACGAGAAGGTAATAATCAGGTGTTTAATAATCAATTTGCAATCAACAATCCGCAGTATTGAAAATGCTAATAACAGATGTTCGTTAGAAAAGTATCCCGTCGCGAGATCGTCCGCTCAGTTTACAAAAATTAAACAAGAAGATCAACGTGTCCGTCGGACTGGCGCCAAAGTATTTCCGCGATTGTTTGTTTATAGAGCAAGAAAAAGCAAGAAAAAGAGGTCTCGGTAATCCGCGCGTTTCCTCTTTATTCTCGCGGGAGAAAACCGCGAATTTTCGCGTTTCCGCGAAATATTGCGACGGTGAAAACAGTTCGCGGGCCTGTAGACGCCTTGAAAACGTTGCTTTTCCTTTTTTTCTCTTTCGTTCGACATGACGGGCACGAGGGCCAGATGTTGCAGGGAAACGAGAGCCAACCTGCTCGTGGGAAACCGCTCGCGGCCAAGAAAGAGGTAATCCAGGTTACAGGGATTTGTTATGTAACGCTTGTAACGTTGGTCGACCGAGTTTCGTGCGGCCACGAGTGCCTGGGCTTCATGAAAAGGCTCTATTTTTGGCGCTCGGCGTATAAGTACTCGTGTCGCTGGAAATAATAACGCTCTTTGGTGAACCCTGCCGTTATCTTTTGTAAAGATTCTATTGATTGCTCGGCGAATTATTCTTACTTTTCTTCTTTCTTTTATTCAAGAATGAAAGCCGTATCTTGGAAAATACCTTGTACTCGAAGCCATATTCTGCACAAACTAGAATGTCAGGTCTAAATTCTTCTTTTCTATAAATATTTATGTCTCTGGTGTATTTTCGGTGTCATTCGAAAGTTTGAAATCTTCTTTTTGATATATAATTTTAAATATTGTTTACATGTCTAAATGTTCCTACGGGGCATGAAACACGGCGTATGGAAAAATGTGTAAATTCTAATAGTTTCTATTTTGATCGACAGAATTGAATATAAACAAATGATGTCCATTTAAAGGTGTTGCTAAATATTGCAATCGAATGATTATAAGTTCAGAAAAATAATACAAAAAGTGGTTCGCAGTTAATGTATCAGGCTGTCCCAAAAGTTCTTTTCGCTTTATTAATAAATAACGGATGTATAATACTTTATGTTCGATGTCACGTATTTCAATTTCTCTGAAAGCTGAATAATATTCGGTTGGCAAATAAGTTCGTTCGGTTTTATAGGGGAGAATCGGACACAATTTCTTTGACACACAGAATAGATTCTATCCAATTAAACATTGGCCATTGATAATTGCCATCTTTCTACCAACTTGGGTCGTGCAATAGCGCTATAAAAAACAAATCGGAATAACACTGTGCTAAAACACAAAAACCGAACGAACTTATTTACCAATCCAATACTATACTTTTTTTAACACTGACAATGCGTTAATACAAACTTCATCAGTGTGTCCTATATGCAAAAAGAACTAGACTATTATGCAATAAGAATTTTATAAAGACTTTGTTAAAAATATGTGTTTGCTTCATGAGATTTTGCCCTTATTTTTATCTACAAAACGCACTGATAGAATTTGTATATTAAACCATGTTACTCCCTGTACATAAATTATACTTTCTTCCACGTTTATCAAGAAACATAATTTCACACATTTCTTTCACATTAATGTTCCTCTCAGAGCTTCGACTGTTACATAATTAACATTAATTAAGAAATCTTCTTCAGGATCCAGTCCATCAAACTTTCAGCATCGTTTCTGATCTTTAGAAACTAGTTTTGGAAGAAAGATGGTTACCATTCGTTATCGTATCTTCTTTACTTCTCAAGTAATACTGGGTGGGATCGTTCAGGAACCGTAAATTTGCATCACAATAAACACAGATTTTTAGACCAATGATTTTCCGGGCTTTTGTGAATTCCAATGTTGTACGCCTCGTTTATTGATATCGATCCTGTAGGATTATAGAAACAGCCATACAAAAGTCAGGGTATTAATTAAATCTCGCTTTATTGAATGCCACGGGGGTCAGGGGTGGAGAGAATACGGATTTATTAGCCTGATATCGGTCAACAATTTATTTATTCATATTATTATATTTCCAACTGGAAGCTGATTCGTTGCATCGGTGCGCCGATAAATTCGTACAAAGGTTGCGTGCATGTGGCTCTTAATTTCAATTAATCCTAAAATGCAAGCGATGAGAATTCGTTCTATTTCAATGTACGGTTTGAAGCAGCTGATACGTACAAAAGAACTCTGAAATTTTAATACGATTTAAAAATGTAATAGAAGAAAGCAATGTATGCATTTGACAGAAAATATATGAGAAAGTTTTTAACTTTTTTCTTTTATTTCTTGAAATTCTGCCCCGTTGTGAAACCAGTAAACTGACGCAATATTCTAATTTCTATTTAAAATGTAAATTAGAACTACGAATTATCATAAATCGTTGATAATCAATGTGTTATAACGTTAGTAACTTTGAAACTACACTGCTTCATTTTTAATTCGTATAAATTAAAATATTATAGCTTCGTAAGCAATTGAAATTGATGGCACAATCGAAATTTGATTTTCCACCAAACTTGTGTTTTTGTTGTTAAAACTTTTAAACGTTTCATACCAAACTAATGGATTATTGTAATAGACGTTTTAAGAAGTATTTTAGAAATTTTTCAGATTATTTGAAAGCTTGGAACAATGGAAAAAGACTAGCTTGCCTACGAAGTGTGAACAAATATTTATCCATACTTAGAACATTGCCCTTGATTATTTAATAGTTAATATATCACACAAAATTTCCCGTGCCTCTGATTCTTAAATTAAAGTTTAAAAATCCCGGTTGTGTTAAGGTTAAACGTGCAACTCTATAAATCAGAATACAGATCAAGTAGTTAACAGTTAATAACGTTATAATATTGGTAATCTTCGGGTAAATCCATCTTACCGTTTACGCGTTTGCCCCTTAACGTGTATATTCCCGGATTCAATCTGCGAAATGTTTTGCTGCCGACTCCGCCAACGACGCAACAAATCTGGTGCAATTTATTACGTCTCGTGTAAGCTGAATATCCTGAAAGACGGTCGGTAATAAAATTCCTGAAGGAACGAGGCGGACCCGGCTCGGTTGTGATGGATCAGTTCAGTGGCTCGTTGAATTCCAAATAGAAAGACTGCCGTATATATCGAGGGAGGATATGAAAACGAGGAAAGTACTAATCTCGATGCTGTTTCGAGGGTTGTTAACGTCGGTCTTATCTTACCTGCGGTAAACGGAATCGTTAACGCAGGACCCCCACGCGAACGACTCTTTGTCCAAGTGGTAAAAACCTCTTCTTCTTCCTCGGATTAATTGGTCAGATAGAATTTCCCGTCGGCTGATAAAGCGTGCAGAACAGAAGAGGTTGACAATGGGTTCGTTAATTGAAACGTTTCCGTTTCCAGGTTGTTTTATCGATGAGTTGTAACAGCACGAAGCAATGGGAATTTTTTTAAATTATGAATTCGCGATCAATTGTATTGGATCGTTCCAATAAACTTGGTAAACTTTTCTATGATATTTAGCTTTCAACACGTTCCGTGCCAGATCGTTTTTTGGAAGACTTTCTGTTACAATGATTAAAATAAATGCAAAAATCATAATTATAAAGAAAATAGTGTGTAATTTAAGATGCATAAAACAACAAAGCAATAAAGTCATTTTTCTAGGAATTAGTTTAACAAATACCTAGCTGAACATTACTGTAACAAGTTTTAATGGCTTGGATGGAATGCACGGAACGTGTTAAATTGAACTAATATAAGAAAATTACTTTTGATTATTAATGGTTAACCGAGGTTCATGTAAAAATTCATGGACACCTAGATATGGGGTATATGGAATTCAAGATGTTAAGTGTAGTCAGGATGTAAAGTTACGTGTGAAAATATTATTTACGGATCTATTGCCTTATTAGGGAAAGAAGAAACAACAAAGTTGAAATAACATTACTGTTGTAGTATAATAATCTAAGGTGCCAAATTGAAAGTTTAAATTTGAAGATTAACCCATCACATGCTTAACAAATAAAGACCCAATATGTTTAATAATTAAGAACGAAAAATTATATTAAATATACAAATCCTGTGACAATCAACGTTGTACCTAATAGATCGTAGTTATCAACCCTTTCACACCTGTGACGCATCCCATAATTGAAATGTGACAAATAAGAAGGCTCGAATTTTACTATATGTAAAAGAAAAACAAACTCACGTGACTTTGGTAGCAACATATTAAATATCCATTTCAAATTCAAAACTGTCCTGTCCACATTTCCTATTACGTTCCATAAATAAATTCTGGCGTAATGAAGCAGATATCATAAATACCTTGAAATCTTCTTGTTATTGAGAAATATAAGTAACTTTGAAAGTACTTCACTGTCTTCTTTTATCGAAAACGTAGAAAAGTTGAGTCATGGATTCTTAATAATCTTGCAACGCTACATACACTTCTCTAACAGAAACAGAAAATAATATACAGATTCTAATATTCTCTTTTCTGCTCTATACTCTTCGCAAAATCATCGTCGCAAGGTGAAAAGGAACTTAAAACCAGCTCCATTTGGAGCGAACTCTTGCTGATCCTCTCTTATCCTGGCAAACGCGAAACGTTTGACCAAAAGCGGGTGCGTTAAGTGGTGGGTTGAAAAATCGTAACCGGCCACAAAATGTCGGCCACACGGAGAAACGGGCGAGCAAACGGTAGTTGTACTGTCCGTTTACCGGGCTTGGCTGCTCTTTTCGCCGCGGATCAAGAGAATCACCATCCGCCAGACCGGTGTAAAACCAGCGGGAAATCTTCTTGATCTCCTTCGTCCATGGAACCGTAAGCTGCCAGCTGCTTTTGGGACGGGGAGGTTGGGGGGGAGAAAAGCCCGTAGGACGCGAAGAACAATGGGAAGCCGTCTGGAGACGGTCGTTTCGCGTAAAAGTAGCACTTTGTTGTCGCGTAAAAAGCCTTCTTTCGCGTGCGACCATGCTCTGACAGAAACAAAAGCACAGCTTTATCGGTCAGACTACATATAACCAACGACGATCCATGGGGACCTCTGTAGAAACAGAGGATGATGCCTTTTGGGCTTTGATGGTACCTGTAGAAAGGGCATTATTCTTATTAGTTCAATCGTCCTATTTAACGTTTTGGAATATTAACGAAAAATGGAGATCAATTGTTTCACGTAGTTAGGATAAACAAATTGAATGAAGTTTGAGGTTCTTACAAAACATTGGTCACACTTTCGTTTTGTTGAAGTTTTCATGTATTTTATAATATCATGAAAAATGATAAATTCGTAGTAGTTGAGGGAAAGAGTAGTCGCCATTTTATAAGGAAAGCTTAGAAGCTCAAGAATTTAGAACAAACTTCGATCTTTCCTGAAATATAGTTGAAACGAATTATGGCACAAAATTTGTAACAAAATGAATTTCACGTTTGCCACCAGCATCACAAGTACATGATATCTTCAATTTCCCATGTGAGGAGAAAGCAATTTGTTAGGTGTGAAGTTTTATTATTTTGTGCTATTTTATTTAATAAATGGGTTTGTGATGAAAGAACCTTCAACTAAACGCGTAGTCAACGTGTTAAACTCTTCGTAATTAGTTTTCTGTGAGTATTAACTCGTCAGCTGTGTTTGAAGACTATATCCGTCATGGAGAAATGACAGTATTTTGTGTCATGACGACTATATATAGTCATATGTATAGTCACAAAATACTGCCATTTCTCCATGACGGATATAATCGTCAAACTAGGCTTCCCTAGGTAAAATCGCAATATAGGAATTATATCGTCCCGTATTTAAAATTTACTAGCGAATATACTTAATTACTTCAGTATTAAATGAATTACATCTCTTTGAAACGAATACTAACCCAAGTACATGTGGTGGGACATTTTTCCTCTATGGCCATTTTCCCTAGGAAAACCTATGATGCTCCATAATGTATGTGTACCTTTGAGAGGAAAACTCTCAATTTGACAATCATTGTCCACTCACAAACATTACTCTCGATAGCTTGAAATGAGTACGTACTTTAACGCTATCACCTTTATTATGATATTTGAATCCTGAATACCTTAATAAAACTTAGAACAAACCTGTTCTTTGTAAATACAAATCCTTTAGTGCTGCGGAAGAATTTTTTTTTAAGCTCAAAAATTGAACATTCGATCACAGTCCCTTTTTTCTGTCACTATGTCACTGGCAAAGAGATTTCAACGACGTTGATCGTATTATGCGGTTACACGAAGCCAGTCATTCGATTTATCAGGTATTCATGGCTGATAAGAAATGAAATATTCCAGCGTATCGTTCTTACCACGCTAACAACATTTAATCTGACTACAGGCTCAACCTACATTCTTTGGTAGAGATTAGCGATTCCATCGAGGGAATAAATTCCCGTTAATCGTTAAAAAAATTATTTTAAACCAACCACCGTTTATTTTACGCTATACTGGCCCGGTTTTACGATTATCCAAGAAAATTCGACGAAGAAAAACCGACACCTGTTGCGATTATTCCAACCTGGTCGAAAACTAGATTTTCTATCTTTTCGACGATTTTATTCTTCTTTCTTTCTGTTAATCGATTCTCAAAGTTCGCCTTGGAGTCAATGAAAACTTCTGACTTATTGGAGGAAATTCTGAGTGGCTCTCCACTTTGATTTGAAAGGAGTACTCGTGTGTGAATTGGAAATCAACTTTTCGGTTTTGTGAAAGAAATATAAACAAAAGTGTTTGCTTAAAATTCTGTTTTTATTATATTTCGACTGTTTTCTTGGAGTCGTGTTCTAATACATATATTTACGTACTAAAAGATACGTATGTAAATTAAACAGTTAGTTTAGGAGTTATATACTTAAATACTCTCTATTTCTTTAACTTTTCCGCTAAAGGAAATTTTCAAATGGCAGTTAATCACAAAAATATTGCAAATAAAATTTAAATGGAATTATTTAATTTATATATTAAATAGAACAATTTATTATACAGAATGCTAAGAAAAAAGTAACTAGAAATGAAATACTTAATTTAATTTCAGAAAATATTATAAGAATTGCAGAAAATTAGCAGAATAATCAGTATTGGAAACAATCACTAAGAAACTAAATTTCTATATAAAAAGTTTTATATAATCGATATAAAAGGAACAATAACTAACCTGAAATCCGCGTATCAAGGATTCTAAATGTTTTACTACCGTGAAAACTGTTTGAAAACTGCTTTACTAGGTCCTGGATCGTGTAAATCGAACTGTAGATCTTTACTGTATGTTCCACTCGAAGCTGAGGAACGGAAAACCTTCCTTCGTTTTATTGTTCCCAATCTTCAACGTTGTGCAAACGCAGCAAAACTCCCGACGTAATCGAGGGTGAACATCACAGAATTACGGATCTGGAAAAACTCTCGTTTGGAATCTGTCTCCAATATACTGCTACTTAGTTAATTTACACTGTATAAATAGGTTACAATAACACAAGGACCAATTGAAGATTTATTCTTAGAAATTAAATTTCTTAAATTTCACGCCATTTAGAAGTAATTTACAGAGTTTTTCATCGAACTAGAGCATCATAATTATCTTCTTTATTTGTCGAAATGTGGGAAGGTTTATTGATACATAGGTACATAATATCAAAGAAGTTATAATTTCCTTTTAAGTAAATACATGAATTTTAACGATGTTAACGTCAACTTAATATTTTCAATTTAAATGGGATATTTTATTTTCTTTACGTGGATCAATTATTTTGAATATTCTCTATACAAATGTATTAGGTTATAATATTAAGAAATTCAACAGTTTGCAAACTGTTCCAAATTTTTATATAAAATATCTCATAAATTACTGACTGTTTCCACATTGTTTCCTCAAAACAACCCAATGTTCTTCTTTTTATGTTGAATAGTCATAAAAATCGATTTGCGTCAAGAACAGAATAATTCCCATATTAAAAATAAGATTTTCTTTGAAACTTGTAAAAATCCTCCACTCAAGAAAAGAATTATGTATCACTGTTTAACCGCTTATCTTAACTTTCTTTATATTTTTATCATTAATAAACTGTTTTCAAACGTTTAATCACTCGAAAAGATTCACAAAATTTCGCAAAGCTTTGTCAAATAATTTTAAACATTCGTGCAACCTGATACCGACAGGTGTCGCGTAACAAAATGTTCAAACGCCCGAATGTCGAAGAATCAATAGATGTTTCTGTGAACGATGTAACCACCACGTTTCAAGCAGTATCTTATTAAGAAGTCACACTTCTGTCGCAATAACCAGAAGTTTGAGATGTACACCGAGATCTTTCCCTTAGTGTGGTTGGAGGAGGGGGTAGGGGGCGTTGAGTAATAAAACAGAAACTCAGTGCATAACTTAGATGAAGACGAAGGGACAGTTTGCAGACTGTCCTCGGGTTTGCATGCCAGTTTCCATCGTACCTTTCTGCAGGTATTTCCGGGTTACATCGTCAGCCAACGTGGATTACCACGACGAAAACTCGTTGCTGGATCCCGCAATCCACGAAGTTGCGTCTAAGCGGCAAACCCTTGAGGGAATTATTACACGGCAAAGTAAAGAGGGGGGGGGGGGGGCAGGGGTGTAGTTTCAACCTGGAAGCCTCACATATCGTTATAGCTGATCGTTGTTCGCCATTTCCCCCGGAAACTTTGCAAATATTTCGGGAACTACACTGCAAAACAGTTTATACACTTCTATTCTTTTATGTTTACGAACCGTGTGTTTCGTTCTTGCTATTGTTGAATCTACTTTCCTGAAAATCGTTAAAATTTTACAGTTCTTTACCTTTATTGATATCCTAGAAGGGTTATAAAATTATGTTGAGGAGTTCTTGCCAAAATGAAAGCATATAATTTATCTTGCAAATTGTTATTTCATGTTTGCGAAAATATTAACAGTGATGGATATTCGTGTGTATTTATTAAGGCATCCGATTTTGATAGAAGCTGGCAGGTGGATCTAAATTTTTGATCGATACTCTATAACAGAGGTGGGGAAGCTTTTTACCATTAGGGGTCACATTTAAATTAGGCAGTAATAAAGGAGGCTGCTATAATTTTTTATATTTCGCTGTTGGTATTTTCATTTATTTAAATTTTAATAGACAACTACATATTTAAATATCACTTCAAATAAAAATGATATTAGTAGAAGTATTTTTAACACGTTGACTGCCACAGTGAAAACGGACGTGTGTAGTCAGACACGATAAAATCCTAATTATTAAGGGTGCAGTCGATTAATTTTTCAAATTTAACCTTTCAATTCGATAGCTAGCATTATTAGCTTAATGTTAACGCTATCCGTGGTTTATTTAATCATTTCTTTTGGTAATTATTTGATTTTAAAAGATTTCGGGTGCCGGTCACCGGTGACCCCCGTGGCAGCCAACGTGTTAAATAAATTTATTTCATTTTAAAGAAATACAATAGAAAAATAATAATATCAAGTTGCAAAAAACTAACATAGCAACAATACGTAAAATAATTTTAAAATTAATACAAAAGTAGTTTTGATTAAGGCCGCACGTATTCGATGACGTATTCGAAACGTTATTGATTTGCAATCTGATCATTTTTGTGTATCAAACGTCAACCAAAAGGTAATAGTTCTGATACCTTCGAATGAAATTGTAATAAAACCAATCCAATTACATATTATACAATAATTCACAAACAGCAGTGCTTCTTTTAATTCCTTAGAAGGAATATTTGAAGCAATCAGTCTCGTCGCATTTGAAACGATCCATGTAAGTGAATGTACGACCGAGCTGGGAAAAAAGAAAGGAAAACTGCTTCATCGTAATTTCCGTCGGTCCACGCAGAATCCTCTCGACTTCCGGAAGCCGACGAAACGAGCTGGATGACGTCTTTAATGTCTCCGTTCAGCCGGGATCCGGTCGAGAGCCGAAGCGTGTGCGGCAGACAGCAAGAAAACCACACGACAGCCGAGATTGCCGGGCGAACAGCCTCGTTCTCGCTTGTCAGCTCGAGAGCAGATAATGGGACAATGAGTAATCTTCTTGTCGGCCGACGGGGAAGCTCGGATTTTTCGGCCATCGGCTCCGGGAATTGCGTTCAAAACATTTTCACCGGCGACAGATTGCCGAGCGTTTCAACGCGTGTCACGCACGCTCGCCGTTCGTGCCTGGGCATTCGTTAATTCACGACAAATTGACCTGTCCTTTCGATTTAAACGCAACGCTTCAATCCTGGACAGAAAAAAGAAAAAAACAAGGAACGATGCTTTTCAACGCTCGTTTCATTCCTCGTTGCTCGAGCTAAACTGCTAATGCTTATGGAGATTATCGCACGGTATCTCCTTCTTCTTTTTGGGTCGTACGGTTCGCGAGCACCTTGGAGGAGATCGAACGAAGCTGAGAAAGTTTATACTAGATGTATGCAAAAGAAAATGTTTTTAAAAAGACGCTCTTTCAATTCGATCAGTATATTGTTTTTATATCTATCCAGAGATTTTTCTGCGACTGATTGACCAATCGGAATGAACCTTTCCACGTATTATAGAGGATGTTTCTCAGGTTATTCAGTTTGCCAATATTTTTGCTTTCGTTTTATCAGAATCTATTGTTATTGTAAAAACAACACTTTCTTCTGTGTATACAACGGTTACTTTACATATAATTTTGCATTTTGTTAAAGATACTATTATGTTGGTTCTGTTCGCTAATTTATTGTAGCTGTTATTGTAGCGAATAATTTATTGTTTCACGCGCGTCAGCGGTTACTCCGTGACGAACGGACCGATCGTGACAGCAGCTTTTACATTTTGTGTAGGATGTTCCTGTGGTAATCTCATTTGCGATGGTTTTGTTTATAATATACTGTTGTTTGCTTGTAGCTTATAGTGGCATAAGATATTTATTATGAAAAAGGAAATAATATCCAGTGAATTAGCATCAGAAGTATCAAGGTATGATGTTAAAAACATTAATGGCTCGTCTGATGTTTCGGACTTTTTCAGTACAGTATAATTTAATACTTTTTTACGCAGAATGATTTAGGTGACAAGGAGGGCATATGCTGTTCTGTTTAGAAAATGTAATGGAAAAATTAACGGAATTTCCTCTCTCAACATCGTTAAATCCTTATCTTTTCTACGATCGCTTCGAAACTTCCCATTGTTTTAAACTTAATTACACATTTCCGTTATCACCCTGTTGGTAATTCCGGCACTGTTATCTTGACACTCGAAAAGAAATTCAAACAGTCGTTAAAACTGATTAAAGCCTTATCATTAGAGACTTGTAAGCGTTGCAGATTTGCATATAAAAGAGTGAAAATAATTCCGATCCCTTACATAATTTAATCCAATGATTCGCGAAATAAGAAAATTTCGTGCGCCAATGTATAAAAAGTAATCTTTATTGTTTTCATTACAATTTCGATCAGTTGTAATTCTTTTCAAAATTATGAAAACTCAGTTATTTATCTTCTCATCAAATCATTTGATTCAGTTTTGGAAAATATTATTCTATTTCAAACGGTGTTCTTAATATTTATGATAATTTACGATCGAGCGTAATTATTTGTAAACAAACAAAAATCTGCAACAAGACATATTAACCCTTTCGAGATTGCTGGCAAGTATATTAATCAGTTAATCTTTTAGTTTATATTATATTAAATTATCACGTTGGAATTCGGGGATTGTGCAGTTCACTCTTGTACCGAAGCATCCCCATTCGCTGCTAGGTTAACCCTAAACGAAATATAAAATAAATATTGCATATTTTGCCGTAAATTAATCCTTATTACGGAACCCCACACGCCTGGGTTTTTATCTAGAATTTCATTCAAAATTAATTAATTGACTACTGGTATATACGTGTCATTATTTACCCACAGAAACGTCATGTTACTTGTTAACACAAGTAACCATTCGATTTTCCTTCCATTGCTCCAAGACTTCTAAGCCCGATCGTTGAACCGGCAAACTTGATACAAACAGGATTGTAGGTGGGTCGGTATTTATAAAGACGGAAATGAAATCGGAAAATGAGCTCGTAACGATTACGGCGCGGGGATGGTAAGGGTTGGTTCGGGCGACGTTAACGTTGAGAGTGGTTATTAAATAGCGTGGCTATAAATTGCCGAGCAGTTCGCCCTCGGGTCTTCCATCTCTCGCCGCTCCACCGCCGATCAGCGAAACTCAGTCAATTTCCAGGGGCGTAAACGTTTGCACGCGCCACCGACAGGTATTTACGCGCGAACGTGCGAATCCCGTGAATACCTCGAATCGCACTTTAATTCCCCGAGTGCAGCCCCGAGTTCTTACAGGCGTGCGTGCAACGATCGATTGACTTACCGTCGCGTCGTTGGCTCGATACACGAATGTTATAGTCGATTTTCATCAGGGTTGTTGCAGCCGGCTTTCTTGATTGCTTTAAACTTTCTTTCCTCTATTTTCAACCATTAACGTGCGATGGTGGGTGTCGGTTGCTGTTCTTCTTTTTTACTTTCGAGTTCCTGGAATTGCTTTTCATATTTTCATTTTAACTCTCGTGTGACGGTGTCTGGGTGTTTTCAGACGAAAGTCGTTTGTGTGTAATGGCAATCTCAGAAACGAACAATATGTATATTTTGTTTATTTTGTTTATCAGCTTTGATGAGAGATACGTGGTTCGGTGAATGTTTCTGATTCTCTGTATTCGAGTGCTATGTCTTCTATATTTCGAGGATCCATAAAATAGCAATCTATCACCTATTTTAGAGGGAACGGTCTTATTTAGCTGGTTGTAAATAATTTTGTTAGATACCTGAAGATTTGTACAGAGTAAAAGCTGTATAGCATAAAAATAATACATTATATTTGCTGGAAATCAAATTATAAATTCGTAGGATTTTCTACGACTTGCGTTTACTTTTTATACGACCAATTAAACAATTCTCTAAAAAGCTTTATCATAGTTTTTCAGTTTACGAGTGTGTGTTACCTACCTTATTTAAATGATTTTCAAAATATTACATTCTCATTGATATCTTCGAGGATTTACTATAAACTCATTTCCATATAAATAATGTCAATCTCTGGAAGAGAAAAGAAACAAACTCCAAGACACTTTGTTCCATTCAGCCTGAAAAACCGTAATTGCAGTTTCAAATGAGAAACAGTGTCCCAAAGTGTGTGTTTCAAATTAACATTTCAATAGAGTCTGTACAAACATCCACACGAGTTCGTGGACCCAAAGAAGCCCCGCTTTAGTATCCGTCCCCGGACTAAATTTCTAATTACATCGGTTTTTTCCCCAAAATTCGTCGGATCGTTATTCGACGAAACCGTGCAGTTAGGTCCGTTCAACTTCGGCCTATACACGCGACTCGATCGTATTACCAGCGTGATTACGAAAGTTGTCAACTTGATTAAACGTTCTGCTTCGACAGAAGTTGCCTCAAAGGGGTAATCGCGCGAGGTGTCCGCCCGGAGGTACGCCTGAAAGTTTCTTAAACTACGGCCGAGTTGAGAGATTGGAAGGGTGTCATTTTCATCAAGAGAATTCGACGATGTCGAGCAGATCGGGGTACAATTACAAAGCGAGAAGATACTTTCCTTTACCTCGTTTAGGAATCTTGGCCCTGCTACGAGGGGGAACGCACATACTGTTTTCGGAAATGATGTAGTTTATGAAAACATTGTTCGTAGCCAGTTTTTATATTTGAAAACCGATCGTTTTTGCATAGAAAACGTAGGATGTTTTATCACGCGATCGCTATTGATGTTGATGGAATAAAGATTTAGATTACATCAAAATTTTACCTTGACGTTCTCACTAGAACAACCCAATATTTTTGCAGTGCGAAAGTTATTTTGATACTTTCTCTAAGACCAAACCTTGCTTTTAAGTTTAACACGTTGGCTGCCACGGGGGTCGCCGGTGACCGGCACCCGAAATTTTTTACAATCAAATAACTACCAATAGAAATGATAAAATACACCACGGATAGCGTTAACGTTAAGCAAATAATGCTAGCTATCGAATTGAAAAGTTAAATTTGAAAATTAGTTGATTGTATTGTTAATAATTAGGATTTCAGCGTGTCTGACTACTCACGTCCGTTTTCACTGTGGCAGTCAACGTGTTAATAAATTATTGTTAAGTAGAAGAAGAAAATAATGCAGTTCTATTAATCCTTGGAACTTAACTCTTTTCCTTATACCAGTTCTTTGTTATGCGAGGATTAGCTACATGAAAATCTTGGTATTGTGATTTTATTTCTATCAATGTACCAACAGGATATTTTTCTGAATTAAATGAATCTACTGATAAAATCTACCGTGTTCGTTCACAATAATTATTACAAATTCGTTGAATACACCGATGTGATTAATACACCGATGTGTTCGGTTCGTCTCGAACGCGTTCATTCGCGAATTTGTACGATCGTGTTTCGATCGGGAACTGTATAACGAGGCTGCACTTAATTAATCAGAGCTGAAGGAGCAATTATGTCAAGCTACGTTCATCGGAGTATTCCTGGTTACGTTGATAAATGAACGAAATAGTTTTGAAGCGCTTCATTGTTGGACGGCGTTTCCCGTTAAACAATGCCGTAACCAATCGACGCGCGAAAGAGGAATAATTAAAGAACCTACTGTAATTACACAATGGGACATCGACGGTCGTAAAGCTGGCCGAATGTAACGTTCAATTCATTTTATTTATTTCATTGTATTATTCATTCAATTATGCAAAGTTGCGTTTCGTTAAACGTGTCGATACATTTTACGTTGGACGGCGAATAACGTGGCACGCAGACACTTATTAATATTCCAGATTAACAAATCAAAAATTAATTTTGAACAGCATGTGTATTTTAATTTCTCCGGGAGTTTAAGCACACTTTTTGTTCCCGTTAAAAGTGATTATTACTTCTTCGCTTTTATTATATTTTCGTTTACGAATGTTCATCCGTATTAATAAGCAATCAGTTATTACCCCGCTAACTTGATAACGTCACGCATCAGTAAATGCAATCAAAAGGGTATAAAACTGTAATCGATCTGTCTGTTCCGTGGCAGGTAAAATTGAAATCAGTTTCGAACGAGTTAACTTATATTCCCCTATCAACGGATTAAAATTCCCATTACCGTTTATACAAACGCTAATTCTAAGCGTAATGTAATTTTATCCACGTAACGGAATCGATGAATCGACTCGTAATGGACATTAAACATCGCTTTTGATACCGTGGCTCTTTAAGCAATACATGAACAGGTTGAAATCAACCTCGAACAGTGTCGTACGAATTCCGACACTTCGATAATATCTATTTAACGTATGAAAACTGTTTGAATTTCGGTAATTGGTTCGTTCGTGCCGCGGGCTCATTATCCGTCCTCCAATAAGTACCCGACACCGAAATAAAATCCCGGTTTCTCGCTGTTCCATCTGTTATCGGGGTTCGATAATCTCGATACGCGCGTTTATACCGCCGATTCGATCGGGAATACCGATGATATTACGACTAATTTAACCGGGAATGGTTGGCGAAGACGTAAAGCGAACGAACTCGACGGAGCTCGCGTTCAATAACTGGCGGGGAATTACAGGACCGACAGGTGTTCGCAGATTTTATTATGTTCTCTGATTAATACAGTGTCTGAAACTGCGGAATCTGTTTTACATTGATCGTTCGGTAGCTGTAATTGGAATTGGTGCACCGGTGAACGAACGTTATACAGGGTGTTCGATAACTTAATACAAGCGAAAAGTGGGTGATTCTATATAAAAGGAATAAAATTTGAATTTTCTATATATGGCCGGGATTTTCAACAATTTTTATTATATTTACTGTTATTGATAAACGTATGATATATGGTTTGTGTCGAAATCCGTTCAATCATGATTGAAAATTGATTTTCTCGAAAACAAAACCTCATATGACAAAATTTTATTCGATATTTTCGACCTGTTTTTACATGCAGAATCACCTCCTTTTCGCTTGTACCACCAGTTACCTAACACCCTGTATATTGAAACGAGTAAGTAAATTATTAAGACAAACCAACGGAATTATACTATTTTTTTTTTAAATTATATTTGATTTGAATTATATTGTAATTCATGTTACTCCATCAGACGTCTCAGCTGTAATCTGTAATTACGTTAGATTGAATTCCATTACAGTGTAATTCAATTGCGCCGATGAATACAGTAATTAGAAATTAAGTTAATTGGAAACTTTAAATTATGCAATTCAGTTATAACGTATCTGAAATGTTGTGTAATGAAACTGGAATATAATTACGTTACGCAATGAAATTGCAATATAATTTACTTAGCGCAGCTATGCCTTTAATTTTAACTTCAAATTATTCATTTTCGGATTAAAAAGTATTCTAATTGGTTTCTAAGTTTCGCACGCCTTTTAAAAGAGAAAAATTTATTAAACGATGCATTATCGTTGCCTCGAGAAAGTTCCAATTGATCGAAATTATGAAGAAAATAACGAAGAACGTTTTATAAAACTTTTTCAACTGACTTTGTAGTGAAATTTAGGAAATTCACTATCTAAAAGTTGTAAAATTGAAAATTTCATGTTATCAGTTTTCTTGTACATACGATTATATCGGATACTTTCCCTTCAGTTTGTTGCAATATACCATATTTCTATTATGTTCACCTGATATCCAAAGGCGTGCTTAGAATAACAATTTTTATAGAATATTCCCTGTCCACACCACGATCATAACTCTTGAAACACTCTCTATGTATACGTACGTTTATAGAGGGTGCCCAGCTATTCCCTCGGTCTTTACGACGGCGACGACGTTTTACGTGCACTGTTACCTCGATTGGGTATTAACTTTTTTTTTTATCGGTTGGCTGTCTGAGTACGGTCGAGGTTGCATATATGATAATACAGGAATGATAAAACTTATCGATGAAATCGATATTGTTGTCGTGCCCGTACGTTTCTGGATGCAGGTAACGAAGTTAAACCAGAGATACTAGGGAGATTACCGATTTTGTTCGATTTCAAGATAGAGAACGACGAAATATTAGATGCGAGAAATTGTTGAATGCACGCATTAATAGATTATTTTATTTTAATTAACCCCTTCGACAGAGCAGAACAATTAATCTATTGAACAATTATTATTAACTAAAGTTTAAATCATGGATACAGATCTTTTTTCTTTCATATTTTAATTGGCTTACTATGAAAATGTTTACTCTGTATAAGAATGTAGTCGTAAAATTATGTTGCGATAAAAAATGTAGTATACGTCAATTTTTCATGATACCTTTATTTTTCTTTCGTAAGTTATTTCATGTAACTTTTTAACAAAAGCGTTTTAGTTCCATAATTATCCACTAATTTATTCAGACTAAATATGTTTAAAAAAAAAGAGAGAAAATTCAAAGGGATAATTTTTAAATATTTGAAAATTTAGGTATTAAGATTTTTATTAACATCGAGAATGAAGCTTGCAGACAATAATAAAATTGATATTACAGCGATGGGTAATTATAATTAATTAATGACTGAGCTTATATTGTTATCTTTACTCCGTTATAAAATAACAAGTAAGAAGTTTACTCATTAATCAATTACAATCGCTATCAGATAAAATCAATCAAATTTAAAGTCTCTGAATTTCATATACATTCATTTAATATACATAAACTATTCAGATTGTTGAAAAGCCCTTCTATTTTTTAAATAAAATTTAGTAAATATTTAAAGTCACAAAACTCGTGTTCCATCATTCTTGGTAATCCTCGTTTTTGGTCAAATTGACTCGAAATTCCGTTCTAATAATCGATAGTTCGTTTGTAAATATCCCATTTACGTGAAATCTAATGACTTTTCTCAAAATATTATTTCTCTAAGAATATAATACAAATTCGAATATTGCACGGAGGCTGAACCTTTGTTGCTGCTCCATTTCGACGATCGTTCTTCACTATTTGGAATTAGTGATTCGAGTCCTAGCGTGTTTTCGTCGGATTAATTATCCAAACGTCGTTGATGCACGGTCATTTCGAAAAGCTGTTTAGCTCTTGCATTTATATTTCAGCGGTTAAATGAGGAAACCGCGCGTGCAGTGTAATTGCTCTGCAATTTTAAGATCACGTTAACCTGCATATTTCATCGTCCATTCGTCCATTAACCGTGTTTGATTTTTAAAACGACAATATCGACCGTTCGATGCGTTTCGGATCGTTTCCCCGTGAAATTATTGAACGATCGAATCGCAAAAAAGCTGGAATCGATCGTCCCTTTTCCAACGAAATTGAACGGAGAATAAAAGACGTTAGCGTGGAAAAACAGAATGGATCCTTAATTCTTGGACACACGTTCTCGTGAAAATTTCACGATAAAGCACGTCAGGGGTATTTAACCTCTGACCCGCTTCAATTGTACGTCGAGGGAGTTGAAGCACTTCCGAGAACGCGCGAAACGACGACAACTAGTTAACTCTTTAAATATATAGCGTTGCCATTCGAAGCTTTTACAATTAATTTACGATTTGTTCATATTTTGTACACTTGTTTCGCAGCCATTCGTGAATACACTCACCTTTCAGATAAAACAAATGCAACGGGTATGAGGGATATTTTTAATTGTTCTTCTATGGTTTTTTAACTCACAAATTGACAGTTTCAAAATATTTTGTTACTTTCGGAATGATTCATGTATTCAAGGATTAACCCTTTGCACTCGAGGCATTTTTCGGTACGTACAAACCTGGTCCACTTTTCCAGCAAAGCTTCCGAAAATCAGACATGTTATTTTGAAAGAAAAGAGTTACAAATGCTAATGAATTTATTTATTTTTATTTCTTTCGTTAATTCCCTATATTTTAATGGAAAGAAAACTTGAATTTCATATTCCAAAATACTCTGGTAAATGAAAGAGGTCGATCCAGGGACGCCATTCCAGTGCAAAGGGTTGAAGCAACTTGTGTTTTGAAATAGACGAATGTGTTGTGATCGTAATTATAACGATTGAAAATATGATTATTTCATTTTTCTAAACGAAGGTTAGGTGTTCAAAATTTTTAACGGAAGACTTTCAGGTATATTAGAAAAATAGTGTTTAAAGAAATTGTTTAAAATTTATAAAATACTACGAATTGAGATAAAAGTAAGATGGATAATAAATAGCTTGAAATTAAATTTAAACTGTCACTACCTTACTGTCACTTTTCCCTTACAAAATTAATGCATTTCAAAATATTCTTTAAATTATTCGAATATATTTGTAAGCTGACTCAAAAGAGCTGAATCAAAAAATATGTTACAATAAAAGTTAATTCGGTCCTCGTTAATATACCTCGTTACGAATTACTAAAAGAAACATTTTGATTGAATATAAAAACGTTGTTTGATTCGGCATTGAAAAGCCAGCGGTAAAAGTGGATAAACCGGTGAATAGCTTCGATTGTAAAATTAGTAAAGCTACGCTGTAATCAATCTCGTTTTTCCGTCTCTCACCGCGATCTTTTTTTACGAACACGAAAAGAAGAAAAAAAGAAAAACCAGACAGGTAGAAAAAAAAACAAGGAGAGAACGAAGCGAATAACTGATGTTCGTTGAAAAGTTTCCCTCGCGGTAAAGGGCGGTGCTTCAGAGTTGAACAATGTTAGAAAAATAAACGTAAGCCAGGTAGCGTGCGACATTAAGCCTCGTTCTTCTTTCTTTCTTTCCTTTTTTTTTTTTTTTTTAAGGCAGACCGATTAAAACGTATGCCCCTTCACCCTGAAAATCTCGACGCAGTTATTTCAAGCCAGTACACTTAGCGGTTCACAGAGGCTCGTTTCTCCTTCAACCCCTGTTTCAGTCTCGGCAGAAGCAGGGGAGGGGTTAAACACAGGGTTGAAATTGCGGATAATTTCATCCCCGTTGCCTGGTGCTCGAGATTCTCCTTGTTCCAAGACGATCCGTTCTCGTTTTGTTTCGAAAGAGAATTCAGAACTCGCCCGGCGTTCGTTGTCTCCCGATGGAAAATGCGAACTAAAGGAGCACCTTTGATAAATGTTTGACGAGGCTCTGTAAATTGTAAAAGTTTCCGGAACTGAACGAACACGGTTGATAGCTGTGCAAATACTAATATCGGCTCCTGTAATATGCTTCACTTTTGTCGTACCTCGCTTTACGTAAGCGCGGACATAATTGGATACGAAATTAAGTACGGTTAGTTTTGGACTAACCTTCGAACCTAATTTACTTTTCCACCAAAGCTTCCGAAAAGTAAGTTCACTATTGTAGAAATAAAAATATTTATTTTTATTCCTTCCATTCATTTTCTATGTTGTACTATAAATAAAACTTAAATTTCGCGTTTCAAAATACCCTGGTAAATTAAATATGTCTCTCCAGAGGCATCACTAATCCTCTAGTGTTGACTTGAATTCGGCCCGTTGGATTAAACGAATTGTAATTTGTTTTAATTTATTTCATTTTGTAACACACGGAAATTGACGAATCAGGTAGTTTTAGGTAAAAGGTAGGAGTTTACGAACTTTATAACTCTAGGATAAAATAACAGTCAAAATTACATGAATAAAAATTATTTCATTTAATTTCGCATATTGAGCTCGATAAATTAATATACAGAGGGATTAGGGATGAACATAGATAATTTAATGATAAACCACCGTGTTTAACACTTTTGCAAAGTAGATGGGTTATTAGTTTGAAGATGTTTCGATCAATACCGACAGTTCCAGTAGTTTTAAATAAAACAGTTTGTAAAACGTTATTTTACTCTTTGAAGTTACTTCGCAATATGACCAAAAATGGTCATTTTCGATTTGATGCAATAACAAATAATTATCTGATCAAATAAATATATTTATTTGATAAAATTCATTAAAATAAATTTGTTAATTAATTTTGAAAAAGCAGTTAAACATTTTGTAACTGTATTAAATTTTACCTATATAATAACACATTCCCCAATAATTCAGCAACAAATACAGTTTCTCAATAATTTATTTATGAATACAGTTCCGAATAAATTATTCATAAACACAGCTCCTCAATAATTCATTTATCAATTGAAATAAAAAATCAAGTGATAACCCCACTGTATAAAGCAAAAGTATTAAAATAGTTTTATTAATTCGAAACATTTTCAACTTCGATTAACATACAAATGCTGATATCTCTTTGGTAGATGTGCGAAGCGTATAAATTACACGAATAGAAAACAGCGCAGTGTCTTCGAAACGTACGATAACAAAATTTCGTCGTTGCAATAATAAACTGTCGTGTATCCGCGTGGAAGCGTAGGAAGGAAGTAAAACAAGTAACCGTGCATATTAAATTGTGTTGCCACTAATAACTTGCTCCGACATAGTTGTCGACAAGAAATATTGTCCTTCGTAATGGAACAATATCGTCGTCGTCGGGCGTAATTGATGAAACGCTGAAACGGTACAGCGTTTACGAGCGGGTTCGTTTTTAAGGATGCGAAGCGTAAGTTTATTCGTAGCGTATTATCAGAAGCGTCGTCACGTTAGCTACGTACGCCAAATTCGAAGTTAGCGATCATTTACACGTGCAATATAACGAAAGTTTCAAGAAACTGCTTAAGCAGTTTCAGACGTACACTCAATGCCTTCTTAGCTGCCACTTTATCGTTGCATCAGCGTGCCAACGGTGAATGTATTATGCCAAGATACGCGATGTTGAATCAGTGTTTTCATTCTGTATTACACCTACAGGAATTTTAATTATCGGATAGTTATTAAGGATACAATCAATTAATTCTCGAAAACCTTTCAATTCGAAAGCTAGCATCATCGCTTCTTTTGTTAATTATTTGATTGTAAAAAATTTCGGACTCCGGTCACCGGTGGCCATCGTGGCAGCCATGGTGTTGAACAAATACAGCCGGACAATTATTGTTGAGAATTTATGTTTGGCACACCTATCGTCACGTAGTCAGAAACGGCCCCGTAAATCTTGGTGCCTCCATCCCCGTGGACCACCGCGTACACGGGATATGACGAAAGTTCGTGGACTGCGAACCGATTTCGGTACTTGTCACGAAGTTTACAATATATAATCCCGTCTCTTCGCGGAGTTTCCATCCAATTTCTGTGTAGCAAAGCAACAACAGCGGCGGCAGCTCGTTTCCATGGTACATCGCCGACTCGACGATTGTCCCGGTACCCTGTAACGAAAATTCAACCGACAGTCACGATCCTCGAAAGTCTCCCAAACGACAGGATCGAATCGTTCCACGCGATTCCATCGTCGAGATTTCTCAAATTATCCCCCGCAGACGTATCCGGTTTGTCGAACAACCTTGGCCCTTGTAATTTCATCGTCCTCGTCGGAGCGATGAGAAATTGAAAAGCAAATACCAGGAACCTCGGTTCCCTGAATTTACGTTACGTGCTTCGGTGCTCCTTGTAAAAATAAAACTGCTTACCGCTTCGTAACATTTTTCCCTCCCCGCTTTGTTCCGTGTGGATCGAACTCGTGAAATTAAATTTCAAAAATTGACATTACTGGGAAAGAGCGAATTGGGAGCATAGAACAGAGAATGACCGTTCAATCTATTGATTGTGATGCACTCTAAAATGAAATCGTCTGCATTTTGCTGATGATCAGTGTCAGAATTAATATTTCGTTCAAAGCAAGCAGAAACATTGGAAAGTATTTAATTACGATTCTATATCAAATGTTAAATGACCAAGTTATGGGTCAATCGCTGTGACAAATTTTCATCAAATTTTATATACTTTGGGGGATCAGAAAAACACCGTATCGAAGGATCGCTCGTTCACTCTTCTGTTCGTTGAAGAACACGACGCCTTATTTCACAGTAATTCCTTCGTGGGAAAACATTATCCGTTGATGCAGTGTATGGTACCAGAGTCTCGTATTCGGGACACGAGTCGAGTGAACAGGGCCAGGAACGTAAGAAAGGGGTGGCAGATGCCCCGTATACGAATGCCCGGATTCTCCTCACGTCAGGACAATCAATAGCGACTGTTCTAGGAGAATGTGTATTCACGTGCGACAAGAGAAGTGTTCTAACGTGTGTAACGTCCGCATACAATTGTCCCGGCTGCTTCTGACAGATACAAATAACATCCGCAAAGATGCGCTTCCTGTTTATTTATACGCAGTGGAACCTCAGGATCCTCGATTCTGGCGAACGATGCGAATGATAATGATAAATCGAGGGAAGAAGAATCTATCTTTGATAGGCTTTGAAATGTTTCCAGCTGAAGGTCTATGAAGGCGCAGAAACGAAATAATCGTTTCAGGAAGAGGGAAATTAATCCTTTCTGTATATTTAACTTATGGTATAGACGTGAATAAAATAATTCTATTTGCAATTTCGTCAATTGTGGCTTTTAAATATAATACGTTTTTTATTAAGTGACTATACTTGCTACTATGCTATAACATAGTAATATGATATATTATAAGTACGATATAACGAGTATATGTAGTGTACGATGGTCATTTCGTGGCGTTACGAAATAACAATTGTGTTATGTTACGAATTAGACAAAATAATATTGATTATATTCTATAAAATTCTTTCCATAACCTTCCTTCCTTCTTACAGTCAATGGCTAGGAAGGATTTTATAGGATAGAATTTTTCGAACAATAGATCAGAATTGTTAAAATTAGTACTGCCAGAAGTTTTAGTAGCCGTGGTATTAACAAGCATATGGAAACTATGCGAAGGATTACCTTCAGTCGATTACATAACAAGAAATTCCATCAGGGTCGGAAAGTGCATCGCTTTCATGAAGTATGCACCGCATAGTTACATAAGTATGCTTCCTGCTGGATCCAATATATATATCTCTAATATATCAAAATATTTGGTCTACACGATAAAAATACGTACATCTATTTGCTGAAGAAGTAAGAAGATATCTTGACTCAATAATTTCACGTTCATTGATTCGATTTTGTCCATACACATTTTGTGTATGAAAAAAAAATACAACCGACTTCAAAATGACCAAAAAGGACGAAATAATTTTAATTTATATTTCGGAGACGGCGCAAAATTAACAATTTTCTACATTGTTTTGCATATTTTCACATTAGCAACATCTTTCATTTACACAATTTTTCATTTTGCGCCGTCTCCGAAATATGAATTAAAATTATTTCGTCCGTTTTGGTGCATTCCAAAGTCGGTTGTACTTTTTTTCCAAAAATCTTTTTTGGGTAAACGAAAGGATCGTTAATACATAATGCGTGTGATAGATATTTATGATAATATTCTATTGTTAGAAGCAATTGAAAGTCAGAAACTATGTTAAACTGCATAAGAAACGCGTATTAAAATTACTAAAAGTTCAAAGGGCTGCCAACAAAGTCCTGTTTCGAATTTCGGTATAAAGTTAGATTTGTAGGAAAGTAGAAATCTTCCCCTTTAATTCGGTTTTTGATTTACATCGATATCTTTATCCGTTCCTGAGATATCGTCGTGTGAAGACAAACGTAATTTTTGTAGAAATTCGCTGCCGCTTCACGCTTTGACCCAGACAGCGAGTGTCTAGCGTAGCGGTCACGTGGTCATTGTTTACGTCTAACCCTTTACTATTCCTGGAAATGCGTATATGAATTTCCTAGAAAAAAGTCTGCGGCCCATTCGGGATTACCCTCGTACGCGCCGGCCGCTATACAAACTTTGAAGCCCTATATCTCAGGAACTAATTAAGATATCGCGTTGCAACAAATTGCGTTATCATGTACGCAAGTTCCTCTATCTTCTGAGCTACCTACTGCGTAAAATTTAGGCATGTTTTTTTTTTTTATATTTATTGCCAGGAATTTCGCCGCCGTTAAATGTTTCGCGTTGACCCGTGGGATCCTTAATGCGTCAAGTGTTTCCCTAACATTAGTTGATTGGAAAAGTAATATACAAACTTGAAGATTCTATTTTTCGGTTCAGGTACGTGGTGACATCTGTTGGCGGAAGTTCAATATCCATAAAACTGCTGTGCTGTGAATTTTTCAAAACTACGAAAATATTAAATGCTTGAAATATCATCGACCAGTTGAATTTTAATATATTTCGGTATATTTCTGTATATATTAATACATGTGACACGAGGGATTCGGTAATATATTAACCGGACATTGCTGGAGCTGGAGAAACGAGAAGACCTAGTTCTTTAACGTTCTATAACGTACAATATGGCAAATAAATGCTAATTTAGTAGTAAATGAATTAA
The DNA here is from genome assembly GCA_943735885.1 of Stelis phaeoptera. NCBI lineage: Eukaryota > Metazoa > Arthropoda > Insecta > Hymenoptera > Megachilidae > Stelis > Stelis phaeoptera. The sequence goes on along the minus strand of OX030939.1, from coordinate 4,806,956 downwards.
CTTATTTTTACTCGACAGGCTTTTGCCACGAGCTGTCACCCTTTCAACGTTGAAAAACGTAAAAAAATTCACAGATCGCTGATATTTACGATCACGCTATACTTCTACGACAACCGTAATCCATGAACCTTCGATCGAGGTTGACTAATGTTTCGAACGAACCAAAAGTGATTGTAGAATGTCATGCTACTGCGACGTTGTTTGAACTGAGAACCAATGGGTTGAACTGAGATCCAGCAGATAAGTCTGGTCCAGAAGCTAGTGGACAGTTTCGCGGTTTAAGCCAAACACTCCGCGGATCACTTGTATCAAAGGCATCGAATCATTTTCCCAAAATTGAGGGCAAGACGAGAACTAGCTCGACGTTGATCTATGAACCAGATTAACGTCTATGATATCCGGCCTCTATGTGTTGCAAATTTCCGACGAAATTAATTCGTCTTTTACGCTAACAGGAAGGAATAATATTTCATATAATAAGAAATGATTTCAAACGTGTGATATTCCTATTTTCATTCATTTATTACTTTTTCTTAAGAATTCAGAGTTTGAAAGATGAAAATAAAAAGAAGACCGAAATGAAATTTAAATCATGAATATTCAATACTTTCGTCCAAAGCGTTAACATTACCCAAATAATAACGATACCACAATCGTCGTAAAAATAGTAACAATTTCGAATAAATGTTTTGAACGTTTACACCAAGAATAATATTAACGATAAAAATTGTCTAAATATTTAAAAAAACAAACTCTGTCCACTATTATTTGATCCTTGTTTTCTGCATTACCCGATACAAGTAAGCTGCCGTTCTACCAAAAGTCTCCAGGGGCTGCGAAAGTTACGGCGTTAAGCTTCGGAAGTTATTTTAACAAGTAACATCAGAAGTATCGTGAAACGATACCGCTCTCCCGAGGGATGGCCGGATCGTTGAAAGAAAGTCAATTCTTAGGAGCCGATTACAGCTAATGTGGACGATGCAGCAACCATTATCAGAACAGAAACTAAAATTTGATTTTCTACCTTCGTATCGTTCCCCGCCGCATGACTTTGGCCCGCGTCCTGAATCCGCAATAGTCTTGGAACACGGTTACACCGTCAGCTGATAGAAGTGGTTGTACGTGATCCGGTAACGAAACGCTCGTGGGAAAGTGTAATTGAATTAATAAACTACGACGGAATCTGGCTTGGTGCTTATTTACCTCGGTACGTCTGCAACGACTGCCGCAGAACTCGAAAAAAATATAGAACGTTTTATGGACGTTTGCTAACCTGAATTAACGATTCAATGTTTCATTTCGAGACAACTTGTTTCTTGTCAGTAAAATTTTACGACCTTCTCTTGTATCGAGAGTAGAAGGATCGATGTTTCTCGTTTATGCAATTTGAACAAATTTTTCCGGATGATTGGAATTTAATCTGAATCTTGAATTTTCTTTTCATTTTAGTTCGGTGTATTTTAACTCTAACTTTATGCGAGAAAATTTGATGGATTACTTGGTGGAAAGTGGTTTGTGGAACTTTGTACTACATACACACCGTCCTCGGTTATACACACATATTATTGAAACTAAATTATAACGTGACATAAAAATATTGTTTTTAAATTTGATTACGGTTCTGTTTGAAAATATAGAAACTTCAGGTTAATAATTTAAATTAAACGATATTGAACGTGCGGTAAAGACACCAATTTCGGAAAATTTGATTGACCTACAAATAGTTCGGAAACATTTCTCGACTTTACGAAAATACCTTCTGGATAGCCTCTAACTGGAGCAGGCGATATACATAGAAAGAAGAATTTATTCACTCGCAAAAAATAATTCTACCATTCAACTTGTTTTCAAATGCATTGTTTCCATTGCTTGTTTTTAGTACAAAATGGTTCTATTATTCGTTAATTTATTCTCGAATACCTTTCCTGTATCTTCACCCTTTCAGCTCTAATAGAAATTAACTAAATAAAACTTAAAAAATCGCAAGTGAAGCACTGTAAAGTCATGATTATTATTGGTTCAGAAAAATAAATATTCAGAATGACATAACAAATAATGGCTTAGAGCAGACACACGATTATACATGGTAGCAATTAAAAGTAACGTTTACGAAATCGTAAATCTTCCATGGGACACCCTGTATGTGTACATATACTGGATGGGATAATTAATAATTATTACTCTAAATTAAATTGACGCAGATCTTAGAAATATAAAACAATGTCAGTTCTAAAACTGTTTTAATATACCAGTGACGAATTAGAAAATGGAATTTAATCTACCACCGTCTGATAAATGATCTGTCGTTCAACAGACGATCCATCTTTTATTAATTATGTATTTCCGGAGAAGATTTATTTTAATGTCAACATCTAGGCAATTTTTTCCAGTTCAAATACAATTCGGCAAATCTGTATTCTCACATTTGGTTCGTTATTACCAAGAATTTGTGTCACAGCCGAGATACAGCCGTTATCCGCATTTCTCCACCTTGATTTTCTTTTCGCGACGCGGTTCTTCTTCGCCCGTTATCCCGTGGCGCATCCGCAATCTCTCAAATGAGTCGGGTAGCTGGCTTCTCACCACCGAGACACGGCCTACTTATTCGGTTTTTCTTGACGACGTTTACCGAAACCGGCGAGGGAACTTTCAGCTTCCTTTTACCACCGGCTGTAAAACGACTCGGTGAAACCACGTACCAGGTTACCGGGTCAACTGCAACGGTCCGCTTGATTATATTATGCGGAAGATCGTTCCTCGGTTGGCTCGTGGCCATTTAAAGATGACGAAGAAGCCGGGCGAAAGAGGTTTCGATTTTGCACGAAACCCCGGGGATTTGAACCGTGAAAAATCGTTGCGGCTGGGACAGCTTACAGGAAATTGTGCGGTATGTAGGACGGGGAACTTGAAGTCACTACATCCAACTGGCTGTTGGCTACTTGTTACACGAGCTGATGTCCCAAATAAAAAGTTGCACGATCAATTTGATGAGAAAAGGACACGAACAAACTGCCATCTCAAGAAAATCAATTTAGAAGTTTTTCGTTATGGTATCAATCCAATGCGAAACAATTAAACAAGACTTACACTTTTTTATTTTATTATACAGTCGCATTAACCACTCAAATTATTTGAATTTAGTTAGATATTTTACCACATGGCACTTCCATTATTATAAACTCGCGTTTTGATGAAATTTCATGGAACGTCGAACAGTTTACCGATAACAATGTTGGAGAACTAAAACTCTAGCCGAGCTTTATTTTATCCGACTGAAGCTTCAAATTATATCAAGTATGCAACGTACTGTAATGGCAGTACAGTTTCTCGATACTTTTATCAGAAATTCATTGACCACGGAAAATTGTACCTTTTCATTGCATTCCACTTTGTGTCTTTATGAAGAGGTGCTTTCGTGCGTTCTCGTTAACGACGTATCTGGAAAAAAAAAGAAAAAAAAAATCATACGCCAAAGCATCGAGAAAAGCTATTCGCATTTCGAGTACGTTCCTCTTTTTTCTTTTTTCACAACACGTTTACACGATTCTTTACGAGACTCTGGTCCTCCCGATATCGATTTCTCCATCTCTCCCCCGGCATCCCTATCGGAGTTTATCTTCGCTTTGATATCCATACCGGATGCGTTAACGTTACTTTCCATTGTCTGTTCGCAGAGTTTACGCAACATGATGACAACCAATACGACGGATGCCTGTGAAACCCGTGATCCCTGCCAACACGGCGGTATCTGCATTTCCACCGACAGTGGACCAATCTGTGAGTGCAGGTCCGGCGATTATGAGGGCGCCTATTGTGAGAAAGGTAGGTTGTTTTGCATCTGGGCGCTTCGTTGTTTACAAACCTGCACGAAATCTCGCAGATTCAATTGGCAGCTTCAAATATCCGGCTGTCCGTCTTGTGTTACGAGGATTCGATCTTGATCGTTGATCGGGGTTTCATACCGGTTCTCGTGGTCATTGTTGGTCTAACGCTGTTGAAATAACAGGAAATTGCGAGAAGTACAATACTATAACAAGAAATTTATATGTTACGAAAAATGTTGAGGTATAAATACGTAGACAGATATATTGGACTTTTGTTGGTCATTCAAATTTTTATTTCCATGATTGTGTAGGCTCCCTAACGTATTGATTTGGCTACAGCTTGCAATACTGTTAAAATTATTGTGCTCAGTGGAGTAATAATTATTTATGTATAATATTATGATACTTTGTAGATAGCATGATACGTGATATGAGCAATTAGTATGTTATACATGTACTTACATAAGAAGTGACATAAATATAATATTTTTACGATTATAAGTTTCTTAGCTTCTGATAACATAACATCTTAAGTTTCTAAGATACTAAAAACATAATATTTCGGAATTTCAACATTTCTAAGATCCCGAGTTGCTAGCAGTTTCTAAGTTTTCAAATTAAAAATATAATATCTCAAAGTTTCCATGCTCCTAAAGACTATGGTATTTCAAAATTTCCAAATTTCTGAGATTACAATGTCCCAATGTTTCCAAGTTCCAAAAATTTCTGAGACTATAATAATCTCGAAGTTTCAAAGTTCCCAAAAATATTCTAAAATATCTTAGACTATAATGTCCCAAACTTTTAAAGTTACTGAAAGTATAATATTCAGAAATTTCTGAATTCCTAATTCCTGCCAGAAATGAAACTTCAGGAAACAGAAAAAGCCGTGGTATGTTACATGGTCAGCATTGAGAGGATTTGGAGCTCTGCGCAATTTAACGTTAACAATACCCATACGTTTGAATATTTATGCGATAATCGAATGTAATCTGTACAGCCAATATCGATTACGATTCATAACCGAAGTGGTGTTGACAGTTCACAATTATTGATGGTGTGAAATGTGACCAGGAAGAATTATCCTTCTCGAATGTCAAATGATTAATATCATTTGGAAAACACAACTGAGTTTGAATTAACCAGGAATTATGTTATTCAATTAATTATCGTAAAAAAGAAAAAAAAATGCTACAGTAATTTTATTTTTATTCTAAAATTCCTCGGGATGCCTGAATGAAAAATGTACTCGAATTTCAAGAGTAAGAAGGAGAATAAAAATATCATTCAGGTAGTGGAATAAGCAATTCGAGTTTCATCTTTCAGAACCCATGTATAGAACCCCTTTCCTAAAAAAAATTGATAGTTTAAGTCTAAAACTCTATACATTTGAATCTTAGAGCTTGTAAGTTTTAAAGTTTGAAATTTCAGGCTTAAATTTTGAAATTTAGACCACGAGTGTTAAAACTTTGAGTTTGACTTCTCAAACGTGAAATCTGAAATTGAAACTTGGATTGAAACTTGGAAAGAGAATGAAATTATTAAAGTTTACACGAAGTTAGAAGAAATGTTCGATAAGAAACTATTGATCCATTATCTTCCGCGTTCCATCGTTCGATGATTGGTACTTCAGTTTTTCAATAATACCGTGCCGTCGAATTTTAATAACACAATTTTTCCAATATCCCGGAAATATTTCATATTTCCACGGTCGAACAACACCCGTACACAATCCAATTAATCGCGATACCGTCACGACCTCATTTCGATAAATCAGCCCTTTTACACCGTTACACTTTCCACGTTGTTAATTCGTTAATGTCATCCCATCTCGAGTATTCCTAGCTGCGAAGTACTGTATAATCTTTAATCTGAACGAATTTTAATTACTTATACGAATCCCCAGGTCGCTAGACTGCACCGTCTGTATAGGCTGTCTCGTTTCAATCAATCTACGTGATTACTTCTTAATTTTGTTGTTATTTATAGAAATGTTTCAAGGACAATTTTGACGTTTCATCGTGAAGCCATAAGTAGAGGTATCAGGTTCAGAAATAACACAATGAAACGATCGATTCAGAATAATAGTGGTACAATTTCTATTACGAATTTTTTCGAGAAAAGCAAGCTTTTGTGAAGTTTTTTACAGTCAAATAATTAACAAGAGAAACGATAAAATAAACCGTGGACAGCGTTAATATTAAGCTAACAATGCTGGCGATCGAATTGAAAGGTTAAATTTGAAAATTAACTAATTGCGTCTTTAACACGTTGACTGTCAGCTACTTCGTAAGCCTTGGCAGTAAACGTGTTGATAAAAGCAGCGATGAAATAAACTGCAGATAGCGTTAATATTAGGCTGATAATACTAGCTATCGAATTGAAAGGTTAAATTTGAAAATTAATGGATTGTATTCTTGGTAATTAAAATTTCAGCGTGTCTGACTACATACGTCCGTTTTCACTGTGGCAGTCAATGCGTTAAAATCGTCTTGAATATGTATGCGGTATGGTTTCGTTTTTAGTAGAATTGAATATACAGCGCTATTAGTGTAAGTGACACGAATACTATTTTATCTTCCTAATTATTCGAGATATCTTGAATGATGATTTTTCCAACCCCTGAAGAATAAAGAACTACATTTCTGAAAAGACGAATATTAAATCTAATGTATTTCCAATTATTATATCGTTCGATTAACATCACGAATTACGTAAATTATGCTAGCCTAAAATCTTCATCTGAATTTGTTTATTTCTCCTCCATTAGAAATAGGTTCTCTTTAAATCTTTAAATATACTAAAATGAATATTGATATAAATGTTCGAAAAATGTGATCCTCTATTATCTCATCAGGTATTTAAATGTTGTCAACTAAATTTGTTTTAAGATATTAATCAATGGTGAAAATTTAATCGTGATTTTCACAAATTACTCATTCCATCGTAATCAAAAGTATAATCATTTCATTATTAACTTTTACTAAATTAATCATGATCCTTGGTTGCGATGACTGTGATCGTTTTTCTTCACGAATAAGAAACTAATCATTAACAATAATTATTTGATAATCGGTGATCAGCTTCGAATTAATTGGGGTACGTTTCGCCGAATTCTGGTATCAGATGATCCGGGGAACCATCTAAATTCGAAAATCCAAAGAATGGTTAAACAGAGAAGGATTGCCGGTGTACCATTAGATCGAATGCTGTTCGAGCTCTCGAATCATTCTGGATAGCCACTTTTTTGCCCGTATAAAAAGCACCGAGGAATGCAAGATCACGTGCCTAGAGATTTAAAAGGCCGGGAATCGCGTGAGCGAAATTCCATGTTTCTCCTTGGACAAGCAGCGGTAGGGATTTACTTTAATTGCGATTTACTATGCGAAGTAAAACTCCCCAGGCTCCGGACGCACCTACTCTCCTACGTATTAATGCCTTCAGACGATTCTGAATCGACGATTTTCCACTCGACGTTCCGAAAAAATACCGTCGGACACGCAACGTTGAATTCACCGCCGACAATTACTTCGCTCTCATTATAATATATTTGAATAAGCCTCGAACTTTTATCCTCGGATGCTTTTCGATGAAAACCATTCGTTTCATAACTTTTCGGTGAACGGGTGAGAAAATCTGGCGAACATCGTAGAAACAGCACTTATTTAAAATTAACCTTTGACTTATTTATTATTTTTATTTTCAAACTTTTTGATTACCACAGTGAAAACGGACGTGTGTAGTCAGACACGTTGAAATCCTAATTATTAAGAATATAATTAAAAATAAATTAGCTTATTTTCCAAAAGCTGAACAGAGTATTATGTTCTGTTTGTCACATTTCATACTTAATAACCCAATGCATACCACTAGTGTTAATAAATGTTCATAGTCTCTCGATAAAACCTTTTCGTAATACGGTTTTGTACGCCGAAATTCGTATTCGTAAAATCGTTTACAGGATTGCACTATAGAATTCTATCACGTAACACGTCACGGTTCCTGATCTTTTTCACAATTAACCGGTTAACTTCTCCCCCATTATCTTCAAACGCTATTGTTAAACAATCGTGCGTTAACTTCCAGCGTTTGGATCGCGTGTTACCGAGCCATTTCGACCTTAAAAAGTAGTTCGTCAGTTTCTAAAGCTCGTTCTGGGCTGTATTTAAACCTGCCTTCGAATGAGTTTCCTCGTAACTCAAACCGGCACGAAGTACTCTTAAAAAGCTTAATTTAAATAATCCGTGATATATAAATAATTACAGATAATCCCTATGTAACACTGTCGTTAGGTTTCATTAATTATTATACAATAAATATCTTCTTCGCATACCTAACAATACCTGATTAAACGCAACGATAACAATAAAGAATAATTAAATACTTTTTTCCACAAAATCTGCTATTTTGGTTTTATTAGAACGGAACCGTGTTTTCCTAATTTTTGACCGAAAGAATACCGTGTTATAAAAGAATTTTCTCAATTTTTGAACCGTGTTTACCGAAACCGTGCTGTAGGAATGCCATGTTACGTAAGGGTTACGTTGATTCAAAAATAATAAAAAGTATATTTTTGCTACAATATTCTTGTTGTACGAAGACGAAGGAATCGTGAAATATAGATACGGTCTTATATGAATTTTTCTCTTGTCGAATGCGATTCGCGCCGCGAAAATTCTATTTTCAGAAAATTCTGATAAGAAGCAAAGGGAAAACAATTTTCCTTTCCAGGACTCAAGATATTATTTTGTCGACACTCAAACTTGTATTTTCCACGAGAGAGGACGAGACCGCGATTTTGCATGAAAGAAAAAGATAAAATAAGGTGGAAGATAAATCTGCATGAATACATTTTCGATACAAAGTTCAGTAGCTCTTAAAAAGGAAAAGTAAAATGTATGAAAGGTTTTCTTTTCATAGACTTTTAAGGAGGAAGCAAATGAAATTGAACACGTTTTCCTTTTCAGGTGGTTACATTCAATTTGTTAACATTTAAAGATGTGTTTTCCTCTTTTGTAACTTATTTCCAGGTTCCAATAAAAACCATCTGCTTCGGTACTTTTCATTAACCGAAAGATGATATTTTTGTCCCGTTTGTATAGAAACGAGAATGGTTTAATAAATAATTGCTTTTACTTTATATAATTTTTGATAAGTTGTAGTAGTAGTTATTAGTATTATTAATTTTAACAAATTTTAATGCTTATACTTCTCATTTTCTAATTAGCATTACGATTTATATTAATTTGTAATGTTATAACTAATTTTTCTTGATGCTTCGATTACGCTTCGTCCATTTTCGAATTTATGAAGAAAGAAAGATTATGAAGACAAAATCGTTTAAACTTAATCGAACCAAAAAATGGTTTAAATATACACAATAAATATATATATCATACAATAATTAAATACAATTACAATTTGATAATCTTCTTTTTTCTTAAAAATTGTCCACAAGCTGTAATCAATTCATGTGCTGTAATCAGTTAATTTTTATTTCCTTTTCATTTGACCCAATTAAATTAATGAAATTACTATTATCGGAATTTAAATTCTACTATTTTTTTGGTCGTAAATTAATAAATTCATTAAGCAGGTTCTTTGGTCTTTTTCTTTTGGTCTTCAGAATAGCAACATTTAAATCCGTATTTATTTTACAGTTTGTCTCTCTTTGTTTCTCTTCGCACTTTTATTACAATTTTTCGTTGTTTCTTTTCTCGAAGAATTTTTTTATGTCACAAACGTTTGGGTTCGGTAAACACGAAATTTCCCATCTCTGCGGCATGCATAAAATACAATTTTAAACGAATCTCTTAGCACAAGTGTTCCGCGAGGCGATTCGGAAAGTTCAAGAAAAGAGAGAAACGGCTACATGGAAATGTCGAATCGTCTTCGAAGTTTCCAGAAATCGAACGTCACCGGCAGACGCGTTTTAACAACCGGGAAACTCAATTTCCTTGCGATTTGACAGTGAATTCGTATGTGTGCTTATGAAAATTCGTCCGATGAAAGTTTACGAATGGAAACTTGACCTGGTTTTACTATCGAATCCCGTCGATTTCATTAACATTTCTAAAATTATTATACCGTGCAAATAAAATTTGTTATCCAAGTTTTCTTATGCGTTTTAACCGTTAATTAATTGTTATAGAAAGCTGAAGGTTTAGTAGAACTAGGTTTCGGTGGATCAATAGTTTCGGACTGTTCACAGTTAACCCACCATGATTCGAATCTTTGTTTTTGAAAAGACATTGCTAAGTAATTTTATAGACAATGTAATTTCCAAATTGTAATAAGAACAAAATATTTTTATAGCATATCTAAAATTTTGTATTTCCCTTATAATACTACAAAGTTTCTATAAAATTGATACCTCGAAGATCGTGCTTTCCTTTTCTTAAAAATAAATTTCTGTCAGCCTCTTCCAGTTCTGAAGATACGGTAATAAATTTAGAATACGTATTACCCCCTTCGTGCCGAGCCCACGAATCTACCAATTCGTGATTGAAGTGACATTATTTTATTAAAAATAAAGTGGTTTGCGAAGGACGAATTTTAAGTCAAGCGTCGGTGGCGAACGGGTTGAAAATAGAATTTCACATTCGTGGTTTCGGCATAACGAGGACGGATACTAATTATGTATTTTACGCAAAAAGAACCTGAACGTTTTTAAAGTTGTTTTTGCAACCGATTCAACAATTCCGTTCGTCAAATTTTCGCGCGCAAAAACTGATGGCATCGTTATATCGTGGCTTTCACGCGTTACTCTCCAATCTGTTCCAAGCTTTTCCAACGAGGAACCGTCGGCTTTTCTGCGGTATTTGTAAGAGATCCCAACGGACTGATTATTCTGACCCTAATAAATCCTCCGGTTCGTTTTTCTTCCCGTGTTCGTCTGCTCATGCTGCTGTCGCTATTTCATCGTCCGTTCTTCTTTCTTCCCGCGAAATGTCTGACACACGGCTTCAACGTGGTCATTAAACCTGGAAGATTACGTTATATCGGGCGTAACGACCATCTCTCTGTCCACGGGCCAGGAGACAATCGTGCCCAAGGAAAAAAGCTGTTAACGGGAACGTGAAAAATTAAAGGGAAATTCCGACTGGCTTATCCTTTCGTTATTAATCGCACAGACGCACAGTGCGGCCAAAAGCCCGTTTCCTGGACAAAACTACATAACTTCTATTCTATTTATAATACAAATATACGACAGTGTTTCAACTGCCACAAGGTACGCTATATGTTGTGTAGAACTCACGGTGTGGCACTGTCATGGGTTTATATTAAAAAAAAAAAATTGAAAATCATAATATGTATCACAAACATAATTTTATTATATAATTAATATTAGTAAATAAAAAACAATAAGTGATTATTCACGTCAATAATAATAAAATGTTAAGTTACAAAGTAATTGGGATTACTTGCTTCGTTTTTAAAGGGTAACCAGACTTTATAGTTGCTCTGCGTCGCAGAAATCTATCTTTTCAGGATCTCCTTTCGTTACCATTCATTTACCAATTGTTCAGCCGTAGGTGCGTTGGTCAATGAATCATGGCGTTAATCGATCGTCTGGTGAAGTGGAATGAAAACGGTAGGAACGGGATGTCGAGGATAAACGGCGTACAAGGCGAACGTGGAATGTGAGCATCGACTTCGTTATTGCGAGGGGGTGGTTCACCCCGTTCCTTAAGACTTGATCGTCGACCCATTTCACCGCCGACGCTACTTATGTTCGCTACGACCATGCATTTTCATATTCACGGGGACAATTTAATCCGGATCTTATTAGACACGCGAACGACAATGATCAGTGTTGTGAACTGATTAGAAACTTCGTTGAATTATTAATGATGTTAAGTTACACCGTTTTCCAATGACCGCATTCCACGTTATCAACGCGCAAACTTTCGTGCGATCGTAACATACAATATCGGACATACGTGTAGAAGTTAGAGCGAACTGCTTTTCCCGTTGACTTTGGTTAATTTGTTGCAAAATATAAGGACCATCGAATGGCCAACAATGACTTTTAGCTCAAAATTTCGTCGCCTCTTTGCTTTGCAGTATTGTTAGAATAATATTTCTTTTCATATTTGGTGTGAATGAAGAATATACTTCAATGGATGGTGTTTTTTTGAGCTTTCAAAGGACAATAAAATTTGGGGTAACTTGGACCTTAATTCAATATTTCCATAATGAAGTAACAGTTTATATAGCAAAAATTAACATTTTTTATAAATTAACGTAAGTTACTTATATATAAATCGACAATTTTTGGGACAGGAAGTTGATTATGTTTTGACATAAACTGTAAAGGTCTATGTCATCGTTTACACGCAGTGTAAAAGATAATAGAAAGTTAATTTAATTGAATTTTGAACAAATTCCCTATGTCACATACTAGCAAAAATATTACTGTTTTGTGCTAAGAAACAAGTAAATATATCTTTGACGAAGTGTAAATTATAACCGAAAAGATAAGAAAAAAGGCAATATGCCCTTAGATCAATGTTACCCTAAATCCTGAACCAAAGTGGTCTTGTAAAGAAATTAATAAACCAAATAATTTCCTTTCTTACCACTCTTAAACGAAGTTTCAATTTCTTTTTAATTGCATCACGCTTAAATTTCATGAAAATCAAAATCTTTAAACATTCTGTAAATAGAGAAAAGGTATTTATTATATACAAATAATGATCAAAAACCCTACCGATAAGCTTCTGATAAATAAAGCGTTTAAAACAATTGCATTAAATTTTACGCATAAATAGAAGTGTTAGATGTTGGATACAATTTTTTGTCCATATTGAATTAAGGGAATGAAATTGTTCGTCTTGGATTGCGGTATGGATTTCACCATACGGCAAGTACGCGTTCGTGTTATACGGTGAATTAACAAAACATTTGTCAGCTTAATGAAACGGTTAAATGAGATAGACGAATTAGCGAATGCTGGTTCATGAGAAACACGAACATTCGACTCGCTAAGTTGCGAAGATGGTATTTCCCCTCTTTAAGACGGTCGACTGTTGACCCACTTCTGTGCTCTCGTAGCATAATGTACAGGCACTGGTACACCTTGCAAATATTCCGCAACTAACTTCCTGGAACTTCTACGGCATCCTAACGAATTTATCTCTGACAATTACCGCCTGTCCCGACGTGGACGCAAGAAAATGGAAACTGTTAGAATTATTTTCTACATCACAGAATTATATATCGTACAAATGCATAAAGTTGCAAAATATATATAGTATCGTTAACCCTTTGCGAATAAATAGAATCTTTGTAGCGTCTTATAAATTTTTATATAAATTTCTAAATATCCTGCTGTAATTTTGACAGAAAGAAAGATGATAAATGTAGAAGCAAGGATTTTTAATATATCCTTTAGGAAGGCAAGTATTGTTTGATTTGCTTTAAGTTATTGATATTTCCTGCATACGCTGTCAAACTTGAAAGTGCTTCGTCCGTAAAGGGTTAAGAGACTCTAGTTTTCGGAGAACATAGGTATAAAAGAACTTTTGTAAATATGCATGTCTTAACTGAAGAATATGAAACGTGGAAAGTCTGGTGTAATTTTATGACATAAAAATTTCGCGAAATAATAATTATGGTGCATGAATTTGAAGCTTGAAATGTAACGAAAAGGATTATGTAAATTTATAAATCATTTGTTGAGATTTTTAATACAGTGCCAAATAAACGGCATATCAAATTTAAACTTAAAGTTTATTCAAAATTAATATGTTAGCGGGTCTGTCGATATTTTCAGTATAAATTGATTGGACCTTCATTGAACTAACAATTTGCAATTTTTACCTTAATAACAGATATTTGTTTTTTAATCACGTACGTGTCAGAATAACATAGAAATTCTCAATTTATTTTACAGTTTCTGGACTTTTTAACTACCCTGAATATAGAGGAGAAGTATAATGATTCATTGGTTCGTTGTTCGTTCCAACAGCGATTCACTCATTCAATAGTAAAAATATCTATAAAATCTTTATACAGTAAATTTCATTAAACCTTAAGCTTCAAATTGATGCGCCACAAGCGCTGTTTTTCAATATTTTTCTGTCATGAAATTCCATTCAACTTTATATACTTTGAAATCAGTCATTGTTTGTTGTAACTAACGACCAGCCATTTTATGTCAATAGCATTAATGAAGGGTTTGAGTAATTAATTTCGTCAAACCTTCAGCTTCAAATTGATATATCGTAACTTCTGTTTTCCGATAGTTTTCTGTCATGAAATTATATCAGACTTCCTGTGTTTCGTATAATTTCACGGTTTCGTTAAACACGACAAGTGTCCAAAGACTTTTGAACAATGTTGGACATCAGAAAGATTAATGATGCTGATTTTAACGACATCAATTGGTTAACAGTATCGTTTAGTCATGGTTCACCAGATCGACCATGATCTGCTTGTAATTCCGGCTCGTACACGTTCAGCTAATTCAGGCAAACAGTCACGTTTCGTTGACGTTCCTACTAACATGATAACATACCATTGTTTGAGCATCAACAAGCTACTGTTTTCTGGGGTTAAACGTTTCGACAGAACAATAAAGGGATACAGGATCAAACGAGGCAATTAATCAATTACTATCCGATCATACAAATTTCATATGTTATCAGATATCTGAACCTTTCAAGACCTGGATGTATGCACTTTTGACGGATTGACGTATTTCAAAAATGAAATATTTCTTTACCGAGTAGGCAAATGTCCATGGAAAGAAATATAAAATTTTAGGAACAAATAAATACCTACTTTCGTCATTTCAAAATAATATAAATAATAAAAAAATATTCTATGTAATACCTGTCTAAAAATTTCAAACAATTTTTGTTGAATTTATCGATAGCTGCTCGTCACAAATAAAATAAATTGCTAAATCGAATATCCTGAATTCCTGTTTCCTCTTACATTAATTGAAATAAGATATGAAAAGGAGAGTTATTGGAACGTCCCGTTTTTTAATTCATCATATTTCAACAAATACGTGTAAAATGGAACGTCCCGATAACCCTCATTCTGGCTTTCTGTTTGAATTAAAAACTCAATACGGTTTATTATAAAATTAATCAAATCCGAAGAAGGATTAAATGACACAAGTATCAAACCATACTGTGAACGAACTGGACTAATATCGAACCGTAAATCAAAATAAATTCAATCAAATCCTCTCGAGCGATTCGTCAGAATACAATTCGATACGTTGCGTTTAAACGTCGAACAAGGTATCATGAATAATCGGTTGAAATTTCGATCATCGATCAATTTATCTCCCGTTACGAGACATTTTAAATGCAACACGTGTATCAGTCCCTTGGATATTAAATGCATGGATTAACGCAGCTTTGTATCGGTGGGAAAAACATATCCGTGAAATTCGAGGGGTGCGCGTGAAATCATTCGAGAGTAGTGTATCGTCGATTCGAGCGGAGAGGATTGTGTATGAACGAGAGAACGGATTATGGTTTTTATGAGGCACGAAAACGTGATAACTTGTTCCCAGTGGTGGATGAATTGGGAAATGTATTTTCGATTGTGCATCCACCGCTGGATTTGTACCTTGTACCAAAGCCGAGTCGTTTGTATTGTATTTCGAGGTATTTTCTTCCGAACCCTTGGATGGCGGACAATTTAAATTTATTATTGGACAAATTTTTTACCCTAGAATAGTAACGCAGCGTCAATTAACTAATCGACATTGTTACCTTTTAAATTGATATGACAACCACGTAGGTATTTATACACTGTTTACTTCATCAAAGAATTAGTCATTTTATATCAAGAATATGAATAAAATCTCTATGCTATCATCTGTATAAAACCTTAAGCTAAAAATTGATGTGCCATAAATGCCATTTCTCGATATTTTCGTGTCATCAAATTTTACCAGAATTTCTATGTTTCCTAATTGGTCATAGCACCCTATAACTAACAACCAATTATTTAATACCAAAACTATCTCTCAAACGTTTACGTAGCCTTCTTTATCAAGCTTTAAGCTTCAGATTGATATACCACAAGTATCATTTCATTGAACTTTTATGTCATCAAATCATGCGAGAACTTCAACGTTTCGAAGTTTACCGTTTGATACGCAACAACTTGACGAAAGGACGATATCTTTTATTCAGGTGGAAGGTGCTTCTTTCAATTTCGTTTTATCGAAGTCAGAGAGCATGGTTCAGTTCTTTACTTTCGTTTTTTCCTTTCTGTCTGTTTACACATAGAAGCATGGAGCACGGTGCTGCCTACTGCGGGTGCTGCTGAGTACTGGGCATGGGAGTACAGTGAGTCACGTTAATTATTAAGCTAAAGGGTCGAATGTGGCCAGTATAGGTAGAGGTATCGCTAGCATTTGATCAGTAGATTGTAGTTACCGTTTATGCATTCCGAATTACGTCGCGTACACATGGGTACTTTCTGGATGCAATTATATTCGTTGATGAACATTTTCTGGATTCGTATGTTCAGCCTTTTGTATTGGTTTATGCACTTTATAGATTTTATAAAATATAATTGATGCTCGAAGAGATCCTTTTAACCTGGAGATCAGTCATTTGAATCTCTTAGCTGTGAATGACAAGTGTATTCGTTATTTAAGAAAAGTAAATCGATTTTTGTGGAAATTAAAACGCAACTATTGGATAGTTTAGAATATTTTGAAACTAGGCTCGACTAGTTCGATAAGAAACGGCGTCACAGTTAAGAGTTAATTGAATAATTTAAATAAATTTCTACCATCGTAAATTATTAAAGTAAAATGAAATTATATATAAATACCAAGCGGCTCGTTTGCAAAAATAAAAAATAAAAAATTGTTTAATAGCGTAATAATAATAGTAATTTATTTTAAATATACACGGAAGGGAAAAATTAACGTGAGAATACTGGAGAATAATTAGAAAAAAGAATGGAGCAGTGTGTAATACTTAATTGTATAAAAAGAATAAAATTGTATAACTGAGGGGAAAAATAAAATACAGAAGTAAATTAAGATATAAAGATACAAAGAATGCAAATGATACAAAAGGAATATAATTGCATTAATGTATTGTACAATAATTACCTTACCTTATTTTCTACTAAAAAGGCTTCCACGTAGTAGACAACTTTCGGTATTTGAAAAATATAATTATTATATTATGTATGATATACTTTTTTAATTTTTGAAAAATATCATTCAGAGGTAATAAAATTTGACAAAAAAAAAACAGTTCAACGATACTTTACATAATGATCGTTTCTTTTTTTATCGATTTATCAATATATTTTCTAAAAATCAACCGAACACAGTTTCAAGAAACACGTCAAGAATAAAGAAGTGTCATAAAAACATACAGTAGCTCATTATTCAGAAGAAAACGCAATGGGTAATTTCTTAGGTCCGGACGGATAATAATGGCGCAGCTTCTCTAATTTTACCCAGCAATACGTAACAAGCGGCTGTAATGTTGCAATTAGCCGGTCCGCGTTACAGATATTGTGGTCGATGATTTAAAGGATGAAACTGGCGGTCTTGGTAAATAACGCTGGAAGCTTGAAGCAACGCCGACGGAGAGATTAATCTGAAAATTACTTACATTCTTTCTAATCTTGGCTTGCCGGGTATAACGTCGAGTAAGATAAATCGCACCTCGTTAGTTTGATTAATTGAACTTCACCATAGAATGCAGATCCTCTCGATATAGATTTTAGTTAGTACCACCACGATTACGTGGCTCGTTCAATTTTCCATCACCATCCTGGATGATGACGATAGTTCACATTGGATCAGATTCGTTAGCTCTTAGTATTAATGGAGTATCTATGCTTTCGGGACAAACTGTGATCGATTCGATAAGGGGATTCAGTTTTTGACACTTCGTACTATTGAAACTTGAATTACACGGTCGTTGAAGCTTAAAATAATTTGTTCGTTAAAGTTAATTCACTGTTTAACCCTCGAAGTGCCAACTCATCGGATAAATGTTTGCAATAATTTACTGAAACTTTATATATCTTAAAAATCAAGGAAATTTATTATAAATAAACTATTCTGTTTCAAATGTCCCAATCCGACATTTTTGCAAAGGAAATTGTTGTTCAGAATCGTCTCAACTACTCCTAATTTCCGGTTCTTGCACCAATAACGGGACACCCTGTATAATACCGTCAATCGAAAGCAATCACTATACGTCTGTTAAAAATAAACATTACTTAAACGATTTTTTAACTAAAACACCACCTAATAATTTAGAGAAATGATAAAATATAAAATCTCCATATTTCCCCCAAATGAATTCCACGAACGGTTATAAATATTGCAAGGACTTTCTCATAATTTACAATTATTCTGATACGCGTAACAATTGGAACACGGCGGAGGAAATCGTGTGTTCCTCTTTTTCTCGGATGTATAATAATTAACGAGTTATTAGAGTTGCAAACGCTTGGGAATTTGAAGAGGTTCATTTAATATTCAACCGCATGATACAAGGGAAGCGATATCCCGAAGCGGCTGGGGATAGCGGAACAATTTAAAGTACAAAGGTGAACTGGTCGATGCGGAGCGGAATTCGCTCGAAATTCAAAAGCGATGCGGGAATCCGAACCGTTCGTAATTTATCCCTTTGTGCGCAGATTTGTTTCCAATGAAGACGCATTGCACAAAAACGCACAATGCACCCTTTCGCTTTACATCTTGCATAGCAATTAGCCTTGTGATACGTTCGATTACCGTCTTGTGCCGTGACGTTCGTTGGAAATAAATTCGTATTTTTGGAATTACCATTATCGATATGCGAAATTATAGTGGAACTTGTTCAAATATATCGGCAATTATAGGATTAAATGGTTATGAAATAGATTTCTATGATCGTACAATATTTTCACGTGTTTTTCGAATTACAGCATGCAATTACAGTAGAATAAATAACGAAGCAATTTTGTCGAATGATGTTTATTAAAATGTTGGATTTATTAACAATTGGGAATTCTGGAACAGATGAAACTCATTGTGATGAAATAAAATTATTCTGAAAATTTCAGAGGAGGTACTAATTTTACAGTACCAGTTGTTACACTACTTCAATCGTAATTATTAAATACAAAATTTATTAACTGTACTTGGAACTTTTTAATATTATTAGAAATCAATTTATAACATTTGAAACTGGTAGCATTCATCAGTTAATTCTCAAGTTAATTTCTAATAATCTGTATAATTACATTTATAGTAATAATAATAGAATACTTTTCCATAAATCTGTTTTCCTGAATACTCCTTTCTTTTCTCTTAACCCCTCGCACCACAATAACGTGTCACACTCGTGACGCACCTTACAGTACAGATGTGGCTTCTGTCGTTCAAACTTTGTTCACGATTGAATATTAAGTTTAAAACTGATTACAATTTCCGAAGTATACGTAATATTTCAATTTCCTTGATTCGTTTCAACGCTGGAGCAATAAATATTTACCTTTGACTGACACACCTGTCCTGAAAATGGTAGTGCAAGGCGTTAATGTTATGTACAGCAAAACTAGTTACTCGGCTGTAGTAAAGTACAAACAGCCGCAGTCCATTTATCACGAATAACTGACAACAAAAAAGGAAAACCTTTCCTTAAAAAAAAAAAAAAAGTCCTTTGAAACTTCGTTCATTTCATGAATTTCAAGTATCCGAGTATACAAAGACGCGAAATTGTCATGGCAACCAAAAAAAAAGAAAAAAGTGGTATCATCTTCCACAAACTGTAAGCGCTCCACTTCGCAGACTTGCTTTGATCTCCCTCTCCGTTCTTCGCCGCTGAAGAAATAAACCGAAAGGGCAAAACAAAACCAAACGACGGGAAAAAGAAACGTTGCCAGCATCGCAGGCGTGAAAATAGGTTGCCGTAACGAGAAAGGGAAGCAGAAAACGAGGATGAAGATGGAAGAGCAAATAAAACGAAAAGGGTGGAATACCTTCGCGAAGGGAGGATAAGGAGAATAGTTGAAAACGGGGCTTTAGCAGTCGCAAGGGGGCAGCCAGAAGGTTTAAAGTTCTTTCGCCGGCCGCCAGAACGTAATATTCTCTGCGCTTAGGATTTATATCGCAATGGTGGCGCACAAGTAGGATAAGGGAGAAATTGTCGGGGCCTGTGGGGTGGGTCCTCTGGTACTCTTGACCGCGCCGGGAACATTGCTCGTAGATCATAAACGGTCGTTTTGTTGCGTTGTTAGCAGATGTCTGACGCGGGTTACTTACCGGACGGTCGCTAATTAAGTTTTTCACACAGAAATTCACGAGCCACGACGTGGCTGGAACTCCTGTCCGTGGCACGGCCCGATGAAAAATCGACGAAAATGACCAGGTTGTTGCTCGCCACGGGACCGTATCAGCCTGTAAAATGTAACCCACCGCTCTTAACCCGCTACGATGCTAACCGCAGATAATTAAAATTGCCCTCTTATGTAAATGACCGCCGTTTATGGAAATTAAGACGCGATACGTTCCTTAAAGTCGGATTATTCGTGGCGTGGAATTTGCGTTTTTACTCGTAGCCAGACAATTTCGCGAGTGGTGGTACGATGATATGGAGGGTGGTATTGTTAATTACGAATTTAACAAGAGAGAAACTGGTTCAAGTGCTATGCATCTTGAGTGGTTAAAGAAATACTATTAGATTTCTATTAGATCAGAAAATTCTCGTTCGAGATAAAAAGAAGAAATATACAATTTCAACGTTAGGATATTTTATAAAATATATGGCGCTCAGACTATTAAATATTCAATCCTACAACGGCCAAGTTTTCTTTTCGATCAAAATCAACTGGCAAATATTTGAACTTAGCGTTTTGCAACGACTTAAAGTTTCATGCGAATGTCTTGAAATTCGATGCTATCAATATACAAATGATTAAAGTTTGCGCTGTTGACCGACGAGTTTGCTTTATCGGCAAACAGATTACTTTGCATCGTTACAGCTGGCTCGGCGATTTGGTCACCCAGGCAGGAATTACTTAACGCGAGTCAGTTGTAACCAACAGCCAGTGGAAATGCACTGGTACCTCGGGAGGTATGCAAATTAACGACTAAACACTGTGTCGACGTGGAACTATTGAGCTATTGATACGAAGGGCCAGAGTTGACCTAACCTTGCCTAAACAGCCGTATCGACATACATTTAGTTTACACCGATGCTGACCCTCCGATTATACCCTGCTTCGTCGAATTGTCGCGTAAAATGTTCTCCGTGAATGTATTTTGCTGTACACCAAATCTGATCGCATTTGGAAATGTATCCATCTGAGCTGGCCTGTTTCGTAATATCATGAACGGATCGTTAGGTTAACTATTATTGATAGACTCGTACCAGGGTGTACTGTTCAATTTGATCGTACTTCATTATTTTGTTCCTTCTAAAGGGGCGAGAACAAAAGTAAAACATTGTAATTTTATAATGCTTAAATAACATCTCACGAGAGTAATAAATATTTCATTAATATATATTTCATATTATAAAATAATAAAACCAAGAGAACTATGGATGAAAGTGGAGATTAATATGTTTATTAAAAGTATTAATAATTGATCAACATTATTAATATTAATAATATATTATTGTGAAATAATAAAACGTCAAGTTCTTTATTATTTATCATTGTTACAGCGTTTTCCTCTGTAGCACTTTAATTTCCATGACCTGCACTTTCCAAAACATATGTTAGACAGATTTTGATCAATTTTATGACAAAGAGCTAAAGCAATTCTGAAATTTTCTCTTCAGTTTTTCCCTTCTTACAATATAAACATCTATACTATCTATACTCAAGAAATGGAGCTTCAGTTGTTCGGATAAATTTACAATGCCTTCTTGTGTGCTTTCGGGGTAAAATTTTGAACGTCGGGGGCTGCAAAGGGTTTCCCCAATTCACTAACCGCGTTAAAGCTAAACCACACGGTAAGGAACGTGTTAAGTGATGAAACCACTGAAAATTGCCACCCCCGAAACTCTCTCAGAAACTATTAAAGATCAAACTAACCCTTCAACACATTTTCGTACGCCGCATAAACTTTGACTTTGAAGTTTATTTTACGTAAATTAAATATTCTGGCTGTATTCAAGAGGTCACAACTCAGTATTGTATCTTGAAAGTTAGATCATGGTTCCCAACTTTTGTACTTTGTTATTTTGTTACTTTGATGGTTGGTCACCACGGGGATGACTTAACTGATTTTCCATGATTTCACACGAGATTCAATCGAGACGCACGATCGAAGGGTTTCATACATTTTAATCAGTCCTTTGTTTCGATATCAAGGGTTGCTCGAAATTGTGAATTCAACATCAACCGGGGTGCATTTCACGGGATTTTACACGCGAGATTAACCACTCACTTATCACGTTTGCCGTGCACCCTACAACCCCATGAAAAGACGCGCGCCCCAATAACGATCCGAGGGGAACGACACCCCTAACCAACGATCGCCCCCGGCAACCACCCATAACGACCGTTCTGTCGTCAGTTCGTGGTTAACCTAGCATCCCCCATAAACGATGGTGCAACGCTTTCCGTCAGGATCAATCCCGCTCTTCGGCTCCACCGAATTAGGGCTGGGTAAAGAGGGTGAAACGTTGGCTGTGTGGTTCGTAACGTTTCTGGGAAATGAACTGGCGAATGAATCGATTTGCGGAAAGGAAGCAGTTAATAAAGGGGGTTGAATATTACAATTTCGTGCGGGTAAATAGTATAGTTGTTGGTCGTCGGCAATTATTGGCCATATTTTACTTACTTTTAAATTGAACCTAAAATAGAAAGCAAAATAAATTAACACGTTGGCTGTCACGGGGGTCACTGGTGACCGGCACCCGAAATCTTTTACAATCAAATAATTACCAATACAAATGATAAAATAAACCACGGATAGCGTTAACGTTAAGCTAATAATGCTAGCTATCGAATTGAAAAGTTAAATTTGAAAATTAGTTGATTGTATTGTTAATAATTAGGATTTCAGCGTGGCTGACTACCCACGTCCGTTTTCACTGTGCCAGTCAACGTGTTAAGGATGAAACGTAAACTGACATGTACATAGAGTAATTCTTTACCTTGACGAGAGCCAACGTGTATTTCGACGTTTTTGCAATTCAAAATAAGAAATCTGGAACAAGTCATTTTGATCCTTTTGGTAGTTCTAGTGTTAAGTAAATCGACCCTTGCACGGGGTGCAATTAATATTTCATATCCCATGGTACATTCTGATTATATGAAGAAAATAAATAGACTCAGAGCTCGAAAATTACATAAATGCGATTAAAAAATAATTTATAAGCCGTAATACGAGTTCGTAACAAAAAAGAATTTTCCAACTTAGTTCTTCTTCACTTTAAAATTCATAACATTGATTTAAAATACCAGACAATAGAATTGCATACCCAGAAATATTTGTATTAAAAAGAAGGAAAATGCTATGAATTTATATTGCAACCCAAAATTAATGCCATGAGTAACAGATACACTCATAAAAGTTAGTAAAATTAAATCTTCAAAATATATTTATTTTGTATTTAGTAAATAAATACATAACTGACACAACATTGTTTTTTAATCCTGTTGAATATACAAACGAAAAAATAAAAAATTGTATTAAATCAGTTGAAAATAGTTCGTTCTGGAAAGGTCTGATGAGCAGTACTGTTCAAGTCTAAATAATAAATTACGGTGAATAGTTAACAGAGTAGCCCTTATCGAGGTTTCGATGGTAAAGCATCGTTCTCGAAGGAAGCTCAAAGGAGCACGATGTATCCCGATGCTTCCAAACCATCTCAAAGGACAGTTCCTGACGTCCTGCGGCACGTACAGCAACCAAAGCTACTGTATTAGCATGTATATTGCGTCACGTCGACACGACACACCAAAACGTACTTTCGCCGAAAACTACGAATGGACCCAGACCCTTTGTTTTATATCAAAACTTTAACAGTTTAACCAAAACTTCCTACTGACATCTGAAGAAGCTTTCGCAGCTTTTTCATTATGAATTCTCATTTTGAACATTTGTTGTGCGTGATAGTTTCATATAAACTGTCTCTGAAAATTGAAAATTGTATATTTTGTTGCGATTTGAAGCAATTTTATATTAAGACTTTGAAGTTCAATTTTTTACCTCATCAATTTTCAGTTTGTTTCTATTTACCGATATTATTCATTTATTAACGCTTAAAATGCTGGCGTCATATTATTTACAACTTTTGTACAGAATATGCATTTTTATGACCTAACTAATGAAATACTAATAGATATTACATAAAGTATTGTACGATGTAAAATTTATTTGACAACTACTTCAGCACTTTAAGTGTTAACTTCAATTTGAAAAATTGGCAATTCAGTGGCCTACAAAATCTAAAATCGTAAGATCAATTAATTCCATTAAATTGTGTAAACGTAATCAATATTACTTTTACTCAGACTGTATTTATGATTCATACATTATATTTAATTTTCATTTTAGAGTTTGTTGCTTTGCATTGATCGACTCTAATAGTCGTGACTATGAAAAAATCGATCAACAATAAAATTCAGAACGAAACACGGTATACAATATAATAAAATCAGATTTGGGTGATCGGGCAAAGTGGATTTTCATTCTGCGTCCAAGTCGTTGCTTCAGAAAACGAATAACCGGAAATCAAGCAGTCTTGTAAATCCCTGACAAAGATACAAAAGCCTTGTACGCCGACATGGTATTTCGGCGTCTCACCCTTCGGCCCCCGACATAGTGGTCGGTCGGAGAGTTCGTCTTGAGAAGCTGCGGTCGCAGTTTCTCGAGGCATGAATGGGAAGAAGTTACGAGGAAACTGTGCATCGTGACAGAACCGTAGGATTTCGAGGATCGATTCAGTCTGGATTCCAAACAACGGAATCCCGTCGAGAGATTCTGGTTGCTTGTATACGAGAAAACTTGCGGTCAACGGAGCCGTATGATTCGTATTCATTCGACGGGATCGATAGTTCGCCGATTCGTATCAATCGAGGCATATATGTATGTATATTCAGTTTAGTATGCGTCCCTTTGTGCGTTAGTGGAAATTCATTCCTCCGACTGGTGGCCATTGGCGATTCGGACCCTTCTGATTATACGAATAGCCTTTGAGAACAAACCATTTGACCGAAAAGGATTGCAAGCTGTCTGAAGATTCGGTTGTATTAATTGGTGGAATGTTTGGTATCACGCTTGTCGATACACAGATTGAAGAGACGTGCTGTCGGTGTAACTATAGAAAGAATTTGAAGACTTTAAAAGGAAATAGAGTTACTGTAGATTGGTTATATTTAAACTAACGTAGACGAGTGATTTCCAACTATAGAAAGCCAAACAAGACTGCATTACCTTCTAAATTAATAAATCAACAATGATAATGTTAAGAATTAAAATCGCGCAGTATCGATTGTCTGAATCGGTAAGAGAGGTGGGAAATTGTTCAGATTCAGAACGCACAGAAATAATTTATAACACATGGTAAAAAAAGAATAATGTACCAATTGGATAAACGAAAAATGTTGGAAACAATGAACGTATCTAGTAATTGGATCTCGGTTAATTCTGATTCCATCTCATCAATTAATTTACTTCAAGTTGATCTCCTTAACCCCTTGCACTACCAGTTTCCCGACAGGTACATTAGTCAGAGCTAAATATTTATTACTTCAGCAGTAAAACAGATCAAGGCGATTGGATTATTACATATACTTGTGTAAATTGTAATCAGAAT
This sequence comes from Stelis phaeoptera, assembly GCA_943735885.1. NCBI lineage: Eukaryota > Metazoa > Arthropoda > Insecta > Hymenoptera > Megachilidae > Stelis > Stelis phaeoptera. Next base: position 4,781,359 of record OX030939.1, on the reverse strand, counting down.
TAAACTTAATATTCAATTGTGATCAAAGTTTGAACGACAGAAGTCACATTTGAATTGTAAGGTACGTCACGAGTGTGACACGTTATTGTAGTGCATGGGGTTAAACTAAATTGAAATATTCAGGAAGAACTTGATACTTGAACAATCACGAGTGAAATCTTGAAACCGGACCCTCGAGTACTTGGATTCGAGTCCAGATACTCGGTTATTCGAATATATAGATGGTAAGGGCCCTAGTAGCGACAGATCGTTACCTTAATTATTCACTAATTATCCACATCTAATCTTACGAAATGAACGTTTTTACGGAATACAAGAATTATTCCATTAGCGTATATGGGAACACGTATCGAGGATAATGGCAGTCGTGCAACGTAATTACAGTGACTTACTTAATGTCTGTAATTACCCTGCATCAATTAAAATGTTAACTGCGCGCATAAGTAACGGGTTGCGGTAGAATGATACCGATCATCGCCCTGTTCCTTGTACGGCGGTCTAACATTGGATTCAGTTATCGCAGATAATTGTGGTATATAAATTACATTTCTTCGTTATTTATTGCGAAAAAATCTTCAAGTTCCATCGGTATATCAACTTACGTAAGAGTTACGGTTTGGTTTACAAATTACAGGCTGTTTTACAGAATTAAGAAAACATACAATGATATACTTTTTTTTTAAAAACCAATTTAAATTCCTTATTGGCATTTTTTATTCTCACCTTAACAAAAAAAAGCTACAATAATAATTTCTAAACACAATTTGATCGAAGACTCCAAATTTCGTAGTTGCACTTTGATAAACTTTGAATTCGAATTTCATTATTCAAAATTTAAACTTAATCCGTCTCCCGATGATTTTTTCCTGTTTCCAAAATTAAACTGGAAGTCGTTCAATGATTTCAAGATCTCGAAGTTTTATTTTGAAGGACTAGTAAGATAATGTATAAATTAGATCGATAAACGTCTTTTGAAAAAAATGTGGGTAACTTTCCGTATATTATTCCGTATGCTGGCGTATCGTTATCATACCAGAAGCTTCTCGCCAAGCGGTAACCCATGAATGCTCTCCTTTGCTATCGTTTCCGGTGGCAACGCGACCTCGCGTCGCTCCAAGAAACGTCCTTTTTTCAAGCTTCGTTTCCTCGAACGACGCGCGACATTAAGCGAGCGAAAGTATCGTCGCCTCGACGTTTCGAGCGGAGGGAAAGCAGATGCGGCCATTTCTCGAGCAGAAGCAGCAGCGAAACGATAGATAGGAGACTGTTGAGGAACGGGGAAAGGACCCTTCGGTCCAATGTGGCGATAGATAGCGAAATGCTGTTTACGAGGAGCTGTGCGAGACGATAAGAACGATCGCGGTTAAACGTTTATATCGAAATCGGTCGTATTCTGACCTCTTATAAAAGTTGCTCGCAGGAACAAGTTCGATAAAAAAGGAACGATGGGTTGATATTTTAACAATCCGGTATCTACTCAAATTCCAATGCGATTGATCAAATTTTAAATCACAGACACCAGATTACTTCAGAATTAATGCAAGGTTTTGTAGCGAATAAACTGATAAAAAGCTGATAAGCTTTTGCTGCAATCTTGTTTAAATATTTGACTGGCTTTAATTGTAATTTGGAGAATAGAAATAGTTCGAATCAAAATACAATCAAATGATACTGAATGTACAATAGTATTACTGATTTCAAAAAATAAATTAAGATATCGTATCAATATCGCAAAATCATTATTAATATTTTATAAATTATCAGACACCTGGCACGGTAATATTAACATCTGACACGGTGAAATTTCGCAGTCGAAAATATAATATACATTCCACTCGAATTTCGCATTAAAAAATTCAGTTGAAATTTAGTTGACCGTAAAGGGTTAAGTTTGCTACTTTACGACAAATTCTACTTCCCGATGCACATCTCCGTTTAAAGGTACACCTAACCCTGAAATTTTCAGTATTAATTGACTGTTCAAGAACATCCCATGTTTCTCACGAACGATTCGATCTTCCATCCACCTTTACCTGGGATACAACTTTTAACGACGAAAATAGATAACCTTTCACATGATAAAAACTTGGAGTCCAGACGGCGTATCGCATCTTATTTTTCAGATATCTCGTTCGACTTCCGGCGCGGTTAACGAGTTCGAGAAAACTTTCGTAACGAGATACCAATGAAACTCAAATCCTGACGAATCGATTTTGTCCCGTGCTATCCGAAGGACGTATTTTTGATCGAGTCCTAATTCTCACGGGACTTTCCCGTTGAATATCCCGCCTCTAACGGTCGGGGCGCACGGTGAAAATCGGTTTTATTGAAAGCTTCATCTTCCCGTTCCCCCGATCTCGACGATCCTTTCGTCCCATCCCTCCCCCACCCAGTCGAAAGACATCCCGAATTAGCTCGATAATCCTTCGAATGTATGGAGTGTATACAAGGTGAGGTGGGCGAGGGCAAGAAATAAATCGAACGACTTTCTTCTGTATACTTTTATCCTCGCGAGCCGTCGAGATTTATTAAACGGGCTGAATCGATCCCGGTATATCTACTCCTTCGTCGAGTAGTCGACTTAAGTATCAGGATAATTTATTTTATTGTTCGCAACGAGTGGCTTAGGAAATGTTGCAACGAAACAAAGATTACTCCTCTTTCTTATTATTCTTATCAATGACTAATTGTTTATTTTGTTAGAGATAGAATCTATAATATTAACCCTTGCGATGTTGATTTTTTTTATGGACTGCCAAGGGGTGGATTTGCCGCTCTTGAAAGAACATACCTATGGTAATTTATTGAAATTTCGGATTACCGTACTTCGTTTAAAGAAATTTATTAATAAATACTTTCGTAAGTTTTGAAGGTTATAAATGCGAATGTGGTATAATTGGAGTACTGCTGTCTTTATATTCTGAGGGTTAATACTGAAACCAAGAAAGCACTTAAAAAGTTGAAAGGTCCAATATAAGATTTCCTTTCAAGGAATAAAAATAACGTTTTACTCACAAGGGAACTTTACTATAGGATACCCTTTGATCTTTCCTATTTTCATATACATATATTGTACTGCTTGATCTCCTGTGTAATCTGACTTTTTAACTATGGGCCACCTTTTTGTCGATTTCAAAGAAGTTAAACAACCTCTCGCCGATGTATTTCGCGTTAAAAATCCTCGAAGTAATATTTAAAAAGTCCCCCCCCCCCCCCCGACCGAGAGTTCAGAAGATATTCCGAGAAATCTGGAAATCCCGAAAGTTGCTCGGTTCGTGGCATAATCTTGGCCGGTTTCGAAATCATCCACCGCGGGACGATGAAACTTTGATGAGGCCTTATAATATTTATCGAAATTCGCGATTGTTCGCGGTAACGGGCGAGGCTCAAGAATCCGTCAAGGCGCGCCTCGGCTCCTCCTTTCGTGGCTCGTATGCTTAAAAAAAGGAACGAGTTTATTCCGGGTGGAAAGTTTTTTGCACGCGCTAGAAGAGGGCGGGTGAAAAACGGAAGGGTGGCGGAAACGCGGCGGAAAGCACGGTTTCCAAGATGAGAAAAGGTCTTCGTTTCCTCCCGGGATCTCGTTACTCCCGTCCTCGAAGCTCTTCGAGAGATTACTCGGCTAATCCCGCATGGACGAGGACGTCGGAGATGAGATCGAACGACACCGTTAATGCCACTTTTATCGTCTCGCACAGCCGTCGGAATTTATTAAAATCTGCCCGTGACTTCTTATTTGCGCGATACTCCACCGTCCCGTTATTTCCTGTAATAAAAGAATCCCGGCCATGCCAGGAAGCCGACCTTTTCCATAGAATCTTGTTCATTTGTAATGCTTCAACTGTTCTGTCTAACCATCTCGTAACCGACAGAATATTATAAAAACGGATTCGAATATGGGGTACCCATTTTATTTTTTACTCTCGAGAGTCTCAGAATAGGAATAAATAGAAAAATCATCGCAAGAAGTTCGGGGAATTTCACATGAAATTTGTTGGATAAACATAGATATTGTGGATCTTGCAGGACTTTTTATTTTTGTTATTCTTTGTGAATGAAAGGAATATTGAATTAGAAGAAATGTAGGCAGTAATATGGGACAGTGTTTCTTTGGATGGAAAAGTTATGAAATTGTGTTAAAGTGTTAATAGAATATGGTTTTATTCGTGTGCAAGTATAACAGAACGTTGGCTTGTCATTTTACATTAATTATATCATAATTAAAAACACAATATTAAAACTACGAGTATTGTAGTAAAACTTACCTTTCTTATTTCTTCAAAAATCTAAGAATAAACTGAAATCAATTTTAGTTTCAGGAACACAACAGTTGCTCCAAAACGATCTATACAATTAAAATTCTACAAGAATTCATTTTGTAATGTAATATTTCAGTTTCCTGTTTTAAATTCCTATTCGTATATAAATAATATGCTTCCATTTCTTAATTATTACTGGACTAATTGTAAGTTAAATTCGTAGCGCCCGATAAGTACAAGGAACACCACACGTTAAATCTTCGTCACTGCGATAATTAGATTAAGCAGAAACCTTCCGTTTAGAATTGCTTTTATTTCACGCCTCTACGAGTTCTCGTTGTCCAGATATCTCTTGAATTGGAGCAAGCTTTTAAATATTTTGCTATCTGTGTGCTACTCCCACGCTCGGACCTCTCACTCGCACCGTTTCACTGACCTATCGCAAGCTCGTACCTAATGCGCTGGTCAGTGACGAGGGATGTTGAATTCTTGCACAAATGTGGATCACGCTGTTTTCTGGAATTTTGCGAGCAACCACTGGGGAACCTTGCGCACTTAACCCTTTAGGGATTACCAACAGGACGTCGCAAAACCAGCGACAGAATTTTCGTTTTTCATAGTTTAAGAAATGTGATTTCTGCCTTTTATGAAAAACTGATTTTTGTTCGTCCATAAATTCTTCAATTAATACCATAGCAGTTTTTTATTTGTTAAACTATTAGAAACGATTCAGATAGAGTGGCAAACAAATTCGTGGTCCAACTCAGCACATTGTTGATAGATTATTCAATACGAAATATTAATAGAATATTCGAGTCAAACAAAATCCGCGCGAACCCAACAGGAAGTCCGTCGTTCTTCGCCACTGGAATCCTTTTCAAAGTTGTCGAGCTCATAGCCGTAAAGTCCTGGAAATTTACCGCCCCTATTGAATAAATATTCATAACTGAGCAAGCGTTCGGAATCATCAGGGGGTCTCCCCCCAGCGCGAAGTACTCAGACGTATTTTGTTAATTGCTTTCGCGAACGTATACGTGCCATTTCGTCGCCGTTCGAGCTTACTTGGTCATTGTCTTTCACGGCTGCACCAAAGGCAGTTTAGCCGAGAGATTTACGGCAAAATGGTGGAGGAGAGAAGGAGCGATTGATCGTGAGAGTGCACCAGGTGCGGAGTTACCTACCACGAGCACCCCTCCAGACGAGGGCTACGCCATCGCTGACTTTCTAATGAATGGCAGACGATTAATATGAATTAGTGATGGTGTGTACCATTTCAAATAAAGGACTCCGTGCCCTTAGGCAGTTCATACGGATTTGTACGATAATCTTCTGATAAACAATTCGCACCATCGTGAAATATGGTACAGGTGCGTGTATCAGATTCTAACCGAATTTTATGACATAAAAGTTCACCTCGATTTAAATCTGAAGGTTTGGTGAAAATTGGGTATCAGCCGTTAATTGATATTCTTAATAACAGATGGATGGTTACCAGTTATAGCAGTCACAGTTTTACTTAAATATTTACTGTGTCTAATGAAACAAGAGAATATTCGATTGGTTTGCTGCATATTATATTGTAGTTTTGGACTGTAGAAAGTCAAATGCAATTTCATGACATAAAAGTGTCGTGAAATAATAAGTATTCTATATCGATTTGGAGCTTGAAATTGAATAAAAATGGCTGTGTAAATGTCCTAACCAAATCTATATTTATTTCTTGTCGGAAGATACAACTGCTGCTAAATATTTAGTACCCTATTTCGAAACGTGGAATGACGATTTGATGACACAAATGTATTTCGATATAACATTTACTTTATATCAATTTAAAGTCGAAGGTTTGACGAAAATGAGCACTAAATCTGTTCTTCAATATTGTTAATATAAAATCGCTGGTTACCAGTTGAATCAAATAATGCAACAGAATGTAATGCACCCGTTGCTGCTTTATACATTTTAAACGGGACGTTTCATAATGAAAGCTACCGGTAATTTAATGCAACATTTAATACAAATATAGACAGGTTCCAATTTTTATAATAACAGTATAACAGTTGAAGGTTTTATGATCAGCCATTTCATCCGCAACTCGATAATAAAATAACGCAAGTTAAAAATTTCAGTTGAAATACCTGCTGAAAATCGAGATATTTTGATTTTAGTCCGAAAAAAAGAATTCATAAATATTTAATTCATCAGCAATTATTCTCTTAAAGTTTCACACTTCAAAAAATTATTTCAAAGATTTTTCCCTTTCAGTACAGATAAAGTATACGTCGGTAGTAAGAATACTAACGAATAAGAATTCTTAATATACGCATAATCAAAGAAACTATAAATTTCTATAATATTTAATACAAAATATAACAAGATTAAACAAACATCAAAATTAAAGTATATCATTTACATAAAATTCCTTATGATTGAGCTTTCGAGGCGGCGAACGTTCTCAGATGTGCGATGATAAATTTGAAATTCACTGGTATAAACGGGAAGCAACGCGACTGCCAATTAGCGTAACGTAATTACCAGAAAACGCTGCACCTTCTGGCGAACATGTGTATTTGTGAATCGCGATAATTACGCGATATCCGGCCGATTGGTGTGTCGTTTACCTCGGTTTTGCTCCATTGGGGGTCATTTGCAACGGCATCTCGCACCTCCCCAAATCGACCGTTCGATTTGATAGCAATTTCCAGCGGCGAACGTAAGTATCGTGTAATTAACGCGCCTCGTTTCGCCATAATTAAGCCGCTTCCCCGCGTATTGAATATCCTGAACTCCCGTTCCATCTCCCCGGTTTAATTAATATCCAAACTTTTCGAGGAAACCGTCAACTTCCGACAGTCTCCTCCAACCATATAATATGTTGTCGACTCGATGTTCAAACCGCATCGATATTTAGCGGCTCGTTCAATTTTCTGCGGGAATTTTATTGACATCTGTGGCGGTAATTTTGGTCATTCCAATCGGTAGCAAGAAGCTTTCTGATAAATCGAAAATTAATTAAACACGCCAAGCAAAGTGTATAACGTCAGACGTTGAGTTCCATTTAATTATTTATTTAATCAAAATTAATCCAATGATAGTTAATTTTATTCGTACTCAATAACAGTTATTCATAATTTTCCTGTACATACTTGTTACTGATGACTAAAAAGTGATAGTTTATAGTAATTAGTAAACAGTTTTAGCCCTCTTTTATATTAATGAACACTAAGAGGGGATGGTGGTTTGTATACACTGCACTCGTGAACTCAAATATTCTATAAAAATAATACTAATGAAATTAAGCTAACAGATCAATGTAGTGTGTTTAGATCCAACGCAATGCAGCCATTTTCATATTTAATTATTCACGGTTGAATCTGCCAACGTTCATCTGTCACTGCTTTTTGAGCATTGACACTTGCTTTTATTCGTCATATCCACAGAGACACCCAGTATTTGTCTTTGCCAACACTCCAAATAGAATCTTCAGTGGCTACCACGAAGTTCCATCGAAATCGTTGAAAGCCATTTTAATATTTTTCTTCCCCATTGGAATACGTTCAAGTACTTTTAAAATAATCCTTCAAGTCCAAGGAAAACTTGTACCAGGACGCTTAGGCGCAAACAATTCGTTCACCTGCATCGCAATTACGAAGCCTGAATGATCGAGGAGTTATTTCCACGCGAAACGAGCGATTCGGTATCCCATGAATTGAACAGTGGGGCGAAAGAAACCCGTCGGAAGTCGCGCGGAACGAGCATCGGAACTTTCTTCATAATTCAAACGATTGCGGTGCTTTGAGGGCGTGTTTCGCAATTAGCCAAAGCCGACCAGCTTTAGCGTCGTCTCGATTCTCCGGCTCGCCCATTTTCGACCCAGTTGCCGCACCTAACCGCCTCCGTTCCACTCGAACCCGTCGCGTCGCGTGTTGAAAACTTTCCCTTAAACCGCTTTCGTGTCTCGGCCGATACCGTTTCCCCAATAAATGGTGCGTTTAATCCTCTAAGAACAAGGGTGGTTTACAAATTGTACGATACTTTGTTGTTGTTCCCCGTCGTCGTGACAATTTTAACCCTCAATCGTTACGCCAAGTCCCGGAGTACCCCAGATGGTCAACTAACTGATGGTACTTTGTAAGTGTCTCCGATGGTCTTCAATTAGGGTAACCCTTTTAAGGTTTAGATGTTTTCTTTTACAAATTTACTGAAAGAAACGTCTTCGGATTTCTAATTATAAATTACGAATTATATGGTGATACATCTGTATCTTTGAATAAACATATCAAATTTTTACCTTGCATTTACATTTTCCTTTGACACTGAACGTACCAAGCGGGGTCAAATGACCCCTTTCACAGTTTCAAATGTATGAAGGAGAAACTATTCATATGTGAAAAAGTGTGATTAATTGATTATTTTATTTATAAAAATAAAAATATATGTTTGATTAGTTTATTAGAAATCAGAAGTTATGTTGCGAAGTGTTTCTTTTAATAAATTAAGAATTTCTTTCTAAAATTCAACGTTTATTTCATAAGGGATCAAATTGCCCCCTGGTAAGAATAGGTATATGTAAAGTGCTGGTACGTTTAGTGTTAAAAACCCCGATGAACAACATTTTCAGTCATTTTTTCCAAATCATCACTTTTTTAAATCAAGTGTAAAAGTATTTTTGACTAGTTGCTTCAACACGTATTCTAAATTTGATGATATTTATTGCCTAATATAAGACTCTGTTGTTTGGCATTTATCGTTATTAGGTAACTGTCTCCGACACAACCTTAATAAATTTTGGTAATTTTTATAATTTTTTTAAAATTAAAATCTCCAACCAATAATCGATAGGGCAGATTTTTAATTATTTATCGTATCCTTAGATACCTCTTCGTTCATAAAATTATGAAATTAAATTCTAAATGAATCTTCCTTTCATAAGAAAATTTGGTCAATGTAGGAATTCAAGAAGTGGCAACAAAATATTATACATACTTCATTTCAACAGAATTATTCAGAAAAACCACACCACTTTATGGTCCAACTTAGTATTATGTTTATTCAGCTTCTTACTTTAGCTGCAAAATATTTACTTTTCTGCGTTAAAGAGAAATATAAGCGGAAGTGTTGCAAATCTGTGAAGTTTCTTTGCCGATTAAACGAAGTTTAAACGTTTACTGAAACTTTTAACTTCTGTTATAAATTACCGTGTATTCATTTCACGGAGTCCAAAGAATTACACAGCTTTAAAAGCGAATGCACGCAAACGTTCCATTCAAAAATAATGTTCGAACAATTTGCATCGTCGGAGAATTGATTATTTCAATTCTCTTTCTTGATCATTTCTGACGCGAACAATGTTCCGCAATTTTTCGAAGAAAGAAACGTATGTTTCTTACCGGTCTTAAATTCCAGATAACATCGCGTCGCTGTATATTCTTCTTAAACTTTATTTTACGGTATCAAGGCGCGAATATACTTGAAAGTTTAAAGGGCAACCGAAACGCAGCAGTATATTACTTGTCCCCATTATTTCTAGCGTTCTCCGGTTGAGAACAGGTTCGCTCGTACATTTTATTATACCACGGCTCGATGTTGCTATACCTTCTTATGATTTTACCCGAAGTAATACGAAGATTGTATGAAAAAAGAAAAAAACAATCTTTCTTGAGATTAAAATTGCCGATCGTAGAACAGAAGATAATATTGTATATACTCGAACGGTGGTCTTTATTTTTCAGATATGAGATTCAAAGTTTTTACAGAAATCCTATGTCAGAATACTCGGTTAATCCCTGTCTGAGCCAAAATGATTGATCATCGATTGGTTCGAGAACCTTTCGAATCGTAACGGGAAACGTCTTTACGAGGATCGTTCCGTTCCCTGCAGATCAGCGAATGATTTGCGATGCTAATGAACATTTCAATCGACGGGTCGGCCCATACAAATCTGCGGGGACGCGATTTGGAACGACGCCAGAACCATTCAACCTCGTCTTACCGGCTTTTTGCCCACCCTTACGTTGGGTGCGCTTTTGTTTGGCCGCATGATAACAATAGGAAGATAGGAAATAATGAAAGGTTCTCGGCTTGCACTCTTGCGACGACGTGGTGAGATCGGTGGTCTCCAAACTGATTAACCCTTTCGTTATTAATCATTGGTGGGATTAGAATTAACCCCGTCAAAGTTAAATCTATTTAAAAAATATATGTATAACGACATAACAATTATCATATAAAATATGAAAATGAAAATTACAGAATATGTTCTGCGTGTTATCTTTTTAATTCTAATTCTTCCGCTCCGCAATTGTAATTTGAAATAACGTTGAAATAAAAGAATGAGTTGACGTTGCTATAAAAGAACACCTTAAAACCCTATAAGTATTTTTAAACAAATTAATTCTTCATATTTTTACGTTTCTGCTCGTTGTGTCCGCAACAAAAATATACATATGTATTTGTATACACACACGCATATAAATGCAATATTTAAATTGTCCCTTAGTCACGTACGTTTGCATACTTTTGCATATATTATGCATTTTTTTTTTTTTTCGAGCTATTTCGTAATGTTTCCAAAATCAGTTTAGTCACGTTTTTCGCGCAAAAGATAGATCTGACCTCTCGATTCGTTTTGTTGCAGATAAAGCACCCTCCGAGGCGTCTTTCAGAGGGACAGAATATCTCACGATAGATTTGAGCAAGGGCGATCCAGTTTTGAGCACTCAGGAATCCATCAACTTGCAGTTTAAAACCAGACAACCTAATGGACTTCTGTTTTATTCCGGTGAGTTGGTTGTATCAATAATAATTATTATTTGATGCGTTGGTTGACACAGTAGATTCGACCATGACAAGTAAGACGGTCGGTCATGTTATTTATGCAACATTATGTCATAAATTTTAAATTGTTCGTCGCTGCCTAAATTCTTATTAAAGTTATGAACCTTACTGGTTATAAATATATTGATCTTCTAATCACTTCAGACAGTCTTGCTCGTAATTATCGAGAAAATTGAAATGAAAATATTGCAAATTATACAGAATTGAGCTAAAGTAAGCTTCTTGTCTGTGTTTAAATATTTTATAGATTTTGATTTTATAGTTTTATTTGTGAAAAAGGTTAATAATTCAAAAATTAATACGAGGAAATAACAAAACGCCTTATCTGTTCATTGAGCATAGCAGCTTAAGTATTTTGTAAACATTAAGTGATTTAAGGCTAAAAATTGTATCGAGAATTTTTTGGAATAATAATTTAATTTTATCGTTATCCAACGTTTTCTAATTAAATTTGCAATATTGATGAGCTTAATGGTAATCATCGTGTTACTGATACCTTTAACACCTTTTCATACATCAAACCGTTTCGATACACAAAATTTCCATTGAATTCTGATTTTCCTGAATTTATTTCATTTCCAAGTCATCTCACATTCAAATCATTTTTGTGTTCAGCATCTCCATTCGAATCGTCGAATTTATACTGTATTTTAGTTATAACCGGAATTCTGATCTTTCAGTATTCATCGAATCTGCTTAATCGTTATTTTGCAAATTTAAAATTCAATATAATTTAATTTACAGATTTGTGTACTTTGAACTATTACGCATGTAAATAAGTATAATGTCAGTTCAAAGGAACAAAGAATTTAGTAAAGAAAAATCATCACAAGATACTTGTTTTGCTCATTAATTGATCGAAGGACTAAAAGAATTTCTTTTTAATTTGCACGATTCAATATCAATTTTTATTCCAATTTGTATAAAATTAATTTCATTCAAATTTTTCTGTGCATTTGATAATCTTACAGTTCGTTTTTAAATTTGAACTGTTATAACGAAAATGAATTCATATCCTACGTTTTTTACTTCTTCAACTCTCGTGAATGATTAAATGAATTTTTTACAAACTAATTAATATCAACGTTCATTTAAATTTATGTGCAATCTGTTTTAGTTCAGACTTTCTTATGAAGTTGATGAATGCACAGTTTCATACTTAATTCTTTAAACTTGTATTATTATAACCAGAAAGATCGATGCTATACTTTATTTTGTGAATCTGATAAATACACCATCTATAATTCAAATTCTTTATTTCGGATCTCTCAAACTCTCTTGAATGATCGAATAAACCTTTCGACAGGAGAATCAATACTAAACTTTATTTAAATTTACAGTTCGTTCTGTAAATTTATATTATTTCAATCGAAGGACTGATTTCCCAATTTTTAATCGGGCGAGGGTTTTATAGATAGGATAAAACTTGCATAATTTGCGTGTTACAAAATTTCCAGGGTGCGTTGAATTTCGTGAATTTCGTGAATTTCGTTGGCTAGCCACCGAAACCTTTTGCGGTGTTCCCCATGAATTAAATATACATAGGAATGCCGAAATATTCAAGTTGGTCGCATTGCAGTCGCTGCATCTTACAGCCTCCATGCAACTGAAGTAAACGCTCTCTCGTATTCCGTAAATTGCTTTAAAATTGCGCTGCCATCTTCGTGGCTCGTGGAATTACACTCGAACTGGAAGCATCAATTTTAAATCCTCTTTTTCTCTATAACATCGGCTCACCGGATGACCTATACAGTCTATCCGTGACAAACATAAATCGTCTTCGGAAATAAACGGTTCTTGTTATTTAAGTTTCAATCACGGCTGTCAAGTTACAGTATAATTTAAGCGAAATTGGATATAATTGGATATTCTTTACTTGTTTCTAAAGAATATTAAGTTAGCCTCAGAATATACTACCGATTATGAAAAATATTGAAACAAGTGGTAAAAGTTGAAATAAAGTGAACGAAGTTAAATTATTTAAAGAATAGGACAATGTACCCAATTGTTGACACTTTAAACAGACTTTTATTTAAAATACGCTTTTTTAGAATTTGAGTTGTAATTTTAACACGTTGGCTGCCACGGGGGTCACCGGTGACCGGCACCCGAAATTTTTCACAATCAAATAATTACCAACAGAAATGATAAAATAAACCACGGACAGCATTAACATTAAGCTAATAATGCTAGCTATCGAATTGAAGGGTTAAATTTACAAAATTAATCGACTGCACCCTTAATAATTAGGATTTTATCGTGTCTGACTATACACGTCCGTTTTCACTGTGGCAGTCAACGTGTTAACCAAATTTCACGAGATTTCTAAAAATCATATTCATTGGCTCCAAGCGTTGTTATATGATTATTGATTATTTGGAAGAAAAAATAATAGTACCAATAATTGAAACAGTACTACGTATGTAATATTTGATTTTATGTTATATGAAATAAGTTTGTTCGAAAGACAATATAAATATGATATTTTAACGAGTTATACTTCCATTTCTAAATACTAATCATGATACAAAATTATTGAAATTCTTCTTTGAATCGCAATAATAATTTGATGACACGAGTATCTCCTATACATTCCTTTACAATATGATTTACTAAAGCTTTTAACTTTAAAACACGTTTTCTCATCAGTATCTTGTTCCATGTTTCTTTTCTATCTACTGTTGTCAGGCTATAGTCGATAACGAAGAAGATTAGATTCATTAGAAGATATTAGTATTTTAAATTAATTAACCTAAATAAATTAATTATTATTTTTTCGTCTAAAACACTATTTAGATAGCTAGGTGTGTTGCAGTTAAAAGGAAATTAAAAGTAAGGGTTAGTCCTCTTAATTTTTAATTACACTGTTAAGTTATGAAGTAATAGTGCTTTTTTGTTTTTAATTTCTTTTATTTTGGAGCGGTAAATAATGTGTCAAGTTTCTTGCAAATATATGATTATTTGTACATAAATATCGTCGATAGATTTTGCTGAAGAAATCAAAGATTACGTCTGCGTAATTTGTCAGTTGGCCACTCTGTATATTACATCTTTCTTCTTCTTTCTTCATCGATAATTCGTGACAGTCGTATCCTGCCGGTGTCACGTGTATCCTGTAGCTAATATACCAGCTTTCGGATCCAATAATTAGCAGCAGGGAACCGCAATTGGCGGCTTCTTATTGACGTCATTCCCAGAGGAGTCCTCCTTTCTGATAACGTATCGACTTTGCTGACTGATTCTGAATCGTCTGATGTAATATCTCACGCGTGATCTTCGTTGCCGAAGTGCAGACGGTAAATTGAAGAAAATAAACGATATCTCGATGAAAGATAGAAACGAAGGGAAAATCGAACTGATGGTGATTACAGTTTGAAAAGGAGCGACACGTATGCCTGCCAGTTCCTGAATTGTTTAACAATTTGATCCTGGATTAATTAAATTATTATTCTCAGACGATATTAATGTGATATTAATGTGGATTTCAGTTCTTCTGTACCGCCTATTTCGTTTGGATGAATGATAAGTGCACCTGTTTCTAATTTAATTGAGTCTTTATATATAAAAAATCGTCAGATCTTTCTTCAAAACCCTGTGTGAGCGTTGTTTGATAAAAGGTCGAGGATTAGTAACCCGCGACACTGTTGTTGTAGATAGGGTTGCCAATCATGATATAATATACAGTATTCTATTATATTTTTATTTGGTGTACTATACACTGTGTTAGAAGAAGGTATATAGGTCTTTTACTCCGTGGCAACGTCAAACTTTTCATTTGCCAATTGAAGCATTGGCTTAAAAAATCAGCTTCTCATGTATGTTAATTTGGACTTTCAGTGTGATCAAATCTTTAACATATCACACCTACCCTTAAAAAATAAGGTGTTATTTTAAATCTCAATACAGTTTTATTTTATCCAACCTTCTTCCGAAATATACTATATTTTTGTTTATCATTTGACCTTAAAATACCAACTATATTTCCCCAATCCTTTTCCGTGTCTTCGAGCGACGGTGTCCAAAGGTAGAGAAATGCAGCGAAAGTTGGATTGTTTTTCGTACAGTTTCTGTTACCAGCAGGTATTTCGTACCCTCGAAAGCAAGAAATTCCTTTTTTCTCGTACAAGTATCTCCGCGCCGTTATATTGCCGCACAATCATACTGTTACAACGGCCGAAACTTGCCCAACAGCGAGTTCTCCGAAGCGTACGAGCCGGTGGGGTAGGCTAAAAATTCCGCGGCGGTCGAAACAGTTTCGACGCAAGCATATTTAACGAACGCGAAACAATGCGGGGGAGTAGCCGACGACGGGGTCACGAGCACGAAACTGCCAGAAATGCGATGGCTGGATGAAAAGTACAAGTAGGACAGAGGGAAAAAAACGAAGATAGAGTGGGTTTTCCGCCTGTACGCAGCTTCGAACGAGCGTACGTGTACGAGTAAGACGAAAATAAAGAAGGTTAAGCAAAAAGTTTGTTCGTTACATGGAGAATAATTTATAAAGATTGTTCATTTGGAAAAATACTTATGTAACGTGACTAGCATGCGATTCGAGGCTAACCTTTTCTTCTATTTAATCTCATTTTATATCTTAACCTTTTGCACTCGAATTATTGGGTTGACAACCAAGTCTGTTCGGTTTTTGCTTCGGAACAGTTTCATTCCGATTTGCATTTGTTTCTCGTAGTGCAATTGCTGAACTCAAGTTGGTAAAAAGATGGCAAGAGGTTTTTTTTTTTTATTAATGGGGATAGGCCATTCTAGGATTTTGAAAAGGTCGAAAAATGTTTTTAATACTTTTTTATTCAGTTTCGGTTATAAGAAAGTTATTACAGGTGTTAGTCTTTTCGACTTGGTCAGAAGTATTGTATTATATTTTTTGATTGCTATTAAGGAAATAAATGTTGTGTTCTTAGAAATATAGAAACATCGGAATTTTATACTTTCAAGAGTTTAGAAATTTGAAAATATTATGTTTTACGTCGGTATTTATTTTTTCAGGACTCAGGATTTTTCTAGATCATTGATTTTTTAATTTTCAATCATCCCGTTTCTTTGGCGTTCGATTTCATGTTCGTTCCTGTGTCATGAATAATGTGTTTCGTGATTTATTCAAGGGAATCTTTTTTGTTCAAACAGGCAATGCATGCAGTCGTACTTCCTGTCCAAATGGTAATTAAAAAGTTTCTATTCTATTAACCGTTAAAACGTAGTTCGTTAGTAATTGCGTTTGATTTGATCGTACAGTAATTTTTGTTAGACTTCAAGTTGACGTTAGTTTCTAGATCATTTTCTTTTGCAGTTTTTATTTTAGAATAGTCACTTTACGTAACTACGATAATAACGTTATAATTTTATCAGAAATCAATCCTATAACAGTATAAAAATCATAGCTTAATATGTACTAACAAATTTTGATATTTTTGCGGTATAAAGTATAAAATAATTCATAAATAACCGATATAAAGCATTTATAATAAATTCGTAAACAAATAACGTCAGGTTGTTATTAAATAAATAATTTTCCTTTATTTCTCGTGAATAATTTAAAGCTTCCATTATTTCTCTTTGAAAGTTACATTACATAGCTCACAAATAAATCACTGAATAATTTTAAATCGCCAGAAAATTGCCTTAAAAAACAGTGGACAATTTTTCATACACCTAATAAATAGCTGTCAGTATTCTTTTCTTAATTTTTCTTCCCAGAACTCTATTGTATTCTTGTAAATATCATTTTACGGAAATGTTTGCACTCCTCGCGCACTTCCGATGCTATTTTATAATGTTCAAACGCGAAACCATCGAAACCGAGTATCTTGTCTTTCGAAACAGTAGCCAAAAACACCGGCGTCGCGTTATCTCGGCCATTTTCGAGTATCTTGTCCCGTTCTTGGCACAAAACGAAAGGCTTTGCTCGTAGGACGTTGCACGCGTGATGCAGTCAGGCATATGCAGATGAGGGGGTGCAATTAAGTCGAAAGCACCGTCTGCATTTTTTACGCCGCTTAATTCCGGAATAATTAGCGTGCGGTCACTGTTTAAATGCAAATACCAGCAGATGTGATATTTAGAACGTTAGAATTGCCGGGACATACGGTTGTTGCCGTGCGATAAAATATTACGGTAAGTTGAAAAGAGATAGGATGGAAAAATTAATCGTCTACGTGTAGATCGTGGGTTTGACGGTTTTGTATACATTTTTTTACAGCTTTACCGACACGCACGCTATCGTCCGAAAATTTCAGTGCATTTATTACATTTTATTCTAATTTCGTTTTCTTTGAGTCAATCATACCGACGTTGTAAATATCCCAATATTAATTCAAACAGAAGTTATTGATGTCTTAACATTTTGACAGTCTCGTATTTTACGGTTTCTTTTTAGAAACTTGTCAGTTTTTTTTTGAAAATTAAATTGCAAAACAAACGAATCATTTTACGGAAAGCCTTGTTACGAGAAATTGGTGCAATTTGTTGTTTATATCGTCCAATAATAATCAAGGTTTAAAAATTACGGATCTCTCTGGTTCCCAGTGCTCGCGTCGCCTATTCAGAGATTAATTAATGTTAATTTGCGTTTTGTTTAGTGCGACATTAATTCCGTCGGTATAGCTCGTTTAAATCTTTGACAAGCGCGGTTTAAACTTGACGCAACTTCGAATTTCGTGTGTATTTAACAGCAAAACGGAGGTGGATGTTTCGTTTCAATATTTTGAAAGGACAGACTGGTCAGAATATTGTCTGTCCATGAAGTGGATGTTCAGTTTCAATGTTTTCAGAGAAAGAGATGGTTAAATTCCGTTCCGTGATGTAAGAGAAATGTTATTGTTACGTGTTAATAAGAACACGAATACGTTTCAAATGAATCAAGACCGGATTATGTTAAAACTTCTGCTCGAGGAGCTATAAATAAACGTAAATTAACGTGAAACCCTTTGTAATTGTTTTATTATCTGTTTATATACATATGTAGAGTAAATACAGTAATAAGCTTTCGTTCTAATTTATTGTTGTAGTATTCCCTTTCGTGTGATCGTAATCGTTCGGTTAATTGTATACGGTATTATAGGCGTTTAATTTAATATCAGGGAGGAATTTATTCTTAGGATCGAAGGTTGTATTACTTAATCGTATTCGTACCTTTAATCAAAAATTTTTAGAACAATTTCATGTGAAAGTTTGTTTCAATGTTATCCCATTTCGTTCAGCACATAATTTATAAAAGAAACTTAATTTAAATAATAACACTTTATACAATTACTGCCATAAAGTTTCTAAGTTATAAAAATAATTTTTAGTTGATTTTAAAGCAGTTTCAATTTTTCTCGAAACGATCAAAGATTTTTAAACCCCAAAACATTTCTTTTCCTTTCTTTTTTTGGTTTTACTTGAAATAACTAAGCTAGACGTAAGAAGGACAACTATTTATAACATAAAAAGTATTAAATAACTTCTCAAGATTATTAAAATAATATCTTATTATATTATAATATCGATATAACATCTTGAGCAAATTTATACATATAACAGGATATAAATCAAAGTTCGAATTCTGGCATATATGACTCACTGTCTGGAAAGGGATTAAAAAAATTTGGTCATTTGATCGAATTTCAACAAAGAATTATTTTATGTAAAAAGATGTCCGAATACTTTTATAACTTATTGTAAGTTTGCGATCTCTTTTTCTCTCAAAACATCATTTTGAAAAATAAACGTTGAATGTAAACATTCTCGCTACTCGCTTTCCTCATACATGAATTCCAAGTGTTGTTCTTCGCTACGAAATCACAATATTGTCATTTGTGTGGGGTCAGTCGACTGTTATCCGTCGCGAATGAAACACGTGTGTTCTCTGTGTTGCACTTGTAGGTGGGTCGCATCGCGGCTGTAAAAAGTAAGAATCATTGCTTCGTTATATTTCCATTCGATTGCAATATACAGGATGGTCCTTTTAATTAAGGCCACCTAAATATCTCTTCGGGTTATTTTGATGCACGGTATCGATGGGCCAAATATCTGGCAAGAATATTCTTTTCCCAAGATCATTTTTTTTTTCGAAGTTATCAAGATTATCGTTGTTTTTAATTTTTGAAAATTAAAGTCCTTTCATGGTCATGATATTATACATATCTAAATGTATTTTTCGATCAATTACACGATCCAATGAAAAAAGAAACTGTAACAAATATTTTTTGCATCACAATAACCTTAGGAGACCACCCTGTATAATAACCGGTGTAAATAATTAACCCTTTGCCGTACTTTGACGAGTCTTATTCGTGACACACTTTGCAGCTCGAATGTTACAAGTCTGTCTTGTACTGTCAGTATAATTGGATTTTAAGTGTAATTCCAGCTATAATTGAAATAACAAACTATTGTTAACACGTTATCTACCGCTCAAAACTGAAAAAATAAACACTATTACTTTATAATTTAATAATAATCAAAGATTAAGGGCAATAACCCTTACTTCAAATTTCCTTTCAATTGCAGCATGTTGAACTTTCATTATTTCAACAACGTTATAGAGGGAAAAATAATGATCGAAGGTTTACTAATTGGTTTACAGTCAACAATCGGTCGTATTAAAAAGCCTATTAATAGGATTCCGGTAGATAAAGTGTTAAACGTAAATTTATTGAAGCTTTCGAGCTTCAACTTTGATATAAAAATTGAAAAAGTGACTTCCACTATTTTCACGATAATTTCAACTAATTGCAATTTTTCAAGTCTTTTTTCTATACGTCAGCCAATAAATTACTTCTTCTAGCTTCTGAATGAAATTCAAGTCAATTGGTCTATTCTAAAAAGAAAAAATGAAAATTCTGCTTTAAAGAGTGCCAAGTTACTTCTGTCCCCCATTGCGGGTGTATAGATTATATTTTTTATTATCACTGAATGATTAATTCATTATCAAAATTGTCGTAGCTTATCTTAATTCTCGGTGAATGTGGCATCAGAAAAAAACAAAAACAAAAGGGAACTAGAATTTTCATCTCTGTTGTCGCAGTTTCTTCACCAATCAGACGGGTCTGAATCGGATTGGAACTTAAAGCGACGCGTATAAATCGCTCGTATCCGCTTACAATTAGTTTCGCCGCTTTTCGCTTTCAGCGCGGTCGGTCGGAGCCGTTAAAACGACTGAGCTGGTCGTTAATAATTATCGTGGCCGGCGAACTGAAAAGCACGAGGATTACCCAAGTCTATCGGTTAACCGGTAACAAGCTCCCGGGATTAAGACAGGGCAAACGACACTTTATTTTTATTGTTTTGCGGGAAAGATGGTTCGACTGGATCGCCTGTGCTCCGTGTAATTATGTTCGAGTTATGCGGGATTAAATGTGGAACACTTGTGTTAGCACGGGATTAACGGGAATTGTAATTTTGCACGAGCTTTGGCTGGCTTTCGCGATAGAATGTGTAACGAAATTAATCGTGTCCCTGTGACTCGAAAGTATAATATAATTGTTTGTAAGAACCATGCTATGCAGTGGATGATCAAATTGTTATGGATGCAATATGAAACACATATCTTTTTATGTTTGCGTAGAATAAACATGCAATAGGAGACACTCGATAATTGTTCATCCTTCCGCTTCGAAGAACGTATACACAGGGTGGTCCACGCAATTGTTTCAGGTCATAACACCGTTATTAATGTATTTACGAAAAAATGCCAAAGGAGAAAGATAAATGGCTCGAAGAGAACTACGTCTGTAGGCCCTTCGATTTTTTTTTAAGTGCAACAGTGCATGTGCAATTAACAATTGCATCATTTTTTTAAATGGAAATGTATATTTTTTGTTGCACAGATTGTTACTTCTGTTTATTTTACGTAAAAAGTTATTAGGGTGTTATGACAAAAATGTTATTAGTTCTTGAAATATTTTTAAAAAAATCTTTGTATTGAAGAAGATGCTCGAACGGTTTATAACGATGTTGTAAACTATTGTCATAACAGAAACTGATTTGTATGAGTAAGCATTTCATCGTTCAGTAGCAATTTACGTATCGTAACTCGAGTACGAAAATTGTTAATTGAACGTGCACTGTTGCACTTAAAAAAAAAAAATCGAAGGGCCTACAGACGTAGTGCTCTTCGAGCCATTTATCTTTCTCCTTTGGCATTTTTTCGTAAATGCATTAATAACGGTGTTATTCTTCGAGTTACTAACTTTCGAAAAATATTACTTGAACGATTCAAAATTCCTAAAAGTGCATAATATTATTCCTTTTTTTAATTTGTATTCAAGAAGATACAAAACTCTGTTAAAAATATGATAACCCACTGCAAATACCTCAAAATAATTAATCCTAAAATGCAATTAAAAAATAACAATAAAGCGGATTGTGTATCGATGTCTCCGTGGATATTTCTGTGAAATAAATCATTGATATTATAGAAATTTAAATCGTCATTTTGGGGGGAATGGATTAAATGGGAAACCTCAATTGATATGAACAACATTTCATAAATAATTTACGAATTATTCGTATGAAACGTTGTGAACGAAATTTGTATGCTTATAAACACAGAAAGAATCATTAAGTAATGAAAAGAACAGAATAGTCTTCTGTTGCAAAGTCACGCGTTGCTTTCTGAACTAATCATCTTAAATTTGCGGATTCAAATTAACCTTTCCTTTTACGTTCATTCTTTCAGGAGAGGGGGATGATTACCTAACCGTGTCTCTGAGAGATGGTGGAGCAGCAGTTGAGATGACCCTAGCTAAAGGAAGATTAGATCTCCATATAAAACCAGGCAGGGTCCGATTCGACGATAACCAGTGGCACAAAATCACCGTACATAGGAAGGTTCAAGAGGTAAGTACATTTGTTCATTTTCATTATTCTACGAGTAATCATAGAGGCACGCTGATATGTATAAAAG
Organism: Stelis phaeoptera; assembly: GCA_943735885.1. Lineage (NCBI taxonomy): Eukaryota > Metazoa > Arthropoda > Insecta > Hymenoptera > Megachilidae > Stelis > Stelis phaeoptera. The sequence goes on along the minus strand of OX030939.1, from coordinate 4,759,366 downwards.
TTTTAATCTTAGAACATAAATGTTTCTCATTTTTACAAACAACATAAAAATATGTCCCTTACTCGAACAAAATATAAAGAAAATCTATTGTATAATTAGTGGTTCTAAAGATTCTAAAAGATATATCAAAATTAAAAGAAAAATCCAACCTTGGCTAGGATTATCGTCCACTGTCCAGATTTTAGTTATGATAGCGATCCTATATTCAAATTAAGGAAATACGCTGTGTAGCAATGCAGGTTTTATCGAAATCGGTTCAGTGATTCTTCAGCTAAATTGGAACATACGTCCACCATCCTTAGTAATTCAATATAGACACCTATTGGTATCGATTTCCCATAGAGCGGTGAAGTGTACAGGTACTATAGCGGCAAAGTGTATTTTTCAAATTTTCATTATTGGTTCAGATAAAAAAATTGTATAAAGAGAGCTTCCCTGTTTTCCCTGTAATTCTGACCACTTGAAATTTTTCTAAAACGACAAAAACCCATTATCTATTAAACTAACCCTTCCAAAAACTCAAATCATTTGATCCAATTTAAAAATAACCGGTCTGTTTTAAACAATACTTTTCATCCGCCATTGTATAATACGCTAAGGATTCCTTTCAAATACAGACTGAAGAAAAGAAACCATGGTAACGAAAGAAACGGAATACAAATGCTCTGTGCGAGTCGGTTCCTGTTGCATCGTGGCTGAATACCCTGTCCCCTATTTTCCTCCCTAATTCCTGGTTTCCAATTGAAATTCTTCAGCGGTGCGAAGAGAGTCGATCGGAATTTAAACGGTAGAAATTACGAGTCCGCCGCGAAACGAGAACGAAAACAAACCCGTTCGTGTTCGAATTGGTGATCGATGACGCGAACGAGATCGATTCATGGACGAGGGTGGGAGAGGGTGGCGTTAAATCGATAAACTGATCGGGGGATTAGGGGGGCAGCTGACTCCCCTACGATGGCGACGCGTAAATAATTGCATTACCTATCCTATGGCGCGTAATACACGATGAATACCAGTGTGTATACCCAGGCCACGCTAACGATATTGCCCTCACGTTCGATCTATTTGCTTCGGGACACCAACGCCGAACAACGAAATCGACCTGGCTCCTGCGCGTTTTCGATTTTAATCAGGTTAACCCTTTCGACGTGGCGCGGGATCCAACATTGAACGCTGTGTGCGTAGCAACAAATCCGTATCAACGATAGATATCCTAGGAACCATTCACGCCTTGTCCATCAGCAGTAAATGACATAGATGAATACTATTGTTTCGTAGTTGCCGTGGTTACTGTCATAATAGGAGAAGCTTGTACCAGTGTTTAAGGTTCTAGGACAGGTTACTTTTTGACTTATTAAACGAATTGTGCAATCAGAACTGTGTGCATATATTATAGGATTAAATATGGCACAGGTCAGAATTAGAATCACGTCTAATCTAATTTTTCAGTTAAGCTTCCAGAAACCAAATGCACTGTATCGGAAGAAAAGTGTTACAAATAGTTAAGAATCTATTTTCTATATTCTGATATGAATGAAATTTAAATTTCACATTTTATAATACTCCGATAAATTAAATATGCCGTCTCAGAGGCACCACTCGAGTGCAAAAGGTTAATCCAACTGCGACCTGGCTCTTAACAATTAACATCTCCGTGAAAATATTCGAAATAGTGAGCTAACGTTAGCAGCGACAAGTCGTCAGGTCATTCGACCGAAGATTCAAATAGAAAACGACTCGTTAGTTCTCCAGGGTTAAACGTTTGGTAGGGATTAACGATGGTCAACTTTTGGAACAACGTTGCATATAATTGATCGCGCGATTACGAATGGTGGCCGATCGTGGAACAACAACGACCGCTCGGGGAAATTAAACGAAGTGCCGTTACCGCGAACATTAGCCGATTTGCATGGCATCGGTGACCTAATTCATGCTCGGGATACCTCCTTGCACATCCGCAGCCCTTAAATCGTTGGCGTGCAACTCGATGCATTCCCCGCGCGGCTATCTCCGATACAAGATAACGGATAGTCGGCCAGAAATAGATAGCCGGGCCGCCTCTTCTAAGATCCCACACGGCGAATGAAACGCGATTATGTCCCCGTTTCCTTCCGAAGATGAACGGCCCTGGGATTGGCGTCGGTTTGGATTCGCTCGGGACACTGTGTGATTTAAGGCGATCATCGATTGCGTCCGATTTATTATGCCGTGCCCGCGAGTTGCACCGGGGGAACATCGTTTTGGGCTTTGGGAACCGCACCTGGATTATGGAAGCGCAGTTGCTTTTATCCAGATCCGTCGTTGTCTTGATTCGAGAAACGGGAATCGAATGGAGAAATGGTAGAAAGAAGCATTTTGAACGAAGTTGTACTTTTTGATTGGTTATTATGATAATGAGAAAACAAGATGTTGTATATTTTTATTGAATCATTTGTCATAAAATTGTATAATTCATTAATAGATATATACCTATCCCCCGATTTACACGGAAGATAGGTTCCTGAGGAATTGAAAAATCACTGCAGAAATCGTGTAAATAAAGTACCGTGTAAATCGGGGGATAGGTGTAGTCATTAATAAAAAACAGTTATTCTCGGTATGGTACACGATATGTATGATTCTTTGGGTGAGGTTAGGTTGCCCCGTATCAAATAGCAAAATTTCGAAATATGTAGGGTGTTCCACCTAATTTGACCAACTCAATCTTTTCCTTAACTGGTAGAGAAATCAGAAATTTCTTTACAACATCGAACCTTTAAAGTGATGAAACTCAGTTTGTTTTATGTAATTCTTCAAGGTCATTCGTTTATTGGTTCTTCGGGAACAATTATATTTTTTTACACTCTCTGGACAAGTTATGCCTTCCTTAGTTCTGTTACTATTTTGAGCTTTCCAAAAATGAGGCAAGTTTCAGACTTAGGAAAACTACAAGTATTAAAGTTATATCGGTATAAAATATTTAAAGTCATAGTAGAAAATTAGGAATTAGGATAGAATAGAAAATTATATTTAAATTATCACCGTTTCAACAATTCTTCGTCAAAAACATAAATAACAGTTTATTTTATAAAGAAAATCGATATAAAAAGTATCAAAATTAATATGACTAAGATATTACTAAAGACAAATGTATTTTACATTACCAACGTTATTCAATTAAAATAATTTCATAACTATTCATGAAAATATAAGACAGATGATCACGTAAAATTGCAATTACTGTTATTAAGAAATATTAGCGCAACAGGGTTGTATAAAATTCTGCTTCGTGATCGAAATTTCTTTGCAACAGGAAGAATGTTCAGGGATGTCGGTAAGTTTATCGGATAAATTCGATGTAAAACCACGGAACAGAAAGTAGCGTCGAATAAATCGTGCGAGTGGCGACGATCCATAAAATAGATCGCATTATGCGGTCTTAGGTGTTGGGAAATCCGGAATCCTTAAATCGCGATTGTATATCGTGGCGCAAGTTGCATTCTCCGTGCTATCACCGATACGAGATAACAGATAACCGCAGAGAAATGTGTACTCTTGCTTCTTGCGAGATCGTCCACGATAAGTGGAACAATATTAATTGTGATACTTGTACCACTGAAATGTTTCACCTTCGAACACGTGATTCTCATCGGGAAGATCGTGTTCGAGGTGCGTTTTAACTTGCACGAAGGATCTTTGCAAAAAGATTTATTTTAACGACTTAGCTGTGAAAATGGATAACGCGTGAGATGGTACAGAATTGTAGAAATTAACCCTTCGTTGGCAAACATATCTTTCTACATGTTAAATAATAAATTAGGTCTGATTTAAGCTTTCAGAAATATTGGAATAATGTATATGTATATATATTGATATATTTAGCAACGTCTTTGATGTGATTATATAGTCCTTTGTTATGTTATATATTTTAAAGTTTTTTGCAATTTTGCTAGTTGTGTCAATCACCCTAAACATTAAAAGAATTATGAATAATGTCAATTAAAATTTTTAACCGACTTCGAAAAAGAGGAGGTTACTCAAAATGTGTTCAATTACACGATTTTTAATTTTGCGCCGTCTCCGAAATATAAATTAAAATTATTTCGTCCTTTTTGGTTTTTGGTACAAAAATGTTTTTTAAGTATACGAAAGAATCGTTAATGATTGCGTGTGATAAATATTTATAATAATATTCTATTGTTAGAAGCAATTGAAAGTCAGAAACTACGTTAAACTGCATAAGAAACGCGTATTAAAATTACTAAAAGTTCAAAGGGCTGCCAACAAAGTTCTGTTTCGAATTTCGGTATAAAGTTAGATTCGTAGGAAAGTAGAAATCTTCCCCTTTAATTCGGTTTTTGATTTACATCGATATCTTTATCCGTTCCTGAGATATCGTCGTGTAAAGACAAACGTAATTTTTGTAGAAATTCGCTGCCGCTTCACGCTTGGACCCAGACAGTGAGTGTCTAGCGTAGCGGTCACGTGGTCATTGTTTACGTCTAACCCTTTACTATTCCTAGTAATGCGTAGTACGCATTTCCTAGAAAAATGTCTACGGTCGCGCCCATTCACAAGTACCCTCGTACGCGCCGCGGCCGGCCGCTATACAAACTTTAAAGCCCTATATCTCAGGAACTAATTAAGATATCGCTTTGCAACAAATTGCGTTATTATGTACGCACGTTCCTCTATCTTCTGAGCTACCTACTGCGTAAAATTTAGGCATGTTTTTTTTTTATGTTTATTGCCAGGAATTTCGCCGCCGTTGAATGTTTCGCGTTGACCTGTGGGATCGTTAATGAGTTAAGTGTTTCCCTAACATTAGTTGACAGGATAAGTAATATACAAACTTGAAGATTTCATTTTTCGGTTCGGTTACGTGGTGACATCTGTTGACGGAAGTTGAATATTCATAAAACTGCTTGTGCTGTGAATTTTTCAAAACTACGAAAATATTAAATGCTTGAAATATCATCGACCAGTTGAATTTTAATATTCTAAATTATCAATGAACCATAGCTTTTTAAATAAACATTTCTAGGTTTTAATGGTACCACTAGTGGTACCTAATTACGATGTTAAACAAAAAAAAAAGGGGGGGGAAATGGAAGAACAAATTTCCACATTACCACAAACCGTCTGTCGGACAGAACATCACGTCCGGCAGCTGGGGTAAGAAACTTCGAACTTAAGGGGTCGAAAGTTTGACAGTTTCGATCCAACGTTCGGCCTTTGAATGTACGCAGGCAAGTTCACTGGTTCCTTCCTTGATAACTAGTTCACCACTTCCTGTTCGTCGACGTCTTCGCCGTCTTTTCCATTACGAAACGGGGGAAAGCGTGCATCGTGAATATCAGCTACGTGAACAATATTCCGATTGCTGCGCGCCGCTCATGAATCTTGAAACGCATACAAAACACGATGCAGCTCGTAGAGTCTGAAATGGGAAACCTTTGGATCGAAGAAACTTTTGTCCGTTGACACATACTGTAGATATGTATATCCGTGAGTTGTTTTACTCGAAAATTCTCTCTTTTATGTAGATATTGATTTTTATAAGAGTCATTGGTGACCAACGCCTTTCAAATGTATTTTATTTGGATAATTAATCAATCCATTGTCAAGGGAGGAGAATTTTTTCCCTATCGTGTTACTTGTTTGTGGATTTTTTTTGACAAAACAAGTGTAGATTCTTGATTCGAAGAAGATTTTGCTTCTTACAGTAATATTTGAAAATAGAATTAATAGATATAATATAAAATTTCAATGTAAATTCTAATGCTGCTACTATCTTAACACTAGAACTACCGAACCAGTCAAAATGACTGCTTGACGGTTTCTTAAATTGAATTACAAAATGTGTATTAATTTTTATCACGATAAAGACTTACTGTATATATTAATATATATTTTGTTCTTTATTGCTGTATTTTTCTATTGTATTTTCCACTTGAAAGTCAGTATGCATAAAACGTCGGTAGTTCTAGTGTTAATTTCGTTGTTTAACCTCTTTCATCTTTTACATTCTTTTTTAACGAAATAAATGATTTAACCACACATACTGTAATTTTTTTGTTTTTTAGAATTCATAAAAAATGTATGTGAATTCAATTATTTGGGTTATCAGATAAAAATTTTGTCAATTATCAGAATACAAAGCCATCGAATGAGATCTACCTGTTTCATCAGATCGTTAACAGAAGAGGGCTCTAAATCGTGTTGTTGAAAATTTAATATCTCCCCTAATAACAAATCGTGCCCCCTCGGTTATTAATAATTTCAGGCTCATATGAAGGAACACGTCGAAACAACTGGCAACTTATTATTCCCAAATCGACCGTATAATGTCGACTGCGAAAGCGATATTCGTGTTTCACGCGATAATCTCGTAAGTTTTTTCTTTCTCCTTTATTACCCCGTGAACCGCCATTAACGTGGAACCATTCAGAAGTAATATTCACTTTCTGATAGTGGAATATTGGATATCACGAATGATATTTTCGCCTAATAAATTAATTCTGTAAATTTTTATTCAAACATACTCTAATTTGACGAAATTACTTAATAATAATTACTTAAAATATTCTGAAGGAATAAAAGAATGAAAAAAGAAAACAAAAATTATAATATGTAATGCTCGGCATCGCATTTATTTCCCTACAATTAATTATTCGTTCGTGATTAAGGTTTGCGTGTGCAGTTGAAATAAACAAAAAAATTTCCTAATTCAAATTTTGTTACTTTGCTAGTGCCTTAACTACTTGTAGATTATAAATTGTTTAACATTGTATCATATTTCCATCTAGGCTTGAACATTTCTTTATATCTTTAACGAATATCTAACAAGTATAAGGAACTGAAATTAAAAGATCTTTTAAATTAATTATTTTACAACCCAAGAACCTCGATATCTTTTCGTATAAATTAAAACAATGCATCGAATGATGTATAAAAACATGCGTAATTCCATTAAAACAAAAAACAAACAAAAAAGAAAAGAAAACATAATCGACCGAAATCATTTAATTTTCCTTAATAAAATTATTTTCTATTTTCTATCTTCTAGCTACATGAGACATCCTACACAAATACATTTTTGTAAAACGGAACTTATTATTTTCATCGCGAGCCTGTCGATATTCGAAAGATTTCGAAGCTTTGCACGACACCGCAATACGAATTATTTGATCTCAAATGCAAATATTATTTTCACATCGACGTGTTCTCCTTCGTTCCCGATTTAATCGGTCCGCCCTCGTCACGGCGAATACCTCGTTTCCCGCGTTACGAATATTTCCCGTGAAATTATGGAATACGTCGCATACTTGTCGATTGGTAGCCGTGCTTTCGATCAAAGAGACGTGCATAGCTCTCGTTCGGGTATGTCAATAACGGGCCGATGTCTTTTGCGTCGTCTGCGAGTCGATCCTTTGTGATTGATGAAGCGGCCACAATGACATCTGCCGATTATGTCGGATATCGGGATGTATTGGAAGGAAAAAGGGAATCTTTTGTTTTTTTTTTTGTTCTTTTTTGATAGAAGAAACTGATGACACGTTGATTATGTCTGCAAATGAATGTCCATTGCTGTGGAATAATTGTGACTCGGATTTCGATGAACTCTTGACCGTTTCGCTACTGAAAGCGACTACGCGAGGGATTTAATACATATTTTACAAGAAAATAGTAACAATAAGAACGAATTAAGTAATTAACATGTATACAAAAGCATGGATTCGATAGTGAAGCAACTTTATTGACCTAAAATCTAAAATATTTCTAATACTTTTAAAAATGCAAAGAAATATAGTATTAACACGTTGGTTGTCACGGGGGTCACCGGTGACCGGCACCCGAAATTTTTTACATTAAGCACGGATAGCGTTAACATTAAGCTAATAATGCTAGTTATCGAATTGAAAAGTTAAATTTGAAAATTAGTTGATTGTATTGTTAGTAATTAGGATTTCCACGTCTGTTTTCACTGTGGCAGTCAACGTGTTAATCCTTTGGATATTTAGACTGTACGACGAAATAAGCTCAGAAATATTTGTGAAGTTACTATTAAAACAAATTGCATCGAATTTTTTGTTAATTTTGTAGTAATTATGGACATCAATAATCGGTACTTCGAAACTATGTATGCAAGTCCCTGTTATTGACATGAAATATTATACGGTAGTGTTCATATTACAAATGGTTGCAACTTCAATTTGTTTAAATGATGGTAACTACTATAGTCGCTAATTGGAACATTTACATCCAATATGTACGAAACAAATAATCAAGTTCGGAGTAGGACAATATTTAGGGCATAGAGGAATTAAATGATCAGAAACTCGTGCACCAATACCCTATGATATGTATTTGACCCACTTCCTCAGAATCTAAAATGAAAATATAATCATGCTTTTATTAGCAATTCCTAAGAAGATAATGAGTATATTAAACGAAGAAATTTGGAAAATAAAATAACATCTAAAAGAGGTATATAAAAAGAACTATATCATTAATTCATTTAGCAATATTAGCAGAGTACTTATTATTAGTATTGTTGTGCTAATAAAATGAAGTGCAAAATAGTGATTCGTGTATTTCTTGGCGGGGAGGTTCGAAAAATTCTGTCTGACGGGATTCCTTCCAATTTTTCAAACATGACCTTTCCATGACGATACAGCGTTTCGTCTTTTAATCGTTTGTAGCCAGCTGCTTGAATAGTTCTCCTCGTTCAATGCGTCTAGCTATACAGCTAGACTGGAAAGGACGCGGAAGAAGTTGAAAAGACGACGACCGACCAGGAAATACCCGGTTGAGGTTCCCGACGTTCAAACGTTTCAATCGCACCGACCGCGACGCGACGACTCGCTGAATTCTTTCGACGAGCAAAACCAGCTACGAAGCTGTTCGAATGCCTGGAAAGAAACGAAAGACGCGTTTCAGGGGCGTATCGTAATTTACCACTACTTCGATAGGAAAACGCTGTAACTTTGAATTCTTCATTTTACTCGAGGAGAGATGCACTTCGTTTTTGCCTCGATGTTCAATTTAGTTTACAGCCCTTGGCCATTAAATTATCAGTAGAACGACCAAACGGATGAAAATAACTTGCTTCATATTTCTTATTTTAAATTACGATGTTTATTAAAATGTTTTCGTAGTAAATGTCAGTTGGGTTTTGTCGAGATTATTATTTTGTTTTCTAATTAATTCTGGTGTTAAGACCACATTTATTGTAGCTTTTTGATAAGTAATCGATTGGAATTACAGTTGAAACCCTTTGCGGTTGTATGTGTGCCTCTAGCCATTATGTTGGTATACTTGGCATTCTAAGTTTTATTTTAAGCGTAAAATAAGTAGCACGATTATAAATCTATGATTAGTTGCGTTTAATGCAAAATAATTTTAAGATGTTAAATTTTTATTGTGAAAATGTAAGTTGGCTTAAAGTGTTATGTTATAAAATAGTTCGTTAAGCGTAGTACTTGAACAATGTACCATTTGGTTCCTAAGATGCATCCTTATCAATTTTTATGAACTTTTAATTTTTGATAAATTTAACACTTTGACTTCCACGTAATCCATATATGTGACACTCAAATTTCCACAGAAATTCGTTACCCATATTATTAGCAGTCTCTTCATTTATTTAAACAGAAATGCTCGCAATAGATGCTTGAAATTCTAAATAATGGAAAGAATGAAGTATTGAAAAAATAATAAATAAAATTTGTTGAAAATAAAACTTCTACCTACTGAAATCTTCAATTTCTCTGGCGTAGCAGTCGAAGTATTAAAAAACCATCTTGTTAACTGCAAGTGTAAAAAATTAACGTTGACGTATATGTATCGCTTACGAATATACTAGAACACAACTGGTACAAAGTTTACCTCACACTTTCGAAAACTGTATTCTAAAATACGAACCTTCTTAGAATGCCGGTAGCTGTTAATTATAAACAAATAATATTCTGTGCACACACTATGTTAAGTATAGAAATGTTTGGTCAGAAGATGATTGCTCCTCCACCTTACTGTGCAGCCAGAATCACCGCACCGTCGAAAATGAGCATCTTCCGAAATCCCAAGTAAAACACCCCCACCCCTTCGATTCTATTAATCCCTCTGCGGATACCATTAAATCTTTCCGAACATCTTCTCCGACGATATTCAGAGCAAGAAATTCATCGACCAATTTCCATTCTCGTGAAAGACAAACGCAAGTTCAATTTCAACGTGCACTCACCCTACCCATGCCCGCAGTTGCTCTCCATCGAGGTTTGTTTAAGACGAGAGCGTTTTAAACCATCCCAATTTCTTTCCTCGGCCGAAGCTTCTTTCCCTTTTGTTCGAAAGTTTTACAACTTTTCTCCCGATCCTATCCACGATCACCCCTGGCGACGCTGAGGAAAGCTCACGCGACGCGTGTAAAACCTTTCCACGCTAGCGAAACACGCTCGAATCCTGTCCGCGTGGATCGTGTGTGCGCGCCTCCGGGTGTCTCTGACTTCCGCTTCGGGGCTGAACGCGACGCGTTAAGTCGGAGGAGAAGGAACAGTAGAGGGGCGAGGAGATTGGGTGTCTAGACAGCCTCAACCCGCGTGGCGGGGGTGCCAAACGAGCAGAAGGGTGGATTTAGTAGAACGGGGATAATATGTGTAGTGTTTACCCGCGTGCACTCGCGAAGCGTGAACTCTGCGTGTCATCCGGGAACGAATGAATGAATAGAAATGCGCGATTCGTGCTTTTTGATGAGAAAGGAGTTTCTGTTTTAACGTTGGACCGTGTCGATTTAAAAGAAGGGTTGGAAATATCTGGAAAATAAGAGAAATTGAAACTGTTTCTCTAGGAAATCATTTTTTACTCGGAATTTTCTCCGCTATTCGGAGTCACGAATAGTTCAAATTTCTCCCTAGATTGTGTATATCTCTGTGTCAATTCGGATAAGAGAAATTCTACTGTATTTATAACGCAGTAGTGTAATTACTCAGGGACTAAAAAAGTCCGAATCTAAGGGTCGTTTCCACCCCCTGGCTCCTGCATTACGTAACACGTCGGTATTTCGTGTTTCTCCTGGGAATAAATTTTCCTGGGGAAACCGAGCGTAGACGGCACGGCTCGATAACGGAATTCGAGGTATTCTCAAGTTTCCATTGTGTCGCCGTGGTGTGACGAGAGGGAATGCGGCTCGAAGAGGTTTGGTATCGATGCATAAGTTGAAGTAGTCTCGTGCTTCGTTGATATATAGTTGGCCGAGCTTGGCCGACGGATATACACGCTCCCGGCGTAATCCTTTTCCAGACCGTGTGTCCCGTAGCGCGGCTCTGAGCCGTTGCTTCCGGTCGTCGCGCTTTTGCCTCTCGCATAAAGAAGCAAGGTACAGAGTGGGAGACAGGTGAATACGGTTGACGGTGGTGCAAGAAGGAGAAGGTACGGATTGTTACTTATGGTGGAGGAAACTGTGGTTCAATGTCATGGGACAGATCGGGTACAATCTGTCTTTCTCTGGCGGTAGTAAAATTGCGATTTGGAGTTAAGGAAAAGTTTTGAGGATTTCTGGGAACCTTTGTTGCGTTTGAGATATAATTTCAAGATCATTGTCAGGAACTTACTTTGCTTATTTTTAACCGACTTCGAAAATGAGGTTACGCAATTCGATTAGTATTAAAATCAGCGTATAAACATTTTAAGCAAAAATTGGCCAACTTTGATTGACGGTAAATCCGCGAAAAATCATCGTAAAATTATGTTCTTTTTTTTTAATTAAAGCTTGAAATCTCTACTTGAAGACATTATAGTTCGATTTTAGATGTGATGCATCCCTACCACCGTAACACCTTAAATATGAGGGCATGTTTGTTATATTGAAAATTACAAAGTTTGACGGAATGCATGGACTTGCTACATGTTTTTCAGGGATATTCAATTTCTAAAAAAAAAAGAAAAGTCGCTGTCAATTTTAAAGTAACCCTTGCATGTTTGGCATATACCGCCGGCATTACCCGATGTGCACCACGCGGAGGTTGCCGGTCGGATTTGGCACATCGTATGGCTCTTATGTAAAAATAATAAAAATTTTACAAAATGGTCAAAATCAAATTGTCAAGCAAAATTCTTTTGAAATTAATAAAATTTGAAACCATTTTTAAATACTACGAACGTCGTAGATATGCAAATACATATGTAATAATTTATTACACCCATTTATGTTGCGTATAACACGGATTCCGAGTGCAACGGGTTAATTCGGCGCCCAGATTCTATCTGCAATAAAAGTTAATTATTATTCAGCTGTGCGAATTCAGAAGAGAAAGAAACACCTAGGGGATCTTGTTCGTTAAATTGAAATTCAAGGGACGCCTTGTCACGGCTAAATGTTTCTTATTTGTCGCGATGGTAAAGGGGAACTGGAATTAAACGAGAGCAATTCGTTTTACCAAGAAATGTCACTGTTGGGAAATTGGATCAACGAGTGGCAATTTATTAAGATCAATACATCGTGGATTTATACCGTTTCAGCGACAGTTAAATCCATTTTCTTGACGGCTTGACAAAGATACGTGTCAAATGTATTTTATACACAAAATGTATAAGTATTTTCTAAATTGTTCACAAATAGGCTGTTTCATTGAACTATACACAAAAATATGTAAACTATATGAATAAGCATATTAAGCAACCACCCATATGGGTTATTAGCGACTCGTAGGAGAGGTTTACAGTTTTCTATATAATTTGGTCCTTTTTAAGAATTGTAACAGGTTTTGGGTCGATTCTTTGTACTTCGGGTTGTCTTGTGTTGTTGTTGATTGATTGATAATGGCGTGATACACTGTCAGATAGTCTTTGCACAGTTCACACGTTGGTGGGTCATCTTTGTTGATAAGGTACTGATGGATAACTTTTGTATGGCCTATTACGATCCGTGAAATCGCAACTTGATTCTGTCTTGGTAGAATCCTGATATTGGATTTTTTAAAGAAGTCATTTTTAATTATTGTTAACCGTGGTCTGGTTTAGATAACATTTTGGTTTACAACAACTTTTGTAATAAAAATTTCGTATATAATGATCGCAGGTATTCCCGTCCACAGTGCCCTCAATGAAAAGCCCTGAAGTTACACACGGCAGGCTACGAAGAATTTAAAAATGTACGATCGTTAGCAAGTGTGCGCGACAGAAATGTAAAAGCGTCGGAAAAGGCAAGTTGCTGGGATCTAATTCCACGTCGTTGTACACAGAAGTTCGCCAGCCTCTCGAAACGTCGAGGAATACGTAATATACTCGCTCAGTTTCTCTCGGGCTAACCCGTTTTACTGTCGTAAAACTTCTTATGATTATAGCGGCCGTGCAGCGGAAAAGAAATGAAGGAATGAATGTAGAAAAAAAAAGAAGAGTATTTCGTTCAAATTCTGTTATTAAACCGATAACTATTAGGCTAGTTATTGGATTCGTGAGAATATATTTCTCAAATGAATCCCTCAAGGCTTCCTTTGAAACCGACTTCAGTTTGTCAAACTAATGCCAAAGCGTGATTGTTTTCTTCCTTTAACTAATTTTATTCATAATGAATTAAATCGATTTCTCAAACGACAAATAATTAAATTTATTAGCACAGTATATCAGAAACTTTCGTTTTCTCTTTTCTGTTCTCGATTGTACAAAACTTTGAGGTACAAGTAATTAATGGCCTTGTTTTTTCAACTCTGTATTTTTCTTTGCAAATTCGCTCGAACTTGAAGCGATCGACTTTCGAAAGCTTCTGCCCGCCTTAACGTTCGAGAAACGACTTTTGAATTTCAATCCGCGTGCCTCTACCTTGCCGTTCGTGTAGATACGAATAATTTAAGATCAATTATTTATCCATGCGTATCTTACGGGATTCCGTCGACTTATCGCACCTTTCTGCTTTCTGTTTCAGATCTCCTCCATCACCACCTTCTGCAAGGTGAGTAGATACTTCTTCATCGATTTAATGGATATCGATTCGTGCACTTTCGAAAGTGCAAACTTTTGCCGGTTCTTTTATGACAAGGCGAATACAATCAGTCCTCCATAATACGATATTTTGAACACATTGTTTCGATATAGGATTTTTCAATATTTATATACTCTTTTTAGAAATATAGATTTTTTTGGATATTCGGCATGGATAATTTGAATTCAAATTCGAAAGTAAGATATTGTACATACAAAATGTGTAATATTTCAAAATTATTGATTCTTGTTGACATTGTAACTTAATACCTTTTAAAGTAAAATTTGAAAACAGGCACATATACATGTTTTAGGTATACAATAATTGAATTTTCCAAATAAAATGTCTTACTAAAATAACGATATTCCCCGAGATGAAATTTGAGAGAATTTAATCATCGTTCGGATCGACGCGACTGGCAACTCCAGGCTCGTCATAAACTAATGAAATTCGAACAATTCCTCGTTTTATTAGTCGTTCCAATTCTCAAGTCGGTGATAGCGAAAGCAGAATACCAGGGTACGCTGAATAAATGCTTTCAACCGATCGATCGTGGCCTCTGGTGTCTTGACATAAATTTAAAAATTAATCGAGAGTTAAAAGCATCAGAATTTCCGCCGCGTCGAATATCGGTTTGACATATTTTCCCCAAATATCGACGGAGACAATGGTTCGCAGTATATAGCATGGGGAATTCAAAGGAATACATTAAGCCGTTTGCTTACCTTCGTGTCGAATACACATCTTGATCCTTTACCTCGATAAGATTTCTTTCGATAACACTTTTACATATTTCATGGAAACGGGACAAACTGTATCTTTAAATCTTGATTGGTACACTTCCATGCGATTACGTATTTGGCACACTGGGTCGAACGAACCCTATTCAACTTTAAGGAGCTTACGTGCAGAATGATATATAGTTTTTTAATCAAACATGAAAGACCTTAGTTTGAAACCTAAAATATAGAATTTGAGCTAGAATAATATTATAGAGCAGGCGTCGGCAACCTATGACCCGCGGGTCACCAAGTGATCCATTTGATAATTTCAAGTGACCCACTTGAGTTCCGCAAATAAAGTATCATATGAGCTTTTTTTTGTGGTGTAAGTCCACTTTTAGAAGAAAAAAAAATGAGTTAATGGTAATTTTACTAATATATAGATATCCTCTTCTAATATTTATTAAAAAAAAAAAAAAAGAAAATGGACTTATACCACTTTCAAAAATAACGGCACATATATAAAAATAAATAATAAAACATAAACACGAAACAAACATTTTGAGTTAGTGTAATTGTGGACAGTGCAATTTCCCCTAGTGTAAATAATCCCTATCGTCTATATTTCTTAACGTAGTTATCCCTAGCATCTATATTCCCTAGTCTTATTATACCTTGGATGAATAATCCTTAGTGCAGTTTTCTCTGGTGTAAATAATCCCTAGCGTCTATACACCCTGGTGTAGTTATCCGAAGCGGCAATACTCCCTAGTATAATTTTCCATAGTGTTAATACTCCCTAGTATAATTTTGCAGGTTGTAATTATCCCTAGTATAATTATCCCTGGCGTCTATATTCCCTAGTCTTATTACACCTTTGATGAATAATCCCAAGTTTCAATATTCCTTAGTTCCTTAATTTCTAGTGAAAATAGTCCCTATTGTTAATAATCCACTAGCGTATATATTTTCAACCGTAATTAGCCCTAGTTCCAATAATCCCTGATATCAAATACCCCTATTTTTAATAATCTCTAGTAATTTTCAAATATTACTCAAACGGTAACACCTTTTCAACATATTGTAACAGTTTTCTGAATAAAATGTATCTTATTAGTCATTAACGGACTGTTTCAAAATGAGAATACCCATTGACCCCAACCGTCTTGTTAATAGTCACATTTTAGTTGATTTTAACCCGCAGCCAAAAAGAATTGCCGATGCCTGTTATACAGACTGGTAAACCTGAAGTACCCATCGATGGTTAAGTTGGTCCAATAAGTAATTATTCAAAGAATTATACACAAAAATCAGTACACGTCATTTGATTCAGACGTCACGGGCTGTCTGTAGAGACAAGAGAAACGATCGTTAAGGAGACATCCTAGAAGGGAATAAAAAGTTAACGAAGAAAAGACAAGAAGTTCTGAAGAGCGTGCGAAGTTCTTCCCTTGTATCTCCAGGGTACAGAAGTCGAACGAGAAGAGAGGTCACAGCCCGAGGACATAAAGAGATGAACGACTGGAGCTCCTGTTAAAAATAGTCGTCGTTTCACGGATTCACGGCGAACTTTCTCGTTCTTGATCCTTTGAGTCGTAGAATGGCCGGATGTTTGATAGAAAGAGATCGGCCGTTGGTGTCCTCGAGATAACTTGAACCCTTCTGTTCCGGCGGTCTCATATTTCTCGACAAATCTCTTTGAATCCGTTGCTCGCTTGTTTCATCGATTGTTTCCTAGGCGAATTATACAATTTGCTCGGATCGAAAATTGTTCGGACACAATTGATGGTTCTCTTGTTGTTTGTTTTTAGTTTAGTTCGATCACGGATTCGGTTGAACGGATCGGAAAAGCGAGGGTGATATTTAGGACGTTTTTACATCTGTTATATATATAAAAATTAGAGTTTGAGGAAGAATCAAACTTCGTTTGTGTCGTCAGCGACCGAGAAAGATTAATAAAAGAATTTAATCTGTCAGTTTTATTTTGATGAAATCTAATTGTACGAGTTAAAAGACATTCGTCCTGACAAATATTGATAAATTAAAGTAACGAGTATTAAAATTTGAAAGTATGTGGACGGATATAAAATTACTGTATATGTATATACAGGTTGGACTATAATTTGTGGCACAAAGGAGGTCAGGGATACAGTAGGGTTCAAAATAAAACGAAAATCGAGTAAAACAATATTACATACGAAGCTTCGTTTTTTGCACCAAGGTAAATGACAACGTCCATAATTCTTTTTTTTTTTTTATTTACCAGTTAATGCCTAATTACTGATAATTCGTTTGAGTAATATTAATAATCGCATAAATTATTAATTTATAACATCTGTCGAATAAATCACTAAGTTGTAACCTTCCTCTATTTTTGTCCTAAAATAATGAAAAATCACCTATTTAAGTATTCGTTGATTTCAGTTGGTACATCAAACTTTGAACTGTATCACTGAATAGATATTTAAAGAAAACTTAAATACAAATTTGTGTTCAAAAATAAAATTTTTTCACGGTACAATAAATTTCTTTCCTTGAGAAATATACAAAAAAATAGAATCGAAATCACACGATGAAAGTGTAGATAAGAATGGTCATCATTTATTAAATCGGTGGAGAGGTTTTCTTAAAGCTTTCGAACCTGACCAGTAGTATTTCATTATTAATTTTTCTGCGGAAGTTGGACCGTGTCCAAAGAAGTTCTGCTCGCCGTGGAAATGTCGTGCTTTCGAAATACTTATAAGATCGCGTCTGAAATTGGTTTTTCTGTAGCCAGAATGGTAGAAGAAGCTGCGCTACTTTCTTCCATCGTTTCTTCTTCCACAACCCTCTTACCTTTTCTAGGGCTTGACACCCTTGTATCACGTCCCAGAACCGTCTTTCGACGATAACTGCCTGGTGAACGGTGAAAAGATTTCTCTGAGGTTATTAGAAAATAAATAAACGCGCACTGCTTGCGTTTAGAAAATAATTTCTATAGATTGCAGATGTTTCTTTGTAATATTAGGTATTCGATTCAATTGAAAATCGAAACAAAATTATATACATGCTGTTCGAAATGTAAGGATTTTCCACGTACAAAATGTGTGTAATTTTGTGTCTTGATGATGAATGAATTTCATGCAGTTACATTAGACGCGTGCTGAGTAGAATTATAGCGGTTAATTTAGCGTACCATACATTTGTAATTCACGAAAATTGAATGAATAATTTTACGGATATTAACGCAGAACACAGCCGACGTTTATTTGACGTTAAAGAAGTTATTTCGTGCAAAAGTTGAAAAACCGCTGGTACGTTTGTCTACGGAGGAAAATCTTGTTGGAATTAAAATACTAAAAGAGAATTTTCCTTTTATTTATCGAGCATTTGTTGCGACCAAAAACACGATTTGTTTAACAAGATTTTCATCAACAATTTTCCTAATTTAAACAAACATATTCAACGTTAAATAGACACTGAATAATTAAACCAATGACACAATCAGTAAAAAAAAATAATAATTACAGTCAATCATAAGTTCCTCGTTAAATAATTTATTATGATAGGAATTTTTATTTATTTGAAAAAAGCTTGATTCGATTTTCAAAATAATTTCAACGTAAAAACATTTATAAAACACTCTGTCATTTTAGTTTCGAATAAACGTTCCTCGAATCTGATGAAGAAAGTATAATCATTCATAGTTTATCCATATAAAAAACAATCATCGAAACCGTCGATATATGATACGAACTTGACTATTCGACAGTTTCAGTCGAGTTCCACTCGAATAAATTCGCCGATCTTTCCCTCTCCATTTACCTGGAGATTTCGCGAGCCGCTTTTCACGAGGAGCGTCTTCATAATTTACGATCTCGTTAAAAACGGAGAAATCATTTATTTTCGAACGACATGATCTACGAAAGCCCTCGAGAAGAGACGAGGATTTAAGGGACGAGTTTTGAAGCGACTCGGGAAAGACGAGTCGTGTTGCGACTGCGTTGCTACGATTTTAGTACGTAATGAGCACCGATCGAGCAGGGGGAAAAAATACGAAAGCAGCAATGGCTCGTAATCATGATCGATACGTAACGTGGGGATGTTTAACCCTCGGAGGGCGGAGCCGAATTTTTGTGATTCAAAGTTTAATTTAGAATTCAAATTTAATTTTTAATTTCCTTCGGTTGTCATTTTTAATGTTTCACGCTGTTCTTTCAAATTTTTCTGATATATGAAGGTTGTTCGTTTGGAGATTTTAATCGATTGTAATCGGTTGATTGTAATCGAAATACAGTTACATATGTTTCGTAATCCTGGGTTATGATTGACCCGGTCTTCGTCGTTAGAGAGTCAATTCATAATGTGTTAGAAATATTGTTGGTAATGTATTCAAATAAGTCTACAAAAAATATGAATTTCTCAAAAATTGAAATCCATGAAGAAGAATGATTTGTAGTACAATATACAAGGTGTTGAAATCTGACATTTTGTAATATAAATTAATCTTTTTCTTCATCGTCCCCCTACAGATCCGCTCTTGGATTGAAATTGTAAAATCCGATTACTTCGTTAATCCCGCCGTCGTTTCTCCGAATATTAATGATTTGGAAGAATTAAATGAGATGAAAATACGCGTGCGTTTGGTTTGCAGGGGATGTTTCACGAACACGGGATTCTACGGTGAAATAATGGGATTCGTAACGCGAGCTTGGTGGCAGATTAATCGAATGCAATTAAATTACGGATTGAGGGATAGCGGTCGAATTCAAGTGAGATAATATTTGAACAGAAAATGTTAATTTATATCGAATTTGGGAAGAAATTCTCATTAGCGGGTTGAATACTCGATTAAAATATTCTGAAATATTCTGACAAAAATAAAATTTATGCGCCAAAAATCATAAAGTTCATAGAGTTCATTGCCAAACAAACATGTGAATAAAATAAGAACAAAAAAAAGAATTGATCAATAATACGTGGTAACAAATTCAGAGCTTAAATTTTGAAAAATTATTGACTTGGCAGAACAACAATGCAAGAGCGCTCTTGTGAACGCGAATTAATCAAGTTACTGATAAGAAAGAAATACAATCGTTTCACCTACTCTACTAGAAGGAGTTTATTATTTGCTCGTACTCTAGAAAACGGCCATTTCATCATGTCCCACCAAAACCTTATCAATCCTATTCCGACAAGTATCTTTTCAAATCTTGTATTGAATCCTGTATAAGAATTTTGGAATTCACGGTTTTATCTTAAAAATTCTCTCCAAGAACTTCGTCTATTATATTTCTGTTTAAACATATCTGATTTTATATAATTTTAATCGAGAATGTTCATCGCATTAATGTGGTATGATAAGAATCGAATAGCTGTTATCGTTTGAAACCTTTTAAACTTTGAAACGTTGGTAGATTTGAAGACTTGAAGTTCCTCAAAAATATTTATCGAATCCGATAAGTTTATCTTAACTCTGGACCAACAGAAACCAGGTCAATCCTGACACAGACTTATGAAGTGTGTACAAAGATGATTCAATTAAAATTTCAAAAGTGGTGTTCGAAAAAGTAGTTGAAAGTTTCAAAAATGAAAATGAAATAGAGTTCAAAATTAAATTTAAATTGTCGCTATATGAAGGGGTAAAGTTCAGTCTTAAATGACTCAGCATCCACCCAAAAGTCTTTGCAAAACATGATCCGTTCACTTTTATTGCTACTCGATATCTATCAACTCCTACCTACTATTTATAATCCTCCAGACTTAAAAAAAAAGGAGTGAAGATTCCTGATACCAAAAACGAAGTACTATAAACGTCAAAAGAACACGAGCAAAAAGTTGCCGCGCAAAATTAACACCAGCAAGAGAAACAGAATGAAAACAAATGACCGTAGAAGTTATACGCGAACGAGAAAAGAACGAAGGGGCTGTTAAGCTCGTGGAAAGGGTCAAGTTCAGAAAAAGGCGACAGGTTAATAAAGAAACAGGGTAACTAATAAGAAAGTGACAGAAAAAAGAAGGAGAGGAGAAAGAAACGGGAAACGAGGCAACGAAACAACAGGGGTCGCGGGGCAAAAAGAGAAAGAATTAATGGAACAAGTAAACTACGCCGGACTGCAACCCTCGTGCTGTAATTTAGTTTAGTTGGTCCGCAAACCCATACATTTCCCTCCAATCCTTCTCTCCTATGCAATCTGCTTCGTATCGTCATCATAGTTTCTATCCGTGTCCGCTTATTCGTATTCAGGAGTCCAACCTAACGGAATCGGATTTTAGATCCTGGCGGCAACGCCTCCGCGACCCGGAAAATTGCTTAACGCGATTAACCCGACCCATCCTCGATATTTCCTTCCATTAAACGAGCCTTAGATTAGGCTGGATGAAAAGGGTCAAGGCTCTTTTGTTTTATGCTTGTCCCAGGGAGGATGATTTTGGTCGAGTCGTGGGGAGAATATGTTGAGGAACTGTTTTTAACTCTTAACTATAGACTGTTCATGTCAGAGACGAGTCTGAATTTTTATTTCGTCGAGATAACATAAAAGTTGAAAACCTTAGAATAAAATAATTGTATTATATTTATTTTTTGGTATGTCGATTTTATAAATAAAATTAACAAATAATCTGCGGTAATGAGTTAAAAGCTGACGTTTGTAATTAGGGTGTTAACAACATCGTAGACATGGACACGGTATTCACAATCACAACAAACTGCAACGTTAGTAAATTTCTGTAGAAATCCATCATCCATTAGTATT
This sequence comes from Stelis phaeoptera, assembly GCA_943735885.1. NCBI lineage: Eukaryota > Metazoa > Arthropoda > Insecta > Hymenoptera > Megachilidae > Stelis > Stelis phaeoptera. The sequence goes on along the minus strand of OX030939.1, from coordinate 4,737,953 downwards.
GGAAATAACGGTACATTATAAAAATGATAAATAACATTCGTTGGGAATAAAGGTTTCAACTAGTAAAATTTTCAAACGCCTCAGCATGACAGTCAAAGTATTGTAATCTTTAACGATCATAGTTTTACATTTGCATCAATTTATATCATTAAAACTATAGATTCAATATTGATTAGGTTAAATTTGACCCTACCATGAAAACCCTTTTTGATTTGGAAGCCCCTGTAGTCATGGAGACATTTGGAACTGTCCTTAAAGATGTCCGAAGAATACGAGTTGTTCAATATTTTCACAACAACATAAAGAGTTTTTAAAAAGAAATATAGAAATGGATGCCTGGGTACCCAATTAGTCATCCAAGGTTCACAGCAGTGTTGTGTACAGTTAGATAATTTTATATTTTAAGTTAGATATTTTTATATTTTAATCTTTTATCTTAGAGAATCCTGTAAGAATTAGCCTTTACCCCTTGTAATAAACGTGACAAACATAGCTTGTTCTACGATTGTTCGTATATTTCTGTTAACTTAATTTTCTTCGTTGAAATACAAATATCTTTTAACGAGCCGCGACACAAGCTACAGGAAGCGTGCAAGGAAACCGTGGAAACGAAATGAGAAAACGTCGAAACAAAAATTGCCGAGTAAACCTCGACGCGAGCACGTTTTGCGTTGAAAAACGGTGGTCAAAAAAAGGTTGGCAGGGAAACGGCGTGGCCCTCGGGAAATTGCTTAACACGATTTACCTGTCGGGCAAGATTTGCCGAAAGCTAATGTGACACGTGAAAACTGACGTTCCCTTGAAACGTACATGCAATAACGGATCACGGTTGGCTCTTATCTGTTTCAGCATCAACGATAAAGGGAATCGAAGTTTATTGAAAATACATAGGTCAGACGTGTCGATTGAAATTTCTATTGAACGTGTGCTGATTCTATGGAGAATAGTCGTAATAAGATAGGGCTGTACCCAAATCTTGCTACTTAACCCTTGAACGACGAACCACTAGGGCAGTAACAATTTAAAATCAAATTTTCATTCTATTTTATTGTCATTTTTTAAATATTCTACTATTACCATAAATGTTATTTTCCAATGTATGAAATCGTTTGCTTGAAAATTTATGCATCTGACTTTTATCGAAATACTGTTGCATTTTTCCTAGATCTGGGTCACGATTGACCGAGGTCCTGTTGTTTGAAGGATTTTTGTTTTTCGAAACAAAATTCTACCTACGAAGACAATTTGTGCTAAATTCTGGTACTCGTCCGTACCACGATTTTCAAGCGCAATTTTTATACGGGTACAAAAAAATTCGGTGGAAATCAAATGTCTTTAACGCTGTTGAAAAAAAAAATTGATGCGAAGAAGAGAAGTCGTTTTCAAAAAAATGTGTACCCCCTTCGTGGAAATAAAAATGTAGTTTCCTCGTTGAATCTCGATTTTATACAAATTCCTGGTCCGGGTATTTAAATTCATCCGGTGGTCCACGCATAATTGTGCCGTGTAATTTTACCGATTTAACGAGGGGATACCCTCGACCGGATATTGTCATTGCGGTGATACATTCCACGGCAAACTGACACAAAAATTGCCCCTAACAATTCGGTACAATTTGACCGGCAACAAAGGGCCCATGACGATTCCATTTCTCTATTTGATTGACGACTGAAAATTTCATGGAATTTCCTGCGCCCATGTGTGTGTGTGTGTGTGTGCGTGTAGCCATGCACGTGGAATTAAGTCATTAATTGTGTATAATAGAAATCGTAGCACGAATGAAATCATACTTGCTCAAGTTTGATAATAACGTAGCAAATTAATTTTTTTTCTGTGATAGTCCTTTTTTACTTATGCTCCCCATATTTGTGTATAATATGTTCCTAAATTTTTAAACAGTTGTGATATTGTAATTTTCTTATGAACTTATGGAGTTAACCTTTCACGGTGGTATTCGTCTAACTCAGGTTTTTATCGCTCAGTTTTTGACCAATTTTGAATCATATTATAGGATAGAATATTCTGTAATAAATTTCTTTTTTTTTAGTAGTGTTTTTTCTTTTGTTTATTGGCAATACCGATAATGCTGGTTGAAATTATTTTACATTGGACGTAAACGATAAATTTATAATAAAAAAGCTAAATATCTACTTCATATTTAACCTTCAGCTGGTAGAATTTGAACGACTGAAAAATCCTTATATTATCATTTCTTTTTTGTTTTTTTAACACATTGACTGCCACAGTGAAAACGGACGTGTGTAGTCAGACACGATAAAATCGTAATTATTAAGGGTGCAGTCGATTAATTTTTCAAATTTAACCTTTCAATTCGATAGCTAGCATTATTAGTTTAATGTTAACGCTATCCGTGGAGTATTTAATCATTTCTTTTGGTAATTATTTGATTTTAAAAGATTTCGGGTGCCGGTCACCGGTGACCCCCGTGGCAGTCAACGTGTTAATAATTTTTAAATGAAAGTTCTCATTAACACATGACATTAGAAAGGTACAAAGTTCAATCTAATTAAAAACTACCAAGGTATTTAACCATAAAAGATACTTCAAGACCCTACCATATCAGTTAATGGTCAAAGTGAAGTTTTTAAGATCCTGTAAAATATTTCTTATATGAAAATAGTAAGTGTTTGAAACGATATTGTGATGTGGTAATTAAAAGTAGACACGCGTTAACGAAAGGTTAAATGTATTTACAGAAATTTCACGTGTCTATAGAAATTTGATTGTTGTTCGTCTAAAAAGGTCACTGGTCTCTCCAGCTAACCAGTCAAGGATTATTTATTGTCCGTTCATCTTGTGCCCAGTCATCGACCACTTTGAACGACATCTCCAGTAGCCAAGGCCCCATAAACTTTACTATTTAGAGAAGAGAGGTTGTTCTCGGGGAGAATGACGTCGAGTGGTCCATTACGAGTTAAGGGGAAAGCGTCGATGGTCGTTATCCGTCGCTTGTCCTATTCCTTTTTCGACCTGTTCGTTTCTAGCAACTAAGGGAGAGCCTCCTACCAAATTCTCTCCCTTTTCGTGGAAGCTAAAGGACTTTGCTAACCTTCCGTTGGTCGTTTCTTCTCCCGTTCGTGGCTGTAATTAGACTGCTCTCCAACGGAGGATGCTCTCGGTTCGACCACGGCAACCCTTAGCAATCTCTTCATAATTCCCGAGGTCTTATCCCGCAGCTTTCCTCGCGAGCAAACAGATCTTAGATGGAGTGTGGGGAACCATGATAAAATTAAGGGCGAACGTAGTTCGTTAACGGGCTCACGGGACCCTTCTTCCCTGTCGGTAAATGCTCTTCGAGAAGTCTGGAGAGTTGAGAGAGGTGCATTACGATGTTTGCCTTTGCCTTGCCGGACGTTGTTGCTCAGACGTTGAAGTAACGCTTCTCTGCCATTTCGCTTCCGTTTAAATGGCGCCCGTTTTTTTTAGATTTATCTTGTTCTAGAGCCTTGCGAACCGACACGTGTTCGATTTCTTTCTATCCGTTATTGTTGAAGAGTGAAATTGCATCGACTCGTTGAAGCAACTTGACTTTTAAAGTAATAGTCGTAACCTCTTTTGCACTTTATATCATTGCGTCAATTATAGACTAATGGAACAGATACTATATTCTAGAATCTCACTGCAATTTACAAACATAGGTACATATTTCTGAAAATACTTCGATCACTATAGTCTTATTGACTGTAATGATAGTTAACCTCGTATGTCAATCGGAGCTAAATATTTGTTACCGCACCGAAAATTGCAATATTAACACTTTGTCTGCCACAGTGAAAACGGACGTATGTAGTCAGACACGCTGAAATTCTAATTATTAAGAATACAATCTGTTAATTTCCTGATAGCTAACAAAGATTGTCAGCTTAACATTAACGCTAATTATTTGATTGTAAAAAATTTCGAGTACCAGTCAAAGTGTTAAATATAATTTACAATCCTTAACCGTGTCAATTATGATTAGAATTAATCGTACTAAAAATACAATTCAGATATCACGAACGTAGAACAATACGCCAAATGATTAAATATAAAAAGTGCCTATCAAATTAATTTTAACGCCCAAAAATAATCTAATATTAAAGCTTACGGAAGCATTTAGCGTTAGAGACGGCCGTGACAAAAGGGTTAATCCGAAATCGGGTTTCGGTCGCTGTTAAGCCGTCGTCGCGTATGTGCAACTTTTCGAAAAGTCCTTACGAACTTTGTCTGCCATTGCTTGTTGCAGTTGTCCGCCATCGTCGATGGGATTTACGCCGAACACGGGCACACCGCGGGCTCGTTCACGCATTTGGCGAGCGATCGTCTGCTGGTAGGCGGAGGCGCAGACGCCAGATCCCTGCAGGGTGCCAAAGGAATCACCAACTTCGTCGGATGCCTGAGGAAGGTAAGCGATCCTTTTCCAGGATCGACGTGATCCGCTTTGAGATTTTTATTTTGCTCGAGACAGACGCGCGCAAAGTAACTCAGAAAGCATGGGACAGGTTAAGGGATGTTTCTGGAGTGAAGATCTTGTTTTTTATATTAGCTGGTTCAGTTTTTTTACAGTTATAAATGCTAGATCAATGTTTCTCAAACTTTTTGGTCCGCGACCTCCCTTTATTACGGGTATTTTAGCGATCCATAGTAAATTTACAAAATATTTGAAAGAGAGATTGATTCGTAACCAATTTTTCTGTGGCCCTCCTGAGGATCGATCGAATAAATTAAAATGATTTGCTTGAGGATTTTTATTTAATGAAACAAAAGTAACCGCTATATCTTCTCTACGCCAACATCATTCATATCACATTATGCAGTTTTTTAAGCCCTATATCTTTTGTAAGTAACATTTTCTCGTATTGTTTGAAAGAACCAAGATATTTAAGTGGACAGTGTTTGTGGGACACGGTGTATGTGGGAAAGGGTGTATGTTTCTTCAAATTTTTTCCAAAGCGTGAGAAAAGCGTCGCAAATGATTATAAGTATTTTCAATTTAGTATTAAAATTATACTCGAATGTCACGTATGAATTGATACAATACATGTTTGACATTTTTATTTATATCAACGTTTATCTGTGGTGACGTATCATGATTGACGCTATGATGGATTACAGTAATTTCTGCATACGAGTAGAATTTAATTATTGACCTTTGCCAGTTAATATTAATTTGTACGCGGAAAATGAACATTGTACATCGCAGAATGTAATGGGGGTGTGTATATTGTGACATATGATAATCATCTTTTTTTATTAAAATATGGAATTCACAAAGAGTAATTATTACATATCAAAGTATGCTTTTGCATAAGAATCTGATTAAATTAATTCAGAAAACTAGGCGGGAAAAGTCTCGAAAAATTATATAAAAGTTGTTTCGATCAGTAAATTCTTATAGTTATTTAATACACAGCTGATTAAGTCGCATTTCGATCATGCCATTGTGCTCACACCGAAATTTTCAGTCGATTTTATATATAACTTTATTCGACACGTTATTATATTATTCATTTGGCTGGATTGTCGTTGCCCCAGACTCCACCAGTTAACACGTTGAATGCCGCAGGGGGCACCGGTGACCGACACCCGAAGTTCTTCACAATTAAATAATTAACAAAAGAAACGATACAATAAACCGTGGATGGCGTTAATATTAAGCTAATAATGCTGGCTATCAAACTGAAAGGTTACATTTGGAAATTAATTAACTGCATCGTTAACACGTTGGCTACCACCGGGGGCACCGGTGACCGGCACCCGAAATCATTTAAAATCAAATAATTACCAAAAGAAATGATTAAATAAACCACGGATAGCGTTAACATTAAGCTAATAATGCTAGCTATCGAATTAAAAGGTTAAATTTGAAAAATTAATCGACTGCACCCTTAATAATTAGGATTTTATCGTGTCTGACTACACACGTCCGTTTCCACTGTGGCGGTCAACGTGTTAATAATTAGGTTTTTACCGTGTCTGACTACATACGTCCATTTTCACTGTGGCATTCAACGTGTTAAGGAATATTTTAGGCTTTATAGTTCGCCGAACGAAGTTTTGGAATATTATGAATTTATTATCAAATCAAGACGGTGCATATCAAATTTTCTTGCTAATTGTCTATTAAGTTATTGTAACAGTAATTGTCGGTACTCGTGAAATTGAAGGGAACAATTTGGTTAGATAAAAAGTCCGTTGGATAACGAGCGGACAAACCGCCCTAGGTACTGCTTTTAATTCATTAACCCCGTTCCTTTTGTAACTTACTACCGTGGTCGACAAGTTTGAACTCCGTCATCGTAGCAATTACCTTAATACGAAAATTATAGCCACTCATTCGCTTTGTACACCGTATATGGATTGTGACCTGCTGGTATGTAATTGTTTCAAGCGCCATGATACGCCTTGTTCCTTCCAATTTTCTTTTAACACCTACGATTCAAATGCGACGAACCTGACTGGTATTCTTGGTACAATTTGGTGCATTTTTATATTTATTGCCAAGTTATTTTACACTGTTTAGAATATTATAACGTCAAACAAAGATTTAAATAATTTACCTGGTATTGTGGATCAGTAATAAAATATTTATTTGTAATTTTATTTGTCAATATTAAAATGATAATACAGACAGAGTAAATTCACAATTTCACCCATTACTGCAGTGAAGATACAAAAATCCTTTTCCATGAAACGTTCCAATAATAATTTAAAATTTCGACGCGCATTATTTCATTTGCATTTATACATTCGGTATATTAAAACGGTTAATGCGCAGAACGCCATCAATGTCTGATCTGATATTATGCAGAAATTGTCACAATCGCAACATGAAATGATGATGAAATATTCATGGGGTTCGTTTAATCGCTGAAGTTTCAGGAAAAGAGCGGATTGCTTCGTTAGTTGCAAACAGCGAAGCAATAAAGTATTCGCAAACGTTACGAAGTAAAATTCTGAACGGCAGGGGTTAACCGGAGCCATCGTTCTGTGGATATTGTCTCTTAAGTAGTTTGGTCGGTGTCCTGGTGTAGATTCGCGTAGCATGCAAATAGAAGTCGCCGCGAGCTTCCTCGCCGACGCCGATTTCTTGCCGCAACTTCCTACGGAAACAATTATGGAAACAAAATTATCCCGCGTCCGACTAGGAAATGTGGAAACTTGGTGGGATCGCGGTCTGAGAATTTATTAATTGACGATTTCGCTGGAGTTGGATGCTGAAAGGGAAGATTGCTTCCTTGGTGTCGTTTACGAAGTTTGAAGACTAATATTAACGGTGTTCGGAGAACTGTTTAATTTAGTAAATGATATATTATTAATTCAATTTCAGTTACAGTTATCACTTCCAGATATTCAAATTGAACCATGTTTTTATAATGTTAACTCTTTGCGCTCGAAGCATATTTGGATGTAATTAAATCGAGATAATCGTTCCAGTCAGGCTTTCAAAATCCAAAAGCACTATTTCAGAAGAAAATTGCCACGAATGCTCGAGAATCGTTAATTTTCTATATTCTATTATAAACAAAGATTAAATTTCACATTTTTTAATATTCTGGTAAATTCGAGCGCAAAGGGTTAATATTAACACATTATCTACCGCTTTAGAATGGAAAAGTAAGCCCTACTATTTTAAAATTTGATGGTAATTGAGAATCAGGGGGAATAATCTATATTTTCCATTTATTCTCGATCGTAGCACGCTTAACTTTCATTATTTCAACAGTGTTATAGACGAAAAAAATAATAGTCAAACGTTTGTTAATTGATTTTCAGTTATCAGTGGGTAGTATCGAAAAGCCTATTAGTAGGCTTCCGGTAGATAAAGTGTTAAGATTCTTATTAAGATATTATTATGGTCTTTCTAATTAGTAATTCGTCGAAAATTATAGTTTAATTTTTTTTTTATTATACAAAGCGATTGAATGTTATAAAGGTCATAATAAATATAAGTCGTAAAATTGTCTAAGTTACAAACAATGTTTTATTTCGATTTTTGTGGAACCATGTATTTTATTGTTTTGTGTAACATAAAGCAACGAGGATGAATTTTTACGTTACTCACGAAAACTTATTTTATTTCGTATGCGTAAGCATAATAACAAAAATAAATGTCGTTCAGCAAAATAAATTCTACAAAATTTGATAGTTCACAAGACCTGAACTCCCACAAGCGAAATTTTCAAAAAGCTCCTCGAGAGAGATGAATAATTCCGGACCGTCTAAATTTTCATCAACGCGTGTCGAGTCTCACGGAACACGTTTTCCTATTCGTTAGAACCTGGTATACCAATAAAACGAAAAAAATCATCAGAAACAACTTCCCCTAACGTCTACCCGTTAAACATCGATTCAAACAGGCCTTGGCGCATGATAATGGAAAATATCGTGCAGGGGAGAAAGGTGAAATATTAAAGGCACGTGCGTTTGTCAAGAAAATTTATACGGCACCGTACTCGTCCGCCCTCTCCTCCCCTCTATTTTTCTCCCCGAAACCGAAATAAACAGCTGGTTCGATACGCGGGGAAAATTCCACCAGTCATTCTTTTCTTCCTCTTTTTTCTTTTTTACAAACAATGCCGAAAGTTTCATTTTGCACGAACGAGCGTCGCTAGATTTTCGGCCAATCAGAGTAGTTTGTCATTTCTATCCGTGGATATTGCTGTTTGCTCGACGATGGGAACGTCATAGTGATATGTATAATCGATACTAGGATCGGGACGATCGAATAATCTGGAAAATTGGATGATATTTATACGACATTGTTGACGGGCTGGGCTGAATCTGGCTTTGTGTTTACCGGCCATGGTTGTACACCTTCTTGTGGGTAAACATTGTGAAACAGTTTTCGGAGGAAAACATTGATGAACAGTCACTGATGCGCAGTAAACGATGTTTCTTCGTTTTGGAAATGTTGCCGGTGAAACGAGAGCATATCTGTGGTCAGGTAATTGAATTTTCCGATTTGTTTATTAACACTAACAAAAAAAAAACTAGGGATATTTTATATACATTTATCATAAATTAGGGGGCGACGCTTTTTTGATGTCTCAGGCGCTCAGGAGCGGATACTTTGCGTTTTGAGGTTGCTGGGAATCAAATTACATGAATAATTTTACGACCTTCTTTGAATCTCGTCGGGAGTAAATTTAGTCCGTCCAGGACTGAAAGTGTTACAAATTAAATAGAACAAGAAATATGAAATAAAACATAAAGGGGCTTCCCAGTAGAAGAAGATAATTAATTTTGGCTTAATTTAATGAGTAAATAGATCAGCGCAGTAAATAAATATTCTTTTCTACTGTTTACTGCATTTCAAAGTCGATTGCATTTCTTTTTCTTTCCATTGTTTTTTTAACCATCTTTTTGATGCAGTTCGAAAGATTAAATTAAATAGGAAAGGTGTAATCATTTAGAATTATAAATCATTAAGAAACGACATAGTCAATAATTACTGTATTGAATATTTCAAAGTATCGCTTCATTTATCGAACTGCCTCGATCATCTTTTTTTTTTTGCTTTTCGGCTAATAAGCGATCGATCGATTAATTAAGCTGATTACGTTGTTCTCACGGACGATGAAAAAGGGGATGATCGTAAATCTGATTGAAAAACGCCGAAATTTTAACCGGCGCGGTTTTAACGATCTCGGTAAATAATGTGTCGGCCTCCCTCGCCGCGGATGACTCGCGATTCTCCAGTTCGATAAACGATATAAATCTTGGCTAATGCGTAATTACTATGTTAATGCGTACGTTAATAATCGTGTAACTGGATTTATCTTTCAATTAGACCTGTTCACCCTGCGCGAGTAAAAATACGCGAAATCGAATTCTATTTGTACAATTTGTTGTTACGAGACTGTTGTAATTCTCTTCATTACTCCTGATAGAATTTCATCCGCGATTTTTGTCGAGTTTATTAACAATCGAATTTTCAGTTTTTAAAAATTGGAAAATTTTACAATTAATTTCACAACAGAAATATTGTATTTTTTCAATAGACAGTTTAGAAACTTGAGAACTCCGAAATATTGTGTCTTTAGTTTATTTCTCAACGACGTTCATATATATACGTTCTTTTGTATATATTCAATTTTGCTGTGTAATCATCTCAACTTGAATACAATATTTCTGTCGAATTCCCCTTGCCAGTTACTGGAAGACCAGGTAAAATCGTTCATGATTCGGTAATAACCAGTGTCGATTCGTTCCCTCGATTTACATGGCGATATTAAATCCGTCATACAGTATCCAGTGGGATCGTGTTGCCCGGGGATGTAATGAAAATCTTTTTCCGCCCTTTTTGCAGGTCGAATTCATCGCAGAGGGGGTGAAAATGGAGCTGATCGAGGCGGCCAGGAGCGGAGCAGCCGGCACTGCCGCCTGGGGCAAAATGGATTTCCACTGTCGGGAGCCCAGAGCTTCGGACCCAATCACCTTCACCACAAGGGACTCTCATCTGGTGAGTAATCTCGACGCGTTACAAAATCTATGAAATTCAAATAGCCTGGAACTTGTCGATTAATTTCACGTCTATCCGAACCGTTGAACTTCCAGTTGAAATTCGGTTTTAACGGCTAGAACAACGTGTATGCTTTAATCTTTTGTTATCGTGCTTTCCATTGAATGTTGATTGAAATTTACGAAAGCGACTTTTGAATATATTGACGTTCTAAAAGTATTCGAAAAGGTGCTCCGAAGGATTTTATATATTTCGATGAATATAGGATGAATAATTTTTGGAACATTTTGTAAGTAAAAATTGAGAAACAATTTTATAAATGACATTATTGATGCAATCAAAAATTTTTAATAAACTTAATTAACCACAAGGAACTAATGACTACAGTCCATTTTAAATTACACTTATCTTTCGCTTTTAACGAGGAAAATCAGCATTATATGATATTTACAGACAAATATCATTTTTATTATTATTATTATTATTTGCTTTAATTCACAAAAGTAAACTGTTCAATTTTATGCCTTTTTATATATTTTTTCTAATTCGTCAAAACTTACTCTTTTTGGAAAGAAGCCAAAATGAATATAATAGAATTTATAGATCAAAATATATAACAGGTTTTAATTACATATTGAAATAATTAAAGACGCGAAATCGCCGAAGGGAAAGAAGTGCAATAATTAATTAATGAAATTAAATGATTGATCTTTCCACGGTGAAAACGTCAATTATTCAAATATCAGTGAATGTTGCGAATTGATTATTATTGGAAGAGGGAAGGAATTGAACACAGGATATTTATAATTCCGTGGATCTCATTTTAAAGCTGTTTGTGTTACGACGTTAGCTCGTCCCACGTATAAACAATATCGTTCTTCTTTATAATGGATTATGCTTGCAGAACATAAAATTGAGCAAGAAATTTTTATGTTTCATCGCTTAATTTTCATTATTTCAACAGTGTCATAGACGAAAAGCTGATAATTAAAGACATACTAATCAGTTAACAATGGTTAACATTGAAAACCCTATTAACAGGCTTCCGGTACATAAAGTATTAATCTCATAAGGATCCATTCTAGAAGTCGCAAACACTAAAAAGAGATTTAAAGAATCTTGATCTTTTCAATTTATCATACCGGTTTCCCCCTTAACCCGTTATACACTCGTCCAACTTTCTATCATAAATTCAAATTTTTAATTATTAAATAAAGTACCGAGGTGTATTTCCAGAAGCAATTTATCGTTTGTTAGAAAATTCAGATCGCAGAAGGTGAACTTAAGTTGACATTGAGCAACGAACGAGTTAAATAACAGGAATCGTAATTGCTTGGACTTATCGGACGCGAAAATTTAAACAGAGCCGGGTCTGAATTACTCGATGCTGGTTGCATTCCGAGGTACAGAAAGCCCCTGAAATGCCATTTTCTCTTTAGTGCCTGTAGGAACGACTGATGACTCTTCGTACGATGATTGTCGAGCACGTTTCACGGTATTTGGTCCATTCTCTGTACGTTCTCGCAGTGTTTCTCAAACTTTTGTCCGGAATACCTAGCTACCACAGTTGTCCTCGTGAAATTCTCGTTTCAGGAAAGCCTCGTTTATATACGTATACATATATACACACGTACATGTATATATTTGGCTATACCACTTGAATTTCTAAGAGACTTGATGTTTAATTTATGTGTTACCCGAGTTTAATGCGAGACCATGATTATTTCGAACGCGCCGAGTTTGAATTTAAAGTAGAAATTTTGTTATTTTGAAATCGTGGGATTTTCACTTGAAATTGTTTCGAGATTTGAATATTATTTCATATTTCGTGCGGGAGAGAGAATGTAACGTGTCGAGAAAGCTTTTTGTATATTTGATGATTTCGGAACTTAACGCCACCGAATCTGGTATTTAAATTGAAACTCTGTTTAAAGATTAACGTATTGGCTTCGTGGATTTTGAATGATTTAATTCAGAGAACGATCTTATGGTATATTTAGTACGTGATGGTTGTTGAATATTAGAAAGCTTGATATTCCATTCAGTTATTGAAATTTAATGGAGAATATTACAGAATCTTTGACGTGCCTGGAGATCGAATTCGAATCTAAGAATAATTTAATTGCGAAATGCAAATTCACTTTTCATGAATTTAAGGTAAATCAAATGATCTCAAGCTACATTCCTTGCTTTATGTTTTCATAACTAGCTTTATGTTTTCATTGAAGCGGATACCAGTCGCGAGATAAACTAATACTCGAGTATATTATGAAGCTCATTGTCAGTTATATGAATTAATTGGAGGTTAGAATTATAACAAAATTAAATGAAACAAGATAATTTAATGTTATTCTTGCATATGTTCAGTCTTCCTTCTTTTTAATAAAATTAAAGAAACTTGTGTATCTGCAATTAGTTTGTTATGTAAATCGGATAATTATTTTTGTGTAATTACATTTCCCCTGTAAAAAATCCATCACTCATATTATTAGAAATTTTATAATACAATACACTGTAAAAATAATAAATAATATTCATTGCCAATTAATGAACCTTTCAACAGCTTCGGCTTAGCAACCAAAATTGGACCAATTTGACTCGGAATCAAATTCTAAATGAAACCTTTTCACATTCCTTAACTTTCTCGCAGAAGCGAATAATCTCGTCAAAACTGAGTAAATTTTGTACAATTGATATTCAAATAGAAATCGAGTATACGTTTCGTTCTCGTAACTTTACAAATTTCGTGGAATGGTTACATTTGTCCAGCATTGTCCAGAAAAAAAAAAAATACGAGGACGACGAAAAGTTCTCGAACGGCAGAATAATACCTTCGAAACGATACGAGTAAAAGGGTCTCCTTCGAAAATTTAGTTTTCCCAGGCGGTTAGAGGGGACGAAGAAAAGTTTGAGAAACTCTGCGCTGCCGAGTCACGCGTAGTCTTGCTTTTAGAAACCACGAAACGTCGTCGTTATCATTGCAAATCCTTGTTAGCCCATCTATCCCTGGGAAGGTGCGCGCCAAGCGGAATGAAAGGGGTGCAGAGCGTGAACTAGAATAGGGAGGGATGAGGGTTCGTTGGATATATGTTCCCTCGAAGCACATTTCGCAGTCCTCTTGTCGATCCTTGTTTACGAGCACGACCCGTTCGTGGATTATGGTGACCATCGACGCACTTTATAGTCTAACGCCACCGAATACTGCATCGACTATCGACTTGCTTCTCTTGTCGGTTCACGATTATCGTTCCACATTAATTCCTTGATAATCGAGGGCCGACTGATAAACTGACCTGTAGTAACGTTGCACAGAATGTGTAACAGGTGGAAGAGTTAAAAGAAATTAGGGAGGAACGGGGATGAATCGTTCGAGGTTTAAGGAAATTTTGAGTTTCAAGAAACTTTATTTTTTTCATAGGAAAATATATTAGATTGTAACTTGGAACGTAAAATATTGCGATATTGCAGCGAAAGGAAATAGGCATTAAGAATGCGTAATTTTTGAATTTTTATATTTTGTAATTCCCGCCTTAGGGAAGTTAGCTGAGAGGGCGACATGCGAAACTACAGCTCTAATAGAGGAAAAGAATGAGTGATACAATTAAAGAACCACAAAAGTGTCCATTCTGAATACTACTTAATACTACTTCTGAATACTACTAAGACTGAATACTTACAGTCTTATACTAATTAAAATCAAACCACGGCTCCTTTGTTCACGATTTTATCGACCGTATAACCAGACGGGAGATTATTATATTCCTGTTGTTTTCACTTGGGCAGAGGTGTGAACAAGTTTAAATACATACCATAAATAGATCATTTGTTATTAAAAGTATAAACACTCGTTTCTGACTTGTCAATGGAGCAGGCTGTAAATAAAATATTTCCAAGTGTTCAAATTATTGTATTCTCCTGCAATAAAATGACGGATTTTGTACCTTTCGACGATTGATTATTATTTATGGCTGCACCAAGTATTCAATGCGAATAGAATCGTATAGGAAATAATTTTATACGATTAAAAAAAAAACCGCTTTGGACTCATGCAGACTCATGTTACAACCCAACAATATTTTATGATCACTCAGTGTACGAAATTTTTTATTCCAAATGTTCGGTGCATTTCGATCATCGACTTCAGATAAAGAATATAAAGAATATACACTCGACGCCAACATTAATACGAGTTAAATATCAGTTAACCCAATTGCAAAGTATTGATCGCTGTTTACCGATGTTCGTTATCCTAACTCAGTGCTCTCACGACCATTAGTAAATTAAACTCCAGTATATTCTTTGATAAAATTCAGTGAACTTTGGAGAACATTTAAATTGCACACCAAGTATTATTTGTAGCCTCCAGAATCGGAAGAGATATTTAGATGGTCTTATTTAATCGGACCACCCTGTATACGATCAGGTGGTAATAAAACTTCCAAAGCGAAGCAAGAGGGTGGCAGATGGAGATGATCGAAATAGATTCGAGGGGTTGGCAAAATGTCCAGGCCATTCGGCTGCCGGAAGTGCAGCCTCGTGACAACGCGTGCGTTTATTCGTCAGGATCGTCCGCAGGGATCCTTCGATCAAGATTCACCGATCAATTTATTGCGACAAAAGAAATTAAATAGTCTTTCGCTATTCATTTTGTAGTCCGAAGTTTGTTAGATTGGCGAAAAATTGCTTGCGGTTTTAGTTAGTTCGGACATTTAAGGTAAATAATTCAATTAATCCCTTGACGTGTCATACAATTTCATTTCATGCGCCATTGTAGACTTTGACGTCTGCGAGACGTCAGGAACTGTCTCCGGCGAACGCCGTGGAGCATATTATTAGATTATTCAATTATTTCACTGGTGCGTCGATTCTGTTTTGTTTAGTGTTCTAGATGCTCCCCCTCCATCCTTCTCAAATATAGCAATGCAAATTTCAAAATGAAATGTTCTGTTTCTAAGCTTGCACGCAACTGTTATAACAATAAACGATTATAAACTGTACAAGAGACTTTTATAAGTATCTCAGAATTTTTTATGATTTTTTAAAAAGAGTTAAGTTAAAATTATGAACTTTCAAGTCAAAAGGAAATCCTAATTTTCTTTCTCACTGCAAACTTATGTATGTTACGATTCAATACAACACGTATCAAATTCAGTAACATAACGTCCAACAAAATTGGAAAGCAACGGTTGAATTAAAAATGATAAAATATGGTTCAAAGATTCATTTCATTTTGTGCAGTGTTCAATATTCTATCAAAAGTAGGGATTATATTATCTGAGTGTATAATGGAGTGTTCGATATTTAATGGGACGGAAAAAAGAAGTTAAATAAATCAGGCAGATCGTAACAGGGATTTGGAAGAATTACGCGAACGATCCGTCCAATTAATTCTACATCTCTCGGTACCGAAATTGAAAGCAGCGGCACGAAAATCCGCGAATAAAAAGGATATAACAGGACGTGGCCATCCACCATTGCCGTTCGATTGAAGGACTGTCTAATGGAAACTTAATCAAAAATTCGTTGCAGCCTTCTGCGAGAACGAATACATCCTCTGTAAATGTCAGAAATACCGTTTTTATGTAATCTTTCGTTGCAAACAATTTTCAAGCGACGAAATAAATCTGCGTACACATGAAGACAACTTTTTTTTAATAGTTAAGATATTTAAAATATTAAAAATTATAATATTCATTGTTGGTGAAACAGGAACTGAAAATCCTTATCAATTCAGTACTCTTCTTAATCTTATTAAAAATTTGTTAGCATCGCTATCGAAGAATAAAAGTTTACACGTCCATTAGAATGGTTTATTGAATTTATGGGGATAAATGAAAAAAGCTAAATTTTAATGGTCTTTAATGGTAGAATTTTCACCAACAAGAGGATAAACAGTCGTAGAAATATACAAAGCCTGCAAAGAATGCTTTTCTGAAAAAGGGCAACGAATAATTATTAAAAAGAGAATTATTTTTCAAAGTGTAACCAGTTTGTCCCGTTTCGTTGTGCAGAGATGAAACTATTTCCAGAGCGGACAGAAAAGCGACTAAAAGAGACTAACTGAATTTCATTTTTATTTTGCCTTTTAAGAAAATTTCGTTGGGAGTAATTTGCATAGCTTAGACAACGAAGTGTCACCGTGTAAAAAGGTGTTGCCTCGTTTTCAGAGGAAATTCTTTTTTCCAAATACCTCGATGCATCAGTCTTTTTTTTTTTTACTTATCTTTCGTTTGTGAAATATTAATAGCCAATAAAATTGATTGGCAATCAAAGTATTTGATAAATTAACTGTTGTAAAATGTTACAATTTTTTAAATACTGTTAAAGCTACTTTTATAAGAATCGTATTTTTTTTTTTTTTTTTACTAGTTGCATTTTAGTAGAAAATTTGAAATTTTTATCCAGCATTCCATAGAACTTGGGTCAGTTATTATTTTGAACTTTGTAGTAGCAAGATTTTTAAATCGATGCGTGATTAATGTCAGTTTTTATTAGAACAAAATTAAAAATAATGGATCGGTTAATAAATACTAAATGATTGATCGATTGCTGAAAAATAGATATTACAAATGAATTATTTAATAGGAACAGAGATTCTATCAAAAATTTTAATAATTGACACGACATTTACTAAAAAGTATATATTTAAAGTCTTAAAGATACTTACTATTATTTCTATTATTTATAATATGGTACATTTTTTTATCAATAATTTTAATAATTAACACAATATTTCTTAGATAATATTCACATCTTAAGGAAACCATTATTTCTAACATCCATGATATACATATTTTAAAATTCAAATTCTCTATTCAGAATTTTAATACCCATTTGAAAAAATATCTGCAGACTCAAAAAAGCCATCATTTGTAATAATAATATAAAGTAAAATGAATTCTATCAAAATTCTGGACAATTAAATTATTCAACAGTTAAATATTTTATATTCCTCTATAAAGTGTTATTGTTTTCCGTTTAATCGGTTATACCGTTGTTTTCTGATTAATTAACGAAAAATGATGCTAATTACTGGTTCCTGGACAAACAAGACGTGATTAACAAACTTTCTATATCCCTTGTTCGAAAATATCATTCCCAGGAGCAAGCGCGGGGAACTATTTCTTTTTTGTTTTGAAGTTTCGCGATAAGTTGAAAGTAGAGTTCGGCACCGTGGTTAAATCAACTTTTATAATTCATGACATAATTTTTTGCAGCTTTCAAAGTTACGCTACTTGAACAAGGCTTTGCACGAGTCTTCCTTGCTCGAAGTTCAATTACGAGCCTCGTAACTTTCCAACGCTTATCATACTCACGAATGTAATTACACAACGTCTTAAGCGCACCCCATAAAGGAAAATAACATCAAGCCTTTTCTTTTTTCAAATTAGTGGATTAACGGGGAATAATGTGCAGGTACGAGGTGTCGTAATTTACGTCAGTTTCGTCGGGAAAATTTTTATGAAGATTGCCTCTTACTTTTTAAGTCCTTTTGCTATTATTTCAATTTAATTTCTTCTCGTTTCTTGACTTGTAACGTTGTAAAATACAAACGTATAATTTAAAAAATAAGAAACTTATTAACTCCCCAGTAAAATTATTTTTCATGGCCTAGAATATGTGTCTTGTTCGTAAATTTTAATTTCAATCTCCAGCACTTCAAAAATTATAAAAATTCCAAATGCTCAGATAGGCTATATTAAATATAGTTATTATATTTCTATGCCTGGTTAATTTAAATTAGCATCGTTGTTGGTTGCCCGTTTGATCAGATTACGTTGCAATATGATGAACTAACTAATCAGCGAAAGTAAGAGTTACCGACTTGTCTCGAAAGTCGCACGTTTTTCCGATCTACGCAGGAAAGTTGGACTGCTTTTCCCGTCTCTCTTATCGGACAGTCGGCAGTTACCGATAATTAAAACGTGTCCTCTCCCGTGTCCATTTCCACGTCTGGTCGATGCTTCTGGGATTCGACGAAGAAACGATCCGATTTGAGTCTCGTCGATCGATTTTTGTTTCAATTGGAAACTGGAAAAAGAAAAAGGTGCTGGACTCGTTACTTTCCTCTACTGTTTTCTACCGAGATTAAGTAGGAGAGTGAGAACAAGTTGATCGTTTTAACTGGTCGTAAATAAAATTTTAATTAAATACGTCAATTTATTTATTTACGAAGAAACGGAAAGGTAGAATAAATATTGTGGTATCGGTGATTTGAAATATGTATATAATATTTAATTACGTATAGTTTTATATATGTAATATTTCAATAATTATTTAAATTATTTCATTTTTTATTCAGAACGCAACCTCGGTTAGGCGAGCAAGGATACTTTTCAGAAAGTTTAAAATGAATTATAGGACACGTTAAATACAGGATGACACATTTGAGATTTCGCACTCAATTATTTTCCAAACTAATAACTCGTTTCGAATCAAACTTTTTCTGCTCGAATATGAAATACTAACTTCACAATCTTTTGGATAATAATTTTTTTTTTAAATCATTAATATTTATCGAAATAATTTCTTAATATGTTTTGTCAAATTAGGCAGCCTCTTTTCTGTCCCCTACTGTATCCGCTGAAACCGATGGGCAAATGTAACGTGTCATTTATTTTCGCTTTCATGTTGCTTATTTGTTTCACCATAATCCATCGAAACAGACCATCGCGATATCAATAAACTGGAAAAACATCGATCGACATCCGTCACCCCCTCCTTCACAGACACGCAACAATCCCCTCCCTCCTCTATCGTCGAGTTGCGACAACTTCTGTCATGAAAATAAAAAAAAAAAGAATAAAAAAAAATTGGAAAAAATCGCCAACGTCGGATTTCGAACAATTTCACCATAGATATTTTCGTACGATGGACGTAATTCCGGTCGGGTGATGTACGCGGCAATGAAATCGATCGCCGGTCCCGGCACGGCTCATAAAATATCTATAAACCAAGTTTCGGCCACCGAATTGAACGGCTGCGTAAACGCCGTATTTTCGAGACCAGTCCGTGTGACGTTTTCGTAATTGAATCATACTTCCGGTTCACCACGACGCTTTTACAGCTGTGTCATAAATAAAGGACGGGCCTGATGAAACTTTGAGACCGTTCCATGCGTCGGAACCACCTGTATAATATTTATTTATTATACTTTCTTTTGTAAAATTAGTAACACCACAAGAAAATCTAACTCTTTAGCTTTAAAAAAAAGCTTCCCGTTTGAAATTGCATAAAGTATTTTATACATATCAAAGTTAATTTATGACCTAGTTTTGGTTAAACATAGCAACAAAATAAAATATTATCGGAGACACAGCCTCGTAACTTTCAGTCCGACTGGAAAGTGAAAACGAAGGAAAAAAAGGAAACTGAACGGAAAAGAGGTAAAAAAGGAATGTTCACGAGTGTTAATCTCCAGAAAATGTTTCGTTCCAATTAAGTCGAGATCCATTGAAGGCAAGGGGCGTTTCGAGTGTTAATTGTGAGCAGTTTTTGACTTTCGAGACTTTCGTAAGAGTAAATAGGCTGAATTTTAATTAATACGTGCACCGTTGCCGGTAATCTCTCTTATTATTGTCAACGAATTTTTCATCGTGCGCGTAATTAACGAGCGTTGACTAATTAGCGGACGTTAAAAGTCATTTAATTAGGGGTGTGCACAGCGAAACCTAATTACATGGACTTTTGATTCGATCGAACTTCGATCCGACGGATATTCCATACTTTCTTGAGGATGATTTATATCGAAGAGCATTTGTCATTTTGTAATGTTAACATTCTTTCTTTCTTAATTATAATTAGTAGATAATTAACCCAATTGGAGAAGTACAAAATATTTTAGTATTGATCTTATAAGTTTGTATTCCGGATAATCAGCTGTTTGAAATTGAAAAATACATATGTTTATTTATGTTATAAACGTGGCTGTTATTTAGGTTTGGTATATTACTCCGTTTAATTACCGAAGAATCATATTTTATTTTAATGATCTGATAGGAACGAAATTCTCTACAATTCAAATTACATTTGTAATTTAAAATCTTGACATTGTTCGATCGAAATTTATTATTTTAATAACAGTCGGTAAGAAATTCTTATATTTAATCATCTAAAAATCCAAATCACAAATTATATAATTCTGAAGCATTATTTTGCTAACACTTCAACCCTTTCGCTCTGGTTGGAAATATTATATTTCTTCGATCAAAAATTAAATGAAAACATACTATATTCTTAGATATATCATCATAATCAAATTACCTTCAATCACTCAACTAAGACCCCACCGAAATAGATAACAGGTCCTTACAAAAATTTATACCTCGTCAAGTACCGTACGACCCTTAAATTATCAATTAAGATATTATTTCAAATAAAGGTTCGGCTGTTTGAATTTTGTATTATAAATCAGCACGTACATTTCTTGTGCGAAATTCATTATAACGTACGAAATACTGTAGCGGCAAAAATAATTATTTCATTTCCCAATGATCAAGCAATACGAGATAGGCAATCTCCAGTGGCGGACGGGGAAAATAGGTGCGCCCCTTTCGTCGCGCACTAGAAAACGAGTTCAATTAAATCGCGACACCCTTTTCGCCGTGGTGCAATATCGAGTATTTGCCAGCCGAGAGAATCGGCCATCGGGTCGAAAGGTCCTTCGGGGAATTTCGTGATCGCGCAAAAACTAATTATCCCGCGAACCTTTGCCGTGGCTATTTTGTTATTCGCACAATTCACCGGTACGAATATCGATGCGTTTCTCGCCAGAATTTTACCCGGCTGCAGTGCAATTCGAAAATACGACGATGAAAATGATCCGAGATGAAACTATAATTTTCAACGACGCGTGTTTCCTCGAAAACTGTTTCTTTTCTCGCTCGATTTACGGAAAGTTAATTGATACTATGATTGCTTGAAAATAAAAGAAGTTAGATTACAATAAGCTCGCTTCGTTTAAACTTTGTGCTGTATTTTTATTGACATCTCGGTATATTTTCTTTTTTAATGGATTGATGGTGAAAAGTAAAATTGGAATTAAAATTGACAAAACATCATATGATAAATTTCCAGTGAAATATATTTCTTCTTCAGGCTGATCGACAGAAAGTAATTAAGACTATAATTGACAGATCACATATTTCGTTCAAATGAAGCGTGCATGTGTCATGTTGTACTGAGTTTTATAATAATTGTTACAGTTAAAAATATCGATAATATGCGGTGTAGTTTTGGCAAACGGATTAGTAAAAAATTTAATAGCGTGGTAAAGAAAAATCTGGGTTACGATTAAATATAAAAATCCATAAAATAAACTTGGAGAGCTTCTGACGCGAGATTGCATTAAATCTCAATATTTTCCAATTACATTTCGCGGTACTGAGCGATCGTTGCTTTATAAATAATATTCTTAAATAGATGACACCGTTTTCGAAAAAGTCGTCATCGATCGTTCCAAATTTTTAACTTTACACGTCACGCTTCGTTTGAAATAACTTGTGAAATTTAAAAATCAGTACAATCTTAATTATACAGGAACGTTTAAACCGGAACAAAATTTCGATTCGTACCATTCTTAATTTGTATCATAATTAAATGTTAAAAATAATTTCATTTTATTTTATTTTTATTTTCAAAAATTACGTTCCTATTAAAATCGAACATTCGTTGCTGTTCCCAAGATGATCATCGTGCATTACAAAATCAGTTCGATGGAAGATTCGAAACGAAATAATATCGCAATGAACGCAGAAAATGAAAGAATAAAAGAAACGAGTCTCCGTCGTTTCGAGGACCGAAAAACAAAGTCGTTTCGTCGGGTAATAATCAGTAATTTACATGTTACGATCAATTAGACGCGTTATCAGACGGCCGGTTATTAATAATCGTTGGTTAAACAATTTCAGAATATTTTCGTAACGGAATATACCCATATTTACATGCTCCCGAGCGCGTCGATCGGCTTCGTTGTCGTTTGCACGGCGGTCAGTCTAATTGAAACTCGTTATATCCCGAATTACTCCCATCGCACCGGGTTCCCCGTTATCGCATTACCGATTTAATGTTCGTGTTTCGTTCGTTCGTCGGCGCTAACCTTTTTAACCAACCGAACGAATTCCATTGTTGCTCGATTTCGTACGCGCACACGCACGAGTTTAAACGTTCACCACCTTAATTTTCAGAAATGTACATCGTTCCAATTTGTTGCAACATCTGACCCACTCTTCTGCAAATTCCAATCAAATTTAACAATTGGCACCTGGAATTAAGATTTAATTAGTATGAATGTTAAATTCAAAGAAGAATTTTCTTGTATCTTTACAAATAACGAAACAGCTATAGATGGCATTGTATAAAATATTTATGATCAATTTGCATCGCGTTTGCAGGCTCGGTAATCGATGGATATCGTGATTAAAAATCGATTTCTCCTGCACAAACGCGACTCGATATTATAAGACAGGGAAATTTGTCGATCGGGTGAAAAATCGCTGGTTTTTACGCGGCTTGGCAAAATTTCGAAAGGCTAACACGAACTGAAAACCGGTGCAGCTGATTTTTTTTACGATGTACCCGCAATCCTTCGCTTCCTGAAAGCTTCTGATTTATCTGCCGGATTTTCCGTGCTCGCTCGTTTTCGTGCGTTGACGCACGACATCGCGCCGTTGTCCCGATTATTTATTATCCGGCTAACGAACGTTAACCGAACAGAAGGAAATCGGAAGTCGAAGTTTATCTGCGATACGAACGGCACGGTCAATCGACGAATGAGTTTTGTTGTTTCGAACGAGCATTATTTTTAATCGCGTATTTCGAGTAACGAATCGTTTCCAACGTTTCGATATCGTAGGAAACGTGTTGTTATTTTATATCACAGCCATATGAATTATTTCGATTGGTCGTGTGCAAATTTTGGGAATACTATTTAACGCTTTCAGTGGCACGCTGAAGCTGTTAAAAATGTAATTAAATAGTAGTTTTATTTTAATATATTGTTACTTCTATTATTCATAGCTTCAAGTATCTGACAGGAATATTTCCGGCGAAATAAATGAAAGAATTTTTAATAATACGAGTAATAGATTTCTTGGAAGTTCGAGTGGCAACCAAAGTGGCAGGCAAAGTATTAATCGTTTGCATTCTAGTCTACTTTTCCAGCAAAGCTTCCAAAAGTCAAATTCACTATTTTGGAAGGATGAAGTTACAAATGCTTATTTCCTTGAGTTTCTATATTTTGATATAAAGAAAACTTAAATTTTGCAGTTTAATATACTCTGGCGAATGAAATATTGAATCCAGAGGGTTGAAAATATGAGGTTGGTAGTGTACAGCTTTCAAATTCACCCTTTAACCCATCAGTACAATTCAACCTCTAAAATATTAAACCATTTTAAATTTCTTGAATACTATATTTTAAAAATGATTCAGAAAACCTAAATTTTCATTTCAAATAACTTTTGAATATCAAACCATCTAATTTAATTTTTTTATTTCACAATTTGATAACATATTAAATACTGCATTGTTTCACGTTTATAATTGAAACGTTGTTATTTTATATCAGAACGAAATAAATTATTTGAAAGCTCCTTGAAATTTGATTTTGAATTATTTAAAGCTTTGAACATCGAACATATGGTTTTGTAATATTATTTGCAATTTAACAGCATTTGCTTCGATCAATTTGTTCTCGTTTCGACTATTTCCTGCGAAATAAATCTGTCATTATGTTAAATGCGATAACGTGTCTATAGAAAGACAATTTTAATATTTCATCGAATTGCTGATTTTGCCCATTTAATATCATGAATTGTGACGTCCATTGTGATTATGGAAAGCCATATAACTAGTTATGCCATCTATGGTATCACTGTTCCGTAATTGCAACGACTCTCGCTCTTGTACTGATAATTAATCGTGTGCTGCAGACGTTTCCAATATTGTAACCTACGTGCTGATGAAACACAGATAAATTGTAAAAAGCAAACCTCAAATTCCAACATATTACGCAGGACAAATATTTTCGTATTAAATAAATAACTAAGGGAATACAGTTTGCAATATAGTATCCCAAAAAGTATTTCAGATACTATATTGCAAACTGTATTCCCTTATTTATTTAATTTGTCTTCAGATCAATTCTAGAGCGATTCGAATTGAAATTAAAAAAACAAAGAAATAGATTTAAACTATTTTTTTCCCCCCTAACTACTCGTCGTTTGCCCGTTACGCGTAGCGTGAACAAAAGCTACAGAAGAATCGTAAAATGCGAACGCAAAGGCTAAAAGAATAAAATAAACAATCGTTACGGATCTGTTGTCCGTTACCGGAAATATTTGTTGAAATTCCGATTCTTTGTAAACATATCCGCATTTTTTTTTTTTCATCCCCACGAAGCTTAAACAAAACAGAACGGTAAAAAAAAATATATAAAAAAGAAAAAGGAAACAAAATGCCAGTCGACGAACGTGACGAACTCGAAACATTCGAAAAATTCACCTTTTGTTCCGAGCGTGACAATGTAGACACCATCGTAAACGCTTCGTTCGCAAGGAATTCGAGATTCGATGGAAATTGAATAAAAAAATAGATGTTTTATTTTGCACATCAACGAAGATCAGAAATTTATTCTTATGGCGGTAAGAATAAAATTTGATGGTAAGGAAAGAAAGCACATTTTCAACCGAATATAAAAGTGTTGCTATAAATATCTGACTGTTTCTTCTGTTCATGGACAGATACATAAAAATTCAAAATTATATTTTTCAATTATTGTATGATACAATGACCACAATACTCCTAGAGTTTGAAAGATGTATTATTTAATAACGAATTAGAGCCTCCAAAGAGTTAACACTTAATCTAGCGACTGAATCAAACCCAGACTTACAAAACATATATTTCTTCGATTAAAATTAAGCGTTCAAACTTTCAGAAAAAACCCTTCGTACCTTAGAAAAATACTATCTAAAGGAATGCTGTAAAATTTCAAAAACGGTGATCAATACTTTATAACTCAAAATTACACTTTGAATCAGTAAAATTTCGTCTCCATCAGCTGGTGATTAATTACCGTGGCTGTACATTTTTAATATATTCATCTTACGAACTACTATGCAATGATCCGAAGAAAAATATGATATTTCATAAAATAGCAATGTAATGAAAGAATTTTTCTTCTGATACCATGTAATTTTCATAGAAACAAGCTTCATATTTTCAGTATGTTAGGAAATGAAAAGCTGTCGGATCTTATCGTTGGACTGTTAGACTGTAAGGTAATATTGTAATATCGTATGAACTTCCAAAGCAACACTTTTTGCTATGATATTTCGCTGATATTAAATAGTACGATTCACTGGATACCTGATTTCTTCCACTGCAATACATTTTCAAATCAAAAGGATTAAAATTCCAAGTTTATTATTCTTCGTTACAAGCTCGTATTACGATTCAATATATTAAGAAATATGATATTTCCGGCTGGGATTAAAAGATGAAGGGTTTCGTGTTTGCCACGGCGTCGAAAATCCGTCGGTCAGAAGTTAATTTCATTTAAAGTAGAAAACTAGCCAGAAACAAGCGTAAAGCCCTGTTATTAACTCGTTCTCGACGGGTCAAATTTTCGTTGGCGACCAACTGCTTACTCTCGACCTAGTATGTCATAATTACGCGGGAAAAGTATCGCAAACGAAAGTTGTAACCAGACGTGGTATTAGTAAGCCACTCGTGGCCCACCATATTTCTCGAGACTCATTCTTGTTTTTTTCCAACAACTGGGCTTGTTTTCTTTTTTTCCCCCGTTTCATTTTTGGGCAGTTAACCGCAAAGTTCTTCATTGATAAATTTCTTTAATCTGATTATTATTTGTGTTTCAATATCAAGTTTTAATTAACACTGTACTAAAAATAATTGAATGCAGTCTATGCAATTGTAAAAAATAGTTTTTAATAAAATATTGACTATTTAATTTAAAGTAATAATCTTCATACGAAAATAAAATCTGTTTCTTTTTATTTTAAGATTTGGATAATTTTGTTTAAATCATTTTAATACCAGCACATTATTTCGTGGTTGATCGATTACTTTCAATAAAGAACCGTTGCACCCTTGTAAATTTGAAAAATATTCCTGGTGTTGAGAAATTGCTGACCCCCTTCGGTCATTTATAATAATCAAACGTGCCAACTTCGTATTTATAGCCATGTTTTCGCTGCTGTTACCATTTAAACGATTCCCGTGGGATTAGCAGCGGACCATATTCAAAAATTAATCGAGATATACGATCGTCCCGGTTTCTAGCTATGATTTTCTCTCACCACCTTAAAGATTTGTTAATTTGAATCATAATTTTTCCAAAATCGATGTTTTATTCAAACGGCAAACTAATTGTGTTAATTAATTAAAGGAGGGGGTTGAAAAGTGAAAATCGAACATTGCTAGTCTTAGCGTTAATAATTAAATAAAATTGTCGAAAACGTTTCTTATCTTCCGTAAATATAATTTTCTGTTTTACTTTTTACAAATCCACAGCTTCACATAACTTTTCTTCAAATCAATTATTAAAACATAGAACACTTTTTAATCATTCTCAATTATTATTATTATAGCTTAGTTCAAATGTACATGGTTTGTAATTTAATGTTTTAAAGATAATATTAATATTTTTGATCCGTGGAAATTAATGGATTAAAAAGGTAGCTTCGGTGAAAATCTGTGCAAAAATTGCCGAATCGATCAAAATTTTGTATTTGCTTAATAAAATATTTGTCGGGTTTTATTCGGACTAGAATTTAATTTTCTCCTCGCGCAATCAAGTCGCACGAAATTTATATGAGTGAGGGCGAGCGTGCAATACGAGCCGGGAACAATGATTTTCACTGCGACGAAATTGCAAATGAAGTTTTCAAAGAGGGCTATTATTAAATGTTGCGAAGTTATTTGAAAGCTGTCAGCATGCAAAGTTCGTCGTAAGCGTCATTTTATTTCGCGAACGGTAATGGCTTTCGAATAGCCGACGGAATTTTCATTATTTATTCGAACGGCGAACGATTACTTTGAACGAAACATATTAATTATCTGCTTCTTGCGGTGTTAGTTTTCTTCTCGACTCGCATTAAAGCATACACGTATTCGTTGCTTTAATGTTTGAACAACTTATGGCTGCTTTTGAATAAAAAATTTGAAAAATAAAAGAAATAATTGGTCGCAAATAAATTAGTATATATCAGATTTTAAATTCTAGTATCGATTTGAAAGGTTAAATTTGAAAATTAGTTGATTATATTCTTAATAATTAGGATTTCAGCGTGTCTGACTACACACGTCCGTTTTCACTGTGGCAGTCAACGTGTTAAAAATATGGGTGCCATTAACGCGTTTTTAATCCGTGGATGGCGTTAATATTAAGCCAGTAGCGCTGGTTATTAAATTGAAAGGTGATATTTGGAAATTAATTTACTGATTGTGAATCCTTAATAATTAAGATTTTAGCGTGTCTGACTACATATGTCTGTTTTCACTGTGGCGCTCAACGTGTTCGTATACAATTATTGATTCACATAAATCCAGGACACTTGTACATGGATAATTGTACTGTATAATGATTTCGAAGAATGTTTGACAAATTAACTGTCTCAGTTTGCCCGAACACACGTAATCAACATCTCCCTCTTTCTCCCTCTTTCCTCGAATTTCATACAAACGACCCGAGTAATATTCGTTTCAATGCGTCACATTAAACGACAAATCGAACCTGTTCGCGCAAACACCGTTTGAAAATCCAATTTCCAAAAAATCTTTCCGTGCGTGCAAGCAATTTGGATGAAAGCAGTTCGCCGTTAAGCTGAAAATTCATAAAAATCACGCCTGCAAATTGAAATGTCCGTTACATGGTTGCGTTTCCAATATTTTTTTCTTTCTTTGTAATCGCCATTTTTTTAAATAATTGCTTCTTTTGCGCGTTGATTGTTACGCCGAAAACAGACGGGCGTTCCAAGGCATGTTAAAAGATCAGTTAACTTTTCGTCGGCAACCTGATTTTTTTTTTTTGCTGTTTCAAGCTTTCAGAAAAGCGTAAAGAAATTATTATTGTAACGCTATATTACTCTGTGCTGCATCATTCTGTTCAATACTTCATTATGTTGTATACCACATTATTCTACTGCATTATTCAGCCGTTTGTTACATGAAATGATTAATAGATTTAACGATGAAAATAAAAATTCGCCGTAAATATTGCATACGAATTAAGATACGGTTGATTTGTTTAATTTAATAATTTACGATTATTTCAATTTAACCTTGCAATTTCATGAATATCAACACCAATTAAAAATTTGTTTCTTCTTTATTTAATAATTGTTTAATTGTGCGAGATTTGAGCAGATAATCACGAAGGTAATCATTATGTTGAAGCAATAAAAAAGATGAATAAAGTAACATTATCATTTGTAACGGATTAGAAGAAACAAGTCCTCGTTAGATAAAATGGTTAATCACCGAGGTAAAATAATTTAACGCGTGGTTGCACGAAAAGATTTTTTTTTTAAGATTTAAAAAAAAAAGGAGTCAAAGAATCTGGGCATCGCGTAATACAAATAAATTCGAAAAGGAATCATATTTTACAGTTTTATTCCGCGCAATTAACCTGCCGCCCAGAAGATGGGATACTCGAGTTAATTAAGGGAACTGCTGCTCGAAAGAATAAAGAAACGGCTGGCGTTAATTAAAAGAAACCGGGACATGTTTAAGCCTTATGACGCGTCCTGATAGTCGGTTTTCGTGAAACGAGGGGGACGAGTCTCGGGTATCAAACAAATGACTTAATTTGTCGCCTCCGAAAAATTGTACCGCGCTGGTAAAAAATTAAGAAAAATAGAGAAGTATATAATTTCTTGACTAACGAAGAAACAAGAAACAATTCTTAATACTACAAAAAATGTATGGCAACCAACGTTATAAATAGAAATATGATCCCATCGAAGTTAAATCTATAATTTTTTTGCTCAAAAGTTAACAGCAATATATTTTACACGGTAGTTATTATTCTTTTTTTATGTGAAAAATAAGAATATACTTTTATAGACTGAATTATTTATCAAAAATATATAGAGTGAATATTGGCTCTATGTCCTATATGCTATATTATATTTCTAATTCTATTTTTCTATATAATTAATAGAAAAAAGGGTTAATACCTTTTTCAAAATTAAAGAGTTATACTTGTATGTAAAATTATTAGTTTCGCAAAGAAATCAAAATTAATTAATGCCTGTTGCGAGTAATTAGGGTCTCAAAGACCCAAAATGCCAACCGAGAGTTAAACGCATTAGTAAAAGAAAACTAATAATAATTTTATTTGAATTACCACCAATTATGCCAAATAAGCGAATATAATGTAAACCTTTGTACTTCGAGTAATTTTTAATTTTTTTTTCATCAAGATATTAGGAGAGATATTCCACCACATATATTTACGTATTAGAAATGGAGTGAATTACTAACAGTAATTCTTCTTCTATTTTTCTTTATGTACACTGCGTAGTCTGGTGTCTGTAGATTTATTCGGCAGATACCGTCGGTACCTCGTCGACTATATTTTATTTAGCCACGGCTGTATATTCTCTGGCTGTCTGAGATTTCTTCTTGGCCGACCGGAAACATCCCGGAAAGCGACGGAAGTGATGAGGGGAAAGAAATATAAGTACGGCCATTAAGGGTTAACCTCGTTGAATAACGACCGTGCTTTTTGCTCTAGCTCAGGATTTCAAGCTGAAACGTAGTTTATGATGAGCAGACAGGTCGCAACTGTTAACACTGTTAAACATAGGGTGGAAAGAAAAGTGTGTATACGGTTCACCCTGTAATGATGACATTTATTTAGACGAAGTAGATTCACATTTTATAAGAGATTTTATCCGTTTTCACTTAGTCTCCACGGAATTTTAATCTGTTTGGATCCTTTTCCTTTGATTCGACCTTCTTTCGAAATTTCAGACAATTTATTTGTGCAAATAGAAAGATACATTTAAAAATATATCCCCTGTTTGTTAAATTAACAATTCAATTTTGATTTAAAAACAATTTTGATTTACTAATTTGAAAATTATTAATCGCTAAATTATTAAGTTACTTGCTTGCTAACCTGAAAATTACTAATTTATTGATTTCAAAATTACTAGTTACTTTGTTACTGATTACTGAATTATTAATTTCTAAATTATTAATTTGCCGCTTTCAAAAGTACTAATTGCTGAATTACTAATTTGATAATTACCAATTACTAAATTACTAAATTACCAATTTCCAAACTCGAATTCACCAAACCTCGAATACTGAGACAAGCGATGGGGAGTGCTTTTCTCCTAAATTAAAACTTTCCCTAGGGAAGGTTAACATACTCGACGCTGTACATCGTCGATTCACTCTATATTTCCAACACTTCTTACGTATCATTACAACATTTCAGTCCCAATAATTCTTTCGAATAAGCAAAAATCTCCATCGTCCGTCTTACTCGAGGTACCTGTACCATTTCTAAAATCGTTGCCGGATTTAGTAGATGCCCGTGTTTCTCTTAATGGCGAAAAGTGGTTCATCGATCATATCGTTCACCGGTATCGTTATTTCTCGTCTTGCGGTTTCTTACGGTTCGCGTGAAGTGTTTCGCCAAAGTCTGGCCACCATTTTGCGGGGTCCTGCAAATAACGGCTCGTAATTCAGCTCGCCTATATTTCACATTCATTATCAGGCTACAGCTGTTACGTAACGAACGAGTCCGTGGCTCGGGCTTGTGACGTACGTGCAACGAAATACATTGTATGTATAAACGATGACCCGGCTGCATGGTGCACCATAGCTCGTTCTTGTTCTCCATTTTTACGGGTCGTTCGTGTCGCTTCTCCTCGCACCACCCACAATTCGACCGCTCGTGATTGTTAACTTCGAAATTTCGTGTCATGGACTTCGTGTTCACTTGGTGTTTCGAGCACTGATTACAGAGTGTTAAAAATATTCAAAAATTCCCACGGTTTGAACGTAATTTTCATTACTAATAGTTTTCAAATGATAAAATATTTTTGATAAAAAGATCCATATGATATCGGAAAATTTCTGTACTTCCAAAAAAAATGCAACAAGTTTTGTTCAAATGCATAAGTTTTGTAAAATTCAATATTTTCATTGTAACGGTGGAAATGTGAGTAAGATAACCAATCGTGTTTTAAAATTGTAGAAACGATCGTTTCTTTTTTTACAACAATATTGATACTCTGAAGCTCTATGAGGGGATTACTTTGTTATATAACAATTTCAAAATCGACTCAAATTGCTAATGGTGGATTTTGATAATGCACGAACATTTTTAGTCTCAGGTTATTTATTACTTGGTTTCATTTCACGTACCGTGTCACCTCTCCAAATTCCTTTCCTTTCAGTATTTATAGTTGCATCTGTGACGCAGATCGCACATGAAACGTGACACGGACCATATTTATACTCAAATTTCCGTTCTATTTGTAATTTATAAGACTAAAAAACTTCAGTAATTTTTGACAGCTCTCAGAAACTGTCCACGTCTACAGACACAATCATTTTATCAGGATTCACAGAATATGATATATTAAAAGATGAACTGCAGTTTTTGTTTCTCTATCCAGGGCTCCGGTTTGATACAGTTTTTAACCCTTTACGTTCGAGTGGCGCCATATGTAATTCACCAGAATATTTAAAAATGTGAAATTTAAGCTTTGTTTATATTAGAATATAGAAAATTAACGAAAGATATAAAGCTATAAACAGATTCTCGAGCATTCGTAGCAATTTTCATCTGAAATGATGCTTTTGGATTTTGGGAGCTTTACTGGAAGGATTATCTCGATTTAATTACATCCAAATATGCTTCGAGTGCAAAGGGTTAATATGTTCATCGTTAAAATTCGCCCATTCTGTGCTACAGACACGTTTACGTGTGTGAATAATTTTGTTAATTTATGAAATATCGTCGCATTCTTAAATATACAATATATAAACCTTTAGAAAATAAATAAAAATACTCACAAAGGTTTGTGCTCGTTAGTTATAACCGGGAGAGCTTTTACACATCATTGAAAAGGATCATAACGAGAAGAGTCAGGGAGACGATATTTTTCAGAGGCACCCTATATATAATTGAAATTCTCACGTAAGGCAGACAGGGTGCATATTTCTATTCATATTTCTGTGCACGCGTAGCAACGACACAATCGGTCACGAAATCCTGGAAAGTACGAGCTGTCCCACCGAGCAAGGCTTACGTGACGTCCCGAAATTGTGTTCGTGCAAAATGTCAGAATCATTTTAAAATCCGAATGAAAGGTCCTGAAAATTCGTACGAAATTCGACGCGATACTTCGAACCCTATGAAACGAGCGATCGGAATGCAAGCTTGCACTCGTTCTTTTTTCAAATCTGTTAAATGTATCGATCGGAAAATCGATAAAATCATAATTATTTATTTTATTCAATAATCGAATTGAGATAAAAAAAATAACTGAAGGAAATAAAGCTTGGAATTATACGTTACTTAAAAATTTTAACTTAATTAATTATTTTGACTAACAACCCGGTATTTTCCTTGGCAATTTTTCATCGACACTGTAAAGTTTCAAACAACGAAACTAACCAATTTTTGCATCGATCGATTTTGCTGTAACATAAAAATAAATAAAAACATTTTCGCGTTTTCTTTCTCTTAATCCGAAGACGCAGCTGGGAAAGATTGACGGCGGTCTAAGTAACGAAAATGCACAAAGTTCCTGAACAAAGTTTCCCGTGTGTTCGTGCTTGATGCGTGCACTCTCATATTTATGACACGATCTCTAATGCCCTAAGAGGATGCACGGACACGACGCATCTAAAATTCTCACAACGTTCTCCGCTTCGTCGAGTTTTCGAACTTTGCCGTAAACTTAACCACGTTTCAAATTTTCGTTGACTGGGAAACTGTTTTATTTATTGTAGCATATAATTGATCTTTAATCGTGCAACGTCAGGCATTAATTGGGTTGAATTTTATATTCGTTAATTTACGAAAGTAGTTTTATATATAATTAGCACTATCCATTTTCTTCAATATGTCGTCGACTGGAAAATTATTTCATTCGTTTTACTTGGTTTAATTGTATTGTTAA
Source organism: Stelis phaeoptera (assembly GCA_943735885.1). Taxonomy (NCBI): domain Eukaryota; kingdom Metazoa; phylum Arthropoda; class Insecta; order Hymenoptera; family Megachilidae; genus Stelis; species Stelis phaeoptera. The sequence continues at coordinate 4,704,314 of OX030939.1, read as the reverse complement.
TTGTAATCTTTTTAAACGAACAATGGGTGACTTTATACGAAGTTATCACTTTTCATTTTTTTTTTTTTTTTTCAATATATTGTCGACTGGAAAACTATAAGGGACGGTATCAAATTATTTGCACTTTAAACGTAAATAAATACGAATTGTAATTTTTACAAAATTTTACTTATGTTATAAAATTCAAGGTTTTTTTTTCTCTCTCTCTGGCTAACACTGATTTTTACTATTTTGAAATTATTTTCTATGAAAATATACATATCCTTAATTATTCCCATCCAGTAATTCTGCGCCCAAAGTTTTGCATCTGAAAATCCAAGGAAATTGCATCAAAGTTAAAGTTTCCTTACTTAAAGTGAAGATTGTATAAAATGACAGAATAAATCTTACACATAAGCAATCTTACACATAAATATTATACTATAAAACTGTTTGAATTTATTTGCAGAATTTGTTGATATTATTATCTTACTCGTTAGATGTTTAGTGTTCAATGCAACCAATTCAATTTCGAACATTAAATGTCCATCTTTAGTCTCAGAAACAGAAGGAAACGATTTCCTCGTTGAACGTACCTTACAAGAGTATCCTATAAAATCTTCTATAGAATAGGGTGCGAGTTATCCTATGGAGGATCTCGGAGGATTTATTCGTCAGGAACGTGCTCGACAATGTAGCTTGGTAAATTGGTAGCCTGAATTCATTCTAAAGCGACCTTGCTATCTTGACGACGTTAATTCATTCACAATGGAATCTTATTGATCAAAAAGAACTGCGAGATCAACATCGATTCCTTATACGTCACCTTTCTTTCCTCCTTTGTTTGCTTTTCTGAAAATTCTATGGAAAAGTAAAAGAAAATAATTCAAATAATCTTTCTGTTTGCGTTAGTCCTTCGTAACATTACATAATTTTCCTTTAAACTATATTTTTAAAATACTACAAAGTTGATTATATTTGTTTCCTTATTATTACTTATGGAAGTTAAAAAACGTATTTTTTCGAAATGGAAAAAATTATGCAACGAAAGGTTATCTCTCTATCTCTGTGCGATAGAATTTGAATAATTTTGACGCAGAATATTGAAAAACTCTTTAACTAAACATCATTATAGGGATTACTTTTGAAATGTTTACCCAGGAATTTGATTTCGAAATTAATCGTTCGTATTCTCCGAATTATTTAACCATTTTGTTTGTCATTTTCAAAAATGACCATACAGTTTCCTGAATAATAATAAACAAGTTACGTTCGATGAAGATTAATGAACTCGGAAGTTGGCGAAAATTTCGAATAAAATCCTCTTAAAAAGTCACTGGCCGACGCGCAAACTGGTCCCCGGCGGAGGATTTAAAAAACAAACAACAAACTGCACGTATACGGGGACAATTTGCGACAAAAAGAAAACGACGCGACGGTGGTAGCCGGAAACAAAGTTGGAGACACGAGAAAAAGCTCCGAGTTGAATATAATAAAGAAAGGAAACGCGATAAAACAAATATGTACCCGCTAGGGAAAAACGAAAGGTCTGCGTGAAACAATGGAAAAAAAGAAAGAGAGAGAAAGAACGAGTGAAAATGTACGAGGTTACGGGTCGAATCTGTGCAGGAACAGGAACAATCGCTCGTATTTTATTAATCAATATTACGGGTATCTGGACAATATGAATCGTGGTAATGCACCGATTCACGCCACCTTTTATTCCATATCGAACCATTTCATTTATCGTTTTACCGCAGGGAGAAAAAAGGCGAACTGATTGTTATACGTTTCGTTCATTTTTTGTTCCCGCGGACGAACACGACGATAAAACTGTAATTCGATGCTGATAATTTATTGATTCGACTATGATTAATCCCTTTCGATTAATTATTTTATTATAATTAATAATAGGAAGGTTCGGAGATTGTTCAGTAACCACTATACCAAATATTTACTCTATTATTTTGATAGTAACCCATTCGTTCATTGGTATTGTCATTTCTGTTTCGAGCGTTTGCGTTTATCTAATTCCTGTTCTTTCTTTGCGAGTGATATATATTTTGTCATGGATAATTGTTTGCATGTTTAAAATCAAACACGAGTGTACTGGTAGTTGGCGATGGGAATGCCACGTGATTCGAAATCCTTTTTCGTATGTGCGCACGTAGAGAATCAATGTCACGAATCACGCGAATGGATAAAATTATAAAGAATACGATAAAACAAGACACAACTGTCTGTAAATTTGCAAAATCTAGCTTTTCACCGCTGTCGATTACTCTGTGTCTCGACAGATAACGGGATAATATTTATGGTATTGCATTTTTTCAGTTTAACTGCAATATCTCTTATCTTTTTTAGTCGATTCGTTACTAGGTCGCGTGTGTTATTTTTCAGGGTAATTCTATTTCACGACACATAATGCGACGCGTCCGTGTCCGTCATCGAGGACGTTTTAACGCGTACACGCTATTTGATTTATCGTCGAGAATCCCGATGATCGACGAACATTCATCTTCGTTGCCCGTTGTTTGTCGTTTGCTGCCTTCTTGATTTATACGTACCTGAGCTCTTCGATGATTGAAAAAATGCCCTCGAATTATGTTGAAATTTGATTGTGCTCGAGTTCTCGTCCGACGTGCGATTTCTATTTCATCGTAAGAGGCGATAGATTTTTTATTAGCTGCGATTTTGTGCAATTGAAAAATTTTGCGACCATATAGGGTGTAGTTCAATTAAATTAGAAAATTTGCTTGCATTAACCCTTTAACGCCTAGTGCAACATACATGATACATTATTTTTGACTGTGTAAAAAACGTCGATACTAAGATTTCTTTAACCCTTTGAGTGCAAAAAGGTTTTCCTTGATGATTCCTATAATAAGAATGTTTCGTTATTGTTATAAATAAATTGACAAAATTTATTGATGTGTAATTTATTTATACACGTCATTTAGAACACGAGCTTAATAGTTAATATTTTTCTAGTTGTTTTGTATCATTGTAAATTACGTAACAATGTTTCGTTTCAATCAGAATTTGATTGTTTCCAACGCAACGTTCGTTGCATTACAAAATCCCGGCTGTAATTATCCTTTATTTCAACGGCGTATCGATTTTTAATATCCAATTTCGTGTCCCGTGAAATGTAATTACATATTCGACAAGACCATCGCGAGTATTACTCGTCATATTGGTTTATTTATTAAAAAGGGAGCTTTATTTCGTTCGATAAAATTGCATGCGTTTCGTCCGATGATTTCGGTCCGAATTATTCGTATTTTACGTCATCGAGTAATTATGAAATGTTTCAATATTTGTTCTTTTTCTTTTTCATACCTTTCACCCAGATAAACAATTGACGGGTTATTAAAATAATCGTGAAAGTTCGAACCGCGTAATTGTGATGCGATAAGAATTAAAATTACAAACATTAACTTGATGATATTGAAACATTCCGTGCAACAACGAGGTAATTATTGGGTAATATCCTTTTAATTAGTTTACGGATACACGTAATTCGTTCTGGTATAAAATCGTGTTGGAACCCGCTAATTCGCTTTTACTGTTAATTAGACGACACCTCGTTTCAGAAGGATTCGCGATAAAATCTGTTTGAATATTTGACTGGGTTATTTTGCATTTTGCGGCTGGAAATAATTGTCGGGTTATATTTATTCGTTTTCTGAATTTACAGGGTAGATTCGTAAAGAAATATTGTTTCGAATGTGATCAAATTATAAGAAAAATAATTTAAATGTTAATATTTTAAATGTTAATGATGAAAGGTTGGAAAATTAAGGCATTCATTATCACAGTGAAAACGGACGTTCGTAGTGCGAATTTTTAATACATTTTATTTTTATCTAGCACGAATATTTCGAAATAAATACAAATTTTTAATGATACGGATACAGATTTCTATGAAAATTCAAACGCCACTCACGTATGGGTAACTTGGAAGTCAACATGTTAACGATTATTAACGACTTAATATAATTAATTTTTTAATTTCTACTTGTCAAATTATAGTTCCCTTTATTTTTCCTTTTGCAATTATTTCAAATCTGATGCGCCAATTGCCGATGGCCGGCAATCAAAGTTACTGATATTAATCCAACAACGAGAAATATGATAAATAAATATTTGATACTAGAAAATGATGCGAATAATGGGAACATTCGTATCACAAACAGCTTTTACTTTTCACTAACAATAATACACTGCGAAGTTCAATGTTCGTGCATTATTATTCAGCCTCAGGAACAAATGAATATACACAGTTGAAGCTAAAATAATTATCCTCGAAGAACTGTAAAATAAAAGGGACTCATCTGTAAGAGTTAATAAAAATTTAGTGACTCGTAAAGACTAATATTGTACACTTTGTCAATGAAAACAATTTCTATTTTTAGAAACTTTCATCAACCTAGCAAGATTGATATCAATTTTTTAATATATTCAGTGATCTGATATTCATCGATTTATTGAATTAATTTAATAAACCCACGAAACACACTATCTGCCATAAGCCCCGTTTTGGGGATATTGTGTGTTAACCCAAGACCTTCTTTTTGTAATCAAATTTCTAATGCAACAGCAAAAAATGTCAGTTAATTAAAATTTCCTTACTTGTAATTTGGTCAAAATAAATAAATTTCTATTGATTTAATTCTTAATTTATACGATGTTACAACCCCCTTTTTAGATATATTTAACGCATAATCAAGACTGAAGATGAATCAAATAAGAAATTAACATCGATGGAAATTTATTTACTCTAAACAAATGATCCAATTTGTTATAACGACTGAATAACAGTTACAAGAAAATTTTAAATCTTGTTAAATTAATTTTGTAATGTCTCAATCTCATCCATTTTATTTCTAGGACACACAGATTGATTAAAAATCCGTAAATGCTATAATTATCGTAATCGAAATTTCAATAGGACACGTCAGAAGGGGCAATCCTGATCCACCATCTGGCACCGTGATAATTAATCACCCTTCTTTTCCAGGATGTCGTTAATCGTTTCGAGTGTAACCAAATAAATTCAATCCCTCGTGAACGCATCGTAACGATCGAAATACCCCTTAAAACGTAACCAATCCTCGAGTCACACGAAGGTACCAATACCGAGTGAAAAAAGGATGGTCCAAAAATCGCGTGCGAATAATAAATCGAGCTAATAAAGGAACGTTCGTGCTTCGTGGATGATTGTATGAAATGAAAAATTGTCTAAAATCGATTCTCAATGTTGCTGTCTGTTGCCCTCGTGGTCGTGGTCGAAAATCGTGCCGACACACGCAATTGGACCCAAACGACGGTTGTTAAGAAGTCTGCGGCGACGATTAATGCAAGGCGACTTCACGGCGCTGTGGTCACCTTCACCAGTCCAGAGTCCCATCTGGTAAGCCTCAGTATCAAAAGCTTTCAAACAAAAGTAAAAAAAAAGAAAAAAAAATACATTCAAAGAAAGATCAATAAAAAAATATATATAAACGATCGAATGAAGCGCAACAGAGAGAGCTTAGCGAGCTCTCTTTGAAGCTGATTCGCCCAGCCACTTGATACGCACCTATTATTCTATATATATATATATATATTTTTTATATATGATTTATATAAAAAAAAATATATATATATTTACATGTAATTGGCTAACTCTCACGCGAAACTTAGCTTTTTAGCGAGGAGCGATCACCAGAGCACCAACTTTTCTTCACGAACCACTCACGTACACCCCGCTCCACTCTGTTCCACTTTTCTTTTTCTTTGTCTTCTCTATTTTTTTTTCCTTTTATATTTTTTGTCGAGAGAGAAAGAGAGAATCGCGGGCACGACGGAAACGATGGGAAATCGACAGGACGACGAAAAGTTTCCAACTCGTATCGAATCGTTGTACAGTTTCTCGATTATGGCTCGATCCGACTGCTTCTCGATGGCTCGGATGATCAAACATCCGCAAACCGGGTTAGCTTTCGGTGGAAAGAGTACACTCGAACAGATGGAGTTTTCTTCTTTTTTGTTCTTTTTTGTGAGACGCCTTTTGATGAAATTTCTGCGAGCCCCCGTGGCACGGTTAATGTTTTATTTATACACCAGCCGCGGATTTGCCTGAACAACCGTACTACGATCAGTCATTCCAATTGCTGCGTTCTAACTTTACCTGTGTGTATCTTGATGAAAGATGTATCGTTCATTTGCGGTGACAATGGCACATTACTCGAAGACCATTGTTTAAGGGAAATCGAGTTTGAGTGCTTTCGTATGAGATGAAATCTTGAAATTAGTCAGAAATTAATTTTCTTTCTGCTTTTTCCATACAAAAATTCTTGTTAAATTATACAATATATGCATATTTTGAATGTTAATATTTCAAGGCATAGATAAACATAGAGGATCATTATGTTCGTTTCAATTTTCTTTAATTGTTATTGCTTTGAATGTTTTCAATACTATTACAGAAGTAGAAATACAAGATGTTCTCAGCTATCTACAATCTTCATTTCCTTGAAATACCCAAAAATATATTTTTTGATATTATTTGGACAAAAAATTAAAAATTTCTGAGAGAATAGAATAGTTATCGCTCGTTAAATGTCTAGTGATTGTAGATCTAGTTAATGTTTCTTAGTGAAAATTCCGAAATTACTTTTTGGTCAACACAATTGATATCATTGTTGCAGCAAATGAACAATATGTGATTCGTGCAATATTCGTTTCTTTTACGGTAGCTTTCAAAAGGAGTTCGTTTGATTTTTAGAAATTACACTGATCATGATACAATTGAAAATGGACCAATCTCTTCTGAGAAAATTTATAATACAATTTTGTTTCGACGTATTGTTAGTTCAATGATTAAACTGAATTATTGAAAAATAATCCACAACCATTTATTCCCGAAATTGATAGCAAACATAGTCAGTAACGTTTCCAGTTGCACTTGTATCATATTTCAATAATAAAAAAGAAAATTCAATCTGCTCGAATTTTCATATTCACTGATCTGAAATTAACAATTTAACACAGATTGCCGCAAGATCGAAAAATACTGTAATATTTGATCGGTACGCAAATGGAGGTGTTGAATTAAAATTAACCCTTTGCGCTCGATTGTCCCGTCTGACGGGACATATTTAATTTGCCAGGGTATTTTAAAACGTGAAATTTAAGAATTATTTATATTAAAATATAGAAAATTATGGAAAGCAATAAAAATAAATAAATCGATAATCATTCGTGTCTCTTTTTCTTCCAAAAGAGCGCGTTTGGTATTTGAAAGTTTTGGTGGAAAAGTAGACGGAATTCAATCGTATCCAAAAATGCTCCGAGCGCAAGGGGTTAACTTACATAAGAAATTAGTGAAACGTATTGGATTGTTTCCAATGATTTATAATCGTCACGTTGATTTTTCATCGTTTCCCCGCTAGCTTTCTTGTGGAATGGTTAGGAAGTCTGTCACGATTTGTATATACATATAGTTTCACGCGTGGGATCTTAAAGCTAGCCTCTATTATAGGTATACACCACTGGTCACTGCACATGCACGCAAAATAATCTTCGCTCCTCTCGTTATTGTCATCACCTGTTGTCACTCACCACGATCACCGATATTCACCTACGTCATCGTCTTAATTATCGTCGTGTCGCGTTCGCGCCTTGAATCAATTCCAAAGAAGGAACATTAAAATGTACACTCTCGTAATTGTTTCAAAATTGAAGCCACGAATTCCAGAAACACCGTACAAATCAACTAATCGAGAAAGCAGCCCTTTTCCATTGTTCTTGCGTCACATTTCGAGAGTAATTATATCGATAATTAAATGATGTGTAAAGAAATGAACTTACGGTATTTCGGAATTCTTTGATTCAATTTCTGTCCAATTTCATTTCCAAAAAGAAAACGTTCAATTTGACCGGCAAAGAAACGTACGGATCGTTCGATTAATTAACCGTGGACGTTAATGACGTAGCGTCGTCGCGAACGTGAGAAAATAAAAGATTGCCTCCGATCGGCTGGACGGTCATATTTCATCGAATCATCTTCTGTGCCTCGTGGAATGAGCGACTTAATTGAACGTCTGACAATTGCCTTTTAGCTCGATGCACTGAAATGCATGAGGAAAGAGGAACGGAACAAATATATCGCACCGCCTGCATGTTGACGCAACAAAAATCTACGTCTAATTGTTCTTTCAGGAGGGAAACGGCTGCGTTCCATGAACGCGACACGAACCATACCTCTGCCTTCGTGACCGACGATGGTTGATTTAGTATTGAGAACAGTGCTGGAACATGGACGTGTCACGATAAAAAATAAAAATACAATGATGTGATACGATTCGTGTTTATAGATATACCGGTAGTTCGGGTACATTATGAAAATTACATTTAATCGTTTGACGACGATGTTTTAGCGGGATGATGTATTGCTTGATTTTTCTGTATTACACTTTTAACCCTTTCGATGTTTAGTATTAAATTCACGACTGTCGTATTTTTCTTCCTTCGGGTGAGTGTCCGATTGAGAGTAAAAATCGCGCGAGAAACTCTCTGGAACGTTTGTAACGAGTAAAAAATTATTGTCAACTGACGGCACTTGCGAAAAATACTCTCGACATCGAGTGGACTTAGCATTAACATTGATCATACCAGGCACGGTCGAATGATCGGTTTCAAAAATTTAATTTGATATTGTAGATTCGTTGTTATTTCTTTTGTTCGTCTAACTTTATGTAAATTGTTATTGTTGTCTGATTAATCAATTTTTTAATTTTTGTTTCTTTTTCTTCTTTTTTTATTTGGGGAAAATTTATCGCCTGGTAGCGGTGACCGGTCGTGGTAAGAATAGGTAGAATTTATTAGAATTCGACAAATAATAATTTCAATCCTTTATAGAGCGGTACTGCGAGAGAAATCGTAAAGAAAGAATTAAAATTTGTAGAATCCACATTCTTTGAATTCTAAGGTGATTATTCAGTATAATACACAGCAACAGATTAACTGGTAAATATATTTACCAGCGGTCTATAAAGGGTTGAAGTAAGCACGGTTTGAATTAAAAATTTCTCGTCAAATTTTTAGTAATTTTTGCCTAAATTTAACTGTCAACCCAACGAAATAAAAGAACAGTAAAATTCTCTTACAATTGATATTATTAATATTTATTATAAATAATATGAAAATTGTCAATCTTTTATATTTGATGTTACTAATATTTATTATGAACAAGGCGAGAGTGTAGCTTCATATTTATTTATTTATTTATTTTTATTTTCTCACCCTCCGTATATAAATTAAACATTGAAAGGGTTGAAAGTCAAAGTGGTCGCTTCGAAAGTAATTCCTTCGGGAAATGGTACTGAATTTGTTTAGGTAAATCATTTACTCGATTGAACTATATATATTTTTCATGATTAAACGAAGAAAAATAACTAACACTGAAGTTAAACACAAGTTCTGATTTTCTTTTGCAATCAATTGCCAACAAATTTCTATCTAATCTAAAATCCTTTGTGAAAGGATATATCGTATATTTCTAAAAATTACAGAAAAAGAAACTAAACGATTACGTTATCAAAGCATTGTTCATCCACCTTAATTCTTCTGAAAAACTAATAACGTTCATTTATCAAATGCCGAACAACCCGAACGTGATGAACCTCAATTCAACGTCAAATCAGATCTCGTCGTCAAAGGGTTAAATGTAATTTAACGAATCACTTTGAGCCGAAACCGCCAACAAGTGGATCAATTTGTTCGTTACACTCGGTCGCGAAACCGTCGGGATCAAATTACGGTAACATAATTCGAAGAAAGTTCAGAATTCAAACAGACCACTCGCTTTGTCGTTAAAGTGACTCCCGTTCGTTTCAAAAAGTTTGAGACAGAAAAGAAGAGAAAAGACTGATTCGTCGCACAAAAAAAAACAGTGCGGGCGAATTAAAGTATAATCGTCCATTGGAACGAGCGTGTCGTCGGATGAAAACTGAATGTGATATAAAACGTCACTGGATAATAATCATCGTTTCTCCAGCAACGGGAGGAGTGTGCATAAGGTTATCCGTGCATTAGCGGCCATCGCTAGAACATCAAAGAAATTTGGACTTCCGGCCCACCCCGACGTTCCGCTAACGGGATTCCATTCAGCTCGTCTCACGATCGTTTCACCCTACACCCAACCACCCACCAACCCACCCACACACTCGTACACACGTACAATCGGTAACAAAAGGCTGCGTATACCAATCGAATTTCGTATTTTCGATTTGTTAAAAGAAACTAACGAGAGACGTCGTTTAATTGGAAGGTACTTATTTCAATGATACTCAGGTATTTTTTCGTACCTGTAATCTCCCACGTCCAAGGAGTTGAAAGTATTAGTATTTCGAAAATTACTCGAAATTTTGATACGTACGTAGGTCATTTTTTCGAATATCAGTTTGTTTCAAATTATAAGAAAATGTAGAATCGCATTATATGGTCCAGTATCAGAAATAAGTATAACATGTAATGAGGTTATACTCGTTAAAGGAAATATACTTTTGTTTGATCGGATTTAGAAAGAAACGCACGTACGATATCGATATCGAAGGTTATATATTTCTTTCAAATGTTACTGACCTAAACTGAATTTCACATTGAAGAACGAAAGATTTGGCTCAAATTCAGGAACAAAATGAAAGACTATAGTATTATATCCCGAATTTGAATTCAATTAACCCTTTGCACTCGGAGCATATTTGGATGGATCCGTATCCCTTAACCGACAAAGACTTACTCGACAGTATTCACACCGACGCTATTTCACTGACATTTGTTTTCATCGACGGTTATAATTTAAACAAATATCAGTGAAATAGCGTCGGTGTGAATACTGTCGAGTAAGTTTTTGTCGGTCAAACGATACGGATCCTTTTTGGATTACTTCGAATCTAATTTACTTCTCCACCAAACCTTCCGAAAACTAAATTCACTATTTTAGAAATAATCTATTTATTTTTATTCCTTTCGTTAATCTTCTATATTGTAAATTTCCAAATACTCTGATAAATTAAATATGTCCCTCCAGAGACACCACTCCAGTGCAAAGGGTTAATATTTAATTTGATGCAAAGGAAAAAATTGTTGAAACTGTAATTACTTATAATATTTGAAATTGATGTGGTGTATGCATACTTCTGGTCACACGCAACACAGAAACACGTATCGTACCACCAAACCCTTTGTCGCTCTCGGCTCGCGAATAAGCTCGCTTTCTAAATTCTCGTCCACGGAGCTGAAGGTGCAACAATGGCTCGCGTAACCGCATCACCGATATTGTAATTTTTCGCACAAGCTGCGCCACGGTGGGGCTCTGGGTAAGAAAACACGAAGTATAACTTTGTATATAGACAGTGCGGCAAAATACGAACGAGAAAATGACGATACCTTGCGCGACAATAAATCTAGAATCAGTTCTTTGTTCATTTCTTCGATCCGATCGGAGAAAAGTTATCTTTGACGTTTTCTTTTTACTGAATTATTGAAGCGAAAAGAAATAGTCGTTTTGATTTGTATATTCTTTCTTCGATACTTTGTTACGTACACAAGAAGTTTGGGGATTTTTAAGAAATATACACGGAGTGCATCGATTGAAGTGTTATAAAGTGTTCTTTTCTTTCTAAAACCACGGTAAATATCGATTCTATTCGTTATTATTATAGAAGGATTGATTGTTTCATAAAAAATCTCTCTCCTTCGATACTTTTAAATTAGCTTCTTTATTGAATTAAATGATACTTCTATACTTTTCATAGTTAAATTGTAGATAACGAAGATTATTTTTTGCCTCGGAAAGATATCAATAAATATATTTTGAACTGGGAATTGTTCTTATTTTCATACGAATCTAAACAAAGATTACAGTGTTTAAAAAATATTCCAGGAAATCATCATTTCGTTGAAATAATTATTTGAAAATTTTAACTACAACATAAAAGAAAATTGGAATCCCCTTTTGTCTTTCTAAATGTGATAAAAGAAATAAAATCGATTTTTGCTGTGGTTTCAGAACGTAAACAGTATGCAATACTTTTCTTGATCCACTTCATAAATTGTCAATGATAGATTCTTCTACGGCGATACATTGATTATTTATAAAATTATGAAATTAATGTTTTGAATACAGTTCTTTAATTGCTCCACGCATCCCTATTGAACTTCAACTGGTGAGTAAATACGAAAAATCATTTATTCTAGTGTCTGTCTTAATTATTTGCTAATATACATTAATTCTAATCTATCTTTTTACTGAAGTTTTACATTTACGAGACATTAAGAGACGGAACTTTATTACGAAACAACACGGTGATTGTAAGAATTTCATTTTGTATTAGTCATTGTAAAGTTATTCGTTGTACATAATCACAAAAGTGTCGTAACAAGTTAAGAAATTGATTTAAAAAGTGTTCTGATTGGTTAATGCAATTGATTCAAAGATGCTAAAATGGCATTCAGTATAAAATATTAATCGATAAAATAATACGACGCTGTGATTACAAACGTCATTATTTTCGCAGAATTTTCGATTAAAAACTTGCTTTGTTATGCTGTAACGTTCAATTACATATTTATTAGGAAATCATGACACAACGGTCATCAATAGGTGTAATAATTCGTTCCTCAAAAATTGGTATACTTTATGAATTATTTCAATTTTATAACATATAAAAACGGTTCCTTGCTCTTTCAATAAAATGAATCATTTGTTTCGTGGGTTGATAATGAAGAAATTTTATTGTATTCTTTCTGATACAAAAGTCAGATAGAAGTGTTTACTATTAATCAAAAGTAAAAATTCATTTCATTTGTTGATACAATGATTGAAGGGTATCGTCCCTTTTTCTACAATAATATTTTCACCGAAGATTCATGTCTTTGTAACATTATCTTCTCTACGAGACTAAGTCAGAATTCATTAAAATATCATCGATATATTACAGAAGCGAAGCTTCGAAATCCTCAAAGAACATAACTAATGGATTCAATTTTCCCCTCGGTATGAAACACGCTTTTGAAACGCGTGCCAGCATCGACACTCGAAATCGATTTCCCTGTGCCCGCAGGAAGCCAGGAGAAATTCCGTTGGCCAGGATACTTTTAACAAAATGACAGGTTTAGGTCGTGATACAGTTCCTTGCGGTTATGCATCGACCTATAACGCGGCGCATCAAGCCAGAAACTCGCAAGTTTCACGGGAGCGACTTGTGGTTCTAGAACTTGTGAGCTAACTTCGCTTCGATAGTTCTGAGCGTATAAATGAACAGACGATATACATTGAAAATCCGCACAAAGGATGCGTCAAGCTAGGGGTCAAAAAGAGGCTGAATTACCCTTCTAAATTTCGTTCTCATTTTTGAAAGTTAACCGAAGAATCGAGCGGTTTTAATTTATCAATTTTGAGGAAACCTTCGCAAGTATTTTATGTCAGTTGTAAATATTATGTAGAAAGATATACAAGATATTGATGATACTCGAAAGCATTGATAGGCACAATAGTTTCAGAAAAATAGAATAACTGTAGATTAAACATATTTGTATTAACGTAGAAGGGTGATTCTTAGCTATAAAGGCCTATACAAAACTCATTTAATAAATTAATAATATTCTGTTGTTAGGAACGATTGAAAGTCAGAATATATGTTAAAACTCCTAAGCATCGCGTATTAAAGCAACAGAAAGTTAACGCGACTGTTAACAAAGTACTGTTTCGAATTTTTGTATAAAATTACATTCGTAGGAAAGTGGGAACTTTACACTTTAATACAGTTTCTGTTTTATATCCGTTGAAAGACAAACGTTATTTTTGGTAGTAATTCGCTGCCGCTGCTTCGCTCGCACTCCAGTCAATCAGTGTCTAGCCTAGCGGTAACGTGGTCCTTGTTTACGTCAACCCTTTTACTCTAACTATTAGTGCGTACACACTTCCTGAAAGAATTTAGGTCATAAGTACCCTCTTACAAAGCCTTTATATCTCAGGACCTATTTATGACACTCTTCCTTCTATATTTTGAGACATCTACTATGTAAAATTTGAAAGCTTTTTTATAATTATTGTCGGGTTGTTTTACATCATTTAAAATATAATAACATTGGCCAAGGCATCAATATCTACTTTTAAACGAACAGTGAAAATATTCAAAGTTAACAAGAGAACATATCGAACCGACACACACCGATTTCAATGAAAGTTCTTAAGAAAGTATTTTATACGCATTTTTTTATATCGACTATCGTTCACATTAAAGAGGTGATAATAGCTCTTAAAGATAAGGGTTGATAATATATTTTTGGGGATATCTCCGATATTAAAGGAGATAATAGGAAACTTTCTTTTTTTAATTGTGAGTTTTTAAATAGGGAATTTCTCTGCGTAAGAAATATATTTATAGTTTGTAAGTTATGGTAATGAATAATAGGAACGGTCTTCAAAGTTGCAGAACTGTATTATATCTTTAGTTAAACATCCTGAAAATCTTACGATAAAAGTAATGAGATTATTTGATAAAAATTGGTTGAAAAAGAATTGAACTCTTGATCCGTCGATCGAGATGAAGTGTCAGACTTAATTTGGTGTGCCATTCATTTGCTAAGATCCGTTGCTAATTTCTATCGACGTTTTACGGAAGATTAATCAGTCAACGGGTATATCCCATCGACCATAATCATTGGCAGTTCTCGAAGAAGACGTTCCACCGCGACAGCAGACTCTTGATATTAACGACACCCTGACACGTCTCCATTCAGCAGAAATTCGCATGGATCGAGTAACGTAATAAGCTGGCTGGCAGATATTCCCCGTTGATCATGATCTATGTGCTTGCACGTTAGATCAGCCGCTCACATTTCACGAAATCGTTGTTTCTTCTTTGTTCTCTTGAGCAACATAAATTTGAAGGCGAACAAGCCTTGAATTTTACAATTAATATGGATTTTCTTTGAAACCGCATTATATATAGTTTTTATTATACTGTTGCAAGGTCAGACCAAAAATAGATACTGGTATGTTTAACCTCTTCAAACCCGAATTTTTTTTCGTTTAAGAAAAAATTATTTTTATACTAAAATTAAATTAACTTAATACTTTTTACAAAAATATTTATTTATTTATAATTTGTGATCACTGGTAGGTACATTAGGTGTTGAAACTAAGTTTAAACCTATACGTAATAAAATACAGCACAGGGTCCGAAGGGGTTAAGTAATTCATTGATACGCTCTACGAACAATGTAAAATTTTGTGAAAAAGAAACGTTGCGAAGAGATTGGTGAAACAATCGGACTAGTCGGTCGTGAAACAATTTTCCTGACCTAATTTCATTTCGACGCTGCATACAAGCGGAAAATTGAAAATCACGAATATTGTAGATTTCGCATTGCTCGTTCCAGTTTGAAAACGAATACACACACTTATCACTGAAAAATTGCCAACCCTTTATTATCTCGTGACGAATGTACAATATTTCAGCAAACTAAATTGTTCGAAGTTTTTCATTTCTTTTTCCTGATTTTAAGTCATCAAAAAATTAAGTATCCGGTGTAGTGTTAATACCGAAAATAAGAGAATTATTATTTACTTTTTGGACATTTTTAATATAAAATTGTGTGTATCCATGATTTACTTATTAAATTGACCGAATACTTTGGCAAACATTAATCAGAATTTTTCACTGTTAGTATTATATTATTAGTATCGATACTAGTACACTAGCATTAGCATAAATTATTTAATAATATATTAGTATTCTAATTTGAAATTTTCTCTTTCCATTCAACATCTCATCTTTTGTTGATAGCACACAAACGTTATGTTTTATTACAAATTTCCAAAGAGTAAATAACCCTTCCTTTACGACTTTTTAATATTTTTTAACACCACCATGAATACTAATATTATAAAGTAATTATTCTTAGAATTGCAAAGTAAAGAATCGAAAAATTTAAAACCTTGCGATCTTATGCTCATAACTCTACAGCTAAATGTTTACAAGCCGACTTTATATTCTATTTGAGCACCTTGGTATTCCTGAAATTCTTCAGGAATGCTGCAAAATACCCGATACCCTGCTTTAAGGCGAAACTGAACTTAAACGAGGACTGTAAATTGTATTACGTAGCGGAGGTTGCTCTGATCGATATTGCAAGTTGGTGGCTGTCAGATTTTACCAAGGCACGATGGAGATTACTTGTTAAGATACACCGCTGCAAATTAGTACGTTTCGCAAGCCGAGCATAAATTTTTGTTTATTTTACCGTGTAACTTCTTAGGATACACCGATGGATTGATTAAGCGCTGATTACAATACATTCGTTTGATTTGTTTTAGGTAAGATCAGTAATTTTGTTCGTGCTATTTCACAGCATTCCTGTGTCATCAAATTGTGTAAGGCCGTCGACAGTTCAGAATCAAAATATTTGAACGGATTGTTCAGAATTTCTGAAATTTTCAAGTTCTACATTTTCCTTCAACTTTTTCACTGTGACGTTCTTTCATAAAACGCTGAATGAAAATTTGTTGAAATTAGAGAAAGAAAAGTTATAGTTAATTGCTTGGAGTAGTTGGTAACAGAAGCGACGAGATGTTTTGAAAATGGCAGATAAAGTATGTTAAAAATATAAATGCAGCCTGACAAAACTTTTTAATGACGACGGCTTTCGAGGTTCAAATCACTCGGGTTCACTTGTCCCTCGTGTACACTTGTAGGAACTTTCAGAATGTATGCACTCGATGTTATTTTTCTCAACAAAATTGAGAAAACAGTTCATCCGGTATAGTAGATTTCTAGTTTCATTATATTTTGGCAGAAGAATCATCTTCGTAGAATTAAAAGGCTCTGGTTTTATTTTTACAGTAATGAAGCAATATTTCACCGACGATATCTAGTTAGAACAATTATTTTCAGTGTAATAGCCACATTTATCAGATTCCTTAATCACGCGAAATAACTCAACCTATTTAAAAACGTAGCAATAAATCCATCAGATTTTTAACTGATACTTACTTCGTTGGTTTTTACATTTTGTTTAACAAGTTTCCTTCGTTGAAAATGATCCAATTACGGAAAATATGATAACTTTTGATCGCAAGGAAAGGAAGGAAAAATATTCTGAAATTTTACTACGATCTGTTACTAATAACTGGAAGTAACAAATATTTCATTCGGAACAAATTGTTAATTATTTGATAAATTACTTATACTTCGTTCAGAATGTCCTATTTTATGAAATATTATGCGTCAGTAGATTTTATAAACATTGTCCTACTTTCTGAACACGAAAATTAATAATAAATATGAACGATAAAAATCTATGAGAGCAGATACACCAGTGACTGTACATTAGGTACATATTGAAACGAGTAAACAAGTTGTTAAAATAAATGAGTGATTAAATATTGATTTTTGTCAATTCCTAGTTCAGTATTCAAACAGTTCTATACGAGTAAAAGGCGATCTTCACTCACTAATTAATCACTTCAATTTAATTAATTGCATCATTTTAATTTCTCAAATTAAAATCAACATGTAATAAAAATGTATCGAATTTTCATTTTCTAAATACTTCTTGATATTATTATCATTTAAAATTCTACTGAAAAATCTCTGAAATGTTCATTCAGTGGTACGTTATCATTCGAAAGAGGGAATTATTATTTATTTCATTTTGAATAAACAATATTTTGTACGATTGCTGTGCCAAGTTTGAAAATGTTTCGTCCTTAAAGACTACTTAAAGTCGCTCGTAATAACGAAAGGATTAATCTGTTTTCCATTAGAATTTCAAGCTCGATTCAAAGTGAAGGGTATATTGACCCTTTACACTCGATTCGTGACACTGAGAGGACACGTGTAACTTACCGAAGAATTTGTAAAATAAAATAAAATGAAATAAAGTTTGTAAAGTTAATAAAATAAAATTGGTAATAGAAATAAAAATGCATGGATTCAAGAATTTTGCCATCAAAATAAACTACACTTGATCCTATGAAAAAAACACTTCGAGTGCAAAGGGTTAATCGTTTCATAAAGTGCCATTTTTCACATCGATATTCAGAGTGAAATATTGTACCTTGTGAGAAAACTTTCTTCTTGCTATTCAAACGAAAGCATTTTCAACGAAATTACGTTTGTCGTTGTGGAAGTATCTTATAATTCTTCGACATTTGTATAATATAATTTAATTTTGCTGATGATTCCTTTCTTAATTATTTCCTGAAATGTCTATTCTCTGTGTAGAGCTAAATACTTCACAAGAATGATACTTAAATACTGTCACGAATTACGTTAACAATTAACTCGGTTGGGAATTAGTTCGAGAAAATCGATTGCGAAGAGTGTAAATGAAACGTGGCACGAACTCGTAAGTATCGACAGGACCGTAAAGATTTTCTCGGTAGTCGCTTCGACTTTTGGAAGTGTTAAAGAGGAAACAGTGAAGACGAACTTTAAATCCTACCATCTATAGTTTTATAGCCCGTAAAAATGTTGAAGGGACCCGTAAATAGGTTTCATGGAAGGCGTTTTAGATAAAATCATAAATGCTTCCGTTGAATCGAGTTGCACCCTTCACTCGAGACCGGCAAGTCTAATGCTAAAAGCCATCGACGTCAGATATCCATGAAATAAAAAGGTAATAGAGTTATCCTCTGTCTTATGTTCTTCAAAGTTCCGTTCCAGAGGCACGTGAACTCTTTTCAAACATAAATTTTCTACATTTTCGAAAAGAAGTAACAAAGTATTGATAAAAATTAATAAAATATTCGTGTAGTCACTTTCTGTAATCTTTAACATTATGGTATTTTTATGTCATGGAATGTTGGATTGTTTACGTTTCGAAATTTCCCATTTTGAAGTACGATTACGTAATAATGTCCATTTTTAAGGAGACTTTTTATCCGAGGGTAGCAAAAAACTTGTCCTTTGAATAATCCTCGTTCCTGGCATCCTTTTCACAAATTCACCGTGCCCAGTGAGAAGCGGTATTTATGGCTGGCCACAGAAAGGAAAGGGACTGAAAATTCCCTTGTAAGCAACCTCGAATCGAGTCCCTTTTGAAGGGATTCAACGTCAAACACGAACGGTGGTTCCTCGTTCCATGCTGCAACCTGGTCCATACAGTAATTAAGAGCGGCATTTGATCTTCCGCTGTAATTAGAACGCTTGGTTGAAGGAAGTTGACGAATTTCATGAAGCACCTTCACGTTGCTTTTCTGAAGTTTATCGACCACCTACAACCTTGCTCAAAAGATTTGTGATATCTGTTCCGATTAATTAACCCTCGGACGATCGATCGTTGAAGTAGATATTATTTTAATTCAATTTCATACTTTATATATTCTTTAGATTTTTTATTTCAGACTGTTCTTGCAGTTTCTAGTAATTTTAACAGTCTGCATTGTATAAATCTTTCTTATCTTTATTTTGTTTAATTGTCGCCATTTTGTGTTTAGGATATTTAATCAAAGATTATCAACTTTTCTGTGTTAGGTGTGTACTAATGTTAACGATACGTAAAAAATGATATTTATTCAATTCGTACAAATTAGCGTTACAAATATTGTATGCTTTAATTTTCCTTTTGCTACGGCTATCCCTGGGACCAAACGCTTTTGTACATTTTTATATTAAATTCTACAACACAATATGTAAATAAAATAATTTTGAACGTCAAAATTAATTCACAGTATGTCTTATGTCCGCAGAGTATATCTAAATACTGGATTGAAACGTTGCCAAAAAATAGATAATAATTATTTTCAAAGTGTTACCTTCAATAAATAACGGATATATAATTTTGTATTTAATGCATATTAAATAAAACCAATCAAAGTGAAACACTTCCCAGAATTGTGAAAAAAATAAAATAATATAACTGAAATTTTCATACAAGTGTCGTTCAATTAAGGCCGCGAAATTCGCGAGGTGCAAAAATCCTCTCTGTTCGAACAATTCCAGGAATTCGCGGTTTAAAATTAAAATTTTCCGGATGCTCGTTGCGAATGAAAAGTGGGACATCGCGTCGAAACCCGGACGGAAATTTCGAACCTAGAAATTTCGCAAAAGCCACGCTTCCGTTGCTTCGAATTTGCTGATACGAATTCCGAACGATTCGTCCGTGTACGTGTTGCCAGGCGAAATTTCAGACACCGTGCACCAAGGGGAAGGAAATTTTAATTGAACGACTGCTTCCGTTCCCGTCGAAACGACCCGAACTCCATCCAAATATGTAAATCACTGTTTGCCCGTGAAACTTATCGTTTCCTCCAGAAAATCTCTCGGCTGTTTACATTAGAATGCGCTTTAAAATTTCGACTATTTCCTGATATGCAAATCGTACGGAACACCGTGAATTCTGAACACCGCCAAGTTGGTAACCCTTATCGTTCTATAAATCAAATTAAACTCAAATAGCAGACTAAAAAAATTTTTGAAAAAAAAAAATACAACCGACCTCGAAATGCATTAAAAAGGACGAAATAATTTTAATTTATATTTCGGAAAGGACGCGAAATTAAAAATTGTCTACATTGGAAATTGTCAAAATTCTTTGATCCTTTTACATATTTTCACATTAGCAACATCTTTCATTTACACAATTTATTGTTAATTTTGCGCCGTCTCCGAAATATTAATTAAAATTATTTTGTCCTTTTTAGTGCATTCCGAAGTCGGTTGTATTTTTTTTCGATATGTAGAGAAAGGGAGGAGGGTGAAAACGATTTAGACGAGAGTTTGTTGTATAGTAGTCGACATTTTGTTAGCTTTTGTATTTTTGTAAATATTAAGTATCGACGTCTCGTTCGTGGGCAGAAGAAATACTCGACGAGAATCAATGTCCGGTTAACATATTACCGAACCGTAGTTTTGAAAAATTCACAGCACAGCAGTTTTATGAATATTCAACTTCCGCCAACAGATGTCACCACGTTACCGAACCGAAAAATATAATCTTCAACTTTGTATATTACTTTTCCTATCAACTAATGTTATTTAAATCAAAATAAACAGGAAACACTTGACGCATTAAGGATCCCACAGGTCAACGGCGACGAAATTCCTGGCAATAAATATAAAAAAAAACATGCCTAAATTTTACGCAGTAGGTAGCTCAGAAGATAGAGGGAAGTGCGTACATGATAACGCAATTTGTTGCAACGCGATATCTTAATTAGTTCCTGAGATATAGGGCTTCAAAGTTTGTATAGCGGCCGCCGCGTACGAGGGTAATTATGAATGGGCGCGACCGTAGACATTTTTCTAGGAAATGCGTACTACGCATTACTAGGAATAGTAAAGGGTTAGACGTAAACAATGACCACGTGACCGCTACGCTAGACACTCACTGTCTGGGTCCAAGCGTGCGGCGGCAGCGAATTTCTACAAAAAATACGTTTGTCTTTACACGACGATATCTCAGGAACGGATAAAGATATCGATGTAAATCAAAAACCGAATTAAAGGGGAAGATTTCTACTTTCCTACGAATCTAACTTTATATCGAAATTCGAAACAGGACTTTGTTGGCAGCCCGTTGAACTTTTAGTAATTTTAATACGCGTTTCTTATGCAGTTTAACATAGTTTCCGACTTTCAATTGCTTCTAACAATAAAATATTAAATTCTAACAATGGAATAATACTTTGGATTAGACATTTAAGAAATCGTTAAGAAATTCTACCACTTCCTTGTAGAAAATATAAAAATTAACTGTCAGGTTGTTGCATTATTTCTGTCGTATTTTGTATTATGATATTATTCCGAACATTTCACAATTGCCGTTGGACTAATAATTCAGGAAGTACTTTTCTCAACTCCTTTGTTTATTATTAACAATAATGATCAACGTAGCATTAAATAAACAAATGTCTTCGTAAAGTTCTGGTGATGTAAATGTTACTCGAAAATACGACAAAAATTATTACAACTATCCGATACAATCCTAACGTTATCAAATTTATATTTACATTAAACGTTTCTCTCGCCTCGTTTTAAACGTAATGCCTCAAGCTTTTCTCAACTTCCACCATTAAATCTTTAACTTGGCCGAACGAATGGTTCGAAATAAAGAAACGAAGAAAACGTGGTATATCAAACGGTGTTTCGAGTTCACTGCCCAGGATTAGAAGAGGATACCGCTGGATTAGTAAATAATTTATTTCGCCAAGCAATTTAACTTTTCTAATTGACCCTCTCTCCTCGTTCTACGTTCTTTCAACCCCCGAGCTAAGTTTCTTCAAAGGGCCGGTGTTGAAGGGATGAACAGCAATGGTTGGAACAATGGTTCCCAATCTGTGGATCGCAGCTCCCAAAGGATTCTGGAATAATTTTTTGTTGATCTTTTGCGAACAATCGGTGTACAAGATAACTAAAGATTATAATAATTATCAAGCAAATCGAATTTGTGGAATTGCTTCGTTTTCAAAGAGTTAGTGATTATATGCTATTTATTGATAAAACTTGAAAAAAGAATTGAGAAAGATCGAAGGGCGAGGAATGAAGAAACGAGCCCATTTCGGGATGAAATATCCCTTCTTTCCACAACGAAGCACCACTTTACGGTTCAGACATTCGAGGTGAATTTCTGAGGGGAAGTAAACCAGAACAAAAAGCGGAAGAAGCCGGGAGGGGTGGGGGGATGGAAAAGACAGGAAGAGGATAGCCACCTCGTTTAAACGAGATTTCTCATTTCTGGCTAATTCGTGAGATTTCACTGAATCCTGGAATGAGTTCTATGATTCATCATGGCGATCCTTCAGATGTAAAACTGGCTGATTTCTCAGCTAAATTTTTTACATTCAGCAAAATGTTGAACGTCCATTTCTTCTAAAACACTCTGTTGTTCTCTCGGAATTTTGTGGGTACTCTATTTCTTGTTATTTATTTCATTAGCGAATTTCAAACGCTTTAGTGTCATTTATAATTGCATTACACTCGTTCAAAATACATCGATATCAAATGTCTACGAAAGTTAGGTCACCAACATGTATCTCTTCATAATATTTGAAATTACTGGTGGTTCTGAAAGATTTCATCCATAAATATGTTAATTCGTAAAATGAATGCAAATGGTAGCAATAAGGGCTCTGCTTGGATTCAAAATTAAAGACGAAGGATGTGTGCACAAGGCAAGGGGACCGAGTTGAACGAGTTTTCTTTTATTTTCCGGTTGGTTCTTGGGAATTTCGAAAGGTGGAATCGTGGCTTGAAGTGTCGCTCGAGAGATCCAAAAGAAGAAAGAGGGAAGACAGTGAAAGGGCAAAGAACTGAAGAAACATGAAACTCGGGGGAACGAGCCAGCTCCTATAGTTAACACGAATATTCTCTTCGTTTTCGTAATGAGCTCGTTATCTCCCACGAAACGCTTATTAATTGCTTGCCTTGTTAATTAGAAGAGAAATGGTCGGGCAAAAGGAACTTCTCTTGTCATTTTGTTACGACTGTCACGGACAAGAAATTGAAATGTTGTTTCTGCTTGGTTAATGCAATCGTTAGTCAACAAAAGAATGGCAAATGGGACGATTAAACTTTAACGCGTTGGTTTTTAAATAGAAGCAAAAATACATTTTTTAACAGAGTACCTTTCAGGAATTTAATATTGACATATTTTTAACGAAACTGGGGTTAATGCGAGTATTATTTAATTTGGAACTCTTTTGCTTGCAATTTGAAAATATTACAAACTTTTGCATACGTGAAATTTAATATTTTATAAATCTGTTTCGTTCAAAAATACATTTATCGTTCTCTTTTCAAAAATTTAAGTACATTCTCCAGTATCATAGGCTTCCCTAGGGAGCATGGTACCGGAGGGGAATGTTAAAAGACTAAAAAGTTACTAGACTTTATGCTTAGGTTAGAATTATATTAAACGCGAAGAACTTAATTATTTCACAGTGAGTGGGTTAATCTACCAATGAATCTAGGCATAAATACTTAGTAACCTTTCATTATAAGGCGAATGATGAAATTTCCTTCCCCTATCATATAATTTTCCTTAGGAAACCCTAGCATGTTCAACAGTGTTTGTCAAAGAGTCAAATAAATTCACTGAGAAAATACGTGCTAAGGTATTAACTTTCAAGAAACTAAAATTACCCAATTATTTAAACAATTACAATTATAAGTTCGAAATGTTAATGTCGATGGTAATTCGAGGAACATCAATATGTTGCTATAATAACATGAAATGTTCTTATCTACCCATTATTTCTAGTACTTCGAATTTATTATTCTAAATACAGAACTTCCTTTTTATTTTGTATAACTTTTCTCAACTCCAACGTGTAGAATCACTTTGCAAACCGCTGGTATACGATAACGATCGATTAATGAACTAACTGGCAAACACAATTACCATGCACCGCTGGAACACTTAAGGAGTCGAAAAATTTTCTCATTTTCAATCACGTTTACCTTTCCATTTTACATCGATTTAAGCAATTCAATATTGCCCTGGCTTAATCGTTCAAACGGTATACTTGAAGAGGTTTATCGATTCTTCTGGTCCCTTTTTCCTTTTGCTTCCTGATTACTATGAATCTCGCAGAAATTAAGGTAATTAGAGGAGAATTAATTCTATTCTGAATTACAACAACCTGCTCCGTCTGATGAAAGACAAAGAAACATTTACTACAGTTAACTTTAAGTACGTACTTTAATTGTTTGAAAATCAGTGATATTTGAATAAAAATTGTTAAATGAATTATGCTGCGTTTCTTCTAAAGTACTAAATGAACTAATATTACGAACCCAATGTTTTAGAATATATTTGTATCGCAGTGGTCCTAATTAACACCTTGAAATATTCTAGAAATATTAAGAAATATTAAAGAATTTTAGACAAATAAATTAAGTATTTTTTAGATCCCTTCGATGAAGAAATAGAAGATTTTAAGTTTGAATGGTGTTACATGGTTTAACCTTTTCCAGCCAAAATTACAACAAAATTTATTCTCATAACTTTAGTGAAATAAAATTTTATAAACTCCTAATTTAAAATAAATATTGCCAGATGGTAGCTGGAAAGGGTTAAAACGAGTGTTACTTTCCGAAGAAGTTCTTTGGTGGATATAAGATGTTTATTACAAGCCTTGTAATTCCTTCTCTGACAGTGGCCATAAGTATTTCAAATTTCCCCACAAAGCAAACCCTTTTGTCTTTGCGGATCGATTGTCTTTCGAAGCACAAGGGCCGGGTAATTTCGGATTCAGAACGGTTTCGCGACGAAACATAGCGCTCGGTGCAGGAAGTGTAATTGCGCCTCCGTGACAGCGGGGCCAATTTCCGTGATGAAGAGTCAGGAGAGAGTCGAAAACTCGTGGTAACGAGACTCTCGTTATTTATTCTTCCCGCCTTTGTTTCCATGAAATTTACCGTACTTCTCTTAGGAATGGAAGTCAACTTTGATCGTCGAAAGAACTTGTGTAGAATAAGTTGTGTCAATTTTGACACCACTCTGAACATTGTTATCCTCAAAATAATATCTGGATCCCAGAGCCAGAGTGTATTAAGTCACGCTTTCCAAACTTTGGAAGAGAAGAAACTGAATGTATAAAACCCTTGGAACAACGTTTGGACGTGATATCATTTTAAAAATTCAACAATTTCGAACGAACTTATGTTTAACATTGGAAAGAATGATAAATCATATAAAATGTCATTTCTTAGTAAAAGTATATTTAATACACTTTTCCCTGGGGACCAGATGTTTAACCCTTTGCACTCGAATCAGTTTTGGACGTAATCAGGTCGAATATAATTTCCCAGCTATGCACCCAGAAATCAAATGCACTATGTCGGAAGAAAAGTGTTAGGAATATTTGAGAATCTGTATATTTTCATTCCCTTCCTTAATTTTCTATATTTTGTTACGGATGAAACTTAAATTTTGCATTTTAGAATACTGCGATAAATGAAATATGGCGTCTCAGTGGCGTCACTCGAGTTCAAAAGATTAATAGTTTCACTGTCGAATAAAATATTATATTAAGTCATTCCATGAAACATTGAAGGTGAAGAAAATAACATTCATTCGATTGTTGTTTCTCCTTCCACTATATTGTATCTTTTACACAATTCTTGTTTGTCATTATCTCTTTTTATGAACCACGAATAAATTAGAAAAGAATTCAGAATGATAATTTATCTATTATAAGACTACTGACGACATTATTTATGTGAAAATAATATTTCTGATAGAAGATATTAATGAAAGAATGCGGGTCCATTGGATTCATAAAAAAAAGTATTATGTTTGAGTTTCTAAAGAGATAATATCTCAGAGCTTCTAAGTTCCTGAAACTTTGATATTTCAATGAGTCTGTATGCTCATAATAATACTTTTTGAAAGTAAAGATTCAATGGACGATTCTATGAGCCTTGGAAATATTTGTTTAACATAATTATGCTAAACAGTATTTTTAAAAACTACTCAAAACAAGACAAACTATAACGAGTGTTTCTTTACTTGAAATTTCAATTCCTTAAATTGATTATGCTGTTTGCTAATGAATCACGTATACATATTTAATACAGTGACAAATAATAACAATTTTTACTATAAAATACTTAATATAATTGTTTTGAAATTAACTACCCTTTCCAAACATCGTATCTTCGTGTGCCTTGCCCAGAAACCCTCCGTCATAACCTCAAGCTACGTACCTACATGCCATAAACATTAATTCTTTTCGATCTTTCTTGACATTAACGAAAGTTTCCATTTCGATCGGATATAAAAATCTGAAAAAGCCTTTAAATCCACGCATAACTAGTATCATCAATTCCGCCCTCAACGTAGATAGCTTTTTTTCTCGACAGTATCAAATTCAAGCAATAAATACGCAAAGTAAAGCTACAAATTCACAACTTCAACCGACACTGATAACTCTGGCGAACGGGATATTTCAATTTTCGATCAAATACGAAAATTCTGCAATTCCTTCGATCTTTTTTTGTTTATTTCTCGAAAAACTTGTACACGCGTAAAACGCTCCTTAGGAATCTTTCATTCTCCGCTTCTTCTTCTTCTTTTCCCGTTCGTATTTGAACGACACGCCAGTCAAACAGGAATTTCTCGCGATAGGATTCGCGTCTGGATAAAGTTTCCGCCGACTTTTCCGAAACGTAAGCGAGCGTAAATCAGTCAGCCCCACAGGAGACCCGGTCCCAGTTCGAAATTGAAGTAAAAATTCCACGAACACGAGACACGTGATTATTTAAGCCGTCGTGCATGATAAATGGACTCGTCGTCCACGAGGGTGAAGCAGAGAAATTTTGGATTCCGTGCACGGTCACCCGCCAACACTGTCCGTACTTCATTCTTCTTCAGGACGTCGAGGGATTTGCCTTCTTCCTTTCGTATTCTTTTATTTCACTTTTCGTTTTTCGTTCGTTTCGTTCACTTCTCTTTTTCTACTGTTCCTGCCTTTTGTTTGTTTGTCTTGCTGGAAGTAACGGCAACGGCCAAGCGTCGAGGTATTAAAGGACGTCTGTCTGGTCTGTTTCAGGTCCTGCCACCCTGGAAGGCGGCCAAGTCTGGCAGCATATCTTTCAAGATTCGTACCAACGAACCGAATGGACTGATCATGTACAGCCGTAGTGGAGCGCACACCAAGGTACATTTATTACTACCATTTTGTATTCTGGTAATATGAAACCCTTTGTACATGGACCACCAAAGGTTGAAAAATACTTTACACCACTGCCCAAAAGTTTCTACAATTTTAGAAAATTCTTCCGGTCACAGATTTTGTTTTTCAATAAATTTAGCATATCGTTCTTAGCATTTGTTTAAGTTCCAATGTGAAGGGAGGGTTTTTTTTTTATTTTTAAAGAAAATGGGTAACGTTGGTTAATTGTTTATAGAGAAAGAAAAAATCTTTATTACTGTCCGAGTCGGAGTCTGTTTAAATGATTTCACTTTTTAACTCTTTCAAAATTTCAAACGTATGAAGGAGAAACCAATCATCTGTAAAAAGTGTAATTAATTGATCATTTTATTTATAAACATAAAAATACATGTTTGATTATTTTATTAGAAATTAGAAGTTATGTTGCGAATTATTTCCTTTAATAAATTAAGAATTTCTTTCTAAAAATCATCGTTTATTTCATAAGGGGTCAAATTGCCCCCTGGTAAGAATAGGTACATGTCAAGTGTCGGTACGTCCCAAAAGGTCTCATATTTATATCGTTCGCAAATCCCACCATAGGGAGGGGGGGATTCAAACGATACGTTAGTATTCGAACGTTGAAATGTTCCAGTAGAATTCGCTGTAAGGACGAAACAGCTTACACAAGTATTTAATCAAATAATTTGTCCTTGGTTAATTAATATTGTCATCCCTAAAACAGATGACAAATCCTTATGAAAGTTTATACGTCTCCTAGATACGAATAATATTATTATAGAAATTTCAGGATACGTGTCTCATGTATTTAATTACACAGGTACAATTTTGTTCTTTATAATATGAGTTTATAATATTTTACGAACGAAACTGTTTATCCCGCGTATTATCATTTATGAACACTCTTTTTTTTATTAACTTAATTCTTTTTTCCTCTCACTAAACGCTATTGCTCTCTTATTTCACCATTTTCCAGTCATTTCCCGTTTTCGTTTCTTCCTTTTTCTCTCCGCATTGTACCAGCTCTCTTGTTCCCCTCGTTATTCGGTTTTTCCCTCTTGTTTCCATTTCACCCCCGTTTCTTTTTCCCACCGAGATCACCTGCCGATTATTCGCGTCGACCGAGCTGCCGCCGCCGCGCCGGTTGCCTTTTAATGGGCTCAATGTAAAATCGTTCCGCGCGAATTTCCGCTCGGCTCGCCGCGATCAATCGAAACGATCGCGTCGACGGTGCCGTGAATTAGCGATTGGTTGAAGTATTTTGGAAAAAAAAGAAGAAGAACGAGGAAATCAGGAATTTTTAAAGGGGCCAAATAATGAAATCCTTAATGGCTGACTGAGTATTTAAATATTCGTTGAACGATCGACTGGTTATTTGAGAATTTTTTTCAACCCAACATTCCTCTTTCACTGAATTATTTATAAAGTGATCGAAATCACGTAAATTCTGGTTCAATTAGCACATGCATCGTATTTTATTAACTGCTTTTTCCAATTGTATGATAAGCTAATTAATCATAATCAAATTGATACCGCAATTTTATTTGTTTTGAAGTAAAATAAATATAACAGAAATGAATTACATAGTTTAATTTTTATATGATTTTTCACGCATACATTATTAACGATTTCAACATATTTACTGAGATTTACTTGTCGTAACGAGATATTATTTCACAAATTCTGGTTTCAACAAATTTACAATATTTTCTTTTACCGATTTAACTCTTCCAGGGGCAAGAAGAATCGGTACAAAAATACCCCTGAGGAGGCATAAAAATTTTTGACGAAGAAAAAAACAAAAGAATTTTCTAATATACAACGCTTCATGTTTAACCCTTTAACTGCGACGTGTTTTGACCAAAAACCAAAAACAGTTTCTCTAGTTGCTTTTCCACACCAATCTATTTCTTCCTTTTCCCCCCTCAAGAAATTGCACAGTTATTTACAGAGTAATCATCGAATGATCAATATTGATTTATAAAATTTGCTGTAATTTTATGAATCTTCATGATAAATCAAATATCTACCGCCTTAAAATGGAAAAATAAACGCTACTACTTCATAATTTGATAGTAATCAAAGTATGATTGTAATTATTGATAGTAATCCTAATTTTCAATTGTTTCATCGATGTTGTAGAAGCAAACTGATTATCAAAGGTTTATTAATTGGTTTTTAGTCAACAGTCAATAACATTGAAAACCGTATTAATAAGCTTCCAGTCCAATTTCATTTATATCCAGTTTCTTTTATTTATGATATCCAAGGTTTCGATTCTCAATGCAATCCGAGGTCCTTCTTGCATCCAACGGTAAAATTAACACCAAAACACCTTGAACCTTCTCGTCCTTGCTCTTTGACATTTTTCGGCTGGAGATAAATCGTTCCAGATCACTGGACGATCGCGGAAGATTTACAAGGCGGGTTTCCATCGTGCAAAGTGACCAAGGAATACACGTGGAAACGAATCTCTCCCCGTATCGGGGTTATCTCGATTCAACAATACCGCCTCGTAATTCCCACAATTATATTTCAACGTTAATGCGAGGAGGCGTTCAAATCGCGAATAATCACGGCCCCGTTGCACGGAATGGGCCGAGATAAATCGCAAAGTTGCGAAAACCTCGGTTCTCGTTAACTTTCGTGTGGCTTGCTCATTACCAGAATCACCGTATCCCGTGGATAAATGCTTCCGGTTTGTCGGTGTACGTGTTTGTAATACGGATTCCTGGTCGCTGTTTGCAAATACATACTGTTAATACGTGGATATCAGTCGCGAAATATCGTTCGAAGCAATTTTCACTTTTATTATTTGACGATTTTCTGGCTTCGATAGAAAAGATAATTATTTTTGGTAATTTTGGAAGTATTTTTTATTACAAATGAACCTTCAACTCTAAAATGATGGAGCTGGTTTAATTATGGTCTAAGTTTATGAAACGTGTACAAATATTTCTACTTCGGTTAGGAGTACCAAATTTTAAGTAAAAGAGTTTCATGCGTGCAAAATTAATATGCAAAGGAAACATAAAATTAAATTCAAATTATCCCCATTTTAGGGGTTCGTCGTCCAAGGGCTAATCCTTGAAATACCAAGTCTTTTTTTTGTATGGATTAGTAAGGGTGGAAGAGTACACAAAGATTTTGATCGTTTGTAAGGCAATTTTCTTTATTTATTAATGTTGATTAATATTTCTATTCTGCGGCGTGTTAAAGGTATTAATGATTCATTTTGTTTTAATTTTAATGTAACAATTTGATATTTTGTAGTTATAAGCGATGGAAACCTAAGTATTTACAATGATTTATTGC
Organism: Stelis phaeoptera; assembly: GCA_943735885.1. NCBI lineage: Eukaryota > Metazoa > Arthropoda > Insecta > Hymenoptera > Megachilidae > Stelis > Stelis phaeoptera. The sequence goes on along the minus strand of OX030939.1, from coordinate 4,673,341 downwards.
AACTTTATTGTACATATCTAGTAGTAAAGGGTATAAACGATATAAATCGAATTTTAACTTATACTCTTCTTTTCCATTCTTAAAATTTCATAGCATTCCTTTGAATATTTTGTCTTTTTAAATACAAAGTTCTTGCGTTTAACAATTTTATTACCTAATTTATTAAAATAAAGCTTATTAAAATAAAATTGAATAAATGCATCATAATAATTTTATACCCATTGCTAAAATTTCTTAAAACTGCAAATGAAGCCAACTTGTAAATCTATTAATCGATTTTAACATACGATTAATTAGAGAAATTAATAATGAAATAAGCATGATTCTTTATATTTTAATATGTTTACAGTCGATGAAAAAATAAAAGTTTTATTTGATAAACTTGATCGTAAAAGTGGGTATTTTATTTTCTTCTTGCAGCAAGATCTCTTTGCATTCGAAATGTTCGGAGGTCATTTATATTTGCACGCTGACCTGGGAAGCGGACCCGTTAAAGTGAAGTCGACGAAACAACGGATCGACGATGGCACGTGGCACGATGTGGCATTTCGACGGGTCGAAAGGGACGGACGTGTCACCGTCGACAACTGGCCGGTCGAATTTCGTACACCAGGTATGAAATCACCATTTTAATTTCTATCAAATCATTTCAAATCGTTTCAAAGTGTAAGAATTACAGAACCGATAGAAATTTTATTAAATACAAATTGTATTTTTCAAAGTAATTGTAATAAGGGATTGTCATTTTAATTTTACCCGGCTCCTACACTAATTACGGGACACCCTGTGTACGCGAGTACGTGCTTCGTCTTTCATTCAGCCCCGTTTAATCTCGGCCCGTGTTCGACGATGATGCACGGCATTTATCATGCGATCTACACACGGTTGGAATTCTGAGTCCGGTTGCTCGACAACGTAAACGATGAAGAAGGAAAAATGCACAGGGTCGCGAGGCAACCCACTCGTAATTCAGAGTTACACACTCGAGGACACTTATCTGCGGGTGCACCTAACCGTTCCACGCGTGGAACGTAATAAATCTAGCCCTCTTCTTTTTTATACGTACATACATACATACATGAATGGTCGTAGTTTTACTGCCGTCGTGTTTCCCCGTTGAATCGTCCATTTCACGCTCGGCGAGAGATAGGGGTGCGTACGATAGAAATTTGCTCGTCCCTTATCTCCTGGTCGAATTCACGTGACGATGGTAATTGATCGATCGCAGTTCGCGTTTTGCACCAGGAATGTGAATAGAATTGTTGGTTATTGAAATGAAAATTTTATTTTGCTCAACTCTTCGCTCTATGAGCTTTTTTTTTTACGATAGCCAGGATATTGTCGAGCGAAAGTTGTGTTTTTCAAAGAAAATGTTATGAATGTTTATAGATGTATTTGCTGTGTTTTATTTAAAGGATGCGTTTAAATAGGCAGATCTTGAAAAATTGAAATCAATATAGAAATTGATGAAATTTTCATACCTTTTTCGAGAAATGTTGATTTGAAGCTCACCCATCAAAGATCTTTCCTTTTTGTTTTAAATACATGTCCATCTTTTGTGATATTGACGACATTTGATGATTTGTAACGAACAAATTGTTAAAATTTCCATCTTCATTGTTACACCAACGTTTTTTGTATACTTTTCAAATTCATTCAGTTCGTAACCAAAGCCATATATGGGAAAATAGTAAATCTATCTCCCTCTTTTCGATTGCACTAAGAATATCGGAACACCCTCTATAATATACATAGTAAGTTCGCAATTATTTTTTCGCCAATCTTAATACAAACCCTTTTTCCATTCACCATTCTCCGAATTCTGTAATCCTCTATTCTTCACTTGCGCGTATATACGCTCTAGGTGACATTAAATTCCAGCTGCGAACGATTTTCGGTGGAGCATTTTATCCGTTGGCAATTTGCGACGGTCCGATTTACGATTCCTCGAGAAATACTCGTATACCAGGCTTTATACCTTTGACACTTTACTTTGCGATATAGTAGCCGGCGGAGTAACATTATCGGCGGATAAATCGTTAAATTAGATGTTCCTTATCGGGAAGAGCGAATTTTAACCCTCTGCGCTCGGGCCATTTCTTTTTTATACGATCGAGTTTAGTTCGCTTTTATTATGATGCTTCGGAAAATCGAACACTCTATTTTGAAACGATAAAGTTACAAGTGTTTAATCCTCAAACGACGTAGCCTGGGTCAATCGTGACCCAAAGATAGAAATTGGAATATTTTTAATAAATTGGTGTCGTTTGTAAATGATATTTAAAATAATAGCAAAGCATTTTAGAAATGGAAATGAAATAAAACTAAATATTAGATTTCAATTGTCTTGATCTTGACAGTCCAACATCTTACTGTTGATCTTTCGTTGCATGACTTTTGTCAATTTTACAATTCAACTTTCATAAGTAATGATAATAAGGAAAACGAATTTGTTCAGGATTTGCCAGAAATTGTAGTTGTTAAGGAAAATCAATGTTTTCGACAGTTTCGTTAATAATGATGTATAACAAAATTGAACAACTCCGTGGAAAAATGAAACTGAAAATAATATAAATTTGTTCAGGTTAAAAATGATATTTATGACGATCGAAGAAAATTAGGGAGGTTCGAATGAACGTTGACATCGTGAAAATGCAATCGGTTAAATCGATATCGAGGATGGTTAATATTGTCGTTATTGGCTCGTGTAATTTGATATCGTGTAAATTAAAAAATTTACAGTTTCTCACGAATTGTGCTTACATACCCTCGCGGCAGAACTTTCGCGTAGCCTTTCGTGGTCGGTCGAATTACACGGCTAGTTAATTTGTCTGTGAAACTCGCCTTTGAAATTTCTACCCTTCAGCAATTTCAGCCTGAAAACTGTGCTCGACCACCTCGGTTTGTCGAGTTTACGCGAATTCTTCGAGTGTGAACGCATCCTGCGAGCCAGCGTCTAACGCGTAAAAAAAAAGACCGATACAAGTGGATCAAACCATCGCAATTAATCCGTATATGTACGTATCTTGTTACACGCAACTTTCGACTCTTTCTCTAATCTACCTATCTTTTTTTGTAATTTAACCCTGGGACGTGGGGAGCCGGGTCAGTCACGACCCGAACCTATAAAAAGAACCCAGATTTAACGTCGAGGATGCAAATGTTTAAATAAAAGAGATACGTGTATTCGAACATGATATGTAAGGGAATAACGTTAAATCTTTTAAATTAAAATAATAAGAAGGATAAAATTAAAATTTGAATTATCACTGCAACGATATTTCGATTTACGTTGGAAATTTTTCGAAGAGAAAAGTTTCATGTGCTCGTAAATAATATTTTAAATGACAGCAGAAAATTTAAGAAATAGAAATAAAATGATAAATTCAATTTAAATTGGCATTGTCAATGAATTCGTTTAAATTAATTAACACCTGTCTCATAATTATTAATCTGATGCATTAATATTGGCTACAAAATTCCTAACTTGGTAGTTTAACATATTATTGCTCGATTGAATCGATTACCATAAAAATCTAATTTAATTCTACTTGATTAATATAATATCGTAATATAAATTACGAATAAAATATTCATCTTAAGATAACAATTTTGCTGTTGATTATAGACCACAATCTTCCGTACAGAAAAAGAAATATTAAGTTACAAGATAACATTCATCAAATGGAAGAAATATTTTGCTAATGATTCCTATCGTTTCGTTCTTCCGGTGGCATATTTTATCAGATGATACTATGAAAGAAAACCTCAGAGACGGATGTAAATTAAAGCAGTCACTACTTGATTTCGTGTAACAGAAGAGTATGAATCATCGATGTTTCAACCGCAATTATATATAAAATTATATTTTTGTCAAAAAGATTAGTAGTATCCGGAGAAGCATGGAAACCGTGTAAAAAAGTTTACAAACGTTTTAACACGTTTATCTTGATATACGAAATATATCTGAATATTTTTAATCCGATCAGTTTTTAAGAATTTAAATAAAGTAGCTCAAAAGTGGCAGAGATCTATAGATCCATAGATTTAGAAGGTGTATAGGTTAACCGTATTCCATTTGGTTAAATTAAATTGGTCTCTTCAAATATTAAATAAATAAATATTAATATTGACGAGAATGTTATACGTTCAGATAATTTTATGTCATGAAATCGTGTCCGACTTTTTATATTTCATAATTTGCTATCGAATTAAGCCTAGTATTAGGAATAAATTAATTCTGAGAAACTTATTGCCTAAAATCTTCATCATGACGTGTAGTATCGTTGTTTGATTAACAGTCAATGTTCGGAAAGTTTTAAGATGGATTCACCTGAGTTTTGTCTAATAATACTTGCAATTCTACGTCTTATGACTTTTTTGGTCACTGTAAACATTCTTTATCAAAATCACCACTTTTGAATCATCCGAAACGGTGTACATAAATTTTAGTCGACGAAGAAGATACTCCATACATTTTAATCAGCTTTTCGAAAAATTCATTTGAAATGTTTCAAAAAACGAGACACGTAAATGTTCAAATATTAATTTGCAATAAGTGTCTTTCTTTGAAACTTAAAACTAGAGACTTCTTTTGAAATCCTTGAAACATAATTCAAGCAATTAACACTTTATTTACCGAAAGTAAATAAAAATTAAACGTGTTGCAATTAGAAAGAAATTGAAAATTAGTTTTAAATTGATAGTCCTAGTCTATCTCAATTTTGACGGGTAGATAAAGTGTTAATAAGTTGTCAGTTGGCCGCATAATATTGAAATGGATAATTTGGTGGGCACGGGTTGCACAGGTGCACGGACGTTTAAAATGGCCGTATCGTCGGGTGGTATTGTAATTCTGTATCCTAGATAAATAAGCGTCATGTGCAGAGGTGCGATGCACCGCGAGCGTTGCACCAGCGATTCGTCGGAAATGCTTTCGGCTTAATCAGCAAATTTCAAAGCAAACGCCCCGTTTTCCCGGATTAGCTTTAACAATTACAGATACCTACACGCGGTGTAATCGTCGCTTCGTACAGCCGCCTGACAACAAGGGGATTAAATTTTGCGGGGAATAACAATTTCATTTGGACGAACAGCTAACTGCGAATTTGCAGTTGCACAATTCTTCTTTTAAGCCTTATTCGAATTTGGGATCTGCAGCTCGCTTTTACCATGAAAATTGAACGAGATTTTTGTAAATATATACCTTCTAAAGTTAACCCTTTGATCTATTTAATCTACTAGAGTATTTTGAAATGTGAAATTTAAGCTTTATTTCTATTAAAATATAGGGAATTAACGAAAGTATTAAAAATAAATAAATCCATTGGCATTTGTAGCTCTTCCCTTTTAAAATAGTGGGTTTGATTTTCGGAAGTTTCGCTGGAAAAGTGTACGTATCGATAAATGCCTCGACCGCAAAGGGTTAAAGCGACCGTCTAAGAATAATTTTGTACGTCCACGTTTCATCCAGTACAACAGTATTCAAACTCGATTTCTGTAAAAATCGTGAATTATATCGTTGTCGAAACAAATGAGCTTGTCTCGTATGATCCAGTGTTACAGTCTCAAAGTTCATGGCGCCGTCGAGTTGAAAAGAAACATCCAATTAACGAAAGCCAGTGCGACGGCGTCGTATAAAATAAAATAGCCTCGACGTAAATTTTATCGGGAGAATTGTGATTACCAGTCCTCTGGAAAGTCGAGCATTTTAGCCGTTGAATACCCCCCTATAGCGGGGCTTTTACACGCTTGTCGGTGGGTAACAATTTTCAACGACCGGCTTGCTCGTCCTTCTTCGTTTGCTACGATCTTCTTTCTTGTTTCCATGTCTCACGGTATTTCCTCTTCTCACGTCTCGTCCCTCCTGTTCGTTTTACCTCCCATCTTATCTTCTTTGTGCGTCGTTTGCCCGAGGAAAATAAGATTCATTCGCGTAATATCCTTTCGCTCTTCTTTTCTTCTTTGCTGCCAGCTATTACTCGAAATCTGGATCGTTCTCAGCGTTTGAATTTATTAGCCTTTGGCTAATCCGCTACAACGATATTCGATCAAGAAAATGCTGATACGATACCAGACCTGTTTAAGACGGTGGCGATTTAAGAGATTTGGAAAAACACCATTCCCTCTCATCCTACAGATCGTTCGTCGAAGTAAACAGTAAAAACTCGTCCAAATTACGTTCAAATTACTCGAACGAGTTGCCGCCTGATTCGATGTTAATTAAAAACTCGCGAGGTTGGCTCGAAGCTCATTATCCCGCGCAATTTTTGCTTCCCTCCCTCTCCTTCTTTGCTCAAAACTAAATTTCCCTCTCGTAAAACCGTGAGTGGAGAGGGGAATACGAGTATTGGGGACTGGATGGCTCCCGAATTACCCTGCTGAACGCGGAGAATGACGTGCCTGATGAAAATAATTGTACCTCTCTGCGAAAACCTTGCCTAATCGTCCGGTATCTTTTTTGCCAGCGCCGCTCGGAACGGCGTTATTTCAAAGGCAGAGAGTATGCCGTGCTTCAGGGATACGCGAAAACACGCTGACAGACGGAGCTTGAAAACGATTATTTCTGCTCCTCGCCGCTCGCGGACAAAAGAGTCCCGAGCCTCTAACGACGCGAGCTTTATAACAGAGTTTTAATTGCAAGCAGACACAGACGGATCGAGAGTACTTCGTTAAAGAATAAAATATACTGTTCTTATTAACGCCTGGGGTTAGGGTAAGAGGCTGGTTGAAAGTATTTGTATTTGTACGTTGACCACCGTGGGACTTGAAAATGTTAGGACATCTTTTCAATTGAAATAACTTGTTTAACCCCATAGAAACTTGGAAAATTGTAGATAATACTTGGTAGAAATAATTTCTACTAATTTTTGGTTGTGATTTTGTACAATTTTCTTAATCATTTAACTCCCTTATTTCACCCATAGTTGATACTTGAATGGTACGAGGGAAAGGACATAGTTTCGTCGAATTTGATAAACGAATTTGAAATTAATAGGCGACAGATGTAATAATACGGAAGTAGGCTTTATGGGGTTAAGATTATAGTAAACGGTTTGTGTTTTATTGGAAAGCTAGAAAGTGTACTAAATGAAATTGCTATTAGTAGAAACTGTGGAAGATCATTTTGGATTCCTTCTTTTCCTGATAATTCGCTAATACTCAGGCATCGGTGCTGTTTTGTTGAATCAATTATGGCATGAAAACTACTCATGCACATTAAATACAGTGAAACTCTTCAAATTAACATTTGAAAATATCATTAATGTATTTATGTTTAATGTAATATTTTATTGACCAAAACAATTAGTTAAGTGGTAGTTTTTTAACTGAAATTTTTGTGTATCCTGTCCTGGGCTGATTATTTCAATATTTTACCCTGGAAAAATTATAAAACCTTTAACGAATTTCACTCAATTTTGACATATTTTGTTTCTGCCATGTATATCTCATTAACAAACTTCAGCATACAGGATATTGATTTCTTTATTGTACCTGGCATTATTTTTCAAATAACCTGTCATTGTATCGTGTACGAGAACGATTTATAGCGAAATCAGTAATGCCAGGCATCAGTCAGGTCCACGTATACTCGATTGATTTCAAACTCATTTTTCTCTATCAATTTTTCAAGAAGCGACGCCCCCATGTCACTCTCTGAAAAATTGAACTGAAATGTAGCTTTGAATATTTTAGAGCGAGCATTGTTGCCCAGACGATAGAATTCGAATAACCTATTAATGTGTTGCTTGTTGACTAAAAATTTGAACAATTTTCACACTGACAGATACATTTAATTAACCTTTCATAGACGAACCGGGTCATTGGCAACACAAGCAAAATTTGACTTTTCTCCAAATTATTATTTTATTGAACGATTGAATAATGTAATGAACAGTTCGACAAATGTTTCAGAATTGTTTCAAATTCTTTGGAATGTTAGAAAAGTAAAGGAATTAGAAACGACTTAGCTTACTTATGAAGTAGTAAGGTTTAAATATGTTATATTCAGGATACACTTAGTAATTTAAATATATTATAAATATTATAAGTATATGATAGTAACAAGAGCGATGTGCTGCACTTTTTGTTGCAGGTGATTCGACACAGTTGGATCTCGACGGATTGATATACATCGGTGGTGTGGGCGCACCATTCGCACCCTTAACAGTCCCCCCAGTGTTGTGGACAGGTACCTTAAGACAGGGTTACGTCGGTTGCATCAGAGACCTTGTCATAAACGGACAACCGATCGATATTGCTGGATACGCTCAGCAACAAGACTCTGGTAAGGAGATATTTCAAATTTTGTAACGAAACTCGAAATTAGATTCTTGCTTTGCCTTTGTGCTTGTCTACGCTGGTTGCTTAATTAATTTTCTAATAATAAGTTTAACAACACCACCATAGGAGTTATTTAAAATTGTCATTTTGAGTCTAAATTAAAAACGGTGTAATTGATTTTATAAGCAAAGCAAAGTTTTCAATAAATTGCTCTAAATTGAATATTATATTATAAAATCGACTTTAAAGTGCCATTTTTTATTGTTTATTTTTGAATACTAGAACGTAAGTATCTCTGTAAAAATAGGAATGTACAGAGACATAATATAGTGAAAAATTAAAATCATGTCTGCTTTACAAAGCATTCCTTTGCTGATCACGTGAGATATGGAATTTATTGCGGTATTATTATTATAGGTCTGTCTAATGGTAATTGGCTGCAAAATATTGACCTAAACCCGACCTAACTTGTTTCACGATATACACGTCAGACGTTTACCACGGTCTACTGAAAACGTTTTACACTTGTTGCAACAAATCTGTGAACTATGAGAATATACTAATTAATTTCTTCTATTAATGTTGACAACACCACATTTCATTAACTAAAAGAATACATTTGTAAGTGAGAAATCGTAACTTTGTTTCTGGCACGAGTTACGTTGCACGTTGCCTATTATTAGATTTTAAATAAATTGAAAAAATAAATAAAAGATAGAAAATTAATCTAATTAAATAAAAGGTAACATACATTTTGGCAGAAGTATCGTAAAAATTTCAAGAATATAAAGTAAGAAATATAAATTCCACCTTTCTGGTTGAATTATTCTAGTATTAATTGTTTATTCTTCTTTAACTATATTTATCCATAGTACGATGTATACTAAAAAGAAAAATAACGAAAAAATTTCAAATATGAACGAGGTAGAATTGCGGTATAGCATATGTGTGTTATAATAGATATGTTGCAACGATAAAATAATGTTTATTATTTAATTTTTTATTTAAATATTATTAGAATTGTTTAACGATCGTGTGGATTAAAAATCAACAAAAAAAAATCATGTTTAAGTAATAAAAAAAATTTTCGCTGCGGACAGGATTCGAACCTGTGCGGGCATAGCCCATCAGATTTCGAGTCTGACTCCTTAACCACTCGGACACCACAGCTTGTGGTAAGAACTCTTTCACAATTGAACTTAACTCATTGTTTCGAAAATTTTCAAGAATATTATTACTGTCTGTTTTAATTTAATCTAACATATATTTATTAATTTCGAAAGATAACTTCGAAGAAATACTTTTTAACAACAATTTTGTGGTATAAGGCGTACAGAGATATGATTCAAGATTCAAATCAACTATAAATATTACATTTTTATACTTAAACATGATTGTTTAAGATTAATTAAGCATAAATAAAATTTGAAAAATTTAAAAAATATTAAATATGATTAATAACGATTAAGTGTATAGTACTACTTAAATGTAGTGTTTTCTTTATTTTGAAAATTAATAAATTTGTGATGGTTTTTTTTTTTTTGTAATTAAAAAATGATTGATTATTTCATTTTTCAATTTAATAAGTTTTAAACCATTGAATGTCAATAATTTAAAAAATTCATTATAATTAATATCTATACTTACCTATTAAAAATTGAAAGATTTCTCGAACAATTTTTTAAAGAAATCTGTTAAATTAAATTTAATAAATCCTTCAACCTGGATAATTTCAAATCAGTAAAACCTATCGAAAATTTATACCTGCTTAATCTATTAAAAGTATTACTAAATCTCATTATTATAAATAAAACTATCATGAATATTAAAAATATTACTTGAAACATAATTCTCTTAAGAAAGTCATTAAATCAAGAAACTCTAAATCTTAAAACCTGAATAATTTAAAGTTGAAGTTCTTATAATACTAACGTCTATTTAATTTATTAATAAAAATCTGTTCGAGATACATATTTCTAAATTCTTTATTTTCTGTTCATAAATTCTTTATCCATACATTTTACTTATAAATCTCTGTTTATAAATTCTTTATTCGTCAGTTTTTAGTTGAAAATGAAAATATAGCAAATTTTTATAAATAAAAGTCTCGTTTTCATCGAAATGAAAAAAAAACCCAATCCGGAAACACTCGTCACTGTCTACGTAATTTCGTTTCTGTGGACAATTTTACAGGCGCTGTCAGACCAGCTTGTCATTCTCAACCACCGCACTGTCCTTCGCAACCCTGTATGCATGGTGGCCATTGTCTGGAAGGATGGAACAGATTTCACTGCGATTGTACCGGAACACCCTACACGGGTCCTACATGCGGAAAAGGTAAGTCCATATTTACCTTGCAATTCATCTTCATAGATGGATAAATCCAAAGGCCCTCCTTGGAATAGAGTAAAATATATAAAAGTATATTTCTGAATTTTTTGTTGCGCAATTTAACATTCTTTTATCGCTTAAATAATTAAAGAAAACAAATTACGATACGTATGTGAATAAAGTAATTTATTTTATTAAAAAAATTCTAATACAATTCTAATCAACATTATGCACCATAAGGATTGATATCTGGGTTACCTGATCACATATAAAACGTTCGATTTTAAGGACTTGACAGAAATGAAGAAGTATTCTTTTTTATTAATAATAAAATATGTGTATGAAAGCTGAGATGTTCTGAAATTTATGTTCATATTATGCAATAAATTCGCACATTTCCACCATGGTTTGGGCATTACTGTAATTCGAATTTTTGTTTGGGGTGAACCAAGATCCCCTATAGTTTCACTAAAAATATCGCATGTCTAAAAGATTATTTCATTCTAATCTTATTTTTATTTACAATATCTTTTTTTATTTAGTTACATTATATATTGTATTCAGGTTCAAGTATTTATTATAAATGAATATTATTGATTTTTTTTTCAGACGCGTCGACGTTGCATCTAAATGGAACACAACAAATGACGGCCCTCATGCCGGAGAATTCGAAGACTCAAGCCGAAGAAATCGTGATTCGTTTCAAAACAAACAGACCGCGTGGACTTCTTTTGTCAACCAGTCTGGAGAACAGCCCAGATCGACTGCAAATCTATCTCGAAGATGGCAAGGCGAAATTGTTAATTCACGTTGGCGACAAGGAGAAGGTGAGTTCAATTATTATTGATGTTAGAATTATATCCATTCGATTGGCAATTAAATTTGTGATCTTTTACTCTAAGGAATTATCGATTCACATTCGTGGTAGAATTTGGACGATATTGGATGATATCTCCTGGTGAACAATGTTCGAGCCGCATACAACGCGTTAAAATGATAAAAAGAGGCATAAATTAGATAGAACGATACTTTCTTCTTCGATAATTATATGTATATACATATGTAGCAGTACACGAAACATCGATATTTTGGTAAATTATACTCCATGGCCATCATGGGGCGTAATAACGCATGAAAATCCGAACGACCGTGCTCAACTCCGGTACGATCATAATTCATCGATTCATTCAGTCGGTTTTTCTGTGACAGAATAAATTGGCTGTAAAAATTCAAATCGAAGGGAAATAGACGCGGCTGATAGAGCCCTGTCTATTCATAATTCATGGAAAGCTTGAAAGTTTCTCGATGGAAAATACTCGCGGGAAAAACGCTGAACGTTGTAACTGTTGCGTAGAAAAAAAAAGAAAAATATCATTATCGTCATCAAAATACCAATAAATTGATTTGTTACGTTTCTTACACCCTCGGTTGGCAGACTTTCATACAAGTTGCTCCTTAAAAATGAAAAAATCGTATATTTCAAGAAATACACATATTTTGAAAAAGACACAAGGCATTTATTTTAAAGCAAGAAAGTTATACTTTTATATGGAATTATTAGTTTGGCCAGAGAAAGTATAATTAGTAAATGAGATTAATGAATATCTACTATGAATAATTTGAGCTAGAACAATATTCCAGATTCTGATGATCTCAGAGTTCCAAGATATTATTAAATAATAAATATTATCAAATATTATCTGTACGCATTTCTCTCACGAAGAATCTTTCATTGGCGTAACCAATGTAAAAATGGGATCGCGTTTTCAGAATTGGAAATTTATTTCACTTGTTTCAGATCTCGAATATTACTTGAGACGTTTCTATTATCGTCGACGAATAGTTTCATTCGCGAAGATCGAGTTAGAAACAGCTGGGAGCACGCTACCCATTTCAGGTGGAAAGTAGTTAAAACCCCCGGAATATAACCGCGTACGATTAGAACAGCCTGTAATTTACGTTTATGTTTCAATCTCGGTTCGTACACGGTCTCGATAATTGAATGGAATAATTGACATGGTAATGAACGTGTTTCAATTAGTCCAAGGAGGTGGAATTCATTTCCGGAACTATGGAATTATGTTTTGGCTAACTTGTTCAATGCTGATTCTCGATATTATGAATTTTCAAAACAGAGCAAACAGATGTACAGAGATTAATATTGAGCTTTTAATTGGTAATTGATTTTTAATAAAGATGTAATTAATTCTCGAATGACGGAGCTGGTCCAGTCGCTACATAAATTTCTGGAACATCCTATGCAATTTTATAAAAGTACTGAGGAATTATATTTTAAAACAGACAGTTTTTGACAAAATAACAATGATACATTTTCGTGATAAATATTAACGAAACAAATAAAATTATACGATCTCTGTACAAATAGATTTGGAATTGTCCGGTTGGTAAACAGGTGGAACTGAAAATTGGGTCAGTAGGCGATCGTTGTGGGCCAATTTGAATAGGTTGTGTTAATTAACAGTGCGCGAAATTACCTGCCCACATCGTCGATATAAATTGAGAGACGGGAAATGCAAGCACAGTTATCGAAATTGCAAAAGTTCAGCTCCGCTGGTTCGACGAATCAAAAATCTCCTTGGTGTATCGACTGACGAACGGTTTTCAACTTTTTTACTCTCTTTGGCCGTAAGACGTAAAGAACGTTTCATCGTATTTTCGTCAAAGATATTTTTGATATTGTAATTCTATCAAATTAAACCGTTTTCGATTTCATAGCATGAATTTTCCTTTCTTTCAACTCTGTCGTTTTGGTTGAAAATATTATATTATCTCGTATAAACGTAGAGAAGAAGTGTTATATTTTTACGAAGCTAAAAATGTCGAAATATTATTTCTTTATTAGCTTAGAAACTTGAAAGTATTATATTTTTAAAGGTAAAGGTTAATTACAATTTACTAAAAGTTGGATAATTCTATGATACGAAATATTTAAATGCAGAATAAGTTTTTTCGTTGCACGAAAAGTTTATAGAAAAATAAAATTACCAAAAGAATTGAAAAAATTTGTAATTTTTTATTAGTCAGATATCAGGAGTTTTTCAATTTGAATGAAAATTCAAATCGGTTTATATTATTTTTAACTTTGCCGAGCCATAAGAGATTTATCTTGGAATTTGATTAAAAACGATAAAAACAATAAGACCGTATATTTTCACCATATATCTTGCTTTTTCTGCAACATTACTACCAAGAGAAAGGACTAAACGAGCATTGGATGGAGCCAAATATAGGAAATCGATCTATCATCGATAAGAATGCTCCTCCCCTGCAAAAACCATTAATTTCCTTTTGAAAAACGTTTCGACGATTTAAAGTCTCTTCCGTCCCTTCGTTTCTTATCATAATCCTAATGATCTCGATAAGACGTTTTAATTAAACTTTGCGCCAACTCATTAAATGCTTAAGTATGATTCCCACATCAATTTCAAACTGACAGACGCGTTTGCATTCCTCTTATTATTTCTCACACAAGAAAGGAAAGCAATAGAATTAATGGCAGTATTGTCATTATCTTTATAAATTATTCATGCCACGGCAATTGTTCAACGTTTGGAACAGTGCTAAATTTTATTTGTAATGTTTTTATATATAATTATCATCTGAAAATTTCCGTTGAATGGCTGTTGTTATAGTCACCTTTAGTAACGAAAGGGTTAAGGAATCATGAGTTATTGGTTCGCAAAGTCTATTGATTTTTACTTGAATATTTTAATTACAGTTCTAATCCCTCAACTAAGTTACGAAAGTTTCCAGAGATTATGGAAACAATGTTGTGTACAGTTACTTTATTATTGCATTATTTTATTGTATCGAGCTTTTCCTTTACGTGAACCGCCAACTACCATGGGAAGAGATGGTCGTATTTAATCTGCAGTAAATAAATACTTAGAATTATTTATTTAAATTTTCTATGTGATTCAATTTTTTTTTTGTTCTAATATCGGAGATATTTAGGCAATATTAAATAGCTTTTAGCATTCGAATGGTTCAGAATAATAAAAGTATAATTACCAATATGATTCAGATCTAAAGAACACATACCACGGTATGTCGATTGTTAAATAATAAAATCAAAGGATATTCCAAAAAATTCTTTAAAATAAAACAAATGGGTACGAAAAATAGTTCAAAATTCAATTTAAACTGTTAAGCTCTCTCCACGGTCCGTCGTCCAAAGGTTAAATATTTTCTAACAAACAATACAATAAGGAATCAAATTATTTTATCGTTAAATAAAAAAGAAAAAAAGAAAACAACTATCCATTCAATTTGAAGAAGCACAAATGACCGTGGAAATCAGTCGAATATTTAAATAACGAATTTTAATTAAACTTCGCCCCGATTCGTCAAATATTTACGATCTCCCGACCAATTTCCGGAAGAACTTCTCCTTCCGTCCTTCCAATTCCTATCTCGTTTTCTCCCTTCTTCCCCGTTCGATAGTCGAGCAGCATCATCTCAATTTATTTTCTTTCGTCTGGTCCGACGTTTTACCCGTCTCGCATCGATGACAAACGGAGCGGCAGTAATGTCCTGAGTGCCAAGGAAATAATTCTTTCCGGGAAAACGGGACGCGTTTGTTTCTTCCTTCGGAAAGAACCAACCGTCGACGTTGACACGCGTCTCCCTCCTTTATTTTGTTACCCTTCCGCAACCCCTTGCCACGAAAAAAAAAGCGTTTCCTCCCAATGAGCAATAAAATGAGAACGTTTTGATCGCTCAATCGTCAAAGAATTTCGATAAAGATTTGTTTACTCGGGACTCGTTTTAATTCTCGCTCGAACGGAAAACCGGAAGTCTTGGTTAGTGTAGGTTTTGAGTAGGTTTCTGAAAAGTATCGGGTTGTTTGGGATCGTGGAATTCTTTTGTACAGAAGAATTTTTGTATTCGTACGACCCTGTTCGTCACATCTTTTTAGCAAAGGAACATTTTGACATTTGTTCAAAAATCCAGTATTCGTGAGTGAACGGATTAGGATTATAAACTACCAAATAGGAATAGAAGGAAACGACTTTTTTCTGTGTCTTCAGAATAGCCTAACCTCTTAATAGAAAGCTAATAGGATTCAAAATCTGTACTATTCATTGGGATTTTCTAATTATTCGACAAAATGGGAATCGATTACCAGATTAATAAATAGCAGGCAAACTAATCGGTGAAACGAGGCAAAAAGAGCCAGCATCTGACAATCGATAACATTATCTCGCGCCTTGCTACGATTGAACGCTGCGATTCCCTGCGACTACGAAGCCGGTGCGCCGTTTCTGATGAATTCGATGAAGCTCGATCGAGCTCGAGCACGGCGACAAAACGTCCCTTAATTGCCGGATTGATTCGTAGGTAGCGCTTCGGAGACGCGCGAGATTACCCGAGCGTGAGTCGGCGATAAAGTTCCCCGGGGGAACCGTGATATCCGCTTACTGATAGACTTTCTATATAATTTCACTTGGTCCCGTGGTAAGAGTGTTTTTCTCCCGTCACTTTGCCTGTTCCGTGGACCGTTTTCTTCTTCGTCGTAACGTTATTTCAACCGAATGATTATACGTTCGCGAAAACAAACGATCCGATTGAACGAGAACCTTTTCGGGGCTGTTCTCCATCGAAGATTCTAGGGTAAGTGTTAAGAGGTTCATCATGGTTCTGTTACCAGAAGGTTCGTCAAGAACACCCTTATCGCCACGTAGCGCCATGACACAATTATTCACAAATTGAATCTTTTTATTATTTCGGGTCATCGGCCACGGGGCACGGTTCCTTCGACGATCCTTAGAAAAATGGGCATCGTCCTAGCTATCGGTTACCACTGATCCTTCGCCAATGGCAGACATACAGGTTGAAAAGTAGGCCCGAGGGTACGATGACCTTGCCACGTGTGTCACCCTTGCACACGGGTTAACGCTAACGCGCTGATTAGCGGAGGGAAGGAGACAGTTAACATTTTCAATTAACACGTTAACTGCCACTGTGGTCACCGGTGACCGGCATCCTGAATTCCTTTCAATCAAATAATCAACAAATGAAATGAAAGGAAATGGTCAAATTGAAAGGTTAAATTTGAAAATTAGTCGACTGCGTTCTTAATAGTCAAGGTTTTAGCATGTCTGACTACGTACGTCCATTTTCACTGTGGCAGTCAACGTGTTAAGTTTTATAGAAGTTCAAATTAATTCCTCGATTGCGGTGTTCTTTGATAAAACAATCAGAAAACATATTTTGTTAGAATTAACGAAAAAAGAATTCATATTATAGTCGGGATTTACTTTAAAATTTGGAATTTACTGGTCAAAGGATTAAATATCCTTTTTTCGAATATATGAAAGTCTTAATTTTAAGGATTTCTTTTTCTGACAATTTGTAAAATATGTAAAAACAGTTAATGTCCTAATATCGAAGAATAATCGTCTTAAAAACAATAACAAATTTCGCATTAATTTGAGATGCAATTGTACTGGTACTTAATTTTGATTTTGTAACATTTTTTGCTGCTATATGTATATTATTTAAAAAATTCATAATCTGTGTTTAATTCATATTTTAAACGTTAATTATTGGGATTATTTCATAAAAAAGAAACAACGCGTTAATAGAAGATCTTTCATCATAAATTGGTGATGAAAATTGATTAAATATTAAACAGAAATCCTGAAAGATTTATTTAACAAAAAAAAAAGAAGATGATTTCGAATGATACATCTATCGTAGGAAAAGGGTTGAAGTGGAGAATTGAAACGAGCAACAATCGAAAACTCGTGATCGGTACGATTGAAAATAACGTTTGAATATCGCCAAGAGAGGAATGATAACGGTGGTGCAAAGGTGACATCAGGTGACAAACGTGTGTCAGGTGGTATGTGATCGATGAATATCGCGTCTGGCACCGTGGACCAAACCAGTTAGCAGATAGTGACGAGTTGGCCGGATTTATAGTGGTTCAAGCGAAACGTGAGGGGGCACCGTGTGCCGTTAGTATATCGGTGCTACCATACTTCCGGTATGGTTAACTGTACGCGTATCAAGACTCGTCGACTCGAACGTCATTCACGGCACGTGCATACATTTCGAGCTCTGTCCCGATCAAAATACCTGAAACTGGAACCGTAAGTGAATTTGCATTGATCATCAGAAATTGACTGCGACTGGAATTACTGATTTCGAATGAAACGGTAATAATCTATTAATTGGCACAAGTAGGTAACTCGTAATTTAAACGAAGAAGAAAGTCATTGTTTACATAACTCGATATCCTTTACAGTTTCAAGTTAATATAACTTTTCTTTAAATTCTTTAAACATAGGTTTAGTTTTTACTATTTTTTAAACTGAAATAGTTGTTGAATTATTCACAAATTGAATGTTTTTATTATTTCGTGTTAACGTAAACTTTCTGGCAAAATAATTTCATTAGGTTCAATTTTGCTCCTTATCATGTCTTGAAGTTTGAATAATAAGAAATAAAATAATAATTAACGGTAAGGTATCGATAACTGATTGATAATCGGTAGCAGCTTCTTTATGAACAAGAATATTGAACAGCTTTGAAAATTTTTCAATGCGAGGAATACAAGGAACGCTTTGTATGTACATAGCATCAGAACATCGGACAAGCTTGTGTCTTCATTAGAGACCAACCTCGAAAGTGGCCTCGTTGCGTTTCCCTAATGGCGAGTCGCCTCTCACTAATTGCTCGCGTTCAAGTATCCATTATTGCATCCGCGCGACGTAATTCAATCGGCGCGTTTCCGCTCGAGGCGTTTTCATTGCGCCGCGGCGCAAATTTCCGCAGCGTTTGAGACGGTTGCATTCTGCAACACGCAATCAATCTCGTTTCAAGGCGTTTCTGGTAAACGGAAAATCAACACGGAAATTCGAAGTGTATCCGCCTCCTTTATGGATCACGAACGTTCATGAATATTTGGAGTTTTACTTGTATTCGTACATATTAAAATAGATAAATATGGAATTTAGAATTTGCTGAAATTGCTGGGTACTGAAAAGAGAAATATGGAATTCGGGGTTTTAAGGAATTGTTGTATTTCTTAACACGTTGAGCGCGGCGCCGATTTTGCTGTCCTTTCCGTTCAGTCGGCAGCGAGCGCTAAAATTCAGAAATTTGAGATTTGAAGGTTCGAAATTTGAAAATTTAGAAATATCAGAGTAGGAAATTTGAAATTTGGGAATTTAAAATTTAGAAATTTGAGAGTTGGAAATTTGGAAATTTTTAATTTAGAAATTAGAGACTTTAAAGTTCGAAATTAGAAAATTTAGAGATTTAAAATTTGGAAATTTGAAACTTTGAAATTTGAGATTTGAACGTTCGAAATTTGAGAATTAAAAATTTTAAAGTTTGAGATTTGGAAATTTGGAAATTAAAAATTTAGAAATTGGAAAGATTGAGATTTGAAAGTTCGAAATTTGGTACTTTGAAAACTTAAAATTTAGAAATTTGATATTTGGAAATTTCCAAACGAAAAATCCACAGCCCCCAGGTACTAACGCCGGCTGAACGGAAAGTTCACTTTCAATCCCCAGGGACCGACGTCGCGCTCAACGTGTTAAATTACTATGTGCTAATTAAAGAAATATGGAATTTGGAATTTTACGTTTCACATTAATCAAATTGCTGTGCGTTAAATAAACAAACATGGAACTTAGGATTCTACCATATATACGAATTACTCGAATTGCTAAATATTAAAAATAGAAAAATATGGAATTTAAAATCTTGCAAAATTGCCATGTGCTAAAAAGAGAAATACAGAATCCGTACTTTTATGAAATTTACATATTACCCAAATTGTACCAAATAAAGGAATTTGATATTTTCACGCTCCTTGCACTGCTGTATACCATTCTAAAAAATTCATTTACCGTAATTCAAAAATAGTAAAGATACATTGAACTTGGAGTTATATTAACGGTATTTTAGAAAATTGATTTAACTTTTTATTTTTATATTCAACGTAACGTTGATTCTGTTTGCAGACACTGTTTGCCGGACAAGGTTTGAACGATGACATGTGGCACACCTTAAGGTTTTCCAGGAGAGCAGGGTCTTTGAAGTTCCAAATCGACGACGAACCTTCCGTACGAGGTAAGTCAATGAAATATTAAAAATAAACGCATGCAAATTCAGTTAAAACTGAAAATCAACGTATGAAACTCACTATACACGTATCTACACACGTGCTTAGTGGAAACTAAGCTTTGGACACGATAAAATATATTCTTCTTATCTTTTCGTAAGAAATTATGCCATTGCCACTTGTACATGTTATTTAACCACGCTCTGAATAAACTATATTATTAATCGAAATTATTATAATCGCCCTTGGCAACGAAAAAATTAACTGTCTCGTATTCCTTGATAAAATCCTACCGTTCGTTGAACTCTGTCGAAGAAATAGTTAATACAAATACGACTCGAATAATTTTCAAAATTCGTCGATATCGTGTTTGAGTCTGTAGGAGACAGAACAATGCGAGCAGCGTCAATTCGCATCAAGCTACCCTTTTCCATCGTGCCATTACGTAGTTTCCATTTTTCTGTGGCATTCGCGCGAGGTATCTTGTCACACACCAATGATCTCGTTCGCGCTTTTCAATCCCCAACCAGCTACGAATACAAAAAGAGGCTCGTCCCCGTTCAAATTCGAACGAGCCCACTCGAACAGCGAAAATATTTTTATCTACACCAGTTCCATCTCTTTTGTCGAACTTTGCGCGCCAATAAATCAGCGTACGTGACTTTAAATTCAGAAACGAATATTATGTTTTTAGGAAATTAGATAGTTTGAAATGTCATGTTTCTGTCAGCTTAGAAACTTTGGAATATTATATTTTTGAACTAAAAAAAAAAAACTTGAAGCTGCTGTATTTTTAATACACCAATTTTCATTTTCCGTAAATGAATATATACATTAATGTAAGCAGATAAAATAATTGTATCATCCTTAAAATCGTTTGGATGACATTTCTGGAGAGTTTCAAATTATTGTTTCTAATCTTCAGGTTGGCGATATTTTCTTGTATGAAAACGAAATTCTATATAAAGAAATACTTAAAGGATCAGAAGGAGCAGCATCTCGAAACACGGTTTCCCTTAAGTGGTTCCCAACAATTAACACTGTTTTTCAATCTATCGTTCATTCTTTATCGCCTCGAGACTAATCAGATTGCCACTCGTTAACAAGACGAGGCACTCGAATGAACGCAGCTAACAATGCCGCCTTCCATTTACCTTGTGCAATCGGCGTCGACGCAACATTTCGAAGGCAACTAACCGTTTTACGTCTGTAACAGACACAGAATTTACCCAGTCGTACGCTCCCTATACCTGTTCCTGTGTTTCTAACGTTCTGTCGTTTCATTTGCATCGTTTAGTTCTTTTTACGCATAACGACGTCGATTGTAATGTTTCGCATAAAGATAGTGCTCCGGCTTCAACAAATGAATCTCCACAAATGATTTCGAACAATTTTAACAACATTTGCTGATATTGTTTGTGCATTTTACGAGTTATGCTTAACTTTTGGACACCAGTGTAATGTTAATTGAACAGAATTGATGGAATGGTGAACGTAAGATGGAATGTTCTTATGGAGAAAAAGAATATGACTGAAGTTAGTAACTTACAGAGGCGCCAATTGAAAAATTGGCGAAAAAGGCAATATTACGATATTTTTATTGCCCACTCGATAAGAATTGATTCGTAATACCTAATAGTATGTATGTGGTATTGATCTGTTAGGATGCTTGAATCGAAGAAAGGTACTAGTGACGATGTCGATTCCATTGGCCTTTTATTTTCTTTTCAACTCAACCTCCAGCATTGTTTCTTTCTTCCTTCCAATATCGTATTTCAAAATCCCTGTTTAGCATAAATATTCGAGTAATAGCCGAGGTGAACGCCGCAATTCCGCTAGGAATTCCACGCTCAAGCCGGAAGAGATGGAAGGACAATGCGTTGGCTGTGAAAGTAACTGGAACCGGAGACGGGATAAAATGTGGAGAGTAAATCTGGAAGGACGATGTAATAGGAAAAAGAACAAAAGGAAAGGGAAGGAAAAGGAAAAGGAAGGAATTGTATTAAAGTTTGAAAAAAAAAAAAGATAGAAAGTATACGTTATGGTTACTTCATGTATATTTTACCGGTTTTGAAATTACCACCAGTTGGCTGATTTTGTTTTATTTATATCGATTTTTCGATTAAATTCAATGGATTATTATTCTGTTATAAAAAAAATTGTTTGAAGTTATTATAATATTGATTGGGGTCATAAAAAAGGATCCATAACTAAAAAGTGTTATAGCATTCACCAAGAAAAGAGTAGAAAAAAAAATGGCTAATTAACGTATACGCAGAAATAATGACAAAACTCTTAAAAACTTTTCTGAATTATTTAGCCCCCCAATTGCATAAACGGAAATGACACATTGTCGTCAAACTTAATAAAAAATAAATATTAACCCCTTGCACTAACGTGTCACACTCGTGACGCACCTTACAGTACAGCTGTGACTTCTGTTGTTTAAACTCTGATTAGAATTAAATTTTAATTTTAATTCCGATTACAATTTACACAGTTAATGTTTGCCAAGTACGAAGTATATGTAATATTTCAATTTCCTTGATTAATAAATATTTAGCTCTGAATGACGCACCTGTCGGGAAAATGATAATGCAAGGGGTTAAAAATAACAAATTTGAAGTTTGTAAACGACGAACATAATGATACAGAAATGGACCTTAAGGAGTTAAATTAAACAACCAGTTGCAGTAATTGATTAAAAAATTTATCAAAATATTTGTACAAGTCTTGTAACATCGTTCGAGGCTTTAGTTTGGTAATGGAACCGCACTTCCTCTCTCTTGAGCTAGAAAATAATTTTCCACTCCTCTTATATCATCTCGAGTGTATCATATTTCTTAGAAATTATCGACAGTTCCATTTCCATTATGAAGTACCGGGGTTCGAGTACGAGAGATGCCGGTTAAATCGCGCGTTTCCGAGAGGATCAGTTTTCTACGCTCGAACAACGTGAGTAACAGTTTTAAGCAGCGCAGAGGTTTATGTGACTTGCCTTGAAATGTAGCAGAAGCAGGGTGTATAAAATTCTTCGGAAATGCAGCATATTCCATACGCGTTTTTACATTACAATTATTAATATTTGAAACACATTTTGTACGTCGAGTCTTCTATTCTTCAAAAAACCACGATTTTACCTGAAAAACGAAGAAAAACACGTTTACAGAATGCAACAAATTTGAGTATTATTTCATCCCACGAAAGAGGAACGAATTAGCTGAAAAAAATTGCTTGAAAAATGATGGAAAAAAAATGTTTAATTTTGAGATTTACCGAAGAGTGTCGTTTACTCCAATTTTTCGCAACTTTTGCCGACAAATTGTCGTTAACTATTCATGCGCCTGGTAGCGGTGAAACGTCGGCTAACTCTTATGGAAAACTCTTCGAGGCGAGTACAACGAAAACCCCTTCAGACAGCCGATATTTTCGATAATAATTTACGTTTTGACAGCTCAGGGAGATATTAAGTACGACGCTTGTAAATTATCGACACGCCCTCGTGAATGCAACTTCCCGAGCACTTTTCGTTAGCTCGTCGTGCATTAGCGAATGACGTTCGAATTAATTTTCGATGATACATCAGTTTTATTTACTTTATCTTCCGCGACGAGTTACAATTCACACACGAATGGTACGGGTGCTTCATTTAACCGATCGAGTTAAGTACCTTCTGTTATAAATAACGCACTTATCGTCTTAAAAACTTGCATTAAAAAAAAGAAACTTTAAACTATCAAATATCATCATTTTGATTTGTTTTTGATATCCGTCATTTTGACAATAGAAATGACGATTCACCGATTAGTTATGAAAAAGACTGAGTTGGTCAAGTCAGCGAGGATACCAGTCCTAAAATATCGAATCAATAAAAAAAACTCGTATGCGAAGTTTTTCAATCTTTCAATTGATAAAATTTTGTGCGAAACGATTTATTAACCCTTCGTAGGCAAACTGGATCGTTAATAGTACAAGCGAAATTTTGTATTTTTATTATCACAAATTTTTTAATAATTATACTATTTTTTAATAATGTTCTTGGATTTTGTTTAGATTTTTGGAAATTTTAAATATCAGAAGAATTAAGAACGATTTACCTTGTCTACTTTCAGCAACGTATTAATACCTTACCAACGAAATATAATATACTATTGAATTTAAATGATTAAAAAATATAATTAATAGAAGTTTTGTCGATAAAATAAATCATGTGATGGATTAAATTTCATGTAATACGAAATTCGCTTGTCAAACTGAAAGCAAATAAAAAACGGATAATTCTCTTCGTACAGTATACGTGTATGCATGTACATATCTTCTCATCCCATAAAAGAGGATTTTGCAAGGAAAACTCATCGCAAGATTACAAACTCCAAGATACAAAGCAATCTTTTATACCCTCGTTAACCTGTTCACGCTTATGCCCATGTTGCTTTCCATCTTCCGCTCTCATTTTCTCTATATTTCGGTAAAAGCACTTCGTACATCATTATGAGTGCAGGATACATATTGTACTATCCACCGGAGATGGATTTAGAAACGTTGCTTAAAGGGGGGTGAGATTTGTAAAATTATTTTCTTCAATCCATTTACGAAGATTTTTCCAGCGACCCAAATAAGAAAGTTCACATAAATTATTTATGCATTATAGAAGACGAAATAGTTACAGTATGTGTGATTGAATAATTTATTTTCTTTCGAAAATATCTAAAATTAAGTTGCTTTATAATAACTAAATTGGTAAATGTAGAAATTGCCATAAGAAGTAATTTTATTTCGTATCCGCTACTAAAATTCGCATAATATAAATTTAATTTTTGAAACGTAAATTTGACCCTTGGATTTAACTCTCGGACAGCAGGACTCTGATACAATGGTATCTCAGATTTCCAAATATTTCCATAAATTTTATCTAACAACCTAATTGTTTCAAAGTATCTTATACGCATTCGGTATAGATTATATCATGATTGGGTCCATATTTCAAACGACTCTGGAGACTGAACGACAGATATATTTAAAAAGATTCTATTTTCTGTCTTCGCGTTTTCAATAAAACCCGCTCTCTAATCTTCGCCAGTCAGTCTACTTGTAAATCGGGCAAAAGGAAAAAAGGAAGAGGGCTACGAAATCCTGCTTCCCGTGGGAACCGTAAGAATCGATGCTGATGTATCCCCGGGTCTCGACTCGAGTTCAGAACTTTCGCCGAGCTCCGAGTCGTACCTTTCCTCGCGAAATTTTCCTACCACGGCAGACGAATACGGTCGGGTAAATTACGAATTTTCCGAAACGGTCGTCGCGGATGAAATCACAAATTCAAGATGCCACCGCACCGGTGACACAACTATTTGCATTCAACGAACGATCCTTCGAATCGGTGCCCTGTTATGAATGCTAATTGAAGATTTTCCGGGGAGATAAATCTGGATAGGGTTCCTGGTTGACCGTTGGTGCACCTGTGACCCTGTCGGAAATATTGAAATGCAGTTGCATGCGATCGTAATCGAAATACATGCTTCGCTCGTTAGCGCTCGAAGAAACGCGAAAATATTCTGTGAAACGTTTTTTATTCAAATTGAATTTAACTAAATGGGCAATTCGTTCTTTTATTCTTTGGGTAACTTTCTTTCTTGGATGAATTATGATTTCTAGTGACAATGTTTTTCGATGTTTTATTTAATTTGTTTATTCTTGTTTGATAATGAAATTATATTCGATTCTTTCACTAGGGTTATTTCTGAGATTTTTATATTCATTTATTTAGCTTATTATATGGGTACAAATAAAGTAATTTAATGCGTCAGTAAATTGTTTTATCAGGTGCATTTATATACTTAATTATTGTTTAGACATTTCCTCCAAATGACCATTATATTGATAACACTACCCAATTCTTCGCCTACTTTTTATATCTGTTCTGAGAAAACTTTTATAACAAGATGAAGTACTGTTAACTGTTGCACTCTGACAAAGTAATCGAATAATTATCCACGAACATTGAATTGCATAATTAAATTATAAAATGTACTACTCTTTTTGAAGAAAGAGCCGGATTTTGTATATTACCCATTCTTCCCCAAGAATTACTTATGCAATTTTATTTGAATATACGAATGCTAAGTTTTGAATAAAAATAGATTATTTTGTTCGAAACTGGAAACGTCTCAATATTTTTATCGACAATAATAATCACAAAATAAGAATACTTTGTTTAAAAATTGTATTAAAATTCTACCGGTGAAGGAAATTGTCATTTGCTCCATTGGGAACAGTAAAAATCGATAGCTACTTTTCTTCCTTTGTTCGCCGTTGGTCCGAGAATTCTCCCACACGACTTCACACTTTATCTGACCTCTTTCCTTCTCTATTTTCTAAAGATTAACGATCTCACTGTTGGGACCAGTTAAAATTTATTTCAACTATATAAATCAGTTCATCGATTTTCCTTGGAAACAGTGTAAATGAATTAAGAATATGATCAGTCATCACTAGATCGACGAAGTATGTACTTCACCCAATTACTGTGCCATTAAACATGTTCGTTAATGAATTAGTTATTTGATTTTAAATTTATTTGATATTGAATTTCCAAACCTAGATCATTTTTAGGAAGTTATTTTATTTCTAGAATTGGTAAGCATAAATAAATTTCTTTTACATTAAAAAATTTAATGATTTATTAGACAATCGTATTAATCTTCAAAAAATTATACGATCTTCCCTAGGGAAGCCTAGCATGCTCAACAGTGTACCATAGGTTGAGAACCCTTAGCATAGCGTGCTGTGACAACAAATAAAAGATAGTGTTTTTCTTAAAATCAAACAATCAAAACTTAAGCTGAGTTACTTTTTACTTGAAATCTTGAAATTTACTCGGCGTGTATGTACGCCTTTAGCAGTCAAAGGGTTAATATTATCTCTTTGAATTATGGTGAGAATAACTTAACACTGCAACTATCAAGCAAGACAAAACAACATGCTACAAATTTCTAATTTTAAATTACAAAATCTTTCGAAATAATTCTATCGAAATGTATGTTAACTTCTTTCCTGTATTTATTTTAATTTTGAATAAATGAACACTCGACGTTGATAGTTCTCGTGTTAATTTTAACTGCTGGGCCGTAACTGTTCGTGTAAACATTTGAACGGTACCTAAAGTTTAAGAATCTCTGAGATAAACAATTTAGAAGAAAAACAAACAAAAGGGTTAAGACCGATGATACACAGTTGTAAGTTTCGATCGATTCCAAGATGGTGGAATTACTCGTGCTCAAGTTGCGCCATCCACTATCGACAAATATCTGTCGATATTCGCGGCTGAAGAAATTTTTCCCATCGGCTTGCCAGCAGGCCTGCCATTCTCCACGAGGCGAGTCGCAAATCGTCGGCATGCAAATGCGCTCTTTATCGCGGCCGGTTCCTTGAAATGAAGCAAGAGGTGCATTCGAAATCGCGCGAACGATCGATCGGCCAGCCGTGCCCCGAGAATTCCTGACGTCGTCGAAACATCCGTGCCATTTTTATTTCACCCGGGCCATTTGTCGTTGCTCCTTACGCCCCACACTGGTCTGATTACTAGTAATCTAGCGGAACAAAAGTAAACAATTTTGACCCGTCCGAAACGAGTAAATGTTTGTCATTGTGATAAAAATATTGTAATAAGATGGTATGTAACTTTATAAGTATTTGATAAAAGTAAGAATGGTCGAAACGAACGCAAGCCGGTCGCTTAATTACGAATTATTAATAGAACTCATCATTATCCGTTAAATATTAAAAGAGCACAAATACAAGTAAATAGTAAATCAACCTTCAGTCATGAGTATCTTAATTTGGAACTATCAGAAATAAAATATTGACGCAAAAAGAAAATCATGAAAGTTTTCAGTAGTTCTTGTTGAAAAAGCTCTACACATTCAGGAACACATTGCTGTTACTCGTTCGATTACCGGTTTATGTTTATTAAAATGAAACTACAGAACTTCTTAAAAGAGAAGAAAGTATTCTCGGTTAAAGATAGCCATAGCAACAATAAGCTAGAACCAACGACAAGTAGCTCTAACTTCGATCGAAACTTGTCATTAGTTTTAATTAACGTAGAACCGAGTCCGAGTGGTGGGAACCCGGGAACCGGAACACTTCGGAAGTACGAAACGCGGGCAAAGGGATCGGAGACGAGGGTTGCAGTGAATAAAGTACCGTTCTGAAATAGAGCCTTTGGCTATTGTCAAATAGAAGCACGTTCACAGCAAAGCATCGTTGTAGCCTCTCGATAAAGCGGGACACCCGAAGCTTCGTTGGCCCACACGGCAGATCAGCCTATTAAACGGATGGTGGGCGAGTGCCAGCAATATTGAGTTACGTGGCAATACCCTAAATTGCTTGACCGGCCACCATAAGCTCCGGCATGGTCTTCCGTTGTATGTTCGTCCCTGGCATCGATCGCACGATAATTACTGGACGACTAAGTGCACGACACATCCTTCGACTTCATCGTTGCAAGAAGGGACGATCGGGTCGATTCGACTTGTCGAAGCTAACAGATGTTGCGGGTCGATATTTTCTTCGGTGGTTGAATTGTAGCGTCGATATTTCCGATAAGAAACATTACTTTAAATATCTTTCATTTGATAATGATTTAAAATTTGTTAAAAGAATCCTCTCTGTTCGTGGTGCCTTACGCCGATGGTTTATCTCTGAAATCCTAATTATTAAGAATATAATCAACTAATTTTCAAGTTTAACCTTTCAAATCGATAGCTAGCATTATTAGCTTAATGATAACGCTATCCGTGGTTTGTTTCGTCATTTCTTTTGTTAATTATTTGATTGTACAGAATTTCGGGTGCCGGTCACCGGTGACCCCCGTGGCAGCCAACGTGTTAATAATGTAACACTGATTTTTCACAAATGATTAGAAAAAAAATATTTAAAGTTATTAGACTATTAATTCTCATCGTGTGTAACGTATTTATCCTCCCTCCCATAAATCAAATTTTCTGTGTTCGTAGAATTAAAGCACCACATGAGAAATACGTTAGGTACATTTAATTAAGAATGCTGATATAGTCTTCGTTCTTTGACATCGCTCGAACGACATGTACATTCGAAAACTAGCCGCAAATGTTCTTTGACCGCCGCAAATTACTTCATTAAGCAAGGTACAAATTCTGATTCATTGCGAAGGATAATTTCAGTCCTGAACGAGTGAGGTTACTACTTCCGCTTTGGCAAGAGAAGTTTGATGGCTTACAAGGTAACTGGAAAACCTAGTAGACTCTGAGGGATGTAAAAATTTCATCAAGCAAAGTTTTTTCTCCTCAATCAAGCTTCTTTGCTGAATAATTTTCGAGAACTGTGGTAATTCTTCGTACAAGGTATAATCATAAGATCGTAATTAGCTTTCTGTTGATTTGCTAATTTCGATGAAAAATGCCCACATTTTACGGACGTACACTATCATTAAAAATGTTAGATCAACGAAGGAAACCAAAATATTAAAAAAAAATACGTAACAGAAGCAGGTGGAATTATAAGAAGAAAGGCTAACATTTTTTCTTTTAAAATATTCAGAAATAACATGAAGCAAAGAAAATTTTTTGTTGCCACGGGGGTCACCGGTGACTGTCACCCGAAATTTTTTATAATTAAATAATTACCAAAAGATAGCGTTAACATTATGCTGATAATGTTAGCTATCGGATTGAAAGGTTAAATTTGAAAAATTAATCGACTTCGTGTCTGTCTACACACGTCCGTTTTCACTGTGGCAATCAACGTGTTAAACTCGAAAATTATGCAACAAATACAATTGTAGCCACTTTTATCTTAAAACCAATTTTCCTATGGCAATCATTAAACTTTTTACTTTCGACTGATAGTATGTGTAATTTAGCTAAGAATTTTTAAACATAAAATTGAAGCTTTGTGTACGTTATAACATTTTAAATTAACAAAAATACTTCATAAAGAATTGTAATCTTTTCTTTTCAAACTATAGAGCTTATGATTTTTGAAAAAAAATCTACCATAGAAGGTGAAAATTACTTTTATAAAAGTGAATTACAAATTACTTTTGTTAATAAATAAATTACAGAAAATTCTTCGAAGGATATAACGGTATAAGGTCGAAGGTATCCTTGGACCGATTTTAATTCACGGTACATCGTTTGATATTCTATCGAAAGAAAATATCTTACATCAATTTTCAACCCTTTATCTCGACCGGGTGGATGGTTACAGTGTGAATACCCCATTTTCCCTGTTTAACAAGAAAGCAACCATTCTGCAAAAATTCTTTAACATCGTAGACACGATTGATGAAGATATTTACATAGAACACCGCACCGTAGGTTGTAGATGTTGACAAGTGGTAAACGGAGCATATCCCATGGCCGAAATTACAATGCCTTGTCTTGACTAACGACCAATCGATTCAACCTATCGTGGGTCAATCTCGCAGTGTTTAATGGAATCGTAAATTGACATTCAACAAGCCTAGCCGGGCATAGATCAAACCGAGAGGAACATCGCGTTCTCGAAGACACACACGAGTTCCAATTGCAATTTTTACACATTTCAACGGATATATAGTTTAATGAAATTTCGTAGACGAAATTCGTGTTAAAACGCCCGAAACTTGTCGATCGAGGGGTGCGAATTTGATTATAACTTGGAGAATGCTTATCGTTTGATCGAATCGAGACAACCAAGACCTCAGCTTCGAAATTATTCGAGAATTGAATTCGCTTGAACGTCGACGATTTTCGAAGTTCTAGAACTAGATGGCTAACAGCGCCGATGTGTAATTATGCAAATGAAAGAATACATCGGACGGACAAATTTGCCTCTGCGCTCGTGATCATTTTTGTAGGTTGCGTTCTGCCCGAGAATAATTAAGGAGATGAGAAAATAATTTGTTCTGGTGTTTCTAAATGAAACTTTTTATTTGATTAAACAACGGGGAAACGTTGCCAGGATACTCGTCAGTGTACTTCTGATTTCTTTTTTATAATATTTTGATCATATTATATTAATTGGAAGTTTAAGGTTTTATCAAAATGACTACACGAAGATTAAATTTATCCCAGTTAAAATTAAATTTATAATTTTTCTGTTCAAAAATGAATAGTGTTATACGTTGTTCGGAATATTATTATTCTTCCTTGATGATAAAGCAAATACTTATCACGGTCAATTTAACCCTTCGCGAACTATGTGACGTGTAATAAATCCTATATTGCTTAAATTTTTATTTTCTAAATTATACAAAAAGCACTTATTTAAAAAAAAATACTTAATATGTAATATTACATTACTCTTTTTCGCCCGAGGCGTAACGCTTAGTAACTTCCTAGTATTATAACAAGTAAGAGTACCTTCCCCTATGGCACAATTTTCCCTAGGGAAGCCAACCGTGCCTGACAATGTATCATAAGAAATAAGTTGTAATTTAGACATATATAATAAGTATTTATGCATCTCGGAATTCCTCAACACAATTATAAACCAGACACACAAAAGAAGACAAGAACAGTAGCAGATATAATAATAATCTATTATATCTATTATAATAATATCTTATAATAGATATACTATTTTTATATTATCTATTTATTTACTTATGTACAATAAGAAAGATGTAAGCCCTGTATGGACAGATGGACCAAGAGTGGTCCATCACTCCTTCCCTGAAATGCGAAAAATTCAAATTGTAGAAAGATAATGTTATCCTAAATTAAAATTGAATAATCAAGATTGATAAAGTATCGTGATTCTTTGTCTTGATTTTGAATATTTTATCAACGAATTACGGTAATGAACGATCGCATTTTCTCACCCCTGTTCCCGAGAGACTTTAAAGGAAACTTGGTACATTTATTAGCAACGCCTGTCGATACTTACGTCACGTTACTAATTTACAAAGTTCAGTGCATTGTGTCCGGGGACAATTAAGCTTAATGGCACCGGTAAGATTCTCGCAAAGAACAATGCGCTGATATCGAGCCTTCATTGTTCTCGCCGGATAAGGGAACAATCTCGGACGGGCTAATAATTAAAATAGTTCTGGTGTAACTTCCGCTCGAGTTTCGTTCGACTTCCGAAAGTACACTGGCTCGTTCCTGTTACGAGGCACGATTTCTTATTAATCAATCTTGTCTTAATATCATTTCGTTGGCGTTTAAACGAAAATCGTGCATAAAGAATTTTAGGATGAAAGTATTAAATTATTATAGTAGGTAATCGTATGGTTATAGGAATTATAATTGTAATTAGTTCGTTGTTAATGAAACTTCTTTTCTCGTGCGAGTGAAGAAGACATCACAATCTGGTACTATGAAATTTTATGTTGAATAAATTAGGTCAAGCTAACATTAACACATAAATTTCGTTATTTTTCGATCGTTAAATATGAAACTTGGCAAAATTATCCATTATTCTTTTTTTGTTGAGAGTTTATCTAACAAAATGTCAAGTTTTGCGGTTAACCATTCGTCAGATTTCGTACTAAACAACCTAATATAACTTTAACCCTTGTGTAGACAACCGAAATGTTTACCGTTGCTGGGCAACCGGGTACCCGAGTACCCTATGTGTCGTATTCCGATAGATAGGATATGTAGAGATAATTTTACATCTTTTTCATTATTTGTAAAATTTCCATTCATAACTAGTCTAAATACACTTCCTCCTCTATGGGCAGCCGGGTACCCTGGTTGTGTAACAAGCGTATATACAGGTTTGAAGCTTCATTATTTAAAATATATTGTATATTTGGTTTTTCACAAAACATGTATCGACGCAGAAGAATTCAAAGAATATGGGGATCCAGAGTGACTTTGTGATATTTTGTCAAGACCATAAAAAATTGTACAGAAAATACAGAAATGGGTACC
Organism: Stelis phaeoptera; assembly: GCA_943735885.1. Lineage (NCBI taxonomy): Eukaryota > Metazoa > Arthropoda > Insecta > Hymenoptera > Megachilidae > Stelis > Stelis phaeoptera. Next base: position 4,640,725 of record OX030939.1, on the reverse strand, counting down.
CGGTTATACACACAAGGGTTAAAAATAAGAAAAAATAATATAATATTTGGCAAATTTTTAACAGATTCATTGTTTTATGTTTGACAGCGGAATCGCAGCTTGGCAAGCAAAGTATCTTAGAATTTCGAACTCTCCACGTGGGCGGTTATTTGCATGCTGGAGAAGAAATTCCACATTTCGTTGGCCAACTCCAGCAGATCTGGTTCAATGGATATCCATATCTAGAGATAGCAAGGAGTTCTGGAAATCATCAAGCTTCTCATCAAGGTGTCACGCCTATCATCAGGGTAACAGGGAAGTTTGGTAAAAGGAACCACCCTGTTCATTATCCGGTGACCTTCACGTCGAAACACACATTCGTTGGGTTACCTGTATTGAAAGCGTACGTCGAAACGAACATCTACTTCCAGGTAACTAATCTTTTTAATAATAATTGTTTCATTTAATAAGACACTTTATGAAAAAGTTTACTGTTTATCTTAAACGTAAACTTTCTGAAGCAAAATTTCATAAATCCTCCAAGTAGTGGAACCTGGGTCAATCGTGACCCCTATCCAGATATACAAATTATAAAAGCAAAAGATTTCGTGCGTTAGGGAATAATAGTAAAATGGGAATAAAACAGGAAATCAAATATCTTTTGACAAATTTTCATACATATTTAACATTAAATATACTTGTGATTTTCTACACATGGGCGATAGACGTTTTAAAATTTAATAAAATTAGGAATCAACTTAGGTATGCAAATTTTGAAAGGGAGCAGTTTCGTACGGTAGCAAATAATAGCAAGGGAATTTGATAAATGGAAATAGAATGTAGTTAAAAATTAAATTTAACGCCTCCGTCGTATTACAATTTAAATTTAGTTATTATCAAAAGCATTAACCCTCTATTGCATGAATTTTTATAACGAGTTGAAAAGAATATATATGGCTGTTTGTCTGCTTAATAAAAAATATTATTTATTGCATTTTATGACTGTTCCTGTATGGGAAGTTAATACATACGCAGTCTTCGGTATTGTTTACTTAAATTACTATAGAATATTTGAAATTGAAGTCCCCAATTGAACGGAATGCAATAGAGTAATAAGATTATATTATTATGCGAAGTACCGGGTGAAGTAGCAATTGTGTCCTGAGTAATTGTGATTATAACACGTCTTGTTAGACACGACTCTTTTCACTGTGACGTATTCAATTATGTTATTTCAACAATGAATCGTTCGAGAATTAATAATATAAATTTTTTTGGGCCCCATGTACAAAAAGAAAAAACACCGTAACACATAGGTACATGCATTCGTGTTGGCTGCAGTGCCAGATACGCAAATTTTGATCCGTTAAATTTCGACCAGGCTACGAAATACGGTTAAATATTCTGGAAACGGGAATGGTGGTCGCGTTTGGTCGACATTCCGGAATTTCGAAGGCCGCAAAAGAAATGAAATGTCAACGGTGACGCGTGGTCACAAAAGGTTAGCCCAATTAGACCGGTGCTCGATTCGATGCACAAACTCTGAATTAATCGTGGCACGTGTCATGTTACTTCGTATTTAAAAATCCACTCGTATCGTAGGATTCTTTCATACCAATCGACGAACGAGCTTTTCTTAACACGTTGAGCGCGACGTCAGTCCCTAGGGACTTCAAATTTCTAAATTTTCAGTTTCCAAAGTTACAAATTTCCAAATATCAGATTTCTGAATTTTAAGTTTCCAAAGTTCCAAATTTCAAATTTCCAAATTTCCAAATATCAGATTTCTGAACTTTAAGTTTCCAAAGTTCCAAATTTTAAGTTTCCAAAGTTCCATATTTCAAATTTCCAGATTTCCAAATCTCAAATTTCTAAATTTTAAGTTACCAAAGTTCCAAATCTCAAATATCTAAATTTTAAATTTCTAAATTTCCAAATTTCGAATTTTCAAATCTCAAATTTCTAAATTTCAAATTTCCAAATATCAGATTTCTAAATTTTAAGTTTCCAAAGTTCCAAATTTCGAACATTCAAATCTCAATTCTCCAAATTTCTAACCTTCAAATTTCCAAATATCAAATTTCTAAATTTTAATTTCCAAAGTTCAAACTTTTCTTATGGGCTGTATCGGTGCGTGGGACCGGCAGTATCAACGTTAAAAAATAAATGTAATCTAATATAATATAACATAATTGAACGCTCGCTGCCGGCTGAACGGAAAGGACCGCAAAATCCGCGCCGCGCTTGCCTTCGTGTTAACCATTGCCTTCGTAATTACGGTGTCCGGTAATTGTCAGATTTTCTGACAGCTTTTCATCGAACTTCCCGTACCACGATTTCTTTTTTATCACTCGTACAAACGCGCTGTAAGCTTTCGTAATCGATCGCGCTTCAACGGAACTGGTAAAATTGATTTTTATTTTTTCGTTCAATGGAGGGGCACTATTGCATCGATTACAAAAGTGACGATTATTCATCGTTAACAAAATAAAAAAGTCAAATCGTATCATGTTGTTCCCCGTCGCTAAATCATTGCCTGATCGTCTTTCAGTTTAAAACCCGCGAAGCGAACGGTTTGATCCTGTTCAACGCGGGTCGCGAACGCGACTTTATCGCCGTGGAATTGGTCAACGGACACGTGCACTATGTATTCGACCTGGGTGACGGCCCTGTCAGGATCAGAGACAGTTCGAGATCTCGATTGAACGACGGCAAATGGCACGCTGTCAGCATAGGAAGACCAGCGCCTAAGAGACACACGCTGGCTGTCGATGACCATGTCACTGCTGTTAACAGTCAAGGCAGCAACGAGAATCTTGATCTCGATGGAATCTTGTATATCGGTAAGTAAATTATATAAAATACTAAAGGTACAGTGAGAGATCCTTAAATAATTGTAACATACATTCATAAGGTTTTCTTTTTTATTATAATAAAGTAATTTACTGTGCAATTTTAAGTTTCCAAAGTTCCAAATTTCCAAATTTCAAATTTTAAATTTTTAAATTTCAAATTTCCAACTTTCCAAATTTCTAAATTTCGTATTTTCAATTTCTAAATTTCAAATTTTCAAATTTCTAAATTTCAAATTTCCAAATATCAGATTTCTAAATTTTAAGTTTCCAAAAATATACTTCCTTTCACCGCAGTATTGCAATATCTGAAAGTAATGAATTTTCAAGTTTAAAGGAATCAGGTTTCAAGCTTCTTTTTCACTACTATACTTATGTTAGAGCCTAATACGTAACGTTTGCACCTTTTCTATTTTATTTGTGAATGAACGTAATACCAAACATGAAATAACAGTTGTTTTAGAGTTTTTCGCATTAATTAATTTGATCATATTTTATACACGTCCTGCAATCATTTGGCAACAAATCACTCTGTCTAATATGAAATGGATTTTTAAAAGCATCTTTCTATGATATTTTGGCACTTAATTTAACGCTTTCACGATATTTCATTATTCATTCACGGATTAATCGACGGTCAATTAAACAGTCTCTTTGATTACCAGCTGATCAAAGTTTGATTACATGTGGTGCTTTCTATCGACTGTGCTTTGAGCTACTTCACAAAATCACTTATAATCGGATAAAATTGAGTTGGTATCAAGCTTTTGTGAATATTTAGTTGCATCAATATTTCACCTGTGAGTTAGGTCCAAGTATGAAGGTAAATGTTTTATTCAAAATAATATTCAAACTTGACAAATTGCGCCAATATTACCTTATAACATCAATATTATTGCGAAATGTTATCGGAAAAGTTTTTAATAAAGTCTTATATCATAAGCACGGGTGGCAGGAATTTTTCAAACTAATAAAATTGAAAGTTAATAAAATTAAGCTGCATTTTAAGTGTTTATAATTCGTACAGGAGACAATTGAGGCGATTGTCCTGAAGGTCCGTTCCTATCCACGGTTCGAATAATAAAATATGGAATACTTATTTAAATAAGGGAAAAACCGGCAAGGTATCCTCGAGATTTGGCCGCGAGGCTAAAATCGTGCCGATACTTCGAACAAGAAATATTGCTTTATGAATCACGCAGAAATTTCAAATAGCTCCGAACGATAAATCAGTCCGTTGCGGGGATTGGTTTTATCGATACATCGAACTCCGAGATAAGGTCTGAGAATTGAAAATCAAACAGCGGTCCGTAATAACACGAAAATGAAGTCATCGATCGGGATACGTCGATGAATAAACAATTTTGACGTTCGAAAGGCTCGGTGCACAAATCGGTCAATTTGGCAAAACTGTTGATAAAAGATATTTCCACAGGATGTCGATGAAAGTGTCGATGAACACTTGGAAAAGTACAGCAGATTATATTTCTACTTATTATAAAATGTACTGTATTTTCTTTAACAAGTCGATTAGTTCAGCACGTGTTTCAATTTTAAGTGTGTTTTCGTTTGAACTGTTTTTTTAATAATGAATTCAGTAGGAATAAAGATTTTGCTTATTAACATGAAAATTACTTTTTGCTAAAAGTATAAGCAAGAAGAACGTTCAGAATTTATATAAGTGAAAAAAAGGGGAATTGTTGTAATGCTGCCTAAATAAGTTACTTTGCAGTTATTAGAACCGAAAATCCTTATATATGAAGGAATTTTCATAATTCAGTGGCACCTATAAATATATAGGGACAAGTTACATCGTTCAATCTGTTAAAGATAAAAAAGTATCACAGGACAAATGATATCAAACAAATTAAACGATATCAAATAATTTCATTTGATAGAAAATACAATTATGTATTCTTTTACGTAATATACCTTTGGATACACTAATTCCCTACAACAAAGAACTGAAATACTTATGTTCTAAACCCATCAATTTAGAAGCTATTACAATTAAATCGTGACTTAACTTACCAAATTTATAAATTTATTTGCTTAAACTTTATACGGAATATTTTATGTATTGGAAAAATAATCCCTATGGATGTATTTTGAAATATGAAAGGGTCTAGGATTAAATTTAAATTATCGCAATCGTATATCGTTCAAGATCCACGGATTAAGCCTTTTTCTTGCATTCGTTACCTAATCTTCCAGTACCTTCAGGGCATTGTCGTGGAGGTACCTGGATGATGTCCCTATTCGCGATTTTTGGAATTGACGGTAGGCGAGGAACGATCATGAGACTCTCTGGTAAATTAATAGGCTCCGCTATTCTCTCGTCGATTTCTGGCGATCTGCGTGTTCTGCCCTGAACAATTATCGCCAATTGCAAGATGAAGAGAAGAACCAGGACGTTGCCCATACGTAACATTCCAGTCGATAAAGTCTTCATAGCGATTCGATAACCGACGCGTGAAATACGGATGATTTGATCTTGGATGAGATTCAGGCTCTGGACATCGTTGCTGGTTAGTTGTCAGTGAAGAATCCAAGTCGATGAACAGAAATTTTGAATACTTACTTGCTGAAGACGATTCTTTTCCTATTTGCCCTGTAAATAAATGAACAAACAGTGGCAATTTTTAGCACCTTTATATTTTATCAGGTGAATAGAAAAGAGATACGAAGCTTTGAAGGTTTACAGTCCTCGTTGAAAGCAAGAAAAATTTTCAAAAGTCTCCATCTCAATGGGTACTACTGGCTTCTAAATTTTAAACGCTTTTTGAAACTTTGGCAGCTAAGATTTGACCAAGTATCCGTATATGTATATTATAATTTGAAAATACAATTTTCTCAAAACCCTGTTTGATGACAATAATGAGTGGTTCTATAAAATTTACTGTCGTCACAATGTTAGCCCTTGAGCTTCGACTGGAAATATTATATTTTTTTTTTAAGTAATAATATTTTTAGAAACTTACTCTGAAAAATATAATAATACCGTACTTATAAAATTCCTGGAATGTGAATATTTATTTTTCAAGGACGAATATATACGTTCTTCGAAGCGAAAGAACTTCTAACTTACCAAAGAACTAAATAATTAAAAGAAAAAGGTATTGAGAATTTGGTTTGCATGTCCAAACGCGACACAAATTCGATTTTTAATGACAGTACTCTTTCGTATATCACGCTTTTATACGCTTTGTTCGCTCTTCTGTTTTCAACATAACGGGGATGAACGTCACGCAATGGTAAACTAACCGATAAAAAGAACAATTGTCGTTAGTTGATAAACGTTCGATCACGATTAGAATTCACGAACTCGCGAACGTTTCTCGTAAATAATTTTATGTGCCTTCTCGAAACACATTTCATTCGTTTTATTAACTTTTCATTGCATCGCGTTGCAAATATCTAGAATATTTACTTATATTGTGCGTTCTTTTTCTTCGAATTACGAAGGTCGTAACTGCTTTTTTTTTTCTTTTTTCGTAACCAATTTTCAAACGGTGTAAAGCAAATCAGCTCGCGCTTATCATTTCAGCAAAATAATAAGCACTTAATGGAACTAACGATCTTAAAGGAACGTATGTATTGGTACGTATTGGTTTTTCGAAACAAACTTCTGTAAAATCTGAATAGGTACTAAATTTGGAAAGCCGAGTAAAGACCTTATCTTTCATTAAATTCAAAGGATTTATTTTAATTTTTTATTGTTAATCAACCCTTTCGTTACGACAGAATTATACGCAAGATGCATATTATCCGTAGTAGAATGCTACAATAAAATATCATCATTCATAAATACGCAACAGCGACTGGCTTTATCGATACATCGAACTCCAAGATAAGGTCTGGGAATTGCAAATCGACGCGAATTCGTAATAACATAAAAATGAAGTCATCGTTCAGAAATATCGATGGGTAAAGAATTGTGTAAAAATGAGCTAGATATAAAATAATTTATTTTACAAAATGAAATGTAGCGAATGTCAAAATTTATTCTGAATGAGGTCGATTCCTTCGTCAAATTGATTAGCAGTTGTTCCTTAGCTCATTATTCCAGTTACCTGAAAAATAAAAAAAAGTAGCTATGAAATCGGAAAATTCTTAGTTAATTATACAGGGTGTTAATAAATTATCTGAAGAGCTCTGTGCCGTTGAGAATCGAAAAGTTGTGTTGCATCTTTTTGTTCAATTAGTAGTTTAGCCACCATTCGTAATTGGAATTTGAAAAATTGACCAATTAGCGTGCAGCTTAGATGGCAAAACGCGTGGAGTAGAAAGAGTCAGCCATCTTTATCGTCGCGCATATCTGTGCTGCAGGCTGATTTCCAAAATTTATTTAAACGGTTTCGTTGAAATGTAAGCTGGCTTTTATCAAGGTAAAGAAGTATTCTATATGCTAGTATACCTTTCATACTTTATTCATTTTGTTTCCCATTTTATTTTTCAATTTAAAGGTAGGGGTACACTGAAAATCGGTAACATTAAGTTGTAGCATTATTTATAAAAAAATGTGTGATACTTTGAAAAAAATGTGAGACGCGTGTGTCGTAACAAAAGGGTTGATTAATAATAAACAATTAAAATCAATCCTTTGAATTCAATGAAAGGTAAAGTCTTTACTCGGCTTTCCAAATGTAGTACCTATTCAGACTTTACAGAAGTTTGTTTCGAAAAACCAATAATACAAGTAACACCGCTTTACTTCTTCACCACTTATATACGTTCTTTTAGAATCGTTAGTTCCATTAAGTGCCTATTATTTTGCTGAACTTGCTGAAGCGCAAGCTGACTTACTTTACAACGTTTGAAAATCTAAGATGTTTAAACCATCAAATCAACGCACATAAAAATTTTTGACAGCAGTTACGACCTTCGTAATTCGAAGAAAAAGAACATGAAATATAAGTAAATATTTTGCATATTTGCAACGCGATGCAATGAAAAGTTAATAAAACGAATGAAATGTGTTTCGAGGAGGCTCATAAAATTATTTACGAGAAACGTTCGCGTGTTCGTGAATTCTAATCGTGATCGAACGTTTATCAGCTAACGACAATTGTTCTTTTTATCGGTTAGTTTACCATTGCGTGACGTTCATCCCCGTTATGTTGAAAACAGAAGAGCGAACAAAGTATATAAATTTAACGTGGTATACGAAAAAGTACTGTAGTTGAAAATCAAATTTGTATCTTGTTTGGACATGCAAACCAAATTCTCAATACCTTTTTCTTTTGATGATTTAGTTCTTTGGTAAGTTAGAAGAATAAGAACGTATATATTCGTCATTTTATTCACATACCAGAAATTTTATAAGTACGGTATAAATATATTTTTCAGAGTCTAAGTTTCTAAAAATATTATTTGAAAGTTTCAAGGTTTATGAAAATATTTAAGTTTCCAAAATCGTAAAATTTCTTTTCTTAATTTCTATTAAAAAAAAAATATAATATTTCCAGTCGAATCATTCATTATTGTCAACAAACAGGGTTTTGAGAAAATTGTATTTTCAAATTATAATGTACATATGTACGGACACTTGGTCAAATCTTAGCTGCCAAAGTTTCAAAAAGCGTTTAAAATTTAGAAGCCAATAGTACCCATTGAGATGGAAACTGTTGAAAATTTTTCTTGCTTTCAACGAGGACTGTAAACCTTCAAAGCTTTATATCTCTTCTTTATTCACCTGATATAATATAAAGGTGCTAAAAATTGCCACTGTTTGTTCATTTATTTACAGGGCAAATAGGAAAAGAATCGTCTTCAGCAAGTAAGTATTCAAAATTTCTGTTCATCGACTTGGATTCTTCACTGACAACTAACCAGCAACGATATCCAGAGCCTGAATCTCATCCAAGATCAAATCATCCATATTTCACGCGTCTATTATCGAATCGCTATGAAGACTTTATCGACTGGAATGTTACGTATGGGCAACGTCTTGGTTCTTCTCTTCATCTGGCAATTGGCGATAATTGTTCAGGGCAGAACACGCAGATCGCCAGAAATTGACGATAGAATAGCGGCGCCTATTAATTTACCAGATAGTTTGATGATCGTTCCTCGCCTACCGTCATCGCCAAAAATCACGAATAGGGAGATCATCTCGGTACCGAAATTCCCATGCCCTGATGGTAGTACAAGAGTAGATAATAGCAGCATATGCAGAATATTGTTTTAATCCGTGAACCTCGGACGATGTACGATTGCAATAATTTAAATTTAATCCTAGACCCTTTCATATTTCAAAATATTTCCATAGGGATTATTTTCCCAATATATAAAATATTCCGTATGAAGTTTAAGTAAATAAATTTATAAATTTGGTAAGTTAAGTCACGATTTAATTGTAATAGCTTCTAAATTGATGGGTTTAGAACAAACGAATTTTATTGAAATGAATTTAATAACAAAATGATATTTATATAATTTTACTGATGTTCATTTTTACAATGGCGCAACGGTCACAATCAGGTGATTTTATTTACTTGTACGCAAACATCGATTATTTAGATTTGAGCAGTAAAATTAATCGTAATACCTCGTTTTCTCGTATTACATTAGTCATTCAGTTTTTGATAAATCAATGTTTACACAACGAGTATCCATTGTCAATTTATTAACTGCAAAAGTGCACCGAATATACCGGCTGCCTCGATAAAATGTATTCATACTTTGAACATTAATGTTGAATTCCCCAATTTTTGCTATGTCATGGTAATTTCCCTTACAAAAATAAAGACCGTGGAATAACTTATTTCGAAAATTACACAAATTTTATGTCACAGAAATATCTCTACAGTTGAGATTTTTACAGCCCTAATTTTTATAAATTTCAAGTCTGAATTTAAACAGAAATCATGAATCAGGTTTAGGCAAAATATAATAATACTTCGATTAAAGTTAGACATAAGAATTTGTTAAGTAAAATTCGTGCTTTAATAAATAATATTTAAAATGGTAATAGAAAATTTGAAAAATGGAAATGGAATAAAATAAAATTTAACCGAACTAATTAAATTAATTCTGACTGTATTAGAATATACCAATTTACCATTAGAATCGAAAGGGTTAAGTTCCCTTCAAGTGTCACTTTCATTCGCAAATATTTATGAAAAAGAAACGCAGTTATTTAAAAACTTTAAAAATCTACATACCAAGAAAACTTAATAAATTCTCCTACACTTGCCCAAGGGGTCTCTCTTCTCGCCCTGAGCACATGGTCTGAGAGGGACCTGGAATATGGTCCTGGAATCGAGTCCAAAACCACCGAGTTTCCTGGGATTGATTTTATCCTGGTATTCTTTACGATCTCCACTCCCGTTATCAGCATTTCGATCGTCCGATTTCTGTGGCACGTCTTCATAATTATCCGAAAATCTGTACTCGACGCTGGCCACGAAGTTTCCCCCTTCGAGTACGTGTCCTTTCAACAATTGCATCTCGATCTTCGGCGGTTCCAGCCGACGTGGAATGACCCTCCAGCTGTCCGGCAAACGACCCGCCAAATGATCAGCAGATGGTCCTGCGTTCTCCATCTTCGGCGGTGACGATTGACGGGGTATCATTTCCAAGCTATTAGGACCCGATATTCTGTATTCGATGTTCGACGACGACCATTGGCGTGGAACGATATTCAGATTTTCTGGCGAATTAACAGGATCTGCTATTCTGCCGCCGAGTCCTGGTGATCTGGGTATCCCACCCTGGACGATTGATGAAAATTGAAAGATGAAGAGCACGAGGAGAACGTTGGTCCTCATGATTATTTATTAACCAGTGTGATCCTGGACTGAGCACTTCCCGGTTTGTTCTGTGAATAAATAAAGGAACACTGTTATTTTTCGGATAAGGTGATCGATGAAAAGGATTGCAGAGTGGTCGTAAGAAGCAGATTTGACTGTGTTTCTATTCTAAATTTATATTTGAAAGAATAACAAATATTTCTAATGAAAACGAAAGGAAACAGAGATATTGATCAGATGGTTCACTGAAGAAGAAAAGGAACTTGAATCAACGGAAAGGATCGACTGACCAGAGATGATTCGAAGAACAAGCAAACTGACGGATATCCAATGAACGACTGTCGTTGGCGGTCGGTTTCGCGAGTCCAAGCGTGATATGCATCCGCCTGTTAACCGCAGTCCTCTTCCGCGAACAAGATTAAAGTTATAAGCGCTTTTCTGTCACCTTGTAGTTAATTCCCCACCTCGGCCACTTTGGCGATTTTTAATTCGACGAAGATGAACACCGCGACGAAGATAAACGATCCGATAAAACCGACTGTCGTTGTTGATAAGCGGTTCTTCCGAGATCGACGACGATTAGAATGTGAGGGTCATTCGAGGAACGGTTGTTTCAATATGATTTGTGCGATAAACGTCATAATTTTTCTATTTTTCAACACAGTCCTCTGCTATTGGGTATGTAATTCATTTCGCAATCTACTTGAGAATTTTTATTTGGGATTGGATAAAAGAAAAAGGGAAAGAAAGGGTTAGAAAAAACTCTTCGTTAAAATAAATTTGTATTGATCCATTTTTCTATTTTCTTTTCGTAGTAAAAGATTTTTGATGGTATTATAAGCAGATACTTATATACTTTTGTTTTTTAATAGGAAGTAATATATTGAAAATAATATTGTATATTATCGTACTGTGGAAATTAATGAGTTAAATTTCTACGAAAAGAAAGATTTATTAATTCAAATATTACTTGCTTTGATTAAAAATTGTTATGTTTAAATTGTAATAAATAATTCTATCAATGGAGTATCTTAGTAATAAAGGTCAATTGTGAGAAAAGTGCATATTATATTTAAACACGACGAAATGAGACAATTTGTATACATACTGATGTTATTGTAAAATTATTTATTATGTCTAAAACATTGTAGTTTCCTTATCGTAATTAAAGTTACACGATAAATTAACCGATAGACGTTTCAAATCCATCAGTAGAATAGATTCTTGATTTTTTTTTTTTATCTTGAATTACATAATTTATTAAAACGTTTTAAGGTCGTGAATTCAGTCGTGAACCTGATAATTAAATATTAGCTCTTTAAACTAGATATAAAAGAGATATTTAGATGATTTTGTACAATCGTATGTATGTAAATGTTTGTATCAAAGGTGTTTTGTAAACATACGTGGTAATCAAGGTATCTATAAAATGCGAGATTGTATCAAAACTATCGAAAGATAAGAATGTTATTCAACTAATGGTATTATCGTTCGGCTATTTAAGTCTTGTATGAACAGAAAAGTTGTGGTGGACAAATGAAGTACAATTGAAAAACACAAAGAAGAAAATAGATAGGATAAGGAAAGCAAGGTTATAAAAATTCGTCGTTTATACGTATTATCTCTTCTCGAGCGTCAATTTTTACGCCAGATAGTTAGTCAAACCACCTTTAAAATATCATATTAAAACCACAGTTAAAAATCATTTGACGTTTTCGCACCGTATAACATTTTTCAGATACCATTTAGCACGTTCTGCGATCAAAGTTTGCTTCCTATTTAATTTTTGGAAAAGCATTAAACGATCAGTACTATGGAAAAGCTTGATAAGACATAGAGTCGTAAGGAGAAAATGAAATGTAACTGTAGGTAAAAAATTAATAAATATAAATATTTTTGTACAGCGTGCCGTTATCAAATACAGAGTTCGAGAAAATGTAATCTGATTAATGCTTAACAATTATAATTAACGTGAAACTATGATCATGATTAATGAATAACTTAAGCAATCAAACGAAACCAGACCAGTAGGTATGATTAACTCAGTAATTACTTATTATGATTAATTCAGCCATTTGGCATTTTAAATATTTTAGGTATTAGCCTACTTGGTATTAGTGTTCATTTTAACGAACGGTAAATGAATCATTCATCCCACGAGTAATATTCTAAGTTTGTAAAAATATTATTCGAAAATTTCAAACTTTGTATAAGTATAATATTTCGAAATTTCTGATTTAGTATATCTGCCTGAATTTCTATTTAAGAAATTATAATATTCCCAGCCGGAGCAGAAGGGTTAACGATTACAAATTACCAAATTTAATCGTAATCGATTACGAAATTAATCGTACGATAGCTATAATTACTGCTTTGTTGTTGCAGGGGGTGTGGAGAAGTCACAGTACGTACAACTACCGAAGCAAATACTCAGTAAACACGGTTTCGAAGGGTGTCTGGCATCTTTGGACCTCAGTGGCGAAAGCACCAACCTGATTTCCGATGCTGTCGTCCCGAGTTCCCTGGTTGAATCCGGTTGCAACATGTTCACCAGCCTACATCCTGGAAAGAAATGCACCCACGACCTGTGCGCGAATCATGGCACCTGCGTCCAACAATGGAACAGTTACACCTGCGACTGCGACATGACCAGCTTTATCGGGCCTACGTGTAACGAAGGTAAATACCCATTCTTTGTTAAGTCTTTGGATTTATCCTTCCCCATTTCATAGTTATAGGTAAGGTCCAGGGAAACCCTATAGGGAATCCCCCCCCCCCCCCTCCCCCTTAGGATACAGCTGTCTCCTCTCAAAAATTGCAAACGAAATATACGTCAATTGATATTTAAACACTTGACATTCTAATTACGTTAAATTATTATAAATCAAAACTATAGACGATAATAAGATCCTTGGACGGAAAACTAGGGGGCCTGACACCCCCTAGACCAGTGATTCTCAAAGCGAAGGTCGTGATAAATATTTGGGGGGTCGCTGAAAAATTGATGACGGATTAATTTTTTCAAATATTTTATAAATTTAGTAATGATACCCGTAATAAAGTTCCTAATCACCTAAAGTGATGTTACTTCATTTTATGTTATTTTATAAAAAAAAGAAAAAGAAAGGAAGGAAGTGTTAAAAGATTAGCATTAGATAACTCAGATTTGAGCCTTCGGGTTTTGCTTGCAAGGAATTGGATGACGCATGTATGAATCATTATCATATATCTTTTGGCAAAATCTTTATTAGTTTAAGCGTCATAACATAATCTTTTTGACGTAACTGTATTTCTCAAGAATCTGCGAATTTGCACCGTCATACGCATTAACATTCGTTTCCAAATAAACCGACACAGGATATCCTATTTTCATTACACATTACACATTCATTACCTCCTGGACTATTAATTTTTTTTTCTTGTATCGTTTCATACAGAATTCATTTTATCGTGACTGAGATGATAAACAAACCATTATTTACTTGTTTATTTAGAAATTTGCATTAACAGAAGTTAAGAATAGGTTTTTATTCTTAAGACAAGAATTTTGAAAAATCTACAAAATTTTATTCAAATCGATGGAGGTCCTTCCAAAATTTTACAATAACTTTCATTTTTTTTTTTTTCGATTGTTCGAAATATTGTATGTAAACAACCTGTTAGGTTTCAGTATCGCAAATCAAATTGTTAAAAACATAAGGAGTTGATTTAGAAATCTTGCATAATATCATCATTTTATAATTAATTTTTAGAAAATCATATTCTAAAACAATTATCGTTGAAAGTAAATACAGAATCTTTTTAATTGCAAAATTGTTAAACAATTATTGAAAAGAAGTTTTCATTTAAATCAGATGTAATATAAATATTTCGTAACTGATTAAATCTAAAAAAAATGTAGTATAATCTAAAACTGTGATGATTGATAATTGTTCCCATATCTGCATACCTTTCTACTGAAATTTATTAATGCCACACAGTTTCGTTATCAGCTTATCGATCACCACGTTGACATGCAGATTATTACTTATAGTTTGCATGCAAATGATGAAAATGTGAAAATAATCGCCGTGATTACCGGATTCGTGATAAATATACTCGAGAGTTATCTGATTTATTGTTTTGGATTATTCACAATCTAAAATTATAACGATTAAAATAATGATAACATACGTGACACATAATACATGATAAAAATTTGTTTGTTTGGTTAAATTTTTAAACATTATTGTAGTCAAGAATATTCCGTCTGCGATTAATAAATGTTTATAAGAAATTATTTATTTACTCCATTAATTCGTTAAAAAAAAATTCTATCGAATTAAATTCAGATTTTTATGATACGGATAAATTTGAAGAACAAAACAGAACTGAAATTATATTATTGGTGAAGATTAAAGCAGCATTGAAGAATTCTGTTGATACTGAATTTAAAAGTCCGTAATTTGCCACAAATACATTATAATATATTTCAAAATTCTTAAGTTGCTAAAGATATAGTAATAGGCATTTTCTAAAACGGTGTTGGACTCAGTTCGGCTGGGCTAATTTAATTTCGAACTTAGGTAGGGCCGGGTAAGTAAGTTACCTTACTTAACAAAAGAAAAATAAATTAAATTTTGTTGAAATGAAATTAAACAAAATGGTATATTAAGTTTCTAGGTTTCTTAGAATATAATATTTCGAAGTTCTGGACTCATAAAATCATAACATTTTGAAATTTCCAATTTGCTAAAAATATGTATAACATTTCAAAGTTTCCAAATTGCTGAAAATATAATATTTCTATGTTTTTAAATTCTGAAAAATATAACAGTCCTTTCTTCTAATTTCTCTTAAAACCTAATATATTTCTATTCAAAGCGAAAAGGTTAAACAAAAAAATAATATATTTCTGTTCAAAGCGAAAAGGTTAAATAAAACAATACCTTTTTTCTTTCATTTCAACAGTAATTTAATTAAAAATATCGCCGTGACAGAGTTCGTTAAATTTCAACGATGCTTCCAATTTATGTTTAAATAGAAGTGCTATGATATTCGTGCAATTCCTTTATTAATAATTTATTATTATTTGGTTACAGAAGCTGTAGCCTACGAATTCGGAGCCGGAAGGGGAATCATCACGTTCACATTTCCACCCGATCGAAGACCGGAAATGAAGAAGGACACGGTGGCCCTTGGTTTTGTTACAAGTGTGAACGACGCTGTACTTCTGAAAATAGAATCTGCCTCCAGCAACGATTATCTCGAAATTGAAATTGTTAGTAATAAAAAAGAATTATTCGAATTACAAACTGATACCTTTAGAAAAGAAGATCCTTTAAGCATTTTAAAATACTTGTAAGTGTTCACATGAATATACAAGAAGAAATAAGAATCAAAATAATTTTTTTAAATATAAGGATCTTTTTTTAAATTATGTAGCTTTATTTGATAATTGAATCGAAGCAATAAATAAATGATGTATAAATGTATGTGAAATTCCAAGTGATGTCTTGAACATATTATAATATTTAAATATAAATGTATATTATAAAAAAAAAGACTGAATCCAACATAAGAATTGTGTACGATCAAAGTTCCTCGTATGTAATATTCATTTTATATGTATTATAACAATTTCATGTATTTTG
This sequence comes from Stelis phaeoptera, assembly GCA_943735885.1. Taxonomy (NCBI): domain Eukaryota; kingdom Metazoa; phylum Arthropoda; class Insecta; order Hymenoptera; family Megachilidae; genus Stelis; species Stelis phaeoptera. The sequence goes on along the minus strand of OX030939.1, from coordinate 4,624,507 downwards.
CTGGCAATTTAACATGTAAAATGGTAGAAAACAGAATTTCGATTTCCCAGTATCTTGAAAGAAGTATTTTGCTTTGAGAATGATATTAAAGGTTTAACTTAATTACTTGAAAAGCCCTTTAAAAAGTAAAGTAGATACTTTAAAATACAACACACAAAGTAAATAGCATTGCAATTATTATGGAACGTGTACTAAAAATTATACCTTCCTAAAATTCAGTTTGTTGAAGTATGATAAATAAGATTCCTATCGCTCCATATATTAAGCTGATCAAATCTGTTAAACTATGAATTATAATTTGTAACGATAATAATATTAGAAAAAGTAATTTTATAAAACAGAAATGTGTCTTCAAGTGCATGCAAAATAAAAATTTGAAATTTTTAATCCTGATCGATTGAAAAGCGATATGATAAATATTTATATTTACGAAAATACCTTTTGTAAAATGGAAATTTTAGAAAACGTATCGTTAGAATATTACTTTTACTTAGGAGCAAATTAAATTAATTAAAATTTCACTATAAATCGAAGAGTAATTAAGAGCACATAAAATTTCATTTATTATTACGTTATACGTTATTAAACTACTATATATTAGACCAAAAAACAATGATTTGAATCAAAACAGTCAAAAATTCAGAATCACACTTGGAATTTCGCAAAAATCGTATCGTTATCACCTTGTACTCTTACAAAATTCAAAGCAACGTTTAATTCATTTCAAAAACTATATAATACTATTAAGCTACAAAGCTTGTGATTTAATTTGGAAGATATTAAGTTGTTAATATGCAATTTAACCCACGAGCGGATCAGACGTGACCCAGAGTTAAGAAAAGTCCGGATATTTTGATCGAAGTTAGACATACGAATTTTTAAATAAAGTTTCGTATACTGGTAAACAGTATCTACTTGAAATAACAGAAATAAAGTAAGAAGTTAAATACAAAAGTATTTAAAACAAAACTTCAGACAGAAACAATTTCATTTTTATCTCCTATAATTTATGTTATTTCTTCAAATATCAATTTACCAATTTATGGAGTGCTATATTCAAAAATTTGAACCCTTAATTTTAGTCGAAAGAAACTTATATATATTTCACAAATTGGGTCACGATTTGGGTCTGAAAATCAATTTTAACCCTTTATAGGCAAATTTTTATTTCTATCATTCGAATAGTTAAATATTTAACTCAACGAACAGAGTCTGATAAGCATCCTAGAATTTTCGCCAATTTTTTGAAAGCTCAAAACACATTTTGAACGACATGAACGATTCAGTTTGCTTACGAAGGGTTAAAATAATGCTGCCACAGAATCCGTTACCAACGAAATATTAAAAATGTTTCAGGTGGAGGGAAACGTGTTCGCCGTTTATAATATGGGAACGAGCGATCATCCTATCGGTGAGGTTGGTGTGAAGGTGAACGATAATCAGTATCACGTCATCAGGTTCACTAGAACAGGACCGAACAGTACATTGCAGATCGACGATTACAATTTGCAGTCCAATCATCCGTCCGGTAAGTGATCATTACTCCTTCGCACGTTATTAGCAACAACAACATAAATCGCGATCTAATATCGCAATAAGCGATGAATCATCGTGATTTCTCGCGCAGTAACTTGAGGATTAATCCTCAACAGATCGATTATGTATAATTCATGGTTCGACATCGAAATTACTTCGTATAAACTCCAGAATCATATTGCTGTTATATTTTGATCGCATATTGCAGCAAAAGTTGAAATTAACTTTTAGTATGACGTAACTGTTAAAAAAAGTTCCATGGTCAGTTTCGAAAAATTAACATTGACCGTGTTAAAAATTATAATTTCTTCAAAACGATGTCATGATTGATTGTTTTCTTTTTTCATGAAATTCCTGTATCTTGTCAAATGTATAGGCTGAGCTAGTAAGAACTCGTTACTCAATTTCAATGTAGTATATTTGATTACTGTGTCAAAAATCGTAAAGTACGATTTTAAATTATAAAACAACTGAAAAATGTATATTGATTCTGGATACAGAAAAGGAAAATTCGTGTTAAATGGATTTATAGGGTTTCGTGATTCTTTTAATACATGAAATACGATTGAAACATTCATTCAAATAATTTTATATTGAACTTGTGGCGGAAATATTAGGAAAATTTTATGTTGTTTAATTTATTATAGTAAAACAGTTACTTAAACAAAAGTTTGTTCCCCAAGAAAATATCTTTCTTAACACCAAATTACTATTACATTTTCCCAATCAATTATTTCTTTCTGTCGATAACAGTTTTTAAAAGATATCCTTCTGGTTGAAACGAAAGTTCTCCTCGAAAACTTAGACACGTAACTAAGATTAATTTTTTATCTTTTCCATCACTATTAATCATTTTCGTTGGAAGAAAAAAACACCGTATCCGGTTCCACGTTTCAAAAAGTATCACAAGATGTATATAAAAGAAGCACGAAATGCAACGATAATTTTGGTTTTTTTATAACATAAAATAATTTGAACAAACGATGTTTATCGTACGGTTGCTGTAAAGCGACTGAAGAAAACCGGCTGATGGGTCTTATTTATATTCTTGCCCCTTACAATGGGGGCCCAGAACCATGGGAAACAGCTGCCAATGGTATGGTGAAACCATTGGCGTAAGTAACGTGTTTTTACTTTAGTTTTTAAAAATACACCTGCATACTTGTGTCGCAATGTGACGTGGTATAATGTTTTTGTAATATTTTTATTACTGTGGATTATATATTATATATATTTGTTATTACAGTAAATTGTATTATTTATAACATCTTTTTTAACTAAAATGACCATACGTTCCGATTTTCAGTAATTTGTCCCGCGTCCCGCGAGATTTTTGAAATATCCTGTTTCAAAAAAAATAAATCAATATTTCCGAGTTAACTAACTGTATTCTGATAGAAAATCAAAAACTGTATAAGATGTAGTTAAAATGGAATTTACTTAACTAACAAATCAAAAGTTTACTTAGCAGTAATAGAAATAACAACACATTTTTGGAGGTTGACAAAATTGACTATCTTTGAATGGGATTTAACTTGTTTCAACGCTTTACAGTATCTTTCATTGATTTTCAAAGGCGATAATTCGTTTGCTAACTTTGAAAACACGTTGTGTTGTTTAAAACTACCGAAAATTTTTCTTTGATGTTTAAATAAATTCAACCATACGTGACTGTCAAGTTTTTATATAGCTTTTAATCTTTTATTAAAATGAAAATACCAGTATTTTAAACGGTAAAATAATTTTATTCTGTGCATTGAAAAATTCATGAAATGTTAACAGCCGAATTGAGAAATAGCTTTGTTATAGAATTTTAAGTTTACAAATGTCAATCAGTATGGAATAGTTAAAAGTTTTCGACGGTATATTTTCAAATAACTTTTGATTCTATTTTGTTTGTAATAGAACGAAATTTTTCAGTTCGATAAAATACACGTGTCAGATCATAGAGAAGGCAATTTCTTGCGGGACTATATTGAATGAGAGCCGAGCCCTTAAGGTCGAGGTCAAAGGCACTTTCGGAAAGTACCTCCGTGATTTTCCTGTTGCCCTGCTTCTAAAGACACCATAATAAGCTTTCACTTTTCTTCTGATGTAAACCTACGAAGTTCGTGTGAAATCCTTACAGTCTGGCAATAACTTTGTCCTGAATACATTTTTAATTGAGAATCTTATGTTAAGACTACAACTACCAACGTTCAATATTAACAATTATATTGCGAAACTAAATAAATGAAGGATGAAACATAAATTAATATATACAGTGATTCTTTATTTTGATGTTGTTTCAATAAATTTTTGTAATTTGAATTAAGAAATTCGAAGTAAGTCCTTTTGATTCGTTTGGTATTTTTAGTGTTAAAGCAAGTAAATTTTATTAAGATAAAGAGATACTGTTTTTCTACATAATCCTTGTTTTTATATTAAGTAAAAATCTATTCAATCCTTAATACGTTATTAAGCAACCATCACACGTTTTAATTTGAAATCTAATATTGAAAAAAGTTTATATTTTAAGAACCAAAAGTTAATATCCTTTTCATCCAAATTGTTTGAATTGTTAGAACAACAATCTATTTTATTTTTAACAAATTATTAAACAAAAATGATACACTTTATTTAGTTAGCTTTCGAAGGTTAAATGCCAGGCGAATGCTGACCCAAAACTTGATAATAAAGAACTTTCTTACAGTAGGAAAGTAATATTTTAAAATTTAGGAAATATATTATGATTTAGAACTTTTATACATAGAACAATCTGCTTCCAAAATGTTCTTAAAATGTTACTCTTTTATATACAACAAGTTTTAAATAAATTAATCTATTAGATGCTTTAAAAAAAATTCACAAAAAATCGCTTCTTTTCGACCTCATGACTGCATAGAAGATGGAAGCCCTTAAGGTTTCTTCAGAAACGGGGCTTCGGGTCTTTTCTGCTTTCCTATCCCCCGAGGGCATGTTAATTGGCTCACCTACACACAACACGTTCTATAAATCGTGTGACAGTCACAGAATTTCGTCCGGTCCCACATTATGCTAACTAAAATTTTCTGACACCCTATTCCACTGATCGTCGTTAACGAAACTCTTTCTTCTTTTTTTTTTTTCTTTTTATCATTTCACCTGCAATTTACGATAAATAGTATGAAAAGGTAATCCAGCAAGAAAAATAAATTACTCTCTTCGTCGATCGTATACAACGAATGATTTGATTTATTTTCCGACGTGTTAGGGTTAGAATTTTCCAATGGGACAGGGCTTCTTAAATTTTCTGAACTCCTGGCATTAGAAGGGTCGTTAATTGGCTTTCACTTTTTTTCTAAGACGATTTTCGTCCACCGTCCAATTTCCCGTATTTCTGTTGCTCTGGTAGCTTGTGGGTTTCTGGCTCATCATTTTTTTATTCCTGTCAGTTTATCCGATTAATTCGTCGGAATTTCGTTCGCCGTACCTTCTGTAGCTTCTGCTTTCCGCTCGCCACGGTACTCGAATATCACTAACCTTATCGCACGCTTGGTCAGCTTAGAAAGGACTTAGAAAAGTTAGAAACAGCATAGAATCCTAATACACTTGTCCTTCGGGAAGCTCTTCTGAGTCAGAAGTTCTGACTAGGAAAGATTGTAAAACATCTAACGAATTTACAGAATTTTCTAAATTTTTCTAATTTAATTTAAAAAAAATTAATGGATCACCCTCTAAGAACCCGAAAATATGGTCCAAGTTCAAGCGACCATAACTTCGGCAGAGATGGTGGTATAGACACCAGTAAAAAACCGATTGAAAGCATGGAATCTTTGCTTTCGTGTGCTTCTCGAAGAATTTCGCTACGTTTCTTTTCAGCAAAGTTATGGCGATGCAAAGACCAATGTGAAAATTAAAGAAAAATATATTGAACTTCGTAATGTTATACTATCACTGCATTTGCACCAGTCGAAAGCCACGATCATTCTATATAAAAGTAGTATTTCTTGATTTTTTTTTTGTATTATATGTACAGTATTATAATAATTTTTTTGCAATACCAATTTTCCTAAATGTGAGGATAACATTGAGTTAGTTCTATTATATTAACATTTCGATAGTTTTACATTCATAGCAATACGATAAATATTTATTCAAAGTAAATACTTATAGTTATTACTATAATTATCGTATTTATCTGAACAATGTTGTTTATAATAAAGAATGCTATATTAAAAATAATACATCTTGCACCTCTGAGAACCTTCATATGTATACTCGAACCTTCTGTATTAAGTACAATACCTTTGCTTAATTAAAAGAATTCCTTCTCATTTTTGGGATCCAGTAAACCGATGAGCTGAGACTCGTCAAGAAAAGTCCACCTCCAGCATTTTACTGTGGTCCCAATAGCGAAGTCGGAGATAATTGGCGCACCCATTAAACGGTCACTTCTCCCTTAATTTGTCTGAGACCTTTTTGCACGCTCGTTCCTTGGGACCCCTACCTATAAATTCTTCAGAAGCAATTAACGCGTTACATGCCCGCTCGTAAATGAAGCCGGGTACGCACCGTTGTGCGGCCAACGTTTACGTTCATCGTTGCAATAAATTCACCGTAAACCTCAGCCGGTAATAATTGTCTTTTCAACAAACCTATTGAAAAGGCAGAAAGTTTGCTTTGCAGTAAAATGAAATCCTTTCCTGCCCTACAATAAAATCCTTTATTCTGAAATCGGAGGGACATTTTCTTGGCAAGAAATCTACTCCAATATTTAGTTCTTTCTTTTCTATTAGAAAAGAGGAAAATTTTCTGTGCAAGAAACCTATTAAAACGGATGGCAATTTTCTCTGAAATCTGTTGAAAATTTCAATAGACACATTTAAAGAAAATTTTGTTCGTCCTTTTTCGCCAACTTATTCTAATATTTAATTCTTTTTATCGAATATCCAACGAAACCCTCATAACTTATCGCTAAACCGTTGATTGTTAATTAATTCTTTACATTCCATTGTTGTATGTCGTTGATTAAACTTTTATATTTGATTACTGGCAGTCGAGTATATTAATTTTCACAATAAATAATTATGTATGAACATGTTAAGTTTAAACTAATAATTAAAGCCAATATTCTGTATAAATGATGTTAATCATTTTTTTATTAATATTGCCAATTTTCAATTATATTGCTAATGCTTATCATAAATAATATGATAACATGTAGTGAACACTTATTTTTCAAATTTTCTGGTTTTTCACATTTTGCTGGTACGCTGTGCAAACTAAGTATTAGAATGGTTAATAAACCGACCATGAAATTAATCCTCAAATCGTTCTGAATACAATATAATCACTCGGGTAGTTTTCCAAGGAAACTCATTACATTAAATTCCATAAGACTCGAAATTTCCCGTCGCTTATGCTAGCCTATCCTTGCAAATATCAGGATCGATAGATTCCTCAAAGTTACCTTCTCGTTTTTCTAGAATTGCAGAGCAACTGCAACCGTATGCTACCCTGGTTGAAAAATAAACAAACACAGGTGTATCTTTTCAGTGAAGGTTTCTTACACCAGAAACACGATCCTTGTCTCGAGCTCGATTCACCATTGAAAATCCCTTTTCACGAACGTCTCGATTCGAAGAAACATCGAGTCAGCTAGTTTCATCGTAGGAAAATCGTCCATGTTTTCCACCGTTTATGTTTCCCCGATCGGTGACTTTCCGTCCGCGAATTTTCCACGATTTTCCGTATTTCCAGCCAGAAGTTTCCGTACCTGCGTGTTTTCCTGAAACCCTGATCGAAAGGCAAGCAACTCGGAGCTCGTACGGTTCGTCAAAGGAAGAAAACGTAGAAGTGAAAGAAGAAGGATTTTCCCGACCGTTCCTTTTTCCCCTGTACCGGTTTCATAGTTTCCTGCTGCAAAAATTCTTGTTTAAAAAAACACAGCAGCGTGAGCTTGAAAAAAAAAAAATAAAACGGAAACAAACAACCAGTTTGGTAGATTTCCACCGGTTGTCCTATGGTCTCCTGATAAAAGTTCACCAAAAACTGGAACGTTTCTCAAACACGACCGAACTTTAAACGTTTGGCTTGTCAGAAAATTCGGAAAAACGAGCCGAACTACGTTTGATTTGAATAACCGATCCGAGCCGAGTACTCGTACTGTGATACCAGATTTGTCTCAATTCCTCGAAAGTGAGAGCAGATTTGGGATAACACGAAGGTTTAAACAATTAAGAATCGACGTGTTGCAGAAAGAAAAACTTTGTTAACAAAATAGCTCGCGTGACAGAACGGAGAGTGTCGGGAATTGTAGAGCGAGGCTATTTAATAGGTCCAGGGTGAATAATGTTAAAAGTTGGCGACTAGTTTCAGATAAAGATACGACTAGGACTTAGTTAACGACGATATTTGAGGGTGGCTTGAACAGTCTGCGAAATTTCCATAGTTCCAAAAAATAAATAGGTTCGACGTATTTATATCGTATTAAACAACAAAGATATCTGAATAGTTTCAAGGTAAAACCGTCTTTTCATTCATATAATTCAATTAAAAAATATGAATTTTTGATCAAGGGATATGCGGAATCTCTATAGTTCCATTTAATAAAACACTTTGTTTATTGTACAAAATCAAAATTTTATATTTACTAGTTATACGGTTAATACGGTATATATTGCTACTCTTTTTCAAAAGTGTTGAATTAACACTACAATTTCTTTGTTTCTTCATTTCATGATTTCCTAATCAAACATCCCCGAAAGTAGAACGGTCAACAATTTGCCCAACGAGGCTACGAAAATTTTCTCCCACACCTACGTCAATGTTCTGACATCCTAATACACGATCAGATGTTAATCCACTTCATTAGATATACGAGGGTGATTTATAACGATACGTTTGAATTCGATTTAGTAACTCGATAAATATTTCCACCAAAAATCCTGTTTAATTTCCCCGAGTTTCCCCATGGACGAACACCGTACAAACGCTTCCTGCGCGTGTATGGTGTCCTGGTGATCATGGCGTCGTCTATGGTGTTTCTTCGCTATTACTCAATTTGGCTAGGTCAGCTTGATAACTCGAAATTCGAATGTAGCAGGTGGAAAGAATACAAATTATCAACAGCGGTTACTGTCACGTTTGAGATGATTTCGTATGAAACTTGATTACGATCTTATTGCACGAATTTCCAATCTAACAGTGGCGTGCCAAGATTGAGGACTCGGGGGCAATCTCCTCCATGGGTTATATTAACTTAACAAAAATTATATTATTAAATAAAAATGCTTTCCATAGCAATTTTAACGCTTCAGAGTAATTTCTTATATCGTAGTAGCGCACCCCTGAAAAGTTGAAAATATTTTAACGAGGGTTATGTAATTCCTTATTATTTCGTTAAGGTTTTAAATAGTATAGGGGAAATTATGATTTAAGATCATTTTTTGGAATAACAAAAATATTATTATTATGAGACAACCTTTCCAGATTGATACAAAAGAAGATTGAGCTCAGTTAGATTAATAGTTTCTGAAATAAAAATTGATGAACGCTGCCAACTTTAAAGGTCTTTACTTTTCAAATAACTTTGATAGATACCAACTAGATGATGACTTAAACCCTCCATAGTTTCACGCGTACTACGTTATATTTCGTTTGGAACAAAGTTCCTGATGTTTACGTCAAAAAATGATCGATTTGATCGAATTATCCTAAAAAATCGGACGGCTGGTACGTCCGAAAGTACTAAGTGAACGATACGAACATGATGGATAGTCGAAAAGGTTCCATATTTTTGCTTTCGCAGAAGTACGAAGAACGTAATTGCTCAAAAGTACACCGTTCGATCAATCATATTCAAAGCAGGGATAATTAAAAAAAATTTAACCAAACGTACGATTCCTTTCTTAAATTACGCGTTCAGGTTTCAATTTTCAGACACAGCTGTTAAAATTACAATTGAATTTATTTTGCCTTACTTATTTCTATCGCAACTCTTACAAAATTAATATTACAACGTAAAATGTATAAAATCTCACTAAATGACCGTGTTTCCTAAACATATTGTATGTTAAAAGTGTAATTACACTATATTTATTTAATAATGGTTACATTTGTTGTTTACGTTCCTTTGCGTGTGTTATACGGTCAATTACTGGTTCATTTATCCTATTAATTATTATACTAAATAAAATGAAGAAAAATGCAAAAACGACTTTCTATCGCAAGGTTCGACATGGCTGTCTGTCGTAACGTTAGCGAAAGCAAGTCGGACCGGACGAGACAGAAACACAGTAGAGAAAACGGAGAAAGAGAAGGAGAAAAGCGGGGAGGGGTGCATCTAATTTGATTTAATTAGAATAAATTTGCTTGCATAAAAGGCAGGGAAGAAGGGGCATGCTCCACGCCAAACATATTAGCCTGGTAGCTAAATTTATCAAATTATGCGTGGCTCGTCCGATTGACACCAAAGTGAATCTATGATGACCACTGACCAAACATCTGCCTTCTATGTCTTTTCACTTTCAATTTGTATTGAACCGTGACTACCATGTTTAAAGAAATATCTTTTTAATACATACGTCGATAATATTCTTGTATCAGTTTTATTTTCATGTATTTGTTACATGACAAAATAATAAATAGTTCTTTGTGGCAAGGAGACTTTTTATGTTCTAATTGAATTATGTCATAGTGCCTTTATAAATTTCGACATTTTACTTCAAATTTATTAGTTGATTAATTTATTAATAATACGAAGATTTTATGGAGATAATTAATTTGAAGGAAAAATATAATTTTTTGAAATAATCAGTCACGGCTTGTAATTTTGATAAGTTAAATATCATGAGTTAACTCGTATATGAGTCGTTATTTTTGAAAGTGAATAATTATTAAAATTTAAAAAAAGAAAATGTTTAAATCGATTTAAAATAATTTAATTATCCCTAAAAAGGGTTAGAGAAAATGTTGTCTTAAAAAATTATCGAATCTTCTTCGTATCTTTAATAGATCCTGTTAGACATGCAGTATTATGATTATTGTGGCCCAAGGAGTTCGTTTGAAACAAAAATTTACGATGAAACCAGATCGGCCATTCTGAATCACAAGCATGTTCCTTGGGGCGTGGTGAAAGGGTTTCGGAGTGGCCACCATCGAAAATCCGGGTTTCTGCTCCTGCACCATCATGTTCTCCTTGCCCCTAAGTGGTACGACCTTCGACGTGGACCCTTAACCCTTTACGTTTGAACTAATTAACACCATTCCTCGAGATTCGTAATTAGTAATTACGGAGCTTAAAAGAGTGAATGTTATACCGTTGCCTTGAATTCGAGGTCGATGGAAAATTAAAAAAAAATATACATGGTGACCATGAAGCATACTTCCGCGTTCATGGTGTCCTGGTGCATTAAGCCACATAGCTTTTGTTCGTGTTCTGACACTTCTGACCTGACTTTGGGATGGAATTCCTTGAATCTACTGGAGATGAAGAGTTCAAGGGGCTTAATATAATTTAAAAAATTAAAAGTTTTAAATGGTTGATTTACAATAGCGGCTTAAAATAAATATAACTTTTTTTATGTTAAATGTTGGTAATTAAAACGGGGACTACTAGGAATTGCAAATTTTCTAATTCAAAAGTCACACATAGGATGATTAAAAAGATGCAGCTGAATATTATAGAAAAATTGGAAATTATTTATTAAGGAGAAGATTCTAAGCTTTGAGTGACATAAACATTTATTGAAAAAAAACATATCTAAAAAATTAGACACTTTTATGTTACAACTTAATAGGAATTTAATATAAAAGTTTGTTTGCTGTTTATATTTAGCAACAATTTTATGATCAGGTTATCCGAGGGTTAAAAATACTTAGGTTTAATACTTTTAATATGGGTCAGAACATGGGTATAAAAATGTTTCATTACGAGTAAAAACCTGATATTATTACAAGTTAATAGAAAATTCTGTTCCTTCATTAACTTTGTTAAATTTCATATATCTTACCATTGCTTTAAGAATATGGCTAACGATGCCAATAACTGTAGCAAGTGGCGAAAGGAGTTTCTCCAAGTTAAAATTAATTAAAAACTTTTTACGTTCGGCTACTACACAAAAACGTCTTAGTGGTTTGGCCATTTTGGCAATTGAGCATGAAATTGCTGATCAAGTAAATTTAAAAGATGTAATAAAAAAGTTTGCAGAACTGAAAGTAGGAAAAGAAAAGTTTTTTATGATTTTAGCGTAGTTGATGTTACGTTATTTTATTTTCAAAATAATGGCATTTTGATTGTTTGCGCAATAATACACATTTTTAATAGCATTTCAAAATGTAAGAAATTATATATGGTTAACAATTTGTGGCTAGGTACCAGATATTTCTTAATTAATTTCTACTGTTTTATACTGCTTGATTATCAATATATGCTTTTATTAAAATTGAAACAAGATGATTTGATTTTAATTGAAAAAATATGTATCTTTATTTAAAAAAATATATATACATATATTCTTAAGGGGAGGCAATTTGTCTTTTTGTCCGGGGGCGACGTAATCGCTGGAACAGTCGCTGTAAAGGTGTTCAGAAAAAGTTTGTTGTATCATAATAACATTTTAAAGATACTATCACAAATTAATATAATTAGTTAAAAAAATTATGAAAATCTAGACATTTACAAAGCAAGAGTACCCGGCAACGTTGAAACATGGTGTTGTAGTAAATCGCCATTGCTACGAGGCCATAAAGAAATCCCCGTAAAGGGCTCCCCCATGATCCAATACCTCCTATGCTTTCTGGAGTCCTATTCCTCCAGAACTCGAACCTTTGTCGCATTAACCCTTTAAGTTAACGATACCAAATACAAACCAAACACCGTGGCCTAATTTCTTCATCCCATCCCACCCTTATTTTCAATCGCATTGACCTAATAACAATAACTGAAGCGGCAGAGCTCCTGCTGTCCTTGTTATCCTGGTAGCTTTCTAGATCATCCTGAACCATTTAGGACAAATATCTTTTATGTTTTTCTAATCAATCGTACAAGTACTTCGTCGTTTATAAGTTATAAATTATAACAGGTCCAAATAGCTTAAGTTTTAAAATTGTAAAGAAATTTTTATATTCTACAATTGAAGTGAAATTGAAATTTTATTTCTGTATTGTACTTACTAAGCGTTTGATGTTATTTTTTGTTGGTAATCGAAGGGTTAATTTTCAGATTTGTGGTTTCGGTTAGACATCTTGCATCATCAGCTTAATGTATTTAGTAATTTTTTTTTTTCTACTATTCAGTTATTCAAAATTGAGGGCAGTCAATCTGTTAACAATTATAATATCAATATTGTCACTCGATACTAATAAAAGGAACAAGTGCACTAAATATTAAGTAAAGCGATAAGAAACGTCGTTTTCCTTCAATGCGAAAAAATTTATTTAAAAAAAAAATAAATAAATTACAATATTTATTCCGATAGATAATTTTCATGGCTATTTACAATATCTTACCACAATTTAGGCAACTTTTCGATACCTCTTTTATCAAATTCTGGCTGCTTTAACTTGAAAAAGGTATCCAAGTGTTAAAAAAAAGCGGCATTTCTTTTCGCTTTAACTAATATATGTACAATGGTATATATATTTCAATTACTGCCACCTGAAGATTGCAGTGTAACTTTATTTAATTGTTTCGTATAAAAATAGTCTCTTATCCTTCGTTAAAAAAATAGTTTCTTAATTAATAAGCAATTAAAGTCTATAACTATCACCTAAAAATCGTTTTGTCTGTATGATCATTACCCAACAACATCAGTCTTATTAACTATGACCAGATGATTAACGGAACATATTATTAATCTTGAGATCGGATTACAATTTATTCTTTCAAATTGTAACTCAAGTTGCACTTTTATCTTCCAACATGAATTTTGAAATCCCTGCTACATTCAAATACATGTGTTTCTTTACTTTTATATAAAAATTAACTTTTCCTTTTGTTCCACTATTGTTTATACGTTATGCGTTCCAAGAGTAAAATTAAATAAAGTGACAGCGACAAGGACGCTGACGGCTGACAGTAATTGGGACATTTATCCTATAAAGAAGAATCCTTCCTCGAAGTCCTGGTATCTTGTTCCCTAGAAATTCAGGACAACTTAGAAACCTCTCGACAGTCTTCGACCCTTTTCCCACGGCGAGCCAGGACTTCGAGGCATTGCTTCGCGTTCCACTCGAAATCCGTCCCGTTTCCCCTTTTCCACACATCGCGACGACGACGACACTGACACCCATGTCGGGCTGAAAGACTTCCTCTTCGAGTTTCCTGCTGCTCTGTTTCATATGTGGAGGGCTGCGTGTCCCCAAGTCACATATCCTCTCTCATGCGTGTCACACACGCGTGTCCCCCGATGAGCCCGACGAGAATTCAAACTCTCCTTCCGGTTCTGGTGCGCTGAAAACGATACAGAATCGTAAGTGTCGACGCAACGACAAATCTTTTCGTTAGCAATTTTTGTTAGCGTTAGACTGCGAGTCTTTATAAATTATTTTCTATTTTCAAATAATTAAAAATAGTATTTTAATTCTATTCTAATAGTATTTATTTTGATTTCGTACATGTACGATATAATTTCCTTTTTTTGCATAAAAATCTGCAGTGCAGATATTGAAGGGGTTGTGACAACAGGGAGATAGCTTCGGTTTCCATATATTCGACCTTTAATTGGTATGGTAACAATTTTGTCGCGTGAGTAGAAACTATGGTGGAATCTTCAGGGCCCCGTAGAAATGTGCAGAGAATAGGTAATAATTAACTTCCTCAACTTGGAAAATTTAGGTCGTTGAAATTTCAAATTTCACTCATTCTTTATTGTTATTATCAAAAATTTAAAATATTTCGCATTTGTATAATGTCATAGACACTGATAAGTATATCAGAATTGTTTAGATCATTTTAAAACTTAGAAAATAAACGAAAGAATCGTTAATAACGCGTGTAATAGATATTTATAATAATATTCTATTGTTAGAAGCAATTGAAAGTCGGAAACTATGTTAAACTGCATAAGAAACGCGTATTAAAATTACTAAAAGTTCAAAGGGCTGCCAACAAAGTCCTGTTTCGAATTTCGGTATAAAGTTAGATTCGTAGGAAAGTAGAAATCTTCCCCTTTAATTCGGTTTTTGATTTACATCGATATCTTTATCCGTTCCTGAGATATCGTCGTGTGAAGACATACGTAATTTTTGTAGAAATTCGCTGCCGCCTCACGCTTGGACCCAGACAGCGAGTGTCTAGCGTAGAGGTCACGTGGTCACCGTTTACGTCTAACCCTTTACTATTCCTGGAAATGCGTATATGAATTTCCTAGAAAAAAGTCTGCGGCCCATTCGGGATTACCCTCGTACGCGCCGGCCGCTATACAAACTTTGAAGCCCTATATCTCAGGAACTAATTAAGATATCGCGTTGCAACAAATTGCGTTATCATGTACGCACTTTCCTCTATCTTCTGAGCTACCTACTGCGTAAAATTTAGGCATGTTTTTTTTATATTTATTGCCAGGAATTTCGCCGCCGTTGAATGTATCGCGTTGACCTGTGGGATCCTTAACGCGACAAGTGTTTCCTGTTAATTTAGATTTAAATAACATTAGTTGATAGGAAAAGTAATATACAAACTTGAAGATTATATGTTTCGGTTCGGTAACGTGGTGACATCTGTTGGCGGATGTTGAATATCCATAAAACTGCTGTGCTGTGAATTTTTCAAAACTACGAAAATATGAAATGATTGAAATATCACCGACCAGTTGAATTTTAATATATTTCGGTATATTTCTGTATATTTATATACGCCTTTCGTAGTCAAAGGGTTAATCTTGGACGAAACTTAAAAAGATAAAGTAACACAGAGTGGAGCGAAAGAAAAATGCGAAATACAAAAACTACGAAGTAAACTAAGGCTATTTATTTGATTGGATTCTGTTTTTTGTAATTTGGCTCAAATAAACGGCTGTCCCGATTAAACGGTGGCCCAAATAAGAAGAATCTACTGTAATAGATGGCACCCATACCTAGGAAAATAGATTTCGTTGACGAGGATACGCTACGAAATCCTCCTACGTCGGATGGAACTCTGATGAAAAAGGTCACGTTGAAGGCCTTTTTCCACATTGATCGTATCTAACCCTATTCACTGAACGACTGAAACTTTTTATCTACACACCCCTGCGGTGCAACCCCTGCCACAGGATACCTCCTATCCTTGATGTTCCTCTGTTCCTGAAATATCTGGAGCGGCATGTAGAAACCGAATGCTCGGATTCGCTCGAAATCAAAGAGAACAAAACATAAAAATTATTAGTACAAAATATAAGGGAATTGAAACTAGTTTTGACGCATAAAATTAATTTATATATGATATTTAGTCATAGGTATATATATAGAATTTATATCCATCAATAATTAATTCTGGACACTTTCAAATTTTTATTTAAATTTCACATTTAATAAAATTATTTAATATATAATCATTTATATTTTATATTCTAATCGTTGTTTTCTAATTTTAGGACGCCGCTTGTAGTAATACACAGAAACATTTACGGCACAAATAGATTTCTATTAGGTTGTCCCAAAAGTTCCTTTCGCTTTATTAATAATTAACGGATTTATAATACTTTACGTTTAATGCCACGTTATTGAGTTATGTACGATTCACTTTGACCTATTATCTTCTTTCGTTTCTCTGAAAGCTGAACAATACTATATTTTTCTTAACACTGCCAGATAAAGAATCTTTTGGGACAATCTAATAATTATTACAGACTAAAATGAAATAAAGATAGTAAATCCAGAGTTGATTTGAATTTCCCGCTTGCCTGTACAACCAATTTAAAGGTCCCGCCCGAAGTGTCGCCTCTTAGTATACCTACTCTTTGATTAATATGGCAGAATACAATTAGAAGATACGCTGCATGCGACACTGTATAAAGAGCCATGCAACTCCAGAAAGATCTCGTTAAAGTATGCGGATAACTGAACGCTTGACGGAACAACCTTTTCCTTTAATAAGGATAAGACGAGGTTCAAGTGTCCTGCTTGCCAGGACACTTAACCGATTTCACTTTCTCTATCCTCGTGTTTCCTTGGTAGTTAACTAGATCACTCAGACTAGAAATTCCTTCTCCTCCAACAGAGCATATCCCATAAAAGTCACCCCATACGTTTGAAGATTTACGACATCTCATAAACCTCTCAGCTAGAGGTATACCGAAATTTTCATCATTTACGAATGCTGTTGAAATTAACACAAAATTTGTCTATACTCTTAATAATTCTTCGATCCTGGTTCGCCATGAAACGATTTCAAAAAGGTCGAAATAATTTTACGAGCTGATAATTGATCAAGTTTTATAATAAACATGAATATTAACATCGAAGAAATGGTTGGTGATGGTACCGACGTTAAAAGGCCATTTGTTGACCACGCCCAACATTCGAAAAAGCTTCCTCGGGTCGTATACTAGCCTGGCCACTAATTAGGAAACTCTATTCAACCGTTTCTCTGTCGGGGTGGTGCCTTACGTCCCCCAGGGAACTTTCTATGCATTCTAATAGAAGAGAACGGAATATAATAGTCGTTCCACGAATGGTTTGTACGCTGTTGCTTCATGAATATGACATGAAGCGGCCGGTGTCGTTTTATCCTCGACAGAAATTTCAATATCCGTGGAATTCAGCTTTTTAAGAATGAAGAGGGACATAATTATTGCTATTGTTAAGAGCCTTTTGCAGAAAAATGGTTTATCGTGGAGAATAAAATCTTCTTTCTTTGATGTGTTTAAGTAGTCGTGAATCAGGTTTGATGTCAAAAGTTATCTAACCCTTAATTGCCATGGTTCAGGAACTGAAAATTCACTCTGTACAATTTTAATAACTAACACTGTTTTATAGTTTTTATTTTTACACATTTGTTAAAATATTTCTTATATAGAGAAATCATACTATTGAACCCTGTCGTGGTACTTGAGGGTTAATCCATGGACAATGGGTTAAACATATAACCCAATTATTTTATTGTTTAATATTTAATTTTTTAAAGTTATGATAGTATAATTATAATAATTCAAAGAAATATTTATATTTGTTGTATAATTAAATAATTGTTATTCTTGGTGTATACGATATCTATACGAAGTCTTCTGTTGAATTATTAAAATGTTAATTAAGTGCAAGATATTAGAAGTGGTTCTTAAATGGCCCAACATCCACTAGGTACATAATATTCAGGTAAATTATTTAATCAATACACAAGTAACTAACGAAACAGTATAAATAAAAATATTGCATGCTAGATTGTTATTTCTATATTGAATATAAAAATTTTATGTCAAACGTTGTTTCTATTATTCTGTTTTGTCAAACACGAGTATGATTCGAGATTCTCGAATCGGGAACATCTAAAAATCGTTCTACATAACTTCTGAATTCCTAATTCTTGGGTCACGCCTCGGTCGAAAATTTCACGTAACTTGCAAGGTCACAAGGGTAGTTCCAACCACTGCATATGTTCCTAGTAAAGATGTCACGCTTCAAGCTCGAATTCCACGTTCTATCGTAACACAATTCTATATTATGCTTCAAGATTGTTATTCGAACTACTTCAAAATATTATAAATTCGTTGAAACAAAATTATTCCATCTTTGAAAATAATAATTTAAATCATTTTAAAGCTATGAAGGTCATTCTATAAATTATTTTTAATCGCAATCAGCCAAGTAAAAAATACAATACCATATTGTATTCATTATCATTTCCAACTTTGTTCCTGAACTTCCGACTCTCCCAAAAATCCTGTGTTTCTAAATTACAGTGAGACTTTAAAAGACTGTCCTATTACGATATACAGGGTGATTCGTTTTTCGAGGAGATAATTGCATTTATAGATTAAAATGCAATTTATGAATTATAAGTCGAAATAACAGGTATTGGAAAAAGGAGAGAAAAAAGATCTGAATTTATGATTTTGCGAGTATCTAGTTAACGTCTAGGGGATGTTTCCACAATGAAAAACCACCGAAACTATAAGTAATGCAAATTCGTCTGATACTGTTATCGAAGTTCTCTACAAATCCACAACGTTTCAGAAAAATCTGGATATTCAGATTTTCCAAATCTCAAGAAGCAACGAGGGACTCCGTATTAATGTCGATTCCATTCCGAAACCGTGTGTCCACCATTTTGTTCCCGTCCACATACCTCGAAGGTTCGTTCCTGTGATCGCCTAAGGCCCTAATACCATGGTGGTTGAATTTGACCATGGGCGAGAATCGTTCTCACGGTTGGTTCCTCGAGCAGTCGGCCGGACAAAGTCAAAGGCCACCCCCTCGGCCCCCGAGGGTCGTGGGAGGGTTCGAACCTTTCGTCCATCCCGTCTATCGTTCCTCGACAAGCCTCGTGGAGTCGAGGACCTTTGAACTCGTGGAATTTCGCGTCTGCCCGATGATTTCCAACGGTACGGGACAACGCGTGAAACCCGACCGGGGATGCTCATAATTTCTCCTTTTACGAGCCGTCCCTGAGATCCCGGAACGTTGGAATCGGAAAAGTCGCGGATTCCCCGGTAAAACTGATGTATTCTGTCCCTTTGTTATCTGCTTGCTGATGCTTCTTTGCTTTTTTATTTTTCTTCTCACGAGGTTCTTGGAAAGCGAGGGTGTTTCTCGAAGGACGTGATGCCGGGGGAAGGTTCGTGGGAATTTCAGGAAGAGCCCCGTGAGAAAGCGGTTTCGAGGAGAGATTGTTTCTTCTCAGGGTTACTAGGGAATCAGTCGATGATAGGAAGCTTCTTCGAGGAGAGGCGTACGAGAAAAGGGCGTTGAAGAAGGGATGGCAAAGATTGGATCGAATATTTTGTGTTTAGCTGTGGGCTACTCTGTGAAGGTGATTATAAGACGTCGGCAATCCTGACCCACGGGTCACTAGGTGACCCACTTGAGTTTGGCAAATAAAGTATAATATATAAAAATAAATTATAAAACATAAACACGAAACAAACACTTTGAGATAGTGTAATTTTCCACGGTGTAAAAATAATCCCTATTGTCTATATTTCCTAGCATAGTTATCCCTAGCGTCTATACACCCTGGTGTAATTATCCTTAATGTAGTTACCCGAAGCGTCAATACTCCCTAGTGTAATTGTCCGTAGTGTTAATACTCCCTAGTATAATTTTGCAGGTTGTGATTTTCCCTAGTATAATTATTCCTGGCGTCTATATTGCCTAGTCTTGTCATACCTAGGGTCAACAATCCCTAGTACAATTTTCCCTAGTATAAATAATCCCCAGTGTCAATATTTCCTAGTACAATTTCAGTAATCCCTAGTGAAAATAGTCCTTATTGTTAATAATCCCTATTGTACATATCTACTCTAGCGTAAATATTTTCTAGCGTAATTACCCCTAGTTCCAATAATCCCTGATATCAAATACCCCTATTTTTAATAATCCCTAGTAATTTTTAAATATTACTTAAACGGTATGACCTTTTCAACATATTGTAACAGTTTTCTCAATGAAATTTATCTGATTAGTTACTAACAGACTGTTTCAAAATGATAAATACCCATTGACCCGAAATTGTTAATATTCAGATTTTAGTTGATTTTGACCCGCAACCAAAAAGGGTTGCTGACGCCTGATTTAAAATATCATCTTTTATTTATAATTAAGTTTCACAAAATTGAATTTTTTAAGATCCTTTTAAGATATCCATATGTACCTTTACCTTTTAACAGTAAAATGGAAAATAAGTCAAATAAGGTAATTGTACCGTTTGGCCGGGACACATTTTTTTTAGTATTTCAAATTACTGTTAAACAGACTTTAAATTTCTGAAGTCCCACCACCACCTGTCGAAAAAATGATAAAATTTTCCAAAGTTTCAGAAAACCATGTTAGGCACAGTTACTTTATTTATTTTTGAAAATATTCCACAGCAAGAAAAATGCTGAATGTATTCTCGGTAACAATAATTCAAGAGAACTCGATGAGAACAAACGTGCATAAATCTGGCCGAAAACTGTCCCATAAACATGATATAACACCAATCCAATAAATGCAATGGCAGCGAGGCAAATGTACTGTGAGAAATCATTTATCACGGAAGAACGATTCAATGGACTATCGAATAAATGATACACCTAGGCCAACGATATGAAGTTCCGATAAAAGAACCAATATAAGGAATATCGAGCTGCATCCACTAAAGCATAAAATAATCTATGATTCTGTTTCAACCAATGTTTTTTTTTTTTATTTGTACCTTCCTAAATGTTCCTAACTGTTTGCGAACAATTACTTACATTCGTTTCATCGAGTATATTAAAGGAAACGTGTGGATTTCGACTCATTAGTCGATAATCACTATAGTAGATTATTACTATTATCACTATAGTAGATTTATAGTTATAGCGTTTCAACAAATGACATTGAAATCTCCGAAACTTCTCACTATATTATAGTCCTCTTTACATTGAATAACTTTTGTTTATAAAGCTTTCTCATATCTCCAAAAACAACATAGTTATTCAATGTCTTAATTCATATTTGATCACCCCTGTATCTTTAAGTATTTTCTCAATACTTAAATTTCGCACGATAAATTTCGTGACAATTTCGTAAGGTAAAGTTTACGTATCGTCGGAAAAAAAGGATAAAGAAAGAGGGTTTTAGCGAATGTTGCCAACATCAAGTGCTTCAGGGTGGTACACCCCTTAGGTCGATCAATTAACCAAACGTATCAATTCGTTTGAGATATCTCCTCGATTCTCCTGCGAGCTTGGTAAGCCTGAGAAAACGAAGTTACCCTTCGAACCTCGATTCTCACGCTCGACTCTCTGGTTACGTTATCTGCCGTTGTGACCCAGGTACGTAGAATCTTCGTCGTTAATCTGTGTCAGGACATCTGGCTTCCTTTCTTCTTCTTCTTTTTTTTTCCACGAATTCCACGACGCTGTGTGGCCCACGAAATTCTTTCCTGGACGTTCGTGGAATTCGCAGCTTTCCATCGACGCGTTTTCCTCTTCGGCGAACCCGGCCGGTGTCCGTGAAACACGACGCCTCTCGAAGAATGCCAGAAGAAAAACGTGCTCGTTGTTCCTTTCTGGTACCTTTTCTGGCGTTGCCTCTCTGTCCGGCGAACGGGAATAAACGCTGATGAATATTCCGTCGGGATACCTTTGGAAAAAGATCGTTGCTGGAAGATTCGTGGAGCCGTCCTGTTCTGCGTGCTCGATTCTCACGAGCCGTGAGAACGACGATTCCGTGGCCCGTGCGTTCTTCCCGCGCGTGATAGAGGAACATAAGCGAAAAAGAGCGTTCCATGGGTTGGTGATCATACGTGAGACGATTGCCGAGATTAATTTAACCGGGGAAGGGTCGTACAACCTCTGGATAGCGAAAGAAACAAGCTTAATATAATCGTCTGTTCAGACATTGACATTGCTCGGGGGAAAAAGGTACGATACGTTGATTCAGAGCAACATGACAAAATTATAAGACTTCGAAAGTACTTTTGCAAAGTAGGAGAGATATGTGGATCCAAGTTGCGTTCGTGTAATTTCGAGGCACGTATTAAAATTTTGTCATGAATCGAAACATTTCTTCATTTATGATTTTACTTAAGACGGTTGCAATTTGCGGTTAGAATTTCTTTGTCATTTAGAAGTACAAATATTTCTGAAGACACTTCATGGTTTCTTCTGCTTAACATGGAAAATTCGACTTATGTTATTATTGCTGGACTATGGTAATAATACCAGTGAGTAAATTAAAAGGTTAAACGAAAACTAGTTATTCGTATCCTTAAGAAATTAGAATTTGAATAAGTCTGACCAGGTATGTCCACTTTCACTGTGTCAGTGAATATGTTAATTTAAATTTAACTTTTTAATTTACTTTACTTTCATTTTCGAAACTTTTAACTTTTTCAAACCGTTTTGTTAAAAAATTTGTCGCGTCTAAGTTTAAAATTGGAACATTGTTGTAATTCCCGTTCGAGGGTTAATACAAAAAGAAAACCATTATTACCATGATGATTTTTGTAAATTGATAAATTAAAGAGTTAAATTTGAAAGTTAGGTATCTAATAATTCAAGTTTGATCGAGACTCGTTAACCATGTCCATATTCACTGTATCTGGCATCAGTTTTTAGTTATGGCAGACTGCCACCGGCAGTAGATTATTCTCGAGGTGGTCAGACGCAACGTGGCTTCTCACGATTATTGAAGAACCATGTGCACCGAGAAAATAGGCTGAAATTGAAAATCATGACTCGTTTATCGAAACGGGCTGCCGCCGGTGCCTTTTGAAGTTCGTTTTTTTTTTTCCACGGGACACGTGCTCCCCCGGCGTCCGACAAACGCCAGGAATGCCGAGGCCAATAAAGGACGGAATGCGTTTGCCGGCTCTGGACAAGTCATTCCCAAAGGCTGTCACGCCTGCTGAACGAAGCGTGAGAACGAAAATGCGTGGCTCGAATCGACGCTCTTCTCACGTTCATCAGGACAGCAGATCGAATGAAGAGATCGGCGCGAAATTCGAAACTTGCCCCGATGCATTTTCGTGTTTTTCGAGGCATCCGTGGAATCCCGTCGGATGGAATTTAAGCACGCGGAAACGTAAGACTCGACGCTTTGAACGAATAAAGAAGACGTATGAAATTCAGTTCGTGTACGTTAAAAAGTCAACTCAGTGCACAAGAAACACAAGTGCACTGTAAAAAGGATTTAGATCGCAACTTTAGGCTGCGTTGGCTGCCACAGTGGAAATGGACATGGCTAGAAAGACACTATCGATGCCTTGAAAAAACTTTTAGTTTCGTACGTTGCATAGATTGGTACCGTTACAGACTTACCTTGCTGTAAATATTTAATATATTAACGAATAATCAATATTAATACTCATGGGATAACTATGTACTCTACGAGTACAATATTTCTATTTTAACGTTTTAACCGTTTAACTTCATCGAGCTTACATATTGGTACACCACGTAAACTTTAAATTATAGAATTATCTTAGAAGTTGTAGAAGGTAATAAATAAGTATTCTAGGTCATTGGCATGCCAAATCAATCAATTTTTTATGTTGGTATCAGTGATTTTGTTCTAAATGGAATATGGTGTAGTACACCTGAAATTAGGTGGGCTTTAAAAAATACAGACCTTCGAATTTGGCAATTTTTGCTGATTTTCATGAAAATGAACTGTGGAAACTATTGGTCGGATCGAGCTCGGTTCTTTTTTGTTTTAATCTAAAAGGACTGTCCTATAATCATAATATTTTTTTATCTATGAGATTAATTTTATAATACCGAAAATTATGAATCATATTTGAATAAATTTGAAAAAAGAAATATTTGAACAAAAATATGTCCGTAAAAAATTTAGTCACAATAAGAGCTTGATACTATTATCAAATAATTAAACAATAACTGAACGTCCTTTAATCTCCTAAACCTCCTGAGCAACACAAATAAACATAAAAATATCCAAAGAATAAGAATTTGAGACAATTCTGAGATATCCCGACAGAAACACGATAAATTCTTCGATGTTAATATAACAATGGGTGCCAGATTATTAACTCAGCGTTTAAAAAAAAAATGTATTTTTATTACAAATTTAAATAAGTCGTTCAATTATCAGAAAATTCAACTGTCCATTCATTCTGAACAAAATTGTCTCAGATTATGACGATTCTATTGTATTATGATCGAATGCTTGAAAGCTAGAAACATGTTGTCAATAGAAAGACTTAGAATCACTTCCTGCAAGTTTCTAACCGCCTGGCAACTTTACGACCGAAAACATAATATAACCGTCGAAGAATCGTGTCTCGTACATAATAACAACCATCGTGTCTGACACAATTCACGCACGTACTACTACGTATTTCACCTGTAACATTCCCATAACGCGTCTATGTTCATGGTCTGGTCCATTCACATTTCGTTCGCAAATTTACCATCTAAAACCAGCTACTTTCCTGATTCTTGTTTACAACGATCCTGAATTTTGCACAGTTACAGCAACAATGTTGTGGCCCTGTTTTATAATCGCGTTACAGGGACCGTTTACAACGTCAAGCCCTGATTTTCTGAAATTCATGCAGTCGGGTAATAAATAATTGAAGGATCAGTTTCTTTTCCAAACGCTTCCAGCCGCTTTCTAATCTCCTGCTGCCCCGACACGCTCGAATGATTTCGAGGAAATCCTTCTGGAAGAACTGATTTGGCCCGTTCGGCCGCCGTCTTCAGTCTTCCTCTTTTCGGGGTCCTCGAGAGAAGGCCCAAAGCGACCTCCTCGTTCCTTCTGCTCCACTGCTCCTCCCGCTATAGAATATTGACTTTTAACTGTCAATGACACTGATCGTCATCGTTTAATCGATGCGGGTGACATCGAATTCTTCGCTGACTACGTCGTTCGATCGGAAAGAGAAGGAAAAACGATGATCTGTCGTCAGCCTTTTGTAAGATAAAACATGCTGGTCCACACGTGTCCTGGAAGATGTTGAGTATACATAAGCGCATGTTTATTTTGAATAAAATAGAAGCAGAATTAATGCGAAGGACAGACCGCAAATACCATGGACGACCATGGAATAATTAAAATTCCACCAGAATCATGGGCAGGATGTAACTGTCCAATCCAGGTGAAGAAGCTGTTCCTTCCAGGTAACGAATAGCCGTGAACCGGCCAATAACGGCGACCACCTTCGGCTGCCTCATGCTCTCCTGGTGGAAATGGTACCAGGTTCTCGACGAATGTTAACCCTTTCGACTAATCAAGTAATCAACCAACCTAGAAGGTCAGTTCACACCTTCGAACAAACGGACCGGTGACTTTTTCCGTACTTGAACGAAAGTGAAAAGGATTCATGGGTGATGATCGAAGAAAGGAAAGGACGGACATGGGCAAAGCGAACGATAGATCCTTTGGATCTTCTGGTAGCCTGATCAACAGTCGTCGGAAATTAACCCTTTCTGGGACATTGAAGTCTTACGAGGTGATTTGTACAGTATGTACAAGTGGTTCTTAACTCTTTTTTTAGTCGTAGTCTCTCTGGTTTATAAAAAACATAATAATTATCAAGTATACATGGTTTTTCTTGCGTTATGATAGAATAAATCATAAAATTTAAAGAGACTTCCGTTGTTGAACACTTTCCATAAAAGTTATTCTTACGACTATTACTGCATGTACGAACATAGCGATAAGTATTAACATAATTTTACATTTTTGAAAATGGTACAAGGGATGCGCTGTGTTATCGAAAATATTTATAATTAATCGTTACTGAATACAATGGTCTTGGAAAATTGTTTGATTGTTGCATTGATTCACTTAGTGTCCTAACTTTGGTCAAGTATAAGATTTGTTCAAGTATAAAACAAATTTCATGCAGTGACCTAAAACTTTTGCACAGTACTGTATTTTATCTATTAAACTGAATATTTCCTTGCAGTTTATCAAATTGTCACGTTATCTCTAGAATCTCGCTCTCACAGTTCTGCTTCTAAATTTTACATAGTAGCTTCTTTTCGTGGTTTATCTATATTCTACAACTGTGGGGTGGCGCTACAGTTTAGCCCGTATAATATCGGTATTTTACTTTTACATTTCGGTGCAAGTCCCTGCTTACGAGTACTTGTCGAATCTTTTTAATCGGATAGACGTTTCAATTAACAGAGATACTGCCTTTCCAACTGTCATAGGAACTCTAATGCTTCATGAAAGGTTGTAACCGGGTTGTATACAATTCCTTATCTCGGCTATCGACGTGTATCGTTGACGAAGGCTTACCGAACGATAGTCCGTCAAAGCTTAGGTCGAGTAGATGTATAAAGTATAAAGAAACAGAGAAACGATCCCGTTGACTGTCAGAACAACTCTGATCTTTATTACAAAATGATCCGGGTTACATACAAGTCTTTACCAACGTTCGTTCTGCATTTTGGGGATGTCTGACTAAGAGGGTTCGAAAGTTCGAAGTTATCACAAACTTTCTACCGGAAATGTTTAATTGTAAAGAAACGGTTTGGTTGTTATAAGCTTTTTCCTAGAGAAAATAGTGAAAATACATTATTACAGGGAGGACTACCGAAACGGAAAGATATTCGATTGTCTAGAAAGGAACGGTTTGATCGTTACACGATAGATCCTTTGGATCTTCTGATAGCCTGATCAACGGTCGTCGAAAATTAACCCTTTCTGGAACGTTGAAAGTTGAAAGTCTCGTCCGTATTCGTGGATTAGACGGGACCCAACTTCCTGGAGAATCCTACATCCCTGGTGCTTGCTCTTCGATTAATTCGTGTTTACAACGTTCTTCACGCCTTCCCGCAAACTTTAACGCACCATTAACGCGCGAGCACATCGACGTTTTCTAATCCCACACGATGTTCCTCTTCGTTCATGTTGCATCTTCATTTGAATCAATTTGGAGAACGTTTTTATCCATGAATTTCGAGCTGCAGGGGTCTTCCTTGAGTTCATGGGACCCTGGTACAGGGAGGATATAAAATTTCCGTTAGCGTGATTTGAAAAACGCGTGCAGGTGACAGGTAGAATGTAATGGAAAGGTAAGCCTGTAAGGTAGGCCTGTCGGAAAGTTTGAATATTCGAGCCGCGCGCGAGCCGAATTTAGCCGAATCGAGCCGAAACTCGGTTTACGATCCGAGTACCGCGAGTATTCGAAAGAAAACGAGCTTTATTGTAAAATATGTATAAGGTAAATGTCCCCATTACCGGACGCTTAAAAATATGACTGCCTAAAAATAGTAATTTCTTACGAATATACAATAATATTTAAATAAAATATGAATTACATTTGTTGAACTCTCTAGTTTCCTAATTGAATTGGTTTTAAAGTGTTATTTGACTATGTATATGAGAATTTGAGTGAAAATTAAATTCGATCTGATGTTCTCTCTATTGACCATCTGGCGTCCCTATTAGTGACCAGCAGTTTCCTCTGTCGTTAATGTAACGTTTAATATAATAAATTCACAATTATCAATATGATAAACAGTTTTTATTAATATTTTTTGGAAATTTATAAGTATCGTTACTTAAGACTGATAACACTACTTGTAAAACGTCCGAAAATTGACACAGATCTGTTCTCAATGTAACCTATTTTTGACCACAATTATTTTGAGCTACTATATAGTGAAAGAAAATGAATGTTTTTTTTCCATTTTATGATTCTACACATATTTCTAGTTAATTTGAATAAATTACTACATGGATCCATATATTTTTATATTATCTGTAATTAACCTTACCTTATAAGAATCTGTCAACTTTCGTGTTAATAATCAAGTCCAAATTTATATATTAATTTATTTACATATAACTAACGACAACTTGAGGAATAATAAATAAACCAAAAAATAAAATACTCTAATTATAATGTCCAAATCTTTTTCTTGATGTATCCTTTGATTTGTTGCTATAATTAATAAAAAAATAACAACTGGTCGCTAATGGTACCATTTACCTTACTAATCGTACTACTCGATTTTTCTCAAGCAACTCGTTTCTTACGAGTACTCGGTTCGGATCGAAAACCGAGTTTCCGATTTCCCGCCCTTCGTATTTCTGTTTCGAAACCTAACTTCCAGGTACCTTCTGCTATCCTATGAGAACTGTTTACCAACTTCATTTCCTTAAATGGGTGTGAAACCACAAATTTACAAGGGTCGAAGTAACCATTTGTCGAACCCCTATAGAGCTATTTGATTTCTAATGCTTCATTGCCACATGGTCTCCTGTTCTGTTCGGTCTACGAATAGTGAGGCTCTGCTTAACCCTTTCGCCAGATCTAACTACGTATTTTCATTTTCCCCGTTCACCGTGCAAAAATAAGTATGTTAAGTATAACTATTGTTTAGGTATTATTTGTTTAAAAATATTATATAATATCCATCTATGAAATAAATTTCTGGTATTATTATATTACAATGGCAGAGTTAAGGTGTAAATATTTTTATAATTGAACAAAGACAATGGGTGGGTTAAATAAATAATCAGACTAACTAGTAGCTAACTAAACCCAACATCCCTGCGATATGTATTTTTTGGGACCAGTTATACCTTCGAACCATGACAAATGACAAACGCTGATAAAGATTTGTATATATAATCTATTCTGACAGTTAAAGTGACTCTGACATCTGACAGAGATTCTCTGCCCATTTATACTCTACTAAGGTCCGTTTAGACCCAGTCTGTCGGACGACAGGAAAACAACCGTTTTCTCTCTTTACTGGTACCGGCTACAGGCATAGTTTAAACCAGTGATTCCCAATGGGGGCGCTACCGCCCCCTGGTGGGTGCTGCAGCGATTCAGGGGGGCGGTGATGATCACAGGTACATTTAGGGGGTGATGAATAGATCACCGAGGATTACTAAATTAGTAGCAGCACACCGCTAAGTAATATTTTTTTCTGGAAAGGGGGCGATAGGACAAAAAAGGTTGGGAACCACAGGTCTAAACGGACCCTGAAAGTTTCTAAGCACTTTCGTTGGGCAAACGTCCATCATCGTTAAACCACGTTTCCTCGTAACAAGCTTCCAAGAACGTCATGCTACCCTACGAATTCTGTTTACCAAACACATTGCCTTAAATGGGCATGAAACTACAAAGAGTCAAAGAGTCCTCGAAGGGCCAACCATCGTCGACCTTCGACCACATGATCCCCTATTCTTCGAGATCCAACGAACCAGTGAGATGTTCTGCAACCCTTGAAACTTGTCAGAGAAACATGCCTTTAATGCAGAATGCAGACCGGTTTGCATTCACCAACAAGTGCAGTCCTATTCTGAGGGGAACAGGTGTGTTCACCTGAAGAAACCTGTTCTGCATGATTATATGCTGAAATCTTTGTACACTGGCGAAGGGGATTGGGTTCGTGACACTGGCCAGAGATTTTATACAATAAAATATTGATATTTTAAGCTTTCTCAATTCTTCACTTTGAAAATTGAAATATGAATGATATTTGGTAGAATGTAGAATAATTTGGTATGATTATTTTAAATTGAAGAATATTCCTCCCATTTTGTGATATTAAAATCATAGAAAATAAGAACCAATACTTTGACAATTTGATCATCATATTTCATACGTGACATGTCAATTGTAAAAGAAACAAAAAACCATTTAAAGCAGAATAACTTTCTTAAAATTGGACCAAATAACTTGAGTTTCTTTTATAATATTTAAGTTCGTATTTTACGACCTTTTTATCTGAACCTGTAATGAAAATTTAGAAACAACCTAACATTTAAATAAATTATGTACGTTTAAACATTACTAAACATTCTATATTTAAAATATTTACAAGTTTTACTCGAACCTTATAAAGATTCACATTCAATCTATAAATTTTTTAGGAAACTTCTTCCTAAATTCGTATGTTAACCTGACACTTCTGTTGACATAAGTTATTGAGATGAATAGGGGTCTATTAGTCTATTGAACCCTGTTGACCATAAAATTAATCGGTCCCTTGGGCGTAGACCTGAGAAAAGTATAAGAAACTCTGTAATATGTTTCCCTGATCCAAAAAGAGATCAAGTACCTTCGATCTTTCACCCTTTACTTGTGATATATTCTCTTTTTGCGTCGATTTCGTTAACAATAAATAACAATACAATAAACGTGGATAAATGTCTCTGGAAACATTTCAATTATTCGGGTGAAATTTTTTATTCCGCTCCCCTTGCTGGGAAAGAGCTTTCGTTGGTTTCATACTCTCCTGGGTAGGTTGTTTACAAAGGGTGATTCAAGAATGAAAATTCTCAATATGAAATTGGGGGTTTGGCAAGGTCATTTGGACAAAAGACTTTCTTTTCGTTCATGGTGCTCTGTTACCGATGCAAGACAAGTTATTTCAAGTGTCCCATCCTTATTCTTACATAATTGTACAGACAATGTAAAGTATCTTATTTTTTAACGTGTTCACTGTAATATTCACTGTTGATAATGTTTATACTTGACAGAATAGGACAAATATATTCTGCAGAATATTTGACAATTAATGTACGCTTTAAAAACTCGATATGGTTTCTATTTTGCTGAAAATGATGGTTTAATGAATCTTTCATTAAACATAGGGTCTATGTGTCGTATATTGCAGTGAACGTATAATATTACATTTTTAGGAAATCAGAAATTTCAAGATATTATATTTTAAAGAACGGAAACTTAGAAATATTACACGAGCGTTTATTTTTCAAGGGCGTATATATACGCTGTACAGAATGTTAAGGTTCAGTTTTAAATTAAAAAAATGAAATGATCGAAATCTGCATAATTACATTAATAGTTTGAAAATATAATACATCTTACTACAATCATTACATAGTTTCAGTAGAAAGGATAATTTCTTTTTTATATTTTACCTGCATCGTTAGAAATCAATTCTAATTCGTACTCACAAACAGGATGCTTCGGAGGACTACGCATACAAGTGCCTTCCATTCATCATACTTTTCCGGAAGTTGAAAAAAAGAACAACAAGTTTCATATACATTCGACTTCTCGAGGACACAACTATTCAAGAAATTTTTGCCTCGTCTTTTGTATGCATCTGTACATTATTTTTAACCATGGCGACAACGAGCCACGCTCCTTCGACATAATCTGTCTATACCTCGAAGATCTGTCTGGAAAAAAAAATATGGGTCGTTAAATGTCTGGCATCTACCCTCGTAGAAAAAATCTTTCAGGCATGTACATAGAATGCCAGCGTGAGAACGTGTCGTCTCAGGGGCACCAGTGTTGAATACTTTCAGCAGGGTTGTATAACTATAAAGAAGGTCATTTCTTCTTCAGGGGTTCGTATAAGTACTAAGTACCATGTGAGATCATCTTTGAATATAAAAAAAGGTCGTTAAAGCCGAACATCATTTTTTTTTGGCGATGTCTCGGATTTTTGTTCTAAATTAAATGTATTGTAGTTCACGTGAAATTAGGAGGGGTTTAAGTCATCATTTTGCTCGTTTCGAAACCGTTTGAGAATTGTTGTACGTTTGAATTTTTATCTCGGGAACTATTTATTCCATTGACCTACCCTTTTTTTAATTTTTAACCGACCTCGAAAAGGAGGAGGTTACTCAATTCGACATAGCAGTTTTATGGATATTCATCTTCTGCCAACAGATGTCACCACGTTACCGAACCGAAAAATATAATCTTTAAGTTTCTATATTACTTTTCCTATCAACTAATGTTATTTAAATCTAAATTAACAGGAAACACCTGACGCATTAAGGATCCCACAGGTCAACGCGAAACATTTAACGGCTGCGAAATTCCTGGCAATAAATATAAAAAAACATACCTAAATTTTACGTAGTAGGTAGCTCAGAAGATAGAGGAAAGTGCGTACATGATAACGCAATTTGTTGCAACGCGATATCTTAATTAGTTCCTGAGATATAGGGCTTCAAAGTTTGTATAGCGGCCGGCGCGTACGAGGGTAATCCCGAATGGGCCGTAGACTTTTTTCTAGGAAATTCATATACGCATTTCCAGGAATAGTAAAGGGTTAGACGTAAACAGTGACCACGTGACCGCTACGCTAGACACTCGCTGTCTGGGTCCAAGCGTGAGGCGGCAGCGAATTTCTACAAAAATTACGTTTGTCTTCACACGACGATATCTCAGGAACGGATAAAGATATCGATGTAAATCAAAAACCGAATTAAAGGGGAAGATTTCTACTTTCTTACAAATCTAACTTTATACCGAAATTCGAAACAGGACTTTGTTGGCAGCCCGTTGAACTTTTAGTAATTTTAATACGCGTTTCTTATGCTGTTTAACATAGTTTCTGACTTGCAATTGCTTCTGACAATAAAATATTATTATAAATATCTATCACACGCGTTATTAACGATTCTTTCGTTTACTCAAAAAAAATTTTTGGAAAAAAAAATACAACCGACTTCGGAATTTTTTTCCAATGTTGTACGTTTGAATTTTTATCTCGGGAACTATTTATTCCATTGACCTACTCTTTTTTTTATTTTAATAGGGAAGGATCGCTTTTTTAGAGTATATTTTTATTAGATTGAAAAATGATTTTTACAATATTGAAAATTATAAACAAATTATTTTTTTACAAAGATCGCTTCAAGGTCGCGTTTTTAATAATCCGAAAAACTTAGTTTCGTATTCCTTGAAGTTTTCTCTAGAAAATATATAAATTTCACGATGGTGCCTTTCCTATTAACGACGAAATAAAATGTTATAGACTTCCGCTACGCACCGTAACAGGTAGACAGGCCGTAGTACGGTTCGCTATTATGGTCGGCTCATCGGATCGATATTACCCTATACCTGTTAATACAACGAAGTCGACAAAATTGAGAAGCTTTTGCTAATGTCTAAGTACTGCCAGTTATACTTGCAGAAAAATATGTATATGTATTATATTGTACATTTCTTTTCTTTCTCCAATATTAAAATTTAACACCATTTTATGTAGAATGCTCCAAAAAATTCAATCCATGCAAACAAAAAATATATACCATCCAATTTATTAATTTAAACATAATTTTAAAGTTTCACTGTACAAAAAACTAATATTTTTTTACCTGCTGAATACGACCTTTCTGTACGACTTGCCTCTACGATTTCCCGCATGACTTGCAGTACGACAAATCGTACAATTCGTACCGTCTGTGTGGCGTTTAACGTTAAACAGTGACGAAGCGTGTTTAGTGTTTGGTCCTTACAGGCATGAATATCGATCGACTTCCGGTTGTCTCATGCGATCCTGGTACCAGAAGCGCCACGCGCCTTCGCCGTTTTCCCACGAGCCCTCGCCGGGTTCTCACGCGAGCACGATTCCGCTTCTGACGCCTCCTCTTCTTTCTGTGCACGTGTCCAGAAAGGCAACTCGCCGCGCAAATGAAAAAAAGAAAAAAGATAATAAAACGAGGTATACTCGCACGACGATCGTCGCCCTTCGACGACAACGACTTCCTGAAGTTGCATAAAGTCCTGGCCGTACGGAGACTTCGATTCTTGCGTTCCTTAACCGACTCTCCCACGGTGCGATCCCGTGGGAACGATTTAATTGGCCGAAGAAACGACCGCTCATCCCGATGCCCGGCGCGCGACCTCGACTTCAAGGATACCGCCTTATCTGGACGCTCGTTTTCTTCTTCTTTCGGCCAAAAGAGGCCAGCCGTCGATTAAATAGCGAATTTCAAGTTTGTTTAACCCTCGCTGCCCTTGAGAATCGAACGAACGCTCGTAAAGTTTCACCCTTGTCGCTATTTCTTCTCGCAGACCGTAATTGGACGGTGTGGATGGTTGTACAGTTGCGACGTTGAAAAAAAGTGGATTGTGTGTTTAAATGGACGACTTATGGGCTTTGTAGGGACTGATAAACGTCATAGGAAAAGAAATCGATGAATGATGCTAGGAATACGGGATGTGTGTATTTGTGCATGTTGAATCGGATACTGAGTATTTCTTCCTCATTTCTTTTTCTATTGATTGCCTTTAGGGCATTTTTGTGGCAAGTCTATTTCTGTCATATTATTACATTCATTGAATTATCAATTTTATTTTTTTATAGTCTAGTCGAGCTTATTTAACACTAAAACTACCAAAGGGGTCAGAATGACTTGCTTCAGATTTCTTATTTTAAATTGCAAAATTGATTAAAACGCTTCTTGTTGAAATATACGTCGGATCTCATCAAGGTAAAGAATTATTGGTACAGACACGGCTAGAAACACAGAAATTCGGAACCCCCGCTCCGAGGGTGATTGGCGCCAACTACTGCCATTAGTGTGGCCATAAGAAATTCCAATTTTGAGTAACTTCATAAGTTGAAATTTTCAAACCAGTCTGCTCCGAACATCGAAATTATTCGTCTCGACCGCTCAAAATATGAGAGTTCCAGGTTTGAGTCGCTCAAAATAAGAAATTCCAATTTTGAGCGACCTGAAAAGTTGAAATCTTCAGACTTATCTGCTCAAAACGTCAAAATTATTCCTCTCGGGCGCTCAAAATATTATAATTCCAAGTTTGAGTCGCTCAAAATAAGAACTTTTAAGTTTGAGCAACCAGAAATGCTCAAATCCCAAATCTTAATCGCTCAAAATACCAGAATTGATCATATTGAGCGCTCAAAATAAGAAATTTTAAGTTTGAGCAACCAGAAATGCTCAAATCCCAAATCTTAATCGCTCAAAATACCAGAATTGATCATATTGAGCGCTCAAAATAAGAAATTTTAAGTTTGAGCAACCAGAAATGCTCAAATTCCAAATCTTAATCGCTCAAAATACCAAAATTGCAAATTTTAATCGCTCAAAATAAGAAATTATAATTTTTAGGCGCTCAAAATAAGAAATTTTAAATTTGAGCAACCAGAAATGCTCAAATTACAAATCTTAATTGCTCAAAATACCAAAATTGAAAATTCTATGCGCTCAAAATAACAAATTATACATTTTTGGCGCTCAAAATAAGAAATTTTAAGTTTGAGCAAGCAGAAGTGCTCAAATCTCAAATCTTAATCGCTGAAAATACCAAAATTGAAAATTCTAAGCGCTCAAAGTAAGAAATTATAATTTTTAGGCGCTCAAAATAAGAAATTTTAAGTTTCAGCAACCAGAAATAACTTAAAATATGGTTTAAATATTTATCAAATAACTAACCTTCATTACATTATATGCAGACTGGATGAGAAAATAGTTACGGTTGAACAAAAAATGCTAACTCTGAGTGGGTTTCGAACCGATGTCCTAAAACGCACGCATCCTTCCCGGGCCAAGATCCTAAGTCTATTCGCCAACAACGTTTCTGAAAAATCCTTCCGCCATGGATTCAGCCAACCGCCCTTTGAACCGTCGCGTCGCATATTCGATGTTCGAGAGGACGATCACGTTCGACACGTGACGAGGATGTCGAAGATCAAGGCCTCGCAACTTGCAACGCGTTTCGCATACCTTCTCACGTGTTTCCTTGGGCCGGTTCCCGAGGAACACGAATCATTCCCACAGGCTTTGTAGAAAGCGTGAGATAGTTCGTTTCTGGAAGCAACGGTGCGAGATCTGGTTCGTAGGTGTTCGGACCATTGAGAAACGTGCTCTGATCGCCGCTTCTCTCCTCGTTCTTCCACGATCTTGGCAAAAGCCTTCCCACGGGACACCGTTCCCAGAGGTTCCTGGCCGGCCAACAGCCGGGCTTCGTATCTATTCCCATGGTCGTGAGAATCCGAACGACTTCAGGGGAAACGGATTCCCAGATCGACTAGGAGACCAGACGGGCAAAGCTGGTCAATGCTAATACCGATTTACCCCTTGCGCGCTTTTCCCGCTCGATACGACATAAGCCATTCTGTTATCGGAGACTTTGATACAGAATGGTGCGAGAAATTCGATAATATCGAATTAAATACGACTTGTTTAAGTAATCACACTAATATTTTGGCAAGGTTTCATTTGGCGTTGCAAATGGTATAAGAAATAATAATGAATTTGATGTTTTGTGACGGTGGTATTATTATTGATGATGAAAAAAAAAAAACAATAAAGGAGGACGTTAAAAATAGGTCGATTTTGGTTTCTTATAGATTTTTTACCGGACCGTTCGCGAACATTCCTTGTTAGTAATTTGGATCACTCATTCTATGTTAACCCTTTGCGGACGATGGGCGGATATATTCGGCCAAATAAAATCTTCATAGCATCTTATAAATTTGTATATAAATTCCTAAATATCGTGCTGTAATCTTGACGAAAAGAAAAATGATAAGTAGGGATTTCTAATCCTTCAAAAAGGCAAGTATCTCCAAGTCAAACTTGGAAATGCCTCGTCCGCAAAGGGTTAAACGTTAGACCGTTGAGAAAATTAATCGTGTAATCATTCAAGCTGGTCGTAATGAAGTCAATTTTCGCGACAACGTCCGTAAAAGACGCGAGGGTATCTCCAACAAAAAAGATAAGTACTTCGACGCAAAATACCGAATTGCCAATGTAAGATCATTTCAAAGAACGATCAGATTGGTTAGGAAGAGTCTGTTGGTCGACCAGCAGCCCTCTGATGGTCACCTGATCCAGAAATCACCGAATTCAGCCCCAAGTTAAAGATTTTCTCACGGTTTGGCCAGCGGAACGGCCCGACGAGCCGCCGAAATCTCATTATCTTTTGTGGCGACGCCACGAGAAAGCGTGCCATGGGAAAGTCGCAGTTATGCGTATCGAATGCCGAAACTGTTCGAGTGTGTAGCCGTACTCTTCTCACGTTTTTGAAATCTTCTCCCGTCCCGGCGCGAGAAGGAACCATGCTGAATTTAATTTCAATTTTATGGGCCTCTATTTCAACCGCAACCCATTTCAGACGTGGGAAACGTCTCGTAAATTATCGGCCGAGATTCGAGCCGATTAAATGGCCATCGAGACGAAATTAATGGTTCTCTGATGGAAACCTGTTGCGGTTTAGCCCCTTCGTCCATGAATTATATAATTTTGTTTATCAGATTCAGAGGAGAGTACAGTTCAGCCACTTTGATGTCGAGTTATAAGACACAGAATTATTTTTTGTATGTCAATCTTTCAATATGCTATCCAGATAATAGAAATTCCAAAAGTATTTTCATTCTTATTTCTTTTTAACACCTTCGTAGAGAATAGATTTGGATAGTGACAAAAATAAGATTGCCACAATCGTGACCCAGATTTTAGGAAGAATACAATGATACAAAATTTCAAATATTAATGAATAATATTTATAACTAAAGCAGAAAATCTGGAAAATAGAAATTAACCCTTTGCACTCGAAGCATTTTTGGACGTAATCGGGTCTAATCTAATTTTCCAGCTACGTTTCCAGAAACCAAACGTACTATTTGAGAATCTGTTGATTTTTATTCCCTCCTTTAATTCTCTATATTTTGATACGGATGATACTAAAATTTCACATTTAAGAATGCTCCGATAAATTAAATATGGTGACTCGGAGACACCACTCGAGTATAAAGGGGTAAGTTTTAGTTTAATCCTCAATAGGACCCAGAAAATGTATTTCGAAGACTGTAAAAGAGCTGCAACCTCACCTAGTCTCCCTTCCCTTAAATTCGGTTCTAGATTAAGGTTTTAATTACGTGCAAAAGTAGAGGAACTTAAGTTACTTACGAACTCATGCTTCGAACGTTTTCAGTAACGGTATACGTGTATAGGCGCGTCAAAGAGGTTAGGGTTGATCTAAGCGACGTGTTTAGAATCATCCGGCGAACATGCCGAAGTAGTAGTTCTCCTAAACCAGTCGTGCTCGGCACTAGGAACGGCCTTGAATATCTCAAGGTCGTTCTGAACCTGTCAGACAAGCCTACTACCAGTTACCTGCGGCTATACTGGCCTTAACGGTTCCCGGCTCGTTTACAACCATTACACAACGCTTACTACAACCACCTCGTTCATAAATCTGTATGAATTATGAATGAGAGTTTTACAGATCTTTGTACGATGAATTTATTCCAATTTATTCTATCGTGCCAAGTGCTTGCATATGAAAACAATATATTAAAGAGATGTAATAATTTTACTTTCATTCATAAACTATGACTGTACGAACGAAAGGTATAATAATAATATATATTTCTTTATACTTGATAGATTTATTTTAATTTAACGTAGTTTTTTTCAATAAACTTTTCACAGTACGGGCATAATAATAGTGTAATAAGAGAATTCTTATTTTTATTTTAATTCTCACGTAATAGCAGGAAATTTTACTCTTTTACGTTGAATAGAGCGTTGGCGCCTCGAACCGTCTCGACAAAGTCTGTCTCTCGAGTTTTTTATCGATCAGCAAATAAAAGCGACAGCCTCGTGGCTGGCCTGATTCAATGCAGGAGGTACAGAATAATCAAAACACATAGAAACACGCCCATTGGACACTGGTCCCACGGAACGTGGTTTGGGAACCGACTGTTTTCACACCGCTTTTACGGTGGGAACAAGGAACACCGTGTCGTCGTATGCTGGGTATGAGAAACATCGATGATTCCCAGGCGATGGGAACACATACGAGAATGTGAACCGACCGTGTAAACGCACTTCTGCTTTGAAATACTGTTATCGCGACTTGGATATTTGTTGTTGATTCCATTATTGATTTTTCGAGAGAAACAAGCCTTTATGGAATCTAAAATTGTCTGACAAAAAATAAGTTGTAAGTGGTGTTGATTTTAACACTGGAACTTTAGACTTCTTACTTTACGTTACAAAATTTATTAACCCTTTGCACCCGAGTGGTGCCTCTGAGGCGCTATATTTAATTTATCGGAGTATTCTAAAATGTGAAATTTCAGTTTCACCCGTATCAAAATATAGAAAATTAAAGAAGGGAATAAAAATCAACAGATTCTCAAATAGTACGTTTGGTTTCTGGAAACGTAGCTGGAAAATTAGATTAGACCCGATTACGTCCAAAAATGCTTCGAGTGCAAAGGGTTAAGACGGTTTCGACCAAATGTAGATTAATTTTTGTCAAGATAAAGAATTTTTCTACGTGTTAATTTATATTTCATTCTTTATGTATTTCGTGCTTCATTTTATCTTCGATTTAAATATAAGTGAAAATCAAACGTCGGTAGTTCTAGTGTTCATGAAACTTATCTATAAAATAGTTTGTTACATTGGGCGTGAAGTGAAAGAGTTAGAAATGAAGCCAAAAGATTAGGCTGTTCGATCCGAGTCCGGATTCTAGTTCCCTGTTCCATTTAGACCGAATGAGCCACTTGTCTAAGCGACCAAACACACACCTTAGTCTTAAAGTCTTAGCTCTTAATCTCAACTCAGTTTCGGGTTCCACCACCTCCACTTGTACCATACTTTCCTATCAGTTTTCTTATTAATTTAAATTATGCCGTGCAAGAGCTAATTGCCTTAGAATGTTCAGCGATCAAGATTTCACGCCTTCTATTCGACTAAAAAACAACGCGTCGAGACCGTTCTCTGTCGATCCATTGGAATTGGAATTTTATCAAAAGCCATCGTGTTCAAGTATTTCTAGAGATAACTTAAATTAATGAATTCGAGAGAAGAAAGAAGAATAATATAATACAACAACGGAGTAACTGGATGTACGGATTCAAATATACAAGAAATTAAATAAATATAAGATATAAAGTTAATCTTAAAAATTAGAAAATGTGTATAAATAAGGTGAATTGTAGTCAAAATAACAAGTTTTGAAAATTTGCAAATAAGAATTGATAAAATAGAGCGCAAAACAGTCTTCCAAAACATTAATCAGTGTTTAAATATTATTATTACTCAAATTCGATTAAATCATTATTTTTTATCAAGTGAAATTTCATCATAAATGAGTTTATAATATTACCGTAGTAGAAAGTGTGAAAATATTTTATTTTAGACACAGAAGTGTATCAGATCCTTAAATAAAGCAATATAATATAATACTTTGATGACCCATTATATAATCTTAATAAACTTAACATCAGATTTTAATAATCGAAATAAGAACCATTTAAACGTGTATTTTATATTGTAAGCAATTTTTTCTGTTACCTTCACAAATCAGCATAAATTATGCCAAGCCTTTACCCTCTTGTACCGTTCAATTTTTCATTACATCCTTATTTTCCGATTCGCATATGTCACAAAAAAAAAACAGTTACTTGACGAATATGTTCCTCAATTACCTACTTCATATTCAACTCGGTGATTTCACAAAATTTCACATTTGTTTTCATTTTACCTGAAACAGTGCATAAAATCATACATTACATGAACGTTAAGTGAAAGTTAATTAAAAGATAAGCAACAAAGTTGAACATAACAAAAAACGTAATTATTTTTGCATTATCCAAATATGATTGAAAATTGTAAAATCCAATAAATGTCCTCGAATTTTATATCGAGATAGTACAAGAATTAACCGTTTCAGTATCCACTGAAATAAGAGGGTGGGAAAATTATGTTAGAATTTACGAGGAATTCCTATTATTGGTATCTATTGTAAATAATATTCCAAATTATATTAATATTGCCAATCTTTGTATAATTTATTAGCAATATTAGCAGACTAAATATCGAAAGGGTTAAACACGGATCAGGTATTCGAAGGAACAAGTGTGTTAGTGTGTTGGTTGCCTAAAATTCAACATTGGGTCGGACAGGGAACCCGAAACACACCCAGGTCCCTCCTGCTCTCCTAATAAAGTGATACAGTCTGACCGACAAGTGTCAGTTTCATGGTAAGAAAAAATTGATCGTGGCCGTGGCATTCGATTTGAGTTCCGTGTGAGTGATGATACACGTTATTTCATCTGAATCGAAACACATGTAGGGTAAACGCATCAGTGAAAGACCTAATTGTTGAATTTATGAATATATTTATTTATAACAATGGAACGGTGTTGTAAAACTACCGACTTATTTTTGTCGTAGTCTTTCAAAAGTTAAAATTACAAAATGCAAAACGTATAAAACCACAATAGATGGCTCATTTTCTTTCAATATTTTTAATACGAATTGTACGTATCGTACTTTATGCAACGACTAAAAATATGGGATATTAAGAATGTGAGTACACTCGATTTATAAACATTTCATAATTTTTGCATTTGTTTTGGAAATAAATTGATTCGAGGTGTTGATAATCGATTCGAAAATGTTATTCGTAAAGATTTCAAATAAACAATTTGAGATCCGTTATTCGAACGAATATAACAGTTTGACACCTTGGAATAAAAGAGTGTTTTATAAATCGGGGGAGGCTTTAATGAAGCAACAAATACGGAAATAGAAAATAGATGAAGCATTGCCAAACGTTTATCTCGTTCGACATCAAGCGGAAATGAATTTGTAACACTCGATTGACGTCATCTGTAAATTAAAAAGACCGAGATTCATCCAACAATGCAACAAAATTTCGTTGATTTTCGCTTCAAAGCAGAAATTAACTTTGTCACAAAAGTTTCTGCAATTTCAATCAATGTATATAAAAATAGAATTCAGATATCTTATCATTTATCAATGTACTTACCACGAATAACGAGTTAAATTTAACGAGAATACAAATAACAATTTCGCTCTGTTATTTTTTATTCGAGTACCATTCGACATCATCGAACAATCGTTGTATCATTCAACGAAATATAATGATTAAATAAATTATAAGAAAGAAAAAAAGAAGAAAACGTTGCAATCGACGGATGGCAAAGGCCATCTTTGCGCTGCCTAAAACGGCTCCAGAATCATCCTCCTAGGGAATTCTACAAACCTGGTAAGCCTGTCAGCCAGGCTCATTTTTTCTCGGCTCGCCGAAAATTATTATCCATAGACGACCCGACCAATCGGCTCGTTTCTTGTGTCCTCTGCCTCGTCATTCCTGTTCTGACGGGAAAACCACGTTCAATTTGTTGCTTTCCTATTACCAGGTGGTATTTAACTCGCCCATGGCACGTCACGTGGGCGTACCTGTACCTGTTCGATCGTCTTCACATCCGGTTACGATTGCATCCTTCTAGTCGCCTAATAAAAAAATAGCCGCGTTATCGATCTTTACCAATCAAGTTTAATCATTTTCATCGATGGTGAAACGCATCGAACTTCCGGTACGCTTATGCTGGCCTGGTATATATATAATTCTTGTTAATATACATATACCTGAAACGATCGATCGTATTATGTACATTGCACTTGACGATCAAGGATGTTTATTTGTGGCATTAATTAATGAGTCATTTTATAGGTCGCTTGTTTGTTTCTTCTTTGTTGTTTTTCTGGTTCTTCTTAAATGATTTGATGGATATACAGCAGGCATGTGAAACTCATATGATATTACAAGCTACAGTTGGGGGCCGCATGTTTGCAATGTTGAAGAAATTAATAAAATACGATTTTTAGAATGATTATATTATGTATTATGATTATATTGTATATTATACATACACAGTCGTTTTATATTTCATGTCATTTTTTAATTGACATTTCTACTTAGTTTTCATAAAAATACTGCTGTGTATATATTTATAGTGTTCCCACAGTATTTATACAAGTTTATGCAATTGTGTATTATCATACAATGTCATTATTTATTATAAAAGGAAAAGTTAGATATTTAATTCATCTGTAATTAAATTAACCCTTCTTTAAATATTCAAATTTAGATAGTTTTTTTTCCTAGAGCTGTCATTTCTAAAATTTTTAAATTCAACTATGAAATACCGAAGGATTACATAGATCATAGATCCCCTTAGTTTGGAAATTTGAAAGATGGCCGCAATAGTCCCTAAAATCCAGAAAGTTGTTAATTATTACAGGATAAAGAATATATTTAATTTTGTGTGAAATTTAAAGATCATAACAATGTTAAAAGACCTTTCAAGTTTTATCCAAAACTGACTTGCCAGAGAAGTACTACAGTCTTCTTATCACAAACGCGACCATTCGTAATCTCAAGTAGCTTGAGTCCATCCTCGAAGGGCAGATCGAACCCTACAAGAGTTTCACGCGTATCATGTTTGCCTGCTCTCAAAACCAACCAAATTTAGACCCTACAAAGGGAAAGGGCTCGAAGTGAACCCATACCAAGAAGTAAAAGGGACGTCGTTAAACCGCCTCGCTTCCATCTTCCTTCAAGGTAGATATTGGGCAAGCGGAGTGGTCAATGTCAATGGTTTACCCGTGTAAGACCCAGTAGCTGCTGCTCGCCTGATCGATGGTCAAACGAAAACATTTGTCAGACGATGAGAGTGCGTAAATTACTCAATTTGTACCTGAAGAAAAAGTAGACTCGGCTGAAGATCAAATTTTTTAACTTTATTTCCCGAAGAATTGCACACTTTGAAATTTGATGTAATTATCATTTTCTATGATAAAAAATAAAACCCATATATCTGGGTTCAGTTCAATAAAAGTATGAAGAACGTTCACATTGGAATTCTAAATTTTAAGTTACACGAAATATAGACTGACGCTTCATTTTTTCGTTTTTACAATCTTTAATTTAAAAATAAATAGATTGTTTTTAGTAATAATTATTAGGTATCTTCTACAGAATTGTTTATTACAATTTAACAATTAACGAGTCTCAATTGAAAGTACCATTCGAATCAATAGTCTGTTTCTAAATCCTTGATCATTCTTCAATTCCTCTGCAATAAGATTTAGTCAATTCTGAAGATATCGTAATTTAGTTTATTAAAAATTTCCAAATTTAACGATTTGTAATATTTATGAAATTATTACTCGTTTTCTAAAATGTCAGAAGAAATTATAATGGTACGATCAAAATTTCCAATTTCAATTTACATTTATCATTCGATCATAAAAATACCGTTTTTACTATGTTTGTCGATCCTTTATAGGTCGCCAATTGTCGGTGTTCAACACCCAATCGACCATTCAAATTGGCGGTCGATGGAATCGCAACAAAGGCAGAGTCGAGAGGCCATTTTTGGGTATAATTGCTGGCCTCGTTGTGAACGGTGCACGCATTTTAGAGCTTGCTGCCGCAAAAGATGAAAGGGTTGGCGTCAGGGGCGATGTTCAATTACTTCCTGTCGGAAGTCTCCTGGATCGGGCGGCTCCGTTGCAAAGAATGCAACAGGTAATTATTATTAACCCATTAACCCTCGAACGGTCGGATCTACAAAGGATACAACAGTATTCAAAATATGTAGTAGTACTTTAAAAAACAGATTTGATTTTAATTACCTATCTAACAATTACTATGA
The DNA here is from genome assembly GCA_943735885.1 of Stelis phaeoptera. Classification (NCBI taxonomy): domain Eukaryota; kingdom Metazoa; phylum Arthropoda; class Insecta; order Hymenoptera; family Megachilidae; genus Stelis; species Stelis phaeoptera. Next base: position 4,580,192 of record OX030939.1, on the reverse strand, counting down.
AAATGTTAGAAATATTTAACATTTTTTAATATATTTGATGACCTCGTATTCCAGATTTTAAAACTTCGTGTTTTAGAAGTTAAGCAGTATAAGTCACTCTTTCGTTAAAAATAATTTATAAGATATCTTGAACATCGTATAAACTTCTTAAAAATTTTATTCAAACAAAGACTCCTGTTTTGACTAAATTAATCAATTTTAATTTCTTTATTCTTCTCCTTTAGACGCCAGCGTCCGGTTTTCCGGGTGTTATGGACGATCTAATATTTTCTGGCGCCGGAAGTGGTTGTGCCGCTGACGACGAGGACGAAGAATGCACTCCGATCTACGAGCCTGGTTCCGGTAAGTGTAAGTAACATTTCCAAGGGCGTAAGTAATTCCTTCTGCACGTTTCCTCGCAGAGGAATTTCTTATGGGGCACATTTTTATCACATTTTCCGCACGTATGAGTATTTTACGTGCACGTTGTATGAATTGTTTTGAAAACTAAATGATTAATTAAAATCATTCTGAAGCTTCGGTTTTTTAACCTATTAATTCCTGGATGTTGAAAATATCTTATAAAGCAAAACATTTTATATATTTTCAAAATATTGCATTGGAAACTAAGTACACGATCTCCGTATTTGTTTATTTCTTAAGAAATTATTTATTGGAAGTAAATGAATGACAGCTATTTTTCAAAATAATCACCGTTTGAATCAATAATCTTTTACAATACTTATGATAAATTTTTTAATTCCCTTTTTTAAAGTGATTTTAAAGCAAATTATTAGAGACTGCGGCTTTCAAATTTCTTAAGTATGTTTCAACATCTCCTCCATGGATTCCTACTTCAAATTTTACTTTGGAGTCACTCTATTAAAGGAATAAAAATTATAAAAATTTGTAAAGATTAAATGAACCATATTATGTAAAATTACCTTATCATATTTACTTAAACTAAAGAAATAGTAAAGAAAGAACAAAAATTAGTGACTGCAAACTGTTTCACGTATGCAACTTCGAGTATTAATGGGTTAATAAGAAGAATAATTACAATATGATTAATAGATTAATCGCTTCCAAAAATAACGGCTCGAATAGTGATAAATTAACTAAAACCAGATTAAAATATTGCCATCTCTTTCTGGCAAAATTATTTTCAGGGACAGTTTTAGATAATTATTGTAACAGAAAATGATTAAAACCGCAGTAAAATCTATAAGTGCACATATATATCACTATAGCATATACGGTACATGCGTGTACATGTACAGTAGATGTACAGGCGTATGTTTCTACATACTCAAAAAATCAATTAAAAAGTTATACCGTTCGATAGATTTTATCAATTATAATTAAAAGTGTCTGAACACTTTTTGCAATTGGAAGAACCGTTTTCGAGTTATTCGCGAATAAATACTTTCTCGCAAGTGGTCGGTGTACCAGTTGGTTTCTATATAAGCAGCCGAACAGCGCCACACAGTTGTGTAGTATGAAAGGAGAGACGTTTAGCACTCCCCTAGACAAGGATGGAAACACATATAAACTGGTAAGGCACTGCCGTCTCTGACGGCTCTTACCACATTTTTTTTTCATTATTTTTTTAAATAAATACAATAACAAAACTAATTTTAATGCAATTTCATTTACGATGAATGAAAAATTGCATCCATTGGTAAGAAACTAATTGCTATATAATAACCGAATCTCACATCAGTATCATTCGAATAAAAAGATGTCAATTTCTATTAAAATAAAATTCACGTTTAAACTTATAAATAAAGATTATATATATAAATACCAGATTTTTATTTTACAACGAATATAAAAATTAAACAGTGTTTTATAAAATTCTGTTATTTTGTTACTACATCGTTTGAAATTATTTGAAAAATATAGAATCGTTGATAATTGATTACATAGGAAAAAAACAATATTCATCGCATGGTTATCATCGATTGATAAGGTACTGCCCTTCATTGACGACTCTTCGTATCGTTCTCAACAGTGTTAAAATAATTTTTACACTATTTATTTCATTATTGATAAATAAATGATTCTATACGATAATTAAATCTTCATATAATTTGAATGAAAAGATATCGTAAATTTTATTGTAGAAATTATAATAGAAATTATACGACTATAAGCAACTCTTGCTTTATAGGGATATTATGTTTCATAAAGCTCGATCAGTGACTGTTATATCTTTTGTTGAAACAAATAGGATTAATATATAATTGAACGCGTAAAATGCACAACACTTTGTTATGCGCATAATAAAGCAAAATGCGATGGTTCGTGGTCGGGAATAACCATTCTCTTTGCATTGTTAATAACAACATAACGTTCATCTGAATAATTAAACGCACATTTTCAGTCATTTTCCAAATTATGCACGAATCGCCCAAAAGCCAGCATCAAAATTCATACCCTTTTCAGCTACTTTACGCCCTGGCGTTCAAACAAAAATTAACGAATAAGAATTTAATCAATTTTAATTTTTATTTTTATTTCTGAATATCTACGTATTTAAGTGCATCTTTTTTAAATTTCTGTAAAGCATGAATCGAGCATGATTTTCACGAAAATTTATGAATTGGAACTGAAAAATTAATTTCTTAAAAAAGTATATAAATTCTAATATTTGTTCATTTTGATTGCTAAATCAAATAATTGACTGCTTTAAAATTACTATTAAAACTAGGACGTTTCGTTTGTTTCAATCTCATATAATACTTCGTTCCTAATCAATAATAATTTCCAGCATCACTAAACGGAAGTGATGTACGTATCATGTGCATAAGAGCTGTGTGTTTGTAAGAGAACTTACCAACGTACGCACGATCGGGTTGAGTGGTTGAGTCCACGTATCGCATGGCATGCCACCTTTTCGTCTTCATGTTTGCCCGGTTGTATCTTCGATTCATTTGCATATTTAGGATGATCCTTGGCGCCCCTCCTTTCACCTAGCCATCGACCTCCTCGCTTCCTCTGACATCCGGCTTAGAAATCTTTTCTTGCTGACTGCTGACTAAAAACCAAGCATTCCTTTACTAAACCGCACGATTTAAACCAATTTATCATAATCGGATAGAATACTATTTTTAAAACGCGATAGTTAGTGCGGGACAGAACAATATGCAATAAGAAATTTATGAACTTGATCATATTGGATTAATTTTTAGAAAATTATGCATAGAGAAAAATTTCAAATGAAAATTTCAAGGTTAATATCTCAGATTTATGTTACGTATGATTTCGAAGAAGAATAAAGTGTGATTGACATCAGAGTGAAATATTACTCAAATAATCCATCAATAGGATATTGGGAAATAACGAATAATTTTTTATCAACACATTACTCACAAATGATAAATAACTTCGTGTTATTCAGAGATCAAACAAATTCGTAACTTCGTTATGCGATTATTAAACAGATTAAATTATTATAATTTTATTATTTTTTTAACTTTGTTACCTGTGGATTGCGAAATTAAAAATTTTCAATTTCAGTACAGAAAAGATACTTAATTATTGAAACCAAACGCTAGTAATTGGCATATGCGTTACTTCGGTGATCGTCGTATTAACACGTTGAATGCCACAGTGGAAATGGACGTATGTAGTCAGACACGGTAAAAACCTAATTATTAACGATGCAGTTAATTAATTTTCAAATGTAACCTTTCAATTCGATAGCCAGCGCTATTAATATTAACACCACCCGTGATTTATCTTATCGTTTCTTTTGTTAATTAAATTGTGAAAAACTTCGGGTGCCGGTCACCGATGACCCCCGCGGCATTCAACGTATTTAAAAGTAAAAAGACAAAAATAGGCACAGTTCAATTTAACTTTTATCATCGACTAAAATATAAAAAAATAAAACAAGTAAATTGGATTTTTTGCCGTATCAAGACTGACGAAACCGTTCCAAAAATATCTGTGTCCAGTCGAAAGCGACTAAACAAAGAAAATCGAACATCGGCGACGCTCCCTTGAAAACGATATTCAAAGAGGTAAAACGGGTTTGATATCACGGCGTTGTTCGCGAAACGCACCAATCAAACGTGCATTCTGTCTCAATTATCGGATGACAGAAGAGCCGAACGGGGGTTGTGGTAACCGTATTTTCGTTTCCCGTTACACCGATGACGCAAACCAAGGGTACGCCCTGGAAACCATGCAATCATACGGAAATTATGCGAGCACCGTACACCACGCAATTTCAATAATCACGATCCCCTTGTCTGTTCCCAGACGACATAATAACGCCGGTTTACGTCGCCCCGACGAGGTCACCGACGACCTACAGGCCGAAGCATCACAAGGAGAACATCCAGGAGCGTCCTTCCTGCGACGACGAGGAGGACTGCGAGGAGGGATCAGGGGAACCCGTCACCACCGAGGAGATCTTCGTCACGTCAGCCACTGGTCCGTTTCCATTTATGCTTTTTGCGTTTTCATCACACTCGATCTCCATGTGTTCGCTTGGCGAACACGCGAACCCCGGTATTGATCTTCCCGTGCACGCTTTTCTCTCGTTCACTTCCTAGTAAGTGCACACACGGGTTCGTACGGGCGGAGTATTTCCAAGACTTGCATCATTTTGAAAGGATTCTTTGGCTGGGATTCGTTAGAAACATTCCTTTTTCTTTTTGCGATAGGAGTTATCGCTGAAACGATAGTCGTTTTTTCTTGGACAAGGGTGAGTTATCCGAAGGATCATATATCTGAGAAGTCTTGTAACGTTATTGACACCTCAGATGTAATATAATGGAATAATTAACACACTTTGGTCACCTGTGACCGGGGTTTTAAATTCTGTACGATCAAATGGAAGGAGCAAACTTCAAACAGTATTAAATTAATAATGTAAGGTACCAAAGCGATGGTATTCTGGATCCTTTGCACTCGAAGCATTTTTGGACGTAATCGGATCTAATCTAATTTTCCAGCCATGCTTCCAGAAACCAAATGTACTATGTCGGAAGAAAAGTGTTAGAATTCCTTGATTATATTTAAGTATTTTAAAATACTCTGGTGATGCCTCAGAGGCACCACTCGAGTGTAAAGGGTTAATAATCGCGGTTTTAACGAGTTTTGATACTCACTGAAACCATGTTAATCGAACGAGGGAACTACTATTTATACTGGATTGTTGAAGTTCGTTAGAAATATTCTGTTATGTTCTTGTTGAAATGGCAGCTATATTCTTTACGGAGGAGATGAGATCTTTGACTTAAAATCTTATTCTGTTTGTATCTGAAAGAAGTCCGTCTATGGGAGTGCATCTGAGAGATTCTGTGATGTTAACTGTTGAATTATTAACACGTTGAGTACCATAGGAAATACGAGGCACTGGTAATTATCGGCTCAAATATAATGTAGCGAAATATTTTGAATAAAATTATATGTGAGGTGGCAATTTTAAAAATTAAATTCGAAGATTAATCTGAATTTCAATATGTCTTACTGCTTATATAAAAATTATACATGACACATTATAAGAATAATGAAATACAATCGCAGTTCCCTTCGGTTCTTTCGGTTTGTCACATTAACACGTTGAATGCCACAGTGGAAATGGTCGTGTGTAGTCAGACACGGTAAAAACCTAATTATTAACGATGCAGTTAATCAATTTTCAAATTCAACCTTTCAGTTTGATAGCCAGCGCTATTAGCTTAATATCAACGCCACCCGTGGTTTATTTTATCGTTTCTTTTGTTAATTATTTAATTATGAAAAACTTCGGGTCTACTATTAACACCTTCAGACGTCCAACTACTTTTACTAATTATACTAATTATGAAGTATAATACGTGCCATCAATTTTTAAAACCTATTTTGTTTTCTCAGCTAAAAAGTAATCGTACATTTCTCATGGCAAGTTATAATTACAGAGTCGGTAAAATTTGTCAAATACAAAGGGTTAACAATAATTCTCAATGAGATTCCTCTAAAATAAATAAGAAACGTATATGCTTTCCTCTTTTCCGTTTCTCATCTGCTGATGATCAAAAATCCATATCGCCAATTCATGAAACGAACGAATGAATAACCAAGTAATATAATTATTATCTTCGGCTGAATTTTCTGTCAAAGTAGATATTCCGATTCCACGATGAAATCCCATTCCCATTTCACCGCGTAGCGGTGCATTAATATTTATTGCGAACGGAATCAGTTCGTTTTTCGAGGCGTCTGTTCGCGTCATAATTGAAGCGGGTGGTATATGTCGATCTTCGAACCTGACAACGGGGGAGGTACAAAAAAAAAAGGAAGAAAGAACGCGTTGAAAACTCGTTATGGAAATGCCTGGCTCGTGGACGTCCTCTTTATCCCTCGACTTGTCGGGATGAAAGCACCGTCAATCCCGAGTGGCATCGGTTAAAAGTTGACCGTCGTGAAAAATACACGCTACCATGTCCGACCTGACGTTGACGAGACTTCTTTCAATACCGACGCTCTTCGTCGCGGAATAGGCTCTTCTTCGTGCTGTTAAAGCAGTTTCGTGTTGGATCGCGAACGAATCGATTAAAAATAGCTTCTCAAAGCTTGTTAGATCCTTTTCTTATTTTTTGTTGTTGGTAAAGTCGTTCCAAACTTCTTTATTCGTATGTTCTTATATGGGTCACAGTTGAATTTCCATAGGAATTTTTCATCCCTGTTATTTAAGAATGCTTTCACTCAACACTGCTGGAACCAGCTACCTTGGTAATATTTTTCCGAGGGAGGGATTACTAAGAAATTTATTCGTGCAATCTTCCATGTGAAAATTGCTTATTTTCAAACTGTGATCAGTATACAGGGTGTCCCGTAACTAGTATAACATCGGGAAATGAGGGGTAGCTGAGACGATTCTGAACAACAATTTCCTTTGTACAAATATCGGACGGGGCTTCGTTTTTGAATTATTAACGAATAACACTGACCAATCAGAGCGCGCTAAGCCGTGAGACGTTCTAGTTCGACTTTGATTGGTTAGTGTTTTTCGCTGATAATTCAAAAACGAAGCCCCGTCCGACATTTTTGCAAAGGAAATAAAAATTACGAGGAAAGTTACTGAAGTCAGGAATACATAACACTGGTTGTCAGAGTGTTAATTAATTAAAAATATTCGAAGAAATATTATAAAAATAAAACTACTGATTAATAAAATTTTCGACAACTTCGGCGTAGCGGTCAACGTAATAAGTAATTTCGAGTTCTCAAATAAGACACCTTTAAAATTGATCCGTGTATGACATAGCTTGTTTTAATTTTGAAAATTCTCGGGTTTATTTATAAACCTGTAACTTTTTATGTCATGTCCAACAAAAATGACAGTGTATAACGGATATTGCAACACAGAGTGGTATAATTCAAGAATTTATTTTAACATCGAGAAGTTTCGAAATGTGATGCATTTTTTATTTTAGAACTCTTCCATTCTGCTCGTCGGATCGATAATACTGGTGGAAATGGACCGCCACATTACCCTCTCCTATTCGATCATTACAATTTTGTCAGAAATATAAAAAAGTTCTGCTTACAATTATGTCATCACGAAATAATCGAATAATTTATCACTCGTTTAAATATTGTAAAAAAATTGAATTGTGTCTCGACACTAAAGTACAGAATGTTCATAAAAAAGGACCCGATTAAAGTTAAATTTATCATTTTTCTACAAATTGTGTCTGTCTCTAAAAACAAACGTACACGCCTTGAGATATTAGGCTTTTTAAAATTGGATTGGGTTAATCTAGTCCCGGTGTGCCAAATATGTGATTACGTGGAAGTGTGCCAAACAAAAGTTAATTCTGTTATTTCCTTAAAAATACGTTCATTTCGACGTAGTATTTTTAAAGAGACCTACAGGCTTCGATCGACAAATCCTCCTCGGCTAATGAACTTACCCGGTAGACATATTGTAACTAGTTCAACCACGAATCGATGATGAACATCGTAAAGCAAGGTTTATGCCTCGCGTGTTCCATTAGAATAAACTGGGCTTCTTTGCAGACGTTCGATCGAATGTTACAGTTCTTTTGTCCGATCTTGATAACGTTAAAAAAATCGTCTGATTTCACTCTATATTTCATTCTAAGCCAACGGTTATTTCGATTTCATTTTGGACCGATCAACGGGGCTATTTTTGAAATAATTATTTGAAGCAGAAATATTCTTTTAAATATTCAACTTCTAGGAAATTCTATAATTGTCATTCAGGGTTTTCTTTTTACGTAAGAACTGATTACGTGAACTGATTTCATAAAACAATATAAATCATTACTTATTGCATCGTAAAAACTAAGAGTCTAGGAACAAATTAAAACACTCAACGCATCAACAATTCCAAGAAAATTCAAAAATTATACTTTCTTTTTAACAGAAACGAAATAATGAAATATGTAAGTTTCTACATTGCATATTATAAAATTACTCACTGATAGAATACCTATCATCCTTTTATATCGAATAGTTTACGAAACTAAACACATGTCCTACGTCCAACTTCTATCGTTAAAAAAATTTGTTTATTAATCGCTACCAGATTAATCAAGTTCCAGTATAATGGACAAACACAGTGGGCAGGATAAAATTCTGTCTCCACTCGTTGTCTTTTATTTCGGAAATAACGTAACAGCATTATGCTCATCCAATTACACCCATACTCCTGTCGGAGACGGGTCTCCCGAAGCTCCGTTCTATACAGTCACGCACGTTCCTGAAAGCCGCGAAACACGACTCCCTTCTCCGTTGGTCGTCGCACAACGTGGCTTACCCACGCACGCGTGAATATCGCCGACCTACGCACGCGTAAATATTGTCGGTAGCACGTTACCAAACGTCCCTCATCCCCTGTGAACCCAATCGGACACACGTAATTGCAGCAGCCGGTCGACGTTAGTCCATTCCTATTTTATCTTCTTTTTTCTTGCCCGAAGCAGATTCCAGCTCGGTGGCGTACACGACAGGCCACGAGTACACGACCAGCCACATCAGCACGCAAACGTCTCCAGGTTCGCCGTCGACATCGACCCGGGACATCGTCACCGTTTCTATCCAGTACAATGTGTCAACCACAGACCTCGAAACCAGCCACGCCAGGTGAGTTTGTCAGTTTCGCTCGGACACCCCGCGGTGACGTTGAATATTCCTCTGGTCGCCACCTGAATTCAACCGATGAACGTGTATATACGAGGTTGCCTCTTGCCACCCTCGTGCTTCCGTTTCGTACCGAGTGACGCTCGATCGAGATAATTATTCTTCTTCTGTGTGTCCAAACGAGCGTTTTAAATGGTTGTTTCGGTTTAAACGGTGTTTGACTGTGAGACAGGTAGCGTTTAATGTGAAGGGTTACGCTTGATTTTAATTCGTTTCGTTCGTTTTGCAAATGTATATTTTGGTGACACTTCCGGTTTGATGGTGTTTGAATTTGAAAGAGTAATTAGAGAGATGGTTTTCTGTTTCTCTCTCTCTCTCTCTCTCTGAAATAGTAATTTGTAATTTGTTTGCTGAGTAATAATTTAAATAATTGAAAGCAGTTTTTATTTTTTTATTTTTTATATAAACGCATAATTTACTGGCCTTTTTAGTTTGATGATGTTTGATTGTGAATGAATAATGCACGAGGGGTTGTTTCCTTTTTCTTTTTATAGGGAAATTATGGTTTATATAATGAACAGAAATTTAGAAAATTGAAAGAAATTTTCTCTCTTTTATTTCTGATAGTTTGATCGTGTTTGATTGTGATAGGGCAATACAGGGGGCTATTTATTTTTTGAAGAGATTGCAATTTATTCGATAAACTAAAAGTGATTATTTAGAAAGAACATTCACGAATTAGTTTGTTGTTAATTTACTTAACGAGTGTTGTTTATTTGTTAATAAGGTGTTCAAGTTTCGATAAGGTAATTCAATGTTTTATCAAGCAAACGTGATTTTGATTACATAAAAATAATCAGTAGAAATAAGTTGGAAGCTATTTTCCGTATTAATAGTAATAGTATTTATAGCAAACCAGTTTCATTATGGAGAAAAGGTATCGATTACTTTTAATGTCACAACGAGGTCAAAGTTCGAATTAACGTCTATAAATAATATTCAGTTTCGGTATCGTATTTCTTCGTGAATCCCTTGAAACAAAAATACAGACAACCATCGAATAATATGATTAATTAATTATATATGAAATTTACGTGTAAAAATATTACCATTCCCTCTGAACGGATACATTTTTCAATAATTACACGTTATCGTTCGTTCTGCAGATCAATAACAATGCTCCTACCACTTTTGATTGAAACCAAATATCATGCGTAAACCTCATACGATACCGTGTATTATTCGATGGCACCTCGTGTTACGTTTCCGAAAGCCTCTAACGCAACCCTTTTTATACGTTGCAGTAGCATCGTGACGCCGAGATCAACGATCGTAACGACCCAAACAACCACCACAGAGATGACGGACCCGCCTCCACCACCGCCGCCCCCGATGTATCCACCGATGCCAACACCCCCGAAGAACAACAACAATAAAAGGATAACATCCGAGGCGGCCGAGAACGCGGCTCTGATCATCGGCATCATAGCCGCGGCGTTGATCGCGATCGTCCTCATTATCCTGATCATTTTGAAGTTCAAAAATCGTCCGGAGACCAGCTACAAGGTTGACGAGACGAAGACCTTCTGCCAGGACCCGAACGCCGCGCTGTTGGGCGCCGCTGGTTCCGGCCAGGCGTTCAACGGGGCCTTGAAGAATGGAACGAACGGCAGCAAAGCCAACAAGAAACGGGAACCGATAGATATCAAAGAGTGGTACGTGTAGAGATGGTCCGTCTTCAACGTCCGTATGTTCGTTTGAACCTCGTGCCAGGTGTCCAGATTCAATGTCCAAGAACTCGACGGACCGTTGAGCCTCGTCCCAGGTCCTTCGTCGGTGCTATGGGTGCTGTGTTAGTAAATTCATTTATGAACGCGTTTAATAGTGTTGCTCGCGGATTAACCATGTCGATGAAACAGTGATTCAACGAAGATGATCGTCGCTGGAGTAGTTCTCGAAGGGGATGAATATCGAAGAAGGACATAGTTAAGTGTTCGTCATCTTCGTTGATGGTTACTCCTTGTCCGGAACACCGGCGGATCTTGAACACGACGTTACTCTCCGTCGAAGCAACGTTTATTTCCAGCATTTTTCCGACGTGGCGGCGAGTTCTGAACCGAATCCTTGAAATACGGTCGCCATCCTTTCTGAACTCTCGCGCAGACTGGAGAACCCAAGTGAAATCAAACTTCTTCCTTGTTGCTATGTATTGTTAGTTGTGTATTATATTCATTGTATATGAAAGATTTATTATCACGTAATACGATAGCGTTTCACGTGCATGGATCCTTCTTTAGGTCACGTTGCCGCCGGTCCCCCCGGCGGAGAACTTTGAAATTCCAGACACAAGTCGCGCCGTATTTCGAGGCTGGTACGTGCTTTCGTTGAAACGTTTCCATGCTACTGTACATTCTGGTGCACAACAGGCGATAAAGTGTTGGAACTAAGGACGAAAGTATCGCACGAACGATGATCCTATTCTTAGCATCTAACGAAATCATTGTTGTATAGCAGAGAAAAGAAACCGAAAAAGGAAAAAAAAGAAAGAATATGAAACACACACACACACACACACACACAAGCATACATACACATACATACAGAAGTATACATTACATGCGATATTTATCAATTATGTTATGCGTGTAAATTGTTTATTAAATTATATAGATTTTATTAAATACAACATGAAGAAGAACGAGTGTACATGGTTGATGTGTGTGCGTGATGTGAGTACACGTTGTTTTTTGTTCGTGAACGAACCGGAAATACGACAGGTCGAGAAACAGGTCGGTGTTATTATTAATCGTAAGTTGCAACACGTCCTCGTGGAACGTGCGAATAAGGATAATTATAACTCGACGAACACGTAGACATACGCCAGAGATGCTTACACGTATACACAGGGTGTGAACGCAAAAATATTGCCAAAACGAACCGAGCGACCATTGACCGGTACTTAACCCTTTGTCGTTCAATCGTGTCCAACGTTTGTTTTATAAATTCTTTTAACATTCGAATTGAATAGGTATCGAATGTCTTCTTCGAATACCTACGTAATAAGCGAACGCATGAAAGCAAGAAAATTGTAATTTCAGTATTAGTCATCGAAGGAAAAGGTGTAAAGGGTTAATTATACCGGTGCTTAACACGAGATATCGCGAATAACCGAAGCTGTTCTGTTTTTATAGCTTCGTCTTCTATCCATTTAGTACATTTTCTGAACTACTTCCTTCCAATTTACGACGAAACAAGGATAAGCTTGCATCCAACAGAGCTTCCTGTAAAACCGACGGACAAGATTGTCAGCGAAATGTTATAATATATTTTCGTATCGCTCTGCTCGATGTGTCGTCTGATTTTCAACGATGGTCAAGACTGGTGCTGACTTCTTCACGCGTACCTGTTCTTTTCTACCAAAGCTAAGAATACGACCAGTTATTTTGCTAACGTTTCTAAAATAAACTAGTAAGAAAATGTTGAACAAATATCGAAGCTTCGAACGCTCAAGTACCTGAACGATGCTTGAAAGCACCACACGGAACCGTGTCCACGTCGATTTTATTGTTTAGAAAAATTTGAACGAAATTTCACGATTGAGAAACATTTACCAGGTGTACGTGTCGAAGAACAGCACTGGTCCAAGACTGAATTCGTAGAGCACGGAAATTGTACGCGTGTCTGTCTAGTTTAGGGTCACCTCGCTAATCGTAGTCACCGTTGCAATTATCGTCGCAACGAAAATCAGCCGGGTTCTTTAAATTTCTGTATGGATTCCTTTGAAGGGATCGATTCCTTGGCGGATGGTTATCGTTTTGAGATTAGGAGCAATCTGGAACCACGAGGAATCGTAGAATCGACGCGAAGGTGTGCGGTGAAGCAATAAATAAAGCGTGATAGCCGGGAAATTAACGGGAGATTCAGTGTAGTTAGGCTAATTATTTAGAATCGGATAATGCTCGGTTCCTACGATGATAGTGTGAATGGGAGAAATGAGATTTTGAGAAATTCACGACTCGACGTAGACACTGCGCGTGTATAAAAGTGCTTCTCATTCGAGACTAACTGAAGTAATATTCCTTTTTCTTGGAGCAAAAATTTTGATAGCTTTTCATTCTTGTCGAGGGCACAAGGACACGTTTACCAAACTTATATATGAATTTATAGGCTTCAAAGAGTTTAATGCTTTCAAATATTTTATAAGGTGCTTAGCACGAGTCGTTTGTTCGAAATTAAACGTTCCTCGAACCACGTACCATGAATCGTTATGAATATTTTCTACAAAAACTAAGAAAGAAACGAAATTATAAGTGGTAAAATTAATTAGTTAAATAGAGATCGCATATCTTTTAATACAGGGTGTTTCGTAATATGTATATGGGATTCACCTTAGTGATAAATAAGGGGCACAAAAACAATGAAAAGAAAATTGATACGTGTATTAGTTAAAATTTTGCTTCTAAATTAAAACTACTTCATTTTGCATTGAAAACCGATGATAAAAGAACTGATTGCTAAAATGTACACAAAATTTGTGTTAAATATTAAAACAGATTTGATTTGAGTATTCTTACGATTCCAGTTATCTTTGTACTTTGATAGCTGAAAATTTATTCCATTAACGTGGCAACTAAATTTACGACGACCTTTCCACGCATTTTCCTTCAAAATTGACCAGATATCATCACAGAGGGATTAATTCAACAAAATTATTCATAAATTCTTATTTGTAGAATTTCACTAAATAACTTTTCGAAATAAATATACGGGGGTCACGAATTCAGTTGCTAATATAATCCAATAAAAAAAGTTTGTATCTAATGGCTCAGGTTCGAGGAACATCGTGCGTAAGCCTTTCAAACGACTCCTAGAAATTTCGTCCAAGATTCTCGTATCCGATTTTACTTGTCATCCTTAATTACAGAAAGTCTGGCTCGAGACACAGACTCGCTCGTCGTAATCGTTGCAATTCGCATTTCCAACGACTTTACGAGACTATCGTCACCCGTTAGCTCAATTAGCACTTGAAATTATTATCACAGTTGATCGTTCTCTAATAATCGATCCCCGTCGAAATTAAAGGCTCGAACGAGTCTGCCAGACACTCTGTTTTTCCTCCTGATCTTCATCGTCGAAAGACTTCTATTAGTCTTCTAATTAAAAACTATATCGCTTCACCGTCTTGAAATTTAATAGGAAATTCTTCCCTCTTCGATATACGCTTCGATGCACTCAAACGAATCAAGAACACGGATAGATTCGATGATCAATTTACAAGAACTTGTTTGTAAATGAAAATATTGAACGAACGATGAACCCTGTTCGATAACTATCGGTAACGTCGAAGAAGTACCGGCTCTCAGGGAAGCACAACTAAAACGATTCAATCAGAGGAATCTCCGTTAAGTCTGAACCAAACTTGGTAACTACATTTAACACGCATATCAGAACAAAAAAAGGGATACACCGTTTGACGAAAGGAGAAGATTTCGACTTGACACTCCGCCGACGACGCTCGGGTCCGTTTTCACCCCACCGCTGCGCTGCAGTTTCTTTCGTTTACGTTACAGCGATTTTTGATTTTATCGGTATTTGTTGCGATTTCGTAGCTAATAAAACGTACTTACTTATTATAAAACGAAGAAATAGAAGGAACTTGGGTCTGGACGGACCCGGGCATGATTCGCCGTCGGTGTTAATTAATTGAAAAAAAGAAAAAGTGGATCGAACTCTGTGCGTGGTGTTTACAGTGATCGCAGGAATTCTTCGAAACACGACTGAGATCTCTTCTAAAATTTCAAAAAAAAAATTGAAACAAAAAGAACACACGTGTGCAATTCCTTTTTTTTCTTCTTCTTCTTCTTCGAATGTATTTTAATCGCACAAGAGCTTAACACGTTGGCTGCCACGGGGGTCACCGGTGGCCGGCACCCGACATTTTTTCCAATCAAATAATTACCAACAGAAATGATCAAATAAACCACGGATAGCGTTAACATTAAGCTATCGAATTGAAAAGTTAAATTTGAAAATTAGTTGATTCTATTGTTAATAATTAGGATTTCAGCGTGTCTGACTACTCACGTCCCTTTTCACTGTGGCAGTCGACGTGATAATGGATCCACGCGTAGCACGAGTTTCGCCGATCTTTCTGCCAACGAGTGTTCGTCACCAGGCGACTTTTTCGCTTTCATTTATTCCTCTCGTTTTCTATCACACACCGACGCTTATAAAAATGGCACAATGATCTTTGCTCCTGGACTCGAGGTCTTCGCGTCAATTTGAGGATCGTTCGTAGGCTGTAAAAGAAATTAAAAAAAAAAAAAAACGATAAGTGGATGTGGATTTTTTGTAATATGTACGTGGCTAAAGTTGAGTGGGCAGTCTTAACGATATCGTTGTACACACGCAATCGACGATTATATTTTAAAATAGGCCCCGTGAAAAATCGATGGACACCTTTGTACACGCTTGTCCTCGTGCGAAGTACTAAACACGGTTCGCACCGTGAATAAGAATTTTGCAAATTGTAACATCGATGAAACTAAAGGAAAGAAAAAGGCATTCGTTAGAGAATTTTATTGTTTAAAATTGTTTGTGTAGAACTAAAATGAACAGATTCTACTTTTACTTAACGTAGCCTAGTTGTTAAAACATTGATATTTATTTTTCATGTATCTTTGCAATTTCGTGTGATGTCATTAAACGCTGTTGATTGACTTTTAAAAAATAGTACATTGTATTGTTTATTCTTACATCGAGACGTATAGTTTCGTTTTCATTTGTTCAGAAAATATCAATCTGATTTTATTTTACATTTAATTCTGAATCTCCAATATTTATTCTCTTTTCGTGGCTTGAAAGACTGTGTTTGTTGTCGAATTAAAACTACAATATTCAAGTAAGTATCCTTAATGTTTCAAAATATCCTTTAATAAATGTCTTCTTTTCGTTAAGGAAATCTGAAAATCAAAAGAAGAATTAACGAACTTGAAACAATTACAAATTACATAAATATTATACTCGAAACAAAAATATCGAATCATTTTTATATTGTTTTTAAAACAAGAGAAAGTAACGAAAAATTGTACTACAAAAAAGAAAAGTGTTCAAAACGAAAGTTAAATAGGGTACAAAAACAATTCTCTCCAAATTAGTCGGAACGAAAGTTAAATGGAATGTAAAAATAATTTTCTCCAAATCTTTCGAGAATGAAATCAAAATTGTCCACAAAATCTTATATCCTCTGCGATTGAATAATATTGATATTATAAATACAGTTCATCGTAAATTAACCCTTTCGCTACAAGAGGCGTATATATACGCTCTCCAGAAACATTATAATTATTCAAGGACGTACATATACGCTCTTGAGAACACAGTATTAATTTCTGATAGACCAAGCGTTAACGCATACAAATTTGAATCGTCGTCGAAATAAAAATATTTTCTAAAAATATAAGAACGAATACACCGAATAACTCGTTTATGAAATTTCAACCATCGAATTACGATTACTGTCCCAATCCTCGGAATATGTTGTAGTGAAAGGATTAATAAGCAATCTTTTCGTGTTGTCGCAAGAAAACGAGTAAGTACTTGAAAAAAAAAAAAATTAATAATAATAATAACACGTGTTTACCTGTCTTTGCCCAAAGAAAAAAACGCGAACATATTGTTATCACTGCCCTAAAAAAACTCTCTTTCTCTGCATATCCTTCGATGTACTGACGACTAATGTTTATACTAAATTAATTAACTTCTAACACGATATCTTACCGAGCAAAAATGTTACTCTACTAATTAACGTAACGCATTAAATCTTGAACTTAAGTGTGTCGCTGATAACATCCTACCTAAAACTAAAACTATGTATATATATACGTAGTGGGGCAACGAGGCAAGTGTTAGCGGAAAGAAGAGAAATCACAGAGAATAGGAGACAAAAGTATCGTGAGTGTGTATGAACGTGTACAGAGGTGAAACAGAAATAAGAAAATTAAAAAAATATATATTCCCGAGAAAAGCGTGAATCGAAAGTCGAATAACTCGCAGATGAAAAAAAAACAAAGAACTTAAAGAAACGTATAAAATAATAAGCTCACACGATTGTATCTAGAAGTTGCTATAGCTAGATGGAATTATATTTTACATTGTACAGGCTATACGTATGGACGCACTAACAAGTAAACCTACGGAAGTGTCACTCTCCGATTTTTCTGAAATTTGGATATGTTATAATACATGAAAAACTAAGGGACACGTATTTTTTTTTTTAGCGGCGGAAAAACATATTTAAGGGGTGAAACGGCCTCCCAAAATAGGGGGTAAAATGGAAAAATTGCGATATCTTTGAGACCAGTGAAGCGATTTCGATGATTTTTGGTATGAAAGTACCTTCCGATAGAAGATGAAAATTGGCCTAGGTATGTTGGAAGGGGAGCGAAAATTAGGGGGTGAACTACCTCTAAAGTGACCAATATCTTGCTGCAAAAAATGTTTTTCCGCCGCTAAAAAAAAATACGTGTCTTTTACTTTTTCATGTATTATAACATATCCAAATTTCAGAAAAATCGGAGAGTGACACTTCCGTAGGTTTACTTGTAAGACCTATTAAATTATAGATAGTAAAAAGAAAAAAAGTAAAAAAACAAAAAGAACATATTTGTGAACAGAGTGGAAACGCAAAAGAGAAACGGAAACCGATGTTAGCGATAAAATTTGTGAAACCTCTAGGACCGACAGCTCGATTTTTACACCTATGCATGTATACTGTGTATACATATACGTATTTGTACATGTGGGTGTACGTATAGTTGGATTCGAGCGCGTATATCGAATAAAGAAAACTCGATGCATTGTCTAATGATCGGGACACGGATACAAGCGAAATATGAGATACGAGTGTAGCGTAAAAAGAGAAAAGTGATGCGTTTAGATTTTTTACACGTCAAAACGGAACCTCCTATTGCCGTTTCGTTACATAGAAATCCCGAATTTATAAACGCGCAAATCTTCGACGCCATACACGATCCACGCAAACGATTCGCAGTTTCTGTCACTTTTTTCGCGTAGCGTTTTATGTCTTTACAGAACACAAAGTAAGGGAGCGGGAATAAAATCTAAGTAATGAAGAAAGAACGATAATATGTTGTACAACACACACACACACACACACATAATACGAGCGCGCACGTGCACACATAGACACACCTACGCGTGCAGGTACATACAATAAGTAACATGGTAGTGCGCGCACAGAGATGCATTACGAGATATCTTGAACAATTGGAAACATGTAAATACATAGACATAATGCCGTAATTACAAAATTATATGAATAAAGTATTGAAAATGTACATGAATCTGTGTTTCTATACCTTCCCAAATAACTAATAATTTTACCCCGGAGTAATAATTGTATACAATGGAACATCAATTAAAATCGGGCTTTGAAATTTCTAATTAGAAAGACTCGTATATTGGAAAAATAATATCGAAAGAAATGGTATGGAATTTAAAACTTGAATATGAATTCAAATTTCCCTCAAAAAAGATATTAAATATCCTTCAGAATCATTTTCAATTTATCATATTTTCACATTGATATCAGGTATCATTTTTATGATAAATTTGATTAGCCCGTTTATTAATTTAATTGTAGTAAATGAAATTAAAATATAACTGTTACACGTTGTATAAATCTTATTGACTCAGATAATCTATTTTTAGAAATCAGCATTTTTAAATGCATTTTGAAAGCACCTTTATTATTGAAAAGTTGTAGGTTATGTTTACTAATAAACGCTAAAAAATAAGATGAGGAATGATGAGGTACTGACGCAACGAGGACTGATCTGTCTGTCTTCGATAACAGAAAAATAAGAGTAAAATGAAAAATCATTAGTCAGTCTTTCGCACGCTAACAGTTTCCAACAACGCATCAGTTAAACATTTCTGAATTATTCATAAAATCAGAATCACTCGTGGTGGAGGTTAACTACTGCAATAATAATCGAGAAATTGAAAAATTGTTTGGTTCAGACTTATTAAATTTGATTAAACTTTCGTTGGTAAAATTCTTTTTGTTCTTACAAAACTTAATTCGGTTGTTACGATTATTATTTTAATTTTATATTTTGTAATTATACAGGATAATTACATTATTGTTATTAATAAACAATAATTGAAGAAATGCCGGATATTAAAGTCACACCACTTGGAGCTGGTCAAGATGTTGGAAGAAGCTGCATCCTGGTTTCAATGGGTGGAAAAAATATTATGTTAGATTGTGGTATGCACATGGGTTTCAACGATGAAAGACGATTCCCAGATTTCTCGTACATAGTTCCAGAAGGTCCAGCAACTAATTACATAGATTGTGTGATTATTTCGCACTTTCATTTGGATCACTGTGGTGCTTTACCATACTTTACAGAAATGGTAAGTATATTTTTAAAAACTAAAGACATAAGTCCAGCTTAAAATATACTTTTATAAATGATTTTATGTTTAGGTAGGTTATACAGGTCCAATTTATATGACCCATCCCACAAAAGCTATAGCTCCAATATTACTGGAAGACATGAGAAAGGTTGCGGTTGAACGTAAAGGAGAAAGTAATTTCTTCACTTCACAAATGATAAAAGATTGTATGAAAAAAGTTATAGCTGTTACGTTGCATCAATCTGTAATGGTCGATTCGGAATTGGAAATAAAAGCATATTATGCAGGACACGTTCTTGGTGCTGCAATGTTTTGGATTCGCGTTGGTTCACAGTCAATTGTATATACTGGTGACTATAATATGACTCCTGATAGACATTTAGGCGCTGCATGGATAGACAAATGCAGGCCAGATTTATTAATATCAGAATCAACATATGCAACAACTATCAGGGATTCTAAAAGATGTAGAGAAAGAGATTTCCTGAAAAAAGTATGTTTAAATAATTATATGCCTATTAAATTTCATCTGTGACTAAATTTATTTTTTTCAGGTTCATGAATGTATAGATAGAGGTGGAAAAGTATTAATTCCTGTATTTGCTCTTGGACGTGCACAAGAACTTTGTATACTATTAGAAACGTATTGGGAACGAATGAATCTAAAAGTTCCCGTATATTTTGCTCTAGGTTTGACTGAAAAAGCTAATAATTATTACAAAATGTTTATTACCTGGACGAATCAAAAAATTAAGAAAACTTTTGTACAGCGTAACATGTTCGATTTTAAACACATCAAACCATTTGACAAATCATATATTGATAATCCTGGAGCCATGGTAGTGTTTGCTACGCCAGGTATGTTACATGCAGGACTATCTTTACAAATTTTTAAAAAGTGGGCTCCAAATGAAGCAAACATGGTTATCATGCCTGGATTCTGTGTCCAAGGCACTGTTGGGCATAAAGTTTTGAATGGTTCCAGAAGAATTGAATTTGAAAATCGTCAAATTATAGAAATTAAAATGGCTGTAGAATATATGTCCTTTTCTGCACATGCTGATGCAAAAGGTATCATGCAATTGATACAATATTGTGAACCTAAAAATGTTATGTTGGTACACGGAGAATTCGCTAAAATGGAGTTCTTAAAAGAGAAAATAAAACAAGAATTTGGAACTAATTGTTACAATCCTGCTAATGGCGAAACTTGCGTTATCACGACTATTTCCAAAGTACCAGTTGATGCATCTCTAGCATTATTAAAAGCTGAAGCAAAAAGATATTCAGCTTTGCCACCGGATCCCAAAAGGCGACGACTACTTCACAGTATTTTAATGTTACGAGAGGATGGACCGTGTCTCGTGGATGCGGATGAGGTAATTGTCGCATTCTGTTCAATTAATGTATAAATCGTCATGGATTTTCTTCCTTTAAGGTGACAAAAGCTGCGGGTATAACGAAACACGTAGTACGTTTTACATCTACTGTTCAAGTAAGAGATCCTGGCCCAGCACATTCAACAACTTTGAAATTATTGCAACCTTTGAAAGAAAGATTATCAGGTTGGACAGTTCAATTAACAGATGGATCGATCTCTGTTGAATCAGTTTTGGTGAAAGTAGAGGGTGATGAAGATGATCAAAAAAGTGTATACGTATCATGGACAAATCAAGATGAAGATCTAGGTAGTTACATTCTAGGATTTTTACAAACTATGTTAAATTAAACAACAATGTTATTATTGAGAGTAAGAACATAAACAGCGAATGAACTATTAAGTAACAAATATTAAAACATGCTTATAATTTGTGATACTGCAACAATGAATACATGTTATTTTTATAACAACTAAAAAGAAAGTCATTAATTATTAAAAAGAAAACACGATTATAATGTAGTTAATAATATCAACTTCTGTTTATATCCAAAGATTATGTGTAATACTAATTAGAACACTTTTAGTTTTATTTGTAGTAAAAGAACAGGTATTCTGTGCATTATTTGTAAATAATATCTATAAACCACGTAATATTTTATAGGTAATTTTCTAAAACTGTATTTTCATTAATTACATTATAAAAAAAGAAAATTAAACCAAATCTTCAATATTTCAGTTTATCGTTTCTAATAAAAAAAATCTTTTTTTTTTTTGGGAGTTTTCAGGTTAAAGAATAACTAAATAACTTACATAATTTGCTACAATTACAAAGTATTATTTAAACTTATATATTATCTAACTCGAAAAAAAAAACAACGTTTTATTAACTATTTGTAATTATCTAAACATAAAACATAAGTACAGCATTTAGCATGTTTTTGCAAAATAAACGGAATAGTTGTAATTCGCAAAACAAGTATTTAATACGCTATAAATAGAGTATTATTGCTTTCTTCAACATTTTATAACATAACATTAAAATAAAACTTATATTTCTTTTATAAAATAAACTAACATAAGAACTTCAATAAACGCTCTTTTAAATGCCCCAATTTTATTTAAATTTATACTATCTCTTGATTTAAATTTCGTATGTAAAAATTATTTAAACTATACGTCTATTAATATAGCTTGTTTATTTATTTTATCGTATTTTTGCCAGTTCAAAAAGATTCCTGAACAGACTTCTTATATTTACTATTATAGTTATGCATGATAAGTCTTCTTCGTATTTTATAAAATCAATTTGTTCGTAAATTTAAAGTTGCTCTTGAAAGCAGTCTTGAACACACTATTACTTTTGATAGACGTGATCACGTGAACACGAGTATTTATTGCACATTAATTCAATAATGATTTTAGCTTTTTATACAAATGATTTTTAACAATATGAAAATTGTCTAAAACTCTGGTGTCTGCTACTCCATAAAAAAAGAAAGCGAGACAATAAAATTGATTATTTTATCGTTCGTAGTTTCAAGTATCGTGCGTTTCGTTAAGCGTAATATACGTACAATTTACCGTATAAATGATTATTGTATATAATACATTTTAAATAAACTGCTACGAAGACTAAGAAATCCTAATTGTGCTTTGTATAACAAAAGTAATAATTAAACAATATCGCTGATAGAATAATTTACAATACACAGTTGCAGCAATTCTTAAATTAAACTTTTTCGTGTTCATCACTTGTGTGCAATTATGACAAACACCAGATTCGATATTTCTTAGTGTCTAGCTACAAAAGTTTCGTTATTTATATTTCTTTTCACATAATAAAATATGATACCCTTTTTTTAAGAAACATCACATTTCATCAGAATATTAGTCTTCTCAGTAGCAAAGTTTACCATGTTGTCTATAGTGTTGGAGTACGTGTAATTTTACTTCTATTTCCTTTAACAACAACTGTCTGATTTTTGCACTGTATTAACGCAGCTTGCTCTTTGAAGTTATTTTTTTCCTGAACCACCCTGAAAAAATTATTAAATAGATTTACTATTGTGTTTAGCATTTGGAAACTGCTAAATAAATCAAATTAATCATTTCTTTAATTAATATTCCATCAGATACAAAATAAAAACATGAACTCTTTTTAGTTAATTAGTTATAAATTTTAATTGAATTTATTTATACAAATTGTTCACTTTAGGAAAAAAAAAGTACATTCAAATGTATCTGTTGGAAACAGAATTAAAAGGTACATACTCGATCAAATTCTGACGTGCCAATTGATACTAATTAATATATTATCAAGTATAGCTTACAAATATAATGAAACCAAATAAATAAACTAATAAATAATGTTAATGTAATTTTCCACAAAATCCATCACCATATGTAAAGCAACATTAAAAATCCCATGTTAGTAAAATATTTATCCTTACATACGAAGATCACATAAATGCACGTATTACTGCAAAAAAATATATAAATAAAATGAAAGGTGAACTTGAACAATAATAATATTGAATGCTGTTTAAATTTAAAGATGATCGTTCTACTAAAGCTAAATACAATTACAACCAAACTACTGTTATTTTTAACTACTTTTATCCAGGTAAGTAATATCACAAAATATAAATTCAACAGCATTAACTTAATGATATAGCAGGGCGAAACTACATACAATTTGTTACAGAAGCATACTTCATACTAATATTGTGGCTGCTAAAAAAACATATTAAGTTATATTCAAGAATAATGTGTGTACAATCTGTAAAAAAAAAGTTAATTAAAACAATAAGAGCAAAAGCGATGCAAATTAAAGGGAGAAAAGTAATTATACTGTAATGAGAAATTATTAATGATTATAAATCAACAAAAGAATCGTGTAATCATTTTGATAGAGCAAACATAAAACTTTTCTCATAGTGTGCCCTTTACCCCAGTGTTTGTGTTTTTAAAACTTAATCCGTTTGTAGCTATTTAGCTATGCATACTCTTTGATACCCATCATCTTCACATAGCTCCTTTCCGCATTGGCAATGTTATATATTTTGTTCCTCTTTGTCAAACTGTTTCTATAACTATACAAAGAATACTGTGTGTTTCTATAAGTGAATAATTAATAAACAATTAGAAAAACGTATTAACTTCCTTATTGTCTATATGTTACAAATGTATTTTGAAATTAAGCTACAACTAATATATTTCTGTACTTATATGAAAAATAATACTTAAAAAGTTTCACGATATGTGGAAACTTGGTGTAATTCAGACTAACGCTATATGTAAAATTGAATTCCCTTAGCATATGTGCCGGGACAGTCAAAATGCAGTACAATGATCAAGTAAAGCTAACATCATCTAAACATTGTGCAACAATTCTGGGGACACACACACTGTAACAGCTTATAACTGAAAACAACTTACGATAAAAAAAATGATGAACATATTTTGAAAAAAGTCGAAAAATTTGTTAAATAAAATATACACAAGTGCAATGTAAGAAAAATTATATCATGTAATTAAAATTCTGTTTATATTATATGCAACTAATATGAACATATTAGTGTTAAAACTATAAATACAATGTACAAATTTTTTTGCTTTTACACGTTTCGTAACATCATATAATCATTCAAAGATTTAAAAAAAGAAATCAGTTTCTTGTTTTAAACTACTTCTATTCATCTCCGGGTAATCTCACAAATAACCAGGTATTATGTAAATATTTCTTGACAATTTTCGGTAATATTTAAAAAATGATACTAATTGTAAGCAAATGATAAAAAAGTGCTTATTAAAATAATAATGTAATATTTTTAATACTACAAAAAATAACGTGTGCAACGTAAATTAATATTTTTAAAATAAACCATTGTATTAAAAACCTGGCATTATAAACTGCTTAGGAGCAGTTTAGCATCAACCCTTTCAAAAAGAAGATAAAGTTCCAGAATCTCATATTTTGTTTTGCATACCTGCGAATCTGCGCCCTTTTGCCATGGGTTTCTTAGTGGACTGTCGGAACAATCAAAATAACAAAATTGTTATTCATCGTTATATCAGTTTATACATCAAAATAAATTTTCATATTAATCGTAGAACTGTGACGAGCTGGTGCTGCATTTCAGTAAAAATTGTATTCAATAATAAGATGTTAAATACCCTTTTTTCTTTTGCTATGAAACAAACACTGGGACAAAGGGATAAATATGTTATTACAATTTGCATCGAATTTTTCGAAATAAAATTGTGTAAAGAAATTGAAAATTATTCTCCTCTTTTAATAGAATTGCGTATAACAAAATTGCATGCTTCCTGCAATACATACGCTATTAAAATATTTTTTGTTAAAAACAAAATAGACTAAAGTAAACTAAAACGCATATATAATACTTTAGCCATGTTAAATGCGATTTATAAATTATAAATATAGTTCACTCTTGATATGTATATAAATTCTGTAAATAAACTCAAAATATAAATAATACAAAATAGTACAGAAGTTTTATAAGTACCTCTACAACAGATTTCATTTTTGATTCCAAACTTGTCGAGTAACAAATTTAAAGCCAGTATAATACATATAAATACAAAATGGAATAGCCATAGACAGCCACAATAAATAATAATCAAACTATTCAACACAAGTCTACTATAAAATACTCTTTCAAAATATAAACTACTCAAATGGTATTTTTTAATATTGCAACAAAACAATAATAGAGGACTCAGAATTATCACAAGGAATTGTTATTATATTACATAAATTAATTATACCAGTAACATGCGTACTGAAAGAATGCATTCACTTTTATTATTTGAATGTACAATTATTGAATTTATGTTTCAATAGCACACATCATTTAAGTAATAACATTTTTTTGGTTCATAATTCATAGTATTTCAGAAATATTGTATATTTCTTCTTTCATTACCAAAAATTCAAAATAAATACACAAAACAGGCACCTTCTTGCCCATGGCAATAGTAACCATAATTAACAGAACATAAAGGAAATACTTTAATCTATTCGTTAAAATAACATTCTTTGTAATAGCGAGTCCAAATAAAAATACCTTTTATTTTAATAACTAACTGAAATGCACCTATATAGTATAATAGAGCTTGAAATAATTTGTTCCTTTTTTCGCAATTTTGAAGTTTACCTTCCTTTTTTTCTTGTGTTTTTTATGCTGCTGGCTCACCAACGGATTCCAGCTAGGCTGTGTGTTGTGATCTGTCATATGACAAGATTTGGAGGAGTATTTTGTAGTAAAGGGGCTGTTGTCAATTTCTTGTTGAGACTGAACCAAATTGATGGGCTTGATAATGGAACAATTTGCAAACTCTGTACTCTTGAAAAGAATATTGTCTAATGCAGCTATCAGAGCTTGTGCTGCTAATGGATGCTGTATTTTAGATATATCATTATTTAATTTTCCACATATTGTATCAAGCGACGACAATTTATCAAATTTTTTTCTTACGCTACAGTAATGAAAAAATTTGCAAAATTGTCGTTGTAAAAATGGTTAAAAAATCAAACGATACACAGCAATTAAATTATTCATACATCTCCGTAGAATAAACATTTTATCATTTTGTACTTTATTAAAGTAAATCACATATATTTGTTAGAGTATTTCAAAATAATAAAATTTCTTAACATTTAGAAAAGTGAACAAATTCAAAACCTTAATATAAAAAAGAATTACTAATTTATAGAATAATTATTCTATTAAATAACTTCAAATAAAGAGTATATTATTATTTTACTTAGAACAAATTTTGGGTAGATTGAAAGAAATTTAAATCGCATCTTTAATGTGAAAATATTACCTTCTTAAAAATATTATTGTTGAATTGTCACTTCTCTAAATATAAAATTATATTTATATATTGTTCTTATATTTTGAATTATTTTTAATGTTATATACTCGAATTTTATTTAACATTTGAACTAATTAAATGCAATCCTAATTTAATGAATGATAACACATTCCATTCTTCTGTAACACTTATTATCCTGAGAAATCTCAAATGAAATCTTCGGTATTTAGAAATTATTTAATTTATTATTTAAAAAATCTGCTTAATATACCTTTGAGATTTTGCTAGATACCCAAAAATGTTGTATAACAATGGAACATGGTATTATTAATGATAGGATTATACTTGATCAGTTTAAATATTAAATAATATTAGAATTCTTTCCAGTAATGAATAAATCAAAACATAAAATCAATGACACCTACATCCAAAATTACGTTTACCACAATATTTAAAAAAATAAATGGTTATCAAACTTTCAAATAGGACTTTCAGTTTTTCTGCTATTAATACTAATAA
Source organism: Stelis phaeoptera (assembly GCA_943735885.1). Taxonomy (NCBI): domain Eukaryota; kingdom Metazoa; phylum Arthropoda; class Insecta; order Hymenoptera; family Megachilidae; genus Stelis; species Stelis phaeoptera. The sequence continues at coordinate 4,552,918 of OX030939.1, read as the reverse complement.
AATAAAATATATCAAATGTAATTATATTTAATGTAATTATTATGCATTCTCAATTAATTTATTAATTTTATTACTTATATTATGTACTTAATAAATATAATGACTTTTATATAGATAATACTGTGTAAAAGACAATTAACTAACAAATTCACACAATATTTAATCAAGTACACTCTATACTTCCCGAAGAAGGTAGTTCATTAAAAAATTTGTTTACATATAATAATATTTACGTTACTAAAATACCTTTTATAAAGTAACACCTAAATGAAGAGTTTTTACCATATTATTAAAATACATTTAGTATAAAATACTAACAAAACACGATGAATTTCTGTTAGTGATTATTTGCACAAATTAATTGCAATTAATAGCTTAAGTCAACATTTTGCAACATTATGTGGCTTCTCACATTTTTTCGTTATAGTTATAACTTTTGTAATGGAAGCTTGATAATATTTTTATATAAAAGGCACTGGACAAAAGTTAATTAGAACACTTAGAAAACATTAGAATTAGTGTATACTAACCTCAGAATTAGAGCACTCTGAAGTTGGTGGCCCATTTAACACTGATTGTTCTGGATTGCTACAACTTCCATGAACTTCGCTCTAAAATTAAAACAGTTCCGGTAACGTTTACATTTTTATAGTGTTATCCTGTTTTAAATTTCTTGATTCAGAACTACGTGGCAATTTCTATAATGCTAATATATGTTTTGTACCTTAAGCTGTGACATTTTTTGGTGAAGTTGCGTAACTACAGAACGTAATTTATCTAATTCGGCATCTACTGCTGCTCTTTTCTTACATTCTATTTGCAGTTCCTCCGATAACCGTGCTTTCTCCTACGATGAATTCAAGTTATAAATAGAGAATTTGCAAACACTTAGTGTCAAATTTATTTACCTCTTGAAGTTTTTCCAGTGCAGCTAGATCATGAGTATTTATTTCATTCGAAAATAATGTTTGCGCAGATCTAAGTTCCAGTAACTGGGTATTAGTTTGTTCTTTAAGTGATTCAGCTTCTTTTAACCTAGTTTCCAATTCAACTATTTTGGCTTGTAACTATACATAACAATTAAATTTTTACTTATGTTCTCAACATATTAAATTTAAGTTTTCACGAAGAGCATTTCACTTTACCTTTTCGTTTATATTTACTTTACTCATTACTTCGTTCAATTCAAGCCTAAGACTTGAGATTTCATTTTCCTTTTGTCGAAGCTGGGCCACCCATCTCGTTTCTTCCGATTCCACGTAGCTTTGAAGTTTATTAAGCATACCTTCCTGTAAATATATTTAAAATAAGTATACCTCAAAACTGAAATCGAATAGAAAAAGTCTAGAAATAAATTTAACACTCACTGTATCATAAATGATTTGTTTATAATTTGATACCATGTCTTGTAAATTTTTATTTTGTTTTTCTAACTCTGGATGCGTATCACCAACTGTATTCTTCTTTTTTAATTCTACTAAAACTGTATTTACTTTTTTCTCAAAAGCTGTAAGCCACTGATCGTATGATTTTTCAGATATTTTTATTTCTGGGAATATCCTTTGTAATAATGTTTTTGTTAACTCTTCTTGTTGCGTTTTTATTTTTTCTATGACTTCCTAAAAATAATAGTATTTCATGTAGACTCCATTTCGTTTAAAAAAAGAAAGATATAACAATGAATGTAAGTTGAAAAATTTAATTTACTACAATTTGTATATGAAAATGAGAAAAGTAAGCAACAGAAAATTTTGGAAAAAAAAACTAAAATAAAAGAAAGACTTACATCAAAATTCTTTCCACTATTAGATTTAATACGTAATTCAGCAGCAGAAAGAGCTTCCATCACTTTCCAGTTTTTCATACGCAACTCCTGTTTCAACCATAAAAAAATGTCAGTAGGATGGAATTTACTATAAATTTCTTAATACAAATATAAAATATAATTTTTAAGAATTCGAAAAAAGAATTGGTAAAGTGATGGAAGTTATTATACCAGTTATTACATACATATGTATAAAATGCGATTTTTTGATTTATGTAAAATTTTTGTACTTTCACTTCACATACATATGTATATATGTATGGAGTAAGTAAATTTATCTATTATATGAATATAGCTTACATTGTTTTTAGATCTTTGTGCTTCTAAATCATCATTTAAACGAACAGCAAGACTGCGTTGATTGTTTACGTCGCTTCGTAACGCCTCAACCTGAGCATTTAATTGATCGAGTTCTGCCTTTTTATGTGTTAGTTCTGTTCTTAAGGCATCTAACTGACTCTCCTTTTGAGCCAACCTTCAATCATATTATTCAGATAATTTCAATGTTAAATTATACGTTTCATAACTTTATACATATACGATGCATGTACATACAAATTGGTTTGTTCTACGAGCTGTACATTCTTTTGAACATTATCGTCGATTCCATTTTCTCGGCCTTCCGCAGCTGGCCGTTCAGTTGTTGCCGTCAATTGAGAAGCCAGAGATTCATTTTCTTCTTGCAATTGTTTAAGTTGTTTTTGTAGTTCGGTAAGACTTGTTAGCTAGAAAACCAAAACAAATGACATCAAATCGAACATTATTTGTAACTACTTTTAAGGATATAGGGTACCTGCATTGAAAGTTTATCATTTTCTTCTTGCAACCGGGTAATTTGTATCTGTGTTTCGCTTGATTTCTTTTCACTGTTCTGCAACCTGTTTATTTCAGCCTTTAACATTTTTATTTCGTTTGTTGCTTCATTTGCAATTCGAAGTTCCGAGCGTGTCTTTTCTAATTCGATTTCTTTTTGTTTCAATACTTCCTCTAATTTCTGTATGCCACGTTTATAAGTATTACCTTCCTCTTGTGCTTTCTTAAGACTTTCCGTTGCCTTCTCGAATTCAACTTTAACTGTATCTAATTTCTTTAGCGTTGCATCCAACTGCGTCTCCAACTTGGCTACATTTTCCATTGACTGCTTGAACTCCATCCGTACATTATTAAGTTTCTCTTCAGATTTTTTCAACTCCTCTTCTTTATTAACCAGTGTCACTTTAAGAGCTGTAATTTCAGCTGCTTCGGATTTCGCTTCATTCATAGAAACTGACAATTCGGATTTTAATTTCACTAACTCTGACTGAGCTTTGCTTAACTCTGCTTTCAATGCTGAAACATCGTTAGCATCTGATTTTACAGCATTCAATTCGCTTTGCAATGAATTAACTTGCTTCTGAAGATCTTGTTCGTGACGATGAGCATTTTTTAGCCTATGATCTAAATCAGCATGAGCGCGATGCGATTCCTAGATAAATAAATATAAATATTTTACAAACTATTAATTGAAATCAAAATATTGCGAAATAGAAGATTTATAATGAATTATAACTTTTCTTACCTCAAGCTGTCTAGCAACATCTTGTAATCTGTCCCCAGCTTCTTTGAAATGTTGTAACTGCCCTTCCGAGTGCATCAATTGGCTTTGCATCAGTCCTAACTGTTGTTGCAACATTTCTATTTCAGCGGTAGTGCTATCGCAAGTTTCTTGTAATTCACTTTGCAGGTTTTGTACGTCCAAGTGTTTCTGAGCTAATTGTGCTTTCAATGCATTTTCGTTATCACGCATTTGTGCAAACTGTACTTCCATTTGTTTACGTTGCGCGATCAATTCTTGTTGTAGATGACCTTGAGTTTGTCCCTGATCTTCTTGCATTTTATGAATGATCGCAGCGTTGTCATTCACTTTGGCTTGCAACTGCTCAATCTGTCTAGTGAATCCTTGTTTTTCAGCAGCATGACTTTCCAAAATATGTTGCATACGTGTATGTAGAGTTTGAGTTTCTGTTACTTTTGCATTTAGCGCCTCTTCTAGTTGCCTTACACTGGCTGATAATCTAGATCTTTCAGAATTAAGCTCGGTTCGTAATTCTTTCAGCTTATTTTGAAATGCGATATTTGCTTCATGCTCATCAGCTAAAGCTCTTTCCTTTTCTGCCAATTGTTTTTTTAACTTAATTACTGGATCCGAACGACCTTCTGTCCATTCTGAATGTTCTGATGGATTATCCATTTGTTTGTTTAAAAGTTGATCAATAAGAATTTGAATTTCAGAACGGCTAAGTTCAGCTTTCTGGACCAAAGGCATCAAAAGAGATACATTAACAGCATCTTTATCACCACCTGAAATAAAAAATCATTCTCTAAAATGAAAAAATTTTAGATACATAAATAGATAATAAATCTTATTTGACAACTCATCAAAATTATTAACATCCTAATGAAATATCAATACATTATATAATATTTCTTTATTACATTTTTTAATTGTACGTCGATTTGTGCATACAAATTATTGCCAATGAAATCGTATGTAAAAAAAAAAACTACGAATATTTTAACAGACATACTAAATATATTATATTGTTCCTTATATGGGAATGACCTTGATAGTAACTGTACGGACAATGACCTGTAAAAAGAGAAGGGGAATTGACCCTACCTCAACTGCATTCCAAAGTACTTTAGAAGAATCCTACTTTACTCAAGGTATACAGAGATTTCATGAAAGCTTAAGCATATTTAATCAGCGCTATTCAACTCCAAATAATAAACTATACATTCAATTTTTGTAAATTAATAAACTGCATCTGTCTGGAGTTGCTTTCTTCACAAATATAAATATTTCTAACCAATAAAGTAACTTCACATATACAACTGTTACAATTATTGCAAACATATTAAATGTTATTCTTAAAAAAATAAAAATAAAATTGCAGTCTGTTAATTAAGAATTATAACACTGATAAAGAATCTTTGAAAAAACAATGTATATCATACATTTATGCGATGCATTTCATATAAATCACTTACTAGGCAATTCAAAAATGTAAACAAAGTAATTAGTGTATTAATTTACCAATTTGTGCTAAAATGTCATTCTTCCTCTTTGATTTTTTAGACTCCTTAATTGGAGGTTGCGCAGAAACTACAGTTTCTTTCACAATTTCTTTTGCTTCTTTAACTGGTGTTTCCTTCTGTTCTTTAATTTCTTTTGTTTCTTTTACAGAATCTTTGTTGACCGATGGCCCATTACTGTTCACAGCTGTTTCCTTTTTTTCTTCTTTAACATTTTCATCCTTCTTCTTTGTAGAGTCTTTCACACTTTTCTTTGACTTTGTTGGGGTCTCCCTTGGAGACTTATTTGCAACTGGCTCGGACTGACCAATTTGTTGTAGATTTTCTTTCTATTGAAAGCAAATAGCATTGAAAAAAATATATTAGGGAATGACATTTAAATATAATAGGATGTAATTTTAAGAATCAAATACATGAAACTTAATTTTGTATATTATACGTTAATAAAATTATATAAATGACGTAGAAACATATAAAATAAACAAAACGGTTAAGAACTTAAATAACTGCATTACACTAAAACTAATAAATAAACATAAAATAAATAATATCAGTTTAAGAATCAATATTCAAACTTATTTTATGCAAAGATTGTTGGTGGTAATAGGTTGGGAATACAATTGATCCGTAGACAAAAGACATAAATAAATCAGAAAAATGCATCAATCATATTAAATAAGCATTAACGATGTTCGAAAATTATGATTTTTGTGTTACAAAAGCAACAAGCTCGCAAAATTATGAAAAGTGAATGAAATGCATATGCGGTAAAATATTCTACCAAAAGCAATTCACTCACACTATGACTCCGTATGAGTTCGAGGTCGTCCTTTGGCTGAATGAGATCAAAATGATTAGCCTCTGCCGATAAGGGTTGTGAAGAACTTAATTCAGTCACAATAACCAATGGCTCATCTTTATTTACAAGAATTGGTTTTACTTTTTCAACCTTGTTTTTCTTCTTACTTCCTTTGCTACCCCCCTATGATTTCAATGTATATGTAAAATGTTTTCCATATATTGAGAAAGATAAAAATAATAAAGATATTAAAATCTTTCACTTCTATAGAGATAAATGTATTGTTTTACATTATACTGAAATGGACATTTGAAATTACTTAAATTTATTTAAATATATATCAGTCTGACACAAAAAAAACTACAAATTTATTTTATAAAGCTGTAACTTATTACTTTACTTGTGTATTAATTTAGTTTTCACCTTAAAACTGTATTTATTTTGATTTCTTAACAAACATGTATACCTGAAATTGATAAATTTATTAACACTTTCAACTTCTTTTATATTGTAACAATTAAAAGATATTTATATAGGAAGCTTTTTTTAACAATTCATTTACACTGTTGAATCTCCTATCTCTGATATAACTATTAAACTTTAACATGATAATATTGTGTAAAATATTTTTTAAAAATGTTTTTAAATTTTCTTTTTGAGATTAAATTAGGCTCTGCATCTTTCTTAATAGTCAGAATACCAATAAAAGTAAGATAATATCATAATGTGTAATGCAGTTATTTATAGAAATTAATCTGGAGGTCCTAGAACTGTTTATCAATGATCAACACGGGAAAAAACATTTGCTTGAGTTAATTCATTCCATATCAGATCAGTATTTTTTATTTTTTAGTTTTATCTGAAGATTTATAAATATATACTATATCCTTTCAAATTTGTCAAATATGTTAAATACTTATTAAGGTTACATACCAATATATCAAATAAATTATTTGAATATATATGTATATTTAACATTATAATTATAATCAACTTACCAAGGCATACTTTAAATTATGTTGAATAAGTTAAAAAAATATAAAATACTTCAATCAGAATAACACACTGCTACATAAAAATTTTATATTATGAGGACATATTAAAATAGATATATTACTAGAAAAAATATGAGTAACAAATGAAAATCTAATTACAGGACATATTTTATACAATTTCTGTCTAAGTTTTTTTTTTCATATAACAATGGTTAACAATAAAACATAAAATGATACATTTCATTAAAATAATGTCCATTTGAATATAATGTAAATGAATTTTACAGAATTAAATAGGGAAAACATTGTCAATTAATTTTTACATTGATACAGGAGTATGCAGTTACTTTACCTAATTAATACCTTTAATGATAGCATAAAAAAAAAGGAAAAAAAAAAAGATAACACAAAAATGAAGCCGACAAAAATAAGAAAATACTATTACACCGCAAAAAAAAAAGTAGTACTCTATGTTATTGAAGATTTATACTGACATGTCACAATTAGCCATTATGAATTATGAATTGTATAACACCCAGAGAGAAATGTGATACTTTAAGACCTTAAATGACATACAGGTGTAAGATACAACATATGAGGATACCATATTTCATGCACGAGATGTATGAAAACACAAGAATAAAAAAGCGTATATGTACGTTCTTCTAAAGATGTATTATGATTATTCACATACAATCATGTAACATGCAGTAAGCATGTAAGAGTAATAAGAAAAATTAATTCAAAATCAAATAAAGTATTAAAAAAAAAAAAGAAAAAGAAAAAAATTATAAATTACCATTATATGTAATGTTAAAAAAAATCAATTTTAATTAAGCTTATCAGTGTCTGCTATGAAATACTAAATTTGTATTTGAACACAATCTTTATAATCAGCTTTTAACATAAATGATTTTGTCAATCATGCTGATTATTTCATGTATCTTTTGAAGAAATGATTTATGTTTGTGATAAACAATATCTTTTAGAGAAATTACTTTTATTATAAAATGTGTTTTACAGAATATCATATGTTTAATGAATATACTTACCCGTAACAATGGTTCTAAAGGTAGTATTTGAGGATTTTCTTCAAACTGAACATGTTCAGGTTTTTCTTCTTTGTCTTCCTTTTCCTCTTTTTCTTCTTTCTTCTCTTTTACCTTTTTCCCAGTCTTATTTTTATGTTTCTTCTCTTTATTCTTATCCTTCTTACCTAAAAATAATGATATGCTATAGTAGTTATTTCAATAAAATTATTTATTAAAATATCATAATACAGTATTGACAATATAAGATAATTACAGAAACATATAATAGCTGAAAAAATGATCTTGAAATATGTTTTACAGTTATATTACATCATTTTACTTACCGAATAAGAGATCATCGGGTAGTTTTCTCTGTTCTGCTATTGCCTCCTCATAAGATTTCTCTTTTATACCAAACATTGAAACTAAAACAATAACTGCTGCAGAAATAACTACAACTGCTACGTAAACCAATCCTGTTTGAACATCCATTTTGCTTATTTCTATAAAAATAAAAATTTGTTGATTACAAAGTATTAACATTAGTAATTAAAGAAATTTTGTAAATTGTGAAAATCAACATTTTAATGGTAAATAAATATGCTGAATGTTTATCTACATAAAATTTGTTATCTTACAAAACATTATATAGATTTCACTGTTATTCATCTGTAACGAATTTGAAGTAACTATAATATCCTACTAAATGCTCCGTTTAAAGAAACTTATGAACATATGATGTAGTACTGCTTATGAATAATTTACACGATATATTTAAATGTATGTTTCAATTCAATAAAATTTTACAGATATATACAATTTTTTGCAAAACATTATTGACCATTTTATAAAAATGTATAGGGCGTAATAGTGTAACACATAAAATGAACACAGAATACTTATGTATATATTACTCATACGTATATATACATATACATATATATACAATACATTGTTTTGCAAAACAATAATTTACCAAATGAAAGTTTCGAAAAACGTATAATGAAAGTGACATATGGGTGACAAGCAGATCATCGACACAATCACTGGAGATGAGTCAAATTTCCCAACTTTAAATCACGGATCAGTAGAACCGGCAAACTGATTTATATTCAACTAGCATTTTATTAAAATAGTAGAATTAATAAGTTTGCTGAATCTGCACTGCTCACCAAAACTTGTTTCAATTGCTTCCGTTAAAAAATGTAAAGTGAACAGCGTACTGTGTTTGTCCTACAGAGAATCACAAGAATTCACACACGATTCTTCTTAAGAATTATGGCTGCCGGACATCCAGGCAAGTGTATGTACGTGTTCGTAGCCACGCCTATCAAAACTCCTGTCTCCTGATTGGTGGCAGTTCCTGCCACGTATGCAAAACACCCGAGACTAAGTAAAAACAAAATCCATCGACAAATTTTGTTAATTTTCAGCGTCAGTCAACCGCGTCAAATAATTGACAATCTGATATAATTAACTAATGCCTACACTCTACATAAGAGGTAACAAAAAAGGTACATAGTATATTTGTACACACGACATGCCAATTCTACATACAAGTCGGCCAACTTAATAAAAATGTGGGTTTGATTACAGCTACTTAGACAATCTATATTATACATCTCAAATATGCTTTATATGTAATATTAAAGTTTAATGAAACATTTTCAATAAATAAAATAGAAATAAAATATATTTAATGATTTAGTTTTATTATAGTTTATAGTTGACTTTTTAACATATAGAAAAATATATTTTTATCCCATAGTTTTGTCAAAATATATGTATAATATTAATTACAATAAATTTAATAAAATTTTATTGAAGTACCTGTTCGTTACTTCGAGAAACAATATGAAAATCATAATATTAATTGTATAATTAATTAGATTTTGTTTTAACAAAGATATTTAATGCTCTCTATACAATTTTAATTTTTATTTTCATGTAACATTTCTTAACAAACTGTATTATGCGTTATATAATCTTAATATAAACTAACAGTAAGAAGACTGAAAACGCATGATACACTAAGGAATAATTGGCATAAAATGAATGTTTGAAAATTTGAATGAACATGCCACAATCTTTGTTGTTTTCAGATTTATAAAAGCATTAGCCATATTCGAAATTATTTCTTATGAAACTTCTGATTGTTTGCATAAAAGTTATTTCATTCGCTATTATCCATGAATATTATTGTACTGCAAGTTGATAAATATATACGCACTGTAAAGTATTATTTATCGTTCAGAGGTTTACTCCAAAACAAAGCATCAATATTTTTTTTTTTTTTCGTGATTTTCCTTTTTTTCTTTTTCACATTATAAAGAATTTCATTATTAGTTTGGGAATGTTCATGCAACTGCTCGTGCTTCAGGTAAAAAGCTCTCCCAGTATTTAATAAGTTGATTCTGATACTGTAACATGGATTCCAAATATTCTGTTAACTGTTTCTTAAAATCTTCCACTCTCACTAATTCGAACCGTTCAACTTCCTTTTTAATCATTTTTGAAATGTTATCAAATTCTTCTTGTCCTCTATCGACCTTAGCTTCCCATTCTATGACTTCAGTAGCCGCCTGACTTGTTTTATCAGTTCTACCAGACTGTTCCAGCCTTGCTTTCTGTTCTCGTTTTTTATTCAACATCATTTGAGCGTGCTGCCAATTTTGGAACACTTTTACCCGTTCGTGAAATACATCCTAAAATATTAACAGGATTTTAAACGAATAAAACATAAATATATAAAAGTTTAATGCATCATAAATATTAACTTTTATCGCTCCAATAAGTGAAACGTAATCCCTTAACATTTCTGCAAATTGATAAAGATCACTATTGCTTTGTGCTCTTCTAATTACTTCCACTTTTTCCAAAGTTTCAGCTAACTGAGCTAATGCCCTTCCTAAAGATGCTCCTGGTTCACCATGTCCAAGAACAGCAATCGATCTTGCAGTCGCACCGGTACATGTAGCTAATTCTCTTCTTTGATTAGTTAAAGTATCAACAGCAGAATGTAATGCACGTAATTGAACATCAAGAGAATCAATTTGTGTTGTTTTTTCTTCAAACCACTATAATACAAATAAATAAAAATTATTATATTGTATTCATACTAATGAAAATAATTAAATATTCTATGTATTGAAATTGATCAAAAAAGAAGAAGAAAAAAAAATGTTCAAAATTTAATTTTACTTTATCGGTTTCATCCATTTTATATGTAATTTTGTTAACAGTTTCTCCAACTTTACTGAAGAGTCTCATTACTCCTTTACCACTAAGCGCAGATGTATTAGTAGCTTTGGGTAATTCCATATCTATTTAAAAGATATATGATTTCATTAATATAATTACATTTAGATAAATTCTTCATTTGGTATTAAAACATACCTGCTTCCAAAAATTCTCTAAAATCAGGATCAACGCTAAGCACAGGATGAGCTGCAGTCCTGTTTAAATATCTTTCAAGTGCCGCTCTACGTCTTTCAATAAATTCTGTAGAACTAGAATTTTGTTCTTGACTTTTATCGCCTGACATTTTAATTTTAGTTGTTCCTAATTACATAATTGGTTTAATTGTTTTATTAATTAACATTGCAGTTAGTAATAAATTTATAATAGTTATATTAATACCAATAACACTCTTTTCTGGAGCAGGAGGAATTATTCTCCCATTTCTAAGATATTTATCTGTTAATTTATCATGAAGACCAAGAAAGTCACTGAAACGCCTTATAACACTGAAGTTTCTCTTTCTAAATATTGGCATATTTGTTTTTGTTTCAACCCTATAGGCAACATAAGCACCCATACCATCTCCTATTTTCTGAGGAGAAGTTACTGTGATTTTTAGAAAAACATCAGATGAATCTGTTGATCCCTGTGAAGTATCATAATATTATATATTCCTTAGTTTTTCTGTTATTAATATCTAATAATTTAAAATATACCACATCAACTGATTGAGTTTGCATAATATTTGTTGAGAGCACATCTGTATTATCATTTATGGGAACATCATGGAGATCACCTATGTCGCTACTCATTGGTCCCAATGGTGAACTTAGAGGTCCAGGTACAGGACTCGATACAGATGAAAATGAATTTTCTTCAGGTGCATCTCGTAATGTTAACTTTGGTAACTCTGCTTGAACCGTTGATACTCCATTGTACGGTGAAGAATCTTCCAGTTGACTTTGATCCTAAATTTAAACAACCATATTTACTTCAAAGAATATCTTAACAAATGCAAAACAACCCTTCTTTCGAGCTTATTGGTTTTCAGTAGAATGAATAAAAGTACAAAATAATTGAATACAAAAATAAACGAATTACGAAAAATGCTACTTGAGTTGAAAAACTTCTATACACATACATATGTTTAATGACGACGTAACAAGTACCTGAACTGCTGACGCAAAAATATCTTCGTCGTCGTCGTCTAAATCGTCAACTTTTGTTTCGTTGGTGTCAAACAGTGGAGGAGATTCTTTAATATCAGCCATCTTAGCGGTTCTGTCAATCTACTGAGAAATGTACTGGGATCGGCCCCCTAAATGATGTACGCCAACGTCAATCGTTATCAACGATTATCGTGTTTGTGGTAGTATCTATAGTTGTATGTTATAAATTTTTCAATAATACTGGCTTATACATTCCATATATTAACGTAGAATTCTCACAACCTATAAGATATATCGCCATACATCAAATTGACAATCATGCTATTATAAAGGCGTCTACTGATGAAGTCGGACGTGGTTGGATGAAAAAATGTATTGTGCGTTCGAAGTATTATACCGGTTACAGTAAATTGTTATCGTCTACTGATGAAATTTGTAGCGGTACATTTAAAATTGTACGGGAAAATAAATCAATTGTTTTGTATCTATTTAACACAAGAGTACATTACAATTAATACTATCAGAAGCTAGGAATTTTAGATAAAAGTTTTAAACACTATCTGTAATATGTAATTAAAAAAAATAAATAAAGTTTGTGCATATATTATTTGATATCTGTATACATATATATATATATATATATATACATACTCATGCAATGCATACAAAGCAATGTAACATACAGTACTTTTGTCAGGAATTTACATTTGCTTTTGGATTTATTTTACATTCACATTTTGAATAACTGAAAGTATTATTTTCTATTTTAATTTGTGTTGAATAGGTATTTGGAAAGAAATAAACCTTGGTGACTATTCATTAATTGTAAAAAATGAATCAAATGACCAGAGAAGAAATTAATATAAGACGTCTTTTAAAAAGATGTGAATTAATGGCAAAAGATGATCCTCATAAAGATTGGAAACTTGAAAAGGTTCTTTTTAATCATAGATATATGCGCTATAAATTATTTCTTCAATGAAAGAAATTTATTTAAAATAAACATATTAATTGTTTCAGTATATTTTTGCTTTGGATGATATGATAAAAGAACTACAAACACTATCAAGGTAAAATATAATAGTACCAATTTTGAATAATATTGCGTATATCATAAATGAATTACAATGTATAATATGTAATATTTAACATTGTTAAAAAATGATTGTTGTAGCAAACCATGTAAAGATACTATGATGAGCTATGTTAAACGAATAGATTTTTTGAAAGGACTAATAAATACAACAAAGCTTACAAATCCGGTAGATAGGGTTACAGCAGTACAACTGCTGTCAAAAAATTCTACAACATTCAGCGATTCCATAGGTCCGAATATAACAACTCAAATACATCAAAAAACTTCAGCAAAATATAATCGAGAATTAAGAGCTGAGTTATTCCATACTGATAAAGGTGATTGGATATATATTTTTGTCTCATAATATTATAGCTTTAACAATAATTTAGATCTTTGTAGGAACACTGGAGGATGGTGTAAGACAAAGATTATCTACCAATATGCAAGACGATGATTTGGATGCTCTTTTAAAATATAATAGGAACATTCAAGAAAAAATTGCTGAAAATATGCTTTCTATGACCAGTAGCATGAAGGAACACGCTTTAGCAGCCAATGCTATAATAAAGAAAGATATTGGTTTGCTTGAGAAGTCTGACAAATTAACTGATGTTAATACAACTAAATTAAAAACAGAATCATTAAAACTTCAAGAACATACCACATCATACTGGCGATGTTGGATGTGGGTAATGATAGCATTTGTTTTGGTTGTATTTTTTAGTAAGTATTACAAAGAAAATATGAAATCTTCATATATCAATATATTAATTTTGTGATTATTAATTTTGTTGAAAGTATATCTGTAATTTATTTGCATACAATATGTTAAGTCCGTTTTGTAATGTAATCAAAATTTTTATTTTCTGTTTTATAGATATGGTATTATTTATGAAAGTTGCGAGGAAAAAAATTTAAATTTCATATATATATACGTATAGATAATTTTATAAAGTAATAATTTAAATAAATGAAGGATGAGCTGTGAACTGTGAGTAATGTTCGCATATATATGTAGGTATGCATAAATGTGAATAGTTTTCACAATTCACATATAATCATCATTATTATAATTATTATTACTACTAGTATAGCCATAATGAATGCACCTATGACAGCACCTGTGCCACCTAAAACAACTTGGAAACCTGGTAAATAATAAAACAAAAGATATAACTAATAATACCATTAGTTGTATTTGTGATTGTTATAAGTGTTTGTACTAAAAGATAAAAAATACACCCGTTGTTTATTCACATTAACAAGAAATATGATAAATTTGTGTGTATTAATAAATATATTATATGCCAATTTATAACAATTTAGTGTAAAAGTTATTATTATGTTCCTTGACAATTTAACAAATTACCCAATAGACACCTAGTGTTACCCATAATAATGAATGTGAACATAATTGTGAAAGTTTTATACCTTTCTCTTTTATTTATTAAATATAACTGTTGAGAAATAATTTTTTATATTTAATTTGTTATCTGTTTTTAAGGTAAAGTTAAAGTTGTACGAGCATTGTATAAATATATAGCACAGCGTGTAAGCATGTTTATACATTAATAATGTAATTTGAAAACTGTGTATCATATTTATGTTAATATATATATATATATACAAATATGTTTTATAGGCAGATGAACTATCTTTTGAAGAAGGTGATCTTCTTTATGTTTATGACAAAGATATAGAACCGAATTGGTGGAGAGCAAAATGTGGAAACCAGGAAGGTCTTGTACCAGCTAATTATGGTCAGTTTAAGTGTAGATGTATTATTCGATTCTATTATATACTATTGTACTGAATATATTAAAAGAAATAATATGAATTTATACGTAGTTGAAGAACAAACAGAAGAAATTGAACTGCCCTTACATGATGCTGCAAGACGGGGAAATCTTTCATTATTAAAAGAGTATATAAAACAAGGAGTTTCAGGTACAGGCATAGACGCAATGGGAAACACCTCATTATATTGGGCCGCACGCGCTGGTCATTTAGATTGTGTAAAAGAACTTTTAAATTTACCAAATTCCGTGGTTAATGCTAAAGTAAATATAATATTTCTAGTACCATTATTTTTGCCATATGTTCTTTTTTTATACACGTTTTTATTACAGAATAAGATAGGAGAAACACCATTACATGCAGCAGCAAGTCGCGGACATATAGACACAGTTAATTTATTATTAGAACATGGTGCAGATCCAATGATAAAAAATAACGATGGTTTAATGCCTGAACAATTATCTTCTGACCTCTCGGTTAAAAATGTAATACAATTGAGTCAACGTTGTTCTACCAAAAAATATGGATACACAGATGATGATTATAATGATGAAAGTGATTAGAATTAAATTGATATTGATATATTATTTTAATATATATTATACACAGTGTTGAAAAAAAATTGCAACCAAACTTCAAAAGTATGGTAATACATGTGTATATTATTATTATAAAAAATATAAAAGATTGTACTGACATTTTTATTTTAATAAAAAAATTTCTATACATTATATGAATTATTCTTAAAACCCTGAAAACAATGCAACGTTAACATAATCATTATTTTCAATAAATGAACAATGTAAAAATATATTTCAGTATCCTTCATATGCTACATTCATTTACAAAAGTATCATTAAATTCATTATGTTTATCCCTTTATATTATTTTAATAACTAAAGCAGTAAACTAGAGTTTTGCATAATTGTATATCCCAATTGTAAAAACTATGTAGCTATTGTTAGATTTAGTTAATACATTGTTAGGATGTATGAAAAAATAATTTTCAAGTACAATATCGAGAATATTGTGACATATGTTTTTGCATTACCTTCTTGCAGCTGGTACTTAAATAACGTAATTTTTGTTTAAATTTTTTTGCTAAACCATCTATTAAAATCCAGCCTTAATAATAATTGAGCCAAATGTTCTCCGCTTGGTTGCGCACGTACTCTGTTTAATGTTTTGGTTAACCAACCCATCAAGCTTTCCAGAGTATCAGATAATGTTTTAAGTTCTTGTTTTTCTGTTAAAAGTAAATTACCTACTTCCCACATTGATGCTTGCAAGATAAAATCATCACAAAGTCGTAGTAAAAGTTTTATTAATTTATTTACCTGTTGAAAAATATTTATAATTTAATTATATCAAATATATAAATCTTCGCATGCAACAAAGTGCTGCCTATAATGATGATAAAACTGTAACCTACAGGATTTTTCCTTTCTGTCGAATTTCCTAACAAAAATGTCTGTGACATAACATTAGCCAAAAAAATAGAGTGTGCTTTTTGTACATCTTCAAAATTTCGAGTGTTCTTCATGTTTATTTCCATTATTGTATACTGACTTTCTATTACGTCTACTTGTAAATAGTATTGTAAATTATCAATAATGAAAATTAAGTTGTTCCTTAACTGAATTACACCAATATCACTGAAAGAGAAAATATAATTAATTAAATATAAGTTAACATTAGTTTTCTTATAAACAAAATGTTACTTGTTTCTTACATGTTTTTATAATACATGTGTTCACTCCAAAGATTCCATAAATCAATTTGCGTTTTCTTTACTCTCAGTAAAAATCGGAATAATGTATTATAATCATTTAAAGCAGATGGATTAAATAATAAGTGTAATGGCCATACGACTTTATACTTTAAAATGATCATACCCCATCCACGTCTTTCTATAGTATTTAATAAATATTAACAGTATATTGTCGAAATATTTATTTATATAAAGGATATATGTTTACGCACAATATATGTATATATTTTATAGATCGGATTAAAAATCCTTACCGATAGGATCTTCGCGTTCTTTCTCGGTAAATTCCACACCTCCTGCTTCAACGTCTTCGCTTTCTTCTGGTGGAACTGGTACTATAAAATTAAAGCTATCCATAGCATTATCATCATTTAAATGCATTTTTCTCAATGCTATTTGAAAAGCTAGATTCACATCTCTGGACGTATGATTTGTTGGCGGCTTATTTAATATATGTGCAGTAAGCCTAATGAATTCAAGAAACAGATCACCTCTTCCTATGAGAAAAAAGTCTTTCACTAATTTAAGCTGTTGCACAAGCTGTGCTTCTTCGACAGCAACCCGCCACAAAAGTTCTGTTATACATTTTTTTAACTCATCAATTGTATGCTCAAATTCAACAATATTAAAAATAGATTTTTTCTGAAGATTTTGCAATTTAATAAAATATTCATATTCTTTGTCTCCCCATATCGGGCTTTCTATCTGATCAGCTGTAGAAAAATCTGTAAACAAATAGAAAACATCAAAAATTGTTTTTCGTAAGGTTCCAAAATTTTTTATGCATAAATTACCTTTCCTTTGCCTCGGATCATTTCCAAACATTATAATAGTTTGGCCTATGGTCAAAATTTTAGATGCTAAAGATGGTCTAATATAAGAAGGAAGCATTTCTATTTGAATATCATAATTCCACATATCTGCATTAAACTTTGTGTTTATTGGCTCTGTACAATTATTTTTATTATTTACTAACATTAAACTATTTTGTCCTTCTGATACTTTCTTAATGAAAAATTCATTGTACATATCTTCTAAATGACCATATAAAAGCCAACTTGTTAAGTGTTTATAAAAAACTACATGTACACAATAAGCCATCCTGAATAAAAAATAAAGCAATTAAAAGAAACGAAAATTAAATAGTACTACAGAATATTTACTTTTCTAAAGCCACTTTTACTTCAGGAATACCAGTATGCATATTTTGATGTAAACATTGCAAAAGCTTACAACCACATATTTTTTGTGTGTGAATCTGAAATGAAAATAATTTTATTTATACAATACATATTACAGTAATATACCACTATGTATATAATACGAATAACACATATTTATTTACCTCTTGTATAATAGAATTTAAAACAGAAAACAGACATACATATTTTTGAACACGACAAAGAATTAATGACAGTGGAGTGTAACTATCGTGAAGAACAATATTTTCTAAATCAACAATATCATCACGAAACGGTTCTAAAGCTTGATCCATTCCTTCACAAAGAGCTTGTAAATATAAGCCTTGAGATACATTTTGTGTGTCTGTAATATAAAAATTATAGTATATAATGATTGTAATTAACAACTCCAATAACACATTCTCATACCCTCGCTGGACTTTGAAGTATCCAATGCAGTACACTCTTGAATAAAATTCCTGATAACGTTACATTGTTCAACTATATCTAATATTTTTCTAAGTAACATCCGTTCTCCAGGATGTAAATATTTTTCAAGATCTATTGCCTAGAAACAATGAATTGAATGTACAAAAATATAAAATATAAAGACACTAATAATATAAATAAATATAATTTTAATCTTACATCAGTTTCTAGTATTTGTAAAGCATTAGTCGAACATCCCCACAGTGACAATAATACCTCGTGCAACATGGTACAAGTATTCTTTGATTTAGTTGAAGATTAATTTCTCATATTAGAGCATATTTTACATTTAAAATAAAAACATTAATACACAGAATCCAACCTAAATGACCTGTAATTAATTGAATTTGAAATGACCTATAACTGGGTTTTTCTTATAAATAAAAATAGCAGAAAAATTTCAATCACATTATAAATGAAGAAATTCATACTTTTCTGCCTAACCATTTTTTATTTTTGTTAAATAATAATTAACTCTTGATGCAAATACTTTCTACACGTTTGGTTGGCATGCTTTTATTTAGTATTTACCCTGTATCATATTGATATATATTTTAAATACATATACACAAAAACAATAACTTAAAGTCCATGTTTGCATGTAAGCGGTTTTTATTAGAGCATGTGTCTTTATTGGTTCATGTAATAAAAATTGATCTAATTCCCGTTAGAATTGAAGATATATGACTTGACAAATGTCATTCATCAAATAAAATCATACAAACATATGCTATTTTTATTGGTGAAAACTTACAGCATTCAATAGTGTTGTAAACTAAATAGTTGAGGTTAATTAATTTATATATTTTAGTTCTATTTAAATGACATCTAAAATATTTTAAGAAAATTTAAACCACATATGGATTGTTTACGTTAAAGAAGTTATTAATAGAGATAAGTTACATTTATTTGTTATCTTGATCCTGAAGTTTACCCATCATTAAAATTATGTGTAAGTATAATACTAAATATAATACATTTTTAAAATTAAAATAATAATTTAATAATTCGTTAATATGAAAAGATATAAATTAAAATTCTTATTATAATAATGAACATTCCAGCTTTACCGCTATGGACACAATAAGAAGTACATTAGTATGTCGTTTATGTGGTTCCATTCTTGTAGAAGGAAAATCTAAAAACATCTTCGAAGAATCAGCTGACTTAGTACAGAAAATAAAAGGGACATTACCAGTTTCAGTATGTTAATATACTTTATAAAATATAAACTATTTATTATTTTATAAAAGTAACAAACTTTATGTAAGCCTGCTTATTGCATTAAAGAACTTTATAGTTCTATTTATTGTATATGTATAACAAAATATATAAGAAAAATTATATGCTGATATATGAAAAAGCTTTTAAATTAATATTGCTTTGAATGATTGTTACTATTTGTTACAGATATCAATAGATGATAGTGGTTCAAAACACATATGTTTACCATGTTATGACAAAATTGTTCTTTATTATAAATTTATCCAAGAAGTAGTGGAGTACTCAAAAAGTCTAGAAAATGCATCACAAATAAAGTCTTTTCTTGACTTATCCAAAGAAATAACTGATTTTTCAAAAATTCATAGCGATGCTGTATATACATGTCCAAACTGTAACGTAGGTTTAATGATTCTATTAGTTAGTAATCCTCAAGGCTGTGATTATACCTTTCAAATCTCATTAGCTATGGTAAATCATTCTGAGAAGAAGCATACTATACAGGAAAAAGATATTGAAATACACAAAAATTTAATGCATATTAACAATACTAAAAACAATATGTGTTTGAAAGATGACAACAAAACATCTGTTGAAGATGTTGAAAATGTACCTAATTTAATAAGTCTTACATTACCTGTATTACAACAAGGAGAAAATATAAATTTTATTAATGTTTCATCTAATAAAGAAAATGCAGAAACTGAGGAATGGAAAAAGCAGAAAAGAAAACTCAAGGAATCTAACTGTTACAACCATTCTGTTTATCCATCAAAGATATCATGTATATCTAATGAGGAATTAATAAACTGTGATTACGATTCTGCAGATCAGTTAGTAAAAATTGAGCATGAAAGTGATAATGCTTATTGGTTAGATAGTGAGACTGATTGTAAAAGTGAAAAAGATACATATATGACTGAATCTCAAGAGATTGTATTAGAAGAAAAAGGTGATATACAAGAAGATGATTCCTATAAGGCTTGTTTAAAGTATGAATGCAAATTATGTGGAGCACGTTATCTTTCATATTTGAAATATGAGTTTCACATGGAAAGACATAAATTAGGCAAAATGTGTAAATATGAATGTACAGTATGTGATAAAGAAACAACTAGTGAAAATTTATTATGGGATCATTATTTTCACACCCATAAAAGTCTACAACGTTATATTTGCATAGAATGTGGAAAATTATTTACCAAACGATCTAGATTGAATTGTCATCAGAAAAATTATAAACATTCTGGTATAAAACAAATACAAGTTGGTAACAATGAAGATACCACTGGTGAAGATTTTATACAAAAGGTAATGACAACAACAAACCAAGAAAAAATTTCTGTAAACTGTAATCTCTGTGGTAAATTAATTTCAGACCTAGATCCAGATGCTATTAATGATTTAGTTACATGTGTTGATTGTGAAGATTCTACTCTTTCTTTGATGGTAGATGGAAATGAGACAAAAGTAATCTCTCCGCGACAATATCATTGTTCTAAATGTCCAAAACATTTTGTAAGAAAAGAGCGATTAGAATTTCATGAAATGAGACATAATGAGAATATGAATGAATTTGTTTGTAGTACTTGTGGTAAAGATTTTAGAGCTGAAAACTCTCTATACGAACACTATCTTTTTGTTCATAAAGGAGCAAGACCTCATATCTGTGAATTGTGTGGTAAATCATTTCAGTTAAAGGCTAGATTAAAAGAACACCATAGAATTCATACAGGTGAAAGACCGTATCGGTGTGATATCTGTGGTCAACGATGCAGAACTACAAATGCCTTAAAGCTTCATAGAAAAATTCACTTTTCTTATAACAGATATACTTGTAATGTATGTAATAAATCATTTAGCAAGAAACAAAACATGAATGAACATTTAGAAAAGCACTGGAAAAATGATAAAAGTGTAACACTACCACAGCTATTTACATGTCCAATTTGCGTAGAAGACTTTCCAACTTATAGAATGTTAAAGTACCATATGATAGAATTACATGAAATAAATAATCAGGATCCAATACTGATTAAACAGAAGCCGTGGTATGAATGTACTGAATGTCATGAAAAATTTAAACATCAAATGTCTTTAAAAGCACATAAAGAAAGGGTACACGAAGGAAGAGTGGATCCAAATTATCAATGCGACACCTGTAACGCCACTTACAGAGTAAAACAGCTTCTAGTGAATCATATTAAAAGTAAACATAACGGTGAAAGACGCTACAAATGTGCACAGTGTGAAAAAGGATTTAACGATACTAAATCTTTATATAATCATGTATTGTTACATACTGGTAAAAAGCCGTTTGTTTGTGAATATTGTAACATGAGCTTTCGAAGAAAAGACTCTAGAGATCATCATCGAAGGAAACATACAGGGGAACAACCTTATCAATGTCCAGACTGTGGTGAATCATTTTCTACTTATAATAATAGATCTAAGCATCGAAAACGAGAACACGGAAAAGATCCGGAATGTCCCGAATGTAGAGAGAAATGTAGTAATCAACAAGAAATCAGAATTCATTTAAATAAGCATCTGGGTGAAAAATTGAAAAAATTAAAGAATATAAAACCTGAAGAAGCATAGCTCAAACGAGTAGAGTGAAATCTTAATCATTATAACTAAACTGTTTAAATTAAAACATACGGATTAATTATATAGTATAGAAAGCTCATACATATTTTAAATCGTATTTCATCGTAATAAGGATGTATAAAAATTTATATACATATCCTTGCTGTTCAATTTAGCAAAAAAAATATAACGTAAAATTACAAGAATGTTTTGTTTTATATTTGTGTATTTTCATCACGCAAAAAATAATGCTATTGTACTATCTAGTATTTTTCAGTATGAAATGAAAAAAGCGTAATCGCGTTGCTTGACACTTTTTGACAATATTTTTGCAATAATCCCCGATACTTTATTTAGTTCGAATTAAAATTATCTTAAAATTTTATTTAGTTCAATTCTTATACATACTTTTGAATCAATAACAGTCAATAAACAGTTTCTGAACTATTTTATTTATGAATTTAATTCCTCGTGATGCAACAGTTTTTACATTCAAAAATATATGTAATTAATAGATATAACTGCAACTGCTTATAAACATAAGACTTGGAAATATCTATTGAACTGTTAATAGAAATTGTAACAATAAACAAACTCTGTAATACTGTGTTATGTATTAGTAATTTAATGACAAATGACGCTTAACTAGTTTAAATAACAGATAGCTATTGTTCAAACATGTCCTTCTTATTTTCTAAACCTATAACCACCTACAAACATTGTTGAAACTACAGTTAAGAAAATAAAAGAAGAACAGACAGGAAAGTCATACAAATTTTTATATATATATGGGTAAATGATATTAATTAAGTATAAAATAATCGTATTATTTTATTACTTATTTTCAAAACTTTTCTTCATATTTTAGAATTAAGTATTATTTATCATGTAATCGCAGCTTTATAATAATATATTCCCAACATATTAAATATATTATATAATAAAGAATGATATGATGTAACGGAAAACGCACGCAATTTTTATTATTTTTTAATTATAATCTATGTGTACAATATAATTATAAATAAAATATTGTGTGAAAATGGTTGAAAGTTTTGTAATAAACAAAACAAGTACTTATATTTTTATTTCTTTTTGTAATATAACATTTTTCAATAAATTTTATTAAATAAAATAAAATATCCCCTTTATTTTCTGCTTGCGTTTAATTCAATCATATAGTTTTATGTCTTACAAATAAAACATTTGAATCTTTATATCTAATGCAACTAAAAATAGTTTTTAAATTGTCAAAAATTAATTAATATATTAGAACGTAACGTTGAAACACGATATTACGAAGTACTACAGAATCGATATAATGGTTTAGTGAAATAAAAAGAAAAACTTCCTATGAAAACTTTCGATACTGCTGCATGCGCATGGTTCCGATACAAAGGCTATAGCCAAGGTACCACGTGCATTTCAAACAAATGTCAAAATTTAAATGGTTGCGCTTCTGCGTCCGATATGGCGCTGTTTCGCAAAAATCAGGTGGTCGCATTTACCAGCTGTGTGATTCTTCCTTCTACTAGCGATTACATATGTAACAAGACTTTCGATTTTTTAAATTAAGAAAGTCAACACTATTGGCGTTAACAGAATCGTACGGAATATTTTTTTCTTGCTTGCAATTGTATTTTTAAGTTTTCTAATTTTTCCAAAATTTAACAAAAATCCGAAATGGGGAACTACTTTCTCGCGGAGTAATATCGGAAACCGTTCGAGCTAGTCAATATTTATTCGATTATTTTGTCGAAACGACGCATTTTTTTAATTATAAATCGATCCTAAATGACAGTCCTATAATTTTGGGGCATCTCTGGCATGAAATCTTTTGAAAGTCTGAATTTCTTTAATAGTTGTTTAGGTAAATAATTTTTGCAAAGGAATAATGTCGTGCTGCGATCGCACAGACGCGAGCCAGCATCGTTCATTGGCTGAAGGAAGCGAGCGATTCACGCGAACGCAATACACGTTCTTTTCTGCAAATATATATTCACTAACACTTATATATGATTTTCGTACACGATCCAGGACTGTACCTATCTGGTACGATGCCCCATCTACTATTTGAGAAATCTCTTTACTTTTGCTTATAAAACAAGTCAAATTAAAGTAACAAATATCAAATAACATCAAAAACAACTTTAACTAAAATAATGATCATTTTCTGCCAGCAGAAAACGAAAATTAAAAATCATTATTATTAAACATTTCATAATTTGTACAAGAACGCTAAAACTATTCTTCGTTATTACAGCATTACATACAGTTGTCCACTATTCTGCAATTATATCAACACAATTATAAATTTCATCGCTATACATCTGATTGTTACTTATGAAACAAAATAACAATTTCAAAAGAACAATGCAACGAAAACGAATGTAAAATATGAAACATAATGTTTCGAAACTTGGGCGTTGAAAATATTCTTGGAATTAACCAGTGGGGCTATTTGAGTTAATAATCTTTTATTGAAAAAATAACGATAGATCTTTGTAATAGTATAATCGAGAACAAACTGAGTACGATCCTGTTTTCACGGCATAAGTAGGGGTGAAGGGAGAGGCAGGATTGCACACACACCGGCGCAGAACGTAGAGCGAATTCACTCGCCGGCTCTTAACAAGAACGCGTCGACATATACACCGTGTTTTAACGTACTGAGGTGATATATCTGTTATTTATCCTACGGTCGAAGGCGAGTCAATCGTGAAAATGGCCGGGGAAAAGCGTACTCAAGATCAGGAAGAGACTTTATTGTCAGAAACGGTGATCTTGGTTGATATCGAAGGCACTACGACGAGCATAAGCTTCGTGAAGGTAACAAAGACTATGGCCGTGAAGCAGAACGCGCCCTACGGATTCTCGCATTTCACCGGTTTTTCCGACACATTCTCTGACAGTACCCAATGATTCGAATTTTCCACGTAGGAAGTTTGTTTCTTAGAAAATTCCGGTTGTTATTATAGACTTTTTAGACGAAAGAAAATTCGTGGATAATACTTTCGCGCGTATTGTCTGTGGCTCTCCTAGCAGTGCTATGCCGGCTGAAATCCAGTTTTAGGTTCCCCGTTCGTGAGACAGCAAAATTTCATGGAAGCCAGTAGATATCGTTTCATCGAATATAAATATACATATTTTTCTTGCATCTTATCAAACTACGTGTTTTTTAACGTTCAGATTTTAGTATTATATTCGATCGTCTCTCTATTTTTCAGGAATTTCTTAATTTGCGCTTTAACATGTTCTTGGCGAACATAAAAATCATTCGTGTGTTAAAAAAATACATTATTTGTCAAGATGTAAAATATCGTTAGTAAAATGTTTGTTGGAAATGTTATTGCATGTGTGATTTTTCAAAATAACGGATACAGGAACGGCGCATCGTGCCGCTGTTAATTCGATCGGTGAATAATTTGCTATACTCACGTTTACCTTTTCCTTTCAGGACAAACTTTTCCCTTATGTACGGGAGAATTTAAAGAATTATATCGAAACTAAATGGGAGAATGAGGAATTTAAACAAGACTTTGAAAAATTGAAAGAGCAGGTAAACATTCCAAGTATTTGTTTAAGAACTTCGTATGTTTATGTAGACAAAACAATGGTGTCAAATCATTTTTTTTTTTTTTTTTTTCATTCATTATTGAAATACATGAAGTGAGATACACATATTGGAAGAACATGGTATTGATTGTTTATAGAAAATTTATACATGACCTCATTATGTATAAATTTGTTCTTTGAATAATTTGTTTGTGAAAAATGTAGCCTGATGCAATCAGTTTAATAATCAGAAATATAATAAGCCTTTAACAGTGAACTTTAGAAAATAGCCAATAGCATGATAGATCAGGAGCAGCTGGTTAACTGTAGGTATTATTGACCTGGGAATGTTCTTTGTTCCAAAAGTTTACTACCTAGGCTCCAGTTCTGTGAAACTTGAAATTCAAATCAAGTAAACTTTGAATACTACATCTATTATTTTAGATTATAAATAATAAATTTAAGAAATAATTTAATATCGATTTATTGATTATTTATTTCAATATTTGTGATCATTTATTTCAATAGTTTGTTATATTCTACTTAAATATTTTGTTTATTAAAATTACTCTATATATTTTATAAGTTGTAAATTTGGCTTAGTAGTGTAATATATATTTAAATAATTCAATGTTAATACTGATACATTAAACAATTGAGAAATAGAAATAAAATTAAATCAGTTTAAAAATCATTTGATAAACTAAAAGCATTACTTTATTTTTGGAAAAAAAATTCATTCACGAAAAGAATTTAAAATAGTATTAATTAGTGTTGTAAAATAAACTTTTTGTATATTTTTGTTGACAAAGAGGTACTGTAATTACATTGATGATCGATTAATACCTTTACTTCAGGCAAAGAAAGATGAAGAAGATAAAGTTGATGGCTTGGTTCCAATTACTGGTGCTAATGCAGAAGAACAAAGGGCATCTCTTATAAAAAATATTTTATGGCAAATGGATTGCGATCGAAAAACGGGCGCATTAAAACAATTACAAGGACATATGTGGCGCGAAGCTTATAATTCTGGAGCAATTAAAGCACAGTAAGTTTCTCAGAAATAATAGTTGAAACGTTAAATTTATATACATATAATCAGTATATTTAATTAAAAAATACACGAGTACATTACAAATACCTTTTATATATTTTCTATTTCGTTGATAAACGGTATGTTTATTCACATCAGCAAGTAATGCAATTTTATAAAATAAAAGGATAAATGATATACAACTATGAACACATTATGTATTATGTGTATATCAATATAACATGTAGTGAGGTGAATATGTTGTGTAAGGGCTCACTTCAATATAATATATATGTATCAATTACAATTGTATAAAGCATTAATAACACAATAAACAGATAAGACTATAATAAATAAATTATTCGTATAGTGTTTACGAAGATGTGCCAAAAGCATTAGAGTCATGGACAAACGACGATAGAAAGGTCTATGTTTATTCAAGTGGTAGTGTTGAAGCACAGAAGCTTCTGTTTGGACATTCTGTACATGGTGATTTACTTAAGGTACTCCAGTTACGTACAATATTTATAAATATATAAAGATCGTTAAATATTTAAAATATGAATGGTGTTTCATGTTTAATGGCGTATTATTGTTTTAGTATTTCAGCGGTTATTTTGATACCGAAGTAGGTGCAAAGCAAGAATCAAGTAGTTATCAAAATATATTAAATAAAATTGGAGCGAAACCGTCGAACGTGCTCTTCTTAACGGACGTTGTCAAAGGTAAACAATTAATTTTCAATAATATGTTATAACATTCGAGGGTCAACATTTGTACGACTATTGTAGTTTCTTTTGTATAACAGAAGCCGCAGCTGCCAAAGAGGCAGGCCTGACTACGGTTATAGTATTACGCGAAGGCAATGCCGCCCTTACAGACGAAGAAAGAGTCGCTTACACAACCGTCAAATCGTTTTTAGACTTAACATTTCAAACCTCTACGAAGCGGCAAAAATTAGAAACCACGGAAACGCAAGAGAGTACGAATAAAAGTGCACCTGACGTTAGTGAACCAATGGACACTTCTGAAGATGTTGAAATGTCCGATGTCAGTGAAAAAAAAGTTGAGAAAGTGGAGACGGAAAAAGCTGCCCAAAAAGAAACGAACGAACCTGCGAAGGATCAGTTACCGAAGGAAGCTCAAGTTTCGGACGCGAAAACCGAAGAATCTAAAGTCACTGATGCAAAGGACGCATTAAACTCGAAAAAGGTAATGGAAGCTGTAGCGTTAGAAAAGATAGAAGTTCAACCGTCAGAGGTGAGTACTAAATTAGACGCATCGGAAAGCGTAAAATCTGTCGTAAGCGATAACACCGAGACCACATTAACATCTACAAAGAACGATACAGATAAGCCTGTAGTTCCCGAGAACGTAGACAAATCTATGGATGTGACAGAAAAAGTTGTAGATTCTAAGCCGGAAGCAGCTGTTACCGCTAGTGAGCCCGTGGACGCTGGAATATGTGAGCCTAAATCAAAGTCTGAAGAAGTTACTATTGCAGAGAAAAAGACTGAGGAAGCAACAACTGTCACTAAAGAACCAAAGTCTGACGATGCTAAGGCATCGGAGGCAAACACTATCAAAGACACGCCACAAGAGAAAGCCGATAATAAGAGTGTAAATGAGAAATCGGAAGAATGTGCTAAGAAATCGGAAGATAGTGCTAAGAAACAAGAAGACACTCCTATGAAAACAGAAGAATGTGCTAAAAAACCAGAGGAATGTATTAAGAAATCCGAGGAATGTGTTAAGAAATCCGAAGAATGTGTTACAAAGACAGAAAAGGAAACGAGCGAGGAATCCACTGATAAGGTTGTACCTAATTCTAGTAAAACGGACGTTAAAAAATCAGAAAATGAGGAAACAACGAAAGAGCCGATAAAAACGGAGGGGAAACCTTCAGAGAATGGTGATGTTTCCTTGACGAACGTAGAGAAAGAGAAATCTACGCCAACGATAGCAGAACCAGAAGCTACCAACAGTAAGGCAGACACAAAGGTTGAGGCGAAAGGTGCGACAGCCATAGTTACGGAAACAAAAACTGAAACGGAATCAGAATCTACCAGCGAGAAGTCTTCTAAGGTAAAAGAAACGGAAGAAGCAACAGCGGCGCCCGTAACGGATACAGAAAAACGCGAAGTTAATGTTGAGTCGAAACAAGAATCGACAGAGAAACCAGCGAAAGAAGAAACAGCAGACGAAGCGAAAGAGACAAGTGCAGTGGATTCCGAGAAGAAAAAATTAAATGGCACAACACAGAACGGAGACACAGATATATCGGTGTCAGATGATAAATTACACAGAAATGGACTGAATGAAGGATCATCGAAAGAGAAAGTCAATTCGTCAACGAGCGAGAGCACATCTTCGCAAAATGGTGAACCGGAGAGTTCCTCAGAGGCTAGTGCAGAATCTATAAAAGTCAAAAAGGTCGTTGATTCTACAATAGCCGATGGTGCCGGCGAACCTGACGTTGTCCCCCCCGTAGTTGTAGCTGCGACGTCTTAATCTTGTTCTGATAACAATTTAAGAAGTCCTTCATACATAACCCCAACCCACAATACTTATCCACAGATATAAACTGAAAAGTTGGCTCCTTACACCTTACATAAAAAAGAAGAAAAGAAAAAAAATCGTACGACGTTAAAGATGTAACACGTTAATTTAAGGATGCAGTTCGTAAGATTTCTATTTCTTCGATGAACGTGAAGAGAAAACGATATGTACAGCGTATCTCAGATTCGATTATCTTTTACTGGTCATAAGCTTTGATATACATATAACTACGCTTGTTGATTGTGCTCAGTAGAAAACAATACTGGTAGCTTTAATAAGCTTCCGTTTCCTATTTTACATCGCTTAACTACACAGTATATTTCCATCTGCTTTATGTTTTAGTTATCTCGTATAAACATATTTTTATAATTGATAATACGTTTAATGATACTGATTGACTAGAGATAATCGAAAATGTTGTTCGCTGTGATTATCTTGCAAGTATTCTTTTTTTTCTATTGCACTTTATAATGCGTATTAAGAGATATTGTTTCCTTTTTTTTTTCTTTTTTTTTTTTCTTTTTTAATGCCTAAATGGAATATTACGGTATGAAAACTCATAGGATAGGAAATTCATCAGAGTATGCCAAAATACCGAATGTACTTTGTGCCAAATGAATTAATTCATCAATTTGACGATTTTTTTTTCTATCGTACGTAAACGTTCAATGGGTCTGATTGATATTTTAGTTTCTTGCGAGAACCAGGAAACTTCGACTATTTGTATGATTTTAAGACTGAATTTGATAAATGCCTCGAACAGTCGCTGGCTCTAGACTATAACGATTAATCATTTTTGCATACTCTTGTGTACTTAAATAATTTTATAAATTGATTAACACACAGTGATCTTTGAATCGTGGTTGATCCAAGCTCTTTATAAATAAGCTGTGTCTTATGGTGAATCTTGTTCGACCATCTTAAGAAATGTACTGTTATTGTAATGTGTCCGACATCATATTCCTATTTTCTTTTTCTTCGTTTCCGATTTCATTTATCGGGATGTTTAGTTTAGAACACTTCAAACGATGATTGACTCACGCGCATTACGTATTTTCGTTTTTTTTTTTATTTTTTTATTTTTATACATTGTACGATGATTAACATACATGTGTACGTGTTAAGTCGGTTTCATACGATTAGAAGTTTTGTAATACGGTATTTTACGCGTATATATTATTTTGTTAGTTGTGTAGAAAATTTCATTGCGCGTTAAATATTAGTACATAACGGGTAACAATTTGATATCGAGGAAAAAACACATCGCTTTGAAAATGTACTTTGTACTTTTTTTTGCTCATTCCTTCGAATTCATGCGAAAACTGTTATTTTGATAAGCAACTTGGCGATGCTTATTTCTTTTTTTTTCTTCCAGATTCATAAATTATTTGCCAAATTTGACACGAACTCAAATAATTTATTATTTATTATCCATTCCTGTAAAGTCAACTGTGATTTAACGATATACTGATAGATGTAGGCAACTTAAAAACAATTCATTAATTATTCGCTTATAGTAATTCCTTTGGCAGGTTATCATATTAATGTTATTATTATTTTTACTGAAATTAATATG
The DNA here is from genome assembly GCA_943735885.1 of Stelis phaeoptera. NCBI lineage: Eukaryota > Metazoa > Arthropoda > Insecta > Hymenoptera > Megachilidae > Stelis > Stelis phaeoptera. Next base: position 4,521,935 of record OX030939.1, on the reverse strand, counting down.
CATCCTGTCTGATACAAGTCACTGTGAAGACTAGATAATATAGATTAGTAGTCGATCGAAGTTCTCGTATTTTCTCGTATTCTTTTCGCTTTAGAATCGTAATTTTTTATACCTTTTTTTTCCATTTAAACTTTCGATCGTTTTTTTTTTTGCCGGCGACTAATGCTAGGGAAACTCGACGATCCACAAAAAGCGGATATACGAAGTGCGACGTCAGTGTGTTTTTACACTTGTTATCTATAAGTCCGTGTATAGTCAGTAAACGATTATATTCCCGAACAAATGCATATTTTCCAGTACACTTTACAGACCTCGCATTTATTTAGAATGTGTCCCTTTCGACGACAAAGCCACTTTTCTTTCCAATACTCGGTTATGTTTTCGGCGTTGCACGATCCGTCACGAACGACGAGGAGGAGGAAAAACCAAACGGAACAAAAAGAACGGAGATCGTAAAATGCGAAACTTTTATTCTCGACTTAAAAATTGAACGCTCTACACGTTCGATATTCCGAGGGATATCGCGACCGATAAAAACCATTAACTGGATACCGAATCGATTTCATTCAATGCTTGTCCTTAAGTCCGGTGTATTCAGAATATTTCTGATCGATATTGTAAAAATCTAACACTACGCCCAACTGTACGAACACGGCCATCATTCTTTCGCTCCTTTTCTTTGATCGAAATATTTTTTGGGCCAACCTTTGTTAACCGATGCTTCACAAAACGAAACGCACGATTTGTTAACTATCTCGAAACTGTGAACTGCCGACTTTTTGCCATAACGAATTTCTGTAATATTGTTCTCTCGATGGTAATACATTTCGTATTTTTGTATTCTGTCTGTCGACATTATCGCACACGAATAAGAAAGAGAGAGGGAAAGAAATGCGAATACAGACTGCCATCAATATAATAAAAAAAGAAAAAAGAAAAAAAAAGAAGAAATGAAAGCGTTCGAAACGCTTGGTGACGGTGTGCATCAGATTCTTTCCGACTGACTTTCACGGCATCATCTGAAATCATCATCCCCATATCATCCATTCTTATTCTTGCGTCGATAGTCGGATGAGCCGAGGTGCACATCGCCAGTACGCGTTGCTCTTCCCTTATTTTTTTTGTTTCTCTTTTTTCATTCTTATGCAAATGCTCAATCTTTAACGAACCTATAAGTTTTCTTTCGAACGTAGACGGTCGTGTTTAACACTTAAACGGTCGGTTGTTGGCTAAGTTCGGGGGGGTTTGTTTTTTTCTCAGCAACCCGCAGGCATTTTAATAAGAGGACAGGAGTGACTAAAATTTTATAGAATCATATATTACTCAACAATCGGGTAACGAAGAAAAAAAGAATGGAACAAGACCTGCGATTTTCAAAAAAAGAAAAAAGAAGCGTGTCCAACCGTTTAAGTGTTAATTACTATTAAGATAATGTGATTAATATTATAAGTTTAAGGAGCGTTGATTCTTTGCGGTTCGACTTGAGGAAACTCCCGATGTAGATACTAATTTATTAAGTATTATTTATAAACGGTATTAACCTTCGAGTATTTGACAAAGCTACACGGAAAATAATGGTAAATTTCAGTTTTTGAAACGTAACGAAAGGACTCGGTATCTCGATATCGGACCGCAAAGCGTTGATCGTATGCGTTTGTAAGTTTAATAATCGACTGCGACGTGTCCACCCTGACGAATCGAATCAATGTTAACCCGATACGATGAAACTAATCTAAGACCAACTTGTCAACACACAATTAAATCGTGTTTATTTATCGATGAAGAAACATTTTACAATACGGTTGTATAGCCATTGTACACTGCCTTGTTCATGACTGTTTCACGATACACAAAGGAGAATTTAGCATCATTCACGAAAATAAAAATGATTAAGGATGCGTCATCTATATTATATATATATATATTTGCGTCGTTTTTCACTCGTGACATATTTTATCATTTGAACATATACGTATGATCGCAAGTTTTGCTAGCAACAGAAATCTCAACGAACGTTTTCTGTCCGTTTGCAAATTGGGCAATCGTTTAAATTGTATGCGTGAGACTTATCCTTTCCAGATATTAAGCTACCTAAAAATAAGACGTCTTTAAGTACCGAAGATAGAAATATTAACGAACAATAGCTTCGTATCGATTAGCTATTATTATTTGTAATTCATTGGCTATTTTATGTAAACACATCAATATAAGTGTAGGAGAGAATGTACGGACTTTAATTAATATTTTTTAACGATAATCCTTTGACGGAGATTTTCCTTTAGAATGGATCTTTTGCAGGTCCGTTGCGAGACTGGCTCCGCTGTTTTTTCTTTTTTAATCAAGAATTTTTATACATCTTTTTTTTTTTTCTTTCTTTTTCTGTCATTATAGTTACTATTACCATTTTTCAGCTAAACGATTAACATGTGTGTATGTTTGTGCGTGTGCGTGTATATGTGTCTTTACACGGCGAAGAAGAACAAAAATTTGTTTCGATCGACTCGTGACATGTTCATTGGATCATTGGACCTTAACCCTCGGGTGGTGGAGCATGGGGACAATTTCAATTTAATTTCATATTGTATTTTATTTTCATTTTCTACATTTTACATTGTTCCTTCAAATATTAGTTCCCAATACTTTCGTTTAAAAATTTCTACTCTTATGTTTCACCAAAATATCATTGTATACGTTGTGTTTTGTACGTATGGATCACGGGTGATCCATTTTCGTCACTCGAGGGTTAACAATCATCTCGTATCGTGTAATAATTGCTGACTCCGAAAGTGTACAGAACGGATCCGACGATTCTGTTTCCTTCGAACCCTTGACTGCATTCATAGAGCAAAATAAATTAATTTTGCAACTAGAATCCGTGCATTCGCCTTTTTCTTTTTTTCTTTTTCTTTTTTTTTTTTATTTCATCGTTCTTGCGAAGTATTCTCGTTCATACTGTACATTTTGTTTAGCCGTAACGTTTATATTCTGGCGGTGTCGATGCATTAACAATCGAAGTAAGGAGGAGGAAGAAAAAACACGATTAGCGTCCGTAACTCTTAGATTTAAAGGAACGATATTAAATCGATTTAAATAACAACAAAAAAAAAAAAAAAAGAAAAAAGTGTATCGATGTGTATGTGATTGAAACAAAAACAAAAAAGTGAATAATCCGGTCTCAATATTGTTTCCATGAATTGGTTCGTTGCTAACTTTTATCTTTCAACTAGTCGATAATTTTAGGTGCAGCAAAATCGATTTTAAAACAACGAGTGCTAGTCATTCTGCATACCGTGCGCACCGAGGTATCAATTTTCGAGCAACCGATTCATTTGATCGAGATGTAAAAATAATCATCGTCTCTCCGATGACAGTTTTCGTTGAAGCAATAATATTAAGCCTGGATACGATGCTTTTCCTTTTCTCGGCGTAATATGGTTAAGAACAAGATGTATCGGATATTTGGTACTTGAAATACATATTGTTCAAACGTGCATGAATATTGCTTTCTTTCTCACAAAATATTGAAAAAATATTTGATACAGATACTTTATATTATAATTCAGTATTGAGGATATATTGATTTGACCCTTTCGATATGAATACAGAATACATCTACCCTAATACCCTTTTTTGGAAAAAGTGTTTGTAAAAAAAGTTCTTCTATAAAAATAAACCCTTTTATTTTTTATAAAGTTTTAAAAGCGAAATTTTAAAATCGAGCTCTGCAGTGGCATGCGCCAAGATACAAAGAACATTTTTAAAAAAGAATTATGAGAAAATATTGCTTCTTCGCTTCAAAAAACTGTATCAGCTACATGGAAGACTCATGCTGCTTACTTATCGCTCTGTCTTCGTCTCTCCTGTTATTGATGTATCACCCTCTCTGTCACAGCACCGTTGGAGAGACAAGGATCTATCTATCCTTGTATGGGAGCTTCCTAATTTCTCCGCAACTGTCGACAAAGACGCTATTTTACCTCCAGCGCACCCTTAAATTTATTAACCCTTTGCGGTCGTATGGCTACTCTCAGCCACCAAAGCATTTTTATCGTTCCGATCGTATGTCTGCTTAGCCACCACAGCAAAGAACCAATCTTATATCGATGGAAATTAATTCCGACCAGTACGACACCCATGTCTAAATTTGACACGACCGCAAAGGGTTAATAATTATATATGAACAGTAATGATTGCCCAGGTCACGCCACGTGGAGGTTACTGCGACTGGAAACTCGCTCGATCCACGATCCATCTTCCCTTTCATTTACAAATAAATTGATTTTTTGTTTGAGTCACAGTTACTCAACGTACTGCCTATGTACAACTGTGTAAAAGCGATACAAATTGGTTTGTTTTCGAACCTATCCGGAAGCGGAGCTAATTCTACTGCAAGCAATAAGCGTAATATGAATAAGCATCGGCAAGGAAATCATAGTATGTAATGATAAATGCGGAACGAAAGCTTGACATGGTTTTTCAAATTATAAGATGAAAAATCTTTCAGGAGATTTGATTTGAAATCCTTGCTTAAAATTACTTGAGAGAGAATAGAATGAACAATACTCACCACTCATCATTCTGTACACAAACCAAACCCATGGTTGATTAACATTTTTCATTAAATATACGTATGGTAAATTACATCATACCTCATTATCACTTATACGTTAAAACCTCCCTTTCTTAAAGTTAAGAAATCCAGTTATATCCGCATCTACCTACATAAAAAAACTATAAAGTATACACTATGGTAACTGATTTCCGAGTCAGGTACACATTAAAACCTCCCTATCTAGAAGCTAAAATTTGAATTCAGTGGTATCATTATTGACCCTTACCTATATAAGAAGTAAAAACACAAACACCATTGCAATTGACTTATCATCCGTTCGTACCTACATGAAAGGTTAAAAAGTGATCACGGCACTTTTTCATTAACAAAGTGTCGACCCATTCCTGTCGACACTCCCATCCACCTGCAACTTTAAATTGTTCAGTCGTCTATCCTATACCGACCCATCCTTATCGACACTCTCATCAACCTACATACAACCCCAAACCATCCAGTCTATCTATCCCTTAAATATTTACTTGATGTTTATAGGCCCAGGCCCTTTGCTCCATTTTCACTAGACAATGCTTCATCTTCCATACAAGGCCCCTTTTTTCTTTTTTCGCTATTTATGTTCCCTCTTCACTGATAAAATCTCTACACAGCATTCCATTCCCTTTTCTCGCGACTGGATCACCACCCCCAAAATTCCAACAACCCATACCCTCAGTTTTTCCCTCAAAATCTGGATATAAAAAGGGGACTGAAAGGACCGACAGCAACATTAGTGAAGAAAGCTCTAGCGACGTCGAATCTCTGCGCGATTCTGATTTGTATTATTTGTAATAAAAGTGAAATAAACTCAAGTGAAACAAAGTAAATCGACTCTTTGAGTACCTCGACGACAAAAGTAACCACCCCCGAGTTGTTACACGTAACTTGAGCAATTCCATTGTGTAGTGCTTAGGGACGCAAACAATACGTGGCCATAACCACACCGTAATCATCTAATCGACACAATTACCTATGTAATGGATGCGCGAATTCTTATAATACATTCGAGTTAAATAGTAATTGAAGTTTCACGTATACAGAAAAAGGAAAAATATCTCGTGCATACTGACAATGAGAAAACATGTCAAGCATTTGTTCAATAAGAAAAGCAGACAAAGCATTACATGCAAACTGATGAATTATGTTACAGGCGAAAATACTAGGATATACAAGAAGTGAAAGGAAAGGAAAAGGAAAGAAAAAGTACGAGAGCAAGGAACAATAGTCAAAAAAGGGAAATCCATGATGTCCACTATCATCGAGGTCCGACAGTTGTCTAATCTGAAACATAAATATACATAATAATGTAAACATATTGTAAAAAATTAAGATGACAAATCTGAAACAAACAAGGAAAAAAATTAGAAAATAATATGCATACATTAAAAAAATCTTTAAACACAAGAAACTAATTAAAAGATAGGGACACAATCACGAGCATCATAGAGATATGAAAATCTGAAATAAAGTTAAAAAATATAACACATAAAACATAAAAAAGTTCAATAATACAAGAAAATAACAATCAATGGAATCGGGCATTTCAAATTTTATGTGCAACATAAGAAATTCTCAAATATACTAAGACATGTAAATAAAAAAAACAACGTTAACACAATGTTTCGCTTACGATAAATTTTTAAAAACCCACCCAATGTTATCAGACACGAAATAACTACGAAATAAACCGCGGATAGCATTAATATTAATAGCCGAAATTTAGGGATAGTATAAAGTAAGAGTCAAAGTTTCATATTTCAGATCTATAACAGTGTACATTTTAAAATTGAATTACAGAAATAAGGATAGCCGCAGTGCGTTTTATCATACGTTTCAGCGCGCGAGTGAGAAAATGAAGCAGCGCATGCGCCTTGCGCGCCGCGGTAAAGCGATCGAAATAATTGATTTAGCGAGTTCTATCTGGCGGAACTGATACAATTAGTCTTATCTCGGCAAGTAATTGACGTATCACGATGAATTAAGGACATCTAAGCTATTATATTTATGGAACAAATATTATTTATGGCTAAAATCTAAAAAAAAAAAAAAATGATTCCTTTTATTTTACCAACTCATTTATTTACGGATCATAACGAAATAAAAGTGTTTGGAGAGAATTTTCTGTAGAGAAATAAATTAACTGTCCCAGGGGATTAAACTGTCTCGGAGAATCGTAGGCGAGATACAGACGAAACGATACGATTTACTAATGAAGTTGGTGCAAATTGACCTATGATTTGTCATTGTTTTTCGTTAATAATTCGAAAGCGAAGTCCCAACCGACATGATTGCAAAGGAAATTGTTGTTCATCTCAGCCATCACCCCTTTCCAGATGTTTCACTAGTTACGAGACTCCCTGTATATTAGATACAATCTATGTACATATATTTTAGTTTCGTATTTTTCCGCTAAAGCTACTTGATCATTTCGAATTCAACCATCGCGCATTGTGCGTAGCACGCGCTACATGCACGTGTTGTCAAAACATCAAAGAAGTACAGATCTAGAATTAAAGATTCGAGAATTGACATGTATTAATTATTGATAGGTAATTATAACTGTTGTGATTAGTAACGTCCTTAAAGTAAGAAACTATTTTATCACTTCATTTCTGTGAAAAGCCAAATGCGGACATCAGATACCACGGTGTTCTGTGCTACAATATCACATGCGTGATATTGATCGCTCAATGATTTGGGATTTGTTACATAGTTTTGCATAATCAATTGAATCTATATAAAATTTATAAGTTCAGTGATTTCTAATTGATATCTTTTTGCAGGTGGAAAAATGATTAAAACCTTATTTCGTCGTTTATGAAAAGGTAAGGTTATAATTTTCGAAAAAGAAAGTTGACACTGGATAATTATCAACTTATTTGTATTTTTATGACCACTTTTTAAATAAGCATGTATTTACAGATGTATATCTAATAATAATTTGAAGGAAGTGTGATATTTAATGCTGTGGATTTACTACTGTATGCATGCCTAATTTTCTATTACCAAGTAGCAAGTATACCAAATCAATTAAAAATCCAAGTGAAAGAAATAACAGTCAGAGATTTTCACTATTATTTTTTTTATAATGCTTTCTTATTGAAACTAACAATCAATCATTCTTTCTATTTCAAGGATACCATTTAAGAAAATTTGCTGAATTATTATCTACTGAAAAATTAAAAGTGGAATGCATCATTTCCTCTTGATATATTTAACATTAAGAAGGTTTGTTATTAATGGTTGCAAATTTCTATATTACAAATTTGTAATTTGTAAATTAATTCTGCATTTCTTTGACAGGTTTAGAACAGTATACATGAAATAAGAAAGTTGGAGTGTTGTAAATATTAATCAAAACTTTTGTACTTTTATAATAAATTAATAGGGAAGGTTTGAAGTTTTATATCCATTCCTTTTAACAACAGACATTTTAATAAACATTTATTTATAAAAATAATCTATTGTCACATTTGTGTATTTTATTGCAAAGTTATAGTTTTAATAACTTAATTTATTTGATGTTTAATTTATGTCTTATACGTTTTTTTAAACATGAATTGTCAACCACATATTCTTGTCATACTTTTAAATATATTTTGTTATTCTATAAAGTATTATTATAACTTTGTTTTAACATTTCATTCGTTTAAAAAATGCCGTTTTTAGACATTTGTGATGTATGCTACTTTCGGCAAGTAATCTAATTTTCGACCGTTTGAGTGCAAGGTGACTAGATAATTAGGTATCATATTTTGTCCCGACTCGGGTTCGATAGAATGAGAAGTTCATTTTTTTCCAATCTAAATAGAATCCCTCGTCATTTTCATTTGCTAATATATTTGGGCACGACACTCGGCGATGCAGCCAAGTTATAGATGTGTAAAAAGATTTAGTGAAATTTTATCTCGAACTTTAACAATAAATGTTTGAAACTGTATGATCCTGCCATCAAATTTAGTAAGTCAAATTATGAAAGTTAATTATTTGCTGTAATTTTTATTATGATAATCGTATAAATATAATTGAATATGATACATATTCTTGTATTTAATAAATAATAAAAGGTAAAAACTTATAATGTTTATCATTTTACTTTTTATACAAATTTATGTGTATAATCGTGATAATACATTTCATTGAAAATTTCAAAAATATTTCAGTAGCTTTCGAAGCTTCAAACTTGATGTTCCCGCGTATCTACTTCGTCTAGTTTTTTTTTCACGTGAAAAAATTGATGAACAATCACATTAGGCACCATGCACGATTATTTACTCTTTATTTTTAGTAATTTTTTAAATGCTTATATTCTCCGCAAGGAGGCTGCATGTTTCCCTCCACCGGAAACTACATCGCGAACCAATTTCAGCCAATCACAATTCCATATTTTCTACGCACCACTGCGCACCACATTGTAGATGCAACTTCGTCCTATTTGTCGTCTTCTTTGTTAGAAGCAACACGTGTTTTTTGTTAAATTTGTATATTCGTTCTCGTGTTCTGCACGCTGTATTTGGTGGTAACAGAAGTCGTAGGAGTGGCACAGAAAGTATTAAGTAAGATATTTTATAGTACCTTTCCTTCTGATAAATAGTACACTATCCAACAAATTTCAACTTTTTCTCGACGTTCTAATTTTTGCTATGCAGTTCGCACTGAGTTTTTCTCCTACATGTATTTACATACATTTGTTCAATATATCGTCTACTGTAACCGCGATGATAAAGCCGCTGAGTACCGCTATCGATACTTCGTCTTCCAAAAAGTATTTTGCTTTCTGGATTGTCAAAAAATCGACGTTGGAATTTCCGTTAAGCGTTTTTTAAAGTTAAAAGTTGTTCTATCGCGTAATGTAGTCTGATTTTACGCTAAACCCTTGATAAATTAAAAAATATCACAAAAAAAAATCGGTGTCTTATCATCTTTAACGATAATTTACACAGCTTCAAACAAGGTCCACAGAATCTTTTGCTATAAACTGAAATTCAATGTCTTTTATAATTACGCTACAAAATTTGTTTAAATTTGAAAAATGTTTTTTTTTAACTCAAATTTCTCATAAGCTCTACGTGCAGGAGAAAAACGGTTTGCAGATTCATAATTAGTGCATTTAACCTTACAAGAATTGCATAGTGAAAATCGGAACGCCAAATGGCTATTGGACTGTGTTAACGTTTGTTTCGCTGTTGCAGCAAATCCTTTCTTTTTTCCGGTTGGTTTTCTTTATGTGACAATGGGTGATTCAGGTCTTGTACTAATAGTGCGTTTAAGAAAAGGCAACGGTGATATTCAGGTAAAGTATTTTACAGTAATCTTATTATTTCGAGAGCTATTGCTTTCTGAAAGATCGTTATTAGCGTGTCTCGTGTTTTTGAATGCTTTGAAATTGTACTTACAAATTTCTATAAAATTACTGTAAGTTAGTGCTAAATTAGATTTTAGGTTTGTGAACTTTTATTTTTACTTTCAACGTTCATAATTAAAATAATTTTCGAATAAAGGTTTCAAATGAGAAGCTAGCTGGAAAATTATTGTCGGGAGAGTGGATCTCCCCCCTGTGCCCTCCTGCTCGTGTTACGAAACATTGGGTGCTGCATGCTTTCGGCCAATCACGATCGTTCATTTTTACTGCGTGCATCTCCGCTTGAATCCTCGCCATTTTTCTTTGGCTGATGTGTGCGTATTATAAGTTACTCATGAATTTTTTTTAACATTTAATTTTTTTATATTGAAGTTGATGTTAAATTTAGTGAAATAATAAAGTACGTATGGCTTTTGGAAATTCTATTTAAATGTAATGCGCTATCTTTGAACAGATTTATTTAGTATATCATATTATATGAAACATGCAATTCAAGTAAATCGATGTATGTTTCGGTTATATATATTTTTATTTCTTTTTTAGAACATGGAATACACTATGCAAGTATGAAAGGGTCAGCTAAAACTGCTGCGGAGTAAACAAAATGAGTCTCTTCAGTAGAGTACCCTACTATTAGTCAGACGGGTAGAGGCATGTACTGACTCAAACTACTGGAAGTAGGTATACATAAGTCGTATTCTTGCCTGTTTGTATGGTTCTACAATTAAATCACTAATTTTTATACATCATTGATTTCTGGATTTTTGAATATGTTAACACATTGCATGCGAGTATATTTCGTCGCGGACTTATGCGTGTAGCGGGTGTTTTTCCGTGAATTTTGTGAGAATTTAGTAATTCAGTAAAATCGCAATAAATCGATAACTACTTCGTTTTTTTTTTTTAACGAGTTTTCATTGTACACTTAAATATATGCCTTATGATTATTGTTTAAAAAACGAAAGCGTATTTACAGGAAAACCGGTCTCAAAACACGCAAAACACGTAAAAGTACGTCTCTCGCATAAAATGTGTTAATATCAAATATTTGAATTAATTTATTAAACGGGTGCGACATATTCAGCGTATTTTCAATATGTAAAATGGATAAGATTAACTTTGTAGAATAATACTATAGAAAATATAATTTTAAGTGATTTCTTTGTTTTGCTATAGAATCCACAACATTAGTCAATAGAAAATATGATTATAATATGAAGCATACAATATGTGCACCTTGGAAGCTGAGTTGTTACTTAAAAATATTGATCGAGTCGAATTAATGTATCGTTAAAATATATATTTTAACAAATATAATTTTTTCTATTACAGAATCATATTCCAATGGAAAATAAAACACCGGAAACAAAATACGCAACTGTTAAATGAAACTTCGCCACATTAAACGTAAATATTATTATGCTATTAAATTTGATTATTAAAATAAATGTAATGTAGCAGAAATGTAATAGTGTTGTTTAATTTATTATAGAACGGTTAAAGGATGTCGACATTTCAAACTTCGGCCTGCCGGGGGGACCATCGGTACATGTTCGACTCGCCAGTTCGGTGAGCCAAAAGATCAAAAGTTTTATATATTTATTTTGGGCAAACTTTAGTTCGGGGGACCAAAAAATATGGCCTTTTTTATCATTATTATTGCATTTAACGCGTAAAATACAAAAATACAAGTTTCAAAGCGAGGAGTGCATTGGTTCAGAAGTTATGTTAACTTAAAAGTGAGCGTTTTCATCGTATTTGAGAGGCAATATCTACGCCACATTGCCTTGCAGCCATACTCTGTGGATAAATTTTGGTCCCCCGAACTAAAGTTTACAAGTGAGCATAGTGACTAGCGAGTACTTAATAATTGCATTATATCAATTAACTCCGGGCAGGGTCTTTTTGTTACTCCTCTTATTAATGCGTAGAATAGAAACCAAATGACCTCAGTTGCATACACGAAGTCTGACTTCTAAAGTAGTGTTGTAATCTACAAAGAATTTAAGTATTACAATATATGTAGAATCCATATGTTCAGAAACATACGCGCACAGAAAGAATGGTTTGGTGCGACAGGGAAGAGAAGTCCTTTGTTTCGTAACGGAGAACACGAATGAAACAAATTGAGATATAGTGAGATACAGCGATATTCTATAACGTTCTTTTGTTAATAACAGGACGCGAACTATATACCTAGTGAACCACATAATACAGTACTTCCCGCTTATTATATTATTCCCAGGATCAGGTCCTGCGTTCCAGGAGTTAATTTTCGGTTCGCTCACTTTAAAGAGTGAACGAGCCCGATAAAGAAAAAAGCAAGTAAGTAAGACACATTGATGAGTTCCCAGAATTGATGGAGATATGTAGCTCCGGGAATAATAAGTGGGGTGAAAATCCAAACAATAAGCGAGAAGTACTTTAAGACGTTTAGGGAGGCACAATGAAACAAATCTACTGAAAATTCTGAATTAATCTACGTTTAGTAGATTGACTTGTACGTTTCCGTAAGAAACGTAGATATTACGATCTACTGATATTATTAGTAGAATAATATTAACCCTTTGCATTCGACGCATTTTTGGACGTAATCGGGTCTAATCTAATTTTCCAGCTATGCTTCCGGAAACCAAATGCATTATGTCGTAAGAAAAGTGTTAGAAATAGAAGTGTAAAATTTTCATAAGTTACAATTGATTTCGTAACAACGGTTATATTAGTTACATACTATATGTAATGTAATATTTGAAGCCAGTTGTTGTGTTTTAAAATAGGTCCAATATATCGCTTAAGATATAAAAAGAAAAGAAAGTAGAATAGAAACATGTATACATAGATATAAACGATACTAACCACTATGCTATCGAGGAGTAATTTAAATGTAAAAAGTATGAATAAACATGAATTATATTAATATTGCGTTTTATTGTATTGCTAATTCCATTGTATGAACTTTAATGAGCAAGATAAACATTTCACCGCTATTAGATTCTAAGTTTCAACTAATTTCTCCTTCTTACGGAGTCTTTGGGGAGATCTCACGAAAGAAGAGGACTGATGCAGAACATGGTAGGAGAATATCGAACGTTATAAATTTTACTTTTTCGGTATTTTTATTTACTATTTTTTATGGCCACTATGCTCACTGAATATTGCATTATATTATTGCCAGCTGAAATATTTATGTACTTTTTTGTTACTTGTTTATCCGATATTTGTTGTTTTTTGTTTTAACCAATTTTTTTCAGCGAATTAATTTGATGACGATTTAGTTTGTTAATATTCAGTTTTTCAGTATTTCCTTATATTTACTAAGTATCAAAATAGTTCAGTTATTCAGTTTCTGTTATTACGTGTTTTCGTAATCTTGTTGATCTTCTAAATGTTATTTCCCTCAATTCAGTACACGACGTAGAAAAATAATGATATATATTTTTATATTAAGAAAGTCTACTAAGTAGACTTGATATTATGCCACAAATAATAATTAAATATAATTTTTAACATGCGAACAAAACACTTAGATTTATCACATTACATTCCAATCTGAATCATATTGAGCCACTAACAATTTTACTTCATTTTAAACGAGTGAACGAGGCACTCGAATTATGTATATGTTCATAGCCTATCGGCAATTCTACTGAATTTTTAAAAAGCGAGTGAGGCACTCGAATTGTGTATATTTTTATTGATGACATTAATATTGAGCCATCGATAATTCGATTAATGATATTTGTAAAACTATGAGCGATTTGAGCGCCTAATTCACGCTTGCGAAATTAAATAGAATTGTAGGTGGCACAATGTGAATGATATTTGTGAAATTATGACCTTATTCGTGCTTGTAAAATTCAATAGAATTGTTTGTGGTACAATGTTAATTTTTGCCTTTGAAATATGGTGAAAATTTTAAATGCTCGTGAAACTAGATTTGATTATGGCAGTATTCTGTTTTGTTCTTTCTGATTGCAAACAAAATTGTAATTCATAAATGTTAATTTACAAATATAATGATATTCTTTACATTGCTTTGGGTCAATCCATTTCAAATCACCCAAAGGTTGTGCGCGTAAAATTTATTTATTTTTTATTTTTTGTCACAGAGTCTTACCACATTTAGAGAGTTAAAAACAAAGGTCAGTTTATTTTTAGGATAATTCATATTTTTTTTAGAAGTCGTTTTACATAGGCATGTCGGCCAATTTTGGACGTTTTCGAGGTTTTTGGAAACTTCAATAACTTCCTTGTTTTTAAAGATATTGAGCTCAAATAAATACCTCATTAATCTGCATGAAACATACTATATTTCATATTTAGAACACATTTTGGCTTATATCGAAATAAATAGCTCAAAAAAGTAATTTAAAATCTAAGTCGCAATAACAAAAAATCTGAACTTTGGAACCAAATATTTTTGGGAAAAAATAGAGACTCACCTTCTATTTTTTTTTCCGTTGGAGGCTTCATATAGGACTACTTCCTGAGAAAGTTGGAAACCTGAGAGTCGTATCCTTACTTTTTTACAAGCCTCTAAATATTGCGAATTTTGTAAAATCGACTATATTCAAATTGGAATAACTCAAAAGGGACACATGATAGAAATTTGAAACTTTCACAAAACTAACTTTATATGTGTAGTAATAAGTGATTAAAATTTGATCATTGAGACCTAGCTAATATAAGAGCAGCGTAAGTGTGAAGTACGATGAAATCGCATTTACGTTGTATCCCTCAAATTTGATTATTAAGCCATAACAAACCAGTTAAAATCATACAATTTTTCTTTAAAATGGATTCTATTTAAAAGATAAATATGTTATATCAAAGCAATGTATGATATTAAATAAAATTTTATTAAATGAGTTTCTGTGAAACTCATCTTGGAATATACTTTGTTAATTTACAAAAGTTGATTTTATACAGTTCTTATGATATTAAAATGTTAATAATAAAATTTTATCAAACGAGTTTCTGTGAAACTCATCTTGGAAAATACTTCGTTAATTTACAAAAGTTGATTTTATACAGTTCTTATGATATTAAAATGTTAATGATAAAATTTTATTAAACATCATACATTGCTTTGATATAACATATTTATCTTTTAAATAGAATCCATTTTAAAGAAAAATTGTATGATTTTAACTGGTTTGTTATGGCTTAATAATCAAATTTGAGGGATACAACGTAAATGCGATTTCATCGTACTTCACACTTACGCTGCTCTTATATTAGCTAGGTCTCAATGATCAAATTTTAATGACTTATTACTACACATATAAAGTTAGTTTTGTGAAAGTTTCAAATTTCTATCATGTGTCCCTTTTGAGTTATTCCAATTTGAATATAGTCGATTTTACAAAATTCGCAATATTTAGAGGCTTGTAAAAAAGTAAGGATACGACTCTCAGGTTTCCAACTTTTTCAGGAAGTAGTCCTATATGAAGCCTCCAACGGAAAAAAAAATAGAAGGTGAGTCTCTATTTTTTCCCAAAAATATTTGGTTCTAAAGTTCAGATTTTTTGTTATTGCGACTTAGATTTTAAATTACTTTTTTGAGCTATTTATTTCGATATAAGCCAAAATGTGTTCTAAATATGAAATATAGTATGTTTCATGCAGATTAATGAGGTATTTATTTGAGCTCAATATCTTTAAAAACAAGGAAGTTATTGAAGTTTCCAAAAACCTCGAAAACGTCCAAAATTGGCCGACATGCCTATGTAAAACGACTTCTAAAAAAAATATGAATTATCCTAAAAATAAACTGACCATTGTTTTTAACTCTCTAAATGTGGTAAGACTCTGTGACAAAAAATAAAAAATAAATAAATTTTACGCGCACAACCTTTGGGTGATTTGAAATGGATTGACCCTTTATATCGGCAATGATTTGTACCTGGTTTAATTTAGCGTATTATTTTGATTGAATCTATTGTTACATTGCTTATTTATGAGTCGAATTTATCACATCAGTTTATACGTCTGTGAATCACGTAAAACAGCTGGCAATACATAATTGCAATATTGTTTTTGATAGGTGTTTACTGTGCGGAAAATGTGGATTGAATATCGCAAAATACCATTTATGCAAGGTGTCCCACGTATCGTGAATAATTGGCTATGAATGAATGAGTCGAAAAGAATGAATAGAATTCTTTCATTTGAGTTTTCGTTTTCGAAAAAATTGATTTCTATAATATTCTATCACCCCATTTATAACCATTATTATAAGTAAGGATTATGTCATGAACAATAATAACTAATTAGTAGCGAAATTTTTTAATTTCCATAATAACACAGTATGTTGTTTTATTAAGCGTCGGTATTGAAAGAAACTGTTTTAGTACCTGATGGTAAAACAGTTTTCTCACAGCAAAAAAACTCATTCAGTAGTTGATAAATTTTTCTAATGTCGGTAACTACAGTTGAGGTCGATAACTGAAATTATAGTCGATAACTACAGCTGCGGCGGTAGTGACTATACCATCGTGTGGTTAGTATAGGCATAAAATCTTAACAGTCATTGCATAGATGGCTAATTCCTAAGAAAAAGTGGAACTCTTCTTACACCGAAAGAACAATTTCTTGATTTTAATATTAGGTTCGACATTTTTTTATTAGCAAAACATTGAAGCAGAACATGAAAGTTATGCAACTATTATAAAACATCCTATACAGAAAGTACTTGTTGAACAAATATTATATATAAAACTGTGTTGAATGTTGAATGGAATGTGTAGGAGACGATACTGCATGTATCACACCACGTGGAGGTAGCTACTACAGTGACCCGCCCTAACGCCAAGTCCCATCCACCCTCCGTAAAATACTTCGTTTATCAAGTTGTTGCCAACCGGATAAACGAGTTTTGACTCTAATTTTTCGCGTACAGAAGATAGACATACGGCGCGTCTATCTCCCAACCCCCATACACACACCACAGGCACACATTACATTAAATTACTTAAAACTAATTCCTAAGTAACGCTTCCCTCGTTGGGCATGCCATGACGACGAAGATTAAGTACAAGGGTCTTACTTGCTACTTTCTATTTTAAAATTGCCGTTCTCTTACTTTGAGCGATATGCGGAAGTGTGTAAAATAAAAAGACGGAAAACATTGACACTATAATGCAGGAAGGAATAAATGGGTTAATTTATTTGAAATAGAGCTGTAAAAAAATGCGAAACATTAACATCATAATACAGGAAGGATTGAATGGAATAATTTATTTCGAATAAAACCATGAAATGGAAAAGCTGATAATGAAGATAATTGATAATGATAATCGAACAGAAAATGAACGAAATGATAACTTAAATAACAAAATCCTGAGAGAGAAAATATAATTAACATCATAATTTCAGAAAAGAAATGAACAAAATAACAATATATATACACAGTGTGATATTTTAAAATACCTATGAAAATCTTTAAATTGATGCAAATAAAAGAAAAAAGAAAAAAAAAACACGAAAGAAAATCGTGGTTCGATGGTCGACGAGCTCGAAAAATGTCGAGCTCGAAATTTCGCGGTATCGCCGTTTCAAAATGAAACGAGATAAAACATGTAAAACAAAGATAAAAATAATACAAATTAGCGAGCATAGTGACATTAATAGTTCCCCTCTTCTATGGCAGATTTGCCGGGGCTCTTCAGCATGTAGCTTCTTCTTTCTTCGGCTAAATAAGCCTCACAAATATCACTCGCGAAATTTTACGTCCCGCTCAAACATTCTTTACTTTCGCAAAATGAAAGAATAAGCAAACATTGGTGAATTTGAAGTATTAAATTAACAACTAAATTCGCGAATAAATTTGACCGAAAAATTCAATTTATTTCTCGTAAAAATTAGTTTTGTTGGGAACAGATATAAAAATCGCAAATCTAATTGCCAATTTAACATTTCAGTTTTTACGAGTGTTTGCTCTCTTCGTATTTTACAAAAGTAAAAGAATGTTCAAGCATAAAAATGTATTTCTTTAATTTTACACTTCACTTCACTTCACTTTAATACTTCATTTTTGTAATCGGGTCTAGTACCACGACTACGACTTACAAACTAAGGCTTGGCCTTACGAAAAATCGAGACTAAGAACATTTAAACACAATCAATTTGCATTTGAATATTTTCATTCGATTTTTCGTCTTCTTCAATCCCCAGATACAACTTTCTTATGTATTTTACCAAAATACAGAAAGCTTGCTCTGGCCCTGCCTACTTAAAAACTAAGATCAATCACACCAGAAGTAAACTACCTGCGTGCCTGATGCTATATTTAAAAAATTGGCAAAAATCATGTACACCAACACAAACGCTCCACGATTCTCACACACACCACCCGGGTGCAAAAAAGCCTAAACCTAGGGAGAACGTCCCGGGACGTCTCCGACACCCGAGTTCAAATGTTCACAAACACACAAGCTAAACATATTCCTGAAATCGACCAACAATCGGTAGTGAACATGGTGCAAAAATCTGAATTTAATGAATTTTCGATCTAAGTTTCTCAAATATAAAATAAGATAAAATAATTCTAAATATAACCGAGCAAATAATTTTGTTACTTTGAAATAAATTTAAGTTGTTTTAAATCCACACAAGTTCCATAACCTAACCACACACACACACACACACATGTGAAACTTATGAGATTTTTGGTTCACTATCAGATTGTCAGTCGCAAAAATGTTTTAAACCGTGTCCACCTGCCCTCGCTCATGCGAGTACATCTAAGTACCCACATGAGTTTTGGGCATAAAAATGTACACGGCCAACAGAATCTGTACTTACTGTGTTTCTTCATGTTTGCTGAAAATCCTAAGCTAAAATATATGATTAACAACACAGAAGTAAAAGACAGTTTCAACATCAAGAGCGATTTCGATATCAAAGTGAATGATCTAAATATAATCAAAGGCATTCATACTTGGTACTTTGATATCAAAAATCTACTCATCGCGAAATTCTTGTACACATGGTTTGTTCAATCTTTTGACTCGAAATTTGGAAGTTAAAAAATGTATTCTGAAATCGGAGGGTCATCCGACTTCTCTACATTTTTGTATTTAAAATGAATTAAGTGTACAAGAAAACCCTAGCCTGAGCTAACAAAAGAAAAACAATCTGCACAAATAT
This sequence comes from Stelis phaeoptera, assembly GCA_943735885.1. NCBI lineage: Eukaryota > Metazoa > Arthropoda > Insecta > Hymenoptera > Megachilidae > Stelis > Stelis phaeoptera. Next base: position 4,502,817 of record OX030939.1, on the reverse strand, counting down.
CGTTGTATAATTTTATACAACGATATTCGTGGTCACTATGCTCGCTTCAAATGATAAAATTACAACCAGTCCCCGTGTCGTTTCGGACCATTCGTCCTACGACATGATGGGAACTGGAGGAACCGTAAAGCATGCGACTCACCGATCGCAGAATCTCATTACAGCTCTCGAATCACCCAAGATTTGACCCAGGATTTGACCCATGGTTGACCAATCTGGCTTTTGGAAGGTTGTGGGCACCCCTTTCCTTGGATATCGCCGGAAGGACGTCCCTCATTGGACTGAACCCCAATCTGAAATTTGAAATCGCACAATTTGAGGTTATTACCTGATCAATTATTGGCAGTTATGCTTAAATTCATGCAATACATTTACGAACACGTGCAAGTAAATTATGAACTCATAATTGTGTGAGAAAACGTGTGACTAAATATGTTAACACATGCATAATTATATCAAAATCTACACCAGTACACGTATGATTGCATGCACAATCACATAAGGAATCATTTGAAAAAATGTGTAATTAAATATGCTAGCACATGCACTACCACATAGGGAACCACATAAAAAAACACATCATGGGCAAACATGTGGACATATGCACAATCGCATAAGAAATCACACCAGGGAACACATGATCACATATGCTATGTACATGTCCAACCACCTCAGGTGTCACAACAGTAAATGTGCAAACACACCAAAAAACACGATAAAACACACATGGTAAAACACACTAACCACACGTGAGATCGGATGTATGAATTCTCCAGCTGTCAGCTCGGTTATCGGTACGTGTTCGATATTAGATGTTCACTCCGACGCGGTTGTAATAGAACTGACAAGTCGTCCTTTTCAAGTTCAACGACAAAAACAAAAAGTGGTCACGGTGGCTGGCGTTGCCTATTGACTCGGTGATGCTCATTACTCCGTAATGCTATTGTATCAAAATCTATTGAAATTGGGTTCATGCTTACTTTATTATGTTTTTGTTGACTTTTTCTTGTACAGCCGTAAATATTCAAATGTTTATGATTTCTATGTATGTAGATATATTGCAATTATTACTTTCGAATCGATAGTTTTATTTAGTTTTTATGCAATATTCCGTATTTTGTTATATAATTTTTTAATTTTTTTATATAATTTTTAAATATACTCATACAGTCGATTGTTAATATTTGACATTTGTACAAGCTACTTTTAAAATACAGTGATTATATATTTACACATTTTTTTATTTTTAACTTGTTAAATGTTATCTTCTATTAGGATTTACAATTTACTTTCGAGTGAAAAATCAATTTGTATAAAAATATCGGCATAAATTATTACGTTTATGTTACGTTATATTATAAAACTAATTTATGTTTCTAATCTCACTTCGTTTTTATTACTTTATTGATTAATTACGTATTATCGTTCGCTAATTAGTTGTTTAAGAAAGATATCCTGTCAGCCTAAATTGGAACTCCAAAAACCACGAACCCTTTATCGTATTCAGTGTCACTTATGACGCATCATATGCGTCTTTCAATGCAATCTATGACACACCATGTGTGTTTGATAAAAAAAATCGTAAAAATTTATCCAATACATGGAATATCTTTTTCGAGTAGGATAAAAATATGAGAAGGGTTCAACGCGTTTACTGCAAAGCGTGCGAATATCGATAAAAGATATAGAGTATACAGCTCACTGCATTACCCGTGTCTACCCCCTTTAGATAAAATAGTCAGAAATTTGTAATCAACGCCATCTGTTAATTATGAATAGAATTACATAACATGTTAAAGCCTTCCACCGACGATCGTCGGCGAGCCTTTATAGAAGGGGCAGACACTTTAATAAGTACATATAATATACATTTTGTGGAGTCTGAAGCTGGTGAAAGTGATATGAGTAGTTATTGATAATCAGTATCAGTTATCTTTTATGACATAAAGCGTGCACAAAATGGGGGTAGTTTGTGCTGCAAAGAATTGTAAATACTCTTCAGATAATGAAGACTCGAGGCATATCATGTTTATTAATTTTCCAAACGATGATACGTAAGTCTTCTGAAACTATGAATTAGGTACTGTTTGAAAATCTTATGCATTTACATACTTAAAAATATTAATGCTTATTTGATATTTATCATTTAAAATACTTTTTCTTTTATGTGTTGCGTAGGACAATTAGTATCTTTAATCTTATTGTTGTTTTGGCACAGCTCTAAAATATGGGCAGAACACTGCGGTAGACCAGACCTTTTAATAAAATCAAACGAAGAACTACATTTAAATTATTATATATGCTCTCATCATATAGAAGATCATTATTACATAAGCAGAGTAGATCCTGTTATAATAGATCAGCACGCCGTTCCTACATTGTTTGAATCAGATATTGTAACAGAGAAAAATTCAAGAAATGGTTTTAACAGAAATGAAGAAACAGAAGTAACGGACAGTGTTGTGTTACCGTACTGTGATATGAACGTTGATGTAGATCAGTATCATGATATCGGTATTAGATTTTCTAATTTATGTAGGATATGTGGGGAACCATCCATGGATGGTATAGAAATATTTACAGTGAAAGGAATAGAATTAAAATTAAAAGAAAAAATGGATTTACATCTACCGATAACTATAAACATGGACGACTCGATGCCACAAAAAGTATGTATGAGCTGTTGGAACAAATTGGAAACAGCACATTTTCTTGTTGTAACTTCTTTACGAACAGATATGAAATTGAAAAAATTGTTAAATATTAACGAGGAAGTAAGTATTCAACAAATTATACACAGGTATAAATGATAGGAAATCTACCACATTAAAAGTATATTCATATGTTAATTTGCAGCTAAATTATGACAATAGGTATAATGAAATAGTTAAAAAGTGTTCTTTAGAGATTGCCGAAGAAATGTGTACCAGTCATGAAACTGAAACTACATCTATGGAATTTTCTTCTAATAATATACAAGATATTTCTGTGAATCAGAAATCACATCAGATTGGAGATATTGATACTGTAAATAATGTAGAAAACGAATTAAATAACTTCATTGGTACACAAAATAACAAGAGCGAAGAAGATGAATCTGTAAATAAAACCATACAACATTACCCAAGCGAGAATGCAATCACTTTCAATCAAATTTCATGTTTTCACTGTAAAAATCTGTTTGAAACTCAAGAACTGTTTGAAGATCATAAAATGTTGTGTTATGAAAAAGTTACTACAGTACAAACACAGACAGAAATTAATAGTAATATAAATGTCAGAGATTCTAACAACGTGGAAGTGATTGACTTACAATTTGTTATTAAAGATTGTAACACCTGCCACAAGAATTTTGGAAATGAAAAACATTTAATCGAAGATAAACTTTCATACTGCACATTTTTTGAAGAAGAGCAGTACAAAACTTCTATGGATATTAGCTCAGAACGGTGCAGTACCGATAAAGATTTGAGTAGAACCACTGATATCCCATTGCTCAAAACTAATAAGAAGTGTGGGCACTGTAACACGATTTTTAATACTAAAAAGGAACTATTGAGTCACATTGAAGAATGTCACAAAGGTCAATTACTATTTAAATGCACTTTATGCGATAGGAGTTACGAGAAATGGTCTAGTTTGGATATACACGAAGCAACTCATAGAATAGATAAACCTTATTTGTGTGATTTATGTGGTAAAAGTTTTAAACATTCTAACAACTTAAGAGGTCACAAGAGAACCCATTTAGATGATTCAAAAAAGAAACGTCACATTTGTGAGATTTGTGGAAACGCATTCAGATCTAGGTAGCACTATCAGAGTTATAAGTATTGTTATATCAATTACCATCAAAATGAATGTATATATTAATATCGTTAAATACATGTCGCATGTATAATTCAGATTTCATTTGGGGGAACACATGAATCAGCATAATGGAAATAAACCTTACTCTTGTGATAAATGTGGGAAAGCCTTTTACAAAAGGATACAACTGAGACAGCATACATTGTCTCATGGTTTGAATAAACACATTTGTCCAATATGTGGAACGGCGTTTAATCGCAAAGGAAACATGAATACACATCTTAAACGACATGGCAGTGGAAATGGTACATATACATGTAGTGTAAGTATCTGTATGTTAAAAAGATGACTGAACAACAATCAAAATTTTTACGTAAATCAATATTTCCCCCTTTTAGGTATGTAGTCATAGATGCAAATCGATGAGCGAATTAAAATCACATAGAAAAATGCACACGGAACAGGACATTGTAGACAGTATAAGAAAGAAATGTATCGATAAAACTATATGGCAATGTAAGATCTGTAACCGGATATTTTCTACGCGAACAATGTTATTGAATCACGAGCGTACTCACAAAAAAGAGAAAATGGGTATAGAATGTAATATTTGTGGTAAGAAATTAGCGAGTAAAAATTCTTTGATCTATCATAAAAGGTCTATACATTCTACGGAAAGATCGCACATGTGTCAGTATTGCGGGGAGTCGTTTGTTTCCAAAGAAGCGCGCCTTATACACGAAAGAATACATACCGGAGAACGTCCTTACGTATGCAAGGTGTGTAATATGGAATATAAGTGTTCCAGCAACCTCAGTCAGCACATGATGACCCATTTGGATGTTAAACCTTATAAATGTATGCACTGCGACAAACGTTTCACTCGAAAGGGTACGTTAAACGTGCACGAAAGGATTCATACCGGAGAAAAACCATTTTCCTGCGACACATGTGGCAGAACGTTTTCGCAGAAGAACGATATGTTGAAACATACCAAAACGCATCAGACAAAATCATTGCATTGCGAGCAGTGCAATGAAACGTTCACAAAAAAGAAAGATATCTTGAAACATGTTACGTTGCACGAACAGAATGATTCTATAATTCAAGAGTACGTGGATGTTCAGCAGTCAGTGGAGCCTTATAGCATGGATATACCTTGCTCACAATTTGAATAAGTTTTTTTTATACATGCAGATTGGAATAAAATAAAGCGTCAGAGTGATAGGAAAATATTGGTGTTAACGTTTATTATCCTCGGACAATGGGCCTGTGACTTTTAAGCTCCATTTCATTTCATTTCAGTTCGAAAATGAAAGTCTTTAGTTGACAGATAATCGATTAAAAAAGGCCGTAAGATGGCAGAAATCCTTTTCTCCAGACTTCTTTTTCATCGTAAGGATAATTACTATATTTAGTAGCAAACGTGTGCTCGAAATAGTGGCAGAAGACTATTTGACTGACAATTGCAGCAATAAATATTTAGTTTTGATTGACGCATTCGTAATAAGTTAAGAACCATTTATAACCCTCTGTTTGTTCACTTTATTAATTTTAAATAATTAGTTTAGAAACTTTTTAATTGCTGTTACAGTAATATAAAAAAAAAAGGTAACGCAAAGAATAGGCAGGAAAGCGAGTAACTTTTCTGCTCCTTCTGATGACTTTGAATGATATAAAAAATAGTTTATGTTAGTGTATTCCATAAATTCAATAAAATTTTTCTTTTTTGAATAAAATTTCTTGAAAAACTAAGGGCGATGGAGAAAAATGATTCGCAGATTGTAATTGGTCGTTGGTGAATAATTCATGGATAAAAAGGTTTGAAAATAGGATCGTAAAATATCAGTACACCATTGTTATATATAGAATAATACTCTTTATTGTTTTTGATAGTTTTTGTTGTTGTTGTTGTTGTTGCTGTTGTCGTCGCCCATATTCGTGCGTTATTCTCTTACTTTTTCATCAGGCTGATCAATTTTCATTTTTTCATTTTTTGTTACGCTGCATTGTTGCTGTTTCCTTTCTTTCGGTTGCTGGTGTCAATTTTTGATAAATCCGGTACGCGTGTCACAATTTCGAAACGAAAGTCGAAAAACGAACGAAAGAAAACATATGACGTGCCCAACTACTCGAAGTTCGTGTATCGTGTCCACGTGGACCACTCAGGACTAGAGTAATCGCGAGTCTGGGTTCCTTTTAGTTTTATCTTCAATTATTTTTGCGTCATTCTTATTCCCCATCGACTTTTGATTGACTAAAACGGCGAATCGCGAGAACTTACAGTTAAGCCGATCGTATTTGTATCTTTTATATTTTTTACTCCCCTTTCCCTCACGTGTTTTTCTCTTCCTTATATTTTCTACGTTTGTTACGATATATTTTTCTTGTTAATTTTAGACGCGGTCCAGGAACACAATACAGATCACAATCGAGTAGTTGGCACACGTGCAAAGATACAACTTAAACTCTTTCCTAGTTCTATTAAAATGGCCGTACACGCAGCTCGTATGGCGAACATACCCCATCGGGATATACCGATTCTAGGCAACCAATGTTAATTTAATATTCGATCGGATTATCATCGCTAACGACAGTAAAAGAATTTTTTCTTCAGCAGATTGTGTTTTTCTTTTTATCTTATTCGCCATAGAATCAAGCATCCCTCGGGATACGTGCATTCGCTCACGCGCCCGGCGCGATTTCGATGCAATTTCATCTTCTTTTCTTTTCTTAATCGCTCGTGTGTACGTGTGTGTATGTATGCATGTGTATATGTACGTGTGTGTGTTTTTTTTTTCGTTTTAATTTTAATTAATTAACTCTCTTTCTCACTCGCGCGCTCTCTCTTTCTCTCCTTTTCTCGTTTTCGCTCTTTCTTTCTGTCTTTCTGTAACCGTCTTCTCCGCGCTAACTATTTACAATGTACAGTATTCATATGTGTTCCATATTTCATCCTGTCCTAGAGGTTCGCGGTCACGATATGGGACTCGTTCGTCTCGAGAACCGTTCCGATCTAGCCTAACGGTCGTTCGTCCTCGTTTTGTTTTTCGGACAAACTGTTTAACCCCGGCCGACGTTTCACGGCCTCGTTCTTTTCGCCCGTGAAAAGAAAGAGACCGTTGTTTTCGCGCGTCGCGCATAGGCATCTCGTAAAACACGTAATCATAATATTAATATTGCTAACACGATAACAACGGCGATGATAATCGTAGAAAAATGAGAAAAGATACGAGGACAGTGTTTTGCGTTCGTAAAGGTGGCCCCCACTTGGTAGTGGTCGATGAAAATTCTATTTTTTTTTTTGTCATCCTGTGTTGTTAACTAATTCTCGGTTCGATATTATGTAATAGGAACTTAATCGTACGTGTTCGCGCCAGTCTGTTCTGATCAACTCTTCACAGGGGACAATCAGTTTTATAAAAGAGAGGAAAGAAGATAAATGAATGTTAATGTATGTTTAGGGGATATGGTGAAAATTTTTGTCGCGCAAGGAATTAATGAAACGCAGCCTTGTCGAGATTGTCGCATCCTTTGTTTAGTCCTACGAACAAATGATCATTCTGGCGGGAAAATTTTGAAAGACTACGGAATCAGCGAACGATTGTATACGCGTGAAAACACCGTGGAAGAGCTTTGTTTGGAAAACGAATAAAAAACAGAATGGTCAGTTGTTTTGGTCGTTTAAATTTGGACGCGACATCTCCGACGAAAGTTGCATTTCCTGTCGAAACTTAATTCGAACGTTTATAGAACGCTACGAGGGCCACCCACAGATCGCAGCGACATTATCCGAACGGCGACGAGATTACCCGAGTCCCCATTATCAGCTTTTTTTTTTTGCGTATCACTTACCATGGTAAATATATATAATAATCTTATATATATACTTCTTGTTTATATATAATATATAATAATATCTTATATGTATATTTTCTTCACATTATACCTATTATATCATCTTTTATTTTCGCTTAAACGTACTCCTGCGCTTGCGCTATTTATACTATTTACAAGGTATCCTTCGATTTTTTTCTTTTTATGTTTGTTACATCGTAGTCCCCGAAGTGTTCGTTACACACTTTTTTTTTTTCCTTCTTTTAATATTAATTAATTAATAACGCACGACGGCGCGATAATGTCGAAGCACACACGTGGTTCGCTCGTGTCGTTCTTTCGCACGGTTAACAACAATATCTCAAGCAGCATCGCGTGATCCTCGACGAACTCGCGCCATTTCTCCCCTATACTCGCCATCTCCGAATCCCAAATTTGCCAGGTACACCCGCGTACGGTACCCTATTTTTATAAGAAATTGCGTTTTAAACGCGGCTAAGGTACGTCCGTGTAAAAAGTACGAAATTATTTATCTAGCTCCTCGAGTTTCATTTTCCTCGAGAAACGTGTGTGTGTGTGCTACCACCTTGTTCGCAATACTTAGTAATTCCACTTTGATAAACGGTTCGATCGGATTCGCGATCCAAACCGTACATGAGTATTTTTCTTTTTCTTCTATCTTCACTTACATCCTATTTTTTTTTCCTTTTTTTCTTTTTATGTATCAATGCGCCATTCTGATACGCTGAACAGATGCAGCATACGCGACGATCGTTGCTTTTCTTTCGCGTTCGTTCGACATTGTTCAACGAGCTGGCGTGCATCGGAAGAAACACAAGCGAGGTCGCCTTTTACCGTCGCGAATTTGGAACACCGAACCGAATGAGGTAGCGCTGCGATCACGGAGAACAAAGTGGCAAGCACGGGGGCGGATCAACGCGATGGACGAATTATTTTTAACAATCTAGCTTGCGTTGAGGGCGCCCGGTGCGTTCCAATTTGCTTTTTCGTGTTCACGCTCTTTCGTCGGTATACCATGCAAGAAAACAACAATGCTCCTCTACCTAAAACGCTCCAAAATCAATTATTGTGTGTGTGTACGTGTCTTTGTATGATCGTATGTTTTCATTTTAAACATTTTCTATGCGGTTATGAATAAAAATTGTACATAAACAGCTGGGGTGTCTAAGACACTTGATGAGAAAACTTCTTTGACTGTTCTTTGATCATTAAGTTTCTTCGATGTTTTATACGGCAAAGAGTAGTAAAGCGAAAAGACAGATTTAACTGGTATCCGAAACGTTCTTTTTTTTAACATAATATTGTTCGTTGTTTTGTATGAAACGAGCGGGAAACACAAAAGAATTGTTGGACATGAAATTGACTGTAGAAAATCGTAGAGTTGGATGGAAACGATACAAAACGCGAGCTTGTTGAATTTTGAATTTATCATAGAACTAAGAATAAAAAGGTGGGAAATGAAATATCAAAATTGACCAAAGTTTCTATATACATAGAAGTGTTGATCATATTTCTCATGGACTGCCTTGTATCACATGTGTTTCTTTGTACGTTTGTGTGTGTGTGTGTGTGCGTGCATTGTATACATCAGTTACAGGTTTAAATCAACTCGTGTAGGTTTTCTTTTGTTTTCTCGCATAAGTAATCAGTCGATTTATAAATTATTATATCGCTCTATCGTTCGTTAGATTCACTTAAAAACGCTTAACCTCCATTTAAGTATAGCTGCTCTGTTGGGTTCGGTTAGTGGACGTTGCGGACGCTCGGATCGCCGTTTCTCTTCGCGAAGCATGTCTCGTCGAGTTTAAACTATCTCTCCGTTACAGACTGAGTAAATGATCGTCTTCGTTCTCTGCACGCCGGTCATTCTATTTTATACAACACCGTAGTATCGTGAATACGACAGGACGTAGTCTATAGATGTAGTGTAGGCCTTAGTTTAGTGTAGTCTTTTCTAGATTTCTGGCAAATGAAAATGGGTGGAGAAACTGTTTGGTACTGATGTTGATGAGGGACGGAGTTCGTGTACGAAAACGGAAATATGAACAATGAAGTGAAGACGGAACATTCCACTACTCTCAGGGTGTATCGTTCGGAAGCAGTCAATGGGATTTGTTGAAAACTTTTTACAACTTTCCAGATATTGGTACTCCTGCGCACTGATTTATCAGTACTTTCGCAAGTAACGGAGTATCATAAACCTGGACCACAAAGTGGCAGAAGAGACTCATACGGGTAGTATATCACCATCTTAAAGTGAGGTGTACGAAAACACGGATTGGCTGAACTTTAAAATGGTACCAGGCTCTGGACTTTTCTAACGAAAGAAAGATTAAACCAAACTGCAGGAATAAAGAGAAGATCCATTATGTGGATTTGTTAATAAGAAGAGAGAATATTTTAATAGAGCTTAGTGACCAAGTACTAAAATGGCTGTTAATGGATTAAGAAATATTGGTTCTGAAAAAATGAAATTATGGAAGGCTGCCCAGAATATTGATGAAATAAAACAAATGAATAGAGTCTCTCCTGACAGATATCCAGGACGGTTGCCTTTCTTTGCGTAGGGACTCTTCAAAATTACATATATTTATAAATGAAGTGTTGTATTGTGTCGTGTTATTTGTACTTTGCGATGACTATATCCTGCAGAGGACTCCACGGTACAACAGTGTATGGTACCATTTAACGAGAGATCAGTGATGCAGAATGGCCGTCGTGCGACGATCCGAAGGGACCGACATTATCCCGATCTCTAAAATGCAGGTACATTTGTTAGCATCGTGCGCCAGAACACAGAGTACGTTTTCTCGAACGTATTTCCATCCGTTTTCTTTCTTCACCCATTTTTGTATCCAGGAAACGAGGTTTGTCTCGACTCGTCGTTAACGAACACCTCGATGGAAATATGTTCAGTCAACAGCGTGTCCTGTTCACGACGTCAGGACGTATCTAGACTCCTCGACGAAGACGACGGGCGATCCGTGCGAATTTACACACATGGCTCTATGTATACAGACTTAAGCACCAGGGTGTAATCGTCCTAGCACCATATCGACTTTTCTTTCTTTTTATTTTTTATGTACGAAATGTTTATATGTATCTGTGTGTATGATCAGCGTGTGTATGCGTGTGTGTGTAATTATATAGGCCACGGCGGTTACGTCTTATGTGTGGTAAGTGTGAACCATGAATGTGTTAAAAAGCGTATGGCATTAATTGATCGTCGCCTGGTTAGTGTTTCTAATCCACAGGGAAAACATCGTTCGATGGACAGTCTTCCATTTCGATAGTCACGAACAACGTCGAGACATCGCCGAAGAGTTCTCAACGTTAGCCGGCTAGGCAAGCGATACTATTGCGTATTTGATATCTGTGATTCACGAACGAAATCCAGAAAGTAGAATGGCGTTTTTTTTTTTCAGTCGAATACACCAGAGTTTTTCGTTTTCGTTGTTGTTTGGAAAAACTTGAAGAGTAGGCTACATCCTGTACTCGTCTACCGTATCGCCGGCTCGGGGGCGTGAACGTTGAAAGCTCTGAGACTTTTCACTTTCTCTCGCATTTCTCTCTCTCTCTCTCTCTCTCTCGCTCGCTATCTCTCTCTCTCTCTCTTTCTCCCTGTCTGACGTGCCGGTGGCGACATTTCGAGCGACTCGGGAACTCATACGTGTGCCGCTGAATTCGCAGGTGCAGCTGCAAAAACAGATCGTTTCGATGTAATATGCTTCTGTTCGCTCCAGGTGGTCGTTGATGAACCAAAAGAAAATCCGATCTCGCGTTGTACGTTAAACAGAACATAAATCTTTGAATGTTTCTCAAACGTATAATACAAATATATAATATATATATGAAAAACATAAACAGTTAAATAATTACATTAGATGAAATTACAAAACATAACACGTTATATTAATAATAGATATCTTTGAAACAACGCGAGCTCGAGTAATCGTGAACGGTATGAAAATTGTAATCACCTCTCTCTTGTTTCGAATTCGAAATATTCCAATGCGTCATGAATCCCGTGCAACCGACTGCACCTGCGAGTACAGCGTACCCGACGCGTATCCCTCTCCCTCAGGGAGCAGAGCCATGGTGGTATCGGTTGTGGAAGTAGAACGTAACCGAGGTAAATCGATCGGTGCGTAATTGACACAAACGGTAACAAATAAGAACAGAAAGACCCTTCCGTAGAGTCGGCGACCAAGGCGTTGCGCACACTCGAGAGAGGGCGGCTACGCGTCGTCTCTGCATCTCGACCCTGCGAATTGAGTTGCCGCGCTTTATTTGCTCTGCGGCATTAGAGGATAAAAATCGATGAGATGACTCAACGATGTCAAAATCGGGGGCTATGATCCAACACACATTAACGACTCGTGCGTACTACTAGTGCTGCCAGTACTAACACAGACACCGCCCACGTTGCTACTGGCACAGCTACCACTAGCCGTCGTTAGATGTTGCTGCTGTTGTTGATGCTGATGATGCTGTTGGTGTTGTTGCTGTTGTTGCTCCTGTGCCGTCGTACTCCTCAGAATATCGTCTGCGGACAGGGGCGTTAACTTCCATCCAGGCATGAAATCTAGGTCTAGGTCGGGACCGATATCTACGTCTAGTAACTCGTTGTTGTTCAGTGGATCCAAAGGTGACTGACTCGACAGTGATAACACGCTCCCCCAGTTGATCGAGCGGCTATCGTCGCTGTCTCCAATGCCGGAATCGACGTCGGTTTCGTTCGAAGACGTTGGCGGCATCGGAAATGGAGTTAACCTACCCTGCTCAGGAGGTTGAAGTTGAGCAATTGGGGCCGGTATAACCGGCTCCATGGGCGGTGGACTTCTATCCCTTTCCATTTCGCGTTCTAAGTGCCTCAATGTATTGCAAATGAGAACCGATCGATGAAGGCTGGGATCAGGAAACTGGCGATACCTCGCTAGCTTGCACATCGAAATGTTGAGAACAGCCAATCGCCTTTGTCTGTAACAGGCTCTACCTCGTCGACACCAGCTCGACCTCGAACCCTCACAGCACCTCTCGTTCGCTCGGTAACTCGAGCCAAGCTCCAGATAACTTTTCCCGTTTTCTTCTCGTCGTATCGTTGGCGGCTCGTAATGATGAGGTGCTCCCCATTGCGGTTGAGGCCTCGACAGTTGGCTGTAACCATTGTTACCGACCGGACTGCTTGGTCCGCGTTGATGATAATAATGTTGCGGATGATGATGTAAATGCGCCACCGTGGATGGTGGTGGCGTTGACGTTGGCGTCGATGATTGTTGTTGGTGCTGTTGTTGCTGCTGTTGCTGCTGCGACGCCTGATGTTGCTGCTGCTGCTGCTGCTGTTGTTGTTGCTGCTGCTGCTGCTGTTGCTGCTGCTGTTGAGGACTCGCCGATGTCGGCTGACAAGGATTTGTCTGCAGACAAGGCGAGTTTACCTCCATATCGTAATAAGATGCCGGTGTTTGACTCAGTGGCGGCGTGTAACTATCTTCCATCGCCCACCAGCTACCCTCCACCCGGCCTAACTTCGATGGGCTTTCGCCCATGTCCATGTCGAACTCCATGCAGCCCACACCTCCCTCCAGTTTACGTTTTCCTGCCGTGGCCTGCAGACCCATCATTGCACAACTCTGCAAACAAATCAAACATAGGACGTGTTAGTTTCTCTGCCCAGATTGTTATTCCAACCATATCTTTATGGTTTTAATTTATTTGTTACTTTTAAGAGGAAAGTTATGCAGCGGTATATTAAAAATATTTCCATTTGGAACGAAATTTGAAAAATCATTCGAAGAAGAAATTGTGTGGGCGATAAACTGAGAATCTTTCCTAGATGATGATTTAGCGTACATGGCCAGAAAAAAACTTTGCCAAGTCTCGATACTCTGTTACAAAGCAGGAGAGTAGGCAAAACGGCATGACTCAGAGGGTCGGCTCGCTGACAGACGTTGGAGAATGACGTCACGCATCTCCCTACCCTGGCCTGGAAGAAGTCATCGTTGGAATGGATGATCGAGTGTGCATGGCAGAGAAGGGGGGCAGAAATGACGAGGGGAACAGAGGAGTGTTGTTACTCATGGGTTCAATCAGCAAGCATGCGGGTCCCTTGTGAAATACTCCTCCTCTCTATTTTATCTTTCCTTCTGTCTTTATTTTCTCATTTCTTCTTCCCCCTTGCGTTCGTTCTAAGATGCGCACAGAATGATTGGAAAAATTCTATCATTTTCAATTCTATCTTTAAATAATTTAAAACAGACAATGCTTTATGAAGAAGCGTATAAAACAAAACTGGAAAAATGAATACGCATCCATTTACACGAGTACGATTTAACGATCCTGCTAGTGAAAGTAAGTAAATATTCGTCGTTTCAGCTTTTTGATTACTTCGACGTGTCTCTGTAAAAAGTAGCAAAGAGAAAGAAGCACAGAGATAATGATAAGTTCAACGGAGAACCACTGACGTTGTTGTAGTTGATCAAACGACCGAGAGATGTCACCAGCTACATGTTCGCCGTGCCGTCAAATCCACGTGGTCTGCACATGACGTTTGATTTCATAAAAAAATGGAGTAAAAAACAGAAATGGAAGGAACGGAGGGGCAAAGAGCTATGGGTAGGGGATGCACGGTGGCGTTAACGTCATTTAACAGATAATCGATGAGTTACGTTGTTCAACCAATACAAAGTCGAAAAACGGTGTGTGCAACTGGTAAAGGAGGGGAAAAAAGTTCCGAGGAAACGAGCAATGCCATCGAAGACGATACTACGCGCGTTCGCGATACCCGGTGTGGCAAACAAATGAAGCGATTCGCCAGTTTTTTCAATTATACCTTAACAGACGTATATATTGAAACTTCGGTCGTAAGATGAGACAAGAAACGGTATTTATCTTAGTTACATGAACTAACTTCACCCAGAACTTTCAAGAAACGGAAGATAGGCTTTCTTCGAAACGATTTACGGATCTCTAGCAGCAAGTAGTTGCTACGGAGGCAGCAACAGCAGCAGCCAACGACTCAATCTTGACTCGACGGTGCACATCCGCCGCGGCGGCCTACTTGGAATACCACTAGCTCGGGAAGGTTCTCCTTCCAACAGGGTCGACCAGTCCCGGAGCTCTTTGAGAAACGATTCGAGGAACTGCGGGGAAAACAAAGCTTGATTTCGCTTTCCATCACGGTGAAAACACGATTTTCTTAGGAAAGTACTTAGTTTTTCGTTGATCGACATTTTCTCAATACCTGCTCCTTATTTGCTAAATGATTACAGTGTGCTTCGTTCGATAATTTGCAACAGTTATGTCACATTCCTTTCTTCAAACGTGCAATCGTTTATAGATTTTCATCGGACATCGATGAGATTTGTAGGTATCTGTTTTATCAGTCGCGTTACTCGGAATGCCAAGTAGAAAATTCCACGTTTCTAGGTCCAACAATTGAAAATGGTTACCGCCTACTATTGCCAATATGCGTGAGACGATTTTAGCTAATCTGCCAGAGGATTCACGGGATGACCTTATGAGCGGTGTTTACGAAACACGGCCCAGGCACTTGTTGAATCGAGACGGCCACCGGGTGGTTGCTGCGGAGGGTTACCGCGTAACGGATTAACTGTGTGTGGTAGAAATGCACGATTCTCAACTGGCCATAAATCAAAGTCAAGAAGCGTGCCTATCCCTTCCCCCGTCGCCAGCGCAAAATCTTCGGGGGTTGCCGTTTACGTACCTGGGAATCTTTTAATACATTTATCGCTACGTCGATCATCAGTAACTGACATTGTGAACTTAATATTATGAAATAACTGAAAGAAAGCAGTGTGAAAGAACACTTTATATGATATCGAAAATTGTGTCGTTTATACGAGCTAGCATTTTGAATAATTGCAATTATATCATGCCTTATTACACATGACCGTTTTCATTATGACGGTAGAGAATAAATATAACATATAATATAAAAGTTAAAATAATTTTTTTATATCTTGAATCTTAGTTTGAATTTTTGAAGAAATACCACGTATTTCTTTGATAAGAATGCCATCTGGCGGAGAATTCTGTAAGTAGTTCATGTAGGGATTTATTTTGAGGTTAATGAGATAAAAACGTGTCCAAGCATCGAAATTTTCTAGCATCAACATTATATTTAACGGAATTTAATAATTCTGAACAACACTACCTAAAATGTATTCATGAATCTGTAAATATTCTATTTCTATTGAATTAGTGGAAGAAATGTTGAAACGGTAACATTAATCTTCAGCTAAAATAAACGTAAAGAAATACATTTTATAAACAAAATCGTTCTAAATTCAGGTTTACAGTCAGAAAATGTGGGTCAGTGGGATAAACATGATAGCAGCGCCTAGAACTAGAAAAGATTCATGTTGACTGTGCCTCACAATAAGATAATGTTCATCGTGTGAAGTTCATCTACAAAGGCTGCACTGGAAGATAATAAGTTCAGTTTTTTATGTCACCCTATACAAAATTAAAAATTTTGTCTCGAGTAAACGGAAAGCATCATTTCGATGCTTAAACAATTATACCTCATATTTTGTCTATTAACACATTCGCTGCCGAGCACACGGTATTGAGAATTCAAACATCGAAGCTTTTTGGACCCAAACTAACACAAAAAACGAAGACTAATTTTGAATAGCATTACTGTTACGGTAGTAATGTAAATTAATAAACGATTTGGTTGATATATAATATTTTGTAAGCATTTGTAATGAAAGTCAGTAGGTAAAAAAAAAAAACAAAATGGAAAGTTTTGCTAAGAAATCATTTGATATCAAATTTGCAATTTCAAGGCAGTTCGATTCAATGATTAACAAAAGAATTCGTGGAAATGTTTCCTTAAACGATAGCCTGCAAATGAAGCGCAGCCTCCAAACTGTACAAATAATTTTATCTCGGGCAGATTCAATTCTGATTCGTTACGACCAGTAGCGAACACAGGGAACGCGAGAGGAGAATCAAAAGTAGAGAAGGTTTGTGGTGGATCCGGCTATGCCTGACGATGAGGTAATGTTTGCTACACGAGTCAAAGCTATCTAGTCAGCCAAGGAACGAACACACACGAAGCCGTACTCGAGCCAGTTGGAGCCCCGTAGATAAAACCAGCCAATGTATAGCGTTGTACATTCTTAAGCTATATGCGTGTACGCTAGGCGAATACACTATAATGATTCTATCATAAAAAACAGATACTTACACTGAATTTTACGAATCAAATTCAGTTTATAGAACAAAACAAAAAAAAATATCGAAAAATGTATCTATGATACATCTGAGGTTATTTCAATAATTCAGTCGTACCAACGTAAAAGAAAAAAACCAAAATGAGTTTCAAAGTATGCGCAAATAAATTGAACGTCACAAGCAAAGTCGACGCGTGAAATAACGTCGCAGTATTATCTCAAACGCTTTACTTGTATGGTAATATACATGTGCGAAAGACATGTTTTGAAAGATTCGTTGTCGGAAAATTTAATTTTTTACTGTAGTGGTGATCCTACGCGGGGAAAAAATTATGCGGCATCGGTGTGAATATTCTGGGTTGTTCAGGCACCGTAAGAACGACATCGAGGCGACGTCGGTGCCGACGCTCGGCAGTCATGACAACATGACGTCAACCGGCCGTGTGTTATTTTCGAAAGGGGACTCGAGTAACGCGACGCCTACCGGCGAGATCGCCAACTGCGAAAAACAGCTCGACAACCGTGTCTCCGCCGTGCTATAATACGCTATCGGGCCAAGAAATAACAACGCGAACGATACAGCCTGCCGACTTTAAGATTATCGAGCGCAATTCCGTCAGGAGTATTTTAAATAAATGGGAAATCACTTAGCGTTCTCACGAATGGAATATTCTCTTTTTTTCTTCTTCTGTGTAATAAATTTCGTATTATTGTCTCAATTCTTGCCTTTTATTCGTTCATCTATCGATAACTTACAGTATCATATTTATATAGGCATGATATTCTGAATAATTTGTCTTCGCAAGAAAAAGAATTCAGATGTCCTGTAACTGTAATTAATTTTAAAATATTTGAACGGAGTTTGGTTTGGTTAGTTTGTACGAGGAAATTTTTCGAAATCAACTCGTGTTTCCCGTTCGGCCATGAATTATGCAATCGCTGAATTTCGTGATGTGGCGCAAGATCCGTCATTCGGGCTACGAAATTTCTTCAAATCGAATCTGGTGAGTTTCGCGACTCTCGATCCTGGAAGAAGCTGGCCGAACACGCTAGCTTTTAACGGTGTAAAGTCCGCGGCAGATTAGCGGCGCGCTATCTCGTCGAACGGATAAGATTGTCGGGGAGCAGCCGGTTAGACTTAGGCTTCAAGGACTCGCGAATTAATGCTCATCATCGCCGCGAACCTCGTAAAGTTGTGGCACCATTTTATCCCCATCATTTTTGAAATTGTACAGAAAAGATAATGATCACTTGTTAATTTTTAAAATAGAAAACTTAATTTCTAATTTTTTATTATAATCACATCACTTTTCAGACCATTCGATTATAAGTTCATCGTTTTGTAAGGAATAAGGATAAGCCGTGATGAAACAGGGCGTAACGAATTAAATAAAGACTGTTGTCAGAGTCAATTGATACGTTTATTCCGTGGCATGCTGACGCGTCCACGGTCTAGACAAGAGTGCCCCTTTTTGGGTAAAATGCTAGTCGTGAGGACACCAACGTCACCATGGCGGCCCTTAGCAACAATTTTCCCTTGCAAGAAGGAAAGCTCCCTGACGAAACGCACATAGCCCGTCTCGACAGTTGCGTTTACGCTAACTTTAAATTATCTAACAATTTTTATTTTCATATATTTGTGAATATGTATCATACATCAGAAAAAACATAATAATACACTAATTAGCATGTACCATAATTTGAACTTGTCTCGGTAGTTGAGGCTTGAAATGGATGTCACAGAAAGCTACCCCCGATCAAATGTCAGGGTAGGTAAAAGGAGAACAAAATCATCGTATATCTATTCGCGTGTCAAGAAACGAAAAAGCTGAAAGTCAGTATCGCGCCTAATGAAACAGGCCACGCGAGGGGTCAGTTTACGACCTTTAAACGAAAAAAGAAACACGAGAGGCAGCGATTTACACAACGTTATTATAAATCGTCAAAAAATAATGATGAATAAGCATTATCCTTCACGAATACGATCGTACACGAGCGAATCTCTGTTTTGAGCACGTGCGCGATCGTCAAGGGACAACCCTAAAATGCATTACCATATTCCAAATTTTATCTTCGCGTACGTTTAAACATAAAATTACGAAACTTATTATACGCGGGAGGCACACTTGGAACTGGACATAAGAATACAAAATAAATTATTATATTAGTTGTCAGACTTGGAATTTTATATTATGACTGGCATATATACTGATGTGGATTTATTTATATTTTATATAAATGAAGGAATTTGAAAAGTTGGCATTTGCAGTTACGATGAATAAGTAATTCGAATTCCTACATGGAAAAACAAATGGTTATACTATGCTTGACCGAAAACAGACCACCTCGAAGATACCCTTACGATAGTTGACCCAGTTTATGCACTTCGTGCAGCGCGCAACATTTGCGATCACGAAAAATACGAGTACTTGCGAGCCACTGGGTATTTGTATGCCACGCACAAACCCTCGGCGCAATAAATGCATCGCACATGGCCGTGTATAATGTGTGTACACACATATCGAGGATTCTGCATCTACGTGTTCCCGGATCTTTTGTATAAACGTACATATCGCTCATGTACAACTTTCACGATAAATACACTACCCTATATACCGTGTAGTAGCGGAGGAGAATGTACGCGCGCTGGTTGGCCCTACATTAAGGGATGAATAAAGGAAGGTCTCCAAAAACGGAGGGTTGCTTACTCGAGCAAGTGGTTCTCAGGACCCGTAGGGCAAGAAATCAAGCGAACATCTCCCGTTTGTTGAATAACGAGCGAACGAGCGGTGGTGATCGTATGAGAGCCACTGTTGCGTAATCTAGTAGGGCGAACGGCATCTGCGGTGCCCTGGAACGAAGGGGTCCCGCACCCCGAGCATTCGTCGAGGGAAACAGAAACGGTAGAGAATAGAGGGTGGACACGAGAGGGGTGGAAAATTCGGAGGAAACCGGGAAGAGAATGAACAGAGACGGAAATGTAGTTGGCTTCTTAACGTCGCGTCGGCCCGACGTTGAAATAAAGAGATCGAAAACGAAGACGAAACGTTTCAGCCCTTCGGGCTGTATCATCGGGTTGCTTTAATTGGTCCGAGAAAGTGACGGATGCAGTAGCTTGTGTCAAAAGGTAAGGAACATCGCGTTTTCTCGCTTACACCGCTGCGCCTTTTTACTCCGTTGGCGACGGGGGGGGGGGGGGGGGGGGGGGGAGAACCTTTTAAGAGGTACGAAGAGCAGCGAATCAATTTGGAGAGTTTAATGCGTTTGCTCGCGTTGCAAACGCGTTCATGGTTTAACGAGAATCGTTTCAATTGATGTACTTTCATTTTTCTTCCCTGTAAATGCAGGTGATGTAATGCGAGCCTACTGAAATCGATTATATCAGATTGGATTTCTTTCCATAGTTTTGTTTTTTACATCAAATTTATGAAAGAGTTAGCGTGACAATTAGTTTTATTAAACACAAGTTCTGTTACACACTCGTTCCCAGGCAAATTAGAATTATTCGATTGCATTCTCAAAATCAGAAATCAAATTTCAAAAAACAATATTTAAGGGCACGAACTATTAGAATGTCTATAACATCAAATGATCAGTTAGTTTTGATTAATGAATAATATTATTTGATGTAGTCACAACTACAGAAAGTCCAACCTTACAATTTCAATCACCCCCCGATAAAAACAAAGAACCAAAGAATCTCTACTTTCACTTCAGGTCAAAGTGTTTGAACTGAATCGAAAGAGCTCTATCGAAGGTGCACCTGTCGCTCTATGTCGTTGCTCAATTTTTGTTGTAATAAAAAAGATTGTTCACTTTCGTGGAAGCTAACTCGTACAGCTGTAAACACGCACGAGCACGCACACGTGGGTGGTTACCTTTGTCGTGTGGGAAGAAAGCCGTATAAGGGGTGGTGAAAAAAGAGAGGGGCCATATGGCAGACAACGGACGGGCACCCCTTGTGTGTGGGAGCCACCGACAGGGATACGAGTCGCTCTCCCTTTCTCATGCATTTTTTCCTTTTTCTTTTTTTTTTTTTTTTAGTCACCCTTGGCGAGTTTTTTTTTTAACGCAGCATCTTCCCGCTTACACGTGTGCACACAATGCAACAAACCCCGATGCCGTTGAGTGGGGAAGGGGAACAGTTTCGCGAACGCGTGGACGTTCGAATCGATTGACGAAAATTGAATCGAGAACGTGATAGAAAGAGAGATGAAGGATGGGGAATTCCTTTTGTTTTGTTCCTAATAAATTTTATCGGCATCGAGGGGGCTTGACCGATCGGTCGCTACGAGCCGAGAGGAACGGTGCAATTATCCGGGATCGTTTTCATCGTGATTCTTCGCGAAAAACGAAACGGATGACGCGTACTTATACGTGTCATGTGTGTGACACCCTCTCGTCACCATTCCCGCCACGTCTATTTACCAACTGACCACCGATTTTTGTATTAAAATTTGATCCAAAGCCACCCCAATGCTGCATCAGTTTTCGGGAAATTGTTTTCATTGCAAATTAGTGATTGGTCTACTTCTGTTTTATGATTTATCGATGAATTTTTATTTGTTCTCGCATAATGTGCAAAATTAACTAGAAACGTTCAAGAACTAATACTTGTTAACCGTATATTTATATTAGTTTTTGAATTTTTCTAGTTGCTTTCGCAAACTATGTAATTGTTATAAAACTTAATTAATAATAAGTCGAGTGCCTTGTTTGCCAAGGAAGTAAATTTTTAAACAAGATCTTTACACTCTGGAATTACATAAAATCCAAGGTTAAAATTCACATTCTAAAACATAATTAACCCAAGCGATTAGCAAAGGGTTAAAATTACCCTTTCAATGAAATCGTATTCTTTGAACGCCGAAAGAATTCATGAAACGCGTCGTTGAAATTCTTGCGATAATTAGCCGAAATGATAGATGAGGGGTAAAAGACGGAAGGTAGAGAAAGAGGAAGCGTGAAACCTGTTCACGGTGACGAGTGGGCGCTGTCTGAAGTTTACGAGATGGTCATCGCAGGATCAAGTCAAAAAAGGAGAGAATAAGATGGTTACAGCTTGTCGCAGGTGTCTCCACCAGCCACGGTAAATAATACACATACGACTGGTGCTGTGCATTCGCAAGTGCAACCGTGTTGATGAGTGGGACCGGTCGCAAGGTGCATTCGGCGCGACTGACAAACAGGTAGTTCGCATGTGACCGTGGTATAGAAATGCAGTGTTATAAGGGGTCGGGATTTACCCAATTCTTGAACCGTATTAGACCGTAACCAAGTTCTGGGAATGTCGTGTTATTAGGGCGGTAAGTTATGTATAAGTCAACAATGTAGAATAAAATGTAAACATATAGAGCTATCGAGAAGATCGAGATTGAATATTTGTTATCTGGATGGTATCAAATGTCAGTAATTTGAAAATAGTTGTTTTTGCAAACAAAATTTTATGAATACTGACGATCGTTACTATCTTGGTAAATCTACTTAGTTCTTTTTCTTAAACTAAACTTTTAAATGCAAGTCTCTATTACCACAGAAGTAATACCCGTGTCAAATTAAAATCCTTTATCCCCTTCAACTTTAAACAATTTTGGAAGGTTTTATACTCTTCATTTGTTTGCGTCATCTTATAAAAAAAAAAAAAACCAGTGTAAAGCTCCGATGAACGTTGCAGATGAAATTGCAGAAAATTGGTAATTATATAGATCGATATTTTCTGGAGAAACCGGAATAATGATTTGCTCTGGGAAATATCATCGTGCCGGAAGAGAAGAATTCCATTTATGACCAGTAAACACCAGGTGATCCCTCCGATCAATTTAACCGTCATTCCATCGATGATCGTGTAAAAACATCCCTTCTTCTCGCAAGGGAAGACCAACTGTTGACGTTCTCGTAGGAAATTTCAGTGACGAAAGTAAACGAATACACGTCCGTGATAAGATACATTAGAATTCGAGTCATCGTTAGTTATCTATCCAGTCACCGAGATATCTGTGTAGCTGACTAATCGATCGATAACATGTTATACTACTGCGAACGAACGAAAGTTCGATCATGAACTGCGTACAGTTTAGCGTTTTTATGCTACCTCTTACTTCCCAATGTCTAATATTACCCCATTATTCTCTGCTACAAGTCTATTTATTTGCGTATTATCGATTCATTTCGAAATGTAATCGAACACTAGATAGATCCTTAATAGGGTTAATGGAGCGTACTTCTGAACAGACTCTGTTTGGGGATTTACCCAAAAAATTAGGAGCTCCCGACTTGACTTGGAGATTAATTTTCGCACCCTTCAATAATTATGTTAATAATTATACAAAGTTAATTTTGTCAAAACGTAGATGAACAGACAATTGTTCGAAGAATGAATTTTCAATACTTTCATAGGGGCATTGAGTATTGTTGAAAATTACTATAGGATAAATATACTACTTAAGTACATCTAAATAGTAAGGCAAAAATAGCTATATATTTACATTATTAGAAAGTATTAATACCACGAGTGTCGTGGTATTAAGTGGTAAAGAAAATACAACAATTTATGACGTAAAATTCATATACGCAACTTTGTGCATTAATGGGTTAAAACCCGAGTCCTACGTGTCATGGAATTTATGATTCACCTCATCAGCATATGCCACCCCATAAGCAGCAAGAAATTTAGAAAAAATGCATCTACCCCGGGCCCATTTCAGGGGACCAGATACCTGAAACCCAGGTAGAAAGGCGTTGATCGTCTTGTACGCGGCGCAGGGGATGGCTCGACGTGGTCTTGACGAGGGTCGGACACGCCGGGCCGCATCAGAGGAATCCTCTGAAAGGTTTCGTTCGACCTGGCCGTGCCAGCGATTCTCAAATTCTGCATTGCCAGCTTGTCCAGTGACACGGAGCTTCTTTCGTGATTGATAATTTGAGATCGCTATGCGGTTTTGTTTCTTTCTTCGATCTTTACCAGCAATCTGTCCACCTCGTCGCCAAGAGTTCTTTAACCTTTCAGGAATAATGAACGTGTTTTCGAAGAATAGGTATCCCTTCGGTTCCTCTCTTTTCCACCCCAAAAAATGATCGATCCTTCTTACCGGAGGCAATCGGCAACTCGATTTCGTTAATAACGCGAAAGGTGAGTCATATGTTGGGTACACTTTTTGATCCGGTGCTTTTAAAGACTTTCTTTTTTCGGTGCTGTGACTTGTGTTTGTCCGAACTGGATAATTTTTACAAAGGTAAAAATTTATGAGGATTCGCTACTGTTCTAAGCTGAGATCTAAGGTTTTATATACAGAAAGGGTAATATTTCGTATTGTTTACTGGCTAGCAGCATATTTGTAAGGATGTCGCGTAGCTCGGTACATTAGGCCGTGGTCGTTGAAGGGATTTATAACAGGATTAGGACAATTACCTGTTTCTATTATTTTTATACACAGTGGAGTGAATAGAATTATTGCATAGTGAGAGGGTAACGAGGCTTGGCAAACGTTGAACAGACTGCGATTAAAGCTGTAAGAAGCAAGAACCATGACTAGTCACGCATTCGTCATAGGGTAACGAAGAACCGAGCAGCAACACGTCATCGCAGCATAAACAATGACTTTATCTTCAAGGAACTTGACGACACCAAAACTTTCCTAATGATTTCAGTTTCCAAGCAAAGGAACAGGATATGTTAAAATATTCAAATAACTCTTTTTTCCCAATCCTATGTTGATCAGGTCAAAATTTTGATCGAGTAATGTCAGGCACAGTGCGACATACGCTATCTTTTATTCTTTCCACTGCGCTTGGTTTAAAGGTGAATTTAAGAAAATAAATTCAGTTATATTCATCTTTAAATCCATCCATTTGATTTGAAAGAGAAAGTACTGCGAAATTATCAGCTGTCAGGACAAATATTGATCTCACAATAATTAAAATATTTTTCAACTAATTTCACCCCATTATTTTCTAAATTTAACCTTCTAGGATTGTTACAAAAATAGGGAAAGAAACAAATATCACTGCTATCGGTAGCATCGCTTCAACAATAAAATAAAGGCTCCCTAAGCCTAGCGTATAAAGCTCCAGGGCCTTGGGTCTGCCCCATAGTCCCGGAAAAGGCCAGGGGTTTCGGCAACTGCGGCCCCTTATTGTTGAGTTCGGGGCAGGCCAGCCCGTATATACCCTGGGCGAACAGAAACGAGGGTTGGAATCTTTTATACCGAAGGGTCGCCAGTCGGCTATCGGCCCTAGCTCCTTTTGTCTGCCTCGTCGAAACGACAACGAAGAAATACCCCTCGTCAGGCAGACGGGCGATCGTGCCTGCCTGCCTGCCTGCCTGCATGCCTGCCTATCCTACGACTGACGACAGCAAGCAAACGTTTACTGCACCCTGTATCTTCGACGATCAGGAACGAACATCTATCTGTTGTTCATTTGAAACAACAATGCTAAAAAATCGCGATTTTAAAGAAATCGAGTTTAAATAATTTGGTACTGAATGAAACGTGAAACTCTCAGATGATTTATCTTCAAAAACACGATTACGTGTTTTTATAAATGAGAAGTGCGGACAAGTAATTATTATTTTATCTACATCAGTAATACCAAAGTTGCAAATTTTAAGTTATTTAGCTGTTGCAATAAATGAGTGATATCTTGTTAAGTAAAATGACTTTCTGGTAAAGAAGAATGAAATAGTGACCACAGATAGGAATGTCTAACCCAGATCCAACCGATGATACTTCCATGATTAGCAAATGTAGAATTATAATGTTCAAACAGAAACGTTTGTTATTCTCGAATATCTTTGCTTTATTCTAAATTTGTATTCTTATTCAAATAACGCCTAATCACGTGTCGTGGGTTGTTAACTTGATAATTTGAATTCTATATATAATTACAATTTTCTTTATACCCTACGGACGATTTTACCCTCAGATATCCCAGATTCGATAACTACCGGTAAAAGTGAGCGATCGTTGGAATCTCGATTTTGCGATTATGCAAGAAGTATAAACAGAGCCTTGCAGTGCGGTAAATTTGAAATAGGTAAAAATCCTAGAAAGTGGCAGAGGATCTTATGGACGCTGGTGCGTCCTCATCGCGCGCTCAAGAAGCATCTCTCTTACCGATACCGGGACCAAGTGAAAGAGTTTACTGTTAGCCAGTACACGTACATAACTTGTACGTGGTGTAAGCAAAAGCCAGGACCGTATGATCGGCCAAGCAAACCAACCAACCAACCAACAGCACAGCAACCATCGTAGCGTTTGTCAGGTTAGAACTGCTAGACAAGCATTGGAGTCCGGTTGGGTGTTGGTGAAAGGTGTGGCTGCGTTGGCTACACAAGAAAACGAGAATGCAATATTCTCGTTCGGCTTCCACGCGATATTCACTGGAAAATACGTAGAACAGAAACAACGCATAGAACCGCCGGAGTAATCGTTCTTATCCCGCTGTTTGATTGCTGCTACCTCCTCAAATCGACTCACGGAACAAAGATGGGGAAAGACACTGGTCGAAAAAGAACCATGCTGTACAGGTGGATCGAAGCGAGAACGATCGACCAAGTACCGCTTAATGGGATTCAACGACCTCTCATGTTCGTGTGCAAGTATTATCCTGTTGGTCCTCGTGGAAGGATGCGTCGTGCTTCCGATGGTCCACGGTTCATAGGTTACAACGTTCCAGCTACGAGATTTACGTCAAATTCGATTTCGTCGAGCTTTTCGACGATCTCTCGTCATAAATGTTACGTGGTTACCTCGAAAATTTGAAACTATAAATTCATTTGAATTTTTTGTAGAAAATATTGTATCTATAGTATGTTTCAAATAAACGAGACTTTGTGAATTTGCTGCGCATTTACACACGCACGCAAGAAAAATAACAGAAAAAGTATACAAAGGCATAAAATTACCGGACACGATCTCGTAAGATTTTTGGCGGTGTCAATGTAGTAGGCAGTTTTAACACATTTGTGTTAACCGGTTGAGGAGATTTGCCTCATCGCTTAGCTATGCGTGGCGCCCTTTTCTTTACTTTTCATTACTTTTATACACTCTGCATGTAAAACGATTAGTATTTAATTATTTGTGGTTATGATTTCGTTTTATCAATACATAAATTTAACAATCTTATTATTTATAATAGTTAGGCGCAATTCGCGTGGTCGGCAATGTGTTAATAATGTATCTCTACCAATACTTTGGCGAAACATTTTTGTTGCATTATTTGGGTAAACATTGCGCAGGACAACAGCTCCTCACGAAAGAAGGAAGAACTCGGTAGTGGAAAGTACTTGCCTGTAGCGGTACTGTCCTTGCACGGTCGCCTCGAGCAGTACCGGCCCCGGCTTTAACTGTTACCGTATCCTGCCTCGGCTATTCCTAGCTTGGTGTCGAGCAAAGTGCAACTACATTAAGGAGATTATAAGATATTGAAAATGACGCGTAATACACGCGGCGCGATATTTAATTTTATTATTTCGCATCATTGATCCATTTGCTTTGGAAATTATTTGGACAAATGCTATAGAATCTGAAGCGTGCATTAAATATCTGCTATAGAATTTTTGAGATTTCAAAATTTTTACGACCAGTACCACGTATTCGTGATTTTCACTATTCTTTACCTAATTTAATTGAAATTCAGACCAACTTCGCAGATAAACTGAAACTTTCAATAATTTTAATTAGTAATCTATTGTTAAATATCAGAAAGATACTTTTGATTTGCGATTTTACGTAATGCATTTTGTATTGTTGAGTTTTTAACTGTAATTGATAAAAGTAAAGTAAAAGTCACGAATATATGACTTCCTCGTCAAAGTGTTATGGCTTATAGATTGATGATGACACAGATCTAGTTGGTTGGTCCTGTTGCATATTGATTTATAACAAGTGTGGCGCCTGCTTTTATGCGTATATACAATGCCACTGATACCTTAAGACACTAAAGACAATCGGGGGAATCATATACAGCTGGTAAGCAAACATCATCTATGCCAATAATAGTACCTTGAAGTTACATTAACCTTTTCGCATATACAAATCATAAAATTGAATGAATATCAAATTAGTAAGCGTATTCATTAACCGCTGCAATATTAATACTTGATAATTTCTAATTTTTAAAATTAAAAATATAAGTTCCTTTCATATTACCCGTTCCTACTTCCATATTGCCCTATAAATGTTGATTTGATGGCCACAAAGCAATTCCCTGTACCTAGTAGTTCAGGTAGTCGAAGAAAGCTTGATATTGTGAAGGTTAATTACAAAAGAATGGTGCCCTTAAACGATTATCAATGAAAATACCGCAATAGGATAGAAAATGAACAGTGAATAAATCATTCGTCGAGTTCCAGCGATCGATTTACGACTGTCACCCAAATAGCAGTGCAGTGAAAAGGGTCAATAGAGGGTGAAACATTGAATGATGTATGTCATAGCGGCACCACGTGTTCTCAAACTGTATGAACATAAAAGATTCATGACCTTTTTTTAACGTTTCATGTAAGGAAGCTCGACTTTATGAAAAATTGTATGCACAAGGGGGGGCACGAGTGAACCAAGGAACTTGAAACCAACCTCGTGTTCCTCGTCAGCATATCTACAGTAATCAGTTTAACATGCAAGAATCTGATCACTGACACGAGAGTCAAATCTAAAAGTAGAAAAGAATATGAAATCCGTTGCCAATACATTGAATACTCAACAATTTTTTTTTTTATGAATAAAGGTACTCAACTTATGGCAAGAAACGGTTAATTTTGACCAACTTCATCTTTGATAAGAAAGATAGTATTCAATTCATTTTATGAAATAACGAGTAAAAGTACCCTTCATCCGAAGCATCGAAATCTACAGTATGTGATACCAGTCATCGAAGTGCTAAAAAAAAAAAGAGCCTCCTATCCACCGGCGTTATCCTTCTGGATCACTTTCACCAGGCAGAAACAGCACGGGCGAATTTCACCGATTTTATGGAACAAGCCAAACCGTGCCTTTCGATTTCTAGATTGGTATCGTTTCGTGTGATAAGGGTAGGTTGGTATACCAGGGATGAATTAATAATATAGCGGATAATCAAGTTATTAGAGTTATTTATACTACAGACATTATTACTATTATCTTTTATCCTTTTAGGAGCTTGTTGAATCTTCAGAGTAAATTCATCATAAAGCTTCTACTCATTTTCCGTTGCAATTTTCAATGTTTTGCGATTAATTCTTCTAATATTCTTCGTCGTAATATTGAAATTGGTACGCGACAAACGTAATTTTTAGGTGACCACTAACAAGTTAAAATTACTTAAGCTAAATTTTGTAGAATTCATTTATAATGAAAAATTACGTAGCGTGAAAATATTTTCGTACTGTAATTTTATTTCGAAACCTGCAGAAAGAACAAATATTTTTCATAATTCTGCTCTACTAATTCGATCATTCGCTATGATTGGCTTTTAGTGCCGATACTTAAGTGGTATCCATTCATCCTTGGTAACACCGAAACACATCCTGCAATATTAGAAGAGGGCCGAGCGTCGAATTTACGAGTGTCAGCCGCGCGAGCTGGGCAAGCAAAACAACGACGAGGCGACGGCGATACGAAAATAAAATCCGTCACGTCGCGTCGGTTGGACGACGCTCGCGGCCCGTTCCGACGACGGCGACGGCGACGCTTAGCCAAGGTTACCACCGTGCGACGAAGCAACGAGTCTCTCCTCGTGAAAGTCAAATTTGTAAAGCGCGTGTGACTGCGAGCGCGCCATCATGCGCGCGCGAACGCAGCGCCAGCTACCGCGCCGCGATCGTAATGTCGTTTTTTCGAAGTCGCAACGAAGCAACGTGCCGCTGCCGCTACCACCTCTTCTTCAAGGCTGTCCCGTTACGGTTGACGTCTTTCGCTCTTCTCGATCCCGACGTTGGATGGTAATTAGCGATGAAGCTACCGCGAGAGTGACGCCAAGGAACGCGAATTGCGTGTTCCTTGTAGGAAAAAGTTGCACCGACTTCGTGCTGCAGGTTGCAAAAATTTCTAATATTTTTCATGGTTTCGATAAATTGTTCTTAGCCAGATCAGAATGGTACGATAAATGCATGTTTATCGACGGAGTTAGGGGGTCCGCTGTTAGGATTCTAATGATGGCCGCTTTCCAGATTAACTTTCATTTATTAAAAATTTGCAACATCTGATTTGTTCTATGTATGCAGGAAAAATGAGTACTGTAGAAAGCAAAAAGGTAAAAGTACTAAATAATCGAATAAACTAGTATGTGGTAACGTCCAATAGCAAAGACCTAATCTTAGAATATAACGACAAAATAAGTGACGCCAGTGTGGCGTCAGTGGTCGCTGACCACCGATAGTCACGCGAAGCTGAAGTGGTCAGCGGTAGTCATAATGTTAACAGAGGGATGCGCATCCAGCATAAAGTTCTATGATTCTATGTCAGTTAGTTGTGTGTTAAACTATTGTTCAGTTACTACGTTTTCTTTTGAGTAGAGTTTGAAGGTTACAATTACCCGAACATCGATGTAATTTTCATTTAGCGACCAGGGTCAAGTTGAAGAGTAGGCGCAGCAACATAATACAAAATATTTGCAATATAACATAAAGTACGTGCGTCTAATGGCATACTGTGCTAATTCTTCCCTAATTTGAATTCGGAATCGAGTTTTTTGTCCTCTGTCTATGGTGAGGTGACACATGGATTTTTCTACGGGTATTAGGGGAATAGGATCTTAGCTCGGAACCTCCAGTTGTTGATAGTGCTGTTTAGACTTAAGGCAGCGTCGCAAGAACAGTGACGTCGTTGTCGATATCAGTAATGTAGCTTAAGACTGGATGATTCAATGAGTAGTAGTAGAACAGTAAGGATCAGAAGGCAACGTAGACGACATAGACGACGTGGAAGACGTAGATGCCGAAGACTGAATACTCTGTACCGCTGTTGTTGTTACTGTTATTTTTAACTCGACGCCGACGCGTCGAGTCCGTAGTCTAAAACCGTCTACCCTCCTTCCTCCCTATACGCCGCCAGATCGAGCAACCAGCTCCGAAACTCTTCTCTACTTTTTCTTCTTCGTCTAGAGTTGAATCACAAAAAGGATAAATCGATCGAAGTAGATTTCGAATCATATTTCTTCAATTTTTTATCCGCGAGGTTATCGAAGTGAGCAATATATTCGTTTCAAATATGCAGTTATAATTTTTTGAAAATTTTCACCGAAACCTGTACGAAGTACAGTCATAGACAGCTTACTTTTTTAATCGTCCTGAAGGAATAGAAATTTTGTAATAGAAGGAAATTTGATCAAAGTCGATGATAAACTAATGCTGCGCGAGCGAAGGAAAATTTGTTTCGA
The DNA here is from genome assembly GCA_943735885.1 of Stelis phaeoptera. Taxonomy (NCBI): domain Eukaryota; kingdom Metazoa; phylum Arthropoda; class Insecta; order Hymenoptera; family Megachilidae; genus Stelis; species Stelis phaeoptera. Next base: position 4,471,594 of record OX030939.1, on the reverse strand, counting down.
AACCCAGTTTTCCCGCCAGTAGAACCGGCAACACTGCGTAACCAGAGAAACCGAAGAAAGAGCGGAACAACCGATATCGGCAGTGGAATAGAGAGAGAGGGAACGAGAAAGAGAGACCTCGAAACGTGGCAACGCGGCGCAAATGCGTTGTAGACTCGGTTCCGTACTGATACCCACGCTCTGAGGTCTCGCACGATGTCGCTCTTGCGCCGAGCAAAATACCTCTACATGAACTTTCTACTCCGGAGAATGGGGTTGTCAGCGTAACAATCGTACATCGTATCGAGGGTGGACTTTTATCTTATTGTTTCATTCAAATCTAACGTTTGCCTTTCAGTATTTTAATTAAATTACCATCACAATAAAGCAATATTTTACATAATATTATTCCAGAATATTTAACCCTTTACACTCCAAAAAAAATGAAACCCTGAAGAACTGAAAGCTACCTTTTGAAAAGAAAATGTTGCGATCGTTCATGAATTCACTTTATTAATTTATTATTTTAATACAAACTAAACCTGAATCTAAAATTTTCAAATTTTCCAGTAAAATGGGATACGTCCCCGTAAACGGAGCCAATGAAGTCCAAAGGGTTGAAGAATAAAATACAATTCGTATTGATTTCTAACTCAGCCCTTTGAATGTCTGATAAAACATCTTGCTATCGATTCAAAATGAAATGAAATTTTACAGTTAATCAAATACAAATAGGCGCCTATCTTTTTGTAGAAGATAAGTTAGTTGTAAAATATTCTTAGTTGAAATTCGAAAGGCTCTAGCCCGGCGCGTATCGCCGTTTCTTCGACGCTTGCTGGGACAACTTTCTAGTTTAGCTAACATGTACGTGTACGTGCACATAAATGTATACTGTGGCTGTCTTACAGTTATAGCAACTTGTGCGTGCGCGTGTGCGTGTGTTCATCGTATGAGCATGTGCTTCTTTTTCTCTCGTTTGCGCGCGCGCGCACTCTCTCTCTTGACAGTGTGCGGAGGAAAACTGGTTCCAGGAGAATAGAGCAACGCGCCTTACCAGCAACAGCACGAAGAACGAAAGCCTCGACACCCTCGCGCGCGAGTTTAACCTCGTACCCGTATATACCATGATCCTTTCCATTCGTGAATATTTGGAACGTCTGCAAGGACGTACTGCAAGGTGCCTTTCAGCAACGGGTCGCGATTGAACTCAGCAGAAACTCTCGGTCACTCTTCGAGTTCCGAATTTCACGGAACGCACCGAATTCTAGACAGTACTTTTGATAAAACCAGGAAAATTCACTTCCTCGTTATTCTAAATTCCATAATAGAATACAGATTCTAAAATTTATCCGTTTAAAATTCCGTTCTCTGTTTCTACAGTGTAATTGTTTCAAAAAATCTAGCTACGAATCAGCAAACATAGTTTCTGAGTTCAATTAAAATGGCGCCTGAACCATAGAGACTGTAATAGATACGACTGTTTTACCGACCGAGCTTCTTTTCTATTATCAAGCGTTTAACAGTTGGCGCATTCCTCTTTTATGCGCTACCGTTTTTATTTCTGTTCCTCTTTTTCTTCTCTATCCTTTTCGCTTTGCGTGTAGGAAATACATACATATATGTACGTTGTTTCATACATGTATTATATACGTATATGGCGGCATACACACAACGACGGTGCTGCTCCCTCTATACTATACGTATCTTCGTTTGACTTTGGGGTAGTTTTACCCTCGCAGGCGGGCAACGGGTTGATTGCACTGGCGGCCCGCGTTTGGCAACCTTTCTCACTCGCTCTTCTCTTTTTCTCTCACTATCACGTTCCCTCTCCTCTCCTGACAATCGCCCCCTCTCGTTTCACCGACCTATTCCTTCCTGTTTTACTCTCGCGTTCCAGCACCGTTTTCTCTCTCCCTTTTTCCCTCGCTCTCCTAGCCACTCCTCTTTTTCTTTCTCAAGCGTCCTTTCACTCCCTCTATTTCTGACGTTCTCCTCTCTCTTTCGCTCTGTCTCTCTCATTTCTGCTGACGCGCACGAGCGCGCAAGGGGGTGGAACAAGCAGAGGTGGTTTCCATGGCAACGCCCCATGCACGAGTAATGCGTCCCTCTTTGTCTGACACGTCCCCCATACTACTTGCGATCTCTCTTTCGGCTTCTCCTCCCTTGCTCATTCGTTCTCTCGCTTGCTCTGTTACACACCTACACGTACACGTACGTGTACCGTTTGTCTGCCTCTGTTGCTCTAACGCGTTCTACCGTACAGGCTCGTCCACACACGACCAGCAAGTCCGTACGATATCGAGGCTTCTCGACGAGGACGAATAACGGGCGCTCTCGAAACGAGGATTCCGCGATGAGCGAAATCGTCGTTGGGTGCCGCATGCAAAATTGCAGACAATGATGAAAGGGTATTAATGGATTCGACAACTGGCAACGCGATAACACGAAATGGGCAAGAGTTTTGTTCACGTTTCTTAAACCGATTGTGTGTGGGCGTGGCAGTGTATAATTTCACAATTTTTTCCTTTAGCTGAAAATTGTTTTTATCATCCTGAACCGTATTTACTTTATGAATACTTAATATATTCTCGTTTATTCTAACTGTACCAGCATAAGTACCTTCACGAACAAGCATTTAACGCGAGAATGGCACTTTTTGTGTGATGCGGTACAGCGCCGCTTCAGGAGGTGCCCCTCGGCGTATAGATTTTCCGTTGTGACTGAAGCACGGTTGGGTTTTCCGAGAAGTTTACTCCGAAGAGGGGGATGGTACCTGAAAAACGTACCTTCCTAAAACCATCAGGGTAGGGGGAAAAGACTGTCGGAGAAGTGTCACCTCAAAAGACTGCGTCGATAGCATAGAATGTCGGAATACGGCTCGTGTAACGCGGTTGCGTAGGTGTGTTTCGTAAAAGTTCGCTTCACCCGCGGGGTAAAAGCGGAATGAACCTCATTAAAAGAACTCTCGCCGGAAAGTTATTAATTCCTGCTTTAATTTATTTTATAATATAACGTCAATTAGCTAGATATCCGACTGAACATAAAGGTGAATCCGCGGTCTTAATAAATTTTCCCCAACATAAACAGATAATCCGTATTCACTTTACAAATTGTGTATTCCTTTTTTTTTTCGCTTTTCTATTTGAATAATTTCAGAGAAACACGAGTAAAGATCAGATGAATGGAGCGGTCTTCGTACGATATCTTCAGGGTGATTATTAGCGGTGAGTGTAGGGATCATGTCGGCAATTAGAGGGGGCGCCTCTAGTTGCGGTAGATCCAACAGTAAGCACCATTAAGCAAATAACCGCAAGGCTGCTACTCGTTATTCGCCGGTTTCGGCTGTTAAGAAACGTTCTCCAGAAGGATACTTTCTTGTACCAGTATTCTGTTCAAGTTAAATGTCTTTTGTCTGGACGCTCTACCAGCAATTAAGTGACATGATCCATGAGAAGAAAAAGAAATTCCTCCCTTAATAACAACCTGACTTTGTTCGGAGTATCCGGTATAAACGGATGTTTCGTTATGTGGCATAAATATATTTAGAAAAAAGACGATCAAAGAGTATATCCGGATAAGATGGTCAAAAGTGCCCATGAGCCGAATTCAAGTTGTAATGCACCATTCGATAGCATATCCATAGAAAACATGTAACGCTAAGTTTCAGCCCTGTATTTCAACCAGAGTGGTAGTAATAGGGCCCACTTTTGACCATTCTATCCGGCTATACCCTTCCCGAGAAAAGGGAAAACATTTTCTTTGATCGATAGCCGAGCCATAGTCAACTACCAATCGACTGCCAGCTTTTTGGCCAGCTTCGAAAGATCGGAAACTTATATGTAGTGCTTTCGACCCTCGCTCGAGGTGACCAAGTCAGCTCCACGATAATTCGCACCAGTCGAGACTTCGAAAATGGCCTTAGAATGCGAGAGTCGAGGTATCCTTGTGCAACGAAGGAAGCGAGAAAGGGACAGGACGAGAGTGCTGTGCCGCGATGGAAAGGAAAATGAGAAAGAGGAGAGCAAGATCGGCCGATCCACGTGGAAGACGAAGGTATCGGTTACGTCCGTGTGAAACCTGTTTCGGAGGATGTGACGCGTGTATACGCACGCACGCACGCACGCACGCACGCACGCACGCACGCATCCATGCGTACTCGGACGATTGTACACCTTGAAAATTCTTCGACGCACGATGAGTAGCTACCAAGGATTTTATTATAGAATTAATATTTTCAAAGAAATTTTACCTTTCTAACTTGCGGACTTTCGACACAAAAAACTGTTACTGTTCAAATCGATTGCAAATCAGGTGTCGGTGTACATCTGCTCAAATATATTATTCCGCGATAAGCTAAAAACTGGATCGCTTGAAAGAACTCAAGCCACTCGCAAGTGTTACCATCCTAATTTGATTCAAGACCTGTAATACCTTAAGTGTTTACCGATAATAGTGATAGGAAGATAAAGTACATTTACCAGTGGCGATTCAGAAACAATGGGGTCCCGTTGTTTTTCAATCAATCAAGAAAGGAAAGAAGAAAATTCGAAAATACAAAACGAAACCCATACCCTAAGGCGCATCATCATTTCTTAACGATCGCCCTATCAGATTATTCTGTCGTCTGAAAGGAGACAAATTTGTTGAAGCGTCAGTAATGGCATAAACTATATATTTCATGTTCAGCGACTTCTCTCGCGCGATATATCCAGCTCATTCTGAAATACAACTGCACAGTCGAATATGTACGACGTGGATACAGAGTCCACACAAATCTAAGCACGGTCTTCGTGTGTGGTACATAGTGTCCACACAAGGATCCTGTACATAGAGTCATATATATTCTATCGTGTGTACCTGAGATACAGGATCCTCGTGTGAGTTCTATGTGCACATACATGTATACATGATATGTATACCACTTCTGTACATACATATATAAACGTAGCACGTAGCCATAGTTCGGTACGACGTGTATAAGGGGTTAGGGGCGTGGTGGTATGAGGGAAGAAAGGGAAAGACGAAGAGATGAGGGCAACAGGAGGAGGGTGGACTCGAGGGGAAGGGTATAGAGGGTCGACGGATAGGGGGAAACAGAGGAGAGACAGGGAGAAGGGGTTGATGGGGCTAGGGTGGTGGAGCAGATTGGGGATGGCGCCCGTTCGATAGCGGGCGCACGTGGCCGTGTTTCTCGCAGCCGCCGTCGTGGCGCCAATGTCCTATTAACCCTCCACCCACCCGCCAACGCGGCCCACACCATATCTGCACCCTTCTGTCTTCCTCCATCCCCACCATCGCGGACCGATCTATCCCACCACCTATCACCCTCACCATTGCCAACACAGAACTTCCACCTTCGATTTGCGCAGGCGTCTAACTTACTTAAAGGACACTGACTCTGGGGTGGTAGGTGGTGGGGAGGAACAGTTTTTGGGAGGAGATCAGCGAAAATAACGCTGAACAATTTCGGTAGGTACTACGGGTTTCAGCCAGCAGGGGAGGGAGAATGTCTGGTCATTTTCAAGGTGGATGAACGTATTTTGATGATTTTATGTTCCGCGAAAGCAGCGGGAGTAATTTTTCGAGCGGAATCGTCGAATACACGCTTGCGGCACACGAACTTCAACGATCGAACTGGTGACTGGCGAACTCATAGTAATTCATGGGCTATTTTGTGAAAGAGATTGCCCCGCCGAACAGATAATACAATTTCATCGAAATATTGATCTTCTCCCATGATCCAGGGATAAATGAACAAGTCTAATTCCTCTGCGCACGTTGCATCGAAAATCTCGGACTGCACATATCGGATAAGGTTTACGTAATCACCTTTTTCTCCCTACCCTCCTTGTTCCTACTCTGCTACGTAACCTGCCGTTCGCTCTGCTATTGAAACTTCGAAAAAAGACCGTTCCGTGTGGCAGCAGGTTTCCTCGAGGATCAGCTGTATCGTCCGGTGTTATCGAACGAGTGACCTGCGACAGCGTCGAGCGCCCTTTCAAAAACGACACTGACGACGTTTACGTCAACGTCCGACGTACAGTCGGCAACGTCAACGACGAGGTGGAAAGGCTGATTGTGTAACCTCTAATATACAGTTGAAAGCACGTTGGCTCGTGATAGTCTCTCCCCACCAGTGGCAACTTGCGCCTCGGCGCAAACTGTATGGACGTAGCCTCGTTACGCGATAAGGCGGCTCCTCGTGTGGGTGAAACGGTGAGCAGTATACGCGATTACATTTTCTGTCTTGGTTAATACGAGGTTAGTTTTGCGATACCGGATGGAATGTTCCACGCGCAACCGTTTTCAAATTTCTATCTGTTTTGAACTTTCATTCCGTCAGAAAATATTTAACTTAGCAAGATATCGTTGTTACTGTTCGAAGAAGAGTATAAACCATCGGTAATTACAATGTTGCTTCGCGTAATTCTTGGATAAAAAAAAATGAAAACATTTCCCGCGTGTCTGTGAAATTATATGAAGAGTAGATTTTTGAGACGTTCCTTGCAAAGCACGAGAAAGTCGAAGGGGAAACTGTAGTAGATAAGCATGCACGCGGGAGACGAGAAGAGAGCATGAGCGCGTGAGTCGTGCGCCGAGAGGAATTCTTGCGCAAGTATCCGGGTATTTACGCGTGAGACAAGAGTTTGAGTCGATGCGTCTGTAGTTGGCCATGCGACTGTACGCTGGTGCGCGTGTGTTGGTGACGGGGCACCGTACAGTGCTGCCACCTATATACGAGTGCGCGAACCATCGCATGTAACTAGTGTTTCGCACGTGATAGGGATACACAGTTGCGTGCGTTACAACGCGCGAGACGCTTGCATCCAAGAAGTAGCCAAGCACTAATATGTTCATTGCCATGGGGAGGTCGCCTATGGCCAGAGCCTTCAAATTTTACGCGAGCCATTTGTTATGAGAGTAAAGTAGTTTCATTGAAAAATTGAATAAAAAAAAAAAACAAATCTGTAAATCAGATTATTAGAGGAAGAGCAGTAACAGTAATTTTGAGTAATATTAATACTATGTTAATAAAGCAGGCTATAGAATGAGTACCGAGTACCGTCATGCGTTCATTTGATATCAGTAAAAAATACATAGTACAAAATATATATTCAGACATGGAAGGATGTTCTCGAAAGTCTACTACTCGACGATTACTGAATGGGAGAGTATCTCCTCCGGTCGTGCACCGTATTCTCTTTCTACCTACCACCGTGGTGCACCCACGCGGTCACCTCAAATTTACATATGATAAACAGTCACCCCCTCTTTCTTTCACCTGTGTTTATCCCTCCCCCTACCCACCCGTTGCTACTTCATATACAGACACGTATCTATATCACCGAAGGGAGTACTCCGTTCCTCTTGGTACATGCACTTGGCAAGAGGGCGGTGCCACCTGTGTGTAGGCGCGTGAATTTACAGTTGGCCAGAAACTGTCGAGGGGGGAAACTGGGGTGGCGGGATGCGCAGGGATGACAGGAGGAGTAGGAGAAACGAGGGATAACTCGAACCACGTGGCGATCTATTTGTCACGCGAAAGCGGCCACCGTTGGATCAAGTTAGGTTTCCAATGAATCTTCGTCCGACTACCGAACAAATCACTGACTTCTGGTTATGGAACGATCCATCATTCGTTTACGAAAATAAAAAGATGAAAAATCATAAAAGCAGCGATCGTACGAATTAAAATTGAAGCTTATTTTACAATTAGCTTCTCGTATCGAGGATATTGTGTTTCATAAATTAAGCTATTTTAAAGTTCATCTTTAAAATCATAAAGTGATTTAGCACAGGACGATACTGACGTTGAATGAAGCTACACCGTGCAATTTATGGTATAACTTTATTTCTTTTTGTCTTTGGTCGTACAAACCCATGAGACGTAACGCAAATCCGTGGATAACTGAAACCGCGGATACCGATTTTTCTTCCAAACGAAATCCATTGATGGAAAGACCGGTCTGCTGGTTCTGTAAGGGAGCCGTGTAACGAAGTCCGTCGTCGCGGTGTCGCGAGAGGCGACTGACTGTCTAAGATTGTATACCATTCGATTGAACCGAATCGTGGAATCAAATGCGAACGTGGGAGGGAGGAAGGGAGGGCACGCTTAAAAGTGAGACAGAGATACGAGCCAGATAGAAAGATATATAGAAAGAGAACCGTGGAGGCACGTGCTACCGAAAGGAGTGGTGGGAATGTAAGTTATGCGCAGCACGTGATCTTCGAAGATCCGTCCGAGCATTTCTTCGCTTGGGGGACGTTCGCACATCTCCTTGCACGTCTCTGTGTGCGAGAACGTCTGCTTGGTCGGGAGCAACAGAGACAAAGGAGAAACAGAACCGACCAAGGGACCCGTAAATCCTCCGAATGGATTGGTGAAATATGTATGCGTGTACGTGGGTGTATCACCAGTCACGTGGCAAGTAAACCACAACATTTAGTACGTTTACTAATAAGGACAATGTAGTGGTCATTCAAGGAAAATTGTGAAATAACTATTAAATACAGAAATCACATTGCAGATACAATTTTATGGCTGGCACTACGAACTTGATATAATCGAGTAACAAAAAATTAACCCTTTCGCTCCGAGGAGCGTACATATGTGACGTCGAGAAATAAGCGATCTTTCTAAAAATAGGGTACTTAAAAATTTCTGTGTTTCTAAAGATATAATAAGGAATACAATGTTTCTAGTTGGGACGAACGGGTTAAACTACTTAACGCATTAACAATTATCCAAAATACAATTGTTTCATTCTTAACTTTATTTTTCTTTTTTGTTAACTACAATAATATGTATATTAAATTTCTAAATATAATATAATAGATCAAATAAAAAATTTAAAAAAAAGGAGGACATATTTAAGTGTAAGATACCATGACAGTAAACATCATGATCCTTTAAAACGTATCCTAACAACAATACACGCGTGCCATTTCATGCACACGAGCACGTTCACACGTATTGTAAGTCAACGCGAATTTCGTATTGGATTCTGACGTAAGGCTAATCGTCGCTTAACTAATCGGTCTAATCGAAACGCACTAATGACCGATAACGATGCAACTCTCTCGTTCACGTGCAACGTGCCACACACGACCTTCGGCTACGTTTCACGTGCAATGTTACGTATCTCGTGATAGTACAACGACCTGTTTGAAAGTCGATCGTACGTAACATCGACTCCGTGTATTCTTTTAGTCCAACCTACATTTACGGCAAAACTTCCGAGGAAATCAAAAGTTCCAAATATTTATGAATCGATTTAGTTTTCATCCCTCTTGTTATAATAACATTTACATACCCATCGGTACCATTATTTTGGCGCATTAGTTAACAATTAATTTTGTCAAAGATTGTATTGACACCATTGCTTTATTTTAAAATGTATCATTAGCGTATGAAATTGGAATGTTTGGGTAATAATTCTTGTAAAAGAAAATGGAAAGGTTTGAGAGAAACTATCGTATCTCTTCCGGGTTAAAAACCACGATAACGAAAACCACGTGGTCCCCGCACTTTCTGTATTGCGTCCCCCCTCGGTCGTCTCCCTCTCAATCCCGCGGATTTCCATGTTCGGCTTTTTGCCGATAGGGAAAGTAAACAACCGTTGAACATCACCTGTTATTACTCGTACGCAAATAGGCTCCATTCACGGCCAACCTTTCGTACACACTCGCGTGGCTGTTGTATACTTTAAGTTTAACTGGCGTTAACCTGTGTATATGTATGTGTACCTGTAACAGCTCGAAACTTTCTGTGTACAATATTGAGCTTTCCAAGTGTTTCTCTTGAAGTGTCCAAGAAGCTGTACTACAAGTTCAATGTGCTAACAAGTTTCCTCTTCTTTGTGCTATCGTGTTGTCTCTTTTCTCGCTTAACACGTTAACTGTCACAGTGAAAAAAATGGTCATACGCGACAGGATACGTTATAATTGCGATTACTTAAGATACGATCATTTCATTTTTCAAATTAAGCTTTCCCGTAAATAGTATTTATGTAATATTAATGTTCCGTCAGATCTTCTTTAACTTCCTTCTCTTTTAATTAGTCAATAATATTCTTAAATTCGTAATCCAAAGAAAAACAATTCTGAGAATAATAAATGGGCAAGTATTTTGAATAATCACAGTTATATTGTACCTTGTTACACATAACCGTTTCCATTGTGGCAATCAATGTGTTAAGTTCGCAATTTCATAAGTTTCTCCTTCCCAAAGGATGAAATTCATTATAAACTCTGGCAACCAAAGGAATCGTTCGCAGTAGCAATTATTCCCACATCCAAACATACGATTCTATCATAAAATGCTAAAAATTCGAAACATCCTGTCGTTGGGTGCGAACAAGCAGCATAGCAGTGATCGACTGAATTCGATTGAGCTGTGCAGCAACATCGACGAGGATAAAATGTATTGTCGGTACCACAACAAGAAGGGTGCAGGACGAGGTGCTGCAACGATTTACCTATGGTCGAAAAGGATAGAAGAAGATAGGTAGAGAAAGGAAAGAGGGGAGGATGGTGCACAGTTGTGTACCCGTGTAGAAGGAGTGGCCGTGGGGGGGTTAGAAGAGAAGAGAGGACATCACAATGCATTGACGCACACTCCGACGATTCCTGTGTCGCTTCACTCCACCTCACTTTCCCCCCTTTCTCTAGCTCATTCATGTGTGTTTACATCGTACTTTACGCTCTATGTACGAACCGGGGTACCCGCCACTGTGTAACGCGAGAACCTCTCACGCATACACGTGGAGGATCCACCCGTCTCTTCCTCTCCACCCGTACACCCTCGTAGAAAGTACATAAACTGTCCTCGTTTACGTCGATATCGTCAGCTGTTGCTTCCTCCGTTATGTTGCTTCGCGGCCAGCATAGATTCGCGGCTACATCAAGTTGTGTCTCGTAATTTGTAATTGTGTCCGTGTGTAATTCGATCCCTTCTATGGAGTGTTTCTATCGGTTCCGATCATGAGCGTATTTAATTTATGCAAATGGCTACGATGTTGTCTTATTCGGCGAGCACATGTTCGGTTTAACGAGAAAATCCATGCTCGCCGACGTAACGATTGCCAATGTCACGGACGTAGACGCGTTTCGTCGGTTTGGCGGGAAGAAAAAAGGGTCGAGCGCATCGTGTATGCGACAACACGTGCTCATTGGATGCTCCTACGGTCGAGATAGTAAAACACGCGTGGAGTATGCTCGCGGTTGTAAGCTCGTCGCACTCGTGTTACTCATCCACGTGTACTTTGTATTCACTAGGGCACGATGGAATACGGAACGAACCAGTGTTGGGCTCGCGAGGTAAGACTGTTGATCTAGGAGCCGTACAGTAGTGAACAATACTGATGAATTCATACTGATGAATGTGGCAAAAACGAAAAAGTTACCTAACTAGGATATTTCAGAACGTCTACAATCAGGGTCATCAATGTGTTAAATATTTGATCGTTTAGTAATGGTTAAACTATTCAGTTTTTAGGTTTAAAAAACTGATATAGATTTTAACCTGTGATCGGCACCTCAAAATAATCGTACAATTGCCAAATGAAAAATTTAACTTTGAAACATGTTGCAGTTGCAATCGTAGCGTGTCGAACTAATCGTCAAGGTGTTAAACGGCAGTTTTAAGTCTGAGAGTTGCGTTGGGTACAAATTTTTGTGTCGATATAAACAGTTGTAAAAATTGTTGTACATACAGAGAAATTTATTTCAAGTGCAGCGTGGAACTTAAATTTTTCTCAGCTGTAAGCTCGGTAAAGGGCCCTCAACTGGCCTTGTCTATACTAGGCCTGTTGAGGGTTGGACTTTACAAGGATACAGCCAATAGATTCTATACTTCTTTCGTGTGCAACATTTTCAGCTTGGTAGAAAAAAAAATGGAAAGAACTATGCGACAGGCCTAGTACAGGCAAGGCCAGAAATCAAAAAATTCGGACCTCTCTACTTGCCTAGTGTAAACCCATCCTAAAGGAAAGAAGAAAAAAAGGTACTCAATCATCAAAGAATACTCGATACCTCAACAACCCACGGTTTCATTCATCTAGAAAACAATAAGCGTGGCACGAGCCACCGATATGATTTCGAACGAGGGCGAACAAAGGCGGCGTCACTTTAAAGACTAATAAAAGTACAACATAAGGGCACCCGTAAACGGAAAAGAAACGCACACAAGCCGGAGGGTACACGACGGATTAAAGGTTCAAGGCCGAATAACAGCAGGGTAGAAGATCATTCGGTAGAAACGTGGAGTCGAAGAAAGAATTTAGTGCCGACGGGCAAAACAAGGGTCGAGTGTCATGGTGACTGGAAGCAAACACCTGCTCGCATGAGTTGTATAATAAGATTCTAGGAGCCAACCGCAATGAGGCGGCCACCGGGACAGCAGGTGCCATTATTCCTGTTTCATTATATCGACGGGGCCATCTGAGCTTCCAAAAAAGGGAACACGGTATTCTTCATTTGGGTTGTTGACCTCCATTCCACCAAGTATTTTCCACTTCCAATCTACTTTGATAAATTTACTTGTCGTTAACGTCTGAATTTTAATATTCCCTTTTTTTAATCTGTAGCTCGTGTCAATATAATAATAACCACACGACTAGCTATTAATGGATGTGTGCCATGTCATCCATATTTGGGAAACGAACATTTTTTAAAATAAATATTTAGAGCATTTATAATAATTTCGGTATCATAAGCTAATATCTACCTTAATTTATTTATGGGTATTTTAAATATATTTTTGATCGCTGGAAATTAACATATTCGTCGCCAGATCGGTGACCAATATGACGAATTTTATATCATCCAACATTACATGATTTCGTAAGTGGAAATGAGATATTACATACGGTTATAATGGAACAAATATTGTGCGTTCAATTTTCGTTGGAACTTAGAAATGCAAGTACCTCTAAAGGTATTTTGCCTTTAAATAAATTTAGAAAAAATTTATGTATATATAAATTTTTTTCTAAATTTATACGTATATATACGAATGCTGGAAACTTAAGAACGCCCTCTGATAACAGTACGCGATGGACAATGCGTATAATTACAGACATTGACTAAACATTGGAAGAGTGAGCGAAAGTCGACGAGTTCTCCCGTGGTATTCTCTTCGCAATTACGAAATCATTAACGTTGTGGGCGTGAAATTTACACGATACGAAAGCGTCGTCCTGGCAGAAAGAGGGAACGAAGAGAGGAAGGGAGAAAAGCGTTCATTCTCGCATTTAACCTTAACCTACCTCAAAGCTGTCTCGACTTGACGTGTACTCGAATAGAACGACGGTTATTGATACGTCTTGTCGCGCGGAGAGATTGAGACCCGATGCATTAGATAGGGATCGACCTACGTGTCTCACCAGGTTAACGGTTACTTTTCGTGAATAGTGGTGCGGTAAGCTGGTCTTCAAGCGAACCAGTACCGTTAATGGCACGTGGCTGGAATCCTCGAAAGTTCGACACCCGCTGGGGACCTTGTCTTTCCATCTACTTTTTTTCCTGCTACCTTTATGACGATCAGGGGTGTTACGGCCACCGGCTACGATGATTTATTTCGATACTTTACGATGCTCGATCGGACCGAAAGTTTCACCCTAATTTCGTTCATAAATCATTTTCGATTTTGTTTTTCTTTTTTTCTTTTTTTGAAGCGCAGAAACTAATAGAATAAGAAGCGGGATGTAAAGATACACTTGTAATACTGGGTTGTCTTTTTCACACATTAAAACTTACACATTTAAAAATTCACCATTAGATTGACAAGCTAAATTTTCGAAACAATTTTTAGCACATTTAACACGTTGACCGCCGCGTCACCCATATTTTGATGACACTTGAGTTTCCATAGAAATCTGTCGCTTGCATGATTAATATCCTTTCGATTACTTAATTAGAAATCGTCGTATTAGGTACTCGAAATTCTGAATAATAGAAATTACGAAGAATTGTGATAATAATAGGTAAAATTTGGGAGAAATAAATTCTTTGCCTGACCAAGTTTTCAGCGTGGCAGTGAAGGTGTTAGAAGGTGCTCTTTAAGCAAAACACAGTTATTTCTATTTTATTCTCATTTGTGAAATGATGTAAATTTTCGGAAGAAAGCTGGCAGGTAATGGATCGATTCAAGCTAAAAAGTATCAGTTAGTGCAGCACAAGTGGTCACTCGTCGTTTTCGTCACCGTCGCGAAGCGTAACGCGCGAATGTTCGATGCGTGAATTACGACAGGCGCGTGATGACTGCAAATTTTTCAATCGGCGAGGAGGTGCTACGGTGACGTAAACAAAACGAGAGTGCAAACGTCAAACAGACAGACAGACAGAGAGAGTGAGAGTGAGATAGAGAAAGCTTGTGTCTGCGCGTGTACGATCGCAACCACGTGCTTTGCTTGTCTTTGCATCGAAGGGGGACAAACACAGTGGGAGATGCCAGACGCAACGTAACATTCGTAATTCGTGATTCACCGATGTTATCAGTGAAACGCCAAACAGTAGCGTAGGTCGTGGACACCTACCCGGGGATTATCAGAGTTTCGTAAACTTTCTGCATACAAAAAAGCAACACCTCAACGACAGATTTGATCCTTCAATTATGACCATTTCTGTTGTACGTTTCTTTTTTTATGTTATCCTTTTGACGACGAGCTGATGGAACAACGACAATTTTTAACCCTTTCCGAAAAACGTACATTTTAAGTTTCTAAAAATTATAATATTTCGAAATTTTCAAGTTCTAAGAATATAGTATTTCGTTAAAAATTTATTATAAGCCGAAAAATATTTGTCTGTTTGTAAGGATTAAAACTGTTCAGATAAGAAACTTATACATTTTCGCACATTAATTGTGAATCTACAATCAGTTTGAAAAGTGCAAGGAAAATTTCATAATTCGTAATAATATCTTTTCATTTCACTTTTCTTTCGTCTGAAGCAGTTATCGAATATTTTCCTCCGATTAATTAAAAAGATTTCAATGAATCACGAACGATCCGCATAATGTATCAAGTCACTCCACTCTGTGAAATATGTATGTCCCAAGAGACTATATTGAATCGTTTCCTTGAAACGTCAAATCAATGGTCGTACTTTATGTATTGAATTACCAAAAACGATATATTGAATGAATTACCAACGATTCATTCTCTTTTTCCCCCAAGTTAGCTCCGCAATGGTGAATGAACTTTTACGCCAAGTGCGAACGATACGGGTTTATGACGAGATCGAATTACACTTTGTTTGGAACACGAGCTTCGGTTTCGGATGAGAGATACGAGTCTAAATAGATTCCAAGAACCCACGTGGAGTTTCAACCTTAAGTGCAAGATAGATGATATGCATACGATAGATGACCGTATCTGTAAGATGAACGTAAAAGAAACAAAGCTCGTGTTTAATTTGCAATCAGGATCCGGAGTTTAAAATCCTTTTATTCAGTTGTTAGTTTGATATACACTGAAACCAGAACTGCGTCCCACTACCTATATCACGTTACATCGCTATCATTATTGTTTATCTGGTGAGAGTTTACGTATGGACATACGAAAGCTAACATTTATCAAGGCGTTTGGAATCGATAATTTGTATTCTCGATAATTTTTATTCCCTTGATCTGAATTTATCTTTTTACACTTCATTACATATTGATATGCTTTGGAACATACTAAAAACCTGTATCTTTCATCATTAATTTCGAGAGTGGGAACAACGTTGTCGATAGTGTCTGCCTTCTCAAAGAAGCTGCTACATATTTAGTCTCCTTACTTTTCCAACGCACTTCACAACAGAAATCACCATCCCTAATGACTTGATCTATAATCAGTCTCGATTGAAAATAGGCAACGTTCGCCAATGGGCACAATCTATCAAAAACCTATGAAACCGCGTGGCGACCGCGTTCTCCAAAGGTATTCGGCTCCCACGCTTGGTCGCTTCTGTGCACGAGGATTACGAGTGGAGGAACCAACGTGTGCCGGCAAACGTAACAGAGAGAGAGAGAGACAAACAGATGGATACACACGCACGGTTGCTGCTCTGCATGCATTTAAAACGGGGACGCGGCACGTAAATCACGTAGTAGAGCCTCGGCTCGGCTGGTTGTGGTGCAACGGCGGAGAGGACGTCGCGCGCCGCCGCCGCCACGTGGTTTTCGCGGCAAAACTATGCGGCCGCCACACGCCGGGCGAATTTATGAATGGGAGAAGCCTATTGACAGATCGCGCGTCGATAACTCTCTCGTTAATGGCCCGTGATGGTGGGTGAGCGGTTCGATGCGCCGCGAGAGGAGGAAGAGGTGGAGAAGGAGGAGGCCAGAGACGAAGGAAGGGGGAGGATACAGGGGGAAACTTGGGCTCGCTTTTATGCCGCTGGTAACTCGCGGCACACGCCGTTGGGTCATCGTGACGAACCTTCGTTCTGGACCGATGAAAAACCGTCTATCGCGATCATAGTCTCCCTCGAACAATACTTGTTTAGCCCGTGTTAACACTTCCGCTGCCATTTGAGAAAGTATAGTTCATTAAAAATCTTATTTAGCTTCTCGTTTAACCCTCGGGTTACGAAGCCAAATCTGAACTGATCCAATGTACAAATTGCAATTTAAGTTTGCTTAGAGTCCTGTTTCATAAATTTTGCACTGCTTCTTTGGATGGGAATTTCAATGCATAAGGCCCTATGGTTATTATTAATCCAGATATCGTCGTTCGACGGTTAAATAGTCATCTTTTGAAATTATTATTGGTTGCTAAGATTCGTCGAGATAAAGAATCGCGTCGATTGTCGGAGATGGCATGACAAAATAACTTGTCATCTTATCGAACGGCAGTGAATGTATTAATCAGAACTGCAACAATTTGAATACGTAACTTTGAAAGAGCAGGTCACATCTTGCCATCGTAACTGACCGTCGCTATCTCTACCAGTTCCTGATATATTCAGGAACATATATGATGTTATATATGATGTTAACACATTGACTGCCACTACGGTAACTTACGATTCTTGCCTTAGAGTTAGTATAATCGAATGAATAAACCTCTGTCTTATACTACTGTGTCACATTCGTGATCCTACAGCTGAAACTCGACGAACCTGAAGAAGGTAACGAGTGGATGGATTTGTAGTATGTAATTAGGGATGGTATTCAATTATATTATAGACAAAGTTTGATAAGGAAGCTAACCGATATAGGGTTTGAATGAAAAATAAGATTTTCTGCATTTGTTTCAATAATATTTATAGTTTTTGTCATCTAGGGTTCGGTTTCTTTTAAATAATAAAGGTATTTGTGAGGATATTCTTGAATTCTACAGATACTCGTCTGGCTATTCTTTTGAAACCCGTGCTCTGATTTAAGTGAGATGTCATGAATAGGATCCGAAACTTAAGGCATTTGTTTAACATTTTTCGAAACCTTCACCATTCCACTTTGCAAATCCATAAAATTAAAACATTGTCTCTTGCAACTAGGTAATGTTCGAGTACTATTAAGGGAAAATTTTAGATTGGAATTGACTGGGATTTGTGAGTACATATTGAACTTGATTTCATTCCTAAGTGTGGTATGAGATGAGCACAGAAACGTTTGTTTTATGTGGATTCTTAGAGTAGCTGTTAATCCTTTCCCTGTGAAGTTAAGAATGCTACAAAATAACCTGTGCATACATGTATATTTACGGAAAATGAAGGACAGATTTGTGAAATTATAAAATATAAATTTGCAAAAATAATATTATACATGTATGTATTTTTAAAAACGTATATTTATGAACGTAGCAACAAAAGGTTTATTGAAAGTTAAGATCGTTAGGCGCTACATAAAATTACTTTGTTAAATTCAGACTTCAGAAAGATACTACGATGCAATACAGAAAAACTTGTCGCTAACTAGGGGTCTACCACATTAACGTGGAAAATAACTAAAAGATGAAGAAAGAAAAATCATTCTGAATATCCTGAAGATAGTTACAGAGGTGTGGTATCCTTCCATCTCAGTAAAACTGCATTAAAGTAGTGAATGACAAAACTACGCGGTTTTTAAATCATCTTTCCGTGTACGTTCATGTTTTTACACTTTGCAGAAAGATTAGTAGAATTCTATTTGAGATTCCTAGTTAACGTATATTACGGAATTACTCATTTTTCAATTTTAATTAACGTCCTAATAAAAATCGATAAACAATGCAAGAAATATTGGAGCATGCTTATATTGTAAATAAAATAATTATTCTCGTCAAATTTAAGTATTAAAAAATATCCAAAAATACTTCTGCGATACAGCTAGGATGCCTTGAAAGGGCTCACTGTTGGAAATATAATTTGCTAACTTTTTACAAAAATTATTGATCAATTTCTCAACTACTCCCACCAATGGGATTACGCATTCGTTGTAGTCGGATCGATCAGTCGACCGAATCGCAAGAAAATATCCCACTTATGTAACAGTACCAAGCACTATCTGTTACTGGTTAGGTAAAAAATTACTTTTATCCCTTTTCCGCAAGTAAGGACAATTAGAAATCAAGTAAAGGTTTCAAAATATCTGAAAAGTACACGAAAAAACCAGCATGAGATCATCAATTCGTTAACAGAGGCACGGACGTCACTGTCCGTCGGCCGCGTTCACACCATTCCTCCGCTGTTAGAACATTTTCACGAGTTAAACACAAACGAATGTATAGAAATGCGAAATATTTTACTTGTGCCCTTCTACGTATTATTATGGGAAATGGAAAAATTCGAAGTCTGCGCGAGGAACTTCGATTTTAAAACTAGCGTCGACGAGGAGGCTACGTTGCTGATACGTCTAAAAATACACCATGATCCACCAGTGAAATTTCTGAAGTTGGTGACGTAGTTTCTGCGGTAAAATCGAACGATAAATGGTATCGAGAATAGTCAGTCGATGCACCGACGGCCTCGTGCGACCGCCACGTTTTTCGAGATTTCATTGATCTCGAAAATCGTGAGATACATTTGATATTCGGCAACAAACGTGAAGGATATTTTCGAATTCAACACTTAAAAACACCTTGACCGCTCTCTGTTATCTAGCATATACGAGTAAAGTTTCCTGAGACCACAATTAATATTCCTCAGATTTCAATTCCAGAGAACGTATGTTAAGGAAAAGAAAAGAAAAGAAAAAAATGGTCACGAGAAGCTTCCAAGTCGGTTTGTTCGGTCGATCTACGAAACCGGGCCATCGAATGTAGCATATAGAGAAGAAAGAAAAATCCTTTCCTTATCGCCACCACGCGATCGCCAAGAAAAAGAGCAAAGGTAAATATATGCCTTTAAAAACATCCCTTAGAACAGTCGGATTGTTGTCGTCGCGGTAACCATGACGACGCTGCCCCCTTGATGGTTGGTCATAACCGTGCCCCCACCCCCCACTACCACCGTCTCACCACTTAGTGAACGCCGTAGCCCTTTACCCCGCTCAGTGCAGCGCAGAGGCGACGCTAGGTTTTCTCCACAGCGCTGGCCAAGTAAAGAAGAGGCAGCCGCGGAGCCTCCGGTCACCTTTCTCCATCTCGTTCTCTCTCTTTATCGTGTACCCTTTCTCTGTCTTTCCGTCGTGTATATGCGTCTCTCCTTGGCGCTCTTGTTCCTTCTCTATCGTTTTTTCTTTCTCTCTCTTTCCCCCAACAGGCGACCCACGACCCACCGTCGTTACCACAGCCACCTCGATCGTTCCCTTGCTCCTCCAACACCACCACCCATCCGCGGCCACCGTCCTACCTCCTCTTCCTCCTCCTCCACCGCCGCCTCCACCTCTTGGTTGTGCTGCTGCCGCTGCCGCTGCCGCCGCCGCCGCCTCTACCCTCCCGCCCCTCCCACCACGCGCCGCTCGTCCCCAAGCCCAAGGAAACGCGGGATCGCTTCGAATTCAAACTACTGAACACGAGGTTACCACGCGTCAAATCTGACACTTCGGCACAACGTCGATACGTCGCCGTATCATTTTCTAACCGGCTTCGAAAACACCGTCGGCAACGTGAGACTTTGGTAGTTTTCACGAACGTCTTGCGACACCGTTTCTAGCGATTCGTCGTCGCAAAGAGACTGGGGCTATGATATACGCACGCGAATAACGATGATAAATAGGAGCTACGAGCAAAATCCGTTTTTATGGATTTTTCTTTAGATACTTTAGGATGGATGTTAGAGATGGCGAGTTACAGCCGACGGACGTATCGCGAGAGTTTCAGGGTATCGTTTACTGGTCAATTTTGAATCCTAAGATCAACAGCAACTCGTAAAAGTTCCAATCAACGTTGTACTTGTCTCTGCGGTTCGTGTGCGCCAGCTTTTCAAGGCGTTACGAGATAGGGTGGGTTGCAATTCCAAACTACGAGACGTTCTCTTCTGCGGCCAAAAGCGAGCCGTTAACAAAGAAAAAAAAAAGAAGAAGAAAAAAAAGAATCACACACTTTGAACACTTAACGACATACACGATTTCGATGGTTGAAAAATGATCGAAAACGATTAAGCATGAAATCTCATCACGAAACATCGAACGACATACAACCGCCTCGTAGCTGTGGTGTCGTGTTCACGTAACGCTCTCTTGGCTGGTCGTACAGAAACGTTAGAGGCAAGTCCCGAGCACAGATCGAACACAGTTTTTGGGGATATAGAAAAAAAAAAAAATTTTGTGAAGAAAGAAACTCGTAGCACTTCACTCACCTGACCAACGTCGCACCACATTATTATTTCGCTGGCACTGACGACAGCATCTTGGGTCGCTCGTGTACCATACACAGTGTAGCGCAATGGATTTTTGTTTTCAGTGAAGAAACAGTACGTAAAATCGAAGCTCCACCGTCGGTGTACGCTCCGTGAAACGCTTTTGTTCGTTTTCTCTTTCACAGTCTCACGAAATACACTCACAATAGCGGATTGATTCGTCGCCGTTTGCTTGTACCTCGAGTTACAGGATACCGACTGACTGGCTCGTCGGGTAACACCACACGATCACTTCGAGTGAACGACACGACTCTCACCGACAAACCCACTAGCGACTGGTTGGCCATGCAAAGCATTACTGAATACTCTGACAACAGTACTCGTCGAGTGCCGCCGCTCGGTTTTCCCCCGAGCGTGCGTTCGGCCGTTTCCGTCGAACCTCGGCCCACCTGCACTCTAGCACGACGGCACGGTACGCAGGGCCGTAACTTTGCTACCTTGTGCCTTCTCCTCGCTCGCAAGCCTGGTATCCGTGCTGCTTATCATGATTCCCTATTGTGAAATTTATGTTTTTCTCTCGTAAAAAAAAATGAAAACGTTCGTTTTATAATTCATACGAGAAAACTCAATAAAAGGACCTTACGATTTCATCGATGTAATGCTTGAAAATGTACGAAGAATTTCATGTTCTGGTCGATCATTATATAACCTATACGTTATGCACAAGGATTTGTACTATACGATTGACGATAGACGTACGTGTGTCAATATTTTTTTAATTTCTATGGAAAAAAGACGTCCTGAACATAATCCAAGAACGTTAAACTAAAGGATAGTGGGCTGTTCGTCGATCTGTAAAATTGTTGTAACGAAAACGCGACGGCTATCTTTAATGTTCGCGAAGAAAGTTTCAAGACTTTATTTTTGTACGCTATCGTAGCCAATGTAACGCGCTACTGTGCTGTTTTACCAGCGTAAAATCATGCCGCGCGGATTTTATGAATTTCGTTGCTACTGATGATTTAGAATTTAGATGTTTGATCGAAAACAAATTTTTTTTTTTATCCATTGCCGCCCTCCATCAACAATACGAATCCATTAGAGTGCTAGCCAAATTGTTTCGGTATATCTATCAATACGTATACGTATACGAGAAAATTAAAATAGTCCCGCGTTTCGATGATTTACTACGCGGCCGAATGGGATTTCGAGCTTGATAAATTATTTTTAAACGCCATTGTACATTGAAAATCGAACAGCATATTGTTGACATTCGAACGGCGGTAGATTTCGTACGGGCGCAAGGATGAGTTCCATTCACGCCCCATAAATTAATTGTATAATTGATATTGAATATCCTCGGATTGTTTATGCCATTCATGTTGTACATAGGAAGGAAATTCATTGTTTAAATGCATAATTTCGACATGTAATCAAAGCTTTTATACAAAATGATTTATATATTACGTTGATTTATGATACACGCGTTATGCTAAAAAATTGTAAGAATGATCGTCATAGTATGGGAAGGGGAGAGACCACGTGTCTACGAAACATAGCCAAGGAAGGTAAATGCGGCACATTAGAATTTCTTAAATATTTCATAAATAACAAAAGATTTTTTTCTATTTACGTTAAAATAAGGATGTTTCAGTAACATACATATATAAAGATGTTTCATTAAAATTTCTACTTTTGTTACCCAATGTAAGGTTATTATCGCAAATACGTTTTTTAATGTAAAATTCCTTATATTAACACTAATCTGAAAAATCGTTCTGCGCGAGAAAGTGCGCGCCGCACTGGCCTCGCTCGATGAAAGTTACAAGAGAACGGTTCGAAAAATTCGATCCGGCGCAAAAACTCAAAATTACTTGCTCCGTTCGGCATCGCTCAGAACTATTTCGTGAAGCTCGCACTTCTCGTACCGTTTATCAGCAAGTTTGTTAAGCTGCGCGGTCGAAAGTGTACGCTTCCAACGATATAAAATCATTACTAAAAACATCTAACAATATCACGTTCTAATTTTACGTTCCTCCAAATGTTGCAAAACGTATGAAAATTGACTAGAATTGTTTAACCAACTCATACAATACAATAAATACCATAATGAAAATATCCATATGTGTAACACTATGCGCTATAATGACAGTCATTAATTTTCCAATTAAAACTTTCCACTCGATGACTTACGAAATTAATACTACTTAAAATTTTTATTATTCAAATTTATGACGTCGATGGCCATCGTTTTTACACATTTAACAAAGTATAATTAAAAATTGTATCCGATTCAATTACACCTGTAATTATAAAAAAAAAAAAAGGAGGGGGGAAAGAAAAAAAGAATTATGAAAATTTTCAACGTGGCAACAATTTTTGAAAGAGTCAGGCGTGGAATCGACTTGCGGAGGTTGTGAAACAGGGAGCTCGAGACACCGGGGCCCCGGAGTACGAGGGAGTCAGCCCAGCGCCGTTAGCTTCGAAACCCGCCACTGACAGTCAGCCTGTATGCGGCAAGCAGCGCAAGACCGAGCGAAGGCCTCGGGTCTGCTCGCAAGCTAGCAACGAGCGTCAGCAGACAACGGCGCGGAGCACGAACGCCGCGCGCCACCTTCCATACGGCGAGCAGCCGAAGAAAATTCATCGTGAACATTTTTATTCGGTATCGTGTAAACGGGCCGCGTCATCGGCACGCGTCGATCTTGAAACGACTTTGCGCCGGACGACGCATCGTTCGTTCATCGTCGGTTCGCGGCAGCCCGTTGAATTTCGCGAATTTTGCACGACATTCCGTAAGCAGCTCGAGGGGAGAGTGTGCTCGAGGCTCTCTCGAGGAGAGGAGCGTATCGTGACGACGACGGCCAGAGCCATCGGCGAGAAGGCAGTCCTCTAAGCGAAGTCGTTTTCTCCGCGAAGGTGCGGTGAAAATTTCTTCCACCACGTCCTTCTCCTCTTCCACCTTGCCGTAGAAGCAACTTCTTTTCCACCTTCATTGTTGCCGGTGTCTTACTTACACGCATAGAAGTGAAACGGAGAGGAACTTCGCGCTTCTTGCCGCGGCGTAAAAATCCCCGGTGTCCGTAGCTCGAACTTCCTTTGATCAAGTCGTCGACGAGTATCGAGACACGTTTTCGAAACGAGCAGCAAAGAAAGAGAAAAAAGAAACAGAAGTATAGACCTCGAGAGAATGTCTTCTCGTTTGCGCCACGCGATCCACAACCAGGTCGGGTCGGTTAGGCAGAGACCGTTCTTTTCCCGCCAGATCGAACCAAGGACTGTGACGAACGGTTTCATACCGTTGTCGTTGGAATTTATGGTATTATTGAACAGGGAAAATCGAATTGCTCGTTATTACTGTTTGGATGATATTTACGTCTGAGGGAAATGATGAAATAGAAGGAAAGTGGGAAGTACGAGTTTTGAACTGGCTGTTTGTTGTAGGCGCGAGAATTCTGACCGCCGGTTCAAATCAGCTCACTCGCGGGCAGAATTATAAGGCAGGTGCGTGCAATTTTGTCGGTATATTAAAAATCATAAATCAAGAATTAGAATTAGACTTTGTAAAGAACAGAAGCTTTGGTTTCAGTTAACAACTACAAAGCGCTCGTGAACGATTTAATTAATGTGGCACCAGACTTTTACTTTGTAATATCGCCCCTGGCAGGTGCAAATTTCGTTTAAGAGAAACTATTAAGTACTTCAAATATTAGAATTGTGCATGTCTATTTTATATATGCAGACAGATGTAATACCTGTGAGGTAGAATACAAAGATCAGTGCACGAGGATAGACACGCGCGTGGCTTCACGACGGAAGTAAAGCGCCAGTCCGTTTTACGATTGGTCGAGCATTGCGCGACAGATGAATTGTGGCCAATGAATGTCCTTGCTCTCTGGACGAGGCCGCGACGACGTAAGCAAACCTTATTCGAACATTACGAACGCTTACGTATTGGCAAGCATCGCACTTGCGTGTTTATACGTTGCTTGAAAAATCATTCATGATTCCAGTAATATTGTCACTTTCGAATGATGAAGGATAGTTTTATGACAATTATACACCCTTTCATTTTATTGTATTATGATGGATTTTCAGTAACTATACTGAACATGACGCAGCACACTGATTTCAATGAACTTCATATGTGTTTTTAAGGGTCAATTCTCTGAATAGTTGCATGCGCGTACCACCTTTAGTTTAAAAGATATTCACGAAAATATTTGCAGTTTTTGAAATAAAAACAAAATTGAGTAACTTAAATTTAATTTACTAATCACTGGTTGCTCCAAAATTAGGAGTTTCCTTCCTATTTCATATATAATTTTGATGTTTTAATTTCGTCATGAATTTTAACGAACCGTGACAGTAATGGCGCCGCAATTTAAATTTCCTAAGAATTCCCTCATTAATAAATAAATAATTCAAATCGCAGTTCGTAGTGAATTAACTAACGGTGGAATTACGTAGGAGCATTAACATTATTTATCTATTTCTAACGTTTTTATGTTGGAATTTTGATCTTTTTTTTTTTCATTTTGACTGGAATGTTTTTTCCATTGTTCTGCTGTTCTCACGTTAGAATGACTTAGACTTTCCTACGATACGATTATTAAACTTTCTCATCTAAGAACAGAATGAGAACTAGACGTCGAAGGTAACCATCGGGTGGGGATAAGGAAACATGGCGGAATTCGCGGGGCATTTTACGATCCTCTTCGAAAGCTGCGACTCCTGTGCACTTCCGGCCTGGATTCTAGAAGCGCCTCCAGGCGGTTTTCTTTTCGCTTCCGCGCAAAGATAATTCAAAAACTGCTGAAAATATATCCGATCGCATTACCACTTCACTCCGCTGGATGTGTCAATCTTCTTGCTGTTATCTGATCGAATCAAAGCTGGTTTTATTATCAGGAAATATTTCTTAATTATTCCTAATTATAATTTTGTAGCGTAGTTCAAATAAAATATAAAATATTTTATTAGGTAAAAAGTAACGATTTGAAGATGTGTTTTAAGTTACAAGTTTTTCATAGCATCTAGGTGTAGATTTGAAAAGACATCCAGGAGAATCGTGTTACAATGGCGACTTAGGAACCGTAGATACTCGGAAACTCAGGATACTTCCCCCGCCGTTCCCTTGCAACCGGAAATTGCTCTACGAGCGCGTTTCCTTTCGCGATCCTTTCTCTGCAAAATACGATTTGTGCACATTGTCAAATAAAACACTCGGTTGTCTTATTTCTAATAAGGGAGGCAATATTTCAGAATTCACGATTCAGAAGCAGATTTTTGTAACAAAATTTGAATAACGAAATGTTAAGTAAATATAAATTGCATACCACCTGACGTTACACCTTTTAGATAGTGCAAATAAAGAGTCATTTTTGCAATAAAATGAAGTATACAAATAGTGAAATTATAATTAAATTAGAAAAATTCGGATTCTCTTACAGAGAGCTGCTCATAAAAAATACCACGCTATGTTAATTTTTAATGAAAAATGGAATAACAAAAATTGCAAATATACTTTCATACGTAGACGAATTTTGATAGGAAAAAATGTATCTATCAATTAGAAAGAAATTCTCAAAATTGCGATATTTTTTGAAGTGGTCAAAATGATCTAACTCTGAATTTCATATCGCGATATTACATAATGCAGTTACGTGTTCTGTCTAAATATAAACAGTTAAAGATAACAAAATCAACAGACAATATTCTTAATTTAATACTATTTTAAGAACTATTATGTACTCTACTATAAATCATTCGTTTTACCTGTTCAAGAATAATTAGTAATGTTTTACAGAAATTCTCCTCGTACTTGTTGGATTAAAAACATTTCGATCCTTTTCTTGTTTGACCAACTGAGACTGTCATTCGCTATCTATGGATGATCCTTCAAAATTCACGTTGTTATCCAATAGCGAGGCCCAGCAGTTGTTAGTCCTCCGTACCATTGAATTAAAAACACCTGTTAACACACGATCAGTTTTTCAGCGACACCCGAACGAGATCGACAGTTGCTGTATAAGTTAATCAAGTAATTTGACGAGTCCGCGCCTGCACGTGACTTCCGTTTATCAGGTTTCCGCACTAATTCTTGGTGGATCCGTGAGATTCAACTAACGCTCCTTTCAAAACAATTTTGCAAATGTTTCAAGACCAATTCCCGTTAATGGAAAATTTGTAGTTTTAGAGACGATATTAGAAAGGGATAGTCGAAAGCAATGATTAATTTTACTATAAGAACCCATCTTCTTTCGACATGAGCTTTTATCACGGATAACCATAATGATCAACGACTATTTAAATCTTTCTCGTGCGTTGAAAAGAGAAATGCTTACACTGACGTTACTTACTCAAAATTTGCATTCTAAAATGTTTAATGGTAGTGTAATTTTAATTATCGATAAGAATTGGGAAGGATCATGGAACTTCTTGTTTTTCAAATGCAGCTGTGCAAAGAGTGTTTGTAACCAATTCAACAATTTGACAGTCGTGGTATCGTGCCGTATTTGTAATTTGCTTCATTTCGTTTATAGTATTACATGTTAAGTATAATTTGAAAATTCATCGTTTTTCGACGTATATCGGAGAAACTCTTAAAATTGTAATCTAATCGATACTCCTGCTTAACACCTTGGAGGACATATAACAATGCGACCGATAACATTTTAAATATAATTTCCAACAAATGATTGTTCGAACTAAATTAATGATCAACGGGGCTAGCTCGTATTTAATTGACTGTTGTTATTTTTTATCGTGCGCTTAAGCATCTTTTGGTTTATATGTATACATGGATAGTAATCATGAAATTAAGATCGGACTTTAAATGTGACTTAACTTGTTGACCCTTTGCTTATTTACTCTGTTCTGTGATAATCACCAATTGATCCCTAAACTCGATAAATAATTTGTTCATCGCTTATCTTGACACTCTCAAGCAAAGTTTCTGACCTGCACTAACTCAACATCTATCGTATACAAACATCCACTTCTCTCGTTAAATCTGAAATTTTCAAGGACGCACGTCATATGCATAATAATAAATATAATTTAAATTTTTGTTAAAAGCTTATGAAAAAAAAAGACTTAACTAATTGCTCTATTTATTAATATAAAAATACTAATAACATAAGATATGGCAAGGTTCAAACTAAGCCAATTTGGCTTTCATTTTTCAAACGTATTAGTACATATCCTGCAGACTACCGACAGTGTACGAAAAGCAGTATTAGTACATGTTCCGTATACATTGTGTTAACGCATCAACAATAAATATTTAGCTTCGATTATCGCACCTGTCGAGAAAAACCACAGGGCAAAGAGATTCAACGCGAAACGATGAGCCAGATAACAAAGTGATAGCGGCACGGTGTTCAAAAGGGGCGGTCACGCTAATAGCGACCATCGTATCCTCATTACGAATTCCGATCGTGGGCATCGATAAAGATCGCCAATAAGATCCCCCCCTCGACTCTCCTCGGTACGAGGATCCCTTCCGCTTTACAAGTTAAGTATCACGAATTAATTCGCATCGAATCGTTCGGATTAGCCAGCCTAAGAAACCCGCCAATTTCCATTCGGCCACTGACGGACTGGACGAACGGTGTTTATATAATAGAGATCTTGAATCACTGGCCTATAATCGGTTCCGAACGTAAACAAACCGTGATAGTAGTATTCACGATCGTGAAGTTAGATTTATGCAAATCAATAAGCCGTGCCACGTTCCCGGAGTTGTTATTATTAGTCACCGCGATAAGCAAGGCGGGAAGAAAGAAACGAAGAGAAAGAAAGAAAAAAAGAAGAAGAGGAAGGAAGTCACGGTTGCCCGTGTCATTGAACGTGAACGAGCCGAGGTATGTGGATAATTATAGGAGAGACGTTTATTAATTCTTCACGGATCGATCGTAATACTAATTGAAAAGTGACGGTACGTTCATTCATGCGTTTCGCCGGTTTAACGCGTGTCAATAAAGCGACGAAACTTATTATTCATTAATTGCTCATCGTCACGGACGGTTGTGCAACAACGTTGGATCCCGGCGTGTAAAAGCTTGTCAACGACCCAGCGTCGCGGTTCTATGATTAATTAATTCTTAATAGTCGGATCGTTAATGAGGAACGTAATAGCGATACGCAGACGGAACAACGGAAATCGAGGCTAACACGAACGCGATCGCGCATCTTATCGTGAATGATAAGGCAGCCTTTAGGTGATGATAAGATTGCTCTCAAGTCCCGAGGCTATCTTGTTCCCAAGATTGTTCGCAATGATTAATTGATACTCGTGCAGAAAATTTTGTTATAAATTTTGAGCTTTTTTTTTTCTTTATTTGAAAAGGTTGATGCACAATACACAATGCGGCACTTATCAAATTTAGGCATTTTTGAAACGATACCGTTTTTGATATACAGGTTTGTTATTTCGCTTCGAAAAATAATTGCTAAGATAATGGAATAATGAAGTAGGTACTTATTCAGTATCAGGACGAATTTTTTAATATTAGGTATTATTGAAGTTCATTCTATTCTTTTCAGTCCGAAACTGTATAATTTTAATTTAATACTTCATTTACTTAAAGTCTATTGATAAGTTTTACGATACAGCTTTGATTATCAAGGATGCTCCTATAACTCAGTTGCAAATTAGATGTGCTATAATTTGAAGAAAATTGACAAAAGTTGGACTTATAACCCTTTCGCTACGGCCATTTTTTGGAATTAAACGTTTCAATGCGTTTGTATCATAAATTACTAAAACGCAACATCTTATTAGTAGCGAAGAGGTTAGATTTCGAAGTGATAGTGCTTTATCCCAGAATTAAAGTGTTCAAATGAAAATCATAGAAAATGAATATTGCAAAGAAGGAAAGCAATTACCTAATGCCAATAACATTTTAATTGAATGGGAGAGAAGAATGCAATGATCATATATTACAACTTTCGTCGAATTCTTGTTAAATTCTGTTCGGTTGTGAAAGTACGGATCGAGAACGAAAGTAAAAGTCAGTCAAAACAGAAGAAACGGAACGGATCACGTTGGATGGATGAGATTCAGCTAAATGCCGCTTCCAATTAATTCGCTGCCGGCTGAAGGGTCGACGTACCAAGGTAGGAGAATCCGTGGCCCCATAAAACAGAGCCTCGGCTTGCCTCTTCCTCCACCACCTACTTCGCGTTCCTCTTTCCGCCTCTTTAACCCTGACCTCCCGTAAAATACACGGAGAAAAAGACTTTTCCAACGTGTACGCACGAGCGAGCTGCTGGCCGAACTCATGAATGGACCCGCGGCTCTATTTACGAGCGTCGTGGCGACCTGCTGCTGCTTTTATCGTCGTTTCGAGCCACTCTTTTGCCGGCTTTGCCGCTTTTGGAGCCCGCCACGCCAACTCGGCGCGACGACGGTTTTATCCGACCAGATGCGACATTGGCAAACGATGCCTTCGCAGGATGATTCATCTTCTTCCGGGACGGACAATTTTGGTCGTGATTACTGTACGAAGGAATACTGTACGAAGGAATATTTAAAAGAATGCTCTGATATTTCCAAAATAAAAACGAAATGTAGTTCAAAATTCAAATGTAGTCGCTGTCTCAACAGTTCGCCAAGTGTTGGTTAAGGACCAATTTTATGTAAACGGATTATTCATAATATGTTCTAATATTATAGTTATAAAGTCTTCTTAGATCTTACAGTTTTATAAAGCTTGCGGGAATTGTAGTATGATTCGTTTCAAGTTATCCCATATTTTCTTCAGTCTTCCTTCGTGATTCATGTTACTAAACATTCAGTATCGTTTCCCTAGGTTCGTCACTACGTATGTTAAATATTTCACTACAGTTCTAACGATACGAATTCAAACAGACTCGCAAAACAAAACTGCAAGTTCTCCATCACCTTGAACTTTCTAATCGAACAGTCCCCGTTAATGCGTTTCTAGAAACAGTTTAACTACGTATCCCACCAACATTGTAGAACCGTGACGAAAGTAGGTTAAGGGAAACTGCTAACGGTACAAAGCATTTATCCCATTAAATTCGATTTCCATACCGTTGCCACCGTTCCTCCCAAGTTCATAAACCCCGCCGCCCATTTTTACGAGCTCCCACTTGATATCTGTTCCTTACCTATCGAGATATTGTTGCTGATTTTATTTACCGATGCGTATCGTAGTTTCTGGCAAGAAAGCATGGCACTGGAGGAAAGAAGGGCAAAATCGCTCGATGACCAACGGGCAGCAGCGTTTCAGGTATTCGGAGTCTTATAAAATACCATCACGTTCCGGTTATATTTCAATCCGGAGACGAGTGTTTTTAAGACGAGTCAGTGGACAGGGATCCACCGTGACCTACGTCAAATTTCACGGCTCTCGAGAGTTTGTTCACTTGGCACTTATCTGAATCATTATACTGGCGAACAATGGATTCATCGATACACTGGCACGCGAACACTACTAGAAAAACTCCAGTGGCAAAAGATGCCCCTAATTAACATGTTGGTTGCTGTGGGGGACACCGGTGGTGGATTCCATATTGTTTTGAGTTATTTTGACCCTAAAAGCAGAAAGCCTTGAACACCTTATTAATAAAGAAAATGGATTTGTCCCACCTTTATGATAAATGGCTGAATTAATCTCTGCAGTACCAAGTCTTTTTTTTTACCTGAATTTGCAAGGAAGGGGGAACTTTATATTTTCATAGAGCTTTGGAAAATTGAAAAATTCAAAATCTCGAGTTTCATAATTATGTTTTACTTCTAATTTGAAACTTGATATTGTGGCTGTATGTATTTAAGAGGCTATCAAACAGAAGTCTCTTAATCTGTTAGTTCCATAAAATGTGCAACTGTCAAAGTGTTAACAGACAATGTATCAGTTCTTATATCATGGGAAACGGACAGTCAATTATGGGAGAAAGATATCCCAAGCACGCGTAGAATTTGGAGCGATGCTGTTGAAAACGATGCCAGGATCCGGTGCCGTGACCTACGACAAATTCGACGACACCCGGCGCCTGTACACGCGCCGCTATCAGTCTGGATCATTAATGTATTCCGACGAACAATGATTCATGTCGCGTGCCCACACGATACGCCGAGCGTGTGCCTTGGTGGGGACGTACCGGTAACAGGAACCGAAGTGTCGTAAAACTAATCTCCCAGATACAAATTACATAATCCTCGTCTGTCACGTCCCTCTTTCTCCCGCGAACCTCTCTCTTTTCCTAATAAATATCTCCGCGGACGTATGAATGGGCGTTCGAGCGCCACGTTCGACGCATCATCGTTGACTTATTTTTCACTCTTCTCCTTGCGTCGAATCTTTGCCAAGACTAATATTACTAGCAAGATTTCTTTTTCTTTTTCAATTCCCATTTCAATCTCGATATTTTCGATCCTTCGCGGGACGGCAATTAACCCTCAAACGACGAATCCGAGTCTAGGTCAACGGTGACTTGTTGGAATCAATTCTTCTAGATCTACATTACGATGCACACGAAATTTATTATACCGGTTTATATGTCAGTGTATTTCATGATATGATTCACGTTTATGAAAATTATATTTTCAAATTTATTTACATTATTTAACACGTTGACTGCCACAGTGAAAACGGACGTGTGTAGTCAGACACGTTGAAATCCTAATTATTAAGAACATAATCAACTAATTTTCAAATTTAACCTTTCAAATCGATAGCTAGCATTATTAGCTTAATGATAACGCTATCCGTGGTTTGTTTCGTCATTTGTTTTGTTAATTATTTTATTTTGTTAATTATTTTATTAGGTCGGTCACCGGTGACCCCCGTGGCAGCCAACGTGTTAACTGCATAAAATTAATATTTTGAGTAAATCCTATGAAATTGCATTTATTTAAATCGATGTCTAAATAATTGGATTCTGTATTCTTTTGATTATTAAATTGCTTAAAAGTTGCGCTTAATACGACAGACATGTTGCATACAGATAGTAGAATTTTGGATAATAGTGGTTCTACTGTACATTTGTTCGCACTGTTCATTTGAGGTAAATTCTCAGAAGAAGCTACCGCAGCGAACGTGTTGGAAACGATGTCCCAGGAAGATACACCAGAGAACAAAATGTCCCATGCCTTATAAGTGCTCGATACAAATCACCCAACCCTACCCTGGCGTCATTCCTCTTCTGTCCCTTCGCCAGGCCACTCGATCCTTCCTGTTCTCTCAGTTTCTGTGCCTTTCCATATTCGTTCTTCCTTCTCTTTGCGCGAGCTTCCGTGGCGGCACGTTTGTGCACGACCTGCCTCAATGTCTCTTACTCCTCCTTTCCTCTCCTCTTTGCACCCGGAATCCACAGCTCGATCTTCTCCTTCATCAACAGTTCTCTCTCTTTCTCTTCGATGTCGCACGCGTCCATGCATTATAAATATCTCCAAATATCCCGCGTTCCTTATTCAATCGACCGACGAAGATGAAGGAGGATCGTGCCACAGAGAGAAAGAGAGACGGAGACCATCGAGAGACTGTTATTCGGTCGATGGCTTCCTTTGAGTTCCAACGTGTGCATGGCAGTGACAAAATACGGAGCAGATAGACGAAAACCACGTGGTCTGTCGTGAATCTTAGCGCTTTTGTTAACGCTTTTACGAACACTCATTTGTGGGACTTTTGACTTGTGCAGTTTTAGATTTCCTTTGGTATCCAACAAAATATTATTAATAGGATTATGTTTGAGAGTTTTAATTTGCAGAATTACTATTTTTTAATAATACTTGGGTTCGGTAGTTTCAATGTGACAGTCAAATTGTCAAACTGTAACTAATACTTGATAAAGTACATAAAAATAAAAAATGTATCAAATATCAATTTCAATCAGAAATTGCTTATATGTTTAACTCTGAAAATTTTGAGAATTTCAGCTAATGATACGAAATGACTTACAGTTTCCAATTTTGTTATATTTGTATCAAAAGTTATTCAGATCCACGTGACATTTCATT
This sequence comes from Stelis phaeoptera, assembly GCA_943735885.1. Taxonomy (NCBI): domain Eukaryota; kingdom Metazoa; phylum Arthropoda; class Insecta; order Hymenoptera; family Megachilidae; genus Stelis; species Stelis phaeoptera. The sequence goes on along the minus strand of OX030939.1, from coordinate 4,437,915 downwards.
GTTGCTTTGCGTACATACTCTCAGGGAAAGTGTCTGTCTTGTCGTGACTTGATGCTAATTGTTATCCTCGAGTCACATAAGAAAATTCAACAAACTTATTTGTCACTGATTCGTTCATTCCATTAATCTTGTAAATTTATTACACGATTATAAATCACAATCCATTATTCATACCCCGTAAAAAAAAGAGTAACAAAAAAGACCAATCATAATTAATTTATGTCGTTACATAATACGCAATCTCGAAGTCGAAGCGATTTATTCTTTCTTGATTCTCTTATGCAATTAATATCACTCTCGATGCAAGATATGTAGAGCTCAACGACTCACGCTGAGTTAACGAGAATCGAGTCGTTGAGATCAAGAAACGCGATTGTTTCCCTTTTTTTTTATTATGAAGCAGATCATCGTCATCGTGATCGATTCATATTTGCACCGAATTAACGCAACGAGTTGCAACTGCAGTCACGCGTACGTCTGACCACACATCGAACTGTTACTACTGCCGACGTTATCTACTTGTTTAGACTGCCGTGTTCTCGCGTTGTGTTTCTGCCGAAATAACGTTCTGATGATTACGGGGTCAAGGTTTCAGCTACGATGTATTACAAGATATTATAATATTAGTATCGGAATACTATAACAGATAATAATAAATTAGGACCATTGATGGAAAAAGGACACGTAACGCAATTTTGTTGCTCTTGATTTTCGTTCTATTTTGAACCATAGTATCCCTCTGATTTCACTTATACCACGAATTTTGACTCACTTGTACAAGGTATTAGGTCGAGGTTTACAGAAACATTTTTTGTGGATTTATAATTTTCACCTGGGTTTCTAATTACAAAAACTTAATAGTGAACTATTTATGGTTCCCAACGTGTTCAGTTTTCTAAATGGCTCCGACGTATGGTCATTGATGTGTATGCTACCATAAACGGTATTACAATTATAATGGTTAAAAATCGTATGTCTTCAATTCCTCGACAAAAACTATGACTCTTTAATATAGTCGAAACCCAACAACAACATCGTTGTTGTCTTTCTTTTTAACATCATTACAGAAGTCATCAAAGATCTGGGATATTTTTTTCAAGACTCGTTCGACGAAATCAATGCGATGAAAAGCGTGCACGCGAACTCGCGTTTATTTATGATCCGTGGATTGCATTTTTTTTTTGTTCCCAATGTATAAATAAAAATATACGATTGTTGACCAACGTGGTTAGTATTTTTTTTTTTTTTCAATGCCGTGGAAAATATCTCCCGTACACTCTGCCAGTTTTTTATTCTCAAAGTATGTGTATGTTAATTTCAATGGATCAACAGTTAGAGCGAGATAACAATTTTTCACTTCTTTTTTTTTTTTAACAATGACCAAACGATTTTCATATCAGTCCACGCGGTGTGGACTTTAAATCGTGCCGTTCGAGATGTATCGCCCGGCGAAATTTATATTTGGAACCGAGTAAAGTGTTTGCAAAGGTGAATAAAAAAGTAGAAACATGTGTGGATGTATTTTCTGTTAATTATAGAATATTCTTTTCTTTCGATATTCATCAGAGGTGCATAGCTGGAAAATATGTTTAAATTTGAATAACGCATAGGTTTTTTTCATTTCCCTCGTGATACCTAAAGTTGGTACGATTTTCGTAAGTTCTGTTGGGACCTGTTGCCAGCATTGCTCGCTGCAAACCGCAAAAATAAGCGATATATAAACTTAATATCATTAAATTCATCCACCGTCAAAAATATAATTCCTGTGTGCACATCTAATCTCCAGACCACGAACGATATTCTCGAATTTGTATTGTAGCTATTCTCTGTACAACGTTTCCTTTTTTTATTCCATTTTCACCTACCGAATATAGCCACACAGTTTGTCGAGAGAAAACTGGTTTACCTTATACGCTATAACTAAACGTAAAGAGATAAGAAATAAATAATTAATTAATCAGCATATACAGTAATTATCACAGCTTGTGTTTAGTGTTTTCAAAAATGTTTACTTTAACAACCTCTCCGCCAAGATATATATTTTTCAGTTGTGTCACTGCCAATGCCAAGCAGCAACACATACAATAACGGACCAATATTTATATTATACTTTCGGAAACAAAGAGATTAATAAGTATAAATAATTTATATTGGATAAACTTTATTAAACGACAGATATGAGATCTTCTTTCCTTGGACATTCGTGTTAAGTGAGCGGGGATTTTCAAGAACCGGAAGTTGGTGATAAGGAACGCGAGGCGTGCGTTCTTTTTTTTTTATCCGCGACCTGATTGACGGCTGAGGAGGAGGATTCGAAAACGATCGACCGACAGAGTATCGATCGAACTTAAGAGCCTTCGATTGGCGTACCTGCCGACAGAGGGCATGTCGCGAAAACACAGCCGCGTTATTCGCGTTGCGTTTTCACCTGACAACTGAATCGATCAAATTCGCCGCTCTTCACTCCCCCGCCCACCCGGCACCCCTCTTCACGTTCTCTTTCACCTTCGGAGAGAGACTTCGATCGCGCCGCCACGGCGACATCAGCGTTTCGCGTGCTTCAATGGAAGAGGATTTTTTGTTTTTGTTTTTTACTAAACGAGTCCAATTTGAAATGGAATTAAGTTTCACCCTTAGCCACCTACCATGTGTTTTTGCCACATAACCACCTACCACCCGTCCAGGAGACGTCGGCACATTATTGCCCTCCCTAATAAAATCCAATACAGCGAGAGGTTATCTAAAGTCATTACAAGTATTTTGAGGATTTAAATTTTTTATTTACATAAAATTAATATTTACTTTTATAACAATCATTTACGTTTCGTGGACTTCTTATTTTTTGAAGAAACAAACATATTTGGAAAATTGTTTGGTGTCTGTAAGACCTGTGGTAGGTGGTTAAGGGTTAAAATGTCTTAACTATGAGTGTAATGATCGAATTCTAATTCGACTTATATAAATGAATTCTGTTTAGTAACGTGTAAAGTTTAATTTGATTTTTGAGTAGTATAGAATTCTAATTACTTGTATGTGAAGCTTCGTTTAGTGTGTGAGTAATGAGATTTCATTTATGACTAGTATTCGAAAAGTCTGATTCGACTTGCAAGTAATATTCCAATTCCAAGTTGATTTATGATTAGCACTCGAACTGTTATTCCAGTAGAAATCGAATTTACTTTAACTTATGAATAGTATTTCAATTTCAATTCCCAATTCCACGTATGAGCAATATTCGACACCCACTTTGACTTATGAGTACTTTTTGAGTCTTCAATTAAGATAACGTGTCTAACTAGATCCACTCTGCATTACATATAAACAATTTTTGGAAGTCACCTTTTACAGGCGAAACAACTTAAGTAATCCACTTATCCTATGTCTACCTTTCTGTCGTAGCAATCTCATTTGAGTATTAGAAGGTGAAACAGGTACAACGTTATCGCTTTCAAGTGTTGTTAATCGATGGGTCATTGGATGATACTATTAAGTACGTTAAAAATTTCTAAAGCTGTTGTTGCAGTGGTCTCTTGAAGAAATAATGGATATTACATATATTTTTTTTTTTTGTTCAAATACATCTGAACAGTTCATTTCAATTAACATATTCACCCTCGCTACTAATTTGATATTATCAAATAATTAAAAAAGATAACGGAGAAAATTCTTTATGTCATTACATAATTTAGTTAGAAAGTAGCAATCGTATCTTCTATAATTTTAGTTGTCTTACTATATACGTCCATTTCCACTGACAGCCAATATATTAAAAATATTCGAACTAGCAAACGAAGCTCATGGAAGTAACGTCCCTTTAACCGCGATTCGTTAACCCCTCGAGCGCTATGATTCATCATTGAAGGTCTCCGCCATAGTGGCACAAATTTTTCCGCTAGTATCGTATATAGTATACGTCACAAGTATACGAATAGTATTATCACTGTTCCAAAATATGTTTTCTATATTTGCTTTTCTTTATATAATTTCCATAAGTGAATTTATGTAACCGTTATATAATACAATACAATAATTAAGGACTATTTTCTTTTTTTTATCATGATTGTCGTGGTGGTTGTCGGTGACCAGCGTCCCAAATTTTAAATACTCGAATAATTAATAAAGGAAACCAGAAGGTGGATTGCAGATAGCATTGATATTAAGCTAATAATGCAAACTATCAAATTGAAAGATCGAAGTTGAATATTAATCAGTCTTATCCTTAACTCGGGAATAGCGGTTGCTGAGTCGATCATGGCCGAAGACCTAGGAAATATACAATAATATTATGATTAAGGGTAGATGTAAAAATTTCGTATTAGTGAATAATATTAAAAATAATGACAGAAGCCTTTAAAAATGAAGATAGAATACATTAAAACATTGAATTTAAATTATCCCTGTTTCAAAAATTGACCGTGCAGGATTTAATAATAATTGTTAAAATCAGTGAGTGTGTATTTCAAGTTCGTGTGAACCCGGCTTTAACCAAACCGGAGGTTGACTCGCACTACTGGGCAGCTCAAGGCTGCCCGTTCGGTCGCATTCCAACTTTTCTACCGCGTCACTTCTCTTCTATGCACTGTGTACGTCTACTTGCACACAAGGTGCAACGGATTGCACGAACCAGACATGCGCTCGCATCTTCTTGCCACGTTATGTCGCGATATAGAATCGGAGGGTGTGCAGATTATATTCCCACGTGTTCAACCGTATGTAGAGGCAGTTTCAAATGAAATGCACTAAAGACGCATTATGCATTAAGATGGAACGAAATATACGGGCAGAAATTGTCAGAATCTGAACTGTTTGACAAAAGTGAAAACCCTTTCAGATGCTGTAAGTCTAATTTTCAATTTGCCCCGTGTTACCTATGAACAGTTCTTGGAAAGTAGGATTTGGAAACAGACGAATAGAAACTATCATTTCACACGATTTATTTATCAATAGATGAAGCTTTAATGACGAGTTTCACGATCATCCTTTCTTCAGCGAGGAACTTCATAATTAAGAATTTGGTTAATTGTAAGTTCGTCTGGAATATACATGCACACACCTGCGCACGATTATACTCATCCCTGGTACATTATATCACACCGCATATATCTTCTGACGCGTGTCTAGGTGGATTAAACTGGCGTGCTCGCGAGAGCTCCAATAATGATAGATACAGTACCGTGTGAGTGTATACCAACACACACACGATATCCTTGCTATGTTATATTATGTACGCGAGTATCTATGGACGTATGCCTGGCTGGATTACCTGGACATGTCTGCGGGTATATTCGTGTGTGGGAAGAGAAACACGTGCATGTGTGCATACCCCGTGCATATTCATACCCCCTGTATCGGATTATGTCGTGGATAATGTGTTTCTTGCAGATACTCGAAGAAGTTAACGTGACATGTCTGCCGGTATCATCTTTTCGTAATGTTACTTTTCTGTTTTAGTATGTCGAATTTTGTACCGTTTATTTTCTCAACGAATAGTGTCAGTTTGAATAAACAGTTGGTGGCTAGGGCCGCAATATTCGTGCGTTTTGACGTGGAGTGTCTGACAGAATTCGTTTATATACATACTGACAAAAGTATTTGAACGATATGGTTGTGAATAATGTATCGTTTATAAATTGTTATAGCATGTATTTTAGGGAGAACGATCTTAACACTTTCAGTCCGGGACCGAGCCAATTGGCACCCGACGAGATACCAAGGGGGTCGAAAAATCACTCGAACGTGAAAAAATATGTAATTTGATGCTCGGCTCAAAGTTTGCGCTCCTGAGCGCTCGAGACATCTAAAGAGTGCCGCCTTCTAATTTATGATTCGTGGCTTTTCCTTATCTCGACTGAGTTGAATCATGTTACCCCCAGGACTAAACGTGTTAATTAGGTAATTTTTTTAGATTCTTGAAAATTACTGAAAATTAAAATTATTATACTTACTGGGAGGATTTTCTATAATTTTCACTACGACCCTCAAGAAGTGTTAAGTATAGTATATTAATGTCGTAGCTATACGCTGTGCATGATAGGATTTCCTAGGGAAAATGGCGTCGAGGAGAAAGAATGTCCTACCACTCCAGTGTCACTATGTATCACGCATTTGGGTTAATATGCATTTCAAATGGAGTTAGTTGATTCAATAAATGATGGACTAAGTAGCTTAACGTGTCAAGGTATAATCTGTAGTAGCTTTCAAGTATACGACAAATGGTGAGGCTTCCTTTGCCTACAGCGCCATTTTTCCTAGAAAAGCCTACAGTACCCCCTAATGTACCCTAACATTTTCACCCCGTATGAACACACTTTTGTGATGTATATTATTCAAACGATACCCCAATAAATGATATCGCATTACGCTCAAAAAGTTTAAAGATTTATCAGTGAAACGTGTCAAACGATTTTTGTCGAAAGCCCCATCATTTTAGCACCAGTAAAATCTGTAAAATTTGTCACACGTCTAAAGACGCCAATGGCGCAGGACGATCAAATTTGTTTCAGCGCCTGTAGGTGGTAATAATAACGAAAGGGTTATATCAAAACAAAACCCCGATACACATCAGATCGCCTTCGAATCCGCGCACACCTCTTCACGTGAATGGAACACAAACGACCACGCGATCCTGTACACGTTACTCGATGTCAGTCCACCGTACGCCCACGCAGATGCAGGTCACTAGATTATATTATGTACAGCGTGGAGGTGGAGGAGGGGGAGGGCACGCGAGCGCGATCTCGCACATACACGTTCGCAACGAAATGAGGAGATAAAAGTCTGGCTACTCTCGGGCCGCCCTCATCAACAGCTGTCGCCTCTACTTGTTGAATCTGCTTTTCCTCGTCCTCAACCCTCCGTTGCCACAGGGGTAGCGACCCTCCTCCGACGTATCCCAACCCCTCTTTCCCGCTAGTCTGGTGTTCAACTGTCCGTTGTTTTGCTTTTCGTACGCCCACGCTCTTTGTTTCTCGCGATCGACACGCGGCTAACGCGTCTACCGCCTCCAACAGGACCGGAAACCCGATCCGTTCCCTGTGACGCTTCCAGACTATGCGATGGATTACCGTCGACGAGTTTCAGAAAATACACCAGCGTCCTCTGTGACACGCAATGACATTGGCGAACATCAATATAACAGTATTGTCTGCTCGAGTATCGCATTTTTCCCCGCCCAAGTGTCGCGAAGTTATACCCACCGATCTCGACGTGTAATTTGTAAACGTTTGCGACACACCCGTGAAACAGCTGACCAAGATTTCTGCACCACTCGTTCCCACTGTTTCCTCACGTTTACGTCCGATGCGCTCGAGGAGTTAGCAATTCCTGGAATATTGCTTTCCTGGATAAATGTCGCAATGTACAGCCGAATCTGTGACACTCGGGTGGATAATGCTATACGTTGACGATTATTCGTAACTTTGATGCTTAACACATTGAATGCCACGTGGGTCATCGATGGCACACGGTGTTGAGCATAAGTATATCTTTAAGTAAGCAGAAAAAAGACGTTCTGGAAATAATGAAAACAAAGTGCAACAAATATAGTACAATAGAAATTTTCAGTAATCAAGAGTTACAATTGAATTTATTGTAAATCAAAAGTTTCATGTAGCACGTAATGATATCCACAATTTTTCTTCCTGTTTGTTTATATTAACGCGGGCTTGAAAAACGAAAAAGAAATGAAAAATGTTGTTCGATATAATAAACGTCGATCTTCATGCCCTTTTGATATGACGTAGAACTCGATACAGTATTTGACACATATGTCTTTTTATCGACAATCGTTCACTTTGAAGGGGCGGAAACAGCTCTTGAATTTGCAGTAGCATACCATATTTTGATGAATATATTGGAGGTCATTTGTTGTAGAGAACAAGCTTAAATCTGTGTACATTTGTGTAGCCAGATTTCCAGAAACAGTTATTTTTTATAAAATTGTAAAATAGTTAATAATAAGATAAAAATGAAGATTTCAATTTATCGGTATTATTGGATGAAAAGTGTTTTATATTTTACCAGATACGGGGTGTTTATATTTGATACATGTATTAACGGCTAGATTCTAACCTAACTTAATCCAAATCATTTTTAGCCAAAAATTTGTACTAAATTTTAACTATGTCCTTTCCTGTCATCCTTTGTGTATATTCTTTCTTTTCTATTAACTATCTCTGTGATTCTATTAAAAATTTAAGATTTAAGATTTATTATGGGACAAATATCGTGTCTTTGAATCTTTGAATCTCTGAAGGTGTTTTACCACTTTATGAAAATGTAGACAATTTGGGTTCCGGAAGGTTAACGTAGAGCGAGTGCAGAATAATGTCGCGATAAATTTCATTTAATTCTACTTTTCCCTACGGTTTCACAAGAACGGCGTCAAGGGTCGTGCTTAACGCACAATACCCTTTCGAATTCGAGTTTTGAAAGTTCAAATGTTCGTCGCTCCTTGAGCACAATTTTCAGAAGTTAAACTCGCCCTTTAACTCTCACCCCTTATAACGAAATAGTTTCTCGGTATAAAATTTAGTGACCGTGCTCGCCAATTTAACTTTAAATTAAATTTATATCATCGAGGGTGAAAGAAGTAGCGGGTACTCTTAACTAGAAGGAAAAGGCAAAAAAAGAAAAAAAAAATGGACGAAGGAGAAAGAAAATGTTGGACAACGTACAATTAAGCACAGTTTCATTCCTGTGGAAAAATAATATTTTAAATAAAACATTTAAATTTTATTACTTGTTTATTTATTTAGGAAAAATATTTCTGTTGATACCTTAACATTTTCCAAATATTTGAGATACATCGTTGGTGCTAATTTGTTTAACTTATTAAATGCGACAATGAAGAACGTTTCATTTTCCAACTCAGATTTTTCATTTTCAAAAAGCCACTAGAATTACCTCAGGTTTCTTTATCTTAAATTACAAGATCTATTAAAATGTCTTTTGTGGAAATATATGTTGATAGCGTCTATCAAGATAAAGACTTACTGCAAGTATCTGTTTCATTCCATGATTATATATTTTCAATTAAATGTTCGTGTACGTAAAATGTCGGTATTTCCGGTGTTAATGGTCGAATAATGGTCACATTTGAACGCAATCGTGTCGTAGCAGTGACGAAGGAAGATGGCACTGTTCTTCTGGTATTCTATCGCGAATTTCTGGCTCGTGTCGAAGTAGGGCATCCCGTAGAAGCGGAACATATCTGACGTTTTCGTCGTCTCGCTACGTTAGATCGAGCCAAAGTGGCTCGCGCTATTTGGATGATACCGGCGCAAGCGTGCACCGTTTTTCGCAGCTGGCTTTCGACGCATGTGCATCGATTATATACGCGTGAAAAATTCCTCTCCTCGAGACGCTATTCTTCTGACTCGAGTCAATTCATAAGCAAACAGTGTTCTGTTACATAGATAAGAATCGAAGGAGTACAAAGGAAGCTGATATCAAAATCGAACCGGCTTTGAAAATTCTGGACGAAAAAAGCCAAATTCAGTATCTTATATTATAAGGGCGTTGATTGGAGATAAAACTGGGGTCGGAAGTAAGAATTTTACCTTGGAATATGATTTTGTAGGAATAACTGTTTAACTTTATGACAGGCAGTATTCTATATTTATTCGACTAACAATAAGTTATAATTAGTGAAAGAAAAAGTACAACTTCTGTGTTCATGTCAAATTATATAAAATTTATAATGCTCAATTAAGGATTACTCTGATCGATCCTTATTTTCCATTCATTGTAAAATCATATTGAAAAGAATGAAAAAGTTTGAACCAGGATCTTATACTTCATTCTTTATATTCACATGTAGACGATTATAACAACACTGTTTATCAATAGAACATTATTTATTTAAAATAAAGTAAATAATAACTGCCCTTCTCAAAGAACATATTATAAACCTCCATTTCTTATACTCGTATCTAGTTATTTTTATATCAGAAGTACAATACAATATTTACTGAACGTGTCGACAAATTTATAAGTCACATCTAACGATTCTATTCAAATCTACCTATACATCGATCTTTCGCAAAGGATTAATAAATTTCTGTCAAATCGAGATACATACAAGAGAGAAAGATTCGTGCGCTGAGCCATGTTGCACAGACAAACGGAATAGGAATTCCCGCTGAAACGCAAGGGACACACACGTGTTGACTGTGAGTGAGAGGTGGCTTCCGAAAACAAAGGCCAGGAACAAACGCGAGGAAAAAGGATGAAAGGAGGCCGGAGGTGGTCGCGACGAGGAAGTACGCTGGAAGTGGAAAGTTGATTTACGTACTCGGCCGATCTTGACCCAGAGTTCGTTTTTGCGTGTACGTGTCCACCGAGGCCGTATATATACGCGCGCGTGTGTATACGTGCGCGACACGGGGGGATTCCAGCAACGCGCCATCTATCAACCGGCCCACCTGCTGGCGGTGGCATTGAATCGGCAAATAGACAAAGGAAATCTCGCCAGAAGAGAAGGAGACAGAATGGTAGAAAAATAGGGGAATGTGCCGGGAACGCGTGCAGGGGTGAAGAAGAAAAGTTTCACTCGAAGTTGCGGAATCGGGCGAGACAAAAAACAAACAGAATAACGGGAAATTGTGCGAACAAAACGCGACGCGTTTGTCAACTACTTTTGTGATTCTGGAGGTATTAGATGTCAATTAGACAAATCGAATATGTGTTCAGACCAAGAACAAGCCAAGCGTTGCAGGTAGTCCCTTCAGTTCAACCCTTTTCCTTTATAATACCGTGTCATTGGTATTATCTGTAGTTCAAATGAATTTTAAACTTAATTCTAATTATGTAAGTTGCACAGTCGAGGACTGTTAAATATCACAACGTGGATGGGTCTATCGACACTTCTCATTTCCGATTTTCCAAGTATTATCTTAGGCTGCAGTGCTGATTGAAATGGGTGTACCTGTATTTTTGGCCATTTTGTGAAAAGAGATGTAAACTGCCTGCAGCCTAGGTTAGGCTGCCTAATAAGGTTGTCCAATAGAAAAACAGAAAGGAGTGTACCTGGAAAATAGTACGAATTATTAAATAGAAAATATCGTATTTGAAATAATGTTTTCAACGTAAGATTCATCAGGTGCATTACTAGTTCAATCACATAATTGTGTCAAATAACTTTCTCACTGTAAAAATGACAAAAACACAGTTGTCTGAGAACAAGATTTTTGCAGATACACCCGTTTTCAATTAACACGGTAGAGGGAAATCCTCATTAAAAGTCTATAACGAAGACCTAGCTGAAGATACGTTTAACTTCATCCATCATGTTCAAGTCTCGGAACGATCTTCGCGTCACCTCGACACAAAGTCTGCGTCTGTACGTGGATCCCGGAGAAAACTGGAGGAACCGTGGCCGAAAGAAACGGCAGAAAACGTTGAATCACTGGAGCAGCGCGCGAAATTGAACGAAAAAAAGAAAAGAAAAAAAGAAACGAAGCAAAGATACAGCATGTTTTACGATGGGAGTGTCTTGCGGCTGACGGTGCCGGTTGCTCTCTCGGGGAAGTGTGTCGACCGTCTCTCCCGTTCCCTTCTGGCCCGTCGATTCAATACACTCTCCGTGTGACTCACAGTTAGTGATGGGATTGATACGATACATATTGATGATACTCAAACAATTCAACACCTAAGTATGGTAAACTGTACGATGATTGCCACTTTAACCCCTTAACGTGCCGTTTGATCGAGATTATTCTTCGTATGGACACGATTTAACTTTCTTTCATAGGTTGACGTGGAAAACTTATTTGCTTTAGATAGGATTGAATTAATCCTATTGTACACTTTGACGTTAAATTAGCATGAGGTGTCAGACCCTTCATTCCAAAGGGTTGCAGAATATACGGGTAACCATACATTTAAATTCAAGCTTCGGTATTCAACAATGTTCGCATTAATTTTTATTTTAAATACATGGACGGAGGTTCAGAGTTTTCGCGGCATTTTCATTAGAATATAAAAATCTGTTGATTGGAAACATAAATGCGTGGAAATTAATTCGTAGACAAAGAGGAACGATGTAAATCAGTTGTTTTGGTTAAAGATCATTAACTATAAAATAATCTGTAAAAAGAATAAAAAATGGTATTGAAGAATTAACTTTAACACGCAGTGAACGAAACTGGCTCTCAATAATTGACACATAATGTGGAAAATAACATTGAGTTGCAGTAATACAAGAACATAATAATTGCGGGTAATTATTGTGAGTCCTGACTGAAGATGTGAGCATCAGTACTTGGTGCGGTATCAAAATTGATCCAGCTTACTCTGATGTAGGACAAAATCGAAATACAATGACATTTCGAGTATCGAGTATCGAGTTTAATGGAGATTCTATGATGATCAATATCTCTGAGATATTGATTTTGTTAAAATAAACATGGCTCAGTTATTTATAAGTTTTATTGCCACTTTTATGCAAGATATCGACACTTTCTTACAGAAACATTCAGTATTATAACTACATTCGTTGTTAAATATTAATTGCACTTCTAAAATGAGTCCACAACTTTGCAACATAAGTAAAACGATGTCCTCTGATTAAATCTATTAATCATCTCTCGTCGAATACAAAAAGGAATATCAAATGTCAAAAATTCCACGAAACGGGACCATTCACAAAGAGTTGAAAAAAGAAAATTTGTATACAACACAAGTATTTTACGTTTTGGTGTAAGTCCTTGACTTTCCCGCAGGTATCGAAGCGGTATCAGTCCCAACGCTACTTACAGTGGTCGGCTAAGTGTGCCAGTTGAAGTTCTCCTCTCTTCCTCGTGCCACGACACGCGGTGTCCTCTTCTTTATCCTCATTTGCGAGCCCGCCACTGGCCAATCGCTAACTTGGCCGAGAGACTGGCGCGATTTTTCGAAAGAAACGAAAAAAGGAAGAGGAAAAAAAGCCAGAAAAGGTGGCAACGACATGGTCCGCTAAGCCGTTCAGAGAAAGAGGCAGAGACCGGAGGTGTGGCTGTGCATCGGTAGGCAGATATGTGCCGACGATGAATGTTTTGCAAGTTTCCGTCGGTTCTCTGATAAACGAGCGGACGTTCGCGTTAGAAAGGCCGTGAATATGGTATTTTAATGAATTAAGGGGTTACATACCCTTCGACCGTAAAGAGAAAGATTCTTCCCAAGGGTTTATTCAAGAAAAAATACTGGATGGGTTCATTTGATTTTTTTTTCTGTTGGAAAGGTGAAAAATTGTTATATGAACAATTTGTAGATCATAACTGTGTTGTTTGTATAATTCGGGTTCTCGCAATGGTCTGATTTGAACATAGATGGAATTTTTATTCGCAAGTTGTTATATCGAAGTAGATACCACAGTAATTCGAAATAGGTGCTATACGAACTCAAAATTAATACTCTAGTAACTTCAAATTCTGTCGTTCGGAATAAATACTTCAGTAATACGAAATTTGATAGTTTTAACACGTAAAGCGCGACGTCGAACTTTCCGTCAGTCGGCGTCAGTCCCTGGAAGTTTCCAAGTATCAAATTTCTAAATTTTAAGTTTCCAAAATTCCAAATTTCAAACTTTCAAATCTCAAATTTCCAAATATCAGATTTCTAAATTTTAAATTTCCAAAGTTTACACTTTTCGTATGGACGGCATCGGTGCGTGAGACCGGCAGTGTCAAGGTTAAAAAATAAATGTTGTAATATAATACAATATAATTGAGCGCTCGCTGCCGGCTGAACAGAAAGGACAGTAAAATCGGCGTCGCGCTCAACGTGTTAAGTAGGTGCTCTACGAATTTGAAAACACTAATCTACTAATTCGAGGGAAAAGTTTAAAGCATCGAAGTAATTATCCCCTTTCAATCCAAGTGTGCTTTCTAAGCTCAAACTGCATCGAATTCGAAAAATCCAAACATAAACTTCTCAATCTTAACATTCCCAAAAACGCTTACCAGTACAAACCATAAAAAGTTAATCTTTATTGTTCCGAATAATCCATATTACTATGTGCCATAGTGGACATGATTTCTTCTACAGTATCAGCCAACATGTAATTGAAAATATTAACGAACTTGAAGGGGTTGTCGTTATCTTGTTACGTTTTTCCTAGCTGAACGGGATGAGAAAATCGCGGGAAATTCAAGCGTGGCACCTGTGGAATTCGATCGTAGACAGGAGATCAGGATGTAGGCGGTGATCGGGGAATCGTCCTGACATACCTGGGATCCCAGAAACACCAAGCCGTTGTCGGCAACTTCGTACGACCTTGACTCTTCAAGAACTTAACCCGGCCGAATGATATTGAACGTCGAAGGGAGCCATGATCGCAATTTTCAGATTTGTTGATTGGAATCGGGCTGACAGCAATATAAAATCCCTTTGGGGGTAGAAATGTCCGACATGCTTGCAACTAAAACGTTTTATTCCATTTGTCTATTAAAATTTTAGTCGATGAATTTGAAACTAAGGAGTTAACATTTTCATGCAGAATTATTAACACGTTGACTGTCACGATGGTCATCAATGACCGGCACTCGACATTTTTTACTTCAAGTGTTGAAATAAACTGCAGATAGCGTTAATATTAAGCTGATAATGTTAACTGCCAGTTTGAAAGGTTAAATTTGAAAATTAATTGATTGTATTCTTAACACTAGAACTACTGACGATTTATTTATGCTTATTTTCAAGTTGAAAATAAAATAGAAAAATAAATAAATATGAAACGAAACATATACTAGCATATACGGCAAGTCTTTATCTTGAAGGTAGTTAATGAATATTTTAATAAAAGCTACTTAATCAATTACGGGATTTAAAATAAGGAACCCTCCACCCGTCATTTTGACGGGTTTAGTAGTTCTAGTGTTAATAATTAGAATTTCAGCGTGTCTGACTACATACGTCCGTTTCCACTGTGGCAGTCAAAGTGTTAATTTCCTAAAAAAGGTATAACAAATAAGTGAAATTAAATAACATCTACCATGAATCTAGAGGAATATTACAGAGTCTGTGAACCTGAGGTATAAGACTGCGATTACGCTATGTTTATTTTATAGCACTTAATTCGCGCCTTTTTAATTTTTGCAAAGAAAAGCAACTTTGACTCATTTGATCTGCGGAATACAATTAGTCTTGTTTCTTGTTAGCAGAATGTAAGAATTCTAATGGTGCTTGTTCAAAATTCTACTTATACAAACCGATCAAAAATTAATATTCTTAATAAATATCATTGAAAGATATGAATTAGTTAACGCAACATGAAATTCCTGTTGGAATAGTATAACACAATTACAACTTTTTATTTTCTTCGGGACGATGAACTTCTATTCATCTTATCGAACTTTTTAATGTTCAGGTTAGAACTGAAACAATTTGTTTGGATTCGAATACACGTTTGTTGGTTTTATGAAACACGGAAGGACCCTGATGGATCCTCTCGCGAACATTTTAACCTTGGCCAAAGGCTCTCCCTTTCTCCTCGTAGCCTCTTTCTACACGGTGACCTATTTAGGCATGGGCAAGGTCGTTTAGTCTCCCAACGCGTTCACCACAACGAGAACCTACCTGGTTGTATTATCATTCGAAGTTGCATAACTCAGGCATTGGTAAACAAAAAGCCTTTTAAAATTACAGACTACCGAAAGAAATTACTTCTATCGTAATTTGTTCGTTTAACAAGGGAAACTTGCATCAGTTACAATTATCTCAATAGTATTTTTCAATCATAATAATTAATAATATTATACTTATAGAAATATGGAATTTTTAAAGAAACCTAATTTCTGAATACGAATCTAACGTTTGTACTTGATTATTTTTCTGCTTTATGTTCGTACTAATAAATATACAATAATTATGGAAATGCGAGCCCAAGTAGCCGACTGCCTACATAAAGATTAATTTAGATGTGAAAAACAGATTTTCATTGACGATCCATGTTGTATCTTCTTATATTTCACCCTAAATAATGGATTGGATGATTCATCCCGTCTCCCTTCCCCGAGAACAAGCATTTTTCCCTCATTGATCTTCGCAGAACTCGAGTTTTTTCCAACGAAACAATCGCGATCGTCCGATTCTTTGCGTATTCTCGTTACGTTCGGGCGGTTCCAGAAGCTCTTAACATTGGCGTCATGTAATCCTGCAGCCTTCGTCGGCTTCAAGGACCTCTGTTGGCCGTTCGATCACGAAGAAGCCGAGCCAAGGACGGCTGGCTAGGCCGAAATCTCGAAATCGTCACAACCGTTGCTTCTATCGCTTTTTACGATTCTTTTCCATACTTCAGCAAAATTTGCAATTCTGGGGTGATTTTGATCTGGTTTCTAATATAAACTTATTTTCAAATTCAGATTTTCTGTACGATAAACTCCCAGGGTTTTGTCTTAATTATATATTCGACTGTACAAAGCTTCCGGTAATCAAAGTGTAACCACGTGAAATGCAGCTTCGTGGTTTCCCGCAAACCGTAGTTTTTCGTAAATATCGACAATAACGCGATAAAGCGGGACCATTAAAAACAGCCAACGGTACAGGAAGTTGTTTTCTCACGGTACAGAGGCGCGTCCACTTCGTGTGGGATGTGTGTACGCGCACACGTTGCCACGCATTGAATCGCAGAATTTCCACGAGTTTCCCGCGCAAAGTTTCCTCCGGCTTGGAACTCGTTTGATTAACAGTGGCTGCAGCGCGGTCAGTAGAACGATTCTGTTGGTGGTCAGACTCGGACTTGGGTTTGTACTACAACCTATACATAGTCCGAACGTTCTCCTCCCTTGCGAGCCTTGTGTTCCAATTAGAAGGGAAGAAAGAGAAAGAAACGATCAACGGAATTGCCGAAGCAATATGTTCAAATCGATTAATTTCTGTTTTTAACCCCTTGCCTTACGATGTCTTGGCACGGCCTAAACTCACACTTGTGTCACAATTATTATTGATTCAGTCAAAAGTGGTTAAAAGTAAAGTGTGTATAATATTTAAATTTTCTTTATTTATCTTCACATTACCAAAATGAATATTTAGCTCTGACGAATTCAGGTCACCACCGAAGGGTTCGTTTTAAAAAATTGAATACGTACTACGTACTTTTAGAGCAAGACTAGACTGTTGTTTCTATTATGCGATGAAGTATCGGTAGTAAATTTATTATAAAAAAGAAAATATGACAATAAACAAAGAACGCTAAAATCTGAATCTTTTTTCAAATTCGAACTTTGATGAATTCGTTTTCGTTAGTTTGAAGAGTTCGTTGGCAGCGCGGTAGAAAGAAGGAAGATTAGTAAAGAAATATTTGTTTAAATTCTACGACCATTTGTTGAACGATTATGAATGAACAGGACAGGTCTGTACCGTCGACGAATTCGTAATTCGTTCCGTTATCGATACTATGCGGTCTGATAATTAAATAATGGGGTTGACGCTATGCCAGACAAATTAATGTCCCTAGTCAAGCAGCGAGCATTGTACTGTTGATTTTGGACCCTCTCTCTGGCGCAAATATCGCTTTAATCTCTTCCGTCAGTGTTTACGGATGACTTATCTCTCGTTTTCCCTCTGCCCTGTGACATTGAATGCTGATCAACGTGGATTCTTATAATAAAAATTATTTCCAATTGATTATTCTAACATTATCTCATTTTTCATTAGACCTAATTGCATTCTGACCAGGTTGTGTATCGCTTACATTGAAATACTATTATTTTTTCGATTATAATCAGTTATAATAAGTAAAATAGAAATTATAATAAGTATCTTAACATTCAAACTTCATGTAATAAACATTGACATGATTTTATAAGTTAACGTTTATAGAGGGTGTGAAGATTTATGCGTTGATACTTGTGCACCAATGTCGAGTCGTCGGGTTTGTTTAGTAAAATTAATATATTGTGTATAGAACGAAAGGATATTTCATGCAGCGATCAGTTGAGTATTTTAAGGTTGTTCTAAGTTCATTTCTAACAATATAACGAAAGAGTAACTGGAAGATAATATTTACCCGCCGCTTGGGGTCGTTTCACTCTTTTCAATCCAATTCTTTCTCCAGCCGCGGGCTCTTCAGATTTAATTAATTTCTAAGGTGTGCTTGTTTGTATGTATTATGATAACAAGTGATTTAAAATGTTTCTAATGAAAGAGATTTAATATCTGAGGAATATTTTCTTTTCGTATTAATGTTTTAATATAATACTTATCTAAATTGTGTCAGTAGATTTTTCAAGATGATTCGTTGAAAATCAACTAACGAGTCTGGTCGTCGAAGATTCGTCTAACAGTCAATCAGGATAATAAAATTCGAATTGTATATTATTAAGCGGATTTGGAATACTTATAACAGTATCCCAAAATAATCATTTTGAAAATTAGCATGTGTTTCTTCAGAATTGCAGATTATAAATCTACAAATTATTCAATAGTCAAATTCACCATCGAACATCGAATCTAATGATACTTTAACCAACATCAGTTTCTGTTCGTGATATTCATCAGCGACTGAAAGGATGAAGGTGTTCAATTCAGGATCACCTATTTTTAATACAAAGTAGAAGGAATGTGGGACAAAGTGGTTCAAATTCTGAAACAAGTGGCACACAAGGTCCACGTGACATCGACAGCGGTATCGTGCGGAAAAAAAAAAAAGAAAAACAGAGAGCCATGGATGGCCAACGAGAGAACACGAGGTACAATTAATTCGTTGGCCGGTCTAGCGTCGTATAATTTCTGTTTAATTCGTTAGCATCGGTTCACGAGCGTGTGCACCATGAGGATGAATCGACGGCTCGTGCACCGGCACGCTGCAACTGCAGTGCGGGACTGCGGGTGTTGCATCCGACGAGGTGGTGTCGGAGGCTTCGCCAGCCGCAGAGGCCTGAAAGCTGTGCGAGCGAGATACGCTGTTCGGCGTGTCGACGAAGACAGACCAACGAATGCAACAGAAGGACAGAGAAAAGTCCCTAGGAAGAAGACAGACGTGGAAAGTGGAGGAAGAGAAAGAGAGATCGAAGGAGAGAGAGAGAGGCGAGCCACGTGGTTGCCAGTTCACGTCAACGTTGTCACACGCAGAGGAAAGAGAAGCACACTTCTCCCTTCGTCTCCCTTTACCACCTTTCTTCTTCCCCTTTTTATTCTCTGTCCATCTTTATTTTTTTCTCGTCTCGCTTCCACTCGTTCCACGTCTCGCGCAGCCGGCTCTGTTCGACGAATCGCGCTCGTTGTTTCTCTTCCTTTCCCTAACACGATTGTCTGACCACTCGGTCACCGTTTCTCCTTCGAACCGGCTCTCCCTGCCCTTCTTTTATTTCCCACCCATCATCCTGCGTCTCTTTTACGCTTTACTCGTTGCATCTATCTTTGTTACTTTTAGGCTCGTTTCTCCGTCTTTTTTTTTCCACCATTCTGTCATTTCTCTCGCGCAACGCGCGATCTGGCCCGAAACAAAACTTTTTGACGTTTTTCGCGCACCCACCCTAGGAATATGGACATACGTCAACCACGTGTGTGGGGAATGCGCCAGGTTCGTGATGGGAGCACGCGATTGGTCGATCTGACCGACCAATCCTATTTCGTATTGTTAGGAGCGGGGATAGGTTGGAGGGATGCTGCGTGGAAAGCACCGAGTGGTGTGGGTGGGGGAATCTAGCGGGATGAGGGAAAACGGGGAAGAACGACGAAGCGCAGGGCCGTAAGGCGTCGGGGGGGTTCGCGATCGAAGAAAAAAAGCCCACAGCCTCGGATGGATCCGGAAGTTGATTAGGAGACCGTCGATACCGGCGAATGTATTTTTATCTCGACTGAAACGTAAATGGCGTGAAAGTTATTGAGCGCGAGCGAAATCGTCTCGGGCGTTGCTTCGTTAACGAACGAGACGAGCACTCGAGGAAACTTAATTGAGTTTCCCGGTTCTGCTTCTATGATAACGATCGTTTAAAAAAGAAAGAAAAAAAGAAGAGAAAAAGAAAATTCGATTGAAATGTTAAAGAAGGTATGCGCATGCATGATAGAACCTCATCTTTTAAAGACATTAGTCCTAAAAGTAGTCTTATGGGAAATTATTTTTCGTGGAAAAAGGAGTTTAGTTCTCTCGTAACGAAGCTTGACGTACGGCACTGGGTGGAAGGAAACGCGATGGACGCGGGGTCCCAGGGGACCATGAACAAGCGAACAAAGGACGCTTTGAAGAGAGAAGAGGAAGATTCGAGGAGAGAGGAGCCTCGCCTCGTTCCCTTTCCCTGATGGCTGGCAGAGAGGGATCTCTGCTCATCTGTTCTTACCCTGCGGTAGGTAGGTTAGGTGGATACATTTGGCTCTCTTTTCCTCTCTCTTTCTCTTTGCCCCTGCTCTCCCCTGCCGGTCTATTTCTCGTGGTGGTGCACTCGCTACTCTTAGCGTATCCTACGAAAACCAACCCCCGCAGGAACCACGAAGCAGAAATATCCCCGCCGCTTTCTCGTTAGCCCTCATACACGATATTCCCCTCGATTCTCATAAGCGTTCTGTGTTTTCAATTGCTCTGACACGGACCTCTTCTCGCTAAAAATTTGACTGTTAGAAGAAACGTATCGCGTGAGTTTTTAGAACGGGAGACGTTTGTCGATCTTCAAATACATAATCGAAAACTTGCAGTAACTTGGAAAGAAAACGTCGATATTACGCTATATTAACTTTCCTTTTCGCTGTGTCTATGTCTAGTTATTTTTCAGTGTCTCGGAAATCGTATTCCTTTGAAAGTCGTACGATGGTCTTGCAAGAAATCAGGAAGGCAGTATGAAAAGGGTGCAGCGGGTTATCGCGATAGAAAGGTCCCTAGAAACTGTCTTGACGTTGACGTTTCGATAGAAAAAGGTCCTAGAAGATAAATAATATAATAATCCCTAGATGTGATGGTAGTAGCATCGTTTCTCGAGGAGTCCAAACAGCACCCAAGCTATCGCTGTCTCTATAATATTCTCGGGGAGCTATTTCAGAGAGAGGAACTCTGACGAAGCCTGTCCAACGACGCTGAAAGACTAGAAAGAGAGAAATATACGCACCCAGACCCATACACACGGAACAGGCCATGTCATGCACGTCGAATATGCAGCAAGAAAGAGACGGAATAAAGAAGAACAGAACGATCTCGATCCTCGTTCAACCAGTTCTTCCATTTTCCATCCTGGTCTATCTGCTCCATACCAGTCTCTCTTGTCCTTCTCGCACCACCGCCTACTCGTTTATTCGAAGTCTTTGTCCCTCCTCATTTTGCCTCTATCGCTTTGCTTTGTTCTCTTTCGCGCAGCCGGCTTCCACGATGCCTCTGTCTTTATTCGTCAGCTACCTCGCTGCTGCTCCTCTTCCGTCTCTCTGTTCGTCTCGTCTCTGTTTCTCCCATGTTTGTGCTTCGGGTGTCTTTCTCTCTCCCTCGGTCCATCCTTGTCCCGCTTCCAAAAGTAGCATAGCTCCTTCTTCGTTACACCCCCCACCCCTATTCACCGAGCTTGCACCAACACATCCGCTCGGATCCGTCCATTACTCGCTCCTCTCGCTCTCTGTCTGCTTCTCCGTCGGTCTCAGCCGGTCGTAATATTTCTCGTCCCTCTCGCTTACTCTGTTATTTCTCTCCGACCTCGGTGCACAGCAATAGCTGGTTTGAGGAGACAGAAAAACAGGCGGTCAGAGAGGGAGGGAGGTGGAAAGAGGGAGAGAGAGCGGGAAAGGGAGAGAACAAGGTGAACGATACCCGACTCGAGTCTTAGATAGGAGGGGGCGAGATGGAAAAAGGGAGTGCAGGACGCAAAATCGTGTCCAAGCATTAACGCATCTCTTCTCTCCCTTCGCTTGCCTCGGATCGTCCTTCGTCTCCGCTATTCCGTTTCTCTATGCGGCGTAGGGATTTTAATTCCGTCGAATAAGTATTTATCTCAGAACGCGTAGGTTCCGTAATGGACAAGGTGTATTTTTGGTGCGATGTAAATCAACAGACTTATACGCGTACACCGCGTATATTCCCCATAAATCTATTTAAATATATGGTCGTAAGCGGTGTTCGCGTGCACCACGCGCGCACACACACAGCCACCGATGGCACACTGTCGTTGGATACACGTGGGGCCCTCTCGCTTTGACATCAGGGGAAGCGTGTCTAAATTGGGAGTCGAAGGTGGGGGCATGCCCTGGTGAGAAGGCGTAGGAAGCTGCCAGAAGGAAGACGAGGAAACGGGGAATCACCTTATACTTCGTTCTTCTTTCGCCGACATCCCATCAGAGGGCGCTTCTACCGCGCAACTACACCCACGTTTCGAACCGTTCCTCGGGAATTGGATTCAAGAAAGGACGAACGTTGATGAAACGACGAAGACTTTGATTTTCACATTTGCAATTAAACGATCGATTTTCGAGAATTTAAACTTTTAGAAATATTTTTCGTACAAGTTAGAATGTTTCTAAGAAAAATTTAACAGCCATAGTGGTCACTGATGACCTATTCTACAAATTTTATACAATTGAATAAGTAACATAGCAACATTGTTATATTATTTTTATCAAGATAACGAATGGTAAGTTTAAATTGCAGCGTGTCTTACTATTCGTGACATGATTTTCTGGCAGTGGAAATGGACATGTATGGCAAGACATACTGAAACTTTGTTTATTAACGATATGAATAATTAATATAATAGAAATATTTGGAAATTGTTTTCTCTTCTTCGTGATTAATTATTTCATTACATTAATGGACCATCGGCGTTCTCCATAGTAAGCGACACATGATATTTATTAACAGCCATAGTGGAAACAAACGGGTGTAATAAAGCACGCCATAACTGTAACTATTTAGAATATGATCGTTTAATCATTCAGTATAAGACTATGATATTAATGCTGTCTAAAATTCAGTATCAATTATTTTTCTTTAATTTATTCGATCATATTAAATTCATGGTATCGGCGGCTCCAATAGAAACCAACGTGTTAACTTTCAAACGGTGTCAATATTTGAATTCTCAACCTGTGAAAAGCTACTTTCATATATAATGAGACATTTCGTTATTTACTTTCGCTAATTTGAAAGAAAGCTTCTGTGGCAACACTAGCACCATTTGTTAAAAGTGTTTATATACTTCATATATGATGTTTATAAACATTCTTAATATAATCGAATAACTGAAAGAATATTATATAAATAGTATTAACAATCAGATTTTATGCAATGAAAAATTTCAAACTTTGAATAATATTAACGCGTTGGCTGGCGCAGTAGAAACGGACACGCGTGACAAGACACACTAAAATCACAATCGTTAAGGATTTAAGCTTTCAGTTTGGTACTTTGTGTTACTGAATTAATATTGACGCCATTCATGATTAGTCTTCTGAATTTCTATTACGAATTGTTCGATTAAACAAAATTTGTGGCGCCGGTTATCCGTGATCCCCATGTCAGTCAATGTATCGACAGTATGCCTAATAATACGGTTTTTGTATGTCTGACTACGTATGTCCATTTTTCACTGTTGCGATTAACATGTCAGTATCGTATTAATATCGTTGGGTAACATGTGTGCAAGTTGAATTGAAAAAATGAAACGCTCGTGTTCTAAATAATTACAGCGTTGCACATACGTATATAGCGTGGCGTGCCGCGTACGTCCGTTTCTACTGCGGCGTTTAACGCGGTGAAAACATGCATCCTTTCGGTTGCTGTACTTCTAAACGGTACCATTTACGAGAATCGTGGACGAAGAAAGAGGGGAAATAAAGAGACCGCGCGAAAGGAGGAATTCAAAAGGGGGATACAACTATCCGTTGGCAGTCTCCGGTGGTGAAAAAGAAGAGAGGGAAAAAAGAAGACACGTGAATCAAAGAGAAAAGCGGCGGGCGGAAAAACAGCGACCGAACTGTCAGCTGGTCTGAACGCACGAGAGAAGCCGAAGGGAAGATTAAAGCAAGCACGAACGTGGAACCGGAAGGACGTACGGCGCGCGTGAAAAGTTTGTTCGAAGAAGAATAGGCTGGTGAGAAATAAAATAAAGAAAAAAAGTGGTCGGCGGAGGACATGTAAAATTTAGCAAAGTGGCGGAATATCGAGATGAACGAAAGGTCGAAAGACGAGAGGAAGGAGTGAACACAGCGGACAGGATTAGGGGAACAATGAAATTCGTTGTAAAAATAAGAACGAAAAAGAGTCTTCCAAAGAGAATATAATACGAACGAAACAGCAAAAGGATGATGGTACGATGGAAAGTTCCTTGCAGAAAGTAGAAGCAAAGAGATGAGAAATTGGTATATTAGGTGTAAATATTTTCATTAAGTTTCATTAAATTTAGTTATCATTAAATTTTATTAGACAGTAATCCGTAAACGTAACTACGGAAAATCCTGTGAAATCATGATTTTATTACCAACAAATATAGTACATTATTTTTTAACCATTTTCGAGTACTTATTAACACCTTGACTGCCACGCTAAAGGCGCTGGAAACTTGATCAGACAGAGCATTTATTTTGATCAAATTTTACCTATTTATTATTACAATTCTTCGTAATTTCGATTATTCAGAATTTCGAGTACCTAATACGACGATTTCTAATTAAGCAATTAAAAAGATATTAATAATGCAAGCGACATATTTCTATGGAAATTCAAGTGTCACCCACATATGGGTGACATGGCAGTCAACGTGTTAAAACAATTTTTAAATAGGTGAATAAGATCGTTCCCATTAAAATGGAAAACGTAAATAGCTTGTAAAAATCTATGCGTCAGCTAGATATGGGAAACCTGGCACTCAAAGTATAAAAAGGATTAATTTTTGTCCGCAATCGGCATCGATGCGACACGCGGGGGGGGGTCCATCGACGGCTTACAATTCCCCGTAAAAGGTGAACGATCGCGAATAAGATCGAAAGGATTGATGATTCTGATGGACGTGTTTGAAGGACCTTGGGTAGGTCGCGCTGTCTTCGTCCTTTAGCACCTACCATAGCGACTGGCTGAGCACCAACTATCGATCGAACGATATATACGTGACACGCTCGAACCACCGTGTATACACGTACACGCGCACGCATGGCCACGTTTCTGACCCATGGCCCGTGTGTAGTCGTGTGTATACGTGTACGACCTGTGTCTTCGTGCACGTACACGTCCCGAGTTTATACATACATGTGTATATATAGATCGATCGATTGCTGGCCGTGGATCGATACGTGCGCGCGCACTACCCTCGCTCGCTCGAGGCACTATGGGTAAGGGCTGCTGCCTAAGGTGCTCGAAGGGATGATGGAGGGAGGAAGAGGTGGCGCCTATTGGATTTCTACGGACTCTCGTTTTTTTTTTTTTTTTCATCCTTCTTCTTCGCTTTCCTTCTTCCTGTTCGTTTTTTCGTTTTGTAAAATTGTAGACCCCTGAGTTGCCACGACCCGGCGATACCGATATCACGCTGCGGGAAGATTCCATGAATAAGTTCGCCCGGCTCGGAATCGGCGACCGTTTCTGGAGAAAAATCGCCCCGAGGACGGGACTGGTTCAAAATGGAATTTAAAAACGGAAACGGTCGTGGCAAATTTTTTAAGTTGACGTCGCGTTCCTATTTGTTTTTATAAGAGAACCAAGAGATCTTTGAATTCGAGTTTGCATATCGGAAAATTGTACGACACTTTGGAGCAAAATTTAAGAAACGAATGTTTCGAATTTTTATTTTTAATGTTAGAGCTCGCACGATTTTCATACTTCCGAATCGACAATAACCAATCATAATGGAGCAAGACGGACATGGTATTTTATAACACGTCGAACGAAGTAGCCGATAAAATATTCAAGAAACTAAAGGACCGGAGAAATCATATTTTCGTAAAGACGTCTCATCTGCATCCCCCGTCTCACGATCGAGCGGGTTCGACGGGCGACAGGAAGTGCGGACGATCTAAGCACGCCGGTCGACATAATTAAAACTTCCAGAAAACATAATAACTACACAATTAAAACGCGTCCCACCGACTACTCTCTTGTCAGGTTCGACGAAAAATGGGGTGCAGAGAGAGGAGGAGGGGGACTAAAAACGGGAGACAGAGGAGAAACGAAAGAGAGGACGAAAAGAGAAAATTCCAAGCAGTGGAGGTGGATGGTGGTCTACAGAGAGAAAGGGGGTAAAATGATGTAAAAATAACAAATTGAAACTGCTGGCCAGGAGGGGTTGTATAACTCGAGGAGCGACGAGGATAGCCTCTGCTAATGTTTCTCGTGCCAGAAAAGGACGGGCGATATATATATAGTTGCCGGTGAACAGAGACGAAACAGCAGGCTGAAGGAGACGGCGAACACGAGAGAAGGGTGGACCAGAGGGGTGGCACAAGTGGATTTCAGGCTGGAGGGGAGCGTCGGCTGAACTTTCCCCTCCCCGAGGGAGAACAGGGGAGGATGGACGTACGTGTTAACGCGGCTACTATATACGTGTACGTGTGTGTACGCACACAGCCACCGGTACGTGTTCACCCGCACGGATCTCTATGTACGAGCCACCCCTTCCGTCCTGCTGTCTCTCCCTGCCTCTCCCTCTATAACACATTAGCCTCCTTGTCTAGCACGCTGCTTTTAACGCGAGTGTATGTGACGCGAGGGGCAATGCTCTATCGTGCAACGTGGAAATTTAGTTCCCTTCGTGTACCCACGTACACGTGCAAACGGAGAAGCGCGTTTGCGCGCGCGTATGCATCAGCCCGCGGCTGTGTGCGGTGCTTTACGACTCGATCGTAGAACGTTAACGGCACCACCGTGCAAGCGTGTGGGTGCACGGATAGGTGCTCGTGCCCGTCAGAGAACCGTTTCGACGTACACCGTACCAGGCTAGCCAACTATATTTTCCGACCAGGCAGATTTCACTAATACCCGCGGAAGTTGGACCGCGTGGATGCGTGGCACGCGTGATTCCTCACCTGGACACCTTTCTTTTTCAACGTTCCCGTTTAACTCGAGCTTCCGGTCACCGAGACCATCGTGGTATTGAGGATAAATCAAGAGAAGGCGAACACTGTAATTTATTAGGTCGGTGTACATAAAATATCGTTTTTCCGAAGTTTCAATTTTATGAGGTGGTTAAAGATATTAACTTAAAAATTGTTCCTTTCAGTTTCGGAGGGCAGGGTTTTAGAAAATTAATTTATTGTTTGAAAGAGGGTACTTGTATGTAAGAATTGTTAAACTTTGGTTTGTGAGATTTGGAGGTGAAGATTTTCTTGTCAAGAAATTTAGCAAGAATTCTATGGTAAACTATTAAAAATTGTATATCTTTGAAATTTCGGAATTTTATATTCAGATGTATTAATCTAATTGTTCGAACATTAGGGTTGCATGGATAGGGATCCATCTTTTGGGCGAGAGATCGATACTATTTTGAACCTTTTTAGTTTTGAATTTAACTGTGTATTGGACAATAAACTGGAAATGAAGGACGCCAAGTGTTAGCTATTAAAAAATTCAATATTTTTCGTTCCAGTTATTCCTGGACTCGCGAAATCGAATTAATTCGACGTGGTTGATTCCACCCTGTCCTGCGTAAAAAAAAACTTGAAAAATAACAAATTCAGAGAGATTCGCTCGAGAAAGACCATTATTTCTTCCAAAATCGGCAATAAAAGAAAACATGGGGAAACATTTGGCAGCGTAGAGATCAACCCGGAATCATGTAGCAAAAACTGATTTCAAATATTTTTAGCTGTATGATCATTTAAGCCAGGGGTCGGCGAATATTTTCTTTTTTTCTTATAAAGGATCAAATAGCAGGTATTTTTTAAGACTTTGCAGGTTAAGATATAAAACTTTATACAATAAATTTTGAGTGGCTCGTCATTTAAATTTGTCACGGTATATTTTCTCTTTTTCGACGTTTTAAAAATGCACAAATTATTCCTCAACTCGTGGGCCGTTCAAAAACAAAAAGCGGGCTGGATTTAAGAGGACTACATATTTAGAAAACTGACATTTTTTTTCTGAATTAAATATCTGGTTAATGTCGAAATTTGAATAACTGTAGAAATTGCATAATACCTGAGTTTTCTTTTGTCACGCAAATCAAGGTTTCTCAACAAATCGTTTTTTTCCTTGGTAAGCTTTGACTTTGATCTAACACAATTTAAGGAATCCTTTATTATTATCTACGTGTGATTAACTCCACGTGTAATTTTTTAAAAATGTATGCGATAGTAATAAACACCGTGCAAAATAAAGGAGTTGAGTTAACTGTCATTCCCTTGAAATTATTCTGAAATAATATGATTTCACTGTCCAACAATTAAACTACCGAATTCCTTCAAACGAAACGAAGGGAAATATTTTCCAAACAAAAAATGGAATTTAATAGATAGACCGAGCTGTAGGGGTCCTGTCATTTTTACCGAACCACGAATTCATTACGCGAAAGTAACCGTAGCCCTTTGTGCAATTAAACGAAAATTTTCGCGAATCAGTCTCGAATTAGTTGTCAATTAACTCGCAATACCGGAATACCGTTCTAATGAACGAAATAGTTTCGCTCGGTTGATAAAGTTACACAGTTCAAAGTAATTTCGATTCGTATCGCGATCGATATTCGTTCTCTTTTGCCCAAACAAGAGACTCCATGTCTGTTGTTTCTTTTTAGGCGAATCGAAACTTACCGTTCCACCACTTTAACCGGATGACAATGACTGGAGTATCCCGTACAGGTTGAACCGAACGTTCTGTTGCGATCATTAATCATCCGTGCGGATCCTGATATCGATGTCGATCGCCATGGTCGCCTTTATTTTCCCTCTTCGAACGCGTTCCTTTTACTTCTACGTGATCCTCGAATCGACATCGTCGATGACAGTGTTCAACAAATTTAATTATACTAAAAAATTATACCAAAATTATGTTAACCCTTTGAACTCGAACGGCTCCTCTCAGGCGCCATATTTAATTTATCGGAGTATTCTAGAATGCGAAATTTAAGTTTCATCCGTATCAAAATATAGGAAATTAAGGAAGGGAGTAAAAATAAACAGATTCTCAAATATTTCTAACACTTTTCTTGCGACATAGTGATTATGACCCGATTACGACCATATGGTTAATACCATACTCTTCTATACTAGCTATACTAAATATTAATACTATACTGAAATTGCTATACTAAACATTATACTGTGCTTAAATTGCTATACCAAAATTTCTATATTGAATACTATACTATGCTAAAATTATACTCAATTTACGCAGGAACAGATTGAATGTTTAGAATACAAAAGTTAACCTCAATCCTAAAAAGGATTAATTATAATGTAAGATACACGCGTTTGTTAATACGATACTACCGAAGATAATGGTATATCGATTTCCGACTACGATGCGTCAAAAACAAACGGAAGAGTTGCGTGCATGTACGAAAGTACGGGATCGAGGAGGAGACGAGCAACTCCTTCGATTGCTTTACTTTCACCGGTTCAAGAAAGAGAGGGAGCAGAAGAGGAGACATATATCGCTAAGAAAATTGGTTCCCACGGCGTCTACGAGTCGTCGGAACTGCCTCGAAAAACCGGAAGTCGCGACCGCGACCTCCGTATCCCCCTTAACCTCCTGAGGAATACTGACTCATACGTATAGGTTTATTATTATTTTTTTCTTTTTCAGGGAACTTCTGCATTTTGTAATGGACAGAAAGCGTCAGTTGTATCCTTACTTGACTTGTACATTTTTTCATCCCTTATGCACCCTTACAATTCAAATAGGAACCAAATTTAATATTCAACAATTTTCTAATTGATAAGTTCTGGTTTGCACTTCGAGTTGTTTGAAGGAAATGCACGTACCGCCTCGAGGTCGTAATGTGACTTCAATTTGTATGCAACTTTCCATCTTAGAATACTACTTTCGACCTCTTGTACTTTATGTGCAATTGATAATTTCAGTTCTTACTTGGGGAAAAAACATTGACAGAGTCATGAGCGCGGCTTAATCTCGTAGCCCCTTTCGTCCCCGTTCTTTTTGCTTTGACAGCATTCGCCTTCTCCCTCCTCCTACCCTTTGGTGCACCATCATCCTCTAGGCGACTTCCACCTCCATCGGCTACGACGACCGCCGCACCACCTCCTTCACGTAGACCGGCGCACCACCTCTGGTTGCCACCTTACACCACCCACCGCGTAAAATTATAATCTGTCATATTCATCAGTACACCGCCCTCCATCCTTCCCTTTTCCCCACTCTGCGACTCTTTTCCTCTAACCTAGTATCTTCGTTCGTTTTTCTTCATTTATTTCCGTGGATACGACTTATCCTTACGCGGGGGTTAACACCCCTTCTTCGTCGTTTACTTCTTCTCTCCTACCGTTCGTCTTTCGGTTCACTTCTCATTTCTTTCCATTGTTCGTCTCCGTTTCCTGGTTCGCCTTTTCCCTTGTTCCACCGAATCGTCATTTTGACGATTCCTCTTTTCTTGTCGTCCTGCTCTGCGCTTCGTTTGCCCCTTTCCCTGTGTTCATTTGTTGCCATTCGCTTCGCTTCTCTTTGTGACTACGATATCGATAAGTTTTGTTAATGTCGTTTGATCCTAAGCCGCGACCGCGTTGAACGAACATATAGAAACGATGGATAGAATGAACCTAACGATTTTTTGAAACACGATACAAAAGTAGTTAAATTCTTAAAGTGATTAATTTTAACGCAAGTGCTTACCAGAGCACACAATATCGCATTTAGTTTATTTGTCAACAGTATATGATGCAAGTGCAATGAGTTATTAATTTTTAATTCTATTGTTTTGAAGTTTATGCACATTAAACACTGTATCTCTGAATACAATTAAAAACACAAAAAGATATTCGTACCGATTCTAAATCGTAAATTAGAAATCTGTTCATTTATTGATATACCATAACAGGGACGACGTTTTAAATACGCGTATAAATCCTTTGAATGTATGCATTTTCGACATTTCTAGAGAAGAAATGCAGAAGTGAGAAGTGGTGTCTCACGGGAGGTTAAAGGTTCCAAAACTGGAGGCAAATGGTACAAGATTCCTCCTTTTACACTCACCCCTCACCAAAAGTAGCCTCCGTCGCGTTCGAGCGTACATGTTCCAATTTTTTAAACTGATTCTCTTACAGTTTTAAGAAAAGGAAGAAATCGCGCGGTCACGAATGATCCAGGCGTCCAGAGTCAGGATTAAGGGAGTCTAATCCATAGACTTAACCAAAGTACACAAGCTTAATATTCCCCCGTACGCTTCAAGTGCAAATTAGGGCGCCAGAAAACTAACTAAACGCGTTGCGCTAAATCAAAGTGTCAAGTCGAATCTCCCGCAAACTCGTTACCACCATCAGCGACCTTCGTTCACCCAGCGTACACTCGGGCTATATTTTCTTTCGTCCTCGTTGTTCAACGTTAATTCTTTCTACTTGTCATCGTCGATCGCGATCCTCTTTCTTTCGTTCTACTTCTCCCTTGATCGTACTCTCCTCGTTCACTTCGTCGTCGTCGTCGTTCCACTAGCAACATCGTTGAACTGGCTGACGGAACAGGTAGAAAACGAAGGTAAGGTGCCTTCATTTATATTATAATCCTTTCTTTCCCTGTCTCGTTCTTATGCATCGAATTCGAGTGACGTAGCTGGCCGCCATTCCACCCTCTCTCTCTCTTGTCCTTGTTCTTTCATTTCTGACGTTTATTGGTCCCGCTTTTTGCGTCTCGTTTCTACCTTGTCCTTTCGTTCTGTACTCTACCGTTCGCCCTTTCCTTAATAACTTAATATAAAGTTGCACCACGAACGCATCACTTTTCCGTACCGGCTGAAATTAGTTTTGCTGGTTTATAATTGAATGCGGATATACCGTTGCTACCGGGTAGAATCGTCGAACGACTTTCACGGTTTCGAGTCTAGTTCAAAAAATTGGTTTGATTTGTGACTGGGATAAAAATCGATATAAAAAAAACTGCTGAGAAAACCTAGTTGGTTCAGGATTTCACAGTATTAATCTGCATGCTCTGAGGAATTGGAAACACATAGGCTTTGGGATTATAGTTCTTTATCTTGCCAGATTTTCCACTTGGGAATTTCGAAAATTTACTTTTGGTCTTCACTTCAACTATTTGTGTGCTTGTGCCGCCTTATAAGTAATGCCACGAATCTGTCCAGAAGGTCGGCGACGCACGGACGTTGGGACCACGGCACTTTGTATCACCAGATGTGCTATTTCTTTACGCTATAATTTACTATACTGTAGATATCAGAAGTTCGTCCGGGTGGTCTGCGACAGTTGGACGTTAGAGTCATAACTCTCTCTGTTTCGTCAGATTCTTCATTCGAGGATCGCACAAAATGGAAATGCTAATCGGACAAAATTGGAAAAAGGAAAATTACAGTAGAGAATGACTGGCACGAGACAGACGTACACAGGACTAATTCGTATAATTATAACTCGTTGGAAATCCATCGTAGCCATCGTTCAAACCCAAACGGACGAACAAGTTCCGACGATTTTTCCTTCTCCCTCCTCCGCAGATGGAGCCGTTACGCCGCAACGTCATCGCGATAATATGTACGTGGTAAACACTGACAATCGCAGACGTAGCCGGTGACAACGGATGGAAAGAGATCGAATCGTCGACGGGGAGGATTGGTTGGCGATATTGTAGGATGAGAGACCGACCGAACGAGGGTTGAAAAGGGACAAGTACACCGGGTAGAACGCAAATGGGAGGCAGGTATTCTCACTGACGAACCAATTCATTATTATCTGGGATAAATAATGCGCTGTGTGCCTTGCGGTAACGGGAATTGTTCAATTTCCTCGTCGATGTGGACGCGCGCATAAACTGTACGCACCGACACACGGTACATGCGTGTTGCCTTTAAACCGATCCGGTGCGTGATTATTGGCATGCTTGAACGCACTGCTTCGGCGTTACCAAAAATGTAAAATGTTCCCCGACACATGGACACGAAAAAAGGGGGAACGGGCGGACCGGTAATTGTCCACGAAACGAAATTAATTAGCGACGCGACGCATTTTCTATCTTGGTCTAATTTCTGGACTGGCGAAATTGTTTTTAACGTCCAGGGAGATCCATTAAGTCGTTCTAAAATTTCGTGTTATTTTTTTTATCGGAAATTGGATTGAAACTTTGAATATATTTCTGAAACCTTGCCAATTAGGTATACTTGTCGCGAATAAATAATTCTGACCAGAATATATTAATATTCTATAATAAAGGATGTTCTCTAATTACATCATAAATTTAAAAGTTTCACTTTGAGCAGAATGCCTTCAGAGTATAATTGAATGTAGCACTACAGTCGGGTTAAATAACGATTCATCGTGTGCATAAAATTCTGATATAATTATCCGGTTAACACACAGTGGCAAGTTTAACAACGTTTCTCACAGTGATCGATTGGTAACGAGGTACCGGCAGATTCAAAGTGTTAACGTTGTCCACGTTTCCGCGCCAGGTAGAAACAGAGAGGGTACCAGCTCATTTAAACGGTTCCTCTCGTCTCTGTTTCGTTCGATTATATAGTGCAATGCATCCCCATCACTTTCTGGTGGATCGTGTACTCGTATCAGAGGGAGGAGGCTCGTTCAATCAACGGATCGCAGCGTTGTCAGGGTCTCTCGCGGTCCTGTCAAAACGAATGTAATCCATAAACGGAAAAATACACGACGCGTCCGCTTCGAACGATTCCGATCTCGTCATCAAGGATTCGGACCGATATCACGATAAAAATCTATCGAAAGATGAAAAACATCGTATCTGTTGCGATTGCTGAGTGATTAGTTAACTTGTGAGCTGATAAAACATGTTAAGGTAAATATTGAGTCGATACATAGTTTTGCACAATTATTATTTTAGTCTTTAGCAAAGTTCCTCTCATGCCAATGAATATTTTGTGAAATGAACATGGTATCAAATTTCGATTGAAAGAATGGGAAGAAAATTGCGAATTGGATGCAGAAAAGGGTTGTAGACGGTGCATCCGAGGGCAACCATTCATCTTACCCGTCCAAGTGGTCCACGTTGTTAAATAAACGTGTCACTGGTGCGTAACTCATGCTACCTCGTGGTCACAGGCTGGACCCTCAAAATGGGACACCGAGCCTCGCCGTTTCCCGCCACGTGGACCAAACTTTAACCGGGAAAAATTGCGCTCGCCGTCACGGGAGACACATGTCGTGACATGTTTATAGGGACACTTATGTTTCACGGTTATACAGACAATTTAACTTGGAATCTTATAAAACGCTGGAATTTTAGATAATGCTCACTTTGACTTATTATGTACAAGGTTGGGAATAGTTTCTTCTGGAAAGAATTTTAAATTACGTAGCGTCTATATCGTTAATTAAATATTTATACTCATAATGAATGATCGTAATTTCTAGTGTAATGTTGAAGTATCTCGGTTCAACTTGTCCCTGATTACGGTGGATAACAATATTGACCGACAGCCTGTGTCTTTACATTTGTAAAAAAAAAAGGGTCTGATTAAATAAATGCATAATTCTTTTCCCTCAAGAATTAGTAGAAAGGGTGCAACTCGTTCCAGTTACGTGGACCACCTACTTACACTTTGTGTGTCAAAGTTGACCCAGTTTCGTTGACGAACTTTTAAGGGTTCACTTTCACTAGCTAGCGTCTCTGTTTCCGCGTCACGTCGCCGGTTGAACGGGAAAACAAATCGTTAAAAGTGAAACTACCCTTGCCGCCACGTTGTTCTCGTAAACGTGTGTAAACGCGGCCGAAGGAGGAGGGAGCGTACGCGTGCATCTGAATAAATCCTGTCGAGAAGCGTGGCTGCATTGTCCGCTCGACGCGTCGTTATACTCGCGGGGGTAAATAGCAGTTAGTTTTGAAGCGACGCAGCTCTGCGACGCCGAACAAAAAAAAAAAAAAAAAAAAAAGAAGAAAAAAAAAACGGGGGTGGTACACGTGTTTTGACGAATTACACGGTTCGCCGAGATCGAAAGTAAAATGTTCTTTCTCTCGACCGTGCTCCACTTCCGTGCTTTCACAAAAACTTTCGAAATATTTATCAATAAAGCGTTACAGCACGCGTGGTAGAAATTTCATGATAAATTTTATGAGTATTTCAGTCACACCTTGTTTATTTAATATTATATCAACTTTTAAGCCATCAGTACTCACTTTATTGCGGATTTTATGTGATAAAGTTTTATTTTTTCTTCGTTAACTATTTACTTAAATTTCAATACTTATAATAATGTAAGTTAATGATTATTTGCTTTTTTAAGAATTAATGGATATGAATATTGATCTTCAACCCATTATTACTCATTTTAATATTGGATTGTTACAGATCTTTATTTTTTCTTTACTATTTATTCGCTTTTAATATTAATACTTATAATACTAGATTTCAATTTGATTTATCTGACCGAAGTAAGAATAATTTTTTAAGAAGAAACTTTCCTTGATAATGTAAACGCGTTATAAAATTTTAAATACTTCGCATCCAGGGCATAAAGTCTATATCCTGACGTTTCTTAATAAAATAATGGTATATGAATAATATGAGCAGTATCACATTGTACATTATCTATCGACAAAGAAAATATCTTCATTTATTGCAAATAAATACATACGTATAGATATACGTAGTTTGTCTAAGAGTAAAGAGAAAGGTACTAAAAGTAAAGAGAAAAATACATGCTGTTAAATTCCGGCAAACGTGTTAATTAGCTAATAAATATTACAAATTACTCTAAAACAAATATTCGACAACGATTCAATATAATACCAGCCCTGAAAGACAACTCGACCCAGAATCTGTTACTGTTCCTGAAAGTGACAAAGTTGTATAACAAACTGTAAATCCAACGTAGGAGTTGGAACTTTAAACATTAAAAAAAAAAGATTCGAATCTTTCAAAAGAAAATACTTCCTATCATTTTTTATTCACATAGTGTACCAAATATTCCATCTTCAAAATTAAAAAAAAAAAAGTAATAAAATGAAACAAACAAACAAAAATTCTACCTTTCGTTGTAGTTCCCCTACGTTTGACATGGTGACCACGATTACGGTCATTGTGTTAACAAAAATAAAGTGGATCGTACATTTTGTGATCCTGTGGATCGTTTTTTTTTCCATGAACATTTTTATCAATGATTAACGTCGAATTCTGTGGTCGTCCCGCCGCCGGAAACAGGGCTGGGATGTAACCTCAACGCTTCCCGGTTACGAAGTCGAAAAAACAATCGTGTGTACGTAGTGTCGTGAGCGACATGTTGATGCGAACGGAACGGATGGTGTTAAATGCTTTAGAGCCGCTGGAATTTCGAGGGTGGAAAAGGGGTGGGAATTCGGACGGGATCTTCATTCACCAGTGCTGCTTCCATGAATGGAGGGTGGCTGAAGATAGTTTTTTTTTTTCATCCTTCTGTCGCGAACACGATGAACTTTCGTCGAGTTTGTCACAGAAACAATGCATTTTCAAAAGTTATTGTTTTTTCAGAGTGAATTTTGGTCGAGAGCTTGACGAATTTTTTTTTTTGTAAATGTTTTCTCTTTTTTATTTTAAATCACTCCACGGAGAAAATTTAAACAGTTTTTAAATCGTTTCAAGTACTACGCGTATCGTACAATCGAATAATTCGAGAATGAGAAAGAAAATGTTTCATAAGGTTAAGCAAATTGTAGTCTTAAATTAAAAGTTTTTATAATTTTTGGTACTTTACGTGTTAATAGTTGAATTCTTGTCAACAGTACGTGTTAATAATTATTAACAGAACAGCATTTAATTTTATTGTCATATAAAAAAGAAGTTTGGTGTGAGTTTTTTAAAACAGAAAATACAAGATCAAAAATCAGGAAACAGTATTTATTACTTACGAATTTTTCATTTTTATTTTGCAGCATTTACAAATGTATCAACACGATAAGCTGAGAGTTGCAATGCAAAATTATTTTGAACACGTTTCAACGGTGTTTTAACAATTCGAGCGTTATCATAATAACACAATGGTTTAATTTCACGGTAGACCATGAAATTGCCCAATAAAACAGAAAATTTTAAATAATACATATGATTGAAAAATGTTCTGTTTTTATCTGAAACCGTACGCAAATGTGGCGAGTACATTTCAATCAATTTCAACGAATTTAATTACGATAATCATTTTCATAATAATTATATCACTTTCATAATATAAAAATTTGACGGGTGTTCCAACATTAACGAAAAATTTGATAAATATTACAGAATCGGTTCAGGCATCATCTTCGTTGATAATGTTGACTTTTTCGTTTCGTTCAATATTCTGTAAAGATAAAAGCTACACTTATGCAGAGATTCCTGTCTGGCGGCGGTATCATTCGAGAGTTATCGATTAATCGCGAGCAGCACACCACTGTCCGCCCAAAATTAATATTCCCGGCGATAAATAATGCGGCTGCAAACCGCGTGAGCCCAGTGTGCATTAATAACGCATCGAGAACGAACGCTCCGCGTCGTTCAGATAACAGAAGCTTTATTTCAATTACCGTCCAGATTACCGACCGACTTTTCCGCCGGCGTTAATCTTCCCGTCTTTTTTTTTCCCCCGCCACGTTCTACGACCTCGAATTTTCATGAAACGATAACTCTTTTGCATACCTCCGACGGTTTAAAGAAACGTGTGCTTGTGATCAAGCGATATCAACCGGTCACCGGTGACTGGCACCCGACATTTTTTATAATCAGATAATTATCGAATGAAATGATGAAATAAACCACGGATAACGTTAACATTAAGCTAATAATGCTAGCTATCGAATTGAAAGGTTAAATTTGAAAATTAGTTGATTGTATTCTTAATAATTAGGATTTCAACGTGTCTGACTACACACGTCTGTTTTCACTGTGGCAGTCAACGTGTTAAAAATATTTTAACGTCTGCCTGTAGTGTTATTATTTGAAAATTTATACAGGGTGTCCCCTAACTGGTGGTACTGTTAAAAAATAAGTGGAAAATATAGTATATTATTTTTTCATATGAGGTTTTGTTTTCGAAAAAATCGACTTTGAATTGTCGCCAGGTACGCATGCACCTGACTGTGTCATGATTGAACGCATCTCGATACAAATTACAATGGCCGGGATTTTTAACAGTTCTTGCATTGATAAAATAAATCTTAAATATTACGTGCTATATTATTATTCATAATACTATGACATATGGTTTGTATCGAGAGCCGTTCAACCATGACATAGGCAAGCGTATGCGTACCTAGCGAAAATTCAGAGTCGATTTTTTCGAGTTTTTAATTGTATATCATTTCATTAAGTTTTCAAGTATTGCAATTTTATTTGTACTTACTAATTCTAGAAATAATAGCTCCTAAAAATGATCTAAAATTAGAAAATTAAAAAAAGGGTTAACTATATCTCCAGTGTGAATCATTGTATGTTCAAAATTAGGTGAGTTCTATAAATTTAACAAAATCTGGAAATATTTATTTGTCATTTTATCACAATATTATCCAACTAACTTCGAAGAATATACTATATTTTTAGAACTTACAAATTTTCAGATGTTATATCTTTAGAAATTTAGAAACTGAAAACATATTTTCAGTGTACTTATGATATTTTTTAAGCGAGCAACTATTTTATTTTAGGTTAACTAGTTGAATAATTAGTTGACTGGAATAAAAAGAATGAAAAATAGAAAAATTGTTCATCCGTGTAGTAGAGGGTTATCTATGTTTTTCCTAACGGTATATCTGCGATCTCGGTCGACGTCCTGAAAACACGAAACTATCGTGACGATCGATGGGCGAAAGTAAACGCCTCGAGAGGGTCATGGTCGACCTTGATGGTATTTGTTGGCATCTGTCACTTCGACGTGTCTCTTTTCGCGAAAAATTCGGGCCAACCAGACCGAACCGTCGTTCCTTTTTTTTTTTCCAGCGTCAGTTGCTAGCATGTCCACTTTATCCTTGCAAATCCGTTTTGCACGGTGTCGGGGAATGATCGATGAGCAACAACGTCGTTTATTAGCCGTTCGATGGATTCGGTTACGTTTCTTCTTTTTTTCTTTTTCTATCGATTCACACCCGTGTAACCTTGTCCGAAGCAAACAGTTTCGCTGGTTCTAATCATTTGGAGATGTTGCAAGCAGTTAAAATCACATTTAGTACGATTTCTTTCTTTGACTTTTCCTACTTCAATTTTTTATACTGTAACAGTCTTTCAGTATGATCGACGAGGAAAGTTCAACTACCTTGGCATGGAGAATCTGGACAAAAGTCAATTTTGGATTCCGATAGGGAATCATCCCTCTGTGACTCGAATTTGCTACGTTTGCGAAGAGGAAATGGTAACATATCTTTAGAGCCACTTACATTTCTATCCGTGGTACGATATTTGTCCAATTACTCTGTAATTTACTTGTTATGATACGTGTAAGTCATAAGGGAATCCAGTAGAAAAGGTGAGGAGGAAAGTCTTGAATTTATAATAGAAATTTAATGTTTCTTCAAGGTTACAGGGGTGCATAAAAGGTTAACACGTTTTCGAGCAGTGCCAGACTTTCACACGAGACAATAATTTTTTATTTTATTCGCTTTGTAATATAATTTGATTCACTATAATAAACTATTCTGTGATAGACAAATTTTTAATCGAAAGCTGAGAATGAATGTGTTAAGTAATTAACACTTCTTACGTGCAAAATTATTTTATTTGATCCTTTATGATCTGAATACAATGAAGTAGCTCCTATTTTTAAATCGCAATGAGTAATTAAGATATACTATCCGTTTTATTATTTTGTAAATTATTTGCAAAATTGTACTGGTTTATAATAAAAAGGACGAGGTAGAAAGTTTTGAGTTTGTGACTGTTTGATATGTTACCTCAAAGTTATACGAAAGTTAAATTGTTCTTCAGTACATCAAAGTTTGCTGGTTTTGTGAAACTCAGGCAATCAGTGTCTAATTTTTAATTATGGATTAATTACAGTATTTCAGTTGCTTTTCTATGGTAGCTGTTTTATTTCTGTACTTATTATATGAAAAGTTTTTAGAATTTTTAAAATTTTGTGTATAAAATGCAATAGAAAACGTGCATCGATGCTTCTGCTATATTTTTTTTAACTTACATATTTTGTAATTTATTACAATCATATGGAAGCAAATTAATAATAAAATTAAGAAATATTTAATGCATATGATATTCATAGTTAGTGTACAATTATTACTATACACATATACAGGTACAAGTTATAAATAGATATTAATCAATTAATTAAATTTTATTTAAATTACTTAATATTTCTGTAATGAGAATTTAAATTTTTGTTCGATAAACAGTGAAAGTAAACACGTATACAGCATTGTTAGCAGTGCTTGTATCATTATGAATAATTAAGGGAAATGTTAGGGAGGAGATACATTTTTTCCACGAGCGAAAAATCCCGAATAAAATGCTAAGCTTTGGCTTTGTATCTTTGAACAGGATGTTATCCTCTTTTTTGTTTATTTCTGACACGATAACGATCCAGGGGAGTGCAATTAACTGTAATAAATGCTTGTTCGGGATTGCAGGAAATTGTGAATCAACCTTTTGTATATCCAATGAGTCTTAATCGTAATTATGAGAAAAGGATAATAGGTGGAAAAATGAAAACGAGTGAATTTGTTAATATTTTTAGAAGGATCTCTTTCTTTGGAATATTTAATAACGTTGACACATGTATTTTCTTTGAGTTTAATTTCACATTTTGAATTTCTGTTGAACCATAATTTTATTTATGGCAAATTTAGTTTATTATTTTGCTGTACGATGTCAAAAGTGTTCGAACTCAGGTGATTATACTGCAGGAATAGAATTTATAATATTTTGACAAGTACTTACTTTCTGTTAGCTGATTTTTAGATTCCAGCATCGTTACGATCTTGATGACTCTTCAAACGGTAGCTCAAGCCTGAAAACACCTAATGTTAGCTTATCAGATTGTTAGATTTTATTGCAGAGAAGATTCGAAATTTAAGAGTATATTTATGGATGTTTTTGTTTATAAAATGAAACAATATTATCGCAGGATAGATTCATAAATAAAGTATAAGTATAAACAATTCTAATTACTTTAGAGTTTAATCAAAGCATCCTATTGAAAAAGCTGTTAGAAATTTGATGCTTTTGGACAAAGCGTTGATTGTTCCTTGCACAAAAGAAGCTTAGAATTCCATTCTTTGTAATTTAAAAATCCATAATTTTAATTAAATATTGAATACGTGCTGCAACTGAAAGAAGAAGCTGTCCAGTGATATATAAAATTTAACATTGAGCAAGAACTTATGTTCTATTTTGATAAGAAAATATGAATCGTCACAGTAAACCCTATAATCAATTTCTAAACAACTTAGTACTATTGGTAAATTGTATTATTGAAAGATTCTCAGATGTACCTCCGTCTCTAAAAAAAACTGTCAACCCTCATGAAGAATTTAAACGTG
This sequence comes from Stelis phaeoptera, assembly GCA_943735885.1. Lineage (NCBI taxonomy): Eukaryota > Metazoa > Arthropoda > Insecta > Hymenoptera > Megachilidae > Stelis > Stelis phaeoptera. The sequence continues at coordinate 4,396,475 of OX030939.1, read as the reverse complement.
GATTCGGACACGTTACACCTGGCACGGAATCTAGACGATATTCAACCTTTATTATATACATGGACGCGTATATATTCGTCTGCTGTAGGTATGTGCTCGATAGCCCTGGGTTTATTGCGGCGAACGTTATCACGAGCAGACGAAACGAACGGCCCCGCAGCAAGTGGGCAGTAACATTTGACGAGCAGTCTAACCCTTTAATTGAGTGTAGTTTTACGATTTCAGACGTCGTTTTGGACAAAGGAATCGAGAGTTCTGAAACGTTACGCGACGCGCTGAAATAATTCCGTCCAGTTACGGGGAATAATTATTTCAATCCGCGGTGGTCCCGTTCGTTTTCATCGTGGATCGATCTTGAGTTCTTTAAAGGATGTAGTTTAACCTCTTGCCGAGGAATTTGTGTTAATTATTCCAAAATCATTTATACAACGGTTTTTATGGCAGTAATTAATTTTTTCGATTAACTACGTGCTAATTCATATCTGAGAAGCAGAAATATCATTTTTCTGCTATTAATTTCTGGAATATAAATAAGATTATTACCGTTCTAATTATTACAGGTGTTGCTATAAAATGGCAAAAATTGATTTAAACAGTTTATCTAGAATTTTGTACGCATGAGAAATTTTCAATTCCCAGAACAATTTTGATCTGCGTTCGCTGCCGCGGTGATCACCGGTGACCGGCGCCCGAAATTTTTTACAATCAAATAATAATTACCAAAAGAAGCGATGAAATAACCTTTGGGTAGCGTTAATATTAAGCTGATAATGAAAAATTAATTGATTGTATTCTTGATAATTAGAGTTTCAGCGTGTCTGACTACATAAGTCCATTTTCACTGCGGCAGTCAACGTATTAAAGTCGTAGGTGTTAGAACTGAAAATAGTTACTAAATATCCGAGATTACCGGGTCCGTTAAGATGTCTTAAAATAATGAATTTTTACTTTATCTTCACACATTGATCGCCATGTTAATCAAATCTGGGTGACATGGTGGTTATGTTTCCACTAGGGTCCTGTCATCCATAAAGGGATGTCACTTTGTTATCGAGCCGTTGGTATTTTGCAGTTAAATAATTTCCAACAACTTTTATTATATACATGTGTATATGATGTTTTCGAACAAAATTATACAACAAACGAGATGTTTTATACGTGATTAATTTATGAACCCCTTGCACTACCATTCAGAGTTAAATATTTATTACTTCAGCGTTAAAACAAATCAAGGAAATTGAAATATTACACATATACTTCATACCTGACAAACGTTAACTATGTAAATTGTAATTAGAATTAAACTCAAAATTCAATTCACATCTGAACTGTAAAGTGCGTCATGACTGTGACACATTATTGTAGTGCAAGGGATTAAAAAGTTTTGGTTACATCAGGAGTTTAGTTTACTTTACCCACTAAAATCCTCTCCATTTTATAATTAAAAGAGAGAAAATCTTCGGTAGCAGCTTCAGTCTTTCTCGCCTGTACGTGTCGCGGCTCGATCGTTTGATATCCAAAAGGAAGAGGTAAAAAAAAGAAGAAACGGAAGAATCTTTGACTCGTACGTACCCACCCCATCTCATTTGGTGTTCCTCCTCCGCCCTCTTACTTCGTTTTCTTCCTCGCGCTATCATCTCACCCCCAAAGCTCATTCCTCCTGTTTCCCCTCTTTCTTTATCTTCCCATCGGTTTCGTTCAACTTCTTCCTTTGCCTCTCTTTCTCTCTCCTGGATGGAAGGGTGCTTCGTCACTGTCGAGTGTGTATCTCGTCTTTCTTTCGAGTACGCGTACCTCCTCGCCTCTCGTTCGTCTACCTCTTTGCCTCAAACAACCTCCCTCTCGGTCTAACCTTCGCGGCTCTGTCTTCGTTTCGTTGCTCGACGAAGCACCCCTTTCTCGCTTTTTCTCTTTAACTTTCTGCGCTACTTCCCTCTTAGTCTTCTTCTTCTCCACCCTCTTTGTCTGGCGTTCACGGCACGCACACGGACAACGAACGACGTCCCGTTTTACTTCATTAGGGGATATGAGTTTTTCCACCCTCGTCGCACGATCAACAGGGTGTCTCCCTCGCACCAAACCGCTACCCTTGTCAGGGGTTGAGTCTCAAGATGGAACTAGAGGGTGACTTCGTCCTTGTCGGCGAAGGACGTAGCGTGTATCCGAGGGACAACCTAGTATCTTTCTTTTCTTCTTTTTTCTTCTTTCTAAAAACGTTTCTCTCTTCGTGGGCGTTCTGGATGGACATGTTCGCGATCGAAAATGTGTGCACACACGCGAAGTTTTAATATAAATAGGAGGATCATTTCATAGATAAGGAAAAATAGATGTTATTCTAATTCATTTTTTAACGAATGTAATAGATTCTCATTTCTTTATCGACGTAGGGAAACTATAGAATAAGTATCTGAAACCAAAGCTCCGTATCGAAGATGCAGATATTATTAAAAATACGGGTGAAAATTGATTTGTGGGGATAAAGAAATAAAATAAAGTAATTGTTTTAATTAAAGAACTTAGGTTATAAGATATACTGTATAAAGGATCTGATACACCTGATGATTGCCCGTAATTTCATATTAATTTAACAAAAATTTATATTTCAATTTAAGTCCCATTTATTGATACTGGTATAGGTACATTTCGAGGGTTAAATTACATAAAGAAATACCCAAGAATCTGAGTGCAATGTTAACACTCGTTAGAATTTTCAATAATTCCATCTATATTTTTATAATAGGTATCATCAATACTTCTCGTATATTTATAATAATTTTATCTTCAAGAGCATTTTTCTTCATTTCGAATTACTGAGAACACAATTTTTTTTTTCTTCCAAAAAGGAAAGTATAAGGCAGGACGGAGGATAATTGCGCAAAATACGAACGATAAACGACGGAAATTAATGCAGAACGGGGTTAAAATTCGCGACAGTGAAATATACCCATTCAGGATATTTAAATCGTGGCTTTATTTAAAAACGTCGCGGGTCGTGCATCATCGGAATCCTGGAGGATACCAGTGCGCTTAACGCTTCCGGTTGATAATCATAATCATTTGCGTGCACTTGAAACGTAAATGAAAATTTGAATAAACCGTGTTGTTTTTATTCTTCTCTTCTACACGACATACTATTTTACAGTATATGAGTTTCGATCGATAATACTGATTTTTTATTTCGTCTTTTATAATTTTCGAACGATACACCCGGGTCAATCATGGTTCGTACCTACGGAACGTATACAATGGTAATTCTACTAAAATTAGGCACTCAGGGCAACTATATACCCAGGTGTAATTACATTTACATGCAATGTTCCAGAATGAATTTGTACACACATGTATGTATCGAGTATACGTATACGTATTCCGGAGAACTATGTATGGGTGCACGTAGATGCATATCTGTAGATTGATAGACGTGTACATAACCGTAGATAAGTACATACACCCGGGTAATCAGATTTACGTACACTGGTGTGTATCCCCAGAAGGAGTAACTGGACGTGGATGATTCTTCTTCTGGTGGAATGATTTACAGGATACGGATTAATTAGAATTTATTTGTAAAATGGTTTTACTACATCTGTCAGTTTTCATAATTTTCAGTTGTTTGCAGTGCCAATTAATAATTGGCACGTTGATTGTTACGAAGGAAAGGAAACAAAAATTTGAAATACCAATGAAATTTCACCTAGTTCGAAATGGGATGTATTAAAACAAATCACTATATTAAATAAACAAATTGGGTCCAAATATCTTTGATAATTCGTATTATCGAGTGCAGGGTTGAGCATGCTAGGATTCTCTAGGGAAAATTACGATATATGGGAAGTAGGCTTCACCCTTCGTCTTATACTCGTAAGTTACTAAGAATTATACCTTTCAGTCTTCTACTTTACTTGGTTATTAGTTAAATCAATCAATTCTCTTTGTAACGAATCCTAATTCAAACATAATAAGTACATGGTATGTAAGTAATTCTTGAGCGGTGGTCTCTACGGTGTCATTTTCCCTAGGGTAGCCTATGGTGTTTGCCAATGCACAGTACTCATTCTTGCAGAAGAAAATTACAATAAAAATACAATTGAAATAAATACCAAACCGAATACCACATAATGCCTAGTCATGTTAGGTACATGCGATAGTGCTTGCGAATAAAATTGAGTTTAATCTGCCATTAACACGTTGACTGCCACAGTGAAAACGGACGTGGGTAGTCAGACACTCTGAAATCCTAATTATTAACAATACAATCAACTAATTTTCAAATTTAACTTTTCAATTCGATAGCTAGAATTATTAGCTCAATGTTAACGCTATCCGTGGGTAATTTTATCATTTCTGTTGGTAATTATTTAATTGTAAAAAATTTCGGGTGCCGGTCACCGGTGACCCTCGTGGCAGCCAACGTGTTAACGATGACGTTTCATAAACAAAATATAAATAAAACTCTTAAGTAAACTATTGATGTCATTGTGGCCCTACGCAATTTCAGACTAATAATTCTTAATATTTTCATATAATAAATCGTCGTATTAAAGAAACTATCGCATAGTAAATACAATAAAGAGATTATATTGAGCCTATAAAACTGTGCATATTGAACTACAATCGAAAATTCGCTTAACGGTGAAGTTTGTCTCGTAAATTACATACGTCACTGTAGAGACATTATTCGAATGCAAAGAATTACAATAAAAAGGTGGAAATATCAGAACATTCTGCCCAGTTCCGGTGTCACCAGTTTACCAACAGCACCGATACGTGCACCGTGGGACATCTGCGATCAATTGTAATCAATTTGCGAGCGAAACACCAAAGCTTCTACAACACGTGAATCAAATAGAGCCGGTTTTTACTTTTCATTCTTTTTTTTTTTTTTTAATTTCCTTTTCGGGACGTGCTGTTTGTTTTTACTTCCATCATATCGCGACGCGTGCTCCGTTTGATAACACTCGATGATCGAGAACCGTGCAGTGTCGATGATAAAATATTAAACACCCAATAGAGGGATGATTTCTAAAACGTTTCGGCCTTTGCGCTTTCGATTGATAATTCACGATATCATAGAGTACCCTGCGAAGGTTCCGTGAAAGTTATTAATTGATCATTAATAAACCCGTTAATTGAACTCGTTCGTTTCGAGCTTCGTTCCTCCTTTTTTCTTTGAATTCGTGTTAATGATCGCTCGTTGCGTATCTCGTTAATCCAGTTCTACATCCACCAATCGAACGTGTAATTAACAATAATTAATTTGATCAGACGAATACCCGTGAGAGAGCAATTATTTCTTTGAATTTTCGTTGTAAATTTTAGGCGTTTCAAAAGCACATTGTTGTCGATGATGCTGATTATCAAAATTGTTATTGTTTCTGGTAGTAGAAGCTTTACAGTCGTTGAGTAACTTGGAACAAAATTCTGAATGTTAATGCAAAGTAAATTTTAAATTGTTTTTGTTTTTACTAGAAGAAAGTGATGTACTGTTTAAAACGGTTATTCATATTTGACATTTAAAACTTTAATATCATTTGAGTTACATTAATGCCATCTACTGTAAATATATTTTAAACAGAAAGTTTATTTTATGTTACATTGTTTAGTGTTAGGGTTAAGGTTATTTTACGCTTCTTTCTGGTGTTTCTGTTTTAATTTTGTTTTATCTATTTATTACGAGAATGCAATGGAATTATGCTGAATTTATTAAGTATCTTTGTCACAAGGAAATAAATTTCTAAGAACCAAGTCAGTCTGACCTCTTAAAAAGCGTTCATCGACTATTCAATTATCATAATTCATGTGTGTGTGTGTGTGTGTATGTGTGTCGTCGGTTAAATTTTACGACCCATAGCGCAAACTGACGAAGTTTAACTTCGTTTCAGCAGGTTTTCGGTACCGGCAGAAGGGAACAGATAATAAGGTCGTCGATGCATGCATCCTGGTGCATGCACTTCCTGGGGGCGGCGCATGCGCGCCCGAATTTGCAATTTCGGAACGACGACGTTCCCCTAACGATTCCATTTCCCTCGCTTTAGTTTTCGAAATCGCCGAAAATAGCGTCTGCCTTCGTGTCCCGCGAATATCGCACTTTGCGACACCAATATCGCGAAAACCATTCTATCCCTTTACCGTTTCATCGATTTGTCTCTTTAGCCGCGAAAGCTTTGCTCGTCGAATGATCTGTTCTTTTTGGAATAATAATCGAAATCGAAAATCGTAAATACTCAAGCAATTCATTTCTATTTATAAAAATCGCCAAAATTTGTATTCAGATTTGAATTACAAACTTCACCAGTCATTATGGAGTACAGTATCTAATAAATTTCTCCTGCGAATATTTATTTTAACGAGTAACCTGGGCTTTCTTTTTTCTAATTGCAGATGAATTGCTTTAAATTGAAAATGAATCGAAAATTGAAGTTTTCTATATCCTAATAAATCGATTACGATGTTATCTAATGAATTCGATCGAACCAGATTTTTCCCTGGACTCGATTTCATATCCGTCAATGGATAATTAACAGAGACAGCAGGAGCTGTGAATATCGAAACCGAGCTCGGTGTCATGTTCGAAGCGTAATTAAAATCGCATTACACTTGACCCCGTGAATGGCTAATAATTGTTGATCCTCTGCCATCATCGCTAATAGATAGATTACTGAATGAACCTGCTCAAATATTTCCAGATGATAATGTCCTTCCAAAACGCATTTGTTTTGGAACATCTACTAAATAAGAAAACATTGGGTTGCAACTTAAATTCATGGGGAGAAAGAAACTTAGCCGTTTACTATTTCTGATCCAAAAATGAATAATCTTAGTCTTAAATGAAAAATAAAGAAACATATAGTTATCCAGTGATGTGCGTATGAGTGGTTTAGAATGATAGTGGTGGTGTGAATACCAAAAATTGGTTTTCCGAGGGAAATAAGGTTTTTGTGAAATCTAAGATTGTCTCGAACGTATACACGATATGGTTTGTTATAAATAAAATTGAAGATACATCGCTATTGTTTTGAATGAAAAAAGAGAAAATAAAAACACTGTGAATTTATGTTACAACTTAACACGTTAAATGTTTCTGATTCTTTCGAAGAAACTCTTTCTGAGTTATTTCTGAAATTGATGTCAAAGCAAAACCGTCCTATCCTGAGGGTTTCCTTTCATTTCCATTAAGTACACAGTCCTTCGAGTAAGGATTTGGATCCAGCTACCAACAGGATGTTAGGTTGAGCACAGTGTCCGTGGATCGATCCCCCTCGGGTAAAAAGGGGGTTGCGACGGAGTCGCCCTCTTCGTCAGCAGGAACCCCAACATTTTCACCCCCGAAAACGACGCCAGGAACCCCTGCGGGACGTTCGTTCGAGCCAGTACCCGAGGGGAATACACTTCCATTGTGAGACAAACCTACACCGACCGGGTGGTCCTTTTCGTCAAAAGATTCACTGGTAAACCGCACAAATCGGAACGGAATGAAAGAAGGAAAAGAAAAATGTGACTCGAAACTGTGAAATTATTGGGTCAGTAAGCGAGACTGCTCTTAAACAAGGGTATGAACTATCGTGTCGTGTCGGTTTGATTGGTTTCATTGGGAAATTAGATGCGAGTAGATAAAAATGTGATAAGTCTAATTTATGAAAATTATAAACTAAATATAAACTGAGTTAATTTTATAATTGCGAAACAGTATCGTCGAAATATCGACAGGTTAAATTAACCTTTTGCACTGGAAGCATTTCTGTACATAATCAGGTGTAATCTGATTTTCCAGCTGAGCTTCCAGAAACCTTTCCTTAATTTTATGAATGAAACTTAAATTTCACATTTTACAACATTCCGATAAATTAAATATGTCGCTTCAGAAGCGCCAATCAAGTGCAACTGATTAAAATTTTTACTTTATTTTATTCACATTTTGCAGATTTTCTATTATTGTTTTACATATTATTTTACCATTGTACGAAACATTTTTACTTTAGTAACTTTTTATTTCATTTTACTCGAAATATCATTGTTTGTTAATTACAGCTCGGATTAAGATCGACCCGGGTTCTGTCGTTCGAATGTAAATTTTTATGAAAAATATTAGTCGAGTATAAATTCGGTTAGTTTTATAACAAATCTCGAGGTACAAACCACTTCGAAGTACTTAGGCTAATTAAATATTCCACCAAAAGAAGTAATTAATGCTTATTTTATATCCCTCTTCATTCAAAGGTTTATATATATATTTTTTAAGTAATTTAAGGGTTTGAAATATGTTTAGCTCATTCATTCCCCACACATGTGGTCGATGAGAGCCAAATCTATTTTTTGGAAAAAAAAAAAAGAATAAAACTTGTCCTGACTCCAGTTTTAAGAATTAATCAAAGATTATTTTTTGTTAGTTTAGGGACAACAAAAAAGTTATTGATAAATAGTTTCTAAATAAAAATGCAGTATTTCTTTAAATATTTGGGTTGTACCTAAAGTTGCTCCAATTCCCCCGTTTCCCCTACTGATATTTCAAAATTACGTACAAATTTGATATTATACTTTTGATTTGTATCATTTGTTAAAGCTGCACACCGTGTATATTTTCACCGACCTCTCCTCGATCCTTGATCCCCGATCCTCGATCAAAGACGTGTCTCGAGCTTGTAGCGATCTCGTTTACCTTCGCGAGTACGTTTCCACCTGCTTGTACTCCAAGTATATACCCTGCATAATCACGTTGCTCCTTTTCTCGTGAACGGTGCTCCGTCTGCTCGCGATTTCCACCTGTCGCGTATCCCTGCCTATGAATGAACTATCGGATCGATACCATATGAAACGTGTCCGTACGACAGTCATAAAATCGTCGTATTCTTCAATAAAAATACGTTCCATTCTTTACCGCTTCTTTGAGATATTTGTTTGCTCTTCATTTAATCATTAAACCGTGGATCTGTATGTAAATATATATTTTTATCAATTATTTCTTCCCTCGGTTGATTGTTGATACTTTAATTCGCCTTAATTCGCAAACTTTACAGATTTTTCTAAATTTATTTCATTTTCATATAGGTACCATAAATTTGACATATTTTTCTATAAATGCAGCAAAATTCACAATCTAATAATAATCATGGTACAAGTGTTGTATCTATATTTTTATGCTGTTAGGCGATAATTATTGAGTCTTGCTCCATTTAAGGGATGGTGTTATGGTTAGAAAGAGAAAGATATTTACTAAAGTTAACTTCAAGTGAAATTGAAATTTTCAGAAAGTGAAAATTTCACATCGCTCGGATTCTTTTGCGAATTTGAAACGAAAAATCCACGAGCGAAACAAAAACGATGGACTCCGCTTTCATAATAAATTAGGCACATTCATTTTTAACCGACTTCGTGTACTGAGAATTTCTGACTATCTCTGTGATCAAATCGCAAAATCGATAGTTCGAACGTCATATCATCCACAAATACGAGCGACACGTAAATTTCCATAAAAATCTGTTATTTATTTAAATGGAAACGATCTTAGCTGACCGATTAAAAATAAGTTTGATAGATACGTACAAGTTTGCTCGATTGATTGAGAATAATATGCTAAATTTATTACAAATAAATTTATTGGCTACGTATTTGTGAAAAATATGACAGTTGTATGGCGTGTGATTCTTCGACGTAAACGTCCCAATGGAAACAAGCCAAAACCTAAAAGCTATCAGCTAAATTGCGAAAGGAAACAAATTATATGTCGTTGCAAATGATTCAATTTACTCGGGTTAATAATTCGAGTGGTTCACTATGGACAAATACGACCCGACATCCAATGATTGTCACCGCGTTCGAGCACATCTGGAACATTTAGCTCAAAAGAACACCGGACAATCGTAGAACAGCGATCCCATAATGATATTTACAAATTTCTTGTTCGAATATCGTTCGAAACGAATGGCGTGTGGTATTTACGATATTTGGCAGACGTCCAGAACGCTATTTCCGGCCGAACGATGCCTTAATTTTCTTGGTTAGTCAGTGGAGGCCCGTATTTTTAGAGGCTTTTCGACACCTAGAATAGATAGCGCATCGAATGCAACGTTCAGTTCCACGCTCGAACATTTTCCCTACGACTTCAGGCCCGTTTCATAATGTCTGGCCGGTTTCCAATACTCTGTTGCGCTACGCGTTATACAATTAGCGTTTCACACCTTTCACCGGGCTCGGGTGCTCACTGTTCTCCTTGAAATTCGTAGCCATATCGGTTTTGGAAAGTGTAACGGGTGTCGAAGAAGAAGGGTTGCAAACCCCAACGAAGTGAAATTATTTATTGAATTTTTAAATGTTACCATCAGTCACTAACGTAGGATTATGTCTTTCCACAAGTGTCTGTTTCGTTTCTATTTTTTACAATTACCGTCTTCTCAGCTGTTAATCTTGCTTCTACAAAATTTGCAACAATCATTCACTATTGGATTATCGAAAAATTTCATTTTAACATCCCATTTTATTACAACTGTTCCAGAGATAATTCTTCCATAATAATTATGTGCATGAACATATAATTATTACCAGTCCAACCTCTTTCCAGGCAAATTACTTTATTAGATCTGTTTTGAAGGAATGAAAGGGCGCGTCTATATAATTCATCCAGTTCCTTTCAATTCATTTTTCGATCGTCCAAAAAATAATGGTTATCGTTGCGCGATAACTGATCAAATACGTGTCGTTTACCCGTGCAACGGTGAGCCTCTGTTTGCTCTCGAGGGCTCGGTGCACCCATTTCACCCTACGTAATTCGAAAGGGAAAAGAAGGGGGTCGGTTGGTTGGTTACAAGCGGGAGAAGAGAGGGTGACGTCCTTTCTAGTCGAATATCGGGGGTTAGCTGTGTAAGGTCGCCCCTCGATAAAGAGGGCATTTCCATCGGTTTACCCCGGCGCGGGGCGAACCTATGTCGCAGCTCGCGGGGCACTTTATGGCCCGGCTTGTTCTTTCGCGACACGCGTATTGGAAATCGGCCAAATATCGCAAAAAAGCATGCCACGGGGGATGTTTAAACGGACAATTAACGCGTTACATCGGTTCTTGGCTGATGTGCACCCTTCGATCGAGGAACTTCATTTTTGTTGCAATCTGATCGCGTCAGAATACACGTCGACCGATTTAAATTGACGACTGCTGATTATTTCATTTAGTATCTTACGAAAGAAAAAATATTACACAGATTATTTTTTTTTTTTAACTGAAATGGTTATAAAATAATATACCAATTTTATTTCTTTCTGTTTTTGTTATTTCATTTTAACAGATATCTTCATTTAGATATATCTTTATTACTCATGTTAATAGATTTTTAAAATTGCAAATTAAAAATGATATAATTGTTCTAAAAATCACCTGTTTACCTAAGTTTTGAGAATATTTGTTATTTTTCTGGGAGAAAGGAGGGTTAAAATTGAAATTAACAAAACCAGAAAATCGATGGAAGAGACTTTGCGATGTACTTCTAAAAAAACTTGAAACCATTTCAATAATTAGAGGTGTCAGGAAGAGCTTATGTCGGATGCAGTTATTTCACACTGAAATTATTTTGTTTGATTTATGTTCTAAAATGCTATTTTCTGTATTCTTATACATACACTATCTTTTTTATTTTTTTTATTTTTTTATGCACCAACATCCGATAAAAATTTCATTTGCTTTCGCTGATACTGTCAATAGTAACTATCTAAAACGACTGAAAAATGATATTTGAACGTCAACATCGAAAGGAACAAACAGTTGCAATGTTGGCATCAAAAGTCATTACGCCACTTCACCATCCATCATATTTATCCGATTTGATCCTGGCTGACTATTCAGTATCGTTCAAATTTAAATTGATGTTAAAAAGCATCCGTTTTAATGATGTTTTCACTGTTCAAAAATCTTTGATCGACTTTGCTTGAACACGATACTGGCAACGGTTTACCAAAAGTGCAATGGACAAATTTTATGATTTGCGATTAATTCTCTAGAATCGACTGTCAAACAGCTTATTTTGAATGGGATTCGGAAAGCTTGCGCATGTAAAAATATTTTCTTTCATAACTGCATAAATTATGTTTGGTTGTTTCGTGTATTTTCAATGGGCGATAGTGAATTGTTCATTGAAACCCGATGAAATTTTTGAGAGCTTCTTTCATATTTTTAATTATTGTACATTGTTTAAGGTTCAATTGACCTAGAATGCAAATTCAATGTTTAAGAATTTTTTAGCAAAATATTCTATGTCCGGGAAATTATCGATTTTTATTTAGGGTAATTGAAGGGATAAGCTGAACCAGCATTAGGAAAATAATTAAATTTGGAAAGCTAAAGAAGGGTAAAAACCTCGATACTGAAATTTTAATACGTTAACTACCAGCGTTCGATTGGTACACTTCTCAAACCACTTTTCTTTTTATAAAACAAGATAACTTCCTACTATACACATCGTTTGAATATTATATTGAACTGTTTTTAAATGAAAACGTATAAAATAAAGTGCATAAGACAGAATGTCGTTTTAGAATAATTGTAATTAGCTTCTGGAAGAAATTATATCAGGGCCAAAAGATTTTTTCTCGTTCAGTGATATTAACAATAAGTGAAACTATTAAGAAAATTTCTTAACGGGGTTGAACATCAATCAAATACTCTGGCACTAAAATTTTAAAAACTTGAAAGAATTAAGTTAATCTCACTAATAATTTGATCGTTCATTATATTTCGAAAATTATGACAAGTTACCATACCTGTAACGAGATTCGAAAGGGTTAAACGAGATGAATCGGTTCTGCAAGCGATATAAATCTGGAAGAAATAACCTGGGTAGTTCCTGGGTTCGTGATTCGTCGGTTTATCTGTTTCGCGACGTTAAACGTGTTGAAAGCACCCTTCTTTTTTTTTTTCGCGTCAAGAAGGGACGAGTGAAACGGAGGGAGGACAGGCCGGAAACGGTCGGCTGAAAAAGACGTCCGGTACTTCTTTCATTGACCCGTCCCCAGGATCTTGACTGTGAACGCTCCGTCGTCTTACTTCAGAATCTCGTGAATGAAAAAAGGGGACCAATGGCATGGAAATGAAAACATGACACGTCTGCGACCGTCTTCTTTGTAATTCGCGATTAACGCAATGACGAAGCTTTGTTTTCTGAATAAAATAGAGACTTGGTCGCGTTTAAACGAGCAGCCTCATGAAAAACGGGGAGGAAAGTGAGTTTGAATTTGTCGGTGTTACACGTTCGTATGATTTTTTTTCGATGTAACGTGTGTTGCAGTTTGTTTAATTTTATCGTAAAAGTATATTTGATTTATAATGTTCTAATACCCTGTGTAATATAAATTCCTAACGGAAAGGAAAGTTGAAATTTCATTTTTTTAATTTGAAAATATAAAATTTTGCATATCGAAAGGAATTTAATATTAATAAGATTGCGAATAATTTTGTTTCATTCAAAAAAGAAAACGCTACGAATACTAATGAGGCAACGGAACTTGCAATGCTAGAGTTGAAAATTTATAGAATTGCACCTTCAAGCCTTTGCCATAAGGATGGGGGGGGGGGTCTCGATGTCCTCCTACGCGACGTCGCATTCAAGGATGACAGGATCGAGTTGAAAGAAGTCGACCAAACAAAGAATACCTCTCTTGATTCTCTGCGATCCTGTCCCTTGATAATCCACGGCTGCCTAATTTTTACGCCTTCTTTAACCATCGAGTATAATGGCTTAGAAACTGATGATCAAATCTGTTCCCTTTTAATCTAGGAATAAGTGTTACTCTATAATCTTTATTTCCATTTCTTTATTTTTCGTTGTTTGTTAAAGTGTTTTCTTACATAATACGTTGGATAACTTTTGAGCAGAATGATTATAGATTTAAAATAAATGTTTAAACTGGAGATTTCGAGCATGACCCTGCTATTGCATTTAAAGATTAACTCTTAACCGGTTAGGGTGAATTCAATGGACTGGCACACTTAGTTTTCAATCATTTAATCCTGAATGTTAGCCGACGAATAAGTTTCTAGAAGGATCAGGAGATTTTTGAAAATTTATTAGAAATGAAAGTTAATTATAAAATTATTCTTTATCAAAATCATAGTGTTAATTATTTTATATATTTTGTCCTGTTAAATCGGGTTATTATATACAGATTTTTGATAATATATTATTGTAATTATTATGGTGCTTCTGTTTTTCCATCGCTTATTTATTTATTCTGCTAATTCATTTTAGTTTGTAAGTAGGATAACGTTGGTCGCTTTGAAGTTAATTTTTTTAGGTTCCTGTTTAATAAAGAAATCTATTTCAGCTTCCTTAAATTTTGACTTAACTTAAAATATAGGAAATTAGACAATTTTTGGAGGAAGCATTCAATGGTTACAACACCTTTCATAGTAAAAAACATGACAAAAAATGATTATTTGGAATTAACGAATAGTCGCATAAATCGACAGTCCAATTTTAGTTTCATTTTATAGGTCATTTTTCGATTTTCAAGCTTTTATTGGATCGAGCAAAGAGGACAGATTCAACCTTCTCTATTTCCATATTGAAGTCACCAAGTTTTAACAGACAGATTTCACAAAACGAACGAGAATAAAATCTATGTCACAAGTAACCAGCAATCTATACAAAAATAATGAAAGAACAAATTTAATAAAAACGCAACCTTCCGGAGAAAGAATCTATCTAAATAAATTAAATTCTTAGATTTCTAACGTGTGATCTGTGAGAAACTCGGTGTGAAATTATTAAAACAACATATATTTTATACTTATTAATTAAATGTAACCATTTTAAACTATACCATGCAAAATAATTAAAAACACAATAATTCTTAATTTCAAAATAGAGTGATATACAGAGTGTCCCAACTAACAATAAGCTGACCTAATTGAATGTTTTGTAACTAACGGTGGAATGAAAATTTTATATTTTTCACGAATAACACTATGTTGAAAGACCTTCGTGGTGATGTCACTTGATTTTTTCTTCACTCTTTCTATTAAGTTTCCAAGATCCATTTTCATCGTCCACGAATAACGAAACAAATATAAATGTTCTACATACAGCAGAGATCCTACATATTTTAATCAGAAACCTTGTGCGACCGTCGTTAACGGTCAAAGGTTAGAAACTAAAGATCCGAATCATCTACGAAACTCTTTTTTTTTTAATCTCAATGAAATTCATCAAAAGATCCAGAATAGCTTTAAAGAGCCAGTATAATTCTCTCATCTCCTTCACCTGCTACCTTCGAACGCAGCGTCTCGTCCTCGAAAATCGATAACCCGAACGAGAAGAATCATACTGGTCGGAGAAAGAAAAATACGAAAGAACAGAAAGAGAAGTCGCGAGATGTCGTGGATCGATGGATCGAACGGGGTCCAGGCTTGGAAAATTCTCGTGACGAGGCATTCTGGTGGGTTTGATGGACTTCATCGTGGATGGTTTGCTCGGTTCCCCGTGTGTTCCTCGTCGTCGTCATCATGGATGCACGACGACGCTGTGCCCACGGACTCCGATGCGAGCACGATCGATACGGTCACCCCTTCCCTGTTAGCTGGCTGAGCCGATTTTTTCCGTTCGACCCTCGCGCATGCGCTCTGTGCCAACTGCGGGCATCCCCTTCGAGCGAACAGGGGTGCCCTGGAGTGACGACGAGGGGAAACCACCGGTGTACTCGGTGCTTCATTATAGCTATACCGTGGCCACGCTCGTACCGGAGACTCCGGGGGTCGCCAGTACCAATTTCGAAACGCTCCAACACAGGGCGGGGGTGGGTGGTGGATGATCTCACAGAGGTGGGATGCTTCATCGATCTCGAGGAGCGATGAAGACAGGATCGAGCGGTCAACGACGTCGAGGTGACATCGATCCGCGTTGAAAAGCGAGACAGCTCTTGGTAGTTTCGCTTTGAGCTGTTGATTTTCTTCTTTTCTCCCTTTTTCTTTTAAGATCGTAATGAGTAATGAAAGGGTTGGAATGGGATCAGAAAAGATCGTTCGATATTTTCGTTAGGTGTCGTTAAATTGTTGTTTGATATAACTTGATAAATTTAGCGTGTACAGATTGAAATTTGAGGAATTCAGTTTCTTTGAGATCGTAGTGAGTAATTTTGAGATTGAGGTTTCATTTAACATTATTCTTTGTTACTAATTACGTGATATATTCAGTGTACACAAGGTGTCCCGTTTAAACCAATTATTCAAAATCCCTTTGAACTTTGAATAATTGATTTTCCTTCCTTTTTTTTTTGTTTTGTTTGTTTTATGTTCGTAATAAAAGGAGGGACCAACAGGAGAAGTATGTAAGTTTTGTTATAAACAGTTATTAGTTGAATTTTTCTTTTTAAATGAATTTAGTACTTTGATTTTGAGTTGTGATTTGATATTATTTCCTGTTGCCAATTCTATATAGACTGAATCGGTTACTACAGCTATCTCTAAAAATAAAATTGACTAAACTACGTGCCTTAGAAATGGTCATTGTTCTTCGAAAGTAGCCATCAGCCATTTGATGTAAAAAGTATTAATAGAGGATTTATGTAGTCGTTTTCATAGAACTTTATGCTTCAAATGGATGTAACATAGTGTTATGTCGTGAAATCGGCACACACCGTTTTAGATACGTAATACATAGCTTATTGTTAGTTGATAGTTCATATTAAACACCCCAGAAAGCAGGTGCTTCTCTCAGGTAATATAAATACATGTTTGATGAATGTTTCCCAACTTTCACTGTGAATGTTAGGTCGGTAAGTTAATTCACGACCGTTTTGCATACTTTGCATCAAAATTATTCGAATTCTGTCGTTAAAAGATTTAAAAATTATTACAAATATGACAAGAAATTAATTCGAACGAAGCCTAATTCGATTAATAATTATTAATATTAAACCAGTAACGTGATGTATCAAACTGACAACTTAAATTAAAAAATTAGACAATCGTATCCTTAGTAACAGGTAAAAATCATGAAGGTTACGAATTTAATTGCCAACCTAATTAATTACCTTCGCAATTCAGCCTTTTTCAACACAAGACAAGCTCACGAATACCGTGTCTATAAAAATTCCTGTCCCGAAGAAAACAAACCAAAATAAAAAAGAATCATAGACAATTTTTTATAGCCAAACAACCCTCTTCTGAGCAGTAAATTGAACGAGTCACTGGACGAAGGAAACCCTTTCATCCGAGGACTATTTTCAGGCGGAGGTTCGATATCGTCGCGACGAAGCGAGCGGCTCTTTAATTATTCATCGAGTGGCCGATTTTTTTGTTCACCTATGAATATTCATCGATCTTTATCGCGGCAATATCTCAGTCGTGCCTCCAGGCGACGTTGTTCCACGGATAAATGAATGGACGCCGATTGCGTAAGGTTTTTGCGAAGAATCTCACTTTAGAGGTGGTTTGTTTCGTTGTTACGGGAATATCGAATCTAAGACCGTCGTCGTGGATGGTTCATATACGTCAGCAGAGCGAAGGATACAAAACGTTTCCAAGTTCTTTTTGTTATTTGCGTCAAAGTGTCTGTTTGATGTACCACCCTCCTTAGATCAACTGTCCGGATGAAGATTTCAAAACGTTCGAGAAAAAATAATAAAACTAATCGAAAAGCAGTTAGATCCTTGCTAAATATGTAGGATATTTTAACTTTCCTTGGAGAATAAAGATCCTATTAATTTTCAGATATTTCAAAATGCCTTAGAACACGAAGAAAGAAATTTTAACTAAAGAGTAGTCGACAAAAGGTACGTAGGTAATGAAATCGTGTCTTGTAAAGTGTATACCAGTATTGACCCCTTCGTGACTATCAGGAAACTTTCAACTGCGTTCTTAAACGTCTGCAAATGTTTCAGTAGCAATATTGATTTGAATCGTAACAATTCAAATTTTAACATATAAATTGTTATCAAATTAATCTGCAATTTATTGCATAGGTGCATATTATTCCTAATTCATTGTATATAATCTACGCATAATAAATAAAATGTGATTAATACATTCGAAAGACCGAATTTTTATATTTTTTATTTGTTTATTATATCATTATTTTGATTAAGTGCTGAGATCGTTAATCCTCCATGTCCTCATTTCCTATTCGAGTCAGAAAAATCAGTTCTTCGAATTATTTGAAATACCAGAAAAGGAAAAAACATATGTGCCCGTATAAAAAGAATTTAAAATATTTCGTTCCTCGGAATCAGAGAGCAAAGGTGCTTAGAAACTTGGCTATCCGTAGTACATGATAGAAAAGGCGCAAGCGAAGGGCACCGTTTTCCCGCCAACGAATCCACGATCAGGCTAATGGTTTAGTAAGACTATACCGCGCCATTAACAGGTAATGAAGGTACCGGACGATTGCGACTACAGTAATACTATCCACGTATTCACTTACCAGCACTTACACGTACGCGGAATGAGAGATAGGAAGCGTCTAAAGCTCTGTTCTCCGATGCTACGAGCGTGTCCTGTTCCATTGACCCAACCCTTTCCATCGCGTGCGAAACGTGCACGCACACCGATAACGTTATCTGATAACGGGTACGGGACAAATTTCGAAACTGGACCCGATCAAATCGATGATACTCATCATTCTCTCATCGTTCCGTATAGATTTCGATTAATTAGATCGTGAGGTTACAAGTTCATCAATCAGAGAATCCTATAATCTCTCTTCTTACATGTCGACTGTCATGTGGGGTCAACGGCAACTTATAATTCAAATTTTGTACGAAGGACAAATTTTGATAACACGGTCAGCTTTTTTTATTTTAATTTACAGGTTAATGCTTTCGCCCTGGCTGGATACACTATATCTTTATGTAATTGAAGTTAGGAAAAGAATTAGTAATATCGAAATATTACATATTTATAGAAACGTCATAACTTCTGAATAATATTTTCAGAAACTTAGAAACTGAATTTATATTGAAAACAGTCAGCAAAAAGAAATTTTCTTATAATCAGAAAAACATCCTATAGATATTCACAAAGTTTCCCTGTTTCTTGAGTTTCCAGATTCGGGATCATCCCTTGTTAGTAGTACGGAAAGGAGTTTTAGGCAATCGAGCATCCCTTTAACCGATTCTATCGCTTTATCGGTAGCATTTGCATCGCTTAAAGGGAACCAACATCGAGGAACGGTTCGCGGTCGAGATTTCGGCGATGTTAACCGGCTT
Source organism: Stelis phaeoptera (assembly GCA_943735885.1). Lineage (NCBI taxonomy): Eukaryota > Metazoa > Arthropoda > Insecta > Hymenoptera > Megachilidae > Stelis > Stelis phaeoptera. Next base: position 4,377,296 of record OX030939.1, on the reverse strand, counting down.
TCCTACTAACGTATGTATTAAACCACGTGCAAAATAATGCATCAACTGTGCAGCTGCCGCGTGGCCTGGAATCGTGTCTTCCTTTCCTCTTTCTGTTTCACCTAATACTCCTGTCCCTCTTTCACCCCCTTTTTCTCTTTATATTCCTCACTACAACTTTTATTTCTGTTTTATTACTCTCTCTGGGACCTTTGTACGGTCTCTTTCCTTCTTTCCATTATCTCTCTTCTTCAACATTCTTTGATCGTTTCTCAGCTTCTTCCAGCTTTCGTTTTTCTTTACTCAACGTTGTCTCTTTCCTTTCTCCTTTTGTTTTTCTTTCATTGCTTTTGGATGTCTTCTTATCCCATTCTATCAATTTTTGAGATGTTTCTTTATATTGTTAATCTTGTGTGTTTCTTGATATAAGTGAACACTTATTTACTTTACTATGCACTTATGCGTATGCATTTTCTTTTATATTAGAAAGCACTAATCTGAGAATAATATGCAGGGTACCTCATTTAATACAGACGCTGTTAATATTTGGTAAAAAATGCTTCAGAAAGAAGTTGTTCAGAAGAATTTCTCTTCCGAAATGTAACTGTATCCCAAAGCACTTTTTTTGTATTTTTACAAATAACAAAATAATTGAGAGTGCTCGAGTGATGATACCCCGAGACAGCCTATATTTACGTCGTCTAAGACTTAATAAGTTAACGAGTTAACCTGATCTTAGAATTGCATAAAAACACCGTGTCCGTTCTGATGAATAGCCGACCGAGTGCTTGCGAGAAAGCGTCGCGAGCTGTCCCTCTGGTGGCGAATTCAGAAAGCACCATACTATTCCATTTTTCGTTCTTCATTTTTGATCCTCCTTCCACTACCCATTCTTCTGTACAATCCTTATTTCTGCATTATATTCCCTCATCAACATCATCATCCGTGGTCTCGTTTCTCCACCAACCTCTGACCTTATCGCTCTTCTCCCTCGCAGCTTCCTTCATCCATCCGTGGCTATGGAACTGGTCGCTATATTTAGGTGAACTCTGGTATTATCCGGCAAAGTGACGGACGTTCGAGCGGATGTACCAGCGGACCAGTCCTACCAACTGGAACCTGGCTGGCTTTTACTATCCTGTCCGTTACGTCTGACGGCCTGCGACGCTAGCCTGCGGGTTCACCTCGATGGATCGATACGCGTCCATCCGGTCGTTCGCGAAATTCACAGGCCTATTCTGGCCGACACCACCGTCAGAAGATTTGGAAAATTCTGGTCCAGCAACCATCGTTCTCTTTGGCATTTCAAAACTTATGCTCGAGCTTGATTTTTGTTCGCCACTGGCTCTTATCCTCTTGCTACGCTTCTAACTTTTGCGGATTGACATATTGCTGGTGTTAAAAATTATTAAGTGAGTTTTTTTTTTAATAATTTTGGTAACGCCGATGAACAGGAATTATGAAGTATTTTGCTTATCTCTTTAGTTTATCTCTGAATTAACACCGAAACTTTGTGTATTTTTATTTTTGTTGTTGTTGTTGTTGATTGTTTACTTCATTTGAAAGTCAAATGTAATTCTTGGACTAATTTCTCCGTGAAATAATCACGTAGGAGAATTATGAATTCAGTTTTCACATTCAGTTTCCATCGATCTTGATGCGAGGCAAGAAAAATAACGAGGAAGAAAGCCGGGAGTAAGCCAGGTCGAGGCGTTAACAGACTGACGAGTGTCAAAGGAAAATGAAACGGTAATACGCCACTCATACATTTATAACAAAAGCAATCAAGTCGCGAAATAACACGGGAGAGACAGAAAATTTCCAACTCGTTGGAATTCCGCGGTGACCGGATGGACGTATCGATCCATCGAGATGGACCCCACCGTTGAAGTCTCTCTACGACCATCATACGCAGCCGACAACAAATAATGCATCTACGTTGCGAAATACGTACCCGGAATAAACAAAACAAGGAGTGAAGGGGGGAGGGGGGTCCATGTTTTGTGGAGATAATGTTACTTCAGAATTATTAGGAATATACAATTATTATAATCATTTTTATTCAACGCTTTGATATAATCATCGTAAAGGGGTACATTACCCCAATATTAGAAAAATTTGGGGAATTTTTTCATAGATTATTGCTTGATTTTTTTTTTGGAAGATATAGATTTAAGTGTCAATTTCATATTTTAATTTTTAAAAGTGAAGAAGGTGTTATCAAATGGAGAAGTCACTTATCGTTTCTGAAAACACTTCTACTGAAAGGTTAAATACTGACCGTCGTCACTCCCCCCAGTTCCTCAGAGGGATTAGAACATATGAATTAAAAAACTTCTTGATTAATAAATAAGACCCCATCATTCACAGTATTGGGCAGGGTTTTTAAGAAATTCTAATAATCATGGAAATGGTCAGAGTTTGAAGGAAAATCTGTAAATTCCATTTAAGGATAAAAATGTCTGCTACATTAAAAAATACAATTACGTACTGAAGGGTTAACGCGATTTTGAAATATTTCGGAACCAACGAACCACGTTACAGGAGAGATCAAAATCCAGAATCATCACGATGTATCGATTAATTTATCTATTTTCGAGCATCCTCTGACACGAATCGTGCTTATAGCCGACCAAAGGCCGGACAATCGAGCGAATTTCTAATCGGCGAACGATCGATTCCTCTCCATCGACGATTGTCGTCCGTGTCGCGGATTCATTATTTTCCCCTCGATTTTTCGGGGTTAAAGGGCTGCCCTCGTCTGAAGGGAGGGAAATATTATATAGAATTTTCCGTTGCCACGTACATCGGGAGGGAGTAACAACGCCTTAAACCCGACAACAGAGAAAGAGTAAGAGAGTTCTTTGTGCGAACCGCTCGCAGCGGATGAGGTTGACGTGAAAAAAAAAAATTCATTATTCCTGTCTTTTTTATCCTGTCGCGATTACCTTATCCACCGTCATGGGAAATCCTGTCCTTGAAGCAGGATAACCCAATTTTTTGTTTTGTTTTTCTTTCATCGCAGGGAACGATCTTAACCGGTTTATTAATCCTTGTGCAATAAGCTTAACCATGACTAGTGCATTTTCGAGGAACAAAGTTCAGTGACAAGATTTCTGATCAAATTGCAATTTACTCGATGATGTTTGATTCATTTTTTATTATTCGCTTTATTTGGAGATTTAAGTATTTAGCGAAATATTAATCGAGACTTAATTACACAACTCATGATTTTCAAATTTGAATCATGGTCAATTTCCTTAAAAATATATTTATTCGTACAAATTTCAATTGTAGTTCAATTAAGTAATTTTTCAATTAGAATTAGGTGAAACATGTCATTTGAGATACAACAATTTGTCTTTTACAACGTCTTCGCTTTGCTTTCCTGTCATTTGTATCAAGGATATTAACGAAACCTTTGTACAGTCATTTTCGTCGAACTTTAAGCTTCTGACTAATGTTCCGTAAGTGGTATTTTATGACACTTTTATGTCACTGAATCAGGTCAGACTTTCTATGCGTTGAAATAGAACATTAGGTATGCAACGATCTAATACTTGTCGTACTACGTTCATTATGCGTCCATTCAACTAGCCAGCAATAAATACGTGTTGGAAGTATTTATGACACGCTTATGTACCCATCTTCGTTAAATTTTAAGCTTCAAACTGATATAGCATAAATGATATTTGCAAAATCAGTCACTGTCTCTTATAACATTTAACTATTCACTTATAATTGAAAACATTAATAAACAGTTTGCGCACATATTTTGTTTACACTTTAAACTTCAAATTAACACTGAGATATTTTTATATTATCAAATCGAATCAGATATTTGATATGCAAACTAATAATTCTAATCCGAGTCACCATTTGCATTTATTTATAAAACTTTCAAGTTTAAAGGATTTTTTCCTCCACGAAATTGAATTCTAACCAAGTAAATGAATTTGTAAGCGACAAAATTTCTATCTGGCACAAAGACATGTCAGGACGAAAGTATCCACAACGGGCTCATGAGTCTCGGTCAAAAATACGGACGCAAATTCACGCACCGACGAATCCTTTCGGAAGTGCGTAATCGCTCAATCAGATCTCACAAAATTCCTCGGTCGTGCCATAAAGGGATTGCCTTCATTCGTTTCGTGCTGTTTCTGTCCGTCGACCGATGGTTTGTGAATCGTTTGACTGTCGCTCTGGTCCAATTCGCTGATCAAAGATCGTGTATGATTTCTGTCACCAGCGATTGCGATCAGTACCAGAGAATGGACAGAGATCAGCTATGGAGAATAAGTCGCGCGAGAGTCATTAAAGCAGTCGCGAGTTAATTGCACCCAACAAAAACGATGGTCGTTCCCTATTTTTTCGAAGCACTCTTTGGGATTTCGTTTTATCGATCGTTGATCGATTTAACCCTTTGATTACGAAAGGCGTATATATACGGCCGCACGAGTCCCATCTATATACAGGGTGTCTTATTATAATCTTTCCACCCGATTATCTCGAATAATAAATGCTTGCAGGTAAATTACTAGGGAAACTTTAGAACAAGTTGAACTGTCATTTAGGGATAGAATCGGGTATTGCATAAATGTTCAATGTCGTACAATTTACAAGAGCAAAAGTCCAAAAGTCTATTCAGAAATTTTGGAACGAGGTATTGTGACACGACGAGATTTCAAGTCGTAAAAAATCAACGGTAGCACGAAGCACAATGATCAACGATCTTGTTTCGCAAAATAGCCGGTCGCACGGGAACAATCTTGCCACGAGTCACGCCAACTGCGGTCACGGGTAGAATTAAGGCAATTTGCCACGAACCGAACAATGTAGCAGACTCTTTCGAACTGTGTAACTCGTGGTCGAAGATGAAATTAGCGCTGTAAGTATTGGATCGAAACTCGAATCTTATCTCCTTGTGGTTCAAGTGATATTTAAAATGGAAAGTAGCATCGATCGAGAAACATTCATAGTCTTTTGATCCTCGATTGACACTAATATTTTATTTCGTAACTAAAAATACACAGACACGTAGGAATGAGAACTAATCTTTTCTAGTATATAATAATCTATACAAAATATTACTTCCTATTTGCAGCTTTAACACTTTCAGTCCGGGACCGAGTAGATTTACTCCCGACGAGATTCAAAGGAGGGCCATAAAGTTAGCAGCCTCAAAACGCAAAGTATCCGCTCCCGAGCGTTCGAGACATCAAAAGAGCGCCGCCTCCTAATTTATGATTTATGACTTTTCCTTATCTCGATTGAGCTGGATCGTTACCCCAGGACTGAACGTGTTAAATTGTCAATGTAAGTGGAGAAGATTTAATGATGGGTGGCAATAGTCACCCTTAGCCACGAAAGGGTTAAGTACCAACCGAAGAAACACCTGAAAAAGACCTAAATAATAAAGTCTAAAAGTTAAAAACACATTATTTAAAGATTCGATAAAAAACGTAGTGAAAATCAGATTGAATGAAAAGCGATCTGTATCGAAGCTGATTAACGAACATAATTTTAACGACTCTTGGAATGTCCCTTCTGATTATGTATTTTAATCGCTCGATGGTTCATGCGTTAGAGAGAGTTTTTATTATTTTATACAGCCGTTTGTGACAACAGGATCTTCCTACAGAAAATTTTTTCTTATATGACTTAAAATGACATTGGATTTTTTAACATTACATTTATAACGTCGAAGCAATTTTCCAAACTGACGTATATTTGCGGCGCCGAGCTTCCAGAGAAGAATTGAAACGACGCATATATGCGGCACTGGTAGCGAACGTGTTAACCCGCTTCACGTACAGGATTGATGAGTTGCGAATGATTTGGAAAAAAGAATCACACCGTAAACGCAAACACAACTCCCCGTTCCGCGCATCCCCGCTGGCGCTAGGGGTAAATATTTCGAGAATTTATTTTTGACGTAAACACCTTTTACGCAAACGTTTCCGGAATTTGTTTCCGATACTTGCATCCCGTGATCCCGTTTCCAACAACACGCGAGAGGAAATTCATTTGGCCCCCGCCGATACATTGAATAACTGGATATTTTATTGGGACCCGTTTAACACAAATTTCGCCACATTGGATCACCCAACCAAACGAAATCATCCACCTCGATTCGACGAACGGAATGGCTTTGAGAGAAATTGTGCCTTGTTTGGAATTTGAAACGTTCGAAGAGAACCGTTCGCCGGACCACGTTTCAACGTTACTTGATGAAAAATATAAAAAGAAAGGGGATAATTTTTATGAGTATTCCTGCTCGAAAGTCGAACGATCCGACGACGAGCATTTTCAACATTATCGCCACAAACGTGTATCTTCTTAATTGAAGATACACGTATACCGAGAATTATTTTTTGCCCGAGCAAAAGTATCAAACCAGATAAGCAGCTGATTTTGCTGCTCCAAATGATTAATTAAACTGGGTTACAATTTTACTTTATTGCTGAAGAAAATGTATCAGATTCTTTTCTGTACCATTATCTTCCGTAAAAATGTAATATCGTAGGTACAGTGAAAGCAGTTTGTTGAAACTTAAAACAGCTAACGAAGGAAAATAAAAATGAAAATGTTACTTACATGAAGTACTGTTTTATCAATAATTTTGAATAACGATCTACTTGTTAAAAAAGTGAAAAAAGCCTAAATAAAGGGTCGAAACGTAGCAAAATAGAACTGTGGTCATTCGTTCACTCCCAAATATAAAACAGAAGGATATTATATGAAGTATGCCTTTAATTATTATATCTCCTAATTAGAGTAAAGATTCATTAGTAAATCAGTAATCTTAGAGCCTTGCAACGCTGTTCATAGGAATAACAGTTTCGTAATTTTCATATCAGTGATTGAATTAAACGAAAATTGAATAAAAACGAATGAAACATTATTAACATTTAGTTTGATAGTAATTAGACTAATTATATGCGTATTAAACAAGTGTAGAAACAAATAAACTGTATGGTTTAATTAAAAAAGAACCAAATAGATTGATCAGAACGTACAAGTCGTTTGGAAGATGAAAACATTTCATAAAATGATATTTGCATACACAATCGCAATTTCATGATATAAAAAACCGACATCTTTATCAATTTTATAAAAACCGAAATTTCGAGATTTCGCATGAATTTCGCGAAAAATTATCAGACGAAAGCTGAACTATACTTCAGTCTTTAAAACTGCTACTTTTACAAAAAATCAGAAATATCTTGTTTGTAATTCATCGTAGATACGATCGCTGCATTTTGTTCTTTAAATTAAACCAAAGGATATTTCAAATATTCTTTAAATATCAGTATAAAGAATATTTAAAGAATGTTATAATTGCATTAAAAAAATAACATAAGAAATGCATAGAAGACGACATTCATATCACTGAAAACAACGCAGAAGAGTAAAAATTACAGGGAGTTGAATTAGTTCAATTTTGGTCCGACACAGTTTTGAAAATCACTCTGTATAGTATTTTTTTCTCTTAGAATACCATTTACCACTTTCATCCAAGAAAAATGCAATAAATCTATTTACCAATAAAAATATACGTGAAATTAATACGAACAATGTTGTTGCAATGGACCGCATTGCACGGTGATAGACTAAGACCGATCGAGAAGAATTTTTCTGGCAAACGATGACCCGATGCCGAGTGACGGACGCAGCCATTTTGTTAACATACGCGATATGACGTCACGCGGCCTACATGATAACCCTCCTGGTTGTTGCGTTCAAACGATAGCTCGCTACTTCGTACTTTCGTGATTTACATCGTGACAAGGATTGTCGTGGTGTGAAACGTTTCACGATTTCACGGAATCGAGTTATTTCGCTCGGATAACGAACGTCTACGCCAATGTTGTCACCGTTCGGCGGGAAATTTGATTTGGAACCGCTTTGGTTTCTACGTCGCGCTACAGATTACGATTAAACGGCTCAGGATATCACCGCGTTAAACCCGGATAAATAAAACAATGGAAGGAAAGTTGAGATTTCTCGAAAAGAAGTACGAAATCAATTAAGTTTGAATTAGAACCGGCCCGGTTCTTTTATGTATAAATTAAACAATAATTAGAAGCACGGTATTTTAAAGTGCAATACGAAATTGGGCTGATTTATACGCAACAAAGTTTGTGTAAATTTCATTGAAATCATTTAATGAAGTGATTTAAATTGGATTCACCCTGAATTCTTCATGAAACTATGAACCACTTTGAAATGGGTCAGGAATCGATTTCTTCGTTACGTTGAATCGTGAATGGGATTAATTAAATAACATATAGAAACTCGAAGTATTTTCATCTTTATCACTTTTTAAGCGACCAGAAACTAGATGACGGGAACAGGGAATTTAATTCTGCAGCGTCGTGACTTTACACGCAATGATTATCGTTTTTTAGGGTAACTGGTGCGCTTGTAACTCAGTGTACGCTTCCAAAGAATTTATTATCCGAGTATTGATGTAATATGGTTTTTACTGTCTATTCTCTTTTGGAAGACAAACCAAGTAGAAGAATGTAAGAAAAACAGTCGATGATTCTTATTCTGAATTTTCCTCATTTCCGTCAAATATTAAAACGTACTAAAATTCTCAAAAAGATCTGTGCTCAAGCATTCTGCGGACACGGAATTCTCAAGTGAAACGGACGAAAAGATCGATTACCTTGTGTCTACGAGCGAATATCTAAAGAATTCTGATTATTCGACCCCGTCACTTCCGGTCTCAGACATCAAAATTCGATCGTAAAGGGGAGCGTTACCTTCGAAATGCATCTCAAACGACCGATTCGAAGTGTTTGGATTCGATCACACGGAACGACCGACGTCGGAGTTTCTTTTTGAGGTTCAGAAGAGATTTTAGTCAGTGACACCTTTTTATAATTTTGAATTAAATGAAGCGTCTGTCCCTCAATTCAAAATAAAACATTCATATACGGGCTATATCGTCTAACAGTTTCGAAGTTTTCTTTGTAATATCAGTGATGTTTCACGCTGAAACTTTGGAAACGGTGGCAACTTTCTGAAGTTCAATTTTTGAAGAAGTTACAACCACTGAAGCAGCCTTTTAAATAACTTAAAATAAGAGCTGTACGAATCATAAATTTTCGTGAGTTATGTACTGCAGTGAAAACGGTCGTGTATAGTACGACACGTTATACTCGAAATTATTCAAAACACTTTGTTGTATATACGAAGTTTACTAATTGGTAGCTTGTAGTAACTACTACAATATCAATTAAAATGGAGTTTCCGTGCTTCTACTTTTAGTTATTCGATTACATTAAATTCATAAATAAAATAATAAGTACTATTTACGATTTTATTGTTCCACGTTATCAGCAGTGCCTGCACCAGAACGTCTGGAATGTTCTAAAAACATTCTACACTTGTTTCATTTTAATCTGAATTGACAAATTCTGACGTATATACAGTAATAAATGTCGTGTTTACGATTATTTGAAATAAGTATACATTCTTCCGGGACACCCCGTACGAGCAGCAACGTTTAATTACGTTTAGAATCATGCTTTCTCGAATTCCATCGCTTTCTATGCAAGTATGTGATCTGTAGTTCAATTTGGAAAGAAACGGACTCGTTTTCGAACGACTGTCAGCCAGGGTGTTATGAAAATCGATCACCAGCCGTAACTATAAATGACTATTCGCGGAATCGTTGCCGAGGAGGAACGGAGACGGGTTGCAGAGAGCCGAGACCGCTGCGCAGAAAGCACGGTGGCGACGGCATCGTCGTGGCCTCATCGACCTAACCTACTTTAGCCGAGGGACGCCAACACGAGTACGACGGTGGCGCCGTCGCCCGAGGACGTCCGACGGCGACGCCATCAACTACATCTAACGGCCGTTCTCCAACGTCCTCGTACCAAGCTCCACCTCCCGTAATGCCTCTCTCCTTTCCTCTCGTCCGTGTCGCTCCTTCTCCTTCTTCTTTTTTTTTTTCCTTCAACCTCGCTCCCCCCTCCAACCCCTGCGCTTTTCCATGACGCTTTTGCCCTTCCATCGTCCTCGCTTTTTCACCCTAATCGCGTCAAGCACAACTTTTTCGGTCGGGGCGTAACGATTTTTCGAAAAGTTCTCTACGCGTCGATCGAACCCTCGTCCCTCCCCGTACCTTGACTCGTTAGACGGCCAGCGTCGAGGAAAACAATTCGATCGAGGGAAAGACGGGATCGCCGTGAAATCAACGACTCCGTACCGGTGTATTTTTCTTGATTTTGAAACAACCGGGAGGAATATCGATCGGACGACCGCAGCTCTTGGAACCGTACAAGCGTCTGATGGACGATAGCGGATACTTTTGCATCGGCGTTGAAGGTGAAAATAGACTGGCACCGGTCATCAAATTTGTACGTTATTATAATGGGGGTTGATTCGGTGCAGAAATCTTTGTCAATGGTATGGAAAAATGGCGGGGTTCGTTTATGTAGCGGTTCCATGACTAAGCGAAAGATCTATTAGATCTAGCAATGCTTTTAAGCTTTCAGGATTATCAGATTCACTTTCTCAGAATTTTATACGAACTTTGACTTTGGAGAGAACAATTGGAATTGTTTGAAAATTTGTGGGAGAAGATATTGAATGTTTATTGTTAATCGATCAAATCCATAATTGATTGAATATTTGATTGTGGAATGTCAATCGCGATTTTTAATTGCAACTCGCCTTTTAATTGCAAATTGCAACTAAAATTAGTTGTAATTAAACTTTTTTCTAAATTGTTTCTTTGACTAAAGTTAAAAACACTATTATTTACGAAAAGGTATAACATGCTTCACTTATTAATGACAGTACATTAATACAAAATAACAAATCAGAAACAGTAATTGTTATTTTATTGAACCTTCATCTATGCTTAAAAAACATTCTTGCAAGGACATACAAACAACAAGTCTTTAAAATAAGTAATACATCAAATCATCATCACAATAAAAGTTAGTTGTTAATTGTTCTAACAGTTAAAATTAATAAATAGTTAAATAATTAGTTTTAATTATAAAGACAATTAATGATTAATTATTCGTAATCCTGCAAAACGAATTCACAATTAACTAATTTAATGGTCAATTGCAATTAACAGTTAAAATTTTAATTGTTAATTGTTAATTGTCAGAATAATTTAATTTTGCTCAACACTGCTCAGGAAGTCCTACAGTTTATCGCAAACCTGAAAGTTACCAAGCATGATGTCTACGCACAATACTGAACCTATCACTTTATCCATTTGTCCTCTTTGCTAAAATAACTTACTTAGTATGAAATAATTACTAAACCGAATACTTGTCACATTTAACTTAATTCAGGCCTCGAATATTGAGACAAGTAATGGAGTTTTCTCCCTTTATATCAACGATTTCCCTGTGGAATACTAGCATACTCGGTACTGTGTCTCCTTTGCATGATTCTCTGCTTCAGGCAGTGGCGGATTTAACCTTCGAATTTTTGTAAGAATCAGAATACTTTTAAGTGTCTAACTGAATGTATTTTTCTCAATGATTTGGTGTCATTAAAGAAATTGTCTTAAAGGAAGAATAAGACAGCTGTTTGTATTACATTCTTCAAGTATTCATGCAGACGACAAATTGAGAAATACATTTCCAAAATTTGATCATGACGATAAATATAGAAATCAAACTTATGTACCGATCATCAAATGCTGAATTAAATTTATAGTATTGTTTGCCTCCAAGATGATCGTCTTCATCGTCTGTGCGTTAACCCGTTACTGCTATCAGGACATGAAATGCGACGGATCGTCGAGTCAGAGTGAATCACAAATTTCATAGTTTTTTTCCTTTCCTCAACTGCAATCTGACCTGAGATCAATCGGCACTTCCTTCATTTATTATTTATCTTTGTGTATCTGCGGATAGGGGTTTCCTCTTTGCGTTTCAAATTGTGAAGCTGTAATAGTTGTAATACTTCTAGGTGAAGGTATTACTGAAAATATTTACCATTTCAAGCTTAACGGCACGGTGGTAATGAATACACTATAAAAATTATATAAAATAATCATTTTACATACGATGTAGGTGGTTTTACCATCATTCATTTATTTTCTAGCTGTTAGTATTCCTTGAGGCTCTAGCAAGCAAACTTTTCAGTCAGAATCCCAAAAAACGACAAAGCAGAAATATTTGCCTTGAAAGAACTACTTATGTTTTGTGACATATCCCCTGATTAATTCTCTAATTTCCCATATTCCCAAGTTTTGATCGATATCATTTCATTGGATTCGTGTTGCCACAGACACGTCATAGGGTTAAATACTGATCCTACGAAAGAATTCATAGTTTTCTTCTCCATCAACCACTGCAGCTCGAGTCATCCAGTGAATCACGCGCTCTTGTGATTCGCACGGGCTTGTGGTCGAGCCGTATGCTTGCAACGGTTTCTCGACGAGTTAATTTCAGTCGTGGCGCGTTGTGAAAGCATTTTATAGGGAGTAGACCGATTAGTATGCCGTGGAAGGAACTGTTTCTCTTCGCTGGTGCGTCGAGGGAGCAAAACGTTCCACTATTTTGCGATCGGCGTTACTACCAGTCCCGTTACCACCGTGTTTCTTTTTCTTTTTTTGTTTTAAACGCTTAACTACCGCTTCGAAACACGTGGTTCAAGAAAAATCACAGATGAGCCGATCACATGCTACTGGCAGGCTGTCATTTAATTTCGATTTAGACGCTTTTGCATTCGCAAAGCGTCATCAATCATTTGCCGTTGCTTTAATTCGCACGCGACATACACGGTGCTCTGAAATTCGATAGTGACTCAAGTGGTCAATTCAGGTAAAAATAGGTGGCTATAATATGGATCAATTTTTCTCTTTTTGGATGATCATTTTTTCGAGACAGCAATACTGTACAAGGTGATTTAACTCTTTGAGGTTAGGTGGGTTAAAAAATGTCCCACCTTTTGCTTAGCTTTTCATGCATACGGGGATATATTTTAACCCACCTTGAAAAATTGAAATTACTCATTTTGAGTAATATTTTATGTTAAATAATTAAAATGAGCATTTTTTTTTTATTCTGTGCAACTTGAGTTTTTATTTTTCTTAAAATCGTATGCCTCAAAAGAATGTAGGTATAATAATTATAGTTCTTATTAAATAAATTCCCAGAAATTGTGGTTAATCTTTGTGTAGGTAACCAAGTAGCTGGGTATACGTTACAGATTTAGTATTCAACGATTTTTGTATGAATTTTTATTTTGAAAATATAATTTGATGTAACAATGGTCAAAGAACAGAAGTTCTGTGCGGATTTATGATATTTTCACGAAAATGTAGAAATTGTTAAATGAAAATATGGAATTGCACCTAACTCAAAGTTTACAAATGGGCGTTTAAACGGGGGTGCTTTTACTTGCTTGATTATGAGATTTGTTCAAAATTTATAACAAATTGGATCGATTTTTCTTCAATTATTGGGATTTGGTAAAAATTGAATGGGCCATTTTTGAACGTTGGTTAAACAGATAGAGAATAATAGCCGGTGTGTATTCCGAGATGTTACGTAGACACGATCTCGTCCAGAAATTCGGCGCGTGAAAGCAATACGGCCTAAATTTAGAAAGTAGCCAGACCAGGCTCTAGCCAACTAGATAGAGCAACTTTCATCTCGAAGTCGTCGACACTGATGCTTGTAAAACGTTGCTTCTGCTTGGACTTATAGAATACCTTAATTTTTGTAAGCTACGTTTAACCCTTTCCCGAAACATAGGAATATGTATGCTCAGTCATTATCCTATCGTAATTGGTTTGTTTATATTTACCTGTGTGTTACCATGATTATTTAGTGCTCTGTACATTTTAATATGTTTTTGAATATTGACCACTTTTAGTAATAACAAAAATGAACATTGTAACCTTTCCTAACTTAACTTTCTTTCAAAGTTGCTAAATATCAATGAAAATTGACATTGAACTATTTTAGTTTTTCCAAAAAGTATGCATCGATTTTTTAATCAATTTGAAGCATATGCAAATCGGAATAATTCGGTGGTGAACCGAGGGACTTCCTGTCCAACAGATAGACAGATAATAAATTATTAATCGTGCTGTGACATGGTAGGAGCGTTGTTTCTGGCAGTTTCACGATATTAAAATCCTGCTCGAGTGTCTTTTTTATCGGGTCAAATTTCCATCAATGCCTCGTTCGAAAAGCTACTACCACGACACGTTGATCTATCATGTTCGAACGTTGATTCCCATTCATTTGCCTCAAAAGCTTTATTATCATGAATTCTTTTATTTTGTTACAAGGGGTTCAACAATTTTTAGATGAAAAATACAGTGGGTTTAACTCTTTCGCGGCTAATTAAAATACGAGCAACAAAAGTTCGTTCTGATTTCTATATTTAATCCTAGTACTTATTCTGTATCATAAATAATACAGACACAGTTCTGTTTAAATTATTAATTTGTATTGCTGTTACTCGTTATAGAAATATATCGCATGGACCAAACACCAAAGGGGTAGAAACAGAATAAATAAAAGCTAAATTTTAATTAGGAAAAGATTTCAGTTTAATTTGGAAAATTTTCTTTTATGAAGTGTCAAGATTTTTTAACCCTTTCCCCTGGGTGCGTTACTGTGTGAAATCACCATCTTTTTAATTTCACCACCTACTAATAGGATTGAAAAATGGAAAAAAATTATAATACAAATGACCGAGACATGCGCGTAACGTTAGTTCTCGACATATGAGAAAGCTAACGTAAGTAAACTATCAGCATGGCGTATCGTTCGCGAATAGAGATGCCATAGGATAACGTAACCAACAGTGGCACTAACGGTAATGGTAATTTATCGATAACGTTGCCACCCCATTGTTACACGACGCGTACGTGCACGTGTGTGTAGGCGAGCACACAAACTCACACGTGCAGGCATTCGCCAATACGGACGGTACCATCAATATTAATACCGTTCGTTAACGTGTTTTTCTATCTTATCAATTATTGACTGAACAGGTTAATATTGACCAGTCAGAGAAAAAAATATGAAATCAACCACCTCTTTAAAAATTTGAATTGAACGATGATAATTAAGAATATTACCTCACCATATTACCTACCGTTTAAGTATCATTATTGGGTTTATAATTACCACGATTTAGAATTAGAAATATGATACACAAAACATAGTAGGATCAACATTGATTGCATTATCTACTTTTGAGAAAAGAAACTATAGACTTAACTTTAATAGTGTCAGATTTGACCGTACCGTGGTGGTTAGGAGTTAATAAAACATTGAATCAACAAATAATAGAATGGCAATTATAATAAATTTATAATCTTTCCACAGAGTTTTATTTTAACCCCCAATAATTTCAATCAAATTGCGATTTTAAAGAATTTATTTATAATAAATATTCTTTCCTCCAACTAGATCCGGGTTATAATTGACCCCACTTCGTCGCTGTAAAGTTACACGAAGGAAAGAAAAAATCTATCCCAGATACAGTAAGAAGTATTTGAAAATTCTTATTTGTTGAATTTTAATAAATGGTTCAGCTGCCAATCTAATAACATTAATGCATTCTCTTCGTCAGACACGTGACACCATACGGAGAAGCGTACACGCTGAACCGTGAACAGGGTTAAATTCCTTCGACTGATTCCTACCGGCACGGCTCGGCTCGGCGCGGTGTTTCTTTCCGCTTCACGTGTGCGCAGTTAAGCGAACCGCTCGTTTACCGGTAGCATGCTTTCCACCATCAATCCCGCTCATTTGCGCGGATTCGAAGCGGTCAGCTCGCGAAGCAGAGGGAGCCACGAGGATTTAGAGATGATTTTTACGAACCAGTCATTGCGGGCCTATCGATTCGAGTCTCGAGGGATCGTAAGTACTTAATGTACCTTCGTGGGTTGATAGCAGCTGGTAATGACGATGGTATGCCAGCCAGAGGACTTCTTGGTGCAACTTGCAAGGTCCCGACCTTGCATGAAGAAGACAACCTCGTGGCGGGCTTGGCGCACAGCTCGAGGGATACCTCGAGGAATCGATCGTCCGTGAAAAGGATCCCTTCTCAGAGGGGCATTGCAAACGAACCGGCACGGTGAGTTTCCCATGGCACTCGATGGCGAAGATGGCGCTGGTCTTTTATTAAAAATAAATTATCCAGAGGAAGATCGACGGTGGGGAGGGGCCGTTGCTCGAGCCTCGTGCATGCACGGCTGGCTAACGTCGTACACGAAGAAGAAGAAGAGGAGGAGGAGGAGAAAGGCGACGAAGAAGAAGAAAAACGAGAAAAAGGAAGGATCCATAGGGTGGGAGACGAAGAAGAGGAGGCGCAGGGAGCAGAGAACTCGAAAAACGAAAGGTAAGTGCATCCTTTGGAACCGGTCCTTCCTCTTCGATACTTGCCAAGACGAGGAAAGAATACCAGAACCATAAGGGCGGCCGCGAGGCTTCGATTGACGAAATCGAACGTAAGTATGAATATACTCGAGGTGGAAGCCAGAAACTGGAGGGAAAATTCAAACCGATCGATTTTACTGGTGATTATCATCGTACGATCAAGTTCCTCCTGTCGTTCGAACTATAATATTTGTGCACGACAGAACGATATCGGTAAATTGTAGTTTACTCGTCGAATAAAACCGTCTCGGTTACCATTCCACGTTCCCGCGGAATTTAACGAACCCGGCTACGCCCTGCACTTGCATTCGAATGATAATACCATTCACGTGTCTCCTTCTACCGTGAAATACTGCTATACAAGGTGTTTCAAAGATGTTATAAGTCAGGAATACTGTAGCTTCTGTATGTTAAAATCAATGAAAAGATCCCATACCCAGAGTGGTT
Source organism: Stelis phaeoptera (assembly GCA_943735885.1). Taxonomy (NCBI): domain Eukaryota; kingdom Metazoa; phylum Arthropoda; class Insecta; order Hymenoptera; family Megachilidae; genus Stelis; species Stelis phaeoptera. The sequence goes on along the minus strand of OX030939.1, from coordinate 4,360,476 downwards.
TAACTTTTGAAACGCCCTGTTAGTAATTAATTCCATTTGGAAAGCTAATTTTCAAACGATTTTGAAAAGTACAAAAGTTTCATTTTATTACATTCGAATACTACTTGTACAAGTCGGCGTAAAATAACACAAAGTACTTGTAGAATTTAAGAATGTTATAAATATTTTATAGTTGAAACGAATATCATAAAGCAGGAAAACTGCGACTTCAATACCATAAGTAGAGCTTGACCTATCTGATCTAGGGTCGAGTATATTCACAAGTATTGTTTTTCTTCCCTGAATTGATCACGAACCTACTTGTGGTATATAACCTGGGTCCCATCATTAGACACAAGGGCAAATTGTTGAACAGGTCTGAGCGAACAGCTGACGCGATATCAGAGATTCACACACAGGATTTCCTGTAGATACATGCCTACACACACACGGCAAACGCTACCGAATGGTATTTAAGGGGTCCTTCACCTTTGTTTGTTCGACCTAAATGATCAAGTAATCTGTTGTTAGCTTAGTCCTGCATGGTTTAAACAAAACAGCCTAGAAGTCGGCCACCCACTTTCGAAATAAAACAGTAGGTTGTAAAATGATACTGGACTTTCACATATATTCTGTACCAAGAATTTGAAATTTTCAAGGTATACAACCCTGTTGGGACACCCAGTATTCAGCGTCGTTTCGAGAAACGGAGACACTATTTCCAACACTTGTATCCGAGAGTGGTATCGGTGAATTTCAGAATCTTCCCAGTATGCGGCGTTACGATCGTCCTTCGCGCGCGGAGAACAGCTTCGCGCGCTGCGTTCCGCCACAGAACACGATGGCCTTTTTCCCGTCTTTGTCATGCAAACGCTTCGCCAGAGGAGCAGCAGTAGGCTCCGATAGGAAGATCGAGAAGGAGAGAAATAAGCGGAGAAGCAGTCGAGCCAACCAAGCCAGGCCAAAGTCTGGTTCTTTTGGGCTTCTTCTCACCGATTCCCTCTCTCTCTCTCTCTGTTTCTTTATCGTCTCCGTTCTTTTTTCTTCGCCTTTTCATTTCGTTCTTCTCGTTTCACCGCGCCGGTGCCTCTTCGTTCCTCCAAAGTCACCAGTGTCGTCAGAGCGACGCGAGTCTCGGCTTGTCTCTCAGCATTTCTCGCGTCTAACTCGCTCCCGCGAAGCGGCGAGAAGCGAGAGAGGATTCAGCGTGCTTGGGAGTCTTCTTTCTCATGGCCTGATGCCAGGCCATCGGTCGTCCTCGTCGCACCAAACAACCGATGACCTCCCAACCTTGTCTCGTTATAGAGTCCGTGTCTCATCCGGCCCCCTCGCTCCGCAGATTTTTTCCTCCCCCGCCCCAAACATCTTCTCCTTCTCCTTCACGCCCCTACCAATGCTCGCTGACGCCGATGATTGCGCGTTTCTCTTGCCTTGCTCGTTTTTTCCCTTCCTCCTTTTCTTTTCCTCGCTGTACTTCTCCCCCACCAGACGCGCCACGATCGCGCGTCGCAATTTCTTTCCCGTTTTTTTCTTTCTTTTTCTTTTTCTTTCTCGCGTTTCGTACGCCGTGTTCTTGAGCTCCTTCTTCTTGCGCCTCGGTCGGCCAGTGTTTTTAAAGCGGCTAACTGTAAACTTCGGTCCGTGGCGCGCGTGTACACGCAGCCACTGGCCAAGCATCACGTAGCCGCTTAGTTATGCCTTTGCCCCTGACCATTGCACCGGCGACCTTAACGAGTACAAAGTGCGAGAGGGAAGAACGTGGCACCTCCACGACCGTATCACCGGCTGGCTATTGCGCCGCTACGCCGACCACGTTGAAATTCCAACGTGGACGATCATTTTCCTTAGGCTACGATTGCCAGTAGACGCGACTGCTGACGACCCAACGCTCCGATGTATCAGACTAACAAATTTCTATAGAAGTGATTGCGTTGCATGCGGTATAGAGTACAGTTTCGACCTATGCTTTGGATAGTGCTTCGTTTTCATTCGTTTGTTTTGTTGTATGTGCGAATTATTTAGGTTCTAGATAGAGCCACTAACATCAAACTGATCCTTCGTGAATTTTCGAGTATATTAACACTTTATCTACCGGAACCCTACTAATAGGCTTTTCGATACTACCCTATGGTAATTGAAAATGAATTAACAAACGTTTGACTATTATTTTTTCGTTTATAACACTGTTGAAATAATGAAAGTTAAGCGTGCTACGATCGGGAATAAATGGAAAATACGGGTTACTCTCCCTAATTCTCAATTACCATCAAATTATAAAATAGTAGGGCTTACTTTTCCATTCTAGAACGGTAGATAATGTGTTAACATAGGGCTCTACTGTAATAGTCAAAATTTGAGATCCCCCGACACTACTTTTTATGGAAATAAAGCGTAATTTCAGATGTTTTTAATTTCAGGAGTGGAACTTAAGATATTTTAGAGACCTTAGCGCCTGGATGGTATGGCGAACTCTAATACAATAGCTAAAATAAAGGGAAAGAATGCCAGTGATGTTCAAGAGTTTTACCATGGATCTATAAAACTTCTGTTCTCATAGATCAAAGAGCAACCTTACATTAAATATAATGATTTAACATTGTTATGAGCCAACTTTCGTTCATAAGCCAGAGTATTGTTATTTGATATGCCCCCGGGTTTAATACTGTGTCCATCTATCACGTTACGTTCTAACTTGTTAATCTTCTATTAGCTCTTATCTCGATTAGTACGCACACCTTTTCGATTAGCGAAACATACGTCAGAAAAGTGGTGCCATGAGCAGCACTATCATCAACGACAATACATTTTCTTACGAATTTAAACTGGAAATGTCCATATTAGAATAACTGTCTTGAACAGGTATCCACAAGTACCCATGAAAAAATACCACGTTTAAAATACATGAATCTTATTTGCTGTCATCAGCACGTGGAGTACCCTCCACGGGCCCATTTCAAAGGACGATTTTCCCTCCTGTTACTTACATTATTCCCCTTCAATTAATTCGTCAACCCAACTAAAATACCGGGTAGAAGAAGGGGGAACACGATCGTACAACAGATTGACATCCAGACGCGTGACAAAAGCCACGAAAAAAAAAAGGAGAAAAAAGAAGTATCGCGGGAAAAAAAGTTAAACGCTGATAGGCAGGGGGCAGCAGCGTGCCGCATGCGTAGTTGCACATACAGATACTGTTCAGGACACGAACGTATATGCTTATGGCTTAGGGGTACATCGAGAAAACTTTTCTCCTTCCTCCCCCCTCTTCCGCAGGTTGTTTGTGTTCTCCTCGTCGGGCGCGTGGCATCTCCTCCTCTCTTTCTTCGATAGCTTGTAAATTGCGCTCTCTTTCAATGGGTCTGTCCTTCTGTATCCTCGTTGTCTTACAACCGGCAAAGTTTTGCCTCTCGCGTTCTCGTCGTTGCTTGCGATCTGCCCAGCCTCTTGAGTATTATACGCCTGGCGCAATTCAAGCGTGTATAGTGTATACACGCGTTTACGTGGCTGCGAGTCATTCGAGCGGGAAAACACGCGAATTCGAAAATACCAATGACTGAGACCCACGGGGACGTTGCCAGAGTGCGCGGTATCAATTGTCGTTCGTCTCTTCGGGGTTTTTCCACTTATCTTTTTTTCAATTATTGAGAATGCCACTCGACGATGTTTGTTTTTTTACTCAAGAATCGTTGGTTTATTAAGGATATTGATTAAGAGGGGAACGGATGGGAAGAGATATGTGAGAAAATCGAGGCGCCAGAGAAATCATGACGCGCCAGAGTTCGTAGCTGCAACCGGAAACGGTTTATATGATGCCTGCCCATTTGCACTGCTAAATGTAATAACTTAATGCCATTGCATCCTGTTATAATTCACATGGTTAGAGATCGCGAGTTATTGTACGGGCGCCGATTACGCCGAAACTTTTCACACGAACCATTCGTTGATACGATCGTGTCGTTCTAACGGATTGATATATTTCTTTCGGTTTATAAATGTCCTGATTTTAACCCTGACTCATCATACCTTAAATATTGAAAATTAACCCCAACTCTGTGTTATAAGTTTCAGTTTTGTTCTTTTACTGTTAAGTATTTGTTGAAGCGCCTTTCATATAAAAATAATGTATCAAATAACGTATTCTGTTAATTACCTATAAAGTAAGAAAGCTGTAGATTTAATTTGAACAGGATTGTTTCTGACCCTTTCACGGCACTTAAAGATTAATAATAATTATTTGGTTCGTTTATAAAATTCGGCGTTAATTTATTTAAATAAATCGACTGCTAATATTTTGACTGATTTTCTAATTCATCAGTTTACTGTTAACTGAAGAATCCTGGCTTGTTAAGGTTATACAGCTTTTTGCTTTAAAAATAATTTGAAAAATAATACTTAATAGCTGAATTGCTGGAAACTTGAACTATGTAAAAATTACAGATACATTGATTGACTTTGGCTGGGCAGAAGTTTCAAACTTAGATATTTTCGAAATGAAAATTGAATATTGTACTGTACTTGAAAACTTCTGTAATTACTGGATTTCTGCGCTTTCTTTTTTGTTATTATATATTATGCAAATTCCACGTGTATTTTTTTGTCACCTCTTTTGAAGATCATTCAAAAGAGTTAAAAAAAATTCATAATAATTTGATCACCCACTGTACTTTTCCATCCTTCATAGGTAAACTGAGTAATCGATACTTATATTTTACTGTTTTAAGTTTTCAAAGAATCAGAAAAATTCTGAAATACTTATTAAAATCTCTGTTATATTGTACCGTTATTTATTACGTCGAGTATTTTAACTTTTCAATAATAATAACAAAAATTGTATGAGAAATCAAATTTTGAACGATCAAGTTATGTACAGTAAACATCGGGACAATCTATAATACCTGAATTAAAGTTTTCATTGAATTCGACCATTTTCATCCCGGTGCAATGTATGAATGCTGAATCGAAAGGGTTAATCAACACGACAAGGTATGTCTTACCACACACGACCGTTTCTACTGCGGCATTCAGCCCGATGCATAATCTGTAAGTTTATCAATTCAATAAAAATTCTTGCGAACGATCTTGTCTATATTCGACCGAAATTTGTATCAAACGGAAAGAGGGGCTGATAGGGCTAAAAGTTTCGCGTAACGGCGCGATTGGAAACAGTAAATCCGTGAACGAGAGAGTGTGGGCTCCTCTCGGCAGCGCGGCGCCAACAGATAAATTTACCCTCTCTGTTCTTCCCTCGCACTCGTCCCATCGTGTCTCGTTCTTCCTCTTTTCTAGCTGTTCCTTTATCCCTCTCTCGTTTTGTTTGCCCCCCCTCTTTCGATGGCTCGATTCTGTCCTCGTCGATGTAGCCGATCCTCGTTCCATCGTTCGCTTCTCTCTCGGCATGGTCGCGCGACCGCCTCTCCCTCTTCCACCTCGTGCATTAGCCAAGGAAATATCTCTGAACTCTCCTTTCACATACCTTAGGCGGCAGTCGAAGGCCTTCGCGCGTTTATTCTTTGTGGGCCGACGCCGACCCGCGCGACGAGCTCTTGCTCCTTTGAGTTTCCCGCCGATCGAGATTCGGCGGGACCGCGAAATTCGAACGTTTTAAATTAGACCATCCCGTGAGATCGTGCCGTATTTCGTTTACATTCTTCCCAGCATTTTTCTTAAAAAAAAAAAAAAAAAAAAAAAACTAAACGATCAGATATGAAGAAAAGTTATGTTTCATTATGATTTTGTTATATCTTAACCGTTCGACTGTTATGAAAGCATATATGGCGAACGTTATCAATTTCAAGCAACAATGGAGTCGTCCACAGAATAATATTTTAGTTTACGTATTCTCAAAACTTTCAGCGAGATGCTAAAACAGTGGGCTCGCAACAGTATTCTCATAATTTACAGTTCAAAGATCTGTCAAATCTCTAAAACTTTTAACACAATCACAAGCATGGTCTGCAGACTGAATTAACAACTCCTGCACGTGTTAATAATTAATTCTATCTACACACTTTTCTCATTTTTATTTTCATTCATATGTTGAGATCCGCTTGCACCCAATGCTTATTACAGAGAGTATAACTGCTTTGCATAGAATTTCAATTTTGTTAATGAATTGTCAGAAACAAATCAGTGTTTATACTGTTTATCATTACGCGTATCTATAGGTCATTGAAACGCTTTGTACGGAAGTGAATGAAAAGCGGTCGATAACTTATAATACGAATGTCAACTGATTAACACTGTCGTTCACACGATAAAACATGCATTTTATTTGATCGTGTTACCATGGTGAATCGACATGCACGTACGGTTTTGTGTAATTTAGCGAGAACCCCGGCTTTATGATCGACGAAAGCTTTGTTTGGATTTATTTAATCGCCAGCATAACGAAATAGTCGACGAATAGTTTATTACGCGCCGCCCGAATTTCGTTAATAATTACAACGATATTGTACATTGAATTCCCGTTTCACCTTTGTTTTACGAGAAATTTTTAATCGAAATAAACAATCCCGTTCGGTGATGTTTCTTTGATGTCATGTATTTTTAAATAGTTTACGATAAATGCATTTTTATAGCTGATTTTGCAAAAGTATTTACCAGCTAAAAACGCATCAGTAATATTTTGTTGGTGCTAATTAAATAACAACTAATAATTATATCTTATGATAGTATAATATGTATATATTATTTAACTATAACTTTATTTCGAAATAATAATCTTGAATAGTGCAAGAAAATATTAAAAATATAACAGAAATTTTGTGTTTCGAAATCGGAAGCTGTTGATTAGGTAAAGCCATTGTTTGTTTCAACAAAGAACCAGCTAATTTCTATGAAGAATATTTATGAAGCCTGTACGTAGTCATTCTCATCAAACTTCAAGCTTCAAAGTGCCATTTCGCGATACATTTATCTCATCAAATCGATTCAGACTTCCTATGTTTCGAAATTGAAAGCTTCGACTCGGATGAGCCATTGTTTCTTTTAATGTTTATACGATTATCTTCGTAAAACATTACACTATAAATGAAAGTACTGTAATTGCCATTTTGCGATACTTTTATGTCATGAAATTATGACAGAATGCCTGTGTTGCAAAATCGAGTTCTGTAAATTGGTTGAACAAGTGTTTGTTTCGATAGAGACTCCGCCAGTTTGTATTAAGAATATCGATCTGATATTTATATAGACATTTTCGTTGAACTTAAAACTTCAGATTGATATACTATACATGCCATTTGACGGTACTTTTATGTCATCGAATTGACTCAGCCTATGTGGATCTTGAAATTGGTTGTTCGATATGCGGCAATCTGACATTCATTTATATTTATTGCTTGCTATTTATTGTTTATTATTTTTATTATCTAATTTGCGTTATGTGAAACAGTGGCGTGTAAGAAAAAGTGGAAAAAGCGTTTTCCCATTCCCACGGAACAGCCTCTTCCAACAAGCATTGAAAAGAAATCGAGCAGAACTGGACCGGGCGAACAGTATTTAATTGGAAGATAGGACAATGCGTATCATATTTCTCGCGATATTTCTCGTTATCAGATTAAATGTTCCCATCACGCGTTTAAATGATCACGTTGCGTGAATCTTCATACTTCTTACGCAATTCAGTGAATTTATAGTGCGCACTTCGCTTTCTATGCATAAGATGGAAAAAACAAAATACTTAATCGTGAAGAAAATTGCCTCAATATTATTCGACGATCAAAATTATAATTTTATTTGTTATTTGAATCGGGTTCATCTCTTGGGGGACGAATCTGTGTATTTGAAATGCGGGGAAAAGATATTTGAATTATTATTGTTTAAATGTAAATTTTGTGTTTAATTAGATATTCTTATGGAAGACTTTCTGCTTTAATTAAAATTTGAAATTTTCAAATTAATTGTACTATAAATATTAAATAGATATAGTAAATATTTAAAATTTCAACCTGTTAACTATAGTATACTTAATTGCTAATAGTTTAGCAACTGTGTAAAAATTAAGGTGCACTGCTTCTTGTATGGTTCGTGTGTCATGCGCTAAATTTAATAAAAAATACTTCTTTATTACTGAAGAAATTAAATTAATACAACGGAGTAATAAAAGTTCGTCGTGATTTATATTGTTAGCAGTTATTTTGTCAAAATTTCATCATTCAGATGGCTGATGTTTATTGTGAATAACACGAATCCGAAAGGATTCAAACTATCATACGATTCTATTGTTATCTTTCGAACATTCAGTTCTCTTAATTATATTGTAATTGCATTCGTGCGTACAACAAACCGACAACTGTACATCTACAGTTCCACAATTATTCTCCGGGGAAATTAATTAATTATATCAGGTATCACAATAATAATTCGTCGATATTACCTGCGTACCGTGGACATCGAACAAAAGCCAAACAAGTCAACGTTAAACTCCCTTCGATTCGAACATTTATTGTAACCAGACCGACAAACGTGTCGTTAAATCGATAATAAAATCCACCCATCCCCCGTCTAAATCTCGTGGTTGAAGAGTGGCGGCAAATCGTTGAAATTTTATATCTACCAAAATTGTTCGATTTTCCCAAACATCGTTCGCTTCGATACGGCAATAATTAACGCGCGAAATTGTATCGCAACGATCAGCCGACAGTGAGCCGTTCGTTTGCTTTCTTTCTTGCTTCCGAGCTACGGTGAAATCGGAATTATTTTTACGTGTACAGTCTGTCTCACAATACCGTACACCGTGGTAGAGATGGCGAACATTTATGTACAGTCTATGTATAAGCACAAATTTACAGTATCAAACTGTAACAGTTTACAGATACATATTACTTTTGAATAGTAATAACAGTATAAATATTATTGAACGTGATAACTAGACTGCGGATATTTATGCAAACAGGTGTTACATTTATGGAAAAAGGGAAAAGTGGGATTGAAATGGGTTAGGTTACGGCGTTGCTCTCCAGACAAATGGCTGCCAAACCGATAAGGGAGTGATTTTATGTGAAACAATGAGTGGAAAAGATAAAATACAATTCTTTTTGTTCTGTGTGACTGTTTTTGAGAAAACTGAGTTTGACAGTTAGTTGAAATATTTGACAGAAAGTTCGTTTAAGGCTTTTTTTCGTTAATTTAACGGTTAACGGATGTTATAAATTAATAAATGCAAGCGTTCACGGTGTTAAAATTTATTGTCGGTCAGTGTTTTTATCAGATTTGTGACAGGAACCATATGACAAACATCAGTATTTTAAGAATCCTATGAAAAATATTGTAACAATGTTTGTATTTACGTTTATTAATTTTCAACATCCATCAATTTTCTGTAAAGTGAAACCATGTATAAAAAAATTGTATTCGGTATTGTTCACTTATTTTTTCATGTAGAATCACTTCCTTATCGGTTGTACCACCGGTTACGGGACACCCTATATAGAAATCTGCGAGCACAGTAAACTTTCCTAGGAAAAGTGGCATAGGGAAATATACCGCCACCACTAACCACAATACCAGAAAGTTACCATGCATTATGAGTGGGATAAGTCTGGGTAATGCTAAATGCCTAAAGCGAGTTGGTTAAACTAATAACAATAATTACCAAATTTTATAAACCGCACAAATTGCTAAATTATCTAAGCCTAACCTTGTATCACTAAATTATTAATTTGACAGCTTAGAAATTTAATTATGGACGATGTACTAGGTTTCAAGTATAAGATCATTTTCTCCGAGGAAACCTTTCTTGCTCGATACTGTACCCCGTAGAATTGTTAATTTTCACGTTACAATTAGTACAGTGGATAAAAACAGAGACACCGGTCTTCAAAATGTTAAAATCCGACAGTGACAACTCGATAGCGTTTTCGTTGTAAGAGAAAAAAATCGAAATAGACGAGAAGGTGTAGCAGAATCAAGAAATAGAATTCCTGCTGCGTGGGCGTTGGATCTGCGTCACCAGGCTCGAATCAGTGTCGCAACGTTAGCTCGTTACTTCTCCAGACGGATAAACGGGATCCGTTATATCCAATCAGGATCGAAGCAGGCGAGCGTGCAAAAGGACGAGAATAGTCGAAAATATCAGTACGACGGCACGTACTCGTGTTTCTTTTTCTGATGCAGAAGAAAAGGAAGCGGAAACTAGACAATTCCTCGAACCAGCGAGGGAAGTCCCAGAAAGGATATTAAAATATAATGGAACGATGAATAGTGAAATGAGAGAATTTCTAAAAGTAATCTACACGAGCAATCGATTTCTCCGTTTATACCGGGTGTTCCAAAAAGCTGGAGACGAGCTTCAAAGGCATATGGCATCCTTCAAAATTGTTCAAAGAATTCATTAATTTTTGAGGAACGAGACATCTTGAACGATCGATTTAACATAATACAGAAATTTGACAATAGAATGTCAAAAGTTGAGAGCAATGTTGGGTTGTTTGAATAAAACGAACTTTTCGATACGTATGCTGCAATTTTATTGGACGTTTTGCATTTATGCAAAAATGTTTTAATGGTGGATTTGAAATTATGTATATTAAGGATGTTCTTTAGAAAAATCGAATGTAACTTGAAAAACTCAAATTTTTAGTAGCTGGTAAGCGAGGGGCCCTGAAAACATAATTGAAAAAGGCATACGATAGATCAAATGCAATCACTTTGAACGCCCTGCAATATCGTATCATCCGTGATAGAAAACTTTTTATTCGTCCATTAATTATGAAAAGTGTTGAGTTGGTCGAGTTAGGTGAGACTTTTTTATAGGGTAATTTCTTTTTTAACTCTTTTTTTTTTTAGTAATACAATACCTTTCTCTGACTAGAATCTTATTATTTTGTTGCACTCATAATTGAAAATATTTTATAAATCCGGAGTTATCTAACAGTTCTTGCATGTATAGTTGCATTTTTTAGAACTTCCTTATTATTACTTTTTAAGGGTAGATGTTGTATTTCAATTCGATTTCAATATTTCTGAACAGTCATTAAGAATACTATTATATTTTTTATATAAGAATTCTCTTAAATTATTGATCTTTTATTGTTAAACGTTAAAGAATGTTTCAATTACAATCGTAAAAGAAAAAAAAGGGGGATTGGAAAGAAGAACAGCACAAAATGTTTGAATTATTTAAATCGAACATCGACAGATATTCGACCGTGTCAAATTTCCATCAACTTTTAACGAACCCCTGTGAATCTTTCGGAGAGTTCAATTTGGAAGCCCGTGGCTTAAAAACAATAGCTGAAACCAAATTGGAAAAAAAAAAAGAAACAAGAAACTGAAGTATACGCTGGTCAATGTTTCATGTGGTTGGAAATTGAAGAGGCAAATCGAAAAAAACTAGCAACTGGTCCGATCGTTAAATTTTTCAATATCATTGTTCTGCAAAACAGGTAAACTTATTTTTATTTTATTTGCGCTATGATTGAAACGATTAGTCACAATTCAGTTTTATAGCAAGAATAATTAATAAATAAATAAAGAAAGAAAATCCTAAATGCCTCTAAAATTACGGAAATAATTTTCTGTATAGTCGATTTATATAATTACTATGCTTTCGTATTTCTTTAAAAAATTATACTACAAATAGTCTTGACACTAGAACCAAACGAGTCAAAATTGACTTACCTTATCTTATTTTGTATCACAAAATTTAATGAAAAGCTTCTCTCGAAATGTAAATTAGTTTTTATCAGAATAAAGAGTTATTCTGTATGCTAGTTTGCGTTTCGTCCTTTATTTTATTTTCAATTTATTACTTCAATTTATTCAAAATAAAGAACGGGCATTAATTAAAAGAAGAAAACGAATTTTTATTACCATTGCAGTGCAGAAATATTAATAAGCGTTACTCAGCGTTAATATTACGATAAAAGTGTTTACATCGTTTCTATCGTTGAGCAGCGTAAGATGAAAACCAAAGCGTTTTAATAAATGATGTAATTAAAAATAACAAATCTGTAGTTCTCGTATTAATCTCCCTTTATCATCGTCAGTTAAATAAGTTCGAACAGTATTCCCTTGAAAAATTTGGAAATTGATGCAGTATAAAGTTATAATATAATGTTACAGTTACGTGCTTGCACTGATCTGATATGGTCAGCCAGTATACCCGCGACGCCAGGTGAATGGTGCGCCCGACCGTCGAGAAAGTAACTGGTGATTCTGAGAGTCTTACATAAGTAGTTTCATGAGTTGCAATGTCGCGTTAAAAGGCACGAGCTTTTTCAAAAAGCTTGCGCAACCCCGTGTCCAACCGATTGTTACGAATTCCTGTCCTATATCACTTTCAGCAATGTGCATATGATTTTAAAACAGAGTTTACTAAAGGAAAAGTTTCGGATATCACGAACATTAAGGAATCTCCTTGATAGAGAATAATCTATTCTAGTTGTTGTATTAATAACACTATTGGGTTGCTAGCTATATTAATAATGAATTTTCTGTATTGATACTGAATTAATCCTTTGCGCTCGAAGTATTTTTGAATGTGACTAATTCTGAATTTATTTTCTTGTAATGCTTTCAAAATTCAATAGCACTACCTCGGAAGAACAGTGTTTCAAGAAATTATGAACCCTGTTTTAGTTTTATTTCTTTCGGTAACTTGCTGTATTCTACTTTCACGGTTTTAAATATTCTAGTAAATTATATGTGTCGTCGCAGCAACGGGTTAAATTTGCTATAGAATTCATTTTTCTGTATTAACACGATGGCTGCCACGGAGGTCACCGGTGACCGGCACCCGAAATTCTTTACAATCAAATAATTAACAAAAGAAATGACGAAACAGACCACGGATAGCGTTATCATTAAGCTAATAATGTTAGCTATCGATTTGAAAGGTTAAATTTGAAAATTAGTTGATTATATTCTTAATAATTAGGATTTCAACGTGTCTGACTACACACGTCCATTTTCACTGTGGCAGTCAACGTGTTAATTAATATTTCCGTAAATATAAAATATTGAGTTGAAAGTAATCATCTTGATTAGCAATAACAGTGTTTAATTTTGACAAATACTTTCATGAGGAAAAATGGTAAAAGTCGCGAATTTAGTTGAAAATCTATCATCTTGTCATTTTTAAAAGTATTATTTGCAAATTAGTCCAGATAAATGTCTATTTTCTGGTGTTCATTATTTTTCATTTATTTTTACCAGAAAGCAGGAAATATTGTATCTAATATTAATAATATTATAAATATTACATTTCTTGCAAAGTATAAAGATATTTAAGGTGGATTTAGGAACTCAGCAACTTCCAAAAACTATACTTTTAGAAACTTGGATACGAGATATATTTTTGTATGTAAGCATTCAGTTTTCGTTAAATATACGATTGCAAGAATGTTAATTTCAATTTTTCACGAGCTTAAGTATCGTGCAGAGATAAATTCTATAAATGTATCAAAACACTTGTGAATCACGTTCCGTTCGATCCGGTCGATGAGGCGTGTTGTTAAGTTTCGCTTTCTCGCCAGGAATCCGACGATCTTGTCGAGTCTCACAGATACACGTGTCTTGTACACCTGCACCGAGGTATGCACCATATAATCAATCTGTCTTTTCACCCCCAGTTTCCTGTTTAACCTGATACAGATTCCAAAGATGCTTTAATAAGAACAGCATCAACAGATTGCATACGGAAAGGAATGCATCAGTTCCGTTCGAAGTAATTAAAAAAATAGTTGATTAAAATTTGATCCATTAGTACGTCAAATACTGTGCTAAAATTGTCGGAAATTAGATTGATACTTCAATTTACAAGCTTTACAATTTTCCTTGCGAAATTATTAGAATTCGACCAATAATAATTTTCAACCGGGGTAATTTCTTTACCCTAGGTATTTTTGGCATTTTGATTTGTCTATATTTTGATAATTTAATATCAATCATATTTTGCTCATTTTTGTATCCATGCAATCGATTAAATATTATGTGAACATTTTTTATAGTGCTCAGCTCACCAGTGACTCCATTTTGGAATCGTTTAAAAAATAAAACACATTCCGGATCTCACATTATTTAATGCAGATTTGTTTGCACGCTAAGAAAGGATGTTCAAAGATTGAGATGCACAATTAGAAAAAAGGTCCTGTCCCGAAACGTCGCGTTATGAAATAGTTATTGAACGCAGACGGTGATGAATGGAATCCGCGTTGTCGACGAAACCGCAATGCAACCCGAAAACCCACTGAAATTCGTTTTCAAAAAATGATTGCAACCCTGACCGCGGGCAAGGTTCACCGGATAACGAACTACGCAACGGGTCCTTTCATATCAGCCGCCTGTGGCTACGTTTTCTGATCGACCACCCATCGATTTGATTAAAAACGAAGGGACGAACAGGAAAAATGAGAAAAGAAACGTGTAAATCTCGATTGTATGGATACGTTCAGCTGTATGATGCTTAAAACTTTAACCCTATTATACGTACACAGCGTGTTGATTTTTTCAACTTTATATACTAAATTATAGACTAAATTATTTAGTAATATTGATACAAATATCAATAGAAATAATTATCGTGCCTGCTAACTTCCAAGTATAAGATCAGTCCTCCTTTTCCCCTGTATCGTAATTATCCCTAAGAAATACTAGTTTGATCAACGTTGTACATGTATCGATTCGATGACAGTTATATCGAAAAACAGCAGTCGTAGCAAGCTTTTCTGGCGGCAGAAAACGAAGAAGAGGAGAGAAAAGGTACATAACCGAGTCGGTATGTTAATCGAGTTATTTAATCGTTCCACTTGCCCGTGGAAATGAACAGGAACGTCCTTCCGCGCGATTACGGAATCTCACCTGTTGCCGGCACCTATTACTTCTCGCGCGGATTACGTAACAATTATTACGACAATCGATTACCGTTTTATCGAGGTCGTGGATGGACGTTGAAATCGATTTAACTAGATATAACGGGTCATTGGCAGAATCAGATAATTCGTGGCTCGCCTTCTATATCGATCGCACCTAATCTTCCTGTTGTCTCAATCAATTATGCATATTAACCGACGCGTCAATTGTGTTTTCATATTTGCGCCTGCGTATTTCGTGCAAAAGTGCTTGCCTGATGAACGGCAGCCGACCTCCTTGCGAATTAATTGCCCGTAAACAGTGCCAATTAACGCTGATTGTTTTGTAACGATAACGTTTAATTTGTGTTATCAGTGTTCAGTTAAAGTTTGCATTGACTGCAATTCCTGCACGTTCAATCGATCGATCCTGCTTTGTTTTTTTAAAGATAGTTACGGGCTACAATAATTCTATTAAATAACGTTGTAAATAATGTTTGGTTTTGTATATTATGTATTTGTAAGTGAGATTATCAAAATGAACGCAGACCATTATATATAAATTTCCATTAATTGCAGTGTAATTAAAGTTAGATGACTCATCCTGTACATTGAACTTCGGTAACGAACAACAACTTCTCACCAAGAAATTCTTATCACAGGTACGGTTAATCTTTACACGCGAATATTACGCAACGATTATGTCAGCTACGCGTATCACACTTCTGTTTACTCGCGAGGAATGTGTACAACTTACAATTACACAAGAAGAAACGAGAAAACAAAAGCAGCGAAAGAGCTATTTAAAGCGACAGTCGCGTCAGGAATCTGAATGAAGCGATCCTGTAAAAATGTTTGACCAGTACAGACTTCGTAGCCGCGAGATTTTGCACCGTGATCAACGTAATGACTGCTGTTCGTCATTGTGTAAGACGCGGCCGGCTATCATCAGGTATTCCGTTGGCGAACGTGTCATTAATCCGATTCGATTGATCGATAAGCCGTGGAGGGAGCCGCGCGTGCCACCGATAAACGTGTTGCGAACGATCCGATCGGAAAGGATCGGTCACGATTTCGTTTTTTCCTGCTTCGAAACGTTCTCATCGAGGACTTACGGCGCGCGACAAGGTGCAATAGCCTTCAACATTGTTTGCACCGTGTTAATTGATCGCGGTAGATGTTTGCATGCCCATTAGGGTGCAATGGTAATTAACACGTTGGCTGTTGCAATGAGATATGATTTATTTGGCAAAACATAAGGGGTACCCACAAGTAGACGTAATATTTTATTGTAGGTCAATGAAGATGCTTATATCTCTCAGGTCGATATAAAAGTATTTGAAGATAATTGACTGGTTAGAGGTACTCTTAACACGTTGGGTACCACAGTGAAAACGGACGTATGTAGTCAGACACGGTAAAACCCTGATTATTAACACGTTGGCTGCCACGGGGGTCATAAAGTAGAAATAATTAAATAAACCACGGATAGCGTTAACATTAAGCTAATAATGCTAGCTATCGAATTGAAAAGTTAAATTTGAAAATTAATCGACTGCACCCTTAATAATTAGGATTTTATCGTGTCTGACTACACAAGTTCGTTTCTACTGTGACAGTCAACGTGTTAAGAACGCATTAAATTAATTTTCAAATTTAACATTTCAATTCGACAGCCAGCATTGTTAGCTTAATATTAACGCTATCCACGGTTTATTTCATCGTTTTTTTGTTTGTTAATTATTTGATTGTAAAAAAACTCGGGTGCCGGTCACGGGTGTATTAATATAATAATATATATGCCTAATTTTTCAATTTTTTTAGATTTACAAATACAGTATTATTTTGTATTGTTAAAAATACTTATAAGTTTGTTTCTTTTATAGTTCCTTTGCATTCTACGTATCTGAGGATATGTACCGTTATTTCTCAAACATATAATAAGCGGTGAGAATACAGAAATGTGTGAACGCTGTTTCATTACTGATTCTGCAAAATTATCGAATCGGTTAAAAAACCACATCGTGCGAACTGGTTGTAACATTTAAGAAATTAAAATATTTAAATTATTATTGCAGTTAAATGATCAATTTGTGCTATAATATCAGGTATTTGGTGCAAGATACTACACCAATCCTTTGAATCTTAAATAGGTATCTAATTGAATGAATTTTATCTTTAATAAATGTACAAATTTAAAACAACAACTCTTTTCCAATCACGATTAGCATCATTCTGTAGGAGAAGAGTACTTGATCGACAATTAAGAATCTTATTTAGCCGAGGCGGGCTCCTTCAATTATCTCTCCCTGTCTCATTTCAACTGACGCTATTAATCTGGTTCGCGATCGATCGATCCGGATCGAGATTGTCAGCAGGAGTGGCACATGCTCATGATAAATATAGTAAATGAATCAGTTGGAATTGCAAGTCGCGATGTCCGACACCGTTTTTTATTATCTTTACTCAGCATGCCACGAATCTGTACACGTGTTTACCTGTGCGATCAATCAACGAACAAACAACGAACTAGGCTGACAACTAAATTTACCACCTATCTTGCAGAATTATTTATTATATTTCAGTATATCATAATCTACGATCGACGCAAACACTATACAAATTAATAGAGTTGTTGTAAGAGCATTAAACCTGTTTTATAATAAAATGAATGCATTAATTTAAAATCCATCTTTGTTAATTGGCATTTGTTCGGCATGTCCATGCCATAAAATGGCACTGTGAATTGATTAACTCTTTAGAGTCGACACCTGGTCTCATAGATTGGCGCGAAGGGACATACACTGTCGAGCATGATGGGCCTCCCTCGGGAAAATGGTGATATAGTGGAAAGGGGCCATTAGACTTATACTTGGGAGTTACGAAATTAGTGATTAGTAATTTATTAATTTAGTAATTTGGTAATTTGGTAATTTATCAGGTTAGGAACTCGGTAATTTCTTAATTTAGTAATTTAGTAATGTAGTAATCTTGTAACCTAGTGACCTAGTAACTTAGTAATCTGGTATCTTAATACCTTACTAACTAAGTAAATTAGTAATCTGGTAATTTGCTAAATAGTAATTTAGTAATGGATAATCGATTAGGGTTAGGTTAATCATCTTTCATAGGCATAAATGTCTATCAACTTGAGACCCCTTCTCTACATCGTCATTTTCCCTAGGGAATCATATGATACCTAACATTGT
Source organism: Stelis phaeoptera (assembly GCA_943735885.1). NCBI lineage: Eukaryota > Metazoa > Arthropoda > Insecta > Hymenoptera > Megachilidae > Stelis > Stelis phaeoptera. The sequence goes on along the minus strand of OX030939.1, from coordinate 4,342,496 downwards.
ATGTACATTTCCCGCCATAACTATACATGTATTAGAGCACTCTCTAAAAAAGAAACTGCAAAAAATTACCTTTTTTATTTTCTTGGCGGCTTCGACCACTTGCAATTTTTACAAAATTATGAAAACACGTTAACTAGTAAACTAATTTCTTACTATAAACTAAATTCTAGCTTCTCAGTAAGACTCGAGTCATTTGGTTTAATTAAAATAATCCTTAATATATCTGACCATGAGTCAAATTTTATCCAAAACATTACTCTACATTGTTACCCTTCGCTTATAGTTCTGACAGCAAAAATCAATTTCACCTTTTTCTAATTCTTTCGCCTGAGTAGATCTCACATCGTACCTAGAGGTAAAAATTGACCACCCGGTATAAATGGCGCCACACAACACTCGTGCGACTCGCATTCCCAAACTGGAATGGATTCTATAAGGTTACGCCCTTTTTGCGACGATTTACTCGCCTTGTTGGCACACGAACACGGTTCTTGCTATCGGCTTAGGCAAGCCACTCGTGTTGCAAGGTGGCGGATTAAACTGCCGCGGCGGTTCTTCTTTTCACCCGATGAAGACGTTCCTACCAGCTTGATCATGAGATTCGACGTTCAAACGTGTTCGTCGTCTGGGAATGGCTTCGATGGGGAAACTAACTGGTTGGAGGTTCAGAAGATAAGGAAACACGATGGACAATGTCTTCTTACAAGTGAATCTCTTTATCAGTTAGATTTTCTATTTAATTCTCTTGTATGTAGTGCTTGTAATCAATACGTTGCCTATCGTGTTAATTATGTCATATAATATGCATAGTAATATTTTGAAGTCTTAGATGCTGGAGATGTTGAGCCAATTTTAACTTTTCGTTTGATGTTAAAATTTCATTAGAATAATTCAGTAACCCATCCATAATATAATAAGAAATTTGAACGAAGAAATTAGTTTTAGAAGTTATGAAAATTATGGTATGGGTTGTAAATTACTCGGTGTTGGTTTTGTTACATCGCTACTAGATAGTTGGCCGTTTGGGAGTTAAATCTTACCCTTTTATTACCATTCACGCCTATCAAAATTTCGGACTGTGCTATACGTACCTTTAAGCGTGTAATTAGTTTGACTAATACGCTAGTTTGTGGTTATTTAATTAGGCAAATTATTCAACGATTAAAGAGACTCTGAAATATGATATTTGCGAACATAATTTGAGTAGTTTAAAATATTAAAGAAAAGAGAAGATAAGCTTTGAATAGTGTTCACATTATAATTATAATGTATATTGTATTCTTAATTGGTTTTTTGGTAGTGTCTTATTACGGGCGTGTATTTTCGCTATCAAAGTAACAGTCAAAGCTCTGAACAAGCTGTATTTGTGCGAAAAGTAGACTGTTATTTATAAATGCAATTTGAATAATTAGACTTTCCTACCGACCTCCAGATAAGGCTTTTACACGGTGCCTTAAAACAGAAACTAATGTACGTGCATTATGGATTTGTTCTTCCACGTGAGTGCAATTATTTACAGTTATACAATCACCTATCCATTCGATGCTTATTTGTTCTCTTGATTACTAAATATAGGAAATAGGTGGTGAAATGAAATAATACACTGTATGTATACCTCAAATTAAATTCAGATTTACATATTACTTTAAGTGCTGGGAAGGGTAAGTCTTTACTCTGCGAAGAAAATTGCTGGAACGAAAATGGTCAGTGACTAGAAATTCATGTACCCATAAACCTTATCGGTCCGACTCTTCGTCGAGTATTGAAATAAACACGCAGTCGATGATTTTTGTAAATGTAAAGAAAAACTTTCTCATAATTATTTACACTTCCAAATGACAGTGTTGTTACATCTCTATTTTCGGGAGATTATTGCATCTCTTAAAAGTATTTTTTCACAATGTTTTTACTAAGATTTAAAATGTTTCTTTATATTTTTACAATTGACCAAATATTCTCCACAGCAAAACCCCATATTGCACGATAAAATATTCCTCTCACGTATCATTTTATTACCTATTCAATTGTAAGATCGTTTCCATTTAATATAAGCAATAGTTCCTTATGAAAATTCATGCGTCACTCAAATATGGCGAACGCGGCACCTGAAAATGTTACAGAATGATTGAGAAAAAATTGAAAACCTTCTTTATCGAAACCCTATCGAGATTTGTTGCATTCGTCTTGGACCACCCTGTACCCGGACACAACACAAAACCGATACAACGTTTATTCGTGATAAACGGCGCGTTATAATTGCGGTCGTTTTATGTAAACAGAAGGTAAATTGGTGAAAATCGTCGGGCGTTAAGGCAGCTCGGAAGTTCGCGTCGCGGCGACGAGGAGGATGAGAGGGAAACAGAGGGTGGCGGAAAAAGAAGCAAAGAAAGATTTCGCAAACACGGTGGCCGGTGCATCGTGCCGCTTCTTCCCCTTTAATTGATGCGAGAGGTTGGAGCAGGACCGAGAGAGCCGGCTTGAAATTGAAACGCTGAACGAGCGAGCTATAATTCACGGGTCGGCTATAATAATCTTTGCCCCGTGTTATTCGGCCTGGTCTCTCGTGCTTTTCGTTCTTCTTTCTTTTTTATTCACTTCGCGTGCGCACACGCATGTTACCACACGTACGTGGCGGCGAAAAAGGTGGCCAAGCTTCGTTATCCATTCATAAATCCCGTTAAAAGCATTCACAAACCTTCCCAACCCCGTCTGCTTCGTCCCGTTCAACTACACGCCCCCTTGTCGTCCCCGGTGTGCTTAACACCTCGCGATTCACGCCAGGACGTAATTAAGTCATTACACGTTCATTTTACACGGTTATGCCTCATTTTTCTTTCACCATGCATCCTGAATGAAATCGTTGATTTTATTTGCGACAAACTTCTTGCTTTTTATCTCCTGTCCTCGGTTGAATTATATTCGATGCCCTTTCTTTTTCTGCGAACGTGTACTATGACACTGACGATTTGAATTTAATTATTTACGCTATTCAATTGCAATTTTCCAAATTGCTTGTTATTATTTGAAAGATTTATGAAATATTTTCTTTACAAATTTTTATGCCACAATCGACCTGGGCTTCGCCGATTTGGGGTTAAGTAAATTCGTTTGAATTTTGAGTTAACCTTCTACATGCGGCTAATGGATATATCCTGTCAGTGTTACATGAACAGGTATAATTTTTTATATACAGGGTGTCCCACGTAACACTAGTCACGATTTTTCAAGTACTCGCGATAATCTGACAAAAAAATATTTTAAACAAAAGTTGATCAGTTTCCAATTGGCTATCCGGTGAAATAAAAAGAAATTCGAACAATCTTTTTCTTTTTTGATAATTGCCAAGGTCACCTTCATTTTTTTTAGATGGCACTTTGTTTTTGCCTTAATAGCATTATAGGACCTAATACAGGACTATAAAACTATTAAGTCAAAAATATAAAGCGCCATTTAAAAAGAATAATGATGACCCTGGCAATTATCGAAAAAAAGAAAATCTTTCGAATCATTTTTTATTGCACCGTACAGCCAATCGGAAACTGATCAATTTTTGTTTGAAATATTTTTTTGTCAGATTATCGCAAGTACTTGAAAAATCGTGACTAGTGTTACGTGGGACACCCTGTATAAAAGAAGAAAAGAAGAAAAATTACAGTTATAACAATGACGAAATAAAAGATCTAAAGCAAAAGGAGTAAAACTATAGTCAAGTTAAAAGCAATTTCCGTCGGAATAATCATGCAAATGAATAAATTTCTATGAGAATGGTTATTACATATAATACTGCGAAAAAAATAATAAAAAAAGATAGAAAAAATACACGAAAGTAGGAGTAATTTGGTATTCGATAACTGGCGCCAGTGATTCATCGTGGTGGGCTAGTAATATGGCTGTTCGTCAAATATTTATGTTGATTCGTTACGCGACGGAATGCGGGGTAACCGAACGGAATTTTCGTGATCGGGGCCGAGCGGGAGAAGGAACGCGGTCGAATAAAATACGAGAAAGAAAGAAAGGAAAAAGCTGCCGGCGGGACAGTTATTAATTGCACGACCGGCAATCAAATGTATGTAAATATAACCAAACAATGTAATATAGGTGGTGTTTCGCTCATGAAATATTTATTACGCTCACGAGACCGCGTACACGTGAACGCACCTGTGGCAAACGGTGTAATTAAGTTGTCGGACGTCGTCCGGCTTTTTCATTTCCGTCCAAGGAACTGGTTGCTGTTTCCTTCGAACGACAGTATTGTCTACTTTCGCACGTACGATTTACCGTCAGAATTTCCTTATTAAAATAAATAAAATAATTAACCATTTGCACTCGAAACATTTGTATTTTCATCATTTCCGTCTTTGAAAGTGCATAGAAAGAGGACATCTGTCGTTTCGATTAGAAATCTTTGTTAGTTTATAAAGACAAAGAAAATTGTGGGTATAGAATTGTCAAAATTCGACTTGTGGTGCTTCCATGCCTATCTTCCCATGAATATTTCCATTTATTATAAGAAAAAGAACAAAGATCATTGAAAGCAACGCATTCGATATGACACGGTACGTGCCACGAAGTTTTACAACTGGTGACGTCCTCTTTCACTCATCGTCCCGTTCTCGTCATCGATAAACGACCAAAGTTTTACATGTTTTCATCGACCCGTGGAGGGTGTGCACTCCATGTGCCCCCGACACGTTCGATCGGATATTCGACGAAGACACGCGACCGTGCACGTATGCAGGCTACTTACACCAGTACAACTCGAAAGGACGAGGGTGATGCACACACAGACAAACGCACACGAAGCCAGGGTATTTACCAGAAAACGGGGAGCGAACCATCGAACTGCAGGTGTGTCCTGGCGTTGACGTACTCTCAAAGCTCGTCTGTACACAAAAGTCGACCCATTTTCCATCCTTGTCTCTGTTCTGTCCTCTTCTTCGCGGCTGATGCGTCTTCCCTCTCTTTCTGTGCCCCCCATCCCCCTCTAACCACCCACACCCTGGTTTTTCTTTTTTTTTTTCTTTTTTGTTAGTTCATTCGCCTACCCACGCTTCCAGCCGACACACTTGTTGCACGACAGAAAGGGAGTGGAAGGTTGAGGGAAATGTAGAAAGGGGGAGGATGGCGTTCGGTGGGTTGTGCAAGGTACATACATTGACGACGAATTGACGAACTACGAAAGTCGATTATGTGTGCAGAGTGCCAGAATGCGACATTTGGGCGCAAATAGGCGACGCTTCGGGGTAATTACGAGCAGTTCGATTCAGAATGATTTAACCTTGCAGGACTTTTAACGCCTTCTTGTATAGTTCTTCAGTTTTTTTTTTTAACCCTTTCGCTGCGAACAGTGCCTTTAGGCGCTCAACTATAGACGCTTCCCCTGAGCGGACAGCGCTTATAGGCGCTGTGTATTTGGTTTGAATTTTGTTATTAACACGTTGGCTGCCATGGGGGTCACCGGTGACCGGCACCCGAAATTTTTTACAATCAAATAATTACGAACAGAAATGATAAAATAAACCACGGATAGCGTTAACATTAAGCTAATAATGCTAGCTATCGAATTGAAAAGTTAACACGTTGGCTGCCACAGTGAAAACGGACGTGTGTAGTCAGACACGTTGAAATCCTAATTATTAAGAATATAATCAACTAATTTTCAAATTTAACCTTTCAAATCGATAGCTAGCATTATTAGCTTAAAAATAACGCTATCCGTGGTTTGTTTCGTCATTTCTTTAGTTAATTATTTGATTGTAAAAAATTTCGGTTGCCGGTCACCGGTGACCCCCGTGGCAGCCAACGTGTTGAATTTGATTGTATTGTTAATAATTAGGATTTCAGCGTGTCTGACTACCCACGTCCGTTTTCACTGTGGCAGTCAACGTGTTAATAACAGCAAAATAATGGCCATTAATTCGTTTGTCTTCGCCGCCTCGAGGAAAAGACCAGAAAAATTGGCTCCGCACACCGCACCGTTTTAGGAATGACTCGCGTATCGTGTTATCCGCGCGGACAACCTTCTACTATCGCGCCTGCTGCGGAGAGAGCAATTCTTTTCTGAGCGCTCCGCAGTGAAAGGGTTAAAGATATTTGAACACGATTTATGAATAAAACGATGGTTAATACAGTTCAGGTTTATCAGTAATTATTGAACTTTTAGGATCTTTAACATTAGAATTACGAAACGGATCGAAATGACTTGCTCTAGATTTTTTATTTCACGTTACAAAATTTATTCAGACGTTTTTGATTTTTGTCAAGATAAAGAATTTTTCTACATGTTAATTTATATTTCATTTTGTATGTATTTCGTGCTTTATTTTATTTTCGATTTAAAAATAAGTGGAAATCAAATGTCGATAGTTCTAAGTGTTAATACATGAGGATAGAAACACGTTGTAATATTATTAAGGTACCCTAATAAATCAGTTCACGGTAGAAAATTATATTCACTGAATATATCTTGTGTGACTTGTGCCATGTTATAATGTAATTTCGGATAACATATTTTTGACAGGCAATGTAAATCTGCTTTTAAACGAGATCGCCGAGGGAATTCGTGGAAGGTCCATAAAACGGGACCAGCTAACGAGAAATAGGGATAAAACGAGAGACAAGAATAATGTTTGTACGCACAATACATACTTACCGGAGAAACGTCCCATCTTCCTCGTCCTGTTCTCGTTTGACGGCCAAATCGAGCAGCACGAGACACGGTAGCACGTGCTTCCGCCGCATTACGAACCGTCCCAGGAATGTGGTCTGCAACATACAGGTTAAGGGACTCGTGAGGCGCCATGCTCGTAAATCACTCAACGATCGTAATCGCCGGGTTCCGCGTATACTCGCTAAACATCGGGGCTTTAAACTCCGTTTAAACTGCGTAAGAAATCACTCGATCTGTTCCCGAGAAGTTAGGGAAGGTAATGGATTCGGGTCATCGCAGCACAACCTAATTTGCGTTTTTTTTTTTTTTTTTTTTAGATTGTCTGAAAATCCTTGCATATTTTTTTCTCTTCTCGTTGAAAGAACAGAAGAAAATGTAGTTCTTGTAGGTTATTTCACCTCCCGAAATAAATGTTTACTAGCGTATAATGAGTTAACCTTAATCCTAACAATTTTTGTGTTGTTGCTAACAAGAATTGAAAGTTTTGGAATTAAATTGAAATCCTGTACAATTCTTATTAAATGGACTGCCGCAGTAGAAATGGACGTAACTGATTAGACACACCGTAATGTAAGCTATTTAACCTTTCAGCGGGGAAATAGACTTGTATAATATAATAAGTCACGTGAGGTGCACACTTCGCAAGTCATATTTTGATTTTAATCCGGAAGTATGTAAAATGTAATTAAAATTATGTTTATAGGCCACTGTTAGTACCCCATGCCCCGGATCAAGAGTTAAGGGCTTTCTGAATTATTAAAATTAATCCTGACGTGTATCAGTGATTCTCAAAATATTTGATCTCGTCTAGATAACAATAAAACTACCAGTAACAATTTCCAATGGAAATAAGTACCACTTCAATTGACACGTTGACTGTCACAGTGAAAACGGACGTGTGTAGTCAGACACGTTGAAATCCTAATTATTAAGAATATAATCAACTAATTTTCAAATTTAACCTTTCAAATCGATAGCTAGCATTATTAGCTTAATGCTCACGTTATTCGTGGTTTATTTCGTCATTTCTCTTATTAATTATTTGATTGTAAAAAATTTCGGGTGCCGGTCACCGGTGACCCTCGTGGCAGCCAACGTGTTAACAGTCTTTAATTTTTCAGTAATATGACTTGAACGGAGGTGTAGCAAATTACCAATTAAATTAAGTTAACCAACAGTCAACGACCTCAAGCTCCACGAAATAACGTCTGATACCTTTTGAACTTGAACTTGAAAATTCCTTTTTAACGTCAAAGGATCCGAGGAGCCTTCTCTGTAGACCTAGTTTCCGGGGAACAACGCACCGAGCCATTTCATTCAAACGGATTTGTGATGTTTACAAAGACGAGCTTGCGTCTGAGACGACGGAACAAGGGATGGGGAGGGGTTGCGGTGGTAGACAAAGATGAAGAAAGAGGAATGTCGAGCGAGGTAACATCATGAGTAAGCTTGCGAAGAAGAAGAAGAAGAAGAGATCGTGGGAGGATGAGAGGATGGAGGGTGGTTAGACGTGGAACGGAACTGGAACGGAGCAGAAATGTTATCATAAGCGTAGTGAACTTGACCCACTCCACGGAGTGGGCTCCTTCCAACCACCACGATGATACGAAGTTACGGGCCGCTCGTGCGAACCCGTAACACGATAACAGCTGTTGCATACCTCTCGATTCGCGGGACAGCAAAAGTTTCGACGATCGCGTGCCTCTTTCTCTCTCTCTCTTTTGCGCGTATACAAACCTACATATGTATACACATGCACATAGTCAATCCCTCTTTCGCTCGTATTTTTCTCTTTTGCCCTTCGTTTCGTGGCTTTTTTTCCTTCTCCGTCACGCTTTCCCCGTCTTTCTTTGCTCGCCAACGTACGCGCGCGTTCCAGAGACACTTTGCAGACGGCAGAATCCGCGAGCGTATTCCATCCACGTCGATCACACGAGCAATCGCACGTGCTTCGACGCTGAACTGAAGCAGGGGAAAAAAGTTGCACCGTGAAGGATCTTGGGACACCTACCGACGGCGACGTGTGCGCTTTACGGAAACGACATTTGTTTCACGATTTTTGCCGATCTTGACGCTTAAATGCGCGAACTGTGCGGTAAAGGTTGATGGTTTAATTCGACGGAGCAACGAGCTTCTTTGCAAATTGATTTGAACTGTATGGAACTTTTATACTGCGTGATCCGCGAAACTGAACATGGTGGTTCGACATACACCTGCCTTTCCCCTCTTAACACTTTACCAACTGGTAGTCGATTAATCGGCTTACATGCAGCCACTACCGGTTGGTAAAGTGTTAAGAGTAAGTTATTCTAGAGCCAGAAAAGGTAGGAGCAAGATATAAACGTTGAGATCCGTTATCGGACAGTGGTCTCCAGATGTCCCATTCCTTCCGGTTGTCGTCATCGCGAAGATTCGTGACCAGAAATGCGTCACACGGCGCCGTCTCGTTTCCCTTTCGTACGAGCCATCCCTGGTAACACGACCGTTTGTAAGTAAATACGTACACATACGAGCTGCTCACGTGCGCATCGAAGGACGCGCGTGATGTTCGCATGGTCGCGTGAAGCGCGGCCAGAGACCGCAAAGCGGTGAAATGACGGCATAGAGGAACGGGGTTCGATCCGTTCCGTTTTTCACTGGGTCAAGTTTATCGTGGCGACAGGGAAAAAGTAAAACGAACGAGCGCGGGGGAGCGATGAAGCGTGGTGTACGATAAAAGGGGCCTGGGCTCTTTATGCGCGCGCCAGTGGCCTGTACCCGCCGCGATGGAGAGTAAAAGGAGCACGAGAACCGTTCTTGTGTTACTAATGAGCGATCGATGTCTTATTGAGATATTGCTCTTTCCCTTGCCCCGTTTCTTTCTCTCTCTTTTTTTTTCTTAGTCGTCTTGTTTACCAAAGGGCACTTGAATCTTGTCCAGAGCCCCGGGGATCCTTCGGTCCAGCAGCTTCACTTTTACTTTTTTACCCGTTCGAAGATCTCAATCCATCTTGCACCTTTCCCTTTCTCTCGGGGAATTCTGGAACGGTTCACGTCGCTGACGCGAGCGAATTTCTTGACTCCGTGTATGCATCCTCTCTGTTGAAGAGGTCGATGCACTTTGCATGGCATTTTCTTCGTCTTTGAAATGAAAATCTTCAGCGTCGAGGTATTCTGTGCGCGTGCCTTTGTCAAAATATTATGCAAAACGATACCTACATCGTTGCAGGTGGGTATTATGTTAAGCAAGAAAATATTTATAAAGGATGATCATACGATGGATCAAGAAAGTATCGGCACATTCCGATTTCTTGCGGACTTGCATTGCTTTCACTTTTTTTCTTTTCAGCAACGCACAATATCTTAAACTTTACGTTGCGTTGAGGTGCCTAGGTCGAAGTGCTCTAAGCATACGCACCCAGCCCAATTTTATTCAAAACTTAACACAGGCCTAGAATTTCATACTTATAATATTGTAGGTTTATCGCAGACGACTAATTCTCAAATTCATGTGTCAAATTAGGGTCAGAACCAACCTTTTTTGATCTGGTACTTCCATGCAAGGATGGTTCAGAACTATTTACCTGAAGCACCGCCCAGGTTAGTCGGACCAACTTGGACAAGAGAGACCGGAACGAATAAAAGGAAAATTCAAGAATTTTTTGGCGCAAATGTCCCTAGGACCTACCACGAATTGTACAGATCCGTTCGGAAGGGCAGGACGTTGATAGTCCTGGGTACCGATAACTCGACCGCATTCCAGTGGTGTACCATCAACGCGATAAGTCCTTTACCTCGCTTCCTGTACAAGGCTGCTCTTTTTTCATTCTCTGTCTCACTCTGGTGCCACGAATCTGGATCACGAGGTGCATCCGCTAACGAACCGTGCAAACGTGCCGGTGGCGTGCGCGTGCGACGATCTTCTCCCTCTCTCGACGACCATGCCGCGTGTTGCGTGCACGGAAACGCGTATAAAGCATACACGGGGATACGTGCGCGCGACGGTCCCTGGTAGTTTACCTCGAACGAGGCAAGTTCACCTACATTCGCGTAGGGGAGGCGACGCAAAGGCGATTGAAGGGAGACACCTAAGGTCAGATAGAAAGAGATCGTGGCGTCAGGTGAATGAGCGAACAAGGGAGGACGCGAGAGGGATAGAGGGCAACCTAGAGGAAGAAAATGGGAATGGAATTTAAATCGACGTTCGAATGTTCGAAAATCCCTGATCAACGGCGATGGATATTCCACACTCTCGTTTACAACTTTACAACCGATTCCAACGTATTCGAATTTCGAGTCGTTTCGGATTTTATTTGAATTCTACGAGTTTCGTGTCCGGAGTATCTTGAAGGTATCGAAGTTCTCGTAAGCAGAGGCTAGTGGTGGGATCGATGCGATACGCGATGATGATGTTCAAACAATTCGATACCTAAACACTTTACATTCGGTGGAAAATATTAAAAAGTATCGAAATCTTGGATACTGGCTATTAATTTTCAATATCCATCATTTTTAGAACGATACTAATCAGTATTAACCTAGTGACAACTAAGTAGGTATTGATACTTGGCTGGTGTTGGGTTTGGCTGACTGTCTTTTGGTATTTTAAAACAGGATCAATATTATTTCGAAACGTTCATCATGGATAATGGATGTTTATGATCAGTTCTGATGGTTGCGTATTAACCATGAAACCAATTCAGAACTGATTACATAGATTGTATTTCAATAGAATGAATGATATTGAATTATCAAAATAACCGAGCAATAGAAGAAATTGCAGATGATGATTCGTCCAAGATCATCTAAGATCATCATATAGATTTATGATGGTAAAGCAAGATGTGATTACAGTTAGTGATCAAAATATGGAAGCCTTGCTACAAAAAATAATGTAATGTATTTTATGTCATTTTAACTCTGGCACAGCCGATGCTGGGATCAATCTAATATCACTAAACTAATATCCATAAAAAACTAATATCCATATACATATTATGCAAGTGACACTAATCATCCATAAAAATTGTGTTCACTGGTTCGAGAATCAATATTCGAAACGACACGAAGCCCATCACTACTTACAGCCATCCTCCCCTGTCTACTTATCTCGATCGAGCATCGATCGGTGGTTTTTAACGAAAGAACGACTCAGCCTCCTTCTGTCCTGCTCTCTATATATCTGTTCTCGTTGCACGTACTTGTTGAGGCCCCTCTTCGTCTCGCCATCAGTTTGAACTTGACCCACTGAACGGAGGAGAGCTCGGAGGAGCGGACGACTGGAATATTTCAGTTCCAGCGCGGCTCCCACCCTCCGTTCGTTCGCCCTACCCTTTAAAGGTATGTTCGAACTTCGCGTGTCTGCTCCGTGTTGTTATATCGGTCGCATTCAGCGACTAAGACGACGTGTGTGCCCTGAATTCCACGAAATTCCCCGGAAGACCGGATATTTTTGGAGGGAACGTTCCCTCTTTTATTTTACTCGCCGACGATTCATTGACTCCGACGAGCGAACGATTTCAGTAGAATGATTCGACACGGTCCAGACCGAGCTGGTCAGATCCCTAAGACGAGTTAACTTTTCGTTTAACTTTTAGTAAAAGAGGTGCAACCTTTTGAAGAGAGCTAACTTTTCGTGTTCAGTTTTGAAATTTCAAAGCATTTCATTAAATATTTTCTCAGAGACAATTGAAATATCGTGGTATACATGTCTGAGTTATGATTGATGCTAGAAACTGTTTGTTACAATTTTCTTCAATGTGAACAAAGGGTGGGATATGTCTAATACATATTAATAAGGCAGTGATTTAACAATCTTATAAAATTTTCTATAATTTGCAGCTAAATAAAGAATGACCCAAAGTTAATTACAAGAAACAACAGAACAATCCTAATTCTTCGTGTTTCGAACTCTTTCTTCCCCAATTTATCGTACTAACACAATTTCACGTAGCTAGCCGTCATCTGCCTCGTGGTATCCTTCTTCCAGGAAGGGATGCATCCGTTTCTCCTCTTTCACCTCCTTCCGTCCTTCTTCCGCGAGCTACCTGGCCGCGTTGTTTCCGACGATAAACAAAGGAAAATAACGGGAAGCAGAGCCAGAAAGAGACAGCCGCGCAAAAAATGGCGAAGAGAAAGAGGGATGGTTGTGCGGAGGTCGGCGAACGTAGGGTGGCGTGAGGGCAGGAAAAGAGAGAAAGCGTATTTGTGTTGAAAGAGGAAAGGGGATAACGTTAAGCGACTCGAGAAGCTTGGCGGATATCCGTGATCCTTGGTGGTCGTGATTGCGTCGGTGGTAGTGGCATTACCACAAAAGGACGTTAGGAGAACGAGATACAAAGACAGAAGAGACAAAGATCGACGAACGGTCAGTGTAACGGCGATGCGAGAGATAAAACGAGAGGGAACGAGGAAGAGAGATAACTAGAGAGAGGCACGTCAATGGACGAACACGAGAGGCCCATGCGAATGTGTGAATGAAGAAAGAGAAGGTGGATGAGAGGCGGGGATGAATGGGTGCATCTTAGAAACGGCACCAGTCAGCTGATATGCCACCCCAGTCCTATTTCAGGGAAATCCGAAACCCTGAAAGACGGGTGGCATTGAATTTCATATTAGATATAAGTTAACCCCCACGTTTTTCTTCGAACATAAGTAATTCCATTTGACTGTACAACAGGCCAGTATACTAGCGATGTCCAATAAACATATCATTGAAAATCCGGTAAATTTATTATTGTTATACAAATCCCTTTGTAATAAACATGGGGAAAAGTTTATCAGTTACTTATTCTAAGATTTGATGTTAATTAACATTTCGATGAATTCAAAAGGCATTGACACACCTTGCTTTTTTGCAATCGCTCTATCTTATACTTGCCGACAGACCTTAGTTTAAATTGTGTCAATACCGTTTTTATCCACATGCATCATATGAAAAAAAGTAAATTGCGCTCTTAAGTATAAAATACTTAATACATACCTCCCTAATTTATGATACCAATGTCATTCAAAACGCATTTACGCGTCAGAAAAATTGTACCCGCATATCTGCTAATGATGCAGATGGAATTACAAGTAACATCATTTACTTCGCCCGCGTGCATTTTGATCGTATACGTTTGAATGAAGCGGACACGCGTGATCAGAATTCGATAAAGATTATCCACGTAATGGATCGAATGGGGTCGTTGACCCATCAGTGTTGCACTACGTCAGGAAAGGTCGTAGTAGCGGGAACCGATCCGTTCCATTCACAAACGTTGTAAGAGAGGCATTATCTCCCTACGACCCTGAAATTCCCGCTGGTCCCCCTGCCTCCCTGTCCCCCTCTTCACCCTGTTACGGTACGCTGATACGCCGTAGCAACACCCTCTTCCGTTTCGCTCACACCCACGAGTGTCGGCCGTCTCTCTCAGCTGGCAGCCACCTTACTTTATTGCCTCTAGGCGCCTGGCGCTTCTTTACGCCAGCGTGTGAAGCGTTAATAGCTTCTGTGAACCTGACCCGACGTCATAGCCAACACACAGATATGTGTTGCAGCACCATCACCAACAGCAGACAGACAGGCAACAGTGAATCGTGAATGTCGCGTCATTAGTAATGCGTTAGTTACCGACGTCGGGGGTTTCGTTATCGCGTTTGGCTGTCATCAGTGTTTCGTTTTCTAATTTAATCCTTCCGTTTGTTACATCGGACTGTACGTGCAATTTTATTCGCCAGCATCTTGCACTCTTCGATCTTTCCTTTTGTAGTAACGGTTGCCAGATGTGAATACTTCAGCAATACGGGGAAAAATAATTGTAATATAATGTTGGGCTGGTATCGAGTACCAACTATTATTGAGTGAAATTAAGACAGTTATGAAATTCAATTTCTTATTAGTTAAACTAGAAGGAAACTTATTTTTATGAAATTAGTTAATCAATTTTTACCTTAGTTTAGGTAATAAGAATCTTACACTTTTCTCTTTACACTTTTCACTCAATTTTAAGCTACAATTATAAATACTTATAGCAGAATCGAGCTTTAAAAATGGTCCCATATTTGTCTCTAGTTTTAACTTCAAAGATAAATTTCCTGATGCATTCATCAGCGCGCCGCTAGAAGTAGAATGAAAATCAGTGATCAGACCGCCTATGAGCGGACCGAATCTACTTAATATGTGAAGTGTTACCCATGCGTGGTAACACACACTGTAATAACGATTACTAAGGTTATTATCACTTAACTTTACCATTATGTTTACATAACCCATTATTGGTATAGTATTAACATTATTAAACATTTTCTTCCGTTTACCTTAACCATACTTATTACATTAACATTGAAAACAACCGTGCTTATCAAAATTATGCACATATTTTAAACTACGAAAATTTCAATATCACTTTTGCAATTTACAATTAACTTGCCATAGGTTTGTTGAGTTTCTCTCGTGCAAAAGAGAATACCCATCGCTAGTAGGATTCTCGATCGACGAACAAAACGAGCCTCGCCAAACCAAACCGCACTCGAGTTGAGCGACGGCTTTCTCCGTGCCGAGAGAGCTCACCTAAATCCCTTTCTGAACACTGCAACCCAGTTTTATCGACCGTTGGCGCCGGGCGCTTCTTTATGCCGGCGTGCGAACCGTGAATGGCTTCCGTGAACCTGAACCCGACCGACAAACCACCAGCATCGCCAATGTCAACAGCGTCAACCAACCAGTGTCAACAGCTGGCGACGTGTGTCACCGCATCGACGACGGATCGACACACTGACGCTCCTAGATTTGTTTAGCTTATACGGCTTCCCAGCTGGTCGTTTACTGTGTAATACATACAGTACCGAGCATGGTAGCCTTCCCTAGGGAAAATGGCGCCGTTGGAGACTCCGCCGTTTGAGAATTACTGTGCATTAAACGTAGGTTTAACCTAAACGGGACGGGCATTCGGTTTGGTAATTATTTCAAAGCGGATTGGTTAATTTACAATTAGTATACCTAATAATTAACAAATAGGGCTAGGTTAATCATCATGACTGGGTATAAATTCCAGTAATGTAAGTTCCCAGACTTAAAATTGTGTTTATTCGCACATATATTATACGTGTAAGAACAGGTAGGGAGTTGGAGTCGACTAAGTTAGGAAAGTTCTAGGGAGAACCTAAGAATAATCAAAATTAAGGTTGTGCCTAACTTGACTGCTGATTAAGTTACATAGAATCTCCCCAAATTCTCTCGAAACCAAAGTCAAGCAATGGGAGATTCATTCCCTTGAAGTTACCCTTAGTTCTTTCAGTCCCCAATTATTAAACAATTATCAACAAAATTTAAATTATTAATTTAACCCTTTGCACTCGAAGTGTTTTTTACCCAAAGTTTTTTCTTCTTTCTAATTGTTTAATTGCACATAGTTTGTACAAGATGTGAGGCTCGGAAATCTGAACAATAGAAAGAGCTAAATATCATAAAAATAATATTCTGTATTTGTTAAAAATAAAATCAGGTCTTTGAAGAGTTATAAATCTTATAATTTCAGCAAGACGATGCAAGTATTAAACCCTTAAACATCAAAAGCTCTACTTTGAAAAGAAACGTTTACAAACTTTTACGAATCTTAATCTTCTACGTTCTAACATAAGTGAAACTTGAATTTAATAAACTATACACGTGTCTCCATAGTGGCGCCAATCGAGTGCAAAAGACTTGATAATTGTTATTGCAACATGCCTAGTTGGATATGTTCGTTTCCATCGTGTTGGTGAACGTGTTAATGCGCGAACGTTTGGTAGAATGCCAAGTTCTTTCAAGAGTTAACTTAAGCATGACGAAGAGGATGAGAATGAGAAGTTGAATCGATAAGGAGCATCACGGGACAGGTATCCAACGACTAGACGCGTTCTCTTTGATGCGTGATCTGTCACGTTTGATTACGATAGTAAATCCTGCGCCCCCCATTACCTGCTGCCTCCACGCGAATCGAGTGGAACGACAGGTTGCACGCGCTAGATGCCAGCTTCAGATTGCGAAGATACGTGTGTTTGTTCGAGAATGGAATTGCGATGTTGGGGAAATTTGAGTGACATTATTGCGTTCGCCGTATTTGATAGAGGATGAAAGTTAAGCGATTTGCATAGCTGCAAATCCGTTTGATTTTAATTAAACACTTAACGTTCCTTCAACCCTGAAAAGGTGTTTCCTTATTTTTTCGAATGGAAGAGGTGCTTTGAATAATTTTCTCACAAATTTGTTTTTCAAAATTATATACCCATACAATTACTGGGTTCCTTCGTGATAGAATTCGTATGATTTTGATCCTGAATGATGGTAAAAGTAGGGAATTTTATCATCAATGTAATACACGAAGAATAATGAATTTACAAGGGATTTGTAGATGACATAACAGAAGTTTTCATATGGATATCGCTCTTGGGCTAACATCAGAAGTTATCCAACACCGTGGTATAGCTAGTGGAGGATAAAATTTCTTAACCCAATATTTTTTAACAAATCCTTCAAATAAATCCACAAAACTTTAGCAGCACCCGTTACATTTTACTTTTCTCTCATTTGCAACCACGAAGTTTACCGAAAAGCTTCGGCCTGATGAATGAATGGTAGAAAAATTCATTCGCGAATGGTAGCCACCGAAAAGGTTTTGTCCGGAGGTATGCGCGCGCGTGTGCACCACCGAAGAACAACAGACGTCTGGTTCGGTGGCGTGACCGAGGAACCGAGATTTCATTGAGGAACAATAGGCACATGACACCTGGCGAGGACAAGCCACGCTGCCTAGACCTAGATTACGACAATAATGCCGTCGTCGACGCGAACAAACACTGTAGGATGACGAGGGAGAGAGCGAGACGGATGCGAAGCAAAAGGGAGGCTCGTGTATCGGACGAGGATACACACGAAGGCAGACGACCAGAAAGAGACGAAACGCGGCTGGCACGAGTCTCTAGCACTGGGGCAATGTCACACCTAAGCTATTATTCTCATTCACTGCGGCCAGACTTACGGCAGACTAATAACCTGTCACCAACTGTGCCGCCACGCTTGCGACCAGCCTCTTTCCGTTCTCCGTCTCTGTCCTCCCGTTTGCCCTTTTTCTTCTTTGCTGAATACCTCCGTCTCGTTTTAATGGGATTCGTGGTGGTGTTGATTTTGCTAGTATACGTGTGTGTGTGTGTGTGTGAGAGAAAGAGCCACGTCCCCCGTATTCTCCTCCCGCATCCACTCGCCACCAATGAACACTTTTCTTTTACAACGGCACGAGACTACGGTCCGACTATTTGTGCAAACGTCAACTAACCTGAAGCAAGCCTGAAGCAGAAACCGGGCTATTAACTCGACCGCGTGCCTCGGCTAACACGTGGTTTCCTTGTTGATGAGGTCGGCGCGTGCGGTTACTCTCCTGGAAAAAATCAGATTGTTTCGTTTCAGCTTTTTTGTTCCTCTTTCTCTCACCAGCAGAAAAGTGTCTTGCAAATCGCATTCAACTCGATTAGATATACTAAAATACATTTTTCGGTTTTTTAATCGTTACCTTAAATATTACTACTTGAATAAGAATACTGTGGTATTCTTCCTAAGTCTCTGTCAAAAAGTGACTTAGACTCGGCCACTTTAGGGTCAAAATTTAAAAGTTTAAATAATATCTGAACACAATTGCTTTGATTCTTATTAAAATTGCTCTTACTTAAGCCACTAGATTTCAATATCGACGAAAGGGTTAACCGAATCTTACGTACACCCTTGATTAAAGTTTAAAAATGCGAAAATCTAGCGATTTTGGGATCAACATAGCCACGATAAAACAGCAAACAGCTGGTGTAATGCTTCTCACGAGCGTTGTCAGCCCCATTCATCCATTCAGTCATCAATTTAGCCAACAAGTTTAGCAATATGTTAACGCTTCCAGTTCCTCTAACCTATTACCCATCGTCCAAAATAAAAAAAGAAATCAAAAATAAAAGAAAGACGACAGGTGACGCTGATGCGAGTTATAACGGCATCGGGTCGGTTAAAAGTGAACTGACCTTGCACAACCCTGAAGCGAGAACGAGCTATTAACGGTGGCGTATGCCATTCATTCTTGCCTGGTCCCTCGGTGTTTCCCTCTCTCTGTTGCACTTCAACGACGACGGCTCTCGTTCCCTCTTGTTACGATCGCGCACAAACACAGAAAACAAGGTGTATCGTGGCCGATGGCCTAATGGTACATAGCTCGGATCCATTCATAAACCGCCCGAGGGGCGGATCGAATCTTTTGTGAAACCGTCATCGCCTTCCGTGTGCATCTCTGTGGTCATGTTCACCGACACGAGAACAGACTGATAACGAGAAAGAGAGAAAAGTTTGTCGGAACGAGCAAAAAAGAAGATCGAGAAGTAGTAAAGGTTACGTAGCGTGGGAGAATCCGTGTTATTCTCCGCGTGGTCGAGCACCCCGGGTTGAACTGATGTCACGGTTGGTTGATCGTCCGTAATGCTTTCTGTAATCACTTGGAATCCTCGTCTGGTCAACATTTTTACCGTCCATAAGTATTAGCATGCTTATCTTTGTCTATGCTCGGGCGTTTAAAGTCTCCATTCATTTGTTCAGAAAATATTCTTTCAGTTCCCTGTTTACGTAAGCTTTGAAAGAGTTTCTCAAGCTACGGACGTTGAGTCCTTCAGATAACAATAATTGGACTTTCAGTTAAGACTCTATTTCATTTATATTCACTAATTTTAGACTATTATTGTAGATACTGTTCTCCACTTTGTGTGCGTCAGTTAATAACTTGCATGTCTAGTTTCGGGGGTCTAGGTAACGACTGACTTGGCTTCCATCGTTACATTAAAATTTGTAGTTTGATTTACGAATATGAGTTTTACAATTTCAGATACTTTGATATTGGTACAGGTGTAGAAACACCTTTAGTTCACGTATTGTCGATGATTCATTGGAGAAAACAGCGCTGGCAGTCAATCTTGGCAACACGGGTCTTAGGGTAATGAGCGTGACTAATACGAAACGTGATCAAGCGAACAATCCGGCTAACTCTAGTTTGTAAATGAAAGTGATTTGTGGCTATCCTTAAAGATATTTATTGTTGCTTAAATGCCTTTGAATCGTACATACACGTATTTCATGAGTCATTGTTACGAGTCTAATATAATTATCTTGATTTGAAAAAGAAGACGAAATATTAAAATTATCAAACTTCAACTGTTACAGTGAAAATGGACGAGTGTAGTCAGACATATAGGAACTGCAATTTTTAAGGATACGAGTAATTAGTTTTTAATTTACCATCGTATGTTATTATTACAATGTTTAGTATAATATTTAGAATTTATTTTCTATTAATTATTAATATTTCTCACTGTAGTTAACTTGTTAACATTCCATTTTCATTTTCCTATTTTCAAGTATGATTACTTCTCCAATAATATACCCCTTTAATCTCAATATTTTTATATTTACCGTATTCAACAAAACGATTTTTTATAAAATGAAAAGAATATTTTCTCCGTCGTCAATCGCTTCTATATGAAAGCAATTAAGATAACTTTATCCTCAAGTAGCTGTGTTTTAAAATATTTACAATTTGTGTCAGTTGACTACATCCGTCCTTAGCGATGAAAGGATTAATTATTCCAATCTTTGTTTGTTAAATTATCCATAAATGTCACGTTTCTAGAGTTTCCTTAGCCAGTTAAGAATATCTTATTTTTGCTTTGAAAATGAAAATTGAAAAATTCGCCGAATACCATATTCCACATAAGCATTTCGACCTTACCTATAGACGTATATGTGCGTCGATCGTTCGCAAAGTGTTAAAAAAATCTGCTATTAATCGAAGCACTATTGGATACATTTCGTAGGTCTAGGTCACAATTGACTCTATGCCTATGTTTAAAAAGAGAGATCGTTCACCTGTCTATCGAGAGGTGCTTTCACGTGCTCGTGTGCGGTCGCGGACAACGATAATTGCACAGGTGAGTTTCACTCTCGATCACCGATGCCGATCGACGATTTGCTCGCGTGCAGGTACACCCGTGTACATGGCTCGTCCCCTATCTTATCGCTTTACAACAATGTCATCGATGTTGCCGTTCCATCTCTCTCCTTCTTCATCTTCGTCGAAGAGGTTCTTCTATCCCCGACGCCGCTTACGACGTTCAACCACCATCGAAGAAAGAGTCGGCTACTACGGGCGTACTCTCGAATACGAGCGTGACTGGCTCGTGTCCGTATACCTCTCAACACCTACCAAAGTTCCGTACTCATGAATGAAGTTCCTTGTGTGGAACCGTTTATGCTTTCCCTTCCTTCCTTCCTATCGCTGCTCGTTGCACACCTACCGTGTGCGTGTATGTGTACGTCCTCTTTCTCTCTCGCGGGGGGTTAAACGGCTTCCCAACGTGGTCAATAGTTTCCCGATCTCTCCCTTGCCCTCCCCTCGTGCCCGTTCCTCGTTTCCCTTTACAGTCGTCCGCTCTGCCGCTGGCACCGCGACGTTTCCTCTCAGCTACTTTATATCACGTCCGAAGAAGAGAAAGAGAGGCCAGGAGACATGCAGTTACCTGGACCCTCTGTTACGTTTCTACCCTCTTTGTCTTCTTCTTCTTCTGCGGCCGCTGGACCTTCTTTGCCCCCTGGGCTCGCGTTCTGCTTCCTGTTTCTCTCCTCTTGCCCGTCTAATCCGATCCTTGATCTCACCAGCTCTGGTGGGCACGTGCCACCTGTTTTTATCGGGAATCGTCTCCCTTTCTTGCCTCGAACTTTTATTGGGAGGTGGACTACTTTTGGTTCCGGGTGCTTATGGAAGCATCAGACGGGTAGATGTGAAAACTGATACCCGCTTGGTATTTCCACGAGGGTGTTTTACCCGTTTGGTAGTTCCGCGAAGGTGCCTCCATGAACGTAGATTTTATTAGGTTTAGCAACATACAAAATATATTCATGCCTTTAATTTATAAGATTATTCAAATTTCAATAACGCTTCAATTCCTCGATCAATTATCTTTCTTTCAGAATTATGATTACAGTGTCGATTAATAATTTTGATCAACTTTAATTCAATTATAAATATCAAAAACCTTTAATTAAAGTACAAAAGGATCGTGTTAAACGGGTTCGTGAAAATATGAAATAAAATTTCACTTTCGAAAGTGGCGAAGAGGAATAAATAAAATAAACAACTAATATATGAATGTCGGTCGATCCAAGTAACGTGGAATTCCGCAGTAATAATAATTTACGTGATATCAATGGTTCGTTGAGGTAAACCGACACAAGCATGGATGAATTAATCGATTCATTTTATTTGTTCCTTCCATTTACTCGGAATACAAAGAATGCAAGATTCGCTTCACGCGATAACGAATTTACTTAACAAGTGATAATACAAAAGTCATAGGAGTACTTGTCAAACTTCATTACACTACATAACGGATCAAAATGAAGGATTGATGATCGCATAGTTGGAAACTTCAAGTTAGTATCCGCGTTCCGTTACAAACTATCCAGATGTTTCCTTCAGTGAAATGTACGATTAAGTGTGAAGAAACAATAAATCACTTGCGCCCAACAACTGGGCTGGCTATGAATTCCTTTTCAAGTTCGTCAGCTGGTGACGAAATCGTATGGGGAATAATGAAATAATAGAATCTACCAAATTATTTTGGAATAATATATTTCCTATATTTTCCTAGACGACAGAAAAGAAAAGATACAGCGAAACTAATTTAATTTGAATCTATCGGATTAAGCAATTTCCTTTACAAACTTATTAAAACTATAATAATAACATATCTGATGAAGCTTGAAAAGAATCATAATCTTGGCCAAAACGTTGCAAGAGAATAAACAACATATTCTCTTTTTAAATAAACAAGATCATACATAAAAATAACAAGATTTATATGACACACTAAATCATGTCACTTAATCAAAGTAACTGCCCATCAAAAAATCTCGCTCAACTTTCTCTCCGCAATACCTAATCCAAACAAACGACTTTAAAGGCACTTTATCTAGCAAGAGAACACAACAAAACATTAAAATTCCCTCATAAATCCAGTCTACCGAGCTGTCTCCGTCGCGAGCCGCCATAAAAGTGGCCATTAAAGGGAGCCGTTCGCGAACTGTTTCAAGGGCAGCACCTTTTTAGGATCGCTATAAACCCACTTGAACCACTTTCTATCCTCGTCCCTGCCACAGTTTCGATCCTGTCGGTCACCAGCATAACATCCTGTTACGATTCGTCGTAACGATAACTCGACTAACGATAATTGTGTCGTTACGGTGTTTCAATGGCTGTATGCATATACAGGGTGTTCAGTACCTTTTGTGAATAAAAACGATACGCGTCGAACTTCTGTATTATGTACATTGTGACCATAACAGGTTTATCTGAGGTTACTTAGTGCTCAGGTACTATCTTTTGGGATTATGTCTTGCGAGACACTTGAAGGAAAGAAAATGTGAAGTGAATTAGGATTAGGGTGTTAGAAATATAAATATTTTCAATATATGATGTGACGTTTAAATTTCCTTAGAAATTTGTCACACGTATTATTAGGAACTTCTTAATTACCTGATTATGTAATTAAAAATTATGGCTGTGATATCAGTAAGTTTGAAAAGGATAACACTGCTGGGATAAAAAGAAAGATTTCAATGAAATATTGTTATTTGGAACACCACCTGTGAAGATGATCAGATCCCAAGCAAATACAATGACTCGTATTTAGATGAGTTACCTTTTATCCTACTTTTTATGCTGAATGAATTATTGAATTGAGACACACCGTACTACAGGACACCCTGTGTGCACGTGTCTTCTCTCTTTTCGCCACCCCGTTTCTGTTTCACTTTTGCTCTATCGTTGGTAGCGGCACAGAGTCAGGGCGTTGATTACTGGGCGGCGCAGCGACGTTGGCTAATAATCCCACTAACTACTCAGAGCCCTGATTGTTAGGTTACGATCACGGTCTTTGAAACTCGCCCCACGCATAATAACAACCGACTAGCGACAGGGATGAACTGACGCTGGTTCACTTGCCCTTCGATCAACCCCTTTCCAATGGGAATATCATTTGGTATCTTAAATTTTGTGTAATAGCAGAAATGTAAGGTACCAAACTAATATATTTATATTTAAAAAATAACTGATCATATGTATATAAATATGTATATAATAATGTTCATCAGTTCTTAAACTGTAAACTGATAAGGAACAAGAGCTGTTTTGAGATACAGTACGATGTCATTATTTGATATAATTGACAACCAGGTACTTTATATTAAAGATGTTAATGATGGATTTACATAATAATTTTGGTTAAACTTTAAGCTTCAAATTGATATAATATAAATCCTATTTTATGGATTATATCATATCAAACTTTCTGTATTTCGAAATCTGTTACGTATACTCTCGTTCAGAAATGATAAGACACCTAGCAAATTTTCTCAAAAAACTAAAAGAATACGCAATGTCTACCACAAATTTATGCAATATTTTCTATGCAAAAGCTAAGCCTTCTATGGTTAGCTTCTGTACGTCTTAAAAACGACTTCTACTAATTTTGGTATTTTAAGCATCTGGATTTTTTTATAATTTCTGCGTTCATATTATTTTTATGTAAACCAAGCAAAGATAAAATACGTCATTTAAAACATTTGAACAACTGTTTACATTTTCTTGCATTCATTAACAATAAAGCTTATATAATTTAAATAATACGGGCTGTTCGTTATAGAAGTGAGACACATGGAGTATTTTTAAAGAATCTACAATAATATGAAATCAAATTTGCTCTTACTAATAAAATTAACTTTTATAATAAATAGCTCGTACAATAATATAAGTGTTCCACGACTTTTGAACGAGATTATAGAACGAACTGAAAACCTCAAACATACCAATCGTATCACGCAACAATGCATCCCTCGGCGATCAGCAGCAAATGCAAGGATCAACAGCATTATTCGATCAGGAAACAGGCAATACGATAAGCAGTCAGAGAGGTGTATGTATGTACAGTTGCCGGGGAACTGAGCCGCGTTTGTTTTGTTCTCGTGCTTACAAGCGGTTCGAGAGCCCTCACTGGCCATCGAGAGTTTGTACCCAAGCGAACAACCGTTTAAACTCCGCTTGGATATCACTGACCTACCCCCATATCGTAGCGACGTCACCTCGACAAACTGTTGGCCCACATGTATGTACCAACGACCGTTACCAGCCTCGTTCTCGCCCTTTCATCTCCACGGGTTATCGACGTTTTACGCGAGCATTCCCTCGTTTATTTCACGCCACGTTACCACGGTTCACGTTTGTTTCCGTGGTCGAAACAAGATTGGTATTCTTTTCCATCGACGGCCTTTTCTTTCTCTCTTTTTTTCCATTGATTTTCACGGCGACCCACAGTTAACACAAGCTATAGTGTTTGCGGGCACGTTTATCAGAGTGGTACTATTATCCTGAAAGTGTTTATGTTGAAACATTAATCAGAGCCCACGCCTACTAGATGATGTTATTAATTCCCTTGGGAAGTGATTTAATACTGTAGATATCCTTGCTGAGATTGGAAAGATACAGATCAGAATAACAGATTTGTTTCAGATTAGTTATCTTTGGGTAACTTTTACTGTCACTCTGATCAAACCCATATCCATGAAATTGCGTTTATCGTGTATTAACTTAACATATAACACACCCCTGTGATGTTAGGTTTGACAAAAATATGACATTTTGTTTTCTGCCATTGATATATTGTTATTAACCAATCGTAAAAATATTTAGAATTATGATTCTTTATATTTTAAAAGTTTACAAATTCTTAAGGGGTTGAAATGACACATTCCACTAAAATCAAAGAACTGCTTATTCAATATTAAATTAATATTAAATTAAGAAGCTATTGCAGACTCTCAACAAAGCAGCACAATAACATCAAACCTGTTTTGTCAGTAAATGATCTTTCTTTAGGTGGAAAAATCAGATTTTACTTATTTGGATCATACTGTCCCCTAAGAATATGGAACCCCAAATGACTGCCCAGCGTGTCCTTAAACAGCACTGAACATGGGTGAATATTTTCAGAAATCATTGTAAATTCAACAACGGTGTTTGCGAATCTTTTATTGGAGGGAAGTTTACGAACTGACGGGGAAAGAAGAATAACTGGCGAAGTTATATGTATAGCGGACGAATACACGCTAGGGAAAGGGGACAAGTTCAAATGGCAAGGTCAAGTTCCTCGCCGCCCACCGAAAGATTTATAGTTTCCATGCGGCGTCACACAATGACCCAGTTTCAAAAAAAAAAAAAAAATCCCTCTGCGACCGTGCAGAGTGCCGTAACTCGTGATCCGACGATTTATTTCCTCTCCCGTACGCTTCGACCGCGGGAGATTGCTTTCGGGATTGTGTAACGGGTTAAATGTGTTCTCCAATCTGATTCTCGTTCGTGTATGTACACGGAGACACGCGAACGAAAAAAATAATGGCGAATTAAATGTGTTGAAGTCCACAGGGAACATGATTCTGTTTTTACATGAGGTTTTGAATTTTTTTTAGAAATCATTTATGATGTGATGTAAATTTTCAATTTGAGTTTTTGAGATTATACGATCGAATTATAATAATTAACAGGACTTAGTAAAATATAATAAATGTTTAATTTTGTAAATATTGTAATTTTATGTTGAACAAAATCTGAAAAATATCATTTTGATGAATTCGTTCTGTTATTAGATATTGTAATATTTAAAATTTTAAATAATCCTATTATACAACAAAATATGTTTAAAAAAACTGGACGATTAATCTACTATTTCGTTTTAAAAAAATAGTCTAATTTCTTAAAATTGAAAGAACTAACCTAATCGGAGATACGGGAAGTGCTGTTATTTTTATATATCGCACGTTTACATTAATTACAAAAGCAAGAGATATTTGATTAACTAAGCATTTTAATTCTCAATAATACGTATGGCAGTCAAAAGTGTTACCACCGCTCGACAAACTACCCGGGTACCATCTTAGTCGCCGCATCGAATCCTCGAAAGTCTAGCCGTGTGCTGAAGACCGGAAGCATCGCCCAAGGGACATTCTGTATCCCGAACCAGTGCATAGAAAGTGTCCGGAAGCATGGAGGCCGGATGTGGTGCGCGGGCCAACGCGGTGATTGCATCCTCGAGGACCTGTTGCGCCGCAGCTGGTGGTGTCGAGGGTGTTTGGTGGTGTTCGTTTCGCAGTTAGAAACAAATGGCCCGGTACACAGCGAAGACGAGGTGCCATAAAGCGGTGTAGGTGAAAGAGGGAAACGTGCTGTACGAGAAGACGGAGGACGAGGATCAGGACGAGAAGGTCAGAAGATCAAGAACGTCGAAAGGGTGGAGGGAACGAGAATAGCGCGAGATACTCGCAGGTCAGGGGGTCGTAGCCAACTGTATCTACCCTTTGTTAACCCTTTCGTTAGTTAACGACTGTTGCGGTTGGACACAGCAAGTATCGGATTTAACTGAAATTAAATTTATGGTTTGCTGTTTTTCTCGATGTAAGAAATAGTCAATTTTTAATCTGTCCTGTCGTTTTTTAAGTCATTTTTAATAGAAATATAATTTCCTTTTATCTTGGAAAATCCCTTCTTCGAGGTTTCATAATTTTAACACTTCATCTACATTGTAAGTACATCCTAAATACATATTTACAATGTATCGCATACTTTTGCACAAATAATTCAAACAAACCAATGAAAGTTAGACATAATATCCAGTCAGACAAATCAACTAATTGTTTCCCTTTATCCATAAGTCATATATTGATACAATATAATGTCTTTAATATGTTCATTATCACGTACAAATTTCCGTAGCAATTTCTCATCCATATCACTAAATATCTTCATATTTATCCAATTAAAAACGATACCATTGATTGCTTTGAATAGTGACGATACAAGGAACGAAACATCTGGAAATAACAAATAAGATTTGTTAAAAAATCAAAAATACTATCCGACGACACTTCCAGCGGTTTCATATATCATCATAAAACAAACGTAGAGCACACGCAAGATAAGTATATCTTTTAATCACTTCAGTGTTAAAATAACAAAAGCCTAATTAACGAGGCGTTAAAATGATAAAATTCTCAGGATACCCGTATCACTTCGTATAATTTCATTATAATAATAAATTAAGCAGGTGTTGCATTCCGCGGCAAAGCGTAAACTCACGGCATGTTATTGTCTGCGAACTTGGCTACAGGCGAAAGGGTTAATTCGGGCTTAATGCAGCCGCGGAGAACGAGGAAAGAGGTGGGGCCGCACGAGGGAGAGCATCGTGTTTGCCGGCGGAAGGCAGACAATGGGGTCACTAGGATGTTTCGTGCCAAGTTTTCATCGCCGGACAAGTTTAGACCACGGCCTTGCTCGCGCCTTATTCGACCGGATGGTGCACGAGCGGTAACGATAGTCCCCCCGAGATCGAGCCGATAGGATTGTACCACCGAACGGACCGCGTGTACCCGCGAAGGCAGCCTGGCGTGTTCTCCTAGCAGAGCCGCTCGTACATTATGGATGCAGCAACGAGCATGTTTTACGTAATCGGCGCGTGCCACCACCTGTGTGTGTGTGTGTGTGTGTGTACACGTAACAGCGCGCAGAATGCGGACGTAATCGTGACCGACCACGGTCGACGACGAAAAAGAACCACGGCTTGGGAAGGTCGTTGCCACCGATCCGGCTTTTAAACCACTCGACACGGTGATAAACAGCGATCGAAGTGTTTGTGAATCTTCGCACTCGCGCGATCTTGACCTACCGCTACGTCCATTTCATTTCTTTAGAATTTCCAACCGCAGCGTAACGGGTCTTTATGTACACGGTCGGACAGGATAGGCTTCCCTAGGAAAAATGATGATGGAGGAGCATGAAATTCTATCCTTTGTCTTATACTCGTAAGTTGCTAGGCATTTGTGGCTAAGAATGATGATTGACCTAGCCCATCATCCATTTTACATGGTTACCACACTAACCAAGTCGCTTTAAAGTAATTACTATACCGAATACTTTGGTTATCCTAATCCGGACCTAATTTAATCACAACGCGTGCTAATTTGCCAATGTAATAGCGAATAGTGGAGTCACCTGTTCCTAGGGTGTCATTTTCCCTAATGAAGGCTATGGTAATCGACACAGTGTACTTATTAAAACTGTAAAAATTTGAGAATTTACTCATCAAAAGGGTAATAAAAGAGCAACTAATATTCCGTTCTTTAATTTCATTGTGAATGAACCGGTGTCCTTTTCCACCCAGTATTTTTCACTTCGACTCTAACCTCATGGAATAGAATTGGTTGACATCGAGGAGTAGAGTGGATTCGTTTTCAAAGTGAACCAAGACTGTCGGAACTCGCGTCACGAACGATTCGTTCCTATACGTATTGACTAGGAATTCCGTCGTAGCAGGCGGTGGAACCAGAGGTAAGGGATGAAGAGAGGGTCAACCAGTAAACCGGGACCCGACCTCGCTCTGCATCTATCCCGCATACATCGAACCGAACGATGCATGGCTGTGCATACCGAGTGCAATATATCGAGCAGACAGAGAGAGAGAGAGAGAGAGGGAGAGATTGCAAGAGGTGGAGGAGAAGGTGAGGGCGGAAGAGCAAGAGGAGGCCCTCCAACCCTGTTTTCACTTTCATTCGGCCTCTCGTATGGCATATATTCACATATTCATCTCTACACCCCTACCTTCGTCCCCTTGGCGGATGCACACGGAAACAACGCACACACTGAGTCGCGTACGTGTGCATGCACACCGGCAACCAGTATGACGGTATTTCACGTGGATGCAAGAGGCTCAGCTGTGCTGTGACGTATGATCGTCGACGTGACCCTAGCGAAACTTATTCGGTCACGTGCTTTCGAAACTTCCTACCCGCCATCCCGTGTACGATCGATAAGGGTTCCCACGCGATATCTTGCGTTCAAGAATGAAATTGCCCAATCGTTTGTCTTTCATTTGCGCACGATGTTGGAACCTTGATTGAATATGAAGGGGTCAAACATTTTTGGTGCATATCTTGCAGGTTGATATTACCCCACGCGTTGATAACGCCAACTTCTATACTTCCATTTAACAATTTTGTACGTTCTCGTGAAAATTCTTTCGAAGGCAAATAAAAATTTGAGAAACGAACAAACTACTTAATTTAAATACTTGACTTACGATTTTCAATGACAACATTTTTTATTTGGTTCTGTCACGTGGTCAAAAATGATGAGAACTATTTAATTATATATTCCCAAAACGGAAATTCATGAAACATACATAATCATTTTTATTAAATTTTAAGCTTTGAACTGAGATGCTACAAGTGCCATTCTGGAGTATATTTTTTTATTTCACGAATTATGTTAAATTCGAGGTAATTAATATACATATCACTCAGCTACTCATCCTAAAAAACTCCATGTACCTTAAGAAACACCACAAACCACCGATGATCCAAATGGCCCCAAATTTATCACAGAATTTAATCCAAACCCAGAAACAGAACTAACAGCCGTTTAAATTAGAAGAACTAGACATAAGACCGGCCAGAGCAGAGCAGATTGTCGAAGAATTAGAATGAATAAAGAGAGTTGGAGATCGACTCACTCAACACGGCAGCCAGGGTCAAACAGGACGCTAAACAGTCGTTTCGCGAAAATCCTCGAAGCGTGTCATTCCAGCTTCAGGGAACCTGTTGCTCGAGTTCTCTTTCTCTCTCTGTATACGTATACATCCTCTCTCACCTATAATACCACCCTACTTTTCCTTCTACACTACCCATCCCCTGTCTTCGGTTCTGTACGCCGGCGAACGCGTATATACATGTATACTATGAACCAACCACTTTCGGAATACTCGATTCGACCTTAAAGAGAGGCGGATAGAAGCTTAGGCGAGGGGACCAAGAAGGAACGTATGGTAAAGTTTGTGGGTTGCGCCGGGGCAGAAAGAGAGATTAAATAACGTCGGGGCGCCACTTGTCGGACTAGCCATTCTTCCGTCTGTTCCTCTTCCTCTGAAACTGTATCTGCCCCTCCGTTTGCTTTACTGTTGCAAACTTTCGACTTCGCCTTTGTCGGCTTGCTCTTCAATGTGGGGTGATGAAACGCGAATGATTTGTTAATCTTTTGGCAACGAAGCACCTTGGAGCATGAAATGTTTGCTATTTAATCTTTACTTTTGTCCAGGCTAGCGCTAAGGTACAGAGATTTCTTGAACTTCCGTTTAAGTACTCGTTAAATATCAGTGTTTATAATAGAGATATTTAAGCCTAAGGACAACATTAATTTTTATTTATAAACCACGGCTTTTAGAGTTTTCCTGCTGCAAATTTAAACATGTGCCTTTAATGAATAATAATAGAAGATTAAACTGTACTTTTTTTTTCTTATGACGTAATTCTGTAGCTTAGTAATACGTATGTTTAAACAAATTATGCTTCAAGTTTATTGAGGTAGAAGAGTTAGAATGTTAAAAATATTATTTCCAAAGCATATTTACGATTTTCATTTGTACCAAAATCAGAAGAAAGTATTTGTTATATATATGAATTTATAAGTAACATATGCTTAAACAACATATTTCACATTTCTTTAATGCACTTTTCTTTGAGCTTTTTCATTAAAAAATACTATTTTTACGTAAACATCTCACTGTACCCTAAAACCGTGAATAACTCCAAAAAGAGTCTTCTTATTCGCTCGAAGGATGAAAAGGTTACAATTGAAAAGAAGTGAAATAATGATTAAGAATACCTTCATACTATGAACGGGATAACGTTTTAAACGATTCACAATTAACGACGAGTGCATACTTTGAAATAGAATTTCTTTCGAACATGCTGGTCGAAAAAAAGAAGGAAGAAGAAAGTAATTCAAGCAAATTGGATCGTCATGAAACGTTAATCGGATCAAGTAGAAATAGAAGGTACTTATGTCCTGTCGGTACATCTTTTCAAACCGAAACGACGAGTACCATGTACTAGATACTCGTAGTACAAACGATGCACCCCGTTCGGGTTGAAAACTTCTTTAGTCCCCTTCGAAATCGGTTGAATCGCAAATCGTCCTATTAACACAGATACCAGCCTCTTCGTAAGAGGAGGTACCGATCCACCCACACACGCACATCGTGTGAAGCGTTCAATTCGTGTCACGACAACGTTCAACTTTCGATCCCGATGATCTCTCCACAAAGCTCGAGATTACCCGGCGTGCGCCGATTCTAAGCGACGGATAAAAGCAAAGTCGAGAATAAACTTGTTCCCTTCTGCCCTCAAATTGGATCGTTCGTGAACGGCCTTAACCCTCGAAGGTCAAAGCCGGGTCAATCGGGATCTTCTGAATCATCCAGCACATGTAGATTTTTAGAAGAGCGTTGTTCAAATTCACTAAGGGATAGGGTGGTGTTTCCACCACTGAAGGGATCATCCGTGTTAACTGTTTTATTTGCTAATTTACCCTAGATATCATTTACCCAAGATTTAAAATAATCTTAGAATATAAATGATAATTTATGTATAATTTAGCCTAGATGTAGTATAATCCAGATATAATTTGATCTAGGTACCACTTATCTTAGATATAATTTATTCTAGACATGCTACAAAACAGATACAACTTAATAACCTTAATATCTGTATCCTTATACATTATTTACCACAGATAATTTATAATCCAGATCTATATATTAACTTATGTATAAGTCAATCGAGATATACCTATGTGGGGATGAAAACCCTCAGTGCCACTAAAGGAAATTATGGAAATGGGGATGACAGTGTGTTGATGATAAAATTCTACATTTGTGTATTGTATGGACCTTCTAAGTTGCTACTTGGTCATCGAAGTCTCAAATCAATCTATATACGACAAAATAATCTAATTTTTACTGAAGAAAGTGATCCTAATTACATACTATTGCAACACGTGGTATCAAAACCACCCACTAGCAGTTCCAGTTATCATACAAAGAAATAGTTTAACACGTTGACTGCCACAGTGAAAACGGACGTGTGTAGGCAGACACGCTGAAATTCTAATTATTATGAATTTTCAAATTTAACCTTTCAAATCGATAACTAACATTATTAGCTTAATAATAACGCTATCCGTGGTTTGTTTCGTAATTTCTTTTGTTAATTATTTGATTGTACAAAATTTGGGGTGCCGGTCACCGGTGACCCCCGTGGCAGCCAACGTGTTAAATAGAATCATACTGGGTCACGAAGAACCCCTAGCACCATTCATGATAGTAGTCCTGTCGTTCGAAGATGAACATCTTCGCTGCGGACACTGTGATTTTGTCAATATGCATAATATCATTAATATTAAAATTATTTTTACCTATTTCACACCCGGTGAACGTCTGTAATTGTTAGTGCGCAGAAAATGTGTCCACGTGAACGCTGACGGGTAATGAACAAAGCGAAAAACCGAAGAGCGCCCAGCTACCCCGAAGTATATGTAGTAACGATCGTACACGTACCGAGAGCAGAGGGACAACCGGACGA
This sequence comes from Stelis phaeoptera, assembly GCA_943735885.1. NCBI lineage: Eukaryota > Metazoa > Arthropoda > Insecta > Hymenoptera > Megachilidae > Stelis > Stelis phaeoptera. Next base: position 4,309,290 of record OX030939.1, on the reverse strand, counting down.
ATGATGATGAGGCAGTGGTTACCAGTGACCTTGGGAACCTTCCCACAGACGCAAGAGGGAAGGGACGCAAACAACGAAGCAACACGATGGCGGGAACACAATCGTCACAGGCGTAACCTACATTTACCATCGCAAGTGGTGTGTGTCTGTGTGTACGGGCAACAGCCCGAAGGCGGTCGAGGGACCATTGCTCCGGCATCCACTTCCACCGTTATGAATGGAGAAACTTCTGCTCTCATGGACTCTCTCGCGTAAACGTTAACACGCCCGACCCGTACACGTAAGGGCCGACCCGTTACAAAGAAAGGGATTCGGTGTATTCTCTTCCTCTCTGTTCGCGGGCCAAAGGAAGAAGGAAGACAACGACGGGATCGTGAATACGAGGCGGCCTAGTCTGCAAGATCTGCGACCATTAACGGTGTACTGGTGGTGCACACAAACGCTCCATTCTGCAACCGTTTACCCGACGCATACATGAATATCTTGGGTGGATATATACGTGTGTCTTCCCTGGTCACGTCTATACACGTACACTACCGTTCATAAGTATCCACTTATGGAGAGGATGGCACTTGCCAAGTTGAAGGCAACAGAATGTACATAACGTGTCGCTGGATCAATCAGTTTCTCTTTTCTTCCATAGATAAGACAATTTGTTTATTGAAATAGCTATCAGAAAATGATTAGGAACAGTATCTGTTCTTATTCTTCCAAGAATCCTTTTTTTATAAAGATACCGATGCTGCCTTCACATCATTAAATAACACGTATGAAACCCTTCCACTCTCATTAGTGCCATAGACACCTCTAGGTTTGTAATTAATTTCACTAATCATAAAGTGTTGCGATCTTTGAAGTTTCGACGTTTCATCCGAAATTTTCGACACTTTCCATGTCCAACATCCATCATTTTCATTCGCTACGAACAATTACACCGTTAACATGCGTATCACGATGCATTGTACCGCAACGAAAATTAGCGTAACAAGAAAGTATTAGAATACTTATGAACGGAAGTGTATGCACAAAGTCATGGACAAACTCCTCATACCTTCGCATACACCTTGCTCGTGTTGGCGATAGTGGTCGGTAAGTATATACCGCAAGCATCGTGGAAAAGCGAAAAGTGGAGGGAGATGAGGAACGTTATACGTACACGGAACGACCAACAGGGAGAACAATGGAATAAGCAACAGGTACGTGTATGTACACGCTTCTATGTACATATTCACGCACGTGTGGATGTGTGTATGCAGGACCGTACATATTCGTGTATATACAGTAGGTTCACCCTACAGAGGGGGGGGATATCAAAGCTCAATGCACCTCTTTTTCTCCTTTTCGCCGACTCCTCGACGCTCTTCACCTCCTAGCCTGCTACATACAATCGTCCACCCACCCCTTTTATTGCTCGACTTTCCGCCCCTCTTTCCCCCCTTCTCCCTCCCTTCCTTCTCTTTGTACATCGCAAATGCGGTCGACCACTGGTGGACGTGCATTAAATTGAGCGGAAGCAGCGAGCCCAATGCCAAGGTTCTTCCGCGTTTCTGCCGGCTCGCGGGTTTCAAGAAGGAAGAGGAAGATACGAAGACGCCCGAGACGGACGAGGAGGAAAAGGATGACGGTTGGATGAAAGAAGAAGGAAAACGACGATCTCTTGACCCGTAGACAGCTGACTTTAAACGACGTACTGGTTACGACCAAAGAAAGGGAAAAGAAGGTTTTGACGGACCAGAGATGTATCGTGCGATCCCATAAAGACGATGGAATTGAACGTCGGTTTCAGGGAACAACTACTGCCGTATCTAATATGGTTCCTGATCCATGATTTAAAATTAAATGATCCAAATTAAAATTGCCGCCGTCTTAATAAGGTGTCGAAATGTTAAGATTGGAACCGGTAATTGAATTTCAAAATTTTTCTACGTTTGAACAACATTCCGCAAGGATCAATTGCCATACGGTACACCTCAGGGTCGTTGTGCTTGCTGCTTAAAAAAGGGAAAAACGAAAACTAACACAATGCAAAAACCATTGATCCGTCGAAAAGGTATTTATGTGGCACGATTCGGGCGTTGTAATATCATTGTTTATGGATTGGCCACATTTTACCATTCGGGTAATTAATTCCATTAACTTGCGGTAAGCTGAAATAAAAGCTTGCACCAGGCTCCGTTAACGGAATTGTAACCCGGCTGTGGCTACTATTCTGTATGGGTATCGAATTAATGAAGTTGGTAATCAACGTAGCCAGATTCTGACTTTCGTTCGCGGCCGGATAAAAGTTAATTACCGCGGCCAAATACACAACCGTGGACATGATTAATTATCGCTACGAAGGGACAAACTCTCGCACCTTTAACCGGCATATGCAGAAATTTATGGTACACGTACTTTGTGCTATTCAGGAAATAATACCTGGTTTAATTACGGTATCGACGAGCACGCGTGTCTCCAATTACGAGGAAATAAAATGACGATAACGAACGTGTAGATTGTCACAATAGACAGTAGCGATATTGTGATTCCGTTCGATACAGGTTGGATAAAAAATGGATCGTGTCGAGTCAAATAATTTAATATTTAATATTAACGATCCTTCAGGGACCGTTTAGTTAATTTCTTAAATTAAATATAACGGTGAAAAATATATAAGAATTTAGTTCAGTAATAAATTATAATAAGGTTGGTGAGGACGCGTACATTCGGTCTTGTGGAAGCTTATATCGTCCTTGAGAAATTAATTAATTTGATTAACACAGGTTCTAAAATTCATGCGAACAAAAAATAAAAAAATATATTTCTAATAGAAATGAAAGGGTTAATATTTTAATATTCTATTTCATTAAAGTTGAAGAACACCAGAAACGGTAGTTGACAATAATTCCGTTGAATGATAACGTTTGAATGTTTCTCGTATACGGTTCAACGGGCTGTTGCCATTTGAGCGACGATAATTATGCGGCATTACAGTGAATCCTAGGAATAAAGCTGACTACTCAAAGTTTGACTCTATACAATGTACGTACACATACACCACCATACATAAATGTTTGAATACCTTCGCATCATCGTAACCATGTGAACAATATAAATCAGTGTGATAATTTATACCCTAATTATTTTGACGTAACAATATCAAATATATATTTAATCAATGGCTCTGTCGTTGGCAATACTTCTGTTATATATTTATTTATTTTTGAGAAAATAAAAAGAATATAATGTTTTCAGAAACTTGGAAACATTTAAAATTTATTTAAGAGAAATATATATATTTGCTTGGTACGAAGCTAATGAAAGGTATAACGAGTAACGTTTTTGTGAATCGTAGGGTGTAATGTGTATCTTCGGTGCAAATATATAATTCTTGTGGAAACGTTATCATCGTAGTCACGCTTTTCACCCCTCCTACCCTCGGAACTCCCGACTTTGCTTTGCGTGCGAACGCGATTCCCGTGCATGCAAATCTCATCTTTGATACGGGAGAATAAAATGAATAAACAAACCGTTCAGATTGAGAGTAATGTAAGTCAAACAGTTGTAAATTTGACTTCCATTCTTTGGATACCGTATCACACAGCTTCAAATATTACTTTCTCAATCTTGAATGAATTAACAATATTTTAGTCGTGCTAATGAAAAAGAAAAAAGGAAGAGTATACATGTCTTGATTATTCGAGGGAGAGAATTCATAAATGAATAGATAAAAGAAAAGAGATATTGTTTCTCTCAATTATACATCCGGTGCAATGAATTATTTATACAACCTTTATACCGAAACGCATTAAAATACATAAAAAAATTTTGATTAATTCAAACAGTCTGGGAGAAGCACAAACAATACTTGTCGCTTCGTCCGGTAAATTATATACCATTCTAATCGTCGTTCGGCGATTATTTCCGTAACAACGTCTAGTCGACGTAATTAGAAGCATAATCTTTAATTAAAGCGAAATATCAAGTGATCAAATTAATCGTTGCGTTATCTTCTCGCGGGCATGCGTAATTATATTAACGCAATTAACCGGTCCCTAACGTCCCTCGACCGAGACGCGCGCTTATAAAGCGAGCGCCGAGACGTCGAGCGGGCAGCTCACCGTCAGCGCCGAGCAGCTGCGAGAAACAGCCGGCTGGATGAGCGTGTGTACAGGGTGAGTCGATAAAAACAACCACTTGAAATATGAAATTAACCCTGAAAAGCTTATATCTCCCGTGACAAGTGTTAAAGCTAACTATTCGTCTGCTGGACTACTGATTTCTTTTAAATTAAGACACAGTATAAATAAAGCTCGTTTTATTTATTGTAAAAGAACATCAGTATCTCACCTGGCGGAACTTAAGGCAGATGGTACCACATTTCAGGATTAAATAGTTCACGGTAGTCTGATATCTCAGAAAACAGAAATAAAAACTGGGGAAAAATAATGCAGGATCTGATTAGGCTCAAACTTTTTTTGATAAAGTTAATGGTTAAGTCTTTCGTAGGTACCGGGATTTACCCAATCACCCTCCTTAATTAAAATTCCAATTTACCATTTTCTGCATCTTTCAAGATATTGTGAAATATATGAAATTTGAAGTATTTCATACCATTTAAGCAAACTTAATGTGCCGCATGTGCTTCGCAAGGACCTAACAATAATTTAGTTTATTTATCTTAAGTATTTTAAATAATAAATATTACAAAATATTAGTTAGGACAACTGAACTAAAGAGGATAACGTAAACATCCTTTTGAAGAAAATCATTTGATTTCTTTTGAAAATGTTCGGCAGTTCAGAGATCCAAATTCGTTTCTTCTTTTACCTGTGTCTCGAATAACACCTTACGAATCAATTGGCAATTCCTTGGGAAAAATGAAAGGCAAGTAAACGTAATCCTGTTGAGCCGCTTTGGAAGAAAGAGGAATCAGGATCGTCCGGGTGTCGAATGTTTATCGAATCAACGCAACAGGAAGTCTCTGATTGAAATGGAAGATCAATTAATCGAGTCGTTCGATCGATTGGTACGATGACAATTGAAATCTAATAAACGGCACTGTCCCTCCATTAATAAATCGGAGATGCAAGTTATTAATTGTGTTGAAAATTATTATTGAATTATGAAATTTGATTTGTCTTATAGCGGATATATTGACAAGGTGATTGACGAAGTGCAAACGACCGTAACAAACATTTATTAGATCAACATTTATCGTACCACTAAACTAAGCTGATCACGTGATAAATCCAGTGGCTGGGGTTATTTGACTGGCAGATGATATAGTTAAATGTTATTTTAGCGATTTAATTAATTGGTATACGTTTGTTTTCCTTTTCTTGTATAATATTATATAAACGGATATATCAGTCCTCCCCATTTAAGGGGTTAATGTACCTCAAAAACATTTCTGTACATATAGGCTGTTAACCCTTTGTAGGCAACCTCGGTACAACCGGAATTTGTGTACGTTCTAAATTTTTATTGACGTAACTTTGAATTTTTTGTTTAAACATTAAAAGAACTCCAAACGGTCTACTTTGCCCACGAGGGCTAATTCTACCTTGATATCGATCACGTAGTTTTGCTCCCAGCTACTGTATAGACTATAACTCTGTCCCTATACCCGATAAATTATTGTTGCCTAACCGCAAATATCAACAGTGACACAGAAAAATATAGGAAAATTCTCAGGGATTTACAGGGCACACAACAGTACAAATTCTAAGGTGTCACGGCAAAACCAAACTGTACGTGGATGTTCAGCCTGCTGCTTCTCTGATGGCAGCCGTTCTAAACTTCATGAAGGACGAGCATACCGGAAACAGCTATAGTGTCATGCTATGAGTGCTATAGCTGCGCCAGCAAGGCGAGTGGGGCCCCATGTTCAGGGGTCCACATGTGCTCGGCACAGCTGTCCTTTCGTTTCGACTCGCCCCGAATGTACGCCAGTGATGGGATGGTGTGTCTCGCGAGTGTAGTCGTTGCCACGACATTGAAAGCTAAAGCAAAAAGTAGAAGTCCCAGTTTGCGTGGCTTGGCTTTGCCTTTGGAGCCAGTTACTTTTTCATTTTACAGAAAAATAGTGTAAAGTAGACACTGCCAGGCCATAAAAGCTCCAATTAAGATTATCGCTGTGTAAACGATTGTAATATGAAAGCAAATACGCTTTTTTAAGAACGTTGCGAGAAAAATTAAATTTCATTATTCAACAATGTTATGACAAATAAATTCAATTATTTGTGGATTCATAAACAAACTCCAAATTTGAAAATTTAAAAATTAAAAAAAAAAATGGTATTGGTATTTGTGTATAGATAAAAATTTCATCGAGTACTACTTGCATTCGAGCACGTCGAATACTGTTCGCAAAATTCAACTATTCAAGAGTAAAGTTTGAATGTTAAAGGTATTCGAAACTACTATTTGAACTGTTCAAATAACTCAACCATTGAAGATTGCAAATTGAATTCCACTGCTATTTGAATACATTGAATTCTGCTGGAATTATTCGAATAATTCGCCTAATCAAACTTATCCATATAACCCTCGTAAGAATACTTATACGGGCCACTGTACGTGAAGAACTGCCGCCTTACGACGGACGGTCCACTTTGGGAAACTTTCCGCGTTCACCAAATCACGGTCGGTAACCAGGATGCATATGCGCGTGGCTATGAGCCCAATTCTGTCCAGAAACGATTGGTTCCCTCTTCGACGTCCTGACGTATCGCCGATATTGCAGCTACCTTCTATTCCCAGCTTTCCTCACAACTGCCACGATTTTGTTTGCAATATAGATCTCTCTGCCTAAGAGAGAGAGAGAGAGAGAGAGAAAGAGAGAAACGGAATATACGAATTTCACACGAGAATTTGTTTCCATCTCTGTTTCACCGAACGCAAGCGCAGCAAACGGCTCCCTCTACATTATCCGTCTCTCTTCGTTCCGTTTCATTACGCTTCCAACCCTCTCCGTTCCTCTGCACCCTTCATTTTCACTGGTGCTTTATTTCTCTTTACGTTTTACCCTGTGCACCGTGTTTGTACCGGTGATAGAGTTTTATTTGTGCGTAAAATCGGAAATTATTAAACGGTGGCCATCAATAGGGGCCACCTATCTAATTTACGCCCGAATCGAACAACGTTCACCGCTAGTTTAACGACAAGTCGGAACGTTAAATATTTCTTATTTTCTTTCTTTCTTTTTTAATTGAGAATAAAATATAACACTGTATAATATTTGGGGGGGGGGGGGGGGGGGGGGGGGGAATGTTTTCGAAGCAGTCACACTAGCGAGGCACAGAAATAGTAAGCTCGGGCTGGAGTCTGATATTAGAAGCGCCAGCTAGAAGCTCGAAACTGAAAATTTAATGCACAAATCGTAATTATATTTAGCGGCAGGTTATATCGATTTCTAAGAGAAATTCTTGAAGCAATTCTTCGGATAATTACGGCTTTAGCGTTTTATTTATTCAATAAGCCACAGGATATCTCTGTTCGCTACGAAATGTTCCTGGGAGCGAACAGAAGCAGGATGTACACGCCCGCCATGTTTGTCATAACCTAAACCGTGTCATCAAATACTAAAATCCTAGTATAACATGAAACTTATGACACGTAATACTGTTTTATGGACAAGTTCTCACGAAGAACTGTCAATGAAGGCGCGAGAGACAAATATGGCAAATCAAAAAAGGTAAAAATTGCAGTATCTAAGTGTGAGTAGCGTCAAAATTTCGTCGTAGGCGTTCAGGAGAGCCCGGTATGCTCGTTGTTACAAAACGGCGGCCTTCGGCCGCTCCCACCATGTCAGACCTCAGTCCAGAGTTCTCTGCTCGTGTACCTTGGTTTCGTCATCGATGCAGACAAGTTCCCGGGGTCTGCTCGCGTAAAGTTCTAAACACCGGGACGATATAAACCCACCGGCTAAAATGAACATCCTGACGTAATACGGTTTCTTGGTTCTACCTGCTTTATCGGCTGTTGATACGACGCCGTGTTACTTGGCACGTACGCTTTACTTTCCAATGATCTTATTCCTAGATCCTAAGAATAGGACAACCATCATCCTGAAATTCAGCAACCGATATGCAGTGTCGCACGATTAAGTCATCATCATGCCTACACTGACATAAATGACCGCGAAGACATATTGCGTCATAGGAATCGGGTTTTTGCATACGACAAAAGGGAGCATTGAATATTCTGAAGCAGCAGTACATTACGGTGTCGTTGTAAATTTAATCAGTGACCTGAGCATTGTACCGAACGACTGGTATCCAGGTCGAATCGTTCGGTAATTTCAAATTCATTTTGAAATCTGCCCACGCGTTGTTTTCATCGTGTGTTCCAGGAACGTGGACTTTTAAGTTTGGCAAACAGGACGCCCGTCAGCGTATCCCCAGCGTCGCGTCCCGACACGACGGGGCAAACGACGCTCTCCCTAGTAGGGTATTCATATAGAATCGAGTTACAAAACCGAGTTGAAATAAAAAAAAAAAAAGGAAGAAAAAGAAGGTCCACATTGATGTTGTCTTATATCTCACGTAGCCCGACGCAGAGCGCAGCACACCAGCACCCGTCAGCAACCACAGTGCTGCTACCCGGTGCTGAGTCACTGCTGCGTTGCCGATACAGCAAACGCTATTGCTGGTGGCACGGTCGTGTGGCGTTGCCACGTTTTCCTGTTAACCCTCCCTTCACACCACGCCCCTGCGCCGACACGTTGTGCGTCCATCCCCGCTTCTTGTCCCCAAAACGACGAGGAGAGCCGAACGGGGACGGAACGAGGACGGGGAACATTATAACGGTGGAACTGGGTGCAAGAGACAGAGGCAGGGTGGCTAGCTTGGGTGCGAACAGGACGGAGAATAGACGAGAGGAAACAGAGAAAGAGGAGGAGGTCAGAGAAAGACGAGCAGAGGCGTCGCACAGCGCGTTCAAATTTCATTGCGTCAAGCTCTCGGTGCTCTCGGCGTCTGCTTAGCACGGAATTCAGAGAAAACGTCGGTAATGGAGTTTCGTGAGATAAACGGGCAACAGCGACGCCACCGTGGCAACAGTATTGGCAGACAGGGTTACCAACGGGGCGCGCCAAAAAAGCCATCGGACAATGGTGCACGCGCACGCCTCGATGCCCTTTTCAACGAACGACTCGTTACACAACTATGTTACACAGTCGCATGATCGGGATTTCACCCGTTGTTTTTCCCAACGAGCTCGAATCGAGGTGGCGAGTCAACAGTTCTCAAAGGTGCGAAAACAATCCATCCATCAGGGCTGTTTACAACGAAGCTTTGGCACTTCTCCGGCCCGGAGGATGGCCGACTACCAGCGTGGCTAGACGTTCCATGCCGCGCCGCGTTCTCGCTTTTGCGCTCTGATTGCTAAAACCCGCGGTTCTTAAATCACCGCTGATCCTGATATAAGCCCCGGTCGGTCGTTGAATTATTTTTCGCGTTTAAGGGAGAAACCTGTTTGCTGTGTGCACGCGTGCGGGCCACGAGGTGCCTGTAAAACAACGCTAGGCCGGATACACGGTTTGTTCCTTCTGTTGACTCGAAACATTTGCATCGTGTACAGGTTTAATGAACTTTTTCAATTCCTACAAGCGTCAATCGAAACGATTCGATAAGTTGATAATGCGGAAATCTAATAAAACGTTTATCAGGTAACACGATAGCGACTCTAGTCGTGAACAGCCATGGGAAAATAGGAAAACAGAGGTGACAAATTTGTGATGATTGTAAGGAAGTTCCTGTCTGCACATAGTTCGACTTCTACGCGGCTTTTCCTTTACGTTTAGAGTAATTCTTTGAGGAAATTTAACGATGGTTGTATACCACTGTGCCACGACCATTAGGAATCAGTAGTCGAAGCCTGTAGTCGTATACTGGTACCTTGAACCAAAAGAGATATGTGACGTCTTCGTTGTAGAAACGTCAATTTCCGTTTCAATTTATAATAAATAATTCTTGGTCAAATTAGTACAATATTCAAACATAAAATCAGAACGATCGAACAATCTCTTCTCAAAAGAATATTCCATATAGGTGATAGCCATCATCACCTATGTCAATCGTAATTGGATAGTGATTTCGGTCTACTAGATTCGGCCCACTGCCAAAAGATTTTAGTTCAACGAATCTTATGTTTAAACTGCACATCAATGGAATGTTTACTAATGAGCCTTCCTCATTTCTATTCCCGAGAGATAATCCCCTGCCTTACTTTGAAAATTATTATAAACCGTCGCAAAGAGTTATAAGTGTCAAATTATATTGTGTTTCAAATGCCACTCAATATACACCTAATTTGGCTTTCGGAAAAGGGGTATATCGGACACATCAGCTAATTAATTCTAAAGATCATAAGATATTTAAAGGATTTAATATTTAAAAAATTCTATGATGTAAAATCTGATACATTGATTGATTCGCACAAATATTGAAGTTTGATGTTTTGATTCCTCACTTTAAAAGTAATTGTGAGTTTTGTACAGCAATATACATTCGTGATTATATTACGTTGGTGGAAGGAAATATGGAAATGTTCATAGAGTACAGACGATAATAATTCTTATTTACTTGATGGCTTCTGCTCTCGAACTTTGCCCGACATTCTGGATCCGTGGGTCGAAGGGCATGCGTTGCCCAGTATTGTTCCAACCGAACGTTACACCGGCCGCGTGAACGGGAAAGAGAAAAGTGACATGGGAATGGAAACAAAAAAAAGAAAGACGACAAACGAAAATAGGGGAAACGAGGGAAAGGCAAAGATGCCGTGGACACGGGAAAGAGAAGGAGGGAAAATACGCGAGGGAGTTGTGAAACGGGAACGCCGTGCGCATCGCAATGCAAATGCAACTGACCCGATAAAGCTGCATTGGGTCATAGAAAGGGAAAATATAACCTACAAACGTGGGGATCCCGCCAAAATACGATTTTTATAGCCTCCCAGCGCCAACGCTATTTCTCTTTCACGGTGACGTTCAGAACATTCCCCTTCGTCGTCTCGCAAACAACCCCGCATCGGATACCCACATCTTCGCGAAAATTTATTCTCCGCGTAAAATGTTCTATAGAGAAAGAAACTAGATACAAAACATTACCAAGTATTCACTTAACGCTTTGACTGCCACGGTGGTCACCGGTGGCCGGCACTCGAAATTTTTTACAAGCAAATAATTAGCAAAAGAAGTGATGAAATAAACTGCAAATAGCGTTAATATTAAACTGATAATGTTAACTATCGGTTTGAAAGGTTAAATTTGAAAATTCATAATAATTAGAATTTCAGCGTGTCTGACTACATACGTCCGTTTTCACTGTGGCAGTCAAAGTGTTAATAATTGAAATAATCTTGCATCTTGCTGATTATAGTTCTGTACCTGAGAACCAGATTAATCCACACCCATTTTCTTTTATATCGAGCCAGGTATATTATCTTATCGTTCTTTCTTTTATTTTTTTGGTAAAAATTCGAACAGCCTATTCATATTATATTTTAAATTAACACGTTGACTGCCACAGGGGTCACCGGTGACCGGCACCCGAAATTTTTTACAATCAAATAATTACCAACAGAAATGATAAAATAAACCACGGATAGCGTTATCATTAAGCTAATAATGCTAGCTATCGATTTGAAAGGTTTAATTTGAAAATTAGTTGATTGTATTCTTAATAATTAGGATTTCAACGTGTCTGACTACACACGTCCGTTTTCACTGTGGCAGTCAACGTGTTAAAAAAGAAAAAAAAACGTCAATCGTGAACAGGGGTGTAATTTTCACCCCTATCCATGCATTATTAGTGTTTGTAGAATTCTATTGTTTTTTAAAAATGTAAGGTATATTGTCAGGATGCATTAAACATGAAGTGTGTTTGTATCCCTATACACAGTGAGAAGGTTAATCGTATGAATTACTTTAAGAATTTGAGTTAGTCCGGCTATTAAGTACAAAGTTGATCCAACGTTCCCCGATATTTCTAATGTAAATTTCAACTGGCAATCTCTAGACTCTAGATCCTCTGAAATTTATGTATTATCATTTTCACCTTTGATATACATCTTTGTCGAAGCTTTTGCTTCGTAACAGATCTTGCTCTTTCAGCGAGATCAGTTATCTTCTTGAAATATTGTCTAACCAATGCTTTATTTTTTACTGCAGCTCCGATTTATACAATTATTTAAATTACTAAAAGAATCGATTGAAGTCTTTGAAGGTTATCGTTTCTTCTTTACTGCTTTCCGCCGTCTCGCACATTATGTCCTCGAATCAAACGCAATGGAACTCATTGTCGAGATTCATCGCGTTGAATCCTCCATTTGCTTGTTATCCAGTTTGTTAATTGCATTGTTCTTTCGCCGCGAGAGGAGAGTGCTCCAGAGGTATCCGGCCGCCCTTTGATGTGGCCCAAGAATTCTTAAACGTTCGTGGAAAAGCTAACTGTTGCGCGTTTTCTTCGTCATCCCCGATTACTTATCAGCGGCTTAAATTGTCCAACTTCTTAGACACGTGATCCATTGGCGTAACTACGATTTTGTGTCTTGAGAAAATCCTTAAAATTGGAACACGGTAATTTTACGTCACGTTACAAGAATTAGAAAATTCTGTGTTCAAGTAGAAAACAATATGAGTATATCAGAGCCTGTTTCATTAGTGAAGGGTTAATTAAGGGCACTTGGGGAATTTTTATCTTATAAACGAAGATTTTAACCTTTCCATCATCGAACAGAGAATGGTGGGTCCATCATGACCCAATTATACTACCTAAAGAAATATTTTAAATTTAATTAAAATTAAATTTAAATTGTTGCTACCTTAACGATCAGCTGTTAACCCGTTAAACATTAAATTTGTCATATTTTATTAGAAATACCTTTTTGTAGAATAAACTTGGTTACACGTTGCAGTGGTTACATGCAAATATAACCTTTCCGTATTCTTTTTGTCCTAGAGCAACAAAAGATCCCTTTTTATTAAATCACTAATTTATTTCATCGAATAAAAGTCGAAACGATACTTTACATTTGTAAAAGTCACCAAATAACTATTTCAACAAAAATACAACGCTTTAAACGTTTAAAGTGACGAAATTACGTGCACCCATGTAGCTTTACTTCATGGTTCGTTTCCGTAGTCGTAGAAAACTAAAACCATAGAGGATTAAGCTGAAAATTTCGAAATTTCGCAGAAAGTCAAAACAGGTAATAGCAGTAACACAGCACGGCTCCGAAGCGGCAAGTGGAGCATAATAAATTTAGGTATCGATCGAGCGGGAAGAACGCGATCAACGCGACTGGCGTACACCGACGCGACGGAATATTGTTCCGCGTGAAAATAACAGGACAGCGTTTTCAAATTATTAACAATCCCGTGGAATTCAGTTTTACGAGTTAGACATGATCGATAGTCACACGACTGCCGAGGGAGAGGAAATTTAACGACGATACCCTGGTTGCATCTCCCTCGACCCCCTATCTACCCCTGCATAAACCTAATTAAATTTGAAACAAACTTCATTTCAAACGGCAACACGGTCGAATCTTTTATCCAGACTAACAGAGAGACGTACAGGTGTTTGAATAACAGGACAAGCGGTTTTGTCATGTCTACCGAACTTCATCTATTTTTAGTAGAGTGACAGTGATTGTTTCAAATATTATATTTGTGGTATATGATTATCGACCTTCTTAATGTTTTATAATATTTCATTATTCGTACAGTCCAGGATACAATAGAAAATACAATTCTAATATTTAAACACCAGCCTTGACGATCTATTTTGTATCTATTTTCCTATTTGCATACAACACTTTGTCTGGCAGTGTTAGAAAAACATAGTATCGTTCAGCTTTCAGAGAAATTGAAGAAGATAATTGGTCAAAGTGAATCTTACGTAACTCAATAACGTGACATTAAACATAAAGTTACATACATCCCTTATTTATTAATAAAGCGAAAGGAACTTTTGGGACAACCTAATATATCTTTAGGTTATTTGTGCATTGTCGTTTAGATCGAAGATTTAGAGAATCGGCGAATTTTATCAGATTTAATCACTCGCAAGGATTTCATTCAATTTTCATGGTAAACTCAGAAAGGAAAGTTTCAAATTCGATCTTCACTATTTACTTCACGATTAAAACCAATTACAGTTCTGTTAAAACCACGAAAATATGCCATTTAGTGAACTTTGGTCTAATCTAACGAAAAGTTATTCTATTTTATAAAGTATTCAAATAATTTCAAATTTTGTTCACTTTTTATTGTCAACGAACAATTTTAATGATCCTATATGGACGCAGTTGTTGCCATCATTAGGCCAGAAGCATGGACAGATGGTAGCTCAGTAGGCTGAGCAAGACTGATTGGAACTTGAAATAGATATTTAATAATAGTATTCGTTAGAAATCAACGATCCTCGTGGTACGGATATTTTGGCATAGGAATTCCTCGTTACCATGGAATAATCGAAAGGCAGAATCGTTGTATGAACAACGTGGCTCATATAGCAACGATAGAAAGTGCTTACAGACGTAGCGTGAGTAGAGAATAGTGGATGGGGCTTGCATGGACATTGGCCGGACATCGGAATGGGAAACGGGTTAGCCGAATGACCGGTGGTCAGAATTATGGGGATGGTGAATTGCAAATGCGTCGAGTCTTCATGCCAAAAACAATAAACACGATAGAACGGTCAATGGTGAGATGAACTTATAAATGTCTTAACCCCTCCGTTTCAACTTGAAATATTACAGTTGTTTTTTTATAGAAATTAGAAATGAAAGTGTTAGATTTTGCAGAGCTTTGAAACTTAGAGAATTAGAAATATTATATTTTTAAGAAGCTAGATACTTGGAGAACAAGGAACTTAGAAGTAGTAGATTTTTAGAGACTTATGTACGTAGAAATTTGGAAATATTATATTCCTAGGGACTTGGGAACTTGGAAATATATATTTTCAAGAACTTAGAAACCTAGGAACTTAACACGTTGGCTGCCACGGGTCACCGGTGACCGGCACTCGAAATTTTTTACAATCAAATAATTACCAAGAGAAATGATAAAATAAACCACGGATAGCGTTAACAGTAAGCTAATAATGATAGCTATCGAATTGAAAAGTTAAATTTGAAAATAAGCTCATTGTATTCCTAATAATTAGGATTCCAACGTGTCTGACTACATACGTCCGTTTTCACTGTGGCAGTCAACGTCTTAAAAATACTACATATATTTTTAGTAACTTACAAACTAACAAACATTATATTTTTATAACACGTACGATATTCTTTGGACGTAGCTAATATTCCAATAAACAATCTTCACCCTTCTGCAATAAAATTCAGACAATTTGATGAACAATTCTCGAAAATGTCATAAATGTAGTTGCAAATTTAATATAGCCCTGTAATTTAAGAAATTACGTATCTCGTGGTAATGGATTTATATAATAAATGAAACTGTATGATAAAAGAAAACAAACAAAAAAAAAAGAACATAGAATAATGAATAGAATGCATTTTGTTGGCGCGCTTCTCGAATCGCGCATTTCGGTAATCGATATTATACGAAACGTGCGCGCGGGCGACCGAATCGCTTTTAGACTCATTTAAAATGCATCGGAGTATACCACCCACCTCATCCTTTCCTATCCACCTATGCACACTACTGGCCTATGTTCTCCTTGCTCTAGGTGCGAGCATTTAACGTACCCTCTTGTGATACATTTTAGAAACTTTTGATCGGATTTGTTGCGTTTCAAGTAACATTCTGAATATCATTTATTTTTCACACCTGTTATTTTAAATAACTCGAACGCGTTGATCGTTGCGCTGGAATCGTTGGAATACGATATTGAAAGTTTCGTTTAATGACACGTTTTGTATTCAATCAATTTTCACGTATTATTTTCGCAACACTTCGTCATTTCAGTTACCTGGTATCAGTATTTCTAATTAACGAAGTGAAAGAATTTTTATATTTTTAACACCGTGGCTATAGTAGGGAATTCCACGATCTGTTTGAAAAGTTTTTTAAGAAAATTTTGAATAATATTTTCACTATTATAATTTCATGAGAATTATGAAGAGTAATAATTCTAATAATTTTCGAAAAATGGAAGGTAAAATTTCATTTCTTAAAAGACAAATTAGTATAATTTTTATAATATTGAATGTCATTGAATAAAACTACAAAAGGACGAATTACACTGCGTTTTTCGTGGACCAAGAAATAAAACTGAAGTTCAAATTAAGTTTGCCCATTGATTCAGACGCAACCAGCCCGGAACGTTGTTGATTCTGCTAACTTCGTTGTGAATCATTTCGACGATAAATTTGCCTGAGAACTAGCCTGGCTGCTAAGTTTCCGAGTTAAAAGTTAAAATATCAGCAAACTAAAACTGCCAATCTACGATTGGTTAGTATAGCAACATTTATTTCGTACCATCTCTGACGGCCGACTTAATTAAAACGTTCCATTTTTATATTTAAAACATTATTCTTAAATCACCTAACAAACTTATTAAAATAATCGTAATTTTCTCCAAAGAATAAATATTCATTTGTTAATAAAATATTTATTAATAAGGTGTTGAATTACTAAAAAAAGTAGATCAACCCTCCTAACCATGATAAATTACCACTATCACCATAGAAAAAATCTGGACAAGAAAGAACTAATAAATATTAGAAATGAATTTGTGATGCTTTGAGATATATGAGTTATTTGATGAGACAGTTCTTTGGTCTAATTTAAATTATTTTCTTCAAAAGAATATTAATAAACTACAAAGAAAGAGAAATAATAAAAACACTTGTCCAGTTATGAACAAAATTTTCTTTTCCTTATTGAAAGGGTTAACATGTATTAGATACGAACTTACTGTGCTTCGAAATTCGAGGCTTCGATGATTACGTATCGTAAACGACCAATCTGCGGGCACGATAATACATCGATATCCCGTTATCAACGTCAGGTAACGCGGGGCGAGAAGAGTACAAAGTTACAAAGGGTCAAAGTGCTAATAACGCACAGAATTAATTTCGCTCGCCCACGCTCTCGTTGTTAGGTCCCACGGAACCCGGTGGGTTCCCATTAATCAAAACTCGGTTCAAGGTAACCGGCGATACCGCGGGCCGAAGGAAGTTTTCGTTTCTACGCGGATTCGTGCTGAAAACACGAGAAAGTCGAAATAGAACGTGGATATCGATCGAGGCGGCCAGGTTCGAGCGAGTCGACGAAATGTCGAAGGTCGCAGCTGATGCTTTTCTCTTCGAAACATCCCTCGATGGCCTACAAAAGCTAACCTCGATCGTTCCGATCGATCTACGCCAGGATTTTGTTTACATATCCGACGATCCACGTGGCGCACCACCCGTCCCTCTCTAACCCCCGTGAAACTTCGCAAAGTCCACAGAGTCTTGAACAAAGTTACCTAATCGCAGGCCAGCGTATCCTCGATTCGTCCACCCTTCGTCGCTTCGCTACGAGCATCTCTGTCTTTGTACATTAACAAAGACTTCAAAAGAAAAAATTGTTGGTTAAATTCATCCCTTTCATAATCTTCTTACCCTTTCTTCGGGTAACTTCAAATTCTTACATAATATTTGAAATTCTCGTCTCCTTATGTCTATAGTAATCTTGATCCTTAAAACGTAACGTAAGAATATTGTTACATCGTTCCTCTTATCGATCATTAATCAGCGTTCTATCCCATCAACTCCCCCTCCATACAATTATTTTCCCGGAGCAAATAAAACCCCTCGGTGCGATCTCGCGACCGCGATTGCATTGAATCGCGCCGTGTTCTATGGGTCGGTATCAAAATGGATAAAACAAAAAAAGGAGAAACAAGGAGCACGCGTAGTAGAGCCCACGAAAACCGCGCGAAATCATCCCCTTTTTTTCACCCTGTTCGCGCTGTCGCGGCGCGAAACAAACCGCCTCTTTCTCGGTCGAACCGCTAATCTCACGACCGATCCGATCGGGGATGAGCACGTACCTGGAGGAAAAAACGAAGAAGCACATCGAGCGAGAGGGTAGAACATCGGACAACGAGATAAAGCACAGAGAAGATGAACGGTATGAAAAAGGACAGGACCAAAGGTAACTCGATGTACATTCGGCGAGACAAAGCTGATCAATGGGACTGGGTGGATTGAGGATAGGTGAACCGAGAGAACGATATACGAAAGTATATGGAGGGGCATTGTGCAAAAAGCGAGCGTGGTATTAATAACAATTCTCGCATCTGGTCGAACAAACGCTCACACGTACGCCAAGGAGTCAGGAGTTCGCCGTACGTGTAAAATATACATGGAATTTCGTCTGTAAACGTATACAGGGACATCGACGATAAGGAGGAAGAAGAGAGACAGGCGGAATGGAAAGGAAAGGAAAAAAAAACGCAGCGAAGCACGTGATCGTCGGAGTTTTCTCTTGGTGGCACCCGGAGGAGACGAGGAGGAAAAAGGGGAAGGGCGTAGAAAGAGGGGAAAGGATGAAGGAAAAACGAGGGAGAATACAGCGCCACCACCAGCATCCTCCTCTTCTTTTTCAAGCGGGAGGCACCGGCAGCATCGCGTACGTACATTTATTCGAAAGTTCACAAACACGCGGCCAACTTGCACTCTGCTAATAAGTCATCGGTGTTCGTTCGTTCGTTCGTTCGTTCGTTCGTTCGTCGTCAACCACCACCACCCCCGCAGAGCGCCGCAACCCCCACCGTAACCTCGCCTCGCTCATATTGGATTGAACCGACCTACCCCTTCTGTTGGTTCTACTACCCCTCGTTCCTCCTGCTCCATCTCCGCCACCCCCTTGTTCCATTTCAGTTTCGTTCTACACCGTTTCCCTTCCCATCCTGCCCTCCGCGCACGTAGAACCGTCCTCTGCGCTCGCGCGCTCGCGTTTCACGCGAATTCACCCCCAGCCCTCGTCGAAATTCTAACCCACTCGCACCATCACACACACACATGGTCGTGTTTTCAAGTATACGTTAAAACGACACACCCGTGTACGAGTATTCATGTGTTTCGCGGCCATGCGTGTGCAGGTTTGGGTGTGTCGACGAAACGGTCTCGCTCTAAAGTCTCGGTCTAACCGTAGGCGTTTGTACGTGGACGTACCTGTACGGATAAGTTTTTGCGAGCGTACTTAAACGAGAAAGCTTCACCATTACACGGACCCGCGTATAAAGCTTCGCGAGAGCGTGTATGGTGTTGCAGCAAAGTTTCACCAACACCAGCCAGAACGGCTATGGCAAAACATATACAAGCGGACAGACACAGTCATGGTTCCGTCTCTCTCTCTCGCTCTGACCGGGTTACGCTTGCAACCGATACTATCTCTTGCTCTGTTCGATTTCTATGCACCCGCCGTCTCTGTCACTCTAGCTCGCTGCTTTTTGTTCGTCCCTGTCGGGAACGACCAGCGGGGTCAAAAACTGGAAAACCGTAGGTGTAACGTGGCGAGTGGAGAGAGAGGAGATCCACCTTTGCTGCGCGGCTTTCACGAAACACGACGCAGCTTGTATCGTGCTTAAATTACGCGATTAAAAGTGCTCGAATTAGTTGGTCGATGAGACCTAAATGTATCCGGGACGACAAATGCGGCGCCAGTTTTACGAGGCTTGTTTAATCCTGTTCTTGCAATTTTGGGGGGGAACGAGTGGACCAAACGTTTCGTAAGAAGAAAATGGAAGTACAGTCTCGGAGTAGAACGGATTTACCTAACGATGATGACGCACGCGCGAGATCCGACTGTCGAGATCGAGAATCAAACCGAACGGAAGCGGAAAAACAACGACGAAATTGCAAACTTAATCGAACGCACCGCGGAACGAGCAAAAAAAAGGAGCAGGCATGGCGAACGTGCATGGGAACAGGACATTTTCCTGATAGAGAGGGTCTTTTCCATATTGTGTATAGCACGGAGGAACAGAGCCGCGTATAAAAGCGGCAAGAAACGCCTGGTTCTCCCACGTCAAGCAAAAGATCGGGCGGACGGAGGGGCTGTACAGAATGGAGAAAAAGAACAGGAAAAGGGAGTTGGGAGGTGAAAAAAAAAAAAAAGATCACGTTCGTTTCTCGCGGTCTGTACGTCCGCGGTGCCTTTCGCGGGCCGACTTTCGAAGCTACTCCACTCGGTTGCATACACGTAACTACCAGGCGTATCCCTCTCTCTTTTTCCCCCCTCGTCCCTGCCTCTTGTCTACGCCGGTGAAAGCAGACACGGTGAAAGGTGATTGTAGCACATCCCGCGTGTGTCGTCACCACGCGTGTCTTTCCCCGCGTCCATTTCAATACCAGAATAGATTCGAGCGGTTTTCTTTTATTTCGTTCTGACCGATTCAACGTGCTCTCTGATCGCTTAGCACGTGATCAATGTACGATCGATTTTCTTGAATATACTATACATAATTCTGTTACGACGAAGAAAATAATGCGAAGGTCTTGTGCGTGGCTGGTGGCGTCATCGACGTTAGCGTCGTCGTCGAGGGGTTGCTCCGTCGTCCAGAGTTCAGGGTAGCGTAATCCAGTCTGCATCAGTTTCTTCCCTTCCCCTGGCCGCCCACGTTCTCTCTTCTCATCGGGGTCGCTCCGTGTCGTTTCGTTGCTCCGTCTCGCTCCATAATTCAGTCCGCCGCCCGATTGGTCGGTTTCGCCTGCTGACGTCACATGGAAACCAGCAGGATAACAAGGAACAAGGGGGAGGCAGGGAGAGAGGCACCGGAGAAGACACGAAAGATGGAAACGCGAGGGGATTGGAAAACGGGGGTTAGTCAGGGCTCCCACAAAAATACCATGTCAGATAGAAACTGGCGCCCAAGCTTGGTGGACGTCGCTGCCACCAACGTTGCTACCTCTTTCGTCCTCTTCGTCCTTCGTTACCACCCCCGTACCTTCCTCTTGCGTCGCAACCTGCCACTGTGTTTCCTATATTTCACTTGGTACTCTTACCAGGCTCTCTTTTCGTCCCTCGTGTCCATTTCTGTTTCGCGAATGCCGGTGAAAGCATAGATTCGATCTGCATCTAAGAATTTTCCACGTTTATTCGTTTATGAAGTTTAAATGGAAAAGATTCGAGACACGGGGGGGATCGAAACGAGGTCGTCGCAAAAGGAAAACGTAACTACGAAGGAGCTCGTGTCGGGTCGAAGGATCGATTTTTAAGGAAGATGGCGTCCTGTGATCCCCACCATCCCGATTACCCTCTCTACCAACGTGCGCGCGCGCACGTGTCAGAGCAGCACACCTATATATACACTTTCTGCTACCCCTCGCCATCATGGAACTCACGGTCGATGAAGTGGAGTTCTCTCCTTCCTTTTCTTGCTACGTTCTCCATTTCTCTCTTTTGCACACACACACACACATACACACATGCTTCTGCTACTATTTCTCTTGACTCACTCGCTCGCTGGGTGCTTTCGAAAAATAAAGGGAGAGAGATAGGTAGACACATGGTTGTTAAAGAAGCTAGGAGATTGGCGATGGAAGACAGCGAGGGTTCATTATGCTTCTTGAATCGCAAACAAACAAACAGACAATCGGGACTAGCAGGATTCTCTGGTTCCGCGAATAAGGAGAAACGCAGCAAGAATCCCGGAGTCAGCAATCAGTCACGATTCTGCGTGCACACATTTGAAAATTATACGCGGACGAAATATCCACCGCGATGGAAAACAATCCAAGATGAAGTTGACCCGGAAATTTACTCAAACAGTAAACCCCCGTATCTTCAGTTTGAACAGCGCCGCCGTTTCTCCGTCTGACTTGTATACGTGTATGTATGTATAACTATACGGGAGGAAGCAGGAACCTCCTCCTTTGGAAAGGTTTCCAAAGATATCCCGCGAATTAAAGCCCTAAACGCGGCTGGCTCGGTGTTCAAGACTTGGAGAACGGAAATTGGGATGATATAATCAGATATCTACCACTACAGTCGCTACCTCTTATCAAAACACGCTACGAGATCAACAACCACCAAATCGTTCGCATTTGTTTATTAACGGCTGGTCTGATTGAATTACATTTTACGGGGATCCGGAAAGCGTGAGGAGGGGGGGGGGGGAGGGTGTATTTCGTGGAAAACAAATTTGTTGGTTAGCGGTTATACCAGGGACATGCAAATAAAAGTATTGGCGCAGACCAGATTTTCATATAATATCCTGACCAATATCGTTATGATTACTAAACCTATCTTCGCTATTTTTTTAACAATATTTTCGTTGGTTATTGTTCTTTCAATATGGTACACTTAAGTTTTTCTCCTTAACTCATAACACAGTTTTCAGGATTATTATTCTGCTGGAAGTATTAAGTTATTCCACATGAAACGTCGGTTTTCCTGAAGTTTCATCTTCATGTGTGGTTTCATGAGTTAGGAGTTGCGTGTTACCCTAGTAAGTTTTTGGCGGGCAGAAGGGTAACAGCGCTCTCCGGACAGGGAAAAACCAGAAGTAGTTCTTCACCAGCGGTGGTCAGCCATGGGACCGTGAGCGCACGCCCGATCGCGCAGGAAGAACCGATGTCGCTTATCCGTCGCGTCGATCCGTTCGAAACTTCAAACGTCCCACGTCGACGCCGAAATTAGAGCATTATTACGAACTTGAATTCGACCGCAGGAATAATTACGCGTGGCCGTCGCCGCACAGATTAATATGTCCATTCGATTTAGAAACGATTCGCGATATATTTCAATCCACAATTAATGACGTTCGCCATCCTGTTTCGATTCTGCCTGACTACCAGCGACTGCACTCTTCTGCGCACTGTGGACCCGGTTCGTTAGCTGATCCAGAGGTCCTTTGAAAACATCATTCAAAACTGATGAAAGTCCAGTAACTAGAACCGTTTTCAACGGTCCGACAAACGATGGTGTTTGACGAGCGAAATACATTGAACCAGATAATGATGAAATATTATGACGAAGATTGTTGATTATAAAAGAGCGTAGACGTGATAGAAATTCCATTCAGCTAACACGATATATCGGGACAATGGTCTATTACGAATCAATGTAATTAAAACATCACTGTCAAAATAGAACAAAAAAAAGAAGAAGAAGGGACAGGAACATGAGAAGGAGAGAGAATACAAGTCGAAATATTGGACGAAATATCGCGCAGCAAAATTCTGGCCGCAGCTAGGCAACCATTTTCATCGATCGTGTCCGGGTTGAGGGGGGTTCCGAAAAGGGGGTCGGCCATTTTGTTTACCGTGCGCTAATGTCGAATGACCGCTAAAAGTGAATAACACTTGTCGTGATTTAAAATCAAAATGTTTTTATTAACAAAATGCAATTGATAAAAGGATTATCATCTCCTCGATGCTCCTATGAGAAATATTCGAGTACTGTAGAACACGGCGCGACGTGCAAACTTTGCGCGTGATAATAATTCTTCTTATGAATTCCTGATAAAACAAGGATCTAATTAAACACAGCTCGCAATATCAAAACACCGATATCCAATAATCGACCGAAGGAGAACACAGACAGACGACAGAAAGTAACTTTTCGTTCGAGACGTTCGTTATGTCACAAAGAATAGCAACATGAGTTCTAATTAAAGTCAGGACCTGTGTCTTTCACTATGATGATAACATTCGTGAGAAAATGAAAAAAAAAAACCGTCTTGTTATTTAACGAATTGAAGAAAATAAAGAAAATGGTCGAACTATAAATTGTTTGTCTGGAAAATGCGACCAGTACTCCAGGCAGACCGGTTGTGTACCGATGATCAATGCAAAGTTCGTCGGCGGGCATCCAAAAGCGGACAGTAGTCCATTAATCACTAATTAAAGTTAACGAGGTGTGCTTCGCAATGTGAACACAGGAAAATTTGACGAACTATGAAGATCAATATTCTGCGCGGGGTCAATTTTCATCTGACCCCTGCGCTGTCGAAGAAACCGCTACAACCTAACCTCGATCAGACTATATTGTACGCCAATTAACGTTCGATCCAACGACGATAAAAATCGGAAACCGAAGCTCGATTTACGGGTGAAAAAGATTCGTAACATCGATGAATCGAAAGAAAAACATTTATCGTTTCTTCTAATTAACGTTAATACTTCGGCGTTGTTCAGGGAAACGTGTCGACGGGTAGTCAACGAGACGGTGAAAAACGAAGCGAAAGCACAGTTTTGGATTGTTAGCCGGTAGTTTCGCTGGAGGGCCAACGATTGGTCGGCTTTTTGCGCGGGAATCGATCTCCGCGTTATCAGGGGATGCCCCGCCTGTGTAGCAAGGGAGAGGAGCAGCGAACTTCCGGCGCAACGAGGCTCCGATTGGTCGGTCGATCACGATCTTGGAAGCCCATTGGCCCTGCAGTAGCGCCAGTTCGAATGCGACGGCTGAGCACGAACCTCTTCGTGGCTCACGACAGGTACACACGTCCTTTGAACGCGGCGAAAACGGATTCCTATAATATACGATTGAAGGCCCCAGTGGATAAAGATCTTTATTTTCTTCTGTTTTAATGGTAATTTCGAATTTTTGCGAAGGTGTTATATTTAGTTCACATAATTAGTAATATTTTAAGTATTAGGTATTAGAAGAACCAAGTATTAAAATACTAAATACTTTGAACGCTCTTTATATTTATTAGGAGTTATTAGCTAATTTCAAAATTTCTTTTCGATTCGTTAATAATATTATATATTGAATTCAAATAATAATTTTCTAAGAGAACGGTCTTCGAACAAATACAAATGTAGAACGAAGAGGATAAGATAGATGCTTCCTTTTCGGAACAGCCGAATCGTTCTGTTTACTAACGTCATGGATAGAGATGATCCCATTGCCACTTTAAATATCAAACGCCTCCTTAGGAATCACCTGTTGACTGCACTTCCTGCCGCCAAGGAAATTACAGACACAGCGATCTCACGAGGCCACGGGTCGGCCAAACTTGGAAAAACTTTTTCAACAATCGTCGATCCGTTTACCTAGCTGCACAGCCACGCGAGTCACTTCTTAACCTCTTCAACGAGCATCTTTCTTCTTTATCGTGCCTCCTCGTTGCACCTTTTCCCCGTAATATCTTTCTCCGTCTCGTATTTGATCCGTCGTCTTCCTCGCTCTCGCTGATTCTTCGCGTTTTCTGTCTGTTTCTTTTATCCGTGGTTCAACGAAGAAAATTTCATGCTTCGCGCCAACTGGCATAATCAACTTCCCGTTGTGATTTCTTAATTGCGAGGGAAAAGTTCAAGGACCCTGTGTGTATTTTGTAACGAAAATCACTTGGAAATGATGGCCAGTGGAACGTAACAGATTATTAATACGGTAATGAGCGAGATAAAGGAGGATGTTATTTGGGGAGACTTTTTAAACAGACGTTAACCTTGATTACACGACTTATTGACAGGTCTAATGATTCTTTACTGAGTTAATTTTCTCCTGTAGATATATTATCGTCCATAAGTATCAAGACACTTGTAAATTTCGTTGATTATTATTTAATCCCTTTCACAGTTCCACTTATTTCTTGTTATGTAAGATTTTAATCATTTTCTTTTTAATATTCTATTCGTGAATTCTCCTTTATACGGCTAAAATATTATTTTCAAACGAAACAAAAATATTCACACTGTCAGGAATTAATAACTGACTTGAATCACTGAATTATTATGTTAGATCAAGCACCCCTTTCATTTGTCATTATTAATCTGCATTAACGGGTTCAATTAGTTTAACTGACAGTATTTTAATGCTCGAATTTTGAATATTATTGAGAAAATAAAATCAAAATAACAGTTATGGATTAACTAAATGTTAAATGTTACTTGACTGCGAATAACTAGAATTCCAAAAACCGTAAGAGCTGTGATTACGAAGCGTAGAAGATTTGTTTGCGAAAACAAGACATAACTTATACTTAATTTCCGTGGTATTATGCTACCGCATTACATAAAGCCACGTAAAGTGTGACAATTAAATATCATTTAAAATATTGATGATATGCTGAAACGTTTTAGGAAAATTCAACTATTTTCGGAAACACACTTCTTGGTGTAATTTATATTTCAATTATATATTTTCTTTTTACATAAATTAATACTTTGGAATATTCTGCATAGAACAATTTTTAGGATACAATTTGTGAGATATTTTCTAAATCAAAAAGTTTTTAAACATTGGAAATAATGTTTCTACAGTTGTGTTATTTTAATCATTTCACTCCGGAATTATTAATATTTTTAATATTCTACCCAAGAATATTCCCAAGAGAGTGATAATATATATATGCATATAAACCTCATGATTTAATAATCATAACAATCGCTGTTCGACTTTTTGAAAGATCTAATTATTTACACATTATGAATTTACTTCTAACTTTGCAAGTGTTTTAATAAACGATACGCCGTTCTAACAGCTTCGCTTGTAATTAACTCGAAATGTTCCAGCTTTTTACATCAGCTTGGTGAGCACAGTTCGACCGAAAATTAATTTCTGTCGCGTGTTAACCCTGTAGCGATACCACCCTCACTCGTACCAGAGAGTTAATCCACGGTATCAACTTTCTTGTAAGTCTTTGCCTAACTAACATAGTCGTGCCATAACTTTTGCCCCTCAAAACAAGCTGTTGCTATTCTACGAAATCTTGAAAATGATCCTTGTTTTGCCAGTTAACCCATCGTCCATTATTAATCTAATGAAAATACGATCTTTATCTTTTATCCAATGAATAGTCTGCAAAAATGAATACCATACAATACAGTGTTATAAGGTTAACACGTTGGTTGCCACAGTAGAATACTGGCATACATAGGAACACATGTTAAAACACAGATCATTAAGATTACGAGTGATTAATTTCCTAATTTATATTTGCAATTTGCTATCTTATATTATTACTGTAATCTTGACACTACTCAAACTTTGCCTCTTTTTTTTATTAGTTATTCTATTATCCCGTAAACAAATAACTATTTCTTCATAAACACTGCAGATCTATGCTTCGACCACGTGTACAATTGCCAGCAAGGGTCAACCACACGCGTCGATCACCTTACGTTTATTCCCCGTTACGTGAAACGTTACTTCCTAGTAGCACGGCGCGAAAGGGGCAGGGGAAAAAACGGAGGAAGAATCAACGAGAAAGTTAATTCGTTCGTCTCGAAACACACGAGGAGGGGGGTTAAGAATCGGCGGCAAATTGAATCCGTTGCCGGCGGATAATACGGTCTCGTCACCGTATAAATTCTTTTCAGAGTCAGCAGTACCGTTCCATTGCCTTGGTCGGGATAGGGAGTCGAAACATCGAAAATTTCCGGGTTTTGTATCGCGATCGAAGCTTGGGATTTTTCAGACCTAATCCTTTCGCGGGAAATGGGACGTGGTTCACAAACAGTCAGAGGATCCGTGAGGAATCAAGGGAGCGATTGATCTTCTTCATCACATACACTTACAAGGGTAGATGTTTAACTCGTGAATTAAAAAAATGATGAAACTTGTGGGATATATAGATATCGTCGGTAGGGCCTCGTTTTTGAGTTATTCACGAAAAACACTGGACCAATCGGAGCGTGTTCTAGTCGGACGTCCCGGCTCGAAGTTATCCTATCACAGCTGGTCAGAGTTTTTCGTTAATAATTCAGGAACGAAGCCTGATTCGACATTTTTGCAAAGGAAGTTGTTGTTCAGAATCGTCTCGGCTACCTTCCGTTTCCGGCTCCTACACTAGTTACGGGACACCCTGTATAACATCCCCAGAATATTCGGCACAAAGGGAATAACTTTAATTAAAAATTTTTTAATTGTATGGTTAATTTTCTGGGTAATTCAAAAAGAGAATGAAAAGATAGTATTTGATGTGTCAAGTTGCGACAATTTAGTTCGTCGAATATACTCGTATAATTAATATTGAGTTGAAAAATTTTGATTCTTGCATCAATTTTATGCATCCTCGTAATATATCAGGTAATTACTGCGCTTTCGCGTCCCCTTTGAGCCTGATTTCATTTTTGCTCCGCGGGAATTGCGCGGAAGCTATTAAACTGTTTCTTGTGAAAAAGGTAGATATTTATTTTCAATGGGTCTGCACTTCAGAGACATTTATTATCAGGCCTTTTTGCAAAAAGTAATGAGCCTGTGTCTGGATTATCCGTACACATTCCCTGTACGGTGAACAAATTCATTTTTCATTTTGAATGTTTACAAGAAGAGGAGCTTGCGTTAGTATCATATCAATTCATGACATAAAAGTATCGAAAAATACTTCTCATGGCACATCAAGATGAAGTTTAAACTTAGATAAAGCTGATTATACGAATATTTTATCAATAATCTTTATACAAAAGCGAATACAGCGAAGTACAAATAGGCAACTGCAATTTTCATAATTTTATTAACAGTAAACCTACCGAAGCGGTCAAAATGACCAATCAAGTGTTTCTTATTTTAAGTCACAAAATTTATTAGGATGGTTTTATTGAAATGAGTGTTGATTTTTATCACGATAAAGACTTGCTGTACATGTTACTATACGTTTCATTATTTATTTATTTCTTTTTCTATTTTATTTTCGACTTGAAAGTAAGTATACATAAAATATCGGTAAGTTTAGTGTCAAATCTTCTTCGTAGAAAAATATCAAGTTTTATTAGTTACTGCTGCCTTTTAGTTAACCATTTTTGCGTCGCTGAAATTAAAATAATTAAAGTAAATCTTCTTAGAAACAAAGCCTTAAGTTATAAAATTTTGTCATATATTTTCGAGCCATTCTTTTGTACACAATTACTCATCACAATCCAATTGTACCACTAATTACAGTATACCCTAAATAAATAAACTCTCTGGATAAGGGTTGTATACCGTCTGGCTATACAATCATGCACAACAACAATGACCCTATTATTAATTTTTCACGAAAAATCAGTTTTTGTGAAATTTAAAATTATTTCGAAGTCGTAAAATTTTAACAGAACATCTACCATGAACAGTTTTAAATATCTCCATAATTGGTTCCTTGATTTCTACCAGATTAATACTTAATCCCATAATTTCATAAAACGTAGCATTACTGGGGTAAAGAAATTTGAAACCAACACGCGACAAACGTAATTTTGCGAAGGTGTACCTTAAATGGTTGATAAAATTGAAGATATATCACTATTATTTTATGAAAATATCACCGTCTAGATACCGTCGAGCAACGGCGCGCAACCACGGGATCTCCTTCGGCGCGTTACGTCTAAAAATGAACCCCGACTAGTCCTGCAACGTTCTGAAATAGGCCGATTCCTAGAGAGCCAGACGAGGGAACAAGAATGCGATGGAGGAACAGAGCGGAGGAGAGGATAAAGGAGACGATACGAAGATAGAGGAAGAGACAGGAAAAGCACGGGACGATGAAGAAGGAGGAAGAATGCACCGTTAGCCTCGAAACGATTCAACGACCACACCACGGTGGTCCAAAGATACGACCTGGCCACAATTCGCACGATTTACAAACATTTCAACGAGATTTTCAGCCGCGTGTATCGCGCGATATTACGATACCAACCTCTTGTTGTGTCTAAGAATGCTGTTGCTTTTCGTTGTCGCCCCACGAGGAAAGCTATTACAGACGACCGGTTCTTCTTCGGTCGTGGCGAAATAAAAGAAAAAATAAGAAAGAAAGAAAAAAAAAAAAGAAGATATGCATTCTCACGGATCAACCGGCTGCCTAACGATGCAACGGAGACGAATAACGTTTCTGCAGGGACGCAGATTCTATTTGAAGATGTACCATGATATTGATGTTGATTATATTGTTTTTAACCCGTTCACCCCTAACTAAGTACTGTATACGTGCTCGCGTGCAAAGAATATCATAAGTTTTAAAAATACAGTACTTCGAAACTTCTACATTCCTAAAGAAATAATATTTGTTTTCTTCATACGTATTTAAAGAATATTTAATACTTCCAGCCGGTGTGGGCCACCTAAAACGATACTAGTGCATACTGTTACAATGAAAATATCGGTACTAGTGATCAGTCATTCCAGGATCAATACAAAACAGACAAATTATAGATAAGTTTCGTCTGGACTAGGCTCAAAAGTCACGAGAACAAAGATGACCTTTGCGTTACAGTTACAGGACCGTCAAACTCGTAGCTTGTTCTACTGTCCAGGATGGTACGCATGCACAGACATCATCGTTCTTGGTTCACGGTCACAAAGTGGCCGGTTTAACTTTTAAATCGAGTCCAGGCCGAGATGTTGGACACGAGGAAGGGGTAAGGTGGAGTGAAGCCAGCACGGCACACGGGAAAACTGTGCAACTCAAACTCGGTGCAAGTAGGCATGGTTTCCTGTTGTGTGCTGATGCGTGACGCCCACATCAGCCACCTAGCTTCGTGCACCTCTTTCGCCAACGCGAAACCGCTGTTAACTTTTACCCTGAATCGTTCATACCCGCGTTGTAAAATCTCTGTCTGCCCGCCACGTTTGATTCTGCACCATCGTGGAATCATTATCAACCGTTAACGGTGCACATTTCCGTATGACAGCGGCGCGAATCGTTCTCAACGCGCGGAATCGTTTTACTGTTAGACGCTGTGCCGCGATGTAATTATCAGTCTTTTGCTTTTATTCCGCTTTTTCTTTTTTCTGTCTTCCATGGGCGTAGCTAAGACCGTTTCCTCGATGTATCGTGGAGCAACCACTGCGTCAGCGGGGAATTATATTCCATACGCGATCCACGAAACAGATAATAGTCGATTTTAATTTTTAATTTTCACTCCAGAATGGCTATTCTCTCGACTGTAACGGGGCAACTGCGATGCGATGGTATGGGGAAAAAAAAATTGGA
Organism: Stelis phaeoptera; assembly: GCA_943735885.1. Classification (NCBI taxonomy): domain Eukaryota; kingdom Metazoa; phylum Arthropoda; class Insecta; order Hymenoptera; family Megachilidae; genus Stelis; species Stelis phaeoptera. Next base: position 4,278,484 of record OX030939.1, on the reverse strand, counting down.
AAAAGAAAAAATTGTTTCATCTGCGTTTCTGTACTTTTCAAATAATCGGAATATTTCGAGAGTCTTCTGTAAGATATGTGTGTGGGACATTGGGTGACTTCTTTTTTGAACTTTTTCTAATTCTAAAATCAAAGAGAGTCGGCTTGAACACTTTAAAACGACTCATCCAGAATTTTCGAATAGTACATTACAATATTGATGAGTATTATCGACTACTTCTTCCAGTTTTATTTTTTCGCATGTCTATTTGTACTTTCAATCGAACTACTGTGGCAAGATAATGACTAATTTCACTAATAAGAAAAGAAAAGAAAAATTTTAAATTTACCTAAAAAATTTGAACAAAAGATCTTCTATTTAATATATCTTTTAAAACAATAAATTTTTCGAAGATCTGTTTACATAGTGAAAATTAGAATTTGGTTAATTATACTTATTGCTAGTAATTTCTGAAGTATTTAATGAAGTAGATTTTTTAATTATTTTCAATCTTTGATGAAAGAAAAACATATGAAATATTTTTTCCAAAATTGCAACAAACATTGCTGTGTGTTAATTAAAATTTAAGATTAAATCTTCCATGTAACACACCGAGCAGCAAAAGCGTGTTTTCGAAATGAACCGGAAGTCGTGGCGCCTTACCACCTTCGAGTCGCTCGAAAGAGCGTGTTCAAGGGGAGAGACCGTGGGAAAAGATACCATGAAAACGAATGCTCGACCTTGAATTGTATCGTAAAACTTTCGTGTAAATTCAGAGACTGTTGGCTCATCCGGCCGAGCCAAATGAGCGGTTTCGTGGTATCGATTTCAATTTAATATTAACGGGTTGGTTCATTAAACTTTTGATAATGCATTGCTTCATAAATTTCGTGGACAAAACTCGCTCCCACACACACTTTAACGATCGCGAACAACAATTATAAATAGTTTTGATTGCAACTTTTCTATATGTTATTAATTACTGTTATAAAATGCAATTAACAAACAAGATGACTTGATTTGAATCCTTCAGGATCGCAAATGATATCATTAACAGTTGCTAAAGGAAACTGTGGTTAAAAAATAAATATATGATATTATTAAAAACAAGAAAAATTAGAAAAATAACTAAAAGTTAACAAAAATGCTGAAATATTTGCAATTTGTTTTGAACAGAAATGCATGACAATTAACACTTGACTCTTGATACCGCAATGATTAAATTGAAATAAAAACGAAGAATTGATGAAAATAGGAAATACGAATGGAAAGGTATGAAAAGTAAGAAAAATTCTCGTTGGTATTGAACCAAAGAAAGTTACGTAGTTAACGATCAAATCGCTGAACCGTTTTGCACCTCGCATTCGTGCGCAATGGCCCGTTCGTGGGAGCTACGACACCGGAAGTCGTCGACCATTCGCCCGACAAAATGAAAACTCACGGAAATTTAACGACGGTGCTACAAGATCAAACGATCTTTTAACAAAGACAAAACGATCTGATTGATAAAATATACGCGATTAAGAACGACACGAGCCATGATAAATACTAATTTGTAATAAACAATGAAATTTATATCAACAGTTTTGTTTAATGATGAAATTAACCCGAGGATATTTAAACTGAACCTTGTGTGACAAGCAGCATGTAAATATGAATTAATATGAATTTTATTATACATATTCTGTTATGCCCAATTGTTTAACTAAGGAAATAGAAACAAAGTGGACTGACATATTGATTTTGCATTAAATGGATAATTTAGTCGAACGCTAAATGGAATGACAAGTACTACTTAAATACTACAGTACTACTTACTATCTATTCATCGCCATTTCTGGTATTCACTACTCATTGCTCGTTTCATACTAGTTTTTACTCGTTATTCACTATTCACTACTTACTATTTACTATTCACTGCTCATTATTCATTAACCACTCGCCACTACTCGCTACTCATCACTCACTACTCATTGCTCATAACTCATTACTCACTTCTCATTAACCACTGTTCGTTATTCAGTACTCGCCGCCCACTACTCATTATTCACTATCCCCTAATCATTAGTTATTATTCACTATTCATTGTTTAGTACCTATTACTCACTGCTCACTATTCATTGCTTGCTGCTTATTAGTTACTACTCACTACTCACCAGTTATTAACACGTTGGCTGCCACGGAGGTCACCGGTGACCGGCACCCGAAATTTTTTACAATCGAATAATTACCAACAGAAATGATAAAATAAACCACGGATAGCGTTAACATTAAGCTAATAATGCTAGCTATCGAATTGAAAGGTTAAATTTGAAAAATTAATCGACTGCACCCTTAATAATTAAGATTTTATCGTGTCTGACTACACACGTCCGTTTTCACTGTGGCAGTCAACGTGTTAATTACGATTTTCTGTTTGCTATCTACTTTCACTACTCACTAATTATTATTATTCACTATTCATTGCTTGCTACTCATTAGTTACTACTTACTACTCACCAGTTACTAATTACGATTTACTATTTGCTATCTACTATCTTACTACTAATATATTACTACTTACTGTTTATGTTACCACCTTTGTAAATACCAAATTGATCCAGTATCAGTAAACACACATCAAACATTTAAGCTTCATCAGTTACAGCCCAGTTCACACGATGCAATTTTTTTAATCGATTCGCACATGTCTGTAATCCTCGCCGCACATTTATCTTTCAAACGTATGAATTAATTCGGTATAGGATGTAATGAGCAGCGAGAATACAGAAATGTGTGAACGCTGTTTAATTATTGATTCGGCAAATGTACCGAATCGGTTGAAAAACCGCATCGTGTGAACTGGCTGTTAAAGTACCCAATTACCGTACGAAACATGTTTTTTTGTAAATCATTATCGGGCTAGTTACACTATAATATCGCGAGCACCTCTTTAAAAGGCGAAGGGAAAGTGTACGGAAAAGCAATACATAACAATCGCTTTCAAAGAAAACTCTGAAACGGTACAAAGAAACCGGCGATCAAAGGTCAAGAGCGTTGAACGAGTGCATTAAAGTAAAGAAAAATAGCGAATGCGTAAGGGAAATTATTATTGACAAAAAAAAACCTTTGATCTTATGAAACGATAGCTGTCTAAACGAGGAAATTGGATATTAAGATTTTATTCGACTTGTCGCAAAAGAATCGATATTAAGTTGAAAGACGGATTAAAGAGTTTCTGCTTTATTTATAGATTTGTATCAGGAGGAAATGTAACAAAGAAAGAAAGATGGGGTAAGTCGTTGTTCGATCATCAGAGTAGGAAGAAAGGGGGAAGAAATAAAATAATCTGGAAATGCAGAAAGTGCAGGAAAGTTTGAGTATCGTAAGTTATTTTCAAACAATTCTTTGCCATTCTACTTCTCACGTTTTTTAAAGAAAATAATAAAAATGATCGGCGCTTAATAATATCACAACTCGAAATGATTTGTCTAGAAAGCACAAAAATTAAAAAATACTCAAGATATGTATAATGATCTAAAGTGATTTTGAAATATCGTAATTGGAATTTCGTAACTTCTTAACGTGAATGTGAAAATAGATGCTCAAATACTCGATTAATAACGAAAGAACAAACCGGGAATATCGGTGCTACCTACATGCGTAATTTTCACCGTACCTTTCTCGGCTAATTACAGAATTAAAGAACGAAAGGGACCATTTTTGCTGCGTGAATGAAACCCCCTAATTCGTCGAGTAATAGTCGCTTCAAGGTTACAAACGTTTGAAACGGAAACGCGTCGCTAAAGAGTCGAGTGGACGAGGTATCAGGGAAAAAGCGTGGAAAAAGGGAAGAAGAAAAAAACGAGTCGTCGTCGAGAACAGGGACGAATCAAGGGAACAGAGAATTAAAATAGTAATGCCGTCAAAGAACAAGACACAAAAACGAAAAGGGGTGAAAAGGGATTGAAACGAGAAACGAAGAAGGAACGAAAAGCGACTGGCACGTGGCGTAAGGGGGTGCGAAAAGGGAGTCGGTGACGCGGGGGGACGGAGAAGAAACGGAACGACAGGGAGCAGAAGCGAAAAGTGAAAAATAAAAACACCGTTCAGCCGGCTAATTATCTTAATCTGCATCTGATAATGAACGCCATCGTTGAAAAATAGTAATACAAAAGAAATCCTCGTCGCTGCGCTCGGGTTACACGTTCCTGTACAACCGATTGTAAACACCAATGAACCGGAAAAGGAAGGAAAGGAATGAAAATTGTCACAGATTAACCCTCTGCAACTCGAATTTTCTGTGGTTTAAAAATGAGATCGTACAGCATACTTAGAGACACTTACAATTCTAAGTTACAACGATATTTAAACACGTAATATTTGTTCCACCGTGCTGTAATTCACTTATTACGATTTACTCCATAAAATACTTTACTTTTACTTCATGAAATATAGATATTTAAAATTATTTTTCAAAATCAAATTACTAAAATCCGACAATAATAACTTTCAAGGTACAGTAGGTTGTGATAACAATGTCCCATACTTTTGGATAAGACTGTATATAAATCATGGTGGTTATACATAGTACGGAAGATCAAAAACAAAATTCTGAATTTATGATAGAAATTCAGTGTGTTACCTGAAAGTTGCACGAGTGTAATATATCAGCGACATTCAGAACTTTGTTTTTGTGAATATAATAAGTGACGATTAACCGTGTTATAGAAAGACTAATTATTGTATTATTATTTTTTTATGAACACCAACAAATATTACAACTAACATTCTATTTCAGAAAATAAGAAAAAAATAAATACTTGGCTTTTTAATAATTCAAAAAAGAAATTACATTAAGGGTTAGCTAACATAAACAGAAATTCTTTAATTCAACATATTAATAAAGATGAAATAATGTGTAATAATTCTAATACCACGTGGGTAATGTCACACAAGTTATTCAAGATTTAACAAAATGGCACACATTCAATCTTCAAATCTCGAAATCTTCAGTTCTTTTTTCAAAATCAAGCAGAATGAAGAAGTATAATTTCAAAATTAACGAATAATTCCTTTATCTTGAATAAAGACTTGTTCAATTCAGTTTTTATTGAAACAATACATTATTTTTGAATACCAATGCGTTATTCAAAAATCTGATAAGGTGTCAATAAAATATTGTTGAACAAATCGCATATCACCAAATTCATTGATAAGAAAGATCCCAGAAAGGATCACCATCCCGTACTTTTAATATCAATTTTATTTCAGCTGTTGGAACGACAAGGAAAAAAGAGCCGTTAATTGTATCGACTTAATTCAGCGTTATCAATGGGAATAAAAAAAAAAAAAAATGAAAAGGAAGCGTTAAGAGTGATTTTCTCGCGATAAAAGAGTAGCTACCCTCGCGAACCCTATCCGATCCCTCGCCTTTCGCACAGATGCTCGAATAATTGTGATTCTAAAGCGTAGCCTACCTTACGCGAGTATCCTCAGAAAATGTACGCTTTTCTCATATTCTATTAAGAATATTATTTCCTTCCGTAGAATCGTTCTCCCGCAGCGCCTGAGGACGCGAAAGACCAGGGAGGAAAAAGCAACCCCCTCTCCCCCATCCTTCTCGATTCAACTCCTGTCTACCCTTCTGTCTCCTTTCTTCTCCGGAATTGTGCCCTTCTCTCTTTTCATCTTTCTTTCTCGCTTTCGTTGCTTTCTTTTTCCTCGACTTGGCACGTCTCTTTCGCTCCCCTGTGTTCGCAACCTGGCTCGATCTTTTCCTTTTCTGTTTCCATCCGGACGAAGAGGGTCGGGTATTCTCACTCCTTTTCTCTCTTTATCTTTCGATTTTTCTCTCTCTCCCCCTGTTTCTCTTCGGTTCATCCCCGACCCGCGGTCCTCGTCGCACAGAGGGAGAAATTTTCTCTCCACGAGTTTTCTCCTTTGCCCCGCTAAGCTTCGCTGATATTACTCGAAGAGGAAATTTCGCGTTATTCCACGGCGAGAGATTTATAGAAAAATTAATTATGCAACTTCGAATCGTTCGAGTTACCGCTCGATGGGTAGGAATCGAATGGAGGCGAGAGCCTAGCTGCGAGAGAGATTATCCGACCAAATGTAGTTGACGTGTATTTAATATTGAAACGTCGAAACCGCGAAACGCTGGGTCGATCGTGACCCACAGAGTGTTTAGAATAAAATTAGACTCTCAGATTTTGTTTAACGCGATCCTTTCGCATGGGACTATTTAGGATGATCGAAGAGAATCTATGAATTATGAGCCAATTAACGTTTTAAATTCTAGTATTCCAGCATTTTAGTATGTTGAGAATTTCTGAATTAAATTGGAATAATTATTATTAGGTTAAAATAAAAAAAAGTTTAAGGGATGAGACTTGTCCAACAAAAGTAGGGATTTTCTAATTAGCAAATAAGGGACACCTTAACACTAGAACACTACATTTACTTTCTAGTTGAAAATAAAGTAGAAAAATAGGTAAATAAAAAATGAAACAGTACATCCTTATCCTAATAAAAATTAATACACATTTTAATAAAAGCACCTTTACAAATTTTGTGATATAATTTAGGAAACACTAAACCAGTCATTTTGATTGGTTCGGTATAATTCTAGTGTTAATGTACATTGATTAAGAATTGTGCTGGTGATTTTGAAACTAAGATAAATCAAAATTCGAAAAACATTCATTTTTCCACCTATTTTGTACTATATCGGTTATCTTACAGGACCAGTGAAAAATGCAATATTTTTCGAATTATAAATTGCACTAGCTTCGTAATCGACTGCATAATTGTACAAATTTACTGAATTAACAATTTAGTTGTAATATATGCAAAAGAGGAAGACACTTTTCTCATTTGCAAGAAGAAAGGGTTAATTTTATAGAACGTTCCATAAGATGGACGAGATTCGTAGAAGAGAAAAATTAGTAACAGATTAATACCAGAACGCTCGGCTGGTGATGCTGTCCTACGATGTCGACCGTCCTTAAAAAGCGCCCCCTCGGCGCCGTGCTGGAATACAGACGCGACAAAAAACTCCCCCTCGAAGATCCTCGGGATTCCCAACAGCCGCCCTAAAACCGACCTCCCTAAAAGGGGAACCCTCCGCCCTTATAATTTCCTGCCTGCTAGCCGGTACTGCTTTACCGACATAGGGGACCCGATCGAGAAAACTTTTCGCAGAATTACCTCCCCGCAAAGTTCCCCCATTCTACAGAGAGCTTGGTTTTTTCCTTTTTTTTTTTTTTTTGCAAAAATCATGCTTCCTCTTCTTCCTTTATTTTGTGCAAATATTGTTCAATATGAACTGGAATTAGTTGATATTTTTGTAACATATTTTTGGCGGGAAACTTTTTTAATTTCTCACCTTAATCACCTTTTTTAATTTCTAATACTTATTTAATATAATAGCTCTTAAATGAAATATTACAAGTATTAGTGTAAGTACCAATAATATTTAATTATAGTATTAAGTATTATTATTAGTAATACTTATTTGATATAATATTTATTAAATTAAATATTGTAAGTGTCAGTTCAAGTATACTGGTATTAGTGTTAGTAACGTCTAATACTTATTTATTATAATATTTATTAAATTACATATTAATATCAAATAGTAATAGTATCACAAAAATATAACACACGCAGATGGCAAACTTATAAACAACAAATTATAATATTCCGATTAAGAATAGGGGGTATAAATTTGTTAACGAAAGGTTCTCATAGATCAAATAACAATCTGTAAAGTAATAATAGAAAACTTCGAAAATAGAAATAACATAAAGCACAAAATTAAATTGTTAAAGTAATTTTCACGAAAAGTTCAAGGCTTTTTGTTTCTCTTAGGTGGTACCTTACATCAACCAACTCCTGTGTTCATTAATTAAATTAAGTTTTTTTTTTTACCGTGATGCAATGAGGCAACGTGAATGAAGGGGCGGGAAAAAAGTTTTTTGACCCAGAAACTGTTTCTGGAGAAACTGCCTCGTAATAAATATTATTGAACTTGAATAGAGTACAGTATAAAATTCCAAATGTTACGGTCAACTCTAGACCCCGATATAAAAAATGTAAAAAAATGCAATTGTACCTTTTTTTTTTTTCAAACGATTGAGATTAAAAAGAACTTCATTTACTATGGAACAATTGTTTCAAGAACAAAAACAACTTTGATGTAATGTTGAATAAATAAGTAATCATATCTTTTTTTCCATCCAGTCTAGAAGATTGTATAGGTGTTAATCTACACTAGTTTATTATTTAATGTCCAACGCGTCGGCCCATGGTGAGGTCCCTCTCCAGGGACAACAATTCAACATATGTTGTGTTAGAGAAATTCAAGGTGTATTGCTTAATCTGTATTTTATTACCACCTGATGTGGACGGAAAAGTGGTGTATGCTGTCACATGGACATTGAACATTTTTCTCGAATTGAAATTCTTGAAACTGTCCTTCTTTTCGCGGTGCCAAATACACGCACCCCCTTAATCAATTATTCCAGAGCTTATCCTATCTATCGGATGGAATTTTAGAATGAGCATGACGGGAGAAGAAAATAGGAAAAATGCAAAAAAGGGTAATAATTCATCAAAAGTGCGGACAGGTTTCCGTGCTAACGACCGCCGGTCACGAATCGGGGGATTCCTGCGTAATGAATCAAGATGGTGACACAAAGTGGTGCACCCTACTGACCGTAATGCGTGCAAGCACACGACAAATAAAAGGGTAAACTATGCATATAACTAAAATATGAAACAAGTCACCATTTAATGCTACATTTTAACATCATCGTTCTCATCTATAACACCGTAATTACAAACACGATGACTATTATTTTTTCAAACAGACATTGTAGCAACAGTATAATGTCCCTTAAATACGTCCTTAATTAACAAAATAATATCAAGTTTTTAAACTGCAGATTTGTATTATTTAAATCTATTGGAAGTTATCTTTTTGTACACAGATATGGGTATTAGTCAATTTCGAAATATAGAATTTGATGACATAAAGGTACCATAAAGTAGCACTTATACTACATCAATTTGGAGCTTAGAGTTTGTTCGAAATAGTTACTTAAACGTTTCGTTGGTATTTTTAACACACAATGATTAGTTGCTGGTTGAATTAAACAATTTGTAGCTTAATATCTTCCGTTGACAAATATCGAATTTTTAATCACAGAGGATTTCAAAAAGACGATTGTACGGTCTAAAAGTTGTTGAACATTCATAGTAAACCAGATAAAAAATTCTTCTATTATTTCGAGATACAAGCGGCTGAAAATTCAATGTTTCTTAACGGACAATACTTAAGCACGAAACTAGTCGATTCACTGCTACTTCAGTTAAGAACCACCTAATTTATGTTAAAAATAACGATGTAACATTAATACAATATTTTTCTTCAAACTCTAAGCTTTAATTTGATATACCATAAGTGCTATTTTGTAATAATTTTATGTCATCAATTTGCGTCAGAATATTTACCTTTCAAAATTCATCATTTGATAAGATACAATTTTAATAATTAAACAGAACATAATAATTTAAAATAGAATTTTCAGTTCCTGTCGGTTTAATTTTTTTATTTCGTTCGGATACACGAAGATACGTTTGTTACGAAAATAAATTGCAACGAAAACTCAGGCGAAGAGTAACGAAGATAAAATATTCTTTCGCGAAACGTGCGAGCGTGTTATTTCTTCGTTTGTCGCGGAGAAGCGTGTCCAGTGCTTCTTCTAGTTTCTCGGGACACAGCCGCGACAGCGTATTACGTAAAGAACAGGTAGTCACTACGTAATACGGTGACACACGTGATTTTTTTCTCTTTCGTTGTTCTTTCTTCCATTCATTTTATTTTTCTTACGATTCGCATCTCGGTTCTTGTTTTGCGCGTCAAATGTTTTGCGCACTGATAAGCGAACGCATCTCTGCAGTACCGTTAATCGTATTCGTTTCGTCGAATTATTATTCCTTTTTTTAACCCGTTACCGCATGATTTTTTCTTTTTAATGGAAAAATACATTAAATATAAGAAGACACATCTTTCATGAGAAAAATATCGAAGCGAAATTGTAACAATTTTAAACAGAAATATACTTTTGCATGAGGGATACATTATATGGGTAATTTCACAAATATTTAGTCCTTTATTAAGAAATTATTAATTAAGTTTGCACGTTTGGTTGAGTTGCATGAGGGCACATTACTTTTACAGATATACTCGTGAACATTCCTCTGAAATTATATTTTACAGAAAATTATGTTCAGAAAATATTAGACAAAATTTGTAATATTTATGAGTCGAAAAACTAATAGTTATAAACAATCTTTATAAGATAATCTATTGATTCTATACGTTCCGACGATTTAAAGCATTTCAATTTAAAATTGCATTAACTGTATATTTTCCAAAAATTTCAACGTTTAGATATGAAAAAATTCGTTAAAATAACTAAAAACATTGTTAAATATCTACGCGAATGTCCAACGTATACAGACGATGGACTGTTGCATTATTCGATAGGACCATCCTATCTTAATAAACCTAGGACCATCGTCGTATTCTTTTCACCTCTGAACCCGAAAAGGAAGAAGAAGAAGAATCCAGAGAGAAAGCTTAAATACACTTACGTATACACGTGAAACGTCTTTTGGCCTGGGAGCTTATTGTTAGAAGTCGACTATATGTATACGACCACGCCAGATACAGGGACACAAAGTTTCGACTCTACCGATTCCATGGACTAAAGGAATTTCCAAGGCCCCTTCGGGATAATGGGCTATGGGCCATGGGCCGAGGGTTCAGACCTGTTTGAACTCGGCACTGAACTTACGCCAGGACCGTCAGTAGGCGCCTACATTTCGAGGCTAAACTCGACCCCTGTACTCTTCAGGTAGGTCGCACAGAATTAGGCTCGTTCGAGCAAGACATTATCGATTTTAAGTGGGGTCAAAAATGGACGACTGTTTCGAGAAAATCAAGGATCAGCGTTTCACTCGATAAAACAATACTAGATTTCTTCGTGAAACAGAGACTGTCAGAAAGTAACGGTTGAGTTTAGACAAATCTTTCAAACAAGCCAAGATTTCTTAATCTTTCATGGGCTGACATATTCTTTTACATTTTGTAGGCTATCTAGATCGTTTTAAACCTTCAAGAAATCTATAAGGAAACTCCGAAATTGCTTGTTACGTTAAATGTTTAAAACTTTTATGACGTAAAAATTTCGTTTGTGCCATAAACTATAGCTAACAATGCTTTTATCGAAATGAAAGTTGACATATTTTTATACGGACAAAGAATCATTGTATACGCTGGTATATGTTTTAACCTTTATTTATTTTGTTCCCTACTTTATTTTCAATTGAACAGTGGGTGCATAAATCGGTAACTCCGATGTCAAAATATTAATGAATAATCGTTATTTAATACCTAAAATTTTGCTTACTCGATAGAACTAATAATTAAAAATATTTTCTATAAAGTTTTGGGCAAAAGTTGTGCCAGTAAATTCTTTTAATTATCTTTTCACAAATTAGTGTTTTTCTGTACAAACAAAATCCTTTAAAAACCGCATAATGTTTTGTATTAAGACAAAAATAAAAGGGGCGACTCTGATAAACAGGGTGCAAAAGTAGCATAAATAAAACATGTATCAAAAACTTTCAAGTTGCATCAACGAACAATTCTGCAAAATATATATTCGATTTGTAATAAATCAAAAAACTCAAGAATCCATCGGTACCAGTTTCACGGGAGATCGAAGTTCCCGTTCACAGAAGACGTTGTCTCCTTTTAAAGGGTCATGGGGTCACATTAAAGTCGAGCTCTTATTACGCAAGCCCTTCTCGTCCCATTTACGCACGTACGTTGCGAACAAGTATGCGAAAGCCGGCGTAATAAGGCCGACTTCAACAAACAACCGCACCCCTCGCGACAATAGAATCCTTTAAAACCGCGTTTAAGTCACCTTGGCTCTGGCAAACGAACAACAAAGGCTTCCGTAACTAGCTAAAAAGCTGGCCTCTTTCGTTTCAAGCACAATGACTTGCCTCGCATGTTTACCTGTTCTTCGATAAGGCGCTTAATTCGATAGGTCGATCACTGTCGATCCTATTTCATCGCTATCATCATTCGAAATTATTAAAATTTTGTATATAAGTCAAAATAAAAAGTCTGATATGATTTCTGCCATTTTTGATCTAGCATTTCTTCATTTTCTAAGGTATTTGTAACTCGATATATCTAATTTTTACGTAGAAATACTTTAATATCTCTGTCGTTAACTGCTTTTTGGATATTATAATTGGATTAATAAGTCTCGAATTAGAAGTAGTAGTTTGTGGTTAAAAATTTAATAAAAATTATTAAATTTTTAACGAAAATAACTACATAAACGTTTTATCAATATTTTTAATACAATATCTAAAAAAATTGGATATTTACTAATAGATGATACAATCAAGGAAACCATCCCCAAGTGCACCCCTCAGGTTTTAATCAAATTTAACACGTTACGACAAATTTTCCTGTGTACAGTTCCGGAAAACAGTTAGGTACATTTGTATAACTTCCTTAATTTAACACACGAACTTGGATAAAATAATTCTGTTCACTAAATTTACTACCTGGTGTCTTTCGTTCTTATTTTTATACTCAGTTGTCATTTTAATATCTTCATGTGTGTGTGCTATTTTAAAATGTACACGCATTGAATTGGACGACCACAGTCGTCCATAATAGCGAAAGGGTTGAAAGGAGTTTAAATTGATTAAAAATAGTCTGTAATCGATGCTTGAAGAGCTTTAAAGAAATTAATTTTTCTATTACACCTGCCTAATAAATATAAATTACTAATAAATATTTTAGTTTTCCTTCAGAGGGGTGGAGGAGTTATTTGAACCTCTGTATTATTTAAGAGAATATTGTGTTTCTAATATTAGACTGTCAGTATTCAGATTCAAATTTTGAAAAGTTCAAATGTTTCATAAAATTCGAATGTTTGAAACGATTGAATTTCATTCATTTTGAAACTGTATAATTTAACAACCCTAGTTGCAATGTTGGCGAAAAAAATAGAACGGCAAATCTTCGTTCGATTTCGAATCACGTTTGCCTGAATGAATTTGCGGTTGAAACAATTAACAATGATTCCACCCAATCATTATTTCAATTATGATTACAGGTATTATTGTATAATTAAACATTCGTTGCTTAATACCCAAAATTATTATGCAGAACGAGGTATTTAAAAAGACACAGTTAAATACCTTTATCACTCTTGCAGATACATGCCAATTTTATTGACTATTATGTAAAACCAATTATTTAAAATAAAATAAATAATAATTCCATTCTTCAGAGCATATTATAAATTTCTACAGTTCACATTTATTTATAGTTATTTTTTGAGTCCAGAACATTGCACAAAATATGAATTTATTATAACATTCGTAAAATTATTATGAGTCTGTTTCGACGCATATATGCGTCAATCGTCTGCAGTAGTTTAAGGACTGAAATTAGGCACCCCGTTTGTTTACTACTCTGCTCATACCTATAGTTATAGTATAGTATTCTTAACGAAATTTTGAATCAAATTACAATCTTTTAAGTCTCCTGAAAGATACATTTAACACCACTCAGAGATCCCGGGTTCGAGTTCCGGTAAGTCCGCTCGCATTTTTCAACGTATAACTAATAAAAAGAATTGAAGCATTGATAATGCTTATAATATAAAGTATTGAAAATACAGAAAAAAAATGAAAAAAGTATTGTCATCCCTAGGAAGAAAAACCTAGGGCAAAACCAAATAAATAAATACATTTAACACCCTGACCACCAAAACTATGTTAACAGACTTTGACTAATGACGAAAATCCAATTAGCAAGGTTTTAATTTAGAACTGAATTTGTTTGTTACCAACCTATATCAATATGGTCGATCGTTAATGGATTAATCTAAATTATATCTACTATCTAACCTGATGCTTCAAAAACTTTCGATAGCCTGTATTTATACAGTAACGTGCAATGCTTCGGACAATCGAAGTGGAGAAATGCGCGACTGCAGTGAAAAACGCTGCAAGGACGCACACCGGAAGCTCATCCGTACATGCTGGCCGACATTCAACAAGTGACTGACACTGGTGTCGCGCAAACGACATCCAACATTCTCTATCCTATGAATCTTGGGGTTGGAGAGGGGAAGGCACCGATGGTTTTGTCGAAAGGTCAAGAATGCACGGAAAAAGTTGCATGATGTTCGTTGTTTCTATTCGTGTCCCGACAAACGGAACTCGTTCTCCTATTCTGTTCTCCTTAGTTGGCACACACCCTCCAATGAATATTTTCAATAAATTCAAGTCCTTTCGATGCAACTTTACATCTATCCTTTTGCATTCATACTTAATCCTTTGACTAGGTAAGGCGTTTATACACGCATAACAATTTTAACTTTAATTACCCTTTCTTTAATTTTAATATAGAATTTTTACTACGCAATAGTAAGTACTCGATGAATTTTGTTATTTGTCAGGGTGTAAACAGAAAAAATGAAAAGAAAATGGTACGTAACGAATGGTAATTAGTCGCGTGGAGAAGTTTATTTTTTTCAAATGTTCGTGAGAACGAGATTTAAAAAATTGTTTTAATTGACTCTGCACGAGCAACAAGACAAACAAAGAGGAGACAAGGATGGATTGTAGTAACAGAATCAAAACGCGAGCGTAACAAAGAGGATAGGACAGATTTAATAATGTACCAATCGAAAGTGCAATTACTCACCATACTCTCCGATAATTTCAAGTGACTGAAGAGCCCACGAGAGACACAAAGTATCCGAAGGGTTAATTCTGCCGATATCGTTGCGGGGATTTCCAGCCGATCGATCATCGACCGGTTACGCCAATACAGCTACCTATAAAACCACCAAAAATTAAGATAAAACGATAATTGCCGTACCTATTCGTCGAAATGCACACGATCAGCCTCGTTCGTGCTACTCGCAATCCCTGGGTAAGGGTAACCGAGCCGTGAAAATCGGCGGCAACCAAGAAAATTACGTCGGCTCATCCCCAATTACGATTCAAATGGTAAATGAAATTAAATTTACATTCCGCCTAATTAAACTTGAGTTTCATCACGCTAAAAGTTTCGGTTAAAAAAAGCTTCGACGCGAATAACGCGCTTCCGTTCTACTTACGCAAACGGACATCACTGAACACCGTACCTTTCCATTTGCTGTTCCATGATAATAATTTTTGCTTTTATCTCCAAACATTTTTAAGATAGCGTAAACGAGGATAAAGAGCGCGAAAATAGCGACAATTTAAAGTTAAATATTAAAGTTAAATACTAATTTCAAAATTTGTACACCCAGCTTTAGTCGAGACATTTTTATACATAGGTATACATGCTTAGCATTAACTAAAAGGGCGCATTATATGGTAGCTTCTTTATTTTATCTCTAAACTTGTGAGTCGTAATTTATGTTCGCATAGAGTTGATTAAAAAACTAAAAAATAACCGATCTATAAGTCTTTCTTTAAAGGCACAATCGGAAATTCGGAATCTAGCATGGGAAGATAATCTTGCAACAACCTAACCTCGAAACCGATCCGTTCAGTCATGCGCGCCATTACATATGATGGCGCTGTTTCTGAGATTCTGTAAAGCCATCCCTTCCGCCTGATTTCAAACCTCACAATTACCCGCCAGTCGTTTTTCTCTCTCGGTATCATCATAGCACAGTATATTACCGTCGTTCAGCAAGATATAATACAATAAATATTTAAGAATGTTCTTCCATAATTATCTTCGAAACACACATCGCTGTCGTAGAACTCGCTTAGGTTATATTGAACGAGATGGTCGCTGAAACCCTCGTAATGGCGGCGCACGCTGTACGGGGTCCATGAGCGCGTAAATATCAGCACGAATGAGCGCCAAACGAGCAAAGACCGGCTCTCTGCTCTGCTCATCTCGAATCAGATGTGAAAGAAGGATAGAGAAGGAAACTAGTGACAAAGAACGAGAAACAGCGGGGCAAAAGGGGCGGAGGGGTGGCTAACAAATAGAAAAAGAAAGAAATCGTGGGGCCGTCATAATTCCTTGAATTGAACGGCGGGTTATTCTCCACCAAGGTTACCGACATAGAGGATGAACGAAGCAGGCAGGCCAAGCAAAGCGGGCAGGCTAGCAACCTAGCAGGCAGACTAGCATGCAAGCAAGCAAGTAAGTAAACGAGCAAGGCAGGTAGATAGTCAGGCAGTCAGGCAGGCCAAGCAGGCAGACAGGCAAGTTGGCCGCCAGTGAGACACCCAGAGAGAGAGAGAGAGAGAAAGGGAGACAGAGAAAGAGAAGCAAAAGAGGGGGTACATGACGAGTAGGATGAGAAGAGGTTAGGTGGAGGGCGTGAGGAGGAAGGGGAGGGAATCGATAGAACGACAAGGACGGTGTGCCGGAGTATATACCGCAGCACGGCAGCATCAGGCGTCGTCGACGGTACATGGACTTGAATCAGACGAGGGGCGGGAAAGGGAGGGGAGGTGAAACGTTTCGTGGCGTCCCTGGCTGGCGGCGCCACCGTCGCGCCGCTCTGTACCAACGTTGTACCGACGTTAAACGTGTGTATGTGAGGTATTGGTAACGATGTGGAATAAGGCGATGTTGGTGGTAGTAATGACGGAGCAGGGGAAACGTTAGGCTGGCAGACTCGTGGGAGAGAGAGAAGCGAACAGCGGGCAACGAGAATTCGTGGGGCGACAAGGAAGGGGATTGGCCGAAGCGTCGGTACGATCGTAGGGGAGGAAGGAGGGCAACACGATCAGCTCGACAGGATGGTGAGAGAGAGAAGCATAGAGAGAGAGAGAACAGATGAAAGAAAGAGAGAGACAGAGGAAGAAACGTTGATGCCGAGGTGAGCGAAACAGCACGAGAAGGGGAACGGGCGAGGGGGTGGTCGGTCGACAGCATGGGAGAGGGTCAGAGGGGTAAAGGGAGGCAGAGCCGACTTTATGCAGCTGCGGGACGATAACAACGATGGGCTACAGGACCGCCGCTATAGCTGGGGAAATGCCAAATGGGCTACAGGACTGTGCCGGCCTAGCTGTACGTTCGCTCGCTCGTAGTGGCATGGCGGACGGGTGGTAGAGAGAAGCAGGCAGGAAAGGCGGGAAGGAGAAAGGGATTTCAAGCGGTCGTCTCTTCTCGTCTACCTCTGCGCTCTACCTACCTATGTGTATCTACCTACCCGTCCCGGGTGCTCTCTCCGGGTACTCTTCTCGCTACTGCCTGGAACGCATAGTCCTAGTCGTACCTAACCTCTACTGTTTTCTGCGGCTAGCGCCCTTGCCGATGTTCCTCAGCATCGGGGCACGTAGTCGCTTACGCTGACTTCGATGTCATTCATCTTGAGCGAAGTCGATTATTGTTCTCTTTCAAGGGACTTGTATTCGTAAGAACACGATGTCACGCTTTACTTGAGTACGTAACAGAAATGTTTTTATTGGATACCGTTTAAGGACAATGATGAACCAACTGTTTAAAAATGAGGATATGTATCTTCGAAGACGATTCTAAGGAGAATCGTTTGAAGTATCATTACTACCTTGAACACTGAAGTGCCCTAACGTATTATGAACAGGGTTTAACGTTAGACGAAAGAAATAATATTCGTTGTTTACGATTATTGAAAGGTAGATCTGCGTGGTACCAAAGGACCACCCAAACACAGTTGAATAAGAAGTTTTATAAAACAAGTAGATGGTAAGTTAAACGGTGCCATACACAAGGAACAAAGGTGTATATATCGAAAAATATATATAAAGAATCTACGACCCGTAGAAATCCATATTTAAAACACCAAGAGCTTTGCTTTCACGAGCAAAATTAATAATTCCTCCCGTCTCTTTCTTTCCCTCCCGCTCTTATATCACTCTGTCCTCGCCAGTTTTGCCCGGAAAATATAGTTTTCGCCATAATTTCAAAAACCACAAGAATTCAACTAAAAATGTGTCCCCCGTCGAAGCATACTACTATATTGCATACTACTTTCTCATGAAATCATCATCGTCAAAGGCGCAGGGAAAAAACCAACGTCCGTTCGGCGCGTAGCAAAAAATGAATCTAACTTTATCGTGTTTGAATTTGCCGCTGATTGCCGTAGGTGGATATATAGGCGCGAGAACACAACATGCTTTCGACAATCGTCGACGAGATACGTCGGTCCACGCAGTGACGTCAGAAGCTGGTCCAATCCTGTCGGATACGTCCATGGCCCGATCTCACCCTATTGTGAGGGCAAGAGAGAGCGGGACAGCGAATAGCCGAGAAAGATAACATGTACTCACGTAACACGGCTAAGACGAGGACAGAATTACGTGTTACCTATATAGATATCCGCAGAAAGGAAAGAGACGGCGAAGGAGAGTCGCAGAGGGACGCAAGAGCCAGCAAATGAGAGCGCAGTCCGACAAATAGAAGGAGAAGACAGTTCGAGTTCCGCTCTCCTGCTCTTACGAGACGTTGTGCACACCGATTCGAGCTCTGCGATATTGTTGCTAGAACTGTTTGTTACGATGATCAAAATTTTCCCGACCGTGTGTCACTACTGGGTTAAATCGCGATTTAAAGTCCTGGATGACACTTGCGTGCACGTAGATACATAGGAATTATATTTTAAATAAAATGATTAGAAAGTTTTTGCGGGATTGGAAAATAAAACGCGGGTTTTCTTTTGTATTTGAAAATCTGCGCTTCAGCTTTAGTTCTATGTTATAGTATCTCTTTGTAAACTTAATTTCATTGGAATTTTACTGATATTCTAAGTTGTTTTGATTACTTTAAATATGAATTTTAACATGATTAAGTTTATAAAGTACAAAAGAAATTCGATACTTTTTTAGGCGGTGAAGTGAAAGATCTTAAATAAAAATCCCGCCTTCGTTACATATTTATCGATCGGCAACGGTTATAAATGGACCTACAAATTGCTTCCCTCGACGAGTTGTTCATTGGCGATGGAACCGAAGCGGTCAATTATTATCGAAAAGTAGTTACATGCAAGGTTATCACGAAAATAATGCAAAATATTTGATCATAACAATTCTACGTTGTTCAGCCGAGGTCTAATATTCGAAAACCCGCGAAATTTAAAAGTGACCGCGGCAATATATCCTGTACGCTCCGTTTAAAATACATAATGTAGTTATGTTATAACCGGGAACATAAATAATTGTACCAATTTTGATTGTGGAAAGTAAAATGACCGGAATAATATCGATTTATTATGTACCAAAGGCTAAATAATATTAAATTCTCCCTGAAGATTTTTTGCCTACAAAATAATTTTGCACTACGATCAGGACTTTTTTTTACAAGCACTTAGTTTTAGTCCAAACGGAAAATGAAAAAAGTTTCTGTGATAAATATTAGTATAATTGTTCTTTTAATAATTTTGATTATTAAAGTAATTACATAAATCTTGAATATATACATAATGAAATTCAATCATTTCTTCATTTTTCTTCCAATAAAACGAATTTACTAAAATTTTTGCATTAGTTCTCAAACAAAATTAAATAAAAAATTATAATTAGAAATAGTTAGTTTGAAATTGCTAGTATTGTTACACGTCTGTGTATAAAAACAAAGTCTAATATTTCATATAGACTTTAAACGTAAATTGACATAGGATAAATGTTAATTTTGACGGTATTTAAATATTCTATAATGATTCCTTAGATTTATTGTAAAGGGAATTACTTGTTAGAATTACACTAATTGATTAAAAAACATTACCAACGGTTTACCTATTAAGTACATAATAATAGTAAACAGATTAAATAATAACAGTAGGCAAAAATTTTGCTTGTTAATAATTTTTTACACTTACAAATGAAAATATGAACTAATTGAGAATGTATGTTCCTAAAATATTGTATAGTTTCTCAAAATGTATTATAAACTGTTAACAGAAAAACTAGAATAAAAAATGTACGTATAATAAATTTGAAATATTTATTCACTTAATTCCCGCCCACCCTCCCTTTAATTCTGACTATGAAATTTAATATTTCGAAATAAAAATTATTGTAAATAATATTCCAATAAAGTTTCGATCAAAAAGTATATTAATTAAGTTGATCACATAAATTACAAAATAAACGAATAAGACTTTATAATAGTAATTATTGATTGTATTTAAATATATACAATGCAATGATTTAAAACAAAGAAGCATTACTATAAAATTTACAATAATGAGCAATAATAATTTATCATTCCCCTACATTACTACTATAATTTATGTTCAACCTTTCACAAATAATTATTAAAAATTATTAATATTTTATAGTACATTTTTATAATAAATAAGTTTTATGAAATGTAAGAATCCTGAGAAAATATATTTAATTATACACGGTGTTCCAGGTTCTAATGTTCAAACTTTGTCAGTATATTCTATGGCACTAAATAAGAAAACAATGTTATGAAAACGTACATTACATAGAGCTTTATTAAAAGGTTATAACAAAAATACGGAAAACAAGTAATAATAACAGATTTGCTGTTACCACGAGTATTGGCTCGAATAAATCGGTGTATTTACTATTTGACATCGTCACTTCCACAGTTAATTAATACTCCATTTTCAAATGTCTACTATTCTTGACAATATATAATTGACAGCGATCAAAGATCACAGTAACAAAGATTACAAATCACAATGTTCGCAATAACAGCAAGCCGGTTACTATTCCTTGTATTCCGTATTTTTGTTATAACTTTTTAATAAAACTCTATGTGACCCATATTCGCGTAACATTTCTTTCTCTTCTTTAGTGCCATAGAATCTACTGACAAAGTTTGAACGTTAAAACCTGGGACATCTTGTATTATATCTGTGGATGAAAATGATCGATACCTTAAAGGAACTGCGTATGAAAACAATGAATTTTCCTTAAATAAATTACTGAAATAAACAGAAGATGAATTTGTATCACGACCAAGACGCTTTAAAATCAACGTTTACAAGAATGAAACGAACGAAGAAGTTATTTTAGATGAGAATTTAAATTCCAGTTATGAGTTTAGTTCGAATATCAATCGCTAGGTAGCGCATGCGCACACGCACCTATCTTTCGTCTCTAATTCCTGACAGAAAACCGAGAATATCGAAACAAAAGAGTTTTATTATAAATTAACAATACCACAGCAAGCTTCAAGAATGAAAGAACATTTGTCACAGAATTAATTTACCACTATATTCCATCAAATCTAAGATAATCGAAGAGAATATTAATCGTCATATACACGCGATATCTAAATTAAAAAATACACTTATACTGTCTCGGTACTGTGTAAGTACAATCTATTTAATTGTAAATATTGAAATATCCTCATCTTTATTTTTTATCGCTTTTATATTGCACGAATGTTTACCAAGAGAATGTATGATTATCATATAATTATTTTGTCGAGTACTTACATATGATGTGTAGGAATTAATGGTTAGGAAGTTCGGATGAAATCAAACCACTAACCACAAAAGTACGAATCGAATTATGTGTAATCTTATACGTGATCGATGTTTAGTTTCAACAATAAAGACACACAGGTTTGACACAATTGATAATTGTAACGCGTTATTTGTTTAAATTAAACATTGCAAGAAGCGGCGCGTACAGAGTTTAGAAAACTGGCTGAAATAGTGTTGGCAGCGCCGTCTAGCGACGCGGCAAGGAAGTTTAGTGTTTCGCAGATTCAAACGAACTGTCGGTTAGAACGATCGCTACTTTCAATTTCCAATATTGCACAGCCACGTAACTTTGAGGTAATATACTAAATTTGTATTATAAAGTGAAAATTTGTGAGTTACATCTATTATAATATTAGAATCTTGTTGCAATTTAGAAATATTTGATTATTACTTTATATCAACCTAACATTTTTCAACTTCTCTATCTCATTTCGAAATTACGATCGTTATTTTAAAATATAATACCATTCTAGTGTGAGGAATTTGTTTATAAGTAAATTGAATAACATTTCAAAATTGAACGATACGTGGAGTATGAAGAAGTTTTGTAAATTATGTTTAGTCGGAAATATACTGACAGCCAAGAGAGTCAAAAATTTGATCGAGGTAACCGGTTTACCAGCAGTTGAGGCATTATTCTAGTATTTATCGAGTATCTAGTATCAGGAGCACAAAAAAAAAAACTTGGTATGAACGCATACTTCCTTTGATATTATATTCTCTCAATACAAAATCTCGATTTTGAATATCCGGTGTTCGAAAAAATAAACAGAAGAAACTGAGAATTTCAATTGACAGGATTCTTTCTTCTTTTTCTTCTTTTTAAACCTCCTTTCGTAAATAAAATAATTCGATTTAATCTTAGATCTTCGAAACAGCTTTGTATGTTTTGCATTTATATAAATACAAAATAATAATAATGTATAATTCATGGATGGCTATAGTCATCGTCGATACGTAGCGAGCGTCAGACGTTGGGCGACTATAATCACCGTTAGAGAAAGGAGATTAATAATTATTAAAGAGGACTAAATGTTGTAAAAGTAATTGAATAGGCTAAAAGTATCGGGGAAGCAAAATTTTTAATTATATTTTTTAAATCATATATTGCGCTCTCTGAGAACAGTGCAGGATGCGCTATCTAGCGGTACTCGGCGGAATTGACGAAATAAATAATCGTGTCACCGTCGAGGTACTTCAGTAACTACAGTCGGTGGAATCACCAACGAGATTACTGGACACGGGTAATACAGCGAGCTGTATACCGACACAAATTGGGCAGTATAAAGGATTTGGGAAATTATGTTATTTTGTCCTTATGTGAGCAAATTTTTAGCTGAGTGAGGACTCATTCGAAAGTGGAGATTTAATGCAGTGCGCAAGACTCACTGCTTGAGTCACAAAACTCTATTAGTGAACTTACAATACTTAGATTCTGCGGGTGCTTTTTAACCGACTTTGAAAAGGAGGAGGTTACTCAATTCGATATGTATACTAATTTAACAATTTTCTACATTGGAAATTGTCAAAATTCTTTAATCCTTTTACATATTTTTTCACATTAGCAACATCTTTCATTAACACAATTTTAAATCTTGCACCGTCTCCGATATATAAATTAAAATTATTTCGTCCTTTTTGGTGCATTTCGAAGTCGGTTGTATTTTTCTTCCAAAAATCTTTTTTGAGTAAACGAAAGAATCGTTAATAATGCGTGTGATAGATATTTATAATAACATTCTATTGTTAGAAGCAATTGAAAGTCAGAAACTACGTTAAACTGCATAAGAAACGCGTATTAAAATTACTAAAAGTTCAAAGAGCTGCCAACAAAGTCCTGTTACGAATTTCGGTATAAAATTAGATTCGTAAGAAAGTAGAAATCTTCCCCTTTAATTCGGTTTTTGATTTACATCGATATCTTTATCCGTTCCTGAGATATCGTCGTGTAAAGACAAACGTAATTTTTGTAGAAATTCGCTGCCGCCTCACGCTTGGACCCAGACAGTGGGTGTCTAGCGTAGCGGTCACGTGGTCATTGTTTACGTCTAACCCTTTACTATTCCTAGTAATGCGTAGTACGCATTTCCTAGAAAAATGTCTACGGGCGCGCCCATTCATAAGTACCCTCGTACGCGCCGCGGCCGGCCGCTATACAAACTTTGAAGCCCTATATCTCAGGAACTAATTAAGATATCGCGTTGCAACAAATTGCGTTATTATTGACGCACTTTCCTCTATCTTCTGAGCTACCTACCGCGTAAAATTTAGGCATGTTTTTTTTTTATATTTATTGCCAGGAATTTCGCCGCCGTTGAATGTTTCGCGTTGACCTGTGGGATCCTTAATGCGTCAAGTGTTTCCTGTTAATTTAGATTTAAGTAACATTAGTTGATAGAAAAAGTAATATACAAATTTGAAGATTATATTTTTCGGTTCGGCAATGTGGTGACATCTGTTGGCGGAAGTTGAATATCTATAAAACTGCTGTGCTGTGAATTTTTCAAAACTACGAAAATATTAAATGCTTGAAATATCACCGACCAGTTGAATTTTAATATATTTCAGTATATTTCTGTATATATTAATACATGTGACACGAAGGATTCGGTAATATGTTAAACGGACATTGATTCTCGTCAAGTATTTCTTCTCCCCACGAACGAGACGTCGACATTTAATGTATTTACAAAAATACCCCAAAAAATGGGGTAGACTCCTTCGAGGCCTCCTCTGAATCGATCGAAACGTTTTTCTAAATAAATAAACGCTAAGGAAAATACATGATTGGCAAATAGAACATTTGATAACGCGATATCCAATGGTTAGTACCCGTGGTTAAATTCCTTTTCTTTATTGCTTATCAACTGTCCTGGTGTGTTTTAGTGTTTAAACGGACAACCTTGTGACAAAGTCTACTCGTGAGTATTGTACCCATAAAAAGTTAATCTATGCAATAATCGAGACGAAATATCGAATCTATAAAATCGGCTCTCCCTCTTGTGCATCGCTTATACGTATACGCTTTTTGTTGATTGTTTGAACGCATGCACACAACTCATAGTCAAAGGAGTCTACCCCCTTAAGCAAAGTGTTAAAAGGGGATACATAATTAGGGGAGGTCTGAAGGGATCGTTTCCAAATCACGATGTCTGTGCATCATCTCCTCGGCAAAGACGGCCTGCAAAACTAAAAAAAAGAAGGATCGGTGCGGAATTAAACGATGTTCCACCTCTTTAGTCACAGAAAATCACGGAGTAGGGAATCCATTATAACGTTCGTATAAAAGGCTTGCAACGATTTCAAACGCGGACATGTTCACAGATTTATCGAAAGCGTTCCTCGTTTCTGTAAATGCCGAGCGAGGAGGTAATCAGGGAATAATCACAGACGGTGCACGTGACGTATATAAATGATATATAAGCTGGTTAACTTGATTTTGTAAGAAGAATTGTGATTCGTGAGGAAGAAAGAAAAGAATATCTCTTTGATCCAAGGAAATTTAGAAAATTTTGACGGCTTCTTCTTGGCTTGAGTTTGATTAATCGAAAGATGCACACAATATTTCAATTTCTGTTTGTTTCTGTGATTTCCATGTATGGATCCTTCTCGCTCGATGTCTCGTCGTTGGTCGACTGTCTATCGGCTTGCTCGGACGTAAGTGGTCCTTATTTTGCATTAAATTAGGTCAACAATTAAATTTACCACTTTCCATTGAATATATACTGTTTCAATTTACATTATACATAGTATAATGCAGGGTGAATCGCGAATCGTGATCAGTAGAGATTACTCTGTTATTAGCAGTCCGATCGAAAATGTTTTTATCAGCTTTTGCATGATTTCAAAAGAGCTTTAACGTGATTATAAAAAGTTATATGTCAACTCTTTTCTTTTATGTTTTTTTTTCAAAGTCACCCTTGAACTTTTTTCTAAATAAACGTACAATTTTTTTTTACGCCTATCTGTTAAAAGACTTCAATACGAATTCCGTAAATATCGGAATATAATGTTTTTTTTTTTCGACTGAGTTGAGAAGAAGTCGCCATTATACAATAGTTTATAATAATTGTTACAAATTTTTAAATCCAGCATAAAATTATTGTTATTCAACAATTATTTTCCATACGTTAAGTTTTCAATAAATGTAACGAATCGTTCTCATTTAAAGGTCGAACGATTAATAAAGAGTGTAATATTTTTTTCAGGAAGTGTGCATGGACACTTGTAACGACTACATGAACAAAATTGATCGTAAGTATATTAATAGTTCAAGATCATATGAAATGTCAGCAATTAATTGTTAATATTTCGTATCAACTTTGTTTGTATGTTTACAAATTTTAGAGTATATTACAAAGTACCTATTTTAAGTGGAATTGAGATCAATTTAATAAATCCAAATGAGATTCAGCTGCTAAAGTATTCATTTGTCTCGTACTTTATTCGATTTAAACTATTTCTTGCGACGTCCGGACGTGATCTTGGCTATTTTTGTAAAATGTTTCAAGTTGCATCCGATTTGAAACTAAAGCAGTCAAAGAATTTTATGCGACCTTCGATAGTCCGAATACATTTTATACTGCTGATAAGAAGGAGAAAAAAAGAGAAAGAAATCAGCAGAGTTGATTTTTACATACAAGCTTTCTCATACATTTGTCTTCACCCGCATTACTCTGTGCATGTTTTGAAATAACTTTAAATAAATTGTCAGGAACAGTAGATTTATATAAAATTCAGCTCCTTAAAGTGTTTCTATTTGAAACAATTTCATACCAGCACGTTTGGTACTGTAACTGCTTGTTTGCACGAAACGGTTTTTTAATCGATTCGATAATTTTGCCGAATCAATAATGTCTATATCCTCGCCGCACATTTATTGAGTTGGGTCCATAAGTAATTACTGTTTTTTTCGCATTAACTTTATTAGTCTTCTAAGACGGTTACAGGTTGGAATGTTCCCATTTTATCTACCAATTCTCTGGTCGTTTGCCGTGGGTTTTGTTCCACCGGTACTTTTAGATCGTTCAGGTTTAGGTTCATCTTGAAGGCTGGTATCTCCAGAACGAAATTTAGCAAACCAATTTCGCACTGTACATTCTAACACCACACCTTCATCGATGTCGTTACATATCTTCTTTGCGGCATTGGCCGCACTATTACCATTTTGGAACTCCCACAACGAATATGTTGTTTCGACTTCGCCATTTCAACTATCGAGAAAATTCAAATTGTAATCAATCCGTACTCGCTAGCTGGTTGCTTTTAGACTGTTTAAGCCTTGGAAATAAATGACCCAGCATGGTGGCAGGGGACTGCAGGTTAATGGCCCAGTACCAGTAGCAGCAATTACTTATGACTCAACCGAACATCATTCAAACATATAAATTAATTCGATATAGTATGTAATGGGCAGCGAGAATACAGAAATGTGTGAATCGGTTAAAAAATCGCATCGTGTGAACTGGCTGAAAGTGTGAATCGTTAAAGGTTCCTATGTCAGGAGATATTTTCACACGCAACAACGATATTTCAGTTTCCTATTCTTTTGATAATCTGCCTGTTATCATGATATAACCTGTGTAAAAAGAAATTTTCTGGCACAGTTTCTCCACAGCTCGATGATTATACCGAAGCGAACGTAACCCTTCTATGCACTGGAGGGAATCTGATGATGATCAAATTCAATCCTGGCTTGTACATGATCGAGCAATCCATGCCTTATAATACCCGGACTACTGCTAAATTGGTACAAAAATTCATCCATTCAGTTTCAATTGACCTCAATATGTATATGGTGAATTTTGTCGTTGTGTGGCTCTGAGCGGAAAGAATGATTGGGGAATCATTTAGAAATTCAGTCGAATATACATAGTACATATATACATAGAAAAATTTACTTTAAGTCAATCCTATACATATGTTGCTGAATGTCGCGTATCGTATGGACGATTTTGAAACGTAACAATTCTGACAGACTTTGATGACATAAAAACAGCACGAAGTAAAACTTGTGGAGTTTAAAGTTTTAAAGTTAGTTTCCTCTTTTCATTGATATGCACACTTTTTGTGACGATAACAAGCTATCTGCTTTATGTAGGAAAGGAGAGGAAAAAATAAGATTCTATGTATATGCATTGTGACAAAAAAAAAAAAAAATGTAGCTTAGAACAGCTGTTCTAAGATGCGCCCACTCTTTCTAACTGATTTACATGTTTTAGGTGAAGGGGGATATTACGACGTTCACAGATTTAGCAATAAACACCAGTTACCGATATCGACTGTACAATTTAACGCGCGAGGGAATCTCGCGACCGGAAGTCTCGGATTGGTTCTCGACTTATCCAGGTAGACGATTATTTCCTGACAAACTGTTTCATGAATATGAACACACTACTTTGTACGACTGCTCGTTAATTTATTGAAATCCGTGTCCGATATGGATGCCATTTTAATTTAAGAAAAATATTTAGAAACTTGTATTAAAATTCCAAGCATAATTTTCAGTTGAAATTAACTAAAATTTATGATTTTTCAATTAAATCAATCCAATTCTCAATTTTATAGAAGTTTTAATCTTCTATTAGGTAAACACGCATGAAATTGATATAAATTGATGTTAAAAAACAATCAAAATCAAAAGATCAAAGAAATAACAACTTTTTTCCCCGCTACAGTATGATACCACCCTCTTTTCTAAATCCTTCAATTTGTTTAATTTAAGAAAAGAATAAAATAAAATCCAACAATAATTTTTACCAGACGCGACTGAAAATATTTCAATGTATATGTTTAAGAAAATATTTAAACAAACATTTGTCGTGCGTTGAAATATATCTCATTTGCTTATCGCATTGGTTTTTAGACGACTATACACCCCTTCCTGTGAGGAACATAACGTTGTTGAAAATTGAGCCTAACAAGAAGAAGGCACGCAAACTACATGCCGAAGTCGCTTTTGAACCGGCTATTGGTACAATAACGATCCATCCTTTGTACAAAAGAATTAAAATGTGTCATATTATGATCATATGCAGTATAATTTAATCGTCTTTAGATCGAAGCTGCAGTTACGATGTGATAGTGTGGAATGGGAAACTTAGCGTGGTGCATTTCATATTGGACGAGGTAATTCTATTCGCTATTAAAAAAATAATTGTTAGATGAATTTGTGCATGGCAATATTTAACCTATTGTTATCTCTAATTTCGACGAATTTGCACAAGTGATTTCAAGTAAGGACTTAATACTTAAATATAAAATAAAATATTTAAGAAACACTTAAAAAAAAAAAAAAAACTTAAATATGTATGACATAAAATACTTGAAAGATTTAAAACCTCAAATGTGGTTTTAAGAATTTAATATTCAAAGGTTTAAATACTTTACGATGAAAAGAGTACAAGTCAAATTTTGATTAAAACAGGATAAATACATTAGTACATCTTACATTGTCATCCTTTGCTTATGGTTTTAATAATACGAGTCGACTTCACTTCTTTTCTTCCAACATATAAAAGCCTTTAATTTTAATTTATTTCCTAAATCTTGAAATATTCCTTTAAATGTTATTTTTCCAATATAATATGGCGGGCCCAGCAGTCAATCAATGTGAGTCTACTTTGATTAAAAATGATATATGTCATTTTATATTAAGAGCCTGTATTGACTGTAGATTTGCAAAATTCTTCAATTAATTATATCCGTGAATATACTTTGTTGCCTACACTGATTAGCTTCTGTGCCCTCCATATTATAGTCTGCGTCAACATTGACTCAACATCCAGCGTTCGAGAGTTAATAAGTATTGCAATCTTATATTATAATTTAATGACTATTATAGTCCTTTCCCGTAAAACTAATAATTCTGACTTATACCCTTTTGTCCGCCCCTTATCGTTGTTTTAAACTTTTTATCATGGAACAAAACGACCCTGTATCTTCTGCTTACATCGTCTGGATAAAGCATTGTTTATCAAATTCCTTAAGTTTCTCAAGTTTGACAAATGTCCCATATAAAAATCGTCCCCTAACATAATCGTGCTGTTAATTTCGCAGATGCCGGATTTCAAGTTTGAATTGGGATTTCTAGGAGTGGACGAGAACAACAATCTGTCGATTATATCGATCAACAGACAGAACGAAAGATCCAGCTCTCCGTTCTCGATGATCTTCCACACGAACACGTGCTTAGAATATTTTCAAGATCTAACCATTTGCCGTGTGTATAAAACATTAATGATCTATTATTGAGAGATTATTCGATGCCACCACTGTGTAGTTCGAAATTCAGAACGCTTTTTATTACGTTAGATATTGTACTTTTTTTTATGAATCTGAACAACCATATTTATATTTTCAAATCGCACCTTTTCTTGCTGCGATGATTAATCAATTTATTCATAGTATGACTTGTTCACTTATAAGAAATGCTATCGACAGTTCTTCTTGCGAGTTTTACTCTCAAGCATACACGTGTATCGTTAAAAAATAGTTAATTGTAAATGATGTGTGCTTCAGCCCCAGAACCAGTGAAAGGATTACAAGCAGAGCATATTTACGTTTATCAGAAATTGTACGACGTTTGGGTTCGTTGGAACAAAACCGCATTCGAACCGGATAATTACACGATACAGATCGATTTATACCGAAATGAAACTTATTTTGTCGAGGAAAGTGTACCTGGCGTGAGTACCGTTTATGTTTCACGCGTTGAGATCAATCCTGATGCATTGTTCGAATTTTGATTCACATACGAGTTGTTTAACCCCTTAACGTACTAATTAAAACTTCAAAAACAGTCGTTTTTCCTGCTGATTTTCCTACCTGATTTCTTTTTAATGCATGTAATTTTTATTATAATCGCACAACTAATGTGTGTTGTAGAACACGACCGAAGTACGTATCTCAAAGTTGAAATTGGGACTCCAATACGAGGTAAAAATCATTGCCGAATCCTTGGGTGGAACGAGTCCAATAACGGCTATCTTTAAATCCCTCGACAACGAATACGCAAGTGTGTTTTCTAAATACATATAATTGTTTGCCATTAATAGTAGTTTTCCGATTATTATCGTCCCAATCGATTAAGTTGCATATAAATCTTATCATTCGTATCAAACTCTCTCGTTTGGGAAGAATTTACAGTCTGAAAGATAGTCTAATAAAAAGAGAAAGATAAAGATTTAAAAAAAAGAAACAAATATACAAAATTTTAACGCATTTAGAAAGTATTAGGTGTACGGCAGAAATTTTAATCTTTTTTCAATATCTTGGTATAGGTGATCATTTTAAATTCAAATAAATTCACAATGGTACACAAATCATAGAAAAGAAAATAAGGATATTTTGATAATTTTGTTATACAGGGTGTCCCACTCAAAGTGTTACACAACTGTTATTCCATAACTATCGATGATATAAAGAATTGTTAATATAGAAATTGCATGGTAAAACGGAATGCACGTTTTAATCAAAATGAAAACTCTGTCGTCGATTTGTAATAATATGAAACAACGTGATCGTAGTGTCAGTCGATGATACAAAAAACTTTGATACGAACGAAAAATTTAACAATATTTTAAGATTTAGATGAACTCAATGCACTAAGAATTGATTCGAGTAAGCATTGATTATTCGTTAGAACGATTACACGCCTTTTGTTAATTTTTGTTTAGGTCTAAATAGGTTCTATCGTAACCTTATTATTGCAGTCGTAATGTTAGTAATATTCATCGCCATTGTTGGGATGGTGTGTTTGCAATATTATAACCAACAGAAAAAATTCACAACGAACTGCGAGGTGAGACATTGAATCATAATAATTTATTACAAAACGTTATCAGGGTAAAGTACTCCATTAATTGGCACTTGAAATAGATTTGTATTTTAAATGCAATTTTTTAATATGTTACTTGTATAATTTGGACAAAATTTTACATCTTTATATATATTATAAAATATAAGGTCTTTCCTGTTTGGTTAACACGTTGACTGCCACAGTGAAAACGGACGTGGGTAGTCAGACACGCTGAAATCCTAATTATTAACAATACAATCAACTAATTTTCAAATTTAACTTTTCGATTCGATAGCCAGCATTATTAGCTTAATGTTAACGCTATCCGTGGTTTATTTTATCATTTCTGTTGGTAATTATTTGATTGTCACCGGTGACCCCCGTGGCAGCCAACGTGTTAATATGAATTTTTAAGATTATTTTGAAAGTTTTGCTATAAAAATTCGATTCATATAACAATTTACGAATTAGTCATCAGCTCGATTTTACGATTGCACAAGCACATTGTATTATATTTGAATTTAACACGTTGGCTGCCACTGGGGTCACCGGTGACCGGCACCCGAAATTTTTTACAATCGAATAATTGACAAAAAGAACTATGAAACAAACCGCGGATAGCGTTAATATTAAGCTGATAATGCTGGCTATCGAATTGAAAGGTTAAATTTGAAAAATTAATCGACTGCACCCTTAATAATTAGGATTTTATCGTGTCTGACTACACACGTCCGTTTTCACTGTGGCAGTCAACGTGTTAAATTGTTTGATTTAATACATCCTGGGTATACCGAATTATTGTCTGATTAAACTCGTTTGAAAATATTCAATTCGCAGAAACTGAATCAAAATGATGTGTCGATAGAAACGATCATGAAAATGTTACATGAAAGTTCGGACCCTGAAACGAATAACACACCATTGATGCGGGACAAATTTAATTTGTGTCCAAATTTATTGCAACTCAAAGATGTACTTGGAAGCGGAGCCTATGGAATCGTGCGATTGGGCTCGTTGAAAGATCAATTTGACAAATGCATCAATGTTGCGGTGAAAATGCTTAAAGGTAGAACGAATAATATTCTTGAAGTCACGGCGATAATGTAACAATCACATTAAGTATTGTCTTAATTAAACTAACGTAGCAATTAATCCTTATATTTGTTATATTAATATAGTAATTAATCAAAAGTCATTTAAACATAATTTAAACGACAGATAATCCAAAAGTGGAAGATTTACAAAATTTTCGTAAAGAAATATTGATTATGAAAGCCGCTGGCCAACATCCGAACATAGTGTCTTTGATCGGTTGTTGCATTTTGGATAATAAACCAATGTTAGTGGTGGAATACTGTTGCAAAGGAGATTTGCAAACTTACTTAAGAAAGGTGAGGTGAATGTTCTAAGAAAAAAAATCTTTGTTTAGGGAAATTCCATGAGAGATGTCGCACTTTTTGAAAAATTGGTACTGTGCTTAAAATTTACAATGTTATAATTTTTCAAAGATAAATATTGTTACAACATCTTGTACAATTATTTCCATGGATGTAAATTAAATTTTCGATACGTATCATCGTTAAAAGATTAAAATTAAAAGGGTCCTTTTTTAGGGTGAGGCACTTCCATCTAATTTTATAATTTTCAATCCAAACTCGTTAATTTATATCTTTTGCTTATAAAATTAATAAGAACGAAGCAAATTTATATATTTTTATTCTTTGAAAATATGATATATTTTTGCTTTTCTAAATTTATTTCTTTTAAGTACATGTCCCATGAAATTACTATTTACATTCAGAACAATTATTTATATTTAATCTATTCCGATTAAAAATGTGACATCTATCTCAGATACCTAATACTTTTTAATATTGAGTACCATTACGCTTACGGTCGTTCAAACTCGTACCGATTTGCCGATAAATTATTTGTTCATAAATTAGCTATACACGCAACAATTAACCGCAAACGTCCAGATTGAAAGGTATGAAAAGAATTGGAATAATTCGACTGAACGCTTTGTTGGAATAACAAATATGTCGGTACAATTAATTGTAATGAAATTTTTACGAATTATAGGGAGATATCTTGATACAGTTTTAATAGTAAATTCACTGTGATTCTGTAAACTGATTTTCAGATTTGGCAAACTATGACATACGTTGCGTTTAAATATGAAAAAAGCTTGAACCCTGATCAAGATTCGTCCTTCAACCGTGGCATAAAATATGATTCTGGTATTTATTATGCATCTTTGGTTCATTTAAAATGATGAATTAACACGGATCCCTGACAGCCATACATTGTTTTTATCTTTCCCATGTTAATTAGGTGGAAAACAGTATAATTATCGAAACTTTGATGCAAGTACGAACTGTTTATACGACAATCAACAAGGTAATTACCTCAAGTTTTTCATGTTTAATTTTTCTGAAAATAAAACAAGCAGCTTACTGGTTAAACTCAAGATATTACACCGTTTAAACTTTACATTTTCGTACAATAATTATTTACGATCAACTTTTCTCTGCAGATACAGCGCAATGTACGGAAACTGTTACAGCAAGCGACTTGTTGAATTTCGCGAGGCAAATAGCTACAGGAATGGTAAAATACAGGGTGGCCCGTGACTAGTGTTGAAGCCGAAAATGGGGGATAGGTGAGACGATTTTGAACAACAATTTCCTTTGCAAAAATGTCGTATGGGGCTTCGTTTTTGAATTATTAAGGAAAAACACTGACCAACCACAGCTCAGGGTTGGGACGTTCGGACTAGGCTGGGTAAACGTGTTTTTAAAGGAGGAGAAATTTAATTAAAATCCTACCGAACAACAAATACAAATAATTACAAATAGTATCTACGCAATTGTTATCTCTAAGGATGGACTAAATCAGATACCTAAATCGAATTTAATAATCATTTGTACTCGTTGTTTAAAAAAAAGAAGGAATAAAATGTGGGAAGATGCTCACGGAATTTTTCGGAAATGAATAACGATTTCGCAATGAAAAGCCGACTGTAATTTTAGGAAAATTGGGAAATAATTTGAATTCGACTTACCCATTCACCTTACAGGTTGCCCCTATCCGTTGACAATGGTCATCGCACGTATCCTGACCAAGGAAGGACGAAGACCCCCATGACCCGGTCACTGAACACTTTTATCTATTACAAAATTATTTCACTTGACGATCCTTGACACTTTCACATTACAACAAACACGTTATTCCTTCCCCGACGTAAGTTTATTACGCGGTCAAATTTTTCGGAAAAAACTGTGAATTTACACGATACATTTTGTATTACGCGATACAAGAAAAGCTACGTAAACAACGTCCCACGACAAGTATTCCGTCCCCTCGTCGACCGGCTACTGCCCTTCTACCGATTCGTTTCGCGTAGTTCGTTGTTTATTTTTTCTTCCTCGATGATTTGATCGAACGTGACAACAGTCGGCCGTTTTCGGGAACGGTTACGTGTTTCTTAAACACGCACAATAACAACCTGTTAAGGGTCAACAATCAGAGAACGAATGACGTGTTTATATTGTAATATGAAAGCGACACTTTTGTGGTGGATAAAAGGGTTCAGTGACAGAGCCGTGAACATCTTCCCACATTTTATTCCTTCTTTTTCTCAAACAACGAGTACAAATAATTAATAAATTCAATTTAGCTATCTGATTTAGCCCATCCTCAGCAATAACAGTTGCGTAGGTACTATTTGTAATTATTTGTATTTGTTGTTCGGTAGCCCAACAAAATTAAAAACGCGTTTGCCCAGCCTAATTCCAACGTCCCAGGTCAAGGTTTTTCTTTAATAATTTAAAAACGAAGCACCATACGATATTTTTGCAAAGGAAATTGTTGTTCAGAATCGTCTCACCTACCTCCCATTTCCGGCTCCTACACTAGTTACGGGCCACCCTGTATATCTTTTTTTTTTAATTCATTATTAATTATCTCTATGATCAACTATCAATCATCAATCGTGAACTGTGAATTGTCAGGTATCAATGATCAATCATTAACTATTCAATAACTAATGATTCTTTATATTTTTTAACAAAACGTTTATAGGAGTTTCTATCATCGAATCGAATAGTACACCGTGATCTGGCCGCGAGGAATATATTGGTGTGCGCGGACAGGATCGTAAAAATATCTGATTTTGGCCTGAGCCGTGACGTTTACGAAGAAAACGTGTACAGAAAACAGGGAAACGGCAAATTGCCTGTAAAATGGATGGCGATCGAAGCTTTAACCCATCAAATTTACTCGACTCACAGCGACGTGTGAGTTCCGTCTAGTTATAAAGAAAATTATTAACTATTTCAAATTCAGTACGTCCTATGTAAAGGTTTTGGAGAATTTGAATCTTTTGTGGTCGAAAACCGGAATATACCCAACATTCCTTAATCATTTATAGAACAGCATTGTAGAACAAAAAAAAAAGAAAAAGAATTAAATCATGGAAAATTTACATTTTTTGAATTCTAACGTGATAATTTAGTATAATATGGATCAAAAAGTTAGGTGGCAAATATACTTTTCAGCAATCCCCATGCCTGCGATTTATACGCATTGTTTTCAGTCTTTTGATACTTATCCTAATTTTGTTGCGCTATATCAGTTTCTCGTTTACGATGGCGAAATTCTCTTGCATAAACAAGCGGTCAAGTTTTGTATTTATTGCATTTATTGGCGTTGAGCTCTAGGTTCCAAATGATGTATGTATCTCTGTTAGATTTTTCGACCAGTTTCTTCTTTTGGATTATTATAAGTATACATACGACAAATAGTTTTGGCAGATCGTCTGTGTAAATATTGATTAAGATGGGGGGAACTGGCCATCCCTTGCTGTAGGAATTCCGTTATTTTACATTTTTTGGTCGAGAATCGAATTCCGTCCCAGATTAGGAAAGTTTGATCTTTGATCATATCATCCAAACGGGGAATTGTTTCTTTTTTTTTGTAGTTTAAAAAGGAGTCCCTCCTCCCCCGTTTAGCTAGACGGAATCGAAAGGCTTTATTCCAGGTCTTTAGCATTCATTTTTGGCCACGTGGTAGTTGAAAATATTCAAGATTTGCTTTCAAATAAATCTTTATAGAGAAATACAGACTTATTGTTCAGTATCAAAAATAGAAATTAATCAAACACTCACGATACATTAATTTATGTTCTAGATGGTCCTTTGGTATTTTGTTATGGGAGATCGCAACCATGGGTGCTGTTCCGTATCCTGGTATCGAAGCAAACGCCATTCTGAAGCTTTTAAAGTCTGGCTATAGAATGGAACGTCCTGTAAACTGTAGCGTGGAACTGTATGTACAATTTTTCATTCGTGAAGAAAAAGGAATCCGTAAATTAACCCCTTGTCTTATCGTATTATACTCGAGACTCACTCTCTGATTCGAACGTGACAAATTTGACTCGTATTTCTACTATAATAAAATATCTTTAGCTTAACAGAGAAATTTACAATTACTTTATTAAAAATTGTGCATTCGAATATTTTATATATAAATTAGTTTATTATAATCATAATTCGATCAAGGATCATTAAAATACATATACTATATTAATTTGTGCCAATGTCGTGGGAATAAATATTTTACTCCGACTGGAAAGAATCATAGGGCAAGGGATTAAAACAAATTCAGTTATGTTTAATAAAAATTATGAACCTTATGATCATTACGTTTAAAAGCCAAAAAAAGGAAAAGAATTAACGCAAATTAATATTGTTCATGGCAGATACAACATTATGCTCTCTTGCTGGATCAGAAGACCGCAGAGCAGACCCACGTTCACTGAATTAAAAGAAAGCTTGGACAAGCTGCTTTCTCATCATTCGGACAATAAGTACTTGGATATGGACAATATTATGTCCGAACCTGAAGATTATCAAATACAATAATACAATTACATATATTAAATATTTTTATGAATATTAAATACGTGTATTAAATATTCATAATTATTTTGTCATGTGGTATGGTTTCTGTATTGCCGATGCCGGAAGTTTAATTAATACACGTATTTAATATTCGTAAAAATATTTAATATGTAAAGAAAATATGATAAACTTTGCTTTTAGCTTTAATAAATACTTAAGGGTCAATTTTGAAGTTGGTGAAATTATTCAATTACACATATTAGATATTTTTATCTGTGTTAATATTCATAAAAAATATTTAATACGTAATTGTATAATTGAATAATTTGACCAGCTTCAAGATTCACCGTCAAGTATTTGTTAAAGCTAAAAGAAAAGTTTATCATATTTTCTTCTTTTCATTTATGAAAAATTAGTGATATTACAATAATCTATTAATATTGCAGTATTGTAATAGATAGTGCATTAATAATATTAAAAAAAAATAATAAAATAAAAAAAATACTGAACGAATTATTACTACCTTCTCTTTTTCGAAGTCGGTTAAAAATAAATAATCGTTAACAAGGAATAACTGCGGCATCCATCTGGAAAACACTCTGCAATTCCCGACCCACACAGGTTGAAAAACACTGTTCTACTTGTCAGATCTAATTGTACCATGTGCAAAATCATTTATTTTCTAGTTATACGTACAATAATCTGTGGCATAATTTCTTTACGGTCGAGTAATTGTATCTGTGTCTGAGTTCTAAGGCTCTGTCATATATTTATTCATACAAATTACTCGACACCATTTTGTTTCGTTATTTACCTCTCTATTATTACAATCGATCGTTTCTTCGTTTTCTTTATTTTAAACTATACAATCTTTCAGCAATGATTTTTCTGTCTAAATGAAGGATCTAATCGACGAATGAAACGTATAAGAAGAGGAATCACGTCGGAAACGGAAAAGATCTAAGAGGAACTTGGTTGTCCGCCTTTTGCTATGATTGCAAATATATACATATACATATATATCTCGCTAAAATATATCGTTTAAGAATACTAGAAATTGATATGAATGAAAAAGAGGAACTTCCTACCTATGGAATTGGCTCCATTAGATAGATCCTCGTTTTTTTTCTCTCTATCTCTTTTTTTTTTTAGTATCACCGAGATTTTAGCGCTTTTATCGATCTCAAGCGTAGAAAAAAACGATTTATAACAAAGTACAATTATAATATACATATATATATGCGTGTATAATATACTGTATAACTTTTCAAGAGTAAAGAACATACACACTGCGTCGAAGTAATGAGTAAACGTTGTGCTAAAAATGTATCAACACCTCCATGAGATTATACTCGACTAAAAATATTTTATAATAATTTCGTTCGATAAATGGGCGTAACATTTAGGAATTATCCAGATATTTCTTGGAAAGTTCGCCGAGGAAAAAAGAAAATGATCGATATGCTGTAATCATAAAAAGTATCTAAACATTAACAAAAAAAAAAAAAGCTCTGTAAAGTGATTTTGACGGGAATTTCTTGACGTTCCTGAGGGAGAGACGAGAAATGCGATCGAACCATGAAGATACATTGTTCTGATACACATTGTACTGGTTTGAACTTATTTATGTAACGGTGGCTGGAGCAATAAAATCTCGTTGACGCATGGAAACCTAATCAAAAGTTGGACCAATTTTACAGATGTAGACAGGAAAAAGATTAGCCAAGTACAAAATGAAACGTCATTTAAGAAGAAAGTTTACGATTAACAGGGATGGATTTTGATTCAAAGGGGAATGTTCTTTTCTAGAAAAATTTGTTCAGTGATAGACTTTCATTGAATACTATCTTTCGCCACACGTTGTAAAAAGAATGACGCACCCCTACGTAATTATACAATCTGCCTATAATAGCGTAATAAAAAGTATCATTGTATCATAATAATCTTAATATAAATGTAAATTCAACAGAAAAAAAAAGAAAAAGAAACGTTTATTCGATTCATAAATTCCTTACTTTAAGGAGCCAAAAATCACAGGCAATATAGTCTTTATATCGGTACTCTTTCTACCGATAAGAATTTTCAGCACTGGCATTCTTGTTGCCTATTGTTTATTTATTTCTTCCTTTTTTTTTGTTTTTGTTTTATTTTTTTGCTTTCTTTTGCTTATGATACTATCTATATCAGATACTATCGTTTCTGCTAATTAAACTATCTTCTTTGTCGACTGGCGGTGGACAGACGGTCAGAGTGGTGCTAGGACCAGCTGTTAAATAACCAGCAGACACCGGTGTTCCAGCTACATTTTACAATGAACGTTAAGTGTAAGCATTTAATGCTATCATATATGATAGAAAAACAATAAATGTAACATCTCACCAGTAAGATACCCAGAATTGGTTGTGTTAGAAATAAACAGATCGTGCCGTTGATCTTTGTATTCTGCCCAGACACTTGACTTTTCCAATATAGCATTCACTTTTTCCCCCAACAACAAGCTTCTAGTCATAGCTTTCAATGCCTTGACTATCTGAGCTTTGGTTGTCGCGGGATTTTCTATAACATCCAACCGTCCCTCTAGTATATTTAACAAGTAAGGTACCATTTCAGCATCGAGTGCCTATGAAGACACATTAACATCGATGTAAAACAAAAAAATATATATATATAAACTATTGTACTATATTAGAAGTTTTATTTACCTGTTTTATTAGTCTGTCCTCATTAGTTGAAAACAGTCTGTTCAATGTTTCGCACGCTACCGCTATCATGTCCCGTCTAGATTGCATAGCATGTTTTAACGGACTTATACACTCGGTTTGACAAATTGACGATATACAGATCTGAAAAAATATATGACCGATCGTTCAATGTGAATCTTAGTAAGTACTGATTGAATTTAACGCGTTCAGTGTTTATATAAGGCAGAGCTGTGTAACTTCTTGCTCACGAGCAAACCCCTTCCGAGATATTCCCACTCCGATCGGCGGTGGAAGGACACGGGAGATCTCGTGCACGGTCGTCACGATCGGAGTGGGGATACCTCGGGAGAGGAAATTTGCTCGTGAGCAAGAAGTTACACAGGTCTGATGTAAGGGATATAAGTCGCAAAACTCACTTCGCTTGTGGCTAATTGATGAAGTATTAGTATCGAAGTTTTGTACACGGATGGTTGATTATTTTGCATCGCCATCTGTCGACAAAGCCTAGGTATGTGACCCAATGACGGAACCTGATCCGCCAAGGTTGGTTGTGCTTGAAGTAAACATACCAATGCTTGCGTCGTTAATTCCAACATATCCGACTATATATGTATAAAAAAAAAATTAAATCAGATAAGAGATTTCTATATAACATTACTGGCACTGACCTCTTGTAAGAAAAGTCGGTCATAGACAGTATTTTTATTGTTAAAGATTTTAAACATTTCACGTAAAATATTTTCAGATTTTCTGAATGCTTAAAATTGAAAATGACCTAGTTTGTCTATGAAGGGTTAAAATTAAAATGAATTATGCTCACATCGGTTTTCTCTTTAGACATGAGCGTCAACGTGGTATCCATAAGTTCGTTTAAAAATTCCTTAGGTTTCCTAAGAGCCCAGGCAGGACTGGCTATAAATAATCTAAGATATACACCTCCTACTACAGGTTCATTTGTGGCGATATCGATATTATTTTGAGTATCAGGTAACTTTAATATTGCGTTAGGGTTTCTTCTTTGCAGCGTGTAGTACCTGACGGATGTTGTTACGGTAAGTTCGGGTATTTTCCTCGATATTATTATTAATCGTTTAAAATAACACTGATACGTACTCGTCTTTCAATTCAGTTACGATCCTCGAGACTCTAGCTTTGGCGATGTCGTCCCAGATCAATTCAGGATTCTCGTGTTTCGTTTCGAACATATGTACACATTGTTTGGGAGCATCCCTGATAGCTTCGCTGAATAATCTAGGCAAGAATTTGGACAGGTCTAGTTTCACTTTTGGCCCGGCTAATTTATCAGAGGACATTTTACCAAGCAACTCCGTAGCTGTCTCGCGTATCTGAGTGTTACTTGAATTACAAAACAGATCGAGAACGTATACAACAGCTCCTGAAATTTTCATACATTTTGACTCGAAATAGCTAACCTTCCCGATAACGTGAAACTTCGGTTATGTTTATATTCACCTTTGGATAATGCATCTTTCACGATCTTCGTAGAACTCATTAATGCGTACAACGTTTCAAGTATAAGTAGCTGACACTCTTTCAAAGTATTCAAAGCTAATAATAAATGTACCACGACTTCATTCGCCGCGATATCATCAACGCATTCCTGATTCTTCGTAACGTTACTAATTACCTCGAGCGCACTTTTCTGAATCAACTTGAAATTATTACAACTTAAAAGTTCAAACAATAATCTGAAGTGTCCTATACATTGCAATTCGATCCCTGGATTATTTTTTATTACATTTCTCAACGCTTCCAGGGACATAACAATATGTTCCAATTTCTCTTGATCCTTTTTAGTCAACGCTATATTTTCCACAGATGATATAAATTTCGTTGATTCAGATAAGAAGTCAAGTAAATTGATGGTAAAACTTTTTGGATTCTGAAAATTGTTTATAAGTATTTATATGAATTTTTTTTTTTTAACGAAAATATGTTATTGTGGAGCCTGAAAGTACCTCAATCGGGAAATTGGGTTGTTCATTGTATATTTTCACAAATATTTCTCCGATAATAAGTTCACCGGCATGAACGCTGTATTTAAAATCGCTGAAATCATGTTCGAAAATTTCGCCACCGTTCAATCTCTCTTGCCGTTTAATTTCCAAATATTCGTTTAATTCAGCCCTGGTGCCGTTATCCCAAATTAAATACGGGTTTGAGCAATTAGAGTTCAGGATCTTCAATATTTCCTCTGGCTTGTCTTTAGCCAGATGCCTCGCCAGATAAGGTGTCAATAAACTTTCCAAGGCAGCGACCGTGACAGGATTGACGGGCGTTTCATTTTCTCCCGTCATGTAACCACCTAACCTAGCACAGGCTCGAACTGCCAGTTTAGCTAAATTATTCGCCACTTCCTGACGGTTCTCGTTCTGGTTTCTTTCAACACCGCCCTCTTCCAGTGTGTAATCGTAATTGAACATAAATAACAACAAATGCCACAAAGCACCCGATTGTAGTAGTTGCATTTGCAACACGCTGTCAGTTGCAAGAGACGAGACACACTCTGTAGCCACTGAACATAACTTTGTTAAATGCTGTAAAGAAAGGAACATGTACACATTATAATTTTACTTCTTTTCTTTTTTCTTTTTTTTTTTTTTTAAACACGTTGAGTGCCACAGTGAAAACGAACGTATGTAGTGAGACGCAATAAAATCCTAATTATTAAGGATGCAGTCAGTTAATTTTCAAATTTAACCTTTCAATTTGATAGCCAGTATTTATTTATTTTATAGTTCTTTTTGTTAATTATTTGACTGTAAAAAATTTCGGGTACCGGTCTCACCAGTGACCCCCGTGGCAGTCAATGTGTTAATGGTGGTCGATGGAGACGCGTAATACTA
The DNA here is from genome assembly GCA_943735885.1 of Stelis phaeoptera. NCBI lineage: Eukaryota > Metazoa > Arthropoda > Insecta > Hymenoptera > Megachilidae > Stelis > Stelis phaeoptera. Next base: position 4,235,677 of record OX030939.1, on the reverse strand, counting down.
ACCTTGAAATGTAAAGTTCTACAGAGATCTTTGACCAACTGCGGTAGTTCGATGATTCTATCTTTGCAGCCTCTAAACGATCCGGCGACCGAGAAACATCTAGTAATATGCATGCACACTTGTACCGCTATATCGTTAGGTTTGCTCGATTTATTTAAAACAGAAACACATCGCGTGTAAGCCTCTAACAGAACGTCTAATCCCCCTTCACGGCGAAGTTCCTCCGCGTTCAAAGCGGAACACTGCACTGTATGATATGCAAGTTCGCTAGCGGCGGCTAGTAACGGTGCAGATTTTGAGAACAACTGTTCGTCGTCCGTTTCCAATTTGATCGTTTTGATTAATTGTGGATAACCTGCGTACTTGTAAGGTCTAAGCTCGTCGGAGTATCTATGGAAGAGAATGCTTTGTGTCCTTAAAATAAGCACTATGTTATCGGGATTTGGACCGTCGGTAGACCAACAGCTTCGACTGCATAAAAATTCGTACGCTTGGTTAACGGCCTCGAATTTATCCTGCGAACAGGAACAAATTTTATAAATTTTTAATTACAGGATTTTTATATATTAACATCAACCGAAGTCAACGTACTCTGCCTTGTGGATTTTTATCAGGGTGGTATATTTGTGCAAGTTTATAATATGATTTTCTAACTTCAGCCTCGTTGTGTTGTTTTCCGTTTGTCAGCTGAAGAACTTTATAAGCTTCGTCCAGCGTCATTAAAGGTGGTTTCTTTTCCACTTCCTTTTTCCATGCGTCTAGTACGTCCTTTAGTAACCTAACCTAAGGATGAAGTACAATATTGTGAAAAATATTCTAGAAAACGGTGAAGAAATATTTGTGAGAGTACGCGTTCTCCCTAACTTACTGGTTCAGGGATAGGCCACTGTGGGAATTTGACGGTATCGCAGAGATGTCTCAAATAGAAAATTTGACAGAACAATTCTTTCTCTAACTCTGGATACCGTATAGCGGGTATAGCAATGTACTGATATCTGGCCATAGTATGGCTTCTTAATTTTGGAGAGAAATCTGCGATATGAGTCGCTATTTTTTCGATAAGCATCCTCCTCATTTCGGCGTTCCAAATGGCTTCCGGTGTATCGTAATCACCGAGAAATATTTGCGCGAATTTCTCTGCTCCATGATTCTCTAAATAACTAACCATCGCATCGGGTAAAAGTTGTCCGAGAATGCTTCGTTGCATAATATCCGACGACACATTCTATGAAATTGAATGATAAACATACATAATGACTGATTCGTATTATCGTGATTAACACAAAAATAGAAACAAATATCCGACACTTACATCATCACTTCTGAAAGCTTGTTTTGTATGAGTTAGTTGTAAAAATCTCGCTATCGGTAGAACATTCGAACCGGTATACATTAATATAAAATAGAAGACACCAGTAAGATAAATTTTCGAAACGTCTGCATTGTCTCGCATTATTTCGCATAATAAAGTAGCTACCTTCTCAACTAAAACCGGATCAAAAGTTAATAAAAGTTGAACGATATGAGGTAGGCACTGAAGGTCAGATAGTAACCGCTTCATCCGCGGTAAAGGTCTGATTACTGCGTCATCGACATCTCTGCTTGGAAAATATTCACACATTTTGATTAAAATATTTAGAATTAAGGTTGCTAATTCACTTTCGTTTATTACTGGTGTTCCTTTCGCGACTAACGTCCACTTCAACTGAGGAACTTGCGAGATCATTCGCCATCCGTCCAACCCTTGCGCCCAGACTTTCGTTTTGTACGTAATCTGATTCGTCGAGTACAATTCTTTTAAGTCTTTCAAACTGATGGGACCTTTTCGATGATCCCCATCGTTATAGTACCATTCTTTCTCCATGACTTGCTGTTGCTGCGGGCCTGCTTCTATTACATTGGTTTGCGTAGGTATAACAGCGCGAGACGTGTGCAAGTGGGCCAACGTTAAGAGATCTACCAATGTGCGTACACCATTTTGATCCATTATATCTTTTACGTTTCTTCTATGCAGTATAAGTTTATTTATGAACATAACTAGCCTATCACGTTCCATTCTATCCGTACAACGTTCCAGCATTCCAACAATATATTTTGTATCCGAAAATGGGCCGATATCTTCGTAATATCGTTCATATACTATAGTCATTGCTTGCAAGCAAAGGCACTTCATTTCAACTTTTGTCGTTAATATGAATCTATGGTACAAGTCATTAAAAAATTCATACCTATAAGAACAAGTGATAATTCGTTATTCTATAATGCACAATATAAATTCAACAGATAATATCATTGTACACGTACGATTTCCTTATTAGACTGTCTGGACTATCTTTCTCCAATAAAAGCCTCAAATAGTAATCGCCGATTTTCACTTCGTCCGACAAGCATTGGTACTGTACTTCGAATTCTCTGTGATTCCAGGCAATTAATGTCCCACCCGATAAATCTTTGTCAGAACAGAACGCGCGAATTTCATTTTCAAGCGCGGTTCTTAGCTCCTCGCGAGTTTTGTGGTTCCAAATTAAATTTGGCAGTGAATGGTCCTGATTAAATTTATAGTAAAACAAATTCCAGTTCGCTTCCGACTTGATCCTCTCCCTTCGTTTCCGCAAAACTATGGGACGCTCTTTGATTTTCTCTTTACGCTCGATACCGATTCTGGCCCCCCAGTGTTGAAGAGCATGCTCAACGTGTTTCTCAACTACGCGCATCTGACGCTCGATCGCGATCCATTGAGGACTTTTCTTATTTTTCGATGCGTGATCTATAGCTATCTTTAAATTGTCACGGTTGTTCAACCTCTCCTTCTCGAGAAACGAATCGGGCACTTTCTCGTCGGAGTCTAAGTAATTTAATAAACCAATAGGCTGTACAAACGCACAATGAACACAAACTTAGCTATTTTCATCCGTTCGTTAATTAAATGAAAACGATATTATAAATTCAATCAATAACGTTAATTTACCATGATCCTTTTCAACAGGCCCATAGCTGTAGGGTGTCCTGTGACCCAAAGTCCTACAAGATGTCTACATAACTGCCTGTGTGTTAACAGTCTACCATCGGTACCAATAGTAAAAAGACTATTTAACAGATGCCTTGGTAAAGCTCCCTCGGCGAGAGCGAGTTCTTGCATTTTTGCCGCGACTTCCGGTGCCCCTTCCTCGATAATCGCTCGCATTATTAACCCGGCACCTTTGACAATGGCTAGCGACGGATGTTGGAACAATTTGAAAAGAGACCTTCCTCTTGCAGCAACCATTTCCAACAAGTTGTCAAAATGTTTGCCGTCTGTAGTTTCGCTGTATGGTACACACAGAGCAAATGTTAAAAGATCAAGCATGGCAGACACTACCAGTGCACCTGTGCCATGATTCTGAAATATTAAATAATAATAATAATAATATAAAATAACAAAATTATGTCTAGAAAGAGAGAAAAATAAGAATTTAAACACTTACGATATGATTAATCCACATATCCAGCAAACTTTCCAAGAATTTATTACTACTTAGGAGGCTACTCTTATTTAATTGTTCTTGCCTTAGATCACAATCATCATGCATCGGTTGCATAAGAGCACAAATGCAATCAATAGCAGCTTGGGTTACACCGCAATCTTGCCTTTTCAATGCTTTTACAACCTTGTGTCCGATAGCTTCCCTAAATCCAGGGAGGGTTGTAAATGCAGTGAAACCAATTTTACTAGCAACCAATCTTCTTAATGCATGAAACTGTGCTTCTATTTCACTGTTTGTCTCTAGCTCTTTATTAACCAGTGCATTTAAAGCACCAAGAATAATTTTATCTTTATTTTCAGTAAAAAGACCCTGTAAGTAGTTATTCATCATATGGTACACTTGAAGTTGTACTGTTGTTACAGTCCATTGAAGCGGTACAACAGCCTGGACAAAAAAAAAAGAAAATATCTTCTCAGTTTGCTAGGCTATCTATTTATTAATAATAAAAAATATATAAGTTCGTTGTACAATCAATAATTTTCTGCGTAACAAAAAGAAAAACAAAAACGAAATCTATTAAAACGAATAAGGTAAACCATAAAAAAAGTTAATTAAACACAAATAGCTATGTAGTCATGCCCTAGTATCCATGGTTTCGTTTATTCACAAACTCGTTTGACCTCTTAGGGTTTTAATAAGGTCCAAGGGAAAAAAAGAATGAACTATAAATTCACAATGTAGTTTGCAAAACACTTTATTATTACTTTATTTAATATTACGTTAATAATTTATCAAATAAGTGTTCAATATTATCTGCAGATTCATGTAGCTCTTGGAATATAATATCCGCGGATACGGAGGTCCAACTGTACTTTGTTTACTTTATGGATCTATATTAATGGATCTTAATGTACCATCGCCGCTTCAATGTACTGTAGTATTATTGTATACCTTTACGTAATAAGTACAGCAATTTAAGACTACAGTTAACGTTATATATGTGTATAATATCAAATGTATTAAATATGTCTTACATCTTGCGTAACAGAATAATTAAGACCGCTGTAGGGAATGTTTGCGTTAAATCTTTCCAAGATTTCAGCAAAGGTACGCCCGCTCGGTGGTTGTTGAAGAAACTTAACATGAGATGTTTCAACTTCTTCATCGACAGGTAAGTTAAGAGGACCAAGTCGTTTCCCTCTAGTTATTGGGTACATTCTAACATGAACATCTCTATTACCAGATGCTCTAACTCCATCTAATAAGGAAGCTAATAAAGAATCTCTGTCTGTTGCTGTATAACTACGTGTCTGACCATTTAGATATTGTATAGTAAATAACTGTGGATTTTCATTATCACGGATTAAAGCAAAAACATCTGATAAGGGTCTAAGAGTACAAACATTATATGTCTGAGGATCTCTCTCCAATAAACAGGTATCCGAAAGACAAAGAGTTCTTCTTTGAGGATCTATATGTCTAGATGAATATTTGTGAACTGTAAATTCTGACACACTTGTTATGTGTTCATCCCCACTAAATTTGCCCAATCTTTGAGCAGTAAAATCATCCAGTTTGATTGCTTCCTTCAAAACTTTTATACTGATACCTAAGTTATTCAGAGCCGATTCCAGCAGCTTTTTTTTAATTTCTTCCATATGTTGGGAAGCGAAAAGGTGTAAACGTCCAAATCCACCACATACAATTACAAATCCATTAGGGTAATCTTTCATTGTGGCAATTCCTTCAAAATCTTTGTAACAATAACTGGCCAACACCATATTGGTTGCTGGATCTAACTGGTCAAGACTATATGGTGTGACTTCTAGTACAACCGGTAATCTTGTGTCAGACCAATGATATTTATAAGCTTGATACCTCTAGGAAAAGTAGAAATGTTAATTTTATAAAAACATGATACTTAATTAAATTACTTTACAAAACAGATGAAGTAACATCACATTTATTAAAATACTATTTAAACTTATTCAATTATAATACAATTTCCAGTGAAAATGATTAATAGTGATGGAAGATATTATATGTTGATCATGCAAAAAATTGTGTGCACGTGTCAGTTATGTAGATAACACGCAATGATTAGCTACTATCACATCTAAAGCCTGCATTATATGGTAACCATATGGTTAAGTTGATAAGAGCTTCGATTAAATTTCAGTGACATTAACTCCAGCAGGCATTATACACATGACGAACATAATGTTTCAACTCACCAAAATTTCTTTAGGTTTCTCAACAAATTGATTTCTATACTTAAGAGCCTCGGTTAACAAATGAGCTCTGTATTCTGAACTAAATTTCATATTGTCAATTTTACGCTCTTTACGCATTGTTATACTAAATTCATAAGAACCCAATTGATTTCTATTTGTTGGTTGCACGCTTATAAAATCTGAATATTCCCATTTGTTTGTGACTTCTAATGTAGTGGGATTATATGTTGTAATACCCATGGATCCAATAGAAAAAATACGTTTATACCTATTAAATAAAAATGAAATATCATTTTCATCTTGATACGTGACAAGAATTACTATAAAATGTCTAAGATACATTTATGATATTTGACAGACATAATAAAGCATCTCAAATAACAATAAAGGTTACTCAATACATCCAACATATATATTTAACAGAAGGATTATTTGAAATTGTTATTTTATTATTTTTATTAATAATACTATTGTATGATACACTAAGTTTTCATATAATTTTATCAGCCTATTTTAAATTCGTACAAGTAAAAATGTATACATTCTATAACTGATAACTTGTTGATCTTTTGTATATAACTAACTGAAACTCCTAAATCATATGTAATTTTACTTTTATTGTTTATTATAGTGTTAACTATAAATTGTCATGTTATACTGTACAAATTTAACAAAATATTTGCACATGTTTTTTACATCTAAATAATTTCCACTTACTTCCCCTTCCATGAATGTTTAGTGACCAGAAAGCATGCCACATCCTGGTTATCCTTTATCGGCATCATTGTAACATGTCCTGACAATGTAATGTGCGTGCTATTTCGGATAATGTCTTAACAAAACACGGGTTATTGTTTGTAAAAGATGAGTGGCGTAGGAGGAACATTCGCATACGAATTGAAAATGTAATCATACGAAAGTCATCTTGATTATGGTAACCACGACAAACACAAAGTACGTATCGACCACGTGCACGTTGTTTATCTTCGTCGCGTAGACAAATAATAATTAGGCACTATTTAATTGCATTTTACCCGACAAATGTCATTTTCAACGGCTCCATCGGACTGGGAGCGGCCATGATGCTCGGGGGTGTTAACGAACAGCTGTTTCCAGATGGCAGAGTGATCAGAACAAAAAATTTCATTTATTTACGTATGAAATATATCGTACGTATGCTTCGTGTTTCTCGCTTGGGCTAATTACTTTCTATTTAACGGTGTTTTATGTTCATCGTTACAAAAAGAAAGAAAATATATTATTCGAAAGGCAACAAGCACGGTAAAAACTTAAGAGCGCTCTGAATAAAAATACAAGTAAAGCTGCTGATACATTCGTTCAAATTATTAGACCAATTAGTTACATTTATTTGTGTAATGCTTATATGTCACGCAATAATTGAAAGTACACTGAAAGATGTAATAATTTGGATGCATATTTAAAGAGATTTTGAATTATTCAGCAGTTTAATTTGTAATGGAAATGTACATTGTATTGCATGCACGTATTAACTTTATTTACATAATTATAATTTGTACAATACTTATTTCAATTTGATTTGTAAAATTGGGGACTTTGTATATAATGCAATTTGCACATTTTATATATTATTGTTTGGAATAAGGGTTATGTAAAATGAGTTTGATATACATATATTCTGTACATTTTATTGTGTTTTACAAAAAATTTTAAATATATTATTGTGTTTGTTTTAGAACAAAAGATAAAAGATGCTAGAAAATGCACCTAGTGAAAGTGACGAAGGAGAAATAAAGTCTGATTTTGAAGAAGACTTTCAGCATGAATTACATGATTTTCCTCATGTTTTAAGGTTTATCCAACGAATGCGTGATCATATAAAGAAACAAAACAAAAAAATTACTAAATTAAGAAATAAACTTAGTGAATATGTAAGTTATATTTTTTATTCTGCTTATATATTTCTTTTATTCTATTCTGTGTTATCTTTTACACTCAGAAAAACCAAAAATTATGTCAAAGTAAAACTTTGATCGATTATGGGACTCAAACAAATCCTTTGGGACATGAAAAAGAACCTGATATTTCACAAAATTGGAGTGCTAGTGTTGATAAACCTTCAGTAAGTATTGTAGACCAAGTTAAAGAAGCAGCTGAATCAGCTTTGCTACAAACTGGTTTTGTTTATGAAGAAACATCGGGTTTATATTATGATTACAACAGTGGATATTATTATGATGCAGTGAGTGTTTATCGTAACAACAGAATTTTAGTTTATTCGTATAATAATAGTTAACCTGATAAGACAAAAAAGTATATTTCAGAAACAAGGTTTATATTATGATGGCAATTCGGGTACATATTACTATTATGATGAATCTAGTGGAACATATCAGTATCATAGCCAAGCACAGGTAACTGGAAATGAAGCAGCTTCGCGTGCACAAAGCAAGAAGGAGCAGAAGGCTAGAAAGGCGACGAAGGTTGAGATTTAAGTTACTGTTATGTAAAATAATTTTCAAAAGGGATTGACCGTAGATGGATTTTTTTATTTCAGGTTTTGGATGACATAAATGAATTAATAAATGGACTTTCAAACATATCAATTGAAAAATACAGACGTCAAGCTCTAGGTAATTATCCTATGCTTTTAATATGCACACATGTTTCTCTTGTAGGATGAGGGGAAAAAACGCAAACTTGCTAAAACACAAGAACAATCAGAAGATAATGAACTTGAGGAGGGTGAATGTACAAGCGACGATAACGACAGCAGTTGTAATGACGTTACTCCAGAATTATGTACTAGTAGTGACAGTGACCATGAGGAAGACCAAGGTTTATTTTTTATTTGTTTTTTAAAATCCATTACTTGCTACAGAACCGTGACATGTCATTGACTAACATTGTTTTCTTACATATTGATTGCAATGTAATTAATAGAAGTAGCATACAGTTATAAGTATTTGATAATTAGATAGAATTCGTTTTATTACAGATTTAGCCAAAACTTATCCACCATGTATGAGAATTATAGTTAAAGAAACCAATTTGCCGAAGTTAAAAGTTGGAAATCTTTTTTTCGTTGCTTACACGGGTGGCTCCGTCGGTCGAGAAGGTGATCATTCTGTTGTCATACAGGACATAAATGTCAGTAAAGTAAGTAGCTATAAATAGCAGCCCTACTGATCGATCAAAGATTGTACAAAATTCTTACGTTTTAGCATCATGCTCGATTTGTGTATAATGAAGAGAAACGGATGTATGAAATCGTAGATTTGGGATCAAGAAATGGCACGTTTTTGAACGGAAAGAGACTGTCCGTAGCAAAGCAAGAATCCGAACCTCATGAAGTTTCACACGGCTCAATCGTACAAGTTGGTACTACGAAATTATTGTGCCATATTCACAATGGGAATGAAACTTGCGGCCACTGTGAGCCGGGGCTCGTTCAACAAAATAATAACGCAGAAGAAAACAAAACCTCCAAGAAGGAACTTCACAAACAAGAATTAAAACGATTGAAACATAAATTTGGCATTGAGAAGGATAACGTTGCGACTGCTAGTCAATTGGCATCAGGGTATCAAGACAGAGCGCAAAGCAGAAGACAGTGCATCGGTTCGTTGAATCATCATGCGAAAACACAACACAGTTCGGTGGACGTGTAAGTAATCGTTCGTAAATTTTTAAATTATTCAAAATATTTATCCAATATTATTTTATAAAACCTTTCCCGCTATAATTTTTGTTTCTATTTTGTTTTAGCTCCATAGCAAAAGATAATAAAGGATTCAAATTGTTATCAAAAATGGGATGGACCGAGGGGCAATCGTTGGGGAAGGAAGGCGACGGCCCGACTGAACCGGTAAGTCTACTTTTTTCCCTTCGTGGTTAACAATAACAATCGATTCATCCGAGACCAGAGTCTCGTTATAAGACAATCTCCAGCGGTCAAAATGTTTCTTTCAATTATGACACATGGACCGTTCGGTTCTTTCTTTAATATCAACTTCCTTACGGGATACACGTGATGTTTGTCGTGAGTCTCAAACGTGTTGGAGCAGATGCCAGATGCCGGCGGTACGTGAACGTCGAAACGTTAGTCTACGCGTATTAGCGTGGCCAGGAACCCGATGACGTCAATCGGCAATTGCGTGCACAGGACGTTCGTCGTTTCGCGTTTTGCCCGGCTGGTGTCGGCGGTACTCGTCGCAGCACGTGTGTCCGCTGCAGAAGATGCATACAAACACGGCGAGGGGCTGGCTTAACCCGGGCCACTAATTAGCCGAACGGTTTGGTCGGTCGCGTCGCTGCAATTCGCAATTCGGCCTCGTTCGCCTTTTTCTCCCATGCGCCGCCAAAAAGAAACTATGCACACGTTGCATCTCACCCCCTGTGTCCGTGTCTCTTTCTGTTCCTCGCTACCCTCTCCGACTGACCTGTCGCATACTACACGTGCGTGTCCGCACACAAGCGTAAACCGGTGCCGCAGACACGGCTGCGCGAAAAAGCCAGACGGCAAGCTGGTCCCGGGCTGCTTACACTCTCGTCCGGCCGCATCACATTTCGACGGCGACGAAACGAGCGCCGACGGCACGAGCAGAGCATTCGTATGATAACGAGACATGAAACAGCATAGCAGAGAAGGGGTTACCGCGGGGGTGGCGAGACGAAAACAGGAGCAACAGAGACGAGGAGAGAGAGCTGCCCTCGGGTAATGAATGCAAATGTATTGAAATCCAAATCATTATTTTGTCTAGACGCATCGTATGCTCTATTGCACTCTCCAAGGAGAGGGGCAACACGGCTTGCGGGGGTGGATTAAGGGGGAGGGAGGTTCGGCGAAAGGGGAGCCTCGTTGTTTTCTCGTGTCTCTGTGTAGCTTGAAGCACGTCTGCTAATTTGCTTTTACTTTTATCCCTGTGATGTCCGACGTTTTTCTGGCGAATTTGCCTGACGTCTCCCCTCCCGCTCCGTTGCAATCATCCACCCTGATCCTGGTGGGTGTCGTTTCATTGCGAGCCACGTTTTCCTCTTTTTTGCTCGTAAAACACCTTCGGTTTGACGTGGCTGTCGTAGGGTAATGCGTGTGCGCAACTTGATTCCTGTACCAAAGGCGGTATTTTTCTGTGTTAACGAATGTGAAGTAATTAATCTATTTCCATTCTTACGGAACAGGAAGAAATTTTAAAGGTATTAAAGGTTAATCACGTTGTTTATAATTTCTGATTAGATATTATTAATAATACGTTCTCTTTTTATTTTCATTCATCATTTTATTCTGTATTGGTGTTTGTCTGAATTTTGTTGTCAATATTATGTTCGGTAATGAGAAACTCTCCTCACAGATTGAATTGTATGATGAATTCTATTTATTCGTTGTGTGTTGTCACTTGGAGTTGTTTCTTTTGCAGAAGATCGCAGTGAAAAGTCAATACAGCTTGATTATTTTAATACATTTTTGATTATGATTAAATCAATATTTACATAGTTTTATAAACACCAAATTAATTAAATGATTTAGAAATTATTGATATACGATATACATGAGGGAGACACTCAATTTCTTATTTTTTAACCGACTTCGAAAAGGAGGAGGTTACTCAATTCGATGTGTATATTTATTTATTTATTTTTGTTTTTCTGTCGTGTGAACTCTGTAATTGCATAAATGAAATTTTCGCTGGTACAGCACACACGGGTAGACATTATCACAAGATTGTGTGTTCCGTTTTAACATTCGTTTAGAAAAATGTTATTATTTTTGCAATGGGATAGTTGACAGGTAATACAGAAAAAGAATTTAACTATACTAGGTACTGCCGTCGGATGTCGGATTACCAAATGTCCAATTTTGCAGTTGTGTATTTTACATAGCTCTCGTTTGTCTAAAAAGGCGCTTCGATCGATTCGGAGAAGGTCCCGAAGGAGTCTGCCTCCTTAATAATCGATTATAAAAATGATTACAAAATGATTACTACTCCAGCACTAACTAGATTCTATGGATTTCTGTCAACAGTTCTTCAAACGACAGACATTGCAATCTTTTTTGTTTTTTTTAACTTAAATTTTTCAACTTCAGAGATATATATTTTAAAAAGAAGAATCCACATCGGTCTACATTCTGCATGAATCAAAATAAAATAAAACAAAGCTCTCGAGGTTGATTCGTTCAAGCTCGCTTCTCACCGGGTTGCTTTATTTCACGGTCGGTTGTTGCGATTTTACATCGACCTCCTGTTTTTACACTCCTGTTTCCTGTTGGATCCGCATGATCTACAATCGTAAACCATAGAAACACGCTAGGCAATCGTGGAGGATGGATAAAATAGGACCGTGGAGAAAGGTGCTGGTCGAGAGCGAGTTCACGTTCCGTTCGAGAGTTCGTAAAGTTAGACATTGTAAAGCCTTTGGAATAACGATTGCCAGTAAACCACTGGAATACCATAAAACATAGAATTGTCGCAAGGTATGAAAGTGCCGTTAGCAGGTGCGTGTCCTATCCGATCGAATAAAATCTCGCCAGATTCGTTTATTTAAGTGCTCTGTCGACGTGAGTGCTTTTATTACCTGTTCGCTTGCAAAAAAAAAAAGTTTTTACATTTCTATCCTAGGAATCAATTATCCGTGAGATTCAGACACGTAACTCATAAACATTGAAATAATTGACTTATGAAAAAAGAATTTGTTTTTTATCTATTTAATATTTTGAGGAATTATTTCTTTTTCATTTTTATTAACATATTTTGTACGATTGCAATAGATTATAGAATATTATGCAAATTTTGGAGAAATATTTTTTGACGATATTGCAGTATGGTTAATTTGAAAAACAAAAGGATCATTATTCTGATTTTCTCAGTTTTCTTTTTCTTGATTACACTGTTTAATATGAATTAGAATTTTGTTCTATTTAGAACTTGAAGCACACTATGTTAATCGATAGCTTTCATAATAACATCGAAGAATTATATGGAACCAAATTATAATTTATATTAATTAATGTACTCGAAACTAGCACGAAATAGTCAATAAACAGTAGTTGAAATCTGGCAAAAATAAAAAATAGGATTTATTTTGAAAAATTTTTGTTATTCGAGGATCTATGGATACAATCATTTTACAGTACTGATAAATTATAATTATTTTATTATGATTTGTAAATTAAATCCTTAATGTGCATAGTAGTGCAAAAATTGACTCTTTATTTTTTTTTATATTATAAACAATGCTATGTTTTAATTTCCATAGTAGGATAGCATACCATTATCCACTTTTGAGTGCAAAATCTACTTTAGCTTCAACATAATCAGATTTAACCCTTTCCATTTGAAACAATTTAATTTTCCTTCTCATAGAATTACCTTGTCACTCTTGAACAATCCAATACCCATAGGATTTACTTGAAACTATAAAGTTCATTCGATCGTCAAAGGAATCGCAATCGTATCGAAATCGATGAATCGCGTTACAATTCGTTCGCCTCTTCCGGCGGGGCGCCCTTAAAAGTGCATCCGGAAACTACAACAATTTCATTTTATAGACTTTCTCGTATACCGTTCTGTTGGCGAGGCCATTCCACGGCTACAGAGCGACCATCTCCACGGTAGTGCTTTTTACGATTTACATTCATTTCCATATTGCATCTGCTTGCTTTTTTACAGTTCGCCGCGAGGAAAAACGTGATTGATTAATGACGTAATAAATAATCCAACGCAGCTCCACAAACGAATGAGAACTCGTGGCACTTCCATAAAACCGTTTCGTTGCAAAAAGCTTTCAACGATTGCTCTTTGACGAATAAAATCCTGTTCGTACACGTGGCAAACGAAAATCTTGCGTGGATTCATCTATATACAGCGCACAGATGCTTAATATATATAATTGAAAAATGCACCAAGAAACCATCATTAGATATTAATAGGTACATAGTTTTTATTGAGAGCGTTAGGAAAATTCTTGGCATGTTATTGAAATGTATTATCAGTCAAACGATTTTTATTAGCAGAAAGGCGAATTCCATGTCTTTTTGTTACGTTTAACATCATTCAGATTAATATTTCAGGTGATGTGTTAGCTATAACTTGAGAATATTCTTTCAATATTTCAATATCTGTGGATTGTTCGTTAAAATTTTCTTGTAAATAATACCACGAGGAATCTGTAGATTCTGGATAATTTTAGAACACCTTCTAGACGAAGAAAGTTAATAAGCAACACTAAGCTGTGAATTGATTGACTCCAACGAAGCATCAGCCATTTTGTAATAAGAATATCGATGAAGCGTTTATGCAGTGATTTTCGTTGAACCTTAAGCTTCAAATCGATATACTATAAGCGTTGTTTCGTACTACTTTTATGTCATCAAATCTTACCAGAATATCTATGTTCCGAAATCGAAAGCTGTAAATTGATCGTTGAGTCGCTATTTATTCTAATTGGGAATCATCTATTTTATATTAGGAATACTGATAAAACATTTATGCAGTCTAATTCAATAGATCGCATAGTTATTTTTTTGCTATCACGCCCGCTAATTTTAAGGAATCGTAAAAATGGAAACTAGAGAAAACGTGCTGATCGACGCTTACCTGCTCTCGGTTCTGTATCATTCAAAATACTTTGCATTGATCTCTATAACTTTGTGAATATATTCTTGAATATATTCATAAATTTTATGTCATAAAATTATGATGGAATTTATGTATTTCGAAATCAAAAACTGCAAATTGGTTGATTTTTAATTTGTTTTAAATTAGAATCAGCCAATTTGTATAAAGAATAATTACAAAACGTGTATGTTGCCATTTTCATCAAACTCCAAGCTTCAAATTGATGTATCACAAGTGGTATTTTGTGATACTTTTATGTCATCAAATTATGATAGAAGTTCTATTATATTTTGAGATTGGAAACTAATCTGATTAAGCCATTGTTTGTTTCAAAACAACACCGACCATTTTTTCTTAAGAATATTAATAAAATATTTACGTAATCATTTTCGTAAAATTCTAAGCTGTAAATTGATATGTTATAAGTGGTATTTCGGGATATTTTTATGTCATGAAATTATAGCAGTCTTCCCACGGTCGAAATCGGCCCACGGCGCAACCCAGTAATTTTCCCGATGTCAAAAGTCAAATTTCCAAGATACTGTCACGTGGGAACGCACATTCAATAATAATATCATCCCATGTCATTTCGAAAGCACCCTTATCCCTCCCGGCGGTCCTCCCCGCAGCGCGGCGACTCGCCGCGATCCTGGACAAGTGTTTTGATTCGCGCCACGTTCAACGACGGGATAAAAAAGTCAGTCGTGGCGGCTAAAAGTGAATCGTAGTTCTTGACTCGCGACTCTCCCGGCCTCCTGTTTGCCCGCCAAAACCTGTTGCTGCCGTCCTCCTTCGGCTCGTAACGTTGTCAGTGCGCTTTCTATTCATCCGCCAGCCACCTTTTTCTTCCGGCGAAAGCAAAAATAGTGGTAAGAAAAGAAAAAGACCGGACAGAATGCCGGCGAGACCGGGACGGAAAGGTCGGTCGAAGGAAAGAGGAACGACGACGGGCTGGAAGGGACGGCGAGACGGCAGAGGAAGGAGGTTCCGAGCGGAAGTTGTGCATCGAGTATACGTGTGCAGCCCTGGCGGCAGGTAGTACGATGGAACGCAAGGTCGTTTCGATATTATGTAATGCAGAAAGGCAAGAGAGTTCAAGGATACGGCGAGGATCAAGCTCGACCTCCCTCGGTTGGCCCCTCGAGGTTCCATTGTCTTCTGGAATTCGGGATAACGCCGGCAGATCATTGTCGAATACCGATGAAAAAAATATCCCCCCCTTCGGAGGATATATTGGACGATTAGTCTTGGCTCGCGTTTATTTATTTATTTATTTATTTTTATTGCAATCAGCTCGATTGTTCACGTGAAGAGGCTTTGTATGCTGTTAGACACGATAGGCTTCTCTGAGGAAAATGGTGCCGTAGGGGAAGGTATTCACGCTATTTGCTATAATACTAGAAAATTACCACACATGATGCCTAGGTTATGACTGGAGTAGGTTAAACATGGTAAGTTCAATTATTTCAAAACAAGTTAGTTAATTTGGTATAAGGTAAGACGGATGATGGGCTAGGTTGATCGTTGTGACTAGGCATAAATATCCAGTAACTTTCGAGTATAAGATAGATTATGAAATTTCCTTCCATCACATAATTATTTTTCCTAGGCATGATAATTAACTTAACTCGTCACCCGTTTTACCTGATTAATAAATTAACCAATTTGCTTTGGAGTAACTATTGAACTTGTAACATTTAACCTAATCCAGATCTAACCTGAACATAATGAGTGGTAATTTTCTAGTATTATAGGGTGGGGTACTTTTCTTTGCTGCACCATTTTCCCTAGGGAAACTTATTGTGCCAGACGGTGTATTTGTGTATTTTACATTCTGTTTCATAATAATCATGTTGTCTGGTAATTGTACGCGTTAATTTATTTGTTTGTACAATTATTCTGTTGTAAACAGAATAATAGTGTAATGTAATTAAATGTATAATCCCTCTTAAATTTCGATTTTGATATTTATGGAAAGATTGAAAACCACCGGCATAAGCTTATCCATTTAATCACAATAAAAATGATAGAAAATGCTTATTGTAATTTAATTTATGATGCAATTCTAATAATATGAAATCCAGTCATCGTGTGACGCATGCTTGTCATCAGGCTCATAGTGTATTCTCAAGATGAAGACCTCCACAACGAGCTTATTTTTCAAACAAGCTGGTTCATTTTAATTCCTTCAAGTCTTCGTATCTGTCCGAATGCATCTAATTCCAAAACAGTAGTACTATTTTCACTTTTTGTGTCCACTGTCCTTTTATACTATCCAGCTTTTTGTCCGTGAATTAAATCACTTCTTTACAAACAGAATCAATCATTTCTTACAAATTGTTAAAATTGTCGTTCAAAATAAGTTTTCCGATAATTTTAACGATAATTTTTATCGTTTAATACGTTGATCGTTATCCTGAAGTTGTTGAAAATTTCATTAACACGTTGACTGCCACAGTGAAAACGGACGTGTGTAGTCAGACACGTTGAAATCCTAATTATTAAGAATATAAGCAACTAATTTTCAAATTTAACCTTTCAAATCGATAGCTAGCATTATTGGCTTAATGATAACGCTATCCGTGGTTTGTTTCGTCATTTCTTTTGTTAATTATTTGATTGTAAAAAATTTTGGGTGCCGGTCACCGGAGACCCCCGTGGCAGCCAACGTGTTAAGCAATAGTTTCATTTTTGTCAAATTTTATATATTATTATTACAATATTTCGTTCTTTCTATTATTCATAATTTTACCTATCTAACACGAGTATTTCTAATTCAGTAAGTCAAAGAATTCCTTATAACGGGGGTACCCATAAAAATCACCTGATCCCAATTACACTTGACCCTAAAACAATCTATTTACAATACTTTTCATTTATAAACAACGAAAACCAAAATTAATTTATAAATTCAGTTACAACGTGCCATAAACGTGTTTCGTAGCAAAGTTCTGGTGTCTAAGCTTCTAAACTAAACATCAGATTGATTAATTCCAATTGCTATCCCAGAGACCACGCGATAGCTAAAGGTCAAAGTTTAACCAGGGGTTAAAAGCAAACTTCCGTTCCGTCCACGTTTCTCCCCGAATGCGAAGGATTGCTGAGCAAAGCTGTTCGTTTCAGCGTCGAACGATCTTCCCAGTCGATTCGTTTATCAATTTTCATTGAAGAACTTTCACGATCCGCTCCATTTATTATTTCTTCTATAATCGTGGATGGCCGTTCGAATAAATATTCGTCGACGTATTTATACGCGACGCGGGCTGCCAGCGTCTTCATCGAGAGCTTCTCGTTGTCGCGTCTCGGTCACGGTCGAACGGTACGAAGTTATTCGAAAAAATTTATTTCCAATCTTTCTCTACGATCTTCGTTCATTGCTATGCCGGTTTATGCAGATACGCTGATTTTTACCGGTTCTGATCGGCTTGGCACATCGCGTACTCCCCATCTCCATGCTCGAGCGCTCCCCAGGGCTTTCCCTGGTCCCTGTGAAAGTTATCCCTTCACGCTCGTTCGCTCCTGGAAATTCTCCATCGAGCATTTTCATTGCGTCCAGATTCAAGCAAAACGTAATCTGATTAACGATTGGAAATTACGATTAATGCAAAGATCAAGCTGCTAACCCCTTTTACAGCCGAGGGGCGCCTTTACGGCCGCATATTGTGTAATTTAAAATTTACATTTTTATGTCAATTTCTATGCCTTTTTCTATTTACATCACAAAGTGGATCGATATTATAAAGTCAGGGGTTGAAAATATTTCACAGACACCTGTTATGATGTCATTATTATTCAACGCAAAGATGATTGATCAATCTTGTGTTTGTAGATAACTCTTTTTAGTGTCTTCCTATCGTGCAATTAATCTTCCCAGGATACATTGATTCAGAATGAAATGTCACGTTGTACGAGGCCGCATCACGTGTTATTTTTATTCTAACATGATATTAATGTGTTTGCCAGGAATATTCTTGTAGAAAAGTCGTAATTCAACGCGCACCTCGTATCCGGTTCGAGAATATTCACGTTATTATTGTTCGAACTATTTGAAATACAAAAAGCACGCGTTTCCCATGAATAATGGCTATACAGATATTGTGATCGGAGTATTGTACATATACTACTTGTTTCTCGTGGCAGGTAGAGGTACACTTTAGCATCCTGTTTAAATTGCATCTTGATAGATGAAATGAAATCAGTGCGAACAAGATATTCTAATTGGAATATGTTTAAATCATTATTTTCCCCTTTCGAGTAACTGATTTTCTCGCGAGAGGCTTTCAATACTTTGAAAAGCTTTGGGAAATAATGAAGTATGTTACTTCAGCACATTACTCGTGTACTACACTTTATAATTTAATAATAAACGAAAGCTGGAAAGATGTAATATATTTAAATCTTAATATTTTGATTCAGTGCAAAATGAATCGTTGACTTTTGGTTTATTAGGTTGTTGCATATCGAAGCATAGAGAGTCTGACGTAATTTGATGACATAAAAGTATCGCAGAATATCACTTATGGCATATGAATTTAAAGGTTAAAGTTTCATGAAAATGACTGTGTAAATGTTTCATCGAAATTCTTAATATAAATTGGATTGGTTTTTTTTTTTAGAATAAACAGTGACACAAAAACCAATTTACTGCTTTTGATTTTGAAATAGGAATAGTTTGACAGGATTTGATGACATAAAAGTATTGTAAAATGATATTTACACTACATCATTTTAAAGCTTAAACTTTAACACAAATAACTGTATGAATGTTTTGTCAGTATGCTTAATACAAAATGGTTGGCACTTGGAGCAAAATTCGTATACTGTTCCTTTAAAGTTTTCTAGCAGATTTTAATCGTATCATATCTATCAGAGTCAAATAAAAAATCGTATAAATTTTACAATTTTTGGTACACTGTATTCTATTATAATATGTTCTGTTTCATTTTGGCATATAAGCAGTTAAAAATTTTATATTTGCTTATGAATGATACTAACAATAAGTTAAACGTTGGTTAATCTATTTTTTCGACGATGAATTAGACATTTTGTATTAACACGTTGACTGCCACAGTGAAAACGGACGTATGTAGTCAGACACGTTGAAATCCTAATTATTAAGGATATAATCAACTAATTTTCAAATTTAACCTTTCAAATCGATAGCTAGCATTATTAGCTTAATGATAACGCTATCCGTGGTTTGTTTCGTCGTTTCTTTTGTTAATTATTTGATTGTAAAAAATTTCGGGTGCCGGTCACCGGTGACCCCCGTGGCAGCCAACGTGTTAAGGATACTGATGAAACATTTATGCGATCATTTTCAGCGAACCCTAAGCTTTAAACTAATATACCATACGTGTCATTCTGTGATATTTTTATGTCATGAAATTAGGTCAGAATTTCCACGTTTTAAAATTGGTATCTTGATGGAACCGCTGTATGCTTTAAATAAGAACCAGCCATTTTGTGTTAAAAATGTTTAAAATACACTTGGGTGGTAATTTTCGTCACACTTTAAGCTTTAAATTGATAAGCCATTAGTGTCATTTTCATTTTGCGATACTTTAAAGTCATCAAATCACGAACAACCTAATATGCATATTAAATTGATTACTCAACAAATAATCATTTTCAAAACATCCTTGAAAATATCTGGATTTACACTTTTAAGACAAGAATCAAGATTCTCTGAAATCGAAAAATTTACTTATATTTAGAATAGAAATACGTTGTCGAAGAAAAATTAAAGGAACATTCTTATAAGGAAAAAAAAAGAGAGAGAGGCGTAACTTTTGATATGACAGTTCACTTATAATTACGTAAATTTATACATCTATTTGCATCCACCCTGTAAATTATGAAAATTTCCGAATAATGTTTTTAATACTACCCGCTTAACTTTAATCGTATATACTTGTGTTCATAAAGATACTTCGTTGCTACTTTTAACAAGTTCGTAATTGCACCTTTTTACATATGCAGTATTATGGGCGTGTATCGCGCCATATAACTGCAACATTCTTCACACAAACTGGTTTTGGTTACTTCGAATCATTAATATTGAACATTAACCGAACCCATTATAGAGCCATCGATATCTATATGCTTATTCGTCGTAATCATAAATTTAAATTGAAAGGTAATACTTTACGATTATTCTAAATATGTACCACGCGATATTTGTTTATCAAGAATTATATGGTTTTCATTCGAAAGAAAATTTCATATATAATTTATATTCGAAGCGGAAATTGCTACTATTTATCACGCTCTTCACAGGGACAACAAATAAACTAAATTAAGTTATCTTGTTATGTTTGATCATCTCAGAAGTTCCAGTGGTTTCATTATATTTAAGTATACGCTCGATTATTAATATAAAAATGGCTGAAAGGATATTTAAAAAGGGATCGATACCCAGTTAAAGGGTTCGAAATACCCAGTTATTGACTCTGTAAGCAGATTAGATCTTAGATAAGATAAAATCTTATTTGCATTATAAAATTCTAAGTTCTTCGGTTAATTAGCTTCGTTAATGCTTTAACGGTGGAAAAGTTTATGGAATCAGTGGATCTAATGATTTTATATTTCTGTTTATATAAAACAAATAGAAACTTCAGAAAATGCTACATGCAAATTTCTACAATGTACGTTACAAAATGATTAATATTCCAATTAGAATTAATACAATACTGTGAATCGAAATAAATTAACCTTCGGATGCTGGGTCCATCGTGACCCATTAATATCTCTGCGAAAGACTTTGATACAATTCCAAATCTTCAAGTTTGAAAACTAAACATGTCAAAGGATATAAAACTAAATTGAAATCGTTGCAGCCTTAGCGGGGCTAACCTAATTAATTAAATCAAAGCGATAACGTACTTCGTAATTTATCGCAATAATTTTTATTTCCAAACGGAAGCGTTCAAATTCAATACTTTAGCAAACGTATATTTACGAATACAGTAACGAAAGGGTTGATCGTCGAAGTTGTGAGGAAACGTCAAAGTCCCTTTAGCGAAGATAAAATCAATGAAAGACAGGCATCGTACAGCGGCTCTCTTGAATGTTCCATCGAGAAGGAAAGAATGGATTATTGGAGTTGAGAGCAAATAAAAGTTGTGTATC
Organism: Stelis phaeoptera; assembly: GCA_943735885.1. Taxonomy (NCBI): domain Eukaryota; kingdom Metazoa; phylum Arthropoda; class Insecta; order Hymenoptera; family Megachilidae; genus Stelis; species Stelis phaeoptera. The sequence goes on along the minus strand of OX030939.1, from coordinate 4,214,254 downwards.
AAGGAAAGAGGGAAAGACGGAGAGAGAAACGTGAAAGGGACGAGCAGAGGACCGGTGTTGTCGGCATTGAATTTGACTTTTTCTTTTTGTAATTTCATTACAGCGGACACATTTAACCCTCGGCCAGACTTCGTTCAGACACAAGGCATCTTCACATTTATTGTGTGTTTCACTTTATGCATACACGGATCAATGATATCATCAAAATCAATCTTTCGCTGGACGAGCTTCGATCGTGTTTCGATTGTCATTGTCCCATTTTTAACCCTTTCTAGGGTTTTGTTCAAATGACGTACAGGCAAAATGTGTAGAACCAGAAGATTTAAAAAACATACACGAACTATAAGTTTTTGTATTATTTGTAATAAATATTAGCAATATAAATCGTAACGAAGTTGAGAACGTTAATAAAAAAAAGAACAGTTAATCCTGGTGAGGGCAACCTTTAAATTCCAAAATTTCTTACCAAAGAAATTTGAAAGGGTGCATAAACGGCTGGAAGACATAAATTCGAAGCAGTTTTGCAATGTTATTCCGAAAATATAAAAAATTATTAAAAGAGATATAGAAATAGGTTTTCAGGTACTAAATATTTGTGAATTTCGGTAGTTTAATGTAAAATCATTATTCTATTGATAATACGTCAAACAAATGAAAGATATTTTAAACAAAAGTTGATCAGTTTCCGATTGGATAAATGGTGCAATAAAAAGCAATTCGAACAATTTTAATTATTTATTTATTTATTTTTTTTTTAGATGACACTTAATGTTTTTGACTCAATATTATTATAGCCCGTATCAAGACGAATTCAACGACCTAGTGTAGGGCTATAATACTATTAAGTCAAAAATGTAACGTACCATTTAAAAAAAATAAAGGTGACCTTGGTAATTATTGAAATAAAAGTTTTTTCAAACTTTTTTTTTATCGCACCATTTAGCCAATCGGAAACTGATCAACTTTTATTTAAAATATTTTTTTTGTCAGATCATCGCAAGTACTTGAAAAATCGTGACTAGTGTTACGTGGGACACCCTGTGTATGATCTCATAACTTTTAAAATTTGTCCGTTTCCCCTATTTCTCGAAATTCGGTCTCAATCCGAGGCGCCGCGATGTTCCGGCCATAATCCGAAGGACAGGTTCCCAGATAAAATCCCGCATCCAACGTTCATCGCTCAGACGTACAAAATTCCTAAAGTCACCGACGAAGCATTCTTTAATCTCTTCGGAGCAGGCCTCTCCACTTCGTCGTTCCACTGTCTCTCGCGATACGGGCTAATTCTCCTCGGGTCTGAATGCCCGTGCTGATAATGGCGGTGTTGGTTGTGGGCGGTTAGGGCCGCGTCCTCCTTGGCTCGAATGGTTTTGTAACGCCAAGTGGGAACTCTAGGAAGGACTGACTGCAGTGAATGGAGAACGCATAGGATTTATGGTACGCTAACGGATTGGGAGAACGGGACGAGAAAGAGGGAGAGCCAACGTGCGGTGAACGATGGTGCGAGCAGGTGGCTAGGTGGGGCGAGAAGGGTGAAACAGTGGTGGAGGAAGAGGAGGAGGAGGAGGAGGAAGGTAAAAGGGAAAAAGAGAGAAGTTGTAGCGGTGCGTTTCGTAAGGGGCGCGGGAGGCAACAGGTGGGAACCCACTGTCACAAATAAATCCAACACAAACGTCCCTGCCGTCTAGACGCCGATCCGCTGACTAACCATGGGTACCAGATTATCACTCGCTCACTTTCTCTGTCTCTTTTGTCCTCCTCTTTCTTTCTACACCTTCCTGTGCTTCCTTTCTTTCGTTTTCGTTCCACTTCGCGGTACCGTTCACAGGGGAACGACTTCAACTGTTTGACTTCGATTTCTGGAAGATCATGGATACGCAGGTTTCTTCCTACACAATTTGGTGACTTAAAAGTATGAATGAATGGCACTTACGGTACTCCGATTTGAAGGTTAAAGTTGAATAAAAATGACCGTTGAAACGATTCATCGATACTCATCGAAGCTTTTTACAATATTTTGAAATACAGAAACTCTATTGCGATTTCATGACATAAAACTATTTCAAAATAGCACTTATGATGTATCAATTTGAAGCTTAAAGTTTGACGAAAATGACTACCTAAGCGATTTAAAAATATTCTTAGCAAAATATGGCTGGTTCTTCTTTGAAGCAAGTAGTGATTTAACTAACTTATACTTTTCGATTCTGACAATTTTGTCTTCATGACAGAAAATTATTGCAAAATACCACTTTAAAGCTGAGCGTTTCACAACGATATCTACATACATGTTTTATTCATATTTTTAATACAAAATTGATGGTTCTTATTTGAAGCAAACAGCGGCTTGACCAACTTACACCTTTCGATTGTGAAACATAAAAATTCTGTCATTACTCGATAACATAAAAGTATCATGAAATAATCATGTATATGATATCATTTTAAAGTTCAAAGTCTGTTAAAAATGACGGCATAAACGGTTGGTAAATATTTTTAACGCAGAATGTGTTCCTCCAGTTTTAATATTTGAAATATAAAAATTCCTTCATCATTGGATAATTCTCACACTTCATGGCGTATCATTTTAAAGCTTGAAGTCGATAAAATTGTCTGTGTCGTCCCGTTGGATGTTTTTTCACCTTTACACCATGCATGAACGTTGCGGATCGAGCGAATAACGATAGCAGAGTAGAAGAGAAGCGTGAGAAAGATAAGGAACCAGAAAGACAAGAGCAGCAGCCTCATCCACGCACGGGATCAGAGATTGCGCAGGTGTTGTTACACACGCTTCCGAGCGTAAATACCCTCGCATGCAATCCGCCGGTTGCCGAGATAGATGCACAGGTTGGTATGCGGGTGCACCGTCAAATTGGCCAAGCTGCCGTTGCACAGGCGCCACAGATTGCCTGTTTACTCGGCGATATTCTCTTCTTCTTTTTTCCTACCAGCCTCTGTTCAGACAGACACCCGCATATTCGGTTTGCTCGCGAATCCGCGAGCAAACAATCCGACGTTTTATTGGCTTTTGTTCACACCAACCCCTCGATTTTTTCGGCTCACGCCTTCGGTTTCGCGTATTTGCTCGCGGATGCAGGGTGTTAAGTGATTAGCACCTACAATTTACGTGAATTAATAAGCGACTGATCATTTGGATTAACATTTTCGGAGCTCGCTTAAAATAAGATAAGATTGTGACAGATATAAAATTTTCAATTGGCTGTACTTCAAAATATTGATGGAGATATTTTGATTTGTGGTAAAGTACCGAATAATGTGGATTATTAAAGTTACAAACTTTTCTGATTTAATTTGATTGAGGTCTGATTGAAAATTGTAAAGGAATGATACACGAATTTTGGTGTGATACGCGGTTCGGTGTAAGCGACGACCTTCCATTTTGTGTTATAAATATTGATGGGACACCTGGGTAGTCATTCTTATGAAACTTTAAGCTTCAAATTGATGTACCATAAGTATTACTTCGAAATACTTTTCTGTCATGAAATCGTGGCAGAGTTCTTATATTTTGAAATTGAAAGCTGTAGATTGGTAAAGCTATTGTCTGTTCCAATGGCAATCTAATCGTTCCATATTAAGAATTTCGAAGAAACGTTTATACGACTGTTTACGTCATACTTTAAGCAACAAACTGATTGATACTTTTCTGTCATGAATTTTTGACAGAATTCCTGTGATTCGAAATCGAAGGCTTCAAATTAGTGAAATTATTATTGTCCATTCCAACGTCCAGCCAGCCATTTTACATTAAGAGTATTGATAAAATGTTTATACAATCATTTTTCTCAATCTTCAAACTTGAAATTGATGTCACACAAGTACCATCTTGCGATACTTTTATGTCATGAAATTATCTACAATAAAAATCTACGGTGTGATATAAAACCGGAATAGGATTTTCATATTATCGAAATGAAATAAATTTAACAATCTTAGATTTGATACATCTTATGTTGTTCTCGATTGTATGTTAATATCTCCGCCGTTAATCGTAGCCAATCTTCTTCTTCGATAAAGGTTAACGAACAAGGCGATGCAAGGTTATATTTAACTTGTATTTGAATTTTTCCGCATTTAAATCGGCAAGAATGATTCAGTGGAAGCTAAATATTTCCTGGTTATTGTTCGTGTCTGATTTCGCGTCGGGTATCGTGCATGAGTTTTTCTTTTAGAACGGGCATTGAATTTGCGCCGGCTACGTGAACGTAACGCAGCTCTGGGTGTTTGTTAAACGAAGGGGATCGTATCGCGTTAGAACGGAATATTCTCACGTTGCAGGTATTTTAATCGGAGTAGTGGAGTAACAGTATAGAATGGAACATTCGTTATTTTACGAATGAATGAAACCTGCTATTAATCAAACCGAGTTCTCGTTGCGTAACGAAAGTTTGTTTTCGCTTATTAGATTAAATGCAATTTTTTAACAACTTTTTGCCCGTGAAATTGAACGTTGCTCCTCGGTTTTAAGTATGTTGACCAAATTGTGATGTTCTTACTACTATCCAAATTTTTCAGAATAAAAAGTTATTCACCGTTGACGAATAATATGTTTAACATTGGTGCTGGCATGAATCAAAAATTAAAATTTTTTGTACAAATTAACTTCTTGTTATCTGTATTATGGTATTTACAATTTTTAATCTAAACTTATATAGTCAGTATATAAGTATTATTCAAACGTAAATTTTAAATTGCCACTTTTTATTTTTTACTTATGACATTTTTACTTGTTATGTATACAATTTTGTTTAATATGTGGTTACAGAACTTGCTCCATCATACAGCTATCAAACATTCAAACAGTTTTGATAAAATCACGCTTTTGAGATTGTCTAATACTTTTAACCAGAATTGTATTTTATTTTTTATATAAATATAACAGTACATTTGTAGGCAAAGATCATTTGTTAAATATATCATTAAATATTGAAGGTTGGTCGATTGAATGACGAATTAACTTGTCCCGCTCGGTTATCAGGTTAAAAAGATTTCACTGTAAGCAACAGAAAAGGAAGAAACTTTCTCTTAATCACCGTAACAGCAACCTGGTTAAACGCATAAATTGACTTTTTTCTCCGAAACATTATAATTAAACAACCGCAGTCTACTTTTTAGTCACAGCGCTGTCATCAAGACGGATCAAAACTTAATTAACATAGCCGATCCGTATCTTCAAGATTAATTTGTGAAGCGTGTATCCATATCGGTTACACGCACCCTTTCCTTTTCAATTTTTCTCTTCGTTTCTACTCGACAAGTTTACTGCGTCTTCTTTCAGAAATATAAGGTGTATGTTTACATTTTATATTACCTAATACTCCGAAAGATTGTTTATATGGAAATTGCCTGGTAAAATGGGAAATATTTTTCGTGAAAACGAATTCTATTATAAATTGTTATTTTAAGAGACACGATCGTAAGATTTTATTTTTCGACACTATAATTATCAAAGAAATCAAAATAATTTGTTTCAGAGTTGTTATTTTAAATTACAAAATTTCTTGAGATGTTTTTGTCGAAATGTAGGTTGATTTTTAGAAAGTCGATAGTTCCAGTGTTTATTGATTTGCAGTGGGAGCTCTGTTTGTATTAGTTTCAAGAGGGAAGGTGATCAGAAGATTAATTAACCCTTCTTTAGATCCAGGGGACCGTAGTTATCTACCCCTTTCAATATTCTTTTAAATATCATAAAGAAAATCTGTTTGTAACTTTCCTAATTCTAAAAATGATGGCTCCTAAAAATAGTTTAAATTTGGGAATCCAAAAAGGTACTTGAAAAACAATATATATATAGCTCCATTTAAAAAGCAAAACTTGACCATCATATCTCTTAAAATAATAATGCAAAAGAATTGCAGTCCCCCATATAAATAATCATTCGTATCATCAATAGTTACGGAATAACGAAACTGTTACACTTTAACGAGAACACCCTGTATGTACCCGTGGCACGAAGCCTCGTTAAATCTCGTAGCATGGTTGCATCTTGCATGCGCTCGATGGAAGCTCATATCCGGACTTTAATGGGACCGTGTCCGATCCAAATGAACGAAAATCCGGATGAATCGAGAACGATCGAGATCTCGCTAATTCGAGCCAACCCGTTTTAAATGCAACTCTCGTCCACGTTGTGTTAGAAACAAAAAACCATCGTCAACAGACCATCCAACGATTAATCGACTCCCAGGGCATCCACTGGCAAACACCAGTAGACCAAGAGTCGCGCGAATTAAAGGACTCCCAGGTCTAAATATAAATTCCAGGTTGACTCGTTTGAAACGTCAATTCCTTTGATCTTTGTATTTTCCACGGCAACCAATATTAGGTTGATAACAAAATTCGCCAATCTTTAATTATCTATTAAGACTTTCGTAGGAAATCAATTTGAATTAAAGTTTCAGTATTTCAACATTTTATCTGAACGTCGTTCGAAGTGGTTTCGTCAAGTACGATACTCGAATATTGCCATTTTATAATCTTAATAAATGAAAAATGTGTGAAGATGCAGCTAAGACGCTGCCTAACATCTCCCCAAAAGATTCTACTATTTCACTTAATAATTACTGAAAAATACCAACTTTTTTATGACGATAGAGTACCCCCCTAAATCGAAATTGAAATTCTGACTCGAGAACGCGTTTCCCGCGACGACTGGTGTACGGTCGTTTCATTGGGAGAGTTCTCATTGATCCCCGGTCGAACACGTAAGCGGTCGTCCGTTGGAAACGCGCTTAATTGGTCTAGGCAAACATCATGGACAGCGTTTAATCGTTTAATCAATTATTTCATCAAAGGAGCCAAAGTAGTCTTCAATCATGCGCAACAACGATGCTTTCTTTCTGTCTGGTTACGTACGTAACCCGTTCCACGATCCGCGGTGGCCAGCCAGGCAGTCCAGTTCCCGCTCGTCGATACGAGTCAGAGCCGGCTGCTGCTGGTTGTAATTAATAGATCTCTCGTTGTACATATTTGTATGCGCCGGTCTGGCCGATTGTCCGGACAACGTGTGCGCCTCGTGACGCCGGTACATGGTGGACGCACACCTCGTCTAGACCGATCGACCGCTCCTGGCCTGTTGGATTCCTAGACAGCTAACGTTGCACACAGTCGATATACAGGATGTACATATATAACATGTACACACATATATACACGCGTACACACAAGCGGATACGTGGGTGTATACACGTTTCGACAGACTGTTAAATCGACGATGACGTGGTTATATGCGTTAACGTGTACAGCCCTCCTGTGTGCATAGCATTATGCGTTCGCGTTCGGTTCCTCATGGTTGAGCCTCCCGGTTAATTTCGTTCCGTCTATGCGCGTCTCTCTGAGGTATCGTACCCTATGATGGATCTATTCAACGATCGTCTATTATTCCTTATCTGTCGATACATTTTTCGCTTACCTATTGCTTTTTGTAACGATTGATAACGATGAACGCGTTAGTGATTTTATTTCTTATCCCATTACTTATCTTAAAGAGGGACCTTGTTATGGGATACGTTTGATCTCTTTTATTTTTATATAGAGGGTGGCCCATACAACTCTTAACAGGTCAATATCTCGAAAACTATGCCGTCGATTTTAAAGTTCTTGGTCTTAAATTGCATGGATCTGAAACTTGCTTTTCTAACTACATAAACGTGAAGTGGTCTCTCCTTCCTCTTAAGCCTGGCATGTTCAGTAGTGTAATCGAACTTCTTCTTTTATAAATAAAATTTCGTCGTACCTTCTTCAAATACAATTGAAACGTTCGAAATTGTCTAACATCAGTGTTAAATAATGATATCAGACATCGTCTGCAGCATCCGCCTTCATGATCCTCGAAACCCGTTCACCGTGTTAAATGGTACAAGCCGTTCCAGAAGATAACGTCCGGCGTGTTTGCTCCGCTTCTTCCAGCCAGCATGCCTGTAATCAGCTTTTCCATCAAACGTATCCGCCCGCAAACATCAACCGTCTGGAAACGACGTGCCTCGTCGATGCTAATCCAGCGCGAGAATCATCGTCGTGTTCAATCAGATCATGGATTAAAAGAAGAAAAGAAAGAGCCTTCGATGAAGTCCCTGTGATCGAGCCGGCTCTCTTCCGGCCATGCCCGTCGCGATTATATTCCTAGCCAGGGCATATCGTTAAAACGCCGTCTCGTCGGGAGGTGCATGTTCTACCGGTAGTCGAAGTAGAACCGACGTATCACCGGCGTACACAACACGCGATAGGTTGGTTCTCGTATCGCCGCCAGACGGCTTCCGTCTGGGTAAACATACCGACCTAGCGAACAGACTGGCTTGGCTGGGCTTACCGACTACCTAGGGACATCCATCACAGGATTATCGCGCGACCATGCTCGCGCGCGGTCAGGATGGCCGGCCTGTCTGCGTCTGCTCTCCATAAAGCCGCCAAAGCATGCTGCATATGCGAACAACGCATGTAAGACTGTGTTTGATCGCTCGTCTGTACACCTTCGCGCAACAGCCACTTCTGTAGGTTAACCCTTTGCGGTTCATAATTATTTTCAAAGTGAGGTAAAGGATTATCTACTGAAAGCGAATGACATACGTTGTAAACGAGAAAGACATAAGAAATAATATCATCTAGGTAGATTGGACATAGAGCAGTAACGGTTTGGGAGAGAGGATAGTGAAAGATACCCTGTTATTTTTATATCTTCTAATTTCATAACTAAGGAATAAGATCAAATCATCTGAAATCATTGAAAGTTATTAGGCATTGTGCTCAGGCATGATAATTAACCTTGCTCATTATCCATTTTGGCTTGTTACTAGATAAACCCGATTTACTTTAAAGTGAATATTGAGATGTCTTTCCCCTACATCGTCATTTTGCCTTAGAAGAGTTTTGCCGGTAAAGGATTAGACTGAAGATACTATGTGTGTCAAAATGATAGTTAACATGGTGCTGTAACTCATTAATTTTCAACAACTGATTTGCCCAAATAATAATTAACCCTTAAAGTGCGGACCACTGAGAAAGCAGCTAGTTTAAATTTAATTTTCATTCTCTTCATTTCCTGTTATTATTTTAAATATTATTTTCTAATATATGAATCACGATTGATTCATATTTCCCTATAGAAAATATACTCTACGAATCCTCGGATAATACGAATATATGAATTCCCATGCTTCGTTTCGTAGAAATGGGTCACGCTTGATCCGACCCTGGTATCTGAGGTTTGAATAAAATAAAAAAGGTAAAGGAACGGCAACAGCAAGCGTAGCATAATGGAATAAATAGTAACTGACACAAGGAAAGGTAGGGATGACGAAGGATACGAAAGAGAGGAACAAGTAAAAGGACTAAAAAGGTAATGGGACAGGACATTGCAGAAACGTCGCGTCGAGTTTGGTCAGGATATGCGGCATTTCTCTGTCTGCCCTCCATAAAGCCGCCAAAGTGTGCATGTGCAAGCGTCTGAATGCTGCATGTAAGGCTACATCTGCCCATTTGTCTATATGCTTGTCTAGGACGGATGCGCATGCATGTGTATATGCATTCTGGGAACCAGACGTATGAATGAACAAACGGCTTGCAACGATCTGTTACCACGTTTCACGAACGCTTCGCTTGGTCGTCCTTACTCTTGCATTTACTACGCGCTTTCAATTGTTTAAACCCGTATTTATCAAGTTCCTACGGTAACAAGGGAACGACGCGTTGTTTACAATGAGAGAGCAGAAAATGATATTTCATGCCATTCTTATTTCATTCTAACCCCCTATGCGCTCGCGTAACTTCGAGGTAATATATGAAATTTTCGTCGTGAATGTGAAACGTTTCTCCTTATTTATTTCACTGCGCAAGGTTCGCCTCGTAATAAATAAATTATAAGGTGACTATAAATATTTAATACTTTGGTTGCAGTTTTCAAAGTGTTAATAACAGAAGATAGTATATCTTAAAAGTAACATATTTTTGACTTCCGGGAATTCATCCTTTTTTGGGCCGTGGAATTCCCTAATTCTTAATATCTTTATTACAACGGCTGTTTCGTGTTAAATTTATAAAAATAAAAAGCAAATTTTTTTCCTTCAGTTTTGTCATCAGTTTGAGATACTTTGAGATACTGTGATCAGAAAGGGTTAAACGTACCACCCTGTATATGTGGATTTCGTACGATTCAAGCGTGCACACGAAGCCGTGCAAGAGCAAAGAGTAGACGATGGCTGCACCTTAGTTTATCTAGTTTAGTCTAGCAAGACCAGTGTCTATAGACGACCAAACACTAATTAATTCTGTGCAAATATGTCGCGGCTCAGCGGCCAAGAGAGATCGTTGGCTCCGATGACTGCGCAAGAACGTTCCTCCAAGAGTGGAGGTTCAAGGAGTTCCTAGCGTTTCATTTCGGACCTGCTTTCAAGTATTTGCCAGGCAAAAACATTGACCGAAAGTAATTGGCCCAAATTTTCGCGAGCACATCACTTTCGGTCCCGTGGCTTCAGCTTATTTCGTTCCTTGATCAACGTCGCTTTTAATTCGGTCTTCTAAGAGATGAAAGATGTTCCTTCATTTTTTCTTTCTGTGTCGAATAATTTTGTCTATGATAAAGTAACATTTTATTATTTATTCAAACAGTTTGAGGACGTTTTTTAAGATTTGTAGCTCAGAACCAAAATTGATGTCCTTATGGGTTTATAAAAGTTGGCCAGAAATATTTGGCTATTATAATTTTTTTTTTTTTTGCAACAAATAGAAAATCTTGACATAACGTTTAGATAGTCATTTTTATCGAACTTGGTATTTTAAATTGATATGCCGTAGCTGTGATTCTAATATACTTTTATGTCATCAAATCATGTCAGCATTTCTGTGTTCTGAGGTCGATCATTGATAAACATTTTTTGAAGTTTAATATTAGTATTTTTAAGTAAAATCGTTCGGGTCACCTGCTTTGAGCCAAACTCAGGACTGGAATCTTTTATTCTTCCCCTCCCCGGCAGTCGTTAAATAAAAAACAATTGGATTTTAAGTTGAAACATTCAGTGTATTACAAAATAGATTTAATTTTATTTACACGAGTAAGCAGAGGAATCCCAAAACACTGCTTCGTCCAAGATCAATTTACCAGATGACATATTTTCATCATTTCGAAGCAGCTGCAATCAGTCAGAATTTAGAAGCAAATATCGAATTCAATTTTCTCGCGGTGTAGTCACATACGTGCATAGGTGTTCGTCGAAATGGAGTCTGACGACGAAAAGAAAAGCGTGAAGAGCAAAGAGCACGAGCGACAGAGGGAAACACCAGGAACGTTTATCTCACAGGTACACAGAGACGAGACGAGGCAGGGCGAGGCAGAGCGGAGCGTAGCCGAGCCGAGTCTGCCAGACATAGCGGCGGCGTTGTAAACGAGCAAAGTTTCGAACCCAATATGCTGTCTCCGTGCTCCGTGGAGCCCATATTCAACCTGTCAAGGTGCGGTGCACACGTGCGTCCGCCAGTCGCTTCCCGGCGTGCCAGACGGGCAAACCGGGACAAACTTTCGAACTGGCACAGACCGTCTGGCACCCTACCACCGCTGTCGGCGAACCCGCGAATTCTCAATATGTTATTGTGGCAAGGCACCGTTTTATCTGAACGCCGACGACTGGCGTCGAACCACCACCGTTGCGGTGTCTGTCGCCTCTTTCGACCCAGGAATTTCCTTCCTCCCTCGAGTCGGTGTCGGAAGTTCAAAGGTGCACCGTTGCCTCTCATTTCGGAGGAATCCACGGTAACGTGTCCATGATCCGGACCACCACGAATCTCTGTTTGTTCGGCGGGGGATAAAATTTGTTTTTGGATACTTTCGGTCTCTCGACTGTTTGAGAGACGTACAGCCTGTTTCTTAGTCTTTCAATCCTTACGATCCAGTCTTCTAGCATTGATTTGACTGCTTTCTAACTAATATATTTGTGGGGTATGTCATAATATTACGAAAACTGTACTTGGAATTATTTAATCATCGGATGATTGATCACTGTGACAGCGGCAATTGAAATTTAATGTTGAATGTCTTTTCTAAACTTCGAATTATTACTTTAGATATTATATTTACGACGTATGAACATCTGTCGTTGAAAAGTTTGGGTCTATAATGTTAATTGAAATATCTTTATACATACGTATATAGGGTGTCCCAGTTTTACCAACCTATACCCAAACTTTACCAATACATTCTACAAACCAAAATAAGACGAAAATGTCATATATACATAGGCTCTTGAATGCTTCATTAAAAAGTTATAAATAAAAATTCATGTGCGTATGTATAATGATATGGATATCTACCATCACCGTTTAGGGTTCGCCAGATTATGGATCTTGACATTTGTAATTATTAATGCAATAGATTCTATTTTCCGTAGATGTCAGTTTTGCATTCGGAATAACAGACAGTATTCTGAAATGGAATTATAAGTGATTTCAATCTGTATGATATCAGTGAACGACACCAGGCAATGATCATTTCATAGTTTTGTTTATAACTTTTTAATGTAGCATTTAAGCATATGACATTTTTGTCATATTTTTTCTCGTAGAATATGTTGGTAAAGTTTGGCACTTATGACCAGTTGGAACGACACGTGACCGCTAATTGCAAGTCACACTAGACATAGGACTTTACCAGGTTTATTTACCAGAAACCCATTAATAAGCTTTTCAGTGCTATTGTTTATCGACTGAGTTATAAATCTTTAATCATTATTAATTCGTTCTTAATTTCGTTGAAGTACTGAATGTTAAGTGTACTACAATTAGGAAAAAATTAGTAGAAATCCTTAGGTAGAGTAACTCAAAAAATGATAGTGTTTTATCTACCTCATTTTCGAGTGATAACTACAAAGGGTTAACATGTTTACTATTATTTCATTCACGCAGCGTATAGTACATACCTGGACGAGACACACATCGCTATTTTGAAAGAAAGTCGACACTACTAAAAAATTGAGAGAATTAACTCTGAAAAAATGAAATTTGATCTTACCATGGTGCTCAATCGTCGATCGCGTTGACCCCGTATGTCTGTGCCATTCATTCAACCAGCGGCTTGGCCCATTTGCCTATTTTCCACCCTTTTAGTTCCCGCCTTGGCACGGTGCATCGGTTTTCACGTTTCCTCGCCGCCGCGTCGGTTCACCGGCTTATTGTTCGTTTTATGGCCACTTTCGCAACCGAGCTTGCGATGCTTTTGCTCGACATTGAAGCTATGAATAGAACCGTCTCGCGATTGTTTCGTCCCTTGTGAACAAGCTCGTTAACAAGTTGCTTTGTCGCGCGACTCCGAGCAAAAAGTTTTTGCGCCAAATGGACGATTTGCGATGTCTTTAAACCAAGATCTGTTGATATTAATGTTTCATCCTTTGCATTCATCATGTTCATCCAAGCAACTCTCGCTTTAACCCTTAATAGAAACTCGCAAAACTGAAATTTTCTCAGTAACGCAGATAAGTGATATCAGACAGATGGTAGTATTTTATAGATTTCAATATATATGTCATAAAATCCATAGTCATCGAAGGACTGTTCATCAAGCAAAGAATTTTCATAACCAGTAATTGTGATATCTGGGTCGCGGAGTTCGAGCGATGATCAATCAAACTCGACGGAAATAATTCAATGATCGAACGTCTATGCATCGTTTTTGCGAAACTGGTCTCGATTCGACCATCGATTTATGTCCGTCTGGCTGATGCATAAGAAAATGTGAATGTAGCTCGATCGTATCGTGGAACACTTTTAATCCGTTTTTAATAAGTAATCCGGGTGTCATTGTCTCGAACCATCTGTGATAAGTTTAGACTCGAACGGTCGATGTACCGTCTCTTTATTGAAAGATTGAATCGACAGAATTAACTGTGATGGTCGGTCGATACGTTCGCTTGTAAATTTTTTAGCAATCGTTTCTTCAACGATTTGACTGACACGCTTTCAACTTTAACTCGTATTATTAAAAATTATTCAAAATATGTTAAAAGTATATTTTTAAGTTTCTCACAAGTTTCTAGAAATATTGTTCGAAAGTTTTATTGTTTTCAGAAATGTATTTTGAAGATTCTGAGTTTCTAAAAATATAACATCATTAATTTCTATTTAAAACAGGATACATATAATATTTTAGACATTATGGATAATCGAAACAATGAAGCATTGAGAAAATATTATGATAAAATTCGTTAATAAATAAAACTAATCTGTTAACTTTTGGACAACGGTTCACTTAGACTGCGACAACTAAGATTTAATATCTTATTATATTTCATTATCATTTTCCAAATTTACCATTACAATTTTACATATTATTTACTGACGTATGAAACATTCCCCTAAAAAATTTGTATACTCTACTTTAATCTAAATATTATTCTAATTTTCTTAAACCTGGATCACGATTGACCAAGACTACCGTTTTAAGGTTAAATTATTGTGTGATTTAATTTTGAGTTCGATAATAGTTAATTTTAGACACTCTGAAAAGTTTGAAATTTCGTCAAGATAATAAATGAAATTATTTTATAATTTGACCTCCAACGTTGCAGTTTGAGTGAAAGGATTTAAAGGGATTAAATTTTGATAAGACTTCCTTCATACTCGCAAGGAAAACGATAATAATTTGAAAAACAAGAGATTCTTGCAGTATTTATTATTTATAATCAACCGGAACTTGTTTCGTGGACCTGTATTATGTATAAATGACCTAGACAGGCCAGACGAACTCATCATCGTCGTTCTAGAAACCGAAACACGAATCGTGCCATTTTGCTCCCGAACGTCTCGCGAGCTCATCAATCGAGTAACGAGCGCTCATTTTACACGACACGATAACACGTCTGTCCCTCGATCATGATACGTTCTCGTCTTTCTTTCATGACACACTCCCTGCCTCCATTTTTTGCAAATTTTCTGCCGGTTGTGGCTTCTTCCACCTCTTTCAACAAGACACTCCTAGTCGTCGAATTAGGACAGTTTGCATGGGTAGTTTGGCAAATATTCAAATAATTTTCATAAATATAGTTCATCCCTTAACTGGTGAGGTAGGGTCTGACTTATCCTAAGTATTTTCTACTTAAGGAATAAATTTTCATGTTCTTTTGGGGAGAAAGATTCATATCTCTTTGATATGATATGAAAGATTAACCCTTTGGATGATTAGTCAAAATTTCAAAAATACTTATAAACTACAAATTGTTAATATTATTTATTAGTAATATAAATTGTCACAAATTTTAAAGAAATTTTACCACCTTCTTATTTTAGTGAACCCGGAAAGGGTTAATACAAATTGTTATACGTAAAACTTTTTATTAAACATTCATATTGATTAAATTACATCCTACTGCTTATTGTTGTTTGAAAATCAAGAACTATTGCGTTTCTATCTGTTTTACTTATAATACTTAAGAAAATGATTATATTTAGCAAATGAATACCAAAATATTTGTTGTTTTAACGATTTCTTATTATTTACATTTTCATCTAAGAAAATATCGAAATTTTTCTAAAACTTCTTGGGATTTCTTAGATCTCACTAATTAAGGATTAAAGTAAACATTCCTTCAAAGAAATTATGAATTTGTAAAACCTTACAAGATATGGAAAAAAGGGTAAATTGATAGCCGTATCGTTTTCAATATTTATATGCAAAATAATTGGACCAAGCCGAGTGTTAATTACATCAAAAGGAACACGTTTCTCTACGATCTGTTCTATTTAATTAGAAAGAAATATGTATGCGTTCCGCACGTTAAAAAAGTGTTCTCTTAACGAGACATTCCTTCGGAAATCGATGCAACGACCCGATAATTACCAAGGCTCTGTGTTAATTATTATAAGTTTCATCGTGGCTTATCTTAGCCGTCTCCTTAATGAGTTACCTCTGCTGCTTGGCGAATTCCACGTAGGCGAAAGTAAGAACACTCGACTCGTTTGAAGCCTGGAAACCATTCGCTGTGTCACATTTTGCAGCCACTTAAAACTTATAAAACGACGTTCTTTCGAGATACAAGAAGCAAGCGAAAGGAACGTTTATAAAAGACATCTCGAGATTTCCTCGGTTGCTCGTACCTCTCCAAATTCACCGGAAATGTCTTACGATTTTTGTCGTACTGAACGTTCAATAATTTTAATTCAACCATTCGCCTGCTACCACATTTTCCCATATTTCACAAAACTCAGATTCGAAGAAAAGTCAAAGGTTGTCTACGAATATTTCCAATGATTTTTAATAATTAATTACGTTGGATGTCATGGGGATAATTAGCAAGAATTAAAGAAAATTCCAGATGGTATCAATATTATATTGTACTAATTTCATAAGGTACCAAGTGGGAAAATTTTTAACTGATTTGTAATATGAATAATTAACGTTATTATATCAATATTTTTTTTTTTTTTTACATGAACTATCAACGGGGGTGTTTGTATTAGAAATAAATAATTTTGCAAGCTTTTAAAGTTTAGAACCTTCAGGTTGCTTATTTTGAGAATTTTCAATGTATTAATGTGATGAATATTAACTACCCCTTGTTAGTTTTACAAAGGTTAATATATACAATTTAGGGATTCTAAGGTTCAGTAGTATTTATAATATATGGTATATTTTTATTTGAAAAATTAAAAGGATTAGGTTATGAAATTTCAGAAATTTAAGTACAAAATTATGAAACTATAAGTGTACCATATTTTAACCCGTCTATTGTCTCCAACATAATTTTTTAAATTTGCTCTTTACTAAAATTAAGTTATTCAATTTTGTCTATGTTTATACATATTTCTGTGCGTTCGAGAGAATTTTTTTATACTCGTTACACAAATAACGTTAATATTTTATAAATATAATGGATGCATCAATGTTTGACTTATAAATTTGGCCTAAAAAAAAAAAAAAAAATAATCTTTCTGTTTCTAATCATTTCAAGCAACAAATTTTTCACCGTGTTAGCCGCTGTTTTATTTAAAAATTTTATCTTTTTTTTTACGGATCTCTCAGAGACCACGAGGAAGTGCATTTCCTTGATATTTTTATCTCCAGCTAGATTGTATATACCTTGTTTTCGTGTTCCCGTCTGGTGCACGGTATCCTATCTTGGTGTTTCCTTTTTTCTTTTTCTTTACCGTCTTTCCATTCTTTCATTTTCGTCTCTTTTTCCTTTCAACCAAGTAAGTCAAGTGTCGACGACGGTAGATAGGGCCTCATTTACCAGCCAGACTTAGGGGGAGGCCACTTGGCCCAAATACGGGTCGGGAGAGGGTGTTCTGCCCACTGGTTGAGACACAAAAACTTAAAGTAACCCTCTCTCCATACAGGGTGGCCACCCATTCGATCTTTACGAATATTTTTCGCGCACCTCCATTGCCTTTTACGGACAAGAATTATTACTCATAGTATTTGAGTTTCTCCACACCTTTATCCTAATTATTTCCTATTATTTATTACAATTCAGCAAGTAATAATTTTTCTAGATCCATCGTGATCCAGATCTGGAAAGAACATAATAGTAATATTTCGATTAAAATTAGATGACTCAAATTTTTCGATCAAAGGATATGATACTTTGCGAAATATTAATCAAGATAATAGTAGAAAATGGTTCGCTGTCAAAGGGTTGATAATTTTTTTTTTATCAGATTTATATTAATTTATATTAGATTTTGGAACAAAATTAGGGATTAAGGGATTCTCTGACTAGTTGTCTATGGCAGTTTATAAACGACAAAAGTGTTATGATACTATGTAAATGATAGTAATAATTTTTAATACTATTCAGATTTATGGAAAGAAAGTTATGTGCTGTAAGAATTTTATTACTTTTCATTTTTATCTTCATTTAATAGACATGCGAACAGAATGTTGTTTTTAATACAAAAATAGCAAATTATCGGAAATAATATTGAGAAATGGAGATAAATGAGTGATACCATTGACAGGACTTTGAAAATCTTAAGTATATTTTTGCCAGCAGCAAGTGATAATATTTTCCTGTCTGATATATGTCTACTTCAAAGAGAATTTTAAACGTTCTTGCTATCTTTACTCTTTTGCCTTTAATTATTTTTAATTATATTCGATTTAATGAAAAGTTCAATCTTTGTGATTTTTTGACTGAAGAGGCAACATATTTTAATCGTTAAACGGTTAATTAATTGCAAGAAATAATTATTTTATATACGAAGTAGGGTTGCCAACTTTCTTTCAGTGATAACGTGACAAAAATGTAGCACGCCGTGAATAAATATAATGCTTTTCAGAAGAGAGTTGTACAAAATAAAACTACATCAAAACTTAAAATAACATTTTATTTTTTGAACGTATATTTTTATATATGAATGACCGAACACGGTTTCTCCCGTGACGTCACGGTGGTCATTGGTGACTGGAACGCTTGAACTACTTACAATTGTAAGAGTTGAATGAAAATTGACAGCGAATTTGGAACACTCGGTAATTAGAAGATACTTTGAAATAAAAAGTGAATTGAAAAAAAAAGATTTCTAATGTAATTCTTTAGAACCATCTGACAGGTACAACCCGTTAAAGGGTTAAATCTGGTATGCAGATTTTCGTTCAAATAGCGTTCGTTTGTGATTGCAGGTATCGTTGACGAACAATCCAAGCAAAACCGGCCTGGGAGCAACGAGCGAATTTCCTACGATTGAATTAGATTCAACGACGGAAAAGAAGCAGGCATTATGGCGAAAGACCCAGCGGCGTTACAAATTAATAAACGATTAAACGAAATACCTGCGATTAAATCACGAATGTTTATCCAGATAGAAAAGAATGCACACGATTGTTCACGGTAAGCGAAGGTAATTACTTATTCTGGTTCGAATTTAGTCAAAAAACAGAAATCCTTGAGAATTGTACATATGAACGAAATGATACTAAAAAATATGCTCATTTTGGAAAAATCGAATGACTGTTCCATAGAAGAAACTGTAAATTTACAATTTTATATTTATTTATTGTAGAAAACGGTACATGACTGTAATCGTTTTAACGATCATTGTCTATCAACTATTTTTATATAAGTACTGATAATAAAATCAATTAAATGAGTTGAACGAGAAGAATTTGGGGTATTGTTTTGGACACTTTTGCAACTAAATAATACAATTTTTTCAGAGGAAAAAGGAAGCTCATGAAAACTAAATTTTAGAATCCTTACTGGCTCATATTTTTAATTCTTAATCTTCTTCAATGTTCACTAATATTGTATGAAGGGATTATAAAACGTTTTATTCATTCATGCTGCTACTACTTATTAGTATAATATTAATCACGTACTTTTTTCTTCTGATACCCTTTTGAACTTTTAACCCTTTCTTTTTCGTTAAATCTCATAGATTCCTGAGTAAACATATTTTCTATATTGTGTAAAAAAGTTCAGAGACACACTACTCGATAAAACTTTTATCAATGAAACTCACGTCAAATTTCATTCGTGGGTTAAAATTCCTACGACGGAGAACAAGCGACAGATTGCAAAACGGTTGTAAGGATCATCCAACTTCTTTTGTCATGTAAAATGTACAATTTTCACGGTGAATAGCGCAGTGTATCATCAGGCCGAATTTTCAACGGAAACGATTAGGATGCCGGCGAAACGGGACGAACGAACTCTCGTAAGCCGTGACCGACTGGAAATCGTGACAAACGCAAGCCGAGGCGAGCCGTCGTCGTAAAAATAATGAAGATCGAGCTTCGTTGGAAGTAGTTTATTATGAAAACCGCACGATGTGCCGAAGGAGTTAAGGGCTTGGCCCAAACTTACGGCTCGTTCAGTACACTTGGCCGCGAGGTCTTTGCACCGTGAAGTTTACTTTATAAATATCGCCGGTTGCACCAGAGTGTCCAGAGAAATGAACCGCGTCTTCGGATGAAACGAACTTGAATCGTTTGCCTCGATCGTGAGGAGTCTTCGTTTTCGACCCGTTACACGTGATTATTTTCTAATTCATCGCGTTCCTTTTTTCCTATTTCTATAGCTACGCTGAAAATTAAACGAACGATGCTGAAACGTAAATAATCTGATACGATTTCACGATACAATAGTACTTGCAAAACAGTATTTGTAGTACATGGATTTGTAGCTTTACAAGTTTCTAAAAATAACTACATAAATGCTTCATCAATGGCTGATTCTTCGTTGGAACAAACAATGACTCAACCATTAAAATATAAGAATAATTCTATTATAATTTCATGACAGAAAAGTATGATAAAAAACTACATATGGCATATCGATTTAAAGCTCGAAGTTTAATTAATACAAAATTGTTGCCTTTTTGAGTGAAAAAATGATGTCTGGACCACTTTACAATTTTCGATTTCGAAACGTAATAATAATTCAACCATCATTGCATGACATGAAAATATCACCAAATGACACTTATATTATATCATTTTAAAGCTTCAAGTTTTGTGAAAATAACTATCTAAACGGCTCTTGAATATTTTTAATAGAAAAATGGCTGATTCCATACTCCAATTTGGAGCTTAAAGAATAATAAAAATAATCATATAAATCTTCTGTTGATATTCTTAATCTAAGTTGACAAGAGACAATTAATTAGACTGAAATTTATGAATAGTTCATCTGCAGGTATCAATGAAGATATTCTACCATGTATTAGTAAAAGATATGGAATGTGAGAATGAAATACGTAGACGATTTTAATGAATAACAAAGATCCGTATAAAATCCATCTTAATAATATATGATACGAAATGATTTGTCGAAACAAACAATCTATCGGTAAAAACAATGCCTAAACATATTAGAATAAAATGCTTAGTACGATCACATTATTTAGAGAACAATAGTTGAATTTGAAACTGAATGAACAAAAGTTAAAACGAAGATATAAAACATTTAACACGTATCAAATGCTTCAAAATTTATATCAAAATATCAGTTCCATGTCAGTTCCACGCTATCAAAGAGCAAAAAAGGACTCAAACGCGGAAGAATTTTCACCATCTGGCCACGTAATTAAAAGACTTTTAACCTCAATTACAATATCCCTCTTCTGTGTCGTTCCATCATCAAGATATCCCATTTACATCATCCGAAAATAGGTTTCATTAATTTTTAGGCAACCAGGCAAATACGGAAGTATCCTGTTTCGCAAACACGCGATTCACACACCCTCTAATGTTCCACCAACGCCTATGCCATTCCTTTATTGGAATTTTTATAACAGCCCCGGGTGAAAATTAGTTCTATACATTTCGTTTTTAATTTTCAAAGTTAACACGTTGACTGCCACAGTGAAAACGGACGTGTGTAGTCAGACACGTTAAAATCCTAATTATTAAGAATATAATCAACTAATTTTCAAATTTAACCTTTCAAATCGATAGCTAGCATTATTAGCTTAATGATAACGCTATCCGTGGTTTATTTCGTCATTTCTTTTATTAATTATTTGATTGTAAAAAATTTCGGGTGCCGGTCACCGGTGACCCCCGTGGCAGTCAACGTGTTAAGGATGTCAGAGTAAATAGATTCATAAACATTTGAAATCTTTCCCTGTTGAAGGAAAACTTGTGGCTATACCAGAAGCAGGTTAATATTCGAAAATAAAGTGGCAAGGGGTTAATGATTAGGGTTTCAGCATGTCTTATTACGCGTATCCGTTTCCGCCGCGACGGTAAACGGGTTAACGCAACCCTGGCGTCGATCCAAGTCGGTTTCAGGGAGCTCTTTGATTCCGAAGAATCGTTTTCTCTATTTCGTGCAACGCTAATCGATCTTTCCACGATCGGACGACGCGTCCTCGAGCTTTGATCAATCATCATACGGTCGTTCTTAATTGCCCGTTTGCTCGACCATAGGCCCTGTCGCGTGGAATTAACGAATGCGTCGACGTTCAACGGCCGTTTTCGCGAAGAAGCTCGTAAAACGGCTTAACCGTGAACATGAGCGTCGTAAAACACCAAGACAGAGGTGGCGGGAAACATAACAGTGACGAGCAAAAGAACGAATCGAGGGAGTATGTTCGTTTAGCTGCGTTGCAACCTTTTTTTTCCCCATAAAAATCTGTAATAACGCTCGGGGAAGGAAGAAAGAATAATAAAAGTCGATAACAGGAGGTAAAAGTAGAAATGCTATTAAATGTTATAATTTAGGTCTATCGTTTAGAGTTTTATGATAGTGTTATTAGTATACATTAGTACAGGCGTCGGGCAACCTTTTTCGGCTGCGGGTCAAAATCAACTAAAATTGTGACTATTAAGAAGACGGTTCGGGTCAATGGGTATTTTCATTTTGAAACAGTCCGTTAATGACTAATAAGATAAATTTTATTGAGAAAACTGTTACAATATGTTGAAAAGGTTTTACCGTTTAAGTACTATTTGCAAATTACTAGAGATTATTAACACGTTGGCTGCCACGGGGGTCACCGGTGACCGGCACTCGAAATCTTTTGAAATCAAATAATTACCAAAAGAAATGATTAAATAAACCACGGATAGCGTTAACATTAAGCTAATAATGCTAGCTATCGAATAGAAAGGTTAAATTTGAAAAATTAATCGACTGCACCCTTAATATTTAGGATTTTATCGTGTCTGACTACACACGTCCGTTTTCACTGTGGCAGTCAACGTGTTAAGAATAGGGGTATTTGATATCAGGGATTATTGGAACTAGGAATAATTACACTAGTGGATTATTAATAATAGAGACTATTTTCACTAGGGATTATTGACCCCAGAGAAAATTGTACTAGGAAATATTGACACTGGGGATTATTTATACTAGGGAACATTGCGCTATGCAATATTGAAATTAGGGATTGTTGTCCCTAGGTATAATAAGATTAGGGAATATAGACGCCAGAGATAATTATACTAGGGAAAATTACAACCTGCAAAATTATACTAGGGAAGTATAGACGTCAGGGATTATTTACACTAGGGGAAATTGCACTGTGGAAAATTACACCATCTCAAAGTATTTGTTTCGTGTTTATGTTTTATAATTTATTTTTATATATTATACTTTATTTGTGGAACTCAAGTGGGTCACTTGAAATTATTAAATGAGTCACTTGGTGACCCGCGGGTCATAGGTTGCCGACGCCTGCATTATTGTATGTCTATTCTAATTATCCTACGAGTGTAACAAAGTACAAAATTTACGGCAAATTAGTCAACTAAATTCGTAAACTAAAGGCTAAAATTTCTAAATTAGATATTTGTATTCTTGATAATTACAATTTCTGTACGTGTCTATGTATACAGGGTGGCTTGGTGAGGGGGGGGGGGGGGGGGGGGGGGGGGGGTAGGTGAGACGATTCTGAGTAACAATTTCGTGTGAGCATAGCTTCGGGCCCTGAGATGTTCGAATTAGACTAGGCAAACGAGTTGGTAAAGGAGAAAAAATTTAATTGAAATTCTACCGAGCAGTGAATACAAATAATTAATAATAGTATCTACGCAACTGTTATCCCTGAGGATGGACTCACGGAATTTTTCGCAAACGAATAACGATTACGCAATCAAAAAAAGCCGACTGTAACGTTATGACAATTGGGAATTAATTTGAATTCGACTTACCCATTCACCTGCCAGTTGACCCTGTTCGTTGACAATGGACAATGGTCATCGTACCGATCCTGACCAAGGAAGGACTCCAAGGCAGAACAGCTGATGGAACGGCTCGGTCACTGAACCCACTTATCCACCACAAAAGTATTTCACTTCACGATCGCTGACACTTGTCACTTTCACATTACAACAAACACGTTATTCTTTCCCCCCGATTGGGGCGACTGTTGACAACGTTCAATCGAATTATCGAGGAAGAAAAAATAAACAACGAACTACGCAGAACGAATCGGTAGAAGGGCATTATCCGGTCGACAAGGAGACGGAACGCTTATCGTGCGAAGTTATTTACGTAGTTATTTTTGTATCGCATAATACAAAATGTATCGTGTAAGTTCACAGTTGTTTTCCGGGGAAAAAAAACAGTGTCTATTTCGTAATCGCTCATTTGGCCGCGTAATAAACTCTAGCCGCGATACAACAACAAGCTGTGTAAACAACGTCGCACGACTAGTGTTCCGTTCCCGCTTCGACCGGCTACTACCCTTCTACGTCATTCGTTCTAGGTTATTCGTCGTGTGTTTTTCTGTCTCGATGGTTCGATCAAACGTGTCAACAGTCGGCCCTTTTCGGGAACGGTTACGTATTTCTTAAACACGCTTAATAACCTGTTAAGTATCAACAATCGAGAAAGGAATAACGTGTGTGTTGTAATGTGAAAGTGACAAGTGTTAGCGATCGTAAAGTGAAATAGTTTTGTGATTGGCAAGGGTGGTTCAGTGACCGGACCGTTCCATCATCCGTTCAATCGTTTTCGTCCTTCCCATGGTCAGGATACGTTCGACTTTCAGGTGAACTGGTAAGTCGAATTCTAATTATTTATTTGTTTTCATGTCCGCTTTTTATTGCGCAGTCGTTCTTCTTTTCCACCAACGAATACAATAAAGTAATAAATTCGATTTAGCTAGCTGATTTAGTCCATCCTCAGGGATAACAGTTGCGTAGATACTCTGTTTAATTATTTGTATTCACTGCTCGGTAGAATTTCAATTAAATTTTTTCTCCTTTACCAACTCGTTTGCACAGCCTAGTTCAAACGTCCCAGTGCCCGAAGCTATGCTCACGCGCCTGTGGTTGGTCAGTGTTTTTCCTTAATAATTCAAAAACGAAGCCCCACACGACATTTTTGCAATGGAAATTGTTGCTTAGAATCCATTTCCGGCTCCTGCACTACTTAAAATAGTCCAGATTTTGATCGGTTTCTATTTTTCCGTGGCCACGGAATAAGCTTAAAAATGTAATTTTGTTAAAAATCTGGATTATTTTCATCAATACCTTTTGAACCGCTTAACCAATTAAAGATCCCATTACACATGTTTGTTCATCATTTCAATATCTTTCGTTTGGTACCAAGAACGACCTAATCGGACACATCTAGCTCCAGATGTGGTTTTTAAAGTAAAAAGAGGTAAAATAATTGAAAAAATCACAATATCTTAAAAATTGTAACCTTGATTTTCGAATTCAGCGGGAGAAAATCCATAAGAAAAGTTACATGAAATCAATTTCATTTTGTAAACTAGTGTAATCAATCAATATGTGTCAATCAATAATGAACACGTTGAAGCACAGCTAAAGTTACGCAAAATAAGAACAAACCCCCGGTGGATAGGTATTTTATATCAATTACAGAGGATTGGCTCGGATTAGGTGATAATTTATAGAACGCGATGAAAGTGTGTTGAAGATAGACCGCCGTCTATCTTTCATTTCTTCCCCGAGGTTATTCCAGAACACACGACGGATATATTTCACCAGCCTCGTGCATCGTTTCGTTTCCGAGAAACTCTAATTGCGACGAGCTTTTCTACGCTCGCTGTACGCGTTTCCACGCGTTTTCTTGCCACCGTCTGAACGAAACTCGCCCGAGAAACGAGATTCTGTTCAGAGATTGGACTCGCCGTGGAAGCGTCATAGTGGCTTCGTTGTTGTCGCTACTGTAGTTGAGTGTCTGAATAATTTCTGAAATATTGGACGCGATCGTGTCGAGCATTATTAGCCGCTGTTGAGAAGAATTCATCGATGGCCTGGATAGCTCTCAATTGGCTAGATCAGACGTTCGACGAACAAAGGCCCCGGTTCAAGTCGTGGTTCAGCAAATTCAATTTAGGTTCAGTCTTCTTTTCCATTAATCATTCTTAACGATCGGAGTTGGTGGTTTTAATTTTAGTTCCAAGATAGTTGTACCTGTAATCGTTTCTCATAGATTGGAGCAGGGCTGGTGAAAGTCTATGATAGGTATGAAAATTTTTCTGGAACTTTAACGATTTACACAAAACGATATCGTTTTAAACGTTCATAAATTATGCCTTTAGTGCTGTACTGTGTACAGTGTGGTGCACGATAGCGATATAGGGGAGGGAAGCTTCATCGTTCGTCTGAATATTTGAAAATTTCTAGATACATTCTATTATACATGGATTAGATCTGGATTAAGTTTAATATGACTAGTCGGTTTAGTAATTATTTTAAAGGGAGTTGGTTAATTCAGTAATTTAGTTATCTAGTAATTTTTTAACTTAATAATATAGCTGTCTAGTGATCTTGCAATTTGTTAATTACGTAATATAGTAACTTATCGGTTTAATAATACATGTATAGTAATCTAGTAATCTAGCATCTTGGTAATTTGATAACTTAATAATTTAGTAATTTAGTGATTTAGTAGTTTACTAATTTAGCAATTGGGTATTTTAGTAATTTAGTCATCACTAAATTAGTAACCCCAACACTAACCCAAATTAGTAACTACTACCACTAAATTACCCATCCCTCTTTGAAATAATTAGTAATTATTAAATTACTAAATTTAGTAGCGGAATTTAGTTACACATCATATTCAATAACTTTCTAGTATAAAATAAAACCAATGAT
Organism: Stelis phaeoptera; assembly: GCA_943735885.1. Taxonomy (NCBI): domain Eukaryota; kingdom Metazoa; phylum Arthropoda; class Insecta; order Hymenoptera; family Megachilidae; genus Stelis; species Stelis phaeoptera. The sequence goes on along the minus strand of OX030939.1, from coordinate 4,187,733 downwards.
GGGGCTTCCTTCCTCTGTAAAATTAAATTTTAATTATCGTAACAGTCTGTCATTTTCTTTTTTTTTCCTTTTTTTTTTGTCAAGGAATGGATATTCTAGTCTTACACATGTGGCTTGTTAAATTGAAGATAAAAGCTATTTCTGTTTTTAATTTCCAACGTGGATAGAATGTATTGATGGCCTGAATAGTTCAATTGTTTAGATCGGTCGTTTGACGAACAAAGGTCCAGGTTCAAGTGTTGGTTCAGCAAATCCAATCAGCTGATTGTTGCTTCGTTTGTTCCTTGATTAAAGTCCAACATTTTAAACATGGAATTACAATATTGATGCTTCGTTCGTATTGAACGATAAACATTAATAATTAATTTTCTCAGAAGCATTTATTAACATTTATCAATATTATTAGATTACCGGACATTAGAGTTATTAAGAATTATTGTTATTTTAATTTTATACTTTTGATCGATACTTCGAATAGCCAATATGTTTTTATAAATAATACAATCACAAATACATACCACCGACTGTGGAGGAGAGTTAAATTATTAATCTAAATTGCCAATCACTCCAATTAAATTACTTTTTGCGTGATACATTTGACGCTGCAATTAATAGCAATATTTTGCAATTTTAAAGATCAGAGAATCAAGTTTCGTCTCTCCAGCGAATTTCTTGAACGTTTCTTCAAAGTCTAAATTGTACACATCGATTTCGAGTCACGAATTCATAACTCATTACCTGAGCATCTTCAAACTGTAATCACTAAGGGACATTGCAATTATCGGATCGAGTTTCTTGGAATGAAAGTAATCCGACGTAATAATTAGGTGTGCAGCAATAAACACCGATCATTTCGCAAAACGAAATTTCAAAGAAAAACAGACAATTTGAGAAATTGGACTCGATCATATTTCTTCTGGTTACAGGTACGCTCACTCCACTTCCGGTTTTCTGGTTACTCGTGATTCATACCTATACGCGGATACGTTGTAGGTTTATAACTGCTGAGATATTGTTTCGTATCAAATGACTAATTTCATAACATAAAAGTATCATAAAATATCACTTATGGTATATCAATTTAAAGTTTAATTAAACAGCCTACATAAAGGTTTCATTAATATTCTTCGTACAAATTGGCTGACTCTTCGACAGAACAAATCATGGCTTAACAACATTACAATTTTCGATTTTGAAACATAGGAAAAATTCTATTACAATTTCATGACAGAAAAGTATCGCGAAATGGCCCCTATGGCATATCAATTTGTAGCTTAAGGTTTTTGGAAAATGAATGCATAAGCACCTTGTTAATACTTTTAATACCAAATGGTTTGTCCTTTATTGGAACAAACAATTTACGATATTTGATTTCGAAACATAGGAATAATTTTGTTATAATTTCATAACATAAAAGTATCACGAAATAGCACTTACGACATATCAATTTAAAGCTTAAAGTTCAATGAAAATAACCATATAATAGTTTCCTTAATATCTTGAATACAACATGGTTGATAGCCAATTAAAGTACTCAATGAATCGGAACGAAACTTATGTATTATATAACCAGTTCATTTGCAATAATTGATTAATTAAGCACGATTAATGAAACATTATATTTTCATAACATGATAGAATTGTTTCGATTTCAACCATATTTCTTCAGAATATAAATTTGTTTCTTTAATTTACTGTTCGAGTTGCATAAATATAAGCTGGTCTGATTAACGAACGAAGACGACGTTTTTTAAGGAGTATTCCATCTTACTGTCACAGGTTTAGTGTACCGCCACTAGAGTTCTCTAAAATTTACGTTTTGAGACCCTAAGCTCCCGAAGAGCACTGTCAGGTAAACTTAAGCCTGGAGTACTTGGTCGAGAAGCGCATAAGAGCAATTTCACGACGTAAAGCAGAAAATCTTGTATATTTTACTCTCTTTTAGACGTGCCCTCGGATACTTCGTCAGAAAGACCGGAATACTTTATAAAATACACAATGGTCGCATAACAAGCAAGAGATAACAGGACCAACGTAACTAATTAAAGAAACTAATTGTTTTAAATCCACAAATTACCACAAAATATTAATTACCAATTTCAAATTAATTATTTTAACATATAATAAAATAATCTCTGAATATTAATTTAATATAAGACAGTTGTATATTCAGAGTTTGATATCTAGACTTTAAGACGAATAATTTTATTTTAATTGAATATTGTTAATATTTTCTCGTAATTTTGCAATAAAACGTTTATTGGTAACGTTTGTATAATAATTCTTATTTCAAAAGCATAAATATGCTCCCCTGTTTAAGAATATAATATGATACAAAAAGCCACCCCTGCACGACGAACCATGGAGAGAGCTAACGATTTGAATCCAGTTCTAAACTATATCTTGCGTTTATTCTTGAAATTTCAACGCATATTTTTGCGTCAGTTTAAAAATTGCTTATTTTACTCAATTTCAATGTTACAAATATAAGTCATATAAGAAAAAAATTGTATTGTGGTCCAAAATTTTCTTCTCAAGCGCTGAAACTTTCGTTAAAAAATTCTATTGTTAACCAATTGAAACATCAAGGTATACATGATTGAGCCAGTTTCGCCGCTCGAAGGTTAAACCATTTATCTTTCACCTTCGACATTTTTTCACCAGTGCCCGGGTGAATAATCGTTTGAACCACCTTGTATAAATGTTATTTCAATCGCCAAGAATGACATTCAATAGTATACCGATACGATATCATTCCGATCGCTAGGACTGTCATATCGATTAGCCATTGTTTCGATCAGCGAGAATGGCATTCGATAAAATATCTGTACGATCAGGTGGAATGGCATTTCGTTGGACGACAGTAAAAGCAAAGGAATAAAACGAAAGAACACTCGGCCAGGACGTCTGAGGGATCATCGAAAACGTTGCTGACTAATTTTCAGACGGTTCCTCTTTCGCTCAGTGTCCCTGTCCCTCGACCTTGTCTGCGGTCTTCTTCACCGTTCACCCTTCTTTCTTTCTTCTCCTTTTCCAACCCTTTTTTGGTTTTTATCGCTCTGTTTCCGTCCCACTCGCGCCCGCTGCGATAAAAAGTCAATTTTATACCGGCGAGTACCTGAAGCTAATAACGTCTGCCCGCGGGGCAACCGTCGAGAGGAACGGCGTGGAACTATTTTTCGACGGCCTGTCGCGGATTTTACGAGCCATATAAAAATGGCACCACGCCGCAGGACGCAGGATCTCGGCCACGATTCGGGGAAACTCGTCGAGGACGTATGTGAATCACGTGGATCGACCGTCTCGCAGTTCAAATAGAAATCGTAGCTTTCGAGGAATCCTGTTCCTCCAACCCTTCCTTTCATTTTATGTCTCGCTTGCTTTTTGACGAAAACCTCGTCCTCGAGATTTGTTGGTCGATTTTGTTCCTTTCCTGCGAAATGTTCACGATTTAGGGGTCCATTTCAAGGATTCGTGTCGTAAAATGTTAAAAAAAATGAGATTTATAGTTATTTTGACACCTAGTCGTGTCTAAGTATTATCTCATCGTTTTAGGGACAGAGGGTGTGTTACCCAAAACAAACCACCTGAATAATTTCTGTATTTTTTTTTAATAGAAAGAAATGTTTTCACGAAGGATTAATTAGATTGGAGATACACCATTATTATTCTGAGTGACACATTGTTCATAGTCTTTTGATCGTGAAACGCGTTCGAATCCGAATCCCCGGCATTGGCCGGCTTCGTACGAGAGTCAACGAAGGGATTTCTAAGGAAAACGAGATATAAAGAAAAAATAAGGCAGAAGCGAAAGAAAGAGAAGGAGGTAAAGAGATTCCGTGAATTCACCTGCGTACACGTTCGTAGCAGGTACTCAAATTGCATGGCAACAGCACTTGCTCAATCACTTTCTCCCCTCTCTCTCCCTTTCCTTCTCTCTTGTGGTCATACCTGTTCTTCTCTCCCTCTCGTAGATTCTCCCCTTCGAAAAGGTTTCGTGGTACGTGCAGATGCGCGCCTACTCGTGAAATCAGTCAAGGTCCTTCTTGCCAACAACGAGAAGAAAGCGCCCCTAAAACCATTCAGGGATGTACATACGTAAGGGGGATGATCCCGGACTTTCCACATTTCTCTATCTTTTTCCCCCTTTTTCTCCCCTAGAAACGTAATTTATTGGATTCGAAAAGGTAATGTCGGATGCCTGTGATAGAAGGACGTTTTTATTTCTTCTTCTTGTTCTTGTTCTTTTTTTTTCGTTCACAAAATGGCACACATATTCTGAACGTTAACCCTCTCTAGGGCAAACTACATTAACCTTCTAAAATTTCATTTGTTTCGTTTCCAAGAAGGAATGGTAACATAGCTTTAAGGGTAACTTATTCGGAGACATAATATTTGTTCCATTAACCCATCATTTATTTATGGCAGGGTGTAAGTAACATGTAGCGAAGAAAGTGGGGAGGAAGGTTTTGAAATGGCTTTACGACGGAGGGTTAAAGATCGTGGAAATTGCCCAGCGAGCCTTCCACGCTATTGTCTTCGATAATCGATTAATCGGTTGCTGTTTGCACCCTTGCTGCAGACTGAGCCCGCTAAGCCTTTAAGGAGATTGGCCTCGTTGAATAATTTAGCTGCGCTGGCATTTTCAATGAATCGTGCCTTGATAGATTGCATAAAACATTTCTTCTTTTTGCCGGGGAAAATAAAGATATAATGAATATTATTGTTGAATATGTACTTTAATACTACTTCAACTTTGAACAATCATTTATCGATTATTTTGATGAATATTCGTGGAAAATATTGGGTTTGTCAAAGTTTTTTTTTTACTTGAAATTATATTTAAGTAGTTTCATGATTCGGATTGTAACTAGGTCGATAAAGAAAGACACGTGGATATTTCGTTAGTTTGGTAATAAAAGGGTTAAAATTTAAATATTTAATTAATAAGGTCATTACAATTGAAGAATCCAAAAGATTCTCGTACACGCATAAAATGAATAATAAATATTCATTTTGAATTAGGATAGTTGAAAATGGTCAAAATTAGTGAATGAAAAGCTGAAGTATAGTGGGTTCATACGAAAAGTCATGCGAGTAATCGTGAAAAGGATGGAGTAATTAAAGGTTAAAATTAATAGAGCTGAGAAGCTGAGCACCGTGAGTCGCCGACTCTGCGGACGAATCTTTCATACCTATGGGAAAAATTCCAAATTCCTTAGTTCGCCATTTCTGTAGAACTATAGTTGGAGATTTCAAACCCCAACGCCAAAAAATTAATTAACAACACTTTATATTAACACTTAATATTTATAAAAATTACTCGATAAATATTGTTTAAAAAATAGTCGTAAATGCGTAATAAGACGCTAATAACAAAAATATATTATTCGATACAAAATATTTCAATCAAGCTTATTAACAACAGAACTTTTAATCTCGATTAAATTATCGCTTCTTTTAAAATTGTTTTTAGAATAAGATAAAATAAAAAGAATCTTAGAGTAGAACACGTCCAGTCCCATTGATCAAACTCACATCAAAATCAGAATAATTTATAACGATTCGAGACACAGAAGCGGCTTCAGATTGTTCAGATTTTATCCTGTCCGGTCTGAGGGAATTCGAGAATGATTGATTCCCATTGCTACTTTGTTAGAAGGGTCAAACCAGTGGTAACAAATGGCCTTCGTTTGTTCCTTGTCAGCCATTTTTCGGCCCCGTTGTGCTACGTGGTCCAGACTTTGTCTGGCCTTGATGCGTCTTCTAGTCGAGAATGGAAAAGGCAGACGATCGAGTCTCGTTTTTTCTCTGTTTTTCCAAAACACTCGGTCGGATAGCAATCACCAGTCGATTTATTCCCATTGCTTCCTTTTCCTCCATTCTTCTGCCAAGAACTTCTTACTACTTTTTTCTTCCCCTTTTTATCAAAGTGTCTGATACCCTCGTAATGAAGAATCTGAAAGCTACTTAAACGACGCGACGACGATTCGTTCCTTTTTTCTTTTTTCTTTTAATTCCTCTTTGTGCACCATGGGGTTTGTTCAGTTTTGCGTCGTTCTAGCAACCTGATAATTCATTGTTTATAATCGTGAAACATAAATCTTAATACAGGGCGGGTTACCTAAGAATTAAAATCTATAATATCACTGCTGTTTTTATAATAGGAGAAAATAACTGAGGAAAAAATGTTTGATTTAAGAATGATTTCTTTTTTCCAATTTACAAATTTTGAACAATATGAGATTGAAATAAAGAATTTTTTTTTCATTAGAGTAATTATCTCTATGAGCCAAACATGTTTTATCTTAGAAGTTTTCTTGCATCGTTAAGGACAACGGAAATACATATTTTTGAATTTAAATTTTTTAACGTCGGACCATTCTTCATGGGTAGTATGAGAAAATGAGAAACAATTAAAATAGATACGCCATAAGACTTGGCTTAGTGACTGTAAATGTTACTTAACTCGTCACTGGCTTAATTTCAGTTATTTGGAAAAATAAAAAATCATTTGTCACCGATCTTCTTTTCACACAGTCGAAAGCAATATATCGTATATGTCACACTAAAAGCGTTAACGGGTTAATATTAGGTGATTCACATCATATGTAAAATTAATAAAAAATATATTCATAGAATATTTTAAGAAGTATTTAGTATTTCTAAATAAAAATATAGAAATCATTAAAAACTTAAAGTAACAATTTTTCTTATTCAACATTTCTTGACACTTCTGCAATATGACACTGGTTTTACATATATTTTAATTCCATTTAACACGAGACTCAGAAATGAATGATAATTAAATAAAAATTCACGTACTTACCTTATCTATACACTTGCAATATTCGATGAACTTTGATTTTGGGGTGTACTTTTATTGGCCACCACTAGTATCAAAAATAGTTGGAGTACCTACGACGTCATTTTCCTTATGGAAACTTATAATGTACCATCAATTTCTAAGCCGTCTTTCGTTCCTTTCGTGCGTAACACAATTATCCGTTAAAGTTTCCTGCAATCTCGTCCATGAGAACGAGAAATCACGAGCGTCTCCTAAATAGCCGTCGCCTATGGCGACTAGTCGGCCGGGTGTGGATTTTAAACATCGATGAAACGGAAGTGCAATGACAAGATGTCATTACTACGAGGGAAAAACGGAAATCAACGATCACGGGCTGTCACGTTGGTATCGATGGCCGAGTTTTTGCCACCGATAAGCGGCGTAATTGTAAATCGACCGTTAATTATCACGTGGCGAGGGGATAAAAAATTCGCAAGGTTTCCGGCAATTCCGAAGCTGATCTTTTCAGTTCCTTTTCCGCAACGAATCGTTTCAAAGATTGACACGAAATTTTTAGGAAATATTTTTAGTTATTTTATAATTTTCTGTTCTTAGATTGGCAAATTCGCCATCTTTTAGCGCATTTTGTATAAAAGTTATTTAACCTTTTCTCTTGGACTAGAAATATTAATAATTAAGAAGAATGGCATTATATTTTTAGGAATTTAGGGAACATTGAAATATTATATTTCTTGAATCTCGAAAGTTTAGAATATATATTTTTAATATTAATGAATTTTTATTTTGGGTCAAATGATTAACAAAAGGATATACAATTTATTGAAGAATTTTTAAACATGAAATTTAAATTATATTTATATTAGAATACAGCAAATTAACGAAATTAATGAAAATGGATTCATAAATTCAAAAATGAACTTTTCGTTTTCAAAAGATTCACTGTAAAGCTAAGCCAAACTATTAATAAATAATTCTGTGTGAAGGCAATGTAAAGTATGCAAAATTAGTTAACAAAGTAATACAAACTTTGACAATTTGCACTGAAACACAGAATATGAGTCCTAAAATTACTTATAGATGGTAAAATGATTCGGAAGCTTCTGCAAAATCTATTCCGGATAAATATTTAATTCATTCTTCAAAGTCGTTCACTACCTATAACGCTTGTAAGTCAAAGGCCAGTGATCCTCACGGAGGGAACCCGAAACTTAGGATATCAGACCTAAGTTATACGAGACAGAGAAGTCAATGCCCTGTTGCTGATAAGGAAACGAGGACACCATGGCGTCTAAACAAAATGCACAACGATATTCGGGTGACGAGACGACGATTGCCAGCGTCCAATTGATTCATTCTGGCGTCGTTGTTCGCGGCCAACTCGTATATCATAAAATCAGCGTACGATTGTGTCATTAAATCTTCGAGAACCAGACTGAAATTTCTATGATACTGCACCGTATTGTATGTATAGTTTCGTCTCATCGTACAGGGTGTCCTATTTGACTCAATTGCTGTCAGTAAAGATACAGAGATTAATATCCCAGAGAGGAAATTATATTATGAAAAGAAGGGTAATCTTAAGATCACGTCTTCTGAGATAATTTCTTTCAAGAATACTTTTTTGAGTATTTACAATTAACCAAATAACAAAAAATTATGTCAAGTATATAATGTATCATTTCTTTGCGTACAAGCAACAGTGTTTCACCTGGAGAATACAATTTTTCGAATTGTCCGACTATTGTAGCAAGTGTGCGCACATGTAACATCGTGACGCTGTAGTTGATGATCGACGCCGGTCAACAAAATCGATTTACATGGCAACGGGAATGTTGAGCAGTCCCTGCCCGTTAGCTCGGCCAAAAGCGATCTAATATCTACCAACAAAGCGGCCACTTCTTGGCTGAATAATAACGTCGGCTTCGGTTGGTTCGCGTTTGTCCAGTCGTGTTCGCACGCCGCTAATGAAGGATCATGGCGGGCTGTGTGCAGCATAAGCGACGCAAGTCTGGCTACGTAAGCCTAACGTAATTGAAGGCTAGGAATGCGGACGCACGCATGAGGTAGCAGCCGATACAGAACGTCGGAGGTACGCTATCGTCGTACACGTATACACTGTCAAGCATCATAGGCTTCCCTAGGGAAAATGGCGTGATTAGGGAAGATTGTTCCACGATTGATCTAAGTTAAGTATTCCTAGATTCCAGAGTTAATACACGCTACAAGTATGTTAGGTGTACCTAGGTTTGGGAATTATTACGCATTGAATCTAGGTTAGATATTCGTGAATTCGAGAATTATTATACGTTAAACCAGGTGTCGGCAAACTGGCCCATTTGATAATTGCAAGCGACCCACTTGAGTTCCGCAACTAAAGTATAATATATATAAAAATAAATTGTAAACTATAAACACGAAACGAACACTTTGAGATAATGTAAAATGCGATCAACATTTTGGTTCGATTAGAAAGTTGCTTAAACGAACGTAGATGGAATACAGCGATATTGTCCGAACGGATCTCGTGTATTCGTCACGTGTTCAATGCTTGACTCCCTAGTGTAATTTTCCACAGTGCACTTTCCCCTAGTGTAAATAATCCCTAACGTCTATATTTCCTAGTGTGATTATCCCTAGCGTCTATATTCCCTAGCCTTATTATACCTTTGATGAATAATCCCTAGTTTCAATACTCCCCAGTGCAGTTTTTCCTTCTGTAAATAATCCCTAGCGTCTATGTACCCTGGTGTAATTATACCAAGTATCACTAACAATAAGTTAGATATCCCTACATTCTAGATTCGAGAATTACTATACATTGCATGCAGCTTAGGTGTATCTGGGTTTAAGAATTCCTGTGCATTGAATTTAGATTATATATCCCCAGATTCTAGAGTTAGTACGTATTATACCTAGGTTAGGTGCATTAGTATTCGGTTTAGTAATTATTTCAGAGCGATTTAGATGATGTAGTAATAAGGGACAATGGATGATGGGCTAGGTGAATCATCGTGGTTAGGCATAAAGGCATCATGATTAGTCTATTTACTGTATTTATTGAACATTTTTTTGGACATGGTCAAATCTCGGAAATAAAAACATTAATTATTCATTGTAGTCATTCACATAGAAAAATTGCGTCGATCACTGGTGTTTCACAAACATTAGTTGACCGTATTGAGAAAAAGCTTGATCGTGGCTCGAATAATTTGATTACCTACTGTATGTAAGCACTGGGTGCTCCTATCGTGAGTCTGATGCACTAAGGTATAATTTTAAGTAATGTTGATGTCATTTATCATTATTTACTTTTGGGACACTTTTTCGTACATGCATTCACTATATTCCTTAATCGTCCATTCAGTTTCTAACTTTCTAAAAACATATTTTGAAGCTCCTGTCATTCTTATAAATATATTCGTTTTTCAGTCGAAACGAAAGGGTGAAACATTTACGGTAACTTTAAACATAAATAATTAATAACCGTTCTAGAAATTTTGCAAATTGTTTTTGCAAATTTCCACAAAGGGTTATTTCAAACAAAAAAAGGAAAAGGAAAGTGTCCATCAAGGTATAATTTTTTCTTCGGAAAAGAGAGTCCCATAAATCTTCGTTAAGCAAGATTAAATGAGTTGTATGTATGAAGCTTAACGATAATGGTTGGTTAGTATTAATTAGTGGAGGTAATGAACGACGTTAAGCGATAGTACTTGTCGGTGTGAAAAGAGTCGGCCGATGATAAGCGAAATAAGACGTCTCTACTATCTATTCGTTTTTCTCTTTTATCGTTTCTGCACCAACGGCGACACGGTGTATCGTTCTGTGTCGTGGAATGTGATCGTGATACGTTTATATGGACATTGGTATCAATTAACGTTGCTGGAGGTATTAATTAGCATTAGCAGTCGACTGTATCGGGGAACGGGTATCCGTACATGTTCTGCAGATACGTATCGATTGATATTCAGTTTCGAACAGACGTACAGTCGTGTCTACATCAAAAAGCTGGCCAAAATGATAAATGGCATTGATAAATTTGAGGATGATAATTTATCTGTCGGAGTCGCTAGGATAACGATTATTTAAAAATTAATTTTAGATCTCTTGTGATTAAAATAATTCTGGATCGAAACAGCGACGATTTAAATTTAACTTTTTATTTTATTAATATAGTTCTTTAACCCTTAGACGGTGGATCCTTGAGATAACGACAATTTGATAAATATTATTTATCAGAGTATGAAAGCTTTACCTTTAAAGATTGAAGTATTATTTTAAATATTTTTCTTAGTTTTGGATCACATTGAACGCCAATCGGGGATTAAATATTACTTTCTTAATATATAAAAGTCTGTCATTAAGAAGTTTAATTGTTTGATTGGTAACAAAATGAATATTTAAATTTAAAGTGCGATTTTCTTGATTTTAACGGCCCTATAATTATGAGACCTCTGATACGTGTCTATGCCTTAAAATAGCACCGTGATCCGGTTACCGTGAAATCAAAACCGATCTCAGCCTACACTGAACGCTAGATCAACGTTCAAAACAGGAAGAACCACTTGTCATAGATTGAGCTGCCCTTTCGTGGCCCTAGTCTGGCTAACAACCGTCCAACCTACTTATTTACGAGCATCTTCGAGGCTAAGGACACGTGTAGAACCAACCATCAGGAAGATTGTCGTCGTGCGAACCCGTGTCGAACGGACGATTGAAACGACATCGCGACAGGAAGAAACGTCAGCTCTAATCGAGACAGATTTACATCGAATCGAATGGAATGGTGAACCTTTTGGGAAGATCGACGGCTGGTAGACAATCGTATATGCTCGAGTTCTGATTTCAAACTTATGATTAACTTTTAGCACGTGTGCCTGAAAAAGTGACATAACTTAAAAGAATATATTTATCAGCAAGTTTTTATTATTCTAAATAAAAGTGTGTCTGTTCAATTTCTTCACACGTGCAGTATGTTGGATCAACTTTAGTTACGCAGAATGGTTGTCTGATCGATCTTTACTGATCATTTATCGCGTAATCGAATCATGAACGTAATTATGCGTGCAGAATAATTGTAGCAGAACCGAGTTCCACGACCGATTAGAGCTTAAGCAGAATAGAACGTATACACGTGCATATTCCGATCAGCGATTAAAGAAATGGCGCGATCGTTGTTGATAATTATTCCACGAAACAGTTCGCTGATCAATCGTGGCCTACTAATCAGGACTTCAAATGCGTCCCAGATCGAGAGAGTTTGATCTAATCAAGTTTAATGAATAAGAAACGAGAAATAATTTTCTTAGACGACGAACCATCTCGCCTGCGATCTTGACGCAATGGCAAATATTTAAAAGAATGTAAAAATTCTAAGATTATTGAATTTTTCTCTTATTTTGTATTGATCGATATACGAACGTAGTTTGTTATCTAATTCTCTAGAATCCCAATGAATTATACAATCGTTTCCGATTTAAACTCGAGCTGTATCGATAATGATCGTTCTTTGACTTCGATGTAATCTGATTGGCAGCAAACCGACAATGCAATCGGAGCTGTCCATCCACGGAACGTGGGATCGATGGTCGTAGAATGCGAGCCGGATCGATACATTATCAGAATCCTGCGTATTCATTCCCATTATAATATCAGTTAGTTGTGTCTTTGGCGTTCATCGAGAGACCAAACACGCGAGTATTCGCGCCATAAGCAGTACCGAGACCCGGCGACGCTAGCCTCTGCATCAGACGCCATGAGATAAGCTGATTAGACTATGTAACGAGACTGTTTGGACCTATTGCGAACGCGCACAACTAACTGTTTCATTTGCTTCTACAGGGCGAGGCACTTAAAACCGGCCACCTGAATAACTTGGCTGCTATCGGTGATAGGAAGAAATGTATCAGACCAAAGTTATTTGGTATCGAGAGGCTGATCATCCGATGTTACTAGTTTTTTAATGGGTGGAGGTATCAAGGAGATACGTAGGTTATCTATGTTTTTTTAAATGGAGTGGTATGTTTCTTTACTTACATTCTGATAGAGTATTTCAAGACGAATACAATGACTTATTGGGAAGATCATTCGTGGTCCGAATTAAACCAATTGTGATGGAGAATAATTTACTTTGAGGAGATGGTCAAGCATCGTTGATTTATTTATCTGACAGTAATACACGACTAATACAAGTGGACTTGTATTGTGGGGAAAATTAGAGCAGAAAGTGTATAATGAAATACCAACAACCAATGTTCAAGATCACCATTTTGAACACTTGTATTAGTCGTATAATCAACGATGCTTGACCATTTCCTCAAAGTAAATTATTTTCCATTACAATTGGCTTAACCCAAACCACGAATGACGTTTCCAATAGGTCATTATATTCGCATTGAAATACTCTATCAGAATGTAAGTAAAGAAACATACCGTTCTATTAAAAAAAAAAACAGAGATGACCTTCAGATCTCCTTGACGCCTCCACCTATCAAAAAACTAATAACATCGGATGATCAACCCCTCGATACAACATAATTTTGGTCTGATGCATTTTTTCCTATCACCAATAGCAGCCAAGTTATTCAGGTGACCGGTTTTAGGTGCCTCACCCTGTATACTGGGTGATAAGAAAGTAAAGGGTTCGAAACTTTCAAACGCGTATAACACCTTTTAGTTCTGTCTTCGATATTGTCTCAGTAATTGAAGATCTTGGTGCAAAAATCGGGTAGGTCGAGATTTTGGGAAATTAAGTATGATTTGTTTAAGTAATCGCAATAATATTTTGTAATTAACAAGGAATAAGCGTAATAAATGGTATAACGTTTTTAACGGGCTTTGAAAATCTAGACTTGTCCGGTTCTTGCTCCAGTTTATTAAACAAGACTGTTGCTGCATTGTTCTTTCACGACTAATTACCTTACTTTAATTTGTTTGTGAATTTTTACAGTTTCATCAAATAATAGCGGCGATTCAAAATACCAAACTTAGAGGTATATACAACATTAGCGAAATTTGTTCAGAATTTTTGATATTAAGGAAATGGCCTTCACTTATATTTTTTTAATTCATGGCAGAAGTCATTTTTCTGATACCCCCCTCCCCCCCCCCCCCCAATAATAAAATTAAGTCTATTTTGTAACTAAACAAATGCATATACTTATTCAACTAATGGTACTCGACCTAAGGTTGATAAAACATATCCATAATAATGATAGATTACTAACACGCGGAAAACCCTAGTGACATGCTGTTAATAGGGTGGTAATCTATCAAATAGATGGTAAATGTTCGCACGAGGTGATCGAACAGCGTGTTTCTGCCGAGTTCTTGAAGCGGCATGTTGTGTTGTCGCTCCGGTCTCTTCGAGTAGCAGGGTATCGCCTTTACTTTGAGCAATTGCCCGGATGTTCGTGTCTGTCTTAATGTCTCTACTCGCCATTCAGTCACACGCAAGGTAGCGCGATTACAGAAATACGATGTAAAAAAAAAAAGAAACAGAAGAAAAATACAAGAACCATCATTGTTGCAATAGAACGTAGACGCCAAAGCCATCCAGTCAGCGCCACAGGGAGAAAAACAGAAAGAAAGAAGAGCAAACCCCCTAATGCATTATAAATGCACACGGTGCCCTTCGTGCGTCTTCTACCTGAATGCATTCCTGTTCTGGGAACCGGAAAGCGTGATGATCGATCACGTGAAATGATTTCAGCCCGCAGATACGTAACCGTCCATTCAGCTGGGACGATGTCGGGTCGTCGTTTCTTCCCGCGTGCGCTCCTATAAATAGGCGCATCTCATTCAGACGAGTTCCAGAAAGACACGAACACGTCCCTTCCTTGCCAGACAAAAATACCGCAAATTGCACGTGATTTCAATAGACGAGTCTGAAAATATTTGCTCACCTGTGTACTTTTTTGTACGGGCGAGCTGGGTGTGACAGGGTTGTTAGGTTCCTAAAACACAAGGAAAGAGAAATATTACGTATCAATCCTTTCATTCCGAATCGAAATAGCGTAATTTTTTTTAACAGAAATTAAAATAAGAAATACTATACTTTTTGTTACTTAGAAATTTCGAAATATTATATTTTTGGAGATTTTGAAACTTTAGAATAATATCTTTAGGAAATTACAAGTTTTGAAATATTATATTTTTGGAAACTTTAAAACTTCAGAGTAATACCTTCAGGAACTTAGAAATATCGAAATATTATATTCATAAACAAATTTTTATCATATTTATAATAATCTTAGTGTTGGAGCATTTACTTATCAAGGACGGGTATGTACGTTCGTCGGGGTGGATGGTTAATATTAAATAATATTTCTCAAAACATAAAAAAAAAAAAATCGCTGACAGTTAGTTCCCTGTGGCATTCCACATAAAGTATGTTTAGGATTAGACTCGATCAGTTTGATCCTGGCGGTTGAAAGCGGAATTTCATCTAGCTGTAGCGTCACGTGTTCCGCGAGGTTTGTGTACGCGGCATCCGGCTACGGAAATTTCCACGAAGTCATTATTATTGCATTAGCCGGCGGCCGAGCACCGATTTGAATTACATATAAGTTTGCAAATTGGAGGAATGGATAATTACGGCACGTGTGCAGCCGGCTGGCTAGTACGCGAATGTCCACGTCAACGTTTTACACGTGTCACCCTGCCGCGTTTCTTCTCGCCGTCGCCACGCTCAAAGGATTTCACGAATCATCGATCTACTTTGTCCATCCTGCGAGCTCTTTTGATGACTTAATATCCTCGACCAACCACAACACTCTGTATCCATGTTATTATAAAATTTGTGTACAACGTGCAAATAATATTGAAGCGTGATTTTCGCATAACTTCTGTTGAAAGGATTCGGATGAGAAAATGATGATACGTTTCGTAAATCAGTCATAAATGAGGCCTGGTGTAATTCGTGTACCGGTGATTCCCGTATAACACGGTTTGAGAATTCAAGAAATTCCCTTATAACACGGTAGATATTTATACAGTCGATAATTAGGAAAATCTTATAACACGGCTTTTTTTTTTAACACCAAAAGAATGTATTTTGTGAGAAAAATATTTAATTGCTTATTGTTAGATAATGTAGTATTGTTAATTCTTCTTCTTTTTTTTATACCAGTTCCTCATTTCACATAACACGGATTCGTATAATATGTCATCTTGGAGGAAGCTGATGACTGGGTTGTGCGAGGATTATTAGGGTTAAAAATTAATCACTCCCATAAAACTTTCAAACTTAATGGTGTCATGGTGGTACCACAAAAAAAACCGTATCATAAAATATATTAACACTAAACCTACCGAAGGTTTGAAGGTGATTTCTATCACGATAAAAACTTACTGTATATGTTAGTATACGTTTCATTATTTATTTATTTATTTTTCTATTTTATTTTCAAGTTGAAAGTAAGTGAACATATAACGTCGGTAGATTTAGTGTTAAGATAGTAAAAATTATTGGATAAAACTTATTTTGTTATAAATGAACAAATAAGTGTATTTTGAAACACCTTTTGGTACCATGATGGAACCACCTTTCATGTCCCTTTTTTTTTTTTAACTACTTTCAGTATTATTAAGCTGTACTAAGTAAATTTTGTAATTACAATCATAAAAATGGTAAAGCAGAAAAGCTGTGGTTTCAGTGGATCTGGTTACACATGTCCGTTTTCACCGTGCCAATTAACGCGTTAAATTCTTTTTTCTTTACATTCTAGATATTAATTTGAAATGTTTCCTCGTGGAATACGAGGATGAGCAATGCCGATACTAGATGTACACGTGGACAGTGTCGAGCGATACACACTGCGCGCACGTATGCACGCGCTGATGCACATGACACGTACACCGATACGTACTTACACGCACGTGCGGAAGACGCATCGAGGCCGATTTAGTGCGGCAATCGAGCCGGGTTGGTAATTAGCGACGGTTATGTCAGCTGAAACTCGTCGAGCCTTGCTCGGTTGTAACTACAATACCGTTCATGATCAGTGTCCCTATTGCTAATTAATTTTTCTTCATTAATAATCAATTGCTCAAGATATATTATGTTCCGCAATTTAAGATAGAATGCAAACTGGCAACACAAAATATGTTATTACCATCAGTATCATATTAGTATCTTTTGTTGGACGTGATGATTGCTGAGGGAGAGGATTACTAATGACCGACTCGATGCCTCAAATTGTAATATGATCGAATAATTAAAAAATAGTCCAACCTAAGTGATTCTAATTTAATGACCAGGGACTGTATACGAGAGGTTTCTACTTTTTGAAATACTTCTATTCAGTATTGATTTTATTCTTACCCTTAACTGGACTATTTCGAGCTAATAATAATCCCTAATATTTTTAATATTTTTCTATACTTATCGCGTTATAAAACAATCGAAACGTTATAAAAAAATCTATCAAACGATTAAAAATGAACCCATGCCTTGTCATGTATCGCTCATGAATCCTTACCGCTTACGGACGGTCCTTAGCACGCCTCGTTTATGAATGATACTGTACACGTATTCCTTCGTAGTACACGGTCGCGCTCGCGCGTTCACCACCGAGGCCATACACAGCGGTGACGCGATAACTATGTAGCATAGAGTTACCGAACCCAATAATACGTCTGACGGCTGTCTAGACGGGGATACGAACGATTGGTGTCTGCGTGTAATCCAGCACGGCCACAAACATAACGCCTAGGTACGTGCGTGTGAGCCACCGCATGTATACATTTAATGATCCGTGGAGTGTGTGTCGGTCGTATCCTGGCGCATCCTGAACGCTTCCCGAACCAGTTAGACGCGAAAGGATTATGCTACACGGGGTAGGGGGGAGCAACTGGTCTGTCTGCCGGGGATAAGGTTCCTTTGATTTCGTTTCATTTGCTTAATCGAGGTTGTGTTCACGAGGGGAGCGAAACAACGATATAATTGGGATTTTTTCTTTCTATTTTCTGTAATTGGTACTGATTACATTTATCCCCTTGCACTAGAATAACGTGTCACACTCGTGACGCGCCTTTTACAGTTCAGATGTGACTTCCGTCGTTCAAACTTTGATCACAATTGAATATTAAGTTTAATTCTGATTGCAATTTATACGGTTAGTGTTTGCCAAGTACGAAGTATATGTAATAATTCAATTTCCTTCCAGAAAGAATAATTAAGGAAAACCACAGAAGGGTTAATACTTTTGAACGTATCATAGTATCAAAATTCCTGCCCAAAGTTCGTAGTATTAAATTTATTGTGTACGACCCTTCATTAAAAGATAATATTAATTACGAATGTAACGCGTGATAAAATGATCGAGCGTGCTTACCTAGAAATTCCAATTAAAAAAAAAAAACCTGACGAAACTAATTTAGATAAATTTTACGATCGGTGCGATATCAAGATGGGATTAATCTTCAACTCGAAGGACCGTGATTAACCGTCGCACATGATAACAAGGCTACAAGATTCTTCTATAGAGCTAATCACTGTTGTTAGATTATCTCGAGTACACGGCGCCCTCGAGCAAATCGTAAAAAGAGACTCGGTTCATCAGTGCACGTTATTGGAACGAAAAACTGAAAAAAAAAAAATCAATTTAAGGTATCGCGTTTACGCGACTGAAAATCTTATCGTTCGCTATTAATCTCGAGTCGTATAATTCATTCCGTTGCGCTTGGCTCGAGGTCTAATCAATTAAATCTGCTTTCGTCCAATCAATCGATTCTTTTTGCATTTCGGTGTTCATGGGATATGTGAGCAACGCATAAACGTTCGCGGATGTGAAAGAGTGTTGCGCGAGGGTCAGATTCGCACAGATAAATCGGCTGAAAATACACGATCTATGGGCAACGAGTCGTTCCACCTGCTTATTCCAATCATTCGTTCAATTATCGATGACTGATCTGTACGTGTTATCTTATTCGCGGTAGTAAATTATTTTCGACAACGGCTAATGTGGCCGGCTTGAACGCTCGTTCTAATTTTAATTGACAATCAACATATCTAATTTTGCACGATCAGTATTATCGATTGACGTGAGTCGTGATCGAGGGAAAATTAATTACCATCGTGTGCTTAGAGGTAAAAGATTCATTCGTAATTTTTTATAATTTTAGTCATTTTCAGGTAAATTATTGGGTCATAATATAAATAATCTGGGATTCATTTTTTTTTTTTTTTTTTAATAAAATTTGTTTGCATTGTAGGTTTATTTATGTTAAATTGTATATATCGCTAGATAGCTGCTTTATTTCATTTAAAATTGTGTTACAATTTTATGAATTTTCAAGCTAAAAGGAAGTCCTAAGTATCTGTATCAAAAACACTTCAGATAAGACGCATATTTCAACCCTTCGATCTATGGCGTATCGTTAATAAGTTATTCAGGGTCCCAAACTTGTTAAATTTTTCAAATTCGTTTGACACCATAAATAATGTTTGCAATTCCTAGAAATAAATATTATTATAAATTCATTTTGATTAATTATAAAAATATTAAAGGTACAAATAAAATTAAGTTCATAGTTTTCTTCTCCAAAAGTAGTGATACATACTATTCAGTATTTCTTTTTTGTAAGAAATATCCTATTAAATATGTAAAAATAAAAAAATAAAAGAAGCAAGTATAAAACATTACTGTTTATAAATTAAGAATGTAAATTTTCAGTTTAAAAGTCATGGTGGTTAAGGGTTAATAAGACCTTTGGCGATCAGGTCGTTTCGAGTCTCGTTTTTCATTTATTTTGCGCAACCGACGACTATTTTAAGAAGAATCATCATAAATACAATTTACGGTTCACATAATTACGCATTAGTCGCTCGAATGGTTTCAGATTAAACGAAATTGTGATGAATCACCGTAATCATTAAATTACGTTTTTCCTCGGGCAGGATGAAAACGACCGTCGATCGTAGACCACCAATTTCACCATGCTACCACAAGGAACTTTTTTTTTTTCTTTCAATATATATGCACGTGTAATTATTCAATACTATAAATCACATTAATAATACCTGCACGGGTACAACAGGATGAACGTTGAAACAGGATCGATAATAATGCCTGTATGTAGTTTTGTGGCAATTTATCGAAACTAATTGTTGAAAAAATAAGAAACATGATTCGAGGCACTGTAAGATGTGAATGAAAATAAATCGTGCCATTGAGCGAGCAGAATCGTTGTCCAGTTCGAACAGAATCCGGGAAAACACGAAAAAAGACACACCGGGAGGAGGGGGACAGAAACGGTACGCCTATTTCCTCCCGGGGATAATCTATTCCCTCTAAGACTCTATTATGCCTGTCTACGGAAGAACGAACCAGAAGAAAAAGAAAAAAAAAAAAATCAAAAGGAATCGAACCGCGAAACCAGTTCGCAGAATGAACCTCAAGGAGATCCTCTTCTCACGCTACTGGACACAGTCGCCGGCTAAGTCGTGCGTGGCAATCGTTAGACTGCGGATGTTTGTGCGTCTAAACATATATCGAAATACGCGAAAGAAATGAAGCGTTTAGATTCGTAAATAGGAGTACACGAGGGGAAAAGGAACCGTGGTGGCTTTGATAATGTTAGGTTGAATCTTAAGTAACTTCCGCTGGAGGTTGAGACCAGGTCTACTGTATCGCATCTCAAACAATAGAGAACGTGGAAGGAAGGTGATAAAAATTATTTATGATTCAAACCTATAATTCTAGGAATGTGTTAGGTCGTAGCGCAACTTAAAGGGATGGCGATAATTTAAATCATTATCAATTGAATTTGTAGGATTCTTTCAAAACAAGGGGGCCATCTCTCCCGGACCCATCCTAATTCAGAAATTCGAACAACTGGAAGATCTTTCGCGAGGGATCGTGTTCGAATTTCGAGGGTCCGTTGTATTGGGAAGGGATAATTCTGGTGCATGTATGAAAACGAGTATATGGACAGATTTGACTGCACTTAACAGGAACGTCCTCCAAGCCAGCAGCCGGCAACGAGGATCGCATTCACGGCAGGATATCGCCCTTCTCGATCTCCGATTACGAGTTTGGTTTCAACGTGCTCGACTCCGCCACGTTCATCGAGTGTACTTCGCTCTCGTCAGGGAGAGCACCCCGTGCCGTGGCCGTAGACTAATGATTCCGTCTGAGTGGGAAATTGACCACTAGGGTGCTGAAAACCTTCGGCCGCTGGCCAAGAGAAAGAATGAGAACGAGCCGGAGCTCCATTGTCCTGCTGGACTTAGTGGCTTGGTGGCTTTCAGTTTTTTAACAGCGCTTCACGTGAAACCTCGAGAAAGCATCTTCCGGTGGCGGTGAACCCAACGGGACCAACGGGATCGAACCGACTGAAACGTGGCTTTTGACGTGACAACAGTGTTCCCCTTACTCGAACACGGATTTCCATCTTTCCTTTTTTTTTTTATTGGAAATATTTCTATGATAATAGAATATTAGGCGTATCAATTAATATGTGACCTTCAAGATTAAAGTAGCTATAACTTTTACGTGCTTTTTCGCTAACTTGTTGGGAAAATGGAGTGAATGCGTAGGATTTGATGGGAATTATTTACAAGATTTAGATGTGTACTTGGTTTTTCGGGAACCTACCAGAAAAGGCCAGGAACTAATTTCTACACGTAATATAAATTAACACATTATAGACAATAGAGTATTTATGTGTGATTGTATATCTTACTTTGTATGTGATACGTATTGCTAAAATTCGTGATTTTTGCACATTTTGCGTTAAAATTATTCGAATTCGATCGCAGGAAGATCAAATAATTAAATAATTCTGGAGAAAAAAATATGTAAAGATTACAAATTCAATTACTCGTCTACCACTATATTTTCACGGTAAAATAAATTTTGGGGAAATCAGGAATGTATGTATGCACTTTATACCCATTAAATTTACTATGACATCGATCTTTTACTGAATGTTATTAGACAGTCAATGGGTTGAAATTTGTATGATCGTGTCCTGAATTGATTTTCAAATTTCTATCCGTCGTTGTTCATTAATTTATATTCGAAGCAATGGATTTTTCTCTATTGTTTCACGGTCGCAGCCATTATACGGACACGGTGTTAACCAACTATAAATTACGTTAATTCTACTACTCATCACCGTGCCGTGATGCTGAACTTAGGACCCCAATTACCCACATTTTATCTTCGCGCCGGCCATTAATCATCGCCCGGCCGCGTATAATGAATGGCCTCCTTGATAACAATACAAACGTTGTCACGATAAATATGATTTTCCAAGGTGGACCGTGTAGACTATGATTTCAAGGGATACACGGTGCTTCGTGGCTGCTCCTTAGACGCATAATCGCATAAATTATGGTATTTTTCTGACTGAAGCGTTACCTGAACCAGGAAATTGATGGCTACCGTGAATTACCGTTTGATTATCTAGTTTGTTGGATGATTACGATGATTTTATACAGGAGATTGTTAATATCTTGTCATTGTTTTTCATCCGTGGGAATTTTAACTTGATTTTCAGATAACCTGGATCGTTGGTTTCTCCGACTGTGACCTTGAATGATCTTGAATAATTATATTCACTGAATTCCTAATGAAAGGGACTATCATTGTATCTTGATATCTTTAAAAAAAATGACATAGAAACAAAAATATTTTAGGCACCGTGTGAGCCACATTGTACCACTCAATTCTGTCCTCCAGACATTTGACTCATCTTTAAAAGTAACAAAGATATTTGAGGTGCAAACGTTAGATCACTCACCCTGTATAGACGCGTATTAATTATCAGTCTCCGTTACTTAAAACCGACCGAACTTTTGTCTTGACCCAATAAGATTCACCATCCGTTTCCTAGATTCTATCCACGGATCCATCGATCCACGACCAGGGACAAGTCCACCGATCCTATGTATGCGCATCGTTAGATAGCTGGTTGTCAAGTTGCGCAGGTGGCCAGGTCGGACGTGGATAGATGGTCTACGGTGTGGCCAGCGAACGACCATAGCCTCTGGAAGCAGTCAGTTCGAATATTTTCTCGTCGCACGACCGCCTTCTGCTCTTCGCGTTTTCTATCCGCCTATCGTCTTGTTGGCCAGTTTCGAAGGCCGTTGTTCCAGCCCCGGAAGACTCACTCCCGGCGCACGTCAGTCAACCACCCAGGCAACTCGCGTTCCTTCTCGCTTATTGCATACTGTATACGACGTCGAAGTGAACCGTGCACGCCAATCAGTTGCACGCACGTCTATACGGGGTACCAACGGCGACAACACAACAACCAATGGTGAAAAGATATACCCGTGGCTTCAGTGCACCGACGAAGGGTGGATCGGTTCGTCTGATGGGGGATCGTGCTCAAGGAAATCACCGGTTGCGATCGCATGCTTGTATCGCGAAGATGCTGCGCGAAAAGCTGTTTTGATCGTCTTAACGCGTTGCTCCAAAGTGAAACGGTACTGCTGCTACGGTTGGTTTAAACGAATCGAGTGGGGATTAATTGGATCACTCGAGGACCATTCTTATTTTATTTATTTTCTTACTTTTTTTGGTACTGATGATACTATCAGTTCACGATTATTCTTCCCCATTTATAAAATTTCCTTTCCTACTGTTATTTCAAAATACACTCCATCCTTGGTAATTAAAAGGGTTGAGAAATTATAATCGAACGAAAACCAAAGTGCCATCCCCCAGAAACTCTATACGCTGTGTCAGATTCTTACCGTCTTCTATCGTCAATTTGATAAAAATGATCGTAATCCAACTGCCTCAAGAAAATAGCTATCTCCATTACTTTTTATCATCTTAAAGCTCTATCCATCGTCACTGTCTATCGATTCTCCCTTACAAAAGTCACGAGGATTACAAAGAACCTCGCCGAAAAGCCGATCCTCCGTTAACTCAGATTTGCCCGAGTCTAATTAACCCCGTGCAACTCGATGATCATGTGCCTTCGATGATTCAAGAGGAAGTTTAACCTGTCTGTCGCTGTGCCGTGAATATCACGAGCCGTGACAAAGAAAGAGGCTGACAAACAGACAAATCATTGGGACGGACGGCGAAAGAGGAGAGTGGGAGGCAAGGAAGTGCGTGCAGAGAAGCACGCAGCCAGCCAGGACACGTATCGAGAAGATTCACGGGAGTTGTAACGGTAGAGACAGGGGTCTACCCGCGCTTGAAACAGGGTAGAAACAATGAAGATTTGAAGGGTTGACTCGGGCGGGGGGATCAAAGGTTGAACGAAGGGGTGCGCGGTTTCAACAGCCCCACTGAGTGGCTATTAGGCACCCCCAAGCCAAGCATGAGCAATTTGCTATAATCATTACCATTCAGGATCTCCGAGCCGAGAGGGTCCGTTTCTACGCGTCTCGTGCCCTCCTTGACGAAGGAACTCGTGGCTGCCCGTTCTACCGCTTGTCTACTACTCAATGCCGGGATAATATCTGGCCAGTATTACACGCTCCTGTGGCAAACACGTCACGACTAAGAAACGTTGCTGCTCCGTTGACAAGCTGAACGTCGTTTTCTATGCACTTTCGTCTGAAACTGCGCTTTGATATTTCTTATGATTTAAATATTTTGTTTACAACTGTGTAGCTCTATTTTTCTGAGCTCTATTTTTTAAGGGTAACTTTTGATTTGGTACGCATAAATTTCATTTTGAACACGATCGAATGATTAAAATAGGAACAAAGATAGAATAACAATCTGTTACGTTCCTTATTGTTAACACTCTGACTGCCATGGTCACCAGTTACTGGAACATGGAATTTTTTGTAGTCAAATAATTATTAAAAGAAAAGTATCCTTAACCCTTTGCACTCGGATCTAATCTAATTTTCCAGCTACGTTTCCAGAAGTCAAATGCACTGTGTCGAAAGAAAAGTGTTAGAAATATTTGAGAATCTGTTTAATTTTATTATCTTCCTTTAATTTTCTATGTTTTATACGGGTGAAACTGAAATTTCGCATTTTAGAATACTCCGATAAATTAAATATGGCGCCTCAGAGGCACCACTCGAGTGCAAAGGGTTAATAATTAGGTTTTTTGCAAAATTAGATGTTAACTCTGTATGTCATCCATGTGTGGGCGATGTTTGAATTTCCAATACGAATTTCTTTTCCATATTATTAAGAATTTGTTAATCCATCACACTGCAAATAGTCGTATTGGTGTTTGAAAAATACTTTGCATAATTGTCTTTTATTTATCCAATAATCTTACATTTCTGGTGCTATACAAAATAATAAGAAATTGTTTCTTCTTTTTAATTAAATTTAACGAAGGAACCGTTCTATCTTCTTTTCTTCGTCGCCCCCAAAAGCTTCTAAAAAGTAGCATCAAGATTTCTAACCGAGAAACCTGAAAGATTCCATAAAAAAAAAGTTCGCTAGAAAAATCTTCAGACGCTGCCCCGTTCTCGATCGTATTTCCAAAAAATTCGGCGTTAATTATTTTCAACCGAGGAATATTTTATACAAGATGGTATTATAATCACGGTACCATGTCTTCGTTTTTGTCAAACACAAGGTATCACGGTGTTTATGCAAAAAGTAATTAAAGTTCCACGAAAAGTAGCATCAAAATTTTTCAACCGTGAAACGCATCGTACAATTTGATACACGAATAAGGTAAAAGGAGAAAAATGAAACATAATCAACTACCTGTTACCTGCTGTCGGACAGCGAATCACGCGACATGCAAATCGGACGTACTCGAACGATGATTGAGAGAAGACGTTGGCATCCGGCTGTTTGAGCAAGAAAATGAAAAGGAAAAGGAATAAGAAGAAGAAAAAAAAGCAGGGCTAGAAGTAGGTAGCGTGAGAAAGTTGAAGAAGTAGGCAGATAAATAGAGGGTGGTGGCGGTGGTTATATAGCAAAAGAGTCAAAGAGGCGCAGAGGGAGAGGATGCATGAATGTGCTAGCAAGAACAATTGATGAAAAACGGTGCGAGAGTGGTTGGATTTCTTGGAAAGTCTCTCCCCGCTAGAGGAACGCTGCAGAATGAAGGGAGGCAGGTGCATCGCGGGTGCAGCTGGGAGGTTGCATGTACCGTCATTGCAAGATACTCTGAACGTCCTTTTCTTCTCTTCTTCTGCATCGTTTCGTCTCTCCTTTCCTCCTCCTCGCCCTTCGCCCGACTCACCTTGATCGGTACCCTCGTTCCGTCAGGGGCAAGCTAGAGCCGGTGAGACAAAGAGGGCCCAGGAAAATATCGCACCGAGGGAACGCCATGAAGATTCTGTATCGTCTTCGCACATACTAGATTCTTCATCAAATTTTGCACACCCCTTTGTTTATTAACCCTTTGGATGCTTGATCCGTACGTCGAACGGACATGAAAATTATATTGACCCTTTCGTATGCAGTAGAAATTATCTTTTCCACCAGTTGAGGTTACTCGTATTGGATAATATAGAAATATATTTTCTTCTTTGGAACGTCTCGTATTAACAATTATAATAAACTAAAAATAAATTAAATTAAAAATATAATATATAATTTTCCTAGTTGATATTAGTTGTATTGGAATTTTTGCTTTTACTTATGCTACCCTCCTTTCCAAGAAAAAAGAAAACAATTTATGATGGATAAATTTCCATTTCAATGTTGATAGCAAATGTGTTAACCCTGGATTGGTCCAATTTCAGGTTCACCAGACTTAAATATTATTCCAGTTCAAATTGTTCATAGTAGATATTAATTAAGTTCGCTTATTTATTGTACTTTCTTTTTACTAAACCAAATTCTGCATACAAAATATGACTCTTCAGCTATAGAAAAGGATCCTGGTGTAAAGAAAAAGAGAAGAAATAAAAATGGATATTTCTTGAAATATACACTTATTAATGATGATTAATAATGATTGTTTTAATGGCTCATCAAAGAAATATGAAAATAAAAAATAGTCTAAAATGTCAAAAATTCACCTGAAATTAATAGAAAGAATTTTGTTTTAAAAGGGTTTAACATTGTTTCCCTGAATGGTCTAATGGGTGAACTGATTATTGGACCAAAAAATAAAAAAATAAAAATAACAAATGACGTCTGAAGGGACCAACCACCTTGTCCCCGGTCACCGAGACGACATATTAAATTACCCCTATCGAAAGCAAAAAAATAAAACCAGTCCTGTTGCTTCGTCGGTCGAGTTCAGGCTCAACTGCGACCGGCTCTAAACGGATTAAAACCGTGATCGAAGGAACACGAGCCCTGTTCACGGCGATCCCCAAAGTGTCGAATCCGAACGTGACCAAAGCGAAACGAGATCAAATCGCCGTCGGTACGACAAAAACAAACAGCTGTGTTTCGCCATCTTTCTCGTCGGCTTCGAGGATGTTCGGTTACAGCCTTCCCGGCTAGACGAACAAGAAGAAATCGACGACCGCTTGGCATCGTTCGTGATACGAAAGACGCACAGACAGACGGACCGAGGAAGGGAAGAAAGAGGTGAAAGGAACGAATCGGTATCGACGGGGGCAGGTTACACGTGGACGCGAGATCGTTGTGCACCAAGGGGAAGCAATCAAGGGGGAAGGTTGGTGAGATGGGAGGAGGAGGAGGAGTAGGCCCTGGTTACCTGGCTACCTGGCGCAGCAGACCACGGTTATAAAACACAAGCCAAGTCGAGGACGTTTATCGCCGCCCTAAAGGTGAATTCACTCGGTGACGTCGCGACCGGACTTGAGAACTCGCTGAGAGTCTAGACTGCTGGCAGACGTGGCAAAACGACGATATACAACGAGCTCAGCCACCCGTCCTCCTCGTCTTCTGCGTACCCTGATTGGCTGGCCTTTACGCGAACGACCGGATACCATGCTATCCACTAGACTCATCCTGGATGATGTTAAGAAGCGAAAATTGTCGTTGATGATATCGTGTATTGGTATATTAATTTAATCGTTTGCGTTCGTTCGAGTTTGCCTTCTGCGCACAAGTTCAATTAACTTTTTGAACGAAGAAAGGAGCGTGTTGCGATGGATAAAGGTAAATGATGCGATACGAAAGGGAACGAGTCTTTTTAATTAGTTTCGAACTCCTATATTTGCTTTTCAACGTGGCTTTGTTTTTATAGAATTTGTTAATAATTCCATTTTCTTTTTTTATTAATATTTTACATTGCTTGTGTCAGGACGTAGGTAAAAAATAGAGGATTCCTGTTAATCGTAGAATCAACAGTTATCAAATGACCTAACTAGGTGTGTGGTAAATTTAATTAATAAACTATTATCTATAAAGACAATTATTAAAAGTTCATTGAAACGCTGGAGTATTATTTATTTGAATCATTTCAAGAAATATCATAATTGCATAATTTTGTAAAATAAAACTAGCCGTGCTATTGCAAAGTTTTGTCCGCTTGGATGAAGAAAAGTGTCATCCATTTATATATGATAGGGTGCCAAAAGAAATACAAATGTCACC
Source organism: Stelis phaeoptera (assembly GCA_943735885.1). Lineage (NCBI taxonomy): Eukaryota > Metazoa > Arthropoda > Insecta > Hymenoptera > Megachilidae > Stelis > Stelis phaeoptera. Next base: position 4,159,515 of record OX030939.1, on the reverse strand, counting down.
CAGATCAATGTGCCGAAGGAAGTTAACTATAAAATTTCATTCTTGCTATTTAAATTACAATTTATATCTTACGAGTACCATTCGGATACTAAGAATTGAAAACATTGGGGATTTGATTCAGATTTATAAGCATGTATACACCGATCTCGATCGTATCGCCGGTGACAATAAAACGCCAGGCGAGCAACCACCTGTTCTCAGTCGCGCCCAATGGTCCGACAACGCGACATTCCGACGGCGATGCCACGAAGTTCCATTGCCATTTGAAACGAACAGAAAACTTTGATCGAAACGAAAGAATTTGAAACTCGGGGCAACGTGAAATTTCATCGGTCGATTCGATCGTAAGATCCCGGATACTTACAGGGTATATTATGCAAACAGTTTTAACCGGTGCAATAATGCTCGTAGATGGTTAAGTTTTGCCCGGGGAATGCCCTTGACTTACATCAGACGCCAAGACGAGCCTTCGAAGGAGTCGATAGAAAGGGGCGAGGGAGCATTGATTTTAAGCTAACGTGACGTTGGATCTGATACGCGAAATTACGAACGCTCGCCCACATGCATAATGCATACCGTGCAAACAGACGGGTGAAGGGAGAGAAAGAGAGAGAGAGGAAAAGGGAACAACAACGGTGGACGAGCAGAGATCGCAAGAAGACGAAGAAGAAAACGAAGAAGAAGTTGCAACAACACGCGTCAGTTTCTTCCCTGGTATTTCCCTACTTCGCTTCTTCTGTTTCTTCTTCTTTTGTTCCCGATCTTCTTCTTGCTCGTCGAATTTATTGCACGGCCAATCACGGTCTTCTCTTTGCACGGCCACGGAAATGTTTCTGTCGCGACGATGCCTTTTCTTTTCCTTGCATTCGCAAAGTCGGTTGCATGTAAATGAGGTACAGAGCGTACCCCGTGGTCGAAGATTGAAATCGTAGGAAGAACGAGCAAAAGTTTCGAAATATTAATCCTCTGCAAACGATCGACGCGTATTGGCGGCGAGATAAAATCGTCAAGATCGCTTGTAAATTCGTACGTACAATCGGGGACAAAATTGAGCAGATACGAAACTGTTCTAAGTGAACAATTCTAATTCAAAATTTCCTTTTCATATCTTGTGTCTTTTATACCGTTCTAATATTTCGTTATCCCCTCCTTCAGCTCTGTCCCTCGGATGACGGACAATGGAGAGCGTTAACAGTTCAAATTGAATTTTAACACGTTGACTGCCACGGGGGTCACCGGTGACCGGCACCCGAAATTTTTTACAATCAAATAATTAATAAAAGAAATGACGAAATAAACCATGGATAGCGTTACCATTAAGCTAATAATGCTAGCTATCGATTTAAAAGGTTAAATTTGACAATTAGTTGATTATATTCTTAATAATTAGGATTTCAACGTGTCTGACTACACACGTCCGTTTTCACTGTGGCAGTCAACGTGTTAAGCTATTTTTTATTTTCAATATTATTTCGTTTAACATACGAAGGAACTTTAATTTCAAAATTTTCGATTTTTCGAAACTGTCAAGTTTACGTATCCCTTTAAAGTTTAAATCATTTCAGACAGACTGTACTGCACAAAATTGTCTAAAAAGATCAATCAAAATATGCAGTACAATCGAAACGATCGAACGAAAAGAAAGAAAAGAAAAAAAGTAATAAAGTTCTTTGGCTACGAAGGATTCTTTGTACATTTATTAACCAGCCGCTCGGTTAACTCTAATATCATATTCTTAACACGACGTAGAATATTGTGCATCGCCCGTGGCCAAGGGGGTCCATGTGAAAAATTAAAACGGCATTCCCGGTTCCCTTATAAAGAGTTCTGTTGTCTCGTTACGCGGGATGCACGAGAACGTGCATCGCGGATGCTGTTGGTGCACGTGTGCAACGTAAATCTCTTAACCTTACTGATGTGACCGTGTGCAGGAGAAAAGAGAGGAGGCCGAGTGCGGACATAAACTCAGGAACGGGAACAAACACCGTCGGACAGTGTTCCTTTCAGAGAAGCCCTTGCTACGTTGTGGAACATCGGCTAGAAAATATCGGGAGAGGTGAAATAATTGAAGCCGTCCACAACGTGGATTTGTTTTAATTTTAATTTTAATTTTAAGAGAACTTTAAATATTCCTAAACTTTTTAGAAGTGGCACAATCTTCGACGGTAGAAATGAATTGTTTCTTTATATATGTTTTATATTAACTTAAAATTGAAGGGAAAAGTTTTTTATTCTTAAAATTATGTTTTTTTTTTTTTATTCCTATTTGTTGTGCGTCAAGATGGCTTCGTTTAAAAAATGTATCTTGATTTTTGTTTTCAGAACATTTTAACCGTCCGTAATCCAAATTCTCTACATTCCCGGAAAGAAACGTGACAGTATTTTTGCAAATATGATTACAACTGTGCCAACAGCAATGTAAGTAATTATAATAATCATACTAATAGCAGTAATAATTTGCATTAAGGAAACTTTGCTCGCCATAAATTACATATCGGTAACTCGAATTATGGGAATTTCGAGCGATTAAAATTAAGAAAATTTCTTATCGACGCTTAAATATTTGGGAGTCGCCAGCGTCGCACAAATAATTCAAATTGAATATCTTTAATTGTCACTCAAAATTACTCCATAGAAACTCCAAATGGTACAAATTATAAAAATGTCAAATGTCAATAACAATTCACATAAAGAAATTTTTAACCAGCGATTCAAAATTTAAACACCATCGAGGAATACATTAATAATTCATGTTTCGAACGTCGAAAGAGGACGGCAACGAATTATTACAAAATTACAGAATGTTACAGGAAATCGAACGGCGCGACGTTCGAGTAATTAATTTCTGTAGAGAATCACGATTCGCGGCACCTATGATTCAGACTATTACCGTTCGGTAAAGGTGGGGAGGAGGGGGATGGAATAAAAAAAAGAGAAGTGTCGAATATAAGTTATTCGATTCAGTCAGGCTCAAACGTTATTCGCATATGGCTAGCCGTAGTCCCCCTCGGGGGATCATGTAATTACGCAACGCTATTGCCAGCACGGTAGCATAATGTTCGCCCCAGGCTGTTCACGAGTCTCAGTGCAGATTTGCCGATTATTCGTCGACAATTCCGCGTGCTGAGAACGCTGCCCGCCTACTTCCACTTCTCTACAGGGTGTAACTGAAATACACCGTCGAGAATCAACGAAGATTCACAGTAGAACGTCAATTATTATCCGAATCAATTAGGATCGAGGTGGTTCTTCTTCGGATAACGTTCTAAATTTGAAATTGAACTTTCTATTGCATGATATTATTAATTACTTTGTTATGAAGTAATTTTAATGATTATTGTTGGTTTACGAATATACTCGTAGCTGGTGAAATTACTTCGTAAGCCTTGGTAATAAACGTGTTAACAAAAGAAGCGATGAAATAAACTGCAAATAACGTTAACATTATGCTGATAATGCTAGCTATCGAATTGAGAGGTTAAATTTGAAAATTAATGAACTGTATTCTTAATAATTAAAATTTCAGCGTGTCTGACAACATACGTCTGTTTTCACTGTGGCAGTGTTAAATACCTTTTCTGCCAAGTATAATAGTTTATGTGTAGGTCTTTTCTGAAGTTTCTTAAAAAATATTAAACACAATACTTTGTTAAAGAGATTTGAATAAGTAATTAAACTAGATTTACTTATATTTTCAGTTGTATTCGTAACTTTGGATTGCGATCCTTTGTATCATCATTTTTCAGTTTATTTCTATTCACCCTATCATTAATTCAATTTGAAAATCGCTAATTTCGTCCCATACATTATAGAAACTGCAACATGTTTTCTTAATAATCCTTTTTACGTAAACTGTAAGATCTGTTAATTTCATAAAAATTGCGACCATCAAAGTGTCAACACTAAAACTACCGACGTTCAATGTCCACTTATTTTTAAATGGAAAATAAAACAAATGATAAAATAAATTCTTGATAAAAATCAATCTACTTTTCAACATTTGTAATGTAAAATAAAAACTCTGGAGCAGGTAATTTTGTCCCATTGTTGAATTTATTTCCACGAAACAAATAAAATGTGCTGCTCTACATTCTCGTCAACAAAATCACGAATCCCCGTGCTAGACTGCCAACAGGCGAGTGCAAAAGATTTTTCATGGAATTCAAAAGAATCCTATGGGCACAATCAGGCTGAACCGCAGACCTGAAACGAGATATCGTTGAATTCAATCCGCGGCAAACAGCATAACTTTTCCCCTCGTAGTAAAGACATTCGAAGGGCATCGAAATGCATCGGCCGCAATTGCACGGTGCTGTGAGCGCACCGTTGTTGCCTCTTGCCAAGAGACAGAATGGGAAACAAGGAGGGAGGAGTGGAGAGAAGGTGCAGCTGCAACGTGCACACGATTCTGTACCAGTTCGTGCAAGAGCAATAAAGTCTAGGAAGTTGCCTAGGCCGGCGAGTCGAGCGTTCTTAGCGACTGCTTCCGGTGCACCGTGGCTCCTCGTCACTTCCGGGCCGACACCGTGAGACTCTAGCCAACCTCGATGCTTCAGCCGCCTTTGAACAATGTTGCTGTTGCGATCCAACGATATACTCGTGAAACGGCCAGACTTATTCGTTTCCTTTCCAGAGATTTTATTCGATTGCAATATATCGATGGCTTGTTGCACCGATGTTGTATGCTGACATTTCAATTGTTTTTGAGGGAAACAGATTTTAAGATTCTATGGTTGTTGGATTACATTTAGTATTTTACATCTGATATAAAAGTACAATTTGACGAACGTTTGTGCAACTATAATGATCACTTTAGTGATATGGGATAAATGATATTATTTTTATCAGATTTGTAAAGTAGATAAAAGCTCTGATTTTGCAAATGGTAACAAATTTGTTATTTCGTTAAGTATTTATGTCTTTGAGGTGTTTCGAATGTTATTTCGAAGCTTAGACTCTTTTTCTTCTATGCATAATTTTCAATCTTTAATATTGGGATACTTAGACGCAAAATTTGTCTAATTTGTTGGAGAAAATGTGCAATGTCTTCACAAAATTTGTATATTCAAATATTCGAATACAGAATTAGTATTCAAAATTAATATTTTAAACTATCTAAATTATTTGAATTATCTGAATCAATTACTCAATATTCAAAATTGTTTGCATAAAAAGCTGGAATGAAAAATTATCCAAATAAAGAATTTGTACTTGAAATTATTCGAATTATTATAATTTCTCGAAGAAAAAATTAGTATGAGCGTTTTTTATGTCGCAGCAACTACGAGAAAAATTAGTGTTCAAAAGTATTCATATAAGAACCTAGTAGATTACTAAATTAATTAGCAAATTAGAAAATCTAAATTGTTGCTATAAAAAATCCGTATTTAAAATTGTTGGATTCGCTCCAACTATCCAAATAAAGAATTGACATACAAAATTAGCGAATAAAAAAAATTCTTCCATCACATACACGTAAGAAACCTAAGAGAATTTCCAAGGCATGCAATTTTCTATAATCAACAAAATGACGATCAAATAAGACCGACCCTTCAAAATATCAACCCGTATGTTCTTCATGGACATCATCTTCATTCCTATAATCGCTACAAGTCTTCGTGGAAGCACTCTCGAAGGGACTAATCTGTTTCGTGGTATGAAGTAACCGAGGCACAAAAAAAAAACGAAGATGAAGACACCCGAAGCACAATTCGAGGAACTTCGTGTTCCTTGTACACATTTCGTGATCGTACAGTTGCTCTTTTCGAATTGAAATTGCCGTTCGAATGACGTGGCTGAAGGTTAATTTCCACGCGAATGCAATTGTGAATCTTGCTTCTTAGAAGCAGTTCGTATCTGGAGATTACAGAGCCGCGAAAGGATTTTACGATAAAGGCTCGTAAGTTGCTGTTGTTATTTCTCGACCGTTATGAAACATTATTTATCGTACGATTGCCACGCGCGATGTTCGGTGCTACATTTTGCAGTCCAACATTACCGCCATCCTAATGGAGCGTGTTGCGTTGGATGGAAATAAGAGGAACGCGATAAGGCAGAAGGAAACAGAACCCGCGGCCGAATTATGAATATACATTGAATGAAATCGTGTAATAAATTTCCTGTTTATCCGAACTTTCGTTTCGGATGGAGAGAAATGCTTCGATGTAAGAATGTTGCAACGAAGCAATACGAGAGGTCAACAAAATTGAATATTTTCCTTAATATAAAGATACCAAAAAATTAAACTACGTAAATTATACTTTCAAATTATCATATTTCGGCAAAAATTACGTATTTTTAAAGATCTATTTTAGAAATTGATGTTTCATACGAACCAGCCTAATAACGAGACAGCAACTGAAAGTCTAAACAGGTATCGCGTGTCCATGGATCGCATTGCCTTATATGTTCACCGCTATCGGAACCGTCGAAAATTAATTTTACCTTGATTCGTCTATCCTTTTTTCGACGGACGCCTAAATCGTCGCTCGTCCGGGTCGGTTTCGTTCCGAGCCGTCGAGTTTTTCCAGTTTCGCGCAGATTGACAGAGACCGGCTAACTGCCATATACAGAATCCAGCCAGACGGTGCCAGGTATGAATGGAGCGCCGTTTGGCTGTCGCATCAGCCCCGAGAACTCTCGATCGATTCGAGAAAATCGCAAGAAACGTGGCCGCAAGAACGCGCCGAGGGAATTCAATAAACACGAGCTGTGTACCTCGCTTAACACGAACGGTTGCTTTCAACCGAAGATGGCTCTTTTCGGTTGTTCTACGATGGAATTTCAGGACATTTATTCGTAAATTTTTTTTACCTATTTTGAGACCGATATAAGCTTGAAACTTTAGGAAATTAAAATTTCAGCTTTCGAAAATTGCTTTCCAAAGCAAATTATTTTAAATTGATATATACGTTTCTTTTTTCTAAAAGAAATATACGTTTCACTCGCAGCGGTCCACCGTTCAAGGGTTAAATTCTTTACTTTGGACCCATGATTTGGCGACGCCTGCCACGTGAAACTAAGAAACTGTTACCCTATGATCAATTTCGCAAGTCACTGTATACTCAAAGATTTCCATCATCATTCATTAAATTTCTATCATAATTGTAACTTGCAATGGTACAAAGCAGAGCCCATAACACTATATCTTGGTGAAGCGAACATTGTGTCTGTATTTCTAAAAATATTTCACCGTACACTTTCGTGAATGTATGGTTAACTAAGATTGCGGAGTGGTTCGCGACTATCGTCCTTGATTCTCCGATTCGATTCTTCTTTCGCCGGCTCCCATCTTCCCGCTCGTCCTTCCGTCTGACTCGGACTCTGTCGGCGAACAGTGAATCACGTCCATTGACTGGACGCCGCGCCGGCCAGACGGACCGGGCCCGACCATATACAGACTAGATTCACTCGCGTCGCTCGCGCGAGAAGTCGATGATCTCTCTCGCCGACTGGAAACACAGAGAAACGGCTTCGTGGCCGCTTCCTGTCTCCGTGGAAGCGATGCCATTTGCACGGTATAATGGGTACCGTCGATTCGTACAGGTGTTCGCTCGATCATACGCAGTGGCGAGCGGAATTCCTTTCTGGCCTCGCCTTAATAATATCTAAGCCGTGGCTACTGCTCGCTAGGCTAATGATACAGAGCTTGAAAAGTAATTGAAGGATCGTGCATCGAAATGACTTCATTGCTAACCGAGATCTACGAGTATCTGGAACTAGTTCTAGGAAAATGGTGTAATTACGTGCGTTAATCGCTCGGGCATATCGGCTTCCCGTGAAAGTGACGTGTACGTAAATTGCGATCCCTTATTTATGCCGTTGCGAAATATTGCAAGATCAATCCGGAATGGTCAGATTTCCGTGAGGTTTCAGAAAATGACGGCGAGATCGGTGTAGAATTTGGATTTAGGAATTCGACGTGATTCTGAAAGTCGTTTCGCGAAAATATGGTAATTATGTTAATTGTTACTGGGCGTGTATTGGTAGTTGGTGGAAATAGCAATTCGACGACAACCACTTAATACTGTAAAATTGATGTAATGGGTTTGAATTTCTTTATATAATAATTTTCAAATTTTTCTTTGTTATTGGAAAAATTCGTGTTTAGGAATTTAATAAATATCGCGTACTAAAGCAAATAAAGAGATTAATTTGGAAAATAAAGCAACTGTATGCAATTATAACGTGTCTTACTATACACAGTAATTTTCATTGTGATGTTGGTAAGACAAATAAATATTTACTTATAGAAACAAGGAACATGTAGTCGTACAAAATCAAAAGTAAAATGTCGTGTATACGCAATTAATGGATTAAACACTGATGAAAGTTACATCGCAAGAAAAGCAAGAAGATTCGTCAAGAAAGACGAAGGATCAACATCTGGGCGAGTAACACTTTCTCCAGCTTCTAAGAAGCAGGCGATAAAAGGAGAATGGCATCGCACGAATTGCACCGAGGGCAGAAATAATTGGAGAATCAAGCTGCCAGAGAAGATACAGCATCGTGGAGGATACGATCGTTCCTGTAATTTGAGCCTTAAGTTCTATGAGATGCCAGTGGTACTGATCGATTCAATGTAAGGTAAAGGGTGGACCTAAACAGAATACCTTTTCTAATATTAGACCACTGGACTTGAACTTTTTTGTGACACTAGATGATGTGATTTAGTAATTTTGAAAAAATGTAATAATTTTCAAGAAAATAAAATTGAAGTCGTTTCGTTCAATTTTGAAAAAAGTATTCGATTTTAAAGGGTGAAATAATGCATCAACTTTTATGCCAGTATTTCGTATTTTTCTTTCCACTCAATGTATCGTGTATCACTTATAATTTGAAAATTAATAATTCTACAATACATGTACACTGTGCAATACAGTTCTGAAAGTAACCCCTTTCTCAATGTAAAAATAATTCGACCATCAAAGAGTTAAACTTTAGGAAGGAATACACTTAAATAGATTCAATGAAATTAGGAAATTTTATAGAAAACTATTTACATTAATGTTTCCTAGAATCAAAAGCTTTCGATTATCTGCTTTTTGAAGATTTATTACTATGTGACTAATTTAAAAGATTGTTTCAAATTACAACAGCCAAAAACTATATTATAACTATTGAATGTGAGCAATAAACCTCAAGAAGTAAATGCCTTACTTCTTTCTTTTCTTAATTAATGCCTTTTTTGGAGAGAAGTGGTCCTAACGAAAAAAACTTTGAAAAATTCAATAAAAACTGTCTTGATCAGTTAACAGTAGTATTTATTATTTTAAATAATTGCATTTTCTCTCAGTTCCCCTGTTTTAACACTTAAGTGGAATATTGATGTCACTGCGGCCCTGCACAATTTTACACTAATAATTGACAAATTTCTTTATACTTTTACGTTTCTGTACGATAAAAGGCTCACTTTGTGCAGTATCTCCCCAACTACATATCACAATAAAATTGAAAATCCACTTAAGGATTAATATAAAACTGATTAAACAGTATTTAACACAATAATTTCAAATTTAGGCTTTTATTCTTGAATTTTCATGGCCCAAATGTTCATAATACGTAAACATGTTACCTGAAAGTTACACGAGTGTACAGAGTTAGTGTCTTCTATCAGCAAGTAAGATCCAGCCACCGATCGAGCACAAAAGCGTCTCAGAAGAATCGGACGCGATTCCACCGTGAAATCGTAAAGACAGCGCTGCAGAAAACCTTTCAAGTATCCCGTAATTCACAGTAGCCAAGGTCTAAGCATCGATCAAACAGGATATATAGGTTCATTGCAACGTTGTTGCATCCGGCGAAATCTCGGTATCTGTAGTCTCGCCCGAAGGAGCGGAACAGAAACAACCTGGGCTTCGTTGAAGCATATCAGAATCGCGCGGCGTAAAATCGAGGATGCACAAAGGAAAACAAAAAAAAGAAAACGAAAGAGAGAAAAGAGAGAGAAATATTGTCAGAACGAGGCTAGGAGGCTGCATCCGGTCGCACAGCTGACCTTCGTCTGGCTCGTTCTATTCTTCAGGGATCGACGTTGACCACCGAACTATCTAGATGTTCACCACCTGTCGTGATGCTATCGAGCCCCAGAATCGACCACAACCGCACACGATTTGTTTGCTCTTCGACATCCTCCCGTTTCGATTCGCTTCTTATCCTTCGTCGTTCAAGGGTGAAGTGAATTTTTCACGCCAATGGTCCATGAATTAACCCTTCAACCCATTACCTTACGATTTTCTTTATGAATGTGTCAGTCAGAGGTAAATATTTATTACTGACAATTAGAATATTATACGGACTTTATATTTAACTTTATATTCTTGACCGTATCAATTAAAATTGGAATTAAATTTGAAATTCAGTCGTGCTAAAGATGTTAGCCAATTTTGTCGCATTTGAACTGTGGGTGCGTCACGAGTGCGATACGTTATTACACGGCAAGGGGTTAAAGTCTAACGTTAGGGTCCCAGATTGGTTATATTTTCCAAATGCTTTCGAGGCATCGTGAATAATATTTGCAATTCCTAGGGAAACTGTTATAACTAAGGCGTTTTAGTTAATTGAAATAAATAAATATTCCGAGGGTGGTGTGTGGTTCGTAATTGGCTCGGTTTCGTCGTTCGAGGATAAATATAGAAATATGTTTTAAATGTTACGAATTTGAAACAACGAATCAGAAGAATCGAATTACTCAGAACGCGTTATGCAATGGAAGGAATTCATCGCAGATGAAACAGAAGAGCACGTCTAGACGATAAAATCCGAAAGAAGAGTTTATTTTCCTTTCCAGTCCGGCATTCTTTTCCAAGAATGCAAGAACGGCAAAGTGAAGGGAGCGAAGGGACAGGATCGTATTGAGATTTCTTGAGTTCCGGTATAAAAGAGGGATAACCCTGGTGGAAGTTCAGTTCGAGTTGTTAGAATTTCATTCAACAGTTCGTTCAACTGCATTTGCCGTCTATTGCAACTTTGCGACAACGTCCACGTTTTATCCTACCTTTATTTATACGTTCCGCCGGCTATCTCTCCGGTTGAAAGGAAACCAATTTACTCGTGGATTTAATCTTTCCCCGAGCAGTTATTTCCTGCAACAACTCGGTAGATAATTTTCGCATATTCCTAATAGTCTGTGTTGTTAACAATGGACGAGGTTGTAAATAATTCATGATATATTTCCTTGGTTAGGAACACCATGTTTGCAGTAACATTATCTTAAAATAATCAGTTCTCTAAATATATACCAATATTTTCTCATGTTTAAACCAGATAGTTTAAAAACTTACAATAAATATTAGTAATATAAATTATAAAGAATTTGGTAATGCTAATAAAACATTTTTAATTTTGAATAACATTAATTTTATTACCCCCCCTATTTTGGTGAACACTGAAAGGGTTAATCAATCCTCTAAGAATTTGTCAAATTTTAGGATAAAACATACCATAAGCAGTTTATACTTATTTTTGCGACTGGTTCCCTTGATTTTCTCCATATTAATTCGTAGTTCGTCGAACATAATATTGCGGAAGTAAAATGTTGGTTCTTAAACGTAATTTTGTGGAAGCGAATTTCAAAGGGTCGATACATTTGCGATTGGGGTCACTGAAGATTGACATTGAATTTATCGTGGTTAAACGATGGAATTCCTTTTGCCTAAAATTAATTAATGAAATGTAGTGGCTTTTATGGTGGCTTTCAAATTTTCATTTTTATGCAAATATACAATTTTACAAATTATTTTCTCTCCCACGGGCGACTGGAACTATCGTCCTAATTCGCCTATTTATAATAATTTACTGATTCTCAACCATTCCTTTCATTTTCCCATACTATTAATTGCTAAAATATTTCCTACAAATACAAATGCAATAAAGGAATAAAATGACAAATTACTCAAAGCTGGAAGAAAAGAAGGAAAGAAAAAGAATATATCTATTAAATATTAATAATAATTGTATCAAAAGTGCCTATAAAATGCACTATTTTGGACTCATTAATTTCCAATTAACTTCATCAATCGATAAAACCGCCCCCTTTCCTACACCGACACGTTCCACATCATTAAATCCCCGATATCTCGCTTCGATCCTATCAATAATCTCTCCCTCAAGAAAGAAAATAAACACTCCTCGTCAAGCATACCTTCGCCCCGTCTCACACTGTCCCAACCCCCTCCCCCGTTTCTCATTTACTAAACGTCGTCAACGAAGTGCATCGCGAGTTGCAAGCAGAAACGGAAGCAGGAAACGACGGAAGGAAGGAAGGAAGGAAGGGTGTAGAATCGTAGTGGGGGGTGGTACGGTTGCAACGTTCGAAGGGGATGCGCTGCAAGAAGCGCGTGGTAGGTCCAGCTGCAAAGGTATCGTCACGTGGCCAAGGGGGCGGTACCGTTTTCTCGTGACGGTCTAGTATAAAAGAGAGTCGTGGCACCGGTGCATCCACCAATTACTATTGCACTTTGCCACCGGGACGCAGGTGAGAAACGGTGGTGTTTGCACCCTCTTCACGTGTGGTGCGTGTCACGTTGTCCGTTTCCACGCAAGAACGTCTCCGTCGTGTTCGCCGTTTCGTTTCTTTCCGATCGGTGGGCATAGAAAACGTCGTGATCTCACCCCCCCCCCCCCCCTCCCGCCCGCCTCATTGGGGAACCACGTTTTACACGCGTGTGACGATTACCTCCCCTCAGGAAAAAAAAAGGAAGAAAAGAAAAGAAAACAGAGAAAAAGCAAAAGAATTCACGTGATGTACGCGATCGAGCGAAAAGAAAGAACCCGATCCCGTAAAGGAAATTCGCGTCCTGTCTGCCTCGTAAAGCACGCGTAGTCTGCTTGCTGTTTAAGGGTGCTCGGTAAGCGTTAACCCTTCGAAAAGGGCGAGACACCGAGGGGTATATTGTCCTCCACCCTTTCTCCTATTGTAACTTGATTTCCTTTTTCCCTTTCGTATCTTGCCTTTGCTACCCTGTTCATTCAGTTCTCGTTCGTTGTGGTTTTGTGGTTCATTTTGTTTTAAGATATTTTTATTCGTTAACGCGTCAACTGCCGCAGTGAAAATGAACGCACGTAGTACGGCACGTTAATTATATCATTTATTCAAGATACGATAGTTTAATTTTGTTTCTCTAATTATTTGAGTATATTAAATTTGTGTTGATGGGATCCTTACGGTAGTCAACGTGTTAACCTGGTAATTGGAGAAGATGAGTTAATTCGCTCAAACGTTGGAGTTAAAATTTAATATATCTATGAATCTGGTATAATCTTCATGAAATAAATATGTTATTCAATTTTGTGTTATTTATATCTCTAGAACATAACCACTCTGTTTTATATAATGAATATATTTTTCGATTTGTGTACATTTTAACTTGAAATGCAACCCTGTTGGTTCCTTCAAAATTGAAATTTTTACATCAGTTAACAGGTTAACATCATTTAAATATATGTGGTCAATTTTGATCTACGTTAGTGATTCGATATCGCATGGAATCGCAGCATAGTGTGTAGATGGACGTGACTGATAAGATTCAAGTGATTATATTCGTTTAAGAAGGTTTATAACGTACAGTAAAGGGGGATTTGTTAAATTAATACATTTTGTATTACCTGTACCTATAAAAGTATACTCAGTGTCCAGCTAAAATTTTGCAAACATAACTATAAGGATTTGTAAAATTTCGTCACTTGCAAAATTGCGAAAAAAGTTTACAAAAAGAGTTTGGAAATTAAAAAACAATTTGACAGAAACAGGAACAAAAAGAAGCCTGAAACTTTTTTAAAGCTCTCACGTGATTTTTCCTCGTTGCCAGGTCTGTTTGCAGACACCAAGTTCTATATTAAAAATAGTAACGACCATCGTCACACGGAGGAAAGGAGCCAGAATGAACGAATTCGGTGTATCCAAAAAGGTCGAAACGAACGAAACGAATTCGATAAACGAAACAGTGCGATGAAAGGAGTCGAGGAATTCCAAAAATCCGTCAACCGAGGGTGAACGACCCCCGAAGTGGTGATGAACAAAGAAACGATTCGCCCCCCTTTTCTCCCGCGGCAGAAGACTTACACAATTTATGCATCCGAAACAAACCGAAACGCGGCTAAGCTATAAATATCGTGGGACGGGCAAAAAATATTTGGACCGAGCCCCCCGGGGTTGGGCCACGGTCGCATAAAATCGAATCTCGCGCGGCGTGCACGCTTCCCTCGCCCCCTGTGCTACGAAATACCGGAAGTAAACGAAAGGGTATCGTGGCGGAGGAAGCCCGATAGCCTTTGGTCCGACAAAGGGGGTTCATCTCGTTGGTAAAGAAACAAAAGGACGAAGAGCGGTCGAAGTAAGTACCGTAAGAAAGATAGAGACAAAGATATCCGAGGTACCCAGAAAAAGAAGAAGAGGAAGAATAAGACAAAGTACAGAGAGAGAGAGAGAGGGAGAGAGAGAAAGAGAAAGAGAGAAAGGCGTAGGAGGAGTTTGCGAAAGAACGCGCGAAGCACGAGGAGGAGGAAGGAAGGAAGGTGGCCTGGGGGCCGGTGAAGGGCAGGAGGACGCAAGAAGTACGAGTAGAAGGAGAGAAAAGGAGTAGGAGAAGCTGTAGAAGGAGAAGGAGAAGTAGGAGGAGGTGGTGGAGGAGGAGGAGAAGGAGACGAAACATGCATGCATGCATACGGGCAGATAGGCGAGCCGCTGCCGCTGCCGCAGCCGCAGCCGCGATCGCGCGCTCCAAGAAGGGAAGTGGGGACAGCACAACGCAGCGCGGCCGCGTGTGCAGACTGCTTTTGCAGAGCTTCGCTCGGCACACGGGCAAACGTTCCGCCTTGTACTGCTGCTGCTAGCTGCTGCTGCTGCTGCTGCTGCTGCTGGCTGCTGCTAGCTGCTGCTGCTGCTAGCTGCTGCTGCTGCCGCTGCTGCCTGCCGACTGTCGGCTGCTACTCTCAGTCTGCCGGGCGGCCTCGTGCGCGCTTGGTTTCCATCCGACGAATCCGCGCGCCCGTTCCCCAGGCGGAACAATTTGAACGAGGTAGTTAGAAAACGATTGCCAGACAAGTTAGAAGTTTAGGCGAGCGAACGAGCCTAGCCGTCGCGTTGTATCGGCTTTGGAAATCGAGCGATCACTGGTCACACTCCTCGCCGGACGATCGACGAGGATCCGTGAGTGAGGCAGGTCGAGGGAGCCGGCTCGTTCGCCGCCGAGATTATACGCATACATAGGGAGCCGACGACTGTCGACTTCCTTACTGCGCTTCCTTGATCCGCGTTGTCCACGTGTCGCGGACAACTAACCAGGGATCGATGATGGTACGCGGGTGGTGAGCCTATGTGCCTTGTGCTGTTCGATCCTGGGCCCGATCCTACGGCTCAGGACACGCGTGACCGATCAGAGGACAGACAGTCTACCCCAGGAAGCTACGTCGCTCTCCCGTGGTGCACCGTGACCAGGGCACGTCGCTCTTCTACAGGTGTTTCGAATCGATCGTTCCGCTTCTACGCCAGTACCCTTCCATTCTGGCCGTGATCTTCCTCTCCGTGGATTGTGTGAGATGTTCAGTGAGTTTCCTTCCCAGAACACGTGATCCGCTCGCCGCTACGGCACGGGCCCTGTCTCTCTCGTCGCGTACTTCCTTCGGAGTCGCAGTTTCACTCCGGAGAGCCGCGTGTACCGGACGGTGAAAATTTCACCGCTGTGTACAGACTTTTGTTATTATTTTACGAGTCCGATCGATTTTCAAGAAGCTGTGAGAAATTCGGTGACACGGGCTTTCACATTTCCATGCTTCACGTCGGGTGGACGGTGACGTCGTCGCGACAGATGCGACAGGCCTTGGTTTCCGTCAGTATCGCACAAAGTTTGACACCGATTCGGTTGTTTATTTCGTAGGTGGGTCGCAAACGAACGTTCGCGTGGCACGCGTAAGCAGATGGGACGGAAGGGAGGGTAAAAACAAACGGAGAAACGGGTTTGCTCGGTCGTCGCTCGATCGCGTGTCATTGTTACGAATCAGGTCGACTCGAACGGAGCCGCCAGCACTTGGCTGAATCGCGCGCGTAAACTATCGAAACGAACGTTTTCAGCGAACGGTGCATTAAATGACAAGGAAGACATTGGCGACGGGGAGGAAGAGGACTGGTACGCGTTGAAGAAGCTCGGGAAACACAAGGTGGGTCGCTTTTCGGGTTGGAGTAGACAGCAGCGTGGCAGATGAGATGTGAAGCACGAGGACTACACGGCGTGGAGCTGGCCGGAACGAAGGCGGAAGTTAAGAAGCCAAAGCTGCCGAAGGCGGTCGCAGGGGCGCAGACAGGTCGAGGGGGCACCTGGCGGGGGCCGCCTGAGATGACGACCCTGCGACGGGGTATCGTGGCACCCCGGTACAACACCTACGTCCTGGTTTCCCTGATCGGACTATTGCTGCAGACACAGTCAGCGACTGGTAAGTTTATCTCATTGTATATATTTTTTAAATCCTTCGATGATTAAAATTTCTGTTTGAAAAATGTGAACAACTTGTTACCCATCGAGTTCATAAAAAAATTGTTGTGTTTTAAAAGCTTGATCGGATAAATATATTATGATTTCCTGATGTCTTTTATTTTCGAAGATATCCAGGTAAACTTGAATTGTTTAACTTAATATTTGCAGTAGTTTTTTTTTATTGACTCACCTTGTATATTGCTTGTTGAAGTACAGCAGGATACATTTTATGATATTTTAATTTTTAAGTACAATCGAGCTGCTCATTTGTCAAATCGATTAACCCCGTCAAACGAAAAGTAGAAAAATTGATAAAATGATATACGTTCTTGTGTAAAATTTAAATTCAAATAAACATTGTGGAATATACTATTACAAGGGCAACTTTTATGTAATGACATGCACCATAATATTCTTGGAATAATCGTAATTAACTTTTGGAAGAAGATATTTATTATTCCATGGTTAACAAGATTTTTGTCATCTATTGCTGATTAAATATAAATAGTTACAGCATCAATTGAATGATTTGAAATAAAATTTGGAAAAATTCAAAAAATGTTATTAATCATTTGAAATGAAATGAATTAATTTCTATTTTATTTTATTTTTTTTTTAACTAGAAAAGACCATTTCTCATGTTGAGAAGTTACGATATTAGTTCTGCAAAACAGGGTATAATAAATGAATGGTAATTAGTTAATCCTTGATCATTTAGTGGTGTTGAGCTCAATTATTAAGGATAGCAATAAAATTTGAATTAAAATTCAAAAACGATTAAAAAAGGAATTCGTCATTTTAGCTTGCGAATGACTCAATTGTCACAAGGAAGCCAGGTGTGCCAACACTTTTTCGAATCACTGCACGCTTTGTACCGTGAAAGGATTAACAGTAATCGTCGGGTCGCACAAAGCCAGACGCTCGTTATCATTTCAATTGAGAAGCTGGCGCTCAATTCGAGGTCCATTAATGCTGCAATTAATTACGTACAAACATCGATATCTTTAATAAATATCTCATAACAATCCGGTACGTTTACTAGTGCGATTCGAAGCTCTTTGCGTCACATAATTCAATGTGTTATCTTCAATGAATTCATATCGTACCTACGCGAACGTGTATCGCGATTATTAATCAACGTTCTTGTAATTACTGCAAAGAGGATGGTTTGCCATTTTATGCTTTGAGAAAGATTGTTCAGAGAACAGATTATTCGTGTATTATATTTCTTATAGGGCGTAATGGTTATTTATTATCTATGCTATAGGTTCTCTTCCAAGATATTATAAAATTTGAGGAAAATTAAAAGTGTCACATGTGCCTTGTAAGGCCCAAAAAATAATTTAATTTATTTAGATAAATGAATTTTCATTTTTTGAGTATTTTAAAATGTCTCAGGAGGGTAGCACCGCGTTAGGATAATACAATAGATGTGAAAAATTGTTCAATTTATGAATGTAATAAAGTTTGTATACTTCGAAGATTCTATAAAGTTTCGGAGACGAACATTTTCCGCAAATATTTTCTAATACTGATTCGACAGAAATCTGGCTCGGATAAAAGACATTTAATCGAATAAAAAATTGCTTCAATTGAATTTCAAATAACCAGAGATAATCTTAGAAAAGCAAACACCCGTCCTTTCGAATAAACCAACAAATTATTTCAAATAACACGGAGCCAAATAAGATAACATTATCTAAGTGATTATTTATCAAACGATTTATGTGAATAATGGCCGAGTCTGCCCAAGAATAATTGAAATTTAAATAACAATCAACGTTGACGTAACTCGAGGCAAGGTGTGTTGCGATTGTTACCAGTGGCGCGATTCTCGTTACGCAAACAACGCGAACAATCGATCAATCGTATTGTTTATTTATCACGTTTAGCGCAAAGTATGTCACCTTTCGAGTGTGTCGCGTACGATCGCGATTGGTTACGAGTTTCAAACCTCGTTCGATATCGAATCGAGACAATTCGATCCCGATTCTCGTCCCTCCGGTTTACGAGTTTCCGCTCGAAACGCAACGGATAGGAACGGAATACTTATTTTCGTTCGCATCGTTTATTTTCAGCAACTGCAAGCTGTCCAGTTGCGAAAAAGCTCGCCGGAGGAGCCTCGTTGAATATTTACGCGAACTCGAGACGTTATAAAATCGTCGAAAGCGTTTATATTTGTTACTTAATAATTTCAATAAACACGAGTCATCTTGTTCCTCGAATCCTCTGTAACTTTGCACATTATGAAATCTCGATTTTGCGAATTGTTTGATGTCTCCCCGGTATCGATTGATGAATTTTCTGGGTATTAGGATATTTCTTTTGTTACTGCAACTTGTTTTTAAGCTTCACTTTTTCTATATTTTGCATTAACTGTTAGTATAATTTGTAACGAGACCAACGTACGGTAAAATGTACAAGTTTGAAACTTACCTGCTTGTTCCAAACTTAAGAAATTTTAATTTTTTAGAATATCTTCAATATTTTTCTTATTTAATTATTTCGCTACTGAAGGCGACAATTTTATAATTTCGAGAAATTTTAACTTAAATTTTTCGGTCTATATTTTTAATGGAGTTAACAGTTAGGAGTTACAGTTAAGTTTCCATATTTTGGTAATTATCGATCGAGTGTAAAGGATTACAATTTCTATTATCTCAATTTTCATTTGACACACTTCCACGTGATTACACATTTAACATACCTGGCCAAATCGATCTCATTCAATTTTAAAAACGTTTATCTCCAAAAACCCAAAGAATGATATTTTTATGTAGAATTATTAATTTGGCAGAAAATAGTACAATTAATGACACGTCACCTGAATTAGAACAATATTATAGAGCCTGATGGTGTATTAACCGAGAGTATAATTACTATTGTTTATTCGTGTATAAATTAGTTGAAAATCAATCGCATCTATTGGCAAATTGATTTGTAACGTATCGATTAAATGAACCGTGAAAGGTTAACAATGTGGTTCTCGACGAAACGAGACGAAACTACTTAAGATTGCCACCGAGCCTAGTCGAAGCACGGATTGCAAAAGCGTTAAATGTTTTTACCTCGCGGCAAGCCACGTAGCCGGTGTTCTCGTTCTATTATTGTCTACTTTGCACGTAATTTAAAGCGGCTGCTAATCGTCTGGCTGTCGTACATTTCGAGATCGTGGCTTCAGAAACGAAAGAAATCATGCGCCGATTGTCACAGTGAAAACGGACGCATGTAACAAGGGCACATTCAAATTCTAATTATTAAGAATGCCTGTAACTAATTTTGTAAGTTAAGTCTTGAACGAGTTGATTGTCACAGTGAAAAGGGACACGTGTAACAAGTAGCAAGATATATTAAAATATTAATAATTTGCAAATTTAAATCTGCAGTGTACTATTCAAACTTTGATTTTGTTTATTGTTTAGTGAATAATATGTTATAGAGCATGATAGGCTTTCCTAGGGGAAAATAATCAGGGTAGGGGAAGAAAATTCCATTGCAACCTAACTCATCGTTTGCTAATAATTTGCTGACTAAATATTAAATTACCAAATGTGAATGGCTACATATTAAACTACAAATTTCGAAATTAATAAATCCTAAATTATTGAATCACTATATTACTAAATATGAAATTACAAATTAATAAATTATTAAATACTGATTTCTTTGCAACGGAATAGAAGTGTAAATGCACCAACTAACACATGGAAATCGTCGGTGCCGTATAAGGAAGCGCGTAAAAGATCTATAAATAGTCATAATTGCAAGAGACATCTTTCAGACGGTCCTTTCTGTTCGATGATTTTTATCAGCATCGTATAAAAATTATGATCCACTGTTGAGAAAGTCAGCAAACAGTACTGTTTGAACGAACTCGATTCGCATAGTCCATCCTCGAGACACTTCGGTACATTTATGAAACTCGATCCTCAATTATTATTGTTAAACAGTATATGATTATATTTTAACAAAATCGCCGATACTATTGAAAATTTCATCAGGTAGTTGTTGTATTTTTTAACAAATTTTATTTACTAGTTTCTCAATATTTCATTGTTCCCATTATTTATAATTTCAAGCACCTGTTACGAATAATTTTTAATAATATTGATAATAAATTTCTATGGAAATTCGAGTGTCGCCTAGGTATGAGTGACATGATAGTCAGAGTGTTAATTTTTGAGAACTTTTGTTTTGAATATTAATTTAAACGAAAGACGGTTAATCTCTCCAAATCCTGTGTGCATGATATTTATTTTATTCTGCATTTAAAGATGTCTATTAAATAAAGGACAGTATACTTCTAGAATTAAGAAATGACGGTGGTATCAATTTTCATTAGTCCCGTCTTATTTCGTTACAAGAATTTTTATAATTGTAGAAAAAATGAGATTTAAAGGGGTTAATACGTTGACTGTTAGGAAAATCATAGACATCTCAAGTTTAATATAATTAATTAACAAAAGAAAGGGAAAAATTGGTTATTTAGAATAATTATTGCGTTCAGTAATATAAGGTAGAGAATTGAAAGTTTATTATCAAAAATGGACTTAATTGTATCTTTAATAAATTGCTGCGTATTTCGATGAGTGTTACCACTGATACTCATTTCGACTGCGGTGCTTCTCGATACCTATTTCTGTGATAGTATCATGCGAACTGAGCTTTAAGCAACGCAATATTTATCTTTGATCAATCTATATTTAACTTGCAATTTAAATTTCATTTTCGAGAAATTATATTCAGCTTATAACTTTGTCAGTACATAGTATAATAGATTATTTCCCCACTTTTTGGCTGTATATATTACAACCATTGGGATATTCCTTGTTTCGTTTCATTACAGAATGTGCATTACTTGTTTTTAACCACTACACAAAATTTTCAACTCATAAATAGTTCTGACAGCTCTGGAATCCCATTTGACACAAAATATGCCATAAAATGGGTATCATACTTTACAATTTTTCGCATTTTTTAAATTAAGCTTTCCACTTGCCCCTTTGCACGACCACAATATTATTCTTCTCAATTTTTTTTTCTTTCCATCCGGTTATTCAATTGTAACAAACTTGCAATGTCGTTCATCAATGTCAAAAAGGAACGCGAGCGGACGAAAAGCTCACTCGAACCTGCTAATGAAATTTTAGAGAGTCGCTCGCACATTTCTCGCGTTTTTCCCCCGCGGCAATCACCAATCGACAGACGTGGAATTAACGCTGAATTAATTCGCACTTTATCGCCTGTCCGAAGGCGAGCGACGATCGGCTCGATGCGTTTCCACGCCTCCTCCGCCGTGTCAACCAGTGTTATGGGACAGTAACGGCTGGCACGCTCTTCCAGCTGGTTTCTGTGCTGTCTTTTTTACCCGGGATAAGTTACCGGACAATGACTAATGGACGATTTAAACGCGAAACTTTCAACGGTTTAATATGTGCCTGATGAATACGACTTGCATCCAGTAGTGCAACCAGACTTGTATAACAGGGAAATTAAAAACGGATTTTTAACACGTTGGCTGCCACAGTGAAAACGGACGTGAGTAGTCAGACACGCTGAAATCCTAATTGTTACAATACAATCAACTAATTTTCAAATTTAACTTTTCAATTCGATAGCTATCATTATTAGCTTAATTTTAACGGTATCCGTGGTTTATTTTATCATTTCTGTTGGTAATTATTTGATCGTAAAAAATTTCGGGTGCCGGTCACCGGTGACCCCCGTGGCAGCCAACGTGTTAAAAAACCTTCCTGATCAACCCTTTCACTACTGAGAGCGATTATATACGTACTATGAATAACTATAATTAAATAGCTCTAATTAAAGGAATTTTTATTGTAATTAAATATAAAATGACCTGTTTCAAAGGCAAGTATATTATAAATAAAATTATTTTATCTAATGATCAAGATAACTGTAGCGAAAGGGTTGAAGACGATGTGATATACACAAGGTAGTAAATGGTAAGCGATTGTATCTTTAGTAATTGCGATCATAACGTATCTTTCTACACGCGACCGTTCTCGCTGTGACGGACAAAGTGTCAATAATAATTAGTGTTTCGGTATGTTTTATGACACGTGTCCATTTTCACTGCGGCCGTCAACGTGTTAATGATCCATGTTATCGTTTGCCGTCCCAGGCATGGCTGTTTCTACTGCGGCAATCGACTTATTAACCCCTCGCCTTATAATATCGATTTGCACACGTATCGTGTCCATTAAATTGTCGTTTAATTGTTATAGTATAGTTGCGGTATATTTGTTTCTGGAACTTCGTATAGTTACCATTCAGTTGCAACAGTTTAATAAAAAAGTAGGAAATCTGTCAACAAAAAGAACGTTGCAAACACAAAAGATATGGGAAATTAAGCTTAATAGTTTATTCAGAAAATATAACTATTGAAACACAAGGGAAAGTATCATAAACAGTCACTGATCTGTCAATTGCCGTCGCTCTCCTAACCATTATTTCATCGTCGTAACAATAATATAAAAATGATATAAAATCAGTAGGCAGTCAAAACTGTTCGGATGTTAAAACAATCACTTTTGTATGAAATTTTAGTTGATCTCTTTAATTGTTTAAAAAATTATTGAAACACAGTAACGTCTACAATTTCATTGTTCGTATTCTTCAAAGTTTCTCTGTTGGTTTCAATAAACGATTCCTGTGCAATACAAAGTTATATTTTTCTGTCCTTAAATATATTAAGACGGTATTATAACAATATCGCGTTATAAAAGAGCTTGTTTCAATTTTCCCGCCTTGTTAAAGTAACGTGGGATATAATCCACCCTGTCAAAACAAAAATACGAAATAGACACCCTTACACCCCCTCACCCAAGTTCCACGGTTCATCCAACGCGAAAGCCACAGAAATCAATGAAGCTTAGGCGGTAAATAGCGTGTCGCAGTCGCGTTTATAGCGAGGGGGGGGGGTTACGAAGCGTTTAGAGGAAGCAGAAGAAAAGCGTCCCGAAAGAGTAAACCGCCGAAAAGGAAACAAAAAGAAAAAAAAAAGAAAGAAAGGAAAGAAAGAAAGAGAAGATTGGACGGTCTCGACCGTAAAAGAGCAACCTTGCCAGACAGAGAAAAAAAACAAGACGAAAGAGCGAAGGAGCGAGAAGGAACGGTTGTAGGGTATCGTTGTCGTGAGCAGGTCTGCTCGACCAGTCTTCCCGAATCTCTTCGGCGTTTTGACGAGACCGATCGTTCCGCAGGGGGTTGCAGAAGCTGACACGGACGTAGGAAGGCTAATTGTAAGTAAAAGAGACTCGTGGACCCGGGCGTCGAGGAGGAGAAGGAGGGATTGCGAGGAGGTGAATCGGTGAGGGAACGAGACAGGGAATATCGAAGTGATCCGAGACACACGAGAGGGACGAAAAGAGGGAGAGAAAGAAGCCGCAAGGGGAAGAAGCTGGGTAGGGGAGAGAAAAGGGGGAGAAAGCCTGGTGTAATGGAGGAACCAGTTTGCGGGTCAGTGCTCCGCATCAGAGAGTGGAGCTTCATCCTGTAGACGGGAGGACGATGCCACCGGCGAAAGAAGGACGGTGACGGGGCAGAGGGACCTCTCTGTATGTACGTAGGTCCTCGACGGAGACGCGAGGGAGGAACAGAAGGGCCAGAAAGAAAGAGAGAGAGGAGAGAGGGGCCAAGAAGGGCCTGGCGAGTCGCGAAGCCGCTCGCTCGACCGTGAGTGTAGGGCCAGCCTGACCAGCGTGAACTACACACCCGGGGCTCTGGCGCCATTTTCCTTTGGCGACCAAAGAAACTGGCTTTCGAAAAAGGGGAGGCTTTCCGCCCTTGTAACGCGACACTGAGCCTCCTGTCTGCAGGAGAAGGAGGAGGAAGAGGCGGACGAGCGACGTCAAGACCTTCTCTGCCGCTTGGCGGCGACGATGAGCCTGATAGTGGTTTGGGATACTTGGGACCCTACGGGTTTACCACTGGCGGATTTTAACTTGTAGACTTTATGCTTCAAATTAATATTTCTGGACCCTAGAGTGTGTTATGTCCAGTCTTTTTTAAAAAGATGTCATTTTGCATGTTTCCTGTATCAAATTTTTCGCTCTTTGATTGTTAATATAACGGTGTGAAAATTCCACCAAGTTTATATGTTGTTATACTTTTGATTTGCTGTCTAAAGTTTGTAAAGTGTGACTTGATGCACTCTGGCTCTGGAATCCATGTTTGTTCATTTTTCTTATAATTCTCTCTAAATGGTTCTTTAACTTTTGTTTTAAATTTAAAATAGATGATTAATTTATCATTTATCGATGTAAAATAGTTTCGACCGCAAAAGATCGACGCTTTAGTGCCATACTGGGAGATGGATAAATTTGATTTATTTTTTATCTTATTTTCCTGATTGTAAATAATTTTATACTTGAATATTTGTATAATGGAGTTAGATACCATAATTTCTAGGAATAAAATTATGAATTCGAAGGATTTTCTACGACTCTAGTGGCACTCACAGTGTTAATTAAAATCGTGATTATGATAAATATAATTATAAATGGCAATATTAAATCAATTATTATCCTATCAAATGCCAATAGAAAGGTTTTTATTTTAACACGTTGACTGCCACAGTGAAAACGGACGTGGGTAGTCAGACACGCTGAAATCCTAATTATTAACAATACAATCGACTAATTTTCAAATTTAACTTTTCAATTCGATAGCTAGCATTATTAGCTTAATGTTAACGCTATCCGTGGATTATTTTATCATTTCTGTTGGTAATTATTTGATTGTACAAAATTTCGGGTGCCGGTCACCGGTGACTCCC
This sequence comes from Stelis phaeoptera, assembly GCA_943735885.1. NCBI lineage: Eukaryota > Metazoa > Arthropoda > Insecta > Hymenoptera > Megachilidae > Stelis > Stelis phaeoptera. Next base: position 4,134,246 of record OX030939.1, on the reverse strand, counting down.
GTGGCAGCCAACGTGTTAATAAACTCCTTCAGTTGCATTTTTTTTTTTTTTTTTGAAGAAACCAAATTTTTATTTTTTCCATTCTTCATCCTTTTTAACAAACTTACCTAATCGCAGTTATACAGGTTTTCAGGTCTGTTATGCATTGGTTAAAATAAAAGAAAGCGTTGACATTTAAAAGAACATTAATATTGCGTCCTGATAAAAAGGTGCCAATTTTTTCGGCCAATTCGATAGCATCGATGTTCGATCGTGAAAAATAACAAACGCAGATTGTATGCTGGAAAAGAGTTACGTAAAATTATGTCACCACGAGGTCGGCGAGCTCTTTCGCTTGCACTTAGAACGAATCAGTGGGCGTCACGGTGTTTGTACAGTTATCACGAGGTGAAATATGCTTTCGTGAATTAATGTAAGTTTTTCTTTTTTTCTGGTGCGAATTTCGTGTATAATATCGCGCTTATACGCCACCGGGCAGGAACATTATCGAATGTTTGACATGGAATATTGAATGTGATGGGAACATGTAATCGAAGATACGAGAGGCGATGAATTTTTCATGTCATGAAAATATCATTCGTAGGTACTGGAGGCGTGTTCTTATCGACCAGTCAATCGTGAATCTTATTTAGAATTAGTTCTATGATATAAGAAAATTTTGATAAAAGGTATACATTCAGTTTTAAAATCTTGTATTGTTGGTTAAATTTTTATCGTTGACCAATTTTAAATTAGTTGAAGCGTTACGAGCGTTCTCTCTACAGTTGTAAGTTATAAGGTCTCAGTTGAGAGTTTTAAGGTGTTAATTCTAAGATCTATGTTCTAAATTTCAAGCTGTCAAAGCATTAAGTTTCATATTCTAAGTTTTAAGCTTTAAGTCCGAACTAAGTCCTAACTTCTAAGTTCCAAGTTACGAGTCTTAATTTCAAAGTTTCAAATTCTAAATCATAATTTCCAAGCTTCAGATTATAATTCTTAAATCCTAAGTCCTAAACCCTAAATGCCAAGTTCTCTAAGTCCTACATCATAATTCCTAATTACTAAGTCATAAATCCCTAGTCCCATATCATAATTATTAAGCTCTAGGTCATAGTTTCTAAATCCTAAGCCATAAATTCTAAATCATAACTCCTAACTCCTAAGTAGTAAGTTCTACGCTATAAGACCCAAGCCCTAAACCTCAAGCTCGTCTTTACACTTCAAGTCCCAAGTCCGAAATTCCAACTATCCAAGTTGCACATTATAATTCATTTCTCATCTTAAGTATTACAGCCGCGAAAATATAAACTAATGCGCTAGATTCATTTTACGAAGACACGTGTCTGGCAGCAAAAGAACCGATACTACTTGCAGCGTGAAGGCGCACCGTTCGTCTACGGAAAATAATGAGATCGAATAATATCGGTATATTTCAATAACGAACGCTGCCTCTATACAACGTATCGGGTACAGACGTATCGAATTAGCACTTTGGCTCGGATGCTTTTAATATGAGTAGCCTAACAAAAACAGACCGACGTGCATGGCCGAAGGCGCAGTCTGCGGTGATGATGAGGTTGCGATAAAACACTCGAGTTATGCGCGCGCGTGCGGTTAGTTTCAAATTCCAACAACGAGAGTGATTACTCGAAAACCTGCACGATAATATTCACGGACGTTATCGTGGCCAGCCAGAGAAATTGCTCGGTCTCTCGATAACCAGAGAATCCTTGCTTCGGGGATCAAAGGTGAACACACGTTTCATTTAATCCTTTCATTTCTGACGCGATTGTAGTAGACTGTGGTCGTTTTGTTGCACTACGATTGCATTCTCTGTTTTATACAACTCGCGATGAAGATTATTGCAGAATTAGTATGATTTATTTAAAATATAATTTGATTACTTAGATTTACTCAAAATTATGTGTCGACATAATACGGTGATAAAATTCTGATAGCCCTCCGTAATGTGGGAAAAAATTTGTAACGAGTAAATTTGAATTTATCTGTCACAGATGAGGATCTAATTTTTGTTCTGGTACCTGCCTAATCCCATAAGTTCGTGTCATATTTTATTTTTCTGTACAGATGCGAATGAAACTTGTATATTTATATATTTATTTTATTTTGGGAATCATGGGATTCGTGCCGCAAAAAACAAAATCAATTCCGTTTAAAATGTTCTTATTCGCAAAAGTTATACAGTAATATTCAAAGACAGGTTTAATACTTTATTCTGAATATCAGTATGAAAAATTGCATCTTTTTGCGGGTTTTACCGTTTATTGTACATATATTGGACTATTTAAATTAATTTTTATGTGTAATTATACTGACATGTACGGAAGTTAGAACTGGAATACGCAGACGACTTAAAAAATTTCTTCAAATCTGCGAACACTCTAGTGCCTCGTAAAATCGTCTAAAACAAAAAACCCGGAGATTCTTTCAAAGCTAATGAGTGTAGCTTCCATATGAACCTAAAACCTGGGAAGATTTCTGCAAAGAAAATTTCAAAATCGCGGATAGAAGTCAAACTTATGATTTTCGAATAAACATTAAAGACCAATATCGTAGGTTCACATAGAAACTAAAATATTCTTTCGTTAAAAAAAAAAATCAAGTGCATCGGTCGATTAGTTTTCTCTCAATCGTGCCCGAAATTTTGGAAAACATAGTTTCGTGAAAATCGGTTTCTGCTCGGAACTGTTCCGGTGTTTATTCATACTTGGGACCTTAGAAATTTCCTTTTTTAAATTTTCAAAAATTTTCTTTTTAATCTGAACCCCTTTACCCCCTTAAGGGATGATCTAATGACCTGTTCCTAAAATATCTGCATCAATATCGAAATCATGACGATCGAAACGAGCCCTCGTCACAAAATATATCGTCCGAAGAATCTGACCCCTCAACGAGAGCACGGTTCGAACGGAAAGTCCGCGAGTGTACGTCAAAAATCACGTGTGTTGCGACGGGACACGCGCTCGCAATTGACGCGTTAACCCGATACTTCAACGCGATTAACACGAAGGACCGGTCGTCGCTGGTCTCCCTTATCCTCCTTGTTCCACCCGTACAATCATAATAAATCGCAAAACTGTCAAACAGGACAGTGGGTTGAATCGTGAGAGGCCTGTTTTTTTCGCGGCATCGAGGTGAGGTGGGACGGTTCTGCCTCGGTCCATTTCAACAATGTTTAATCAATATCCGATATCCAGTTGACTTTCTAAGATTACTCGAGACCGCACGCACCGGGGGGAGACTTGGGACGCAGGTAACCGCGGGCCACGACACGCGGAGGGTAATACACGCCGGGGTACAATGATGAGGACGAAGGACGTGGCACGACGGCGGAACGAAGAGGGAGATACGGGGACTTGGGCAAAACAGCTTGGAAAAGGGGGAATAAGGAGAGAACCCCGACGAGCTGTACAACGGACACTGGCGAGAGAAAGGCAGAGAGGTGGAGGAGCAGGAGGCTTGTGGTTTTGGTCAACCGGTCGGGTCGCCGTTTCGCGGGAACAATCTCCAGGCCTTGATGACTAACCGAGGCAAGAACTCGCCTCCCTGCGGCACGTCGCGAATGCCTGCACACCGTTTGCTCGGCCGAGTACCGATCTTTTTACCACCTGCTGTCGCCTGATCCCGCGATACGCTTTTCTCTCGTGTTATTTCATCCAACGAGATCGCTACTCTACCCGGAAAAAGGATCCCCGAAGGATACGCTTGCCTTCGATAGATTCGGCGCTGATCTCTTGCGAATGAAGGGTGGACGGAGATTTTGACGCCCGGATTTTTGCTATGAATTAATCGTACGTTGAATTTCGCCAACGTACGATTGGGAAACGAAGCTCAGTGGAAGGAAAATTGTGGAGGGGGAGGTGTCAGCTTCGGTTTAACTGCAAACGTTCTTGCTTAGAAGGAACGATGTTACAAGTGGATATTTGCACGGATTTTTAGCCTAGTTTGTCGTGCAACTATCAAAGTCGTACTGTACTTTCTATGTTTACAGCGTTGAAAATCAAGGCTTGAAACTCTTCAGAAGAATTTCTCTTCCCCTATGTTAATCTTTGCAACTCATTACTTAACAAACCTTAATAATATATAAGATGTTGGTCATAGTGTTGATAAAAGTCAGTAGTTTCTCTAATATAGAATATTTCACTTAAAACACAATTAAATATTAGATATACACTTCAGATTAATTGCATCCGAAAAAATACACAAAAGTTAGGTCATAACATGTCACCATTTGTAAATAAAATAATTCATCCTTTACTTATTTGTTTCCTAGTTAACACGTTGGCTGCCACGGGGGTCACCGGTGACCGGCACCCGAAATTTTGTACAATCAAATAATTACCAACACAAACGATAAAATAAACCACGTATAGCGTTAACATTAAGCTATCGAATTGAAAAGTTAAATTTGAAAATTAGTTGATTGTATTGTTAATAATTAGGATTTCAGCGTGTCTGACTACCCACGTCCGTTTTCACTGTGGCAGTCAACGTGTTAATAAAACAATTTAATTGTTCAACAAAGAAGGAAAAACGCGTAAAATCTTTGGTCTTTCAATTCTTGACACGCACAGGAACATTTAATCGACGGCGGGCTTATTAATAGATTAAATCCAATCGAATCAATTATAAAGTTGTGCCGAAACGAACAGCGGGGAATAAACTGTGTTGAAACGGCTGGACCAGCGTCCATTAGGATATCGTTTGGTGGCTCTAATCGGCTCGGTTCTTGTCTCGAGGATTCACGGGAAACGAAAGAAATCGAGCCACCGAAAACATTACGCGGGTTTGTAATATCGTAATGGACGGGATAGGAATCGTGACGGTTAATTAACGGCGTAAAATGGTTCGCTGATTGGTAGCGGGATACGTGATGCAATCACGAAGAAGATGCGATTCGTTCGGTGTAGCGTGCAGATTAGATCGGGGCTCGTTCGAAACGAAACATCGGGTTTTACCGTTAATCGGTGTCCGAGTCGAAGACGTATCTATGGGCAATTTGATTAGAAACGTTAATGCGTTGTTAATCGAGGCAAATAAACGAATGGCATGATTGTAAATTATTTTTGATCGGTTCCGGTTGATCGAGGCCGTTTAATTGCGCGGTCATATCGTTATAATTCAACCGTAATTGCACGATAATTCGTTGTTTAAGACGGTGATGCTTTTTTGGTGGATTTATGAGAAGTGTTGGAGGTTTACTTTGTTGAAAAATTGAGCTAGATTAGACGATGCTACTGTGTTTAGCTCTTTGACTGATAATGTCCCTCGTTGGCACTGATGATGATACGAAGAACAAAATTTTAGTTTAATTTTTCCCATATAAATCGGTTTAGTGATTTATTTGTGACTTTGAACCGCTCGAACTGGATATTTTTTTCTTTCTTAAGGCCAATAGAAATTTCGATTATTATAGTAATTTACAAGATATTTGCAATATTAAATTGTCAATTTTTATTAGAATAGTTATTTATTATATCTAACGATAAGTACACAAGTTTCATGCACCGAGCTTCGAGACAATTTTACAAGTAAAGATTTACGTATTACTGATATAGATTCTGAAGGGTTAATTACGGCAGTATTATGAACATTTCAGTTAATTAAAGAAAATTATGTGGTTAGAATTTAATTACTGATCAAGTTTGTAAACTGGCATTTATCGTTTTAACGATGACATAAAAATATGGTAGAACAGTACTTATGCAAAATTAAATCAAAGTTGAGCATTCATTTACGTTTTTTAAAGTAAAATGTGTGGTTGAAAAGTCTGACACGATTTTTCCACGGCTCTTTCAACGAAATATAAAAAAAACCTTTGACCTCAATATTCATTATTTAATGAATTATTGAAAAATGCAAAAACATGCTACCACTTACTTTCTAGACAACGATATATCTTATCTAGCAGATAAAAGGCCTCCCTTGACCCTAAAACATAAAATAAAGAATTTTATCCATTAAAGTAGGTAACGAAAAGTCTAAACTTACCTTGAAATAGTGAAATATTGTTTATAAGTGTGACACACAAAATTGTTTATATTTGAATAAATATTGATCTTGGTAAGATTTTTTACACAACGAAGAATAAATTCGTAATTTTTCTTTTGAATCACACGGTACATTAGGTAAAAAAGAAAAAGAATGTTAAATGAACTGTTACAAGTAATTTATAGATTATAATCAATTTTAATCAGTACGGACATAAAATGCAATCAAGAGCACAAGTTTTCTTGCTGTAAACAGCCCACTGGCCGTAATTAAAGCTTAATTAATGTTAACGTGAAACACGAAGAAAGAAAGATACATATCTTCAACGGCTGTTTGCAACTAATTCTTCATTTTATATTATCTTAAGTAATTTACAGATTAGATACGAATATGAAATGTAAATGAATACAAATGACACACTGATTAGTTTTTTCTTCTCGTCGTTTGCATATTTATTACGCCGGTAATTATTACGCTTTTGAAATCATTCTACGGGTTATCGCAGAAAATTAGAATACAAAGGAGACAGATTTATTTAATTTAAATTCCGAATTTCTGTTATAAATTAATCATGTATCTTCGTGATTTGCATTCACGATTATTTATAATCCATGGGATGAAACTGACAAAGCTATTTGACAGGTATTATTAAAGCTAACAAAATGTATAATAAATAAAAGAAATATTTTTTGATATGATAATATTTATTTTAGAAAGGTGGTTAACGGATACTGTTTTTCCTAGAAAATCATTAATTATTGAATATTTTTAATTAATGTTGTATTATTGTGCATCGACTGAAATTAAGCAATTAAATTTTAATTACAAATTATTCCTTGGGTCACCAATAACCTAGTATTGTAATTTAATTAATTTTCTAACCTTTAGAAATATTCTATACTGTCTAATCTCTAAAATAAAATATTAGTTTGTCTATAATAAATTATAGATTTTGCAGGTATATTAACAAAGAATGTTAAATGTTTACTGTATCTTATTAATATTCATTCTTAATAATATTTCATTCTCCTTGAGCTTCAAAGGATACATAATAATAGGATATTATTCATAGAAAATAATATCCTAAATTTTGCTCTATTCCTAAACAATATAATAGTAAGAAAATAGGAAGATTAGAAGGATATTAAACTGAAAAGTCTTCCGTGCTTTCTAAACTTTAAAATAAACTATCTGTAGGCAATAAATTACATGTCTTGCAGATATTATAAAGGAATTCGTACATCAAATTTTTGTTTCTGTTCCAAGTAACATCCTATATAATCAGTTTAATAACGATATGGCTCACGAACGAATAGAAAGTCGCGTTTTCAATCGATCTTTCTTTATGGAGCACGTTAATCTAGATCCACGTAGGAACCTTTTGTTCGATGCAATGGTGTATAACTCGACAAACAAACGGGACACCATGTATACTATGACCGTTGTTTCGTGCATTTAGGAAAGCCGTTTCCTGAAATGCATAATGATCGGTACCTACACGATCGGAACCGAGATAGCGGTCTTCCGGTGTTATCTCGTACAATGGGAAGTGGTAAACGTGTGAACAAACGGCCAGAACAATAAGACACACGGTTCCTGTGCGTCTGGCCAAGCTCACAAAGACGAACGATCACCGTGAAATCGCAAATTGGACAAGTTACGGTTTGTAGACCGTGAAACGTTTCACGTTTTCGTAGAATCCTTCCGTCAAAAGTGTATCCGCCTTACACCACTATCCTTAGTTCAAATCTACCATTTTTTTCGCGAAGTATCATGAAACGAACGATGTTTGAAATATTTTATAAAATCTAAGCAAAACTACAGTTATTTTTAGTTTTCTAAAAATAATTTTATCTATGTATCCTACCCGTGTTAAATAATGGACTATTAATTTTCTCGAATATTTCAGAATGTTGAATAGAATAATTAGACTAAGGAAGATAGTATAGCCCCTGATATTTTTTTAGTATAGCCCCTAGATTTTAGACATCCCTTGTTCATATTTTAATTACAATCGAATTTTGAATTTGATTCACATTATAATTTTCATAGTAGTCAAAGATTGTCAATTGTGAAGTATACATGATATTTCAATAGTTTTTCATTTGTTTTAACGTGTAGAAGCAAGTGATACGAGCCTTTCTGTCGATTTTTTATTGGTTAAGTCGTTTTACAATAAACTTTCTAATTCACATAAAATATTCAAATTCTATGAAACTTTTGATATTTTCACTTATTCCGACAAGAAAATTGCAAATGAGACTGATTGAAGTACAACTTATTTATAATTAGTAAAATTAACTCTGAGGCGACATATGTAATTAAATAGAATATTATACACTATGAAATATAAGTTTTATTCGTATTAGAATACAGCAAAGTAATGACAGAAATAAAAATATATCCATAAGCATTTGTATCTCTTCTCTTCTAAAATAATACCTTCTAATTGTGGATGCTTCACTGAAAAAAGAAGTTTAGACTTAATCATATTCAAAAATGCTTCGAGTTCAAAGTCTACACACGAATATCTATTTATTTGATAATAATTTGATCAATCAAGGGTAATTTGCTATTTATGACATAGCAGTGTACTTCAAAAAATGAAACTTTTCCAAACAGTCCTAATTCTGTGGCCAAGAACCATTTCTATATGGTCCTTTGTACATTTCTATATTAAATTATTAAACTTAGTGTACAAACCTAATTCAAATAATTTATTTCCAGTATAATATTTAAATTTAAAATTGCTTAGTGTGTCGAATATATATAATTGTATAAAAGTATGCCAACCAAGGATTGATTATTAAAATTTCGTAGAAAATAATGTTACCTACATACATGGTACTCTCGTCAAAGATATTTAGCATCAAACGAGTTAAATAATAATTTACATGAATTTGAAGCATCTTTTTTAATATTAGCTATTCCTTGTTTTTGATGTATAGAAAAGTTTGCACGGCGTACTGTGCAGAACGGATAAGAATTTTAATCGGCAGCTTGTATCTTGCACGCCAACGTGGCTTGAGGCTAGAACCTAGAACATAGAGCTGCGGTTCTTAACCTATGGTCCACGGACCCCTCTCCAGGGAAAGGGGTTGATATCCCTGTAAGAGGTCCATGGTGGTTTAAAGAAAGGATACGAGCTGTTACAGTCAAGGCAACAACAAAACATTAATTTTAATACATTAACTTGTGTGGGTATTTTATGGTTTGAAATCTTTATTGAAATTTTATCTCCTTTTATTTATAAATTATTTCTTTAAATCAATAAAGATTTGGCTTCGTCATGGGAGGGTTAAAATAAAAAGGGTCGTATGATGAGAAAGGTTGAGGAACACTGTTCTAGATCCATAAGTCGTCCACGATTTTTCCAACTCGATCGTATTATCCTCCTGTTTACGATAAAGCCGTCTGACAAGCTCGGTGTTCAACCAATCGAGTCCTCCACTTTACAGAAATCTTCTTCCTCCTTTCATAAAACGGATAATGATTATGAACGTTTCTGATCGGGCTGAAACAATTTTGTATCTTGATTTATCTACTTAATCCTTTCACCTTTGCACGCACCTTTAAACCTGTAAATAATTTTATTAATCGTAACGTATCGTCGTTTTTAAATTTCTGACGAGTGTCATTGATAATTCTTGTTTCTTATTGTTTGTGATATTTATAAATGAATTCACGTGACACAGATCTGGGTTGTTCTAAGTTCTGATCTTCTGCGAGTATTTAAGAACGTCGACTTTGCTCGACACCATCCACTTTAAGCGAATTAAAGTCACCGTTCCACGTCGTGATAAATACCAATATAGGATTTGTGATAATGAACTACACTTTTTAATCGATTTATCCCGATAAATATATTTTAAATGATTGGTAACCGTATAATAATAATAAGGTAATATATCAATTTGTAAAAGCTCGGTAGAATCCTTAAAAATCATCAATATTTGTAGTTTATAGAAAATTTATGTTAGTTGTTAAATAAACATACATCTATTTTAATATAATAATAGATTTATACAAGCATAGATCAATTATTTATTTTCGATTAGAAATTGTAATCTTCATTACATTCACTTACACATTACATACACTTACATTCATAAAATCTCTGTGATAAGTAATTATTTCTAACTTCTAATGTGTTTTATCAATTTAAAATTTGTGAGATAATTTTGAACAAATGTTAAATTCCCACGTGGGTCATTCGAAGGGTCCTCTAAAACTATGAAAATCCTCCAAAGTTGTGTAAAACATTTATTCTGTCTTACCACGATAACAATTTTTTATAATTTAGTATCGTTCAATTTTCGTGGCTATCAATAATTTGAAAATTTTTGAAATATTTCTATTTCAATGTCTTTACACAATTTGCGAGATAATTGTTGAAATTCCCATATGAATCATCCGAGGGGTCCACATTATTGCGTACGTCACAAAGTTGAAAGAACTCATCAATTTTCTGTAATCAGAGAAACAGTTAATCAAATGGTTTCCAAGTCAACGCCAACATAACAGGATCAACCAATCCGTTCATTTTCGTACTGGCAAGATGCCCACCCTACGAGCCTTTGTGAAAATCATCTTCTGAAGATTGATCAGTTGTTTGATACTCAGGAAACACGAAATGGTAAAGTCAAGATCAAGATCAACTTCAAAGCGAAAATCGAACAGCTAAATACAGATGAAGGGTCCAGAAGGTGATCTGGTAGCCTCGAGGCTTTATGGAAAGTGGAATTTCAATATAAATTATCACCTTATCTATCGGAAGTTTATCAATAGGCTTTTTAATGCCATTGGTTATTGATTGAAAACTACTTGATAAACCTTCAATTATCATTAATTTCTCTGTAACTCACAATCAGTCGATGTTATATAAGTTAAACACGTAAGGACAAATTGAAAATAATGGTTATACTTTTTAACTCTTTAGCTAGTATTTAACGCGTTGACTGCCACAGTGAAAACGGACGTGGGTAGTCAGACACGCTGAAATCCTAATTATTAACAATACAATCAACTAATTTTCAAATTTAACTTTTCAATTCGATAGCTAGCATTATTAGCTTAATGTTAACGCTATCCGTTGTTTATTTTATCATTCCTGTTGGTAATTATTTGATTGTAAAAAATTTCGGATGCCGGTCACCGGTGACCCCCGTGGCAGCCAACGTGTTAATAATAAAGTGATGGCGCTTAACAATTTCATTTTTGAACGATAAAAATAATGTATTCATACTGTTATTTTATTGGTTCAGTATATTTATTTTTATCTTATTTTCTATACACTTTAGCTTTCTGCTACTAAGGGCGACTATGTCATAGTCTATACTACTGTATATTACTACACGGCACATATATTTTGAGATAGCTGTCGTTTAACAGACATTTTTCAATGATAATTAACTATAAAAATATCGAAGAAACATCGTGCATATCAGGAATTTCTGAAAACAACCCATCTGTATCTGAAAACCGACTCTTTCCGTCTCCAAAAAGCTCTTTCTCCATCAACCGCGAACAAAGCCGTCGTATTCGATCGAAAGGTGGTGCAAAGTCATCTACACACGGTCGTGCACAGACACGTGAGAAATACTCTTCAAGGGGTGACCGAGGGAGGAAACGGAGTGACGTAAGCACAGAGAAGCGGAAGGATTCGTGTGCGAAAGAAGACTTGGCTCGTAGTTTCGTTTATGTGGGCCAAGCTCGCAAATAACAAACGACTTTGCGGGCGACGACGACGACGACGACGACGACGACAACGATTTCCTTGAAAAACGTGACATCGACGAAAATCTGTATTTTTAGGAGAAAACGAGACAAAACCAAGTGTCAAATATATTTTTCCGCGTAGAAAATAAAACGGTAGGTGATATAGAAATTGAAGTATTCAAGGGTATAACCGAAAATTGGATAAATTTAACCAGAAGTCAAGCTACGAATTAATGAACATATACAAATGATTGTTTAACGAATTTGAAAATTATACACACCTGAGGTGTATCTTTCATTGCATCGTGAGAGGGGGTTCATACATAAAATTGATTTAAGTTTAAATTCTCTGCAAACGAAACCCACTGCATCGACATATGCACTGTCCACTCTCATGACAAACCTCAAATTATTAACAAAATCGTAGAAAATCCAACTGTGAATTTTTGTTCGATGTAGCCTCTCATCTCGATAAAAAACATTTACTATTTCTACATTTTCAATTAATAATGAATTGCGGTGTCATACAATTCAGATGTCTAAAGTTTAACACGTTGACTGCCACAGTGAAAACGGACGTGTGTAGTCAGACACGTTGAAATCCTAATTATTAAGAATATAATCAACTAATTTTCAAATTTAACCTTTCAAATCGATCCGTGGTTTATTTCGTCATTTCTTTTATTAATTATTTGATTGTAAAAAATTTCGGGTGTCGGTCACCGGTGACCCCCGTGGCAGTCGCAGTGTTCACGAGTTGACTGCCACGTTGAAGGGGTAGAAAATTGTATTAATCGGTATCTTTATTTTCTTTATCAACAAATATTGTCTATTATTTCCATAATACATCGTTATTTTTATTATCTATTTCCCATAATTAATATGTCCGATGTATTAGAAATTCAAGTGCCACCCATGTAAGGGTGACTTTTTTTATTTTACAAAGAACCTCCCTATGATCATCCACAATTATTATTTATAGCAATCCCTATGATGCTGCAAAATTTGGACAGAATTGGTATTGCGAAACACGGTGCATTCTCCTTGTGAGAGGAGCGAGAGAGGGGCGAACAAGCGGCTGGTCGAAGGTAGGGTCGGATGAGTGGGGAAAGCGGGGAGTGTATTACGGGGGATAGAATGTAGAGAAAGAGAGAACGAGAGAGGAAGAAGGGCGTAACTGGGCCAAACGGTGGCTGAGTCGCGGTCTAGACACGCCGCACGGCCGAGAATTAATGCTCCGTGTTCGCCAGACTTTCCTTTTCGCTCCGTGTAACAAGCCGAGACCGCCAGTTCCGCCATCACCATCGTGATCCGTGACGTCTAATTATAATGGCCGTGCACACGCGGGACAATTTCGTCCGGCACGGAAACGGGTTGCGCGGAATAAACGCTATTCTGGGTGACGGGGGATGCCTGGTTTAGGCCCGTTTCAGACCGACCATTTCCATCCGTGACGACGGATACGCGACACGAATATCTAAACGTTTACACCCTTTCGCTACGAAGAACGTACAGTGGCGAGCATCGCTGGTTTCTTTAGCGAAGATGCTGACACGGATGGAAGGAAAGCCCCATCGTTCGACTCGATATTCAAGAATCACTATGTATTAAATATTTCGAGTTTAAAAGATACTTAAATATGACAGCAATAATGATAAAAATAATAAAATTAACCCTTTGCACTCGAATCGTAATCGGATCTAATCTAATTTTCCAGTTATGCTTCTAGAAACCAAACGCACTATGCCGAAAGAAAAATGTTAGAAATATTTGAGAATCTGTTTATTCTTATTCCCTTGTTTAACACGTTGGCTGCCACGGGGGTCACCGGTGACCGGCAGCCGAAATTTTGTACAATCAAATAATTAACAAAAGAAATGACGAAACAAACCACGGACAGCGTTATCATTAAGCTAATAATGCTAGCTATCGATTTGAAAGGTTAAATTTGAAAATTAGTTGATTATATTCTTGATAATTAGGATTTCAGCGTGTCTGACTACACACGTCCGTTTTCACTGTGGCGGTCAACGTGTTAATTTTCTATATTTTGATACGGGTGAAATGGAAAATACTCGCACCACTCGACTACAAAGGGTTAAAAGTTAAATCTACGTTGACACCGGATTATATTAAATTACTAATTATTACTAATATTATTAATACCTTAGAGATACCTAGTATTAAAATTCTCTAGTAAACCACGTGTCTTTAGTGGCGTCCACGAGAGCAAGGGTTAAAATATTTTGTATAAAGTTTCAATATGACTATTAATAGCAATATCTGAAAAAAGAAATAGATCAAGCAATTTTGAATTTATACTGAAACATCGTTAATTAACGAAATAAATTTTTCTTCCCAAAATCGAGCTTTTGGTTTTCAAACGTTTCACCGTAAAAATAAACTAAACAAATCTGTCGAGCGTAAAGGATTAACAAGCAAACGATCGAGCCGGTAATTCTGCTATTCGATTCACATTAAAACGAAGTTAGTTATACAAAGTCGTGGATACCAGATACTTCTTGACGTTCCCGCATTAAAATCTTTCACGTGGCACAGTAGTCGATAGATCAGGAATATATGGTTTGTGTGGTCGCGATTGTATCGATTATTACGTAAGTTACGTAGATATACGCGAGCGATAAGATTCTGCACGCAACAAGAACCACAATTGCCGCTAATAAGTTCTGTCGCGAAAAATAGTATGCTGCGATATCGCAAAACAGCATCGATTTGTGGTCACCGCAAACGCGATCACCGGATTTTTGATGCGTTACAAGAGCATGATACATAAAAAAGGAAAAAAAAGAAAGAAACAATAAGTGTCTCGATCAACAAATGATAACATGATTAAACTAAGTCGGTCTTAAACCTTCTCCTTTTTTAATTCTTCATCACGCTATTTCAATAACTGCGATTCACGAGTATTTTTTGCGGAACTAAAGTTTTGGAAACATGTAGAAAAATAAATTCAATAAGTTTGAATATGAAATTTTATTTTGTATGAATCTATTTCGGAGTATGTAAATTTTAATACAGAATTGAACGAAATTTTATTGACCAATTTTCATATGTACATTTTGTTTTACGTAATTCTTTTAAAATGAAAAGCTGCGAAAATATTTAATTATGTTCGGTAATTTTAAGTATAAAATTTGGTTTTAATTTAGCCGATTTTATAGGACTCAAATTTCAAGATACTATACAGAAATTTTTACATCTACACGACTACGGACATAATTTCGATTTTTTATACAATTCCTTTAAAAAGTTTTTGAAATATTTCGAAAATCGAGCCACGTTGCAATTAAATTTAAAAAAATTGGCATCAATAGTATTTCAATCGAGTAAAAAATTAAATTAAATTTATAGTAAAAATCTCTTAGAAAATTTCCAATCATATTTCAAATCAGAGCGAAATGGAATGGTTTCTCTTCAGATTTTATCATTTTTAAACGAACAATCTACGATCAAACGTTTCGATCGAAATCGAAATAGAAATCGAAAAATCCTAGGTTTGACGCGAGTGGAGCAAAGGCATGCGAATCGTTCTTTGACCGAAATAAAAATAGGCGTTTTCGTCTGAGCGGAAGGTATTTAGCACGACGTTAAGGGAGGTCAGTGGCAAAGGCAAGTTCTTAAACGAGGATTGACCTCTTCTTCTCAGAATCTTCCCAACACTCTTTCTTCGATCTTAAATTACTTAATCCTCGAAATACGGATCATGGAGAGAGCTGACAATTTAAATATTTAAATTGAATTTTAAACTATTTTTCCTTCTGTATTACTTGACAATAGAAAAAGGATAATGTAATTTGTCTAGGTCTGGGTCATGATTAACCTAACTCCGTTGTACAAAGGATCCTCGTATTTAATTAATTTTTATTTGTAATAAAGAGATTATTGTATTTCACCGCTAATTATGTTTTATAAAGCCGACAATACGATGTTTCTACGAAATGGTAGAGATGAAAATGAATTTTTAAGGGAATTGTATTATTGGCAAGTGCAAACGATATGAAAGAATATGGGAGAGTGGACAGAATTCAATACACTCGGTAGTTTCATACAATTAAACATTGTAATTTAACTCCGATGCGTGCTTTAAGATCCGAGAATCTCGAATTTCGCTCGGTGCGGTAAAAAAATATAAGCGAAAGTCGCTCGCCAGTAAATTTAGTATCGAATCACTTCTGTAGCAGTTTTCTGCTCGGGCACAACTATACGTATATTTCCTGTAAAGTAGATAATACTCTTTTAATTAATCATAAAATTTTGAAATATTATACGTATAATTCACGTTACTTTTTGTAATTTGCGTTAAAAATAATTTCACATATTATACATTCATTGCGTGGCTTAAATTTTATTTCCTTAAAACATTTAAAAACAATCCCTTCTTTGGCTTATTTTTAACCTTTCTGTCAAATGCTGATTGTAACAGAAAAAAAAGTGTAATCTTACAGTGCGTGCTAAATAATATCCTCAGATTAATTCTATAAATAATTTTTTATGTCGGCGTTAAAAGTATTTAAGGATTTTGACTTTGCCATCTATTACTGGTAAATACAATCTGTTACGTTTGTCATTTACTTCAATTAGTGATCACGTGGAATCATAAGGAAGTACTTGCAAATGAACATTGAATTCTGCGTAAGAATTTTGCGCTTTTTAAATAAAGATAATTATCAAACATGTTACCTAAATCGTTATTGTATTTTAAACTTGACTGTTACCAGACAAAATAGCATACAATTAATGCTTTGACGACAAAGCAATTTGATGACAATCCTTCTAAGAAGCCAATTCAGTAAATAATTGTTATAATCTTTAGTTACCAGATTGCATATATACAGGGTGTTCTGTTTAACATGGATTCGTTAATATTTTCGTAACCTGTACTGATATCCAAAATTATGTTGGAACAAAGTTTGTGATCTGTGATTTTTTAAATAAAAATAAAGATTTTGCCCAAAAAACAAAAAAACATTCGCTTTTCAAAATTTTTTTTCGAATTATTGTGATTTTTGTCATTTAAGATCATTTCAAGGTCGTGGTGTTGTATATCCTTGAATCGGTCTTGATGTCCACTATAATATCGCATCACTAAAAGTACCCGTTAAGCTGCAAGAAAATGACGAAAATCGGGAATGGGAACGATCTTGAAAAAAGAATCACTGATCGCGACATTCCTCGTTCTAAACCCAACAACTTTGTCCTCGCACAATTTTGCGTATCGGTAACGGTAACGAAGATATTAACGAATCCATGTTAAACGAAACAGCCTGTATAAATGTCACGTTTATAAAGTATGCTTGGTCAATTATTGATATAGTATTTGTGCTTCGAATATGTAAATTAAAATTATCACTGTAACACACGTTATATGTAAAAGTGTATTGACCCTGACGTCTAACTTATCCTACATCGAAATACCAAAAATCGTGTTTTAATTTGAAGGAAAATCGGCGCGAACTTTTTCTTCAACCCAAATGGTAGTTCCTAAAGGTTCTTCGAGGTCGCGTGCACGAGTCTGGGTGATGCATCTTAGTCGCGGGTTAACGGGAGTCCCGTCTCGATCGGCAGACAGGAATCGATTCTGTGGTGCGAGAGTTGTCCCTGTTGGCCAGACAAGCAACGTCCTTTCCGCTCGCTCGCTACGAAGGACGAAGCGTCTGACACGTGCTAAATGATCGTGCTGTCGAGCCGAGCTGAACGGAACGGAAGTCGATCGACATCGTTCGCAAGAACAGCCTGCCCAACTGTTCTGTCGATAATCAACACGTGGACCACCGTGGGGAGGTCATCGGTAATTGGTGACACGAATTTAATACAATCGAACAATTGAAAAAAAAAAGGACAGGATCGTTTGACCGATCAAATTGGAGGTTTAAATTGATAAATTAAATAATTATATCCTTAGCTTCTAAGCTAGATGATTATTTGTTGTACTGTATACGATTTTACTATCTTTGTCTACGGATGGTAATTAAATTTTTCAATCTTAACTTGTAATTGGTACGTTGAGCTTTATCAGAAAGGAAAATTAGCTAATTTTCAAACAGTAATAATTATAATCCATAATACTATCTTTGTTTTTTTTTTTGTTTCAATTATCTATAAATTTTTTAATGTTTCTGGTGGATTCTGTGGACCGTGCTTTCTACCAGTTATGGGGTAAATGTGGTACTGAGCTTGAAAAGTTAAGGGATGAAACAACCCTTCGAAGTCCATCGATTACTCGATAAATAATATAGATTATAAGGAAAATACAGACCTACTGTTAATTTCATGATCACAACAAATACAGAAGAAAATAAAATAAGACATTTGTAGTTTTCATACGTGAATTTATTTTACGTATAAAAGCGTGAGGCAGTATTCTTTACTTTATTTCGATCTACTATATTATGTACTTTAATTATAATTTTAAAACATGGTAATTTTGAGGCGAACAAATAATACTTTCCTGAGCAGCCCTGTTTTTCGATAGATAACCATAAAATATAATTGATAATGTGCGTACGAGACGCATATCGTTATTTCATACATCATGACGAATATCCATAAATTTTAGTTCACAGCAAACCTTGTTAAAAAATGACACAATTTAAACAGTAAAATAAATATAGTAGGACACATAGCTAAAACAAATAATAATCAAGTATAATTTGAATTGTTTCATATAATAGTTAATCATTGGATATTTATTTCCCTATTGAAATTCATTTCGACGATCGTTAATCGTCAGTTTTAAAAAGAAAGGATTACGGTGACATCGAGATACGCTTTATATGCAACGCATGCAGACAGTATTCAAATACACACAATCGAAAGTGGAAGTAATTAGTACGTTAATTGCGAGGGGCTCATTGTGGCGCAGACGTTAGCATAGCCGGTAACTCGTCGTCTTCGAGGAATTTTACCCTAGACGATGGAGAGTTCGGCAAACAATGTCGACTATTCCTAACTTGTAGCCAGGAATTGAACGAGGACCGTGTGTGCTAATCATACAAGCTGAAGTACTCACACTCGAAGTTCACGCGGAACGTTTCCTTTATGAATCTTCACGGTGCATGATGGTACTTTAATTTTTCGTTTCTTGAGACATCCCCCAAGAATTTTTCCCATTAATATTCATTATATTTTCACCATTTCTCCTTCCAATCCTGTCTTCTTTTTCAGGAACAATTTTGCACAGAAAATTATTAATATTTCTATTTTATTTCTCTAAAGAATTGTTTGAAACATCTCAAATCTGTGAAAATTATTTAGAATTCATACATTAAACATTCCTTCAATAGATTAACCCCGTTATGACCAATGGATATTTTTTTTTTTTTTACAATTTTTTGATAAACTTCTTTAAGTACCTTTATACTAATTTACTTTTTCATAATAAATATTTATGTAAAATCTTTTAAATATTAAAGCTTCGGTGGATACCCCTATATTTCATGAACCATACAAGGGAAAAATTTTTTAAATTTATAAAACTAATTATTTAGAATAAATTTCTTTGCGATGTCTATGTGAAAAAAGTCTTGATATTAGTTGGGTTGGTCGAGGACTGATTCATCGTACATCGTCACACGACCCAGAAAATCGAATCTCCCATCATTCCCAATATACCCAGAAATCGATTATATCCTCCCAGATAAAACACCGACGAACGCGTGTTATTTCATCGCGGGAAACGTTTCTTTCGCAATTTTATAACACGCCTGTCACCGGTCTTCTAACGAACGTCCGTCTATTTCACGGCGCGCCTTGTTCCACTTTCTTACATTTTTTCTTTTATTTCTACATGCACGTTTCCACTGTACACGGTGTCAATTCAAAGTCTTTAGAAGAATTGTTCCTCGCAACACGTCTCATTCAAGGGACGACTGCCTTCGTTTTCACGCTGTATCGGACTGCGATTAGGCGCGTTATGAAAAACGAGGAAATTTAAAAGAAAACAAGTGGTTTGAAAGTTTTTATGTGTACAGAAAATACCATCCGGTAATTTTGTTTTATTGTGTAATTGGTTGCTTTTCAGATTTGTTCATTCCTAGCTTTGATCCTTTGAGATTTTTAGAACAAAAATATGCTAAAATATGAAAAAATTCATATTGGTTATAGTGATAATTAATAATTATTATGAAATAATAACTGTGTTATTATGACAGTGCAGGTTTCTAACATTTACAATTAACACTGTATTTGTAACGTACAATTATACGTCAGTATTCTTGAAGATATTAAAGGGTTAATTATTTATAATCGATGTACCTGATAATTGAGTATTTCTAATTAATTTCTTTTCTTTCGACGATGTGTTACAGGCGGTATATGTTGGTCTTCCATCAGCAACGGTCGTTGCAAGGAACTATTATCTCAAGGTGTGACGAAGGAAGATTGCTGTGCATCTAACGCAGAAGCAGCAACCGCCTACTCCGAGGAAGATCTCGATAGCGGAAGTCTCTTTTTTTGGCGAGTCCTCGGCGGAGGGGTGCAGTGTCGTCCTTGTAGAGGTAAATCGACAAATAAATCGTCAAAATTGGGTCAATTATGACCCAAAGGTACAATACGCAAAACTTTCGTATACTGAAGGAAAAAATATTTAAAAACAATGCGTTGAAATTTTAAGAATGAAATAGAAGATGTCCAAAAATTCAATTCAAACTGTTGACCTTCTCCATGGTCCGTCACTCGCGGATTAATTATTATGCCACGAATTCGTAAGGATCAAGTTTGCCTAATGTTCCAAATGTCTATATTAACAATATTCCCGACCCTTCTTTGGCTCTCCAAATTTAAATAGTTTCTTAGAGCGACAGTATTATTTCTAGAACTG
This sequence comes from Stelis phaeoptera, assembly GCA_943735885.1. NCBI lineage: Eukaryota > Metazoa > Arthropoda > Insecta > Hymenoptera > Megachilidae > Stelis > Stelis phaeoptera. The sequence continues at coordinate 4,113,698 of OX030939.1, read as the reverse complement.
GTACGTGCGAATGTAATTGTCTTGTTATATTTAAAAACTTGAGGAGATAGTAATATGATGATGGCCACAGCGGCCCCCAAAATCTTGAAAATGGTTGAATCAGCTTTTTAACCCTTTGCACTCGAGTGGTGATTCTGAGTCACCATATTTAATTTATCGCGTTATTCTAAAATGCGAAATTTCAGTTTTACCCGTATCAAAATATAGGAGATTAAAGAAGGGAATAAAAATCAACAGATTCTCAAATATTTCTAACACTTTTCTTCCGACATAATGTATTTGGTTTCCGGAAGCATAGCTGGGAAATTAGATTAGACACGATGTTAATAATAACAAAAATCAGGAGTGTGTCGGTTCGTCTAAATCCATGACATCGAATTATCTGTTTCGACAGAAACTTGCAAGGAGGTGAGGTGCGAAGAGGGGAAGAAGTGCGTGGTGCGTAAAGGTCGACCAAGGTGTGTGTGCAGCCCCGAGTGCAAAGCGCCCAGAGGTGGTGGTCCGGTCTGCGGGACGGACGGGAAAAGTTATAAAAATCTGTGCAGACTGAAGAAACGGGCCTGCAAGAAGGGAAGCCACGAGCTAGCGGTTGCCTATAACGGCCACTGCCAAAGTGAGTATGTATGAATGAGATGGAATCATTATCACGAACCCCTTCTAATTGAATCGTCGCTGATAGAGCCGTTTTAATTCATTATAATTCGTTTATACAAAAAAGATAATAAATAATTAACGAGATTGCATAATTTTTGATAAATTAAACTCAAAGAAACTGTGAGGAAGTAAGAATTTCTGTTTTAGATTTTCCATGGAGCATTCAGAGGCATTCGGTTACAAGGGCTGAAATATTACAAATTAAGGCTTTAAAAATGTATTATTCTGAAAACACAGTTCATTGCAACAAACGAGTACTGTACTAGTCTTTTATATATTTTATATCTAAAACGGATGGTTAGTTTCTTCACGCCACTATTAATACAAAATAATTTCAACTGGTTAGGTTCAAACCGTAAAGGTGTTAAGGGGTGTTAAAGGGGGAAGGGAAATCGTTGAAGCATCTATCACAGGGACGATTTACGACTGTGCGTAATAACGTGTAAAGTGTCGAGCAGGTTCGTGCGCACGGGTCCGTTGCGGCCAAGGTCGGAGCTGTCTGTTGGACCAGAACCTGAGCCCGCACTGCGTGAGGTGCGCTCGCAGGTGCCCCCAGCCGCCCCCGCAACAACGAGCCGTCGCACGCCCCGTCTGCGGAGCCGACGGAAACACCTACAAGAGTGCCTGCCACCTGCGACTCGCCGCCTGCCGCGCAGGTCGCGCCATTCCCGTCGCCTATAAGGGCCACTGCAAACGTGAGTCTTGTATTTTCTTCCTTTAACTTCGGTTACTGCGCATGGAATGTTGTTTAAGGAGGGGTCACCGATCAGAAGCATGAAACTTAGCAGATTTTTAAGAATTTTTGTTACACAACAATAATTATTCAATCGTTTCGAAACTTAAAGGCTTATTTATTATACGTTCAAGATTCTCCAAACTATTTTTGTTTTTCCAAAAAATTTAGAAATGGCTGAGTTTCGAGACACTTTTTCTGGGAAGGTCGTGGCGTGAGTTAAAAAACGGCGGGAACTGTAGCGACCGCATCGTTCCTCAGAAATATTTGAACTAAATTTTTTTTAGTAGTTAAGACTTATAGTTTCTATTTGAACTAAAGAAACATTTTTATATTAAAAAATTACAGAAATTGCAGGATTAAAGCCAAAAATGTGAGATTTTTTACTATAATTTTGCAATAAGAAAGTACTTAAATCAATTTAGTTTAGATAGAAGGTGACAATATAATAAATATCTGTACCTAAATAATTTTTTGGCTTATCTCCCGCCAATTTTAAAAATGTTGATTTCGGGAGAACGCCTTTAATATTTCAGTGATATATTCAATGATTTTAGTAACTTATTAGCTAATGTCCGATTCCTGAGCCATACAGCAGTCCTTCACTTTCTTCATAGAACTCAGTTTACTGTAAAAATTGATCTCGTCCAACTTTACACTATTATACTTTAATATTTTACTTTATTTTTACTCCAAGAGTACAAGCGTGTGAATGTACAAGAGTGCGAGTGAATAGAACCCGAATATCGTTATACAACTTCAGGATTATAATTTTTTTTTGCTAAATTATCATTTTATAGAAAAAAAAATTATTACGATTTTTGTGATGATTTAATTGGTGATCCCCCCTTAACCCCTTGCCCTGGGATTTTACCGACATACGTGTCCGAGTTAAATATTTATTGCTTGGATGTTAAAACGAATGAAGGAAATTGAAATATTATGTGTGTATATACTTTACATTTGACAAGCCTTGATTTTGTAAATTAGAATTAGAATTACATTTTTTAATTCAATCGTAAATGAATGGGGCAAGGGGTTAATAAATATACGCTCAAACAGAATCGTCATTTGAAAAATGTATTCTATGTATTTTATTCGTAAAATGTACTAATTGCCGAGTGATTGCAACACGTGTAGAAATCTGAATACTTATTTTCAAAAATTATTTTGTGAAATTTAACTTTCAGTAATACTTCAGTAATACTTTTTCTATACATCCTTCTTTCTTCATTTTCAACTTAAAAGAAGATATTTCTTTTGCTCACTCAGCCCTTCAACTTCGTGGCCCATTGTTGCCCTTTCTTAGCTCCTGCTTTCCGAACCCTTCTCTCTAGCCACTGTTTGCCTTTTCTTGGCCTTCTCTTTGCCCTCTCCTTCGCCTTCTCTCTGCGACAAAAGCTTTTTAGTCGATTTCTCAAGGCAGCGGTGCGCAACCTTTACTTTCAATCAAATCAGAAATAAATCAAGGAAAGGATGAGTGCCCTTCCTTTAACTCCCCTTAGTTCAGGATTCAATTTTTATTTAAAATATATTGTTTCATTTAGTGTATTTTTTTAATTCTTGTTTTTGAGATTAGTCGTTACGTCCTTAATACTTTCCCTACTGTAGACGACTATATTCGTTCTATACGAAGGGGTTAACACCTTGAAATATTAAGTCTAAAGATAGGTACCATATAGGTATTCATTTTATAAATCCGGGCTGGTCATAGAGTGACCCACTAAACAATTTTAAGGCATCCTCATAGTATTCAAGAAGACTCAGGTTTGTAAATTATATAAAGAAAGAATTGAAATTTCAGAACCTTGCAAAACATTAACCTCGTGATTTTTTATTATAAAATTTTCAATTTGATTCTGACTCACCCTCAAAAAGAAAATCAAATATAGTCCCATTGAAATCGCTAAACAATCCAAGTTATTAATTAAATGAGTTTTTAATTACTTTTCTCTCATTTTTCTACCAGTCGATCATTGAGTTCTGAACATTTATGTGGTCGTTTTGGATTGGATTTCTGTACGAGAAGCATTGCATGCGTTTTTCGCTTTCTTTCGAATGTACTACCTGTTGCTTCTCGCGTGAAAGGGGTATTCAGCATGGGGTGCCTTTTATAAAGCCTCATGCAACCGGTGACTAAGAAATGTCGTACCAGAAGATTGAAATAATAGTCATATTATCGATTTTACTGAAAACTATAAACGAATGTTATAAACAGCCGACAGAATTGTATCATTTAATAAGGATTTTTACATTTCTTTTTTATAATCATAGTAAATCCGCATGTAATACGACGATAAAATTATGACAAAAGGGCTGGTATAATTACCGAGTATTACCGAGCAAACTAGCCCCTACCTAGGGGAAAGGAGGCGCCACTCGAATACGTAAAATACACACATGTATTATACGGTATATTACGTGAGCTCGAATCATACTGTAATTTACATCTACAACCTGTATACATGTATCGATTTGTAGATCTATGGCAGATTCGATTGGCGCAGCAGACAACAAATTGGCAATTAGATTAATCGAAGTTGATTTTAATAATATTTCTTTATTTTATGTCGTTTTTTATTTTTCAAAAAATATTAGTAGAGTGTTTACGCTCTTCCACCTCTCCTACATAATATGTAGGATAATTATATGTATAATTATATTATAATTATCACATGATTATGCGTATAATTAGTTTCTGAAAATATGATAAATAAAACATTTATTTATCAATATACATTGTACCATACATATGTTATTAGCATGTGAAGAAAATGACCCTTTACTCGAGTTCGAATTAAATTAAAAATGACTATATTAAATTGTTTCAAAATATGTACCTACCAAGGCCGTCAGACAAATACATACAATTGCATTAATATGAACAATTTTTGCATTATCGATACAAATCTTTAAAAAATTGAATTTTTAGAAATGTGCGAAAATCGAGGGCCGTCTGTATTGGGTGAAGCGGTGACGAATGACGGCGACGAGCATATTGAGACAGAGTAAAATATCAATGTAAAATGATATTTTATTCTGATTTTCAAACCATTGTGAGGCGATTTACCCATCAGTGTGCATACGTAAACTAGATTTGAATTACTTAGGTAATTAGTATAGCACGAATGCATATAACTCGAAACATATATTTCCCGTGTTATTGTATAGGGGATGAGGAGGGCGTCTACTATATTTTATCAGGGACCCTCAAAATTCAAATATTATTAGCTAAATTGTTTCTTAACAAACTGATTGAACGAGTAATCATTTTTTACCACCAAAAAATTCTTTTAGTATTTATGATTTTACCAAAAATAATTACTTCCCAAAAGGTACGTAAATACTGTTCGAATTGGAAGAATCTGTTATTGTTCTTCCAAGAGGGAGAAAAAGAATCGCAAGAGAGTGCTGGGGGGGGGGGGGGGGGGAAAGTGGCAAACAGGAAAGGGTGAAGGACGTGGACGATGGAAAGGGATACGAAAAGAAATCACAGGGGAGAGGGAAAGTTCAGTTCATTGGCGGGCAGCCGAGTAGCCAGACTGCTGCTGCTTTGCATCGGAATGTACCTTATTGTTGTCTGGTTTGCACGTTGCCGAACTCTTCTGACAGATACCATAAAGTCACCGAGATAAGTTATGTTCAAACAAGAGTTCGCAGGGAATAATAAAATTTTGGCCGCACGAACAAACCGTGCGTGGTGAAATAACCTTTCGACCTCACTTTTCCGCGGATACTGAATATCTGTTATTTAGTCAACAGTCGTGTTCGGTCTCTTTTATTGATCAGGAGAAAGTTGTAGCTATACGTCAACCTTATAGCTACTTGGCTGTTGCAACTTAACCGATTGATTTATTCGCAAAACTTTCAACCGTCAGAAATTCGTTAAAAATATTAGATTGTTGGAAATGGAACGAGTTATTCGTGACGAATTATATATAGAAAAATTTTAATCCAAACCGCAAAGTATTCAGGTATATTTACATAAGGATCTAACAAAGAATCTTTAATTTTAAGTAGGTACGTAGGTACTGAGTTGCCTACATAGGGGTTGAAATTCGGTTTATCAGTTTCACTGGCCCCGGTTAATTATATTGTATATATGTCACATGCACGAATGTGTAATTCCATAAATTTTCAGTTCTGTTTGTCCAAATTCTGTAAACGTTAAACTCCATAACTCCAAACAATCTTAAAGTGTTATTATCATCGCAATGTTACACGTATAAAACCTACCCCTAACTCTAACTAAAAATTTACATATCCATAGGTTTGACATACGAAAGATAATATGAGTTTCGCTCATTTCGTCCAAGGTTGTGCACGTTTAGGAAAAATATGACCGCATTTCTTTTTTTCTTTTTATTTAACTGGTGGTTCGTTCACCTGGATTGTCTTGAAACGTGCTAACGGATGCAGAGCATCGTGCAAACAGGACGAGTTCTCGCGTTTCAACAATGTTGAACATTTTTATTAGTACCCTGTCGTCATTGTTCGTACACATTCTAAGTAAACGTCATTTTAGAAAGATCGATCGCGAATCCGGGCGCAGGAAATCATTTTTCCTCGGTACCCTTCCATGAAACGTCCGAGAATTCGACGGAAAGGAAAGAAAGAAACGCGAAAGGTGAAAGGAAAAGAAAAGAAATGAAGAAAAAAAAAAGAAGAGAAACATCGGGAGGCAATCGCAAGATCGTTCCATGAAGTTCATCGACCGAGACACGATCTGCCTGGCTGTGAGAGAGAGAAAAAAAAATTATAAAAAGAAAGAAGACAGTTTGAACGAGAAGGAAAGAAACGACAGTGCAAGAAGGAAGAACAGGAAGGGGGGACAGCAAGGTGAGGAGGAGGAGTATCGTTTTCTGTGTATTCCTTTCGAAGTAGTCCTGATAAAGTTTGCAACTTTGGTTGTAAATCGGCGATTGCGAGGAAGGCTACAAGCTTCTTCGAAAGCTTGATATCAAATTAATCGACAGCCACAAAGTCAGGAAGTTTCATCAGGGTTGTGCAACGTTGTCGAATTCCGGTTAACCCTTTGCGATTATGGAACAATGAGGAATGTACATCTAACTCAAAGATTATCTCAATGATTAACCCTTTCCATCCAGCAACATTCAAGTAACCCTTGGAGGAAACATTTAGAATTTTAATTCAATCTTAAATTATCATCAATTTCATTCTTATAAATTTTAAACGATTTCTTTGGATATTATTTTTCTGATGTACGAGGATATTTAATATTTGAATATATAATTTTTATAGAAGCACAATTATTGTTGATCCAGTCCTCGTCGTTTGAGGGTAAATAATTGCTCGAATAAGGACATGCCTGTACAATAAAATTGTTTAAATTTATTATAAATAAAATAATCGTTGTCTTTCCTACTTTTTTCATATACAACAAGGGGTAATATGGGGTGACTATGATCTGTTGGCATCGAAAGGGTTAAACTGTGAAATTTATTCTGATGGAACTAAAATCACGATTTTCTATTAATTTTGTACTAATTATACAAACGATTAATTTCGCCAAGTTAGATGGAACATCCCGTATATAATACATACCTGACTCGAATTAAACGATTTAAGAAGAAAAACGTATATGGTTTGTGTGTTCCTTTTTAAAAGTACAGGTACTTAATACTTTATCTACCGGAAGCCTATTAATAGGCTTTTCAATGCAATCCATTTTTAACTGAAAACCGATTAGTAAACGTTTGATAACTTTGCTGAAATAATGAAAGTTACGTGTGTTACAATTGAGAATAAATTGAAAATAAGAATTGCTACCGTTAATTTTTAATTACTATCGAATTATTTCGAGACAATGTGTTCAAATTTAACTATATGATCCAAAATTTATCAGATTTGAATTATATGGTACGATTTCATAGAGCAAAGGGTCATCATTATAATTCATCATTTTCTGATCGATCTTTCCCAACGGATCTCGTCCTTAAAGTGGGCATTGTTTTTACTCGTGTTACTTCTCGATAACTATATTCCCGTATTGATCCGTTTCCTCTCCGGTCGCCACTTCCTCCTTCATTATCTCACGACAATTATACATGCATGTCAATGTTTCCCTTCACGGCACCTCTTGTTTTATTATTTTGCGATAACTACTCACGAAAGAGTACTAGTTTCACGTTCGTGCCGCTTCCGCCGCCGGAAGAATTAACGTGCGACCGGCAAACAACCGGAAACTCGAAGATAATTAACCCGAGCACGGCAAAGAAATTAGTTGCCGAACGACGCGAGGAAAGCTCTCTTCTTTTTTGCCCTTCTTCGATTCAGTGCCGGTGTATTCTCGTATCACTGAACTGTGAATATTTATGACTCACGAAAATACATATGTAAAATAGGGTGGAAATTCCGTATATTGCCATTTATTGAATTGCAAAGCAAATCTTGCGTAATTTATATGCTAAATATAAGAATAGAATGTTTAGAATGTACAAAATTTGTAAAGTACTCTTTTATGCTGCTTTGAATTAAAAATTTAAAAGAATAAAAAGATCGAATTGGTACCATATAAATTAGATGATCTGTACTGGTATCTTTATAAATAATTTAGGTAATTAATAAGAGAACGATTGCCATCGGGAACATACGCCTTCAGATGTAAATTTGAAAAATTCATCTTCCGATCAATCATCCCGAGTCAAATTTTCGAAAGAACAATTATTCTAATGGTAGCCTGCAATGTGCTTATTTCTTAAATTCGAACCACGGTCGGCTCTTTTTCTGGTTTCTTTCTGCGAACTTAAATCGAGGAAAGTATGCCGTTGAAGGTATTTCAGGTTCGACTGCATACGGATAATATTACAGGAAAGACACCGCTGACACGTCCTCGACGTTCCAAACACCATAAATCAACGATGAAACCCCGGATTATCCTCGAACGGCCTCGAGTTATACACTCGTTACATCCACCCTCTCTCCCTCTTCTGAATCCGTCGATTCCCTTAACGAGTTTTTGATTCAATGTTTATACATTGATGGTGGCTGTTAATCGAAAGAACGATCAGCTTCTAGCGGAGAACAGCGGGACAAGCATGAGAACGTTTCGCCAGAAACTTGCTCCATTTTGATTCTGGCACTATAGAATTTGATTTCAAGTTTTCGTGATCTCCGACCGAAATCGGTTAAATTAAATTGATACGTAGAAATCGTTGCAATTGTTTAACACGTTGGCTGCCACGGGGGTCACCGGTAACCGGCACCCGAAATTTTGTACAATTAAATAATTACTAACAGAAGTGATAAAATAAACAACGGATAGCGTTAACATTAAACTAATAATGCTAGCTATCGAATTGAAAAGTTAAATTTGAAAATTAGTTGATTGTATTGTTAATAATTAGGATTTCAGCGTGTCTGACTACCCACGTCCGTTTTCACTGTGGCAGTCAACGTGTTAACACGTTAAGCGCCATGTCAAAACGAACTACGAAATAAACCACGGATAGCGTTAATATTAAGCTAATCATGCTGGCTATCGAATTGAAAGGTTAAATTTGAAAATTGATCGACCGCATCCTTAATAATTAAGATTTTATCGCGTCTGACTACGTGTGTCCGTTTTCACTGTGACACTCAACGTGTTAAATGAAAATCTTATGATCGTTAAAGGGAAATAGATACAGTAACAGTAGAATAAAATCAGTGCGAATTTACGGGAGGACCTAATACCAACAAGGGTTGATACGTGTAAACCTGGTTTATAAATAATCTGTAATTAATAGAAGAATCATGGATGGGCTGCGGTTGTTGAAAATTTAATTTGTAAGCAATTTTATTTTTAACAAAGTTCACACGCTATTTCTTCAATATTTCGTTATTCTTATTATCCACGACAGTAGTATCTAATAACAATATTTTCAACTAAATAACTGAAAGAATCTCTAATAATAACGGTGATTTTTTAATGGAAATTTAAGTGTCACCCACGTATGGATTTCGTGGCAATCAAAGTGACAAAAATATTGCCTTTATACAAAAGTTAACATACGCGTCTAATTACCAACAATTGATAGAAAATTCGGATTAACATCCCTTCCCGTCACACGAAGGAAATTGATACCCTCTCGCAAGATTGTCACAACAATGATGAATGAAAAGTTGCACCAAGAGGGTTTGACAGACGTGGTTATTATCAGTGGCTAATAGAAGAATCCATGGGTCATTGCGAAAAGGGCTGACACGCGTGCACGTGCAGGAGAACGCGTGCGGACGTGTAAGGGCGTGTCCTTGTGGCGTCCTTGCCCTCCGGTCGTTCACCGTAAGCAAGCACTCGCGCACGCATGCAGAAGAACGCGCCTACGCAACGCGTGTGCATGTTTGGAAGCCAGGACACGCGGTCTTTTACGTTTACGACACTTACGGGCCCCTTCCATGGGCTGCTTCGACTAAAAATAACTGGCGACTCGAGGAATTCGGTATGTATCGATCAGCGTTCGCCATCCTTCCACCAAAATTTAATAGGGCTTTTTATTGCGACGATCTCGGCGGGGACCGGCCGTCATATCTGGTACCAATAACTACATGTTTTTTTTTTTTATATGATATAAGAAACTACATTTTTGATGCTTCATCAGTATTTGGACTGAAGTTGATTTTAATATTATTGGAAAATTTGTATAGAAATTTTAGCCATTTGCTTTCCATTGTCGCCTTTACGGGGCATGTGTAATTTTTAAATTAAAAATCCAAATTTTATTTATATTATTGAAGAAATTAAAAATGCTTTTACATTTCGTCTGTTAGTTGAAGCCGTTATCCAACAATCTTTTAGTATTCGTATATCGTATTTATATTGCTAGATTTGTGATAATAATTAGCTGAATCTAATAAATAAACTTTTAGATAAAGGGTCGATTTAATGAATCCACCTCTTCATTTGTTGCTTTTTCTTCTCCTAAAGTGTCCGTTTGGTCTCTAATTTCATAATTTATTTTATTGTTCACGATAAACAAATAGTTTTATATAAAGTGACTTTAATGATGATATGAAATTCAGATCTTTGCATAGATCTGTTTCTCAGTCAACGAAATTATTTCACCAATTTATCTGCAATTAGATTTAAAAAATGATCGATATGATGCCACGTTTTTAAAAAATATTGGATTTTCCCATTCGATTTAACCATCTTGCTTGCCTTTCACTGAATCTTTTCTGCATCGCGTCTGACAGTGCTTGTTAGCGATGATTGATTTTTCATTCTCTGCTGTTTGTACCACGCTAGCATATAAATTATTCTTTTCCAACAACCAATTAGCGGAAATACTGCTAAATTTTATGAAGATCCTTTTTTCTATAAAAGTGTTTTTTGCTTAATGCACAAAACAAGCTGTCCACTAAACAAATATAAAACAAGGATCGCACATTTCATCGCGGCCGATATTTCTGTAGCAAGAATTCTTTTTGATACGCTTTTTGTGTAGAATTATCTCTCGGATTGATCAGTTCCAAACGACTGTATACAAAAAAATTGCTATAAAACAACCATACAAGAAATTTTAATTTGTATTTAATTCGTTATGGCATAACATGTTTTCTGGATATCGTCTAGAAAAAGATGTGACTAACTTTTATCATGACGAATCCACCGTGGGTGGATGGTGAGCATTTTAAAAACAAACGCATTCAAATCCGAAAATCCCCTATTTTTAAAACGGTTCGACGGATTCTTAGAAGATCGAGGGGATCCTTCGTGTAACACGGTGTTTGGCGCTCGAACGGCTAATTTCGACTATCCTCGTCTTCAACTTCCTCCTGCGTTCGTCTTTCCTAGATTAGATTTAGAAAAATATTAGCAGAAAGGAACGAGATATTCTCCAGACCCTGTCCGTTTTGAGGATCGCCGAAGAGGTTGGATGGATCGATCCGCGGAATTATGCAAAGCTAGACTGCTTTTAAAATAACAAACGCATTGGAGACTTATTTTCATTCCCGCTCGATAACTCGTCCACTGCTCTCCACGGAAGATTCGCGAATTTGTAACGAGCATCTAAATCGGGAACACGCGGAACAACAAACCGTTCCCGTCCAACACGAATATCAAAATTTCCTTGAAAACCCGAATCTAACCAAGCGGCAATCGTACGAAATCTCGTCTGTTCCAATATTACCAATTATCCTTTTGACACGATATTATTACAGGACAGTTGTTTCCTTTTCCGGCAACGTGTGTTTCTTATAGATTATTCGTTTTAAGTTAAAATTATGAATTTCCAAGAAAAATGGTATCGATTAGAGTTGTGAAATTTCGAATAACTTTGAATTTGGATTTGAAACACATCATTTCGCCTTTGTAGCTGACTCCACTTGTTCTTGATATATCTAAACATACGGATTTTAAATTCAAGTCCCAACGTCATTAGAACGCAGTTATTGAAAACAATATCGAAGAAAAAGAATGGAAGGTAACCTTCGCTGCTCCGGTTCCCTCGAAATTTCGCGACGCAGTTCCGGTTTAAAGATGGAGAGGCAGCGCCCCGTATCTTTGATCCTTCTCCGGTTAACTTCATCTTTTATGCTCGGAACTACTTCCGTGATCCAGCATCGTCGAGATCAAAGGCGACCCCTATTGTTGTATAAAAGCTAGACGCGCACAATCGTCGTGGCTGCCACGTCTCCCGATTCTATCTACCTTCAAGAAACCATATTCCCTTCTTCTTCTTCTTCGTCTGCTTGTTTTCGATGCGATTCGCCTTCGTACTTCGGGGGAACAGGTGGGTCGCACGAGGTCAGACGTTTACCTGTCTGAGAAGAGGGTAGAGAGAGAGAAGACCAGTAGATGCAAAGAAGGTTGAGTGCCTCGCACGAGAAGGCCTCGTGGCATGACTTTGCACGAAGTATGCCATTCGTACGGTCTTTTTCGATTGCTTTCGACGAAGACGCGCCGAGTGCAACAACGGCAAAGGAAAGAGGGACGACGAGCGTCGCCGATCGGGGGGGGGGGACTAGAAGGGAGTCCTGCATATGCAGGAAGGGAAAAAGGAGGAAGAGAAATATATAGGGAGACGGTTAGACCCGGGGAGAAACAAGAAGACGAGAAAGAGGAACGAAGTTGGAAAAGAAGGGCGACTGAGGGCCAGGTGAACCAAACGGGGAAGAAAGTTTATTCAAGATTCTGAAGATGTTTTGTTAACGCCCTACAGATTTCGATGTAAAAATAGACGTATGTAGTAAGACGCAAGAAAACTGTAATTATTAACCCTTTAATTAAAGCCACCATCCGTAATTAACATATTCCACGATGAGGTTCGTTTATCGACGATTCCATCATTTTTCGCTATACTTCCTTATCTAGGCTTATTCGTTTTATCCCCGTGGTCGAAGGGCCAAGAACATGGACTTGAAATCGATACGCAATAAATACTATTTCATAATAATTTTCTATATTTCTTTATATCCCGTGTATTGTCGTATGTACGGGTCACATTTGTCCCTGTTCACGCCAGAAGACTTGATCATCAGATACGAAAGATGCACGGTGCGATTTCCCTCGAACTTCAAGAGGATCCCGCTAAAAAGGCGAAGCCCACTGACACGCCAGCGCCGGGGGGCCCTTTTTAAAACTCGATATTTTTCTCGTCGAAAAGGTCTGAGGCGCGTTGGTCAGCCTTTCCTTGTCACTAACACCGTGCACACCATGACGCGGGTATGGTGTGGTGTCTGGTCAACGGCGAGCGGCGTGGCGCGGCGTTCAAGCTCTTCTTTTTTCGTCGGACTTGTGCAAGATATGCTATCCTTGTTGTTCTTTGGAATCTGCCGTTTTAACAGCCAGCCGAATCGAACTCTGTTTCTCTTTCTCCCGACGATGCTTCTCCTCTACGTCTTTTGTCGACCAGAGTCCGTTCGTTCGTTCGTTCCTTGCACCACATCAACGTTCGTGTCCCGATATCGACATTCACCGGACCATTCGCGAGCCGAGCCTCCTCCTATGGCTACATTTTATATGGTATTGGCTCTTTAAAGTGGCACGAGCTCGAGTCTGGATCGACAAGTTCGTTGAAACGAGCAGGGTCGACAGAAATTTTCAAGAAGCTGGAAGTAAATCCAAAATTCTGCCCTTTCCCTTGGGCAAAGATCAATATGACGAAACAGTCGTGTGCCAGATAGTTTCTAGATATCATTTGTTAGTTGTCGCTTGTTCTTGACGATGATTGAAGGACTTGAACATTAACGAATGATTGGAATCGACGAATGACGGAATCGGATATAGATTCACTTCAAGTTCCAATGGATGATAAATAGAAACATAGCACTTGAAAGGCAAAATCTTTGTAATTTAGATTGAAATCCTTGCTGCTACCTATAACGGTGTAAAACATGCCAATGATAAAAATAGAAATTTGTCCAACCAGATACGTAGAAACCTTGCTACTTATAAAGGCAAAAATCTTGTTACCTACGAAGGTAGAAACTTTACCGTTTGGAGTGAAGTCCTTACCACTTATAAAGCTGTAAACCTTGCCAATTAGACGGATATATCCTTGTCACTTAAAAAGGCAAGAACCTTGTCACCTATAAAGCTAGAAACTTGGTCATTAAGAATCCTATCCATCTGTAAAAGTATAAACCTTGCTATAAGATAAGTAGAATTCTTGCCACCATAAAGGTAGAAATCTTATCACCTCGCTAAGCAAAAGCCCTGTCGTCTACGAAGGTAGGAATTTTAATACCTGGAATGGTAATAACCTTATCACTTAGAAAGGTATAAATCAACATCCAAAGGTACAAATTTTCCCACTTATTGTCGTAAAGATAGAAACCTAACCACCTGTAAAGTTCTGTCGAAGATTTTTCTCGTTAATTTTAGAAAGATAGAAACTTACCGCGTCTTACTAAGACGCAGAAACTTAGCCGCTTAGAAATGTACAAATCTTAAAAAGGCAGGACGATGTTTCTACCATGCTTTCGACTCGCCACGCCTGTTCAGGCTCGCCCCACGGTGCGTTCTTTCACTTCGACCTTCCTGCCAGCGGTCGTTCGTCCTCGCGTTGCTCGATACTGTAAACAACCGGCGAAAAGAACCTTTGGCCGTATGCAAAGCGTGCACCCGTCGCCTGTCTGTGACTGGCTGTTCTACATATGTACATTGTCGTGGTAACGGGCCGATGCGAGCTACATTCGTCCCCGTCCACCGTTGAAATCGACCGGCCGCCGTCCTCAAGAACTCGTGAGACGTAAATGCGAGACCGGCTGGCTGCCGGGAAGCATCGCGGTTCTTGAATATTCTGATCGAATAACTGTACACGCATCGTGGCCCGACCGGGAATCACGGTTGAACTCCTTGTTTTTCCATCCTTATTTTCGTCGCCTTCATAACGCCCATGGGAAAACAGTAATACGCAACTTTTGGAGGGGGGCCCTCTTAAAACTATCAGATCCCTATTGTATCTTATCTAACAAAACACACCAACAGATTGGTAAAAATCCTTTAAACATAGAGTAAAAAAAGTACAGTTTCATTTGCCTGAACAGGTAACCCCCATACGACATGGCGCTCCCTCCCATAACGAATTCTATCATCTCGAGAATTCCATTTCATCCATAAAATACGTTTGAAAGTTAAAAATCTTAGTTTGATTGGATATCCGGACGCGGGCAGTGTTATTTAACCGGCTAAATTTGCATTTGCATGTTATTGGGCTGTAAAACGAATTGGAGAGCGTGAGGTTAATACACCGCGTTAACTTGAATACAATGATCTTTTATAGGACAAGTTATTTTCAGCTGGTTTAACTTGTTTGAATTCATTGCCGTAAATCGTGAGGAAAAAATTAGAATCATATAGTAAACGGCACAAATGGGACGTGATTATAAGCTCCGGGGAAGATCGCGTTTTGCACGCGAATCGTGTGTATCTTGACTAAGTAAATAATTGCGGACCAAATGAAAAGGATTATATCCCTGTTCCGTCTGGTTACTTCAAAATCCTACTTTTCTGATGGAAGAACTTTAGAGTGCAATAAAACTTTAATCTGGTACAAATAAATTTGAATTTATAGTCGGCAATCAGCTGCAGTATGTTAGTAATTAACCTTTCAATCTCCAAATCGGTAACCTCTACACTTTTTGTACGTTAAATAAACTATCATTTATAAAATAGGCTATTCAGATTATAATTAGGAAAACTACGAGCCAATATTAGAAGTGTCTTGGAAATTACAGTAATTTATATTTAACGAAACTTCTATCGACTTTAGGAAGCGTCAGATCTGAGGCGTAAACTGGTTTAATCTGAAAAAATCAAGTTGATTTTTAATCTACCTACCCATAGTTTCTATACGAATAGAGCAAAAATTTCAAAAATTAAAAATTCGCATTTTTAAAAAGAAAGTACAATTTTTCACACAAAAAATCGGTAAGAAAATATTGTAAATAATTTGACATTCATATAGAAGGTAATTATATATTTTAAGATTATGTTCAGTTTCAACTCCATCCGTTCATTAGTTTTCGAGTAATCGTGTACGCCATTTCTGAAAACATGGTTTTGAGAAAAACGCGTTTAAAGTCGCCTGTGCGCTTTTATATCTGCCTCGAAAAAGGCTCGGTAGGTATGCTTATAGTTCGAACTTCGGGATAAGGAAAGTAGCTTCGTATGCTGCACACGTTAGAGACTATCTTAAGCGAAAAAAAAAGATGCGAAAAGAATTGTTTCTGGACCAGGATCTCCCCTTAACAGCATAAAGTCCCTGCCAGTAGAAACGGACAGTCTGTCTGATCTCCGACCGTCGCGTCGCGTCGTACTGAAATGAATTTTCTCGACGCGTCAACCAGTAGAAACGGACAGTCTGTCTGATCTCTGACCGACGTATCGGAGAGCAGGAGAAGTGAAGAAGGCTGACACCTGGACATCGACGCTCAGGGAAACCGTGCCAATGTATGGAGAAGCTATTAGCAGCGGTTGACAAAACAAAACAAAAAATGGGAAGAAATAAGCAAATTACTTATTGCCGGTGTTGGCGCGAGAGGTCCGAGAATATCAAAGAATTCGGACCAACGGGCACGAGGGGCAAGGAAAAGGGGCTGGGAAAAGCTCGAACCCGCATATTACCGTATGCATATTTGCAGACACGTGCACTTTCGCGCCTCGGATCCTCGAGGAAGACGATTATTTGCATCGCGACACCTCCTCGCTAAGCCGGCTGGTTTATTTACTTATTTACTTCCCTGTCCCTCCGTGTGTACAGTCCCTTCCTCGCCGCCACTCTTCTGTATGTTCATTCTTTTTTCTTCTTCTCTCCCGCCTGTTCCTCGTCCGTTGGCTGCGCCTGTTCGAAGGAAAGTTTTTGCGTTTCGTCGAGGACCAGACGAGCGTTGAAATTTCAGAATTCCACCGGAACAGGAAAACAGACGGAGATTAGTTGACGACCACGCCGGACAGAGACGTTCCTGGCTGACTGGTTGGATCGTTTCTTTTTTCGACGCTTTGGGACCGGGCTCGGTGGAATTTTTGAGAGAATACGAGACGGATTTATGCCGAAATATTTTTATCGAAGCGCCAGGGTTGGTAGTACGCGACGGTCTGACTACTGGCGATCAGCTTGCGCCTCGAGAATCTCTTTTAACGCGTGAAAATGTTCTTCCTTGATTCGTTTCTTTTTTACCGTGGACCTTGTACGGGGATTTATGTAATTGGCAAAGTTTAACCCTCTGTGCACTCGTGTCACTTTCAAGTAACATAACAAACTTCTATTGTGAGTTTAAAACTCTCTTTTTTGTACGGAGCGGACCGTTTAAATAGCAACACCTAAACATCTGTGTCATTTTATACAATTTTTATCTGTTATTGCGTGAAACGACTTTGGGAAAAGAATTTTATCGCTACAATATTATGAATTAAATACACTTATTTCAATAAATAAATTTAGAAGGTCTTTCTTTTAAATAAAATATTTCGCTATGCAAGTTGAGCTATGTTAATTGTTACGTGCCATTGGATAACTGTTAAAAATATTGTAACTTTCTTTTTTCGCTGCAAACTTATTTCTGTCAAGATGCAATTGGAAAAATTTGCAAGATCAGCGAATAAATATTCCTTTTGTTAAAGTGGATTCAGTCGCATCTGTTTTATAAATCACGATCATTCTTGAACAAGTACCGCTGGGCGAAAGTAAATATAACGTTAAAAACGAACAAAGGAAAGCGATCTTATTCAGGATCGTTAATTACCGGACTAAAAACTGGTTCCTGCTGACGTGTCCATTTAATGCTGTTGCTAATTAATTATGTCGAATCCCTAAGAGAGAACTCTAGCCGTGGATCCGAGCAACGGTTGTTCTATCCGTTGCTTTGTTGCGACTGGTAAAACGAGTTCCGAAAAGGATACGCATTGAGCTTCGCCATGTTTCCTTTGGATCATCAATAACGGCGTCTCATTAATTACCATCGATTCGAGTGCCGTCTTAGAGTGCCTTGACATACGTGAGCTAACCCCTTTTCGTAGCCTGTCGTTACAATTGTGTAATATTCTTATAATAGAAGCTGTTTGTGAAGATAAATGAAGAGCAAAAGAACACCGTTAAATTGAATTAAGTATTTTATATATTTTTACTGTAAGACAAAGTCAGTATTTCCGTTTTGTAACATAATAATAAATAGTTCTTATTAGTGTTTTATCGATTTATATAAAAAAAAAAGAATAGCAAGTAAGCTGTTTTTTCTGCAATCATTAATGATTCAGAAAACTGAATTAAAGGCACCTTACACATAAAACAGCAAAACAATTATTCATTCAACATTAAAAATCAGAATTTATTTTATAATTGACAAATGAAATTAATACGAATTCCGTAATAATTTGCGTTTAACAAATTTATCCTTAATATCGTATTTGAACAAAGTTATCTACATCATTCATTTGAATTTTTATCAAGTTAAGAAGCAGAGAATATACGTTTAAAAAATTATTTTGACACAAGTGTACACTTACGAACGGAACTGACAATGAGAAAGCAATAACAATAGCTCTCGGCGAGAGAAAGTAACTAAAGGACAAATAATTTAAATCACGAGAGTGCTTTTCGTTGAACAGTTTGGCCAAATGTGATTTTAACCCTCGAGCTAACACGCCGTTTTAAATCATACCAGCGATGCGTTGGCGTGTTAAATGCACTACCATAAATTTCGCTTAATTTATGAGAGAAAACAAATATATTTCGTCGAAAGAATTCGCTTGCATAACGGTTCGTTGCACGATGTTTTTTTTTTATCGATTTCAAATTATGTTTAAATGAAACACCGTGATTTACCAACTTCCAGAATAGTTTAAAAAGAGATACATATTGTTACAAATAATGTTAGGCAATAATTGTGAGTTTCAAAGAAGTTTCAAATTTATTACTTCTTCTAAGGGGAATTAAGAATGCTTAAATTCGAGATTGAGTAGTAATTTAGGCCAGTATTATTTTAAAGTCATAGGGCAACGCACTCAGGATCGTCCAAAATAACTTTTTTCACGTCAAGAGAAGTAGGAACACACATTCTGTGAGACATTTTTTTATTCGTTTAATTGGAAATACTGGTATTATCTACTTGGAATTATGGCTATTAAAAATGATAAAATATTGCAAAAATAATATTACTACAGCACCAGGTGTTAGACTTATTAAATTCAAAAAACATTAATCTCTTAATTTAATCTCTCCATTTAGTACTTTAACACGAGAACTACCAAAGGGGTCCAAATGACTTGCTTCAGATTTCTTATTTTAAATTACAATGTTTATTAAGCCGGTTTTGCAGAAATGCCAGTTGACTTTTGTCAAGATAAAGAATTATTGTATACGTAAGTTTATATTTTACATCTTCATTATTTTATTTTCCAATTTATTCTTAGCTTAAAAGTTGGGGTACGCTGAACGTCGGTAATTCTAGTGTTAAATTACCGATATAATTTCAATAATTCTCCATACCCCGAGTCAGAAAACATGAAAAAGGGAAATTGCATCTTATAAAGGCTCGATCAAAAAATCTTGTCACACAGTGTCAAGCCAATAACCTTTCCTTACGCCTTTAGCTCCCATTCCCATATATTTTTCTAATAAAGATGTAGCGCAGTATTCTCATTAGTATAATGTTCTCCGTGCTACAATTTGCGTAATGTGTCTTAATAAATTCAATTGCTCCCGCTAAGCAGATGTCTCTCTCCGGGCGTGTAACAATACATAAAAGCTTACACGGCATCTGACGCGTAGCTTCCATATAAAAGTACGCAGTGTCGCCTAAGCATTCGTGTCTAACAATAAGGATCGCATTACGTAGCGTGAATCACTTAATATTAATCTAGCACAGCCACGTGGTCCGCATCACACAGACTACAACCACACTGCCGAGTGATACGATGATTGCTATGATCGTGACTTACGCGTGCACTAGGAACCCTAGACCAGACGGTGGAATGTATGTCCGCCATTTTATACGTCAGACGTCCGGCAGACAAACAAATGTGTCTTTTATGATGCTTATTGTTAGCGACGCAAGGATACGATTTTGATACTTGAAACGTGACGCAACATACGCTCAACTACGCGGGCAGATGGTGTATTTGCTCCACGACATTTCCAGATTTAGGAAAAATCAAATTCGGGAAATGGCTTCTAAATATTAACCCTTTGCACTCGAGTGGTACCTCTGAAGCGTCATATTTAATTTATCGGAGTATTCTAAAATGTGAAATTTCAATTTCATCCGTATCCAAATATAGAGAATTAAAGAAGGGAATAAGAATCAACAGATTCTCAAATATTTCTAACACTTTTCGTGAAACGTAGCTGGAAAATTAGATTAGACTCGATCACGTCCAAAACTGTTTCGAGTGCAAAGGGTTAAAATCTATTCATTGGACAACGCAGACGTTTCAATACCCTGATTTTACAGAAAAATTAATTTGTTCTTTCTAGAAACAACGTGCAATGTAGAAATAAGAACAACATAATGAATTGGTGTTGTTCTCTCTTCCACGTGATTATTTATCTTGAACGGGCGACGGTCGATGCACGAATTGCGTAACGTTTCATCGGGTCGCGTGTACGTTCACGACTGGCAGAATAAAAAAATGAGCAATACATTACGCGATCCCTCCCCCCTCTTCGTGAGAAGTGGGCCATTGACCGAAGTAGGTGTAACGACATATATGATTGCAGTAATCGTGTCTGCGAACGAGTCACCGTACGAAACAGCCAAGCGGACGAAGATAGAGCGCGACTAATTCGACGATTGAACCTGTCTCTCGTTTCTGCCTCGTCACAGTAGCCTTCTACTACTAGCCAGTTCCTTTCAGTGCCATTCGTTGTTATGTAACGTGCACGTTCCCTGTGTTAACTAGCATTCGTGAAAATCAATTTATGTACAGTCGGGTGTCGATTTATCCGAACCGGTGCTGCATTGTCGTTATCCTCGCTGGTTCTTCAAATCGGAATCTAATAGAAAAGTATATTCGATGCTTTCCTTGAAAAATTAATTCATATTTTGCGTAATACACATCACGTTACAAATTATAGCAGAAATACTCGCGTTCGATGAATAATTTTGAGCTTAATTATTGTAATTACAAGGAGTCGATTTTTAGAATCACCTTGGTTGCAATTTTCTAGGAAAAATGGTATCATATAGGAAGAATGCACTGTCACTGGTTTCAATACCTGAGAATTATTAGGTATTATGTATTGTAGTTAGTATTCGTTTCGAATAGAGTTGGTTGATTTAATAGCGAGGTAAATGGATGATGGACTGGATAAATCATCGTGTCATGGTACAATTCGTGGTAACTTTCAAGTATAAGGCGAATGGTGAGGCCTCCCGTATCGCCATCTTAGGGAAACCTAGTGTGTTTAATAGTGTAGTCACTTGCAACTTGTGTTTTTCTTAGTTAATATTTTTTTTTCTATAGGTGTGTTATGAGATAAAATATCCTACCTCGCCTAAATCATCCTTCTCCCTTCCATATCTCCTTGATTATCCCAATTCAGGGAATTGAACGCGTTAATAATCCATATTTATCTTCTTTCCTTACTTTACACTTTCATGTCCTCGATAATTTATATTCGCTTGTTTTATCTGCTCCTCGTGAAGCATTCCGTGCTGCTTGTTATTCCGTTCTATCTATAGGTATGTACTAAGCTCGATCATCAAATTAAGAATCGTCTCAAAAAAGAAACAAATAAGAAAGCACCCAATTTTATTCCATCTGATCTCTCTCCCGGAAGAGATTATGTCATCGTGCAATAAGAGAAAAAATTAAAAAAAATGACGGTACAGTTATACAAATAAATCGATTCTGCTATCTCATTCGCAAAAAAGTTTACAAAGTACGCATTCACTCGAACCCAGACTTTCGTTTCAGGTAAAAAAAAAACAAAGTGCCATCGAAGTTTCGTGTATCATCATGTATCTATTAAAAGATGCAAATTCTGTAACAGTTATACCATTTAGCTAGTAACTATAGTATATTTAGTGCTTATTTATCTATTTTTAACCCCAGAACAGTATACGTGGTGTCGTCTGTATTTAACTTGAGATTACAGGCATAATCAAGAACTATATATTGTATATTTTATCGTATTTAATAAATGGAAGAGCGGGTACAATATACTATGTCTTGTTAAATTAAACAAAATCTTGATCTAACTTTAAATAATTAACTGATGTCATGTAAGATGCCATGTTACTGTTTACCCGCACAAATGTTATTTTGTATTCTAAGGTTAACCCTTTGCAAGCGAGTGGTACCTCTGGAGAGACATATTTAATTTACCAGGGTATTTTGAAATGCGAAATTTAAGTTTTATTTATAGTAAAATATAGAAGATTAATGAAAGGAATAAAAATAAATAGATTCATAAGCATTTGTAACACTTTATTTCCTTTATTTTTGGTTGAAAAGTAAATTAGACTCGAAGGTATCCAAAAATGCTCCGAGTGCAAAGGGTTAATATTTCGACAGCGGCTGTCACATACATACTTTGAAAACTGATCATTTTATGGTATGCATTATAACACCTATGAATAATCTTTCTGCCGATATGAAGATCGGTCTAAAACTGCAAGATCCACTGAATCCATGAAACGTGTACAACCATCCAAGTGTCATTTCTATTCGATCATTATGGGAAAAGATTCAAGTCTCCTAACCACACGTGGCTGTTTTTATGTACAGAGAACGCCGACTGCACGACAATTCGCTGTCGCGAGGGACAGATGTGTCTGTCGGAGATGAAGACTGGCCGACCACGTTGCGTAACCTGCACCTATCGTTGTCCCCGGAAGCGGGAACGGGTCCGGAATCGGACGCACCGTGATCGAGATCCATCGGCGACCATGTTATGCGCTACGAACAATATCACCTATCCCAGTTGGTGTCACATCGTCAAGGACGCCTGTGTTACCGGCTACGTCCTCGAGACGCGACACGCCGGCCCCTGCAACGCCTACGACACCGCTCCTTTCTATATCGGTAAGTCCTCGTGTCACACGATTACGTAGATAAGACGGGCTAACCAGTGAATGAATGGTGAAACGATCGGCTAAAGGTACGTTTACACACGGCGTCACCAGAACCCAGGAATCAAGGGAAAAGTAGTATAGTCAGCGACGGTGATGTCTTGATCATAGACAACTGAAAGGGGGAAGAGTAAATAAGGATTGTTTTTTTTTTTTTTTCATATTTGACGTTGGGCTTAATTGATGTCAAGTGACACAAGTGGTCTTTTGAAGGAAAATAGGAGTAAAGTCCGGACAGTACAAACTTATCTTAAGATAACTGTAAAGTATAGTGTAGTACTAATATTATACCAATGTTCGACTAGTATAAACTAGGCTATAACACTAAACGTACCAAGCGGGGTCAAATGACACCTTTCAAAATTTCAAATGTACGAAGGAAAAACCATTCATATGTAAAAAGTGTAATTAATTGATTGTTTTATTCATACAAAAAATATATTTACGTTTGATTATTTTATTAGAAATCACAAGTTATGTTGCGAATTATTTCTTTTAATAAATTAAGAATTTTTTTCTAAAAATCAATGTTTATTTCATAAGGGATCAACTGACCCTGTATGGTAGGAATAGGTATATGTAAAGTGCCGGTACGTTTAGTGTTACATCAAACGGCATATTCGTTCTTTTTCAAAGAGAGTAATTTTATAGTTAAATTTAGCTGATGTTAGGGGAAGAATGAGCATTCGCTCGCTTATTAGTTTAAACGCGGTCTAACAAGTAGTGGCGCTCGATGTTTCAGGCAGACTGGAAACTTTGCTGGTACACGGGGATCATACACGACCTGGATTGTTAATTTAAATCTATTAAATGTCTCGAACTGGAATATTTAATCAGTCTGTGAATTTCTTGGAAAAATTCAACTGATATGAGATTAAGGTTTTCATACAAGATCATGTCTGATATTGAGTTAATGAATTTTTAATCGAAGTTTGATGAATACTTATGAGTGGAAAGTTAAGTGATTCTGGAATGAATGTGTTTATTGATTTCAAGAAATGAATTAACGTGAAATTAAATACTAAAGAAAGGTACATCGAACGATTAAATCTGCACATTTACATTTATTAACATATGTATTAATCGTTGCAATGAAAATAAATGTCTGTAATAAGGCACGTCTTACATTAGCAGTATAACACTAATTTTCTGAATAATTTGATTATGAACTAGCCATTAGTGGTCCCAAAGCAATCAACGTATTAACCCTTTATTATTAACCCACAGCTTACAGCGGAACAGTCCTCCGTTATCCTAATTAATAGAGAAGAGATAACAAAACAACCATTTTCCTAACACTAAACCGACACTACACTGTATTTATTTAAACAGAAATCTATGAAATTTATGAATTCTATACTTTTTCGTCTACCAAAATTACAAAAGATCGCTTCCAACAGGGGATGAACCAAAATTAAAACTGACATCGTTTATTTTCGCAAATTATTAGTTAGTCAGAAGAAACGGACAAATCCGATCAACGATGTTTCAGAAACGTCTACAACCAACAGTAACGCATCAATGTCTCTCGTTAAAAGGATTGAAATTATCGTAAATTAATCATGTCAATGGGAAGCATCATCCGTCGTTCCTTTTTTTCATCAAGAATTAACAAAAGACAGGCCTCGGTCGGATAGTAACAGTGGTCACTTACATTTCGATTTCATTTTGCGTTCGTCGATGTCCAAAATGGTAAGGGGGGAGCTTGGGGAGGGGATTCATGTGCCGTGATAAAGCAGAATACGCGTCTGGTCATTTATCTATTTCTCTCGGTGGCGTGGGCCATTCACGAGCCGTCTGCGAGTCGAGCGATCCTCGTAATCCAGCATGGAATTCGCCTTGTTTGAGTCGTCTCTGATAATATATACGCGCCTACGCGTTTCGCTTGTCTCGCCCGTTAAACACAGTCAATCGTGAAAACTCGCAGGAGAACTAGCCGTGAACTTCTAGAGTCCAGGCTGCCCGTTTATCGTCCTGTTTCATACACGTTTACCTATCCTCTTCGTCCCCCGACACACATCCCAGTCCAGATACTTCGTAAATTCCTCGAAACTCCGTTCTGTGCACTCCGGTTTCGAGCGTATCTTTCAGTGATCTTCCACCGTGTTTTACCCGCGTGATTGTTCAACTGATACCATAATACGGAAGGTTTAACAAGAGATAGACACGAATTTATTTACCGTTAACTTCTTTCGATGCGGCTCAAATGTCGCCGCGGGTATTCGCTGCGAGGAACTTTATGAAATTTACAGTAGCCGATGAAAATACCTCGTACATTCTTTAGAGCAGAATAACTGTTTTTAAGTGTACGAAATGACACAAGTCTTTTTTCAAAGTTACGTGATTTCGTCGTTTCGAAAAAATTGCAGTTCGTCTTTGCCTTCGAAACGAAGGTTTGTAGTTGTGAAATCATAATCCTCTGCAGGCAGAATTATGCCAGATTTCGTCGGATATCTAAAACAGTAAAGTAACCTAAACACCACAGAAAAATATATTTGCTCACGGAGAGTTAAAAATGTAGAAACTGTGAGAAAAGATTTAAATATGTTGGTTAGAATTTTTCGAGAGTTCTATTATCAAATATTTTGAAAGAAAAAAGTTATTGAAGGTATTTTTTAAGTGTTAAATTCTCTTCCAGTGTTTCCTATTATAACTGTAGAACCGAATGAAATTCATTTGATCAAATATAAATTATCTGTAGACATAAAAAGAAATTGAATAATATTCATACAATTATCACAATTAATTTATTAAAAATAAGACTAACAGAAAATTTCAAGTCTTATGCAATGTACTCAACAAGATAATGTTCATTTCTAGAGATACGATAAAAACCGTAATATATTTTCGTCGTAAATTCAAGAATCTGACAAGCATATTATTTAAATTAGCGTAAGAACAGATTTCCGTTAATATATACAATGTACTGAACGGGTAGTAGCTTGTAGACTTCGATATGGATAATATATGTATGCATATCGAGTTTTCTCAATGATTCGTAACGATTTTCTCGAATTCAAATATCCTTTCGTCTATGCCTAGCACGGATTCGTAGACGTAGAAACCTGTTGCATGCCGGGCTCCGGGACTTAACGCACCAAGATATTGCATCCTGCATTACCAATTTTATCTATAGTGCAATCTACAATTTTTTTTTAAGATCCGATTGAATTTATTAAGCATGCTCTACTTGTCACGGGTATCGACAATATCGAAGGAGTTGCATTATGCTTTAGCTGCAACCACCGTATAAATATCCCCCTCCCCGACGTCGTTCGTTTATTCTGCCAGCATTGTCAATATTTATTTATAGTTTCCTGCGTGTAACTACTTCATTCATTCGACTGACGACGCACAATATTCGAGAAAAAAAGAAAAATATTAATCAATGAATGCCTTCAGAAATTGATACAAGGCTCACGGATATACATATACATATGTGTGTACTCGCGATTCGATAAAGTCATTGAATCAAAGTTATGATAGTCTTTTTCGTATTCATAATCGAATCGTATTTTACCCGTATTTATAGTTTCAACGACTGTCGTCGTGGACAAAACACGCGGAGCTCCTTTCTCTGAATTATAATGGTTCTGTCGCGTTGAATGCGTGCAAACGTATCGTAATTTCATCAGGAAACGATACAATAAGGGTTCATTGTTCCAGCCGTCTATTAGAGAGATTGTGATACGTGTTTCGAATGATTTTTATTGCTTTTACGCAACACACCGTAAATACAAATTAACGTTGCAGCACTCGTATTTTGTCAAACTGGTCGGAAGTATGTTTCAATAATTCTTCTCGATGGACTCGTGTATGAAATGAAATAGTAACTGCATTATTAAATTACAATTGAATTATTACAGAATTGATATTTCTTCTGACACTGTATCTTAATGATATGACGAATTTTTTACTTATTCACTGTTACAAACAAAGTTTAAATATTCAGATAAAATGAATAACTATTCTGATTATAATTGGAAAAGGTACAATTCAATATTAAAGGTATTCCGAAAATTACAGAAATTTGAACTTTCATATCTTTTAAGTGATTTCACTAACACGAAAGGGTATTATTTCCCACCCTGGATAAGCAAAATAAAAAAGAAATATAAATCAGGATTATTAATTTTACAGAGAAACACTTATAATACCCTAAAACTATTCGAACCATAAGTAAAAAATATTAATGTGAAATGTATTAAGGTAGCTTTACTGTACTAATTAAAAGTTGGTTTATGCTATCTTTCTCGCCTACCAAAGATTTATTAAATTAAAAAGACCCCATTTGTTGCATTTTCACCTTTACAAAGAAGAAAGCCAATCAGTGTCCATTAAGCACTCATATTTCAATTTCTGATCAATCCACTTCGGTTCTCCAGCAACAATGTTCAACAAGCATGTAGGAATCAATCATGAAATACGGCAAACGAAAGAAACAACAGATAATAAGACGAAATACGTGGAACAATGCTACGGTGATTGAAAAGAAATACGTGGAATATAATTCACGATCAGAATTTGCTGCAATCATCGTAATGGGATACAATTCACGGTTGAAATTTTGTAATAATACGTCGAAACAAAATAGAACCATTTCGATATTGAATCCTTGGAGAAATAAAAAGATATAAATGAATGTTAAATCTTGAAATTCCATTGGAAATAAGCTCGATTTACTTCAGCACTTTTGTGCAACATTGTACTCTTAAAAATTGAACACAACTGACTCAATATGAAATAGCCAATAGTTATTGTTGTATTTATCCAAAAAATTAAAAACATAATTTTCACTCAATTTAAAATTATTATACTTAATATATAATTTCTGCAATGTTCTTTATACAAAATTTTATACAAAATTTATTAGTCGTTTAAGATCTGGTAATATTAAATTTCGTGTTTATACATTTGTTGTACAGTTTTAGGGTAAAGAGTAGAATTCGTGTAACGATACAATTAAAATTCTCTGAATTTGATGAAACTCACAACTAAACCTTGATCTTTTGATAAATAAATCTTACGAAGTGATCGTTTTTATTCTGCTTCCAAATCCTATTTACTAAAAATTATTGTTCGATAATAAGAAAGCAGATAACAAATTATCGTCAATTATTCAATAATTATACATTCAACGAAAACAATAATTTAGTGTCTTCTGACACCTCAACCAATTTGCTAATTATGTTCAAGTATTACCTCCAAGTACCATCCCGCTCTATAATCTACAAATTTTATGCATGACCACAAAAAGTTGATACACACGAGAAAATAAACGAATTCAATCCGTTGCGATCATCAGGAAGAAACACGTGGAACACAAGTCACACTTGCAATTGGTTCGCAGTCACCGAGACGAGATAAGATCGTGGCGAAGGATCGAGGTTACTTCGATAACGAGCACCGGGTTTTCTGATTTTGTTGCAGAAGAGGACAACACCTCGAGCAACTACGGCGTCGATCTGGCGGACGAAGACGCGAGATTCGAGGAGGTCGAGACGGACCCGTTGTCGTACAACGGGCAAACGCATCGTTCGCTCGCGTTGTCGTAGCGCGGGATCGATCGATCGATCGATTCAACGATCAACACGGCTGCTAGATCCTTCCACGGTGCTTGCTCCGAGGAGCCACGCGAAATGCTCGTACGTCACGGACGAGTCCTGATCGCGGATCCACGGACGAAGATGGATCGCTCGACGGCCACCGTTCAAAGGAAGTCACGAGACGGGGGATCGCGTTTATTCCCCCTCGATATCACGTGTATTTACGATTCGCGCACGGAAAATGCGCGAACGCGCGTCAAATCGTGGAAACGTATTTCGGACCCGACGAAAGTCGTGGCCGACGGTTAAACATTAGATTTAGGGCAGATCAGTATTCTTACCCTCGTTTTTCGGGGGGAACCGACGTTTCGTTCGCGGACAAAAGCTGACGGATCGAGACGAATATAACACTTTCGCGATCGCGCACACGGTTCTTTAGCGTCGGAAGCCAGACTCGTGATTCGTATTCCAGTGTTTCGGCAAATATGCAGAATGATTCAAAGTGACGACCTCAATTGATTGGCGGTATGAGAAAACATTCTGAATAAAAGTTGCGTCCGTACCAAAAGGTCATATAAAGTAGCAATGTGTTTTTCATCTATGTTACATTTTTATCAAGATATAAGAGGGTTACCCTTAGTTTCTTAAACGGAATGCCTAATTAGTCAAGTGGTAGTTCATTGGTTAGAAATTTGTAATAACATACAATATAAAAAGGTGTTATATCATACAAGGTTTAAAGTGAATATTTTTACTGACAGCTTTTGTTTAAAATGCTTTTTTTATACAGTCAATAATTTACGAGTAAATTGAGGTCATCAGATTAGATAATTTACCCCGCATTTTCGAGGCTCAGTAAGATTTTTAAGGATTTTATGGTTCGAATGATCACATTTAATGGCGTTCGGGGTTTTCGGGAGAATGATCCTGTAGATTATTCCACATTATGACTACGTATAATTTAAAAACGATTTGCTACTGTTTATCTAAGTAAGTATATGAGTATTTAAGTATCTAGATTCCTCTAATAGATCTATTCCTCTACGTATCTAAGTATCTAGGAATTTAAATATTTAAGTATCTACATAATAATACTCAATAAAAGTTAATACCTAGGTGGGTATTAATACTTAGTTATCTAGATGCTTAGATACTTGGGAATTTAGGGACTTGGACGAACATTTAAGAATTTAAATATCTAAGTATCTAGATATTTAAATATCGATACTAAAAGAAATTAACACTCAAATTAATGATAATACTTAGCTACCTAGGCGCTTAGAAACTTGGTTACTTAAGCTCCGAGAGATTTAGGTACGTACCTACAAATATAAGTATCTAAGTATTTGAAGATCTAAATACCTAAGTACTTGAAAATCTCGAAACCTAAGTATCCGATTGATTAAATATTTATACTCAAGATTAACACTTAAATTAGACTCAATACTCAACTACCTAAGTAACAGAAAGTTAGCAGTGTAGGTACTTAGGAACTCGAAAACTTGGGGACCTAGAAGTTCAAGAACTTAGCTAAGTACTTAAGAATCTAAGTAACTAAGTAGTCCAATATCCAAATATCAATACTCGAAGGAATTAATACTCAGACTAGTATTAATGCTTAACTAAGTAGATACTTGGGAACTTAGAAACTTATGGATCCGGAAATTAAGAACACTTATGTTCTCAGGCAGTTAAGTCCCTTAGTACCCAAGTAACTAAGTTTCTACACACCTAGAGACCTAAAATATCTAATTACCCAAGAATTTCAGCAACTAACAATAAGTATTCAAATTCTTACTTAGGAACTTAGAAACTGAGATACCTACAGTGGGCCACAAAATTATTCGTACACCTTTTAAAACACAATTCCTTCTTTTGAAATTGGACCAAATGACTTGAATTTTTTTTTGAGAAGCTAGAAGATTTAAAGTTTACTAGATGACAAAAGAAGAAAATGTTGAAAAAGTCCCAGTCGGTTGAAATTATGAAGGATACAGCCAATAATGAAAATTTAAAACATACTTTTCGGTTAACGCATCTAAAAACTACAAGCAACAATCTACGAAAAGTATGTTTTAAATTTTCATTATTGGCTGTATCCTTCATAATTTCAACCGACTGGGACTTTCTCAACATTTTTTTCTTTTGTCATCTAGTAAACATTAGTTCTTCCAGCTTCTCAACAAAAATTCACGTCATTTGGTCCAATTTCAAAAGAGGGAATTGTGTTTTAAAAGGTGTACGAATAATTTGATGGCCCACTGTAAGTTTTCGGATATTTAGCTCCAAATTTTTATTGCAATTGACTGCAACGCCGGCAAACCAGGATAATTCTTGTAATGGACCCAGTTTAAACCCGAAATCCACGAACGATACTAACAGTGATATTCGAAGCTCGTTCAGAAGCTGGTTTATTGAGATAATCGTAAGAGGTAGTTCGCGTCGTATGAACACGTCCGGTATTCTTGTCGATGTTAATTTCGTATAACTGTACAGACGATGATTTGCATATTGAACGACGAATTGTAAACAAATACCAGGGAACAGGATTTATCGTTCTCGTAGCGGTCGATCAATTTGGATCCATTAAAGTCTCGCGGATCGAACGCATGAATACATACGTCTTAAGTGATTCTGTAAATTGCTGTAAGTATTCGTATCGCTTCCTTTCTTCAGCCTTCTTATTTTCTTTTTCTTTTATTTTTTATTTTTATTTTTTTTTTTTGTTGATCTTTCAGCGTTACTCCCGCTCCCGTAATCGGTCTTAGTAGATAACGTACCGCAGTGTTCTTTTTGTATTAATTTATTATAATGTTAATTAATTTATTGTTCAATGCAGTATGAATAAACGAAGTCTGATTGCAGAACCGTCTACGCTAAGTTGACACCAGTTTTTCTTTTATGATCGTCGCTTCTGACATCCTTGACACTAGAACTACCAAAGTCCAAATCACTTGCTTCGGGTTTTTCATTTTATATCGCGAGATTTATTACGATTTTCATGGAAATAAAAACAAAACTATCGTGTATGCCGGTTTCTTTCATTCTTTATTTATTTTGAATTTAAAAGGAATTGTATAATGAAAATCGGTGATTCTAGTGTTAATATTGTACATAGTGTGAATCAAATAATTTCATTAGGTTTTTATCATTCGTTCATTTCCCTTTCCATATTATATCTTTCATTCTCTTCTTTAAATTATATGAAACGCACACTGCACAGAATGTTAATAAGAATAAACAGACCAGGCTTTAAAAATATATCGAGTTGGGACATAAATTTCTATCGTCTTGTTTTCAAAATACAATTTTTTACGTACTATTTTATTTATATCAAATGTCAAAAGGATTTTGTTATTTCAGCTACCAGTTTTTGTTCCAATTTAATATTTATGCCCTGATTGTGATGCGTCGTGGGTCGTATTTGGACTATGCGTGAATCATTATATTTTGAACATGAAATTAATCCATTAATCAACTCTAAGCATCGAATTCTCCATTCACAGCACCGACCAATTTGTACAAATTTTAGTAGCACCATAATCCTTTCATTATCTTTCAATATTTACTAAAAAAGAAATCATTTCATTAGTGTACTGTCGGTCGATACTCGTGCTAGACAACTGTCGATGGAAAATACTTGACTCTTCATTTTCTCATACAAATTAATCCGATGTAAACGAAACTAACAGACAAATAATTAATCGTTCATAACCATGTACTTGTAGATTGGCTCCCGACAATCATCTAGCATTCGTTCATCAACGTTTAAGCCCTAAACTCTTTGATCGCGAAAGTGTTAATGAACGTCCGACTAATGACTCACAATTTTTCCTAAGGTGTTTGGAGATTAATCGATTAATTCTTGTGTAGGCAATCTTGGATCTAGATATGAATATTTATATTTTCATTCAACGTTCTTTTTTATATACTCCCATTCCTTTAATAGTTTCTCATCGATTCACGTTTGCTAAATAAAAATTTGTGAACAAAATAACAGATATTAAATTCGATTGCTTACACAATGGTTAAACCACGATACAGCGACGTATAATGTAATCATTCAACGAAAGTAGATCAGACACGCCGATTTTTCAAGCCGAAGGGGTACAGTACACGGAACTAACTTGAAGCTTAACTCAAGCAACTCACAGAACTAATCACAGTTTCATCATTGAAATAGCAGGGCGTACGAGCTTGAACCGGTTTCATAATTTTAAATTGCACGACTGTCTATCATTCGATTGTCAAAACTAATATGTACTATCTGCTTGGCTACGAAACGTTCTCTCAAAGAGACTGATGGTTTGTCAACGAACGAGCTATCATTCTGAAGAATCGTCCCAGGTTTCATTTGGAAAAGGCTTCGACCGCACGAAGAACAGGTGAAAATTTCAATTTATTCTATAATACACGATTATATGCAAGAAAAATTTGACACTTAAGTTATTAATTTCGATCATTTTCATTTATATATAAAAAAAAAAAGAAGAATGAATTTTATTGAAAAAAGAAAATTTTGTATGGTCTAAGACAGGCAGAATTTGAGTTTAATTTAATTAAACAATTGAAAGAGGAAGATAAAGTATTATTATTGACTGTTCAATAATAATTATTATTTCTTAATACATGATCAATCATGCAATGAAATTAAATGTAAATTGATCGTACATCGTTTGTAATTTTTGAAAATTATGATTCGAATTCGATTTAATCGAGTGATTAATAGAGGAAAATCCAAATACCGTTGATATTCAATAAGGAGATAAAAATATTAACCAAGCCTCTTTACAATCAAATAGATTATGAAACAAAAAGTCGAGAAAATTTATGATATCATATCTTTCATATTTCGAGGTGCAAAATCAAATTCTTCTCATGGTCTCTTGCTCAACCACTAATACATTGTTGATCGACTAGTTTTTATTAAGAAACATTTATTTCCGACCGATATCAACCCACTAGACTTATTTGAGGACGATGAATTAGAAATGTGTTTAATATACTAATTTATTATTGCCAACGCAGAACATCAGTACTGGATTAAGAATAATAAAATAGGAGTACGGTTGAATATTTGAGTAACACGGAGAGACAAAAATTTCTTCGTGTAATTAATGAACCATCAATTTTTTACATTTTAAGTAACAAATTGTGGTCTACCTTCAGGATTTTCCAATTTTATTTCATACGTAAAATTAGTTAATACCAACAATAAATTGTTTACATAAAATATACGTGGAATACGTATTTGTTAACACACTTTTATTATTTGAATTATGAAACACTACTTCTATTAAAAGTACTTTTTAAAATACTTTTATTATTTTAAAAACAATACAGAAATTATATTTTAATCCTGAATCTAAAGTACGAACTTCAATTTATCGTATGTTTTATATAATTTGATAATTGCTCGTAACGAGTATCGTTAAATCAATGAAATCAAATTATTTTTAAACAAATCACACAACAATCTTGTATAAACAGATATACAAGTGTCAAATTAATTTGCTAACATCGCGCAGAAAGGAATGCGAAGAATTTACAGCGATGACAAATTTAACGAAGCACATACACATTCATAAGGCAATTTATAATCCACGATGTTTGATCAACGGTGGACGAAGTTTCTTACGATTGGTCAACAATGTATTAACCACCATGGAGCATTATTAAGATGGCATTGCAAAATAAAGACCGTGGAACAAAGTGGCTTATTGGATAATGATAGAGCGGTCGTCGTCATGTGCTCGGTGATATTAATTTGTTTGCATCGTGCATCTTCGTCGCGTAATTCATTCCATTACGGCTGGTAGAATGCGATACTTTTGCTAAATAAAATTGATACTCTTCGTCACAGAGACAGAAACCTGACCTTAATACGTTAAATCTTTATATTTGCTAAATAATCAAATATTACTGCGTATAATTCTTATAATTTCCAATACAAATTTTCGAATTTTCTATAAAACTTTCCTAATGTAATATTTTACAAAATTTCGAAATTTTAATAGAAATCCGTAAAATCTGAAATTTCAAATTGCCCGACATTTTTTACTTTCTCTTTCCAAAAACGTAGAACAGACGGGTTATGGAGGATTAATGGAATTTCGAAGTTTTATGAGATTCTGTGAAATCGACAAATTTCGTTCACGTATGAATTTGCGATGTGTTCGTTAGGGGGTTTTGCCTGTTTCTTTAGCCGTCGAACTGTGTCTCCCCATGAGACTGCGATTTTACGGAATGCAAACTTCTCATGACTACCATCCCCGCGAAACAATTAACGTTCCTGACAGGCACAAAAGTGTTCCGAGAAGCCGGGGGGGATCGTTGCAACACGACATCGTGAAAATATAGGATCGGAATTACTTTGCAACACCGTCAAATGTCTGAAAAACGGCCGGGAATTATTTCTGGGTGATATTCGTTCGAGAGAACGTTAATTTCGTCGGTACGTTAAGTGGTCGTTGATTTCTTTGATACCACAATTACCGACTTGCTTTTTAATTAAAAATAAATGAATTTGCATGCACGCGCGATGATTCTTTAGACAGAAAAGAGAGTCATCATAATCTTCGATGAGAAGACACTTTAATCAGTTTTGCAATTTGAAATGGTCATTTTAGAAGGGATTTTGATCGAAACTGGAATGGGGAAGAAAAAGAATAATTACAAATTATAAGTTTCTGAATACTCCTGCAATGGTTAATAATTATTACAGCAACTGGCCGTCCTGATAGTTTCTTGAAAGAAATAATTCGTCGATGAACAGAAATAATGTTTCGTTCGATATAAATCTTATCGACGAGAATCAATTTATGCCATCGGTTAATAATTAGTATTTTTTAGATCCACCTACGCTTCTTATAATACTTTCCAAATATTTTCAAGGCTTCATCTTTTATTTGAAATATAGACTTGTCGGTTAATTATTTTTCGTAGCACTTGACGACAAACGAATGCATAGAATATTAAAAATATTGCATTTATAAAAACCAGATGATCAGTTTAGTGGAAAAAGACAAAAACTGGCTAGTCATTAACACGTTGATTACTATAATCGAAACGAACACGCGTATCAAGACTTGCTGACACTAGTTATACAAAGAAACGAATTAGTTAATATTCAAGTTTGTAATAACGTAACATTTTGATTGTTAATTATTCCGTCAGCGGTGTCTCTCACGGTGTTCGACGTGTTAATCGAAAGGATACAAATACTTTTGCAGCTCGCTGTATAATATCGAATGAATTATCATCGAACCTTCGTCACGTACATTCTGTCCAGCTATTCCATGATTGTGCAAGGTAGAATTAAACGCGTCGTTCGAATGGATTTGTCGCTAGAAACTCGTTAGAAAATCGTCATGGTGCATTCGCAATGCGACGTGGTTGTGACACGGTAGGGAAGAAAAATCCTAATCGTATTTTAGATGAAGATGCAATTAATATGCGATAATATAGTTCCTGTATTATACGTAACGTATATAAATTTAATATAAATTATTCTAGAGTAGATTTATGTTATTCGAACAAGTAGAGTACATTATTCGAACCAAAAGTCACACTTGCATACACATGTCACTTCGTCGAATATACGTATATCGTAAATTAATTGTCGATCTCGTTTTTAGGTGTTTAATCAAGATCGTGTTTAGAAAAATCGAAGTTTCGGACTTCGTGTTTAAAAAATAAAATACAACGCACATTGGTGTCGAGATAAGGGACAATAAAGACAATTATCAGATTGAATGAAAAATTCAAGTTTTACATCTTTGATTCTATTTGAACGAATTTTATACTGATTTCTGAACGACAATTAATTTTGTAACTTTAAATCAATTCTTTAAAGAGAGGAATTAATATGTTAGATATATTATTGCAAAATATTGTTAACATCAACGATTAGGTTCTTGAAGGACGAATTTATTATGGTCAATTAGATTTTATTTTTCAACCTCATTTATTCAAAATAAATTTGAAGCTATTAAACAAAATTAGAGGATATTGGAAACAAACAGAAAGTAATATTTAGCTTTGGAAGTACGATAATAATATTGTTCTAAAAAATTATTTAATATTATTTATTGCAATAAATTACCTATACAATCCAACTATATTAATCTTTTTTTTTTGTATAAAGAGTTTATCTTTCTGAAGCTGTAAATTCTACCAATTCGATTTTCAATCGTGTCTTTCACAATCATGTTTGAATTAAAGAGAAAAGCCAAACATTCACACGTGTGTCACTAACCCTCTATAGGTTAATGTGTAATTAATTTTCTAAACTGTTATGAATACTAAATCCACAAAATTGCACAGGTGCCCTTTTCACATCCAATCGTGTGTTGCTAATCCGGCAAAGAGGATTTAAATATCGCATAGATGGAGAAACAGTAATTCGATGGTAGATTTTGTCCACTAATTCCGGCGTAACGAAGACTTATATGTAATAAAATAGATCATTTTGTTCCATTTTATTTAATTACATATACATGTACATCTCACAAACATCAATTAATTTATTAACGCAATGCAGAATGATATACTGTGAAGTTGTTAGGACACAGTACTTTTTATTTAATCGATCGCAAAACTCTTTTGAGCAATTTTGAGGAAACTGCATCGTGCATTGATCAGGAGAAAAAATAATTCAGACGCAGAATTTACGTCTGTGCACTGAATGCAAAGTGAAAATTGACGTCACGAATCACTTTAATCGCATTTGATGAAAAAGAAAGAAAAAGTAACTCCTCCTACTTCAAAGTACTTATAACAAAAGTAACGAAAATGCCTCAGTTTTCTGGTTAGTAAATGCAAATAGAAAATGAAAATATTGTTTCGTAGAAAAATTGATTAGAAAAATTCACATTATCGATGATTTGCATTCTATTAAAGACCCCACCACTTTGACAAATTTGGAATCGTCGTATATGTTATCAAATTATTTACGAACATAGGATTTTATAATAAAACATTTACAAATTGAAATTTAACTAAATTAACCCTCAAAAGCTGTCATACAATATCACCCTTAGGTAAATGTAATTATTGTAGGTGTATATCAAAACACCTACACTAGAGAATTGAAATTTTGCGGAGCAAAATTTCACCCATGATGGCTTTTAAGGGTACTTTTTCCTTTATTCGACTATAAGATAAATGAAATCCGAAGATTGCAATTTGATAAAGTTATAATCATTCGTTTTTAAGTTTAAGTTTAAAAATTTACGCGATACATGGTCAAACACACGGTACGATTCTTATAAATTATCAAATAGCAGCTATAGGTATCATAAGTTAAGAATGTATTGACTTCCAAGATAAAAATTCACGTTATCAATGAATGAAATAACAGAATATAAACGAAAAGCGTTTAAAACACGCTTTGTAGCTATAAATTCTTTCAACCCTTGAACAACGATTTAATTTCATACTTTTATGCATTTCATTATGCTATGTAACTCTTATGATTTTGATTTGCCAATTATCTTTAAATAATGACGTTTATTAAAAGAAAAACGTTGCCAATTTTTCAATCGATTCATATTTGAATTTGAAAGTTTTTATTAGTTTTGCAAAAAAAAAGTACAATAAATAAGTAAAATTAATTAACTCGGTAGATTCAAAGTATCAACCAAGAAATAAAAATATAAGTTTCTAGTATAATTAAAGATAAATAAAATTATTAATTGTTTATTAGAGTTACACAGTGCAATTAGTAAAGAACCAATTGATAAATGTAATCATAATATCATGGAAGAGTGCGTTGATGTTGAGATTGTATTAACAGATATAAATGTTGCACGCCGATATAATTAAAATAATCGACAGTAATTATTGTAAAGGAACATCATAAACACGATCACAAGATATAGGATAGCGTGCTGATCATTGATTAGTTTCTAAGTTTCGAGGATGCTTTATCTAGACGATAACGAAGCGGATTTAACTTATAAATAAATGAGACGAACGAACGAATATTATATGTACTTACGAGAACGTATATGTATATATTCATATGTGTCTGTATATGTGGAATGTATGTACATACATATACATGCACATATACATCAGTTAGCACTACATTCAAGACTGTGGAATATCCTAGGTGTATAAATGTTTAAATAAATTATTATAATGTGGCAATTAATCGTTGTTACAATTATTCCTATAACACCCAGGGACGCGACAGTCACGGTATTTGGACGTTTAAATTTTTTCGCGCCATTATTCTTTATTGTTATCTATTGTATCGAATACTACAATTCTACAATTCTATATAGTTCATATTTTATGAACTATATTTCTTTTTATCTATTTATTAAAAAGAGATTTTGTACATTTAAATTCGAAAATATTGAAGAATAGTACTTCGTTGTTTAATGATTACTTCATCGTGGCAGTCGTTCAGACGTGAACGGCACCTTGTAGCCAAAATTTATGACTTATTATTGATAAAAAATTAGTACACCAATTTGCATAGTTAAACTTTTGTCACTGTAACAATCTTTTAAAAGTTCATCTACTCGAAAATCATTGTAACCGCCGAAGAGCTACTATTAAAGACTGCCAGCCTTACGGGAGTTCGCGTGCCCAAAAAATTCGCTGTTTTCTATCGCCCTCTGGGATATATTGCGGTCAGAATAAGAAACACTCGCGGAAGATGTGACTGGTCCATCATCTGAACGGTCGCCGGGGCAAGGGGAATTTTTCTGTCTCGCTTTGTCACATTTTGTTTCGTGCGCGTTCTTTGTCACAAGGTAGTATGGATGTCCCACTCTGTTACACGCGGCTTCGTTCGCGTTTTCTTTGTTACGCCACGGACTATTTCCCTTGCCCCGGCGTCGTGTTATTCCTCATTTTAAACACATTTACCGACGGAGCGCCAGGCCCATCAGAGCCCACTTAGTGGCACACCAAAATACACAGGGGCTGGCAAGTCTTTAATAGTACCTCATCGGTGGTTGCAACTAAATTCGTTTCGCGTTTTCTAGAGGCAGCACCTGCCGTATCGATGGTGTAGACATCTGGCAGGTAACGATACACCTTTAACGATTATGTTGCACGTATCGTTTTAGAGGTTAGGTTCAATAGTGCAGTTTGTAAACAATAGTTGAAAAAGAGTTGTATAGGAATTAAACA
This sequence comes from Stelis phaeoptera, assembly GCA_943735885.1. Classification (NCBI taxonomy): domain Eukaryota; kingdom Metazoa; phylum Arthropoda; class Insecta; order Hymenoptera; family Megachilidae; genus Stelis; species Stelis phaeoptera. The sequence goes on along the minus strand of OX030939.1, from coordinate 4,074,098 downwards.
TTAAGTAAAGATGAAAATAAGTTGGATAAAATGATACTTTATTTCAAAGTTATCAGTGTCAAATTGTATAAATTTCAAATTTGGTTTTGATGCGTAAGAAATAAGTTTCGTATGAATTCATGTGATACGTAATTTCATTAAAATGTATTTGAAGATTGTTATTACATTATGTGCGTTTCATTTAAACTACGCTTGGGAGGTTTGTACGCTAATCTGTTATTTTTATAAGGTTTAGATTTTGTATCTATGACGTATAATGTGCCTAACCTTCATAGGTACCGGAAAATTTCGCAAAAACTGGTCACTCGAATAATTGGGCAGTATTAGTCGATACCTCACGATTCTGGTTTAACTATCGACACGTTGCCAATGTGTTGTCTATTTATAGGAGCGTTAAACGTTTGGGAATTCCAGATTCACAGATTATTCTTATGATAGCAGATGATATGGCATGCAATCCAAGAAATCCTAGACCAGCTACTGTGTTCAATAATATCAAGCAACATATTAATGTTTACGGGGATGATGTAGAAGTAGACTATAGGGGTTATGAAGTTACAGTAGAAAATTTTGTGAGATTATTAACTGGCCGATTGACTCCAGAAACGCCAAGATCCAAGAAATTGTTAACAGATGAAGGATCTAATATTCTGATTTATCTTACTGGTCATGGCGGGAATGGATTTTTGAAGTTTCAAGACTCTGAAGAAATTACTAGCCAAGAGCTTGGAGATGCATTAGAGCAAATGTGGCAAAAGAGAAGATACCATGAAATTTTGTTCATTGTTGACACTTGCCAAGCAAGTTCAATGTACGAGAAGTTTTATTCTCCAAATATTCTAGCAGTAGCCTCTAGTCTAGTGGGGGAGGATTCACTTTCCGTAAGCAACAAAATATATAGTATTTTTTGTCACTCGTACTTTCTGCTTGAATGGCATTCAATATGTTTGTTGCTTTTACTTGCAGCATCATTTGGATCCTGCCATTGGTGTTTACATTATAGATAGATATACGTACTATGCGTTAGACTTTTTAGAAAAAGTAGAACCATCTAGTTCTAAAACTTTAGGGGAATTTGTAAGTGACGCAAAAAGATTATCTTTCAATTAACATGAATTTTACTATTCCAAGGAGGAATTTTAATATTTTTGATGTTTTCCAGCTCAAAGTATGTCCTAAGCATTATTGTTTATCAACAGTAGGAGTAAGAAAAGATTTATTTAGAAGAGATCCTAACAAAGTACCAGTCACTGATTTCTTTGGATCATTAAGGCCTATAGAATTAACCACGAGTATAATGAATGTTTTGCCTGTTAAAACGAACAAAACAAAGACCATTGAGCCTGAAAGGAAATATTCTTATGGCCCCCAATTTCCCGATATATCGCAATTTACGTGATTTATAAAAATATGAAATTTTTAGGACAAACAGAACCTGCTTTAATGAACAAATAAATAATATAAAACAGTGTACAGAAATATTTAATATTCATACCGTTATACTGTATCATATCGTAATAAAAGATGCTTTAACCAATTTTTCCATCCTATATCATACTATTATTCGAAAAAACGTCAAACCTTTTATATGTACGTATGCAAAACTTGACGGACGATCTTTGCCCTCCTTAGAAGCTTCAACAAAGTTATTTTCACTAAAAAACACTTAATTTAAACAAAGCGAAAGTAAGAACACCCTGTTTTCGTTTTTTCTTGAATTTGGTCACTGCGGTTTGAAAGCAGTACCACTCCCGCCATCTGCCGATGGCGGGAAAAACTAGCACGGTAGAAAATGTTTGTTTTTTTCAAAATAAAAGACTTTTACGCTGTATTAGGACAAGTGTAACCTTCTGTAGTGTCTGTGTCACTCAAATAATAGTATCATAATTCACTTGAAGCTTTAAAACTGATGAATCAAAAGGACAATATTATAATTTTATACAGCAGTGGATTGCAGGTGCTAACCGAGTTAAATTTAACTTTTTCTTATACTGTTCGAGTTTTTCAGCTTTTAATAGCTTTCAAGACGTTCTAGGTGAATAATACGCTTAAAATAGCAGCATTGAAATTCATTGATCGCATAAATGAAGATAGAAATGAAACAAAACAACAATACAAAGTTTATTATCACATGTGCTTCTTATTTCTGTTACCCTTACAATATCTTTCATATTTCAATGCATTCATAAGGTGTATTATTAATACAGAATATCTGACAAGCTGTGACAAGTCGAAAAAGTCAAATACTTCCAACTGAAACGATAAAGTTAATGAAAGGACTAATGTTTGAAGGTCCATTAAACAGAATGTTTTTAATGACTGATTTTGTAGCTTTAAAGTAAATTTGATGCCTGTGTTTCAGTTCAATTGAAAATCGAAGAGGGTAGAATACTCTACACACCCTATAAAGTGTCAAATTCTCTTATTTTGGAAGAAAAAGGAATTTCCTCTCCCATTAGTTTTGCCCCTCGCCGTTAGATGACGGTAAGGATATCGGCTTTAAAGCGCGCCTTATTTTAAACTTTAAATCATATAAAAATAAGGTTTCAGATGTGTCAAACAAATTACAAAGCAAATATTTATTACAATACGAATTACAAAGCAAATATTTAAATATGATTACAAAGCAAATATTTATTCGCTCACAGATAATAGTATTTCGAATTTGACTAATTAATTGTAATCATTTTCTTACAATCAAATAATTACCAAAAGAAGCGATGAAATAACCTGCGGTTAGCGTTAATATTAAGCTGATAATGCTAGCTATCGAATTGAAAGGTTCAATTAAAGAATTAATTGATTGTATTCTTAATAATCAGAGTTTCAGCGTGTCTGACTACATACGTCCATTTTCACTGTGGCAGTCAACGTGTTAACGTCACTGATTTATCGATATTATCGACGTAAATCGCGTTAGAATTATTGTAAAAGATAGCAAGATTCGGTGACGGAGTCTTTATTGAACTTTCTTATCGAATTCTCAGAAACTGCATCGCGATCGTTGGATGACATCGGCCATCACCTTGTCCTAGAAACGCGAGACGGGGTTACGGGTCAGGAAATCGAGTCTTCTGGAATTCTCGAGATAGAAATTTCGCAGCGTTTAGCAATGCGATAGGTAAAAATCCGAATTATCGTGGCGTCAGCGATGCAAATATTAAACATTTCCCCGTATTGTTTCGCGCAACGTAACTTCTACGTAATCGGGTCTATGAGTGTGATCATGAACGAAAGTTTGCGCGATGATTTCATCGTGTACAACGAGCCGCGTATATAAATGTGATATCAGTCATCGTAGACACCAGTCAGTGAAAAGCAACTGATAGCGACGTACGAGAATCTTAATCGATTTAAATCGCGTGTCAACGCCGAAATCGTTTGAGATCAGCGGATATTCTGTATCTTCTTTCAACGTGAGTACCTGTGCCACATTTAACATCGCCTTTTAAGAAACTGTCAAGTTTCGTCTGCAATTGATAACTGTCATTTTTGTGAATTTTTGGTGACAATTTTATGTACGTACTTCTATTATTGTTTTGCTTCTTTATCGCACAATTACTAGACTACACATAAAAATATTGCGTGTACGATTTATCACGGTGGTGTTTTTTGTTGTGCTATGTTTCGTAAATTGGCGCTGTCAAAGTGCCGAGATTAAGTAGTTTGTAAATGGGTACAATTTTATTTGTATGTAAGAAAATGTACACTGGTGTATTGCAAATAAGGGAGAAGTTGAATTACAATTTTTAGCAGTTCGTACAATTTGAAACTGTTTGTTTATAAATTATTTAAAAACGAAAATTTACGATTTATTAAGCTATTGTAATAATGCCAATTGTAAAGCTACTGTAGCATCCTGCAATTTTCAAATTTTCGACGTACTCACTGTCACGGTAGAAATATTCATTTCTTGCTGCGAATTGTGATTCAGAAACATTGAATTATAATTCTTCAATTTACTATTTCGTATTCCCAATAAAATTTAAAATTGATTATTTGCATCCTGACTAAAAGTAGAGTTTGAATTACTACGTATACTCACTTTTGCCGCACCGCTTCTTTTGTAAGAAACACAATGCGTATAGAAATTTGAAATATTTACGTCCCTTTTCAGATGCGTTTTCTGTTACCTTGCTTGGTCATCGTTCTCATACACTGTACGCTGTCGTTCGCGTTCAGGTTGAACGACAAGTACCTAGAAGTTCACGATGTAGCCAACAACGCGTTATCGTCTATGGAACAACTGCCGCCTCAAGATCCTGCGATACATTCTTTTCCAACGGCGCAATCGGTGCCTCTTCTGCCCACCTGTACGAGGGAGGGATACTTCAGGGATCCTTTCAACTGTCGGAAATTTTATCATTGTCAACACCCGGATGCGGTGCCAACGGGTTTCTATTGTCAGCATGGTCTGATATTTAACGCGATCACCGACTCCTGTGATCATCCCGATAACGTGGAGTGTTGACCTGCGAATTCAACGTTGAAACTTTTAAAGGAAAAAGAGAATATGTGTGACTGTATTTATTGATCTGTCTATGTGTGGCTGTCCGAAGGCGTGTAAATAATTAATCGTTAAGTTACATTATTTGACACTAGAACTACCAAATACATCAGAACGAAGTGTTTCAGATTTTTTTACAGGAAAATTATAGAAGTTATGCAGGTGGCTTTTGTTTCTTAATCAAAATATGTATTTACTTCTTTTCCAAGATGGTTGTAGTCTGTAAGTTTAATTTTTATAATTTATTTAATTGTATATAGATGCAGGTTTGTCCTGGTGTTAAAGGTATATTGACTTTAAGTTTAGATTACAAATAAAATTGTGTACTTAGGGGAGTGTTAGTTGGTTAAGTAGAAATGTACTGACGATAAGTATTATGAAAATTACTATAAAAATAATTAGGAGGAGTAAATGTTATGATTGTAATTCTGTTTATATTTAACAGTATTTCCTGTTCTGTTCACCGTTAACCGGCACCCGAAGTTTTTCACAATTAAATAATTAACCAAAGAAACGAGAAAATAAACAGTGGGTGACGTTAATATTAAGCTAATAATGCTAGCCATTAAATTGAATGGTATAAATTTGAATAGAGTTGAGTTTTTATCGTGTCTGACTACATACGTCCATTTTCACTGTGGCATTCAACGTGTTAAACTTAAATTAGAATGTACTTAAATTAGATTATTATGTACTTTATTACGGAAATGTGTTAATGTCAAGTGAAATTTAAAGAACGGATTATTCAAGTCAAAATTAATAAATCAATCATTTAGTACCAAGAAAAGATCGTAGACACTGGCTACAATGAATCATGATTTTATTTGTTATATAATAATATCTACAATAAAAATACCACATCGTTTGAAAAACAATTTTCGTTACAATTATACAGTAATTTTATATAATAATATAATATTTAGGTTTTCGTTCCAAATAAGATGTAGCGATGAACATACACCTCGCAGTGGGAGTGAGAAAATACATTTTTTTTTTTGTTTGTTTGTTGCAAATTCCACATTGATTTCTTCACTCAGTGTTATCCTTTATTATTATTTTTTTTTGTGTGTTTTGCAATAACAAAACGAACACACTCGAAACCGACTTTATATTCGTCGCGTTCCGTGTATCTCGTTCATTATTTATTTCGAGAAGAAAAAAGAAAACTTTTTCTTCGTTTTCTTTTTCATCTTCCTTTTAAATATTTCGCGGTGCACGTCGACCCGCCTTTCTCGCCACGATATCTTTTCTTTCTGCCCCTTTTTTTTTCTTTCTCTTCATTTTATTTAGCGAGATTTATAGAAATATTGGACTAGAGCGATCCAACGTGTTTCATTTTTCTTTTTTCCTATCTCTTTTCTTGTAACGCGAGCGTTCCTTCGTCTAATTTTTAACTACACTTAGTTAATAGTATCGTAATGTCATCTCAATATATATATATCATTGTATTAGTTGTCATAATATATAGAAAATACATATAACAATTATTTAAATAACTCACAATCAATCATTTTTTTTTTATTATTATTATTATTTTGTTAGAGCGTACGTCGCTCGTGTACGCGCGACCTATCACTTCCGGTCGCGTGTACACGCCGCTGGTACACGCATACACACATGTATACATACATTTATTTATATTTATATATTTATATATTTATATTTATATATATATATATAATTCATTCATTTATTTATATATTTATATTAATCGATGCGTTAAATTTTACATGATATTCCTTTTTTTTTATATACTTTACACTCGTCGTACAGAGGGAGGAACAGGATGGCGAAGAAGGATTATCTCTTTGAAGGGAAAAAAAGGGAAAAGGAAGATAACAGACCTTTCACACATTTACATCGTCTTTGTCGTAGTATTAGTCTCTTTCCTCCCTTTCTTTTGCTAGCGAAATTCCTTTTACAATCGATATCTTACAAGCATTTGTCTCTTGTACTAGTTGTACGTATCCTAGCTTTTCAACGAATTATCACGCCGTATCGTTCTCAGCAGCCCTTGCAGCTGATTGAATTTATGATTCACCTTCTTTGCGTATTATTTATTGATCCTTGCGTGTCTTTGTCTTGCTTTGAACACCGGGCGCCTATCTCTTACTCGTTATACTCTGTCGTCGTATTCTTTCGATTCAACGTTGTCAAATTTGGACATAAGAACATTTATTTATTTACTCGCGTACATTTATTACGATCATATATTTATATCTATACAGTAGGTTCAGAGTTGTTTCGACACGATCTGTTATCGATGCGACTTCTCTTTTCAGTGTTTTTCCAGAATGTTTAACACGTTGGCGCCTAACTATTTGTATAATTAAATAATTAGTCAAAGAAAGGAGAAGGCGATCCGAGAACCACGTTGATATTGAGCTAATAATACGAGGTATTAAACCGAAAGCTAAAAGTATTAAATTGATAATATTTTCTTAAACTAATCTTGAATTTCATGTTTAGTTAATAAATTAAATTTGTTTCATATTTTATATGACTGAATAATTAATAATAGAAAAGTGTAGGATCAACTGTATTCTTAATAATTCTGGCAATCAACGCGATAAACATTTCTACACAATAGGCAAGGTATCTCTTATTTTTATTTTTATTTTTTCGAAAAAAATCACCGAAGTCGCTCGAAAGTAATCATTTATAGAATTTTACTTGGAGAACGATTTCTGACAGAGATATCGAAGAAATTTGTCGAAGAATTGAACGACTGTGATTTTATTCTGTTTGTAAAGGAACATTCGAGTTCAAACTTAAAATTAGCACCCCAATTTTACCCTATCCATTAACGAAAACTTTCATGGTAGGATTACAATTTTATCTTTGCAATTTTAACACTTTAACGCCCAGTCACATCGATTTCGAGTTTGTTAGAAAATCGGTGATAAATAATTTCGAGCACCGAACTTGTTTGATCCGTCGAATCTGGGCGAAATTTTCCGTATTCAGAGGGTTAAATTTGTAAATAGCTCTAAGATAGAGTCATTGATAAGTTGAGGACTATAAATAATGTTTATAGACTTTAACATACTTTAATTAATTGTAAAATATCACTTTTTTTCCTAGAGAACTATCTGGGTATTACAGGGTTTAAAGTGTACATAAGGAACTTTCAAGTTGAAATGAAAAATTAACACCCAAATCGACGCATCATCGCGTCTATTTCTTAAAGTTCATCGATCGAAATGTTTCGAAAACATTTTTACACATTTCTTCTTTTTTTTTTTTTTTTTATTGAGCGGAATGGTATTGCTGTCTGGTTTCTCATCAGGAAGTATTTTGTCTTTTGATATGTCGAACGCCTAGCTGGCTTCTTTCACCCTTTCTTTTACCCTCCCAAATTTGATTCTTCGATTTCTGTTTCGTATCGAATCGCAGTTTGATTAGCATCCAACAATCTCCAGTGCATATACTTTTGTACAATTTAAATTAAGAAGGAATTTTGTATTGCGATTTGTAATTCGAAAATTATAGTTGTAAAAATTTTCTAAAACAGAGCTGAATATTTAACATTATTGATTAATAATTACAAGATATAAATACGTAATAAATTAGTATAAACAATCATATTCAACCCTGTTTGTTCTGAATTTTTCCTCCTGAAATGAACAAAAACCGTTAATTGTACAAATATTTCACATATCGTTGATTTGCTAAAATAGTGACACGTCTCAAAAGGCGTTAAATTTTGTTTTTATTTAAAATGAAAATGTTATATAAACATTCAATATTAAAATTCAAAACTTTTTCTCATTTAATATTTCATTACTTTTATTTTATTTAAAAATTAAAAATCATTAGTTAAATTGAAAAAGAAACAAATTTTCTCATTGCTAAATGATGCAAGTAATTAATAATTTTTCCTCGGTTATAATAGTTTCATTTATATTATAATAGATATATAGAATGTTTATTTTATTTGTGCATCACCTTTTTAGCAAATGGACCAACAAACAGTACCGGTGTTTAAAGTTTGTTTCAACATTCAATTTCTGAATTCAGTCTGGTGTCTCCTGTCTGTTCATTACAAATTGTCAACTCTTAAGAAGTAGATTATCTACGAAACACCGTCACCATGAACGCGAACGTCCACTTAGGTCGACGCACAATTTTTGACGTTTGCATTTTGATTTTCGAGCTTCAGCCACGGTTATCGTGTACACTGCATACTATACACATATATCGTTCACGTAAATAGTGAACGCGCAGAATTTCCCGAGAAAAAGTGCATTAAACCTCTTCTTGACGATTAACCCATAAGCTATCATGAGCACTATGTGGAGAAACTTTCATTTCTAGAATCATATACAAATTTTTCCCTAACAAATTTTACGATTAATAAAATAATAGGTTAAAGCGAAAAATAAGAAGGAACGTTTGATTCTTCATTAACCCTTTCGTTGCGATTGAAAACGTTATATTGTTAAAAATAGAAATTAAGAAAGAAAAAAAGATATTATGCTTCCAGGAACTTAGAAATTTCGAAACAGCATATTTTCAAAAACTTTGAAACTTTCAAATGATATTTTTTTAAATTACTACGGGAGTAATTATCTTTTAAGAAGCGAAAGGGTTAAAACAAAGAAAACTCGTCTTTGATTCGAAGCGGAATTGCACTTTCCTCTTTAACGAAAACGCACTCGAGAGCCTACGTTCAGAAAGAACATCGAATGTTAGAGAATTTGCCGCACTTCCGGTTCCGTCTTTCTCGACACATCGTCCCGCCGTTTTTGATTGTCAATTTTGATTCTCCGATCAGAACGATTCCGACCCTCGAGGACGATCGCGTTTTCTACCGCTTCGCATTTTTCTTTCTTTCTTAATCCATTTGCATCATTAACGTACATATACGCACGATTTGTTACCCAGAACGCATATATACGTGCCTGAACAATAGTCACTCAAATATTAAGTGTTTTTATATTTTTTTTGAAATATTTTTATTTTGATATACAGCTACCCTCATTTAACACGGTATCTTTAGACTACGATTTTGTTCTAACACAAATCGAAATTTAGGACGAACCCTTTATAACATATTATTCCTAGGATATGGTTTCGCTCTAACAAACTAAAATAATAGATTTTGTTAAAAAAGTATATACTTATTGATTGTTATTTTGAATTGCTGATTGTCAAATAGTACAAGAAAAAAAATAACTTGATCCAGATTCCTTATTATAAATAACTTGTCAAAGTGTAAGTGGGCTCTTATCGAAACAAATATTCTTTATTCCAGTTGACGATTCATCTTTTATTTATTTTATTTTCAATTTAGAAGTAAGGGTTCAGTAAACCTTGGTAGCTCTAGTGTTAATTCATGGGATTTGTCCTCGTTTCACTTAACACAGATCTCGAGGAACCTGGTGACCGTGTTGTACGAAGGTTATTCGTACCTAACAAAATCCATTTTGATCATAAGGGCACGTTATTCATTTTTTTTTTTTCGTCCGATGCAAATGGATTAATCGTATATACACAAATTTTTGCAGGATATGAAATGGACAGGAAAGAGGATGGAGAGGATCGAAGGGAAACACAAGGTGCTTGATCTCGCACAGCATTCCTCACGACACATATAAAATTCAGACTCTTTATACAGAATTATTATTGCATACTACACGTTCGCCGTTCCGGGCTACGAGGCACCCCTCCCCTCCCGTTTTTCTTCGCTAATTAATGTCTTACAAACGCTTACGTAGAGACGAGTGGAAAAGGAACGAGGGTATTCCTTCTTTTTATCCTGGAGTCGAATTTCTCTCTTTTTTTTCTTCTTCTTTGATTTTTAGCAGTGTTTGATTTAGAACGCCGTGTGCTCTCGATCGGCTCGATCGCGACGCGGCGATATTTGGCACGGTATTTATTGTTAAGCGTTTCGTTTTCAACGGCTGCGAACGATCACGGTTTCGATAGTTTTCGTAGAGCACTGTATCCTTATTTTTTCATTCTTCGATACATTTTAAGATATGATTCCAAACAATTACGTTTTGTTCTTGGTATTATATTTCCAAAATACCAACACGATTTCATTGTTTAATAGAAGAAACATAATTGTTGAGACATCGTAGTAGACGGAATTTATTTTAAGACATTTTTATTACAATTTGCTTCAAATCTTTTTGTTGTATAATCCTGACCATTATTCCATTGAAATTGCTTTCTTTTATTATCTTAATTATGATTCCTTATTTTAATTTCAAATGAAGTTTGTTTAGATTTGCTCGACGCAACGATGTCCACCAACAACGAATAAATAATCATTTTTTGGGTGAAAGCTTTGCGCGGATTTTTCATCGTCGTTAAAATTAGTGTATTTATTAACAGACTGACTGCCAATAACCAGCACTTCAGCATAATAGAATAATTCATTAAAAAATTAAAAAGAAATGGAACTTCGAAAACGTTATTATCATACTGATTAGTTAATTAGCAAATTCGAGGCTCCGGAGATTGTAATTTTATTTGATTTCATATGATCACTTTCGCTGTGGCAGTTAAAATGTTAATTATAAAGCTAATCATACAAAATTCAATTATTGACACTTTGCCAATTCTCAATTAATAGACTTTGCCTCGAGAACAAAATTATATTTATTGAAAATAAAAATGTATCGAAATTTTAATAAAATGACAGAAAGTATATTCTTAAAACTTAAAGCATGTGTTACTGTTTTTGACCGATTGGCAAAGTTTCAAGATACAATCACTAGATTGCGATCGCACCTGCAAAATACCCAAATTATGTTAATAATTAACAAAGAAAATATTTTACGCAATTTAATTTGGAGATTGGTAATGTGGAAAAATTCTACGACATTAATAAAATCATTACAATTTATACGCAACAGAAATTTTTAGAGCGCTTAAGCTTTAAATTTTGATTCAAGTCGAAATACAACCTTGTCGCAAAAAGTGGTATTATCATTTGAGAATTTTTCAACCATCGATCGTCAGCGATTTTCATAACGAATCTCCTGATTATCACCCATAATCCTAAACACGTTCGAACAGATGTAAATTGTACAAAATACTCGATCGTTCTGTAGCCTTATCGGAACACAAGGATCGAAAACACGTGATCACGAAGCGATTGGCGATTATTTTCATCTTTTCTCGATTCACATCATTCTATTCGATATAGTATTTACGATTAAGCCAGTGTCTACGAGAGATTTATTATTCAAGAGGAAGAAGTAGCACGCCGACAAGCGGATGCGAAGATACTTTGCACATGATTGTTCGATTGGCACACGTTCAATAATCGTATCAGTCGTTTAAAAAAAAAAAAAAAAAAAAAAATTGAACAATCTCGAAATGTTGATTTGAAACGTACCTCGCATCCGTTTACACTAGGAATTAGGTACACTTGTAACTATCTGAAAAAACGAGAACAAACATTAGGGCAAAGAGGTAAAGGGGGTACGATTAACTCCTTAACGAATTAATACTTTCTGCACTTCACTCATGCACAGTGACACGACACGCGCGTATTTAAGGACTAATTAACAGAGGATTGTCTGCTTAAGGGGTTTCTCATCTGATTCAGTGCATCCATGAGGCAATCGATTTTTTTTTCTCCAAAAGAATTCTTTGTATTTTTAATTCACCGATCGCGACAGATACTGGGTCAAGAAGTGGTAAAATTGTTTATTATTCTTTCGTTTTAATTTCATTAATATACACTGATTTTAAGAAAAATGTATATTTATTGCATAATTGATTAATTATTGTTCTCTGTATTATGAATATGAAATATCAGGATTACGAAAATCAAAACATTTGATGGAATTTAAAATCAATAGAATTCGGACTTTAATCTCGGTTTAGGTTAGTACTTAATATCGCCTATCTTTCCAAAATTATGTGTTTTAATACACGAATATTCGAAATTTACCAAAGATTTAACACAATCTGCAATTTAAATAATTCGAAAATTCGAATTATGCAAATGAAGAATTTCTACTCGAAATTGTCCAAATTATTTAAATTACCAGAATAAAGGATCTATGTTCCAAATTATTCAAGTGAAAAATTTGTATTCGAAATTATCCAAATAAAAAATATTACATACTCGAATTTATACAAATAAAACATTAGGAATCGAACTGTTTGAAATCTTATATTCATCTCGATTAAACTTAAGATACATAATACATAGTCCTCGAATGACCCAGAATCCATCGTTCAAATTCTGCTCCATCTGATGCATCATGAATGCAAAGCTCCCTCGGCCACGACACTTTTAGCTATCTATCGAGAGATATCTACTATTTACATCAATTCCTTTTAGACATAGCTAACGTTTCATACCTTGTAGTTGAAGGATACACATGAAGTGTGTGTTGAATCGTCGAAAAGAAACGACGTGTTCATTTTTTCTTTTTCACACATGCATACATACGTATATACACACTATTGGTTCAACATATTCGCCGTCTATCGCAACACCAAACGATTTCCGCTAGAAATAAATAACTGTCTCCCGTTCCTGCTAATCACATCTAAATACAGAATGAACGCGTTGCAGAATTAACGCAATGATTACTGTTAACTGCCATGGTTACATAATTCATTCATTAGTTTATGATTCAGAATTCCGAGTTTGATAATCCTTAATTGTTAAGGTCAAATACAAACGCTGTTGAGCAACGTAAACAATATTCATGCAATTGTAATCGCACGAATACGGGGAATTTTAGTATCTCAATCTGGCAATTAAGGGTTAATATAATACACAATGATAAAATCAATTAAGGATATTAAATTCTTGCCTTGAGATATCGATTTCCATGTGTGCCACGGATTGTGGTTTTAGTAATTAAATTTCAATCAACTCATTAATACCAACCACTGTATAATAATCTGTTCACGGTGAAGCTATTGATGGGATAACAGAAAGTTATTTGCAAGCTAATGAATTTTTCTACCGATCAATGTTAATGGGCTGATCTTGTAATTATAATCGACTTGATCAAAGGCAAGGAGTTAAAAATTTATTTTGCAGACATTTAAAATTGTGTTGTGATCTTTAAATGCAAACAATAGACACTTGTAACTGTATTTAGAAGTATTTTCTCGAAATAAAAATTGTATGGAAATCGGAAAATCGGCTCTTGAAATGATTGAAGGGGGCGATAGGGGAGATACCAAGAATAATAAAACATAAAAATATTGTGTCATATTTTGAAAAGGTCTTTGAGATAAATTCGCAAAAAGTAAAACAGAATTAATTTTTACATCTTTTGTGAATTTATCTATTAAGACTATGGTATCATACAGAGATATCAAAATGAAAATTCCAAGCAAATTTTAGACCCTATTAAAGAAAATTAAAAAAAAAATGTACTTATTTCACATATTCCTCCCTCACCCCTCAAGATTAGTCACCTTGAAGACTGACTAACCTAATTCCACGGCAGACAACGCGTTAATTAAATTTTTCGTTTTTTGAGATCAATTCTTGTTTCTTAAGGAGAAACATCGATTATCAAAATGGGTTTTTCATACGAAAGAAGGATAAGAAGTGGTTTGAATGCACAATGGAGGAACCAATACACTTTGGCACAATAGAAGACCTTATTTAAATAATTTCTACATCCATCGAATACTTCAAAACGCTTCACGAGTAATTCCTCGTTTGATTTCTCCAGCAGAATTAAGTCTGTTAAATCTGCAACGGAACGTACGATCAACCCTTTGACCGCAAAATAATATTCTTTCACTACAAGAAAGAAAATCGGATGCCTGAAAGCAGTCAAAGAGTTCAAAATCTGTTTGAGAAACGGACAGCGACGATCTTAAAAGGAAGGGACAAACAATATGGCATTCCTCTTCCACCGAAGAACACGCATCAGTTATCGCTTTCGATATCAAAAAAAGCTTCGATTACGTTCTGTATCCTCGTCTCTCCTCTGTGTATCTCGCTCGTTCTCTCGTTTTCTCATCTCTTCTAATATCGTAGTTAAAAGTCAACGACTAGTTACCAGAACACAAGGCACTTGGCTTACACATCATACATCATATTTTTTTTTTTGTGATTTATTTTTTGTTCTATCTTTCTTTCGTTAGTCGCATTCGCTGTTGGTATAGCTCGGTGTTGGGATAGCTTACGCAAGACGCTCCGCGTTACGTGAGACGAATAAACAATTCATTTTTTTTTAACCCCTTCAGAATTGAACAAACTCGAAAAAACAAGCAAATTGTGCGAGTACTTAATATCGTTATGTTGAAAATAGAAAAACTTTCGCTGATGAATCGAATGTTAGATAATTTACAGATTTACAATAAATATTAGCAACATAAATCAGAAAGAAGTTGGCAATATTGCTACAAAATTTTGAAAATTATTTTTAACAAGTAGTGGTAATATAAATTTCCACGATACCTAAACGAATTATACCACCCACTTATTTCTGTAAACACCGAAAGGGTTAATGCCAAGAAATCAAATACTATTCTCTTAATAAATTCTTGAATGTACTTAGCAACAGCAAACTTTAATATTAGAGAAAAAAAAAAGTTATATGGAAATTAATAATATTTCACCCTTGATGAATAATTACTATGTCTCTTCAACTTTTCGACTCATAATTTTTCTCTGACCTTAATTATTAACAGACGAAGAACATTGAAATATTTTACACAACTTTTATTAAAAAATCCTCATCTTCCCAAATTCCCACCGTTCCATAAATATCATCAATTTTGTCAGATTTTAACGAAATCCAGTCACAATATACGAAATATTATTACACGACGATTTCAATATTATTCGTCTCACGTATCGTCGCTGATCGCAGGGCGCCTTGCAGCGTATGATGGAGATTGACACACAGCAATCATTCACAATATCAATAGAAGAAAATAGTCCATATGTATACATATATTTATATAATATACACACATATATATATATATATATATATACTATGTATGCAATGCAGTAATAATATATATATATATATTTCATATATCCACTGTTCATCATCATCATCATATTATACGTATGTATATCCATTTATAAACGACGGTTAGATTATACATTACATCTGAGTATTAAAACATCTTACCATCTTGCCGTTCACCACGCTTATTTCCCTTGACAGTATTCTGTGGTCACATTTAACCCTTTGATTACGGCTCGCTTAATTTTTTCCCCGAAACGAAAAATCTGTATCGTTAAAAATGAAAGAAACATCGCAACAGTTTCTGATACTCATTGTCAGTTATTTAACTAATAGTATATATTCAATATTGTGCATAAAATTCACCGGACGTACATATACGTTTACTCGTACACGCTGAAGGACTTTGAGAGCGTATATATACGTTTTTCGCAGTCAAAGGGTTAATAGTCTTGTACCTCGTGAGCAAGGGCTTTCGGTAGCCGCATTTTTGTAACACTATAGAAAGAGAAATATTGTATATTCACTGATTCTTGAGAATATTGTTAATTTCCGTTGTAATTTGGCTGTGAAACACTGATTCGTGAATCGACGATTGATTTGTTGAATTTAATTATTATTTTATGGAAACTGAGACATTATTTTATATACACTTCTGCAAACTATCGATTAATGTTTTTCAAGGTTCTTCTTAATCGTTATTGCAAATAGAAGATTTGATTAGGCGATAGGATTGTAAAATCTGAGAGGTGGCAGAATGATTTTTCATCAAAACACGACGAAATAGATTATAAAGACTAACAGAGAGATCACAATTAATTCAAGCGGTAATATCTAAGCACAAATAGAGAATTCGATATTTTTAACACTTTGAATGCCATGTTAACTATGTTATAATGGAAACGATTTTAATTAGTCAATTATGCCTTAAACATAAACTCGTAGTGCATTCTTTTTAAAATTCATCATTTTGACTTAAAATATTGGAATATAATAGCCAACTGTCTAACGAAAGTAAAAACTTTTATTTTGGAGGAAAGAAAACTTCAGTGATATTAAATAATCGATAGTTTGTGCAAGTAGAAAAATTAAATATCATAATAAACATTAGGGTAAATTTATTGGGAATAAAATTACTGCCTGGAACCACTTTGCATCACGTTTTAGCATGGTACTCAAAATGTTAATAAACATCTGACATGTTCATTCATAATTTCAATAATTATATATTGTTAATGACGCTGTCAAACGCATAAAATATCTGGTTACTTATCGATAATAGTGTACATCGATTGTTTGATAACCTTACATTAAAACCGAGCATCGCCAGATTTTCAAAATATTCTATTTTTTACCCATATACCGAAGTTCCATCGCTCACAATCCCCATACACGAAGAATTCATTTGAACGAACAACATCGAGATTAAAACCAAGATCTTCTTACTCCCTGCACGTTATCAGCACTCGTACATATCAGGATCCAAAAATTTTTGACCCAATACCTAATTTACAAAGAAAAAGTCAAAAAAAGAGAACTTCCTTCATTTTTTAAGACGTTGAATGCTGTGGATTTCAAGTTTTGTAGAACTGAATACCTAACACGTTGATGGTTGCACATTACGTGGAATTTTTTACTTTAGAAATTGTAAATTTCTTGTTTATTCGTAGAATTAAAAATTCAATTTAGTTATTTTCGAAACGATTCTGCTTTTTTGTCTTTATTAGAAAAATTATGAAACCTTGAAAACTTACAAATAAAAAATCACACCGATTGTGTTAATCTTCGGATTTTATTTATTCCTGATTTTCGAACAGGAATTAAAAATCAGGCAAATAATAATAGCATGAAACAGTAAACATCAGTATCACAATAATATAAAATAGCAAAATATATCAAAGTTTAAATATGAAAATTTCCACTGTGCCAATCAACGGTGATAATGTAACCTTATATTTGCAATAAAATCATATCTCTCATTAAATATAATTTAATAATATTAAGACAAAAAGAAAATTTGTTCCTTTTATCAGAACTTTGCTATAATTTAAATTAACTTGAATTATTATGATCAATTATGTTTGGAAGGCAACAGGTTAGAAATTGTTGGATCTTGCATGCAAATACATATCTATATGTATAAGTATCTATATACATATATACATATAAATATATATATATACATATTCCCACATATCTATAATATATATAATAAATAATCAATAATAATATCGCCTTTTCATATCCAGTACGTGTATGCACATACACACTAAATAAAATCGAATAATGTATCATCACTAGACCAATGTATATTAGTATCGCTTTTCAAGCGTAATACTGATGCACAGACGCCAATCGTCACGGCTAAGTCGATCGATTTTCATCCATTCTCGCCTACGAATCCTTGATCTTTATTTTCTCATCCTAATTCGAACAATCGATACCTTCGCCGGACTCCGAGCTCTATGATTCACGTTGACCGATCCCGAGATCGTACACGGGCGAACATTTTTGTCCAAACGTTTGCAAAAATTTCAAATTCCCTTTGGGCAAGGATCCTGTCCGCGCAAGATGCTCGAAAATCGGCCAGGTTTGTGCCGTTTCCGTTGGCCGAAGACCAATGTGGTGGAGTCAGTCGCTCGAAAGGGGGTTCCTAGGCCTCCTACGGGGTCTTTCGTTCGTTCACGTACCTAACCCTCGTCGACGATCGGGAGGGTTGGTTTCATAGGCCGGACTTTCCCACATCGCCCTTCAAATTGACTGAACTGTGTGTAAGTGTGTATAAACGCGCATCGCGCGATCGACTCGCGACAGTCGACAGCTTCGGTACAACCCTTAGAATTCTAATATCGAACGAGATGTAGCAAACGAAGAATCTATGGAAATGAGATAAAAACGTCGTATCTTCAGTGGCGGCGATCCAGAGAAAAATGAAATCTAAATATGTTAGACGCGTGAAAAAGTTTCTATTTGAATAACAAAATGTTGCTTTAAACAGCATAGAAATATTATTAAAGAAAACTGTCCTGCGAACGATGGAAACTTTTGCATACTCCTAATAAATAGTGTGTATCAGTTAACTTATTGTTAGTAAGTAATCAATTTTATTGCTGCGCCATTGCAAATTCTTACGAGCCACCACTGTATATCTCTATATTATCGATATTAGGTTTCCCTAGGGAAAATGGCAATACAGAGGAAGGTCTTATACTTGAAAATTAGAGACTATACCTTGGCACGATAATTTACTTAACATCTATTTTACTTCGCAATTAAATCAAACAAATCCCTTCGAAGTGAATACTACTTCAAATATTACTACGGCGCCATTTTCCTCAGGGAAAACTTACGATGCTTGACACTAATACGTGCCGCGAGTGTAATAATCGTCATCGTTTAAAAATCACTTTCAACACAGTGAATACTCGAGACAAATGCTTCGAAAGAGTTTCTCTCGCGAATTTTACTCCCAAGTGGACACTCAAACAGTGAAAAACTATATATGGAGATGAATATTCGCCGCTTGGGCAAGAAATAACTGTCGCGAGACGATCGCACGACGTGTTCGGACCCTCGGAAATGGAATCCACGTCGGCCAGCTGTAGTTTAGCGCACCACGTATCTAACGCAATTTAATTAATATATTGTCCATATTGCTTTATGGCACTGAAACGTTTTGAGCGACGTCATTGCACAGGTTTCTCAGTTACATACGAGAGGCTCGTCCGCGGTTTCGCTTGCGTATCCTGTTTCTCGTGTGTTGAGCAAAAAGACAATGGTTTCTCCTTGAGTCCGAGGGGATAGAGACGGGGAGGTTCCGATTTTAAAATTCGCTAGCGTCACGAGAGGAATATCTTCTTCTTCTTCATCTTCGTCTTCTTCATTTCCTTTGTTTTTTTTTTGTTCGTTTCTTTTTAAGTGTTATACACAGCTACGCTTATACAGGTAAGAACTAGTTGAGCAGAGAAGTGGAAAGAACAACGACAGTGGATGGCACAAGCGCCAAAACACCAACCAATATTGCTACCGATTAAAACACACACGCGTTTTCCTCCCCTTTC
Organism: Stelis phaeoptera; assembly: GCA_943735885.1. Lineage (NCBI taxonomy): Eukaryota > Metazoa > Arthropoda > Insecta > Hymenoptera > Megachilidae > Stelis > Stelis phaeoptera. The sequence goes on along the minus strand of OX030939.1, from coordinate 4,054,608 downwards.
ACTCGATCGTGATTATTGCGAAATAGAAAATTCTTATCCTTTTTTTTTTCTTTTTCTTTTGTTATGTTGCGTCACACGAACACTCGTGTCGCGTCATATTCGTTCGATGTAACGACAAAACGAGGGATCATTCGCTCGAGGAACAAACAGATTTCGTTTTCTTCTTGGGGGTGTGTTACAAAGAGGGCGGGCAGACGAAGGATTTCAAAGTGGTCTCATGTCGAGAATGATTTTCTCTTTTCATTCAAATCCGGCACTCGTGTGAAACGCGACATTCACGTACCCGTGGCTCTCCTACAGCTGACCATTCCTTCTCGAATACATTAAAAACGCTATTATTTATTAACGATACATTTCAAGGTTTCTTTCACCTTGTTTCTTTTATTCTTCTTCTTCGTTTGTCTTCGTGTTCATCATCCTTCGTAGTAAAAGTTACAATAGAGAATAGCGATAACATCAAATAGAAGAGTATAAAGAACCATGCTTGGCGTATTAGAGATAGACATTAAAGTAGGTAAATAGGTGTGTTAAGAGGACAATAAGATAATTACGATATCAATTATAATCGAATAAATAACATTCTCTCTCGCTTCGGTTCAAAGTGTGACTCCTTGCATCGTCAAACATTTTTCGACGATCGTTTAATCGCACGCTTTCTTTTCTTTTTCTCTTTTTTTTCCCCCGGTTTTCTTTTTTCGTCGTTTTTTTCTTTTTCTTTAAATACAGTAGTTTTGAGCACATTCCTCAGGTGTATAACCACGCTACACTTTCTTCGCCGAGTTGTACCAATATAATGTGGATTCTGTGACCCGCCATTTATTCGACATTCAAATCCGTGGCGTTGTAAATTAAGAAAAGAAAGAGGAGCTTCGTGTACCAGAAAAAGAAAAGAACGATAACGATGGTAACAATGAAAATACTGTACGCATAGGATCGATTACTTCTTTTTTTTTTTTTGTACTTCTCGTTTACCTTATGATTTTAATACTAAAGGTAGAGCACTTAAAACGATTCGCAATATTCTCTTTGGAACGATAGCTTAGGTAAACTTCCGTCTGTATTTTAATCCGTGTCGCTTTCGAACGAAACATTGTTCGTCGGACGTGAATTTTGTCTTCGTTAAAATTAATCCTTAAATCTGATTCAGAACGCTTTCGGGGTTCACGAGAGCTGGCAAGTACGTGTTCTTAAGATAAGAAATAAATTAAAAGAAAAAACAAGAAGGAAAATATTGTACTCTGTAAACGTAATCCGTTCCATTCACTTGATGTTACCTGTTAAACACGATTAATGGCAGTACAATATCGGTACAACTCACTAGTTGATGGCACGGGTCCGCCTATGTACAAATACATAATACCATATACCACATACCATTTAAATACATCACATATTTATCAATTTTTATTTTCGTTTGTTATATATATATTCTCCATATAGATATATAGATATATATATCATTCTTTTCTGTGACGTGGAGGGATTCGTTTGTACAATTCATGCATATCTTCGTTACGGTTTCATTGCTTCGTTTTTTTTTTTTTTTCGTGCCTTCCCTAAGTTCTGAGTAAGTAGCCTCCAGATTTTGATTTTCTTTACGTCATCACGCAATTTCAAATCCAGAGTCTTTGATACATTTTTTCATTCAAGAAATTAATGCAAGCTGATGTTCTGTTAAGTACATGATTCAAGTTTGAAAGTAAAAAGTAATCAGTTTTTATATTAAGTAGATTGTTCTTTATTATAATTTCAACATTAGTAATTTCAAGTTATTAATTATAATTTGAAAATTATTAATTTTGCGATATTGATAAAATTTTGATAGTTAGTGACTTCACTTTTTCGTTGTAATCTGAAAATTAGCAATTTTAGATTGTCGATTTTAGTTTATTGATTACTATTTGAAAATTAGTAATTTCCTGTTGTCCATTTCAAAATGTTAACTGTAATTTTACTTTATTAATCATTTATTGGAACTTAGCCATTTCAAGTCTTAAATTAAAATTAGAAAACTTGGAGCTTTATATTAGCATTAACATTTGAAAATTACAAACTGAGAGTGTATTATTTTCGTTATCAATAGCAATTTGAGTATTAGTAATTTTACGTTATCAATCATAATTAAAAATTTCCCAACTGAATGAGTATGAAATTTCTGAAATATAATCCTATTTAAATCTAAAAAGTTGAATAAAAATCTCAAAATTCACGACCATCGAAATGTTAATGTACACGAAATTTTCATCAAACTTTTCCAAAAATTTCGCATCCTCTGGATTTGATATCAATCTAACCCTCCGTTGTCATTAACCTCGAATACCCTCGAATCTCTAAGCCTGATTAAGAGTTAGATTACAATACGTACAATAAGAATTACATTAGTAGAAACTTAGTTTCTGTAACAAGTGTATTGTCTTAAATGATATGTCTGCTAATTTTGTTGCATACCACTGATGCGCCGAGCCTCGCCAGTCGGAGAATTCGTACAACAATTTCACGCCCCTTAAAATCAACTTATTTTTACACCATCGAATCGTCTAGGATCTTACGTAATTATTAATTAATCATACATTTCTAGGGTTAACGCGCGCCCGTATTCGCCCGCATGTATTCAGCTGGAGGCCATTACTCAGATTTTTCTTTTCCACTGGTTCCCTTTTCTTCTATACGGTTTACAAACAAGTACAATATCCACGTAATTAAGTATCTATACAAGTATCAATCAGAAAATAAGTACACACTCGGAAAAACACACCGTGGAACGTTCACAACGACCGAATACTGATTTGATTGATTTCTCATCAAAAACACGAGATTGATCAACATTAAAAATATATGTATATGTATATATATATGTATATATATTTACCTAAATGAAAACATGTGTGATCTGTTCGTACAATAAATAAATCGATCAGATGATTCGTGTGCGTTTAGATCGTTTTAATTCTTTTTTTTATATTTTTTTTTTATTTTTGGTCATACGTGCCTCTATATCGAACATTAATCTTCTTTTTTTTTGTTGCCTGCAAATGAACGATTCGCGTGTGGCCGGATTGTGAACAGCATGTTACACGTGTTTTTCTGAATTGAAAGATGATTGGAAATGGGGGAGCGGTCGAAGAAACACAATACGCACACAATCTGCACGCATACACACAAAGGACAGACGATTCTCTCGTAAATTCAGAATCCAACGAATCTCGTCGAATGTCGAACGTCAAACGGAACGCTTCGTTTCGTCTCTTCTGTCATGATTTTTTCATACTTTTCTGTTCGCGACGTCAAAACATTCCTCATCGCTCGCACGCGCGTCGTCCCGATGTCTAAAACAAGTGGAAGATTCGTAGCTGTCGCTTAAAACTTGGCAGAATTCTTTTTGAATGCAACTTTCTTTTTTTTTTTTCATCGGCCACTTGCATCTTTTCTGTTCTTTTTTCTTTTTTTCATCCATTTAACTCCCTCACTCTACGTATTGTATTTTTAGTTTTTACTTCGTTACACGTGAAAAGTTTAAAAAGTTAAAATGTATATTGTGATCTTTTTCCTCCTATTATTTTAATGGTAAAAGTTAATAAGAAGAAGAGCGTTAACAATAACAAGATCTTTAAGGTAAAGTGTTCAGGGGCGGCCGCGGTCGACGAAACGATCCTTGAGCGATTCGGATACTAAGTCGTGAAATTTTGATTGGAGCTCGCAGAAAGTTTCACCAAAAACGATGCTCTTGTGTATATTAATTGTCATCTTTTGTAATTTTGGTTTGTGAATAAATCACGCATTAGATTTACTGGTAATAAAATCATATATTGGATTTTCTGTGATCTCAGCATTGAACTAACCCTCGAAGTCTTCATTGATAAATTACCTTTAAACTAATACCCTCTATTTTAGATAGAACCATTATACAAAATGCTGGTAACGCAAATGAGTATTTAATTTCATTATTATACATACTAATATCATAAGAGTTTATTTAAATTAATAAACGAATAAGGTATTCCCAATGTTCGAAATTAATAGTTAATACGTGTTGGATAAAAGTTACTGCGAATAACCTGAAAATTCGATTTGATCAATATTTTCACTGCCACGTTAGAAACGTCAACGCATAGTCAGATACAAGATACTTCAGATTATTAAGTATACTAAGCGGCATTCTTTTTTTAATTCAAAAAACGACTTCTATACTTCGAATTATTCATACATCATTTCAGTGCCATTTAGTGTTTGCATTCTTCTTTCGATTGTTACCTATTTGATGAAATGAAGTTTTGTTAATTTTTTACTAATTACAGAATACAGAATTTCTTTCCAAAATGAATCCAAGAATGATAAATAAACAAGTTGTCTAATGTAAAAATGAATAGTTAATAAAATTATTAATTTATTCAACGAATTAGATTCCAAATTAAATAAGAAAGAAATATTTAAGAAAAACCCCGCCAACACGTTGAAAGTCACAGTTAAAAGATTAAGACAGATAATAATAATCACTGTTAAAAATGCGATTTGTCTTTTAATATTCCCTTTCTGTTTACTTTCTTATTTGCCTCTAATATTACTAATATGACAGAAATATTACTCTGTATTTTTTTTTTTTGTATAAAACTGTCATAGAGCTTACCGACACGACTTAAATATTGAAGTATAATAAATAAATAGAAGAAATTACAGTCCAATACGTAAATATTTTTAAATTTATGCCCACTGTCGAGTCGAATAACCGAAGATACCATACACACGAGAACATCGTCGCCCAGAGAATCCGGCGAGACGATAAAAAGTTGAAATTCGCCCAAGATTCTCGTCGCCGTGGCTCCCTTAGTTAGGTAGAAAATCAAGCCAAGTATATATACTTTACTCGTAATATAGATCCCTCCTAAAAACAACCTAAAACCTATCCTACGTGTTCTGCGTTAAAATCCATTCGAATTGTACATACAGACACTGACGTTTAGTTTAGAGACTATGTACAGACAATGTACACGTATTTTATGTACACATAGAGCCGCGATCGAACGATCCCGTTTAGTCGAACAATAATTCATCCTTTCGTTTCCATTCTCCATTTTTTTTTTTACTTGTTTGTTTCAAATAAACGTTTACCCAACCACGTGTGTTCGTGTATCGGTGCACGTTTCACGTACGTATTATATATACTCATGACTGTATGTATAATCACTATGTTACATCCGATCCGATCACGATCGACGAAGTGAAACTTGAACAACGTCTCTTTCTAGAGAGAATTATATCTTCGCCTAATCTACCTGAATCATCGTCAAATTACATCGATTCTGTTTATCATACATATGTATAATGTGTATATTTATATATTAAAATTTATTCAGACAAATATAGTTAATATGTATATATATATATTTTTTTTTCCTAAAGTAACAGAGGTAACAAAAATCGGGGGGAGTCTCAACAAATCTACGAACGCTTCTCTGACAAGGATCGCTTGATCGTTATTCTCGAGATTTCGAATAACGCTAACGTGATTTCTTTTTCTTTCATTTCTTTTTTTTTTTTTCACTAAAGTAGAACTAGCAGAGCGAACGGGGTCCGTCGTCTCTGTAACAGCAGAAGGACCAATCGACGAACCGTCCGACAAATCGTTCCGCTCGTTCAAAAAACAATCAACAAGAATTGTATCTCTAAGTTTCCCGAATCATTCGCGAAGGATATCCGAACGAAAGAACTTCCTTCTTCGTGGTTGGTCGATCGTACGGCTCGGCTCGTCGACAGATCCTTTCTGGACAATAAATTAAATAGAAACAGAATAGAGAGAAGAGAAGAAAATCGAAAGGAAACGATGATAAAACATTTAAAGGACGACAGAAGAAGCAACAGGTAACAATAATGTTCTTGCGTGGCACAATCCTGGGAACATTTCACGTGCGATTAGGTACATCGAGGATAATCGTTCGATATCACGCCAACTTTCTGGCGGATAACATTTACTCCATTATCTCAGCTAAGTCGCCATTCAACTTAACTCTATACGGTTGCGTTTGGATTGTTGCTCGTTGTCGAAGAGCCGCGCCCTACTTGGACGAGTCTCTTCTCTCTAGGCCATTGTACGTCGATGAAGAAGGTCCGTTTTGATCGATGAAGATCGAAACACACGAAGAAAACAGACAGGGAAGGGAAGCTTGCTCGTGTCAACTTCTGATGGACTTTGTCGTAAGGGCTCTTCCGGGTTAACCCTGGCTGTATCCTTTTTGAACGGAGCTTCGCCTACTTACGGGCTACGGTACCCTGTCGTCGTGCACCCTATGGATAGGAAACTGTTTCGTGGACGACGATAGAGGCGATCTTAGGTTGGTCTGGCAGAGAACCGATCATCTTGGAACTATCTCTAGCGTGGAAGAATTTAAGAGGCTCGGCTCAGTAGACCAGCTTCTTCTTCTTCCTTTAGGCTCGACGCCTGTTTACAAATGCTTCTTTTTCTCTTTCCTACCGTACCGTTTTACAGCCTTCGTTAAGGTAACTTTAGTTGGACCGGCTGGACGTTGTCCTATGGTGGCCTGAGCCGTGTCGGGTTGTGCCATAAATGGGCTGGCTTTTGGGCGCCGGTGTCGCTGTTACTGGGAGGCAGTTGCTGCTGATTCAAGTCTTGGGCCTGTGGTGATTGCTGTTGCTGCTGCAGTTGTTGCTGTTGTTGTTGTTGCTGTGGAGGTGGTTGTTGCGATTGCTGTTGACGTTGACTGGGCTGCTGAGACTGCTGCACCTTCGACTGCTGCTGAACGGGCCTTTTAGATTCCTGACCCGTTGAATCGGGCGAGGGTACCGGCCTGTGCGATTTCATGTGCGCGCTTCTGCTTTTCACTTTGTTGAAAACTCTGCAATGCAAGTCGAACACACCAGTCAGACGAACGATCGGAACGACAGGGATGATACTTTCGAACGTGGCATACAGACTATGCGATGGATTCTTTTTACGGGGTGAAACTGGTAATGCTGCAGAGAAGAAGTGAATTTAAAAAGACCTGGTTGCTGATGAAGTTCAATTTTCAGGATTTTGAATTTTGAGGAGATTCAAATTAATTGTTTCGGATGATTTGTAATGTAGAAATGGGTAGATTTAAATTTGTATTAATTAATTTAGCCATTAAAGTTATGATGGTTTTGACATTCTTCTTTTTTTCCAAAACTATGAATTCTGCAAGAAATTATTACTGATGTATACCACGAATTATTAAGGTTTGCATACATCAATATATATATTAATTTCTTTTTATTAATAAGCAAATATTTTGAAAAATACAAAAATTCAAACTATTTGTAATTTATGATATTTCACTTGATTCGTAGGGAGTTAATTCGAATACCGCTTCCCTTGATTAATAATCAATAAATAATCCTATGATAAAAAAAATGCAAAAGTTGCAAATTTGAAAGGCGATGATGCATACACGTATGTTTCGTCCTGAAAGAAGTACAATTTATGAATTTTCTTCGAATATGAAAACTTTATTTAAAGCTTCAATAATTTATCATCATAATTGAATTAAATTCCAAATTACTTCTAAAAAAGAAAGTTGAATCAAAGTTATATCACAGGTAAAGTTGAGTAGTATAGGCCATTACTTAAAAATATTAATATTAAATAATTCTTAAAAATATCATGATCTTTCAGAACTTATATTATATTAAAAATTTAATGAGTCTATGTCTGATAAGCATCTATCTAAACAGTTTTCATAAATATTTTAAAAAGAAAAGCAGTTGAAAAACGGGATTTAATTATCTTCTGTAGCCTTAATAAATTTGTCCTCAAAGAGACTAACTCTCTTTCTGAAATAAGATAGCTGCGTGAACAAATAACAATTTGTTAAAAAAGAAATACTTGGGTCCAGGGGAATATTTTCTTGAACGACGAAAATCAGCAACTTTCTTTTATCAAACTTTGTCGATGTTCCAGGTCTTCTTAAATTCACGTCCCCTTAATACGTTCTCCTTTTAGTGCATATTAAAATAATGTTTCTTTTTCTTTTGTTGTATAACATTTAGCGCAAGTTCTGTATGTCTGTACATATTTGTTCGAAGGATATTTAATAATGGATTGGATATTTACAATTCTAATCACAACGACGTATGAACACTGACAATGAGTTAATTAATGACGGATCATGCGTGTGATGTGCTGTTACATTAATTGACGACTCTATATGATAATGCAGGCATTTTAAATATTTATCACCGGAATCTATATAACTGGGATCGTTACTATTCAAACGAATGAAACTGAGGGTTGAGCAGACCGTGAAATGATGGCAACGTAAATGAAATAAAAACAAAATATCAAAATAACAAGTGTTTATCGCTAAAAATATACTACTGATACTGTCCTTTTTATACAGTTAAATATAGAAACAGATTTAATTCTATATTCTCTATTTCAGACGTATAACGATAATTTTTAAACACTTTGTAAAAGTAAAAAATAATCAGTTCATTCTTTGAATGTACATGACAAGAAATACATTTTCTTTCGATCAAAATATTAAGATTTCTCGGTATAAACATTCAAGCAATTACATCGAATTAATTTCACAACACAAATGTAGCACATATTTTAACAAAAGCGTATGTTGAAAACAATGAAAAATTATATAAACAGAGAGGAACGAAACGGAAAAATATTCGATGCTTTAACTCTACGATACTTTCTGTTAAAGGAAATATACAAAGCAATTTGTATGTCGATAATAATACATTGATTTATTCGAATGTATCCAACTTGCTGCTACGGTATAATTGTTCGTTAATTCATGTTAATGCATGTACTATTGAATATTAATTAAAAAGCTATGGTAATTGCGCCAGCAGCAAACAGGATATCAAGCATCGCCATGAGTCGTTATGTGATGGTATTGTTTGTTACCTGGCTCGTTAATGAATATCAACAATCTTATTTCATTTCAATTTGATATAAATCATAAATATTTGAGTTAATCAATTATCGATGATTTTTTGTATCTGGAGATCGAATCTATGGCACTGATTATAATTGTAGCTACTTTTTTAAAATAGTTATAGTCATAAGTAATTTGGTTGTATATCAAATAATTGACATTTCATGACAGAAATGTGTTGCAAAATAGCACTTACACTACATGGATTTAAAGTTTGAGGCATGTAGAATGTCAGTACATAAGCGTTCTGTTAATATTTTTAATAAAAAAATGATTATTTGTTATAACATGACAAATTTTAATTTGGGATGGATTATTAAAATATATTCAATTGCGGGGTATGAAAACGTTTAATTTTTAATAATTTGTGTCTCTTTCCTCTTACTACCTATTTGCACTAACTTTCGTTTATATTAAAAAGCACTATGTTGAAAATAATAAGTTTTAGTTTACTTGGGAATGAATGGAATAAATTCCTAATCCAGATATTATCAATCATGATGGTAGAAATACGAAAAATATAAACATTTTGTATTATAAAAATACCACGATTTTACTTATAAAACTGGGGTAACTCCAGTTTATTTCAATATAATTTTATATTGTTTCAGATTGTTTTGGTTTACAAATTAAACATCTCCAAAATATTTAATTAACACTGGAACTACCGACATTTGACATATACTGACTTTGAAGTGGAAAACAAAATAGAAATATAAATAAATAAAGAATGTAATATTCTTTATCCTGATAAAAATTGACACACATTTTAATAAAAGCATCGTGATCAATTTTGTGATATAATTTAAGAAACCCTCAACCAGTCATTTCGACTGGTTCGGTAATTCTAGTGTTGATGAGAAAAAAGAAATGGGAGTTGCTCCATTTCATAATAAACAAATTAAATATAAAAAAAAAGTATCAATCAAGTAGCATAGATTCTATCCCCCAAAGTCTGCAGAATGAAAGTTCTAAATCAATTGTTCGCCTTGATATTCACCAACATCCGCATCAACACACGTGAAATCGAAACTAGAGGCTACAGACAGAGAACGTGTGCAACAAAAGCCGTTGTTCTCGATCTGGAAGCGTAATGTGTTTCGTTAATCATTGTGTTGGATGCCGGTACTTGCCCGCCTCGTACCGATGTGTTCGAACGCGCAATTTTATTCACTTTTCTACTCGTGTGTTTCGATGGTCGAACGATCGTCGTTTCTTTTTGTGTTTGAAACGGATAATTTAGATTAGAGATTGGAGACTTACTTCCCGCAAATCTTGCAGGGGTAGTGAAGTGGGGTGGGCACGGGTAGTTGTTGCTCAGAACTAGTGTGAGTTTGTGAGTTGGTGTTGACTGTGGCGTGGCCGGTATTGCCGGTTTGGGCGGTTTGGGTGCTTCCGGCCATCGTTACTGTTACGCTTCCGCTAAAGCTCTGACAACACAAAGAAACACAAAGCCAAAATAAACAACACAAACAAACAACAACGACGACGAGAACGACGACGACGACGACGACGACGACGGCGACGATTGCGGCGGCGACGACGACGACGACGGCGACAGAGATATGTGAACAGATCACGCAGAAAAAAAAAAAGAAAAAAATAAGAAACGCACAACGCGTTCGTTCTTTGTGAGATAATGAAAGCGTGAAAGAGTAGAAACGACAGATTCAACAAACAAATCACATGCGACACTTAAACGTTCAGACGTACACTATCGCTCGAAAGTCTTGGGACATTTATTATAATAAATATCACATGAATTAGGAATAAGAATGATCAAATTGTTATGTTTAGGCATTTTTAACACTTTGACGGTCATAAGTTTCATGAAATTTATGATCTTAATTAGGAATTTTAGTTGTCTTCTAAATGGAGCATACTAATACGGTTGTATGGGGTTGGTCAAAAAATATTATAATTCATTCAAACGATTTATAGAACATTTTGATCCACATAACTGCTACATTGTATAAAAACGGAATCAAAAAAGTAATAAGTGTGAAAATCATGAATACATAACAACGACCATCAAAGTGTTAATCGAAGTGTGGTGATGTGTTATAAAAAATAAGATAGTTTAGTCTTCTTTCCTGCTTTATTAAGCTTACAATTGCTTAATAAATTTTAATGACGTTTTTGACTTAATCGTTAATAAGAAACAGAAGGAAGACTAAGCATTTCTATTTTTTATTGTATCGTTATGAAATATAGAACAATTGTTAAGTTGTCTCATATTTCGTGTGTATGTAATGATGAAGACATGCAGTTGATGATGCGCTAAAAATCGTGTCTTAAATTATACCAGGGATACGCAAACGTTCCTATTCGTTCCAAGGTGATATTTTATTAATGATACAATATTTTTCGTGAAAATAGTTTCTTTCGTTATCGTTTCATATTTTGTCCCTTTCAAGAGAAAAAAGAAAGATCTATGCTTTCATTATTGGTATTAACGCTTTATCTATCGGAAACCTATCAACAGACTTACTAATACTATCAATCGTTAACTAAAAACCGATTGGTAAACCTCTGATTATTAGTTTTTCGTTTATAACAATTCTCGCAATCGAGAATAAATTGAAACTAGAAGTTAGCCCCTTTAATTTTTAATTATCATCAAGTTTAAAGTAGTAGGGGATATTTTATTATGCTAGAGCGGTAGATAATGTGTTAATAAATAATTCACAAGTAAACAAGGGTTATCAATTATTGACAGTCTCCTGTATTTACGCGAATTAACCAATGTATTAATATAATAACAACAAATAAATATTGCAAATTTTTGCGTATCCCTGATACAACAGGTACATAATTAATATTCAAGTGTGAAGTGGCTTGCAATTAAATCGTAAGTCAAGGAATTAGTTCTCGAATGGTTGTTCCTACATTCAAATAACAGAATTAATTTTCATATTAATTAATTTGTTATGCATCGATCACGTTATTGAATTACGGTCTATACTGATTCTGCTATTATTCGAGCAAAAGATTCCACGTTTCTATGTATTTTATTTTAAAATTCTATTTATTGTAAAATTGAAATTATATTATACCAAAATTCCACGTATCAAGTTGGTATAAAATAAATCAAATTCTTCTTGCGAAGTAAGCAGCATTAGGTAATATAATAACAAGCTTTCTACTTTTCTTTTTCTTTTAATGACAAGTGTTCTGAGACTTTTGAGCGATAGTGCATGTACGCATGTTAAGTGGTTTCAATACGCGCTGTACGTATACACGAAGCACGATTCCATTTTTCATCTGAGTTTACATATTTGTTTGATTAACTAACAATATCAGAATAAAAGTTCCCATATACTAGGAAAACAATATTAAAAGAAATTTTCTAATATTTAGGAGGTGAATACAAAAAAAAAAAAGAGATCCAAAGCAAAATTTCAATTATTTCACTGACTCAATCTCAGAGAGTTTGTACAATTCGTTAATTTCATGTAAAGTTTAAAGCAAATAAAAAATATTTGAATTTGAATTATAAATGACTGCAGAAAAGTGCCCAATTATGCTACATTTTTTATGCCTCCATATTTCTATTTCTCCATTTGATTTAGAAACTAAATCATTATTAACGTTCAGTAGTACAATCAGTGTAATAAAACGACAAAATATTCATAATTAACGCAGACTATTCAATGATTTCGTGCTTGGTGTTCATCGATAAGTAGATACAAAGATAAGTAGTAGTCTCGATAATTATCTAGACAGTAACACTCAACGATCGATCTATGCTTTCTTTCCTTGAAAAAAGAAAAAAAAAATAGAAAGAAAGAGTAAATATGTTAAAACGATTAATATTATTAGATGAACGTATAATCCTAGTCAAAAAAAGAAGCAGCGACATTGAGTTACGATCAGCAGCTAACGAACTTCGTTACTTCTTTTATTGTCCTTTAGATCAATAAAGTCGCAATACATCGATTCGTATAATTCACCGTTTTCTATTCTTTTGTATAAATAAAGCTTGTATGTAATAAACAGGGTACAAAGAGTGTTACAGATAGGTGTACTCACATCAGGGCAATCGTATGCAAATAATCTCAGTTCTCCGTCGCTGGTGGTTAAGGTGGCCGAGTTTTCTCTCTCGTTTGTCTGTAACTGTGGGAAAGATTAATTGTAATTCAATGATTAAACTATGCACTAGGTCCTATAGCAATAAAAAATGATTAATAATCAAGGAATTCAAGATACAGCTTCAGAAAATCTAAAATTAATGAAAATCATTGATTACTAAAGTCACGATTTGTTAATATATAATATTTTGCGTCAAAATATTCAAATACGTGGATGATTATTTCAATCCTTTGATTGCGGCGTGCTTATAAAAAAGGTATACAAAATTTCTTAAGTTAAGTTAAATTGTTACTCGAAAGCTTAACATTTAACTGGGCGTATATATACGCCTTTCCGTACCCAAAGGGTGAATTGGAAATTTTAATAAACATTTCTATAACAAACAAAGCCACGAGGGTGACTAATTTGAATCTAATACAAAAAGTTAATTTTAAAGAAAATTTGTGGTCAATAATTTTTGTTTGCCTGTATGACCTACTTATCTAATTGTAAAATAAACAGTTACAGCATTTACTATAATTATAGTATAATTATAAGTAAATATTTACATTAAATATCTATTTGCACATATTTTTGTTTATTTGATCCAATTTCCAAAGAGTTATCCTGTTCTTAAAGGGTATCCACTTCCTTCACGTCCTCAACGACCACCTCTTTTCGCCGGACGTTAAACCCGGACCACCATAAATCCAAACTCCGCAAAGCCTTAAGTTAAACCTAATTGAAAAGTCGATGGTCGAACGCTGTTGGACTCACCAAGGTGCGCTGGAGAATCGATTTGTCCTCGCTGAAGTCCATCTCCGTGACAGAGGCGATGGCGTCGCGAAGTTCCCTGGTGTCCTTGCAATCCTTGCTCTCTGTCTTAATCTTTGGTTTGCCATGGCGAACGCGCAGCCTCTTGTACTCGTCCGGACAGAGCCTCTTCCACAGGTAATAGAATTGCACGCATTGTTTCGCCGACTTGCCAGCCACGTCCCGTGAGATCGCCGAGAAGTCCTTGTTGTACTTCAACAGACCCTGATAGAACACGTCCATTTCCTGCGACGTCCATCGGTCCGATTCGTGGCACTCATAACTCAGCAACGGATGTTCAACCGGCAATAAGGGTGTTGGTCGCATCAGCTTCAACATCGCCTCCTGAAATTACGATTGATCAATCGAATCTTGTTCAATCTTGTCAGATTAAGGGCGAAGACGTTGTCGTGTTCGTACGAATTCTTATTTGAGATATATCTTCAGATTCAAGATTTTATTAACCCTTAACGATCATGGTTAAGAAACTGAAAATTAACGCAATTGTAATTTTGAAATAACGTGTGAAATTTCTGTCCCAATACCCAATTGAAATTTACACATACCGTTACGAGTAAATTATAGTCTGATATAATCAATATCGTGTCTTGGAATCTTTTTGGAATTTAGTAATATAAATTCATCATCTTTTCTCACGAACGCAGAAAGTTATTTAAAATTCTTCATTTGTTTCTCAGAAAAAATACTGTTGGGAATTCGTCATAATAGTTAAGGTTGAATATTGCTTTAAATTATGATGTAATTAAAATTAATATGACTCAAAGCATTAACAATAATTTAACGAAGTGTATACTGTATTTCCTTGACTTGTGCGTGCAATTTTGTAACGTTTAAACCCGAACGTGTTCGAAGTTGCTTCGGAAGGAAAAAAATTGTGCTAATAGTAGAATGAAATTCAAAGAACCGTACATGAATGTTTCCTCTGCACATGTGCAGCAGATGAAGAGCGTACTCTTTGTTTCTTCCCCCGCCAGGCACCGCGGCGCAGCATGCAAATTGCAGATACATCTCCACTGAAACAGAAAAATTTCTCTTTGAAGTACAGATTATTCGTGTGTACGCGCCGTTTCAATAAATGCACCTGGGATCCGACTCAATAATCTGCAATTAGAGCTTAAATTGTTATAAAACTGATTCGTTTACCTTATGCCGACTTATACTACTTGCATTGGTAGGATCAATAGAGTATACTACTTAAATAATTTCCATGCCATTCTATTTCTATTACCCTTAATTTTCTACCCTAGCCAGTAATTTGTAACAAACATTTTTATTGCAAACTTTTAAGAATGGTATTTAATTTATTTTTATTTTTGTGTTCAGTCGTGTATCTATCTGGCATTAAATGTCGTGCCTTCGGCTTCCTAAATCATTCAAATTTTTTCGAAATAATCGTTTGGCATTGAAATATTATTTGCGGACAAACAATTTTGTAAATAATCAAATAACGTAGATTTTTTAGCGTTAGGATGGTTGTACTGAAATTTATAGCAGCAATTGTTTAGTGCTTATCAAATAACGGAATGGACCGAGAAAATTTCTCAATTTCTCTTGTAGTTTCACCGGTACAAACGAAATTGTAACATCGGCTTGTATCGTGTACCGCGAATTGCAACATTGAAAACGTTTTATCCATTACCGGCCCCTGTTTTAGTATGCATCGCATTTATGCAAAAATAATTTGCTTATTCGTTCAATGTTTGATGCACGAACGATCGATGAAAATACAATGGGGCCTCGATAATAGTGGGCGAGATAAAATGGAAAAATCATGTTTCACGAATGAATAACTATTATGCTGTGGTACGATCAGTTCCTTATAAATCTATACACAATTTATCTAAATAAATCAGTTCCTGCTTCATTTAATTATTCACTGAAAAATACACTTAAACTCCGAAACTTCCAAGAGAAAAGACGGAATTGGAATTCAGGACCGCGTAACATAATTTCCCTCTGTTTACACGGTTAAACGCAGGGGATGTTCCCATTTATAATGATTCCTGTTTCACGTCGATATAACTTCCGGTTCCCGGGATATCGTCGTTGAAAGCGAACCATAGTTTCGAGTGTCTCTATATTTGTCTTCTCGCTCGTACGTCGCTGACCTACCACAAGTATCGCGCGTGTGTGTTGGTTGGCGATTGTGTTAGAACGTTTTATCTCACTGCTATTACTAATAGTATCACTTACGACGTGCGTATTTCCTAGAAAAAAAGAAATGGGTCACGACATTTCCGGATACTTCGATTGATGCGTTCATCGTGTCGCCACAATCTTCAGCCTTGCATCTCGGGAACCAATCGAGTTAACGACGAGAAACAAAGTTCGATTTTTAGAGCACGTCTTTACCTATTTCTGCAGTGTACACACAATTATTATTTATCGTTCCTTTCAGGTGCATTTTGCATTTAAAGTTTACCCTGTGTTCAGTACTTTTGGGAAACTTATAACAATTCTATAGGCAGTGTTGGTTACGATTTACGGGGGAAAATAAATAGTCAATTGGTTGCTTTTAATAGACAACGTGTTATGTAACGTTATCAACAATGTAGATCTACATATTCCGAAACATTAGGGATTTTTAACGAGAGATTCTTTATGAGAAATCAGTATATTAATGGGCATAGAATTATAGATAAATTATATAAAGTATATTAAAAATATAAATACCACCTGACAAAATTTATAGTGGCTTTAGTGTGTTATAGGTTAGACTTTCTTTTAGATTCCCGTAAAATTCCTCTAGAAATCAAAACCAACCAAGAGAACGTTTACCTCGATTATTTTCAATCGACTATTTACAGACGAAACTAATTACTCTTCTGAATACTCACGTTCGTTGTTCGTCAGCACGTTATTTATACCAGGATCCCACAGCAGATGATCAGCCTCCGGTTCTCCCTTTCCTCTGTCCCCGTCGCTGCCCACGGGTGGTATCGTCGCCTGGTATCTCGTCCCGATGTTGATCCTAGGCGGTGGTCCATCGTTCCCTTGAGAATCGTCCGAGCTGAAATCGGAGTCTCTCTCGTACTGATGTAACCTCGCGTACAGTCCAGGCCCAGAACGGGACGGGTCCAAAATGGGCGGCGGCGTGTAGCTGCTGTCCCAATGTCGATCGCAAGCCTTTCGCAATCTCGACGGGTATGAATGACTCGCGTACAAATTTCCATCCATACGCGGCCTCTTTCTACACTGTCTGACCGGACTGCCAGCAGGAACATTGCTGGGATTAAGGAACACGTCTTCGTCGAGAAGCTCCTCCTTGATTTGTTCTACCGGGATCGGCAGACTGCTTCCGCTGGGCGTTTTCTGTCTGAAGGTACAGTTCTTGGTCGGGTTCGTGTGTATAAGAAACTTGGCCGGATTCACCAGCTGCTGTTGATTGAATTGGCCAGCGTTGTATTGATGGTTGGTGTGCACGTTTAGGCCGAGGTTCACGGTGACGGGCTCCACTTTGGGCGTAGCCAGCCGCATCTCTTTCTTGAAGGTGAGCGCCGGGCTCAAAGAGCCCGTCTGGACCAGCACGTTCGTCTTCTGCAGTCCGGCAGTCTGGATCAGCTTGAACTCGCCGTTGTTGTCCACCACGATCCCCGCCAGGCTACCGTTGCCCAGACCGAAGTCCACCAAGTTCTGGCTGGCGATGAACTTGTACGATTGAAACTCGAACCGCCTTCGACCGGCCGTGGTGAAGTCCTTCGGGGTCGAGGACAACAACGGATCCTCCGAGTTGGGCATCATCTGGCTCTGCAGAGCGTGATGAGGCGACACAGGGAAGCTTGTGCCGGTGAACGACACCGGTCCCGGAGACGATACCGAGGACGGCGGCAAGGATGATAACGGCGACGGTGCTGGGGTCGCGGACAAAGGACTTGGCAGTGGCGAGTGCGGATTCGGCGAGCCGGAACCGTACAGATCCGCGTCCGCTTCGGACTCGCCTGGCAACACTTCGCTCAGAGCTTCCTCCACGGCAGCCGCCGAGGACATGGTGGTCGTGTAGAAAGCCGCAGACAAAGGCGACGACACCTGTCGTACGCTTTCTGGATCCTCTTGCGGGCTCAACAGAGGAAAGCTACCTGTCAGCAGACCCTCTTGGCTGGCCGGGGGTGTTGGATATGTGAAACTGGGACTGTCGTGTCTGGTTAAGGGTGACGGTAACGGGGATTGTGCGGGCATGGTGTGCGGGCTTTCTGTGTACTGAGCACCGTAAGTACTGAATTCGGCCAGTGAATCTGGTAACGGAGAGTTGACCAACGCCTGGAGGTCCGGGTTGACCGTGTGCTGCGACGAGTATCGATCCTCCAGAGTGATGTCCTGTAGCTGCTCCGTGGACTGTTCTTGCAGCAGACTCGCTGTCTGAAACTGAACGGTTCGGTCGATTTTAGTTCAAGCCTCCTTGTGCTGTTTTTATCGTTAATCTCTCGCTGGAAAACTTTGACGTGGTTCTAACTCATTCGCATCATTGCAACTGAAGCACGAGGGTTTTAACTTCCAGAATTCAATATACCTTTTTCGACAGCACATGACTTCGTGATAAGTTAAGTTATAGATTGCTCCTCCTTGCGAGAATCGTTAGTTAAACATTTAATTGGCAAAGGAGCGGAACGATTCTCGATGGAAAGTTCACGGAACGGAGGGGTTCTAGCAACGGCTACTGGCATTAGGATGGAATGTCTGGTATCTGCGGGTCAGACATTAACGAGACCCGCTAGAGAACGAGGGACGCAAGATATCCGACGGATAGCAAGAGGAGAGAGAAAGCGCATCCGGCGCTTTTCAAACGGCACAAAGCGGCATTGCAGGCATCGCTGGTCGGTGCAGTCAGTGCCAACTACTTAGATAATTCGCCTTATTAAATTCTACGCCCGGAGAGGCGGCCACGCTCGTGACGTAATTGAAACTAAAGCGTTTTCAGCGCTTCACGCGGAATGAATAATGAGACGCCGGGACTAATTAGACCGTCAAAGGTCCCGAGATATTGTGTCTTAACATGGGCGACGAAAATGCGAATTCCTTCGTTCCTTTTTCGCCTCGACGCCCTCACTTAACCCGGCTCTCGACGGGACTGCGACTTTGAAACTCATTTTGAAACGGGATGAATTAGGAGAGGATCTTCTCTCTTTTCATCTTTGATAACGATTCTTCATTTCAATGACTGTAGGACTGTAAAAACGCAGCTCTCAAATAATTTACGATTAAGGTCCTCATGGTTTGCAGGTTTTAAATGTTTGAACGAAGAGAAAAGGAAACGAAGACTTTACACCGGAGGAAGAGAGTTTAGCGTGGATCCAAAAATCAAAGGGAAAACAGCATACTTAGTTTAATAAACTATGTATTAATTTATCCAATTAATCAATGACTAAAACAATAAGTTGAAAGCAATGCACTTCACTCACAGATGCATCAGTTTTTCCAAAGTTATCAACAAAAATCATAGAAACATGATTTAGCATACAGATTTCAATTTTATGAAGTTATTTGATTTAAAAAGTGGATTTATTGACAAATAACACTATGCATTCTCACCTGAAGAGAATCTAACTGGGTAGCATGAAGCAAAACACTGTCAGGAACGGCGGTGACTTGTTGGAACACTTCATCCTGAAGACTTGGACTAAAATAGCCACCATCTTCGGAATAACCTGTCATCGAGAAACTATCGGTAACTGTAGGTTGTGCTTGAGGCTGATTGTTTTGTTGCTGTTGCTGCTGTTGTTGCTGTTGTTGTTGCTGCTGTTGTTGTTGTTGCTGCTGCTGCTGATTGTTCGTCGACTGAACCGACGGTTGATACGTCAAGTGCAATCTTTGTCCAGGATCAGAAGTTGTTCTTTTCACAGCCATCTTAGTGCCCTGTAATTAACATTTCATTTCATTTCAATATACAATTCTACTGTTCATTAAAAAATAATTTTAGTAGAAAATAAATACAAAGAAATTGACTACTAAAAGAATAAAATTTTAAATATAAATTAAAGTTCCTTATGATAAGTGTCCATGAAATAATGATTAGAACATTAATAATTACAAAATTTCTGCTTCGATCATTTCTAAGCTAATAAAATAACATTTCGATGAGATTTAAGAAAAAAAATTTACCTTCAAAATGATGTCAGCTAGCGCCTGCGCCTGTGCCTGGGTCTGCGCCTCCTGCAGCTGTTTCTGCACGGTCGCGTGGCCAGACACGGTGACGTTGGGCTGCCGGAAATGTTCGCCGTCCGAAAGTCTGCGGACCTTGTCCGCGGAAGCCAACGGCGGCGGTGCCGGCACTGCGAAATTCGTTTTGCCGGAAATCTGAGACCCATTGTCTGCCTGCGTGGTGAAAACCGTCATATTCGCACGGGGTTGTTGATTAGTGCTCGTGTCTGCTGCTGCAATGAAACAAAATCGATTCGTGATAATATAAAAAACTGCAATCTCGAAACATGTTTTCATATAATCCCTCGACTGCCAAGTCCATACATTTACTGATGATAAATCAACTGTTCCAGAAATTTATCATCCATTTCATGAATATTAATTATACTTACTTAATCATACATAATACCATTAACCATTTGTGTGAACAACTAATAAGATGAAATTTTAATTAATAACTTCATTCGCAATGATTATTTCTTTTGTTTAATAGAAAGTATTTCGACGTATTTTAATTATCATAAAAGAAAGTCTCTGACGTTATCAATGGATGCTTTTCGACAAGTACAAAAGTTTATTTTACATAATTTTCAGAGCAAACGATCAAATGAGTAGCAATTCACCCAGTTTATAAATTACTTCGACGAGATTCCGCACCAGTCCCGTTTCATTAAATCAACACGCAAAGTATTAACAAAGGTAACCGAATCTCCTGGAATTAAAATATCTATTGAAGTGCAAATATTAATTTTCACCGGTATCGTAAATGCAAGTAACGTTGGCCGATCCGTTTGAATCCCTCCCCCCGTCCATTGCGCTATCATTAAACAATATTTCAATAAATTCAAATTGGAATAAACACGACTATTTACTTTATTTTCGCAGTTTAATTTCCTGCGAACTCGATGTATACGCATAACCTGCAATCCCGCTCGTCGATAAAACGCACCAATCACGACGCATGCTTCACAGGGTGTTTTCCTCTTTTTATATTTTATTTCAAATCATCGATTGATATTCTGCAATTAAGGAAACGCAATATTGGTTTAATTAACAAACGAAAGTTGAGTCGATCTGATCCCAAATTATGTTATAATTTGGAACTTTTTCATATCCTTGGTTAATAATTTCTTCGACGAAGATTAAAATTTAGAGAATTGATTTCTTGTCATTTGAAATTGTTCAGCACTGGTATATGACGTGTATGATACGTTCCAGTTCTAAATCTTTTAAATAATTTTTTCTTGACATCAGGAATATTTGAAAGAAAATGATATATGTTATTAGAAATATATTGTTTATGTAAGCTAGAAAATAGTGAATTCAATTTGAGAAATGAAACGATTGCATCCTTAGTGATCGCAGTTATAACGTGTCTGACTATGTATGATCATTTTCACTGTGACGATCAATATACTAATATTTAATATAGTATAAGTATAAGTAAATAATTAGATGAATAAAATATTATAGTAATTATAGTAATTCAAGGAAATAAACTGAACAAATTTTCAATTACAATTGAAAATTGAAAATTGATTTTATTATTTCTATTATTCATAATTCCAAGTATCTATTACAAGAATTTCTAATTAAGAATATAAAATAATTGTTAATAATACGAGTATCACCTACATATATATAATATATTAGATTAACAACTAAATTCACAGCCTTCGCGTTTTCTCCTTTGCGAGATTGTTCATTAAAATTTAACAAATAACGATTTTTAGTCAAAACGTGCACTATTTGAACGAATAACCTTTTGCTATATTTTCTCTGCTCTACGTTGGAATGCGAGAGATTCTGAAACAAAATGCATGGAATGGCCACGAAATGAATCGTCATACCAATAAAAGACGTGTAGGAAGCGAGGCAATTTTTTCTAAAACAAAAAGCAGATTTACTCCGTTTCTGAAATAGACGGCTCGCACGGTGCTCCCTTGAAACGTTCATTACGTACGCCTGTCCAATAAAGTCCCGCGAACTAATCATTCATTCGCGTCTTTCATTGGTTGTCACGCGATATCCATGGCGCATAATGCGTTCGTGTTCGATTGAAACGCGTACCGCGTCGAAGGGAACTGGATTCGAGTCATTCATTCGAATCATTCGGTTGTACACGAGCTCACGCGGACACGTTCTCTGTTTTCAGCTAGCTCGTTTCATTTTTTCCCCTTCCCCGGCCGGGATAAACACCGACACGAACCGAGGGAGAGAGAAAGCGAGAGAGAAAGAGAGGGAGGGGCACCAGGATACAGGGATAAAAGGATCCTTTGTTGCGACGCAGTTCGTTCGTCCTTCGACAAGAGACACGCAATTCGCTGCCCCTTTTCCATCCGGTGGTTCTTTTTTTTTTTCTGTGCGACCAATCGGAGGGAAGAGCGGAGTGCAGAATTACGAACTGTTATGCCTTTTAATTAATCGATATCCAGTTCTTCTGTAACCCAAAGGCGGTACCTGCGGCGGAACGAACCTCGAACACTGTAAAGCGATTTGTTCGATGATTAAAGTGGTAATTAGACTGGTGATTCGACGAGACATATCACATATTCTACGTATCAATCAAGAACAATTACAAGTCGATAGCAAGTGGTGATAATTCCAAGTTCTTTTTGTAATTCAATACAAATTCGCACAAAGACTTCGATGAAAGAGTGGTGTAAAAGAAAAGAAACAGAAACGATACACTATATTGTCGTTTTGTAATTTAATAGATGTTTGGTACGAAAAAATTTATAATTAATATGAAGTTTGGACGAATATATAATTTTTAGATATTTTTTGGAATTATATATTTAACGATAACAACCCCTGAGTGCCTTTACAGTATTTCATCAGAAGAAATAGCGTCCTATTAACTATAACCATAGTTAGCGATAAAGCGTCAGCCATTTTGGAATATTCTACACATTCTACACAAGTATTTATACTTTATATACAATGTGAAATGTTATAAGTGCATAAACGTTCACGGTTTATTGATAACAGACGGCTAAACAAGAGTCTAATATGAAATTGAAGAAATCAGTGAAACAAGTCGATAAATAGTCAGACAAAGTGGTTCAAAATTGTACAGGCCAGTGCACGCATAAAAAATCATAAAGAAATTATAAAATATGTTATTCATCTTTTAAATGATATTATATTTACAGACCCGAATGAAATCAGTGGAACATATCAACGTGGTATCGGACGAAAGACAGTGAATCTTCCAAAAAAGAACAAATCGTAAACATACCATGGAATATATTATTTATCTTTGAAAAACCTGACATATTTCAAATAATAACATATTTATGAGAATTCTATGAACCTGAAAGACATCAGTGGAATATATCTACGTGGCATTAGGCGAAGGGCAATTTTAAAAACGATCGAAAGCAAACTGTTTGACCAGAAAGCTATCAGCGATAAATAACTTTGGTGATTTCACATCCTTTGACTCCGTTCGGCACGATTAATTCAGGAGAAATAAGGAGAAAAAGAGCGACGAGCAAATGCAGCAAAGCGTCCCGTTCGTTTTGGCTCGTCTGGCTCCTGCGTATTGATCGATATTACAACGTTAATATGAATTAATCGTATTACCGGTTCAGCGAGCGTGCTTGCCCGGTAAATTCCTCGATTTACGGGGAATAAATTACGAGGTCTTCTTAACGAGCGTTTCTTCCGTCGTTTCGTTTGTGCGTTCCTTAATCCGCCCTTTCACGATCGCACAAACCTGAAACGTAATAATCTTCGGACAGGGTAAAAGATCTTATTATGTGCAAAACTTCGCCGCCGACGGAATATTCGCGATTATTTGAGTTTTAAAAACGAACTACACGGTAACAGGCTTAAGTAAGGAACGCTTCAAAGAATGATGAAAATAATTTTCGCCCGGACTACCCTTTACACCGGACGCTCTTTACATTTCGCATTAATTGATGCGAAGAAATGCAAAACTGAAATCGTAGAAATTTAAATTATCTGGCAGAAAATTTCTTCCGCTTACTCTGGAGCGTGTAAAATGTTTTCCTTTGGATGGGTTAAGCCACGCGAAATGAATCAGTGGAATATGTCGACGAATAGCCAGACCATGAACACGAATAACTTTACGAAAAGAAAGAAAGTGAATCGATAAATATTTGTGAAGTGAGATAAAATTAAAAGGAAAAGTACTTGGAATTTCGAATTACAGGCTAATATTATAAGCTAAATGACGAGACGTAAGCGAACCGGAAGTGCATGATTGATGGAATTGCGGTGTTCATAAGGTAATAAAGTATTAACCATTTTAAAGTATAAATAACTATTTATTTCATAGATAAAATTGTTTAATTTAATGCGCGAAAGCGAATCGACAGTGGAATATGTCAATGAATGGTCAGACGCTAAGTGTTTTTTAAGCATATCAGTACCTTTAAAATGAAACTATAATCGTGAGTAGAACAGACCAAGTCCAATTAGTTAAATAATTACTAACGTTGTGTTTACAACAAAATAATAAACGAAAGGATTGCACGGTCAATTTTTATCATTTTCAAGTTTCAATTTGATGTAACTTAAATATCATATTTTTTTCCAAATCAAACAGTTATTAGTAAAATATGACAATACATGGTCAGACCGAACTCCGTCACAGATATTCCTGCATACAATTAAGAATAATTTATCTTATGATCAAATAACGAACAAAAGGATTACACAGTTGATTTTTTGAAATCCTAAACTCGATTTACAAAATCGATTTGAGGTAACAAATTTTATTTCCCAGCTTTGAGCTGATATCAAGCACACAAAAAAAAGACTAATTTTATCGGGGCTTTCTGAACAGTAACTTAGACATTTCAAATTTTATCTTTCGCATTTTGTAAATAGACGCAGTGTCTAAAATATTGATTACAAACATATCCAATATTTCTAATATTCCAAATTTATTTCTACCTAACTTTTATTGCATCCCTGATCGTAAGAACAAAATAATAGTAATTGGGATGAAGATGTTCCGTCATTTACCAAAAATATGAGATAAATAGAGATGAATTGATATTGTTTGTACTCAAAACTGTCTCTGTGCCACGAAATTTTCATTCAATCTACTAACAAATTATCAATAAACAAACCTTCCAACCTAACATCACACGCAGTTCGCATAATAAATTCCCTATAAACACCCTAAAGATTGACGTTCAAGCCCGTATCCACGAAGATTCAGCGCGGCCAGGGTCGTTGAAAAATACATTTCGAGGCGCGAGGTATCGTTTACGACGGCAACCAAATCCGACAGGTATAAATGCATGAATATCCTGGCTGGTCGGCGAAAAGGAAATGGAATCCATAGGGTATGCGGCTGTATCGGCGGAGGAAACTTTTCTATGATGATTTCGCGAATATCTGCCCGGTTCTGGCTTCGTTCGCCTTCTTTTTCCATCGTTTCGAACTTTTTATTCATTGCCTCTTTGATCCACTAAGGATTTCATATTTGTCTCTGAACGAACCAGTCTAACACGATTACTGTTCCGAACTGGTAAATTAAAATTACTATAAATATTTTAATTTTAGGAACAGAGATGTAATTGATTTTACTGCTATTTCTCGGACTGCGCTCTTGGACTTTTGTTATGAATGGATATTAAATTGTGGGGCACAGAATGTGGTTTTTGAGATTTTAACCGAATGATGGGATATGTATGATTGATTTGTTAGAAAAATGTATTTTTCTGGGTATCTGTTTGAAATCTGTTGTAGTAGGAAAATTTAACAATGGAAAAACTTGTTTTCTTTCATAAATCAACCAACAGTCTTTGGATTCTGAGTATATCTTATGGAATATTGTTTATTGGTTATCATTTAATGTCACAAACATCATTATTTTTAATCGTAACATTTCTAGATGAAAATTTTTCAAAACTAATGTAAAGAGCTATTAAAAATTATTATTTCTAGTTTTATTTTATATCCCTTAAAACAGACATAAATGAAACTATGTTGTGCAATTTAAAAAACAATATAATATGTAAGCGATATAGTTTGAAGTCGTATTTCCTTCTTTCGTAAAAACCAAAGCAGTTTAACATGAACTAAGTACTGACAGTAAACGTATTAATTCCATAATATTCGAAATATTTTCATTCTTTTCTCTAATTAATTCCTGCAATTTCGCTCTTCCTCCAATCGCCTCTTAAAATATGATTACCAACACACGATCGATAAATCGGTATCCCGACGTTAATTCACGGCATCCTTTTGAATTTTTCAGCCAGCCGGTTTCGCGAATAACTTTATGCAGACCGCAAATCCATTTGATGCCGGTGCATCGACGTGTGGTCACGTAACGACGCAAATCCTCGCGGACGAAACCGCCGGGGATTTTTGCAAATTGCCAATCATTGATCGCGGTAAAGCAGACTGTTCGTCGACCAAGCGGACAAGAGTTTCTCTCGATTGTTGTTTTCACTCGTCGTTGATTCTTGTACTGTTCGACAAGTCGAGAAGGGAAACAAAAGGTGATCCATACATTTCAATCGATAATACAAAGTAGTGTTTTTAGCTGATATAACCCTCGAACGGAGGAGTATAGGTTAATTGTGACCCAGATCCAAGAAAGATAAAAATTTTTAAACGAAAAGATTACAAAAATAATCAAAATAATTTGCAAAATGGAAACTGAATAGAGTAACAGATGAAATTTAAATTGTTAGATTGAATTTAGAAAGTTTAAAAAACTTCCATTCAAAACCTTGAAATCCAAAATCAAACATTTACTACAAACAATTTACATAATCTTCTTTAAACGTTAAGTTACTTTTTCAAACAATTTTCACCGCTTTATTGTCGTCAAGGAAGACTATCAGAAAATCTAAGCAACACGTACTTAATTTCAAGAAAATATTTTTAAATAATTAATTGTCAACATTGCTAACAATTAACTCATACATAATATAGCAACAAACTATAGCAATCAACTATTCAATAATATCTACCGCATAAAATTAATGTATGAAGTTCAAATAAAAAAAAATAAATAAAAAAAATGATACTATAGATGCAACAATCTGATACGAATATCTTCTGTTTTATTAAAAAAAGGAAAAGAGTATACGTCATATATTCCAAGGATGTCTTAAATTATTCTTTACGACGCGTATTCTTTATACGTTTGCCAAACTTCCGCAACGATCAGCAGATAACCACAATATTTTACCGACTCTCCATAACCAGACCCGTCATCTTATCGTACTCTCCCTTGAATTGCACCGATGCACTCGGCATCGAGTTATGCACCGTCAGCAATGGCTCGTATTTCACGAGAACCCTCGCTAAATTTTATATAAATCGTCGTTCCTTCTCCCCGAAGAATTATCGTCCACATTACGCTGCAATCACAATCGATTTCACCAGCATTTATCACGTATGATAAAAAATCAATAACTCAACCAAGCACTTTGCGAAAAATATTAAAAATACTCGTTTTGAATAGGAATAATGTTTTTGGAAGTGTTATCGAGTAGAGAAGTTTATTAGGCCATTAACCATCCCACTTTTGCTGGGAATATTATATTTCTTTTTTTTGTAACAGAAATTAAGGAAAGAAATATTATTTTTAGAAACTTAAAAATATATTTTTAACATATTTGTGAAATTTTTTGTAAGTAAACAGTTATTTTGTAAGTGAACAGTTAACTCTATTATCATTCGACTGTTATAACGAAGAATCTTAACACATTGACTGGCACAGTGAAAACGGAAGTGTGTAGTCAGACACGTTGAAATCCTAATTATTAAGAATATAATCAACTAATTTTCAAATTTAACCTTTCAAATCGACAGTTAGCATTATTAGCTTAATGATAACGCTATCCGTGGTTTGTTTCGTCATTTCTTTTGTTAATTATTTGATTGTAAAAAATTTCGGCTGCCGGTCACCGGTGGCAGCCAACGTGTTAAATCAATTTTTACACAGTCACTTTTAACTTCAAACTAAGGGAATTATTATAGGATACTTTTATATCATTAAATTGTTTTGGACTCAATATACGCCGAAATCTCTAGTTCGATATCCAACAACCTAACAGTAACTCACAAAGTGTTAACAGTTAATTATCACGTTCGTTATCAATAGTTATTTAGAAAATTAACGTACCACAAAACATATAATTATGAATAAAATAATGTAACTTCGTACTCTGAACATTTCTCTAAAGACAGGCATCCTACAAATCTTTCTCTTTATTCAGAATCATGTTGTTAATAATAAAATAAAACAACTTTCTTACTGCCAGCAGACGAGTTACAATTCATTATGTACACATTAAATTGTGAATATCTAATGAACCAGCACTGTTGTAATTAATATTCGAATGGGTTTTGAGCATTTACCGCAGCATCATCGGTAACCGTTCTAAAATTTACGTTATTTTTGCAACCACGATATCACGATCGCGAGCACCGCACGCTCATGCTCGTTATCACTTATTCATTTACAATCAATTTATCTGATTATGAATGTTCCGTTCGACGAACGCGCAGCGTCCTTAAATATTCAATGAATATTTATATCGTGTCTGTCACAGGAACATAATACTTTCATCGAAGTGTGAGTATTTCGTAGAAATTTTTTCTTCTTTCAAAAATTGCCTGAACGAAGAACAGATTTGTGCAAAACAACAAATTATATAAACCCTAGTTTTCTAAGTGAACCAGTGCAGTAGGAATGTTTGTAAGAAAATAATTGAGAAAATTTGGGTAGTTTTAAAAACTTCAAGGTCGCCTTTAAAACAGAAGATCTAGAGTTCTACAGAATCGAAGTTAAAATATTCCAAATTAAGAATTTTTTGACCTATACAAGTTAATATTTCTTTATAGAGAAAAAAATATATAGGATTCCATTTAAAAACAAAGTAAGTCCGAAATTCGAGAAATACCTTGACTATAATACAAATTTTCTTTACCATATGTTATAGCCTCCTTGAAACTGAATAACTTTCGTTAAAATAGCTATTACGTGTTCCCAAAAATAACTGAGGTATTCGAGTACCAAAAATTAGCATAATAGTTGACGAATACTTCCATAAAGAAAATAATTCGTGAAATCATAAATAAAACAGATTCAACTTCAATTTCTGGAGTTTCATTTGCCACTTTTAATGGAACGAAATAAATAACTGGTTGCCGTTGAGACGTTTACCTCATTCTTCGAAGGAGAAAAACGAAAAGGGCCGCTTTTCGAGGGGATGGTTCGCGTTAATTCTACCAGATTAATTTCAACATGGGCGGGGTTCTGGGTTACCAGAAGAATCCCCTTGGCGAAAGGAACGATAGTTCCGTCTCCCGCTGCTTTTGGCAGCGTTTGCCAACGATATAGCGCATAAATCGCTAACGACGCGCACTTTGTTACAAAAGCGCGGCACCCGCCCCCCCCCCCCCCCCCCCCCGTAACACCAACACCACGAGGCCATCGTGGCACTGCTTGATTTATTGTCCGAACGTGGACAATGCGAGAAATATTCTGGCGTGTTCGCTTCGTAAATCACGATTCTTCGGCAGTCCATAGAGCGAGGAGGAGGCGGCGTGCGATTCCTCGCTTCGGCTGGAATATCACGCTCGCTTCTGGCAAATGTACATGTTTCCCAGCGCGGATAGACGGCCACGGACGAAAGAGAGAAACAGAGCGAGAAGAACGGATTGAGATACGTCGAGCATCGTATGAATCATTGGAATCGCGTTTGCGAATTTCCCGCTCAAACTGGCTCTACATCTGATTCGATTAATCTTTCCTCGTAGAAATGATTATTATTACGTTGCAACGTGTCAAACGTACGACTCGTAACGCTAACTTTGGGTGAATGCAGCTTTCGTTAGATCAAATTTTGCTAATAAAGATCAGAATTATTAATCTAGCATTTGTTGCAAAAATATTCAAAGTAATTTTCAAAATATTTGTAAAAGAACTTATTTACCGGAAAATAGATGACAATTTGTTTTCTTCCATTTTTTTACTAGTTTAACGATTAATGGATTTTGTGAATTAACAAATGCAATTAATATTATTAAAATGTATTATAATATTAATTACATAAATTGTGATGACTAGTAACTGACAGTACCCTTTGGCGACATTAATAATAACATTAAATTGTTAAATTAATCAATTTTACCGAATAAACTTTCGTTAAATTATACAAATCCTATAATAGAACGCATTAAATCGTATATCATATCTTTTACACCCGTCCAAATAAATTTTGACGATAAATCACCAACAATTCAATAGATAAATCTGCAAATAAATCACTTGAATTGAATATAAAAAATGTGATACATATATGACACATAGTGAGGTTCGTATAATTTGAAGATAAGATTTTTAAGAAGCTACGATTCCGATTTTAAATTACGTATAGCAGTTTCATGATAGATTCCGCGAACCAGATGTCGCCGTGAAACTGTGAAATATATCTAAGGAAAAGTTAATATAACTCGACAGCTAATATAACTCGGTCTCTTCCTTACGATTAAAGTCCGCAAAATGTATTCGCGGAGAATAAAGGAGCACGTGAGATATGGTCGAATCGAGATCCCTTTCAGAGTATATAAATCATTGAGGTCCTGTTCGTATTCCATAGCTCTTTGAATACCCCGCATTATTTAACGTTATATTAACGCCATTATTCGACATTTGATACGGTCACGAGTTATAAAAAAGAAAGATATATTTTGATTTTCCCAATATTTATTCACACCCTCTTAAACCGTTATTAATATCCACAGACCATTCCAACAAATCATTTCTCCACATAATTCGAGAATTTACCTAACTGGTAATACATTTCTTTCTCCCATTACTTTCGAGGAAAGTCTGCCAAACTAAGAATTCCAATTTTAAATGATCTAACAGGGAGAAATTATCCCTTAACGCATTCGTAGGATTTAATACTTTAAGATTTTACAAGAATTTTTATTACGAAAACGTAGATTAGTTTAAATGGAGATTTTGGAATGGTTTTGTTTACTGAGTGTAGAATTTGAACAGTGTAATTGTATTTTTAATAATATCCTCAAGTGCAATATATGTTCTGTTATATACGAAAGGGTAAAGTGAGGATTTCATCCCCTCGAAAAGAAAGAAATCTGCACTTGCATAACTTGAAGTCAAAATTTCTGAGTTTTTCTATTTTAAACAGACATTTTTGAGGCACATTAATGTGATCTGAGTCGATATATTGATTACTGATAAGTCGTTAGCTCGTACCACGTAAAATTACCGATATTTAATTAGTTAACGAGTAATTCGAAAAATGTTACCAATTTAAAAACGCAGAATTCTTTTCTTCCTAATTAAATTTTGCGTGAATAAAAGACTATAGTGCGTGTGTACGTTAAATCAAATTTATGTTAACTTGTAGAAAATGGTAAAAAGACTTACCAGTCGTCCTTTTCTGTATAATCTTTTCCTCGATGAGTGCTCGCACGCTGACAGAAGCTGTTTGCAAAGGTGGCCCAACAACCTCTTTCTTTTCGCTCTTTTTATTCTCAGCATCCTGAAACAATTAAGAACGTTATATACAAATTATGATCTCGATGCTCTTTTGCAAAAATACTTCTCAGGCTCAATCAAATTTTGCCGGATAAAGGATCGAAATTTCATCCTTGTGTCTAATTTTATTCTTAATCAATCTTTGTGAAATATACACAAAGCTTTACGTCTTTCGAAAAAAAAAAAAGCGAATATGAATATCTATTCAACCTTTCCTCACTAAAACCGAGGGAAGGAAACTGAAATTATTTTTCTGTGACTATTAAAAAACGTATCCTTCTACACAGATATATATATTGTTTGTACCGTGTCTGTGTGACCTTTCGTAAAATATTAATCACAAATTCTAGTTACTTAGTTTTCAAGATAATTATCCCAATTTGTTTAGATAAAAAAATCGATTTGATTTTGTATAAGCGCTGAAAAAGCTTTCACCTTATTACACCTACATAAAAAAATAAAATAAACAGTGTACAAGAAACTTTCTCTAAAAACTATGTACCTTTCTCTTTTTTGGTTGCGAATAATATACGACCATAAAACACAGTACATATAAAAATCAGTTTATGAAATGTCTGATCAGTGGACACGAATGGAAATAATGTACACTGCCCGGCATTCGCATGGCTACATATCGGAAATTGAAAGGGCCGATGACGATCAGCGATTACCGGAACAGTTACGTTCTCCCATCATTAAGGTATCATCAAGATGACGACGTCTAGCCGTGGTATAGTGCCACGGTGATGTATGTTTCCCTCGAAGGGGACTCGATCGCAAAAGGGGACCAAGATATATGCACGTCCGACGTGGACGTATGTTAATCACCCTGTGACACAATTAACCCTTCGTTTCGTCGGGACCAGCAATCCAGGTTGGTCCGATCGAAGTATCGAGATGCGTTTCCGATTAACAGAATGGTACGTGATGGATGAGGCGAGGGCTTAACGTGGGTCGAGATTCTGGAAACGTTCCGGAAGCGGGGGAATTCTTGGTGCAAAGGGCGAAAAATTGTGAAAACGGAATATTAATTTTCATAATATAAAACGTTATACTTTTCATTAAAAGAAATTTGATCTGTCGTCGATTTTAGGGAACTGTTATTTGATTATTTGATGAGATTTTAAAATTACTGATTCAAATATTTGAAATTTTCGATTTTTGGACACATAGACGACAATGCGTTGAAATAATTAAAATGTAATTTTATACTTTATGTTATTTCTTTAAATATTATTTTATGCTATATGAAATTCTATTATTTAAAATTTTTTGCATTTTAGATATTGCTATTAATTTTTCAACGTACGGAGATTTTTTATATAAAAATGTTAGTGTTTAATTTCATCGTTAATCGGGTTTTAAACATTGATTTTCTTGGTAACGAAAAGGTCACCGTCCCGAACGCAATATCAGTTATATTGTATATCAAACCGTCGCAAAATTGAATGCTGTCTTTGACGTGTTCGCTTCATGAATATTGATCGGTGACCGTTAATGCGCGGAATTGATTGCCGACCGTAGGCTGGCTACGATTCATCAATTCGATCCGTGTCGATTCCAGTTCTGAATACAAGTTCCTCTATATATTGCAATTCTTTCTTTCACCTCTTTAAAACATTCAATAACACCATAAAGTTGTTAAATGACTCGTTAAGTAGAACATTTATTCTGAAGAAATCTTAACTCGTTATTTTTATTATGCATGATTTCAAGCATCTGGCTGAAGTACTTCTTATAATTTAAACATGAAAAAATGAAGTTTCATAGCCACTTTTTAAAACCATTATTGAAGAAAATTCACTCACTATACGAACACTTTCGTTTTAAAAAGAATTACACAAACGAAAAAAATTTAAATAATTCCTTTGTATATAATACGAATAACATTAAACAATTCTATCGAAATAAAAATTAATCATATAATAGAAAGACAACCGCAACAATAAAATCATTAAATATTGTATTATTTTTTTCATAACTTGGACTACGGTACCATTATAAACAAAATTTCACGAATCGCACAGCAGTAACGTTGAGAAACGCTGCCATATACGTTGAACATCACAGAAACCTCATCGTTAACCGAAACAAAAGTGCATTACCTTTGGTCCAACGAATCCATGAAAGAATCCAAAGGAACCAACGAAAAGAAACAAAAGGGACACCGGATGGCGGGCAACCAGATCAGGTCATTCTCGTTCAACTTTCCGCTGTTTATCTTTCAGAGACGATCAAGCGAATTCTGTTTGTTCGAGGATTAAGCTTTAATTGCCTTGTAGCCACGGGTACGCGACGTTTTTCAGCGAGCGGATCCGCGCGAAAAATATTCACCGTCCGTCCCCGTCCTCGGCAGCAGGCAGTTTTGTATTACTCGCAAGTGCCGACGAATCCCTTAATCCCCTTTTTTTTCCCACCGCTCGACGTCAGCCGACAAAACCTTAAAAACCCCTCTAGTCTGACAATTTTCGTGCGGAAAAAAAATTCGACGCAGCTGCCAGTTTCATGAGAAAAAGTGCCCGGTCTCGTTCGAACACGCGTTAATCTGGCTACGTTTGGATGAAAAGATTGTTCGAGATTTTTCGATAATCCAGGAATGTGGTCGTTTGCGGTGGTTTTCGCGGCGAAAAACATTGTTTTGTGCGAAAGAACAACGCGTGATACCACTGCCAGTAGTAAAATCGAGTTTAGTTCGGACGCGGTCGCGAAAAGGAAACGAAACAAAACATCAGACGACAGACCATGGAGAGAGCTAGTAGTTTGAATTTTGAACAATTATTTTGTTAAAAGAAGGTTACTTAAACATATGTCTTCTATTGGTTGAGTAAGTTTAAGGGGGTCCTTACACAAAAAATAATTACCCTCAAATTTTACCAACAGATGTTACTTATTCGTGGCCTCAGTGTGTGGACTTTGCTTCATTTAAATTTAATAATTTTAATTTATATTTCGGAGACCGCGCAAAATTAAAAATTTTCTACATTGGAAATTGTCAAAATTCTTTAATCCTTTTACATATTTTCACATCAGCAACATCTTTCATTAACACAATTTTTAATTTTGCGCCCTCTCCGAAATATAAATTAAAATTATTTCGTCCTTTTTAGTGCATTTAGAAGTCGATTGTATTTTTTTTCCAAAAATTTTGTTCGATATGTAGAGAAAGGGAGGAGGGTGAAAACGATTTAGACGAGTTTGTTGTATAGTAGTCGATGTTTTGTAAGCTTTTGTATTTTTGTAAATATTAAGTATCGACGTCTCGTTCGTGGGGAGAAGAAATACTCGACGAGAATCAATGTCCGTTTAACATATTACCAAATCCTTCGTGTCACATGTATTAATATATACAGAAATATACCGAAATATATTAAAATTCAACTGGTCGATGATATTTCAAGCATTTAATATTTTCGTAGTTTTGAAAAATTCACAGCACAGCAGTTTTATGGATATTCAACTTCCGCCAAAAGATGTCACCACGTTACCGAACGGAAAAATATAATCTTCAAGTTTGTATATTACTTTTCCTATCAACTAATGTTATTTAAATCTAAATTAACAGGAAACATTTGACGCATTAACGATCCCACAGGTCAACGCGAAACATTCAACGGCGGCGAAATTCCTGGCAATAAATATAAAAAAACATGCCTAAATTTTACGCAGTAGGTAGCTCAGAAGATAGAGGGAAGTGCGTACATAATAACGCAATTTGTTGCAACGCGATATCTTAATTAGTTCCTGAGATATAGGGCTTCAAAGTTTGTATAGCGGCCGGCGCGTACGAGGGTACTCGTGAATGGGCGCGACGCGACCCAGACTTTTTTCTAGGAAATTCATATACGCATTTCCAGGAATAGTAAAGGGTTAGACGTAAACAATGACCACGTGACCGCCACGCTAGACACTCGCTGTCTGGGTCCAAGCGTCAGGCGGCAGCGAATTTCTACAAAAATTACGTTTGTCTTTACACGACGATATCTCAGGAACGGATAAAGATATCGATGTAAATCAAAAACCGAATTAAAGTGGAAGATTTCTACTTTCTTACGAATCGAAGTTTATGCCGAAATTCGAAACAGGACTTTGTTGGCAGCCTTTTGAAATTTAAGTAATTTTAATACGCGTTTCTTATGCAGTTTAACATAGTTTCTGACTTTCAATTGCTTCTAACAATAGAATGTTATTATAAATATCTATCACACGCATTATTAACGATTGTTTAGTGAACTGAAAAAAAATTTTTGGAAGAAAAATACAACCGACTTCGAAATTCACCAAAAAGGACGAAATAATTTTAATTTATATTTCGGAGACGGCGCAAAATTAAAGATTGTGTAAATGAAAGATGTTGCTAATGTGAAGATATATAAAAGGATTAAAGAATTTGGACAATTTCCAATGTAGAAAATTGTTAATTTTGCGCCGTCTCCGAAATATAAATTAAAATTATTTCGTCCTTTTTGGTGCATTCCGAAGTCGGTTGTATTCTTTTTCCAAAAATTTTTTTATTTCACATTTTTTAGTGGCGATCGGAGCATTCCTTCCAGAGTAGCATCAAAGAATAGGAATTTCTCTAATCAAATCGCAACGTTCGAAACGAACGGTCAGCGACATCGGCTTTCCAAAAAGAAAACCGCGCCCGACTACCAAAGTAACGATCAATCGTCCCAAGTAACGATCGCTAACAGCTTCCGTCGCTGATCTACCCGCAGCCAACGATCGCGAAAAGGATTGATGTTAAAAACGAGTCGATCGAGCAAAGAGGAGAACGAGGGCGGATGGAAAGGTAAGGCGATGATCGAATCCAAATGAACCCATTAACAAGCTCTCTGCATTCCATCGGATCCGGCTGGCAATCCGTGACAGGGACGGAAAGATTGGGCGAGCCCGGGTACGGTTGGAGAGGCTCGTGCAAACATTGTCTCGAGCTTTCTCCATTATGTAGATTGAATCCGAACCCAGTTACCGTCCGGGTTTTCAACGCGGTGTGCTCCCGTTTTCGAGCGGCGGTGGCTCGAGTTTTCAGCTCGTCTGGACTACGCGCATCCGGTTTCGCGTCCAGCCTTCCGTTCATGCGACTGCGTCCAGATCCATTCATTTTCATCTGTGTACATACATTCATATTCATGGCGCGGCGACGGGGCCCCTTTATGTTCACGATTGTGCACGCTGGAGGGCCGCTGCGTTTAGGGATACGCAAATGAATGTTTCACGGTGTTCGGGAGCGGAGGATCGGGGCGCGAACACATACAGATATCCTTTTTATTTATCCGAATCCTGAGTAGAACGTTATACGATTAGTGTTCCAATTGTCACGGTTCGGTCCCGTTAATGTTTTCGTTGAACACGTTGAATGATCAAACATTTTTTTTTATTAATATTTAACGAGGAGACCTTGCGAAGTCATACGCCTGAGATTTTGATGAGATTGGATTATCGACACAAAGAGCTATATTTCAGAACAGCAAGAACGCCATAGAAATTTTTATATGAAAAATAAAATTTTATGAAGGAAATTATTTTGTTCATGATTGTACCTTTGTGTAAAATTGATGGAATCTAAAAATACTGCAAAATCATAGCTTTCGGACAAATAATAACTAAGCGAGTGTAAGTTTGCAACAAACAACCAATAATTGTTAAAATATTATAAGATATATGTTTCATTTATCCCAAAATCTAATACATGTAACAGAATCGACTTCTAATGACTCGAGGATATTTCTTGTTACTCTATAAAAGGAGATAGGGGTGTTTCTCCTAAGGGTGTCTCTTAAATTGTAGAGGGTGAACCTATAGTGTCAACTCTTGGTTAGATAGATGGCAACGTAACGGTTTTGAGTTTTATAATTTAATTATAAGAAAAAAAAAGTTACAAGCAGTCAATTAGATTTAATAAATCTACTCTTATGGAAAAATAGCAGCATGTATGAAAATTCTAAATCTTGTAATCCAGTTATAGGTAAAAATTAAATTGCATGATATTCGACTAGAATTAACAAACTTATCCCTATAGATAAACACATAGAAGTAAATTTGAATTATACATAGATTTACAAAATTCATTTATAGGGAAACAGAAAGCTTCTGGGTATTCAAACAGAAATATTAAATTTATGGTTACAGTTTAAAAGTTTCAATTTACATGCTTCACTCGTAGGAAAATAGAAAGCTACTTGATACCCCGTTAGAATCAACAAACCTACGTTTATAAATGAACAGCAATGAACCCACGGTCATGGATTAACACTAGCGCGTACAAAACATGTAAGTTGTGTAATCTATTTTTACAGAATGAACTAATGCCTCCAATTAGGGATCGTAAACCAATAGAACCTAAAATATTATTCCATATCAGTCGTGCTATTCCATTACAACACTACCAAAGCATCAGCGAGACCAACTCGAAGCAACACGAACACTCGATCCCTTTTATCTCATCCACGGCAATGGGGATTCAATTATATTATTCAAAAATCGAAGACATCGAATACAGCGAGAGTTCAATCTCGGTCGTATCTAGATAGCGATGCGACAGGCTTCAAGAGAGGAAACTTTTCTCGGGAATCTCTTTCAGCACTTTCCTATAAACGACACTGCCGTTCGTTAAGACATTTTTAATCAGCGAGGAAAGGGAGTTTTCCGTGGACGACAGGAGGCAGGAGAAGCTGATTCGGGCAAGTTAAACGAAGATGTAGGTAAGAATCGCTGATCTTTCCATTCCGACGACTGCGACAGCCAGACTCTTCCTTGACCTTATTAAGAGTCTTTCTGTTCGGACTTTCCACTTACGGAAGCGAAGAAAAGAAGTGAGCTGAAGTCGAGCTGATCCCTCCTGCAGATTCCATCTCTGATTTCTTTTCGTCTGCCCTTTTTTCTTCTTTCTCTTTTTCTTTTTTTTTCACGTCTCTGTGACGATTGTCGTGTCAAAATGCAACGAAATGAGAAACGAGGACGATGGGCGTTGCGAACGTGATCTCTCAGAGATGATTTTAACGATGATTTAACGTGAACGCATCGTTATTGAAATTATTTATATTGTATTAATGTCGTGTTATCTAATACCTCGATTGGTACAGGTACAGAAATGGATAGTTGATTCTCAAATTTAAGTTTGGAATTTGCTGTATTACTATTATTATCATAATAACAATTCTATTTAATATTTTTTATGCCCTGTGTTTTATTAATCATTTAATTAACACGTTCCGTGCCACGTGTACCAACCGGTGATACACGTTAAACTTGATCTTCATGCCACTCTACTACTCTAAACAAGGTAACTGCTTATCGATTGATGATATAATGAAATATTCTGTGATAATATATCAATCTTTGATATATATGATAGCCCTCAAAAAGGGCTTGGCACGGAACGTGTTAACGATGATTAAAATTGTTAGCGAATTTCTCTATTTTTTAGCTGTCAATATTGATAAAGTAAATCACCTTATTATAACAATTTATGAAATATTAAAACTCTGTAGTTGTGTCTTGAACAAATTCTCCAACAATTGTGGACTATGTCTCAATGAAATCCAATATAATTTTTCCTTTTCATACAATTATTAAATTGACAATCACATTTGCGATGTTTTTACAATACTTTGCTTTGAAACCATTCAAAACTCATCGCAGAAAGATGACAAAACTTAAAGGCAAAATGTTACCAAAGATAGAAAAAGCGTATATAATTGATTCTTCTTCACAGCACACGATAATATTATTTTTATATCGATTTCATAGTATTCGATAAAATCGGTAAAGAAAGTGTTGCAAAACCGAAATCCAAATTATCCCCTCGCGAGACCCGATTTCGTGGAAATCGTCGGTTGATTACATTTTCACCGACGAGGTTTTCGCGAAATCACCGACTGATTACACCGGAAACGGCCCCTCGTGAGTTCCTACGATTGCGAATTCATATGGTAATGCGTCTAAACCTCGCTCATCGGCACAGCCTTTGGTAAACTTCGTGAAATTCTTCTTGAAAATTCAATTCTGCTCGCGGTTTGTGCTGTGCTCCCATGGAAGAGGTGAGCAAAGCAGGATTACGTTATAATTTTCATCTCGAGACTGTCTCGAGGAGAAACTGATGAACCGAGAACCGAGACGAGAATAAACAAGCGACTGGAATCAACATGTCCGTGTGAATGGCTTTGTTCGATTGCGGTCATATCCCGTTATTCGTTCAATCTTTTCGATGAAAACCGTTCTTGCATCATTATGACAACCTTTAGGCTGATATTACTTTTGTAAATCTCTTTGGCACCTGTATATTCAGTTATTTTAATCTTTTTTATTCAGTATTGCCAATTAACTCGTCATTTGACCAGTCAAATTTTAATACACAGTATCATAATTATCAAAAGAACTTGAAGGATGTACTGGCCGTAAGGTCGCAGCCAAAAGTTGAAGATTTATGATATTAATCGTTTTTAGTGATTTCGTGAGCTTCATTTTACTATAAACTATGTTTATTCCGTTTCAAAGTATTTTCAAGGTCTTGAAATGCATCATTATGTATTTCTTGGTATATTTTAATATCTGTTTTATAAACTTTAAGATAGGACTGTACTTAATATTTAACCTAATAAAATAAAAAAATTGAGAATTTTTGAAATAATTTTAACAAGAACTTATTCTTTGTTACGTTTTCATTTGTATCTTTTATAATATTCTTGAACTGATAATTTCCTAAAGTGGAATTGCTTTCTAAGCATTTAACAAACACTTAAAAAAATTTCAATATAATGGTACTTATGCATTTTTACGTTACTTTCTTTTTTTTTTTGAGTATAATATATACTCAAGATAAGAGCCCATGTTAATTTCAAATTGCAATAATTTATAAACTAGGCTCGCAAACGATTCAAAATTGCATACGTTAATTTATAATGATATTACGTAATTATTAACAAAATCTTAACAATCCGGCACTATTTTTATTACCATAGATTTTAGTTAAATTTGAACCTTAATAAAATTGACAAAAATTACATCCGAGTAACTTGATTTCATTTGAATGCAGAAATAATTTTGAACAAATCATATTCTATAGGGTGGCTGATATTTTTGACCAAGTTAAACTTACCTTTTTGAAGTAACCACCGTGTAGTCTCATGTGTCCATTGAGAGCCGGTATATTTTTGAATTTACGATGGCACAAATTGCACTCGACCGGTTTAGGCTCGGTCTGCAATTTATTTGCTGTTGTTACAGCGCCAGGGGATGCCGAATTTCCCGGCGATGGGCTACTTTTCCCTACATTTCCACCTCCTGGTGAGTTAGCCTGTTGCTGTTGTTGCTGATGTTGCTGCTGAGGTTGTTGCTGTTGCTGTTGGACCTGTTGCTGGGCCTGTTGTTGTTGTTGCTGAAACGAAAAATAGAAAATTCCATTATTTACTCATATTTCTATGATTAAAACAAGAATATTATGAATTGTCCTTTCCAGCATTTAAGTTCAAGAAAGTTTAGATCGACAAGGAAATTGTTTGCTTATCAATTTATTATTTGTTGCAAATTCAAGTTTACTTGATCAATACTGACAACAACATGCTTCCTTTATGTCGATAACCTCTATATTTTGATTCATTCTTCCGTTGATCCATTCCTTCAGTATAGAAATACTAACAGGAACTGAAGCACTTCGAAATATTATATCTGTAGGAACTTAGAAATTTGAAAATATATGTTTAGAAACATAGAAATGTCAGGTTTTTAACATATTTATATTTTACGTAAGTGAGCGTTTATTAAAAAAAAAAAAAAAATGTATATATACGAGTGAAGATGAAAACAAATTATTGTAAATAAGTAATTCTGAAAATTAGAAATTATAAGCAGGTACTTATTTCGATAAGAATTCATGAACGAAAATCAACTAGATTTTGCAAGAACGCAAATCAAAGCTCCGATTTAAAAGATTTGTATAAAATATATATTATGTATATTTCTAAAAAAAATTCACGAAGAATTTAAGACTGAAAAACACGGGCTTTTTTTCTCTGATCGTTATCTCACTTAAGTGTTTGAATCTCCAAAAGAAGGTTTA
This sequence comes from Stelis phaeoptera, assembly GCA_943735885.1. Taxonomy (NCBI): domain Eukaryota; kingdom Metazoa; phylum Arthropoda; class Insecta; order Hymenoptera; family Megachilidae; genus Stelis; species Stelis phaeoptera. Next base: position 4,013,069 of record OX030939.1, on the reverse strand, counting down.
TGGTAAAAGATATTTGATTCACGGTACCAAGCAACACCTCTATAAAATTATTCCTTTCACACCTCCGTCAGACGATTAATGGAAACCACTTGCGATTCGAGTATCCTTCTCCCTTGAACTTTGACGCATCAAATCGCTCTTGAAGTTATTATTACCATAAAATTCAATATTCAATTGAAGTCCCCTCGATCGACTGTTGTCACAGAACCCCTTATCTCTTCTTCTTTGCATAAATCTTTATACACTGCACTTTCACGATTCCTAACGTGTTTTGCGGTTTTTGTAAAAGGGAGGGGCAAGAGATACACTCAGGATAAGCATGAAAAATAATAATCAGATTGAAATTTATGCTTCCGTCGTTCTGTTATTCTTCTCGGGGTGCTGAATTAATGGAGGCCACGTTTGAATGAAAAGGAAAAATTTATTTTCCGAATTGAGACGAAGCTTCTTCATGAACGAAATAAATTGACTAATTTGTGGGAAGATTTTATGATGTTCGATATAGAAGGAACACTTAAATGAACAATAGCCGGATTTGTTGTAATTTTTTGTTCACAAACTTCGGTTATTTCCGTCGTTTATGTTATTACACATATTTAAAACTAGATATACATATAATGCTTCAATGTTTTGTTAAAACATCCGAGCCATATATATAAAAATAGCTCAGAAAATAGAGGCAAGAGTTGATAACACAATTTGTTGCAACGCGATATTTTAATTATTTTTCTCAGACACAGGGCATTATTAATTTATTAATTAGTAAGGTAATTATTCATATCAATTATAAGGTATTTGAGCTTTGTTTAATCTTTTAGACATGGAAATCACCTGCGCATGTTAACTGAAATATTACCAACTTACGATAACTCTATTTTTCTGAATCTGTTCTTTAATTTTAATAATTCTATGACTATTTTGCTAAAATTAAGTTAATAGTTAAATCCTCAAAAGAGACTTACGATAAAATGAATGGAATACGATTAATATTCCAATTTATATGATTAACGTTTCGTGTTACGTTCAATCATATCCAACATTTTGACAAAAAAGGAATAAGAGGATCCATCTGCGATTTTATTTTACAAACACGTTTGCGCGCGGAATATTTAACGGAACACTTCAATTACGGTGTTTTCAGCCGAAAAACATAAAACAGCCGCTTTGATTGGATTTCGATCGGACAGAAGCCCGAGCCCGAGGTTCAAACGAAAATTAATCTTCATTTAATTTCGCTGTAATTCCTCTGTGCGCTAATTCACGTCACGCCGAATTGAATTTGAGAATTTTCGAAATGCGTGATCGATTTCGGTTCCCGGAACAGCCAGAAACAACGGAACGAGTTCTGCAAAATCGAATATCAAATACTTGAATCTCTGAAATTGTATTGTTTTTGTCCATTAATTGAATCAATAGTTCAATCAATTATTTACATCAAGCATCTTTTCTAAACCTTAGAATAATTTGTCGTTGGAAGAAGGAACTTAAAAAAAAAAAATTACAAACGAATAGTGTTAATTGCAAATTTTGTATTTTAAAACCAAAGACGCAGTCTGTGATTAACTCTTTTGGTGCTAAGGGTGATGATAGTTGCCCAACAATCGAATAAGACGAAACACTGCAGGATAAAATATGTATTAACAGGAATACATTTAATCCACTCAAGCTAAAATTTCAGATGCTTACAATCTTTCATATGAATCTTTATTTTGAAAATGTAAATTGACGTAGTGCCCACAATTGGGATTTGCAATAGTTTAGTTCCAAGATATGACGTCATTCCTAGTACTTAAACGTTTTAATTGTATTTTTATCGTAACTTCCGATACAATTTATATTAAAATAATTGTACGATTGATTGAGTTTAGATTAAAACAACTGTCTACGATCAACCTACATTATTTTATTGCACGCACAAATATAATGAAAACTGTTTACTTGAATATCCCCGTAACATACAGGTTAAGTAGAATATATACATATATGGTCAGACAGTAGTAATACGAGTCGATTATTTTCATTGCTGCTTTTTAAAAACATAAGATGAAAGTTTCTTCTAAGAAACATATATCTCTTAAAATAAAACTATTGGGCTTCTTTTTCAATATATTTGACGAAAATTGTTCAACTATACCGGTTGATTTTATAAGGTGTTTTTGAGAAAACGTACTCTCTTGTGGCCCATTTATTCGATGCTGGGCAAAGAAACGATAAAACAAAGGGTAGGAAGAGATAATTGGACGTTGACGGAACGACGAAGAAATAGCAAAGGGATGCCGAAGAACGGAGAGGTTCTTTGCATGTAAGCATTGTTCTGTTTGGGGAAACGGAAGGGGCGATTATGAGAGCAATTTGTTCTGAAACGAAATAGAAATTATTCTTCGATGAGGATTAGATGATGACCAACCTTTCTTTTGAAGGTTGAAGATTCTTTGTACATTTTTTCGTTCACGTTTGCGAAATGTAATGTAATGTAATGTAAACTTCATGTAATATTTTATAACTATAGTGGGACATTTTAATTATACTTGTAGATTTGAATATTTCAAAAGTGAACCTACCAACTTAATTCTTTTTTCCTTTTGAAGTATACAATAATTAAAAATGGAACTTCATTTATGTATGTATACATTATGCGTCATTATAGGTGCAATATACAATTGATTTAAAATTGATAATTATACAACTGTACAATAAATATATATCGCTGTTTCGATTATTATATATTATTAGGGTGCAATTATTTATTCTAATTAAAACTGATTACTTATAAAAACGAAAATAATAATAATTCCCAGTCAATACTGCAGCATTTCAATAACTTTGGGATTTTTTGCCAAATTAATAATACAATTTCATAAATTTTAAGCCATCCATTGTCCAAGGATTAATCCTTCGATTCCGATTTAAAATACTATATTTTCTAATAAAAATTAAAAAGAGAAATATTATATTTTCAGAAACTCGAATAACTTTAGAAATTTAGAAAGATCATATTTTTAACACAGTTACATCTTTTACATATCAGCGTTCATTTTTCGGGAACGTATTTATACGTTCTTCAGAATGAAGGGGTTAGGTTATTTAAACAAATAGGGTCATAGTACATTTCCAAAAATTAACAACTTTAAATGTTTCCCTGAACAAAACAACGAGAAAGAAACAAGAAAAGTAGAAAGGCTGTCGTTTTGAGAGAGAAAGAATAATACGAAGACGTGTAAGGGGATTTAAAACTGCAAGGGAGAATCCCACTGTTAAGAGATAGTGGATTGCTCGCAAGGGTCGCTGCGAGATTGGACCGCTATCTTGGCTGTTTCTGGCATGTATGATTAAATTAGAACAATGCTGGCATAACTTCTACTACCCGTTTATTTCTCCAAGTACTCCCTGCCAGTTTACCACTTACTAGATGTTAGTAGTTTAGAAACTCTGGTCCCTTCTCTTGCACAAAATCGTGCCATAAGTTTCGCCCTTCAAAACAAAGTGTTTCTACTACACGAAATCTTGAAAATTGGCGTCCCATTATTATTTCGCTAATTAAACGAATTCTAACAAACAGAACACATCTGATATGAAATGATGATTTAATCGTTTCATTTGCAAAATATTATTAAAGAAAAAGTTTATCATACATTTTATTGAAATATCGAGATAACGCAGATAGATGTTGACGATATAGTACTATTTAAATTATGTATAATTCGAATTATTGAATTTAGATTTGGGCACTTTATCACTTAATCATGAAAACACATTTCAATTGAAGGTAATATAAGGTATACAAACTTCACCTTACAGGTACCGAATTAAATAAATTTAGTAAATATGCTCGATGTTGTTGATTTTCAGTATCTTACCTTCAACCACAATTACCTTTATTAATATTATCATTATTAAGTTAAAAATATTCATATTTCTTCTTATTATGAATATAAGTATCTGTTGTATTAGAAAAATCAAACGTATTGGTGAATTAACCTCTCTTTCAGTGGTATAAATCGTCATTAGTCAGACATATCAAACATTTAGGCATATTACATCTAATAACCCATCAGCTGTGTTTGACGATTATATCCGTCATGATGGTATCATGACGACTATATATAGTAATATAGTCACAACTGCCATTTCTCCATGACGGATATAGTCGTCAAACACAGCGGACGGGTTAAACAAGTTAATATAGGATTATTAAAGGTGTCCACATTTCTAAAAGACGCTTCAATTATAATATACACAAATCAAATCGCGACAAAAATCCAAAAACCGTTGATTAATTACTCATGATCGTCAACTACAGTGAAACAATACCTTATTAGTCAGACGTGATACATTTTGCAAGCAGATCGATGCACAACGACCACGGACAAGCTCGCACCAGTCTAATTCGAATCCAATCGGAGGTAGCTCGCACGATAAAATTCATTTCTAACCTCTCCAACTTCCCTCTGTCTATGACTACGTATAAACTGAATCGTCGCGACCGAAAACGGAGCTGGATGGATTCGATTACAAAGTCTGCTCTCTTTCTTGTTACAGTCTCGGCTCGTTAAATATTAACGTGCCCACGGAGCCAATGACAGAGGGCTGGGGGGAATGGCTAATGTAACAAAGGAAATCCGGGCGATGAGGGACGAAACCTAATTACTCGGCTATCTCTGCTCAAACGGACGTTCTCATGCGCTTCGGTTTTTCGCGACCACGGGAAATACCATGTCACGTTTACCGGTAAATGTTGCGTTTCCCTGTCTCCGTTACCTAGTCTCCAGTGAATCATTCAATAATTGAGTTTCATCAGACAGAGCTGCGCGAAGATTGAGAATATTGCTCGTTGTAGCCTTTCTCTTCGTTTAATCCCTCAGAAGATAAATGATTGGAATTGAAGAATTGTATTTAATATACTAAAGCGGAACGATTGGCGATCTTTGCAATACAGGATCCTCGAGGGATCACATAGTTTGTATTATACACCAGAAATGGCTAATTACCTTTTGTTGAATAAATTGTAAGCATATTGGTGTCAAACGATGAAACTTGGATCAATCGTGACCCAGATCTTTAGATATAGAAATTTTTAAATAAAACGATTTCGTACTCTAGTAAATAATATTTAAAATAACAGTAGAAACTTTGAAAAGTGGAAATGAAATAAAGTAGAAAATTGAAATTAAATTATCGCTATTTTAGCAGTCCGTCGTTCAAAGGATAAATCGGTACATTAGCTATTCCAATACTAAGATAACTGAAAATATTAAAAATTTTATAAAGAAAAATATTTGCGTTGATGTTTGTATATTTCGTTACGTATACTGGGGCTTTGATTATAAACAGTCGTAATTAATAAACTCAGTTATTAATAAACGTACTCATTAATTAAAATATTAAAAATAACCGTATCCAATGCCATCGTTCGCAATCTCCCTGTTTTTTCTCAAATTACACGAAAAGGATGCCCAAGCACAACGATTGAAATTTTTATTAGATTCGGCGCACCTCTTTGGTAATTTTCATCGAGAAAGGGGTAGGTTTCATGAAAATTTCGTAAAAGCTCGACTTGCTGGAAGTCGCAGTAGACGTTGAAGTTGGTGTACCTAAGGAATTGGCCGCTTTGGGGGACTTCATATTACTTTTTCAATTATATACCTGGCTGTTGGGACAAGCTGGTGGCTGGCACGCGTTAGGGTGTATTAAAAGGGTCATCGGCTCTACGGGGAGTGCGCAAACCGTCTCGTTGCACCAGGAAACCGTACCTTCCATAAAATCCCTCTACTCTGTACATACATAATGCACAATGCAGACGAAAGTTCAGTTTATATTTCGCTAATCTCTAAAAACATATAAAAACGTACCAATGATACGTTTATAAAAATCGAGAGAATTAAGAAAGGGTAGAAAACCAAAGAGTGTGTTTCTGTTTAGTTTATCAGCATCGCAGTTTTTAAATTATAAAAGCACAAAATCATACATAATATTTGACCAAAAACAATACATAACATTCCTCCAAATGTTTACTTGTACTTTTCCAAATATAACAGATAATTTTATAAATATTTTGAGATTTTTCCAGATAATTAGAAATCTTAAAACAACGAAAAGATTACCAACGACCTGGCTTTCCTACGAAGCCAGAAGTATGTTTGCCTAAGAAGAATTAAAAATATTAATGAATGATTTCATATTCATCAATACTTAAAGGGGGACCTACAATCAGCGAGAAAAAAATATTTTGTAAGAAATGGAAACTATTCAAAGTCAAATATTAAATTTTGCTGGACAAGTTGTTCATACTTTAGATATTTTAAAAAAATCTATGCAACCTATCGTTTTGATTGTACGTCAAACGATAACTATACATAACTACACATAACTATACACTTATTAGAATTTTTGATTTTTAGATAAACTGGAGGACAGATATTATGTCTTATTCTATCGTAAATAAGAACTGTACATGTGAGCAAAATGGATTGAAAAAATTTAAATAACTTAACAAAAGTATGATATAAACATATACAAACTTTCAAGTTAGTTAGTTACACTCTTCCATTTTTACAAAAATGTAAAATAATCGATATGTTTCACGAAAAAAGAAAAAAAAAATGAAACTCCCCCCATAAATCATATCAGAATTTATATAACTTCGAAATCTATTACTCGATACGCAACAATGTAACACAATACAACGAACCATAATACTTTCCAGGAACTCCGCACACCCCTGGTCCAATTATAGCCACATTCTCCGGCTCGCGAAACCACTCTCGGCATTAATTTCGTCGTTCCTTTCGACGTGGCACGTCACCTTACATCGACGCATCCCCGTGTACGGGAATTTATGCGAGCCTCGAAGTCAAGAACGGGTTGGCGGCGAGGAAAAGGGGAGGGGGCTGGATAGGCAGGAACGACGATGCCAGTAATGGAAACAGAATGGGATAATTCCGCGAACCGCGGACGGACGCGGTAATTGCGAATAATTGCATTGTCTTCGAGTCGTTCGCCTCTCCTCGTCCGCCACCCGTTAATCCCCCTTCCTCTCTCTCTCTTTCCACCCCGTACAGAGTCCGTTTCCATCGTTGAATTGCTTCGCTACGAATTGAGAGTCGGTCGGTGGAAACTCTCGTACCGATTAGGATAACCCGTCCCTCGGTTCTGCCTCTTTCTGTCCGGCGACAGGGTCCGGTTTCGAATTACGTTCGTACGAGGGCACACGGAAAGGCTCCTGCTGTCTTCTGAATCTGATCTCATCGGGTGTAATTAATTTTTATAAACGGAGATTGCCACGCGAGCCAACTCTCCACTCTCCCGATTGTTTCGATAAGCCGACGCAGTCGAGGGATTTCGTGTTTTGTGTGCGATCTTCCGACGGACCTTTCCTATACAACGCACCATAAGATTTGTACTTTATTGTACTTTGACCATTTTGTTATGGCTATTTTCGTTAAAACACTTATGTTATCAATAATGAACTACTTCAGCTTACTGTCCCTAAGTAATACTAAAGCTTCACTTAAAGCAACAATTAACATCAACTATTGAAAAAAAAAAAAAAAAAACAAAGAAACTGTGTGGCTAAATTAGGTAATAGTATACAGAGAAATCAATTATGTTATCGAAGAAAATTTCAGACTGACAGTGCTGTATCATGAAAATTACTCGTTCGTAACTATTCAATGTACGTATACGATAATAATCGTCGGGATAGGGTAGCTCATTCCCGTGTCGTTGTTGTTTTATCTCCGTAGTTTACGTCGACTTGGAAACGAGTGCTCTTCAGGACGAGAGCCGACACGTCGATGGAGCTTGAGCCCGTGTTGATATAACTCGTGGGACGAGAGCAAGGAACGAAAGGAAAAGTGAAGCATTGAAAAGTGGAGCAAGCATCGTGTCAAGCCTAATTACCATTATCTTCCCGTTGTTTCCGTTGGCGGAATAATTAACGACTCTTCGAATAAAACAGCGGCTCGGTGTTTCACACGAGCCGTTTCTGCCATGCTGAGTTTCGAAGATGAACCCTCATTTCGTAATATGTCGAACTCTTCATACTTTTGTATTTATGAATTTCAAATTGATAGGATAATCGAGATTAATCATTACTGACTATTGCTTGTACAAATCAAGATTGAACAGTTCGAAGTGACAGCTTTGGTACCTCTAATTAACCCAATTTCCTGAATATCAAGTGTTTCAGAAACATTATTTGCCGTAAACACCTTGAATTCATATGTAACGATCCTAAAAATCCTAATTATTAACAATACAATCAACTAATTTTCAAATTTAACTTTTCAATTCGATAGCTAGCGTTATTAGCTTAATGTTAACGCTATCCGTGGTTTATTTTATCATTTCGGTTGGTAATTATTTGATTGTAAAAAATTTCGGACACCGTTTCGGGCACCTTTTCGCGTGCAAAAACGAAGCCCAATCCGAAATTTTTGAAAAGGAAATTGTTGTTCAGAATCGTCTCACCTACTTCCCATTTCCGGTTCTTACACCAATAATGGGACACCCTACACACATAATTGACCAAAACAATTTCGAATTTGTTTGACGTTTACAAGTTAGCCAAATCACCCTACACATTCGCAAGAATAAACTTCAACGATACGCTACTTGGCAAACGGTCGTTTATTCGGTGGAATCAAGAGGTCCAAGTCCATATACAGTCGGAATATCTTGATGCAACGCGGCACGATGATTTATCGTGCGGGTCAAGGAGGGCCACGAGGGAGGGCTCGAGCGTTAACTCGGCGAAGTAAACACGACCCTGGCGAACATTATCGGTCCACGGTGACAAATCCACCGGCAGAACACGCGGCACTCTCTGCTTTTCCTGTGGCGCGATGCTCGAGAACGCGACGGTATTCCCGTAGTTCAGCTGGTACATAAATTCCTCGAACACATGGCGCCCTGAGCTTATGAACAATAACCACGGGTTGGCTGCGCGGGGGTCTGGGCTTGGCTTTCCCTCCACCCCTCTTCGGGGCTGTCGACGTTGATGCTGGCGGCACGTTTAGCCGACCTCTCCCAGTCGGTAATTACGCCAGACCCATAAACATTCGGCTCACGGTTCAATCTCACCCGGAAGACAAGGGGACACAAGTGCCAGGCGTGGCTTCCTGCCACATGCCTCCACGTCGTACCGAATCATCTGCATAACGTTTTCTGCATCGGAGCTACCGGCTCCTGGATTTAAACCGGCTTATTATGAGTCTGATGCACGATCCTTTCTCCAGCAGAGGCCGCGCCGAGGGAACTTTGGATAAATCACGCTGGGATTGGTTAGAAGCGGCCGAGTTTTACGCTGAATTTTCAATTGTTAATCAATTTCGTTAAAACACAAATCGTTCGCAGTTACGGATGTCATAGACAATTTCAATTTTATGTTATTATAGATTCAAATGGTTCAACGACTGCGCTGGAACTCGTGGATTTTAGGACGAAATTCGATTTGGGCCGAAGGAGTGACGACGAATCAATAAATATAAACCACTCGGATGTATGAATTTTATATGAAATTAAAAATTTTTTATATTACATTATGATTGCATTGTTACTACCACATGCACTAGCACTGATGGACAGAGAATTATTTAGGACGCGTCGAATCGATTTTAATAAAAGGAACAGAATTTTTTAATTTTTAATTCATGATAACTTTGGTAAAAAATAAATAATTCGTGGGTATTTATGAAGATTCTAATGCATCCATGTTACTGGTACTATCAGAACTGCATCAGCATTCATGGATAAATCGTGACTTTCTTGATAAACGAAAGATTGATTTCTGATGATTTTCTAAAAAGCTTTCCTTAGCACGAATACGTTTCATAAAATTTCCTAAATTATTACAGTTAACAAAACTAATAATCCATTATCATATATTTACCTAGTTATCTATTAAACCACTCTAGAAATAAGATTCCCAATTCTAAATAACTTCTGCCCTCAAAAGCGAAATTGTAAATTGCCAAATTTACTTTTGATTTATTCATTACGTGGAAAAAACTTCCTCGAAAGTAGAAAAAATCGCCTATTTACTTAAAGATACAATAAAACCGGATCTAGTAAATTAACCGCAAGGTGTAGGCAGATGCAGACATGATTCTCGACTGATAAAATCGCGTTACCTCGACGATAAATATGCCTGGCATCATAAATATTCGGTTCACGGTTTAATCTTGCTGACGAAGGCACGAGTGCCAAACGTAACCCGGTAGCAGATGTCTCTTATTTGACCGAGCACCCAGATCATCTGCATAATGTTCCCTGGCAGAAGTAAACGATCCTGAGATCAGGTCAGAAGTTCTCTCTTTCTTATAATGTTCTGTTCCCGACACGTCACGTGTAGACTGTTCTTTAACCATCGAACCCGAAATCTGGGTCAACCATGATCCAGACCTAAGAATTCAATGATATTTTGATTAAAGCGAGCTATAGAAATTTTTCGAGGGAAAGATTTTATGTAAAATTTGATAAATAATATCCAAAATATGATAAATAATTGAAACAATACTAAAAAATTTGGAGATTTGGAAATTTGAAAGATTCCTATTGTCATTAATCTGTTATTCAAAAGTTCACCCTTTCGTTAATATAATGAATATCTGAACCATGTTAAAAATATAATATTTGAAAATTTCTAAATTCCTGAAAATATAGTATTCTAAAACGTATCGAACGGGTTCCTTACACTTCCATAGAAGAATTCGTATCTTTTTAACCCCGTCTAAATACAATTCACAGGAATCGCGGAAAAGAGAATTGAACTAACGAATGGTGGGACGAGATGTGTGAAAAGGGGAACAAAATTTTCCCGTGTCTATGAGTAAAATCAAATTTCACGACAAAAGCATAGGAAACAGAAACGCAGTTCCCGGGATTTCGTAATTGCAGACCGTGCTCGATAACGCTCTGACCCATTTCAACGAACCATTACCATTGTGTCGATATTTACCGTTCATTTGATCGCGTCACGCGCCGTTTACAAAGCGAACGAAATTTCGTTAAACGCTTAAATTCGATTACTCGAAACTTCGCTACGTATCCATGGACGCGATACGCGAGTTTGAAGCGTGGGTGGAGGACGAAGAATCGGCGACAGCCGGGGAAATGCGTGAAAAAAAAGAAAAAATGAAAAAGAAAAACGTGAAAAGTTTTCGCTGACGTTCGAATAATAAGAGCCGTATGTCGTGGAATATAAAATGGGTCGCCGCACTTGAATCCTTCTCGCGGGGAGGCACGATTTATAGAATCCCTATTTTGACAAGGGAGGAAAATGTACGCACAAAAGAGCCGCCTTCGGGAATATTTGATATAAACGAAAATACAGGTTCCCCGTGTGCATCGAATCACGGGAAAATATGTAATTTCGCAGAAAGCTTTCATCCTGTTCGCGATCCTTTCAGTTTTGCCAGGATTTTTTTTTCTTTTATTTTGCGAACACATTTTGACGATTTTTTGGAGGGTCAACCTCTTAATTATAACGACTCTTACCTATTGTATATTAACGGTTATAAAGTTGAACATAAATATAGAATTCGACATTCCACCAAACAAATCTTCCAACTTAATCTATTTTATTTATAAATATTTTTACATAGTTTTCAAGATATTGGGAAAACATTTAAGGGACAACGAGATATAAAAATTAGGTTTTTAATCGACTTTGAAAAGGTGGAGGTTACTCAATTCGATCAGTATATATATTTTTTTTATTAAATATAATAATATGAAAAGTTCCTTGCAAATAACGATTTCACCACGAATAACTGGCACTAACTGAAATAAATAATTTGTTAATTTTGCACTTGAAATCGTACGAAATAGAATCGAGCCATAGAACGAACGGCATGGCGGTAACGAAACGGTCGGAAGATCAGCCGATATTTGAAACAACTAGCAACGAATAGCGACAGGAAACTAGGTGATAACTTGCTAATGAGCAGCATATATCACTTTTCCGATACTGCAACGAATGCAGAACGTTGGGTGTTGAATGGTTCGGATTGCAATGTGGAAACGCTGAATCGTCCCCGGGATGCAATGTACTGTGAACCAGCCTGTAAATCACAACATAGTCTTGGCAAGGAAGTTGGTTGTTGGGCTGGCGTGTTTGATGGATAATGGAAAACATTAATCTTCGGTGAGAAACATTCGTTACTTTCGCGTTCCGCCGACACGGAGATTTAATATTTCACATTTCTACGATATTTCGGGTTTCTAATTCAATTATGAAAAGAAAAATACCATTGCAGACCGTCCGACGAGTATCTGTGTATCAGCGACAATATATGATAACAAAAGTGATTTTCAATTATGAAAAGCTGCTACAAAGAAACGTCTACTCTTATGATAGTAATCTATTGCAAATAAAGTTGTATAAATAAAATGATATTACTCACGTCTATTTAGTGAATCGAATACAATGAGATTAGGACATCTCGTGGTCCAATAAGCCCATAGTGTATGGACATCTATGGAAACTTCTGGGCTGCGATCTATCTTAGGGAAAGAGTTAAAAACACGAGATTAAGAAATCAATTAACTAAAGTGACGATTTCTCCCGTGGATTCGTTCTGAATCGATCTATGTAATACAGGACTTTTTTTCTCTCTCTCTCGAAGTTTTGAATTACTTGATCAGCTTCCCAGAGTTTCTTAATTAAATGGGAGGAGCGATAGAAAATGATTGGTAAGTGCGAAATGTATTTTTGGGGTTAACGTGATTTATCTAAAGAGGCTAACATACATGATGACTGTAAGAAAATCGAAAGTAAGACGTGTAACCATCGAAGTCTAAAAAAATGATAAAAAGGGAATTATTCAGAACTAAATGAGAACAACTCCTTTTCCTATAATTTTCAACAACTCAATCCCCTAATATTTGAGAATTTTATCAATCAAAGATTCATAAGCCCTAATTAATGATATGATCATCATTCGTGTAAATAATCAATAAATATAAAATACATCATATAATTGGTGTATCTTATCGAAGAAACTGTCTAACGAAATTTTCATCCTTAAAGTTTATCGTGGATGAAATTTCCTGACAACTCTAATTATTTAGATTGTTAGTTTCTCCATGTAAATATTTTACTATGTGCGTAACAATTACGATACTTTATGGTAGCTTTTAGAGAATAAAGAGCCTGGCAGGGAAATTTTCGAAAACACCATAGAAAGATTCCACGGAAAAGGAACACCTTTTTACCAGATCCATTTGACCCCGGATACTTTCATTACAAACAACGACAGACCCGGTAATACAAACTTACTCCTCGCATTTTCTCTCATTTTCCAGCGAGTTTGTAATGGCCGTTCGACGGCTGATCGATCTGAACGCGATGTCTACAAACGGGAAAATCCGATGAAAAGCACCGGAGGTACACAGATGGAACACATACCGTTCGGTATATATGGACATCGTTGTTCCAAACAGGCTTTTTGTCGATGAACGAATTATTGTTGCTGTTTAGACTCCCTACTCTGGGGCCCTTTTGGACACGCAGCCAACCATCACGCAACATCAACCTGTCTACCCTCATCACCTTTCCTTTTTCCCTTTCCCGAACCTTTTCATCCGGCTTCGTATTGCTTCTTTCCTTTGTCGCCGTTTCTAATTTTACTGTATATCTTTCAAGTCAACGCTTCTTGACTTTATTTCGTCCATTTCTCCAGTTGATCATGTTTCGTTTCTTGTATGCCTGGAAGAGATGTTTTGTTGCATTCTGTGTTTCTTATCGTTGCTTCTTTGTTGAGACGAAGGAAGTCTGATACAATTTCATGACATATAAAAGTTACTCAAAATAGCATCTATGTATATTAATTTGAAACTTAAGGTTTCATTAGTATTTCTAATATAAAATGGACGACGCGTCGGTTATAGCAAATGACTGCTAATTTCGAAACATGTACAGTCTGGCACTATTTGATGACATAAAAGTATTGCCAAATTGCACTTACGATATATCAATTTGAAGCTTGAAGTGTAATGAAAATAATGGGATAAACCGTCCATTAATGATTTCAATATAAGATAGTTGGTTAGAGTTAACAGAATTTGATGAAATAAAAGTTACACATAATTGCACTTATGCTACATCGATTTAAAGCTTAAAGTTTCATGAAAATTGTATAAACATTTCATCAATGTTCCTAGCACAAAAAGGTAGAGTTATATTTTCTGGAACGCTCAGTATATGAAATAATGTATAAAATATTGTATCTTCTACCCTAGGATATTCTAAAAATAATAATTCAAATAATTTAAGTAAATTAAAAAGAAATTTGAGGTAAAAGCTTGGAATTTCATATTAGGTGATCCACACAGAAAATAATGACAATTTAATTGTATCATCCCATTTCGAGCTACAAATTATTTTATCTTACAATATCACAGGACCAAACTTGATTTAATATTGACTCAATCAAAGAATTGCAGAATTCTGAGATTTATAAAATTATTTCCAACAAATGGTTACAAGTTTGACGTCATATCTCTGTTGAAACGTAATTACAATTAATTATGTTCACTCGTTAAAACGAAGAAGATTCGAATTTCTATGTTTATCATCGTTCAGTCAATGTGCAAATTCAGCGGAATCCGAATTCGTTGAATGTTTGTATGCAAATGCTACAATAACGGCTGACTGATTCGATGATGAATATTAAACGATTCAATATTAAACGAGTTTCGCTACAATAATCATGTTACAATAATAGAACAACCGATATCATCCGTGTAGCCGAAACGAAATTAACAGGACAAAGATTCGTTTGTAACGAACGATAACCATACCGTTAAACCGGCAAATCCCTGCTGACAGATAGCTTTTCAGCGAATAATGTATTACCTAAAACGATCGATAAATCCTCTCTATCGTGCCTTGGAGACAGATACATTGTATCTTGTCCAATGACGTCACGATACTGACAGATAAAACTTTCTATCATTTTTTCAGAAATATTACACTTTAAGAAGTACAATACTGCCGTTTAAACAATTTTAAGATTCATAATATGTTGGTATATTTCGTTCGTTACAAAATATTTTAGTATTTACCAATAATCTTTCACGTATTAGGTTGATAATAAAATTCAGTATCTTTTGATTTTTCTTTCATAAAAAACTACTCATTACTATTAAATCGGTAAGAATTTCAAATTAATCCTTAAGTAGTGAGGTGGAGCTTTTATTATTTTCAAAACTTTAAAACATTTCTCCAAATATTTTTTTTTTCCACTGGAAGTTGGAAATTTAGAAATTTAACCGCCTAATTTTAAATGCAACATCCTTGTTCAAATGTTAAGTGTAGCAGAATTAAACATGAAGAACGAAAGAAAAATCAACACCCGATCAATACTAGAATAACGACAGCGAGGTAGCAAGCGAGGGGGAATTGAAACGCGTGCGATTCGACGAGATTTCTGCAAACAACACCCTGCTACCTTCCAACTCGGCCAGGACCCGGTGATTATCGAAAGCACGTTGCCGATACGAAAATTGTACATTGATTATCTCGAACGAGCGATCGTAGCGTTCGTAGTTTCGTGCTTTTGCGCCCAACACCTAACGCACAACGCTGGCCGGTGATTATCGATTCCCTAACGCTTGTATCGGTTTATTGTTGCCGGGTTGGCTAGCTATTTGCAAGGCTAGCCGCGTTATTGCCATCGTTATCGTTATCAGCATCAGGTCATTCTGCTTTTCGACCAGACAGTTTTTTATCATTCGTTTCGGAATAAGTTGTCTCTTCGACGAACTGCTTAAGGAACGATGGATACGTAGTCTTCGATTTCTGATAATTTATTTTTATTGCCTTTTACGTGTTCGGTGAATGCAACAGGGACGGAAGCAAGTTTAATATGATTAGTACTCGAACGATATTAACTTTCAATAAATATACTTGCAACGTAATTATTTTATAATCTGTGGCCTCGAAGAAACGTTCAACGTGTTTCAGTAGCCGAGAACCGAGACGTTAATTAAAAGACTATTATTGGCTACCGGTTGTGATAATGATCGTCCCATTATATTCTAGAGGTGTGCGATTTTTTGACAATTCGGGTTCGGGTCGGGTCAGGAAAACTCTTGAAAGTATCCGACTGCGTACGAACGTATCGTGAAGCCGAACGTTTTCGAGATCCCGAAAAGGCGTATCGAGAATATAATATAATATCTACAGGGTGTCCCGTAACTAGTGTAACATCGGGAAATGGGGGAAGCTGAGACGATTCTGAACAACAATTTCGGATGGTTGTTACCCTCCACTTGAGATTGAAGACTAATTAATTACAGATATAATGTAAAAGACACTAGTTTCCCCCAGGGAAAATAGTAATATAAAGAATGTTCCACCATCCGTCTTTAACTCGAGAATTGCTCAAAATCATGCATAAGTAAGATAATTAACCTTCAAAGGATGACGGCTAGGTCAAACATGATCCAGAAATAGAAAAAATACATATTTTGTTGAAAGTTAGCTATGCAACTGCAGATTTCATTGTCAGTCTAATAATGAAACCACGAATAATTGTAATTATAACATCTTCCAATCCGCACTAACCTTTTATAGTCGAAATTAACTAACGTACATCCTGATCAACTTCTACTAAAAAAGATTCATCAAATTTGAAACATAACTTAACCAGTCACGTCATGAATGTGACACAAATGCCATAAAATTGGCAAAATCATATTCTACTAAACAATAACGGAAACAAAGGGTTAATGTCAATTATCACGTCTTTCAATCAACATCAACTGATCAAATAAATCATATATCTATAAAGCGTTGAAAAGGATAAAAAAGAAACGAATCTTTTTAAGTCTTTTGAAACAAGAAAAAAGAAAGAAACATTTACCCCGAAATTCCCGCAAATTCCTGCGGTTGTTCATGTCGTATCGCTGACAAATCTCTCCATCCCGACAATCGTAAAAATTCGAACAAACAACGCTAATAAAGACGCGTACGCGACGAGCATCGCCCAGATACGGGCGAAATTATGCTTGCTATGGTGTTATTCACCGAACGAGTCCGCAACCAGCTATCTCGCGTCCTTGGATTTACGACTCTTCAGCTACCAACGGGGAAAAGAGAACCAGGCTTTCCGACACACCGAAACGTTCGCGATCGTTAAACTGCCACAGAGAATTGTTGCATACCGAACAGGCTCGCGAAACAAATATTCGCGGGATAAACCGATTAATATTCTCAGACTAGACATGCTAGAGACTTGCAACACCGTTGAAAAGTATTAGTTCGTTCCATAAGTCATGCCATGTTTCGTTTTCACCCTTCAAAACGGATTTTTTTTAAATAACCCTCGATTGGATGCGAACGAAACCTGTGTCTTGTTATAAAAATGCAGGATATTGGACAAAATTATAAGAATCTTGTATTAATTAGCAATGGGTCTAGATATCCTTCGAATCTTATTTGCTTCTTTGCAAAATTATACGAATAATAGTTTAAGATAAGGAAATTATTGCGACCAAGGTAAAATTCTGAAAATCTTATCGGATAAAACTCTAATAAATTTTTCTAGTTAATAACACACATTGACGTGTATCTAATTTGATTACTTTTTGTGTAATAAAATAGACAGAAAGACAGATATAATCGTCACTTTCTTATTCTGGGACAAGATTGCTAAATGTTTCAAAATTCCTGCTGTAGCACCACAATGATATAATAACTGTAGACACGTTTTTAAACACCTACCAAAATTTCCAGACATCCACGAAAGGGTTGAGACAATAATCCTAAACAACTAACCCGTCTGTCAATAATTTTACCATTAATAAAAATTCATAAAATAACGATGTCAATCGTAAACACGAATACCACTGAATTCTTCGTATCCATCAACAAAAATATTTGACAACAAGAGAACAGACCAACCAAAATTAAAAAGCTGCACCTGGTATCGAATTTATTAATTGAAATATTAAAATTAAATCGCACGATTTCTCGAAGTCTCTCGGATCTCGATCGAACAACGAACAAATCTGTTCAGACATCGGCGAGCATGTACGCGTAATCCTGGCGAGTAGGGACAAGTTCGAACAATCGTGACTGAAATTCTCGACAAACACAGATACAGGAACATTTCAACCGGAAATCCCGTCCAAGCTCTCCCCACTCCGTGGAGGATCGTAACTTCTGTGGATGACACCGAGGGCGATAGACCATAGCTACGTAACCAAACGGCCATACAGGATAACGGAAGCATAATTTGACCCAGGTAACGCATACATAAGTCTGCTAGCAGCTATCTGTCAGATAAAAACAGCACCCTCGACGTGGGATACTGATTTCTGACAACGGTTCCCTTAGTGACACGTTCTACCATCACTGTTCCTTATGCTCATAGAAAGTCCATATTTTGTATCAACCCTTTAGTAACATTACGGTATCAGACTTGACTCTAATACTAGATACCAGTGTTTGCGAATATCTAGATTTCATTATGTACCTAACCGTTTTCTTGGAACAGTAAAGAAAAATAACTGATTGAAAATTTTAACAGTTTGCAAATACAACTTGCGTCTTGTACCTTCACGCTGAATAAATATTGTATTATTTATCAAAAAATTCGAATCGGTGCTGATAATTGCCCACCTGCTCCGCCACCGGATTAATTAACGTATAATACTAAAGTTGCGCGAGTATGGGAAGTATATACCTTACGAAACGACCATCTGCGAACTGTCACGTTCTTGTGTTTCACGGGAATCGTGGAGGATCACGATACAGAAATCTTTCAGCGTCAGTTTCGTTTAAACGTTCACTCGCAAACCTCGACACGGTTAATTCATTTGACGACCGAATCGTGACATGGACGATGCTTCCGTTTGCACATGTCCATCTATCCGCGTTCATTTTCCACGTTTCGCTCATTTACTCGGTTCGACATGCGGTTGTTCGTGGCGGTGATGTGCCGAACGAAACGTTCGCAAAATCGACGGGACAGACACGTTCGCAAACGTTGCGCGACCAGTTTGATTAATTCGCGGCCGATTCTGGCCCGTCCGATAAGGAATATATATGGCGGACCTCGAACACCGTTCACAATTCATATAAGAAACACCAGAGCCGTGATAAATGGTCCTTCAGATTCGAAAGCAACGTTTCTGGTTATCGGATGTGCCTCCCGATCTTTCATAGTTTCTTAAGTACGAGGTTAAAGGTTTTTTTTTATAATTTTCAATGTATTCTAAGCACGTGCAAAAGTAATCTTATTGCTACGTCATCCGAAAAGTTTTTCAAACAAAACTGTTTCCATGCTTGGAATTAATATCTGAAAATAATTTGTTAATTTTATATGTAAGTAATTTTTCAATGCATTTTTGTTTAATCAGGTTTACTTCAAAACGTCTTTAACTTTCTATTGTCTGCTTTTTTTTTAGTAATTATATGTAGAATGATAAATACATGGAAGCAGGAAATGGAACTCGTAATAGTTAACTGGTTAATATGTACACCGATATTTAAAAGTTTGAAGCACTTTTCGTTTTTAGGACGAAAGGTGTTATTTAATACACATGTGGTAGGTACTTTTATTAGAAATATCATTGAAAATATGTCACTGATATTTCTACAACTTCGAATTGATAATTCTGTTTCTAAAAAATATAGTACGTTATTTTTATCGCATTTGGTTCTTTCTATTTAACAAGCTTTTAAGTATCTGACAAAATTATTTGTAATTAATTAGATAAGATCGTTCGGATCGAAGGAGGCGACAGATCCATGTGAAAATCCGTGTCACCCAAATTTTGAATACGTGACACACAAAGTGATAGAAAAGATAGTGTCATAGATGACACCAAAAATAATAGTTGTGCAAAATTACAATACGCGCCTTCTTAAAATAAGACAGTTGTACTCTACTGAATATTTGTTTTTTAATTAATTGTGACAAGAAAACAAGGTACCCTCTGCAAGTTTCTTTTGCAACCCTGAATTTATCAGAACTAACACACACAACTAACAGATCAGTAGTTTCATATCATTCACGGTACAATAAACACTGCAGAAACTTCACTCCAGAAACGTAGACTTTTCCCCTATTTTCGAAAGACGCACGCCATAATTTTGCACAATCATCATTTATATTATTCTCCACAATGGTGCAAAGATCTCGGAAAGATCATGCGTTTCCCTTGGGAGAACATCATTTACCTGCAACGAGAACCGATACAGATAATCCGGCCGGTACTGTTGCGTATACTGATGATGCACATGATGCTGATAGGCCTGCTGATTGTACTGTTGTCCTTGTTGCGGTTGATACTGTTGTTGTTGCTGGTATTGGTATTCCAGATGCGTCCGACGATGATCATGATGATGATGATGGTGGTGCTGCTGCTGTTGCGGCTGTTGCTGCTGCTGGTGCTGGTGATACCAGGCATGATTGTAACCATCCATATCACAACCAAGTCACGTTCACGTATCCTCCTCGAAAAAGGGAAGCTCGCGCGAATGGCAAACATATCAATCACCTGCCAGCAGTCCGGTCCGTTCGTTCGACCGTCGTATTTCGAATTCCCTTTCGCTCGAACCGACCGACATCACGACCGAGGCTTCGCCTCTACCTATCTATCGTTTTCGAACTTCCTTTGTTCCGTTTGACGAACGACCCACCCGGAGAAAAAATTATTGCTATTGCCAGCCGAGAACAAAACGCGCCCTCGACGATCGTTCTGAGGCTGCCTCGCGTACGAGTCTATAAGTCACCGAATGTTCGTCCCGAGGAACGTGAACGATCTGCCCAAGCAAAACCGCACACAATCTCGGACGTGTCGGTCGCGACTCGAAGGTGGCCACTTGCACATCCGACGGATCTTCTATTGCACTCAAAGTGATGATTGCGGGCCAACTAACGGGCGTTCGAATTGACGAAATCGCGACTAGCCGCTGGTGGTCTTCCCCACCCTGTCTCTTTGACCCCCAGGGGCTATTATTGTCCGTCCCTCGGAGGATCCTTTTCCTTCTTTCGTTGGACCGGTCGGTTCCCGTTTCTGCTGGGGGTCTTCTCTCTTTGGGGAGGAAAAAAAAAAGGTAGAGGGCATCGGGAAGAGAAGGGGTTACCGATCGCGAGCTGGAATCTTGCGTTCGAATCGAAAACCTGCCGACACTCTTCCTGATGGCTACTGGTTCTTTCCTGTATTCTTTCTTCTGTCCGCCTCGCCGACCAATCGTTGATCGAACACGTGTTTCTCCTGTTTGGTTGGTTTTCGATGCCCTTAGCTCTGGTTTTCCCTTTTCGCGGTGGTCATTGGACGAGACCGTAAAAAGAATGGAAATTTCGTTTGAAATTCGCTCTTTTGATGGAAGATGAAACTGAACAAGTTTTACATACTTGTTTGTTAATATAATTCGATGTACATTGGATAAAGTGGTAAATTTTCAGCAAGTGAATTGAGAAATTATAATTACAATTCGATTTGCAGGTAAATTTGTACTATTTCCTTTACACAGATTCACACAAAGTACTTGAAATTCAGAATTATCACAAAATTAAGAGGAACCACGCAACCGGAGCAAGGTTGCAAATGGAATCCACAATTATCTCCAAACGTTCGTTTAAAGCCGATTTGAAATGGCAAATTAACGCTCGCATAATGCTTCTCGTTATCAGCTGTGCAGGCACCAATCCGTTGAATAACAGTGGATTTCTAACACTCGCCAGTTTCGCTTTATCGTCAGTTGATAGTCGTTAACACAAATTAATTCTGGGCATAAAATTGTGATTGCAACAACACCCTAGTGGGGTAAAATCCGGGAAAATTTGTATAAATTCGGAGAAAACACGGGAAATTCAACATTTTTTATGATCAATACTATTTTTATGATAAATACAGCGTTTTAATTTAATACTTTTATTTCTTGCACCTAACCCGTTTCAAATCCCTATTTATTGGACACTTTTCGCCAGTTTATGTTTTCGAAACCTTTAAATATTAAAACTCGACGAAAGGATTAAATTTCTTATTTCATTAATTTTTGAATTACCATATGCGGTACTACAAGGGTTTAATTAAAAAGAAATATTAAATAATAGAATTTATATAGGTATTATTATTACAATATGACTATTACAGTAACAATAATAAACACTGATGGTGTATAAATAATGTTAATATTACAATAACAGTACTATATTACAATATGATAATAATAGCAGTATATTGTGATACGATTATTTTAATATCAGTGCAAATTAAATTGCACACAATAAGCAGGCCTCAAATAGAAATATTCTGATCGATAATACCAAAATAGACCCGTCAAAAATTCAGTCATTCGCGATTCATTCTGCACGCTAAAATGAAAAAAGAGAAAAGAGAAGTCCGGATAACCCAATCAGGAACACGCAAAGCGGACGAATGAAAAATTCGTCGATCAATGCCGAGACTTCGTGCAACAGAATGCGCACAGAAAAATTCAAATTCCGAGAATTAATGTAGTTTCGATCGTACAGAGTATAGAGTCATGCAATTTCTAAAGGGTTGCATTCATGGCAAAAGAATTACGCAACGAATTTTAATTCGATCATAAATTCATCAAATTCCGAATCGATGGGAAACACGATTGAATGCTTTCATTTTGTTAAAAAAAAAAAAAAGAACCTCTAATACCGATTTTACTTTACTCGAAGTGAAAAATGAAATGTAGAGAAAGTTAGAAACAATAATTATTGAAATTATTGAAATTTACTATCTTTATTTCTTTGATAGTGTCAAGATTGTTAGTTTCTTGTTAACAAAAAGACATCAAGTTGTAAGAAACAGTAATTCTTTATTTTCGAAAAAGGTCTCCTGTATTTTTCACAACAAAAAAGATTCATTTCTTCCAAATATACGCTTTTCAAAATTGGATGGGGTTGATTCGTCAATAAAGAATTGATGTTTGTTTTAATCAACTACTGAAAAATCATAAAATAAAAGAAAGGATGAAAGTAAATACACATAGAAGTAACCATTTTGGTAAATAAAATGATACCGAGCTATGTGTATTAAATTTTGAATATATTTTGAATAACAGCAATTTGACCAAGCTTGCGAAGGGTTTTTAATTTCAAACGTAGAAATCAATCGATAGACGCGTTACACCTATGATCAAAATTAACGCAAGTATAAATAAAAATTGAAAAATTGTAAATAAGTGACGTTAATAAAGCATAATGATTACAATCCTAATACGTGTATCGAGACATTGTTGTCTTATAGTCAAGATATTCCTTCTGTCTGACCAATCATCGACCTATTTCACTTATATCACTGTCTAATCAATTTCTCAGCCTCAAACTGAAGTTCAATAAACAAACTTTACATTTCTTCTTGCTGTACCTTCATTTTATTTTCATTTCACGTGGTCATCACACAAACTGAACCAATTCTAATATTCCTTATTTCGATCACTAAACTTCAATGTAAGAAAAATTATGGCTCTTCAAAGTTACCCGTTAAAAATCGGACGTATCATATGTTGCGGTCTAACAAACGAAACCAGTTTCTAAATTATATTTTGCAAACCCAAAGCTATTTCTAAATCGGTACAGAAGTTGAAGATGAAAAACCTTATTTCCTGTTAAATATTATATGATGTTCAGTGGCCTCATTTTCAAAACATTCGTGGAAATATTCAACGAAACCCTGAAATCCTCCAATAAAGAGCTTTCAGCATCGCGGTAGCCAACTAAAATTTCAGCACTAACCTCCAACCACTCTAAACACTGGCACAACATATCGAATGCGTTGAAATCGTTGCAAAAAAAAAGGGAAAAATCCTCTGAAAGCGTATGTCATCAGATTTCGAGGGTTTTCAGGTATTCAAGCGAGTTAGAGAATCTGCTACTTAATGTTCCGCACGGCGCAGCCGTTAAAGAGGATTACAGCCCTTAATAATCCCAGTTTTGCAAAAAATTTCGCGAATTATCTTCGCCGGGCCAACCACCATGCACGATCTCATTGTTTTGCCGGCCGTTTTGTTCGTGGCTGGTGTAACGTTGGCGAAAAAACGAAAGATAAAAAAAAAAGAAATATAGCCGGCAAGCTCGTTATTACGAGTCTGGCCATTGTTTCTGAAACTCGATTCACTTTGTTTCGAATTTCCTTTCGGTCTTGTTTCACCTCTTCGTCGAAAACCCTACCCGACACTTGTCGTCAGCGACATTTCGCAGGGGGCCATAGGCCGTGCATTATTAGATTTACCCGTTCGAATCCTCTCCTCACGGGAAAAAGGGGTTGGAACCCATCTGCTCCCTCCCCTCGTCCGAACAATCTTTTCGTTTTCTCCGGGGCTCGTCTGATCTGTTCGCTCCGGGAGCTGAGTGGATTCGAAAATTCGAAAGGATTTGAGACATTTGTGGATTCAACTATTTGGAATTGGGTAAAATGGCAAGTGGTGGGTGTTAGAGTACTAGGGTTTTACTATACAAATGATTTTACTTATGTACATTATAAAATTTTTAATTTATCCTATCCAGATGATATTGATTTATAATACTATTTTGGAATTATTTCCTAAGTAATGTAAGATTTAAATAAAAATCTGCGAATACTTAATTAACAGTACTTAACACTTGGAACACTTCTCTTACATAATTATTTACACTTTCTAGAAAAAAGAAAAAATAGATACAATTGAATTTAAACTATTGGACGTTTTACTTTATATTACGTTTATCAAAAGTAATATTATATGATCTTAAATCCTGAAGTTACTAACGACTAAAAAATTGTTATAAAGAAACTCCACGATAGTTCTGAGGTTTAAAAGTTGGTACTGAAATTTTAATTTGCTTTAGCGATGATGATGAAAAATTCTTTGTTAATTTTCTTTGAGGATCTGGATGAATACTTTAAAAATTGGATTAACAAACTTTGTACAATATTCAGTAGAAGATGGATGGTCTGAGTTTCTGCTGATATATACTAGGTCAAAGATGAGTTCGGGTTTAAGAAAAAGAATATATGAAATTGAGTTTCTGTAATAACTTAATTCTTTTCTTATTCGTTAAAATACAACATTTAACTATATTATTAGTTTTGTATTTTTAAAGAACTTTCCTGTTATGTTAACAGGATAATTTAATCAACGATTGCTCGAAATAAAATCTAAAAGAATCAAAATATGATCAAAATACAAAAGAACAACAGTATTAAATTTTTCCTACATTAAATGTGCTATTTATATAAAATTATAACAAAAAAGAATTACGAGTAACATAAATGAAAGAAGGAAAATTGAAATATAGTTTGTTTGCAGTAATAAAAACTAATAAATTAACACTATAATACTCGAATTCCTCAGAATAACAAAATCTGAAACTATAGAATTTATTATACAATCTCTGTCAAAATATATATTGACTTTTATCAAGATAAACTACGATTATATAATAAGAGTCACTAAAAACTTAAAATGATTTGTTACCTATTGACTTTGTTAAATAATCGTTAGCATGAAATTAATTATTTTCGGAGTCTGATCATATTTTTTGAGATACCAAGATGACCCAGTTTTTATTGACTCACCTTGTACATCAATTGATTTACCTTTCCAATTGATTACCGATTCGAAAGTAAGGATACACAGCAATCGTTCTATTATTAAAAGCGTGCAACAGAATCGTACCACGAAGATTATTCGCACTGTTTCCAAAAATCCATATCTGCGACCAAAATACACAGCCACGTACAAGAAACCGTACAAAACCTTCAACATAATTAAACCTGGTAGCAGCGTTCGTATAACAGCCTCAAATTTACGATTCCCTAATGATCCGCGTAATGAAACCAAACATAATTATATTCCATCCACGCGTCCCATCTTGCAATCCCTTTTTTTTTCTATGGTCGACCGAGTTGGTCGACAGTAGCAATCAAAAAAGAAAAAAAAGAGCGTGAGAGAGAGAGAGAGAGGAAAAAAATTAGAAGAACAGAGTCGTGTGTCGATAACGTCGTTTCAAAAAATTGACGTCAGTACGCTCGACCTAGTTTCACGACCGATTCTCCTTCCGGGCTTGCAAAATTCCGAGAGGGATAACGCGATTGTAAGTTACACGCGTTGGAACTGTGCGGGCCGAGGTCGAGCGATCGTGGGCTGAAACAGGGGGAGAAAAAGAGGCGAGCAGAGGAACAAAAGTCAAGCAGCAGAACGAGTCGAGAGAAAAAAGAAAGGGGAGAAAGTGAAGAAGGGATGAAAGGAAATTGGGAGGACGAAGAAGGGTGAGAGAAAGATCAGAACGATGATTCTCAGATGATCTGGTTGCGAATTTATCAATAATCCTTTCGAAAAATTAAAACCGATTGGAAGGAGGGTAAGAAGGGCAAAAGGGAGGGAAATATAATTTAGCCCTTTTGTAAGATAATTTGAATAACTTAATCGATCGGATTCGAAATTAAAATTAAATTTTCATTATTTTAGGCAGTTCCGAAATCAATTTTTATGCATTTTTTCGAAAGTAACATGCTTTCTGAGTAAACTTCTACACAGCTTGTTATCTTTAATTATTGTTTGGAATGTTACTACTGTTAATATTTAGATAATTAACTCTCGAGAGGTGGGAAAGAAAGTTAGATAGACAAATTTTCAAATAAAACGATTCCACACAGTAGGAAACAGTATTTAAAGTAATAGTATCAAATTAAAAAAAATGGAAATACAATGAAAATCAAATTTCAATTATACTGCTGTCTCAGTGATTCGCCATCCAGGGGTTAATTAATTTTACCTACTTTTGTGAAACGAATAAATTACATTTTTTCTTATAAAATATTGTCATAACAAAAGATTTAAGAATTCGATTTAACACTATCTACCGGAAGCCTATCAATAAGCTTTTCAATACTATCCATTATTAATAGAAAACCAATTAGTAAACCTACAATAATCAATTTTTCGTCTATAGCACTGTTGAAATAATGAAAATCTCAAAACTCTCTAATTTTTAATCACCATCAAATTATAAAGTAGTGAGGCTTATATCTTCATCCTAGAGCGGTAGATAATCTGTTAAAATACGTCGAAAGGTAACGAATTCAGTTACGAAAATTTGTCCACCGTTTAAAATTGACCCTCTGTATCGGTCACTCGTAAAGCTGCCTGACGATCGATCGTTGAAAAATCATCGAGCCTGAAACGATGCTCGAGGATGAAACTTCAACGACAGACTATGGCGTTATCTTTCATGTCCATTCCTTACAATTGCATGAATGTGACGAACGTAGGACGTTAGTTGGCAAAGTGTTAAGCTTTCGGAAACGTCAAATTCTTCGTTGACACGGGAGAACGTTTCAGTCGAGGGATTAATAACTCGACAAGGCGCGTTTATGATAATAATTCGCTGACGGGACGCAAGAAGATTAAAGGATCTCAACGAGAGTACGTATAAATTCAAAACGAGGATAATTACGATAGCCGGGGTATAACGGGTCCATAAAGCGGCGCGCTTGGAATCGGTTAAATTTATCGATCGTATCCCCAGTAATACGTGGTCGCTTTTTATCTCGACGATCCCCTGGCAATTTCGTTTCATGACGAATATACGTCGGTTCGAGCATGATGCTCTTTGACGTTCTTCCTACTGCGGAAAAAACTCGGCCACGGGGTATTATTAATGAACGCTGAAGAATGATCCGTCCGTGAGAAAAATTCAACGAGAACATTCGACGACAACTTGGGACTATTAGCGGAAAATATTTTTCCTTCTTTTCTCAGTTGGATGCATTGTTTTGAGAAATGCGGTAAAACAGTATCGCATAATCATCCAAGGAAGTTAATATTTTATATGTATATATTTAGGTATATTTTAATGCAATTATCTTTGATCTTAATCATGTAATTAGATACTTCCTGCAGTGTATTATTTTGAAGAATTTTTATAATTCACATTGTTAAATTCATTTGAACCGAAATAAAATAAAGAATAATTTTAGCCTATATGAACTTCAAATTCTTATAATAAAATCATTTATTCAGCTTTAGATAGTTGCCATTATGTTAGGATATATTTCTTCTGCTTCATTTCGATAGGAATGTTAGCTAAACTTAAACAGATTAAGATTATTTTGTAATTTTCTGTCTTAGACGAATACATCAACGTCACGGAGTTAATTTAGAAGAATAATTAATATCAGTGTTAAAATAAAAAATTTAATTCTTACTATAGTTTCAAACAAAAAGAAAAAGAAACATTATATGAAATTTTTAAATTCGTCCTTGTAGTAAAAATGATTACCCAGGGACAACAAAAATTCATTTCTTTGAAACCCGAATTATTATGAAAATCGATTAACATCATGCAACGAAATTCAACAAATACATACTAATTTTTTGTAAAAACTAATTAATTCATAATTCAAAGAAATATCATTGATTAATTGACGGTTTTGCGTTACAATGAAAAGTTTATGAAATATTTTGGCTAACAAATTTTCCACCCCTAACGTCAAAGGCTCTTTTACCCTTTAAATATGAACCTTTGCCAATAAAACAGGTACATGTAGAATGGAAGAGGTAAAGTTAGTTAACGTACATTGTTAGATCAGCAAGCAAACTTCCGTACAAAATTTCCAACATGTTGCATACCACGAAAACATTACTGAAAATTCTACCAGTAAACAATTTCATTTTCATGATGCATAAGCTCACTCTATTATAACTATAGTATCATAGATAAGTACTAAATAAATAACAGACTTTTGCTGTAGCTTCCATAGGTATTTCATGAATTTAAATGAAATTCTTTCACTATCAACTCAATAAATTAACCATACAAATATCCAAATAACAAAATATTAGGTTGTGACATAAGTTCGTAGCATTTTCTTTTCTATCAAAACAAAATTTTTCAACGTGCAGTTCTATTGATATAAACTTTTATATATTACTGGTTAGCTATCTCCTCTCACTGCAATATTGCAACATTTTTACTTAAAATTACGAATTTCCAAGTTAAAAGAGATGGAGTTCCAAGTTTCTTTCTCGTTTCGCAAAAATTGTGTAATTTAAAATTTCGATGAGATATTTATTATGAAAATGAGACCACCCAGTCTCAGTAGATGTCACAATCAATGTGTTAATGAAGAAAATTTACCTCACACTGCTATTCCATATCTTCTTCTATACTTGATATTATTATTAAGTAATAATATTTTAAAATTTAATACACCTTTCTTCTATCTAATAAAGATATTTAGCAATATAGGTATCTGGCAAGTATACAGGTATTTTCATACAATAATATGACGTCACATAAGTACATTAATGTTTCGGTTTCCATGACGATGATAAAGATATACCACGTATCTGATTAAAAATAAAGGATATAGCTTCGACAACATCGCGAACGAACTGTCGCCAATTCGGTGCCTTGAAACAAGGACGACGAACCGACAGAAGATATTCGCTCGTAGCATCGTTCTTCATCTTTCGATCACCGGCCCAAATCGATACGTTCGCACGGCCGTTATCCAATATTCGCATTCCCCGTCGGTCCGGCAAAAATAGCAGGCTTCAAAGCCGAGGTACTTCGTCAACGAGGCTCTCCCCCGAGGCCTACCATTCTGTCTCCTCTCTGAAAGCTACCACCTACCACCAACGCCACCTTCCTCCACCTCTGCGACTCCCCGACCTCCGGTTGTTCCTCCGGCTCTCGAACCTTTCGCCTCCTATTTATGTTCTTGAGAGCAACCTGCCAATTAGTTCCCTACCCTTACCCGGCTGTTATGCACACTTTGAACAACTAGAGACGCGGCTGGCACTTGCAATTGGATACCGGTATTCACTTTCAAGAGTATTCTCGACGAGCTTTGTAACCCACGTGCGACACACCGAACCCCCCTCCCCCTCCCCCTTCCGCCCGTTCTGCTCGTTCACGCTCTCCTCCCAATTATGTATCCGTCTCTGAAGATCATTTTCCCGTCGGATATCCAACTTCTGTCCATCCTCCTCCGCTAGGAAATCGAATTCGCCTTCGACGTTTCAATAGAAACACGTGGGAAGATGATTTTAATTGTTGTGCGTTAAAAGGAGGAAGTCTGAGTTGATTTATTTTGACGATGCTTAGGATAGTTTCTTTGTGGAAGTATTTTACGATGTAAACTGAATACTTAACTCCTCAAGGGGGTGCTTCTACCAGTATTAAAGCATTTTAGTCTTTATTCGTTAATTAATTTCTTCGATCAAATGTATTGTAACTGCGAGAAATATCTAAGAGCTTGAATCGTTAATAAATTATTGTAACATATATGACGTCATTGTGGCCTTGAAGCGAATTTAATTATTAATTTAATAATTTTGCTATTTGAGATTTATCATAACACTTTTTACTATTTATCCTGAAAATTCGAAAATCACTATGGAACCTATGGTAACACATATTTCTGGAGGTAGATGGTTTGTCAGGCATCCGACACACTGGATCGATTCTGTTCGAACGACGACGTAAAAGCGTGCAGGACGAGAAGCCAAGCCGGGAACAAGAAGTTTAGATCGTGCAGGATTATGGTGGCGGCTAGTGGCAGGATTCTCGCAATAACTTGCCGGAGCGACGGCACGGTATCGCAAACAAACACGACGGGCGAATTGAACGGAGGAGCGCCAAGTATTTTCCAATTACATCTTCCATTAACGATCGTTCCTCGCGTACACGGCCTCATTGCGGACGATCGATCGAAGAAAGCTCATAGACGGCTTCTTTGCCGCATCGAGAACCCCCAGCGAGCTTTGGGAAACAATCAATTTGATCGACGACCCAAGTATCGTCGGGTAAACTGGACTGAAACTGTATTTTGTTGTATCAAGATTTAAAATCTGAAATAATGTCGCTTGTAAAAATAGATTTGTGCCAATTTTTGTCATAAAACGATCAAAAATACCGTTTCCGAATCACGTTAAGAAAATAATCCTTATTCTTCATAAATACATAGTACATTTCCACGTTGTAACATAGATACGGCCGGAAATGGAGAAAACGAAGAGCCAGTGGTAAACCTAAAAACCGTGATCAAAATACTAACGGTCCCTCGGTGACCCAGAAAAAAAAACATGACGGAAGAAAGTTGGACAAAGGCGTTTAGCATGTTCGTTTAGGTTCAACATTGAAATCGCGGAAGGGTTGATGGCTAAATCGAACCGGAAGCGTCTCTTTAAAGTCTCCAACGACCGTGTTTCCCGATCGACAAAGACGGCCAAGCTGGTGACCGAACGAGATAACAACAAGGAGAAAAAAAAAGGAACAGAAACACGAAGAAGAAAATAAGGAAGGAAAAAGGCGCGAAACGTGGCCAGCTGCTGGTCCAGATTTTCGGGTTCGACAAAGGCAATAAAAATCAGAGAGGAAGAAGCACGCTCGTGTTCGTGATTTTTCAAGGCCACCTCGGATTGTTCAACGTACAGAAGATTCTTCAAGATCTGTTTTAACACGCGATTGGTCGAAAACGAAGATTTTTCCTTGGCATACTCCGAGAAGAACGCTCAGATTGGTCGTCGTACGATCCGAGGGGGGTCTTTTCTCGTTTTCGCGGGACAAGGACGGCTAGAGAACCTGCTGGGGGTCGTTCGCGATTCACTGGGGGTCTTCTTCGCATACACGTACACAGGGGAGGAGAGAAATTCTTTCGTTTAACAGGGTGCACGTGACACCGGTCCGACCGGATCCTAACTGTGAGAAGATACGTTGTACGTGGCCACGGATGCAGCCTAACGAAAGAGTTTCTCGGGGTTAGCCAGCTTTGACCCGGCTCTTCCTCGTTGCTGGGGGCATCAACTACCCCTTTCGCTCCCCCCACCCCCCCTACGACTCGTTAGACGGACCGGGTTATTTAAAGGGAACGATCGTTTTTACTTCCTGTCCGCGAGACAGTTTGAATTTTTAACGAGTCGCTGCACTTGGGAACTGTGTCATTGTTGTGCGCCTTGGAACGAGAAGGCAAATTCGTACGGTAGACGATGTTAACCCTTTACCGCATAGTGTGGCACGAACCAAATTTTTAGGCAATGCGTTATATTAATTAGGCAACTATTTGTGTGTAGTTGAATAAGAAAAATGAGGCAAAACTCGAAAATCTGAATTTACCCTGTAACTACCCTCCCGGTTTAGATACAGGGCTGAGACTTGGTAGATGTACTCTTTTGGTAAGCTATAGAACGATATATTGTGAGTCGAAATCGGCTCACGGACACTTTTGACCGTTGCAATCTTTGCCTGCAATTTGGGTTAAAATTATTCAAATCTTATCGCTGTGGTACAGAAAAATTAGTATTTGCTTCGATTAGAAATTATTATTCGCGAACTTAGTTGCCAACTTAATACTATATTTAGAATATCAATATTTTTATAAGAGACTATTAGCTACATGAAATAAATTCTGAAATAACTTCACGACGTTGCAAACGTTTTGTTAACGTTCAATTTAAAATTTACGAGGGAACATCGTAGAATATAGGTTTCGCGTTAGCGAATTGGTGCAGACCGACGTGACCTGACAATTTCCTCGGGATTTTTATAGACTGGTACATCATGCAAGCCTGTAAAATGTATATACACATGGAGTTACGGTTCATTCGCAGCTGACTGGCTTCTTCCCACCGAATGAACTCGTTTTTGCATCGCAGAAAGGATGTTTTACAGCTGTAACTATTTCTAACTGTTCGTAAGAGGTGTTCCTTTTTAGTTGTTCCTCCTTTGTGGGCGCAGACAATTTTATATCTCTCCACGGTATATTTTCTTTCGTCGATTTCAATGTAACTGCATTTGGAAGTGCTTTATCGTTTGCAGTATTTTCCACTTGTTTAATCACTATTCTTTGTGAATTAACCCGTTTGTGGGTAAATGATTTGAATCGAAGCTTCGATACTAAAATTTTTAATATGAAAACGTAAAATGTTCTTTGTCTAATTATTTGAACGTTTTAATTGCGGTTTTATCGCATCCATAGGCGTGAGAATAAAGATAATTAAAAGAGTTCAAAGGTAATCACTTATATTTTAGAAATTCACATGCTCACACTTAGGATAATTACTAGCACGGGTTTATTACAATTTGAAAACGCTTGCAGATGCATAAATCGTGCACAAAAATTTCACGAACGATACAAATTATTTATCTTGAATTAAAATACTTAAAAATAGTAAAAGTTGACAAAATCAGTGAAGCAAAAACCGAGCTATTTCTATGTGAAGATCTATGCCAGTTATTGTGAAAAACTAAGGGTTAAATGTGTCACTCACAATGACAGGGATATAAGTCTCGTTATCGATGTTCCATGAAAAAAAAAGCTTTTGTAATGAAACGATATTAATATTTATTTGATATAACGAATGTAATCATTTTTCAAGGTTTGATGACAAAAATGTAATCTTATTAATAAATTTCACTAATAAAAATAGTAAATATTCTGAGTGACACAAATATGTGGCGAATGGGTTAAGAAAATTAATATTTTTTAAGATTACTTCAAGTTACAGTTATTTTTGTCTGAGACGGGTAACTGTTTCGTGTCGAATGCAATCGTACGGAAACGACGCGGTGTTAAGAAGAATTACGATTGGTCTCGTTACGTTAACAAGAGTTACAGAGCACGGGGTTCGTTGGCGAACAACTCGAGTTGAGAGAATAGGAGGTGCAGTCCCGTTCTGTCGCGGTCGTTTGCGCTCACGTAAGTTTATGTCGTCGGTTGCAGGGTTAACCTCTGCCAGCCTTTCGCGCCCTTTTATACGACACGATAGTTTCGTCGCGAAACTGCCGCCGTTCACATCTGTTGCCTTTCCCATTACCCTGCGAACATACACCAGCCCATTTGCCGGCCGGTAAACTGAAGTGCGCCCTCAATTTCGCTCTCCCGCTTCACCCCGTTTTCACCACCAGTACGCGTCCTGTTCTTCTTTTATGCGATTAACAAATTAAGGGGCAAACGTTCACCGTAATACAATTCTGAGATAAACGAATCGATAATATTATCAAAATAGGTACTTTATAGGTGAGTGATAATGAAATTTCCATAAAAATCGATATTAACACTTGAAGGACGAATGATGGGTCAATCATAACCCAACTATAGTGAAATGTTCATGTTATTTTGACTGAAATTAAAGATATAAATTCTTGCAGAGGAAAGTTTCATATATTACTAAATAGTATTTCAATTACTGCAGAGAAATGAGACAGTTATCTAGTGATACGTAAAATTGAATAATAGGGTCATTCCACGCCAAATCGATCACTCGTTGCGGTTACCATGGGCAATTTTGTTCTAAATGAAATATGTTGTATTCCATGTGAAATTAGGGGAGGGGGGGGGGGGGGGGGGTTAAGTCATCATTTTGCCAGTTTAGTATTTGTTTAGAAATTACATCCCCGTGAAATTTACAATTTTTGCCCATTTTGGCGAAAACGGGTTCCAGTTATGAATTTTTATCATAGGAACTATTTATCCGATCGAGCTAAATGTTTTCCTGTTTTATACAGGAAGAATTGGGCTATTATAAAATAATTTTTTCAACCCCGGTAATTAACTTTATAATGTTGAAAAATGTTAACAAATTCTTTTTTTGCGTTTTTTATACGATGGGGCAGAGTGATCTAAATTGAACAATTATCTTGCAAATTATAGGATTCTCTACTATTATGGTCGGTTGTCTATGCCACTGGTCTCAAAGAAATACGACTACACAACACTATTTATACTTCGAGAACTATATTTTTCATCACTTTTGGCCGACGAAATCTTTTTAATCATAACTCCATTTATAAATGTTAGTTTCTATAGTTTCTATAGTAATTCTATAGTGATTGATTCATAAAAAAACAACTTGATATAAAATTATGTCACAGTTAATAATAGTAAAAAGTGTAGAAACGCTGAAATATAATAAACGAGTATTAAGTGTTTGAAGCATTTTGGAAATTGCGAGAATTTATATTTAGTGAAATTTCTATTAGCCTTAGGAAACGTCGGGTCTGAAGAGTAAATAAAAGAAGTGTACATTTTTAACAAAGATTTCGAGATATTATCCTAACACAACAATCGAAATATCGAATGATTTAAGCCATTTTCATCGTCACCATCAGAACCAAGAATCTCCATAGGGTTTCCATAAGGATAAAGCCGTCAATGCCGGCCCTATCCCATAGATCCCTTCATTACTAATGCCGCAACGTTACCTAACAACGTGTACCAGATCATATTAATTTATAATTCATGCTCTCTCTCTCTCTCTCTCTCTCTCTCTCTTTCTCTCTCTAATCTTATTGGCTGCCACGTGAAATTACACTTCGATATTGGCACTGATTAGTTTCTCGAGTATATTCCATCTCACGTTCGCGATATTTATTATTTTTATAAAAGAAATTTTCCGAATCCTCTCTGACCATTTCCCGACGATGGTCCAGCTGAGTGCATACATATTAATGCAAACGAACGATCGCAAAGCTGCGACTCCACTCCGTTTCTGCTCCTCTTCCTGATCCTACCATTCTGCTTTTCCCGCTTCCTCTTCCTTATCCCATTTCGTGCCACTGTCACCGGTTAATATCAAGGATTTTCCTTCGTTCGAGGCTTCCGTTACTTCTTTTTGGGAGCTTGAAATTGGAACCACGCAGAGCGAATATCTGTGGAATATTATCTTCTTGTTGTGGCTTCGGTGGCCAATGCTGAGCATTCCGCGATGGGAACGTCGAAGTTTTAGATAAGGAGTTTTGATCAGCTGATTGCATTTTCTTTTGTATTTGAAAACGCGACATTTCATGAACCTCAATCGTGTTCTAAGTATATATATATGTATACAAACAGTGTCTGCCTCGTTTTTTCATAACATTTACTTCAGAATTCGTGATTCTATCGAATAAATAATTCTAACCAATGCTTTCAGGATTACAAAATAATTTACATAAAACTAAACAATTCATTCTATAGTAAAATCGTCAAAAACGTATCGAACCACTTTCCTGGACCATCAAACATTATTGCACGGAACTTCAAGAAAATGAGCCAAAGGTGACGGCACCCAGGAGTAACGGAAGTTCGAGACTCGGAACTGTTATCGTCACGTATCGGTCGAAACGATCGTCGACCAGGGAAGACCCAGCATGGAAAACGATTCGAGATAATCGAGGAACAGCTCGTCTCCTCCCGTACAGCCGCCGATGGAATAATTTTCGATCGACTGCTTTCTCGCTCCCGGGTTCTTTATTAATATTCCTCGGCGTTCAGGAGTTAGGTTCGCAGCTGTGCGCGTCACGATTGAAAAGAGTCCGGGGCAGGTGCTTTTGGAATTTGAATGGGAAGGGGGAAGCCGGTGGAGCGGGTTACTTGCGATTGCAAATCCTTTCTGATTCGAGCTTCTCTCTCCTCCGCTTCTCGCTCACCCGGGTCATCATGCTCGAAATCGTGTCAGAAAATTGACAGACGCGAAACGATGAGATCTTTTGCTAATCCACGGAATTGGTGAAAATATGTAAAATTCATCGTGATAGAAGAACATGGGTGGTAATCCTCTAAGGTTATTGTATCGTATACAAAATTCATTCGAAAATATATTGTGATGCGAATTAAAGACCTGATCTTTTATTTCTAAACGGAACTTGGAAGATAAAGTGGTGATAAAAATTCTTCAACCTCTTGCAACAATTTTTAAATCCTTTTATAATGTTCATCGAAGTTATCATTAATTGTACACTCAAAAAGAAGGTTAAAGAAATTACGAAACCATGCAATTCTTATCAAACACTCTTTTCTCCAGAAATCTTAAAAGAAATTCAAGGTAAAGGTTGTTCAAAACCTAAAAACAATCTTATACCAATAATTCAATTTGCAACAGGTTCTTTAAATATCACCCTTGAGGGATTCGACGACAAAAAATAACCTGACACATCAAATTTCTTGTCATCGAATAAGATTGGTGAGCTTTTGATCCGCCTGAACCTCGAGCGGATGCGGCGGCGTTGATTATTTCCCGGACGGAAGTATCACGAGAGTCCTGAAGGATCCTTCACGAATTCTTGGCCAATTACGACAGTCCTTACGTCTTCGTGGGATAACGACGATTTCGACGATTTCTTCATTCCCTCTACCCACCCTGTTCATCCACCGCCGTGATATCGGCAAAGATCTCATACATATTAATGGCGATCCGATCGATTTCAAGGCTGGGCTCGGTTCTTGCTCTGTTTAGGAACATCGACGTTTCGGCGGGCGTAAGCCCCACCATCGCCCACAATGGTTATTATGCCATTAACGTAATGAAGTTAGGTGGTGCTGAAGGTTGGCGGTGGTCGGCCACCGGCTTGTTTCAAACACGAGGAACATCGTTAAACGGAGGGGAAGAATGTTGATAGAAATATTTGAACGAGTTTTATGGTTAATTGTTCCCATATCGATTGTTCATTCTTTTAA
This sequence comes from Stelis phaeoptera, assembly GCA_943735885.1. Lineage (NCBI taxonomy): Eukaryota > Metazoa > Arthropoda > Insecta > Hymenoptera > Megachilidae > Stelis > Stelis phaeoptera. The sequence continues at coordinate 3,975,656 of OX030939.1, read as the reverse complement.
TTTCAGGGAGGATATAAAAGTGTTGTGTACAGATTCGTAATTTTTTTGTTTAAATTTTCGAAGGTCGTATACCTTTTCATGATTGATTTCGCTTACATTTATTGGAAATAATAAACTGCGATTTTATAGTGAAAGAAAGTAGCCATCCAGTGACACACAAACTATTAATAGTTTCATAGTATGTAATAAAAAGAGGCAACGTTACGAATTTATGTTACGATCCAATATTTTATACGGGCAAAAGAGTTAACTAATTTCGTGTAAAACGAAACTTTGAAAATTGAGTTTCAACAAATTGTACATTTATCAGGTCTAAATGACTATCAAATTACGAACAATAATTTGAGATAATTGAACCCACACCTTGCTGATAAAATGAAGTACAAGAACATTCAAGATCACGTGTTGATCTTTACTAATGCACCTCGCTAACCGTTTATTGTTCTTATATGTATATATAGATCGAAGCTAATGGTAAACAATTTGTCCCAGGAGTGGACTGAGCAACTACTGTTAGATCGATTAAGTCGACACACGAGGTGCATTGCTGATATGTTTAGATGGTTAGAAACTGAATTCCTTGCGGCAACAACATCAATGTTTGTCGATTGTATTTCTTGTATCAACAATTGGGAAACGCACGACGTGGATCGTGACCATTTTCATCCTACCGCAAATCAAACTCAATTTGTACAAAACATTATCCGTATAAACGACTTTTGTTGTGAAACAAACATTGCCATTTTATTTAAAAAATATGTAATGTAAATTTCTAATTAAATCAATTAATTTGTTATTACTTCGGAAACTGACACCAGTTTTGAAAATTCTGGAACATTTATAACAGCGCGTCCTCACTACTCTAATCGAATTATAAATACTCATCAATAACTTGTATAAAAATCCTCTAATTTATAAACATTATAATAAAAATGGAAAATTTAATCCATTAAGTTATAGCTATTTCAATTGTTGCTATATAAAATATCTAAAAAAATCCAAGCAACAAGCTAAACTATCGTGTCCTTAGTTGCAACGATGTTAGTTCTTTAATAAAACGAAAAAAAATTGAACGCCAAAACGGATGAAACTCGGAAAATTAATTAAGAACATTACTCACCTGAACGTGACTCCAGACTTTCGGTTTCGGGCTGGATCTCGCGTTGTTGTTCGCGTTCGAACTTCCGGTACTGTTCGAAACACTTCCGGATGAGGTTATGGACTTGACGGACGGTTTTTGGATTTTCTGAATCTGCGTCGTGACTGTTGTCGACGAATTGCTACGCTGCTGTTGCGACTGTTGCTGCTGCTGTTGCTGTTGCGTTTGTTGCATGATTTGCTGAATGAGCTCCAATTGTTGTTTCGTGAGGCCATCGTTGCTGGAACCAGGGGACGTGGCACTCTGGAAAATACAATTAAGCACAGAAATATTATTAATTATTCTTAATATAACAGGACTAAATAAATATTTCAGTTCTAAGAAGTCGACGTTTGAATCGAACAGTGCATCAAAATTTGTGTAATGGAATAATTAATAAATTATCAAAGACGGCTACGGTCGAGTTATTCGAAAGAAATTTTGCAAAATAGCCGGTTGCAAAAATATTATATTACGAATGTAATTTATGGCAACAAATTATTTCAATGACGATAGGTTGCAGAAATTGCAGCTGCTATCCTTAACAATTGATCTTCTAACGTGTCCTGCCAATTAGAGTGTCAAAATCAAGAATATCACAGAAGTGTCAATAAGTATCGATACCTGTCCATCTCGATATCCTGCAATCTTCGTCTTCCATATTTTCCAAGGTATTTAATCGTTTGAAAACTAATCAAGGTCGAACCCCGCACGACCTTTCCAATAAAAACAAACCGGCCCCTCGATACTTCAGAGAAAGAATAACAATGACGATAAATTCAGATGGAACAGCAGGAAATCGAAGGAAGAAAACGAGCAACGCGAAAGGGAATAATGGGAAAAAGGGCAACGCAAAGTGGACAGAAAAGAAAGGAAGCTGGCAAGCGCGAATACAAACGAAAGAACAGCAGTCGGTCGATCGTTTTTTCAACGACATCATGGAAAAACCGTAGACGGGTGTACGCGTTTTTTTTTTCCGACTCGATGAAACGACAAATGACGAACACGAACGACAAAGGGACACGACAGGGACGAAAGAGCGGGGGGCGCGCGGTTGGATTTCACGATTTTTAATTAAGAGACGGGTCCCATTGGGTTACCACGGGCACACCCGCTATGCCATTCGTGTCATCGTTTCTGAACCCAGTTCCCTGAATTATTCGCCTGTGATCGCCCGGCTATTCAATACTCCCTTCAACCGTGCCAGCAGCGTTTCGGTTATTACGAATGACAGCGGCGCGGCGTGTCGAAAAATCTGTGGGATAATCGATTGGACAGCGGAGATGCGCGAGATATCTGGCTTCGAATGCTTTTCTTCTTTCTTTTTATAAGTGCCCTACGATAACACCAATTCTGGTCTTTTATATCCTGATTAAAGGGTACAAAGGGCTCCATTTTGGAATATATTGTGGTTTCGTTAATTCTAAACAAATACCTCCGTTATCAGGTCCACGTGTAACGAAAGGATTCAGAATAATCGTGGTGTAACTTACGATATTCATTTTTCGAGAAAAACAGGCTATGGTGAAATTGTCAATAAAGGGTTAAGAAATTTTGTAACTGCTATAGACGAATTGTAAATCATAATATTAATAAATATTTAGCACATGAAAATTGGATTTCTTAATACCTACACATCTATATAACTTGTAGATTTCAATTTGGGAAATTACATTAATACAATTGAAGAATAAGAAAAATACAATAAAATAGAATTCATAATACAATAAATAATGTAATTTATACCAGAAGAATTTTATTGAATACAAACGCCTGCATGACACGAGTTGTAAATTGAAATCTGCCGCAACGAGACGGTCAATTTAAACAAACTGTTTTAAAAGATAAATACAATAATACTTGCATTTAAATTCATCTCGCGTATAAAATAAACAGCAGCCATCTAGATTGTTTACATCGGTGTCTGTCTCAAGCTAACAGTTTCAAAAATACTATTTTTCTAAACGAATGTTGTTTATTGGTGTTCAAACGGAACACACAACCCTCTGATAATGTCTACTCATGTGTGTTGTACCCGCGAATATTTCATTTATGCAATTATAGAGTCGACAAACGAAAAATACGAAATCGGGTGTCTCTCTCGTGTATATTGTATACTTGCACAGTTTCCGTTGTTTGCATGAGTGCACGCATACAGGTCATGGCTCAAGGAAAATTACCACAAATATGGTACAAGATTATTAATGTAAATTGTGCTTACTTCGATTGAAAATTGTTGATTACTTGTTAAATAATTAATAAATATTTCCACCAAAGAAATATTCGATATTCGGAGAAATCCTTGATAAAGGAAATATATATAAAAGTCGTGAATTCGGTTATCAACGTAATATATTAAAAAGAAATTTGAATTGATGCGATACGAATGTCCAGCCTCCATAATACGAACAAAGAAAGAAATAACATCAATTCGGCTGACGTGAAATAATTGTGCACCAGCCGCTAATCACTTTTACGCGGACACAACGAGTGCACGTACGAATCAGGGGTGCGTCTGCGGGGGGGTAGTCGGGCGACGGACACGAATTGGACCGTCGATTAAAATTGGATTTGTTAATTAGCGCTGGGAATGTGGCGGCGGCCAGTCCCGATCCGACTCCTACCTTATTAAACCTTCATCCCGTAATTTCCACGCTGCCATTCGTAATCGATGTAATCAGTAGTCCGTTGTTTTCTACTCATGAATGCTCGTTTTACCATTTGAAATTTCGATCAAAAGAACGTAGCTAATTATCGTAAGGTATTTGCTCGATGTTGAATGCATAATTAGTAGTAATTTTAACGTGTCTTTTCAATTTCATGTTCTTTTATTTATATTAATTATTTCAGTATATTAAATTTGAGTTGCTGATGGCAGTCAATGTATCAAATAAATTCAATGTTTAAGAGAAATAGAGAATTCCAGAAATTTTTATTATTTCGACTCAATAACCCATCCACAGAAAGGTTAAATAAGTGAAAGATAATTATATCTTGCTTAAAACTAAACTGAAGGACTAATCTTTGGTTCATCCCAAACACCAGAGCCATCTTATCCGTGTATCTAAATAAATGAACAATGGTGAAGTAACGATAAAAAAATGATACCATTGCCACATAATCAATCATAGAATTTTTATATTTTTCCCCTAATATTTATCACATTTTTTTGGCCGTATCTAAAGCCCTAGCTTGTCATGCACGTCCACCGCGCCACGACTATTTGTAATCGTAACAAAGTGGCTCCAGCCACGGTCCGCGAGGAGAGCGTATTTGTTAGCCACGAGTTCGCGGATGTTCGTTCTTCAAAACGTCTCTGAAAGTTCGCTGTTATCTCTTGTTGAACGAACGAGCATCCCTGACAAATCGTCGTTTCCGACGATAGCGGGCCGAGTGTCGACGGACACCGCTGTTCAGACTCGTTTCCACCCTCTTCGCGTTTCTTCTTCCGACACCCTGGCCCACCGGCCCTCTCTTTGCCACCGATCTTTCCCCGCCTTACATCTATCTAAATGTATTGCTAACAAATGCGAACGATATTTTTTTCAGATCAATCTAACGCCGGTTGAAAATGAAAAAAGTTTCCGACGACGGTGCCTCTTTGAATAGAAATGGAGATTTTAGGAATTTTCCGATAAGTAAAGTTGGAGAAACAGTGTTTGGATATTGTAATTCTTGTTGTAAAAAGTTCTTTGTTCTTTCTTACTCGATTCGATCAGTATAATTTTTTTTCTTCTGTCAATATCGTCGATTGAAAGATACTAATTAAGTTCTGGAACTTATCAGTATTACTACGACAAGAAATAATGTTCTTTGTATAACTCTGATGCATCCTGATTAAAATCGAGAATGTAAAAATTAGTACAGTTCATCCTATATGCCCCTACTAATCCTACAATTAGTAGCGACACAACATCAGTAAGGAAATAAACAAACGAAAAAACAAATTTTATTATTATTTTCAAGCTATCTTCGGTGTACTCAACTTTTTTTAATTTCACAGATGTTTCTTTTCACATCAATTCAAATGCAAATATTAAACTAGCGAAACTACACATTTTCAATTATTCTTCGAATTACAAAGACCATATCATCCCTGCTCCCTGAATCTTTAAACTAATCATGCTTTTATAAGGGTTGACATAATTATTTGATAATTTATATAATCTTCTATTATTCCATCGGTTTCTTAAACGTTGCGATACAAATTTATTTCCATCTACAAACTGAAAGGGTTGTAGCAATAAGGAGGCAGCCCCAGTTTTCAGCAATCTTTGTGAACCAGAAGTAAATCATGTAAAAATCAAGTTCTTCTGCAAACACGACATAAACGTACAAATCAACTAATATTAATAATAATACATTTTCCCAATGAATATTATATCTATACATATCTGTATTCTATTTATGACGGGTCAACGAAGGAGAAATATTTTATTTATTATAATTATCATGACTGATAGAAACGTGAAGAATGTTTTGAATTCTGCAAGACAAAATAATTTCTTGATGGTTTTTCCAAATATACATATCCACAAGACATAACTCACCCGTAATTTTTAGAATTTTTACTGATAATGAGTTATGTATCTTTACTTCTTTTAATATCTCTCCAAATTGCTCTCTCTCACATCAAATGGTTCAGAGTCACATTTTCCTTTGCAAAGTAGGATATACAACATAGCCTCCTAATTGTTGCAAACTTTTTAATTCCAGAAACAGTGAGCTTCAGAAAAATTATATGAATTTGGAAATGTAAGGAAGGGTTAACATCACTGGCATCGATGTCTCGATGATCGTCTCATCATCGCCCCAAGTTCCTTCTTGTTTCTTTCATCCGATGTCTCAGAACGATACAACGAGCCGGTTCTCGCGATTTCAGGATCCATCGTTCTCACGCGAGAATCGCATTATTTTTCTGCTACGTTCCTTCCATTTTTCACGTCGCCCGCACCCTCGTTCATCATCCACCTTTCTCGCGGACGACCCACTTTTCCCGACACCCTTCTGCCCACCCCTTCCCTCCTCCTGCCCCTTTCCCACCCGTTTACGATATTTCAGCGTCTCCGTTCTATTATTTATAAGCGTGTACAACGATACTTCTTCTTCTGCCCGCTTCCGCCCGGCGTTTTTATTTCAATTGTTCCGCCGTGAACGGGAAACGCAAAGTTTTTAATTGTTCGCTCGCCACGAGATCCTTTTTTCTCCGTCCCTTTTCTTTTCGTTCTCACGGTTGATGCGTGATTTTTCTGCCTTTACTTTATTTTCCAACTTTACCGCGGTTTCTGCTCGAAAAATTATTGTATTCGTAAACAGGTAGCAATTGTGTAATTGGAAAAGAATTTCTTTTTTATGGATTTTTTTTAAAATCCAACTTTGGACTATCGCGTATTTCGAGAAGACCTATATTTTTGCATGAAGTTGTTAAGCTCCAATAAGAAAAAAAGAAACAATTCTTGTTAAAAGAAAATACATTAAAATTATAGAATAAATTATTAAAAATGACATTAAAAATCGTTTTGGCAAATTTTGATACTGATTGTAGATATGAATAACAAGTTCTCGTTACAAAATTCCAAAATTTTAATACTAAATTGCTAAAAAAAATTTCAAAAAATCAGTCAAAACATAGCAAAAGTATTAACAGAATAGATACTTAATTACATAAGCCAGTAAATCCATTCAAACGAAAGACTAGGACAACGTGTAAACTAAAATTATCAATTAATTATTTTTAATAACACTAAACAAAATATAATTACAGGTCGTCGCTTGTAAATAAATCAGAAACAATTTTTACAAAAGTATAAGCAGCAGGCGTAAAAGTTATTCCCTGATTTTCCTATACAATTCATGATTTACGTTGGTTACACAAATTATATTAATTAGGGAACATAAACTTGTCACAGATATTAAATCATACGAATCGAACGGCATTGTGTAACGGTACACAACTAAACAATGCTGTGCAAACATTTACGGAGATGCAATTCAATTAATTACGTTAATTAAGATACTTTATAACATACTCGACAATGAATCACGTTTATCAATGGCTGTACAATTAATTCGCTCTCAAAATCCCGGGGAAATAAATATTGACTCGCCGACTAATATCGAGATGGTTTCAATTTGAATTTCATTCGTCAGTAAGTTTGAAGATTCTTCCATTTTGCACAGAAATTCTATACATTTATTAATGGACCTGTACCATGATTAAATCTTAATTTATAATTTTAATTTATATTTCGGAGACGGCGCAAAATTAAAAATTTTCTACATTGGAAATTGTCAAAATTCTTTAATCCTTTTACATATCTTTACATTAGCAACATCTTTCATTTACACAATTTTTAATTTTGCGCCGTCTCCGAAATATAAACTAAAATTATTTCGTCCTTTTTGGTGCATTCCGAAGTCGGTTGCATTTTTTTTTCCAAAAATCTTTTTTGAGTAAACGAAAGAATCGTTAATAATGCGTGTGATAGATATTTATAATAATATTCTATTGTTAGAAGCAATTGAAAGTCAGAAACTATGTTAAACTGCATAAGAAACGCGTATTAAAATTACTAAAAGTTCAAAGGGCTGCCAACAAAGTCCTGTTTCGAATTTCGGTATAGAGTTAGATTCGTAAGAAAGTAGAAATCTTCCTCTTTAATTTGGTTTTTGATTTACATCGATATCTTTATCCGTTCCTGAGATATCGTCGTGTGAAGACAAACGTAATTTTTGTAGAAATTCGCTGCCGCCGCACGCTTGGACCCAGACAGTGGGTGTCTAGCGTAGCGGTCACGTGGTCATTGTGTACGTCTAACCCTTTACTATTCCTGGAAATGCGTATATGAATTTCCTAGAAAAAAGTCTGCGGCCCATTCGGGATTACCCTCGTACGCGCCGGCCGCTATACAAACTTTGAAGCCCTATATCTCAGGAACTAATTAAGATATCGCGTTGCAACAAATTGCGTTATTATGTACGCACTTCCCTCTATCTTCTGAGCTACCTACTGCGTAAAATTTAGGCATGTTTTTTTTTATATTTATTGCCAGGAATTTCGCCGCCGTTGAATGTTTCGCGTTGACCTAATCTAACCTTAAATATAACCAACTAAAAGCAACTAAAAATAAATAATACATATTTGGCAATTTCTTTCATAGGTAATTACTTAATGAGATGTTTAGATTTCTTTTAAAAGATTTAAATTGCAATTTTACGCTTCATAATTCAATTCATAGAAAATAAAAATATGACAAAATAACCGAGTTCTTTAATTTCAAAAACTGAAACAATCACCTCATACAAGGATTGAAATATCTGATAAAATATCCCCTAAAAAATCTAAATTTCGATAATAATTGAACAATTATCAATGAAATAAAATTCTCAAATTAAACTTACTCTTAACCCTTTTAACATTGAATTTGTCTGAACGGTATAAATTATTTTATGGAACCTTATACTTTATAAAATTAGTTTTATCGAAAAACATACTTGGCCTTGTGTATTAAAATACGTATAATGTTGCGTGTCTAAAATACTAAGCGTGAAAGGGTTATACGTCGATGTACCTTTTTAATGGAACAGCCTGTAGACACGGTATATCATACCGAGCCGGTGGGGTAGGTAGAACGATCGAAAGGCTTTGCGTAGACGGGAAATGGAAGTTTGAAAATGTATTCCAGCATGAGTGACACGTATGTTATTGTCGGGAGATCGGTGTACGAGCATCCGGCGTACAGGTAAACGAGCAAAGAGAGGCGGGACGGGTGGAAGATGATTGCACGCGTGTTACACCTGTGAAAAATTTCGCTCCATGGAAACACGCTGACGTGGCTGGTAACAGTGTTACCAACGCATGGAAAATGAAATTCGATACTATCCATATAAACAGCTCTCAGTTACGATATCCAAGTAAAATACGGTTGAAGTGATGTGAACCGGTTCTCCAGTAATTGTTTGACAGTTTGAGAAAAATCGTCGATTTATGAAACTTTATTGAAACAAAATCTAATTTAATATATAAAACGAGAGTAAAATGTATACCACCCTTCGTCTAAAATCTAAAACTTTTCATTGTATGCTTATTTTGAAACGAAAAAATCATCCGTGCTATCGGAAGTATTTAAATAATGGCTAAAGAATTGCCTCATATACAATTCACTTTTCAATTCACCGAACTAAAAGTCCTCCCTGTTTGACCCAGCCCCCTGTTCCTTCACGGCAAAATAGATTCCCCAGCGTGGTCGTGGCGGTTCACGGCGAAAGAAAGGAAGGCAGGTGAGCAAAGTTAGCTTTAAGTGCGTCACTTCTTGAACAGGAAGGTAGACACGGTAGCCAGCGGCAAGTTTAAAATTAAAATTGACGGGGAACAGCGAAAATATGTGGCCAGAGGAAGATCTTAACACCTGGCTACCCAATGGCGAGGTCTCTTGGCGACGGCGACGAACTTGAACGAATTAAAGGTACAACGACTACTTTTTTTCTTTTCTCAACTTGTCAAGGAAACTCGTTCTTTTTGCGCGACGCATATTGAGGTTTCTATTTTCATATATTTCACGTCAGTTCGGATGACCTGATTTAATTAATTTTATTCTGAACAAAAAATGCGGTGCCTCGAATGGTCGTTTTTTGTTTTTCCATTAGAAGCTCAGTTTTTAGGAAATGTTGAATTTTATATTCGTATTTTAAAATGAATATAAAATTTTATGTATATATTCTTATAGTCGTATTTTTAATACTGTTGAATTTTATATTCAGATTTACTTTTGAATGGAATTGGTTGGATCACATAAAAAGATTAAATTCGCTGTGTGTAATAACTTTCATCTCTTTTTATATTTAATTTCTACGAAATTCTCGATACGTTTCCTGTTACTTTAAAGTTTTCCTCGTAAAAATAAAGAAGATCCATCGAAACAATCAAAAATAATTTTCAAATAATTTAAAAAGTTAACCTAAGGCTAAGAAAATAAAATACTAAACCTTACTTTTGACAAATTGCACTTTTTCAAGTGGCAGTACAAATTTTAAACCATGAAAACCAAACATGCATGGCATGATAATTAAACTTTCGATACAAAATAATTTAATCTTCAAATGATTAAAATTCCATTGAATTTCTCTTAAAAATTGACAAAGAACAGAAGAACAGCCAAGCAGAAAATTCAAAAGGTCTACCAGTCCCTTCCATCGCTCAAACGATTCGCACTCGAAACGTCCCCAATTACAAGAGCGCAAAACGAAGAAGAGCTCCAAATTCTGTACCGTCATTTCGTTACACAAAATCACGGAGTTACCTCAAGCACTGATTGAACGTGCAAGTTCATTCGTTTGCTCGTTTCAAGAAACTTCGCCGGAAAGTTCGTCGCGGAATCGGGCCTGATAAAAAGAACCTGACAATTCTCCTCTTTTAACGCGTAACCAAGCCGCAAGACAACACGGAGGTTCATGGCGAACGATACTCGAAGGCGACCCGCGGTATTAGCCCAGTGGGTAATTTGTTTCTGTCGACTCGATTTTGCTCCACCAGGAACGTTTCTTCGAAACGAGGGTAATTGATTCGGCTATAATGGGTAGGCTTCAGAGGCGATTTAGTGGACTTGAATAATTGTTTCTTCTTTGCCGACGGAGTTGCCTAGCTGGAAGAGCAGTCAGCCTCGTTTCTTCCTTTTGAAATCTCTTTTTCCTGTGCACCCTTTAATGGATTGGCTGCGGGTGAATAGACTCGTTGAACAGTGACTCTGAATGATGAGTGTGATCGTACTTGCCAGAGACGAGATTGAGTGGTTGTTTTAAATACAACGAAGCAGTTCTTTGTCGAGGTCTAAATGAACCTCGAGAACGCAAATTGCTGCTCGAACCGTTTGTTAGCTACAGCCCTTTGAACACCTTAGAATATTCTATTGCTTCCCTGATTATTAATAATAAAAAAAAACCCATTTAATTTGCCCACTAGTTATAGAAGAAAATTGAGCTATTCAAGTTATTTGAGACACCTCGTATACTGATCTCTCGAAGCACATTAATGTCGATGGTTGAATGAAAGACAATTAATAAACCTTTGGTTATTATTTCTTCCGTCTATAACGCTGTTAAAATACTGAAAGCTAGGTGCGCCGCTATTAATAGAAATATAATTAGGTACTCTTAAATTCTAAAGTAACAGTGCTTATTTATTCATTTTAGAGGGGTAGATAATGTGTCAAGAAAAAGTGACAAGTTAATCCACGATTGGGTTTTTTTTATGGACAAAATAGATTTCTATATATTTATATATATTTTTTTTTTCATTATAAGTGCAAAGAAAAACTCTTATCCATTTAAACGATTAATTAATTATCACAACAATAATATATTATGTGACGTTTTTTATATCACGATTGAAAAATAAGAATCATGTAAATTTTCATAATCCGTTGGAAGAAATTTGTCGTGAAATTAGAGAAGCATTCTGTACATGGAGTGCAACAGGGTGCGTCCTGTTCGATCGACTGTTACGAGCCTAATTGCAATATCGTGGGGGGAGGTGGAGGGGGTTGGTATTCGAGGTCGACATTAAAGTGGAATTCCATTTCGATTGGCCACGATGCTGAAGTGACATTTATAGATACATACACGTCTCCCTCCCTCTTTCACTTTCAATCTAACGCCCTTTAATCTCTACAGTCATCGATTTGCCTGGGACTCCTCTCGAAATGGGAATTCGCGAAAATTTTACAACGATGTCCTACATCTTCTGGAATACAATTCGATATTACCGAAAATAAACAGTTTCATGTTCTAGTTTACTTAAAATTATAAATATTTCGTGTCGATTTGAACGAAAGCTTTAATGTTTCAAAATTTTATGCAAATTAGTTCAGAAATGAAGATACCATAAATATTTATGTTTTGATAGAAACGTACAAATAGTTATTTGAAGCTGCTTAACAATTACAGTCACTAAATTTCTTACGATATTAAAATAAAAAATTATAGAATTCATCACTGCAAAGAGACGTAATATTTACTACGTCAGCAAAGGTGAGTATTAATTTGATAAAAAAGAGATCAATTATCTTGTTTCCTTCATTTCTTTTCTTTCATTAAGGAAACACTTGTATCGCGATCATTCAGCCATTTTATTGCTGATACTTTTATTGTTAGTACAGAATCGAATGCGATTCAGGTCAATTATTGATTTGAATCGATGTCTGTCTCTCTCTCGTTACAAGCTCTCTTGTTACAAGCTCGAATGGGGAAGCAATTAGCGATAATCTCACAAGAATTGTATTCCTTTCAAAGATTGACAAAGAAAAGTGTTCCAGCTTGAAAATTCTGGTTATAATGTTTATTACGACTGAAAATACACATCGAAAATAAAAATAATAAATTCGGCAAAATTTAGAGAATAATTTTACCGTTTCAGAGTAAATTTCGGCTAAAAATTCCCTGCACAGCTCCAGAAAATTTCATTAAAACCAGAATTCTCATATGAAAACGTTTCACAGAAGTTCCCATTGCCATATTAAATATTTCAGCACGCGAAACACATTGTTTCCACATCGAACAATGTATATAGAATTAAACGTCAATTTACATCGAACAAAACGGACGTCGATGGAAAAAGTGTCGTTGTTCGTTCGCTTGAACGCGCGTGTCACTCAATTTGCGCAAGAAAATTGTACGATATTAAAAAGCTATAATTAGAATCGTTTAAGCACCGGCTTCGTCATCGAATTATACATCGTTTAAAACGCAGTCCCATGTTTGACGTCGGTCTCTTAAAAGGGGACAAATTAAAAGCTTTAAAATGAAGATTGTTGAAAAATCCTTTTCTAACGTTATCGAAATATTCAAATTTATGATACTCAAATATTTGATTTTTATTCAATACGGTTCAGTTTATAATATTTTACCCGTTGAATCATTTGTTTAACAGAACATTTTCAATTTTAAAAATCTCAAAATTCGCATAATACTTCATTGCAATCAATGTGTTATTTTAATTAAAAGTTCAGCCATCTCGAGGCGTTGAAAAACAAAATTTGAATTGCAAAATGCACTTAAGGATTTTACAAGAAGGAAAAAAATGCTATCGAGCTACTCTCGCCGATATTATACCAGTAAACACGCTCAAAAGATCGAGCCCATTGGTCGAACGTTCGATCCCTCGGGCTTCACGCTACATCGAATGGAACTGGGTTATTTAAACAGAGAACTGCTAGACAGGATAAAAGGTAAATCTTATTTCTGAAAGCAAAAATATTATTTCAAGATCCCGAACGAATTGCTATTTTTAGGATCGATATAAGTTTTTGCCCCAACGAGCTTTCGCCTCGATATGAAATATTTGTCTTCCTTTGCGGTTTCAACCAGCCCACCGTTTAGCCCCCGCGTACCACAGAAGTTCATATCTCATGTTTTAATATGTTGTTACTTTCGCCACATAACATTCGTTTACGATAACGGATTAAACTTGTACCGTGTATTCAAAATATTGGGTTACAACATAATTTGTAATGGAAAAAACATGGTATCCAATTCTTTTCGACTTAAAAATGAATAATTTTAATTAAAAATCAAAAATAGAAATATATAATATTAGGCGTGAACAGACATGCATTTCAAAATGTTTGATCTCGAACAGAAAACTAAGAAAATACTATGAACTAATACAACACATATTTCCTTTTATGGATGAAGTGATATAACTCAATGATAAGTCCAAGAAATGTGAAAGTGTCGTATTAATGATAGATAAACGCTGCTTCGGAAATTGAAAAGTCAAAGAAGAAAACAGAAAGTGTGATTAAAATTGATTTTTTTATTTTGATTTTGATTTTTTGTAATGCAAGCTTCTCGAACGAAATAAAAAAACAAATCTACGTTTCGCTGAAGTCTTAACACCAATTCAAAGCTAAAATATCAAGGCTGTTAAAGGATCAATGCTCGAACTTTAATCGTTTATAAACCAACACACTTTGTGGTTCGAACTTGTCCAGTGCCATTCGATTTCAACTCAATTCTGATTTATCAAATGTCGAACATAAATCTACGTTTCGCCAAAGTCTCAATAGTCGCTCGAAACTACAATATGAAAATGATCGGAGGTAAATGGCACAAAACAACGGTGTACGATAATCCTCGGAGAAGTTGAAGAGTTAAACGAGGATTTGGCGAAAGTTGCAGCAATGTACCAAAATCGTGAGCAACTCGTGATACAAGTGTGCGCAATTTCGTGTCTGTGAAACGTGCAACCTCGCGTGCATTTCTCGGATTATTCCAGAGAAGCATTTACACTAATCGCCATTCCTGGGTAGTTCGCGAATTTCATCGTAGAATACCGTAATTGGATAAATGAGGCGCCTAGTTAGGATAGGCTCGAAACGAAATAGTTGCTCGACCGAAACTTCAAGCCGATGAAATCAGAATATCAATAATCTTTCGTATATGCTCATTAGATGTACATAGGATATCATTAAATCAGTGTTTAACAACACTCTTTGCGTTATGACACCTTTTTATGATCCCCACCATAAGTTTTTGAGACATATTAAAAATAGGTATCAGTTTATTATATTTTTATCGTGCCATTTATGAAAAATCAGTGTTAATTGAATATGACGATATAAATAAAATAAACAATTGGTACAAATTATCAATGAGAATAAAAGGAATATATGAGTTGCAAGATTATACAAATAGGGGTAAAATTCATAAAAAAAAGAAAAATAAAAATCTCTTAATTTTCGTTTTTTGATCAACACTGATTATATCTTAGAGCATAGGATTTTTGGTAACGTTTCTATAAAAGCATAAACTATTATTAGTACAGCACAGTTTAGTTTCATTAATCCGTAAGTGTCATAACTTACGAACTTAAAATTAATATTTCATCTTTTGAAAGTAGTATTATTTAATAACTTTCATCTTTATTTTCTTACTTTTATATGTCAGTTGCATAGTGTTTCTTGTATAGTAAATGACAATACAGGAAATAACATATATGTACTTCTATTCACTTTTAAGTAACAAACCTATAGGATTATCCCATTAACATAGGGCTTAAATGAAACTCAACGTGACCAAAAAATAAATATCGTTTATACTATTTATAATAATACTAATATATTCCTAAATATTATGAGAAAATGTCACCATTCAGCTCTAATAAAAATTACAAATTACAGTACAAAATTAACAAAGAACAATTAAACTGCAAATTAAAAAATAATTCCATTATATCTGTTTGTGCCTCAAGAACGTTAATATTTATAATGTCATAAAAGACAGATGACCCATCCGACACTCCGTGTATTCGAAAGTAAAGGAAAGTTCTGTTAAATGAAATTATTATCAACTTCATTATGGGAAGGTGTCAATACATTTTCGTAAAGAAGCTTCCAAGCTTTCCCATTAATCAATCGAAACCATCAGATCCAGAAAACGAGTTACGATCGTGTTCTCCACGTCATTAATTCCATTCTACTGGAAGTCGATCTGCGAATCGAAGGGTGTTGCGTCGGATTTTTAACGCGGATCTCACGCGTGTGCACGGAGAGATTCCGATCTTCAATTAGCCCTATATCAAGCTGACTCTGGCTGTCCGTGATTTAAATACGATTCTCCCTACTGCAGTTACAACGAATCGCGCGAATTCGACGAACAGAAATTTACGACTAGTTTTCGGACCTGTTCCCCCGTGTCTTTATGACTCGACTAATGGTTGTAGTTAGTAAAATACAGGTCCAAAAACGCACTGTTTCACGGACCTGTATTATTACTGATAAGTTATACCGGAATATTTTTGAATAGATATTTGCTCTTCGTTTTTCATTAGAAGACGGATTATTAGAATGAACTAGGAGAATACTACACTGGTAAATTCATAGTAATTTGATTCAAATAATTATATTCATTTAACCTTTCCAAACTTAACTTTACGTTTCGGTCCTTAAAATTAGTGTTACTAGAAATTATTATTAATTATAATTACTATTACTCGAAATTATTACTGCTGGAAAATTATTATTATTATGAAATAACTATTACTGGAGAATTACTATTATTCGAAATTATTGTTACTTAATATTACTATTAGTACAGCAATCCTATTACTCTACATTACTATCTATATAAATGACTATTTCACGCCATGCACTAAAATGATAAAAATTTGATTACCCGACCTACTCGAATAATTCAGAAAAAATTCCTACATCCAAATATTCAAATAAAAGTAGATAAAAAAACCTAAAATATCCAATTTTCTATCACCTTCAAACACACATGCAATCAATGGAAAAACTGAAATTTTATAGTTGATGTAAAAAGTTTTATCCGGTGATTGGACATATTCCATCGTATTTTTGTGAAACTTCTAGAACCTCGAACATCAATCAAGCCGATCTAAATTCATATGCAAAAAACACAGAACAATAAATTCAATTCATCCAATCGAGCAACGTGATATGTAAATGAGATGGGAGCACATTTAAATCGTTCCTGGTATATTTATCGATTTAGACATCGAGTCGGCGGAAAATAGAAATTCTTTCATATAAAGTTACTTTATTCGAACGATTCCGCGCGCGCATAAAATGTGCTCATTTTAAACGGAGATTCTAATTAGCATGCAAATAAGCATGGGGGTAGTTACGATCGTGAATTAACCTTGCGCAAATACCGTGAGAAAATATGAAAACAATTAATCAAATCGTACGGAGGGAAAAATACGATGATCCCGTGACGCTGAATAAATTACTTTTCCTTCGTGCGCTCGAGCGTGCGATCGAAACGAAACATCGGGATTAACACGATCGACGATTAAATTGAATTTTGTACAACGGCACGGGCTTCTTCATTATCCGTCGTTCGAGCATTAACCGATAAAACCATCTATCAATCCATTCAACCAACCGTTACTGTTCCGTCGTATTATTCTAACTTATTCTTTCCAGAAAATTAACTCCAACCAACCCACGAAGTTTCTTTCGATCAATCTTTTCCAGGACAAATAATGAAATAACTTATGATTTGAATTATGGGAATGTCTTGATTTTGATATATAAATTTCCTCTAGAAAATTGAGTAATCTTTCTTGGATATCTGAATGTCTCCTACAATATTTTATTTAACCCCTAAATTAGGGTTAAACGGGGTACACTGAAAAAAATGTAAATTTTGAAGAAAATATTTATAGACGAATATGAAAAATAACGTAAAATTAAGTTTATACTAACACTTATCAAAGGGATGATTGTTAACAATAATAAAAGAAACAAACAGCTGAAATAAAAAATTCCCACTTATTTGTTTATAAATCTAATATTGAATATGACAATCACCGAAATTCATCAAAAACTAAGGGTACCAGAAAATGTCAATATCCACGTAATTTTACCAATTTAAGCCGCATTTTAAGTTCACAAAGATCACACAGTTCGTTCTTTAGCGTTTCATACGAGAAATCCTCTTGATTCGGATGCAAAGCCACAGGACACTTTACGTATAATGATAGCCTGGTTATTGAACTCGCTTTCAGATTTCGATCTCCAATTAGCCATGCATCAAGTAAACCCCATTCAGACGTGTGCTCCTGTGGCGAGTATCTCTGAATAAGCTAAACATGTAAATACATGCAACCATACTGATGAGAGACCACCTAAATACCTTCAATAAAAAAAAAAGATCTTCGATCGCGCTCTCAAAAGATTCTTGACTTTGATTGTTTAAAATAATTAAGCATTCATTGATTACCATAAATATGATAAAAGATTATCAATACGAATATTGCTCAATTTGATTGAAAATTATTGTTTACTGAATTTTAATACAAATTCAATTATCGTAAATTCAATTGGCGACCTAATACAATCATAGAAACACTTGTATTATAAATATTATTAAAGTATATTAAATAAATTCTTTAGCTTCTATTATGTAAATTGGTCATGGACACAGCCTCTTCAGGTTCGACCCTTGAAATGGAATTGTGAGCAATAAGCTGTTGAAAGTATAACACCTTAAAATTTTAATTAATTTTTGTTAGATTTAAACTCTTGTGAAATATATGAGCACACATTGTTCTCTGTATATTATATTTCGGATAAGATTCTTTGTAAATTTCTGAACAAGACTATAAAAGAGAGTTCGAAATGTCAATAAAGAACGTTTTAGCCTGTGTTTACATTAAAAATTGGGCAAACAGAAGATTGTAAAATAACCCTCCTTGAAACTTAACTGACCCACTTCATGAAACAGAAACACACGGAACAGTGCTAACATCATACTGCTATAAAATTATACTGCAAAATGTGAAAAGCAACGAATGCAATTTTCTTCGAACAAGAATCATCATCGCGTCGAAAAAAAAAAGTGTCACAACCACCAGGGGACAGAAAGTTTCATTCCCAAGAATTTCACACGTTTCGTTGCAATCTGCGTCAAGGGAAGGCGACGCAGCAATAATCAAGCGCGACTGGGAAAGCAAAGGACCTAACCCACAGTTTCGAGAAACCGGGGCCGAGATTTCGATCTCTAATTAGCTGTATATCAAATGAACATGCCTTCCGCGAATTCGCTCCAGTATTCAGCCGGAGAACATCGCAACGCCCGAAACACCTCTTGTCCCCCCTTTATAAGATCGCACGATTACAAAGTACGCGCTTCTTGCGAGCCCGGCAACGTTCCGCTACGCCATTGCTTTTCCAGACGGCCGTGTGTTTGCGTTAATATCGGCATCGCATTAATGCGTGTTGGTTTTGCACCGTCCTATGAATATGTATGCATCGACGTTGCGTAGGATTTATGCGACCCTGGTTTCGCTCTCTTTCCGCCCCCGTCCCACCTCGTACCGCTGTCTTCGTCGATTTTGCATAGGGGTGTCTCTGTGCACGCGTCGTATCTGCGTCTTCCTCGGATCCAGACAGCGACTGTCGGTGACTGTGCAGACGAGACGATGACTTTGATTTGTAACTGGCGCGGCTGCAATCAGCGAGCCGACGAATGGATGGACGGACCAAGTATCGATGTCCTGGGATCGTCGGATGATTAACAGTATGGTTTGAGTGCTACTTAGGAGAGGGGGGGGGGGGGCCTCGCGAGGAAGACGTATGGGGTAGTGACTTTGACGTAACGGACGAGGACGCATTGGTTCGATTACTCCTTTAGACAATAGCAAGGTGTTGTAATTTACTCTCGAACGATATTTTAGGAATAAACGATGGTATGGGGATTTTGGTCTTCGTTATGTAGTGGAAACTGATCAAGTACTGGTGTATGAATTGGCTCAGTTAATATTTAAGGTATTGAAAGAAAGTACAGCATAGGGCAGGAAGATTAACATACGGAGTATGTCCATATGTTCATGTTAATAATTTGTGATATTATTGCTATCACTGTCTAAATATAACTATTAAGGATGTGCAAAAGATTCTATCATTTATACGGTAATCTTCATTAATATCTCATGATTATGTGAGTCATGTATTAATATTTCTACACTGCGACGTGTTAGGGGTATTACTTTTAAATGTGACCAATTTCGTGCAATAAGGAAAATTTAGTTAAAAAACTATCCAACTTTGGGTAAATCTATATCGTCAAACAATATTTGTTTCTTCCATTAATAACATCATTAGAATAATAATTGTTATCTTCAGTCTTCCCATTATATTGGAAACTTCTTGAGTACCATTTTCTATTTATAAAAGGAAATAATAAAATACGTATGAAACAATTTTTAGAAACAAATATGTTATCCGTGCAAACAGCACGTTAAAATTTTACATATCAGAGTAATATTGATTCGAAAATTACATTATCTTGATATCGATACTCAAATTTTTAAGAGAAACTCTATTAGATACAATTGATTGAAATTCCTATCAAAGTAAAGCACTACCATAACTCAAAAAGCCATAATTCCTTCGATGTCATTTCAAGCGAAATATCCAAATGACCAATTCAACGTGCTCAATTTCGTATTCTCCGAAATTATGCAAATTGCGATGGAATATCAAATCGTAACGACGAAAGTTCCAACGAATCCCGAATTTCACAAATCACCGTAACTTCTGTCGGCTGAAAATCGAGTTTCGAAATATCAAAGGTTGGATCGCGGGCAAATTTTCCCCGCGTGACAATTCGCGAGCCGCACAGCGCGTATTCTTCTTTTTTTTTTCATTCCGTTCTTTCTCTCTTTCATCGAGATAAACGCGACGCGCAGCAGGCCACTTCCGGCGCAGCGGTGGCTCTTCCTGTTATCCTCGGTTGCCACGGGGAGATATCGCAAAAAGCTAATCGGGTTCGTGGCGAGCTTTAATCAAACGGCCGTGCCGGTTGTGCACCGTAGAATCTCGCTTCGCATCGGCTTTATCTTTGCTCGAAGCACCGCAAAAGTCGTGTATGTATCCCTTTCGAGGCCGCGGAACTAATCGAGTTTCCCTGTGCATCCCAACGGACAAAGTGTCCGATGAGAGCTTTAATCTAAAGTGCGGCTCGTGCACGTGTGTGTGCACACGAGGCCGTTTCCTCTGCGAATAAATACGCGGCTGGCACAAACACCGCCACCGTTTCGTTTCGAGAATGATTTCGTCTGTGCTACGATCTAGTCCAACGATCTTTAGATCGCGTGCCGATCGTCTCTCGATTTTGTTTCGGTGGATTAGTACATATAGAAATGTGCACGATGCGTGGGCAATCTCGAAGATTTGTTTATTACAAGGAAGTAGTAGCTTGAAATATAATGCTTCAAAGACAAATCAAATTGCAGTTCGTTTGTATTAAAACTGACTTATACTATGTAAATTCCATTTCACTGTAAAAATTCTCAATTGATGAAATAGTTTCGCCGTTATAAGAGACTTATCAAAGTCTTTGTTACATATTTAAAACTTGTAATAATAAAGATAACAATTTTGAGAAGAATCAAGTTTCGTTTGTAATGTCAACGATCCAAATTTGTTATTTATTTATGAAATAGTCACTATACTCGCCTTATCCACCATTTGGCGAGTATTAGTCGTTTTTCGAGTGTAAAGGGTTAATTCGGCAATTTGTGAAATAAAGTATATTTTATACTTTGCCTAGGGTAAGTCGAAAGGGAAATTCTGATAATGAAGAATAGTTCCCTTTGACAACTGTACTGTATCCAAAATAATGTACTGAAATTAGTTAATATCTTCTGACTCTACATTTCGATTGGAATTTTAGAATTTGCTATTGTTATCCCTCTTCATCAAAATACATGGAAAAGTAGGGAATTTAGTTACCAACTTAACAGAATGATACACAACTGATGTTCTTTTCAGTACAACTATTCTACGTTTGCATTAACGATGAGAATGTTTGTTTAAAATGTTACCGACACAACGATGGTGCTCGAGCTGTTCGATTCTAAAAGTCGTTGGAGTATAATCACACACTTCAGCCGAAATGCAACACAATGAGAGTACATTTTCAACGTTTATTTCGCTAAAGATTAAAATCATCCACAGGCTGGGATATTCTCCAAATGTACAATTTCGAGCGTTTCTCGTTCATGAAAATTTCATCGCCGACACGGAACAAACAGACAATTCAACCGGTTCGATGGAAGTTGCATCGTGTTGCATAGTATTTACGAATTCTGCATACGTTCATCCATCAACATTTTAATAAAATATACTACAGCGACGAACAGATCAAGAAATTTAAAATGAACGAAATAATAAATGAATGTAAAATCAGTGAAAAAGAAAAGAATTAATGTAATATAAGGTGATAAACAAATCAAAATTATATACATATATTTAATTCCTATACTGTATTATACAAATTCAGTAACTCAAGATAAATCGAAACTATAAAATATAAATAAAATACGAAGCTTCAGTTTTTCAGAAAAATAGCTTTTGGAAATTTGACTTTACTTGCACTTGGACAATCAAATATTACCACCGTTAATATAAATTACATATGAATAATTGTCGGTGTTAATATAAATTAATATAAGTTACTTTCGATTGACAAAAGAATGAAAATGTTTTCCTGAAATATGAAAGTAAGTAAAGGAATTTGAGCCACAGATTTACAATCACTGTCTCATGTGCAATTGACAATTTTTAGAAAGGGTTAATTAGCTATACATTAAATTCATTGTATAAATTACCACCATTCATTACTAGTCAGACCCAATTACCTCAAAAGACGAATTTAACAACATAGAAAATTATTCTATCATTTCTACTTATTTAAAATGTTGTTGTACATTACAAATAAATTATATGAAATTCATTAACCAAATTTACCAATTCAGTCAACATGTAATTCATTATTAAATAAACAAAGAAAATTAAAAAGTTTAAGTTAGCAATAGGGAAATATTCTGTTTAAAAATTACAAAATTCACAGAACAGTTTCTTCTCACAATGAAGCGCAAAGAACTGAATAATATATACAATGACATAAGTAATTTAAATAATCAAACACCAATCATTCATTCATTCGAATATATTCAATCATTTTAGGATCGATCTATGAATATGTTCGATAAAGAGCATCATCAACTTCAAATTTTGATGGCAGCCTCTCGTTTCATCAAAGGGAGCGTATAATTTTCTATTTTTTTCCTTCGCAAGCCTCGAATTATTCTTCTTCATCGAAGTCGACGAACGAGATACCAATTTGCCTGCGAATTTGCCTTTTCCCGAACAAAAAAGGAAAGGTCAACCTTTCAATCGGATAAGAGAATACGAACGTTCCATAAAAATCGTACGTGAACTATGGAATCGATGGGCACCCCTCGGCCTCGAGTGGCCACTTCGTTT
Source organism: Stelis phaeoptera (assembly GCA_943735885.1). Lineage (NCBI taxonomy): Eukaryota > Metazoa > Arthropoda > Insecta > Hymenoptera > Megachilidae > Stelis > Stelis phaeoptera. The sequence goes on along the minus strand of OX030939.1, from coordinate 3,952,724 downwards.
TAAAAGCTCCGCGGGGCGAAATTAGAACACGTCCGACGAAACCGGACGGAATTTCGTTGCTCGTTCGGTTTGAATCGCGGGTCATTATGGCTCTGCATCGTTGCTACTCACTTTCGTGCATATTTATTCTCGATTTTACCGTTTGTTCGATGATATTCGCGAACGAATAGACGGAGCTTCGCGAGATCCTCCAACATCGACTCGCGATAATTTCCAGTACGATGGAAGAGAATCTCGGAATTGAACGGGTGATTAATGATCGTTGCAATAACTTTCTTCTTGATTGCTTTAGCCATTTCGTAGCACCTTCTTTCGTCCTATTTGCGTCGGTAAAAATAGCAATAGTGTATGTTCAATTCTATTGCAAAATTAATAATGTCGGTTGCGTTATTATCGTTCTCGATCATTCGTTTATATATGCAACTGGTTATCAGGAGAAATTATGATAGATTTGGGTTCCAATTTTCGATTAGAAATCATACGAAAACATAAGGAATATTTTAAAAATGATTTAAAATTTTTCTTGGCTTAATTTTCTTTGATATGCAATTTGGAAATAGTGAAATTCTGATGGATGAAGATAGTAGATAACGGCATGAGTTTATACAGTTTAGTATTATTCATCTACTTATAGTAGTAATTACTGGGTGTAGTTTTATTAGACGAATTCGAGTTACAATTTTCAATTGAATACAGTATATACTTTGTATGTTTGCCATTTTTCCGTGCGGATGAATTAAGAAACTTCGACAAAAAATCCGACAGATTTATTTTTTATAAAGTTTTGAGAGCGAAATTGAGAGAAAAAATATTGCTTCCTCAGCACAGAAAGTTGCATAAACTCCATCAGTAAATCGCATCGTTCTGTCTTTGTCTCTCCTGCAATTATTGTATCTCCTTCTCTGGTCTTTGCCCGAAACTTCTTAGTTTATCCGCACGGAGTCTCCAAAGTCAATTCGAAATTTCGTTCTGGCTCCTGCGCAGCCTTAAAATTAATTCCAAATATTTCGATTCTACATTTCGCGATGCAATTATTTGGCACGAATATGTAACATATAAATTCTGTCATAAATAACATAATAATTCAAGTACGTCTGTTTCGACGAGTTAACTTTTTATCACAAACAACACCAAGAAAGTTTGGATGCTTGTAAAATTTCTTCGAATTCATAGACAACGTAGCAACATCTTTCTTTTTATAATCATACAACAAAGAGAGGAAACGGAAATACACGACCGGTGAAATTTCATTCCGTTATCCTTTCCAGCCAGACCGCGTAAATTAACATAAATTTCCATTGTCGTGGGTTATTTACGACTCGATGCCGCTTTTGGCATTCTCGATTTATTTCCATATCGACCGATCCCGTTTCATAAATTTCAACCGAATGTACATGTTCGCCTAAATATACCCGGACGCCGTATCGAATAGAGACTGTTCCATTCGATAACGATCGATCTACGACAAAAGGACAAAAGGACAAAAGGATGCCGCGATAAACTGTGCAGACGTGTTTCATACTTTCGTTCGTTCAATTTTTCAACAGAAAATCGCAGAAGATGACTGGCCCACGATAATCGTCGTACATTTTCAAAATATTCATGAAAAGTTGATATCGTTATTTTTAATAAACTTTAAGCTTTAAATTGATGAAATATAAATGATGTTTGATGATAGTTTTATGTGATCAAATCGTGTTACACTTCTGGTGTTTCGAAATCGGTCACTGTTCGCTACAACTATGAACCAGCCGTTTTGTATCAAGAACATTCATGAGACCTATATACAGTTATTTTCAGCAAAGTTTAAGCTTCATGTTGATATAAATTAAGTGCCAGTTTGAGTTAATTTTATTGAGAAATTGATTAGCTCATAGGCAAAAACTGATAAGACAACCGATTTATAAAAAATATATGTGATTGTTATCAGCAATCTCTAAACTTCGAATTGATATATTAGTGGTGCTTCGCGATAGTTTTATGTCATCAAATTGTATTCAACTTGAAATTCTCCAAACTCAGTTTGTTTGCGAGCACTTGTCCGTGGTGGGACCGTCACGAAGGTCGATCAGGTCGACGAAGGTTGTAAATCTTCGTCCCACGAAATCAAGCGCGTCTTCACGACCCGTTAAGGTGGTAAAGAGTTTAAGATTGTTGATATTCGGAATAAGTATGATTTATCAATTCATTAGGCAAGGGCCAGAATGAGAAGATTAGGCAAGGGCCTGATTGAGAGGTTTCACCGCGTGTCCGTTGAATACTATCGCGTCTTGAAGGCGAAGGTCGCCGAGTGGTAATGGTTTACCACGTGAATTCCCATGCGACGAAGGCTCGTCCGAGTGAACTCGTGTTGTTCACGAGGAATTCTTATCAAGACTGGCTAGACATATCCAAATTGAGACCAGGCAGCTTCAGAGGGATGGTCGAGCCGAGGAGGTGTTTTCCGAAGAGGACCAGTCAGGGCTGATCCACAATTCGACCGAACACCGATTGGTGGCATGGCTAAGCGAATAGGATCGCGAGACCTTTTCCCTTCTGCAAGGTTGATGAATGTTTATGTGTGTAGGAGACCCAAATACTTGGGTATTTGGGTCCTTTGATGGGCACGGCCATGGGACAGAATGCACGAACAAGGCTGCTGAGTGCGTGAGCACGAGTACATCTGTCAGCCGGATGCTATAGTAGACCCAAACACTTGGGTGTTTGGGATTGTCGACAGGTCACGGCAATGGGGCAGAATGCACGAGCAAGGCTGCTGGGTGCTTGGGCACGAGTGCAACTGCTGGCCGAATAGACCTGGATTTCATTGAAACGTGCACCGCAGGGGGTGAACAGTTTAGGACACGGGAGAGAAACCTCTTTATGGAAGGCGATATCGACCTTTGATTATTGGTGTATGTTCCGGTTGTCAGCAAGGCTGCTGGTGATAACCTGAGAACTTTGGACATTTTGAAAGATCGTAAATTATCTATTTAATGTCAGGCGGATGATGCGTAGTTCTGGGACTTGAGTCCAGATTTCAAGAGGAACCTTTCCTTTCTGTAAACGTTTTCTAGTCTGGTGTAAAGAACTTTTGCCAGCCGTCTGGTGACAGTTATATTGCCTGGCGAGTTTACAGTCTACACGGCCTATGATAATCCTCGATTGGGTGGTCGTAAATGACAGACTGACCGCGTCGAATTCCGAGTGTAATGCAACTCGGAACATCCTCCCCCCGTTGAGAGGGCACCGATCAACAAAGTAAATCTGTGCACTTACTTGAGTCGTGGAAACATTAATTATTACCACTTTTAGTTGATCCCGAATCTTTCCGGTCGTCTGTTCTGCTTGGCTGGGCAGCGCTAGTCATCGCATGTCATTTCTTTCAGAAATCGTCGTGGTAGTCTGGATCGTGATTGCTTGCACAATACTGTCGGAGCCTGAATGGACCTTGGTCGTTCGACCGAGGTGCCATTGCATTGATGGCGCCTTGTCTTCTCTTAGGAGGGTGTTGGTAACTTCCCTGATTTGGTGCGTGCACCTTGATAAGTTGCTTCTGGATCTGTTGCCCGCTAGATGAGCGGATTAATGGGGTTTCCCAAACTCTCTCTCGCGTAAACTCGTCAACGAATCGCCAATAAGAAAGTGTCCTGAATGAGGACTAATAGGTCATTTGTGTCTGAGGACATGGGACTCAGTGAGCGAGAGGGTGGAATGAATTTTATCTCTAAGCTCCGTGTATTCAGATTTTTAAGCGTGAATAGTTCGGTTCCCGCGGCGCGTTTGGGATCTGAATAACTTCACGGTTGTTATCCACCGTCTTCGACGTGAGAAGTAGGTGTAGGAATGAAATTGTAGTTGATGGATCATTTCGTGGGAAATGATTTTATCTTCGTTTAGTGATACTCGGCTCTTAAGGGTTCCTTCAATTCGAGCAAATCATGGTTTGCTGGTGAAATTTGACCTGTTGTCCGAGAATAGGTTTGTGCAGAATCCCTGTCTGGTGATGGAACGCCGAACGCTGAGAACGAGATCTCGGTATTGAGATCGCTTACCAATTCAAGGTGAATTGCCTTTACTGCGAGGTATGCAAAACCTGTGACGTACCTTGACCCGATTGTAGTTCTGATGTCTTCGATTTTTAATACAGACCAGTCCGCGATAATCTACCTGGCGAAGGGACGATAATCTGAGACCCTTGGTGCAGGTAGGTTTCCTATGCCATAGTTTATGGGTGGTGGTTGGGCTCGGCAACAGCGCCCGCAGGTTTTGACCGCTTTTCATACCAGATTTCGACCGTAAATGGGTCAGTAGCGATGTCTGGCTGCGTAAAGGGTCGTCTGTATACCTGTGTGTAGTTGTGTTTGTGTTCCTTCTCAATGATGAGAGTCGTGACACGTGCCATGGGTATGTTTCTCGGCTGTTTTGGGTTAAAGGGCGTCAATGAGTGTCTTGGCCGACGTCCGACTTGATGAATATTCTGTTATGATCTGAAAAAGGGGGTTCAATTGTTGCGATTGCCCTTTAACTTCTGATTTTGTCCCTGATGTGTTGAAATGTTAGATCTCGGTTGAGGTACGTGGTTGTTACGCCAGTTTGATACTGACACGAGATGCGTATCTAAGCTCTGATGTTGCGAGCGTCCTTTTGTCCATCTCTCAACCGGAAGGTCGAACTGTAACGTGTACATAGAATGGCACAATACGTTTTGTGTGAATTGATCGTTGATTTTCTTCACACATATATGTACATGTTTAGACCTTTGTAATCACAAGAAGCTCATTCGTTACTGAGTCGGCGATAGAGTCGTTTTGTTTATTCGCTCCCCTCGAAATCTAAAACTGTTTATGATTGTGTGTCTGGTGGAGCCAAGGATTTCGTCGGAAAGGTCGATGTCGAGGTTTCTGCGGTCGCGTGATTTTGCGTTTGCTCATCTTGGTGTAACAAGGTATGATGTCGTTGATGGCAGACCCGACAGGAATTCTTCAGGCAAGATGCCTGGTTGTGACCCTTTTGTAAGCAGTTTGAGCACAATGAGCCCATTTTGACGGTAGCTATCCTATCTTGAACAGGTAGTCCAAGAAATTTCCTGCAATTCCAGATGCTATGTTCTCGATCGCAGGTGGGACATCGTCGGTTGGTCAGTCCGGGCGCGTGAGACATTTCCCTTTTGGCACCCTCACCATACGGGTGGGGGCGTCGTGTTTTCGCGGACAGGAAAGCGTGGCTACGTGATGGCCGATGTGCGATAGGTCGCACATTTTCTGATGGACCTCTGTCTGATCGTCCTGGTGTTGGGATTGTCCTTGAAGACGTTGTAGGCATACAGTTCGCGCGTCTTTCGAGAAACGCGAGTAAGTCTGTATACGCTGGCACCCTCTTCTTATCTTTCAGCGTAAGTTCCCAATGCCACACGGTGTCTGGGTTTAATTTTGCTAGAATAATGGATATCAGTATGCTGTTCCATTCTGATACGTTCTCGCCTAGATTTCTCAACGCGCGAAGATGTTGATTTATTGAGTCAACGAGGTCACCCAAGGATTCCACGGAATCTTTCGCGAGTTTGGGGATCTCTCGTAATGCGTCACAATGTCCTATTATGATGCGACGGGTGCAATCGAATTTCTCCCTTAATAAGTCGATTGCACTGGCGTAATTTACGTCAGTGGTGCTTAGAGCTTGAATGCAGGAGGCGGCCTTTCCTGTGAGAGTTGATCGCAGGTATTGCAGCTTCTGGACCGGACTTAGGTCTTCGTTTCGATCGATCATTGATGAGAAAATATCGAAAAATGAAGCCCACTTATCAATGGTGCCGTCGAATGTGGGCAAACGCATTTCTGGCAGTTTTATGGCCATTGGGGCAGGTACGGTCGAAGCAGGTGATGCATTCATGACGCGGGTCGAGGGGCCCGCCGGCTGTTCCCCGTGAATCAGCCGGTTTGCACGTGCTACTGCTGTGGAATAATTGTTTTGAATTTCGAATCTGCGTGTCTCTTCGGACTCGTCGAGCTCTTCGATATTGAATTGAATTTCATCGAAACGTTTCCATGCCTCGATCAGACCGTTCAGATGTGTTTGTAAAAGGAAGATGTCGCGATGATTCGATTCTTCATAATTGTCCAGAAAATTCGAGAGAGCGGAAATCTGTCCAATAATATTTCCACGTTTGCGTCGCAGGGTGCTAACGCTGAGTCCGTGTAACACGGACGGTGTCTGATTTGAGACCGATGGGTTCGGCATTGCGTTGCAGCATCAAGGAGATGTCGAAGGAATTGGCGAAACGATTGAACGAGCTTACCTTTTCGATGCGGTGTTGGATACCGTATGTTTGCTTGTCACGATGACGAAGTCCCTGGTATATTCCTGAGAGCGTCTGTTGTGAACTAGGTGCCTTAGTAATCCATTTGGTGTGAATGAACGCAGAGGCCTGCGTGGTCACTCACTGTGTTTTCTATAATACCGATCGCACCCACTGTCACGTAATCCTGTTTAATGAACTGTACACTGAGTTTGTACACTGAGTCCGTTAAAATCCACTTGTCACTGGTTAGAATCCGGCTCGAAGGACCAATTGTTTGCGAGCACTTGTCCGTGGTGGGACCGTCACGAAGGTCGATCAGGTCGACGAAGGTTGTAAATCTTCGTCCCACGAAATCAAGCGCGTCTTCACGACCCGTTAAGGTGGTAAAGAGTTTAAGATTGTTGATATTCGGAATAAGTATGATTTATCAATTCATTAGGCAAGGGCCAGAATGAGAAGATTAGGCAAGGGCCTGATTGAGAGGTTTCACCGCGTGTCCGTTGAATACTATCGCGTCTTGAAGGCGAAGGTCGCCGAGTGGTAATGGTTTACCACGTGAATTCCCATGCGACGAAGGCTCGTCCGAGTGAACTCGTGTTGTTCACGAGGAATTCTTATCAAGACTGGCTAGACATATCCAAATTGAGACCAGGCAGCTTCAGAGGGATGGTCGAGCCGAGGAGGTGTTTTCCGAAGAGGACCAGTCAGGGCTGATCCACAATTCGACCGAACACCGATTGGTGGCATGGCTAAGCGAATAGGATCGCGAGACCTTTTCCCTTCTGCAAGGTTGATGAATGTTTATGTGTGTAGGAGACCCAAATACTTGGGTATTTGGGTCCTTTGATGGGCACGGCCATGGGACAGAATGCACGAACAAGGCTGCTGAGTGCGTGAGCACGAGTACATCTGTCAGCCGGATGCTATAGTAGACCCAAACACTTGGGTGTTTGGGATTGTCGACAGGTCACGGCAATGGGGCAGAATGCACGAGCAAGGCTGCTGGGTGCTTGGGCACGAGTGCAACTGCTGGCCGAATAGACCTGGATTTCATTGAAACGTGCACCGCAGGGGGTGAACAGTTTAGGACACGGGAGAGAAACCTCTTTATGGAAGGCGATATCGACCTTTGATTATTGGTGTATGTTCCGGTTGTCAGCAAGGCTGCTGGTGATAACCTGAGAACTTTGGACATTTTGAAAGATCGTAAATTATCTATTTAATGTCAGGCGGATGATGCGTAGTTCTGGGACTTGAGTCCAGATTTCAAGAGGAACCTTTCCTTTCTGTAAACGTTTTCTAGTCTGGTGTAAAGAACTTTTGCCAGCCGTCTGGTGACAGTTATATTGCCTGGCGAGTTTACAGTCTACACGGCCTATGATAATCCTCGATTGGGTGGTCGTAAATGACAGACTGACCGCGTCGAATTCCGAGTGTAATGCAACTCGGAACACAGTTATCCTTTGGTATAATTATCAAACAGCCATGTTGTATTAAGAATATCGGAGAAACATCTATGCAGTCATTTTCGACAACGTTTAAACTTCAAGTTGATGTAGAACAAGTACTACTTCACGATACTTTTACGTCATCAATGGTCTATTTATCTTTTCTCAAGTCCACCAATCTGAATTTTAAGATTAATCTTTTCCAGCTCTCCATGTCTTCTTTCTTAATCTAAATAAGCTTCTCTAAATGATAAACTAACTTTTTCATTTTGATAATTAACACGTTGGCTGCCACGATGGTCACCGGTGACCGGCACCCAAAATTTTGTACAATCAAATAATTAACAAAAGAAGTGATGAAATAAACTACAGATAACGTTAATTATTAAGCGGATAATGCTAGCTATCGTATTGAAAGGTTAAATTTGAAAATTAATTGATTGTATTCTTAATAATCAGAACTTCAGCATGTCTGACTACATACGTCCGTTTTCACTGTGTCAATCAACGTATTAATATATAAATATTACAGGAAATTCTAAAACTAATAAAACTCAAACTTCAGAGAACGACATTTTTCATATGCACCAACCGAATAATTATGTTCGTATCGATAGAGATTGGGGTTTAATAAAGCGTCGATCAATTATTTTGATAATTAAACGAACACAAGAGAGCAAAGCTCCACCGGGATAAAGTAGTTAACGTAAGAAGGAGGGCGAAAGGTTTCTTTCGAATTGTCACTAATCGGATACACCTTCACGAGGAGGAGCCGATATCGAGCCACCAGCTTTCCTTTCTCGAAGCTCCCGCGGGAAAGTACATCAATTTCCGTTCGCGATGGCGATTCGTCGAAATCCAACTGCGCTGCTTAGAAACTTCTGGTTCGTCGATAGCCGGAAATTTATCGTTCGTTCCCTTCGCTTCTTCTTCGTTTATCCTGTCCCAAGATGCTACAAGTATTTTCAGTCACAACAAGAACCGGGTCATAATATTTTCAGTAGAAAGGTTTATCGAAGCAACGAGATATTACTTTCTTCGTATATTGTTATTGTTACTCTCAAGTTTAATCTAATTTCGATTAAATATTTGAGACTTATCAGAGAATTTAACAAAGTGTTAAAATTAAGATATACATAAAGCACATGCCTATATATCTTCCCCCTTTTATTTTTATTTTCAAAATTAGGAAAGTGATATCACAAAGAGTCAGGTAATAGTGTCTTTCTATTATCTTCTCGTGCAATATCAAAATTTGAGTTCAATCATTTCAAAAATAATAAAGATCGTTCGTCGATCGTAGAAATGAGATTAGAAGAACTTTCGAAAACCCTGGAACGTCCTATAATATCCTATAACGGTGAGAAATCGAAGAAAGAAGAGAAATCGAGTTTCTCTCTCGCGAAATCCAGTTTTCCCGCACAAAGGACCAGCTGAAATGAGTTTTCAGCGCGAGAGTTCGATGGCGGAGAAGAAGAAGAAGAAGCAGTCGAACTTCGTTAGGCTGCATAATCGCGCGTCGTCACCGATTAATCCCCCCGTAATTCCATCCGCGGTGTTCCTCATCGAATTTCCATCGATTTCCACCGCGAAAATCGTCGGCTCGGTCACGCTTTCGTTTTCTCCTCGGATATATCACCGACGCAGCGTCATCTTAAACGGAATTACCACGTAATGGGGCCTTGGTGGTAAGGAGCTCTTCAGCTTCCCCGCTCGTCTCCTCTTCCTTGATTTCTATCCCCACGTTTCCCCGATCGAAATAGCCGATTGCGATAGTAACGATCGTTCGCAAACGGCGGAACGAACCTTCGAGCGATTTTAATGAAACTTCGAGAAGTTACTGAAATACAGGATGTTTCAAAAGAGGTGCCATTTATATGTCCGATCAAAGTTTTTAGTCCATCCAGAAAAGAATATTATTCGAATTTTCGAGTAATTGTACACATCTCTTTGAAAAAGATATCGATGATATTTCAAGCATTTAATATTTTTGTAGTTTTGAAAAATTCACAGCACAGCAGTTTTATTGTCCGGTTACCGGACCGAAAAATATAATCTTCAAGTTTGTATATTACTGTTCCTATCGACTAATGTTATTTAAATCTAAATTAACAGGAAACACTTGACGCATTAAGGATCCCACAGGTCAACGCGAAGCATTCAACGGCGGCGAAATTCCCGGCAATAAATATAAAAAAACATGCCCAAATTTTACGCGGTAGGTAGCTCAGAAGATAGAGGGAAGTGCGTACATAATAACGCAATTTGTTGCAACGCGATATCTTAATTAGTTCCTGAGATATAGGGCTTCAAAGTTTGTATAGCGGCCGGCGCGTACGAGGGTAATCCCGAATGGGCCGCAGACTTTTTTCTAGGAAATTCATATACGGATTTCCAGGAATAGTAAAGGGTTAGACGTAAACAGTGACCACGTGACCGCTACGCTAGACACCCACTGTCTGGGTCCAAGCGTGCGGCGGCAGCGAATTTCTAGAAAAATTACGTTTGTCTTCACACGACGATATCTCAGGAACGGATAAAGATATCGATGCAAATCAAAAACCGAATTAAAGGGGAAGATTTCTACTTTCTTACGAATCTAACTTTATATCGAAATTCGAAACAGGACTTTGTTGGCAGCCCTTTGAACTTTTAGTAATTTTAATACGCGTTTCTTATGCAATTTAACATAGTTTCTGACTTTCAATTGCTTCTAACAGTTCTAACAATAGAATATTATTCGAAGTCGGTTAAAAATATATAACTTGTACGTAAAAATGGATTATTTTTCATCGCTAATTTCTCCGAAATGACAAAAAAGTGGCTCATAGTTAATAAGTCAGATTACGCAGGAGATGGAATAGTACATTATATATGAAAAAATAGGAAAAATCAAAGGGTATCTTATAGTAAAGTCCCCTTGTTAGATTCCATGTTCTATAAAGAAGTTTCCGCTTAATTCTTCATCAAAATAAATCTCCCCAAGTTCCTTCAATATCATTCTCTTCTCACTCTTCGAGCGTCCAATGTTCATAACTCGTCCCAATTTGCCATTCTCGTATCAAGTCACCGTTCGCTGAACCGTTCCAGCATCGTTCCACATCCGGGCTAAGTGATCCTCTAACTGATTCGTGTTCGCACAAAAGGCCCGACCCGATTGCACGTCAACTTCGGTCACCGTGAATTTCGCGAAGACGATCGACCTCGGCGCCGAGCATCGATGTACATCCTCGAATTTCGTGCAAAAGCGGACGCGGAGACCCTAAAACACGATCGAACGTAATTTGCAAACTTCCAAGCACTTTGACGACTACGATTCCGATTCCGATTCCGATCGAGATTCCTAAAGCCGACAGGCACACCACGTACACACACGTCCCGCACTCGTTCGACCCAGTTTACGACGACTCCTTTCTAAGAAGATAATTCCAGGCTGGCTGCAACGCGAAACGAAGCTGTAAAACGGTGATCACAATCGCACCGAACCACCTGCGGAGTGGTCTCGAGTACGTATTACGAGCAATTATACGAGCAACCACGACACAGTCAGTTCGCCAACTGAATTCACCAGATTTTCGATTATTCTTTATTCGAAACTAAAGCAACTTTGTTGAGGAGTTTGAGGGATTTGAACTGATCAGTGGTTACCTTGATAGAGAATTATCATCCATCGACTTTCAATTAACGATTCTTTAGACAAAAATGTGGAGATCTTCTTTAATTTTAATTTTATTTTTGAGCTTTTCACGTTTTCTTTCTTGGGGAGGTATTTATTTAAATTTAACGAAGAATAAATTGCAATTAAAATAAGAATCATTCGAATCTCATCATTTCCTTTTATCTGTGCATCAAAATTTAAGCAATTTTGACTCAAAATGAATAGAAAGAGGACGAATTTAGTTGTTAATATAATATTTGAGAGGCTTCAACTGCAATTGATAATTACCAAATTACACAGAAGAAGGATGCAATTTTTGTATAATAAATACTCGGAGAAATATATTTAACCTTCTCCTAAACAACTATAGAATCAATCACTAAATCTTGCCTACTATTTACTTTTATTACTACAAAACGAATATTTCTATAAAATTAACTTTTACAATAATCTGGTAGTTGCTTGCATTAACATTGTATTCTCTGCGTTCCAAAAAAAAGAACAATATTATTTATTCTGATGTCTAATATTAAAACATTGTTAGGTAAATAACAGAGCTAAATATTATTTAAAAAATTCTAGGTAGATTTAATATCCTTTTGCGGCTGAAATATACAAAACATAAATTTTTGCCAGATATTAATTATCGCTTGGAAATGAACAAAATACTCAACATGTAATTCGAATAAACTACCATACCAATATTAATTGAAAAGAAAGAAAGCAACATCCCTTGAATGATATTTATTCCAAGAATATTCAATCGTGGGCGAGGGTGGGCGTCCAAAGTAGTCGCGCTAGACGCGAATACATGGACATTTAGTTAATGGTTATTAAGCTAGGCTAACAACAGGCGTATTTACGTGGACACTGGAAGCATCGTGGGACGAATATATGGATGAAAACACGAGCCTGTGATATGAAATTCCGGGTCTCTTTGTCAATATTACCCGCGTTGAAAGAGCCGGCCAGCTTTGAGTTTAATACGATTAAAATCGAGGCCGAGAACGCGCGACGATAAAACGCACGAATCTCATAAAAAACATTTTCATGACGGGGATCCATCGGTCCATGGAATTTTCAGTCAGAAATTAATTGGAATCAAGCGAATCGTCCGAATTGCGAAACGCGTGCATGCACTTTATAACCCCGAAGCATTTTTACTTCCTCAATGGATCCCTATGGACAGTAGAATAATGGAGGGAGGAGCATTTTTGTGCACCCGTTAGTTTTTAATTCGATGCGAATCGAGACGATTCCCAAAGGGATAAAAATCATTTAATCAAACGGTATATCAAAGAAAAAGACTTTATCGTGATTTAAATTATAAACGTTGCTTCGATAATGCAAAACGTTTCGATGTCGTTAATAGAATTCAGTTAATATTAAAATAAATGATGCATCACAAGTATCGTGGATAATATCAGTTTTTAGAACGTCATCCGATTACTTTCATTTATGTTCGTAAATAAATATACGTTTTTATTCCCTTGAGGGGTTGATAACGACACGGGGGTTAATTTAATGCCATTTAATGTCTACAAAATTGATGGTAATTATAAAATCGAGTAAAATGCTGGATATATTATTTCAGAGTAAGAGTAATCAAAGCTGAAGTTGTTGAAGCTTCTTGAATTTTTGAAAACGTCCTTTTTTTCTTTAGATAACTTCGCACATTTTTACAGGCGTTGATCAAATAATTTATTCAAAGCACAACATCTGCCAAATAACTGAACGACAGAAATTACGAAATCACCAGAGAAACTGACCAACACGTAGAAACAACCACATGAAAGACAATGTCAAGCTTAACACCACGTACCATCGGTGCAACGAGGTCCTTTCCTTTATGCTTCACCTTGCCCTTTGCCCCTTTTGTCGGGCCTGCACGCTTCCGCGAACAAGAAAGTGATTTTCTGCCGCGATAACCGTGATTTCTAAGACACGCCGCCTTTACGGTGCAATCAGGGGCCCTGGTTGAACGACCGACAGACGCCTTTTGATGTCGAATCACCGCCAACATCCCCTCGAACCCCCCTCATCTTTTCGTCACCCTTCACTGAATTTCACCCGAACAACGCTCCTCAACCACGTGCTACGTATTACCATCGCCAGGATTTTCAATCGTTCGATATCTTCCAGTTACCTTCGATCGACCATCGAACTACAAACTTGATAATAAGAAAATTTAGTACTCGCAGTTTATTCGTTGATCAGAAATCAGTTATCCCCTTTATCGAATAACGCGAATTGAAATTAGGCATGTTGCCATATTAAAGTTGGCCAAAGTGACGAAGAAAGAAAAGAGAAGTGAAAACCAGTTGAGCGAGGATAATGACTGCCAAACAGAGAGGCTTACTGTCCGACGAAATATCATAAATCACAAGGATCGTTGTGTCTGAGAAGTTTTCATAGCCGGTCGGTTTCGACCAGGGCCTTCTGTTCCTCCCGTGCACTCATCTCTTTCCGCGTCTCATTCTCATTACGAAGTTCCCGGTCATCAAATTTTATTAGCCTCCGCTTCAAGGGTTCGCCTTACTTCTAACTCAATATCGTAGATTTGTAGCCTCGGTTTAACTACCCTCGCTTCATCCTCGTCTCCGTTCCCCGCGCTCTTGTACGCGCATGCACATCCTCTCCCCTCGTCGTCGTCTTCTTCGTCTTCATTCTTTCTTTCTTTGTATTTTCTCCACGGCCCCAGATGTAAGCGCGGCGAGCCCGAGCTCGAGCTTCAGCGACTTTGAAAGCAGCAATAATTCCGTGCTCTACGGCCGAGAACTAATTTCTACCAGCGCCGAGAAGGCAGCCCATGCTGAACCGAAAGAGGCCGAAAGGAGGGGGTGAAGAATCGAGAAAGACGAAGAAGGATGGACTACCCTCTACCCTTCCCTCGCCACCGTAGAATCCTCCCCCTGTTCCTAGCTGCCAGTTCGTTTCTTCTCGCGCCCTTTTATCGTCCGACAATGGGCGAGCTCGCTGCACCATCGCCGACGGTCGTAGCCAATAAAGCTTGCTAGTTTCCAACGGGACTGCTTGATTCCGTGACGAACAACTTTCGCGAAGTCACGGTATTTTCCTTTTTTCTTTTTCTTTTTTTTTATCAAACTGTTTCCATCTGTCGCTATGACGGAGTCGGACCGGAAACGGTAACACCGTTCCTGGGAATTGGTCGAGAACCTCTACCTTATTGGTTTTTCTTTCGAGGAGAGACAGAAAATTGAATTGTCCGATTGGAGATTGTTTGTGTAAAATTATTGAACTTTAGAAGGAAGTTAGAGAAGTGCAGGCTGTTCATTATGGCGACGAATGGTGTTCTCGAAGGAAAGGGTTGAGGATAATTGAAACTTGAGAATGGAAATTATTGTTGAATAGCTTTGAAACGATAACTGTTATTAGTAATTGAATTGGGTTACTTATACTCGAGGGGTAATACAATTTCATTGGTATTTGAAAGATCCTACTGTCAAATTTTTTTAAATTTACACTGTTAATATTTATTATAAATATTGAAGGTTAAATTAATAATTTTAAACGCAATGTGTAATGTTCAAGTACATATTGATCTTTTTGCTGGTTTGTATTGTAGCTATAATGGCAAAGATGCCATTATATTAATGATATACTGAAATTACGAATTAGTTTATATATCCTATTACCTATAACGTTTCTAAAATCGAATAATCCTAACGAACAGAAAATCTTCTTTACGAAAATATTTTACTTCATTACATATACAACATGAATTTTTTATGAAAACCTAACCAAATTATCAAACTATCACATTGCGTAGAATATTGAAAAAATTTGTCAGTTCTAAAAAACAATATCGAAAATAGATTCTTCATCGACAGCATTGTATTACATTAAACCTACTGAAAAATTACATCATACATAACATTAATTTTAATTCAATTCAACGAAAGAAAACAAACTATTTCTGTACTGCTAATTGTAAAACTACATTTTAAAGTTTCAAAGAGTAAAGTTTCGAGAATAAAAGCTTATCATTTAATATTCTTAATTATTGATATTGAATGCAACGTACATTAACGTCCCATTATACATTTACAGAGGACATCAGCCGCCATAAGCTAACTTCTGGAATCTGGCGGCTGACACCGTTGTCAACGTGTGATCAGTAACTACTGCTGTCGGAGTTTCGACGAACTCGTACTACTGCCATGGCTGGCTGATTATGTACCGACCAACTCTACTGTTAGTGGTGTTCACAGTGCCGCGCGCCAGTGTAAACGATGGCTGACTGATACGACCAGTTTCTACTGCGTCGGTAATGACCCGCAATATTAACATTCTGTTTATCTAGGACGCCGTATTACGACATTCTTGGCAATTATGTGTTTCCCTCGTTTACCCTGCGCTGCCATTACACGTTGGAAAATAATGTTCTGTTTGCAATTGATTTGAATGGATGAAATTCTTTTACCTTTGCTTCACCCTACGTTTTCTTTTCAACGCGTTAAATGCCGTGGAATCTGACAGTGAGCAAATTCCTAAAAATATTAGAATTCTTTGAATTTTGGAACATTGCTCGACAATCATTTTTAGATAATAATTTTTAGACAACAATTTGTGTCATTCTACCGATGAATTTTATTTTTTCAAATTAAAACGATTCTTCAATGAAGTTTTAAATGATTCATTATCTCCTTTCTAAAAGCGTTTCATCATCCTCGAATCCGATTTATTCGCAACAGTTGTTAGCAACAAGCGGATTAAAGTAGAAAAGTCCTAAAAGGACATTATTAAAAGATTATCCTCGATAATAATTGTAATCCAGTACGTTTCCATCGTAGGAACAAGTAGTAATCCAGTTATTCAACAAGAGGGATCGGAAGCAGGACAAATAGAGTCTTCGGTGACGTATAAAAATTAATAAGAGCGTAGTAGGTCACCTAAAATGCTTGACGATCAGGAAGATCAACGTAATCCTCTTATGTTCCCGGATCCCCGGAACCGCGTTGACCGACGCATTCGAAGGTTGCTGCTCCTAAGCCTTTAAACCAATCTCAGGTGAAGCAATTTTAAGAAAATGGTGTCACGATAATATATCGACTGACATGCGGCAAAGCTTTCGGATTAAATCATCGAGGTAGCTGTGTTCCTGCTGAGGGAATAGTTTCTTAAACGAGAATATGGTTGTTCTCTTGTTTTCTCATCGATATAAATCGACAGCAATTGCAGAAGAATTCTTAATACCATTTATAACGGTACAATATTAGGTTAACGCTTATAAAGTAAAAAATAATTTGACAGGGATTCTCAGTAGTAAGATTAATAATATTATAGTAGGTGTAGAATACAATTAAGATAATATGTATTGGGTGAAAGAAAATTCTCCAAGAATTCTCTACAGTATGTGGTATTAACACGTTGGCTGCCACGGGGGTCACCGGTGACCGGCACCCAACATTTTTTACAATCAAATAATTAACAAAAGAAATGACGAAACAAACCACGGATATCGTTAAGCTTATAATGCTAGCTATCGATTTGAAAGGTTAAATTTGAAAATTAGTTGATTATATTCTTAATAATTAGGATTTCAACGTGTCTGACTACACACGTCCGTTTTCACTGTGGCAGTCAACGTATAAATTAACACTTCTAAAGTGAAAAATAATTTCACAAAAATGTTGAATAATATTAGTAATACTCTTATATATAATATGATATATTATATTCAATAGCAAGGGCATCATTAAAAATATCAAATATTCGTACCTTTGGGAATTTGCTGATAATCCCAAATAAAAAAAAAATAAATAATTGATAATTAAATTTGATTACTATCCGTAATATAAACTATGAAAATTCAAACTATCACCTAAATTTCACAATAATTTAGTAAATATCATCAATCATAAAAATGTAGTACTGTTCAAACGTCTTCCGAGAACGAAATATATCGCAAAACGGTATATTTGCATAAATATTCACATCCTAGAATCATATACAATGAAACTTACCTTTTGCTGTTGCGCTTGTGTAGGTTCGGTGGCGAGCAACTGTTTCAAAGCCGGATGTCCATGGCCATTTGGCGTCGATGTCGCACCTGGTGTGCTGGGCGTGCTAGGATTGCTTCCTGGCGTGTTAGGTGTATGAGGACCGGTTGTAGGACTGCTAGGACTAACGCTCTCGTTTACTTTGCTACCTGCGTGATGATTCTCCGTATGCCTTCTCAAACTTCTCGCGTCACAATACGATTTGCCGCATCCTTCCGCTTTGCATTCGTACGGCTTCTTGTTTCGATGCGTCAGCATGTGGCCGTTCCTGTAAACAAACACAGGAACTCTTATTATCCGTCGATTCAAACAACCTTCACTATGTTTCGTTCTGGACGATATCGTCCTTACTATTTGATAAATTTTTAATTTTATAATTCTGGACGAGCTTGTAGTATTATTATTATATTGTCACGTATAAAAATATAGGACAGTGCCGATTAACAAATTCAACTGTTGTAATATTTGACCCTTTGCACTTGAGAAAGAAAAAATTACAAATACTTGTGAATCTACATATTTGCATCTCTTTCTTTAATTTACTATATTCTAATATAAATAAAGGTTAAATTTCACGTTTAAAAATTCCTTGACAAATAATATATGGTCGCCATAGAGACGATAGTTGAGCACAAGGAGTTAATATTCTACTTTCACTGATCTGCGTGCGAAAGGAACCGAGAAAAAAACCACGAAAGAGCCCAAAATGCAACAAGTTGTCGATGTCTGACCAAGAAACAAAGGGTCCATTTATTGTCCCTTGAGAAGCCTCTGATACGTCCCTGTCCTGTAATCGCATTAATCCAGCAATGAATAACACGACGTAAACGACATCGTTAACCGCGAGCATCGTTCCATCTACTACTCGTAACTATAATCGAGATTCGAGATTTAACGCGGATAAAACAGCCGGTAAATGCTGCGTGGCAAAGTGCCGGTTTGTATCGCGAATAACGTCACTTCCTGTACCGGATATCGATATCGGGTACCGACCGACGGAACCGATTTCTATGGGCAAACATTTGCCGGGGATATTACGACGAAAAGCAAATGTCTGTCGATGGATTTTTCCGATTGATTGATTAATTCTTGATGTAATTAAAGGATTACAGTAGCCTGATGGTTTAATAAAATCGAAGTTGTTCCTTGACACATTATACGAGGAGTACTTTGCACGTTTTAAGAGACAAATTTGATACTTTTTATTAGAAACACTTAACTGGGAAAAAATTAGTTTTTGCAATTAATTAACATATGTACACCATAATAGTTTTCTTAGTAATTATAAAGATTCATTATATCAGTGACTCCATCTCAGAGAAAATTAAGAAAATTAAGGATACTTGGCACTCCAAATCATTTATTACTAATTTGTTTATACAGTCAGCGATACTGAGAGTTATAAGGTTAATGTTATAAATTACGAAGTTTGGTTTGCAATTTCTTCAAACAACAAAGAATAATTATTTTTCGAATCAATATAAGTTTGCAATATACTTTAATAATTCTTTACCTTTGGATTTATGCGTTTAAGGGTTAATACAGTATTGAAACAATTTAAAATGGATACAAAACCAATAAATCTATACAATTTTTCGTAATAATCATTGTACGATGAATAATTGATTAGATTATAAAAATAGACTAAAAGAACATTTTCAGTGATCATAAAGGGTGCCTACTTCAATAACGTATTCCAAACTGTCCTCCACGAATTTCTGTCTATATCACCCGTGTTCTAAAACTTTAACGAGCTCTCGAACAGTGTCCACGTCCCGTATCTCTCCTACAGGGGAGAGGATTCACCTCTGGATCGCACTTAAGAAGTGGCCAGAGTGCAGCTCGAAGGACATCGTTTTCAGTAAATTTTCCAACAATCTCCCGAAGCTTCTTCCTCGGTCCAACTTTTATAGTCCATCGATATACGAACGAATTCCCTTAAATTCTATCGTCAGGCCAACTTCCGGTCGAAGAAAACCTAGCAACGGTTTCATTTGTGAAAGTTAATTTGTTGAAATTCTGACTTGTCCTATTGGACACTGAATTCGAATATCCGAATAAATCTGATTTAAACATGAGAAAATAAAATAACAAACAATTCCTACTATTTCTTTAGAAGTTTAACATTTTCTATGATAAAAATTATTGAAGTCTTCTCGTACCTATACTGAAAGAAATTAAGATATCTACTTATACTTTTATTAATGGTAAAGATCTTCCCGAAAATGAGTAGTAAATTTCTTTCAGTTGTCAGTGACTGTCTGATGTAAAGAACTGGTTGAACGAAATTGGAAAACAAATGTTCCTCACACTTATCTATATGCAAGATGTATTTTGCATACAAATTGAGGAGAAACGAAGAGCAAAATTCTCCTTTGAAAACAAGCTGAGGCTCGAGTTTAAAGAAGAAGAAAAAAAATTTCTCTCGAAGCTGGGATCTCATGCAAACACGAGAAACAACTTGATAGTGGAAACACTCAAGCTTTCATGGAAGCTTATTTTCACGATAAAGTTATGTTAAAGAGCCTGTCTATGATCCACCATGAATTTTAAACTTTATTTCTCGTTCAAACATGTTGCATAAATATATTACAATATATCTGAGTATGGGTTTTAAAGAATTATATTCATTCAAAAATGTTCTTTTAAATAATGTGGGTTCTAGTGCAATTTTAATATAAGATTCAGTAGATTTGCGAATTTTTAAGAATAATAAAATATTTTGACACAGTTTCGTTTGAAATGAAAATTTCTCAAATCTTATTAATTGTTAGGTATATTGAAATTTAAATAAACCGCGCTTTTTTAAGGCATGCTTTACTCTATTATTTCGCTCTCCCGGTTTTCTTTCTTTGCGCTTTCTTCACATTGTTAATTTTCTAGAACGGTCGTTGCGATATCACGTAGTTTCATTTCAAGTATAATTTACAGTGTTTCTTTTATATCGTAATTGCTAAAATACCGAAATTTTGTTGTTTATCGTTATAAAGCAAGTATTAAACTTTTGTTCCTAACAAAAACGTGTTTATCGTTCCTAACACTCATATATGTATTTCTATATGCGACTATGCTAATTAATTACTATTTAATGTTAACTAATTTTATACCCACCAAACTCGTATGTAGAATTTTTATTAAACGTTAATTTAGGGGAAAACAAAAGTTTCTACGGAATGCTAAGTAATTTCTATTAATACATTTCTATACTGCGACGTTTTGGCTGTATTAAGTATACTACTTTCTTCTTTTATTAATTTAATTACATCCGTTTAATGTCTCGAATTGCTAATACATTTGTAGGCAATGGGAATATTTACATAACCCTAATAACTGGGTATGCAAAATTAAACCAACCATTGCAAAATTTCGAAGAACATTCTTAGTCCGAGTAATCGCAAACAGGAAAACGATGCTTTCATAACGTATCACAATTATAACGCCAGCTTGCTAAACTTTTATCTAGTTTTGAACCAATTTTAATAACAATTAATAATGTTACACTAAATATATTAAACACTCGAAACCATTCTCCCTAAACAACCTACCCATAAAACATCCACGGTATCGATCAAATAAACGTACCCCCTTTCCATCCGTACCATCCCCTGGCTACAACCGTCAGAGTCGAAGATTAAATTCACGCCAATTATCAACTCCTCATTAATTCCCGGTTCGTAGAGGACGGAAGGAGGCTATCACCGAAGCGTGGAGGTACCCGTTTGCCTCGCTCTATTTTCTTTCATTTCACGGGGTCAGAGCATCCTTAATGCGAGTCGGACGGGAAACGAAGGCCATGAACAAAGAGGGTATCGACGATATCGAGGCGGGAAAGCAAGCCCTCTTTACAAGCGGAAGACCGAAGAAACGACGACCAAGGCTCTCTTCTCACGCTCGCTGCATCGCCAACGACTCTTTTCCTGAACCTCGTTTCCTCTCTTTCGCCCGACCCTCGCCTATCCTGGGGAACTTGTCGCAAATCCCTTTTTGGACGAAGCGAACGACGCTGGCCTCACAGCCACCTCTCTGTTTCTCTTTGTCTGTGGATTTAGCCTAGTCGAGTGGGGGAGCTCCTTTTCTCTCTCCATCTCTCCGAGAGGATACCTCTTGAGATATAAGAGTTTCCATTCGCTCTTCCTTATTTCGAGCGTCGCCGTTCGAACCCCCGGGAAAAAGGACTATCGTGAATTTACTTCGATAACAGAGATACGCCGAGGAACTCACAATGGCGGACCGGGTTCGTTTGTTCGGTCAGGAAAGGGGTGAAGGTAAGGAATGGACGGGCGAACGGGTCGGCTTCGATAGCCGGAAGTTTTCTTGAAGAACGAGATTGTCTTGATTTGGCAGTCGAGCGCGCTTTTGTCAGATTTTGATGAACACCTATATTGACGCGATAGAAGTGAACGAATTTGATTTTCATTGATTGGTGAAAATATATTAGGGCGTCCATGACTGATCAATTATCAAAAGTTACAAAATTCGCTATTTTATTTTGCAGGGGGCAGTAACTTAATTTTGCTCTATTGGGAATATTTAATTCACAGCCTGCTCTTGTGGAAATTAAGGAATGATATATGTAAATTTGTTTATTTCTGGATTTTCATTCTTGCAATACCAGAGTTTTCTTCCGTGCAGTCCATAGAAGGGTGCAAGGGTATTATTCTTCTTCTCAAATAAATATTAAATTGTACTACATGGAACTATCGATTTCTATTAGAATATTTCAATTCAATGGACCTAATAAATTATCTCAATAATCTTTGCTAGATTTTTATCATAATTAACGATCATTAATAATTTCATCTTTCGATGTTTTGAATACATACAGCATTGCAATTGTATTTAACCTTTAATACACTTGTACTTATACCTTTCTGAGGTTCCTTAATTATTTGAATAAAAATATCACTCCGAATAGCTCGCAGCAAGAGAAACGTGCAAAAGAGGACAACCGTGGCTTGAAAACTTGCTGTATAACGAATAGAATCGTTTCGCCATTGTTCTTTTGTACTTTCTTTCGTTCACTTTATTATTGCCGCGCGGAACAAGGAATTCTAAGCAAATTTTACGTAGCATCCGCGAAATAAGAGGCTTTCGAAGGATAACAGGAAGCAGGTTAAGCATACAGGAACTTTGTCTTTTTCTTCCCTCTGTGCCGCTGCCTAAACTTCAACTGGAAATGCTTGTTCGTGAATACTTTTCATAAGAAAAGCTTGAGAAACTTGAAACAGAACGAGAAGATAGAGTACAAACGTAAGTAATGTTACTCTTAATTTCGTGAGATAATACCTCGAAATCACTTATATGAAAAATCAGGGAAAAAGAAATTTCGCAAACATTGTAGCATAGCAAGGGAAATAATCGTCTTGGTGCGACTTTAAACAAATAAATTGAAATTAGGTGTTTATTTCGAGTTTTACGTAACATATCTATTATTATCTTTAACATGATCTCCAGAAATGTTGCTCTCCAACGCGACATAACAAAAAGAAAAGAAACGAAGAAAATACGAGTCGAAGAGAAATGTATCCATCAGTACTCATGAAAAATTTCCGACAGCTGCGCAAATACGTTACGAGATCACACTTCATCCCCGGTCATTATGTAATGGTGAAATAAAATCGAACGGCCAACTCTCGATATCAGAAGGCAACGATGAAAGGTGTAATACGACGCTTATTACTTCGCGCAAACAGAATTAAATTACGCTCGATCATGGCGAAAGGGGTGCTTCTGTTGCTTTTATTTCCTTCACACCCGTCAAACTTCCCTCCGAACGACGGGAAGCTCTTAATCACATTTGCCCGAAGATACCGCGTTTCCCTTCTTCCCGCAAATTTCTGAACCCGTCGCGAACCGTTCAGACGAAAAGCAAGAGGTATATAAATAATGCAACGACCTCGCTTGTTTCGTCGAGGAAACTTTTTCGTCTTCTTAAAATATGGGAGGAAAAATAATTTCGTAACTTGATTGACAAAGGAGGAACAAATAAATGCTGGAACAAATGCTTTAACACCTTGACAATCGTGCTGAAACTGCTGAGAATTTTATTAGACAGGTAGTCATTTTATTTTTAACAAATTTTATTCATCATTTTGTCAATATTTCATTGCTTGCATCATGTATAATTTCAGTTATCTATTACGAGTATTTTTAATTATATGGATGAAAACATTTATAATAACATGGATGATGAATTTTTATGGAAATTCGAGTGTCACTCAGATATGGGTGATGTTGTATGAGAACAGCTTCAACTGTTGAAAGGTTTTAATTAATTATAACATTAATAGTAATTTTTCAGCTACTGACTTTTCTGTTCCAACAAAAACAATTACAAAATTCATTTCATACATTTTGGAATAAACGGTGAATTTTTATTTTCCTGGAAATTGAAAAAGATTCCAGTTGAACAGGAATATTTATTCTGCTTTGAAACAGTTGAAATTACATACTTATCCTTCTTGAATTATTTGAATACTGCCAGTCAAATAATGTTAATTGAATAAATAATGTATCAAGTATAATATACTTGAACAGGGTCAAGGTTAAATAGGAAAATTTGAATGGTCCCTAAAGCTTTTCAGGGAATCATCCAATTATCTAAAATTCTGAACTGACGAAATTGTATTAAAATCATAAAAATACTAAAATTCAAATAATATAGCCTCTGTAATATCAGAAACTTGAAACAATATTTTTAAACCCAAAAAGAAAAGAAAAATGTACACTGATTTTCTATAAAAATGAAATACTCGTTATAATAAACAAGAAGTTACAAAAGAATTAATAATAATAGGACAATAAGAATTGAGAATGGGTATTTCTATGGCCCGGGAAAGGGTTAATCGATAATTTTAATGGAAACCGTATCAGCAAGTAACAGGATTCCGATACGTTATCGTGGAGTTCACTTGTCGGTGTTTTTAAGTTGAAATTGCGAGGTCGCAATACCGTGGTAAAGTTTTTAAAAGGATTCGGGCCAGAGGAAACGCAATTCTTTACGAGTCCGATCCACGGGTTCGTACAGAGTTAGGTACTTAAGTCCCGTCTCCATCGAGGTATCCGAGGTTAAAGGGATTTCAATAAAAACAGGAAACAGGCCAAGGACTTTTTCGCTGATCGGATAAAGTCGTCCACATCGTTTACTCGAATCCCGGCATATGCTTTCTTGAAAACGAGTTTCCAAGTAACCGACCGAGAAATTTTATGGACCCAAGCCAAATGGAATGACCGCATCGGTTGTGGAACAATTTTTTGTAATGCTTGTGAACCGTAACACTTACAAATCATATGGATTTTTCTTTCATGTTCCTTGAAAACAATTGATAGATTTATTTTAGACGATGAATTTTGATTGGCAGGGTCAAAACTGTATCTATATACTCTATTAAAAGTACTATTATCTAATTTTTATACAAGAAGTACGTAAAAATACGTAATATAAAACAAAAATTTAGAATTTTAATATTTCAGGTGTAATTCTTTTCTCAGATGTTATTACAAAATTTATAAGTCCTGGGTTTGGTTTAAAAATAGTATAAAAATGTTTCAATAAAAAAAGTGTAAAAATAATACAATCAAACCAGGAAACTAATTTTTGAATTTTCCTGCTACCAAAGTTTAAAATAATATACAGTATCTATATTAAATTCGATTGCAAACAGTATAAAAATAATATAACATAGGAAAATAGTGTAGCAAAATCATAAACAGTACAAAAAGATAACATCTGACTAAACTGTTCGATTTAGCAGAGTCTCAGAACAAAGCACAAGCATGCACCATTAAATTTGTACAACGAAACAAGTTGAAAGAAAATAATCGACGTTTAACAAGTTGATTAAAAAGTTCACCTGCAATCGTAACACTCCGAGCGAACACCATAAACCTATTAGAAAATGATCGATACAGCTTTTACCCTTAAAAGGAAATTTAAAAAGAAAAATTTCATTCGAGCGGGCTTAAAAAGTCTTTGGTCGAGAGCGGGGGAAAGTTTGAAAAGAAACAAAGAGATGGAAGGGGAGAAAAATACAATTGGTGAGAATGAATTTGTAAAGAAAAGGATAAAAAAAAAGCCCAGAGACCAGAGATGAAACGAAAGTAATTCTTCGGAGCTGTTCGTCAGCCTCGCATTGAACATAGTGTCGAGCGACCCTATCGAATGAAATACGTACATAAAACGAAGGCGACTCAGAGGAAAGGTCGAGGAAAAGAAAAATACTGTCCGCCTCGATGGGAATCCACTGCACGTAGCAGAGGGAACGAGGCACAAAAGAGGATTGCGGCGATTTCGATACGAGTACAAAGACGAATTTTCGAGCTTGTCGCTCGAAAGAGCGCGGAGGAAGCTTTCTAAAGGCTGATCGAACGTGCCGGTAAGAAATAGTTGGAAAATTATCATGAAAGCTATACCTCGTGTTCAAACTTCATTGTATTAAGTTAATATATATAATAACATTTCATTATTTATTGTGCGAAATGAAAACCTCCTTCGAAATGGTACAACTTTATTCTAAGGACCTTTTTCGTAATAAAAATATACGTAACTGAGATGTTCGAATACTTCTATTTAATATTTTAACTGACATGCTGAAGTCATTAAAAATTGTAATAACTGGCACCTTAATTTTCAATCTGATATATCGATACTTCTATTTTACATAATTTCAAATATTTAACACAAGTATTTCTAAGGGGGTGAGTGTAAGAATCCCTAGTATTTAATATGGATGTGTCACTCATGTATGGGTGTCGTGGCAGTCAAAGTGTTAAAGTGCTATGAGTAGGACAATTTCTACATTTTTTAACACGTTGGCTGCCACGGGGGTCACTGGTGACCGGCACCCGAAATTTTTTACAATCAAATAATTAACAAAAGAAATGACGAAACAAACCACGGGTAGCGTTATCATTAAGCTAATAATGCTAGCTATCGATTTGAAAGGTTAAATTTGAAAATTAGTTGATTATATTCTTAATAATTAGGATTTCAACGTGTCTGACTACACACGTCCGTTTTCACTGTGGCAGTCAACGTGTTAAGCATGTATCGGAGGTATAATCTTGGGCAAAAATGTATAAAATTTGAAATATCTGAAAATCTAGTCTTACTTAAATTCCTAGGGAAGTATTTTTCATAATCACTTCCAAATTTACAGATCTTGTAGGTCTTTATGAAACACGTAGGACACTTTAATTTTACTTAAATACAGTACAAAATATTTCAAATTTCATCTATTTTGTAAACAAGAAAAGCAGTATGAATACAATAGCAATATTATTCAACATTATCCTGCTTTTAATTATTTGATTATCGACAATTTATAACATCAGTCACCCATGATTCTTATGGTAGCCATATGTTAATAGACAATCCAGAAACGAAAAGTAATCATTAATTTCATACGATTTCATTGAATTTTTGATTTGACGAATAGCGACTGATATCACGAATTAGAATCAAACGTGACAAGAAAAACAGGAAAATTTCTGAGGGAAGAAAAAGTGCTGTCACTTGGAAATCTATCCGAGTTACGTGGGGGAAAAAAGCAGAAAAGAGTACGTCGAAGAATAAGAAAAAGCGGAGGGAAGATTTGTAGATTCTTCTTCGAAAAGAAAATACAAAGCCACCCTCTCTTCACCGATCAACAAACCTGACCAAGGCAACCATTGCCACTATTGATTCACCCTTTCCAATTCTTGAATTGAATTTTCAATTTTCAACCTCGAGATTCTGATAATCGATTTTTCTTTCGTGTTCCAGGTTTAGAAACAAATTGTTAATTCTTTCCTACGTCTAAAAAAATCTCGAATGAATCAATGAATGACGATGAGAACGAAAGGATTCGAATCAGTGTATTCGTTGACTATTTTAAAAATCATACATTGTATTTATACTTCGAAACAGAAAATATTTTTATTCCATCGACATTGTGGGTGCAATGTTCCTCTTTTCTTTTTTGAATAAATGAATGCTAAAATTTTATTAAATGCAGGAACAAAGGAAATGTAACTAAAAATATATTTTAACGAATTTAAATTTATGGACTGTGCAATGTTTTATATCTTTTATGAAATATAAGTGAATTTATAAACTGACCTCCTAAAAAAAAATACTTTGTATAATAGTTTTTACTGAATAAGTATAATTAGAAATTAGTATCATAATCAATAGAAGTAATTTAAATTATCAATACTGAACCCTGTGTTAATGTTCAACCAACTACATAATTAGACAAAATATAATGACACAATTATATACAAAATGTCAACGTTACATATTTAAGGAAATCATATTCTTCCTTTTCATTTTTACTCAATCTGTTATAAATAAGGGCTTTTATTTCCGAACGTTTGAAAAACCATGACACCTACGAAAATCCAAAAAGGAAAATATCAAAAGATATAAAAGATATTACTATTCCGTATCAATTTCAGCCCAACAATCACAAAGCAGAAGATTCCCAACGAGAGCAGAGGATTCCTCTCAAAATTCACCCTCGACCAAGACGCTCTCGACTAATCCCAACCGGATAGCTCGGAAGAAACAATCCTCTCGTCGTACAAAGCACAAAGATAACTCTGTTGTACAAATATTATGTAACACAACAGCCCTTAAGCAGCTTCGAGTTCGATGCTCGTGGTTACCACCCGCTTGCCACCCGCTAGGAGTCAAGCGATTGAGACTTTTTTAAACGAGTCTTGACAGATTTTAAGTGATTTCCGGGGCAAGTGATGAAATTTGAAACGCTACGGGGCTGTTTTCGAGCGATCAACGCGTAAAAGGGGTTGAAACGTATATGTATCCATACTCACAAGTGGTCCTGCCGCTTGAACGCCTTGCCGCACATCGTGCACACGTATTTCCTCTCGTCGCTGTGCGTCAGCTTGTGCTTCGTGAGCGCCGATGCGTTGTTGAACACCTTTCCGCAGACCTGCGAACAGAATATCGACGTGTCAATGTCGGCACCCCGATCTTTATCCTCGATTCTATCACTTTAATCGAATTATACAATGATTTTTATTATTTCCTTTAATCGGCTCAAGTTTTGCTCGACTCTACTTCGAAGAGTGTAATCGAAGGTAAACGTTTCGATCGGTGGCATCAAGTCTCGATTTCGTTCGACTACGAGCCTTTTCATCGAACGGCCAGTAAAATTGCGACCCCCCCTCGCCCGACGAATTAAATGTAACGACTTCCAATCGAACCCCTATGATGTTAATACACGACGGCAATCGTGCCACGCGTTACGCTCAAATGTTCGCAATTCTACCGGGGTCTCGGTGGCGCATTCCGAACGGTTCATTACGAGCAGTCGAAACGGGACGAAGCTGGACACGGTTTTCAATTACCACGCGTAACCGTCGTAAAGCCAGCCGGACGCTTGTTTTACGACGGACATTAGAACGTCGATAAAGATACCGTTGCACCATGGCAAGCACGCTGGTCAACTTCCGTGTTTCCCGTTACCGTCGATCACGATGGTCCACTGTCCGTCGTTATTGGAACGTTCGTTTTGTCTTCTTCGAACAAATATTTCCGGCCGCGTTCATTTGTATCCATTAAAATCGATCACGGATATAAAAAGATGACATAAAGGTATCGCAATATGACGCTCGTGACACGTCAATTTGAAACTTGAAGTCTGAACAACATTATTACATGAAACGTTTTATGAATATTATTAACACAAAATGAATGATTATCAATTATGGTAAACGATGATCGATTTCAGAGGCTGGAAGGTTTTACACGATTCTATGTAATTTTGAAGAAAATTTGTGCTTTGAATGCTTCTAAAGCTATCGCAGACACTCCTTACATAAAAATATATAAAATAACTTTTGTCAGGTGCGTGGTATATGGTTTGCTTCAAACAGGAAAGCATACTTGACAGGAAGAAAAATGAAACCAAAAAATCGGAGATGTTTCAAGGATAGGGTTAATTTTATCAGAAATGCCGATCGTTCTTCACTCAAATTTGAGCAGCGGAATTTCACACGATATTCGGTGACGGCAAATTCGTCGCTAATTCCGGCTATTCTTACACACGGTCGTGGGACTTTCAAATGGAACAGCGTCCATACACGAGCGGAGAAGCCCCGTCCTTTGGCTTCCTGGAATAGTTCCTGAAATAGTACACGCCCCTACGCGAGTAATAAACCCAATTCCACATATTTAACAGGCATACCATCCTACGAGACACCCTCGACCGTGTCTTCGACGTGGCTGTTGTTAACGCGTGAAATGTCGGTAGCAGTGTGTAACGTTAATTAAGAATTTTGTAGAACAACAAGCTGGCACTAAGGTGTGAAAACAGTTATGATATAGATTCTTATATAAAAATTTAATAAATCTTAGTAGAATTTAATCGAAGCAAGAATTTGAGTAATTTTACTCAAAGTGCATGGGTGAAATTTGTTTACTGGAAATCTAGCGTTCCATTGGAAATGATTTTTAAAATATAACATCACGATAGCTTATTCTGAAACTATTATTCCAACGATAAATATATTAGATAAGTATTCTATTTAAAAAATACTAGATAGCTTCCATATATTTGGTGATAATTTTATCATCCTTCAGTGACAGAATTTGAGTAATTTTCACTCAAAATATAAGGAATCATTTTATTATACCTACGTACACACCTCCATTTCTTACGAATACTATTAAAATTGGATCGGTGATTCGAAATACTAAATTGTGGCGATAGATTTAAACGCAATGTAAAAATATTAATAAATAATATAATTTTCAACATAAATAATTTTCTGAATAATTTTTGCTCAACTGCTATTAAATTACAAAACGACTGACAATGTAGCAAGCAACATGGAACTTCTGTTTAAAAATCGATCAATCCACAAGTCATCGAAAAGCTACTCGAAGTTCGAGCAGATTAGCTTCGGGCACGTTCGATTTCTCGCAGCACGTAGACGAATCAGAAAGTCATAACGCGCCATGAACCCGTCCAGAGAATCGCATCCGAACGCATCGTTAAGTCGAAATTAATTTCCAATGCAGCTGCGGCGAACACGCGGCACGATTCTCGGCTCCATTATCGGAAAAGTTCTTTCTCCGCTTTTAGCTTCACGAACCAGCTTCGTGGACGGCGCGAGTCGCGATTCGTCTACAGAAATTTCCCTTGCCCTTCGAACGGCAAAATTGCGAGCAACTTTCTTCAACCTGCAGGAAACTAGGAAATTTCTGTTTTTCTAACGGAACAGGAAGAAAGGATAAACTGTCGACTCGGTGATCGCTGATACTTAAGGTCCTCGTTGAATTTCAATACCTCGATGAAATTCGGAATTCTGTATTACATATGTGCCTGATAAATCATGCTTTCCTTTACTGTCATTTACCATTTATTACACTCAGTACACTTATATTTTATTTTTCAAATAAATGTTGACCAAAATTCTCTTTTTATTGGTAACTAACCATTACAAAAAGTAAGAATAACAATATTGAAATCCTTGATATACAAAAACGTTAGGTGTTTTTTATGTTATTGTAAACACTGATGTCTTTGACACACATGCAAGTTTGCTGTTTAATTATTACTGATTATTTTAATTATTAGCCCTGAATGATATTTCCTTATGATAAATATTTGGAAATATGTACATATTATGTATAAATGCTAAATTGAAAAATTAATGTTAATTTTTCGTTACATTTAATTTTATTTCAACCGTATGTCAATGCGTTAAACATACTAATTTATGCGTTACTTGGAACAATAAATATTGCGACTTGTTAAAAATATATTTCTGTGGGTGTATTCATTATTATAAAACAGACAAATTATGTCGGCAAATCTTTCGTTTATAATAAATAGTTTCCAAGATATTCGACAAAAAAAAATGTGGTCTGCAATCTTAACTTCCGGGACTGTTAACTCTCTTGCAGCAAATGATGGCAGTTAAGAATAAAAATATACATCAACCATATTTTGTGAGTACTACATAATACTCAAGGTACATCAAAAACGATGAAAAGGAATTGAATAAGAAACACTAATTACGAAATAAATTTAAAAAGGAATTTCAATTATTTAAATGGAAATAAGTTTAAGTAATCATTCATCCACCGTATCTATAATGCTTTACGAAGTTAATATCTTTTAATATAAATTTCAAATACAATTTTCTTGGAAACGGCTAATATTTTCACAAATCGGTACTGCATTATCTGATTCATTATGGTCACGACTCCACGACACATACAAAACAAAGCTCTAAACATTATAATTCGATGCATTTTACGCGGAATCGGAATTTATGAACGGCTATTAAGGTCGCCTCCCAATTTACATAAACCACGCTCGCAACCTCTTATCAAAAAGCAAAAGTTTATTATTCGAGATAAAACAAAAAACTACGTCATCTTACGAAAAAAAAGGGGGGGAAAATGTGTAGCATCTGTTTTCCCTCATTTCCTTTTTTCTCTCCCACCAGTGAAATCTAGGTTAATCGAAAGAAAAGTTAACCGCAATCTGTACTATCCGACTTTTTAATCTTAATTAAAGTACCGCTTGTCAGATCTGTTTGTATCGTAATTAAAAAAAAAAAAAAAAAAAGGAACTTCTCGATGCATTACCCTTTTATTTTCCGGAACGAAACATTTCTCATTCGATGGGCATACACGACCTACAATATTAGTGACCGAATTAAAACGATAAAGTTTTGTTTTACAAGTTTATACATTATAAAAACAGACAAGCATTCTGAAACATTCTGAGCTTCAAATATCAATGAAACTTCAAGTCCTCGACCACAAATAAATTATAGTATACGATTTTAATTGTGTCTAATTTTTTGATTTTGTAATTCGTAATTAAAAGTAACTGAACAAACTGCATGAAATTGATCAATAATGTGTAAGATAAAGATAGAAGAATTTTACAATAACGATGATTATTAACAAACTGTACGTTGTGCAATAATAAAAACAAGTGCACTTACTCAATAACAATTAGAATTTTTTATTAGAAGATTGAACTATAGTTCAACATGATTCAATAATTAAACCGCGTTCGTATATTTTTATAAAAATAAGGTACAGAAATGCGATCGTTTGAGAAAGTACAATTTCCATCGAAATTTGTAATTATTAAATAAGTGATAAATATTACATTTACTGAAATAATGATCAGAAAACTGCTTCAAACCAACAAAACAGAACATTACTTCCTTCTACTTACTGAATAACCCTCGCATTTGCAGACGAGCGAAATTGCAAGAAAAATGATTTCAAACAATATCACCCTTTGAAATTGAATTCTCCTATAACCAACAAATTTTGATCAGACCGAAGATTGTCGTTCGCAGAATCGGCCGCGGTTGTTCAGAAAATCGTACTTCCGGCATCGAAGCAGAAAATCTAATTTGGTCGGTTTAACCGGTAAGAAGCTGCAGCTATGCGAGCACGAGCACGGTGGAATTTCCGTAGCAATTTACGTAGCAAAGGTCCAGGCGAGGGTGGCACGGGAGCAAGAAGAACGGGTCTCGGCGAGCCGTTTAGTCCTTTGGCCGTCATCATCTTCGTGCCAAAACCCGTATCTCTTCCAGCCCCGGTAACGGTTCTTCCTCGAGAGCTAAACAAACATCATTACTCGTGGCCTTTCTGGATCCGAATGCCACCACCGTCAGTCAACCATCTTCCATCCCGTTTCTCCCTTTCCAACCCCGCCACAGTTAACCTGCACACGTCCGTAGCTCTCGTGTCTGTGCTACCAAACCCGCCAATGTACACCGAGCAATGCTGCTGCTGAATACGTAATCCGTCGGTGGTAACATTGATACTTCGTTAGGGGTGAAGCTTCGTTGGGGGAGGATGGTGGACGAGGAGGGAGTCGATGGATGAAGTTAGACGATGGCACAGGAGAAGCATGGTGGCTGGAAAGCCCACCACTACCACCACCAATGTCTGCTGGTCGATTCGGTTAACGTTTGTTCTCGCCATCCACACCGCTCCTCTCTGTTCAGGGAAATGAGGAAATGCCGAGCTTTCGGTCTCCTCTGGGAGATGTACGGGTGTCGAGTATATGTATACGTACGCTTCGGGAGGAATTCGTTTTCTTTTTTTTTTTCTGTTTGCAGAACCGTGTTGATTTTCGCTGTTCGTGAATGGGTCGTCGTTGAAAACGAATTATATATCGTCAGGGTTGTTTAATTGATTTATAACTGCATTGGTTGATCATTTGATCATCTTAATAGATACGAGAAAGTTGTACAAGGATAAAAATTTATTTTTAATCCTTTAACCCCTTTGTAAAAATTTCCAAAGGGTGCTTAATGTAATTTAGGAAACACTGAAATCAGGTTAAATTTTAATATTTAGAAAAAAAACTGGTACCATCGTGATATCATAAGGCGATAAAGAATTCCAAAATAAACGTCTAGAATACCCCTTATAATTAACAATTTAAACGAAATTTTATAAAACTGCTTAAAAAGTGATACAACAAAATGATACTATTAATTAAAAAGGGTTAAAAAAAAAAGGAAAAAATAAAACGCTGTAGCCAATTTAAAACAGAAAACCCTAAAACATCACCCCAAGTTTGAAACCAGCCTCGTCGGCCAAGCCCCGAGGGAAAATTCCCGAAACAAAAAGCAAACAAAAACGAGAAAATCAATTCACCCCCGAAACATCGATGCATCCCCTCGGTTCCCTCGCGGGAGTTTACCTCGTTAATCCCACCCTCACGGCGAAAAGCAGCCGGGTTGATTCATGTTTAAAACGCGTCCGTGCTCTATCCGGTTAACGTTTGTTCCGGCTAACCACGTTCATCTCGACAAGAGGGAGAGAGAGAGAGAGAGAGATGGAGGGCGGTTCTCTCGAAGGGACCAGACGGTCGTTGAAAACGGTAGTAGGGAATGCAATTTGTTGCTTCCGGCCAGGCGAAGTCCTTTAAAGAAGTGCATCTTATTACCAGCAGCCAACAGGCAGACGAGAAACTCGCGTCCCCGTAAATAATGAGGGAAAACCAGCCTCGACGAAGCGAACGAAAACACTCGCTTCGCCTGCGCCCGGCTACATAAAAGTGAACCAACGTCGTCACACTGGCTGTCGGGATATTATTCGCGATGCTGCCAGACGACGATATAACGCGTGTCGTAGCCGGGGAAAAGGAGCAACGGACGTCGCGACGCTGCTTGAACCTCTTTCATTGCGGAACGAACAAGAATCGTGCGAAGTCGCTCTTGCGTGTGCTCGTCCACGACCGATTCAAGTTTGTTTTCGGCGAAGAATTACGATATGGTCGAAGCGAGGACGCGGGAAACGGAGTTACTGTCTTCCGTCGACTGAATAATTTTTACACAACATTCTGAGCGATATAAAATTGGGGAGAATTTGATGTTTGCTTATCTCGTTGATTGTCGTATTAAACTTGATGAAAATTTGATTAGTTAGCATTTTATTTGGAATAAATCCTATTCATTGTTTTCATGATGTTTTGTTACTTCTATTATTGAAATATTGAATATTTTATACAGGTGAAAATCTATGAAAAAAGAATTTAAAAGCGTGGAGAATGTTTTGTAGGTATTGAAGATGTTAATAAACATAAATTCAAATGTTATAACTGAGTCTATACTGACCATTTCAAGGAGTAGTTAAAAACACCACATTTTGTAGAAAAGTAATAAACGATATCTTTTTTATTGATTTATAAGGATATAGGTTCTTTTTTTAAATATTATTAATAGCAAACTTGCTATACTGTGTTCTACTTTTGTCGTAGACACAAATTTTCAAAACTATACTTCTAATTCTTTTTCCACAAACGCTACCACCTTCCACGTATATAATAAAATATAACCACATAAATCATTCAACGCATCAAAACAATCTTGGCCAGAATTACCAACAAAAGTCAACTAAACCAATCAAAGTTATCACAACTACGCTTTTCCTAACTATTAACTAAAGAAACGACCCCATAGTTACATCATACCAGCTTCCTGCTTTCAAAGATACACCATACAACCAGATTACACAATTGATCAAACAAATGAACAACAATCCTTGCCACAAAAACCCGATAAAAATCAATAAAAATTACCGAATACTATTAAAACTACTCTATTTTTATCATTAAATAAAATAGCAACAGGTGATTCTAGAGCAACATCGTTTATGTCGTTGAAAGCGGCAGACTTTCACCTTTAAAATACAGGTCGTTGCAGCTAGATGCGACTTCCGGTTGCCGAGATATCGTCGTTGGAAGTGAAGAATGATTTTGAATATATTGCTATTGCTTTCACGCTCACTCGATCGGACCTCTCACTCGCACACACTCGCTGACCTATCCCAGACATGACGTCACAACGGTAGTCAATAACGGACACTGAGTCAGCGTTTTTTTCACTACTACTACTACTAGTAGTAGTAATAGTATAGTAGTAGTAGCGTGTGTAGTAAGTCCATGAAAAAAAGTAGGTCAGTGGGCCGCTTTCCGGTTCCAGGCGCCATTCATGGCTTGCGCGATCTGAACGCTGCGCTTTAGAGCCTCGTATCTCGGAAACCATATCGAGATACCGATGATTTGCAACAGATTGCGTTGTATTCGTTATACTTTCTACCATCACCTAATAATATTTAATCGAAAAATATTGAACTCCTTCGAAGTTTTTGCTTGAGCTTAAAGGTGGAAATTGATTGATGCATAGTGGAAACTTTAATATAAAAATGTAGAGCTATGAATAATGGATATTGGAAAAGAAATTAATGATCTGGGTGAAGTTTTTCTTCTTGAAATATTACTTTTTTCTTTGAAATTTAAATTCATTAATGCTTACTGACCATTTTATCATAGGGGTACACATCAATTCGGAACGTTCTCAAGTATGTTTGAAATTTATATTTTTAAAATGCCATTATAGAAGTGAAATCCCTACTCAATGAATCAGCTTCAATTTTAACCATTTTAGAAATTAAGTTTATTTTATTTCATTCGTTTACTAAAAGCAGCTATCAAGGTAAGCAACATATATTTCAACTATACGAGCGAAAATAGTAAAAGAAGATTAAAAATAATTATGTATAAGTATAATATTAACAAGGCTAAATCTAAATGCTAAAGAATATTCAGAATTATTGCTAATAAAAATGCTAATTTTAAGATTCTTTATTACCATAATTACAATCCACGTTTCCACATTAACTTTAACATATAAAGGAACTTCTTCTTCGAAAGTAATTTACTTTCCGACAAAAGTTACGTCTACCACCAGGAACCAGTAAATACCATAAAATTTTTAAACGCGCCCACAAATTCCGTCAATAACCATAGAACACGGTCGTACAATCTACGGAAGTACCGTGTATCTCGACGATACCATCTCGATAAATTCCAATCAACCGTTTCATCGATCAGGCAAACGTTCCCTTCCTTTCCTCTCTCGTGTTCTACCGTTTCTCCACGGAACATCTTCCCGCTAACGTTCTCTGCTGCTTACCGAAAACCATCTAACGTCTAGTAAGGTAGACAGGTGGTAATCTGTCGACCAATTAATTAACTTAACGACCGTCACGGACCGCGTGGCGCACTTTAACGTCTTCCGTAACTCGAAATGGATCGACCAACGGTCGCCAAAATACCGGGGTATTGTACGATTATCGGTTGCTCGTGACGGAGAGTTTCGATTTCGAGAGCTCGAATCGCGCCAGGATGATCGTAAGACTCGGGTCAACGATTCCTGGAAACCCTTTACGATGTTATCGGAACCTGTGGTTGGTCGTTTAGTCTGCATAGGTGTTCGAACTTGCAGCAAAAACAGAGAGCACAACTCCTGGAAGCCGGGGAAGGAATGCCATCAGATTTCACCAGGCTCGATCGGTTCGCCACTATTGTGCCTCGTGTTCCAGGCTTTCAGATTACCGACAATCGACCACCCGACACCCGTTATATACCCCCTTGGCCAGAAGGGGATCGATTGCAATTGCTCGAATTATCTTGATCGTTCCTTGCCTTGTGATCTTTGTGCGCCACGCTCGAGGATCCGTTACCACATTGTCCCTTGACAATGGACATGGACGTTACGACGATATCGTAGCAAGGAGAATTTATACGGTTTCCCGGTGGAAAGAGGAGCCCGGTAATTGCGCGACACACCGTGACGTGAAATGCGAGAAACCATACCGTTTTGAAGGAATCAAGGCTTTCAGGGAACTGAAGTGTAATATAGAAGACTAATGGTTTTGCTCGTCCCGAAATGTAACTATGCACGTTAGATAGGATTTTTAATTAATCTTAAAAGATTCTACTTCGAAGGATATTATTTTTCAGGTATAATAAGAGAAGTGGATGAAATCTTTTTCTTTGAATAAAATAACAAATTCTTAAACGAAATAATATTCAGAAAGTAAGAATAAAAGAGAATATGTATTTTCAAACTAGACGTATTTATTAACTCCTTGCCGTATCATTATTTCAAGTAATTGAAAGGATATTAATAATGCAAGCGACTTTCTATGAAAAATCAAGTGTCATCCGAATATAGGTGACGCGGCAGTCAACGTGTTAAAAGAAATATTGCCATACGGCATTATTAGGTTGAAAAGGGTTAAATGTTCACATTGAAAAGGTCAATAATAACATTAACTGCTTCAGAAACTGTATCAAGCTACTGAAAACCTTTATGTTCAAGTATACACTCGTTAACGGATCGCTAAAAAGGCGAAAAGAAGAACTTTGAAGCAATTAAGAACAGAACAGTGACGTAATATTCGAAAATACTTCGAAGAACGACTGTCAATTAAAAAGTATCGAACAACGAACCGAAGAGCATCGATAATTTACGGATAAGTAAAGAATCGTGACCGAACTTGTCAATTTTCAGGATCCCTGTGTAACGAGTAACTATTAATTTCCCGTAAAATTACGGATGGTCGACCTCTCGACGAGAGAAACGTCCACTTTCCAGGGCTGCATCTACCTCGTGGATCGTGCCGATATCCGAGCTATAATCGAACCGTGAAGGGTGAGCTTAATTCGTTGAAAACTCGATACATCGACGGGGCTTGTCAACAAGTTGCCCAGGCCATCATTTAATTACATAACAAGGCAGACCGTAATTCGCGAGTACCTTGCCACGAGGATAAAGACGAAGACAACGGAGAATGGGCAAAGATGGGGTTGAAATCTTTCGGGCGAAATCGCTAAGAAATAATCCAGAATATATCAAATATTCAAATAGTCTGCAACTATTATATATTTAGATTTTTCAGAGAAATTTTTAATTGCTGCACATTTTAACACGTTTTTATTAACTCGTGTTCTTGTCAGTCTATTTGTCTGTTCGGTACAAATTTTGTAATTGATTTTAAACTAACTTCCCGACGAGATAGAGACTTGAAACTTTAAACATAGCTCAGAACTGGATGACAATGCAATATTAACTCTGTTCGTTAGTCCGTCCGTTCGTCTGTCTATCCCACCTTTAAAAGGCCGTATCTTTTGAATCGTAATAATCTCATCAAAATATTTAAAATGGATTGAAAAATTTCACACACACCAGACTAAAAATAATTATTTAAATTAAAAAAAAAATGTTTTAAAATACCACGTTTTTAAGACGGACTGAAAAGTATAAAATAATTTTTCCTAGTCCCATACAGATAGTCTTGAAAATTTGTGATTGTGAATTTTTAATAGCTATGAAAATACTTGTAAGATTTAAAACGAAAAACGTGGGGCGATTCCATCGATCAATTTGCAAATTATCGTACAACTCATGGCACAATGAAAGGGTCAAACATTTCTAAAAGACAAAAGCCATCCCTTTTAAGTGGTTCTCAACGCAATCGGTCTGCTTGCATACGCGAACGAAGAGATATTGCGTTCGTGTGTTACTCGACGAGGCAGCGTGTTCCTCGTGGCCGCTCGAGGATCGCGCAATCTGAATATTCAACAGCTTTTCACGTTACACACTGTCTACGATGTTGGTGCGATGGCTGTACGGACACGTGTGTACCACCCGCGACCAGATTTGGTCCCAAGCTCGGCTGCATAAACAGCCAGCATCGTCTCGATAAAGAAGACTTCGAGTCGAGACAACATTTTTCTCCGATATGGGTCACGCGTGCCACGTGTCGTTACATCTAGACAAATTGTATGTAACGTCGTCCATTTTTCGTTTGTACAGAATATTTCTTAAACGGACAGATATCAGATTCTTGGATTTCAAAGTGCGAAAAGTCTGACAGAATTTGATAGAATATAAAAGTATCGTACAGGATACATCAGTTTAAAGATGGAAGTATGATTTGATAATCTTTTATTAATATTTGTGGTACGAAATGGTTGTTGGTTATCATAAACCAGCATTTTCCAATCACTGTATGGCGATAATTTTATCGAAACTTGTTAGAGTTTATTTGAATAATTATGTAGCGAAGATCTAATTAAGTTCCAAATGTATTAGGTTGTTACATATGCAATGTCCGATTTATAATGGCAACTATAAATATACATAATCAAAATAGGAACCACGTATCGCGAATTGTTATGGGAGATAATCAATATTTCTAGAAGAATAGCTTTTATTACACGAATTGATTGAATTTAACGACCATGTATAGAACTCGATTAATTAGAGATCTCGATCGTGTGTTTCTCCCGACATTGCTCTCAAATTGAGCGCCCGGATCGTAAAACTCGCCGAGCGCTCGAAATGACGGAAATTTATTGTCCACGCCTGAATATTTTAAATAAAAAATAAAGTTCTAAAATTGCCAAAATAAAAATACAAGCTTATAGAACTAATTAAAACGCATCTTTTTTCCCAATACGATTTTTTTACTCAACCAATATTTTTAATTATAAAAATTAAAAACATTGAAATTTTCAACATCTAAAATCATCAAAATTAAACGGTTTAGAAAACATAAATTGCGATAACTCAGTCAATTTTTGATAAAATGATATGATTCTTACACACTTTTGTTCGTTATAGTATAGCGAAGCTGTCAAGTAAGAACAAATTTCAAAATTTCTTAATTGTTTAATAAAATGTTAATACGAAAAGAATATCACGCTTTACAAACTTTGTCGATAAAAAGTCTGTTAGGAATTTTCGATTTGAGAAAACTTTCAGCGACAAAGTTGTTCCTTATAGTTTAAAGAATATTTCAGTAAATTTTCAGAAAGATTCATCTACAACTACACATTTCAAGTGAATTTATTTAAAGCAGCGCAACTCTGTGCCCGCGCACGGCGAAGCGTCTGACGTTTTATCGTATCGCATCATAAGCTTTACGTGCCCTATTGTCATTGTAGTAATATCTTTAAGGAATATCTTTATGACATTGTATTTACATTAATTATTCGGTATTTTTTAGTAATAATAATAACAAAATTATAAGTAATTTTGAAATTTTTATTTTTAAAAAATTTATATTAAAATTAGACTATATAAATATAACTAGCATTTCAATAAATTGTGTTTCATTCGATTATTCGTGCGCCAATGACAATAGGGCACGTAAAGCTTATGATGCGATACGATAAAACGTCAGACGCTTCGCCGTGCGCGGGCACAGAGTTGCGCTGCTTTAAATAAATTCACTTGAAATGTGTAGTTGTAGATGAATCTTTCTGAAAATTTACTGAAATATTCTTTAAACTATAAGGAACAACTTTGTCGCTGAAAGTTTTCTCAAATCGAAAATTCCTAACAGACTTTTTATCGACAAAGTTTGTAAAGCGTGATATTCTTTTCGTATTAACATTTTATTAAACAATTAAGAAATTTTGAAATTTGTTCTTACTTGACAGCTTCGCTATACTATAACGAACAAAAGTGTGTAAGAATCATATCATTTTATCAAAAATTGACTGAGTTATCGCAATTTATGTT
This sequence comes from Stelis phaeoptera, assembly GCA_943735885.1. Lineage (NCBI taxonomy): Eukaryota > Metazoa > Arthropoda > Insecta > Hymenoptera > Megachilidae > Stelis > Stelis phaeoptera. The sequence continues at coordinate 3,911,441 of OX030939.1, read as the reverse complement.
TTCTAAACCGTTTAATTTTGATGATTTTAGATGTTGAAAATTTCAATGTTTTTAATTTTTATAATTAAAAATATTGGTTGAGTAAAAAAATCGTATTGGGAAAAAAGATGCGTTTTAATTAGTTCTATAAGCTTGTATTTTTATTTTGGCAATTTTAGAACTTTATTTTTTATTTAAAATATTCAGGCGTGGACAATTAATTTCCGTCATTTCGAGCGCTCGGCGAGTTTTACGATCCGGGCGCTCAATTGACTACAGCAATCGTATCGAATGCAGTTAACAAAATAGATTGTACAGGATCGAAGTGGCCTTGAACGTTTGACCCAATTGTTCGACGCTCACGTGTATAAATCTCCAATCCCGAAATATGTACTTGCAATTTAATAAGAGCTCTAAATTTATAAATATATGATTCAAACAAACAATGAACAAAATTAATCAAACTATAGCTTTCTAAAATGTACATAAACTGTCAGAATGAATGTTCACGTCGGCAGATTTGGCATTCCAGGTACAAATAATTAATATTCTTTCTTTAACTATTTGCCTCCATAATCAGTATCCCCCCTCCTACTATTTACAATCAGTGTGTTAATAAAACCATGGATATATACATCCAATACTTTAGCCACAAAATTGCATTAACCCTTTGCGACCGGATACCATCATGAATCGATCGTAACTAATTATAAACCTCTAATAAAGGAAACTAACCAATTAAAAAGCCAAGCACAGTACCCGTCGTATTTCCCTGAAGCGATTTTCAGAATAACAAGTATTCAGAATGATATGGTGGCTGAGAGCAGACATGCATCCGCAAACGGATTAAAAATAAAGAAATGAAGATATTAATATTATTAATACCTGGCATTGCTGTGGTCCCTGTCGGTTGGGCGACGAAGCCTTCGGTCTTGGTTTCCTGACTCCCAACTTTCCAGGATCCCCGCCGCCAGGTCTTGATTCTTCGCTGCTACCTGCAACGCAAAAGAGCACACAGATCAATGAGCTGTCCAAAGTTTTCGTCACGTTTCGCGGCCAACCCCCAACCCCCTTCTAACTTCCTGATAAATCGAGACACAGCTCGAACCGCAAATCGGGCAAGAAACACGTTTTCCTATTTCTACGATCCCGAGGTTCGGCTTCGATGTTTCGAGATTCTCGATCAACGATTTCTTGCGATGCCGCGCGAGAAAGTTTGAACACGCCTCGATTTCTTCGCACGGCGAGCCACGCCACGATGGAAGCGAGCTTCTTCGAGGCCTCGACTTATGGAAGATTGATTGCCCCGTTTTTTGTCATCCGCTTAGGATATGGTTAATGGTCGATCGGATGGTCGTCAACATCGATCGAGACGTCGAGGAACGATCTACACGCTTGTCACTAGGTACAGGCTCGAGCATCTCTTGCCACCGTCGCTTACGGGTAAAAAATGTCCGCTCTGTTTCACGTTGATAGAGACGTTTTTCTCGCCTCAGACTCGAATTATCTGGCTCTTGTCCCCGACGAGATGTTTGAAGCACAATTTCAAAGAGAAATCGACTATTTCAGGGTATACTGTTCACAAGCAACAGTAAAACCCAATATAACCACACTTTATTTACAAGTCTAATTTTGTTCCTCAATAATTTTTCAATATTAAAATTTATATACCGAATGTTGCCATATGGCTACAATAGGAATGAAAAGGTTAACAAAAAGTTCTCATATATTAGAGAAATACTTTCAAGTATAAAGAATAATGAGGAAAGTTCCAAAATTAAATTTTCTCACTATCTGAAGATCGATTATAAAGACAGTGGACAAGATCAATTACATTTTTTATCCTAGCAACAATCGTTTGCTATAATAACGCGAGCCGGTTTAACACGACGGAATTTGCGCGAAGAAAGCGAAGCACAACGCGGACATTTTCAATTATGGCGGGACGTTTCACAAAGAAGAAAATGCACGGGCCCTCTCTGACCGGAGATTGTGCTCGGCAAGACTCATTTCCGGCCGAGGAAACAGGCTAGCTGCTTCTCTGATTTACTTCCAACATTCAAGAAGATACGTATTCTCCCGTCTCACGATCCATCTTTACCTCTTTCTCTCTGGCTGCTGTCGAACCGTTGTTACCGAGCCAACAACACCTGCGACCATCCTTCTTCGCATCTGGCCACCATCCTGTTTCGTCCTTGTTTCATGGCGTATCTAATTAATGATTGTTTCAACGTAGCTGGTTACCGTCGTGCTTTATTTTCGACTGCAACGCGCAGCTTCCCAGAGAGACCTGCTCGTATACGATTTAATTAGCAGCGAATCCGTTGCACAGAAGACGAATATCGTCTTTAGAAATTCGCTCGCATCTTGCTTGAGGATCACATTTTCATTCGACTATAATGTACATACCGATATAATGTATAACCGATTTATCAAAGTGCGATGATAATTTAAAGGAATGTTGTAGATTTGAAAATGGAGTTTTAAGTCTAACAGAAGTGGCGAAAGATGGATTAATTTATTTAATATGTTTATCAATTGTCACTGACACTTTAGGCAAGTTTTATAATGCACTCTTCCAAACTGATATTATTATTTAAACTGATATTATTTTGTATAAGTATAAATGATTATAGCGAAGGGGTGAATAAAACGAAACTAACAGATAACACAGAAACCGACAGAATTTTAGCTATGGATTTATTACAAAAGAATAAATAACGATGGTATGTGCTTAGCACGTAATAAAACGGTTATCTGTTAAGTCTAACAAGAAGGATGCTCGTTTCTTCGTCGAGCAAAGGAGACCCTGGTCAAACTTTCCACCCTTAAAATAAAAGATTTTCCATCGAAGCCGTCTTAAGTACACGCGGCTCGTCCCCTTCTTATCCCCCCGGTTGAAACTTCTTCTTCTTCTTTCATTTTTTTTTCCTGCCGCTGTTCCGGAAGTCAACGGAGCACCAGCGACGAGGTAAACAAGTCACTTTTCATCAGCTTCGACGGACGGGACCGTATTTACCGGAAGTCCCCGTGTACTCGCCCCAGTGGCGCAAACATCGACGAAAGATAAATGTGTATACACCGGGAGGAACTTTAATAATTTTGTCTTTGAACGTCTTTGCCCCGAAGCGACGACAACGCCCACGACGATGACGACGACGACGACGACACGACGTCTCGCAACGTCGAATCCGCCTAGTCGTTAATAGATTCCTCTTTCGTGGTTTCATCCCGCCGCAATTTAATAAATCAACGACACTGCCTTTGATGCCGTGCATACCGAGTGAATTTGATAAACGACCGCCCCAGGACCAGAATCAAATTCACCGTGGATTCTTCGTTTCTGGTCGAATCTTCATCTTTTTCACTGTATTTCGTTCGAAGCAAGTCGATTCAACGTTCACAAGTATCGGGGCAGAGTCAAATTTTTATTTAACAGAGAAGAAAATATAAAAAATACCGACGTTTCATGTACACTTACTTTCAAGTTGAAAATAAAATAGAAAAATAAATACACGAATAATTAAACGTATACTAACATATACAGCAAGTCTTTATCCGTGATAAAAATTAACACGCGTTTTAATAAAAGCATCTTAATAAACTTTGTGATTTAAAGTATGAAACACTAGATCGGTCATTTTGACCGCTTCGGTAGGCTTAGTGTTAAAAAGTTCTGCAATCAATTTTGACCCTGTAACATGTTGCATTTTATATTTCTAAACTGTGATAGTTACAAGTTAATGAGCAATGATCCATACCAAAATGAATAAAATGAACGTTATTATCTTTTCAGGTAACAAACTTGTTAAATCCAGAAATAAATCATTTTTAATTAAATCTAGTTACTCTCATAGAAAATCATCCCGATTATATTATTACGTACAAACTGCCCGAGTGCCAGGGGGATATATAAAGTACAAACAAGTGTTGCATAGAGTATTATATCTTTAGAATGGTGTAGCTTTTTCTTGAAACTACGAACCATGGATTAATATTAATGGTAGGTTAATATTTCTAAAGGTAGGACCAGAATATTATCACTTACAAATTCTGTGACGTGATAGTAATTTGTAGAAGACGAATATATAGCCATCCCAGTACAACCTCCATCATTCCTCTTCGCAAACGAATAATTGCAATGAAATGCTTAAAGGGATAAACCATCTCGAGGACACAATTTTACAGACCATCCCGAAACGTAAGCTCGATGGTTTATGGAGGATCGCGTAAACATAACACCCCCGTGCGATCGTCGATTCAACGCGTGCACGCGCGTGAGCCGGTCGCGTACAAGGTGTCAGTCGCAAGCGGGAACCCGCGAACGGGTTGGCTGGATGCGTTTGTAATTCCATTTACCACGTAAGTGGATGCAGCAACGCGCAGACGGCATGCTTAATAAAGTGTACTTAACCGAGTCGGCCTGGCAACGCGACCTCGTCGCGATTGCATCCGCCCCCGGGCGACAGGAGTTTCGCCCTTTCGCCTTAAACGCCATGCGTCTCAGAAAGCGAGGCATCGCGACGCCGACGATGACTGCCACACAGCCTTACATAATTGCATCGTCGATAGTGACGGAAGCCTCGCGATCTTTGTACAACCTAACCGTGCCGTTGTAACAATCCTCTCGGGGGCCAGAACTTCTTGAGATGCGACAATTTCATCCGTTCGTTCGGGCAAAATTTGTCCCGGATTCATGATACTGTTGCTACAAATGTCCAAGTTTAGAGATTTCAATCAGTCGAGCAAGGAAGAATTTTGAAAGTAAAGGATTTGGGAATTCTAAGGATTTCATGAAGGATATCTTGTGTTGGAAATGAATACTTGAAATTCATTTCGGTGGACCGCCATCCAAGAGTTAAACGGTATACGAAACGTGCATGTTTTTCTCTCTATCTCTTTCACGCGCCGCAATCGCGCCGTTAAAAATTGAACAGGACTCGGACGATACATTTTAATGGACCATCCGGGAACCGCATCGAGGGAGCGGTTAATTGGTAACAATATTCAACCGCTGTAAACGTAATGTATTCGCGATTGGCTGACGTTGTTTGGCCGGTTACATTTAGTCCTGGTCCGTTCGGGGAGGGACCGGGCTTGCTTGTGTGTCTGAGAAAGCGTCCTGCTTCTCCACCGACCTGCATAATTGCATCGCTAATTCGGCTAGACAAACACACGGTTCCGTGGCCTGGCGTATACTTAACAGGCCACCGAGGACACGGCGATTGTGCAACTATTCAGAAAGCGTTTAATATTCATACGAGCCTCGTCTCTGTCGCGATTAGGAGGGAGGAAGTTGTTTGCAGGAGCAGGTTGCAAAAATGAACATCGGTTATACCTTTGATGATGAAACGGTTCTAAACTTCATACGGAATATCAGTCGCTTCAAACAAAATAAGTAATACATTAATTTCTTTAAATATATACAGGGTGAGTTATATACTGACTTCATAAAAACAAATATTTGAAATGAAATTTATTATGTTTCAGATGCCTTGTATATCAAGATGACTTATTACAGGTGATAATTTTTAGTAATTCGCTCCACATACTATAGCTCAGAAGTTCAAAGAAAATATTTTCTGAATTGTTATGAGAACTGTCTTAAAACATAATATTGTGTCACTCATGGACATTCTATCATTAGGTATCTTTCACATGGAATTTCCATTCCTTTCATCATTTATCAAAATACTATCAAAGTCACTATTATCAAATGTAAGGAAGACAAATTTTAAATATTAGCTAAGCTGCATTTTTTGCTATCACCTAGTTCTTGGTACTTCATCAATTCTTAATGAATTTCAAATTCGAATCTTATATGTCAAAATTCTACGAATACCTAAATGTTCACATTTTTACATCTGTATTTGATACAGGAAACCTGTAATTCATCACTTTGGCACGTTTAATCGTCCCAATGTTAAAGGCAAGAGGATTCCAGAAGAAGGTCGACAAACAGTCGTGAGAGTTGTTGGTGCATTTCAGCCTCGCGGAACAGCGTTGGCGTTGGTCTTAATTATCCAACTCTTCGGGCACTTTACAAGCTATGCAAAACATCACCACTCCGTGAGACGCGGTACAATTTTTCATGCGTTCTGCCCCATTAAGTTCGCGACCCACAAAAACGTCAGAACGTTGAAAATGTATCACCGTCCTCGCGGATTCTGCACCACCGCCAGGATAAATAATGCATGAGAAATAATTGTCGCGGCTCGGTGCCCTCTTTGCGGCAGGCAACCTCATTCGCCGCGTTGAAGTTTGTTTACAAATTCCCGCGTCAAAGGGAACGGAGCAACGAAATTGCCAACATTGACGAATCTAATTTCCGTTTCTCCTTTGTCGTTGTACCTGTTTTGCTCTGCATTCGAAACACTATTGCTTTTCACCCTTTTTTCTGTTTTTCTTTTTTTGTTCTTTTTTACTTTTCGTGTCTTGTATTTTCTTGATTATTCCAAAGGAAGTTGTTAACATCTTAGTCGAAGACTCATGAAAAACGTTGAAGTTAAAAATAACAAAATTTAATTGATTTATATTAATAATAAATTAATAGTTTATTAAGTTTCTATCGCTTTATTCTATTCCAGTATTTTCTTACTTTCTGTATTATTCATTTTATATGAATCATTATTGGTAACAAAAGGATCAATAATGAATTAATGATATCAGATAAACAATACATCTCAGCTGTATCGATAACTATAATTATTCATTTGTGTAATATTAATGGAATTCAAATTTTATTTCCTTTCATTATTTCTTATTCTCGAATAGACAAAGATTCGAGTGTAAAGCGAAATACAGTAACGTTTTAATGAAACCATGAAGGATATCGATTGACGACTCATGCCAGTCGTCATAATTACAATTACTAATTTACTAAAGAAATATTCAATCTCCAATTTATCGAAAACGAAGTCTAATATAATAAAATTTGCATTGACAACGAATCTGATCGGGATATCTATAAATCCCACTGTCAAATGTAGAAAACCAAAATTGATATTAATTATTCATTAGCTCATTAGTTCATAATGAAAAGGAAACTTAGCAGTCGTTTCTCTAAACTGGAAAACAATTTTAACTTAAAATTAAACAGAAACCGTAGTGGATGAAAGTAGTTATTTAGTCGTGTAAAACATTTAACGCGAATGGAATGATATTTTAAACAATCTTATTTTAAAAAAAGAAGGTAACGTTACGAACTTGTGTTACGATCCAGTACCGTGATAAGAGTAAAACAGAGATGGAGATATTTGTAGAGAATAGGTCATTTGGGCCAATAATTACCAGCCGTTGATAATTCCTTGATTGGTAATGGGAATTAGAGGTGGAATCTAATTATCTGGCATTATCGTTAAATCTGATCATTGACGGACAGTGGTTCCCTACGCGTGGCTTAGCTTTGCCACATTAAATCCCTAAAGCCAAAATCGATTTCAATGCTGGCGTAGGCCAGTTACAATTTCAACGAAGGTTGTTCAAAAGTATGCTTTAATCCGTAAGCCTTCGTGTGTTGTCCGAAGCAGAAACACTAATAATCCTGATAAGAATAAAAGAAAATAGGGAGGATTAATTTCGATTTCTACGGTGTTCGATTGATTGATTTTTCGCCCGGAGAAATACTGCTGATAACTATGGAATTATAAATATCCAGCTTTCCGAATATCGATGATATTTACATTTATGGGATGTACACAATACGCAGAAGGATAACAGCTCGTGTTCACCCGATGAAACAATATTATTGGTACATATTAAAACTTAATCATCAGTTTCTTTTATCATTTTGAATAAAAATTGAATCAATGAATTGAATATGGTATTTTGTATACCATAAAAATTTATAAAGTCTGACACAATTTTATGACAGAAAAGTATTGCAAAATGGTACTTGATCCACATCAATTTATAGTTTAAAGCATGTAGAAATTTACTGTATAAATCTTTCATTAAGTTTTTTAATACAGGATGATCGATTTTAAGTTATGGCAAACAATAAATTATACTATTCTTATACAGACTTCTATTAGGAAGCTTTGAAATAGAGCATACAGCCAACTTAATGAAATATTAAAAAAATATATACAAATAATAATTAAAAAATGCGACATTAATTTGGTAACTTTTGAATTAGACAGTGAATTATGCAGTCGACTCGAAGTAAAAATAAAATGAACTAAAATGTATAATTTTGAACAACTCGTGGCTACAAACCGTGAGTTATACTTTGATTAATAAAGTTTTATGGGTAAACTTTGAATTTTAATTATTCAAAGATTCATGACAGTCGTATCATGAAAACATTCGTATAATAAATAATGGCGTAATCTAGGCAAAATGCAATAATGTTTCGATTGACGTTGGATACAACAAATATTGAAATAAAAAAGTTTCATACGTTGGTAAATAATATTACACAAAACGTTTAAAAAATGAAAAGATGAACTTCCTACAAGTAAAAAGTTTGTAATAAAATGGAAACAAAATATGGTAAAAAAATTTAATTTAAATTTTCTTTATCCCAGTGATCCGTTGTCCAAGGGTTAAATGGGGAGGGGGGGATAAAGTCTTTGAAGGGAAAAAGTTGATCGAAAGTTAAGGCAAGCACGAACCCCGTAGGAAAGTTACGAGCGTGAATACGAATGCAACATTTACAAGAAGCCGTAAAAGCCTGTAGTGAACCTTAACGGCTGCATAATGAAAACGATGCACTAAACCAGGCAAAAGTGGTTCCACGGAATCCCTTGACCCATTTCCTGGACAGGGAAACACACAGTCTGAAGTGCTTCTCATCGTGAAGATGTAAACAAATATACCTGAAGCGAAACTACTCCCTGCCGTTGCTTCTGCTCTTTTTAACAATTAAAATCTAGCAAACATTCCAGTGTCACGATTTTTTATATTTTTATACGTTCGTTACTTTATTTTGCAATCAGCAAAGTGATTCAACGAGAGTAATAAACGAAATGGTGTTGTTTAAATGTTCTGCAAAGACAGGAAAAGAATTTCAGCCTTCAAAGGGACACGCATTGAAAAATATTCGAAACAATCTCAAAATGTTGACAGTTTCTCAACACTTTGTTTAATCAGCGCAATTAAAATTCTCAAAATATACAAGGTTTTATAAATATTATCCAGAAATGTTAAAATAAGACATACAGCTGATTTGTGATTTGTCGAAGTTAGTTTCAGAAATTTTAAATTCTTCATTAACCGTTTCTAACTTGATATACATATAAACGCAAATAAAATGAAAATAGCTTTCTACGTCGAATTATATTCACAACGTTAGCACTTTTATAGCAAACATTTTTGCGTTTAATTGGCATTTCATAGTCTCCTTGAAGTGGCTACTATTTTTATACTATTTTCGCCTTAGCAGTAAAATAGTGAAAAACCACGTTAGTACTGATAAACTTGTAACCTGTAACTTGTCATATTTCACCGATAATATTAACCATTGGTTGGTACACCTCCATATTTAGTACACTATGAAAAATGAGCCCTATCCAATTTTCAAAGTTATCCTAGACGTGAAATCAATGAATATCTTTTAAGACCGATTTAAACTAGAAAAATATACAGGATGTCGCAGGTTTCAACAACCAAACTTTGCTACTATATTCTATAGTTTTAAATAAGTAAAAAGTGTTATATAAACATAGGTCGTGTAAAACTTTGTTAAAAAGTTATGACAGCAATACGAAATACGAAAAATGCAATAAAATTTGGAATAGAACACCAATATTTACATTTCATTCCTTTTTAACATTAACATTTAATTTGCTCGCACTAACTATAAGCTTCCTAGAAACAACTAAAATATTTCAAGATCCTTACCATTATTCGTAATACAAAATCGATAATGACTAAAAATAGAATTATTACTCTGGGAATTTCGCTAAATTCGTTGTTAATTTTTCGCATTAATTCGATACACTTTTTATTTCAAAATTCTTCACAGATATAAATCCACCGTATCGCAATAATCCCAAGTTCTACTGTTTTCTTCGCACTTCGTTTTCTTATTATAACTTTTTAACAAAGCTTTAAATGACCCATGTTTACAGAACATTTTTTGCTCACCGAGGAGCACAGAATGTACCGACAAAGTTTAACGGTTAATATCTGTGACATCCTGTACATTACAGGATCCAGTGTACCAAGAGTACAAACCGAGGGTTAATTTAATCGTGCAATACCGGTCAGCAAATAATTCGATGCTCCACAACATTATACGACCGTACAGCATCGATCATCTCGACCATTTCCATTCACGATGCACGTATGCAATTAAATCCGCAAAAAAAGGCACGTGCAGGGAACAGGTTCTCGCGAAAGTGAATGAATCCACTTGCACGCACACGCGTGCGACTCGAGTGGACCATACAAACACGGGGTACTCTTCAAGCGAACCGTCATTCCGTGCTGCAAATGCACGTCGACGCAGATCAGCAACGCGACGCCTGTTGCAATAAACACGAACACAGGATGATCTCGTGTGTGAACGCGAAGAATTCTGTACACGGCGCGGCGTGCATTCCGCGCGAGTATCGCGAGAAGACTCTTTCCATTTCGATGCATTAATGTGTTGGTAGCCAACGGACCCCGTTCGCCAGTTCTATTCAACGTCGAAACGATCGTCCGATCTGGGTTGAGTCGGAGATTCTGATTTTGAAATTGATACGTTCTTTAAAAAAATATTCTAATTAATGTCGTTTCGCTGTGTTTTGTTGCGACGTCGATGGAAAATAAATGGAAGATCAGCGTTGTTGTATTTGACGTGATTCAATAGTTAAACGATGACAAAAATATTCAAACGTTTGCTTTCTCAAATTAATTATTTTGGCCTGACATTTCTAGTAAGTATAAATTGTAGCAATTTCAAAAATATAATATTAGCCCTTTATCTGGCAAGCATTGAAATTTCAAATTAATAAATTTGGGAGTTATCCAAGTTAAGTATATATTTGTAAGAGTGAGAAGAGCTGAAAAACTTTATTAGCATAATTTATGCAAATTATGCCGATACAATGTTGCTTGAGAGCATCAGTGCCAGAAAAGAGTATAAAATGGAATTTCTTTCACATGCAAGCTGCTAGAAACACATGTTGCTTGAGGTCAACATTATCAGATAAAGGGTTAGATTATGGTTTCATGTTTATAGTCAGAATAATTACTCATTATATTGTAATACTTAGAATGTTGGCAGCAATAAGATAAAATTACGTCCTATATCAGCATATTGCATATTTTGTATTTAATTTAAGAATAATTAATATCCTTCGACAAAATACCGATCGTTTTAATCCATATGAAGAGTAGAATATAAGCTACCAAAGTTTGAGAACTTATTTTCCTATCAGTCTGCGCATAAAATTAAAAATAATTCAACAATTTATACAAAATTGGTAAAATATTGAATGTGAACACATCTTGGAGGGAAATTACAAAAATATTCAAACTCACAAGCTTCTTTTGTACCAGTTTATCTTAATGTCAGTATAAAAATATCAAAGTTCTATAATCAGTTTTAAACTTTCCTTTCCATCCTTTCCATCGTGGAAAATAGTGGTGAGACACTTTTGAATTAACGATGTTATCGATCTTCAGATTTATAACCAGCAAACAAAGCATTTTTCATACAGAAGATTATTAGACAGAAAAATAAAATAATAGGCAAACGTTCGATCGGTAAATAGGGTATGTCTGACAAAATATATGTCGATGAAATCATACCGAAATTGATCTTTGTCGGTCAAGTGAAACGGATCCGGGTTAGTAACAAAATACCTTAAGAAAATTCGTATGAAAATTAAAAACACGAAACTTTGCGGGGTTCGGTTAAGGTTACTAAGAAAACAACACAATAAAATTCGTACGAAAATGGAAAACATGAAACCTCGCAGGAATAGAGTTAGGTTACGGTTGGTAACAAAAGTAACAAAATACCATAGAAGCAAATTCGCATGAAAATTAAAAACACGAAGCCTCGCTGGATCGATCGAACAATCGGGAGAATAAATGGGAAACGATTCGTTGTGCTTGAAGCTACTTTTTACCGTCATTATTTCGTGGCCGAAGTTCAGTGCGAAGAAAGGTATTTATAATCCTTGGAAACGGAATAAAGGATGGCGGTTGAAGGTATTTCTTTCAGTAACGAGTTAGCGATGCAATTTAAAACTATTCAGACAAATTCAGATTCATGTTCTTTGTGATCAAGCGTGAAAACGCATTTTTCGTGTGTTCCTGTATTTATTCCAGCCAACCCTTTCCTCCTTCTCCTTTTACTTTTATATTCCACCCACATCGTTGTTTATTTTTTACCACGAACCGAGTTTCTTTCGTAAAGAGCACTTATATTTTTAATTGCCCTTTTACTCTTTCGTTCGTTACGCTCGTTTCCCCTTCCTTCCTTTTCGTTTTTTATTACGAAGCTTTCGAGTTTCAATCTTTTATTCGGCCACCGGCTGATTCCAAAAATCTCCAAATTTCCCCGGTCGAAAGTTCGTCGTGCTCTTTTTTACGAGCCGTAAAAGTAAGCACGGTACTTCATCGTGGGATGGATCGAGAATGAAATAAAAAGGGCGGACCGTGAAGACGGAAATGGAACGTCTTACTTTTCAGATATTGATTTTGGTTAAACAGTCGGGAGAAAAAATTCTAGATTTCTTATATTCAAAATTGTAAAGATGGCTGAGGTGTTTTTATTGAAATTTTCTCTCTTTCGTTTGTTTATATCTTGAATTTTACTTGTTTTAACGCCAATATACATATATTACTAATATTAATCATTTTGCGATATACTAAAATATAGTCTTGAGATATTAAATTATAATTTGGTAAATAATTTTGTTGGGTTCCGATCGCGGTAGGAATGGGTCGGGTAAGAAAAGATAATATAATTACGGAAAGTCTGTTACAATATGCGATGAGCTCCGCGGCATGCGTCGTCGCGCTCTGCCATCACTCTGATTGTGAGTCCCGTGGCGCCGATCCCCGCCGATCGCCGGCGTGGCGCAGCGCATGCGCGATACCCAACAGATTTCATTTAACCATCAGTTTGAAATGCAATTTACAGTCATTATTAATTATTTAGCGTGTTAAAAATATTCAAAACTCGTGTCCTTAGTATTTCATTAATTATTTAATTATATAAAATTGAAAGCAACCATTAACATATCAAGATGATTCAACTTAACGCATAAAAAATTATACTTAACACGTTGGCTGCCACGGGGGTCACCGGTGACCGGCACCCGAAATTTTTTACAATCAAATAATTAGCAAAAGAAGTGATGAGATAAACTGCAAATTTGAAAATTAGTTGATTATATTCTTAATCATTAGGATTTCAACGTGTCTGACTAAACACGTCCGTTTTCACTGTGGCAGTCAACGTGTTAATATTGAAAATGAAAATAATTTATATTATATTGTGTCACGTTTTGCTCACAATATACCATGATATTCAATTTATTATTCTAAAATATTCCTTAACAAATAATACTGTTATAAAAAAAAGCGCATTCAAGAAGAAAATAATTTCCTTAAATTTGAAAAATGATCCTATTATATAAAAAGGATTCTATTAATCCGTTTCAACAGTCGCGTTCAATAGAAACAGTTCCAAAACCGATGTCACGACATCGTCCGAACAAATATCCCCTGCGGGGAAAAGTGAGATCTCCCCGGAAATGCATGTTCTCCGGTACAAAGGGTTAAGTTCCACGGAAGCAGAAACGCAACCGTGTATCGAGTTTCGCTCGGGGCAAACTTCCGGAACCCGTCGGTTTCGGACAGCGTGGCCGGAAACCGTGTCGGATCAACAAGATGTCGCGAAACACCCTGAGCCTGACAACCGTCCGACGACAAATTGTCTTCCCCTCGTTGGCTGACGATCGATCCTCGCCGATCGTAAACACCGCTCCGTTAGTTGAATATTTTAACCAAAACGAACAGCCATATTTCCCCCCTCAAACATCATTCGTTTCAAACAGATATCCTAATTGACAAATAGAAAAAAATCGATGTGTTCTTTTAATCATATAAATGTGAAATTTCGAGTGCAAAGGGTTGAACGATCAAACTTTACGATTAAATATAAAATGAAAAATTTCATACACCTAATGACGAGAAAAGTAAAAATTCTGTTTGATAAAGTTGCAAATAAGGAACAAAATACAATGGGGGTTGAAAATGAGATGACAATGCCATCTGTTAGAGAATCTCATTATTAATTTATTTCTTCAGTAATTATTAAAATATTTATAAATTTTCGTTATGAGAGTCAAAGTATTAATTAGTGGAAGGCACAAATGAATAAATGAAACTGTAAACACAACAAGTGTAAGGTGCTGTAATTTTAATAGAACAATATATCTTTAATTGAAAGAGTAATGAAATTTTAATGAAATACAGGACGAGATTTCTATACAATTTTTCACCAACACAAAGGTAAAGAATAATAAATATAAAATGAAAATATGCAACCAATCAATCAAAAGCATACAGAGTTTTTGCAATCATATCCCAAATTAAATTGAGAAAGAAAGAAAAAAATTGAACATGCTCGTGAAATGAATGAACGTGCCAGAATTTCTGCAGAGTGATGGAAACATATTTTTAGACGTTATTTTTACTGTACACGCAGATCTCCCTGTTTTAGCAGGACGTATCGAAAATAAACAGCGATTTGAAATCGAATCGGAGCAAATAAACGCTCCGTTGTTTGAACAAGTGAAAAGGATCCTCGGTAAAACGCGATCCTGTGGTGAAGTATCTGCACGGCCGCAAAAATGTAACGAAACGTTGGAAACATCGGTCGAATAATTATTGCAAAAATATTTGCGCTCGTTTACCATTCGGCACGCTTCAACAATCAATAGAATAAAAATCCGTATAAGGGGGGAAAAAAAACACTCGAAAAAAATTCACCCGCAAAGTTACTTCATGGATTTGTATTTCCGATCGGAAAAATCAAATGATAATTTTAGGTGATATTAAAATACGAATAACTGGAGAAGAAGTGGTCCTTTCAAATAACAATATTAACTTTATTATTCTAGTTAAATACGGGATTCTCTTTTCAAACGAAATTGTATTATTTGGGGATGTTTACTCACTGAAATTATAAATTACAATCATGAAGTGAAATAAAATCAAAATCATATGAATTAAATTGAAATTGAATTGGAGAATTTTAATTACCTTTTATGAAATTAATATTTCTTCTTTTGTAACGAGAAGGCATGATTTTTTGTCGTGTGAGAATATCATGTAATGAATAGATAATGTTAATAACAGTCAAATTCTGTGCTGATATATTAATTAATAGCTGATTATTAAGTATTACGCGTATAATATAAAATGCGATTCTTAATATGAAGATTTTCGGTGCTGATACCTTAGAAATGGAAATACATAATTAATAAATAATTAACAATTTCATTATAACAGTCGGGTATTTAAAATATATTTCCACAAGTACACAGAATGACAACATACATACAAATTCCCATATGATAAAATCTTACCGTCTCAACGAATAAAATACAGAAAAGTAAAAATTCCTATACTACGCTTATGTAAATTATTTTCACATCCACGATTCTGCTAAAAAATCATTTATTCAAATTCAAAAAATAACAATATTCGTTCAAAGTGATCACCATTCGAATGAATAATCTTTCACCATAATCTAAATTGATTTTAAGACAAAGTTTAGAGGAAGATCGTGATTTTGGTTGTCATCTTAATATCTCTACAAAAGGAACGTTATTTCTTCCGCGATTCTATCAAGATGTTATGAACCAACGGACCGACAATCATATACTGCGATTGATATAAGAAACAATCCGAAGTTAGTTAGCGTTTATACCAGCAAAAAGTTGGACCAACGTTCCAGGGCAGAGGTAATGGATACCGTGTCCGGAGTCAATGGAGCAAAATCGAGGATCGAGGGCAAGTCGGGGCAATAGATAGTTGGACTTTTTGTCAACGAAGCCAGGAATATATATTGCAGGAAGATGGAGGGAATCGTTAACGTTCGCCATCGGTGGCTTCACGATGTTATCAATCAAACGGCGGGAAAATAAATATCGCACGACTTATCCAGCTTAATTCAGTGTCATCGATATCCTGGGGTAAAACGAAACACGCTAAAAGTATAATAAAGATCCTAAAAGGAAGTGATAAAATAAATAATAGTATTTAATTTTACGAGGATAAAAGTTTGAAAAGATCGAGATACAGTTCAGTGTGATATATTCTGTAGAATTATTTATTAGAACTCGACGAATATACTTTGTCAATAAATAATAATTCTCTCTGTACAAGAGTTGCGATAATTTTAAAGCAAAATGGGTTAATGCAAAGGTCATTAATCGTGGGAAATTTAATTTAGATTGGTTTAAATTTGAAAAGTTATCATTTGAATTAATGGCTGTAAGTTTTGCGGGAAGTGGAATGACCAAATAACTTTGGTTCGATTTAATTTATGTCATATAAGTGATAGTGTTTGAGTTCAGAAACAATTGTTAATAATTGTATACCTATCTATGGAACTTTAATAAACTGATGAAAATGTAATTAGAAATTTCAGAGAAACGTTTTGTAATTGACACAGATATGATAAAACTGTATCAGATGTACAGAAATATCTTCGTACATTGTACGGAAGAAAAATGGAAAATATTAATTTAACGAGATTAGATAAATACTTCTTACGATGGTGAAGATAATTAATCGCTTTCTTAATTGGCTCTGAGCAGTATATTTGAACAGTAGACGCCCAGGGCTGTAATTAATCAAACAGTTGATAAATTTTCTCGCGTTTTAATCCCTTTCAATTACGACACAAACAATTTACCAACTTCAGTTAATTAAGATATCACTTATAAGTATCATTCAAATAACAAATCACAATCATAATATTTTATCATTTCGTAAATTAAACGTTCCATTATTTAACTTATATAAATAATATAATAATTCTAATATAATACCAAATTTTCTGTAATTTTCTGTTCTTTCAGTTATTTCACAATATTAACCCTTCGTAGGTAACCTGAATTGTAAATGGCATAAACGAAATTTGATTTCCCTCCAAATTTTTATTTTTACTATTAAAATTTTAGGATATTTTAGCAGACATTTTGATAGATTTTTCAGAATATTTTTTAGGTACAAAAAAAAATGAGTTAAAACCACCTAACAAGAAATGAAACTTAAATTGATCAAATCAACCGACATTTTCTTTTTAACGTTGGATATAATAATCACTAGGTACAGTGATATGGACATTTAGGATACAGGCTTCAATACTTCCTGTTTTCTACCTGTTTGAAATAATGCGGGAAGTCAGCATCCCTGGCAAACACTCGTATGCCTTGATTTAATCCGCGTTTCGTCGCTAATTAAATTAATTAACATAGCGGGGACAATACGCACCACCGGATGGTCTTTTGTCCCGTGCCAGCTTTGATCAATAATCTCGCTTTGTGAAATCAAATCAGCAATTGTGTTTGATGTTTGGCATTCAATTTTCCGCTCGCATTTTTTTAACCCGTGCAAAAGGAGCTTTCTGTTAGCTCATCCTTTGTACGGTCGCCGGGTTGTTTCATTCTCACGATGCTCGCAACCATCAGCGTTTACTTCAGCCTTTCTGCACGTTCGACTCCTGATAATTATAAATTCGCGAAGCTCAAAGAGTAATATCACGCACGGAACGAAATATTCCATTAAATTATGGATATTTCTAAATCGTCGCTGGTATTGCTTGTTTTCGAATTTTACTACTAATACCGACGATGTTTCAATGCAGGCTGTCTAAGTTATGATGTTTTTAAGATTAAATGTCCTTCAATTGATTAAATATAAATTTTCAAATTATCACCAACTATATTTCTATATAAGTGCATACAAAATTTAGACCGTTCAAAGTTTGTATTATATATTAAGAAAAAAGAATTGCTTTAGCCTTCAAGTACTGGACCAATGAAATTCGTAATCAATTGTTTCTTATAATATTATCATTTTTAATTTTAAGATTTTTAATTTGACATAGATTTATCCTTCAGTACCTTTGAAATGAAGAAAAATGTCAATTTTATTAATAATACCAATGATATTTAAATTGTCTATATCAAGGGGAAAATATTTGACAAAACTTGCTTTGATTTTTAATTACTAAAATAATACTAATGCCATCAAAGCCAGTAAACTGTCTCTGATAATGTTATCACTGTATTAAATTTAAATTGGGCACATTAAGGGAAAAATTGCTTTTTGTAACAATTGCTGCACCAATATAATTGCCAGTAATTCATTTCTGATAATACAGGAAATTAAAATCTCGAAGCTTCTTAATCCGAAGTGGATTTAGTCATCAGCATTCATAAAACAGGATCCAAGCACTAGAATATTCACACACAATCTTATGGATTCTTCTTTATTCCAAAGATTCAGATAAAACCCACCGTAATTCTTCAATAAGCAATTCAATTGGCGCGGCTTAAACTCTGCTAATCAGGTTTACTTTACCCAGCGGAACAGCTTTTAGCTTAATTATAAAAAAGTAGCGCACTAAGCTTGATAATGCCTTAAATGTACTGCATACTTTCGCACAATTAATCTGCACTAAATGCGAAGATACACAAAGTGAATTGCACAATCATTCACACTGATCCAGAATAATTACGCTCCATTGGTTCCATGGCACACGGGATAATTATTAAAAATCATGAAAAACCTAGCAATAAGAAATACATAATAAACACAACATTTCACTTCTTTCAAATAAAGATATCCAACTTAAAAATTAACTGATTGAATCTTTAATTAATATTGTTACAACGTTCTTTAGTAGATATTTATATTTTTACTGTGACAATAAAATCGACACATTATTACAGTGTTTAAAATAAAATATGTGTTACATATTAAAAAGCAAAACACATTTTTTAAACCAGGCCAATTATAATCCAAACTACAAACTATATGTACCACTGATTCTAATAAAACTAAACACCCAAATTTTTTAACGAAAGACTTTCACTTCCTAACTATATAATATGTAAAGTAACACTGTCAAATTTACAAAATGGAAATGCAAGGAAATCCTGATTGAAATTTAAATTTTACCGTCTTGGTGGTCAGAATTAGGTCACAAACTTTTGTATCTTAAAATACATATCTTGGAAAAGTTCTCCCGCAATGTCGTCCATTGACGAAACCAGAATTTCCTGATACGAGTCATCAAAATTTTATTTTCAGAATTTATTAATTAATTTTCTTTTTCCGTATCATTGTACGGACAATTTCATAACAATTTATACCCATACTGTAAAAAACAAGGGTTTTAATTCTTTTAATTCATTCGTTACCGCAGAATTCAATACAAGACTCATGCAATACGTAGAAAATTTGTAGCGATGACAATAATCCACATTTTTTGATAAATATTATAATAATTATTCAACGTGGAACGAAAAGATGGAAATTTCACTTGAGAAATTTCGAGAGTTATTGTCAGGTATTAAAGGACTTTAAATCGAAAATTCGAAGCTAATAATAGTTCAGAATCAGTACAATTAAACGAACACCTAAAAATGCTTTTATCGCAGCGCAAAATGATATCTAGAGCCACTGTAGGCAACAATAGTAATGAAAAACTTAGAACAATGTTAGATGACTCCTTTGACCCTTCCCAGTTACGTTACTGCTGCCGTCGAGAGATTTCGAGGACGGAATTTCGCGGATTTTCAATTTTTTGAAAACTAGATTTGGCGGTCGCGATACAAAGCGATCCGTATTTCGAATCGAAAAAGGGTAGGCACGTGGAAAGGAAGAAAACCAAGAAAAACGAGTCAGGTTGGAGGAAGAAAATAGGGGCGAGGGGGAGGGGGGGAGGGGAAGAAATAGAGCGACGGCGAAGTTGCGATACCAGCGGCCAATAACGCTTGCAACGGACCATCCCCGCCGTTAAAATCGCTTAAACCATCCCCTCAGCGCGAGGCTAGATTTATCGCGAGAGGACTTAAAAAAAAAAAGGAAAAAGGGGAGGAACCGTGGGGGGTGGAACGAAGCACGACGATATATTCGCCGGTCCGTTGGAGTCCTCGCAGAGGGTGGCTTTGTAAGGGCACACAGAAAGAACGCCAGACGCGGTGAACGCGCTACAGGGGGGAAAGGGTGGGTGGAGTGGACGAAGAAAAAGGGTTGGGTGGACTGGTCGTGGGGAGGGCCTGGGTGAGGGAAACGACGGCAACCACCCCAATTTATAATATTTATCGCCGGTAGCCGATAATGGAATTTCGCCCGGCGCGTTTATGCGTGGATACACTACTGGTCAAAAGTTTCGATTCTCTTTGATGGAATAAGAGAAATAGAATATTGTTAATGGATGAACGTTTGTAACTCTGAAACAAACAAATTAATGGTCAAAATAATCAGTTGCGGGATTATTATTTTAACCCTTTTGCAGATGAAACACGTTTAAGCTTATAACGGTAAATACACAGAATATTATTTGTTTAATGTAGAGTGAGAGATAATTCCCTTCTTTGAAGCATATTATTATATATTTCTGTTGTTCGCAGTTATAGCTATTGTGTTAAAAACATAGGACAATAGTTGTTGAATATACATACGTTCGAATTTGTAAGATGCATACATGCGTCGATCGTTCGCAAAGAGTTAAATTACAAAATTTGTGTTAACTTTCATCAAGATAAAAATACATGAGTGGTTCACGAAAATAGTGATGTAATTTGTATTATTGTTTTCCGTGAAAAAGAAATTTTTGTGAAATTTAAAATAGTCTTGAACACGTATGTAATTTCATTCTATATTTATTCATTTTTCTAAAAATAAGTGTACATAAAACGTCAGTAGCTTTTGACGTTAAGAGTGTATTCTCACGTCGAAAGATTATTTTTGAATGACTGGGAACTAAAAATCAATAAATCAAAGAATTGGAATTTTTCATTTATTAGTATTATGTTTATCCAAGTTTGAAGGAAACGCAATTTATATGCAATTCTGTTTTATATTAACTGTGTTCTTTACAGGTTACTTCCAATTTATCGTTTTTAATAGTAATCGGTAACACCGTTTCAAAATTAACCAATATTAGGGGTGACATATAATGCCTATTACGAAATATTAAAAAGAAATTTTAAGTTGACAATTAAACATAAAAGTATGTACTGTAAATAAGATTTGGCGATAAAATTATTTTATTTGCAGAAACATTTGACAACAAAGATAACTGTAGTGACAGATTTTCCTACAGAAAATAGAAAAATGTAATTTTCCAATATAATCTTCAATTTTTATTTACAAATTAAGTCCATTTCCTTAAAAACGAAGCTACGTATGATAAAAATTTCATTTTACATTTTCTTCTTTCTTTTTTGATGTAGAATCTTAGTAATCATCGGTGGTACTACTAATTACACGAGACTCTGCATAAAAAATACGTTGGATGTTAGAAAAGGTATAATCTTTCAAAAATAGTATATAATACATGTACAGTGTGTTGGTAAAAAATCTATGAAAATGTTCGATTACAATAAAAATCAGCAAACGGTTCCAAACTTTTGACCAATAGTGTATGTACCAGTATACGACCTTGGTCCAGTACCTAAATCCTGAATCGGGACGTATGGGCAGACAGCTTTCACCCGCTCGTAATGCTCCTCGTAAATACGCGGTATACCCTGCGTATTTTTTATTGTTTTTTTTTTTTGTTCTATTTTGTTGGTAATTTTTTTCCCCTCCTGTCCTCTGAGATGTTTGTTAGAGGATAATCAGGTCGGAATTCTTTTGTCATGGAGAAATATTCAACGTCGTAGGGGACGAGGGTACGTTTGCTCTGATAAAGATTAATGGTTGAAGGGTAGAGCGATAGGATGATCAGTAGATTGTGGTTGTTGATGCAAATATAGCGGTATAGTTAGCAGATTAAATTCTGGGAAAATTTCGCGAAATAGTAGTTCTACTTTCATTAAATTTTAATTATTGCTCAGAAGCACTTACAGGCGATAAACTTACTTGAAATTCAAATTTATAAAATATCCTTTCGATTAAAATGCTTGAAAATATTACCACGTTTTTAATATTTTGTATTACTGGTATAAATTTTGGAAAATTGTGCGCTGAGATAAAATTATGAAAGTGGGATAATATTGCAAATAATATTAAATTAAATTCTCTATTTACAGCATACAAAAGAACTAAGGAAATGAAGTTGAAGAACATTCTAAATGACTCTAATATTATATTAATTCCGTAAGATGCGAAATGGAGTAATTATCGTTATAACGTGCCACTGTGGCATTCAACGTGTTAATAATTTATATTACACTGTTTCTTGCCACATACGCTAAATTTCACTGTGGCCATCAACGCGTTAAAGACCTCCCAAAATTGTTACACTAACGACCATTAACGCGTATAAATGCCGCAATGAAAATGATCATTTGCACGACGGAACGGTAAAATTATAATTATTCAGAATATGATTGCTTTATTTTTCAATTCAAACTTTCCGCCCCAGAGTTACTGCAATATTCAGTTAATTTGCAATCTGTTCAGATTTCACATATACACTGTGTGTGCGATTTATCTGGAAACGCGAAAATATCTTGATTAATATGGATGATACGGAAAAATATGTGAGACAAATGTAATAGCGTATCAGAGGGTACATATGACGCTAACATGCGTTTGACCTTGCAAAGGCTTTGAAAAGAATTATTACGCGAACAATTAAACTTTTAAACGGAACCATACATATTCCTTCGCATATTCTCATAGCCGATGTATAGACGTTTTGTAGACTACGATTCATTTCACCCATTTCCAATACCAGACATATCACACACACTGTATATTGCACATTGAATAAAACATGAAAAAGTATACTGCATATTTTAAATTATTTTTCTATAATTTCTGATACATAAATTGACAATTTCAAACAGTATTATATTATTCCATTTCATTTTTTTACTTTTTAACGCTATTCAAAAATCGAACTTGCTCTGATTCCGTGACAGTAGTATCTCGACAATGAATTCAGTGTCATGACAATACATCTGGTATTCGCAACGAAAAAGTCACGATTTGTCGTCAAGTGAAAATGTAAAATGGAAGTGATATAACCTCACGTTTTCCCTCGTGAGGGAATTCACCTAACAACGCTGTCTGCGTGTAAACTCGCGGAGCGGAGTGACGCAAATCCACGCCGCAAACCGGACACGTCACCGCGTGTCCTCCTCGCTAATTAACCCTTTTCAATTTTACCTCAAATATTGACGCCGCGCCAGCGTCGATCCAGAGCCGCGAAATTGCGAGATTTCCGCACGACCACTTCCGAATCGAATCGCCATCCCCCCTATCCACCTGCCCCTCTACCGGCCGCCCTCTCTTTTTATTCATTAACGAGAGAACCGGTCAGGCAAAGGGGCAAACCCGTGGGACTGTTTGTTCCGGGAACACGCTTCACAAAATCTGGGACACCCGGGATCCTCGTTGACAATCCTCGCGCCTGATTGATTTTTGTTTCATTCTGCCAAGAGATGGAGGGTCAAAATGACCCCCGAGATTTCACAATAGCCGTTCAAACGTTCAAAACGTCAAAATTCTATAAATTATATCGAAAACTTTGAAATTTGAAATCTTTCAAAACACAAAAATAATCAGTCGGTTTAAATATTTGACCCACCACTTTCGATTACAAGATTCTTAATTTAAATATAATCAATCGTCAGTTAACAGGTTAACTTGCAATACATATAATCATCAAACCAGCCCCTCAGTTTAAAGAAAGATTACAATCCAATCCCCGAAACGTTCGTTCCAGGTGCCTGGTCGTGGCGGGCCGGAAATGAGAGACTTTCGCACGACTGGAGGCCTTGGATGCGTCGCTGATTTCGCGTGACGTCAGCTCCGCTTAATTACCGATTCTCGGCCATAAATTCAAGCGGTATCCGGCTGAAATCACCGTCGAAGACACCTATTAACCGCTGAATATCGCCCGGTATTCTCCTCGGCGAGGATTGCTCGAGATTCTCGCAAGGTCGCGTGTGTGAGCAAGAGGGTGGATGGCGGAGGGACGAGGGCACGGCAGCTAGTCAAGGCGAATTTCTCGATAACCCAAGTTATTAACTCATAAAGGCCGAGTTAAGGGAGGGTTAGGGGCTGAAGCGTTCCCCGCTATTATCGCGAATTTACATACCCCGGAGCAAGAGTGATGAAGATGAAGACACAGCCACCCCCGCGGCCTACCCTCCCTCCCCGTCGGCCCATCCTTCGTTTCCCTTCGTCGACAATAAAAGCTCGCGCCCCCAAACTGTAATGGTTTAATGTAGACGCCGGCGTCGCCACGAGATCGAACATCTACGAGGGAAGTTGAAAATCTGGACGGTTGATTAATGACTTTGGAGCATCGATAATTTCGCCTCGCCAGCACGAAGAATGATTCGCGTGTAATCGAAAACCAAGACTCGGAAGGGAGAAAGAAGGTGTCTCGTTTGCTGGTGCGACGGAGTGGAGAAACGATACGTTCGAAGATGGTTGAAATTTGTTTTATTATATTGATTTGCTGAATGTATGGCTGGGTTGACAATTAACATGTTAAATGCCGCCAGTCGGGATTATTTGATTACAATTATTTTTAATTAACACGTAATAACGTAATACAGAATGAACGTGATATAATTATTATAAAATACCACCACGTCCTTCCAAAAATCTACAAAAATTTTCTCTCCTTCAACTTTCTGTTTCCTTAAGGCTTGTTTCCTGTTCATTTTCATTTCTATGTTTTTCTCAAGGCTCGTTCCGGCCTGGTAAACGTCAGCTTGCAGATTTGGCGACCAGACCCGTGCGAGCCCTTGAACTCTCGATCACTTTCGCTTCTATCTCTGGATTTTCCGACTTTCCACTCTTCACTTCTGCCTCTCGTTTTATTTCTATTTCTATCCTTAGCGGAAGGTCCTTTTAAAAGCAGAAATTGCAAGATCCGCGACACACAGTCTTGCAGACAACCGTTGCGTTATATTATGTTATATTATGACGCACAGAAACAATTAAAACAAAAAAGCGTACGTGTTGCAAATGTAACGATTACGACATTGTGATATCATATTCAAACTTTATTTCATGTATTTTGTACGATAGGAAATTGATAGCGTAACGGAACTTCAAACTTGGCAACCACACACAAGGACATCGAGTTTAATTAGATTAATAACTTGGTGCCTTGGGGCGCTACAAATGTAGCTTAGGAGTAATGTTCTAGATAGGTTTTGTATTACGCAGAATAGATGGAAGTTGGCAAGATTCTTGACGTCAGATGCGAAACACAAAACTGAATTCAATCCTAAAATGCTAAAAACACGAAAACAGGAATTATACGTATAAATTCAATAAAACTTCTATTGAATAATTGCGGTATTACTGGCTTTGGTATGATATCAAACCTTTCAAGATAACAATTTTATAATTACAGTAATGATAATACAATATTAGCATATTGGTATAGCAATAATCTTAATAATCATCGGCTATTTAATTAATGTAATAAGAAATTCAGAACAATTTGAATTCTTCAAACGTATAATGAATGATACATTAAGACGGCATTGTCATGTAGAGTGCGATTTTAAAGGAGACGACGCAACATTACAAATTTTCTACATTGGAAATTGTCAAAATTCTTTAATTCTTTTACACATTTTCACATTAACAACAACTTTCATTTACACAATTTTTAATTTTGTGCTTTAATATTTTCGTAGTTTTGAAAAATTCACAGCACAGCAGTTTTATGGATATTCAACTTCCGCCAACAGATGTCACCACGTTACCGAACCGAAAAATATAATCTTCAAGTTTGTATATTACTTTTCCTATCAACTAATGTTATTTAAATCTAAATTAACTGGAAACTCTTGACGCATTAAGGATCCCACAGGTCAACGCGAAACATTCAACGGCGGCGAAATTACTGGCAATAAATATAAAAAAAAAAATGCCTAAATTTTACGCAGTAGGTAGCTCAGAAGATAGAGGGAAGTGCGTACATAATAACGCAATTTGTTGCAACGCGATATCTCAATTAGTTCCTGAGATATAGGGCTTCAAAGTTTGTATAGCGGCCGGCGCGTACGAGGGTAATCCCGAACGGGCCGCAGACTTTTTTCCAGGAAATTCATATACGCATTTCCAGGAATAGTAAAGGGTTAGACGTAAACAATGACCACGTGACCGCTACGCTAGACACTCGCTGTCTGGGTCCAAGCGTGCGGCGGCAGCGAATTTCTAGAAAAATTACGTTTGTCTTTACACGATGATATCTCAGGAACGGATAAAGATATCGATGTAAATCAAAAACCGAATTAAAGGGGAAGATTTCTACTTTCTTACGAATCTAACCTTATACCGAAATTCGTAACAGGACTTTGTTGGCAGCCCTTTGAACTTTTCGTAATTTTAATACGCGTTTCTTATGCAGTTTAACATAAATTTTGTGTTAACAAAAACAAAAAAATAATAACTTTGACTCAATTCTACTACCAGCGTTAAAAAACAGTCTACTGAAGATGTATATCAAGTCTGAGCTCAATCGGCCAATTGGTTATTGAGATATCGTGGTTGCCGATTTGAAAAACATAGTTTTGAGAAAATCAAGTTTAAAGTTTTCGTACAGTTTGGTGAGGTTTAAATGAAGTTACTGATTTTTACTAGTTAATCGACCAACCCGGGTCCATAAATGGTTCCTTTCTCCCTCTGATATAATTGATTTTGGTCAGACAATGTTTCTCTTCTAACAGTCCTAGCTTTTTTTGAGGCTCAGTGTTCCCGACCGTACTTCTTACAATTTTTATAACTCAGCTAATTTCATGAATATCGCTGTACGGTTTTAACAGCCGTATTTACGAAGGTTTGCAGCATAATAAAATCCGTAAAACTCAAATTTAATTTTTTCAAATCTCTACATGACAATACTGCCTTAACGAACCAAGAATGGTACTTCAAAATAATATTTTTATTACGACAGTGTGTCGAGTTTTTAAGTGCAACGAGAGTTCAGGAATAAAACCCGTT
Organism: Stelis phaeoptera; assembly: GCA_943735885.1. Lineage (NCBI taxonomy): Eukaryota > Metazoa > Arthropoda > Insecta > Hymenoptera > Megachilidae > Stelis > Stelis phaeoptera. The sequence goes on along the minus strand of OX030939.1, from coordinate 3,884,342 downwards.
CAAAGATGGATTCACGATCGTCGCCGACTGTTTCACTTTCGAAACAATTACGCGACGAAAGCGGGCGCAACTTTTAACAATGCTTTTCTCTTTACGGCCGTTACACGGCCGCAGTAACGTAGTAAACAAGCACATTTTATGGCTTAGGTTTAAGACAAAAGTTTTTAATGACCGTCAGTGGACCCCTAACTGGATTGCATTAACGCTTTCAGGTGTGTATTGCTACGAGTTAATAGATCTTGTTGAATACACAAGAGACCACCACGGATGCACGCCACTTCTTCGAGCTACGACTCAAAATTGTACTCATCGGGATGAAACGAAACGACGTGCTTCGAAGTTCATCAAGCATCGTCAAAACTTTTCTTACCGAAGCGTACCATTATGTAATTACTCATTGCGAAGGATAATCTTTGTATTCTATTAGATTTTCAATTAAATTCGTGGTCTCAGCCTGTCTCGTACCTGTCGAATTATTTATTAAAAGTATACAAATGATAATTTCCATTTGTAATAATTTTGTAATTCTTCTATGGCAGAATTCGAACAATTTTGGCACGAGATACACGAACGGCAGGATGTAGAATAATAATTAACAGTGCTATGATCTTCAAAAATTGAATTTCAACCTCATTTTTCTCCACTTTCATAGGAACCACTTTGAAAAAAGTGCCTTTTGATTCTTTCTGACAGAAATCGAATATCCCTCGCGAATCTGCTTCAATCGTTCTCGAGTTTAATACCTAATTTCCCGCTGAGAAAGCATAATAGAGAAACGGAGGGGATAAGGAGCGGGGAGAAAAGAATAGCCGGTGTAATAAGAAGAATAACGCGACAGCACAATCAGAATAGAGACAAAGACGGAACGAGATAAGGGCGGGGGGAGGAAAGGATGAAAAGGGACAACGATAAAGGGAGGGCAAGTTCGTCGAGATGTGAAATGGGTTTAATTAATCTCCGCCTAATTGTGTCGGGGACCTGAGATTTCCAGGGACGTATTAATTTATACCACCGAATTATGCAGTCCGACCAGGTGAACGCTTCGGCCATTTCTCAATTGCACGAAACGTTCAAATAATTCAAACTCGATTGTTTGCTTTCGTATTTCTTTCATTTTTTTTTTTACCCTCTCTTTCGTCGTTCGTATCCGTACACCACGTTTTTGGTAGTTGAAGTACGGAATAATTTGTGTAAATGGGTCATGGTTGTGGATTCGAAGTGGTCGAAACGGAGGGAAATGTCAAAAGGTGAAATTGAATCGCTTCGAATTTTCTGTACTTTCCTCTTGAATTGAACTGTACGTTTATGATTGCACGAATCCGGGTAGCGTTTAATATTTTTACACGAGAGGACCGTGATATATCTGCGCTCGGAACGATTGATTAAAAGGATAACGCGTTCGTATTGATGAATGCGATGAAACAAAAGCAGAAAGAATTTATAACGTCATAAATATCGCTTTTCAAAGCTTAGCTTTGATATGTGGAGATAAAGAAATATTATACGATGAATTAAAGAATCCATAAATGCATAAACATTTGTTTTTGTACTGCGCGTATTCAATTATTCAACGATCATAAACAGGAATTTCTAAAGATATAAGCACATAATTATAGAGAAATTTCTTTTTATTTATAAGCTTCAATGAAAATTCAAATTCAATCCGATTAATACGTACATAGTGTAATCTAAATTACAAATTTAAAACCAACAATTTCTAAGTTTCTCTTCCATCAGTATTAATTTTAGTATACTGTGAGAAAAAGAAAACGATACAAAATTTCACCATCAAGTCATAAGTTTACTAATTTTGTTAATATCAAATAATATCAAATATTATAAACCTGTAATATAAATGATCTAATAAAAAGGAACCCACTAACGGGTTGACACACAAGAAAAATAGAATTTTAGAAGTAATATCCTAAATTTCTGCAAATTAATTTAAAACCAAGAATTCTTCCACCAATCGTACAACCCAAGTTTCAAACTGTCATAAGCCAGAATTAAATATTTGTGGAAACATTTATCATTTCACGAACACCTAGCAACATAATCACATAAAAATAGCGATATATTCTATTTTTTGATCCATGAAACCACGAAATATATATTTAACTACTAATTAATAGAAAAACTTAAAGTTTTAAATTCAATCTTCTAGAACTTTTACCACCTAACACCTTCCGGACCCATCAGATCGATCAATAATTCTCTGACGTGTAACTTTTAATCCCTTCTGGCGGGCTTTATACCAAATTCAAAAAGGGGGCTCCACCGGCTTGATCTTAAAATTAATAACCCATCAACCACCCCGAAGAAGCAGCCTCCTCGAACGAGGTAACATTATCATCACAAAGTATATTATATCAAAGCATCGCGTGGTGCGTTCATAAAAATTTCACAGGCGATTTTCAAGGAACCTAGACGAAGGAGAAGGCCCGGGTCGAAGGTGGCCGCTATCGGGTTACACTAAAGACGGTCAAAGACGACCACGTGTCGATTCGTCGTTGGTCGTGTGAGTAAACTTGCGCTCTTATCATGGGCCAGTGTGCAACGAGGAGATAGCGGCTAGCACGTCAAAGAGAATAAGCGATCGATACTTCGATGGTCCCTTTGTCAAGGGATTAGCTCGCGGCTTCTACGTGCATGAACGAGCCCCGAAAGGGAGGAAGACCGGTCAACAGAGACCCCGGACCAGAGAAATCCTTACACCGTCCGTTCGAACTAAGCCCCGACGGACCAGGAACCGTATTACACGGCTGATCCTCGCAAAAATTGTTTCCTTCAAACGGTATCGACAGAAAACGCTAGTCTGCTCCGATCCTGGTTAAGTCAGGACAATCGAAGGGGTGCAAACACTGGTCAGACTCAATTTTATGGGGATAATTAACTTTCTCGGACATAACATTAATGACATTGTTTATAAATGGCGGTAGCTATGATAGTTAACCCTTGGATGACGGACCATGGACAGAGCTCTCAATTTAATCGTCGAACAGCGAAACCTGAGTCAATTTTAATCCAGCTCTAGAAGAAATATAAGTACACGGTAAATAATCTGTTTTCATTCAAAAAATGTCAATGATGAATATCCGTCGCATAACTTATGCGCGTTCAATAAAGCGACACGTCGTCTTACGAAATTGTTTCCGCGTCTTTACACCGTTCCAAGTACAAAAGCAGCCCGTGGAAATGAATTCCGCCACTTTTAATATCCTGGCAACATGCAAACGGCGCGGCGCGGCGCGGCAAGTATCCGGCAAGGAATGAAGTTAACCTAACAATGCGCTCGTCCCGTTATATCGCGATGAAGGTACCCGCGGGTTTAATGGAACGAAGAAACGCCGTCTCGAATTATTCCTTCGTTTCATTTTTGCTCTTCGTTTCGAAGATCCATCGCGAAACAACGTGTATTTAATTAAACTATCAAACGATTTCGCTACAACGATCCGCATACCATATACACGCTGTCTTTTTCCAATAAAAAAAATTTCATTTCAATTTCTAAAATCTTCCAAATCCAAATAAAACAAAATTTAATTCGATTGGATGATTAGTTTTTAAAATAAAAATTTCCGAATGCCGTCTGTATTCACGAAAAGGTTAGAAAATTCAAAGATCTGTATTTTTTAAACATAAACTCGAACACCAGCAAAATGATGACTTAAATTCACCCTAATTTTAAGTGTACTATATTATATTTCAATTTGAACGAAATCCCTAACAGCGCCATTGAATACGGATCAATTTGACACTGAATGACCTTACAAGTACGTGTTCATTAATTTTGATCGCCGAGTGATGTTCAATCGAGTATCTGCGCCGTAATCGGTTTAGTTTAATACCCTGTTTCTGATTGAGTTATCAGAAACACGGGAAACTGGAAAACTATGTGCAGAAATTGAATTCTCTGTACACGGCAGGAGATGTAACAAGCAGCGACTATAGAATTTATCATCAATATGGTTTCTACACTTGACAATTTTTCGGTGCAAAAATTGAAGTACCTATTTTCAGTCAATGCTACACGCTATATAATGTGAATGCCTTTTCCATTTCCCTTAAACTGTCAGAAATATTTCAATCGTTTACATTCGATTTGCTTTCAATCGAGCACGCCCAACTTACAACAGATCCATGCATACGCTCCCTCCCGAGCCCAAGCAAAATATCAATTTGGAAACAACCCCTTGCCACGTCGTATCAGATTCGATCCTTCAATCGTATTTTCAGCTCGATGTTCCCGAAAACACCTTTATTCCACAGGATGGACGGGGGTTTTGTCCATAGTGCGAAGGATATAACTCGAAGATGAAAGCGGACGATAGGAGGATTGAAAAGGAATGGGGGAATCCCTCGAACATATAATTCCGTGAAATGGAAAAAGGTCCGCACGCTCTTTATTGGCCACAAGAAAGAGACGCGACCACCATCGGCCCACACGGATACACGTTACAATGTTTCCCATTTTTGCCCTAAACTTTCATTTCATAGATGAATCGCTGAGGTTCGCGCTCCAACGACGAACAACAGGACACACCTCTCTTCCAACGTTGTTAAATAAAATTTTCCTTCGTTCTGGCAGGTATTGTTCAAGAACCAATCGATCGTCTGTGTTTGTTGTTTGACAGGTATGTGCTTCGAATTTGTTTGTTGGTTTATTTTGAACTAGAACTGTTTACATGGTGAAGACAGATGAAATTTAAACGCACGCTGATCTGGTTATGAACGATGAAAATTCGTAATTCTGTTGTTATTTGCGTATCCGGGTACCTTCGGTCTGTGCCAAGATCTTCAACAATTTCTCTTTGTGTTTTATTTCATTCCGGTAATCTCTGATAAAAGATGGTCATATAAAATGAGTTATGACTTCTGCGATTAACAATAGTTTCTGTGGGTTTGTTTTGTCTTCGATTTCATTATGTCATAATGGAAATAAAGATCAAATAATAGTTATTGAACAGCACGATAAAATGCATGACATATTAAAAATGTCTTAAAGTATACAAACGAATGGTCTGCAATAATCTTACAAAGTTCTGGATACATACACGACAAACATTTCAAACATCGATCAATCTATAAACGAGTACAGCCGTTGTTTTAAAGACCTTCTCGATTCATTTTTCTGTGCATATGAAAGGAGGACAGGCGTTAACGTATCACGGCCCACCCACGCCTATTTCAAACAAATCAACGGGTCTCTATCGGTCGTAAAGACCGCTCGTTCGTTCGTTATTAACTCGGCAAACACCGAGTATCACGGAAGACCAATATTTTACACCGAGAATACTCTGCGGGACGTCGATCGTATCCGTTTCGAGTTTGCTTTTCAACGTCCGATCCTTCATCGTCGATGTCTATTTACACCCCTTCTATCCTGTTCAATTTCGAATTATTGTACAACGTTTCGTTCGTAATGATCGACAGAACTTGCTGTCTCTCGGTAAGGGAACATAACGTGGAACGAAGTCAAGATAAAAAAAAAACTGGTGGTTTTAATCAGTCGAATTTTCAGAACCAATATAGTCACTTTAAGTTAAGAAGTGAAAGAAAAAGAAACAACTATTCGTGTTTTCAAAATGAGTTTATAGGAATTAATTATCTAATTACAAATATTCATATTAAGTTACTATTAAAATATTGGGAAAAGTATATAAAATATTTGTTAAAAATAAAAACTCCTATGCCTTCTACAAAAACCTATATGTATAAAGTTCCAAATAGCCAGCGGCGCTTCTACAGTGACATAAACATCAATTGTTTGTAAACTAACAAGCAGAATAAACATACAGCAATACCTCGCATAGTCCGGTTTGAAAAAATCTTTTCTTAAAAAACAAAATTCCCACTAAAAAGTTTTTCTTTAAAAAAATCCTAAAAAAATTAATACATACCTAAAATTATTTTCATACGCTTTATAAAACACATATATGTAAAACAAAACCGTATTACATTGTATGTGTTGCTGGGGTCTGGCGAATTAAGTTCTGAACTATATTAACAAATAACAATTGCCAGAAAATAATCGATAAGAAGTTATCTTCGACAGCTTCATCCACGTTTCCTCAGTTTCGATCATGGCTTCGAACGTCAATCGTAAAAGCAAATATATCCAATTATATTCGAGTCCCATCGTCTTCCAGTCACCATATACCTGTACATCCACCTGTGTATGTATGCATGTATGTATGGACACGTGTATACTACCGTGTATGTATACATGTATGTATGGACACGTATTCCTACCAGAGGAACCAAATGCGGAGGCGGTCGATCATTTTCGACTGGAGAAGTTCGAGTGCCTTCGCAGTTCCGAGAGCTGGATTAACGAGTTTCCTCAAAGCGGTTCCCAACGCACAGAAGCAAAAGGGAGAACAAGGGTGGAGGGACCGAGCACTGTCAGAGATTCCTGGGGAATGACAAAGTCTCGAGACGATCGTTAAATCCATTCGTAACTCGGGGAAACTGGTGGCTTTGACTGATGGGAGACGTCGTGGTTAAAACAAATCACCTTTGTCGCTAATACCTCGAAGATGTTATATTCCTTCGTTTGTTCGACGGGAAAAGGGAGGCTCGGTTTGCGTTCAACGGTGAAAGCTATTGCTTGCGATTCGATCATTTTAATTTCTTGCCCTGTACGACCGACAGGGGAAATCTTTGTGCTAGGAAATGTTACTTTTCAGCCCGAAATGTTGAAACCGAGCCGATTTAACGTGGGAGAAAATTGAATTTATAGGATTGGTAACCATGTTGAGTCAGATCTTGGTAAAGTCGTACTTCATAATCCACTCCAAGAATGAATTTACTAAAAGTTGAATTTATTTAAAGCAACGTAGGTGAATATTATATCTGGTGATGTTTGTTACGTTTGCCTGGCACGTTTAGATTAAAAAAAGAATTGCTACACGTTACCGTTTTATATTATGAATAATTAGAAATGGTAAGGTTCTTAAAAGTTTGTATTTGATAGCTCTAACTGGAACAATTTTATAACATTCTACAATAATTTAGAAATTATTGATAACTAATTCATAAAACAACGTATAATCATTATTTTGTATAACTGTATGTATGTGATATATGATAGATGACTAAACCATGGGATCTGCTTAACAAGAAAACAATACTTTAAAGCACGCATAGAAAACATTTAAATTTAATGAAAGATATTTTGAGAGATTCTATAAAGTATAAAAAAATATTCCATTTTCAGAACATTTTAGTAAACAGTTACCTTTATTTTAAACATACTTCTTTTATTAACTCTTTCATATTCATCACAGTGAATATGACCGTATATAGTCAGACACGTTTGAAGAAGCATTACCAGGAAGTGAGTCATTTAATTTACTCAATACCAGTCTAATTTTCCTATTTCTAATTCCATTTTTCATTTAATGTTTATTTGACGAAACGAAGTATCTAATTTTAACAACTAGGGACCATAAAATTATTTTAAGGAAACATATTTAAATCTAATTCACAAATGTGACTAATCGTCATACATCGAACAATTATTAGCCAAAATCGTTTTATCACCATCCGTGCATGAAGCTATCTCGTCCTGAAGTTTCCGACCCATGCAGAAACTACTTACTTCCGAACTACTCCACTTTATTATTGCACTCTACTTCACTGTACTTCATTCTCTACTTTGCACGACGCTAGTGGGCCAAACTTTCGAACAGTGCCTCCCAAAGATTTCCACCTACATGCGGTTCATTATGTTCCTTTACCTGCCCCAAAACAAATAAAAGTCCTTTAACCCTTTCAATCAGAAGGAAATGTATTGTATACGTCTAGAAAAATGAAAGCTTATGTATAAAGGATACCATAAAGTATAGTATTTTTAAATTTATAATGAATAGAAGATTTCGAAATTGAAATACGAAATATAATATTCTGAAGCTATTGAATTCCTATAAATATATTTAGTATTTAAAAGTTCTCAGGTTTCTAAAAATATAATATTTCTGTCTTTAATTTCTATAAACTTCTGAAAAATACAATTGTAGCGAATAGGTTAATATTTTACAATATATCGCTTAATTCTCCATACGTAAGCAACTAAAAATTGAAAGTCGAACACCTAATCTTCAATTACTCCTAATTCAAAAACAAAGCCGCGTATTGCAAAGTGGCAAATGGAATTTTTACTTGTTTCGGCACGCAGAATCTGCGATTCACGAATTGTGCGCCTATTTCACATCCTGATCAGCCTATCGCCACTTGTTGCTACACACGGCGGCATGCCTCGAATACCTGTTCAGACGCGAGAAACCGCGAACGTTTCTACCTGTGTCCATCCCCCTTCCTCCTGTTCTGAACATCATCCGATTCCATTCTCCCCGCATCTCGAATCTCTCGACCCTGTCGAGCTCTTCGTGCACTTTTGGCCAGATTCCAGACCACCGAACCCACCGTTCTATGGGCAATTATACGTATTGTTATCTTGCCAGTAATCGTCGGGTATTTTTGGATAATTAGGCTCCGGTTGCTGACGTGGCGTGAATGATATGTGGATAACGTACGTTGGATTGCGTCACAATTCTCGGAACGATTTTATGGAAAGTTCTCGAGCGGATCGTGCACGAGAGAGCCGGTTTGTTCGAGGGCGATTCAAGTTGGGAACTCGGGATCGTACTTGGGGGATAATTTGTCTCAGTCAACGCTAGCGTTTCCGTTGTAAATGGACCGAATCGAGGTGTTTTTTTTTTTTATTTCGAACGCGGGATATTCTCGGTCGACGTTCGACCGATCCTGGGCGTTTCGAGCTTGGATGTAGGTTAAGAGTGATTTTTCGTCAACGATGGCACGGTTTAGTGGATCAAGAATGAAATAAGAAGGGAGGAAATAGAATCTTATAAAGGATCCTTAGTTTTGCATCTGTCGAGGTTTTTTTTCAGTGACACACCATTCTAAGTAGTCATTTTATTTCTAATAAATTTAACATGTAACTTTTATGATATTTGATACTTTCAATTGGACAAACTTTTAGCTTTCAAGTAGTCAGCAATCTTACTTTTAATTACCTAATTAAGATCTAATGAAATTTTATGAGCCGCTCAAATATGAGTGACACGACACTTAAACTGTTAAAATTTCTTGGGCACATAATCGATATTGGCATGTTAATAATATGCAACAATGCTCCTAGAAAGAATTTCCAGACTAAAATAAAAGTGTCTAAAACAGTACACAGAAAAATATGCAAATGTTCGCCAGAATCAAAATCTCTCCTTGCAAAATCCTTTTCTTTCCTCAAATCATGCCCAAATGATCACACTTCCAAAAATCAATTTACCAAACAATCGAGCGTTATCTTCGATCGTTTTCTTCGATAACGACTACTCGCCAACGGTTGACACTATCGTGGTTCGATGCCAAAAAGATGAGATATCAAAAGGAATCGGATTTTGCACCGTTTTCCAGCGTAAATGGTCCCGTTTCGCAGTCAAGAGAAATACCGGATAGGCAGGGGAGGGAAATGGATAACGGGCTAACCGGCACAGAGAATCGCGAGAAACATAGGAAAGACTTGCGAGTAATATCTGGGTGTACACGTACAGCCAGGCAAGGCACCTCTGCACTTGGCGTGAAAGGCTGTTAGCATAGGAATGGTTTGCCCTCGAGTGGAGTGGTCCATTGTCGGGTCAGCCGTTCGCAGAAGTGCCATCGGCCTCCGAGTGTCGTATATACCGAGAAAGAACACCTCCAGCAACGGCACCCAGTCTCCGTCGTATCGGGACAACAATGGATGAGCACTGGGTCCCAGGCGCCAGCTGGATTTTCGTTGTTACACAACCATCTCCCCATTGTCCTGGCTGTTTGCGCTTTGCCGCGCCCGTGCACGGCCACCTTTCAACACGCCCACGTTTCTTTCAACGAGCTCCCACCCTCTTCTCCTTATGCCGGGAAAACGGTTATCCTTCACGGTTTAAAAGTCGCCGTTCAGGATTTTTGTTCAACCACTTGGCTTTACCGTGGAAATGTACACAACCGTCCATAAGTACTACGATACTTTGGCGTTAGACAGTTATCGAGGGGTTGTTTAATTATTTTTTTGTAATCGTAGCAGTTGTAGCAGTGTAATCATTAATCCTCGTATGATTTTATAATTATAATTTGCCGATTCAGAATATAATTTTGAATTTAAATTTCCTTACACAAACAAATTAAATTTCTTTTCTGTTCAAGTTAAGGGTGGGCATTTGTTGAGGAACAGGGGTCATACCATTTCTGGTCATGAATTGTCGTACAGACAGGGCTGTTGTCATGACGGAGAAGCCAGAAAAAAACGACGATCCAATAAAAATTTAATCTAAATATAAACGTACATACAGTATCACGATATATACCTATAAAAGGTTAATTTGAGTCATAACAGCAAAAATAATAACTTTACGAAAAAAATGTATATAACTTATTTCGTAGTGCTTTTCAAGAGCTTTATTTTTTGCTTGAAACTTTTTTCCCTAAAATCAATATTTTTGAAGGTATACAATAAAAACGTTTCAAACTTTGAAGGGGAGTGGGAGGCAAACGAAGCTTTATTGCCAAAAATCCTCTTAGGCATTTTATTCTCTAATCAGGTATAATCTTTGGTTAAAATTTCATCCAAATTGGGGGTAACCCTTTTTCGGAAGTCTATTCAACGCTTCTATCATATTGAATACGTGTTATATCGTGATATACGTATCTTCGTGTGAACGAGCTCTAACACGTACTGAAAATAAGTCAATTATTTATTCATCGGTAAGATGGTATGATCGCACACGAGCAGAAATAAACGAATATACACGCAATCAGTCAAACGGACTGGTCAAGGAAACGAAGAACAAACAAGCATCTGTTTTGACGATAAAATTGTTCTTCCGGTTCGTGGCAGTCTGCGCGTTAAGTGGGCAGACGTCTATCGCAACCCCCCCAAGGCTATTTCCGCGTCACCGTTCAGCGGAAACTTCGTACGCTTCGACCCGCGCGCCGTTTATCCTTCGTTCCGAACGGAGAATTCTTCGCCGTCGTATAATAAACTGTCCCCTTCCGGCGTGTTTCGGTCTTTTTCCATCGTGCCGTAAACACGGCGGATAAAACAATAAAATTATGGAGCGGAGCCAAACGAAACCGCTCGCGACGTTTTCTCTTGCACATCCTTCTCCATCCCCGCTTGGCCACGCTCCTATTCCGCTCAACCGCTCTTGTCTCTCGCGAAGCACGCCACATTTCGCGCGCTACGCGACGACGTAGCCGCGCCGTTTTATTGCCGGGTAACATCGGGAAATAAGCCAACGCGGAAAATTACGCGGAATCCTAGCAACAGCTGTACTCCTCTCTTCTTCACTTCTGACACATTTGTACTTGAATGTTTGTGTGAATGATTATTTATTTAATTCGAGACGGAAGATTTTTTGCAAGGCGAACCTCTAACGTCGATATTTTTCAATTTTAACTTAGAATTTCATTACGATTTCGAAATTATAAGTATCACTAAACAAATATACTCGGAAAATATATTTAAGAGCCAGGGTTAATGAACTGCGAATGCGTCTCGCAATAAATTAAAAATAAAGTCTTAGAAGTTTATTTTGATTTAAATACTCTCATAGCAGGTGATATTAATCATATCTCAAAGAAAATTGGAGCAAAAGTAGAAATAAGCTAATATGTACAGACGCTCCCCCCTGGCCGGCACAATAATTGATTTTTCCCCTTAAAAAGTAGAGAAACAACATGTAATTGTGTTCGACACAAAGATTATACTTCATACTTTTTAAGGAAAATAATAGTAGAAGAACACGGAAAGAAAGACAAGAAATAATCTGGAAAACAACGTCGCTAGAAAATCGTGTAACAGTGAAATATCATTGTAAAGCACGTGGCAGACAGGAAGCAAATCGAAAGACTACTGAATCTTACTCTTTCTCAGGAACAAGCCCGGGTATCGGTTATCGACAAGTGTGCCTCGTCTTCGCTGGAACTTGCCTATCGATCACTTTGTCTGCCTTATCCTCGTGTTCTACTACTGGCGACACTCGCTACCGTCGCCTCTATCATTGCCGTTATCTTTTCCCGGTGCCAGCATCGCTATAACCATTGCAGACAGATAGCGTCCCGACTCGTATGTCACTATTACCGGTGCCATTTCTCTTTTCGAATCTCCTTTGCACCTTTTCACAACCTCTTTCAGCTTCTATGGCGACTGACGGACGGACAGGGATCGTGAAATTCTGTTTTTCCACGTTCCGACTCGAATTGATCAAAGCGCCATTCGACGTGCGTAATGAATCGTGTAACGGGTATAGAAAAGATAAAAAGATGGCGAAGAAACGGAAAGAAAATAATCATCGAAAGACGTACAGATGGGGTGACTACATTTTCGAAATCGAAGGTCCGACTTCGAGTTTTAGTTTACTGCGTTCTTTTGACGAGTGCATTATTGAAAAAATAACAAAAATTTTTATCTTTTGTTTAAACATTCGCTTATTACAAAATGCATTAATAATTAATGTATCGAAATACATTTTTTTCCCACAAATACAATATATTTTGTAAGTTTCATGGTTTCTTCACATTTCCTGAAAATGTTGTTAAAAAATAATGTCTTTTGCGAGAAATACATTAATTTTCTCGTAAATATTCTCTTAATTTTCTCTATTAACTTCAATTTTCCTCTGAAAGAGCCAGACGGTTAAGTGTTAATATCTAAGATATTTTAAGTTTTAGTTTTAAGGTCGAAACAATATGAAATCAAATCACTGCACTGATACGTTATCACCAAAAATTTACAAAATTTAACACACGATGGATTTCAACGGCACAGTCACCAGAAAAATTCATATTCCGAGCACAGAAATATTCGAAACAACATTTCTCCGATTCAGCACTTTCTTATACTACAATTCTTGTCTTCCCTTTTCTTTCTGTCGTATTAACGTCGATGTTCAACGTTTTCCAAGGACTACGACACAGTAAGCAACACGCGCGCGCGCGCGTTATAAAATTAATTACAGCCGCGTCGCGAGAGATCATTAAAATTTCTACGAACAAATAGAGGGTTGGAAGAGCGAGGAGAGAGCGAAATGAAACTTCCACCCGTGAAACACTTAACGCGAGCAAAAATATTTCTCCAGAATTCCGTCGCTACAACGATAAGTAGAGGGGGAGAAATAGAGGGGAACGTTGAAAAAAAAAAAAAAGCTTGAGCGCGTTCGTCGAGCTTTTTACCAGCGCGAGAAAATTCATTCGCATGGAAACGGGGGCGGTATCCGAGCCGTCAGACCCCGTCGTCCGGTGTTTGAGCACGAAACACTAATTATAAACTTTCTTTATTACAGAGCGATATAGTTCACGGCAATGTTTGAGTTTATTATGACAACGGAAAGTGATTTCACCTGATCGATCCTCGGCGAGGGATTTTATCACCGCGAGAAATTCGCGAGCAGCTTGCAATCACGGGGGTGTACGATAAATAAACTTGGTTCGATTAAATGCTAACGATGGAATTAAAAATTGTTGGCGTTTCTGTGAGAACAAAACAGAAATAAAAATAATTTCATTCAGGCTTTTGTGCTCTGTGGAAAAATAGAAAAATTTATGGAAAAATATTCATAGTGCAACTAATTTTGATCCCTAATTTTTAAACAGAAGAGTTGGCGACCTAGAACTGTAATTTTAATTGAAGGTTAGGAATTCTTGGTATTCATAAGGGAGAACACTGGGAGAAATTCTAAACCACCAAGTGGAATTTAGCTAAAGAAAATGTATAAATCTCCGAGCGAGAGTGCTGGAAAAATGAGCCGCGAGTCGCCGACTATCCGGACGAATTTCAATTAACCAGTTTATATTGGTATTTATTCAAAAAGAATATCCAAATATTTATACAAGACGTTAAATGGTAGTAAAGAGCTCAAAGTAAATTTATTCTGCTATAAAACCATATTCATCAAGAATTGTAAAGTATAAATTCGTACAATGAATCACTTTATTTATACGTTCGATAAACGTGTAACATTTTACTTGTAGCGCGATTCTCAGCATATCAATTTACGTACACACAACGATGATTTTTAATGAAAAGTTATGGATGCAATGTTTCAATTTTCTTCGTCCAGCCTGTCATTTAAACGATTTAATTGCTGAATAAAATCGTGAGCCATGGGGGCTTGATATCATCGAACGACAGCGGCCGAACACGAGAAACGGAACAATGATAAAGCACATGCGATCGAGGAATAAAAAATACATGGTACAATCGCAAGCATGGCAGGACGATGCGTAATTGAGTCGCGTGAATCGCAGAGAATTGATTACGCCACGCTTTCCTTCTCTTTTTTGTTCGGATCTTTCCATTCCCGTTTTCGCTCTCTTTCAATCCGAGCGGAAAAAAATATATATATATACAGCCGCGAGCCTGCGATGTCTCTGCAAATCTTTGTGACATTTTCATTAACCCCCTACACGAACACTCTCGGGGAACGGTCACGTGAAACAGAATAAAAGAGTCGGAAAAGAAAGCCTCAAACTGTCGCGAAGAATAATTAAATACTTATGGAAATTAGCGTCTCCGTTATACACCATCGTTTGCAAAGTATCTGAATATAATTCCTTATTTTTAAAAGAATTTCATCCTTTTTATATAGACAAAGTTACAAGTCTTGTTGTTATTGTTTATTCGTGAAATAGACATATTTTTTGCAATAATATATCTTGCTTTGTTTCTGCAGTAATGACTTTTGCTATGTGCAAAATGTTTAAAACTAACTAAGAATAATGATTTATATCATTACTATCACAAAATTTGGAAAATTAATAAAAAAAAATGTTTGAAAGTGTTAGGGAGGATGCTACAATAAAATTGAAGCTCACAAATTGATATTTAATATTCCGTATTATCAATTTTTAAATTTAGTTAGTCAAATAAAGAGCCACGCAAACTTGGAATAGAATTAATATTATATTAACATACTGAAATCATAAATTCGCAAATTAATCCGTTGCGTCCTTAATAATTAGTGCCTTAACGTGTCTGATCGTCTATATGCCCATTTTCACAGCAACATGTCGAACAAAACAGCGTGATGAAAACATTCGTGTCACGCGAAGATTGTCCAGATTTATCAAGTCGTGATATACGAAAAACCGTGTTATAACATAACTAAACATACGAAATAGAATCCAAAAGATTATAAATATAAACGTTGGAACGATTTCACAATCAAATAACAAAAACTGACCGTTTTAAAGTAATTTTGGATCTGTTATCTTTATTTTACGAATACCACGGTATCAAATTGGTCTGGTCATGTTTGACCTGTTCTACTCGCGCGTCTTTGAAGCGGACCATCGTCGGCGAATCTCCTTTAAAATTAACGATGCGCTCGTTTAGATCTCGAGCCTGGTAATGATCGTCTAAATGGGCAAACCTGTTGAAACAGCAGTACACGAACGTCCACTCGTTTCGTCTCACATCGTGGTCCATTTGTTTGTTTGAAATTAATACGACGGGACGCGGATTAACGATCGCTCGCGAGGCAACACGGCCGGTAAATGAGTTTCAAACGGTGCTCTCCTGTCTTGACGTGCTTTTATCCGTGTGCTAAATTGAACGTGTCGCACCATTGTCTCCAGTCCGTTTGCTCGACCATTGTAATTCAACGAGGGTCTGTTAAGCATCTTTGTCGACGAATTACTTATTCAGTTACGTGTAACGATAGTCAAAAGTATTTTTATCTATAAACTTTAAAATTTCTAGAAAATTCGTTAACACGATAATTGCCACCACGAAGATGAAAATTCTGGTATATACTATCAAACCATATTAAAAATGATGAATTCCAAATTTCTTATGCTAAATTACAAAATTTATTAAATTGGTATTTGATAAAAATATGGTTCAAGGTTCTAGAAAAATGATCACAGTTACTTGATTAACAGCAGAATAAAAGAAGAAAATTGCAAACAATTTTAATTACGTTTATCCTTTATTATATACCGCGTAAATGACCGGTCAATTTATGTCGTCATCTTCGGCCGTGTATTTCTTTTTTTAATGAAATTTTCCGCTCTACACTGCCATTAGCTACATATATTCGCCGCGACCGAAGTTCTCGTTTTAACAATCTTTTCAAGTTGAGCCGGTATTTTACATGCACGCACGAGGAAAGAGTGTCGTGAGATGAATTTCGACTGAATTTCTTTGAGCAAGAGGAACGGTGTATTCTACAACGACCCGCCGAAAGAAATGCAATTTAACGCTTTTGTAAGTTACATTGACACAGGTGTTTCTAATAAAACGTGGACATGAATCCGGCATAATGTCGCGAGAATCTCAAGAATACCGTAATGAGAATCGTACTTCATAAAGGAAAGAATTTAATGTACCCCGCCAGCAGCCACGTGAAATGTGAATCTAAAATGGAAAATGTATGTAACTTTTCCCGACAACCGGTACGCATTTTATGTGATTTAATTTCCTCCACGTTGTTCCCGGACCTTTTTGCTCCGAGGGTAACATGCAAATTTTTCAACGTTCCGAGCGTTAAAACTGAAGAATTTGTTCTGATACGACACAGAGGTACAATAATTTCAATTTTGTCGAACATTATCTCTAATACATATTCGGAGCTACTAAAAAAAAAAAAAAAACAGAGACCAATTTATTCAAAATTAAATTCGTGATCTTTCCAAGAATTTTCCTTTAAAATTTTAAGATTATTCGTTTTAAACGATATTTGCTCGGGTAAGAATGAAATTTTTCAATCCTCGTTCGCAAAATTTTGTAAGATAAGATATGCGAAGGTTTCGAATTCAATTGTAAACTTAAATTATAGCAGTTCAATAGCAGTTCGATGCCGTAAAAGACGAGCGTTAAATTTTCCCGAACTACTTTGGGTATAATTGATTCACACATATCAGATAATTACACCACTCGGCTGTACGACCTTATTAATGCCATTCGCTGGGAACATTCAGTGACCTGAATCGATATTGGCCACGATTTCGAGACCGATATACCCTGCATAAAGTAACTTCTAAGATAAATTACGAGCACCGTCGTTAATCTTGCGTAATCAACTCCGTTTGCGATTCATTTTTCTCGCTAAACTACTAACTATCGTCTGCTTGGAACTTCCGACGTACGAAAACGTACGTCAGAAAACGTTATTTTATTCCTCATTTCGACAAATCGAAATTTATTCAAAATGACAGTTTCAACATTTCGGTATAATTTAAAAAAAATTCCTATATCTTCAAGTATGTACAAATAATTTTTGGAATAACTGTGTTTAAATTTCTTCCATTTGCTGTTCGAGTAAATAAAAATTCCCGAACACGAATCGATGAACGTACAATTTCCCAAGTGTGCCTCGAAGAAGCATCGAAATTTTTCCGATGAAACCGGCTATTCCCCCTCGGTTTCGCCGTTATACCCGTCAATACGATTTAACTCACAAACGAGTACGTCCCCGTGAGACGAGCATCGCCGAGAATACCTAATTACACGGCATTTCGGTGGACGATTTCGTCGGTGATGGATGCAGCGCATTGATATGCAGCCGCGAGCGAGAAGTAAATTGATCGAGACGAGCGACGGTTGAAATTCGACCATAGACCAGTCTCCGGTTCCGGCTTTCTCTATGACGTCCACAGTTTCTATTATGCACCGCGACGCGTTTCGCATCGTGCACGGAGACGCGTGTACAGTGCCGTTCAAAAACTCGGGACATGCACCAGGTTTGATAAAAAAAGTTTGAGGGGATCATATATAAATCATTAATTACTGATACTAACGTTCAAATAATCTCTATAACTTTGAAACTTTACTTTCAGATTACTCTTTATTCGAACGTTTTATTATATGAACAGAATGTTTCTTATTAAACGTGATCTTTTCGTAATTTAGCAAACAGAACATATGGAATCCATGGGTATGTAAATGGACCACCAATTATCTAGATTACTGATATCACTTTGACACCAGAATAGTGGTTGTTCTGTTATTCGAAAAATTAATTCTGATAATACATAATAAACAAACATAATAATACATAATAAACAATTTAGCAAACATATGGAATCTGATATCACTTTGACACCAGAATAGTGGTTGTTCTATTATTCGAAAAATTAATTCTGATAATACATGAGAAACAAACACCAGAATTAAGTTCAGCTACTTCTATAATTTCTTGATTACTATCTATCGCATGACTGAACAACAGCTTACGAAGTTTAGTTTAAAAACCAAAATAATTGTCACAAATGGTCAGAAATTAAAAATTTTCTAGTTCAACCAACCTTCTACCAAAGTAGTACTATGTACATAAACTTTGAACGGCATTGTATACGCGGAGTTGGAAGAGGATGAGAGACGGCAATTTGAGCGAAGCACACGCACGCATGCGACGATGAATTTTTATCAGCCCCGTCGTATCAAGCACCGGGGTGGGGATTAGCCGGCTAAATGGAATAATTTTCTCCAATTAGACGTAGGACGATCGAATTGCAAAGCGTTCGTTGGAACTTTCTGAAGCGAAAGGGTTTCATTTTGATAGCAGTCGGTACGAGAATCTGGTGCTACGGAGAATCCGGTGATCCGTATCTGTTACAGGCTATCCATTAACGCGAAGAACACATAGAACTGATATTTGACTTTCGTGAAATTTATAACCGGATCGAAGGTCGAACGAAACTTTGACGTATTACGCTGAACTGACATGAAAATTCAACACCAGACGAACTACAACTTTGTTACTTTCACGTTGTATCGAGCTTGTTCAAACAGGGTAGCTATCAGACACATTACAATCGATGTACTGAACAGTCTGTTTTGAAACAACTGTTAACGGAGAATTGAAATAGGATGGTTGGTAGAATCGAATTTCTACGAAGACAAATAATGTTTTGAAATACTGCAAAATATTATTTATGGTATGGAAAAAGTATCTAAAATCCTGTTTTAAGAAGTTAAATATATTTAGTGAGTTTGCATCTTACACAAAACAGGCGAGGAAATTGATTGGTGGACAGCGACAGGTGGAAATAAAATAAAATAATTATTTTAGTTAAAAATCCTTGATTATGAAATATATTGTGAAAACTGTAAGGAACCAACAGTTGGGGTATAAAGGTATAAAATCCTTAAAAAATGGGAAAATACAATATTTGACAGAATAATATTTCATCAAGTGATTCTCATGAAAGTATATTTAAACTGACAGTGCAAAAATGAATTAATTTCAATCTTAACACATTATCAACCGCTCTCATGTCAGATAAAGTAAAAACCACTGTCATTTTATACCTTAATCTAGTTTCGTTTTTCCCTTCAATATAACACATTTAATTCTCAATATTTAAACCAGGTTATAAATAAATAATAACCAAAGCTTAGTTAACCAGTCAATAAACGAAGGTGTCGAAAAGCTTGCTAACAGAATAGGTAAAGTGTTCAAGTAATTATATCTTTCGAGAACCTATTTTTCTAAATTTTTAACCCTTCACCGTTCGTGAAATCGCAGTATCTCCAGATCAATAATATCCTAACCAAAATAATTTGCTTCGTTGCAATCGAGAAGAAGACTCGGCCGGCGTTCGAGTTCTCCCGAAATCCCACCAAATCCTCGTAATCCGCAATAAATTCCCTCCCGTTGGCCCCGTTTTTCTAATCGAACTTCCACTTCCGCCACGATTTCGCTCTATTCGCTGAGCAAGTACCATTCGTTTGCTCGTGGAATCGAGTCGAAGATGTCGAACCGTTAGGCTTTCGATCCTTTTCGTGGAATTAACAGCCGACCGGGATAACGACGGTCGTTCCATCCTGCGCGTGTGCACGGCAAAGTTTCCGGAAATGAGCGGTTGCACGGATGACCGGAGCATCCTGGCGAAACGATACGATAACGACGCTCGTTTCGCCACGCCACACGGCCCGACGCGAGGAACAATCGCGCCGAATGTCTGCCTCGGACAAATGGCGCGAGTTACGATGTACCGCTAATTTTTCTGTGTCCCTGAATGGGAGGCGATTTTTCCTGCACCTTCTCTCCCGTGGCGGGGAAAATATTGCGGTGAATTTTAAGCCGCATTTTCGTGGATTAATGGCGGTAACCC
This sequence comes from Stelis phaeoptera, assembly GCA_943735885.1. Lineage (NCBI taxonomy): Eukaryota > Metazoa > Arthropoda > Insecta > Hymenoptera > Megachilidae > Stelis > Stelis phaeoptera. The sequence continues at coordinate 3,864,227 of OX030939.1, read as the reverse complement.
CGGGGATCAATCATCCTTATTGGATCCTCGTCGGGAAACTGCACGCTACAAATTTTACCGTCTTTTGTTCGAAAGGTGCTTTGACATTTTTGGATAATTTTTGCTTCTTATCGTTGAGAGGGGGTGGGGTGTAACCACGGTGGAATTATTGCGATATATCAATTTCATTTGTATCACTAATTTTGACCAACCCTGTACAGCGTCTGACAAAAATAAATAATATATATAATAAAACCTTCAGATGAAATAAAAGATACATAATCATTAACACTAGAACTACCAAAGGGGTGAAAATGACTTGTTTCAGATTTATTATTTTAAGTTTGTGTCGAAATATACGTTGGCCTGTTATCAAGCTAAAGAATTATTCTATATGTTAGTTTACGTTGCAACCTTTATTTATTTTGCTTTCTATTTTAGGTTCGATTTAAAAGTATGGGTGCATTGAATGTCGGTAGTTCTAGTGTTAAATCTCAGATACTCGAAGAATATATTTATCAAATAAAATATTACTTGGCTCTGTTTTTTATACACGAATGTAAAAGAAAAATTCAAACGGTATACAATCGACATTTACGACTATCGTTTGACTGTTACTTGTAAAAAGGACACTGCAACATTCACTTCGGTCAGGAAAAAAAAAAGAAACACAATGTACGCAATAATGTGTCTGTGCACGATGTGATCCAGTTAAATGGAACACTACATACAAGCATTCGAAAAGTAAGCTTTCTCGTACTAGTAGCCTCGTTCCCCTTTCGTACACACTAACCAACGGCCTTACTATTGCAAATTGCCATCCGGACGTTTTTATTTGGCCATTCTCTCCCCGTAGCATTCGTCCACTCCATCCCCTCGCAATCTAATCGTCGCTAGCCATTTCCAACCTAACGTTACGTTCCAGGATTAAATTTCTACGGGCTGCTCTTCCAGCAACCTACGTTCCCCTTGTATTCGATGTACCTTTCGTTCTCGCACTCATCAAGCATCCATGCACGCTTCGTCATAATGTTAAAACGGAAAATTGTCGACTTTGTTTGGAAATAGTTTATTTGTATCGTTGGAATAATTTTATTGTAAAACGGACGCAAAGGTTGGGAATTCAATTGTTAATCTAATAATTGTGAGTTGATGTTCAAATTCTTGCGACCTACGTAACTTTGAACTCTTTTCAATTCCACGAAGAAGCTTCTAAATGAAATTACGAATGATAGTAACAAAATCAAGCATGTCTGATATTACAGTCCATGGATCTTATAAAAAAGGTAGCAACAAGCACACTAGCATCAGATTTCACGCATCGATTCAAATTGCCTCATCTCGGAAAGGATTTACGGTGTCCCTTGAGAGCCGGTTGGATGCCACTTGTTTCAATACTTAGCCATTTCTGTTCACGTTTGTTTTACAACCCAAACGCCCAAATACCCTGCTTACAATACACGTGATACGAATATAAAAAGACCTAATAATGGGAATCAGGAGTTTACAGCATTCCAACAGGGAATTGGATCTTGAAGAAATTTCCGAATATCAATGGGGATTTGTTATCTTGTTATTATGTTGCGTGTTTTAATCTACAATACGTAGAGCAGACTATTTTTGACCGCGTTGGGAAAAGATGTAAAAAATCTTTGCTATGCGTTGCTGGAAAGAAGAATAGCGGGACGGCAGAGGGACAAAGGGGGATGTTATATGAGTTTGTTTAGTATTTGTCACCGGTTAGCAAATAACAGCGTGTATCGATACGATTGTGTCGAATACGACCAATAGGATCCGCATTCCTTTCACTTGTCTTCTTTCCAGCAACGCACTTAGTTTAACTGACTATATATGGATAATAAATAGCATAAGATACAAAAGGGTTCAAGCTCAGTGCGTGTGGCTCTCATTTTCAAACGCTGAAAAATAGCGCAATAACACGCTAAGTAAAGACTTAAAAGCGTATTAACCCTTTCAAATTATAAAAGCGGATATTGCATTTTTGGGAAATTGAAAACTTCCAAATATTATATTTTTGGAAACGTAGAAAGATTGGAATATTATATTTTTGGAAATCGTTAATACGTATTTTACCTTACCATTGACAATATACCGTAAATATATATCCGAGGGTTAAACGAAGCCTGTCACACACTTTTGTCACGATTATTAAAATAGTGTTTATCCAGCAACCTCTACCATTCCATGCCTCTCAATCCTGTACGCAGCAGCTGGTTACGCAGCTACTTTTCTCTCTGCTCGATCATTTCACCCTTCCATCATCCGTTCTTTTCTTTTCCTTACCGACGACTTCTTTCGTCTATTCACTCGTTACACCGGGACCAACCAGAAATGATAGAAAGAAAGAAGGATATGTGACGAAAGAGAGGAGCAAACACTACACTTTCAGCGAGCTTCTTCCTCCCGCCTTTCCCTTGTACATTATAAAGGACACTTTCAATTTAAGTTCGTGTTCACGAGGGAGTCGCGGAACCTTTCAACGAAGCAAAGGCTTTTCTCGTATTGATTAACCATATGGCGACGGAATTCTTCAAAGAACAGAGACAACGCAACGCAAGATAACGCAAATTCAAAATAAGGATCATTTCGTTTAACATTTTATCCGTTTTATTTTCGACCGGCAAACGCGAAGGATATCTTTCACAGAGACCCGCGTTTCGTTAAGAACAATGTTTAAAGTGATCCTATTTCACGTCCACACCCACGCATTCGCATTATTCGCGTGGTTAGCGCACGTTGAAAAATAACTATCGGACTGTAACGCAATCGCCGTTCCATCGTGCCGGCGACACACGGCGGGTCTATAAATTCCAAATCGTTGATAAATATTTTTACATTAACGGCCTCGCGTATCATTTTTATTAATCCAACGAAATGTTTACTGGGACGCGATTTTTTGTTTTCTGTCCTACTCCCGAACCGACAGTATTTTCAAACGCAACGGGATAGAATATTTCGCGAGGCATTTCGAATGTTTTAATAAAACACCGTGCACCTCCGGCTTTCCATAGACATTTATCACTTTCGAATGCGAAATTAAAACGTCGATACTCGTGTAAAGTATGCTGGAAATTCAAACAATCGATGCAAACGTAACGAATATCGTAGTTCCATATGTATATATGTTGAGGCGGTAGAGGCGGTGAAAAAAAAAAATTGCGTTAGAAGTTAATAAATGTCGCGTGATCGACGAGAAACCAATACATATAGCGAAGTCAAGCGGAAATCCGACTATATACACGTGCTTCGAGGTATTCGATATCCAATAACTCGCTTCATAATTACAAATCGATACTACCGCCCTCCTGACTAGCTCTCGAATAAAGTCCTCGCATCAACCTTCAACCCCTGACCCCCTCGCGCCCTTCTCTCGATCGCCTTTATTACAAATTTACTCGTTCCGAGGCTAATTTTGCTGCAAGAAATTCCACCCATCGACCGCCATCGTCCTCCATCCGTTCTGGCCCCCTCCCCCATGCGCAATCGTAGGATATTAATTCGACTGAATATTTCAACGAGCATCGGGGAACGTTGAAACAATTGTAAATTATCGAAACAATACGTTGCCTTCGCGAGAAATGTATTTTTCACCGTGGAACAACTGCCGGTACGGTTAATAAAGGGCTGATCGTTGAAAAGGAACGTCGGATATAGAATTCGATTCGAACGTCAGCATTCGGATATTTGATATAAAAATATGCTTCTGTTGCTGGAGACCAGATTCGAGATTATACAAATGAATAAAACTGATGAAACCTAAATGAATTCTAACAGTGAGATTCGAAAACCCGTGGCCTGAGAATAATTTCTGTGGTTTTGAAATATCGAAAAAAAATGAATACCACGAAACGCTTTGAATGGCAACATGTGCATTTGAATTTTATGGTAGGAGAACATTTTTCAATCTTAATCAAATGAATTATTATTATTGAAAAAAGGATTGTACTTATTTCAGTGGTACACAGATATTTTTTATTTCATAAGTAGCTGTCTAATTTCAATTTTATCTGGCAATAAGATCTGATCCTTTGCAAGGACAAAACTTTGCCAATTTCAGCCCCAAGTCATGGTTAACATTTTGAGGTGGGAGGAATTCTAAAGCAATCGTTCTAGATAATTATTACAACTTTTGGTTGCCAAATTATATGCAAATGTCACGTATATAAAATATAATTAATCAATCTTTAATATTATATTGTTACTTGAAAAATTTAAACTAACATTTCGAATTGGGAGTTAGGAGTATTTTTGGACTCGATTGATTTTACTCTACTTTTCCAGAAAAACTTCCAAATACCAAACGCTCTACTTTGTACGAAAAGGGCTGGAAATGCTTGCGAATCTATTCATTTTTATTCCTACCCTTAATTCCCTGTGTTCTAATATAAATCAAATTTAATTTTATCCTATCAGGGGGGACAATCGAGTGCAAAGTGTTAAAAAATTCACTGAACATGTATTCTACCTAAGTATTCCTATTCTGTCCATTGTCGTATACACGTCGATCGTCAGAAAAGGGTTAAAGATCAACCCCACTGGTTTCTTCATTCACTTTTGCATTACAAAATGGATTAATGCGTTTTAACGAGACGCATCGACATTCTAACCCAGGCGGATAATCATGTTCCGTTGAAAATTCACACAAGTCTGCCAGCAACACCTGGGTCTGTGGATATCCAATCGGATGTTGGTACGGTGAAATCGTATTACCAGTGCATTGTGGAAGCAATAGCTCGCATTAGATCCAACGAGCCTTCGCCATCGAGCTTTCTCGCTCGCACTTTCTCCATGTCATTACGTTCAACATCACCCTCTACTACCTTTGCAACCGTCTCTACATTCCGACACCCACCCCTTCCCCTTCGACGAGTATTCTACGACGCTGTTTACGGATCAGAAGCGAGATAGGAAGCACGAGGATCGGAGAATTCCGGAAGTTTATGCATTACGAGGCGAATTAACCCTTTGTTGATCGAACGCTTTCGACGCTGTGTACCCAGAGACATATTTTTTCGTTCAAACTGAAACATGATTTACTTCATAAATTGATGCTCGGTGGAAATATAATAGATGGTAATACGAATAAATTTCATTACTTGAAATTGGATTAAGCGTTATAATTATTTCTAAACAGAAGCCTAGACGAAGCTGGATGTAATACTAACAGTTATTGTAATTTGCTATTAATTTTCCAAATGACCTGACAAATTAACTTTGTTATCGTATTCGCTTGTTATAAATTATCAACCCTTTCAGACACTCAAAATACATTGAAAAATCCATCCCCTGATATTAACAGGTAAGAGATTGTATAAATGACGCGCATACAGTTCGACGGACAGACATCGAGTACATTTTTGTCGCGGAATCGAGTTCCTTTTTTCCCCTTTTCGTCGGTTAGCTTTTTCACGCGGCTCTTGTCTTTTTTTCGCTCGCCGGGGAATTTTCTCTCCCTGGTCGGGATGCAGGATATGATTCAGCTCCGTCTCGGTTCGTTGTTTTCCACGTGCTCGAAACTGCAACGACGCTCTCGTTTCGAGGTGTCAGTTTCAGCAGCAGCGAGCGTAGAACGCCGGTTTTAATGGAACTTCCAGCGAGACGCGTCTCGATATCTTTTCGATCGATTTTTCTTTTGTTCGCCCTTTCAGTGCCGACTTTCCATTCCACGCCGGCCCAACGACTATCGTTCCGAAGGCGTTCAACTTAAGACCGAATCAAAGATATAGCAGGTACACCTCAAACTGACGTTTTTAAGCAAGCAAAATTACACGGTTTGTGTAGAAATTACGTTTAGAAATTATGTTAGTATATTTACTTGGAACAATGATTAATCCTTCGCTTGATGATTATTCACAGTAACCGAATACGTTATAACTAAGTATTTTTCTGTTTGAATATAACAGTAAACGAAACAAAAACTTGTTATTTATAGCATAGTCAGATTTTAGTTAACAGTCGATAGTACTGAAAAACCTATTAATAAGCTTCCGGTAAATAAAGTGTTAAAATTGTTAATTTTGAAATGGTGCTCAACTTATGAAGGATGAATATTATTTATCAGTAAAGAAGAATCCTATCTATTCATCATTTGTCGATAACATGTTCTTAAGTAATATTTGCACATTTAAGCACCCTATGTACCCAGCATATATTTATTATACATTTTCGCTGTATTAACGTCGCGTCGTCGAATGGTAACGCCATGTGTAATTAAATGTTTGCTAATTATAACACTTCATCAGCGATCCTTAATGGCAAGTAACGTGTCAAACGTGCCTCAAATCGCTTCTTTTCGGTATTACATTTATTATCAAAAAACAAATCACTGAACCTACAAACATGATACCACCGTACCACACAAGGAACCGAACATTCCCAGCATTGGTCCAAGGTGGAAGACGAATCGCTACGGCTTAAAGCCAGAAATGAAGTTCTTTCCACGAATCGTGCGCCAAAGAGAGGGAGAATGAAGAAAAAAAAAAAAGAAGAGGAACAAGGGGGAAAGGTAAACGAGGAGTCCTAGATACGATCCTCTGCCTCAAGTATTTCATGCTGTTGGAAAAGTGGTCTTTTTCTCTCTTTTCAACCAGTTCCCTCTTTTCGCGTTCTTTTTTTTTTCTTTTCTTCGACAGAAAGTTCCCGTCGTAAAGGCGACAGAAGAACGATACCACGCCACGCGAGTAATTGCTTCGACACAAGAATGCAATATTCCTCCTCTGTCTACAACGATTCCCGTATATTTTATTTTTCTTCCTTGCCTCCCGCCAGAACAGAAGGAGGAGGGATAGGGTTCATCCCTCCGGTGACGTCCGCGCGCCAGTCTGATGTCTTATTACGAGACTGCCTCGCGTCGCGCAAAATTTAATACAGCCACGACTGAATACCTTTGCTGTCTTTCTGTTTGACGAAGCATTTTCGTGGAATCCTTTAATAAATCGCCCTGAAAGACCCTTTTTTACTGGCTATGGATTTACGTGGAACTGTACCGACACCCCCGGGAACTGACGCCCATTCAGGTTTCACAGACGTGAATTCTATTGATAGAAAGTGTCCTGGACACTTAACATAAAATTAGTGGGTCATCTATACAGGGTGGTTCAAGCAACGTGTGCACCTTTATAACTTCCAAAATACGCGTTGCACGAAAAAATGTTATATACAAAAGTTACACGGTTTAAAAGGATACACTATGTGGTGCGTTAATTTATTTTACAGGTGGAGGTGTTTCGAAGATTTGAAGGACAACTTTGTTTTTTTAAATAGAATACTATATTTTTTATACAAAAATATGGTAGAGTATCGAATTTTGAATAAAAAAGTATTGACCTTTATTAGTCCTAAACCTAATAGGTAACGAGTAATTTCACTTTATTACTTGAAAATTTTCTTCGCGTAATATCAAGTTGGAGATTCAACCTTATCACAGATTTCCGTGGGACAGCGATGTTTACGTGATTCATTCATAATTCTTATTCATTTTCATATTTCAAACACTCTTTCTTTTGTTACTGTATTTACAATTATTCATATTTCCGTTCAGAGTAAAATAATGATATCTTATAGATTTTACGATACGATATAAGCAACTATTAAAGTGTACAAAACATCTAACAATAAGTTACCTCGTATAGGAATCAAATAATTAAAAGGGAAAATCGAGTATTAAGAATGCGCTTCAAGATCAATTTTTCTGTGTTTTGCATCAACAATAATAGAGAAAAAGGTGTACCAAGGTAAATGAGCAACGATCGATCATATTCATCGTCGTAATTCCTAGAAAAGTCGAGGGTTTCGATCAGGCGAACACTGACGCGACATTCGACGCGACGAAGGTTCTCGTAGCAGGTAATATGCAAATGACATATCGTCATGGGGAAATTTATTCATGGCAGCCCGCAGCTCTGCGGCTCTCAAGTTCTTCCAACCCACGGCTTTCGTGTCCCCAAAATTGTTGTAATGAACTTACACCCCGGGCAAAAGTTACACCTTGCTCGGGGACCGCGATCACTTTTGCCAAGCCGGTTAAACAAACCGGAGGGAATTTCGTCCGTTGGAAATCGTCGCTAATGAATATTCTGAAACTGGTAGTTTATCGCCGAGGCTTCGCAATAGGGTTGGGAAATCACTTGCGGGTCTTTCGATTGAAAGATTTTCTATCTGAATACACGAAAAGTGAAAACATGTTAGATTTGAACGACTATATTTTATGATATAGCATCTTTTAAGTTCAATGATGCTCTATAATTTTGTAAAAACGATACGATTTTTAATTGGCAAACAAAAATAGAAAACAAGATCAAAATTTGCTTTCTTTTGTTTAAAAAATTGTCTACTTTTTTACGTTATTAACGATTTACACATTCGTTAATTTCAAAACTCCAATTTTTCCATTTTGTTGAGTACGCGATAGTCGATTTACTCTCAATACTCTTCTTGTAATTATCTCCAAGTACAATATCTCCACGAGTAACAAGCCGTTTCTGTGAAATCCATTCCAGTCATTTGTGGATCATTAGCCCAGTTCCCCTCGTTCTTTTTCCACTTCGAGCCTCTCTCTTTTCTCGAATAAAGCAATCCCAAAGACACGCGACGGCAATTAGGATGTCCGTGTGCCGTGATAAGAAAAAAAGGAACAAATCGAATACGAGGTTCGACATGGTCAGGTGGGTAACACGCTTTTAGCATCGACCACGCCACACGCGGCTGTTGGTTAATCTTGTGAAATTCGATATTTTTTTCGTCGGCCAGGGTAGGCTCGTTTGTTTTACCCTCTCGTTCGAATCGAAGGGTCTACATTCTATCGTAATTATGCTCAAATATATTAACTATTTTGTAGCAATACAGTTTTTCTTTCAAAATAACATTTTCTGCTGTACTCATTAATGTATTAAAAGAATGGTTAAACTGTTTAATCATACACATCGTTAATATTTATGAAATATTCTTTTATTTCTATTGTCAATTTTTGCAAAGACCTACATTGGTCTTTGGGTCGTAACGTAAGCTTATAGGGTTCTCTTCCTTCTGAAATAAAATTGTTCAATCAAGTTAAATCCTTTGCTAGGGATACAATTATGAATTTACAGGGTAACAGAAATTTTTGCCCCATTTTTCGTCTTCTCTGAATATTCCTTTTCGTAATAAACGTAGAGTCTGTTATGCTTGCTTTCAATGAGAATGTCGTAAGCAGTTTATGCTTATGAATTGTTTCAATTCTGAAAATTAAAATTCTGTGAAACTAAACTGCAACATGAAATATTAAATTCCATTTTTAACATTATTGTGACATTAAATTTTGTGAAATTAAATATTTTCTTCATTATTTATTATAGCGTAACACTAACGGAGCAATTAACCATTACACCTGACATCACTTAGACCGATTAATTAACGAAGAAATTAATTTCAAATATCATAGCTGTTATCGCAGATCAATTACAAATGTTTATGCGTTTACTTATTTTAATCACATTGAAATTCTTTGATAAATTACGCGTAGCACTTTAGCAAAGCTAGAAAAATGCAAAGAAGTTCCATCCAAAACGATTAAAGTTTTTACACCATTCTTTATTACCTCAATTTTATCCACTGTATCAAATATAAGTCACAATTAAAAACTTAATTACTTTGCAGCACATATAAATAGAAACCCCCAATATGATTTCATAATTCTGCAATTCGAAATTGCAATATTTAAATATTCCACGAAACGTGTGGCCATCAAAGTGTTAATAATAGCTGGTTGTTTAAATGTAGGTGCTCTTAAAATACGTTGAAACATGCAAACAAAGCACGTGAAATATGCACGTATTCAGGAATATTACAACACGAACAAAACATACAACAATAATTTTGATTTCCATTGCGGCCAATTGGTTGGAAAATTCCGTAAACAATCTCGAACTTCGTAAGCACATATAACGAACATAAATAGCATTCGTTATATGCAAAATAAAAATGTTATATTTAAAATCGTTTAGCAATAAAACAAAGTTCCCTCCAGGTCCTGTTTTTACACAAACATCCACCGTTTAATAAAAATATAGGCACAATGATCGAATGAAAACGTCAAGTCGCAACATTGTACCAAAGGTGTGTTGATTACCGTACAGCCTGTCTCCGGCAAATAATGCGGACACTTTATAGCCGGTGTACAACTAGTACGGTCCCCTTATACTTGCCGGGAACAATGGCTATTATGTAGCAGAGGCGTACGCACGGAAATGGCCTCCCTCGATTTGTTCGAACTAGTTGTAACTCACTGTTCCCACTGTGCCCGCTGACGAGGAGCGCAACAATTACGTTAATGCATTGTCCCTCGGTTTCGCCTTGGTCTAACGACTCTGAACGATCAACGCCGGCTGCCCTTACCTTGCCCTTCCCATTGCCCATCGAATTAAAATCGACTCGAAACTCTAAATTGATTAAAACGTAGATGGATCCACGATATTCTTGCTGCTTATCGATTTATCAGGCGTTGAATTCGGATGCTGAACGCTCGCCGAATCTTTGTACCGTCTGACTGATACCGGTTCGTTCTTAAGATGATGAATTGCCACGAAATCGGATTACACGTTCGTGGGAAGTTTCCAATTGTTAAGTTGGTAATGAAAAGTTTGTGTGATACTTAATCATTTAACACGTCAACTGCCGGGATGTTGAAGATTTCAATAGGTAGCAGTTTTATTTCAAACAAATTTTGTCTATTGTTTTCGCAATATTTCGTTGTTTCTATTATTCATAATTTTAAGTACCTGGTAACGGATTTCTAGGGAAACGTGGTAATCAAAGATTCAAGAGCACGATAAAGGTACAGTCTGAACGTTTAAATACTAAAGTCGATCTTTATTTTACTGAACTATTTTGGAACTGATCATATTAAAAATTTATGTGAAAGATTTTAAATACTGAAGCTTCGATTCTAATTAGCTGCCGATGAAATAATTAAGACGTGCGTGGAAAATTCTACTGTCTTTAATAATTATTAGATTAGTAACAAAATTTGAAACACTTCGTATCGATATACAATGAATGATAGTTTTTAGTTAAAATAAGCATCCTTTTAGTCGTGGTTAAATTAGAATAATTTTAAAGCATAATACAGGGAAAGATTGTATATTAATCTGGCAACTTAACAGACGTTGTGTCAAATCGAAACCTTATTAACGTTATGTTACATTACTAGTGAAAGCTTGAAAATTAATATCAGATGTTAACATATGAGTTGTTAATTTAAACCAATTTCAAAATTATATGAATTTCCTTATTTAATTGTAATAATCGATTTTAAAATACGTTTCTGTTTATTTCCCCCTTTTTCTCAAAACAAACTAATATTTTTATATCTTTCTATAAGAAACGTTATATTTCAAGCATACAATAGCATCCCACGTACTTGAATCTCGATTTTTCAAGATTTCATATCGCACAGCTGTCAGTTACTTCCCCCAGCACAATATAAGATCCTTTCTTTGACCTGTCTTCTTTCTCCCATTCAAAGGGATAGAAAAAATATCTTGAAACTCAGCATTACCTATTATGCAACAAAATTAATGAATCTATCAAGCATTACAATATACCAATATTAACAATCTATCAATATTAACATTTTTGTCTGTTTTGATATATTATTATTATCAACATGTTAAAAGAAATGTTCAGAGTAATAAAAGGAAAGGAAAGCAAGCTTCGAATGGCATCATCATTGTACTAACAACGTAAGATATCAAATCCCATAATGTAATTAAAAAATTAATAAGTAGCATCCTTAATAACCATTGTTTTAGTATACCATTTCCATTATAACAATTTACGTGTTAAATGTTGTCAAAAAAAAAAAGCAACAGCTTCCAGATGCAAGTAGAATAAGTACGATATTAGTCAGACCAGGAGTGTAATGAGATTTAAGTAGCATACACGCAACATTGTGCAACGAATTTTGTGTCATTTTGTTTTAATAATACAAACTATCAGTAAATAATCATGTACCTTATTACTTCCTCTCTATGTGTTTTCGTTTATAATTAAAAGTATTAATCTGAAATACTTCTGACCTTTGCAAAAACATGTCCATTTTCAGTGTGACGGTAGAACATATTTTACTATATATTTTAGAGTATTTATTCAATTTTGATTAAAAGTTTATTCGTTCGCTATCCGGAGAAATATTTTAAAACACAACTGCTTCCGAACGGAAGTAGTATATACACGGTACAAGTCAGACGGCACGTTGAAGTTCGTGTTCGACATGGAAGGACACAAATAAAACATCACTTACCCGTATCGTTGTCTCCTGGAACACCAAGACTATCGCTATTATCATTGATGAAGGCCTCCGCCGTCGACGTGAAGGTCTGAGGTGATAGTGTGAGGTCCGGCCCGCTCTCACTATCAAATAACTCCAAATTCCCGTTGCCTGGAACCAAACAAGAAAAACTATAAATCAAGTGACCTGTCATCGTCTTTGTGGATGATACCCTCGGGTCCCTTTTTAGATGGATACGTCGTTAGTCGAGAAGGATCTTTTGGACAGCGACACGGTTCTTGAATTTATGGATTTACCCGAAAAAAAATTCACCTTGTTCTATCTATTCCTTCAGTCGCCCTCATCCGACTAATTAATTAATAAAAATTGCCTAATACAAGTGTGTTAAATTTTACCGTCACATTAACATTTTACTTGCCATCTTTCAGAAATAATTGATACACAGCTTATTAAAGCATTGAATAATAAAAAAAAATGAAAGAAAAAGGAAAACTCTGGATACTCGAAATGGCAAAGTCCAATGTTAAATGAAAAAATGAACCCCCGATACTATTAATAATAATCCATATTAATCTATGCCGTGCTAAGTCTGTTGGTCGAAGCGTTAAAAATAATTTCACCCGGCATGAGTAATTCAATCCGAAATAACGTTCGAAATAATTTTAGATTACCCGAACGCATATAGGACTATCGGATTATCGAGGAATTGCGATGCCAAAAAGGGAGGAGAGACAATTTTTCTTGACGCGCCCGCGATAATTCGACGACGTCGTCCTCGAGAAACGAGACGAGGTTAATGAATCGGGGAGGAAAATCGGTGCACGACCGCGCGTGTTCAGGATCATTTTTCTTTATCCGTGAACGCACGTTTGTCGGTGTCCTCGTTTTTACAGCCACGTAACAGGCAGAAGCGAAATCATGCCGTACGTCCGGTAGCTTTCCGATGCCAGCTTGCCCGACCTCGAGGTTGGCAAACGGTGCTGACAGATGGACAAGATTCCACGCGCGTTACGAACGGCATAGCTCAAAAATAATTGGCCACGTTCATTACGATATGATACGCAACGGTGGGTGACCGTTCTTGTTACGCGACCACGGAAATCTCTTTATTCTCATTACTAACCCTTTGCGACCGGCTGTGAGACAGGTAATTACGAATTATTTTTGGCACTACTGCTCTACAGTTACTATATTCCAAATGCTGAATTAAATATAATTAAATATAATAATAATACAGTATTATATCATTAATTTAATATTATTTCCTGTTTACTGAAATATTGTATTTAGAATGTATTGAGTTCAATTAAATGTAATTCAAAATACGACAGAAAATAGTAAAATTATTTTAAAATAAACATTAGCCATTTAAATGAACCGTTGTAATGAGTTTTTCATGGAAATTAAAGATAGTTACTGTAAATACACAATCTTATAATTTCTCCTTTCAAGATTATATTTTTCAGAATTTCTATGTTCGATTTTATTTACCTCAACGGAAATATATCGTTCGCTACCGCCATCGTTACCACCGAATAAAATAACTTTATGCTTTATAATTGGTTTATAATATGGACTTTATATTTAATACATCCACTACAGTGTTCCGTAGAATCAAATACATAACGATCTATGGTTAGAGAAGGATTAATCTTCAGAATATTTTAAAATATTTAAAATAGAATAATGTACCTCGAAGAGTAAAAGTATTCTTCATTTTTAAACATATTTAGATATCTTTGTTTAACTGAACTACTCTGTACAACGAAGCAGGATTGAAAAATGGTTCGCCAAGTTTATCGATCATTCTCGTCACTGTCGTTTCGGGTAAGTTAGATAACGGGTTACGGCAGAGCTAAACGGGAACTCGTCAGATATGAGACGAGTGTCATTTTCGCATATTCCACCTCGCACTGACAACAACGCTGAAACACTCTTTGCAAGAACCTAGCAGCCAGTCGAGGGTCTCTCGAGACCTTAGGTGGCCTTCGTGATCCGAAGACAACTGCTGCCAAGTGGTACCAAACTTTGACTGTGGATTTTGGGTTACAAAGACCGTCATCGCGTTAAGCGACTCGAACTCTGCTTGTCAAACCCTTGTTACGATCGTTTCGCCTCCCTCGATTATGACAGCTCGAAGATGAACCTGCTTCGACTACCGATCTTGTGGAAGAAATACATCGAATTACGTACATCACCGTCCAAAAACGTTTATTCGTCATTAAACATACCCGACGTCGTAAAAAAAGCATCGAACAAGTAACGTTCAGTTGTTATAATAACAAAATATTGCAAAAATACACTACAACGTTCACATTCGAATAAGATTAACACTAGCAACACTGCAACTTTTATATTGCAGAATTTATTAGGATGCTTTAACACGTTGGCTGCCACGGGGGTGCCGGTGACAGGCACCCGAAATTTTGTACAATCAAATAATTACCAACAGAAATGATAAAATAAACCACGGATAGCGTTAACATTAAGCTAATAATGCTAGCTATCGAATTGAAAAGTTAAATTTGAAAATTAGTTGATTGTATTGTTAATAATTAGGATTTCAGCGTGTCTGACTACCCACGTCCGTTTTCACTGTGCCAGTCAACGTGTTAATCGGAATGTAAGCTGACTTTTATTCAAATAAAGAATCATTCCATGTACTAATTTATATTTCATTCTATATTTCGCTTTCTATTTTATTTTCGATGCAAAATGTACATCGAACGTCGACAGATTCAGTGTTAAAAAACTTCAAAAATAAAGTAGTTCTAATTATCTTAAGCCATCGTTAGCGAAACGTTAATCAAAATAAAAATAAAAGGTTCTAGAACGAAACTTCTTTTTCCAGAAAAAAAAAAAGAAACAAAAGAAACTTATTAACAAACGAGATCGCTTTATCTCGACCCCATACCAACATCACAGACCACCCACACCGTGACAGGCGAGAGAGAAAGAGAAACGTGGCTGGAACAAGGGCGTTTGAAGACAAGGGGTTGATCAGCGTCGGCTGGAAGCAGCAAGGAGGTGGGGAACGAAGGAGGTGGAAGGAAGCGAGCGCAAAACCGAGTTTATTCAACGTGCGAACGAAGCCCAGATATTAATTTTCTCGATGTATATGGATGAGTTCCGACTGGGCCACGCTGTGCAAATCAGAGAAAGAGAGATGAACGTGGAATAGAACGGGGTGGAGAGACAGAGGTAACCAACGATGCTGCTGCTGCTGTTGCTGGACCCAGCTTGGAGGAAGGTACATAGATGTAGCGGTAGGTGCTCGTACAAAATGGCGAAGGGTGGTTAAATTGCTATCGATCCACTAGCTTCGGGAATATCGTTTACCTTACCCTTGCAACCCTTCTAAAATCCCGTTCGCACCGGCATCGATGGCCTACGAGATCCCTGTTTCAACATAATATCCCTTTTTTTTTTTCGTGCTAGTTATGTTAGTTTCAGATGGAACTTGATGCCCAAAGGAATTCTGAAGAGTGATTTGGTTGGAAATTTTTAGACACGATTATTGATTTCTTGGAAGGTACAGATTTGAAGTTTTAGAATGGAAAGTAGACAAATTATAATATAATTAGATGTTGTAATTTTACTGGACTGCAGATCTTTTGTTCGATTAATTCAAGTTCTTTAATTATTATTAGCCCTAATACACAAGAATATTGATCGGTACAATTAAATCTCGATCATTCGCATCATCTCGATGGTTCGGCATATTAATTTGCAATTTTATAGAGGATACTAAAAATAATAATTTAAAAAAATGGACTTCTCCGAAATCAGAAAGAAATTTAAAGTTATCGTAATGTCTAATTAACTCGTATCCGTTTGAATTATACGGCGCTGCTACAGCTTATAGTAAGTATTTCTTTAAAGTGTAATAATCAGTAGTTAAGTAAACATTGTAAAAACTTGAAATATAAATTTTTCCCTTATCTCAGGATGGCGTTACAACAATTTTGCACAATTATCATTTTATGTGCCTCTTTTAACGCAGAAAATTTCGAAGATTAAAGTGCTGAAATGCAAAAAAAAAAACAACGTTTAAAATCCCAAGCAGCCACCTATCGATACCCAAAGTTTCAGAATATAAAAAATGTTACGGCGGCGATGGACGGTTTCGAATTTACGATCCGTGAAACATTTTCGGAATCGCGTAGCCGCGCGTCGAACATCCACGATCGATTCGTCGCTCGCAATATTCGAGCTTTGCAAATTTTGTTTACCTTTCAAACAGGCTACACTGTCAGGTTTCCATCCTGTCAGATACGTGTTATCATTCGGATCAAGTCTCGAACTCTGTACACTGACATTTACGAGCGACCATGGTGGTATCCTCTATTTTTATTTTATATTTTCCTTTTTTCCCAGATTTATTTTCACAGATCGACAGTGTAAACCGTTTTCAACTTTCCCGTGAAAGTTTAATATCTACACCCGCGGACACGACGAGACTGCACTAACAGTCAATTCTGTTGACGATCCTGCTGTCACGAAGAATTAATAGAACACTATATAACCGACGATTCGTGTCGAACAGTCGGAATTGTTGATGGACGCGATCTCCTGTTTCGACCGATCTAATTCGTCATTAGCTTCCTATCGCAGCTGGGAAAAACGATACGATCAATTTTACTCAAAATTCGCATTCTAATAGTCGCTATGAGTCACCAATATCAGAATTTTCATAGGAATTCTTGAGAGATGCTGAAATTTTCATAAGAATTCATTATCTATATTATTAGGAATTTTTTTATTGCCAATTTAACCAGAACCATACACGTCAACTCGAATTTTCTACGTATTCGAGAAAAACTAGCAAAGCATTTCAATAGGTATACTAATATCTTGCAACCAACATTCTAAGAAGTAATACTTGCTTCCTTACGCCACAATTTGTTCGTTACGATAAGTGCAAGACAAAAAGAAGAAAAATTTCAAAATAAATTTAAACTTGTTAACCGTTTAAATCGTTATTCTTATCGATGGACTCCAGAGCATCGTTTTGCTCAGGACCTACGATGTTTAAGACGACTCCGACAAGACTTACGTTTCAAGGTATACAATAAATGAGACTTCACGAAATTCCCGATCCACGAAGACTGCGCAAGTTTATAATCCTTCGAAGCACCGCTTGAATGCACCCGTAATCCAAGGCTAGCACAATTTTCTTCCCAAGAAGCCAGTCAAAGATTTTCAAGACAATGCGACCAAAGGTCTGTTTCTTCGAACCGACGATATGCAAATTGTATTAAGTGTCCGCCCATGGTGTGTACGGTGTATCGCGAAACTTAAGCCGTATCACGCGAGTGTCACGAGCTGTGGCGCTGGCATCCTCCCTTTGTGCTCCCTTAAACCCGGACCCATTATCTCGGCCGAGCTGGAAGCTAAAACAAGGTGCCATCAGGGTCTGGTCCGACCCTTTGCCACCTTTACGCGTTCTTGCGAGAATCCTACTATGAATCCTTTCTCTATGGTGTCCCGTTGATCCTACGAGTGGCCTTTGTCGACCGACGTCTCCTTGGGAAATATTTCTCAACCAGCTTGCCACGGATAATTAAACGACTTAGGGACGGATGATGGCGGGGCTTGATGAGACGACGGCCAAATTTGGCGGGTTTCATCGTCGACGTTGGATGCTGAGTTGAGAGAATTCGTTACTAACACGGAAGCTGATCTTTCAGCTCTGAACTTGGGGCGAGAATTCAGTGTCGTACAGGGTGGGTCGTTTAACCGTGCCACCTGAATTTATTTGCAAACTGTTCACTGTGGAAAGCTGTTTGGTACCAAGGAGAGCGTGCATTAACACGTTGGCTGCCACGGGGGTCACCGGTGACCGGCACCCGAAATTGTTTACGATCAAATAATTAGCGAAAGAAATGATAAAATAAACCACGGATAGCGTTAACGTTAAGCTAACGTTAGATTGTATGTAACGGTAGATTGTATTGTTAATAATTAGGATTTCAGCGTGTCTGACTACATACGTCTGTTTTCACTGTGGCAGCCAAAGTGTTAATATTTTATTATTGAGGTGTCAGGGTGACATTGAATTTTTATATCGTAACGCGCATTACGAGGTATATGGGGTTAGAAACATAATTATTAAGGTAAAACTTCAAGGTGACCTCCGTGTTTCAACGAAAAAAGATTTGAGATATTTTCTGTTGTAATAAATAAATTCCGAGTAGCTTTAAACGACTCACCCTGTATAACCGATGAGAGAGAAACTTCTGTTAATTTTTTGAAAGTTTGCATATTTTGTTTTATTCTGTTATCATTTCATTACTTTTAATGTTATTTATATAACCAGAAAGAATTTCAGTTTGTAAAATTGAATACAGTTAATTTGATACAGAGTGCCAGAAAAGTTATTACAAAAATAACTTTGTTTTTAACAGAACATCATTGAATATCAAAATAAACTCGTCGAGACTTTAGATAAAATTATTCTTTCTTCCATCGACTTTTTTTCTTAATTATAATATATGATGTAAAAGAGTGATGACCAAAAGAAGAAAATGCATCGCACGAACGTTCGATTAATCGGAGTTTCGCGTTATTATCTAGAGATTACAGGTGATCGAACGATGGCACCCAGCAGGTGTCGACATTAGTTAGTGGGTCGAGCCGCAACGTGCACAAAGACGGCCTAATCGGCGGGCATGAGACGGGCAGGGGTAATCACGTTCACGGCCCAATAATCATACCATTATAATTAATGTGCCGCAATTAAGGCGGTAATATAGAACGACCGACAATCGGGCCGTGATTGTCGATTAAACGTTTTCGCAGCTAGAGAAGGCGCGATGCACGTGAGCTCGTTACACCGTTGCGGTTCCAAGTGAAAATTTCAACCCCCTGTCAATTAATTTCGTCGTTTATTTTCAACCAGCTGCGTTCCAATCGAAATTTCAACACTGTTTAACCCTTAACCGCAGACGTATATTTTTATACCATTACTAGAGACACGTATACTCTAACATTTTTCTTCTTTATTTCAACTCGCTATATTTACTACACAATTAAAGCTCCAAAATATAATTTCCTCGATAATCTTGTTTTCGATAAGAAAAAAATATGGAGTCACAGATCTATCAATTCCATAAAATAGAATACACAATTTTTAATGCGTTAATACGAAGGGAACAGTATTTAAGTATATAAACTACCATTGCGTAAGATGACTCGATCGATCACAATCAACGAAATGTAGCGAAACAATGAAATCCAGCCAGTGTTGTTAAGCGGTGGACACAGAATCGGAGTGGAAACAGGAACGAGGAATAAATTGGATTAGAACGTTGCAAAGAACCGTACAAAGGAGACTGAAAGTAAATGATGGAGTTGAAAAAAAAGGGGGAGTAGTAGCAAAAGAAATAAAGAAAAAAAAAAGAAGCATAGCGTACACGTACGTTTAAACAGAGGAACGAAATGAACGGGGGGGTTGAACGAAACAACGACGAACAGAGAGAAAGAATAACCGTAACGAACTTGTTGCAATAAGAATCGCAAGGTAACGGGCTCACCGGTATTATTTCGGCAGCGAAGTCAATTTGCAATCAGCAGCGCACCCGTTCGCCCCTCGTTCCCGTCAGAACGAGTATAGTCCGTATTTACTATAATGCGATAAGAGGCGAGTGGTATCGTACATTTAAATGAGACCGGTCCCACGTTGCCATTCTTTCCTCTTCTTTATTTTAACCCCCTCCTCATTCTCATCCTTGTCGCTCTTACTCCACGAAAGACAAAAAGAAAAACTACCTCGTTTGGGAATGGAAACGACAATTGAAGGGTCTGCAGCAATAAGGAGGAAGCTCCATTTTGTACACATTTTTTATTGTAAAATGTGACAACTTACAAGAACTCACAAAAATTCAAAACTGTACAAATTACACACGTGCTATATCAGGCAAGATTTTGAGTGATGAAAATTCTCTTCTAAGGTTTTAATATTTCATCAAAATTCAGTTGCTGCGATGAAAATCCAAATCTCCTATTATATTATATTATAATTTTGATTTCCATTTTATTTTTAATTAAAATCGCGAAAATTTCCACTCATTTCTGTGTCTTCGTTTCTCAATATTCCTCTCTTCAATCTTTTTAGTTAAATGACAAAATTTAATCACCACTTGACCCTTCCTTTTATTATTAAATCCACCATATGTACAGAAAGAGGGAAGCAAATAGTTCAGAGCTGGTGGACGAACATTTAAATAAAAACGTGGAATCGTAAAGTGTGAAAGTAAATTGAAAGAGCCTCCAGAAAATAAATCGACAATGCAGAACGCTTAGAAATGGCCGCATGCATGCGAATTACAACCGACAGACATACCGTAAACGTGTTCGCTTAACAAGGGTAAAAATACGGGTGGTGAATATAAAGGGAAACGAAATATAAAGTAGCGGGGCTTGGTGAGAAGGAGGAGGCGTAGAAGAGGGGGGGAAAAAACTCGATCGCCCACCCTCTGGAATATTTGAATTCATAAATGTGGGACCACCCTTCGAATCGAGCTTTCGTTCTTCTGGGAAAAGTCTATCTGCTCGAATCGATAGGAGCCTGATCTTACGAAACTACCTGAAATAGTAGAAACTTTTTTTGGTTTCTATCAATTTAACAAATTCAATTTTAATTTTGCTAGCTTTAAATTAATTAATTATTTTAGGCTCATTTGGTGAATTTGGCTAGCTATAATTTGGAAGAATATTATTTATAGCAGCTAAGTTAAGAATTGATTGTTTTTAATACTTTCATAAAAGAATTTAACAAGAATTTATCGAATCCAATTAATGTTTAAAATAGAAAAAAAGAAACTTCTAGTCAGCGATCAAATTCTTAGAGTTGTGAGAAGAATAAGAGATGCGTGTTTCCGGAGAACTCGAGTAGTCAATTTATTTCACGTTACTTATCCGCCTTACCCAAATAACAACGTTGCGGGTATGATCCTCTGTGCTCAACGAACTGGGCAACAGTAACAAGACACTTCTAAGAAATCGACGAGAGACTTGTGAAAACGTAATACCGCGAATAGAAAATCTGTTTGGATAAAGGTTCGGATGGAAAACTGCCATCTACAATTTGTCTCTACGTTGAATTTCTCTTACGAACTGATCTTGACATGTAACGAACCAAATATTTTATTGCTAACCATATCCAATAACCAGCTAATTTTTTAAGATCAAATATTTTTAAATTACTTATGATTTGTTATCAATAAATTTTTTTGTATGTTATTTTAATACACATAGTAATTTTAGTTGCCACAAAATAACTGAATTGTAAAATTATGAATTATTTATATAATAATCACTTAACGATATACGTTTTTGTAAAATGAAATACACATTTGCTGAAGAATCTTTGGAAGAATTGTGAACAAGTCATTTTTGGATCAAATAGAAACGCCAAAAGACAGATGGGAATAAGAAGAAGAAAAAATTAATTTCGCATACATATTAAAAATACAAAATCGAAAGCTTCAATGTCAGATTTGTCATATTATTGGTATTCTGAACGCTTTTCCAACGGAATCCGATCACAGCGTTTTTTAATTAAATGCTGTCGAAGCTTTTGGAAATGTTTGAAACTGTTAAATTATTTAAAATCCGTGAATGAAAAAAAAAAATATATATTCCCAACGAGCGCGTAAACGAAAGGTCTCGTGCAAATACAGAATAGTTCAAATCAATTAAAACTTGCATTGAATCGAATATTCTGTTCGGATGAATGTTTTAATGAACTCCCAGTAAAACTGAACACGAAAGCTTTTAAATAAAAACCTTCTGAAAAAATGCTTAATCCTATTATAATATAACAGAAAAAAATTTGATACGCTTCAGTGCAACATGTTAAATAGAAATTATTAAAAATTAAAAAGTGAAATAAATAAAAATGAAACAATTCATTCTTGTTCTGTGACGTCGAAGTTGGATTTCATCAAACACAAAATTTGTGTGTTATCGTTGTAAAAATCCAGCCTTAAAAAAAAAATACTGAAATAACTTTTCCACGGTATTAAACTCTGTATTTATTCTAAAAACTGACAGAAATACATTTTTGCAATTCATACTGAAAAATACAAATGAAAATACGATTGTATCTTTCCCATATAATTCGCGCACGTTGTAAATTGTTTTAATAATTTTTATTTAACTTCTCAAAGCTTATAAATTTGGGAAATCCATAGTAAGCACGGCGGATGAACTAAAATCGACGACCAACCATAAATTACAAAAGAATTCATATTTCAACAATAAATGGTTGCGTGTAGAAATACCTACCATGGTGTATTAAATATCGTACAATAACGTCACGATGTATGTGTTACATAAAAAAAAAAACAACAAAAATAGAAATAAATAAATAAAAATTTGCGATACGGGGTTAAAATCAAAATACGAACAAAATATTCTTTCTTGGAGAGCAACGACGATACAGACAAAAAGTCATGTACCGACCGACATTTTTACACTTGAATCTTCATTTCCATTTTGAAGCCCAGATACTGCGCGTCAAAAAACCGGACAAGCTTCACGGAAGCTGAAAAATCCGACTGTCCACAAAAATTACAACGAACCCGACGTTTCACGTCAACTAGACGTACAACTCGAACAACGTCACGAGAAGGAAAGATGAGGAGGGGTGGAAAAAAAGTAAAGAAAGAGAACCAGCCCCTAGTTGCATGGACATCTCATTACGGTATCGTAAAAACGCAATTTCCGGATAAACGCAATTTCGTTCGTTTCGCGCGGGACTTTCCCTTGACCAACAGCTGCGAGGAACGATGTTTCACGGGGTCCCATGCTCCTACCTACACGAGGAACATTAATTAAATCGGCTGGGATACGAACGGCGCGCAGGACTGCACGGGGGAGGGGGAAGGGGAGGAATGGAAAACGAGCGGCATCCCTTTGACAGCAGTCGGCTTCTATCGCAAATTAAAGTCCCCCGTCGCGTCGTCGCGGGCCGAGCCAGGGTCTAAAATAATTTCGCGCGAATACACTTATACGCGTTGCAGTTTTCACGTTAATTCGTTCGCGGCGAATTACCATTCTTTGAAAGAACCGCCGCGAATCGGAGAACATTTTTGCGACACCCTTTGAAACGTTCCGGGGGGGATGAAGTATTGAACAGCCGAGGTTCGCGCGACGATCAGACGAACTTTCCTGTTCTTTGATCGTTTCGTTTGGCTTTCCAAGCGGACGAGGACTTTAGATGTGAACCAGATTTGTGCTTCTTTGAGAATACGAAGGCTGTTTGCGGTGTTTGGACGGACTTTCTACCGTGGCATACCTAAAGCATTCTTTCTTCGATCATCTTCCCCGAAATTAGCGCAGCAATAGCAATGAAATTTCAACCGATACTCTGTCAACAGTTTCAAATGAACCAAATAGAAAAAAAGTTACATAATTTTTAATCAGTTAATAAATCCTTGAATTACATATTGTATGATCAGAAGGAAACGAAAAATAAGGATTAAATTTGCTGACAAATTACAAAGCGATTGCGTTTGTTTATTTAATTTTCCAGTCGTAATTGTGAATATCCCGTTGGCCATGAAAAACGACGAAAAAACCTCTCACCAGCAATTTCCCCCGAAAAAAATTGCATTGAAAAAAGAAAATGCAACAGCCGTGACTCGCGTCAATTACAACGGTTCCGCGCGGCGAAACTCGACACTCGTCGAACAACGTGGGTTCGGCAAATCGATTACAGAAAGAAACGCCTGGTGACATCAGCGGTTTTATCGCGGTCCCGATTAATACCAGCAGCCCCGACATTCCCACGTATCGGAACAAAAAAACAAATCAAAAAAATTCGTTCCACCCGTCCTCAATCCCCCTCTCAAAAAAAAAAAACTCGCCGATTCGTGGCACGCGCATGATTTTTGTACGTTTTGCGTGTCGGTGGTCGTCCACGACCCTGGCCCCGCACATTTAATCAACTCTCGTTACGGTCTAATGGCTTAATACCATGGCAGGCTTTGTCCAAGGGTCCAGCGGGATCTCTCGCCTGTAAGCTAATTCGAATTTAAACCCTGCCACTTGCTCGCAAGTCCCGCTTGCTTCACGCCACTCTTCGCCGAGAGTTATCCACCACTGTCCAGCTTGGCTTCTGCTCCGTAGTTTTCGCAAACGTTCCCGAGGCTGAAATCCACCTCGCCCCTCCTCACTTCTTCTGGTAACTCTTGTTACCGTACCTTCAATTACCGGACCATAACTTTCGCCGTTGACCGGTGAAATCACGCTTTTAAGCTGAATGCGTCCATTACGTCGTAACGCGGAACGAGTTTAGCCGAGGCTAAAATATTTTCACGAGAACTATCCTCGAATCTCGAACGATCCCTCGGGATCGATGTTCCTGCGGTTTTTTGGCTCTTTAACGCTCGATTTTTGTGAGTTTTTTTTTGGACGGACAGCGGATCGTACTACGAGATACTTGGGGAAGACTGAGCGGATTATCGAACGGATTCGATACGGATCGAGGTTGTTTCGTTTGAAAATCCACCCTTTATCCACTTTATTCTCACCAAGCAAGTAGTTTTATATTTTTGTGAGAATTTAGAATGATTTTGCGATCCTTTATATAATTTTGGTATAGTATGGAATTGGAGAGAATTTTATTGTAAATACATAGATAGTGTTAATATTAAATCAATGATGCAACGTACCAACCTGAGAGATTAAAATTGAAAACTAACCTACCACACCTTTAATAATTCAAATCAGTACATTTTACAACTTACGTCCATGTTCACCATGGCGATTACCATGTTAATACAAATGATAATTACGTTTGTCAGAAATTGTGATTTCTTGAATTTTGTAGGACAAACGTATGCAATTCGCTAACCTAATATTATTCATCGAATAAATTTTTAATTCCCAGATTATTAAGACCAAATTTCCTAATAACTCTGTATCATACGCAATTTTTATCCAATGATGTCCAACTCTGACTGCACAATACACAAACTATTATACCTGTCTATAATATTTCCAGAAGCTCCGATTAAATACGATTAACCTAGTTCAAAGGATAAATCCACGGGCGCGTTCGCTGTTATACGCGAACAGGGTACATCGGTGTTGATGTTGTTTGGATTCATCGAGTTAAGCAGATCAAGGATTACATGTAATTAACGTTTGATTGATGCGATGATCTGCGCTTGGTTTCACACCTATGGGGCCGAGAGACAGGGAGAGATTCTCCTGCCAGGCAAGGGTTTTCACGCCGTAAATGGATCCAATAATCGCAAGATTGCTATCATCTCCGGTGGTAGTAACGCTGAAATCTCCTTTAATGTCGTTCTTGCAACTCTTTGAATGCCACCCGTGCCACTTAACGTCCTGATTTTCTAATCTTTCGCAGTTTCAACGGCTGTTTGCAAAAAATAACGTTCCAAAGATATAATAATTTCGTTGAAAAATAAAGAAACATTCAGCGTTGAATAAATAATATAAGTAGAAGCAGTTGAATTCTTTCGTTGAAGTATGGTGGACTGCAAATTTATAGCAGTAACACACGTTACTTAATACATTTCTATTGCAAAATTTGAGACTAACTATACTTAATAATTAGTAATTAGCTGGATGTCTAATATCAATGAAAGGGTTAACAAATTCAAAGTGTTAAGAAGACACTTCCGATGTACAAAAATTCATTAACACTTCGAAGACGAACCTTGGAGAGAGTTGACAATTTAAACTGAATTTTGAACTATTTTTTGTCTCCACTTTTGAAACTTCAAGGTATCCCTTTAAATATTCCTCTGGCCAACATACGAAGGTATGGGTTGCTTAACAATCGAAATACCATGAAAAATAAAACTGGAATTTCTCAGCAGGGAAATCTGTACAGGTACAGAAAGTATCCAATTTTTGGGTTTATTCCAAATTTCCAAGATTTTGCTTGTGACTTTCATTATAACAAATATGCTCAAGAAATAAAGCGATTAAATTTTCGAAAGTTTCTACATAAAACCTTCAGTAACCATAAGATATTGTTGAAAATTGAGATTTTCTCTATTAGGTGTCGTTCATCAGTAATTTTAAAAATAATGAATGCACTTAAGAATAAGATCCCCACCAACGCCTCATCAATATTATAAAAAGGGGGAATCGGCTCGCAACGTCGTCGGTCAATCGTGAATCACTCTTCAATTATTAAATCCGTCGTTTAACCTGGCGGTAATATTACTGTCTCATTGGAAACGTTTATCCCAACGAAAGAACAACGTAATTCAGCCTTCGAGGAAAGAAGAGGATCGTCGAAGGGAATCATATTACTGCAAAAGCTAATCAATTGCAAGAAATTAGTTTCTGGGATTAAAAAAATAGATTTTTTTTTTTTAAACATCGACGATTTCACGTGTAACAAACAAAATTCTCAAAAGCTTCTGCAGACATAATTAGAATGCTTACCATTGAGATTCTGTCCTACTATATGTCGTTAATTAGTAATTCTAAGAATAGTGAACGTCTGCGAGAAATAAACTGACTAAATTTTCAAAGATTTCCACACAAAACTTTCAGCATCCATAACACAATGTTGAAAATCGAGATTTTACTCTATTATGTGTCATTCTTTAGTGAACAAACAAATTAAGTAAATTCTCAAAATTGCCCCATACGAAGCCTCCAGAAGCCATAGGACGAAGCTGAAAATCGATGGCGTCGGCCCCATTATCCGATATCGGTGCGATCCTCGAATCCCGTGCATCGTCAGGTAGGGTCGTCCCAAAGGTGAATATCCGCACGGCAATATCGTGGTAAACAGGAGAAAATATGTATCGGGTGTAGCTCATCTGTTGTAGCCGGTAGGCATGCAGGCGTCATGTGTGGCCGCAGTGAACGCAACGGCCACGCACATCCGTGTATTGCACATCCCTGTCCTGCCGATTACACTGACTCGCCTCGGGTTATAACCCGTCCCGTATCGGTCCCCGGAGGGCGGGACGGTACGGTAAATACGGGACCAGGGAACGGTGACGTCGAACGACGACCAGTTTCCCGATGGAATCGTTCACACGTCTTTGTCTTCAGTTTTATCCCCTGGAATCACCTTCAATCCTTCGCGCTAAGGCCACGTATTTTGATACCTTCGTATTCAGTTTACTAATTTCTTGTTTAATATCTCATCAGATTTAGTTGAATTTTACAGTTTAATTAAATTGTAGATGCCTGTATATTTTTGTATCACAAACTTTGTCGGAAGAATGTTATAATAGAAGAAACAATTTTAACCTCAAGTGTTGCCATCATCAGGAAAGCATCATAGTTTGCAAACCTATTTGTCTTTATTCTATTTGTTAATTTGTTATATTTTGGTATAAACGAAACTTTACGTCGTCATAAAAGAATAATCCTCCAGTTTCAGAAAATCAGATATAAATAATCATATTTGTTAAATTTTAGTTGTAACAATGTATTTTTTTTTTCTTTTCTTCTATATTTTATGTGACGTATAAGGTACAATTAATTTTTTAAATATTCGCCCTTATTTTCTTATGACGGGTGCCAATAGATAACGCAAAAAGGATGCAAATTTATTTGAATTCAAGATAATTATATGAAAGCACTGAGAAAATCTTAAGACTCACATACACATAATATTCAACGATCATAAAATAACGAAGGAATCGATGGTCGAATTACACGAAATATTTTGTTTCATCTTTGACAAGAACGTTACCTCTTTATACCCAGCCCTTCATTCGATTCCTTTAAAACGACGAATGTTGGGCTTAACGATGAATCGCGAAAGAATCGAGGGAAAAAGGGGGTACTTTTTATGTGCAGCTTGTTACTTTCGGATTAATGTGCTGCGCGGCGGAGTTTGATACGAGAAAAACGGGGAAGGAATTAGCTTTGGCAGGATGAAAAAAACAAAACAGTATGAAACGAAAAAGAAAATGGGAAACATATATCCGTGTGTATAAACTTTAATTTGCCCGTGATTCTTGGGGATACGTTTCGAGCTAATTTCCCGTTCGATTCATCCCTTTCATTTGTTCTTTACTTTGAACCTTCCCTGTATAATTACGTCTTCTGCGTTTCGCGTTGCTTTTTCATCTTTCATTTTTTAATTTTAAAACAGAAAAATTCACTCAGATATCTATGGCTTTTGGATGTTCCATTGATACCTCTGTGTTACTACTTCCATTTTATTCAAGGATTATTTCTATCAATTTTGAAGAAACATTTAAGTGATAGTCTAATTTAATAAAAATTTAGAAAAGATAATCAGCAACGTCTGTAATTAAAATAATTATTCAAAATAAGGGATCAAACTGAGTACCATTTTTATCTTATGTATATTAAATATTCTCTAAAGATTTTATTTCTTTCAGTTCTTGCTATTCTATTTTAAGTACCAATATACGATTAATCACATCATAACAAAGAAAATAAAATACATCTATCAATAGTAGAACTTCTTGTTGGTTGGTTAAAAGATAAAAGTGTTTTTACATTAATAAAAATCACAATATGTACGTAAAGTGTATCATGATGTATTGGAAGGATTGGACCATGAGCTTCAATAAAAAAAAAAAAGAACTCGAAATCAAGCTTTGTGTACGTTAATAGCTTGAAGAATATATATCAAGCCGTGTCGTTAGCTGTTAGCTGATTCACAAAATGACTCACACAAAGCACAAACGCGAGTGGTTATTTTTTCACTCGGTCTCGATTTCAGAACATGTTTAAATCCAGCCAGTGGGCGTCATTTTACGTCAACTATCCAAAGAATGCCGTGCCATGGACATCAATTGACGTCACAGGAAAAAGCCAATCTTCGAGTTGACATATTTGCTTAACGTTCGAATCAATGACAGCAATAGATTTCGTTGTAAAATTCTACTCAGCTATAACGAAACTGTATGTACAAATGGCCACTCATAATTATGCAAGATCCATTAGATAATAAATACCACGCAGAATACAAAATTCAGTAGAATATACTGGACGGTACCTTCGGTTTACTGGCAAAACAGCTGAATATTAAAAAAAAATCATTATTAATCTTTTTTTTTTAATTATAGGAAGGACATTAATATTTTCGATCCTACTCTGGGCCATACGTGCTCCAATTTACAAAGACAAAACGTTGTTTAGTTTGCAAACTAAAAATAACGTGAAAAAATTAATTAAAAGACTGATGTCAAAAGATTTAATCCTTTCATACATGGTACGGGCGGCACAAATATTTTAAGACCAAAAATATTTAAAAAAATATACCTAAATCATATGATTCTTAAAATTCTGTTCGTTTCAACTTAGAAAACTGAATAACTTGAATTTTAACTTAAAATTTGAAATACTGCAAATGTTGCAATGGAAGGAAATAACTATCCAGTGATATATGAAATTTAACGTGGTTAAAGTTATAGAGCAAGAATTTTATTTTAGAAAAAACGAACTACTAGACCCAAACGCTAGCGCTATACATAGATTCTTGAAAAATTGGCCACAGAGATAACAAATATAGCCGTGTTATTTATACTAAATGTTGATAATATAAATGATTGAAAAGATTTATTACTCCCTGACATTAGTGAGTACTGAAGGGGTTAATATTGGTAGCTGTTACTACCACTACAAACTTTTCCAACTAAACCAAAAAAGAAGACAATGCAGGGTAATGTGTTAATGATTTTAACTAACAGGGGAAGAGATTGCAATATTAAGAAAATTCAAGGAACGATCTTGTATTGATTTTGTACTACTTTTTGGCACAAAAAAAAAGAAAAGAAAAATAAGGAGAATCGAATGCAAAACGGCTGATCCACAGTTGAACGCTCGAATGATTAAACGTGTTTTTGGAAAGAGTTTAGAAACTTGGCAGTGAAACGGAAAAGTGGGGTAAAAAAGCACGTAGCTTCGAACTGCGATCGTGGGCACAACGTGCAGCATCGTTTCCACTGAGAATTTATTCCGTTCGTCGGTCCACGCACACCAACTACCGACCAAGCATCACCAGGGGGAGAAAGGGTTGGTCACCGGTTATGGGGTGTAGCTGGCATGAAGTCAAACAGCGTTCATAATTTACGTAGTTTCGTCTGTGGCTACGGCAGGGAAGCAGTGCCGTTTGCCACGCGGCTGAGTATCACAATAATTTTACCAGTCGAAACGGACGTTTCTATCCTCTCGTAAAATCCACCCTCACGACCACCGTTGTTGTCTCACAAGTGAATTTTCAAATTTAGAAGCAATTGCTTTTAGAATTGGTGAGTACAAATAATTAAATATTTGGGGGTGGATCACTGTGGTCTTTATAATCCCAGAAAAAATTTAAGCTTTTCGTTTAAAATTTTTAAGAGTGTCAGTCTTTATTTTTAAGTTAAGAGTGTTAAGAGTTAAAAGTGCTGGTCTTTATTTTAAAGAGTGAGGTATTTCATTAACAGCCTAGCAATTTCAGTAAATCGAATATTAATTTTATAACATTCAACAAATAAATACGGAATAAGATCCTAAAAGTATCATGGAAAATTAATGATAACGATGTAAGTACTATTATCAATTTTTGTTGTATGCCAACATAATCTATAGCTTTATATTATTTTTAGTTAAGATAATCCGAACTCCTCTTCTTCCTTCAAACACCATAAATCAAACTCCAGCAGCAAACATCCCGAAATCCTTTCTTCAGTAGCTGATGATTTCATCCTCACTAGTCGTCCTCGAACCTCGACCTTGTTACCTCACCCTTTTACCGACCATTGAACTTAAGATAATCCCTACCTTCCTATTTTACGAATTTATAAAACCCACCATTTTTCCTTTGAGCACAGAGAACAGTCTGAACCGTCTTACGACGAGCAACTACACTGTATCACGCGAATATGATTGTTACACGTTTGTAAATTAATAAACCAACAACCTCAGTGGAATACAACATTCTTTTTTAAAACCAAAAACTGTGGTACGCGATATGGCTTTTGTTTTTAATAAAACTAGAGATGTTGTTATTCTAGATAACGTATATCATCAATTATTATTCAAACTATCATCACCTTCAAATCCTTCTAAAAAATGTATCAAAACCACAAAACAATCCTTTCCATCAACGTCCAATAATAAAATATAACTTTTCAACATTCCACGTCTAAGAACTCACCGAACAGACGTCCTTCGTCGTGAAGCAGAAATGTACGTGATGCACGAAGAAAGCAGAAAGCTCTAACGGAAGCAGGAAAAGTAGCATCAAAGATTTCTGGTCGAAATTTACGGACGAATCAGCGGGAAGATCTCGCGAGCGTTGAATAGCTTTAACGAAGCGGGACGTGTGCTTTCTCGCGCGAAGACGCTCGAACCTGCTCCCTGTTAAATCTTCCTCGCCCTTTGGTCCCTTGGACGATTTCCTGGTCTCGATGGTTACAGGAACACGTGCAACCATCACCGAGCAACGGGGTAAAACTTCGTTCTGTGTGAACCGACTACGTGTCCCTCGATTCCCTCTTAAATACGTGACGCCGGGATAACGACTCCCATACCTCCCCTCTCACAAGCGACTTCAGGAACCGTGCTGGGACGCGGGTGTACACGTGGGATTAAGATTCGATCAGTGATTACAGTTCGAAGAAAAAGTACCCGGTTTTAGGGGATCGACCTATTAAACGTTATCTGGAGATACGGCCGAAGAGAGATACGAGAGCTGGGTTCGAAACTTCAGATAAGCCGATGGAATTAGTAATGGGCTGACTATCGGATCGGATCGTATTCGAATATCATTTGAATTTTGAATTTTTTCTTTATTTTTATTTTACTGTTTTGGTCAAGTTTTCAAGGATTTGAAAATCTGATCAGAGGAGTGTCTGGACAGGGTAGAAACAACTACTGTAAGATATTTTGTTGTGAAATAGAAGGTTTCGATTTAATTTTATTGGTTCTACATAGACATTTTTTGGAATGTTTAACACGTTGGCTACCATGGGGGTCACCGGTGACCGGCACCCGAAATTTTGTACAATCAAATAATTACCAACAGAAATGATAAAATAAACCACGGATAGCGTTAACATTAAGCTAATAATGGTAGCTATCGAATTGAAAAGTTAAATTTGAAAATTAGTTGATTGTATTGGTAATAATTAGGATTTCAGCGTGTCTGACTACCCACGTCCGTTTTCACTGTGGCAGTCAACGTGTTAACATGATACCATTAAGGAGCGGACAATGGTAATTTGTATTATAAATTTTCATTTTTAAGAGTATTGGTACAGGAATATCAAGACCATCAATTAACAGGTTTTATTAAATTAAAGTTGAAGAGAGTATTGAATATTAATTGAGTACTGAATAAATCATTAATGATTCAAGCTGTGTTAATTCATTTTCAATCAATAATCACTGACATGAAACAGTCTATTAATAAGTTCACAGTTAACTTTGTCTGTCGCGTCACTCATATTTGATTGCCAAGAATTTCTATAGAAATCCATATTATTAGGAATTCTCCAATTCATTTAACTAAAAATACTCACAAGGGGTACTTGAAATTATAAACAACGAAGATAATCTAGTACTGAGAAAATAAATAAAACTACTACTTAACGACATTTTCAAAGGTATAAAGGTTATTATATCAAACCACCCTACCCCAACTAAGCATTCCACCCACGCATCGAACGTTCTACAAAATTTATCCAAACACAAGGACTGCTATCACCAACACTCGTTCAACAATTCCAACGTAAGCCAAAGACCAATTTACGTCATAAAGGTAAGAACGAAAAAAAAAATCAGAATGAAAAAGGAAGAAAGTATCGTTCTCTCACCTCTGCGCGAGTGCTATCTACCTAAAAAAGGAAGGGGGTGGGGTGCGAGAGTTAGACGATTGTCCCGAGCAGGAAAGCGGCTGAAAGTTCCGGGGTTGTTCGGTCGGCAGCAGTTTAAGTTTCCACAGGGCCGAAGTTATAACGAGAATTGCCCTGGCCGCAAAGTTTCCTCGCGTGTACACACTACCCCTCGTCCCCCATTTTTCTCCGCCATTCCCGTGTTACCTCGTGCGTGCACCCCCCTAGCCGACCGACCATCCCCTCGTCATCCTTCTTTTTCTCTATCGTTTCGTGTTGCGCGCATGCTCCACGGGAATTCGCCATGTAAACCGTGCACACCGCAGACATTCTTTCTTCCCCATTCCTCCCCTTTTTTTTTTCAGGCTTCCACCAACACGAAATCCACCTCGCGTTGCAACGATGGTTGCAGCGGCACGGTGCTCTTTTTCTTAGCCGCTCGCTCGCAGGCATTCGCACGGCGAGAATAAAACGCTGGCATATTTCAGACTTATTGCTCTGCGCGACGACCACTATTCCGTGGCGCTTTTATTGCGACTAGTTTCATTCTTTTCCGGTTTACGGTGTTACCAGCGGTAAGGGCCGCTCTTGCACGCGCTTCGACACTCCGCCGCCTCGAGCGTTTACGCGCGGATTCATAAACTACTCGCGGGGATGACCGAGGTTGTCTCGACGGGGGAAGGTAAATGTTCCTATTAGCGACCGTGTCCTTATTTGCAAGTAAACGGGGTCTTTTTGTACGGGGTAATTTTTTATGCGACTCAAAGTTTTCAGAGTTACATGGTCTTTTTTTTGAAGACCCTTTCGCTTCCACTGTGTCCATACAACTAACTGTTGCGATAGGTTCCTTCTACCATAAAAAATTTCAAATCGTTTTCGTGAAAAATTGATGATAGATTTTTTCCTTATCCGAATTTGGGATATGAATTAAAGTTATTTCCATGTGTGTTGAAGAACCCTATCTGGAAAGCTCAAAACTGTTACAATTTCTAAGATTTTCGTGAAATAAAGTTTTATAAGAAGCTTTGATTTAAGAATTAAAAGAAAGAATGCAACCTTAACACGTAAATGAAACAAAATCTATCAATTAGCACGGAAAAACTACATCATATTTTCATATAAAATTACATGAAATATTATACCTTTCAATTAATAGTTTTATTCTACAAAATCAAATTTCCTCGATTAGCTAAAAAAGTCAACATAAACGAAGCTTGTTTCTAAAAAAAACTTTTCAATTTAAATGAACGCTGACAGCATATATTCCGCAGAATAGCCGTAGGAATCATCATTACACCATCGATAACAACGTTCAATCAAACAGAAATATCAATCAATTATTTTCCGACGCGTAATAAATGTTTAAAGTAATACACGACTAATGAATTCGCGTAATTGTAGGCCGAGCCATGATTGCAATATATTTGAATATTTACCCGGTCGGTGGAACGTTAATGAAATTAATTTCAGAGAAGTAATTTCGTGTGCCACGTTGGAACCACAACGCCAACATATTTACGTTGTTTTCATCATTCTTCCGGAAGGTTTGCATAAACATGTACGATTATTCCGACTGAATGGACGCGATTGATTTCCGGATGCACGCGAAATTTTGAAGCTTGAAAACCGTCGACAGTAGAAATTATAGCCTGTTCCCTCGTTCCGTAGCCATGAAATTAACACATTGGATATTATGAGGGTATTAATGACCAGTGTCAAAAATTTAATAACATAATCAAATGGTACGAGTATGCAAAACTTCTCATCGTTTGTAAGGCATAATCTTCTTTATCAAAATATTTCTACACTGCGACGTGCAAGAAGTATGCATTAATTTAGTATCTCAGTTTAGCCCTTTGAATTATTAATAATATAATTTAAATGATATTCGTATGGGATCATAATTATTGCAAATACTTAGTAATTGAAACGAAAATATTGAAACAAGATTTAAGATATAATTACTTAATAGTAATTATATAAGCTTACAAATACATGGCTATTTCTACTGTGATAATTAGCACATTAAAACTTTCAATAAATTATATTGCTGTATTAATTTATAGAATAATGAGTTTCTTTATTGCCCTTATTTGTCTTCTTTTTCGTCCTTTACGGGCGTCGCGTCGTCTACTGATGATGCCTGACTAATATCGGTTAATACTACTTGAACAGGTATCTCACTGAAAGGATGGACTATTTCGCGTAAACTGAGTATTTCCCTCTATTGCTGTTTATTAAGTATTGGCAATTCTGATAATTTTTAGTCGGATTTAATTGTTCAATCATATATTTTGGTATTAACTTCTATTTGAGTTATACTGTAAATAACTGAAAGAGCTGTGCTTCTCCAACTAATTGATATAACATCCTTTAAATTTCAACCGCATCGGTAGTTCATTTTTCAGACTAAAAATATATGTAAATTTGTTCAAATTCTTCACTTTACTCTTTTGCATTACACATCTTAGGTTTAATAAAAGTTTCAAGAAATATCTAATTTCTTTAATCACGTTTTTATAAATTTCAAAACGCAAATGGTTTAAAAAGTAATGGAATTATTGTTACCACAACGTAATAATATTTTCAACCTTTTTATACTCCTACAAAATATCTAGTAATACATTGTCAATTTTTGTGAACACATTTTTATTAATTCAAGCTCGAAAATGATTCAAAAATACTGGACCATTGTCAGCGTAATCTAACCCTAAGATTTCAAATCCTTATATAATAATATATAATTCGAAGCCCCATTCTTTCCAGTTTTTTATCCCAATCACAAAAAAAGGTCCCAGCCCTTACGTTAACTTATAATATTCGCTGTTTTGTTCCTAAATGCGGTCTCTCTTAAGCGATGACAATTATTACCACAAATATTTAATTAAAAAAATTCATATGTTTAATTTTGATGTACAGTCACGTGCTTCTTCAAAATTCCCAATCAAAGAACTACACCTTGATTAATCGCTTTGAATACTAAATTTAGAACTTCAAAACACAAACGACTCAAACCAAGCACTGGCCGGTCACGGTATTTTAAATTTCATCACATTTTCACGAAATACCAAACAATTTCCCCGTACCCCGAATTTTAAACAACTCGCACCATACTGTAACCATCGCGAACGCAACACGGACAGATGGAACAGGCGCAAGTTGAAATCCAACAGAAACGGAGGGTTGCTCGCAAACACGCCAGATTACCGGTATAAAATGCTAAACCCGCGGCTGCACGATTCCCCAGCGAGCGGATTACCGCGGAAGTTTTGACGCGACGCGAAGCACAAAAGAATCGAGAAGCAGGGGAGGGGGGCGGTGGTAGAGGTACAGGCCTGAAAAGCAGCTTGGATCGGGACCGCGTTTGAAGTAGCATTTCTTTGGCACAAACGACCCTCTTAATCAATTGCTAGCGCCTTTATCACGGCTCTCGAGCGCCATCCACACCTCTCCGCTCGTCCTGCTTCGCGCCGAAAGTGTAAAGCGGCGGACTAACAAGCAGCAACTTCGATAAATCTTGCTCGTTCTTCTACTTCTTCTTTTCCCCTTTCTTTTCCCTAAATTAATGGTAACTTTGGACGTTATCGCTTCGACTGTTAGGTTAGACACCTTCTGTCTTCCCTAGTTAAAATTGTCCTGTCTAACATTTTTCATTTTCCAAGATATTATGATAAAGAACCTAGAAATATCGATATTTATTAAATTACGAATCTTGACGGAATGCTTTGAACTTTCAAAAATATACACGATAGTTTGATCAACTTTCAGTCTGTCTTCTAAGGGTTGAATGCCAATAACGATTTATATTTTCTACAAATAAAACTGTTGTAAGTCGTGAAAATTACGAGCGTTTATATTCCAGGGTTAAGAATCGATATCGCGTAGAAAAATGCCAGAGGTCTTTTTTTAATTTCCTTCCTATAAATCAACGATTGAGCCACAAAGTTTCGTAAGTAAATCTCGACTCGATCGCGGGGAAAACGCTTAGGATGCGAGACGCCACGGGTCGCGAAAGCGAAAAGCTTCCCGAAGCTCGGGCCTGGCTTGAACAGGGTGTGCAGCAGGGAAACTTATGAAAATCCGGGATTTATCGCGGCATGTGCGAGAGCCAGCCGCCTCCACGGTTCTGACAAATCGTCCGGAAAGTGAACGTTCGATCGTTCCTGAATCCTCTTTTCGTCGGAGCTACGGACCAAGACCCTCTGTCCCGTGGACCAGCTGCCTTTGAAAGCTCTGATAAAAGTTTTAATCCGTTTCGTCCAGCTTTACCCGCCCCGGACTTCTGGCCGTGCGTCGTGGCTGCGCCCATTCAACTGGCTTCCACAACCCTTTTGTCCGTTGTTTTCGGGAAAAATAGAAAATTCGATGAACGTGTAGCTTGTAATGGTTTAATGATGCCTCGACAGGGGAAACGCGTGGCCGAATTGCGGGGAAAAAACTCATCCGAAGTTTTACATAGCTTTGGACCATCGTCAATGGAGAACTTAATTGTGTTGTTTTGACGCAAAACGTTACCATTTTGGATAATGGTAATTCTAGAACATTTTGGGTAATATTACTGGCAATTTTAAATAAAATAATTGGGAAAGATGTTCGAGTTGTAGTTACATGATCGTGGAATTGCTGAATTTTTATGGGTTACCCTGGATATAAGGGACTTTTTCAAGAATTTATTATAGAAAAATTATTTGGTGAACTAATTTGAGTTTCCTCTTATTAGAAAGGAGATGCATTATAGGTTATTTTAAAAAATTGTTGTAGTTATATTCACCCTTGTGCCTTGAAACATCTATCAAATTATTCGATTTAAAGAAAACTGAGGTTTAATGAAAAAATTTACTCCTATATTAGTGCACAGAATTCTTAGAAATTAAAAAAAAAAATATGCAATAAACTGAAAAA
This sequence comes from Stelis phaeoptera, assembly GCA_943735885.1. Taxonomy (NCBI): domain Eukaryota; kingdom Metazoa; phylum Arthropoda; class Insecta; order Hymenoptera; family Megachilidae; genus Stelis; species Stelis phaeoptera. Next base: position 3,826,253 of record OX030939.1, on the reverse strand, counting down.
TAAAAGTCGAAATACATAGCAGCAGAAATTTTATTAAATACCACAATATTCTTTAATTAATTACCAAATGGAAATAAATTATCTATTCAGATAACCTTCTTATCATCCAGCTACCAGAAAATTTTCATGTATGCACATAAATCGGTGCATAATATTCAGGATAGCTCAAAATTAATAAAACTGTAGATTTATTCAAAAATACTATCACCACGCGCCAAGTAAGCGGAGTCCACAAATTCTACGAGAATCTAGCCACCGACGACGGAGCCGATAAAGCGAAATAAATGGCCGGCTTATCAGCGAAAAATACTTTGCGCGAAAGTATTATCGATTATGCGAGCCAGGGATCGGCGTATTTCAGTTAAACAATTTTGCATTAGGTCGCACACGCGTGCAAATGCACAAGCCAGCTAATCTGGCCAGGGCCGACACGCGTGCGCATCGAAAACGAGAAAATTAATTGCCATCCCAAAAATACGAGGGGACGATCCCCCATTATAATAAATTCAGGGGTAACTTTCGTGGAGGTTACAACCCTGCTTGAATTTATGCACCGTATAAGCCAATTATTTATTGTCGTCCTGCGATTTTAGCCACACAAACCCTTTTTTTTTTTTGTTCAATTATCAGTTGGCGCCATAATGGGCGTAGAAAAAATAATTTACAATACTGTATGTATTTCAATTTTTTAAAATTCCTGTAGACACGGTGGTTATTATAAATTGATAATAATGGCACCTTTCTTAGTTTGTTTTGCAACCATTTTACAAGAGTAACCTACAACCCTTTCAGAACTTAATAAATTTTAGAATAAAGTACATTACAATAAGAACCATTGGCGTTCGTTTGAAAACCCTCTCTCATAAGAAATTAATTAAATGGTTAATAACTGAGTTTATTTAATTATTTTAATTTTCGACTGAACAATACTAGACAACGAAGACAACAAACATAAGCAGAGATCTGTAATGCCAATTTGCAATTATGCAAACCCATCATCATAACGAAAGTTACCAAAAATTGGCGCCAAATTTGAAATAACAAAACCTATTTTGACACAAATTAAATATTTAAGCATTTTCTGGTATTCTTGGTACCGCAATAATGAACTTTAATGTACGTACTTGCTGGAAAGAAAACGAGTGAAAGGTATGAGGGTCCGATTGGCCGTATTCAACACAATCGTATCGATACGTGCTATCATTTGTCTAAGCGATGACAAATATTAACAAAATTCATATTAACATACGAGAATTTGGTGTAGCGTTCGCAGTAGCTCCCTTGCCTCTGTGCCGTCCCGCTAGTCTTCTTTCCAACAACGCACAGTAAATATAAGACAAGATGGTAGATTGACTACCGAGTAGTTAAACTCCGTCGAAAGTTCTACTTCTTCTTGTATTTTGACCAGAGGCCAGAACCGGAAGAACAGCTTATTAAAGAAGACTTACCTGTGCCAGCCGCCCCCAGCCTCAGAACAGCGTCGCCTTGAAGAGAGATGGAGAGGGTGGCCGTATCTTCGAGGCGTGCAAGAACTTCTTCGGGAATGTCCTCGGGTTCGCGGAGGCGGAGGGTTACTTCGCCCCCGCCTCCGCCACCCTGACCACCACCACCCCCAGGACTCGTCGACGCCGAGTACATGAACACAGATCCGTACCCATGTAATGATTGCAACGGCAGCCTGACGCCGCCCACTTCCCCGACCGGACCCTGAAAAACGACCAGATCGTGTTCTGAATAAACCTTTCCATACGTTCCTGACGCTTAACTATGATATTTCCTGTAATTTAGTTTCAGTATCGTCGCAGAACTGGACGAAACGATGTCTTGGCGATCAAAAACGGCTTTGGTTCTACTATAGATATCTGAATGAAATTTCTAAAAAATTAATCCTTATGTTATGGCCTTTGAGTGGTAGTTAATATAAATTACATTAAGGTACAAGACGGCGAAATAATTCGAGGCAGCTTGCCTCGTTCTTCTCATTAGAATCCAAGAAACTCGCGTTTCCTTTTCGTCTCGGCCGATAACTCGATCCGGAGAAAGACGAAGACGTGTTGGAGCTGATTGAACGCGTAATATTAAATTTAAGAGTTCGTTCAGTTTTCCCGTGGATCAGCGGTCGTATTCCCGGGAGAGAAACGCGACTTGGTCCATCCGTTTTCCTCGCCGTCGATTTCACGTCGAGCGTTCTTTTACGAGCAGAAATATTTTGCCAATTTCACCCCCCCCGCCTGCCCAACCCCACCGTTCCCTTCCGTCCATGCAAATTTCGATTCGCGAACGTCAATATTTGCTGAATTGCGAGGAAAAAGGATTTCGATGTACCGCCACTCGATTCCACGTCAAACGAGAACTGGCCAGCTTTTGGCTTCTCTTGGAAACGAGTAATATTCAGCGTTAAAATAAAAGAACCTTCCTATGAACACACGGTCTACTACGTAGGAAGAAAAATATCTCGATGGACGACGATTTGTTCCGTCTGTGTTTATGCAGCCACGATCGGAATCAATTTTTCTCGATTCGTTTGGGAATAGTATATTTATTTATGGAAATAATTAGCAGCAGTACCCCCTTAAAATTTTGGAATTTCTACTTTACTAGATATCCCTGTGTTAAGCTTGGAACATTGAAACGTGGATCAATCTTGACCCAGGCATGGGTAAAATCCCACAATATTTCGATTCTAAGTGGCTGCAAAAATTGCTACCCAAAAAGTTTTCAGACACCAGCAAATAATATTCAAAATAACAGTAGAACATTTACAAGATGGAAATAAAATAAAACAAGCAAATTGAATTTAAATTATCAGCGTTCTGGTGGTCCAATTCAAGGATTAAGAAATGAGATTCTTTCAACCTTAACTCTGTCACACCTGCCAAATTCTTGCAAAACTATCGCACATTACGAATTCTCAGCGCAGACTTTTTTGTAATCGGACGTTCTACAGCTCAAACCATTTTCCGCCCAGTCAGCCCGACAAGACAGCTTTACGAGCGTGTTGACATAGATCCGAAAAGTGCACAAAACATCAACCGCTATCGCGAGGCTATTGTAGAACGACGTTGCATTGCTGACGAACAGGAGAGCCAGGACGTCTCCTCGTAGAACAAACAACCGGAAACGCGGCCATAACAATACGGATACGCAGCAACCAGCGTGGCTCTCTCTGTGTACTGTTTCCGGTGCACGCGAGAATCGATGCAACATACATAGACACGTGCACACACACACACAGTTGGATAGATATACACATACGACTGTAATGCAGATTTCCTGAGCTGTAAAGTAAACAGGGGCAAAGCTCGTAAAAGGCCTCCCCGTTCCTCTCCGGGAATCGATTTCACGTGTTTGGTGAATTATCGAGGGACTCGAAAAACGTCCGTGTGTCAGACTAGAAACGCAGATTTCATATTTGGATTTCGAAGGATCGTAAGTTCTGCTGGACGCTCGAGGCACGGAAATCCCCGAAGCGTTTTATATGAAAACACGAAAGGGATCGGAGATATTGAGAAACGATTGGTTTTGGAGAGGTTTTTCTTTTTGTAACTGAAATGTGATCCTTTATTGTAGAATAATCGAAGAGTGTCGGGAATTTTTAATCTTTCGGCTGGTAAATTTATTTTAACCTCGATCAAATAAACTTTAGGGAAACTTGTCTATTTTCCATTTCAATGTACAAAATTTAATACTATAATTAAATTACAGCGAATTCTTTTTTCTATCCTATGTTCTGATCCTAAATTTTCTTTTCAATTTCATAATTATTAAAAATGTATTCAACTTATATAATATTAAGTAATTGTTTCTATTTTCTTAGTAAATAAAAAACTTAATACTACAATTTACATTATATTCGAGTTTAGTTCTAATTATCCTTTAAAATCTCAGAATTATTGTCAGAATTATTGACTACAACTAACGATAATACTCACTTGCTAATTATATAATTACTGATACGAATATTAATCTTTTGAAACAAGTAACAAGATACATCACAATACACAGAACAAAAAGGCAAAAATGCTGGAGATAAAATAACTTGATGGTACACTTCAAGAAATATAAAAAGGTACATTTTCATCAGCAATCAACCAACAACGAAATTCATCACAAGACATCTCACATTCCAAACAATCGTTCCTAAACTCGGTCGAAGAAAAAGCTTATAACTTTCCAAAAAACCACGTTCACGTCATAATCAAACTCGCCTCCCGGCGAAGGCTACCGCTGATAATTTCCCATGCATAATAATACGGGACGCGAAAAATTTGAATAATCCACTTTCACGCTATTTTCCCGTCTGATAAGTCATTAAGCGGCGGGTCGGCGAGCGGCCGAGACTTAATGCGCCACGAAGAGCAATCTGCTTTGTTTCGGCTTCGTTTTGTCCGGACGATACACCGCCGAAGAAACGAGAGAAGAACGATCCTGGTTAAGAAGAAGTAACATGACAAATAAAACTTCTCCCCCGTTATCATGAACATATATATAAAACAAAAAAACTAAAAAGTATACCGTAAGAAAGGCTGGTCTTGTACCTTGTACGTTATAAATTTTGTAATTATGCTTGCACAGGATTTAAAATTGAAATTTGAGACGGGGTAAAAGTACCAGAACTCGTCCCCCATTTGTATCATGTTATATCAGTATGGAATTATAAATAAAACTCGAAATCTGAGAACAGTGCTCCTGACTTTGAAAACGGGAAATGAATTGATAAATTACACGAGTGGATGTTATCGACGAGAATTGCTTGCAAAAGTGTCATTTTGCTGCTAAGTTTCTCAAAATAAAATATAAAACTATTAGGAAATAAAACAATGCCTTATTCTACTAAAATTTCTGAACGGAAACGTAAGTAGAAATTAAAACCTACTTACAGATTTATACAAATCAAGACTTCAACCAGAATTTATGAAATTTTAGTTCATGAAATTAACCCATTACAGCTGCTATATATTAATATTTGCTGTTTTAAATTAAAACCTCCAGAAAGACACAAAATATATTTCACAACGCTTTGTAAATTTCTTTTTAAACATAAAACGGGTAATTAATTCCTTTATTACAAATTTGTAACCGACTACTTTCAGTTAGTATGGCATGCATTGTTTCAAGGCAAATGTAATTGCAAACGTTGAACATTATATTAATTTAGAAGGTACAAAGTGGAAAGACAAAATTGGCAAACGGAACGATTGCATTCTAATTAACCACAATTATAGGCTTCGTTACTACACATGACCGTATCGCAGTTTTATTTCTCAAATTCAATTTTCCACTTACAAGCCTTCATAATAACAATAATATCCATGGTAGTTCAAATTCAGCATCAATCCTTTGTCTTCCAATTATTATTAAACCGAAGCTTCGAATTGTACGCAAGTAGCTCCATATTTTAACTCACAATCAGACAGATTCGAAAAGCAAAAAAAAAAAAAACGAAGAGATAGGTGAAGCCGTTTCTCATCGACAAGGGGTTAAATCGAGGAGGCGGGAGAAATACAGCAGCAGGGTGGTGTTGGAGACGAAATGGGAGCACGATCGGCACGACGCAATGAAACATTTTTCAAAACTGCATGAAACACGGCGTGGCGCAGGAAAAAGCCCATAGAAGGGGACGCGCATAAATGTTCCAACCGATGAATTATTGCCGCGAAATGGCCGTATCCAGTTGTGCGAGAGCGTGGGGTCGAACACGGGGTGGCTTTCGGGGTGGGACCGTGTCGGACACATTGTTTACAAAATATCTGACCACCGTCATGGCACGAATTCCCCCTCATTTTTCTGACGTGCGTTAAAGTGCGTTTTGTCGTTGCGCCACAGTGCATTAAGCTACCGTGCAACACAGGGGAAGAGGGCGGGGGGAGGGGGGGATGAACGCGACACGACTGGTCGGCTCGAAAAAGAGATACACGGATACCCGATTTAACCCCGGACGTAACATTTATATTTTTGCGGTACCGACCGCTGCTGGTCGTTTGTCGGGCGATCCTCTATCGCTCCAAAGAGGAAAGCCGAATGTAAAACCAGTGGTCGTGCAACGATTCGCTTTTTAGACCAGCAGGATTTTCGTTCACGGCCATTTCTGTCTAGGATTAGGGATATGGCTTTTGAATTCGCTGGCTTTGGCGCAGGAACGGTAAGGTTGTGAAGGATGAAGCTTTTTTTCCCGATCGTGGAGTAAGATTGGAATCCTTACCACAGTTTTTGAGATTTTAACCCTTTCGCTGCCAAATTGAAGGAAGGGACACGGATGTAGTAAATTAATTTATATAATAAGAAAATTTAGATGAATATAGTAAATGTATGTTTACGGATGCAACAGAGGAAAGGTTAATAACGGATAAGGGTTGTTCCTCAGAAATATGTATAAAGATGGAAGAATCTACCCTTTGAAGGAGATAACTGTAAAATATATACTTTTATATACTTTCGTATAATAAATACGATACCTAAACTTTTTTAATCGGTATAGGTACAAAATAAACTATACATTATACAATAACCTGGTACGAACAAGAAATCGATTTTACCAGTAATACATTAATTAATTCTGACAAATTTGCAACAACACGAATTTTGTTATTCTAAGCTCGTACGAAATTTCAAATTTAAATTTCAACTTTCGTAATCAACGAACGCAAAAGAACGCAGTAACGAAACAACAAAAATTTGAACCAACACAGTACCTCTCATGAAACATTCTATCGTAAACGAAAACAATACCTCTCTGGTTCTCTCGTTTTCGAATAATTTCATCGTCGCTTCCACCCTTTATATTTTTCCCCCGTCCCTCGCGGCTCGCGATGCGTACCGGAATATTCCTGTTAGCCAGAAATATCAAGTTACTTTTTTATTTAACCATGGTACACTAATATTTGCTCTTCGACGGTTACCTGATGCGAACGCAAATTACGGCTTCTCTGCAAGTATCGAATTGTACCGTCGGTTCGGTTTCCCCTTGATTAATTGGCTCGCAACAATTTCAATCTCGACGGCAATCCATCCAATGTTCAACAAAACTTGACATTTCTTTACTCTACTGTGTGAATTTAAATTTGTAGACCAACGAAGAAAAAACTGACCCTCCTTTTCAACATTTCGATGATTAAACATTTCGAGAAAACTCTGAGTTCTACAATTTTGTTTGTTAATTAATAAGCTTTTGGATATGACAGTCTTTGTGTACCTTAAATTGTCAAACTTAATACATAAATGTGGTATCTTTTACCACGGGAAATTTCAGATTCAAAATGTTTGCTTTAAATTTAATTCCTATGTTTTATGATTGGAATTTTCCTGGCAAAAAAAAATTTTTTGGAAAAAAAATACAACCGACTTCGGAATGCACTAAAAAGGACGAAATAATTTTAATTTGTACTTCGGAAACGGCGCAAAATTAACAATTTTCTACATTGGAAATTGTCAAAATTCTTTAATCCTTTTACATATTTTCACATTAGCAACATTTTTCATTAACACTATTTTTAATTTTGCGCCGTCTCCGAAATATATTTACCGAAATGTATTTTTTTTTTCCAAAAATCTTTTTCGAGTAAACGAAAGAATCGTTAATAATGCGTGTGATAGATATTTATAATAACATTCTATTATTAGAAGCAATTGAAAGTCAGGAACCATGTTAAACTGCATAAGAAACGCGTATTAAAATTACTAAAAGTTCAAAGGGCTGCCAACAAAGTCCTGTTTCGAATTTCGGTATAAGGTTAGATTCGTAAGAAAGTAGAAATCTTCCCCTTTAATTCGGTTTTTGATTTACATCGATATCTTTATCCGTTCCTGAGATATCGTCGTGTGAAGACAAACGTAATTTTTCTAAAAATTCGCTGCCGCCGCACGCTTGGACCCAGACAGTGAGTGTCTAGCGTAGCGGTCACGTGGTCATTGTTTACGTCTAACCCTTTACTATTCCTAGTAATGCGTAGTACGCATTTCCTAGAAAAATGTCTACGGTCGCGCCCATTCATAATTACCCTCGTACGCGCCGGCCGCTATACAAACTTTGAAGCCCTATATCTCAGGAACTAATTAAGATATCGCGTTGCAACAAATTGCGTTATGATGTACGCACTTCCCTCTATCTTCTGAGCTACCTACTGCGTAAAATTTAGGCATGTTTTTTTTTTATATTTATTGCCAAGAATTTTGCCGCCATTAAATGTTTCGCGTTGACCTGTGGGATCGTTAATGGGTTAAGTGTTTCCAGTCAATTATAACATATCCTGAGATGAGTAATATACTCGTAACAATAAAATTTAATTATACAGTCAACGAAAAAGATGCAAAGTGTTCGTGGTACGAGTTATTGTTGTAAACTGGCAGCACTCGAATCGCAAAAACCCGAACATAAGCCTTTACATGTGTAGTTACGGGCTGGTTGCATCGTAACGCGGTTTGTTTTGTAGCTTTTTCGTGCACAGCACACCTGCGAACACCGATGTAACTTTTTGCCAAGATACACAGGCTCGCGTGTTGCTTGATACACGGATGAAACGTGAGTTTCAGTCGGTTGTATAGACAGATTGATAAATAACAGTGCAAAGTTTATTGACATAACTCGAAAACCTTAACACTGTAAGTGATATATCGATTGTCGAATGTGAAACTTAAGTTGTTGTATTTTTGTTAAACATTGTACTTTTAGCAGTTTGGAGATTTTGACATTTTATATCTTCCGAAATTTGAAAGCTTCGAAATATTACATTGCTCACTATAAATTTAAAGTGATTGTTATAACCGCGACTTTTGAAATTCCATACAATGAATTTATAATTAAAGCAATCAAATCAAGTACACGCTACAATAGTTAAACACGTATTCAGTTCTAAGTTTAATTACAATTTTTTAAAGTACCAACATTTAATAATTTATGTTTATATTAAAAAACAACTGAAGTAAGTTCTATTATGGGGAAAAAAAATTGTTAGATAAGAGTTTCTGTACCAACAATACTCGCAGGATACGTAAATAATTGCTGTGAATCGATTGGAGAATCCTGTTCGGTATCACGCATTTCCTTTCCATTTATCCCCATCTTCTCAAATCGTCATCCCTTTTCCCGTCGTTTCTACCCCTCGCTCTTCTCACGAAGATCGCGTAATTACAATACTTCCTCTTCCCTTTAACGGTCTGCAACCCCTCCGGCGACTTCAGTCATTACGGCCAGGGAGGATCCTCTGTCTCCTCCTGTGTTTTTCTTCCGTTCTACTCTTCGATTGTTTTGCACTTGTGTGCTACATCGATGTTTATCCAAGACACCCATCCGGATAATCGCGACTCGCAATTTATCAGATAAAGAGAGTACATCCGGATATTCACATAAAAGGATTTCTGTAAATTACGACTTGAAGACATTGGTGGAAAAGAAATATACATAATATAAAACAATGTGCTTTTTTTTTTCTCAAGTCGTTTAATTCGACATCGCTGTATGTTATATACAGGGTGAATCAATAAAAACTACCACCTGAAATACTGACAATGAGTGAAGAAATTCAATGTCCTCTTGATATCTTAGAAAATATAAGGCATCAAAGCACAATAAATTTCACTCAAAATATTATTTCATGACGTTTAAAATTTGAGTAAAAAATTCAATTTAAATTGTCGTTCTCTCAGTATTCAACTGTTGAAGGATTGAAAATATATATCCCAGAAATGGCGCACAAGTTACTTGAATCATGTAAATCATAGATTTTAATCGCCATCCCGGGATTAATCGTGTGCTCGATCCGTTCGGTTTCGTGATTAACGGGAGATCCGGCATTAAACCCGTGTCTTTTCCCTGTTTCCCCGGCTCGTCACAGACTTCTCTAATTGCGATATTGCGAGAACATAGCTATGTATATACCCCGAGGCAGTATTACGCGAAATTAAATCATGCGACCGTGGGCTTTCGCCGTTGGAACATTTTCGGATCGATAACGCGGATTCCAACTAAACGAGAACGAAATATTTGCGCCACGGGGAGGGGTCGTAGAAGGGGTTGCGGAATTCGAAACTGCACACGAACATCGAGAATTAATGCTCGAACGGTGTACAGGTATACCTCTTTGTTCGCCCGTGCAGTTTACAACGATTTCTAACCGAAGGGAAAGTTTGATTCGAACCGAGAAGCCTTGCCAGCAATTTTGTTCTCGTACAGAATCAAAAGTGGAATTATTATATGGGAACTGAAACTGCGAGAGTGACTGGTGCACAAAACATTGAGGGCAATTATTTTAAACTTTTATAAATGTTCTTTTTAAATATTGATTATAAACATAGATTGAAGACAAATTTGAAGAAATTTTTATAATACGTTGATGACAGTATGGAACACACAGGATGACTTATATTGACCTACTTAATTTCTAATGGACAAATCGAAATTTTTCTTATCTTGGATAACATGTCCAACGACGTTCAAAGTGATGGCTCTTTTTATGCTCTTTATATACTCTTTGTACCATATATTTTACATAACTTTTGTATAGTCAAATATGTTACAAATGCATAAAAATGAACAGTCTAGTGATAAGATTTGATATTTTCTGTATTATATTTTCATTAAACTATATTAGATAGACATTAACTTAGTCCTTGAAACTCGAAAATTAGTAGGTATTTAACCCTATACAAACAGTATCATTATTCTAGCCGTATTTTAAATAAATAAATGTCACCCTCGTGACAATCCCTACATTTCAGATGTGGCTTCTTTCGTTTAAATTTTGATAGCAATCGAATTTTAAGTTAAATTCTGATTAAAATTTACACAATCAAAGCCTGCCAATTGTAAAGTACGTATAATATTTCAATTTTCTTGATATGCTTTAACATGGAAACAATAAATATTTAGCTCTAACTGATACAGGGTTAAAAGGTTAATTAAAAATGGTCATAAAGAAATTAACAAAAATGAAATTACTGGCGCCAGTATAATTTACCATTTACATCCCACCAATATAAACTAGGCTTAACCATCCCCCGTTTAAGGCGCAACCTTTCCTGACAACATCACAAACGAATCCGGGAAACGACCTGCCGTACGGAACACCGGCTCTTTTCCCTTCCCTTTGTCTATTCCAGTTCCACGGTACAATCACCGTGGCATAATTAAAATTTCGCCATTCCATGCCGGCGTGACTCGTGACACGCGTGAGATTCTACGTTACAAAAGGGGCAAAAGGGTTGGCGGCCAGTGGCGCGGCGGGGCAACGGGAAAACAGAAGCGTAGTCGGCGGCCATGCGAGCCGTTTGTTTTCATTAAAAGTTATTATCCACCGTGTAAAAACTTCAATGCACGGCCGGCTAACATTTTTAAACCGCCATTGTGCCCGAAACGCTTTCCTGCCCGGTGGCCCCGGGAGCACAATTACCGGGAATGACTCTGCGAATTGGTTGTTTCGTTCGAATAACGTATTCGCATGAAATTACGATTCGCTATTTCGCCTGGATACCACACTACCGATCTACTGTAACGTTGTTTGTTCGCGTGCAAATGAACAAAAAGAAAGGGGGAAAAAAAAGAAAGGGAAAAAGAGGAAAGAGAGAAATAGTTAAAACAGGTCTTGTTTGTTTTACTTTTGTACTGTTGAGAATGTTCTCGATGATAAATAATGGACAAATGAAGAAAAAACAGAGGAGAATATGGGCTTGGCTGATTGTTCTCCGGTATTGCGAGCGCTGTTTTGTGGTCTGTTTGCTAAACGAACTTTGGAACGAGTTGCTGCGAAATACTTTTCAGTGGAACGGTACGAATATGGCAAGACTAGGTAGATTCTCGAAACTTTGAACGATTTATCGCTTGTTTTCGAGTGACTTGTTGTTGATTTTAACACGTCGACGGATAAGGATTTTAATTATCATACTTATGAACAGCTAATTTTTAATATTAAACCTTCAGTTTAGAATTTTATGTTATTGGTGAAGTATTGATTATTCGATTTTAATGAATTTGCGGTGCTAAATTATTGCAAAGTACTTCTAAGATAATATTGTAAAAGAATATTGTATATTGGAAAAGAATAATCTGAATTTAAAAAAATGGAAAAGAAAAATAGTTAAATTTTAAACCAAATTAGCAATATTATAAGTTACCCCTACCTGATAAATATTCAACTACGACATCTTTTATTTAAAATCCTAATGGAAATCTTTCACTATTAAATTTATACAAAATTATTTGCCCCAAGAATTTTCACGTGCAACATCGAAATACGAGGTGTAATAGTATAATATTTCTGAAAATCTTTAAACTAAAAAACAGCCGTTGCTGTTACGTCATGAACCCCTCGACATCTCATAATTTTTGTTAATAAATTTTTGAATAATATGGATAATTAAGACGAGCAAGTTCGATTATTCAACCAATATATTTCCTTTTTTTATTTTATAGAAAAATGTTTTGATGGAAATTGGAATGATTTTGTACGGACAGGTTGAAAGACACATAGAAGAAACTATGTAAGTAGATTTGCTTCGAAGTTTGTGTCGATTGAACGATCAATGGAACGTCAAATCTTATCAAAGAACAATATTACAGCTTCAAGGTAGTTCCTGCACGTCACGATCGAGAAGCGAGGCAATAACTAAAAATAAAATGGTAGCGCGAAGCCGGTGCGCCAAGGGCGAAATATTTCGCGAAATGTAACTGGTTTTCGCTGTCGAAGTCGGTTCCATTGGACGAAGATTGATGAAATACGTAATTACTGAGCTTACTGTCGGACCTTCCACTTCCGCCCAACGAAATCTGCATTTAATGTCGTCCGTTATCGACAAACGTAACGCTCGTTTCCGTAACTTTGTTACTCTTGATACACAGATTACTGCACTATCAATGTGACATCGTTTCACTGAAGACAAATTATTTGATCTCTAAGAAAATTCTTTTAAATATACTATTGTTGCCAAAAAAAAAACACCATACCGACATAAATGTATTACATAAATTATAGTTTGAATTTTTGGTATAATTTTAACGAAGGAATTTTAGAATCATCATCCCTTTCGAGTCGTGCCATCCAAAATTCACAAAGCATTAAGTATATACATCAGTTCATCAGGTAGATATCTAATTAACCCTCGAACAGCGTAGCCTGGGTCAATCATGATCCAGACAACAATATTCCGATTAAAAAATCCACAAATTTTTGAAGAAGAAGTTAGTAAACATTAGTAAATAATATTTAAAATAGTGGTGGAAAAGATGAAGATATTAAATTGTCGCTGTATAAGCGATTCACAGTTCATACAAACGCAAATAAAATAATTTCATGCAACGTAATTAGTTCATTTGAAAATTACCTTCGAATAACCGATGCATTAATCCATAGAATATGTTAATATACACAGTGATCATTTTGTGACCAACAACCCCACAGTCGTTTATCATAACGAAAAGGTTAAAGGTTAATACCACAATTATTTTGGTATCAATTTATTACACAAAAATTGGTGTAATCGTTCGAAAGGGTGAGCGAAAAATCGCTGTTAGACGAAGTAATTCCGCAAAGTGTCTCGACGGAAGACGAAGTCGCGTAAGGAACAGCGACGAAACTTTAACCGCGAATTATAAACGCGACTTTTCTCTTTTTTTCTCGCCAAGTACAGCCCTCTCCTCCCCGCCCCTCGTGCAGTTCGCGACGTTCAACGAGAACGGAGAAAAACGAGCTGGCCCTGTCTTTCGCGGCAGCTCCAGGTAAAATGTTGTCTGGCTTCTATCGGGGTAACGTCCTGGCCGCATATAATAAAACGGCTCGGCTCGGCTCGGCTTTCATGGAAACGCTCTAGCCCGCGGGCGCTTTTCTTTCATTTCTGACGTAATTACGCGAAGCATCCCAAGGAGAGGAAAGGGATGGGAGGAACTGCAAAAGGGCAGCCGAGGAGAATGAACCACGACGAAGACGAGTTTGTACCTTCTAGCCAGTCGCGACCTACTACCATCGTTTTCTCAATAAACCGTTCGGTCGAACTTCGATGGTCCTTCAACGGTGTTTCTCCTCCTCTTGCTCTCGATCGAGGTACGAAATGTTGAAATTTCGACCTTCTTCGTCAATATTTCCTGACAGTGGAATATTTGATATTAACCCTTTGCAATTGATTGGAAAAGTTTTAAACAACTTCATACACATTTGTAGGTTTTTCTTTTGGAAGTAGAACTTTCGCTTTTCGAATGTTTAAAATATGAGTATACAGTGATGCATACGCATTATAAGGAAATTTGAACTTCAAGTAAGATTGTTCAATCTACGACATTGTCTTGATATGGGCATGAAGTTAATAGAATTTAATTATTTGACACAAATGAATTTCGAATTAACGTTTTGATACACCATAACGTTTCGAACACTTTGTTTCCTCATTATCTCTTTATAATAATAAGACAACATTTTAATTACATTCCTTCTCTACTTCATATTATACCAACAAAAATAGTATTTTAAATTTCAAAATTTTTAGTATTTTCAATATGACATAATCATGTTTTCATAATACCCATTGACACTTTGTTCACCTGAAGTCTACTAAGGATTTTTTACTGGAAATTAATTAACAAACCTTCATGATTGTTTCGTTTATAACCTAATTATTCGAATTTTACCTATTATTGCGATACAATGTGATAATGTTTATATACTTAATTTTTGAGGGGTAAGTTATTAGCAAATTTTAAGCACCCTCCTTCCCAATAACAAATACAAAAATCCCCAGAGATTGGACGGACTACACAGTTAGTTTCATTTATTCAGAAAACTAATAATGATAGAATGGAATCATTAGTAAATTACACGTCGCTATAAAGTAATTTCTACAACACTAGTAGTATAACTGCGGTTACTGCTCGCTAAGAATTAATATTTTGATCGTAACCAACTAGCAACCGTAACGTGCAAACGCATTCTCATCAACCATAAAGCTTTATTAATTACCGTTTCAATTTACCATGTCGTCGGCGTTTCCATAAATCATACCTTCAAATTTCTGTAACGCGTTTCCGAGCGAACGTAATGAATTGTAAATTGCCAAAAAAGCGCGCCAACGATAACAAGGATCCCGGTGTACGCGTTAGAGCTGCCGCTAATTAACGACTACGCTATATTATTCAACCTTTATTCCATTCGCGGAATTTACATTGTAGAACAGGTCACAGAACGAAAATTCCCGCCCGCGTGTACGTGTATATTCCACGGTATTTGCAAGCCCGTGTCTATCCGACTGATTGTGAGAGGTTCCAATAACCGAATATTAAAATCGTTCGACGATATATCCAGATGATGCAAAGGGCGTGTACGTGTTTGTCGTTTATTCGAACAAGCTGGTGAACGGAGAAGTGGTAACGGGAGGAGCAAAACATTGATACCGTTCGAGGAATTTATTTCTATCCGGCTATTCAAACACGCGATAATTACAGGTTTCGTTCTGCGAAAAAGGATGGTCAGCTTTGATACCCGCGATATTGAAATGTTTTCTTCGAACCGGAACAGAGATACTAGAAAAAGAAGCAGCTTTCGAGGGAATTACATCCTGTTTTTCCAGAGAAATAATTGTCCACTGATACGGTATTTTCTTATGAAACCTATCGAGCAAAATTTAATTACGACGCTAATGAATATCTCTAAGAAAACGCAAATAGTACTTTCACCTTGATGTTGTTTTATTGCGTGCAATGGAAAGAAAGATTATTATTTGGAACATAAAGTGTAAAATTTGAAACATAATTTTGAATAAACATTGTATTACATGAAATGAATTTTTCGAAATTTTCAGTTACTTTCAGAGACTATTAATACCAAGAACAAAATAAATTTCAAAAATTACAATAATTCTAAGAAGTAATAATTCAACTTAACTATTTAAGCATCGACTCATAGACATAGACTCCAATACCTATGGAGTCTAGAACCATAATTTTCACAGTCAGCAATCATTGATGGAATCTATTAACATTAAAACGCCAAATAATTTATACAAATTTTCACATTTGCAGCTTCAAGTATCTTCTATTGATACTTTTAGTGGCAAACTAAAGTAATAAAAAATCCTTTCAAAATTAAACAATATATTTTGAATTTGACTAAAAACTATCAACATCTCTTAAGTATCAAATAGATGAAAATAATATTGACATTACCAACGCTAAAGATATTAAAAGCAACAGTATTAATATTATTAATAATTGTTGAGTCATTAAATTTGAAACTTGAGAAATAAAGTTTATTTTTTATTATGAATTTTCGATCGAAGTATACACCCATGTTACCATTTTAATGACACCTGCTACTACAGAAATAATAAACGTCAAAGTCTGCGTTTAACCATTTATCAAATTTCATATTTGACGACAGATCGTCAGATCGCAAAACGATTGAAATTTTGTGTCAAAAGATTATGTGTACGCATTTATTTTGCGACAGCTTGTATATTATAGGGAGTACTTTATTGTTGAAATGGAGAGATCATCAAGGACACGACTTCAGATAACCGTCGATAAAACACGGCCGATGAGATTGAACTTACGTATACACGGAGCTTCTTGCTCGAGGAATTAAATCGAGATGAGAATGTCGCGAGTTTCGAAGATAGTCCGAGAGTAAGAAGAGCCGTTTATGCGCGAACACGATTTCGATTAGACTTTGCCTCGTGAAAATCTGTGCCTGCCTTAAACGGATCATCGAGCTGAAAGATCGTCTCCTTTCATTTTTTTTTTTTTTAATTTCTTGAATCCATCCGATGATTGTAGACATGATATTTAATCCACTTTTTGTGGATTTCTAAACCACATGATTTTTAATAGAACTTATGTTGGAAAGTAAGTTAGAAAATTATTAATAAGCCTTTCGATGTCACTCTGGTTGCTGACATATAATCTTTTGTTACTATCGCGATAAAAATTTAATAACACAAAAAGAAACTAAGAGAGTGCAAAGGTTGCGAAAGAAGAAGAATAAGGAAGAGGGTGAAAAATTAGACATTAGAGAAGCGATCTATCATAGCCATACGTTCCCTTCAGGTCGAAGTGAAAGGGAAATGGATGGGCACGAACGTGTGAAAGAAGATACACGTGGAAATTGAGTTAACATCGTTCGACGAAGTTCTTTTTTAACGGGCGAGCCCTGTCAACTGAATTCTCCACACGGAAACATGTGTATTAGGTCGCTTTCTACGATTTAAGATTAAACAATTTTGCAACGAAACTTTCATACATAATTCTACAAATAATTAACTTTCATGTATCTAAACCCAAGTCCCGTGCGTCGCCGACTTTACAGACAAATCCTTGGTATTTACAGGGAAGTATATTAATAGAAATTAATTAACAGAGAAAAAAGTTGCTAAGTTTCTATTACGCCAGTTTGATGAATTTAACACCCTAACAATACATGACGCACTATTCCACAAATGACGCACTGTTACGTCAAACGACTATTTTCCCACGAAATTAAAATGTGTATTACAGTATGATTTCGTACACGATATAGCTAATAAATAAAGCTAATCATTAATACCTTAGTTTTTAGTTTCGTGAGTTTTCAAAGAGCCCCGTCATCAAGATGTTAACTCTCAGATTCCAGAGTCTAACTCCCGTGTGTCGCCGACTCTACGGGCCGGTCCTTAGTATCTACAGAAAAGCATAGATAGAGATGTGTGTGAACATAAACTGTTGAATAAGCCTTAAGAACGCTAAGATAATTTATTATAATTTCAAGTGATAGAAAATTTGCTTAGTTTAAAAGTAACAGAATATAAAACTGTTTAATTAAATAGTCATCAATGTGCAACAACATGTAACGCTAAAGTCCGATTTTTAATACAATTTCTCTACAACGATTTGAAGGATTATTAATCATGGCTTAGTACACGATCGATAAATCGTATGTATGAATAGCGAAAAGGTTTGTCGTGTAATCCGCCACGTAGAACGTTCGAGCATTGGAAAATTATTTGGAGCCAGAAAGGGTTAAATTACTTTGCATCTGAGCGACGTCGATTTAACGAGGGGAAATGAAGAGCGGCGGAGACGCATAATTTTAGTAAAGGGTGGGGAGGGAAGGCTAATCCGGAGGCCATAGCCTCGATAACGTCGGTTCCGGGGGAGGTTTCACCCCTGGGAATGGCGGTAAATTTTGTAGCTGACAAAGCCGAAGCACTTCGTTCCGCTTCCGGCGTGAGTATCGGCTCGAACTCGCGTAATTAGGGTCCGCGGCAGTCGATTCTACCCAATCGGAGGTTTTAATCGATCACGCGAAAAGTCTGTTTATTAATTACGAGTTGTTAACCTTTTTCTATATATATATATATCCATGTGTGACAATTAACAAGGGGTTGAAAAATTGAATCTTTCTCCAGATTTTTTAAAGTATGTTGCAACTTAAACGTAAACATACGTATAGGAAGTACATACTACTAATGGCACAAAGTTGCAACATATATATGGCAACTTCGAATGACCAGAACTTTCGTTCTACTAAATTTTACTAATCAAAACAGAAGTTATTAAAATTTCTACATTTTTCCAACAAATTAAACGTTCGAGAAATTGTACTGATTCATAATTCATCGAATTCTAACAAAATTTTCATCATACTTTTATTTTTAAATAGGGATCATAGAAATTTGCACATTTTAACTTCGCAAAAATATAAGAAAGACACGCTTAGGGAGTGCATAAATACTGAAACATTTAAATTTACATATGAAAGAAATGATGTATAAAATATCAGGAAAAGAAGTATTTATTGAAAAAACCGATTCAGAAAATTAATGCGACGAAACTAGACACTTCCTGGTAAAAACGTTTTCCTAGTACAATAAGGTTTAATGAGATTCTTAAGATAATTATGGTAAATTTTCTGTGAACTCATTGTTCCTTTTCTTGAATTTTCTAGTTCACCTATAATTTTTTAGAATCATTTGTTACGGTAGTATACTAAATTCGTTTCAATATCCATTAACAGGGAAGCTTCAAAACTTGAAAAACTTGGAAAAAAATGTACTACACCATTTCAAGACTCTTATGGAACCTTATTGTACCAAAGAAAATAAAATAATCAATCTGCCCACAACAACGGAACAATCTAACGAGAAGTTGATGACCGTGATTGAGTTTCGATTTGAATTTTGAGAACTGACAGGAACTCGAGAGTACGGAAGACGAACGAAACGGGCGGGAAGATGATTTTTCTCTTCGCGTAGACGGCGAACGTTGAAAGAGGGTTTCCTGGTAGCTGAAAACTTTCGATACCGCGAACGTTTCGAAGCGGCCAGCGAAGCGTTATAATTTCGCGCCCCGTGAAAGGAAAGCGGTGTGGATAATTATCGGTAACTGCTAACTGGTAAAGTTTCGAGAAGGGTGGGTGCAACACGCCACCCCTCGTCCACCCACCACCCCTCGTCGCCCGTAAATTAAGTATAGCTGCGCAATTTATAGCTGCAATATAATACGTCTTGTTTGCCGTTCGACCATTATTAGCCGGCTCCGTTGCGTTTCGCGGTTCTTCCTCGAGAAAGAGCTCGCGCGTTCATAATGTTTCCCTCTCGACGATGAGTTTTCCATGAAAATGCACGCCGGCTTAATAGACAGGATCGTGGTCGTGTTCTCGAGTTGCCTTGCCCGGGTTGTACGATTATTATGGTATCGAAAATTGCGGAGAAACTCCGGGAAACTTGAACGGGGAAAATGAGAAACGCGTTACGAGGGCTTTTGAGTATTTCACCGCTAGCAAAGCGATGTTTTAACGCTCGAACCATCATACAAGTCAAAATTGCTCGATTCGGGCTTTTCTTATTTTGAATTAAAAAAATTGATCAAAATGCTTTTGCCGAAATGTAAGTACCTTGACTTTTATTCGGATGAAAGATTATCTTGTATGATGGATTATTTCTTTTCTCGTATCAAATTAGTAACATATTGAATCATGGGAAATAAGATGTGGATTTGATATGAGCTTCTTGTCATTACATTCTTCAATCCATTCATAGAAAATGTAGTTATATTATAATTTAAATCAGAAGAATCTGTCAGACACAATTCTACTTATAAATGTAAAAAGATATATATGTAGAAGGTAATTGTAATTTTCTCATTCAAGGCAGAATTTCCCACTTATATACGGAAAAATGAAGTTCAAATGAGACTGCACCTATTTTGGTCTCTCCACATTTCATTCGTCCATAAAAAATTGCAATAACCACGTAAAGCAAGCACGGCAATAATCGAAATAAAATATACATCAATTACTAGTGTCTGGTGCCAATAATTAAGGATCTGTACACATTTTCATATAAAATAATTTCAAAGTAGTCTTAACGATCAATATTAACCAAATAGAAAAATAAATCTTAAATATAAATCTGTTTAAAGCACCAATAATTGATAATAATTCTTCGATAATAATTCACTCTTCAAAAAATCGCGTTTCCGATCAATACCGTATTAACAAGTAGACTGCCACAGGGAAAACGGACGTATGTAGTCAGACACGTTGAAATCCTAATTATTAAGAATATAATTAACACGTTGACTGCCACGGGGGTCACCGGTGATCGGCACCCGAAATTTTTTACAATTAAATAATTAATAAAAGAAATGACGAAATAAACCACGGATAGCGTTATTATTAAGCTAATAATGCTAGCTATCAATTTGAAAGGTTAAATTTGAAAATTAGTTGATTATATTCTTAATAATTAGGATTTCAACGTGTCTGACTACACACGTCCGTTTTCACTGTGGCAGTCAACGTGTTAACTAATTTTCAAATTTAACCTTTCAAATCGGTAGCTAGCATTATTAGCCTAATGATAGTGCTATCCGTGATTTATTTCGTCATTCCTTTTGTTATTTATTTGATTGTAAAAAATTTCAGTTGCCGATCACCGGTGACCCCCGTGGCAGCCAACGTGTTAAAAAAAAAATAATAAAAAAAAAATGATCGTAAACCGACTGTCATCTAACCGAAGCGTAAAAACAGAATCGAAATAGAAGGCAGGAGGTTAGTGGGAGAGAGAATGGAAGAGGGGATGGTAAACCGCATAAACTACGTTAAATTCCTCGTACTTACAGCTGGTTAAATATGCAGCGGAATATTAGAGTGTGGCCACGATGACCGTATCCTTCGTAATATAGTGCGATACTTGCAAGGTATCCTGCATAACTCGATGCGGCCAACGAGGGGGACGAAACGTGCAGGACGAAATAATATTCCACGGCTATAATTTCGCTTTCTCGCTCGCTCCGGGCGTATTTTACCGGGCTCCGGGATACCCGGTATCCATAATGCATCCAGAAGATGTAACTCCGGCTACGGCGACGTTGCTCCCGATAGAACGCGTCGCTGATGCTGAAAAGGAACGCTTCTTCGACCGGGGCGTCGTTAACGTTTCACGAAGCAGCCGTGCTTGATAAAGAAAGAAGGAAAAAGAAGAAAGAAAAAAAAAATGAAGGAGAAGACGTCGCGCGAGCGATGACAATGCTCGCCGAGAGAAATTTCGCAGAAAGGTTCCTTAACACTTGCAGTGCCAGGTTCAATTTTTTAGAAAGTTCTGTCTGCTTCGGTCGTTTCAGCTTCTCACGAATTTAATCTGTCGCGTTTCGTATTTGTGGAAAATGAACGTGTGTCGTGAGACACGTTAAAATATCAATTATTTAGAATAAGGTTGGTTAATTTTCAAACTTGAACTTTCAATTTGCTATCTTATACGAATTTCATTCGAGGTTATCTAATTATTAATCAACGTGTTAAGGTTTTTGTTGTTGACATATTAATACTGATAGCTAGATATCTCCTGTAATATGACTTGTAGCTAACAAAATATTGCTATTTCAATAAACAGCGAGGTTTTGGAACTTCAATTTCTATTTTGTGGTAATTGTAATGGTACAAAATGTTAAACTTTAGAAAGTGTTAAATCTGCAGTTATTTTGAATATGACTGCTTCATTTTGCAATCTAAGATCTCCGTTTGATACCCTTTGGACACAATACAAAATAACTATATCTAATTTGGCATAATTACATGTTTTCACATCTAACGTTATTAATTCAGCTTCGAATTTCTGAAGTATGTGTCTTAAAACACTTCCACTGATTTTTACTTGCAAATTTTGTATTTTAATATCTTACTTCCGTCTCAAAATATAAAAATTCCTAAAGTTTAAGCAGTCCAACAATTTTATAAATTTCTCTTTTCTTCGCCATTTAGTTATTGAATTTGTAATGACAATGTTCTCCGCTACATTCAACGAGTCAAGAAGACTGATCTCCGAGCACGGCGAAGGGCAAAGGTGAAGTTTTCGTCTTGTATTTAATAATACAACTTGACAAATGAGTTACGTAAGTAACATTACGTAACGGCAAATCATTCGTATAAACAGCCGAATTCCTCGGGCTTGGCACGATGAACTATGCTGTGAACGTGAGGTAAAATATTTTCAAGCATCGTTCATAACTGACGTAAGTATATTTTATATGGTAAACTCGGTTCAGCGAGGTAACATGATTGATCGACACGTAACACAAAAGTTCACGTGTCCAAAGTCGACTTTTTGCAATCAATTAAATATTAAACAGAGTGCAGTAATGATTTCAATCATGCATTAGAAACGTAACTTTAAAATAGCTAACAAAATTAGTGTTTCAATCATCAGTCTTTAGAAAAAGTGTCAATGAATCACTTTTGTAAATAAAAAAAGAAGATTTATAATATTTTCACGTTTTGATTAGAAATTTTGTAATAAACATAGTATACGACTGTATAAATACTTAACAATATAGCCACAAACGTGAAACATATCCTTCGATTTAATTAATAAGAAAAAAAATATATATACATACTAATCGAATTGAGTAACCTCCTCCTTTTCGAAGCCGGTTAAAAAATAATAAAAAGGTTTTCCTAATTTTGGAACTATTAAATACAGAAACAGAATAATTAGACGAATAAAATAAGGGACGTTACCCTTTCCCTATAAAATAAAACAGCTAAAGCTTTAGTAAAACCCTCATAATTAATTAAATTTGAAAGCCCAAATTTGACAAGTAAGTTTCATAAGTACTTAAGGTATTCAAAAACAACACTCTCCAATTGATCAAAAAACAATGTTATAAAATAGAATTCCGAATGAAAGATAATTCCATACATTATATACGGAATTTTGAAAAACACAAATAAGTTACAGCTCAAGAATATCATGACAATGGATCGAGCTCGACTGCAACAGACCCTGTATACCTACGTGCCAAGGAACGCTAGGAAATAATTGTTGCATATTTAATGAGGCGTAAGGTAACAGGGTCACGCCGACCCGGTACCAATTTCCTCGCGGAAAATTCACCATTTTCACGACGGACCGTTGCTACCTACCTAAATAGGGCCGTGCTCCGAAGCATCACGGAACAAGCAGCGGACTAGTACGTGCCCGGGCTACGCACGGAAATAATTGTTGCATATTTAATGAGACGGAAGGTAACGGGATCAACGGGATCCCTTTTTCGTTCTCTGGTACCGCAACCGAAGTCGATTTTCACTGGGAAATTGATCAATTTCGTGGATCCTGAGAGCAGACTGCGAGAAAGAGATATTATCAACGAAAGGATCAGAGTGTGATGCTTTTATTAAATCAGCGCAAAAATGTATTTAATAAAAATTGAATACTCATCTCGAGTATTAAACGAACTAACATAATTTTTTAACACAATGCTATTTTGACATTCTTACATTAATTTAAGAAATAACAATTTTAAATACGAATTTCAGAAAATACTAATCGTCTGCTCTCCACCGTCCAAGGGTTAATTAATTATCCAAATTGAAGATACCCCGACCACAACTATCAATTATTGGCAAAAGAAAATTGAAATTACAAAATAGCGTAAAGTAACAAAATTTGTGTCGATGCAGCTGGTAGCCAAAGGGTTAGTTAATTGTGAAAATATAATGGTACACTTAACGAGGTCAGAGTGCAACAGGATTATGCTCAGAACGTTCTACAAACACCTTAAGTTCCGCTTCTTCCTTTTCTTTCGTGCTTTTCCGTGGCCGTTTTTATCAGGCCCGTTTTCTATGGTGTAACTCACCCGCTCGCGACTTCACGGCTAATTAATTTAGTTTTGCAATTTCTCCCGCCGAAGGCACGCCAACGTTCTGTAATTTACACCCCGGTTCCCGGTCTCTTCCTTTCGTCTTCCCTTTGCTTCGGCGCGCTTTTGTGCGCCGGGGGACAAGTCGTGTTTCCCAGGCTTTTCTTTACCTGCACGCTTCCAAGGAATTTATCGATCGACAGAACACGGTAAATATGACAGGGGAAGCTCGTTCGGAAACGACGACAGAATTGTTTGCACCGCTACTCTTGTTGAATAAGAAACATCTTGACACGTGCACCCACGTCTCCTCAGGCTCACTCGTATCGAACACACTCTCCGTTCGTTTTCTTAACAGACGGGAAGATCATACTCTGAGAATATGTAGTTTCGAAAGAAAATTTCAATTATTCAATGAATATTATTATATCTAATAAAATAACTTAATTCGTGTACTCGTGCAATTCTCAAGTAATATAATTGTACCGTCACTATAAAATAAATCATCAAAATAAAGACTAAGGTAAAGTGCGTCGTTCCAATGTAACTCGTCAATAATACACAAAAGCCGATTAATTATTATCGATCATATCTCGATATGAAATATCAATCTTCCATCCGTCCAGTAAATCCCCAATCACGAGGTCGACAAGAGGATTGCCTTCCTACATGCACATTCATTCTCCATGGAAGTCAGTATATAAAAAGAACACCCGAAATATCGCGTGTTACCAGTAGTAGGGGACTCAAATTTCATCCGTATACAGAGGTGTACTTCAGTATTTACGTCTGTGAACAAGCACGACGATAACGACGAAGAAGGAGTCTGAGAACGGACGTTGCATGGGCTGAAAGCTGGAAAACCCGATGTGTGCGTGGGGGATGGGATGGTAGGGGGTCAAGTGGCAAATATTAGTACGAAAACTGGCGTTGCCAAGCTTGCCAGAGGTTCGCGACGAAAGCTGCTTAAACGTTCCCTCGTTCCACCGTTCCAAAAAGCTCTCGTTTCTACGCCAGCCCACACACCGAGGGAATCGAGCAAGCTTCGCCAACCCTCCGACACACAATTCCAGCTACGGCCAAGTTGCTCGTGCCTTCCACTCTCGGTGGTTAAACCTTCAAACGGATACGTAGTGAGCGCGTGAGCGAGCACAACGGGGAAACCGGAAGCCAGACGAACAGGGAGAATCGCAGAAGCCCGGGTAGGATCCACCGGTAGCGATAATAATAGTGCAGTATATTCCTTTGAGGGGCAACAGTACGCCTGGAAGAAAACTTTTCGCGAAACGTATACGTATATATATACTATATACATATATATATATACAATATATAATCCCACTTCGCTTGTATTTCCGCTCCTCCGCAGAGACTTCTAATAACAATAACAACGTTAGCTGAAGACTTTCCCGAACCTGACGGGAGTTTTGGTATCGGTGCTGGTTCGCTTCGTTTCTTCGAACGAGTTGCGGACAAATGTGCAATTCGGCCTGGAAAGCAGCGAAATGCTTCGAATTTGTTACTGATATTTCTTGAGAGGGAAAAACCTTCGAATCTGAACACTTCTGATTTTAACACTGAGGTCGTGTGACTGTTCCCAGTCACCGTAAAATTTTGAATATTTGTTATTCTGGAAAAACAATTAACAACAATGCAATTTATAGTCAGCCACGTTCAATGAGAAATAATTTCGATCGGTAGAGTATCCGTACATTAGGTATTTTCGACTGTAAATGATTGATACTTTGAATACTGTGTTTGACAAAGACGTTGAGTGACCTAACCCTTTTGGAAAATATATATTTTTTGCTTTTCGCGAGATATTTCGTCAACGGACGCAGAAAGGTTAAAATTTGCCAGTATATCAGGTTGTAAAGCTTTTTAACAAGTAAAATTCCCTCAGTTTCTATAAAGACGATGATTTTTTCTAAAAAAAGAATCCTATTTCTCCCAGATAGTAATTTCAAACTGCCGGCTATTGATGTATATACTTTGAGTGATCAATGTTATTGATTCCGAACTGTTCTTCCTCTACTATTTCCACTTATTCGATAAAAAGGCTGAACTATTCAACGATTCATGTACGAGAACATGATGGATGAAAATTGTATTACAGGATTTAACAGGAACATTGTTTGCTGGTCACGTTCTGAGAAAAAAGTAAATTCCCTCTGAACCATTTATACAGGGAATTCGATAACTGATGGTAAAAGCGAAATGGGGATTATTCTATATGAAAAAAATAAATCGAAAATATAGAATAAAATTGTTTCATACGCGGCATTGTTTTCGAGAAAATCGACTTTGCATTTTCACCGGGCATGCACTTGACTATGTCATGGTTGAACGAATATCGATACCAACCATTTTGCCCGTATTTTCAACAATTAATAAATAAAATAAATCTTAAATATTACATGCTATATTATTACTCATAAACGTGTAGAATCACCCTCTTTTCGTTTGTATCACCACTTGTCGAATTCCCTGTATAATACCATCATTCGGTGTAAGCTGCTTTACGAAAGCATTAATTCTTTGCATTTGAAATATTGTCATTTGGTTTAATTCAAATTTTATATGCTGATATTTCTATCTTCTGAATGTTTAAGCCCATGATGCATGCAAATTTCATAACATAGCTTAATCACCTGATGGCAAAATCTTCGACTTTAACAGCGACGACGTGATATTGCCACAAAGACGACTATTTATTACGGATAACACATTTTGTGCAAAATCTATAGTTGTCTCTTATTTTTCTAAGATATTGTAAAATATTGGGTTATTAAGAATGAAATGTAAGAAACAGAACATAAACTTTATTCAGTTTTTGGAGAATAAAAGTTATTTATTTCCAATCGAAGTATATAACCATGTTCCATATATTTTTGCCATTTCAATAGTAGTTGATTTATACTATTACTGTAAAAATATGAAATATCAAAGCATACGTGCAGCCATTTCTCACGTTTCATATTTAACGACCTAATATTTGAAATTACATTATAGGATTTTTACCCTTTAAAAAAAGTTATAATGCTCTAAGCATTCTCTAGACAGTTTTCCCCAAAACTGTCAATGGTGAACAAACATCTTCACCATAATGATCTCGTACAGTTCACAAAATTTTTAATTTAAAAGTCTCCTACGCTTAAGCGTTAAAGTTTTCCTCTCTCGAGAAAAGGCCAGGCTTATTTCACGCGTTTAATAAATTACGAAGGAAAAGTAACAGCAAAGTGTCCTTTCCTCGACAACAGGCCACATTTAGTTCGCGTGTTCGCGGGCATGCGAAGCCACGTTTGAATTCATTAAACAGACCACGAGGAAACGCTTTCCACGAACACGTGTACGGCTCGTTCTCATTATACGCGATTACACACACGCCCGTACACCTTTGGCTACGGGCAATTCGCGGCTAATGCGAACTAATTACCAGTCGACCGGAAGTTAAAAAGTGTGGACAAACCACTACCGGCATCCGTTAACGATTTCTCGCCCGGCTCGACAATTCCCCAGGAAACGAAAGTTTTGCTGCGCCTTCGTCCATGTTTTATTAACCTCTTTACGCTTACATCGTGTACTTCCTCCCCTTCTTCGATAGTCTTGTGGCTTTTTTAACGAAAACAATACATTTTAATTAAATTCTGCTGTGCAGTAGAATATTCTGAACTTGAACAACTACTGTTTAAACGTTCTACTATTCACAGTTCTAGTACTTCAATAGGGTGTCTTCTATTAGATATGATTTTTAGATAAAGTAGCCAACTATTAAGATTTCAAGAAGATTTGTATTTTAACTGCACTTTTCTAAAATATATAAGTTGTAATTTTGACAAAATTTTGAAACTGTGATTGTGTAATTTTAATAAAATTCAAGGATTCGATGAAATTCCTTTTGTCATTTTCTTTGCTTTTGCCACTTTTCAATTATTGCAGAATGTATAACAAATCTTGAAGAACCTTCTTTTGTGCTGTCTTCGTTATACAATTATTATGTTAATACATTGTGGATTCCCTTTTTACTGTTACTTTCGCTCTGCTGTGCAGCAAGTGACAATTTTCTTGTGCATTCAAGCTGAATATTAAAAACATACTTCACAATATCTTGACAAATAAAAGTAGCAGATAGGGCTGTTTAATTAAAAGAGGAGAAACTGCTGCTCATTAAAACGATTCTTTCATGCAAAAATGAAAAAAGGAAACAATGTATTACCCGTAATGTTCGATTAATTGGATACGTTGCCGTTCAATTAAAATTGGCACCATTTATCACACTAAACGAAATTTTGTGTCGCAAAATTGATTCCACGATTAAAACGCAAATAACCACCTGCTGATTGAACGCGATCGATTTTTAGCCAAATAAAAGCTCGCGTTTGTCCGAACTTTCCTAGCTAATATGAAATAATCAGTGGCCACGCGGAAGAGAGCGAAATACGGCCAAGCCTCTTGCGGGATCCGCTTATTCCGCTTCCGTTCAGCTAGCCGAGTTAGCTCGCCTCGCGTACAAATCCCATGGAATAAAAGTTTGCCATCGTAGCCTGGCCGCCGTTTGAATGTTGCGCTTCCATCGCTGTTTTAATGCTATCTTCCGCACACCTAAACCCTTGCTTTTAATATTTAAAAATATTATTTCGTATAATATTTAAAAAGCGAAACTACGATGGTTAGAGTGTGCATAAGCTATCAGCTGATTCCGTACACCGTCGAAGCTTCGTATATTATGGTGGAACGAAATGTACGAATTAATTTTATTGTTTTATCAGATTGGAGAATAAAATTTCTGTTTCAGATGATGGGAAATTTAAAAATTTGGAAGGTAGGCCTGTAGGAACGGAAAATTATTATCGATTCTAATGGTAATTATTTTGAATAAGAATTGTTATTTGTTAAATTCTAATGTGTAGGTTGTTAATTTTATTGTTAAGAAATAAAGTGTTAAGGTTGTGGGTTCGGTTGCTGATTTGATAGTTAATTAACGAAATTTAAAAAACAACTACTAAATACTTCTTCTGTTAGGTAATAAATTAACTTTAAATTTTTGTACCTACATCAAATTAATTAACTTTTGCCTGTAATTTTTAATTCGGTAATTAACAATACTAATTAAATGACGTTGTGTCTGAATAAATTTATCAGGATTTCAACAGGTTCAAAAGGGTTAACAAAGTAAATGAATCTCAGTTCAAATATTTCAATACCAAAAAAATAAAGAGTGCACCAAGTTTCCCATAACTTTATCTTCTTCCTTTAACATTCGACGATATTTTATATAAATATTAAATCCAAAAAATACATTCTGCTTCCAGTAATTCCAATGAATCATTGATAAATTATATTCATCTTAAGATGTGTTCATTAATGCTGGTCTACGCAGACGTTTATTAACAATAAAATATATAAAGTACCCGTAAGAAGGAAGGACGAGATGGTTCATATTTTTTCTTTACTCGTGGTTATTTCCGTCAACGGACCGTCAGAGGACATCTTTAAAAATGTAGCTTAATGACCCGGTGTCCCATGGAAAACAGCATTGTCTTCCGGTATGCTCGCGTTCGCGCTTCCGTGTTCGTTAATGCAAACTGATACGACGGACGATATAGAACTAACGAGCGTCATTATAACGCCTTTAACAAATAACACGAATTTCTACCGAAGACTTTCGGCCAACGTGAAAACTAGCTTTCGATGCGCTTGCATAGTCAAACTTTTAAATTAAACATTTCTGTTCCTTACGAAAGAACCTCCTTAAGAAATTAACCCTCCTCCCAAAACTTGAATTAATGAAAAATAAATTTCATTAAGCAATTTTATACACTGATATATGACTAGGATTATACAGGGTGGCCCGTAACTAGTGTAGGAATCGGAAATGGGGGATAGGTGAGACGATTCTGAACGACAATTTCCATTGCAAAAATATCGTATGGGGCTTCGTTTTTGAATTATTAAGGAAAACATTGTCCAATCACAACGTGCGCTCAGGCACGTAGCTTTGGGACGTTTGGATTAGGCTGAGCAAACGCGTTATGAAAATTGGGAAATAATTTGAATTCGACTTACCCATTCGCCTGCAAGTTGGGCCTGTTGACAATGGTCATCGTACTAATCCTGACCAAGCAAGGACGAAGACCCCATGGCAGAACAGTTGATGGAACGGCTCGGTCACTGAACCCACTTATCCACCACAAAAGTATTTCACTTCACGATCGCTGTCACTTGTCACTTTCGCATTACAACAAACACGTTATTTTGTCCCCGATTGTTAATACTTAACAAGTTACTGTACGTGTTTAAGAAATACGTAACCGATCGCGAAAACGGCGAAAAAAAAATAGACAACGAACTACGCAGAGCGAATTATTAGAAGGGCAGCAGCCCTTTTTGTTGTATCGCGTAATACAAAATGCATCGTGAAAATTCACAGTTCTATCCGAGAAAACAGTGTCTATTTCGTAATCGCTCATTTCATCGCGTAATAAACTCTCAGGTTCCAGGAAACTCCGGCTAGCCGCGATACAAAACAAATCGATGTGTAAATAACGTCGCACGACAAGCGTTCCGTCCCCTTGTCGACCGACTACTGCCCTTCTACCGATTCGTTCTAAGTCATTCGTTGTGTTTTCTTTTCTGTCTCGATGGTTCGATGAAACATGTCAACAGTCGGCCGTTTTCGGGATCTGTGACGTAATTTCATAAACACGCACAATAACCTGTTAAGGATCAACAATCGAGGAAGGAATAACGTTATTGTTGTGATGGGAAAGTGGCAAGTGTCAGCGATGGTGAAGTAAAATACTTTTGTCGAAGTATACTTCGTCCTTCCTTGGTCAGAATTAGTATGATGACCATTGTCAATGAACAGTTATTAATTTGATAGTCAAATTTTATTTGCAATCTGGTACTTACATGGGATTGTTAATTCAAAATTACCATCGTGCAACGACTATATTTATCCTCAACAATATTAACCCTTTACACTCAAAAGGTGGCTCGTCACTGGGTTTGATTTTGTCGAAACTTCGTAGGTTTGTTAAGCAGGCAAAAATAAGAGACACGTATTTTTTTTTTAATCGGCTGAGACGCGACTTTAAGGGATGAAACCACCCCTTAAAGTTTCGATGCACTTGTGCTATCTCGAAAACCATCCGAGATACACTAAAACTTCTAATAGGAAAGTTTTATGGTTTTTTGTGTATAATAACAGGATGTTAATAAATTGGGCAAAGTGTAATTTGTTTTCGAAATAGGATGGTTTCACCCCTTAAAGTCGTGTCGCAGCCGAAAAAAAAATACGTGTCTCTTATCTTTGCCTGCTTAACAAACCTACGAAGTTTCATCAAAATCGGAGGGGGACACATCCGTACCCTTCCTTGTGAGTTTAAAAACAAAAGAAAATTTAAAAAAATGTTGCCTATGCTTGAAACTTAAAATATAGGAAATATCACACTGCGTTTAAAGAAAATTCTTCGACCACAAATTGTCACATGGAACCTAGCACAAATAATATTGCACTATGATAGCTAAATTATTTAAATCGTCAAATGACACTTCGTTCTACCCCTAAATCGTCCGTTAGACCACGAATCCCAGTCACTCGTCTTGTTTTTCATCGTCTGACGAAGAACATCGCGTTGACCCGACCGTTCGAAAAAGAGAGAGCGGAAAGACGCCGCGGAGTTCGCAGGTCGAAGCATAACTTTTTCATTTCCGAGCGTCTTCCGGTTCTGCGGCGGTCCCCGGTGGAAAACCGGGGATGAAGGCCGTGTCACGTTCTCTTCGCGCGGAATATCTTTTGTACGTGAGCCTCTTGAATAAACATGCAACCGTCGCACGAGCGGAACGAGGGTGAGTGTGAAAGAGCGAGCAAAAAAATAGTGACGCGGTTAAGGGTGCAACCAGGGTAGAACGCAAGGTGGTGGGACCAGTTAGGGGCAAATGATGAAAGATGTCGACGCGTTGCTTACAGCAGGGAGGACGAAAGGATACTGGCGATAAAGAAGCCGCAAATATTTTCAACTTAATTAACGAAGTTGCTTCTTAGCGGATCGTTCTTCTAAAATACAGGGTGGTCCATCGTCCACATTATCAATTCTCAAACGTAAAAGCCTGAGTCAATCGTAACCCAGATTTAAGAAAAATATAACAGTATCTATATTAAGGTCAGGAGCTAAACATTTTTTAAAAATAAAAGGGTTCAATATCGAGGAATAATGTTAAAGATAATCCTAATTAATTTGGACAATGAAAATAAAATTAAGTGAAACATTAAATTTCAATTGCAGCTGTTATGAAGCAATCTGAACACGACTTTTTTTCCAAATTTTGGCGCACGATGATTATTTTGTTCGTACGGTAAACTGGCACGCTTGTACGAAACAGGAAGGAATATTTTCACGAGGGAATATTTAAGTCCGCGATGGCAAATTACTCCACGAGCATCCGGTCACCTACAACGCCGTGGCAGCTTTCGTGAGAGCGCACAAACCACCCTACAGGACAGGACTTTACGAGCTACGTCTCCCACGGGAACAGATAAGACTCGACTGACGTTTCCCCTTCTTCTTGGTACATACGTTGCCGAGACGGCTCGATGTAACTGTATGAATACCGGTGTTTATGCACGTCTCTTCCGTGCACCGTTCTTCTTTTTTTCTCTTCTTCCTCGGCTTGTCTCGTCGTGTAGGTGGTCCCTGGAGCCGACAACTTTCAGGAACACACGCGACAACTTGCTACCCGAGAAACGGACGATGTCTGGCAAACGAGGGTCACGATAGGAACACCTTAAATTTTGCACCCGTTCGGGGAACGCGTTTGCACGATATGAATTAAACGTCATTTTACCTGCGGATTGCGACAAAATGGCCGAAAAGAAAATAAATATCGTCCTACGAAATTTTGTAGAATCCATGCGTATCAGAACAATGTTCCTAGGTACTTAAAGTGTAAGATTTCAACTGCTTCAAATCAGAATTAAAATTTTGAGCGAATACAAAATTGGACGCTGAATCAATACTCAGTTTCAAAAACTATTTGAATAAAATCTGAAGAAATGTACGATTCTGCACTGTCTGTACGATCCCTTTATTTTGCTTGAACAAACATTCTAAGCCGAGGAAGGACTGCGCTTAGGTAACTATATTTATTTTATTCGTTAAATTTTATTTAACATTTGATAGTTATATGTGACCGTTAATTAAAAATTCCCTAATATGACAACTATATTCGCCCTTAATCATATTAACCCTCTGCACACGAAAAGTAACTATTATTCAGCACTGGATTTAACCCTTAAATACCGGTGGCTGCAGATTTTATAAAGATCAAAGTGGAGTTACTAAGAAACATAGCTTTATTAAACTACCATTTATAATATTTCAAAAATTATTAACATTATTAAAATCGCCATGTGCCAAACTTATACAGCAACAAATAAAAGAAACTTTGGATCCTAACATACATGAGCCATGATTCCGGAAGGGATTAATATAATAATTAATTACACAATCAATGTATCACGCGATATTTTCAAATATCTTTCTTTGCTTCTCGCAAAACGTTCCCCGGATTTCCTTCCTTTTGTTCCAAATTGTAATCCAGCCTGGTTATATTTACAATGTTTCTCGGCGCAAAACTTCGGGTCCAGTTACATAAATTCACGGACGAAACACAGTTTCCTCGAAGTTACGCGAAATGGAAAATCAATTTTCAACTAGGAATTCACGTTTCACGGTGACACTCTGTTCCATCGAATAAAGATAACGTAGTTGCGGCACAGTCCATTTGCCGCACCGGGTCACGGTTCACACGAAGCCAACGAGAATAATATGCATAGCCTTGAAGATTGAAGGAAGATCGAAGGCACGGAGTCGAAGGTTCCTTTTACGGTAACATCGTCCTACGAGAAAGCTTCGACTCGGATAATATAAAAGGTGAGCACCGTGTTGACTCCCGAAAAAATTGATTGATTTTTCTTTTCTTCTCGAAATAGCGAAAGAACCCTTTGTTCGGACAGATTTTTCTTCGACTTATTGCATTCGTTATACAGAATCGTACTTCCTTAACAAAATCGTGAGATGCTTGAGAGAATTCCTGAAAATTTTCATAAAGTACACTGAATTATACAAATCTAAAAATCGCAAGCTACTTTGACAATAATGATTAAAATTAAATATAAGATGTTTTTTAATTAAACTTTTATTATTTTTTATTCTCAATACTTCAAACGATATATGCGGTATTCAGATTTGCCAGACTTTGTTCTTTATATGTTGGATATTTTTGCGAGTAATGTATTATTATATATTTGTGAATTTGACAATTTTTGATAGTATAATCAATCGATTTTAACGTAACAAGTAGAATGGAGGCTGGTGACTCTATTACCTATATAAAACAGATTGAAATTTCAACTTTTGCCCATTTTATACTATTTATAGATTTTATATTATTTCTTTAGATATTAGCTTCCTAATATGTATATATATTAAACTCAATAATCTATTTATTTATTTATTAACCCTTTAATATATTAAACTCTTCTGTTTGGAAATTTAAATAATATCTTTAATATTTAAATGACAACGAAACTCCACAGAATATGTTCTTAATTTACTGTAAATTTAATTGGCAGCAATTGAATATCGAGGTTATCATTAAATAACTTCTACATCGAACCGATTATAAATAAAATTTATAATTTAGTACTTTTTTAACGTAATTTAAATTTCCAAAATCTTATTAGACTGTAGAGCGTCACCAGCAGATACCAAAAAAGTATCAGAAAGAAAAAAAATTGCACTGTGATACAAAGCTCGTAGAAACCCACGAGGACTGCCAAGTAGCTGAAGAAAAAAAAAAGAAGAAGGGCAGTAACGTGACATTCTTCCAAGAAAACTGTCACCACGTGTCAGCTTTGCAATTCAACGTTTCTGAACGCGAATGTACGCGTTTTTGAGCGCGTATAGCCTGGTTAGGTTCCAGGCTAGATAGTTCGAAAATCACTATAAATGGAAATGGAGAACACAGCGTACACCACGACTGCACCCCTCGAAGAAAGAAAAGGTGGAACGAAGGGGGAGGGGCGGGAAAACAGCACAGAATGGGAACAAAAGACAAGAAACGGGTGGTGCGAGAGGGTGGTTTAAAAATGTAATATTTCTTCTGGCTGCAGAATAAATAATGGTATCGCGCTATTATACGATGGCAATAATACACATTCAATTCAATGCGAGCTTTTCGCTTCGACCTTCGTCTTGAACTTCGAGAAACGTTTTACCCATTCGCCACCCCATTGTATGCCCATAAATTTTACTTATTTTTTCAGAAACCTTCTTGACATTCGTGCTTCGAACCGTTCGCGATACACTGGACATTCCGTCTTGATCGACAACATGAATTTTACACGAAGGTTCAAAAATGGTGAAGAAAGTTGGTTGGTGAAGTTTGATATTGTCAAAGTTATGAATTTTAATCAAGTTATCTAACTTATCAACTGTGTCTCGAAAAAGAATCACACTAAACAATATATAATCGATAACCCATCAATTTTTGGAAAATAAAGTGGTCAATATATGAACCCATCTTGAACCGAAAATCATCAGCGAAAGTGCGAACGAAGGAAAAGCCTGGCGGATTTCCATTTACTTAAATCTCGTCGAACTACGTCGTGTGCTCGCGTTAAAACGATTTCCCCTAGCGTTCCAAGCTATCACGTTTCCCCCATGATTTTCCACCAATAACGTGCCTCATCCCCTTGTCGTCGTCGACCGCGATCCTCATACCTCTCCGCCGAAAAACCCTCCGCCTTCATCCGACGACGAGACGCACAGGCGTCAAACATTCTGCGACAGACGCCGTCCTATAGCTTCGCTCGAGGCTTTGCGAGCTTTCCATCGCGACGGAACTACCCCTTGATAATGCTGTGCAGCTGAAATATTCGGGAACGCGCGAGGAAACGGGGATAAATTTCGGGAAATTCGAAACACTTCGAAATTGGAGGGGAAATCATTATAAATAGATCGATGAGTAGGGAAGAGGTAAATATTTCTTGACACATTGACAGAGGATAGCGATAATATTAAGCCGATGTTGCTGGCTGTCAAATGGAAAGGTTAAATAAATAAAGTATGTCTGACTACATACGCCCGTTTTCACTGTCGAAGTCAACGCGTTAAACACGCTAATTCATGTTTCACAAAAATCTAAGAAAGATTCACCGAAATATGTAAATACTGAAAAAGTATCGTATAATTAAAATATGCTTTGTCAGTATCGCCTTTTATTGACTCGTATCACTGAAAATACTAATAATGGCTACATTCTTTTTGTATTAGATTGAATTTCATTTTATCCCATATAAATGTGTTTCTTATCTTTGTCTTATCGTAATTTTGAAATTTTTTATGCAAATGTAGATATTTGTTATAAAAGCGATGTTGAAATTGTAGGACAGAATAACATTAGAACTATCAACGTTCGACGCACTACATTTACTTTGAAATGAAAAATAAATCAGTGAACAAAACAAAATGAACCATAAGCCAGAATATCCAGTTATTCTTTTGCAAAATAAGAAACCTCTAGCAAGTCATTCTTTGCCTTCCTTGGTAGTTGCAGTATTAATGGACACTGATAGTAAAGTAAATTTCTGTTAATTCACCTAATTCAAGAATAAAAATGAACTATTCAGAATCGAATTAATAACAAAAATAGAGATTCCACTGTTTCGTGCAAGAGAATTATACGATGCAATACTCTATAATCATGAAAATAAAGGAGAAGCATTGTCCCGAAGGCACGACAACTTCGAGACGGAATGGTTTTGTAATCTCGAATCTATGCAAGTAGAAACGCGACATCGTTAGTCACTGTTCGTAACCGAGGAATGAGTGGGTTGATGGGGCGAATCTCGTTGTCGCTTTAAGACGCTTTCCCGCTTTATCTTTTCGCATGATTTGACAAAAAGCATTTGCCTGGGTAGAATTCGTTGAAATAATGCCAACTAGACACGAGCCTCGGGGCTAGAGCGCATCCTGACGCCGTTTCGTTATCTAATGATGTTCCTATGCATCCACCGAGTATTCCGCGTTCGCGTCATTTCACAGAGTAATACCTGGATTATGACTTTCATTCCTGATCGTTCGAACGGATAAATTCGCTTTCCGATGCTCGAAGCTTCGAAGACCGGCGGAGCGTTGAATAAATTTCGAATACTTGGTAAACATCGACTTCGCTTAACCCTCCGACTGTGGCGTGCTCTGATAAAAATATAATGAACCAAATTTTATTAATATTCAGTTAATGTTGCTTTGTTGGATGGCCCCGTCCAGATGTATGTATACGTCTTTGGTGTATGGTAATGAACGTGTAAGAGTGTATATGTATATACGTCTTTAATCGTCAAAGGGTTAATATATAAAACATTCCTTTATTAATTGCAATATTCAGATAATTACACTCATGTTGCATAGTAGCTCTGAATATTTTTTAAAACGCACATAATAACTAATTATGTGTACTAGAAAAGATAAATCAGATAAATTAAAAATAAGATAAAGAACAGTAATATGAGATATCTCTCTCAAATAAATATTTCAACTTGAATTTGTACAATTTCCTTTACGTTTCTCAAAGATTTTTACTCTCAATCGTGGCTCACAGGTTTCTTACCATTGAACCGGACAAACAATACGAAGCAGCATAAAGAGTTAAACAATTACCTCAACAATTAAGGAATTCGAGTTTAACGAAAATGACCAACGACAGAGATAATCGAAAGCTTGTTGCAAAGACCTGGTAATTATTTGCTAACAGAATCAGCTACAGGATTAAACCTCCTGTGGAAACTGTAGAGTTACATTTAAAAATAAACGAAAAACAGGAAAAAAAAAAGAGCGAAGAGGTGAACGTTTCGAAAGTTTGGATCGATCAAAAAGGTCTATTAAGTACACAGCTTTTAGAGGGTTAACAAGCTACCGCAAGTTTAGCGAAGTGTAATTAAATCTAAGAGAGGAAGCGAGAGAGAGAGAGACGGAGAAGCTGCGTTTGGTACCAGCGAAAGGTTGTAGAAATTTATCGAGTTCTCGAAAAGTTAGACAAGTTTCAAGTCGCCTGGAAACTCTGCTGGCTACTCTACCGTCGTCATCGCATGAAAATTAAAAGCTAGCCGTGCTTAAATAAAAAATTTAAACATCAACGATGGTCCACTTTGTCCTTTAATCAAGCTGCGCCCCGGGAACGGGAGAACACTGCTCCATAGTTGGTATTTTGAATTGAAATTGATGGAAGTAGCAAGTTGGATGATTTACCGATCAAAAGACTAATTAAAAATTGAATGGAAATTAGTTTAACCGTTTCATACGAATTAAAAATACACGAGTGTTAAAAAATATAATATTTTGAAGTTTTTAAGCTCGCAAAAATCTAATACTGTTTTTTTTTGTAATTTTTACTAAAAAATATAATGTTTTTGGTCGCAATGAAAGGGTTAATAATAATCGTTTCCTCAATTTTCTTTGGAATTCCAGTTCACAGATCGGCAAATCGCTCTCGGAGCAAGGTCCTCGTGACGATTACATTCTCGTCAGGCGGACGGACGCGAATAGGAAACGAGGGACTTGCTCGCCGGTCCTTTACAACCCGAAATTCGTTCCAACGTATCCACGACCGTTTCTGTCGCGTTCCTACAGGAACCGGAAGCACGAGAGGGAAAGACCTTGGGTTCGTCGCGATTCGAGACACGTGCCGGGAATTTATTCACGGGAAGTCAGGTCGCGTATGCAGCACACCGTGTTCATCTCCGTCCGAGTTTCTAGGACAGTTTTATCCTTTGCTCGATAACAACACACCGCCAACCATGTTCTCGATCTCTGCCTTGGCTTCGACATATCGACGATCGATGGAAGCTGCAGATTATCGATTGTATTTCATCAAGATACCATTATTAGATACAGAATCGGACCGAATATTATTGAAGTTTTATTGAAATTCATCGATCAATCCTCGAAATACTAAGCCCTTTTATATTTGCACTATCAAAGGAAGGATCTTTAAATCCCCACATTCATATACTTCATTAAAATTAAGAAAAGTTTTTGTATATAAACGTAAGTTTTAAAAATGTTTAACTTTCAAATGCAAATAGTGGCCAAACTTTATCAAAACACAAACCATATGTTTTCTGTTAGAAATACTGGGGCGTCATATTTTTTACTGAATTGGTGTTGTATACATAGTATTACTGGTGAATGTTTACCTTAATTATTTAGGCTTCCCGTGGCAAAATAATGAGGTAAGAGAAGGTACGCCCACCATTTATAATAATACTAGAAAGTTACGATACATTGTGCCTCGGTTAAGTCTAGATTAGGTTAAATGTGAGACGTTTAATAATTATTATAAAGCGAGTTGTTTAATTTCGTAACTATAGTTATAAATTCCAAGTGTAATTTCCATCCTTCACATCGACATCTTTTTTAAATAAAAGAGCCTAGCGCGCTGGTTAGAAAGAAGTATCATTCACGTTTCAAGAAATACATGACAACGACAGAAACAAGTATCTCGAAAACTAAGTATCTCAAACTAAAACGTTATTTCATCATTATCGAAACACTTTCAAACCCATCCCAGTTACACACGGTCTATCAGGATCGTGACATTAACGCCTGCAGCCTCACACCCATGTTTTTCCACCCTTTCGTTCCGTGACCCCGTTAGTTCTCCTCGCTGTTTCACCTCTCCGTAGCGAAGATTATTGAATTTCCTGTCATTTCCAGAAGAAATACGCTCTATTTACCTTACCGCGGTATGAGCACGGTTCCAAGATCGCTTCGATACGGAAGCGAAACACGAAATCCACGAAGGAGCCGCAACGAACCGAGCCCTTCCTCGCCTGTTTGCTTCTCGAACGAATCAACCACCGTACTTGGAATCGTGAGAACTACCCATCTACGAACTTGCTGCACTCGAATCGATCCATTTGCTTTTCGACAAGACTTTATGGAAAAATACCAACGAAATTGTACGATATTTTTACTACCACTCAGAAAGGATGAAATCTACGGATGGAATCGTTCGCTCCGCGATCGAAGTTGGTATTTTTCTTGATATTAACCTTCTTTCGTATGATCTTCATTGGTGGACGAATATCACGAATTTTATATTGGCGAAACTGAAGGAAAACAAAGTTACAGAAAATTTCATACGATAAAAGAATTATAAGATTTACGGATATACTTAATTTTCTTAATATTGCAAAGTTTCTTGGTATTAAAATTAATGGACTCATATCAAACTAGGTTTCCAATCAGAAAAATATGTGATTTATTTATTTTGTTGATATTCTAATTAAGAAATATGTAATACATTAATATTCTAAGAAGAATGATGACAGGATCAGAAAATTTGATTTGGAAACCCCCAAAAAGCCCTAATCTTCGCTCCTACTCGATTCACTAACAAGTTATACTTCAACACAAGTCTGGAACTTCCCTCAGAAATCTCGTTTAACGTCCATGGTAGTTTCACGTTCGCCGCGAGTTTCGAATCCACCCCCTATCGTCGACGATTCGCACCACTATGCAACCCTGGAAGACGACCCCTTTCGCAGCGATGGAAAAACACATAAAATGGCCTCGAAGTCTCGACTATCGGGACGTAAATCGACCAAGGTTTACCTTCCGGGCATGAAATCGTGGCATCGAAAGGACTCTCGATTCGCGAATTGTTCTCGCCTCGTTTCCAGGCAAAACCGAGAGAAAAAAAAAAGAAAGGGACGAAGATCGTCCCAGCCAATCGCATCGCGAGAATAAAAATCTCATACATGCAAAGATATTCAATCGAGTGTCTTCGGCTATCGTGGCCCTCGCTTTCCGGGATTGCGTCGAGAAAAAAAAGAAAGGGAAATCCTTTTTCCTCTCGGTACCTTTTACGTCCCTTTGCATCGGCCGAAGACGCCCCCCTTCCACGGTACCTGCGATTTCCTGCCTTTGCCGAGCCGCTTTGTTACCGATCGCTGACTGACGAACCAAAGCTCCACGATGTAAGAAACAAAAAAGAAAGAAAAGATCGATCCGCGAGGGTATCGGAGTTGGTTCGAATTTAAAGGAAGTCAGGTACGGGTAGGAAACGATACGAGATTGAGATATCGATTAGCGAATCTGACGTTCGAGCGGCTGCTATTGACTTTGATGCACGTTAGCCGAGGATCAAAAGTTTCCGGTCCTACCTTGATTAACGAGAAAAAAAAAAATTAAAAGAACTGCTTACCTTTCAGTCTGATCTTTGAAGGATTTTATTAACGTTTCTTGCGTGTACAGGGTATATAGAAAATTCGTGATGCGTATTAAATGTGAATTTTATTAATATTTTTTACCTGTACAGAGTGGTCCATTGGAATAAACCATCTGAATATCAGGGGTATGAAAAAGTTTCTCTGACGAATGAATATTATTGAAATCACATTATTAATTCGAAAATACGAGGCTGAAGCGTAGGATTAAAAAAGAAGAAATGAATCTTGAATTCGTTTAACGTGTTCCAAAATAGGAATATTAATAAAAATTAATAAACATAAACAGAAGATTGCTTTACGAACGATGAAAGTCTTTGCTTATCTTTAATATACAATTCTAGTAGAAATATCGTGGGAATATTTTTCGTTTTCAGATAATTTTTTTCATAATTTTCATAATTAATTTTCATGGTAAACTATTTTATTTATGTACATTGGATGGATAGACATGAATTCCACGTCTGACTTTAATCATGATACAAAGGGACATTTAGATGACCTTATTTAAATAGACCACCCTATATAGAGTATTCATATAAAATGTGAATTTTAATAATAAATAGTTCTGCTTTATATAGAATGTATAGAAAATCATAAAGGATGTGAAATATAAATAATAATAATTCTTGGCAATACAGAGTGAAAAGTAAATATTAATTTTGTCCTATTTTACTGAAATAAGAAATTCCATTATCTAGCAGCTTATATTTTCAAAAATAACCGTACACTACATGAACCAGAATTACTAACTTTGTTAATAATTTTGGTCACCAAGTAAAAATGATTAAATTTCAAAACGTAACAGTACGTTCATAATGTTAACAAAAAATCAGAATTATCTAAGTATAACTGAATATGAAAGAAATTTCAGAAAGTTTCTTTGGGAAGTAAAATTTCGAGGTATGGACCATGTGCTCCACCATAAAACCTGAACGTCTTAAACCTTTGGCGGAGGTTGAAAACACAAGTCGGACAGAACGACATTAGGTAAACAGGACTGACGAATGCAGACTGTTCCGAAAGTCGAAAGCTGCCACGATTCGGGACATGATTCGAGGAAACGTAACGAAGGAAGACTTTTGGATAGCATTTCCAACAATCGTAACTTCACTCGGCTCTGTCGACCAATAATAATAGAATGTGACCTACAATTGTCGTCTGCGAAAACGAGATTCAACGAAGCCAAGCTAAACACATGTACCCTAAATTATTGATTTCCATTGCATAATTTTGCTATCTCAATTGCAAAACTTCCAACTCATCTGAATATCATTTGCATTGCAAATCTGTTTCTTCAGAATACTAAATTTAAGTGTATTATACAAAAGAATGACTAAAATTTTTAAAAAATTCAGAGAATACATGTGGTGTAAACATTTCATGCATATCTGACATTATTACGTCTCTTGATGATAAAAATTACGAATTCAATTTCAAATGGTCAAATAATTAAAAAATAAAAACACTATAGGACAATCTTGCAATACACTACTTCGCAATAATAAAGAAGTCAAAATTAATTTCCATTCAACTAACAAACAAAACAAAAAAAATAGGAAAATGGTGAGAAATATTTTGCAAAGATAATATGTTAAGGTGGATCACACGTTTAGTATCATTTAAATATTTAAATATCAATATAACAAATATTAATCGTGAATTTTTTATTTAGAGAATATACGCGTTATAATAATTTTGTAAAATTATTACTTTTGAAATCTCCTATAACCATGCTTTGCCTTCTTACGATTAACTATGTTAATAATAATAATTTAAAATAGCAAACTAAGATATAATATCAGAAAATTAATTTCAAATATTTATAAAAATCCATATCACCATCTACCATACTAAATAAATATTTCTATCATGATAGCGTTTGATTTATATTTAAAGTAGCTGAATTTAGCAACAAAGGAATTTTTTCTAACATAATGTTCTTTTCAATCTGTTTCGGCTAATTTAATATGGAGAATGATTCATGCCAGTGAAGATTCTTCGAAACAAACACTCTATTGACGCGTTTTCACGCACACGGGAAACGTGTAAACGAGAGGGTTGCAAGACGACGAAGAGGAGGCTTGGTGAGAGTCAGGGATGACTCAATTCTTGGCACGATGATTCGCGATGCTCGATTACCACACAGAAACGTAACTCTGCATCCTCGCACGAGTGTCATCCACGTTGCAGACACAACATTCTCGAAGTTATTTTACTCTGTGCCATCGTCAAAAACATTGTATCGTCGATTAAAACATTTCAATACGATTGAAATAGTTCCTCGTTAGATTAAAAATCATTAACTCATTTGCATAATTAATGAATATATAGTCAATCTTAATTGACCGAAAGCATAGGTTCTGTAACCTTCTGAATGTTTAATTCTGTTTATAAATTTATTAGTTTCAAAAGTGTAATATATTTTGAACTTTAATATTCAGATTTGATCAATTTAAAACGTTTTTGCACTTATCGTCTATGAAATAATATAAAACAAAATAATATGTTGTTTTTTCTCGCCAAACTAATAAATCAATTTTTGAATATCAAAACTTTCTCTTGAACTTTAAATCGAAAAAATTCAGAAGAGAAAACGACATCATTTACTATGCAGGAAAGTAATACGATTTATAGAGTTACAATCCACTCAATCGAAGCGTTTCGTACGATCTTAATTTACCACCCTTTCAACGAGCGATGGTGAATCAGGAGTTTCGCAAGCTCGTAAAATTCTACGAATCGCGATTCACGCGTTTCCAGTTTGCTTTTTCATCAGGGAGAAAAGCAAACTCACGGATCGGTTAGGGTCGGCTACGTGAACGAAATCGATCAGCGTCGGCAAGACGGGGTCGTCTGTAAATCGGTCCAAGAGAAACACACAACGTCCAAGATGGATAAATTGATTTAGCGCCGTTGTCCGAAATACCTTGACAACGTTTCGCTCCCAGGTTAGACAACCGACTACATGGGAGTGTACTCTCGACAGTCTTACCAAATTAGTAATTGACACCTTTTTATTCTGAACACGTTTTAATACGATAGTAATTAATTATACGACTTCTAGCTCACTTTCGCTGTCCCAATTGTGCTATAGACGAAGCAATAATAATCAAAGGCTTAGTAGTTAGTTTTCAGTCAA
The DNA here is from genome assembly GCA_943735885.1 of Stelis phaeoptera. Classification (NCBI taxonomy): domain Eukaryota; kingdom Metazoa; phylum Arthropoda; class Insecta; order Hymenoptera; family Megachilidae; genus Stelis; species Stelis phaeoptera. Next base: position 3,781,733 of record OX030939.1, on the reverse strand, counting down.
CAATCGATGGTAATGAAAAATTTACTAATAGAATTCTGGTAGATAGAACGTTAATATGTTGAAATCTGATCGTGGATCGTTTCGGAAAAATAAATACAAAAATTTAATTATTCCCCTCTGTTAACACATTTGAACGATTCAGTTATGTAACTTAAAATATTCATTAGGAACATTAAAAAATGTCTAATCAATATAAATCATAAAAACAATCCTTTGGATGCAACATCAATTTGTATTAAAATTTTGAATTCTTCCTTATAATTAGGGTAAATTATACTAATTTTAGCGCTGCACTAATCATTGTCACTTTCAAATTGAGCAAGATTTTATAGGAATTACCTGATGAATATTATTCAGTAATTATTTACAATATTATTGGGTTTGTCGCATGAAGTAAAGTTTAGTAGACTAGCGAAATTTATAACTTATAATTCAAAGAAAGAAATTATTATAAAATTCCACCGACAAAGGGTTAATATTACAACAGTAAATAAAAAAATTTGACATCATATTATTTTAATAAACCAATCAATGTCAAATTACGAAACACATAATGGATCAACTTTTATTATTAATTAGCATTCGACATTCTATAACAAAAACATAATATTTCTATCTGGAACGAAAGAGTTGATTCCGCAGTAAAAGGATTTTTAAACGAAGTTAATTCATCGTCGTGAAAAGAAAAATGGAATGCCACTTGGTTATCAATCTTCTAGAAAACGGTAAAAGTATTTATAATTGAAGAATATCGATGAACCGTCGTACCTGTCGCAGAATTCCCTTTCGAACAGATCAAACTCGATGGCGAAGGTTTTATTAATAAATGCAAGATGAAGCCATTCGATCGAAAATGGTCTGGGTGGCGCGTTTTGCCGTCCACCCTATAGCAATTTGTCACCGACCAGGATACAGAGAACGACACCGCGCGGACCGCGACTCTTTTCCATATTTCACCTTTTCGTAATTAAACTGCAATCGATACACCCTTCGGTGCGAATGCGATACCGAGAAAAACAATACACGGCACCGTGTCAAAGGTAATTACATTTTTATTACGTTTTCGATGAAATGAATCCGCGGACATTCTACAACGGACCGGTCAATTTAAGCGCTATTAGTACACGCTGTGTCTTGCGCGTTGCCTGTTGCCATCACGATAAAATCTACCGTTTCGTTTATATTGTTGAATTCCGAAATATTGTTGAATATTAATTTCTACCCAGGAAGATGCAATTTCTGATGCGTAGATGCAAAGTAGATCGATCTAAATGTAATTTATTCTTTTGTAAATTCGCAAACTTCTTTCTTGTTGTAGAAATATATGTGGAAATATGGTATGGTATTGAGAATTGTACTTTTATTTGAGAAAATAATTTCAGAACGGAATCAGAATCTGTCATTATTTCATAAAAGAAATATCCATATTTAAATGCATATACATATATAATTTAAATCTCAGATAGCTAAAATTAAACAACTATTATTCTACTCTTAAATTCTTATCACGTGAATATTGTATTTAGAAACTTCTATCCACCTTACTTTAATACATTCCTATATTTAATTGTCATTTGAAAATTTCCTCTAAATTGCCACTATATTGATTCATATAATAATGAAAGCATATGTATATGAATGTCGTATGTGTATATGAAAATAGAAAAGGGATACCTGTAAGATAGTTAAATAAAAGAAGTCGCAACTATCAAAAGACACAATTTAACCACGACGCCATATTAAATAACATTCGTACAGTTACGTTTTGTAGAAAAATTATGCATGACATAGCAATAATTACAGTAACGCAGTTATCTAAGAACAAGATTACTCTTTTCTCCAAAGACGACCAATATATTTTTGACACAAAATATCGACGGCTTGATGCACCCAAAATCGAATCGTGGAAACGAAAGATCGCAACAATTTGAATCGCGCGAAATTTCAAGAGACCACAAACCGCGCCACTCGTTCCACAACCAACGAAATCGATATCCAATTAACGATAATACTCGCAAGAACAACAACGACCGATAGCCACGAGAACCGTGATAAATGCTTTCTCCCTGGCCGATCACGCTCGTAATTGCTTCTCCTAAAAACTGTTTACGTCCTCGTTTAACTTTCCCTCCCTTTTTAATTCACGAATATTTTACGCGACGGAATTTCTCTTTCGATTTTTATACACAGTGATTCCCACGATTATTCAAACGCTTGAAACCGAGTAACTGTTTTAATACTGGGCCAAATGAATTAAGTTTTTTTAACTACTTGATGTCATGTTTTTGTTATTTACAAGAAAAAATTAGATACATTGAAGATCGATTTCAAAGCTTCTTTATCTGAGCGTGTAATAAAAATTGTTAGTCATAATTATGTAAGCAATATTAAAAAAAAAATCCTTTTCTTATATTTAAAAAACAGAAACACTGGAAAATTCCTTTATTTTTGTAAATAAATTTCAATTAAAATTATTTTAAATTCTTCCCTAGCAAATTATGTGTTTATTAAAAATTTCGTAATTAGCCTACCAAATGTCAAAAAATCACATAGTAAGAATGGGAACATCAATAAGCTATTGTATAGTTTAATCTGATTAAAAAAAGTACCGTTCCTGAGGGAGAAAATATCATTTTAATTAGCGCAAACGTGTTAATTCTTTGAATTCACCCAATGTCTCGAAACAAGAGAAAAAAGCACAGTGCAGGAGAATATTATTCGAACATGACCCGATCGAAGCGTACGGGGAACTTAACTTAATAATCTTCGAACAAATACGGCCTGGTCATTAATTATCGCCGCGAATCCGGGTTTAAAACTGTTTGGAAGCTACGCGATATCGGCCGATACGGTGTGCGCCGTGCAAATACACTCGGCAAATATGAGATATACGTATACGCTCGATTCTGTGCACTAGTGCCGAAATCATAGATAAAGCTTCCTACGTTCAATTAAACGTAATTTACTTGGCCGCCGGTACCGAGCCCCCGACCCGACTGATTGATTTGTTCCGCGGAATGGCAAATAACGATCTCGATCAAAGTTGATTTTAATCCCGTCCCACCGTGTAGGAAATTCGTTCTCATTGATCGTTCTCGGAATAAAAATTTCGTTTGTACCTTGCGGCGATGAACATTACACAGTCAAACCTGTGCAACTCAAAAGAAATATTTAACAAATGAAAATTTGACCTGCAGAGATCTTCTTTTTTAATTTACGATGTACAAAAAGATTTTACATAGAAGTTGGCAAACAAAATTTCAAAATACTCAAATGAATATCATATTTCAAACTGGCTAAATCACTCAGAAATTTTTGCCAAAGAAACAAACATTCCTGTCTCTTTTATTTCTGCTTCCAATTTAACGAAGTTGAATACAAATAGCTTGTAAGGTTATCTTTATTTGCCTATTTGTTTTCTCAAATTTTTTTCGCTACTGTTTAAACATTTCGTCGGTTCGAAACGATTGCAAAACGCCGGACGAAATTCGGGAAACTTTGAGCGCCGGAATTGTTCCCTGTTTCCCGTGAAATCCTGAGAACTCGCGAACACACAGCTGTGTACACAGTTATCCCGCCGCGTTCCCGTTTATGAATGGCGGCACACGGAAACAGATATGAAATTTTATTGCATCCAACCGTCTGACGAACGTGAATTCGTTTTAACCGAGCAACAGGTACCGTGACAATGTGCTAATTAGGAAATATTCTATTTAAAATATGTTACACTTGAATTCTTGCATTAACACGAGTTCGATGGTGCAGTAAGAAGGGTGGAGCTTTATTAATAGGGGTAAACGATATAGTTGTTGACTATCTGATAGTGATCACTCGTGTTTTAACCCTCGAATGGCGGATCAATGGTAACTTAACGTATCGAATGTATACAAGGGTATTTCATATGTTAGAAAAATTATATCTACAAAAATAGTTCAAAGCTTGGAAAATTAAAATAAAAAGACGAGGATATTAAAAAATCTCCATTTATAATCGGATTGTACTAAATTTGTGGTGTCGATTACTGGTGACTTTCGTAGTTGATCAATGCGTTAATAGACAAATTGGTTATCTATCGGTCGCAACGACGTCGTTATTTTTCGCGACCATAATGGAGGCCATTAAAGACCGTTATGACTCACCGACACGAGCCCGCTCTTTTCGAGAATTTTTCATTCTGCATCCTGCAAGACCCGGCCAGAAATCGATATAACGTCCGGTCCACGTGTCTCGTATATTCTGAACCGATAGAAATATTCTGGTCGCTTCGCGCCTTCCTGCACGTGTATTCCTTGAATTTATTTTCGCGATGCACCATACACGAATAAATAGATGGTCGTGCTATTTTTGATATCTGCATTCCATGGATGGGAACAAATTACGAGAAGCTTCCTAGTTTACTATTTCATGGTTTGCGATTGTGGATGAAGGTAGAGAAACGAAGCGAAAGGAACTAAACATCTTATTGGCCTTCATTCAACTCTCAGTTTATGATCCATGGTGTGCAATTGATATATGTAATGGTAGAAAGTTGAATTTAAAAGTTCTTTGATCACAGATGAAAAAAATTAAGCAGATTTATTCGATGGAATGTTTAAACCTGAAACAGTGGATGAAGGGTTATCAAGGACCCAGCCTATATTTTTACTATGACACTTGAGTAATATTATAATAATTATGATTTAGAATTAAAAAGGAAACTTTATATAACTTAAATTATGCAATAAATATATACCTAAGTATTTTTTACTAGTATAATTTAGAAAACCTAAGATATCTAACAAAGCAAAAGTTAAAATATGAACACAGAAAGTTTGATTAATGAGAAATGATTGTCCCTACATTTAACGCCGCAGCTCGGCCGTTTCAGTGTTAATTAAATAAATTTGACAATTTCTCGAGAAGTTTTATTTTCAATTATAATTATGGTGATTATTAACACATTTCATGAACTGTAGAGCTTTTAGTAGAAATTTTTGAATTTCGATACTAAAATTGTAATATTTCATTTTGAAAAGTTAGCACTTCGTCTATTTTATTTCAGTGTAAAATCAGAGAACATCTTTTTTTTCTCGCCGATTTGAAGGCTCTGGTGATTAATATTACTGGACAGTGTTATAATTCTACGCGTTCTATTCTTTGGCTAAAAACTTGACCCAGTATCGAAATTTATGATCGTTCAAAATTACACATTGAATTAAAAATACAATTCTGATACAAAAATATGAAGAAACAGAAGTGAGCATTAAATCACACAGTTTCTTTCGTTGAAACCTTTCTGATAATTATATTTCAGTCAATTCTAACGACACAATTTTTTTATTCATATTATAATAGTACAATGATGATAGTATAGATATTTTTCTTGATGCCGATCATTGATGCGTGACTTCCATATCAAAAGAGAAACGAGTACTTCAGTCAATACAATAAATATCTAAATTTTCTTATATTTCAAATTTCAAAATTTTTATTCTTATTACACTTAAGTATTTCAAATTTAACTATCACCATTCCAAACAGCATCAAATTCCTACAAAATCATTCTAGACATTCAAACTTATATCAAAGCATTGTAAATAGACAAAATATTACTTAAAATATTATAATAAATCTGTTGAAAAACAAAGAAATGGTAGATAGAACATCACAATCAAAAATCAGAAGAATGAAACATCAAAGACGTTTCGTTTGAACGAAATATGAAAACCATCAAGAGGTTCCGAAAGGACAGAGGAATCGACGTTAATTACACAAAAGAGATAACGAACGCGCGTCACCGTTGCACTTTCTCGGTTAATGTAACGACGGAATAAATTCGAACGAAACTTTTGGACGTGATTCAAAAATAGACACTGATTTATCTCTCAGCCGGCATATTAGTAGTAGGCCGCGAGACAATTTCACGGCGATGCCAATTCCGTCGTGGCGACCAACGTAAAATCGCACTTAATAATGTCCCGCCGCGACAAAGACGCGCTTGAGGACGAGCGCACGAAAAATCCAAGGCAGATTTACGCGCGGGCTTCGCGCGGGCATGATTTACGCGCTCGCGTTCAGCTTGCGAGAGATCGATTCGTTCCTAGAAGTTCCACGAGCTTTTACAGCGCGATACGATCGTTTGACTGACAGTGAAATTTCCGAAATTCGTTCTAAACCGCTGCTCGAACAGAAATCCGCTCGATCTGCGGATAAAAATATTTTAAAAGATCTTGTTTGAAAAGCTACTTCTGTTACCTGATACCTCGACCACCGTGATGAAGATATAAAACGTTTTGTCGCGTGGTATAATTCATTTCCATGATATTTTATCACATTATTTATTACAATTTTACAAACAAGAGTTTCCATTAGAACGGATAATCTCCTTTGGGATTAAATTTAGGGAACTTTTAAGAAAAATATGTGGAAAAATCACGAATTCAATTGTCAATTTAATAGATAATTTAGAGTATTTTTTATAATATGGATGATGGTGTTTTAGATATGAAAATAGCGCTAAACTTTTACAGGTTTCTAGTGGATCAAATTATCTTAAAACGGTCATTTGAATAACAGTTTTCGTAATTTCTGAGCAGACTGATCTATTTAGTTCCAGAGGTGGAAATGTATTATTTCGATGAGAGTACTTTCGATTTATCACTACTATAAATAGTTATTCAAACTATATCGGTACTATGGAAAAAGAAAAAACTTTGACACCAAATCCATAGCAAAATATTGAACATTCATGGGTTAACAAAATCAAATTTCCACTAAAATCATAAAAATTTCCCTACAAAAACCTTCAATCATCCCTTCATCTGTCACAACTTGATCCACCACATTCACAGCCCAATTTTATACCAGCATCTTTTACAAAAGCTTGAAAACGTCATGGAAAACCGCGGACACATCGTGTCTAATCAACGATCGCGTTTCCAACAGATTTGACTGCCTTACGAGCGCGGAAAATTCATGCGGGAGTGAAAATGCGGGCGCGAAAACGCACGCGTGCGAGTAAACGAAATATTTTCCATGAAGCGTACGTTGCGCTGAAACAGTGGTAAAATGACAAATTTTGTAATTCAAAATCGTGAGTGAAATATCTGAACTGAATTGTATTTTTGTACTTTGCAATGATTTGTAATTTTTAATCTCTTCTGTATAATTAACAAAATTCAAACTTGTTGAATATTCATGCGGGCGTCTTAAAATGATCTCTCTATGATCGTTATATGCTCGCCATCACCGCTTCAGAAACAAGATTTGCATTCGCCTGAATTTCAATTCGCTTCGACCGCGGCTAATTCGTATAATAATACGAGCTGGAGCGGATACGCGCTTCGCTTCGCTCCGGCCACGGGCGAGCTAGCGAGCGAAGCACGCGCTCGGCCGCAGGCACATGCAAATCTCTGATTACAAATTAAAATTGTCCCCGGAGGGCCAAGACTTGACGAGGGTTCGAGGAGACGTCGTCGTCGCGAAGACCATTTCCTTTTAGAAAATTTTAATTCAAATCGGACGCACGCGTACGAAACGCGGATCCTCTGCGAAAACGTACGAAAACCACGAGATAAACATGTTACAAAGTTTTGCATAAATTTCAATCGTTCTGATCTTATTAAATTTTTATAATATTTTTTATCGCTTGATAATTTTATCGATGAGGAAAGTACTTTTGATATTTTGACATTCAAACATATTTTTATATACATTATTGATTAAGAATTTTTAATCGCTAAGTAAATTGAATGAAACGCAATGTTTGTACTTTTGTAAGATTCTGAAAATAATATATTTCGCTTACAATTATAATTCGTTTAATACCGTGTGGAAATCGTGTTAAGTGAAACTAAAATAATATGGTGCAGATTCGTGCTGCATGAAGATTGTCCAAGATTCTTAACCATTTAACGTTGGTATTTCAGTTTGATTAAGATCAAACGATAATAAGTAATACTCACTAAATACCACTAAAAGGTTAAATCGTGCAAACCTATTATAACAATATCGTGTTATAGAAGGGCCATCGCAAATTTCCACCGTGTTCCATCGAAACCGTATTTCCAGAGTACCATGTTACAAAACGGTTGAATTCGAAACGCTGATGAACACATTACAAGCTCCTTTGATAAATGCATTAATTAATCCCTCATATCCTTTACTCAAATGACGTATTAACTTGTTTTCCTTCATTACCGAACCAAAGCCACATTTTACGTCGCTGTTCATCCGGCAGATTTGCAAATCCGCACAAAATCTGTTGAACATTTGCCACGGCCGAACGTATAAACATTTTTGACAAACGTACCTACTGATGTCAGATTTCGTGCACCTCTGATAACCGAAAATGTAATCTGGATTTCATTACCATAAACTCGATCCTGCTCGCCTGCTATTTGAGAGAAAGAGAAAAAGAGAAGAGAGAGAGGGGAGGAGGAATAGATTCTATCATTTGCGAGGTAATGCAACCACCAAGTCTGGATAATACCAGGGTTTTTCCTATTCCACCGTCTCTTCGTTCTTTCCCGTTAGCGTTATGAAGGAACGAAATAGAGGATTTTAATGCTAATACCGGAACACGTAACAGGAAACGAGTCACGGCTCGAAAATACGGCCGAAACAAATTAGCCTGACCGAATAACTCCCGTTCCGACTGGCTGAAATATATTTTATTTTCCGATGAATTCGGCCAGAAAAATCCGCCAAAACGAAATAGTTTCATTAAAATCGGGAAAAAACGTGGGTCGAGTGACTGATACGATGGAGATTAAAAATATCGTTAATGTTGCCTTAACGTTGCATTACGAGTCGGCTAATGAGAATTGTGGACAACCAGCTGTGAAAACCGGTGTCCCCTAATGCCTTTGTAAACGTTATGAATGTGCCAAGGCGTGGCGCTAATCATTGCGAATGGTTAGAGTCACTATAAGATGTGCTTTGAAATGATCCACAGTTTTGATCGCGTGTTTGATGAAAACTAGATCATATTAATTGCAAGTGTTGGTATCTTTTATTTAACCCCTTTAAGCATTATCACTGTGATATCACCTTTACATAATATGATGTAGTAATTTTACCATGACACCATTCCTTAAACACCTTTTCGTACAATTATATTTTGATAATTGATTATAAGGATTATTGAATAAAATATTGTTATAAATGATTAATAAACTGTTGTTTATAAGTACTGGATTTTTAATACTATTAACATGGTATTAGAATAAATAAAAATAAGGTAGAGGATAATGGTCTTAAAGCTTTCAATTGCAATCGTTCTAGTTTCCAATCAAAATTTTCTAGATATTAATCACTTAAGATTCAGCGTTAGATACTAACAGTATTTAAGATTAAACTAGATTATCATAACTTACTTTCAAACATAATATATCAATACATGGCAATTATTGACCCGATCTCTTTTTACTATATGGGTAGTATAGCTTTATAATTTTGATTCTTATTCCTAACATGAAAAAAAAATAATCAGTAGATAATTTATACCTGTTGGGATTATGGACGAGGCAAATAACAAAAGAACTGTATTACGTTAACTTGAATCTGACCGTACCATGATCAATAAGATCATTAAGTAAGTAGTATAGGTCAACTATTTCTTACCTAGTAGTCAAACTCAGACAGCGCTTACTTAAATTCACATTCTTTTGCGTTTCCAGTATTTAAATTTAAGCTAATCCTTTTAGTAATATTTTTCTATCTAATTTTAACAGCCTCCTATAAATTTTACAGTGTTCGTATGACAACTTACAAATTTATGTAATCTTCTATTAACTCAGTAAATTATCAAACTGAAGCTATCTAAATTTGAAAATCCAAAGGATTGCATTCCACTGCCCCGCCATTCGAGGGTTACGAAATATTTTATTCGATCAACTACAAAAACTCTTATCAAATTTCTATAGTTGCAGCGATAAACAGAATACAACGATTCACACAGCACTCCACTATCTACTTTATTTTGAAAAATTTATTAAACGACTAGCGTGCTTGAATAGAAGAGCCATACACTGGCGAGGAAAAGTAGATGGTTACCAGGAAGAGGTAGGAATCGGATGGAACGAGCATTTCGTAAACTCGGACCATATGGAGGGTTGTAAAGAGAGGGGAGCAACGTGATTCCACCTGCCCGCCCACGTTTCAGCAAATGGATATTACCAACAGGACTTATGTCCCGTTGGCAGTCGGAGTCGTTCGTTTATAAGGAGGAACGAAGACACGACAGAAAGAAACGACGTTCGAGAAACCAAGGGGAAGTACGAAAACGAAAGGATGAGAGACAGGGGGTAAAAAAGGATGAAAGGGGAATCGTGGAACGGGACGAACTTAATGGAGTAGAAACGAATTCAAAAAGACTGCTTCCTGGAAAGGGGGAATACGAGAAACTGCAAATGCACGAAATTTCGTGATCCTAATCGTGACGGTCCAATCATTGTGACAGACGTTTTTAAAACAAATTTTAACAGCGAGGTCTACGAATAAAAATAAGTACAAATTAATCTAAATAGAATATTATATACAGAACATATCAACTTTAATCGTAATAAAAGTGCCAATTGACCTAAATTAAAAACCTAAATGTCAATAACTTTATAATACAACTTTTATGAAACCATATTTTTCATTTTTGTCTGATTAGAAAATTCACATTTTTGGAATGCTGTATTCTTTGTTTTGCAATAGTAATTTCGTTCAAAATTTTCTTTTCCTACTATCTAATTCTGTTCTACAAAATTCGAGATATTTAATTACTTTGTCAATTAAATCCCTAACCACCAAATTCTTCCCCTAAATAAATATCTATTACAATTCAACAAACAACAATTTCCGATCAAAATAAAGCACTGTTCGAATCACATTTGCAACAAATTTTTCCGCAATTTATCCCCAAAATTTTCCAAGATATAAAATAGCAAATTCAACTGCCAACCCAATACTTCCCATCAATTTTTAAATTATACTACCTCCAGTTTCAACAACCAACCATACAGTTCATTCCTCCTCCTCCGTAAATCCAAAAATAAGTCCACGGAGATTACAACTTTCCATCCGTGTCGCCGACCAACGGGAACGAAGAAAAACAGCACGCCTCTGGTTACCGGAAGTTGAACAAGTACCCGGCATGGTGGTCCGTTGAAACGATATTGTTATTAGTTTCGGGAATATTGGCGATGTCTCGGGGACCGCTAGCCATGGGAACGGATCCACAAAGAACAGGAAGGTTTTCATTCCATCGACGCGATAAATGGCGTGGTGGTCGCATGGAAAGCGGCTGTTGCAAGGGAAAAAAAAGGGAGCTGATCGGTGACCATCTTGGAAATGGAGTCTAGGGAGCAACGGGTCGAGTAGCCGGGACGAGCATGAACGACGTTTACGCGGTAAAAAGGAGCTGGAATGCGAATTGGGAGAGAAAAGATGGGTTGTTTTGGCGAAGGTTATTTTCCGGCTGGACGAGCTCGTCTACTTCGCTATACATCGGGGAGAAATTTCCCTCTCTTGTTTAAGAAGATGCTTTTCTTCCAGTTGCAAGCTTATACCGCTTCGCTACTTGACTTCCCCGGACATTTATTAGATAAACATCCTCTTTGTTGATCTCTGGCGACTTTCTTTCTTCTTCTTATTTTTTTATTTATTTTTAAGACCCATCGAGACTGCGTAACGAGAGCAACTTGGGACCTGTACCTGTATTACCCTTGCAAAAATCAAGATACTTCGAACATTTCACGTGGATCCGAGGAAAATAGTGTACTTTAGTTTGATTTACTTGAAATATAAGCGACAAAGCTTCCTTGGTTACAAAATACCGAAAATAAATAACATGAAACTATTAGAAAGTAGTCAGAAACAAAATGAAGAAGGAAAATCATAAAAATTTACAAAATGGATGAAAGTGCGTAAGTATAAGAATTGAGAAATACAAAATATAACAAATGCAAAAGTTAAAATAAAAAACCAACTTAAAATCATCCCATGAAGTGGTCAACTTAATATAAAACTGATTATCCCATTGCCCATTTAAGAACACTGATAAAACACTGAAAAAATTATAAGATCCTTATTAAAGTGACTGCCATATTATTCAATCGTTTGTTACTTCAAATATTAAGAATTTGAAACAACAGAAATACAAATTTTAAGGAAAATCAAATGTATGGAAGATTAATGTATTATTATCGCTATTATTGTTACTTCCCTGACAATTATAAATACGACGGTTATTATTATCGCAGGTACATAAGATAGTATCTTCCTGCTTCTGTTAATGGCTTCTGACGTCACTTCCCTGGAGCGTTTTGCTTTGGGTCGAACAGCCGAAGGGCATGGTTTACCTAGGCCCGGTCTAACGAAGGATAATGCAAAAAGCTGGGTTTACGAGAGATTCTCGCTGAAACTGGGCCACGCGTCCCTAACGACCCTAATTTCCTCCTCCTCGTCATCGTTTTTCTCCGAAGGATGATTTGGCTCGATTCGTTGTACGTGCCTCAATCCCGAAGATAAATCGCATCGCAACTCTCCCGGAGAAAAAGACCATCTCGCGGAAGGAACCCGAATTTTTGCAGCGAAAGTTGATCTGTTAATTGTTCTATCGAATGGATAGGAGAAATCTAAATGTGGTTGTTTTTCTACGAAAAAAGTGGTGTGAATCAACTTTAAATTTCTTCATTTTAAGGCGTCATAATTAATAGTAAATCGGTGCATACAAAACGTTTTCATTTTTTTAATATTTCCTTTAACCCTTTTGTAGGTAATCGATTTGAACACAAAATGTTTTGTGTTATCGTTATATATTTGTTACAAATCATTGTTTGTTATTTAATATGTTAGTGACGTCCTTAAGGAATTTTGGAACCCGAGCCTGAAAGGATTATTCTTTAAAAGACAATGATTATTGTGATATCATTGACGTTCGTCGTGTCTTTCGTTTCACGAAGCTAATTAACACGACCCCTGACAGATGCAAATGTCCAAGATCTTTCTGGATCCATTAGTAGTCGGTGCAGCATGCGTGCACCGTGAATGCATCTTAACAAAGCTCGATGCAAGTGATGCATGCTACGGAATCGGCTTGCGTAACGCACATGCACGATGCACGCCACGCCGGCTGACCCACATGCGCGGTCTTTATTTAAACTGGTTTCCCCCTCGGCATCCTTTGCCGCCGTCTTTCGGCTACAATTTCATTAACCCGTTCGAGACCAAAGATTTTTTATCGAACAATCCCCAGGAGCCATAATTTTTCAATTTTTACCCGTGACTGATACGGCGGAAGTTTATCACAGATAAAAGGTAAAAGTGAATCTTAACCAATTGCTAAATATAATCCATAATATTATACTATCTTCGTTTATCTTTTTTAACCCTTTCATGCGGGATTATAAAAGAAAAATATAATATTTCAAAGTATCTGAAATTCTAAAAATGTAATATTTCTTTACCCAATTTCTATTAGGAAATATAATATTTTTAGCTGGATCGAAGGGGTTAAGTAAGCTACAAAGTGATTAGTTTTTAAACTGGAATTAGCATTTGATAAGGTGCATAAAGATATAGCGAAGAATAATATTACTATTAAATGTATGTAATATTTTCATTTTTACGTATTTGTCATGTAATGTTTATTACACAAAGGAATATATAATAATACACGAAATAATAGTTATTCACTTTTGACTAAGAATACTATCGATCTTACTCTGACAGGGTCAAATTTGACCCTACTTACGTTTTAATTGAACATAATGCAGGAAATAAAATAAATAAAACGTGGAATATAGATTAATACAAGCAGTAATCCTTTATCTTACTAAAAGTCAATATACGTTTCGAGAAAACACCATAATAAACTATGTTTAAAATAATTGACCTGGAACCTGTCATTTGGGGCAGAAATTCCGAAAAATTCCAAATGATACTGTATCAGTCCCTGAGTTACTCAAAATGTCTTCCCTACTTGACTCGAACCTGCAGAAAATATCGTGTTGGCCCAATAGAGACGAAACGTATGGAAATGAAGGTAGCTACACGCGATCCCCGTCGCGGGACTTGCAAGGGCAGGACGAAATGTTTTTCGATTTTTCCACCAAGAGACCCTAGAATTCCTGTCCATCGGGAGCACGAAATGCAACCGAAACGATGGAAATTCCGTCGGACCATCCAGCGACGGTTTCCAGCCGTCTGGTTCCTTTCATTTTTCCTCCTCGTTTGCCGTGTTTCCACGGAATTCGTGTCCCGCCAATTTCCGCGGCTCGCTTTGTTCGAAGGAAACGAATCGAGGGAACGTTTGCCCGCCACGATTCTTGGCGACGTCTGTTCCCGGAAATTTTTCACGTTCGTCTGCACGCGATTCGACAACATGCTTCCATTTTTTGGCCGCTGTTGGTACATACTTTGACCATCTTTGTAAATTATAAGGAAAAGGGGGCTAGATCGTGGCTATATTTTGTTTATAATATACTTGAAACGTTAATACGTAGCTATCGTAAGTTGCAAATTTAAATCGTAGTTTTCATCTTTCTGGTTCGGTTTGCAAATATTTCTACGATCAGATGACAAAATTTGATACGCCTACTTGTTCTCAAAATTTATATATGTGCGTGTTTTCGTGCGTTACTAGATGAAACAGAGGAGTTTGCAAAATATGACATCTGTATGTCGAGTAGTTAAAGAAAAGAAAAAAAAGAAAACACACAGTTCTGTTATTTTAATGGTTACAGCTGTCGAACGCGGTGAATTATAAGAAAAATAGCTTTAAGAAAAGTTTATACGATATTTCAAAATATATTGTTCAAGTAAGATAGCAAATGGAACGCTAAATTTAAAAAAAGAGGCGATTGTTTCCTTAAGAGTTGCAGTTATATGTCTGACCATATACAGATATTTTCACTACGGTCAACGCTACAATTCTGCATACAGGGTGTTCCGTAACTAATGTAGCAGCCGGAAATGGGGGATAGCTGAGACGATTCTGAACAACAATTTCCTTTGCAAAAATGTCGGATTCGTTTTCGAATTATTAACGAAAAACACTGGACCAATCAAAGCGCGTGTAGAGCACAAAACCCATAACAAAACGTTACACCGGGTTTCATAATAATTAATTACTCAAAATCCATAGCAGAAAGTCACGTACCTACACATGACTTTGGGTGTCGATGGGTTCACCAAGGTAGCAATTTTTTCATTGCCAATAACACCGGTTCCGTTGATAAAAATGTTTCCACCGTAACGTCGATGCACTATTAACGCGCAATTTAACGCGTAACCCAGTTTCACAAGTGCTGCAAATAACTGGATACAACTACCTGGTCGCGCTCGTTGCGGGACTATTTTTGAAAAGGCCATGGTAGTAAACAGTTTGTTCGATTGCTCTTAGAATTACCCGGTAAAATCGACCGTCGCGATACATCGTGCACAGTTTTGTAGGTTAATGGTCGGGTATCGATAAATCCGAGCGAGAACTGCCCGCTCCGAGGGTGGTATAATCGAACTTCGATTAAAATCGATGAATAATGGTCAACGAAAATTGCGATCGCCCGATAATGAGCGTTGATTGAAAGAGAAATTCCAATTTACAGCTTGCAATTATTTGAAAAATCAAGGACTTTCTTCCTCGAGATTTGAAATATTTATATTATCGTAAAAGGTGTAATTTTAACAAAAAAACAGCTCTGTCAATTGTTAAGTTAGAATTAAGGAACTCGACTAAAACCTTGATAAATTTGTAATTTATAACAATTTAAGAATCGAAGGATTGAGAAATATATCTGAGCCATTCTAAGAAATAAAATTAGTTTTCTTACAAAAACAAAAATGTTCAAAAATTGCCAGGAAACAAAATGGATTTTATATGAAAATAATGTATAAAAATTAAAATTACAATTGCTGACAATGAGAACGTTAATGAATATCATCTTCCCGCAAATTATTTAAACCATCAAGGATTTTGATAAAACCTTCCAGTCCCAGTAGTTATTGCTACGCAACGTTCCCACGATTTTCTCAATGATAAAACGGAAGTGTGTTCCATTAAAGCACCTACACAGTCGGATTACCAGCATTGTTGGATTATTGATAGGGGCGAAGCTTGTATCTGCCCTTTACGAGGCACGATTGGATACATATTTGATGAAACACGACTGCCACGGAAGGAACGCATTATCGTCACCCTTTTCATGGCAAGTGAAAAGCGTATTCTTGATCAATATTTGACGATCGATCTACTTAGCGACAAAATGGCTGTTCGTGAGAGAAAACGTGGCAGCAAGGACCGTTGCCAAACACATCAACTTTGATAGATGTTTATGAAATATATAAGACCTCTGTATTTTGTATAACGTTATAATTTTAATAATATACTAATTTTATAATTTAATTAGTTTAATAATTTCCATAAATTTAGTATTTGTGATTGTCAAAGTAAGGTCATTTCTATTAAAATAAGTGACAGATACTTACTAATGTTTATTACTAATATGCCACCCAAAGTGTCGATGCGAAAGAATGTTAAACGAGTAAAGAGACAATTATCTCACAAACAATTAAAATTTGTTATTCTGATTGTCAACAACGCATCAAAGGTAAAATATTAATTAACTACTTGATTCCTGTAGTATTACAAAAAGTCAATCAAACCACTCGTAGCCAAATTAGTTTAAAATCAACGAAATCATCGATTAATTAAAATACTGATCCTTTAATTACCGATACTTAAAACAGACAAATATACAAGTAACCGACAACATCTCATAACAAAGTATAAAGTTATATTGTACCAAATTCTGAACGTGACTACGAAAGGATGAAGGATTAATTAAATATTCTGTCAACGTTTTCAAAATATCGCGAAGAACCGAAGTGCAGAGAAGGCGACACGAGGAATCGATAATTTAATAAACGACCTGTGTTGACATCAATGACTATTACATTCTATGAATTACATACCGAGTTGATGGCTGTCATGCTGCTAACTCGACCTGGATCTGTGTCCACTAGCCCGTTGTCACTCTACAACAAAAAAATGGAAAAAAAATAGTCGGTTAATAATGAACAATCACGAATCGAAACTACAGGCAAACAAAATCAATATCAAACGGATCGTTAGTCATCGAAATTTGTATTTCAATTAACGCGTCTGATCATACGAGAAATGCTGTATGTTTCGAACACATTACACAGAAATAAGAAAGATCGTGTAAGAATGTACAAATCGTTAATTGAGTACGTACGAAATAAGGGGTGAAACATTTTTTCGTCAAAAATAAGGAAAAAATAATCCAGAGGTAACGCGAGTACACTTCACACGACTGGCATGCGATTTTATTTTAATCGTAGTTGCTCGCAATTAAAATCCCGCCTCGACGAAAATGTTTCTTATTTGACCCTCCAAACCGTCCCATTAAACGAGAACATTAATTATACATCACCTGCTGATCGGATAGTATGAATTATTTACTTTCAGCTACAAAATATCGATAAATATATTTGTTTCTTACACTTCGAATGGCAAGTTTGGTAATATACAAGGTCTGATACAATTGAGGCGTTGGATGGAAGAGGGGCACATAGGCTTATGTGCCCTTTTTCCGTAAATCGTTTAAATCGTTTCGACTTGTATGCTTATTATATTTTAAAGACATGTAACTACATTCTAACAAAAATTTGACTTAAAAGCATCGATACTTATTAAATTATTCAATTATGAAAACTTTGAAGTCGATTATCTCGAAACGGCATTTCGGCGTATGTGCCCTTCTTCCATCCAACGCCTCAATTCTTATAGCACAACAACTTGAAGCTTAAGCTTCGATAAAAACTATTATATTAGCGTTTCATCAACATTGTTCAATAAACCAAGGAATTTACAACTTAATGTTATCCATTGGAAAATATCGAATTTTCTACTTATTTTATTGCAACAGTTACAGAAGTGAAAGGGTTAGTCCAGCTTCCTCCTTATGCAGCAACAAAATTTATTAAGCATATAAGACACCGTCACACGAACAGTGATTAAATCCGGATACAAGCAATCTACTCGAATATTTCTCCCCCTAAATCACCCCGTATAGATCCAACGGTCGATTTAGCAATTTATTCGAGGATACCGATTCAACATAAACGCGCGAACGAAGTCGTTATTCGGCTAAGAGGGTTCGTAAAATAGAACCAGTCGACGTGGCGGGAATTAAAAACGAGCCGACGTTCGTTTTAACCCTCGTTTTACGACGCCTGTCGCGGGTACACTCTCCCTTGCACCACTTCGATTCTCGTCTGCGACTAGAAACTGGGTTGTTTCCTTCGGAAATCACACCTACCTCGTTTCGTTTCGTGAATATAACAACCACAACCTGGCTGGAAAAAGAACAACGGTGAAAGACACGTTTACACGCGACACTAAAAATCACGAGTTCTGCTGTCACGACACCGTAACAATTTTTTTTCAACATTATTTTAATACGTTCCTGAAATGAAAAGGCACAATTCAAAGATAAAAATTGCATTAATGCCGTGACAATGAATCGTGAATAATTCGATGCGTGAAATCGTAAAACGTGACACTTCTGTACGGATGTCTTCAAACGATTTAATGCCATGACATCTGGTTCCTTCTGAACATAATGGCAAGGGAAGATGTTATAAATTTCGTAAATGAAAGAATCAGAGATAAATGGACTTCAAATGAACGAGATGTCACTGGCAAATCAGGCCAAATAAATGTTAACTATTGCGACAATAACACTAGAAAATCGAATTTACTTCGATTCTGTGACAACAACGTCGCGACAGCCAATCAAACGTCACGGCAGCGCGACATTCAACGCGACGAGCGTAAAAGTCGCGATTTACCTCACTTCCACTGTTCACCGAGAAACAAAATCACGACATTCAATGTGGTGTCATCAAATGTTGCGATTTACCGACAGCACGCTCTGAAAGGATGAAAACGAGACGAGCTAAAGGGAGAAGGACGATGGCGGAACGGCAGGTTCACGCTAACTTTGACACGTAAATTTATTCAAGCATAACCGATCTGGCAGACGTTCAAGACGGACGCTCGACCTCCGGCTTGAAGTCCAGCGGTGTTTTACGATCAAAGTTCGGAACGACACTTGCACCGTCGACTCCTCTTTCGCTTCTCTCACACAGCTCCGTGGTCGTGCTGTCGCCTTTGTACTATTTCTTCGTCGTGCCTCCGAGACCACCCCGCCGCGTCCCGCGGCACGCTTCGACGAGTCGACAAGCGAGCACGGAATTTCCATCTCGATAATCCTGACTGCTTCTCGCCTGACCTCGAGCGTCGTCGTTCGTTCGAATTGAACGAACCTCGAGGAACCCTTTCATCCTCCCCTCGAGAGATCAGGATACTGAATTTTTACCCTGTTCAACGAATCGCGAATGATTCTGGTCTTCGCGATCGAAGTATGTTTGACATGTTATACAGGGTGATCAAAAAGAACAGAGCCTAAAACTTTAGGGAATTAAGAATGAAATATAAAAGTTTATAACGAATACAGTTAATTTATAACATTATGACCTAATATTAGTCTACAGTTCATAGATCCCGATATAGTTGAATATTTTATCTGAAAAACGGGTCTAAGGATTTTAATAAAATGAAAGGAAATTGAAAAGTTGGTCTTCCAGGAATACCGCACACATTGAATTAAAATCTTAATTCATCTTTCGATGGGATCATAATTGAACCAGGTCGATTGTTATATGACACAAGCATGTCGAAAGCAGATTTTGGCTAAACGAAGAAGACACGCGACAGAATAAAACAGCAGAAAGATTTAAAGGTGTCGTCTCAGGGACTCGGAGAACAAAGCTTTAGAATGCAGCCAGGAGTTAAATCGAAGCACGGGGCAGTCGTAAAACATGTTACGAGCCGGCGTTAATTTATGGTAGAGCACCGTACCAGATCGCTCATTTTTCGTCAGCGACACCGTCATACCGTACAGCACGAAAACCTTCTTCTCGTCGTCGTCGTTGTCTTGGATGGAGCGAGAAATTTACGACGGCCAATTATCGACCTGCGCCGACCTATTTACCCAGGGAATCGTCCGATCTTCTTTAACGTTTCGAATCTTATCATTTTCAACGATATCACGATTATATTTCCACGAATATATTATAATAAACAGCGTACAATTTATGGAGTGTCATAGTAGAAGAAGAGATACGTGGCCAGACACACTAAAATAACAACTGCTAAGAACACCATCCATTAATTTCCAAATTTTAACTTGCAGGTTTTACAATTTTTTAAAACAATAATTTTATCCGTCATAGAATTTATTCTTTTTCTCAGTATCTATTTGAGGAAAAGGAACACCGAATGTAGAAAGGTTGGTGGTCGACTAAACATGTTTGTGCTAAGATATATGTATCATCTGACAGTCATTAAGTTAATTTCCAACAAGATATTTATAACACTGAGGGATTCAGAGTAGGAATTTGCACGTGTACGATTTAAAATAAAAGAAATGTAAAGAAACACGTATTTTGATTGGATCTGTGGTATCTGAACCGTGAAACCATCGTCAAAAGACTTGTTCCTGCCAGAAGAAAGCCATTTAACAATGGAAAGCAAGCTTCTTTTCAGCTCATTACATACCACATGTCCCATTCTTTATCCGCAACAGTAACGTTTCAACATTAAGAAGACTTTCGAGACGATTTAAATAATTCCGTGGGAAGTTCGTCTACCGTGTATCCCGGAAGCTCTTCAATTTATAGGAGAAACCTCGGGAACAGCTTAGCGTCCTCTTATCCCTTCGTGTTTCAAACCCCTTGCCCCCTCCCTACGCTTCTCCCTATTTCGTCCTTTCCTCCTGGCCGTATCTCTTTCTGCTACATTTCGCCGTGCTCCATTCACCTCGTCGTTCGTCTTTCCTTCCCTTTATCGCTTCCCGGCTCTCGGTCGAATCAAACAAAGCGCTCGTAAAAATGGAGATTCTTGCTCAACGACAGGGCACCGTATCGATAAGAAGAATCGAATTGTAATTCTTCTACGTGACGACACGACGGATATGAGGAAGAAACGAGGAAGCCGTTCACGGTTCGATATACACACGAGTTTACTTTCTCGTTGCCAAGGAGGACTATCAAAACACGTACGAAACAACAGTGAAATATAAAAATACCTATGATTTTTATTACTCACTCACTCAATTGTTTTCTTTGACAAGGTAGGCTCCCTGTCAAAGATGGCATTTTGGGGACAGTCGTCCCCTTTGCCCAACGAACGTTTGCTACTTTCCTGGCGTCGCTACTTCGCCGCCGGCTTCTTTAATTGTAATGACAATTTACCCTTTTCTTAGTTTCTTTCTTGGCTTACTACTTTTACATCGTTTGCACTTATCGTGCCTGCGCTTATACTTTTCCTGTCGTTCCCCTTTTAGTCGCCTCTTACGACAAGCAGGGGCTACTGTGGGTGTATTCTGCTCCCCTCCCCACAGGGAGAGATTTTTATTACGCTTATATATTAATAGCAACACAGGTGGCAGTAGCGAAAAAGTTAACCTTTGGCCATGGCCCAGAATCAAAAATATAACTTACAGGACATACTTCTAAACACCGTATCACAATTTTTATTTCTGACATAAAAAAACAACAAACACTGGATAACCAATGCCTACTTTTAAGTAGAAACGTTACAGATTTAACTTTCAAAGTTACAGTGAGTGATGCATCGCTTGAAACCACTTAATTTTTCTTTTGTTAATGAACGCCCAGTACATCAAAACCAAAAGCAAATATACCGCGGTAGAATTTCCTAACAGCGTCTGGCACACGGAGTTCGAGAAAGAAACGGAAACACAAGGAGGAACCCGCCGACGTTCGTCGAAACGTTCTTCCGGTCCTACACGCGTCCCGTGCTCCGTCGTCGTCTGGTTAACGAAAGAATCAACATCGAGTGCATTAAAAAGTTGTCGAGCCAGGACGTTAGAAAGGGCTACGTCTTGGCCCATTCTACAAACGTAAGTTGTGCCGGGTGATTGATGGCCTACCGATTGTCAGCGTGGAGCGACGCCTCACGTAGCCTCGGTGATAATTCACGCCGCGTCTACGTCTCTTTCCACTTCGCGGCCGCTATCTTTCGTCCCGACACGCGCCAGGGCTGTTAAAAATAGGGAACGACGGAGATTAGACGATCCCAGGGTCGTTAGACATCGACGGCATCGGGTAACAAGAGGCAACCAGAAAACGAGCCACGAAAAAATCCTCCAGAACGTCGCCCCTTATTTCTTTTCCTATCTTTTTGTGTTAGAAAGGATCGTTCTATTCTGTCGTCAGAGTCGTTTCTTCTTCTGTGTTTGATCAACACTTTGATCTCTTTTACTTCAGTCTTCATATCCGATTCTACTGAATTGTACGCTAATTATGACCGTTTGGATTCAGGAATATAGATTACCAAGGTTTTCATTATACTATTATTTAATTATAGGTGATACAATTAAATCCAGTTTTGTAAAAAAGTTGTAAGCATTAAAAGATAATTTTAAATTTACTTTCAGCTTAATTATAACATTAATCACGGTTTGACGTGTCACGTAGAACGAAGAGTAAAATAGTACCAGTTTTCTGCTTGATTATTATCCAAATTGTCACACGGCAAAATTTATTTAAACACAAGCCCGTCGAATTGTTGGTAAAATTGCTACCAGCCACGATGGGTTAACGTGTTTCACTTGGATACACGAACACAGAATCATGGAAAAGCTGACGGAAAATTCCTGAAGAAATCAAACGGCTGAGGCTTGTGAATTCGTGAAAGCCGTTGTTGGGAAAGGAGAATTCACACGAACGCGAGCTTTTTCAAGAACGCAGCCAGTATACCGGATGAGGAACGAAAATCCAGGCTTGAATAATTCGCACCTGTCGCCGAGCGAAGAGGAATGGAGCGCACGAGAAACGAGGAACGTGATTCACGGTCGAAAGTAAACACATAATTCTTGAATTCGCTGCTACGATAATTTGTTTGACGTGGCAAATAAAAGTGCGTTCGCCGAAAGAATGACAATATTCGGTATACATCGATTATAAATTAACAAAAATTAACAACTACCGCAAAACGTAAATTGATCACACCAAACTAATTAATATAATACGAATAGATATTCCTCGTCTTTTCACGAACGAAAATGTTAAAAGAAACAAAGTGACGCATTAACGTAAAATTGTTCCTAAATGAGTTGTACCTTAGTTACAAATAGTTGTCAAATATCAAATTTTTGAAAAAAAATACTTCAATCGATTCCTACCAGCCAGCGACGAAGAAAAACGAGCACGGTCGATGAAGTAATCTACCTTCGAATGTGTATGAACTCCTTGATCGATAGGTTAAATAATCTGCAATAATAAACGAGGCCTCTGCTCGTCGATCGATTCAATATTTGCGTCCAACAGTTGAATCGGATGGTATGAAACGATGCGGAGCAAGTTCGAACGACGATTAAGATCGTCGGAGAATTCGATCTTCTTCCATTAAGGCGTAACTTCCAAGGACTGATTGATTCGTATCTAAGGTCAGAGCAAACGCTTGGCGGTCCTTAAAAGAGATCGTGTAGGCGTAGGTCACGATTACGAGATGCTGAAGACACTGTTCTCCAATAAAATCTCCCATTTGCTTCTCAAGAATATAATACGGTAAGATACTGGTACTTAGTTTTTAATATCTTAAATCATTGAACACACTTCAAATTTTTAAGTGTGTCGTTACACCTTCTTCATCGATTGCTGCTTGGAAATTTTCAACCATTCGCCACCACAAGAAGATTATAAAAATGTGCACAGTTTGGACAGAAAATATTGAGTATATTCACATAACCCACCAATGAAGAAGGAGTGGTACTAATTAAATGATTTAATTATTACACTCTGACCCTTCCATCTGACACTTCTTACGGTTAATAGAATTTTGTTGCATACAAATTGCTACAAAATATTTACGATATTGTATTGTGATTTTCTAGATTACAATCCAAAGCCTGCGATTTCCTTTTTGATGTGAAATCGGATCTAGATTGATGTTTAACAAGTGGAACATCATCCGAACGTAATTTGTATAGACGTTTATTTTTGGTACAACGGGTATTATGTAAAACCCAATTGATCCCTCGCAAATGGAGAAGAATACCAGCTACGGGTTTGTTCTATTTATCTGAGAAATGACACGATCACGAGGAACATGGTTAAAACGTTTCGGTTTGAAATAAGAGTGACGAGCTTCAACGCGGACTAGAAATGTTATGGATTAGTCAGCCAGAGTAACAACTGCGTCATGGGTATACATAGATTTCCTGTTTCTCGTTCTGCAACAATCTGGAATTCAAACATGATTTTTCTAGTGCGTACAGAAATGAAAAATATCCTGTGCGCTAATTATAGCGTGGCACTTTGATTATTTCTATTTTCCAATCATTTTTTAATAGAAATGTTTGTTTTAAAAAGGGAATATACTGTTCGTTCCTCTGCGACGTTCAGGTTACTTAAAAATAATCCATGCAGCAATTCTAGTTGCTTTATCGTTTCTAATTTAGCAGTGAAGAGGTTAATCACCCTCATAGCAATAACCTAATAATAGGTAGGTGGTAAAAAAAAGAGTGTCATATCTTCGTAAAAATTTTGAGTTATCACACGGCAAAGATAATACTACGGGGTTGGATCTTAAGCTTTAAAGTATAAAATAATAATAAGTGCTTTACAGAAATATCCAAACAGATAAAAGATAACTTTGCGATTAAATTCGAATTGGAAAAAATAAAGTTAAAGGGTTGAACACTCCTTCAAACGGTGAAATCCAAGGAACAAATTATCGTGCACATCGTGTACGTATATTGCCACATTAATAGCCGGTTTATAGAATCATCGATCATCGCTGCTTTGCTTAGCGTGTCTCCTTTCTCTGCTCCTCTTTATCCCTCTTTATCCCTCTTTTTCTCCCTTCAAACATTTTCCACCCTGGTCCTTTGTACGGGCATTTTGCCGCCGGTGTTTCCTTAATAACGTAACCAGACTCACACACGCACACAGACACAATAGAACGGCTTTTAAGCACCACGTAATCACGCAGTCGTTTCGCTAACGTCCTCGTACGTGACACGAGCTTCACGGGGAAACAGGGGTGAAAGTGGGGGGAGGGGGCTGGTTAAAGACTTCATGGTCGACGAGGAAAAGGGGTTGAAAGATTAGAGGTGAAGATTCAGTTTCGAATTGGAAGGTGATCGTTCCGTGACATGGTTAGAGTGGAACGTTTATCGTGCTATAAATCAAGTTCGTGGATTAAAGAATCACTAATGAACTCTATGCTAATCAACATAATTAATAAACAACAACTGTAGATGATGGTAATAATTTTTAACACTATTTTGATCTGTTAATCCCTGAATGCATAATTTCTTTTTTAAATAACGAAATACTGGAAAAGTGACGGCTTAAATGTAAAAAAATGAATAGATATTCAAATTCACCCTATTTGCATCATTATTCACCTTGACACTTTTTTCGAAGAGCTAGAGAGGGCTCGTTTTAAAAATAATTTTGGGAAAAAATTGATGCGACACGTTGGTTGATTACTCTTCAAAATTTCGTGAAAAATATTGGTCGACACGCATCGTGAATCGTTTCATGGAAGCAACAACGTTGAATCGTAAACGTGCATGGTCGCGATGGTAGGAGCAGTTTCGAACGACCATACTATACGGTCGAGCACGTCATTCGTCGAAACGACGAAACGGTTCTACACCTGCTCGCTCTATAATTCCGAGACGTTCGTTTACATTCCGACGACGGTACGGTAGCAATATTTTTACGAAGCCTAGAACACGCGGGGCTACTCGCCGCGCCGGTAGCCGGCTGGCATCTAACGGGACTGTGTCCATAAATCTATTAATAAAGCGACAAGACTTCGTTAATTGAACGGGAAGGAAGATGCGTTCGGTTCGCGAGAGAACGACGTTGGCTCCATTAGCTCCCCGAAACGTTGAAATAATGTAACGGTGACATTGTAAACGATCTTTGGCGACGCGTTTTGATTAACAGGTCGGCTCGGAAATAGGGTGAAATTGAATTTGTCACTTGCACTTTGAGCCGCAAAAAGAATTACGAGCGTCGGAATATAGTACATCGGTTTTAGACAAATTCCATTTTATTTATCTACTTTAAGTTATAAACAGAATAAATTATACTTGTACGAATACTTGTATATATAATTTAAATAGAAAGGCAAATATGTATAATAACAAAATGATTTTAATAAGCACAAAAATTATTTTATGTAAAATTCAAATTTCAAAAATAATAAAGAACATCTCAACCGCAACTTCGATATAACGGGACAATAAGAAACGTTTAATAAAAAAGATAATAATAAGAAAATTTCTATATTAGTAATGTTATCATTTTGATTAGCTAAATTATGTATTAATTGTTTGGAATTTTATATTTGTTATTTAAATGGGCAATGGATAGTTTTATATAAAATTGCTATTATTAATTTTTCTCATCATACTATTATATAAAATTGCTCGTTCGTATGTATGTTTGCTAACGATGAACATAGGCTATGTAATATCGCGATTAGTTAAGTTTTCAACGGAAAACAAAAATACTGTAAAAAGTAAATTTTTTCTTGTTTTTTTTTTGTAAATGTGTATAAGTATATTTATACGTATACGTACGTTGCGAGCGAAGCTGCGACCGAGTATACTAGCACTGAATATTAATCATTATTATCAATATCAATGACAGATAAACATCTACTAATTACTTGATGAATTTTAAAAAAATAAATGGAATATTAACTAAATTAATTTTAAGTTTAAAAAAGTGTTTGTCTATTTTCCAATTGTGATTATACTTTTCATATCTTAAAAGCTACGCGAAACACGAAATTACAGTCATCCTTCTCTTAATACCATGTCTCGACGCAAGAAAAGGAGTTGCGTGAGGATAATTGAAAATGTCCCTCCATTTCCATTTAATGAGAATTAGAAGGCAATGACATGGCTTCACATCAGATAAACCACTACAAACGTCCACCAGTTTTTTCCAATCTATCATTTTCTCCATCACGGCACTTTCCTCTTCGTGAAAGCGACCAGTAACTGTGTTTAGAAATTTAAATGGTGTCTTTGATGCTTTTAAATTCCACGATGTTATCAGTTTTATATAATTAACCGACTTCGAAAAGGAGGAGGTTACTCAATTCGATCAGTTTTTTTTTCTTTTTCAACTTCGAATCGTTTCTACTACAAAAACTATGTCAGGTATTCGTGACTTTAGACCGTAACCGTTTGTGTAAGTTCGTGTTACAATGTAACCGTTGTGTATTCAATTAATTTTCTGTACTATATTATCTACTAACCGCAATTCGAACTGCAAAAGCGTCAAACATAATTTTCCTATTCAATCCACATTTCCCGATAAAAAGAAATCCGAAGCTTACAAAATCCATACATTTCATAAAATATATAACCATCAAAGTGTTTAGAAGCCGCGAATCTTTTTACTTCGTGCAAAAGTAAAAGATGGCGGACATCGAAAGCAACCCGTTCGTTTAACATCGCGGGTAAATTTATTTCGCGAACGAAACGTTCGAGGAGGAGGTTCGCAGAGGCTCGCGAAACTTGAACGAGGTCAAGAAGAAGCAGCAACCGTTGTCGGTTACCGTCGTGAATCCTCGTGATAACTGCACGATAGAATGTTCTCTTAAATTTCCCAGGTGGATCCAGCCAGTACTTGCTTTCGGTGGCGTCTTTATACGCTTTCCGACGAATAGCTGTGCGCCTTGTGCCGGCCCATTCAACCGTTCGCAAGAAGCCACATCCTTCGAGAATAAGCGAGTATATCAAGGATGTCGCAGGAAAGTGGCTGCCTTGCACGGCCGACTTGTCATTTTTCACCTGTACAACTTGTGACTGGATTTCCAGCAAAATTGTCCGCGGAAAAACGGTGACAATGCAACGTATTCCAAAATAGAATTTCGTTACTACGAAACCGTGACACTCGTTTGTATGGAATGATCATCGAAACGTTTCGTTCCTTGGTAAAACTGACTGGCATTCTTTTTTGGAGTTTTTAGGGGGTTTAAGGTTCACTGAATCCATAAAATATGTGTTCTAAGAGACTTTGAACTATTTAGAGTTAAATATGGTTCCTGCCTTTGCAACAAACGTAAACTGTCCTACGTGTTTTGTTAGGTATCTAGAAATAGTCTAACTTATTTGTTCTAATTGCTTGAGTTTATTATTTTTCTCGTACCTTGGGAAATATTGGGATAATCCAGCTAAGGAGTGAGGCAAGAGGCGGCGGGAAAACAGTTCGCGGCCAGTTAACGCCAGCAAAGAGCATGGGACGACACGAAGGGGATCGAGGCAGAACAAGAAGACGAGGAAAAAGAATAACATGATAAAGCGTGTCGAGTAGGCGCGAGAAATAGAAAGAGATGAACGAGTGGTGACTCCCGGTGGTATTTATACAGAGGCTGGATTGTCGCCAAAATGCTAGAACCGACCCTATCTATCGTCAAAAACACGGCACACACCTCTTCTCCCATCCCCGATCTTCGCCACCGTCGCTCCAACTGTTTCTCCCGTCCTTCGTCTTCGTCTCGTCCCGAAACTGTAAAACGAGGAGCCAAGAAACCGCTCTCGACACCCACCGGTTCTCGCCCGTAGGATGGCCGGGATATCACGGGCGACGGGTAAATTTCCGTGGAATAATCGGTCCGGACAACTCCAGCAGCTTTATTTGTCAACCACTTGGTGGCCAAGAACGCCGTCCATCGAAATTAAAGGCCTACACCAGACGATGACGAAGGATACCGGCCACCTCTTAACATCATCGTAACAACCGCCTTCAACCGTCTCAACCGACGACACTCGATGTGATACTTTGTACAAGGTTGCAGCAGAGCATGCGCAATTTATCATACTAATTCGGGTGTTATGCGCTTTAACAGATATTTATCATGTGTTCACAGTAACATCGAAAATGGTGGCGAATTTTCGGGAGAACAGAAGAGCGTGTCGGGCTTCAAACGACGGAAACGCTGAAATTTTTTCAATTTTGTTTGAACACCACGACAACTGTATTTGTACAACCATTTGTATCGGCTAACGCGTAGCGTTGAGACATGAGAAACGAAACGAAATATCAATCGATAGAGTATAAATTACACTACAGAATAAAGGATTAATCCGTTTGATGCCTGAATGTATTTCCAAGGTTATAACAAGATTTCTTTGGACGACTTAACGTATCTATCACCACGGTGGAAATTGGAACATATATGTATATTTAAACACGTAGTAACAAAATGTCCTATATACAAATTTTCAAGTGTAAATATTTAATCGTTGCAAACAACTTGTTCTGGGCTTATTAATCATCCTGTGTATCAATCCATTGTTATTTGCAATACGACTTTCGAGTCTGATCCTAATATCAACAGAAACAGTGCAAGAATAAATGCAGCGAGGAACGGAACGCAACGGGTTTCCAGTTTCGCGATTAAACCAGCCACATAAATTCTAGCCGCGAATCGAACGAGAAAAGGAGCGGAGCTTCAAAGAGGAATCTTTTGAAGGTTATTTTTAGAGGAACGCATATCGACGAAAGGGAAGGGGGAGGGGGATATTGGTGAACCGTAAGGATCCATAAGATGCACCAGATATCCCCCGTTGGCCACGAAGATTTCACGGCAATGACTATTTTCCAAAGACGCGATCCTTCAGGCTGGTTATCGACAGTAAAAGGGCTTTAAAGGCGAACGACCGAACAACTGATCGTCCCGGTCAATATTCACCGATTTTATCGGCCACCCCTTTTTGTGTTTCGTTACCTACAGCGATCGTACTCCTCTTTGGCTTCTCAGACGTCTAACCGTCTCTCGAAGGAAACCGACAGAAGCTGCGGCTAGATCGATTGAAAAAGAAATACGTTTCTCACTTTTCAGTATCTCGAACACGAACAACACACTCTTTCTCGATGCAACGCTCGTTGAATTTGAAACGATCCTTTGGGGATGAACATCTTTGCGAAGAATTATTCAAGAACAGCATACGTCAGACGTTTCCTTTTGTGGAAAGAAAAAGTTGACTGTCGAATTTTCGATTTTGATATGTTTCTATTAATATTCCTGTAGTATTCTGTTAATACCTTTGAATTGTGGGATAATGTCAAACGGAATAATCTTTCAATCTTTCTTCAGGGACGTATTACTAACCTTCATCTTTATTTTCTAATTTTTTGTATTAAAAATGTTACAAAACGATAGAGTTATTCGCTATCTTTTGAACCGTGTGCTTTGGCCGACGTCGTTTTATGGCCACCATTATCGCTAAGGATTGGAACGTCCAAAATTTAAAATTCCTGCTGATTTATAAATAACAATCTACTACCTATGATATATCATAGGATTTTTCTAAAATTTCAATAACTGCAGAAATGGCGTCACTTTGAAGACGAAACACCACTCTTTACTAAAAAAGGATCAACTTCAAACAGTTGGGAAAAGTTAAATAATTAAGATATCGAAAAGAATCCAGTCAGAATCTACACATTTATTTCACCAAACCAAATCACATTGATTCATACTTCATAAAAAACATAAATACGGAAAATCAAAACTGAAGCTAAAACATCCCTAAGGACAAAAAAATCTAACTAATATTTATCAATACTTTCATAACTCCCACAAAGTAGCCACCATTACTGTACAGCCCGTAAATTCATAAACACTGTTCCATAGCGTTAAAAACCTAACACACATTACCAAGATTGATTCAACGATCATTTTTCGTGCATCAACAGCTTCATACGTCACCCATTTTCGAAAATCATTCTTACGTTACACGGCACAAAATTCAAACCGTTCAAAGCTATCAATGAACGCTGTTCCTCGGCGAATTTCCACGATATTATTTCAAGCCAGCGAACGATAACCGGCACGAAATTCCCGGCTTAAGTAGGTAACTGGTAGTACAGCTAGTAAAGGACGTCGTGAAAAGTTCCTCCCAAGTGGATGGTGGCTGTGTAGCGAGCAATTAAGAGGGCCATTAAAGCGAAGATATCGCGCACGGTTTAAAACGATCGTCAACCGGGCGATGTGATAACCGTAAAAGAATACGAGTGAAGGCATTAGCAGTAGGAAAGCTCGTCATTTCGCACGCACGGCCGACCGGCGACGATTGAGAGAAAAGCGGAACAGCCCTGTTATTATTGTTCACGTGAACGTAAACGCTTAAACGTCCAGGCTGTTTCGCGTCCCGGCTCTATTTCCGCGTGAAATTATTACCTTGCAGCGTAACACGCTCCCGCTTCCTTGCGCGCGAAACATTCCGAGGTGAAAAGTTACACGTTCAATTTCTTTCGCATCGACAGAGAACACTTTTTCTCTTTTTCCTTCGCTCGACCGTCAGAAGGTTATCATCGTTCGTTTAAGATACATTTCTCTAAAGACAGCGTGCAATTAGCATTTGGCTTCGTTCTAAGTGCTTGTCATCCGATTGAACGTATAATAGATCGTCGATGCAGTAATCGTTTCACGGTCTTGGTACGTTATTTGCATAAATCGAGTGATGATGGAAGGGGAAAGATGGTTGTCAATTGAGACAAGTGAAAGGTTCGGGAAAGCTGGTGGGACGGTTGATTTTTCTACTCCTATAGAAAATGAAACTGGATAATTGTCGAAGAATTAAATATTTAACTTTGAAAATTATCAGCAAAATTTGTCAACAAAGTAGTTAATCCAAAAATTAGAAATCTAAATTATTCCCGAAAGCGCTGCGTTTATGTATACATATAGAAAAATAAAAATTTTGTCTTACTGTAAAGTGGAACAAAATTTGCATTAAAAGAAATGTAGCACCTAGCTTTAAAAAATCGTACGACGTCATTTTAAGATAAAAGGTAAATCATATACGGTACAGAACGAAGTTGCAGATGAAGGATTGAGAATTTTTAATCAACATTTTCATTGAAGAATTTTGATTTAAAATCCGAAGACCTGTCCGAGACCTCGACATTTTGAAAAACTAGGGCAGCCATTTGAATGGGTTAATTAAAGAATCGGAGAAGTTCGAAGCAACATCGATACCAATCAACCTGATTATCGTACACGTATCGAATGGGAACAGAAATATCCCATCCTGAAAGTCGTGAAACGAGAACAGCTGTCGATGTCTGGCTCTGATGCTCTCACTATCATATTCGACGCACATGACAGTCATATTTCTTGCAAATAGTCACACGACTATTTTTACGGAGCCATTCCTAATGTGGAATTTGCCCTGGACCCATGTTTCACAAATGGATTAAGAATCAAAGGCTGAATTAAAATATAATAATCAAGGAATCAAATTTTTTAAATTATATAATTTTAGAGGAAATTTTCCCAAATGACTGTGTTTATATATTTATGGTTATTTTGGGGAATAAATTTTTTATTTTGAAACTTGACTCTGGACGCCATAATCCCTAGGAGTGTTTTTTTTTAAGCACTACGTGACTTTAGTTAAAAAATAGTGCAATTATTTCTCGAAATATCTTCTTTGGTATAATTTTGAATACTCATTTGACGATAAAAAACAAAACAAAACAAAACAGAAATATAATTTTTCATACAAAAAATTATATAAAATAAAATAATAAAATAAGTATTTACCAAAATTCATTATATATTCATATTTAACCCTTTCCATTAATGTTTGGACGGCGAAGTCCAAACTCCTCGAGACAGCGATAATTTCAATTTAACTTATCAAATTTTCTCTTATTATTCTATATATTATATAACAGCAAATGAAACATGTTTATTAAAAATTTTGTACCTTTCATTTTAAACAAAATACTGCATTGTATCCTAAATCTAAGTCAGTATTTATCCAAGCTTCGCCATTTGAAGGTTAATAAATACTCTAACAAAACTCCATCAAATTGTCATTAGCAATTACCAAACTAAAAGTTATAAGCCTATGCCTAACCAACAACAGGTTCAGTAAGTTTCCATCCACGATCGAATATTAAAATCAATCAAAACGACTTGGAGATATAAAAAAGGGGGAAGGAAAGAGAGAGAAAAAAAGAAAACAGGAAGGAAACGAGCAGAAAAGCTTTGCTAATCCAACGATTCAAACCATGCAACCGGAAATGAATCGCGAGTAAGATTCCCGATATAATAGAAGGGAAACGTCGAGGGATAAGCTTCATCCGCCCGTTTCCATCCCTTTTGCATCCGTGCATTTTTATATTGCTGAATACGACTGGTTTCGCAATTGTTTTCCGTTCGCTCTAGTTTCTTGTAAAGCTCGGTGATAAAACATACGGACGCGTGTTGTTCGCGACGACACGAAACGTATGTGGCTCGATGTTGAATCTAGTTAAGAGACCCGTATTCTACTTTTTTTCGAAATAGGTATATCATTTGTTTAGAACGACGATATTTTGTTTTCCGAACATCGTGTGTGATATGACTAATGAGATTATGCTGGTCAAAGACCAGAATAAGTTGAGTTTGATACGATTAGCGGGTAAAAACAGCGATGAAACAGACAAGTAGATCTGGACAGTGGTGGACAGACAAGTGGAACAAGATAGTAACATCGACAGGCTGTTCGAGACTGCTGTACTATATCTTCTGCGAATGCTGCTGTAAATAATTATGAAATACATGCAGTTGTTATTAAACATTATGAATCTTGTACTTAATGAGATATCGTTAACCCCTCGCACTACAATAACGTGTCACCTCAAGCGTATTATAGCACAGCAATCAACAATCGACTGTAATTTTGCAAGAAAAATGGAATTCTAGCCGCACAACACAGAAACTGCAATACGGTTTCACGCTGACTACGCGATTCTTCTGAAAAGAAGAAAAATTCTTGAAATGCGTCGTGTACAATGCATTCGATGCACAAATATCGCGATAACAAAAAGAGGGAAGAAAGGAAAACAGAATGAGTTATAAACTGTATCTGATAAATAGAAAGCGCACAACATTAACGAGGAGACGGTGATCCGTTCAGCGGAGAATTGCGAGGCAAATAATTGCACGATTTATTGGAGAGTGGAATGAAAAGGAAGATATCTGCATTGTGAAATGAAAATAAATATCCGCACGCCTGGCGCGATACTTTTCAATGAAATAAAAAACGAAACAAAAAACAGGACGAGACAAAGTTTTCTACACTGTTTAAAGCATGAATGCCACACACCGACTATTATGAAAGATTATTCGTATTTCCGGGAACAATTTGAAATAGTGATCGCGAGACACGCATTTCACTGAACATCGGAAAATTCACAATTACGAATCGAAACATCTGCATGACGAACATTCAGCAAGCAACGATAATCTTTGGTTAACTTACCACGACTTATAGTTCAAAGAAAATTAACGCGTTGCTATGCTAAGAGTGTGGAAAATTTCATTAAATAGAATTCTGATATTCTACTTCTGCAATATTTCATTCTTTATATTACTCACAATTTTAAGTACTTAAAACTAAAAGATCATAATGATATTAATGATGGATTTCTATGGAAATGTAAGCGTTATCCATGTACTCAATATGGTTTAATAGCATCTTTTCTGATACTTTATATGGACCAACTTCTGATAAGTAGATGCCGTAAAACTTCCTACGTCGATTGCTATTTGCAAATTTCAATATTAATAAAAAAAATTATAATAATTTTCAAAATTTAAGGAAACTATATTGGCTACAGTTGATTATTAACTCTTGCGGTATCATGCCTTCTTTTTACATGAATTATTAAGGGATGGAGGGTAGTACTTTATCTCATGGTCAACAGAAATTTGGTATAAAATCTAGAAAAGCGATACGTACTGTTATCAACCCTTGATTGATATAAATTCGAAAACTAACGCAATCAAATTTAACTCAAATAAAACAAATAATAATCGTAGAAAATCATCTAAATTTGAAAATCCATCGAAAAATTAAAACGAACTAAGTCATATTTGAACAAAATTTATTTCTGATAATTTCCACGATACCAATTAGGTGTAAAGTACCTCCCAGTGCCTTATGGGGTAAAAATTCTTGGTTAAATTTTTTAGTTGCCAGATTTCCCTCGTTAATTTTCGTGAATGAAGATGACAAATGAAATATCTTCGCGATGTTTCGATACGTATCGCGGGCGGACGTTCAAGTGGCAGTAGCCAATGGCCGTCAATCAGAAACGGCACGTAGTAGCCGCGATAAATAAAAGTCCATTCCCCGTCCTGCGGAGCGTATATTTACCAGTGACTATTTTAAAGCGCCACGCGTGCAAATGCACGTAGTGGACGAGGAAGTCGGCGATGCGTTCGGTGAATAAAAGAATGCTAGTGAACAACGCGACAGGGGGGACCAGGATTGCGACACCGCCTCGTAATATTCGATAATAACTCGACGGACGGTGATCGACGAGCTAACTCGCGGATACGATGTAATCTTCTGTTTGCGAGCCGCGCGTGATTTATTTGAACGCGAGATTGCGTTTTCATTGTTAATTGAGAGCTTCGCGTGAACGTTTTGTGATAATTGCGGAGCACGCAGTACCGCAACTAGCGCCGGGAAAAAGGTATTTAAAGATTTACGTGTTCTGGAAAAAATGAACCTCTCGACTGAAGAACATTTTGGCTCCAACCCCTTAAGGTTCACTTACGTAATATTAACACGTTTTTCGTGTACTAACTCCGGAAGATATGGCATTTCCTCGAGTACTGTTAAAATATTATTTGTATACGATAATTGTAATATTAGTATACGTTTACGTATTAGTTTATGTTAACGAGTATTGAGGTTTGATTAATTATTATATTTACAACGTGCGATTAAGTTAAGGGGGTAAAGGAGTTTAGAGCCAAAGAAAGATCGACCTTTTTTATTGCTTAACACTAGAACTTTCAAGTGGGAAATATATTAGTATATACAGTAGGTCTTTATCATGATAAAAATTAAAGATATTTTAATAAAAGCGTTCTGATAAATTTTGTGATTTTATTTTAGAAACCATCAACCAGTCATTTTGACTGGTTTGGTAATTCTAGTGTTAAATCGATAGTATTCTATCCAGAGAACATACTTCTAAGGTCCCAAGTACGAATAAGCACCGGAACAGTTCAAAATGAGCGCCCAACGCTGGCGTATCCCGAGCGTTCCCGAATTGTTCCGAGCAGGAATCTTTAATTTTGATTTGTTTTTTTATTGTTAACGAAAGAATATACATTTAATTTCTATGTGAACCTACGATATTGGCCAAATTTAATGTTTAAAAAAAGTTATAAACAGAATAAGACGAAAATTGATGTTATGCGAAAATTGATAATTTCACTTCTATCCGCGATTTTGAAATTTACTTTGTAGAAATCTTCCCAGGTTTTAGATTCATATAGAAGCTACACTCGTTAGCTTTAAAAGAATCTCTGGGTTTATTGTTTTCGACGATTCTACGAAGCACTAGAGTGTTCGCAGATTTGAAGATATTTTTTAAGGCACCTGCGTGTTCCAGCTCTAACTTCCGTATATGTCAGTATAATTACTCATGAAAATTAATTTAAATAGTCCAATATATGTACAATAAATAGTAAAAACCGCAAAAAGATCCATCGAATATTTAGTTTTTTGTTTTTTCTTTTTAATTTATGCACAAAGGCTTATTTTGTCCTTCTAGACCACTTTACCCCCTTAAGTAAAATAAGAGAATTATTCTGGGTCATTAAATTTACAGTAAAAGAGACTAGCTATGAAAATATAGAAACAATTTAATGTATTATGACGGAGCATTTTTCCCTTTATTCGGATTGTCAAGTGTAGATGATTTTTATGGAGAGAATTGTCAAATAATTATATTAACACGCATCAAAGTACTCTGAATTTAAAATTTTGATATTCGATCATTGCGGTCCTCACAAGGCAGTGAATTCTAAAACCTTCCAGTGACTTTACAAACATGTTACTTACACTAAAACTGAATGGTACAATTTTGTTTGTGTGTGGTATCGATTTTTCATCAATCCGACGACTTTTTTTAACCTATCGTGCGAATCGAACGCGAAAGGAAGAACGTGAAGATCGGTAAAAGCTGCATCGGCTCGTGGATGCATAATCGCGAGTGGATCTGATGGGCACGAGGTAACCTTTAATTAAAATCTTTCGATCCGTACGAGCGATCACGCCGGCTGAAATGAGGCGAAACGTCGCGAACGGTTGTACAGAAACGCGGCGAGTAACGTCTCATTAGGTACAGATTGACCTAATTACGAAAGGAAACGTCTGGCGCACTCGAGTCGCATCTCGTCTGCAGTCGGTGCGTTGGCTGCCTTTCTGTGTAAAATTGGAAATCGTTCCCTATTTATAGCGCTTTTCTGATAGGGTCACCGAAGCCGAACAAATATGGAACAATGAGCGAAGCAACAGGGAGCGTAACGCGTTCTATAACTTTCCCCTTTTGTTTTCATCCTTTTTCTTTTTTACTCTCTCCTCCTTTACTACGAACGAACCCCGTTATTATTTTTACGTTGCTCTCGACCGGCAACCTTGACTTTTCCTATCGATCCGAGCAAAGAAAATAAAAAAAAAAAAAAGAGTCATCGGTCACCGAGCACGAACTAAAATTTTACTCCTTTTATAAATGTTGCGCACGAAGTTCATTGATGACTCTTAGTTTATCAACAAAGTGATTTTTCATCGTTGAATAGTCGAATAACAAAATTAACTTAGGATATTAAATTTTAACACGTTGGCTGCCACGGGGGTCACCGGTGCCCGGCACCCGAAATTCTTTACAACCAAATAATTACCAACAGAAATGATAAAATAAACCACGGACAGCGTTAACATTAAGCTAATAATGCTAGCTATCGAATTGAAAAGTAAAATTTGAAAATTAGTTGATTGTATCGTTAATAATTAGGATTTCAGCGTGTCTGACTACCCACGTCCGTTTTCACTGTGGCAGTCAACGTGTTAACTTAGGATTAAATTTAAATTGTTGTTTCAACAGTTTATTATCTGAGAATTAAAAAGTCTTGAACAGCAAGTAGAAATTCGACTACAGTGCGTCTGGTCACACAAAACCATTTTCACTGTGCCAACCAACGTATTAACACATTGATCGATAACTCAAAGGTACAATCGAATAATTAATAACAGAAATAATAGATAAATAATGCAGGGTGACAAACTAGAAGATTAAACTTGCAAATTAATCGATGATAACCTTAGCAATTGATATTGTAATGCATCTTGTCACACAAGTTCGTTTTTATTGTGACAATTAACGTACTAATAATCAGTAAACTTCACTCAAACAGAATATTATATCAATGCATTAACAACCCTTTAAGGCCCACCTTCATAAAGTTACGTTTGTTTCTTTCATATTACGTTCGATGAAAATATGGCACTTTCTTTTATATCATTCGAGTCGAATCTATAAATCGAACAGAAGAAGAAAGATCGATACACATATAATCATCTGAAACTAGCACTTCAAATTTTCACTACCAACAACGTAAGGTATCAAACTGCAAGTTCAAAGAAGATTAATCGCTCGTATCCTGAATAATTCGCGTTTTAATGCGCTTTGCCGCACACGTCTGTTTTCACTGTACCAGTCAACGTGCTTACAAAGCCCCTAACTACTCCGTCTGACCAGGAACGCCGGAAAGGGTTAGGTGAACTTTCCAAGATCAACTAATCAATCCAACGTCTGTCACAGACCGGTGTATTACGCGGTACCCACTTTCCAGGTATTACCGTGTCAGTTGAAATTGCGATCGATCACTGTCCAACACGCGATCGACAATTACATTAATCGACGTTGACGATCACATCGTCGTTTACACGACTATTCCAACATCCTCTGCCGATTGCAAATAACGAACAGTTAAAAGGTGCACGAAATAGTATCACAGCCGACTACGGGTAACGAATAGTGCGATCAGGAACCGCACGCACACGTCCGGGGGGGAAAGGTTCGCGCGCGTAGATCATGCGGTCACGGGCATGTTTGGCGCGAAAAAAACAGCTCGCTGGACCGCATCGCATTACCTTGTCAACGAAATCGTCCGGTGTCTCGTCGACCAGCCGGTGAAACACCTTTCTCACATTTTCAAACGTGGTCCACGCTCTTGTTCTCCCGCCAGAAGCACAAGTCGCAGCAATGCGATGGCACCGGGCGACGATCACACGGCACTAATCGTAAGAAGAATGGAAGAAGGCGCAGACCACTATCCTTCTTGGTACCGCGATTTTTGCACCCTTCTTCCTCAACGAAATCTCGTTACGCTCTCTCACACTTTTGCGATCTCGTGCACCCCGTTATGGCGCCGCTGTCGGCGATCAGCGACGCAACGTTCACCGCGACGCGACACGCGCCAACCGATATCCATATTTTCTTCTTGCCCGCGAACAACCACTGGACCGATTGTCACCGAAGAGGTTCGATCGGTGAACACGACGCCGTCGTCTAGGGACGGTACACTCGCCGGAACACCAAACAACACTGCCACGCGGATTCACGGTACCGCGAATTTCACGGCGACGATCGAATCGAAGCAGGTGAAAGAGGAATAGAGAAACACGGCACGACGCGACTACGACGACAACGGCAGAGGCCGGCTCGCGAGGACCTCTTCCGCCACACGATTCATGACCACCGACGGAGAGCACGTCGCTCTCGTGGCGACGACTGCGCCACTGCGCGGTATCTCGCCGAAACGAGCCGTCGGGACACGAGAGGGGTGCGAAACGATGGAACCGTGGAGTAGTGGGACAGGGGAGTAGAGGGGGATGCCGGAATAGGAAGGAGACAGGTAGATCGGTGCGCGTGCACGTAGTAATAGTAGGCTACGCAGGTACACCGTCGGCCAAAAGTGTGGGATTAGCTTTTCATGCGAAAACCAAGATTCTGTAAGTTGTAGCAAATTGAATAAAACCGAATCAAATACGACCTGCTTAAAGAATATCACTGATGTTTTGGATTTAAAGAGAAACAAACGATATAAGAACATTTTTCATAAATGAAGGTATCTGGAAATTTGAACAACTGGTAAATCATTTCAAAAATAATGTCTTCGAGGATCTCAATCCTTTTACTACTAACGATAAGTGTGACTATAGACAGCCAATAATCCTTCGTTGCATTACGTTACAAATATACGAGTTCCTTTTATCAGGGATTCGACACGAGGCTCTAGAGCACTAAAGTGTATAACATCGAGAATAAAATATTTAAGGTGCCGAATGATTCTGAGATAACATCACAAGTAATGTTTAAATTCGCTAAGAAAACTATTATGGTGAGTATACCTGAATTAATCGCAAGAAATAACTTTTTCCTAGAAAGAGTAGTCCAGTAATAAAGGTTTAACACGTTGGCTGCCACGGGGGTCACCGGTGACCGGCACACGAAATCTTTTTAAATCAAATAATTACCAAAAGAAATGATGAAATAAACCACGGATACCGTTAACATTAAGTTAATAATGCTAGCTATCGAATTGAAAGATTAAATTTGAAAAATTAATCGATTGCACCCTTAATAATTAGGATTTTATCGTGTCTGACTACACACGTCCGTTTTCACTGTGGCAGTCAACGTGTTAAGATGCTCGTTACTGTGAAAGCGACATAAACAAATCATTATTCAAAAACACTTGCATTATCAACTAT
Source organism: Stelis phaeoptera (assembly GCA_943735885.1). NCBI lineage: Eukaryota > Metazoa > Arthropoda > Insecta > Hymenoptera > Megachilidae > Stelis > Stelis phaeoptera. The sequence continues at coordinate 3,741,042 of OX030939.1, read as the reverse complement.
AACTCTGTTCGATGAAAATTGTTATAAAAATTCTGGATATGTTAAGTTTACAGTTCCCACGAAATAAATTCACAAAAATGACACAGACGAGGACACCCGTTTAATATTGAGAAAATGGTTAATAAATCGTGTATAGCATCAGCGTGAACACCCTGTATACGAGTGTATACGTGTATATCTATATATAGATTGATGCGCGTGCGTAAAGACACAGTGGAAACTAAACAAACGTTACTCGCCTTCTGTCTATCGCAACTAACGGATACATGGACGGACGAACGACGGATTTTTTTACCAGACGATCACGTTTTTAGTCGTCTGTAGCGTCGTAGCGCTTACGACGTCACAGCACCCACCACCTGTGGTGTTCACCCTCTCTGCTTGCGGCCGACCAACCATCCACCCGCTCCACTCTCGCGCACACGCGCTACGCCAAGCATCCCTCTTCTGATCGAAACGAGCAGTCGAATTTTAAACTCTCATCTTTCTGTTCCTCTCGACAAAACATTTGCAAACATTATGCTCGTAAAATTGCAATTTTTTACGGTCTTTATTAACCCATCGAGTCAAAGGGCTTGCAAATATATCATTCTTGAGATAGCACTTTTTGTATTAAATAAGATAGTGAGGCATAGGAGGTGAAAATCGACAGTGAATTAAATAAATGCTTACTTATGTCATTATAAGTGTTAACGCTAGATTTGTTTAGAATTACAATAGTTAGAAATAATTATTGTAAAGATGGTCACTGTTACGAATTTAATTTAGCCAAATAATCAATAAATTCAAGACACCAGAAAAATTACTCTGATAATTGAAAGTAGTAAAGTGAGCCTCCTAGAGGCGTGTCTGACTACTGATGGCTGTATCCACTGTGGCAGCCAACGGCTCTAATATCCTTCACACGTTCACTGCCACAGTAGAAGTGGATATATGCAGCAAGACACATTCATATTTTACAAATCAAAATACAAATTTAGTTCTTTAATACGTTGACTGCCACAGTGAAAACGGACGTGGGTAGTCAGACACGCTGAAATCCTAATTATTAACAATACAATCAACTAATTTTCAAATTTAACTTTTCAATTCGATAGCTAGCATTATTAGCTTAATGCTAACGCTATCCGTGGTTTATTTTATCATTTCTGTTGGTAATTATTTGATTGTAAAAAATTTCGGCTGCCGCTCACCGGTGACCCCCGTGGCAGCCAACGTGTTAATATACTTACTTACTTACATTAGTACCATATTAATAATGTTACTCACAAATTTTCTGCTATTTTCTTTTGTATTAATATGAACCAGAGTTCTTCCATTAACTGATGTCATTTTGCTCCTTTATTTAATTATCCTTAATGTTGATTATTAGCAATGAATTATTACCGAAAAATTCGCACATAAAGGGGTTAATATTTCATACTTCCACCTGTCCGCTGCGCATCGAATAAATAAACAGACATATATCTTTCTGCGACCTCTTACAAAGTTTTGCTTTCCTGAAGTCTCCCCACGACCCTTATATCCTATTTAAGAGTTCCAACTCAGGCCTTATTATAATCGCATTAAAGTTATACGAACAAAAACCGGGAACAGGGTAACGGTAACAATAGTGTACAACGTGGGAGGAAAATGTCGGGTCTAATGCGGACACCTAGCCCGGGAAGTTCAAATGAACTTGTTGCTGTATATTACGAAGGTTATCGTACGCCGTCAACGTTCGTTGTAACATTTTACCATGGTCGCTTGACCCGATGACGATGCTCACCACCGTAGCCCCGATCAAGAAAAAAGAAAAAAAAATAACCACGTCTGCTAAGCTTCTCATTTCTTAACGGAGAGATAGAGGAACGGATATACCGCAGCCCATCGTAAACACGGATTAAGGGAAATGTTCCGGTGTAACGTTACTAATGGCCGTGGAAAAACAAATTCATTTGACACGAAGCTTCTGCTACTTGTCAACGCACACGTGGAATTCCGTTAGTCACTGTGCAAATAACTTCAAACGGGAATTTTCTGTTCGTTTTGTTTCTTTTTTTTTTTTCCTTTCGGTTTTGATGCCGGCAGATATCCACCTTGATGCCCAGTCTGTTATTGCTTCATTTCTCTTCCATGTACCTCTGTGTTTGTGTAATTTTCAACGGGAACGAAAGGAACATCAACACAGGCCAGTAAATTATTCGAAAGATTGATCGATTCGATAATTGCTGTGAAGTTTACCGAAGACTGGCATTACAAATTTAATAACGATTCAAGGAAATTAACATTGAGCAGTGTGGAATGCGAAATTGAAAAAACCGCAAGAAGTTATTTAGATGAAAAGTAATTACTTTGTAATTTGATTAAAAGAATCGTGGATTAATTAACTCGCTGACTATCATGGGGTCATACGCGAGTAATGTTACAAATTTAACACATCTCGATATAATGTTTAAAAGAAAATTAATTTTAATTGGTATGAGATGAAAACCGATGAAGTGTTTTCTAAAAATAACAGTTGCGGTTTAAAACACTTTCCATTGTAACGAAATATAGTACTGGACAGGAATGTAATCGGACTATGTTTATAATCGTAGTGGAAAGTATCTTCGAAACATCCTTCGACGTTACAGGAAAGTAAACACGTTCTATTGAATTTGTTTCAAGTTAACTCCAACTAAGTAACACAAAAATTTCTCCTGGCCCCAATGTATATACCTATTTTAGCTGTGAACACACAGCTGTTCGAATACTTTCACGCAGCAGGGTACACATAGCCCCATTTTCGTGCGAAGTAAAAACAGCTTATAAAGAAAAGGGTCTGCAAGGGTGCTTTACGATTATGATTGAACCGATCGTAAAGTACATATGTATAATAAAGAATGATTAACAACAACAAAAGTGAACATGGTCGGTTTCTTACTATTTACTATTACTACTACTTCAGGTGTACGCAATTCCTGGAAAAGATGTAGATCACGATAATTCCTGTAATTTCATTGTCATTCATCATTCTTACCTCTGTACATACTTCTTATACAAACTTTAAAGCCTTATATCACAACGTTGCGTCCTCCTCTATCTCATTAATACCTTCAAACTGATGGACGAGATATCTCATTAGTTCCAAATGCAAGAATGGGTTACTTACTTGAGCGTACTTATACACGTTGTCTTTGAAATTACAAACAGTGGTATTGGATTATTAATCGGTCGACTGCAAAGGCGAAAGGCGTATATACGTATATTTTATATTTTAATTACAATTATGGTAATATAGGACACATTATTAGCGTATGTAATTACTTTCTTTTTATCAAAATTTGATGCATATTCTTTTCCTCGTTCGCCAGAGATTTAATCCAATTGCAGATAGAAAATTGATAGCGAAAGTGGCTGATCGCTGTTCGATCTCGAGTACACCGTAGAAGTTTATACAATGCAGGCGTGTAGCTATTTAAAAGAAAAGACAGGAAGCGCTATTCTTGGCCGCGGATGGCATCGACAAGACGTGTCAATAGGAAAGGCACGAACCGATGATCGCCAAAGCACGTTAGCCCATGAAATTACAATGAATGAACGCTAAGCGCAGAACGAGCAGAGAGAAGCACGACCGTAAATCGCTGTAATGGTGGCCGTCGAGATCGTCTGTTTTTGCTGAAGTCGGTAGTTCGGTAACTTTTTGCAAAATCCACGCTGCAATGGGGTTGGTAACTCGAATTTCGAGAACGGGCGTTCAAGGATTTACGAAGTGAGGAAAGAGCACCACGCCATTTGTCTCTCTCACCTAATTAACTGCAGCCACGAAACCAAATAAAAGCTCCTCCCGTTTAATAACAATTTTCCCGGGCTTGTTAACGAGACCGTCGGCTATTAATTTCACCGACGGTGTTTTTTTGCGTTCGGTAAACGATATCGATGTTAAATCGTTTGATAGCACTATGAATTCTTAACAGTTACCTCTAAGTCTTATCAAATTTCATGACATAAAAGTATCATAAAATAATACTTATGACGTATCAATTTCAAACTTAATGTTTCAGAAAGATGGCTATACAAACATTCTATCAATATTTGTTAGTATAAATCGACTGAGACAAAGAATAGATTAATCAATTTACGTCTTAGTTTGGAGGTATGGTATTTTGTACGTTTTCGAAGGAGCAGACATTTTGGGTGAAATTGTTAGACTTTTGTGTTGTGAAATATACCACTTGATAATAGACTGCTATTATTTGCAACAAGTGGCAAGCATTCACTTTACGTTACCTCAATTAACGAAAAGCTCGGGTACTTCTTTTCATCAAACTTTAGGCTTCAAATTCACGTAGCATAAATGATATTTTGAAAGACTTCTCTGTCATGAAATCGTATTAAACCTTTTGGGTTTCAAAATCCTGATTAATGAACCCTCACTGAAATAATTTTCCTCGAACCGTTAAACGTCAACGCGCCGAAAATAGACTCGTCAATTTATGCTCGTAAAGTTTGAATCCTTGTTCGAGAAAAATTAATATTCATCTACTTACACCGGGGGAATAAACCGACGATAAATGGATGTTAAATAATTTTTATGAAACGAAATCTGCGATGTAGATTCGAAGCTTCTCAAACGAAGCAAAAAAAAAAAAGAAAGAAGAAGAAGCATAATGTCTAATAACTTCTTGACCATCGAGATGAAGGCACGTAATTTTAATTAATTCCCGAATGTTCAACTTGTTCATTCGGTGGAGGTACTTGAAGAATTTTTAACAGCGTCGAATAAGCTGCAAGATCCTCGCTATTTACTCGGTCGCGTTTTAGTCTTTCCAAGTACGGTAATAAATCTCCTCAAGGCAGTACACACTCTCTCTCCTCTGTATATACTTTCCTTCCTTTAGCCGAGATTCTCAGAGGGTTTGGATTTAATTAAAATATTCTATGCGCTTCTTACGCCAGAACAGGGCGCGCCGGCATCGTATTCTTTCCAATTTAATACTCATTTTACTCGTACGAGTGAATTAATATCGAATCAGTAATACGACCATTCGAGCCAGGGATAGAAACAAGAAACACGTAGTAAATGGATGGAAATGGATGAATGCCATGCAAGAATGCCCGTTAAACTCGATGGAACTCTGTTCAATAAATCAGCAAGGAAATCGAAGTAATCAAGGTGATGTATTTTCTCACCGGACGTGTCGTTTTCTTTTTCCCTTTTATAGTCTGTTTGCTTCTGTCTTAACTGGCATGTTATATTCCTTGGAAACTTCTGAATTGGAGCAAAGTATCGGTAAAATGCGAAATAGTTCATTTAACTTAATGACTTCCTTAATTATCATACTTTCATTATTAATTGACCAACCAGATATATATACATTTTTTTTATCATACAGTATACAACATAACGAAACATTTTCATTTGGTGAATGAGTTTGTGGGACCACTGTTAATTTTTAACATATTAGAAAATGTTCTCATTTAGAAAAAATATCGTTATGATGTTTAGAATTATGTATTCTTATTCCTTTTGGTTGTTATATACTAAACAGTATAATTCAGAAGCTAAATAAAAATCTAATATTACACCATACACTATGTTTGATCCACCATTAAAGGGTTAATAAAACATTTTCATTATAAATTAGACACGGTGGAACTATTTCACAATTATTAGACATCAATAATTTTCAATTACTATTTCCATGTTATTTTTCCCTTCGAATCATCGCTGACAAACGCGACATCGACGATACGAATTCGCGAACGCGGCATGCGCTAAAAGCGTAATCCGGTTTCTGTGTGCGCGTATGGAAATTGGTGCGGGACGGATGAAATATTATCAAAATCGGTAATCAAAGTAGAAAATGGAGGCAGAGAGCTTTATATCGGAGCATCAAACCGGCCAAATGGTCAGCAGAGTGAAAGGATCGCGATGGAAATTCGAATATCGCGATTCGACGTCATCGAGTACCAGCGGGAATGCATGAAATGTACGATTTATTTGTTGTCATTGTTGCAAGATTCAGTCAGGAAATTTTTGACATGGGTACACGAATCGTGGCACAAGTGTGGGTTAGATAAAAACTGAAAAAAAAAAACAATAATAACTTATGTAACTTAAAGTGAATTTAAAGATGCTATTACGTATGTTTCTACTCCAGTAAAAAGCGGTTTTTTTTTAATATCTTGAAAACCAAAGATTATATGCATGAGACAAAAATTATTCAGGATATTTACTTTGACAGTATAGTTCAAGTTTATTGAAATTAATGAAGAGGCTATACTTCTGAATAATTACTAAAAATAAGGTTTCAATAAAGTTCGTGATTATTCGTTTTCAAAATTGAAATCTACAACCTTAGCAATTTTAATCGTCTTCATTATATCTACACAGAATCAATTAATAAGACTGTGTTTGAGAGATTCTGTTAAGGTACCCCATAAAGTCACTAATTTCCTAATTACAATTAAAAACTGATAGACTACATCCAAACAGAATAAAGAATGATTAATTACAGGAATATGTACCAAAGTCATCAATCCATGACAATGGATATTAAATTAAACCGGGTCAGTTATGATATTATTAGAAAACGTAATAAAACACTCAAACCGAAGGCCAACGTTGTTAAACGAAAGAATATTTAATAGAATGCTTTGAAATTTCGAAAACGAAGACAGTTCTCTCCATGGTCCGCGGTTTTTAGATAAAAAACAACTATTTTTCTCAGGTTATAAATATGGTCAATTTCTCGTTACAACAAATATATTGCAACAAAGAAAGACTGCGTTAAAAAATAATACACCTGTTATGTTTACTCGATAGCATTTTATTATTCGGGAAGACCTTTGTGCCTCGCCGCGTACTTCAAAGCGAGCATTTAGCAAGATAAAATGGCGCTTTATTGATCGTGAATCATTTGGTAAACCCACGTGGCTTACGGCCGGGCATTCACGTGAATCGCGAATACGAAATGTTTAGAAAATTCATCCGGAATATCGTAGCGTGCCACGCCGAAAAGAGGTTACCGGCCATTACCAGAAGTTTTCGCTGACGTACGTCGAGAGGGATTTCGAACGAGATCGCTGCTATATGTTGCATTAACAAGCCCGTTCACTCGTTATCCGTTGAAATATGGTGTTAATATTAGCTAGTTAAAGCGAGAAGCGTGTTAAACACGCTCGAAATTGAACTACGCGAGCGGAGGAACAACGGAAAACGTGCGGTATTATCGATCTTCTTCGTACCAGGAAACCAGTATCGAAGGGTTTAATCAGGACAGAAGATCTAATAAAACGTCCAATTGTTTACCCAGTCCTTTTAGGGCTTAATAAAACAACGAAGCAAATTTTTTTTTTATGATTCATATTTTAATATGAATTACTGGCGATTTGTTTGATCAAATCGATCGCTTTTGACATCAGAAACTTTGTTCTAAATGAAATTATTGAAGATAAAATAATTTTTGGGGGGAAAAAGATACAACCAACTTCGAAATACACTAAAAAGTATGAAATAATTTTAATTTGATTTGTATGAATTTTCTTCAGCTCTTTACAAAATTGATTAAAATATTACATAACATTAAATGACAAAATTAAAAATTTTCTACATAGAAAATTGCCAAATTAGTTTAATTCTTGAACGTTTCCAGATATCAATGAATTTTGTCTTAACGCCCATTTATTACCAAGTCCAAAATACTTCAATCAAATCATAATCAACCGGATTGTAATTATTTCTTGAAATTCTATCTACAAAATGAGCCTTTGTGCAAAGTGAAGTCATTGAAATTAATCACAAAGTGAGCGTACCATCATTTTATTTCTGTAACTGAATGGACCAAAAGTTCTTCCACAAAATACTCTTTATACGAATGAAAATGAAATAACTCTGATTTAAAGAATATTGTATAAACAATTTCGGTAATTTACAGGCTTGGAAAAGTCGAATGAAAATTATTGAAATAACTTATGCTGTGTGCGAATTACTCGAAGAAAAATAATTTTAAACTTTCATTAAAAGTACATCAATGAAGATAATTAACAGCAAAAGTTTTCTAACGATAAGCCAAGCACTGCATTAGTGAAATCTTAACGTAATAACTGAATTATTTGACTAATTAAAGATTTTGACAAAAATAAATACTTACAGATCATTTTTAACGAAAGACGGATTTGCTGACTGATTAATTCGCACAATTCATCGAAAAGCATTTATTTGGAGAAAACGTCGGAAGTAATTTGTCGATGCAAAAGGGAAGTGCACGTCCCTTAACATTGCTAACGAGTGCACAAATACGCGAACTTTCATCATGCGTGATCCAATGCAGCTCGCAATAAATTCGCCGGTTTCGCAGTTTGCCATTCACGCGCAGTTGCTCGTGCATCATGGCCCATTGTTTCGTACGGGGCAACTTAATGCATCATCTACAAGTTGATGATGCAGCTCGGGTAAGTCTAATTTGAGTTGTTCCCGGTAACCGGTTATTCCGCGAAGAAAACTTTGCATGAGATAGAGATAATAATGCCACATATTATTCCGTGTATATCGCGTGTACGAGATGCTATCCGAAGTACGTAACAACCTCTCCCGGTACCACGGTGCCGGAAGTCGACAGTATCGTGACCACGTGGACGGACATTTTCAGACAAGATTTTCCTCGTCTTTTGAAACCGCGAAGCACGAAATCCGACCACCTACTCGTATCTAAATGTAAATTTTCATGAAATAAGATTGCCACGAATGCGTTGATATTGCACATGTGTTTCAAAAGTGATACAATATTTTTTTTTTATAGAAAATTGTTATGTTCGTACAACTGAAGAGATTTCCCGCTTATGGTAGTTATAAATTATTAAGAAATAATAACTATACACTAAGAGTTGTCAGAATGAATAAAAATCCTATTTTTCAGTTTTTCGTGGCATAGCTCCCTATTGCAATTAATTCTGTAATATCATATGTATGTACTACAAATAGTAGTAGGTTGACGACTAAATTCAGGATTATAGGAAATTGTTTATTAAAATTTAATAAATACGCACAAGTTCAATTTGAATAGATTTCAGTCATTTTTGAAACAAAATACGGAAAATGCAACACTTTATAATAGGAATAAATATTCTCGACACTGTCAATTAAATTCTTTAAACAAAATGGAATATTACCTATCTTCACTGACAAAATCAATGAGCTACAGCTATCATTAATTTCTCAAACCTCCAAACTTCTCCATCTACTCGTACAATAAAAATTGATCATGTTAATCCAAATTAACATGCTTCGTCAAAATCCCTTTGAATTATCGACAGTCCCTGTTTCCCTTTCTTATCAGCCTGAACCAAATGAACAGGAAAGGTTGACCCACCATTCACCGTTCGTGTTATCGCCGTACAACAGGGTGGTTAGCTGAAAGTCGATCGTTTTCGAAATTTCTCCAATTGGCGAAAGGGCCAATCACGCGAGAACAGAGAAGGATAGAAAAGAAAAAAAGGAAAATAGTTGACGGAACGTCGAACGAATAAATGGACACCACTTGATGGCGTAGCCCCCGTAGATTACTGCTTGGCTACCATGAAACTTCGTTTTTTGACGGACGGCTCTGTTATTACTGTCATTCTGCTATCCCCGGAGCTTCTGCTACCGTTAATCCCTCCATCATCGTGTCCCGCTTCGTGTCAGCGTTCATCGAACTGTTTTAATGAGATACTCCGCGAACTTATCCCTCGAAATGGAATTTTTAATCTGCGCTCACACCCCCGACCCGTCTGTGCATTTTATCCAACGATGCTAAACCTGTTTTATGATAATTACCAGGAAGCTTATCGCTGGCTGACGCGTTCCTCGTGATTGGAGAAATTAGGAAGCATTGCTTTGCAGTTTTATTTTACCTCCGATAACCGAATAACATTTTGACTTGTATTAGTGATTTAAAAATTTCAATTTGTTGACATTCTTTAGTTTATGTTCATTTATCTATTACACACGATAACTGTATAGCGTATACTATACAAATTCCGACACACAATTTTACCAGTAATTAAAATTATAGGTATTAGTGGGTGTGTCTTCTCCTATGGCGCTTATAACGCCCGACAGCATTCGTAATTGCTTACCTATTTATGACACAAGAGTGTATTTACTTTAGAAAAATTAAATTTTAGCAGATGATACGATTTGGTTAATTGATTTTCCAGGTCGAGGGATTGGAGGGTTAAATGACCAAGGAAGCCCTTAACATCCTCGACAATCAATGTGACGGTATCCCATTCTCGGCACGTTAAAATTGTCTCGAGTTTATAAAAGTGGTTCACGCAGAACTCGCGGGGTGAGTTTCTCCCGAAATTCGCATAAATTACCCGTATTATGCAAAGTCTCCAGGAAACAACCGTAACAGAGGAAATAACCCCGGAGATAAGGCGCATGAGCAGCGAGTTCCTTGAGATAAAGAAATAAGGAAAAGAAAAACAACCCTCCTCGATATCGGTCGCAAAACGAAACCGTCTGTTTCGGTAGATTTAAACCGTTCGAGTTCCTGGGTTCGATACGATCCAGGCCAGGAATTAAACGAACCGGCAAGGGGTGGATCCGACCCAGAAGCCTGTCGTAGATCGCCACATCTTCTTACCAACGCCAGATAAACCTTCCTTCGAACGGCACACGCGATGCCATTTTCCAATTAACGCTTAATAAAGGACTCACCACGATTTCGTATATTGCAAGATGGGAAGGGTCATTTTGAGCCAGACCAGAAGCAATTGGCAAGATTTATCGCCGGAAGGATAACAGAGGGATACTCGTTCTTCGATGGTTCGCAGACAACCCTGCTTCTTCTCTGCTGGATGCAAATCGAATTAACCCTTCGACTTATGATCCTGTTCTTGGCGAAACCAGGGCTATCATTGAACACAGAGACTGTTTTCAGGGAGTTTCATTTGTTAAACCAATTACAGAGTAATAAAACAATTATTGTAGCTTAAAATTTCTTTGTGATCGAGCAAAGTTCCAGGAAAAAGTTCCCATTGTCTATGAATGTCATTAAAATTATATTAATACTTTGAAATAGCAAACTGTTAAATTTAAAACGGATTAATCCTTACACATTTCAATGCAAAGATATTAATAAAGAAGTTTGCCTACCCTTAATATTTCTAAAGATACTTCTTATTTCCCCAAAATTGACCATTCGAGAAAAAGTAGATAAATTATTAATTGAAATACGAGTTTTTACAATTCTATAAGCGGCCAGACAATTTTTCTTCGATAAAAAGGGAAAGAAAATTCAGCAAGTCAATAAAATCGTTCACACCTATTTCCATCTCTCGGTACGAGCACGATTCATCAATCTCTTCGAAAGTTCAAAGAGAAGCATCGTATCCGGAACGGGATCGAGATTCGTCAGTCGAAAGAAATCCTGTTCACCGTGGGTATCGGAAGCGACCCCGTCAATCAGCCGGAGAGTTGTTTCTTCCCAATACGATCCTGAAGTTTCAACGCCAGAAGAAGAAGAAGAAGAAGGTTTGTTTTTCGTGGAAGAGGGCCATCTCAAAAGCAAGTCCGCGGACTCCACGGAATCAGTCTTCTCGAAGGTGGTCGTAGGACGGTGTTCTGTTTGCTGTACGAGCTAAGAAGGATCGATTCGTGCGAGGGCAACAGCTATCCGTTAACGGGACGGAATAGCCTCCGGGGAGAGATCCTGAAGTGTCGAGACGCGAGCGCCGAGCATCCACGGGCGCCAACTCGGCCCCCAAATTAATGCCTGTCCCTCGCAGTAACTTATCCGCCGTGCCCGGTATATTATGGGCCACGATCACCGTTCGCTGACGAATGGCCGACTATTTTCTTGCCGAGCTTTCGCTATTTCTCCGACGGCACTCCCGCCCTGTGAAACGAGCCACGCCAACAGCTGGAGGATGGCCATTACTGATTCGTGTTTTGCTCGGACCGACGCGACGGTCTGCCAAGCCGGCCGGAGCGTGAGCTGAAAGCACGATTTCCGCCTGGATCCAGATACGTTCTGGTGTTTCGTGCACGTGTGCTGGAGATGTTGATTGATTCCTTGTTTGAAAGACGTGAATGTAAGTGCGATCGTTCCAGTGAATCAAAGATCGGATTGGAGTTGTAATATCATGGTTGGTTTTTAGTAATTTGTGGTACAGGGTTATTGCAAATAAAATGAGCGCACCAATATAGGCAAACGTGTTATGTATTAATTATTTAATGTTGATCGAAACGTTTCTGTTGTATTTTTGTATTTTACAATGGTTATTTGTATTATAAAGAGTTTATTATATATGAAATATAAAACGTGACTTTTACGCTTGAAGGAGCGAACAGGAAGTAAAGCAAGAGACAAAGGTTGCAGACAGCAACGCAACCACAGGGGCCCGTGAGTTGGCAGAACTGCCTCTTGATGTCTTTTCAAAAGGGACTAACGACGAGGCGTATTTGCATCGCGAACAGTTTCTTTGAAAGTTATACGCAAATTTTGAGGATTAATTGGTTCACTCCCTATGCACTCGTATAACTTTAAAGTAATATCAAATTTTTGTCAAAAATTCGATATTTTCTTCCCCATTTATTGCACTGTGTACAACTGTCACTTGAACGCATAATAAATATAAAGCAATGGAAGAAGTATTGTGACTTAGAATTCTTTTGTAATTTGCCGACCTTCGATAAATTATACCACCCTTTTTACAGAGAAACTTCTTGAAACTCTGCAGGTTTGTAAGGAACCTTGAAGGAAGTATCAGACAATTTTCTTTTGTTGCCCAATTTCGGTCCTTCGGGGTGAAAACATCCATTCATGTTGGGAAAGCGTTACACTAATTTCCATGTATTTATATCTTCAAAACTATAGCAGATATGAAAAAATAGTTGCAACAAAAATTGAATGCTTTTTTAATGAGATTCTATATATCATTCGACATGACAGAAAATACACCTTGTTAGTTGAAATAACCTATTCATCATTTTTTCATTTTCCAATATATAAAATATATGAAACCTGAAATATTTTACACCATTCAAGCAAACTCGAAGTGTCACATGCATTTTGTAGAAACTTAAAAATGATTTTATTTTAAAGAAAGGAAAATAAGATGAAGTATCTGGCACTTTTTAACCGACTTCGAAAAGGAGGAGGTTACTCAATTCGACATGTATGTTAATTTTTTTTTTAATGTATGTTCGCCGATTACGCCGAGATGGATTGGCCAATCGGAACCAAACCTTTTGCATCTTGTAGGGTATGACTCCCAGTTGGTCCCGTAAACAAAATTTTTGCATTTCATCACCGCTTGCCCCTTTTTTATTGCAAAAAAGCGTACGATTTCGTCCGCATTGTGTATGGTCATCGATTACTCCAAGATGGATGATTCAATCGGAACGAAACCTTTTGCATCTTGTAGAGTATGACCAACAGTTAGTCCCGTAAAAAAACCATTTTGGATTTTTTCATTTTTTTCCGCTTTTATCGCAAAAAACGTGGTATTTCACGTTTACTCGGCCCGATATCGATGAAACCTAGTATTACATTTTGCGGCCGGGGATGTTTCTACGATGATACCATTTGCAACACTCCCTTCACTACCATGCCCTTCCCTGCACTTCCCTTTACTACTCTTCCCTTCCCATCCCTTTGTTGCTAATTACTATTCTCATAGCAAAATTCCTATTCTTTGATGCTACTCTGGAAGGAATGCTCCGAACGCCACTAAAAAACGTGAAATAAAAAAATTTTTAGAAAAAAAAAATACAAACGAAAGAATCGTTAATAATGCGTGTGATAGATATTCATAATAATATTCTATTGTTAGAAGCAATTGAAAGTCAGAAACTATGTTAAACTGTATAAGAAACGCGTATTAAAATTACTAAAAGTTCAAAGGGCTGCCAACAAAGTCCTGTTTCGAATTTCGATATAAAGTTAGATTCGTAAGAAAGTAGAAATCTTCCCCTTTATTTCGGTTTTTGATTTACATCGATATCTTTATCCGTTCCTGAGATATCGTCGTGTAAAGACAAACGTAATTTTTGTAGAAATTCGCTGCCGCCTCACGCTTGGACCCAGACAGTGGGTGTCTAGCGTAGCGGTCACGTGGTCATTGTTTACGTCTAACCCTTTACTATTCCTGGAAATGCGTATATGAATTTCCTAGAAAAAAGTCTACGGCCCATTCGGGATTACCCTCGTACGCGCCGGCCGCTATACAAACTTTGAAGCCCTATATCTCAGGAACTAATTAAGATATCGCGTTGCAACAAATTGCGTTATTATGTACGCACTTTCCTCTATCTTCTGAGCTACCTACCGCATAAAATTTAGGCATGTTTTTTTTTATATTTATTGCCAGGAATTTCGCCGCCGTTGAATGTTTCGCGTTGACCTGTGGGATCATAATGCGTCAAGTATTTCCAGTTAAAGATTTAAATAACATTAGTTGATAGGAAAAGTAATATACAAACTTGAAGATTATATTTTTCGGTTCGGTAACGTGGTGATATCTGTTGGCGGAAGTTGAATATTCATAAAACTGCTGTACTGTGAATTTTTCATAACTACGAAAATATTAAATGCTTGAAATATCATCGACCAGTTGTACTGTAATATATTTCGGTATATTTCTGTGTATATTAATACACTTGACACGAAGGATTCGGTAATATGGTAACCGGACATTGATTCTCGTCGAGTATCTTCTCCCTACGAACGAGACGTCGATACTTAATATTTACAAAAATACAAAAGATTAAAAAAAATACAAAAATACAAAATTCTATACAACAAACTCTTGTCTAAATCGTTTTCACCCTCCTCCCTTTCTCTACACATCGAAAAAAATTTTTGGCAAAAGAATACAACCGACTTCGGAATGCACTAAAAAGGACGAAATAATTTTAATTTACATTTCGGAGACGGCGCAAAATTAAAAATTGTGTAAATGAAAGATGTTGCTAATGTGAAAGTATGTAAAAGGTTTAAAGAATTTTGACAATTTCCAATGTAGAAAATGTTTAATTTTGCGCCGTCTCCGAAATGTAAATTAAAATTATTTCGTCCTTTTCAGTGCATTCCGAAGTCGGTTGTATTTTTTTGCCAAAAATTGTTTTTAAAAATCGAAGGAGTTGATTGTGCAGATTGTTAGTTGTAGTATCATCAGCTTAAAATATCCATATCGTCCGTGTTAAAGATCGACGATTTCAAAACCTTATTATCGGTACTCGCTCGAAACACCGCGTCGATCGGTCGAGTAATTCGTTCTCGCAGCTTCAAAGTTACCCCCACATACTGCATGTATCTTTAGAAACAATTTCGGAAAGTTATCGGCTGTCAAATCGAGACAATCTACGTTCCTCCCGTCAGGTTAACGTTCGTCTAAAGCAACGATATATTACAGCTGAGCTTCGTATAGATATTATGGTCCAGGATTGCCGACGCTGAAGGATGGCTGACTATTTTCCTGCCGAGCTTGTACTATTTCTCCGCCCGTCTACGTAAGAATGATAGTGAAGCGGGCTTAAGCGTTTTGAAATTGCATTCTAAATAACCAGACAGTTTCGTGTTTAACCAATAAAAGTGTCACTGATAGAACAGACACATCACTGCTTGAAAATATTACGTTGAAATCAAATATACTGGTAATGCGATAATAAGTAAAGATACCAAAACTCGTTAATTCATTAATATGTGAGGTTGTGTGCAAGCAATGTTACCATGTTTCTTTGTAACTACAAACTTCTGTTTTATCACTATCTAGGTAGGTTAAGTAAATACTTATAATATTTGTTATGATAAAAAACTCTTATTTACATGTTAACTAATACATATCACTGGACAGGTTCTTTCTTTCATTGCAACGTCTAATTGTAAGTTAAAATTATGAATTTTTAAGTGTCAAACAAATGGACCCAATTTGAAAGCTAATCACTGTTGTTTTAAAAATGAACAGTAATTACAACTTAGAGGAAGTAATCCTTATTATCAATTTCTCATCAAGTGTAACACGCCAAACTTTCAT
Organism: Stelis phaeoptera; assembly: GCA_943735885.1. Taxonomy (NCBI): domain Eukaryota; kingdom Metazoa; phylum Arthropoda; class Insecta; order Hymenoptera; family Megachilidae; genus Stelis; species Stelis phaeoptera. The sequence continues at coordinate 3,725,052 of OX030939.1, read as the reverse complement.
TATATAAGCCGTGTCATAAATAAAATAACAGTAAAGGCTTATTAATGGGATTTCAGTCAACAATTAATCGGATCTATCGAAAGGTACTAAACATATCTTTATGCAAACGCAAGGACGGGTGGTAACACCCTATATTTTGAACCTTATAATAAGAAATCACGATTTGAAAGGCTTGAGAAACGTTTCATAGCTGCTCATTTTCTTTTCTTTTTTTATGGTGATGATTTGGGGCCGGTTACGATAGGTCCCGAAGCATCTGTAACCACGTCTGCATTCCTTGGCCGGTTGCCCGAGGCGGGCTTTTCTATTCGTCGAACACGTAATTCACGGAGGTCCGCGTGCTGGTAACAGACGTGGAGGAAGCGTTTCACAAACGACTAACCTTCTTTTCTTAATCCGCGTACGCAGAACGCGAGAGAAGAAACGACAGGCCACGCGTAATCCGACCTGACCTGCCGCGAGTAACGACCTCCGCGTGTAAACCCGTCCGCATTTAGATTTTTACGAGGCGGATTTGGTCGTGCACCATCGACGCCTCGGTTTGCGAATTTCCGAAACGAACTAAACCGTGCGCACGATTCAAAGGCATGTTTCGATGGATTATTCTTACGATCAGCTCTGAGTAACATCTACTTTTTTATAAATTAAATGGTAGTGTACAATTTTTAGGACACCCTCTTAAAAATAAGGTTGATTGTACGTGTAAGTTTATTCTCTTTATTTAACAATGTCGTTAGTAATAAGGTGCCCTTAGTTTTGAGAAATTTCCATGTTACTTATTAAGAATAATTTTGCTGGATTAATTAAAGCTATTTATATTAGATGTTTAAAATTATGAATAACAAAAATAATGAAATATCGTGGAAATAATAGATATCACCTAATGAAATTTTCCACACCTTCTTTTAATCCATTGCACTCGAAGCATTTTTAGACGTAATCGGTCTAATCTAATTTTCCAGCTATGCTGCCAGTAACAAAACGCACTATGTCGGAAGAAAAGTGTTACAAATATTTGAGAATCTGTTTATTTTTATTCACTTCTTTAATTTTCTATATTTTGATACGGGTAAAACTGAAATTCGCATTTTAGAATATTCCGATAAATTAAATATGGCGCCTCAGAGGCACCACTCGAGTGCAAAGGGTTAATATGAAATATAAAATAAACTGTATTTTGGCTTTGATTTTACTAATTAGTATACATCAATATACATTATATTAGTTTATATCCTAGTATACGTTATTTAGAAAAATTGTAAAGTAATAGCTTGCACTCGTTAATTATAATGTATCGTCAAAAGAACATCATCTGGAACATCACCTGTTATTTCCAAACATAGATATTTTATTGCAATTGTAAATATGTCCCTTCAATTCATTGTACCATTAATAGATTATTATGCGATTATTTAACCACCTAAATGAGTTTCTCTAAAATCGGATTCTAACCAAATCGATTTCTCACCCCGTTTCACCGAAATTCTCACATCTATCTTGAAGATAAACCCATTTAATAGCATTCGACTCTCTTAATGAATATTCAGATACTTACCGAAGATTCCATAGTGATAAGAAACGAAATGCAATCTGAACCTCGTAAAACGAAGAAGAGTAACGGCATAACGAAGCATTAGATGGTATAAAAATGAAGCATAAAAGGTTTCAGTTCGTTCCTTAGGTGAGCGCCGTTAACGAGAGCGCGGGGACAATCGTGGCCCGCGTATAACGAACGATCGTAATTACGGTTAACCCGCGAGGCAATTTCCACGGTTACAGTGACCGTGAAACGATTATTGGTCCTGCAGGGGTCGTTCGTCCTGTTGAAATTACGATTAGGCCAATCGACTTCGCTCGAGCGTTCGCGGAACCTGGCGGCCTACACACGTTGCCGTACAATCGAACCTCGATTTCGTTTGCACGTGGAAGTTAATTATCGTCCTGTAAAGCGACTGCCGAATCGTGTGAAGTAGAACGATCGAAAAGGTGCGTCCATCTCTAAACAGTTTACGTTGCGGGCGAATTTAATTACTTTCTGTGTTATCTGTGTTATTTGTCAAGATACGGGAAAAGTTCATGAAGAAAAGTTGTGTGGTATCAAAGGGACTATAAAAAAGTATTAGGGTATGATTTCGACAAAGTCAATACTTTATGAGATATTTGACATTTTATAATACCGTAATACTAATTACGTATCTCAAAAAATCGAGTTCAAGAACCTCGATCAGCTATTTACCTGGTTGTTATGTATTTTGACGAGTTAATGAACATTTCTATCGCCGCCTGCTCCTTACACGAATAATTTCAACTATTACTTCTTGGCAGTAACTGCTCTTATTCTTAGTACATCAGATTTTACACTCCCGTTACACAAAATAAGAAATGGCCAATTATTAACTCGCTCTGTACTCTTGTATTACAAACTAATTTCATGCACCATAGTTTTGGGATTGTATATTCTAACAGTAACGTTAAATTTCAGAAATAAATTCACTGATTCATTTCCATGTCACTTTTTAACTGTACACACTGGTTGTCTTAAATAACAAGCATTCAGAAAGGGATTGAAAGAAAGTTTTCATATTTTTGTTGGAAACTTTCAATGAAGTGTACCGGGAGAAGCGCAATATTCTTGCGTTCGCCTTCGAAACATCTATAACGTTTCACGTAATATAATGCTGGCTGTATTGAAGGTTCCCAGCCGAGAACCCGTTCATTAACGTTAAACAAATATTGTGACAGTAACCGGTTGTAAAATACCTGACCCGCAAGTTTCCATGGAAGCTTTCCATTCCCATCGAGTTGCTGTCGCAAGTTTTGTGATAATTAACGATTGAAGCGTATCGAAGACTCGTAAGGAGCTTAAATCGTGCCAAAAATAACCCCACTTTCTGTGAAATTACCTACCCCGGTTCTCGATAACGTTAATACACCAGAGGGCTTGAATAGCGGGGTTCGCCGACTGCTTCACCGAACGTCAGCGCATTAAGACTCGACGGAAACTTCCTTGGAAGCTTAATTAGATTGCCATAGAATATGTTCCGATTGTTATACCACGATGTTCGTCGGATTCTCGAGAACTTTTCGTCTCGTGTATCTCCAAGTAAATTTCCTGGTATTCAACTGTGATTCTCTATTCAACTCGTCGATCGACCAATCCGTCAGAATTTCGATGTTTCTTAACCCGTCTGCATCGCGACTCGAATTGCAAGACCTAACATTTATCGCAATAGGGTTATTCCACGCCAAATCCACGAAATGCCGATTTTGTTCTAAATCAAATATGTTGTAGTCCATGTGAAATTAGGGGGGGGGGGGGGGGGGGTTAAGTCATCATTTTGCCAGTTTAATATTTGTTTAGAGATTACAGACCTTCGAAGTTTGCAATTTTTGCCCATTTTGGCGAAAACGAGCTCCACTTACGTATTTTTATCTCAAGAATTATTTATCTGTTTAAGCTAAACTTTGTTTTGTTTTATAGGGAAAGGATTGGGCTCTTATAAAATAATTTTTTCAACCCCGATAATTAACTTTGTAATGTTGAAAAATGCAAACAAATTCTTTTTTGCGTGTTTTTCGATGATGGGCCAGAGTGATTTAAATTTTGAAAAACATATCATCGTATTCCTTGAAGTGTCCCCTTCAAAATGAGCCCTACAGAAGAATGGAGAATTGAAAATTGGCGTCACCTCAAAGAAATACCAGAAAACCTCGTATACGACTAAATAACCCTATTTACACCCCGAGAACTATATTTTAACCACTTTTGGCCAACGAAACCTTTTTAATCATAACTTCATTTACTGATGTTAGTTTCCATAGTAATTGGAAAATTTTTGTTTTCAAGATGGAAGAAGCCGGAGCATCGAGTTCATTGAAAATGCAAGCCGGAAAGTATATTCTGTACCTGGATTAGGTTTTGGGATTTTGGGATGTTCGTTTTGGGGGTATAAACCGGACGATCTTGGAATCAGTTCGCAGCTGGGCGCACTATAAATGGCCTGAAGAACATCACTGCAGTAGTATATCAGACTTTAAGAGATTCCTGGTTAACTCTGCGGAACGCACGATTATCGTGCCAGCTCGACGTGCAATTGAATAGAACGCAGAGGAAAGGGTGAATTTGGCTGTCCCTTCTGGGGAATCATCGCCCCCTTATTCCGGGTTGAACTCGTTTTTAATTGAAGGATTGAAAGAAGTTTACACCGTGTTCCATTAGGCTTTTAATGTCCTTTCATCGAGAATTAAGAGCACTTCGTTCACAGTAATAGAAAATTTAAGAGGCACATTAAAATTATCTTTCAGTTCTACGACAAAGATGAATCTTTGGTTTTAAAGCATCGTCGATTTGTTATCTTTCAATTAAACCAATAAATTCTGTTCCAGAAATCTGCACATTCGAAATCGAAATACACTTGTAGTTATTATTTATCAAATGATCAATTTCAAATCGTATAAATTCCGACAAAATTTCATAACATAAAAATAGTGAAAAATAACACTTGCAGTATACGAATTTAAAGTTTAAAGTTTGACAAAAATGATAACGTAAAAGTTTAATGAATATATTGAATACAAAATGGCTGGTCGTTTATTTAAACAAATGATGAATCGACCACTTTACCGTTAGAAAATATTTGGTGTTCCAACGAAGAATCAGCCACTTTGTATTAAGAATATTAACGAAATGTTTATGTAGTGTTTTTTTTTTATCAAACTTTAAACTTCAAATTGATATACCATAAGTGCCATTCTAAGATACTTCTATGTCATAAATTCGCAATCTAACTGTAAGTAAAAATAGTTATTCTCCATCGACAAAATACAATTTTGTTAATTATAAAATACGAATTTGCTCGAATAACGAAAGATCTTCCGAATTTGGCTATTTCTTTTTTTCATTTATTGGTAAAAAGGAATCACGATTGTTACTTTCAAGTGACTAATTGTAAGAACTGCGTACTTGGCGGTATACGTATATTTTAACGTTCAAAGTAAATGTGCCTTGTTTAATAATAACCTAACTGTTTCCCAACATTCCCCAGCAGGAATGGTTGCATATTCAGTGGCGAAGTTCGCGGCACTTAAAGGAGGGCATCGTGTCCGGCTATCTATCGGGAGAGGGGGGGGAGTTTAAGCAGCGTCGGACGACGAGTACCTTTAGGAAGCTTAGCTGTCCCATCGTACAATGTAGCGATTGCAGCGTACCCGTGGGTCTGGCCGCGTGTAATTAAATGCAATCAGGGGACAGAGTGCTCCGAATTGCCGGCGTTTAGCCGGCTCTACGGCCAGACCAATGTTGTTCCCGTTCCTCTTTCCCTCTTACGTTTTCCGCGCGCGCACACATACCGTCAGACGGCTAGTCCTGTCTATTCGGCATTTCATCCCCCGCTAAGCCCGGCGAGAGCGAAGTTGAAAGCCTTTCAATTCGATAAAACGCTTTCAGCAAACTTCAGTTCAGAGCAATTAACGGAAATTAATTCTCGTTTCTTTTCCCAGCCGGTCTCCGTGTCTTCGATCCCCAGTCTCCCACCCTCTCAGCCGCGTTTCGTCGCATCACTACCGCTTCCCGTCCCTCCTTTCTCTGTGCACGATCCTCCTCGCGCGATTTACCGCTCGGTGACGAATCTCTCGACGATCCGGCCACCGACCATGTCCACAGCTGGAAATCCGTGGAGCGAGGCGACGGCCCGTTGTAAATTCGTGGAATTTCAGCCGGGTTTTCGAGTCGATTGAACCGCCTAAATGGAAGCCCGTTCGGCCGAGAACGATCGCGAGTAATTAATAATTTGGCCGGAACGAGGGGAATCGAAGCGTTCCCCCAGCAGAATGATTCCGAGATGATAAAAAATGTTTAATTTTGATTTGGATTCTAAATATTAGGGTTGGCAAATATGAAGGTTGCTCGTTAAGCCTATTGAAAAATAAAGAAAACACTATTTTTCTGTCCTACGATTTTCAAATTTCTGAACACTTTGACGTACGTACATTTTACGAGTTTAACTATATGTAAGTATATAATGGATATTGTTTAACGCTTTCACTGTCAAGCTGAAAAAACATTTATTTTTATCAAGTTTTACCTATTATTTTGACAATTTTTCGTTATTTCTATTATTCATAATTTAACTTACCCAATACGACTATTTCTAATTATGTAATTGAAAGAATACTAATAGTGTAGGTGACACATTTCTATGGAAACTATAAGTACCACCCACATATTGGTGACGTGGTGATCAAAGTGTTAACGAATTAATACATTTATAAATTTTGAAATATTGTGTTAGTGGGGTTTTTATATACATTCAACAGACTGGAACATGATTGACCTAACATTACCCATCCGATAGTTAACCATTATTGCACGATAGGAATGTCAGATATCTCAACGAAAGTTCAGGTTTCATATCTTCTTCATAATTTCTTTTTTAACTACGTGTAAGATATAATTTTGAGAAAAACGCTGTTTAACCTTATTTTAAAATGTTTGAAACATATTCAAAAATTTATTCAGCCCAAAATAATAATGACACCTTGTGATTCTTTATTTAATTATAATCTTAATGAAAACTATTAATAATATCCAAATTATTTCCACGTTTCTGAATTTTGATCGAAGGTTTTCCTAATTACGATTAAAAATCGAAAATGGAGAACAATTAATGACTTTTCTTGTATCACGGACTCGTTTGTTTCGTTATTTTTTTTCATTTCTGTGGTCTCGACGGCTGTTCTTTCTTTTTTTTTTCGGTCGGTTTGAAAATGCGGTAAAGGCGGTCGATCGAGGCATTTTCAATTGCAGGAACGGAAATTCCTGGCAAAAAGGATCGAGTTTATGAACCGAACACGAGTTTTTCCAGAAAATCCGCCTGGCTGCGTTTGCATCCCCGTGTTAGAAGAGCTACTTGAAAAGCTGGCGGGTAATTTCTATATTTCGTTGAATTTTGGTAAGTGTATTTTCATTTGTTACCTTCGCGATGTAGCCACTCTCGGAATTACTTAGCAAATTCTTAGGAATTTTATGCCGAGGCAGGAAACTTTGTAATAATGCTTCCCTGACCGATGAAACTTCTGTTCTTTGAGACTTCATCAGGCGAACGCTTTTTATTCGATAATATTATACTCTGACAGACTTTTACATACAAAATTCTGTACTGGTTCAATTATAAGTTAAGGCCCTCGGTGACCTCTTTTCGGATCCAAGAATCAGTTTCTATTTATTCATTTTGTTTTTTTCTTTTTATAGCACCATCGTTTCTAATATTTCCTCGTGCTTCGTCATATTTCATTGATATTTTTGAACCAAAACTAAATAAAACTGATGTTGATTGGATAAATATCCGGTGACAGTTGCTCGTGTCGTTCTGTTTACTTTGTAACTTGACCAACGGCTTGAAAACTAATAACATCGCTTTGGAACAACAGTTTACACACTCGAAATTTCAGGGAAATTAGGGAAACAGAACTTCAATGTTTCGAGACTATCAGAGTGGTAGGTTTCGTTAATCCACTTCCAATTTGTACAATTTCATTAAAAATGTTTTCAATCTCTTTCATTTGAAATTTTCAACTGTGCTAAGCATAAATGATCGTTCCAATTTAATATTGTAAGTGATCCGATATTCACTTTGAATTATAATTAATTCACTACTATCATGCAACTGGTAATGAGTGTAAAAAGATGTATCGTAAACCATTGTTCGTTTCTCCGTACAGTATATCGTTTTCCACGCAATCTGGTTCAAATTTATTCCTTTCGATGTTGCTAAACCAAACAGCAGAGCTTCGAGAGCAAAAGAGACGCTAAAAGCGCCACGCGAACTGCGTGGAACGGGAGAAGCAGAATGAAAAATAGATTGAAGAAAGGTTGAAAGGGGGTGGGACACGTGGTGCAGAGACGAGCAAGACATCACCGCGGTAAAAGCGAGGGTGGGAAGGGATAGCGACCGGAAACGGAAGCTCGTGCAGGCGCCACCGGAAGTGACCTCGTAATTCTCCCTTCCAACCCCTCTTCGCCTAGTGCACCGTAGCCTTTCTTCGTTCACCCTCTTCGTCCATCCAGCCATCAAGCCTGAATTATAGGCCGCCCCTAAACCCTTTTGTCTGCGCTTTTCCTGTCGACGATTCGAGAGTCAACCCAACCCTCTGTAGCTGGTGATTTTTGGTCCGCTTTTGTTTTGCTTACCGGTGCTCCACCCTCGAAACTCCGTTTCTTCTCTGTCCTTCTTCAATCAACCCTTTCGACCGACCGTCTCTGTCTCCGTTTCGTCTTCCTTTCACGAAGAAAGCGTGGCTTCGTTGTTGCGAAAACGGTACCCTGCTCGTCCCCCGTCGTTTGTTCGCCTCCCGGCGACTTAACGACACAGAATCAGATTAACAACGTTCGGTTGTCCGTGCATTGATGCTGTTTGTTGCACGTCAACAACGTGTGACATTTATTTGTTACTGAAGAAATGGCTATAATAGTATATATTATCATTTGACAGGGATGCTAGGGAACAGAAAAATCTATAACGCTAAACTATCACAACTAAGAATTGAAAAATATAATATATAGAAATGATAGGGTCAAGACTGACCTTGTGACTTTTACCGATGGTTGCCAACTAAAGTTAGGGGTACAAAACTATAAACAAAAACAATTCAAAAATAATATCTAAAGTAATGGTCTAAAATTTTTAAAATTGAAACTATTTCTATGGTCTGCACTACTTATACACTAACATACAGGGTGAGTCAGATAAAGTGTTACAAGCTATTATCTTGGAAACCACAGAAGCTGTGAACTTACATTTTCTTTTTCTTAGATTATACAGTACGAAATGTCTAATTATGTGACGTACTTGAAATTTTTCTAAAATGACTATCATGGAGTCAAAATAAATCGGTCTTTGTTTTTTTAAATGGAATGCTATGCTATTTTTATTTAATTTAAACAGCTTTTATCAAACTGAATTACATTTACTTGAACCATATTTCTACATTCTTTGTAATTAACGATTTCGGAACTTTGACTTAAAATTCATTTCATTAAATGTTCAAAATGACGTCCATTTACTTATAAACAGATCAAAAATATGGTAATCTAATATGGTAAATGAATGGTAAAAATATGGTAAAATGTGTGTTAGAAATTAATGTAATTAGGCAGAGTTTGGGGACGTTCTCTCGGTCAAGGTTCTGGGGTAAGTGCCAAGAGGTTCATCATGGTCCTCTTACCAGAAGGCATCCTCGCCTTCCCCACTCCGTGGCCAGATCCTTTAAGAACTACGTCTTTATCCTTTTAAAGCAACGCAACGTCGGGCTGCTTGCCTTTTTCAAACATTCCTATGTTCCCGTTCAAACAATCAACCCTATGGCGCCCGATGGCTTCGTGGCTTCGAGTCACCAGCCATCGACGGACACCCAGGTTGCCATTCATATAAACACCCTCTCAAGTTTCACGCAGGCTACGTCCCTATCGTAAATTGTCCTAAAGTAAAATAGCGACAGCTAATTGCCTTCGACGACCCTCAAAATACGTCGTCGCTAACACGGCCGACCTGACATGCTTCACGCTCTCGGGAAGCATCAGTTCTTGAAAACAGTCGCACATACTCTTGCAACAAACAATAACTCTCAGCTCCCACACCGGATACAGCTCCGCACTTCACCTGTGCCCTGCTGTTGTTCTTACCAACACTGTTACCATAGTGCCCCTATGGGATTGATAACGTCCTCTATTCCGCGCAATTTGTGTACTTTTCAAACGTCGTCCTTCGGAGAATATTCTACCAAGTCCGTGGCTTTATTGTCACCCCTTGATAACCTCTTTCGAATCTTGAACGTTCTATTCCGTACACAACATTGACGCCTTTCATACGTTATTCCCGAACACTAATAATCGTACTATCCTTCCGACGACACTGCGCTTTACGGAGTATACAATTATCTTTGCACCTACTATTATGGGAACATACCCAACCACAGGGCGGGTACTTAAAAGGTCATAAAGCCGACCATTTAATTCAATATGTGACATAAACAAAACAGGTAGAAAAGATTAATCATCAGCAATAAATATCCCACCGCGGGTCTATTTAATCCAAATTGAATCTTAACCAAATCGTCAATAATCACAACGCTAACATAACTCATCACTGTTTTTTCTTAAATCTTCTAGCAGTTATAATCTCTTTCGCGGACTACGTCAATCCTCTGATTTGTCGCTAGCAAGGTTTCTCCGGTGCGTATTGCATTACTTGACCCTTGCTCCAAACCGAATAATTAGTATACTGGGTAAAAGAAAAATCCGATTGACTATCTAACAACATTAAGAGCCAGCATTTGCTGATTCGCTCGGCCATTCTGTTCCCTCATTTTTTCGAACAGTAATTTTAACCATACCTTTTTTTTTCATTTATTTTCCTAATCAAAATGATAGGACCCACGTAGAAAGACGTGTTTTCTCCAGTAATACCTTCTAATATTTCGAAGACGATCGCACGCACCTCTTTGCGTTCCGTGATCGATAATAATCAACAAAAAAGTAACTCACCGGACGATCCTCGTACGTCACAATTTTTCATTTTTCCCGTACTTACGCGCCGCAAGCGTTTGCTCATACCAGCGTGACAGGTCGGTCCAAGCGATGCGTGATCCTTGATCAGCGTCGTCTATTGTGTTTCAAAAGAGGCCAGTCCTTTCCTCTCTCACCGTCTGGAGTGTGTCTTGAACTCGCTGCAACTTTGTCCAGCTGCCTCCTTCCGTGACGATTTGCAGTCCGCCATTCGCCCACACGTTCCAGTAGACACGTTGCCTTGCTGTCTACCGAGCACTCGTCCGCTGTTTTGCCCAGCTGTTGACTTCTTGTCCCCTTTTGTCGCAGTAGGTGCAGGTAACGGCACCCTACGTCGATGCGGCCGTCCAATTGCTCCTCGGGGGGCTTTGCTTCTGCGAACTACGCCCTCGGTCTACGCACTACCTTTTTGGACAATGCCATATTGTGTGCACCGCAAGTGAAGCACTTCTTCCTAATTTGCATGCGAGCCTTCACACTTGTCCTCGCTTAATTCACCGATTCTTTTTTTTTCTTCCATTAATTTAGCAATTCCGACCAATAAGTCTTTGATCGTGTCATGTCTTTTAACACCGCATGTCGCACATTCACTTCCATTGCCATGCTTGTCACGAACTTTAACCCTTCCGCGTCCGAAAGCATCGGTTTCGTTTGTTTTAAATACTTCGTCTTTGCGCGAACATATTCAACAAAACTTGCAACTGAATTGCCGGTGTATTACAGTCCACGTATCACACTATCGTGCGATTTTCCTTCCGGCGCAAACATCGCACAGAAGTATTCACAGAATTTCTCACCCGTCCACAGATGGGCCTCCCATCCACAGTGCTATTTTCTCGCGAAGTCTGTAAGCACGTGAATGACACGACACAATAGTTGTTGAGGGCTATCGTTTTTCGTTATTTCCTCAACCACGTCACACCATGCACTCGCGACGTATCCCCAATCGAAACTGTTAAATTCCGGTAGAACTTCCATCGAATTATCTGATGGTGTACCGCAAGTACCATCGTTCGCACGATATTAAATACGCGACACAATTGGAAAAACAAAAAATATCCAGCAGCAATATGGTATCGCAAGTAAGAATACACCACGCGTACTTAATAATGTGAACGGACTTCTTTATCCCACTTCTGATGTTAGAAATTAATGTAATTAGGCAGAGTTTGGGGACGTTCTCTCGGTCAAGGTTCTGGGGTAAGTGCCAAGAGGTTCATCATGGTCCTCTTACCAGAAGGCATCCTCGCCTTCCCCACTCCGTGGCCAGATCCTTTAAGAACTACGTCTTTATCCTTTTAAAGCAACGCAACGTCGGGCTGCTTGCCTTTTCCAAACATTCCTATGTTCCCGTTCAAACAATCAACCCTATGGCGCCCGATGGCTTCGTGGCTTCGAGTCACCAGCCATCGACGGACACCCAGGTTGCCATTCATATAAACACCCTCTCAAGTTTCACGCAGGCTACGTCCCTATCGTAAATTGTCCTAAAGTAAAATAGCGACAGCTAATTGCCTTCGACGACCCTCAAAATACGTCGTCGCTAACATGTGGTAAACGGACGGTCCTCGGATCGAGTCCTCGGATCGATCGTGTTCACCTTCTGCAACCAGGAAGGGGGGGGGGGGGGGGGGGGGTTGGTTGCGGGGAAACGAAGCAGTTTTCTTCATATTCATTGTCGTTCGCGTTGTGAAACGGGAGCGCCCCGAAGAATGGGTAAAAGGTGAGAATAATGGCTCCCCGCGAAAAGTCTCCGGGAAATACCTGAAGCGTTCCCTTTTATTCGAAAGCGTGAACCCGCCCCACTTGTTCGTAGCCGGAGAACAATAAAATCGTGCAGCCAGGGGGATGATGTCGGGCCGTTACTTTGTCTTCGAAGACGATTCGCGGAGATAACGCAAAGTGGAGCGTGGCCTTGGCAGAGACATTGATGTATCTGGTGATTGCTAGCCAACTTTGAGAGGATCATTTCTTTGCACGTAGAAGGGAACTTGGGTTCTATTTTGATTGGATCGTCTGAACAATGTCGAAGATTTTTGTCGCAATAAAATTTGATTTATAATTGATATTTCCGTTTGGTCGCTTTTCCTAATTTTGAGTTTTGATACGTTAATTGTCATGATGAGGATCAATTGATCAATCTATCGTTCAAATTTGTTATTTTATTTCAGTACCATGAGTTTAGTGATATTTTGAATTTTATCTTTTATTATACTGGTTAATCGTCTGTCGGAGTAACTTAACCTTTTGACGGACGACTGACGTATATATACGCTCATAGGCGAGGCTTAAATAAATTTTTAAAAGGATATAATAAAAGATATAATAATTATCTACTGAATTGGCTCTATAGAGCTTTAAAGTGTTAATAATTAACACGCCTGTTATCAACGCTTTATTGGAAATTTTGTCCAAAATAACATAAAATATAATAATATAACTTCAGAGCGTACATACCGTTGTATACTATACTTCTTTTAGATTATACAACAGAATTTGATTTGTATCTATTTTAAAACTATCATCCATTACAAATCAATTTCTTATTTTCCCAACAAACTTCGTGTATTTATATTTCAAACTGGAACCTTCCTTAGAAAAGAGTTCCTGAAAAGATGCAGTGTGTTGCAATTTAGATAAAAATCCACCTAACAAATCTTGTATGTCAAGATATGTTTCTCCCTCCCACCATACTAGTTCAATATCTCTATCTCTGTTCAAGCCCCAATACATCATTAAATTCGCCTTCTTTGAACGCACAAGGAGCTACATTTGCACGCGATGCAACGATGCGCGGCCCGGTGCAGGGAAACTTCTCACAATGGCGTAACTTGGCCATTACTATCGCGTGCCCGTGCCTTGGTCATACCCTATCGCCTCCGTTTCACCCTTACCAAGATTCACCCCTCTCCCCATCCGATGTTCCATTATGCACGGCCCTGGCGCTGGGCAGACAAATGGGCAAGCGACGAGCGGCTTTTCGGTGCTGGCCCGTGGCACGCGTGCCTACATCTATAATATAAACTGGTGAACGAGGGCTCCGGAAAGGGTGCAAGTTTCTGCACGGGGGGCGCAGGTGACTCCGTTCGGGCGTAAATTCCCGTAATTAGAGTTGGGCCAATAACGAGCCTTGAGCGCAGTGTGCATTGGTCGTCGATGCGAGAACAACGACGATTAGGCGATTAGAAATGACCCAGTTGCCGAAACTTGTTTTAACACACTGGCGACCCCGGTGGGGTAATATTACGTTCGAGACTTTTTATGCTAGTTTAAATTTGGGTTTGTGCTCCAAGATGATTTCAGTGATTTCTAACCTTCTTTACCTTATCAAACCCTTTCCTTTTATACAATTTTGAGACTCTTTCTGTTTCGTATAAAAAATCTAGAAATCTTCTATTTTAGGATATTTGAACGTCTAATATATTAGAACGTCTGAGAAACGGTATCATAGGCAACCTGGGGCACGAATTGTCTTTTGTCAGCCTCACCGACGAGTTTTGACAGGCAATCCCGAAACGAAACTCCATTATTGTTAACGATTCTTCTCTCTTCCTACCACAGCATTATTATTATTTGTTAGGTTCGTTGGTGTTATTATTATTAGATTGTCTCGAAACAGTTTTTAATAAATTGATATCTCAACAATGTATTGTCCATCATTATCAATATCTTATTAATTCCGAAAGATTCGCCTTACATACCTACATCGCAGAATTGTACAGAATGTTGTAAAATTTTCTATTGTTCGGTCTATAATTTTTATTTGTTAAACTGGCAGGTGAATTCTATCGCAAATGATAAAAATGATTGTAAAAAATTAATTCGAAATGTGTGTATTGTAGAGGATTCTATAGAGAAGAAAATATGAATTTATATACCAATCTACTATTTTAAAGTTTAAGGATTTATCTAATTTCTTTTATTTTCGATCAGTGTTTGGTGACTTGTCGAATCAAACATTTTTTCCCCCGAATAAAATTCAGAAGACTCTTCAGCAAAAGTATCGAATGATCAGCACCTGCCAATCAACAACCAATTAACGAACAAAAAATCGCGAGACAAGGGGTTAATTTTCACAGGCACCTTCGTGACGCGCAACCGGAGCCCATCTCAAGAACACAAAGTGACCGTAGGAAAATTTGTACCGACACTTTCCACGAGAAAGCAGCGTTGCAACGCGGAAACCAGGTCAGACAAGACAAACGTTTGCACGAACAATTTTTTCCTCGTTCCACGACCGCTTCTGTAGCCGTGGCCACATCCTGCGCAACCACCCCCGTCGCCCCTGCGTCCTTTCATCGTGGAAAGGATGGAAAAATTGAAATTTTATTCCCTACCCTCGGCCACCTCTTAGCAGCCGCGGTCGACCGCGTAAACACGACCATTGTTCCATCGCGACGCGTATTTTCGGCGCGGCTGCCCTCCGCGGCCGACGAGAGCGTCACGACGCCTCGCAAATTACGCTCGACTATTTGCATCGTGACCCACTTGCCTCGAGGAATACGCTCCCGTTACTCGACACGGCATTTATTACTTCTTTCCTAGTTGTTAATTGTTTGTTACGGAAACAATCAAACGGGTTACGCCGCGCCGCCAGTTGCTTTCAACCTGTACAACTTCACCTCTATGGATATGTTTGAGGGTAGAGTGGATCGGAATGTACTTATCATTTTTAGTAACGGTTTAATCAATTTATTTCTTTTTATATTTAGGTATTCTTAAGATAATAGTTTTCCAAGTATATTTTCATTTTTCTTTTTTACAGTGTGTTTAAATTATACAAGTTAAGGTGTCTGCCTGTAGTGTTTTGACTTTTGAGCTTGATTATTAATTATAAATATCTTACTGATACGAAACGATATTATACCTATCAATAATATATATATACTGTCGACGTTACTCAAAATTAGATTACAATATGGCATAAGTAAGTTGTGAATATTTTAAAGAATTTTTGTTAGCAATTATATAAATAAAATGCGAGTAAAGGTTTTATTTCCAATCACTTGGGGAAAGAAAATAATTTATTCAAGATTCACAGTCCGGATATAAGTAATGTCAAATAAATTTCATGAACAACTTTCTTAATTTTGATTGCAGAAATGTGTTAACAAAGTGATTTATTATTGTAACTTGATATTACAGGTGTCCTCTTTTATGTTAATCTTATATTTCCCTAATCATGTACATATTAAGGAAGAACTTTAGGATTTACACAGTCATGGTTACATTTAAACATATGAATTGATATTCTGATGTCAGTTTAAAACAGTTTGTCCTATTTTAGAAAATCATTTTAAATCTCTAATCCGTATAAAAATCTCCCATGTAGTTCCAAGACATATATACAATAAAATAATAAAAAATACTTTAACACACAAATACGATATTAAAATAATTCACAAATGACACAGAGGGAGGAAAAAAATTGAAATAATCAACGTACGTTGCCTCTGAAATTCTTCGAAAAATAATTTACAGGTAACATTTATTCTGAGAGAATCAACGTCGTACAACGCAGTACTGTCAAACCATTTGTTTCTCTATGTATCTTGTTAACCATAAACTCTTTATTTTTTGCAAGACACTTTTATTCGTTTCCAACAAAGCTCGTCAAACACAAAGAATCAGAGAGCTGGATAAAAATTAGCTTTCATTATTTCCGCGCGAAGACGTGCGCAAAAAAAAAATCATTTTTTAATTAAATGAAAATCTGAAGGTTGAAAGAAACCTAACACGCGAAGCAACGGGGTTGATATAATATAATAGAAACGTTCAAAAAGAAACTGGGGTAGGGAATAACATTTCTTTTTTTTCTTTTCGCTTAGATTTATCCAGTTAATTATCCCGCTTTTGTTTCGACGCGATTACAGTTCGACTTCCTCCCCCTCTCTCCTTCACTCCCTTTCGCGAAAGATAAATAATTCTGCGAATAATTCCGTGTGCTTTTGTACTGTCGGGGGAAGAACACGCACTGGTCGACATGAGAGTAATGAAAATACAGGAAATTATAACTCAAATAAAACTGGGTCATGCGAAATACGCGCGTGCATGGTTCCTTTTGTTTCTTCCATTTTTGTTCACCGTTTACGGTTGCCCATGCGAGTCGCAAGCATAAAATTAAAAGAATTAAAATATGCAGTTGAAAGAAATTCCTCTAAAAGATTTTATATTCACGGATATTACTTGAATTATTCTCGGTAAAAATGAATGTACGTGGTTAAACTCGTTAGATCGTTGAAATCGTAACGAAGAATTATATTCGATTTACTAGTGAATTGATGATTTTTCAGAGATATTACAACATTTTTTGAATGTCTTTGGGTTACGCAAATTTTATAATATGAATTAATACAATTAAAATTATTTTAAGCCCATGATAAACAAATATTTTTAATTATCTACCTTGCAGGGTGGAGCAAAATTATTGATCCAAATGAAGCCAAAGAAATAATCCTACTTCAAAGTTTATTAACGATTGAAAAATTATATAAATGACCAAATGTAATGATTAATATCGTTAGCGTGTATTATTAGCCATACACAAAGAACAATGATTGATAATACATTTTGATTAACTGTTAAGTTAACGGAAGAATAATTGCAATTATCATCTACATCGTCATAAATAAATTTTTTCAAAAATATTTTGAAAATTTTGCAAACATTTATTCTCCAAAACAAAACCAATGATGTAAATTTGTCTGATTCGGTTTTTAGCGTATTTCGAGTATAATGAATAGTATTTCTATTATATGTATAACCAAAGAGTATAAATTTCCACAAACGAAAAATGATTCCCCAACACGAAAAGAAATGGGAACGAAATAAATTTTCAAATAACCAAAAGTCTCTCAATTAATTGAAAAATGTTAAAGGAGCGTGTCGATGATGTTGGAGAAAACAAAAGCAGAAGACCGTGAATCGAGCGGGTCTTCAAGAATTCCTAATTAATTCCCGTGGTTAATTGGACGGAAATGAAGATTAAAAAGTTCGTTGGTTCGTTAACAAGAGACAAGGCAGAAAAGAAACAGGTAGGGACAGGGGATTGGGAAGGTTGAAGGGCAGCTAAGGAAAGAACACCGGAATTGAGACAGTGGGACTGAAGGTTGGCCGCCTAGTTTCGAAGGTAAATTGGCAATTTAACAAATTTCCTAAGTTACCCCATGGAATTCTGCTACGCGAGTAACTGTAGGAACACATATAATACACACAAGTTCTTTTGCACTGCGACCTGTACGTTCGTTTTAGAAACTGATACTTGAGAATAATAAACCTGTTGATCAGGTGAATTTTTAATCACTGAAAAATCATTCTAACTAGAAGAATAAGTAAATGTAAATAAATCCATTCTGCCTGCAATAAAAAATGTAAGTAGAGATGCATTTCAAGGTGGCTGTACTTAAAAATTTTCATTTCAACTTTCGCAGCTGCTTTATTAGAAAAGACAGAGATCTTTTTATAATAATTGATGCATTTTGGTCAATTACATTCGCTCTATATTCGGTAATGTTGGGGGTAAATACTTTGAGACCTCATTCAAATCTTATTAAACATTTTTAAATAAAATTTCGATATCCTTTAGTGCCACTTTTTTATTCTGAATTTGTCGAAAGCTTATTAATCACCTTGTACGTGTTGCATCTCAAATTATTCGACTGGAAAGAATACGATCATGATAAGATCGAATAAAAAATCTCGATTAAAATTTTCATCATACCGGAAAAGCTTAGGTCGTGTAACAAGATCTGAATGGCTGAGCGAGCGAGGTTTTCCTCGCGCGGTGTTTAGAAAACGCTCCGTCTACGGGCGGGTCGTGATTCGTTACTAAATTATTCAGTGGCTGGATACACAAGGTACTTGGATTCCTGTAAGACACACGAGATTAACGCGATCTGAGATATCTAGTTGCACAAAGAGAATGCGACCAACGTTGAAATTCAACGTGGTGGCCTCTCGTGTTTGCGAGTAATTCGTTCGCGTTTAACTTGCCGCCCCGAAGCGACAAATTTTCACCAAGGAAAAAAGATCCTCGACGAACAAATTTTACCCTGGAATCTCCAACGACTGATGTAGTGTTCAACATTATATATTGTCTCGAGTATAATTTAAATCTTGGAACGTGTACTTGTATGTACATACACGTAATCGGGAAATAAATGTTTAGGTACAAATAAAATTGTATTCACGATAAAGGTACCTATAGTATTTCGAGGTATCTAAATTTCTAAAAACGAAAAATAAAATATAAGAAATATAAAACTTTGGAGTACCGATTTCATATTATAGAAAAAATGTAAAATAGTATAATAATTGAGAATATAATGTAATATAATGATTATAGAGATTAAACAGTATTATTAGATTCTGAATAATTGCAATTTCAGTGTTGCAGCCCACGTATAACCATTTGCACATCAACATTTACCGTGTTAATGAAATAATTATGAAAAATGAATAATCAGTCTGTGATAGCCAGCCATTTTGTCAATGTTAAACATTCTCTGTCCAAACATTTTTCGATGCCTCGGTTTTCATTCATAGGTATCGTTTGATTATTTTTATACGTTCCAGTTTCTATAGTTCTTAATTTTTCTACTCTTTCTTAAAATCCGGCATTTCTGTTTCTATTTTTATTATTCACTGGAATAAAGAATGTATTTTTTGCAAAATAAAGTGTGTAATTAACTCTTCAAAAATCAAAATTGAAATCTTTCAAATTTCTCCTTAGAGAATTATTTGTTAAAATTCAATACCATTTTTCAATCAACACTTTTCTGTCACAGTTGTATATTATTTTTTTTCTTTCTCTGCGGTAAAATTTGGATGTTTTTGAAATAAAATACGTGAAAATATTGCAAATGTAATTGACAGTCTTTATGATCTCTTACAACACTATTTTATCTAACAATTATGAAATAAAATTAGAACAAGTACCTTCAATATTTTAAAAGCACCATGAAATGGCACAGTTGACAAATTAAGACATTTAAATGAACGTATCATAAATAATCCTTACCAAACTGTGCCATGATACATACAGTCCGTTTCTACTGTGACAGTCCACGTGTTAATGATTCATATTAAACCCTGACGTATCACACGTGTCTATTTCTGCTGTGCCATTCAATTTGTGATTTCTTACTCTATACACCTATCGAATAACCACATTTTTAACGTTAATTAAATATAGTAAATTGTGTTAAAACTGAATATTTAAACATATTTATGAATATTGAATCACAAATTGAATATTGACTTATTTAATTAGAGATTCCTGTGATTTATTTAATTAGAGATTCATAAAAAGAACTTTAGAAATTCATCAGATGCCTAAATTATGGTAAGACAGAAAAACGTCCCGAATATATACCATAAAATATTTATCACGGGCCTAAATGAACCCAGATACCGTGGATCAACACGTTCACTACCACTTTACTCATACGTGGACGACATTTGAATTTTGACAGAAACCCATAAGCCCATATTCTAAACAATTCTCTTACTCACCCGATTAAAAATACTATCAATAATTGCTTAGAATTATAGAACACAGATATACCGAAATATTCCGAAAATAGTGAAGAAAAATGGTTTCCAATGGTCCCATCATGGTAACCACCATGTCAAATTATATTCATTTTTGAAAATAAACGAAGAATACAAAATTTCCTAGTACCAAGAAAACATCACGAGCTTATATTGGACAATCAAATGTAACCCATCATGATTTGATAGTGTATTCTACAAAAGACATAAAAGTCGCTTTATCAGAATCATAAACGTTCCTCGGTTCGTTCGGCGATTCATCGGGCCGACAGGCAGCCGCAATAAAGCAAGTTAACGATCAAGCGATTGTTATATATATAATTAGAGAAGGGGCCAGTTTCATCGGCAATGAACCAATGAGATCGAGAAAGACAGAACGAGAGCTTGCGCAGCTGTTTCGCATAAGTCTTTCGAGGAAGAATAATATCTTGGCTGGTCTGTGACGTTCGGTCGCTGCCTCCTTGGTAAGAGCTGCTTTGCTTGCTCTAACTCACTTGGAAAGTCTGCTGCTGACCATCTAACCACAAACCAACGGCCCACTTTTTCGTTTTTCTGCACACGGTTCACAATGATTAAGCCTTGGGTGCACGCGTTGACTTTTTAAATTTAAAGGTTCGTTTGAAACGCTCGTATACCACGTGAAAAATGTTATACAAGTAGAAGGTGTTTATGGTGAATACTTCGGGACTCGTGATTTTTTAAACCAATTATCTGGTAATATTTCTTAGAAACAATTGAGATATAATTTATATTTATCACAAACTGTATACTTAATGTTAGTAGAGTAATGCGACTATTATTCATATGGTTGCCTTTAAATTGATACATCAGCTATTACTTATGTCATATTGAATAAATTGACACGTCAAAAAATTATGTTACTGTTTTAGGGTTTAGAATATTATGTAATTTTTAAGTATAAACAGTGGTGTGAGTACTTTAAATTATTTTTCTAAGACCTTTGACAGAAAAATTGACAGATCTAAAATAATATATTATCTTTGAAAAGAATATCATTAAATAAGAAAAATTCATCTAATTGGCACTGTTGCCCCGTGAATGCTTAGTAAAAATATTACTTATAGATCATTATCTCGGGGTTAAAATAATATTCTTATTTCTTGAAGAAGACAGAAACGGTGTAGCAGGTTGATTTATCCAGACGATAAAAGCCGAGGAAAATTGTGAAATCTAAATGACAATAAAGCGTTCATTCCCTGAGAACGATGAAAACTTAATGACCCACTTCGTATCGTCAGTCCAAAACGTAATGACACTTTACTGAAATGCATGAAAGGAACCTTTTAGTGGATATTAACGTGACGAATGCCTCCTCCGTACGTTTCTCAAGGAGGCCATAAAGACCGATGTTTACGGCTTCCTTGAAAAACGCGTGTCCTCGATTCAAACATTCAAAGCGCGCGCACGGAGTGCAATTTAAAGCCGGGTAGGAATAAGTTGACACGTTTGAAATAGCTTAACGAGAATTGGAGCGGATTCGAGTGAGTTTGAACGTGCCGAAGTGAGCGGGCGAACGAACTGGAGCAGGAGTGAACAACTTGCAGCGAATCGAAGCGTGTCGGGGTGGCACCGGGCGATTTCGAACGACTATACTTTTCTGTTATTATTGTGCTCTTTTATATGGTAGTTATTCCATCGGGCGGGGTGACCGTTTTGAAGGCGAAGAAAGCAATGCAGACAAAACTGTTATCGTTTCATTTTACAATACTGAAATTATTCTCTATAGAATGAAACGACTGGCAAAGAGTATGTGAGAATTGAAACGGAAGTGTGTAAAATACAAGGAATACGAGTATTACATGTAAACTGCATATACAGTCATACTAGAGAAATTAAATAAATATAATTTTTAGATTGTCACATATCAAACGATCGAAAGTCCGAGATAAAAGTATTGCCAAATGACACTTAATGAAATTAAAGCTCAAAGTTTACAGAAATTTACTGCGTATGTATCTCATCTATATTCTTAACACAAAATCGCTGCTTGCCAGTTATAATGAACGATGACAAATTTTGAAACACCGAAATTTAATGACATAAAAGTATCATAAAATGGAACTCATGATACGTCAAATTGAAGCTTAAAATTTACAGAAAATAATTATATAAACGTTCCATCGATATTGTAACAATTAATTGCAGTATCGTTATACAAATTGGATAGTACGTTGTTGGACAATTCTAATCTATAAATTGCCTAATACATTGTTCTAAGTAAAGGCCAACCGTTTTTTATGAAAAATATTAATAAAGCGTTTACACTATCATTTGTATCAAACTATAAACTACCAATTTACGTACCGTGAGTGTTGCTTTACGATACTTCTATGTCATGAAACTATCTCAGACTTCATATACTTCGAAACTAATCATTGTTCAGTATAATTATCAACCTGCCATTTTATATTAAGAACATTGATGAAGCACTGATGCAGTCATTTTCACCGAACTTCCAGCTTTAAATAATTGATATACCGCAAGTACCATTTTGCCAAACTTTTATGTCATGAAATTACAAGAAACTTCCGATTCCAAAAATCTTTACCACCCACTATGCCTCAAAATTCGAAGCAAACAATTTGACATAATTTATACGATGATTCGATCTTTCTTCCCTCTCGAAAAACAACGAAAGAAACATTGCAAGCAAAATCACTGGACCGACATAAACTCAACGTTTGCCAGCTTCCTCTCGATATATCGTTAGCGTTCGCGAGACGAGGCTGATTCTCATGAACGACTCGCGAAAATGCTACTATCCGTTTCTGGAAAAATTAATTAGAAAAATCTGCGCGTGTCTTTCATTCCGGCGTCGCGTCGTTTGCCTTTCCCGCAGGAAAGTGACGGGGATCGGCAAGGGAGGAGAAAAGAGAGACAGAAAGAAGGAACCGCTGCTCCTCGAGCGTATCGTTCACGGTCTCTTTCTTTATTCCTCTTTCGTCGTCGCTCTTTTCCTTCAAACGAGGCCGATCGTCCCAAGAGGAACGGAAATCCTTAATTGAAAGCGTCCTCGAGCGGCAGCGACTTTTATAATTCCCCGGTTGATGATTAAAATTAAAAGTCCTGGCCGTGTCAGAGGCAGGAAATCGTTGCGCTGGAAATAAAAAAGGGGGGAAAAAAAGGACAGAAAAGGAAAGCGAAAAGAAAGGAAAATCAGAGCGAGAACCGATCGTTCATCCATCGTTGGACCTGGTAAAAGCACAGGACAGATATGCGCCGTCTTTTTAAGGCTCCTTTTTCTTCGCCTTTGATCGGTTCCCCGTTGGCTTCATCGTTCGACGAAGTTCTGATTTCTTTTCCTTTCTTCTTCCTTGACCAGACAATTAGTACCCCCGCGTGCTGACGAACCGGATTTATTTCGAAAAGTATGGTTAAACGCGTGACTAATATTTTAACTAGACTTTTAAAATAAAAAAGAACATTTCAAACCCTCTCCCTTTCAATATATTACAGTTTAAGACTTTCTTTTATAGCTTTGTTTAACTGGCAATGTGACAAAATTGAGAAATATACATTTGTTAGAAAGTCGATTAAAAACGCGAAATCTTGAACAGTGAATAGCTTTCAGTTTCACAAAAGATTTAATTAATACAAGTAAAGCGACGCAACTTTGATTGAAACTAAACATAATAATTTTGAAACACCCAGCTACGCTTTTACCATCACAATATTTTTTTTTAATAATAAAACTACAGATATTTTCGAATATTTTCATTCAATACCAACTGTGAGCGCAGCATTAATTAAAGAATCGGAGCTAAAAGGATACTGTTACATCGAGATTTGGTGAGATTGGAAAGAAAAAAGAAAATTATTTAAAAAATAGACCGCACAGTCCCATTCAAACATTCGATTCTCGTTCGCGTTATCTATTTCTTTCTGGTAATGAAAAAATATGAAACACCCGCAAAGTTTCCCGTAGATTAAAGCGGATACGATGTAAAACTCCATTCACCAAGATAACAAACACAAGTCATACGAGAAAAGAAATTATTTCACCCGTTTAATCGTCTAAAAAGATTTATGAACAAGCCAGAATGGAAAACTGATAATCTCAAAAAAGATCGCGGACAAAAGACTCCGTCCCTCGTCCCATCGAAACCATCGTTGACTTCCAAAGTTTTCAGTAGGGGATGGCAACAGCATCGTCACGTCTGAACAGCCCTCGATCCTCCTCGCGCCAGACGCTGAGAGGGGTGGAAGTTCCACGATGGTCATAGTTCCACGGATGCAACGAGACAAGCGGCCCAAAAGACATCCATCTCCCATGACAATCTCTTTTTGCATCTCCCGAGTTGCATCCCCCGACCGCACCCTCCCATCCTTCTCCTCCTCGATTCGTCGCATTTATCATCGGTCGATTAATTTATGCCAAGATTCCGCACTCTCCGTCTTCGTACCGGCTTTCCAGACGACAGTCAGCCTCAGAACCTGCTGCGCTGTCTGTTGCACGAATATTCCAACTGGAAGCTGTTCGACGCTAGAAGCTAATGGCAGGAAGAGGATCCGGGAGGGGGGCTTGTGGTCGGTGATATCTCGTGAAAGAGACGCGCGAGGAGCGTGCATTTGCGGTGTACGAAAACGCTTCTGCACGCGGCACGCTAATGCCGCCCGCGACTACGAGCGCAGTTAGCGAACAGCTTTTGTCACCATTGTGTCCATGGTAAGTAGTTTTGGATGCATTGTCTGAAAATGAGCGACAGGCAGTGGGGAGGGGAGGAGGAGGCAGATTTCTGGTTTGCTCGCGTTGTCAGCGACTCGGGGAAAATTCTTAGATCGTACTGTAAATTCCTGCCGTTTTTCACGTTGATATTCTCAGCATAATACTGAATTTATTTTTGAGAACTAAGAATTAATCTTCGATTTCCGTAACTTTTCAACCATTTTCCGAGCAGTGAAAATATATATTTCCTATTCTGATTATGTTGTTCTAATTTTGTTTGTTTAATGTTAAATGTGTCTTAGTATCCTTCTAAATATTTCCCACGTTTCGTAATAAATTTTCCTTCATTTCTGTTTTCAAAAATAGAAATTATACATTTTTTATATTTAACGAAGGAGCAATATATTTATTAATCGTACCTTATTGAATCGTTATACAACTGCAAATTTACACCCTTACGTACCCTGAAATATATGCTCCAAATTATTTTCAAAAACAACCCCTTTCAATCTCCGGACAGAAGACCAAACATCAAAGAGCACTCGAAGCTGATGGACAAACGAATTGCACAACGATAATAAGTTCTATTCGACGAACGATGAAGAGGGAATATATTGCGGAAAAGGGAACATTCGATGACAGAAGAGGATGAGAGAAAGAACAAGCGAAACAGGCAAAAACGATGCAAGGGGTGCAACGGGAAATTTGCACAAAGGTAGGCGGGTTCTTTGAAATTTATTCGTAAAATTAATACGTCGACGCGCCGCGCCGCGCCGATCAAATTGATACATTGTAATTTCGCGCCTTTTCAAGCAACAAGTCGTCGGGGTGATTGGCGAAAGCTTTGCGTGCACGCGGACCGACATAATTGCTTTTGAAGTATAATCAAAGCGGCGAAATTGCGCCTCGATAAAATTCGCATGACAGCCGATGAACGGCGAAACGACGGCACCGAATTTTGCAAACCACTTCAATCCTGTTAGGCTGCAAACACACCGTAAAAGGATAAATGGCGTATGTGTGGCGACGCGTGTGACCAAATAAACGCGCACACCAGCCTGCCCCGGTGTTCACAATACGCGTGTGAAACTGGTAAATCGCGTTGGATAAAAATATTGCTGAATTTCGTCCACATTTTCAAACTTTTTAGGGGTTAATTGTAGATTATATTAATTACGAAGGATTTTATGTGCTTTGGAACAATTTTGTTCAAATTCACTCCCCGTATCATCCCTGGGTGACACTTGAATTTTCATAAAAAATTGTCACCTAGATTATTAGCCATCTTATTATTTATTTGATTGAAAATATCACTGTTGGATACTAACAATTATAAGTACCTAATAGAAATAATGAAATATTGTGGAAATAATAATAAGTTAAAAACTTGTCAAAGTTAATTTCAACTTTTTTAATGGAATTTGACATTCTGTAAACCAGAAATTCCCAATCAGGGGAAATTTAATAATTTTTAGAAATAATGCTTTTTTTAATCCCATCGTAAAGTTTTGTAACATAACACGAAAAAATTTAATTCCCAAATTTCATTCGAATTTTTCATTCAAATTTTACTTCTTTGCTTCTAATTTTAAATTCAACAGTTTAGAATATATTTAACGAAAGAATTGTATTATTGTATTCTGTGTTACAACATTATAGTCTAACACATTTATTAATCTATTTTGTCAGATACAAATCGTCGTGAAGCGCTATCTGAGTTGCGCTCAATTGCTTGGCGGAACAATAGAACGAATTATGAAAAGACGGGACGATAAGTCAATGTTGCAATATTCGAGGTTCTTATCTGTGTTGAAGGGACGCGGACAATCGAATATTTTCGCGGTGAATCAAATTTCTGGCAACGGCCACGGTACACATCCTCAAAATACATCCGCCGATCCCCTTGATTTATGTCGAAACTAATCGGGTTGCTTAAAATTACAGCAAACCACTTGGAATTTGCTGGGGCAAGATAAATGATGCGAAACTGAGTGGGTCGCTTAAATCCTCTTAATTAATTCGAGGTAAATCCTGCACGCTTGTTTTCCTATCAAATTTAACCGTTTCCCTTGCCGAACAAATGATTCGTCTCGTTTGAGTAACCTGAAACTCTTTATTCGTTCAATCGTAAAAATCTACGGTCGCAGTACAAAGTACTAAGTAACGACATTACAATTGGACCACAGGATGTTAGTCTTTTCGAGGAATTAGAAGAATTAAATTTTCTAAACGAAACTTTTCTTTTCTTGTTAAAATAAATAATAATTATCGTGTTAATTGGCAAATAATGGGTGTAATTGTTAGAGAATTTGCTGTTTATAAAGGCTGCAAATTGGAGCTTCGTTCGTTCGTTGATGCTCGCTGTGAAACATGCATCGTACTACTTGTAGCGCATGCGTTTTCCCAGTTGAAACTTTGAAAAACGAATCGATATATGAGCACTCTGCTACGTGATACGATCAATTTTTGAAAAAAAAAAAAAAGGAAAACAAGCACGCACACGCCATTGCTCGTTTTTCCACCATTTTTCCTTGTTGAGTCTTGCTCGTGCCACGTGTTTTTCAGAATCATCGAGGAAGCTGCTCATTTATATGAAAATATGAAATTACATTTTCTTTATGTTCATCAAATGTTAAACTTTCTGATAAACGATTGGAAATTAATCTGGTAAAATTCCTGAAAAGTTGATAACGAGTTTTAGAAATTGATTATAGGCATTTTATTTTGAATTTTCCATGTATATAAAGAAAGTAAAAATATTTACTTATGTACAATTTCCAGTCATTACAAATTTCACCGAAATTGCATTTTATCTCTCACAAGTCTATTAATAGGCTTTAATTGATTATTGACTTAAAATCCATGCACAGACCTTCAATTATTGTTAATCAATTTATAATTCAATTGGATTTATGAAAGTTAGGTGTGTTACACATAACAGAAAAATTAAAAATAATGGTACATTCCCTTAATCCTTAGCAATTTAGTTATAAACTGATAATGCTTATACTTTCCACATTTAAGTAAATAATGTGTTAATACATATTTGCAGTGGCGAATTAATTACTCTTATTAGTCTACATTTGCCCGCGGTACTAAGCTAATTTTTAAGCTATCTCCACTAATCGACTTCATTTATTAAGTTTTCCTAATAAAATCAAAAAAGAATCATTCAAACCAGCCAAAATAATTTTGACAGAAGGCTATTTAAATAAAACGGTAAACTGAATGTTTGTAAGGTTAATAATATTAATTAGTACAGAAAATATATCAACGATGATTAATTTTGAACAGGAGCTTTGGAATATTAAAAAAAAAAAAAATACTTGACATTGGCTGTATATTTTCACTAACTACGATACCTCTTATCTGCAGATTACTGCAATATTAATTGTCAAAAAAAATAGAGGAATTCAAGAAACATGTGATGAAATTAAGCCATAACTTGCAGATGTGTTTTGAGAGGTTGTGTAAAAAGAATTCTGATGGTCATTAACACGATATTTCAGAGATAATTAAAGGATTACAATACAATATACAAGCAAAAACTTTGCGAAATCTTGGAATTCAAATTTGTTTCGTTTACAAAAAAAACTTCCAAAAGCTATTGTTGAAAAACCCTCAACCGTGTTCGCGTAGGAGCGCGCGCGCTCTGAAATTCGAAGTTTGAAAGACGAATCGATACATGGAGGGGCTGCGTTACCGTAGCGAAGGGCATCACTCTACTACGACCCAATGGCACCGCGAGCGTTCTCCCAAACCCCCGCACACCCCTCTTTCGCTCCTTCCGTTCAGCCCTTCCAAACCTTCGCTCCACCCTTTCCCTTCGTCGCTGTACCAACGGTTACGAGTTTTCCAGCCTCGCGACTCGACGAATCGGCACGCTCGGCGTAGCATAGAAAAGTGTCCCGTTGCTCTCGACAACGTCCAATTAACGTAATTTCAAAACGATAGGCGCGTCGATCAGATTGTAACCACTTTCGTCGAATCGCACCAACGACGTTCACGCTCGTCTGACAGCGGCGAGGACTCGAACAAATAAAATCCTTCATAATTTTTACTGAATTTCAAAAATTTCAACATCATTAATAGTGATTAATCTGTCCAAGATTTCTCTTTTTCAATTTTCAAAAATATTATCTAGGTCTCCTTTGAATTTACAGTTGATTTTAAATAGAGCAAAAGATATCGATGTGATTTCTGGAAGATCGGTGATATTCAGCTTAGGATTTCATTCAAATGTTTAAGAAGCGTCTCTTTTTAAATAAAACCCTTAGTTATGCCTATTTTGATCGGAGTATCAAGCTGACAACGTGATCCGCACCGAAGATTCTAAGAATCCTCCAACAAAGTCGAAAATCAAGTACAAAACCGCGATTACGTCCTTGAACACAACTAGGGCGGAACCTCTAAATGCGGTTAAAGTTTGAGCACGGTCCTCTTCAGTCACCGGTAACCGTACCGCTATTTCAGCTGCAATTCCCAGAACTTTCGAAGCAATTTACGCGCGTACCCGAGCCGCGAGCAGCGTGTAACGGCCGATTTATCGTGAAAAACGTGTACAAGACACGCGACGATCTCTGCCCCGTCGCTACACACGTGTGTCACCTACAATATCTCGAGAAGTTGGTTGCACGCGACGCAATTAACGCCTCTAGGTTAATTAATAGACGGGCGGCGGAGAAAGGAGGCCCGTAGCCGTATCCAAAGGCGGCGCAGCAGACATTAAGCAAACGAACGTAAACTCTCACGCAAGGCTGATACGGTTACACGGCACGTACGTGTACAGTACGTACGAGAGGGTCGGACACGGGTGCTGGGTTGTCGAGAGGAGAAAGGAGACGATCCCTCCTCCTCTCCGAGCTATCCGTAATCACCCAACCGTCTCCGTGGAGCGTACGAAGTTAAATGTAAAATTGGCCTCGTTAATTTCGCCGTATGACGAATACAATCCCGCCCGGCTCGTTACGAGGAAACTAATTAGACCTCGAGGAGGACAGCCGGCTGCCTTTGCACGGTTCTACTCGTCTCCGCTCGTCTTTGGCTTCTCGCGATGCGCCACGCTTATCTTTGAGCTGGTTCCAGCTGCAGGCGGATCGGGGTATCTTAAACCGACGTGCACAAATAATATTATTCACCGGGAAACTTCTGTTACCTATCCCAACGGTTTAAACTGTTCGCTTCGAGCGGAGCCCGCGTTACAGAGAGGATGCATTGTGTTTTTCGTAGGAGATATGGTGCTCAAAGGTGGTTTCTGAGGAACCGGGACCTCGCAAGAAGGTTTTGAAGACACAGTTTCGGTTTTCCTGTATCGATTGATAATCACATGGCGTGTCTAAGAAGAAATTATGTTAATTTTCTTTTCCACGGGATAGATATTCAATGCTACAGCGTGAACGAAATTTTCTTTCTTCAGGTTTTGACAGGATCTTAACCTGTCAGTAGATTTTTTATTAAAAAACTAGTTACCCTGATCAAACACTATTTTTCATATTCTTCAAGATTTAAACATCTATCAAAAAGATTCGTTTGGACACCTTGAAGACCGTGTGAAACAGTGTCATATCAATTTGAAACACGAATACAAAAAATAACTGTTCAGAATTTTCCAAGTAGGTTAAATTTTGTTTGACATATCTTTCTTTTATGAATTCATAATCTTCAACAGAAAATAAGCTGATAATTTGAAAATACTGCAATAAATATTTCCAAAACTATAATTCAGGTTTTCTTAGCACTTCGCATCGTAACGGTTTAAACCACTTCCAAAAAATAATGATTAAGAATTCTTTGTTTCAATAGAAATATTTTTGCAAACGTTTTGATCTGATATTTATATCAAGTATGGAAACTTAAACAACAAATTATCTTCGTAGTTTATTAATAATACGCGATAACAGTATAGATAATGCTCAGTACGTTAAATGCATGGTTTGTCTGACCATATACGTACATATACTACTTACTCCCTGCGTCCACTTACTAGCAATCTCTTTCTGCAAATAATATCTCATCGTACCATTTTATCCTTTTCAATTGTACCGTTATTGAGGAAATTTTTGCGATTATAAATGATATCTCTGTTCCACAAAGCGTTCGGTATTTTAAGAACGGCAATAAAACGAGAACGATTTTTATGGAACGCGTACGCAGTCATTTATTACGGACCACTAAAAAAAATTTGAATCAGAAGAATAAAATAAGAATACGATTTCTCGGATGCCACCACTATTCGGGTTTCAGTGTCATATTACAGTGACTCAGTGCCGACGGAAATAGAACGATATTTGCTAAACAAAAGAGCAAAACAAGCTTTACGACGAACAATAAATGCCCGCCAACCCGAGCAACGTTTGCTGTTTCGTCGAAAATTTAAAAACCGTCCGGCTGGATCGTTTCTTTGATTAACGATTTAATATTTCAGCGTTGTCCCGTCGCGATTCCCTGCAAATGGCTGCTTAATAATCAAGACAGAAGAGGTAGGACGGCAAAACGTTAGAAAGTTAGACCCCGTAATCATCTGAATGGCACTTGCCGGTACACAAAGTTAAATACAAAATTAGCCTCATTAATGCTGCCACGAAAGAAGCGCGGATCTCCTTCCTCGTTAGTGTGAAACTAATTAGACTGCCTTCTATGGCGGACGGACATCTTTCGCTGCCGTTTTCAGATATGTTTCAGACGGACGGCCCGTTAATTCGCGCTTTACGGAAGCGACGGAATAAGTAACAGATGGGGATAAACGGGAAACGTGAGGTTCAAGGATCGACTAACCGATCGACATTGTAGAATTTCACGAGTATCTTTGGCCCAAGAAATTATACATTTTTGTTTCTACACTACAAAATTTGAAAGCAAAATATGGAGTACGTGAAATATTTTGCTTTAAAGCTATTTAAATTCAATTACAAAATGATTAAAAAATCACCAGAAATATGCCACAAAAGTATAGAACATTATTATTTACTAAAATTTTTACGTTTTATTATTGAAGGTAGGAATAAAGGGTATAATCTTCAAAGTTGTAAAGATTATACAGATTTTATTATAATTATAAAGACTATATAAATTACTGAAGGTGAAAATTCGAATATTCAATTATTAGCAAAGTAGGGGAAAAAATTCGATATTATATTAAATTTTCTTTAGACTTCCAAGAACGGAAGTACAGGTTTCAATCAAATTTCAACATTGGAGATCGTTGGTCATCAAGTCGACGAGAGTCAGCGGTCCGTTCTCGAGAGTGGGCGCCAATGGTGATTTTGAAAAATCGCGTAATTGGCGTCAAAGGGATCCGATAACACGGGCCTGGCTGCCTGCCAACGGATAAGGAGACCACTCAAGAAGCTAGGATCCGGAAGGGAAAGGGTTCCATAGAAATAAGAGGCTTAAAGAGCGAACGGGAAAGGTGAGATGGGGACAACGTTTGGCATCACAATATTGTTATTCCTGATTTTCCAGAAATACTTGAATATTCCAAAAACGTTTTATAATATTAATACGAATAAATATTCTATATAGAAATTACACTTGTCTGTGCGTCCCTACTTATTAGAATCTGAGCAACCTTCAACGCTTATTGAAGATACAATATTTATGTTATTAATGAAGTGTTATATGGAATTTCATATTTTTTAATTTACTAATCGATACAGTTTATTAGTCTTCATGAAATAGTATAGTACATGGGAAATTTATATTTAAAAACTACTGATTCAGGATTACAAAGTAATATTATTAATACAATAGTATTGTATTAATACTGTAATAGTACTGATCGTTTTTTTTTATATATATATTTTTGGGCACATCATTTTTTAATCTTATCGTTACGAAGGACACACAAGTATGTAAAAAATTTATTTCTTAAGTTTTCAAGTATTTAAAAATATATTATTTCGAAACTTCTAAGTTTCCAAGAATATAGTTTTCCTTTTCTTAATTTCTGTTTAAAAAAGAATATACTTCCAGCCAGAGCAAATCAGTCACAGGGAGTCATGTAACAGAATCTAAAGTTTTTCGATCCTAATTAGCAAAAGCAGACAGGTTAATATTTTATTTGTATACTTATTACTTACCATTTTAATATTCATCGATATCAGTATATTTAATACTATTTATTTAACAAACTTTAAGAAATCCTAATGTGAATTTTGCATATTATACAGAAATCCGAAGTTGTATTTGCGACCGCTGTCTCGTATTATCTACTGGATGATAGTTGAATAAAGTACACCTTAACGAAAGGGTTAAACTCACGAAACCCAACATCCAAACATCCCAATTCGAATCATCTCATTGCCACATCGTCTTCAACCGCCTTTTCTCTTATTTCGACGGGTGGAAGTAATTTTTCTCACCATAACCAACCCCGGTATTATCTGTCCTCGTGCAATTTGCACACCCACTCGAGCAATCACCACGGACGGTTCTCTCTTTCGGTGTGCGTGTGCTTCCTTTTTCCTCGATTCTCCCACCGTTGGATACACGACGAACAAAACCATCCTCTTGCACGACCTGTTCTTCTGCCCTCCCTCCCATCCTCCTACTTTCCGCGTCAAGCCTCGGCAAATGCTGCAAGATAAACTGCGAACTCGAGAATTCGGTGCACTCGCGACCGCCCCTTTGTATTTTCACCCTCCGGGCCGGGGTGTACACGCGAAGAAGGAGAACCGTGAATACACATTACAAAGCCAGAATCGTGCAAACACAGTCGCACGATAATTGCAGCGTTTACGTCAGCTATTCGCGTTTCAAGGGTTAGAAAAGTTTTCCGAGGGGCGCACATTTGACTCCACCTTTCCGATCGGAATTGGGCAAGATCGTTTGATCTTTCATCGGTCGCGGAGATCGCGGGCTCGTCGGAATCCTTTCTCAGGTACGGCCGGAGTTTCGTATTTATTGCCAGTGAACTTTGCCAGTCGTGCGTTGTTCCAGAGGGTCGTTTGGATGGATTTTCACGAAACCAAGACGGATGGAGGAAAGGGCACAAGGTTGGGGACCCGTGTGAACGGCGCCGCTGCTATTCCAATGTTTCTGTTTGCTGTTCGACCCTTGAATAACGAGGGAAGTATCATTTGAGACCCATTTTACAGCGGCAAGGTGAATTCATTCGAGCAGAATTTAATTATTTAGTTTTTCATCCCTTCTGTTTGAAATAATGATTTTTATAATATCTATATTTAAAATAATTAAATATTTAGTTTGTATTGGAAAATATCTAGTAGTTGTCTTATAATTTTACAATCAGTGAAGGACAACAAATTATTTAAAAAAACTGTTAATGTTTCATTGGAAAAATTATAAAAAACGAAAAAAATTCAAAAATTGTGTAAACAATTCGAAGTTCGAAACTTTCAAATTTTATTCGTTGTTTAAGATCATTTCTACTCTTCATTGTTTCGTATAACAAAATATTATATCTTATAGATATTTCCTTTATTATCCTTGTGAAAATTATTATTCCTCTTCCGGAATTGATTAAGTACAGATCCTGTATTTTTGCGAACGTTTTTAACCCCGAGTTGAAAACAGTGCACAGGTTACACCGATGTTCATAACTCCCCCGCCCCCTGCCCTCTTTCGGCCAAGATTTAAATTGCAAACGCCATTATCTGCATTATCAAAATCTGCTTCGCGTCGTGCTACATCTTCACAAACTCATTCGTTTAGCTGGCGGGCATCGTCGAGATAATAGGTGCAAGGAACAGATCCTTGCATGGGGATCGAGTGCATTCCCGCGTTCAAGAAAGTGCAAGAGTAACTGAGATTTATGGGGGGAATAAAGAGAAGTTCGTTTACCGTGCACGCTGCTGGGTAAAGCTTTAATAACGTCTAATTTGTTGTTATATTACACGACATCGTTCGACTCGTTGGCTGCCACGGGGGTCACCGGTGATTTACATTTTAAATAATTAACAAAAGAAGTGATGAAATACATTGCAGATAGCGTTAATATTAAGCTGATAATACTAGCTATCGAATTGAAAGGTTAAATTTGAAAATTAATTGATTGTATTCTTAATAATTAGAATTTCAGCGTGTCTGACTACACACGTCCGTTTTCACTGCGGCAGTCAACGTATTAAAGATAGATAGCCTGAGAGTAGTCAAAGAACCTTTAATTTGTACCCATGATACTTTACATGCTTCTTTGAACACTCATGTCTATATGTTAATTTTTGGAAAATTAATGGGTTACTTTTGCAGTGTATATTCTATTAAATTGAATACTTTGATCCTAGAGAAGCAAAAAGACTGCGTGTATTTCCCTTTTAAAGTACCTAAATTGAATAAAATTTATTAAACATTTTTTAACACAATTTAATCTCTTATTGAGCATGATTATTAATTTGACAATTAACATACATTCGCGACATTTATATGTATTCTGCTTCACAATCAACTCGATTACAGCTCAGAAAAATTGGAATATAACGATTACACAGTTACCAGCACAATACATTTTAGAGCATAATCAGAAATTTTTCAAACATAATATCGCCTTGTTTAGCCAGATCTCTATCCTAAATTTTGAATTTTTCCCTCATGACACGATCACGTTAAAGGTCGAAGGAACAAAAGGCAGCACCCAATTAATCGTTCCACCTACGAGTGCACATTAATTCAACGAACCATGGGCGCAGTTGCAACCAGTTGACCCGTAGGCAAGCAGTTCGAGGCAGAAAATTATAAAGCTGGAATCAACGCGCTGTGCCCTGAGGGCTGGGAGGGGGGAGGGATAAAAGAGCGAGATTACAGGTACACACCATGCACCGTCCAATTCGCTTCAAGCGGGCAGTAACGACGTTAAAAACTAAAAAGTTTCTCCGTTATATACGTTCGTCTTTTTCATTGTCTACCCCCCGAAAGCGACCGCCCATCGTTTCTTCTACCCCTCGTGGAAAGCCCCTTGATGTACTAGAAAAGGGAGGGGGTGGGTGGTGGACGCAGAATTGTTGCCGGACGAGGAACGGAAATTCGTTCGTCCGTGGCTTGCCCTCGAAACTTTTTATCGCACGGCTTAAGCTTCGGGTTTACAACTTCTTCCTCTTCTTCTTTTTCTTCGGCTTCGTTCCGCTCGTAGCTCGGCTACGCTAACTCGAAGCACGAAATCGTAAACTCACGAATCAGATTTCGGGGATCTCGATAGCGGTGGCGGGGGTCGTCTTAGAATAATCGAGAGACTCGTCTGAGAAGCTTTCGTGTCTCGCGAACGAGTGGCCCGTAAATTGCGGAACGTTTTCAGCGAGGATATCGGACGTCTTCCTGTTTCGTGAAAATACACAACCTAGAAATGGAGCGAGAGAGGAACTCGAAATAAGTCGATATGATGGAATAAGTTTCTGTCGTGCGATAGTTCGACTAAATTAAACCACAATAATTAATCAATAACTTTAACATCTTTAGAAATGTAAATTTTGAAAAGTCCTTTGCATCAAATTTTTCTCGCCACTGTCAAATAGCGAAATCCTTCGACAAACAAATGACTTTGTCCTGGAAACGCAGGTCACGCAAGCTTCGTTGCCCGACGAACAACCCACGAAACGATATCCTTTTTGTAACCCACCATTCGATGGAATCCTAGTGTTCCGTCAAACGAGATCAGTCCCAGGA
Source organism: Stelis phaeoptera (assembly GCA_943735885.1). Classification (NCBI taxonomy): domain Eukaryota; kingdom Metazoa; phylum Arthropoda; class Insecta; order Hymenoptera; family Megachilidae; genus Stelis; species Stelis phaeoptera. Next base: position 3,688,636 of record OX030939.1, on the reverse strand, counting down.
TAGGTTCGGGTCGAATCGAGCAGGACGGTGCTCGAATGAACGAGCTATTTAACGGAACACCGCCAACTACGCGGACCTCGAAAAGTTTTTAATCAAAATACGGGACACAACGAGCCGGAAACCGATGTTCCAGCCGAGTCCTCTTCCTTTTTCGTCCACAACCGGTCCTTTGTGCGGCTGCCACAACAGCGTCGTTGCAGTTTCGCTCGATGCTCCCTAACGAAGGTTCGATAAAAGGATGTTTATCGGTACGGCAAGATCAAAGGTGAACGAGCTGACGCGATTAGCGAGAAGCTCGCTCGAAACTACGCTTTTGAAGGATCTCTGACCGATGCACGAAGCCACTGTGAACGTGCGGTCAGTTATCTGCGCTCGTTCAGGGTGTTAAGAAGATAATCTGCTTCGACGAGACGATTCTTAGTATTGTGCTGCAAGAACGATTACGAAGAAACCTCGAAACTTAAAGTGTTGTGTCTTCATCTGTTCAGGCTGGGTCAAAATTCGGTTAAAAATGAAACGAAAATGAAAAATAATAAGAGTCCGTCGAAGACTACGGTTTTGAGAAAAGTGTGCTCGGAAGTTCCTTTACGATAAAGTATGCTGCAATTTTAAAATTATATTATTAACACGTTGGTCACCGGTGACTGGCACCCGAAATTTTGTACAATCAAATAATTAACAAAAGAAACGACGAAATAAATCACGGATAGCGTTATCGTTAGGCTAATAATGCTAGCTATCGATTTGAAAGGTTACATTTGAAAATTAATTAATTATATTCTTAATAATTAGGATTTCAACGTGTCTGACTACACACGTCCGTTTTCCCTGTGGCAGTCAACGTGTTAATATACTAATGTACAGCATGATTAATTTAGTCAGAAGTGTAATAAGAATGTTTAGAACCTTTAACACTTCTTCTTACATAATATTGCACATCATAAGTAAGAAATCGTTAAGAATAGAGCTGCCTTTTTATCACTGTGATGTCAATCATTATACTCTGTCTTAATTACAAGAAACCTTCCCATCCCACATTAACGAACAATTCTTGCATTATTCATTAAGAAGCTGATTTGCAGGAAATCTTGTTCAGTAAAATACGTACAATTGAACAAAAATGTTAATACAAATGCCGATACACATGGCATGGAGAATTATGATTGTAAGTTTCTATAAATCATAAATGTAACAGTGGATCTATCCGTGGATCCTAAAACTGAGAGTTTTAGATCGGCAAAGAAGTTTAGTGTCGTACACCAACGTCCCAGTGGATTTAATGTCTGCCGGCTGATTATAATCTCGTCAACGAGTTATGCCATTAGAAGCAGGCTTCGTCGTTATCCCACCACCCACCCCATCCACACCGTCGCACCACCCTTATCCGTTTCCATGCTGGCGAAATCTCTGCTTGCCAAACAGTGTTGTTCTTTCAAGTTTCTACTTCGCCGACCAGTTACGTGATTAAAGCTTGGTTCCTCTTATTACCTGCGTGAATCGGCGTTCGAAAGAGCTACACCGTGATACGACTCAAAGCAAAAGAATAAGTTAAATATGTTACGTCGGATGATTTACCAGAGCTTTATATTACACCTTTTAATTATAATAAAACGTTCTATCTATAATTCTTTAAAAATATCATGATATGTACGGAATTTGATATAGTTTTTACCATTTAAGCAAAGTTGAAATGTCAAATGCGATTTGTAGGAATTCAGAAAGAGTTTAATTTATTTGTCCAAGTTACTTTAACCTTATCACTTAAATTTTGGTAACGATACAATAAAAATACAATTCTAGTGTTAAGTCAGACGATACATCAGACGATGTATTTCGGGGCAAAAGCATTCCAAATCTCTATTCCTTGAGCCTATAAAAAATAGTAGGCGGTGGACCACTAACACAGCTACAATTTAAGCTTAATTATTTATTCTCTTCCATTTGAGCTTCTAAAACTTAAAATTATAGAAATTATCGACATTACTTTTCAATATAATATACCTCTGAAATATTTCATTTAAAAATCTAACCTGCCTAATTTTATTCGAACCACCACCGAACTCATTTGGCAAGTTGGGTCACGATTAACCCAGCATCCATCCACCAAGAATTAACACTTTCCAAAGAAAATCACAACAGCGTCGATCGATCCTCATACTATCCATCGATTTCACGTTAGGACGCTTCGACGAGCAGCTGTACGCTTCCGGACACGGTAATTCCGCGCGGGTACGAAACGCGGGATCCTCGCGTAATTATAAAGACGGGCCGCGTGTTACGGCGATTCCCAAGGACGCGTCACAAAAGAAGATAAATGACGAACGAAGGGACGGCAGGTCTTAATTTAATCGTGAAAGGACGAGAATCTTAAACGCGACCTCGCCCCCTTCCTTTCTTTTTCCTCGTCTCTGCCGGAACTTGGAGACGATAACACCGGAAGTCGAGAGAAAGAGACGCCTCCCACCGTCCCCCGAACAGGACGTGGAAAAAGCGAGGCAACTCAAAGGAAAAGGCTAAGGAGGCAGAAGGGTGAAGGAAGAAACGTTCATTTCGGTTAATGACGCCACTTTCGTGATGTCCCGGAGGAACAGAAGCCCCTGGTTTATGTAATTTTTTCCCCTCAACTTTGATAATTAGAATCGGTCGTTCCGGGAACGACTGCTCTTCACGATGGATTCTTTTGGTCGAAGGTTGGAGACACTTTTGATATTGGCTTCTTATAGTTCTGATGTAGATCAACTTTGACTTACAGAATTGTCTCGAAACTAATTTCATAAAATTCAAGTACTTGGATATAATACACAACTATAAAACGACAATTGGAAGAAGCTACAATTCAATAGTGCTACTACCTTCAAAATTATAACAATTTATACGAAAATAAATATCTGTTAATCACTTGAAACGTCAAGTCAATAGATATCGGACGTAATCAAATTACAATAATTAAGGATTTTAAGAAACAAACTTCTTTGTTTCTTACTTTGTAGTAGATTTGACAAATTATCAAAATTTCAATTCTGTAGATATGTAAAAAGTACCTAGGTGCACGGAATTCCGGTCTGAAACACAGGACAAACGTACGAACATTTCACAAACAGCAATTAGCAAAGTAATTTGCGTTAAACGGTTCGGGAACGAATAGCTTTCAGGAAGAACGACGTTCTTCGGCTTATGGTGTCCGAGTTCTTGCGTCTAACTTCGAGGAAAGTTTGCTAAAATGACGGGGAGCAGGACGACGAGACAGCTGTCAGACACGTCCGCCGGCAAAAACGGAGAGAAAAAGCACAACGCGGCTGATTCCGCGCGAGCGTTCCTCGAAACGCATGCCGATGACAGCTTCGACGTTTCCGCAATACAATCGAGCCAGCTTTCAAGCCTCGAATTTGCAATCATGCGGCAAAAATTTAACACTCGAATCGTGTTAAAATAATCGATCGTGGTTTTTGGAAGAAAAAAGACGCTTTTCAATTTTAAAAAATATAAATTTTACATAAGAATCTTTGTTTTTGATAAAGCTTCAGTGTTTTTAATCTTTGCGCACTGTGTAAGAATTTGATAATTCATTATTCAAATGTGTTTTATTGCGTAATCTTTGAACCTTATGCTATCGTTTTCAATTTTGTTTCAGATGTGATTATAAGCATTTTTAATAGTAGAGTTAAACTTTTTGATTGAAAATTTTCTGGACTCCATCAAAACTCGAACCAAAATTTCTACTCAAAAGTTACTATTTGTTAAATTCATCCAAATTGAATATTTTAGGACACGTTGCTAATGAATAATAATTGATACTACATATATCTTTTACTTAAGAAAACTGTGAGCAATTTCATAATTAAACAAAAATAGGTGAAATAATACCTGAAATTTCTTACCAAAAATATCGTAAAATAAGAAGTCAATATTTTGGCTACTAAATTTATATAAAAACAGATATTTCCAAATAATCGTAACTTTGACATCCAATTAAAGTCATCTTCCAATTTGAAGAACATAGAAGACCAGTATAAAGAAGGAGAGGTTGAAGCATTAAACGTAGAATCATTTATGTATTACTTATTACTACTTCAACTTGTAAATATGCTTCTTATATTTGTTTTATGATTGATAAGTATTTAACACATCCACCGTGGAGAAAATTGAGCAAGTCTTGCCTTGGATACCAAAATTCCACTTTAATAAAAATCATGAAATTTGCTCAAATTTAACTATAACTAGTTGTAGGAACACAACAAAAAATACCCAGCTTCAGTTCATAAAAATCGTTAGACCAGTTTTCCAACATAAGGTTTAGATTGGCAGTGATTTGATATTGACAAAAAATTCGGCGATCGATGACCACGAACGACCGGTTTCCGAGTTCCTAGTTACCTAGAGTACGTTCCTCAAATGTTTCTATTTTTCTTCCAAAGAACCCTAAGAAGCAGCGACGGCCACGTTCGATCTTCGTCCCGGACAATTCGTCGAGCTGTTTGCTAGCGTGCCGATGCAATTTCTCGTGGCACACGGACCGACGCGCCGCGACGATGCGTGCTGTTCCCTCGCTCAGCTGTGCCAGCGCGAAAATCAATCAAAATCAGAACGTCATCGCGGAACGTGGGGCATGCGAGTTCGCACGCGTGCGCCATACGTGCCCCGCGTCCAAGGAGAACCGTATCATCGGCTTCGATTTCGCCCGTGTCTCCTCCAGGACAAGAGATTTTCGTAATAACGTCACGTACCGCGACGTCGACCGCGGCACTCGATGGATCAAAGAAGGAAGAAACTGGCTTCCAGCGATTCGTGTTTTTAATTTAACTCACGAACCGTTTGGCCCCCGGCCGCCATCGCGATACGTGTCCAGGTTATGCTCGTGTCGAAATACAAGCGGTGGACCGGCTGAAATTGTTGGACTATATATAATAATTCACTTGCTTGCTTCACAAATAATTCTCCAGAGTCAATTAACGCGTTAATTACCAATAACGATCAACGCCCCAAATTTTATACAACAGATCGATTAAAAAATAACAGACAAACCACAAAATTGAAACTTGTATAGTTAATGTATAGTTAATAATTGAGATTTTAATATGTCTTGTCAAGTATAAATTGAAAACACAAATATCGCGGAAATATTTAACAAACATTGTCAATAGATTGTATGACAATGATGGCAGCCCGCTTCTTTGATCCCGTTTGTTTTAAGTCAGCAAAGTATCACTTGTCATGGCGGGCCACGTGCATCCGGTTTCAAAGTAGTGGCTATTGGTGTAGCCCGTTGTTTTCTCAGTGTCCACTTACACGGAACGGCTCCACCGATCGCTTTCAAACGAAATATTAGCAGGATCAGAGCAAACGACCCGTAGCTACACGATACTTCCCCGTTTGTCCGCGAAATTACCGTGTACCTCGTGAAATTTATAACATGGTTGAATACACCGGACCATGAGTTCCCCTAACCAGTAACTCCTGGTCTTCTTATGGACGAGTGGCGGTCTTATGTGACGCGCATAAATCAAATTATGAAATGAAAGTTTGGACATCAATTTTATAAATTTATTTGCTATGATTGATCAGAAAGATTGAAGGTGTTCGAGAATAGCCGGAGAATCTGAAATATGAATGTGTATCGAGTGTTCATTTATCAGCAATTTAGGCTAATTAACTGCAGTTGGTTGGGCAGAAATTTTTAATTAAAGGGACAGGAAACAATTTATTAATTTTGTATTCCTTTATTCTGACGTGATTCCAATAAAGAAGGTTTTTAAAGCAACAGAGCATTTTTGAAAAATTATCCCAAAAACTATTTCAAGTGAACTGTTTGAATGAGAATGAATGGCTACTACCGTTTTGTATTTATTTTATACATCACAGACAAAATACCTTTTTTTCGAATTACTACCAACACATATGTAGATAAATAAAAATACCAATCATCGAAATTCTAAAATGTAAGCGTACACGATTTTTGTGAAATTACATTGTGAAACAAATTTGAATAATTTCATTATTATTATCATATAAGAATAATTTTTCTTTCGAAGTGTCCCTTTCCTTAAATATTTATTAAACTATGTACCTATGAGAATTCATCGATTAAATAACACTGTATCGACAAATATTTAAATATCAAAGCCCTGAAAGAAATTGGAAGATGCATAACACTTATAATATAAAAGTTGAAGAAAAAAGAGGAAAATGGGTATTTGGAGGCTGAAGAATTCAATCGATTATTCCTCGTTGCCGGAACTTGGTTCGGAGCGTGTTCCTCGTGCCAGCTAATTACAGGGCAAGAAGAAATCCTGTCTATTTCGTGGACATTAAGTTTCGTGACGTCCGCATTCCATGAATTTCGTAAGATGAAAAGCACCCGAACCGAGCCGACGCGAGCATTAATCACATAGCACTCGGCTAAGAGTGAACATTTAACTTCTTTGACGGACGGGGATTGGTCCAAAAGAATTACGAATTCCTCGCGAAAATCGAGCTACGAGATGAATTGGGCTGTCTTAGCCCAGGAAATCTCTTATTGGGGATTTTGGTCAATAATTTTGGGATTATTCCATCGAAGAAAGTAGGCGAACTGATCAATTTCCTTGTTTTCTTCCCGCATCATAAGTTAGATTCACAATTTACGTCCATGAACACTTGTATTAATTATTAGACACCACAAGCATTTTTCAATTTATTTATTTATACCTCAGTAAATGTTTTCTTACACGAAGGACTGTTCCTGGATCTGACCTTTAACTTTTAGCGACCGTGAGCTTGTTTTTAAAATCAGAAAAAGAATGAAATTAATATAGTTTCTAGAAAGAATAGAATTATATTCGACGTAAAGCGTTGAACACGTGAAACTGAACACCGAAAGCACAGCACTTTTAGTCGATGATGTCAAGTAGGCTGATCTATATACAAAAATAAACTCGAACTCAAAACCGCTTTATTTCCAGTCATTTATTATAAGAAAGACAAGAATCACGATTGGAGAATGCGTTTGCTCTTCTCATTCGATAACTACACAGAGAAGATGATTGAACCGATAAAACTGCCTTTTCAGAGAAATTATTATTCATTTATATACCAGCCGAATACCAACTCAACCTGAATAAAATTATACAACGATGCCAATTTAAAAGATAACTAATGTTTCAATTTTATTACATTTAGTTCGTTACCTTTGTTTCGCTGCTAATTGTAGAAGAAGGTTAATTAAATAGTTGTGAATTTATACGAAGGTTGAGTTCTGTTACTTTTTAATGTATGTAGAAATAATAATTTTCTGTGAAACAGGTAATATTATTTCAGTTTTGTTTTTTAGTACATTTCGAGGTAAAAATTCGCTGTTGCTCTACACGTTTAATTCCTAAGGTGAATACACGAGATATCAAATTTAGATCATTTGAAAATTTTCATTTTCAACAAGAACAGAAATTTTGTAAAAGCAGGAACACTATTAATTCCATTAAAATTGCTTCTGAACCGATATTTCACACCTTCATTGATTACACCACGGAACGTTGTTCTTCCAACAAGCACCCAGTTATGACCAGTATTCACGAGACAGCGTGTCCCCAAGGGAAAACACGTTGCACGAAGCTTCACGACACGACAGCACCCAAGTATCACCTCAACACACCGACAAAAAGCATACCGAGGTAAAGTTTCCGTCGCCTTATCCAACAATGACCACTCGTTTAAAGGCCAATAAAATCTAGCCAAGCAAACGCATCGCTGGCAATCGTTTATCTTCTTCCCCCACCCCTTTTTTTTTTACTTCGGCACCCGGTATAGAATTCTTTCTAGGTCCGTCACATTAGATTATCCCTCGTGTTCCGGGGGTCCGTGCAAGGGTAGCCATTAAAATTCATGCGACAGGCCACCTACGTGACAGATAGGTCGTCGCCCGAAGGGAGAAATTTATCATTCGATAGGGTCCCGGGTGTAAAATGAAAGACTGGTACACGGAAAGAAAGTTTGCTTCGCGACAGGTCATCCCAACGAGGGGAGGGGGGCAGAAACGAAGGTTATAAAGCCATAAAAGAGAAGAATACGGTCCTACCTTGAGGTGAAGAACGTACAGGATCTCCTCATTTTCCCGTGAGGCACTAATGTTTCGCGGCTTGCTGATTTAATTGCGCCACAAAACACGATCAGACTGCTTGCGAACGACGCTCGTTATCGTCAACGGACGAGCACGAGCGTGGAACAACACGGTCCCACGTTTCTCTGATCTAGGGAACATCTGTTAGGATCGACACTGACGTGTAGGAACTGACAGACCACGAGATCGGACCGTGGACCGACTTTATCACGAACTCGATCACTTGGTAATTGTCGCAGATCTATCGTGGACATGGATTTTCTTGGTATTATGGTATAACGATGACTTAAAAAGACAGCTATCACCGACGACACTCGAACTGTTTTGCCTGGCGATCCCTTCTTTCTTTCGCACCGACCACACGATCGATCCTCTTCACCAATGATCACCTGTTCCCTGTGTAGCTCTCAAACGAGCCAAGACTTCCTGTCCGGAGCCGATGTCCGAAGCCAGTCGATTCGACCGGCAGTCTTTCTGCGAACCGAACACCATATCATCGCAGCCGAAGCTCACCAGCCAACTTGCCCGGCGCACCACTGATTCATCACGACACTGCACACAGCGGCACTTCACCGGCAGCCTGTCGTCGAAGCTCCTAAACGATCGCACGTGACGGACGTTGAAGGTAGGCAGGATCATCGGCTAGCGATCACTTTCACTCGGTGTCGTTCTGGCCGACCGCGATTCACTAGGCCAATGAATCTTCCTCGGATCTAGCAAACTTGTCATCTCGTTCATCGGCTCGTTCAAGTACACCCGCGAGTTCACGATCGAGGAATTCCAGCGAGCGACTGCCTTCTGTTCGTCTTCGTCGAAACGAATCTCCGGCACCACCACCTAGAACCGCGCGTTCCCGCTTCGGATCACCAGGATGAAGAAGGTACGTGGCGCCACGACACAAAGGCTCTGTGCGACAACAACCTGTTAATCACCTGGCAGCGTCACGCGTCGACCAATAAGAAAAGCACAACGAACCACGAGACACCTGACCTTGGTACACGACGATTATCGTTTACGAGAGCACACCACTCGGTCACGCGAGGACGCGTAGAATTCTGACGAAGATAGCGGGTTGATGCTACCAGCGTTCCGGATCCTTCTGGCGACGGCAGGAGGGTTATCGCACCGGTGGCAGCGATTACAACGGCACCAGGGATAGTGGTGGTGGTGGTGGTGGCGGGTATGGTGGTGATGTGGTCGGTTGGTGCAGCTGGCGGCGGCGGATGGATGTGCCAGAGTGCGGGCTTACGACGGAATGAGAGGAAAGCTCGGCTTAGGAGCGCTACAGCGTGGCATCGGCGACTCCGCGATGAGCGAGAGAGTTGCGCGTTATCGACCCATCCGCGACGCTATATTCAGCCACCGGCACACGATCTCTCTCGCACTCTGCTCGCTTCTGAGCGTAGTACGCGCGCCGCGAAGTACTACCGTGAAGCGGGGCGTACGCGCTCTTCCGCTAGCGATCCTTCCGCTTCGGATCGAAATTTTTCGATGCGCGAAACGCTCGAACCGCGAACCAGGCTAACAGAAACGGTGACTTGTTTGGAAACATGAAACCGTAATGATGATTATTAAAATAAAGAGGAGTTTATATACATTTTTAGAAATCCTATATAAATTTTATAAACTTTCCTACAAATGATCGATAATTATTTAACGCGTTGACTGCCACAGTGAAAACGGACGTGGGTAGTCAGACACGTTGAAATCCTAATTATTAAGAATACAATCAACTAATTGTCAAATTTAACTTTTCAATTCGATAGCTAGTATTATTAGTTTAATGTTAACGCTATCCGTGATTTATTTTATCATTTCTGTTGGTAATTATTTGATTGTAAAAAATTTCGGGTGCCGGTCACCAGTGACCCCCGTGGCAGCCAACGTGTTAATCATGCTTAACGCGTTGGCTGCTACGGTGGTTACCGGTGACCGGTACCCACAATTTTTTACGATAAAATAATTTAGCCGTTTTTTTTTAAGTGGTATAAGTCCATTTTTGGAGAAAAATGAGTTAATGGTAATTTTAGTAAGATATAGATACCCTGAAAAAAAAATGGACTTATACCACTTTAAAAAATAACGGCTCAATTAACAAAAGATGTGATGAAATAAATTGCAAATAGCATTGATATTAAGCTGATAATGTTAGCTATCGAATTGAAAGTTTAAATTTGAAACCTACATGCGTCCGTTTTCACATACGTCTGACTACGTACGTCCGTTTCCACTGTGACAGTTAACGTGTTGACTTATATCTATAAACAGCCATTTCTTGATTGCTGATAAAATGAAGATCACCATAATCTTCTTTCCCTGAACACCAAGTAGAAGGCAAGGATGTGAAAGGAATATTTGAAACGTAATTCATCATCAATTTAGTGATTTCAAATTGAAGGAGAATTGAATAGGTGAGAGACGTTTGTTCATTCGATTCGTTAAACGAAGAAATTTATTACTTCCCGTTAATCGACCTCTGTCTGGCGTTACTTGCATAATGGATGAAACGAAACGTCCACAGTGTTGTTCCCTGAGAACGAGGCTTTTCCAGGCGCTGTTCAATTTGGAAAAATGGCAGGTTGCTCGATTGAAATCACCGTTTCACCATTGTTCGGGTAAACTTTTGTTCGAGTATAAGCAAATGGGTACGTTTATTATCGATTCATGCGTTATCGGTTATAGAGGTTTCATCTTTGTTTAAAAAAGAAAAATGTATATATGATTTCTAACAAAAAATGATTGACGACTGTTCCTTTGCTATATCGAAATGTCTGTACAGGAAATAAATTGTTCATAAACATGTTTACAGGTTAATTGATACTCGATTCTATTAAGCGAGATGTTAAATTCAATGTGTGTATTTGAAACAATAGCTTGTTTTACCCAGTAGAGTTTACCATATGAATATTCATATACGAATATTTCAGTCCATGGTTTATTTGATAAATTGATGTTAATTAGACAACATAATAATTAAAAATACACTCAAATTAATTCCTCTTTTCCTATCGATGAAGAGAAATACCGATGAAGGAAAGAATATACCCAACCCTCCTGTAACACGGTTAATTTATTCTTAGTTAAATGCATGTATTTTGGGAATAACACTGATTATTATCATAATTAGACTGCAACTTTGTATGCAAATTTCCACTTTTATGAATTATTTTCTTCTTCCAGCCAATTAAAACTATTATATTATCCTAATTAGAATTTTTTTAAATTCTAAGCAATTTATTCCCTTTTTCACGTATATAGTAGTTTTCGTATTTTTGTATAATCCGATGCGATATTAATGCAAAATCTTTCGTAATCTGATAACAATTGAAGATCGAGAACAATGGATCATCTATAGTGGTTCAAAGTTAAGTCCATGGTTTGACGATTGGATGCGTCGGTATTGTAACGGGGATATCGTACGGTGTTCACAAAAGCGGTTGATCATCGATAATCGAAAAAGCTTCGACGGAAATAAACGGGAAGAAATGAGGGGGAGGTTACGAAAAGTCTTCCAGCTCGGATCAAAACGAAATCGTCAAATCGGAATGTGAATGTACGCGCATAGAAATGTCTCTTCAATGGCCTCCTCGAAACGACGGGAAAATGGACGCGGTTGAGTTTGATCCTGTGGTATTCTTGCGGTCCTATCGAGCTTTTTCGATGAACCCGCTAAAAAAATGAAAAACACATTCTAACGATCGATAGAAAAAAAAAAAACATGAACGAATGGAATACCATCGACGAAGTAAAAAAAATATGCTGGGTAAAAAATTCGATGCAGGTTGTGCGATTAATACGTCGAATTCTGCATGAAAATGACTAAGGATGATTATTTAAAATAAATATTTCAACTTAAGATTTTGTATATTTTTTCTAACCTTTTCACCCCAGCTAAAAATATTAGATTGTCCCAAAAGTTTCTTTCCCTGTCTGCACACAACGCTTTGTCTGGCGATGTAAAAAAAATATAGTATTATTCAGCTTTCAGAGAAATGGAAGAAGATAATAGGTCAAAGTGAATCGTACATAACTCGATAACGTGATATTAAACATAAAGTATTATACATCCGTTATTTATTAACACGTTGACTGCCACAGTGAAAACGGACGTGGGTAGTCAGACACGCTGAAATCCTAATTATTAACAATACAATCAACTAATTTTCAAATTTAACTTTTCAATTCGATAGCTAGCATTATTATCTTAATGTTAACGTTATCCGTGGTTTGTTTTAACATTTCTGTTGGTAATTATTTGATTGTGAGAAATTTCGGGTGCCGGTCACCGGTGACCCCCGTGGCAGACAACGTGTTAATAAAGCGAAAGGAACTTTCGGGACAACCTAATATATTTTCAGAAACTTAAAAACTTAGAAATATTAATTATATTTCCAGAAATTTAGATATTTATGTTTTCCCAAAAGTAGTGTCCAGTCGTTGAAGGGTTAAAATCATGAACATCAACAAAGACAAAATCACGAAGTAACAAAGGAATTTCGAGCGCAAAGAGTTGAAATTAAACAATTGCGTCACGATCGGATCCACAAAAGAATAGTTTCTGCGCAAAAGCTGGAACGATTACGCCGCACGGCACCCGGTGGCAAAAAAAGGGGGCGACACAGGTGCGAACGGGCCGAAAACAAGCGACGAAAGCCGGCAACGATATTGACACAAGCTTCAGTTTAATTTCTCCGCTCGGCAAACATTGGTTTTCCGGCCGCGCGGAGTTACATACACCTACACTCTCTGTGTCTTGTTGAAGCCGGGCGAATGTTAAAAGAATCGTGGTGCAATGCCAGGGACGAAGCGTGACAAATTTGCCCGCCATTTTGCCAAGCCATTATAATTGTCCCGAACAAGCGTGCAACGTTTCCGAATCGATAAAACGTTTCGTTTTCCCGATTGTCACGTGTTGGTCGAGATTGCACCGAGCGTTTTCGTTCCCTGTTGAATTCGTTACAATTTCAACCTGTTAATTCCCACACGTCGAATATACATTATTCTCAATCCAATAAACGAGCATTACTTTTTTAACAGGGTCGACAGGTATTTGTAACTTTGAAAAAGAAAGCTGTACAACCAGTAGGTTCAATTTCGTGCGATTTCACGCAGAATGCCGGTCAGACGTGGTAGTCAGAGAACGATCGTTCGGCCAGCTAACCGAGATACGCTGAAAAATTATGCCAGACGTATTTTAGCAACGGTCGTAGCATTATTCACGGGGGGGCAGGCGTGTGCAGTTAAAGCAACCATTGCTCGTCAAAAGAGAGAGAGAAAGATAGGGAACATTCGTCCGCGGGGCGTGAGCGAAAAAATATTCCGCGTGTCTTCCAACAAATATGCGGTCGTACACCCACGCTGGGTCCAGGAACTTTCGTTAGAGCAAAACTGGTAACGACCGACCGTTAATATACGCTCGTGCCGCGTCGAATTTATTTATCAGCCGGTCGTGCACGCGTTACGATATTTCAAAAACGTTCCGACCCGGCCTGGCCTTGCCTGGTCTGGCTGATACGCACGGCTTCCGGTCGGCCAAGTATTCGCACCGATAACGATCGACCCTCTCCCTGTATCGCGTATTATTAATTAATGAGCACAGGCGACCGGTTTGCGAGCGGATACCAAACTGGAAGCGCAATCAACGAATCGACCAGACGAATTACGAGGGAACGTTTTAGTTGAACAGCTGTATTCTAGTGAATTATTCTGTAAAGATTACGATGCCTTGGCTCGTGGAATTAGGAACATACGCAGAAAATTTCATTTCTTTGTATAGAGAAATTACACTGTCGAGTACCATCGATTTCCGTAGGGAAAATGACGCTACAGGGAAAGAATATCCTAATAATAATTGTCTTAATACTTGAGAATTACTATCTATTATCTATTTGGATCAATATTCATTTCAAAGGGAGTTAGTTCATTTAACACGTTGACTGCCACGGGGGTCACCGGTGACCGGCACCCGAAATTTTGTACAATCAAATAATTAACAAAAGAAATGACGAAACAAACCACGGATAGCGTTGTCATTAAGCTAATAATGCTAGCTATCGAATTGAAAGGTTAAATTTGAAAATTACTTGATTATATTCTTAATAATTAGGATTTCAACGTGTCTGACTACACACGTCCGTTTTCACTGTGGCAGTCAACGTGTTAATAATAAAATTAAGCGGACGATGGACTAAGTAAATGATAATATCAAAGTATAATCCTTAGTTACTTTCAAGTATCAGACGAATGGTGAGACTTCCTTCCCCTATATCACCATTTTGTCTATGTAAGTAAATCTAGCATACAGCGAATAATGAAAATATGAGTAACTAGAGATGTTACTGTTGAACTTCAGTCACTTAGATTGGTAGACGCAGGGTGGCAAACATTTTATCTGTAAACAGCGAAGTAGTGCGGAGTTTAAGTTCCACCAGCTGGATAATATTTGGATTGTTATCTTAGCAGCTAAACGTTAATTCGGTAAAACGTTGGACAGTCAACGACACAATCAGTGTTGCCAACTTGGTAGAATTTCTACTAAATCTGGTAGATTGAGAACCCCATCTAGTGACTGAATTTGGTAGTTAGTGATATAGTAGAAAATCTGGTAGAATTATGTTTTCCCCTCGGAGAAATAATACATATTTATTTAAATAATACAATATACGTATATTTTGATTAAAAGTATGTATAATTCCATTGAAAACAAGTTCAAAGCATTGCGTTCCTCGCCAATGGAAACGGCTCAGTACGTTTTATATTAGAAGCGTCTTCATTTTAATGAATTCTACACCACCCGATTCATATGCGTAAGAAAATCTGGTAGAATTCTGGTAGATTTGAAAAGGCAATCTAGTAGAAACCACTGTCTGACTGTTGGCAACACTGGACACAATACCGTACCAAGTGCAAACATAGTGAAAAATTCGATTGACGCTTAGCCTACTCATAGAATGATGCATAGCCTAATGATGAGATACAAATAAAAGTTATAAAATACTTATACGTCAAAAAGATAAAGACAAAATTGTCATTTTCAGTCGATTTAAATTTCAATCAAGAGTAATGACGGGTTCTAGTATGTATTTATCTGTCTCGTTTAATTTGAAGATTATATACCACTCATTAATTCAATCAATTAAAGAAAAAAGAAGGTAACAATCAATCGAAGTTACAAATATTTAACTAACCAAGAACCCTCGGGCGAAATTACAAATTATAAAACGGTCCAATTGACATCGGCCATCCAATAATTTGCCAATCGAATTTTCAGAGACAGTAATTCGGCATGTTTGATAACGTTCATTACCGGTCCGTGCAATTTTAAGCTTCGATATAATTAACGCCGCGTATCGATCCGTCGTTAATTACTCAAAGTTCCTCGCCACGGTCACGTACACGGACGTTTTTCGAAATAAATTTATCAGAAAAACTCCTGTTGCCGAAAAACACAACCCCTCCGACGTATCGTTCGTTACCGTGGCGTTTGGAAGGCATAAAGAAACAAAAAACAAAAAATCATTGTAATTGATACGGCTCGCTAACGAACCAGGAGATTACCGATCAGTTCGTTAAAACAAACCGAGGAGAATGTGAAAAGCGAATAATTCGATGACTTTTTGTTCGTGACTGACAAATAACTGACGCCCACCGATTTTCTATTATCATTCTCGTCCAGGTACGTCGTTCGTGTTTTTTAACACGTTGATTGACAGCGCAAATTCAAGAAAATGAAAAAATTGAAAGGAGAAAACGAGAAGGTTTCAGGTTTGCACATCAAATTAGCGATTTTGAAATGTAAAAAATCTGGCACGGTTTCGTGGCATAAAAGTGCCGTAAAATATCACTTGTGATACATCGACTTAACGCTTGAAATATAACAAGAATGTCTATAATAATGGTTTATTATTAATCTCAATGCAAAATTATTATATATCTATTAAAAGAAACAATGATCAATTTTGGAGTATGTATAGTCTGACACAATTGCATGACATAAAAGTATTGCCACATGGCACTTATGCCACATTAATTCAAAGCTTAAAATATAGCAAAAATGGCTATAATAACGTTACATTATTATTCTTAACACAAAATGATTGGATCTCTATTGAAACATACAATATAATAGCTGTGGAATTTATGTATGCAATGATTCTTTAGAACATTCTGAAGCGAAGATTTTTAATAACTTAACACAACAATTTAACAAATTTTCATCCAGATATAAATGTCCAAAACGAATAACGTGGATAAAAACCCACTTTGAAACTAAAACTAAACTAACGAATATAATCATAATTACTTTTACACAAAAACACGTGAAACTGTAATTTCTACCATATAAAATAAAAAATCTGAAATCTATAAATAGAAAAGGTCCAGCGATTCAGTTGTTAAAATGTATAAAGGTTTCCGAGCACGTTTTTTTATTATTAAACACCGTTTTTTAACCAAGTCATAACTGTTGAAAATTTTATGAACAAACCGATCACTCTACCCACAACAACCCGACAAACCTTTAAACGAAAAAATTCGACGATCGTATCTTAAATAATTGTTGCTGCGATGTGGCGTGCGGCACACGTCCATTTTCACTATACTAGCCAACATGGTTAACATTTCGATCAGGTTGCCGTCCAATCGACAAAGCATCGTCAATTCATCCAGAAATAATAGAATGAGCGTAGGGAGCAGAGGGAGGGCGGAGGGCGTAGGAGTGGTAACGTTATCCTGATCTAGAAACAATGAACACGGCAAAAAGATATAATTAACGAAGCTATTGATTTAACGTGAAACGATGCACGATACGTTCGTAGAATGATTTGCAATTAATGCTCTTGAATCGGTGCTAATACTGGCTGTACTCGTTATTATTGCTATTATCATCGTAATTACTATTATTGCCGGTGCTAATTAAATTTAAGCAATTTGAGGCACCCGTATTAAACGAGGACAACAATGCCAAAAGAATACGAGTAATTTCGTACATTGTTATTACCGCCGCGTTTAATGGTTTGTAATTTTGATGCCGAATCGGAAAGGATCTAGAATGCTTCAATGCTGTCCGATTTGCGGTATCCTATACGATGTTTCGATGTAACTATCAACTACAAAAATTAATCTATTGTTAATCCTATCTTTTTAGAATCATCTCTGCGACTAAACACTATTATTATATGAAACTGTTTAACTTAATATATAAATGCAATATAAAATAATTTTATGCTTCGTAATTAGTTTATGATATGCATTTTTATGTTTAACTGTTATATAAAAATTTCTTCCGAATTGACGGTATTTCAGACTATAGTCGCCCACGGTAATTCACAATAATTCGTAATTAATTAGCTATCTCACAGTATAGAAGTGTGTCAGTGCGTGCATTAAACTTGTTTACAGGCACCATAATATATTAATATACAAGTAGATCACTATAGTATGGTTATTTCCACATTAATCCCGGTTTATTGAATTAGTTTCACGTTACTGTTTTGCACCCATCAAATGTTAATTGCAATTGAAAAATTATTGATCTTGCAGCACATGCTTGGAACGAAACTCTGTACAGTCGAATAACTAATAAAAGAAAACAAAAGGTAAACCACGAATAGCGTTAATATTAAGCTAACAACATAAAGCATCAAACCAAAAGCTTAAGTTTGAAAATTAATCCATGGTATTTAACACGGTGACTGCCGCAGTGAAAACGGACGTATGTAGTCAGACACGCTGAAATTCTAATCATTAAGGATACAATCAATTAATTTTCAATTTGATAGCTAGCATTATCAGCTTAATATTAACGATATCTGCAGTTTATTTCATCACTTCTTTTGTTACTTATTTGATTGTAAAAAATTTCAGGTACCGGTCACCGGTGACCCCTGTGGCAGCCAACGTGTTAAGGTATCCTGTTACATATGACCATTTTGAGTGTAACAGTCAACTCGTTAAAATTGATGTTATCACATTTACTTAGAATGTATGATACTAATATTTTACTTCACAGTTTAAAATATCGCTACAACAGGAACGAAAGTATTAAAATCACCAGAAAATATCCCCGGATCTGTTCCTGCTCATCCTGAAATATAATTTTCCTTGTTCGTGGCACAGAATAACATATAACGAAAGAAGAGTGCTCGTCGAATACACCACGGAGCACGTGCTAAGTTGACTCGTCTCATTCCTTTGCAATTCCAAGAAGCCGTATCAACTGGTCCCGCTTGGTTGTCACATCGTCGACGACGACGACGACGACGAAGGCGACGGCACCTTCTTCTATTTTCGATCGACGAGTTGCATAACCAGACTCGAGGTGGGAATAGAGCCGGTCGAGATGTACGTTTCGTCGTGAGAGCACATTTTGGCCTTTGGTTCAAATCGAATTTTCCACGTTTTCCTGAAATTTCTCCGAGGATACACGTTTCAACTGAATTGTCAACTGAATTAATGATCCTCGCTCCTTTTCCTTATTCAACTATTTATTACAAATTCGAGAATAATCATTTGCAATCCGTTCCAAATGCAAAAAGAGATTGGAATTAACCCATGGACAGCGAATCACTGATGTAGCAGTCAATTTAATTCTAATTTATTTGATTTCGATTTTTCAAATTTTCTGCTATCTTTTTTTAATATTATTTAAAAATATAAATTGCTCACTGTCAGAGGGATGAAAGAAAAATAAAATAAAATTCCAGGTACCATTAACCCTATAAAGTTAACGTGTCGTCTGGTAAGCAAAATATATAGGGATATTACCCTTCCTTGCCCTATCTACCTTCAATTAGGTCAAAAATGGTGACATGGAGCACTAGTAATAAGACAAACTTTATAAAATTCATATTGTGTCTTACGTTCAAGCGAATCAGTAGTATAGTAGAAAAATCTGCGGACGATCGACAGATATACATGTCCATAAACAGAGTCCGAACACATACGTAACAAATATTAACATGTTGGCTGCCACGGGAGTCACCGGTGACCGGCACCCGAAATTTTTTTACAATCAAATAATTACCAACAGAAATGATAAAATAAACCACGGATAGCGTTAACATTAAGCTAATAATGCTAGCTATCGATTTGAAAGGTTATATTTGAAAATTAGTTGATTGTATTGTTAATAATTAGGATTTCAGCGTGTCTGACTACCCACGTCCGTTTTCACTGTGGCAGTCAACGTGTTAAAGACTGAAATATTAAAATACTGAAACCTAATAAAGTATCTATATAACTCAGCGATCAAAAATTTCTTCTCGCTTCGCTCTCAAAGGATTAACGTTCACTACACAGCACATTAGTTTTCTAGGAATAATACCGGGTGACCACGACAGTCTGACAATGTTTATTGTTCTTTGAGAAGCAGATGTCGATAATTCGATACATACGTTAAATACCATTATAAAAGGAAACTATTTTCCACTTAATACAAGTCATCGATAATAACAATAAATTCTACCCCTATATTTCGATACACTCTATCGTCTATCTCAAACGAACCACCGGTCATTCATCTTTCAGCGCGAGAACACAAAAGGGAATCGTTCAACGCAATTCTTTTACTTGTTACTGCCGTTCGGTTTGAGAAAATCGTTTGGAAAATGGATTTCCGGAATTCATTAGCGTTAAGCTTTAGCACAAACCTCGACGAAGGACCAATTATTGACGCACTTTTACGGAAGGGATGAAACTTTGCGCACACGATAATCAACGTTTCTGACGGTCGCCGCAAAACCCAACTTTGATCGGTTTCACCTTTTGATGTTCCATCGTCGATATCTGACAATCTATCCGTTCCTCTATCCGGCTATCGATTATCGCCCGTGGCGCGGAACGAATACACGCGAGCTGACTGCTCGATGACGCGGCGCGTTCCGTGTCGCGCGATCATCGTTTTCGCTTCGTAATGGCGAGAGGAAACAGTTATAACACATTAACTCTCGGTTGCCTCTGTGTTGAATTTCCGCCACGATTGAAACACGGGGATAAAAGAGAGAGAGGGGGTGCGCGAGGCCGGGGGTTTATCGATGATGGCCGCAACGACAGAATATTCTGTTTTCTAGGCAAATTGATTCTCGCGTAATCGTCGCCGGTACGGTGTTTTGGGGAATTAAAAGGTTTATCAGTTCGTGGATTGGTTAAAGTACGAGCCGGGTTGAATCGAATTTATGAACGAGAGGCACAGAAACCGAGGAAAGTTGGTTCGCGAATTTAATTCAATATTGGTAATCGCTGAATCGAGGGTAAGGAGAAATATCCTGGTTACTTGTAGCGTAGAAATAATATGAGATAACGGAATGATTATAACCGACAGTTCTGTTGCAACACTAATAGGGGTAATGAATAATTAGGAAACACATAATTGTCAAATTTGCAATTTCGTTTTGTAACCATTTCGCCAAATAGACTCTTCATCCCCTATTACAGTAAGTCGTTGACTGTTACAGTGAAAATGGATGTGACGAAATGGATGCATATTATTACTACAATAGTCAATAATCTGTTTAACAATTTTCTTCCGTTTCATTTTATTAATCGTTTGATTACCAGTGGTCCTCACAACAATTAATACGATACGGGCTATTCTCATCTTCTAGATATGAACTTTTATTTCAAAAAAAAGAAATACATATGAAATATCCTTTTCCAGAAAACAATAAAAGAAAAAAAGAGAATAGGACCAGATTTAATGTAGCAAAAATATGACATAATGTTATGATTGGGGTCTAGAGCCGTTAGAAACACCATAAAATCGTATGCTCCCCTCGAAACTTGAGTCAAAGATACCCTCGTTCGTAATACATTTTTGAAGACGAATAACAAATCTCGAAGACTGACGCGAGATCCATGAAAGAGCCCAATGATGAAGGCGTGTCATGGTAGGCCAGGTTTTACAGCACACGCTAGGCAAAGGGAAATGCGTTCGACCCGGTTGGATCCAGCGTTATAAATCAACCGCTATGAACCATTAGGGCGGTCATAACTCGTCGATATCTCGAGGACCGGCAGCTTATTATATCCCGCATATATAATTCGTCCAAGTGCGAGCATCCGTTCTCGCATAAGCGTTACACGTTGCACGCCGTTCCGATCGACGATTGATCGGGGCTACGATCGAACCGCGGATGATCGATGACCAAGCAGAAACTAGGGATATCGATATGCCCGATGAACCTGGCTGCTTCCTGTGTAATTGGATTCAAAGATACGCATCGGCGATAAAGGTGACGAATGTTTCGTGCAATGATTTTCCGAATATAATTTTTAGCATAAAGAATTTCAATTTCGAAGACTGCGATCACGTTGCGAAAGGGATGGACAAAGGTTGATGAGTGTTTGCCAGTTTAAATACATTATTAGGAGAGTTGTTACGAGTTTAACCCTAGGTCAACTATGACCCAGATCTTCAACCGTTAGGAAATAAAATATTTAAACGCCAAACCTTCGTATATTGGACGAAAGAACAATTAAAGGAATGCTATGAAATTTCAAGTAGATCAAAATTCGATTTAAGTTAGCTCTCTCCATCGAAATAAGGTTAGGCTATAAGGTTATAGCGTAACCAGAAAGAATATTTAAATTAAAGAAGAATTCATCACCTTAGGTCCTAAGCCCAAAGTTAATCCTTTCATTGCTATAGGAAACTTTTGGGCGCCGATAATTTAATTACCAGAAATACTACTAGTACTTTTACCGAATAACTATCGCCGCTTATATTTGCCACTGAAACCCTATAATACACTTTACCGATCATTCTTTTTAATTTTCTAAACGCAATTCCGATCTTTTCTCCTCACAACAAATAACTATCGTATGCTATACTACTGAAGATGTATCGTCGTTACAAATTCCCTTTTTTTTCGTCGAACTCAATCACACTGAAAGTGATAAGATCATTCGAATAATGCTTAACCCCGATACCGGAGAATTTCGATCGTTCAACGAGCATTTCGAAGGGTGAGTCGTAATTCACGCCTGTTTTGCATAATGCAACCGCGGTAATAAGGCAGCAGAAGCCTTGGTGTTGATCAAAAGGCCCCGTTCACCTGCAGCATGGCCCTTGGCGTGCACGTTATCGCGCCCAGAAATAACATCGTCGATGCTATTACAAGCTGGGGATATAAAGGGAACAGAGAGAGGGTGGAAACACAACGTAACGTACGTTGGTGGGTTAAGGGGTGGGAGTAAAGGCGTAATCGAATTTCATGCGATACTTCTGAACGACGCGACGCTCTTTTTTTTCCCGCGACAACGTGCCAAGGCTCGAAACCGATGGCTCGAATAACCAATTCCTTCGTCGACAGCCACGCTGATCGTCCGAAGGACGCGAAGATTTATCGTGACGTGAATCGAACGGGAATCGAGTGATGTACGAGTCGAATTCGAGAAAATAGGCGAAGGGGGAACAGGAGAGGAATCGTGACAGTTTTTGGTACACCCCTGTCGTGTCGTTCTTCTTTGAACCTATCCGTTCCAACGAAGGACGTTTAACATCGTTTTTAACGGATTAATCGTGCGAGAGTAACGTCAAACCGAGACACACAGTCAGTAGAAGGTACCTGGATGTCTTTCGAAATTTTTATAAAATTATAATCAAAATTCACTTTGAAATAAAAGTGTCTTTCATGCAAGTACAACGAGTGTCGGACGTTTAGTAAAATAAGCTGATACTTTGCCAGTGGCAAGCTTCGTTACGGTCAGATCGTGGCAAACAATTTCACGAAATCCTGCCAATTAATCTTAAAAATTAACAGGTACGAACGCGGGCAAAAGCAACTCGAACGGCGTGTTCGCTTTTACGTGGCCGGTCAGTGTTTTTCGTTTGCATAAATGACGACGAAACGTTTCGTCAAAGAGTTTGAAGCTACGCAAACACCGTTTCGCCGACGACGAGTCTCTGGCCTAGTTTTTTTCGGCCCCGCAAACAGCCGAAGTCGACGTCGCCGTTTGCTCATTAGCATATTCGAATCGAAATCCATCCCGGTGCCCACTAATAATCGTCATCGACGTGTAACACGACTCTGCCATCCCGTTCGCAATCAGCAAATTAATGCGGAAGGGCTGCGTTTTGCGGAAAAATCGAAGGGACGAGTAACGCGAACACGGATCCCGGAAAATGCTCGAATAAAATTGAAGAACGGTCTTCTTTTGCGTGATTTCTTTTTTTTACAAGAACCGCCACAGAACGGAAATACGGATAATAATCAACGCGTTAAATAAACGAGACGAGGTTCTTTGTTAGGATTAAGCTGATGTAGCATGAAAGTTCTGAAATTTCATGACATAAAAGTATCGTAAAACTGTACTTGTGGCACATTCATTTGAAGCTTCAAGCGTGATGAAAAAGACTACATACACGTTTCATTAATATTTTTAATACGAAATGGCTGATTCTTAAATTTAGCAAACAGTAGCTAAAAACAACTAATTATGATTATGTTTTAACAATTATACTAATATTAGGAATTATTTATCGTATTATTAATTTGAATTAATGTTACTACCTTTACGAATTATACGATCAGTAATGTCTTCGGTTGTAGTCGCTAAATCGCAACAATAACTGACACTTTCGATATTTCTTACCCTCGCACGATACGTCACTACGAGGATACCACGTGCCCCCTTCGATCCTGAATCAAAATTCCTGTAACAACGGTTAACAGGATGATCCCATAGAAGTCACAGACACGAGATATTGCGGGTGTGCGTTTTCCGCGGGCCATTGTGCGCTATCGATTACCGATGTCCGTCGTATTTAGCCGCCGAGGCCCACAGTTTCCTCCGTGAGCACGCTATTTTCTGTTCATTGGCCGTCTTATCGCGTGCCAACCCCTCTCTGACCCCTCGACACCCCTGTCGCCTATTCCCGTGACCAGTTCCAGAAGGGGGTAACAGAACCCGTAGATTCGCTCCATAGGAAGAGGGTGAGGGGACAGGTTCAAATTGTTTGCATTGTACGGATCTCCGATGATATTAGCCATTATATTAAACTCTGAAGAGTCCGGCCGAAAGGGAGTACGACGTGAATAGCGCCTCCATCGCCTGGGGCTACAGCGAACGAAGGATGAAAATACTTCCTTCCACCCCGCGTGCCAACTTCTTGTCTCGTCTCCTCTGCCAAGCGATTTCGACGCTTCGATTTCTTAGTAGCATTCGTCGGATTCGTTTCAAACACGCCATTATAATGGCTGAAGTTCTTTCGACATCTCGTTGATGCTTCATCTATCTTCCAATTATGGAGGATAACTTCACGAGTCACGAAGTCATTGGCTTCTTGTTATATACGAATCAATTAATATTTTAGATGTTTATATTTTAGAAAGTTGTATAGAAAGTATTAACCTTTGCAGACCCACATTTCTATGTGGCAGAAGTTTTTTTTTATGTGTCAGCAATTAGGAATTCACAGAAACTGATAAAGAAAAATTGTTTATAATTTTGGTTGGAAAAGGTAATTTTAATCATTGATTATTATAGATTTTGGGGGATTTGAAAAATGATTTCTTGAAGGTATGGATAACAAGGATTTTCAGACAATACAGTGAAAACTCCATAAAAAAAAATAAAATCCTCAAAGTAAGCTTATCTAACAGCTATTAAATTCCAATCTATGAAATTGGAAGTAAAGAATCATCGAAAATGCACCAAAAGTGCAATAATGGAATAATGAAATTAATCAACCTAATGAAAAAGAAGTTTTATAAAAAATTGTATATTTTTTGAAAATTCAGTTTAGAATTCCAATTTAAGAGAAGTACTTCATTTTCTCGAGCCCTGTTAGTCACGGACGGTTCTAATTAGAGTCCTTGAACGCCGTTCGTTTGAATAAATAAAGAGAACCAGCAGGATAGGGCAATTTGCCGTGCGAACGCAAACAATTCGCGATATATCAGCACCGTCTACCGGGGCCAGTTAAACATTATCGGCGATAAAGCATGCTTTGCATCGAGCTTGCCCCCCCTCGCAGCTCCCTATTCGGATTAACCGGCGGGAGGGGGGGGGGGTGAAGCAGGGGATTAAAAGTGAAAATAACGTTGCTACTTCTCTTTAAACGGTAAACGTCAGCGTGGAAACGACCGATGGAAAAGCTGGCGGCGAATTTAGCGAATTACCGCGATTACCGAGCATGAATCGCGGTAAATTTTAATGCTTAATATATTAATCGAGCCGGTTTCGCAACGTTATCGAGCGGAATACGCAATTTTCGTTCACCAGGGACGATTTTAAAGAGATTATGGATACTTTTGTTTCAGTTTCGTGGCTTCGATTCGATTTTATCTGACAAATTCATTGATAAGCCTAACTTCTGTTAAAGAAACAGAAACAGTATAAACCTATTATAAAATAATTTTTAATTAATTGACTAATACTGAACTGTATTTTGATTTCTGGTAAATAAAATTAATTTCTACATCTGGTATAAAATAATTTCTAAGTAGTCTGACAAATCAGTATCAGCCAAGTACAAAAAAACTTTTCCATGTTTTGAGAAAGAACAATTAAAATACAAATCTGCTTAAGGTGCCAATAATTTGGTGCTCGATCCTACTTGCATCAACGAATGCAGTTATTTACCATAGTAATTAAAAGATCTTAATGAAATTAGATGCTTTATAATATTTTCATTCTGTTATAATAAATTTATAAAATCAACCACTGAACTTTGATAAAACTATACTATGTATCGATAAAAATATACTGTCAACGAAAACATATGCGTGCTGATGGAAATCAGTGTTAACGTGAACGCTATCAGATTAAACATTGCTATATGTTTGTCGTAATGGTTACGTCTCCCAAAATTCTGTTAACTATCGAAACCAATTGTTTCTATAATAAGTCTGTATTATTTGACTAACATTATCCAACACAATTATCAAAAATGTTTGCCATTTGCCTAAAAACATTCTAAAGGTAACATTAGAGATATAGAAAAGTAAATTGGACCAGACCAAATATTATCATTTGTAAAAAGAACATTTCATGCCGCGAGCATCTGGTCCATAGTAGCACCTTCGTTTCAGATTAAGTGGCTTCCGAAATGGAAGCATATTTTTCGGTTCTTCCACGAGGAACGAGCAAACTTTCACGCGGCTATTGCAGGCTACATACGTTACCGAAACTTTTCCTGGATTATAGCGCCTTCTTTCTCAGACGGTTTGCATAAAAAATGTATCGCCGGTGTAACGCGTGGCTAGAGCTAGGTGTCTGGATTTTATCAGAGAATAATACAAGTCGATATAAGGTTACTTGAACATTTTGATTCTTTCAAAAGTCGAGCGAAGAATTCTTTTCTCTTAGAAAATGCTATCTCTGTTATTTCAATCGTACCGTAGAATCACAGAAAATATAATTTTTTTATGAAATTTAACGTAAAGGGTGTAAAGAAATGATAAAAACAGTTGCAACAATGTAACAATTTTAATTAATTGTTGCTTAAACAGAGCATAATGCATTGAATAAAGATTTTTTAGAAGTACAAATAGAGCCACTGAAAAATCAATCTTATCCTAAACTTATTTGACCCTCGAGCGACGGTGAGTAATAGTGCTTCAATCAAAATTAAGTATTTAAATTAAAAAAAAAAAAAGTACCTTCGGATATTAAAAGAAAATAGGAATCGAGGTAAATTCGAAATTAAATTTAAATACTAAATTATACTTTGGACTAACATAGATTCGTTATCATGACCAGATTCGCATGCAATTGAATAAGTAATGTAGTAATTAAGAATTCATCTATAAGTCAATAAGTTGATCATTTATAAATTTAAATAAAAAGTACTCTACTACTAGTACAACTACTATACATCCGATACTCGACGACTATGTACCTTACGCAGCATAATTCAACATAAGCTAATATCCTATCTGTTCTATATTAAGTTAAACCTGCGAAATAAGTGGTCGCTAATGACTTTATTGTTAATGCGACCACGATAAAATAAACAATTAAAATAAAATAAAATAAATAAAATTCTAGAATCATGTAAGGAAGTTATATTAGGTGAATTTAATAATGGTTAATAATTATGACGAGGCACATAAGTTCAGTCACAGCCTGTCATACTTCAGTGCAAATAAATAGTTTTTCATTCTGAGCATCGCTCACTCAGAAATCCCAAACAGAAAATTCAAATTATACCAACAACAAGAACATCATTAAGCTTCGATTGTATATTAAATTCTTCATCCTCTGAAGTGAAAACTCGTCCGAATCTCCTTTTCAGAGGCTGCAAACAGGAAGAATTCCTGACAAAGAATCCTTGACGAATGACATCAAGACGAAAAAAAGAAAAAACTGAACACCGACACAAATAATCCCTCAAGAGTTTCCCTATCGTTGCCAAACACTTAACCGACGATTCGCGTTGCAATTTTATCGCGCAAATAGCGCGGCTCGTTCATTTTCAATTTCCCGCCCCGTTTGCATCCCCCCGTTGCCCCTTCTTGCAGCTTTAACGAAGGCGAGAAATTCAACGGGATAATTTTCGTATGCAAATACGAGACGGTGCCTCTCGTAATCGCGCCTCTGCCCATCTAACGAGGCTGTACTGAATTTTTATTTCTTCCAGGACTCGTTATACACCACCGTGTACCCGTCCATGCTAATCGATAACGCGTTCAATCTCTTGTTTCTTTCCAGTCTGACACGTAATACGAACGATAGATCGAAGGCGAAACGGGGTAAAAAATAGAAAAACGAAAAAACCTTCGATAAGAAACATGAAAGACTGACCTGTTTCGATGTTCGCGGTTGAATTAAACGTTTGGACAGGGTCGCGACTGATGGCGTGGAGCCAAATAGTTTGTCATCGAAGAGGAAATGGGACGGCAAGAAAAATGTCAAACAGGATTGTTTTTGGTCCCGATTTGTTATTGGGAGAAAGCAAAAAAAAATATATATATATATGTACAGCATAGAAAACGGTACAGGGTGGTTCGTTTAGATCAGGCCACCTACATATATGTTCTTATCATAGCAGAAAAAAATATTACCAGTATCCAATACTACAATATATGTTCGTAAGGTTACAACAATGGATCTGTGACACACCATTTTTAACATTTACTTAATTTTATACCGCCACATTCTTTAATACGTTGACTGCCACAGTGAAAACGGACGTGGGTAGTCAGACACGCTGAAATCCTAATTATTAACAATACAATCAACTAATTGTCAAATTTAACTTTTCAATTCGATAGCTAGCATTATTAGGTTAATGTTAACGCTATCCGTGGTTTATTTTATCATTTCTGTTGGTAATTATTTGATTGTACAAAATTTCGGGTGCCGGTCACCGGTGACCCTCGTGGCAGCCAACGTGTGAATACTATAACGCTGATTTTTTTTTTAAATGAAAGATAGGAAATTTTTTCTTTCTGCTTTAATTAAACGCTAGATGTAAGTATAATCATTGCACCAAATAAGATACCGAAGTGTGTTAAAATTCCATTTTGAAATACTCATTTTCAATGCGTTTCAAATTCACTCTATTGCACCTGGATGGAAAGATGGGTGATTTAAAAATGAAGTTGGGAAACGCTGCAATAGACACATCCAATATTTTGAAGAAACTCGGCAGAACGGTTTTTTCTTCCAATTTCAAGATATTGAAAAATATCTGAACCACCAGACAACGTCATCGTGGCAATTCTCAGGGACGTTGGAGGGAGAGAGGGGTACGGATACATAAGGTAGGAAATCCTCCTCGAATTGTGTTCGAAGCAGCATTGTTACTGGCTCGGTCCGAAGAGGGAGGACAATGAAATTCTGAGAAATGCGGAAGAAACGCCGCGACCGATACGCGATTCCGCTCGAGAACGGAAGTTTTACCGTCTTCCATCGTAAACTCGACCTCCCTCCCCCACACCCTTAACCCACCCCTCTCTTAAACCGCCGAACCCCTTTGGCAATTATATCTATATTCGCGAATGTACGAGCTGTACCGGTGAACGCGTAGAGTCCTCGGTTTTTCTTCGATCGTTCCCTTTTCATGCCCCTCCGCACAACTTCTCGACGTATAAATCCAGGGTTGGCTTTGGAACTTTTTTCGGGACGATTGTAACCGGCGATCGGGATTTTTCGGGATCGATTAATGTGAATAGAAAGGCGGCTCGAGGGCAGCTTGAGAACCGGCTCTTCTCTTATTTCCGATGAAGGGAAATAAAGAAGGGATTGCAAACGATTTCAAAGGGGAACTTATATGTCTGTGAGCCGTGTTTCTTTTTAGATTTATCAAACAACAAAATTAAGTTGTTTGTTGCCTTTTTTATATGTTTAATGACAGTGTTTCGTTTAATTGTTTGTGATTAATTTGGACAAAATTGAAGTACAAATCTTACTGTACTTTGAACAATTCCAGGTCCACTTTAACTTAACTATATAAATTTATAATCAATCAATTTGTGTTCTGGATTTTTTATGATAAAAGAAGAAATAAAGAAAATATTAGTAAAGAACACAAAAACGTTTTTTCTTCTGAGAGAACCATCATCGAATCGCGTGTCAAACAAGACGAGCAGTTGAGGGAAGATCGGCGAAGATCGTTAAAGGTAACTATAATAGAAGATGCGACGTCAGGTGCGTGAACGCGCGAGTTCGCGTGCAACCGAGGCGGATAACCGGCGACGACGTATGAATGATACATGAACGAGCATCCAGGATCCTCTCGCGTCCCATTACCGCCAGTAAATCGTCCCCAGGAAAACCTTCGAACAGGAACGTTCGCTCGAGTTTGCATAACGCTTGGAACGCGCTCGAGAAACGCTGGAAAAAGATTCCGCCGCTTCCTTCGTACACCTCGTGTCACGGTTACAGGTGTTAAATCTGGGAAAAGGGGGTACGGAACCCCTATTTTTCATGCTGATAATCGTGCAACAATTCAACCGATACAACATTCGCGTCGCTCACCATAACAGTGGTGTATTTTACAATTTTATTAAAAATAGAATAGTGCCACGTCAATTTTTAATTTCACAAAACCTTGTTCTTTTCTCGACAAATCAATAATAAGAATTTATTCTAAATTACAATATACAGGGGTGATATTTTAATACCAACGTGAACTGAAATTTAACCCTTTGACATCATACAATTAATTTTCTTGATGGATTATTCATTAAAATATAAGTGTAATAATTTTTAACCAAAGTAAGCAGAATTCGAAAAAATAATCGAGTATTATATTCGTAATAATTTTTTTTTTCTAGTTCAGGCGATTTTAAAGAAAAATTCTCAAAGAAGTCGAAAATTGAATTGTCAATCTAGTATACTTTAATATTTTCATATTTTATCGGACAAAATTGTGGGATAAAAAAGTGTATCCTGATGCTTGTAAGTATCCACAAAAGAAAGCTCAATCAACGAACAGGTGTGCAGAAATTATTGACAATAATCAGTAATTATTCCTCGGACGCAACAGTTTCGCGCAATAGTAACGAACAACGAAGAATAATAGCCCTCGTAAACAGCTACGTTGAATTCGCTCGTTCTATCGGCAATATAACTCCGGCAATAGCGAAAAGCTCGCAACCGGTGCATTTTCCGGGAACAATGGACCTTTGATAAGTATTCCAACGAACAATTTACCGTTCGATACGCGATATAAATCTTTCGTGAAACTTCATTGACGATTCCCGGCTGATCCGTAACCGAAGCTACTTGTCAGCTCATTTGCGACAATGTTTTGCGATATTCAAGAAAATCAGATCTTAATCGTTTGCTTTTTACAGCTCAAAATAAGCGAATAATTAATTAAGTTTAACGGAAACTATTTTTCGAATTATTACTGAAAACTATTTATTTCAAATTGGATAGTAATAATGTATATTTGTGTTTTAAAAATTCTTGCTATGGCATAAGGCAAACAGACGCATAAATCATTCAACATGGCTCATTACTGGTTCACAAAGTTTAGACGAAGTTGGTATCCTGAACGTCCTGCGTTCCCTTACAAGAAAAATGAATTACAGAATCTGTAATTTCGAAATTGCATTCTCTAAATAAAAATTCGTTTCTAAGGAAGTTCATTGAAAATCACCTTAAACAATTAATAAGAATCTTATATTTAACCGCAGTAATATCTTATTAAACCATCGATGTTTCTATATATCCTCCCAGAAACCATCAGCAGACTACCTCTGCTTCGAATCCACTGTAATCGAGTCAACGTCGATGTTCCTTTCGATACATAAACCTCGTGACACCGTTTCTCACGCGATCCGCGTCGAATCGAAGCGTAACGTGAGCGTATAACGAGCCAACGGAATCACTGCGTCACAGATACTTAAAAATCATGCTCAATTTACGAGCCGGCCGGTTTGTTACGCCGGGGAGGAGGCATCGAAGGGGGCTTATGCAAATTGCTTATTATATGACCGTGCGGTGTATCGTGGAGATTTTATTATGGTTACATCGTGGAAGGAGAAAAGATAGGCTGTGTATGTGTGTATGTGTGCGAGTGGGTGGTGAAGAGCAGAAGGAGGGAGCTTTAATTGGTATGTAAATCGCGTCTCCCTCGCGTTCGCGGTTCGTACACGAGAGCACCCATACAACGGACCACCATGATGCTTATCGTTTATGCGTGCTGGTACTCGTTGGCTTTACTGTACATTGTCCCCTACCTGTTATCGGCTTAAATCAAGCGACTGCCGCATTATCGATTTTCGAGTCGGCTACCAACCATCGAAAGTGATTTCGCTCCATTTTGATCGATACTCTGGAGCTGTGACAGGAGTCAGTTTCGTTTCGATCATTTTCTATAACTGAACACCCTTTGTAATGGATGAGCTTTTTTTATGATTCTCTTACTAACAAATTCGCTGCGATTATTGACCAGAAACTAGGAATGACTGTAATGTGCATTATAGAAGTGAGGACACTAACTTGACCAAGTCAGTTTCTTTCCTTTCGTGATTAGTAGACGAATGGTAGGGAAAATTACTTTGAAGGTTTTCATATGTATATAGCGTTATCTACAAGCAAGGATATTTGACTCGACCACTAATTAAGAAAAGAAACTGAGCATTACTATCCTATGATTCGTTCAAAATTTAACATAGCTCATTAATGGACCACAAACATTGAATTAATGTTTCTAATGTTACTATAAGATATATTATAAGTTGTGTTAAAGTACGAATTAATGTCATATGAAATATCGTAACAGTAATGCCGTTTTCTTATGTACCCTTTTTAATGTCCTAACAATACCAATTAAGATGAAACATTATAACAATCTTTAAATATCATCTACACCATGAAGTGTGACAGAATATGTTTCTCTGCAAAGTTCATTTTCAATTCCGCCTACACTCGAAACGTTTCATCATTCGCCAATTATAAAACAAAGAATTAGGAACGAACGACCGATACTTTCGTTGTCTCTGTAGAATGTCAGAGCAAAAGGGAGATTTTAGACGGGGTGGCTCGTAATTGAAAGACATTCTTGCGTTATCGACGACCCTGTGCCAGAGGGTTGTTTGCACGAGCTGACGTCCTCGTATTCAAGCAGCGGCCCAAGGCCACACCGTGACACGGGATACGGTGTGTAGCCATGGCAACTTTTGATTATGTCTGGCCACCTCCGCTTCCTTGGATTCTAGACTCCTGGTGAGCCTTTTTCGCTCTTCACCATCCCGGGTACGTCTGTCCGCGTGGAAATATGCGGAAAAGGTGTTGGGGATAAAGAACAGGACGAGAGTAGCCAGAACCTCGCGACGCAATTTGCAGCGAAATTGGTGTGTTCAAACTCGGATTGCAAAATTAGAATATTCAATTACCAATGAAATTCGGATTTGAAAAACCGAATATTCGAGTTTGTAGTGGACTATGGTTTTATACAGGTTCTAAGGATCCATCCGTAAAGTCGGCGACGCACGGTACTTTGGTTCTCACCTCAAAATCATAAGGGTCTCTAAGAACCTCTTGTTTCGTCAAACTATGAATGAATTCTAGGGTCACGTAGCCTAGTACGATGATTTAGAAAATGACTTAAGTTTAAGTTATATAGTTTTATGATATAATACATTTTATACACAAACGATTCTCTATTTTTGTTAAATATAGAAACGAAATTTGTCACTAATTTATGGGTAAAAAAGTTTGACAATTACAAGTGTAGGTAAAATTTACGTTTAAGGGAGGCAGCTTCGATGACCTTGACCTTGACACATGTTACAAAGATCACCCTCTTGAGTAACCCCCTGGAGATTTTAGCCGTCACTCGATTTTTATTAAAAAGATATTGATAAAAATCAATGTTCGTATACGTATATTAAATGTGTCCTTGACGTTCACACAGTTTATAAAACTCAGTTGTCTGGGTATAGTGAGTAAAGTAATAAATAAACAAAATGATTAATCAACAGGACTTTCAATTAATCAATTATATTAATTTTCGTAGAATTCTAACATCGTCTATTTTTTGTTTTGAGCAATCGGTACGTGAAATAATACATTTTAATTTATGTATCAAGATGTTACTCGTTGTTAATATATCGAAGGTAGGTTGTTTCATTTCTAATATATCGAAGGTAGGTTGTTTCACAGAAGGTAGATTATTTCATTAGGAAAATTGTTTTGTTGACAGTTGGATCCGCTGTACAAACGATATTTCGCAAGGTAATATTACTCGTCAAGCGATCTAACAATAAATTAACGAGAACAGAATAGCGTTCAACGTTGCGCTCGGGCTTCGCCGTAACAAATCTTCAACATCGTGCACTGTTTTCTCCGCGAACAAGTAACACTCGGTAGAATTTATACCGGCTGTTAGATCCGAAACGCAAGCGAACACAGTGAAGCAAAGCCAAACTTCGCTCACCAGGAATACGACATTTGCTTCTCGAAGCAAGTACAACCCTGAACGATGAAACACGAAGATCACAACTTTCGCTAGATATTTATTTTCGTATCACGATTCTGTTTGATAACTAAATTGTACAAAATTAAACGATCTTGTTTGTTGAACTACCCATACTAAGCTGGAACCGAGAAGAGGAATTTGGAGGATAAAGAACATACAGTGGGGAAGGAATAAGTTCTAAATATTTAGTAGAAGTGACAGTTAAGCTAATACGAGATGAACAATATTTAACTGACTGAAATCCTATAAATACATATAAGTTTACAATCGCAGACATTCGAGGTCACACTATATTTATACGACGACTGTACTATAGTTTATACTAACTAACTCATTTTACACTTTTAATGAATTTCTGTTACCGAATTTTCATAAAGAAGATTAATTTTTCTACTTCGAAACAACAGTAAAGACTAAACTTTTGGAATTCTAAGTCAAAGTACCATGCGTCGCCGACTTTCCGGCCGGATCTTTGGTAGTAGAATCGATTTTAACACGTTAACTGCCACAGTGAAAACGGACGTGTGTAGTCAGACACGTTGAAATCCTAATTATTAAGAATATAATCAACTAATTTTCAAATTTAACCTTTCAAATCGTTAAGCTAGCATTATTAGCTTAATGACAACGCTATCCGTGGTTTGTTTCGTTATTTCTTTTGTTAATTATTTGATTGTAAAAAATTTCGGGTGCCGGTCACCGGTGACCCCCGTGGCAGTCAACGTGATAAAAATATTATATATCTATAACACACACTTTGGAAGATTATCGTGTACACAAGCGACGTCAAACATAGAACTGTTCCACTCGAAAGAGGTCAAAAGTAAAAATTGAGAAACTGGATACAGAAAGGAAGGGAAAATCTGTGCTATTAATTATTCGTTGAAACGGCGCGACGAACGGGGAAATCGCGACCGAGTATTAACGCTAGAAACAAACGAAATTTGTTTGCCAGCGGCGCGAATTTCTCCACTCGTTGTTCCAGCGGATAGATCCAACGAGATTCCAGCAGGATTAAAAAGTTGTCAACTACCCCCGTACCCGTCGGACCCCGCCATCCCCGTACCCTTCATTTTCCCTGTTGCTATCGCCGGCAAACTTTGCTAGTTAGAATTTCGCACGGTACGTTCCGAAAGGAAATCACCCTGTGTCGCAGAAGAAGCGAAGAAAAAGCCTTGGAAAAGTATATGGGTTTATCAAGCGGCAAAGCTGCTCGACACGGACAGCTTTTCCTCTGTTTCTTTTCTATTTTTCTTGTTGACTAGTTCCTAGTGTTGCTCGCTTGTTAACAAAAGGAAGTGATGAATGTCAATCGAAAAGTCGGGCAAAAATCGTCGAGGTTCTGAAGTGTAAATAAAATTTGATTAATCCACTCGAGAAACAAATTGATCGGTAATCTTTATAATGATATCAATTTGAAAATTGTTTAAGTGCCACAGTGAAAATTAATATACGTAGCAAGACATTCTTATATTTTAATTATTAGAAATACGAATAACTAATTTTCAAATTTAACAGTTTAATTCGAGTTATCGAAGTTCGACTGTGATATAAAAATCGAATAACTTTTTATCTTGGGCAGAAACGGACGAGTCATTTTTAGACTGAAAAATTTCTCGAGCACGCCGGAACTTCGAGAAAGCGTTCAAAACTCGATTTCAAGCGTACGCGAGTGCGTTCGGGATTATGCGAGTTAAACGAACTTAAAGCGGCACATGTCGATCGTGAAAGGGAAAGAGGAAGATGTATATGTACAGGGTGTGCCAGGTTTTTCTCGATAAAACGCGTTAATAATTTTCAAATGAAAATAAAAAGAAATTTTATATGAAGGTAGTCTCAAAATGATAAACTAATTTTATGAAATTTTTTATTTGTATTATTTGCATAATACTTCGTTATTTCTATTATTCAGAATTTTAAGTATCTAATACGAGTATTTCTAATTAATTAAATAACAGAATTCCTAATAATATGGGTGACAGATTTCGATAAAAATTCAAACGTCACTCAATATATGGATGACATGGGAATTAAAGTATTAGATCAAAACAAGATACATATAAAATTCAGAGGGTATTAAACTCAATCTCTTCATAATAACGAACATGCATTCAAACGGGAAAAGTCATTCTGAAATGGAAATATAAATGAACTTACTAACAGAAGTTACTAGATAATATATAAATTCGCTGGATACGTGTATAAAAAGAATTTTGGAAAAGTCGGAATTGGACCAAATCACGATGAAAATAATATTGCAAATCCATGTCTATTATATGTCAATTTCGATGAAATTTACACAGAATATATTTCTAAAAGTTTCATTATAATCTCAGATAAAAATGTTCGTAAAAAACCTTCGCTATTTTGTTCATACTCTCGACCAATGGTAACCTTTGCAAATTTTCATTTATGCTTTATCTAGTGAACTTATTCTTCTAACTTCTAAAAAAAATTCAAGTCATTTCGTCCGATTTTAAAAACAACCGTCTTGTTCTAAAGGTCGTTCACCATTCGATGTACTTGTATAGTGTTAATGTTGGATCGTTTAATTTGAAGACACCCTATATACAAAGAGAAAGAGGGGTTAGAGGGTGGGATGTATAGTGGTAGGGGAAGACGACGGGTTCGCGTGACGTCTTTGACGGTGAGTCTTCGTCGTCGACGAAAGCGTCGGAAGCTGCACGTCTCGAATGGAAGCGGGACCGACGCGACGCGACGCGGCTCGTCTTCAAAGGGGCCGTAGTCCTTTGCAATTCTAGTTCGCGTCATGTGAAATGCAATCATATTCTATTTCGAAACTCCGTGACCCGAGTTCGCCGGCATCCGTTTGCCGAACACCTATCGCTTTTACATAATTGACCCATTGTCCCGTCTAATGATTCATTGTTGCAAACCCCGATTTTGATCGATAATTGACGGTAAGATTTCCTCGTTTGCGAGGCGACGATCTGTTCTTTACTCTTTTGTTCGTTTTAAGGAAGCTTCCGTCGTAACAATTTGTTATTTTGCATAAAATTATCGTAATTTGTTTCGTAATTAAGATTTAGTTATATGAGACGTATGAGACTACCAATATTTAATAGGGACACGGTAAAAAAGACTGTTAATGCGAATGATATGTATTTATTTTTTTGAAAGAGAACTTTTTTTATTTCAACGCCCCAAAATGACAATTTCACAGAGTATAAAGTAGAGCACGAAATTATAGATAATATTTTAATGACTGGGAACTAATTTAAAACAATTATTATTAACATACTAATTGGAAATGGATTGCCAGTGTTCATACTTTTAACTGTAGTTAACATAGGTGAAATAATAAAGCAAACATTTCTTTATTATTTACTAAACCCATGTATCTATTACCAGAAAATTCTTCTACGGACATCAATTATAGTGAATATCAATCTAATAATTAATAAAATAACCTATTCTGATGGTAAAAGGACACTCCATCTATCATTAAATTTCTGATATGCGATCTTTAAATAGCCTGAACATTCCATGTCAAACGCACTACTAATTAACTGCAATTAACACGATAAAATTGTGAATATAATGTAACAGAAGATACCAATGACGATACGATTTGAACAATGTTAGCGATGATATTTGTACAAGCAATAATTTTCCCCCAGTTTGTAATTAACTCTCGGATTAATTATGTCGGACACTGGTCTGCGGCTTTAACGAACGTGTGCGACGTCCGCGGTGCAGGTAGAAAACTGCGTATAATTCATTTGATTAACAGTAACCATGATACTTTTCTGTTATCTATCCACCTGTGAGCAATGGTTCTCCAAACGTGACAAACGTTCTCGCGGTGTAATTTATTATTGTTATTTCAATGAAAACTCGCGAACAACGTGGAACACGAACAACGTGAGATAAAATGTAGAAAAACGTGGTGGTACAGGTCCGCTTTGTTTGGTAGAGAATGATTGAGGAGGTGTCGCGAAATTTTTTCGTCGCATCCTGTATAATGGAGCAATAAGCTAAGAAGCAACTATTAATGAATATTTTTTAAAAATGGTAAGGCTCGAGAAGAGAATTAACAGAAGATTATGAATTTTTGAATTTATTGAATGTTTAAAATATGTTTGTAATTTGCAACATTCATCTGTTTAATGCTGAAGCAAATATGGAACTGTCAAAAAGAATTGTAAATGAAGATAATAGATACATACATGACACAATTTGAATTTTAATTAAAACGCTAATCTCAGGCATTTTATTGACGGAAAACATCCGTTATTTCTGTTAATTATACTTTTTTGCTTGAAAACTGTCAAACTGTTTAGGAAACGGTGAAAACTTTGCACGACCCGTTACATAACTTGTCAATAACTTTTCCACGCGTAAACTACAATCAAAGAAAGAGGGAAATTTCAATTTCGCAAATTTATAAAAGCTCGGACCCCGACCATTATTAGCGTCAAACAATTTTGAACGTATTTTGAAAAACGCGCAACTGTGACGGCCGACGTTATAAACGGGAACACCACTTTTCGCCGGCCGTTCTCCAAAACGAGACAAACGACAGTCGGAGGGAAATTTCGAGCGGAAACGCTCGAGCACAAAGGCAGCGAACGAAAAACGACCCGGCACGTAGGTGTGAATGTGTGCAGCTTTCTTTCTGAAAAAAATTTCGTCGAAGCTCCAGCTCGGTCGCGTTAAGCTCGAAACGGTACTGTTCGAAAAGTTAACTCGACTTTCATAGCCGCCACACGGCTCGAACACGTGAAACGAGCATCGAGGAGGTGCAGAAAGGTGAAAAAAAAAAGAGGCCGAGGGGCAAGGAACGAAGACGAAGAGCTGCTCGGGTAAGCGCGCATGTTTCAATGCGAACACCAGAGACCCTTGCGAACGCACGTGAAACGTGTACAGGGTACCAAAAATTAAAAATGCCAAAAAATAAAGCAAAAGACTGAATAATTAATTTTCTGTAAACTTCAACAACTTAGAAATATTAAAAAAATGCAGTTTTTACTTATTTTCTATCGTACAGTTGGGTACATTTTTTTTTCTTTTTAAAGATATTGCCGTAGTTCCTTATTATTGTTATAAAAATGACTTTATTATCGTTTTCCTTCTTTTTTTTTTAACCCTTTCGGTCGCGAATTATTTACTCCTGGAAAAAGGAGGAGGAGTTCCCCCCTTGGGAACCTCTATGGTTGTGATAATATGAGGACAACGTTAACGAAATAACGAAATAAAACTTTCAACAACTCCATCGTGGCAGTCAGAGTATCTACCTCACGAAAACCAATCTTCTTTTTTGGTAATTACCCATCGATTCACACACACCGTACACGGCCAAAGGGGATTCCTCGTTACGTACACCTGCACGTTTACATCCTTGCAAAGAAAAGAGTAGGGAAAAAAAAACTGAAAAAATATATTTGCCGTCCCAGTTTGTCCCGGTTGGCGCGGCACGGCGAAAGCTCTTCAGTAAATCCAGCTTAAAGCGGCTGTGTAAACGTTGACCTATATTATAATCACGGCGGCTCGAGTGCTCCACGACGCCATCGGCCTCCTCGAACAGGCTACAGAGTAACTCGTCTCTTCAAGGCGTAGCACGTGGCCGTTTGTGTGGTGTGCGTGGCGTGCAACACCCACGCAAATACCAGCCTCGACCTTACCACCTTCTTGACAAGCTTCCCCTCCCTCGTCACTGCGAGCACCCTCGAGCTCAGGTCGCTTTGCCTGGCTGATCATTTCACGATTCCACCAGCAATCCAGGCTACCTTCCCTTTCACCTGCTGCGCTTAATTAATGTTCGCGCTACGCTGACCGCTCATGGCCGATGAACTTTTTAAACGAGGAACTTTTCCAGCGAGATACAGTAATGATCGCAACGGGCCACGTTAAGTTTCTTCGAATCGAGGATCGGCTGAACACGGTCGAACTAATTTGCCTGGCTCTCGAAGGTTCTTCATCCCGTCGAACGAGAGAGCCTCTATGATTCGTGCTTCGTGACCGAGATTGATGTTCGCTACGATTTCGAGGAAAGGGAATGGTTTTATTTGATTCGATTTCTTCTTGGTTTTTGTTGGGGATACGATAGAGGCGGCAAATGTGGAGGGCCAGTTAATGTGTGTTTGAAAAAAGAGATAAATATTTAGAATTTTATTGTATCGTATAAAATGACGAAGCAAAAACATATTGCATGGTATTTGATAAATTAAACTCAATTAACGTGAATGTACTGTGCATGAAAATTGTATATCATAATTGTATATGTTGCAGAAATATACAGAACTTTTGACCTTTTGAACTGTTTAAAACGAATTATTATTATACAGAATATTTTATATTACAGTTGTCTAACTGGAAGTTTTTTATTTTATTAAACGAGCTGAATATCATCTATTTTGGTTCGAACACTTTTCAAACTAACTGATTACTGTTTGATCCCTGAAACTTTATTTGTTTGTTGTTTAATTTATTTTAAATTTTGAAAATTGCACCTTTAATACCTAAACTATCACAGTGAAAATGGACGTGTGTAGTCAGACATACAGAAACTGCAACACGTAAGAATAGCAATAATTAATTTTAAATTTGCTATCTTATTATATATCAATAATGGTATTCAGAATTTGTCATTTCTCTTTCTTTTCTATTAATTATTTGACTATGCAAAAGTTGGGTAGCTAACATCGTGCTTAAATTACACTTTGAATAGAGAACTTTTAATCAATTTTCATTTTTTATTATAGCCTTAGATAACAATAGTATTTATCAAATAGTTACAGGATCGACAACAATAAGTTCAGTGAAATGAGACAGAAATTAGAAGAAATGGAGTAAGCGCTGACCTATACTACTACCGCTGGAGGCTGTCCGACTAATCAGGGATTACTTCACTTGCCATCACTCTACTGAACTCGACCATCATACAGCGTTAATTGAAGGCTCGGAATACACATCAAATGTTAGAAAATAGATTGAAGAACACGTTTAGCATAAAACCTGGTTTTGCACGTTTAATTTTACACATTTTTCTTCAATATGAAGTTGATAATTAATAAACATCAATTACCTGAGAGTCTGAAACTTGTATACACAGTATGCTTGCATCAATTGTACACAATTTTCTAAATACCATGCAATATGTATGTCCTTAAAATAAAAATCTAAGCACTGTATATTTGTGTTCGTAAAACTCAGCAACAATTGTCCGGAAAAATTCGATTTTTCGGTTCGTTAGCAACGCGATGCTCGCAGCATCCAAACCTTGTTTGCAATTAACAAGACAAAGAAACAGTTCAAAAACGAAGCGTCCATTAATTCTTACACCGGAAATACGCGATGAATCAACACCTACATCACTGCCAACTGCGAGATCAGGAGAACGTGAAAGGAAATAAATTACGTAACATTTCGAGCGTGTTCTTAACTCGATTTTCGTGTATCCTTTGTGTCCCGGCGCGATCCGGAAGCCACAGGAGACACGGTGTTCTTTGGAAAATGTGATAACGCGACCGTGGCGTGTACACCGTAAACAAGGTGGTCAAAAAACGAGAGAAGAAAAAGGAGAATCTCGTTTCACGCGTTGTAAATAGCACGAGTTAGCGACCGGTGTATCGCGTGTCAAAGAATATTCATTTTACCTCACCCTTGCGAAATTACTTCCGTGAAGTGCGCGTAAAAAATGCCACGCACCGACAGTCTGATTCACACAAAGAATGAAAAAAAAAAGAAAGAAGAAAATAAGGAAAGGGAAAAAATGGCACAACCGTGCACAAGCACTTCGCTTTGTTCCTCCTCACTCTGTTATCTACACTCCAAGGACTGAGTGGTAAAAGCGGGTAGACACTTAAAGGATTTACGGGTCTGAGAACTGTAGACCGCTCTCGGATTGGCTCGAAAGTATACGAACTTGAAACGGAGTGTATCGTCCGGGGAAAAAATGGGAGAGAGAAAAAATAAGAGTCCCGCCAAAGAGATATGCTTGCGATTGAGTTAATTGTAATTTCAAGAAGTGCTCGCTAACGGTTCGGGGAAGAGGACACTGCGAAAGAACGAAAGTTACATGTAAATAATACTTTACAAATGTTGCAAATTGTACGTACGGAGTCGTAACATAATATGTAAAGAAAAATGAAGAAAACTTAGAACTTCCATCTTTTTAAATAAAAAGTGATTCAAAAATTAAAATAATTATCTCCAACTTTTATTATTAATGAAATCTAGTTAGTACACTTCAAGAAAATTTTATATGTCCTAATTGTTTACATATTATCTTTGAAATTTTGTAATTCTATGCCAATTTGTACATCTTCTTAGCCACCATAATAAAATTATTGAAAGTCTAAATTATAACAAAATCGACAAATCTCGAAAAATAAAATTACAGGTTCGAATGTTTTTTAAGACATTGATTACTCAATCGTTTCCATATACGTTTCCAGGGAATCTTCTCTTAAAAAAAAAAAGATACTAATAGCTTCCTGCAGCTACTTGGAGATATACGACGAAATTCGGATTTTTTTTCCCGCCACTTGAACAAATTTCTCACGAAGTAAAGCGTTACAAGCTTCTCGTAAAGTAAAAAAATGAGTACGTCAACACGGTGAATTAATCGAGGCACTTCGAAGGCGCACGTAAGCAACACCTGGCAACTGCAAAGTCAAGTTGAACGAGGAGAAACGAGGTCAACTTCGTTGCTTGATTCGCTAGTCAAAGAAAAAATTGCTTCGTTACTTCGCTTGGTAATGGATTAACAGCAGTTCTACCGTTAAGCTCTATGAAAAAGAAAAGAAAAAAAGAAAATTGCAAATATAATGATTCGTTTATAACGAGGCATTTATTAAATCGCGTCGTTTAACGTTGATTAAGTGCACAATATGCACCGTACAAAGAACCGAGATAAAATGAACTTTTAATAATTTCAGCTAAAGATGCTGGAGATGCAATTATATCTAATGTGATATAATTGTATCCTAAATTAATGAACGACCTTCTTGCAAATTTCATTTCAACTACTATTAAAAAGAAATGATAAAAATTTTTTTATTTTAAATGTGATATATTGGACATTATTTTAATATAGCATCTACCTTAACCATTTCGCTCGGATTAGTGGAAATTTAGA
Organism: Stelis phaeoptera; assembly: GCA_943735885.1. Classification (NCBI taxonomy): domain Eukaryota; kingdom Metazoa; phylum Arthropoda; class Insecta; order Hymenoptera; family Megachilidae; genus Stelis; species Stelis phaeoptera. The sequence goes on along the minus strand of OX030939.1, from coordinate 3,645,565 downwards.
TACTTGAAAATTTCGAAATATTATAGTTGTTAGAAATATTATATTTTTAACACGTTGACTGCCATGGGGGTCACTGGTGACCGGCACACGAAATTTTTTACAATCAAATAATTAATAAAAGAAATGACAAAATAAACCACGGATAGCGTTATTATTAAGCTAATAATGCTAGCTATAGATTTGAAAGGTTAAATTTGAAAATTAGTTGATTATATTCTTAATAATTAGGATTTCAACGTGTCTGACTACACACGTCCGTTTTCACTGTGGCAGTCAACGTGTTAAATATGTATTTATGATATTTCTTATTACATCTTTAAGTAGTGAAGCTTCGTTTCTAACATTTTGCCTGCGAAAGGGTTAATATTTATCTAAACTCGAGCAACAGGGATGTTGTTTCTTAAAAACCGAGGTACCGATTGAAATCTTACGAAATTAGACAAGAGAGCCCTTGGAACGGCTATATTCGAACGTACGATCGAAATTGCGAACGCTTATCAACGTATCAACGATAAAACACAGTCAACAAGCGGCAATTCAATCCGTAACATTGCCAACGATGTAGCAAAGCGGTGCCAAGATTAAGTACACTCGAATTTATGAGATCAAAACAACGGGCACCGATGATAAACGCGGCAAAGAAGATAACGCCGACCGTTCTTGAAAACACTTTCATTAATTATTTACCACACATTCGTTTAAATCGTCGTCGAGACAGGCGGTGGAGTTATTTGGTCACCGAGAAATTTTAACATCGATTTTATAAAATCACCCGAGTGCACAACAGTTTGGAGAAAACTATTGTTCATTTGAAATTGGATGGTACTAAAAAAAAATCGTACCAACAGTTGTTATCTTTCAGAATCGATAATTCATTTCCAAGTAGAATTTTCTTTTTAATTCTATAAAATCAGAGTTGAATGAAATGGTACGAGTATGTCCTGTGGGTTACAAAAGGATTGATGGTCAATCTAACAACAAGTGGACAAGAAAATGGAACAATTGTGTTACGAATAATTTGCAATTTTGTAGGATGATGTGTCTGACCACACGCACGGCCATTTTCACCATGGCGATCGATGCGTTGGAAGCACAAAACGCTCGTTTAGAAACTGGCACGCCAATTGGACGTGATATTTTATCATGGACGGAAGGTTGGCAGAAGGTCGATGGAAGGGTGAAAACCTGGTGCTTAGGGGAGCCAGGAGCAGGGAGCAAAAGCGGAGGCTGAATGCTAAACACGGCTAGTCTGTTACGTGTGGTTGCAGTTTGGCTTCTTAATGAAAACCAGCGGCATGGAAACGTCAGGTTTGGTTTACCTTGAAATTGGAAGCACGTCGCCGGCAAGACAGCCGTTACCGGCACCGAGAGGAACAACGATGAAAGATATGGATTCGGGTACCCTAATTTCCGCCACTTTAACCCACCACTTAACGCGGAGGCCAACCTTTTATCGTGCGGATACAAAATCAAATGGTGGTATTGATTTTTCTGGCTTCGCTTCAGTTTCGAAACTGAATTACGCTGGGTTTATGAATAAACGAAGATCTGAAACCTTGGGATACCGCCATTGTGTTCCATAATTGACCTTTCAATTCTACTGTCAACTTTACGTTTAATATTTATGCATTGATTATAGAATATATTTAATTTAATATTACATTCAATATTCGTAGAATATTATCCAATTCAGATGCGGTAAGTACTTCTTTAGAAGAAAGCTACTGTTGATTTTGTACATTATAATTTTTTAGCAATAAATATTTTTCACTTTAAAATTGTATATTGAGTAAGTAAAATTATATGAACACGAAGTTTCTTTAAGGATAAGTGTATCCTGTTTACTAAACAGCCGCGTCTGACTTATATTGATACATATCACTGAATTCTACTTTCTTTTGTTAGAGTGAAATAAATTATAACCTATTGCTATCAAACGTAAATAGTACATCATTTTTTATATTTTCGTAACAATAAAGAATGATTTTTAAGTATCTGATGGTATTAATGTTGATTAACATTGACATATATTTAATGCTACAGTGAATACAACCGCAAGTAGTACGACACAATAATTTCTCTTACATATGTTACTGGTCATATTACTAGTCAAATATCAACGACATTTTTTATATTCTTAAGCATTTTTTTATAACTTTATGACACTAAAGGCTAACGCCAAGTGCTCCACTGAATCCAATGGCGTGCTCCTTTTGACCGGCCGGGCCCTAGTTCGAAAGTTTTATACTAGATCAACACATCGATCTGACAAAATCTATCTAATAAACCCAAAATTGCACAACTATTTTTGTGCGCAGATTCTTAGGCATGTGTTGGCGTCAGCTTTTAGTTACTTTAATTTATTTAACAAATTTTCAATAAAACCAACCAATTATAACATACGTAACTTACAAATCAAAACAAAATATGAAAAAGACACTTCTTAACTATTAAACATTTTCAATAAATTATTCAAAATATCGAGTGAAATAGCCAAACTTCAAATTTTAAATATAAGTTACAAACTTGAAGAGGACCAAAAAGACTTTTATCACAGTATTTTAATTCTGTTTCTCTTCCTCAGTTTTCACATAATAAATAGCAAAATTTAAGTGTTTGACGGCTAAAAATTTGTTAATGCAATGAATTTCAAAAGACAAAGTAAATTATTTGTACTAAAAGAAATTGAAGACGACTCACAGACGACCCCATGCTTCCGATTACCATACCTTCAATTAGGAACTAAAGTAATACTTTCAAATTTCAAAAATTCACAAATCAAGGGGCTAACGCCCATATGCTTAGAAGACGAAGTACCCGATTGTTTATGGAAATACCGAAACCACCGAAAAAAGAAATTCTACTCCATTCAAACGGAGCACCTCTGACGAACCACTCCCTCGCTTCGGACGGCCATATATTCGAGCGACGCAACCAAATTTAACACCCAACCCCGACACAGCCCCTAAAATCGCGAAAACAATTGCAGCGACCTCGGCCGTGTTGTTTCCCGCGGACAGAAATAGCGCAGGTGCGTGTCGCGTGTTATCGACCAGCGATAAACGGCCGGCCAATACATCGATGGGGTCGTGTGCAAGCCGACACAGGGGTAAGCAGGGTGGCGCCAACCATCAAAATGAATGTTCGTGCCGATAGCGTGGCCGTCCGCCCTCAGCCCGCCCAATTACACCCCTCTTGGCCAGGCTAGCCACCCTCTGACCACCGTCCCCTTCGACCAGGTTCAAGGACGATTAACGTTGCTCGGGTCCGAAGAAGAAACCGGTCGAAGAGAATGCCACATTTAAACATGGACAGCCTGGCACGAGTGTCTGGGTCACGATTAAACCAATAACTATTAATCGAACCGACACCGCACATTCGACAAAGTCCACGCCACCCTTCGCGGTAGGTACCTGATGCATGCAGCGTCGAGTTTACGGATCGAACAGGGGTGCTGGCCAGAGGGAGAGTGAGCGGCTGTCAGGGGCGTGTTTCGCGTGGACGGTGGCGATGAATTTTAATCAGGGAACAATCGTGGACATTGCTGGGTTTGGCACGATTAAGAGTCGAATGGTTAAGATGTTTCTTTTATTGGAGTAACGGTATCGATATTTAATGGGCAGTTACATTCTGGGGCGATTCGTGGGATTAATTCTGGGTTTAAGGTGATATAGGAACACATTGAGAGACTTCGTGGGGGACAAATATTTTATAAGCCTCTTGCAATTTTCGCTGTTCTTTGAAATCGTGGCCTAACGGTGCACTTGCAATATTGTTTCTTATATAAAAAGCTCAATTTTAAAATAGAAAGGTACAGATGTTTATGAATTTTAATAATTTGTTATGTTCCAATTAAAATTATAGTTTATATATAAAAATTGTTCAATCCAGAGCAAATGATTAATTATTTACTGTCAGGAAAGCTTCAAAAGTAGCAACATTTGGTAATTTTGAAGGACTTTTAGTATTCTTAATACTTCCGAAACATATTTCATAATATCTGCACCCCCACTATGAATCGTACAAAGGGTACGAAAGACTTTAATTTGTTAACTACTTCAAAGTTGTTGAAATTTCTGATCTACCGACCCCTTCATCCCATAAATTTAATAACGACACCTAAGTTGAACTTTTATTAAAATAATAAAAAAAATGCCAAAGAACTTGGTCCATCGTTTGGCAAATCCTCATGGACGACGCAAGTTACATTGTTTAAATTTGCACACGTAGTACCAGTGTACTCGATCTATGTTTCCTCTATTCGACCCAGAAAATCGTGGCCGTAGGTATCGCAGGTGAAGATATACGAGGAACGAATATCCGGAAGGGGCGGTCTTGAATTCTGGACACTGTCCGAACGATCGTGGGGCCAGAATTGTCTTTCTCTCTTACCCGGCACGTATACACTGACAAACGTGCATCTAACCAGGACATGCTGACCGATGGGACTCGACGTAGAAACCACTGATTGGGTTAGGGTTGTTCTCCAAAGAGTTAGACAACAATGCTTCGAATCGTAAAGTTATATACCAGGTGAATACTGGTGGTGCATTCCTTTGTTGAAAAGGGGTAAGCATTTCCCGAATACTTTTACAAATAATATTAATCTAATACATACTAATTACCATCATTCTTACATTGTATTTAATTCTTTTATTATCGATGATATGAGTGATGTAAATGAAGAACACAATATCTTTTGTTCTGGTGGAAATATTGCCCCAATTTTCCAAATAACAATTCATGTAAATTTAAAATATTAAAGGTTTCACGTGTCCCCAGATCCCTAGTTACCCACACAAGAATTAAACTACTTTTTAATATCTTTAAGGCGTTGACTATAAATTTGATATAATAGAAAATTCGAAGGAGACATTCCAAGTGCCAATAATATATTATTACAATTTAAGCTAAGTACCATTAATACATTATTAATTATTAATTTTGTAAGGTGAATAATGGGAAAGTTAAATCGAAGAATTAAACAATCGTACTTTAAATAATGACAAATGAACAAGTATAGTTGTAACCTGCAGTTTCGAGTCTCTAATAAATAAAATACAAATAGCAAATATTGTTTATTTGCCGACAAGATGATAAATTCGAAACCCTGGTTGATTTCCGCGTAACGGGGCGGAAGGAAATTTTGACGAGGGTTCGCAGTAACGTAAAATCACAAAGCAAGGTTAACGAACACCCGTTAGCCGAAAATGTAAGGCGCGGAGACAAGAGACACACGAGATTCCTCGCTAACGAAACTAATTTCATTGTCGTCCACTTATTAAGATCAAGACAGGGAAACTCGTCGACGAAACGGTTTCGTCTGTCGGCGTTTAGTTGCATAAAGAGCAACGAAGCGTCTCTGGTTAACAATGTTTTAGCGTCAATTTACTTACCGTGGCTGCCATGGAGAGATGAGGGGCGGCTCGGACGGCGGGATCTGAGGCTTCACTAAGCGAGCCATAGCCAAACGGAATCTGTGCCCCCTTTTGACATCCTGGAACAGGAAATCGTGTCGACATGTTATCATTAGGTCCAAATGATGGGTTACGTTATTCGTTCAAACATAGGAAGCTAAAGGAATAGTTAGGTTCAAACATCGTTATAAATGAAGTATCTTCTAATAAGATTTGATGACATAAAAGTATCAGAAAATAGAACTCATGACGCTTCAATTTAAAGCTTAATATGTGTAAGAAAAATTATAGTACAAGCGCTTTTGTAATATTCTTAATACAAAACGAATGGTTTTCAATTGCAACAAACAATAAGGCATTGACAAGATGTTGAATGGCAAATGGGCGATTTCGAAATGTAAACGGTCCGACAAAGATTTGATGACATAAATGTACCAGAAAATAGGATTTATGGCAAAGTAATTTAAAGCTTAAAGTGTAATGAAAACGATAGTATAAAAATGCTTCGTTAATATTCTTAACACAAAATGGCTGATCCTTCGTTGAAACGAAGAATGATTCAATTTCTGGTAACGTCTCACTTTCAACGAGGAATTAGTCAAATTGTATTAAAACTATTAACGAAATGTTTACATAAACATTTTGATCAGACCTTAAGTTTCAAATTGAAATACGAAGAGTGCTGTTTTGCAATACTTTTATGTCATTAAATTGTGGCAGACTTTCAACGTTCCCAAATCGACTATGATATGACAGGATTTAATAATTGGGTAAAAAGTAGAAATCTTTACAAAAGCTAGAGTTCAAATTTAATCTGAAACAGAACTATAAAATTTTCGATATAAAATTTATAGTGATAAGCCACAACACCTATTTTCACCGTTATACATATTAATTAAGGTTATCCTACATATTTGGCCATCAAATTTCCTAAAAAAGTAAACCATAATATAACAAATGTTCAATTACAAAACTGATTTCTTAGGACACACTGATAAATCGAGACATTTTTCTCTGCCACCACATTCATTAAACTGCAGGTCCAGCTACATTTATCATTCTAATGGGTCTAAAAGGGTGCAACTTCTGATGTGACCTTCTTTCAAACACTCCCGTGACCTACATCCAAATACTCCTCGCGAACTACGTTTAAAAAGCCTTTCGATTAAACTAAACAAACAACTTTATCCATGACAATCTTAAAATATTATAAAACACAGAAATTTCTCAATAAAAAGAATCTCGTACTTAAGTTAAATTAAAGCCACTTGATTTCTTTCTAAAAATAACGCTGAGCTCGAGATAAATAACTATCAAAAATTCAGATATTATGTTTTTTAAGCTAACAGTTCAATATTCTTAAAATAAATTAACCCTAGAATGGCTGAGGCCGGGTTAGTTATGACACAGACATGCGAAAAGAATACAGGGTTTTTTGACTAAAATTTGGCATATGAATTTTTAAATGAAATAATTCTATACTTGGGCAAATCTTAGTTCGTTTCTTTTTAATAACTAGATATGTACGTTTATTATTTTTCTTAAAATTTTAATTTATTAATCTTCAGAAAATTTTTAAAATTACGAAATTGTAACATTTTCTGTGTTATAAAGAATTATAATTCAAAATACTTACATTTTCTAAAATTTAGGAAATTTTTATTTCTTTAAATTTACAGAATTCGAATTTAGAAAATTTTTATTTTCCAAACTTTAGACAATACAAATTTAAATTACGACTGCTTCGATAGCTCCTCGCTCAAAGTTTAACGGTTATATTAAAATTAAATAATTGCATAGACGTAATTTGTCGCAGATTGGAATGAATTTTGGAAATTTCTGGAACGCTGAATATCTGGGGAGCGAAACGAGTTGCGGGAACGACACGAAAGGTAATCGTAAACTAATTGCAAGTAAATTCGTCGAGTGTAATTACGCGTTTTAATTTGAAGCCTCGCGAAAGTGCACTATCTCTCTCTTGCGCTCTTGTTGTTAGCTCGTCGTTTCTCACACTCTCCAACGGGGGGTTGGAACGGGGGGGGGGGGGGGGGGGATGTATTTTAAGCCCACCCGGTAATTAAAAGAATTACGTCTTCGTTCGAGTGGCAACGGGTCCGAAGGACGACGAGGAAAATGGAACAGTCGCGAATTTAGTCCTTTCTTCGTTGACGTTTTAATTGAATCCAGCCTCTGTGCGTGAAAATCGGGCTTATTGAATTTCAACTTCGCCCCGGGTAATTAGCCGAGAACGAGTCTTTTCGGCGTTTTGGTCGTTCCCTCGGATGTGGTACGAAGTATGGGGTAAAAGAAATATTTGTGTTGTTCATGTTGTAAAAGCTTGTGCGAACATTTCAGAAATCAAACTGATTTAATTCATTACATGAAATACAGAAAGAAAGTGATAATTTTATGAAATATTTTTTAAGCTTTGATTAATACATTAATTCCCAGAGGTTCCAAATATATCATTTTCAAAACAGCACTTTTTTAATTTTTATAAATATTTACCTATATTATTATATGATTTACCTACATATTAAAATAGGGATCTTTTTTTTTTAACTATCATAGATTTTTATACGAAGGTTCTGATTAAGAAGAAGTTCATCCAACCATATTTCGATGTACGATAATATGTGAAGACCATTTTCCATTTGAGTAACTTATTCAGTATTCAGTAGTATAAACTTAAATAAGAATTACATGGCTGACAATTATAATTGAGTGTCTTCATAAAATAAAAATGTTTAAACGTTTGGATAAAATTTGTAATAAAACTTCTCTTAGCCGAGCCATAGGTACTTACTCGTTGGGTATTAAAACAGAAAAGTTGCTATTATAATGAGTTATTAGTTTTATAATATCATTAAAAGTTCCTTATTCTTTAATACTTTAACTGCCACGTCGCTCATATGTAAATCATCCATATTATAAGAAATTCCTTCGTTTATTTAATCAGAAATATTCGTATTAAGTACAAGAAATTATGGATAATACAAATAGCCAAATGTTGTGAAAACAATAGACAAAATTAAAAAAAAAAACTTATCCCTAATAAAAGTTTTAATAAGTTCGAAATTTTATGGAGAAATTTGGAAAATAACCCTCTAATAAGTCGAAGGCCTCCTTTCTTTTAATAATTTAAAATTACAAGATTACAAACTATGAAAATATTCATAATTCTTTTTACAATCTTTTAAAAATATACTCCTGAAATATTCAGCAAAAATTTCGTTCGTTTCACGAAGAAGAAAAGGTTGAAGCTTAAAATTCTAAGTTATAATCGATAAACAAAGTTATGATTAAATTAAATTTTCTGTATCCAGAACGACCAACTCCTCGATCGTACTATTCCTCAGAATTTACACAGATATGTGTGCTTTCAAGCACAGTATTAGAGAAGCTGAAAGTATTAACGTCCATGATGGCTGAGAAAACGTACGGTCCCAGCCATCAGCGGATAACGCGCAAGCGGAATATTTGACTTCGGGATTACCAGAGCTCAAAGTTTGATTGGCCGTGAACGGTGTATCAAGTTTTGACGAGCCAGACAGAACTTCAGCTTATACGCCAACATCAACCGCAACTTCGTGAAATCATGGACAAATTGGATTTAAGATTACATCTTTTTCGGCGATATGTGTCACCGGTGTTTAACCTCGACCCTCATTAAGCCAACCATCTAACGATTAATTGTACCACCTGCGATTTTCTCCTTAACACGTTGACTGCCACGGGGGTCACCGGTGACCGGCAGCCGAAATTTTTTACAATCAAATAATTAATAAAAGAAATAACGAAATAAACCACGGATAGCGTTATCATTAAGCTAATAATGCTAGCTATCGATTTGAAAGGTTAAATTTGAAAATTAGTTGATTGTATTGTTAATAATTAGGATTTCAGCGTGTCTGACTACACACGTCCGTTTTCACTGTGGCAGTCAACGTATTAACTGTTCTGTTTACACGTTGACTGCCACAGTGAAAATGGACGTGGATAGTCAGACACGCTGAAATCCTAATTATTAACAATACAATCAACTAATTTTCAAATTTAACTTTTCAATTCGATAGCTAGCATTATTAGCTTAATGTTAACGCTATCCGTGGTTTATTTTATCATTTTTGTTGGTAATTATTTGATTGTAAAAAATTTCGGGTACCGGTCACCGGTGACCCCTGTGGAAGCCAACTTGTTAAAAAGGTTCAGCGACGCATAAAGCATGCTATAGTTGCAATTCATTCAGATTGAATTAAAATTTAAAATCCACTTACTCCGTTGGCTAACTGTAATAATACCACTTCAAATTTTATTTCCAATGTACTTGAAGATTGACTGATTTGATCATGAAACCAATTCAGTCAGAACTTCATGAAATTTTCATTATTAGTACAATTAAGGACGTTCAAAAATCAGCTAAAAAGTACAAAATATATTCAGCTAAGGATTATAAATGGACTGTATACATATAAGTAGACTCCAGAATATTCAAAAGTCAAAGTATCAATTCCTTTCCCAACAAAATGTACCAAATATGAAACGATAAATCCCAATGGGTTAATCTCATCTCAAGGACTGTATAAGCTTTGTAAATGATGGGCTCGCTTTTTTTAATCACCCCGTATAATGATTCGAAGTGATCAGAAGTCCATCACCGGCCACGACGATTTCCGTTTCAAGGGAGACATCGCCGTTCCGCTCCGCTTCTTCCCCGCAGGATCTCCCTTTGTCCCTCTTTCCCTGGGTGCAACGGGCATCGTTACATGCATATGCAAATTTATTCTGACCGTGCGTCGGTATGTACTCTCGTATACACACACACACAAACACATGGGCAGTCTTCTCTGCGAGCGTAGTCGGTGCAGCAGAGAGGGTCATAAATTAAATGATGTAAATGCTCTGTCCACCCTCTGTCGCAGCGACGAGACACGACGCGGAACTTCCCTCTCTGTCGTGGTTCTGGACAAGCCCCGAGTGACCCCAATGATCCACGCTAACCCTGGTCGAATCCAGACCCCTTCTGACTGATTATAATTATCGGGGCGTACCCTGCGGCTCGCCTGGACCCGCTCCGCTTCGACTCGCACGAACGAAGAGGAAAGATAATACGGCCTAGCCTGGCTGCCATTGATTCGAACGCGTCTAACTGCCGTCGAATTTACCGTAAACGTTCGTATCGGCCTGCAGGGAGTCAAATAAGAGCAACAGTGTCGATTTTTTTAAATAAATATCAGTCGCATTTGTAAAAAAAATTTAGTAAATTGAGAAGTATCTAAGATTTTTCATGTAACGCTTACTTTTATACATCTTATGGACCTAGGGTTTTCATATAACTCCGATTTCTATATCTTGTATGAATCTAGAGTCTTTCATATGCAACCGATCGCTATAGGTCTTATAAACCTAGTGTTTATCGTGTATTGACGATTAGAATGCCTCCTGATCAGAATGAACAATTTTTGACGTTTAATTACTGTTAACGCTGCGATACATACTTAAGCCTCAAACGAAGGAGCCATGTTATCTCAAAAACTTACACCATGGTATTTCGATTGTTAAGTAATACAATTTTATAACGTAAGGTTTTCGTATATTGGACGAAAGAATATTTAAAGGAATGCTTGAATTATTTAAATTGTTAGCTCTCTCCATGATCCGTCATCCGCGGGTTAAGTAACTATCGTAATCTGTGTGTAAAGAACAGTGGCATATGATTTCAATAATTCCATTGTACGAGAATGAATATATACTTTCTTCCATGATTAAAGCCTTCCATATTTTATCATTTACAATAGAAAGATATTGAAATTTAGAAAGTAATGAATTTGTATTATTTGAAAACGCTGTCTGACTTTCCTGTCAGCCTAATTTAACGTTGAACGACTATATTCGCTACCTTTACTTTAACTACAGAAATATTTCTTACAATTCACGAAATAACAACTTTCGATTAAATATCATTTGAATTAACAGTCACGTGCCACATTCATGCTCCTCCGCGATAGAATTTGAATAACTTTGAAATAGAATACACAGATAATCGTGAATTTATTTGCCAATTAAAAACTTCACAATAACAGTGAAATGATCGATTTAGCTTTGATTGTTATTGTTAAAAAGATACTTCATTTTGATCTTCATAACAATGTTATAACTGTATTAAAATAAAAATAACAAAATCACTGAAAGGATCTTCGTGTATCTGAGTTATCAATGTACCCCTTTTACCCATTCAGTACTAACGTTTGCTTTCCATAGGTTTCGACGAGGAAAGGTTCACGATGGTCGACGAGTAATGTATTCAATAAAATTGGGCGGTATGCAAATCTGGAAAGCTTTCGGTGGCTCTCTCAAATTCGACAGTGTTCCAATCTACTCTGCCTTCCTCCTTTTCGATTCGATATCCGGTTCATCGGATATAACTGACACGAGATTCGTTCAGATGTTCATCGAAATCTACTCGTTTTCTTTGAAAATCATCTCGATAATACCCGTGCAATTAAATTAAAGAAAAATTTAATACCATAAATTGTACAGCTTTATCGATTTCACTTCCTGACTTGTAATCAGTTTTATCGAAAAAGTGAATTTTAAATAGAAAATAAAGTTTCTCGGCAACAAGGACACGGACTAACAATTATAAAAAAAAAAATGTTCGTACGCGTATTATGATCGTTCGGTAGAACTGTTAAAGGTAACTCGCAAAATTGTCCTTTCTTCCGAAGGATAAATACACACGGCGCGAAACCGGGGCTGGCTCGTCGAGCAGTTTAATTAAGTCTTCGCGGGCGGAACAAGCTTAACGAATGTAAAAGACAGGGTAAATTCGTTCTGCCGTGAACCGCCACGAGACGGTACGTCTTCCTCGCGAGATGTAATTTAATCGCGCGATTAAAGTTCCGTGAGGTCGAACCGGGCTCACGTTCGCCAAGAAACCCAGAGACGCACCGTCGGACAGGTGGCAAGTAAAGACAATATCGGGCAATTTTTTCGCGAAGAATATTTAAGACGCCACGTCCGACGCGTCGGCTAGAAAACTTCCCGTTAAAATTATTTTCCCCGTTGGGATATGCTGAAATTAGAATTGTTATTGCTTGCTCACCAACGAGTTCTAATATTAAAAACGTCCTGCGGAACGTCAAAAGGGGATGAAGTATGCTTCAAAACTTGTAAATTAACATTTAAACGTCTGTTGAAATACGAAACGCTTCGTTTTTGGTATTCAGAACGATGGATAGAAAACATTCAATACTTCTCGTTTCATTAAAAAAGCAAAGTGAGTAGTTTCAATTATTTTTGTACGATCATTTTTGTCAATATTTAACTACAACTATAAGTAAAATGAGTAACAATAGTCGAGATAAAAGTAAATAAATGGGATTGATTCTTTTCATCTCTTCAAAAATGATTTTCTTCGCAACTGTGCCATTGTTCTTCACGACCAACGACATCATTATCACTACACAATCCAGAGAATCAATCTACGGATCAGAACCGATCGAAATAAGGATAAAGTCGATCGAGACGCAACCCTTCGTCGGAGTCTAAGATATCCCGGCAAATAACTCGAATTCTATCTGGATTTCCATCGGAATCGAAAAAGCGAAGAGCAGAAGCGACGCGGGATCGAGGCGTTCGTGGTAAAAGAACGAGAAAGTCGGTTGCATATGTATTCGATCACGTAAATACACACGGGAGCAAGAAGAAAAAGAGAAAGAGAGCGAGAGAGAAACAGTCGGGCAAACGATGATCGTGCAACTTCACCCTCCCATGCAAACCTCATGGGAAACGTCGAGACGGTATTGGTTCCCGCTAAGCGGCGTCGAAACGGCGAGAATCAAAATCCTGGATCGCGGCTGGTTGGCCGCGCGTGGAATTTTAAACGCTCACAGAGACACGGATACACGCGACCGGAAGCTGGAACAATTTGTACCAGCCTTCTGAAATATACGAATAATCGCGGCTCGCATGCCAATGGCGATGAGAAATATTTCCGCCTAAATCCCTGAGCTTTTCGTTTCTTTTCTACTTCTTCCACCTTCGGTTGCTCTTGCGCCGAGCGCGCTTGACGAGAAAAGAGGACGATTGAATTTTAAAATTCGACACCGTGGCGAATTTTATTGTTCCTCGGACCGAATCCTATGAATTCATATAACCTTCTTTTTTCTTTCAAGCTGGAATGCTAATTAACTCCTTCGGTACTGCTGGTGTCCATTTAGGCGCCCTTAAAATTTGATTCTGTAAGGGAAATTTTTGCTGTTCACGTCCCTTATGTATACTGTGAAGGTGAATTTAAATCATAAAAACACAGGCAATTAATCAAAATAAAATTTTTAAAGAGTTATAATCACAAAACATCTAAATAGAATAATTATTATCGAACTTTCGCTTAAGTTTTATGTAATCATTCTGCGCCTAATTTAAAAATTGTAATAGCTGATTTCATCATTTTTCTATATAGAGTAAAAATCATATAATACACATAACAAATATATAATCAATTACAAGACTGTTACTTTAAGATACACCTAACAGCAATAAATTTGTAAAAGCAGAAAAGGGGCTAAATGTTCGAAATAAAAGAATGAAGGAAATAAGGTTCTGATACCCATGTAAACCGAAACTTGAAAATTGATCAGAGGACCCCGGTTACGGTTAGAAAGTGTGCAAAGGATCGGGTGAAATTTGGCGAGATACGATGCTGCATGCATCGAACTAACGTATAACTCTGTTGCATAAAGAATTTAGTTGCAGCTCCCGGAGTCTTTGCCGGATGAGAAGGCACGCGTGTGCAAGCTACTACGCTTCGACGTGTTTCTCGCTCGTTCACGATGAACAGGAAACTTCTTACGAAACCGGGCTCTCGCTAGTTTCAAGAGAATTTGTTTGATGATAGAGTTTCGTACTTCCGAGCGAAGCGGATGGTCGTTTATATGGGTGGATGGGTAATGCAATGAGAGCTGAATGATGCTGCAGTTCAGAAACGTAGTACCAATGAATGTTTGTATAATTATTTGAAGATTCTTTTCAGAAAAAAATCATTCAGTCTATATAAGTTTTGAAATTCGTTGTCATATGAATCATTTATTCTGAAGTATTGGTTGACTATTAGTAAATAAATTTCGATTAATGAAGCAATGAAAAATTAAAATTAATCATCTGTTATTTTTTAAACATATTCTATCATGTTGTGGATTATTTGATATTATAGTAAACGGCAATAGTATTTACTGAATAATTATAATAATTATGTTAATGTGTTGGCCATCACAGTGGAAACGGTCATATGTAGTAAGACACACTATTAATTACACATGCTACGATTGCAGAAGTTTTCAATTTATATAGCAAATTTATCACTTTACCATTAGTACAATACATAATTTTCAAACTACGATTGAGATCCAAATAAAAATTTAACTATTTCAAAAACATAATCTATTATATAAATGAAGACTTAATGACACAATGAAAAGGGTTGAAATCAGAGAAGAAAATTACCAACTCCGAAGATAAGTAAAAAATGAAAATTGTATACAGTTACGTAAATAAAGAAAAAGAAATTCAGTTTTGCTTTCTTTTGGACAAATCAACGTCACGTTATGAGACAATATGAGAACTCAAGTCAGTATGAAGAAAATGATGCGTTCTTCTGACAAATTTTCGCTTTCTGACTTGTGTCATTATCAATCCCACCGACGAGATAGTATTTAAGACTGTCAGCTCCTGCGTATTTTAGCGTGCCAGGAAATAGGCCTCGTCGGCCTGAGGCTCCGTCGGCAAATACCTCCAGCAATGTTAGTAAATGTGTTTAGCATGAGACAGGTACTCAATCGCCGGGGCAAGGAGAATTATCCGTGATGCAACGAAGAAAGTGAACGAAACAAATTAAGACAAAGCGTTCGTTTGTCAATAACAAGGAACGCGAACGAAGCCATGCGTAACAGAGTGAGACAACCATACTATCTGGTCACAAAGACCGTGCACGAAACAAAACGTGACAAAGTGAGACAGAAAGATTCCCTTTGCCCCGGCGACCGTTTTCCACATTTTCCGCGAACGTACAGTATCCGTTTCTTATTCTGACCGCAACATATCCTAGAAAGCGGTAGGAAACGGCGAATTTTTCGGGCATGCAATCTCCCGTAAGATTGGCAGTCTTTAACAGTATCTCGTCGGTGTCAATGTCAAGCAACGGTATGATGGTAATTTGTCGAGCAGCAACGGTGACCCAGTTCTGTATAGAGTCCGGAATAAACCGGACACAGGGCTAGGAATGGGCTGCAGAACTCCATTGTCATCCATGACGGTGTCATAAGACGGGAATCGAAAGCGTGATAGAGGCGGATAATGTCGAAGGGAGTAAGTCGTAGTTTACACACGAAATCCAACCCATGTGCCGACGTAATCGAAATGAGACGGAGACCCCCGTGTACCCCATGGACAGGATTGATGGACATCCGGTGGTCCGTGACGTGACCACCTGACATTCTTGTCCGATCGAGCTGACATGCCCCAGGGATCATGCATGCGAGTTTCGTGCTCACGTAGCAAAACGTCTACTCCGATTTTCCGCCACGTTCCCGCTCGATTCTGCTGCCGAATCGGCTCGTTGAAATCGCGTCTAACATTGCGCTGGATTATCTTCATCGATCGATTTGTAGATTCTTTTTTTCCTAATTTTAATGATAATCGAGGACAACTGTGAACTACTGGAATTCTATCGCAGGGAAAGCATCAAATTATCTAAAAGATAGAAATTAATGCTACCAGTGAAATTTGTACTTTAATTGTCAAAAGTTCTATCGTTGAAGGACAAAGTAATGGTATAGATATTTTAATAAATGTCCGAGAATTTTGTCAAATTTTGTGAAAGTTTCAGACAGCAAAATAATTAATAAGCTCTGTAAAGCTCCGAGTGACATACGTCTGATAAATAATTTAGGGTCTCAAAGTTATATTTCTCAAATGGCTCCAAGACAGACATCGCAAATAATATTTATAATTCCTAGAAAAATTGTTACGACAAACAATATTTCTTTCGTGAATGGTATTTGGACGCTAAACGGTTAAGAACGACGCAGCTTGCCTACAGAAGTAATTATATTTGAATGCTTATTATTTACTAAGTCTGCAGAAAAGGAAATATTTTTGCACAATGCATATGTTTTACAAATTATGTATTACTATTTTACTAGGACGAACATACATTTTACATAGCTGCATTCGAAACACGTCGAAAATCTAAAAAACTGACAGGATTAATTATTCGCGTAAAGCTTTCAGATTCAAGTTAACGAAACACGTTCGAGCCATTTACTGATCGCATATTAATCAACCGATATTTCCCGTTTCAGATGTTACGGAAGCGGCGTAGAATTTAGCGTTATCGTCGTTTATAGCTCCATTTACGTACAAACACGCGTAACTGCTTGTACGTGCGCACTCACAGATGTGACCTACGTCCCTAGTCTCTACGGAGTTCTATATACAGCTGGTCAATGTATATCCACGTATGCGTAGAACATACCCGTGGGTCGAGCCTGTATCCATGAAACTAGACGCAAGTGTTTACCCGATACCGCCCCTGCGTTGTGTCCCAAAGTGTATTTAGAAACAGGGGGGAAAATAAATGCAAATAATAATGTATACGCTTAACGTCCAACTATTTTTAAAGATTTCTATAACGCTGCATCTAATTAACACATTGAATACCAAGTATCTCACGAGTAATTTATAATTTTAGTAGATACTTTGTGCAATAAAAGAAACTAAATATTATAAAAATAATATAAAAAATTTCCTATAACTTCACTATAGTCATAATTCATTACGGCCCAAACTTTTTCTATAGATACATATTTATAGTATTACTTTTTAACACGTTGGCTGCCACGGGGGTCACCGGTGACCGGCACCTGAAATTTTTTACAATCAAATACTAATTAATAAAAGAAATGACGAAATAAACCACGGATAGCGTTATCATTAAGCTAATAATGCTAGCTATCGAATTGAAAAGTTAAATTTGAAAATTAATTGATTGTATTGTTAATAATTAGGATTTCAGCGTGTCTGACTACCCACGTCCGTTTTCACTGTGACAGTCAACGTGTTAATGTATATAAGTAGGTAGTATATAGTATACCTAACATTTTCACCACCTATTTGCGAGTACCCATGTTTACATTAGAGAGTAGTATATTAAAAATAATATATTTTCAACATTTGGGAATAAATGAACTAAGTTGTCATTTACCTAAATCTGTCAGGTGTCCAGTGAAATGTTTCAGGATATTTTATCGATATGATCGTGTATCAGTCGGAACGAAGTCGAAACGCGTGAGCCTGGCATGATTTAACCGCAGAACAAAGTGACGATTTCCAGGTGGTTTGAGCCGTTTGTAAGCGTCGCGCGTGTCTAATGGTCCCCGTACGTGTAATTACGCTGACAGCCGACGGCAGGGACGAATTGTACGTGCGGTGTGCCGTGTCGGCCCACCATAGAAACGTTGGACTCGACTGGCTTCGATGGCCTGTTTGGCCATTCGATGACGTATCACCATGGGATCCTCTGTCCTTTCGATTCAACGATCGGTATCGCTTGAGGCTGCCTCGAGAGGAATTGCCCATCCGAACTGATCAAACTGCAAGTCTCGTCGTCTATTTTAACGGGGTTTCCATGTTTGATTGTTTATTTCAAATTTGTTCGTCGAGGAATTATTTTTTCATTCAACGAATTATTTAAGATACACAAAAGTATTACAAGGGAGAATTTGATGAAACTTAGCTGTAATGATAAATTAATAATATTCTATTGCTAGAAACGATTGTAAGTCGAAATGTATGCGAAAATGCATAAGAGTCGCATATTAAAATTACCGAAAGTTTTCACGGCTATCAACGGACTACCGTTTCAAATTTTTACATAATCTTAGATCCTAAGATTATGGGCTATAAAAGCTACCTGCGCCAGTTACTTGCATAGTCTAAAAGGACCCTTAATGCGTACGCATTTCCTGGATAATTACCCTCTTACGCACCGGGCGTCAGCTAATCTTTGAAGCCCTGTATCTCACAGGAGATAATTAAGATATAACGTTGCAATAAATTGCATTATCAAGTACACACCTTTCTCTATCTTCTGAGCTGCTATTACGTAAATTTTTGCAGGTTTTTTTTTATATTTATTGTCAGGCTGTTTTACACTGTTTGAGACATAACATTGTCTGAGACATCACTAGCTATTTTTAAATAAACATAATAACCTGACGATGAGTATATTGTTTAAACAATTATATCTATATTTTATCAACAATCTCTTTACAAAATGAGCTACGTCAAATCTCAAAATCATTATGTTTCAACGTTCTAATATGCAATAAGAAAGTGGAAATTTGAATGGAAATTTTCAGAACGTTTCTCGAGAATTTTCGCAAAATTCTATTCATCGATCGGTCAGAAAATCAGAGGATTACATTCGGTCGTACCCGAGATCGGAAGGAAAGTCTGTAAAACATGTTCCGGTTCCCATGGCGACACACGACCGTACAAGAAATCCATTTCCCTCGTGTGGAACACTTTCTGTGTTTCAATGAAAGGAACTGGAGATGAATTTACCGATCAACGGCTGAAAGTTTATACGCCGGCTTGTGCTTGACAGAAACATTTCCTATGAGCTGCTCGAGAACTGCTCCACCGTCTACAGAGAATTGAACGTACATGCCTCACCAGTGTATTACTTGCTGCAGTATATCGTGTTGGAAAAAAAAAAGAAAAGCAGAGGAAAAAAATAATTTTCACTCGCGACAAGATGGATATTCATCAACGCCAACACGTTAGACACGCGCTGGGATAAAAAACGAAAATTTCAACTGCATGCACGTGGCAGCAAACATGTTAATGATTAATCTCAATACGTTTTATTATATATATTAACCTATCTCACTGCCTATTACTAAATTTAAATTAATAATTTAGCAAACTACTAGTAAAATGCTGATTAAATTACGAAGTATCTAAATTACCAAATTACTAAATTATTAAGTTACTAATTACTAAATCACCAAACTATTAACTACAAAATTAGTAATTTAGTAATTTAATAATTTAGTAATTTAGTAATTTAGTAATTTAGTAATTTAGAAATTTAGTAACTTAGTAATTTAGTAATTTAGAAATTTAGTAACTTAGTAACTTAGTAATTTAGTAATTTAATAATTTAGTAATTTGGTAATTTAGTAATTACTGCTACCAACTCAACCAACTCGCTTTGAAAGCATTACTAAACCGAATATTCGGCGTGTTTAGCTTGATTTTGCATTTTAAATATGAACTATCAAAATATCAAGGAATATTTCGTTAGAAGAATATCGGTCAGACGTTACCCATGGATTATTTCGCGTATGACGGTACAAATGGGTTAGTAACCTAATTCTTTCTTCGTACCACGACAAAATTCAACTTTCCCTCGATACAAAATCACGGAGCATATCAGAATTTTCGAAATTTTCACACACACTCAGAGTGCCTGTCGATGGTGGTTGGTCGGCTGCAGATGTAGCTAACTGCTCCACGGAGCGTATTCATTATCGGGCCGCCGCGCCGGAACCCAGGTTGCTTAGACGATTAAACAGGGAATGGGAGGATCCTCCAATGATTGGCTACACGGGGCCGATTCAGTGTCTACGGCTCTATCGGTCTATCACCCTGCCTCGGTATTCTCGACCTGCAACCGTGTTCCCATCTACGTTGCTCTATTTTATACAAACCGGCGAATACAAGCTTGGCCACGTTCGAGTAGCGAAGTGAAAAATTGCACGATTCTCGAAACTCGGCCGACATATCAGAATATTTTATAGTTTAAACCGCAAGAAACAGATGCAAAAGATGCAAAAAGCAACGATTTAATGCAATTTATCAAAAGAACCAAACTCATCAACAAAATAATATAGTTTAAGTTTAAAGTAACAATATAGCTCCATGGTGTACAGATGGAAGATATAGGAGCTCTAAACAAAATTCATGTTACAAACTAAACTTGCCTTTCATAACAATTTCTATATTTAGCAATTTTAATGAAATATTAATTTTAATATTGCTGGTATCTTAATTTTATTAGATTTTAATCTTTTGTATCCTTCCAATTTGTTTTTTTTAATGAAACAAATGATGGAATTGCTAATTTAGTTTCTGGTATTCGCCGCTGTTGCATGCGATTTTAAAAAATAATTAAAATATTACGAAAAGCAAATATATATATATATGTATATATTTCTTTTCTATCGCTATATGACCATTAACTGTGCTGTACTATTTTCTGCCGTGTTTGAGTTTGACTTTAGGTCGAGTTGGAACTTAAGTTTATCGTGCTTACAGCAGATGAGATAGATTTGGCAGATACTACTGGTTCTGTAAGTTCGTCCGTTTGTTGCAAGTTTACTCGCGATTTCTGACCCACTTAAGATAATCTGATACAGCAGTTACAGTTCCGTGTTGCTATACTTGCAATTCTGGGGATATTTTTCAAATTGTTCAACAATCTGTTTACGCGTTAAGAATATAAACTATTTTATATAAACATTTTCTTGATTATTATGAAAAATATTATTATATCTAGTAATATCTGATATAACTAATAATGGAAATTATTATCTAATAATATTTATAAAATAAAAAGCAAGGGTCTTGGAATATTACTTAATTGATTAAAGATTTATATTATAAAGATTAAATTAAATATAGCATCATCTTAATCTACCGTAAATATAGGAAATAGTATGGATTTTCTTTATGCACAACGTGGAACGCATTTTGAAACGACGCTTTTCTTTCGGTACACTCGAGGGACGGTGGTGTCCCCGCTGTCCTCTTTTTTTTTTTTTCTTTAAAACATAAATTTCTATACACCATAGATCAAAATATATACGTAACGGCAGTTCTGCCTGTCGATTCGGTGTCGCTTTAAGTTTACAACATTTAACAAAAGGAATATATGAAAAAATGTACCTAGCAATTTTACATGCACAATATGCTTAAAATAATATTTCCTGTCGTTACATGTCGCATACGCATGTATTTTGTATTCAAATATGTTACTGTTTAAAACAAGGGTTAAAAGTGGCCGAGTATCGTTCGGATATAAAATTAAAATATCAATTGTCCTGTTCAATCAGTTCACCAGCCAATTATGAGCAGCTGGCGGGAAACGAAAATGATTTTCGCCAAACGAGGGAAATAATAGCGAATAGAGGAACGGTAGTTTGTCGATGAAGGTTTGATTTTGCTCGAGTCGAGAGGAAAGTAAGAAATCGACGTCGTTCAGGGCGCGAAACAGGCAAGAACGAGGATAAAAGGAAAAAGCTACGGAGGGATGTTAACGACAGACGAAAGTTCGAATCGAAACGAAACAGAGAACGGCAGATCCTGGCTTTCCTTTCTCCTGCGCAGCCGTTTTTCCCCTGTCTACCAAGCGCCGTTCTCTTTTTCCCTCTCGACGATCGAGCCTCGTTAACTTTCGTCCCTCCTCGTTCCTCTTGCCTGGACTTTCGTAACCATGGGGCCATTTACATGTAAATGCCTCTTACAAACGGACATTTCCTCGAGCCTTTTCCAGCATTGGTATCAACGCAGTGTCTCCGGCCTCTTTTTCCCTTCCTTTTTTCCTGTCCTTCCCTTATACTTTTTCCCCGAAGCTCGCCTCGTTTCGCTTACAAAAGCTTCGGTAATTAAGTAGATATCGCGCTTGGACGTTCCCGGAGGAAACCCGGGTGGGGGTGTCTAGTAATCTAGAGGTAGATGGAAGGGGGGGAGGAAAAAAAGGGAAGGAAGGTGGCGAGCAACGTGTACAAAAGTGCTCTACCCGTTGAAACAATCGCTTTAATCAAGATGTAGAACGGCGGCTCGTTCGATTACGAAAGAAATCTTTCGCAGGCTCTCTCGAGAGGTAGACAAAAGTCAAGGGTTGCTTCGATCCGATGAAATATGCATTCATTCGAACGACAAGAGCCTCTCTTTTCTCCGATCTAATAGAAATCAGAAGTGGGTCGATGGAAATTATGCAGGTATTTATACGCACACTTTTTGTTATAAAATAGTCAAAAATATAGATACACCTTTTTAATTAACACAACAGATTCGATGAGGTATTTACCGAAATTTGGAAGAAAATTTTAGTCTTCGGTTCGTTGATGTACTACCAGTCGTATCGTGGATTTCAGGGTCATCAAGGGGTAGGATTTCGAGGGTTGTGGAAAATTCCACAGGCTTCCGGCACAAAGGAAATGCGTCGAAATACTGCCAAGAACGTAGTTTCGGTGGCACCGATGCAATCCCTCTCACAACGGGCTACCCTTTTTAAATCGAGAATTTTCTAGCCCGACCCTCGGTTCGGTTACAAAAATCTTTTGGAGGGTTGCATAGGGGTCAATCGGTTGGACGACGCAATTACCAAACAGAAATACAATTCTGCTGGATTCAAGACAGAGCAAAAAATATTTTATTATCGATTACAGAACTGATTGCACGTAGTTGCGTTCGTCTTGTGTCACTGACATGTTTTTAATATGACTTCAGAATTTTGTTTAAAGATCCACAAATCCGTGGACTTTAACGAGCTTCTAATTTCGCCTGAAGAACGAAAGAACCGGAAGTACGTCGGACGTATTCTGTTAATCGTGTGAAGGATGAGGGGCGAGCGATCGCGATAAATCTGACGTGTAGCGTGCACGAAAAACATGAAAGAAAAGAGCTTCCCCTCGATATTGATGCCGGATTTATGAAGTCTCAGCGTGGTCACGTAGCGTACGCTTCGCTCGCGTGGCCGGGCCTGAATCTGCAAGCGCGAGAAGCCGCTTCATTTTTCATCGGCCCGGCTTAATCGTGGGTCGCACGCGAGACGAAATCGGCCACTGATTACTTACGTGGATAACACGAGCAGAGAATTCTGGCAATGAAGAAACGCGAAAAATTAAGTACACGTTTGAACAAATTGCTATAATAATAATAATAAATACTTGGTTAGGTGAATACCAAAGATACACCTGAATGTGAAAGTGTTATTATTTATATTCAAGAAATAATTTATTTTGTCTTCCACTTTTCTGATATCACTCAATTTAAGGTCCAACTTAAATTATATTATAATTAAGTAATTCTAAATGATTTGAGCAAAATTCGACATTACAATTTACAGTTGGAGATGATATATTAGCCCTAACCTTTATTCATATTTTGATTAATTTTGCACGTAAGGATACGAAAATATTCAATCCCCCCCGCAATGTGACTACTTCTTTTTAACAAATTGTATTTTTTGCATTTATTTTGATTCAATTTATTTAGCATATTTTTATCATTTCCCTTATCATGAAGAATTCGTACGTGTTAATTAAATTTTCACAAATCGCCCTACGTCAAATCTCATTCTGTGGTACATTCTTATAATAAAACGAAAATTCATAAAAAAAAATGGCTGCGTACAAAAAAGTTAAGAAGATATTTTAAACCAACATCAATTCTAATAATTTGACGGGTCAAGTTTCTTTTTCTATTTGCAATTTTTATTCGAAGATCATTCGAACACCTAATAACCAGGACTGTGCTCGCTGAACAGTAATTTTTCATTCGAAACGTTGAATATTAACCACGAACGAACGGTATTTATTTATCGAGCTGACAGAAACGTTCCATTCGATCGTTTCATCCGGGATGCAAGAAAGACGTCGAAGGGAAAGGAGAATCGAGATGTCAATTCGACTTGAGCGAGAACGAATCGAGGCAAGGCACGTACGCCTACCGCCGCGTAAAACCTTATGAATGACAAGTAACGAGCACAGGTATTTGTTACCGGGCTAGAATCCGTGGAAACCAGCCCCGAGATGGGACTGACAGTATTCGCGATCGACAAGAACGTTTCGTGGCATTACGTTCCCTTAGATTTATTTCCTACGCATACTTTGTTCCATTCGAAAACGATTTTTATCGATCAACGCTCGAAACGTTGTATCAGCATTCTGTATTATATTTATTGCTCATTTTTATATAGTATCAGCTTCTTTTTTTTTTTAGAGTATCATTCATATTAAATATTGTACAGATTGAGACATCTAACCTTTCAATAAACCTGATATCCATTAAGATATAAAAAATGGTTTATTAAGAAAAATTGTATATGGTGTCGAAAGGGCCTTAATACAGCAATAATCAATTTTTGCTTTTTTAAGTACGAATCAAATTAACCCCTTCCCTTCGAGGAACGTATGTATACGCAAAAATAGATCTTTTTCATGAGTTCCTAAAACTATTTAAACGTTTCAAAATTTCTAAAAATATAAGAGAAATATAAAGAAATATATTTCCAGCCACAGCGAAAGGGTTAATATAACATTAATACTACCTAAAATTTTCTTTAATTTCCTTTAGTTGCTCGACCATGTGAAATTTGCGACATGGATCGTCAGTGGCCTATAATACATATTAATAATTAGTATTTAAATTATCTGATAATTTGACTTTTTAAACTACGTTCTTTTAGATACTAAATTTAAGATATATCAAATGTTACAAAACTGAAGTTCAACAGAATTACTTCGACCAGAATAAAAGAGCGGAATATCCAAGGAATGAAAGAAAAATTACATTGAAAAATTTCTGTGACTCTCCGTTCCCATCCAGAGGAAAGAAGATTTAGAAGAATTTAATACGAATTCAAGTCTGTTTGAAAAGTTAGAAGGTGGATCAAATGCTGGTTAAATCGTTTCAAAACGAAAGTTGTACGAATTCAAGCGTTTAACAAGTCGGAACAATGTTTCCGCGACAGAACATCTTTTTACCTTGCGTGACGTAAGGTGCCGGGAGGTAACACGAGTGCAACGAGCAACATGGAACTAATTAAACTAATTACGACTTTCTGATGGCAGTTCCTGCGGAGACACACGTCGACGAACGGTCGTGTGATTGTGCACGAGATTTTGCGGTACAAACGTGATCTCTGAACAAGTTGGTCGCTCTTCAGCGTGACGGGCAATCTTCAAATTATCTTTCCCGCGTGCTGGACCAGTTTCAAAGACGAACACCGGCAAAAGATCCTCGGTCGTTAGAATTATTTTTCACGAATTTCAAAGCGTTTAATTGTCTTTACCTTCGAACTTTATTACACGTGTTAAAATAAGGGGAGAATAATTCAAAACCTTGTTCACCCTCGTTTGCTTTTATGAGAAACGTTGTAAGTAATTATATTTGTCAACTGTTCTTTGACACTTTGGGTTTAAAAATGAAATCGTAAAATATCTTTCTCTCATACTAAAGTATAAACCGTAAAAACACTATTTTTTGCGTTTGCTTAAAACTTAAATTGAATTTCAATTTTCAACTATAAACACCTACAAATTTCAAATTTTATTTTTCTGTAAAAGATGAATTTCAAAAACAGGTGAAAATTTTTCAACCTCCGACAAATTGTCAAGGTATCAAACAGATAAATTCGCCGTTCCTACTTGAAGAAACCATCATAACGCAGCTTCTTCTATTTCAAAATATTTCATTCGAGGATACATATTACGTTCGGCGCTACTTTTCCACGCTGTTTCCCTTTTTCAACTTCCCCAGCCATTTCCCTGCTCGCTTTTAAAAGGCACCGAGTAAACCATTCTGCCGACGTATTTCGAAAGTACCGGGAAACTGATCCCAACATCGATCTTGAAAACGAAAAATCTTCTCGGTTACGAAACAGCCGAACGGTCTACGAGTCGGGCCTGTATGTTAAAGCTCGTTTCCTGTGCTTCCGGGTTTTACGAGTGCACGAAATGGCAAATATTTTCTTTGACGTGTCTATTCGATGAAATGGCTTCCTTATAGTATAAATTACTCGACGAGACGAATTTATTTCTAGGCTTGTATATGTATGTAGCTTTAAATTAATCTTTCAAACAGAAAGCAAATGCAACATTATATTAACTATAAAATCAAATTTATTAAAAAATCTAACTCTTATTTTCTATTTCTATTTATTCGGATCGTTTAATTTTCCTTCGAATTTTTACTTTTATTATTAGAATGTTTAAATATTTGATACAAAGGACGATTGTATAATATAACAGAGACTATTATGAAAGTCTCAGAGAAAAGCAGAGAAAATAACGCGAATAATTCAGTTTACCTTCGAACCATGGAAATATATGTTTGGCTGCGAAGAGCTAACAGTTCTTATTTATATTTTTCTTTAGAAATAGTAACGTACTATGTAGAGAGTTGTTGGTCGTATTTTCTTTTTTCCAACATAAATTTTTTGCTGTACGATTTTATTCCCGTACCATTCGATAGCTGCTCCTTTCCTTTATTTTAAGTCGAACTTAGAAACTTTCAGGTTGAACAAGTTTTTCTTCGTTATGGGCTTATGTTACAATGTACTACATAGGTACATCTATTAAAGTAATTATAATAAATGTCAGAACTCAACAAAATTGAAGGACATTTATTAATATCTCAAGTGCTGTATTAAAATCGTACGTAACGTAACAAATATAAGAAATTGGTTATTTCTATTCTACAATTTTTTAAGTATTTAACACGTTGACTGCCGCGTCACCCGTATTCGGATGACACTTGAATTTCCACAGAAATTTGTCGCTTGCATTATTAATATCTTTTCAATTACTTAAGTAGAAATCGTCGTATCAGGTAGTCGAAATTCTGAATAATAGAAATTACGAAAAATTGTAATAATAATAGGTAAAATTTGGGAGAAATAAATGCTTTGCTTAACGAAGTTTTCACTGCCTTTAGCGTGGCAGTCAAGGTGTTAATAGAATTATTCTCATCGAAATAGACAGCTGAAGAAATTTCCAATTTTCTACAGCGCAATCTAAACAGATCCTATTAACCAAACAAATCAACGTTCGATTAAATCTAATCAAATTATCTGTTTGATCACTGTCTGAAAATTTTATAAAAAAACCAATCATCCTCGGTGAATGTCCTACAACGACAATGTGCTCGTACCAACATCCTCGACGACTGGCCGCCACCCAAACAGATAAACGTTAACAACTTCACGCCCACCCTTCCGTCTCATCGGCACGTCACAGTCCCGATTCAAACGTAAGACGACACGTTCGAGCTGCTTTTCGAGATGATTAAAAAACACGACGGATCGCTCCCTGTCCCCTCTAACCTTGTCCTCTTTCGACTTTAACGTTCACAATAAAAAAAGAAAAAAAGAAAAAGGAAACATGCTCGATCCCTCGACCAGCACGGATTCAAGGGTGTCTGTGTCGTGTTCGTGGCGGCAACGCGATCAGCCAGAAATCCGATACTCGATGAGAAAGCTCGAGGGAGATGACTTCGCTCGCTGGAAAAGTTTCTCCCATTAAAGAGATGAGATTTCATCGAAGGCCTTCTGTACTATCTCTCCGTCCCTTCTCGTACACTCTACAACCGCCATGTTTCGTCCTCTTCCACCTCTCTTTCCCTTTTTTTCACCCTGAGTTTTTAATACGCCGTTTTTCTTCTTTCCTCTTTTTTTCTTTCTGCTGCGGGTGTTCTGTATTTTTTTTTTCCATTTTACCGGAGAGAAAGCCGCGGGCGGGATTAAATACCCGCGTTAATCCGATTCGCTGTAAATGTTTTCTCGAGTGATTCACCCCGCGTGCACTTCAACTCGACCGAGGGACGTGGTGTTTTTTCGCTTCTTTTCTTTCCCCACCGTCGTTCGGACGTCTCGTCACACAAAGCGTACATAGGGGACACTAGTTGTTCGATAACTTGGCAACGAAGGGGGTAATGTCGTGGCTTTTTCTCAGGAACGTTATCACTTGGCCGGCCCCGTAATCTACGGCAAATTTATTCATGGCGCGGATAACCGTGTTAAGGCGTATTTCGCCTACTGCGAATCGAGATCGGCGTTCTTCTTCCTTCAGCTTTTGATTAGAGCAATGCTGCGTTCAGTGTTTGCGGAAGAGGAGGAAAGTTTCATATCAATTTCAAAACCTTCCAGAATTCTCTTCCTTCGATATAAAAATAAAAATTCTTAACACGTTGACTGCCGCAGTGAAAACGGACGTGGGTAGTCAGACACGCTGAAATCCTAATTATTAACAATACAATCAACTAATTTTCAAATTTAACTTTTCAATTCGATAGCTAGCATTATTAGCTTAATGTTAACGCTATCCGTGGTTTATTTTATCATTTCTTTTGTTAATTATTTGATTGTAAAAAATTTCGAGTGCCGGTCACCGGTGAACCCCGTGGCAATCAACGTGTTAAAGCACATCCTCCGATGTTCACCAAATCACAATGAATTATTCTTCGGATAATCAATCTATTGTAGAACTTTCAAGGGGAAATCAGTAACTGATTGTGAGGTAATTGCTTTGAAATCGTTACGAGGTTCTAACAGTGAAGCAATTAAGAATCGAATAATTACAGGAACAGGAACAACGAAACATAGATAGCGATCGATCGAATCTGAGCATATCTTGGAAACGAATCGAAATCTGTAGTTCTTGGCTATCAGGATGTCTCTGTGGTTCGAAACGAACGTGAACGGAACACGGCAAACATTCAAATTGCTTCCTTTCGGGGTAGCTCAAAGGGTCCCGTGAGCTCTCGTCGAATTATCGTCGAAGTGTTTCTGAATGTACTCACCGTGTAGCGAAGTCCTGGCGACGTCACTGCATCCAATTCACATCGAAGGCAATCCCTGAAACAGACAAAGTACATTCAGAGAGATGAAACATTAACCGAGTTGCCTGGGAACTGAAACAACACGGGGAAACTGCGACAAGAATAGCACGTCGAGCGAAAACGGAAACAAGAAACGTATCCTGTTGCTTTTCTATCAAAAAAGAGGGAACGAGTTCGAATGCTCTTTGAGGTGAAATGCACTACAGAGAAACTGGAGTAACGATAATGTCTGGAAGCAATTCGAATTTCAAAGTTCCTAGATTTCCTTTCTAATAGGAAGTAGAAGTTTGCTGTATTTTATACAAAATCAAACCAATCCCCAAAAAAGTGTAATATTTTGTTTAATTCTACTGTGTATCAAGAGTACATTTACCTTTTCTTGGTTTCCTTCAGTTATTCGATTATATTTACTTGGTGGTGCTACTTATCCACGACCCCCGTGGTATTCAACGCGTTAATAATTAATTAATAATTAACACATCGACCTAATAACCACGACACCCTACGTTTTATATCACTGAACGATTAGAAACAAACTTTGAATAGTATCGATACTGAATTAAGAATATAACGTATAAAACTGTGAGCTTAAACAAAATGAAGTCATTGAGAAATCAATATCTCAAAAAATATAACATTTTTCTCTATTCCCAATCAGAATTGCTGTCAGATAATGATTGTCTGAATTCGGTCAATAAAGATCGCGTTACAGGTCGGTCGTGCAAACAGAAACGACCCCCACGCAGAACAAGCAACGTCAAGCGGAATACAGAGCGCAATGTGTATGTATTATTCAAGCTGACAGCGGCGGAACGCTTAGGCGAGGGTTGGAGATCCTCGGCGGACAAGAATGGTTCGTGAAAAAAACAAAAATACGAAAGAAAAGGAAAAAAAGGAAAGAAGGACGAGCTGGATACGTACGGGTACGATGTCCTTTCGGGGAAGGGGGAAAACTGGGATGTCCGACAAGGACGAGGCAGACAACGAGCACCACGACGACAATGTCGCGTTGATGCTGAAGGAGGAAATGTTATTTCTTTGGGACACTAAGTGACAGCCCGAAAGACATTCGGAGATACTCGTGCCAGAATGTCGCGGAAACGGCTGGACGAATCTGCTGAACGCCTACCGGGCGTATCTGCTTGGCGAAACTTCAGACGCGTGTTTGTCAAAGCGGACAGTGATGAAACTGGTCGAACGAAAATGTATCGATGTCGTTGTAATCTATAGTATACTCGACAATTTATTCTTTTCTCCCCAGAAATTATAGAATTGAAATTTAATATAAAATTGTTGACCCTCGAACGACCTGGTCGGGTGAATAATAACCCAGATCTATGAAAAATATTATCGAGTATTCGAAGAAATTTAATACTAATTGCAAGTATAGCTATTACCGCGTTGGTCCACGATACAGAAAGAGAAAAGGAGCAGCACGGAAAAGAAGAGAAATGAGTATCCATCGATTGCTATCGAATTACCCAATCGAGCGATCGCTCAGTCTTCTGAAAAGAAGAAAAAAAAAAATACTTTTACGAGGCAAAAACGATCGTTCGCCGATTATTGCATTCTCCCGCTCAAAGAGTAATGTTCCTTTGGCATCGTTTGCTTCGTGCCAGCCTCTAAACCGTGCCGGTTGAAAAATGGCGAAACGGAAGGCAACCCAGGAAGGGCCGTGAAAAGGGTGAGAAAAAAGAAGCGAACCGGGGCGGAGGGGAAGGTATAAAGTAAGAGGAGAGGAAGCATTAGTGGTATTGCCATACTATTACTCGCGCCCCTCTTAATAGCCCGCCCATTAAAGATAATGAACGTAAATTATGCGTAACGAAGCACACAGTTAAAAAGGTCGCCTCTATCCACCGCAAAAGGTACGGCCACTCTAAATACACTGTACAACAGGACGGTTCCGCGTGTCGCGCCGCGTACGAATCAAACGGACCGAAGAGGAAAATTTATTATTGTCCCTTAAAGCCACGATTGATCTGGAGATTTCTGTGAATAAATAAATACTTATTTGCGTTCGGTTTAACCCTTCCAGTATTCGCTAATATAAGAGAGTGGCCGAAGGAACATTCATCTTTAAGAAATTTTGTTTTGTAGAAAAACTTGTAAACATTTTTTTAACAAATGTTTCTTGAAATATAGAAGATGTTCGACAATCTGCTTTTTAATAAGTCTTATTCGACATTTTGTGGATGATACATTAATCGTCTGAAATATTAATACAGAAGTTAAAAAATTGATCTTTGATACGATGAAGTTGGAAAATTCAAGAACTATTAAATTATAAGCGAAATGGAATGAAAATCTATTGCCAAGTGTGTGTGAGGTCTCTCAGAATTATTATATATTATAAGACGAGTATTATATCATATCAACCAATATACTGACACCATCTTTGATTTTTTTTTTTTTTTTTTATTAAAATTGCTCATAATGAGAATCAAGAAACACTTGTTAAAGAATAAATTGGTCGTTCTGTATCTGCAAACGTAAAAATCTAGCACCTATCAGTCAGATGTACAACCATGGAACATTTGTCCCTACGATGGCTACAACGTTTCGAACAGCATATTTTCCTTCGCATTTGCCGATATAACTCAAGGAAATCTGGCACAGACGTGCCACGAATATATCGTTCCATGTAGACGTGAAAATCAGTATATTATACGCGTTCTACGACCATCTATCTCTCTTGTTCGTCGATTTCGAGTACGATTTGAAGAAAACGTTCCTTCGTTCGTGTACCGTTCGCGTTAAACTGTGCCAGACCGCTCGTATTTACGTGTCGATCTTATCCTCTCCTTTTGTGGACGATTTTCACAGTTGTTGGTAACTTAAAAAGACAAAAATTTATAATCACGAAAGACACGATAAAATGTTGCATCTTTGGGTATTAATTGATTTATAATTTCCCTAGGTTGTTTTAATTCTGAATGTTAATATTAGATATAAAAATAATAGCGACAAAATTAGATATATAGCACTGGGACTCATGATGATAGTTTTAAACGCTTATACTTAACACACTGACAGATCTGTCTATTTTACTATTGTTAAAATATATGATATATTTTAAGCTTCCAAGTTCTTCAAAATATTATTCGGAAGTTTCGAAGCTTCCAAGTTCCTAAAAACATAGTATTTCTTTTCTTAATTCGTTTCTTAATCTAAGCGAAAGGGTTAACCCTATGAATCACGACCCATATCTAGAAAATATATACCACTGGTATTTCGACTGTCAAGTAACAAAATTTGTTAACGCAAGACCAAAGAATGCTTTGTACAATAATTTGAAAAATTTGAATAATGAAAGCGACAAATAGTTCAAAATTCGATCTAAACTGGTGACTCTCTTCATAGTCCATCGTTCCAGATTGCAAGTAAGCAAAGTCTTAAGATTTCTGCTTTTTGTGATCAAGAAAGTTGTTGAAATTTCGACCGCAGCCCGTTCCCGACAATTTCTACAACCAAGCCTCGCCGATTTCGTTATTAAACGAGCGTTCTTCTTGCAACAAGTAATATCGCGGCACGCTGTATAGTTCATAAGGCGTGTATGCTCTGGTAACTCCCCATTCAGCCAACGTTCGCATGATGGGAGCACGTCAAAGGGTAAACTTTATTCCAAGGCATTCCTTGTACAGCCGACTACGACCCAGTCGGATAATCGAGACTCTATTGTGCCCCGCTAATAATATTAGCTTTTGGGACAAGTCGCGTTTTGCATTGCTGCAAAACGTTGCATTTAAACGGATCTCCCTTTGATAATCTCGACAGGAAATTATGATATAATCTTGACAATACAACGAGAATTTCATATTCTATTCTTGAGAGTCATTTTTATACTTCTCTTTTTTTATTTTATTTTTTTTTTTTCATAGGATTTCTGTGAAAGGGCTTACAGTTTCTTCGTTCAAAAGAGAATGAAAATTAAGTTAGTCGTTAAACTGTTTCGAGAACTCTGTTATAATGTTTCTTCTGATTATTCCGGTACAAGGAAGACACAACTATCTTAATGGATAATTTTGGAAATTGGTCAAATTATAATTATTATATCGCATAATCTTGGGGAGAGAAAATGAACTTTCTCTGTCCTTCAAGTTTTACTAATTATTTTGTGTGATTTTAATCAAAAGTATCGACTTTTACACTTTTCATGATATTTGTTTTGTCGTATAAACAACATTACTTATGTTTTTAATAATATAATTCAATTTAACTTCTTTTCAATTATTTTACCTAGGACTCGAATAACATATAACACCTTAAATATTACAGCCATGGTATCAAGAATTATTATATAAATTGAAAAATTAAAATTTCGTCTAATTATTAACAAGACATAAAATACACGATACATCCGACACTTTCAAATAACATCACATACATATTTATGATCATAAACCACCATAAATGGTATCACTAAGGATGATACAATCGTAAAGATTATTTCAAAAAAGTGTTGTTCAATTTGTTCGAGGCTGATCCCGAAGCACGCAGCCATAAAAATATCTCGTTATCCAAAACGAAAAGCATATCCCATCTACGGGCATACTTATCCGTACTTTTATGTCCTCCTCTCGACACTCGTATTACCATTCGTACGACGTGGCAAATGGCTTTCAAGGCGGGATATAAGCGAAATGACGTTTTCGTGTGCTTCCTCAATCGACGTACCATAAAATCGGCCCAACGCATTACACAGCCAATATTTAATGCTCGCTTAATGTCTCGCGAACGGCCGCTAGACACACGCCACCTGACGTCCATTGGCTCTCCTTTCGTTTTGTACGTTCCGTACGATTCGCGCTTGCTTAGCGTGACGTGGACCCATTACCATTTAGATACGGAATAGCCCGGCCCTAGGCAGCAATTCTAATTCGAAGCTGGACTCGAGTGAATTACGCGGCGAACGCTAAGCGTACCGCGATATTTCACAATCGGCACCAGCCAGACGAACGTGGCTGGTTTCTTGCTGATTGCTAACCAACTTCCGTGTGATTGGGAATGATTTACAGTCATTCAGATAGCCCGTGCGCATATCGTGAGGATCGTGTAATAGAAATGGTCGATTATCCGCGTTACG
The DNA here is from genome assembly GCA_943735885.1 of Stelis phaeoptera. Classification (NCBI taxonomy): domain Eukaryota; kingdom Metazoa; phylum Arthropoda; class Insecta; order Hymenoptera; family Megachilidae; genus Stelis; species Stelis phaeoptera. The sequence continues at coordinate 3,611,374 of OX030939.1, read as the reverse complement.
AATGACTTGGGAACATTTGAGCATTGGACAAAACACTGATGGCATGGTAAATTTGATAAAAGTTTCATCAGACAGCAGTTGTATTGTTAAGAAGTCTAATGTCACCTATCTGTATCGTATTTGGAGTTTTCGAGTTTGCATTAAGCGACCTTAACACTAGAACTACCGACGTTTTATGTATGCTGACGTTCAAATGGAAAATAAAATTTAAAAAATTGGTAAATAAAGAATGAAGTACATATTGGCATGTACGATAGATCTTAATCATGATAAAAATTAACACACATTTTAATAAAAGCAACCTGACAAATTTTGTGATTTAATTTTAGAAACCCTCTACCAGTCATTTTGACTGGTTTGCTAGTTCTAGTGTTAATTAAAATCGAAACCAACGACGCACCGTGTGCGCCTTATTACGTTTTTGATAGAAACTGAATCACGTTGTAATCATATTGTTAACAAATCTAGTATCTATTATTCTGATGATCTTTTGACATTTCAAGTTTCCACTGAACAAACATGATTAAAGTCCAAACGCACTATTCTGTCCACGAAATGCAACTGGTTATACACTGTATGTTTCTCCTAATGAAAAATAAATTAACAAGTGATAGAGCATAACCTGCCATGTGCAACTGTCCTTTACCTTGACAAAAATAAATACAGGTAACTCCCGTATAACACGAAATTCTTACCGTATAGTTTCGTTCTAACCAAACCAAACTATCAGATTTTGTGCAAGAACGTATTATATCCTATTGTTAAATATACGAAGAAATTAATATAGATTTATTCATTCTCGACACTTAACTTTAAAAACATTCATAAATTCTCCAATATAAAATAAGAAATCGGTAACCGATATTTTTATGTGGACTTGGTAGTGCCAGCGTTAAGTAACGAAAACAGAAAAAGGAGACGAAGCATGAAAACTCAAAAGTTGAATGAAGAAGGAGAATCAAAGAGATCCGTAATAGCCGCGTCCATGAGAAATATCGACAAGGGGTGGAATTCCAGAGATCTTATCGTTGCTTAACCTCTGCCCCCTCGCTTACTTTTGCCAGCGGTCGATAGCGGAAAGGAGGCGTTCGCGATGCTATCGCGAACTGAGAATCCGGCTTAATCCGTGAATCGCTTGTTAGTGGCGCGAAAAGTGGCGATCGACTCGTTCAATCGACAAGGGTAGGCGTAGTACGTTCGGTTAGATTGCGACAAAGATATCACGGAATAAGTCGCGATATAATTGGCCGATAACGGAGGACGGCTTAATAAGCTTGAACGTTTTCAACGGAAAAATGGATTTTACCGAAGTGGAAGGCTGTATTACCCTCCTTAGCTCGATCGCCCTAAGTGGTACTTTGAAATATTCGAGAAATATGAAAATTCGTTATTTAACCCTTTCATTAGCAGGGACAATTTGTTTTTGAAACGTACCGTCTCGTATTGACAAACATGACGTATTAAAATCAAACTACTATTGTCATATTTTTACATATGCATTTAGTTAACACGTTGGCTGCCACGGGGGTCACCGGCGACCGGCACCCGAAATTTTTTACAATCAAATAATTACCAACAGAAGTGATAAAATAAACCACGGATAGAGTTAACATTAAGCTAATAATGCTAGCTATCGATTTGAAAGGTTAAATTTGAAAATTAGTTGATTGTATCGTTAATAATTAGGATTTCAGCGTGTCTGACTACCCACGTCCGTTTTCACTGTGGCAGTCAACGTGTTAAAATGCCTTATCCATCATATATTTTTATCTCTCAATATATTATGAAATATTTTGGACCATTCAAGCGAAATTAAAATATCACACGAACTCTGTAAGGACCCGAATACTTAAAAATGTTTATTTAGGACAGTTGAACAAAGAATAAAGAGAAAACTGTCCCGGTTTAACGTCAGGTCAGTGCTAATAGGTCCCTAAATAAGTAGATTCAATTGAAATTTTATAGAACGAAGAAACAGTAAAATGGTCAATTTATAAAAATGATCAATTTGAATTAGCCCGACTCTCAGACTATTTCCGAAAAATGTTCCGAAAAATGATTTCTGATAGATCTGTACACGTGTAGCCACGACCGGAACGGAATTCGAGGGACAGTGGCCAAATTCGAACGCATTTAACAGAGATCCGAAATTGGCTCTTAGTCTAGTCAGCAGACAATTGGACATTAGCCATTCCAATGAGCGGCGGCGCAGATGCGACAAAAATATTCACAATTACGTTTCACGTTACCACGTCATTTAGTGAATAATAGTCCACCTTTGTTCATCGCCCCTCCCCTTTTCCTACCAAGCGATTATTCTATTCAGCGAAGCCAATCTTGAAATTGGCACGAAACACAGATGGCCATTTTAAGAAACCATCATTCAAAAATTCTCTTATTGCTTTCGTTATGTCATTGTTTATTCTGAGCTTTGATTAATGAAATCTTAAAAAAGTATTCAAAAGCATGTACTTATATAAAATACGCAATTGTGATAAAATAACACGTATTTGTTTCGTGGAGATTTTGTCAGATTCATAAAAGTATTAAGTTTTTTGAGAAAAAAAATCACTGTGCTGGCTTAATTAATATCAAGTTAACAAAATTCATCTACAATTGTAGTTAGCTTAATATTATGCTGCAATGTTAACCGCAGAATTATATTTAATTTAGCTCGCATTTGCATAATTTAAATAAGCATATATTTCAAGTAGAATTCCCGCCTTTTTATGTGAATAATAACTATACTATATGAGTTTCAACCGTATAATAAATGAATAAAATTTCATCCCCTGGTTCATTTGTTTCCTTGCCGTTAATTTGCAAAAAAGACAGGGGATTAAAATGATTTTCCCCGCGTCAAAATTATTTTACGATATGCACCTTTATATTTGGCATTTAAAAATTCTTAAGAAAGGATTCAATTTTATATAATATTTTGAATAATAAAATTTCAAACGTATAAAAATCTCTCGTCTGTTAATTTTAATCGATGAACCAAAAAGATTGAATGACAGCATCCAGCAAATGTTTCTACAAAAATAAACCGAACCACCCCGTCATTTCTATCCTCTCCTTGTCCAAAAAATCAACAGCATTTACGGTAGCAGGGAAATTCTCAATTAACGCGTGCTCCCCGACAGCCAGAAAATCAACAGAAGCTTTCAGGTGTACGCAGCCGTCACGCGAGCGGACAAAATAAAAATCCTCGCGACGCCGAGCGTTATTCCCGTTTACGGTATGAAACAAGGCGAGCGTGAAATCGGGAAACAAGGTTTTATTTTTCCCTCCCTTCCCCGGGTTTTTCAGCGACAGCCAGCCAGAACCAAGGCAACTTCACCGCGACAGCGATGCTATCCGCGGCGAGGAGGATTTCTATCCGCGCCGATGAAATTCCGGTCACAGGCTATTATCGGGAAGCACTCGTTTTAAAATATACCCCCGGCACGAGGAATTTGCAATTCTAACGAGAATCGCCGGCCGTTTGCTATTCGGTTGGGGAACAGGAACGGCGTTAGGCGACCGGCCACACCATAAACACGCTCCTGTCGATTTTTCGCCGAACAGAATCGCGCACAGTCGAACAACTTCGACGTGTACAGCATCGTGATTTCGTATCCTGTCGTAAGATTCTCGATCGTGATCAAAAAGAATGGTAATTATGGGGGATGAATGAAGCGTGTGAAGATTGGACGTGAAACGTGTATTAAATTAATGGATGAATGGAAGTTGGTGTTTTTTTTTTTTGTTTATAATAAATAGAGCTATGAGAATATCGATAGTAACGTGAAAATAAATAAAAAAATACAGTGTTTATGTATTGCAATGACACCGAGCGTGTTAAAGTTATCGGAACAACTTAACCCTTTGCACTCGAAGCATTTTTGGACGTAATCGGGTAATCTGCTTTTCCAGTTATGCCCCCAGAAACCAAATGCACTATATCGGAAGAAAAGTGTTGGGAATATTTAAAAATCTGTTTATTTTCATTTCTTTCTTTAATTTTTCATATTTTGGTACGAATGAAATTTAAATTTCACATTTTGGAATACTCCGATAAATTGGATATGTCGCTTCAAAAGCGCCACTCGAGTACAAAGGGTTAAGTATAAAAATGTTGGCAGTATTGTTATCTTGAAAATTGGAGCAAAGTAGGATTTTTATAACATATTAAAGTTATCATGAAACGTGTATCAAGTTGATGAATTAATAGAACCGAATATATGCGAACATAGATATGTATGGGAATATTGATAGATAAATGATGCAGTCGATTACGGAAACTGGAACAGAATGGAACTTCTGTTTCAAATTAACTGACTGTTTGTGAATCAACAAGGGTGCCTATGGGAGTGCTGACAGTAACATAGGAATCGATAATAGATTATGAGAACCAAAACAGAATAGGACTCCTATTGGAAATAATTATGACGCGTGTATCATGTTTGTGAATTAAATGAAATTAAAGGTTGCTGAATGGTTAATTGTATTGGCAGTTGTTACGGTAAATACATTGTAATAAAAATATTTTCTTGCTTTCTTAATAATTGGACAAATCTTTGATCAAATTTCTAAATTTCTACTTTGTTAATTTGGCGAAATAAGGGTTAAAAGTCTTAAGTCCCAGAGACCAAAGTCCAACTTCCAGACGTGCATGATTCCCGGAATAATTGAAAAAGAAACAAATTTTCAAGTCCCTGTTTCGTCCCTTTGGCAAAAGAAGAGTTCCTTTCAAAACTAAAAAGAATTTTCACGCAAAATTTTCAAAAAAGATACCTACATAACACGTGCTTAAGCCAGTGTCGTTAGCAAAAGCGACTTAGACAATCCTCGAGCAACAGCGGTCTCAACAGTATAGAAGGGTTATTTAGCTTTACGGTGAATCAGTCTTTTCTCCGCGAATTATAACGTTGAATGTTTATCCACTTCTGACGAGAGACCCTCCACTCGACCGACTCTTCAAAGTGGTACCGTTAATTTTAATGAAGAAGTACGCCTCCGTCAGAAGGACGCTCCCTTCAAAGCCTGGCCTCACTTTACGTAGCCAACGTAACTCTTTTTCGTAACCCCTTCTTCTTCGTCGTCGTTTCTTCTCTGTGTATCGCCATCCACGTACGGTACGTATACACGGCTAGGTGTGAACGGAGGCCGGAACTATATTTTTTCTTCTTTTTCCCGTCCCCCTTTACCGCGTTTCTTTTTCTTCCGACGTCAAAACGCCCCGAAATTGGACGACGGCCAAAAACGACGTTTTTCTTCCTTTTTCACCTTGTTTTGCTTCTTCCTTCTTGCGAGCATGTCTCTGTTCACCCTTTGTCCGTGGCTATCAATTTATCCCTGATTCCAACACTTTTGCTCCTTTTCTCGACAGACTTTCGTCGCTGTGACCGACCCACCGTGGATAAATTATTGTTTACTTCGCCCGACGCGACGTTTCGCTAGCTGGCTCGTCCCTTTATTTATTAACAATATTTAGCTGATGCTGTGTGCTCCGAATGTCGCTTGTCAGCACGCGTTGGATTAATCACAGACGTCCGCAGCGTGGATGGACTAATGAGTTTATTGAAACAGTAAAAATATAAGAATTGCTCGAATTTTTACCTATTCGTTTTCAGATTATTAAGAATATTTTCTCATTTTGAAATTTTTATTTTCACCATCTTGTTAATTAATATTCTAACGATAATACTTGTATTCCAAAACAGAGTTAATCCTTAATCCAATAAAATTCTAAATTATCACACTTTATTGTTGATAAAAATACTGCAATTTTTCGTCTATATCGACATTAATCAATTTCAAAGTTTTTCTGTTAAAAATGTTTCTTTCACATACACCATTTTGTTACCAGCTTGTACAATCCCCTCTTTTTTATTTTTTTTTTTCAAAAGTGTTTGAAACACGTATCAAAGGTTTCGCTTGCCTGGGTTTAAAGGCCTGATGAAAATTGGAAATTGCAATATGTATATTGCAACGTGGCGTTCTTCTTATTTTTTCTTTTTTTTTTTTGCTCGAATCAACAAGCCGCGTTGAAATTATACGACACACGTTTTCACGCCAGAATATCGAACGATCTCTGACACTGGCCGGTCCACGTTCCTTTTTTTTTCTCACTTGTTTTTTTCGTCCTCTCTCCCCGGTGACACTTTATTTTCGATAGAAAATTTAATACGCTGCGCTGTTGACGCGTACAACGAAACAAAGCCGATTTTAATTATGACGCCGCACCCCCTGCGAGACTTAAAATTGTTCGAACAAGGAAAATTAAAATCCCAGAACAGCCACCGTTTTGAAAGTGACTGAAAGCATCATCGACTATACCAATATTAATTTATTCGCGCTTCTTTTCAGTTTTATCAAATAATTTCTTGTAAAATTGTATTAGAAAATCGAGTTACGTGTTGAACGACAAACGTTAAAAAATGTACACGAGTTTTAATTACATCCAATTAATGAACTATACTTTAGTAAAAAAAAAAAAACGTGGAATATGTTTAAATTAATTTCAATCAATTTCAAACAATTTATTATAGATCTATAGATTATTATTAATAACGAAATCTATGTACGTTTTAATTCCATTGCACTGTAGTTAATGTAAAAAAATTCTAAAGTAAGGATTTTAATTTGCTATTCGAAATAAATTAATTAAAATACCGTGGGTCATCGATGACCCCAGATTGCAGTGAAAGCAATAAAATTGAAGTATTATTATAACCCTTTCTTCTGAAGATATAAGATAAAAATTTGTAAGTAGCAATCGACAGAGGAAACTTCACGACCCGTACTTAAGAAACTTGAAACCGTTCCAACAATTTCGAGTATCAAGAAAATACGATTCGTCCCTATCGAATATGGACACCCTTGCATAAAGATTCATATAAACACTTGCCATGCTTCACGAATTTCCTATAAAAATTTCAGGGAACAGCCACTCTGCTTTCCATCATCGGCCGATTCGCGTCGGGTTCACGCATACGCTATAAGGATTAGACGAAATGAAAGAAGGATTTGTCGGGGATTGTGAAACGCGAGGAACACCAGACACCGGAAATACAAAAGAGATTGTTCGCAGATGAGTGAAATACGCAATGCATTTCAATAAAGTTCTCCTGGTATATATGTATATATAAGTATATATGTATCCAGAATCGGCCCAAGGGTTTTAGACGAAAAGCGTTTCGAATCGCGGCGCGGAGGGTGCATCCCGGCGGAATATTGAGTCGAGCTTCACCACGTAAACCTGCCTTCCGTTTCCGTTTTTCGCGCTCCTTATTATGTATCCTGGTACACACGTGGCAAGATATTCGCGACCGTGGATAAAAGTAAAACGTTCTTGTCCGAACCGTTGCCGCGGAAAATAGAATTTCCAATACGGTGACACGAAATCGTTTGTCTCCGTGCCTGCCTGTTTCTTCCGTCGACCACGACTGTTCCTTGGCTTCCATAAAATTTACTTTTGAATAAGAAATGTCGTTTTCAAGAACAGATTTCAAACACTACATAGCTGTGCTAATTTGAATTATTTATGTATTAGTACTTTTTTTTTAGACAATTGTATTCCACTTTTCAGAAAATTTTCGTTACCAGTCTTTGGCAATTTTAGGTATATGCGAGATTTTAGAATCTTTTCCAAAATTATGGTATAATTAATTTAAATTCAAGTAAAATGGCTTTTGTGTTATTCATTTGGATTAGGACTAATACTTTGGTAAGTCGATTATCCTTTATAGATAGCATAAAAATAAAGAAAAGTTGTTACAAGGATTAAAACTTGAGCATAGAAATTATTATCTTGAATAAAAGAATTGGTACATACATATATTGAAAATCTGATACTTGTACATTGGCTAAACTTTCTTTCGGTAGAATTCTGAAATCTTGCTTAAAACCAGTAGTAACTAAAGAAAAGAATTTATACACTATCGGTCCAAAGACCATAATAATTAATAAGGCCCATATCCAGTATTTTCAAACACCGGCATTAAAAAAAAAGTCTCCCCTCTAAAATTTACATTTATCAAATTATATCGCCATAAAAATTTGAAGGATTTCCCCCGATCTTAGCATGTCGCTCAAACTGTTAATCGTAATTCTCTGGTAGTCAACGATCCCACGTTCTTAGCCCGTCAATCCACTAACAGTTGAAGTTATGCAGCTGGAAGAAAAAGAAAAAAAAGAGTAATAAAAGAGACGAAAACAAAAATAGCACGCGTGTATTTCCTGAAGGCACTCGACGGCCGAAAGCGCATCCGAGTGCAAACAGTCGGAACGATTAGTCGGTGGTAAAAACAGAAAAGGTGGCGAGAGTGCAATCCACGTATCCGTAGAGAACGGACGAGATGGAACCGGGCCGCAACTTCCGGGGAACAGCTTCGCCACGGGTTACACACGACCGTTACACCCGTTATAGATAGCACCTGTTACCTTTTCTCAAGCTTCAGCCATCTCCTCCCCCATGGCTCTTTCACCCCCTCTCCGTTTCGACGGCTCTTACCCTCTAACTATACACGAAGCATCGCTTTTACATATTACGCGGGTTTCCCTTCTTCTTTCCCGCGGATTTTACGCCTGCACGTCGGAATCGAAATATCGAAACGACAGTTTAAAACTACAGGCTGTTTCATAATGTACGGTACTTGTTTCGATGATGTACGAGATAACGCGAGAACGATGAGACAAACGACCGTGAACCAGGTTTGGGCGTCTCCTTTGAAGTAATATAAAAAATAATCATTTGATTCTGATTTGTTAAAGTGCAACCACACTGTCGGAATACCATGTTACAACAGAGTTTCCCCATTATCGAACCGTGTTATCCGAGGGTTACTTACACATTAAATTGGAAATTCTTTAAACTCTTAAACGGAAAATAACGTCGCATAAATAACCCTTATTTCTACAAAAATGATGGAGCATTCCTGTTTAAAATAAAACTAAAAATTTATAAATTTTCAAAAAACAAACTCTAAAAGTCTGAAACAGAATTTCAAACATACACAATAGAAAGGTTGTTTAATTCAAAATATTCACGGAGGTATATAACTTTGTAATAAAATCGTATGTGAGGTACAGCATAATTTATGTTATAAAATATTTTTCGAATTAATCGTATGCTTCTTATGGAATGAACTGCAGGTGTGCGGGCTTTTAATCATCGCCTCGTAGCGTATAAAAGAAATTTCCAAGGGAAGGTAGAGGACGTATAGGCGACAAGGAAGGCCGTGTTGATCATCAATATCGCAGAACGAACGAGGAGATGAGCCTATTTTCCAACGTAAAGATAAATCCGCGCGTGTAGGTAAATCAATTTCCTGTCGCGCAACGAAATCTCCCGAAGAAAGGCCAAGTCGTTACGCTTTTTAGAACGATTTTTCAAGTCAATTTCCTTCCGTCGATGAAAAATTCTGCGGCTACGCGCGAGACACACACACACACACACACCAGTTACCTTGCTTCCGTTCTGTAGCACTCAACTAACGTGCAATAAAAATATCAATCGGTTTTTTAATTCTACCAGCTTATTAAATTTTTATTTCTAGAAAAGCACTCCTTGCAAGTTGCTTGATTTCACTTTTAAACATTCTTTTGCTCAAAAATTAACATTTCGAAATCCGATACGTTTAGCATAACCGGATAGCCGTAAAAGGATTCTAAGTGTTTCAATATTTTGTTAATATTACGTTATTGATGTTCTAAATTAATTTATTATACTGTTACTTTAATTCATAATAATATCATGCTGTTATACTAATACTGTATTAATATTAAATGATACTGACGTTTTGAATACTGTGAGGCAGGCGCCAATAGCCGACTGTCGAAATAAATTAAAGAATGTTCCAAATACCACTGATATTACATTAACTGTATAAGATAACAAATAAGACAATAAAATTCCAAAATAGAATAACTGTATCCCAAACAATTAAAATTTTAACGTACCTTACTTATAAAACTATGTTCGCGTTTAATGAATTAATTAGATTATAAATATTTAATTAAGTCTATATGATAGATGAAAGATTCTGTTCTCATTTACCGACGTTTCTTCTAATCAAACACGACCTTATTCTGCTTGTCTGCTCAAGTATACGCTCGTTCTACTACGGTTTCTTAAAGGACGACCCTATTCTACTTGGCTGGTCAGGTGTTCGTCCGCACTGCTTGTTTGTCTTACGCTGTCTCATTCTACTTGCCCTCGCGGAGACGGGTCTGATCTACGTGTCCATTCACGGACAATTTCATTCTACATTCTCGGTCACGTACAGCTGATTGCATAAGGTGTGATAAATATTCATAAGGAATATATACATGTATTCCCGTATCATCAAACTGATTGAGATTCACCGTCATTGCAAATGTTTCGAACGCACCTTTCGACTTGTTAAATGAATGCAAACGTGTAGAGTGTAGAACAAGTTTCTGTCCCTTAAAGTATAATAATCCAATGTTTTCAGATTTCAGAAATATGATTTTTCTAAATTTCTACTAATTTCACTAATTAAGGATTCGATCGAGTAATTTTCAAAGCCAGTTTTTGTTACTTTACATTATTAGTATAATCATCATTCCATTAAAAACTTCGGTGCTTTTTTATTTAAATCACTATACCATGTATAAAATAATTCTTACAAAGTTTGAAAGGTTTAAACAAATATTTCCTCGAATTTCTTATAAAATAAACATGTAAGCAACAATATAGTAAAACAAAAGTGTTTGTCCCAGTTATTATTATGATTTCAAAGTATAATTATTATCTAACTGTTCCACTCTACGCTGAATTCCTCTCTTCGATGTTCAACTTTGTTGAGATCTACATTTTTGATCTTGCAAAAGAGCGACGACGATTTCCAATGATATCGCGATAAATCTTTCCATAACGGTAACGAGTTATTACGATTGGCCCAGAAATCTCGAAGCTTCGAGGAAGATAAGATTATTCGTCGATGTTCCCTTAATCTTAATAGAATTACCCTTGAATCGAGAGCTTTCCACGATCCCCGTAATCCCGTTGAATTTCGTTCGCTCAGACACGATCGGAAAACCGCTGAAACGTAATCGAGACGTTCCCCCGTACCGAGGTCCACCATTTTTAATCGCGTTAATTCCATGACCACCGACTACGGATCCATAGATTTCAACTTATTACGAACATGCAACGTTCACTCTTAGGTTACAATCAATTCGATGAGCGATAACGTGCCCTCGGCTGATTGTGCCAATATACTTTGACGTTTCCGCTCGACCGCTGCATCCAATCGGCTCTCACCCTCTGCTACTCCCCCTCCCCATCGTTCTCACTCGCCCTTATACATTTTTGCATCCGTTTTAACTTTAAACCGTTCCTTTGTTCTACTCCATCCGTATTACTTAGATTCTATAACAATTAGACCACAGATCTTTCTTCAAATAGAGAGAATATGATTTCTTTTCTCCGAGCGATTAAAACTCTTACAGTAATTTAGATATTTTGCGTGTTTCATAAATTCTAAACGATTTATCATTAGTTTATGTATTTTTTATATCATCCGATATGTTATTAATTCATTAACTGTATTTTTTATTTGATTTTATGACAGTGTTATTTATTCGTCCTTCTAATTGTCTCCTGTTTCTAACTCTGAATAACACTATTAACTAATGTTAGTATTATGAACGAATAGAAGAAAAGGATTAGTATGAAATCCAATTTAACCAAAGTAAAACAAAGGAACAGCTCCGAATGGGAACCAAATAAAAAGAATTTATAGGAGCGAATAAATGACGAAATAAAGCAAAGGTGGTTGTAGCAACAAAGTTAATTAACTATCAAAGTAAGCAAATGATACCATAAAGGTTTGAAAAGCAGTATTAATCCTTCGACGGAGAATTGCGGGATTTAAATTTAATTTTTAACCTTTTCTAATTTAATTTTCTACTAAAACTTACCGTTTAATTTAGTCAAAGCATCCCTACAAGTATTCGGTAGATTGGGTCACGATTGACCCAACATTTGCCGTCCGAAGGTTAACTCAAATCTTTAAACTATAACTCTCCGAAACCACACGTCGTCCCTTTACCAATTTTCTAAACCCTCCTCTTCGAGTTCGCACAAAACCTTTGATAATCGTCGTCTAAAAGAACCCATGAACTTAAACAGCATAAAGGTGTCTAAACGGGAAGTCACTTTTGTAACAACCTGTATCTCATTGCTCCGTCCATCTATCCGCTCGTTCCGCCAACATCTTCCACGCTCCCCCTTCCCCAGAATCTCCGACTTCTTTCATCCCCAACGACTGAGCGCTCTGTTCGCAAACTTAGCTTCAAAGACCGGATGCAATTAGCGAGGAAAAAAGATCCTCGCCGAGGAAGCCGGGTACGAGGAGCAAGAACGAAGGGGTGGAGGGTTGCAGGGAGGTACGGCTGACTCGATCTACAGGCGAGATTTTCGCGGAATCACGATCACGTTCATCATCCGCTGGTCGAGTAATTGGTACCACTGCGAAATTCACGTAATTGATCGGAAGGAACGTTTCGAAAGATCTTTCTGTGACGAAATGGTAATCTGTGCTTGATTATAACGTGTGCGGGTTGTACAGGGTGTTTCAAAATGTGCGGTTAGGGTTCATAAGAATTATAATTTCTCGAAATAATAACAAGCTCAACCCCTATGTATCATTAATTATGCAACTAGTTCAACAGAAAAGAGAATTGATACTTTAATTTTGGTATGTTTAGCTTTTTTTAGTTATAGTATCTTATCTTTGACACGTTCGACATTTTTATACACTCGTTATTCAATTCTTGGAGTATTTTTATGACACTGAATCCCACTGTGGCATAATTTGATCAGCGATCCGATAATATACACGAAAGTATTCGTGATACTATGTATTCAAGGTTTTGTATAATTCAGAGTTGTAATATTGCCAAACAGAAAATATCCGTAATCCATGTTCAACATCATAACGCATTATTATTAAAAGATGTTATAAAAGATTTGGAGATCACGGAGACATGGAAGATCGCAAGAAATGAAACACCCCGTATAACACGTACACGCCGAAACCATCGAAAAGAAGTCGAGGCCAACTAGTTACACGGCTCCTTCCGATATCCGTGAAGCTGGGCGAACGATAATTAATTAGCCAGCTAACAGAGTTCGAGTTCCACGCGAAATAGTAAGGTACCCGCACGGAACCTTTGATCCTCGATTTTGATCGAGATTAACGTCGCGACGAGGGCGTCGTGGTTCAACTTTGATTCGAGAAGAAGAGAAAGAACGACAAAAAGAAGAAGAAGAGGAAGAAGAAAGGTATAAGGGTGCACGAGGGGACGAGGATGGAAACGAAAGAGAGAATGAAGGTCTGTGTAGAAAAGTTGCATCGGTGGCGTGGTCTGGTTGGCTGCTACTACTACTACTACTTTCAGAGCCGCAAGTAATTAGAGAAAAAGTCGCGACCCAGATGTGGGTGAGAGTGTCGATCGATTACAGAGCACGAGCCTGCTCTTTCCAGCGTTCATGGAAAGAGGATGTTTTAAAAAAATCGTCAAATTTACGGTTCTCCAAACAGACAACATTTTAACTGTTGTTTCTACAATGCAGCTCCATAGACAGCTAACTCCATCAGTTTCCATTGTTGAAGTTTCTTTTTACAGTTTTATTGATAATTATGTGAAAAGAAAAAAATCTACCTCCATCGGCAAGGAGTTAATTAAATAAATAGATACCAAAGATTGCATCGTTATCGTAAGCTTCATTTGAAATTCTAAGAATTTCGAATCAATACCTCCCACGGTGCATCGCATAATCTCGAAAAAAAAGAGGAATGCAGATGAAACTTCGGTAATCTTTAAAAAGAAGCCACAGCTTCCAGCGCTTCGATCACTTTGGACGTGTTAAATAGTGACGAAGAAGCGTTCTCACGCGCGTCCATTATACTCGCATAAAGGTTTCCAGCCGGGCGTTCCCATTATCTCGTAAAAATACGACTTTCCTCCTTGCCCCGTGGAGGGAAAGGGGGATGGAAAAAAAAGGGCGCTCGCGATCGTTTCCACCGCGATTTAATAGCAGATTAACGAGGCACTTTGCGTCAAACGAGGAAAGAGGAGGCTCGTTTAATCGACGGAGACGGCTAATTTGTCATCGACATCGATACCAATCGACCAGTAATTTCGTGTCGGGTAATTCCTTGTGGCCGGTACCATTGGATTCTACGTAACCTCGTCTCCAACGATGTATGAAACTAATTGATCCGGTATTTTTCCAACGATTTTCGCCTGCCATTTTAACAGAGGTCACCGTCGAATCGATAATCATATCGAAATGTTTTCAACGTTCCCGTTTACGCTTCGACGTTGCAATTGATAATTAACGCGTGTAATTACCTACATTCTCTACGACACACCTCCTTCACCGGCACAATGGATCGCGGGTTACATGCTTAAAGGAAAATTAATTAGCCCCGTCGCATTTATCGCAAACAATGGAAACTTGATGACTTTAAAAGGCCTCCGTTTGGCTACCATTATCGAAATTATCTGTACGATGCAGCTAAACGATTGTAATTAATTCATTGCGAAACGAACGTCGATCGTGGAAATGAACAGAAATTATAAAAACACGAAATAACGTCGTACTGATTTAAATTTTATTACAACAATGTTTCTTTTCTTCGTTGCAAAGAAAAATCAGGTTTGAAAGGCCTAATGCCTATTGGGAAGATTATAAAATAACAATATACATATATTGTAGTAAATGAAAAGATAGAAAGAAGGAAATTCGTTTGGGAGACAAAATGGAAACGATGTACAACGTAAGTCGAACGACACTCGCCAACACGAGGACATACTTTTACGAGCAGTTTCGTACCGGTATCGTGTCTCTGGTTTCGGCAAATGTCGCTCCCTTGCGGCTGGTCAGCAGGGAGTTTTACGCGCGTACGTGCGGTATTGATCGTTACTCGCGAGCACGCCGCTTTTTACCGGCCATGAAATTTTCCCTAGATTACCGTGGATTTGGTCTCCGCTGTGCGCCGCCACACACACCGTATGGCCACCGCTCGCTCGTATTTAATGGATAGTTAAGTGGAGCTTTTCCAACGTAGCACGAATATCCGCGGTTCTCCGCCGACTCGCATATGTCACGAATACGCGAGAGCATTTCTGCTGGAACAGGGACGGAAGTAACGGGGGCAATTTCACCGAGTAACGTGATACACTGTGTCCCAAACAAATCTGCGCGGCAAAAGTACAAGCCGCTTTAAAACCTGAGAAGTGGAGCTGAGTTAATCGTCACCCAAACGCCTGAAAAGTATCCAATAATAATTGGAACGAAATTGGAAGTACCAATTGAAGAACAGTAGAAGCAGGCTGAAAAGCTTGGAAATTTAAATATTGACGAATCAAACCCACAATTCTGCTTTTTAACACAAAATATACATGTCAAAAAGGTTCATAACGTTGATATTGTAATTTAAGACAGAGAGAACCTATTTTATGGAAGTTTTCTAAAATCTAGCAAAAATTTAATAACAGCTTCGATTGAGTTCTGAAGAATTCATAGTTCTTTGATTAGAATTCGATACACACGAAGCATCGACCTTAAATAGGATGCAAATCGATCCCAACATCTTCGGATACGTAACAGGAAGAAGTCACCGGTGTGCCAAGGTGGGGAATCGATCGTTGTCCTTTATCTTTCGGGAAAAATCGCTTATCCGTCGGTTAAGGGTGTAATTGCGCGCAAGCAGGAGCATAGAAACGATTGCCGCGTACTAGCGCTCGAACATAACCACACCAAACACGTATTCCAACGGACCGTTCTGGATGGAACGCCACGATTCCTATAGACGCTTTTACGGCCTGCTTTAGATTATACGGCTGAGATAACGGGACGAAGGAGCGGGAAAAGCGGAGCCTTTATTTGCAGTCGGTAGAAGGCACGCGAAATACGGCCCCAACCAACCCTTCGCCTTTCTGCCTGTAATGTGGCTGGCTCGGTCTCCGGTTAGCCCCTTTCCTTTCCGGAAATGCGATTTCTTTCTGCTCCCCGCATCGAGAATCGCGCTCAAGCTTCGTACCGACGGGCGATTTATTCTAAGAAAGAATGAGGAACACTGCCTGACCGGAATTGCCAGTTTTTAGTTGTCCCTTCTCATTTTGTGTCTTGTTTTACTTCTTCTTTGTTCTCTCGTGTATGGACTTCGTGTAGTTTGTGATTTTAAATTCTTCGTAAGCGACGGAACATGTACGCACCTGAGGATGGGATAAAAATTCAAGTGCCACGCTGGATGAACTGTTTTGTAGCAAAATGTCCTAAATCCCCATTCTTTGGATACTTTAAATCGATCGAGGTTTAACAATAAACATTTGTTTATGAGATTGTAGATATTTTAGGTTCGACTCAAATTGAGTACCTTCGAAAGGATTAACACTTTATTTATCTGTGATTATTATTGTTATTAGTCTATAACACAGGTGGGATGACGGAAGTTAGGTATGCAATATAAATAAATATAAAAGAGAAATTGAAAGTAAAGATTAATTATAACGTTAAATTATTATTTAGTTATAAAGTAGTAGTAGTAATAATGCTAATTTATTTCATTTTTGAACGATAGATAGTTATTTAAACTCCAGTAAGTTTAACCAATTAATGTCATATTTTATAGAACAGAAAGGATAAACAAATCTTCAAGATCTGACTTGAGGTAAAATAAATTACATCCATTAGAATATTATATTCAATAATTATTAAAAATTTAAATAGATTTAATATATTTTATGGAACTCTTTTAAATTCTAACTTAATTATTTTTTCAATTTTCATATATAATCTATTATACTTCTTTCTTTCTTCTGAGATCATTCCTTCAAACTTATTAAACAATGACAAAATAAATTATCCAATCACTCATTTCCATGGTTTCATTTGCTCATTAAGCGTTGCTTATGCGGAATCAGAATTACTGGAAATTCGTATGCATCCCGTTTGATAGGAAATTTCGTTTTCCTATCAGGGTCTTCCTCTATCCGTGGAATTCTTTCGTTACTCTCCCCTTTCTCAATTCTTCGTTCCTCTTTTCTTTCCAGAATTGTGACTTTCTTTTGCTTGTGCAACGAGAATCGCGGTCACGTTCCAACTGAGTTCGGTCGTTCGTGCAAAAAAGGCGATTTATCTCGATGATGAAGGAGAAACCCGGATTTCGTACTCTGCGATTGCTTTTCCAAACAATTTCCAATTCTCTTACGATACCCCGTGTCCTTTAATCGGTCGCTCGTAGAAATTGTACAAATCATTCAGTTTTAAATCACTATTTCTGTCCTCATAATTTTCTTTTTTTCATATCAAGAATCTTAAAATATAAAGTACACTGTCGAGCACCGTAGACTTTTGTAAACTAGAGTTACAAATGCTTATGAATCTATTAATTTTTATTCCTCTTCTTAATTTTCTATATTCTGACATAAACGAAACTTACATTTCGCATTTTAAAATACTCTGGTAAATTAAATATGTACCCCCAATGGAGGAAATCGAGTACAGGTGGTGAAAAATGGAAATGAAACGCTTTCAGCTTACGGCAACTAAGCAACCCCGGGCAAAATCAGTCCTGCATATAACTCATTAAATCCTGTTTCCGATTCGAGCGAACCAGAACGATAAACGTTCATCGGGCAGGTCTTTTGGCGAGTTTACATGGCAATACGTTAACTGTCGTCATTTCGCGAAAACTTAAGGTCGACCACGCATTGAATGGCTGCCTTACATGAAACCGGCCTCCGAGCTCGTAAAAAACCGGCCTGATCCCTTTATCGCCGCCACCTTCGTTCTGTTCCGCAGCGGATTACGCTCGCGAAATCCAGCACGGTCAGTATCAATAACGATTTCATCGTTCGGGCGTTACTTGCCTTAGTAACGGGCGTAAATCAAGCGAACAGAAACGCTAGTTTTACGTTCGCCCCGTTGCGCCCAAGCAGTTTTTCAAAATTTCACAAAGTTGAAGCGTTGCTTCAAAGTAGCTAGCGTTAGTAATAAAACGGATTATGAAATCTTGTACGATATCAGTTTTGCGAGTACATTCACTGATTGACTCTAAAACGGGGAAGCCGAGTCAATCGTGACCCAGATCTGGAAAATGTGTACCGCTGTATTTTCCAAATAAAAAGGAAAAATAGTTCAAAATTCGATTGAAACTGTTTTGCTCTCTACATGGTCCGTCGTTCCAGGGTTAAGATATGATCTAGTTTTATTAACTTGAAAGTTCAACGTTTTAATTTAAAATATTGCAGTACTATAATTGTGTAGCAAACAATTTGGTTTTAGTAAAAAACAAAATTCTACGAACTTACGTTACAATCCAATGAATAATTAATAGCAGAGAATTTCTTTAAAACATAGTTTACTACAATACAAATTTGGAAAACTTGAATTGACGAATACTTGCCTCATGGGATATCCTAATTTTTTAACCATTCGTAATTAATATTATATCATGGTGTATAATCCATGTATCAACAGATTTGAGTAAACTTACAAATTTACAATTTGAGTATTTTTTTTTTTAATTAAACTGTGTAAAACTACAAATATCCTAACATTTGTTACAGATGATGGTGTGTTACTTTTTGAATGGCAAATGTTAAAACATTAAAAACCTGGCCTTAAATCTTTTTTATATGAAATTAAAAATATGACACTTCAGAAATGTTTTAATTATTCTAATAATTATTTATGATCAAAACTGGAATTTCTTTGAGTTGATCTTAACAATAGATAAAGAAGGAATAAATTGATATGATATATATTTAATTTCATACACGCGAATTAATGCGTTTAATTAAGTTTCCGTTTTTACTCAGCTTGTATATTATGCATGATATATCGGCAAGCAGTGCCATGAATTTGAGGGTTGTTTTTGGCAGCGGGAGAATTCTTGTCGCATGCAGCACACGTAATTCGTTTATCCTGCAAGAACATGTGAAACGGGACACTTTCATTGTTCACTACTCGCTTTGCATTTTAAGGACAGCCAGAATTCAGAATTAAGTGACGAACTTGGAGAGAACATTTTCGCAAACATGGCAAACATGGAAATTAATCAACCAGTAAAAGTGATCAATGTTGATCTTGAATCGAAATATTAACAATTCCCTAATTAATCATTAAGTCCTTAATTAACAGAATCAGTTACTGATTCAAATCTGATTTGTCAGTTGCAACGTTGCCAGCATATTGAGTAATAAAACGTCAGATAGATAACTGTACCCAATGGAGTCTAAAATACATTATAACTTACTCTGTATTTGTAGCACCCCAAATTACAATATTTTACATTTCTTAAATTTTTTAATTACATTACATATTCATTGTCTGAATAAAAAAAATACTAAGCAATGCAGTAAACACTATTACCTCAACTGAACTTATATCTTCCAAAGAAAAAATTCCAAATAAAACATTCTATTATTCGTTTACAAATAAGAATACATCCTCAAAATAATTATACTAAAAAAATTGAAAAGGGGAAAGGTAAATACGTTTGTGTACACCTAATACATTATAAGACAATCTGGAGCGATGTTACGGACGTTTCTTTGTTCTCCTCAATTCGTTTTCCACCTCCTCGATTTCCTTCGAATCTTTTTCTCGTTGAACGCGTTTCCTTTCGAATTCTCGCCCTCTTCGATCGTGTTTTTATCTCTCCTTGTTGCTGGCTGTTGCTCCGAGTTCACCGCCCATTCTTCTCCCGAAAACCTATGGAGCCTGAGTTCGAGGTCGGATATCGATTTGCCGCGTTGGCACCCTCGAATCCTCCTCGAGTCTCATACTTCATACGCATCCTCGTGAAATTGAAAGATATCGTGGCCTTGTTCAAAGCCGACTATCACGATACATTTCGTTGGAAATCGAAAATTGCACGTCGGATGGTACACGCGCAAAATACACGCTTAGACGTGCTTTTTCGATTGACGACTTTCGGTTCGTTTCGACAAAACTATCTTCCTGATACACTATTTATTGCTTAAAAATATAATGGATAAAGATGACTAAAAATTAAAAAGCATAATCGTGTAATACATCTAAGATTCACAGTTTCAATTAAACTGTAGATAAATTAATAATGATTAATCCTCGAACCACGAAGCCTAGATCAATCGTGAACAATTTTGTAAAGTAATATCAGGAAATTTGGGAAATAGAAATACAGTATACTATTTTTATAATATTTGGCCTTTTATAACTAATAACACTATTTGCAAGCAGGTAAATACGATTGTTTCGATTAAAATGGAACACATAGATTCCTACGAAAATTTATACATCACCCAAATATGGAAGATGGCCTGTTTGATAATTACACATAAATTTTAGTAATATTATCTTTATACAGTATAATATGCATTGTCACGTCTTGTGACATAATCAACGGAAGCTAAAATTAGCCAAAAATTACTTAATAAACAATATCATAATGACAACTTGCACAATTTGGTAATTTAAGAATTCTATAAGTTAATTATTAAGGGGCTTCCACCACACGAATTATTAAAATCGAACCTTCATATTAGTTGACAATGTTTCAAAAGTGTATCATTATTTCCGTCTTTTTTGTTTTGTAAATGACCGGTATTATTCGTGAAATAAACATGGAACGTGCCAGACGGAACTTAGTGGTAACTTTTTCCGCTCGAATAGCCACGTTTCAGCCCCGCAATCTAAACGTGACACGTACGCAACCTCGCTATCTGTTGCAACCTGGCGTTGCTCGTCCGCGGCCGACACGTGCCTGATAACCTCAATAATTCATCGAGATACAAAGAACTAATTTTCAACGAGCCCAGCAACGAGATTTCACAAAACACAACGCCGGTAATTTCGTTCAGACCAAACGAGGAGTAACCTTGCAAAAACTTGCACGAAAATGGCGACCTTGCTCTTGTTTCAAATATGCTGCAGGCACGTCTGATTATAGATGGTCTTATTCTACTTGATTGGATATTTACTTTCTCCAAACTTGTCTAGATTAAACCGTAGATATGTATATTAGATTGGTACAAAAATAATACAATTATTTTGTATAACCAAACACTACCATATCGAAACGGTTAGGTACACTACTTTAAAATTAAAATAAACAAAAAAATTGCAACTATTTCTAAATATTAATATTTCCAAACACATGTAATGGATTCAACAATAATTCTGAGATCCACTGGCTCCGTTGATCTAATCATAGATAAATACTTGTACCCTAAGAACTGACGTTAGACCATGAATATACATGTATTTCGAAATAAATTCAAGTCTAATAAAATAACAGTAGCTGAACATGAACGCGTCATGCCATTGGCCGTTCACCAGCTATACTGAAATCGAACATCGTAGAAACGACCGAGAGTGTGCACACACGAGGACCGCCCTTTAACCCCAGTGCGCTGTTCTAGGTCTGGATGTCGTGTCGCTGTGTCGGGACAACGCACTGTCACGATTCACGATAACCAATCCTTCGCGTTGTCTGTACTCGTACACGCGGCTATGTTTCCATGAACCTTGTACTCGTTCAGCAGCATCCGAACATCGAGATATCATCGATATCCGTCGCGTATTCCGCGTACCTGACACGCGCACCATTGTAACGCCGCGGATTTATCGATTCACGAACGAAATGAAAGAGCAGTTCATCGAACCGTTCACAATTCCTAATTAAAAGTCAATTTTTGTTCGGGTCTTTTTAAAATCGATTGTGCAACTAGGATAAAATCTTGAGATAAGCTGTGAAGTAAGTAGTAGAGACACGTGTATGGTCAGACGAAGGTTCCAATACGTGTCACGGGAAATATCTGATTGAAAATCAAACGTTTCTCAAACGCTGTATGTACAGAGGGATTGATAAAATGATTTAAATAGTTTCTATGATTGTTGAACACTGAAATCATTAAATCAGTCAAAATGATTAGATTTAGGTTTTCTATTTGAAGTTACAAAATTCATCAGAGTTCAAGGCAGACGACTTGCTGTAGATTCTATTGTATGTTCCATTCTACGGGAAATACACCAGTAAATGAACATCATACATATATTATAATGAACAAGTAAGTTATTCAAATAAGTAGACGACTAAGTATTAAGCTTTCTCCGTTTCTACTTCATTATTAACACGTTGACTGCCACAGTGAAAACGACGTGGGTAGTCAGACACGCTGAAATCCTAATTATTAACAATACAATCTACTAATTTTCAAATTTAACTTTTCAATTCGATAGCTACTAGCATTATTAGCTTAATGTTAACGCTATCCGTGGTTTATTTGATCATTTCTGTTGGTAATTATTTGATTGTACAAAATTTCGGGTGCCGGTCACCGGTGACCCCCGTGGCAGCCAACGTGTTAAAACAGGTATATGTATACGAGCAAAAAGTTATTTTCATTTACTGATTAATATTTCTTATTTACTCGTTTCTCATTAAATTTCTCAAATTAAAATCTACATGTTCTAACAATTAATATCATTATCATTTCAAACTCAATTATTTGTCTACTTTATTTACAACCCAAACGTAGGTGTACATATAACATCGATAGTTTCCAGCGTTGAAGTCTACCTCGTTGAAGTTTACAATTGAGGAGAAAAGCTTCTTAAAGCGAACAAGTCAGACGAAGCCGAGTTCGTTTTCGCGATCGAAGCATCCATAGAAAAAAAAAAAAAAAAACATAAAACAATTAATCGCTGGAAAATACCGTTCGCGTCACTCGACATCGGCCAACAGAGTAACATGCATATGTGTCCGTGGTGGATACTAGCCATTGCCGTAGGGGTCGAAGGGACACAGCACAGCGGGCAGAGGGGGGAGGGGGATGGCGATGTACCGGACAATGGAAGAGCTAACAATGCCCAGCATGAGGCGAGTGCCGAGACAATGCAGCGTAGTTGCTTGTTCCCCGCCGCGATCCCTAAATCAACGCTCAACACATATAATAAAACGTAGACGCGTACACATCGGGCTTTTAACGAATCGCGATTTTTCGCCGCACACGCACGTCCCTTCTCCATTTTCAGCCTCCTCGACGATGCCAGGACCGAGCCGCGCGTCTTTTGACAGTGTCACAAACACGTGAGGATAACACGGGTGTACGATCGTACGATAAACGAGCCTCCGGGTGACGTCCACTGCGGTTTTAACGATTTCTGCGTGAAATATGATAAGGGTAACCTTGAACAGAGAGCCTATTAGGGACTGATTAATAATCTGATGGTCGTACGTTTTATGCGTTTCAAATTGGATTTAGTATGTGATACAACAAATGGATATCGACTGAAGAATGCTAACATAAACAGTGAAATGTGAAATTTATGAATGGATGGCAGCTGTTATGTTAATTCTTCGACTGTGATATTACAAAACTTAGAATCATGAAGTTAAGGGACTAAGGATTTATCGCTTACGATTTCAAATAGCCCGTATCGATAAGCTAATGATTTATCTATCTAACAAATAACAATCTGCACATCAAGTGTCTCCATTGAGTACTGACTCTGTCACAAACTCAAGTCATTAGGAAGTTTTCAGAAACAAGTTTTGCCTCCTTGAATATAACGTTTCATTTAATAAAAATAATAATTGACACTTGTGAGACTAAGCTGCTCGTTTACTTTTTCAATAAACTCTCAAGAGAAGAGCGAAAATTCATCCTTCAAAGCTAACCTAACCTTTATCATAAGATTAAATAAAATATTCCAGAAACAGATGAATCGTCGTTGAAATCGAGCAAACTGGCTCCGAAGCTGCTCGACGGGTACCAGAACCCATAAAACATTCCTCTAGCGTCTCGAAGCATGATGCTCACTGCTATTTCCAGACACGAAGTTAACAGAAAAGTATATTTTCGCGGCGTACAGCGAGCGAGGGAATTATTACGACCGAAGCGTGGCGTGCGTAAAAGTTACAACGCGATATCAGGAACAAAGGAAGAACAGAGTAAATTACGTTTATTCGCCGACCCAAGGCACCAAGCCTCGAGCCATCAAGCGAAGAACAGAACACACAGGCGAACAAGGCACCACGAAATGGAGTATAATTCGCGGCTGAAAGCGGAAAACGATCGAACGCCTCGCGTGTATCGATCGCGTCTAGATTCGTCTGCGGGTGGACGCGAGCGTGCAGGATTTACCGAATCGCGAATAGACGTTCCACGGAATTAATTCGCGCAACATAATCGCATTACAACATCGTCGAAACGTAAATGCTTAGTTACAAGAGCTTAAACGGCTGATTGGAGGAGACTGGCAATAGGCTTTGACTAGTTCTCTCTGTGTGGTGGCCGGTTAGCAACACGCTACCAACGTCTGATGCAATTTCGTTTGTGCAATGGAAAAGTGGTCGTTCTGTACATTGGATCTAGCTGAATGCGATTATTAAATAACCGCAAACTTTGATTTTAATCGTACTCCGATCGATCGCGATCCTGCTCAGACGCTTAATCTTTAGATGATAAAGTTGGCAACTGAATTCGTGACCTTTTTCTAATTGTGAGTGTTCTTTCGAAATACCCCAAATTCTGTCACTAAGGAATTAAAAAATTTATTACAAATATAGTAAAAGATTATTGACTCGAATATTGAATTTTAACAAATGCTTTTAATAATAAAAAAAGTATCTTCCCGCAGGGAAAAAGTGTGGAGGTCCTGAATTTTAGCATTTTATTTTATTCCATGGTAAAGTGTATAGTAAGGCATATGATTAATTTTTTCACAAAAGTATACTATATCCTTGATAGAATCCCTATTATTACAAGTTTCACTAGTCTCAGATAATTTAGAATGTTAGTTAAAACGTAAGATATATTGGAATACGTGTACCATTCGGGTCGGAAGGGTTAAAATCCGTCTTCAGCTCCGAAATTCCAATTACATTGATCAAGTAATTCCAGCAATCGAGTTCATCCAAACGGAGTTAGAGAAAGAATTCAATTCAACACGAGAGAAAAGGTGTAGGAGGTAACGAAAAGAAGAAACAGAAGGAACGAAGCACGAGATCGTGAGATCGGAAGGCCGACGAGAGATGGTGGTAGTAAAGTCAGCTAAAGTCGAGTCGCACCATCCAGGAGGAGTTTCGCCGTTTCCCATCATGGAACGGTACCCAACCAACGTACTATCCAAGTGCACGTTTAAGACCATCTCACAAAAAGCACTAGATAGAATGAAGAGAAACTAAAAACGAAGGATGTAGGACAAGGTGCAAGGGAAAATGGAATAAAGGAAAACAGATGAAACTGGAGCAGACGAGGAAAAGATAGAGAAACATCCGACAAGTATACGTACTATCATTCGTCATTTTCGACCGATTTTCAAGGTTTACCTTTTCCTTAAAACTTCGAAACCATATTAATATATGATATTACATATCCGTAATACTTGATAAATAATTTAAATATTTATTATGTTCCAAAATAGTGTAAAACAACCTGGCAATACATATAAAAAATATGCAAATTTTACATAACAGTAGCTCAGAAAATAGAGGAAAGTATGAACTTGATAACGCAATTCGTTGCAGCACGATATCTTAATTAGTTTCTGAGATATAAAGAGCTTCAAAGTTTAGATGGCGCCCCGTGTATAAGAGAGTAGTTATGAATGACTGTCTGACCTAGACTTTTTCCAGGAAGTGCGTACGCACTGATAGTAACAGTAAAAGGGTTAAATGTAAACATCGACCACGTGACCGGCCCGCTAGACGCCGAATTACTATCAGAAATTGCGTTAGTCTTACAACGACGATATCTCAGAAACCGATAAAGATATCGATACAAAACAAACACTGTATTAAAGTGTAAGGTTTCTACTTTCTTACGAATCTAAGATTATGTAAAAATTTGAAACGGTACTCCGTTGACAGCAATGCAAACTTCTAGTAATTTTAATACGCGTTTGTTATGCATTTTTGCATATACTCTAACTTACAATCGTTTCCAGCAGTAGAATGTTATTAATTATTAATTTATAAGGTAATTGAGCTTTTATCAGGATTTTATAATTGTATATAATAACCCTTGTGCGTTAAATTGTATATAATAGAATACTTCTTAACCAATTCAATCAGCTCTTCAGTGTGTTTCTTATTTCTCTACCATCTCTTAAATCTACCAAGCTGGAATGACCTTCATCGACTAAGAATTCCATGAAACTCGAATCAAAAACGAAATGTAGTGAAGATTTCCAGTCACAAATCCCGTTTCAATCGACTGTATAAAGGTACGAAACCTTCAGGATAGCGTGTAACGTGGCAGGAATATTAATGGGCTCACGTTATGACGTCGTACGAGCCAAGCAAATTACGGTAATACGACGGTAACGTGTTGCCGGCATTCTGTATCCGTGTGACAAATACAGAAGCCTGCTTTCCACCTTCCATCACACCCCCCTCTTGAAGATTTTACTCGAACGCTCGTTTTCCTTTTCGAAAGGAAAAGTATGCAACGGAAGCTGTTTAGCGTTCAATCTCGCTTCGAGGAAAGAAATGCTGTGTTTATTTCTTTTTCTCCTTTTTTTCGAAAGCGAATGAAAGGCACTACACACAGGGGATTCAAGGTCCGGGATAATTTGAGCGCGTTTTCAGGTTGGATTACTTGAATCGAGAACGCGAGAGAGGTTGAAGAAAAAAAAAAAAGAATTCGCTCGACGAAATTTCTACGAACGACCGCTGAATGGAGCAGTAATAAAAACGGACGCGGATATACAAGAGTTACGATTCGTTTTTGAAATTATTAAATGAAAGGAATATTTGGCGCGTGTATGTATTTTCCTTTTTCTAGGGAGGGGTAACGGTCTGACTGTACCGCGTTTAAATTTAGCGAAGTTCTTTGACACTTTTCACCCTAATTATAATTATTCGCGACGACGATTCGCAAAATGTTCAGAATTCGTCAGATGTACCTATGCACCGTATTTTAACGGCAAAGTTGTAAATTAGGCTTGTTGATTTTTAAAGTTAGAAATGCAGATGTATAAATACAAACTTCTATAGGCCAGGAAATAATATATAAAGGAACAGTATAAAATTTGAAATATCAAAAGTGTGTACAAATTTTTACTGCTTAGATTTGAATAGTGATACGATCCATTTTGATGAAATTTCTCTCATGTTTTATCTCATTACGATAATTTTAATCAATTACAATATATTCGATACATTCATCGCCAAACATGGTTTCTATCTAATCAGCACAAACCAATTATTGAAACATGAAACATTTGCGTAAGCAACCGTATAATTATTGGAATAACAATTACTGTTATCACAGAACAATAATTTAACGATAACATTGAATGGACAGAAATAAAAGGTCTTCTCATCGATCAAACATCGAATCACATTCGATATCAGTTCACGTCAATTGTAGAGTAGGACAGATGTACATATCTAAAAACGAAAGGAAAAAAACGAGAAATTCGGGTCAGTGGGGATGCTTCTCTGCATCGACGATGCTTCGTTTATCTAAAGAGATTTATTTTAGAATCCTTGAACCGCGTAATCCATCGTGAAGCGGATCAAAGAACTTTGGGAATGATAAAAAAAAAAAAATAGATTTCCACGAGTCCCACCACTGGGCGGATGCATGTAAACGGATTGGAATATCTGCTAATTACATTTCCCCGATAATATCGTAAAAGCTGACTACTCGTTGAGCAAACATAATCCTTAATTAACCATATTGCGAAATTTCGAATAATTATACCCTGATGATGGATAGAATTTCATCATCTGTTTACGGACTGTTAATTAAATTTCGCCGTCTCAGTTTATCCTACGCCGACTCTGCATCATATCGATCGTTACATGCGAATAGTAGAGAAAGAAACAAATACAAAAATGCCAACGATAAATCGCAACAAGTCGAATATAATTATAACAGAAGAGCAGAAGAATTTTTAAATATAATTAGTTTTTTAATTGCTGCATCTTTAACACATTGTAAATTACACTTTTTCTAATCACTCGGATTATGATAGTTTCATTTCTCGATTCAAAATTTTGCACAAGGTATCTTATGAAATTAGTATAGTATTAAAATGAATTAATTTCTTTTAGATATTCGATTATATTCAATTTCTAGCGTTGGTCACTGTTACCACTAACAATTCTATCAGAATTTGTATTATTTAATAATTTTACAACGTACTTGAAACAACACTCACACACAATCCTGTTAATAATTCATTCAAAATTACAAATATTAGATATACTTAAACACGAAAGATTGCCAAACAAGTTAAATAATTAAGTCTGATTACCTGATACAAATGTTTATTGCACTATTTGTACGAAATAGTGCACTTGTGGTGCACAGAATGAGACATCGTTAAAAAATCATGAACGATAGTTACTACGAGCCCGTACACATCTCGAGTACTTCTTTCACAAGCGTATACATACCAGCTCGCAACCTGTCTCGACGTAAACAAAGAGAAATGCTGAACTAAGGCCACAGGTGTACTCGAGGATACGACCAATACAGCATTCCACGTTCGTGGTCTTCGAGTGGTTTGCGAGACAAAACGGAAATCGGACGGGCAGGGAAACGAGGAGCCAGGGAATAAAACGAAAGAGAAATTCCACAAGCTTGGTAGGCTTATCCGGAATCCTTCGTTCTACGACCACAATCAAGTGGTCCTCTGTTTACCGTCCTCTTTCAGCTGTTCTGAAATGTACACTCTTTCTAAGCATCATCCATGTCATAGGGAAACGTTATTGATCGCTGGAATTAACTGTCAGCCTTCCCTGACCTAAATTATGTTTCGTTTTTCAAAATTCTGTTCTTTCAGGGAGTACCTGACTTGGGAGTAATCTTGTTATGGATCATTAACACGTTGACTGCCACAGTGAAAACGGACGTGTGTAGTCAGACACGTTAAAACCCTACTTATTAAGAATACGATCAATTAAATTTTCAACTTCAACTTTTCAATTCGATGGCTAGCATTGTTGGCTTAATCTTAACGCTATCCACGATTTATTTCGTCATTTCTTTTGTTAACACGTTTACTGTCAAGGTTTACGAAGTAGTTACACCAGCTACGAATATATTCGTAACTGGCAGTCAACGTGTTAAAATTTTAAAATAAGTAACTCTCTGACTCTTCTGTTTTTCCACTTGGAAGCTTTCACAATCTTCTCTTATTATTTTCTATTATGTATACCAGATATTTGTCCGAATTCTCCTGCTCTTAACTAACTTCTTATACGATATAAGTAAATGAATTCGGTAACCATAGAAACTGTTGTAGTTAAATCGATACAAAGGACGGGGAAATTTTCCAAAACAAATTCTCTTCAATTTCCCGACGATACGTGGCGTTTCTCGTTTCGAAGCTGAAGCCGAGTATCCCCAGCCACGAATTTCAACAACGAGCCCAACTGTTTGACTTGTAGGGCTAGTAATAACACAAGTTAAACCTCGGTATAACAAACCTTCGACGTGGAATTCTCCGTTAGTTTCATCGGCATTTGTACGCCCCGTGAAACTGTCTGTCTCAGAACCGTGGTAAAAGCGTTTGCCGTCGATTGTAAATTCATCCGGCCGCGATTTCCAGTTAATGAGAGAACGAGGGACCGTGTCAAAACTATGCCGGTCCCAAGCTCATAGAGATTCGCCGATATACATACCTTGGGAAACGCGTAGCCGGCTCGGCTGCTTCTGCGGTAATTACGTGAATTAAACCAGCTGCCTCGGTAAAATACGACCGGCTATTTATAAACGACCGCTCGTAATGGTAACTTTGTTACAGTTGCGTTTAACGCGAAGGAGCTTAAGGTATTTCTAATCCTCTATTAATTTTCTGCAGGTATTACATTTGACGCGGGTCGTAAAAGGGACGCCGTGAAAAATTCAGCTACGCTTCTCCTTTTAAATATTTGATTGCTTGCGTAGCACGTCCGCTAATTTCGACGAGTAAATCTGACATTTTATGACACGAAAGTAGTACTGCACACTTATATGACAGATTAACTTGAAACTTAAAGCTTGATAAAAATAACTTTGACAAAATGTATTTGCAATCTTTACCTTTGGAAAGTCTGAATAAAAAGTTGAAATGTTTGTTGAGTATTCGGTATAACTTGCAAATTTAATTGTTGAAAACTAATGAACCCTATATTTATTGTACAAGTTATATTGGATAGAAATCTTGTAACTTGGTAAAACAGTGCACTCCTTGGAAGTGTAAAATTAACGGTAAACGAACTTGACCAAACTCGAAGTAGATTTTAATCGTTAAAGTTCCTAATGGATGACCACCTCAAGGGTTAACATCTGTTAGACAAAGTGTCCAGAAACTAAAGTTTAGAGTATCGCGGTATTTCGTGTAATTTTGACTAAAAATCCGCTCGAAAGTTCACCAAATACTCGAATATCTCGAAATCACTTTTATATAATAATTGTCGTGAAATTTCATTTTCAAGCCACAATCTTTTAATTGCTAGTTAGTTACGGTGCTACGTAAAATAAACAGACCGTTAAAGGACAACTAGGTAGCTACAGTGCAAGTATCGTGTAAAGCTCGAGAATGTTTGCGCTTTTCGTTATAGGAAAATTAAATATCATCGTTGACGCAAACGAACGTACGAACGAACGTACATCCTTTGATAATTCGAACGGCAAACTTTGATACGTGTTCCCGTTCGATAAATTTTCCGATGCAACGCTCGACGAGGTCGAATTTACGGAGAGCAGAAAGGATAACCGGTAATACGGATAGAGGCGGATGTAGCTTGTTAGGGGATGAATGAAAGTTGTCAAGACGGTCCAATTAATGTCAACTCTTCAAGCTGAGTTTACAGGCGGCTTACAACCGGTTCCAACTACCCTCCTGCTGCACCACGCTCCAGTATTATAAGCTTTTACCACATTTTACTGAAATGTCAATCTCCCCTCTTTCACTTTTTTTTTCCTCTGCTCTCTCTCTCTCTTTCTCTTTCTCTGTTCCTTTCTTTCCCTTTTCTCATATCTATATTCTGAAAGTTTAATCTTACCACTGATCACTTTTTTTTTGTAATGGTCAATTTACGAATGAACTCAATTTCTTGTTGCAGGTTCAAGATTAATCTAAAATAATTCTAAGAAAAGATTTTGTCGAGAACATTGAAAATATTGAACGAATCTTTGAATGTATGAAAGAAAAATCATTTGTTTTTGTTATTTCCATAACATTTATTTGTCAAAGAAACAATGTAATCAGTAGTTAGTTAAAAACGAGTGGGTTGAATCAATAACAGTAATTACTAAATTATTAAATTATTCATTGATTATTACTAAACTGCTTAAATAGTAATTACTAAATCACTGAATTATCTACATTATTCAATTACCTAAGCCTAACCCTAAATTACCAAATCAGTAATTACTAGATTAATAATTTAGTAATATAGTAATCTAGCAGTATAGCATTCTAGTAATTTAGTAATATAGTAATTTACGATTGAGTAATTTAATAATTAGTAATTACTAGTAACCGTCTAATATTATGACGAACAGTGGAAGTACCATTCCCTACATCGCCATTTTCCCTAGGGCAGCCTATAATGCTCAACGATGTTCATACGTGTTCATAAGGAACACGTTTCCAAAGACACCTAATACTATCTTGTGCCGACAAGTGTGCGCTAATGTCATGAAGTGTACAAAAGTGTAGTCGATAAAAGTCGAAAGTATTGAATAGACTTACGGTCGCTTCATAAAGGAAGGAGCGAAGAGCGTTATTAGGAACACGCCTTTGCGTTATCCTTCAAGGCTCGAGCTAGGGAACAAGCCACTCCTTTATCGACGAAACTTCTTAGACGCCGGACAAAAGGATAACGCAGAAAAGTAATTTCGTCACGGCACGTGCTAACTTTCCCATGGCCTCGGACAACTTTGGCCCACCGCCATCGATAATATTATTTTTTCGTCAACGTCGTCGGATTACGATCGAACGGAGACGAACACGATTCGTGATTCACGTGATAGGTCAACGTGTCTCGTCAGCTGCTAAACCTCGCACGCTGCCGCCAGCCTGTTTTGCTTCGATTAAAGTACCAATGACGTGAAACCAAAGTGTTGTCTTTTCTTCTTATTTTGAAACTTATAAGAGATATTAATCTAACAGTCAATCCTAATTTTGATGAAATTTTTCACGTTGTTTCATGTTTGAACGTAATAATATGGTTATTCGAACCATTTATTGTAAAAACCGGACAAATGCATTTTCAACATATTTGATTTTATATTGTTTTGATTTTAGAAGGAAGAAAATTTGAATATTTCACTAATTAAGGAAATGGATTTGTTTCGGTTTATATAATAATAGGGTTACTGATTTTTCTATCTATGAGCGACGAATTTTGGGTGCTACCTGGTCCTTTGCACCCTTTTACTAACGAATGAAAAACTATAATCCAATCACACAATATACATCATTTTCACGGAAACAGACTATCAAAATTACCGCTTACACTATACCATATACTCGTTGGTATCATTTGAAGGGTTAAAAGGAAACAACAATCGGAAGGATGTTCGTGAATACAATCGCGGCAGAGGATCGAACAGAGCCAGTCTCCAGAGAGATTTGATAGGAATGATATTGGCAGCAAACAACATCCTTCGCAAGAAATCGTTTTTCGCGAATAAGAAGGACTTTTATGGGGTTGCTGAGTCAGGCAGGGCGCATAAACGAGATGGGCGGTACCTGGCAGCCAAATATACTATCTTCCAACCTTAAATCCTGTACCGAGTCGACGAGTGGCTGAACCGACAACACCGGGAGAGGAGAGAAGGTACGTTCTATCGTGTACAATCTACGTGTGTACATGTTAAAGCAACGATGATACACCTATAGAAAATTTGGAGCGCACATGTCTGGCCAAAATACGATCACTGATCAACGGGGATCGAAGTTTCCGGGTACAATTTCTGATGGCGTTCGAATAACATCTTGGAAGGAGTATCGATCGGTACCAGGAACCAACGATCCAGGAAATAACTGAGAGCAGTAAAGCAACAAATAAATTCAAGCTTTGGCTACGTTCAGCTGGAAACGGGATGTCTTTGTCCTGGTTTTCAGTGACCTTTTCTAGAGTAACTGGTATCTTGTTCACCAAAGAAGATAACAAGAAAACAAATTCTTTTTATGAATTTTTGAATTTGTACTTTCAAAGCAAAAATAAGGTATTCAAAATTGACTAAGTATACTTTATAAACGCAGAATTTATATATAATTTAGCAACCAAAAATTATAATGGCAGTTTATCTATAATAATTATCTGTTTTATATGGTGTTAATTTCGAACTCCCCCGTTCTCAAAGGATTAATAAGGTTTATGTGAAGAAAAGTATTTTTACGGAAACATATGTTGACTGCCACGTTTTTTTTTTCGTTATTTATATTGCTCCTAGGTTCGTAATTAACACTAGAACTACCGGTGTTCAATATCCATTTATACTTAAATCGAAAATTAAATAAAAAGCGAAATTCATAATGGATGAAGTGTAAATTAGCATGTAGAAAAATTCTTTATCTTGCTGAGGGGCAACTTATATTTCAATAGAAGCGTTTTAATAAATTTTATAATATAGAACATGGAATCTGGAACAAGTCATATTGACCCGTTTGGTAGTTCTAGTGGAAAAATTCTTCATAATATGGGTAATAGGTTTCTATGGAAATTCTAGTGACAGCCACGCACGGTTGACATGGCAGTCAAAGTTAACCCGTTTGCTATGTCTGTTCCCAACCACCACATCACACCACCATTCTGAATTAATACCCTATGTATTAATTTACGAAGCCTTATAATTTTATTTCAAATGTAATGTAAACAATTAATTGAGTTCAACAGAATATAATTACAAGCGGAAAGGTATAAATAAGATGACAAAAGGTTGAAACAAATTCCTTTCGCGCGAGATATTTTTTCCAACGAAAATAACAGGGTTATTAATTAATTAAACTACGTAATTTCGGTTAGCTTCATTATCATCACAGACAGTCTCCTCTCGGGCCAGGTTAGCTTCGTCCTAAATGCACACGTGCTCACGCAACTCTCTATTATACATTCTTTTCCATTATGCAAATTTCCAACTATTATGCAAATTCCGGGCCCTTCTTTGGCCGCCGCACAAGAAAGATATGTATTTAAACGACGTAACCCTGCGCTACTGTGTCGCCCAACTCTACCGGTTCACCGTGAAAAAAGGGAACAAAATACTCTTCTTCCCTTGTGAACAAGCGAAGCTCAAAATATATAAAATTTGACGAAATGGTGTGAAAGAATTACGTGAATATATTAATTTATCACTTGCAAAGTTTCTTTGAGAAAAATACAAAAATTTTAGTATAAAATTTAACTCAATATAAAGCTTTTAGGTACTACGGATGCTACGTCAATTTATAAGCAGCGTTGAAGGGGTTAATTCAACCCCTGAAGAACATAATCCTAATGCATAAAAATACACTCACCCGGTCTTTAAATTATCCTCGATATATACCACTTGTTAAACCCTTTGACCTCATATCTAAAATAAATTATCTAAATTTTGACTTATGAAATTTTAAGTGTTATATAAAAATTAGCCTGACGCTGCAATACACTGGTTGCTATATCAATATATAATTTACAATTTATAAGATACGTCCAAGGGATTAATTCATCTCGTGGAAGGAGTAATCCACCCCTTTGTCCTAATATCGACACAATGAACCTTTGATCCCTTCCACCTCGTCTGAACTTATAAAATATTGAATATCGCACGAAACTTAATATAAAACTATAAATAGCATCCGTATCACTTGACCGACAAAGACTTACTCGACAGTATTCACACCGACGCTATTTTACTGACATTTGTTTAAATTATACCGTCGATGAAAACAAATGTCAGTGAAATAGCGTCGGTGTGAATACTGTCGAGTAAGTCTTTGTCGGTCAAGTGATACGAATCCCTATAAATATTTAGTTTGTAAACTGGCACAATTTATAAGAAGCGTCAAAGGAGTTAATATGGAAAATCCAATGGAAAATATGACGTATAAAAATAAACTCACCGAATCCCTCAAAGTATACACCCTCGACTCTCCGTTTTCTTTTTAATCATTTAATCGAGTATGCGGGTACGTCGATTCCGGTAGAATGTACCCGGTGGCGTGTCCGCGATGAAAGACTTTATCGGTCCACCACGATGGCCCCAACTAAATTTGCGTTCACGGTTGACCAGATAAATGCTGTGCGCACCAACCGCTTTTGTTAGCCGACGGAATAATATAGGCGGCCGTGTGTACATACACGCTCCCCGTCATTTATATGTATAATATAGAGACACGGAAATGCGTGTGTTTCTACCTGTATAGTCGGCCCGCAAACTACTGGATGATTGACCGGTGCGGGAGAACAATAGGCTGTCGAGCATCACCGTTGAAATACTGTTCGAACGAGGAGCACACGCGGCTACCAGAAGGGGCGACAAAAAAAGTACTCTATCTCGACGAGATAGAGTTTTTCCTGATAAAGGAAAAGAAGAAAAAGAAAGACGCAATATGCGATATCGAACTCCAATTTTTCTTGGCAATATGAATCACAAAGAAGTTGACGGTATTGACAAGAAGTTTTGAGTTTTACCTATAACAAATACTAATAAAATAAATCTGAACAAATCCTAAGTTTCAAGTTTCTTCTGTTGTACACGCGTAGGAAAAAAAGTGCAACGTGTGTCACAAAGAGAATCTGGTAGGTCTGAATTTCAAGTGAACCTACGCAGATGTTCCCTCGGTTAAAACGTAGGAGTTTGGTCCCCTGTATCTAAGAAATCTCCGCCTCTGCTTAGCATTTATCTGCGGAATTAGGTTAGCTACGAGGCCTCACCCTCGCCGTTTTTCTTCGCCACGAGACTTTCGAGCGACCAGCTAGGGACCACTGTATCCGGTGCGAGTGAATTTAAACGAGACCCTTCGTATAATTTTCAGGTCTTTCGTTTCACGGCCGGAACGAGAGGATTTCTCTTGAAATCGGCGCGACAGGACACCCGCTGGAAATAGGGATACGTAACGCATTTCTCTGTACAAGAGAAGAGAATATTCAACAATCTACAGAAGAAACAATCTAAGTTCACAATTATTTTACGATTAGTTACACGAATAAAAAGAAACTAACAGAAGAAAGTTTTCAAACGTAGAATCATTATTGTTATCTTTGACCAGAATCGCGTTTAAAAATAATTACCTAACCGCTCGAACTAAACTGACAATTAAGAACATCGAATTGGAACATTACATCGGGAGACTAATTTGATTAAAAAATTGAACTGATTTCCCGAAATATCGGGTAATTGATTCTTCCTTGAAGGCTTCTAATTGCGAAATAAGAAGCTTATAGAATCACGGCACGATCCCTTCCAAAGATATACCTGCGATTAATTAGAAATGCAACAGGTGAACGTCACTATGCGAAACTAATTGAATTCCTCGCGAGATCGCTTGGAAAAATTTCATTACTTCCGGCATGGCGCCTATCATACTCCGGCCGGTATCAGAGGAGGATGCAACGGAGATGAGAGTTGCAACCCGAGAATTTGCTCAGCCGTACTTATACTAAGTACCTCGTTCGAGTAACCGACTACGTGAAAACTACGCTTGTTCCAAAGTCGTGAGGGGAGTGGGAGGGAGGGGGGGTTGAAAAAGACAGGGCCAGGTGACAGGGAAAACTGACTTGAAAGAAATAGAAAGAAAGTACGTACGGCGGTGGTCCGTTGTACCCACGGGGCCAAAGTTTAATCTTCTGAAGGTATAAAAAGTTTAGCGGGACTACGCTGCTATATAATATTACGCGGTTGGAAGTTAGGATAAAGACGATGCAAATTGAAGAGGCCAGGCGGACGAGAAATAGTCGAGATGAATTTCTGAGCTAAAGGGAGCCTGAACGCGCGATAAGGATTAACGGACATCCCCGTCCTTCCTAAGATCCTTTTATTTATCGACTAATCATCGGAATAAGTAGGACAGAGGTATAATAGAAAGAAATTTATAGTAGAAAAAATTGAGATGTTGATTGCCAAGTTGCTAGGCATTTAATCCAGTTAAATTAGCCTTTAAGATATGTATGTAAGATCAAATATTTTTTATCATTTTTATATTGTAGGTTTACTAGAATGACACAACAGGAAAATTGATTTTTAAGGGAATCGGTTTGATAGCTGTTGTGTCAGAAAATTATTTGTACCTCTTCATATTTAACCTCTTCAGGGACGTTTTTTTTATGGTGAGACAAAAATGGCTTAATTTATTTTTTGTTACGATTTATTCATTTTATATTATAATAATTCAAAAAGCAAAAGAAATGAGGAAAACGATAATAATTCAGAAAAAAAAATAACGTCCACATTTGTAGCTGTTATAATTATAATTATAAAAAACTAAACGTCCTCATATGTATGTGGCCAAAGGCGTGAAGAGGTTAATTACCTTCGTCGTTGCAATATATTATAATCGAGTAATTAATAAAAATAAAACTTGTGTAGTACTGATGAAAAAATACCTGCATCAATAGTTCGTATGATAAAATTGTACAAAATTCTTCGGCGCGACGCACTAATTTCATTTTCAATAAATTTGATATATTGTTTTATATGATATTCCACTTTTATAATTACACAAACTTTCAAGTAATTGGCCAATGAAGACGATTCCCACTAAAATATAAAAATTCATACATCAAAAGAGGAAAACAATATTTCAGAATTACTAAGTTTCAACTGATAACGAGACATCAAAAGTTTCAACGAATTATATTGTGCTACACTATAGCCACTTGGATTACAGTATCCAAATGACTTTTGCAACGGGAAAAAACGCATATTACCTTCTGTTACTGATTTTTGTCCAACAAACAGCAAAAATTGACGTTATCAATTGAAGATCAACAAAAAGAAATTTCTCTGATTTTCATAATCATTCACCACCCATGATGACAAGAGTGCTCAACGTTAAACGTTACTGACAGCTGTTGCTACCATGGCTACCAACTTGAAGGAGCATCGAGTCTAACGTCGGCTGTACTTTATACCTCCGCATTAACATAAAGAATACGAATCGTCTCGGAATCCTTCGAACCTCTCCTTAACAGTTATACAGTATCGTCTCATCGCGACGATAAAGCCAACGAATTTTACAGTTTACCTCGTAACCGTAACCTGCACCCTTACAAATAAGCCACCGTAGATTTCTGCACGAACGCACGCCACGATCGAGACAAAGGAAGTGTCGGAAGTCTCGAAACATCCGCCGCGACTATACACCGTTTCCCGTTGTTTCCGAGGACCCCAGAATTGAACTGCGCAGCGGAGACCACGAAGCTTCGCAACCCCTGGCCATAAACAGATGCAAAGTGGGACAAAAATATTCTCCAACCTTTGCCCTGGGACCCTTCGTTCCCGACCTGGACCGATTGCGAAGGGAATTCGTGCAAAGAAGTCTGTATCTTTATCGGTGCATCGAGAAATCTACGATTTTCGGTGGCTTTGCTTCGCGGAGCTTGGAGCTGTTTTTGTGTTTTACTGTTTTGTTTGAATCTCTGCAACGTAGTAGGTAAAAATGGTCATTTGAGGAATGACACACTGAAATTACAGTTTACTTTATTTTGATATTTAAGCCTTTCACTCGATACCCTGGATAAGTAATATAATATTGATATTACTTACAATTTATGGTCTCTTGCAGCACGACACTTAATTATTAAAGATATGATAAATTAATTTGCATCATTAAGCTTTCAATTTGGTACCCTGCATTTGTAGCTCAATATTAACGCTATACACGATTTGATTTCTTTCTTTCGCTTAGTATTCGATTATACAAAATTATTTGCGACTTTGATCAAAAATTTGTTGTGCAAGAATTCGTAGATTTATTATATAATTAATAATTTAGGAAGTATTATATCGCAGCTGTTTTATTGTCTTAAACTGAGCATAATAGTTTGTTATATGTTCATAAATTCCAAGCAGTTGAGACTGTAATAGGTATACTCGACAATTTAGTTTCAAGTATAGTATCGTCGGAACTTTTCCGAAAGCTGATAAAGATGCCGAAAGTTTTGTTGAGCTCGTGTATCAGTCTCGTGCTATGTAGCAAGCTTATAAAAGTAAACTAAGTTTCATTGTACAAGAT
Organism: Stelis phaeoptera; assembly: GCA_943735885.1. Taxonomy (NCBI): domain Eukaryota; kingdom Metazoa; phylum Arthropoda; class Insecta; order Hymenoptera; family Megachilidae; genus Stelis; species Stelis phaeoptera. Next base: position 3,572,193 of record OX030939.1, on the reverse strand, counting down.
CAGTACTGCTTGCACAATTCTGTGTAAGACTTCGTTTCAGTGTATCTCATTCAACTACGTTCAGAAATACATAAATTCAGTTTAAATTCCTTTGTAAAAATTGACATAAATCTTGTTTGAAAAATTATATCATTTTTAGCGGAGAAATTCATTCAATATCGAGAAACAAAGATAAAAATCCATTTTATCAATCGTCATTTCAGACGTTCGTTAATTATTTCACAAAATTTGAGGAATTTATTCGCATTCAAAGTCACTGTCATGGTCACTGTCATTCTAATATTTTATTTTTATTTAATTTCTGCCCAGTACATTATATACTGTAGTATTATTGAATAAGTAATCGATATATACTTTGATTATTAACTCAATAACACCGGTGACTAGCATCCGAAGTTTTTCACAATTAAATAATTAACAAAAGAAACAATGATATAAACGGCGGGTGGCGTTAACACGTTGGCTGTCACAGTGAAATCGGACATATGTAATCAGACACGCTAAACCCCTGATTATTAAGGATACAATTAATTAATTTTCAAATTTAACCTTCCAATTTGATAGCCAGGATTGTTAGATTAATATTAACGTTATCCACGGTTTATTTCATCGTTCCTTTTGTTAATTATTTGATTGTAAAAAATTTCGGATAGCGGTCAACGTGTTAATATTATGTTAATAATGCTGGTTATCAAATTGAAAGGTCAAATTTGAAAATTAATTGACTGTATCGTTAATAATTAGGGTTTAAGCGTGTCTGACTACATACGTCCATTTTCACTGTGGCAATACATGAAATCGTTAATTGTATGTTCGGCCTCTTATGCTTTGCCCTATCCCCTTAGTCAGCAGTGAGTCATACTACAATACTAATTATAATTTGGAAATTGGTAATGTCGAGACACACATTGTATAAATCTTCACGAATAGTTATCATTTTGATTCGTTTGATAGTTGTAGTGTTCATATTACGACCAGAAAGATTTTTAAAGTGACCCTAAGTGATAGTTTCTAGCAACAATCACGATTGTCATGTCTGACCATTCGTTAAGTTGTCCTTACACTCGAATAAGAGCCCGAACGTGAAAACAGTACAAAACTGGATGGTGCAATCTGTCTGTGTCACCAGCATCGACAACCTTTCATGGGCCCGTCCCGTACCTTTGGAGATTTAGAAACGATATTTCAGAAATGAAACAAGATAATCCTAGCGTTTGTCCAAAACTGTTCCCTACTCGAAATATTTAACACCGTAGGATTACTAAATAAGCCAAAATGATTTGATACAGATTTCTCCCTAAAAATAGCAAAATTTATTATAATTTTATTGAACTTTATCAAAATAAGAAGTTATTGTAAGTGTCGGTTTATTTTCTTTTTTTCTTTCTTTATTTTCAACTTTTAGAAATATTAAGAATATGCGAAAGTTTCCATAGTTTGTACAGTAACTTTTTTTATTAATATTTATTAACACTTTTGTACATGTTCAATTTGCTGGAGAATTTTTAAATGTCAAATAAAAATGTTATTTATATTGAAATATAGCCACGTGTTAGAAGTATTAAGGATTCAGATTTAGAAATCTTTGAATGGTTTTAATAAAAATTCGATTCCCCTACAAATGTTTATTTTTATTATTAGAAGATTGGAATATTTGACACGACGAACGATTGTGCAAAATAATAAAGATTTTCATAAGTATCTTGAAAACTTGAAATAACATACACGACTTAGTTTGCCTACGACAGATCAATTAGCTCCGTTAATTGCTCCTTACGAATTGATAAAATCCGAAACACAAATGACATTATGAAACATCAAACAAAGAACGACACAAACGATCTTTGAAATAAGACGGACGCGGATAAAAAGGATGTCTTTGCACGAATTCCCGTTTCTTTGTATCGTACTAAAAGCAAACAAAACTCTGTGTCTCGTTACCGTTACGAGAACTGATTCCAAAGAAACGAAGAAAGAAGCTTAAGAACGTTAGTTGTTACGTAATCATGGCCCGGTCGTTGTCTGATCCCCGGTTCTTTGAAGTTTCCTCTTTGTCCTGAATTGATCGTAATGGGTGAATCATTAACGAGCAAGGTAAAATGACGGTCTCGGCGATATTAAAGTTAGTCAGACATTAAAGTCGACTCGTTTCGTCGTTATTCCTATGTCAAAATGAAAGCGGAATAGGACGCTCGATTGCGGATAGAAGACGTACCAAATTTACCAGCACCGTGTGCCCGTTGTTATTACCGTCCCGTGACAGCAGAACGGGTGAGAAATTGACTGTCTTAATCATTATGTCCCCCCTCCGTCGTGCAAACGTGTGAGAGACGAGAATCGTCCTTCCTTGGTGCTCACGTTTTCTATTATGCGCCTGTATTACGCTCCGGTAATTTCTAGTCTTTGATTCGCTTTCTACTATTGCGAAACGAAGATTTTACGTACACCGGCGTCCGTAAAGGTACCGCGTACTCGACGACAAAATGGCACTTGCGTTAATATCGATTTGAAAATGGTTCGTTTACGAAAGTAGCCACAAAAGTCAAGTTATATAAGATAATCACCAGTAATTTAGAAGAGTATAAATTTTGACACGATTTCATGACGTAAAAATATCACAAAGAAAGAAGTTTAAAGAAAACAATGGCGCAAACCTTTCGTTAGTATTCTTACTATGACAGGATCTGAAGAATAAAGGAAATAAAATAGTAGGGGTGTATCGTACTAAATGGTGGTTTTTGAAACACGGAAAGGTGATACGATTTCATGACATAAAAGTATCGCAAAATGACATGTATGGCGTCTTAGTTTGAAGCTTAAAGTCTGAAGAAAACGGCCACGTAAACTCTTTATTGATATTGCTGATACAAAATGGCTGGTATTCAATTATAACAAACAATAGTCACAGTTTGGTTCGTTCATTCAATTAGAACATTTTCCGGTGTAAATAACAAATAATTGAATGAATTTACCTAAATTTCGATCGGAAAATACGAAACTCCAAATTGAAAAGTATATTCACTCAAATAAACAACAAATCAACCAAAATATACAGAATACTTCAAATCATACTTCGGTTAATAAACATGGCCTTTAAGTAAATTAAATTTACTTAAGAAGTCCGAAGTTTCGGAAACAAATTTCATGTACATATTTCACTTCCGTTTGCTGCGTGATAGTCAATCCGTTAAGAAATTTCGGAATCATCTGAAAATGTATTTCGATTAAAACTTCAAACGGAACAAAAACATCGTACCACCTTTTTCTTTCATTAGAAGGTCAGCTTTAATGTGCGAACAGAGTCTTGAAGAGCTTCGAGAAAACCGAACGATAAGCGGCGAAACGATAAGAATTTTTGTCCGACCGGTGTGGAAAGAACGCGACTCTCCATCCGACGAAGGAAAAAGTTCCGAAAGAAAAATAGAACGAAGATAAAGGGCTTAAACAAGTAAAAAAAAAGTGGGGTGGGGCGAGAAGAAAAGGGGAAACCGGTGAATCGATAAGAAATCATGGTTTGGGCGTGCTAGGCTCGAACGTTCCCGCGTTTGGATGCAATTTTCAAACTCTTCCGTACGAACGAGTGCGAGGAATCGATTTTAGATTCGATTAACCTAATAATTTTCAGAAATCGAAAGATATACGATTATTTAGAATACATAATATTTATAGTGGTATATTACTTATTTTCAGTACTTATTATATAGTAACGAAGTAGAATAACGCATCAAATTTAAAATAAAATTATATTAAAATTTAGAAAAATGTGGTAAATAGATAATAAAGAAATAGATAATAAAGTAAATTAATATTTATTTGTTATATTGTAAGTAGTAATCTGATAAATGTTTACTTAAAATTCTGTAGTGTGTAGATGTGCACCATTGGTACATAACATGTTAAGCAAGCCATTCAATTTGTCAATTTGAAAACATAAGAAAGCACAACGACAAGAAACACTTGTCACGTTAATTGAGCAATGTCGAACTAATTAATGAATGGATAGAGAGAAAATCAATTTTTTGTTCGTCCTCCTCTTTGTTTCTTTACTAATTATTCAATTACATAAAATTTGAGGCAGTATAGATGTTAACGATAGCTACAGTCGTTCCAAAGAAATTTTAAAATAATACTTAACACGTTGACTGCCACGGGGGTCACCGGTGACCGGCACCCGAAATTTTTTACAATCCAATAACTATCAACAGAAATGATAAAATAAACCACGGATAGCGTTAACATTAAGCTAATAATGCTAGCTATCGAATTGAAAAGTTAAATTTGAAAATTAGTTGATTGTATTGTTAATAATTAGGATTTCAGCGTGTCTGACTACCCACGTCCGTTTTCACTGTGGCAGTCAACGTGTTAAGATATGCCTATTACCTTTCCCAACTTTCGATCATTATCGTCTGTATTTCTGCAAGATTTTCTGGTCAAACTGTATTAGTACGTTTTGATAGTAGTAAAAATAAGAAAATGTTATTTGACAATTGATCAATCGATTGCATGTTACAAACAGAACAAGCTTATGTTACTTATCGATCGACTACCATACCGTAAACGTTAGCTGTTTATGGTCGACTTTGATGCCATACTCTGACAATCAACACGAACGTAATACCAATAGCAGAACGACCAGAAACAGATCTGATGACGGGTTAATTGTAACCCGTCATCGTATAGCAATTTGATATAGTGCTATCATAATGTTCGATGTTCATTGATGTAATGTGAACGTGTATGGTTTTCAATTCAGACAACCATATGCTAAGGGTTTATCGTTGCCGCTTTAATCACTAATCAATTTTGTTATGGATTAAAATGATTACATGAAAAAGGAAAATGAAACTTGAAAAATATTGCTTGTACAATTTAATATCGCAATATTGATACTTATTACGGATAATGAATAACAATTTCATAAATACTGAGATTTTACTTATTTAAATTTTTGCAATAATAATATCACATAAGCCATGAATTTACGTTGTCAGAATTAGGAGATTATAATGCTTCGACTAAAATTAAGCACTTTGTTAGTACTGGAAATAATACTATACTAAAATAATATAATAATTACTTAACTATAAATTTTAGAAGTCTAAAATTTAGAAACTGATCATTTCAGAAATCTAAAATTTGGAAAACGGAAATAGAAAAGAAATCAAAAATTAAATTTAAATTGCTACATATTCCAGTGATCCAACATCCAAGGAGTCAAATCAAACCACGTCGTTCGCAAATAAATACACAATTTATCAAATTCCACGATCCGTAAATTGAATTTTCTCTGCAATCAAACACAAAAGCCGAATTCTTCCCCAAAATGCAGCACAAAAAAGGAGGAAGATAACAAACACTGCCACCCATCGCATATCTCAAACATATCAAAAGAAAATTCGTCGATCGCTTAATTCTTCGAACGAGAAACATTTTGTGTCGCTTCGAACAAAAATCATCCCTCGCAAAGAAAAAGCGCACCCTCTCCCCTTCGCGACGTCGGCGGTCGTTTTTGCATGCTAACGTACGGGACAAAGGGTAGAAAGAAACAAAAGCTGGAAGGATTTGAAGCCGGGAACCGCGGATGAAAGTCGGCGATACCATCCCTGAAAGAATGGCGAACCGACAGAAGAGGGAAACCGGACGAAGAAAGCGGGAAATAAGGTGAAAGGGGACGAAGAAAAACTAGTGACGGTGCAAGAGAAAAGGGAAAGAAAAGAGAGCGAGAGAGAGAGAGAGAGAGAAAACCGCGTACTGGCTTGGATGGATGGTGGGACGAATAAAAGGAGAAGAAAAGTGGGAAGAGTTTCTTCCGTACGGGATCGATCCGCGAAACTTTCTGGCTCCGTAACGATCGCAGGTGGCCCTGTATTCAACGTAGGTGCACGGGTCAAACCCGTAAGGGAAAAGGTTAGAAAGATAGAGAGAGATGGCGAAACGAACGATTGAGAGACGAAAGGTAGAAAGGAGAAGGACGAAAGGTAAGGGGTAACGAGGAATTGGAGTCCGCGCAAACTTGACCGTACCGAAAAATTGGACGGCTTGTTCCGAACGCTTACGAGTTTTGGACGTGTGCGGATTACGGAAATCTTTCTTCGTGAACACGCGCGCCTTTGCACACACGCGTATATGTGTATGAGGAAGTGGGGAGGATCGATGAAGAGAAGGCGAGAAACGCGGCTACCTCATCGTTGACGAGCTGAGAAGTAATACGGTGTGACTGATGATTAGGTTTTGCTTGTGTTTATTCAAAAGTATTTCTTTTTTTTTCTTTTTAACTGATATATTTATGAACACCTATATACCACGTCTAAATAGAACCGTTTTAACATTAAAACTACCAAATGGATCGAAATGATTTGCTTCAGGTTTCTTATGTTTAAGTTACAAAAGAGGGTCCGCAAAGATAATAAGGCATTATTAAAAAAAAAAGTTTCACGTTGCGCATACGTCTCGTTTCTGAAATATAGGGCGTCAAAATTGAAACCACCCATTAAGAAAATGTGGCATTATTATTACATTGTAACGTTAAATTTCTTGAGTCGTCAAACAAATTTTTGGAAAAAAATACAACCGACTTCGGAATGCACTAAAAAGGACGAAATAATTTTAATTTAACATATATTTCGGAGACGACGCAACATTACAAATTTTCTACATTAAAAATTATCAAAATTCTTTAATCCTTTTACATATTTTCACATTGGCAACATCTTTCATTTACACAATTTTTAATTTTGTGCCGTCTCCGAAATATAAATTAAAATTATTTCGTCCTTTTTAGTGCATTCCGAAGGCGGTTGTATTCTTCTTCGATATGTAGAGAAAGGGAGGAGGGTGAAAACGATTTAGACGAGAGTTTGTTGTATAGTAGTCGATGTTTTGTAAGCTTTTGTATTTTTGTAAATATTAAGTATCGACGTCTCGTTCGTGGGGAGAAGAAATACTCGACGAGAATCAATGTCCGGTTAACAGATTAGCGAATCCTTCGTGTCACATGTATTAATATATACAGAAATATACCGAAATATATTAAAATTCAACTGGTCGATGATATTTCAAGCATTTAATATTTTCGTAGTTTTGTAAAACTCACAGCACAGCAGTTTTATGGATATTCAACTTCCGCCAACAGATGTCACCACGTTACCGAACCGAAAAATATAATCTTCAAGTTTGTATACTACTTTTTCTATCAACTAATGTTATTTAAATGTAAATTAACAGGAAACACTTGACGCATTAAAGATCCCATAGGTCAACGCGAAACATTCAACGGTGGCGAAATTTCTGGCAATAAATATAAAAAAAAAACATGCCTAAATTTTACGCGGTAGGTAGCTCAGAAGATAGAGGGAAGTGCGTACATAATAACGCAATTTGTTGCAACGCGATATCTTAATTAGTTCCTGAGATATAGGGCTTCAAAGTTTGTATAGCGGCCGGCGCGTACGAGGGTAATTATGAATGGGCGCGACCGTAGACATTTTTCTAGGAAATGCGTACTACGCATTACTAGGAATAGTAAAGGGTTGGACGTAAACAATGACCACGTGACCGCTACGCTAGACACTCACTGTCTGGGTCCAAGCGTGCGGCGGCAGCGAATTTCTACAAAAATTACGTTTGTCTTCACACGACGATATCTCAGGGACGGATAAAGATATCGATGTAAATCAAAAACTGAATTAAAGGGGAAGATTTCTACTTTCTTACGAATCTAACCTTATACCGAAATTCGAAACAGGACTTTGTTGGCAGCCCTTTGAACTTTTAGTAATTTTAATACGCGTTTCTTATGCAGTTTAACGTAGTTTCTGACTTTCAACTGCTTCTAACAATAGAATATTATCATAAATATCTATCACACGCATTATTAACGATTCTTTCATATACTCAAAAACAATTTTTGGAAAAAAAATACAACCGACTTCGGAATGCACCAAAAAGGACGAAATAATTTTAATTTGTATTTCGGAGACGGCGCAAAATTAAAAATTGTGTAAATGAAAGATGTTGCTAATGTGAAAATATGTAAAAGGATTAAAGAATTTTAAAATTATTTCGTCCTTTTTGGTGCATTCCGAAGTCGGTTGTATTTTTTTTTTCCAAAAATTTTGTATTTCACATCTGTTAGTGGCGATCGGAGCATTCCTTCCAGAGTAGCATCAAAGAACAGGAATTTTGCAATGGGAATAGTAGTTAACAACAAAGGTATGGGAAGGGAAGTGCAGGGAAGGGCATGGAAGCGAAGGGAATGTTGCAAATGGGATCATCGTGGAAACATCCCCGGCCGCAAAATGTAATACTACGTTTCATCGATACCAGGCCGAGTAAACGTGAAATACCACGTTTTTTGCAATAAAAGCGAAAAAAAAATGAAAAAATCCAAAATGATTTTTTTACGGGACCAACTAGGAATCATACTCTACAAGATGCAAAAGGTTTGGTTCCGATTGATCCAATTCCAATTGGCACATTATAATTCATAAAAAATCTCAACGAATGGCAACTTTATGATTATGATGATTAGTTTTATTGAATAACTTAAATAAAATTATAAGATTGTTATCTTGATTAAAATTGCTGAAGGTTTGCTTGAATTTCACGTCGGCAAATCCAGCTAACTAATAATGTAATTAAGTAAAATATTTTATGATCTCAGAGACAAATTGTGTGTTTCTGGAATCACGGATAATTGCATTTAATGCTTCGCCAACTTCATTCGATTCTTTCGAGATTAAACGGTGCATAAATGAATGAAGTGCATCGATAAAGGAATCGGTGTTTATAATATCCTATTGTCTCGACACGTCCATTATTACTCCCCATTCGGCTTTGTTAATAGAATAAAATTTCATTCGCCAGCAGAAGGATTGTAATTGGGAGGAAATGAATCAATGGACGCTTTAATACTCTGAGTTCTTATTGTCGTCTGTGATTCCCAGTTCGTTTCGCTCGATTTACGTAATTTCTTGCTGAAATTCCTTTCCCGAAATTTCACGATCACCGAAACAAACGGACATAAAGCCGTGTCGTATAAAACCTGTCCAAAATTTAATTAGTCCTTGAATAGCGTACCATTCAAGCACTGTCCATTTTAATTTAATCTTGTATTCTTTGTAAACTTCGAATTAATCTTTCGTTGAAAAATGTCAATAACTGATTTTAATCGAAACACCGTTCTAATTGCGTTACAATTTTAAATTCCTTTTCATGCTTAACAAGTAGATTTCACTTGGTTTATATTCGAAAATTATTAATTTTTCAATTGCTATTAATATCTATTTATTGAACATTGCAGATAAAAGTAAGTTACGGAATAATAACATAAAGTCACATAGAGTGACAGTAAATAGGTCTTTTACCCCTTATGGAGGGGTTACGCGAGCAATCCTTATAAATATTTCTTTCTAGCACCAAAAACATAAAGAAAATTGCTAAAAAAAAAGAGCAAAACTGACTGATTACTTAAAAAATCACATGTACGACTTTTATTTGGATCAGTTCTATCGTGATACACTGTCCGACAGGATTTTTCCGAGCAAACAGCTCCGTTCATATATCTCTGGAATCAGTGAAAACGAAGGAAATCGATTCGAACTGTTTCATCGTAAGAACAAATGACGCCGAAGATACAACGTGGTGCAACGGTGTACGTGGGTGACGTTAATCCGGATATCTAGGATACATACACTTCGATACGAGTGGAATAGCGATAGAAGGAAGCAGCTTAGCCGTAAGCTTCAGAGGATCGGCCGGGGCTCTCGAGGTTCGTAGGTACAGGACGAGACGTGGGAAGCAAACAGAGCGAGTGTCAAACGATCGGAAACTCTAATCAGGAACTGAGGCAATCAATTATCGTAATACGAGTCAGCAAAGCGTTTAAGCGAGCCTCAGATTACCGCGTGCAATTGGCATCCCGAAAACCCACGGAGAAATTGCGTTCGATTCGACGAGAATCTTGCCAAACTGAGGAAACACGATTCCTACTCTCGTTACGCGTCTATTCTGCCTTCTGATCGACGTGTATTCTAATTTACACGAAAGATAATAGTGACTGGGACTAATTAGAGCTGACACAAGGAGTTTCGAAGCACGTGAATGTAACGATGCTCTATTCTTTGTAAAAATTAGAGAATTTTTACATCATTAAGAGGTGTAGGCACATCGGTACCTACTTTCTATCAATCATATACTATTAAACAATTCTTATATATTTGTTTATGTTATCTCAGAAACGAGCCAAAGGATTTTGATAAAATAGAGCGAATCTCAGCTCCCTTTTACTAATCCGCAATCTTCCAGGTATTTAAATTATAAAACGATAATCCTTAAACGTTTCATTTTTGAGTACCAAATAACATATTAAATATATCAAGGAAAAACAGAAGAAACAAACCTTTCATTAAATGTCTCCAACTTTTATAACTTGTATTATAACAATCAAGGTATTAATTGATTAGTTTGAATTGCACTGATAAAATAGAACAATTAAATTAATACGAACAGTAACTGCACCATCGATAACAGATCCATGGAACAGGGAAACATTATGGTTGTATCGTTCACCAGACAAAACGATGAAAACAAAGGGAACGAGACACTAGAAACGTAACTAAGTAGGAGGAAGAGGACGAGAAACAAAGAGATGATAGAACATCGAACGAACGAATGGTCGACAAGCATAGAAGTCAAAGAAAGTGAATCCTAAGCCGGTCTGCTTTACCCTCGTTTGCTTCCTCCACTACTCCTCGACTCTCGTGTGCTTTCCTTCTTTCAGTGGTCAGACTCTTTCCCTGTTTAGACTCTTCTCCTTCTTTTTTCTTTTCTTCTTCTTTGTTGTTATTTTCTTTCAAGTCTGTTTCAAAGTTCGCTTTTTCGTCTACCTAATACGAGACGGGTTCTCTTACCGTCTTTCTCTCGCCCTTTCATCCGTCTTTACCTATGCGTATAGCTTTTTACCACGTGCCTTAGTCCTTGCACACCCTTCTCGACCTTACCTTCGACTACAACCACGACGAACAGGTTCGCGAAGACACGTAGCTACGTGGGTGCACGGAACGAGGATTATGGAAGTTTTCTCTGGGAAGGTAAAGTTGTCGGGGTAATGCTTAAAGCCTCCTACCCCTATTCTTTTCTTTCCTCGTTCCTCTTTCGGTTGTCGCGACCACGGCAGAAAAGGAGAACTCGGTTGGAACCCAACGGCAAGGTTCAAATACACGAATCCATTATTCCCTTTAGATTTTACCTTCTACCACCGAATGCAACGCACACACAACCTGTGAACCACCGGCAAATTACTCGTTCGCACGGTTGAATATACGGTACTGGTTCAAAATATTTATCCATTTATGGATGATGAATCCATCATCCAAAAAACATAGAGCAACCTCGTGTCAATGTTCAGAAAGTAGTATAAAACAAAAATTGAAATTTCAAATTTATATAAGGTACAACTAAAACACATGTTCCAATATTTGACCTGTGACTTTTAATTATGAAGTTTAGTATTTGATATATTATATGTTATTTATTTGGGAAATTGCTGGAAATCACTGAAGTTTGTTAAATTTGATCCGTCCTCGACAATATTCAAGTATCTTTGATGATTGATAATTTAATCTTGATCGATTAATTAATTAATTTACCGATTTGGCATGGATATACTGTACAAACACTCTAAACTTGGAAGTTATAATAACTTATATGCAACCAACTGTCCATTAGCTCCATAAATTTTAGCAGGGTTCAATTACCAAAAATGTAACTCATGGAGCTAAAATGTACAGTCCGAAGTTGTCATATTAATACGATAAAAATATGTTAGATGGTAAACTAATTGTTTTAGCATCTGAAAGAAACTCAGGTCATTTGGTGCAATTTCGAAAAAGTTGTTCCCTTTTAAAGAGCATACGAATGCTTTCGCCCGCCCCTGTAAAATATCTATCGCAGAAAGGAAACCAGCTAGACGATGTTTTTATTTCTCGACGGTTTGCAGGTTTCCCCTGTACCGCCACCCTAATCGTTCCTCCCTTTCTTACCCTTTAGCTTGCCTCGCCACGTAATGATCCTCTTACCGTGCGCCTTCGTTTACGACCTCGAAAAGCCCCCTAACAGATCTACGAGATGCCATGCTGTGCGCCCATGGCGCAACCTGTACGCCATCCGAAAACTACCCAGAATTATATGGAAGTTTTCTTTGCTGCTGACGTAAAGCTCGAAGCAACCCCTCTTTTCTCTTGGTCGATGACTCTAAACAGCAAGAACAGAGAAGGAAAAGTCTACCGTCGGTTAAAGCAACAACGATTCATTATTCTCTTTGGATTTTTGCTCTTTTCGCGAGCCACGTTCTGTACACTGTGTCGAGGGTCCAACAATGCGGTCTGTTGTTGTTGGATAGAAGAGAAAATGTAACTCTAGGTCTTTTGTTTCCCTACGGTCTGAATGAACTGTTGGTAACTTAAATAGCGCGACTGTTTGCCAGGAAAATTGTAATCCACTGACAAAGGATGGAATTTGATCGATTCGTCGATAATATAAATTAGAATTGCATAGTATTACCAATATTTTTCATAAAAAAAAATATATATATTTCACTCATAAGTGTATACTGGATTCAAAGTTTTAATCTTCAAACTGTCATTGCGCGGTGAAAAAAATATGAATTCAAATTTTTTAACAAAACACTCTCATAAATTTATTTTATTTGTTTGGACAAATAATATCTAAAGAAATGGTTCAAAGTTTGGAGGATTAAACTGAAAAAGAGTCGAAAATTAAATATGAATTGTCGTTATTTCAATAATATCGGAGTTAACAATGTTTCCATGCTCCTTGGATAAAAGATTGTATGGTATGGTAACTTATCGAATACACAATATCGATTATGTCTATAAGATAACTACAGGTGTCATTGATTGCGAGACTATAAAAGTAACTGTAAAGACAATAACCCGACTTGTTATTAAAAACTTAAATTGCACTTAATAGAAACTTAGTTTTCTTCCCATAATTGGTAACTGACACTAGGAAGAGACGACATTGTTACCTGTGGTACTTTTATAAATTTCACGTCTGCTCGCGCTCGTGCTCGTTCTCGCTCGATCGCTCAACGGTTAATAATGGCGTATTTCGATTTGACAAAACGCCGCTAACGAACGACAGGCGTCTCCGCGCGTTCTCGCAGGTACATAGTACATAGGCGTGCAAAGATCGCCCTTTCTCGGATCAATATTTAAAATTCTTATTTTTTAATAATGTTTCGACCTTCGATGAAATCCTCTTCAAGTTTATATCATCTTACATAAGACTGATTAAAAATAGACAATCGGATACAAAACACTTTTTACAGATTTAACACGTATTAATTAAAGGAAAAATGTATATGTAAATTCAACAACGAACTACTTCGACTCTTCGAAACTTTAATAAATACGGTTTAAGAAACACCCTGGTATGTACATCAGGTCATTGCAACGGATTGCCCTTGTTTTAGCATTCAGAGTGTTGCAACAAGTGGGTGCGACCAGCAATTGAATCACTTAAAATCAAAACAACTGGAGACCTGTGTATCTATTCAACTAAATCATTTTGCAATAGCTTTTATGAACTTCGACGTATTACACGACAAGGCGTAAATTCGGTGCTCGGCGTGTACAATACAGGTGCCTTAGGGATTCATGGGACCTAACACAGGTGACAACAAGCGTGTGGAGTTAGACCAATGGGACACAATGGTCCCTCGAGAGTCTATACTTGAAGAACCTAATTCGTACAACAGCCTGAACCCTGCTCAGAGGTAAATAGAAGATTTTCACAAAAGTAAATATAAATCTGAGAACGCCTCTGTTATAAATTACAATGATGAAGAGACGAAGAATGAACCTCCTGTTGCTTTGAAATCGTGAAAAGAGTTTGTATAAAGCGTGACAGGATTCACCCTACACGAAAGTAATTTTATGATATTAAATTTTTGCACCTTACGTTTGGAAGTAGATAAAAATGATAAATGAATGTTTTGAAGAAAATAATAATAAGTTTATACAGAGTGTTTTAGGAATTTTCAGGTGGTGACAATTGGAATTTAATTCTTCACTCTATTTTAATTGCATTTTCCAAATTTTCTATTATTATCTTACAATTAGATACCCAATTTTGTAGATCCTGTTGTATTATTCCAAGATCTGAATCATGATTAACCTAGACCCCACCCTTCGGGGGTTAAATTAAAAAATTAGAAACCTTCATAAATTGTCATATCTTTTAAGATATTTAGAATTTCTAACTTAGAACTTTTTCCACTTAAGTACAATTCAAATAACTAATAAATATTATATCTTAATCCTTAACAAATTAACTCAAGTATCAAAAAATATCCATGGTAATACAATTTTCTTAATCTTCGTTAAGATTACAAGGTAAAAATAAAAAATTCATCATTGAACTGGCTCACAACACAAAAGCAAGATCCGCTGTGTCTGAACGTAACTACGGAAGTTGAAGTAATTCCTACATTTCCGAGAAAAACCGGATGTTATTGACCGGTTGGAAAGTATACGAACATCCGTAGTTGTCGGCGGGCTGTAGCAGATATTGAAGACAGTACCGGATATGGCATGGGATACAGATGTCTGAAGCGCAGAACATGGGTAAAAGGGGCGGATAAAATGAAGATAACCGCTTTTGGCGGATGATAGGTTTGATAGGGTTGCCGACATTACCACCCTTGCTTTACCACATAGGGCAAAAGAAACGGGGGTTGAACGTCAGGGTTATAATTTTTCAAAACAACCACCGTTCGAATGGAACAGTTAGGTTTTTGTAACAAATATGTATATGTAAATGTTAATAAATATAAAAATTAACCTTTAATTACTTCAACTATGCTATAATAATAGGCAATTTTGTTAGAAATATTAAAGATTAACTTTATTTTTAATTTAATAGCATAGAATTGTATTACAAATTAGTAATGTAATTTCAATAGAATTTGTAAGCTATCAAAATTATTCCATACCCCTAGTAATAGTTAAAAAGAAATATCCCTGAAAGATTAACCTAACATCGAGTAAATAATTGCCTTAATATAAATTTATATACCCTCAAATCGACTGTACTTTCATGCCGGTTTCTCTGTACATAATCCTTCTGGTAGTCTGGCAGCCTGAAAGCGTGGATGATGATTTAAAAGAGGAAAATGAAGGGCAGCAAGGAAAAAGTGGCGGGCTTGTCCGATTCCTCCAGGTTGTATTTTTCTTCTTGAAATACGTTTCACGGGAAAGGATTTACCTGATGCCATCCCTCTGGCAGCGGCGTACATAAACCTCGAGAAATTAATCCCTCAGGATAAGACAGTATGACGAAGCGGGGGACAGAGAAGATGGAAAGCTTTTTTTATAAACGAGAAGCGGCTCGATGCCTCGTTTACCGAGCTACGATTAACCTAAAAAGTCTCTTGTTCCTTCGCGTCCCATTTTTTTCTTCTTCCCGTTTCTTCCTCCCTTCTTTCTGTATCGTTTCGTTCGCCGTTTGTCTCCCTAACTTTTCCTTGCAAGTATCGATCCCAGGAAAATTATCTCTTTCGTTTTTCCATCGTCGAAAGCTCTGCGTTTCATTTACTATTTACTGACTTTCAAAGTGTCTGAGCAAGAAAAGTTTGAGAAATGCAAAGTTTTTCGATTTTCAGTTTTATTTTCTCGAAGATCTTTTTTACAGCTGATAAGACCCTTTTATTAACCTTCATATTATACTTTTTAATGGAAAGTAAGAAAAGAAATGTTATATCATGAACAGAAACATTGAGTACAGTTATCTAGTATCAATCCTTGTAACCTGTAACTGTTAAGGTAGGTCCCTAAACACTTTACGTCGATTTACATTTTCGAAAGCTTCGATTTAAATCGAGGGGTTAAACCTTATCCGGCAATAAACCGATTTATTTCCACACTTTACGATCGTCACTGTGAACATCTAGGAAAATGGTCGCGGTGAAGGGAGTACGAACGAGAACGAGGGAAAAAATAGGCAAATATACGTGAAGAACGAGCCCCGGGTCTGGTCCCGGCGGAATAAGCTACGTCGATGTTGAGTTATTCGTTTGGGTGGTAGGATCCTTCGTTTTCCAGAAGCTCGACTGCCACCATTGCCTCTACCTACGTCCCTGGCCGTCGACCAAATGAATATTAGTGGCACCCTCGAGACGGAATTAATAACAATCGTTCTCCATTCCCATCCTCTGTACCCCATCGCTACTTCGTTGTCCACCACCGCAGACAAAACACACACACACACGGACATATATACGCTTGACTGTGGATGTTACAAAAGCAACTAAAATTTATACTCGGCAACTGGTCCGTTCGACCGATGAAATCGTCCGGAAATACGAAAGTAAGCTTCTCCGTGTGTACGCGAAATCGTATGAGCGAACAGAAACCGATACTTCTCGATATCGGCCAGTTATCTAATTCTGCGTGAACTTCGAATGGGCTGCAGGCCAACGGCAAACGTTTTATGAGAGATTTCCAAGCTATTTTCTGCCATTTTGATGCGCGACAAACGACTCCTTGAACAAGGCAATATTTTATCACGCATCAGAACTCTCGTCTCTGCTATTCAACCACTTGACTCTTAGACTTCTGTCGAATTTACCGTTCAAAAATGAGAAAATTTTGTTATTATCGGCAATTAACCCTTTCGCTATCTAAAAATGAAAAATTAAAAAAAAAAGGATAGAAAATTGTGATGCAATTTCATTGATAGTTCAACGTAACACTCGCTTGTAATTAATTAAAAAAGGCAGACTTGAAACGAAACCAATAGCGAACATTTCATATAATTGTTGCAAACAATTTACCAGAGGTAACGTTAGTTGATTAGACACACGTTAGCCGTAAATTAAATCGGCCGAACGTGTATATATGTATTTATCCACTTAACGATCAATACCGTCGTTCTGACGTCGATAAACAACATCGATATTCGAATTTCCAAGTTTGAAAGCACGCCCCCTCCTGTACCGAGCGAATATTAAAAAGTAAACAAGCTCGTGTCGAAGGAAACCAATATGTCATGAATGGAGATTCGAGGAAATTTCGAAATCGATATTCGAGAAACGGTGTACAACGTCGGTGGCCGCAAAAAGAGAAAATGATATTCCAGCAAGCGTCTATAACATGATTTTCACAATTTTATTCGGTTTGATAGATTATCGAACTGAACCGAACCTGACACGTGATCCATTAAAACCTTTATACCGTAAAATACCTGATATACGATACCGAATCACCATAACATTTATGAACATTGAAATGAAGAAGATACCTCGCTGTTAATATGATCCCTTCGAATTCTTTCCAAGTAAAATTAAATTTAAATTAACTGTACAACCCTCATGCGGCAGGAATGTTTCCATTATTTTGTTTTGCAGTGCTTCCAAGTTTGGCTGGAAATACTACTTTTTTTTTTTAATTTCGAAATTTCAAAATATTATATTTGTAGAAACTTAGAACCTAAAAATATATTTTTGACGTTTTATAAGAGGGCCATTTTCCGTAATGTAATTTAAGTAACCAGCTGGTTACAGTAACTAAGGATTTATATACATTTTGATATAAATCTAATTTTTATAAAAAATAATTTCAAAAGAACATTAAACATCAATATTAACCACAGAGAGAAAGCCTTAAATTTGATAATACTAGTAAAATTTTGTAGAAATTGCAATTCGTACTTTAGAAAGGCGTATTTAAGATACTAACCTACTTAAAGTGCCAATAATTCGGTACCTTACCCATTTAGAGTCCCAAATTCCTTTAACTTTAAAGGATCATAAAACTATCATATCATATACATTTTAATTAATTGCAAGTAATAATTTTTCTCCCGGGAAGAATGATACAATGTCTAAGGATTAACGTTTAGGAACAATATTTTCCAACCTGGTGCAGGTTGACCACCTTTGACGCAGAGCGTTACAGTAACAATATGCACATACATACGACCCCCGTATGTTTATCACGTCTCTTCGTTGCAAGCTCGTTGTAGATCCAACCGATACACGATGCAATCTAACGGCTGATCGCGGATGGGATGAATATATTAAATATGTATGTGGCACGGAAAGACGGATGCGCTGGGATGCATCGTACTGAAGATAATCCTCGTAGAAAGGTAAAGCGAGATATTCGAGTTTCATACGCCCGGTCCGCGCTCTTGCAGCTGCACCAACCTGGATAAATGCATCTGCTTTCCATATCGCAGTTACGACATGCAAAAGAACTGCGCCCGTTTGACAAATCCTTTGGATCTTAACTTATATTAGGAGAACTAAAATGTACATCGGTTACTTTCAACACAGAATGCAACGAATCGTTCCCGTGCTGAGTTTGCAGATAAACAGAACCGTTTTAAGACAACTTGAAGTAGCCACTTGCAATTATTCTAATAAGAAATCTATTGTTGCTGATTTATTCGTGCATCTGGAGTACAAATAAGAATTGGGTACCCATTAGGAGTTAACGCAGAACATTAATCGTCATACAAATCACTCTAAAATTGATGGTTACAAAGAGTAAGTTCTGCTGATGAAAATAAATAAACAAGTAGTTGATTTGAAGATGATTGCAGCTTAGGATACAATCATTAAAGACATCTACTTCTTCAGATAAGAAGATTATAAGACTGAACAATAAGAGGTAGTTAAATCATAAATGAGACTAAGGGCTTACATGCAGTCATGAGGTAAAAAAAGCGATCTTTTGCGAATTTTTTTAAAAGCATCTAATTGATTAATTTTTTCAAAACTTTTTGTATATAAAAAAAGTAACATTTCAAGAGTGTTTTGTAATTTTTTCATAGAAAAATATTATAAACTGAATGGTTGGAAGCAGATTGTCGAAGATTTAAAAAAAAAGATGCCTTGCGGTGCGTAACATGATTCATCGCAGGGTTATCTGACATAAAAAAATCAAATAGATTTTGTTAGTAGATGAATTTCTTTCAGGACTGAACGAATCAATTTTATAAAATATTGAATTTCGAATTTTCAGTGTGCTTTTGAAAAAATAGTCATGATTCTCACTCAAGAAATCGGGAAAAATAAGTTATAAACAAAAAAATGAAAAAATGATTCGTTCAATCCCTGGTTATTTTCATATTAAAGATGTATGTAAAATCTTATTATTTTACGCACGAACCTAAAAAATATAGTTTTGAGAAAAACGTGATTAATGTTTTGGGTGTTAATAAAAGTAAAAACAAATGTTTGTTTTATCTTGCATGGAATCATCGATTCCAGGCGCACAAACATCCTTCTTTAAATAAATGAATTTTTTCGACCTCATTACTACATATAAGCCCTTAATGCAGGTCTTTTTCCATCGAAGAAACCTACTTCCAATAATATATTTTGTATTGAAGTCTCAAAGAATGATAATGAATAAATAAGGAACTTCAATAACGTATGCAATTATCGGAGGAGAGAAGGTAGTCATCATTCGACATTGTTTATAACACAGAAGCTACTTTATCCGAATGTTAAAAGCCGAAGCAAAAGAAGATAAAAATAAGGCGAAGCAGAATAAAGTATAAGAAGATGCAACAAGGCGATGTCGTGGCTCGTAAAACTTTTACACACCAATTTTACTTCTTTTCCCGCTACTTTCCTCCCGCCCCTGTCGCCCTTCTTCAAGGATGCTTGAAGAATTCGCGTTTTTGTCGTTTCATTGCTGTTCGATTATTAAAGCGACATTGTCCTGCTTTTTAACAGACGTATCTGCGATAACTCGAACCTTACATTAGGATAAGAGAGCACGAAATCGTAAAACATTTCCATTTCGAACCCATCGGAGTGCAGAATGTTTGCGTAACGAACACGTTGCGATCGACAAACACGTGTAAAGTGCAAAATACAACAAACAAATCATCAATATCTGATGCGCATTGATAAAACACCTTCGCCTGAATTCTTATAGGGAAAGATAAATATCAGCTCGATAGAAGGTTACAAAATTAAAAAATGTGGCACTTATGTAAAATTCTTTTGTATCGCATTACTATTTTAACCAAAATATTTGATTAAAATTAAATAAAATTACATTTAAACCGGGCAGAATAGCAGAGTACCAATAAAATCTTAATCGCCATGGATAAAAATTGATTATAAGAAAATTTTCGTCCAACTGTTTCTAATACCTTGGAAACCAAATATTTTATAGAATCTACCTAGCAAACCTTTCTCAACCCTCGGATAACACACGAAATTTCTTTTCATTCTCATTTTATTTTATTCATGTTATACTGTTTCAAGCGGGTGGAAGAGATGTTTCATTTCGCTGTATAGTTTTGAAGCGATGTATACATTCGAGTAGCAAACTAATCGAATTTTTCGTCAACCAGTCAAAGGGTTAAACATTGACAGCAACAGGATTCGAGCAAACGCGAATCCACGGTGCATAAACGAACCGTGGACACGAACGCGAAGACGGACAAACACATCGGTCGCGACGTTGTTTTTGTATCAAAAACTGGGAATAATGAGGAATTCGGAAACTAAAAAATGAGAGCCGTTCAAAAAGCTGAACGCCGGGCTGGTATCTTCAAGTTTCAAATCCATCCAGTCATTATCGCGCTTCAACGATCGGTCCGCTTCGATCCGCTCCGTAGCCTACTTTTTCAATACCGTCCACGATACGCTTTTGTACATGACTCGCGTTATTGCTGCGAATGCTTCGAGAGAGCATCGGGTCGCGTATTCATCCTTGTAAATAGCGATCGAACTGGCAATCACTCCGAATATACATTTGTAGCAGGAAATATTCGATTCTGTTCGAGTATCTTTTGAAAATTGAAAATTTCTGAGAATTTTGTCGAGAGTCTTGGAAGTCTCAAAGGATTCTGATCTCTTTTATGAGGCACTAATTAATTTGCAATTGAGATACATCTATGTAAACCTAACGCAACGTAACACTAACACTTTGATATATTTTATGGAATTAACAGATCTTGTGATTTTAGGATTATATTGTATTTCGAAGCTTCTATAACGTGTCGCCGCAAAGTTACCACCTTTTCAGTTAAAGTGTTTAACGTAAAACGTAGCATTAGCGATCGAAGTGTTAATTATAAATATTTGCACGAAATGTTACAATTTTTAAGCGCAAGGTGTATTCATTTTTCACGAAGAATTAACTACATTATCAATTTTAACCCTTTACAATTAAAATATTTCTAAACACAACGCTTTAACTACGAAGGTGCAACTTTACAGAATATCATCACCAAGAATATCTTCGTTTACTATTTAATAGCTGCAAATCAATTACAGAAAACTTGATAATACCAGAAATAATGGTTTCAGACCATCCATATTTGGAAATCCGAGAAGAGGTTAATCAAGAATTTGTCGAGTAATAACATTCCGTCGCAGATTCTCGTATTCATATTGCATTCTATACGGTGGCTCGCTGGCCACTTCAGGAAGCTGCAGAATACTTTTGTTCGACCATATCAATGATAAGGCGAACTTTGTCTAACAAAAAACAAAAGCCGGAACGAGGCTCCGGAGAAAAACGATACACGCGGCTGCGGTGCTCGGCCGGAATGCAATTATCCCGCTTAACGGCCGTGGTGAAATAAGAAAAGATAGTGTGCAAAACGTTTTCCCGGTAGCACGGGCAAAAATAATTGAGTGAAGCTCACCTTTGCATGGAAACCAAACACGAATTTCACCGGTCGATTTGAACCGAGGAATCGACCACGATTCGACGCAAACTGAGCAACACTTTCAATTTATTTAAAAGCGAAAGGGGATTCGAGTTCTTTTAAATTCAAATTAGAATATGTCCTCGATCGAATAGAATTCATCTCAAGAGACAAAAAAAGGAAAGATTTTCAATTCACGTCTGTCGGGCTAACCGCCCCCACCTTGCAAAAATAAAAAAACAAATACATGAAACTTATGAGCTATTTACGAGCTTTCATATTCTGCAAATTAAAAATTTTGAGCTCGTCAACTAAGCAAGAATTTAAAAATTTTGGTGACGACGTCGAGTCAGCCCCCACCCCTTAAAAATAAAAATGTTGAATCGTTCTTTGCGGCAGAATTAGGAGCTATTTATGAGCTTTGAAAATGATATAATTCAGAGTTTTGAGCTCATCGTTTTAAACCCCTTAAATAATTTAACTCAAGAGAAAACTACACTTAAAATGAAAAAATTTAAGTCTTTTGCAGGTAAATATTGTGTATTGATTTAAGAGCTCTCAAGATACGTATTTTGATTATTGACTCACAATCCCTAATCAGATTATTCAAGAGGTTGTTTTAGGGTTAAAACGATGAGCTCAAAAATCTGAATTATATTATTTTAAAAGCTCATAAATAGCTCACAATTTTCATGTATTTGTTTCTTTATTTTTGCAAGGTGGGAAGGCTAGCTCGACAAACGTTTTCAATTTGTGATTACCACTCGAGTCTATATTTTAATTTATTTCTCTTTTTTTTTTCATTTTAATAATTTTAATAAACCAAACATAATATCAGTTTTATTCAAGATTTTTATGGAAACTTTGTTAAATAGTTTAAAAATATACTAAACTTCTAGAATTATAAAAATATAATATTCCAATTTTCCTAAGTTTCTAAAGCCATAATATGTGGAACTTATGAAGTCCCTAAAAAATAAATTTCATTACAGAATACGATATTCGTAGTCATAGCGAAAGGATCAAAACCCAAAGTTGCGTAAATACATTTTTCTACGTGTTTCCTGTCACAAATATCTGCAATATTTTCAACCCCTGACAATTAATAGAATAATCAATCAATCAGATAAAACATTACAACCGATCAATGTCCAACTCTGCTAGAAATTGTAGAAAATTGCGATATGGTGAGTGCATCAAAGTCGTGTATGACCCAGAAAACTCGCACAAATGAGTTCCCATAATTTTCATCCGCGTATCGAGAAAAAGAAGAGTAAGAAAAAGAAAATAGAAGAGTGGAGCATAATAGAGGGGCAGGCGAGGCGTTTCGAGAGATATCTCAAATAGAAATGAACGGTAAATCACGGCTCGACATGGGTGCAAAAACGGGAATCAAGGGAACAAACCGTTCCATCAACACCGGCTGATATATAACGGCGCGAAACTCAAATTAAATATCTCATAATGCCATGCTCGCGTGTTTCCTGGTAGAGGTGGGCGCGTCTGTACGTGAAATTTTGGCCGTGCTCGGAGTCTCTGCTTGGCTGCCGGCCAAACTTCGCCGACACGCCAGATTTGATGCCTAAAAAGGATCGTAAATTTATCTCACCGCTCGCGTTCGCCCCACATTCGCTTCCAAATTCGAGAAATAAATAGAATTTTCAAGGTTTACGACGACACCGGGAAAGACCTATTCTAAATCCCCACGCTAACGCTTACGCTGCAGGCCAAAATATATGGGACCATCTCGTTCAAAATTATATTATAACGATGGAACTACCGACGTTCGATGAACTTCGATTTTTAAATTCGAAGTAGAGTAGAAAAATCAATAAATATCGATTTGAACGTATACCAGCATGTACAGTGGGCTTTTATCTCAACAAAAGTGGACTTGTATCTTGACAGAAACATCTTAACAGAGTTTGTAATTAAAAATAATAAGTCTGAAATTTAATGATCCCTGACTGTGTTAATAATAATTCGAATTAAGCTTAAAATTCAATTGTACTAAAAATACAATCCAAGTTTATCATATTTGAACAAAGGGTGCATCAGGAGGGTGCCATGATATTATACGGTTATTTAATTGTTTAATAGCAATACTTTAAACGTGAGTCGAAAAATTAATATTTACTCTATTCCAGAAATTATAAACCCTTTTCATTAATTATTCTGTATAACATACACCAGAATAAATATTTTGCTTTAACCGTAGTCCTCTGTGATGTTTAATTTCATATAATTAATTTAACAAAATGCAGGTGCATTTCAAAAATAAAATTTTAACTTTCAAGTAGCTTATGTGCGTATGTTTAAATCGGTGTAAAAGAGGTACTTATGATCTATAAAGATGAAGTTGGAAAAAAATGATTGCTGTCGCAATGTGTACAGGTGGAGGAGAAAAATAGTATTGACCATGTTTCATAACGGAGACATTAATCGGCCCCCTAGGCGAATACTTTCCCGTTGTTACTACGCCCCTGAGAAATTTACCATTCATAAGAAGGCGATAGCACGAATTGCAATGTTTTATTATAATTTATAACGGACATCCGTTGAACTGTCCCAGCATGTTTAAAATATCTGCACTAATATTTACATAATAATCAGCCCGGCCCATTATCAACGATTATAACGTGCAACATGAACGAAACATGTTAAAAGAGAACATTAGAGATACTTTAGTCGATTTTTATGGATTTATGTGTCTATGGCATGAATGTGTCTAAATTAAAGAAAAGTGAAATATGAAAATATCTCCCATTAAGAAAATAGGATCTTAAATGAAAAAAAAAGTAAAATAAAAATAAAAAGACAATGAAGAAAAATTCAATATAAAACTTAAATACTAAAAAAGTTTGTCTTTTTTAACTACCTTCCCGACGAATACATGATAAGAACAAAAATTAATTAAATACTAGTTATAAAATATAATAAATAATAGTTATTCGTTAAATGTTAAACACACGGTATACTGAATTGTGTAAGAATATTACACGTGTGAAGCCTAATTCACTACTGATTTTAATTTCACAATAAAAAAAAAAAAAGTGTCATTGATCTCGTAGTTGCACCAAACGAGTTTGCAATATTGAACGTTCCAACAGAAAACATTCATGCTAATTAATTCAAATGCTGTATGCTAACATGCAAATCAACAGAGATACCTGTTTATGACTCACCGTGCAATCTAACATTAAGCTAACCTAAAATACAATACAAGTTTGCTTTACACACAAAAAGAAACGTGTATTTAACATTCTGTACATAGAATGTTTTACGCCGATACAAAGAAAAATTGGAATTAAATCGGTTCCTCGAGTTCTCCATAAAAACTTATGGATACGAAATGTAAAAGTAGTAAAATATACAAAATTTCAGGATGTTTGTTTCATTTGGGATTCCAAGCAAGTCAACGTTTCATTAGTTGCTTTGATAAAGTAATTTACATTTCAGTTAAAGTGCGGCAGGGAAAAACGAACCGTGACAATGCAAACGTTTAAAACAATCTGAGCACACCCATATACGCGCAAGTTAAACGAATAATTATCAACAGCACATCATCAATTACAATTGTTGGAAGAAAAAGATGAAAATGAACGGGCAACTAATTACAATTTTCAATTTATCAGAAAAATAATAATAAAACAGAAAGCAAGTGTACGTATACAACTGGAACCGATGGACGTGCAATGTGGCTAACCAATTTCACGAAACAAATTTTAATTGCAATTACTTCAATACTATCACCGGTAGAGCGTGAATCCTCCCTCTCTGTCGTTGTGTGTGAAAATACAGAGTGAAACAAACGGTGTCTCCAGAGGACAAAAACGTCCATTTTGGTAACCAACGAGAAATACTATTATTTATAGCTCTATATCGAATGAATTTGTTCGCACGAAATAGCTGGGAAAATTATACAGTGTCTCACGATATGTACGAGCGAAAATATGAATATTATGTCAAAAAATAAATCATAAATATGGAATATAAAATGTTTTAATTCAAAACTGAAGATTCATAGATTAATAGAATAAAGGGGATCCAGAAATTTGTTTATGGATAGGAAAAATTTTTGCATCAAAAGTACCAAACACTGAAATTTTTAACCTCATTTTGTTAACGGACAAATGTCACATCCTAATTTCCCCAAATGGACCAGGGCAAAAACTTTTCCGTACAACTTATTCCTCGGTCGTCTCATTGTCAGATAAGAAAGTGAGATCGACGATATGACTGTCCTCGGAAGCGTTAAACCGGATAACGTGCGAGGGAATCACGATCACGATCGTATCGGCACAGGTAACAACCTGTTTTACGATCAACACGCGGCAAAAATTCCTGTTACGCTCTATTTCTCGCGACACAAGAACACCGTATCCGTGGATATCCGTACGAAGCAAGATATCGCCGGGGAAGAACAATAGAATGTTCTTGAAGACAACCCCGTGGCCCAGCCAGCAAAACCTGACGCTTTGTTCCGACCTTACAGAAGATGATTGTAACGAGATGCAAATGTTAAATCGAACGGGATAACTGAATTCTACGCGTTGCTTACGAATGGATTACGAATGGAAAATTAAATATTAGCGGAAACGTAAGGGTATACATCAGCTCTTCGGCTACTTTAAGGAAGTTCCTCTTTACACTACTGTGCTAGCTGGGTGGTCTGAAACGTAGCGATGTTTCAGTGGAATACATTTAGAATTTCTACGGTCCTATTTAACCCTATAAATCGAGAATATTTCTGGCTGATTGTGAGACTGTATGATGATTAACCTTTTTAGTACCAAATATTTATAATGAAATGAAATAAATTATAACGTTCGCTAAAGCTACCTACGTCCATCCCTTTATTTGTTAAAAGATACAACGTCCATTTTCAGAATAATAATCAACGTATTAACAGAAAGCCATAAGAATATCGATCTTTTTCTCTTTTTAGCAGTTGCTTTCTCACGTGTTTCCGTCGACACGTATCGCTTAGTAAAAAAAAAAAAAAGAACAAATTAAATACACAAAGCTATACTTTCTTCGATTCCATTGTGGTACGGGCATGAGATATGATAATGAAAAGTTGCGCAACAGAAGCGGAAAACTTGTGAAAGAAAAGGAAAAGGGAATGGTTTAGTGATGAGGGTTCGTGACTGCATACGCGTTGGATATACCCTAACGCTGACACGTCGGAAAACCTAGCAGGAGATTGATGAGCACGTAAGTGAAAGGGTCGAGGTAGACCCGGTGAAAAACGAGACACCCGGAGAATTCCTTTTCCGAGTCTGACGAACAAAAGGAAAAACGTCGGCCAGGTTGAAAAACATGCGCCAGCGTAATTAAGCGCTGGAATAATTACAGACCGCTGATTTTCCACCGGTACCAATACTTTTGCACGCGTAACACCGGTTACGCGGATCAAATTTCTGTCTTTTCAAATTAATCTTCTTTCGCGTTCGTAAGCACACGGAGAAATAATTTAAGAATTGGAAGTATTGGCTATTCTATCAGGTTCGTTGTTTTAACCCTTTTAACACGAAAAACATATATTATACGTCCACGATGAGTGGACGCTATTGTAATCCTTTGACAGAATTTAACCCTTAATCGTGGTGGTATTCTAGACTCTAGACCATGGTGATTAAATTTCTTTTGTATATTAGACTTTGAGGTGGTAATTGATATTCCTGTTTGGGACAATTAATTGAAATATTAATAATAGAACAGATAAGTTGTGAAAGAGTTAAAGGTAAACAGGGGAGCTTAATATAGCAGAACCCTGTGCCTTCCCTCGTAAAGAATATGAATAAATAAGGCACGTGGCAATAAAGGCATTTTTCCTTAATTCAGGGATCTCTATGTTGCACGCGATTGTTGCTCAGATACGAAAAATATAATAGAATATTAGATTATGTTATTTACAAAAAAGTGACTCTATTTACTGTAACAAATTATTCTGTATGTTAAGTTTAAGTTATTAGCGACTGCAAAGTTAAATATTTCTGCATGGAAAGTAGCAATTTATTTCTTAGAATACTCTAATTTAATCGCGGTACCGAAGGATGATAACGAAATTAAAGACAACAGTATTATATTCTTATTTCTGAACAAAATAATCACATGATGGACATAAGGTAGCCCCTCGTTCCCTTGATATTGAAAGGGTTAAACTATCATACAAAAATAAATGGAACATGAGAATCGATCATTTCCGAGTAACACATGCGTGAATTTCTGTTCCAATAAGTCAAGTGACTTATTTTTCCCTATTTATCAAATAATGTACGTACATGTCGAGATCGAGTTAGACCGATAATGCTGTGTGATCGTACGATAACAACGTTATTCGAAAGCAATTGCAAGAGAACAAGATACAAATGATAATAAATGGGTTTAATATAGATCACGATAATTTTCCATACCCTATAGCAAATAGGTTATACCACGGTTCAATTAACACTTATCCGGATAATCTATTATTTATATAATGTACATAGACGGATAATTGGAGTACGTTGCGGTGAGTATTAACACACGGTTTTTAAAAAAATATGCATAGTTTATTTTTGAGATTTTTCAAAATTGCTCAGAATTTGAATACCTATTTATTAAATTAAATTGAAGATTACACGATATGATATAATTCAATTAATTAATAATTTCAATGCCGAAAATTTGAAATGTGCTAAAATTTGAATAAATGTTTTTCAAAGAAATTTTAATTCATTAATAAATTTTGTTTGTATTTATTTCGATGAGACATGAAGAAAATTGTATTATATTAATGGATATTTTTTCAAAAAGAAATTCAAAATTCTGTTGCAACATGAAACAACTGATAAAGTGAATTTTTATGTGAATTCTGACATAAGCTACTTTCATAATTGCCAACACAATTATCAAATGTCCTTTATCAGTAACCTGAAACGTAATACGAGTATACGTGCCGCATGAAAATGAAATCGTCTTGAATTACACGGTTGCTTCAGCAAAGATTGTATCAAAGATCAAAACTCTACGCGTTCGTCAAAATTGATTACATTAATTTGCAAAATTTTCTCAATAAAGATGAATTTAAAAAGCTTTATTTGTTTCAAACTGTTTTTCAATATCAACCTGTTTTCAAACATTCAAAAGTTCCCGCGTAATATTTAAATACTATAAACATATCGCGTCACAGTGAAGCGCGTAATTTCATCTTTAAATAAAAAAGAGCAATCTTTGCGTGCAAAAGTCCGCCATGTATCTCGCGCGAAAATATGACAAAATCAAGATAAAATTACTCACCAAGTTAAATACGATTGGCTGAAAACTGCAAACAAATCCCACATTCCGAGCCAGCCAGGTTCAGTGGTCGTTTGACGTTACATAATTCTCTAACCTCAAGGCGCAACAAAGGCGGGAGAAAAAGTGGAGTGGCGTGTAGTAGCGCGGGAGGAAAGCCGTCGAACTTCTCGATCTCGTTCTCGTAGATATTAACGGCACAAACACGATCACACACCACGAACATCGGTAAACAGACGTACGAAAACGATAAAATGCGAAGGATTTTTAAATCGAATCATACGTGTCGAAAAAAAAAAACATCGAAAGTGATCACAATTTAAATAGCCGGCACGGCGCAACAATACGTGCGTTGTTGTATGTGGCGCGTGACGAACTGTCGCCCTTCGGCACGAGGCACGGAGCACGATTTAAAGGGCACGTGATCAAAGTGTCACTCGCGTGCATTCGGGAAACATCGTAACATCACCCGCGATATCGAAAAGTTCTCAACCACGCGAAAACTCGAAAAATTCACACACAAACCACACGCAACCGCCAGATTCTCGTTTGTGCAGGTTCAACACTTGCCAGACGCCGATAGCTGTCAAAATCGAAGTTGACAGATTGGATATGCAGCTGGCACGCAGCTGATACACACCACTTCGGCAAACACTGGCTCGTGACACTGTGACATCACGAAAATAATACACGAACACGTACCACGCGCGTCCACCAGTCGAAATACACACGTGTGTTTCTTTCAATCAGGAAAAAGAAATCAAACAATCCAAAAGCACCGAACGTTGTTGCGCCACTGTTTCGCGCTAGAACGGATAGGCTGGTGTTTCGTTTCCCTCCCCTGCCACACGTCCGTCGATCTGTCATTTGTTTACTAGCCCGTACTCCGACCACCGTTACTCCGTTACGCGCGTTGTATTGTCCATGTGCACGTCAACTTCGTCGAGCATCATCGTCCCGCGGCTTTTTACAAGGACGACACACCGGTCAGGTAAGAAGGTCTGATCAACCGTAAAAAACGTTGTCGAATTCGCGTAGGAAACAAACCACCGCGCACAGCATCCACATTCCACCATAGGGAATCTGGCGACCGCGCAACCGCCGGGATCAAATCACATCCGCCGGCGAAAGTAGTGCCGCTCTCCGCCGAAACCGCGAATCAAATAGCCAAAGGACGACTGCGCGCCCCGAAACTAGTAAACTCGTAGTCGACCGATTCTCACGTGTTTCTCGCGAAGAAGGTCGGTACGTCACTGTTATTCGTTTTTACGATTGTTTTTTTTTTTTCTTCATCGCGTCCTAACCGAAATCGTCCCTGTTTGCGTTCATCCAACGTTCCTCACGATATCGTCTGCGAATCGTCGAATTCGAATGCACCTAGTTTTAAAACGGTATTGATCATCGAATTTTTATTTATTTTTCGTAGTTTATTATTATTCGTCTTTGGGATAGATATTTTTATGTGCGTTTAATAGTGGAGACACCGGAGTGCAATTTAGTGAAAGCTGTAACAGAGGAATGTGAAGTTTCACCAGTAAATATAAAAAGCAATTGTGATCGAACACGTTTTGCGGACGATATAAAAGAGCGATACGTGAGAGGAAAGTTTATCTACAGATAACTCGTTTAATCTGATCAATTATCGGGCTTGGATGTTTTATAAAATCTTATTGTTATTGTTTCGCGTGGTGATAGTAAAAGTAACCGTGGGAAAAGATTACCGTTCCTTCCCACGAAACGGTCGATTCACTTTCATTCGTGTTATTTCTTCCATTTACATTCAATAAACGTCCTGCTGGCAAACATATCGTGTGATTTGCACGAGTAAGTTAAAAGTCGGCAACGAAGTTCGTTAGTGTAACAGTTGCACGCAGTTACGGAAGTGGCGTTATTCGTATCTCAATATGGCGGACACTGAACATCATAAACAGAGTGGCGATTCGTATGCGGGTAAGTAATGTTATTATTTTCCAACGTTCCGCAGCAGTGAGAGAGAAAAGGTACAAGGAACAACTGTGTTATTACAAAATACGATTGGGAATTGCTGAAACACGACGAACACTTCGTGTTTCAGCTGTAACCTCTGCATCGTTGTCCCTTTTGCTTTTTTTTTTGACGTTTTACCAATAGTTTAAGGACATTTTCGAACCGACCGATCGAATGTTAATAATATTTGTTAGTTTAATTTAATCTTGACCACGTGTTGAACCGCCATAAGTTATCATGGCACTGGTACTTTGCGAGGGAACGTTGCTAGAAACGTTTTGAACCGTGTTTGAAAATTCTGTGTTTCTAACCTTGTGAATCATACTGTGTACGCATTAACATATAATATGCTGCTACGTGATTATTGTTTTGAAGCTGCATACGTGACAAGTAGTGTGGAAACCTTTAGTGAAAGTGCAGAGTAACGTTCGCGGTCGTAGAGGTTATGATAATGTCGTAAATAGTTTTTGTCATTAATGTGCAATGTTTTAAGTTCTTCCAGCAGTGACATAATAAACTATAAATAGTGTAATAGCCTGTTACGCATTCGTAATTATGTGCAGCAACGTGATATTCTGTCAAAGGAGGATGACGTAGCCTCGAAGCATGGCGTGTAAGTGCTGCCGTCTCGCGCCAAAATTTTGAACCTCGAACCTTAAAAGGGAGGGAACTTTAAATCGTGTTTCATAGAAACATGCACGTCCTTGCTTTATTCCTCGGCGCAGTTACAAATGATTTCTTTGGTCTGTATCCGTTAAAATATACATATACAATCTAGAAACTATAAATTAATTATATACTTGTTTTATCGTGTTTTCTTCGTATTTACGCGGAGTTGAAGTTTACAATATTTTTGCAGTGTAATATTTTTTATAATTGTATGTCTTTTGATATCGATTTTTGTATTAAGTATTCTTTATTTTTTATTATACGGAGTATATTATTATTATTATTTTTATATAATTTATACAAACTGGAAATTGTAATAGACTACGCTGTTGAAAATTCCAGCGTTTTGAAATTTAATTCTTCGATTTTATCTGCCATGGCAAGATACGCAGATGCATATTTTTATCGCGATTAAAAATTGCATAGGATAAAAATTCTTCGCTAATCGATAAATTGTACATGCTTAGGCAAAAATTAATGATTTCTGTGAAGAAAATAACAAACAGTATCTCTGTTTATTTGTCAGAATTATAAATTATGATATTAATAATGTTTGTTTTGAACATTCGTCGGATAACCTTTTCGGTTTTAATATTTCTGCACAATTTTTAATCAAATTCTGTTCATTATTCGTTGTTCTCGTGTGTCACCAATATTGTTTAATTTTTTGTCTCGATTTCTTAACATTTTCTACATTTTATCCCACATCAGTTTGATAAGTGTCCATATTTTATCATAGTGCTTTTTTCTTCACTGTCTTAATACATGCCTTTATTGCCACGTAAAATTTCATCTACTTCTGTTTATACAATCGGAAAAAGAAATCGCAAAATCACGTTCGCCCATGTATTAAAAAGCACGTGATAAAGTAATATTCGTAGCTGTAATCTTAATCTTATTTGCATGCAATTTAATGCATCAATATTCGTATAAATATTTGCTCTGTTTTTATCTGCAAATAAGGATCGTGTTACACTTCATTGACGCAGTAACACATCGCACAATTGATAATTCCATAATTAATGGAAAATTTATCAAGAGTTATAATTCATACACGTTGCATTTCATGCTTTATGCACTCATGTAACACTGAGATAGCGTAAAATTTCTCTGATAAATTCGACGTTTTGTTCTCTCCTTTTTCTATTGGATATCATCGTCATTTACATAATAAATTGTGAAATATTGGAACAAATATTGTGCCTTAGAATTGTATTATTTCCATTTGTTCGATTCGACTTTGAAACGGGATCACCGCGTTTTATCCGTACACCCCGTTCAGAAACACGTGATAATACGTTCAGATATCTATAATATCCGCAATAAATTTCAAGAAAAATCGTATACCTGCGAACGGAACGGGAGCGAAAAATTTTCAAGAACGACGATACATTATTTCACTTGAAATGAAATCGTTGACAATGAAATGGGTCCGGGTTGAAAAGCAAATTGTCGTTTCAAAGCAATTGCGCTATGCTGAGTACCGCGTGATATTCACGGATTGAAAATGAAAGCCGTGTGTATTGGCATACCCATTTGAGCCGATACAGGCGTTTGTTTTATTGAATACTATCGAATAGCTTTATCGTGTCACGTGCCCAATGAAAACGAGTCCTTTCGTTTCTATACTATAGTTTATGGTGTTTCCTTTCAAGGCTGCAAACAATAACTGGCTATGTATTTTCGAAACTGGTTCCTGCGAAACAGTAAATTAATTACCCGCTCTTGGTACCTGTCGTCTAATTGCTTAATATTTGTGCAAATGCAAAACGTAAAAGATAGAATAGTTTCAGATAGTTACGTAGTCGAAAGTTGAATTAAAAAATTAAGACACTTGCGAAAAAGCTGTTGATAGCATTTTTTGCAAGTGAATAATGTGCTGAGAGTGATTATTCACTTACAAGAAATGCTACCGACAGCTCCAACCATGAGTTTTACTTTCAAGTTGCCACCTTAAGATAGCGGTAAATATGACAAATGAGTTAATATTGCTCGAACATTTTGATAAAAACTACTAATGAAACTAGCTGACTTTCTGAAAGGAAAGGAACATTAAAAAGAGAAGTTTTAGAAAAATTTGACTGTTTTCACTCTGTTGCAAATTTTCTGTTTGGTTAATATTTGGAACAACTGGTGCACGACAGTGCCTTACATTCCCTAGAAAAACTTAGCGAAGAAAATTGTTGATTGCCTAAAAATTGCTATTGTTTGTATTGTAGGGTTAATAGGATCCGATAGAGCTTAGGCTCCATCGAACGGTAATTAGGGAAAGACGGTGTCGGTTAATGAATGAGAACTATGCCAATTGCCAACGAGGAGTCGGTAAATCTGTCTGTCGCAATCCAATAAGACTTAATACCAAGAGTTTCTCCTCTCGACTGTACCAATACACAGGGACCAGCATATGCTCCAATGATTCACATCACCGTATACCCGTCCAATTCGCTTCATCGGTCGCTCACCTATTTCCCTGGCTCGTTAATTAAACTCGCATTATCGAGTCGGACGAATTCGAAGACAAGCCGCGATACATTATTTCGCTACGATGATGCTTGTAAACGTGACTTTTTGCTGAACGATCGAAGCGACGAGGTTTTACGTCGAATCGCGTGGTACACGCCGGTGAAATTGTGAGCAGAGTCCATAAAAGATTTTTATGTGCCCACGATAACGTTCGGTATTCAGCATTCTCGTCGTAAAATAAAAGCACACCCGTTACTGCGTACATAAGACAGTGTAACGTGTGTTGCTTTGCGATTCCGGCTTTAAATTGTTATCGTAGGAGCATCTTTTAGATGGTTCAATTTTTCTTACATTATCGTGTTAGATGAAACGAGGAAATGGTATAAAAATGGGGTTAGGTTAGAGTAGTGATAAATTATTGAATACTGTTCCCGCAAGATTTGTTATTTTGGTTTGTTAGAGCGAAATCATACTGTAAGAATATCGTATTATAAGAGAATTTTCCCAATTTTCGAGTCGTGGATGTGAAATTAAACTGAATTCATGATAAAACAATATGTAATGTTAACACGAATTCGTTCTTCGTTGTTTTTGTTCGACGATCGATCGGCTCGATCAAAGTACAGTTATCGGTAGAAGAAAACAATTGATCGTGATGCTTCGTTTTACGTTCTACTTTCAACCGTGATGTCTTTTCTTTGCGTGCGTTCTATCACGATTGCGAAATTAACCTTTTGAATTGTGGAGTCACCTCTGGCGCGATAACAATACTTTTCCCTACAACGCTCGAATTATCTCTGACGTGACGCTATTAATGGTTACAATTTCTAATAGTTGAGTATTTCGATAAGTTAGAACCCTTTGGAAATATTTTGAGAATCGTAAAATGTACATACTTTCAAGCATAATCGAATCGTGATGAGATACGATAGATTTTGTTTTTCAACGATCGAATTCTATATCTAAGAACTGTAATGCTTTGAGGTTACTAGATTAATTTTTATTCCATTCGAAAATTGAAAAATTTTCATTTCTGAATCGAACGATGTACAATTAAGTAGCAAGCATTACGCTTACATATGTATGTATAACAAGGAATATGAACCTACGGAAGTCAGAAACAAACGTTCGAAGCTGACCTCTGTAGATCTTTGGACATTATCGAGGAATTTTGAATCTTTTTAGGATACTTACTCAAAGTCACCGTTTCTTGTATCATTGAAATTCAAATTATCTTTCTATGAAAGTCTATACATGTTCCATAATTATTCTGAGTTCGAAAGAACGGTACTTTTAGTAGTTTCTAAGCAAGCGACTAGGAAATTAATAACCGAGGAAACGAAGGTGTCTCTCCTTGAACAGACGAAAATTACATCCTCGAGATATATTTGCATCGTAATATTTACGACACTGAACACCGGCAATCATCTTTGGTTGATTTATTATCGGTGTCTTGTTTGATTCTACGTAACTGGTGTGTTTCTTTCGACGACGATTTATTCTAATGCATAACGAACAACGATTTAAAGGGAATTGATCTTTACGAAAGCGTAGTGAAAGGCGGTAATTATCCATGCGAAATGAATTCGTTGATCTTATTTTTTTTTCTCCGCACAAAGGCGAAGCTAGAAAGTCGCGAAATAACTAATTATAGGTTACTGATCCGATTCGTTTCGGATATCAAATAACAATGATTGTTTGTCGAATCTCTCGCTAATTATCTTCGATGTTAAAAACAGACAAAAAAACGAAAACTGTATATTTTCTTACTTTTTCCTCTTACCTGGGGAAAATTTAGTAGCTAATATAGGCCATGTTTTTTTGGCTAATTCGATGGTTTTTGTGAATCGATAATAACCGAAAGCAGCGTTTATATGATTCCATATTTTCACATATAATACATTGATGTCCCATATTAGAAAATTACCATATTATACACTGTTGGGCACAATAAGCTTTCCAAAGAAAAATAACGATGTAGGGAATAATATTACTAATATTATTAGTAATAATATTCGGAAGTTAAGGCATTAAACCTAGGTTACGTCTAGATTGTCAAAGATTTCTAATATTCGGTTTACTGATTATCTTGAAACAGATTTGTTGATTGAATAAAGAGGGAAAATAGGCCATGGACCTTTCGAATAGGTATAAGACGAATTCTGGGAATTTCTTCTCTTACGGCGCTATTTTCCCTAGGTAAATCTCTAGTTCCGAACAGTGCACGCAGTAATTCATAGTTTTTGACTCTGCTTTCGATCATTATCAAAATTATCCGTCATATACTCTAAATTAGCTGTAAAGGGTTGAAAATTACC
Organism: Stelis phaeoptera; assembly: GCA_943735885.1. NCBI lineage: Eukaryota > Metazoa > Arthropoda > Insecta > Hymenoptera > Megachilidae > Stelis > Stelis phaeoptera. The sequence continues at coordinate 3,535,771 of OX030939.1, read as the reverse complement.
AAAATCAGCAAGTGAAATCCAAGTACGCATTCCTTTCTCGCCTAACTCAGAAGCTGTAATACCTACAACATACTGTTGAAATCACGTGCTTTGCTCGTTTCGATATGTAGATTCAGCTTGCTGAATTATTGCCGCGCGTTTACGAATCGCAGACCAGTGGTATAGAACGCACACTGTGCGTCGTTGATCTCGAAAGCGTTAAACAAATATCTGGTTGAAGCACCTCGTAACCCTGACGGTATCGGTACGGTTCGATCGTTAACTTTTACAGCTGGCTGGTAACCGTACCGATCTGTAATCCTTGCCAACCAGTTATGGCAACGCTGACGGTGCTTCGATTGCGTTTCTTTTTCGATTCTGACGGCGGATCGTAAATCGGGAACACGAGTGAAGACGAAACAACCGAAACGAAAGGATACCAGAGATAAAGATGTACCACAAAGAAACGAGACACGTGTTTTAGAAAGTTGTATTGCGTTTCTTTCTACCTGGTTTACCTGGTTTCTGATTTGCTACTCGTCAGTGTTTCCCAAAGTGAATTGCACTGAAAAAAATTCTGAAATTTCACCTTTAAAAATTTTTCGACGGAAGTTTAATCCTTTGCATATTGAAGTAAGGTTTTCCTCAGATTTTCCTCACCATTCAATAATTGTTAGAAACAAGTAGTCGCTGATTGCAAAGTATTGTAACTTTGTGTGTATAAAAGCCGTAGTGTTTGGGTTAGGTTTAATCATGGCGAAGTCAATCGAATTGTAAATCTGTATAACCTAAACGTTATTTTGTGATACTTTTATGTCCTATCAGACTTTTTTGATTTCGAAATCAGCGTATGTGATATGCGACTGACTAATAAAATTGATTACAAGCTTATCGTATGAAAGCCGTGTATTGAAATACGATAAATAACCGTTCTGACTTCATATGATCGGAAAAATCGCAGCTCTGAATTTTAAATCCTCCAAAAGTATAATTTGTGAAAGTGCCTGACGGGATATGCAAGTGAAAAATGCTCCCAACCGGATTAGTCTGATTTTCGGCTGAACTTTACTTCTTCGTCTAAATATAACTCTCTTAAATTTTTAACCATAAATGTGCATTAGTTTTTATGTTATTTAACAATAAAAAATTTCACAGAATATTTTTTATCCAAGAAACTAATGGTCCGAAAATTCTAAAAGAAATACACACTTGTAGCACATATGTATGTCGTCTATCTAAAAATAATTTTTTTCTTTAATTTATTTATTGTAAATGTTAAAAAAATAATAATGTGCATTTTAAGAATTTTTTTCGATGTTTTACCGTTCGGGTACCACAAACATATTTTTTTGCAGGAAGTCATGTAAGAGAAATCTTGGAAACATTAGAAACCCGAAAGCAAGAAGGTCTTCGGAGTAATCAGTGATTGTAAACACGACTGTGTACACACACATACGTAGGTGAAGGTGTTCCATAACAGTAAATTTGAACATTTAGCGTAATAGAAAGAAAGCAAATAGACCTTACACGTTGAATTTTATTTATTCCATTTTTCTGGGTTGGAGATCATTCAAAGGTCGCGTTGTGATACATAATTGAACTCGTTTAGATGTCGGCTACAATTATACAAGGAAAACAGTATGCAGTTCCATTTAAAAAAATGTCGATAACCTTGAAAATAGCGAAAAGTATGGCACAAAGGGAAATAATATTATGATTGCGAAACCATTCAAAAACCCATGTAACCAAATTTTGTATCTTTACATCCAACAAAGATATTCAGGTGTTCTGTTTCTCGTGACTCACCCTGTATACACATCTTGTAGAAGTACAATTCAGCTAAAAATCAGACTAATCCGTTTGGGGACACTTTACATTTGCGTGTTGCGCCAGGTTCTTTGATAAACAAATTATTTGTTCTATATTTTGATATGTTTAGAAAGGATTATTCTCCATAATATAATTTGCGGTTGTATTATACGTTTCTGTATAAATTTTCTTTAACACGTTGGCTGCCACGGGGGTCACCGGTGACCGGCACCCGTAATTTTTTACAATCAAATAATTAACAAAAAAAATGACAAAACAAACCACGGATAGCGTTATCATTAAGCTAATAATGCTAGCAATCGATTTGAAAGGTTAAATTTGAAAATTAGTTGATTATATTCTTAATAATTAGGATTTCAACATGTCTGACTACACACGTCCGTTTTCACTGTGGCAGTCAACGTGTTAACGAGTATTTTTTACAATGTCAAGGAAGTAAATAAAATAAGTAAAAAATTATTTAAAAACATGTCGGTATGGCGTGTACGTAAAGATCAACTTTTCTAATCTTATCAATTATTTATGCAAATTGGAGATGGTTCAAAAATATAAAAATTTGTTTTGTTTTTCTCCTGGTCCTGTCGTGATCAAAGTTGTCAGTATTAAGGATCTGTGTTCTTTTTTCCATCGACTTGGAAATTTTTTAAGTGATGTTTATGTTAGTCGACTAAACTGAAATGTTACCGTTTACCTGTATCGTAACAATTGACGTCACGTTGTCGTTTGCAGTTACGTAAACGAATCAACGATGCAAAATGGTACGATTCAAAGGTCAAGACTGTTCAAGAATCAAACAATAAGTCGCTCGGTTCTCAAATACACGTTGGACAAACACGTCTGACAGTATTATTTCAAGTCCGTGACTTTTCCACGAGTATTGCTTTTTCGTTCAATTCAAATATTTAATTACCGCATAAATTCAGAGAAGAATTCATTTCTCAGGAAGATTTTAGTTGGAATTTTAAATTGTACTCGTGAGGACAAAAATCATCGAATTTAATATCGAATGAAAATTATAGTATTGTTTTTTCTATTGAGTTATGGAAATTTATTAGTGTCGTATCCGGCAGCTTTGAAGGACGAGGAAGTTAATTACCAGTTACCACTATTACTGACAATGAGCAATCTTTTTAATACCATGCTTGTTATTGTTGATCACCGTGTGTCGTTTTGCAATATCATGATCATATAGGACAATCTGTTAATTCAGCGAAGACGGTCTTTACTCTTCGGTTGCATGATTTTATTTCAATTTTAATAGAATATACATGTTTAAATTTATATACGTGGTGGTAGTGTGGTTATAAATAAAAATTTGTTATGTTTTATAAATTTATTCTTATTCCTGGTTACGGGTGGTTAGAATCTCAAGCAAAATCGATTATCCTTCAAATTTGTTTTTTTATTTAACATATTTTGAAACCTTTGAGACGACCGAGTATTGTATAATATACTAGGGACTTCGAAAGGTATTCCAGAATGTTTTCAAATGTTTCCAAAAACTTTAAACACTTAAACGACCAAAGTTTGCTTTGCAAAGTGTTTATATTCAAATATTGGTGAGTGTTTATACTCAAATACTCGGTTATTTGAGCACATTCTTCAGCAGTATTCTTGTTTTATTTTTGTTTTCTTTTTCTCCCCCCGAAGATTCCTTCTGCAAACATTTGTTTCCTGTTCAATAATCTTGATTCTCAAATTCTCGTTTACCATGACATTATCGGTTGTACCGCCGCGAATTCGCGTTGTTTACAATACTTACGAAACGACCGCTAATAGATAAGAATGATTTTATTTGTAAATAGAACAGCACCCCGCAGTCAAAGGATTATCAAATCAATTTTTGATGCTTTCCTGACGATTGTCAATTTTCATTTCCATAGTGTTATCGTCCTATTTCACACTTTCTTACGACCTTTTCTATCATAATTAGAGATAAGATAAGTACTCGCGTTTTTCGTCGCTTCTGATTATTTTAATTTGTCATACAATTACACAATCTTTCGAGAACGGAGACTTTGACTTTGCTGTTTGCATTATCTATCGTTTTTTTCTCCCCCAATTTCTATTTGCCGGTATAAATAATTAACCCGTTGACTTATATATTCGAGTCACACTCGTGGCATACTTGTAAAATTAATTGTACGCCTATAGGTGTCAATAGTAGCGATAGGATTGAAATATTTAGAATTACGAGCCAGAAGTGGTAGAAACTTCATGGTGGGTTTTATCCTAAAATTTTACTAGTGTTTTGGGGTTAATTGTATATTGTGTGGAATTTAAATTTTATATAAAATTATCCACTGCACGTTTACAAATATTGGTAAAATGACAAATATGAAATAGCGAGCATGCAGTGATTATTAAATCATTATATTGTAAAAAGAAGATCACAAAAACAAAATTTGCCAGTGTTGCTATTAACACTGTTACAAATTTTACATCGATTTTCGGACAAATTTATTTTTACAAGGTCTATCGTCCTTTCAGAAAATGAACGATGCGAATACATCTTTATACGTTCTTATTCTCAAGAACACCCAGTTCTTTATTCGCAACCTGGGATTACGAAATATTTGTCCGATAAATCGATCGTTTGCAAAAACAAACGACGATACGGTGTTTGTTTCTTTCAACAACATTCTTTACGTGCACTGATCGAGACAAAAATAACGAAACGGTTAAAAATAAACCGTTCTCCGATTCGAATCTCTAATATAGGACGAGCAAGAATAATGTTTGCTAGTCGTAGAGCCATGCCAATTATCACTGCCCTCTTCGTAAATCGTAATTTCATCGCAGAATTATATCTATCGCGAACAGTATCATTTCGTGATCCCGTGCTTTTGCAGTTTACGTCCACCGTTTACGACGAGAGAAGCATGAGTAAATGCTCATCGTGGGATCGTAACCATTTTGATGACCAACGATCGTCAGTCATACGGGGAACCTTTAAACTTCCATTACTGTTTCCGTTTTAAACAGGATAGCTTTAAATTTGCATTTCTGCCCATCAGAATTTTATAAGTATAAATGAAAAAAAAAATGGTTAGTAAAATCTTATAAAATGCAATATGCAGCGGAATTGAGTACAAAAGATGCAATAATATTCTTATTATGTTAAATTAGAAATAGAAACTGTGAGGTAATTCAAATTTTTGCCACGGTGGGGTAATCTGTATATTACATCTTGTTCGATAAAAATTATTGTTACATAGTAAAATGATAAATAGAAAAATACCTACAGAAATAAGAATTTTGAATGGTTTATATTATCTGAAAAAAATTTGTTTATCTTCAGATTTCAATAATTTAACTTCCTATCGTTATATTTGGATATTTATAGATAATTAAAATAATGAAAACAAAAAAGGATAGTTTCGTGAACTAGATTTATATGTATGTGCTCTATTAGATGTAATGAATAATAAAAAAGTACATTTTGACCCTATATTTCATTGCATCTTAGTGCACATTATCATAAGCACAGAATAGTAATCCTTCGAACTGCAATACTCGCCAAATCTCGCTCGTTAAATCCAGAAATGAGATCAGCCGAATTACGTCTATAATTAAATTCTACGAACAGTCGAACTACTTCGTGGCCGCCGCATAGATGGAAATTACTTTGCGAATTGGTTAACATTTTCCTTTTAAGACAAATTTTCGAAGACCACCGTGGTGAAAAGATCCAATGAAAAGTAGTAGATCAACCAGGCAGAACGTCTTTCTCACTAAACGTACCAAGCTGGGGTCAAATGACCCCCTTTGTCTGCGGAAAATGTATGAAGGAGAAACCAGACATATGTAACGAGTGCAATTAAAAATATATGTTTGATTATTTTATTAGAAATCAGAAGTTATGTTGCGAATTATTTCCTTTGATAAATTAAGAATTTCTTTCTAAAGATCAACGTTTATTTCATAAAGGGTCACTTATGGTAAGAATAGGTATATGTAAAGTGCCGGTACGTTTAATGTTATAACTAAACCACAAGTATTACAAGAAGACTATGTTTGATCATCTCCAAGCGATGGGTATTTCATTATCATTTTAAGATCGAAGCTTTTAGTTTGAACCCGTTCTTAAGTTAAAGTTCTAAGAATCTAATATTTCTAATAATCTAATATATCCTTCGTTGTTTAAAAACATAATATTCATAGCTAGAGCGAAAATGATATAAAATCTGAAGCTTCATAGAAGTACAACGCCACTACCTTTATGAAGGAGCTGTAAATTTGATATCACGATGCAAATATCATTTTGACTTGCCTTTAAAAAATTCGAAGCTGTCATTATAACAGAAGAAGATACAGATATCCGAACAGTACAGTGTTACCTTATGAGACCATTTAATTAACAAATCGATTTTTCGAAAAATATGCGACACTTCTATCTTTCGATATCTTCAGTCATGTTCGAATTGTCTACAGGTGATCCGAACAAAATAACCAAATACAAAGGATTAATTATTCGCTCCCGCTGGCAAACGTCAGACAATATCGGACAATAGCGCTACCTGTCGCGATACAAGGTGACACACCACAACCGTCACGCAGGTTTCACCGGTGTTTGCCGATCGTCGGATGTTGCCAACTAGCAAAATCCACCGCCTGACCGCTGCCTATCCGCTGCCCACCACCGCCAGGATATTTCTAGTCGGCTCTCGTGCGACTTAGTCCGCTCGGTCGTGTGCAAGAGGAGCACGTATGCTCGTCCCGTTCGCGATTCTTTTCATCCTTCGAACGAATGCGAGCGAAAAAAGATGAGCGACAAAAGAAGAATCCCGCCGAGGAAACGGTACGCGGAACTGTCAAGCATGTCCAGGGAGTACAAGGAAATTGGGGAACCTAGAGAATCTATCAGACAACCTAGGGAATACAGAGACACCAGGGAAAGCAGAGAAACTATCAAAGAATCGAGAGACGCCAGGGAAAGTAAGGAAACTGTCAAGAAATCTAGAGAACCTAGAGGTCACAGGGATTCCAGAGAGACGAAGGAAGATATCGAGGTATCTACGGATGTCAGGGACTCCAAGGAACCGACCAGACCCCCCAGGGCGAAGATGCAACAGGCTCGAGACAATGGAACCAACGATCGAAACGTGAACCGTGGTGCGCTGAAAATGTAACGAGCTTGACCCATTCGCGATTGTGTAAAATCTCAGCTAACGTGTTTTTAAATTATTTAACATCGAAATTGAAGCACTTGTCATAATCGTCATAAGTATTCGATACGCAACACCTAGATAAAATAATTTAAGGCTGAAGCTTTCAAGGTTTGCTGGAATGAAATTGAACGGTGAAACTTAGATCGATAAAGAGTGATCGAAATTTCATTGTTCATAGAAAGTTGTATTGAATTGGATGATCCGTTTGGGGATGGTAATTAGATTATTGTTGAAAGTGATACGAGAAACTACAGGGAAAGGTGGAGATTCAGATTTTAGCTGCGAACTAAATTGGCGTATGTATAATTAGAATCTCGAGAACGCAATAAATCCGTGATAATTGTAGGTTTGAAACTACGGCCACGACACGGGGATATTCGATTAAATATGGATCGAACCCGGGCACCTGAACTTCGAACCAGCAACGGGAACTTCAAAATGCAATTACGCGACGAAATAAGCTCTCGGCTGTAAGAGCGAACGGGATTTAGATTCTATCGAATGTGAAGGTTCGCCCGTGAGATTGGCTTGTTTCCAGAAACACGAGAACCCGACGGATTCGCGAAAATGAAACCGGCTGTCCCAGCGTGTACACTTCAAGATACAATTATTGTGACGCTCGGGCACGAGAATCGGGCAAAGTTCCTGTCACGAGAAAGAAATTGATTCATTAGCTGATACCAGAATTGGGCATATTTGCAAATATCGATTAATCTTTGAATAAAAATTGCGAATGAAATAATGTTACTGACAAATGTGCTGGTGATTATGAGATTATGTAAGTCGAACTTTCAAAAACATAGAATTTTTCATTTATTTCGTATTATGTCGTTTAATGTACAGAATAAGTGACAGATTCCATAGTTTTTAAATTTTAACTTGCACCACTGTCATAATCAACGGCACAGATAGCAGGTAATCTTGAAATAGAAATATATTCAATGCATAATTTACGATTTAGGACTTTTTACCGAAGTAATGATTCGTTAAAAATTTATTTAATGAATAAATTCATCATTTGTGAATAAGGAATAATTTTTTATTGAAATAATTATTGACTGAAAATTTATTTAATGGATGATATGTTACTTGCCAGTATGGAATAGTTTTTTATTCAAGTAATTTTCGAATGAAAATTTATTCGATGCATAATGTAAATAGATTATAGTCATTTGTTTCCAACGTTCGGGAGAATTGAGTAACAGTCAAACAATCGAAAACTGAACGTTTTATATAATAATTTGTTTGTGGCCATCGTTTAAACAACCTCGGAATAATGTAATTTCTATTTTTGCAAAATATTTTTATTTCGAATTCTCACGTATCTACAATACATAGTATTATTTTCGAATAATCTTCAAATTGAAATTCATTCAGTGAATAATAGGTTATTTCTGAATAACGAATAAAATTCTATTCGAGCTGCTTTAAAATAAAAAAATTATTCGTTATGTTTTAATAGCTTCGTTTCATTCACAAGTTTTATTCGAATAATGTCTAATTCTGACAGAAAACTCGCGCTATCCGTGCTATATACATATTTAATTATTAATGGAACCATAAGAAATGGAAGAAGAGGATTAAACTTTTGAGTAACGGTATTAATATTGAAATCTTACTGATTTAAAATCTTGATGATTGAAAGCTTGCAGAATAAAAATTTGTGATAGCATTGATATTATATTAATAATGCAAGGTAGATCGAACGAGCTTTGAATAAACATTTATAATTACACATAGCAATCAGCAGTTGGTTGTTGAATATAGTTTTTACTATGGTAATCGACATGTTAATGCTTCTCGGTGATTATACATTTAATTCTTTGGATTTTTATTATAGAACTCGTTGCTCGAATTTTATTTTATGTTTACTATTTTATGTTAACCATTTATTTCAAGAAGTTTGCATAATCACAAGATAAGCATCAAGCATATAAAAAATTGCAGATGAAAATTCATTAAAACATACACAGTGTCTTAGATCATTACAAATGCAAATGATTAACATGATCGCCTGTTACACGTCTGACATTTATCGTGTGTTGTATAGTTAAAAGCGGTCGAATTCATTTATAGCGCCCTGTACGCTCAGAAACGTTAACCAATGGAACAGATTTCGTTAAATGTGCGTTCAACAATTTGTTTTCAGCCAAAAAAGTACCGATGACGACCCTCGATGAGAACGTGAACCGTGTCCCCCGGCTGTACACAAACGAATCAGCGGGTAAGTTTTCTTCTACAATTTGTATTTATTGTAATTTTTATCTTGCTTATATTATACCTTTTAAAGGAAATTAAAAATTATTTTGACAAACATTATATTTTTATGATACTGAAAATATTACATGTGTATTTAGAAAATTTTTAGAACTTAGAAATTTTGTAATATTGCATTGTTGAGAATTTAGAAATTTCGAAGTGTTGTTTCTTTAGAAGGAATCTTCTCAGATCTTAACATTTAGTTATTTTGAAAAGAGTAAACGCAGACTAATAAATTTCTAGACGAATCGATACATTTGCATAAATCTTTTTTCTCTTCTTTTTTGATCATTTTATCACGGCAACTTTTATTCGCATGCAAAGCTGATGTCACTGCTAAGACACAACACGCAACCAGAAGAAAATAATACAGTGTCAAGGTTTATGTGTTGTAATAGTGGAAATCGTTTATCATTTTCTTGTTTTTATTAATTTACGTCTGTGCAGTTGTTTTTTCATATTTCTGTTCATTTTTATATCAGTCTGTCGCTTAACTCACAAATTACCTTGTTTTTAACATAAATTTATTGATGTAGTAATTGTTAATATGTTTTAAAAATGAGAAACAGTGAAGTCTGGGTCAATCGCGACTTCGACTTATGCAGCAGTGCTTTAAATAAAATTGGAAATAAAAATAAAAAGAAATACTGCTACTGCTACTATTACTTTCCATTAAAACACGAACTAATTTTAATTCCTTTTGTTTTCTTCTTCCAACTACACCGTAATCTAGTTTCTTCCTTCGTTTCACGAACAATTAACATAAAAATCCTACTAACCGCGATCGATCTCTGAAACTTCGAGACTTTTCTGGCTTTCGAACTCATCCGTAGATCTAAAAAGGAAAACTCATACGCGCTCTCTAGTCATTAGACGAATCTCTCTGATTTTCTCTCCAAATATTTATTTTTTTCAATTCGTTCCACTGACAGTTCATCTGAGATCTCGACAACCTCATGAATATTTTGACTTTCATGCCGTTAATTATAAAATTGAAAACGAATTCGAGTGCTTTCTAATTAACTCAATCGATGAAATAATCTTCGGTGCCTGAATTATATAATCGATCGTCGTGTTATTTAACAATTTAATAGGATAAATTATCGAAAAAGTCAGACGAGTTTGCCGGTGTTTACGGATTGACAGGCTGGAATTCCCTTGCGTGAACTCGAGCACGTGCTTATGTTTATTCATTATAATTATTTACACGTGGTAAGAACAGGTGGAAATCGAACCGTGAGAAGTTTCCACGTATTTCGCTGTTCAAGTGCACAAGGTGATCGCATACCATGAAAACTATGCTTGAAAATGAAAGTGTAGGGCTCCCTTGAAACCTGGAAACAGCTGTTGGACGATTATTATCTCGACGTTGTACGCGTGAACTTCTGAAAAATGGATTAGTATCCACTTGTGGTGCTCGCGGATCCCTTGTGAAGAATTTTTATTTATTACTTTATTTTTAAAAATCTGTGCAACGGACGCATATTTTATTATATTTCTTTATATCTCTGATGAAAGGGTTGGTTATTTATTACATAATTAGCTTTGTGGAGGAGCATTTATAATATTTAGAATTATAATACTTGGAAAACTATTAAAACCATTTATAGTATACAAAATTATAATGTTTAGAAAACTGTTAGAGCCATAAGCAAAGAATAATATTAGAACGTATTGGCGTATAAAATTTGATTTATACTCTTTTGTCCGTTCGTCGAAGATACATCGGTAAAGAGATAACTACAAGAATTATGTTTGACAGCTTTTATCATGTATGCTACAAAATTGCTAATTCTCTAATTGCAATTAACACTTTAACGATATTGCTAAGGAATCAGTAGACAGTGATAAGATTTTATGTGAGTCAAGATCAGACACCCCACGTGTGCACTGCGTGTGATTCACGAAACATTATCCAATTGATACAATCCCATTATGGTACTGTGATGAACACAATAATTTACACCTTATTTAGTCAGACCTGACATTAAGATTGCTTTATTGAATATTTGCAAATGGTGTTTTTTCGTGTTCAATATCTTATCCGAATTACTTAATTGGATGCCATTTTTTAGATAAAGTAGTATTTAATCATTGAAAAGCGGATGCTGGATCAAACACGAACTAATCGCGAAACAAATTTTTATTTTTATTTAATATTTTCAATTTTTAACATTAATATCTTGAGATGAGTCAAAATAATTTGTTTTGGGTTTCTTTTTTTAGATTATAAAATTCATTATGATGCTTTTATCAGAATATATATTGACTTTTATATATCTGATCTTTTATTCGTTTTTTTAAGTAGATGTATTGAATTACTGTTAAACCATATCAATATATAACGATTGGAAGGTAAATGTGTATTTATTATATAAAAATCATTATTTACTTTCCATATAACACGGATATATGATTTCCTTCTGAATTATTACATAATTATTTAGTGTCAATCAAGTGTCACGATTTAACTTAATACCACCTCTCGAACGAGCCAGTATCCACTGTTCAAGGGTTAAATAACGCGTTACGGTGTTCCTTTATGTGGTCGCCACTTTAGGTAAAGTGTCGTTGCTATCGGTTAATGAATGGCGTAAAGAATGTGTAAATATAATTAACCTCTTCACGGCTGGTACTTGTACCCGATACGTTACAACGTCGATAATTTATTTACCATAACGAAATTGACCATTTATTCGATAAAGCTTTATCTTGAAAAGCGTCCTCGATATCACTCGACGCTTCTCATTGTGTCGATAATTTTTTACAATATTTTCTATTGATATTTGTATGGAACTGTTTCGTCAAATTTTTCGACAAACGGTCTACAATAATTAAAGTTTTTTTTTAAACATATTGCTTGTTGTAATAAAAATAACCACGTGTAGTAGTAGCAGTTTTCATTCAAAAAAATATATATATATTTAATTACATTCTATTTGAGGTGCTGATTATCAATAATCCCCGTGGCAATCGACGTTTTAATACTTTTATTATTTCTTGATTAGGTAAATGGAGTAATTATATTTTTAAGTATCTGTATCTGATAAGCGACTGCTACTGCAGGATAAGTGATAATGATCCATCATTATGTTTATCATTGCGACAGTCAACGCTTTTGTTATCATTACACGTAGTTACCTATGTTTACTTTTTAATATTTTACAGCGTCGTGAAGTAGTCAACCTATTAATTTTTATATTTTACCTGTTTACTTTGGATTAATATTTATGCTGGATATACTTAATTTATTGCCTTCCCACTTATTTACATACACTTTTATTTATAATTAAATTAGATATTTGTAATAGAAAGTAGTACATTTTTGTCCACTGCGAATTAATACATTAATACTAATAATAAATTAATTCAAATCTTACGTTTTCTGATATTCCAATTAACAATATAATGATCCAGCTTCACTTACATAATTTTCTTTTCACCCGTTATGTTGTTTGTAAGAAATAAATTTTGTTCCGAACATCATGTAACTGTTGTTTGTTCTTATCGAATTATGTAATTAAACGATTGTGTTTTCTCAATTACAAACCTGAATAGACCATTTGGGTTGGCAAGACAGAATAGAACGTCTCTCGATGAAGACCGACGACGACACACCGGAAAACACATCAGAATTAGGAAGACCTGTGGCGATTGTACTCGCCCATCCGGATCACACGTTCGAATTAAACGAAGATGCCTTAGCGGAAATCCTCCTTCAAGATGATATTAAGGACAGGAGTGTAGTTGTTGTATCGGTAGCAGGGGCCTTTAGAAAAGGCAAAAGCTTCCTGCTCGACTTTTTCCTTCGATATATGAACAGTCGGGTACGTTATTCCTGAAATCCTAGAAAATATTAATAGAAGAAATTTCTTCAGTATTGTCATCATCGTTGGGTGTCATTTTATTGTTAGTCTTAACACGTTCGCCACGTACAGTCATTTACATGATGAATAGTTCGATTTTCTTGATGATGGACCGAATAATGTAGTACTTCGACATTAAATTATATACTTTGTGCACGCGTTTTCTCTTACGTGATGGTTTGAGACGAGTTTCAACTGGTTTGAAAGTTATATGTATATTAGAAAATGTAAACTCATGGTCGTCGTACGTAGAAAATTGATGAAATAGTGGAAACATTTGTCGATTCTGAGAACATACTTTTTTGAGATATCTTTCCTAATTTGATCCTTGAATCAGTCTCATCAGTTTTGCAAATTGGAAGATTCTTGGACAGGGTTTGTGTAAAATTGTACTACAATATTTTCAATACTTACATGAATAAAATGAGAAATGCACGACTGTAACCCAGTACTAGAAACTCTCCTATCTTTCATAAATTCCTGCTTACTTGACGGTGGTAGCGAACGTGTTAATTTTGTCTTCCATATTTACCGAAAATTGACTGGGAAAATTAACGATATTTGACAACAGTACGATAACAGTAACCAAACGGATTCCTGGTTGGGCAACGATGACGAGCCACTGAAAGGATTCTCATGGAAAGGCGGCTCGGAGCGTGACACGACAGGGATATTAATGTGGTCCAAGGTGTTTCGCGGTACTTTGCCCGACGGTGAAAAGGTAGCCGTGATCCTGATGGACACCCAAGGTGCTTTCGATAGCCAGTCGACGGTGAAGGATTGCGCGACCGTGTTTGCCTTAAGTACAATGTTGTCGTCCGTGCAGATTTATAATCTGTCGCAGAACATCCAAGAGGATGATCTTCAACACTTGCAGCTGTTCACCGAGTACGGTAGGCTCGCGTTGGAAACGTCCGGTCGTAAGCCGTTTCAGAAGCTGCAATTCTTAGTGAGAGACTGGAGCTACCCGTACGAGGCGAAATACGGCGCCGAGGGTGGTAATCAGATACTCCAGAGGCGATTGGAAATTTCTGATAGCCAACACCCGGAACTGCGCAGCCTGAGAAAGCATATCAGATCTTGTTTCTCCGATATATCGTGCTTCCTAATGCCGCATCCAGGTTTGAACATCGCCACCAACCCTCACTTCGACGGTAGATTAGCGGAAATTCAAGCAGAGTTCAAAGAACAGATGAGAGTGTTGATACCGATGCTCTTGGCGCCGGAGAATTTAGTCACGAAGAAGATCGACGGTCAGGTGGTCAAGGCCAAGGATCTACTAGAATATTTTAAGAGTTACATGAAGATCTACCGAGGAAACGAGCTTCCCGAACCGAAAAGCATGCTGGTGGTAAGTGTGATAGTGTCGTTACTTTCTGGTGTGCTAGGTTTTCCTAGGTAAAAATAACGATATACTTGATAGTTACCAAGGATTGTACCCTGACTTGATAATTTACTTAGACCATCATCCAGACTGCCTTATTATTAAATAAAATAATTTATAGTAATTCCATAGTATTGAGATCGTTGGTAAGGCTTCCTTCCCCTATGCTGCTGTTTTTCCCCTGGGAAAGCTTATCGTTACATTACCAGCAATATATCTTATTTTTTATTTAAATAACGTATACGTTTGATTTTTAGGCTACAGCAGAGGCAAACAATTTAGCCGCTGTAACGGAGGCCAAGGAGCTTTATATGAAATCAATGGAGGATGTTTGCGGAGGAAAGAAACCGTATGTAGCCACGGCATACCTTGAAACGGAACATGTACGTTGCGTTGACCAGGCTATTAATATGTTTCAAAATAAAAGAAAGATGGGCGGTGATGAGTTTAGCCAAAAGTATATGCGCAGATTAAGGCAGGTGAGAGAAGGTTGTAGATACGTAAGAGAAGAGTGGGTTGTCCCGTACACTTAAACGGAAAATAATAATCTTTCACAAAATAAACACGAGACATCCTCGTGATTAATTACAACTAAAAAATGTAACACTTTTCTTCGATAGTTTTTTCAACAGGTTCAGTAAATTGTAACCTTCACTTTTTAGTAGTTTAAAAGCTGACAGGTGGCCAACACCACAATAAAAATATAAATTTGATGTACCTGTGCACCCTATGCACGCCCAATTTTTACATTCGTTGCATTAAATCTATTCCACCCCTCTTAATTCAATTGTCTTAATTAATATTTTTAAATATTTTAAAGAAATGAATCATCATCATATCTTAAAAAGTGAAATAGTAGTAGATAAGGCATTGTAACACAGGAGTTGGTAGATTTCTTTTTTCTTTAAAAATCATTTCTGTCAGCAATAGAATCAATTACACCCTCTAATTAACTTGAACAATGAAGTTAAACAAAATGTTTCAGATTAAAACCTATACGATTTAATAAATTTAACAAACAAGAATTTATATTAAAATAGATCTGTATAGTAAGTGTGAACCATTGAATATTGCTATATGTAGGAGGTTAATGAGTGCGGGCAAACATATTGTAAGATATGTGTGTTTCCATTACACATACCTTATTCTTGATAATATCAAAATGTCCGGGACTTTCCACCCTTCCTCTATTCTCGAGCACTCGATTGTTTCTCGAGACAGAATACACGTAAAATGATGTTAATTAATTTCAGGATATGGATACCGCATTCGACCAATTCAAATCTCAGAATGAGAGCAAAAATGTTTTTAAATCAGCACGAGCCGCGGCAGTTTATGTGGCCATTGCTATCGTTACGTACATTTTCTCAGTAATATTTGCCTTTGCGGGCTTGTACACAATAGCAAATATTTGCGGATTTATCGTTTGGATTTCTATGTTGACACTTGTTTTATGGGCGTACATTAGGTATATATAATTTCTCGATTCACTCAATACCTTTTATTCGTCTCTTCGCGTCCGTTTAATCAAACATCTATATTGTTTATATAGATATAGCGGTAATTACGGACCAATGGGTAGTTTAATAGACGATGTGGCCAATCTCATTTGGTATAACGTAAGTAATATATTCTTTCATCATTCACATACAAATAATAAATATCTGAATTCCTTGTGCGACAATTATTCACGCTAATATTAACTAACGGTGTCTATAAAATCGCTGCAGCAATTAATATTTGCTTCAAGTTGAATATTCACAATGTCGATGATAAACATTCATGCAACAATAACCACAGATGTTGCGATCATTCAATTTTCTGGCTTTCTGTTTTAACTGGAAACACAGTTAACATTCGTACCATCCATATGTAACAGCACGAAAAATAATTATCCTTTTGATCGTTGTATTTCGACGGTAATATGAAAGGTCTTACGGTGTGTTTAAATAGTTTTTATAATACAGGGTATTTGGAGTCGCAAGACAAATTAGAATATACGAATTTCTTGTGGCAGAGAGATTAAAAGGTTCTTTACCATTTGATAATTTAAGACTCGGCTCTTAATTATTCAGAGATTCGGTATTTTGGTACGTGACATTCAGATATTAAGGAATTAATGTTTTAACCCTTTCACTACGACGATCACTGCCACTAAACACTTGTCTACATTAGTGTATTAAATTATTTAACTGAATATACAAGTTGTATTTGTAGCATAGTATTTCTACAAGTATTTTTATTATATTTAATTGTCACTTGAAAATTTCCTTCAACTATATCACCCGTAGTAGTGAAAGGGTTAATCGAGCACCCACGCACCAGCACACACATTCTGTCGTTAATAAATCATTTTTCTCATTTCTGTAGTTTTGCACATACTTATTATTCTATAAAGTTACGTATTAGCATATCGATTGTATTAACTTTTCTCTTTTAATTAGAAATGTGTGTTTCTAGAGGGAGACCTTGAATTGCAAAATCGTAAAAAACTAGAGCTGACTTTTGTCACTAATAATTCACACGGTACCAATCTTTTCGTATTTTGCACATAATCCAAATTGAAGGAAATGATGACGTGAATTTTTTCGTAGACTCCCGATTCATTATCCTGTGTAGCGAGACCATTACACGTGCCAAAGGTGTAATCAATTAGCGTATCGTAGCGTAATATCCGTCTCATCCCCCTAATTTACACCCACAATTTCTTTGTTCTGCAGGTGACGATGGCTGAGGATGCATTGATTGTACTTCTGTTTGTTATAGTTATTGCTACATCAGTGTACTCACAATATTCAGCATATTATTACGTTTCTCCCACTCCTTCTCGCCCTTTAATCACTTTCAAAGAAACATTCCGCGGTTTTTTGAAAACCTTATACTCCTTACAAAAGATTAGTTTCGATATATTTTCCAGCCTGTATGATTTGTTCGATTACTACAAATGATTTTAAAGGAAACTCAGTTTTTGTTAACAGTATTAACATCCGATTTTTTTTTCTTTTTTCTTTTTGTTGGTACATTCATTTCTCTGTGTTTGAATTATTGACCTTTTTTTTTTCTTTCTTTGCTTTTGTTGTAAGCTGAATATTAACTGGAGTGAATGTACAAGAGGTATGAGTTTACAAATAGTTAATGTAGAAATGTCAGTAACTTTAATTTTTTATGCATTCCAAAGTAAAAGACGTTTTATTGCATATATATATACTCATAAGAGTAACGCAGTAATGTTTGTAATTGAACAGAACAATTGCCATCCTCAATCTTCATGCTGCTTTTATACTTTGTGTTGTGTCGTAGACTTGATCGATTATGTGTTTGTTTTGAATGATGATATTAAATGTTATTAAAGTTTTCTTTCTCTCTCTGTTCCGTACAGTTCATGAAACCGCTCTACCAACAATTCGGGGGTCAATCGATGTCCGTAGCGATAGCTGCTGCTGAAATTGCTAGAAACACGACAATGAATGCCACTGTCACTGCCAATGGCAAGCCTAAGATGACGTAATATTCATTCCCGAACCGAATCTCCAGTGCATTAAAAAATTCACGTTAATGTATCGAAATCAGTAAGTGGCATAACGAAATTTTCATTGTTCCGAACGTTTTGCGCGAGGCCATAAGTAACTTTTGTTAAATAACGTTTGTTAAGTCACGAAACGTAAAAAGAAAAAGAAAAATGAGAGTGTGTAGGGTATACAAATCTGAAGAAGAAAAAAAAAACGACTGTGAATGTATATACAGTATATTTTGATTACGATCCCATGCTAGATTGTTGTGAAATCGCGGTTATTAGTATTGTCGAATTATTATTATTACACGCATTGTTAGAGATATAAAAATTACACAATTACTAGTAAAGATAATACTGTAATTTGGGGTTGTTAATGTTTATGATACATTTTAATTACCTCTTTTATATCGAAACAGATAATGATGTACATCAAAGAAACAAACAAGAAAAGGTACTTTTATATTTTTGTTTTGTTTTAATATTATCACGTTCGCGTTTGATTTTTTAATTGGAAGAAATATACGTAAGCGCGTTTGAAAGTCACAAAAATAATATATATATATATAATATTTTTTAAAACGAAATTTTAAACAATATATAGTTTGTATGTTTATGCATCGTTCTTTGTACGAATTAACACAATTAAATTATATCTGTGCCAGATTCGTTCTACATCAGTCACTATATTGTACCGATTAAATCTTTTTTTTTTTATTATTATTATTTTTTTTTAATAAACTAATATGTAAATATGACTCCGTGTTCTGCACGTTTAATAAATTCTGATTAAGGTTAATGATGTATGTAATTGCAGTCAATTAAACACACACATATGCCATGTAGTATATAAAGTTTATTAAGATCGTCATTAAATAACCACGGTTTAGCATCTTATGAACTGTGAACAGTGTAAAGCATCGTCACAAATAAAATAGTAATTTTTCTTTCTTCCTTCAAGATTTTGTTCTTTTGTTTTTAGCTAAAAGCTTATAAATAAAATTAAAACTTTTATTTATAAACGCAGCTATAGTTTATAGGTGTAACAACGGTTCATAAGATGAATTTTATTATTAATCTGGTATTGATAGTACTTAAATTTGCGCATGTAATGAAAAAATAATATATTAAATTGATAAAGGTCGTTGAAAAAAAATTTGTTAATATTTATCTATCTTGCCGAATAACGATTACTTTTAAAGAATAACTTGTTAGTACTGACTTTTGAGTAAATTTTAAATATCATCGTTTCCAAAATTTATTTATATTGGTTGTACTTAAGAAGAAACGTTGCATAATTTATCTAACAGGAATAGTATGGGATAATGTGGTTTTAAGGTGATGGTTTAAGTGAAACATTGTTTATAAATTATATTTTTTGCTTTTTACTGGTCATTCTTTGATATGTAAAAGAGAATTTCAGTTATTTAAGTATAAAACATGACAAAATCAGTTCACATTTTATACATGTTTGTTTAATTTATTACGCAGTTTCGTTCGAGTATTCAATTAGTTTTGCAATACAGGTGCAGCTGAAGGAATTTTTTTTTTCTTTTGTTTATTTTAAAATGTGCAGTTTTCAATAAATTTTTGTTTAACTTAAGGGTATTTTCGTTGCTGTCTATACTAACGCTGTAACTTCGTTGAACTATAAACCGGGAAGAAAATACAAATAATGAAGTAACTTTGAAAAAAACTTTATATTGAAACTTTAATACAATTTGCAATACAATACAGTGTCAGTAAGAATTCAAAACCTATTAATAAATAATGTAACTATTTCGTAGAAACGTTATTATATTTATCATTTTACTTGTATTGTTGCATGGTTCAAGTACATTTTTATATCAATAATATTGTAATAATAAAAATGCAGATAAATGTAACCTCAATAACGTTGCATTTTGCAGCAATTCTCTTTATTGTAATTTTTAAGTAATTTAAGCTAATTATAGTGTAAATTCTTGTGAATAAAAATAAATGCATATTTTTTTATTTACAAAATATCATGTTCTTTTAATTCTTCCATAAAAATGCACCATGAAAAATTATGTTTTAAACATTCTTCTAACCATATCCTCAAACTTTTGATTCGCTTCCTGCAGTTTCTTATTATAAATTAAAAACTGTTCTTTAATGGTATGATTATGTGGTTCTAAAGCAGTTGCAACTTTTAGATCATAAACAGCCTTTTCTATGTCGTTCAACCTTCCATGAGCTACACCTCTTCTATATAATGCTTTGACATTGTTACTTTCTTTATCTAAAATTTTTGTACACAAGGAAATGGTATGCTCATAGTTCTTACGATTTAACTGACATCCAGCCATATTGTTGTACAACACGAGTCTTAAATTATTAATGTCACTTTCCAATTTTGCATCTAATTCTAAGTCAGGAATTGGCTCTAACGTTATAAGAATTTTACAAGCTTTACTGAACCTATGAAATGCATCTACGTGTCTACCTTCTTGAAATAAATGAACACCCATTTGTTTATACTTCAAAGCTATAGAATACTTCTCTTCAGGTGTCCATTCCCAAATTGGTTTATACGGCTGCATTTTATTCAGTGTTGCCTCAAATCTAATGGTTACTGGTTTATCAACACCTTCCAATGTTGGATGTACGGTAATTAAACTCGTTTCAAGGACCATCATCATTTGAAGGGCTCGTTCGATTTGGCGATCTATTTCGCAATTACCTTCGCCGATAATTATTGTTTTCGTACTCGAGCCATCTAATATCTCAGACTTAAATTTCTCTTTCAAATCTTCTACAGTCGCGTTGACAACGTCTACGGTTCCAATACTAATCTGGCAATTAGCACATTCCGTTGGCTTTTTAGAAAAACTGGCAGCCTTTATGACATCTTTTTTCACAGCTTTATCTAGGGATTCCCAACATTGAAGTATCATATTGTATTTTAATGAATTCTGCCTGTATATACGAATTAACAGGTCAATTGGTTATGTTACACCGCTGTCGAACTGTTAGGGTTAGGTTAGAACCATACAAGATACGTACTATACCGTGTAATACATTACAAACACGCGAGCACTGTTCTGTACATAAATAATACATTACATGGAAGAGAAAATAATTATTTATTAAATACCCTCAATCACGATATAAGAATAAAAGTTAAAGAAGGTAAACCGAATGATGATCTCCGCCTGCACCTACGAGACACTCAAATACTCAGCCTTGGGGACCGCAACCAGCAACTCCCGCAAGTCGCGGGAAGTTGCGGAGTTCACGTGCCCGAAAAATTCGCTGTTTTCTATCGCCCTCTAGGATATATTGCGGTCAGAAGAAGAAACACTCGCGGAATATATGACTGGTCCTATCGCCTAAACTAAACGTTCGCCGAAGCGAAGAGAATCTTTCTGTCCCACTTTGTCACGTTTTGTTTCGTGCACGTTCTTTGTCACGAGGTAGTATGCTTATCTCACTCTGTTGCGCACGGGTTCGTCCGTGTTCCTTGTTATTGACAAACTAAGGCTAGAGAATATCACTGTAATCTCACTTTGTCTCAATTTGTTTTACTCACATTCTTTATTACGCCATGGACAATTCCCTTTGCCCCAGTGAAGACAAGTGATGAAGTGCCAGTCATGCTAAACACATTTGTCAACGGAGCGCCAGGCCCACCAGGCCCATTTCCTGGCACTCCAGAATACATATGTAGGGTCATAAATCCAAGCTTATTTTTTGCATGTAGTCACACGGAGAAAGCTCATATTAATACATATTGCTTTCCAGTGCCTATAATTAAGTGTAAAATTCAGAAATTTATTTCTGTCTAATACGAATAAAATTAATTACAGCTTTTTCTGTAAGATACGACTTTGTTTATTTTGTTATAAAATTTACTGTTTATGGGATTGGTAATGAAGGCAATGTTTATTTACAAAAGTTATCATATATTTACATTAAATTACACAGAATGTAATTTAGTCCACTTAGCACTAACTTCCCACAGCCATTTTGCAATCTGATCATTCTTTGCTTGATCAGAAACATCTGACATTTTGTAATTGCTGAAACGAAAATAACAGTAAACTAGTTATTTGTCACACTCAATCAATGAATGAAATTTACATTTATACATGAAACCTAATTGTGTAAACTTAGTGCACTATATTGAAACTTACTCAAAATAAGCTCCAGTTACATCTTTTAAAGATGGATCTATAGCAACAAACAGAACAGGCTGTGCACCTTTATAAGGTGATTTAATAAATAACCATGTAAATGTATTTACAAAGAATCTACCAATGCTATTTTGATATACACCTAAATGTCGCATTATTTCTGTTCGTACTATGCCAGGATGAACAGCATTTACTGTAACACCGGTCCCTAAGTCAAACAGAAAAAGAAAAAAGTAATGAACCAACTTATCCGAGGACAAAAATTTGATCTGATATTGACACTGTACCTTTTAAACGATCTGCTAGCTCTCTTGTGAACAGAATATTGGCCAATTTACTTTGTGCATACGCCTCACCAGGCTCGTATTTTTCTGTATGATTCAGATCCTTTAATTTAATTTTGCCGCCTTTATGTGCAGAACTTGAAACGTTTACGATTCTTGATGGTGCTGAATCTTTCAAAACATCCAACAATAAATTTGTTAGCAAAAAGTGTCCCATATGATTCACACCAAGCTGCATTTCAATTCCTTCCTTGGTGTAACTTTTAGGACATCTCATTACTCCTGCATTGTTTATAAGAATATGCAGTTTATTGAATTCTGTAATTGAAGCAGAACAAAAGTGTTATATTTTTCTTTTTTAAAACTGACAGTGTATGTTTGAAAATAATGTATCTTCTAATATGATATTAACAGCGTATAAGCAAATTCTTATATAAATAATTGAAATGTAGAACTTAATGGTATTATGTACCTTTCTTAAACTGTGTTACAAAATTTCTTATGCTCGTTTGAGAAGCCAGATCACATTGTCTGCAATACACATATTTATTTTTAGTTTCTAGTACTATATCACGACGTGTCTGAAAATAATTAAAAGTGAGTTTAAATAAAACATAATTCTCAAAGTTAGAAGATAAAACAATTGTTTTTAAACAAAACATTAATATACAATGTAGATAATAATATTCATACAGTTTCACATTTGTTCATATCTCTGCAAGCCATTAAAACTTTAGCTCCTCGTTTAGCTAAATCATTAACTATTTCTTTACCAATTCCAGTATTTGAGCCTGTTACAATAACTACTTTATCATCCAGTTTTTCTTTTCCTTCGTACAGACTTCCAGTTAGGTAGTCTCTGAAACAATAAAATATGTAGCAATATATTTATCAATATAGCTTCATTAGATTATTAATATTTGATTTTATTGTTTTTTGTAAGAAACAAATAATTACTACATGTTCTTTTAATCGTGCAATTAAAGAAACTTGCAAAATTTCAGTGATAAATATATAAATATATTACTTTATTAAGTAACCTCCACCAACCAGGGTAACACCGACTGAGTAATAAAACAAAGGTTTAGGAAGTGACCAACGCATTTTAACAAATATAATAAAAGAGCAATAAAAAGTTAAAAGTTTTTAATAAATATTGTTAAGTATGTACTGTCAGATTTATTCTTTCATTTCATCAGGCAAATAGTTAACATTGTATCATACACGTGCATAGTGTATAACCGGTAAATACATATTAAGCCCCTGTTTACAAATGTTTTATTAAAAGATAAATACATAATAGATTTTGCATAATTACATTAATTAACATTAATTAAATACCAGAATGCAACTTATTGATGTCATAAATGAAACTTATTTACATTCATCCCCTATATGAGGATGCTTCTTTTCTTTTTTTAATCTTTACAAAAGTTAATTACAAAAATAATTTATAGTTTACAATTGCAAATTAAGAACTTTTCAACATGGGGTTCATATTATTAAATTGAATGAGATTGTAGGTGATGAAATATCATTGGGGTTTAAATTTTGGATATAATGTAGGATGTCTACAAAGTATGTTCCTAATGTTTGATTTACATAAATA
This sequence comes from Stelis phaeoptera, assembly GCA_943735885.1. NCBI lineage: Eukaryota > Metazoa > Arthropoda > Insecta > Hymenoptera > Megachilidae > Stelis > Stelis phaeoptera. The sequence continues at coordinate 3,511,721 of OX030939.1, read as the reverse complement.
TCTGTATACTGTATAACATAAATATTTATTTATCAGAATAAAGCTTGTCATTCAATTTTAAATATACTGTACAATTTTTGTGTAATATTATCAATTAATATGTCATTGAGAAAGGTATTATGTTTTATAAGGGATGCAAAAATATTACAGAGAACATCTGTTTATAGAAACTTTTGGTTATCACAAAAGGTGTGCAAATTACGCTTCATCTTAAATACTTTAATCTTTCTAATAGTTTTTCAGCATTACATGTTCTATTAAGTTCCTATAAATTGCAATGTACTGTGCAAAAACATTATGTAATTAGTTTGTGTTATTAGAGAAGCAATCATGTGGTAGCCACGAAATTATTTTCGCTATCATTTACTGCTATGGGCATTTGGAGTTTTACAAAAAAGAAAGGCGAAAGTGAACCAGTTGTAACCACTAAAGAAGTTCTAATAGCAAAGGCAGATGCACTATTTGATCAGGAAAAATACAAGGAAATATATAATCTTTTGGCAAATTATAAAGTAAATAAGATTTTTAATTATAATTGAATGGAGACGTATATGTAACTTCAGAAAGATATAATAGATGCTTGTAGGATAGTGAAGATGTTGAGATTATATGGCGTTTATGTAGAGCAATGTATAAAATGTCCAAGACAGCCAGTGAGGTTGAAGCAAAAAAACTTGTTTATGAAGGATATGACTTGATACTTAATGCCCTCAAAATAAATGATAATCATTGGGCTGTGCACAAATGGGCATCGATTTTTCTTAATACTAAATGTGGTTATGAGGGCACAAAGGCACAGATAACAGAATCATATAATATTAAACATCATATGCTGGTATATTTTGTGATATATTATATATTTTCAAATATTTTATCCAATAGTGTTGTATACAGAGTAATTTTTAAAGTATCAAATTGTATTATTGTAGAAAGCAGTAGAACTGAATCCAAATGATGCAACAACCATATACATGTTAGGTACTTGGTGTTACCAAGTGGCTGATTTATCATGGTATCAGAGAAAGATCGCCGCAATAATATTTGGGGAACCACCAGCGTCTTCTTTTGAGGAAGCTTTGAAATACTTTGAAGATGCAGAGAAAGTTGATCCTAATTTTTACAGTCACAATTTACTAATGCTAGCAAAAACATGTTTGAAATTAAATAACAAGGAACAGGCTGTGAAGTATTTGAAAATGACTGTCGAGTATCCTGCTAAAAATGACGACGATCATGTTGCTAAGCAGGAAGCGCAAAAGTTGTTGAAAAACATTTAATATGATTTCAGTAAAGATTGATCTGTATGTGATTAACGCAAATAACTGCTGATATTATTTTAAAGTAAGAATTAAGGTAATACATGGTAACAGTTAAGGGTACAAAATAAATATAGAAATTATTGTTTTAGGTACTAAGGTTTAATGAAGAAGAAAATACACTATAACATGGTGGTCTTTCACGCACAAGTTTTTGATAAATATATACAAATACATATAGGTAAATATGTTTAACAAACTTAACAAGATAAACATTCCAATAGTAATATTTTATAAGTCACTGTTTCGTTACACTTATAACATAATTATGATATTATAATTAGTGCAGTTATAGGAGGACTATTTTAAGACTGTAATCGCAATGCATATCATTTACATCTTTTATATTCTATACTTTTATATGCTTGGTGTGCAATATATCATATATATACACATTCATTATATGTTTACATTCTACAAAATAATGTCTGCTACTTTCATTCACTGTACGCGTTTCTATGCAACACTTTGCAATACTTTTCCCCCTAAGTACTTTGTCACGTATAGTATACAGTTTCTAGTACAATGAATGTGCTCTGCCGTTAGTAATAATGGCGTAAATTAATTTATCGATCAAGGTCTTCTTGTGACTCATTAAGGTTTATCATGTCATCGTAGTCCTTTCTGTTCGTTGGTCGTCCAAGTCTCAATCGCATACGCATTTGTGGCAACCCTTGAAGATGGGATGGTTGTCTCATGTCAATCGGTTGATTTCTCATCATATGACCCAGTAGAACGTCTCGATCCATGGTAAAGTGTGTCCTGTGGTGCCCACATGGGCACAAACAGTACAGCAAAACATGGTTTGGTGGTAGTGGTAGGGCTGGTGCTGCAACGATGCAGAATTCAGCGGTTCTATATTGAGGACTTGGCAGGACTGGAACCATTGTTTAGCTGTAACAAAACAAAAAAACAAAATAAATATACAAATCGATTGATGCAGATGATGTAAAGAAAGAAACTTTGTCGTGTAGGTGTAATAATTTAGACGATTAAATTTTCGCGTTTCCAACCTTTTGATTACGAACGGTGTATTACTGCAGACTCTCATGTCTATTAACACATTGTTTTCGGGCGGTTTTTTCATCAATCAACCCCGTGAAGCGGGCAATTTTTTCAGATTCGTGCGCGAAATTACGTTTTACGTAACATAGCTATAACGTCGGAACTATTGATCACAATTAAATAAAATTTTCGGCTTCTTATCTTAAATAAAATCTGTTATTATGATATCGTCACTCGTCCCTAATTCTACGAATCGCCTGGTACCTAGTACGTATTTTCTTTTGTATTTTCAATTTTTCTAAACAACATTTACCCGCTTACACTGCAATGAATATTAAATAAATGAATTATTTAAACACTGTAATGGTCACTATTTGCTTTAATATTAAATTAGAATATTACATGGTGTTCACGTAGATTACTACACTGGCGGGAAACAAATTTTAAAAATGATGAAAATAAAATTTTCACAATAACTACTTTCACTTAGTTGAAAAAAAATTGATCAAAATTAAAAAGGAAAGATTCATAGTTAAATATTTCTAACTGAAAATTAGTTTAACAATTGGTAAATAATATCTCACCGTTTTGGAGTGTACGTAAGATGATGGACGGTGCAATGACAGACAATTCGATGCGTTCTGTTTCGTGTTTGCACTGGAAATAAAATGACCAGTTATTTGGCTACCTTATATAGCCGTTCATAGGTACGTCATATCGACACTATTGATGCGTCCATCATTGTTCATATTTTCGTACACCTCGGTCGATTACCTGAGCCGTTCTTGTCGGGATTTCTAAGCTTTTCCCCATTACGTATACCTGGACGAGGTATCTGGGTCGTTGATTGCTCCGATTAGTCTTATGGAACATTATTGGCGTTTACTTTAGTTTACTTACGCGATATTTGTCACGTTATTTTTTCCACCAACGAATTTTCTATTTTTAAATTTTAAAAAATGAAGAAGAAAAGGAAAAAATTGGTAAAGTGCTTAACATTTGATAGCGAATTTTAAAGCTGATTGTTCACTTAATTTTAAAACTAATTAAATATCTTCAAGAATATTAAATATGTATTAAGATAATGAAATATCATTAAAATTAGTTTTCAATATTAAGTTTAAATTAATTTGTGGCAAAACATTGGCATAGAGGGTTGAAAGAGTATGAAACAAGAATAATTAAGAGGTCTTAGGGTTTAAGAAACGTGCGTTTTCATTTATTAGTCGTCGAAGGAGTCGAATACACTGCTTACCGTTATAATTTACGCTCTTTAATAAATAATAACTTAAGTAATGATTCTACGAGATGGAGAGTTGGTATACCACTGGGCTATTCGACTGTTAAGTTGTTGCATATCAAATGACCGATTTGGAAATGTTTGACACTTTGACTGCCACGGTGGTCACCGGTGACCGGCACTCGAAATTTTTTACAATCGAATAATTAGCAAAAGAAGTGATGAAATAAACTGCAGATAGCATTAATATTAAGCTGATAATGCTAGCTATCGGTTTGAAAGGTTAAATTTGAAAATTAATTGATTGTATTTTTAATAATTAGCATTTTAGCGTGTCTAACTACATACGTCCATTTTCACTGTGGCAGTCATAGCGTTAACGTGAATATGATGACATAAAAGTGTCGCAAAATAGCACTTACGCTACATCATTTTAAAGCTTCAAGTTTGATGAAAATTATTACGAAAACGTTTCATTAATATTTTTGATACAAAATTGAAGGTTGTCGATTGTAGAATACAGATCATTCGGAGCAAAATTTCTCTGGTTCCACAATATATTATATTTTTTAATCGGAATTATAATAAAAAGATACCTAGAAATTTCGAAATATATTTTTAAAAATTCAGAACTTTGAAGATATTGTAATTTTACTTATTTTGTTTGTTAGTATTTTTCACCTTACGCTTTTGATATTATTTTTAGTAAATAAATCGGTGATTTTATCTGCAACAACCTAATAGCAATCGAGCGGTTTATACGTGTACTTACATTGATATAGTATTCGTTAGTGTTACAGGTATCTTATGAACTATTTGAAGTATTCTTTGTAACTATATAATCGAATGATAATAATTTATACAGGATTCTATACTGATAACACGAATTGATCGTAGATTGTTATCTGTATGTTCAAATTAATCACATCAATTATTGTAATCGAAGTGTTACAATATCATTCTTTGAATGTTTCTTATCGTTCAGATAAATAACGTGTAATATTTTTTGGATTGCAAGCATTAGCTTACAAAGGGATGATTTATAAGGGTTAATCAAAGAAGAAATAGTGAATCATTCAGATAATGGAAGTTTTGCAAGCACTTGGCATTAAAAATTTGCAGATATATTGAGTTGGCAATGAAATCTACGACCCAAGGATACTTGTTAAAATTTTACACATTAGAGTGCCTAATAAAACTAACCACGATTTGATTTTATAATCCTTTACGATAGAATTTCAATCATTTTTACATAAAATACGCCTAAGGGTCGCAAATTTGATGACCAACCCAACAATTATACAAAAATTCCTGTTATCCTAACAAACCTATGTTTATTTTATTATCATAATATTTCTTCGAGTAATTTATATTCAAAATTCATGTCTCTAGGTTTGTTCCTTTCAAATCACCCCTCACCTGGACGTTTCCCGTCAGAAAAAACATATCACATGCTTCGAAGATATCGCCAGTATGATTACACAGTAAGAGTATCGTTCAATTATATTAAATAATAGTAGAGCTATACAGAAGTTACGTGTTTGGGTCGCAATTAACATCACGATTACGAGATTAAACCTTAATTACTATAGGTGGTTACACCTTGCATAATTATTATAAAGCTTCTGACAGACCAGCAACTTGTTTCGTAAGAATATAATGTATCCTGAGGAAAATACGGATAATTGAAAGTCGAGGGTGATTTTACAAAACACCTATAGTAGTTAAGGGTTAACATTGTTAAATTATCGTTGACCTTGATTGGTTCGCGATAAAAATTCTTTTTTCATGTTGTGTGATTCGATGTCGTGCAACTCTGTTCGCGGCCAGTTGCATCTACTAAATATTTACATTGATCGCATGCCGGGATTGCAAACAAGTTTATTTGCACGTGTACTCCTCGGTACGTTCGGTGCATGTCTCGCAGTGCACGCGACAGCACCAGTGAAATTTGCATCTGCATTGCCACGTTCTCGTGAATTGGTGCGTGTTGTAACCGCGACCGCAGCACATCAGGTCGCATCCGTCGGTGCCTGAAAGAATTTGCAAATTTTGCGATCAATTTTGGACAGATCCTTTATATATTTATTATATTTATTATTCAATGCTTTATTTAATTCTTAACTGTCACACTGGAGTATAAAACGACTCCAGCCAATTTAGTTTCAATTTTAGCCACTTTATATCCTTACAATTTTACTCGTTTTTGTTTTCATATTCGACGTTTTATTAAAATTAGCTGTGAAATATGTTAAAACAACGTTCAGAGATTATTTATAATTTTTTTCAAGTTAAAACAACGAGTAGCTTCTTTGTAAGAAACATTTTAGTGGGGTCTTAAACGTCCCAGTGTGTCCGGTATGTTATTCTGATGAAGTGTGACCGTTAAGGGTTAAAATGGCAGTTGTTTTATAAAGCAGGAAGTACAAATAGTAATAAGGGTGATAATGATTCATTTTAAGTAAATAATTTCACATTTCTACGATTGCTACTATCGTGAAAAAAATAACAAAACCATGGTAAAAGTGTGTTTATCTGTCCTTTCCTTAGAATAAACACCGTGCTATTATATTATTCACGAGGGTATTTATTACAGTCGTTCGATTCAATTCACCTTTGCTAGTACGATTGCAATATCTGCCCTGCGTTCCAAGACTGCCCTGTGCCAAATCTGGCTCACAGTAATTAGGAGAGGGCTGCAGAAAAACTAGCTCGCTTCTCTTTGGAATCCTCTTCTGTCCCACTCCCGATCCGCCGTTAGCTTTTGTTCTTTTCAGCACCAAATGCGGCCTTCTCGGTTTAATGGCTTTCTTTGGGGGTTGCCGATCGTGTCGGGATTTTGCGAGATCGTTCGGTTTTCCTTGGGTTTTCGCGTCGTTTCCCAATATCGGCACCATTTCTGCCGACGTCGAGTGCAGCGTGTCCAAACTCTGTGTTTGTGGAAAAAAAAAGAAAATTTCTTATTTCGACAAAATTCTTTCCGTTTTGTAATTAATTAACGTGAACTTTGATATTTGCTCTTTTGAAACTTTGGGATTGGTTTATTTGTATTTTAATTTGAAGGAATAATCGAAGAATCGAGACATTTGAAGTTGACAGGTTTTATTACTTCTTGAATTGCAATATTTTAATTTTAACCATTAGCCACCTACCACCCGTCCAGGAGACGTCGGCAGATTATTGCCCTCCTTAATAAAATCCAGTACAGTGAGAGATTATCTAAATTTAAATTCTTTGTTAACATAAAATCAACATTCGAAAATTTACATTTACCTCTATAACAATCTCTTCTTATTTTCGGAAGAAACAAACATATTTGGTTTGTTTGGTGTCTATGAGACGTGCGGTAGGTGGTTAAGGCTTAATTTCTAAATTTTTCCAATAGATACCGATAGATACGTTTCGTATATGTATATGCAAGATAAATGTTCAATCCAAAGAATTCGGATCTCAGTAACCAATATCTGTTACACGTAGAAGAATTTCATGTTGTTTTATAAGAAATTGCCTCGTAAATGCCGTAACATACGCGCTGTTGCGATATAGGAAAAAAAAAGCGAATGATATTAAACGCATTCAACGTTGCAATGTACATTGCGATCGCGATGGAACAACGTTGACCCACTTTTACGGGAAATTACCTGTATCGTAGGGGGTGGCGGCGGTGTAATGGCGATCACGGGCCTGGCTCTGTAATATTTTTTCATCAGGGCATCGCCGATCTGACGAAAACTAGGCAAGGTTCGCCAACAGGTTCTCACGGTACACGAGCCGGACACGCCGTGACATTTGCATTCTGTTTGCAACAGGGCTTTAACTATCTGCAAAAGAACAATATTCATGTTATTCACGATAATATCGTGCGATTTCCTGTATTGGAAACGTCGGGATTCGATGACTATGATTGCGTAAAACTTGATGGCAATTCTACCACGATGACGTATATTATTTCTTATTCTTTTTTTTCTGAGACGATTCTGAACAACAATTTCTTTTGCCAAAATGTCGGATAGGGCTTCGTTTTTGAATTATTAACAAAAAACTTCTGGTCCAACGTCAGGGCTCGAGATTACCCTATCACGGTTGAGGGTGCGCTCTACGCGTGCTCTGATCGGTCAGTGTTTTTCGTGAATAATTCAAAAACGAAGCCTCATCCAACATTTTTGCAAAGGAAATTGTTGTTCAGAATCGTCTCAGCTACTTCTCATTTCCGGCTCCTGCACTAGTTACGAAACACCCTGTATATGTTTTGTATATGTATTTTAATGAATATGCAAAGGAATATTACATGTGTGTCGTTTATGTTTAATTCGGTGTTTATCGAATTTTCGAATGAATTTTCTACGAATATCAAAAACTCCAAAATACAGAAATGCAGAAGACCAGGAATCATCGGATTGAAAAAAGGAATTTTTTCAAATTTCTTTAAATATCTTTCGTTACTTTTAATCTGTTTGCTTCTTCGTCCCTTGGATCATTGAGCATTCACCATTCCTTGTTCAGAAAACTGGTTTACATTTCGAATTATCACGAGAGACACGAGAACGGTGTTAGGGCAAAGGTGGGTTGGAAACAATAAAAAGGATAAAGAAAAAAGAAAAGTAAAATATCGTTCAGGGCATAAAGTATGCAGCCTGGCGAGGCGAAGCGAGTCGGGGCGATCGACGTTAAGGATAAATCGTTAGCCGGTGTGCGTCTGTACTCGCACGCACGATATATGCGCGTTTTTATTGCCCGCTCGATAATAAAGCCCCATCGAAGAAAACGAAAGCTCGGCCAACTTTTCCCAATTAAGACAGCGCCGTTTTGTGCGCCCTACCTGCGGCACAACGCGATCCTCTCTCACAAACGACCCGACACCCCCTTTCTTGTTCGTTTAACCGGCCGCTATTGACCCGTGAATTTGTGGTACCTTGGAATCCGAGGAAATTAACTTCGGTTCGATGTAGAAATTGAAAGGGTTTTCGTTCATGCCGGTCGGAAGGATTTACGGGATTAAGGATGAAGTTCCTGGGGGTAAATTGGAAGAAGGTATTGTTTGTTATATTATGACTATATAATATTGCAGGTATATTCTTCTTTGTGGGATTTTGAATCATGCTTTGCAAATATTTGTTTCTGGACGTGCGTTTGGAATATGTACAGCTAGTTTTATCAGCGTTGAGCAGTAATTAGTTGTATCATTTTTGTATGATTAATTGATTATCAAATGTAATTATAGAAAGGGTTGAAACCGAGGTTCGTATATAATTAATAACGTAATTAGAGGATTTATTTATTTCAACTGTTTTTAATTAATTTTCAAGTAGAAAATGATGGGAGAATAATTTCGAAAACGAATATTTTATAGAATTTTATTAAGGTGTAACTGTAATTATTATTGTTTTAACAATAATAAAACAAACGATACTTGCCTTCTTAAAGGATATATTAGAAATCCTTACTTCTACAGTTGTCAGTTTTCTTCGTGCCAAGATTACAGCACGATATTTAGGAATTTATATACTTTACGAGATACTATAAAAATCTTCTATTTGGGCGAATATATTTGCCCATTGTCCGCAAAGCGTTAGAATTGAAAATTATATTTTTTACATATTTCCTTTATTACGAAGTTTTCCAATTAATATTTCTAACACTATAAACAGTGAAATTTAATAAAGAATACATAAATTTTCCGTATTCAAATGGGAAGCAAATGCTGAGATAAAATAGAAAGGACGCGTTGCACGTCGTATCATTAGAAACGATAAAATCAACAAATTGTTGCATTTCTACTGCATAATTTGTTACGTAGAATCACGCTGGAAAACCCAACCTGTTCGAATTCCACGACCGAAAGCCGCGTTTAACAACACCTTACCGTACCCTAAGTCTTTGATACCTGTCATTACAAAGAGCAATCGATTTGCTATATAACACGAGAAAATCGTTAGGTACCGGACGAGCCGTGTTATTGATTGCTCGAACACTTTGTATGAAATGTACAGAGACGAAGAAATCATATCAAAGATATAAAGGTTCGTTAAGTACCATTTTCTACCTGACCTCTTAAGAATTTGGCATAGTTTATTGAGCTCGAAGGGGACAATTTCGGTTCAGGGTAATTTGTTTCTTGAAAGAAATTACACATTGGAAGTCCGTAATTATCTATTGTGAAGACTTTTATATATTACTATGACGGATAATGGTGGTAGCAAGATGTTAGTTTGCTCCTTGATATCCTTCGTATTTAGCTCCTATCATGTTAGGAGTTCTTAATCTTTTTGATACGATCATTCCTACCATCAAATGCTAGTATATTACTTTAATGTATTAAATTATTTTACTTTATTCTTACGAACGCAAACGAAATAATTTTGACCGCCAAATTTTATTTGCAACACACTATTTTCATATTCAATTGTGATTTAATAATCGACCATTATACAGGGTGGCCCGTAACTAGTGTAGGAGCCAGAAATGGGAGATAGGTGAGACGATTCTGAACAACAATTTCCTTTGCAAAAATGTCATATGGGGCTTCGTTTTTGAATTATTAAGGAAAAACATTGACCAATCACAGCGCGCGAGCATAGCATCGGGCAATGAATTCTTTTTTCCACCACAAAAGTATTTCACATTACAATAAACACGTTATTCGTTCCCCGATTGTTGACCCTTAACAGGTTGTTATTGTGCGTGTTTAAGAAACACGTAACCGTTCCCGAAAACGGCCGACTGTTGACACGTTCGATCAAATCATCGAGGAAGAAAAAATAAACAACGAACTACACAGAACGAATCGGTAGAAGGGCAGTAGCCGGCCGACGAGGGGACGGAATACTTGTCGTGCGAAATGTATCGTGTAAATTCACAGTTTTTTCCGAAAAAAAAAAAAAAACTGTGTCTATTTCGTAATCGCTCATTTGACCGCGTATTAAACTTACGTCAGGGAAGGAATAACGTGTTTGTTGTAATGTGAAAGTGTCAAGGATCGTCAAGTGAAATAATTTTGTGATGGATAAAAGTGTTCAGTGACCGGGTCATGGGGTCTTCGTCCTTCCTTAGTCAGGATACGTGCGATGACCATTGTCAACGGATAGGGGCAACCTGTAAGGTGAATGGGTAAGTCGAATTCAAATTATTTCCCAATTTTCCTAACATTACAGTCGGTTTTTCATTGTGAAATCGTTATTCATTTCCGAAAAATTCCGTGAGCACCTTCTCACATTTTATTCCTTCTTTTTTTCAAACAGCGAGTACAAATAATTAATAAATTCAATTTAGTTATCTGATTTAGCCCATCCTCAGCAATAACAATTGCGTAGATACTATTTGTAATTGTCTGTATTTGTTGTTCGGTAGGATTTTAATTAAATGTTTCCTCCTCTAAAAACGCGTTTGCCCAGCTCAATTCGAACGTTTTTCCTTAATAATTCAAAAACGAAGCCCTGTCCGACATTTTTGCAAAGGAAATTTCTGTTCAGAATCGTCTCACCTACCCCCCATTTCCGGCTCCTACACGGTCCACCTTGTATATAATATGTAATAATACAGGAATAGTACAAAAGGAACAGCTATATTTGCGTTGAATGTAATATTATAGGCTAGCAAATGTAATTTTACGGAGGTGCACTTTAATGGGTTGATAACGTACCAAGCGTTTTAATAATTCAGTTTCGTGCGAACGAAATGAGTCACTGTGGTTCGTGATAAAAAATTGGTGTTACCTTTCGTCCAGCCTTGTTATTATGAAGGTTCATCAGGCTCCTCGCGTCACCCTCCACCTCTCTCGCGTCCAGAAACCTACGCGCGAACCTAACATTAAATTATAATATTAAAATTTATGCGTGTACAACAACTGCCCTGTCGTACAGCTACCTCGATTGAGGCTTTACACGCACATGATACCCTTCTTAGCTCAATTCGTTATTCAACAAACTTATGATAAACATATTAACCCCTCCGATTTGATGTTTCCCACGTCCAACAGAAATTTCGTTAAATATAAATTCTTATAACTTTCAAAATATTTGTAGTATTAAATTGTAGTTTTCCCAAATTGCAATAGAACGAAAATAATTATTTACCATAACTTAATATTTAAGTTTCGTGCAATAAGTTTTGAAGAAATTTTGTAAGTCAAAGTTCACGTCATGTAACATTATAATTTCGCTCGAATGTTTTTAAAACATGAAGTAATGGTACATAGGACGTTTTAACTGAGGAGGGTAGCGTATCATAAAGAAAGGACCAGAAGGATTAACTGACCGCCCCATTTCTTGATACAAATTTTTGTAACAAGTAAGGGGTAGTTGGATTTAATATTATCACCAAATTAATAGCGTATGGAAAATAAATTTGATTGGCTCTGGAACCAACCACGAGTTCATTATGGATTGCGTTAATGGTCTCACCTCATTCCATAGGTAACATCTGCGCTACAACCACCCCATTCCCAGCCATTCGGCGGCAATTCCTTTCTCGTTCTGTAACAAAAATGTTTCATGTAAATAAGGGACGCTGGAAAATGTGTGAAATTTTGACGAAATAATTATTCTGGTTGAATTTTATTAAGAGATATTAATGTTTTTTGAAATAAGAATTTTTACAATTGATCTGAAAATACTATTTGAATTTTATATTACAAAAGTGAGACATGGAGTTGCAATATTTTCTATGCTTTATGAAATTTAATGTACTAAGCATACGTTAAATTTTATTCATCCATATATGTTAAGGACTTCGATAGGATTAAAATAATAACGGTATAGAAATAAAACGATAGGTGTTTTTTTTAATTCGCCTTTTAGCCTGGATATTTCAATATTTTCACTGCGATCATTCATGAAAGCCCACTATTTCTGATAATTATTTCTAAGAAGTTTCGTGTCTTTCTGATAGAATAAAACAGAAGTCGTTTTTTATTTTTTATTTTTATTTATGCTTATCTAGTCTAGTAGACTGTGCAGGTGTTTATTCGTTCGTCGATTCTGTGAATGACCAAATCTGTGGATATATTAGTGTATAACGATTGAATATCTAGGGATATTAGGTTGTATTCATTGAGGATAATGAGACTGGTTAGTTTTTCTTTTAGTGTGAAACCACTTTTTATGTATGACGGGTTGTGAATATATTTAGTTAATTTGTGTGTTGGACTATTTATTGATGAAACTATTGGACGTAATGGTATTTCTTGCTTGTATAATTGGGGTAAAATACTATTTTGTACATACAGATATTTGTATATTATTTTTGAAATGTACCTTCGATTGTGCTATTCTTGTGTTAGATTGTTTATTTTGGTTTCCAGGTTCTTGCCGGGGTTTTTGGATATTCTTTCGTACATGGTACGGTCTTCTAGTAATTTTCCAACTTTTATAATGTAATCATTGGCTGTTATTTAGGAATTGTTTTGTTTTATTTATGATCGGATTAGGTTTTTGGTATTTTAGAGATTGTCGAAAGTTGTGTATCGTTTGGGTAATGACTATTCTAGATACGTTACAGATTAACATCTGCACAGTAACACCTACTAGACTGGATGTAAACAAAAATGAAAAATAAAAAAACGATTTATGTTTTATGCTATGAAATAATAATTCCCATCAACGCTTTTTTCATAATCCGAATACCGTAATGTATACTTTTCATGCTATTTGCAACAATCTACATATATTAATTACCATGATACACAGGTTATTCTGAGAAGATTATCTGCGACAAATTCGAAAAACTCCGGTATGCTTAGAATCCTTATTCTAAATGAACTTGTACCGCAAAAAGTAAATCTCCATCGAGATTCCATTTATGTTGGGTAGGTTTTATTACAGAAATTAACGTGGAATCTCGTACACACAGCTGCTTTTGCGATCATACCACTTTTTCTTATGCTCCACCTTTTTCCTACCATTTATCTGCATTCTGTACACTACTGACTCCGGTTCAATCATACAAATATTTCTCTGAGATCGTTGCAAAACCTCTTATGTTTTATCGTGGTTAGTCGATTTGATAGTTAACAAGAATTGACGATTGCGTACTGTAACGAGGTTCGATCACTTCTACCAATTATGATCATAATTTTATTTGATCAAAATTCAGTCATTTTTATCAATGATCAATATTCATTTTATCAATAAATATATATATTTCCATTGAAGATTGATCAAGGATAAGCGATTTCATACGATTGGGAGGATTTTCGACGAATGTGATTTCAAATGATAAATTATAAGAGCAAAAAGGGTTAATAGTTTACCTTAGAGTGGGTTCGCAACCGCACGCGGTGATGTTGCCCCTGCTGCAAGCTGCGGTCACGGCGTACGTTACACCCGCTGAACTTATTGCGTACGTGAAAGCTGCTTCCCTGCTTCCTGAAATAGATCAGTGAGAAATTTCCTGTTAGTTCTACCATCGAAGCAGGTCTGTCCAGTTCGTGCGGTAGGTAGGGAACGTGTATAGGGATTTCAGGCTATGGGAAACGAGACGCAACTGTGTGACGAACAGATGTATTGTGGAGAAGAAAAGAAATTTTGTGAAAGAGAATGCCTGTGGTTTCATCATTCACTTGGAGTACTCTTTTGTCGCTGGTCTAGGGAACACTTTGTCATCCTTGCTACGTACGTTACGTCTTCAGAAACAAAGATACGTAAAAAGAAAAGAGAAAAACAGATTTTCATTGAGGTGGGTTTCTTCTCAATGACAGGCTCTTTTATTTTATTACTGTTTCATTGGATTTAATATAAAGGTTCGTTGATCACTTCAAGTACTCGGTGTCCACGGTATTAGAATATTAGAGATTATTAATAAAATTAATCTAAGAACAGAATACAATTCTGTTAATATTACATTTGAGACACGAGTGGCTATTTTCCTTCGTTACAATATTGCAATATTTCAAATTAAAATTACGAATTTTCGTACTATAAAAAATAGAATTCGAAGCTTCTCTTTTGTTTCAAATTTATGTTGAAACGTAAGAAAATGTTAAAGTTACAAATACGTGACACCAGCCGTCAAAACATTAAAATAACTCGAAAATATCGGAAGGGTTAAGCGTTTTTTTCCAGTTCCATCAAGCAGTCGCACATTTTAATCGTCGCACGATCCGATCTACTTCATTTCGTCGACAAGCATGATACATCAAGCGTGTAAACCCACACTGTCCCCTGGCGTTTCCGTCACGCTAATTTACAGCTAGCCGACACACGTACGGCCGCGTAAAGCGCGACCACAATTAATTACCCGCGGTGCTCTTTCAGCTCGTTTGCCATTCTGAATGAGTTACCGTCGCGTTCCTTTCTTCTCGATCCATGCTTATTTTTTTATCTTCTTTTTCTTTTTATCTTCTTCCATCTCTGTTGCAAGAATGCTCGCCGTTTCGAGACACCTACGCGATACTGTCTCGTGTCCAACGTTGATCCGTCTGGTGGCAACCATCAACCACGGCCAACTTTAATTCGAACGTCAGGATATCGCCTGTTACACCGATTCCTAATTATCGCTTGTAATAAAACTCGAAAAGCCATAAGCCGGCCCCGGAGGCATATGCTTACACGCTTTGACAGAGTAATTTTCACGGGCGATCGAATCTTATCGTTGCTCTCGATCTTTCGCTCCTGCCACGTTTATTTCGATCCTTACCCCCGTTCCCTTTGGTCGACGTCTCACCTTTTTTCTTTTTCTTTCGATCGATCGATTACTAGCTCGTGGAAAGTGATAATGCTACGGTTATGAGAGGAATGCGCGTGATGGATAACGATAAAACGATGTTTTATGATGATTTGAAACGAGCCTGGCACACCGTTTGCTCTGGTGACTTTAACGAGCGGATAAGAGAGCTGTTTGCGTGGAACTGCGGATAAAGGATGATTGAGAAATTCGTTATCGGGGGTTTATCGGTGATTCGATGTTGACTGGTTTAATTAATTAATAAACTCTCAAATTCATGTGATATTATGATGATCAGTTATTTATTTTCGATTGCTTTGATTTTTTTTTTTTTTGGCAATCTTATTATAATAGTGACATTGTGGTATCTGTTTTAATATAATTAATGTATAACATTTGATATCAATGTTTTGCCTATATAGCGTAATTTATTGTCTGAATACTCGGAAAATACATATAATAGTTAAGGTTTCTTTGTTAACGAGATTTCTTTACTTTCAGATTCAATGAAACTTTGATTTATTTACAATCGGTTTTAGAGATTTTTTTGAAAGTATAAAATATATTCGAACCATAATAATTTTTTAAAGTTTTATAGTTTCGATGTCCAATCCTTTGATATTAATTTCCTCGATGATTTAACTGTTTTCGTGTATCGTTAGTTTTCTTCATTTCCTTTTTTATCATTTACAAGCCATTTTTTTTTTTTACGCCACTTTCATTACAGTTTTTATAGCTTGCCGTATTACGTAAATTTACGAGCATTTCATTGACACCATTCGTTTCAGACATTCATTTCTGATTACCTTCTTCGTTAACTCGAATGGCTGATAGTAATTCATTGAGCGCCTTTTTCAGACTGTAGTAAGTTTCTATATCTGAAACGACATGCTGATTCACACTGGTTAATTAAAACGGTGTATCAGACGATAAATTTACGTTTATTACGATAATTTTTCGAAAGTCATTATTCATAAGAAATTACATCGAAATGTTCTCTTTTGATTTTGATCAACACACGTAGGTTTATTAAACATATGAAAATATACGATAAGTAATATTCTTGTGCTACAAACTTAACTTGTACAGTCACCCTGTTTCGGAAATTATTGTAGGTAAATGCATCGTTTGCATACAATGTCTTACATTTACTCAATTATTGGCATTGTTTTTAAACGTGAGTTGCAATTTCTACAAAATTTCATTTGTATTATAAAACTCTATTTACGCGATTTTCATTCGTGTAAAACGAATCCACATGGAACGGATACTCCGCACAAATGGAGGGACAGGTGTATTTGTTCTAACAATAAGATCGATATAAAGATGGTTGATTAAATGCAATTTCATTTAAACTTTATTATCCAATAAGAACAAAAGAAATATCAGTAACCAGAACAATTCTAACTATTGAGCCTTTTACACTATATCCTTGCTACATTACAATTCTTTACTTTCTAATAAAAATCATGTTTCATACGCCATTTACCATATCGATTCAATTATCTACAATGTATACATTTAACAAATCGATTCTCAAACGAATAAATATTTATCACTTAAATCATCATCGTGTACGTGGCTGCATTGGACGATGCTGTTGGTCGGTACATAGCAATAAACTCGATCGTAAAACAGCGTGATTCGTGAAATGAAATTTCGAAAGGAAACGATCGAGAGTACCAAGATTTCCTGTCCTCTTTATCACAGCGATTCGCCGATCGTCAGATCGAAAAGATCCGGTTAACTGTAATTACAGCGGATCTTCCTACACGCGGTTGCACGATAATATTACCCGTGGAGTCGATGTTTGTTATCCTCACGGTTATAATTCATAGTGATCGACGTTCGCTCCGTCGTCGACCGCGTATTGTGAAAGTAAATATACCTACAGTGACTCATGAAATTGATCAAACACCTTTTTGTTCAATCAAAATATAAATCGTTGACATTACGAATTTTACAATCGTTGAAATTTTAATTGATTTCAGATCCAACAATTTTAGCGGCTAATCCACGATATTTGGCTACCGTATGATCAATTTCGTGAGTCCACTGTACGTACACGTACTTTCGCGAAGTCATTACGTTCCATTTTTGCCCGTGGATCGTGATCGTAATTACGTCGAAACGCTTCTCGTGCACCGGCTCGAAATCGTTGCCGAATAAAAACTGGTCAAAAATGTCGAACGGTTCCTTTCGTGCCATGTTTAATAACGGACACTTTCTTCGCTGCATCGCGGTCGATGTGTATTTAACGAAAGAAAAGGTAATTGTTGCTTCGTGACGGTATTCAAAAGAGATCTCTCTTTTTTCTTTGTTCGAAAATTATAATGTCCGATGTGTGAATTAAATTTGAGGAAGGGTGTTGAATTATTGTTGGAACATTCAGGCTTGATTGCGTGGCGAGGCGAGAGGAAATTATATAAAAAGCGACGAGAGAATTTGTTTAAGGAAGTGTACATATAGAATTATCGAGCGACTCGACAAACCTCTTACGTTTGATGTTTGCTTTTTTTCAATTTGCGTACGGTGAAGTTTCATATTGAGTTAAACAAACAAGGAAGAATTATAATGTTTACGGTGATTTAATTGAGCAATGCAAACGAGTAATGATTCGATCGAGCGCAAGACACGTTCGGTTCTGGTGATTTCAACGAACGTATAGAGGGATATCAACGTAGAACTCCAGATGAAATAGATTGAGTAATGCAATTGTTACAGTTGGAAGATTTTTTTTTTCTTTTTTATTTATTTATTTTGAGTCGCATCCCCCATCTGGGTATTAGCGACTGTTACATATAATACAGTACAATTCGATCCATTACAATTAAATCCATGAATACATTGATAACAGTTACGTTACACAGTTAATATTGTACTACGATAGGTGTCTCAAGTTGATGGAATTTATAAATTTTATTACAGTTTTACACCGAGAAGGGGAACTTAACATTTTATCAAAATTTATCCTTTCATTGTTAAATTTTGGGCAATCTATTAATACGCGTTTTATAGTGATGGAGATTTTATAGTTTTGGAACTTTGTTATCAGGTGATGATGTGTTAGCTGTGAAAGTTAGTTCTTTTGCGATTTATCCACTGTGTGTTCCAAATGTTGTAGATATTGATTTTGATTATATTTAAGTGTTTGTCAGTCATAATATTGACTTCGATCGGAAACTCTAGTTCGCTTTCTTTTATTTTTTTGTGTAAATGGGATTAATTGGAAGATTCTAAGCTAATTTTCTTAGTAATTTGAATTTATTTATTTTCTCAATTTCCGTACAGCTTTCTTTAAAAAATTAGTATGCATTCTATCATCTTTTCTTGACTTTCGTGATATTAATTAACCCTATCTATCGAGTTTCTATATTTTCAAAAGCACAATATTTCAAAATTTCTAAGTTTCTGATATGATAATAATAAAGATTTGATTAAGTTCTATTCAAGAATGATTTCCATCCAACGAGAAAGGGTTAATTCCTCCCTGAAAATGTCTATTAACACTCCTCCATATATATTCTTAACACTAGAACTATCAATCGGATCGAACCTGACTCGCTACAGATTTTTTACTTTACGTTACAAAATTTATTGACACGCTCTTGACCAGATGTAGATCGATTTTTCTCAAGATAAAGAATTTTTCTACATGCTAATTTAGATTTCATGTTTTATTTTATTTTCGATTTATAAATAAGTGGAAACCAAACGTCGGATAAGGATTCAATTTCATTAAAAAAAAAAAAAAACACAAACCTCGTCTCTTCGATTCATTATCCACCTCATTGTCCTTCGTGACATTAATTAAATCATTCCTTCGTTGAATTTTCCCTGGTCGCGTGAAAATGACGTGCGAACGCCACGCCGGCGGAGATACGCGAGGTGCTGTTGTTAGATAAAGTGCATCGCGTGCAGCTGCCTACACGGGCGCGATCCAACCCCTTGGTGTTCTTATTGTCGAGGAGCGGTTCCTTGGTGCCGAGACGGGTCCTCCTCGTCGGTGTTAGCACTCGACAGAAGAGGAAGGCGAAGGCGTTCACGGCGGGCGCCATGATCGTAGTCGCAGCTTATAACGCGCTTATAAGTCGAGATCCGTATCTTTTCGCGATCGGCCACGTTGATTTATAAGACGCCAACCAACAGATCGGTATCTGCCGCTCGTTCCCGCGTGTCCCGATCCATCCAATTTATGTAGCACGCGACAGTACTCGCCGCGAGTTGAAAACACTCGCGACTACGACTCGCCCTTGCTACCACTGTACGCTTCTCGTTTGAAGATTAAATAAATTCGCCGCGGTTGGGAATATTTTTAAACAGAAATTAAGTAAAGAAATATTTTTTAGAAACTTTTTAACGCACTTGTGTACGTGATCGTTCATCTTTCAAGAAAATGATTAAGTTTAAGTGTAGTGACGGTTGATGAAATTGTTTGCAATAACGAGTTTATAATAACGTTGCTGCTCGTCCCGTAGGTCGTTCGTTTTCTCACTGGTAGAACAACCGATCGTATGCACGGTTACGGTAGTGGACAGTCAGGCTACGGGCAGATCGGTCACAAGGTTGATGAATTTATACGGGGCGTTTATGTCAAAAGACGGCAGCGCGTACATCTATTTAGTGTCGGAAGACGGTAACGGGGATATTTATCGTTTCGTCGGCGTCCACCGTGGCGGACTCTCAATGGGCTGAGAGAAGAGAAGGTGGCCTTTCCATAAATTTATTTCAGCTGTAAATTGCGAACGCGCCAAATGAGCACCGTTTCCATATATGGCCGCGAAGATCCTCGATCTGTTTGTACAGGGTGTATAATGATTGTACAACAGGTGTTTGAAATTTCATGTACCTTGAAGTTTTTCTTTCTTTTTTTTTTTTTTTTTTTTAATTAAATTTGTTAAAAAATAAACCAACTTTTATCTAAAAATTAATTCGTTAAATGTTGCCAATGAGCAACATGAAAATGAAATCCCTGACGCTTGAACAAGTGTATCGGTGTTCGAATGAACATATGAATGTTGAACGTAGCACCGCGACAATAAAACAACGTTGTAAAGTCCAAAAAAGGAAAGATTCGATCCTGTGTTTCGCGATCAATCTGTGGAGACCGGGCATCTTTTAATTTATATCATCGCGTTTTAAGTGACTCGGGTAATGGCCAAAGGAAATTTACAAGCGGCACCATCCTGTACGTGGGCGATTGTTTACGATGATTGAGGGGCACGAATTTCATAACGAATCTCATTTCGTCATGGAGTCGACTATGTCGATTATTAACGCAATGAATATGCAAACAAGGGCATGTTTTCTCTTTCTTCTCGTTTCTATCGTTTACAATTAACAGTTTGTCCTTTGGAGCCTCTTAATATGTGTGCCATTTGTTGGAGAATTTTCAAGTACGGGATTAAAAGCAGTGGTTCTGTGATTAAATGTATTATTTAATTATCCAAGAAAATGGCACTTTCCAAATCTTTTAAAAATATTTTAGATCTTATATAATTTATGACGCTGAGCGAAAGTTAGAAATTATTTCTCAAGTTCTTTTGAATCTTCGGTGTAGTAACAAATTCAGAAATTTCACTCTTAACGACCCATTCATTCGAAGCTTGAAAAGCGAGAAACAGGAAATCGTGTCATTAAATCTTCCTTCGTGTCCAACATCGATTTCTACGTGATCACTACATTTAGAGACTCGTATTTCCGCCGAAAGGGCCTCGTATCTCAACAGTTCGCGTTGCAATCGGTTGGCAAATGGATCTACTTTCACACGTTAACCGATCCAGATTCGCGGTTTAACGCACACTTGGATAGACTTGAACGATGATTTACGTTGTTTCACGGGCGTTCGGTACATATTATCCTTTACGTTTAAGGGGCTTGGTTATCGTGAAGTTTCTCCGACCGGAAGACAGGTTCATCCTTCTATTTGCGATCTAGTTTATCTGCAATTTATATCTATCTCCGTTTCAAGGGAAATTTTTTATCATTGAGATTGAATCGAATTCTTGAACGAATTGATCATTAACAGGTTGGCTGCCACGGGGGTCACCGGTGACCGGCACCAGAAATTTTTTACAATCAAATAATTAATAAAAGAAATGACGAAATAAACCACGAATAGCGTTATCATTTAGCTAATAATGCTAGCTATCGATTTGAAAGGTTAAATTTGAGAATTAGTTGATTATATTCTTAATAATTAGGATTTCAACGGGTCTGACTACACACGTCCGTTTTCACTGTGGCAGTCAACGTGTTAACAGGTTGGATGTTTTGAGGACCACTGGATATTGGTACCATAGATTTAATTTAATCGATTAATTAAAGAAAATTGAAGGAAAAGAAAGTTGGGGAGAATTCTAAATAAGTACTTTTACTATTAAGTAAACATCGCAGAAACTTTAAAAATTTTCCTCTTATTTTAAAGTTTTGCTGTCTTTCTTATGAGATTGTATTTCATCCATCGTTTATTTTATTTTCAATTTAAAATGAAGTATAGATTGAACATTGATGGTTCTAGTATTCAACGAGATACATACATATCTTTAACGCGAATCATTTGTACAACGATCGGCGACGTATCGCGAGAATTTTCATTCGAATGCTGGCTAATTAGCCGACAGCTAATTAGCCATGACACGATATACGAGCGATTCGAGACGCCCGAGGTGGTAAAACTGGAACGAAACGGTCCTGACAAGCGCTAAATCTCGCGTCGAGCATCCTCTGGGAACTTGACGTTGATAGCAGGATTTCAAAAGGATGATGCGTCACACTTCCACCTACAACAACATTGTCCGTGGCTGTTTCACGATGTTATTATTATGCCCTCGCGATTTTATGCCCGGCGAGCGATCTTATTAAAGGTAACGAGCACGATCGTATCGCGGTCCCGCGATAAAATATACCCGACCTGATGTCTTTCAGCCTGGGGTGGGCAAAAATCCCGAAAAGGGATTATCTAGTTCAGACACTGTTATCTCGATCTGGATCGAGATCGATACGATGTTCTCCAGGGTGATTCAATTTGTCCAGGAAGGTGTAATTTTGATTAAACTTTGCTCCCCTTTTTTTAGGAATAATTTTCTGTGATAGATGTTTCTCTTACGTATAGTTTCTTTTCTTTTAAGTTAGTATTATGTTATCTTGTTTAGGGAATTTTAAGAATTTGTTGATAGTGTAAATCAGGCATCGGCAACGTATGACCTGCGGGTTACCAAGTGATTCATTTGATAATTTCAAGTGACCCACTTGAGTTCCGAAAATAAAGTATAATATATAAAAATCAATTATAAAACACAAACACGAAAAACACACTTTGAGGTGGTGTAATTTTCCACAGTACAATTTCTCCTAGTGTAAATAATCCCTGACGTCTATATTTCCTAATGTAGTTATTCCTAGCGTCTATATCTCCTAGTCTTGTTATACCTTGGATGAATAATCCCTAGTATCAATACTCCCTAGTGCAGTTTTCTCTGGTGTAAATAATCCCTAGCGTGTAATTATCCCTAGTGTAGTTATCCGAAGCGTCAATACTTCCTAGTGTAATTGTCCGTAGTGGTAATACTCCATAGTATAATTTTGCAGGTTGTGATTTTCCCTAGTATAATTATCTCTGGCGTCTATATTTCCTAGTCTTATTATACCTAGGGACAACAATCCCTAGTTTCAATATTTCCTAGTATAAACAATCCCCAGTGTCAATGTTTTCTAGTATAATTTTCTCCGGGGTCAATAATCCCTAGTGAAAATAGTCCCTATTGCAAATATTCACTAGCGTAATTATGCCTAATTCCAAGAATCCCTGATATCAAATAGCCCTATTTTTAATAATCCCTAGTAATTTTCAAATATTACTCAAACGGTAAAACCTTTTCAACATATTGCAACAGTTCTCTCAATAAAATTTATCCCCAATAAGATACCCATTTACCCGAACCGTCTTCTTAACACGTTGACTGCCACAGTGAAAACGGACGTGAGTAGTCAGACACGTTGAAATCCTAATTATTAAGAATATAATCAACTAATTTTCAAACTTTCAAATCGATAGCTAGCATTATTAGCTTAATGATAACGCTATCCGTGGTTTGTTTCGTCATTTCTTTTGTTAATTATTTAGTTGTAAAAAATTTCGGGTGCCGGTCACCAATGACCCCCGTGACAGCCAACGTGTTAATAGTCACATTTTAGTTGATTTTGACCTGCAGCCGAAAAAGGTTGCTGACGCCTGATGTAAATGATGGCTGGCAGGTTTTACTTAACCCTTCAAATTCTTAATTCCGCCACATTTTTTATTTAACAAATTGGTGAAATAAAAATAGAAATAAAAGTAGGTTACCCCTGTTGCTTTGTTACATGAATTTTGATTTTCAGGAGTAATATATCATCATTTTCGCAATCACGATTTTTTACCCTTTTGACTGGTTGCAATTTAATATCTGAGAAAATTGGAATAAAATTTACTGTGTGTATATAAACACTTTTCGTACATATTGATGAATTTATAAGAACATTTTTCGTAGTTAGAAGAGTTAATAATGTTCTCTGCGAACCGGTCTAGTAATTCTATACGTCGGTTAGCTTTTTCTCGGATCTCGTTCGATGTTTCTCCACGAAATTCGATATTCCGTGTAATCGATCGACGTCCGTGCAATTTATTTTCCATCGACATCAGAATCCGGCGATTCCAATGATTCGTTGATAAGGGGCTTTTTCATTCGATGCTGCTTAATCGACGACAGCTACGGTAGGATAAAGTGGCAATCCACTTCATTAAAGTGCGCTTAAGTGTCGTGACGGTGGGAAGGTGTATATTTGAATAGATAACATCGCGTTGACATCTGTATAATGACCTTTGCGAAATGTCAGCATAACGCGAGACCCTCATACGCGTACGCGTGCACCATAACTGGAAAAGGGGTTTTGAATGTGTTTTCGTTTTAATGATATTTCGCGTGAGAACGATTATGATCAGACATACGTTAAAATGTTGTTAGTTTGTTCGTAACATAAGTTCCCGACGAAAAAGAAATCTTACAGACTTTCATTACTTTTAATTTAAAAATTTGTAATTTAACTTGAGAATTTCTAATTTTTATTTCTAATGAAATTCCATTACTTTTAACTATTGCAGTAGAAGGAAGTGGTTATCAATATGATACTGTTGAATATGATAATTAATTTAATTTAAAATTTCTAGTGTACTGAAGTTAGCAACACTTTGGTTACTTGTGGAAATATCACAGATCACTACCACATATGTAAAGATGGATATGAATATGTAAGAATTATAAAATGAAACAAGTTCTTTTAAAATAAAAATTAAATGGTTATTTCAACCGGAAGGGGTTAATATCACTTCAAAAGACAAGTTGTAATTAAACAAAGTCATAGTTGTTAGAAATCACGTATTTCATTCGAATCCGTGAACATAGTAATTCAACGAAATAATTCCTTAAACAAATTCGCAAACGAGGCGCTGACAGGTTCGAGCTGTTGGCGCTTTGCAATCGATTCAAAGATATTCTTTTTCGTAGAGTATATCGTGTAACGGATACTTTGTAAGCAATACCGTGGACAGGTCGTGAATTGAAACCGATTCTCACATGGAGAGTCGAATGGCTCGTCTCGGAGCCGAATCCAACGTGTGGGTGCAACGCGAAAATTTATCACCAGGACATTCGTTCTCGCGAATGGGCCGCGATAAAGTCACACGTAAGGTTTGCGTGGCTAGAAATTCATGCAATCTAAATGTTTCCAGTTGTTTCATATCACAAATTATTATCATCTAATTATCTGCGAATTTCAAACACTCCTTTTAATGTCACAAGTTTCAGAGTTTTCTTGTAATACCTCATTCGTAGTTTCCACTTTTCAAATTAAAAAAAAAAGAAAAAAGATGAAGAAGCAAACATACGTTGGAAATTGTAAAATATTTTTATCGTATCTGAAAAATCTTGCGTTCGAGAGTTAACTTACCACGGTTTATGTTTCCGTTTGCCTGAATTTCACCTCAAATCGAGGGATCTCTCGATGGTTCGCGTTCCACGGGAAAATAAAAATTTCGCGGATGTTACGCGATTGTTAAAGGGTGAACCGGGTGTGTGGGTGACGAAGAAGAGAAAAAAAAAGAAGAGACGCATAGACACGCTCGGTGGTGGACGAAGAAAGAGAGAAACGGTCGTTGAAACTCGAGGTTATCTTAGTGAACAGTCATGTCCTGCCACCACGCAGCAATGTTTCCGTCTTGTACTCTCCCGTGTCCGACAAGATCTTTATTTCGTCGTGAGAAAAATTTATCTTCGCTCGCCAACACCTGGCATCACCTCCCGCGATGCCTCTTGTTCTTTTCTTTCGTTGGTGTGCGACGAGAGGTTGAGAGTTCATCTGCAATAGGGTTTTCAAGCTGGCGACGTTTGTCACTGATCAGTCGACACCCACATGGCCAAAAATTGATCCCAGATCCATTGAATCGCAAACATCGGCTAACGAACAGGTTTGTGTTCCTCGTTTTCATTTATGACTGCTTTGTACAACATCGTTCTTCTTCGACGCTTGTTCTTTTTTCGTTCATTTCTGCTTTGGATTGTTCAGTCTCGAGCAATTGTTAGTCGAGACTTTGTGACTTCACGGGGTTGATTTTGGGTTAATTAATCAAAGGAATAGCGTCTGAATGATGTTGGTAATTAGGCTCATATTGTTGATAATAATTATTCATCGTTTGATTTTATAACATAAGGTAACTGGACCCTTCTACATATTAACACTTTATCGACCGGAAGCCTATTAATAGGTTTTTCAGTGGTAATCATTGTTAATTGAAAATTGATTGGTGAACCCTTGATTATTAATTTCCTTGTCTATAGCACTATTGAAATAATGAAAGTTAAGTATGTTACAATTGAGACTATATTGAAAATAGCGGTTACCCTTCCTAATTTTTATTTATCGTCGAATTATAAAGTAGTTGGACTCGTTTTTTCATTCGAGAGCGGTAGATAATGTGTTAAAAATAAAGAACATGAAGTATTCTACAAACACCATGAATTTTTTCATTTAACCCCTTGCACTGCAACAATGTGTCACACTCGTTTCGCACCTTACAGTTCAGACGTGACTTCTGTCGTTCAAACTTTGATCACAATTGCATATTAAGTTTGCCGCTGAAATAATAAATATTTAGCTCTGACTGACGCATCTGTCGGGAAAATGGTAGTGCAAAGGGTTATCCCCTTCTCGTGCTTTGACGAGTCTGATTCGTGACACTCTTTGCAGCTCAAATGTTACAAATCTGACTCCTACTGTATAATTCCAACTATAATTGAGATATCAAACTATTGTTAAACGTAAATTTTCCTGCTTTGTTTTAATACTATAACAAGAAATCTTTATCCGTGTTTGATGCACCTACCGTGATAATAGCACGGCAAGGGGCTAAATAAATGTTTTTAGCATCCCCGAAGACGGTACGGATTCAGGGCTGAAACGTTGAATAATAAAACTAAAAACAGTCTTACATCTTTATTTATTTGAGATCAGAATATAAAACTGGAACACTGAACTTGAGATTATACTTGTTGGCAATTATATTTATGATTAATCGTAGTAGAATATCCTTCTGGGCTCCATAAACCAAACTAGCGTTTCAAAAGACATAATTCTTCGAGCACACCATAAATTCCCAACAATTCTATCTGTCTTTAACGACACGTCGTTCTATCTCTGAATACGTTATACATATTAATCTGTAAGAAACTTGGTCCCATCCTCGTAACCGTGGAATTGTGTTCTGGATTCTTGTGTCCAGAGAAAGAGTACAGGTGATCGCTCATGGTCTCCCTTTACTCAACACATGTACCTATTCATATGTAAATACGCGGTGTCTTTCGTCGGTCGTTAAATCTCGAATTAATGCACCGCGTTTGATTCACAAGTATCCGGCAGCGGTTCGTTAAACGCGATGCATATTAATAACCGATCGCTTCGATACGCGTTAATGCGTGATGCAAACAGATACTCGCGAATCAAGAGTATAATAAGCGCGATGAGAAATGGGGAACGAGCTTTCGCCGTGCGTGAGACACGGCTACGATTATCGAATGAGAAACGTAATATCAATAACGACAAGCCGTTAATATATCTTTTCGATCGTTACTCTCGTCCGACCGTCGACCAGTTAGAATATTCTTTAACGCACCTTCAAAGTGAACGTTTCTGCAATCGTCGTACGAGCGTTTTCATCTTTGAATAATGATAGTTATCTGTACAGGTTGTTACAGAATTAAACGATCCGACTTTAACAGTGAAGCAGAAATAAGAAAGAAATGCTATGTATACTGTGGAGCACCGTGGGTTTCTCTAACACGTTGGCTGCCACGGGGGTCACCGGTGACCGGCACCCGAAATTTTTTACAATCAAATAATTACCAATAGAAATGATAAAATAAACCACGGATAGCGTTAACATTGAGCTAATAATGCTAGCTATCGAATTGAAAAGTTAATAATTAGGATTTCAGCGTGTCTGACTACCCACGTCCGTTTTCACTGTGGCAGTCAACGTGCTAAGAAAAATGGCGCCGTAGGGGATGAATGTCCCACTCGGCTCAATACTTAAGAATTACTGCATACCTCGTGTACGTTCGAGTTAGTATTTATTTCGAAGAATTGGCTAATTTAAATAACGACGGGTGTATCAAGATATAATCCCTAGTGACTTTCAAGTATAAGACAGATAGGGAGGCCTAATTTCCCTATATTGCCATTTTCCCTAGGGTAGTCTATGCTATTCTTCTTGGTTAAAACGTTCTATATACCGTTGTTTAATTTTTCAAGATATTATAAATTAAATGAAATTTGGAATACCTTTTATCATTTAAACAGAATTGAAATGTCACGTGTTCTCGATAGGGGTTTAAGTATATTTCATAAATAAGATCGAAGGTTATACTAAGCTTAGCACGAGGATATGGTGTTAAAAGTTCACGATTAGTGGTATAAAATGTTAAAAAATAAAACCGAGCAATAGAAAATCCCAGTGAGTTACTTGTATCAGAAAATATGGGTCCCGCAAGATTTTATGTAATGTTTAATCGTTTGTACCATTTGGTATAAAATATATGAAATTTAGTATAGTCTAACGTAGGCTTTAAAATGGAGGTGAAAGAGGATTTTTATGGTCGCGTGGCATTCGTTGGTAACCGATGACTGCCGGACCCATCAGTCCAATGAATAGTAATTGTTCAATCATCGTAAATGCCGAACGACAATTGCTTTCGAAGATCACCCGTCCATAGCAAGTTACAATTGTAATTTATGGTGTACTAGAATCTTGTAGAAGACACTACTCGTTATTTTTTTTTTTTTTTTAACAATTAGTGATATCGTTTTTATGTACACTGGAAGAAATAATAGATGGCTAGTGAATTATTGACCAGATTTTGAAACATGGGGTTTATACATTGCTGCAGTGAATAGAAATTTTAGGATAAAATTTGGGAAAGAGAAGAGTTAATTTTAATAATATGTTTAGAACTGTAATTAATTTGGCAACCACTATAAATTATTTCTATTAACGTAGCTATTGAAATGACTATTATTGTTAAAATTTTCTCTTCTAAACGAACAGCTTTTACACTGGACAAAGTATGGACAAAAAACGAACAAAGTATTAAGTATAGTACGTAAGTAAGTAAGTTGGTAGTATAAAAATAATAATTTATGGTGGTTGCTAAATATTCCATCAATTTCTTATTTATTCCATACATTAATTATCCAATTATTAATCACCATACAAACATACTTACATTACACATAATACAAATTTCTTCCTGATCCATAATTTCCGCTAAATTATAAAATAAAAGATGCTGCCCGTCGACCGATCGACGTGTAATTATTAGCACGACATGTTCCTTCCCGTTGCATAATCAATTAACGAACACAAGATCCTAACTAACATATTTATCTCCTCGGTCCGCGAAGGAGATTTGAATGGGGAAAAAAAAGGATGAAAAAGAAAAGAAAAAAGAAATGGCGAACTCGAGGCAGCACAATTAACACCAATCAAAAGTCACGAATCGTCGGGGGTTAACGAAAAACTTGTTCGCCACGTCGTTGTGCGAGGAGGTCATAAATAATTTTATACGCTCCTAATGAGGACCACCAAAGTTTATAATGAATTCACAATCAACAAGTTTATTCGAGTTTAACGAATTGTATATGCTTTCTTTTTCTTCCCCTCGCCCCCTTCTTTGTTTTTTGTTTTTTTTTTTATTAATTTCGATCTACGGAGATGCTATTTGCGCAAGAGAAATCCGATCGTCGAACAATTTCCGATAAATACAAAGTCGATTCGGGACAGGTTGAATTCGATCAGATATCGAGACAATTAACCAATTACTATAATTAAGACACACGCCTCCACTTAGCATTTGTTCGGAACCGAGCTCGTTCGTTGAATTTGCATTCGAATCCACTTCGATCCTCGACCGGATCGTTCCTTTTCTAAGAAGCCTGGTCGTTTAACGATCTTCGAGGTTGAATTGACTTTTCTCTTAACTGATCCAACCCCGTAACAGACCCTGCTTCGACGTTCCATTACCTTTTATCCGTTTGTCCAGCATTCGGACACGTTTTGATGAAACGAATTGTGAGGTCATTGGATCTTGTGAAGAATGTTTGGAATTTGCAAATACAATTCGTTTGTTTCGAAATATTAGATGTATATTAACGTTCTAATTCATTATCAATTCTTTGATATAATTATTTTATATTCGATTTTTTAATATTGAATTGGATGTACGTTTATTGTAACCAAGTTAATCCCCACTGTCTATCGAAGGATTAACTAACCGATTTTCACGGTTCTGTTGTCATTCCCGTGGAACAGAAATTACGATGTTGGAGTCTGAACGCGTATGTTAGGCAAAACAATCCCGTTTCATTATTTAGAATGAAGGAAGCGTCGTGGTTTGCGACGATGCTCGTCAAGCGGTCGCGAGTGACGAGGGCGATAAATTGATTGCACGCTGACAACTTCTAATTACGACGCGGGTCACAGAATTCATTTACATTATTATCGTGGATGCGATAGTCGATGCACGAGTCCGGCTACGATCGTAAGTTCTCTTATATTTTTGTAAATCGTCGACACCAGTTATTTATCTTCTTCTACTTCGAAGTACTGTTATAACAGTCAAAATATCATGACGAGACAGTTAGTCATTTTGAAGATGTTCGTGTAAATCTGATGCACTCTATGAAAATACTTGTTATCTTTTTATATTAATATTAATTCATATTTATATCAAATAGCAATTAAATAGTAATATTAATTACTATTAAAACTGTTGTTAAAGAATCATTTATTTTGGTAGTATATTGTTCTTTTGTGGGATTATTTAGTGTATCAAATGTATAGACTTCTTAAAGAAGTTGATACATTATATTATTATATGAATTATTTTACGAGGGATACTTTAATATTCTAGAGGTTGTAACTTTGCAATTTTTGATGATGAGCTTTGGTTACTTTCTCTTATTTTTAACCTATACTTTTTTCTTTATTAAAATTTCATATTTAGTAGGCTACCAATTAAGCTCACAATCTTCTCCCAGATTTTGTTTCAAAATTCCTCAAATTTAATCCAAATAGAGCGAAAGATTGCCACAAATAATGACTCAAATGGTGTTTATTTCAATCGAAAGTTATCTATTAAATTTTAATAAACAGTTCCATAGCAAAAGGGATTCTATAGAAAGAAATTAACCCTTTGCACTCGAGTGGTGCCTCTGAGGCACGATATTTAATTTATCGGAGTATTCTGAAATGCGAAATTTCAATTTCACCCGTATCAAAATATAGAAAATTAAAGGAAGGGAATAAAAGTAAACAGATTCTCAAATATTTCTAACACTTTTCTTCCAACTTAGTGCATTTGGTTTCTGGAATCATAATTGTAAAATTAGATTAGACCCGATTACGTCCAAAAATGCTTTGAGTGCAAAGGGTTAAAAAAGAAAGAAACAAATTCAAAATATTTCAGTTGAAAAAACTTCCAATCAAACCAAGTTATATTCTAACACAATTCCATCACCATTAATCTTATCATTTCAAATAAAAGAAACGAAACCATATTCAAGTCGTATTAGCATACCTACGGTTCGCTTTATCATTCAACTGCCTTCACGCGTATTCACCTAAATCATTCAGTAGATGAATCGAGACCTTCTTTTTTTTTACATTCAACTAGACAGGTGTCTGAACCGAGGACTATTAAATAATACAGTTCAACAGGGTCCTGTATACATCGCGTAATACGATTAACCGCATCACCGTAGGATCCCTTGTAGCCACGCTGTCAGATCGACGGGGGGTCTCCTAGCATTAGATTCATAATCTTTGGTCCAGGCTGGTTTTACGGTGTTCGTTATGTTAACCGAATGATTTACGGCATTCAGGACGCTTTTAAACTGGCGATGGTGATTACACGGTCACGCGCGAGCGTGCCCATTAAACGTCACAAAGCGACAACATATCTCTCCCTTATACGAGATCCATGAACGTACAGATTTCTAGTTTACGGTTAAGAATTCATATTGTACGCTGTGATGACTACTACACACGTTTGTAGCGCCATTGTTAGCTGTTATTAGCCGTTGACGCCATGCTGGTGACTATTGTTTTATCATCATAATCTTAGATTAGTACTTTGATGTTTAACCCCTTGGCATACGAATAAAACGGAATTTGATACGCCCGAAAAATACTATTTAATTTGGCTCACCTCAACGCGATTTCGATCACATGCTTCTATTTGCTCGAAATGTGCAACATTGTTGATTATACGAAAAAACTGACCAAAGTTGATGGCATCACTCATGAAATTTTGAAAAACACTCCGTGTGGAGGTGAACCTGCGTTTATATTGTGAAATATAAACACATAGACAGAGAGCTTGTGAATACCTTTTGACACATGCATTATGAAATGTGTTAATTCTTTAGTTATTTTGCTATTTCATTAGTTAGCTATCTAGTTATCTACAATAGTTATTTAGTTATTTTTATTGTAGCAGTTACACATATGAACATTAGCAATTAGTACCGACTGACATTATTCAGACGTCATATGAATAATAGTAATTAGTATCCACTAACACCACTGAGACCGTCAATCCCCTTATCATCACACTCCAAAATTCCACTTTGGGTTAGCACGTGTTGGTTTGTCTATTTATTTAAATATATCTTTATCTTCTTACATAGAAGGAAACCTTAAATTATTTAAATTCCTGACTGTGAAATTAGCATCTACTGATTAAAGTTCCTTTTGTAAAGTTACTCAGTCGTTATGTTTCTGTTCCTAACTAAATGCAAATGCGATTGAAGGTGCATGTAACAACGCAATAATGGTAATAGGTATCCCGAGTTAACTCGGAGTTACAGGGTTTAACATTTATAGAATTCAAAAGAATGAAGTTTATAGCTTCGGCATAAGGAGTACGATGTACTCTGTCGTCGCTTTCCGTCACGTTTTCAGGTCTTTGGTTAAAAAGGAGAATGTGACGAGTGCTTTGTAACCATCGGACGACCTTTTCTTTATACATCGAACAAGATACAGATCTGACGATAGGTTCAACTGGAATTCCTTTATCTTCTTTGCGATTCTTGTTCTTTTATCTTTATATACCGTTACTTATGTCGGCCTTCGATATCGATACAGCATCGATTCCCGGATTGTTATATGTCAGCTGAAACGGTCCAACGTTACCGTCTTGGTATAATTCACGTAGTTACATAGGTTACGAATCGACCTTTCGTCTAACGATCCTGCTGATATTTTTCGTGGCTAAATGCGAGGGATAAGTGTACTTTTTTAGTTATCGCTGATGGAAATCGAATAACGAACAACTCGAACTCGTAGATGCTGTCTTAACGATTCCTATTAAATTGGTATCTATTAGGTGTGTAGATTGATTCAGTACTTTGTCTCGAATGTATTGTAAAGATCTGTTTTTATGTAGTGTATCATGAATGTCTTACATACAGACTTATCTTTTATTCTTATTTATTATACCTTATAACTTTATTTATATTTTGCAGTAAATATTTATAAATACCAGTATTTATTATTTAGTATTTATTATCGCCAGATTAAAACTGTAGTGGCAGATATTTCATAAGATGTAATATTATTGTCAGGACTTGTCATCTTGTAAGATTTTATTAAAATTAACGAGTTCCATTTCGAAACTTCTCGTTCCCTTAAAAGGTATGATTGCTAAGTAGAAGATTGGTATTTTATTCATTTATGCCTCGATAGTTAACACGTTCACTGCCACAGTGAAAACGGACGTGTGTAGTCAGACACGCTGAAATCCTAATTATTAAGAATATCAACTAATTTTCAAATTTACCCTTTCAAATCGATAGCTAGCATTATTAGCTTAATGATAACGCTATCCGTAGTTTGTTTCGTCATTTCTTTTATTAATTATTTGATTGTAAAAAATTTCGGGTGCGGTCACCGGTGATCCCCGTGGTAGTCAACGTGTTAATGTATTCGCTGAAGTGGTTTAGAAGTTTACCACTAGTATTATAGTACTATTACACTAATTTTATGGTATTATTAATACCACTATTATATTATAGTATTCCTAAATTGGTATTAGGTATACACTAGTATATACGAGTACTACGTAACTAGCATTATAGTATCATACTACCACTATAAAGTAACAAACTCTCTAAGCTTAAATTTAAAGATTAATTATCCACATCCATAGTAATTAAAATTTTAAACCCATCTTACTCCACACATATCTATTTTCACTGTGACTGTTAATGCGTTAAAATATGTAGATCTCAGATTCAGTAAATCCAATCTTCATTCTAATCCAATCAATCCTAATCGTTCAGACGTTATTCCCCGTTTCTCAACGATCAGAAGTCTCAAAGTTTCAGAGCGGACCGTATGATAACCGGACTTCTGGTATAAATCACCGGACTGATCGTCGCCGTTGCAACGGTACAGCGACAGAATAAAAAGAGGAGGAGAGACATTTCTTTTTTCCCGTGGAACGAGAACGTGGCACTTTCCTGAATCATGCTTATCGGTCGTTCGATGAGTGGTTACATCTTAATAAGGAGGCCAGAGAAGCAAGGCAGCAGCGGCGCGAATTCATCGCCTCGCCTCGGATGTTATTAATGGGCCTGGTCTTGTTAGCGATTTTCGCAGGGGCACTCGGCTGCCACGGGGTAAAAGATACTCCAGTGATATATTAATTTATTAACTAGTTTATTTATACGGCTTAAAGAGGGCCCCTTCTACGAGCACGGACACGAGGCCCCTGGGGATTCGACCGGTCAGATCTTGGCCATAACTCAATCCATGGATCTTTCGAGTCCCCGTTGGCACTTTTCTACGCTAAATCACTATACATCCCTGTATCGATCGTATCTCTATCGTTCCACGTGCCTCACCAATCTTGCTTGTAGGTTTTAGATCATCATCGACCGAATTTTTCTTTTTTATCCAGTGTTTAAGATCACACGTACCTTCTTAGGTTACTAGTGAGCATAGTTG
Organism: Stelis phaeoptera; assembly: GCA_943735885.1. Classification (NCBI taxonomy): domain Eukaryota; kingdom Metazoa; phylum Arthropoda; class Insecta; order Hymenoptera; family Megachilidae; genus Stelis; species Stelis phaeoptera. Next base: position 3,476,908 of record OX030939.1, on the reverse strand, counting down.
GTTTGGTGATTAAAACATTTTTTTTTTTAAATTATATCGAATTCTATATATTCTGATTTATCATTTCCTCAGAAGAAATGATAAATAAGACATTTGAACTAAGAAAGGCAGAGTAGTTTGAAGAATTTAAACGAAAAAAAAAAATGCGAAACTGTTGAATAAACATCGCTGATAAATCGTATCGAATGGAAATTTGTCCCCCGTTATCGTCCTCGAGCGTTAAGGACGCTGCAGGGATCTGTATAAAGGCTACCAGCTACCAGGCTATGTATCCTTCTCAATTTACGGGATACAAGCGCAGAGTCGCGATTCCGAAGCCGGAATTGCGTGTGCAAATAACACAGGGAACTCGGTACACGAATCTGATTCGAGCAATTGCTGTTATTGCGATTGCGATCGGAGTCATTAGGTTCGATAGAGGAACGGTTGCAGGTGTAACCGCGGTGTGCGTTGGTTCAGAAGTACTGTCCTTTGGATTGTGATTTCAGGAAATGATACGGGAAGAAAGAGAACACGTGCGAGTTGTTTGCAATCGTTGCACGGTAGGAATTATTCGATGTTATTTGTGAAAGTTTCTTCGAAGATTCGTAACGTTTAAGGCCAGTGAAAATTTATAAATGCATTTATAGACTGCTTCAATATTTTTCCTTATCGTTTTGTACCATCTGATTGTTTTAATAATAGCTTTTATTTTCAAAGATAATAGGTACTTTTAAGCTTGGTACAATTCGGTTACAGAATACTATTCATTTATTTATTAAGAATTACTATGGCAATTCTGTTGACAATCACTTGTTAAATACAAATGTATAAACAGCACTATTCATTTTCATCCAACGTTTCAACCTTCTGCTCAGATCCTCCACAGGTTCACAGTTTATTTATTGCATATCACTGTACGATATATAATTTGAACGAAAACGGTGTTAAAAGTACCAATCAACATTAAATTCGTTTAATACATTGTGCAAATGCCATCATTCTGTTCACAATCTATCTCGTCGAGTCAATGGTCCCCGGTATCTAAATCCCCCCGAATTAACCAATCCAATTAATCCAAATTTCGAGAAAGGGAAGGCAAAGAGAATCAGGGTCCCGGAATTCAGAGTAAAAGCATCTCGAGGATATTTACGAACGGTCAATTATCTCGCTGTCCCCCCCTTCTAAATTCATCCCCGTGGTTATCTAAACGGAGACCGGATCATAATTTACCTTCGAAGGAATATCAGCGCCGTTGGAGGGAATGGTGTATCCCGGGCTGCAGGATGCCTGCAATGGTAATTTCCCGTGGCCGACCATAAATTCTTTGGTGCGAGTCACTCGCCACGGTGGTACCTGCGTATCCGTTCAGTCTAGTTACGTTTTGCGAGCCGTAGATACGCAGGATTTACTTTTGCCACGCCGACGTTCCTTCGACCAATCGAACAAATTAGCGACCAGATAAGGTCGACAGAGACGAATCGTCCTGGTCACGATACAATTATTATCCCTGGCTCTCTCTGCATGCCGACCGAACTTCTTCTTCGAGATAGAGGTTGGTACAGTACCGAGCATCATATGCTTCCATAGGGAAAATAACGATATAACGAAGATAAATCCCACCATTCGTCTTGTACTTCAAACTTATTAGGCATCTGTGCTTTCGTATCAATGACTCCGTCACAGATCCGTTCTCTATTTCTAAAATGATGTTAAACAAAATAAAATAATTTTAGACTATGCGTCTCGTTTGCACAGGTTGAGTCATAAGAACAAATATCTAAAATAATTCGTTGCCTATTGATTATATCAGAAAACTTAAGAGACACATTAAATCGATAGATTTGATCTTTTTATGTCTTATATTTTAAATTTGTTAGAGAACAAGATGCCTTTTCTAAAATTATGTTTTAGTCAGTGAAAAATTGACTTTGAGAAAATTCAAACATTTGTCGGTGTAATTGTTAAGTAACTCGAAGGATTACATTTTTAAGCAGTTGGATATTCTTTCACGTAATTTGATGAAATTATTGACATTTTTTTACTTGCTTACGTTGGTTTTTTTATTGTTAGTATGTTTTAATTTTAAAGTAATTTTCACAAAACATTAATATGCCTAACAGTAGGCCAATACTTTCGATCGACAGTGTATAGTTGTACCGAAGAGAAATTGTTTCCGGGTAATAGAGTAAACATCTTATTAACATGGCTAATTATAGATTATATAATAACGGTGAAAGCGAAAGACACTTGGGAAATTCCGTTTATTACAATCTATTCTAACTTTCTTCATTCTGAATCTACAACTTTGATGATTACTTTTCAAGATCAAAATAATAATACAAATTACTTTCGCGTTTCATGATTCCATAATTTATCTACACTTTACAGTTCGCCACAATCTAATTCATATTCACATTTTCATTAAGTAGCAGTATTATTTTTATCAAATTGTGTTTATCATTCTCAGAATATTTCGTTGCTTCCATTATTTATAATTTCATGTATTTATTTCTAATGAAATAAACGAAAGAATTCCTAATAATATGAGTAATAGATTTCTATGGAAATTCGAGTGTCAGCCAGATATGATGTGGCAGTCCAAGTATTAATGTAACTTTTTTAGGTACAATGTTTGACAAAATATTTTATTACTTTTAAATATAATAAAAATAATAAAATATGTACCAACATGTCCCCTTGTCTCTCCCTTCACACGTTCCCAACACGCACACTATGTTTCCAAAAAATTAAAGAAACATCTTGCACGTCGAACGTCCCAGTCATTAAGGAACGGTCGATCTCACCCTAAAAAAAGGTTTCAAGCTGCGAATTTAGATACTACGGTCACCTAATGATCGCGAATCGTATATATTCGGGCATCCACGTGGCACGAGAATTCCATTCGCCGGATATCTCGTTAAACAGGGAGACAAGAAGACGGTGAAGAAGATGATGAAGAAGAAATGAAAAGAAATAAAGGAGGACCTCTCTCGTTATGCGTGTACCGATATTCTGTCGTTCGTTGGAGTTTCCTCGAACCGGTCGAGTCACTTGTTCGACGCGCGTATGTCCCACACATGTACTATAGGTTCGATATCTGATCGATTCAGACGCGAGTTGTCACTTGACGAATATATACGTGGGATGGGTTTCGTCGAAGACTCATTATATCAAATCTTTACACCTCGAAGCAAACGTTCTGTTAAAGGAGGCAGGTGAAGACATGAGAAAGTTGAAATTTTATTGAATTCTTTTCATCATCAACCCTTGGATAGCAAAATAACACATTCTGTGATATGACAACGGTTGATTAATTAATTTTAGATATGGTTTCTGATAAAAATGTAACGATTTGAATTTATTAAGTATGACAAAATCGACAAAATTAACAAAAATTTTATTTCAAGTGCAGGTATTTCTAACTTCGTCCCTCTTTAAACATCAAACAAATGATAATATCAAATTAATACGAAATTATTTCATTATCCGCCGTGCCAGAAATTAGAGATAAGAAGGAACATAATTTTTTCTTTTAAACGCTTATCAAATTGACTGATAAAATTAATCGTGCACTCAACGCCAGTTACTTTAATCGTAATTAAGTTTCACGGGGCTTAGGATCATGGTACACTTCATCAAGCGTGTCAGAATTGGCCGCAGGATTGCCCGGTGCAATTTTTTTGTTATTTTAAAAGAGACACGAGGATTGAACTGGTGATTTTCTACGCTGGTTGAAGCCTTCCTCCATGTTTCCCTTCGATACCGGTTCTCTGGTGTTCGTGGTTGCTCTCTTTGCAACGCTTTGCAACGCTTTGCCGGGCTCGTACGTTTCGCTCGCGTAATTTAATCCGCGAGCAACTATCAGACGCTTGATTACGAGAACTCGGAAATTTTCATAATCGTCTTCATCATCCTTAGAAGCGCGCTCGTGCTATCGGGATTCTCTTGTTTCGATTTGCTTTTTGATATCAAGCGGACGCGTATAAGTCCGACTCGTTGATTGAACCGGCGGATAAGGGCGAGTTTTTATGAGCTTCGATGCCCTTAACTATTTCGAGTTTCCAGTTTAGGCTATAGAAGGTTGATATTTTATTTTTACTTTGAAAATGTAGGTACAATGAAATGTTCGCTGAACGCGTGTTGTACAAAGTATTTCGGCTCTGATCATCTGCAGATAATTAAATAAAACAGCGCCCGAAATATCTACTTATTTTAATAATTTTTTAACATTCCCCTAATAAGCTTTCTGAAATTTCCAGCCATTAAGATTGAATCCAATTCACAAATTAAACGACCCATAAATTATTAATCGATGACACTTAAGACGATCATGTTTCCCGAGCATCATTGTAAATCAGCCCCGAACGATCCTTGTAATCGCGTTATTTTGCTCCGCAATTTAACAGGCGATCGATCGATTTCACGCTATCTATAATGTGTGTTGCCGGTCGAGTGTGGGCCAATCCAGTTATTTGAGACGGATAAGAAGCGCGGAATGGAAAAAAGATGGTTGGTTAAAAGGGGTGAGAAACCTTTCTTTCCATCGGGTTCACCAGAAATTGATAAGAAGGTGAACGTTAACTCGAACGTTATCCAAAAGGGTGGAACAAAGACAGGACACGTTGTTCCGACAAGAAAACATTTTTCTTCCTTCTCCTTTTTCTTGCAACTCTGCTCGTTTGCGCGTCGCGGTCGTCTCTTTTCGATCGTTTCGACGCTGTGAGGTCCGGATTACTTTGTCACACGTGAAATAAAATTAGCACCTCTCCAGGCCGTATGTACGTGGATTTATTGGTCGATAGGCTCGATATTATCGCGAGATAAACCTGAACGAGATATGTCGCAATTTTTAAACAGTTCCCGGCTCGATGAAACCCAGAGACACGCGAATCGCCCGATTACATCTCTGATAAGCTTTCCTTTAATGGATTCGATGTTATCGTTCGTCTCTTTACCTTTGGCGAACCTTTCGTTGAAAATAAAACAAAAAACTCGCTTCCATTGTCTGTAATTTTTTCTATATTTAGGGTACATTTTTAAACTTAGGTTTCCTAACAACCTTTCAGTCTTTATGGAAATCCGCAGACCTTCGGTGAGGGCTCAAAGTACAAAAAATGAGACGAATTGTGTTTCTCGATCAAAGATCGATCCATGTCGATAAATCATGATGGTATCGACATCCAAATACGTTGTCCGGGCGTAAGTAGGCAGCCAATCAGAACGAAACACCGATAGAATATAAAAATAACGACGCATCATTAGCCGAATAACAAGGAATTCCGAGTGGAGAGGCTTTTCAATTCTTTTTTGTACGATCCGACCCAGCGTAGGGGACCTAAATCTCGGCAAAGATATTCCGGGAACTCGTCGATCTTCAGGTGGATCGAAATCGACGAAAGAGTCACGACGGACCGGTAATTAAGAGTATCGGGCCAGTTCGATTGAATTAATAATAGATAATATTCCGTGCAGGCAGAAAGTGGCCCGCGTAATGGATCTCTTAATTATGTCGTTTTGTTTCGACGATTACGTGGGGGCCGTACGCCCACCAACGGAACGTCACCGAAATCGACGTGCGAACGATCCTAATTTATGAAAATATATTCACCGAGGACCGTCGAGTGGGCTGCCGTGCTTTCGATTAATTTTTAGGGTCGCTAACTCGAGTATGCGATCGGGGATCGACTTCGAAATCGACCGTTCGGCTGACGGGAACGTGAGACACGATTAATTTACTGTCGCGATTGAATCTTTCCCATTTTCGGACGCGAAATTTCTGAATATCATACTTGAGAATTCACACACTCGGCAGGGGATGTTGAACCCAATTTGAAATTATCCAACGAAGAATTAGAATATAATAGAATTCATATTTCAAACTTAAGCTGTGTAATTTAATTATATTAGATATTTTTGAACGATAGACGTTATTGGATTATAATCTAACCTTTATTTACTTCTGATTTAATTGTAAAAAGTTGGTTCGAATTAACAATATTTGTCAAACTTTTTAATCCTTCTGTAAATTACTCAGGGTCATATCCTTGACAATATATGTATCTCAACAAAATCATAAGTCTGGTGTTTCCTAAAGTAAATAATTTTCTGATCGGTTACGCCAATGATAGTCACACAGAATTGTTTAGCCTGGGTGAACACGATTCTAGATCCGGCATCTGAGACTTCTGATACTTTCAGGGATATCTAGTTTCGAACAGCACTCGAAACGATTCGATTATTAACGTATTTTCCTTTTGGAACTATTCAATATCGCTGGAATCGTGATATCGCGGTGATTTCAATGCCGGCATCGGGTATTACAAGTTCAAGCTTGCCCGGTGTTTTCACTAGACGTGTTAAACGGCCGTTTAATTCGAGAGCACGTACTGGTACGTGCACGGATTATATCGAGCGCATAATGTGAGCGTTTTAAGAGTCGGGAAATATCTCGGGCGCGTATATTGCCGCAGTTAGCTCGAACATGCTGAACGGTCCCGTTAATTTCACTAATTAAGTTAGCGACCGACCGCCCCTTTCGTCTTATACGCGTTATTTATACCTTTTTTTGTCTTTTCTCCTGTTCTTGTGCATCAATTTCTTAACTTTTTGTTTCTCCAGCGACTTCCTTCGACGCAGCTGTTACTTTTTGCGTTTCGTCTCGTTTCTCGGCCAACCTTTCGACGTTTTTCCTCGTTTTGCCGTTGAAAATCATTCCTCTTAGGTGAAACAAACGCAACGCCTCTTTTACTCGATTTTATGCCTCGTCGATGCCGTATCCGGTTTCACGGCTTCACGACGAGAAAGGATACATTTTCTTAATAAATGTTTATCCGACAGAATTCATAACTCATTGAAAACAGGACAAGGCGAACAGACAACCGGATGAACGATCGAGTTTTTGTAGACGAGTCCGATCGGTCGTCTGTCATCGATGTACCGTCTTTATTTCCAGAGCAATGTATTTCAATTAGTGAATAAGAATTACTGTTTGAACAGGTTTCCCCAGGGAAAATGGTATCATAGGAGAAGAATGTCCCATCATTCGTCTTATACCTGAAAGTTATTAAGCATTATACCTAGGTACGATAATTGACCTAGCCCATCGTCTATTTTACCTCTTAATTAATCCTAACCTAACCTATATGTGATGCCTAGGTACTCTAGTATATTGATAATATAAGTAATATTACAATTCGTTTCATAGGCACCTAAAAATAATTTAATTCATTTATTTCAATTGTAAGGAATCTCCAGTTTTCTGGAATATTTCAAAATCTTAGAACAATCGAGCTAAGGAATTCTTCTATTTGCGGATGACAATTTCTATGGCTCAGGAAAATCCTTAAACAAAAGCATCCATAGTATCGTTTCGAAATCAAGCCTGAAGGAACGAACGTTTTATCCGGGGAATCGAAGAAGCCCCAGGCACCAATTGTTGCCTGGATGAATGGAAACAAGCCACGTAACAAAGTGCCGGTTGATTCTTTGCTGCCTATAAATCATAGGTTGAATTCTGCCTTCTCGATTTTTTCCCACATTCAGGCTTTAATCCTTCGCGTTTAATCATGAGAAATCGCAGTGCGTGCAGTCTACCTGTTTCCTCAAACGCTGTCAGGTTCAATGGCGAACCACTCGTTGTATACCTATACCCCCGTGGTACCCGGTGCTTATGGTTTTTAAACGCCGGGATGACAAATACCGTGTATTTAACGATATTTATGCGAGCGGATCACGTCAGCTTCCGCTGACTGGACTATCCGGATTATCTTGTCCTAATGAAATATCGTCTTTGATATTATGTTACTCGGATTCACTGTGGAAATTAAGAGAGGACGCTGAGGAACGACCGTTTCGTGAATTAAGAAGTGTATTTTGTGAGTTGTGGTCGAATGATTAAAAGACTTGAAGAAGTACTGGGTACAAAAGTTAGCGTTCATGGTTTGAATGTAAGTGAACTCGAGTTGTGAGATAAAAGTATTTAGAAGTACTTTGATTAACTGGGGAAGGTTTTATTCTGGGCATGAATGGTTTCTGACATTTGTAACATGGATCGTTCGATCATTTCATTCTGTGAATGAATTATTTTTGGTTTGGTAGTAAAGTTTAAATGTTGCTGTATTAGGAACTGTGGTAATTTTGTTTAAATTACCAATGCTCAGGTTTCAAAGGATATAAATCCCAGATTTTATTCATTTTCAATTCAAAGATATTATTAATTACTTTTAGCTCTGAACTCTGATCATGTTTAGAATAAAATAAATTAAAACTAGGTAATATTATTTCAACTTTGTGTTGCTATATCAGCGATAATACCTTTTGTACGTCTTTCGTAATCGACTGCCTTTGGGAAAACGTTTATATACAGTGGGTGATCAAATTATTAGAGCCACGATCAAGCTTTATTTTAATTCGGTCAACTGGTGCTCGTGAAACGCTAGTAATCGACGCAATTTTTCTATGTGAACGAATACTATGAATAATTAATGTTTCTATTTCCGAGATTTTACCTGGAAAAAGGTCTTTACCTTTATAAATCATCAATATGCCGAACAATATAATTACTTACGAATACAATGATGTGAAAACACCACGACAACAATGACAACACTTATATAACCTATAAACTTCTTAAAAAACGAAACGGTAGTTCGAGTTTCTTAGGTAGCAATTGTCGACATTCACGCAAAATAACATTCACACGAGAGACAATGTCGCTGATAGTGTTGCCACCAGTGTATCAGAACTGTATAAGCATCATTACATCATAAAAAAATAATAAAAACTGTGTTTAACTGTGGTTTCATTTAAAAACTAATCGTTTTGATGTAAAATCGTCAATTTGTATGAGTGGCTCTAATAATTTGATCACCTACTGTACATCATTGATATCGAAAGTGTTCAATTGAAAAAAAAGAAATTTCAATAAAATTTATACACGTAGAATCATTTTTATAAAGATGATGTGATATAACAAAGTTTGAAAGGGTTAACACAGATCTCCAGCGAACGAGACAATCAACCCCGAAGCCGGACGAGCCGACAAGCGTTGAAACACAATCGCTCGAGCATCCTTACTGGAAGACACAGAAATCGAAACCTACCTCACGTGTTTGTCTGAAATTTGTTCAGTCAGCGCGTGGGCGCGTACCAAGGTTCTCGTGCTCTCGACTTTTTTTTGTCTTTCTTATTCATCGTGGACACATCAGAGAGCGTTCGCACAAGGTTGCGACGTCCGTTCTGCGGGTCGAGCATAAGTTATACGCGTATTATGCGGCTGCCGTGCAGCCGGCAGCATCACGAAACGGTAACACGAGAAACTGGACCCCTCTGCTTCTTCTTCTTCTTCTTCTTCTTGTACGCTCGCGTGCACGCTTGTGGGTGTAGGAAGTTGCGCTGCTACCTCGAAGACGGGACCGTTTCGTCGATTTCCACCGCGATAAAATCCGCTACCGCGCCACTGTTCCCTCGATCTTTTCTGTCGTCGTTGGCAAAAAACACGCCTAATCTTCGTAAAAATGTCCACGAACCGGTGAAACGAAACCAGCTATACCCCCGTCGTATCTGACGTCCATGGAATGGCCATTACACACCGTCTCCCTAATTTGGACCCACGAAACGGTTCTCCAGGTTCACCATTGTTCCTTGTAGTTACGAACGGCATGATAAGAGTGATGGGTTAGGGCAACAAAGGGATGATATTATCTTGGAATAAATGGTGACGTTTGTAATAATTGCAATTGTATTTTGATCCTTTAACGGCTGATGTAATTTCCATTGCATGGTTTATTACGTTTTGAACATAATCGAATATGGAAATTGGAGATGACCTAAGTCCAAAAGAATCTGAATTCTTTCTTCCATAAGACAAAACGTAGAAGTATGCAAAACCTACATCGAATAGTAATAATTTAACAGCTGAAATGTTCGATTCCCAAACACTTATTAATACGATTCCAACAGCAGGTGATTAACTGTTAGGAGCACGGCCAGTGGCTGGAAAGGATCCCACGATAGAATGTAAATTAATAGGTCCACGATAAAGCTTGGAAATGTTTAATGAAAAGACCATTAGTTTGATAGAGAGACGGTCGTTCAATAAAACACTGTCCTGACACAGGGGCCATTTATCTTCCATAGTTTTGTAACCTGTCTATGAGCACACTTACACGCGGACACGTGCGTGTCCCTCGATTAAACGGTTCAACGAATGATCGGATATTATCAGAAGCAAAAGAAACGTTTGGTTAATAGTATCAAATTGACTATTTAAATTTCACTTAGACGTAGTTCGCCGGCGATTCGTATGCTGATGAACATCCTCGTCGGTTTCTTGTACGATTATGAAATTTGGACGAAATTCTTTTCCGACAGCCTTAAGTAAACACGATGTTTTAAATTAATTTCAACACCCATTAAACAAATTAATTCTTCATCAGGGAGTTATATTTGTCTTTCACGGTTGTGTGTAGAAAGTAAACTTTTATGCGTCCATTTATAAAAAGTAGAATAGATATGGTACTCTGATTGAAGCTGGGCACTAAAATTTATAAAAGACACGGCTGTCTTTTACCCTGCTCAAATTTTGACCCTGAAACGCGTGTAAGAGTCGTTGTCTAAAATATGAATCCCAAATATCAGATATCTGATCAATCATCTTTCCCAAAGAAGGATTATTTTCATATCATACAGCAGTATCAATAGTTATTGTTCACCAACGTAGGTACAAAAGCTCCACCCAAGTGTTCTCCATCAGCACGGTCACAAAGTAAAGTCGAACGGTCGTAAAGGAAAAATAAATCTCAACCAGTTCAGCGATTGTCGCGTCCAGTTTGTACATTTACGCGTTATTCAGTCGACTCGTAGGCAAGATCGCGATGCACACGCTCGAAATAGCGCACTGGCTCGCATCCATTACCGCGTGTGCACGCCGCTAAAAGGTCCGTGTCTCCTTTTACAGCGGTATTCAGGGGGTTTACAACGTGGCAGGGTCCATGGGCAAACGCTACCGATGGACGGGGCCCGCAATAAATAGGCGGGCTGGTCGCGGTGACAGGACAATCCTTACCTACTACGACCACGTGGCCGAAGACCTGATCGTTCGCCACGTGGGAACAATTCCAACGGTGATGTCTGAACTGATGCCGGCACTCGCGAAGGCCCAGCTCCGCGCCCTCGCCCACAGCTGGCATCGCGTGAGGCGCTTTCCTGCACTGCTCTCGTTGACTCTTCGCCAGCCCGGGAATACGACCGCAAACGGCCGCGCCGACCACCACGGCACCGACCACTCTGCAATCAAATTCAATTTATAACGTTTCGTTCGAAATGTGAGCGATTAAAACGCTTGAACTACGGGAATCATTTGGAGCAATTACGTGGGGGGTCGATTTGAAAATTTTTAGAGGCGATTTGGAAATAATGTGTTCGTTACTTCGTCACCATCTAACTTGACGAACTCGATCATTAACCGATTTTGAAAAGGAGGAGGTTACTCAATTCGATCAGTATATATTTTTTGTTTTGTTTTAAATAATCTTGAAAAGTGACATAAAGGAGACTACGTAAATAATTGAAAGTTATCATCTTGAAGGTTCTGTAACGTTATATTATGCACGATGAACTAAGTTTGAATTAGTTTACTAGTTATGAGTAACATTTCAATTGGTCAAGTCAAGTAATATTTGTCATTTTTGAAAACGAAACGGTGCTAATTTAGCACCTTATCGAGACAGTCATAATGCTGGTTAATTACACCTGATATGGATAATGAGAATGCGTACAAGTGTACTGTAAAATCATTATTTTAATAGAAACACTGATAATTTATTGAATTTGTAACTATCAGGTGTCCAGGATATATAGAAAAGGAATTATAAGAAGAATCCATTTTTAACCAATTTGAAAATATTCTAAAAATTTTCAGAATATAATTAAACTACATTGTAATAAGTTATCTTAAACGTCCTTAATTCGTGTGATTAATGCCGGGAATTTCACAAACTTTGGAGAAATATTAAATACTTTCAAAGGACTAAAATAGATGATTTATTTTTATGCATAAAATTCCTCTATATTTTAGTTGCTTGTTTCGCCATAATTAACACATCGAAACGTTATTAATGTCATTCCTGTGAACGAATCTTAATAGAATATCGCTTATAAGTAGAGACATTTCTTTTAATTATAAAATCTCTACATATGTTTAAATCGGTTTTTAAACATTTTTCATTTTGATTTATTCCTTCCTCTAAAAAACCAACCAAAGAATCAATTAATCGATGTATCAACTATTTCATCGCTGTTACAACTTTAGATCACGTGCAAGATACATAAATCTCTTAATTCCTACACGATGAATGATCAAAAATAAAATTCATGATCTCCAACATTCATCACAAACTCGGAGCTGTATAAATTTCCTAAAGAATCTCCTTTGAGTAACCAATAATTTCTTCCTCTAGAACTTTAATAAATCAGTTTTCGAACGTGATGGTTTAAATGAATTCTTATAAGAACATTCTTTTTTTTACTTTTTAACATTCTTAACCATGTAAATAAGAAATCTGTTTTATTAGTTCGACATAACGGCCGCGTAAAATTTCTCAGGAAGAAAAGGGTTTGCGGAGTCTTGGTACAGAACGACATCGAAAGATCAAAGAACGTCGATTGGTAGTGTGTCCAGCTGATACATACTACGAATGAAATCTCGATAAATTCGAACGCACGAAAGTATGGAAGAGGCCCGACTCGTTCATTAGCAATTTAAGTTCCCTCGTTATCGTTGTCGTTGTATTACTTCGATTCCGGTGGTGCATCGTGCATGCGATACCTCGATCTTTTTATCACTCGTGCTGACCAAGCGTTTTGCTCCTTTGTGGATGGTTTTCTGACAACCAATTGCAAAAGCTCGCTAACTCGTTATCAAAATTTCACCGTAGCTCCAAGAATAATATTTAATTGGTACAATGTGATTTCAATTTTAATAAAATCCGGATGCGATGTGATATTTGAAAGAATATTTGGTACAATTTGGTTTAGTACCAAAGATTCGTATCAGAGACTTTTGTACATTGCATATTTTGCTATTTCTAACATTTTCTATTCTATTTAAAATTGGGTATGGTGAATTTCACCTAGTCAAAGTTGAAATGTACCAATCAAGGGTTAAGCATGTGAAATTTCACACTTCCGAATAGTTCATAGTCCATCGTAGTTCCAACATTATTTTTCTCCACCTGAGTTTAGAAGGTCTAAATTATAATTTTTTTATACTAAATATAAATTTGGTTATTATACACCAACCTTCTGACACAAGATTGACATTGGTATGTCGGGACAGGTGTACCAGGAACGATTAACTTCAAGATTTCTACGATTCCTCGTATTAGTAGACGTTTTCTATGGTACCTAACAATCACAGTTCCTGGATCGGTCGATCCTCTTACGGGTCTAATCTAATTTAACCGTCCGTCGAACCGAAATGTTTCACAGTGTATTATATAATCCGGGCGCACGTTTCGTATTAAAAGTTTTATGCCCATCCGTCATCCGGATGGGACCCTCGTTTCGACATCTTCACGAGACAAGCTGCGAGACACGATCATGGCATACTAAAAGCGATTACCTGCCGACAAGCTGAAACGCGATACTCTCAACCTCCTACTGGGTCCATTGCGTAATTTACATCCCATAAGTCAACCTTTTAATAGCGGTGAACCAGGGTTTTCGGAAAGCTTTGGACACACACGCGAAGGGATCCCTCGTGAATTCTCTCCGTACCGGTATGTGTCACGAATTTTCTTCAACAAATCACTCGCCTAGCACAGGCGTTCGAAGAATGTATTAAGATTACCCTACAGGGTGTTTCCAAAGTTATATTCGTCAAAGTTTCCGAGTATATTTTATAGTTCGATCAACTGCAGTTAGTTAGTCCAGTTTCTTCTAGTTTTATATCACTTATGTGACTGTTTTGATAATTTACTAATGTTAACTACGATTCCCAAAACTTGACGACAACAAACTTAAGCAACAAACTTACTTCAAGGGTAGTTTATCGAGCGATACGATCGGTTAAAGTCTGAAGGGATGATAACCTGGTAGGAGGGAGGGCGAAGAGGGATGAAGGAACGGACAGGTTGCATTTCTGAGAAGCATGAAATTGCGACGATTACGCCTCGTCCCCGAGGCGAGAGTTATTTGCATTGGAATGCATCGCGCCACTCGGTGGCCGAAACTAAACCACCGTGTGTGGAAGGACGATGTACAGGGTGTCCCAGAGAAACGCGAAGTTGTTCCAATGGCTGTGTACCATGCGAAAAAACGAGCCGAAGAGAAATCACCTCCGGGATACCATGTTCTCTCTCGTAAACGAGGAAGACGTTGACGCCCGCCGTGTTCCATGATTTTTGTTCGCTCGAAGACATAATCGCGTGGCTTCGTCCTGGTGAAGATGTTCCCCGTCAACGATCCTGACTCACGTATCTCCCGGACGTGTGAACGTTTCTTGTACCGTTGTTTCTCATTCTCTTTTGCACGATCTTTCACCTCTTTCGTTTTTATTTCCTTCGTACCGATAATGAGATTCTTCTTTTTTTGTTTCGTGGCTTTGATCCAAGAAGTGAAGGTACGATAGGAGGGTGGTTTGGTTAGGTTATGGTTGGTGATATTTTGCTTTTTTGGTAAAAGTATAGCTATACTTGACTGTAATTTTGCTTAAGTGTGAGTGTAATTAATTAGAACTTTGTTATTGGTGACTTGTTATGCTTGAAACTATATTACGAAAGACTTGCTATAATTGCAATTATATTTGTCTTATTGTACTTTTAACTGTACTGTAGTTGACTCACTGTAGTTGGCTTACTATAGTTGTAACTATGTTATAGTTGACTTATTATACTTGTAAATATTTTCCTAACCTCTTCATGTATTGACTAGCTATACTTACAGGTAATACTAGGCAAGTGCCATACGGCGATTTTCCTGAAATTTGGCATACAAGTAGTACATGGAGAACTATAGAAATCAGCCTTATCGAGTTTGGGGGTAAGTTCGACTATTGTACGAAATCAGGTAACTATGGGCTTTTGGGGTTGTTGATAACGAATCTGAAGTCCGTTTTTAAGAATGCAAAATGGCGGATCCAATATAGCGGTCGCATTTTTTTAAAGTTTTACACCCTGTCAAAAAGTGTGAAAATTGCAAAAAAGTAAGAAATCAGAATAACTTTGAGGCGAATTTGTAGTAAAAAGGTCCTAATCGAATACTACCACTATCCCTACAAGTAGTGATGCATCTAAAAATCAATCCCCCCTTAGCGTTACTCAGGATGAACGACGTGGACGTGATAAAATCGATAAGGGTGATTTCTATTCTTCAAATAGCTTTCGGGCCATGCACTACTTGTATGCCAACAGGAAAATCGCCGTATGACACTTCCCTAGTGTTACTTGTTAGTATTTTGCTTAAGTACACCTAATATCTATATCTAACTATACCTTACATTTGCATGAACGTAAAACCACACCTCGACAGAATTTAACAGGTATGATACAATTTAAAAGACACGTTCGATTAATTTCTTACAATTTAAAGAACCCTTGCTCCACTTATGTAGTTCATTAATATTAGCACTTCACTTTTATTAATTGCAAACGAACAAGAACAAGATACAGTTGTAAGATGGGAAACCGTCGAGTAAAGTTAACGGGGGTACAAGAGCGTGAAAAGCTGTACGCTCATGGTTTATTGCACGTTCATTACGTCATTCATTATCCCTAATTAGTAACGCTTAATGTTACGGCGCCCTTCAGGGCACGTCTTCAACCGACGAGTCACGCTGATACTAATTATTCATTTGTCTTGTCCGCGAACCGAGTAATTACGGTCAGCTCTAACGCAATTACTTCACGCAACTTGGAAGCATTCAAGTTGCTGTTCAAGATAAATATCCATGAAAAGCTCGTAGCATAAAATATAAATATATTCTAACGCTTCGTGGTCCTATTTCTTCACAATAGAGCTTTAGTGTAAATCGTAGTAATAAGTTATACTAATTTGGTTAATGAATATTTAAAGGATTGATATGTTACTGTAATTATTATAAACTTGATTTCCGAGTAAGTAAAGAAATTCATGAAAGGAATTTCATTTTGAAATATAATTCTGAGTATAATTAAGGTTTCAAGATATTATCCCTGGTTACATTAAAATATACTGTCGAGTACCATAGGCTTCTCTAGGGAAAATGATGATATAGGGGAAGGAGGCCCTCTACTCATCCTGTACTTAAAAGTTACCAGACACGATAATTAGCCTAATTCATACCTAACCTAGGTATAATTTTTGCTAACCTTCTAGTATTATAGTGAACATTAAGAATACTTTTCCCTAAGGTTATTTTCCCTAGGGTAACCTACGGTACTCTCCGGTGTACATTCCCCTTGTAAGAATGAATTATAAAGCAAGTAGGAATGTTCTTGGAATCATCGTGGATCGAATTAGAGTTTCACGGTATCCTTTTAAGAGATCGTCGCTAAAAGCAAGATTCCTCTCGCAACAGATGCTGTGACACAGATTTCGCATCTCGAATGCTCTTTCAAAGAATTTCCATGCCGGTGTTCCGCTGTTTTAGTATGCCGATCGGGTAACCGAGAACAACGTGCTCGTGTGCATGCTCTCGAAGCCAGTACCTACGTGGCCATTAACGCGTAATATATAACATTACGCCCCGCTCATACGGGGGCTAATGACGCATTATTTGCAACGGGCCAGTTCAGCACCCGTGGCCCTAATGTCTTTAAACGCCGCTGTACTACGATTTTTAACACTTTCAGATTCGTTCCAATCCATTTTTGTTATTTATAAATCAGGGGAATTTCGAATCCCTCATGAGTACAAAGTTTTGCTCTAATCATGATATAAAGGGATGAAAGTCTGATTGTATCTTGTTTCCATTATTTTTGCTTTATTTGATAAATTATTGATAATTATACGAACTGTCTTTATTTCAATAAATTTTCTTTATTTCCAGATTGCTATCGTCTACGATTACTTGGAAATGGAAAGCCGCACGTGAATCTTTGGGTGAGTAGACAAGAATAAAAATTCATTACCATCTTTATTCAATGTATTCGAGCATCGTTTATGACCCACACGTTGCAATATCGGCGATTGTTTCTCTTTTCTTCGTTACATCCAAATTATATTGAAAGTTAAACCCCTATTAACCGGCTTCCCTTGGCTGTGACTCGTTTGTAATTTGTGATCGTAAAACCCGGATCGGAGGATCTTGATATGATTTATATTTAAATCAGCTTTACGTGTTCCGTGAAATTCAATGGTCGACGGAAAGTGAAGCGGACCAAACGCGTAAATAGGATAAGTGCAGGCTGGTGTAAACAGGGGTGGCGCTCTAGGCCGATCTGTACCCTTATTTATCGTAATTATCCACGATTATCGAAATTATTATGGTCTCATAAGCGAGCTACACTTCGTGATACAGAATTTCTTCAGAATCTCGATACTCGCTTTGCGTGTAAGATTAGAATCGCAAGAAACTTTTGCAAGTTTTTCTAAAAATTTCAGAAACTTTGTTAAGAAGATAATTTTCATTTAATCTGTTACAAATGAAGATGTTAGCTTTTATTTTCCAACATTTCAGTCTTAGATCCTGAGGATCCTTATCAGAGACGTTGATTGTTGTATAAATATCTCCTGAATTTCTTACAATAAAATCAGAAACCGCAATAATCAATAAGGACAGTATTTAGTATTTCCAATAGTATAAATTTTTAAAAGTCTCTCCTCTAAAATTTACATTTCTTGTGAGATATCGGTAACAAACAGCGACATGCAATTAATTTTCTTGACGCAAAGTTAACAATAAGAAAATAGAAAAAATAGCAAAGGTAAAGATACCATATTTTAGATCCTCGTTCACCATGGACGTTTAAAGTTTGCTACGCTAACAATGTTTGAATTTATAAAATGCTAAGCTGTTTCTGAACGGTGTGGTCGACGCATTAATCTTCCTTAACCATGCCCCGTTCGCCGTTACCATGTTGCTTCGATCGAATTTTCAAGGAAGCTTGTCGTTCGTATCGAGACCTACATACGTGCATCGATTGCGAGCAATGGACCTAAGATACGGTGGAATAGCAAAATACACGTATGTACCAGGTTCTCTCGATGATATCTCGATAGTTGGTACCATTGGGTGACGCTATGGGAATTCTCCTGGAATAGTCCTGAATGTTACCCGGTTCACTAGCGAGAAAGTATTTGCATGCTAACACGTGTAAAAACGAAAGATCTGAATCTCGTTACCGGCGAGATTTCTAGAATTCTGTGTTCCGTGGTTCTGTTTCCAGGAGAATGCCATCGCAAAGATTCTATCGACGCTTTATGTCAACGTGAACGTTTGTTTAAGATGAGATTCAATGTTCTGAAGTGGGGTGGCTGAGCTGAATTTATTTCAATTGTGCGGATTCTTGTATAATAGTATTTCAATTAGACTGATTTGTATCGTAACGCTATTATTTGTTCGAATACAAAGAATTTTATTCCTGAATTCGAGGGCATTCTTCTTTTTAATATAAAAACTTATGTTTTAATATTATTTGTTATATTTATTTGATTTGTAAATTTGTTGATGTTAATTTTATTTTATGTTATATTTATTCAGAAGAGTTATTTTAGAATTCTAAATAGTAATATCATTTCTGTTGCCAATAATTTTATATTGTAATATTTATCGATATTTGCTAAATTTATTGAAAGAATTTTATTTTATTTATTTTATACTTCGATATGATTAACACTGGAATTACCGACGTTTTCTTTACACTAAGTAAAGAATGAAATATACATATTAGCATATGCAATAAGTCTTGATTCTCATAATAAAAATTAATGCACATTTTAATAAAAGCATTTTGATTGTTTTGACCGGTTCGGTTAGTTCTAGTGTTAACTAACATTTAATTTAATACATTTTCTTTTTTATTAATATAGAGAAAATCCGAAATAACTTCAGTTTAATATAACGAAAAAAGTGGTCCAATGCATTATCTGCCATTACAGGATGCCGTCGCTACGTATAATTCAATGTGAAAATCGGCAATCATAAAGTTTCCTTCGTATAACGTATTATTTATATAAATACACGTTACAGAACGATCGTGATCTCTAGAATTATTGGATAAAAATAATTGATAACAAAGCCCGTGGTGCTTGCAATGATAATTGATTAAGCAGTCCTTTGAACTGGAAATTGTTAGATGATAATAATTATTGTAACTTCTGGTGCTGTGCAATCGGATGTAATAAATAACACCGCCGCTACTTTTATTACAGAACTCGAGAATCTACCAACACTCGATTATATTCTATTTGAAAGTTTGAAGATTGTTTAAATAACATCCATCTGGATAGTTCAGAATTTTATGTGATAGTTTGAAATTTTATAAACGTAGCGTTCTGTTTAAAAGGTACTTGTTAGTAATCCTAATTAACAATTCTTCCATTTGCTTAATCAGAAATTATATGGATAATAGAAGCAAGGAAATAGTATAAAAATAATACACGAAACACTACGATGCTGAAATCTTCAACAATTTGGTGTTAAAAGTCTCAGAAGTTACAACTTATAGGAAAAAGATATTTCACTTTTATATTTTATTGCATTCTGCTCTTCAGAAGAAAGTAGTAGTCAATGTTTAGATCCTAGTAGGATAATTAACAGCAAAGTTTATATGGCCATTTTGTCATAATTTTATTTTTTCAAACCTTGCCAGACATCTCATGTGTTACAATTTCAAGCTGCGATCTCTTACATCGTGCCCATTCCAAAGGAATAGAGATCGCGGAACGAGCAGCGACTTTGTTAATCACAGCATTCGATTCAGTGTATTGATATAATCTGGCATCGAAACGTTTTGTGGGTTCGTTGTAATGGAACGTGGGTTGAACATCGAAACAACAAATTCCTGGTAATTGCCAGGGACATGGAAAGAGTTTGTAAAACGTGTACCGTCGTAGAATGTAAGTTTTGTGCCTATGCATAACCATGACGATAGAACGAACTGATAAATTGTATCGTAAATAACAGAAATTAGCAAAGGCTTATCGCATCGATTGGAAATTTCTGTGGCGGAACTTTGTCGATATTCGTAATCGAAACGATGGCGAAATAACACGTTTATGAATTTTGATGAGTTTTCTGTGGATATACATTTTTAAAACGGTTAAAGATACATTTTCTCGAGGAATTTATATAGTTTCATTTTGTTGAATTCAAATATAATTTATGTCATTTGTTTCCAGGATGTATAAATTTCACATAACTGACTATAATATTTCATAGTTACCAATTGCTTTTTTGATTTTAATCGACAAGTTGTGCTTTTATACAGGTATTGGAATAGTATAGTATGTTCTAATATAGAATATATACAGCAGTATACTAATATACTACTATAATATAGCATAGTATACTATAAGCTATATTACACTAGAATGTAGTGTAATATAATATATGCTGTATAAAATATCATATATTTTATAGCACGTATTAATATTTCCTTCGAGTTGTTTTCTTTTCATTTTCAAAAGATAGATTTAAAGTTGAAGGGAAAAAATAGAAAAGTATCCCTCTGAAATTCGCGTTACCATTTTCACGACGGGACGTTTTGTCATTGTCGTCGTGCAAACCGGTTAGCATTCTAACAGCTAACCTATGCATCATCCCCTTATCTAGTTCGCAGATTCACGACTCGCGATTTCTGCTTCGAGATACCTAACTGAACCTTATACGCGTGCAATAGCACGGAAATCGCACGAGGATTCGACGATATTCAGAAAGATTCGTGTTTCTGTCAACGAGTGTCATTGAACTCTTTCCCTAAGAGGAGATAAAATTCTTGCAGGTTATCGCATCAATTTGAGCAATTTACATCGTAGATTTTAATAACAGAAACCTCACAGTTTAATCTCTATTAAATGAGTTATGATAAGAAAATATCCATTTATCTCATTAGTAAACAATTATTTACATAATTTAACCTTTTGGGCCGTAATAGCTCGAAGAGATTTAATGTGTGACCCTTTAATCAAAGAAATATTTACTAACCCTTGAATTAAAGGATTAACACATCAAAACCAAAAGTCATTTAAACAAACATTTTTTATCGAATATTTTGTAAAATAAATGTTTCGTCGGTCTGTAAAATCGTAAGTCGCCACTGGATGGTTAAAGTGTTAAACAGTCGTAAAAGATCTGTCTCGATTGCGTTATCAGGTGTCGAAACGTATACTTGTTGCCCCGGTTACTTCATCCCTTCATCTCGATCTCTATAATCCACACCACCTTTGTACGACGGTACAACAAAGAAGGGAAATGCTCGTGAGATTCATTGTTCCAGGTCCGGTGCGACGTAAAAGTGCACATAAAAGCAAGATCTACAACGTACAGGTGTACCGGGCAATAACTGGTGCACAGGTATTCAGACTATCCGGCCGTGACGCCGTCGGTAAATTTACTATCCCTGAGAAGACTTCTTATCTCGTGTTACTTTATTGCCGCTTATCGTTGCGGTCGATTTCATTCCACAAGCATCGTTCTGATCCCCGAACCACCATATTTTCCGTTCATCCTGTATGTTGTTCGATGACTTTCTGGAAATTCCTAGGGAAACGTTATTCTACCTTCGAGGCGAATTTGTTATTGCACGTGTAGCGTCGGGCATCGTAGGCTTTCCTAGAGATAATATGCGATGTAGGAGAAGAAAATTCTACCATTTGTCTAGTATCATTTTACTAATGTTATTAATATTCGAGAATTACCGGATTAAATTAATCATGACGAGAATTTGGTTTATAGTAATTATTTCGAAGGTAGTTGATAAATTTAGTGATTACTAATTCAGTAATTATTTAATTTATTTAGTGATTTAGTAATCTGGTAACCTAGTGATATAATAATCTACTGATTTAGTAATCTAATGATCTAACAATACGGTAATATAGTAATCTAGTAATTTAGTAATGAACAATGAGCTAGGCTAGGCTAATTATCATACCTAGGTATAATGGCTGGTAACTTTTGAGTATAAGATAAGGGGTAGGACTTCCTTTCCATATATCGCCATTTTCCCTAGGAAAACCTATCATAGCGAAGAGTATACATATGATACGTAACATGTAACCAGCATGTATCTAAGTATTTAAGTGTCGAAAGTATCAAACGGATATCAACACTTTCGTGCAAGTATTAAACGTCATCGTTATAATTGCTAGCCAAGGATAACTCGTTTCGCAAGCAACAAAAATCCTTGCAGTCGGTAAACATTTTTCCCAGATCGGAGGATCTCGGTGTTCCATTCAAGAATCCGTTATCCAGCGACGAAATCTTTCAGACGTCGTCTCGTTGCGTCGTGACGCGAAGATGTTTCGGTCCTCCTCGTTCTAGAGATTTTTAACTGGACGGCCCGTGGCGAATGGATTTCTGGCTTTCGATACACCATGACTAATCGTGGAAGGTGTTCACGGACGTTCTTGGGATAGGTCCCGACAGGACGTGCGGCGTCGTTTCCATCGCCGTACGATGCTCCCTACCGCGATTATATTCGGAAAACCCCTTTCGCTCTGGTTACGATGGGCCTTTTCGATTCGACACGCCCAGTTTCAGTCGACGAGCAGGATCAAAACGCATCTCGGGGAGTTTGATCTGGCTGAAAAGACGATCGTGGAACACTTTCGGTCGAGTCATTGACGATTCATCGATAATCGATCCTCTCCTGTGGGGCCGTTTATCCCGTACCGTGACACAACCATGCTTCGTTTCCATTAGCCTGATCAATGATGTAATTGTTTCATTTCCTTTTTCATCTTGTTAGCTTGTTCCCTTTATTTTCTGTCCACGTTAGATCCTCAACAATAACCAAGTATAACTGAACTGTTGCATGTCTTTTTCTTTCTTTTTACTAATTAACCCCTTGCCGTGCCATTATTTCGGTAGGTGCGTTAGACACTGATAGATATTTCTTGCTGCAGTATTAAAACAAAGCAGGAAAATTGAAATGTTACATGCAATTCTTGTTTAACAATAGAATTATACTTAAAAGTCAACTATACTGATAGTACGAGTCAGATTTGTAACATTTGAGCTGCAAAGTGCGTCACGAATCAGACTCGTCACAGCACGGGAAAGGGTTAATCAAATAAATACGAAAAAGTTTGCAAACGTTTCAACTCTTGATGAAGACCTAATTAAGTTTTATGACAAGTTAACCTCCGAATGGCGGAGCTGGGTCAATCGTAATCCGAACCTGTGACACGTATTTAAAGAAATTTAATGAAATTAAATTAAAGATATTTAAAGAAATATTAGAAAATCTAAAGAATGGGGTAAATTAAATTTAGTTTATCACTGTTTTAACAGTCCGTCGTCCGAGAGTTAAATTATCGAATTAATTTCATATTCTTGAAGGTTTCTGTTTGCAAATTTCGATTCCGACCCTTTCTCCATCTCAAAACGGTTCTAAAAATCCCCAAAGCTCGACACAATTAAGCGAATACAGATTCAGATTTTACTGAAATTTCGTTCTAACGAAAGATAAAATTCTGGAACTCCGAAGCTGTCTCTGCCAACGCTGATAAAAAGAAGCAAACTTAACTTGACACTGAGTCCAGGCTTTCAGCTCTCGATGCAGGGGAGACGGGATTCAATAAACCGGATCGTAAATACGAGAATTAGATACGAATTGATACAGTTTGCACGCGTGCAAGGTACCTGCGGGGCTGTTCACTAAATAACAACGGTGCTCTCGGTGGGAACGGGCCGGCCCACGTTATGCATCACGCACACGGGGACCACTTAGTAGGTCCTTAATCCTTATCTATGCGTATCGAGCGTATGCAATGCAAAGTGGACACGCATATTGACCGGTCGAGAAGGAATCAGTCGACTTATCGGGACGAGATAATGTGTCCCAACGGGAACCGATCGAAAAAGCACGTGCCGCGACACACGCTCGTTTCCTTTGTGCCACGATTTTTATTTCTTTCATTCCGAACGTGTCCCGTTTAATTTCCACCCCGCCCGGTCCGACAGCGATGGATGCTCGCGTGGGTGCCCGCGATCGTCGTGTGCGATCGTCGCTTTACGAGCCTGTAAGCTGGACTTATTGGCCGGTGGGTGTTCGCGTGTGATTTTCGTGTTACTTTGTGTTAATAGTTTCCGGGACAAAGGACTCGAAAGTGTGATGATCCTTCTCGTTAATCGATTAGCGTGAATTAGGTTTCGTCGACTGTCACAGCGGAGAAGGTACTGTGTAGATAGACATTCTGTAATTGATATTTTTAGGTAGATTAAGCTTTACCTTTGATAGATTGTATAAATAATTAATTTTCATATTTGTCTTGATTACTTATATACTTTTTCTTAAACTAAACCTTCCATCAGGGCCTGTCCTAGCGGTCACGTCGTCCCGGACTAAAAGACAAATTGCCGCCCCTTAAGAATATATTGTATATACATTTTTTAAATAAAGGTACATATTTTTTATTTTGAATAAAAATCAAATATATGCATGGTCAAACGAGTTCAAGCAGCGTCCTTTACAAATTCTGCGTTAATTTTTCAATAATAGGCTAAATATTTTTAGCTTTTAGACATAAACAATGTAAATTTTTAGCGAACGAAAAAATTGATGTGTGAAATTGTCTATTAATTGAGTATTTAACACATCAATATTTTTCTTAGCGCCCTTGGAGCGGGCGCTGCTTCCATTCTTATCTTATTTAGCGATTTTATAAAAATGAAAATAATATTGTGATGAAACATTACCGAAAATCTCTTCCCCGATTAAGCTTCAAACAGCGTACCGATCGCCAGTATAAGATATCACCAATTTAAATTCAATAAATATTACTTCTCTAATATACGAAAATCTTTTGTCAAGGAATTCGAGGGTCTAATTTTAGTCGAAATACCCTCGCATTGATAGATTGTGGCACGATGGACCCAGCGTTCGTCCTTCTAAGGTTAATACACTCGTCCCAACCATTATACATGTATCCAGCCGGTATACGATTGCCTAGAACGCGTCAATTAAGAATTTCCAATTAACGGCGCCTCGTTGAACCGGCAATTAGCCGAGGAACGCGAGCATCCACGACCATCGTGGTGCATCGATGCAAATGACCAACCCGAAGGACACTCGCCGTGTACTCGAACGAATTAACAAAAATCGAATTTATCATCGACCAGTCGAACGCGTTGATCGTGAACATCGGGGGCATGGATGCAGAAGGAGAAAAAGAAAAAAAATACACCTTATTGTATCGTAACAGGATCCTCGAGCCCTCGATCGTCCTTTGGCTCGTTCGTACTCCGAGCATCCGCCATCAGCAGGTTAATTTCATTCGTATTCAATGCTAATGGAAGGTGAAGTGCTCGTGATTCTTCGTACGTCGTTCAACCTACACCTATGCCACGTCTGTGTTGATCGAAGACGAAACACAGGACGTTTCCTGTCTTTTCCAGGATCTTCGAGGACCGACAGTTTCGTTATTTATGCGACGGATCGTCTGGGAATGAGAGAAACTTGTCGAACGTCCACGTTACGATCCTCGACAAATTTCGACCACGAGTAGTCGAGTTATTACGGGTCAGAACGGTTTGTAGACGGGGCACCGTAGGGACAACGAAGGACTCTTCAGCGTGTCCGGCCGCTAATTAAAAGGAACCAACGAGTCGGCTTGAGGGAGGAGATAAGATCGGCGTTGACGCGACGGAAAGGAAAACCCCGTCGGTTTCGCTCGCTTTCTCGACGGCAGGTGAGATATTTTGCACCGGAGCCGGGGTTGTCACCATCTCTTCTAGGGGTCTATTAGTCACGGTTACGGCAGGCCCCGACGATTCGAAAGAGATTCCACGATGAGATACGATTAATTTCCCAAGCCTAATTGGTGAAATATCGATTGTTCGATTCGCTGCGGTCGCCAAACTGTCATTTGATGTTCCGCTTTTTAGAAAGCATCGGAATTCTTTGCTGTTTCTTTGGATCTGATTATATAGTTTGATTTGGTGGTGAAGGTTTCGTAAACTGTTCCAGTTTTGAAAGGCTTTTTGTTTTAACATCACTAAATTTTTAATTTTTCATTATGAATTCATGATTGTCGTGATTCGACATTACTTCTTTTTTGTGATAGTTTATTTTAACAGACAGATGATTTTCTTCTAGATCATTTCATTATTTGGAAATCAATTGACAAAAGATAATTTGTCATTTTATTTTTTAAAAATTCTTTTATTCTCATTTCAGTAATTATTGTAATTTAGATTCACAATCTCCGATATCAAATTATTACTTATTTTATTCAAATGAAGTACGTCAAATAAAAAATTATTTGGAAGTAATATATTTGATCGAAACACAAAATCAAATCACTGTGCTTTATTTCTTTTGTAGAATAAGAATTACTAAAATTATATTCGAAATAATTCATTGTTTGTTATCTTGTTTCAAATAAAAAACTGCCAAATCTTGGTTAATAATAAATGGAACAAAGGATGAAAACAATGGAAAGGATTGAAAAGTCAAGAATAGTTTGAAAGTGATGGTCCATGATGGTAGCGACTGGTTTTAACGAAAGGAAGGAGTATAAATTCGCGATATTATCTGGGCGCAAAGGTATAATATATCCTTCATTCCGTGGAACTGGGAGCACGGATTCCCACGCGTACCGACCTGCTCGTCCAATTTCGAAATTTCGGGGTCGACCGGGTTAAATGTTAACACGGGAATTATGCTAATTTTTGGCAGCGACCAAGCATTGGGACATTCGTCATCCGCCGCGGGCCGCCGGTTTTCTGCTCGCTTTTTGCGCGCCACGATTATACGAACGAAAGCTGGCCCATCGTCGAACAGGCACATGTATTTGAAAGTCTAATTCCCCCTCCCCCCTTTTTCTTCTTTATTATCGTTATTTCTGGACGAAGAGTTGTTCGATGTCATCCTCCGATTTTGCTACTTCGCTGACGCGTTTTGTAAATCGCAAGTTTCTTTTCTTCCTTTCGGATGGACAGTTGCATCGTTTCTTTCTGTTGATTTCGAAAACATATACATTGAGATGAGTTGTATCATTGGAACGAATATCACATTATAAATTTTTCGATTACATTTTCTGTGTATCTGAAAGGTGCAATTGCATTTTCTTTTTAGCTGCAATTTTATATCTTTTGTTGAACTGATCGATACAATGTTCCATTTTGTTCAAGGAAGATACTAGGATAGTGATGTTTCAAAATTGTCAGTTCAATAGTTGTAACTATTCCGAGATACTATGAAAACCGATTGATAAACCTTCGATTATTATTATTTCACATCACGGTTGAAATATTGAAAGTTAGGTGATAACATCGAGTTATAAAGTAATAATGCTTATTTGTTCATTTTAGAATGGAAGGTGTTAATTAGATCCTATTAAACTAATTACTACTGATTACACACAATGTCCATTCAGTTATTCAGCCTACCTAAGAATCAGTATAAATTCGTATAAATTGAATTAACTCTGATCCACGTGTGACCATCGAACGGGTTAAAAAATCTCGACGTTGACGTTATTAAAGTAAGAGGAATCGTACTTAAAATCCGCCCACGGGTCCTTTAAGTCCCTCTAATCGGCAACAAAAAGAGCATCGTATCCGTACGATGGAATAGAGAAATTCCACAAAAGACTAACAACACTCTCGTATCGTGGATTTGAAAGAGGGAAGGATACGAGTTGTTGCGAGCGTTCGCCAGAAATTCATAACTTAGCATCAACCGTACGAAAGAGGGTTAATCGGTAAAAATACGAGACGAGCTTTGTCACCTCGGAGGCCCCGTAGCTGAAATATATAATTCCGTGAATTAATACGGGAACGGGTTTGGAAATTTACGTCGAAAATCGCGTGTACAATAATGAAGGCCACGCCTTCGAACGCCTGGCTTCAACCGATCTATAAATTATGACACTTTAGATGGAGAACTTTTCTAGGGTGTCTTCGCGAGTCATCTCTTGTTCCGATTTTAATTAAGAGGGTTAATCGTGGATCCTTGGTCAGACAGAGACGTTCGTAAAAATATATTTTTGAATTCCTTTACGAGTGTTTGAAAGCTTTCCTTGCAGCTTATTCAGTAACACGTTTGTACGATAACTCAAATAATGAAGTTCGTGTAAATTATTTATATATACCATAGAAAACAAAATAATTACCTCATTTTATATTTATATTGTATTAACATTGTTATAAAAAGAAATTTTATTTTATAATAACTCCTTTTTTAATTTCGTAACTCTTGGAATGGGTGGTTGTCCCAACTTCACCATCCGCCACTGCTTGAAATATTATTTTGCTAATTGACAATTTCAAAATATTATTTTTGGAAAAATTAATTCGTTTAAGGGTTAATTACCATACTTCGAAACTCAACTAGTATTGTTCTATAACTCTTATTTTTGTGGTTTATTCTATAATTTAAGCTTCCCATTCCAAACCTCGCATGTTTAATACGATATTAATATAATATAGTATAAAATCCTCTCCATTTTCTTTTTCTTAATTATTCGATTATTAAAAATTCTTATGAAAGCAACAAAAAAAATATAAAATAATCTCCAGAAACTGAAATTTTTACAAAATATTAATCGCCCACAATGAAACGGCAGGATGTCGTAGGTGGTCGTAATTTTGTAGTCCCAAAAATTGGTCCTTGAGAGCGATTATCGTCGATATTAATTCTCATGCATCGAGAAATCTACATATCCATCCCAAAAATATAGCCGCTGATTTTTAATCCTAATATACGATCCTCAATTTTCATTCTGATCAATTTGCAAAATGAGAAACGCAAAAATCTTTTCGAACGAGGGGAGAATTCATGTTTGGACAGGGAACGATACGATCATGATTTATCGTTCGGTTTAAAATGCAAGTAAATCGTGCAACTTCTGTCCGGTTCGGAGCAACGTATAAATAGGGAACCAGAAGGAAACGCGGATCGAATC
Organism: Stelis phaeoptera; assembly: GCA_943735885.1. Classification (NCBI taxonomy): domain Eukaryota; kingdom Metazoa; phylum Arthropoda; class Insecta; order Hymenoptera; family Megachilidae; genus Stelis; species Stelis phaeoptera. The sequence goes on along the minus strand of OX030939.1, from coordinate 3,447,874 downwards.
CATTTGGATGGTTCGAGGAGGGTCTCGTTGTGCATTGAAAGTGATTCATGAGGATTATGCGAAATTAGACACGGATTTCACGCGAATACATTTCTTTCGCGATGCAAACAAGATGAAAAGAAAACAAGCTAAACGTTGTATAAATAGTCGCACAAACGGGGTTGTTTTCTGAGGCAAAAATAAACCTAATTGTAAGATAGGAAATAAATAATTTCATTTTCAGGACCATTGACGTCCAATAATATTAATTAATCAAAGGAACACTGAAAGTTTAAATAAATTGACAAAACACATTATGTCCCAAATTATCACTCATTCAGGAATATAAAATATCATACAACTACGGGTTAGATATAAAACACTTCCAAATAAAATATCAGACTACCGGTCCAAAATTTGAAATACAAAATTTTACGATGTCTCGTTAGTATCTCAGAATTTTAATAAAAACATACTTCAGCTTAAAAAATTTCCAAGCTTTTTTATATATATTTAAATCGGAGGATGAGCTTCTTATATTTTTGTATTTTTTATATATTTATTTTTATGTTTAAAATCAAAAGAAATATAAGGGCTTCGAAAAGGAAGATTAAAACAACGATACAAGTTTAACAAGTGCTGTTTCCTTCCATGGGCGTTTCGACGACCACAAGTGGGGGTGGATGGATAAGTGGGTGGTGTCGAGGGGATGAGGGGAGGCAGCGATTCAATTTATGCCCCGACAATGCGGCTTTGTCTCGCCAAATTATCATACATGAACCTACATGCATAATCTGTGCAGCGGTTCATTATCATATCATAGACGCGCATTAAAAATACCGGTTCCCTACCCCTTCCTCCTCAATATCAACGCGAGAGGCGCCTGTATTTATATGATCGATACAAGAACTTTGTCTGCACCGTTGACCCTTTCGTTATGGTCTGTGAAAATGGTCAGAAAGGGTGATCATTGTACCAAAGACCTAATCAGAAATTTGTAGTTTGTCGGAAATGATGTCTATGTTGATTCATCAGATTTATTACTTCTTAATTCTACGAGTAAAGTAATTTTATCATAATATTTATTTTCATGACTGTTTGTCTATTTTTATCGCCATTTGAAAATCTTTATCAAGCCTGTTGTCTTCAGGTATTAGCGGTGGTAGTTACGATATGCCATAAACGGGCCATGGATATGAACTACAATTTGCACACTTACGTGTTCCAAACGTTTATATCAGTTTCTTACATACAGTACTGTGCAAAAGTCTTAGGCCACCGTATGAAATTTGTTTCATATTTGAATCTATCCCCTCCCATCATCCCCTCGACACCACCCACCTATCCGTCCACCCCCACTTGTGGTCGTCGAAACGCCTATGGAAGAAAACAGCACTTGCTGAATCTATGTCAATGATACTTATTTTTTATCATGCTGTGTATTTTGATAATGATCTCAAACATAGCGCGCGAATTGTGAAAAGTTATTTGACAGATTTAGAAGATAAAGAAACATTAAAAATTATGATCTGGCTACCTCAAACTCCGGATCAAAATATTATTGCACATGTTTGGGATCATTTGGTCCCAGGTGTTGCAAATAGAATGGCAAAGAATTCCAATGGAAATAATTAATAGATTATACGAAAGCTGTATAAAAAGAATTGATGGAAGCCACACTAAATATTGAGGTCTTAACCAAAATAACAGAATTACATTCTATAATTTGTACACTGTATAATAACATACATGCTCAACTTAACCGTGTGTTCGTATTTCAACTATCACAGACGTGAAATTGTAACGTAATGTAAGCGGCCCAAGACTTTTGCACAGTACGAGCACCAAGACTTAAGCGCATCAATATCCACAGTCCAATAATAAAGGAAACTCGTCAAGATTTTCACCATCAATCAATCGATCAGTCAGTCCTCTGATAATTGCAAAATCGACGGACAGTATCAACTCTATTCGGCGCATAAATCATCCACAATTTGCAAACCATACGAATGACGGTGATTGTTTTTCAACCCTGAAGATTGCCAAATCTCTCGTTAACTAGTTTCCATCAGGCTTTTTAATTACAGAGTCGCGCGACGTGCGCGCGGGGGATCATTAATCATCGGACGAATTGCCACATAGGCTGGAACGCAGAAGCATAATGTTAACAAGTTGCAGTTTAATGTTTCATTACGTGGCTCGCACGCGATCAGGCGTCCCCTTCACAACCTATTAACTTCTTTCCTCGTGGTCGCGCAAAACGAAACGTTTCAGGACACGTTGCTCAGGTAAATTTCTATTAAACAACAACACCCGGGTCAAGATAATTACCCGCGTCGGCGGTGTGCAAACAAGATAAATTAAATCCCGAACGATCGATCATACCTGATCGTGAAATGTCGTGGAAAGTATGCGAATCTTGCTTAGACTCTTGGTACATGAACACACGTGGGTTAATCTGATATCCTGATAAGAGGACTGCGGATGTTTGTGCAAATGAAATGTGTCAGAATATACAGGGTGGTCTAAAATGAAGTGTCCAGGATTTTTTAGGCACTTCCGATAGTCTGATAATAAATAGAATGTTTCAAACAGAGATTAATGAGTTTTCAATGGTTTACAAGTTACATTAGCAATTTGAAAGAAGATTGATTTGAATGTGTTGTGGATGATTTTTTGACTAATTCAATGATCTACTAGACCATGACCATGGAGTTCATCTTGATTTAAGAAATTCGTATCAAGTGACGACTCTTCTTGTGAAACAAAACTGTTTTATTTCCTTTGGCTAGATGTTGTTTGAAAAAAATTGATATAGAGATTGATAAGTAATTTAACCCATATGTAATGTTGCCCTAGCCACAGGTAATGTTGTTAATATTATTACCGTATTACCCCCTTACCCTAATCGTAATTTAACTCTGATTAGGAATAATGATATTGCCTTAAGTAACCTAACCCTAACCATAACTTAACTATTATTAATTAATTTCCATACGTAATCTAACCCTAAGTACAAGTAATAGTATACTGACACTATTACCACGAATAATAGTAGAAAATCAATTTACGCTTCAATTTCGCTTTTCCAACATTCCACATTACCCTTAATTATACTTACCGCCATTAACCTAAAGAATTCCTGGTAACGGTAAATAATAAGAAGTTTCATGAAAGTGTGAAAATCTCTCTTTCAGAAAATGAGAAGAAGGAAAGAGTTGTCCATTACTTCACGACAGGAAATGTATAAAGGTATACATCTTGAGTCAGAGACCACGAGTTAATTGCACAATGTAATTACTGTACGCGAGGAGGACTGTTCTCGTCTTTGCACGATCGTTTATTTCAGGCTAGAATTTTTCTTGTTTGTGTCCACTTGCGTTTACAGCCTCTACACTTGTCCTAATCTCACTTAATTACCAATTACACAATTGCATCGAGGGTTTCTCGAAACAAACATGAGCATTTGTTTTTCACCCACATTTTTAAATTTGCAACTTGAAGATCACAAAATGAAAAATTTAATTATGAAGGATTCAATCGATTAATTTTCCAATCTTTCAATTTGGTACTTTGCGTTATTTGTTGAATATTAACATTGTTCATAGTTTACTTCGTCTTTTCTTTTAGTAATTATTCGATTATAATTTCCAGACTCCGGTCACCGGTGACCACTGCACCGAGGCAATTAACGCGTTAATTAAGAAATCCATACATCCCATTTAAGAAAATTAATACACACATTGCTCCAGAATAATAATATTTATAGGGTATTAAAAAATTTCTGCACTTCAGGTTTTAATTTTTACATTTAAAAAAAAAAATTAATTTTCTTTGTTAATTGCCATACGAAATAATTGAAATTTCATTCTCTCCTTAATTTCAAGTCCTCCAAACAAATCTATTGATCGTGAAAAGTGTTAAATCGCAAAAGGTTAATTACGGTTCGGGTTTGGGCGGATCAGAATCGGCTCGGCTCGAAATCGCGCCTCGTATTTGCATATTTCCGTGAGGATCGCGTGCACCGTCGCGGTCGCGTCGACAGAAAGGAGATTTCTCAATCGAGGCAAGGCGTATCGCGTGAAGACGACAAGAGTCTTGAAAATCCGACGCATTGACAGGATAATTACACGCACGTAGGCCGTTGATTCGTCCGTCTGTTACGTTTCGTCCATTCGTTTAATATAAGAGAGGAGAAGATAGGTGCCACGGTGGCTCGCCGTGCTACCGGTGGCCACCCACGATGTTGATCATCGTCGAAGATCGCTGGATCCTTCGCGCCGACGTTCGCCGGTATTTTCATTTGCATAATGGAAATTACGCGCCACGCCACTAGAGGGTGAACGGTTTCCATGGAACGCGTTAATTTACGAATATTACGCGCCAATCTGATGAGTTTATCTGCGCCGTGTCGTTCGAATTAAACGATCCAGTCAATTTCATCAGATACGAATATTTCGGTAATAAAGAGGACTTAATCCTTTCAGGCACAAATTATTTCGTATTGAATTGCTATTATATTCGGGCCATTTCAGAATAGAATAATTGAAAAACATGATTTATCATTTTTTCAATTTTTATTTGTGAGTAAAGAGGAGAATTAATTCAGAATTTATACTATTGGAAAATATTTCTATAGACAATCAGTGTTTATTTAAAGAAAATAGTTAGTAAAGAAAAAATAAAAATGAATGGCACGAAACTTATAAATTCTGCTTAAATGAAATGTTCTTTTTTTGAAAGTATCGTCATCTCCTGCGTCCATGCCTCCTTTTCATTCGCAATATTTCACAGATTAATCAACCAACGAAATTTGTATGGTTCCAAGTAAAGGCTTTCGCAGAATCTAGTAATTCCTTTTATAATTTAATCGCTTAACGATCTCCCAAGTGTAGAGATCATTATTTCTCGCATACCTCATCTCCGTCGTTTTTGTTACCAAAGTTAATTTGAATATGTAATTTCTGCGAACATTGTCGAGAACCCGTCACTCGGCGGACATCGACGGATTAACCAACGTTTTATTACCTATTGCATTCGCGAATTCCTTTTTTTGTTTCTTTTTACAAAACTAATCGCAACGAAGCCTGTTCCCGCTAATAACTTAGCTTTATCATCGAAGGTGGGAGCGCATGCATATCCTGGTAAAGAGAGGGGAGGAATTTAATTCGAATTTATCGCGACTGATCTGACTATTAACTTGGAACATTACGAGACGCAAGTAGCCGGCTGGATGGGAACTGTGTCGTTCGTTGTTAGCAAATATTGTAGGCAAGAAAAGGGAAACAAGCGGAACCGCGGATTAACACACTCCGCAGAATGTACTGTACCCACTTTTCATATTACCATTCGCCCGTTATTCCGTAAAATATCTGCTGCTCGAGGCGGAATGCTTGAATGGGAATAAATTAATAGGACTCAATCGGCCCTGCCACTGTAAAATCGTATTCTTTATCTTTCAGAGTATAGTTAGTGCTAGAACTACCGATGTTCAACGTCCACTTAGTTTCAAATTGAAAATAAAATAAAAAATGAAATAAATCAAGAATGAAATATACTGACGATTGATTTTTACCAGTTATTATAAATAGGCATGATTTCACACGATGGTAACATGTTGATACCCTAACGCGCCTCTACTTTTATAAGATCCTACGAACGGGACTAGGATCGTGGGCCACGAAAGTCAAGCCGGCCGGTTCGGCCCCGATAATATCGATTATTTATTAAGATTGGACCGGTGACGAATGCCCGGGTGGCATAATATGTGGGACAGCGAGCAAAACACGGTAGCGGGAGCGTTCTGTATTCCTGGCGAGCACGTTCGAGAACGGAGACGCGAGGTTTAACGAACCGTTTAAATCAAAGGCCGGTCTTTAACGAGCGATCGTTGCGGAGACATTCCGCTCGGCTGAATTATGCCGATTCGAATTACTTGCGAATTCTTGCCTGTCCTTTGATATCCTTCTAGGAACGTGGGCGAGCGAAAGATTCGCCGGAGAAAGTGAAAGCATCGAGGTATAGTCGACCAGGAAAAGGAGCTTTGTGATATTCTTTAGCTGGTGTGTCCTTTGATTCTAACTACTGGACTTTTACATGCGACTGTTCGTATATAGGACGAGTTACCTAACGTTAAAAAAAAAAAATAAATAAATATAAATGTCGAATTGAGTAACCTCCTTCTTTTCGAAGTCGATTAACAACCTAAAAATTCCATCGAAAACCGCAGCAAACCGTCCTATTTATCCATCAACATTCTTTGCCGACCACGAAAAATCTAAACGGCAACCGCAAACGATTTCTAAACGATGATTCACCGGATAGTCCGCCTGAGATTCGGTTCGCGGAAACAAAGAACCCATAAAACGCACATGTAGATCCTTCTTTCCGTCGGGCACAATGGAACGTTGGCCTAAATTCTTTAAAGACTACCTAAATGATCGGAAAGTTGAAGAAACCAGAATCAACCGGGGTGATCAACACCGAAACACGTGTACCTAATTCAAAAAGAAAACCTGACGGTGTTTGTGTACGGGGTGGCGCGAAGCGTGAGAAGAAGAACACGGAACTATTCGTGGAACGACATAAATTCGGTCAGGTTCGGGTCGATCTGGCCCCGTCCACGTGGTAGGCCCCTTTTACCCACGTATGGTCCGTGTACCCACGGATCGCGGACATCGACCACTCCACGCCCTATAAATACGCATAAATATTCCCATAAATCCCCGGGTACCGTCGCATTACACGCGTTCGAAGGGCCTTAACATTGCGACCTGGCCCACGTTCAATCGAAAGAAAAAAAGTGGGGACAGCCAACGAGGATTCAGCAAGCTGCACGGAGTCTGTATATCATATATGTAGAATAAATTACGCTTAACGCACGTACTCGCCGCGTTTGCTTCGGATTTATACACTCGATGTGTTACCATGTAATCTGAAGCGTTTTGCGGACAATTCATAGATCGAAAAAGTTGTGGAACTTGGAAAAGTTCTTGAAGATAAGATTCACTGCAGCAGTGAAAATTGGTATACATAGTCAGACATATTGAAAATCATTAAGGATACGATCGATTAATTTTCATTTAAAGTTTCAATGTTTATTAGAAGTTTGTCTAATTATTTAACAAATTAGTTTAGTTATTTATTTTAAAAGCTTTGGCTATTAACTATACAGAATTTAATGCAAATCCAAATTAACTATCCAAATTAATGTATTAAGTAATTAATGTATTAATTAAGCATTGGAACTAACACGTTGAATGATGTAGGAATTACCAGTATTATTGTAGTAATACAAGGTAGGTAATTGGAAGTAAATTAGAAAATTAATTAGTTAAGAGTTATAATATGTCTTCCTACATACCGTCGATTTTCGCAGTGGTAATCAAGTAGTATATACAATGATTTGATAGTCAGACAAAGTAGATCCCTATAGAGATGTCTGGATCTACTTCGATGGTCAGACAAATCAGGCTCGCAAGGAGAGATCGCGACTTGAGTACCGACTTTTGGAATATAAATGCAACTGGATAAAAAAATGTTTACAAAAATGGCTTTAAATATTAATGTTGATAAAGTTATGAGACTACATAATATTTATATAATAGTGTTTAATATTGATTATCATCGTGGTCAGATATTTTAGTTTAATTTTTAGTTAAATTATTTTCTTTTTCTTTTTAATTATTCAGTGATCTGAAATTTTAAATCATGATAGTCGTCGTGACAGAAATAAATTGGAAATAGTATAACATGGTATAAAAACGGCAGAAGGATTAAACTAATATTGTTTAATGTTTAAGTCTTTCGTATATATTTCTTCTGAATATTTGAATTTAGTATACAACCACGATTTTTGTTGCTTTGCATGTCAAGTTGCTTCATCAAAGATTAGAATGGTTAAGAATGCACAGTATGCAGCAAGATTTCGGGCTGATGCGCAGGATGCAGCGCGGGTTTCGTTGCTTGTCAGACATCTCGTTTCTCGAGGAAACTGCATCAGTTGCGAAACATCATTTTCTTACGTGCTGTTTTAAAAAGGACCTTCTACACTGTGTTTCATAGAGTGTGGTCATAACGTCAAGGATGTTGATGACGTTGAAATTTGTTTAAGTGAAAGGAATTCTGTTCCTATATTTAGATAAAAGTGAAAAGTTGCATCGAATGTTTCTTTATTAGGAAACAGCTACTAAAAGAAATATAATACTGTAATATTAGGTAATATTAGGTAATATACGATATTGTGATACTATAAGTATTAAATATAATATATAATATTTTGAAAATATGATACTATGTACTAGGAAACCTAATATAATACTATATTAAGTACTAGTACCTGCTATCGGTATTAAAATAGTATAGTGATTATAGTACTATAGTATTACTCTGTTACAATATTACAGTGTCGTAGTATCACAGTATTATAAGTAAAAGAAATAATTAAGCGGTGTACATTACGTCCGATTACCCATTATTAACGAAACATTTTTATTATAGTTTCCCATAGATAGGAAAGTTGTTTAGGAAATCTTAGATAATAAATTTCTAAAATTGAATTAATCAACTTGTAATTCAGCACTGTTCCTTTGGTTATTAATTCGCGAAACGTTTCACAAGAACGAGACACAGAAGGACAGTTGTTTGACCGTTCTGTAGAAATGACTCATGTGAATAACTCGGTGCATCCTGATTGCGATCAGCTCGTTAAGGTAGCAGATCTCCAGAGTCCGAAAATACGATTCAACCGCAGTCGTGTAAGGAGAAAATAGCATCACATTTGTTTATGCAGGATATCCCACAAATTTTGACCATTCAACATTGATATTTCAAATAATAGAGAAATATGTTACTTAGAAAAATTATGTCTTTTACAATAGTATCTTTTTGTATTATTTATATTGTTGTTTAGTAAAAACGAAAACGTAAATTGTTACCTCTCTCCATGGTCCATCATCTCAAAAGCTAATAACCTTCCAATAAGAAGCAAAGTGTTAACCCTTAAAATTTGGTTATTATAACAAAATATCTATACAAGAAAATTGATTAATTTTTCAATATCATTATCATCAATTACAATATTTAATAACTGTCTAAAAAATTGGTGTTACCGGTTCTTAAATTTTTCACTACCGTTCTAATTACCTTTAAGAATTAAATATAACATGATATTCTGTAATTAAGGATTCGAATTAAATTTTCCACGTAAACCTTAAATCTCACGTGGCTATTCACTCTTTACGTTTATTGATAGGCTTCCAGTCGATAAAAAAAAGGTAACGCCTCGTCGCAGAAGTTTCGACTTCTTTCGATACGTTGTATCAATAAAGTTATCGGTCCCGTAAATCATTGGTCCCACCTCCCAGCTGGTGACACGAGGTTTCACACCTCTGTCAGCCGCGTCATTAAGCATAATTAAACGCTATCGTTTCGAGACGACAGAAAATGAAACGGTCAATCTGTCTGTGAGAGCAGAAAAGATCCTCGAGTAGGCGAACTTCGAGGATCTTTTTCCTTTTTTAAAGTCTATCACGATCGAGTCGCCGGTAAGATACTACGGGTGTCGCTAATTACTTCGATAACACCATCCAGTCCGCCCCAATCTGTCACCGTCGTCAGCGAAATTAAGTGCTCCAGATTTTTTTTCATTTTTCATTAAACGCAATAGATTTCGCGTGGACCAGACAGCTTCCCTATTCAGTACTGATCATTTTTGGAGAACTGGTTCAGTAGAAATTGAAACAGTTGTCGAGGTTTTAACGTGATACGATAACGATGCTTCAATTTGCGGATAAACAAAAGTTAATTTGAATTTGTCTCTTGATTCGAATGTAATATGCATCAAGATCCTTTTTATTAATAAATTTTACATTTTTATTATAAGATTGGACACATAAGATGAAAAATTTGAAATTTAAATCAGATCGACTAACGAAATTAAGGAATTAAATTGCAGAAAATTAATCCTCGGTGTTCTTATAGTTTGGTATATTATATAGCAACATAGTTTACTAAAGAAGACTCTCACTTGTATTAAAATAAATTTCTACGTAGAAATATATCCTTTTTCTAATCAAGCAAACATTGCCATCCAATTAACCTACAAACTCAAAAAACAATGACCAAGAAATTATTCCAAATTCCACTGAAATTACACAAGCGATTCGAAATATGGAATTGAAGAATTAAATTAAAGAAAATGAATCCCTGATGCGCCGGATAATCCACACTGGAAATGATCGTTTCTATTATAGCAATCAGCGGCGGTTGAAGACCCGCTAGGAACTCCATGAAAGCATAAATAACAGTCTTTTATATGATCATCGAGCGAGAGAATCATCCAGATTCTTGAGAATATCGAGGAGAGAAATGTTCGGTTGTCTAGTAATCGAGGTACGCTCGTTTATTATCGTGCTGGAAGAGGTGTGCGCATATCGGGCCACAAATTAACATGATTTTATGGGCGACGGGGAAATAGAAGCGTTCCTCGTAGAACGAAGAGCTCGTTAACCCAGGTATCTTCAGGATCTGATCTCCGGCCAGGTAATACCGAAAATATCTCTGTAGAGAGAAGGTCCTGACAAGCGGATAGGTGGCGAAAATTTCAACCCTGGCGCCTGAAGATTTATTGAACGGCTTCTCCCATTTAGACCCTTCCTCTGTGTGTTTGTGTGTGTGTGTGTGTGTGTGTGTATTTTTAACACACGAACACGCGACGATATACGGTGGTGAGAACGGTGGAAAACAAAAAGCCTGAGTTAGACACCCATGGAAATTAGTACGATCATGGGAATTTTTTAATAGCGACTGACAAGTGTGATTCGATTCCTGGCTACTCGTTTACGTTCGACGACAAATCTTTATATTTTAATCAAAACTCGAATGGTGTATGTTGGGTCGATTAGGCTCCAAAGATAATTTAATTAAAATTAAGAAATATTGCAAAAACTATAGAATAAAACTCAAAATTCGTGGTAAAAGACTTCAAAAATATTTTAAGAACAATTGGGGAACTAGGCAAATAAAGCTACTTAAAAATATTAATCACATTTTTAACATTTTTTCCATTAATAACCTTCTACTATATTTATAATAATTTTTCAAACCTAATATAAAATTTAAAATTTTATTGAAGAATCTAAGGAATAAATTTTTAATTTTTAATTGATAACTTTTGTGCAGTCCTTGGAAAATGGATTGCAAAAAATTGAATTATCTGTTCGATCATCTGCTGTCGAAGAAAATAAGTACGATAACTGATGAATCGTCACTTTGAACGAACTTTCTAGTTCTGTCGGCACGCGATGACCAACTAATAAAGACATAGATCGTGATTGTCGTTCAGGGGACGACCACTGCCAGATGCGAGAGCGTAAATTGCTACAACTTCTTGTCCTCTTTGTACAGCAGCTTGCGATCCGGCGCGATGATTCGCGCTTAATCGCGCCGATACGCTTTCCAGCGGCGAGCCTCGCTCCTGGAAACTTCGGGTTGAGAAACAACGTTGTAAGCGAAACAGTCGCTTACCTTGAAGAGATTCTGCACGAAGAACCCGTGAAACTGTTCTCTTCAAATAGAGCAAATTTAATACACGCTGACGTTAATTGATTCTAAACAATTCTAAAAAAAGTGTATCTTCACAGAAAAAGATTCCTGGAAAATGTAGAAAATTTTGTATTTCAAACAACTGTTATATTACTATCTCGGATATTTTTCTTCATCAGACAAACAAAAGTTGCATGAAGATTAAATAAATATTAAATTAGATCATAGGAGAAATTGTTTTCAGTATGTATAACACAATTTTTCTGAAGCATTTTTATTCAATTTCTGAGGTACAAATCCTTTCTGTCTGTCTTTCTAGTGCCAATGTTTATTCATTTATATTTATTCGAATCTGAAAAATAAATCTTTGCAGTTTCTGCAAAGTTTCTCATTATCTTTTGCACTTTCATCTGAAAACTCATGATACCTTAAGAGGCGCCATATTTAATTTATCGGAGTATTCTAAAATTGCGAAATTTCACTTTCACCCGTATCAAAATATAAAAGATTAAAGTAAAATATTTCTAACACTTTTCTTCCGGCATAGTCCCTTTTGGTTTCTGGAAACGTAGCTGGAAAATTAGATTAGACCCGATTACGTCTAAAAATGCTTCGAGTTCAAAGGGTTAATTAGGTTATATCATTATTACAAAATTATTATGATGTAAGTAGAGTGTGCCAATAACCAGGATGATCAATTAACATTCTTTTCTTATAGTGAATGATAACGTGGAAACTTCTTAAAATCATTTGTTATAAAAAGAATTGAATTGGTTAGGTTAAATCGGACAGCCTGCAGGTTTACTTAACCAGATATTTGAATGAACAAGGCTCAAGGAACTGGAGTTCTAATGCAATTTCGTGACATAAGGCGAAATGAAACGAGCACGGTAAAATTTCTTTTTACTTTCAAAGCAAAGACGTGTCGCGAATGACCGATATTAAGTTACAAGACTCCTTTTAATATATTCGAACGACTCGATCAATAGACGAGCTAGTCTGCTGCTTATTCCAATTACCATCGTCGTCGAAGAATACTCGTGAGCCTAGATAATCACTGTAATCTTCACACTCATTATATAATTATCACCGTCTATTACGGTGCACCCTGTTGCACGATCGAGCAATAACAATTCCTCTGACTGACCATAAAACTGTAGATATTGTTGATAACATTTATTTTGTGAGTCTTTTAATGAGACATCAAAGTTGTAACATAACATTCAAAATTAAAAATTCTGTCTTGAAATTATACTTTTGGGTAAAATTTTGATCTTTTTGTTGCTATTGTAACCATATGTCTACTTAGGTACTTTGCAAAATAAATATGAATATTATAAATATATTATGTTATATTTGTAATTAATATTTACATTTATTATAATATTAAAAATGGCATTACTATTACCGTTTGTTTAATATTAGGAAATAGGGGTAGTTTTATATCATTGACAAATGAGGAATTAACATAACACCCTTGCAGTTTCATTTTCCCGACAGGTGCGTCAGTCAGAGCTAAATATTTTTTACTTCAGCGGTCAAAACAAATCTACTTCGTGTAAATTGTAATCAGAATTAAATTTAATATTCAATTGTGATCAAAGTTTGAACGACAGAAGTCACATCTGAATTGTAAGATGCGTCACGAGTGTGACACGTTATTAGGGGATAAATAAGATTATTACCATTATCTACATTCAATATTATTCCCACCAATGGCAACGAATAAAAGATGGCATTGAACTCTCGGAAACAGCATCCTGCATAGCAGAATTCGTTCTTTCAGGAACAATTATCGTCCCCCAAATTGCGTTCCATACTTCCAGCACCCCTTGCAATTAAAACAACCTGTCCGAACCCCAAACCCTCGCCAAGATATCAAGATAGCATCTCCAAAAGTGGGCAAAGAATTGAATGAAAACGACACCCTGGAACGATCCCACGGTCCTTCATCGTCAGGAATAGGAAGCAAAAATTCCCAAACTCTTTCAAAGCTCTCGCTGCGTTGAACTCGTGATACAAAGCAGCCAAGCAGTTTGCTTTTTTCAGCGTGTTTAATCAATTTGAATCACGAGCTCGACATCTTTCACGGTCGAACGAGCAACGAGAGAAATTCTCCGGGCGCTTAAAGATATTTTAATGCCGCTTTGTACCCTTGTCTCTTCCTTCCCCCGTCTACTTTAAAGGGTTCCTTTATTCGACCGCGTTTCGTTTCGCTCTGTGTCTTCCTCTTCTTCTTCTTCTTCACCCTCTCCACGACTCTCGTTATGCTTCTTTCGGACGACGTCCGCTGACCACTGGTTATTTTAATTGGACCTTCGGATCGAGTGGCTTTTTTCGCCCCGTTCCAACTTCTTTCCGTGCGGATCGCGTGCTCGCGATCCTCCCTTTTTTTACCCCCCTCCTGCTCCCCTACTCGTTCCCTTCGCGGACCCTTTTCTCCAGCTTCACGGATACCCCTTCGATCCCGACCGTATCGGTTTTTGTGCGGGACGCAACGTCCTCTCCGCTTTGGGCGGCGCGGCTACGCGCGGAATTCCATGTTCAACAGTGCGTGTCATAAATATACCAACCCTGTGAAATTTTGATAATCCGACGTTTTGATAATAAATCCAGTCATAACTTTACTAACCCTTCGTGGGCGAACATCGATTTCCAGATTATGTAAGAAAATTAAATGGTTTATGTTGTTTTACTGTTTTAAGCTTTTACTTGAGCTTATATCATGATATGGGTAGTTATGTGGGCTACCCTAAGTTTATTATACTTTTGGAAAAACTTTTTTAAAGAAAAATATTTTGAAGATATTGGTACCTGCTACTCGTCTGAAATCCCTAAAAGTATTCCGTGGTGATTTGACTATTGAATAATAAAATATCTAAATGCAAAACTTTCTTATATCGGTCGAAATAAATATTTAAACTGATTCTTTGAAATTTTAAAGAAGAAAACGACAAACAGTCCAAAATTGAATTTAAATTGTTGCCTCTTTCAATGGTCCATCGTCCTAGGGTTGAACCTTGAAAATAACAAGAAGGATCTGCAGCTACCATTATGGAATCTTTTCTTTTTGAAATATTTCCGGCGAATTGTCCACCTGCCATTTATCTCGAAATTATCAGGGGAATATCTCGGAAACGATCCACGGAAATTAATCGTTTAATTAACGCCGTATTCCCAAAGATTTTTATCGCGAAAGTCTCCCAACTCGCGCCGCCTTCGTGAAGGATGACGCGAAAGTTTGCGGACAGGTTTACCGTTTCGAGAACACGATCACACGACCGCAACACTTGAACGGCCACGCTGCTATTTCCACCACCGTGTGGTACACACTGAAAGGAAAACGAGAAATTAATCCGTACAAGAATTCACGAGAGAGAAAGAACGACGATATTACTCGCCCATCACACAATTTCTCGGCCCTGTAATTAATATTTATGCGATCGACGCGAACGGGATTAATTAAGTTTCACACGAAAACTCGTCGTTACTTTTCCCTCGCTTCTTTAACGGCACCACCTTTAATCGAGTCGCAAATTTATTGAACTTGTCGACGATTAAAAATTACCGGACTCCTTGTAACGCTCGTCCCGCGACAAATTTCAGAAATCTTATACAAAACGTCTTATAATGTTGCTCGTCGATTTGCTTCGAACACACTGTATAGGTAATTGTGATAAATACGTCGTAGATTTTATTCGGTATTTTCTTTTCTTTTTTTCGCGCGATAATATATACACGAGTAGCACGGAAAGATTCGAATAACAGTTTACAAATTTGCATAGTGTAATGGAATGTTTGCGAGATGTATGACTGATTTTATTAACTCGTTTGTAGTTGCACAGTATTTCCTTTAATTTATTTATTTATTTTGATATGTGAGTCGTTCAAGTTGTATTTTTTCATGTAAGTAATTGATGGTACATTAATTTCCTGATTTAGGGTGATTATCCCACGATAGGTTTCTGTGAGATAAGAAATTATTTAAAATATTATATGAATTGAAGTTTTTTGATTTTTAACAAATAAAATTGTGGAAAATCCTTCAAAGTAATTTTATTTCTAACAAACATAGTTGCGTTACTTTGATGGTATTTACTTTTTTTATTGCACAAATTTTCTAGCGAATATCTAATTAAATTATTTTAATTAAACTAAATAATATCTTTCCTGTTGAAATAATATTAAACCTGCGACAACCACAAATAAGTAGAAATTATTTATGGTGCGTGTTCTCCAAAAATTTTTCGAATTCTTAACAAATTAATTCGGACAACAGAGATTTTACTGTAATTACTGAGCCAGCCATAATTAATCGCAACATTGTTTCCTGTCGCAAACCGGACGATGGTTCCCCAATCAGCGCTTACCATAGACGATGAAGACACGAAGTCTACTACCGAACTAAACTCACTGAATGGTATTACTACTCTTCGCGGCAGGAGGGCCGGTTCAGGCTTAGTTTACACCGTCGGATCTTAATTTAATGCTTGGGTCCCGTTCTGACCGCCACGACATCGACGCCCCCTTCCCCCCAATTCCCGCCGGAACAAGGGGGGCATTTGCCGTAAATGCACGCTGCGTTCGATGAGGGCAGGCCGTTGGGGGTGGTCGTTTCAAGTTTACATACAATTGTTAAATTTTTTGGTAAAATCATTTTGATCGAATTTGAAGGATATTTAACCCTTTATAACAGTGGTTTCCAACATATGGTTAGGTTAGGTTATCCCTCGTCAATTATTGTAGAAGGTTATAAAAATTGCCAGAAATAAAAATGTTAATAATTCATATAATGAAAGTTGGTAATTCAGATGTTACCCTTCAGTAATATTTCTTTCCTTATTATTTGTGTGAGAAATATAATGTTTCTGGCTATACCAAAAGAATGAATAATATTCTTTACAGATTTGTGACAAATATGAAATAATTGATATTTCTGTTCTTTGATAAAATTCATTTTAAAATATCTTATAATGCGTCAAAATTAGACGAAAGATGTTTAGGAAATATATTTTTTTTAATTTAGAACAAGAACTATCTCGGCAAGGAATTTTCATGGGATAAAAAGGGCAGCATTATGATCCTTGTACTTTCTAATCGTTTGCACTTTATGGTCGCATATTTTAAAGAAACCAATTTCGATAATTACTTGGGATTGCCGTTCAATCTGCGTGCCGGAGCTTTTAAATAAAGACCTAAGCGGATTGTACCCATCGAGGTTAAAGCCTATAATAGAATATTAAATGAATGATCCTTTTCCAATGGTTGCTTATGGTTTTAACAGGAATCTGTTCCGTGTAAGAAATATCTTCACATTCAAATTTTTCTTCAAAGTGCGTCAGTATGCAATTTATTATTTTCATCATTATACTGTAAACAGTTGTGTGTCACATTTTATACTTTATATATCTGTTTCATATAATTTTAGAAATCAAATAAAATTGCCTTCTGTTACACCAATCAGTCAATATGTTATAATTAATTATAAAGATCAAAATATTCGCAGTTTCAAATATTAAAATAGCTATCATTTCTTATTTTATATAAATTTAGGAATTGGTAATATTGCATTCTGTAATATTATGTAATCAATATTTTAATTAAAGGTTTAGGATACTAATATATAACATACAATATTCTGAAACACTAAACTATCTCTAATATTTTAATTTATGGAAGTTTGAATTTTCCTTAATAACGCATCCTAAATCAAGCAATCAATATTTAAAATAAAAATATAAAATCTTAGAATTCGATTTCAAAATACGATTCTTCTTATTTGATCATCATTCATTCATTAAAAAAAAATGCTGTACACTCGATCATCGTCGAATCAGTATCATTGTCCCCGTTCCAAAGCAAACCATATTAATGTACACCAATTCTTTTTCACCCTTGTAAACTTCAGGGACAAAGGTGTGTCCTAGAAAAAGGGGTTGTACTCGTTGAAGATGAAACATAACTCTTCGTGACAGATGGAACACCCATTCTGCTTCGTTCTGTTACCACCTTTCTTCTTCACGATCCACCGAAAATCGTAATTTAGATTAATATCCGTGTTTCAGTCAATTTACAAGGCTGTTTAATGAGGTCTGAGACCGCGGCGGATTATGATCGATCGTTAAGGTTACGGTGTACCATTACTTCTGTAATTCTTTCTAAGACCCTTTCTAATTTCAAAGGGTTTATGGTGGATCGTAATACACTCCTAATCGTTTGAACTTTTGTGCCAGGAAATTGTGCATGGACATACGTCGGTCCCTTTGTGTACTTTACTTTATTCAATGAAATTGATGGAAAGGTTGAATGGGTTAACCCTCATTAATATTCAAATATTATGGTAAGCTGATATTGTGATAAATAGAAGATGTTATGAAAATTGGTTGGACTTGATTTGATGTTGATACAAAATTTTGTGTAATTCTTTCGAGCTTAAATTATAAAAATTAGTTTTTTTTTTTAATAAGTTTTGTGAAACAAACTTTTGTGAACGCGTAAGTTTTGATACATTTAGAAGAACTGTTGCCATATGTCATCATTAATTAAATATAACGTCGATCAATATATTATAAAATAAAGAATTGGTTCAAATGGAGCCAGCTTTGTTGAGTTGTTATTTTAACAAATAATTTTTTATGTAAAAAATCTAAGCGTTGCAAACCTAATATTTCTTTTTCCATTGAAGAACAATCTGAAATCTTATTTTCATTTCTTGTATACCGAATAATTACTGGAATTCACTATACAGTCGATGACAATGATTAAACGTATGAATAAAAATCTACAAAGGAATCGAAACTGATCGGACAATTTCACGCATAATCGATGTTTCCAATCGAATGGAAAAGATTGATGAACACGATCGAGGCATTGCAAAACTGCAACTCGTGAAAGGGAGAATTGTTGGAATGTTATTTGATTCTTTCTTTCTTTTCTCTTTTTTTTTTGCAGCAAAGTAATTACACTCTCGTGACAAGATAAATAAGTCTGATGTATTCAGGGAATATTTATGATTCGAATTGTGGGATTACGTTTTATCGTCTCTTCAATCATCCAAGAATCTGAAAGTAAATATAATAAAAAGGGAAAATTTGTCTTCGTTAATTTCTTTAAGAGAAGAAGAAAGATTACATTTGATTGAATGTTCTTTATTATAATTTCGGTTTAAATCGTATCAAATTTATTTTTTTTCATAATTTTCATTTTATTTCGCACCAAAGCGATCGTTTGCGTTGATACGCAGACATGCTCCAACAAGGTGCTACACATGCTTGAAAATTGTACGATCATCGATTCATCATCGATTGACAGTGTACATGTTGCGGTTGGAACGTGTGGAGCAGAAGGTGATAGGAAAATAACCAAAGATTTTCTGTTTTTTTTTGTTCTATTCTTGGAGTTATACATTTTCATTGCTCTGAAGCTTGACAAGTGAATATATTTTTGAAGTAAACTGGTCACATTAAATGACATAGAATTAAATTTCGATGGTATTTAAATGTTAAGGAATCAGTATGATGTAATTTTTATTTTTCGTCTTCGAAATAAAAATAAAATTCTTTCAAAATGCCAAGTAACATGATATTCATAATACACTTAACCGTCCTATAACTCTGTACAAAATTTAATATTCTAAACTTTTAATTACTGTATTGATTACTTGATATTATAGAATGCAATATTAGGAAAAATCTAAATTTATTAAACTACTAAATTAATACAGAATTACACTTTTCCATAGTTTATAAGTTTCTATCAGGAAAATTGCAAAAAGATCAGTAACATATTAATCACGCGTTAATTACTTGGTTATCATTCAATAAAATATTAAAATATTATTAGTGGTATGTGAAAATAAATACGCCAATAAATACTGTCGAAATAGTGTTCATAATTCGAAATATCAAGCCGAGGCAGTGAATTAAAACTGAAAAAAAGAAAAGTTAGTTCAAACATTAATAAAACTATTAATCAAGAAAATGCCTTACAAATGATGGTAACTTTCGCATATTCCTAACATTTATTATTTTGGAGAATTTTATACCTACCAGCCTAATACATAAATTTCATCTATTTTACGTTCGAACAAAATTGAATTCAAGTAACGTTATCAGAGACAACTTCGCTCGACAGTCAATTTACTCGCAGAAAACCGGAAGTTCATGAAACGGACGCCTCGCAAAGCCGAGCGAAGCTTCCCGTGCATCCGCGGAATAATTAAATTCGAGCAGCTTGATTACGTGGAAAAAGAAAAGGAAAAAGGAATTTCATTTCACCGTCACATGTAATTAGAGTCGATCATTGAATGATCGGCATTGCTTGCGTGAGCCGGCACGAAATTACCACGACAGTATTTCATCGCCGAGGCGGCTAACTGTCAAAAGCGATGATAATTATCTCTCTTGATAATTTAATAGCCACGCTATAATTTGTGAGAGTTTCTTGAGCCGGTTTCGAGTGTTCGTCATTTAAAAAACGAAGCATGAGAAACGGTCGGTTACTTCTGTCTTAACCTTATCTTACAATTAACCGCAATCGATTCGCGGATCAAAAAATCATTATATCGTTTTTAACAGAAAATTGGTATCGCAGAAGTATGCTTTGATGTTGATGCAATTTATGATTGTAGAAACACGCAAAGACAGAAAGATTTAATCCTTGGTTGGTATTCTCGCTCCACCAGTCCCTGTAATGTTTTAACTCGAATAATTCATTCATAGCAGACATTAATTAACCCTTCACATTCGATAATCCCCTGTGCAGGGATATGTATGGAATTAAAATTTTATTTATGTTGGAATATTGAAAACTGATGAAAGAAATAAACATACATACATTGATTAACATTTGTAACCTATCGTTTTCAAAATTTTCACTGTAAATTCGTATCGAGTAGATTGATTAATTTCACTTATTTATTACACTTTATTTTTTACAAAACTAATAATTCTTCATGAAAGCATAACGCTTTAACTTTAAAGAAAAGGCCTTTCGTGTTTTTGTGAAGGAACGGATACTTTAAAATTGAATAGGGTCAATTTGACCCAATATAAGTATGCCAGTCTATGTTTAAGATGCATTATTGATGCAACATGTATGAGATTGTGCATGATTTTTGTATTTTTGTGTACATCATTCAGAATGACGAACATGTATGCATGAGATGAATTTAAAATGAATGCTTCGAAAATAAACTTTAATTTTACAGAATTTTTATTCCTTCTTTTTGTCTATGGAACAATGTCGAGATGCAGTAAATAATCAAATTATCAGAATCGCTTGCATAATTGACTATATTTGTTACTTTTTAATTGTGTTTTCTTTTTATAATCAAATAAACTAAATTTCTTTGAATTTTTATATTTTAAAATGTTTCTTTTCTCAATCTTAAGTTCATAACTTTCTAATTCTACACGATGTGTCTCACTGAATAATCAGATATAATATTTACTCCGTTTCTCAGTAATTTAAACAGAACAAGAAGGGGAGGCGGGGGGTGAAGAAAAGGTGTTCGATTGAGGTGTCGCGAATTCGCGTTCGTTTGCGAACGCACGTGAATTCCATGGTCGGTATCTTGGAAATGCCGGTGCACGGATGCACAGGTGGCCAGATGCGAACACGTGTAAACGTCAGAGGGATGAGTCCGTGAAGACCGTAACTCAGGCCACGATTTTTAAGGGGCTGTCTAAATTGATCGTACACAAGAACAGTGGACCGTGCATCAAATTTCATTGCACGGCTATGGAAGTTTGACACGGTGTGACGGGCTTCCAGCACGTGTCGACACGATGCTGCGACTTCACCGAAACGGACCGACACGCATTCCTCTCCGGATGCCACCCCTTGATGCATTTTTCATGGTAGACACCGAAATTTATTCGCTATTTAATCCTTTACGGTTAAAAATCAGGATATACGCGCCACGAAATCCACTCATTCCTTACCACATTGACATAATGTATATTTCATTTTCGTAGGTCGTTCTCAATAACACCCCCTTTTTAAATGTTCTATTGCTTTTTATAAAGAATGACATGAAATATCGTTATTTCGTTTAATCATTTTCTATCACTTTTGTATCATCTTTCTAACTGTTTTCTGTCGAAAACATGTACAGCAACTTTGTCTGGAACAACGTTCCTTTAGCAAAAAACTATTTATTTCTTTTGTATATTTTAGCAGAAAAAAATCTTTCTATTTTATACATTCATAAAGAACTGATAAACTTTATATTCAAAATTGATATTAACCCTTTGCACTCGGAGCATTTTTGGATACCTTCGTATCTAATTTACTTTTCCACCAAGGCTTCCGAAAACTAAATTCAGTATTTTGGAAGTAAAGTGTTACAAATGCTTATGAATCTATTGATTTGTATTCCTTCTATTAATCTTCTATATTGTACTATAAATAAAACTTAAATTTCGCATTTAAAAATATCCTGGTAAATCGAGTACAAAGGGTTAATTAACAGTAAGAAAACACAACCATTCAATACGATAGCATATCAATCCTTCAGATTGGTAATATAAGTTATAAACGACTAGTAAGTCAACGATTCCAAATGGAATTCTGTGTACAAAAATACACGGAACACGGTAATTCCTTTGCACTAAAATCTAAAGAGGTCCAGAGCAATAATCATCGGTAAATATTCTTGCATCAGCATAAAAGGTATAAAGTAAATTAAGATGATACTTCAAATCACCTGTGCTGAATAATTTCGCTTCGAGCAAAATTCTGAGACAATCTTTTTTGAAACCGAGGTTGAACTTTGCAATACACAACAAGCGATGCGTGCACTTCGAACAAAAGTAAATATCGTGAGAAAAACAATGACACTACTTCTATTAGCCTTGATGTTCCGTGTCGCCATTCAGAAAAGGAAGGATGAAAAGAAGGTCTATCGAACGTACCCCCGCGGTGTGTTCGATTTTTACAAGAACTTTCAGTGAATAGGTCGTTCACCCTTATCTTGGTTTCGATCTGCCGTTGAAGTGTGAACGATCGAATTTATGCGACGAAACGAAATCTCGATCGAGGTGGTCCCCTTATTTCTCGATCCCTTCATCGCGATCACCTTCGCTTCGGTGAACCTTGTTGCGTGCCTGCGGTGATCGCCCTCTTTTTCCCTTATTGTCTATGTTTCGGAAAAAAGAAGGGACTTCTCTTTTGTCAGTCCACGTCGACCGACAACACAGAAAGCTACTTTACGTAACGGCCAGAACCCTTTCGTATCGAGCCTGACCTACGTGGTTAACCGGCTAAAAGGAAACTCGACGATAAAGTTGCAATCTTTTCTAATCACCACCCTAATCACGATCGTAGGGGAGGGAAACAGTCACGAGGCAGGGGTTGAAGGTATGATTTCTCGAATGCAAATCGACGCGTTTTTGTGATCTTAAAGTGCAACGCAGATTTCTTGGGTATTTGATAGGTCTATTTTTATTTTCACTGAAACTTATAGTAGTAAATTTAAACCTTTGATTATTGTGGGTTGAAATGGAAAATAAAAATAAATTTTGATTAAATGGCGTAAGTAGGTTAAAAATGTAGTATTTATAAAAATATTTTCAAATTCCTAAATTTCTAAAAATACAATATCCAAAAAACCAGAATATAATGAATCTCAACAAAATCACCTCTACTTCGAAATCCTTAGGCACTCAATAAACCTGCATTCACATATCTGTCAAACACTTCTTAAACGTTCAGTTCGGAGTTAATCAACAAACTTTTTCTACGATTCATCATCACAATTGGAACTAAAGCTACAATAGTTCGAAAGCAAAGCTTTTTATTCGAACAAAATTAGGAGCAATCTTACCTCGTTTGCCGTGGTCCCTGGATCTGCCCAAGGATCAGAAGGGCTATCGCGGTTGCCGCGATGTCACCACGACGCATCTCTTACATCACAATCCTCTTGTTTATTGAATTCATAAAACGGATGCACACCGGACGAGTTTTACGCTTCCGCAGTCAAACAACCGGATGCACGTCGGACGTTTGTCGTTTTTCAATGGCACGACACGCGTTTCACGGTCCTTTCGCACGGCATTGCACGATTTCTCGCGTGAATCTTTCTCACTGTCAAACACAAGTTTCTTTCAATTTCAAAGTTCAAAAAATCTTCATTCGTATTATGGTTTTATAGAAATTTTTATTTTGCATTCCTTCGTGGGTTTATTGATCGATTCAATTATTTTCTTCTTCAACAAGATCAAAGTTTCACTGAGAATATTAATTTTGTGCATAAACTTTCTCACTTTTCCTTTTTTGCCAAACACTTTGTATTATCGTCTTTTCCACAATTTTTCACTCACTCGAATTTTAATGAAAACCATGCAGTTTTCTTTTATATCAAAATTTCGCTGCATCAAATCTTACTTTCTTTTGAATACACAAAAATTACATGTTCCTTCGTAAATTAATTAGTCGATTTACCTATTCAGAACTTGTCACAAGCAGATTTTGTTCTTCTTGATTGATATGAATGCTCTTTCAAACCTTAATTCAATCAATTCTTCTGAATGTTTCAACTGAAGATTAATAAGAATCATCGGAATCTCTTCAAAGTGATTGCTCTGTGTCGTCCATTTCCGATCCGTCGAAACAAGCGGAACAACAGGTCCAGAGTTCAGAAACTATTAAGTGTTTGCACAGCTTAACTGGTCCGGCGAGTGTTTGCAATCGCCAAATACTCGAGAGACTCGTTCCCTTTAACGGTGACTAAGCGACGAAAAAGAGATGGACCTGTCCACACTGTGACACCTCTTCGTGTGCCAAAGTAACTCCTCAACAATGCTGTTTTTCACGAGCGTAAAGCCAAAAACCCTTTGATTCGCAACTGAAAGCTTCAGAAAGTTCACGAAATCAACCGACTCGTGAATATTTCTTCGTGTATGAACCCAGAAGTTCTTTGATTCACAGTTAAAAGCTTCAGAAAGTTCACCGAATCGATATACTCGTCCGATCTCTGGTGTAGAAATCAAAATTGGTTATGAAGACACGATTTACGATTGGAATCTTCGAGGAGCGCAGAAAATCGATCTCAATTCGAAGAACGAGGCTCGAATGCAGCGACAGCGATCGAACGGGTCGTTAGCGGCCGGTCACTAATTAAAAAGAAGGAGTAACCAGCTTGATTATCGACACCTTGATGCGCGTCCTTACGGCCAAGCTTTCTGGCTGATCGAAGATAGCCGGCTCACGCGACGTATTATCGGCAAGGATTCGCTCACGCGAGGATATCGTATTGTCCAGTTGCGACGGCTAACGATTCGGTGGCGAGGATTTATCGATCGGTTCATCATCGTTAAATGTACCTGGCGATCGATGCGTCAAGATCGCTATATCGCGAGAAGAGCTTGATCGATCGTATTCGTGCACGATCACGAGAAGAAGTAGAAGAAGAAGAAAAAGAAGAAGAGGATGCGTTCCGTTTCTCTTTCCATTGGTAAAACCAACACCTTAACGAAGAAGAATTCCTTTTCAACGTGTGTACCCCTGCCGTGCTACCGGTTCTTATTGTCCCACGCTTCTCCTTTATTCTTCCCTTTTGTCAGCCGACTTTTTTCTCTCGAAGTCGTAGCCGGCCGCCTTTTATTTCAGCAGGGGAAATTTGTATGGCAGCTGGCGTGAACGGCGACAGGACACTTTTTGAACTCGCCAACACGATTCACCGCTTCAAACACGATCGACTACTAACAGCATCGTTCACCTGCCAGTCTTGGCGATGGCGACTCGTGTCATCCGATCCCTTCTTCCTCCTGTCTGACTCGTAATTAAAACTTCATGATCGATTCTACCTGTCCTCGGGTCGGACACTTTGAACGGGAGACAGGTGAGAGGGTTGTCGCTTTCTCGATGAATCTCGCCGGAACGAACACTCGTAGGCTCTGGACTCCGAGTCAGATCGGTTGTTCGTCAGGACGGCGAAACAGAGGGTAACTGTGCAAGGTGTGCGCGGTGTAACCCGGTGTTCAAGTTAAGTATAAAGGAGGCAAGCCACCACCATCAACCGCGGATACGAGCACCAACGACACGCGGAGTGACAAGAACACCACCACCACCAACCGTGACCACCACCACCACCACCACCAGTAGCGACACCAGCTTCGTACGGGACACCGTGAACAGGGAAAAGGTAGGAGAAGCACTGGCTGGCTGAAGGGGTTAGCCGGCATGGGGAGCCGAACGGGAACACCGCGTGCACATGGGAATTTGAACGAGCGGGCAGAAAGTAAAGCGCGTTCGGTCGAGAGGAGGGCCCGCGATGGACTGGCCTCGCCAACTCGAGTCCTCCTACCTTTAGGATCAGGTCCCAGCCTCTACGATGTTACCTCTACGATCCTACCTCGTCTCTGTCGCTCTCTTTCCAACTCTTTTTTCTTCTCGGACCCCCCCTCCCCCTCCTCTCTCTTTCTTTATCCTCTTGCATGTCTCGACTATCCTCGTTCTTCACTTTCGTCCTTCTCCTCCGATTCGTTCTCGCACTTTCTTCTCTGTTTTCTGAGCTTTCCTTGTCCCAGGTCTTGTTCTTTGTATCTTTCTCAGTTACCTGTTGCAACTTGCTCGAACTTGGTTGCTGCGTGACTTTGTACTCGCGAATCTTACGTCAATATTTGACACGTACACTTCTTTCGGGTGTTCTACTTTCGTATCATTTCCTGGTGCCATCTTTCTCTTCGTATCGTTATGGGATTTATGAAATCATCCCTGTGTCACTCGAAGCTTCGATATTGAAGTAAGATTGGGACTTTGATCCTTTCATTGGCAATTGATTTGGATAGAAACTTTGATATTTAAAACTTTTTACGTAAGTTTGTGTTGTGAAGTCGTGAATCAACGCGTGGTATTCAAAAAATGGGGATCTGGAACAAACTAGTATCTTGAAGAAGCTACTGTTTAACGTTCTATATCAATTTTTTGACAAACATTCTGTTTTTGCGAAATACTTGATACAGGTTAAAAGGATACAGTATACTGAGAAGGATTCAAAGATTGTCGTAGTTAAAGAAGCTTCTGGAAAATTCATTTATCGACTCATGTGCGTGTGTGTATGTTCTATGAGATTAGAAACAATGATGTTGAGAATGATTCAGATGAATTCCATGAAACATTACGAGATATTCATTCCCCATACGTCACATCGTCGCGAGAATGGCGAACATGAATGAGTTATAATTCATTGTGAGCCTTAACCACTGTTTCCCTTCTGTGTTTTAAACATCCTTCTCGTTTATATACTATTACGTTCTAAATGCCATGTGATTTCTTCTGGTTATTGTATCTTGAAAATTACCCGCTGCATATGTTTAAAAAAAAAGATTAATATACAAGAAACCTTGCGTTTATTTAATCCTTTTATTCTTTAATATGACGATATTTAGATTAAAGATAGATATGCAAGTTTTGAAACAAAAAGATTTAAATTTAAAGTAATAGTAAAAAATTCCTAAAATGAAAATATCCTTGGGATCCTTGTCCCAGGGATCCATCATCCAAGAATTTAAAACAAGATCTGGGTAAAAGTTTCTCTCTTCAAGTTTCATTCAGAGTTTCATAGAACTGGTTGCGAATGGTTCAAGATCGTGATGTTTGAGCATCGGAACAATAGCGGCTCATGAACAATCCGATTTCGCAGTCTCACGTTATTCAGATAGGAAAACAAATACAATGTCGAATGAATCAGTAGTCTCGCATTGAAATTACGCGGTGCTCTTACCTCGACTCCATTTATCTTTCCGCGCGTTCACGTTTATACTTCTAACTGTAAAATGCAAATATATATGTTCTGTTCCGCTTTAGATCGCTTATCGGCTATTTATCACTTATTTTGCCCCGGTCTGTCCAATGGAAAATACCGAAATTTATGAATCTTAACAGACGTCTATACTTTAGGTGGATATTTTTTTCCTTCATTTGTTCATCGTCATTGTGAATTACAATAAAAATATGAACAGAAACTGTTCCAGGTGGATCTTATCCTAAAATTTGATAAGTCATTAAATGGTTAACGAAGCCTCGGAGTAAGCTTCCCTGATAAATAAAATATTAAATATGTAATTAACATTTCACGTCAGACATTTATAACTTGCAAACTTCTTTGTTTTAATATTTAATCTTGAATTTTAAAATCAATTTCTTAAAGATTCTTAAGGATTCTGTCGTTAATTTGAATTGTCAGCAACGTAAGTTAGAATTAGGAAAGCTTTAAGGGCATCCTGACTTCTTTACAACTGCCAGTTCAGATTTATTTCCCGTACGATAATCACGATCGACGGATTATGTTGTCTTGTATATCGTGCATGCTCGAATTTATTCACCCGTTCCGTTGTGCAACAGTCAGAATGACCGATACGTGGTCTCGCGTGAATTTTCGATCGTATCGGTACTCGGCCATGATTCATTTCGTGGGTGGATCAGTCGATCTATCTACTCGTTCGACTTGATGTACGAGGGGTGTACCCCGACTCGATCCTGGACAGTAAACGTCCACGTAGATCTTTGAAAACGAAGATCTCTGCGATCGAACTACTTCTGGATCTCGAACGGAGATCGTTGAAACGATCTGGTCGATCTTGACACCACGTATATTTGTATGAAAATGGAGGTTCTTCCAAGTTGTCAGTCAAATAGAATTGAAACTTAACGAGAAAACATAGCAACAATTGAATTATATTGTAATTTAGTTCGGTAGATCGATTACTTCGTAGTTCTGTGAGAAAATGGTAATTTGGGGGAAGAGAATGGACCACTTGTCACAGTACTTAAAAGTTATCAGTTATTAATCCAGCACATTGTTACTAAAGCATAATTCATTTCCTACAGAAATATCCTGAAACTAAACGTTTAATGGAAATATTTGAAATTAGAAAAAACGAGAATTTATATCCTTTCTCCTAATAAAATCTGCTATTTCCTGATTGCTATGAATAAAAAGAAATATTAAATTTCTTCATCGCAAGCACCTCGTCCATTTGACAGGCGAACAGTTCATTCTAACTATAAAACACTCTTTTATCAGTTCTATAAATATTGTCAAAGATCCACCGATAACCGAACGAACCAGGATGAAAACGATTTCGTAAATGTAATAAGTAACGAGTTTTACGAGCACATCGATCGGTTGCAGAAAAAAAAACGAGGATAAAAAAATTTATTACTCGAACTGGATCTCACCTTCTATTAGTTGGTCGAGATTTTATTGCTACGCGTTAAACCTATCGGTGAGTTCAATCAAATTACTTGGTGAAGCGTAAATGTTCCTCATCGGGCGTTCAAATTATCGGATACCATTTTCCTCGTCGAATTTAACTCTCGTTCAGCCTTCACTGGGTGACTTTTGACCCGTATCTTAAGTGTAAAACGGAGATAGTCATAATCATTGATTTACATTGTCTACATATTAAAATTGAGCATTACTTGAATTACTTAATTATTCGAGAATAATTTCAAATTTGACGAATAACTTCATTTTACTCGTAATTTTGATTGAAAGTTTTCTATTTATTGGTATGCATTAGTTTGTTAGGAAATTTAATAATTTAAAGTTATCTTTACTACTAAAGATTTTATTCTGAATATTTCTAAATACAATACTTTTTTTCGTGTACTCACATAATTTTTATCCATTGCATAGTGATGAACTTAGTAAGCGAAAAATATCATCGATAAAATGTTTACGCGTAAAATCATCAAATACAAAGATATGAAACAAAGGAAAAAGTACACGATTGTGGGAACGTGTTTATGTTTCTCAGTCAGGGAAGGTTGGTGACTGTTCGTCAGACATTTGAAATTAGTATGTCTTGGTGTTGGTAATTTTCTGACCCTTATAGTACCGTGGCATGCGAAACTCGTAGGAAACTACTTGGGTTCGATGTGAATTTTATTCAAAGAACGGATATCATCGGTTCCCTTCGATTTTCAAGGAAACAGGGGTGCCGTGTTACAACCAGCAGGGCTCGTTTAACGAATTTCATTAATTATATATCATTATGTCCTGTAATTGCTCGCCATATGTTTTCGTTGTTAAGGGGTCCCATGTACACGAACACGCGAACGATCGACAACGTCTATGATTATCGTTTCGAAATTCTGTGAATCGGACAATTTATTCGATCAGAAATCAAACGTGCTCCTCGAACGAACCGGAATTAGAATTGATGTTAGAGTTGGAATAACTTTTGATCGGTTAAAGCAATGGTTCCCAACAAAATAATTTCTAGGAGGTCGCCGTGGTAGATTTATATATGATTTCTTTATTTTAACATCGTTGAATTGCCATGTTCCGTTTAGAATTTAATTCTGATTTTTCATAAACGAAGAGAAGAAAATATAATAAATTTTCAATGTCTTTTTAAAACACAATACAACACTGGTGGAATGTGCAAAATTGAATTTTATCCGGTTCATTCATGCCTTCGATACCTGGCACAATGCGAGTCAAGTACGGTGGCAGACATGATCAATGCTGTTCTATCATTTTATTGGAATGACTCGAACAAACGGCAGGAATCATGTCTGGCTGCACAAGCCTGTCGCATCGTACACCCGACTGACTTATACAGGATATCCCGTGATGGTACAACAGTTGAGTATCAAGTAATCCTGTGTGAAAGGATTCGTTGAGAACAAAATTATTCAATAAAATTACTGATTGATGTTATAAACGAAAAAATGCATAACTCTAATACAGGGGTTCCCAACGGGGTCCAGATGAACCCCTTAAGGGTCGATGGAAGATTAAAAAGGGTCTATAGTATTCCAGGGGTCTATTGGGGGTCGATGATAAATTTTTCTGTTTTAAAATTTTATTTAATTTTTAAGGATTGACATAATAATATTCGTTTTAATGTGTATAAGTCAGTAAAATTGAAAAATTGTATGATAAAATATATATTTATATTTACTATGTTAGTTGTAGTGACTATACGATGATCAGTAATTTCAGGCCAAATATTAAAGAGAGAAAGTGCTGCTGAAATCTTGTTTATATCTGTAAAATCAAAAATGAAAATAGTACAAAAATAATAAAACAAATCTAATCAGCCACTGTTTTCCAATTTTCTGTTCATATTCTTACTCAAATTATTATCTTGAAGTTTTTCATATGCAATTATTAGTATTATGATTATGTTGTATGCTGTATAGTGTAGAGAAAAATGTAAGGGGAGTCGACGAAGAAAATCATGCTTTTAAAAGGGATCGATATAGGAAAAAGGTTGGAAACCCCTGCTCTAATATTTTATTTTATAATATAAGCTGGAAATAGGCATGGCTGCAGTGGGAACGAAAGGGTTAATTTCACGTATTATTAACAAATATATTCGTGACCTTTGCATTTTCCTTTTACACAGTTATTTATGATTTGGCAAATAACAATTTGAATTAATAAACCTTTGCCACGCTTATAATAATTTATATATCCCTCTGCCATGGAATTTGAATAATTTTTATCCATAAAATAATTTTTGGAAAAAAAATATAACCGACTTCGAAATGCACTAAAAAGAATAAAATAATATTTAATTCTCCTCGTGGGTTTCTCTCCAGCTATGTATAACATTTATGACAATATTACATTCCATGTTAGATAAAATGCATATTTTTCGGAGGCGGGCAGGGTCAAAAATTTTCTCAGAATCAAACAATTTTCGTAACTTTCAGTACAGGAAATGTTTAATTGAAAACTGTCTAAACGAAACATGTTGCTGATTGCAATTTGTTTGGGGTATGGCGGGCTTGATAACAGATGAGCGTCAAGAAAAACTCATTGATACGTGACAACGTGGAAGAATGAAACTGTATAGTGGTCAGTTTCGGCGTACAAAATGTTTTTCAATCAAAACTTTCTATATGACAGATGTTGCTGATTATGATTTGATTGAAGGTGGACTTGGCACTGAACGGTCCGAAACAGAAAATGCATTTTTGATCCTGCCCCGCCTCCGAAAAATATGCATTTTATCTAACATGGAATGTAATATTGTCATAAATGTTATACATAGCTGGAGAGAAACCCACGAGGAGAATTAAATATTATTTTATTCTTTTTAGTGCATTTCGAAGTCGGTTATATTTTTTTTCCAAAAATTATTTTATTTCACTCTTTTTAGGGGCGATCTTTGCATTCTCTGCGAAGTAATAGCCACATGCTGTATAACGGTGTTCCTCTCTTCATATATTATATCCCATCGTTATGAAATCAAGGTATACATACGATTGTCAGGGGAAGTATTCATGTTCATTTCTGAAACAAAAGTACACACATGTCTCTGTAGTATCATCGCAGTAAAAAGATAAAAAATACACACACGCCCGCACGCACGCGCGCACGCCCGCCCGCACGCACGCCCGCCCGCACGCACGCCCGCCCGCACGCACGCCCGCCCGCCCGCGCGCACACACGCCCGCACGCCCGCCCGCGCGCCCGCCCGCACGCCCGCACGCACGCACGCCCGCCCGCACGCACGCCCGCACGCCCGCCCGCACGCCCGCGCCCGCGCACGCCCGCCCGCACGCCCGCCCGCACGCCCGCCCGCCCGCACGCCCGCACGCACGCACGCACGCCCGCACGCCCGCCCGCACGCACGCACGCCCGCACGCCCGCCCGCACGCACGCCCGCACGCCCGCCCGCACGCCCGCGCGCCCGCACGCCCGCCCGCCGGCCCGCACGCCCGCGCGCCCGCACGCCCGCACGCCCGCCCGCACGCCCGCGCGCCCGCACGCCCGCGCGCCGACCCGCCCGCCCGCGCGCCCGCACGCACGCCCGCACGCAGGTGGAGGTACGTATATAAAATACGTAAAACCACACAACCCGCGGTCGGTCATGCGGGCGTGTGTTCCGTGCGTCCTTGCGAGTGTTTTTTTTTCTTTTCACTACGATTATACTACAGGAACATGTATGTACTTTTGTTTCAGACATGAACATGGATACTAATGCTGCAATATACCTAACTCCTCTACTGAAATCCTTAATGATCATATTGTATTGGAATAAATAGTAAGCAATTATATAAAATACGTAAAACCACACAAAATTTACGAAATTATACACAATTCTTTCAAATCTCACGTAACAACTGGGATTTACTGTGTCTGATGTAACATATAGGAAAGTAGAATATTGCTTGATTCGCACTTCCCACTTGCCATGTGGCCGTCACGCTAGAAACATAATTATTGCAATAAGAGTAGTAATTAGTAATGGACGGAACAGCAGGGGTAGGTAGAGAAGGGAAGGAAAGGGATTGAAATGAAAGGGAAGGGGAGCGAGGGGAGGAAAGGAAGGGGCAGGGCGAGTTGGGTTTGGAAGGGAAAGATAAGGAAGTGCAGGGAAGTGCAGGGAAGCGAAGGGAGGTGCTGGGGTGCGAAGGGAAGTGTAGGAAAGTGGAGGGAATGTTGCAAATGGAAACATCGTGGAAACATCTCCGGTCGCAAAATGTAATACTAGGCTTCATCGATATTAAGCCGATTATGCGCGAAATAGTACGGTTTTTGCAATAAACGTGGGAAAAGACGAAAAAATGCATAATATGTTTGTTGCTAGACCAACTGGAAGTCATACCCTACAAGATCCAACAAGTTTCGATCCGATTGGTCAATTCATCATGGAGTAATCGGTGACCATACATGACGTGGACGAAACAGTACGCTTCTATGCAATAAAAAAGGGGTACACGATGATAAAATGCAAAATGTTTTTTATACGGGGCCAACTGGGGGGCACACCCTACAAAATACGAAAAATTTCGTTCCGATTGGTCGATCCATCTCGGAGAAATCGCCGGACATACATGACGCGGACGAAATGGTACTCTTTGATTTGTAGTAATTTATAATAAAACATGATAAAACAGGGTAACCAATGTTAAAATAAAAAATGTATTTTATCCCGTTTCTAGTGGGGGTCATAGCCTACAAGATGAGAAAGGTTTTGTTCGGATTGGTCCATCCATCTCGGCGTAATCGGTGACCAAACCTAGCATGTACAAAACTGTGTTTTTGCAATAAAAAAGGGGTAAAAAATGAAAAAATGCAAAATGTTTTTCTTACGGGACCAACTGGGAGTCATACCCTACAAGATGTAAAAGGTTTCATCCCGATTGGTCCAGCCATCTCGGCGTAATCGGCGGACATACATAAAAAAAAAAAAAAAAAAAAAAAAAAAAAAAATATACTGATCGAATTGAGTAACCTCCTCCTTTTCGAAGTCGGTTAAAAAATGTATAAAAATCTCGCGAATTTAAATGCCAATCTAATATCTATGCGGGTGACTCGAGTTTTGTACCAAATATAACTTTTGATGAATTAAAATCGTTTAAAAAATAAACCAAACGCCGCAAAAAGTATTATAACTCGTAAAATCTTGCTCGTTCAAGAAAAAGAAAACACAGATCCGATTCTTCAATCACAGAATCGTTAAGAGGCCTGGTGCGAATTTAAACGTACCGGAAGTCACGTTATATAACCTCTTCGCTGTTTGTACAGGACGATGAAAGCCGATTCCTCGTACAATGTGAGCTGATTGTACATTTTTCCCCGTTTTATAGCCACGTCGTCGCCTCGGTTCTCTTCCTCCGTCTATTCCTTCGTTTCTTTCGTTTCCTTTTCACCCTATTGTAAAAATATTTACGGTCTACCGTGAATTTTAAGGGCGCAGATTTCACGCGGCGAACTCTTTAATGGGACGTCATTTAGCTTTATGATATCGCGTTATTTATAACGCAACCCCTGTGGTCGGTGATTTGTAGGCATCGTAATAATGCTGTCACGAGTGTAAACGACCCGGCCGGGGTCCATTCACAAATTTTCATTCGTATCAGTCCATTATGAATCGACCATTGATGGCTGACCATGACAGGCGAGTAACACTTGGACGTGTTAATTCGTTCTGTCAAGAATCTCGAGAATTTAACACTTTCGCTACCAGCCTGAAATTTCATTCCCTTGCCCGGAAGGGGAACACTCGTTTTTATCAGATTATTCTGTCTCGTTTTTTGTAATGATTTTTGTTTTTACATCACACTTTTGATTTTTTCAGTCGTAAGACGTATGATGGGTTAGCAGACCATTTATATCTGAAGAATGCCAGTGATGGCACGATAATAATTCACGAATTATGGCATAGTAAAACATTGTATCATTACGAAATTTTGAATTTTATTAGATTGTTGCATATGAAATGTCGTTTTCCTATGGTAGGAACTTTAGAGGATAGGTTCGGAATCGATTATTATAAACCATAGATCAGGTATCGGCAACCCTTTTTGGCTCCGGGTCAAAATCAACTAAAATGTGACTATTAAGAAAACGGTTCGGGTCAATGGGTATTTTCATTTAGAAACAGTCCGTTAATGACTAATAAGATAAATTTTATTAAGAAAACTGTTGCAATATGTTGAAAAGGTTTTACCGTTTGCGTAATATTTGAAAATTACTAGGGATTATTAAAAATAGTGTTATTTTTATATCAGGGATTATTGGAACTAGGGGTAATTACGCTAGGGATAATTACGCTAGCGGATTATTAACAATAGTGATTATTGACCCCGGAGAAAATTGTACTAGGAAATATTGACACTGGGGATTATTTATACTAGGGAAAATTGCACCAGGGAATATTGAAACTAGGTATTGTTGACCCTAGATATAATAAGACTAAGGAATATAGACACTAGGGATAATTATACTAGAAATAATTACAACCCTTCAAAATTATACTAGGGAATATTACCGTAGTATTAATACACTAGGACAATTACACTAGGGAGTATTGATGCTTCGGGGATAATTACAACCAGGGTGTATAGACACTAGGGATTATTTACACTAGGGAAAACTACACTAGGGATTATTCATCCAAGGTATAACAAGACTAGGGATAACTACACTAGGAAGTATAGACGTTTGGGATTATTTACACTAGAAAATCCACTATGGAAAATTACACTATCTTAAACTGTTTGTTTCGTGTTCATGCTTTATAATTTATTTTTATATATTATACTTTATTTGCGGAACTCAAGTGGGTCACTTGAAATTATCAAATGGGTCACTTGGTGACCCGCGGGTCATAGGTTGCTGACGCCTGCCATAGAAGAAGAATGAATTGTTTGCTTTATAATAGAGTACAGTCTTCCAATTAATTCTGATAAAGAATTGCAATAAACAATGCCACAAAAAGAATCACCATGCTTTTCTTTCTATCGATTAAACCATTCGCTTTGCTCGCTTTACCCCACGCGTGCCTGAATAAAGGCACTGTCATATCCGCTCGGCGCTCGCTGAACATCGGTTTCCGGTTGTATTCCGCGACGAACAATGAACAGCCGCGACATCGTAAACTCTTATCTCCCGGATCATCTGATTGTCCCGTATAACGAGTCCGTGTTAAATATTTTAGAAGCGTTCTTCAAAGATGAGACCGTGTTTTATTCTCGGCGTTGAGGGAATTTTAACGATCGGACGAGCCTATCGTGATCGTAAAAGACCCAGAATATAGACTTGTCAATCTTAGATTGTCTGGAGGCTGAATTGTAGACAGTTGACTTCTGGTCTGTGAAGTCCATTTTTTTAAATGTCCAAAATGCGAAAGGACCACTTTTACCCTTGAGGACTATCATAAAATATCACCTTTTTACAAATTTAATTGTTATAGGTATAATAAAGCACCAATATGAGCAAATTGATTAATTTTGAATATTCAACATTGTTCTATAAATGCCTAAATAATTATCGTTGCTAGTTCTTAAATTTTTTAATAATATTAAAATTATGTGTAGTGAAATTTCACCCTTATGAGTTAACACTTTTACGCTGAAGAACGTATGTGTACGTCTGCGCAAAATAAACATTCGTGTATTAAAAGTATCATAAGAATATTAAAGATGTATTTTTATTTCTATTTGAAAATATAATATTTCTAGCTACAGTAAGAGGGCGAAGGGTTAAAAATAATGTTACTGAAACAATTGCTGAAACAATGTTTGGAAAATTTAATCGTTTTAATTCTGTTTTTATCTTGGTTATTGTCATCTATTGTGTATCGACTTTGTAACGTTATCTGATGTTTGACATCAGGTAACTTGCAATGGTTATGTAAAATTTGTATTTGCAGTCGTTAAACGTGCATACAGATTAAACGTTAAGTAGCTGTTTGATGAACGTTTGATTATCTTTTGCTTGTATGTACAGATTAGAGAAGGAAGTTGTTAAAATTTCCTTTAAATTTCTTTTTTGTATCCAAATTTATCGAGTATTTGAAGTTTTGAGTATAAAAAATTTTAAATTATCATTAACATAACTTTTTTTTAAACTATTATGGATAGTATTAAATTGGCAATGAAATTCGATAAATTATTGATTTAAATAATCATGGCTTCGATTGAAAATTATCGTGTGTTTAATTTTAATAAATAATTTCATCAGAAAGAAGTATGATTGCCGATATGATATTTACCACCTCTTTGAAGATGAATGTTATTAGGGGATAGAAATTGTACGGTTCCATTATAATGCAAATTTTATAAGCTTCAAACATGTTCATACGATCGAAAGCTTCCAGGTGTGAACTGTATTCTTTTGAATGGTGTTTTGATAATGTGTCAGCACCCTAACTTTGTCAAACACCTA
Organism: Stelis phaeoptera; assembly: GCA_943735885.1. NCBI lineage: Eukaryota > Metazoa > Arthropoda > Insecta > Hymenoptera > Megachilidae > Stelis > Stelis phaeoptera. The sequence continues at coordinate 3,410,709 of OX030939.1, read as the reverse complement.
AACACACATTGATTTAAATGTTCCCTTAGTAATTTTAAAGGTAAACAGGATATGTTATAAAGAAAAACAATTTTAAGGTGAGAATGACTAAAATTTTATATTTGAAATTGCCACAGTAGGATAAAACGACTATTTTTATCTGTTTCGATTCAAAAATCGTATTAAAACGAAATTACAGCGAGCCACTTATATTTTAAAATTGGTACTAAGAAATTAACCATACCTAATTTCCCACAACAAGATCTCCACTCCAGCAACTAAAAAAATTAAAACACCCCTTCTAAACCTCAAATAAAATCATAATTAAAAAGAAAAAGAAAAAGAGAACTAGCCTGTGCGATTTCCTGTTATTGTAGTACGCTAAAAAAAAAAAAAAAAGAAAGAAAGGTGGTCACGATTCATGAAGAACGAAAGAACACTCGTCTGTGGACGAGAGAGACTACCTGCCTCGATGGGTATCGCGTATCACACGAATTCTACCCTTGTTTCTCTATTATGTCTCTCTTTTCACACAATTTCGATGTTACTCCTCCCCATCGTTTCTCTCCTTTCTTTTCTTCTCTCTCATCTTGGCTGCTTCTAGCGCCCCGACATTCCACCCCGTGATTCCTTTCTCCGCGTTTCTATTAGCGGTTTGTATTTCGAGCAGATGTTTCCCGGGCACAATAGCCGCAACACGGGTTAGCCAGTTTCAGCCTCGTAACGGCATTGTGTTGTTGCGAGACATAAAAGACCCGACAGGGGCCCGAGGCCCCTTGAATAGCAACGACACCCCAGAAGAAAACGTGTTTATACCGTGTTTTGGGACGAATCAAGGTCCCGGTGAATCCGAGGTGCCGGGAGAACGGTGTTGTCGAACCAATTCCCTCGTGAGGGAAAACGTGACGTCACAGAGTACTCCCACTCAATCACAGAGGGACCTACAGGTTAATTGTGTCATGTGGCATGAACAATTAGCCCATATGTACTCTGTCCATCGTAAGAATAACCTCACGCTTCGACCAGTTCTCGACCGATTTGCGCATCCCCCACCATTACCGATCTGACGCATACGATTAGTCGCCACGCTATCCTTACCGATCTCCTACGTCAATATTGTCACTGCGTATAACAAAAGCGTCAGAATAGGTAACAGTGTTGCGTGCGGTAAGACAAAGGCAAGCATAGGCCGTTAATTGGGGATTCAGCGGTTATAGCACCTCCTCCGATCCAGCCCATGCGCGAAACGAGGTTATTCTTACGATGGACAGAGTATAGGTACATTGTAGTTACTAGCGTTGCCACATAAAAACGTGATGTCATATTACTTCTACTCTATCGCGGAGGGTCTATACCAGGGATGGCCAACCTTTATGCACACCATGCGCCAATTTTTTTTCACAGATGAGTTTAAATGCGCCATACAACTCAAGCACCTTTTCTACCTTGTTACGTTCACGGTTGGGGTTGGAAATAGGGATAGGGGTAGGATCTGCTTCGCTTAGGGGAGGAAAAGGAATAACTCAATCACTCGATTAAATTATTTCATTTACGCCAGTTCAAAGGACACGTTTATTGGAGCACCAATCTACAATAGTAAGAAATGATCTCTTGGACTAGAGGGTGATCGCTATCGTGGACCCGCCGGAGAGTCTCGTTTGGTGAAGATAACTCTGGACCACTGTTATTGGATGTGATGAAAGAGAGTTTACTTCGAAAGAGCAAGTAGGCGCAAGGATGCAATGCGTCGCTTGTAATCATCCAATGCGCCACGGTTTGGCCACTCCTGGTCTATACACAAAATAAAATATAATTGTTGTTTGGCTTCACCACTTCCATTTGTCCACATACAGTACGAGCCATGATGTCACTAGTTAATATAGTGGTTTTACCTTCGATCTGGTAACGGCTGGTGGCTGATATAAGCTTCTTTGTGTTTTCGAAAACGTGAAAAAGGTTGTTGAAAATTTGTAACAAAGTTACAGTGAGTTGAAGTAACTTTGATTAATTCTATTCAGTTGGTAATTCTAGCATTAAATGTCTCGTGCGACCCGGAAACACGATCATCCTGATGGTATCGTTGAACATCCGGTCGAAACGGCGCAACTGTGACTCCGAATCAAAGCCACGATGCAAAAGAGAAACACGAGACAGAGATGGAAAGAGTGTAAGAAGAAACAGAGGGTGAAAGAAAGCCTGGTCTCACCGTTAGTCATTGGCTGCTAACACGGCAAAACCAACTCCTTTCCAGCGTGGGTCGTACGTGTATTTAATAGGAAGCAATGAGCAACAGGTCCAGCCAAGTTGGCTTGGGTAACGCCCATTCGAACGTGTTCCCCGTTCTGGAACCACTATTTTCTCTTTATCGGCGTGGCTTTTCTCCCTGCCACGATCGAGACGTCATCTAACCGGAAGTCGACGTCTTGATCGGAAAAATTAAGTTTCACTACGTCAGAAAAGAAATCAAACACCGTGGTATTATCTGCTGTGCAGTGGGATCTTTTGTTTTACATCACTTCTATTAGCAACTAGCTGACCCGACAGACGTTATCCTGTCTAAATATCAATAAATTTGTGAAAAGCTTTCTTTAATAAAAATTCGACGCTGTGCTCGACGACGAACTCATTGGGAACCAATAATGCCCAGCCAAACATGTCAACCTGCTACTGGTACCGTTTCAGAAATTTTTGCAGTTAGTTCGAATCTTCCGACTTTCCTTTGTAATTGCTTCGAATTTTTTTTCCCCAAGACTTTTCCAAGACTATAACGAATAAAAGAAAAAAAGAATTTTCCATACGGTTAGGTAGCCTGATGCACAAAAGTCAAATTTCACGTATTAATCCTTCGTATTTTTCTATCGTTAGTTAACTTTTAACTTAAACTTTCAATTTACTTTGTATTATTAGTACAGTACTAATACTATCCAATTTTCTTTCCTTTTCTTTTCATTTCTTAATTACTTGAAGTATTCAACGTGTTAAACATGGCCTACATATGTATAAGGACCTTTGCACACAAAAAAAAGAAACATGATCCTGCGTTACCTTTTATTAACCAGACTCGTTCAATTTACATTTCCTCAAGTTTTTTCGAAACGAATATCCTTGCCTGAACTCATCAAATTTTATTCCTGAACATTTCAACCCGTTCCTGCATATTATCATTCAACCGAAGAATCCCGTAATTCGTGCAGAAAGTCATCAGTGCGGTAGGTGTGTTCACGCGGGGCGAAACCAATTTTCCACGCGGCGCTGGTTGTTTCTCGTTCCTTTTTCCTTCTTTTTTTTTTTCATCTGCCATCTTCTACGGTGGGTAGCGGGAACACAGGCAAAGGGGTTCGAGGGGAAGAAATTTGAAGAAGCGAACGAAACGGAGTCCCGGGTGATGGGCTCTTCGGGATCTCTTTAAAGTGCCGCGGCCTTTCGATAATTAGAGGGCAGCCATTGTTACACCGGGCTTCTCTCTGGAGTGCTGAGGACCAAGAAGCGAGAAAGGAACGAGAGGAAGGTGGAGGACCAGGTTCGCAGACGGCGAAACCAGCCCCCTCTTCCTCTCTCATGGGTGTCTTTCTCTATTTTTCTTTCGCTTTCGCGTGGCCCTTTGAGAATTAAGAGAAAGGGAAGAAAAAGGTTCGCCCCTGCCCACGGAAATACGTGATTTTAAGAGCCGCCACGCGATACCGTCAAAATGGAATCAAAGGAAGATCGTGAGAACACGAGGAAATTGGGAGAATTTGAAAGAAACTCTGGTAATTTCGATTTTCACTTCGTTTCGTGATATTCTTACCCCCTTTTTCAAATTCTTTTAACACTTTGACTGCCACGCTAAAGGAGCTGAAAGCTTGGTCAAGCAAAGCGTTTATTGTGATCAAATTTTACCTATTATTATTACAATTCTTCGTAATTTGTATTATTCAGAATTTGGAGTACCTAATATGACGATTTTTAATTAAGTAATTGAAAAGATATTAAAATTCAAGTGTCACCCGAATATGGGTGACGCTGTTCTTTAACTAACTCTTTACAATCGTATTTATTTATTACTCGAAGTTATTTTGTTTTTAACTCTGCCTATAATTATCTGTTTTGCATGTGAAATAAAACTTGAGAACCTAGTAAAACATCCGTTGTTTCCCTGTAGATTGTTAATTTAAAATAATAAGTATTTAGAATCTTTACAATCGTTTTACTGAAAGGCTTCATGAGCCAAGCCCTTGAAGTTCCATAATAAGATGCTAAAAACATCAGAGGCATTCTGAACGACGATCGATTAATTATCATTTATTTCTTCTACCGTTCGCAAACCCCATAAAACTGCTTTCTTTTCCATCGATCGGCCTTGAAATTCCACGTTTTATCTCACGATCAACGTTTAAATTTACTTGGTCAGCTGAATTATTGAAGTTCCCGGGAACGCAAAAAGTAGAGCGGCTGTAATTAAATTATCGTTTTCAGGAAAGCATCGATTAGCCATTACGAAGAGGACTTACCCGAGCAGCAAATAGCGAATCCTCTTCATTGCTAGGATATGTATCAGGCTAGACTGGCGTTTCTCATTTTACGATGAAAAAGCGTTCGTCGACCAGCATCACGGTAGTGGTAAACGAAGATCGAACCTTTCTCGATTCGACGACGACGACGACAACGTGCAGCAGGGGATCACACGATCGAGTAATTAGTACGTTCACGGTTTTCATAAATCATTGGGGGACGGTCTGATTAAATTGGCGATGCTCTCTCCTCCGAGAAGAATGTCGTCGAAGAACCTTTACGATCATGGAGAACGGTACACCGAAGCGACTTTATGTTGTCGACCAAAGAATGTTTTATATTTAATTTAAAAGATGATCGAGTGTAAATAGATTCTTCTGTCGGGAAAATATTTCTTCGTTACTTGAAGTTCTGGAGGAGTTACTGTGATCACCAGGTTATATATTACGGAATGTTCGATATTTAAGAAGTAAAATTTCCTTCTTTACGAATACGAATGGGTTTTCTCGTAACATCAATATTTAAAGTGATACGTCTCTATTTTGTAAAATACCCTTAAAATTGCATTTAAAGGGTGTTCGAATCATAAAAATTTATGTACAGACATCTCTTTTATAATCTCCGTTCAGATCACCGAAGAAGAGTCTTTTAATGGTTCTTAAAATTGCTCGAAAGAAGTCTTTAAGTGCACGGTGGACGTTCAACGCTTGAAGAAGCGATATTCGTTCTTTTAATCGTTCTTGAAGCCTTTTTAAGGATCGTGAGGGTATGATTGAAGTTTAAGAGATCCAACGTTTAAAGCCCTTTTCCTCCAGTTGTCCTTAAAGAGCCGCTCAACGTTTATAGCATTCAGTGCAAGCTTTCTTCTTTTATCGTCCTGAAAAGCGTATCAAGGAATTTCGTAGACATTTCTTCTAATTATTCTTCGTCTCACAAATAGAAATGAGAAGAAACTTAATTTTTCGACACTATATCACACTTTTTATATAAATTAGATTCATTTGACATTCAAACAACCTAGGCCATCGAATTGCAGCTTTCATCCTCCAAATAATCCCCAGTCCAAATTTCATTTATCCCAAAATATCGCTAATAAAATAGTTGAACTTTCAAAAGAAATTAACCCTCGAAAGTCTTCGTCTCTTTTACCATTCTTTACCCAAACGTACGTGAAACTATCAGGCACAGGATTTTAACGATTAACCGTGAACCGTAAAAGCCAGCAAAGGTCGTAACAGAGGTTTCGCTTTAATTAGCGTTCCAGCTTCGTTCGATCGGTTAAACGAGCATCCCAAGATAAATCGAGCTGACCAACCGATGCTTACAAGCCGACAGCATCCCGATTAATACGATTCATACGAACTTTCTTGTTTCGTGTATCTCCGTTCCGAACTGAAACGCCTGTTTCTTTGGTTCATTGATGAATCTTGCAGTTTTGAAAGATTGATTCAACACGATTCGTACGTGGTCCACAGTTCCAGACTGTTCCTCGCGATATAATTATCTGGAATGAGGCTACCTGCTCCCAGAATAGCTTCATCGTCGTACCACTTTTTTACCTCGAGTGGTCTTTGCTTCGGGCAGCTCTTACCTGTTAAAAGCTGCCTGTTGATCCTCACGATGATAGAGAAACGATGACTTAGTGATCGTTACGATGATTCAGATGAGTCACGATTGATCTGGGATGTTGTAAATCATATATATATATAGCAAGTTTGTTTTGTTGGATTTCGTTCTTCGTCAGCTTTTCTTAGCTTAACATTGTAGTTTTGGAAATTTGTTACCTTTCTCTGGAGAATTCATTATTAATGTCAGAGTGCTAGAACATACTTTATAAAGTTCAGAATTGAAAGGATTGAATTTCCAGGTAAATATGAAAATTTTATATAAATTATTTTGTTACTTTTTGCATTAATTATTTATATCACATGAAAAATTGATAGTAGCCTCATAACCTTTTGATTTGGTTGTTAATGATCGTTGCTTATTTTATTTACTATAAAATTGATCAATTTGTCAACCTACTCAAATTACAATATTATTCGATTACACTAAGTACTACTATCAAGGAAATGATTCATAAAAAAACTATCAACAGACAAATTAACTTCATTATATCATCAAATAATTCAAACTAACTATTCTCCAGAGGCATTAAAAAATTCTTGTTTATTCAAATGTCCCTCTCGAACTGCTCTTCGTCATCTTTTTCTAGACATTGAACTTTCATCTTCAATATTTTATAAAAGAAGTCATGAAAATTTTGAAGGCACCTTCAAGATCCTCAACTTTAATTATTCGTCACTGTCACTTCATTTACTCGTCATAAAATTCATCAAACCCTTCATTTACTGAGACCCTGAGGTATCATCCACCTCGAGAGTTATTAAATCTGTTCCAGATGACTTGAAAGATTGCGAAGTTTAATTATTTGCCACTGTCGCCTGATTCATTTGTCAGGAAGTTTGAAGGCAGCTTCACCTTGAGCTTTTAATTTATTAGGATCTTCACCGTTGGTCTTGAAAATTGTCCAAAGTGTTCTCAAATGATTAAAAAAGAGATTTAAATCCTTATGAAGTCTCCGCTTTAATTATTAGTCATACCCTCCTGCACCTTTAGGCTTGAAAATTATACAGATTCTTATCAAAGTTTCGAACGAAGTTAAAGTCCTCCATTTAAATTACTCGAAACTATCGCTTCTTCTACTTGCCACGAAACATATCGACTGTTTAGTTAACTGAGGTTTCAACGTTTAGCTCTGAAAACCGCCCGAAGTAACTCAAACTCTTCCTAAAGACTCAGAAGATAAAGTCGAACTCCATTCACTTTCATTACTATACAATACAGCGTCACTTCTTCTCTTCGTCACAAAATTCCTCAAATCCTCCAGTATTTCTCTTTTAGTTAAATATTCCCAAAGTTACTTAAAACATTCCTAAAAACACAGAAGAAGAAACCAAACTCTTTCGCTCGAGTTACTCGACACTGACACTTCTACCCAACACAAAACGTCTCAAACTTCTATCATAGTTAGCTGGGAGTCGAATCTTTAACCATGAAAATCGCCCCAAAATGTTTCCAAAGTCACTGAAACTGTTCCTAAGGACCCAGAAGACGAGGCCAAAGACCAAAGTCTTTCACTGTAATTACCCGACACCGTCACGAAATTCATCGAGCCCTCGGTTTATCGGATCTCATAGTTGCCGACGATGAAATTAAGCGCGAGCAAGCGCGCACGCCTTCGAGATCGAGACGCGGCGGAGAAGAAGTTCAGAGCCGACCGCGTGATAATTGGCCCGGGTTGGTTCTCGGCCACCGTTTCTTTGATAACAGGTTCTCCGGTTTCGGTGCACCGTGTTCATAGTCGGCTTCGTATCGCGCATGCGTTCGTCCTTACGCGACAGGAACGTCTCCTCTTGCGGTCGAGGTCGTAAAGATAATGCCCACATGCCAACAGGCAAACAGACCAGAACCGGGAAATTTAGCCGGATTCTATTCGAACAGAAGACGAGAAGAGTGAGGAGGGTGAAGATCGTTCAGGACGATTAATTAATTCACCGGTTTCATCTGAACGGACCATCATGTGGGCTTTCCGACTACCGTCCCGTTACGCCCTTCGCAAGCCGAAACGAGCTCGCTTGCAGCCCTTCGGCTTCGATGCGATTAGCTCGGTTCGCGTGATCTGTTTATTTGCAAGATCGTTTATCGGACATGATAAGGCTCGCGGAGATTCAAGCGCGGCCCGATTCAATTTCACCGGGTAATTACACTGGCGGCAAGCGATCGCTTTGAACGTGTGCACAGGCTGTCTTATCTTAGCCCATTTGCATCACACCGAAGAATGCAAAATATGCTCTTATCGTCATTTTTTATGTTAAATTATACCTACTACTAGTAGGATGTTGCCGAGCTCCCGAGTGCAAATATTTCAAGAAGTATCAAAAAATTTAACTCTTTGTAGGTAAACCACGTTATAAATGTTACTATAAGTTGTTAAAAGATCTTGAAAAATTTTAAGGTAAAATCGAAGTCAAATATTTAAAATTTTAAACTTCTATTAATGAAAATAAAAATTTGAAGAAGAATCGAACTTCGTTTATGTCATCAACGATCTAGATTATGCAGTTTTGCATCGAAGGGATTGAGAAGTAAAAGAAGTCCAAGCATATCGTTCACGTATAAAATTATGTTATTTTATGTTATGTTATTGTATGTTATGTAAGTAGTATTTGCTGCTTTAAACTAAATATCTGAAGGCACTAAGAAGGCACTAAAACACTGTCTGCGGTATCAGATATACTTTCGCGGGCCTTTTTTATGGAAGCTTTTATACTGAATAATTTTTTTGTAGTGTGTGTAGCTAAAGTATGAGATAGTAACATGCGCTAACATAGGTGGAGAAACTTTGAAATAAGTTAGATATAATTATATAGAACGAAATGAGTTAGATAAATAATGAAATAGAATCTAGAATAATATATGGATATATGGATATGTTACATTAAAATTTTTAAGTTTTATACACTTTATTTACATAAAATAATCGTTTCTCGAAGGTTTAGCATTGTCACCAATTAAAATTGATTCTTCCTGAATATTAGTAATATTTTCAAAATAATCACTTTCTATTCATAAATCGACTTGTCCGAAATGTATTCTAAAATGTGATTAGTCGTGTAAATTGACTGGTACGGGTTCAATCTCGTATAAATTAAACGCGCCGCCGGACAACGTGTAATTAGCGACTCATTAACGATGTTAGTTTATTGGCGTAGTTGTTACACAGTTAGCCGATACCAGTTCTGATTGCCCCATGATTTCTTTCGTTTGAACGGAATCGATTCCGTTTCTCTAATTCGAATCAGAATATCATTAAAATAATTATAATTAATATCTACCATTAATTCGACTTTTAAGATAAACGGCATAGATGAAATAATGACGTGTCTCTGCTTTCCTGGTAATTTCATAAAACTTTAATCTTCCGAATTGGTACAGCGTACTATCGTTATATATTCTTTTAGATATTTCTGTTAGACCCCGCCTTATTTGTTACGTAATAAAATGATCACCGTCAATTACGAGTTAAGTACAATAAAATGTAATTCTATAGTTTCTGTACTCAAATGGCACAATTTACATATTGTAGAAGTTGATTGTCAAAATATTTAAATCTTTCAATAATAATTTCTATTTTAAATAAAATTCAATTTTGCTGATGCCCAACGATCCAAAATGCCTACCAAGAGTTAGGTACAATATGCTCCCCATAACTCTTGTGAAATAAAGAAAGAGCAGTAAAACGATAATAATATTAATTCTATTTTTCAAAGCGAGGTCTGGCTCTCAGGTACACGATCAGAACACGACCAAGAAAACTATATGAGTCACCGTGTACTGTTTAACCCTATCGTTTCTACGAAAAGGCATTAAAAGCACCAATTATAGTACACTTCCCGAAGAATGGTATCGTGCTAACGTGCTGGTCCAATGATATCTGCATTCCTTCCAAGGGCAACCATCTCAAACTGTAAGCGGTATCTGTTCGAGCTATCAATACCAGAGCAGGATAGAAGAATTTCGGTAACACACGACGAGCAACAGCCGCGTGTTTGGCAGCATAAGTTCCACAGACGGTCAGTCGTCAGCCGCCATAAAATCGTAAAACTTAAAGTGTCCGTAGTCACGTTCACCCTGGCTAGAATGATCGTTCGCAGGATCGTACACCCAGGGCAAGGGGCAGGGGGTAGGGAAAAGAAAAGATGGAACGAAGGAAAATGTGTGCGCCGGAGTCTAATCGTGAACGTAAACACAGGAGAATCTTGCATCCAACCGCATGGGCCACGAAATGTGTTTTAACGATTGCCGCACACGGTGCACCAGCCATAAATGTTGCGTCGAGCCGGGGATTCGTGTAATAGCCACTAAAAGCAGCCCTCGTCCCTTTATGGACCGTAAAAGCTCGGATATTTGGAACGACCAGAACTTTTCAACTCGAACCGCGACTCGTGACCAAAGGGTGGACTCGTCCTCGATGCGAAAATTAGATGCTCGAACTTTATTCACGCTTTTGGATCATTTTCATGCCGAATTTCGTAACGATGGATCTTCTTATTAGTCGTGGATTTTATACCAAGTTATAGTATTGTTGGGATTGATTCTTTTATTGCTATTCAAGCTTGCTTGGTTCAAGCCGTCTAACCTTAGCTACTGTTCCAATTAATATTTTCGAAGGTTATTCTAACCTTAGTTACTATTCTAACATTTTCAGTGTTTATGCTGATCTTAGCTACTGTCCTAAGCACTTTTCATTACAATTTTTATAATTCTACAAAATAAAAATATAATTTCTATTAATTGCTTTCTGTTTTTAAATAGAATACGGTGTTGCAATCGTTCGTAGGGGTAGGGACAGAAACGACACGTCGCAAAAGACAAATGGTTACGTCTTTTCTTGATCTCCTCTACTAAATAGTCACATATACAAAATTTGAAGCATCGCCAATTGGTGGCCTCTATAACAAGTAATATATTTAAAAAATGAAACTGACACTCAACACTTGTTTCTCGTTCTTCGTGTTTTGATCACAAAGTCTTTGAGGTTTGCGCTCGTTCGATTCGAGCACGATGGCGATGCAAATCGGAGGCCTTCGAACGATTCAATTAGCGCGGCGACCGGAAACCGAGTGGAACGTGGAAAACCGGCGTCGTGGACGGGGTGTGTAAAAGGTGGCATGGTAAATCGGCCAGGCCGTGTTAATAGAAGCCGCGAATTGAGTCTATGTCGGTGCCTAATAAGTCGTGGATCCCCTTTGAAACCTGTACGCCTACGCGAAACTCCTCTGAATGAGCCGACACGATATATTTCCTGTACCCTTGTATGCACCGTTTACACCGATCGAATATCGAAAAATTGTATCGTTATACTGGGTAATACTGAACAAAAAACGTATTCTGGTATTCAGAATTTTGGAAATGAAAAATAGAAGATAGTATACTTGAGCAGATATTAAGTAGATTAATTAGCCTGTATATTATGGGTTAATTAATGTTGTATAATTCACTTTATTATTGTGGCAGTAATAATAGAAATGTATTTCACAAATTGTAGCTACATAAAATTGTTAAATGATATCTAACTCCTGAATAACAAAACTAGGTTCACAATGACATTTTATCTATCGAATTATTAATGGGCTTTTCGATACTATCGGTTAATAAACCTTTGATTATTACTTTTCCATCTATAACGCCGCCGAAGTAATGAACGTTAGTTGTGCTACAACTAACAAGAACCTACATCATTATTAAGTCATAAAGCAATCGATTTTAAACGTACAGCTTTCGTATATTGATCGAACTAACATTTAAAAGAATATCTCAAAATTTTCTTAATGGAAACGATAAATAGTCCAGAATTCAATCGAAATTGTTGACTCTCTCTATGGTCCGTCATCCGAGGGTTAATAGACGCGAATTCCGTTGAAATAAAAATTATTAAGTAGAAATTATATTTTAATTGGGTTAATAATGAACGGTGAGCGGATTAATGGATTAACGTTTATGGAAAGGAGTGGTTGCGGTTCACTTGGTATCCGATTTCAACCGAAAGTAGCGTATTGGTCGGATCGATGATTTTTCGTTCGACATCCTTGCTGATTAATATTCATAGATTCTGACGGGCGAAGCGTGAAAGCAAGTTTGTATGATGAATGCACCTTCTTCGCTTTTGGAAACTTCATATAATAATCCCGCAACTTTGTCGTTTTATGTTGTTTTCGAATTAATGTAATTTCTTCGAAATTGGTGTATCATTAACCAAATTCAGTGTTCAGAGATTAATATTTTTTAAATTTGCAAGTTTTATTCATTAAACTTCGAATTTTGCATTACGGTTAACTTTGTTTAAACTTCGATTATCCTTTCTTTAATTTCATCAACAAATTTTTATTTCTTATTTTCAATCGAAGCACGTTCTCAAAAATATTTTAACCATCCATCGCCATCTATTATCACAGTTACTGCTTAAATTTTTGTATTTTAAATTTGTGTCGTAAAAGATGGATATAACTTTTGCACGAGCCTAATATAATTTACGTAGAACCTGAAAGGGTTAAGGTGTAACGAAACGTGTGGACGTTAGTACATTCTTTCGTCTGCTTTTTCCTTTCCTTCTGATCGGCCGTTTTCGTTTTAAGGAGGGATCATTACCCAACACAATTAACCCCGCGTATAATTAGCTGATAAACTTCACGTTAATTGCCGGCCATTATGGTCGTTCGAGATTAATCGTCCGCGATCGCTTGATATTTAAATTAAAAGCAACCTCCCCAGGGGCTCCTGCGAACCTGCGGTGTGTCTCCTCGAATATTATATTACATTCCTTGTGCAGACTTTTTAAGAAGAATTTTCACAGTGTTACTTGATGAAACGAAATGATTCATAAATGGGAAATTATCGTTTGTTTCATTTCTGTCTTCACGATTGTCAGTGGCTTTGTTCATCCGTTGCCTTGAGACACGTCGTGTCCGGATCAAGTACACGAAACTGTATTCAAAGTTTAGTAGAACCTGATTAATTTATTTGTAATTTGGGCGGGTGAATGGTATTATTATTAAGTTCGTGCTACTTTGGTTTAAGACTCTTGATACGATTGGATTTTTGTAAATTTGTAAATTTTGTATAGAAATTAGGAGATGAAGTATCATGTTTTTGGGAAATTGGAATGTTGGGAACTTGGGAATTAGAATATTATATTTTTAGAAATTTGGATACTTGGAAGCATGGAAATTGAGAAATTATAATTTCAGTAATTTGGAAATTTGCACACTTAGAAATTAGAATATTATATTTTTAGAAATTTGAAAAATTTAGGAATCGAAACATTATATTTTTAGAAATGTAGAAACTTGGAAATTGGGATATCATGGTTATAGAAATGCAGAAATTTGGAAATTGAGATATTATATTTTTATTAGGAATGTAGAAACTTGTAAACTTGAAAATTAAATTATATTTCTAGGAATTTAGAAATTTGGAAATTAGAATATTATATTTTTAGGAATTTAGAAACTTGGAAACTTGAAAATTATATCTTTAGACAATTTGTTAACAATTTATCGTATTTTAATGTATCATGCATGTACCAAATTTCACGTTTCACTGATGAAAATCTGAATCAATCGAATTAGTCGAATAAGCAACGTGTCGCAACGTAATAATGAATAATAATGAGACGCAAAATGGAAAGAACTCGATGCAATTCTTTACTCACAATGGGCTATAAATCAACGAACTGTTGGTTAGACTCGATTAGATCGTGAATCACGTTCTATATTGATAGAAACATATCATTATGTTTTATAATGCGTTTACAACTGCGTGACTCACGTTGAACGGATTTCCATCGAGATATCGATTTGATTATCCGTTGATTTCTATCCGATTCGGACAAACCTTATCGATATGTTCATAAACAACAGTGCTGGTATTTCATGGGACAAGAAAATATGGGGTTGTCTCGGAAATTCGATTAAAATTAAATTATACAGTGAATTGAATTCTATTTTGTGTGCTGACTGCGAAATATACTGTTTGAAATAATAATTGAATAAAATAATTTCTATTATTTTGGAACTACAGGACAGTATTGAAGAATGATTAATTATAGACATTGTTGGGTATAAAATTTTAATTTAGTTATAATTATAATAAATTAATGAGATGCAATACTAATGTGGTAATAGGGAAATATTGATAGAATTAATAGTAATATAAGTTACAAAACTATACGTATATTGTATGTATGTGAAAATTGAGCTTTTATTAATTGTTCTTACAGCTAGTAATAAAATTGATTGAAAATCGTATTTTCATACAAAAATTGCAATAATGTATTCAAATGTGAATACCATTGAAATGCATTAGTTATACGTTCAATGTGAATTGACAATTATTAATTTTTACGATTTGTATCATTTAATAGGAAGTTTCCAAGTAAAAGTGACCTTTCTTTGACGATATAAACAAAGTAGAAAAGGAATGATTGCTGAACCATTGGTCGGTCTATAGGTGGATTATGGGTTCAGTGGTGCAAGTCAACGAACGGTGAGTCGTATGTTTATAGTTACTCCAGTTCCAATAATGTCGCATAATGAATAGTCTTAAATTTATCTTAATACGACTACAAATATCATTATACAATATAAATTATTACCACAGAATACTTTTCTGGAACATTACAATTAAGTATTTATTTATACAAATCGATTTAGCGGCTTAACAATTCGGGTAAAAATTGCGATACTTTATCATTTACTTTTAATTATTTTTATGTACGATCAAATGAACTTAAAATTATAACTTTAAAACATACGTAACTACAAATCGAAAAAAAAAAAAATGATTCATATTAAAATTGGGCGCTGAAATTTGTAAATAAAATACATTTCTACATTAAAATTCCTCCAAATAAAAATAAAACAAGGCCTAGTGTCAAATTTAAATAGTTTGAATTCTTCAAAATACTTAAAAATTCTTAGTTTTAGGGATCATTCAAAATTCCTAGAAATAAATACTTAAAAATGTGCGATATCCAATTAAAGTAGTTTAAATTCTACTCTTCTAAATAAAAATGAAAAAAAAAAAGGTCTAATACCAAATTTGATTCGAAAATGAATTATAGCATAATTAATGCTAAACTATATTATTTTAATTAACCTACGAATGAGCGATTAACGATCGGAAGTCTATTAATTAATATTCAGTGAACGATTGACCCCGACAAAAAGTTCATTGGCAGGCTTCCGTTAGATAAGGTATCGATATTCCTTTTTAAGAAGGAGATATTGTAATGAGATGTCACCGTACAAACGTTCAGATGCGTGTGTATGATAAATAATCGTTTAAATCGAATTTAGATGATAGCCGTGCACGGCTGCATTAGTGGCTGCTAATAGACCGTGAACCCGTGGCAGCTTTTATTGTATCGTAAATCACACCGGGCCACGAATGCAGATATATAATGTCTCTTTACGCAATACGATATCATATTTCACGTAATGGTACCTATCGTGTACTATAATTGTAGGCTTATTTTACAGCCAACACACGCCACCAGAGACACATTTACTCGAATAATTATTGCGACTAACTCCCGATAAAGAGATCACCGGTACACCTTATCCTATCAACCATCGACACCATGCGATAGTAAATAGTAATTTAATTAACGTGGCTCGCGATTATGTGTCCGTACGAACAATCTCGGTCGTAAAAAATGTATTATCTGAATTGTACATTGAATTTCTGATGAATTATACAACGTTTGTACGTTAAGAAAAGAAGAATACCTAACTATTCGATGATAAGCACACAAAATATCCAAAAATATGCTGAAATTATCAATTTAAATGAACGTTTCAAAGTTGTAAGAGGTACCCATGGGATTTTTATTAATTCTGGCACCTCATAGTAAAATTGCTACCATCTAAAATGTTCCTAAATATAATATTTTGTAATAAGAATTGTTTCTTGTAAAGCTCCTCTTTTAATTCAATCTGTAAATTTAAGCATACGGGAAATGAAATCAGAAATAAAATATTTTTCTAAATACTATAGAATTTTTATGTATCTCTAAGTTATCAGACTATACTAAAAATATATATTTGCATAAAATTTCGAAGTCTACTAATTAGAAATACTCATATTCGGTACTTAAAATTACGTACCATAAAAACAAATATTTGTTAGGAATAAATGTGCCGACTGATAAAATTTCACAACAGCTCCAGTTTGGCAGTTAACATGTTAATACAGAAGATGTTAAAAAATTTCATAATTTTCTTCGCCACTGTACACGGAAGAAAAGTAACAAGAAAATAAACAACTGAATTTATTTTTAAATTCGACACAATCCTATCACATAATTGAAATATGTATAAAAAGAATAACAATAATAATTAAATAATCGAATCAGTCAGATAATAAATTTTTTAATCAAGAGTCAATCGATTAAATGATATTTATTTTCGATCGCGATCTAACGGAACGATACCGATTTTCCGTCCCTCTTCGTCCCCGTGCAAAGTCAATCCCATTTCCTGTAAGACGCTGCACTCCACGACGCCAACCCTTGTGCAATTCCGGATGATCTCTTGATTTTCAGGATTGTCCTCGCATAAATTCCGCAAGGCTAGTATCGTCCATTGCATTATAACTGCAAGCGTAAAATTGAATCGCGCCGGGATACGGCGTCGAATCCCGTTAATTAGTTGAAATATGAATCATTACAGCGATCACAATAAACGATTAATTAAAAGGCCCGAGCGTTACAGGAAACCGGTGTAAAAAGGGAACTTACGTGGATTCTTCGCGTCTATATTGCAGCAGTCCAGAAGCAGAGTCACGGCGTCCATTTCGCGAAGCTGAAAATATATTTGAACGTGTCGCTGAGATGTTGGCCGTCGTATAAAATCGCCTGATCACCGTCGTAAATATTAAATAAAACCGACGGGGATCAAGTCGTGAACGTCGTTTCGTTTAGAGGAAAGTGCGAGTTTCTGTAATTATCAGGTATTACAGATAAAAAATCAGTATAAAATCCGGAAACTCAGGCTTAAATTAACTCCTTGGATGCTGATTTAATTAGAAGAAATTTTTTGAGTAAACCTGATCTATCTTCTTGTTTAATTAAGTATTTTAATTATCTTAATTCTTGAACGACAAATCGTTGAAATAGTGATAATTGAAATTTAATTGTACACTTTTACACTATCTTCGTTTTCTAAATTTTCTATAACAATTTTATTTTGCTCCCCTAAATATTATTGAATTTGCATTCAAAATATATTTATCCTTTCAACTCAACTCTCTCCAAAATTAAATCCTGATCACACCATTGTTTCCAGATTAATATTTTCAATCAATAAAACGTCCAACATTTGATACACGCTAATGTGATTCAGCCTATGAATTATTAACATGTATTTCATTCAGGAAACTCCTTTCAGGAATTATTTTAATTCGCTTCGGACGTGAAATGGAAATTGAATTTGTCCGGCGAAAATCAGTATTAAAATCTCTACAACAATCGAATGAACTTTAACCCTACAGCATTCTCGATCCCGGTGTTCGTAAAAATACAAAATTCTCGATGCTCGAAATTTGCATTTGTAAAGTTTCGTCGTGAAAAACGATCCGCAGTTCGGATTAAACGCGATCGGGAACGACGATACATTGTACGAAAGAGTCTCTAAATCGACGGGGTACACGAGTCTCGTCGTATGCATATTCGAAAATCGAAGCTGACAAGAAGAAGACCTTGCGAGAGATTTCTTTCGAGCATCGAAGAGGCACAGGCAATAAAACCATACACGAGGAAATTTTATTATAAAAGGGCCCGCGGGCAACTGGTGTAAAGCAAGAGAGCGTCGCATAATTTTACAAGCGATTTACAATTGCACACGAAGGACTGTGTTTACTGAATGAAATTTAAGAACACGATCGCCTTCGACACCTTCTTCTTCCTCCTCTTCCTCCTCGAGAGAAAGGAGAAGAAATATCGATGAAAAAAGAAATCGAAACCTTCTTATGCACCGGCAAGTCGATAGAATTGTTCGAATGTAATAAAAAGAAAATTGGATACCATTTTAATATACAGAGTGATATTAAATAGAAAAATAGAACATGGTACAAAAGTGGACCTGTTGCGGTAACTAAAAAATCGAAATTCCAAACTTTCGCAAAACCCGAACTAAAAATTATTCAGTCCATATACTTGACCCGCAATTACT
Source organism: Stelis phaeoptera (assembly GCA_943735885.1). Lineage (NCBI taxonomy): Eukaryota > Metazoa > Arthropoda > Insecta > Hymenoptera > Megachilidae > Stelis > Stelis phaeoptera. The sequence continues at coordinate 3,392,446 of OX030939.1, read as the reverse complement.
TTAAATTTTACAAAGTTTTTTATTTGATTTTGACTCACCGCCAAGAAAGGTTCACCATTCTTGTATTAATTTATAATTCTATATTAAATTTTTCTTATTTGTTACTATCGCTGTATCGAATGGTAACTTTAATAACTACAATGCCTCATTTGAAATAAGACCATGATGATTACATTATTCTGTATCATCTCCCAAAATCATGAATATATAATTCTGTAGATTTTAAACGCTATTTTTTCAAACCCTGTAAACACTGAACTCTATAACTCAAAACCAGCTTAAAATATTGCGTAAATAAATACATCTCCGCTTAAATTCGAACATACGACAAATCTTTTGCAAGAACCTAATATATTAAAGTGGTATCCGATTGCCGGCTAAATTGCCGCGTCTTCGACTCGGACAGGATACTTAATTTTCCTTTGTTCGGTGAACAGTACGCACGGCGCGAGAACGTTCTCGTTCTTTTGTGCTCGAGAGATGAAATCAATAAGGGGCAATAACGATCACTCGTAAGCCCGTGTACATAATAAAGGGTTAAATAAAAGAAAAATCGGCCAACGGAAAGAGAGAGCGAGAAAGTTGTTTCGTGCTTGAAACGTTTGTATGTAACCAACGTTCTCGGTATTTTTTTGCGTGTCAGAGGATGATCTATAGCGCAAAAAGTCTTTGTACTCGGGTGGACGTGATAAATGAACGATCGTCGTTTCGATGCAAGAGCATAGGAGAAGAACGGGATCGTTGTAAAAAATATTAGATCGATGATCGATTGCTTGAGAATCGTTGAATTTCTTTTCGCCCGATGATGATTATGATCCTCATCGTGGCTTATCCGGTGTACTCTGTATTACAGTTCCTGTTGCTACCGTCATGATCTGGGAGCGCTACTTGCTGGACGAGAGAATGGAAATTTGATGCTGCTTACTTTGCCGATCGAAGATAATAATATTATAAACAGGGAAATAACAGTTTTATACATATACTCTAAGTTGATGTATTAAGTTGGGACTCAAATATAAATTCAAGTTAAAGATTAAATTTAAACATAGAATAGTTAATAAAATATTTACAATGGAATACTTACAGTGTCTTGATACTCTTTGTTCTTGTACGACATGTTCCCAATGATTCTTATTAAACCAGCTTTAAAACCAAAGGCAGGATGGCTGTGGATATCAGTCTTTGCTGAGTTACTTTTTCCTTCATCTTGAGTCATATTTACTTCTGATTCATTATTTTGCAGTACTTGAATAGCTGGTGCCATGTCGCTTAATTTTTGTAATGGAGTGAAATAATTGTTGGATTGTTTTCCAATGGTATGTATAGACTTTAATAAATCTATTGGGAATACACTATTAAACGCCTTTCAATATCAGGATAATTATAGATTACTTACAAGTACAATTGATAAGTAAGCTTTTGTAGCTCTTCAAAAAGGTATACTCCTGGGATGATTCGCAAGTTAGGACTCCAAGAATATCAAGCAGAATCACTGCTTCCATAGGTTCCATTTTATCTATGTCAGTGTCGGCTGTTTTTAAGATTATGTCACTTATTGCACAAAATCTTTCAATTAGAAACTGAATAGTTTCCTTGGTGAATACAGATTTCTGTTTAGATTCGTAAACTGATTTTGAAAGTTCGTTATAAATTATTTCTAATAAACATAGTTTATCCTGAATGATCAGTTCATCATATATATTTTGTAACACGTTTGTTTGACAGAGTAATACCATTAAAGTCTCTTTCGCGCTTTCAAAGCCTTCTCTAATTGGTTTCAACAGTCCAGAACACAGTCGTGCTTTTTCTTTATCCGTGAAATTGTCTCCTTCAAATTTTTTGAGAGCATTGTGTATAAACATGCATGAAGCTCTCACAAGTGGAACATGATTATGTTGAATAAGATTGCTGCCAACAAATAAGAAATACTTGAAATAAAGTTTATTATAAACAAATTAGTACTTTTATACTTTCACATGAAATCTAATTACATATTGATACATTAAGTATACTTACATTATTATATGTTTTAAACTACAGTCATGCAGGTATTTTGGTACGTCATGTTTATCTGGGAATGCTGGATCTTTAAATGCAAATGTAAATAAGTTACATAAAAATTGAATGCTTAATCTTAAAATTTCCAACTGATCATCCGACAATTCATTGATGTTACAATTTTTAATAAAATTTGATGTCCATTCTATAACACCCTCGTAAGGAAAGTAAGAATCAAAAAGATATAAATTAAAAATCTCTTTTAAATTTTCATAATTTGTTGCTAGAGCAAAATATAACTTGTTGCAACACTTTCCTCTTTCAACATAATTTGAAGTATATTCTTTGTGTATGTAGCTATTGAAACAAGAATTTCCTAAACATTTTAAACAAGTAATTTTTATATTGTTAGGAACAACAGAATCCTCCGTAGTAAGGATTTGTGCTACTTTAGCTAAGACTGGTAAAGCAATTAAGTCCCTGAAATTTGATAACGCATTAAATTAGCTGTACACTATGTGTTAATAAAATATATTAAAGTAGACAAATCATACTCTGAATCAGCTGTTGTAAATAATTTAGGATTAAGGATCTTTGACAATTCGTTCCAATTTCCTTGAGCAACAGAGGACTCAAGTAAAGGTAATAAATTAATGTGCGCAGTATTCATGATAACGTAATCAATTATAAATTTCTTTTTTATTTAATAAATAAGGAAAGTATGTGTTCTGTCACATACACTACAAAATAACCTTATTGAATAAACGTGACAGGAGACATTTTTAAATGTACAACCACACTAAGCAATACAAAGCAATAAGGCAACTCAAAATTATATGTTAATGCGCGAGCACCACAAAACGTATATAAATTTATTTAACAGCTTGTAGAGATTTATAAACGACACAATTGTGCAGATTATTCTAGATTTTATAATACATCGATTCGGGCTGATTCCGGCTTTAGAATTGTACTTCTGGCACCATCTTACGGCGGGTGGCAAAATGAAACATGAAATAATTTTCCACACTGACGGGATGGTGTGCAGGAGTCACGGCCGAACTCCGATTTGACTTCAGCGACAATTGTGAAAAAGTAGGAAGCTCCCAAACAATGATAGATAGATCCTTGTCTCTCCAACGGTGCTGCGACAGAGAGGGTGATACATCAATAGCAGAAGAGACGAAAACAGAGCCATAAGCAGGCAGCATGATTTTTGCATGTAGCTAATATAGTTTTTTTGAAGCGAAAAAGCAATATTTTCTCATAATTCTTTTTTTTAAATGTTCTTTGTGTCTTGGCGCACGTCACTACCGAGCCCGATTTTGCAATTTCGCCTTTAAAACTTTATAAAAAATAAAAATGTACGTTTTTGTAGAAGAGCTTTTTTTACAAACACTTTTTTCAAAAGTGGGCTCTCTAGTGGCATGCGCCAAGATACAAGAAGAAATTGGACAGAGGCGCCACTTTACCTCCTGCGCACCCTTGTAAAAGTACCATTTGCTATCTACTTTGCAGGCAACAAATTGATTTTTTATTTGCGAATAACTCATTAAATATAATATTTAGACTGGAGTAATTCTAGATTGACATTAATCCCTTTTTTTGTTTCATCGCTTAAATGAACAATGAAGCTATTATTTAAATTTTAATAAAAGAATAATTGAAGCTTTCTGCTTTATTGGTTTATGCAGGTGGCGCTGGCTATACGATTTTTGAATTGCGTGCTGATATGTAATTGAAAATCACATAAAATAAGGCCTGTATAGCATTTTCAACTAATTAGATTAATTTTCTTGTAACAACATAACGTTCTTTGTTGTTACTGTGTAATAAAATTCAATTTTGATCAGGTATATAAGCTATATTCAGCACTTTTTATGAAACTTTAGATGTATCTCCACGTATAATGGTCTTTGAAATTAAAATAAAATGTGCTTGTGTTGTTTATTTGACAATTAAGTCGATAAGTCTAAGTTACCATACATAGTAAATGTTTATATCGTGCAACATGAGTTTGCGGTATGCATTTTCAAAATTGAGCAACCTCCCTGTATTCCCGCCAAGCCCCGCCATTGATTCAAGCTTTGTCGTGACTAGCGTTTGTGACAGTCCGGCTTGAACCTATTTTTAAGTATTGTTTTAGTAGAACAATAAATCTAGTTTAAAAGTAAGTACCTTTAGTTATTAGGAAGCATTTTATTTGATAAACATTCTATAATTTTCGCGTGTTTTTGTGTCTATAATGCATTTGCAATGGTTTTGCTATGTCATTCTGAACTAACCTCATTTACTATATGTTTATTTCGATTACCTCGATTACTTATGACTGAAGTTCAGTATAATAGATTCATTATAGATATATCTGATCCGTTTTTTTATTGTATATTTGTATTTAAGTAGTAATATACGAATCAGTACATACTGCAATGAGTCATAACCTAAAAGTTTCATCGGTAATATATATAAGTTGGACAATTAGACGACAATTGGTGATGTTTGTTTTCAGATGTTTCTAACACGTTCTGAATATGATCATGGTGTTAATACCTTTTCGCCCGAAGGAAGATTATTCCAAGTTGAATATGCTATAGAAGCTATAAAACTTGGTTCCACTGCCATTGGAATTGCAACGTCAGAAGGTGTAGTGCTGGTCGTTGAAAAGCGTATCACTTCGGGTTTAATGGAACCTACGACTGTAGAAAAAATTGTTGAAATCGATAAGCACATTGGGTGTGCAGCATCAGGTTTGATAGCTGATTCTAGAACAATGATTGATCGTGCTAGAGTAGAATGTCAAAATCATTGGTTTGTATATAACGAAAGAATGTCTGTGGAATCAACGGCTCAAGCTGTCTCCAATGTAGCTATACAATTTGGAGATAGCGACGATGATGGAAGTGCTATGTCACGACCATTTGGTGTAGCAATGTTGTTTGCTGGTATCGATGAGAAAGGGCCTCAGTTATATCATATGGATCCCTCAGGTACTTTTGTTCAGTTTAATGCAAAAGCAATTGGTTCTGGAAGCGAAGGTGCACAACAAAACCTTCAGGAGGTATATCATAAGGTACAATGATTTTGCATCATATGGTATATAATTTCTAAATCTTTGTTAAGTGTTTTGAAGTTATTTATATATAAAAATATTATTTTTACAGTCGATGACGCTTAAAGAAGCAATAAAGTCGGCTTTGGTTATACTGAAGCAAGTGATGGAAGAGAAATTGAGTGATAACAACATAGAAGTGATGACAATGACCCCTGTGAAACTGTTTCATATGTTTTCGAAAGCTGAACTGCAGGAGGTGATTAAAGATATTGCTTAATTATTAGAACATTTAAAGTATGTTAATTTAATAAATATAAATATACAAAAACATAAACAGCAGAACTTTGCTACATGAACAATTGTATAAATACAAATTATATATACGTTTTTCACTCAACGAACATGTAATTTCAATATAATCAATGTTTTTATATTTTCATTTTTTTAAATCAGCAGCAACGATAGTAAACGGTAAATTACAGTGTTAGTACCATATCGAAAAATCCTTTATTCTATTTCCTAATTCTCATGCTTGAATAAATTCACACCAATACTAAATTTTATAGTTTTCTTAAAGTTTAATGCCTTTACTTGAATATAACATTATACAATAATTTCCTCAACATTATCCAATTTTTTAAATTAAGTTACAATTATTCATTTATAGCCGTTTCTTTTTATCACGTTTATAATCAGGATCTTTTTAATCCTTTAATTTAGTTGATTGATAACCTGCCATCGTCGAAAGAAGATTCCTTAGCATCAAGATCCACTATTTCCGGTCCAGTTCCATCCCTCCCATCAGTATCCTTAGATGGATAAGAACCTGAAAAGCTGTTTGTGTATGAATTGGTGTTTGTACTTCCTATCCGACTATTCTTTCTCTGTCTTCGTCAAGGTAACACATAATAAAACATTTACGTAGAAACTGATTAGATATTATTTATTATTTTAATAACATTTTATTTACATATGATTTTATTTATGTTTGTGTTTATTTCGTCCACATTTATTCAAAATACATTGGAATATATGCACCAATAATTTAAGCTGGATGCAAACAGAAGTATTTTATTTAATTGACATACATAGTTACTAAAGCTATAATTTTTATCTATTTTTATATTTATTAATTCGATAACAAGTTACAATACTAGTCAATTTCAGTTTAAAAAATTAAATTGTGTAACATTGCTGTGACTAAATACCCAGTTTCAAATTCAAAAGTTTATCTCTAAAATGAAAGCCCGTCGACGGTATAATAGAGACTTTTCTAGAGCGTCTCGTTGTTCGATTCGCGTCGAACGGAAACGAACGGGACGGATGGTTCGTTTTCGATTAAAAGCTCTCTCGACCTGTGAATGCCCGTATCCGAAATCAATAATTAATTTTGCTCGGTTGCCAGAGTGGTGGCAAGGGGCAGGAAAGCGAAAGCCTGGGCGGAAATGGTTGGGTACTCGGCTCGGTTACTGCGATGCTCCGATAAAACGTCCCTTTTTATCCCGTTCTCTCAGCTGCCAGATTATTGGATATTATTCTATTTCAAGCGTTCAATCCCGCTACGATTCGCTCGCTCGAATTCCCACAGGGGATTCACTGTCGTCCACTGATTGTCGAAGGCCTCACTTACACGCGCTTCCGTTCACCTGTAGTTGAACTTTCATTCGAAACGTTCTATTTCACTAGTCGATCATCCCCTCTTTTTCTTTTTCCTATAAAACCGGTTTAAAAAAGTTTGATTCAATGATGTTTAATCCTTAACCCATTATGGCTCAGAATTAGAAATATAACATACAAGACATAACGGGGTTAATATTGAGGAATTTTCTTTTCTTAGTGAAACTGAACAATATTTATCCCTTTTGTTGTAAACCGGTTCCCGGTACACTCACTTCTATATTTTTATCTAATATTTTTTTATGTTCTTATGAAAATATTGCAAAACCGTTTGACGCATCCCTTCTTTTGACACTTTTACATCGATTGACGTTTGTTAACTATTGACTGTAATGTTAATTGTGATGTCCAATCATTTTAATAATCGAAGAACATAGAGGATATACGGTCGCCGACCGCATGGAGAAAATTTTGGACATTATCTCCATCGTTAAAGGATTAACATCTGCAATGATTTTGCCGGTTTATAATATTTATTACACAACAACACCGATAATAATTGAACCTGAAAGTCTCAAAATTATTTTTACAACATTGCTTACTGCACAAGTTTATTTTCACTGCATCAATGAAGCCAAAAATAGACGTACGTCCAAGGAACCGAAGGAGGTCTCGATGGCGATACGGATTCAAGGAGGAGCGCATCAAACCAGGGAGAAACGGGGGAATGGAGTTAGGAGGAGAACGAGAGGACTCTGTAATTAACTGCGATGAGAAGCGACGGGATAGTCCCGTTTGAGTCGGTGAGAATCCCCCGGGACCTGACCCGTCGTATCAGACGCCAAACACTCCATTCTCACACCGACGTCGTCGTCATCGTCGTCGTCGTCGTCGTCGGCGGCGGCCAGCTTCGAAGCCGGCACGTTCAAGTTTCGCTACGATAATTGCCTTCGCTTCACAGTTGTGCCCCGACACCCGCGGCATTGGATAAAAGCCTCCACCACCACCACCACTACCATCGACAGACAGCCCGTTCTGCGAGCGAATCTGTGGACGTGGATGAAGGGATGGAAACTCGATAATGGGTTTCAGCCTCTGAATTTCAACGCGATTCAAATCTCCTCGTCACGGAAACTTCTAGAGACTCGCCTTTCATCGGTTCCCTCGTCATAACCACCCTTATAACCACGTTTTGGGGGTACAGTTTACTGTTTCAATTTCAATCACAATGGTGGATGTTATTTTGGTTGTTCTGGATTCGTTGAATGGAGAAAAGTAAAGATTATTTACAGTGTTGACTCCCCGAGTGTCAACGGCTCGAGACCGGCCGTGGACATTCAGAGAGCGATGGAAACTATTCTCACACCTCCGGTTTTACGCATCATTAGGTTTTGTGGCTTTATATCTCAGTTCGGGGGAGCTACAAAAAACAGAACCGGATTTGGCCATTAAAAAGTACTGAAAGTAGATTGAAACCTTTTTTTTTTTTACCGAAACAATATGTAAAACGTAGTTCCACTATTATACCGCAAGATACTTTAGAATAAATACTTATTTAGTTATTTGCAACGTAAATAGTCACATTCAGTAATCTTTATAATAGGGTTTTTGACAACACTCAGCCCGAGAGGGTTAATAAATATTTAAATTGGTCATCGATGCCATAAGCGAATAATTATTAACATTTATATTCAAGGTTAAATGTTAACACCCCTGTAAAATAATATTATGACTTCATCAAGCTAATATTTTGCTTTATCGCATTTAGAAATAACCTGATTATAATTGCTTTATTGGAATTCGACCAGTTAACACAGTCGTCAGTGGGTTAACAGGTTGTAGGTAATGTTATCAGATAATTGGAATAAGAAAAGAAAAGAAAATATTGAATAACATTGCTGTTATATTGGTAACATGAGGTGGAAAATTGAGAGCTTAAATTTGAAAATTAAATATAGCATTCTATAATAATTAAACTCATAAATATTGATTTTTTAATAATATGTGAGGTAGTGATTTCATATTATGAATGTCCGATTTACTATATTTAGAAAACTAATTGTATGTATAATTAGTATTCTAGACAAATTATTGTCAGCTGTATAGATATTAGTTCTTTATCGAGTCAATTCGATAAAATACTTAAAAAAAATTCTTCAATCCTAACAACACAATTGTTATTTAAAAAATTCCTTGAAATTCTATCAAACTTTCTAATATCTTTGTAAGAATCAATTCTAATCACGGGTTAGCGAACTTTCTACGAAACTTTAATTAATTTGCGTTCAACCGTAACAATACGTGTTTTTCCACAAAAAGAATCGAACTTGTTGGAGTTGGAACAAATTTCAAAGAAATCCGATCGAGGTGAGAGTGGACTAGTTTCAAACGGTTTCTTCCGGTAGCAAGGTCCCATTACGTTCTCTGTTACATATGTACTTCCGGTATACATGTAACGTTACGTTGCATGCTTTTCTTCGACAACGTTCGATCACCGGAACGCAATTCACGCGAAGCAAATGTCGATGCCGATAATTGATTTTATTTGTCCTTGCAAAAGCGAAACAAATGTAAAAGCAAACCGACCGTGGGTTCGACGATCGTTCTTCTGAAAGTAACTTACTTTCACTGCTATTCCGTCGAGAAACTGCTGCTACTACGGTATTCCGTTCTACTCAAGTAAATAGAGAATCGTAAATAACTGTCCAGGAACGCGTGCTTTGTTTGCAATCGATGAGAAAATAGAACAGCGTCTTCAGGATTTGTGCTACTGTTCAGAAGCGTTAGGACGTCTTTAACATTTTCCAGCTCGAATTATAACGAAACCAAATTTTGTGAACTCCTAACTTTTGACGTATTTAAAGGAAACGTTGTCGCGTGGTATAACTTTGGGAAAGTAATTAATTTACTACGAAGAAGTAGGGAGCACACATTGAGTTTACGTTTAATAATTTTGGAATATTCCAAATTTTTGACTAGGAAAAGAATGGTTAAAAATAGATTTTCCAGAGTATTTAATTTATAATAAAGAAGTAGAGAATAAATTTCATTAAAATGGAATTAAATGAAATTAGAAGAATAAAAGGGAAATTGAATTTAGAAATATTTGAAATTTTTGATAAAATTAACATTTTTTGAGACTAAAATTTAGTATTGATTTGTTAATTGCCACTAAAACATACAAGTTCTAACGAAAGTGTCAAGAAGGATACAAAGAGAAAAGGGCTAAACTTTCCTTTTATTACCGAAGCGCCAATAGAAAACCGGAAGTAGACGAGATCGCGATTCAGGAAGAAGAAGTGGATAGTGGTAAGGCAGGCAGCCGGTTATAATTCACGCATGGTGGAATCGTCGCGATTTTTTTCACTTTCACAAAATCTACTGGCTCGTCCATCGTCCAATAAGTCCATACGTGTATACACTTTCATATTTGGCTGCGGTTATGCATCCTTGTAATTCCTAGTTCCCATATAACATAACGTTTTACATAATCGAGAAGGAAACAATCGCCAGTGTTGTTGTTAGTCTTTAGCAGAAACAATCAAGCCTATTATTTCATCGTACGGTACATTTAATTATTTTAACGAGTTCAAGTTAATTACGTGCTCGTGGATCGTTCCATTAATTGAATTTCATTGGAAAAATGATAATATATTATATCGTGAAAAACATTAGATTTTTGGAAATTTCACTTTTTAAGTATACTTATATTTTTTTATAAATGAAGCAAGATTTATAATCGGATAGGATTTTTAATTTTGTTTTAATCAGTTTTGTGAAAATTATAGAAGTTCAACTTCAAATTATATTTTATGTGCCAAGGTATTCGCAAATAATACAATTTTACAGCATATAGTCATTTTAATTCTACAATACAACGAAAACAATAATTTGTGATTTATTAAAATTATTACAAATTTTATTAAATAACATTTGTAGTTAAAAAAATTTGTCAAATTGTACTAAAATCAATCTCTGATAACCTTTAAAATTCATGTACAGGGGGTCCTACTTAACTTGACCAAATCAACTAATTAACAAATCGAACTTTTTTTACCATGGATAAGATTTTGAAGGACTTTCAAAGTGATGGCAACTGATATTTCTTCGTTCTTTCACTGGTTATAAAAAAAATTCGAGTTTCTTGAGTTAAGTGTGACACCCTGTATACACAAGAATTTTTTCGTTTCGTGAAAACAAACTATCAGATTCAAATCGAATCGCACAGTTTCATAAATCAATGCAAAATAACGTATTGGTGTGTCGGTGTAATAGCGATCGCGGTGAAAGTAATGTTCTCTTAGACACATACACAAGCCTCTCTTTAATTACTAATCTTGATTTGAGATTCGTTCGAGATCGAAAGTGAGATCCGGAACAGCTGCCAGCTATACGTATACTACTGGTCATAAATATAGGATCATATATCAACGAAAACAAAATGAAAAATATCCAACAATAATTTGATTTTCTTACTTCATAATTAATATCTGCAAATTCTTGCAAATTATTTGCGCAAATAGAATATAGCTTTAAAATTCCCTAGTTAATATTTTATTGAAGAATACTAGTCTAAAATAATTAATTTTAGAAATGGCTAAATTAGTAAAAGGGATACAAAATAACTTTTTTTGTTTAATTATAGCTGTTTAAATCTTGGAATTTCTTAATACACGATTAAGGAAATTGAAGAGGTAATTTATAACATAATTATAAATTTACAAATAGAATATTCATGAAACTTATGGCCAGCAGTGTATATATTCAGCATGTTCATCTTTCTCTTCTCAGGATCCTTCCGCTTCCTGTCGGGGCTAGACGCGTTAAACGTTTCTCTCACTGTTGAACCATAAAATATTACGATTTTTTCGCGGTGTTTCGAGCGAAAGAGGCGTCCACGTAACGTGTTTTATCCACGTGGCCGAGCAGACGGCGCGAGAAGGGAAATTTTGCAAAAGTGAAACTTCGAAGACGAGATTTCCGGTAGATTCGGTGAGAAAGCGTTGGGGCTCGTTAACGCGTTCGCACGGAATTCTTTACCCCTTTTTTTCCTTGGTCAGTCTTCTGAAAAACTCGAGGGATTCCTCGAGCGAGGAAAACGATATTTTGATGATGGGTTTGCTATTTTTGTTCCTCGTTTCGATCAATTATTAACGTATTTCGCTGACGATATAATATGACAAAACACAGTTTGTTAGAATTAATGAATTTTTAATCGTTCATGATTTTCTAAAAATTATTCAAGTGTAGTGTAATTGTTTTCAATTTTTGTAGTTACTAGGGAAGGGGATAGTTTGAATAAAATCAATGTTACAATGACAGACGAGTATTTATTAAAAATCTTTGATACAAAAAAGGACATCTACATCGCTCGGGTGTCTTAACTTAAATTAGGTACAAGAGTGCCTCCCTGCTGCAAAAATACAATTCTGCAGCTAAGTTTACTTCACGTTGGCTAACTTATATTCGTAAAGCTTGCTTACACATCGGTGTTAGAGGTTTTCTTTGGAACAGCAAGATAGACCCATAGGCTACTATCGTAAGAATTAATTTGCTCTTGAAGAATTTTGATCAGTCTCGATAAAATATCAGAATCTGTATCGAGGAAATGAGCTTCAACGATCTAGCAAAAAAGCAACGCTAAAGAAGAAAAATTTCCATCGTAATTAGATCGATCGAAAGACAACGGTGTATCGAAAGCATGCTACATTTGTGCAAAAACGCTGTCACCAAGAAATCGCTAATGTCGTCCAACTTCTTGAAGACAAATGCGAATTTAATCGAACGACGGAATACGGAATCGATTTCTAATAAAAAAAAAGATACTTCGATCGACGGTATTTCTTTTATTCCGTTTGAGAAGCACAGAATACGTAAAACATTCTATCATCGAAGAAACCGTCATATCGTTTGAGATTAAAAGAAAAATGATCAACGATGATGGCTGTATCCACCACCCTCCCCAAGTCCATAACCTCCTTCGTAACCACCGCCACCTTCGTAACCACTGCCTCCTCCGTAACCGCCACCTTCGTAACCACCGCCTCCTCCGTAACCACCGCCTCCTCCGTAACCGCCACCTCCTCCGTAACCGCCGCCTCCGCTGCTGCCGTACTCTTCGTGTATGGGTACAGCCACCGGTACTTTGACTGGTACCGGCACTTCCTTCTCCACGGGTACAGGTACTTCCTTTTCAACCAGATAAGGCTTGTCCACGGGGACCTTGACCGGGTAGGGTACAGGTTTGTGGACGGTAACCGGTACAGGCTTGTGGACAGGATACGGTTGAGGTACTGGTACCTTCACCGGCACTGGATAGGGCTTCTCGACAGGCACAGGGTACGGCTTGTCCACGGGTACCTTGACTTCGTAGGGTACTGGCTTGTCTACTTGCACCGGATACGGCTTCTCCACGGTGACTGGGTATGGTTTGGGCACGTTGACCGGGTACGGTTTGTCTACTGGTATCTTAACCTCGTATGGTACTGGTTTCTTGACGGGGTACGGTTGCGGCAGAGGAACTTTGACCTTCACTGGGAACGGCACGTGTTTCTCCACGGTGTACGGTTGAGGTACAGGTACTTTGACCGGGTAGGGTACGTGTTTCTCGACGGTGTACGGCTGGGGCACCAGCACCTTTACCTCGTACGGCTTGTCGACGGGTACTTTGACTTCGTACGGCACGTGCTTCTCCACGGTGTACGGTTGGGGCACGTGCACGGGCACCTTCACGAACACCTTCACCGGGTACGGTACGTGTTTCTCCACCGTGTATGGTTGAGGCACGCCGACCTTCACCTCGTACGGCACGTGTTTCTCCACGAGATAGGGTACGTGTTTGGTAACCTCGTAAGGGACCGGTACCTTCTTCACCACCGTGACCGTCTTCACGTGCTCGTGGTGATCGTAGCTACCGCCACCGCCGCCTCCGCCTTCGCCGCCTCCGCCTCCGCCCAGGTCGCCACCTCCGCCACCCAGGTCACCGTAGCTACCATGAAGACCTCGTTTCTCGGTTTTCTTCTCGGTCGACTCGGCCACGGAGTCCTTGGACGCGTCCTCCTCCGTAGATTTGCTCGCCTCCTCCGCGAGGCTGGCTTGCGTGGCCAGTGCCACCAGGACGATGGCGAGCTATGGGTGAAAGTTGAGACTTATGAACGGATTTGCAAGTCGATTGGTACACGTGCAGCTTGTGTTTCGATGGGAATCGTTTATGGGTTAGGGTTAGCGTGTTTCATGTCTGGTGAAATTCAAGCCTTATGGTGATTTTGATTGTCTATTTTAGTTTCTGTATAATATTAACCTCTTGTTTTATGATTTATGTAAAGATTTGAAATGAACTGTGGAACTGTCACTTATTGTTAGGCATCAGATATATTATTTTAATTTTTTAAAATTGTATTTGGAACGCAGGTACAAAATTTCCTTTCTCATTACTATAGAAAGAATTAATTAAAGTTACACTTTTGAATAGGGAAGGTGTTAATATCGACTCGCGGTGATCTATGTTAATACACTGTATCAATACATAAATTTTCACACACGAAAACAAATAAATGTATTAAATAATTATTTCGATTGCAATAGAAATAACCACAATCTAATGCAATAACTATGACAATTTACATGTAACGTTTCTATTAGTCGTAGGAAGTTTCAGGTCTGAGAGGTGAATATGTTAATCCTTTCAAGGTAATTTTTTCTATTTCGTCATTACTTATAATTGCGATTATAAAATTTATTTAGCGTAGCCTATAGAAGACTAAATTCGGGAAAGTGGCACCACTATGGTATCATTTTTGTCATTTGCAATAAAAAGAAGTTTTGTCGAACAACCTTAATAATCAATTTTTTCAAATGAGATTTTACGAAATAGTTTTTGAACAGTGGAATAATTTTAGATCAATACTAACCTACAGCTACGAAAGAAATTAAAGCAATTTCAAACCAAAATTAGACATACAAATTTTAAAAGAACAGAATGTTATACTTTGGAAGATAATATCCACGTGAATAGTTCAAAATGTAGAAAATATTAAATGTTATAATCCAAAGAGCCCGCTGTCTGAGAGTTCGACTGAATATATTAATTATTGATCCCGATCAATCGAATCGATGCGAAGTATCTACGATAAACGTGAATCGCTTACCTTGATATTCATCGTCGAGTTCGCGTATGTTTTTAGGTGGCGTGTAACCACTAACTGAACCGCCTCGTTTTCTACACAGAGCCTTATATACTCGACGGTATAATGGCTCTGTACTTTCGCTGCACCTCATCGTACGTATTATACTTGTGCGTCTTGTTTTGCATTTGCAAAAAAACGTGCTCGCGTGAGTATCCTGGGATAACGTACGGGAAATTGTGTTGGCACGTACCCGAGTCGCTTCTAATCGAATCGACGTTCATCTAAACCACGTTTGATCCGTATCCGTGAAAATTGTTCTGTTAGATAACCATCTTGATGATATTGGGATATTGTTTCACGATTGACCGCTAATTAACTGATACATGCCGCTAATAACTCGAACTCATTAATTAACGCGTTTAATATTGCTATGAGAATGGACAGGTGCAGCAGGGCATTTAATAACGGTTATTAAGGATACAGTGATTCAATTTTTCGATTTAAGCTTTCAGTACTTATCGTGGGGATCCTTTGATGATTTAATTAATAAATAATAGTTTAATGACTGTATCGCGTATGTGTGATTTTAATACGTCACTTTTCATGACGGTATTTTCTATTTTGTTTCTGTTTATTGTGTTGAATACTAATTGGAACTTGAGAATTGATCATTTTCTTGGTGATCTCCTTTTTGACGTAAAAAAGAAATATAAAAATACAAAAGTCATTATTTATATAAAGTATGGGCTCTCAAAAAGTTAAATCTTGAATGAAATTTTGACATTTCGAATGAACACTTTGTGTTGAATTCTTTAAATAAATGAAATTCTATTATTTCTGAATTTTATTAGGAATTAGATAAAATTCCAGTTTTTGGAAATAATGATACATTATTGAAATATTGAAATATTATTATTTCTAAATTTTACACTAAGGTCCAATGATCGGAAATGGAATAAAAATGAATTGCTTCGAATTTTTTTAATAAATTCAATAATCACATTAGTGATGCTATCCTAAAGCATATTTCTTCTTTATTTCTTTTTTTAATTATTCCATCATATTTTATTTGTATAATGGCAGTTATTGTATCGTGATTCATTTTTCCACAAACTCCTAAAAAGAGTGCATCTAATGTGTTTTCGATTAAGTCGAGCAGTGTGCCATTATTGTCGCATCCCAGACGAATCGTAGGAAAATTATGGTTCACGCAAGCGTAATTTGCACGATGGCAAAACCGTTATGATTTCCTCTGTGTGTCTCTGTTTACCATGAAAATCGTTGATCGAACTGAAATGTGTAACATCGTCGAATAATCGTATATCTTGGTTTTTTCGCATGATCGATCAGCAGTGAGAGTACGTCCACGTGAAAACATTAACTCTCGTCTACTGTTCCGGGTCAAGTTGATCCAAAATGAAAATCTAATGGTTAATAATTTCCTTGCAAAAATCTTCCAACCATCGTTTGTGTTACAAGTATTCTTTCATTTTCCTAATTAGAAATTAGAGTCATGGAAACAGCAAAATATAAATGCTACTTAAGTTTGCAGTATGGTGTCGAACGTGTTAATTCACATTAGCATCGCGATAGTTAATCTTTGTTGATAATGTTAATTCGAAAGCAGGTTTTTGTGGGAACTGTATCGATACTCGGCGAAGGGTCATTTAGGGGCGCGTGTAATTGGCTCAGAAATCCGAGTAAAGCTCGGTGGTTGGCTTCGCATGCGGAATATTTAATGCCGTATGTTAATAGGGTCGCATGCACCGCCACCGTTTCGATCCTCTCAACAGATATGGAACGGTAATTTTTTAACGATTAATACGCTACGCCACCATCCAACCGACTCGTGTATCATTTTGATGCTTATTACGAACCTCTGCCTCCTTATTTCACTAATTTTAAACAACTGAAATGTTTAAGAACCAATATTGAACTTACTTAATTGATGTTTGAATTTTTATATTTAAAATTTTTCCTTAGTAATTAAGCTTATCTAAGTGATCAAAATTCTGTTGAACATCGAGTATTAAATAATTTCGTTTAGAAACTAATTATGATTATTTCGAGATGAAACTATTCTATGTATTTTATATTTTAGGTAAAAATTACGCCTATAGTAATACATTCTGCAGTGTTTATTTGAATTTAAGTTTTGAAAAGGATTTGAATCAATAATGTATGTTATCTTATCAATTTCTTAACTTTGTTTTATTACTCCGATTATTCGACAAGAAAGGTGTACGTAAAGACACTAAAAATGATAATTATGCAAAATTACAGAGCACATTTCCTTAAAATAAGGGAGAAATGCACATTTAACCCTTTCTTGCATCGTGGGTGTACATATTCTCACCACAGTTCCATTATAATTAATTTATTTACATTTACTTATCTATCACAATCAATATTTTATTATAAACGTATTTTAATATATTTCTGAATGTTTTGCACGTTTCTTAATAAACACAATGGCTTTTCTTTTTGAACCGGTTTAAAATAATTTATTTCGGAAAGGATTACAGTTTCTGCTATGACTACTTAAGACTACAGTTACATAGGGAACTGTTTCTAAATAATAGGCAAACGTAAAACATTCTTTACAACGTATAAGGTGAAATCAGTCGCATAGGAAGTTTCCTATTGTAATTTATATAATAGGTGTTTTATTCGTTTAATTGTTCTGACGTATTCGTCAAACAAGGAAATCAAAAATTTCAGTTATTCAAGACGGGTTAGGCTCGTTAGAATTTAAAATTGATAAAATAGTTTCTAAATTGTGTATTGTAGTAATCTTGACGATATTCGTAGGTTGTGGAACAACGGATTATTTGTTAAATTTATTATATTATTCCCATCACATATAATAGTTTATATTTAAATCACTTCCCGATGAAATTCCTCGAAATTCTTCTTCTGAATTACAATCTGTAATTCCTGCCAAGATGATTATCTACGATTTATAATCCATGTACGATTATAGTGTTGCTTGTGGATACGCATTTGTAGTTGGCGTGTTAATTACCTCGCGCAATGTAACGAGAAAGTTTTCCTTCCTTTCTTGTAAGTTTGAAAACGATCTGTTTCATTCCAACCGTCTTACGTTCCATTTTATAAGATTCGAAATACCTTTTTTTGTTTTAATTAACTTAACATTCTTTTCTTAGTTGTTCTTAACTCTGATAATTTAAATTAAATGATTCTTGAATATAGGTTAATTAAAGGATAAAGATAATTTAAGGGAAAGAATGTGAATCTTAAGAAAAGTATTATTTTCTGAATTATCCTTAGTTTGATGTTTTAAATTAAATCAGTAATTTTTAAACATAAATTAGTAACTCTTAAATATAGGTAAATTAAAAACGGGTAATTTTGGATTAAAGAGAAATTCAAAATTAAAAAAGGAAATGCCATATTTAAATGAATATTTTGAATATTTTTAAAGCCAATATTATTTTCTCAATTATCCCTACATCGCACAGTTTGAATAAAAAATGCAATTTTTAATTATTGGTTGATTTAAATTGAAAGTAAAGTAGGGTAAGGAAGGAAATCTTTATATATTTTGAAATATTTTTATAATTAATATTATTTATCGGTAGGTATATTCAATAAGATAGAAGGAAATACGAAGTTACGAATTTTATTAGTTGGCTAGACTTTCTATTTTATTCATACATTCCTCGTTTAAATCAACATTATTACGATTAATTCTGGATGTCCTAGAATATGCAACCGATAAGAAATAAACGGCAAAAGTTCGCGTGACGGATCACGATTTCCCATTTCGCCATAAGTTACTTTATAACGATGTTGTTTGGCTTTGTTGTTGATAATAAACGTCATGCGGTCCGAACTATTTTCATTTTCGAACGATTTCCTTCTCTGAGAATTGTGCAAAGTTTCACAAATTAATGATAAGCAAATTTTAAACTTTTTTCCAATTTTAAGTAAAATTTCTTATTAATTATTTTCAAGATAAATTGAATTAAATTACAGTAGCTATATAACTTCATTTCATAATCATTCACTTTTTATTTTTCATAATTACGCGTATTATTGCATAAAAGCACATAAAATACACCCCGGTCCAAATCTAACCAAATGTAACTCTCTTTTTTCCAAAATACTATTTTCTATTATAAGCAAAGTACTTAAAAATACAATACAATTTCGAAATTTCTAGATGTCTTAATATATAATAGGTATTTCTTTTCTAAATACCTATAATATTTCCATCCGGCGTGAAAGGGTTAAACCTTGGTACGTAAGTATCAAGGAAAAAATCAAAATTTATGACACAAAATTCATAAATGTAACTTTGGGGTGTTAGTGAGTGAGACTACTGTTTGAGAACCGCTGTATTAAGACATTCATCCTCTGAATACCCAAGATACGATGGATTAATGCACGACGTGCAACGGAACGATTCTTCAATAACAATCCTAAACTGATGCTATCCCATGCGTTTCTTCCATGGCATAGTCGTTTTATCAGCTTGCGAATTAATTGGCGGCGATGGCTACTTTCCTAGCTTTTAATTGAAGACGAAACGAAACGCTAAGCTCTTGTACTTTGAAAGTCGATTTCAGTTGTATGTAAGTGAATTATATTGTGCGTTTCGAAGCGTAGAAAATGCGTGTTTTCTATTCGTCATGATACCGATCCTTATTTTTCATGATGCTGTTGATAAACTTTGTCAATATAAACCATCATCGATCAGATTCTGCTGAATTCGTTAAATATAATTGAAGTCCGACTGAATATCTCAAATAAAGCTACTACTGATCAGGTTTCATTGGATTTTCGAGGATAGACTGCCCAATGTAATTGAATCTTAATAAATTTAACACCAATGAAACTAATTATACTATTAATCAAGTTCTCTTGAAATTAAATGAATAATTGGTTCGAATATTAACTGGGATTCGTTCTTAAGATCTCAGGAAGAAATATTTTTGAGGACCGTTGAAAACGTGTGATTATTTAAAGAATGATTGCAATTTATTAGGAATTGAAGTTTTAGTAAAAGTACACGAATAGAGGTAGTAATAGCAAGGATATCCACCAACTGTGGAGAACTGATTTACTTCCAGAGTATTCTGGACGAAAGTGAAAGGATTTCAACGACTTTCCCCGAAATTTTATTCGATCATTTTTCTAGTTAATGTTCCATCGACACGAACTTAATGAATACTAAATTAAATGATGTCTAAGCGAGCACCATTACTCTTTATTAACGCTAACCTGCGAACATAGGAATGTTTACTTTGTTCTTCAGTATAATGTAATCTCAGCTGTGTCTAACTTTTAACGTGCAATATAATTTAATCAACGTTAATTGATGATTAAATATTATAATTGATAATTCTTGACGCTAGAACATACGTTTCGTTAAAAAAACTTTAATCGTTTTTGTGATTTCGGATTAAAATAAAAGATTTAGTGTTTGTGATTTTTATGGATTTGATTACATTTTTGGAAATATAGGTATATGTCACGATTAATATTGTACGCTCCAAATTTTTTACGTTTTCGAAGACAATTTGTATAAGTAATTTAAAAATATACTGCTGAGCTTTAGGATGTTTAAAACCGTAATATTTCAGTTTTTCTAAGTTTCCAAAGATATTGAATTCCAAAGTTTTCAAGTTCTTAAAAATGTAATATAGGATTCCTGAAAAAATATAATATTTCTAGCGCTAGTGAAAGGGTTAAAAATACTAATATTCCAAAATTTCAATTATAAACTCTGAGAAACTATATTCCTTCCACTCTACTATAATTTCTTTGTTACAGTATATGTAAATTACGATGGTACGTGAGAAAAAAGGCAAAAGACAAAAATTTTCAATTGACAATCAAAAAATTAACATTTATAGTGCATTATTTAAAAATTACATTTGTACAGGGAGAATTAAAGGAAGTTTACTTTCTTAAGATTAATAAAATAGGAAGAGATATTACAAAATATTGTAAAGTGCATGTCATGAACAAAAAAAAAAACAAGTATCAATATTGGTCTTTAATTCGCCAATTCATTCAACAAAAAGTTAAAGCCCCATTTTCTGGATCTATAATTGTATAAAAACGAAACGTTTACATTGTACCGTTACACCGCATTATTCTTCTTGGAAGTTAATTTCCAGTGAACAATTTTATTTCCTGGATTGCGCAAATTCATCGTTCTATTCGAACATTTTTGAGGCAACGTTCTGTTTCTCACCTGATTCTTATGTAGAACTCTTCTTTTTTTTTTTTTCACGCCCAACAGCTCCCAACAATTTTTTCGCTTTCGTTTATAAATGAGACAACGTATAAATACATTGTCTTCAATGTTCTTCTTTTCTTTTATTTTTGAATTTAATCCTAATTATAATCAGTACGGTTATAATATCTGCAATACTATAATCATCTTCCCTTTTGTATTAACCCTTTTACTCCGTCTGGAAATATTATATTTTTTCAATAGAAATTAAGAAAAAAGAATACTGCATATTTAGTAACTTCGAAATTTCGATGTATTATATTTTTAGAAATCTTTGAAAATTAAAAATATATTTTTAACGTTCTTCTAGTAATATTTCTTAAATATTTAGCGCTGACTGACAGAAACTCCCGCAAAAAATTGTGCAAAATGAGTTTAAACATGCATTCGAAATCAGACATTTCATATGTTACAACCTAATATCAATTTTGCAAATTGAAATTAGTACATAACCTGTTGCAACATGTACCTGACAGTACGTAAAATGATCAGAGATCTTCGGCGATAAAAACCATTTTTCAGTTCATAAATCTGAAGCGTATTAGCCTCGTCAAGGTGGGCCACGTTTCGGCCATCAACTTGGCAAACGTCTTAATGAGGCAACACCGAAACTGTTGCCTTTTTTCCCGTCCTTGTGCATTGCACGGCAGTTAGAACGCGATTAAACTTGCATCATCGGCCATCAGTAGTGCATTAGGTTCTGATCGAGTTGAAACGACTCGAAAAAGCAGCTGCATTTTTGGAAACGACTCAACTTTGCGACAGAGTTGGACATTCCTCGAATAGTAATCCCAAGTAAAACGATGTTGTTCGGAAATAAGGAATAATTTTTTTTATACTACGTTACCCAAGACTCTAAAATGTAATAAATTACTTCACGATCATTTCACGATTTAATGGTAATTAAAGATTAGGCGGAGTAAATTCTACTTTCGGTTTCCTGTTAATTACAGCACACCTGACTTTCGTTATTTCAGCTGAGTTATGACTCAGTAACGATGATCAAGGACTTATTGATCGATTTTTAACCAACAACCGAAAGTGTTACGAAATAATTTCATTATGCTCATAATTTTTGCTAATTAATTAATTTAATAGTAATTTATTCCTGATAATAATATCTTCAACTTTAAATTATAACTCAAGAATTTTTAATCATTAAAAATAGTTTCGTTAAAATTTTATTTTGAACTTACTGTTTTAATATATTTGAAAGAAATGAAAGTTTAACCAGTCTGGAAAAGGAAAGTGATTTGACCAATTCATTTCGGTTATTTTGCAAAAGAAGTAAAAAACAAAAAAAAAGAGTGATGTTACGCTGTTTGATATTCATAAATTTTTATTGAGTATGTAAGTAAATACGTAATGAGTATCACAGAGATTTCACTTGGACGTGCATACATCATCGTACAAGCACCTTTTACTTCGATGATTTTTTCTTTCCTTTTCCTCTCTCGACGAGTAGATGAAAGTAAAACTTGCTTCGATTCCCGAAGTTCATATCGAATATACCGTATACTTCTGTTGTAACTTTGAGTTTATTGAAAGAGAAAAAAAGAAAGATGTTCGGTAATACTGTCAGTAACAACCGTCTAATCGGCACGGCTCTCCATCTGAGACTGTTCCCTTGACTCTTGATCGTTTTCCACGTGTGACAAACGACAGGTGTCGCTTTGGGCAAATTGTAACACTTCATTTCCATTAGAGTTTCATCGTAATAAATGAGGTAAGTTAATCCTTGGAATTTACATTTAGTTTGAGATAACTATTGATCGGAACTTTAATTTCGAAACATAATGATTGTTAATTGAAAAGTACCAATCACCTTGGATTCAATTTCATTGCGTTTTTCCTTATTCCAATGTTATAAGGTAGATCTACGTGAATTGGAAAAATGATTAGAATAAATAACTTATAAGGTGTTAGAAACTGAACTCGTGCTACTTTAGAATTCATAGATTCAATTTTGTATGGGTTTCGATGATGATATGGGACCGGACGTGTGCCCCGCGTCCACGATTCAGGTATCAACGACATCGTTGAACCCCGTGTTCTTCGTAATTGGTTATCGGATCGAACGTGGCGATCGTTGTTGGCGATCGTTGTTGGCATTGGCGAGAATCGTTCGATGCCGATACATAGGTGCTCGTGTTGATAGGTTTGGTGCAGCTGGGTGCCAGGTATAGGTACGAACATAATCGCGACACGTTGTCGACGAGCGCATAATACCGGTCAAATTACATGTGCCGCCGGATCCGATAATTGTGTCTTCAACAAATAACGGGTCAACGTCCATCTTGTCAGTGGCCCGCGCTTGGAAACGCGTTTTAACCCTTCTGCCCTCCTTTTCGCTTCAAATCTGACCTATCTATCAATCTTTTTTTTCATAAAATGCAATCGAACCTATCTAACTCGAAATATCAACTTCCTTTAAGTCGAATTATTTGTCAGATATTAGGATTAGGATTAGGGTTAGCTAAGTAACCAAGGCAAATATAAATGTTTACATTATCATGAATATTAATATTTACCACATTTTTTGACAAAGAGTTTGAGAATAATTATAAGAAGATAAGCTGATATTTTTCTAATATTAGTGTAATTATACAATTGGAAGGTACGGTTCTCGAATATCTTAACAAGATGCTCGATTGCACTCGAGTCAGGGAAGAAAAATTGTATAATTACGATCCTTGCAAATGATCCCTCGTAGCAGCGTATAAATTCGTTGCCTAATGAAACGGTCTTATTGCCGGGTCATTTTTATCAGCCTGTTTCGCCGCGATTCGCATTATTCAACGTGAGTTTAACGTTAACGAACCAGTCTTGTATCGGATCGTTTTCGTGCCCCGCTTTTCTCGTGGCCAGTTAAAATCCTAAGGGAGTAATTTTGTAATTAACCCGCAAGCCCCCGATGCTTGCAACGGTAGCAAACAACGCCATCAGGTAATCCGGTTTGGGTCAGCATCATTAGGGGAACTCACGAAGACGAGATACATACGTATTTAATCTTAATTCGTTAACCGGGACGACTCGGGTTGGCACGGGGTCGAAACGGTGCATGGGAACTAGAAAAAACACTGTTTCCCCTTTTAAAACGTAGGGCAAATACTGAAAAATGGACTTGGAAATTAAATGTTAATGCTTAATTATAGACATTGCTATTATGTTATATTTTGTTAGGCTTCTTCTTCGATTTTTCCCACGTTAACTTCAAGGTTAACCAAAGAATACATTTCTTTCGATTAATTAAAGATGTACTTGAGTTAAACACCATGGACCGTAAGTGCATTTCTTTTGTATTCTTTAAATTATTTTGGTATATTAACACGTTGGCTGCCACGGGGGTCATCGGTGACCGACACCGGAAATTTTTTCCAATCAAATAATTACCAACAGAAATGATAAAATAAACCACGGATAGCGTTAACTTTAAGTTAATAATGCTAGCTATCGAATTGAAAAGTTAAATTTGAAAATTAGTTGATTGTATTGTTAATAATTAGGATTTCAGCGTGTCTGACTACCCACGTCCGTTTTCACTATGGCAGTCAACGTGTTAAATTATGTAGAATATGAAGAAGAGAAGTATTTTATAATCTTCTAGCTGTTGGATCATTCATTTCTGATTACATACGAAGAATTAACAAATAAGAAAACTGGGATAAAACATACTAAAAAGAATCGCGAGACTATAAAGCAACAATTAGAAAGAATTTTTACCAATTTGACGGCCACACATTTCCTGAGATCCATGATTCTTATAATTCTATGTTACTTTTTATATCTAACGGGAAATTGTGAACAACCTTATGTTTAGGAGTGCCATTATGTGTTCGCTGTAAAATTGCTCATTATCAAGTTGTAATTGGAAACTATTTGACACAGTAGAAAAAAAGTAAAGTAGCAATATTCTTGAATTGATATTGATTTTCATGTCATTCTCAAACAATATAATCCAAAGGGGCCATGAAGAGAGCCAACAATTTAATACTTCGACTGCCACGGAAAAGTTATTGAAAATATAATTATACGACACTTATTTTTCAACGACTTATATGTACGTTCTCAGAACGAAGGGGTTAAGACTACATGGTCCACGAAGCCAATAAATTCATCAACAATCACTTACAAATTCTTGAACCAGTCGAAGAAAGCCACGCGACACGTGTCAGAGTTTATCAGACGATAATTAATAAGCCACCCGTGAATCGATTGATCGAGCCGAGAAAGGTGTCGATGTGTTAATTGATCACGAGCTCGAGCCAAAGCGGGCAATTTTATTAACCGTCCCGAGGAAGTTGGCCAGATAAATTTCAAGGCGGTAAAAAGGGACCAAAAATCGTTGAATCAGCTGCGCTCGCCCTTCTGGACCGGCTCGAAGATATATGCATCTCTAATTCTTCTTTTCTTCTCGTCCTGAACAGGCTGACTTTTTGTTAACAAATTTTTCTACCGTCTTCCTTTTCTTCTTCTTCTCTTTTTGTTTTTTTGAGATCGATGCAGCGCGTGCGACTCTGCCGTCTATAAAATATCGATGCAATTAGCCAGTGGTTTGATTTAAGACCGGCTTCTCGGGTTCAATCTCGATGGCCAGACCCCTTTAATTTCGTGGGTATGAAGCACGTCTGTTGGCCCTAGTCTAATTAAGAAATTGCTTCGGAAAGATGCGACGATTGGCTTCTGAAGCGCTGTCGTTTGTATGTTCTTCTTGTTTCAAACAAATGTATATGGTACTTTTGTTCGATGACGAGGAAGAAGTGCATTGAGTAGAGATGATCAATGGTTTTTTTGGAAGATGTGGGGGATTGGGGCAGATTTGTATGTTGGAGAAATGGGGGGGCTTGTAGAACTGTAACGAAAATTCAAATTTTTATAGCTCTATTTAAAATATTAAAATACAATAAGAAACTATATCCTAGCAATAAGTATTATATTTAATATTTAAGTTATAACGAAAATTCAAATATTCAAATTTTGAATATTAGTAGAATTTCAAATATATATCAGTACCTACATTTTTACGTAGCGTATATTTAATTTTGGATCGTGAATTTTATGATACAAAACACTGCTATCAATAATAAAAACTTTTAACGTTTTAACGTTTTAAGTATATCGTTTTAAATAATAACTATTTGGATAAAAAAACATAATTTAATTCGAATCGAATAAACAATTAATCATAAAATAAATATTCAATGTCTTAACCAGTGTTCCCTCATTGATTGTAAATCATACTTAAGATTTTACCCAAACAATCATCGTTATAATTGTTTCAAAGCACGTAGTCGGATAATAGTGTTAAGTTGATATTAATTAGACTGATAACAGGCCATATTACGTCCACCATGATCGGACAGATAATTTTTCGGTGTAATTAATATGAACGTTGATCCTTATCGGGGATAAGATACGATGATGAGGGCAATGCATAATACCTTACAGGTGATACCTGTCGCGGACCAGAGGTGTTAATATTCATACGCCGATTAATTTTCGTGCACCGAGAGGGTTATTCAATTTTTATTCCCCGTGCAAATTGTTATGAATGCGGACGACCTTTTTTTTTTGTTCTTGTCCCGGCGAAAGCATAGAATTTTTAAAATGAACTCGAATAAATTTCAGATGATCGCGTGAACGCTTCTTTGATGCTGAATTTATTCGATCAATGTGATAAACGTTTCTTTGAAATTGCCTGTTTATTACGCGATAATGAATGTATATGTGTATACACTGCTCCAGCACGTTTCTTTCGTTTTCTTTTTTTTTTCTTTTCGTGAATGGTTGATTTAGCTGACGGATTATAGGAGAATAGAAGATTAAAAGATAAAGTTGGAATTAATGTTCGAATCGCATGCAGAAAATATCGTATAGTCACTGAATAGAAAGAAGATTGATTTTGGAATAAATATATTAGTGGAATTGAATTGCTACATTGTTGCATCTGATCTTTGCAAACTTCGAAGCGAAAGAAAAATTTTTGAAACCAGAAAATTGCATTCTCTTATGTGAATAATTTGTATAAAAGAAAAATGTTTTTAATTTTACTTGATTCATTTTGAAGTTGAATTTTGACGATCAAATCTTCAGACTGTTAGATTGTCAAATGACTGATTTGGGGACGTAGGAAGTCTGATTCGATTTGATGACATGAAAGATCGAATCGCAAAATAGCACTTATGGCATATTCGTTTGAAGCTTAAGGTTGGATAAAAATGCCTATTTAAACATCTTATCGATATTCTTAATCAAAATTGGATAATTCTTCGTGGAAGTGAACAGAAAATTAATCAACACACAGTTGGGAATTGTATGTAAGATAAAACACTTCGAATATTTTCTTTATATACAGGATTTTTCATAGAAGGTCGTAAAACCTTTAAAACCGGCAGATTGTCGATAATATAATAAACTAAAAATTCTGTTGCCATTTTGGGATATGAACTACCGAAAATTAGATTATTGCTATTAGATAATACAGTTTTAATTCTGTATTAAAAGTATTGATAAAACCTTCATGCAGTTATTTTCAAGAAACTTCAATCTTTAAATTAATATACTATAAGTGCCATTTTGGGATACTTTTCTGTCATGAAATTGTATCAGAAGTTACACGTTTGCGAAGTGGACTTTTGTTTAATATAACTGGCAATTGGTCATATGATCTCAAAAATATTAATGAAGCTTTTACATAGTCATTTTTAAAAAACTTCACGCTTTAAATTGATGTGTCATAAGTGCCATTTGAAGGTACTTTTCTGTCATGAAATTTCTTCAGAATTTCAGTGGTTCAAAGTCAATCATTTGATGCGCAACAATAATCGATTAATAATTTCTTAACATAAAATTCTTACAATTTGTTTCTTATAACGTATCCAAAATTTTGTTTGTTCAAACGGAGCCCTTATTTTCCAAATTCTGAAGTTCTACAAACGAACTTTCACCGTAAAATACCGCTGGATTCTTTATCTTTTACATGCGTGCCGGCTCTTCGAAACATCATGCACAAAATCGACGAAGCTCGCAATTAAGCAAGCCTATAGATTACTCGAATTTTGACATTCCACCTAATCCTCCGTGAACTCTATCGTCTGAATTATGAGGGCCATAAAGTAAGATATTATCCTGTACAAAAGCGAAGGGACAAGGTCACAATCGACCATCGAAAACAGGTGGCCTAGCTGTCCAACGATCGTACGCGGATCCACGAGAGTGGTGTCGTTATTTTAATTTTACGAGAATTATGATATCGTGCGCGAGGAAACTGTGCCATCGTTGCCAGGCAAGCTGCTCTAATTAAAAATCTACTTTGTTGTTCGGTAACGACGATCGTTAGTCCCCGAGGACGTCGGACGACCACGAAGACGGGGATAGGAAATAAAAATCGAGACTATTTCATTAGCATAATGCGACTCCTTGTCGATATAATCGATGACACGAAACCTGGTTCGAGTAAAAGCCTTGGAAACCCCCGATAAATCCGTATTGTAATAAAGTTTGGCTTAAACAATTTTTCGTCTGATGCTAATGAGGCCTCGTTTAACCATCCATTAATTGTTATGGCCTCGCGATAATATCCGTAAGAGTGGTGTAATTGAATCACTATGTTTTTTTCAATATTTTCACGTGTTTATACTTGCTCATCTTCTGAGATGATACTATGTTTTACGAAGCTTGATTGTTAGGATTTATAGCATTTTATTTTTTAAATTATTTTCTATTTTTTTGTATGCTATTTATATTACCTACATTATTTATATTTGTTATGCCTTTAGAAAGTTAATTTTCAATTCAAATATTGGCAATTATTAAATTATTAATTTCGAAGTTTGAATTTTATATAGTTTTTCATAGATTTAGCGTCCAGATATTTTAATGCACGGAATATTACGTCCATTTTACTAAATATCTTTAGTAGTCTTACCTTTAGTAGCCCTAACTATCTAAGTACTTATCATAGTTTTAAACACAACTTGCCTTTCAAAATATAGGTGATCTAATTTCACAAAAATATATTGTAATCCTAATCGGGACTTACCATTTTCTAAACGATAATTAATTTAACTTTCTAAATCCCTTTTGGAGTCTTAATCATCAGTTGCTCTATAGAGTCGATTTAGGTAGCTAATTATTATAATTTTTATCACGTAAATTTTATATTTTATATTCATAAAATATTCATAGGCAATTTTAAATAATTTACTTTTGCTTCGAAAATACCATCTACAAATAAGTATTCCGTCCCTGCCTCTGAACGAATACGTACGTCGATGATCCTCAAAGGATTAAGAATTATATGTATTTCCACCTATGCATAACGAGATTCAACAGGACCCATAAAAAGACCTACCAGAAGACAAACCTTGGAATCAATGTTCCTGCGCAACTTTCGCTCCAATCAAAACCAAACAAGCTCTCCGACAAACGACACACTAACACACAACCTTTCGAGCAAAGCGCACGAACAGATGTTTCGAGTGCATCCACGGTGTTGAAAAGAGACCGGTCTAAAAATTACAAATTCAGGAATCGGTCGGTCCGGGTGCCGGTGAACGTTTAATCTGGCAAATTGCGCCGGGTCGAATCAATCGGGGGCTGCCTTGTAATCGAGTCGCGCATTAATGCGTCCTGTAACCCAGTTACAGGCGGCGGTCTGTCGATCTCGCCTGAAGATATCGGCTCTATCGATCGACACAGCACGACGCCTTTGGATGACGCTTCACGTCTCCTCGCGTGGCCGACACACAACGCCGTTCGTCGCCATTGCACTGAAATATCCGGTGAGGATTCGTTGAAATTATCCATCTCGATCGCGATCGTCAAAAATGACAATGGACGATGCACGACAGTGGGAAAGGGTTCAGATAAGAAAGGATCAAACGAAGGTGAAAATATGTAGTGACTTGTCGAGCTCTGGGTACGGCTGACGGATACGCCACGCCTGAAGTTCTTGAAAATTTCATTGATTAGTGCTTTTTCGATATTTAACATTTCGATATTTTTATCATTCATAGCCTCAAATGCCTGTAATCAGTAATTGAAAAGAATTCTTGATGATACAGATGATGGATTCCTATGAAAATCCGAGTGTCACCCATGTGTGACGCGACTGTCCAATTGTTAATTATTATATTTGCCAATCAACGTTAATTCATCAAGTAACTTACAAATTTTGATAAAATTCTTTTCACACCGGTTCAAAATTGAAATTCATCTTTTAAACTATTCGACCACTGTGCATCCTAAAGCAACAATCATTTTTCCTAGAATTAATAGAATAATTTATAAAAAAAAAGATGTGTTTAAATTCAAGAATATAGCCCCTTTAGTTGCACTTTTTTTTTCTTTTTTAACGTGGCACCTTAAAACTTGTTCCATGAAGTATGAATTCTACTTTGCTATAAGACACAAATTATTGATACCCAAAAGATTGATGCGATCTGAAATTAAAAAACGGAAAAGAGCAACAACCAGCAAAAGCGACGAAACAAGTGGACACGCGATGGAAAGACGAGGAAAGGGACAGAATGAAGACGAACAAGGATGATCGCTCGAAAGAACAAGAGAGCAAGAAGAGGATAGAGGAAGGTAAAGGATCGAGATGGCGAACAGGAGACGTTCAATTTCTGTCGCATCTGCCTAAATGTACGCTAGCCTATGATCACCGGTGGGCCCCTGCTTATATTATATATCCGAGGAGACTAAGTATCGTTTGATTGCGATTTTCGACCAGGTATTATCGTGTACGTGTCACGATACAAGAACGATGATCGTTGGCCAGGATATTTTTTAAGCCAAAGCCAACCAAGACCATTATCGATCCTCGAGCACAGAAATTGTTTCGTTGCTTTTTGGCTGCCCCGGTGAGAATAATTGATACGAGGCCGGGCGCGTGCGCTGCATCTCGAAGGGAACCACGTGACACAGTTCCTGGAACGCGATCCTTGCAGATTCTCGCGAAATTGTCGGTCCAATTGATTTATTAGCGATCATCGCGGTGATTTATACACGACACTGGCGAGAGTGTTGTCACCGTTCAGTTTGTTTTTAAAAACGATGGACAGGTGGGTCGGAAGGCATGAAGCTGTTGGTTTCTCTTTTTTTTTTTTTTTATATATTGTCTGGATTAAGTACACGGTTACCGTGTCATAACGTCGATTTATGCAAACGAAACAAAACTACATTTCTTTTATTTATGTCATTATCAATGCCAAGCAGCTATTTGTGAATGATTGTTGAACTTTCTAGCCCACTCTTGTCATCTGGTAACATTTCATCTAAATGTAGAATAAAAGAAAAGAATAGAAGTTCTTAGAAATTGATTTTACAAAAGTCTAAAAGTAAGATATGATTTTGTTTTATTTGGGCCGAAAAGGGTTAAAGAAATCAGCATTCTAGATAAATAATTGTACTTGGAAAGGTGATAACCATTAAAAATGGAATGTTTTGTAAGAAAAGTTTTAGGGATGGGAAGCTGAGAAAAGCTATTATAATCAACGTTCAAGAATTTATTTAAAAAACAAAGACAGGATGTAATATTTTACAGATGAAGATTACGATATATTTGTCATAAAAATATATTTGCCAGAAAGTGAAAATTTGACATGTATTTTTATTTAAAATGATATTTATTCTTAAACTATTTTATCGCTCGTTCACGTCTGTATAATGTGAACCGTTTTTCATTGCATATTACCGTAACGAAAGGATTAAAAAAATTGGAACAGTGTATTCCTGGTTGTAATAATAAACATGAAAAAAGAAAAGCTATTTATTATTCGACACATGCAGTGACAGAGTGATTACGATGCAAAAGGGGTGTCTCTAAAATACCGGTGTTTCGGGGGTCGTCTTCTTCAGGACAGCCTATATTACACAGCAGCTGGAATATTGCGATTTTTAATCATACACCGTCGTACATCATTTATGTATTATCGTCCGCGGAACAAGTATTATTTCACTAATATTCCAACCATACGGCCACTTAATGTTGAAATATGACTCCGTACACGGGAGACAACTCTATAACGGGTGTTCTTTATACCTGTTGGACACGAGACACTTTCTTTTTCTTCTTCTTTTTCTGTCAAAACAGAGTTTTAAAGTCACGTCGTACAAGTAGACCGATCATTAGCTGCTTTCGAGGCGGCGAATGAAACTGCTTTGTCTCTCTTCGTAATAACCGTCGATTAGCTGTTTTTATAAAGACATAAATATTCCTCGATTTCTTACTTAGGTATTACCGTGTCAGTTCGATCGAGATTGCCACAATATACCAAACTGGGGATCAATTCGGTCCTCTGAATTTCATTTTTATCTTTTCCTACCTTCTTTGTCGAAAAACATATTCGTATTATTTCTACTGAAATCATAGAAAATTGCTTGAATTTGTAGTTCCGTTTCCAGTACACATAATATACTATTTTTATTTCACGGTGGATTTTTATAAATCGAATTACATATACTCTTTTGAATCATTCCACATAAAAAATTGTCTGAGATATAAAATACCTCAGAATGTGTTGATTTTTTTCAACATTATTTTAGAGGCTATAAGTTATAAATTATAATGCAATTATTATTTTTATTCTAATTGGACTCTGTATATTCATACGATCTACATTATGGAAATTTTACATAATCAAATACGTGATTCTTAATTAATTTAAATTACTGATATTAACACTTGATTGATATGAACATCAACATTTTTTTAATTTATCAGATATCATAAAATAACGTTAACATTTACAAAAGAAAAATTACTCCTTGGTAGGAGGTGATGTTACAAATTCTAACGTTCCTTCTTCTACCATTTCGATATTATCACTAAACGTACCGGCGCTTTACATGTACCTATTCTTACCATAAGGGATACATTTGACCCCTTATGAAATAAACGTTGATTTTTAGAAAATTCCCTTAATTTATTAAAGGAAATAATTCACAACATAACTTCTGATTTCTAATAAAATAATCAAACATATATTTTTAATTGCACTTGTTACATATGTCTGGTTTCTCCTTCATACAATTCCCGCAGACAAAGGGGTCATTTGACCCCCGCTTGGTACGTTTAGTGCTATATTTCGTTCGTCTATAATGTTACGGTTTCGGGTATAATACCACGAAGACGATGCTGAAATTTTTATACGACGCGACGTCGTAAAAAAAGAAAATGTACACTTTTAGAGCGATACAATATAAGTACCCGGGTATCATGGAAATTGGAGTGCAATTTCAAGACTCCAAAATATGGTAACGGCCCTGAGCTAGTTGCACGCATGTGATTACGAATGATGCAGCTTTTTTTATTTCCACTTTACTATGTTGCACCGAAAACGATATATTTTTTACATGAGAGTAGCGATGGGCGTTGAAAGCGTGCTTTCAAGAATTTTCGAACGATTTAAACGAAGGAATATTAGAAAATTATCAATTTCAAACGATCCCTACGTATATTTCATGGACTAATTAGCAACCATTCAGAAGAAATTTTCAAATGAAACTTAAATATAAAAGTCCAAATCGTGATCTAATTTTGAGGTAAAAAATTTTCTTTAAAATCGCCATCAACTGTCAAAATGTCTGAAAGATGAACACCTTTCATACCCCCTAGATTTTCAATAAATAAAAGAATACTCTCATTTTTCAATACCATCATCCATTGAAGAAAACTACAACGTTTCAATTACGTTTTTCGAGCATACGTTCTACCACGTTCTCGATCGGTACCGAGATCGAGCATAAAATCATGGACCACGATAACTTTTCAAGCTGCAATCGAACGTGGATCGTGTTCGCTGTTGCAACACGCTCGACCGTAATCATTCTATCTTTATTTATCGACGGATCGTCGTTGTAGAACCACACGAGCGTAATTTTCTCCCTACGGAGGCTGCGAAGGCAATCTCGCTCCCATCGCTACGCACCGCATGAAACAGACTATTCCAGGACACTCGTCCGAGGTGGCTAATAGGCATTCGTGATTTCGCGTGCTTAGATTGTTAAGGGCAGGTGAGCTGGCCACCAACTGTCCCCTCGAAGGCAAGAGATCCAACCCCACCCCTTTCCTCGCCAATGCTCCTTTCTCTACGTGTAAAAAGAGGGACGAAAGACGGGCGCTGGTGTCCTGATGCCGATGGTGTTGCATTCGTCTCGAATTCTGACCAGCATGATAGGCGGTGCCCCGAAATTTCACATTGACTTTCTATGAGGCCACTATACCCGGTGGTATTCATAAATCCTTCGGGATAGGCGGGAGGGAGGTTGATCGAGCCGATGGTCGATGCACGTGCTCCTCTTCAAAGCTACGATCAGCAGGTTGAAGATCTTCATGGAGAATTAAGGGTGCTCAGTTTAGGGCTGCGTGTCTTGGATTTGGTCGGGTTCGTGAATCCTAGCTATTTTAGTTTCACAAAGATGTAAGCACTTTCAATGATCTAAACAAATCGACCAATTCCATAAATCCCCGAAAAAAAAATCTATTGTCTGTAAAATAACACCAGAAACCACAGAATTCACCAATCACCGATCAATAGCGTACCAATAAGTATCAATTATGTCAACCATAAGTTCTCGTAATAATATCCAAAGAATTAAATAATCTTACAAAAACACCATCATCCGTTGTTTCCAAGAATTCATCAATCAAGTACGAATCGCTCTCGAAAAATCGCCAGGTATCGTCAATTTTGTTCGTCGTTGGAAAATCGATAGTGGTAAGAGTGAACAGCGTCCAGTTTCCATATAAACGTGTCGTCAGGCTCGCAGGATGTTTTTTCTTGCGACAGTTAATTGAAGGAAGGCATAGTACAACCCGACATTCTTCGACCCGTCATTCAAGGGCGCAAATTGTCCCGTCGTGTCGATCGATTCAGGACGACTTTTTGCCGGCTTCGTAGCACGGATTTGTCCGCGAAATATCATCGAGCGGACGTAGCTGTTCGCGCAACTATGCCGTCCACAAAGTGTTCGGTTTCCTCTTGTTAGTTTTTCTGCGATCATTACGTGTCACGGCTACATCGGTGCTCGAACAGAAGCGATCGAACAAATGAAAGGATGCCATCGATTATCTTCTTCGTGGATCCTCATTCTTCTCTCGATATGCATGCTTATGTTAAAATGACCAATTGGCAATTAAATGAGAGTATTAAAAAAAATGACACGTCGTAATGTTGACTATTTATTTTAATCAGGATATGTTTCCGTTCGCTGTGGTTTGAAATACGGTGCAGACCTGGAACAAGTACACGAGTATCGATTACGTATGCAAATTAGATGTCACTTTCTTCTGGTGCCTTTTCCTTGTACCGGAAATACGCGGTTCCTTACGTCATTGGTCTGTCGACATCCTTCGAGTCGGCCCGATTCTCGACAAACGTTCGGTTATCCAATAATCGATTTTCGGTGGCCGGATCCGTGTAGCAAAGGGTCCGAATAGTTATTACGTGTGACGTGCGTGGACTATGGTTAACTCGAAAAATCGCCCATCAACTTTGCCTGCTTTGTGGCTTCTTTTAAACGTCGGTCCCGGCATGCTTATTAAAACCAACGAGCACGGGTCAGCGGTATTCTGTGTGGGCGTGTGGAACATTGCGACATCCGTGTTTCTGGAATATTAGTAACATAAATTTTAAGAAAGTTGGCAATATATACGCAATATTTTCATATAAATTCATATGAACAACTAATGAACAAGATATTAATTAAAATTTCACGAATTATTGTACCTGCTAATAGGTATCAATTTTCTTTACAATCTATAATCTAAAGTACTCAATCGCTTTATTCGTCATTGGCACGATTCGAATGGTGTTCAAGAAGAAGTTTGCCAAAGCGATGGTACTTTGGTATCAAATGGTAGACAAGATCGGTTGGTAACGAATTTACATCGCTTACAGGCGGAATCATCGAGGCTCAGGTAACGCAATCCATCCCTTTTGTTTAGAGCGTGCAATTTCGAAGGTTGCGCCTGTTCCCCTTGTCGTTGAAGGGTGTTTGGTGGCCGGTACCTCGGGGCCGGAACAATTTTACCGCGGATCCGCCTAAATGGTTCGTGCACGAAGTGTCATTACGACGTCGAAAAATGCTTGCCAGGGTCACGAAGGGTGGTCCTAATGATATGGTCACACACGTGCCTCCTCCTGCATGGATCTCGTTTCTCGATCCTGTCGATTCTTCTCGCCTTCTGTTGCACCACCTATTGCTGCCATAGTCATTCACATACGAAGAGTCTAAGGGAAAGACGATCATGCTCAATTCCAAGCCGAAATTGAGATTTTAGCATCTTGTGTTAGTGCTTAATTCTTTAAGGACCGAATTATTTTGCAAAAGTCGGTTCAGTAATTTGATTCATTACTGAATAAAAAAAAAACGCTATTATAGACAATATTGTCACTTCAAAATACTATAAAATTCTAGGATTGCCAGTAATCGATAAAGTAGGATCGCATTAACTTCCATACTTGAATAATATTATTTAAATACATAAGATAAATGAATAAGAACTACCACCTGAAATAACTTGTTTACCTATTTATCTATTGACCTTATAAAAAAATACTTGCAATTAGATTTATGGTGTTTCAGGAGCCTAAGTAGATAAATACCTTTTGATTTTTTGTTAATTTAAATTTTTTTAAGAATCAAAGTTACCTTGTATCTTTTAATTCAACATTTCATGTAGTAGTTTTTATTGATCTCAGCCTGTATGTTTAATCAATACAGTATCATGAATTTTGAAGGAAGTGATGGTAGAGCAATTTAATACCACGATCTAATTAGCAACTTTTCCTTAGTTTCACTGGCTCAACCCTTTCACTAAAACGCACTCGAAATAGCACTCTCGCCATGTGAGCGTGTTAAGTCATTTCCTGGTGATGATTTGCGATTCCAATCGGAATGAAATAACATTTACGATCTCGAATAAGTCGATGATCGTTGCTACCAGTCAATATTAACGTGCCAGAACGATCGAAACCTCGTTAAGAACATTGAAGAGAAATTAATTGGATTTATTCAACGAAACATTAGAACTATAGTTCACGTAAACACGAGAACTTTATTATTTGTGATTGTTCGATGATAACAAAAATTTTATTTCTCTCTCACATTTTACAGCGTCAGATACGATTATTAAAACGATTATTAAATTAATATATTCTAAAGTTTTAAAATCTAATTTCTTAAATTTTAAATTACGACAAAAACTAATTTTTTCTGAAATTTAAAATTCGATCTTAAAATCTAATGATTAAAATTTAATTTTAAGATTTAAGATCTATTAATTTAATCAATATAAAATTCTAAAATTTAACTAAAAGGGTACATTAAATATTTTGTTTTAACAAATTCTTTTATGAACGATTACAGTAATTAAAAGATATTCACAAAGGAAATACGCTGTTATTTTAGAAAAAGGTTTATACGTAGAAAAAATTAAAAAAAAACCTCATTATTTGGCAATTGTTCGTTTTAAAAAATTAAAAATTTAATTCCATAGAATATTAAATTATACATTGAAATTTTATTTAATAAAAAATAGAAGGAAACTTGACATTTAAAGATCATTCAGTCAGCCATCTATCAACGGTGTCGTACACACCTTCAACTTTCTACAATCATTAAACAAAACCCGATGAAATATAAGCAAAAATCAATCACATTCTGATTTCCTTACGCACGAGAATGGTATCCAATTAAAAGAATCACTTGAACTCGTTCACCAATCTTCGACAACAGCTGTCCACGACTGAAAATTACCTGCGACCTATTAACAAACTTGAAAAATACACATAAATACACAAATTCGAGCAAGCTGGACGCAGAGAAGTCGCCAGCGGTAGGCATGCAATGTTGTGTCGGGACACCTCGTGTTGGCAAACTCGAAAATCACATGGTTCCCCCATAGTTAGGGTGCACTTTCGCTTCGACCGATTGTACATAACAGCGACACCTGTGCACCGAGTAATAAGCGCAAACAGCTGTTACGTGCGCTTCGCTTTTACTCGGAACAAGCGAGCTAATCGATGCTTATTTCGGATTTCAACATTGTCGATGATTTTTCCGTCAAAAATAACTCAATCGATACGAAATTGCCATCGAACGATGAACAAAATATGTTTCCATAATATATATGATTGGATTGCTCATTATGTGGGATAAGGGACATAATAATTAACAGTGCTCCAGTTATTGAAACTTTATTTAATTTTGATTCGATTTAAATTAAATTGTAACCTATCTTTGCCCTTTTACTTTTTATTAACTCCCAGAATTTGGAGGGGCGATTACCTCCTCCAATAGTTATAAAATTTAAAAAAAATGTATACTACAAAATAACATTACTCATTATGGTAATTTCTGTATTTAACAACTTAGCCTTTATATCAATTATAGTATAACATAAATGGTAATTGGATGAAATTATTGATTATTATTGTAACGTTAAAACGACGTTCTATCAAAAATCCGCAATAATCAAAGAGATTTTATCATTTCTCCACTGAAAAATCGGGAATATTGTGTTTATTGCGACATAAACGTGCCATATGAACGCGTAAATCAAGATATACACCTCGTGCAAACGTCCAATTTCCAAACACCTGTGGTTTTATAATTGCAACTCTCGCCAGAAGCCTATACTTAGGGACAAAGCCATTATCGAACGTGTAGAAAGTATCGAGGAATCATTCTGATCAAACGCATGTGATGTGATAATTGTAATAGGATATCGAAATGTTCGTAATTATCGTGCGATGTCTAATCTTTGAAAATTGATACTGGATGGGTTCGATTTCGCACGTGTGGTCCACGTTTTGATTTTTGTCTCGAATTTTATGTGTTTCAAAATTATATGTTCCTTAAGACGTTTAAGAGAAGATTAGCTTAGTTAATTCTAAGATGACATTATTTAATAGTAATAATAGGGATGTCGTAATATATTACAATTTATAGAAACACGTGAGGTTTTGCTTCCTCGATGTTGGTTGAATTTTCTGTAAAATGTGTTGAATTGTATTCGAATGAATCGTGCAACTACAATTGAATATATAAATTTTTAAAGAAGAATGTTCGATACGCTGCTGATTGATATTTGAAATAATATTCAAGGATTTGAAAAAGTAGAAAATTCAAGTGATCAGTCGTCCAAGTGTTAAGCAACAAAAATTTTATCAACGTCTATAAATAATATAGAACAAAATGTATAAAGATTGTCACATAAAATAATATTTAATCTATATGTATATAGGGCATATCATATATTTACTTTGGTTTTTTATGTAATAAGCATTATTATATAATAATATTTTCTGGAAAACTGGAGGTCTAAAAAAGTATACTATATTTTGTAATCTATAGAAAAATATTTTTTCAAGTTTCTTTCTTGTTTGTATGATATTGTTTGACAAATGTTATTATTTTTCTTAGTTGAATTTAATGATTAAATAGGACTGATGGTATTTATTTAAAAGGAGATAACACATATAAATTATATGTTTAATAAATATATTTTTTTTGCAATTTGTTGTGAAAGGTAGACAGGCGCCTGCAATCGAGCAACCCAGAATACATGGTTCAGTTACGATCAATGTACGATAATTTAGAATGTACTCTACGATGTACTCTATAATTTTCTGAAAATTTTGTTTTAATTCCTCTAACGAGGGTTTTCTTTCAAAAAGATATAGTTTTGAAAATTATAATCACCATTAATATCGATAATTATGCTGAAATCATTCTTAATTTTAATTTTGATTTGTTCTCCAAACTAGATTTTAGTTTTCTAATATTTTTAAAAGTGTTCTTTACCAAATAGCTACCATCAATATGTTAAAATCATACATAGCAATTTTAGTTTAACAAAATTTTGTTTTAAAATATTTCGTATCAAAAATTTTATCCAACGCAAGTATATCAAAGACATTTCGATAAAATGAATGATAAATTATTAATATGTAATTACAAATCAATTA
This sequence comes from Stelis phaeoptera, assembly GCA_943735885.1. Lineage (NCBI taxonomy): Eukaryota > Metazoa > Arthropoda > Insecta > Hymenoptera > Megachilidae > Stelis > Stelis phaeoptera. The sequence continues at coordinate 3,352,405 of OX030939.1, read as the reverse complement.
TCCAAACGTGTCGATGTTCCCAAATTTTATTTCTCTCAAAATCGGACGGCGCTAAAATAAGCGTTAGGAATTATCCTATGTGCAAACACAATAAATGTGTTTTCTATAGTCGGGGTTAGTTGCCACCCTCCAAAGTTATCATCTATTCACATATTAGGGTGACCACCCTTTTCGCAGGATGACACCCTTGAACCCCTCGTCGTCGATGGGTACACTCGACTTTAGGGTCATGTTCATTTCGGTGTCACGATTATTCATTCGATGTCATTGAATGCTGACAAACACACGATAGTATCTTCTCGACAATTTTTAACCCCTACTTCACAGGGTGAAATTGTATCTTAGTAACCAAAAAAAGAAAAACGAATCCTTTTTTGTTGATATACAGATGTTTTGTTTATAACAAACATTCTTGAAGGGGTGGGACGACCACAGAAAAATAATATTCAAAGAAACAGCGTAAAACTTAAAAATTTAAATCAGCAAAGATTTGACTGCGTTATCCGAGGATTAACCCTTTGCACTCGAAGCATTTTTGTTCCAATAAATCTTCCAAAATCCAAAAGCGCTATTTTAGAAGAAAATTGCTACGAATGCTCGAGAATCTATTTAGTTTTATTTTTTTTTCGCTAATTTTCTATATTCTAACGTGAATTCAACTTAAATTTCACATTTTAAAATATTCTAGCAAATCACAGATGACGCCCAGGAGGCGCCGCTCGAGTGCAAAGAGTTAATAATACAGAAAATAGATAAATTATATGGTATTGGTGAGAAAATGAAACACACCTTTCAAAATCTGTAAAATATGCAAAATGTATAAACTCAGGTAATATCTTCGATTGCGTATAGAAAGAATTATTTATGGTTACTGTTTTATTCGGAAAGATGATTAGAATACGATCTTTTATGGTCCAAAATCAACCACCAGTGACTCTTCTTGGCAGGCATCCTTTTCGTTAAGGGGTCATAAGCTCCTGAAGTGTATCCGTGTATCGCGTGGCACGCGGATCCCAGGATTAACACGACTTACAGAAGGATTACCAGTGCATTCTGTTGCTACCAGATAACACTGTGTAAGTTGTCAACCAGTTCACACCGATTTTCGTCAGCATCCTCCTCGCTCGAATGATAATCGAACTTCTACGTCCTGTTTCATTCAGCAACGCGATCCGGAAGATCGCAGATAACAGACGGTTCGTAATTGGATGATTTTCATGGGGAACGATTTCTGGGCTGAAAGTAAACGATAAAACCGCGGGTAATGGCCGTCGATTCTCTATATTTTTCTTCTTTTCTTCGGTGGAACAACCCTCTGGTCACGTTTCACGTGTTACATAAGGGGTGAATGCTGTACTGCATAAAAGATCATGATAATGAAACAGTTCTTTTATTTTTATTAGTGTTTAATACCATCTTTTAATCCTTTCCAACCCCATTTTTCCATACGACGATTCTTTTTATTAATATATCAAGACTAAGACATCCACAAAATTTGGTTACACAAAAATTAAGAAAAGAAAAAATATTATTTGTGCTGGAAAGGGATAAAACTTTAGTACAAATTAAAACCAATTTGTCACCATAGCGAAGTTACAATTGGAAGAAGCTTGATGTATCTTAAAAATTGATTTTCTCAAAAATTAAGCCTCGATAGAAAAATTGTGTTTTATATTTTTGCATAAGAAATCACCTGATGCCCATTTGTGCGTGGTTACTCGACTGCACCTTGTATCATGACAAAGACAGTGATCGAGTCGTTAAAAAATCAATAAAATGATAATCGGTATCGAATAGAAAAAGAATACCGATGACGTTCGAACGATATAAAAATCTGTGTATATTGCGTGTTGGTCCGGGTGTAGCATTTTAAGTGTCCAATTAAAGGGTCGGCTTTCCTTTCCGTGCTTTAATTGGACGGTTTTCGCGTCGCTGGATGTTTCCGGTACAAAATTGCAGTTTAGCAAAACGCGTTACGCCGTGCTGGAATGACCGACATTCATCATCGCCGCGATAAAAGTAGCTTAATTGAAGCTGAGCAAAGTGCTCGGCCAAGACGGCGTAAAAGTTGACGGTCGAATCGTACCATTTAACCATCGTAATATCTCTTATTTCCGTTCCGAGCATTAAGTTCTTTCTTTTTGTTTCTTCTTCTTCGACTTTTATTTTAATAAAATCGCTACATCGAATAATAACGATTCTTTAATTGGCGTTCACCGAGTTGGTCGTGTAGTTGATAATTTTCATGTACAATCAGAAAATTTTCTTTAGTTGCTCGAATGAATTTTATATACTCGTAAACAATGATATATTGATCTTTTTACTACGGACGTATATATACGTTCTGAGGAGTTAAAGCCTGTGAAAAGGTAATATTTCTGAGTTTCTAAAAATATAATGTTGTGATGTTGCTGATTGTGAGTTGGTAAAAATATAGCATTTTTAGAGTTCGAAATTCCTACAAATATAGTATTTCTATGTTTCCGAATTTTTAAAAATGTAAAATTTATAATTGTTTGATGATATAATATTTCTACGTTTCTAAGTTCCTAAAAAGATAATGTACCTAAAGCCTGAAGTTTCTAAAAAAATATAGTAACTTTAAATTCCTAACAATATTCCTAAGTTTCTAAAAATATGCTACTTCCAAGTTCCTAACTTCCTAAAAATACAATATTTCTAAATTTACAGAAATATAAGTGGGTTTCTGTTCTAAGTCTCTAAGTTCCTAAAAATATAATATTTATTATCATAATTGCTTAAAAATAAATTAACACGAATCCAAAGGTACAAGAATTCTTGAATGTCCTGCGTGTACTCGCGTATCCTTGCCCGGCGACCAGAAGTCGAAAGAACAAAAGAAAAAAGGGAAAGAAAAGAAAATAAAGCACATGGATGCGCGTCGAGATAGTCCAATCAAAAGGCGGCAATCCTTTCGTAGCCTAATTGGATGATTTTCGCGAGATTTTACCCCCGCGCAGCCGGCGTTTCTAATACAGAATCGATGTGCATTCTTCGACAAGTACCTGGAAGATTAAATATTAAATATATCAAACTAAATAAAATTGAAATATTTCTTTTTTAAATATTTCAAAATATATTGCAAAAATTGTAACGAACAACGACGTTTTTTTTCTTTATTATTACTTATTTTTCTTCTTATCGTTGAAAGTATTCGGACACCGTGAACGAGTTCGAACAATTTTAATTCCTCAATCGTGGCCTGCTGCTCCAGAAGGAAACGTTGGCCCGGATCTTCAGCAAATAAGAAAATGAAGGAGCGATGGGGAAAAAAGAAACAAGAAAAGACTGGTCGCGGCCCACAAATAATTGGGCAAAACTGTTTCTGGCGAATAATTACTCGAATGATTGAAGGCACAAACCCTATTCCTTCTTGCGCGACGATCCCTGTCTCTAATGAAAGGCAAAGGAAATCCACGAAACGAACGGAAAACAAAAAGGTTGATGCACTTTACGATTTAAAGACTAGCGACAGCCTCGAATCCTTACGAAGTTAATTATATTACCAACACTGTCATTCAACCCTTTCGATCTTTTTGGATCATATGCAGGGTATTTCATCTAATTTGATCCTCTTAATTTGTTCGACAACTAATGAACGAATCATCTCAAGAAATTGCATCAAAAAGACATGCAAAGAACTAATTGTCATCACCTTGAGTGTCCATGTAAAGGGTTAATACAAGAGACACCTAAATTATATAGATTCTAAAAGCGTGATCAAAATATTGGAAAACTTTGGTTCAATCAGCTCGAACCTGTCGCTAGCCAATGTTTCGGGGTTGTTCTTTCAGCCGCGAGGAACGCTGGAATTTTTTGCCCTCTGAATTCGTCGGTCCATCCCAATCGAGCTTGCCGACCGATTTAATTGATATTGCCCCGGATCGTTGACTTTTAATTCGTAATAAATTTCGATCATGAGCCGCGAGATTTATGAAGTTACATCGACCGGACGACTGTCCATCTTTCTAACTCGTCGTGCCACCGAGATTCACCATCACGACCACTTTACCGACTTTATGGCAACTGTCACTCCGTCTCGATTTACGATGGGACTCGGCTGACACATAGGATGATCTAAATTTGGCGCTGCTCTTCGAACCTGCTCCTAAAAACGTAATGAATTTCATCGGATCGGGTGAGATTTATCTTCGACAAGAATGATAATTATCACGGTATTGATAAGTGACGGCGAGTTCTTTTCATCAGGGAAGCAGTTAAATTCTGTTTTGATCGAAATTTTATTCATCCCTTCGAGGGAGCAAACTCTGAAACCAAAAAGTTGATATCCATATATTTTCATACTGCTTTTTTTTACTTAACACTTTGGTTACCATTTTGAAACTAGTGGACACTTTATTTGGTAGTAGTTTTATTTTGTAACCAATGTTATTTATTATTTTCTCAATTCTTCGTTATTTTTATTATTCATAATGGTAGGTGTATGTTACGAGTGTCTCTAGTTAAATAAATTAAGGTATTTTTAAATTCAGGTGTAATCCAGTTTTGGATCAGATGACAGCCAAAGTGTCAGCAGCGTTTTCTTCTTTTATTGAAACATAATTTGTTAGCTGCGTAACCATCAGTTTTATACTTGATATTAACACTATTAACCAGTAGCTTATTAATAGACTTTCTGATATTATCAATCGTTAACTGAAGACCAATTAATAAACCTAAGAATATTACTGATTCATGTATAACTCAATCGTAATGATAAAAGTCAGACGTGGTACCTTAAGAAAAAGATCAGAAATAAAATTATTCCATCTAATTTTCAGTTGCTATTAAGTTATAAAATAACAGTGTATAAATTTTATTGAGACACGCAGTAATAAGTAATCTAATAACAAAAGTCATAGATCTGTTAAAAAATATGACCATCAAAATGTTTGCAAATCATGTAACAGTTTTACAATAACTTTCAGGAGAATCGTGACACAGGTTCATTAAAAACCGATGAAAATTCAATATCGATATTGCGTCTAGTCCCAGATAATTTCATTCCAAAAGATTTTCCCGTCAGACGACAAACGATCCTCCTCCCCTCAGCTGCGAACCGTTGCCAAACACCTGTGCACATCCAATCAAGCCGAATTCACTGGTGTTGCCGCATATATCTCCGTTAACGCAAGCACCACGGGCCTGTGTCGAAGCCAGAAAGAGTAGAAAAGCTCGGGGCCTGTTAACGAGAGAGCAAGAAGACATGGCTTCCAGGCCCAGGGGCACCAGACACCGGCAAATTGGCCCGACATATTTCAGCTCCCGATCCATTTGCAGTTTCGACGTAAAACCAGTCGTTGGAATCCAGCCGCGAACGCGAGATTCTTACGAAACGCCTTAGGAACGATTCGCCCGTTTTGGACGAAAATGTCCCTCTCCGTGCCTGGACCGCTTCGGCCAAGAAAAGCCGATCCATTTGATGAGCAACGAGCCCGAAGCGTGCACACAAACATCGAAACCGGATTTGCACTGTGGATAATGACGATCTTCTTACGAGCGGTTGGACCGTTTAACCCTTTATAGTCCAATGTCCTGTGTGACGGAACGATTTCATTCAGGTAGGTTCAATGTCCAATCTACCTAAACCAGACCTCTTAAACTTTATATATATTATCCCATACTTGCGAAATCTGGATTTCTCGAAATATTGTATTTTGTGAAACTTAAAAACGTAAAATTCAATCTTCGCCCAGAGGACTAACTCAAAAAATACCGCACTGTGGGATATCGGAAATTGTCACTGGCTGACTTCGGTTTAATACTTGATTGCAACGAGATTTTATTACAATACAGAGAAAAAGTTAATTCTATATTGCAATGGAACGTATATGCATTATATCAGAAAGATCGAATCCAATATGCTACCACCATAGCTTCAACGTCATAGAATCTTGTTCAAGGATTTTCTTTTCCTCGAAACACAACGATCTAACCGGTATAATTATAAGGGGAAATGTTTGCGGTTACCGCGTGAAAACAGATGAAACGTAATGACGCGATCAGTTTTCGCGACTGTGATGTCAAGGATCGGAGATCCCTGAAGAACAGGGTGCCACGATGTGACCCTATGGACGCCGACCTATGGAGTGTGACATTGGCCCATCTGCTGGTCTGGTAACACTATTAAATTCAACGTCAACCGGATAATATATTAACCAGATCGTTGGACTGTTTTTACGATTATGTCAACGTGATGCTGAAGTTTATAAATAGTGGCAGGAATAAGTGCGTTGAAGAAGAGTGCAAATGTTTTTCATGAAATTAGACAAAGCTGCATTTTTGTTCACTTTATATTTTTTTACGAAGTTAGACAACTTTGAATTTTAATTCAAAATACACAAATGGGTTAGAAATTTAGGTACCAATTTAATATTATTTTTAAAGAACTTCGATCGTTACTTTGCCGAATACTGAAGTCCCCACCATGGGACTTGTTATAAAATAATGAATTAAAGATTCTCCAAATGGCATTGTTACGCACCAATCAGCCTTTTTTTACCCCTCTCCTGTCAATTGTCCCATGATACCATCGACCACGGTCGTGTTTTTGGCAATTCAATTAAATTCACCGATCGGACCGGATCTCTTGCGATCGTGCAATTAAGTTAGACCGCATAAATCCATCAGGAATTGTGGACTGTTTAAAACGGTCACCTGCCGTGACCAACATTGTTTGAAACAGGGCCCGATGATGGCGAAGATATCGTCGTTGGAAACTTTGCACGGTAACGCAATGAAATCGGAATCTGGACGATGGCCCTTTAAGGGATCCGAAGTCCACGGGAAAAACAGCCAGAGAAATCGATGTTATCCTCATGTTGGACGGCCCTCGAAACGGACAAAAACCGAGAATCCAACTGAATACCTGTCCAACGAGCGTAGGTAGACAGCAGTGTCCTCTGCTGTGCAAGGATCGACTTGCTACCCTGCTGAATCAAGTGACTAAAATGCAATTAACGACAATTAAAGTGGTCCTTAAACTGTTTCCAGACCCGCTTCTTATTGCAAAACGATCCCCAAGGAACGGAATTTCTATTTTTTCTAAGCATTATTAATTGTAGATTGTTCATTTTTCATCGATTTTTAAACATTCAAACCCCTTTTCTGTTATTTTACTTTTGCACAAGTTTATTTATAATGAATAAGTATAAACTTTGTTTCTAAACGCACGGAGTGTGTCACTGTAAGACGAAAAAGATGCGTTTTGTTATTACAAAAGAATTCTCAAGAACAATTCTCGTTTATATGCTATATAAATTTCTACGCGACATAAAATTAAAAGATCTCCGCGTTAGTATCGAAATAATCAGAATTAGGAATTTAATTTGCAAAAAAGAAAAATTTCAACATAGATTAAAATATTAACGCAGATGATGCAAATTAATCAGGATTTATATATATTAAATTCGTGTTTCAAAGTGACACGGTAAGATGAAACGTGGGCCGAATCAGGGATCGGATGTGTAAGAAATAAAACCGTCCCGATAATTCCTGTCACGGTGAATGTTTCGCAATCGCCGCTAATTAAAACCGATTAAAATCGAACGTAATTGAATAACGTGTCTTGGATTTATTACGGAACACGCGATAATTCGATCACAGATGTCGAGATTCGTTCCTCGTGAACATGTATCTTGTCTCCTCTCGGCTGCGAAACATGGAGGCAACAGGTGCAAAAGTTACGAAATTAAATGGACCAGATCTTCTTCGTGTTACTTCAATTTCTATTTTATCTGTTTTTTGTTTTTTTCTTTTACATACCACTGATTATTTTGTATTATCAGCTCTGTGTAACACGTTTCACTTAACCCTTCGTTGCATTGTTTTACAAATATACGACATACCTTTTATTTTAAGGTACTTTTCTTGTAACGAAGATCTGATATGATATAATTAATTTTAATAAGAATAGAAAACTTAATTTTTTAATTTTTCAAGCAGCCGTCTGCATAATTTCAATTTTACCACTTGGTAAGCTAAAAAATATTGAATACCTGACCCTTTACAAATTTTACCCACCCCTAACTTAAAATATCAGAAATAAAAAGTTAACACTTTCATAAGCAATCGGAGTTCTTTTTCGTACATAAAATTCTACTTTCCATCACTCATAACGAACTAAAAACAAAACGTGCGATTTTTACTATAAATCGATTGAAATTACACGTCTTCCATCAATCGCACTCGAGGAAAGGGATTCTTCTCGACAAAACAAAGTTTTGAAGATGGTGAGCTGGTTCTGGCAACGAACCGAAGGAAGATCGTTCGCTAACGTCCCAATTAAACTCGCTGCTTATCATACATTCAATTAGCATAACTCATATGGGGAGAGGAGAACCATAACGAAGGTGGCGGGCACAAAAAGCTTCTTAACCGTGGAGCCGATGCATAAAAGCGGGGTCTTGTTCGTCCCGCGTGAAACTCGAGGAAAGCAGAGGCGTTAAGGCGCGGACAAGAACGAGGGAACGCGGCGGTAAAGAAATAAATGAGAAAAAGGGACGGGCCCGTTTTACTGTCGCCCGCTCCTGCGGGCTCGTTACGAATGCCCGACGTTGCACGACCAAAACAACCCCAAGTCCTCTTTCGAACCGCGATCCTGGCAAGGAGTCGAATCAGCTGGATTGATGTCTTCTTTTCGTACCAACCAATTTCACCGGCAACCGTGACTGACATAAAATCAGATTTTTCTCCGTAAATTGAATTATCCTATGGATTCAACCCTTTCACTATGGTATTTTAACGAAAAGACAAGAAGAGATTATTTATCAAAATTAAAGTTGAATTAAACCCTTAAGGAACAGTTAATATTTAAATGTTAACTGAAAACTCGAAATATTTTCCTTGATAGTACAAAAGGAAATAACATGTTTTCTTAAATCTTGAGGGAAAAGATTTTAAGTTGGTGAACGACAAACGTAATATTACAAAAGTGGGCTGTGAAGGATACTAACGACTTCACTCGAGCAGCAGATTTTAAGCTTTTAACCCTTGACTACGAAAAGCGTACATATACGCTTAGTAAATTGTAAGATTTCTAATAAAAATTAACTTACTTAGCTTTGACTATAATTGTTGTTTGTTTGATTTTAAGAAAACAATTTTTTATGACTTTTTGCTGGAACATGCCGCAGTCAAAGGGTTAAATACAATAAGAATATTAATATGCAAGTATTAAGATTACATAACTATTGAAATTACATCGGTAATTCTAAATACTAATCAGAGGCATTAGATTTAGAGAAAATTAATCCCCCGTGTCTTTTCTACCTTGATTATTCTTCAAAGTATTCCTATATGGTGTGCATAAATTACAATAGTAATTACTGAAGAATTGTAAAGTTTTAAATTTGCAATAGAAATTTACACGAATGCATGGACGGTTAAGTGGTACTGCGAAGTATCATAGTCCATAAAGGGTTAAAGACATTCATACGAGCCTGTAAATTGCCAACAAGAATCTGGACCACGATGTTCATTTCACAAAGTAAACATCGACATAACAGACGATCATCTTTGAGAGACTTGAAGACGTTTAACGCCTATCATTCGCTCCTTGTAACAGGTTACCGTCGCGAAACGATATTTACAGTGTTGTGTCACGAACGGTTAAGTGCTGTGATTACCATGGTTCGATCAACGATCTCATGACAACAGGTACAACAGTTTCATCAAAATCGGGGGGACATTTCCGTGCCTTTCCTTGCAAGTGTTCTTTCCGTCGATGAATTACCACTAAACCGAGCTCCCATAATTCCAATCACGATAGATGAACTGATAATTAGAGATGCATGCACGAATATGTACGTTCTCATGATCAGTTCAAAGATATTCTCACACGCATGGGGTAATTCTGGGATAAATCGATATTGTACCTAAACTTATGGTGTAAACGTTTTTCAAACATAAGTATTGTTATAAGAACACCTTGCCCTATTATTTAATGTGTATCACCGTCGAAAAATTAAAATTGGAAGGATCCTTTTCTTACGGATAGGCACCTCCCGTTTTCAATTCAAACTTATTAATTTGTACCTTTTGCTTATATTTTTATTAAAGTACTTTTATTTTATATTTAAATAATTTCAACCCACACATTTTCATACTACCCATAATAAAAATTAGCAATATAAATCGTTGAAAAATTGATAACAAAAATTTCAACAAAAATCATCGTATTGTTCGAAATGAATATTAACAATGTGAATAATTGAAAGATTTGATAACTATTGGATTAATTTGAATACTATTTTAAAAACATGACAAGTTTATGTAAAATATTAGTCTTGAATATGTGATATAATTTCATTTTTCAAGGAGTTAAAGTCACGAATTTTGTTGGCAATAGAATATAATGGAAGTCGGATTTCGTTTAGAAAGATATTGCATTTAACGCGATTAAATGTGTACGCCGGATACGAATTAAGGGGATACGACTTCCGGTACCGTTGAAGGAAAAGAAGAACAAACAACGCGAATTCAACGAATCGTCGTCGGCGAAGCTGTAAGAAATCACAAGAATGCGAAACAAGCGGCTATTTATATTTCCTCGTAAAAATCGCCTTCTATAAAGCACAGTCATAAAGCCGCGTTTCTCGCGGTAATTAGCGCGAAAGTATCGGCGCACCTATGACAGTAAATTCGATTCCAGCGATGCTGTGAGGCCACCGGAAAGAAAAGCAAAGAAAACGAGGGAACAAGTCGAAAGAGAAACAGGTATCTTGTGCTTATTACGCGTACGTATCATTGACTATTAGAAATTGCCGTTAATAAAAGATTTAAAAAATATATTATTGAGAACTATTTACAAACAATTTCTTCAGCTTATTGCGGCAGTCGCAAGACATTCCAATATTATTCGAATAAAAGATAACAACATATTTTATTTTAAAGTTGATATTTATGACAATCTTATTGGTCTTAGAATCTTAGAAATTTCGAAATGTTACATTTTTAAAAACTTAGCAACCCCGGAATATTATATTTTTGAAACTTAGAAATTTTAAAACGTTGGTCTTTATATTTTATATTCGAAGAAGTGCTCTGAAATTTGGAAAATATAAGAAAGTTCAATTTAAGTTAGTTGGCTCTCTACACGGCCTGTCATCTAGGAGTTAGATTAAGAGTTATAAAAGGGTTAGAATTTAGAAACGTAAACATCTATTAAAAAAAAGTAGAAAATTCGGATTTTAAGAAATTAAGTAACAAAATTTCTGTTATTCGCCGTTTCTTTATTTCTTATTTTATTCCAACACCCCTTTGTTCCTTCTTGTTACTTTCTTCACGATATATCCGAGAGTTCGATTTCTTAATTAGCAGTGGACATCCCGGCTGACAGATCACGGGACCTGTTTCTTTATCCATGGCCAGCTGGACGCTTCGCCACCTCCTGGATATTCGCTGCGTGTACCTTTTTGTCGGCCCTGTTAAGCGTATCTGCCCTCCGGATAACGAATTACTTTCCGGATCCACGCTACCAGCCCAGCGGATTCGTCCTCAGGGCACACGCAATGCCAGCTACATACGTGAAAAGTAGCCGCGGTATTTAGCATTATCGAGGATTGCGTGACGAGGTGCATCGTGCAAATATGTTAAGCACCGCGCCAGTGTTCCTCGCTTGTAAAGCGTGTACCGTCGTTACAAAGTTTCGTTGGGAATAATCGATCGGTCATCTTCTGGGCAGATGCATAGCAATAATGTTTCAAATCATAAAAGCACTCCTCCTTTTATCGTGTCATTGTCGTCGTATTGTACAGTGAAACGCCGATTCTGTGTACTCTGATTTTGAATACTTTTATCCTACCAAACTACTATTAGCACTGTTATGGTTTTTTCCACTAATTATGTTCCTTATTTTTTATATTATATAAATAATACATGCTTTCTAGTACAAGTTATACAAATTGTGTAAATTTAAAAAAATTTTTTACGTATTTACACAGAAAGGTGTTAACTGCATACGCTACGCAATTGGACTGTCAATTCTGTGTACATCTGTCTCAGTACACATGATCGGCATTTCACTGTATACGACAAAATGCAAGAACTTCAGGATAAAAAATAGAACAAGAAGATGTAGTAACTTCTAGGATCCCCTATGTACATTTCTTGAAACTAGGAAGTGTAACCTTCATAGTATAGTACTTACATAACGTCAAACTGTTACTTACAACAAAGCCTTGAACTATATATTCGATATTTGCAACACAACGCAACAGAGGGTTGAAAGTGTGATTGATAACATTATGCTTCTCTTGAAATATCATCGGCCATAATTGGTGATTGTTTGAAATCAATGCGGAAAAATGAGGTGGAATGGGAGTGGTGAATTTTATGTCACGTTATGGGTACACAAGCATAAATATACTTATATAAACGTGTTCACGAAAGACTACAGATTGGACGGTTGTTGAATAACTTGAGTGGAAGCTTGAGGCTGGTATTGACCGAGGCTATGCATGGGTAATGCAATAATCGAGTGAGTGAGTCGTCTTCGTCTTCGTCCGGTCTCGTCCGTAGCGTTGGTCGCCAGGGTTCGCCTATAAAACGCAAACGCGAGCCAGCCCCGTAATTACTGTGGAAGTGACTGGTTACCGGTTAACGCTTCTCTCGGGACGAACGAACGTTTACCTTCGTTCATCGGCTCGATTGGTTGCCACCTAACCGGCGACCGACACTACGCGAGAGTACACCTTCGAGCCCGAGTGTAAATCGAGAGGCTATTACGAGCCGTGGCAAAAATGTAATGAGATACTGCGCGCGCGGTTCCTTTTAACGAGCACCGCTACTACCTTGCCCCGGCTCGCTTCTGGCCGCTTCGTCGCCCGAAAACCAATCGTCAGGAATTCTTCACGCTTATGAGAGTCCAACGGGATGATTCCCGAAGCGGGAAGTTCGTCAACCGGGACCGAAAACGACGGAAACTTGGAAAATTCGTCGTGGATTATTGCTTTTTGACACGTTTGGTCGTCTATGAATTATTATTTCGATTCGTAATCCTTGGGCCTCGAACGACGGTGCCTAGGTCTGTCGTCACTCAGTCGCAAATGTTGGAAATGGAAATAAACTGGAATAAAAAATAAGATTTAAATTATTGTTATCTCAAAGATCCGCTGTCCAGAGATTCATGGAGAAATTTAACTGGACCGTTAGGGATCATTGACGAGATGTGTCGTTAACACTTCGACGATATTTTGATACTTATAATTTTTTTATTCCTCTTCATACCCGACTAGAAATTTCTAACAGAATGAATCTGAAGATTTCATTTTGCATGTATTTTCTGTGCGTTGGAAACATCAAGGACTTGACATAGCTTAAGGAACGCTAGAAGTAAATTATAATTCTTTTTTATAGACAAAAATAAACGAAGAATGCAGTCATGATACCACAAGGCAGTATGATTTAAAAATAGACTCTTATTTGGTCAGGTACAATTAACTTTCCTAATGATATTCTATAAAACATCTAAAACATCTAAAATGTATAAGATATACAGTAAATTAAATATTCACACTTTGAGCTCACAAGGAAATACATTTTGTTTTCGTACTTCTATTAAAATTTCAAAATACGCGAACGTGTAAGTCACCGTGTATAATTCATAGAATCTGAGACCGGCATATTAGAAACCACCCTGTATATCAAAATGCGAGAAACAAGAGGACAGAAGGGGTGTTTAAAGGTGAGGGTCGTTTAGCATCTGCCTATAATAATGAAGCTCGAACGCGAAACTACGACGTGTCGCGGGTAAAAACGAAAAAGAGGTAAGGTCTCTCGGATTTCTGTTTTATCGCTTTATTGCACACCGCTGGCACCTTCGTAATTAGCACGTTAAATGCAATAACCCCACTCATTTGAGGTGAAAAGACGAATTACGGCCACGTGGGTTCCTTAAAGCGTTATCAGGTGTGCCGGTTTTACCGTGGCACCCTTTCGACCGACCGATAAACGTCGTAAAGGCGCGTTCATATTATACAACGCGATAAACCGGAATCTTACGCGTGGCTGATGTTACGATAAGGGATGAGGAGGATATTGAAGGTGGCAATTATAAAAAACGATGTTTCATTTGTAATATTTGTAATTAAGTAGGTACTACTTAATCGATGAGGAATTTATTATGTTTGATAGAAATTTTTGGAAGATATAAATAATTTCTTTTCTAGTATACAGTTTAATAATTACAATTATGAATAAAATCCAAATTTTAGCTTGGGTAAAATTGGGCAATTATTCAACGAATCTTCGGATAAAAATTCCAAACAGCGAATAATTATTTATTCTAATACAAAATTACTCATTATGCGCGGATAGATTAATTTTATTCGCAATTTTTATTTCAAGATTATTTATCATTTATAGATATGGCTGATCCTACTTCTATGTTTAGTAGTCCAAAAGTAAGAACCTTCAAAAGTATATTTTAACATTACTCAATATTTATTACATTCCACCGGCTTTGTTGCGAATAATATTCCTAACACTTTAGAATGTTTGATTATTCTTTTTACACCGAACGTTAATAAACCAATTTACCCAGATCTGCAAAACAAGACAATAAAGAGTAGACAGCAGGTTTTAGAAGATCGTTTTCAATCTACGAAGATGAAAAAACTTCACAAAGCCCGTTGCATCAACAGTCGCCCTAATAAATAATCGAAGTTGACCAGTGCGTCCGGTTCTAAATCGAGTCTGCAGGTTAATTGACATGTGCTAAATTCTACGCAACCGGCAGTCTTCAATAAACGGGGCCCTAAGGCAAATAAAAGTAAAAAAAAAAAAGAAAAAGAAAAAAGAACTTGGAAGAAACCCTTAGAAAGGGTAAAGAGGACAAAATCGCCCGGGTGTTCGTTAGAACCAGAGCGACTCATGAGCTGTGCACACCCTGTAATCTTGATTCTCAATTGGTATAGGAGGCGTTCGCCTTTCTCTCTTAATACATTTTTGTAGTCTGTATGCTGCACCTGTTGCTACCGAAGGACGGTAAAGAAGCCCGGTTAATTACGGAGCAATCAATTACGTGAAGCCCGACACATGGGACCCAGAGTCGTCCGGCACCGTTCTTGTCCTTCGCCGACTGTCCTTTTCCCTCCGCGGAGATCATGATCGATTCTCGATTATCCGTTAATTTCTTAATTGCTCGAATCACTTAGGCGCCCTCGATATGATGCTTCGTCCCGATCGCGATCGTGTGAATCATCGATAAGATGCGATTCTGATTGCGGAAACGACGTGCAAGGGGAAGTATGCGCGATATGCCGCGAAATTAGAGAACACGGGATAACAGAATACTGCGATGAACAGATAATTGATCCTTTTTTGATGAGGATATTTTGCAGCCAAAAGTTGTACGAGGTGGAATAATCATTAACATTTTGATTTAAGTTTCGGACAAATGGGGATATATACAAATACTTTAATTTACATTTACATTTCCATAAGATCATAGTAAAATTTAGAATATGTAGGTAAAAATTCGACTCCGTGTAAATTCATCCACATGGTCGAAAACAATAACATTGCCATATTTGGTTAATAAATATGCAGAATAAGTCACCTAAAGTGTGACAGTCGCGATTCGCGATATTTCAATAACTATTGATGACACGAAAAATTGTTTATATGGAAATTGCAGGATAAAATGGGATCTATGTTTTGGCGTAAACGAACATTTTTTTTATATTAATAATTTAAAAGATATGATGGTGAAGTTTCGTTTTTTAAATGGAACTATGTATTTTTGTTTTATCATGCGATAGTACTTTTCAAGCTTTAATGTATTCACCCGATTTTTCTTAGTTTTCGAGATATAACGCTTAGGAATTTACAGATTTTCAGAGATAACGACTCGGTTTAAGTAGTAAGTCATACAAGCGGTCCTATTGTTGCGGTAAGTGCGATAAGTTGCAGGCCCGAAGAGTAAGAAACATGGAAAGGATTGTCCATCACGGTCTAAGTTTGCCGCATTTTCTATAAGATATTTTGAGAAATTAAAATTAAGTAATGTCTTTATACCTATATATTTTTTGAAATAAGAAGAAACTTTTGAGACATAAAAAGTTTCGAAGGTTAATTTAATTTCTTGTCTAAAGTTCTCTAAAATTCAGATGACTTGTCTTATGTGACTCAGCCTGTACATAGATTTCTTAAGCGATAACTCGTTTTAAATTATTTTTGATGGACTAATCACGATCATCTGTTGGCCAATTTCCAGCGCAAATGGTTAAGGAAATGGATAGTTAATTGTGAAATTTAATCTTCGAATTGGATATCCGAAGTTTCAAGCTTCGAGGCAGTCCTGCAAACCGAACGATTCTTTAATGAATTTCTGTGCTGATGAGAAGCAACGAGATAATACGGTCAGACAGATAATTGGGGTAGATCAGAGCCGGGCGCGTACTACGACTTGATTCGCCGTGGCACGCCCATGCTTGGCAGAAATTTCATTTGCCCCTCCATCTTCTTTTTTTCTTTTTCTTACCCTTATCCCGTGGATCTTGAACGATGATTCGCGACAGAACGACCCTGCTTTCGTTAGGGACGGCCAACTTGTCACTGCGAAATTTCTTTTTTATTAACGTTAATGCTCGTAGGTATACGGACGGTTGTTTCAGTCTTGAAGACATTTCGCTCTTATCGTGAATCGAACGCTAATTTTACTGTACGTTGAAGATACCTGTCTGAAGACAGTCACATGATGAAGAAATATTAACAAAAATTAGAAGCAGTTTTTTTAATTGTGTTATTTAATACAGGTTTTCGAGGAAATAACATGGACAAAGTTGAATGCGTCCTAAAACGAAAGTATTGCAATGCAGTCGAATAATTTTTGTTTTGTTGCATTCTCCACACTTTTATGTGCTAGCGATTATTTGTTTGGTTTAGTATTGTTTAATTGATGTATGTTTTCAGAACGTCAAACAAACGAAGTACTATTTATTTAATTATGACTGAAAATGTTTGTCCACGTTATTTCCTCGCACCCTGTACTAGAGCTACCGTCGTTCAGTATACCCTTATTTCTAAATTGGAAATAAAATATATTAATAATTCTTTAGAGCGATAGAAGCAAACTTACATAATTTTAATAAATATTGTAATTTAATATAAGAAATCTAATGCAAGTCGTTCTGATCAACTTGCCAAGCAATTATTGTATAAACGTTAACACTCGGAAATGGAGGGGATTAGCAGAAATTCCTGCGGTTGTATCACAGAGGCCAGCGATTCATTTTCAGGGTGCATCAATCATTATTACTCGACTATGTAATCTGAACTTCGGTTTTGCTGTTGGTGCTCATTAATTCCGGCTGCCAAGGGATGCACGTGCTACTCTCTTGCACTCATTCCTTTTGCCACGGAAGTCATTTTCGTAGTTGCCTTTATGGTTACTTTTAGTAACACATTCTTTTAAAGAAGGAACATTAACCCTTTCGCAGTAAAATTTTTTTTCAATAAATCATAAGTTGCAAATATACTTGATTCAATATTTCATCTTCCCTAAACTTTAACAGCAAGATTCTGTAATCATTAAACCAATCATTTTTAACCGTTTCCTGTTCTTTTCTTTTTTTGTTAATTTAATGAGCAAAATCCACATTTTATCTATTTTTTTTTTATAAACATTAATAAAGAGTTAATTTTCCAACTAAGTTGCTTTTATAGTTATTTTGAGAATACATTTGTTAACCCTTTAATTATGTAGGAAATTATTTTTTTCATACTGCAAATGGTATTAATTTAAAATAAAAATATGTGTTTTTTAACTGGACATTTTTTAAACGTTAATAAGAGTACAATTTTCAATAATAATATCTTAGAAACTGCAAACGACCGCAGCTGGAACAGAAAAGATACTTCTGTCGTGATCTGTCAACCGGTTCAGCTGAAAAATTGTTGCACCCTGGTCAAAGTCATTAAGAACCCCTCGTGGTTGCCGAAAAGATGCCAAATTACCCGCCATTAGACACGGCCAACAACAACTTGCACGATTTCTTTCTTTTTTCTTTTTAATTCTCGATGGATAACACAGCTAGAATTGTCTTGCTATCTAAGTTTATTTCTTGTGATCTAATTTTTCGAAATTTATACCTTGATGGGTGAAAATGTGTACAAACATCATCCAGATTTTTTTCTGCCAAAATACATTGATACCTGATTGGGAATGCATTGATAACTGATTGATTTTTTATATTGTTTTTATGTCGTGTATAACAATATATTGCTTATTTCAGAGTACTATGAATTTAAGGAAATTACTATGTTGTAATTAGGAAAAATTACGGTATAACTAATTAAGCAAGGCTTGCATGTAATTTTGGTAAATATATTGTATTATTTATTTAAGAATATTGCTACGCTATAATTAGGCAACGATTTCTTATGATTTTGTGACTATACTATTTATTTAAAAGTATTAAGAATCTAAAAATATTACCACGATTTGATTAGACAAAATTACGCTATTATTAATTTTATAACGAAACATTTATAGCTAACTTGGACCTAATATTTCCTTACTCATAGAAAAAGCTTAACGGTAATTTTATTAAATGAATAAAAAGAATCATCGAATTATGATACTATACTTTTGATCGATTCAAAGCATGTACCGCGAGAGAACAAGTTGTTCCTTTTTTTTCTATATCTTTCTTTCTTTCTGCTGTGTCCTGGGGCAAGACACGGTGTATTTTGACACCCGGGCACCAAGCAACGAGGTAACAACGATGTAATTTCGCACGATAAACGCGTTTCGTTCGACCTTTCAACAATTCCGATGGAAGCCTTAACGAGGCTTAGCCGAGAACAGAATCGTCCTCTGCGGCGGCGATCGTTTTTACCTCGGTTTTCTGGCACACGGCCGATAATTGGCAACGAAGCCGGCATCTCCTCTTTTCCTTTTTTTTTTTTCTTACCGTTCTACCGCCAAAAGCTGCTACGCGACGTTTCGGGGCTTCTTTGGGATGGTTCGTTGCCAATCCTCGAAACCAGATCCAAAATCTTTGTTGCACGATCGTATTGCGTTGTTGCAGTGATTATACAATTTTTCAGTAGTATAACTTTTTTGAAAAATGATACTCATCGATTAATGTATTTAAAATTTGTATTTGAATGAAATCTATAAAGAAATAATAGACGAATTTCAGTCTGTTTATTGTTTAATATAAACGACGATCAGGCATTTTATGTTAAAGGCATTAAAGGAAGCTTTATGTAGTCACTTTTGCGGAAGTTTAAGCTTCAAATTGATGTAACATAATTGCCATTTTGTAATACTTTTCTGTTATAAAATCATGGAGTTGAAACTCACTATGTTTCAAATGCTGCAATTTAGTATGGTATGTACAATGATACACCCTATTTTCTTTTGTTTTCTTTTCAAAGACTTTATGCCGTATGCCATTATCTTCCTTGAACTTTAATCTTCTATTTGATATATCACAAGTGCCATTTGGCAACACTTTTAAGTCATCAAATTTGTATATTTTGAAACAAGCCACTGTTTACTATAACTGTCAAGCAGCCATTTTATATTAAAAATATCAATAAAACTTTCATATATTCATTTTTATTAAACTTCAAGCTTTCAATTGATATGCCATGAGTATCATTTTGCTTTATTTTTACGTCAAGAGATTTTTGTAGTACAAAATCGTTTATCAGATATGCCTTCGTTTGATTTTTTCTTAATGACAAAGCGAGGTTTATTGTTGCAAAAATTCACGGTAATATTTTTGTTTCGTTGAATGCAGCTGGCACGTAAATTGGGGTTACAAACTCCGCTACCCCCGGACAATTTGCACCGAGCAAGGGTTAAAAAACGATTTCAAATGTTTGTATAAGCTGTAAAGCATTGGGAGTCGAGGTACCGCCCATTATTGGCACCTGCTGTGGTAATAAAGCAATTGCTGACGATTATCGAAATTCACGGTTTGCATGGTCGTGCCCCGAGCTAGGCTTTCCACGAACCTAAACTCCTGGAAACTGACCTACCCCCTCACCCCCTCCCTTTTTTTTGGGTGAATTCATAAAATTGTTACAAAGTTATGTCGATATGTGTTCAAAGAAAAAAATACCGATCCTAAAGCTGCGAAATGCAATTTTATTTCGTACTGTAAATTCTTTTTTATTTATGCCTCATAATTCACCACTGTTATGACGTCGTATCAAATATGATACAATAGGCACATTGATTTGTTTGCTAATTAAGCAAAAAAGTATTACCTGTACAGGTAAATTTCATATAAACATTAGCATTGGTTTTGTCATTTTATTCAGCACATAACCCTTTGAACTCAAGTAGCGCCTCTGCAACGTCATATCATCTTACATTCGAATATAGGAAATTAACGAAGGTAATAAAAATAAATAAATGTCTGGGGGTTTGTAATTTTGTCTTTAATTTTCAACAAGTTAAGCTTGATCGTATCAAAAAATAATCTTAGTGCAAAGGGTTAAAGCGGTTCTATTATTTCGGCAATCGAAATCGTTAGACAGTTGGGTGTCCATCGTACGCGCCGATAGAGTAAGCGATGGGTGCTTCGTGGAAATGGTGGTCGTTCGTTGGAACGTCGATTAGTCGTTGGATTACGCATGTCCTGGCAGCTGCGCATCCTTCCTGGGCGTTCCAAGGTGCCACCAATCGGTGAAACCCTCTAATATCAAGGATCCGACGAAACGACCAATAGGAACACGTGGTTCTATCAGCGAGGGTGTCATCCGCCAGTTGGGCTGGCGCGATATTATCATCCCTCGTTGGACAATGAAAACGAGAGAGGGTTGAAAGGCGTGAGAGGGTGGGGGGGATTATGGTCATCGATCCTGGCAGGCGTCTGGGAATCGACATTAACCCTCGAGCATCGATCCGGATGCTAAGCTTGCCGACTGATGGGGTAAGCAAGCGGAAAGGCATAAGCTCGAAGTAACAATTTAATCCTTCTCACTGTATCCAGTCGCTCGAACTCATTAATCCTTCTCGTTGGAGCTGCGGAGAACGATATCGAGCAGACTTCTCGTGTGATAAACTTTCTATCAGAGTTTATTAGCCGCAGATGTGTAGAATTGTCCATCGTTTGTAAGGCAATTTCCTTTTTAATCTAGAAATGACGAAGCTGGGTCAGTCGCGGGCCAGGTCTAAGAAACTTATATCATGATATTTTGACTTTTAAATGATACAATTTTTTAAAAACGAAGGATTGCTTTGAAATTTCGTAAATAAATACGGAAGATAGTTTAGAATTCAGTTTATGGTGGTGGCTCTCTATGGTCCGTCGTATGGAGATTAATATCCCATATTTATTGATATTTATTAATATTTCTACGTTGCGATATTTTAGAGGATTATGTTAATATTTTGTTAACATAATAATTATTTAGAGGATTATGTCTCAGTATAATTAAATAATTAATAAATGAAAAGGGGTGACAAATGACGAATAGCGTTAATATTAAACTAATTGCGAGGTATCAAATTGAAAACTTAAATTTGAAAATTAATCAATCGTATCTTTAATAATTAAGGATACTTCTTCTATGATAAATTTAATACTTAATATTATCAATAATATTCATAGATAATGGAGGCTTCCACATAGCCCCAATAAATGCACAAAACCTTTTTTCGTACACCACAATCAATAATCCTTGACAAACTGAAAAAAAGAAAACCATACGTTTCGTATTGTGGCCCTAACAATTTGATAATTCACTGTTGATCGTTAAATCGACCCGTTTCTCCCGTTCGAATCAGCTTTTAAGTTTTCTGTGTCAATTAGATGGCACGATAGCGCGGCCCAGTCATCATGGGTGAAATATTTTTTAAACAGTCCACAGAAGAGGCATTCCAACGCGGCAATAAAAAAGCAAGCTGCACGATGATAAAGCTTCCAGACGGATTAAGTCGTAGGGGCTCGTTTCACGATCTTTTGCTAACTTACATACGATAATCGTACCGCCCTGATTGTTTCATCAAAATCGCGCGAACACCTTGCGCGAAGACTCGCCTTTACTTCTCTTCTTTTTCTTCTTCTTGTTCTTCTTGTTCTTCTTGCTTCGTTGCTCTGCACACGTCACGATTCTCTCTATTTCTCGTTGAGTTCGTTTGCAAAAATTAATGTTTGATCACGGCGGCCCATGTCGGCCAGAAAATAATGGGAACAAGCGACTCGTCGAGCCTAAAATATAATAGGAAACCCAAGATCCTAATATCTCGTTGGTGGTAACTCGAAGCAGCTGCATATTTTTCGACAAAATTGCCCGTCGATGAAATTGCATCGAGAAAATAGGAGTCTTTCTCCCGAGACTATCCTTCTTCTTCTCTTTTTCTCTTTTATTTTTATTCCTTTGCTGAATTAAGCAGACGATAGTTCTAACCGGTTTTTATTTACAGATCGAATCTTCCTCTCTCGTTCCGCTGTCGTTCTTTTTCCCGATGCATCCTCGAACAGGATGCTTTTTCACGCCTGCTCGAATGGAACGAATCGTTTGCAAATTGGCTCGGGTTGGGTCAATTTTGTTGCACGTTCCTGATCGGTGAGTTAATTGAACCCTCTTCACGTCTGTCCTGTCGAATAGAATTAACTGGTCCGATCTGCTAATTATTAACATGTTGGCTGTCATTGGAATCACTGGTGACCGTTCAGAAGACAAACTTTGAATAACGTTAATATTAAACTGATAATCAAAAGTTTACTTGAATTTGAAAATTAAGTGATTCTGTTCTAAACAGTTGATATTTTAACCCTTTGCACTGGAGTGGTGCCTTTGAGGCGCTATATTTAATTTATCGGAGTATTCTAAAATGCGAAATTTAAGATTCATCCGTATCAAAATATAGAAAATTAAGGAAGGGAATAAAAATAAACAGATTCTCAAATATTTCTAACACTTTTCTTCGGACATAGTGCATTTGGTTTCTGGACGCATAGTGCAAAGGGTTAATATAGCATGAACATCTATAATACTAATTGCTATAATTAAAATTTTCTTAAGTAGGTCAGATTCTGTACATTTATCAAAACTGTTAGTTCCACGTAATAAGATTATTGTATATTTCGAATTGGACACTCAGCCCCCTTCACAACACAGTATTTTAAAGAAAGCATCGATATAACATTGAACCAGCCAATAAAGTGATTGCTATACAGCACGAATTCCCTTTAAGAGTACGTACAATTTTCGGATAAAACCGTTTTCAAATTTGGACACCGTTTTTCCCACGTGAAGCGAAGTGTGTTCGAGACAGGGGTAAAAATTGCGTGGTGCGTTTGTTTTATCAGATCATGGACAACTTTGAACGAAGGGTAAGGCTTGTAATAGCAACGGAACAACCTCTAACGAGGCGAGGATCAGATGGTTCGAATAGATTAATTTATGCCCTGTGCCAGGGGAACACCAGGAAGATTACGACAGAAACGTTTGTGTCCTGCCTTTTGTGACCCTGTCTCGTCGCGGAAATAAGGACAGGTGAACAATTCTGAACGATCATCCTCGTTGACCCGCCTCTCGAATTCGCGCCACTCTCTCATCAATTCCCCATCGTTACTGTCTTTTTCTTATTGAAACACTAATATACTGTGATAAAGTGTAGGCTCATCCTTTAAAACAGGATATGTAACACCATTAAAATTGGACCAAACGGCTTGAATTCTTTGGAAAAGTTAGAAAAATTAGTTTAATACCCTTGAACGACGAAGCCGGGTCGAAAAATATCCAGGCCTCCAAAATATGTACTTATATACCACCGTATTTCGATTGTTGAGCAATACAATTTCTATATATTAAACGAAAGAATATTTAAAGGAGTGCTTTGGAATTTAAAATACAGTGGAACCTCGATATAACGGAATGTTCGTTATATAAAAATAAATTTTCTGAATAAGCTATTTATTAACAATCAAATAGAAATACATATGAATGAAAGTTTATATTCTAATTACACTTTAAAATTGCACTTTACTCGTCTTCAGATGATATGTCACTATACGCCCGTTGAGGAGAGTCGTCGATGTTTGAATGAAAGTGTATGAATTTTTGTTTGGATTTTTGAAGTACGTTGTTTCTTAATTATTAATTCTCTAAAATTCCGAAAGTGACTCTAATATAATTGCATTTCGCTATCTGCCGAATAGTCGATAGCCACGTGCAGTTTACGATCGCTTACATTCTGTCCGTTGTATCGAGGTCCGTTATACCGAGGTTCCACTGATAAGAACAAGAAATAGCCTAAAATTCAATTGAAATTGTTGGTTCTCTCCATGGTTCGTCCTTCGAGATTGGTGAATGTAGCTATAAACAATTAATACTTGCAAAAATTGGAATTTTTCCTCTAAAATCATGACTAATCACGGTGTTAGGAGAGAAAGTGTTGAACCACCATGCGTTTCGAGTATAATTTAACAAAATCGTTCACACCATTCGCTAGGAGTGAGCTTGGCCAAGCTTGTAACGACGTCTGTCATTCTTGTCCGGCTTATGGTGTTGTTTAATGGATCGGTGGCTCGATGACAAATAAACAAGAGAACGAACAAAGCACCCTTGGCGCCTGTAACGACCCCCCATAGAGTTATATTGTCGAGACATTCGACTTTTGACTGGTACACTGCAAAACCTCCGTCTCTTCTCCTTTTGTCCCTTTTGCCGGTGCAGGTTCACGGTTCATCGCCTATGTTATACGAGCACGTTGCGGTTTGTACAAACGATGCGGTCTGCCTGATGATGAGCTCTGAACACGATGTTCCACTTTGGGGTTGAAATATTTAGATTTCAATACCTGGTTTGCGGTTGTGTACGGTATACTTAACCCTCTGTGCACTCGTCTTACTTTTGTAGCAGGATATTATATATATATCTTAAATTCGAAATGTTTTATTTAACCCTTTCGATTCGACTGAAAATATTATGTTTTTAAGAATTTAGAAATTTTCTATATTTTTAGGAAATTTAAAAACTTAGAAACTTGGAAGTATTATATTTTTAACGTGCTTGTAATATTCTTGACCCCTGAAGGTTTATTTTTCTAATTTTATAACAACAATACTGCTATTGTTGATTTTATTTAACTTACCGAACATTATACTCTTCTTAATTGTAAATCCCATATTTTTCCTTTCCCTTTCTTTTCTTAAATAAAGTTACCGTTTATTAGATAAAAAAACTTCGTTTAAAATAACCGAAACTTGATTTGGGATTAAATCGACCTAATTTCCGTACGAAGGTTAAAGAACTTCTAATCGAATCTGTTTCTTGAATTCTAAACAACTTTATAGACCACCCGACTCGTCTCATCAACATATCGACGAATCTCCCTGCTAAAAACTGTTTCGAAAACCCACGAAGAAAGCTCTGCAATCGTGAACATAGCTAAACAGTTCGTATTCAATGTCGAGTTTATCGCGGTATCACAGACAAGAATGTCCATCTGTGTAAGCACCTGTTCGCATAGGAATAATTTAGAAGGGGTGGCATGCGTTTCGTAAAAGCTCGACGAGCACACGATGGACATCAAAAGATGCCAGCGGACGAAAGTTATCGCGATAACCGACCAGATAGAAGCCGACCAAGAAACCCATCGAGCCGATTTTTATCTTTCTAAATCGTCCCTTCGAGGCGGACTCTGGTGTCCTGGTGCGGTTAAAAAACGGTAGCGACCAAGACCCGAAGAGTGTGGTATAACAGTCTCGCGATCGAAGGCGGTTTCCAGCTCGAGTGACTTATTACGCGCCTGTCTATGAGCCACCGCGTGTCGTCCTTTTTATTATCGAAACCATCGAACGGCTTTAATTACCGCCGGTTATAAATTTCTTTGCGATGTCCGTGCTGGTTCCTGTGTCGAGATCCTGGCTGTTCCTTTGGAATTCAGCCTTTTGACGTCTTGTTTAACGGTGTCCCGACGGTCGTGAAAAGGAGCATGGTTCTGAGGGTATGTTTTCTAGATGATCTAGCGACGCGACGATACGGTATCCTATGATGTTAGATTAATTTTACCAGGAACGTGGTATTTTGGGAATGCCAAAGTAGAAATTTTGTAATATTGTTGAAATGATTGGTTGGTGTTTTTTGTATAATATTTTTCAGGAAATTTAATAATTGGGATGGGAAATTGATTATTTATAGTAATCTTTGTTTTCTTTTAGATAGAGCGGTAAGTTGTTTCGGTTTGAGGTAATTTTTATGTAATTTATGTAATTTATTTTATTCCCATTTTCCTTAAACTTAATTTTTTACTTCATTTTATTTTCTAAATTTTCTATCATTATTGCCACCTGCGAAGTATATTATACGTCATTGATGGTACAATCGAAACTTGAGTTTCGAAATATTTAATCAGAACCGTCAAAACTTTGAAGGGGGCTATGGGGCAAACGAATCTTTGTCGCCAAAAATCCTTTTAGGGACTTTGTTCTCTAATCAAGGATAAGCTTTGACAAAAATTTCAGCAAAATCGAAGGGTTGTCGCTTTCGGAAGTACACCCCTAACTTTAACCCGATTTTCAATTTTAGATCATTTTAGGTACCATTATTTCCAAAACTGATAAATACAATACAATTAAATTCCTTTCGCAACATTAAACAAATCAATACAATCATAAAGAATTACATACATTAAAGTACTCTTAGTTTAAAGATTTAGAGGCTGTCCCCATAATCGAAACAAAGGTCAATCAGATTATCATCGTATTTTTCCAAGGTCTGCGTCACGATTGACCCAGACTCCCCCTTCAAGTGTTACTAGAAAAAGAAACAACACCAATCGGATCATCAGTAATCGTAATTAAACGTTTGATCCTTTCGCGTGTCACGGGACATGAATCACCATGGCGGAGCCACAAAACAAAGAAGGACGATGGCAAAAAACAGACGGCTTTTAATGTTCACGCATGTGCCGACAAATTATTATTCCCGTGTCCCGGATGACTGATGGGATTCTTTCGGATCGCGCCACGAACGACCTTCGTGATCGGACGAAGCCGACGATTCGCGGACACGCGTCCAACGTTTAACCCGACGGATTTAATTCGACGGTCCAGCCGGAAAGTATCGGGTTCCAGGTCCCATGTAATTGTACCGTTGCGCAAGAATCCAGAAAACCGAGGATCCAAGGATAAGGTCGCGATCGCGCATCTTCCGATTTTCCTGGAACACGCTGAAGGATCCTCTTCGTGAAGCGTACTCGCGTGCCCCAGTCTCGAATCATTACATCCCTCCGAAACTCTGTTTTCGACTAATTTCTGCCTACCTCAGGCAATTACTTGAGCCACCATTTCTGTTTGGCCAAATCAATTTTCTTTTTTACCTTGAAAGGAGTTCCAAGTTCTCTGTATTGCGTAATACAGACTCTCCTAAACTCTCATCTTCTTTCATATTGGTACTTTTGAGGTGGTGCAATTTTTATGGTAACTGCTGTTTCTTGGTCAATGGAATTGTAGTCTTTAATATCAATAGGATTAACATTGCTTAATAAAATTTGTTTAGAATTTGTAGGATATTATATTGCTATTCTTTGTTATAAATGATGTTCAAAATTACCAACTTCTTTATGATTCATGAAATTTTGTAGTTTTTAAATATCCCGGCACTTTGCCCCATCGAAAGGGTTAAATGATAAAGAATTATAGAATCAATAAAATTCTTGATAGCTTTTGTAGTATAATCGTGCAAAGTCGAAAGACGCAACTCGAAATCGCGTGAGCGTGAAGAAAAGTTTTCAGGCGTTAAAAAACTTTCGACATGCCGCAATACGTCCACCGTTAGAAAGTGTAATTGTCACGCACGAAATCGTGGATGTACATACGTAAAGTACCGTTGAAATATCGTGGAAAAAGAAATCCAAGCTGAAACCAGGAATCGCGAACGCGACGGCACGACAGGTAATCGTCGTCGTATGAGACGAAGAAATTAATTGATCGTCAGATTGCGGTTAATTTCAGCGCGTTCGGAAGAAAATTTCCGTCGCAAAGTAAGCACAATTTTACTATAAAACTTCAATATTAAAATAATCAATATGATTCGTATAAATTTGAAATTTTTATTTTTAACTTTCACGTCCTTTCTTATAGACTTATTTATTAAATTTTCAATTCAGTAATTTTACTAATAGTTTTGTAAAATTACCGAACAAAATTACATTTTGTGTATGACTGCAAGTAACCCCCGTACAACACGGTTGCTAAGGGAATTTTCCTAATATTTGACTACAGGAATGCCGTGTTATACAGGAGTTATTTGTACTTGAATAATTTCTTATATTACCCTAACATAGTTCGTCTTCTAAGTTACCAATTTCGATTATTTTCAATATCATCATACGTCAAATCTGTGTCTGTGTATGATTTGTAATTAATTAAAGATTAATCTAATAAAATTAGTAATAAAGTAAGCCTATCAAGAATCTTAAAATCCAAATAAAATTCAAACTAGCTCCAAGCTGAATAGTTTGCAAATTCCAAGTATCCATCGCTAAACCCTCCAACGCCCCAAGTATCAGTTCAACGATCAATTCGATTAATCAACCTCCAGATGAATCCCCCATTCTCCCAGACACCCTTCGATCCATGGAAACGAGAAAGGAGGAGCGGAGAATCCTTGGTATCAACCCTGTGGAGAAGAGCCACGGATAGAACAGGAACCCACCCACCCTTGTGTCTGGCTATCCCTCGCGTTCGCGCCCCGCGGTTGTCGCGTGTCACCGATAACGCGTGGGTGTCGGAGTAGGAGACATCGAATCGACGAAACGGAGAAGGGTGTACCATAAGGGGCGCCAGATCCGTGGGCAAAAGGTGGGCCACGGGGGCAGCCCCGACCCCAGTTTCAGCACGCGACTCCTCACCTTCTCCCCTCTCGACCCGCCGAGAACTTGCTCGTTCCACGCATACGTAGGCGTTTCTGCATGAACAGGCATCAGGAGCGGAGCGTGGATCGCTCGTGGCACCAGGGCACGGGGGGTGGGGAGGGAGCCGTAACGAAAGCAAAGCCCGTAACCCCTGGTTCAGACACGTCTTGTCCTCCGCGTGGTCCGCATCACTTGATGCTGGTCATCATCGGTTTCTTCTCCTCGTCTGTACGTCTTCGTTCATCCTCCAGTTTTTCCCCTCTTCGTTCGCCTCCCTTCCTATCACCCGTGTCCCTAGTACCGTCCTTCTCCTACCTGGCACGTTTCTTACCCGTTCTCGCTCCCTCCTTTCCGCGACGCGTTCGCCGGCCAACCGCAGTCGTCCAGTGCGGACCTGCCACTCCGACGGCTACCAGGAGTTGCTGCACGCGCGCACCAGGTGCCCGGAGGAGGTTCAGGAACACCAAACGTACAGACCCACTGGCACCGTGTCCTGCGAGCTTCCAGCCCGGGTTACTTCAGGGTGTCGAGGTGAAAATCGTCACGCTGGATTTTTCTCGATGACTACCGAGACCGTTGGCGGGAAACCAGATACTCGACGGACGTTGCCGACGAGATTCGCGAGCTGGTGTCCCGACTCTATGAAGACCAGTGAACGAGACACCCTCTTTCAGCTCCATCGTTGAATCATCCTCTGGAGTAGGATACGACGATCTTCGTGTGAATGTATCAAATTCGAAGATAGAGACGCTAAATTTGATAAACCTTGCGACGATGAGTCTTTCGAGTGAAGGAGACGACCTGATCGTACCCTTAGATGACAGTTTGTTCGAAGATGACGTTTGATCGGTGTGAAACGCTCTGATTGTTAGTTGTCGCTGAAGATATCGGAGATTTGTCTTTTGACAGAGACTGCTCGTGGGTGTATCGTTACAGAGCTGCCGGAAGTGTCACCATAGATCGTGTATAAATATGGTGTCATTGAAGATTATATGGACAGCGAATTAGAAGAGGTTTGAGGACATTTTCTGAACGCGTCCAGGGACGAACGGGGCCTACAATCGAAGAAGAAAAATCAACAGGTATGTAAATTTTTCATTGAAGTAGAACAGTGTGACACGGGTGTTTCGATGTGACTGTTGATGGAGAGCAAGAAATATGTATTTTATGGTGGTGTCAGCTTGTCAAATGCAACTTTGTGATTTTCAAGCCTTTCAAAAGGTTTGAAAAAATGTAATGAGCCCTTCAGATTGTAGTATCTTTTCTTGCAGTTTCATTACGATTTTTGATCGCTATAAATGTAAGACACCTTTATGTGGTGGTTTCACATTTATTCAGTATTCAATGTTTCGTGTTCATAGTCAGGAATGAAATTCAATCATTGTTGCATCAGATTTTTACAATCATCTGCAGAATGAGGGAAAATGTTATTAAATAAAATAAAAAATACTCCCTTTACTCTCTTCCTTATATTAAAAATTAAGAATTAGAAGACGGTGACATGGTCTTTTGATAAGGGCTCGAAATCGGGATCAAGACATTGCTTTATCAAAACTTAATAACATATATAAACATAGGTTATTTTTTTTAATAAAAATAAGATCTTATATTCAATTGTTTAATGAGATCCCTGAAAATTTGCTTCAATTTTGCCTTCTTTAAAAATTAAGATTTTTATTTCTTTAATTCTTCCCAAGTGACTTAGGAAACGTAAATTTTCAAAATTTCAGTCTTCCAATTTTTGCATTTTATTTAAATATAACATCCTGAAGATATCTTTTCAAATTTTCAAGTTAATTTGATAAAAATTAAATAAATAAATCGAAGGTTTTCGAATATGTATATATTCTTTATTATGCACGTGGGAAGTGGTAAGAAGAAAAGCTTTAAAACAAATATAAAATTACTATCCTAACTTATTATGAGTACATATAGCTTTTTGTATTTTATTCATCCAATACGCCTATATATTTTATTGAAAGAGGTTTATAAATTACTTAAATTCTCGTATTTTTCATTAATTTAAATTCACATAAGTATCTTTAACCCATTACAGCTTCTGTTGATTATTTTCTTTCTATCCCATGACTCCTACAAGTCCAAATTAACCAATTCCAATTCCTCTAAACTGTTCGAGCTGTTATTTATAAAAACAAAGATAAATAAACAAATAAGAGTCTTATAGCTTGTATCAGAATTTCATGATCTTATCCTCCGATACGCTGCACACTAATCATTTTTATTCCTCCCTCCCGTGACTTCGACAAGTTCAAATTAAAGATACCACAATTTTTATTAACTTTAATTCCACCAAACTATTTGGACGATAATTTATAAAACAAAAATAAAGATATAAAACAGATTTCGTGATGTTACCCCAGCGTACACGGTGTCAGTTCTTTTATGTTCCCTCCCGAGGCCCTGGACAAGTTGAAATTAAAGGTATCATCGTGCGGTCGTATGCGTGTCAATGACATAACACGAAAAATCAGCGGCGCTAATTACGCGATAACGATCCACCGTTAAGGGTCTGAACCGGAGGAGGATCGTGTGCCGTTTCTTTTTTAGCCGCGGCGAAAAGACGAAAGGAAGGGAATGGTGAGCATGAAACGATCGAACCGGGCCGTGACTTGTGTCCAAAGAAGGAAGCCCGTGAATATACGTACATACGTACCGGCTTGTAAACGCGCGCCCGTATGTGTGTATATCGGTGTGTACACGTTTATATTCGGTTTGGATATACGCGATAAATATTAAAGTTCCTTATAAAACACAAAGTTCTGCCGCTCTGCCGTTGGCCGGCGCAA
This sequence comes from Stelis phaeoptera, assembly GCA_943735885.1. Taxonomy (NCBI): domain Eukaryota; kingdom Metazoa; phylum Arthropoda; class Insecta; order Hymenoptera; family Megachilidae; genus Stelis; species Stelis phaeoptera. The sequence goes on along the minus strand of OX030939.1, from coordinate 3,320,746 downwards.
CGGGGGCCTCTGACACGCCATTGCTTCATTTAAAATGCAAATTCGTCCGTGTGGCGTGAACCACAGCGGCCCGAATTATTCTAATTACCCCCCGCCAATCGTCTGGCCACCGTTCTTACCCGTTGCCTCGCGTCGAAAGCTCACCCAGAAGGAAAAGAAAAAAAAAAGAAATCGAAATTCCGTTAAATTCGTGGCTACACGAACTTTCTGTTAACCTTGATCGTCAAAAATCGCTGATCGTTCGGAACAAATATTGATCTGGAAAGACAACATTTTCGAACGTGTCATAAAATAGTTTGAAATACACTGCTGGTTGTAAATGTCAGTATATCTTTTAACACAGAATAATTCTCCATGGATAAATAAGAAGTATGTTTTTAATTACAAATTTTTCTTCTGTTATATCACAGTACAAATACAGTGATTTATGTTGTTGAGTTCTATCGAGAAAGTAGAAAAATTAGGTTACTAAATGACGAGGATCTATAATTTTGAAAAAATTGTAATTTATTAAATAATTAATAAATGAAAAGAAAAGTAAAACCTTCAAAGTTTAAATTTGAAAATTAAATCTTCGTATCTTTAATAATTAAAGTTTCTGTGTCAGGTTTAAAACGACAGATTTAACGTTGACAGTCAAATCCAATTCTAATAAACTTTCCTCTAGAAAATAGTGCTATCAGAGAAAGAAACTTCACTTTAGATTTTCCCCTTTTTCCCTTAATAAAGGCTAAGAAGCCTCGTATTATTATTTCTCCTAAGGAATTCTCCGTTTTCCCCTAGTTAAGGCTAAGTCACCCTATGTCACAATCTTTCCCTAGAAAATTCTAAGATGCCTAATATCATAATTTTCTCCTAGGGAAAGCTAAGTTATACCATATCATCATTTCTCCTAGTTAAGGTTAACGTACCATATATCACCGTTTTCCCCTAATTAAGGCTAAGCTGCCCTACGTCACAGTTTCCCCTATGTAAGGCTAACATGTCCTGTGTCACAATATTCCCCTAGAAAAGCCAAAGTGCCATATGTTCCTGTTTTCCATAGTTAAGGTTAAGGTGCCTCATATCACAATTTTCTTCTAGGAAATATTAAGATACCCTATATCACGATTTTCCTCTAGGGAGGACTGATGTGTCCTCTACCACTATTTCCCTCCAGGAAGGACTAAGGTGCCCGAGAATGCGTTAAAAAATTCCATTAAACATATTTTTAATAATTCAAATTTCGATATGTCTTACAACATAAATTCATTTCCACTGCACCGGTCAACGTGTTAAACCACATTCTACTGTACTTTCAATATGTTCATGAAAATATGACGATAAGATTAGAATTTGCACGCAAATGATTGTACATATACAATATATTATATATTTCAATTGTTCTATTGGTTGAGAATTTGTTGACGAATATAAGAAAGAAAGGAACTGTTGAAATTTGGATAAGGGAAGAAGGTGGTTAGTCGATGGCCATAGCCATTTTATACGCAGAAACGTGTTAAAGTGTGCTAGAAACGAGCATAGATTATCGTGGGTAACGTGTTCACGATCCGACCGAGATGTCGTGTGCATGTAGGCCTAATATATTCAGATTTTTATGGCTGGTGGCATATCGGAGATACGGCGGTCCACCTCCTCCCCCTTGCCACCCCCTTCGGTGTGCTAGGCTGTGTCGGGCAAGCCTTCTCCACGTACCACTTAAAGCACGGGGTTACCTAATGAATAAACAAAAACTAGATTTCGCTTAGGGCTTACACGTAAAAGCGTGACCTTACTGACGATTTAACGCTGCGGTTCTCAAATCGAAACTTCTTTCCCAGAATAGGAGAAGCCAAACGGGCAATTAAGTGTTCAAAATTCGTTATTCTAAATCGATAAAGACATAGTTAATTTGGAAGTGTGGATTTTTATAACATTAGTATGTTGTACATTAATTGACCATCCTTGAAGCATGGAGTGATTGATACTTTTGTATGACATAAAAGTTTCACCAAATAACACTTGTAATACGTCAAAATAGGGCCTGAAGTTTGAGAAATCCTTTCGTTAATATTCTTTATATGAATGTAATTAAATAAACAAGAAAATAATAATAATATTGATTATTTTGAAGGCATGAATAATCTGACGCAATTTTATGACATAATATGTAAATTTTCTGATATAAATTTAAAGCTTTAAGTTTGAAAAAAATTCTCTTAATACAAAATGACTGATCGTTGAATAAACATCATATCCTCTGTTGCATATTATAATGTATATTAAATAGCCAATTCCAAAACATTGGAAATCTAATAAAATGTCATGACATAAAAGTATCTCAAAATGGCACTTATCATACATCAATATAAAGCTAAAAGTTTGTTAAAAATGGCCGTATATGCTCTTCATTAATTTTCTTAATACAAAATGACTGGTTGCCAATTGCATCAAGCAATGTCCGGTCTGTAAACATACAAAATCTAACATGATTTTATGACATAAAAGTATCGCCAAATAATACTTGTTCTATGCCAATTAGAAGCTGAAAGTTTCCTTAAAATGTCTATTACATGATTTTTTACGATATAATATTTTGAAAGTATTTTTAAATTATAACTATGTGATTCGTTGCCGACGAATTTTGTTTCAAGATTGAAAGCGGTTTCCTTCCTTGCTCGAAGCATTCATGTTTTTGCAAAGAGAGGATATCTTTGATGTACTTTTTTTTTGTGGTGATCCGATGTGAAATTGCGATTACACGGATCGTAAGGAGTTGCATGTCTTGTTTCTTGTCTTTTCCTTGACTCCTTGGTATGATTTTGTTAAATGAAAGATTGTTATTGACGTAACTTGAAATTGTAAAGATTTCAAAATAGATTAATGAATCGAAATAAGAATTCAATAGTGTTATTGATGTTACTTCATTTTCAATATTATGAATTTTTAATGATGGATGATTCAGTATCAATTAAAATTCATTTGTAAGACATTTTCAATTTACCTTGAAATTGGTTAAAAGACAGGCTAATTAACTTTTAATTCAAAAAATAATTTGTCATATTTAGTGAAAGGAAGTTGATAAAAAAATGTCATGGTCTTCTCTGGAGCTGGGTTCTGTCTTATGCTGGCATTGATGTCACTCCATCTCTACCACATTCTGAATCTTTTAGATGCTTTAAGTTTCATAAATATACGTTCATTTAGTACAATGTTACTGTTTCAATTTTTAACTACTTATAAAGCAATTGAAAATAAAAACAAATGTTTATGAACGTTTAAAACCATACCTTTAAAAAATATAATAATTTTATTAGACTCAAAATTCACAAAATTGACCAAATTCTCTTTAAATCATTCCTATGCAAAGATTTAAATTTTAAGTACCATTTTCATATCGTATACGAAATAGATTCAACGATTGAAGTAACATATAAAATCTAAGACAATTTCATGACATAAAAGTTTCTAATAATAACATTTATGATATATCAAATTAACGCTTGAAGCTTGAGGAACGTAGCTATGTAAATGTTTCATCAATATTCTTAATATAGAATGAATGATTCTTTGTTAAAGCGAACAATGGATCAGCCGATTTACAATTTATACTATTAGTACATATAACGTTTCATTTGTCATTAATGTTAAGTTTCTCCTTCGTGTACAAAGTGTCTTAAAATAGTCTATATATTCCTCGTGCCAAATCAAAATCAAAAGTTCCTTCATCATTTTGAGATGTAAGCTACTGGACGTTGAATATTCGTTAATAAACTATATTAATCAGTAAACTGCTTGATCTATTGTATCTTTCAACCGACAACCATTCTGTATTAAGAGTCCTGACACAACGTTTACATAGTCTTTTTCATGAAACATTAACTTTTAAATTGATATGCCATAGATACTACTTTCACGAATCTGTATCGAAATAGACCTTTATTTTCCGTAACTAACGATCAACCATTTTATCTTAAGAATATTAATGAAACATTTAAATAGTCAATTTTATGAAACTTTGAGCTTCAAATTTACATGCCGTAAGTGCAATTTCGTGATACTTTTCTGTCATGAATTCTTATTAGACCGTTCATGGTACCGAATTCAATCAATAACAGCTGCATTATGCTCATCAAAAAACCCTTATATCTGGAATTCTTTTTCAAATTTAAATAACTTACTAAAATTTCGTTGTTTTCGCAATTTTTATTTAAGCGTACCGATCCGGTTCTCGCTCCCGACTTTCGCTGTAATTGAAACATCGTGATCATAGCACGGTCAAAAGAAATTACCAAGGGGCCCCGTACGAAAGAGAACAATTCAGCGTGTCAAGAGAAGCGTTCGGTTCGTACGTCACTTTTGCACGTACAAGGGAAGGGAGGAAGGAGGTGGACAGAATGAAGAAAGAAATAAAGCGGGAAGGCGGGACACGTGTTCACGAGAGTAACACCGGCAAAACACGTGGCTCGCGAGAAATGCGGCGAACGATCCCCGTAGCCGGCCCTGTTTGATTTATAATAATCGTTCAATCCTCATTACCAAGATATTTTATTGTACACGTTGCCGGATGGGGAACTTGATCATGTGATTTCTCGATCTCGAATCTGATTCGCATCGTTTGCGAGAAAAAAAAAACTTTGGAATCGTGTTCAATCAAGAGAAAAATATTTGTCTAACATCGATAAAATTAATGGTGCCATTTGATTGTCATCTGTTTATTTTAAATTTCACAAAATTTTAAGAATAAATTAATCGAATTCTATTCTCATCAAATGACTGCAAAATATTGGATTTTGGAATTCGAGACTATGAAAATCCTAACATTGATGAAATCAATTTTAGGAAGAAAAAGGAAATCCTAAAATTTAATTTTATAACAAAATATCTGTGTAAAGTAAATAAATCTATGTATTGTATAGAAAATATTGTTGAAATGGGACAAAGGATTCTCACGGTGGTTGTACAATAAAATCGGTCTAATTAGAGTAACGTGCACCATTTGTACCCCGTTCTTTTTGCGAGGCGGCCTGGCAGTATCATCAAGCGAATAAAAGGGAACTGCGTTTCGTGCAACGACGGCCAACCGTGCCTTTAACGAGTATCGCTTGACACCTTGAAATCGCTTCGTGATGGAATTTTAGTGTACCCGCGAACTTTACGAACCCCCCCATATACGTAGAATCGAGTTTTTTTCAATGCTGATCCGCAACGCCATAATAACTTTGCACCGTCAATTTTCCAGGTCTTTGAACGGATCCAGGTAAAAATGTCCGGCTCGTTTTTCTTGCAAAACCTGAACAACCGTATACGACGTATACTAGATTTCTTGTTCGTTTTAAAAATTTTCATCAACTAGATATCTGATTACTATTCTTTTATTTTTGAATAGGCTATAGATTTTCTTCTTGACACCGTTCTTTCCATTAATCTTCGATTACTGACATCGAAGCTGTTACTTTGGTCGGTTGAATTTGAACCAACAGCTGCAATCTTAATTAATGAAGACTTTATGTAAATCGGAATACGGATAAGAAGCTTCACTCACTCGTTAATTGCCTTGACACATGGAAGTATTCTGAGGAAGAACCTTTCGCCTATCAATTTAATTTTAATTGGTAATTGAAATTTACTTTTTGTCAGTGCCGTTTGATTTCGATAATAAATCAGGGACTAGAAATGTAAAGGATAATGATAGCGAATGATTGAAAAGGAAAATCAGCATGCTTCGAAGAATTTAAAATTAATAAATATTAGATAGGAGTTAGGTTTCTTCAAAACCGTGCGAATTTTATCTCAAACAGATCGACGACGTTTGAATCAAACTTTAACCCTTTGCGGACGAAGCATTTCTAAGCTTGACCCAGAGTATGTCGAAAATATAAAATATTAAATAGTAAATAGAAAATATTAATTTAAAGTAATATGAGTAATTTTTTCTATCCCAAGAGCGCTCTGGTTTCTTTTTCTTTTAACTGTCCTTGTATTGTTAATATTACTGAGAAATTTATATCATTATTTTCATCATACCCTGAGCTTTAATTTGATGTACCATAAGTGCCATTTTGCCATACTTTTATGTCATGAAATCATATTGGACCATCTATGCTTCGAAATTCGCCACTTAAAACATACAAACTTAATACTCTCGTTTCTTTCGTCTTTGATTTCTCTTATATATTAAGATCATTAACGCCGAATTTATATAGTCGTGTTCTTCAGACCGTAAGCTTTCAATTGATCTATCATAAGTGCCGTTTTATGACACTTTTGTGTCATGTAATGATGTCAGGCTTTCTACGTTCCGAAATCCATCATTTAATACGATATACCCTAAATAACACAGGATCGATCGTTAACACCGTTTAACCATTAAATCAGAATGATCGGCAAAATAATACAAATAGCCAGGATACACAATCCTTATCGTCGATGCTGTCTTAATTACCTTTTCGAGCCATCAAACTGAATTCTTGCGGCTTCGAAATGATCGTATACGTTCGACTTAACTCTTCCACTGCTATGAATGACTATAATAGCTCATTATCAAGCAATCACTGTATATACAAATACTATGGAAAAATATAAAATGAAACAAAAAAAAATGTATACAGTTATTTTATTCATGTTTATACCTATATTAATGGTAAGTCAGCCATGTATTGACGACGCTTAAATTTCTACAGAAATCCATCTTTCATATCATTAAAAATTCTTTTATATCCTTAGTTAAGCATCTGAATTTACGTATAATAGGAATAACGCAATATTGTGAAAATTATAGTTAAAATTTGTTAAATATAAAAATTTTTATAATAAAAGCACAATTAATTCAATTATAACACGTTGACCACCTCGGCATCTATACCGATCCTAATTACACTATAATTAAAATTTAATTTTCTACAATAAAAAATAAAATCTTTATTGTTGTTTTCTACAAGAAACCAGAAATCCCACTCCCCTTTTTGCAGAAAATGACGCATTCGGTAAAAATAGATATCTCGTTTCTGCAATTAACAGTTTCATCTAACGGCGATGGCAATCAATATGTTAAACATTTTCAATTGCGTATCAGAACGATCCTCCTCGAACCGTTTCGCGACGAATTAATCAACAATGGTGTGTGTGGGGGATGAAAGGACCCCGAAGCCGTGGAATAATTTCGTCGATAGAAGCGTGCAGCCGCGTAACGTGTAATAGTTACATCAGATTAGAGCGGTGGTAGCGAGCGTGTAAGCAGGCTTAATGCGTGGGTAGGCATCGAGGTGAGGTCGAAGGGGGTTTGTGCGCTGGTTGCACGTTGAAGTTGGTTGGAATACACCTGAAATCGTGTGGTACAACACCGGGCACATGCACACGTTCGCCGGAGACCTCGACACGAACCGGGCGAGGGTAACGACGGGAACCGGGCGACAGGGGGTGCCTTTGGTAATCGCGCATTAATTTGCATCACAAAGTACACGCCACCCGCCACGCTACGCACGCATTCCTCGTAGTTTTCCGCTCCCGTTCGATCTCTACGGAGTTCTCAAATCGTCGCACGGCACACCCACCCGCTCACTTCCTGATCGTACATTTTTGTCCATCGAAGATGATCTAGGATCAATTAAGATATTTTATACGAAATGTAGAATCTTTTAATTGGTATTTCTAGGTCTAAGAATCGAATGGATCAAAATTAATTCACGGAGTACCGTCGAGAACCCAATTCCAGATCAGTTTAATTTATTGATATACTGTTTCGGTAGTCTTTTGTGTATTTTATATGTTTCGATTTATTTGATCAAGTAGTCGGCACTGATGTAATCAGAAAGTATTCTCAGAATGATTTAGGTGGTCAGAAGTTTCTTATTTCAAAAGATAAATTTAATTAGAAGATGAAACGTAGATTTGCTCGAACAGCAAAAGGTCTTACAGATTCGGTTATTTTCTCCATTTATGGGTTAAAAAAAACCATGATGGCTTCTCTTAAGTGATCAAGAACTGAGTCCTTAAATCTACCTAAATCCCTAACTATTTAAATTACGCATGTGACACCATTGATCCATTGTAATTTCTCAGGTATCTGTTTTTTAATTTGTTTTAATAAAGAAAGGTACATTGGATCAACAATTATACACTATTTACAGTTACCTAACATAAGTAATCATACAAACATTTTGTAGGGTAATTTTCTTCTTTATTTCAGATGGTTGTAGGCCATCATTTTTCATAATTCCGTAATACTGTGAAGTTTGTCGATGTTTCATGCAAGCGAATCAATATTCACTATAATACTACAAATAAATTACTCATTTATTATTCAGTTTGCATGAAACGTGCGCCTAATGATGTAGAACTAGTTTTCTTTTTGCGTGTATTTCATGTCATAAGTAAAAAACAGTCAACAAGGGAGCTGCACCCGTTTTGCTGCAAGGTCTTCAATTGGTGCCTTAACTCTTCAAGGGGTGGTGGTCGAAATTTTAAATCACCTTTTAATTAGTTTACATGTGTGTCCTAGCAATCGTATTTAAATAATAGAAATAGTGGAGAATGCAGTGTTTTATTTTTCAATAGATTTAAAGTTTTCGTATGAAATCAGTATTAACGCTAAACGTACCAAGCGGGGTCAGATGACCCTTTAAAAATTTCAAAATGAAAGGGATACCAGTCATATGTAAAAAGTGTAATTACTTAATTATTTTATTTATCAAAATAAAAATATATTTGATTATTTCATTAGAAATCAGAAGTTATGTTGCGAATTATTTCCTTTAATAAATTAAAAATTTCTTTCTAAAAATCAGCGTTTATTTCATAAGGAGTCAAATAACCCCTTATGGTGAGAATAAGTATATGTAAAATACCGGGACGTTTAGTGTTAAATATACAAGCAAATGAAATTTAAATAAAATAATAATTAATTCCTCGAATACTTCAATTTCAAACATTCCAGATATGAAAATTAAAATTAAACAAATTAATGCCAATATCTAATCTTATGAATCTTTCAGTCAGAAATACAAAGAAAGCTACTTAAAATATGTACAATTAATTCTAATTTCAAAATAACTTATTTCAAGTGCTATATCGATAGTTCCTCTAAAACCATTAAAAATCTCGATCAACCGATAAATTTCCTAACTGGTCGCTCGATATTCGTCCAGGAAATTCATTCAACGCAAACTGTTCAGTTGTTCGTAAAAGCGCATCGAATTACACACACCTTTGCACCTTGGTTCCTCAAACCAGCCAATAACTCGGTTTGTCGTTGCGCGAAAATTATCAATACGTGAGTCGATTACTAACCTGAAGGGTGGGGGGGAGGGGGGGGGGGGGGGGGGGAGGTTGTTAAATTTATTCGCAATTACGTTATTTTCACGGAATGAGAATCACGGCACCGCTAGCGGTAATATTCTGCCGCGTGGTACGGTTGCATATTTAAGGGTTGCCATGTCAAGCGTCAAGCGCGCCCTTTGAATACATTTAAATTCATTAACAGTAAAGGCTGTGTTCCCGTAAACCTTGCCGCACACTACAGGTACAACACACACGAACATGTTTGCACACAGACACGCAATATCGACATGGTTTACACGTTAAATGGAGAAATCTGGTCGCAATAATTAGAATAAGGAAATTAATCGACGATGACAATGATCTATATTTATTAAGAACTTGATCTTGTTTTTTGTTGCAGATCCTCAAGGATATCTTTGGATCAATATGCCGCATACAGGTGAGTTAAAAATGAATTTGATTTAAAACAATTTTCAGTTTGTGTATTATTATTCTTATTGTTACAGCCTGTATGTATAATTGTATGTTTATATGTCTGCATTTCTATTTTGTCAAATTTAATACAAATTTAGCACATTCGTTTCCGCGTGGATCACTGATGACCAACACCACGAATTTAATATAATTGAATTGAATAGAAAAAGAAAGTTGAAGTAAATTTTATATGGCATTGAAAATATATTATTTATGCAACACAGAAAGAACACGTTGACTACCACGCTAAAGGCACTGAAAACTTGGTCAGGCAAAGCATTTATTTTGATCAAATTTTACCTAATTATTATAACAATTCTTCGTGATTTCTATTATTCAGAATTTGGAGTACCTGATACGACGATTTCTAATTAAGTAATTGAAAGGATATTAATAACGCAAGCGACAAATTTCTATGGAAATTCGAGTGTCACTCACGTATGGGTGACGTGGCAGTTAAAGTGTTAAGCAATAAAAAGACGCAAACTTAATCGTTTTCCAGCAACCCGAATTCTCAAGTTTCTTTAAAAATTTTTTCCAAGAACCTCTGTCTCACAACACAAAGAACAAAAATGATCAAGAATCAAGATTTTCTTGTCAATCTAAAGATTTTTAGAACACGATCACTATTCTGTCCCCCTTAGTTAAAATGTCAGATCTATGAATTTTTTTCATTTCTCAAATATAAAATATTTTATATCAATTAAACGAAATTAAAGTGTCACATGTTTGTAGGTAGATAAGAACAATTCCATTTATAGTCAGAGCTGCTTTAACCTTTACCTGCCAAAATTATTATCAAAAACTTCTTTTGTTAATTTCTTGTGGACACCTAACTTTCGATACATTTAAAAGAATTGTCGCCTTCTCGCCATATGGTAACACTGGATTGGACAGCTGTATCGATATCAACTATAAGCAATGAATCTTCGTTCTTCTCAAATATTTCGAAATGTTAATTAGGACAATTAAGTTAATCAGGGCAATACTTCCAAGAAGTTTTTCGACAAATCCTTATCGAATGGTGTCTCGTAGAAATAATTGTTGGAATTTCGTGCCCGATCTTTTAGTATACAACATCGGGGCAGAAACTATTAGCTAGCCTCACTAATACAACGGTGTCGAGTAGATAGCCATAGGATACCTGTGTCCAGGTCTCTGATTTATGCAACGACGTGGTGTAGCTCGTCGTTATCGTTTCTCGGACATTTAGCACGAGGTCGGCTACCGTCGTCGGCGAGATCAGAGGACGACTCGTCCCAGTCGATCGACGGTAAAAGAAAAAATTAAAATCGCTCCCCACCCTTCTTTTTCTTCGTTTTGTCTCGCTTTCTCGCGTGGCCGTTTACGTTTGTCGATCGCGGGCTTCGTTCTCGACCGATTGGCTCCGGGCATCGGTTAAATTACGATTTGGAAGGCAGTTTGACAGTAATTAACGAAGAATTTTATACGATGGATCTCGAGATCTATGGACCTGTTATTAAACGACTTTAATTACATCGCACTGTCCTGTTCATCTACCCCCTCTTCTTTTCCTATTTTTGACTTTTCTTGATCTAATACTCGTACGAGTTCATTTTTCGATACTTGTATATTTTAATATAACTTGAATATTTTTATACTAAATACTTTTGGCGAATGTAGCTCGTCTATGACATTATTTTGCACTTTGATCAATACTCTATTCGAAAATGGGTCTATTGGCATTTTTATTTTTTAATTATTTAAAGTTGTTTTAACCCTTTGCACTCGGAGCATTTTTGGATACGATTGAATTTCGTCTACCTATCCACCAAAACATCCAAAAACCAAATGCGCTGTTTTGGAAGGAAAGAGATACGAATGATTATCAATTTATTTATTTCGATTCCTTTCCTCCATTTTCTACGTTCTAATATAAACAAACCTTAAATTTTACATTTTAAAATACTCTGGTAAATTAAATATGCCCCCTCAGACGGGACAATCCAGTGCAAAGGGTTAAATATTTCAAACATAAATTTTTTTCAATACACTCATCACTGATCCAACAACCCTCGTTCGAGGGTTAAATTATCGATGCTTACTTTTAAATGGTTTAATTTAGTGATTGCATCGACAAGTGTACAGTGTTTTCGAAGTTCATCCTGCATACCAACACATAAACTAAGCTAAGGCAAAAAGGAAAAATAAGAAATATTGATGCGACGGCTTGTATAAGATTACCAAGGGTGTATATTTGGATAGATAATAATGGCTAGCTTAGAATTAGCGAACTAAGGCGATCGCTATCGTGTTCACCGTTTAGACCCTAACCAAACTGTACACCTGCCTACCTGTAATCACGATTCATCTACGTTAACAGATTTTTTTCTCTTTCTCTCTGTCCTTTGTGTATGAAGGGCATGCAAATCAATTTTGAACACTTTCATAAGCAATAATTTCATTTACTTTTTATTTTTACGCCGAGGAATGCAACAAAAATATAATTAAATTGATCGAATACTATGGTTGAACAATTATTTTGTTTTGAATCGTCGTTCTTTGAACACTACACTTCGACTTATGTCTCCATTATAAAAGTTTTAAATATCTTTAATGTTGGTAGAATGTTTACAAGAATCTCCCCTTATTTTTAAGTATTCAGAGAAAAATGCTAACAAAACTGTAGAACAAATTTTCCTTTATTTCAATTATTTCAATATTTTAATTTTGGAATTTTCACAGCTGTAATTTTATTACACTCCGATTTTAATATTTTATTTTTAATACTATGAACAGCTAATGCCATAGATAATCCATCAAATTCATAATTATTGTATTTCCATCAAAAACCATATATCATCTCTTTCTATTACACAAGTCTCCAAGTACCTGATAAAATTATTCGCAATTAATTAAATAAAATCAGACCCGTTAACGTAGGTTATATGTAGATTCCTTTAAAAAGTTATGCATTTCTGAAATATAGTATTAACCCCTTGAACTACCATCTTCCCGACAGGTGCGTCAGTCTGAGCTAAATATTTATTACTTCAGCGGTAAAACGAATCAAGGAAATTGAATTATAACATATACTTCGTACTTGGCAAACATTAACTGTGTAAATTATTGTAATCAGAATCAAACTTAATATTCAATTGTGATCAAAGTTTGAACGACAAAAGTCACATCTGAACTGTAAGCTGCGTCACGAGTGTGACACCTTATTGTAGTGCAACGGGTTAAGTATTAGAATTCTACAGGTATTCGTGTATTAGTCGCCGGCCTAATCTTCACGCTCGATAAATTCACGGCTTGACAGGCGGAGGAGTCGGAAGATTCAACACGTATCCGACATTTATTCGCGCAATTTCGCATTTCGCCGGCTGATTTTTATAGAGATAAGGAACAACTTCCTGCTCGTTTTTTGCCGTAATAATAATTTGGCCCGCGGTCGTGTCGGTCTGTCGCTATTCTGACCGCGTGTAATTTCGGCCGATCTTCACAGTGGCTGGAACAGGAAGCGACACTCTTTTTATCGTGTACAACGAAAATTAAAGGAACGCAGATGGAAAAAAAGAAACTGGCGAAAAGAAGGAAGGAGACAGAGAAACGAGGACGCACGAAGGCGATGGGATTTTTTTAAAAGGAGGTGAAATAATAATTGGCGATAAAACCGAATAAATCGTTAACCACGCTGTCGGATATATCGTCGATGAATAACGAGGGATCGACACGCGAGAATTTTTTCCCTCCCCCTTCTTCCGATGTAATTTCCCCGCGTAATAACGTGTCGAAAAATGTTTGTCGCCGACGTATACTCGGCACGGCCCTTAAATCATAAACACCGACGGATGCAGTACGTGTTTCTTTTATTACCCGTCGATTTTTACTCTCTTGCTTTTATTTCTGATCGCTCCTGATATGTGGAACGAGAAAGTTTGCAGAATATATCATTTGCATAAGTGTGATAAATTAAGGAGTATTTCTGGCTATCTCCTGCGAGCTTGAGGATTTTCGTGAGACTTTTTTATGCTTCTACCTCGTGAAATTGACTGTTAAATATTCAGAATTATTTTGGTGTTCTTTTATTTTTATTTTTTTTTTCGGTGGCGATGATCATATTCAGCGTTACTTTGTAAAAAATGTAGTGGTTTTATCTATCGGTGATTTTATTATTTATTATGATTTATTCTTTAAACCTTTTCATAAAATACTTAAATTTCACACAAATCTTATTTAGGCTTCCCATATAAATTATTGTATTAATAAAATAAATTATTGATGAAGCTGTTATCTTTTTTTATTGGATACTTTTAATGATAATAAAAAGCACACAGTCTCTTATGTTAGTTTTTAAAGACAATTATATTGATAAAAAAAATTCTTTTACACTATTCACGGAATTTTTATCACGGAAGGGTTAAACATACTTCATCAATAAATAAATATTATTAATTGAAATTATATATGATTGAATGACACCCAACTTTTGGGCCTTGATGAGGACCCTCGTCAATATTTTACATAATTAATTCTCAATTTTTTTTAATACTATCACTAATTGAAGAAAATACAACACTTCATTAGTCTTTGATTGCTAATTAACAAAAGGAATATTCTCTGTAGCCAATTTAATAAACCTAAATAGCCTCATACAGTGTTAACATTATTTCAACAATATCATACCACTTTTATATGTACAGATAATTAACAAAAACCCATTTGACCAACATAGTTTTGAAGAACCTTGTTTGGTAGCCGATTTGAAACGCGAACGACAGCTAGCCACGTGCAAACAGAAACTGTCGGAGCATCGTTCGGAGATTTGATTACATGAAATTTCCATGAAATCTCCGGTGTCCAGTAATAATTATGCCGTTAAGTAATCGTCGGCTACCGAAACGATCCGAGAATTAGGGAGTCCACGGTATACCACCGCAAGATTTATGGGATACCATAATATCCTCCGAGAGACGCTCCTTTGGCCTTTTTCACTGTGTTTCGAGTGTCGTTCGAGGAGACCGAGGTCGCAGAAATTTTTATTCCCCGTATCGTTTAATGCCGGTCTGCCTACGAAATGCTCGATCGTACGATTTACAAACGTACGGATATAAAATCATTGATCGATTGACGTTTTTATTTCGAGCATCATGATTTTACGATCGTGCACAGACGGAAACGTTCGCGCGGTGAAAATATCGGAATATTTTTTGCAAAATCGAATTATCATCCAGCCACATTTATGCTCGGAAGATTGATGACAGTTTAGAGCCGCTTTTGAATGTTCAACAAAGTTGATTTGATTCGAAAATTTATGAACTTTTCGAGCTGAAGCGGTGAGATTGCAGAAAGTTTATAATAATCAATATATCAAACGTACATTTTTTGGGAAAGGAAAGGAATCTTTAATTTCTTAACGGAATTTTTCAATTTTTTGGAATGATTTAAATTTCAAGATAGAAAGAAAGTTTTATAATCAATATATTTCATACAAACGTATGGAATTCTACAGGGTGTTCCAGGTTTTAATGTTCAAACTTTGTCAATATATTCTATGGCACTGAATGAGAAAATAATGTTAGGTAAGCATAGGTCACATAGAGCTTTGTTAAAAAGTTATAACAAAGATACAGAATAGAAGTCATAGTGTTTACTATCTGAGATCACTTAAGATTGAAAGTAATTCGTACGGTTATAAATTCGATCTTTGATCGCTGCCAATCATGTATTGTCAAGAACGGTAGACATTTTTAAATGGATTATTAATTAACTGTGGGAGTGGCGATGTCAAGTAGTTAATATAGTTTTGTTATAACTTTTTAATAAAGCTCTATATGATCAGCGCCCGCTCTAGGGGCAGGCAACCCGGATATTTGTCCGGGGCGCCATTTTGGCTGTAAGTGTGAGAAAAATATTGATTTGTTAAATACCCAATTAATAGAAAATTTTACATATCGATATTTCGTTCGCTAAAAATTTACCGTGCCTAGCGTATTTATATTGTTTATGTCTAAAAGCTAAAAAGATTTACACTGTACTTGTTTGAACATGCATATTCTTGATTTTTATTCAAAATAAAAGATACGTACCTTTATTTGAAAAAAATATATATATTCTTAAGGGACCACAATTTGTTTTTTTTTTATGTGACCTATGTTTACCTAACATTTTTTTCTTATTTTAGTATCATAGAATATACCGACAAAGTTTGAACATTAAAACGTGGGACACCCTGTATATTTTTCTTTATAGTTATACATAATATTATCCTGTATATCCCCAATACAAACGTGACAAATATACTGAACAAATAATTCTTAAGTGCACATTAATACTTACGGTACTTTGTAGTTCTCGAGAAAAAACCATAATCAGCCGCATGCTGGTAATCGGTATCAACCCGAAAAGTCGAGCATGCATTATCGTTTCAATCAGATTGCAAGAGGTGCAACAAAGTGGACGGATCTGATCACAAAGGCAGCGGTTATCCGAGGAAAAGGAAGAAAACGATGGGTTTCACGGCAATTTTATCACTCCCGGAGTGCATGGAGAATTGTTAAAAACGGTAATTCGAGGGACGTCCGGAAATTAGCGGAAAATAATTTCGACGAACCGTTCCATTTTTTTTTTTTTGGTTTCTACTTCTTTGACCGACCGAACAGACGGATAATTACACATCCTCTTTTCCAGGGTTAGCCCGTAGGAATGTCAAGAACATTTCACGAGGACATCCTTGCC
Organism: Stelis phaeoptera; assembly: GCA_943735885.1. NCBI lineage: Eukaryota > Metazoa > Arthropoda > Insecta > Hymenoptera > Megachilidae > Stelis > Stelis phaeoptera. Next base: position 3,304,312 of record OX030939.1, on the reverse strand, counting down.
AATATTATTAGAGGCCGCGGGATAAAGGGCATCTGGCCTGGGCTCCTCCCAGAATTCTATACGCGCTATTAAAATGATTATTGCTATTTCGAGCGGTTGGGTTCATGATCAGGTGGAAAATGCACCTGCTTTCCTTCTGACCATTTGGTTAAATCGATAGACAATGATTTAACTTGATTAATGCAAGTGTCGAGGGTTAATTTGTCCTTGATGTTGTTTTCTTTTTAATCTTGAGGCAATGCTACATGATTGTTTTACGTTGGTGATGTATAACGGATGATTAAATGTAATAAATATGATAGTTACAGAAATTATATTAATATATTAGGTTATTGCATACAAGATGACTGATTTCGAAACCTAGATACACTGACGCAATTGCATGACATAAAAGTATCACAAAATGGCTCTTATATTACATCAAATTAAATTTTAAAATGTAACGAAAATGCCTATATAAATTATTCTTTAATATTCTTGATATAAGAACAATTTAAAGGAAAAGAAAGTAACACTTTTGGGATATTGCATATGAAATAGTGAATTTTATAACACAGAAAGTGAAGTCTAATTTCATGACATAAAAGTATCATAAAATGACACTTATGGGGATCCGTATCACTTGACCGACAAAGACTTACTCGACGGTATTCACACCGACGCTATTTCACTGACATTTGTTTAAATTATACCGTCGATCGAAACAAATGTCAGTGAAATAGCGTCGGTGTGAATACTGTCGAGTAAGTCTTTGTCGGTCAAGTGATACGGATCCCACGTATGGCATATGAATTTAAAGTTTAAAGTTTGATCAAAATGATTACATAAATCTTTCTTTGTTGAAGTAAACGACATTTCGGCCAATTAAAAACTTCCAATCTGAAACTATGTAATTACATAAAGTATAAATTTGAACAGAACACAACAACATTATCTAAAAGATACAGTCTTCAAGTACAGTATTTAGAAACATTTGTTCAGTATAATATTCGTTAAGAAAAACAGGTCTAATATTTAATGTTATATACAGGACCACCCCCTTACCATAACCAATAAACAAATCACCTCGAAGATTGACATACAGAATTCAAATGAAACTGTATTATCTTTGATAAGAAAAAGATTCTAATTCGTTCATTAGGTATGAAAAGAAATTAAGTTGTACAAGTTACGTGGGACATCCTGTATAAAAAAGAAATGGACGAAATCTATGCAAGAGGCACGAACTCATGCATTGAAATATTTAATGTTGCAGGTCAGGCAGGAGTTAATCAATTGGGTGGTGTCTTTGTTAACGGAAGGCCATTGCCCGATTGTGTACGGCAACGAATCGTGCAACTTGCTTTGGTCGGTGTAAGACCTTGCGATATATCGCGACAACTTCTTGTCTCTCATGGTTGCGTCTCGAAAATCCTTACGAGATTTTACGAAACAGGAAGCATCCGACCCGGAAGCATCGGTGGAAGCAAAACGAAAGTAAGTTTATAATATGATTATTATTTCAATATTCGTATAATTGATATGATACTTTATACAGGGTGTTTCCGAAATCGTGGTACAACCGGCAAGGGGGTGATACTAACATGTAAAGATAAGTCGAAAAAGAAGGAATAATATTTTTTCGTTTGACGCTTCGTTTTCGAGAAAATCGAGTTTGAGGATTCGTTAGGTACGTTAGGTCTAATCTGCAATTTCCATTGCTGCTTGCATCTGTAAACAGTATCGTTTAGGATGTGGTACGACTTTAATTAACACGTTGACTGCCACAGTGAAAACGGACGTGTGTAGTCAGACACGTAGAAATCCTAATTATTAAGAATATAATCAACTAATTTTCAAAATTAACCTTTCAAATCGATTAGCTTAATGATAACGCTATCCGTGGTTTGTTTCGTCATTTCTTTTGTTAATTATTTGATTGTACAAAATTTCGGGTGCCGGTCACCGGTGACCCCCGTGGCAGCCAACGTGTTAATAATTAGCCATAAATTTCAATAATTGATTTATTCTAGTAATTTACAAATGTTGAAAATGTCTTCCTTGCTGTTGTACGCATCGAAACTAACGTGTTCGATCTTGTAACTTTTTCGAATGCCTGAACGATATCAACTTTTAATTAGTCGCGATTTTGATTATTTTGGGCATAAACTATTTCTTTCGCGTGACTCCACAAATAAAAATCTAAAGTACCTAACGAATTTTCAAACTCGATTTTCTCGAAAAATAAGCATCAAACGACAAAATATTATTCCTTATTTTCGACTTATTTTTACATGTAGTATCACCCCCTTGCCGGTTGTACCACGATTTCGGAAACACCCCGTATAGTATATGAACAAATTAATGAAATTCCCCTGAAAGTTTCCTAAAAAGAAGCTAAACAAACGAAAGAATGACTTTCTGAAAGAAAAAATGAAAGTCCATGCAAAGTAAGATGACGATGAGGAAAATCGACGCAGCTCATTTTGTTCTTTCTTACGCGAGGTTTACGATTGCAATTACACTAGAAGACGAAGGGAAGAAGGAAAGATGCGTGGTTTATGGGGCGGTGACACTGATGAGAGATGCGAAGACACGGCACAAAGTCATCGAGCCAGAGCGGCGCTGATGTGATTTTAAGTAAGGGCTGCTTCGAAGCCGACAGTACACGCAATTATCCAAACACCTTGCAGCGACGTTCATTTGCATAATTTCATGACTTTGCAAGGCTTTTCTTGCCTGGCTGTCACGCGGAATCATCAGGGAAGGTCGGCCCGAGTCCCACGCGTTAATGGGGAATCGTAAAATCGATCGTTTCGATCGAAAATCAGCGGAATTAGAAGCACTTAGATCTCTTTAGAGTCCCATTTACGAAAAAAGAACTGAATTCCCGGATCGAGCTTGTTTAATGCTTGTCTCATTTTAATTTCAAATTTATTGTTTACGAACGTCCGATTATGGTCGATTCGATGGTGTCGCTGATTTCGATGTTTCTTGGGTTTACGACTTTTGAAAGTTTATTGATACAGAAAGCAGAATTAGATTTTAGAAATTCCAAGTCAATCGTGACCCAGAATACTTTAATACTTAGAATATAAAAATACGAAAAATGATTGAGAATTCAGTTTCATACCTCTCTCCGTGGTCCGTCGTCCTTTTAATTATCCAAAAATTCATGCAATCTTTTATTATCTCGGCGTATTTTTAAATACTCCAAGGTAAATTCAGTTTACCCTCACCGGTTTCAAGATAGAGACGTTTCCTATCTGACAAAATATCTTAAACAACGTGTTAATTAGAACGATTGAGATAAGAAGGAGCAGCGTATAATTTCTTGAAGAAACTTAAGACCTTGTCTGTATGCTCGTTCTCTTTCGAGACCATGAAACGACGACGAAGAAAATTGCCAGTTAACGAGTCTCGATGGTGAGGGCAACGATAGCCCCGGTGTCCTGGCACGTTGCTCACGTTCGATGATCAAGGACCACGGAGTGGCAAAGGTGGATTATCTTCTTCCAGATGCATCCCACGAGACCGACAAAGACGAGAACGCAGTCACTTGCGCTAGCGATGTGTTGTATTACCCCGTGGTGACGTCACTAATGACAATATAATTGCACGGTGCCCACACGAGGAATTTCTTTAGGATGCGTCCCGCACACGAGCCGCGATCAACCGTTTCGGCTTAATGAATTTATTTTAATAACGCCGGGTTATGGGGTGCATCGACCTCGTCGTTCAACTCCGCGGGCTCGACTTTAAAACCGTGCCCCGGCCGCTAAACGCGACCGGCATATTTAAATACTGACGAGTGCGCCGCGCCAGAGCGATTACGAGTGCATGTAAACGATCGTCATCAACTGCCATTATTGCAACGTGCTCGTTTTTTGGTTACCGCGACGCCGAAATAGTCGTGCCGCCTCCGGATAAATTATCTTTCGCTGATTTCCTTCGACAGGGTACAAGTTCGGTTTTTTTTTTAGCGAAAAGTAACTAGATTAAGTAATTTATCTGGAAAAGGGAAGTTACTAGATTCGATACTTATATGGAAAAGGAATTTGGAGAAAGGAAAGGAAATTACTAGATTAGATAATTTTGTGGGATATGAAATTTGTCAGATTAGGTAATTATTTAGAAAAGGTAACTTACTAGGTTAGTTAATTATGTAAAAAGAAAAGAAAAGTACTAGATTAGACCATCATCCAGAGAAGAAATGTTGCTGGATCAGATAATTATCTTTTAAAGAAAAGTTTTAATTTCCTAGATTGGGTAATTATCTAAAAATAAAAGTTAATAGAATAAGTTATTACCTGGAAATGGAATAGAGAAAGTATTAGGGTGAGAAATTATTCGGAAAGATATAGTTATTAGCTTAAATAATTATCTAGATTAATTAATTTTCTGAAAATGTGGTCTAACTCCAATTACTTAAAGGTGGCCGAAATCTAAAGAGGAAAGGTTTGTTAAAAACTTGTGGGAAATAGAATTCTACGTTGTACACGTTACAATTACATTTACTTTAATATAAGTAATTAAAAATAAAATATAAAATTGCAAATTTAACAGTAGCAAAGTGTGATTAGGTTAGATCATGTTAAATTTCTTTGGGAGGGTTTGAGGAATTCCTCGGAAATATTGTAGAAACTTTAAAAATAATTTACTGGTAATAATATATTACTTCTTCGATTAACTTTATTTTCTTTTTAAATAGATAAAACTAGTTAGAAATTGTATTTATCATCTTTTAACTATTTTTATTATACTCAATATGCGATCATTTTGAATGCATCATGCGTGAAGGGGAATCGTTTCTGTAGATTTAATCTCTGCTACTTGAAGGAGTACAAGTCGTTCATATGTCAGACATGTTTCGCATCATAACGTGAAACTTAAACAATTCTTGTATCATTATACAATACAATTTATATAAATATACTCTCTTATCAAGTTATATGTTATAAGCAAATTTTTCACAAATATTACATTCAAGCCTAAGCAAAATAAAATATAAATAAAAAAATAAATAAATAAATGAATATACATACATGTCGAATTGAGTAACTACCTTCTTTTTCGAAGTTGGTTAAAAAATAAATCATATTGAATATCGACATTAAATAAATCTTCGAGAACTATGCTAAGTTTATAACATAAACAAATCATTTCAGTCATTTGTTAATTATCGTACTCGGATTCAAAGAAACCCAGGCACCACTGTAAAAACATAAACTAAGAATATTTATGGTCATTTGAACAATTCTTTGTGCAATTTCAATTTTTAACAAGGTCTTACCGATCCATTAACCCTTCTTAGACACAAAGAAAATTTGACTTTTCTCCAAATTTTAAATTTTATTATTCAAAATTTGTATCGTTTGACACACTAAACCATTGAATAAATATTTCTGAAAACTTAAAGCCATACAGCAATTAAAGACCATCTAGTTTGCTTACATAACGTAAAGAAATATGTTAGCTCGTAAAAAAAGATATGTTCGCTCGAGTGATCGCAGCAGGTTCACGAAAATTCCTAGTTATTCCCGATCGATCGGTTAATTAACGAATTAATCGTCCAACTATCGCCGATCTACACGTGTTCCTGGCACGGCGCGCGACGTACAGCATGAGTATTTTCGTCGTTATCTTTGCCCGTGTACACACGTCCATCGGTGGTCACAGGAACGCGATACGAGCATGGATAATAAACTCGCATCACGCCAGAGGAAATTGTCTCATGAAAAATGCACGCCCCGTCGAAAGTACGATAATATAAAACTGACTACCATCGAGAGAAAATCGCGTTCTCTTTTTGTGTTTGCTTTAAACCCACCGTTTCACAGCTGTCTACGCCCTGAAATTCCTGGCAATAATTTCTGTGAAACTTTCTGTTTAATCGCCAACGAAAATATCCATCCGAGGAATTAATTTCGTTAAGTATAACGTGGATCCCGGCAAATGTCTGTTATTACGCGTTGTAATGGAAATTATGAGCGTGGTATTTGCTGAACATCGAAATTCGACGGTGTTCTTATTAAAACACGTTTCGAGGGTGAATTATTAGGTCACTTCTTCAAAATTGTCTAATTATTTTTCTAAAAAAACAAGCAGTCAGATGTGTATAAAGTCTCTGTTTATTTTCATCCAATCAACGTTAATTAATTTCGATCGTTTACAAAATTTAATAATTTCACATGAAAATATAATACTCTGTTCTATTTTTTCAAAAAAAATCAGATGAATTTCACCCGGTGTTCCGAATATTTAACTAGATTCATTTTTATTGCTATGTATTCGAGCTATGATGTTTTCTTTTCCAAAAATCTTTGTTTTTATCCAAATTTCCTAGATTCAAAGGGTAAATCACACGAAAACGAGTCAAGGATTGATTTTCTATTAAACAAGGATAAAATATAATTGATTCTACATGATCGTTGGATACACTCGACGGATTTCTCTCTGAGAAGGAATCATAAATATTCTCGCGTGTGGACATTCGTTTTCTCGTCGATCGGAAGCTTTACTATTTATCTGGTAATTAAGATCTCGCACGGCCGCCACTGATGAACGGTGCTCGAGCTTTTTGCTCGATGGGTATTTATTTCTCGATGCATGATTCAGTAATAGGCGATAAAACGTCACGGAACGATGAAAACAAACATCGAGCAATCGTGCATCACCGTATTTGCTGATCGAGGTATAATATTTAATTAATCCTTTCGCGGACAACCGGTTTCAATCGAAGATTTAACATCAATATTTTTACCATGAAAACTAAACGAAAAAAAAAATGAGGATTCGAGACGGTTTTGTCGGAGGATATTAAACATTGTATTTTGTAATTGTAATTTTATCGCATCCTTAAGCGCAAAAGCGTTAGGTATTAAGTGGAACGCATATGGACCGTTACTTACGAAAGGATTAACTTATACATAAATGAAAAAAAAGATAAACGTCAAAGATTTCTCCCAGTTTTTATACTGGGAAGGCGCTTCTGAGACTACGGTCTCACTCTTGCCCAACGAACAATAAGTCAACATTCATCCTCTCAATACTTTAAATCTTACATTCTTTATAATACTTTTAAGTCTTTCTTCCTATCCATACTTTTAACATCTATCTTCTCTTCAATACTTTTAACTCTCTCTTTTAACTCCTTACTCTCTTCTAATTGTCCCCTTTTAGTCGCCTCTTACGACAAGCAGGGGATACTGTGGGAGTATTCTGCTCCCCTCTCCACAGGGAGAAAAAAAAGATGAATATTATATGCAGTAATAGTTGTTTGTCGAATGTATAATAATTTAGTCGCACAATTATAAAATGTCATGGGTCTGATATAAGATTTTACTTAATTTTAACCCTTTACATTATGATTTTCTCATAACGTGCGTTCGTAAAAGTTCTCTTATTTCGATATTAGGGCAAATAAAGAAAATGAAAATATTATACTTCGCTATTTTTATTTTTCAAAGCTATTCTTGTCTGTGCAAATTATAACTATAAATAAACTTAACACTATAAAACATTAATAGAACACTTAATTAGTAGTAAATTTAAATTAATAGCAAACTTATAACTAGTAGTATTATGGTGAACCAAAAGTTTTCTATTTTTTTTTTTATTCAAACTTCCAACAAATAAAACAACAACGAACAAACTTTAACTTTCGAAGTAGAGACCATTCGAATCTATGGTTTGAACCCATCGGCAAGCTGCTCGATCCCGTGCCGGTTCCACGGTAGTTGTCCGACCCGAACGTTACTGATTTCTTAAATTTTCGATACCAATAATGCGCTATATTGTTGGAGCCCGCTCCTCCATCTTCCACTTGACATATTTTTTTTTTGCCGCTTCAGTTGCAAATCATTTGGAATTTCCAATTTTTACCATCTTTTTCCAACAAAGAAAAAATCAAAAACAAATAGTTAAATACACGATAGCTTGGTAAGATATGAAAGAGCAGATCAAATGCTACAAAATGATATATGACACGTAAATATAGAACAAATTTATTGGCTTTAACACGTTGGCTGCCACGGGGGTCACCAGTAAGCCGCACCCGAAATTTTTTACAATCAAATAATTACCAACAGAAATGATAAAATAAACCACGGATAGCGTTAACATTAAGCTAATAATGCTAGCTATAGAATTGAAAAGTTAGATTTGAAAATTAGTTGATTGTATTATTAATAATTAGGATTTCAGCGTGTCTGACTACCCACGTCCGTTTTCACTGTGGCAGTCAACGTGTTAAAAAAGTGTTCAAAGTTAAACAGAAAAAAGAAAATAGAAAATTTTTGTTTCACCCTAATAATACTAGTAGTCCACCATCAAAATTGAAGCTCACCCTTCTTCACCGTCATCGTCATCGTCATCAAACAGTACGTCAAGAAACAAGGGTGTTCTTCGAAAAGACGTTAACAGATCAGACCACGTGTTAACGTCTTATCATACGTAATAACACGATCACCGAGCATCAGAATCGGTTGCCCTTCCTCCACCGGTAATTACCAGAGTTGGTCAACCTGTTCGATGGTCCGCGTTATCTAACGTTTAGCGCCAGATGTCCAGTTTCCTTTGTGGTGTTGGCAACACGCACACGTACACGAAAGACACTGTTGATCGTCAACCCTTGTACATAGTTAGAACGTGTGTTCGTCCAGCGAAGGGTAGGCATTAGGACACACCGTATATCGTGGGCCCGGACGGGTAATTGTGGCAATGACGACGGAAGTGTCAGATTAGAATCTGAGATGCTCCCGGTAGCACGCGATGCTTGTGTCCTAACCCTCTGAAACTATTAGGCGAACGACAGGGCTGTGCCCTCCCCCCCCTTTAAACGTTTTGCCCACCAGTGGTGCTCTCATATCGGTGCCATTCAATGGGCGTCGTCCTTTTGATCCCACAATGTGCAGCTTCGATCGGTTTCTGGCTACGGGACATGGCCGTCACTTTGAATCCCTTCAGGATGTTAAGTGAAACCCTTTGATTCGTGGATCGAAGACACGAAGGACAATGAGAAATAATTAAAGCCAATCATTCTCTAACAAGGTTAATTCGTTTTATGTTATATTCAAATCGTGTTGAACGTTCGAGGTGCACTTATGTATAATTACGTTTGTTGCTTACTTGATTTATCATGATATTTATGATATTTGCGTGGAATAATTGCAAATTTAGATGTCAGTCTAATAATTACAAATAATTCTATCAGATCAATTTTTATAATAGAAATATGATAGTTAACACTAAACTTACCAAAACGGTCAAAATGACCGATCGAGTGTTTCTTATTTTAAATCACAAAATTTATTAGGATGCTTTTATTAAGTAGTATACGTGTCATTATTTATTTATTTATTTTTCTATTTTATTTTCAACTTGAAACTAGGTAGGTTTAATGTTATGTATCACAAAAATATAATAATGTGCTAACAATTCGAAAGATTTTCTACGACTTCGGTATAATCGTCTTAAAAATTGAGTAGACCATCACGAACCTTATCAGGCAATATAAAAGAATTAATGAAATTATTACGAAAAAAGAAATTCATACCCCCTGCACAGAGTTGAGCAAGAAAATCAAGGTCCCCCCTTTCTCCTTTCGACCATATCGTTCTCCCCCGGTGTCCACGGTGTGGCCAGGCCCCGAGAAATCAACGATCTCGAAAATCTGTACGCGGAATAACATTTCCATCGCGTTAGCATAAAATTATCCGAGGGTCCCGAGCGTTCATTAGCAAGTCAAATGAACGGTGGCCAGATTGAGCACCACTGGGTGCCCAAGTTCGAACGTGGCCCCTTTCACGTCTCCGAGAAGCAGATGAGACCCCTGTTCCCCTCTGTGAATCGGGGGCTAAACTGTAATAAAGTGCGGTACGCATTACCCACCTACCTTCAAAGATTTTATCAACCAACGTGTTTCACCTCTGAACGACATATGGGCCACACCGTGCCCCTCTCCCCCCTTTCTCGACGACACTGTGACCACTTTCGCGTTAATTTGTCGATGAGATAGCGCCAACTCGCAGCCGGAAGGGAAGGAAATGACCAGGTTGATGATTGGCAACGGTCGCCGACCATGGGACCGTTGCACGTCCTCGACCGTGTCCACCATGGGCTCAGGGTGATTGTGAGGAAACCCTGGAAACGTTACAGATTTTTCAATTTCAATTCAGGATTCATAGTTTAGTAGTAAATTTACTAGTCTCTAGAATTAATATCAATCATAATCTGTAAAAGCTCAATATTTTTGGAAACTTTATCGTCTAATCAAATTTTTCGATCTTTCCATACTTCGTATTCTCTAACTTTTTTTTTTATTCAACGCTCTATAACACGTTAAAGTTATTCATCAGAAAAAAATTAATAAAATCAAAAGTTTCTTCCAGAATAAAAACAATCTTGAAATTCGGAAGACTACATTTGATACACTAACTGGCGAAGATCAATGATCTTCATGAATTTAACGAACCCGAATAGTGAGGTATTAAATTGGTGTTGCAGCAAGTGGCTACCCCCACAGTGGTCAAGAAGATTCTTCGAATGAAACAGGAACAACCAACGATGTTCGCCTGGGAGATACGTGAACAACTAGCTCGACAAGGAGCTTGCGATCCTCAAAGTTTACCATCCGTGTCGTCTGTCAATCGAATTCTTCGAGGTGGAGGACTTCATACGGATCACACGGGGATCGAGGGTGGTTCATCCAGCACTTACTCTTCGCAAGTTTCTCCAAACGTCTCCAATAGAGGTAAAAAATATATATATTTTTCTTAACAAATTATTACACAATAACAAACTGTTATTCAAATGAAATTAATTCAACCGCAGAGTTCTTATTATTGAATTGTTTCGTGTTAAACGAATGAGGTCGAAATGTATAAATTCTGACAAAATTTTATGACATAAAAGTATCGTAAATTAATACTTGTTTTATATCAAATTGAAGCTTAAGGTTTGCTGAAAATGACTATACAAATGCACCGCTAATATTCTTAATACAAAATGGCTGAACAATAGTTACAATAAATAATATTCAATTTCGAAACCTATAACCCCAGATATAATTTGATGACATAAAAGTGTCATAAAGTAATACTTACTCTGTATGGGATCAAAGCTTAAAGTTTGCTGAAAATTACTACATAAATGCTTCATCGACATTCTTAATACAAAATAGCCGGTTATCATAAAATTGTTTCGTCGCGTACCATGTAATACACAATAAGACGATTCTTTGTTAACCATCCACTGTACAAAATAATAAATTTCTATTTGTATAATTCAATATTCAATGGCATTATTAGTTGATTATGAATTCGTAACATATTTTTAAATGTTTACTCGAATTGCTGAAAACTAGGATAATCTTCTTCGCTCGAAATTAAACACGCAATCAGGCAGATCAGATTTCAAAGAAAAAGAAAAGGATCAAACACGCGAAGAAGCATTGATTCGCCTAATTGCGAAGGATCGATCGTCACGAACCCCTTTGATTATCTTGCAATGATCAACCCCGAAGTGTCAGTAGATCCTGAAGATCCGAAATGTCCAAGCTAACAACGTCTCATCTAAAATCGATTCGCGTCCAAGTCGAGGGATCATTATACGAAGCAAAAGCTGCGTCTTGTGCGCGTCATTATCGCTTTAATGATCCCCTAAACATCTGTCCGTATCTTGGAATCACTGTTGCAATTTTTTTGTCGCCATGTCCTTTTATTTTTATATATTCGCGTTTCTATGGACGGAAAGAGGCTTGCACAGATGCAACGATCCCTGATTATGCGAGAATAAGAAAAGAAAAACAAAGTGAAGGATGGACGGAAGAAAAGAATAAAACAAAAAATGGAAAGGAGAGGAATCCGTAAAATACCCTGTGGCCGATTGACTCGTCAGCGAGATCCGGAGGCGGACACGCGAGCCCCCTTGAGGGAACTTCAAAATTTGCTTCACAATTTGCCTCGTTTATGCCTCCAGTTGTCTATATTGCTCCTTTTCCTCCGAAACTTATGCCAATCAGTGGAATTTGATCGTCAGGCTTCATGATGCTTTTGATTTTTACATAGAGACAACGATGCATCTTCAATGTTTATATAGAAATCTTTATTTTAAAAACGTAACTAGATTTGTTAGAACTAGGATTAATTGGTTAATTAATTAGGTATTATGATCAATTTCACGATATTTGTATGGGAATATAAAAGGTCATTAACCGGATAATATTCAGAGTTTAGTTTTGTGGCTCAAATTCGTAATTTTTTATTTTTCCTTTCATTTCTGTTGAAAAATTGTCTATCTTTCTTTTATTAATTATCAGTGACTTTCATGTGAGACGCGATATCTATTAAATTTTCAATCAATATGAAACTCAATTTAATTAATCTTTAATTAAGACGTTATCTTTTAATGTTCAGATGCGTTGATGAGAACGGATTATCAGCTATTCTATCCAGGAAATCTGGGACCATTGCATATATCAACTTCCGGTAACACTAGCACAGCATCCTGGAATCCGAGTTTATACTCGTCCCTGTATCAAGCAACAACTCTGCACTTGCATCACGGAATGCACGCTTTCACGTAAGTATTTTGTCAAATATTATTTCTTTTGTAAAATAGTAATATTACATAGAATTTTTCAAGATATCTATGTAGATATCTATTTTTCAAGATATCAAGATATCTATCAAATCTATGTAACTGTGATACTTCGTAAAATGTACTTTACTATTATTATTAATGTTATTATACTTATTAGATATCATTATTTAGTCAAATACGAGTTCATTCCTAAATAGTTTTCAAGGAGCCACGGTTAAATTCCGAGCTGACTTCAGCGACAGAGAGGGTGATACAAGAATAGCAAGAGAGACGAAGACAGAGCGATCGGCAAACAGCATGATTTTTCGATGCAGTTATTGCAACTTTCTGATCCTAGGAAGCAATATTTTCGCATAATCTGTTTTTTTTTAATATTCCTTGGCTCATTTCGCGACGCGCTAAAGAGCCCGATTTTGCAATTTCACTCTCAGAAATTTATAAAAAATAAAACTGTACGTTTTTATAGAATAAATTTGTGTGTGTACACTTTTTCCGCAGAATGATACAAGGAATATTTAAAAAAAAAAGAATTATTCAAAAATACTGCTTCTTCTGCTCAAAAAGTGGCGTAAACTAAATCCCAAAAGCAGCCGGCTTGGTAATCGCTCTGTCTTCGTCTCCCCTGCTGTTGATGTATCATCCTCTCTGTCACAGCATCGTTGGGAAGACAAGGATCTAATTTATCCTTCCTAATTTTTCCGCAACTGTCGCTAAAGTCAACGAAAAATTCTCTAGGAACTCCTGCGCATCCTTAAAGAAACAAAACACACAACTTAGTAAATCTATAATATCATTTTCAGATCGTTGGACGTGGATCGTCTGTCCGAACAAAATGGATCGACGAATCAGGTCGATTTGAAGTCCAGCTCCAGTTCCATGGCGGGTAGCGACGATTCTCTGGATAAAAGCGACCTGGACGAGAACACGGAGTCCCAGGACCACTATAAACCGTTCCAGAATTCGCCTATTATCCTGGAACTCGGTCAAAAGATCGGCAGCGATCGTAGCGCGTTCGTGAGACACAGTACATCCGGTTCCTCCGGAAGCGTCGAGAACCGACAAAGTCCGTCGCCGACGACCAGTCAGAAACACGGTACCGTTTCCCCACGGATGCCGGAAACCGGAAACGAGCAGAGCAGCATGGCCAAAGAAGCGACGGTCGAGGGAAGACCGGTGCAACCTCAGAGAAAAAGGAATCCTTACTCGATAGAGGAGCTGTTGAAGAAGGACGAGGACAAGGGTGCCTCGAAGAGGCCGAAATTGACCAACATCGGTGTCGTGCAACCCTGTGGTATCATCCTGAACAAAGAAATGTAAAAACAAATGGAAATACCAGTTGGAAAGAGAATATTGTGAATGAGGTGGTTCTTCCTTGTAATTTTTGCGGACACGGGTAGCGATTTTAAAATTTCATGAATGTTTCAAGCATTAACATTTAATTCTCCTATTGTGCACGGGTCTATCTGACCCAGGGATGGATCCAAAAACCATTCTTGAGAGGCTAAACGGACATATGTAAAGGCCATTGTATTATAACGTAAACGTAGTCGTAAAGTGCTGTAAATTTTATACAGGCACTTACGGTTGTAAAATGTTGATGGTTTGATCGTACTTCATGACTACCAGAGTTCCGTTAATCGCATATTGCTGCTTGGTACTGACGGTGACACAACTCACAAATTGTAGATTTTAGAGAGTTTTAAAATTTGCATTTTTGAGAATACTAAGTACATGCCTTATTAATTATTAATTAATTATTGTGCTACGTGATAAAAACAGAAACATAATGTAAATCTTGTATTTTCCGAAAGAAAATTTGAAAATTTTTTAGTTGTACCATTAGGCAATGCCAAGCAGCGATATTCATGCCACCATTATGATGAACAATCAGCACCGTTGTAATTGAAATGTAAAACTACGCTCTGATTATTTGTTGTAATCAAGTTTCGTACTTCTAGTGTAGAATATTTACTGCTACTACTCCTACGATCCTACGCTATTGTAAAATGGCCTTAACAGTATTTGGTTGCAAGTTAAGTTCGCGATCTTACAAAGTTTCCCTCCATTTTTTAATTCTTCTGCAATAGAACTTGAATGACTTTGGTACAAAATATACGGGAAGGTCGCGAAATTAATTACCAATTTAATATGTTATTGAACCTTCCTTTGTCCAAATACAGCACTCCTAATGAAAATATTGTTAACACGTTGGCTGCCACGGGGGTCACCGGTGACCGGCGCCCGAAATTTTTTACAATTAACAAAAAAAACGACGAAACAAACCACGGATAGCGTTATCATTAAGCTAATAATGCTAGCCATCGATTTGAAAAGTTAAATTTGAAAATTAGTTGGTTATATGTCTAATAATTAGGATTTCAACGTGTCTGACTACACACGTCCGTTTTCACTGTGGCAGTCAGCGTGTTAAAAAAGAGCTGTTTTATTTTACAATTCACAAAAAACATCTTAGAAACATAATAAGAGGATTAATTGAATTGCGTTTAAAAAAATTTTATTTCAAATGAAAATACTCTATGGATCTTATGTTACAACCCAATGTAATGATATGAAGAAAATAATTGCCAGAAGTAGAAATCGAAGCACCACGCGTCGGGGTCTGTTTAAATTCTTCAGTGACTAAGGAAGGATCTACAATGTACGAGGATATTTATGTGCCGTAGAAGCTACTGAAGATGAGGATGAAACCGTTTTAGGATCCGAGAAATAGAGGCTAGAAAATAGAAGGCTGTATAGTTTGAAAGATAGCTTATTAACTTCATATTTTTGATTGATTTCTACATTTACCGTGACGTACAAAGTCAACATTTATTACATCACTTCGCCAGGCAATCCAAAAATAATTTCATTTAAAGATCATGCTCTGTCTCTTACAATTCTATCTATTGTTTTTCGTTATCCGCCTAAATAATGTAAAGTCAAATTATTAATTTACAAACATGATTTGCTGCACAAAGTCGTAGTAAACATTTGCTACTACTTTGATAGAAAATTATTCGAGGATCCATTGTACGATTGAAATTATAAAATTAACAGATTGGTTTGCACAGTGGCCATCAGTGACTCAAGCTATGAATGAAAACCTGAAAGAAGATAAAATACACCCATACCTCGCTTTACGGTCTAGATACGTTCCGGAAAAGTTGACCGTAAAACCGTATAACGAATCAATTATTATTAACCGACTTATACAAAGAGAGAAGCTGGAACTCTCGCGGAGCGAGTAAACAGGTCGCTAACACTACAACATTCTTTTTTACCGTATAACGAAACATTGTGAGCCGTAAATCGAAAAATTGCCATAATTAAAAAAGGCCGTTATAGCGTAATGTCGTATAACGAGGTATAGGTGTATTTCATTAGTAATTTGAAATAATGAATCAAAGTGTTAGATTAATGAATTAATTCTTATTATTCTTTGTGTACCGTACTAGATTTAATTGATCCTACCGTGTCGATCAATCTGTTAATAAAAATCTCAACGACAGATGAGAAAAAAAGAAATTAATGCGATCATTGTACTACGACACGGAAAACAATCGTAAATTGTATGTAATGTTAGTATCAATCGTCGATCACGTATTACTGACTGCAATATCGTAGGTTATACAATAAGTCTGTTAAGCTAATTTATAATTAAATTATTTTTGTCCTTGAAATGAGACATCGTTGGTGTGTACACGTAATGGCTCTAATGATTTTAGCGAGATCGGTTATATGATTTGCGATTGGAGATTCTTTTGCGGGACGATGCCATATTATTCTGTAGTTATTATTAATATTTAATTTTAACAAGTCAAAGGTACTTTGGCGTATTCTAATAAAGTGAAACGACTAGTAATCTGGGCGAGATTATTTTCATTCATTTATAAACAATCCTGTGTCAAGATTGTACGCAATTCCTGAAACTTTCATTTTTCTTTTTAATTTTAGAATATTACAAGCGCCAAAAATACGGAATGATTAATTGTTTCCACACAAAATACTGGCGAAGGTTATAGAAGGAAGTAGATATTATTAATCACGAGAAATTAATAAATTACCAAAACTAGAAACTACCTGTCTATTACGATAACACCTTCGTATCAATAAATTCATCAATAAATTAATAATTAATTAACCAAAGTTCGAGTATTAGCAAAAGTTATTTATAAAAATTCCTTCGATCGTGTAGTTTAAGAATCAATCTTAAAAGTGCGTAAAATAGGCCCAGACAAGGTGTAATTATTTGTTTTTCGTTCCCGGGCATGATTTATTCAATGCGACGCCATTTTGAATCACGATCTGGCTTTAGCACCAAACTCGTCGAATACCTCCTCAACTTCTTTACATTTCTGTTACCCTGGTACCAGGAGAACTAACTCCAGTACAGCCCGCTAGGTGGCGTGGATCCAAGTTTTAATCAGCCACAAAATTCAAATGTAATACTTTAACACTGTTACAGTATAACGTGAAGAATAATTCTCTTCCTTTTTCAAATGATTAATATTTTGCGGATTGTATTAACATATACCCCGTGTATGTAATTAAAAAGTCATTGATGAAATTCGATCTTCAATACAATATGTACATATGTGGCGGTCATTGCAGTAGTTGCTTAGCAACAATTAATGCTACACAGAGCCTATCACAAGATTACAAGACTTTAACTGGTGACAAGTTTGACTTGTAACTGAAAATGGCAGAGGACGTAAAGCCGGAGGTGATTAAAAGAACGCAAGAGTTGCTTGGGAAGTATTTTAAAAAACCACCGCTTACGGAGAAACTGCTGAAGAAACCACCATTCCGTTTTCTTCATGATATTGTTTCAGCTGTAACGTACCATTCACACAATTATTTTTCTCTTTATAAATGTAATTTAAATATTGAATGTCTTCAACTAATATCGTACATAGATCATCAATGGAACTGGTTTCCTGGATGGTTTATTCACCGAAGAGGAATTAAACTCTGAGAACATAAAGAACAAAGAGGCAAAACTTGCTTATTTAACAAAGTTGATTGATGTTGTCAGTAAGTTGTCGTTATTTCATCCTTGTATCGTGAAAAACATATCATCTTCCTCTGTTTAAACGCGTTAAATAATTATTTCAGAGCTAGCTACTGGTATTAATTTAACTGTAAGAGCTAGTAAGATAGTTTCTGGCCAAGAACCAACTAAAACAAATGAGTTATTGCAAGCAATTGGGAAGGCTTTAGATAAAAAGGTAATGTAGTAAGAATGTATGTATGAAAGTGTAACAAAATTAAGGAGTCTTTCCTCAAATTAGATAAGCAGCAAGGAAGCTATTGAACAGTATAAAAAGAATTTAGTAAAAGGTAAATCTACTTCGAAGAGTAAGTCATCTGTAGGAAAGGAGGAAAGAAAGTTATCAAAAGAGAGATCTCAAAAGAAAATTTCAGCAGATAAGGAAAAATCTGTGGAACGGAAAAAGGAAGTTTCCAGTATAAATAATGCACCAATAAATGAAATAGAAACAAGTAAAAATGAAAAGCAGGAGCCTCAAAATCAAGCTGAGGTTAAAGAACCTCCACGGGTTGAGGTAAGCTGAAATATTTCCAGCTTGAACTGCATAAATTAATAAATAACTTGAATATATGTGTTTCAGACATCCCAGGATAAAATTCCTTCATCGACAAACAGAGGAAAATCTTCTGCTAAACTTAAAAAAACATCTTCTGTATCTTCATCTGAGACAATAACTTCTGAAACAAATGTAGATAAAAAGGTAGATGAAAATAAAAAATCAAAAGAATCTGAAAACAAATCAAAGCAAGTAATTCTCAATGAGAATAGTGAAGCTCAGGATCAGATGTTAAATACGGTGGACGTTACGCATTCAGAATCCAAATTCCTAAATAACACAGAGAACAGTAAAATAAATGAAAACACAAAACCAATAGAACTTAAAGAAAATGAAATAAAAAATAATGAAACTCTTCAAAATGGTGAAACATCAGATCGCATAGTATCAGAAGTTCAGAAATCTCAATTGAATAACATTGAACTTGATAATTTCAGTAATTCGCAAACTAGTTCTAGACCAAAAACTTCTTTACGTCCACCTAGCTCAAGACCAATTAGTGCCAGACCCGCAGCACCCAGAATAAGAGGAAAAGCAGAGTTGACAGTTAATGAAGAGATACTGTAAGAATTGATTTAGATTTATCTTTATAGAAAAAGCCTTAAAACATAAATTGTTTATAGGACACCGATGGGGAATATTAGTGTTATTGTGGAAAATGCTGATACTAGAGATGATGACGATGATGCCGAAGACATGGTAGTAATGGAAACAAAAGGAGGCAGCAGTGATTCGTTAGAAATTAATAATATCTATAAACCTAATGATCAATTAACGCAAGAACACGGACATCTTGTTGCTCAAATATTAGAAACGCAAAAGGAGTTAGTTAATAACGAAAATGTTGACGTGATACCAAAAAAGACAAATATTGTAAAGACATCCAAAATAACTTTTTTTTTTTTATATATATAAAACATTATACTACGTGAAATATAAATTTATTTTAGGCATGGGATACAAGTTCAAAACGTGATATAGTTGTGAAGGAAATCGAAAAGTTACGTAATACAATACAGTCTTTAACACGCGCAACAAATCCGCTTGGAAAATTGTTGGACTATTTTCAGGTACACATGTCTCATTTTATTTTGTAAAATGCAACGTAATGTTACTATGCCTGTGACACGATGATTTTTACAGGAAGATGTAGAAATTATGCAAAAAGAATTATTAGACTGGAGAAATCAGTACCAACAAGTAAATAAAGAACTAGAGGTAGAAAAAATGTAAGAAAATTTAATATCTTTTTAATCATTTGAGATTATATATTAATATATACGATAAACTTGTATACTTGCAGGAAAACGCAAGAATTGATAGAACCCATGAAAGAGACACTAAAAGAAATTGACCATAACATGAAAACACAACTTGATAAAATATGTCAAGCCAAGTTACAAATTATGAAAAATGATCAAAGAATACAAACCTTATTAAATGGTCATATCTAATACTTTCCGACGCAAGTGTTGCAAATGCATAACTTCCTTCAGGTTTATACTTACATGTTGTATATATATGAAGCAATAAAATACGCGATGTAAAATGTATCATAAGATAAGTGACTACAACAACAGCTGCAATAAGTTTGTTCTGTTTATTTATGAGTATGTAAATAGAAACATTTGTACAAAATATACAACTTATAACTTATGACTTTTGTGTATTTGAGGTTATGCATAATTAAATGTCATGAACTTATCTTTATATTTCATACCGATCTCTTAGAATTGTAAGTTTTTCTTGAGGTACACGTTCAACTGTTTCGCAATATTGAAAAAGTGATTTTATATCTAAAAATTTATAAAAAAAAATTATTGTAAAGACTAACGTTATTACAATTGGTTCAAAATATTTTAAATTTAATGCAAAAATACTCACTCTCTTTATCAATATTAGTAGTAAACATGATTAGCGCTCTAAATCGTTTAACCTCGTTAAGATCTTTTAAATAATAAAACACTGGTTCTTTTCTTTTTGTAAATTCCGTTCTCAAAATTTCCAATACTTCGCTAAAAATATCTGATTCCATTGAGTCTTGAAATATTTTATGTAAGCTATTTTCAGGTAATTGCTGAAATTTCATCAATTAGCTGTATCACAATGTAAACCGTCATCGTTAAAAAATTTAAACATTTAAATATAATTCTCACCTTTAAATATCGATATCTAAGTTCAGATGATTTCATCGTTTTCCAATTCATTATAAACTGCACAGCTTTTTTAGGAACTGGCGGTATGTTGCCAATATCCATTGAAATTTCAGAAGCGTTAGCGGTATTGTCATTTTCCATAAGATTATTATCTTTATTAACTTCCTCAATCACTACAGGTTCAGTCTTATTACATTCTATCTTATCCTTGTCGGCATTACGTCGAAGGGTACCAAATTCTACTTCCTCAACCAGTATTCTTGTCAACGATTTCTGTAGTTAATTAAAAGCGTTAATATACACATTAAACTATTTTTAATTACACAATCTTACCTTTGAACGTAAATGTGGTGGTTTTTCAATAGGCTCTATTATAGCTACATCGTCTTTCTCTGGTAACCACTCGGGAATACGTGGATCTCTTTCTTGCTTTTTTATATGAGTATTTTCTATATCACTGTTTTTATCTGTTACGGAAATACTGCACATACTATCCTTAATATTTGTTTCATCATCACGTGTACGTTTATTATCTTTAATATTTTTAGTATCTACTTTTTGAGTCCCTGATACAGTACTGATACACTTTTTTTTATCAATCGTTTTTTCAATCATTGATTTTTCTGGAAATTTCTTTGTACTTTCATTCAATGAAGATGACTGCGTAAAATGGCATTATTTAAAAACATTATTATCAATAGTTAAACTGGGTATGCAAATTCATATAGTTTTTAGTGTTTACTCACTTCCGTAACTTTGATTTTATTTCTAATTTGAGCAAGCAACGACTCAGCCTCCTTATTAGAAGATTCCAACTTTAAAACTTTTTTTAAATCTTGTTTAGCTTCTTTATATTGTTTCAGATTCATTCTAGCTTTTGCTCTTCTATGATAAGCTTTCACGTAAGTTTCATCCAGTTGTATTGCTGCTGAGCAATCAGATTCTGCAGAGTGGAAACTGTATAAAAATGAGAAATGTATGTACCTACAGAGCTTCTGTGTTACTTTACACATATAATAATTAAGAATATTATACTTACTTGTCTAACTTTAATTGACACAGCGCACGATTTGCATAAAACACAGCGTCATATGGAAAGATTTTTATGGCTTCATTGTAGCATGCAATAGCTTTAGTCCATTTTTGTTGCTGTACAAAAGCATTGCCTTCATTTTTATGTTTTGTTGCTACTTGGTGAGCTTTCTCAAGTTCTTCCTTAGACATAGTTTCATCCTCGGAACCATCTGATCCATCTTCTTTGTCTATTTCTTTACATGCTCTATCCTTAAGAATAGAATGTCAACATAAACCATTTTTAAGTACTACAAGATTCTTACTGTTTATGCAATACTTTTGTTTTAATTGTTATACAAAATAAAACCTACTATATCAAATTTATCCCATGCAGAATAATCATAGGATTTAATTCTTTTTGGTTTAGTATCAATTCCATTTTGTTTTGTGGGAGCATTTTTTGTTTTATTTTTTTGCTTGCTTCTGACTGGTGGTAAGCTGACCTGCAAAAATATAATTTATTTTTATTCTGAGATAACTGTCAATAATAAATAATGAAGAATTATACCTGACCACTTGATTCTTTTTTCAGTTCCTCATCTTTACGCCTCATTTGTTGTTCCCAATGTTTCATATCAAGAAATTCTTTTTGTAAATCTTCCGTATTATCTTTTATCTGCTTTTGCATTAATATTGATTTATCCATTTTTGCAGTTCAAACCAGCGTACTAATTAATTCTAAGCGTCAATTGTAAATTTAGGTTATGTTATATACCTCCTAAAAAGCGTATGAACATTACCATGATTTGGTCATTAATTTAGCAGAATGTTCAGATATTAATAAACTGAAGCAAACATATACCGAACACATGCATACCGTCTATTAAATTTAAATCAACGAAGACATTAAAACGACCCCACACGATTGTAACGATTGTATATACAACTACCGCTCGTTGCCATACATTTATTATATATATATGTATGAACGAATATTTACTTGCAATACAAAGAAGAGTAATACAATGCTTATAAAATATCCAGCGAAACAATATTTAATAAAGGAACCTGTCGGACATAATGCATCTTTACATCATTTGCCTTTCTACAAAACAACCATGCCCTGAAATGGAAAACATATGAAAAACATTTGTAGGCTGACAAGATGTATAAAATAACATAATTCATAACTGACGTTAAAATTTAATTAGAAAAAGTAACACACAAAATTTGAACAGTAGGAAGGAAAAACATTATATTATCATAAAATAATCTTTTTCACACGAATATCTATCTGCCGGGAAAACCATTCCTTCACACTGTGGGCTGTGTGTCACTGATATGTATACTATACTACATATCAGTGCTGTGTGCACGGCCGAGTTGTCATGAACTAGCTGAATCTCCGGGTCTCCGGGATGTCTCCCTCTCGTGTGGTACTACAAACCGTGTATCAAGCCTGCTGAACGCCAAACGTACGGTCGCATGTCGGTTGGCTGAACAGAACACCTTCTCATCCATCCAAATGGTGGCGTCCCATTCTTCGTCGGTAGTGCATAAATGTTCTAAAGCAATTTTCCGAGCGAGCCGGTGACAGCTCAAACCGGCCTCACGCAGTCGGCGTCGACCGGCCCACCCGGCAAACGATAAATTTGATGAAGGTACAGCCTCCGTTACAGATAAGAATGGACTGTTCTGCATTTATTAAACCAGCAGACTATCCTGTTGAGGAGTTGATTTCCTCGACAACTTCCTCCTTTGTTCCAAACCCGAATCCAGTGCCGCACAGTTTTATCACTACAGCCCAATTTCCTACTAATATCGGCTACCGGTCACTCCGCGTTACACAAACCGACAATTCAGCCTCTATCAGCGATTAACAAATTAGGTGCCATGATGTGCACTCTTTGACAGACTTGGACGGATTAATCATTTCTGGCGAAATAATTCGACGCCTAATTGCATTTGTTTCTCACCCAACGGTAAAACAAAAGACGAATAGGCGGCAAAATGCGGCGAATCCTGCAGTTTGCAGAAATTAGGAAATAATCATGAGATATTTGTCAACTTACTGGCTGAAATTAATTTTTATTTCGCTGATTTATTATAAGGATAGCGAAAAAACGTATAATTCGTATCGTTCTCCATTTCATGCGATCCCGCGCCGAATATAGATGACAGAGTTGCTGCTTTCATCTATGGACGCGATGTGAACTCGGATTTTCACTAAAAAATTATTTATACTTCTATTATTGTAATCTCTCCTTATTTTACTAAGAAATAAGCAGCAATAAATGAGAAACAGTAATTAATAATAATTATCAACCCGTGTTAAAAATTTCATGAGGTGCAAAACAGGTTTCCAACCATATATAAGATGCGTGTATGATTCTTGTAATTTTCATCGTCAGGAAAATGTTGGTAGGAAATCGATAAATTCATCAATGATTTCTACGAATTAAAGTAATTTTATTCTGAAAAAATAAATATATGTGTTTCATGTGATTTTTCATCTGAAGCGCCATCTGGAACAGGGGAACTGATGATCAATGGGATATTATTTTATATATAACTTTTACTTTTGAATGCTTCAATTTTGAAATATGGTTGCTTGCTCATGTACTGATACATATACTGATTCGAATTTATATTCCTGCAAAGTTTAGGAATTCTATCGTGGCGGGACCCTTCCTCACGCTAGTGTTTTTCCCTAGCGGAACCCGAGTTTGCATTTTAGTGTCTATTGAAAAATCGGGCTCTGTACCTCGCTGCGAAATGGTCCAACGAAAATTTTAAAGAACTATTCATGAGAAAATATTCCCCAGCACAGAAAGTTACATAAACTTCATCAGTAAATTGTATCGTTCTCTTTTGCGGGTATTATATCTCCCTCTCTATCTTTGTCTGAAGCTTCGTAGTTTTGGCGCGCGGGGTCTCCGAAGTTAATTCGAAATTTCGTTCTGGTTCCTACGCGCTCTAAAAGAAAAAAGAAAAAAAAGAAAGATTAAAACCTAACGAAATTGAAATTCTAGCAATATTAAAATTCTTATTAAATTTCACGTTATATTAATGTTACATTAAAAGAATTATAGAATTGCTATAAAATGCACCTATTTTAATTTTATAATTCTTGAAGCCACCATCTTACATCCGCCTTTGGGATGGAAAACGGGAGAGGAAAACAAATTTGGATTACACGTGCACAAAAAATCCCAATCTTCCGCATTCTTGAAAAGAAAGAAAAAAGAATTGTGACACATTGTATAGACCTTTTAATTGATCTTTCTAATATTATTGATAACAATTGAATATCGTATGTACATGTACAATTCAGACGCCAGTTATTTCATAAAGGGTGTTCAAAAAGAACGCCGACGATAACGAAACGACTCGCAATATTATTTCTAATCGATCGATCATTATTTTCATTATTTTTTTCTTCTTTTTCTAAATGTTTTAATTACTCGCTGGTACCAAACACACGCGGCGTATAATATATTATTAATCACCTCTTTTTTTGCCTTTTAATTATTGTAAGCTTTGAGCTTGGGCCTGCCTTGCCCGTACGTGTTTTTAAACTTACTATACACCGATAAGAATAGTACATTATAGCAAATGCTTACAGAATGTGTATACAGGGTGTCCCGCCCAAATTATTTCAGAGTCGTTATTCCATAACTATTATTCATATAAAAAATTGTTAACACAGAGTTTGTACAGTAAAATGGAAAGCATGTTTTGGTAGAAACGATGATGGTCAAGTTTTGTTATTTAGATGGAATCACATATTTGTTTTTAAATCATTTGATAGTAATTTTAAAAACGAACTGATTAACGTATACACCCGATTTTAACACGTTGACTGGCACAGTGAAAACGGACGTGTGTAGTCAGACACGTTGAAATCCTAATTATTAAGAATATAATCAACTAATTTTCAAATTTAACCTTTCAAATCGATAGCTAGCATTATTAGCTTAATGTTAACGCTATCCGTGGTTTATTTCGTCATTTCTTTTATTAATTATTTGATTGTACAAAATTTCGGGTGCCGATCACCGGTGACCCCCGTGGCAGTCAACGTGTTAATTAGTTTTTAAGATTTAACGGTTAGGAATTTACACATTTGCAGGCAAAACTCCGGGAGTATCGGTTTCCAGAGGGTGTGTCGAACACGAGGCATTTGCCATAACAATAAGGCCGCCCTTCAAACCGAGTCTTTTTCTCAGAAAATTAGTTATACAGGATGTTCGACAACTGGTGGGCATAATTTCAAAGGGTGGTAGCTAGAGTGATTCTGAATCGCTTCTTCCTTTGTCAAAATGCTCGTTAAGGCTACATTTTTGAATTATTAATGAAAAACCCTGGCCAGTCAGGTAGCGTTGGCTACGCACCCGAGTTGACCGTAGTAAGGAACGAACAAATCCACACCGTGTCTCTGCGGTAACGAAATAACCATCATACAATGGTTAAAAAATTCATGACTGCTTATTAGCATAAATTTATTGACAGCGCTAATTCTATAAGTCCAAAAACCAACTATTTTTATCTACTTTTAGACAATTTACAAACACTATCGTGAGTGCATGTACCTCGTAGACGAATTTGTGGTTGCAGCAACGTTGTCGGTACTGAGCACACGCTCTGATTAGCCGGGGTTTTTCATTAATAACTCAAAAATGAAGCCTTAACGAGCATTTTGGCAAAGGAAAAAGCGATTCGGAATCACTCCAGCTACCACCCTCTGAAATTATGCCCACCTGTTATCGAACACCCTTTATCTTGAGAACTAATTAAAATCGGGTGTATATATGTATATTAAAGACTAATGAAAGATGGTACTTTTAAAAGTACTATCAAATGATCTAAAAAAAGAAAATATGTGATTCCACTTAAAAAACAGAACTTGATAACAATGTAAGAAAAATCGTTTCTACCAAAACATGCTTTCCATTTTACCATGCAACTTCTATATAAACAATTTTTATATATTATAACAACTCTGTAACGTTTTAGATGAGACACCCTGTATATGCTGTCTTGTAAAACGTGATCACGATCCATTTTCTGAGGTGTTTGTAACAGAACTCAGAAACGATAAGAATTAAAAAAAAAAAGACCCATCATCTGTTTCTTTTTTCTTATCGAACCTTTCTTACACGAATCAAACTGATCTATTTCGTATCACAACTCGCTCAAATGATCATTATGTTCTGACTAGAAATCGTTTAACCCTTTCCTAGACAATTTATAACTTTTCGGTTGAATTTTAGTTTTAAATATATAACTGAAGGCAAGTGCGAGGAAAGATTCTTTTTTTTTATTACAATGGGAAATACGCATCAATAAGAAATTAAAAACAAAACCAATTATAAACCCACGGTCTGGGAAAGGGTTATGGTTTAACCCTCCGACCACGAGAGAACAGTTTCCATTTTATTATTTATCATACGAAAACTTATTAGGCATTTTACTGATCGATTTTGGTCGAATAAATTTCGAATAAAAATCGGTAACTGAATCATCTGTTTTACAAATTTTCGAAATGAAAATTTCTTTAATCTTACAGCATAATTTTTCTGGAACAGATTCTTGAAAAAGCCTCTTTTTCACGGTGCTATATGTGTCCAATTTTTCGTAATTTTCGAGTTGCTAAAGTTTCACTGTAAAACAGAATTGTTGATAAATTTAATACTGTAAATAATGTTTACAATCGTTAAGAAAGTTACTATTGTTAAACCATTCCTATTTGTCATATTTTACGTCAAACAATTAAAATCAATTCGCGTTTGATGTTAGAAATTTTTGTC
Organism: Stelis phaeoptera; assembly: GCA_943735885.1. Classification (NCBI taxonomy): domain Eukaryota; kingdom Metazoa; phylum Arthropoda; class Insecta; order Hymenoptera; family Megachilidae; genus Stelis; species Stelis phaeoptera. The sequence goes on along the minus strand of OX030939.1, from coordinate 3,277,144 downwards.
AGAAATTCGGCAAATTTCTGTATTCAAAAAGAAGATGAAACAGAGTTCATTCTGATCGATCAATGTAACCGTGAGCACGTGTTACAGGAGTTTCACGCATCGTCGATTAACACGTTTCTTATTTACGTGTGTCTAAAAAGTAGGGTAAAACCCCGCCGCGATCTTAACAAAGCTTATTCGTTACACAACTTCGACGAGTCGACGGTTTTGTTAAAAGAAACGCAAGCAAGCGTTCGTTGGCGAACGAAATTATGAAAAAGGAAATGGGAACGGAAGGAAAAATCGAGGAACATCACGACGTATAAAATCACTTACAACACTATCACGTTACTAATGTGCATCAAACGAAATCAGCCTCGATACTGAATTATGTTCACGAGTCTCTCAAACGTGAATTCAAATGTGCTTTACAGGGTTACGCTGAAATTATTAAAAAAGAAACTTCCGTTTAAGTCGTTTCATTGACACCTACTTACTTGACTGACTATTTCACCGTAGAATACAAACGTTGGTCAATATTTTTTTTTAAGAGAAACTGCAAAATTAACGATTCCCTCCAGTTTCTTGTTTTTATTATACAGTATCTGCCATTTTGTATTTGTGTCGTCTAGAGCAACAATAGACATATTTCCAATTTTATTAACACGTTGACTGCCACAGTGAAAACGAACGTGTGTAGTCAGACACGTTGAAATCCTAATTATTAAGAATATAATCAACTAATTTTCAAATTTAACCTTTCAACTCGATAGCTAGCATTATTAGCTTAATGATAAAGCTATCCGCGGTTTGTTTCGTCATTTCTTTTGTTAATTATTTGATTGTAAAAAATTTCGAGTGCCGGTCACCGGTGACCCCCGTGGCAGCCAACGTGTTAAAAACAGAAGTATATTCAAGAGAATTCTTAATTTCGCATAAACTGGTTTTTCTCAAAAAATTAATAATACAAATTTTAACGCTGATTTAAGGTTCCACTCATTAAAGTGTGTACTTCAGTGGAACCTTTATACGGTCATTTTGGTCAAATCTCAGGCTTCAAATTGATATACAATAAATGTTGTTTTGCGTTAATTTTAGGTCATCGAATGATGTCAGACTGTTACGCAGATTTTCAACATTTTCAGTGGTAAGGGAGCTCAAAGACATCCCTCGAATATCAACGTAAACCCACCACTTTATTAGGGAAGAGATCTTGTACCCATAGAAGGGATCCCGATGTTCTCACAAAAACAAAGCTCATGGCTCGGAAAACCATTCCCATTATTTAATAATAATAAATTAATCATTTTCACGATTACACAGTGTTGGTGAAAATCGGTGTCAATAAAACGGTATCGTTCAAACGTTTGTAATAATAATATTAATTTCAGTATAACCCATTTTATTGTGAACAGCGGCGATTCTCGGTCGCGTCTCCTATAAGCATCGACAAATTTTCAGTCTGGAGTTTGTCATTTCTTACAGTTCCATTCGTTTAAACATTTCACACGATACGCAAATAATAGAAACTCACTTATACTTCTCTCCGGCGATTACCAATAATATCTGACACTTGAATTCTTGAGTTTAAGAATTCTTTTAACCCCTTTGCTACGATCATTTCTATCAAAATATATTTTTAAACCTACTTATTATTGTGCATAAAATAATTTCGTTTGTTAAATTTTATTTGTAATGTGTTATTTTTGTAACACCCCCCCCCCCCCCCCCATACCTTTTTATACAATAGAAAACGGCCTTTTACTAAACTGGTAATTAAATTTGTAATCTGTTTATGCAGAGGGATAAAACAATTATTGTAAATATGGTAAGATAATTTTATTTTATTGCAGTTGACTTTGACTAAAAATTATTTCCTGACTTGTAAAAAGAAGTTGCTAATAAAAGAATTTTCAAAACAAAACAACGTTTTTATTTTAGAATAATTTTAATTTTAATTAACAGATATTTAACAAACTTTTTCCTACGTGGGAATATAGAATAACTAACTGTATATTTGTTCCCTTTACAAATTGAAATTTTATGCATACAATTTGCATCAGTATCTTTATTAGAAACAGTTTGAAACTTAAAAAAAGATTTGAATATTTAATGTTCAGGTAGAAAGTTACTCGGGTATATTTGACCTCGATTCACCATCGACTGCAATGTCGGAAATTTCATTAGATAGCAGTTCTATTTATCACAAAATTTATTTATTACGTTATTTTTATCATTCACGATTCCAAGCATCCGTTAAGAGCATTTCTAATTAAACAGTACTGCAATTAGAAATTTCCATATTTTGTAAAAACGAAGTATAACAATCCAGATACCAAATTTTCGAACATATCTTCAGAATTATATTATAGTCGAATCGACAGAATAGCAGACTCCTGTAAAAAAATGTAGTTATTGGAATAATAATTTTCCAAAACTATTTTTCAGCTCTCCAACTTGTTTTTTAAAAACAAGTCGTTCATTCGGATCCTAAAAACTCGATCTCTGGCGCAAACGTATGGATATAGTAGCGATTAATGTATTGATAAAATGGAGTATTATCGTATTTTCATAAAATCAAACAGATTTATTCGATCAATACTCGCGAATAGGAGACGCGATCTCCTCAGGGAACATCGATATTGTGCAAAATTGCCAAGCAACGCGTAACATCGTCAAACGTTCCGTTCAAACTGCGGGAATATATTTATATATACATACAATATCTATATATTTATACGTGTGTATTGTATAAATATATATATACAACTTATGGCAGGTTCGATTGCTGAATCATCTAGAATGATTCAAAGACGAGACAGTAAACAGCGCGAGCACGCGGCAAACATCTCTTCGTTGACTTTTCGTCAATTTGCTCAGCCTGATAGGACACTTGTCTAAAAGCTTGCAGCTTTTTCAAAGAGCTTCTGTGAACTGGGACAAGTCAGAGGCCTCTTTCGAGAGAAAAAAAGAATTACGTGAAACGTTGCATGCTTCAACCGTTGTGCACCGTTCGAAATTTTTATTTCATTCACATAGAACAGAATCAAACATATCTCACATAAACAGAATGCTTTATTGATAATTTAATGAACGGATCAATTGAACCCGAACGGTGCACGAAGGTTAAGAAATTATTTCTAACAGCAAAGATAATAATTATTGAATTTTTCAAACTCATCAAAATTCAAAATCAACATTTCTAAGTAACAAATAAACTGAACAAACTAATAACCGATATAAACATTTATACGCATAACAGAATTATATTTTCTTAAAGTATTATTAACACATTGACTGCCACAGTGAAAACGGACGCGTGTAGTCAGACACGTTGAGATCCTAATTATTAACACGTTGACTGCCACAGTGAAAACGGGCGTGTGTAGTCAGACACGTTGAAATCCTAATTATTAAGAATATAATCAACTAAGTTTCAAATTTAACCTTTCAAATTGATAGCTAGCATTATTAGCTTAATGACAACGCTATCCGTGGTTTGTTTCGTCATTTCTTTTGTTAATTATTTGATTGTAAAAAATTTCGGGTGCCGGTCACCGGTGACCTCCGTGGCAGCCAACGTGTTAATTATTATTAGCTTAAATGTGAACGCTATCCGTGGTTTATTTCATCATTTCTTTTGGTAATCTGATTGTAAAAAATTTCGGCAGCCAACGTGTTAAAAAAGCGGCTTTAAAATACATGAATCTTCAATTATTTCTTCTAAGTACTCATGTACCAGAATGTCTAAATTAATATAAGCAACGTAAATAAAATAATTTGCTTCGTAAAATTGTATTTGCAATGAAGTGTCTTTTAAAATCAATGATTTATGTTTAATCGTGATCTGAAAATTTTTACATCGGACGATTACGATCACCTTTGACCCGCAATTGACAATGATCGGGTCAATCGTGACCCAGACGCACAAAATAATTCGTTAAATTCTGTTTAAAATTTATACCCATCTTTTTCCATCTGTCACAACAAATTCCTTATCACCAATATTACTATATAATACTTACATAAAAATGAAAAGTCGAGAGATAACCTCTTAAATTTTCCAGTATTTCATTATTCTACAATCGATCGCAAGGTTACATCACGCTGTCTACTGCTAGTTTTAACCCTTTGCTCTCCAAATATGCCTCTCGGACACGTGTCTCGATTCAAATGCCTTTTGAAGATAGTCAAACACCTGTACCAGTGTAACTATTCTTCTTACACCCTGGAAAAAACACTTGTAATTTCAGAAATAAAATCATTAACCCTTTCGACGCATCAGGCGAAAAAATAACGGTCACACAAATTCTTTGGAAAAGATGGAAGTTGTACTTAAAAAAATCTGAAGATTTAAATTAAACGATTTTCGTCGAAGATTTAAAAAGCGACCAACCCCTTCGTTACCTATTTTCTGTCGAAACTCGCTTCCCTAAGTTTTTATATTAATCCCTCAAGAATTCGTAACATGTCCGGAGAAAATCTACCATATTAATACGTAAATGTTATCAAAGGAAATTACCATATTTTCGTAGAACGTAATATTACGACGATAAGAAATTTTAAGCTGGTACGCGGCTAACGTAATTTTATCGAAGTGGATTTTAAAGCGTTAATAATTCTGCTCTTCGAATTTTATTGTCAGCGTAGTACCTATTTTTATGGGTGATTTCATATTTAATTATCACGGAAAAATTCGGATAATAGCGAAAGGGTTAACAATAAGGACACCTTCGGCACAGAACGAGTACATTTTCTGAACACGAAACTGAAATAATTATCATTTGTGCGTCCCTTAGAGAAGTCAGAGGCGCAAAGGGTTAACTTGATCTATTATCGCCAGGAATCCGTAATAAACGGGTATTGCTATGAGCCGTTTAAAAACTGTAAAATGTAAGACTATGTTTGCACAAGTTTCGTTACGACCTAATTTGCGGACTAGCAAAGAACATGGAAAAGGGATTATGTACTCGTGCGTGTACCATGGGTTGATTCTCCGTTGTCGATGGACAAAAATCGTCACCAACGAACAGCAAATGTATCCCGCAGGATAGCTGTCCCAAAGTCTTTTCTTTGAATTCCGTCTGGACAAATCGAATAAACACTCTCTTCTTCTAATATTGTTTTTTCTTTTCTTTCTTCGCACGCGCACATACGCACACACACTCTTAATTTGGCATTAGGCAGTCTGGAACAGCGAAGCCGTTCTCTGTTACTTTCGCCGTTAATTGAAAAAAGAAAAAGAAAAAAGGAAGGGAGAAAATAAAAGGAAGAAGTTAAAAAGTTACGTACGTTACTGCTATGCTTAGCATTTTCTTTCCTTTCCTTTTTTTTTAACACAGTATTCGTTTCCAAAATGAAAATTCTATTTAGTCGCACACGCTTTCACTCGTTCTCTCTTTATGACCCACGTTTAATCTGTTTAGTTTCTTATTATGTATTGCATTCTCGTGATATGATCTGTTCTGAACGTTCGAAGAAGACTGAACCGATCGATCTGTATAACGCTTCATACAGTCGTTGATTATTTATAAAAAGAACAAAAAATGTAAAAGAAACTATCACTAAGAAAATAATAAGAAATGTAGAAATGGAAACGTGCGTTTCAATGTTGTCGTTTCGTAATGATTTTTGTTTCTTGTTCGTTCGTATTTGATATCGGTACTCGATGACTGAAACGACACCGATACTGATTTTCAGGGATCGAATGAAACGAATAAAAAATTTTCAATTATTCATAAAGCGACAGTAATTACCTTATCTGTTTCGGGGAAACAGTATTCGCTGAAACTTTTATTTCATACATTTCCCAATAAAAAAAGAACATTTTATTTGACTTTGAAACAATTCAAGTTAGATAGAATATCCGTTTGATGTTTCATCAAAATGTTAATATTTGATATTACTTCGAATAACAGATTACTATCTATGGTTTCTAAATTGATACGTTTGTTCAGCATTAAAGGAATATTGATTCTGATGTTCAATATTCCTTGATGGCACCGATTCGGTATCGTTCCGATCACTATCAATATCATTACGTATATTATCGACTTTATATCGAAAACGTGTAAACACCGTTGAACAAGTTTCAATATTTTCATCTACGATTAATGATTTTTCCTAAACGATAATCGCGAATGAGTATATATCTTCTAGAATCGAAGTCGGGGAAGAAGGTCGTATCTAAAAGGAATAATATGTTATTAAATAATAAAATTCGAAAATAGAGTATTTAAACTAACAGCAGCCTGGGGCTAAAAGTCTATATAAAATGGAATAAAAAAAAAAGGATACAGATGACGAACAAAATAATTGAAAGCACTGAGAACTGTTAATAACAATGTTCTTTTCATGTAGCAATTTGCGAATGTTTTTTTCATAGAAATGGTTTATAATCATGTTTAAGATTGCGCGAAATTGAATACTGTGTTGAATACTAATGACTAACAAGGGGAGCTACCCAAGTGTTACGCTCACTTATTTATGAAACTTGGCCACCTTATAGAGTTCGTCCAGCTGAGTATTCCGATACCCCGTTCTGGGAGTAGACGGCCAATAGTTTAGGAGATATTAACGATTAAACTTAGTTAGACTTTTATAATAATAATTATTAACAGGTGCAAAACCTATAGCATAGCTTCAATAAGTGGACATAATAATTGGCGACAGCACTTAAAAAGGTAAGGGACGGAAGATTTGAACCGTGTACCTTTGGATTTCCAGGCAAGCGTTTGAATACGGGACTAACCATTTCTATGTGTGAGTGTATTATAATGCAGAATTTAAATTCTAACTAACTTTAATCGTTAATGGCCGTCTACGCCCAGAAGGGGATATCGGAATACTCAGCTGGACGAACTCTATAAAGTGGAAAAGTTTCATAAATAAGTGAGCGTAACACTTGGGTAGCTCCCCTCGTAAATTAACAAAAGAAAAGAATCAAAATTATGAACATAAACCCTTATAACTTCAAGAATATTTTATAACTGTAAAATATAATATTATAATTGTTTCATCTTTATTTTACCTAATAAACAACCATTAGAAAAATGATTCGACATCTCACAATCAGTGCATTAAAATTTGTTTATTGGAAGAAATAAACAACCATCTTAAACGAAAATACCAAGCAACAAATGAAAAGAATTTCAATCGTGATCGGTAACACTGTCAACTGAGGTGACAAGAGTGAACATGGAGTAACTAGTTCAAGAATTAAAATTGAAAAATTGCACTTACTGATCTTTATAAACATTCGACGTGTTTTGTTTGAAAGTGTACAAAAGACTACTGCTAATGAGAAAAGTATTTAAAAAATGTTTAATCTTATTAAAATCCTTATTTATTAAAAAAAATGATCATACCATGTAAGCATAACAAATGTAAATGAAATTTTTGATTGAGATATACTACTTGAGATATATTCTCATATAGTTATGAGAAGGGTTTGATAAAAGAACTGTTATCAGGTAACAAGTGTTTTCATTATTTTGTCCAACCCCTGTACATCGAAATCTTAAACGAGAAAGGGAGTATAACTAATGAGCTCTATTCGTCGTCGTCATTCATCAATATTTCTTTTTTTTTTTGTTTTTAATCTTTTTCTTCCCTTTTATAGAGGACTCGCGAAGCCGTTTCTGCGAACTACACAGTCACAATATGTTTCTCTAAACAACGGTTTGTGCGCTAAGAGAAATGTTTGCCTGTATCACAGACTCTTTTCTTCGATAACGTCGCCTTCGTATGAATGCGTTTTATACACGCAATCGTATAGAATACATTAATTAAATAAATACATAATTTAACACTTAGGCGTGCGATGTAGACAAAGATCTATCTTAGCAAATATCAGTTCCAGCGATAAAAACCGATGCTTCTATGTGCTTGTTGTCGATTTTATTTCTTTTTATTTTTTATTTTTTATTTTTTGTGTGTAAATACTATATTTACATCGAAGGGCGGGGCAGGGGATAGGGAGGAGCGTTTAAACAGTTCCAGTTTCTCTGTTTATAAAATCGATATCAGACGTGATTGCTTCCAGATATTCGCCGTCTTCGATTATTGTTTCGAAACACACCGTTCGAAAGTATTTGACCATTTATAGCGTTTTCATTATCATGAAACATGGAACTTTCAACCTTATTATAAGATTGCATTGGTAAAAAAAAAAAGTGAAATCAAAATTCTTTTTAATGAAGTTGCCCCCGTCTTTATAATACCAATATCAAAAAAATATTACGGTGTTAAACTGAAGATTTGTGGTAGTTTTTCCTTCAATTAAAATTTCCATTTTTGATTTTATTCATTAAGAAACTATAAAAAGAGCATGTGAATATTTTGGATTAATTTTGAAATAATCTATTAACAAGTTTAATAATTTAAATTTAATTTTACTAGTCTTCATATTCAGTTTTTAAACTTCAAATTATTTCTCTAATACACAAATATGATTTCATTAAAAATGAGTGTTTGTTAATAGTAGACAAATACTTTTGGACGGTAATGTGGTTCATGTTCTTCAGGTGTATATTGAATGTTCTTTCTTTTCTCTTCTTTAAATATTAATGTTTCACCAGCACTACAATTTTTCTTATTTATCAGTTGACTAATTAAAAACCTCTTCTAATTTATAGTCATTAAATCGGACGATATAAGCTTCTACGCTATAATTTATCAGTCGTTATCAACACCAGCGAAACAATTTGCTACTCAAAAGAAAGGAACAAACAATTTACAACCAAAAAAATCACAAAACGTTTTCGAAACATCAGACGTGTGTATCTACGTATATCGCTTCGAGCAATACCGGCATTTCCATAACCAACGAAATCCATCATCATCGTTATTATTATCTATGTTAATTGTAATACGATATGTGTCACCCACTTCCACCGTTTCGTACGCTTCGATTAATTCCCGTGTTCTTGGTAATTCATTTAACGAATACATTATCGACAAACTATAACAGGCGAAAGAAAGATAAGAACAAAAAGAGGGAAGGAGGTACCAAACTGAAAAAGAAAAGCAGCACTTAGGGTACTTGCCTGAATCAGCTTCAACATGATATCCAGTTAAAAGCGGCAGATTTGTTTCGTACTCGTTCTCTATTGCATACAAATGTTTCTTAGCTATTATTCATTTTTTTTTTCGTTTTTCTTTTGTTTTTTAAGGATTTGATGGTTATCGGATTTGCGCGTAAGATAAAGCCGATGATCCTAAATTGGCAATATCCATGAACACAAACGAAATCGGCAAACTATCTAGCCTCTCGTGAAAAGGAAACAAAAAGGAAGTTTACGTGGGATTGGGAACTTGTTGCTGAGAACTGTACTCCAACAAGGCTATCGGAAACGTCTTGATGTGCGTTTGCCATTGCGCTGACAGTTGGAAGAATTTTACACCGTACCACTCGGTACCGTCGATGCTCACTGAAGCAGAAGAAGAAAATAACAAATCATTCGTGTAACATTTGCAGTAAATTGTTGTGTTGTTAATTTCACTAATGTTTGTTCTATTGAATTTGCATATAGCATAGATTCATAATAAGTTATTTTACTTTCGTCATACTGTTAAAAAGAAAAAAGAAATTATGAATAGTAACTAGTTATAAAATTACGATCACAAAAAGTAAGATGATTATTAGGGATTCTTCTGTTTATTTAGTCAAATCATCCGTCTTTCGAAGGATGAAAGATTTAAAGATGAATTATATTGAAAATTTTCATTCTGATTTGGTTAAATAAAGAATTTTAGCATTAAAACTACTAACATTTGACGTACTCTTACTATGAAATCGAACCTAAAATAGAATAATAAATAAGCGAATAATGAAGCATAAATTAAAATATCAAAAAAAAATATTACGGTTTAAAATCTGAGACAACAGAACTTTTCACGTGACAATTGGTTTTATACACTCTAGGAGATGTGATTTAATTACCGATTTTTTAAATACTGTTATTACCTCTTAATGGAATGTTGTGAGTTTTTGCAGAACATATAAGTCGCGTCACACCTTCGACCGTTTGACTCTTTGGCTCGTTTTCCTTCTCTTTCTCTTTCTTCTTACCCAGTCTCATTACTGTAAATGAAGAATTACATTTTCAATGTTAACATGACAATTTCTAAAAATTCTTTTCTTTCATACCAATTCAAAAATTCCATCACGATTAAACTGCTTATTTTTTTGGATCTCAAAAATTACTGAATATTCTTTAAACATTCGAAAATAAGGAACAAAGTCGTTGTTCTTAAAATTGTAACTTACACGTAATAGAAAGAAAAAAAATGAAAGAGGACGTGAATCGTGAAAATAAAGGTTAAAACTGTTAGTACATACTTTTCTGTTTCTTTTCCTTGGTAGTGTAATTCATGAACAGATGATGACCGGGAGTTTCTCCCAAAGGTGGAAGTCTTTGAACGTGTAAGGCTCTGAACGCTTGCCTCAACGTGTTCTTGCCTTTTTCACCTTGCGTCTGTTTGCTCCAGTAATCGAGTTGTAACTCAACCGGTTCCCATCCCTCCCTCGATGGTTGACCAACATTGGGACTGCTGGGTGGTGTTAACCTGCCGGGAGGTGGTACAGGTAATCCTGGGGGTGGCAACGAGGGTGGAGAACCGGACATGGTAACGTTACTTTCTTCAAGATCAACCGACGCTGAGGAACTGCTGTCCGGGCATCCCACCCGAACGTCGTTTATGAATGGGATAAATATTTGGCTGCTATCGTCTGTTTCTCTGTAAATTAAATTAACCCTTAACTGGCTGTGTGAATTTTTCGTACCCACACGGTGACGTGCCATCTATGATACTGGTATTTTTTAAGAACGTATAACAAAAAGGGAAATTTTGACAGAATTCTTTAGGATGCGCAGGAGCCACGGCCTAACTCCGAGCTGATTTCAGCAACAGTTACGGAAAACTTAGGAAGCTCCCGAACAAGGATAGATAGATACCTTGTCTCTTCAACGGTGCTGTGACACAGAGGGTGATACAACAATAGCAGGAGGGACGAAGACAGAGTGATAGGCAAGCTGCATGATTTTTTTACCAAACTAAAATTTATTTTTTATTATTTTTTTTTTATTTATTAAATAATTTCATTACGTGTCAGAAATGCAAATCCTCTTAACGATCTATTTGCTTAATTCTACAAATAAAACCTATTAATTGTTTAATTTTATCAATCTTTATGATTCTGATATCCGTGGTTATTACGAAATATTTTACATCATTTGAACAAAATTAAAGTATCACAAGTATCTTGCTAAAGCCTAAAAATACTTTATTTGATTTATCTAAATTATTTTAAATAATGGATCTTCATTTTGTCTGGAATATTTCAAAACGTTAATTAGGACAACTAAACTATAAGAAGAGTAGTATTATCATTATCTGATATTTAATCGAACGGAAATAGGATTTCGTATTTAGTGTTATTGTTATTAAAAGTCGTACCTGTACGTGACCATGGCTTCGGCAATTGGTAGCAGTAAAGTTGTACCAGCCGCTGCCAAATATTCCGATACCCTTGCCGCACCCTCGCTCACCCCACCTCCTTCTCTATCGAGCAATTCCTTCCACTCGTCGCCGAAAAGCATCGAGTATTTCCCGTCTATCGAACCGAGATATTTAGACAACGTATTGGAACCAAGTGGCACGACCAAAAACCTCAGATAACTCTGCCAGTCTGGCGGTCGAAAACTGAGCAGGTCCACATAATGGCGTAGGACCGCGTTTACAAAACTGTCACCACCTGCGATCACCACTTTAACGGGTACCGGCGGTTTTGCGGAACTGTTACAACTGGAAACAGAAGTTTTCTTATGTTTATTAATCCTTTCGCTTCCGGCTGGAAATATTATATTTCTTCAATGGAAATTAGGAAAGGAAAGAGTATATTTTTAGAATTTAAGAAATTTTAAAATATCAAATTTTTACAAAGTAAAGGTTAAAACAATTTAATAATAAATAATTTTGTTCTTCTTATATTTAAAATATAACTCTATATATTTTTCTTATGTATTTTGGCCCACTAAACTGGAAAATCATATTGAGGAAATTTTTTATGGATAGGTTTTCCAGATATGAGTTCTTGGATTTTTTTTTCTTTTTTTTCTGAGATAGGTTCACATTTTAGGTCATATCTCGAGTTAGAAACGTCCGACTGGGTCGCACAAGATATCATATTAAAGGTAATCGAATCTCCAACGATCGCTTCTAACATTATTTTCCAATCGGTTCAGTAGTTTAAGTGTTATGAACCAAAATATATGAGAAACGTCGAATTTTTGGGCTAAAACAAAAATAGCGGAGTTATGAGCAATTGAGTAAAGGTACAAAAATTCAAAACCAATCCACAAACAATTTTTTCAATGCGATTGTCGAATTTAGCGAGCCAAAATACATAGGAAAAATATAGTGGCATTAAATATACAGAAATATTTTTTCATTTTGTAAACCAATGTAATCGGATAGCTGGCTATTCATTGTCATACTGTCGTTCAAGACAGATAACATCCGTATAACACGGTATTCCTACAGTTTATAACACGTTGACTGCCACAGTGAAAACGGACGTGTGTAGTCAGACACGTTAAAATCCTAATTATTAAGAATATAATCAACTAATTTTCAAATTTAACCTTTCAAATCGATAGCTAGCATTATTAGCTTAATGATAACGCTATCCGTGGTTTATTTCGTAATTTCTTTTATTAATTATTTGATTGTAAAAAATTTCGGGTGCCGGTCACCGGTAACCCCCGTGGCAGCCAACGTGTTAAAATTAGGAAAATCCTCTTATAACATTACTGCAAAATCAGGGATTGTATGAAAAAAGTATTTCGTTATAAAAAGTATTAAAAATTACATGAAAGTTATTTCAGTGGAGCAAGAAAGAAAATGTATACCTCTGAAGGTTTATTTTAAAACATATTTCATACGCACGAATCTATTATAATTACAATTAAACTTAAAACTCAATTGTACTAAATGTACGAGCCTGGTTTTGTTGCATGGGGCATTTGTTCGTGTAACGATATTATAAGATAAAGTATCAAAAACGGAAAAAAAATTGTCTATTTAAAATGATGTATAGCACAAATGCGATAACAACTTTTATGTTTGTTACAATCGAGTAGAATAGCCAATTAACATTTGCTTGAACTACGATCCAATACGGTTAATAATTTCAAAGGTTCGTGCGAATCGATTCTAATCGAACTAGCCTGTACCTACGATGTACTTACAATTTTTGTATTCGCGTGACCAAGCACGTGAACGTGGCACGAATGTCCGCCGGGGAAGCGGTTGTCAGGACTCTGTGGTTTCTTTCCTGAAGTCTGGTGGCAAGCACGGCTCCGCCAGGGTCAGCTAATGAGACCAACGCCACCGAGTCTGGCAAACTGTCGTCCGGTAAAACTCGACTTAATTGCTCTACTAAAGCTTTCCTTGGCTAAAACAACACGGGAGCCAGGTTAATACGTCTCCCGTTTGTCGGAGAAGATAAACGTTTCATAGCTAAGATTGACTATTCTCGCAATAAAATACGAAATTACGGATGGATTTGACAAAGTTTAGTGAAATAATTAGGGAAAGAAGTAGAGGGACAAGTAACCTTGTTTGGATCGTGAACGCCACTGCGGTCCAAATGTTTAAATCAAGCATTATTCAATTATTTCAACTCAGCAAATTTTCAAACTGAGCATTAGTTAATTATTTAGCTAAGCATAGTTTAAATATAGCATACTAACACATTGATGTGATATTAAGGTGGGAAAAATTCACGATCCTCACATTTTTATTACTTACAAAAATATTTCTTAATACTCAAAGGATTTTAATTTTTAATCGAATCTGTCATCACTCGAATGAACTGTTTACGATATTTATGATAATTTTATCATTTCCCTACAACAGAATTTGCGTAACTTTGATATAAAATGTCATTCTAAAAATTATTTACAAATTTGTGTAATTTTTTTACTATTTTATCAGGTCTTCATACGTTGCAAAGTAAATTTAATTTTGGAAATCCGAAGAAGGTTTACGTATTATATTATACTAATCAGTTTCTAATTAAACAATGTAACACTATGAATTGTTTTGATTATATTGGACCACGGTCCACAGGTTCAGAAACGCTGTTATATATTAGGAATTTTTAAATAACATGATTGGCTCAGACTAATAGTGGTGTAGTTTCAATTATTAATTTTTAAAGAAAAACAAGTCTTTGTAAAATTAAAAATTATCTTGCACGTGTGTATGTGATGTTTTTATCTTTCTTTTTTTTACCGAAGATTAGGACGTCCCTTATTTTTTGCAAGTTTTCGATTAATTATTATTAATCCATGCCGAAATCAGATTTAAATTTACATGTATGTAAATTACATAATTGTACAAATATGCTTAATGACATACAGAACTTAGTTATTATCATTACTTGAAACACGAAGCTCATAAGAAATAAATTTCTGAAGCAAAAATATGTATCAAAGTACAGAATTATATTTTATATTCTATTAACCAGAATAAAAGTATCTTAATTAAATGCACACATCCAAACACCTTCTGATTTTATTTAGGATTTGGATAAAAATCCATCTGTCTATAATCAATTTGTATATTATTAAATCAATATAATAAAAGAAAAAAAAATTTGCAGTGTAAGCAAAATCGTCCAACAAAATAAATTGCACAGTTAACAAATAAGGGACACCCTATTGAAGATACACCACTCTTATTCTGGATAGCGCATACATGCTCCGAACTTTTGAGCGGCATTGTAGGTGGTTCCATACCTTTTGCGAATAGTGTATTCAAAGGGATCGTATGTACCTCAGAGCTATTCAAGTCGGCGGGCGGCTTTAAATCTACGCTCAGATTGTGTTTTTTCGACTTATTGCTACCCGGTGTGCCTCTGTCGCGAGTAAAAAGTCTGCTCCTTCTGTCCGAGCTCTCGCTTTTATTGTGCTGCTCCGATTTCGGCGGTGAACCGGGCACGTAATTCGGTGGATCGTTCGCTTCGTGATCCGTCCAATTTTCTGGATGCGAATCGCTGTCCGCCCGTCGGGAACTATCATCGCTTTGCCTATCCACGCCGCGTTCTGCAAACGAAATTTCATTACTTCTTCGTCATTGGATAAATACAGATCTGTCCGCGCTAAGCTGTCACAGTCTTATTATTTCTTCATTATGGAACAGCGATGACCAAGTGATGATTTCGAACGACTTTCCTCTACAATCCTTAAGACGAATTTAAACTTTTCATTTTAAATGTGGATCCCGGATGATTCATACACAGTAAAAGGTATGAAGATTTTGTGACTAGTGAACGAAGTAGAATCAGTTTCTACTTCTGATGAATTTATTGAATGATTTACACCCACAAACGAAACAGTGAAACGACAATAAAACGACGTAATCTGCTGAAATAAATGAATGTTCATTTTCACAGTTTAATTTCAATCCTCAGTTTTAGAACGAGGCATTAAACTTAATCATTGAACGAATATAAAATCTCCAGTTTTCATTTTTCACATTCACTGTGAATGATTTATCTGCGACGTACATTCAAAATGAAATAGTGTACATTTGCTTTAAGCATCCAGTAAATATACGGATCGATTGACAAGAAAAGATTCCCATCCTGGAAGTTCTGATTTTAACCGCTTAGATCGTAAAATTTTCGGATAAAACGTTCCATAAATACTTTCTACTCATTTTCGGTTGAAATTCTAAATATTTTTGTGATTGGCGTTTCAAATCTTTTTTACTTTGATAAGTGGTAATAACTGAATAGTACGAAAGAAAATACCATACTTTCGTCGAACGTAATATTATGGGGATGAAAAATTTGTAATTAGTACTCGATAAATACAATCTTACGGAAGTGGGCCTTCAGGTATTAATTGTGATATTGTAGTCGACGATAAATTATGCAGGGAACTATTTTCTTTTATCGGCTGATACTTATTTTAAAGGGATAAAATCATCCCGTAAACTTTGCCGAATTTTACGTTCTTGCAGTATATCCTGTTAACTGTAAGGCAAGGGATAAGAGAAACATCGTTGAGACAGTGACAACGAAAATTGATGTGTACAGTTTATTTTATTTTCATTTCCAGCATTTCCAACCAGCATCCGCCATTCGAGAATTAAAAAACCTGTCAAACTGCAAAGGATAGAAACATATGAAAGTGAAATAAGGAAAAATTCGGCACAGTGTACAGGGTGATTTCAGTTCCTTACATCATAATTAGATACCCTATACTATACAATTCCGCAAAGTTTCATTAAAATCAGAATTTCTCTTTCTTTCTTTCTTTACCTTCTTTTGAGAGTGGAAGGACAAAATATTTAGCGTTACGACAATGTTGCAGCTAGACGAGAGACACTTGGTCATCCTTCCTGTATAAAATACGACGAAAATACAGGGTGTCTTAAAGTTAAGCGATCAAACTTGAGCGGCATGTTCTATAAGTAGAAATAAAAAAAAAAATGTTATGTATACGCAGAGCTGGTACAAATGCTTTGTAAAAAGTTATGACACATATTCATTGAATTATAGTAAGATATACCGTCGAACGTCATAGGTTTTCCTAAGAAAAATTGCAGCGAAGGGAAAGTACCACTCCATTCGTCTTAACTTCAAAAATGAAATTTGCTTCTGGAATGGAAACATAGGTGAGCTCATTTTTAATGTAATGAAACATAATAATCAAGCGTCTGCAGATTTATGTGTATGTAACATTTTTTCTCTATTATTACTTACAAAATATACCGGCAAAGATTGATCATTCAACTTCGGGACACTCTGTATATATTGTTTTATATGACAGTTGTATTATACGAAGGGACAAGTTAATTCGATATGAATTAGATATGTTTTTAAGATCGGGCTAATAACGGGGCTGTTCCAACTTAGCGTGAACATTAATTTGTACATTAATCCATTCGGTCGAAATATATGAAGAAAAAAGAGAAATGCAAGTTTAACCCAGCTGTTATATTATCATCAATGTGATCCAACAATATTAATTTTATTCCATAATTTTGTTCAGTTTGCACATTATTGGAATCACATCTCTTGACTTTGTTCGTATTCATTTATCACATTTATCAAAAAGATTGTTTGCGAACATAACAGATGGGCTCATTTCCATGCTGCTTAAATAAATATTTTAATATTGTCTGAATATTAAATTTAGTGCTGTTTTGTTCATGGAAAGCACAAAATAAATATCGACCAAATGGACTGATGGATCGCACTTTGTTGATCGTAAATTTCAGACCACCTTTGTTATGGATTAATTAGAAGAAAGAATTTAGCGATTGTAATTCAAGAAAAGAATTTAAAAAATGTTTTTGTCCTCAATTTTGTCCAAAATTCTAAGCACTTTATTACCGAAAAATATTACTCATAACTAGCACATCAAAACACTGCAATTTTATAAATACGAGTACGAAGTTTCCTTATTTCAGAACAAATCTTTAATTCCTTTAAAAAATTGATACTTTTCATTTTCTCAACTGAAATACAATGACAATGTCTACAAAAATTTGATTTAATCAATTAAGAAATTTATTCGATCAATTTTCAACTGTGTGCTTCCATTATGTTGACATTTGTATATCTACAACATATTAGTCGTTAATGATGAATGCAATACGACTCCATTTTAACCCTTGGACGACGGACTATGGAGAAAGCTAACAATTTAAATCTACTTTAGAATTAACTTCCGTTATCGCTTTTAAAATTTCAAAGCATTTCTTTGAATACTCTTTCATTCAACATAGGAAGAGTTTGCGCTAAAAAATTAAATTACTTAACAATAGGAATACCGTGATATATGTTTTCTGTGTCTCGGTTTCATACTGTATTTTAAATTTAAAGTGGTCTCGATTTTACGATCGTCAATGTACGCGATAAATCGTGCGATCGACAAAATCTGCATAAAAATAAATAATGAGAACAAGTGATACGCGTATTAAACGCGTTTAATGTAATACACGTTTAATTAATTGCCACACGAAGAACCCGACACACAGGTTGCCCCAAAAAGCGGTTTTTATTAGACTGTTGCATATCAAATGGCAAATATGGAAACACAAAAAGTCAGGCACGATTCAATATCGTAAAAATATCGCAGAATAGCACTCACGTTGCATCAATTTAAAGTTTAAAGTTTGTTAAAAATAACTATATAAACATTTCATAAATACTCTTAATATAAAATAACTAATTCGTTGTTGAAGCAAATAATGAATCCATCAATTTACAACGTTTGACTTCGATATGGTAATTTTAATAAGATGTCATGACAGAAAAGTGTCACAAAACAGCACTTATGCTGTCGTATATCAATTTATAGCTTAAAGTTTGAAGAAAATTATTGGATAAATGTTTCACTAATACTCTTAATACAAAATGACTGGTTGTTGAACAAATAACGAATCAATCACTTTGTAGCTTATAGCGTTGCCAAAATGGTAATAAACTTTTTCATTTGTTCTGCTTTGGAGAATTCATCATTTTCAGATTGTTTGCAACGTTTTCCAAATTTCTTTCCTACCACCTCCAAGGTATTCCAGAAACGGTATATTTTTTATAACAAAGCAATTGAAAAATCCTTTTATAATTTCGAGAGATTAGCGATTGAAATTTCATTATTTCTTTAATATGGACGAAATGTTCACATAATCATTATCACCAAATCTTTAACTTTAAAATGGTATACCATAACTGCTATTTTATATTAACAAATTATGTCAGACTTCGTGTGTTTCAGATCTGACATTTGAAATGGAATTACTTTAAACGCGAATAGACCAAAACTATAGAATATATTTTTGTATAAATAACTTCATTACTTAAGAAAATAGGTTTGGAAACTCTGCTGAATGCCTATACAATAATTAAAATTTGGACAATTTTTTCTTCAAATAACCTATTGTTTTCATTATATTTCTTTAGTAGTTAACTTTTCGAACACACCTTTCTGATGAACCTACTTCTAAAAGAAATGTATTCTATAATTTCGATCCATTTTCTCCCTAAAACCCAAACACTCGTAATGTTCATGACTGACAAAGAGTTTATTAATAAATCATTCTTCTCACGAAGTTATTAACTAGAAATAAAATTTGTGGTACTATTTAATAAATTAAAAGAAAATCCTGAAAAGGTTTATAAATGTTTATACCGAAGATACTGAATAATGTTTGCGTTCTAGGGTTCCCGAAAAAATGTAACACCCTGTATAGAAACCGAAGAATATATAGAAATGAAAAAAAAAAAAAGTATTACATCAAAGGTACCACGAATTTGCGCACAAAATGCATGGCAACAGGCGATCGTGATCGACAGTCGAGTGTGTCATTTATCGGAAAGAAAAATTTGCAATCAAATGGTGTCACACCGTTAATCAATATAGCACGAAAGATTAGTAAGAACAGATATAAAAATTCGTAAGTATAAAAAGAGATACGTACGTACGAGTAGATAGAGAGAGGCAGAAAGAGATAGGCCAGCGGACAGGATTTTGGAGTTACGATTTTTTTTTCTTTTTCGTTTCTTTTTTTATTCATTTTAGTACTACGCACGAAAAGCCATAAAGAGGCACACAGACAACAATGAAGAAATATATTATGGATTATGGAATACAAAATTAGCACATTCGGCCTCCTTGTAATCATATTCATTAACCCTTTCGTTATTGATTAAGAGGTTCTGGTAATGTTAATTCAAATTGAACTTTTTGCTTTATTTTACTTTCACATTTTTTACTAATATCCTAAATAGTATTTTTTATTATGGTAAAGTTTCTTGTTTAATCCTTTATAGGTGGCTGGAAAGTATATTTACCGCTTAATCTTTTAGTCAATATTGTACTAATATGATATAGTATACTATATTAATTATATTGCAAATTATTTTTTATCTGCACTATGGTATTGCCTTATAAAGGATTAAAAATTTGTGTATTTAATTTGAATAACGTTGCATTCTTTCTGAGTCTGATTCACATCTGATGCAAGCTTCGCCAGCTGAAGGTTAAAATCAAATTATAGTGACTTCGAGTTGTTCGTTATAAATAAACGAACAATTAACAAAGAAAAGAATGGAACAGAACAGAAGGAAATGAATAAAGCAGATTGAATTTATTAAATCAAAATCTATACTGAGAAAATAAATAATCATGATAAAAATAATAAATCAAATAATTTATTAGGACATTCCATAAACAACGTCGTAATACTCTATATGCATAAAATAATTTTATATATGAAAAAGCAGATTATCCTATGGCTGCAGTAATTTTTGCAGTCAAAAACTTAACAGAATATGAAAGGTAACAAAATGTAACAAATAAAATAAACATAAAAAATAAAATTAAATTTAGTAATCATTTAGGTCACTATTAGTATCGATAGCTTTTCATTTTTAGTACGATTTCTGAATAAAAATTACGAAATTTAGCAGGAGTATTTAGGTTTGGGTTTAGTTTTAACATGAAATTGATAACATTTACAAACTGGAGTGATACTTGTTTTAAGCGATACTTTACACTTTCTAACAGTCCTTTTTAAATGTATTAAAGTTAAAAAAAATTGGGACACCGATCAAATTGTTCGATAATTACCATTTTGTTTTATTCACCATTTTTATTCGAAGATTATTCGTCAGAATAAGTTTTCATTGAATTAAAATTTAAAAAGTGTATCATTTGGTCGTTTGTTAAACAGGAAAATTTTATTTGGTGTATTTTTCCTTTGAACGAAGTGATTACAAGAAGATGGAATGTGCTAATACCTTTTTATTATCGACCGTAGCAACGGGATATGTTTGTTTTCTCTGTATGAGATCGAAAACGAACGCTCTGTTCGCTTACACGATATCGCAGAAGCGATAATGATAATAATAAAAAAAAAAAGAGTGGCTACAAAGAAATCAGATACCAAATAAATGTTTATTTTCATCGCAGCTTATACACGTATATCATCAATTTTACATGTTTAACACGGATCTACCAATCTACGTGGTGCTTTGCTCGTAACACTTTATCAATAAATCACGCTAATTTTTGGCCAAATTAAGCGTTATCACTTGTCATGAATTGCACAAAAATAGATGGAATGTCAATAATGAAAATAATAAATATCCTATTATATTATTCTATCGTAATAATTAAATTATTCTATTATACAATTATATTTTTTTGTATTTAAAGGACTTTTGAAATTCACAATTATTCGTATGCACATTAACGATCCCTTAAACATTAAGCAGACTTATGTAATATTAGTATTTTAGTGCTGTAGAGAAAGATATACAAAAATCTAAACTACATCAATGAATGTTTTTACTTGAAGAACAAAACAATTTTATCGCGGACAGTGTGCAGAAAAATTATTGCAAAAACTAATCAAGCAACATAGTAGTTAGTATCGATAAAAAAAAAAGTGATATAGATATTTTACTATCTTTCTGACACCATTTCTAGTGCATTATTGATTGGTTGTTCCCGTTGTTACATAAAGTAACAAACCACTGTGTTAATGATTTTCACATCTGTCTTTGATTTTATGTGGAATTTAATCGAAGTCCTAAAACTTGTCTAAGTCCTCAATATTTTGGTATTATGTTGTTCAACCAACAAATACAATTTTAATATGTTACACGATATTTTTTATCAGAAATCCGCGTCTCTATGATTTGCATTAAACATTTTTAGAAAATTCGAATATTGTATGCGAACAATAAATACTCGTCACTATAAGACAAAGGAATAGAAAATTGAATTTCTAATTCATCTTTGAATTTGTTATCGATAACGTGTTAAGAGTGTCATGCAAGAAAAATAGAAGCAAACTACCCTCTGCTTAAAAAACTAACAAGACAAACTTAAAGAGCAACCCTTGAATAACATGATCATGATCTGTTTGGCGATAAGAAAGAATTTTATATAATATTATAAGAAATTGCAGAAAGAAAATGAGTAGGAAAAACATTTGAATTTACAACAAAAATTTAATATGTTACAGAAGTGCAGTGTTCATCGAACAATTGTTAACAAAAATCATCATGCCACTCGTCCCAATGTTCTTTTCCTTTTTTTTAAGGGTTGTTATCCTACTTCGATTATCCTTGCATACGTCGCTCAAGTCCAGTGTGTTGTAATACAAAAATCATTGGAAAAAAGTTTGTGCAGTTTTTCTATCAGAAATAAAATCAAGTTTATTTGTAAAAAAAATTGTCTTTCGAGTGAGTTACTTCGTAACTCAAAATTAGAAATTTACACATACATGGTTTTTGTCATATAGACTCGATATAATGCCAATACTACTTCCCTGACATAGCAAAAAAATAACTTTTTTGTTTTTTGCAAATAACACTTCAAGAACTTAAGACTTCTACATTAATGGAATGTGCAAAATGCAAACTGATTTTTGTAAGAAAAAAAAAACTGAATGGCAACAATATGCATTTAAGGGTTAAAAAATGTTAAAGAAGTTCTGAAAATAAAATAATGGTTATTTCACACTTGTGATACTTGAATTTCCAAAGAAATCTATTCCTTAAACCTTTGCACTCGAAGCGTTTTTGTATATAATTACGTCAAGATTTATTTTCCAATAAAGCTTCCAAAATCCAAAAGCATTATTTTAGAAGAAAACTGTTACGAATGCTCGAGAATCGATTTATTTTTACTTCTCTCGCTAATTTCCTGTATTCTAACGTAAATTAAACTTAAATTTTACAGTTTGAAATACTTACTCGAGTGCAAAGGATTAATTTAACCGGAAATCCTCATAGTAGGTACTTAAAATTCTAAGTGATGAAAATAATGCAATAATGAGAAAATAACGAATAAAACTTGTTAAAAATGAAACTATTACCGAATGAAATTTTCAATAGCTTCAACGTGGTAGTCAGTGTTAAACAAAATTATAATTACAAACAGTTCGTATTACTTGAATTTCGTTTACAAATCTGCACAAACTTTTTCCAGTACTATATTTATCAATATCATACTTACAACGAAACATTGGAACATCGAATCAAACCGAAAGATCATTGCAAATAACGCTCTACCATGACGCTACAGGTATCTAATTACCGAGTCATTTTGATTTTCAAGAAACAGCAAGCTTCTGCCGATTAGCAGATGTCAATCATGCGGTGGAATTCCTTCTCCAATCTATAAAATTTGGTACACCGGAATGTATGTATTTCGATCTCTTTCTCTGGCTAAACTATTTTATGTGGATAGTTCAAATTATTTATCTTTTAATGTTTTTCTATTTTTCCCTAATTATTTCTGTAGTATACTGCAGCTCATTAAAGAGAGAATATATAATTTGCATCTTTGGATATCTTGTTAGGTATTTTTCTTTTTGATAGGCAATGCTTGGAATAATACAGATTTTGAAAATATAATCGAGTTTTCATTTCACACTGTCCAAGCATGATTGAGTCTTGACTTTCTAGTTGCTATATACATAGATATGCAGTTGATTTTTTACATTATATTGTTTGAAGAATAAATTGTTTATGTTATACAGTTGCGTGATAAAACTGCTTGTATTATTTCTGCGTACCAGACTTATTTGGAAAAAATTCTGATCATTTACGTTTCAATAATTCTTCACATAATTTTTAATTATTTCCAATATCACAATATCTTATTTATGTTCATCAAATAATTCAACTTCCAAGCACTGCTCAAATATGTATCCAAAACATATTACTTAATTCCAAACTTGGAAATTTCGATTAAGCACAGAAATTTCGTTAACCCTTTCGGTACTAAAAGCGATTATAATTGTTCGCTACAAAATTAAGTTTTGGAATAGTAAGCATAGGATGGAAATTTCTTTGAGTGACAATTAAACATGAAAATTTCTGCGTGAAAAACATATTAAATTTTACAAACTTGTTAAATATATTTGTACAAGGTGAAGCATATAAAAAGCGTGATAATTTTATTTAATTTCATTTTTGCCGTGACAACGCTAAAAAAAAACTCAACACCGTGAGATATTTCACATTTAAAAGTAAAATATTTTATATCAAGAATTAGAAACACTTTATAAATTATGAATTTTTTTAAATATTATACCTTAATATTTGTTTATACGGGATGTTTTGAAAGGTAAAACAAAAATATGGTTTCGTAAAACTGGAATTACGTTTTTTTATGCTGATCCTTTTTTGAAACATTCTGCATAAAAAATATTTAAATAAAATGTCAAAGAAATCAACAATATTCATGAGGGGTATGTCAATCTCAAAAAGGAGATATATTGCATTAAAAATTGTTAATATCTCGCGTATACTTTAAATTCTTTTTGAAGCAGAATACTTCAAAGAATCGGTCTGTGTAAAAAAACGTGTAATCTATTTATTACACAAAATTTTTGGACATTTTCGAGTTCAAAGCGTGATTACTTAAAATATATAAATTTTTCCTAACAACGTTCATAATATTCAATTATCACACTTTACGTACCTCGCCTTGTACATTAAATTAGGCCAATTATCACTCTGAGCACCGTGTCACCCACATTTAAGTTGACATATGAATTATCATAAGAGTCCGTCATCTATTTTAACGAGAAAGACCTTAATTAACCAATTACTTTTACAGGTAATTTTGGTGAATATTTGGAAGTTTATGCAATAAAAAAGATTAAATATCATAAAACAGATATATCGAGTTGTTCGGTATGAAACTTGACAAACAGAAAACAAACTTCTTTTTTAACAAATACAAGTCATTTAGTTTCCTGTATTTTCTATGCACTTTTATCATTAATTTTAACAGTGAGTATTTTGATTACACCACTGCTGTAGAAATAATAAATATCAAAGTTTGCGACTAACCATTTGCCAAGTTTCACACTTAATGACCCAACACTAAATTTATGGGAAATGAAATTTTAGCATGACATTCAATGTGTTAATACTTTGATGGCCACACAATAAATCACCAACAGAATTATATTTAAAAATTTTAGTTCGCGTACGCTGTAAAATTACTAATTTTCGACGTGTTGAAAGTATCGTATCAAAAATTATCTTCTATTTTTAATCTAATACCTCCGTTTGCTAATTCGACCTACTAATATAATAGCAATAATATTTGTAAACGATAGAAACATTTAATATCCCTCTAATATTTGATAAGGTGAATACAAATTAGACAGGGTATATTATCCGTTAAAATATTAGTATACATAAATATGATGGCGTTTCCCGACAGATACGACCGTAACGAAAGGGTTAAAAAAAAAAAAGAAGAAGAAAATCGATAACATGCTAGAGATTCGCGTAGCCATGCTTTGCTTGGTGAATAAGCGTAGTCCTCGAAACGGTCCGGATTTAATTTATCCATAGAAATCGCGGACGCTCAGGTGTGTCTTTACATACCTGGTGTAGTGTGTCCGATACGGTGTTTCTCTTTAGCTGGCTGACCTGAGCTCTGTTGACCTACGGCTGTCGTAGGATTGCTTCCGGTCTCCTCGTTGGTTACTACTACCGAATCGTAACATGCAACAATGCAAAGCCAATCCACCAGACTTTCACTTAGTTTAACATTTCGAGTGCCGTGCCACCCGTATCTGGGTGACGCATAAATCTTCATAACGATTTAATGGAAATGATCTTACGAAGTTAGCCAATTAAAAATCAATTATTGTTAAACGCTTGAAAATTCGTCCAATAGAAGAAAAATGACTAACTGGAACGATTTACATGGCACCCAAAGTGTTAAACAATTTTCAGCCCGATTGTAGGCAACGAAACGTTTATATTCATATTTTATTTAATGATCTGATTTCTTCTGTCGAATATTATTCGATACACTTGCCCCAAGTGAATCGTGGTGAATAGCGTTAAAATAGGACTTGGAACGATTACAATGCGAATGTTTCATGAATTAATACGTTGACTGTCACCTTACCCATGTTTGCATGACACATGAATCTCTACAAGATTCCGGTTGATCGATGTACGTTCTTATTTGCTCAATTAGAAATAATTCTATTAACACGTTGAGCGCGACGTCGGTCCCTGGGGACTGACAATGAACTTTCCGTTCAGCCGGCGTCAGTCCCTGAGGACTTACAGTGGACTTTTCGGTTGGAAATTTCCAAATATTTCCAAATTTCGAATTTTCAAATCTCAAATTTCTAAATTTCAAGTTTCCAACTTTCCAAATCTCAAATTTCTAAATTTTATATTTCCGAATTTCGAACTTTCAAATTTCAAATTTCCAACTTTCCAAATCTCAAATTTCTAAATTTTAAATTTCCAAATTTCGAACTTTCAAATCTCCAAATTTCCAAATATCAGATTTCTAAATTTTCATTTCCAAAGGTCCAAATTTCGAACTTTCAAATCTCAATTTTCCAAATTCCCAACTATCAGATTTCTAAATTTTAAGTTTTCAAAGTTCCAAATTTCGAACATTCAAATCTCAAATCGCTAAATTTCCTAAATTTCCAAATACCAAATTCCTACATTTTAAATTCCCAAAGTTCAAACCTTTCGTATGGACGGCGCGGCGTCGCGTCGGTGCGTAGGACTGGCAGTGTCAATGTTAAAAAATAAATGTTGTACTACAAATGAAATTAAAAAAAATGTTCTGATGTTAAATACGGGGAATCCCCAAATATAATTCACAGTATTTAATAGGTTAATGTGACAGTCAAGGTGTTAAAACTCAAAATTTCTACTTTTGGAATGATTTCTAAGAAACGAGGGACTTTTCTGTATGAAAAGGACGAAGCAGTATGTATAAAAAGGATGTTGAAAATTATAAACAACCGTAATATAATATCGATAAGTATGGATGAATCATGAACGAAAAAACGAGATCAATACACTTTTTACAAACCAGTTGGAGTTTCATCATTTTTCTACAGGTTTGGTTTAGTTAGATACATAACTAAACTTTTAGTTAAAAGGAATATTGTTACTTTAAATATGTACAACTTTGTTTTTTGACCGTTTGAAAGTGTGAAAATTGCATCAAATAATATATTCATACAATATAATCTTATATTTGAAAACAAATATATTTTATTTCTGGCCGATCAATACTTCCTTCTTTACAAAGAAGTTCTGTTTTCCTGAAATCACCGATAAATACAGTTTCCGGGCAGTGGATTAATTATGTTTTACACTCAAATTCGCTTTAGAGATTTACTTGTCATTTGATGTAATTTACATTATTTCGAGTGTTCAAAAAGTAATGTTAGACAGATTTAAATATAAGTATTCATTTTGAATAACCCTGTAGATGATCGAAAAAAAATTGATTACTTAATTTTTCTACGATTAATCTTATTGATTCGTCGATTCTTTTTTTTCTCCTTGCAAATTTACTAGAGCGAGTGTAAGTTTTATATAGATTTGTAAAAAGTGTCAATTTCAATCACAAATGTAACGAATTATGAAATATAACCCTTAACCCTTTAACGCGTGAGAAATATACCCTTGTATATTATACCCTGAATGCAACTATAATAAAGTGATGAATAAATTGTAGTTAACACACACATGTAGTCGCGCCTTTTTTTTTTCCTTAAAATGAACAGTTTACAATAATTATTGCCAAATATGCAATGTTGTATCCTGTATTATATCCTATTGCGGCAACACAGCAATTTAAATTTATAGAAAAGAATTATAGAGGTTAATGTTGTAAAAACACTGATTTTGATCCTAAGGGAATATTGCGTAAATTTATAAAAAAATTATGGCTATTGATTATTAAAATAAATGAATAAATATATTGATAAAATGAAGAAAATCAAACCCCACATAATTACTATATAATTAAATCTATCAAAATCAAGTGCATACCATAATTATCGATAGCGGTAAAATTGTGAGGAAAAACAACGTATAAATTTGTATTGATGATAATAAAATTAATATTAAAATTAATTTTCTACCGGAGTAACGTCCAACCTTGCATCATTTAACAACAATAGAACAATTACAACATTTAAATTAAAGAAATTGTCCTGAGTTTACGAAACAAAAAGTGCGTTAAAGGGTTAAAGATCGAAGATCCGTATTGGAATCTAAACTCTGAGGTGGAGTCCATAAAATACCTGATAACTATAATTATTTATACATACATAAAATAAAGTTAAAAAGTTAACAACACGTACAAACATTCCTACACTAACACTTTGATAGCTGCGCATTTCAGAAAATCCCGAATCTTTTAGATTTTATTTCATCTTGATCAATTGTAATTTCTAAATACAATAAACAAAGACGTAAAAAGTTCGTGACACTGGCAATCAAAATGTTAGTTCTACGAAGAAAAAAAAAAGACATAAAATCATCAGATTCTTTAAAACAAAAGACGAATAAAGAAAACTTGATAGAAGTAATAGACGAGACTCGACCTCAGTATTTATGGGATAAAAATGCCGATATTGAATGAGGCGATGGTACTTCCTTACCGTGTAACCTACACATCATAGATGGGATACTTAGGTCGATTTTATGTCTTTACACATTTTTTTCGTTCCACTCAACGTTACACGTACAACCTTACTGTACGAAGCGTCATAGATACTCTATCGGCTAATCGAGAATCAAGTATCAAAAAATTCTACGATATACTCAGACACGTTTACAACGGAAGCGATGACTTACCGGAATGGGGAGGCGCGAGAAGCGATCTACTAGAGCTGAAGAAAGGTCGTAAGGATGGTTTAGGTGTGCTACTGACGGACATGGTGTCCAATTCTGGACCACTATCGGACAAATCTTCGAGCTCGTCGAACAATTCCTCGATCTCCATGTCTCCGCCTTTAACAAATCCAGCGTACTGTGTTAACGACTCTATAAAATTAACAAAAGCGTCCGTCAAACATTCGAACACAGCGGTTTTTTTTCTTTTCGCACGCGATCACGAACGATTTACCTGAAAGCTTCTGACCGATCTCCTCCTGATCCTGATCCAGATCCTCGGACACTCTGAACCGTCGTTTCAGAAGGGCTATAAACTTTTGCTTCAGATTTCTCTGCTGTAACATGTAAAGAGCCCGTTGGCTTATGAATTACGAAAGTTTGATTAATCCTCGAATAAAAAATGGGTTAATTTGATTCCTCGGTTGGCACACTAGATCCGCCAATACCTTGTTATAGTGTTTCGACTCAAACTATTTATAGTAGACATTTGTTAATTTCGGTTGTTTTTCTAAAACTAATAATCGTGCGTGGAAATATTGCTCTCTCTAGCATTGGAAAAAGTCTCATGTATTTTTTTTCTTCTAATACATACTTTTTTAAACTGGATAGGGTTCATTTGATTTAATGTGTCAAATATGTAATTATATGGAAGTGTGCCAACCAAAAGTTAGCACTTTGACTGTCATTAGAATGCGAACTGCAACATTGAAATTGCTGAAAATTTCATTAGGTGGAATCTTAACATATTTGTGCAATATTTTATTATTTCTATTATTCGTAATTTCAAACACCTAGCATTAATATTCGAGAATTAAATAAGTGAAAGAATTTTTAATGATATGAATGACGGATCTCTATAGAAAAATTCAAGCGTTATTTACACAGGGATGACACAGTAATCAAAGTATTAAAAATATAATTTTAAATAATACTACTACTATATACATCTATATAAATAAAAAAATGTAAATGTTCGTTTGTTCAAAATCTTGAATCTCCGAAAGCTCTTCACCGATTGCTTTGAAATTTTGATACAACGTTGCATCCGAATACGCGCGTGTTTTTATATACCTACTATTGTATAGATGTCACACCTGTGATAGGTAAAAAAAAATATTGTATACCCACGATCATTGAGAAATTAAACACATTAGAAACGTGCGCTGTATCTTTTCTTTCTTTTCAATTTAACCAGACTGAACCACAGCAACGCGTGGCCGGGTACAGCTAATTAGTACTACATGGTGGCTAATTGAGATTTTAAATTAAAAGGTTTAATTATCATATCGTTACTTTAAAATCCGCATTGCTAATATTTTTTAACACAATTTTTTAATGACTACTATATTGTTAACATAAAAATGTTTCATTTATGTATCTTTTAAGAAAGTTAAACTGGAGCCAGATTTGAAATGATCAGAAAAATATTCACCGTGCAAATAAAAGGAAACCTTGCAGAAACATTTTCAACTTATTTTCTAGAATAGAATCAGCATTGTATCCTGTACAGATAATTCGATTTGACTAATCGGATCAAGCCTATCCCCGTCTTTCATTCCGAATACAATTCTGTAGACATTCGTTTCGATCAGTGAGGTTGCCATCCACCTAACTAAATAAACGGGGCGAGGGAACTTCGTTCACGCAGGTCGATCGAGGAACGTATTTTCCGCGAACAAAACTTCGTGGTTCGATGTAATTTGAAGAATGGGCTTAACAATGCTGAACTACAACAATTTGAAAGGGATTAACGATGCAGAACTTCGGTAATTTTGGCTTAAGTGCCACCACTTCGAAACTTTAGATTAGGGGTAGTTTATCCCCTTATAAGGGTGATTGACGGCAACAACAATATTATCCATATTATAAGTTATATTGCAAATTAACCCTAGAAAACACATGTTGGACTTTAAAAGTCTATGGTATTGTGCTACATGATATAAAACTTTCATGTCTCTTGGAACTTCCTAACTTTGCGAATAGTATGCATTCCAATATTTGTTGCAATTGTGGGTCAATCAGTGTAACCAAAAAGAAAGAGAAGGTAATTCTGTCAAGTCTGGAGTGTGTGGGTTATAATATTTTTTACATTAATAATAGGAACTTCTGTACCTCGGTTTAGAAACTTTGAGAGGTAATTTCGTTCCCTAAATATTAAATCGTCCCATAAATTCGTGCCACCTTCACTCTGACGTATAAAGTTAAAATATTAAAACCTTGAATAGCGTTAATATCAAATTAATAATGCAAGGTATAAACTCAAAACTTAAATTTGAAAATCAATGAATCGTATCTTTAATTTCTACACCGGTCCGTTTCTACTGTAACATTCAAGGTATTCCACAAAAAGTTCGACACTGTTCCACGACGTGTCGCACTAAACTAGACGAAGTCGTAAATTCGATGAAAATTTAATTGGAAGGGATAATTCTGCCTCAACAAAGCAAGGAAATATGCGACATTGAAATGGTCAGTGCTGTAATTTGTTCCACGCACCCTGGCATTAGCCGGAATTTTCGCTCGGCTCTTCCGCCTGTGCATCTCGAGAGTTGGCTCGCTGTCGCTGCCTTCTGCCTCGCCCTCCGAGCTGAATTCCTCCTCCTCGTCGCTGTACTCCGGGCAAAGCCTTTCGTTCGGGTCGTTCATCAGTCTTTTGTCCTGGTCGACCGGCTGAGAGGTCAGCGCTACCACGCTCACACGAGCTAACGCGACCGAATGACCACCGTACTTCTCAGCCTTGTCCGACACTAATTCTAGTTCCAGGTCCATCTGCTTCTGTAATACCTGTGGATACATCGCACGATTTCGAACCTAATCAACCCTTTAACTTTACATTAGGTATATAAATAAATTTCCGTTTTGATATCTTTAAACGTGGCAATGGAAATAACGATTCATCTTATAAAGTGATAAAGTTATCGACCCATCTTTCGGGTTTCTCGTCATTTTGAAATGGTATATTAGAGATACCATGCTGGATTGACCGAAAGAGGTATAAATCACATAATTCGATATTCGAAAAGTATGCGGGGCGAGACGAGACTTTTCATTTAGAATTAAATGGTTTCTTTCCCTTCAACAATGTTTGGCCCTGCATTATACTGCAAAACGACTCTCCGTCACTTTGTAACATAATTTGTGTCTGGGATTAAGGATTGTTAAACGAAAATTAAGAATTGACTTTTGTGTTTAGTCGCCATCTTGGTCTTTCACCTTTAAATACAAAAGATAATTCTAGGATAAAGACGGTACACATTTTGGTACCATTTACGGTCGTTGGTCAAAGGGTAAAACGGCTCTTCTCGTGTAAATCGATCGACTTACTTGAGCCATGTTGATGACACCCTCGGCAAGGGTCTTGTATCCGAGCATCGTACGATTTTTATATCGTTTTCTCCTTTGCAACAATATCAAAAGCTTGTTCCCGTCCCTCTTGAGAAAATGGGGATACTGTAGGGCAAATTGAAGCTCCAGTTCTGTATCCAGCATGCCGCTGGTCGGTATGGCCATCTCGTTCGAACGTAAAGTCCTCTTCGAGCTTTGCATCTTCACGGCTATGCTGATGGAAGTTAAATCGGAGCCTAATGGCCGTAGAATTACCAGTCGAGTTAGGGTCAAAGAGCACAACCTGGAACATAAAAAGAAACCATCCAATTTAGATATTTCCGATAACCGACGAATTATAGTTAGAAGAAACGTTTTCGAAGGAGAATGATGGAAAATGATTAATTTTAAGACTCAATGGGAAAAGACAATATTGAATGAAAACCTCGAATAAGGTTCTAAAGCATACTTGACACATTTAGAGAAGAACGATTTTGAAAATTACGCGGTATTTAGCAAATTATAACGAGGCTATGATTTAAGGTCATTTTGTGATAGCTAGCGTATGCAAATGGTGGTTCAAGGCTGAATAAAATTTCTATCGAAAACTGAAAGAGGGTCCATCGGAATGACAAGGTTGATCACAGTTTAGAAACAATCGAGGACGAGCCCGGTACTAAAACAAGGCTAAACTGAAGCTCAAAGCAAAAATGTTGGCATAATGGTATATCGATCAGGTCATACGTAGGTAGACAGTGATAATAATCATGTCCGTTTAAAGACGTCACTACGATGTCGTGCCGTATGAAATATGGATTCATCCTACATATGACGTGCAATCTTTCTGCTATCTTCGTCATCGGGAACACGTTATCCGTTACTAGTTACCATTTGACTCGAACGAACACGCAGCGGCATGGAAGGTCAGTTTTTAATTGCTCAACTCGCGAGGAGGATAAAGCTGAAACAAAAGGGTAAACGATTTCGCATTTCCTTCAAACTTGAAACGAAGCTGACCTACTTTGTAACCGAGGGAGAAATTAAACGCGAATACTTCTTTCCTTGGAAAAAAATTGGGGAACGAAAAGTTATCGTTTAATTACTGGACTGTTATATTCGACCCTTTGGTTACGACCAATCTTTGTAATCAAAAACGCACGTACGGTTTTATATTAAATTATTCAATTTGAATTTTTTCAGTTCGAAGAGTAAACGCTTACAAGAAAAGAAAATCATATTTACGTTGAAAATATAATATATGGAGGTTTTTTAGTTCATAAGAATGTAATATTTAGAAGTTTCTGATTTTCTAAAACTATGATATTTCTGTTCTTAATTTTTCTATTGAAAAATATAATATTTTTAGCCAGAGGGTTAATATACAAATGCAAACAAGAATTAGTGAAATACCTGTGGATTTAAATGAAATATCAAATAATAGCAAATTGTTCACAAAGGTAACATTTCTGTTCGGATAATAATTTTTTATTATAGTGTGTACTGCAAACTTCGAAATTTAAAAACTCTAAAGAAGTACATTTTTTATATCTTAACTTTATGTTATTTTGTATTATGAAATGTTTATTATGGTACACTCAATAATATTAAATCTAATACATGGGATAAAAGGCACTACAGAAGTTAATTCATTTTGTTTATTATCGATTCTTAAAAATAGAATTTTGTTGAAAGAATATAAATGGAAAAAAGTGAATATCTGACACAATTTATAATGAGATTTCTATCGAGAATTAAAAATGTGTGAAATGTCACATTATGTTAAAAACATAATAACAATCGAAGAAAGGTATCTTTAAATATAGTCGAATTTATATCCATAAATAAGTACACACAATTACTTGGCAATTATTCTTAATAATCTTCTTCTGTTAAAATGCTTTATCCACTTTATTTTGAAAGATGGTAATTTTAACTAAAGATTTTTAAATACATTTAAATATTTTGAACAATTTATTCACGAATAAAATTATTCATAAATTGTATAAATAACGAAACTTATATAATTTTATAAATAGAAAGCATCGTTAATTTCAATGATGAACATTTCTAAACAAAAACTATTATATCGTCCAATCAGTTCACAACATTTGAACTTAACTAATCACATTGCGAAAAAAATCCTTTTGATCCAAAAATCTATGATTTTAACTTGAAATGAAAAATATGAAAAAAAGATATTGCAGAGAAAGGTAGTAGTCATGCAACAACATAACGTTGAATGTAAGCTGAATCGCAATCTACAAACATTTTATTTTGAACCCTAATAATTTTTTCCTGACCCAAGGGTAAAAAGTATTATCTGTGCAGATAAAATAATCATCGGTACGCGGTTAACGACAAAAGGAAATGTACATCGCCATAAAACGTATATTTAGAACGGAAAAATGGCATCGTTCGTTCAGACGTAATCTTTATAACTACAAAGTGCAGACGTCCAATCGATATTCCGTTTCTTGATTTACCATTTGTATACTTCCTTGATATTTTCTTGCATATTATGCAGATATTTTATCGTTTTTATTTCTATCGTAATTTTATACAACTAACTTTCAAAGTTTCGACAATCTACTTACAATTTAGTTACTGGTATATATAAATTGAAATTTTAATTTCTGAAATAGAAGTAATACAGAATTGATGATACCGTTGTGCAATGTGAACACCTAGTAATATTGTATGATGAATACCACCCCCTCTCCACGCACACATACACAAAAAGAAATCAGATGAAAACAGAAGATAATTTTTCATTTATTGAAATATAATTTTGTCGTTATCCTTTGAGTTAGGGGCAGTTTATATAAAGTTATGAATTTGAAATGTCGAGATTAAAAATAATCTCAAAATAAAATAATGTGTTTAAAAATAATATGTTATACAATTTTAATAATACCTAGTTCGTCTGTTTTTTTTTAGTAAATTTAATTTCTATATATATGCTTGAATTAAATTTGATTCAATATTCTGAATTAATTATTATGATGTAATTATAATTTAAACAATTTATAATTTGTAATATAGTAATTTAAAAAAGTAATATTCAAATGATAATTAAATAGATAATATAAAATTCTGTAAATTTATTGCATAAAAATCTTAATTAAAAATCGCGTAAATTGTACTTATGATCTGAGCGAAAGAACGACAAACTTTAGAATTTTTATGGAATTTAATTTAAAAAGGATTTTATCAAACAATAAAGAAATAGAAAGTTGAATATAGTACATTTGCATAAAATAATTACCTAGTACTTCAATATCCATTTTCATCCCCGAAGCTTCTTATTTCTTTTTAACGAATTTATTTCATTAACCCATTTTCTATAATATCACTGCTTCGTATTCATTATTTTAACTTTTCTATTCATCTATCGAAATGAAAATGTGGATTTCCCTTAAAACCAAGGTAACTTCGACCAAGATAAAATTACCGTGTCAAAATGAAAAATAAGAGTATCATTCTTCGGTACCAGACAAATCCCTCGAATACCTTAAGAAATTCCCCAGCAGAACGATTTATTTGCATCTCTCTCTGTGAGGGATTTTACACCAATCAAAAGCACAGCCACAATCTTCGCTTTCAAAAGGTACAGAAATAGCTCGAGATATTACTAAACACGTCAAAGGCGTTTCAAAAAGTGTATTTTGCACCGGATCGCAACTTCAAACGAAACAGGCAGTGTGAACGACGAAAACCATAGGAAACAGAAAGGCGATTATCCCGTGGAATCCCCATCGTTACACGTTAGGGGAATACAAGGTAGTTATTTTTATTTATGGAAAGCCTCTCCGGTTCGGGGGCGAACGTTAAATATAATTCCGCAGGGTTACAACTACAGGTGGTGTTTCTGGTCGATTGTAAATCTTCGCTTAACACGAACACCGTTTCTCAACTTACACGACTACCTATTTGAATTTTACCACTGCCTCTAATTACTGCTGAGAATTTCAAACACCGATTTACCGACGTGCCAATTAATTTCACGACCTTCGCACGTTTCGTCCGAAAGGTATTCGATTCAACGATACACTTAAGGTCTTTGGGTCACAAACAATCCGAATAAGCAAAATTCGTTATATTCCCCGATTCTTTAATCCAAATATAATTAGATTGGGTGCGTTATATTCGATAGAAGGCATATAAATTCAAAATATAAATTTGCTCCTCATTACTACCTGTTTGTCCATTGATAATTCCCTATCTGACAAAAGTCCAAATTCTTCGAAATTATAATTTCAAAGTATTTCACTGTGATGATTTATTTTCATCATATATTGTTTTTTATTTATGTATGATCGAGAAATATTCGCAAACCATAGCAGAGTTAAAAATGAATTCAAAAGATAGCTAAAGAATCATTTCAACTCCTGGATAATACACTCTGCTATCAGTGAATAAAAGACGAGAGACGATTAATTTAAAAAAAAAAATAGGAGAAACTGGCATGTGCACGTTAAATCGTCTGTAACCGGTAGTTTCTTTTGTACGAAGGGCGACGGTGGTTCCAGGAAAAATTACGTATCAGCAGAAACGCACCGAATTCACCCTCTTTCGTCGCACGATGTCATTCATTATTCAATGTACTTTTTTACCCCTGCTAGTAGTTTTGTATTATTAGCGAGGATCGATCGTTGTCCACTATCGTGAATCGCTAATAAAAAAAACCTAGATGTACACTAACGCGCAAAAGTTCGGTACACGTCGCAGATTCGCAATAAAAATTATCATTACAATAATAAAGTTAATATCCAGTGTAATAGACGAATAAAATGTGTGGATTAAATTGACATAACAAAAGTAATATGTATTAAAATCTTTCGAGCAAAAATGGATGTTTCAATGATTAGTACAGTTAACTTTCGAAAGACTCCACTCCCTTCGATTCTACGACCGTGGTTCTAGGGTGGCTTGGATACCTTGACACTTCCATGTCGTCGATCTACGTTTCGGTCATGAATTCGTTTAACGTAGTTCCTTACAAGCTGCATTATATCCGCATACATCTGCAACGGTGCACAAGCTTGCACGCGAATCCTGTCGGAAATGTCGTTCTCGGTGAACGCTCTAAACGTCGCGATTCAGAAAGCGTGACAGTAACCAAACGCTATGTAAACTGGTTGTTTTAAGCTCGCTACTGAAAATGGATGTAATTACAATTCAAAGAGACGACCTGGTACGCTGGACACAGTTTCCTCCCTTGGTACATGTTACCCCTGTACCACACGATTCGTATATGCCACGTGTTTGACACTTTCTCTTGAAAGAAATACGAACTGAGTTTTCGCTGTAAATCAGTTAAATATCCGTTGTGTTTAACCCTTTCAGACCTTGCATCGTTATTCTGTGCTATAGACGTGTTAATTGAATTATATTGCAATTTAATTGAATAATTGGATTGTATTTTTGTTTTATTACACAGCATTTCAATTACATTGCAGTTGAATTACATGATTCAAACTATTCAATTAATTCAATTTGCTAGTTACTGTAGTCATCAGTATAAAGGGATTAAAATGTAATTGAGTTACAGTGTGATCGAAATTTAAGGTAACTAAATTACAGATTACAACTCAGGATTCTGAAGAAATGAAATAAATGTTAATACGAATCTTTCATGTCTATACAGGGTGTCCCATAACTAGTGTAACATCGAGAACTGGGAGGTAGCTGAGACGATTCTGAACAACAATTTCCTTTGAAAAAATGTGATATGATGCTTCGTTTTAGAATTATTAACGAAAAACATTGACCAATCAGCGCTCTGTAACCTCGAGCCGATACGTCGGATCACAACGAATCACGGCCGAGCGTGCGCTCTATGCGCGCTCTGATTGGTCAGTGTTTTTCGTTAATAATTCAAAAACGAAGCCCCATGCGACATTTTTATAAAGGAAATTGTTGTTCAGAATCGTCTCAGCTACCTCCCATTTCCCGATGTTACAGTAGTTACGGGACACCCTGTATCTGCTTAATAAATTTTAAGATTTCAAGTCAAAATTAACTTAACTTCGACTATAATTTTTATTTCTTTGAATTTGAAAGAAAATTCTTTTTTACTTTTAGTCGAAGCCCGCTACAATCAAAGGATTAAATAGCAAAGATTATGTTTAGAAGATATTTCGATCTTTGGGCACGTTTAGATCTCCATAGCGCCAGAAGGGTTAAAAATCCTCAACCGGGGATTATTCTTAAAAAAAGGAGTTCATCTAATTCAACGTGCTATTTCAGAAAAAAGCGATAGTTGCTCGCACGAGGACACAAAGACATAAATAATCAAACAACGATCAACGCCAGAAGCGTGTGAAAAGTCGAACCGTATCCAACAATGCAATACACTAAGGTGTCACATGAACAAAAGCATTGCGCAATATTAACGCCTCGGTACGTGCACGCTTTGTGTAACGAGAACAAACCAAACGGGAACGCATATCGGAAAAGTGTATCGCCTTTTTATTGTATATCATACGAAGAGTCACAAACGAACGACGCGTACAAATCATTACACTCGATTCAATTCCTGTCGTTTTTCTTTTTATTTTCTTGAGAAAACATGGTAAAGCGAAAAAAAGAAAATACAGAAAACTGGCTTCAGATTTGAAGAATACTCAAACCAGATGACTCACTACTGCGTCAAATCTGGAATATGAACTTATTCATATTAATTTTATTCTTAACTAATTGTTTACACAAGTGCAAGGTACATTTTTGAAGACCTTTTGCTACCTGACTAATTTTATTAAAGTTTCTTACAATTAGCGAAAATTTCATTACCTTTCTACCAACTCAATACTGCAAGATAAAATGAATGAAACGACATGAATTTAATAAATTAGAATTTACATTATGTTAATTAAGTCTGAACCAATTTTACTGCACACACAAATTCGTATACTATGAACACTTTCTGACTAAATATTATTGCTATATGAAAAGTATTAATCAGATAATAAGATTCTTTTTTTTCCTTTGTGCAATTGCATAAGTATCTGTCGAACGACGTTACTCTATACGCATTGCAATTATTAAAGTTACCGTGAACCCGACAGAAACGATAAAACATCTCATTATTTCGTTCCGTTTGAATTATCGATTGCTTTACTTCGAAGCTTTCCACGTGGCGAATCGCAGCTTGCGATTCTATTCGTTTCCTTCATAATTAAAGATTCATTCGAATCGCAATATTGGTAAGTAATTACTTCGTGTTCGCATTCGCAGTGGTTTCATTTGCGACGAGAACAGTAATTTTGTGCCTGAATCCTTCGCATTTGTTACGAAGCAGTTAAAATGCTGTAGTCGATAAAACAAAAAACACAAATTTTTGTTTTTAAAATTATGATAAATGAACCAATTGACTTCATACCAGTAAATAATCATTACACAAAGAAATTAAATTCAATATCATTTTATTAATTTAATACCATAGCTTAGAAACTTAAAATTTCCTGTGTGTATTTCTTTAAATAGCACAATTTGTAATTTTTATTTTATTTTTACTTTAACATATTTATTAACGCATTTGTTATATAGGAGAAAATATAATAATATATTAAATAATATGTATCGTTCTTTACTAGATTTAACGTCGACAAGGACAAATCACCCTACCATGGCATCTGACGGTTGAGGGAATTTTGTAAAGATTGGAACAAATCATCGTTCTAATAAATCATCCTAATATACTTAAGAACTTTCGTGTTCTTACCTGTGGAAAAATATAATACAAGAAATGTGAATTTGCGTTAAAGTATACCGTCTAGCCACTCATGACAACCCGTTCTTTTAAATTACATATTGTTTGAAGTATTAATTTGCAGAATATATGTATAGTTTATAAATTACACCCAAAATAAAGTACACCCAATGACTAAAGCCACCCTTAATACGCGATAAGCATTTGGTAATGGGCGGCTATAGTAGCTGTTATTAATGAAAGGGTTAATCTGCAAAGTATGTAACGCCAAAGAAAAAAAAGAGGAGCGGTAATGGTAATTCCGTATCGGAAATAGGTTCAATTTCGAAGCTTGTAACAATGCAAGATCATTGATAACGACCAGATGTTGAGTGGGCTAATCGAGGACAATTCAGATACATGTTATTACAGCCGTTTTTCTTTTCCGTGAATGACAAGTAACACGTTGATTGCATGCGAAATACTATTATACAGATGTTCTTAAGACAATTTGCACACTTGCAATTTCAACATTAACTCACCGATGATTCATGTTCGTGCATCAAATTAACCCTTTCAGAGCGGTAAACTTTAATCATTTATTTTCATTTTTCATTGGTGAAACAATCAAACTCGTGGAGATAAAGGTGTTTTTTTGTTTACTATAAATTGTAGTATCTTTACGAAACTTATGTAACATGAAACACCAAATATTAACTTTTATTTTCTTTACTATTCTCTTAAATTTCCATTTTCCATGTACGTGTTTATAAAATTAAATTTACGAATAAATTTTGATTTTGATCGCTTTCTGTTCAAGAAAAGAAAACAAAAATACTGATCGAATTGAGTAACCTCCTCCTTTTCGAGGTCGGTTAAAAAATATGTTATGAAGAACCTAAATGAAACACGCCATGAGCTTACGAGGCGACCTAATAATTGATTTCCATTGATCATTCTAATTGCCCAATTCTATACAAAGTATACTTAAGTATAACAAGATCGATCAAACTTAACCTTTGTATAGGTAATCTCATAAGTTAATAATTTTTGATATTCACGTGAAAATACTGCAAAACTGATCTGGTATATTTTAGACACTTTTATATCGATTTACGTTTACCAAATACAAATTTTAAATACAAACTTCAAAAAATACGTAGCTTCCCAGATTCAATAACAGAGTTACTGAATACTCGTTAAACTTTAATTAAAGTTTATTATACATAAAACAGATGATTCAGGGACACAGGAAGTTTGGCCCAAGTTGTACAAATTATTAAGGCAATTTAAAGGGAGACTTTTTGAAAATGAACTGATTTTTTTCTTATAAACTATCAATTTCAAATCAATGAAATATTGTATAAAAGCTAAAATTATGCTTTGGATCGCCTTAATTTTGTTGATAAATTTTCAGAATAGATTTACTATTTGATCTGCGATAATGTAACAAATTATTGGGTTCTTGATTAAATATAGTTAGATTTATTCTAACAGTCGATGTGTTAAACAACATTTATTACGTATCCTTTCAAGAAAACGTTTCTCGTGCTTCTGTCGCAATCAAAACATAACCGTGAACGCGAATAGTAAAAACCGTGTTAAT
This sequence comes from Stelis phaeoptera, assembly GCA_943735885.1. Classification (NCBI taxonomy): domain Eukaryota; kingdom Metazoa; phylum Arthropoda; class Insecta; order Hymenoptera; family Megachilidae; genus Stelis; species Stelis phaeoptera. The sequence goes on along the minus strand of OX030939.1, from coordinate 3,235,813 downwards.
TGCACGTTTCGTAACAATCAAATTAACGAGCGAGCAGTGTCAAACGAGCGAAAACAATTAAAACCAGCATTCCTGAACAGATTTCATAATGAATATCTCGCGACTAGCCAAGCAAATGCAAGACTGTCGAGAAGCTAGTAAAAAAGTTAATAATTTGTTTGCAGCATATTTTATAAAATCAATGGTTTTTATAATCTATTCAAATTAAAATTACTGCTATTACTTGAATTCTCAAATTAAAAGTCGTGGATAAGGTTACAGTGGAAGTATTTTCTAACAAATAATCCAACAAATAAATTTCTATGAGAATTGCTTGCTTTGCAAAAAATATTTTAAATCTATTAGAAAACGTTATCAATTTAATTGTAGCCTAATATATTACCCCTTTAATGTCAAACAGAGACAGTAACGATTTAAATTTACTTTTAAAATTTTTCATTTGCTAAACATTAAAATAGATATTTCTAATACTGTACGAAAATACCTAATTTTAGTTTAATCTCTCAAACTCGACGACCTAACCCTGACCATAATCAACTTGTTGCGACCAATAAACATTGTCTTACGTATAAATTGTACTGGCTTCTGAAATATTAGCAGTGTGAATTAATTTTGAGAAATCCTCTGATTAAACAAAAATCAATTCACGAAAGAATAAGGTTAAAACGATGCACTTGTTCCGTAAATACTCGATCTTGTATCCGAAAAAATCGTAACGTTTCGTACAATTTCCAGTATTTTGCGAATTTTTCGATACTTTGGGTAGGTGCACCAATGTCATAAATCTGCAGACCCTCAATATCGACGGGTGATTGAAAAGCCGCGAAACTTTTCCAAAGCGTTCAAACGTTGCCGGTCGCCTTGATTAATATTACCCGTTTGGTAGGAACCCGATCTTTCATTTCGCGTCGAAGCCAGTCGACTTTGAAATTAACCAACGATTCGCAAATAAAAATGAGTGGGTGGTGGTAGGTTCGCGTTTTAATCGAAACACCCGACGCACCATTATTGCAACGCTTGTCGCAGCCGACGTACAGGAAATGAGTTTAGAAGCTGTTTTAGCGATTTCCACGGGAAATAAGTGAGTCACGTAGAAACTGGAATTTTCGTAGCTACGATATCGAAGAAACTATTATGTCAATGACAGAGGAGGTTTTAGATTTTCCTTATATGCAACCCGAAGAGATAAGGGCTTATCATAGAACCTGAAGCTTCAAGTTTCTATGGATAGACCATCGATCAACGTAGCCGACGATAAAAAAGATACGACACGAACGAAAATCCTTGTGCACTCTGACGTTATCGATTCGATTTTTCTTTTATATGATTTTTCACGTCCCATCACTGCTGGATCCTTAACAACGAAACGTGATCTGAACTGAGATTATGCTGATGGGATTGAATTTTAAGTTAACACTTTCCGTCCTGGACCGAGTAAATTTACTCCCGACGAGATTCGAAGGAGGCACTCCAGCGGGAAATAAGCCTCAAAACGCAAAGTAATCCACTCCTGAGCGCTGGAGACATCAAAAGAGCGCCGCCCCCTAATTTATGATTTATGGCTTTTCCTTATCTCGACTGAGCTGGATCATGTTATCCCGGTACTGAACGTGTTAACCTCGATACAATTTACTTTTCATTTAATCCGTTCTTCGCCACGTTTTTCCTTGAATTTTTAAATGAAGTGAGGGAAGAAAAATTGATTTGCTCGATGAGGGGCATAATAAGACACAAGAAAACGCGATCAATCATAGCGAAATTCGCAAAATTCGTGGAATTCTGTTCAGCGTATGAAAATTATTATATTATAGTCGAATTACAGACAGCTTAATTATCGATCCTAATAGAATTTCACCAAATCACACGTAACAATCAAATATTTCACGGTTGAATTCATTCTTTCGGAACCTATTATTATAATCCCTTGCATTCGGAGATCTTTCTGGATTACATATCAGCCAACTCAAACATATTTAATCACAAAGTAGTGAGCAACATAATATTTCTAATAAAATTGAAATAAATCAATAAATCTAAAATTAATTATAAGCCAACTTATAAGAAATACAAATTAAAGACAATAATAAAAGAAGAAACAAATTTTTGTGGTATTTCATAAAACAAAAAAAAAAGGTAAGAACAGAATTTAAGATTTATTACTAGTTTGATATACGTCCTATTCAGTATAAGTCCAAACATCAGGAACGGATTAAGGTCGTACACCGAGGTACCACTGTATAAGTGTAATAAGAACTGAGAATACGTATTCCCACGGTCTAGGAAAGGATTAATCCTGAGTGTTTAATATTCCAACTTTCAACTGCTGGATGTATTTATATTCATTATACATAAATAACTTTGAAAAATTTTCTTCGGTTCAATTAAATATAATACTTTGATTGTCATGTCACATATATCTGATTGACACTCGAATTTTCAAAAATATCCATTATCTATATTATTAGGAACTTTTTAATATTAACTAGAAATATTCGCAACGGATACTTAAAAATATAAACAATGAAGAAAATCATAATTACGACGTTGACTGCCACAGTGAAAACGGACGTGGGTAGTCAGACACGCTGAAATCCTAATTATTAAGAATATAATCAACTAATTTTCAAATTTAACCTTTCAAATCGATAGCTAGCAGTATTAGCTTAATGATAACGCTATCCGTGGTTTGTTTCGTCATTACTTTTGTTAATTATTTGATTGTAAATAATTTCGGGTACCGGTCACCGGTGACCCCCGTGGCAGCCAACATGTTAAAATCTTTTAACAATCAAATTACTAGTTACTAAAATTTTCAACACCTACATATAACGTTCCAGTCAAAGCGTTAAAAATTTCAACAGTTTAACACTAGAACTACCAACGTTTTATTTATACCGACTTTCAAGTGAGAAATAAAATAGAAAAATAAATAAATAATGGACGAAATATATATTAGCGTATACAGTAGGTCTTTATCCTGATAAAAATTAACACGCATTGTAATAAAAGCATACTGATAAATTTCGTGATTTAATTTAAGAGACCCTCAACCGGTGATTTTGACTGGTTCGGTAGTTGTAGTGTTAATTACACTGTAACTTAAAAAGGAACAATTCTTTTCATACAATACCGTGTTAAAATGTTTAAAACAATTAGTTGTCCAACAGAACTTCCTTCGCATAACGCACCATAGATTATTGCTATCGACTTGTCGCCGTCAGTGTCGTCCGCATTTTTAAATATTCCTCAAACCGAGCCGAGTAAAGCGAAATTCGGCCAACGAAATACAGACGTAAGAGGCACACGACGAATCGGGACAAACCTTGTTCCATAAAAATTCGAAACAAAGCGGGACGTCGATGCTGCTTTGCGAGTCTTTGTTGCTTGAAAACCAGGCCGCTTAAAATTACCGCCTCTTTCGCGAATTAAAAAAAAGAAAAAAAGAATAAAGATATCGTCAATCCTTGGATTACTTCAACGATGGACAGAAAATTTAAAAAATCTCACTAAACGTTTAAAAACTGATGTTCCACGAGCGAACTAAAACTCTACTGTGACTTTTAATTCAACTATACACTGAAAATCTTTTGTAACACTAAAACTATTATTGTGATTGCCTAAATAATATCGTCCTCGTTAAAATAAATAACAGATTCTTCTGAAGATTCTTACCTCGCCCAAATATAGGAGATTATGATTGCCACGATAAGAACGGACGTATGTAAGTCAGACACGATAAAAGAACAATTATTAAAAATGCAATCTACTAATTTTCAGATTTAACCTTTCGATTTGAAGGCTTGAATTATTATCATTTCATCTCTTCGTCTTTCCTTTTATTAATTATTATTCGAGTATAAAAAGTTTCAGGCTCCCGATCGCCGGTGACTACCGTGGCAGTCAACGTATCAAGGTTTCATTATAGGTTGAAAACCAAAACATTCCAAACTAATATAAAATTAGCTAATTTTTTAGACGGAGTTGCCCCATTTTTCAGAAACCTCGCGTGGCGATCAACGTGACGAATTATGATACTAATTTCAACCAGGTTTCTGACAAGAACACCCTGCTGTGCGAGGTAGCCGAAGGGCCCAAAGGGAGGTCAAGATGTGTACGCGAATCACGTGGCAATCCAAGTTTCTCAGGGGTGTGAAGCGGAAATGTGGATGGAAAGACGAACGGGGGGCTACTTGTGACATGGAGCTCATTCATCACTCGACAACGTTCGGTGATTCATACAACGGTCGATGCCACCAACGTATTTTACGCTTGACTTCGTTACGATGATGCACACCAAGCTGTGCTTACAGCCTAGTTTACATTGGCAGAGTAATTAAAGCCGAGTTTACACAGGCAGGCATCATGCTAGCCCCCTTAGCTCGACTGTCCTAACTAACAGGATGAAATATTCGAGAAAAATGAAGATACATAGTTAACGTACATAAATTTAATTAATTTTTGATCGCTATTAGAATTTCATCTATTTCGTAATATCTTGAAAAATTAAAAAATGATAGATGGGACATATTGATAGATAGGGCATTTCCCTAAGGAAGGTGGCGTCCCACCACTCGTCTCCATACTCTGAAATTACTATACCTATATTTTGTATTAGGTAAATTAGGTAAACTGTCGGGTCAAGATATAATCTCTAGTAATTTTCAAATAGGAGACGATATAATTCCTATAGCACCATTTTTCTTAGGAAAACGTACGGTGCTCGCCAGTGTATATCGGCAGATAGCAGGAGGATACTATATACGTGTAAATAATTGGGTATATAGAAGTATAGACAGTGAATCGATGTAGTTTTGAAATGGATTTGTAAAGAAACAGTACAACTTTGTATTAACACTAGAACTACCGATCTTCAATGCACACTTACCCTTAGATTAAAAATAAAGTAGAAAACAAAATAAACGAGGGATGAAACATAAACTAGCACATGTAATAATTCTTTTTCTTGGTAAAAGTTAACGTACATTTCGTCAAAAGCATTTGAATGTAGTTTATAATTTAAAATAAGAAATCTGAAACAAGTCATTTTGACCCATTCGGTAATTCTAGCGTTATATTTGTTATTTCTGGAGTTTTTAAGACCACTGAAACCTCAAATTAGGGTCATTTTCCACGTAAATGAACAGTTTTTAAAACAAAGCATAAAAAATAGTTACAAAATTTGCGTAGCAAGTGTATCAGTAACTTCTGCACGGAACTGAAAAATTATCAAATTAAAATACAAAAATTAGTTTAAAGACTTATTTTCGAATCACACGAAAAGAATTCAACAATCGGCTGATCGTTACATATTACGGCCTTTTTAAAATCGTTTACTTCCATGAAAAATAATAACAATTTTCGTATTTAGCGAGTCAAAAATCCCCGAATTGACAAATTTCGTTTCAGCGATACTATAAATTAACCTAAACTAGATTTGGGATGCAGGCTTGCATAATTTCAGGCGATGATATACCTTGATTACGTTCCACAGAATTCGCCATAACTCGATCGCGAATTATGGTGTTTTTAATACCGTTTAGCTAACCAAGTTTGCACAGTTTGATTGCGATTGATGTGGCACGTTTGACTGATTGCACCGACATCAGTACGATATTTACAATGCAAACGATATACGCAATATCGTTCAGAAATGGAACGATGTAACATCGACTGATTTCTATGACTTCGTTGGATATCGATTTCTCTGGAAACATCGAAGCCACCAGACACGAAGAAAGTTGTCGCATGGAAATTTCACGGAGTAAAACACGCTTTCCCATTGTACAAATTCGATAGGATTATTTATTTGTCGAAAAAAAATTACGAAAAGAAACTATAGAAAAAATTCAGACCACAATTTTATTATTTTCTTTTTCTAATATATCGACTTAACCCTTTGCACTCGAAGCATTTTTGGACATGATCGAATCTAATCTAATTTTCTAAGTGCTTCCAGAAATCAAACGCACTATGTTGGAAGAAAAGTGTTAGAAATATTTGACGATCTGTTTAATTTTATTCCCTTTTTTAATTTTCTATATTTTGATACGAGTGAAACGGAAATTTCGCATTTTAGGATACTCCGATAAATTAAATATGGCACTTTAGAGGCACCACTCGAGTGCAAAGGGTTATCGATGAATAAAAGATGTTATATTCATAATTATTTAAAGTGTAAATATATATTTTTGAAACGCCCTGTGTATGTAATACGAAAAATATTTAGTAATTAACACGTTGACTGCCACAGTGAAAACGGACGTGTGTAGTCAGACACGTTGAAATCCTAATTATTAAGAATATAATCAACTAATTTTCAAATTTAACCTTTCAAATCGATAGCTAGCATTATTAGCTTAATGATAATGCTATCCGTGGTTTGTTTCGTCATTTCTTTTGTTAATTATTTGATTGTAAAATATTTCGGGTGCCGGTCACCGGTGACCCCCGTGGCAGCCAACATGTTAAGTTTTCATATAAAATCGCAATCCATTAATGAATATATGCAACATAATCGCAGTTTTCTATAACCTACTATAACAAACGTTACAATTTAATTTTTCGACGCACTTTAAATATTTTCTATAAACGTCAACGCATTCAAAACTATGTCTTCGATATAAGATCGTACTTCTCTGTTTTATAATATAATATAATATTCAAACGATGTACACGGTCTGAAGTTTTATTACTTTATAAAAGAAGAAAAGCGATCTGTGATGGAAGAATTTCCAATTAAGCGTTGATAGCAAGCGTGTTAAATATCACGTATCATAAAATATGTTAATCCCTTGAGCTCACGTCACCGACTATAATTTAAACAAAACAAGATAAATAACATTCATAAAACAAAATTTGAAGTTGCCCAAAGGAATGGTACGTAGAATATTTTCTTTCTTCTTTTGTGAAAGATAGAGATTCCTTCCAGAACATTCAATGGTTGCAGAAATTGTAAAAAATGTCACAAACGAGAAATTGTTAACACAATGGGAATAGAAATCTCTAAAAGAAAATAGATTCAATTCCGTGTTTATTTTGGGAAAGTACGAAGTTTAAATTTAACCCAAGACTTGATATAAAGCCGGGTTATCAAAAGCAGGTTCTACTCAACCAAACCGTGGTTTATTATTTTCATCGCGTGAATGGAGACAGGTGAAATCGATTGAACGTTGCATCAACGTTGGCTTCGTGGGATAAATAGATTTATTCCGTGTGACGAAGAAAACGAAGTTTATGCTCTTGTTATAGACGATGGCTCATCACCCTTAACTACCATGGTTTAAAAAAATGAAAATTAACACTGTACCTTTTTAATCCATCAATATCCAACGTTACCTATTCACAACGTTTCACACTCTTTTTAAGGAAAGAAGTAGAATACTTCTGAGTCCATTATATTGAAATGTATAAAATTAAAAATAACAAACGATAATTAACGATAAAGAGTTTTCTACACGGTGTATTCGTCTCCAATTGAATATAAATTCAGTGTTATCATGGAAAGTCATACGACAGTGTTTAAGGATCGAAGTTCATTTATCATTCTTGTCACAGTCAAAACGAAAGTTCTTCGAGCTAACGTGTAATGTATGTATATTAGTCGTTAGATTGTATGCTTCGGCGAAAGAACAATCTCGTCGACGAGTATCGTTTTGGGAAAAATTTTAAACTTGAAAATTACGTGTTCCGTTATTGCTCCGATTAAATTGTAATTTTCGATCAAGAAGGCTCTTTGGAATATTAAAACTTCATAAATACGAGACGATCCATGGATTACTCACCTTAGAAACGTACATTTACTAATTTAAAACATGTATAAGAAAAATTCTATACAATATTCTTAGACTGAAGATGATTATATTATAATTTATAGCGCACCAGAGTATGGGAATGTTTTAAAAGACAATAAGTTTTCGATCCGTTTTAAAAGGAAAATTCAATGATATGAGTACACCTAATCTGGAAGCAATACGTATGAAAGATTGAATTTTAAGAACAATCAGGTTAAAAGGCTCTGAACGATACCATTCCTGCTTAACTAAGCAGAAATACGGTTTCGATCCGAAAGTTAGGATGGAAAAGTGGATGAATCAAGGTCCGAGAAGAGAAAAGTTTCAGACACGTCCATCACTAGCCAGATGACTAACAATAAGAACCGGCAAGCCTCGTCGCTTCGGATAATAAAGAAACCTTAAAAAAGAAATCGTAGTGTTTTTCATTTCTCATAAAAACAAAGATCGAGTACTAAAATCTCAGTTATGCAAACTGACTTTAATAGAAGTAAATTCCTATTCTATCGAGTAGGATAAAAGTTGCGTCCAAAAAAATTGTTGCTTTCAGAGAATAATAAATCAAACAAAAGTTCCAAAGAATCCTTCGGTATATTTAGAATTTTATAATTTATCGTCATTTAACCCCTCGCGGGTAACCTAAGTCGTTGATAGCACAAGCGAAATTTTACTTTTCCCCAAATCTGTATTTTTACTGTCAGAAGTTTTAAACATGTGATACGACGAATGATCGAATAATGTAGCATTAGAAAAGTATCTTAGGACTGTTTGGAAATTTAAAACAGTAGAAGAATTAAAAACGACCTAGCAGCAAGCTACGAAGGATAAAAAGAGATAAGTATTAAGACAAAAATTAGTTCCACACTAATGAGATGAATGTGCTTAATTATATTTGTTAACTAACATTGAAGAATTCGATACCCCTCGCGAAGAATCGTTAAAATCTTTGTTACCCCATAAAGAACCCCACAATTTCAGAAATTCTCATTACTTACATCGTTAACAAAAAAAAAAAAAAAACAGTTTTATCACTGTTCTTATTAAAAATGTTTCTTATGAAAATACACTTTCAAGATTCAATAAACAATGAAACACGTGCTAAAATTATCTACAATTTGAAATTAAAAAGAAATGAATTTTATAGAAAATCTTTGTATAACTATTTACTATACATTCCTCTTACATAACGACCTAAACCTTGGACGGGTAATTGTGTACGTACAGTGGGTCAAAAAAGTATTGGCACACCTTTTAAAACACAATTCCCTCTTTTGAAATTGGACCAAATCACTTGAATTTTTTTGAGAAGCTAGAAGAACTAGTTTACTAGATGACAAAAAAAAAGATGTTGAAAAAGTCTTAATCGGTTGAAATTATGAAGGATACAGTGGGGATCCCTTTTCTCAACTTTTTTTATCCGAGCCAACAATGAAAATTTAAAACATGCTTTTCGTAGATTTCAGTAAGTAAAGTAAAAACTACAAGCAATTGAAATTTACGATTAGGAGAAAAACTGCGATTTTCGTAAATGCTTGTAGTTTCTAAATGCGTTGACCGATTTCGATGAAACTTCTATAAAAGTATGTTTTAAATTTTTATTATTGGTTCGGATAAAAAAGTTGAGAAAAATGATCCTCGATGTATCCTTCATAATTTCAACCGACTGGGACTTTTTTTTCCAATCTAGCAAACTAGTTCTAGCATCTCAAAAAATTCAAATCATTTGGTCCAATTTCAAAAGAGAAAATTGTGTTTTAAAAGGTGTGCCAACACTTCTCTGACCCACTGTAGGCACTCTAATCTTTATAATTCATTTTATTCATTTTTATTTTGAAAACAAAAGTCTACGTAAAAACGTCCAAACCGTAGGGATATTGTGATACATTGCAAGAAATCTTAATTTCGTGGAAAAGTGAATATATCACGTTTTATTACCTGAAGATTTTAGAGACAGTTCTAAGTAAGTGAATAGACAATCTGTTTAACATTTTCTAGGGTTTATAATTCAATGGCGCTCTTATAAATATGTTTTGAATGCCTTGTATCTCAGGAAAACGATGAAGCATGACAAGGAGAAAGGGTTCCGCGTACCATCATGTAAAACCACTGAATGGGATCATAAAAAATGCCTGCATTTCCACGTGTTACCATGCACATGCTTGTAGTCGTCTGCTGGCATATGGAGCAGAGAGAAAAGAATGCTTGATTCTTCCCCGTCGTTTTATGACTCACCGTTCGACTATCTGCTTCGTCTAACGCGAACGAAGACGACCGGATAAACGAACGAGGCATGCTTTTCCATGTACACGTACAGTACGGAGTAAAACTAAACTGGACGGAGTAGAATAATAGGAAATAATCGGCAAATTTTTACCGATAAAAAAGGAAAACGCTCTGGTTAACCCTTCGAGTGCAGAGCTTTTTAGCTTTAAACGCAGTTGTGTTAAATTAAGATAATAAGAGTGTATCATTACTGCGTCGTATGGTTAGATTTTTCTTCAGATTTTCAGGTTTGAAATAAATTGAAGAAATTTATCGAGCAGTGTAGAAAGCTGCCGACGGACCATGAAGAGAGCCAACGATTTAAACTGAATTTTGAAATAATTTTCGTGTTCATTTTGGAAAAATATTTCAAATATTTAAAGATTCGCATCAGTGTAAACATAATTTGCTCTATTTGCCCCTGGCAAAAGAAATGACAACAGTATTTGAAATTCTATACTTGTTAACTATTTCAGTACATTTTAACCGTAAACAAAAAGTGTCTGTATTCTGGAAAGGAAGATTTTTCAGACCTATGCTTATACAGCCTTTATTTATCCTTAGGACAGCACGTTTGGTCACCTATTTCGACAAGTGTCGAGCGAACAGTAAAACGTGTGAATTAAACTGTCGAAAGGCAAAAAAAAGAAGAATGCGAAACACGTGAGTAATTCACGTGACACAGTTTCGCATCTTTCAGACTGTTTCTCGCGTGACAGGCCTCAAATGGTGAAATTAATTAGTATTTTTGTTCAGCGTAATGATTAACAAAAATGCTATACTTTTAGCATCTAAGACAGAGATAATTAAGCTGGCTGTGAGAAATTTTACTACCAAACGTTCGTGAAATGACGTCGTCAATTAAACATAGGAATATAATTGAATTCGTTTTATTTATGAAGACAAATATTTGAGAAGAAAGAAACAGAATTAATGAAATTAAAAGGCTGCATCTGGTATTGAATTTGTTAATTAAAACATTCGATAATTGATCACCCTGTTCAAACGAAAAATGTTTGGAAATTACTTAATTCTTCAAAGAAATCTAGCAGAATATAAAAAATTAATTCAGTTATATAAGAGTTTCCAAACTTAAGAAAAAAATCTAAATTATCTTATGATCGAAGTATTCAGTTATTCAGTCATTAATCTACAGCAAAGTAATTTTTCTATAATATCTGCCTGTATTAACTTACGATATTAAAAATGCTGTCTGTATTGAACGCAATCTACGTTAAATTAAAACATTAGTCTTAGTAAGTAACAAAAAAAAAGACTCTGAAGGTCAATTCATTGTTTATTTTATAAAATTTATTTAAATTCACTGGCTTATCGTTTCATTGAATGAAATCGAGTTTCGTAAACTTCGACGTGCGTTTCAGGCGCCGATAAAAACTGCCTATGTTAAAAATGTGCAACAACGTGAAAATATTTTTCTTGAAATAACACGACGATGTGATAATTCTTTCGGTGTGTTCCTTTAGATGATTCAGGGGCTATTAATACATCGTGCAGAACAAATATAACGATAATAAAGACATATATTTAATATACATTTGTCCAAATACGGATTAATTATTATTGACAAGTACGTCGTACGCATTGAACATATGGGAATCGTTTATCATACCATTTATTAATTTCTTACCGCATAATTCCATGATTTATTCTCTTTTATTTCTACTTACATAATCGTTTAAACTGCGTTCCAAATTTTTTCCATAAATAAGAATTGCAATAACAACAAATGTTCTGATATAATTTAACATTAAATGATAGTCCTACGCTTATAATAATTGTTTTTCCAGATAATGAAATGTTAGCGTTTTCAAAATAAAAATTAATGCAATAAATCTTAAATATTAAACCGCCTATGTATTCGGTTACTTGCACAGGGCTTACGTTAAGAAATAAATAAGAAATTGATATTCAAAGGTAATAAGAAATGATAGCACATTGATTAAAGTTTCGAGAAAGGTGTCAAAACATTAATTAATTATTCATTGTGGAAAATATTACTGCCGTTCCTCTGCGAGGTCTGAATAGTACAAAATGGAAGTTAGGGTTTATAATCTCACCGCAGGGTTTATAATCATATTAAGCGCATTTTTTAGATACTCGGTCTATGATATAATGCGATCAGCAGTTTGACATCGAATACTCTCCACGTCAGCTTTTGATCGATGATTCAATCTCATCTGGCTGATGTGTGCTAAGGAATAGCCACACGTTTCTTCTCTGTCAAATTAAATGACAAGCACGTAGAATACCGTAATGATATGCAATGATATAAATGAATATATTATTCTCGAAAAATGAAACGTGGCACGGTGAAATTGAATCTTATCCAGGCTTCGTTGCACTGATTGTGAGTTGTAAATATGCAGCATTATTTAAAACACTTGAAAAAGAGTAGAGTTCTTAATTTCGAAGAATTCACACAAAAAGGATTAAAAATGTTCGTTTCTTTTGTTTTAATGACAGCAATGATTTCATCTCACTCTTTATTTCAATTTTTGCAAACATATGACCTGCAAACTGAAATATTAATGAAATTATCGAAAATAAGTCGTTAAAATTTTGTTTTGTTTAACTTCCTGCAAATCTGTTTGTATCACATCATTTTTCTTTAAATAAATTTCTAAAACACACAAATTTTGTGTTATTTCCCCCCCTATTACTATTACATGTTACAACTGAATGTACTTCTTTCCTTCTTTCGGTTTGTTCTTTTCAAAATTGAAAAATTCATATAATTAAATTCACTTAAACATTAACGTGTACAAGTGTAATTAAAAACAAAATTTATTCCGATTCGTGCAAAATTTCATAGCCAAATATGGCGTGTAAGTTCGATTAAATTTAACGGGGCATTGATTAATCGAAATTTAATTTTCAACGACGTGACGACACGTTAGCATTACGAATATGGAGATAAATATCAATTGTTATAAGTGGCATACACTGAAACTGAAGAGAGGAATAAATTACACGAAAAGTGTTATTAAGTGTTTCGGTTCTTCAGAATCAAGTCTTAAGTATGATGTACAGCAGTTCAGAAATACCTCTACGTTCGTGATCTGAAAACTTAATGCTGTTAAGAGCGTATCTTGATTTGCATTGAATACGCGATAAGTTAGGCAGTGTTAGCATCGGAAATTTGAAAAGCAAACGTAAACGAACGATATCTTTGATAAAATGTATAATTTGTTTTATTTGTTCAGGTGTTTCTTCAACGTCAATTTTCAACAATTTATACCTTTCCGTATCTACATCTTTGTAGCTTTTAACTGCCTAAAGTCTTAGGCTTCTTTCTTCGTGTACCCAACTTGAACATAATTTGTTTTTAAGCAGACGATCGGATAGTTAACAAAAAATGTCAAAGTACAACTGTATTATATGGCAAGGTGTTAAATATTCTAACTTTTATTTATAAGGTTTGAAGATGCAACTAATATTCTTTCAGATTTTTTAAAGACTTTGTAACAGCCGTAAAAAAGTTCACGGAATGTGATAAACAAGGGTTAACATAAATTATTTGTATAAAGGAAAAAAAAATGAATTCTGAATATAGCCGAATTTTTCAGCGTCACTACAAAAATGGCCTTTTGATCCTCTACTCGTTATCCTATGAAAGGTACACCTGAAACACTTCAACTCCCCTTCACAACACCTCTATCATCGTTAACACAGTTCAAGATCTCCAGGTTTCACGCTTCGTCTCCTTCGTTCTTTTACTTCTACACGAAATATAAAGAGGAAAAAAAAAACGAATGAAAACCAGCACGGAACAGAATGCACAAAGCTTATCGGGCGCTGTGGAAACAAAGCACGAGAGAAGCCAGTGTTCGATAATACCGGTACACCGAAACCACAAAAGGTCAACGAGAGAACCCCGTTACGTCAGATCAGAAAGCAGAGCTAGCGACAAGGTAAATATACCTGGGCTGCTGTGTCACAATGACGGAAGTTTCGTTCTTTCCACGCGACGACTTCCATTGTTTTCCCGTATCGAACCAGGTTCAATCCGTGGTTACGAGGGAAACGCCGATCGGCCGGTTCGACGGCTCGAATACGTAATCAAGATCATTCTTGTCGAGATGAAAGGTTTTAGAAGAACGGAGGGACGAAGCAGAAAGGTCAAGTGCTGAACCACCCGTCGACATCGATGCTTCTACGGTGACTGTAATTTGCATTGAACATTTCACCTTGTACTTGTCCCGACTTTCCTACCCCCCGTTTGTTTCAGTGAACTTGCATTGTTCCATCGTTTACGCTCGCGCCCATTAGTCGTGGGACACCTTACCGGTTTATTACTTTGACAACTTAACACACAACCAGACGTAAGAATACGATTTTTCACGACTATTCGTGAAATGCCGGAAACGTGTAAATATGGCTGTAACCCTTTCAATATCGAACAACGGCGTACACTGAACATACAAAGTCTTGACTGAATAAAAATACAAATTAATAACAATACTCAAATATTTCTTCGGGCAGGTAGTCTACCTTAGGGAAAATGCTGGCATAGGAGAAGTCCATACAGCACTTACTATATTACAAGATAGTTACCGTTACCATACATTACATCTAGGTTAGGTCTGGATTACGTCAAACATGTCAAGTATTCAGATTTAGTATTAGATTGATTAAAAATAAAATTACTGTTTAGTGGAAGTTGGTGTTAAAATATTTAACACCTTACCAAGTCTATTGATAGACTTTTCAATCTATTATTATTACGGTTACATAATTTCGTTTTCATACAGCTGCTATAATATACATTGTATATTTAGTGAACTCTCGTAAGCACCAGCTTCTCAATTTATAATTAATTCGTTAATGATCAACGGTTCTACTTTGCAGTTCAAAGTATAATCAGTTATTTGATGGAAATTAAAATCTTAACACGATGGAGATCTATTATTACAATTACATAACTTTGTTTTCATAATTTCTAAAATATACATACGTTTAGTATACAGATGAACTCTCGTAAGAATATTATTTAGCTGATTATAAATATTGTTACTGAACTATATGAAAATAGAACAAGTAGAAAGCGTTAACATAATCAAATAAATGTATCCAACATGATCTATTTAAATTCTGAGAATTTTTGTAATTTCTGATATTAATTTAAGCCAGAATTAAAGTTTAAGAGTACAAATTAATTTAAAAAACTTTACCACACTCATCCAAGAAATCTGAAAGTAATCCTATAATTTATAATGCCAAAAAATTACAATTACACAATATTGAGTACAGTTACTTTATATTTAGATTTATTAAAAATAAAATTACCATTTAGTGAAAATAATCTAAAATTTAAATAAATAAGATAAGTTAAATAACATGAGATCAACATTGTATTGTTTTATTAATTAAAAAATGTATTTAGAATGCAGTGTTCAATTCGAAATCTACATCTTACAAAGAATACTACTGCACGGAAACGTGTTATAGAAATAATAAAATTAGATTCTATGGCAGAGCCAACTAGTAAATAAGTATATCGTATGCTAAAATTAAACAGTGTATTAAAGACGAAACAACAACAAACAGTTGACTGCCAAAAAATTAAACATGGATACACGTTTGACCGATTACAGAAAATTGGTTCGGTTCGATATTTTGACCATCGTGTAATTTTGATTTTGAATCTCGATAATATCCTTCCGATCTAACGCCGTAAACTTATGCGTTAACTACATATTGCAGTTTGATGACCCGAAGTGGAAAATTCATTTTACTGAAGTAATATTACTTGTTCTTATACTTCAAAAGGACTGAAGTAAATTTCACTTTACAGAAAATTGGTTTTATGACACAAAATGGTAATTTGACTTTTAAACTCTCAATATTTTTAAAAGTAGAAACTATAGTTTCATCAAACGTTCAACACAAAGGTATCCTTTAAAAAATATTACCAATACCTTTGCTAAACACAGTATAAATTTTCACAAATATCTCATTTCTATAACAACATACTGTTAATTATATAATGAAAAAAAAAAGAGTGCTATGTCTATAATTTCTTATCTTAAATCGGGAAAGGCGTCCTTCCAAGAACCAAGACCTTCCCTTATTATTAGAAATTCTATCGATTAGTCACGGTTCGCTGGTTGTTTAATTTCCCGTTAGCAAGGTCTTCGTACACACTTTGTCGATTGTGTATACGCTTGTGTACATGATTTTTCTCCAATAAAAAAGCATCATTCGAAAATTTAGGACGAAGCTTATTTCAAGAGATCGGTGATCGCTTTTGTGGCACGAGGTCGAGTGCATTTCTGATAAGAAATCGTATCGTGAATGCACGAATCGACCTTGAACGATTATGTAATTCCATTGTGCATTCGGGAAATTTATTTTTGAATTATCTTCTACGAAGTATGACTAACCAACCAGTCTCTTGGTCATTGAAGAGTAAATACGATGAGTAAATCTTCGGACGTTTTAATCCCTTATGATAATGAAACTACATCTTTCTTCAACCTCACGTTTTGTATTTAGCATATCGTACGAGTAGACAATACGTCGATAGACACAATTACTTGACTACAATAGCAAACCTCTGCTTAATTATAAATGTAAACAGATTAGCTGTTCAATTATAGATTTTCAGTTTTTCGCGTTCCAGTAGCGTCAAATTATTAGAAATTTGAAAATATTAATAATTTAGGAATTGATTGTAATATTTCACGCCAATTATTATAATCTGTACTGTTATATTATTAATTCTTCATGGGCAATTTGATCTTTCATAGGCTCTTACAAATTTTTATTTTAGTGTTTGAAGAATTCTTGCAAATTTTTTGAAAGCTTGAAACAGTAAAATAACAAATGACTCTGTTGATTTACAAAGTGAAGAGCAAATAAAAATTGTGTGTATCCAATTTGCATAAAAGTGGAAAAAAGAATATCGTGTAACAGAGGATAAAACGCGTTTCCTGTCAATGACTTCCCTCCTCATTCATGCAACTTCTCGATGGAGCACGAAGCTTTTCGCGTTTCATTCGCCACGTATGAAGCCTTTCAATGCCTTTTTGCATACATCCTCTGGCAATGTCACAGATTAGGCATATTACGATAGAGATAGGTGAACGGTAGGCGTATCAGAGTGATTTGCATAATAACGACGCAGATGGTTCGGGCGAGAGAATCCTCAAATTATACTCGTTATTACTTCGATCGAATAATAAGCTGGAGGGGCACTATCAAAATTTACAGGTCTAATGCTTAATGGACACGTTGGTTCGAAACGATTCCCGGCCATGAATAAAACGTCGACAATCGCAGATAATTAGACTAAATCGTCGAACTCGCTGATGCGGCCATCATTACCCTTTAGATGGCTCGATAAAACGAGGATACGGTAGGAAATGAGCAAATTTATCGTTTTTTACGACGAGTAAGATAGATGCGCGCAATTGTAATAGTATTTTCAAATTCGTAAATTAAGGATTATAATTAGCGAATAGAGAAATGGAACTTCGATTAACATTTTTGTTAAAAACAATGTGGACGATTTCATTTTTTTTCCAGCGAATAAGTTACATAATTTACGAATCAGTAATTTGTTAATGGTTTTTTTTTTGTGGAAACCACGGTTCATTTTTAATTTTATCGTTGGTGTGATTGTGAATAATATTTCATGGAAACAAATCTATGCGTAAAAAAGCTATAAACAATGAAAGATATTAAAATCTTTAAAATTTTGCCTCCTGTTTCAGATTCTATTGTATTTTTGGAATAACTGTATACTATATTCCTTAACCGTTTCACAGACGCACAGTGATCTGTTCACTAGTAATTAGGGATTGCAAAATTACCGATTTTTGCTATTACCGGTAATACCGAAAATAGTATTCCTATTACCGGTATTTATCGGTAAAACCGGTAATAAGTAAATATTGTTTTTAATTACAATTAAAGACGATATAACAGTTCCTTTGATTAACAGTCTCTTTACTATAACTATTGTAGGACAATAGGTAAAAAGGAGGAAACAGTGTCGATGGTGATTTTAAAACAAATAATGAATATTTCGACTTAATTAATGATTTACGTACAACCAGCGACTTTTGTCCCGCTACATTGTCCAAACAGATCACTGTGAGACGGTGGGAATTATACTTCCCATCAACAAAAATTATTCGTCTGGACCATACAATAAAATACTTTTATTTCTAAAATATAACTAATTCTTAGTATGATGCAAATTAGGTAAATGTAATAATTTTTCTGCCATTAAAATATCACTGAAAAAAAAATAATCAATATTTATCCCACCCTTCTTAATTAAAATATCTTAATCATTAAACACATAAAATTGAAAATATTTTATACCATTTAAGTAGAATTAAAATATCACACATGTTTTATAAGGATCTGTGAATAATTTATTTATCTTAAACCCTTTAAGTAACGAATCTTCAACTTTGTCGAATAGCTAAAGAAAATGAAATAGTTAGCACAGGATCTTCGATGGCCAAGGTATGTCAGGGATAACATCACCCACTAACAGAAACGAGAAAATCTGTCGGCCAACCCAATACGTTAATATCTAGGCTTAAAAAAGTATTCCATCCAGCCTCGTTAATAATTGTCGAGCAAATTCGTTCCACGTTTATACCGACGGAAAAGTTCCTCTTGGTATAATTAAGCTGCTCTTGCCGTGGCTCGTAACTGTTGCCCGCTTGGAAACTCGGCTTAAGAGGAAAACCGAGGGTTGGCCGTGGCTGACAAGGGTGAAACAGTGACGTAACCGATCTGGTGCAATGCGGAGGATGGTTGGAAATGTGGGAAACAGCATTTTTTCTTTAAATTTATTTTCGAAAAAAAAAAACGTAAAAACACAATCTTATTTCGCAGAGAAAATTAATTAAAACGAGTTTTGAATGAACGATCGCCAAATGTAACGGTAATTTTTCCCGATAACGGACGCAATAAATCGTGGTTTTTTACGGGAACAAGGGAACTTGAATTTCTTGGAATCCTACTAGGCCCTTTATTCTGTTCGTATAAATTTCTGGATACAACCCTTCGGTATTTACAACTGTTAGAATTTACGATATAAAAGAAATTAAAAAATTAATATTATTCTTTGTGGTACGATTTTATAATTAATTAACCCATCAACGCCCTTGATCTCCGTTTAGGGATTTTGATTTTTCACGTACACCACTTGTACTGTTTAAATCAATTATCTTTAAACGGCTTGCATGTAATGAAAAGCAATTTGATATCGAGGTCGAATTGGAATCCTCTGGATGAAATCAATTTCCTTAAAATCTATAGCAACCATTTCATTTCCTGAATCTCTCGGTTTCATAATCTCGTGGTTGGAGGAGCTTCGAAGAAAACCGAGAAAACGATAATAACAACCAATAAAATCGATCAAACTTCAATCAATTGATACCATAAAATTTCGAGCTTCGAGGCTCCAAGCGTTTTACCATTATTTGCACGTAACGTAACATAAAATGACACTATTAATACTCATCAGACCACGGGCATAACCAACTTTAGAAGGTTTTAAAAACATCCTATATAAAATTACCTCGAAACGACCCTGATATCCTTTCAGTTTTCCCCCTTTTGCGTCCTTTTATTCTCACCACAAATTCACCCTAACGTTAATTAACAGTTTGATAAGTGTTAATCTCTGAGATAACTTTTACGTATCATCATGGAACTTCTAGTTTCTTTTTTCCACAACATAATTCGTCCATGATACAATAAGTATATATTCTAAGTATTCAAATTATATTTGGAACTGAATAAGAAAAACTTATCACTTGCCTAATAAGATATTAAATATTATTAACCTTTCTTTGGATTTCCGAATTTAGGTCATTTTTCTGGAGTCCATTATTTCACGAATCGGTGAGCACAAATAAATTTTCTTTACAAGGTTTCAAAGTTTAATAAAACAACAGAGAATTTAATAAATTTTCAAATAATTATCTTAACAACGTGTTAAGTTAAAGTCTTATGAATTAAAAAATGTAAGGGTAAACCTACGCTCCAATAATCCCAAGAAGGGTCAACCGATTCAAGGTTTAATAATATTAATGATATTAACTCTAACTCTAGAAATATTGTAGTAATTATTCGTATTTAACACGTTGGCTGCCACGGGGGTCACCGGTGACCGGCACCCGAAATTTTGTACAATCAAATAATTACCAACAGAAATGATAAAATAAACCAGGGATATCATTAACATTAAGCTAATAATGTTAGCTATCGAATTGAAAAGTTAAATTTGAAAATTAGTTGATTGTATTCTTAATAATTAGGATTTCAGCGTGTCTGACTACTCACGTCCGTTTTCACTGTGGCAGTCAACGTATTAAAATTCCAATCAATCTTAAAATAAACACTTCCAACATTCATTTAGCAAAATTATTACATAAATAACCAATTAATTCTCAGAAATCGAAGATTATATAACTTTCAAAATAGTATTTCTGTATTACACATAAAAGTACGTAAAATCGATAGTAAGCTAAATAAATATTTATCTGTATCATTCTAACAATAAGTATTAATATCATGAATATTTATTTGAAGTGAATAAGTAGCAAAGAAAGAGGCTTTCCCGTATATGAAAGCAGATAAAATGTGAACTGTATTTTTAGTACCCGCGTGATTTTTACATCACTCTGTACACACGAACGCCAAAACGGGCGAGATTAATGTTTTGGCTACGGAATTTAGCCGCGTTACTTTAGCTCGGTTTATTATTAGTGTTTTATCCCGTCGTACGAATTTGGCCAGGGTTTTAAATGCGAATTCGAATGCTGGTTATGACGCGCGCAACATACATTATTGTGCATGCTGTAAGATTGAGGGTTTGCCAGAGACGAACCAAGCTATCAGAAACAAACTATACAGGGTGTTTTTAATAACTGGGACGAGCTATACAGGACAGTCCACGTAGCTTGTTTTAGATAACTCTGCAACTTAGTTACAAAAAAAATATCGATGGAAAAGAATAAATAATTCATACCGTGTACGTTTTTTGTGCAATGGTGTATGTGCAATCGACAACTGCATTCTTTTTGTTAATGAAAATCTTTCTTTACATAAATTCCTCTCATTATTCTGTATATAAATAAAAAAGTATTGAGGCGGTGAAAATTGTCTTCGGGTGAGTTTAAAATTTTCGAAATGCCTCCGCTTTCAGAACCGACACATATTTAATTTTGTATAATCAAACGTTATACCTTGTCCCAATTATTATTAGAAACACCCTGTATACCGACGTTCGAATGTAGACACCAGTTTATCTCCCGATCGAAACTGTAAATCTTGAAGAAACGATCGTAAAAACGCGACAAGACGATAGTCTTTTATGAAATATATGGGCTATAAATGTTCCTATCGATGGCAACACCCGCTCTGTTCAAAGCAGTATCGCGTTAAGAATTATTTATTGTTATTTGATAATAAGCACAGGAAGTTAATGAAGAAACTTTTTTGTAAAAGACGTTCTGATTAGTTCTACGTTATCTTAATTGTACGAAATCTGTTTAAAAAGACATTCCAGGACAAACTGATTTATAGAAAGGTTTTATTAAAGCTTCCGGTATCCGAATACTCCATTGTTTAAACAATGAATCGTTTATTAACTCGTTTTACGGGGTTTATAATTAATTAAATTTGGATCCATAATAAACAATAATAAAAAATTTGCAATATCCACCAATTACCTGAACAGTTCCGAACCGAATTAACATCGGCAACGGCGCCAAAAATTTAAATATGACCGCCCCTTAAAAGGCACTCTATGCACTAATAGGTTAAACGAAATTTTGTTTCTAATTGAAAATCAAAAATTGCGAAATCCATAAAAATGTAAATTAATCAGCTACATTTGTGTTCAACATTTCGTTGCAAATTTTCCTACTGTAACTGCTTTATCACAGCGAGTACATTTGCGACTTCAAAAAATGTACATATAATTTCTTTCACCTCGAACAAATCAAAAACTTAATGGTGGAAAAATCATTCACGAGTTATTACTTCATACCATTTTTCCCATAAAATTCTTATATAATATCTTGTCAAACATATACAATTTACACATTTCATTTGATTAATAAAATTATTCAGAATTTTTGTCGTCTTCTGTATTTGTAATTTTTTGTTTTATTTTAACTTTTGTTTATTGCTCGTAGTTCAGAAAATATACTTCCCATAAAACCGAATAAATCTTGCAACAAAGAGTTGGTACA
Source organism: Stelis phaeoptera (assembly GCA_943735885.1). NCBI lineage: Eukaryota > Metazoa > Arthropoda > Insecta > Hymenoptera > Megachilidae > Stelis > Stelis phaeoptera. The sequence goes on along the minus strand of OX030939.1, from coordinate 3,213,513 downwards.
CTTAACACCAATTTTGATATAACGCGACGCAAAAATTGCGACAGTCCTTGGTTTCCATATAAACCGACTTAATAAAGCACGAACGTTTTCAGGACATTGTTTTGTATTTCGTCTAAATTGAAACCAGCTGATCGTGTTATGCGAGGACCAATTAATTATACTAGTTAACAAACAAGATAATTAAATATGTGATACAATTGTTTGCATATGCAAATAATAATCCCACAGGCTTATATGCAATGCACAGCTTATATTTATATGCAAAACGGCGCCAAACAAATATTTGCTCTAAACATGCGTGTACGTAACATGTACCTATATACGTATATTTCAAAAATTAGCAACCGTGATATAGTATCGAGATATTGCAAAAATAGACGTTGTATATATTTCTCCTCACTGCATCCGACAATACTATTAGAAAATCTGATAGAAATCAAACGATGAAGACATGATTAAGTTTGATATCCATAATCTAATTGATGAATTTATTTACTAAGAATTATAATATTAAATATGAGAATTCTGTATTTGTTATTAATCAATCTATTTGAATGGATAGTGTATCAATGAAAAAGCACTATTCATTTTTATGCAACATTTCAACCTTTCGTTCAGGTCCTCTTCAGACTCATCATTTATTTAATGTATATCATTTGAAAGTATATGATTTGCATAAGAACGGTGTTTTACAGGTTAAATATTGGGAAAGTATTTTTATGTTGTCATTACTTACAGTTACTGTTATAATATTAAATTTTTCAGTATAATAAGTACCATGCAATAAATTAACCCTCTATGGGCCGAATTTTTTTCTTAATTATACATCTTGCAAGGCATTTACTTTGATATTTCAAGTTTATTGTGCTACCAACTGTCATCAATATTGTTATTAATTATCTTAGAGGTATTATATAATTAATACGTATACGTGATCGTGTGAAAAATCTAAAATTATTTGGTAAAATGTCGATATATTAGCATGTGACCTAAAAGTTACACGGGCCCATTCGGGGTTAAATTCACATAATTTCATTATGCGGTAGTTTTAATTTTAATAAACTTTATTTACTATTTTCTCAATACTTCATGATTTCCATTATTTGTAACTTCAAGTACCTATTGGGAGTATTTCTTGTAAAATCAATTACAGAATTCTTAATAACGTGGGTAATGGATTTCTATGAAAATGCGAGTGTCGCTCTCAGATGTGAATAACGGGGTAATCAAAATGTTAAATGAATGGTGAGTAATTTTAAAAAGTTCTACACAATTAATACAAAATTAGATATTTTTGATAATGAAACGTATACTTTTAAAGAATTGATACCAGCATCAAAGACAAAGCATACATATTTCTAAATCACCCTGTATTATACCCTTCAAAACCAATTTTACCTCCTCCGTATATTCTCCCTCGTCCACAAAAACTGTGGTCAAAAAATGAAACGAAACAAACTGCTAATCAGAACTGGGCATTGTTCGAATAATCCACAATTTAAACGAAATTACTTGGGAATAACGAGTAACTGTTTATTCAAACGATCTTCCAAATAATCATTTATTCAATGAATAATACGATATTCGAGAATAAAAAAAGGAAGCTATATTAACCGAGAAAAGAACAAAAAAAAAAAATAAGAAGAAGAAGAAGAAGAAACAAGTAGACCCAGGATTGATATTTCGCAGACAACATACGACATGAACACAGTCTCCCTCCGTCTGGTGGTGATTCGCTATTAGTACACTCGTCCGGTCTGACAAACGTAACCGAGACGAGGTCGTTACACATTATAATCGTATATTGAACACGATTACCACGTGCAACTTCATTCAATGTTCAGAGAGACAAAGTTCCCAGGATATAATGAGCTGCGAACGCTTTGTCGTTTAACCCTCAAACACGACGCCAGGGTCAGGTTTGACCCGTTCAAAATTGACCTTTGTGTGCGCGATCAAATAACTGAGTACCAATGTTTGTATTTCCTTTACACAATTCACCAGGTTCTGTATTATGGATCCTTATTCTTTAGGCACTATGACTCATTCAGAACTCATACAATTTTACGATAAAATGTGCCATAAACTATTTCTGCGATTGTAAATGTAATACACCTATCCCCCGATTTACACGGTACTTTATTTATACGATTTCACTTTTATACGGTTTTTAAAATATGGGATTTAAAAAAAATAAATAAAATTTCTGCGGTCATTTTTTAATTCCATTCGCTAACATCGAACTTGAGTGATGAAAGTGACATTATACCAATCAGGAAGAAAAGATTAATAGTCTACGAAAGTGATAACAGTAATTAAATTTTTGGTCAAATTTTTTAATTTATATTTCTCGTTTCTATATGTAAAATGAATTACATATACCTTTATATTTTCGTCATTTTACGAATAGGCCGTTATTTTTGTTGTTTTTTTTTAAGATATATTTAGTTTTATTTTACGTTTGTTTTCGATTTACACAGTTTTCTAAGCAACCTATCTTCAGTGTAAATCGGGGGATAGGTGTATTTTTGTGATTAGTCCGTTTAATTATAGTTACATGTTACAAAAAATAAATGCCATACTTTCGTCAAATGCAATGCTACAAAAGTAGAAAATTCGAAATTACTAATTTTACACAAGTGAACCTTGAGTTGTTAATGTCAATATACATGTATGCTTCTAACACTCGAATGGACGCCGTCGGCCATGAATTTTCGCATCCCTTCTGTTTTTTGAGTCTCACTCAAAAATTTGTACGTCTCAACGACTCCAAAGTATGCTATGTTGCCGATTATTAGTAACATTATTACTAATGTTATTAATATTCAAGAATATTATATATGATAAGAATATAGTAATATTCGGCCTAATAATTATTCCAAAGTAAACTAGTTAATTTAGTAAACAGGTAAAATAGATGTTGAACAGGGTTAATTATCCAGTCAAGGTACGTACAACTTCTAGTAACTTTCAAGCGAGACCTCTTTTCCCTATGAAAGACCTGCATGCTCCACACTGTAATAATTTCTCTTTATTTAGAAACGAACTGTATACGAAAATATGAATTATTATTCAAATGTTAGCAATTTAAATTTTATTTCAAATGCAAAACATAGAAACTTTAAAAATTATACATAATCAAACGACTACGGCCCAGTTAACCTGCGATGAGTTTAAAACAGATTCTAGCAAAAAATCATCTTTGCTCAAACAATTATCGAACGTGTCGCGCGAAATTGTTGAACAGCGTCGAACTAAAAACGTGTTTATCCGATACACGTTCGTATCAGAGCTGCGTTCACATTAGAAGGCTATTAATAATTAGAGAATTCAATTAACGTTCGGACAAAACGATCATCCTAATAACACTGGTCAACCGTTGTAGACCATATTCGCAGCGTGTAAATCTTTCAAGATCTGACCAGTAGAATTGTAAATAATTCTCAAAGTTCGCCTCTTGCGAGGCGAGACCGCGTGAAAACTGAAATCCTGTGAATTATTCAACGCAAAAACGACATATAAATGTCACTATCAGTATTCCCTATCATCGTCGATTTTCAATCTAACCGGCGCGGAATCGTAGCATTTTTCACCAAGTAATGCATCTATCGATTTAACCCTGAGGCACCGGAGCTGAGATAACGATCATTTAAATTTAATTTTAGACTCTTCTTCGTTCTCATAGAAATTAAGATTGATATTCGTAATCATAAACTTGAACATATGTATTTTTGGAATAAAAGAAGAGAAAGATTTCATTAAGAATATTTGCTAGTTACTATTACTTGATTTACGATTCTTGCATTTGACGTTATATTACTAAAATTAATTTTAGTTTGACAATTTAATGCTATAAATTGAAGTAATTTGTTTTATTTATTTGTATGAAGGAGTTTTTGTTATAATAGATATAAACCTACAAAAATTCCTGAGCGCAAAGCATAAATAATTATTTGCAAGTCCTTCGATAGAATATTTGAGCGTCCAATTTTAATTGGAGCATCGTTAAACGCGTAAATAAATGATGATGCGTAAATTGATAAATTAATTATCTTGACAAAAATCAGCATTGCCAAAGTACTTTAATAAATTCTATAATTTAACCCCTTAACGTTCACATCTTTTTCTTTACCTCATCATTCAAAAATACATAAATTTTTGATTATTTAAACTCAGCTACCATGCATATTATAATACTTTGCATTTATAATTATTTCTGTATGCAGTACTCTTACTGGAATATAAAAAGGAAACCTAGATGAAATATAATTTGCTTCTTTTTGATCTGAAAATTTGATACATAAGTAACACAATATAATATGAACAGTAAAAGAAGTAATAAATTGCAATTTAAAATTATCGACAAGAAACCACTATAAGAAAGATTAAGCAATAACCACTCGAAGGCTAAAGCAGTGGATAAAAGGTGTCGATTTAAGAATTATAGATAATATCATTGTTTATCCATTCAATATCCAAAAGATGGTATCAGAACGGTGAACTACATATCTCTTAAGATAATATTATTATCATAGCTTCAGTTCATAAATGTGCCCATAATTATGAAAGTGGTCTAAGTCATTTGACGATATCGTAAAAATTACATTGAATAAATTTAGTTTAAAATAATGTGGTATGAAATAACTGATAATTACGAAGTATCATTTCACGAAGCATTTATGAGGGAATCCGTTTGCAATCTCGTTCATTTAAAATCAGAACAATTTGCAAAGCGATCGAAGGGCAAATGCGAGCAGGTTTCGTCGTTTCATTCAGCTCATTATCCTTGAATGCAAATATCGAATTTTATATTCAGAGATTTTCGAATAAAATTCCGAATTATTAAAGAAAACTTTATCGTCGAGTAAAAATAAAAAAAAAAGTGCCAATAACCGGAACAGCTCTTACCCTACATAAGGCTATTTACAAATTGATTTTCTGGCGTCTCTCCCAAGCATATAGAACAATAATTTGTTCGTTGATAATCAAACAATAAACATAAAAAGTCACGGTCATTTCTGTCGAGAAAATTTCTTCAACTCAATGTATAAATGAAAATAGAATAATTTGATACGTCAAATTTCATTCACAATGTGGTATCTTTTTTTTTTTACCGATTAAAGGAACAAACATTGTAACTTAGAATTTTTTTTATTAATTAGAAGTATCTTTAAATGTACTTTTATCGTTAATTTTTGCAAACATAAAAAATTCAAGTTGTACAGGGTTAAAGGAGAATGGAAGAATGAACTACGAGAGAATTACGCAGATATAAATTACGCCTCGAGGAATTGCGTTACAGGCAATACGATAAAGTGATTGATACGCAATAAGAACACCTTTAACACGAAGGGCTGGCAATAAGATACGAGACTAACCGGATGTTGCGCAATTACATTTTGCGATCTTATTAAACATCTTCCAACGATTATGCAAACAATTTAAGTATCAAAGAAAAAACACGCACGATTTTTTACCATATTTTTAACGTGAATTTGAGACGATACAAATGATATTCTTTAGAATAATTCTGAATATAATGGAATTTAAATTCAATACAAATTAGAAATTGGAACACGTATAACATTAAATTATTTTATTTACGTGTAAACGTAATATTTTTCAAATAAAAATAAAAAAGAAATGTTACATAAAGACAGACTATAAATGTCTTATTTCAAAGTTAAAATGAAATGATGTATTGTGTGCAGGTAATAGGTTATAATGAATTATCTATCAAAGTGTATGGAAGATATGGTAGCGGTTCTATATCAACGATAGCTGATATCATTAAAGGGGATTATCTACTGTTATTAATTCCTCGTTTTAAACGGATACACATCTTGACATCGACGTAACATTAAACTGATTGCACCATTTACTTAGCAATTTTGATCAATTTTTGTCCTACAGTTCTTAATCGTTTACACTCGGACTATTTTTGATGGGATCGATTCCAGTCTGTTTTCACAGTACAAATTTCATATTTCACTAAATCTGGCGATCTTGGGTTTAAGAAAGGTCCTTTCAATTTTTGTTAATATTTACTTATAACTTTGTGATAAAATATTTTTAGCCGACTGTTCTAACTATAGAACAAATCCATGACACTGTATATTAACTTTTTATTTATATTACTTTAAAATAAAATATTTCATTTTTTGCAAATAATTGACTAGAATTACAAAGTTGCACTGTTCTATAATATTTACTCTTTAGTTCTTACATAAGAAAATAATAAACACTGGATAACACGTACCACTATCTGCTTTTGAGTAGAAAAACTATAAACTTCACTTTTGGTAGAAGCATATACGACCCTCTGCCATGGTGCTTGACACGTTGGCTGCCACGGGGGTACAATCAAATAATTAACAAAAGAAATGACTAAACAATCCACGGATAGCGTTATCATTAAACTAATAATGCTAGCTATCGATTTGAAAGGTTAAATTTGAAAATTAGTTGATTATATTCTTAATAATTAGGATTTCAACGTGTCTGACTACACACGTCCGTTTTCACTGTGGCAGTCAACGTGTTAACGGTTAAGCAAATATTTGAAGAACGCAGGATAGGCTTTGCGAATATTGAAATTAGAAGTAATTGGCAATTATAATTTTTAGATTTTTAATTTTTTCATAATCAATGATATGATATCGGTTTATCGACGTTTCCTGTTAAATTAGGATACTTTTCAATTCTTTTCTCAAAACGCTGCCATAAGTTTGTATATTAAATTAAATAAATAAAATAATTTTCTCAAATTTTATTTGTAATGTAGTATCACTCATGGGGATATTTATGTTCGTTGCTTCAAAAATATTTTGAGACGAAATTGACCGACAGCTATAAGTTACCCTCAAGTACCGGAAAGGTAGTAAACCTTTTCGAATCAAAACACGAATTAATGCTGCGTCTACGATGTGTCACTTATATTCGAATGACGCAGAAATTTTCTATTTTAACTGAAACGATCTAACCGTTTGAAACTAATTATGTGAAACAATTGAAAGTTAGTCAAATTCAAACAATTTAATAGTATAAAAAACCGGAATAGATATTTTAGACACTTAAATCGTTAACTCTTTGCATTCCAAATATTTTTTAACACGATTAAATTCAGCACACTTTCATAGTTCTACAGGGTGTTCCTGGATTAAATGGCCAAACTTGAAAGGTGAATTTAAGACCCTAAAATAAAGAAAATTTTCTTCTAGAAATATGCTCGCAAACGTTTCGTTCAAGAACTATTCACTTCTGAAGTTATAGAATTATAGGAATGAATAATGACGAAATGTCCCTGTTGTCTTGTTTTGAAGATCAATGATACGCTTTTCTTTGTAAACATTTAATAATTAAAAAGAATTAAAAGTATTATTGAAAAGCAATAAAGATAAATTTATTATTTCGAAATTATTTATTCCTAATACTATCATTTTCTAATTTAATGCAGTACCAATTCTTTTCAAAGTTTTATTTTTTTATTTAACTAAGTATTCATTGGTGACACACCAGTCAAAGTGTTAATTAAAAAACTCAATACCACGCGATGCGAACGTTCGGGCGAAATTGAATGAAAATCGATTTTCAAAAATATTTCCTACGGAATCGCACGTTCCGCGAAAAACCGAACAAAATGAAGTATAATCCAAACATTCACGATTTAAATAGAACTTCGTTAACAATATTTTGAACCCCACTACTTCAATCGAATGAAATTTGATTCCAAAAAAATTTAATGACAATAACTAACCAATTTATCGTGAATTTCATGAATTATAATCGTTTTAAAAGTTTCAGGCTAAAAGGAATAAATTAGGTAGAAAGATAATATAATGATGACAATTCGTGAAAGCGTAGAACGATTATGCGTGTTGCACCGTTAAGGTGAAACCGAAAGCAGCTTTTTCCGCGGTAAAATGTCCGTCCACGTCTGAATATTCATTCATTGTCTTTTAAAGCAGGAAAGTAATCCGTCGTAATAATTACATCATTTAATATACACATGAAACTCGAACGTGCATATCCGAACAAAACAGACAGCTATAACATTCGTAAAATACGATATATCCACGGTAACCAGAACTACGGTCAAATTCTAACCTAACGTGCACGCACAATCGACGCAGTGTTTATTTTACTTGTTTTGTTTCATTCGTGCCTTAACGCCTTAACCATCCGGACAACATCACATTGATTCACTTTTTTTTTTCGCTTGATTCGATATTATTTATTCTTATTGCATTGTACTGTCATGCATACAAGAAAAGATAATGACAAAGAGAAGAAAACGGTGTCTGAATCACCACCGGTGTCCATCGGATAATGACACTTTGAGAATATAAATCGAGATACGATTCACGTTTGGTGATCTGTCACGTCCGACTGACAGCTAGCATCCTACGATAGACAGAACGCGCCACGCAGTCCCGATCGGATACACGCAGCTCAAATAAGCTACGATGTGTGTGTGTTATAAAAGAAACAAGCTAACCAGATGCAAGGTTAAAACGATACACAATAACGGGCTTTCTTGAGCCAAGGGTGCGAGCGGAAAAATACAAGTAATCCTGGAAAAAAGGGCGTGTGAATGCCCGCCGAGTGTCTGGCGTCCACTGTGACACCGGAGTAACAATGCGAATAGCGCAAAAAACAAAAGAATCAGGTGAAAATTAAAGAGTATATATCGATTACCTGGGTATACAGTTAGGTGCTGTGCGATCAACTTCCCAAGTGGCGAACAGCTTCATGGGAACGGGCCGGGTAGCCGGGGCTGTCGTCTTCGTACGCTCCGCCATTTTTGGCCCGTCGACCCACAGAAACAATCACCACACCTTCTATTCACCGCGGTTCGCGGCTGACTGACTGACTCAGCCCGCTCGTGGCGCCATACGAGCGACACCTTCGACACTCACGAAGAAACACGGAAATGTACGAAGATATCCCGCGAAGAATTTTCGAAGTGAGCGCGAATTGTGTACCCGCAACAGAAATCGACAGAATTAGAATAATTAGTAATATTTCTTTTTTCGAGTATATTTTAATATTTATTATTGTTTACTTTAGATAACGATGGTACGATTGAATAGTGTTATCAAAATTTATCAAACGATTTCAACTTTTCTTCGTGTTTACGTACGTAAGAAGAGTACTTACGTATATTTTGATTCGTATCTTTAATTTATATTGAAAATAAATGTGCTATCAAAAAGTAATAAAATTATTTAACAAACGATTTTTGCTGAAAAATTTTTTATTACAAAAATGCCAGGTGACATGAATAATCGAATAAATATACATATTTCGTTTCGTTAAAACATTTTTTTTCAGCTGCTTTACATTGATGATTGATTAAAGTAAATGATACGATAACCACCACATTAGTATTGGCTGAATGCCAGCTACATATAGTATAAAATAGAGTCTCCTTTTGTTACCAGAAGCGGTGTATGAGCTATGATTCTGTGGAATGACCCTTAACTTTAATGATCGCATAAGAAAAAATGCTAATGATACACTAAAGTACAACAATATCACATAATAACCGAATTTTCGAAACAATAACGAAATCAAAAGAGCCGCATTAATACCGACATACTTATAACCGCAGTAAGCCAGTAAATCTAACGTTGAAAGACTTGTTTCAAGACTCATTACATAAAGACTCACAGTGTGCACCAATAACTCTATAATTCCCCATGCGAGAGCGGAACTAGCCAAAATACCTAATTGCTCAGGACTAAAACGTTCTTGAGTTCCTAAAACTAGTCCAGCCATAACTATATATGTTAAAAATGCCATTGTTGGAATATACAAATCTGGCGCGTTCTTCTCGTAACGTGGTTGCAATGGTACGTCTTGTTCATATTTCACAGACCAGTCCTATTAAAAATTTTAATTATTTATGTTTATTCTACAGTGATTATGTGACTACTTATAAAACTTACAATACTTACTTTCTGTGTAAATGGGATGAATAACAGAGCTAATTTCGTTAAAACATAATTTGTGTTAACTGCGAAATAATACTTAAGAGCTGTAACTGGCACAAATTTTTCAAATTGTTGTTTCCCAGATCCCACTAAAACATTTCCATACTGTACAGCCATGTTTGTAACTACTGGCTGTGTCAATAATTGTGTCGCAAATTCTGGTGATACATATTGTTCTCCATGACCTTGATTAGGTGGGTATGGTGTATGTTGCATTGGTGTCGTACTAAACCCATATGGCGGTGGTTGCTGTTCTGGTACATTGAAGCCGTATTCAGGAACCATACCATCGTTTATTGTACCCTAAAAGAAATGATATTAAGAAAAATGTTCTACATTTCAGAATAAGTTATTTCCATATTGTTTATCTTTATTGAATTTTACCGGTTGATTATACATATAGGAGCTCTGTGGCATCGACGTGGGAGTAGATAAACCAACAGACGGGTCCACTAACCTTTTTGGTTTTCCTATTAAACATATTTATCGCATAAGTAAATCTGTATAACAATTTGTAACTCACACCACAAAATACAAACATAAATTTATTTTAAGATATGCTGTTTAACTAAAATTGACATCATAACCTCTATGTGATATTTCAGATGGTTCTTTATTTTTTTAACATACCTTTCAGCTAGAAAAGTTATTGTAAATCATTATAATTACTTATATTAATACTAATTACTAGAAATATCAACCCTATAAATTATAATTAAAAAGTTGACGTGACATAACACATTACAGCTCTAAAAACTTACCTCTGCGTGCGTTCGAATTGTAATTCATGTTTCTTTCAATCGAATATCCAGAACAATTTATTAAAAAATTCTAAATATTAATCAAAATCGTATTGTTTACGGGTTAAAACCCGGCTATTTGTGGAACAAAAATTGAAAACAATTCAATCTACACGTCGCCATATCTCGTCATTCATTGTAGCCTCTCATGGTCTCCCACTCCAATCATGATTTTGTCATTCTAGAGCAGATGTTTTAACTAATTAGGTATTAAATAATATTATCTAAATTAAATATTTGTTTCATAACATTTACTATTCAGAAGCATTAATTTTCGTAGTTTTCAGTAGATGGTACGCATAAAATTGTGTTGTAATATTATGATCTAAAATGTAAACTAACAATATGTTCATGTTCTTATGTTATTCTTATGGTAGTATTATATATGTTGTGTAAAAAAATTAAGTATATTAATTATTTCCATGTATGTATTACATACATATAAATTTATAAAAATGTTTTTATTCAAACTATACACATGAAAGAAAATTTACATTGCATTGCATATGATAAAAAAACTATTTTTTTAACTTATCATTTCCTATGTAGCAGCAACAGCTATAACGGAAAGTGGCAATTACGGTACGGGTAAAAATTGTAAATACTCCGACAACAGGACCAACGTCGGTACCACTACAAAAAAATGCCTATATGGCACTACACGTGAAACAAATGATATCAATAAATTATTTTATTATTGGTACTATTATAAATAAAAAATCTTATTGCTCTGATTATTACAATTGTCCTTTTTGCTATATGATGCGCGATTGTTTTCCATCAATGGAAACTACCACTTTGTGTAGAGTTGTAAATATCGATGCGTAAATCGTTTGCATTATGTTGAAACCACTGGACGAATTATCGTCGATTTTAGGCATGTTTTTCGGAATTCCAAAATATCAATCTTTGTCCAGAGTTTCCCAATCTCTGTATTTCCATAATCTCTGGACGTTCCCAACTTGCTACATTTTTTAAACATTACTTCCCGCGTGAAGCCTCGGCGCGGCGCCCCGGCAATTCGAATATTGGTAGCTATTGTTCGTGTAATTTCCATTTTATTTTTCATTCCTTTTTGTTTGCATTTTCGTTTACCAGATTTTTGTTGCAATAATCTTTAGATTCTAATTTATATCACTTCGGGTTTTACATTATAATAAGGTGGCTACTCTGGTATAAAGACAGACCAACCTCAAATCATGCGAGTCAACTAACATCGTATTATTCAATGAGAGATGTAGTACAGAACGCCGCAAGAATAAAAATATCAATAATCAATTTAAAATGAAATTATTTTACAATTAATGTTAAATATTTTAAAAGCAATAAATCAAACATTAAGTGCTCTACAAAACTTATCATTAAAAGTAAATTTAATTAAGGTTCATGTATACTGTACATATGCGTAGTTAGCACATGCATATAAATTTTAATTTTAAAATAAAAAGACAGTCAAAAATATTTACGTAAATTATTTTATTATTTTCTATAAGCGCAATTTAATTATAAAATGTTTTAATAATATTTTCTACATGCACAATGTTTACAATTTAGTTCACAATATAGCAATACTAAAACTGAACTACATCTTGCTGTAAGTAAATAATTCCTTCAGATTGTTGAGCCCAGTTGACTTTTGAACAATGTCCTGTTTTCACTTTAGACATTTGTATCCTTGTGTCTGTTTCTCTGTAATATTGAAATACACGTTGTACAAATAATAATCCAAGTAGTAGTTTCAGTAGTTTGTATTGCAGTAAGAATTGAAACTCATGAGTACTTGCATAATTAGAAAGTTGCTGTCTGTTTTTTGATAATTGTTCTGCATTTATGTTTTTCACTTCATTCACAGAATAAGGTAAATTATTTTGTGAATTTAGGTTTGTATCATTTTGACGAACGTCATTAATATATAAAACTGCTTGTTCTTGTTCACCAGGAGCTAGAGTAGCTACATCAGTAGAAATATCAACAGATTTAGCAGTCCCCCATATTTCAAGTAATGTTTCAGAATTATGAAATGGTAACAAGGTATAAACAAGTGGCCATGATTGTTGGTCAGAATACTCATAATTATTAATTTCACTTGACACTTGGCATGCAGAAAGAATTAAACTTGATATTACCTACATAAGAAAAATTGGTATAAATAATAAATCAGTAACTAATAATAAAAATAATAACTTCCATAAGTTATAACTTACAATCAGTGAGAGATGCATGTTGCTTCTGTATTCCTATTCTGCTGCTTTCTGATGGATGTCTGAGTCTATATTAATTCTGTAGCCTTATATACCCAAGAATGAACTTGTACCAATAGATTAAGTATATTAAATTTCAAGGTCTGATTGTCTAATACATCTTAGGATTATACCATAAAAATTCATTTAATGACAAACTAATTCATTAATAACAGATTATCAAATAACAAAGACAACAAATTATAAATATAAATTATAAATATTGTTATATACAAATATTCTTTTATTATTTAACATACACACAGAAATAATTTATAATTATAAATATTTTATCTTTCAACTGTCTCTATGGGTATTACATTGCAACCCAGAAGGCCGTTACCAACCCAGGGTCGTGGGATTAAAGCCAGCACCATAATATTAGTTCCACGTTTAATTTTTACATTGATGGTCTTATATCTGCTGTTCTGTACCAAGGTACCAATGTCTTTCAATGATTTAAAATTTCTACAATCAATGGAACCAAATTCTAATATAAGGTCTTCAACGTGAATTCCCTGCAAAGATATGTTTTTAAATTATATGATCATTCATAGTTCTTTAAGTAATATAACAATTACAGCAAGTAATATATATTTCTTACTGCCATCTCAGCCGGAGAACCTGCAGATACCAAGTTCACCCTCAAGAAAGGTTCACATTGCGCATATTCTTGAATGTTACTTGTAGTTGCAATAGAACTTTCCGTTTGATTTCCTGCTAGGGCATGCACTTTATGCAAACCCTCTTCTATCTTACTCATCAAGGCTTTATAATCATTTCTCAGACCTAATCACTTAACAATGTATTAATAAGTTTAAGTTATTTAAGTTTTGTGGAAAAAAAATTGTGCAATAATTAAACGCACATATTATCTTATGCCTCGTATGTCTGACTTGGTAAACATCAATATCGGTTCGTGGATATCCTTCAGAGTCTACTAGCTGATCATCCATGCCGACATGATTCTGTAATTTATATGTACATTTAACTGTAACTATATTATCAAAAATTTGGCAAATCATTCTGTTTACGAAATATATTATGTATTATCGATAGTACGATTAGACAAATATTCCATATAAATCTAAAATATATTAATACACGTACGGAGTCTAAAATTTCTTTCAAAGCCTTCAAATCTGATTCAATTTTATCTTTATCTTTCATAAGTTGAAGGACATAATCCTTTGCTTCCTGTAACTCCATGTCGACCACCATCTTCGCTTACGCTACACACGTAATTAATCGCCAGGTACGTACTTAACGAAGGCGTCTTATTACGATATCAATATAATTACAATAACTTGTACAAAAAATTAATTAATTGTTTTAAAATAATGCATTACACATTTAAAGTTAAAAATTATTGCAGTTTTAATATTTTGCACAAATAATTCTACATAAATATTTAGCGATTTTATACATAAACATATACATATATATATATTTGTGCGCTCAAAACATTTGTAGTTTTAAAAATAATGCTTTTAAATAACGTGCTTCGTATACAACTGTTTGTTTTCCTTGTGGGGTAATAGAAAGAATATCCTGAACATCAAAAGGTTGTTCTACGACCGTCATCACATCTCTTCCATAAACTACAAAATAAGAAATTTCTATAATTTTGCAGGAATTATATTAAAGAAAAAGATGTATACCTTCACAATGCTCCAAAAATTGTATACATTCCTGAAGTGTAGTATCTTTTAAAACTACTAATTGTTTGGTTAATTGTTCTAAAAGAGATAAAAAACATCTTTTCGCGTAAAACCAAGTATCCGTTCCCAATTTTTTATTATAAGGTTCCAAGCTTTTCATTACTCTGGATATGCCAAATTCGTAATTTCCTTTAGAACAATACAATGTTCCAATTACTAAATTTACAATACACAAATGAAATAATTTTTTATCTTGATCTTCTCGGGAAACTGCTTGTTCTTCCTTTTCAATCTTTTTCATTAATCCTTCAGCTTCCGCATTTTGAGAGGTCATAATATAACTAACGCATAAATTAGCAAGTACTATAGCGCTAACATCTAAAATCTGAAATTTTAACAATATTTTACAATCGACAATTTGAAGCTTATAATTTAAAAAATAATGCTAAAAATCAAACATTAACTAACATTATCATATTTCTTTCGAACAATTGGTTCGTAAAATCCTGTTGCTTCTTTAAATTTGTTTTCTTGCATGAAAAGAGTATGGGCTACATTTAGTTTCCATATATCATGTTCGTTGCAGAATTCCACGCTTTTCCTGAAAATCTTTTCGACCTGTATGTAATTTCCAAGTTCCCAATAAATTTTAGCTTGTGCCATTAAAACTGGTATGTATCTTTCTAAGGCTTCTTCGTAATCATTCACTGCTTTTTTAACGGCACTATCATCATGATTTAATCTTGCTTCTTGAACTCTTTTTGTAGCTTTTCGTAATATTTCCATATGTTTGTTACCCAGATCGTCAAATTTGCGATACGCTTCTTCTGGTGAAGTTTGTTGCGTAATTAATGCATCCAAAAAATCATACAAATACTACAAAATAAGTGTTAATTGTAATATAAATCTTAATATTATCAATTTTTTTTATTTGAATACACTTTTTTTGTTTTCATTACTTGGCCCCCTTATTATCTTTTACTTACTACAGACCTGTATCTATATAAACATTGTCGGTAAACCTAACCTTTGAATTCGTGTCATAAGTTTATTATTACTAGTCTCACTATAAAATTTGCCAATTTTATAAGGATGACAAATTGTAAGCTAAATCAAATATTTCTTGGAGAAATTGCATCTGTACAAAGTTATGGAGCATTTATCAGAATTCCAGGCTGTTCAGCCCAAGGTTTGATACATAAATCACAGGTATCAAAACAGTGCATAACAGTAGAAACTAATTAATTGCTCACATGTTCCTTAATGTAAATGATTTATGTTTATATAAAATTATCAGGTAAGCTCTGCTCATGTCGACAATGTTGCAGAGATTTTGCAAAAAGGGGAACGAGTATGGTGCAAAATTATTTCAATTGGAGACGATGGTAAAATAGGATTATCCATGAAATATGTAAATCAAGGAAGTGGTACAGATTTAGATCCCAATGGGGTAGAATTACAGAGAGACATCCAAAAGAGAAAAAGTGTAGAAAAATGTGAACGTAAAACCATACAATTAGACGCAGTCTTTAATACTACGTGTACAAAATGTGGAACTGCTGGTCATTTGTCGAAAGATTGTTTCATGTCTCCTGATGGGAAAAAATATGAATTGATCCCAGAGATTGAAGAAGAGAAACCTTATGTTGAACTGCAAACTGATGTGACCAAAAAAGAGAAAAAACACAAAGAGAAAAAATTAAAGAAGAAAAAGAAATCTAAAAAACTTAAGCAAAACACAGATAGTAGTGATTCTGATAGAAAAGAAATAGTTAAAAAGAAAAAAAAGAAGTATTCTAAAGACCAAAAGAGAAAGAAAAAGAAATATAATGAATGTTCTAGTGATGAAAATTCTGATGAAAACATTTCTAGTCATGATGTAAAAGCTCATAAACGAAAGCATTCAGAACGTATAGACAAACATTCCAAAAAATCTAAACATTCAAAAAGTAAACACTCTAATGATCAAGAAATATAAATTCAGTAGAATTTCGAATTAATTTTTGTATTGTTTTTATAATTTCATAAATCAGTAAAATTTTTGTAGTAGTGAAATCAAAGTCTGTGAAAAATGTATTTACAGTGTACATAATATTATAATAATAAAAATAATACTCACTGATGTTAAATATTTGTAAGTCAAGTGCACATTTTCAGCAAGAACATCCGCAGCTAAGTCATAATATTGATATTTGCAATATAATAGTAACAAATTTGCAAAAGTTTCAGGTGGAAATGGATTTTGTTGTAATAAAAACAGAAGTTTCTCAAATCCTTCACTTGGTTTTGTATCCATATTTATTAAGGCTTGATTATGCAAAGTAACAGCATCAAGCTCCTCTTCAGACCTGGGAGGCATATCTGTTAGTGCTTCTTTTGCTGCTTCAACTAAAAGCAATGAATGAAAATTTAGATGCCAGACGTATGATGGTAGTAATTAAAGTAATTGTAACTATAATTTATTTGGTTCAATTACAATTTTGCAGTTGATATTCTATAGCAGCTTTTAAATTGAACGCTTCTGTTAGGGCTGTTTCATGAAGTGTTAAAGTATTACCGACACTGCGTACTTCTATACCTTCTGTTGTCATGCCTACTCCTAATTCTGGATGTTCCCTTATTCCTTGTTCGATAATATCAGCTATCACAATATTTAAGACAAAAATATTGTTAAAGTAGAAAATGTTATTAAATTAGGAAGTTATCATCAATAAAGGTATGTTTACCAATATGTTTTAAGGATGCAGCGTATTCTTTTAATTTAAAATAACAAAGTGAGACATTGTATGATAAATGTGGCTTAAATCCTGCAATTTGTAATGCGTTTGTAAACTTTTTTAAAGCTTGTTCATATTGCTCTTCCTAAAAAGAACAAATATCAGACTATTTATGAAGGCATTTTCAATTATCATTGGTACCTTGTATAAAAGGCATCCTAAATTAATTTCTGTATCAACGTCATCAGCTGAACATTGATCAACAAGATTTTTTGCAGCAACAATATCTTCTTGGCCGTATTTTATTGCTGCTTGCAATTTCTTTACTTTAAATTCCAGATTGCTTTGATTAATAATATTGGAACATATTGCCCAAGCTTCTTGGTACATACAGGCTTGATGCAAAGATTGAGCATGGTATAATTTGTATATACTTTCATCTGGACACAATTGAACTAATTTTTCGTAACATTGTGCAGAAGCTATAAAATCTTGGGTATAAAAATAACAATGAGCAAGAAGAGACAAACAAGGTCTGGACTGTAAAATAATTTATCAAATATAATAACACATCAATATATTTATTCACAATATGAAATGTTATTTTAGCATAATCATACATACAGTAGGATAAATATCTAAAAGGGAAATTAAGACTTTTATTGTTTCTGTATACCGCTGTTCCTTAATCTGGAAAATATATATCAATTTTGCAACTTATTAAGCAAATATAAATTATAAATCTTTAGTCATTTAATTTTAACGTGCATGTTTTATGCAAAATATTAATAATTATAATTATCACTTAAAAGTAATTAAAGTGTGTTTACTTAAAAAATTAGTATGTTGACTGTCACAGTAGGAATGGCCACATGTACTGAAGCATATTAGTAATTACTAAGAATTTTTCAATTTAAGCATTCAATTTTAATTTATTATCTTACATTATTAATGTAATAATAGTGATATTCAAAACTTTACTTCTTTTTTCTTTATTTAATTATATTATATTTATAATATCATTTATTGATGACACTCGTGACAGACAATATGCTAAACAATGAAATGATAATACAAGTCTATGTGAATATGTAATCTACCATTGTATAAATTATTTTGGTGTATTCTCCATCTTTAATATGAATATTTTGTATAAAAGTACTCATGCTGTAGGAATATCACTTTTTTATTATAAAAATTTTGATAATTATTTTCTTCACAAAACTTTTACTACTTTACTATTCAGGATGCACAATATGTGTATTTAATGTTGTGATAAACTGCATACGCTGTTACTATGGCAACAATTACTATATCCATATAAAAGTACAATATTATGGATTTTTACTGTTCTTAAAAAGAAAGTGTACAAAATATATATTAAAAACTAGAATATAAAAATATGAATGTCCGGAAAAATGAAGTTGAAATAAACGTCAGCAAGAACTTCTTGAGTTAAACGACTTTTACAGGTGTTCTACTACCAATACAAAATATTTCTTATATTATTTGTCTATTTATTACACAATGTTTAACCACTTTCATTAATGTATAGTATGTGCATATTTATAATTCTTAACACTATTAGCCTACTTTACTTATATTTAATATAATTTATTTTCTACATTCAATGATATATTTTTTATCACATTTAACATTTTTATTTTTGACGGAAAATGTACGCAAACTTTTACAATTTGATGTACAAATAATCATTGTTTTCATATATTGCAGAATTGATCAAATCGTACTGTTGACTGCAAAAAAAAGGTTAGCTATAAAGTGGCGCTATCTTCACGATGGTGAACAGGCAAAATAGTGATTGCAAACGCAACTTTTAAATGAATTTTTAAAGAAATGACTGATTCAGTCCGACTGAACGCAGTGTGATCTTACATATTGATGCATAACCGCATTCATACGCGATTATGTGTAAATAGACAGCACAAATTGGTGTTTTTTTTTTATCACTGTTGCACCAATAGGTATTTTGCAAATTCGATACATATATACATTGTAAACCAAGCGATCATACGTATAAGCATTGCGGAATCCTGATCAGTCCTGATAGCATGGTAGTACCGTACGCAGATCGAGTGCGTGTGTGACTTCCGTCGTTGGAGAAATGTCGTCGGCATTCGTGGCCGCGAAATAAACGACGAAACATGTCCGGACCGACAGTCAGTCGTGCGCAGACACCCGGCGGTGATGTTCAAATAGGTGCAACGGTGGTCTGCGTAGTCTGTAATAGGACTGACAAGCTGTTAAGGTGTTCACGGTGCAAGGCCGTATTCTATTGCACCAAAGAACACCAGAGGCGGGATTGGAAACGTCACAAAGAATTTTGTGCGACTCATTCGGTACGATCGATCGTGCCAGATTCAGTTTCGACGGCTAATCAAAATTTCATTCTGGAAGCCAACAAGGATTCCTCCTCTCTCAGGAACTGCCAGTTTTCAACTACGCCAGTGGTTTCTAACCTAAACGAGAAACCAGTGTCAGAAGCAACGCGGGGATCGGATGCTGTTCCAGTTGTGTATCATAACACGAAACATCCTGGAGGTTTGTATAATTAATTTTTATTTCTTTTTGGAGGATTTTTTAAAATATTTTTTACTGTTTTGAATTTTATGAGTGTAAACATCTGGCATAGAATAAACGTTTTCCTTGATATGTAGTATGATTCATTAAACGATAGACATTGCATTATTATTTCTACAGTCTTGTTGATAGATTAAGTTATAAATCAACTATGTCATTGTATTGTTTACAGTAACAAATAAACAAACAGAAAAAGTAAGAGAACAACAGTTGGAACATACAGAATATCAAAATCTTAAGAAGAAATCTAGTGGTACGAGGACAAAAGGAACTCGTACTAATAGAGTGGATGGATGGACTTCTCCAATCACATACGAAGGAAGTTCTGAAGATACAATCCTAGGTGCCAGAGCTGAATCATTGAATCCTGCCTTAGAAAGTTCAAAAATTCTTGATAACCTACAAGACAATGAATTAGATATGCCTACACAGCATCACAACGGTATGAAGAATTTTCCTGAGGTTCGTTTTACTCGTGATGAAGAACTATTACCACCTTTCCTTCACAAGAACAAAAATAATCTTGAAGAGTTAATTGATGAAATATGTAGAAATGTGATCAGAGACATGGATGAATATGGTATGTGTGTGGTGGACAATTTTCTAGGGGCAGAAAAAGGTCTTGCAGTGTTAAATGAAGTTTTAAATATGTATAGTGCTGGATTGTTTAAAGATGGACAGTTAGTTTCTAATAAAGCAGGTGCAAATGACTTAAAGACAATTCGTGGTGATCAAATAACATGGTTAGATGGAAAAGAAAAACAATGCCAAAACATTGGAATGCTTATTTCTCGAGTGGATGCCATCATTATGAGGGCAAATAAAATGTGTAATAATGGAAAAATGGGCAACTACACAATTAATGGAAGGACGAAGGTAAGCTTGAATATTGATTTATTTTTTAATGATTCTTATTTTATATAAAATCATTTAATGCAATGATGTTATATAAAGTGGGTAGAAATTGATTTATGCTTTGTACTACATCTTGTCAAAGTTTATGTTTATATTAATTCAATCAAAATATCGAAAATAAACATTTATATTCATTAATAAGGTATACTCTAATATCTTGTTAATTAATATCTTAATGTTTATTAACGAGATTAATTTACACACTTTGTTTAATGAGATTACTCTTTTTTTTTCTTTCAAGCATGATTCATATAGTTCTGAAAACAATGCAAATATTTCATTAAACAAGGTTTTATTTTTTCTCTTTTTTACCTACTGGAAATGATAAATTCATTTACTAATTCATACACAATAACAATGCGTAAAATATCAATTATCGAACGCGTGTTGAAGTAGTCATTGATTAAATTTCTGATAAAGTTTGGCAGGAAAACTTTCTCGAGTACGGCTCGCGATATCAAATATCAAGTATAAAATTAGATCGGTAAATTCGAATTAGCGCGTCAAATTTTAAATTACATCTAAGTTGAATTGTGTATATTTAGAATATATGTGGATGAAAAGGACAATAAATCATATAAAACGATAATAAATATTATATCTCACGCGCGGTAGTAGCGTCTACACGTATCAACAAGAATTAATGTTATTCGAGCAGAAAAACTTGGAAATTTATTTTGTTCTCAAATATTTATTGATTAAAATCTTTGAACAACTCTACAATACCGCGGAATACAATACCATTCCAGTAGAATCGAACGTAGTTTCTCGAAGAACACGCGAATAATTCGCGATACGAGTTGTTTATATGATCGATCGAGAATAAGCGATCTTTCGTTTCCCGCCGATGCCTGTCATAATCGAATTAGTCACTGGGATACAGAATGTGGCGCGTTTCCTGCTTTGTCATAAAACTCGCGACGATGGATAATGTAATTGTTCTATATCAGTGAAATGGGAGATTCACGCGTTCCCGTGAGCATCGACGTTTAATCATGTAGGCGGTCGGAAAGTATAGAAGAGGACGGGGTGGGGGGACAGGAGACCATGGTGGGCAGAGAAGGTCAGGATTCCGAAATTGCAACGATCTTTCGGGTAGCTCACGCGCCAAACCAACGAATCGAATCGAATGGAATCGAATCGAGAGTGGGAACCCTCGAAGTGCAGTCGGTCACGTACGCCGCACGGCCGACTCGTTCTACCTTATTTCTTTTCTCCTTGTCTTTCACCGACTCTCTCTCCCTTCCGTCTTCAACGACAGAAAACAAACGGCTCGTAATGTGTTCTTTCCAATTATAATACGTCTCGTCTTCGTTAAGTAAATTTGAAATTGCGCGCGGTTTAGTGAAAGGCGACGAACGCCGGGAAAGCTAAAAAAAGAAACATCAATGATCAGTTGCGTTCGACTCGTGTGAACTTTTGAAAAGACGTTATACATACATATGTGTGATTACGTTTGATTTTTGTCGTATGCGATTGCATCATGAACCGTCGGAAAAAGCAGCAAATTATGTAGTGTTGAAGTTGTCCGATCGCGAACGAGATAACGATAAACTGTACTGGTTTCCATGATGGTTGTTTTAAGGTTATTTTTATTCGATCTTAACGAAATTGTGTTTTGTATTTAGAAAATGAACTTTTGTGAAAGTATTGTACGTTTTAAAGTAAGATATTTTTATGAATATTTGACTTATTATCGTTTTCTGCCTGTAAAATAGTGGTTCGCATTTGTTACTTCCGCAACGTTGGTGGTTGATTTACCGCCCATGCGCGATATTTCACACGGAATTATTGAAAACCGGATATCATTAAATTCGTCGCCTTCGACATTGAGCCTTCTTTGAAATGAATTAAAATTCATAATTTCATTAAAAAGAAGAAGAAACCGAAACGTAATGTTAACATGGTCATAACTGATAATTCTCCCAAAAATATTGAATTTTCTTATAGCGACTCTTTTTTTTTTCGGACGGACAGCTGAATGTATATTTTTAAACTGAACATACCGTGTACTGTGTCGCTGTTCCATTTATAGACATTGAAGAAAATATTCGCCACTGTTCGAATTCTTTATCGTCTCGCGCCAAATTAGCTGTTTAATTAAAACTAACCAATTAACGCCGATCATTGTAATATTCCATTGATAATTTTACGCTCCCCTTCGTTCATTCTTCTTTCGAAGAATCTGCCGGCGTGTAATGCGTATTGGCCTCAGCGATACACGTATGGACCGCATCTTTCGTAAACAGAATCGGAATCGCGTGGTCAAGGTAAAAGGAAAAAGAGAGAAAATAGAAAAACATTTTGTGACTCGTTACACCTGACAGTATTGCTTTTAAAAAGAATCTTACGGTGTCAAAGGAAAATGATTCAAAACCTTAACACTGTATATTCGTTTTTGTGCTGAATATTTTGCGTAATAAAATATCTGCGTATAATTTAAAAAAACATCGGTAGTTCGTAAGATATTTCAAATTTTTGTACGAGATGTGTTACTATTTAATTAAAAGTTTCTTTGTTACTGTACCCTAATACTTTTTACGTAGAATCGATCTTCATAAAAACAAATATATAGTTCTATTTAAAAAGTAATGCAATGGTTAAATGTACACGCTTTGTTGTACTTGCACAAAACACGTAGTTCAACAAATGTACTGTTTAAACAATTCATCCTTTTTCATTTAATGTCTGTCTTCTTACATTAAAACAGAGCTATGACTTACAACTGTATAAGTGCAGTGTTGGATACATAAGTCTTCTCTGGGGGAAAATGGTGATATAGGGGAAGGAAGGCCTATGACTGTAATGGAATAAAATGAATAAATGGTTAGGTTAATTGTCGTTTCAAGGTGTAGTCCGTAATAATTTTTAAGGGTGTCCAGGAGTTACCGCCGAACTCCGAGCTGACTTCAGCGATAGTTGCGGAGAAACTAGGTAGGAAGCTCTAGAATCAGAATAGATAGATCCTTGTCTCTCCAACGGCGGCGTGACAGAGAGGGTGATACATCAATAGCAGGAGAGACGAAGATAGAGCGATGACAAGCGGCTTGATTTTCCAAAGAGTTTGCAATATTTTCTTACACTGTTTTTTTTTTTTAATTCCTTGTGCTATTACACAAGGGGGGTACAGAGCCCTTTTTTCGAAAAAGTGTCCAGAAAAAAAGTTCTATAAAAACATACACTTTTATTTTTTTTATAAAATTACCAGAGAGAAATTAAAAAAAAAAGAAGTGTAAGAAAATATTGCTTTATAAGCTCAATAAATTGCACCAAACTCGTTATCGCTCTGTCTTCGTCTCTCCTGCTGTTGTGTATCGCTCTCTTTGTCACAGCACCGTTGGAGAGACAAGGATCTATTTATCCTTGTTCGGGAGCTTCCTAATTTTCTCGCAACTGTGGACAAAGGCGCTAGTTTACTTCCTGCGCACCCTTAACGAAGAGCGAAAATTTCAAGTATATAAAACACGTGTTTGTAAATCATTCCCAGAAATTTCATTTTATCTTCATCCTAGCGAGATAAAACACAATACAACTTTTACAGAGTTGAATTTTTCCTTGTTTATCTGAAGCGTTTCTAAGGAAAAGCATGATTGTTGCATCGATGGGTTTTAATTCCCGATTGCAACGTAATCTTTTCTCCGCTTGCTCGGAACGCATCGAGTAAAATTGTTTAGAATAAAATACTTGGAAACACTAAACCATAAAACAAAGAATTCAGAAAATACCGCGAGTCGAGATAACGGCTAGCTACGATAAAGAATAATCTCTAATTATTGAATTTTAACCGACTGATACGTTGAAATTATACGTTTAGCGATCACTGTACGTAGTGAAAAATACCGTAAAGACATCGTAATGCAAGAATCACAAGTTCAAATCGTACGAAAGGGGTTTCGACACGATCGGAAAGTCAATAAGAGGTTGGTAAATACTTCCGAAGACGAATGATATCATTCCCAGACTATTGGCACAAGTTCGCCATGCCTAACTATATGTATGTATGCACAAATACATATGCATAGAATCGCATCTCGACGATTCTTTCACCTTCACGAAGGTTAAACAGCAAGGTGCCAGCCATTTGTAAGAATTCAATCGAAAGTGAACGACCGAAAGTTACCTTTAATCTTCGAACGATAACTATGGAAGGGGTTAATAATTAAAATTAAATTTTGAACTATTCTTGAAGTTTCATAGCGTTCCTTTAAATATTGTTTTGTCCAATATACGAGGATTTTGTGTTTAAACATTGTACTATTTAATAATCGAAATACCATGGTATGTTTTTTAGAATTAGAGGATTAATCCTTATCTACCATGGTTCAGAATTAGAAATATAACATATTACGACCCCAAAGCCAGGCCGTATCAAGTCACACTGGTCAAATTTTAGAGGAGAGCAAATCAAAAGTATAAGATTCTTAGAACAACATAAGGGATGTAATATTATTTTTACACAATTACATTAGAAATTAAATAACAGAACAAAACAACTTTTGCCATCGGTCAGAGTGAAAAATTTGATACAAGAAACATGTAAATTGTCATTTTGCGGAAAGTAGACTTTTGGGGTACAAATATACATGTAGAACATGGTGGGGCCAACATTTCCCAGTTTCAGTTCAATGTATTTTATACACTATTTTATAATTCTCATTTTTGTTTTTCATATGAAAATAATTTATTATTGAGTAAAAATGTGCATGGTATGAAGTGCTTGAAATTATGAAGTATACTACGTAACGAAACTTTCAACAGCTTTAGTGTGACAGGCATAGTGTCAAGTATTCACGACAAGAGATACGTGTACATGTTCGAATCGAATTATTCAACTTCGACGAGACGAACAAAATTTGCATCGAATCGAGGCTTATCGATTCAAAATTTTCTTACGCAACATTACGTAATTTCGTCTATGCGCATATTATTATTTATGGCGCCAAACCTGCGTTAAACCCACGACCAAGTTTTCCCCTAGTTTCTATCCCCCAGTTCTACAAGGTAAGTATGGGTATAAATTACGACTAAACTTTGGTATTTAGGGTGAGAACGTGACAAGAAGTTAGTAGCGTTTTCCATTTTTACATAATAATGTTTTTTGCTATACGATTCCATTCATGTCAAATATCATGTATCGCTGAATAGCTCCTTTCTTTCGTTGCAACACTGCAATAGTTAAACATTTGCTGGATTAAACATTTGCTGGATTAAACAATTGTTTCTACATATGTATTCCTCCGTTTCTGGGCGTTTTCGAGGGAATGAAATAAAAACACATGCAAGCATTTAAAGCAATTTTATTCAATTAAATTGAATGTTTTTTTTTTTCTTCCTCTGGGGTAAATGTTCGGTAGCGAAATGATATTTCATGTGTGACTAGGCACTTCACTCTTATTGTAATGCAGATTTATCATCGGTGAGTCAGAGTTCGGAGCAAGTACATACAAGTATTTTAAGAGTACATCAATCATCCTCGCATAATCTTGTTACTGTTCTATAGCGATTTCATTCAGCCATGTACGACGCGAAATTTCGAAGCGGGATGCTGCTTACCGCGCATGCATCGGGTCGTCAATAGATCCAACGACTTCGAGATTCATCGAAGGTTTTCACTAACACAAGTGGAACGCAATAAAATATACAGGGTGTTCGGAAAAGAAAGGTTGAGGATTTCAACACGTTCGTTGCTAACGTCACATCTTCGATTTCCAATAGGAGATCTTAATTTTTCATTTTATACTTTTTAAGGCAGGTGGAAATCAAACTTACAATCAGTCACATAATCTGAAATTATTATATATGTATGTAAATAAAAAAAGAAAGAAAAAGAAATGAATTTTCAGTTGAATACTGGTAGGGAAGCTGTTAAGGATAAAAAATATAATTTAATTGTTGAAAAACTCTATAATTCTATAAATGTAGTATATTTTCGTCTAATATTTTTTTCCGTTTGCACTAAAAAAAAAGAGCCATGACTAATAATAATCGCATGGACCACCCTGTATACGTCCAGTAATCAGTACTAATAATGTAAAATTTTAGTAAAAATATCAGCTGAAAATGAAAATGTCTACTGAAAATTTAGTAAACAATATATCAGGTTAGCAATTACATTCGTGATCTTTTTATGCATTAGGCATCAAAGGGGCTTAAGTTGTATCTTAGTAGAAGAAATAAGGATTATATTATTGCCAGAGATAATTAATTACGATTGTGTTCAATTTAATTAAAATCTTGTATTTGGTGAATTTTAATAAATATGTTTATAAGTAAAATAATATGAAAGTCACGAATTTAGATGTCAATTTTATATCATGCCATTAGTCCGTGGATGCATTTACTTTTAATCAAACAAATGTTTGATTATAAAATTCACAGCTACTCGCTTAAACATTCAGTGACTCATACAGGGAAAATACATATTTCCGTATTTCGAAGTGCATAAACTTGTGCTTGTTTTGCTGTCGTAGTTCTATGAAACACATGCAATAAATCTAACCACATGGGTTTCCCCGAAACAATCATGCAACATTTATTATTTTTTTTCTCCTAGTTAAGTGTTTTCCTTTTGTTTCCTGTGTTTTCCGGTTCGCGCATTGTCAGTTTGTCATATTTTATGATTCTTTTTAAATTGGTAAAGAAACATTTTTAAATCTAACAAGAAGAATTACATTTATCTTACATATCTATCGAGCATCATAATTCCTACAGTTTCTGTTTTTTTCTTCTTCTCTTCTAGTAATTATGTGAAGCTAGGACCAAATCGATATTCTGAAGAACAAATCTCTACGTCTTTCGGAGATTACTCATGCCCTGGTTACCAAAAACGTACACCGGGTGTTGGGTGCCATTTCACTGAGTTTTTCGCATAAATCAGTTTTATTTATTATTTGAGGTAACTCTTACCCAACACTAATGTATACGAATTAATCACTAATTCAGTATTAAATATATTTCAACCAGGAGTACATTAAATTCTTAAATGTCTATACAAACCATCCACATAAACTATTATTTAAATAACCAGAATACAAACTTCTGGTCCAGCACGTGTTTTGTATTTATTTTTTTTAAACAAAGCATTATTGAACCAATATATGTACATATGAAAGTTACCATTATGCTTAGGTTAGGTCTGGATCAGGTTAAACGCAACGGATGTTAGGCTTGGTAATTATTTGAATGAGGTGAAACAGACGATAGATTAGATTAATTATCGTACCTAGGCATAAATGTCTAGTAAATTTCGACTATCAGGCGAACGGTGGGACTTTCTTCCCGTGTATTGCCATTTTCCCTAGAAAAGCCTGTGGTGCTCGATAGTGTACATTATTTATATAGCATGGAAACGTCTTTATATGCTTAAAATATATAATAGCGTTATAACTTATTCAGATGTAATTTTATTGTAAACATCAAACACTTATTGCGATACTAACGTTGTTTTCATTATATCCAGCATTTGTTTTGTATTGTTTTGCATTTTCGGCCAACAACATGAAAATAGGAAACATTTCAAGGTTCCACTTTGTTAGATAAGGGTTAAAAGTCGTGATTTATCGTCGCATATAAAGATATCAAAAGAATCGCACAGTACTCGAATTAGGTGTTTCTTTTATTTTTTAGATAGCGACTTTTCAAGAATCCAACTCATTTTTCACTGTTCCTAATCAGAAGTAACGAGACACACGCTATCTCGATGTACCTACATTTGGCAGGTTGTGTCTCTTATCTGAGGAACGTGACAAGTTGCACGTAATGTCTTCAGCATCGTTTTTTTATTTTCCTTTGGAAGTTGCATTTTATCTGTATCGTGTCGACCGATGGCGGCCAATAAACGTAATTATCAAAAAAGACAACAAGGACATGAAAAAGGATAGTGAACCAACAAAAGTAGAGTTGGGTTCGAATCTGATTTAAAAAATCTCGAAATTCGAATACGAAACTTTGTTAGGTTTACAAACTTTAAATTTTGATTTGTAATTGCGTATCTTACTTTTAAAAACAAAGTTAACATTTTTACATATATCCAAAGAACGATTTAGGTTAGGTCCCAGTTTCATAATAAACGACTCGATTATGCGCTTCCAAGCTGGTACGATCATTGCATTATGCAGTTTTATAATTAATCATAGAAAAGAATGGTCGGTTTGACGTTTGATTCATTGGAACAAATATCTGTCGTCGAACAACGACTAGGAAATTGAAAAAGATGATAGCTGACTGATTGCACGAGAGTCTCTATGCTGCTCTAACGTTAAAACAAAACGTTATGAGTAGCATGCAACAATCGATATCAGTTGTCTATTTTAAGGTGATCCGATGCTGCACAATGGTTATTGAAAATTATCGATGTCAATATTGAACGTGCTTCAAACCCGATTAATATGTATTTTTAACGACAGTTGTTTCTAGTCCGATCACATGTTTAAAAGTATCTTTTATCGAATGATTTTTCTATCGAAGTTTATTCTTTGGTACATTAAACGACATTTGTTGAATGAAAATGAATGAGCTAGGTTTTCTGATATTGCTACCTTGATTTACGTCAATGGTTCCAAGTTTCAGGTTTTCTTTTCGCATTGCATAAAAATTAAGGTGTGAGTTTTTATTTTTATTTATAGCATCAGATGTTTCGGCCCTGAACCTGGGCTCTATTCAAGAATTTTATTACTGCAAATATTTAAGTAGAAAAATTTATGAGAATTGTTATAATTAATTTGTTTCTTTCATTTTGTGTCTTCTGTTTGTATGTAAAATTAATGTACAAACGAATAACTCTTATAAACATGTTCGAAAATAAAAGAGTACTGTGAATTATCAAAAATATTTTGACGATGTATACCACGTAATTATTTAGAACCACAAGATTTCGTAAGTTGCAACATTCTTTTACGATATTTACATAACCTGCGACCCCCATCCAATATAAGATAAGGTAAAGTTGAAGCACATTAGAAATAGGTATTTCGGAATATAATTTTAACTCGATGACATTTAATTATTTTAATGCATATATTTAAGAAGATAATATTAAAAGTTTAGTATATTTTCTACTTTCCACTTGTGAAAAATCAGTGTTACATTATTGGCCGAATATTATCAACCCTTTGCAATCGAAATTTTTTTTAGATGTTATTAAATCTAGATCTTGTTCCAACGAAGCTTCCAAGATTCAAAGGCACTGTTTTGGAAGAAATATTTATCTGTATTCTATTTATTTGTATTCCTTTAATCTTAAAACTTAAATATCATATTTTAGAATATCCTAGCAAATTACATATGTCGCCCCAAAGGAGCCCTTCGAGTGCAAAGGGTTAAAATAAATAACTGGTAGAAATCATTAACAATTAATAACCTTTGCGATCCCTTGGGGGTTGGGAATCACTGCTGTTTTAGACCACGGAGAAGAAAAAATCTCCCAACAGACCAGAATATCATTTTGGACAGTTTCATTTCATTTTGGAGAAAAAACAGGTCTCATGAATTTTCTCAACGATATTACGCCCCTTTGTGCATACATCACCGCGTCCGGTTTACGAAACCAGGGAAGAAGATAGTGGTAGCACATGTTTCTTGGGTTACGTGAGATTATACACGCCGACGAATGTATGTAGTACCAAGGTTAACTTGGTATTTGGGTCAAGGCTGAAAGGCAGATCCCTATTTGTACACGTCCCTCTTGGTACCTCGTTACTATCGCGGCCCTTTTTGTGCACGTGGATCCATTTAGGGACTAACGTTTCACTGATATGCCTCGCTGCAGAGACCTCGATTAACACGTACGTATAGAAGTTAGGTTTCTATAGAACTGTAGAATTCGAGTGTTTCAGAATATTAACATTTCTCCGAGTCTTTGAATTTTCGAATCGTTAAGAGTTTGAGGCATTTGAATTTCCCAGTTGTTGAATCTTTAAATTCTTTTAGAATGTTTGGGTCTATCGATCTTTTCAATGTTAACTCTTTGAACTTTTGTTGAGTCCTTGAGTTTTTAAGTTCTTAAATCTTTGAATCGTTGAGTCATTGATTCTTTGAATACTTGTCGAGTCTTTCAGTATTTGAATCTTTTAATCATTAACCCTTCGTGGTCTAAAGCACGAGCTGGTCAATTTAATTGCATTTGTGTCCAACTCGTTGTATGGTTAATCAAGTTATTTTTCGCTATAGTGCTAAAATTCGTTTGAATCGAATAAATTTGATGTGGACACATGTTAGTTAATTTTCGACTAGAAAAAAAACTTCCAATTGCAAAGGGTTTATTCTTTCAGTGTTTGAATCCTTTTTAAGTCCTCGAGCCCTTGAGTCTATCATCTTTTGAGGTCGTCGGATCTTTGAATTTCGACTGGATTATTTTAATCTTAACCCTTACGTGGACTTTCGATGTTAGTATAATATGCATAGTTTTATATCCACAAAGTGACCTTTTCATTGTCGTTACTGTGCAATAGTTTCTTCAAAATGACGATTGTTTTGTAATAATAAGAATTATTAATGTAAAGTTGCGTATGGTTGCAGCAGCACCAATAATAATCCACTCAAGGGTTAAATCGATTAAAGTTTCACAAATTCAACTTTTTGCATCGAGTGTCTTATTTATATTTCTTAAGAAATCAAAAGTGAGAACCTGATAAAATTCCCATCTTAATTAAATAGAAAGTTTCAACCGAATCGTTGAAAGTATCTCGATCTACATGATTTAAACGTTGTTTATCGTACACCGCTGCTTGATTGATAGTCTTTTAATTGCACAGTTCCCGTTGACAGGTTGTAATAAGCACATAAAACCATCGATACCTGTAAGTCTCATCTCGATAATCGTAAAGGTGTATCGTATTGAATCGTGTGCAACTTGTGAGTCATACGATTTACCCGTTACGGCAAATAAGATCTTGTTTTGATTTAATGTCGTGTCGGTCGTTGTCTTCTATGATGCCGTTGGCATTAAACGGCTAGTCAGATCATCGACGCCAATTTATACTTAAGACTTATCGTGTATTCTGAATTGGAGTCGGTTTCCACAATTTTATCGTGGCAATTCTCAGATGGGCGAATGTATTATAATATATTACAATATATTAAAATCTCATTAAAATTATGATACTATTAGAATCTCAGATAGAAGTGCAGTGTTTCTTTCGTTGTACAGTCATTGGAGCAGAAGGAATAGGTAGTGTAATGCGACTTTTTAACCGACTTCGAAAAAGAAGGAGGTTACTCAATTCGACATGTATATTTATTCTTTTTTTCTTTTTTATTTATGTTCGTCGATTACGGCGAGATGGACAGACCAATCGGAACGAAACCTTTTGCATCTTGTCGGGTATGACTCCCAGTTGGTCCCGTATAATCATTACGTGATGTTACTCACGAAAGGAAGGGACGTGCCTTTCATTCACCACCGTGTAGTGCATGTAGTCAGGTACACATCATTGAAGTACAGTGGCTCGAAAAACTATTGCACTATCTCATAAGTTCGTGGCATGTTTCATTTTAAGCTCTTTATAATATATTTCTCTAAACTGATTAAATACGAATTTTATTCCATCGTAATTTAATGTTCTTGTTTTCAATTTGTTCTCAATTCCTTCCACATAATTCTGATCAGTTACAATTTGTTTAAGACGACAAAAATACGTCATCTATAAACTAATTCCTCTAGCTTCTCAACAAAAAGTCAGATTGTTTGGTACAATTTTGAAAAAGTTATTCTGTGTTGAAGAGCGTTGCAGATACTTTTTGTAGTCACTGTACGTACACAGAACCACGTGAGACCACCTTCGACGCTACATTTTGTACTATAAAACAGGAAACAGTTGTGATTCTTGTGTGGATGATTCATTGCATATAAATTAACACTTTGATGATCATTCTGTCAGATGTCATACCGAAAATATAAAAAAACAAATGTTTTGTATTTTTATAGCAACTGCTTACGGTAGAATTGGATGAGAATCAAATTGAATAAATGAATTTTTAATTTATTTCTCGATAGAACACCAGTCTTCAGTGACTTATGAAATTATACAATCGTTCGTACAAATTAATTTTTTAATGATGTTCTTCTGGGTACTAATTAATGTTTTGATAATCATTTTGCCGGATATTTTAATGAAGATATGAAGAATAAATGTTGAATCAAATTTCATACCTCTGTAATATTTCTCACAGTGGATTTGGTTAATACAGTGAAAATTAAATTAATGAGATATACTTCTAATTTATGTGCCGATAGAAAGGCAAACTTTTCGATAATCTATAAGTACATAGACTGTAGATGTTTATATATTTACAACATGTTGAAATGTTAAAATAAAATATTTGAAGGATACAAAATATTTAAAAATTTCAAAAATAAAGCTATAGTTTTCAGTATCTTTTCCAAAAAAATTAAATTAAGAAAATATATGTTTGGATAAATATCCAGTTTTTAAAAATAACTCCTTAAACAGTTCCATTAAAGTTTATAAGAAATTTATAATAATTTTGTTCTAAAACTATTGTAATTATGATTATCAGGTAAGCTCGAAAGTTCAAGCGGATTTTTCTTGGCATTTTATTTATTTTTCAATGAAATTTGAACTCTTTTATAAGGAAGACACTAAGAAATCGCTCGTAAGATAAAATATTGTTGATAATGGTGATGAATACAGAATTGAAAAGTATTCTCATGAAAGTATTCGAACGCTTGCAAAAGCTAGACTATTAACAAATAAAATAACTGAAGTAAAACAAAATTATCAAAATTCATAATGCTGAGGTCTAAAATATTAGGATAAAATACAAAAATGGAAAAAAGGAAAAACTGAAATATTAAAAAAAATAAATTATACATATTCCTACTCACAGAGTCGTGCATACGATAATTGTCATTAGTTACATATTTAACATGTTAAATACCATGTCAGTCACATGTGGATGACTAATGAATTTTCATAAGGATCTGACATCTATTGCAACAAGGACGATCTTAACACGTTGACTGCCACAGTGAAAACGGACGTGTGTAGTCAGACACGTTGAAATCCTAATTATTAAGAATATAATCAACTAATTTTCCAATTTAACCTTTCAAATCGATAGCTAGCATTATTAGCTTAATGATAACGCTATCCGTGGTTTGTTTCGTCATTTCTTTTGTTAATTATTTGATTGTAAAAAATTTCGGGTGCCGGTCACCGGTGACCCCCGTGGCAGCCAACGTGTTAATTACCCAGTTTCGAATAATTTTATTAAATATTTTAAAGTTTGTGCAATTAAAGAAAGGAAATACCATAAAAACGATATATAATATTAATTGAAAATAAAATTTCTAATTGGAAGGATTTTATACGATTTTAGCATGGTATTCATAGTTTTAGTTTTTAATAAACATACAAGTTTGTTCAATTAAAGAAGCTAATTATCATAAAAACGATATGTACAATTTATTAAAAATATAATAAAATTACTGTCTGCAAGGATTTTTTATGATTCGAATATAGCAGTTAAGGTTTCGCTATCAAAAGGTTTGGGTCCTAACGCGTCAAAAGTTTTGTGGACGACTGTGTTCGCTGAATTTTGTACATTTTGTCGCGTTCTAAAAAGCGTGAATTGATATGCGAAGTACTGACCTGATACAAGTTAGAAAGTCTGACCGTTATAAAGTGTTCCCGTTGATAAGAGAATTTTATCAAATCGTACACCATTCTCGTGGAAAACTATTGAGAAAAATTGATCGCTATTGTGTGCGTACCACAATGTCGTTTCTATTACGATGTTCGTTGAAAGTTCTTATTGCCGACCAGCTAATCAGCACCGATTAAAAGCAACGTGATATCACTCTGATTTTAATGTTCTTGGATCTGGTAGTGTTTAAATCTTATCCCGGGTACGTAACGTAGAAACGTAAATAAAAACATGTAATTTTCGCAACAAAACCGATAAGAACATATCGAGTTCCCTTAAATACTTAATAATTACCCGTATAATTTGGTTTCTGATAAAATTACATAAAAAAAAATCACCGGTTACATAACACGAGTACAAAAAAAAAAACATTTTTTTTCCAATCGTACCTTATAGAATACTGAGAATACAGTAATTATCAATATGTACGTTACCCGTTTATTTGATTTCTGGTAATCCGATATTATTAACTATGATACCGTCCTATCTTCGTTACTTTTTAATCGAAAAAGACAAAGTCTGCCGGTGATAAATAACAGTTACTATTGATTTTCGTTTCGTTCGAAATTGTCTATTGTTACATCGGTTGCGGTGTTTGTCCAATTTGACGAATTGCATCAAATATTCCACGCGTGCAAACACATACCTACGTATCGAAACGATTCGGTACGTTTGTTAATCGACTTCTGGTTGTAAAACGTCACAGAGCCATGCTTCGGGTCAATATTCCGCGACGCTTGAGTTGACTGCTCGATAGAACAGCTCCGTATGTATAAGAGAACAACTCGCAAGGACACACGGTTTCCTCGATTAAACGTAACGCAGTTGCATTATTTTCCAGGCGATGGTGGCTTGTTATCCCGGTCACGGTTCGCATTACGTGAAACACGTGGACAATCCTAATCGGGACGGACGATGCATCACGGCTATCTACTATCTCAACCGGGATTGGGATATCAAGGTAAGGATACATCACGGTCAATCATCTCGTTTTAGACGTCGAGCTACATGACTTTTGGATGCTCTCCTAATACTTTGCAACACACGACAATGGGTAAATTTATCGGCGTGTCGAGAATGTATTTATTCGATTGCTTGGAAGTAGAATTAAAAGAATGGTAAACAGTATCAAATTAGTCGTAGAAGAAAGCATGGCTAGATGGGAATGCTGTGAGTATTACTTATTGGTAAATGTACAGGGTGGATCAAAATCTGTGGTACAAATGAGGTCAGAGAAACGGTACGACTCAAAATAAGACGAAAATCGAGAATAACAAAATTGCGTTGGAAGTTTCGTTTCTAAGAAAAATGCATTTGAAAATTCTTCAAAATTATTTTTGAATATATCTTTTATTCTTAAAGATTCATGCTTAAATAATTTCTGACACAGAAGTCTTTGCTGTTTCAAATTTCTTTTCTAATCTAGAAAAAATTAATCCTTATGCTATTTGTATTTTTTACAAATGGAGAGCCATAAGTTGGTTAGGTTATTGTATGAAGAATTGTTGGCAGCGATATGTATGAATACCATTATAGTTATTTCAAGATAGAATCTAAAATTATTTTTTACATAGAATATACAATTGTTTACAAACTCAATGCACGGTCTTCGTTCCCGGCTCTTTATTCTAGGAAATATATAATAAATCTAACTTTGACGTCCTAAACCACCCTTCTATGGATTCCCAATACAAATATAATAGTTCACAAAAAAAGCAATAGTTGTACATATTTAATAGTACAACTATTTATTTAATTTACTGCACTGTACATTGTAATATATCTAAATACCTAGGTTTGAATGAAAATTACTCGAGTATTTTAAAGTCATTTTGGACCGTATAGCCACTAAGAAATACTATTTTTATGTGGTGTCCTTAAAATAAAATTTCTTCAAGCAAAGCTTTTGATATTCCAAGCTAGTCGTGGGGGATAAGTTTTAAAAGCGAAGGACTTTGACAACCTGTGGGCTACCTACGATTCAAACGATCTCATCGTCCTCGATATCACTTGAATTATTAATTTATAAGCGCAGTCTATGATTTCAGTTTCGTATCGATTCATTTGAAGAAATTCCTCGATACGAAATAAAACTACAAATGATTCGATGAACGATTTAGTTTTTGAAGCAATTCAATTACGACGAAATGCCTTAAATAAAGAACAGACTTTTTTCATGTAACACAATAATTATTATGAAATTATTAAATTGTCTTTTGATTATGTTATATCGAAGTAGAAAAAGTTGCATTCATTAAACATATTGATAACTGCTATGAAATGATAATCTTTCTTTTTTTTTTTTTTTTTTTTTTTTTAGATTAACACATGTTTCTTATTATCTTTTCTTTGTTGTATTAGCAGCTGTTAATTGAACTCTAGTATCATAACTTACTTCGTGCATTGCAGATATTGTCTGTCTATTTTTGACTTAAATTGAATTTCATAATTCCAGAAAAAGGGATTTGTGGCATTGAAGTTAACAAAGATTTGCTGTAGTGTTTGTAGCTGTGTAAATTGAAAATTTTGTTCGATATTTATTATATTTACAGACGAAACTTACTGCTCGTTGAAATGAAATTAATCATCAAGTAGCATTTTCTATTAATGTATGGTATTTTTTTTAAATAGCAAACATTTGCTGTATGTTTTACATGAAATGATTTCACAATTAATTGAGGATAATTTTGAAGTGTGAAAGATGCGGTTTAATTTTTTACTGTTTAATATCTCCGAGGGCAAACTTCATTAAATGCAATCGCTAAGGATAGTTGTGCAATTTTAGTGATATTTGAACTTCTTTAGCGGATTTATCAACTGTATTTTCATATTATTTAATTTTAAATTTAATATGTATTATTGAATTTACTGATAGTTTGTAGAATAAATCAGCCGCAAACGTACGCCCTGAAGCTAATTTTTGTCGAAACACATTTGGGTCGTCTCTTCGATTAATTTCTGTCGTGTCCTCTCACTTCGATTGTGAAGAATCACCTGGTCTTTCCAAAATTTCTACTTTCGTTCGAAGAGAAACGCTAAAATGGCAGAAATGTAATTCCTGAAAAAGAAATTCTTATATAATTTTATAGTATTTACCCCGTGGGCAATTTAGGGTTGACATTCGTCCAAATGCTTGTTTTTATCGTTAAAAGCTTCAGTTATTCTGTTATTTTACGTAACAAATCCGAATAACGTAGTAAATGCTTTCATAAATATTCCAGAATTGTTTCAAATTTTTTGAAAATTTTTGTATAATTACATATTTAACTCACTGTATATAAAAAAAAAATATGCTTTTTGGGAGGAGGGACACCTTTTTTAAAGCTAAAGAATTATATTATCATGCAGAATTATTAATCTTGTAAAAGAAAAGTAAAATTAATTAATATATACTACGAGTAATTTGAACTAAACAATACTGCAGGATATGGTCGACCCAGAATACCAATCCAGGATTATTATCATTTGGTCCTTTACCAATTATACTATATAAATTTTATCATTTTTATTTCCCAATTTTCTAAAAGATTCCTTTTTTTAAACCAACATTACCGTTGAAACGAGATTGAAAAATAAAAATATTACGAGGTTCACAGTTGAGTTACTGTGGATTATTTTTTACATAAAATACGAGCTTCTGCAGTGATTCATTAGTAAAATTTTATTTGCCAACGATGGTATAAATGTCTCGTAAAGATAGCAAGGTGTTCCAAGGTAATTTGGATAAAAAATCGTGGTGACATCATTGCGAATCTGGCTTACAGCTATTCTTTTGAAGTGGGTCTTTTATTAATCTATGAACATATGAATTAAATGAATAAACAAATTTAAAAAACATGAGCTTAACAAAGAAAATGATATTTATACAGCATTGAATATCATAATTCAGTACTAATAAAAATTAATAAAGAATAATTAAATAATAATCGACGATATAATTTTCAATAATAATTCTGTAATCTTATAAAGGTTAAAATTTCAAAAACTTCAATGTTTATCATGACATAAGTTTTCGTATGTTAAGTGGTTAATTTATATGAATTTTTAGAATATTGTTAAGCAGTATTTAAGTGAAGCTTTCTGTTAAAAGTGTATAGATTAAAAAACTTAAGTGACTTCTGTCGCCTGGAGGCAGTTTAAATATTTACTCATATTTGTATAGTAAAATATCTTCCACATAATTTGGTACTTTCATATCGTTGTGTTTTTGTACTTTCAAATTAATTTCGAATCTTCTTTAATCGTAAAATTTACTATAAAAAGTAAATTTTAAACTACGATTTTTATTATTAAATCTGAAACCTAAATAAAATAAATAGAAGTATATCCCCCAAGTCTCAATGATTGCTTAAATTTTGTACACTGTTAAAATCATTTTAACGCGTTGAATGTGATTAAATTTCAATTGTTCAATATCAATTTCAGTTGTACAAAGAAAATATCGCTTCGATATTTTACGACATTCAAATTCTTGTATCTTTCATTTATATAATTTTATTTTGAACTCTCGTGTAATTCGTTTCGACATAATACATTGTTACATTCATCTTTTCTTCATAGAGATAAATATCAATAAATAATGAACTGATGGATTTCACAATTCAACAAAAGAAATACTACTTATTTAAAACTTTTGATACAAATACATTTATCAATTTTTCCCCCAAAGTTTATCTTCAATTTCTTTCAATCGCAGAATATAAAGTGATTTAAAAGCCACAAATACCAATGACTAATAAATTCATAGATTTCATTATCGAACGGAACTGGCATTAGTTACTTGAACCTCTGCAAGGCCTTGACGAAAATATATATTTATCAATTATTTTCACAATTTATTCTCAGTTCGTTAGATCAACACTTTGACGATTATAAATTTTATGGAATTTCTTATCACACATATATTTAAGATAATTTTAAATTTTACAAAAGCATATTTTTCTCTTACTCACAATATCTGGATATCACCCTTTTCTCCTTCGATAAGATTTAGCAATCTTTTGCATTTCAAATAAGAAATCTAGAAATGTGCTATTTCAGAATATTTATACTTCGTATAAATTTAGTTTCATAAAATAAAAAAAATATATATTTCATTAAGTAGTATTCTTATTTACGTAATGGACATTTCGGTTATTAATAAGGATAAAAGAAAACCATGATCCCTTTTAAAATCGTGAAATTTCCTCTTTCTGAGAAACTACTAGGTTACAGTAATTGATTACTGAACAGTGTTTAATACCTAAAATCAATTTACGAAACACAAACGTTACAGAAACGGCATCTCGTGTGCACCAAGTAAATGCAATAATCTTAATGATAAAATATTATCATAATTGGTACAGTAAAGTTGGCGACGTCAGTGGTAAAAGCGTTTGAATCAAAATGAGACTTTTGTTACAAATACCACGTTGTTTCTTCGTCACCAGGTATATTTAACACGGTTCACGGCCGTTTAAACGTCAGATGCAAGAACGTTCGTAGAAAGGGTAACCAGACAGAACTTCGAAGGGCGTTTAGGGCCTACGTGAGATACACCATGTAACACGGGATAACACGAAAATTTCATGTTGAGCAATATTTACGTTGACCCACGCGTGAAATAAGGGATGTTTAAACACGTGTCGCCTTCGAGAATATAAGAGGACCGGATGTAAAACGTGCTGCGTGATCCAGCGTGCGTCAGCCACCTTTAATCGAACCCAAGTATGCCCTTCTTTGGGCGCGAAGAGTTTCGTAGTAGCAAAGAATTTCGACTACAGTCGAGTAACTATATATCATATTATATATATTTGTTAAAATAGTGATCATTCAAAGGAA
Source organism: Stelis phaeoptera (assembly GCA_943735885.1). NCBI lineage: Eukaryota > Metazoa > Arthropoda > Insecta > Hymenoptera > Megachilidae > Stelis > Stelis phaeoptera. Next base: position 3,173,099 of record OX030939.1, on the reverse strand, counting down.
ATTTTAACCCTTCGTAGGCAATCTGACTCGCTGACGGCACAAACGTAATTTGATTTTTTAACCGACTTCGAAAAGGAGGAAGTTACTCAATTCATTTTCTGTTTTCCTCCGAAAAGGATGGACCAATCGGAATGAAACCTTTTGCATCTTGAAGGGTATGATTCTCGGTTGGTCCCGTAAAAAAAAAAACATTTTGCATTTCTTCGTTGTTTACCATTTTTGATTGCAAAAAAGCTATTTCATGTATGTTCGGTGTTTACTCTCCAGGGAATGTACCAATCGCGATGAAACCTTTCCCATTTGTCATAAATTGTTTGTTGCAATTGCTTATTGCTATGCTACTGTTACACAGTGTGTGGCTGTTACTCTGCAAGGAATGTACGGATCGCCACTAAAATGTGTGAAATAAAATAATTAATAGAAAAAAATACAACCGACTTCGAAATGCGATAAAAAGTGTGAAATAATTTTGATTTAATTTGAACGAATTCTCTCCAGCTCTTGATATTAAATACAATGCAATCTTTTCGGAGGCGGGGCGAAATTAAAAATTTCCTACATTGAAAATTACCTATTTATTACCAAGTGCACCATACCTCGATCAAATCATAATCAGCAACATCTTTCATATAGAGAATCTTTAATTAAAAATTGAATGGTTAAAAATGTTTCGTTGGCCAAAAGTGATTAAAAATATAGTTCTCGAGGTATAAATGGGGTTATTTAGTCGTGTACGAGATCTGTTGGTATTTTTTTTTAGACCAGTGGTATAGACAGCCGACCATAATAGCGGAGCATACGACTCGTTTACCTGAAACGGGGGTATACCACGACTTTTCCAGCTCATTGTGACGCTAATTTTCAATTCTCCATCCTTCTGAAGAGCTCATTTTGAAGGGGAAATTTCAAGGAATATGATGATATTTTTTTCAAAATTTAAATCACTCTGGCCCATCATCGAAAAAAACGCAAGAAAAGAATTTGTTTATATTTTTCAACATTATAAAGTTAATTATGAGGATTGAAAAAATTATTTTATAATAGACCAATCCTTCCCGTATAAAACAAAACAAAATTTAGCTCAATCGGATAAATATTTCCTGAGATAAAAATTCATAAGTGAAGCCCGCTTTTGCCAAAATGGGCAAAAATTGCAAACTTCGAAGACCTATAATTTCTAAATAAATATTAAACCGGAAAAATTATGACTTAAACCCCCCTTAATTTCACATGTACTATAACATATTTCATTTAGAACAAAATCGCCAATGGTGACGTCAAAAAGTGATCAATTTGACATGGAACGACTCTTATGAATTATAATTATTCCTTGTAAAATATTCTGCTGTAACACGAGTAGACACCAATGAACAATTAATTACAGAGAATCACAACCAATTAACACGAATAATACATTAAAAAATCCAAACGTTAGTATTAGAATGTACGAACCTGTATCTGCGGTGACGGAATTAACAAGGTTTTAATGGAACGGCGTATTTACGAATATAATTAATATCATTCCACAAGACTTACTCGCAATGTAGAGTGATCTCTGAAACACGAATAACAAATAAAATTGCGTTGGTTATAATCTGCATGAGATTTATGTATTTTGTTTAAAATTTTTAAATACATATACATTTGTAAAAATTATATTTTCATATTAATTTACGTTATTTAACATCTTAAACGTTGGTCACTGGTATCAGATTTAATAAATACTATCTTAATATTAAAAACGAACCAGTTTTTAAATTATAAAAAAAGAAAAATGTGTCTAAATTGTCAGTAATATAAAAATTACTCTAACATTTTGACTGCTACCCTGAAGATGTTGAAAATTTCTATTTGATGGTAATTTTATTTTTAACAAATTTCAAGTATCTGATACAAACATTTTCAAAGAATTTCAAATAAACTGGGTGACGGTTTTTTTTTATATAGAAATTCAAGTGTCATCCATACGTGGGTGACGTGGCAGTTAAAGTGTTAATAGATTTTGTTAAAACACGACAGGAAGAGATGTGACGTAAACGGAAAGATTAACGAAAAGTGCTCGTATCAAAAATCGGATCTGAATAGGTTAAAAACACCTCCATATATTTTTCCCGTCGATTATTATAATTATGCTCAATTTTTGTATGTTCATAGAAAAACGGCGGCCTTTTGAGGATATTTCCGGAAGGCTGGCGCGACCAGGTTGCCGATATCGAACCACTTTTCGATAGAATACTGTTCTTCTGGTCGGACAGGAGAAATCCGCACGAAGTACAGCCAGCATACAAAACTAGATATGCAATCACTTTGTGGTACTTCGATGCCGAAGAAAGGAATCAAGCTTGTCGAAGATATCAAAGAGAAAGTAGGTAACTGTTAGTAGTAACCAAGAAACGAACAGATCCGCGTGATTAAGATTTATGTAATGCAAAGAGGAAAAGTTAAAATCTTTGAGTTATCAAAATTTTGTCTTATCAGAAGCGGAAATTCGACTTAGAAAGCCGGTAATGCAGTTGTACATCTTTCTTGTTGTTTCAAATGTTACTATGTATCATACTATATCAATTTGTAAGTTTCCAGTAATTTTGTATTATTTTTCACTTGTAACATTTAATTTTATACAACAAATTATGAAACAATCTATTTAAATGGCAGAACCCTTGCAATACCTATAAATATAAAATATGAAACAATAAATAAATATCCAGCTATAAACTTTTAGGATCTGAACATCATCGATTGCGGATGCGTTAATATTTTTTAACGCTAGAACTTAAAACTGAAATAGAAAAATAGACATATAGAGTAATTCTTTATCAAAATAAATGCCAACTTATATTTCGACAAGAGTCTTTTAATCAATTTTGTAATTTAAAATAAGAAATTAGAAGCGAGTCATTTTGACCCGTTTGGTAGTTCCAGTGTTAAATTACAAAGGCTCAAAGAAAAATAAAGTCCTTTGCTTCTAACGAATCTAGACTATCGCAGTTTATTATGAAAAAGATCTGTAACTTTATTCAATATTTAATCAATAGTATCTTTAAACATATTCAACGCGTGAAACGCGTTTTTCTTAAGTATTGTTACTATATCATTTTACAAAAGATTACAGGACTTTTTATCATATAATTTTTTAGTGTAAGATCATATCTATTATTTCAAGTTGTAAAGGCAGCAGTGATAAAACTTTGACTCACAAAGATACAATATAACATGACAAATAATTCGAGTTGAATTGAATTTACAGAATTCTTCCACAATGAAGCAGAAGAGAATGAACAAAATTATAATCTTATAGTAATTCGACTGTACAGTAGACCCTCGAAGTTTGAACATAATCTGTTCCAGGAAACGCTTCAATCGTTGAATTGTTCGAACTTCGTATTAAATTCTTCCATTTGAAATAATTTAATTTAATTTTTTCTTTTGTTTGTATCTTCTTCCTTCTCAATTGACGTTTCGCTTGTCTGGCCCGGGTCTCGGCAGAAAAATAAAGTGACCATGTGTCGGTTGCAAAACTCTGTATCTTTGTTCGAATTTCGAGTTTTCGTTCAGATTTAAAAACATCATTTTTCTTTACATTTTCGTTCGAACATCGAATCATTCAGACTTTGAGAGCAAAAGTTTCATTCGTTTCATTCAAAGATGTCCCTCAAATTTCGTTTTAATTTCATCACGTTTCCCTTTCATTTTATTGTATAATAATTTCTAATTAAAATTCTACTTTTATGGCACATGATTTCTATAACATGTTAAGTTCTTGAAAGAGTCATACGTGTAATTTTATATTTACTTTGTGTTTTGGTTAAATCCAGTATTAATAGCATTTTAGTTTATTTAAAAGTATTTATAATATTTTTTTATTTATTTAGTAGACAGATCTGTTCTTCTAATTGATTCGAGCAACAAAGTTAGAAACGATACGGGTACAGATTCCATCGTTCTCATAAGATTGTTTCATTTAATGTTGAAATTTTACGTTCAATTTGTTAATCTTGTTTTCAGGAGAATTTCACGGGAAAAAGGAGAGCTCGTGAGACACGGAGTCTGAAGGACCGTTGCACTGTCCGTCGACTGAAATTGTAACTCTTCTAGATAAGCATACACACTTGTACATAGTTACACGAAGAAAGCATTGGTACATAAACTATTATGTATTATTCTGTATTATGATGTAGTCAATTTGCAGATGGTACGAACAGTGGAGTAATGAAAAGAAACAAATTTTAAGAAAGTGCAATAGATGTAAGCGCGTTCCTTTTTTTTTTCTACATTGCGGCACTGTAATATATTCGATAAGTAAGTGCGCGGTAGCTCTTACAACTCACAATTATACATATTATTAATCCGCGTTTTTCTAACTCTCTAACGCTCACACCCTAATCTCGAATGTTTGAGTAAAAAGAAAAAAGAAGAAGAAAAGAAAAAAAAAGATTTAGCATCCGCTTGCCACGATTGAAAGTTTGTTAAGTACTAAATATTTGGAGCATTAAGAATTCTTGCAGCACTCGTAATTCGTGTACGAGTGCTAAGATTGTATAATGTACAGAGAAAGTATGCGCGTGTGTATGTATGTGTGCGTAAAGACAAGAGTGAATGTTGCGTGCGAAAGAAATGGAGCGAATTCGAATAATAAAAATGTTTCTATCGCAAAATTTGCTAAAAATTGTCTTAATTATTATATTTCAAATACATCTTTTCCCTCTGACTTCTGTACAAGCAGCTGGCTTTGTTGATAGCGCAATTCGGTCAGTTACACGAGATTGTAATAATTCGCAAATTGTACCGTCATGATTTTATCCGTTGCGTCTCATGTATTATACGTTGTTCTACAAAGTTACGAATTCTTATATTGATGTTTGATTAAAAAAAAAAGAAACAAAAAAAAACAAAAAAACGGCCAGTAATTAACTTATGCTTCCAGCGCAGTGAATTGTGACATGCCGGGGCCCAGTCTGTACCTGTAATATTGTTATGTACATTACCAAAAGGTAGAAACACTGTGTTTAATATTGTATGTATCTATTTATATAAATCGATAAGGAAACAAAAGTAAAAAAAAAAAGATTAACAATAACAACAATAATAATAAATGCGTACTTCCTGTGTCCCACATAGAAAGTTTGAGATACAAACTTTGTTAGTCAATCCGAGAGAGAAATAAGAAAAAGAGCGTTGAGTTTTTTTTCTGAGGTATATTATGTTAATAATATTAAACTTATTTGACCGATAAGATTATTGTTAATAAGTTATTCGATTCTCTTTCGTTGTATTATAGGACACGGAGAACCAACAAATTACCCCAGTATCCTGAACGAGTGATTAAGTTATTTTCGACGATCGAACTTAATTTAATATACTCTTAATTTTAATAGTTGAAATTGTTGTGGACTAAGTTATGAACTGAACACGCATTTTTAAAGTATTGTAAAACTGTTGAGAATTGTGATGTGAAAAAATAAATATTGTACAAAATTGGCATGTATAATTGTTCGTGCAGGAATGGAAGGTTCTATGAATTATATTCATTGAACATCCTTGCTGGAAAAAATCCTTGTTGTATTATATTTCGGTTGTTTGTAATTTCATTTATTTTGAAGTTTGGGCAGCATTTATAATTAAATCCCATCCATATCTTTTGGAATAGCACAACTTTCGATCAAATCTAGCGCCGGTACGTATACTTTGAACGAATGATCGTTCTTTGGAAATAGTCCAGGGTTGATTATGCGACAGTTGGAAAATTTGGTTTCGTACGATTCAAACTTGTCTGCAGATACAATCAGATCGGGTGTCGGGTTTATTTGTAAAGCATGATCATGTTTCCAGTATAGCGGTACTATCGAAAGACTTAAAGGAGTCAAGTGAGATTGGCAAATAATTGATTTGGCATACTGAAACATTGCATTAAAATTAAGTAACTACTATTCGATACGTATGAATAAATATTAATAAGACTTACATGATCACAGATGTTACCAGTATTTGGAAAGTTAAGTGTATTTCTACACATTTTTGTTAAAATATCCTCTCTTATTACTACAATTTCTTTTGTACAGTACTGAATTCTACAAGGATTGGTAGTAAATATCGCACCAGGAATATCTTTTCTAAAATCTTCCGTAAGATGTTTTGGAAGTGATGATCTTGGTAAAATTTTTGGCGATCCTATATCGTCTGATGCAGGTACGAAAATAAATTTGGAAGATTCTTTTATGCTGGGATATTGCTTTATCATATCGCTCAATTCTTTGAGCCCCTCTTTCAATTTATGCGTGCTTGTTATACTTGCTGGAAAGCTTAAAAAATGTCCACACAACACAAAAGCTATAGGTGGACATTCAGCATATCCTGCTAACATAGTTTTAAATTTTTGCAAAACAATGAGATCATCTAACCACATTTCAGACACAAAGACAATCATTCCGTCTTGATTGCTTTCCTCGTAATGTTTTAATTTTTCCGAAAACTTTAAAGAAAGATTGTGGGGACCACCAAACGTGTTGGCATCGCCAAAATCTACACGTGCATTGTCGGATGATTCCGCTGGTGGAAATCCTAATTCTTCCACATATAAAATACCATCTCTATAGTCTCCACTAGCTACTACTATAGAAGCTTCCATAATTAAACCATCTTGAAAATTGTACTGCGGAGTTAAGGAAAATAATGTTATATACTCAAAGATAATCTTTGCAACTGGTTTCTGTTAAGCTTTTAAAGGATATTGCTCGTAATAAATCAACTTTAATGGTTCCTCCTGTATCCTCCAAATAGTATTGGCCCTCTGTTAATTGTGTTAAAAGACCCATTACACAAATATTTCCACTTTTACTTTCACTCAACAAATGTTCGATTGGTACTAATTCGATCCAATTTTCTTTTTTTTCACCAAGTTTGGGAGGATTAAATAAGTCATGCCTTAAAGTTCTGTACCAAAGTAATTCGAATCTGTTTTTGAAAATTTCAGATTTATATTTTGCTTCGCCGTATAAGTCTGGTGTAACAGTTGTTAAAACAAATTTTTTCTTAGATAAGTCATATTTAATTTTTGGTATATTAAGTGCATCTATGACGTTTAATACTGTTTCTGTAGCTTTTAATGTATCTGGCCTTATGCATTCTTCAATTGCTGACTTCAAATTTTCAACATTAACATGTGGGTCATTTAAATTTTGAGCTAAAACTTTTTCCACTATGCGAGTAAGCCAAGTTAAGCGTTCATTTTCTTCAACGTTTAAAAGTTCTCTAGCAAGTGAAATGCTAAGCTTCCTAGGTATTAGAAAAGTATTTTTCTATTAAAATTAATGAAATATATTGTGTACATATATATATAACAAAAATGTATATACCTTGAAAGGACAAGACCATATAAAGAGAAAGTACTTTGTACCGTTTTTACTAATTTTTCATCAGCCATAACTAATGTTTTACTTCTTTATTTGCTGATACTACATATCGTGGTAAAAAATATATTTTAGCAGCCTTAAACAATCAATGATACAAAATGTATAAACAGACAGACATACAATAATATTTTCTCGATGGGTCATTTCCTATCGAGAAGGCGCTTTTGAAGCATTTTGAAGCGTTAGCCTAACGAACGATCGTCATTTAAGTGACAGGGGTTGGCACCCCTGCCGCGCTCTTTTCTCATCTTTTCAAACATCAATACTTCTAAAATCTCACATCCTGTCAATACTTTTAACTCTTGTCTCTCTCAATACTTTTAAATCTCATTATATACTTCCTTCTGCTAATTGTCCCCTTTTAGTCGCCTCTTACGACAAGCAGGGGTTACTGTGGGAGTATTCTGCTCCCCTCTCCACAGGGAGTACAAAATGTATAAAACAAGAAATAGTGTGTGTATTATTAAAATTACTTTACTGACATTTGGCTTGAGAGTTTAGATGTGACAAAGATTTCCCGGCTTTCTACTGCCACGAGCAATTACAAACTCATCAAAGAATTTCATTTACCTTTTTATAACTTCAATTATACAACTGTGTATCTAATTATTTAGTACGATTAGTAATGTATTTATACAATCCAAAAAAAAAAACAGAATTTGAAAATTCACCTGCAATGTTATATTCTCCAATCGCTTTGAAGTAAATGCATGCATGCATATGTTCATCTCATCACAGCTGACTAGCTTCTATATTAGAGTCAGCCGTGATATAATCTCTCGATTATTTTTCTAACCTATAATTATTTAAAGATTGTATCGTATATAATCGTATTTGATTAAAAAATGTGAGTACTGTTATGGAATGTTATAATTGAGTTATCCTTTTTTTATACATTATGATATGCAATAATTGATAATGCATTTTTTTTTGATATTCTATAGATGGCTACTTTACCAGCCTTAACCTATTACCTTTAGAATAACAATCAAAAGTTAATTTGAAAAATTATAAAATGAGTGGGGTTTATTGGACAGCAGGTCTCGGTTTTATAGGTATACATGTTGGTTGGTACATGTTACAGCAAAATTATGTACCAGAAGATCGAAGGCATGACCATCCTTTCATACGATATTATAAATCTTACATGAAACAGATTCATGATGAATCTGATAAATCTGATAATACTGATAAATCTGTTAACTTCGATAAAACTAATTAATATTCTACAATCATCTTGAGCATTACAATATGTTATATTAATGTTACAATATACTATGAATCATTTAGTACATTATTGATATTGAATGTATATTGAGCAAATGATTACTTATAATGTTAGTAGGGTTATTTGTATTTCAATTCATAAAATAAAGGGATACATATTGTATTTAATTATTATTAGTTATTCTAATATGGAAAAGTTTTGATCGGTTTGGAATAAAATTGTTTTAAGGTTTTAATACCTATATGTTTCATTGATACGAATGGTCGTTTTGTACAAAACTTTATTTTAAGATGTACATACAATGTACGTATAATAAATATGTATATATATATGTATATATATATGACATGGAAATCATGCTAGTAAAACAAAATCTGTCCAGTTTCAAAGATAAATGTGCAACGTAAAAATAAAAGATATTAACAATCATTGATTTGTAACGAAGATTTACAAAGTTTAAATAAATAAATAAACAAATATATGCGTATATATATATGTATAAAGTATATTACAATCACAGAGGAGCTTAATTGCAACCTTTAATAGTAGGCAGGTGATCAAAGTCCTGCTGATGGTGCATGGAGGAGCTCTTCGGCCGATTTTCATTTTGACTATGTACCGAAGCACCAGCTTTAGGAAGTTGTGGTAATACCATTTGACTGTAATTACTGTTCTAAAATACAACAGAAATATTATAATATAATTATCTACAGATATCTAAATGTATACACATGTATATACTTGTTACACCTGTTCTTTTGCTCTCATTAATGATTATACATACTCGTGATCGATCTCTATACTTTTTAAGCTTTTCGAATTCTTCCATTTCGACTTCAGGTATTTTAAAATGAAAATTCTCGAAATATGAGTGTTGCAGAAGTTGTTCGCAGGACCATCTTTTATCCGGATCTTTGTCCAAACATTTCTTGAGAAAATCAAGCTGTTGGATTTAACGGTATAAAATAATCATTTTATGGGATTATTATGAAAATTAGTGAATAGAATGTATGTTTACTTGTAGAATGACGTTGCCTCTGTTAGGTAGAGCATCCTCAAGGGGAGTTAGAGTTTGGGGTGTTGGTAATGTGATACCAGCAAAAAATTCGTTCTGCTGGAACATGGCTATATGTCTTGGTAACAAGTCCCCAATAGTTCTTCGAATTAAATACAGTTGATCCACATCTGATTTACCTGGCCAAAGTGCTTCTCCGCGTATTAATTCTGCAAAAACACAACCAATTGCCCATACGTCAACTGGTGTACCGTACTGGGTATCTCCAACCTGTTAAAAGAAACATTAAATATGATTTGAATCATTAATATATCGTCATTTTTCTTCAGTAGTAAACTTTTTACACTTCTAATTTTTATTTAACGTGGCTTAAAATAATTGTAAATATAACATATAGGATGCGGTAGGAGCAACATTGATTTCGTGCTTTTTTTTTTATTTCTTACATAATCAAGTATTAAACACTAGCTACTTTTAAGTAGAAAAATTGTAGGTTTAATTTTTCTCCCAAAATTTATTTCCTAAAATAATAAATATAACAGTATACAGAATACGAATACTGTCTGATAAAATTAAGATTATTAGGTAAAAATCAAATGTCCAATTGTTTGTATCAAATCGAAGCGAATCAAACGAAAGTGCAGAAGAAGTGGTCATAAAAATTATTACATATTACATATAAATTATATATCGATCGTTTGATAATTAAAATAAAAAGTTTGATGTTTTATTTTATATGCTATAGAACAGCATAAAATCAAATTGTAATACAGAATTTGTAATAAAGAAATTTAAATATTGGGTGTTGGTAGTGAAATAAAAATATTAAATATTAATATTAATGGTAAATATTAAATAGAAACGCAAAGAAGGAATATTATATATACAGTGTTTCCCAAACTTAAACCACCAAACTGCAAGGGTTTAATCTATTAGTAAAAAGAAGAAGAAAAATGTTGTATGAAATTTGTTAACAAACGTTTTGTTATTGAGTTATAAACAAGTATTGTATACATGAAATAGGCATTTTAATGATGCATTTTCCATCGTATTAACATAGTTAACGCTTTTTATCGCGTGTTAACAGTTATAAAATAATATAGTATAATAAAATTTCGTGTAATGGAATTATAACAAAGTGTTTATTTACGAACTTTATATAATATCTTTTTCTTCTTTCCTCTCTGTAGATTATATCTTCGTAGTTTGGCGGTTTTAACTATGGGACACTCTGTCAAAAATATATAAGTACATTCTGAAAAAAAAATTACCAATAACTCAGGCGCTCTGTACCATCTGGTCGCAACGTACTCTGTGTAGTTTTCACCAGGGCTGAGCATCCGTGCGAAACCGAAATCGCACAATTTCACTACACCGTCGGCTGTGATCAAAATATTCTCAGGTTTTACATCCCTGTGAACGCAACCAAGACGATGGCAATACGCGACACCCTGAAGAATTTGCCACGTAAGTTGCTTCGTGGTGATTTCCGGACAACCGTTCGGGTATTTCTCCATCTCGTTCAACAACGTGTACTCGCAATATTCGAAGACTAGATGCAGTTTCCGTTTCCGTCTGAATACCTCCAGAAGATTGACCAGATTCGGATGCTTAAGATTCTGCAAAATTAGATTGAAATTGACAGTTTTATATTTTCGTTCTAATGGTTCATCTCTATACCAGATAATTTAATACCAGAAGTTTATACAATAATTAAGGGGGGTAAAGGTTTTTTCTTTATTGCTTAAATCGATAGTATTCTATCCGGAGAACATATTTTGTAAGGCCCCAAGTATGAATTTCAAAAGCAGCGCCGAACGCTGGCGTAACCCGAGCGCACCCGAAACAATGTTTTCCAAACTTGCGGGTACGATTGAGAGAAAACTAATCACCGGCACTTTACATACACCTATTCTTACCATAAGGTGTCAATACCCCTTCTGAAATAACCGTTGATTGTTAAAAAGAAATTCTTAATTTATTAAAGAAAATAATTCGCAACATAACTTCTGATTTCTAATAAAATAATCAGATATATATATTTTTATTTCTATAAATAAAATAATCAATTAATTACACTTTTCATATATGATCGGTTTCTCTTTTATACATTTGAAATTTTGAAAGGGGTCATTTGACCCTGTTTGGTACGTTCAGTGTTAATTGAAAGTCCGAAAGCTGTAAAGTTAATTGTTGTTTATAATAAAAATGAGTACCTAATCTTGTATGGTAATAGTATCCATATCTAGTAAAAGTTTGTCAAATTAATTGGAGGTCATTGGAGGAAAATTAGTAATATTATCTATAGTAAAAATGAGTAAAATCATTTGGAAACCTAAAAGCCTCTATAGCAAAATTAATTTTTATACTAAATTCCTATCTACAGTGAAAATTAGTAATATTAATTGAGAGTCTAAAAGCATCTATAGTAAAATTAATTTTGATGGTAAATTATTGCTTACAGTAAAAAAATACTGCCTATTTTACAAAATTAAGATTGCCTAAATTAATTTTCGTCTGCGATAAAAACGAATAACTATTACCTACAATAAAAATTACTAACACAAATCATTTTAACAAAAATTGATACAATTAATTGAAGCACAGGACGATTCACCTTCTTGAGCGCTCGTAATCGCGAACGGTGGCAGAAGTTTAAGGATGTTTAAAAATTCTGTCACCTGAAAGGGTGCGAAATCTGTATCCAATTGGGAAGTCGTGGCGAAAGGAAATCATTAACATCGCGGCCCAGATTTATTCTGGTGCAGGAAGGAAAATATCCTTGAGGCGAAATGTCAGAGCAGAGTGTAGGCTCGTTTGAATGCGCATATGTTTCAGAGAGAACCCTCCGATTATTTCGATAAGGCTAGGTCGCCGGGAACAGAACACGCTAAGATATTGACCGTCGCGGTATTGACCGTTGGCCACTTCTTGTAGTCAACCATGTTGTACGAGATTATGAATCTTTACCGACTAATATTTTTTTCCAGAAAATCTACAAACCGAACCCTCGACATTCCGGTGGGATTCAACGGCGTTTCTCTGGATTTCTGAGATCCTTCTGTGCAAGATTTCCTCGACTCGATAGCAGGTGATAAGAGGTTTAACGTTTTAAGGGTACGAGAGGTCGTTCACCTGGCAGTACACACGGAGATATAAGGCTAGAACCATGGTTTAGAGTGAAGGAATCGAAGACAGAAAACTTCCTTTCTAGATCGTTTGATAAACGTCTGGTAACACGTGATTCATAAGCATTTTGTTTGTTTTATAAAGTTAACGTTGAATTTTAAATATTTTCAGGATCGTTAAATAACAACCACTTCCGGTTCTGACAAGGGAACATATTGAACGAACACACATTGATTTCAATGAAACTCAAGAAAATATTGTATACGTATTTTTTTTATACCGGTGATAATATATTTTTGGGAATATCTCCGAAATTAAAGGAGGTAATAGGAATCTTTCTTTTTATTTAATTGTGGGTCTTTGAATAATAAACTTTGAATAAGAAAATTTTAATAAACAATAATTGTTTAATTAACATATCGAAAATGTATAGTTTTTGTTTTATTTCTTTCACTAAATATTATGAGGATTATGTATATCAGGCATTGCGTATAACGATTTCCATCATTTTCAGTAATCTTATTTTCTGTCAGAAGGGAAACACTTGCAACGTGAATTTTATAACACAATCAGCTCTTTTCAGAGTTACCATAAGCTTCAAACGAGGAAGACTCTACTTTCAATTGCTTAAAAATCTCGAAGGTTTCAAAAATTCCAAATATTGTATTTCGACCGATGGTTTTTACGGCAGCAAAAGTACAAAGGCAGTATTGGCCATAAAAACCAATGTTCCTTACAGCGGTGATAAATTTCCTCTACTTTAAATTACCAGATATACTGCGTATTAATTATAATTGGAAAGCTGGTAATTTTGCAAGGTACAAAATTGAAACACAATTTTCTCGATAAACAATTTTATAATCAGAAGGATAATTGATTTCATAAAATACGCGGTCACCAAAATGTTGAACTGCAACATTTTAAGCTACGGCGAGGTGTTAAGTAAACGGCATGCGATACACGCAGGTAGACGGACATCTTGGCGCTGAAAGGGTTAAAGGGTTAAGGACGAACGTGCTGACCTTAAGCAGCCGTATTTCACGTAGCGCGATCTTTCGTATGAGAGGGTCATCCTCGGTCTGTTGGAATTTCTTCACAGCTACCAATCTTCCAGTTTGCCGATCTCTACACTGGAAGACAACACCGTAACTACCCTCGCCAAGACGCGCCAATCGCTCGTAACGTTCCATCGCCTTGCTCGGCGCCCGTGACCTACGGACAGAAGAATAATTGTCTGTAATTAAAATTACATTCGCACAGTGTTCTAATCAAACATACTCAACACTTGTGACTGTCATTCCGAGGCTATTGGAAATTTCAATTAGGTTTTAATTAATATAATTAATTTTCTTCTTCATAATTTATTATTTATAATTTTTAGTTAACTCTTTGCACTTCGCTGTCCCGTCTTTGGGGACGTTGAAGTTTATTAGTGATTACGGGGAATTAATTTATTCCAGCAGAACTTTTGGAGAAATGCATGGTTTTCTTTCGATGTTAACCAATTCGTATAAGTTCAATATTATTATAATACTTGGTTCCAAAACTATACTGAATAATATGAGGGTTCGTAAATGCAGAAACGTCTGCCACAAAGTGGCGCTGAGTAGCTAGTAGCTAACGTCTAGAATGGTTCAGAGTGCAAAGGGTTAAATAAATTAAATAATTTCTAATAATATAGGCGATTTTTATAGAAATTCGAGTGTCAGATATGGTCGACGTGGCAGTCAAAGTGTTAATACGATCCGAACGGATCAAAAAATGATAGAAAGCTGTAATTATTTTGTTTCAAAGTTCAAGTAAAATATACATTTTTGTTTCGGTTAATTAACACACATCTACCTTAGATAAGTGACCCCTTCTAGAATTTTGTTATTATGATTCTGATGGATGATTATTATGTCGAATACCCTTTGCGAAATAAAAATAGTACTTATTTTAGAAAATATGGACTTTCTTAAAACTAAAAAATTCCTATAATTTTCGATGCTGTGTTGAAAAATAATGGCCGTCGTACTTAAATTAATAATATTTCACGTGATAATTACTTTTCTCCTGCTATCATACTTTTCGCCATAAGTGCCTTTGGGAATATAAAAATTTAATAAAACAGTTATTAAAGACTTGAAACAAAAATTTAAATATTAGGTCGTCCCAAAAGTTCCTTTCGTGTTATTAATAAATAACGGATGTATAACACTTAATGTTGCAAGTAATGTTATTAAGATATGCACAATTTCCTTTCCCCGAAAGCTGCATTATACTATATGTTTTTTTAACACTACCAGACAAAGCATTGTATGCAGATAGGGGAAGGAATTTTTAGGACAACCTAATATGTAATAAACTCCATTGAAAGTAATGTGTATATAGTTTTTTTTTAATTGAATTGAATAAACATTTGATTGTTAAATAGCTAACCAATGAAATCCACCTACATTCATTATAAAAATGATCGATTTTATTACTTATTCTATAAAAATTGCTTTAACAAAGTATCTAAAAGTACCTCCAATAAACAAAGCAGATTATTACAAAACATATCAATTACATCGATTAAAAATAAAAATTCTTTTTAATAGGATATTCTTTGAACTTGTAAATGTGAATAATTACCGATAGGATAATTTATTATGACGGACAACGTAGAACATCGATGTTTTCGTAAAAAGAGAAAAAATAACTCGTCAGTTCTGTATTAAAGTATGTGACACAGTTACCAGTTCTATGCGGATGTTATCTTCGTACATTGTGACACGCGAAAGTACGCGTGTCCTCGTTGTAACGTAATGGAAAATAGCAGTTCCTGCGTTTATTTATTCGATTAGAAGTTCAGCAAATGATACAAACAAATAAAATGAACAAAACTTTCGTTGTTTCTTCACCAATGTTCAACCCTTAAGCATCGCGATAGGGTCGGATACGATCCTGTCGAAATTAAATCTATAACATTCTTGGTCAAAAGTAAATAACATTATAAAAGTAAAGTAAATACAATAATCTTTTTTACGCAAAGAACGTTTTACTGAAAATGATAAAGATTACCAAATGAAAAATTAAACACTTGTTAGTTCAACTGATCGATGAAATCTCCTGGCAAAAGATATATTTCAATGGATCATTTTTCTACCGTCACAGAGTGATTTGATGAAAGCAAGTTATCAATATTGAAGAAGGATGACGCGAAGTTTAAACACGATGATTCAAGATCTTTCTCGCGGTAAAATCGAACTAAAGTCGAAGTTTGAAAATGTATAATCGGGTTCGTACCCACTTTTTATACTTGGCGAGGCATGGCAAAGAGGTGAACTGCTGCGTAAAGAGCATACTATCACTGTACAGGTTACAAACCAGACTGTCTGTATTCTCGCCGATGACCAAGGGTCAAGCTCCCCTGTGGCTTTTGCTTTATTTGAATCGGAACCTGGCGCACGCGCCCTCGGATCGAATAACACCGGTCAGTTTGTGTAAAAATTTCATGTTTTCCAATCCTTGTGCCAAATACAAAGAGTGGAAAAAGTAATAGGAACAAGGGACATCATTCAATTGCCTTTCAATAACCCTTTGCACTCGAAGCTTATTTAGGTGTAATTAAGTCGAGATAATCGTTCCAATGAAGCTTCCAAAATCCAAAAGCACTATCTCAGAAGAAAATTGCTTCGAATGCTCGAGAATCTACTTAGCTTTATTTCTTTCGTTATTTTGCTATATTCTAATACGAACAAAGCTTAAATTTCAGATTTTTAGATATTCTGGTAAATCACATACAGGGTGTCCCACGCCAAATAACGGAGCCGTTATTGGAAAACTATCGGTCGTATGAAAAATTGTTAATATGGAAATTGCATGGTAAAATGGGACGCATGTTTTGGTAGAAACGATTATTTTTTTACATTCTTATTTTACGAGATATGATGGTCAAGTTTCGTTTTTTAAACGGAACCATATATTTTTTTCAGACTATTTCATAGTGCTTTTTAAAACGAATCCACTAACCTTTAATGTATGTACCCGATTTTAATTAGTTTTCAAGATATAGCGCTTTACTCATTTTCGAAGGAAAAGGCTCGGCTCGAGCAGGGTGTACCCTGGGCGGTCCCATTGATGCGGTAAATACTACGGGTTTGACACTTCTTGTTGAAATGGATACGAAAAAAACTATGCTATATTTACAACGCCGAGATTTTTACTCGTGGGTAAATACAGATAAGTAACACAATTGCAATTTTAATACTTTATTACACTAAAATTTATTCAACGTGTTTAATCGTGTATAAACACAAGTGTCATCCAGATATGAGTGACATGGTAGTTAAAGTATTATTATTGTTTAAATGACATTTCTTTATGTAATGTTTTAGTATATATATATATACATATACACTATCGGCCAAAAGTTTGGGTAAATGTACTAATATAAAACATATTCTTAAATATTTTACTCTTAGTATAAATATATGCACGGGTTTCGGTATACGAGTTTCATAAACTCATTTCTAATGTATACAAAACTATACCTCTGCAGCTAAAGAAACGTTAATGTATACATTTTTGTGGTACTAAAATCACATGGAACTCGTTCCAAAGTTAAGAAATGATGAAATGTTGCATGTCGCAATTTGTATTTAACACTTCAAGTATCATGTCATCCATATCTAGGTAACGTATGAACTTTTATAAGAATTTGTCATCTATATTGATAGGGACGATTTTAATTAGAAAGTTTAATCAACCAAGAAAGTAAAATACTATAAAAACGGTATTACCTGTAACTAAAATCACTAACTTAAAAGGATTTTGCACAATTGTAGAATGAAAACATAGTAGATGTACCTAAACTTCTGAACGATAATGTATATTAATTTACCATAAAGGCACACGTTGGCAATAATTCGCGAATCTTAAATCGTTGACCATGTCGAACCAAGTACGAGCAATTCAGCATATTCGACTATTTTGGTGTTCCTGAATTAAGATTTTCCTAGGCCTTGATAATTTTGAATCAACCTTTAAGAAGTTACACCGGCCGTGTTTGAAACGATACGTTAAATTCCACTTCTAATCGGCGAAAAATGCATCGCTACCATGAAAAAGGTTAAAGATGCCGAAGACACCTCCGTGATCATACTGTATTAGCCAGCTAATTTCACGAGTCTGATTGAAAATATACGAGCTCGATTTTGATCGACTATTTTACCTTCATATATTAAATTGTGAACGAATTCTGCTCATTATTTAGATTTATGATAAGAATAATATTAATAGAATCAGGGCCGTAGCGTGTACGCGTGCAAGAGTGGCTAATCGGTACAATAAAATTGATTAGGTTGTAATATAAGTTCCTAACGCTCATATTTTTTTTTTAAATAATATTTTTTGATTTATTATGGCCACTTCGGATAGCTGTTTTCTTCCACTACAATATCGATTTAATTTTGAGTTATGATTAAAAGTTGCCAGGCTGAAAAGAATAGAGATCCAAGGTTCTTTTTTTCTATAAACTTCTGTTACGATTAAATTTTTAAAAAGAGTTCCCTATAACCATATCTGCATTTTCAGTTTCTTAGAAAATAAAGCAAAAATTTGTAAAAAATAACTAAAATCTTTGGACAGACCTAATAAAATACACTGGTGTCCAAAAGTTAATCATAATTGGTAATTATGTGAATAATATAGGGAAACGTGATAGGCGAACGTAAAACGTTTATAAAATAAGAAAATAATGTAAAAGAACGATAACAATCATTTTTATTTCCCAAGGAAACAGTTTGAAAGAAAACTGGGTATGGGAGAAATTCACACTTTAGTAAACACGTGCGTTCCCATGTACGTTGAAATGTTTCGCATCAAGATAGTGCTTTACCTTCAACAAATGAATCTCTACAAGTGATTTCGAACAATTTTAGCAACATTTACTGACTCCTTCTTTTGTATTGTACGAATTATGCTTAACTTTTGGACACCAGTGTATATCAAGTGGAAATAACGTAATAAATGAGAATTTATATTAAAATGACTCTATATATCGTAAGTTTAAACAATTTTACTGCACGACCACTTTCTGATTGAATAAAAAATCCATATTTAAATGGAATATAATTTCTGTATTGCCTATAGGAAGGGGTAGAAGGGGGTTTGAATCGAGAGCTTTTTCCGGGTAAAAATAATGAGAACACTTTATCCGAACCGATCGTATTTTCGCGATAAGAGAACCGCGTCATTTTATACATACATATGAATCGTAGGCTGGTCGTAAAATAATAAGGCTTATGTCGTCATTGTTAGCCTCCTTAAAGAATTCGCGTGTTAACGTCGAGTGAAAAGTAATGGAATTGATTTAAGGTGCTCGGAATACTTCGAAATTAACTTCCAACAAAAGCTGCACGACTTTACTGACCTTTTTCGCGTCCTTCTGAATTCATTAAATAATTTCGTTGGCTTTTTAACCATCTGCCTTATGATCTGTTCGGCAGGCACGTCGATCGAAGTTAAATATTACTGTAATATTAAAGCGGATGAAGAAATTTGGAATGTGAACGAACGAGCGATTAACTGTGTATCAGTGAATGATAAATGTAAGGATGTAGTTACACTTTTAATATACCATATTTATAATTAGGCGTATTCGACAAAAATTAAGAAAACACAATTCGTAATAGAAATATTTTAGGAATCGTGTGGTTTTATACATTTTGCATTTTATGGTTAATTTAAGTGATAGTTAAGTTAACTTAAGTTAAGACTTCCGTTAAGTGATATGTTAATTAGCACAATGGTGGTGAGCTTTCAAACAGTTCAGTAGTTTTAAACCTTCACAGGGGAAAAAACCTGGTTGCTTGAAGTACCCTAACTAATGAACGAAGATAAATTTTTATTAATGATTCTTACGTGTTTTTTACGGCTTCCAAAGGATCGATTCGAAAAAAAGTATACGTACAAAAATCCTAAGATGGTGTTCATGGAATCCTGTCGCTGAAACACACTGCACGTCGAACATACCGAGTATTACTATCGTATATTGTGCTGAAACGTCAGTTTACGTTGTTGAACTGTTGATTATTGACAATCGATATCAAGCTACCATACTGTCTATGCTTAAATGATGACCGTGAACGGGGTTATACTTCTTTTCAGCTTAAAATCGACGGGACGGAATTTATATAATTCGTGTCTAACTTTGGACTGACTATTTTGTCTGTCGCCATCCCTTCGAGGTAACGAATGACTGAATATTTTTCATTTTTCTACTCATGTTATTTACGCAATACATTATGAAAAAGGTGTCGATAGTCAAACTTGTGTATGCTACAGTCAATGAAACAATTTTTAAGCTAATAGTTTTAAGACGAATATAATAGACTCATACACTTGATTTATATAATTGATTTAATCAAATACGTTTTTAAAGAGTCCTGAGTATTTTTTAAAAATTTATTCCAAAAGTATAAGCTTACGTCCTTAATCAATTTTTATTTTATCGAACATAAAACATTGTATCAATATTGGTGCAGACAAAAGGCCTTTAGGATGTTCTTTTTTTTTATAATAAAATTCACTTCGACTTAAAAGATTTCAAACATAAACTTTAATCGATTACAATTTCTGTAATGAAGAATGAAAAATGTATTTTTTAAATATAACCATGCATAACAATATGCGAAGTGAATTCTAAGACATGCTTTATTAATTACTATTTAATTTTGTATTGTGATATTTATAACCGTCTTTAACTGTTTTAAAGACGCAGCGTGCTGCATTCATGTACAATCAATATGTTTGACTGAATGTTATCAGTATAATTCGGTAAATCATGTACAATCGTTATGATATCATTTTGTTAACTGTATGACTAAGTTGCACAATTAATCCTTTTCTCTACAACGGGACATATGGGTTTCACCTCATATTTTTGTTTATTCTTTCAAAGATTACGCTTGACCAAGTATTTTGCAAAATAAGTAATATGTATATTTCAAAAATGTTAAATGTGGGAAAAATTTATGTTTTTATAACAAAAATATATCCACGCAATTTTAAATACCAAAGTTCATCTCTAATCGGTCTTATTCAAAGGGGATTATGGCGCGAAATTACAACGATTGGTATCAGATTGCGACACAAATTCGTAGCGAAAAACAAGTTCTTAAAATATCCTGAAAATCCGTAATTTTTACTCGGAATGAAAAATAAGAGGTACTAAAGAAAGATAAAAACAATTATGCATTGATATAAACAGAACCGCAATGAATGAATACTTAAGAGATTCTTTAATTATCAGAGACGAATTTCAAACGATAGCAATATCAATAAACATTCAGAAAATGGGAATTCGATTTTCTAATATCTATACATTTGTGTAACATGTATATTTCAATTTGCGAAATTCAAATAACACAATTATAGTTAAATTGAGAAATAATAAACACAGATTTCACTAACGAAGGAACAATGTTCAGTTTGTGTGTATAAATGTTTAAATACTAAACTGAAAATTGAGAAAGAAACCAATTGGCTGCCACGAGGGTCACCGGTGACCGGCACCCGAAATTTATTACAATCAAATAATTAACAAAAGAAATGACGAAACAAACCACGGATAGCGTTATCATTAAGCTAATAACGCTAGCTATCGATTTGAAAGGTTAAATTTGAAAATTAGTCGATTATATTCTTAATAATTAGGATTTCAACGTGTCTGACTACACACGTCCGTTTTCACTGTGCCAGTCAACGTGTTAATTATCTGTTTATTTTAATAAGTTCTGTATCATTATTACGTATTCATTTACTGCATTTTATTTCAAAAAGAAAAAAAAAACGGGACAAACAAATATATTCATATTTTGTAACTTTTTTATCTTTCGTCAACCGAAAACGCACATCGACATGCCAGCTGAAGGGTGTGGGTTAAAAGCGTCAGTGTTTACCTCCTTGGTAGCAAGGGGAGTGTGCTACCGAAAAGCCAAAGCTTTCTATCTTGGAGCCATTTGTCCATGCGAAGGCCTCTTCACTGGAATCTTGTCTCGTCGATGGAATGATATTCAACGTGCATCGTCGACAGCTTCGTTTTGTTCCACGTTGTTCTTGTCCGAAGTGCCGGCATCGTTGACAGACCACCCTGTGGCAATCGTGTTACTAACAGCGATGACTTTCGCCAGTGGATCGAGACGATCAGACCGTTCTACCATTTGTTTAGCTACGTCACAGGTCTCTGATCGATAATACCGTGCAAGTTGTTCGTCAAGCTGGAAACAAATATGTACGCCCGTCGGATCGTAATAAAAATGTTTCCGATGTCAGCACCTTTGTACGATATTCTTTTATTCATAACGTGAACCAATGTAGAGGAGGAAGGAAAGAGTACGAAGTTTTGGATATTGATCACATGGGTCGTACGTGCGATTATCTTATAACGCTTTACTACCAACGATAAATAATATTTTGATCAGGAGATAACCGTTTGATTTATTAGACTGAGATAGGTAAGTTGCTTGGGGAATATCAAATATGGCAGGGTCAAATGTGAGCTGGTAACAATTACACCTAACTTCAGTGACAATTGCGGAAACATTAGGAAGCTCCCGAACAAGAATAGATAGATCCTTGTCTCTCCAATGATTCTGTGATAAAGATGGTGATACAATGATAGCAGGATAGACGAAGCTGTTTGATTTTCCAACGAGTTTGGTGCAGTATTTTGAGCTTAAAAAGCAATATTTTCTTACACTTGTTTTTTTTTTTAAATTCCTTGTGCCATTACGCAAAGGGGTACAGAGCCCTTTTTTCGAAAAAGTGTCATAAGAAAAAGATCTTGTATCAAAACGTACACTTTTATTTTTTATAAAATTCCCAGAGGGAAATTGCAAAATCGAGCCTTGCACAAGGAATATTAAAAAAAAAAATTGTAAGAAAATATTGCTTTATAAGCTCAATAAATTGCACCAAACTCAGCACACAGATAATTAATAAATAATAATTTGATCAAGATATAACTTTGATTTCTAAAAATATAATTTTGCATATCCTTGATATTAACGAAGAAAATTGTCTTAAAAAAACCATGAAAACTATTACGTATACATATATAAAATATTTACAAACCCATAACAGTAAATTTTCCTTCTAACCCTTCACTGTTGTACCATCTTTCATGGGAAAAAAATTATTTCTTGCAATTAATTAAAATACATATACCATAATAGGTTTTTAGCGATTATAAACACTACTTATGGTGATCTAAAAGATTAAAGAAATTTGGAATTCTAAATTATTTCCTTATTAAATCCTTACCACAATGGCTTATTGGTTTTAACACATGGTAACTGAGAAACTGTACTGATTTGAATTGTACTTTCCTTTTTATTTTACACAGAGTTACGTACACGTTAATTGCAGTAGTCTCATTTACACAAATATACAGATCATGTATGCTGTGAATCACCACGTGGTCCCTGCTCTTGCAAGAACAAAATATTTCTTATTATACACGACAATGAATGTGTCCATTACATTGATTCGTAAACGTAATTTAAGTCAGATTACGAAAAGAATCGTTAATCGAACCTTCATCGATTTAAATTGAAACGATCATACAAACATTTGTTTCCTTCTTACAATTTTAGTCGTTGTTCAAAAGCGAGACTTGAAAACTTTTTGGCGTAATTCATTATACAATATGGTTATCAACATTTTTACAGCGAAGTCGATCAAATTTACACAGCGTATATATTCTACTCAATATTTTGTATGAATTTATACATAGGTTTACTTTTCCTTGTGGCAGTTATTGAATTCTTTAATGGCCCTTGTTAATTAACCCTTCGTTGCATCGTGTTACAAATATGTAACATATTTTCTATTTTCAGTTCTTTTTGTTATAAATTTGGTGTGATGTAACCGGTACTTAACCATGAAAGATATATTTGTTATTTAAAAAAAATGTGCATGGAAGGTATTAATAATAATAATTAAAATCGTAATGATGGAACTAATTTCCTTTCTTTTTTTTTTCATTTAGCATACAACGGAGGGTTAACAATAACTTCGTTATGAAATGAGATCTGGTGGTAATAAAAAAACCGATATCAAACAATCGCAGCTATGACGATCAGGAATGACCGCGACTGTAACAAAAGATTAAAAAATTATGTAAAAAAGTATAGAAATACTTTCAAATCTATAAATCGAATGGCGCTGCTGATATCGTCGAAATGGGAATTTGTAGTGTAATCGAAGATAGTTTTAAACACTTTTGGCATTTCTTTGGATACCAGGCGACGATTTCGACTTTTCCTCAGATGCTTCCCCTTTGACAGTGAATGTCACATAATATTTCTTTGTGCGATCTAGCTTTTCAGCTGGAAGAGCTATTATCTGCTTCTCTTCCCCGTGTGTTACTTCCACCTACAAAAAAAATAGCAGTTAGTCATTTTTTTACATACTCTTTAGAATTGCGAATCTTAATAGTGTAACTAAATTGACCTATTAATATTCAGAATTAATTCTAAAATGACTGCCAGTTTCGTCGCAGAATACCCGGTATATTGCAGTCTTATGGTCAAATTAAACGTAGACACTACAATTTTATGTTGATACCAGATTTGGTTTGGCAAAGGTTTGTAAAATACAATATAACAATTTAAGTGGGGTTGTTGGGAAATTGAGTGTTTCGGTACTCGAAACGTAGAAAAAAATCTATGAAATATTTGGATTATCGACACTTGATGAATAAAAGAAAATAGAACCACCAATTTATTAATAAAAAGAAGGGTAAACTTTAGTTCCGAGGACCGAAAAATATCGTCTTTTTTCATTATTATTATTGAAAAAATATGTATATAAAATACAAATTTCATTGAGAGGAGTGCACTGGTTCAGAAGTTATGTTAACTTGAAAGTGTAATAAATCAATAAATCAATATGGCGTCGACATTGCCTGTCAAACACGATGAAAACGCTCACCTTTATGTTAACGTAACTTCTGAACCAGTGGATTCTTCTCCTTAAAACTTTCATTTTTTTATTTTACTAGTCGAAATCTACAGGACTGTGTACAAAAAACTCAACAATTGTTGGTCCCCCGAACTAAAGTACAGCTATATTTTTATTCAAGTGATCGAATGTTACCGTCATTTGCCCCTTTCCACGGCTTTCTATCTTCGGAAGAAGATCCGCTTGTTCTGGGCCGCCTCCACCTACTGCAATTATAATCTACAATCACAATAGGGAAACTGACTCTTTTTGAAATTCTTCCGAGCTGAATTTTCACTTTCAGTATTCCATTTCAGAACTGTCAATCCCTTGCCTTATATTTTAATATCGCATCACGCCGGTGACGCACTCTACAGTTCAAATATGACAGACCTGGCTTGTATTTTTTATACAATTAAATTTCCAGCTTAATTGAATGTAAAGGATGTATAACATTTTAATTTTAGTTTTATTTGCCTTAACGTATGTAGCTCTGATTGTGACAGCTGTTGAAGAATCATAGGGCAAGGAGTTAAAAATAAAAGTAGTATTCACAATTATCTACTCTTGGAGGTTTCTTATTAGAAGGAACGATTTAGGAAACAATTTTGTAATGGAATACCGAAGTTCATTTTTGACAACGGAACACTGTAACGTACGATATGTATACGCAGGGAAAGAGGTGTAAGCACTTGTAGCGTGATGACAGCGATGAGTTTTTTGAGTACACTGTTTCGCTTCTGTACAAAAGTCCGGGGTGGTTGGTCTTTTTTGAAGCTTCCTGAGTTGGTCGTATAAGAAGGCCTCAAAGCATCTGATAAAAATACGATAATCATAATTAGAGCATTGTACATGTGAGGATTAAGTGGAAAGTAATGCCTGCAACGTTCTAAGACATCAACAAATAGGAGAAAATATGATATAATATTGTATAATATTATTTATAACAAACCTTCATAATATTATTTTGTATTATAGATAAATTCACAGATACCGAGTATATTTATAAAATACACAATTATGCGATATCACTGGTATTTCAATTTTCAATTCTCATTAGTGATAATTATTTTTTAAGATTAGTTTCATATGATAAGTAATAAAAATCCTTTCTTTTACAAATTGTATTTATTATCTTTTATCGTGTTTGATAAATAATAACCTGAATGTTAGGGGTTGATCGTATTTCGCTACTCCAAGTGTGGGACCAGACATACCCGCCTTATGGAATGCATCCACCTGTAAAAATATACATATACAGGGTGTCCCGCAACTAGTGTAGGAGCCGGAAATGGGGGGTAGCTGAGACGATTCTGAACAACAATTTCCTTTGCAAAAATGTCGGATGGGGCTTCCTTTTGGAATTATTAACGAAAAACACTGACCAATGCGCTCAGCCGTGATAGGGTAACCTCGAGCCGGGACGTCGAGCTATATAGAACGAATCACGGCTGAGCGCGCACTCTACACGCGTTCTGATTGGTCAGTGTTTTTCGTTAATAATTCAAAAACAAAGCCCTATCCGACATGTTTGCAAAGGAAATTGTTGTTCAGAATCGTCTCAACTATCCCCCATTTCCCGATGTTACACTAATTACGGGACACTCTGTAGTTGGAGATCACTCGTGTATGTTAGTTTAAATATTATCAGCCTACGACTACTCTGTTTTTCTAAAACTGTTCTTTATTCTCTTATTTTGCAATTCAGGATTCCATGGACCAATGCAAAAAATTCAGAGCCGTATCGACAGCGTTTGTATGTATATTTATAAAAGAATGCGAATTTCGTGAAGGCAAACTTAAACCGATTCAAACTTTACAAAAATCAAAATTTCAATTTATTCGTTTCTCAATTACTCCGTGAAGTTAATTCGTCCCAATAGTTGTTACCTGTCTCTTTACTAAAACGTGTTCGTTCGCTCTTCCATGACGTATCTGCAGTCTCTTTAATTCCATCAGCTGAAAGAAAATCTTCCTTTCGAGATGATAACGTCTGAGACTAATTTGCACGTCCCTCGTTATGGTTTCCATGTTAAGCGTTTGCTGTTTAGCACTGTTCGGACAACACTTCATGATTCTTCTTCTTGGGATTCTTGACACCCTGGGACTGGGTTCTATACCACTGTCCCTGCCACCGCTGTCACGACGTTGCTTCCCTTGAAGCCGGTTGGTTCTACATTCTTTGGGACTCTGAAGACGTGTCAGACGAGTACGAGTACTCGATTGTGCCTGTATGAAACAATTAAATACATAATTGAAAAAGACAGAAAAGAATAATTATGCATTGCATAACTATTATGGCCATAATATAAATTCGCTGTGGCAGTAAAACTTCAAAACTTATGCCATGATATTTGAATCAGTAAGCAATCAAATTATTTAACGCTCGACCTTCGTATACTAAACAAAAGAATATTTGAAGGAATGTTTTGAGATTTGAAAAATGACAATGAACGATGATTACAAAAATTTAAATTGCTAATTTTCTCCATGGTCCGTCATCCGAGAAACTTAAGGATTACATTATGTGAATTTAAATCTTAGAAATACAGTTGTCAAAAATACAGTTAATCCAAATTAATCTTTTAAAAATTATATTCTTAACTTTCTTAGTTAAATAACGAAAGAGCAGAACTTGATTATCTTCATTTATTTACCTGAGGCAACGAGTCTCCAGCTGAAGCTCTGTAGGTATCAGGCCTACCTCGAGAAGTCTCCTCCTCGCTGGTACTCGGCAGTACTCTAACGACACCGATTTCATTGTCATCTTCCGGTTCCGTTTCATGCTCAGCGTCCTCTCCAATGGCGTCTCTGATCTCCTTTTCGATCTCTTCATCCTCTTCATCCCACTCTGGGCTTTCAATTACCGCAATTATAGCGCTTCTATCGGGAGAACGTTCCTCCGAACTTTCGAACAAACACTTTTTCGCCGACGATTTCGAGCTGGATCGTCCGGTTTTTCTCAGTTTGCCTGTTGAGGGTCTTGATCGTCTGGTTTGAGCCGATTTCGGAGAACTTGATGAGCTTTCGTCGATGTAACGAAAACTTTCTCCTTCTTCAAGCATGTAACAACATACGAATATACGAAATAAAGGAAAAAAATGTGGTTATATTGATTTACAAAGTAGTGATTTGCACAGAGTAAGATTCACCAATAACGAATAAATTTTCATCCAAATAATCTTCGAATTACAATTATTTGAATAAACTAAAACTTCGTTTTCCTTTTACCTTTTCGTTAACCTTTTCAGTATTCACGAAAATAAGAGGTTGATAAAACTTGTTTAGGATCCATTACGGCTTATATGTTTGTATTACTAATACCGATTATATATTGCTAACCTTTTCATGATTTATATTACAAATTATATCGTTATTATCTTTACAAATAATATGAAAATGTGCGGTTCACCGGTGTTTTAAAACTTTTCTGGTTCTCCATATCTCCAAAAGGGTTAATATCCTTATTCGATTTTATTTCAACTATATCGAATAAACGAACTCGAAGGATATTATTCTAAATTTTAATACTAACCTGTCTTTAGCGCATCTTCTACAGGGTGTTTTCTAGTCTTTTCATCGTTCTCCTCGTCTTTCCGAATGTCTTGCATCTGTGACGATTCTTGAGCAGTTTCCTGTTGATAGGACATTCTTCTCTTCGAGGTAGTTGGTGCATCAATATTTAACGACCTGTCCTCTGCTTCTTCTTTCGATGAAGATGAAAACCCTACCGATTTCCTACGACCCGAATCGGCTTGTTCCTTTTCGTCTGATTCTTTTCCCGTACTCGATACTTCTTTAGCCGCATTCCCGGTAACCTTATTCTCAACTTTTTGTGCATCCAATTCCTCTACAGACGATTTTCTTTCTGTGGATAGTTTCATCGAAACCTTCTTCGCGGACGAGTCGCGTCTTTTACCGAGTTCTCTTCGTTTACGACTGTTACCATTCTTCTTAGGACTGTCATCCGATTTCGAGGACGAGGATTTCGATTTTGTTTCATCGATGGACAGTTTTTTTCTGATTGTTCCCGATTTGTGATTCGATCTACCTTTGGCTTCTCCCGCTGTCGGTTTCTTATCCTCTTCTTCGGACGGTGGAACGTCCTCCACAGCCGTTCTTGGGGTAGTAGCTTCGCTTTGAGCATCCTTTTGACTCGATTTGCTTGTTTCTTCCGATTCATCCTGCATGTCCGTTTTCTCGCTGCGAGTATCTTGATCGATATTGTCATCAGATTTTATAGATTTGGAGGCAGCTTCGTCTTCTTGTCCAGGCAGTTGTTGGGAATCCAACGTGGGACTTTCTGATTCGGTCGTGTCCCGTGCGTCTAACCTGCCTGGAAAAAGGACTCTACAGAAAATTGACAGAAAAAATTCTTTAAACCCTACAACTTTGTTATTTCGTCGATTTTATTTCGAAGTTTTGTTATCACACTTTCAAAGGAATATTTTTTTACTTATGTGCGTTTTATAGCTTATCATCCTTACATTGAAAATGAAACATTTTAGGTGACGTTTTTTGATTTAGTGAAAATAGAGAACATCGAAATTTGTGAAAATTTTAAGGAAAATAAACGTTGAAAATCTGTGTAACATATATTATAATAAGTAATCAGTGACGTTTCAGAAATGCCACTTTTATCCGATACAAAATTTTAAGCTTTAATTCACTAAACCTACAGTGGGTGATCAAATTATTATGAATACTTTGAAATTATAAGTATTCAAATTTTGATGAAAAATGTAATTAAAAATATATTTATAATGGTATTTCTATTATAAAGCACAATATTATGCTTTTTAATGAAATACGACAATGAATTTAAATCCTTTCGTCACAACAATCCTCGCATCTACATTGTGGTAATATTCAGCAATACTAAAACAAATAATATTTTAGAAAAGCAACAATGAACAAAAACAAATACGTGAATTATCACAATATGAAACTACATATACGAATGATCGGTGGTAACACAAATTAGTAATGTGTTATAAATGTGACTCCTCTGGTACACTGATCAAATAAAACAATATTGCAAACAGTATACTTCGTTACAGTCAAAGTCATAATAATTTTTCTTGTTGTTCATATTAATCTGATCACCCACTGTATTTGGAATAAGTAAAAAAAAAAAGAAGTATCTAGAATTTTCCTTTTTTAATAAGAGGTAAATGGATTTCAAGATGACCATAAAATTTTTCTTAAATTTACAAAAATTGTATAAAATTGCCTGACAAACACGGCACAATATTGAGATGTTATTTATCACAAGAACCGTATACGCTCAAAGTTTTACCTTCTTCTTCCTTATCCTGCTGCGTCTCCTCCTGAATTGAAGGCACTTCCTCTTTGTCATCTACTTTTGTATCGTCCTTTTCATCCGTTTTACCTTCACTGTCTTGACTCTGCCTTACGTTCTCAGCTTGGTCCCTCTTCGTATCTTCTCGTTGTGTTTTCTCCAGTATAGCTTGCTGTCTCATCCCTTCCACGTCCTTCTTCAAGGTAGCAGCTTTTGCTACGAGGTTACCGCGCGATTCTTCGCTCTGTTCAATAATTTCGTTGATTTTACTGACGTCAGGGCCAGCGTTTCTGGCCATTCGATCCGTCTCTGTCATTTCCGTTCTCAATCTGTCGTCGAAGGTGACTTCCTTCGAGGTCTCCGTCACAGATTTCGGCGTGTCCGGAACTTGATCTTTATGCACCATGGCGGTCACCACAACGCGTTCGACCGTTTCCTGGCTGGTACTATCGGTCACGTCCCTGCGATATCGATTCTCGATTATTCTTCCTCCGTTCGTTTTATCCTCGATGGAGGTTCTTGGCGTTTCTTGTGCCTGAAAGTCGGCCTCTTTCGATCCCTGTTCCCCGTCGAAAGACTGCATTCGATCGGTCGTACTTTCGCCGTTCTCGGAAGCCTTTGATCTGTTCGATTTCAATTTTCTTCTGGTGCTGCGATGGGTTCTCGTGAATTTCGTCTCTTTGGAACTCTCCCTTGGCGTTTTCGATCTCCTCCCGGACACCACTTTCTCGCACTTTTTCTCCAAGGATTTTCTCACCACCACCACTTCTAGGCTGTCATCGCTCACGCTTTCGTCTTCTTCCTCGTCTCTTCTCGATTCTTCTCTGTCTTCCGTACCGTTGCTTCTGCTCGATTTAGCTTCCTGCATTCGAGATCCGAATTTTTGATTCGAAGTATCCTCCACGTGTTCGTAACTGTCCGATTCTATAGACGACTCGCTGGAATCGTGTCTGGTTTTGGTTGATCGTTTTTTACTTCTTTTTCTTTTTAACTTGTGGCCCTCCTCGTATCTGCAATGTTTATATAAACATTCAGATCTTTCGATCGAAATAGAAAAAATTGTTAAGATATAACTTTATGTTATTTACAACGGATTATCGCAGACGAAGAGATTTACATCTCTGAAAGGAATTTATAAAGAGTTATTAGGTTGGCAAATGAAAGTTAAGAAACATTTTACCGCGCTGATTCACTGCGAGCTCTTCTATGGTGATCTTTTTTCGAAGATGTTTTCGATAATCTTAATTCTTCCTCGCTGAAACTTCGACTATCCTGACGAGCTAATTTTCTCAAATTTCCCCTTCGTCTGGTTCTCTTTTCGATCCATTGTTCCTCGTAGTACAGATCCGGAAGCTTATGAGTGCAGCTTCGTCTTCGAGGGCTGCTTTCGCTATCAGTACTGCTGTCCACGTGTCTCATTCGCAGTTTCGCTGCAAATACTGAAATAAATAAAATAAAAACACAATTAAAAAGATGACAGATAAAAAATTCAATAAAAACAGAAGATTCTGTTTCCATTGAATTCATTTTGTTTATTTCCTTTGTCAATAATTCTATTAATCAATAGAATCAATTACTCCGTGTCATAACTAATTACTTCCTATTGCAAAGGTAATGGGCAAATTGGAATTAAAAGTATATTTTTTAACCGACTTCGAAAAGGAGGAGGTTACTCGAGTCGACATGTACGTTAATTTTGTTTTTTTTTAACGTATGTTCGCCGATTACGCCGAGATGGATGGACCAATCGGAACCAAACCTTTTGCATCTTGTAGGGTATGACTCCCAGTTGGTCCCGTAAAATAAAATTTTTGCAGTTCATCACCGCTTGCTCCTTTTTTATTGCAAAAGAGCGTACGATTTCGTCCGCGTTGTGTATGGTCATCGATTACTTCAAGATGGATGGACCAATCGGGACAAAACCTTTTGCATCTTGTACAATATGACGTTAATAATGCGTGTGATAAATATTTATGATAATATTCTATTGTTAGAAGCAGTTGAAAGTCAGAAACTACGTTAAACTGCATAAGAAACGCGTATTAAAATGACTAAAAGTTTAAAGGGCTGCCAACAAAGTTCTGTTTCGAATTTCGATATAAAGTTAGATTCGTAAGAAAGTAGAAATCTTCCCCTTTAATTCAGTTTTTGATTTACATCGACATCTTTATCCGTTCCTGAGATATCGTCGTGTGAAGACAAACGTAATTTTTGCAGAAATTCGCTGCCGCCGCACGCTTGGACCCAGACAGTGAGTGTCTAGCGTAGCGGTCACGTGGTCATTGTTTACGTTTAACCCTTTACTATATTCCTGGAAATGCGTATATGAATTTCCTGGAAAAAAATCTAGGTCGCGTCGCGCCCATTCATAAGTACCCTCGTACGCGCCGGCCGCTATACAAACTTTGAAGCCCTATATCTCAGGAACTAATTAAGATATCGCGTTGCAACAAATTGCGTTATTATGTACGCACTTTCCTCTATCTTCTGAGCTATCTACCACGTAAAATTTAGGAATGTTTTTTTATATTTATTGCCAGGAATTTCGTCGCCGTTGAATGTTTCGCGTTGACCTGTGGAATCCTTAATGCGTCAAGTGTTTCCAGTTAATTTAGATTTAAATAACATTAGTTGATAGGAAAAGTAATATACAAACTTGAAGATTATGGCGGAAGTTGAATATCCATAAAACTGTTGTGCTGTGAATTTTTCAAAACTACGAAAATATTTAATGCTTGAAATATTATTGACCAGTTGAATTTTAATATATTTCGGTATATTTCTGTATATATTAATACATGTGATACGAAGGATTCGGTAATATGTTAACCGGACATTGATTCTCGTCGAGTATTTCTTCTCTCCACGAACGAGACGTCGATACTTAATATTTACAAAAATACAAAAGCTTACAAAACATCAAGTACTATACAACAAACTCTCGTGTAAATCGTTTTCACCCTCCTCCCTTTCTCTACACATCGAAAAAAAATACAACCGACTTCGGGATGCACTAAAAAGGACGAAATGACTTTAATTTATATTTCGGAGACGGCGCAAAATTATACAATTGTGTAAATGAAAGATGTTGCCAATGTGAAAATATATAAAAGGATTAAAGAATTTTGACATGTTGGTTTTTCTCTTCTGAGAAGAGAAAGTTTTCCTATTCAAAAATCATCGCTGCACGTATTGAGTTTCTTTGCGAGACACAAGTCAAGAGGGTACAGCCGTGTCCCTTCTTGACTTGTTTAGACAAAGTATATGACCGATGGGGTCTATGGGTACGTGACGAATTCTTCGTCACTGACCTTCCTTTTTATTCTGTTGGTTTCTTCCGCGCAGTAAAGACGTACACTTCCAGGCGCTTAAATAAAGTTAAAATTTTAAAGACAATTCTGAGTGTAATCTATTTTATTCCGCCACCTATTTCCAATATGACAATTTCCAACGTAGAAAATTATTAATTTTGCGCCGTCTCCGAAATATAAATTAAAATTATTTCATTATAAGTTGCATCATGAACACGTCTCGGAATTATAAACCTAAGTGTTTACGTTAACACATAACTCGGAGTTAGTTTGTGAAAATATTGATCCCAAACAGATTCTTGCCAATCATAACCCTGACAGACAAGTGTAATGATCATAAGATGTCGAAATGAATTGTATTAAACTTCGTAGCAATTTGCTGTCAATTTTATTAATCTAACTTAATTTACTTCAATTTTAACGAAGTTTGCATTCTGTCGTGAGTTTATTTCGTAAAGAGCATAAACGTATTTACCATTTCTTGTAACTATATTGCTTCATCACCTGCACTCACATAATATAGGCAATATTGTATGTAAGAGTAATGTAAATATGATTGAAATTCATGACGAAAAGTTTCAGTCATCTATAACATCATCATATTTATTATTAGTAGGTTCAATGTTGTTATATCATCTGTCTTCAAATAATATACTAAATATTTGAACTACGCGTCGTACAAATATGATTCCAAGTTATGAGATAAAATTGTTGCTATTATACACCTCCGTTAACTATCGTAAATATGATGTAAATTTAAAAAAATAAGCAATATATGCAATAGAATGATATTTGAAAATATTTCAGTGAATATGTATGTACCTAACCTGACCTTTGTTCGGCACAGTCTTCTGTATTCTCAGTTGCTGGGCGGTGGTACCTCCATGCATTTGAATTAATTTCGCGCAATCCCTGTGTCCCCTGTAGAGTGCCGCGTCCAAAGCCGTCATCAAATTGCCTTTGCTAGTTCGCAGTACGGCGTTAATTCTGGCACCATTATCCAAAAGAACCTTGCAAGCATCCAAGTGTCCATGAAGAGCTGCCACGTGTAACGGTGTTTTACCATCGTGCGTTGCAACGTCCAAGGTACTCGGACGTTTCTTCGCCAACCATTTTATTAACTCGATCCTACCGGAAGCCACGGCTTCGTGGGCCACGCCAGTACCTCGTACTGTTCTCGCATAAAGCGAACCACCGTGTTGAGCCAGAATCTTCAACGTTTCCAGTTGACCTTTGGCTGCTGCGCAAAGTGCTGGTCTGAAACGTGTTTAATTCTTCTAAACTTCAATATTTTGTTCAGTTCAAGCCCGAAAATGCCTGGGTCTAGATTTTTTTTATCGATCGATTGTCATCGTACTAAAATTGTAGATTGTGTTTTTGTGATGCTCAAATGGTTATGAATTCAATTTGTTGTAATTTGTAATTAACAAAACGCAACACTTTCGTCAATAATTCACAAGTTTTTACACGAAATTCTGTTTAATATTTTACGATACTCACGTTCTACCCTTTCGATCCTGACGATTGGGATCGGCACCTAATTTCAGAATCAAAGCTGTGGCATCAGCGTGACCGAGAGTGGCTGCATAATGAAGAGCCGAGCATCCATTGTCGTCTACATGGTCAGGATGAGCACCGCAAAGGTTTACCAAAGCCTCGACGCATCTCGCGTGTCCTCTGGAGGCAGCACAGTGAAGAGCCGTGAGGCCATCCTTGTCTGCAGCTCCTGCGGCAGCTGAACCACCGGCTCTATATTTCAATTATTGTTTTCAAAATATAAAACCACATAACGATACGGCCATTTCTGATGATTTTCGTTTAAAATTAATTCTTTCGTTGGTTAAATGTAACATAAAATTTAGATTAATCAAACAGTGTATTAGGTTTACGATACGGTTACTAGAATGTTACTTTAAAGAAGTCTTGTTTATCTATTGGTTAAAGTACAAGTA
This sequence comes from Stelis phaeoptera, assembly GCA_943735885.1. Classification (NCBI taxonomy): domain Eukaryota; kingdom Metazoa; phylum Arthropoda; class Insecta; order Hymenoptera; family Megachilidae; genus Stelis; species Stelis phaeoptera. Next base: position 3,137,783 of record OX030939.1, on the reverse strand, counting down.
GCACTAATGAAGTCCCTAGATTTGTACAATTGTTTCGAATTTTTAGCAATTGGTATCCTGACGGTTTGTTCATCTTCAAATACTATAAGTTATTTCCATCAAGAGAATTAAGTTCTACCTAGCCAAAGCTAACACGGCTTCAACGCTGCCCGCACTTGCTGCCCACAGAATGGGCTGTCTTCCATCCTCGTCTTTAGCGTTCACGTCGGCTCCAAACTCCAAAAGAGTTTGAAGAACCTTCAATCCAACTTTCTTGGGCACGGCAAGTTCGGCAGTAGCGGCTGCACCACAACATTGAGCGGCGTAATGAAGAGGAGATCCTCCGCGTAGATCAGGTGTCGATGGCCGAGCACCAGCTGCTAACACTAACCGGACACACTCCGTTTCCCCGCACACTAGACAACAATTATAAGATTTTGGGGGTAAACTTCAGTTCCGGGGACCAAAAAATATGCATTTAACGCGTAGAATACAAAAATACAAGTTTCATCGAGAAGAATGCACTGGTTCAGAAGTTATGTTAACTTAAAAGTAAGCGTTTTTACCGTATTTAACAGGCAATATGTACGCCATATTGCCTTGCAGCCATACTTTGTGGGTAAAACAGATTCATGTAGGTGTAATGCAATTTATTGAAGGAACTGAATTCGTACTCTAGCCCCCCCGAAAATATACGGCCAAACGAACTCCGAATTCGTTCAAAAGCGCCAGTCAAAAAGCACGTTACTTGCGATAATCTGTTTTACCAACAGAGTATGGCTGCAAGGTAATATGGCGTCGACATTGCCTGTCAAATACGGTGAAATCGCTTACTTAGACAATACACAAATATCATTAACGGATCTTTATGCAACCACAACGTATCAGATCATAAAGAAAATGCGTGAGCTACATGATACGTTTGGAAGAAAGAAAAATTGATCATTTGCAAAATATTTAAAATACGTAAATTAGGGAAATACCTTCAATCATCCACGGAGAGAAAATGGTTTATAAAAATGTAGGATTTTCATAAAGATCAGCAGTCTAATCATTATACAAGAACTGGAAAACATTAGTAAACTATTCTACATATTTATCACGCACACGATTCAAATCAATAACATAACCAACTTTATCAGTAATACAGGGTGGTCCATAAACCACTTACCAATTTAAAACTTGTATAATTCGAATTTTGCTATTACAAATTTCCAAGAAGCAAGCTTAAATAATCTACAACAAATATTTAAAAATGGAAAAGTAACTTATGAGTCACCCGCTATTAAATACTCCCATTTTCAGCGTGAAGATAGAATTCCAAATATCGAAGTTTCTTTCAAATTTTCTTCAGGTAGGTCGAGTCGGATGAAATTAGGTTTGAAATCTTGTGAACTAAGTTTAAAAGATATCCAACAATAATTGATAAAATATTATTAGTTTGAATTTGGGACATGATGAAGACAGACTGATACGAAGCGGCAAACTACTGACCAAGTAGGTCGAAATGTTATCTGGCTAGAAGTTTCTTTCTTTCGTCGTTCCAGTTGCTTTTGTGTTCGTAATTAAAGCGAACGTGAATTACACAGATGGAATCGCCGATACAAACTTTTTTTCTTCTACCGAATGAACGTGAAAGCAGGCAATTCCGGCTTGCGGTAATAAATCTCTGGTCATTTGAATTCACCAAGGACGACTATGGTCAATCTCGTGGATTATCTCGGCAATGAGTGTTGCGTGTTCTTTGGCGAACCGGAATGACGTCACCTCGACTGACCCACTAACTTTAACTGACCAATACACCCCTTATTTAATCGGAGATCGACAGAAAAGATACCCTGGTTAATCCACAGTTTTGGAAGCTTGTAAGGAATCGTGAACCCAGCAATTTATGAACTGACCTTTAAACAAGAAATTCGGTCCACGTGAAACGATGGATATTTTTTTGCTTTGAGTTTGAAATTCAAATGGTACCGTATAATTAATAGCGTTATAAATCGTTTAAATTGATTGACAAATATGATACAATGACACATTTGATAGGTTATTACATATTTTTAAAAATAAATTAGTTCACTGCTACTACTATCCTGAGATGTTATTTAAAAGGGGTGTTTATTCATTTCCAACCTACTAATTGAAGGTTTCATCTAGGATTAAGAAAGAGAAATTTCATCTCAGAATAATTTTGTATTCTCTATAATTTTATAAGAAAATTTTTATGAGTGTCTCAAATTTTCTCGGAATATTTTGAAATATAAAATTAGGGAACAAAATGAATAACATAATGTCTTACAAAAGTAATCTGTATTGAATGTATGCCTTTTAAATTAAAACCAAATTATTGAAAGAATTGAGTGAATAATGAGTGGGACGATCGATTAGCACCATTTCGTATTTCAGAAAGAACTTCACAATATGCCTATAATTTCTTATGATTTAGATTAATTTTATTCAAATTCAATACGAAATTATCTAATTCAACACGATGTAATTTACATTCCCCTTAATTCCTCCAAGAATAAAAAGTATGCATAAACACTACCCAAGAAATATTCTCAGAATTTCTTAACACACTGTAGAAATGACCACAAACTATTAATGATATGCCGACCTTGATTCAGACCCGGCTGAAACGAAATCAAACACGACATAACGTTGCGAAAGGTTAATATCAGTTATAATTTCCATATCATTTTTAAACGCACATTCGCGTGATCGTGTAAGAATAATAAAAAAAAAGGTACCGGTAGCCCAATGAAGGACGCTGTGACCCTCTAAGTCCTTGGCGTTCACGTCGGCACCGTTTGCTAATAAAACAGCCACCAGCTGCGTATCGCCTGCGATCACAGCCAAATGAAGAGGTGTGTGTCCTTCGGCATCCGGTGCGTTCACCAGTTCCGGTGCCGCCGACGCGACGGCACCTCCGGTTCCGGCATCCATGCAATAATGCAAGGCGCTCCTCAGGGTGCGGTCTCTGTAACCGATCGTATCCTCTTGTTCCTTCAACAATCTCAGCACCCTTACCCTGTCGCCCTGTTGGCAAGCATGCATCAAGGGTGTTGCGCCGATTTGCAGAACTCTGAAAAAATGTTTCATCTTTGATGGTTTCTAACCGTTGAAAAATTGACCGAAAAGAGCAATTTGATAGGCTGATACCAGATGACTAAGGTTTTAGATCAGGCGTCGACAACCTATGATTCGTGGGTCATCAAGTGACAAGTAAATAAAGTATAATATATAAAAATAAATTATAAAACATAAACACGAAACAACCACTTTAAGATAGTGTAATTTTACACAGTGTAATTTCCTCAAGTGACTTTACAGGCGTAAAGATACGTTTGTAATTTATATGCCCACTTTTCAAATAAGAAAAACATACCTTATTCAACTTCTATTAAGTTTCCAATATTTTCATAAACTTTGACTTAAGAATTGCAAGTTAAATGAATTGAAATGGTTAAAGGATCAACATATTTGTAATCCGTAAAATTAAAATGTTTCAAAAGCAAGCTGTTCATAATGAATTCCTGTGCACATACGATTGTCTATGTATTTCGTAATAATCTCAGTCAACCAAGGATTATTTTCCATTTATGATATACAATACTATTGTATTTCAAAAACTGAGATGTTCGTAAATGCACCTAATTTAATAAGCAGAGATCGTATATCCTACAAAAATGCATTCAAACAGAATGCTTCGTAAAATTCATCGACTAGCAAGGGAAAATAAGAAAAGCCGTTCTAAACAACGCGCGAAGAAATGCATATCGATCGAAAAGGGGAGGGAAAGTGTACCTGTAAGGCCTTTTTCTCTGATGATCCTGATAACGTATACCGCTGGGTACATCACGCGACCATTGAGTACCAGGAGTTCTCTGCTTTTGATGATGATTATTTCTGTATGGTGTCAGCGGGGGCAAGGACACGTCGGCCACAATTTCCTGATACTTCGGTTTCGACTTCTCCTGGACCTTCAACGGGATCGGTGGAGTCTTAGTGTCCATGCCCGTCTCTGGCACCGGTTCACAACTGGTCTGACCTCGCGTGAAAGCATCTTTCGCCCTCTCGGCCGATCGAATTCATCGCGCCGAAGAGAATAATGTCCGGTTCCTTCACCCGTGAACTGGGTCAGTGCTTGGAAAAGGATTGAACAACGTAAACTTTCATTGTTGACGTAACGATGAGTGTTTTAAACTAACGAGAGAGAATCTTTTATCAACTGCCTCTCGAACACACTTATTCGTTAGTTTGAAGTTGGTTCTTAACCGGTTAAAATTGAAACAGATAAACGCTATCACTTTTAAACTTAATAACAGCTAAAGAAAAGAAACATTAGATCCTTATTTTAATATTGATTATTTTAATTGAATTATAAACGAATCGATAATAATTCAACGTCTGCTCCCGCTTAAAAATTTTTCAGTTAAATTAATTAAATGCTGAGGAATGTCTTTTGCACTTTCCAAACTGTTGACTGCGAATGATCATGATAACAATTTCAAATAAATGATATCTTTTTTAGTTGTTAATTGATTCAAGATTAATGACGACATTACTTATGGGATAGGCTGATAATCAATCATTGCACTTTTAACTGAGACGAGATATCTCGTGTTTTGTACTGCATTGTTATGGACTGTTAGTGAGATACGTCGCATTTCCTATGTATCAATCAAGAGTAATTAAAAAATATTTGATGCAAAAAATAACCGAGTACTGCATCTTTATGTGCAATTTTTAAATATGAAAGTTATATTAGATTCCTGTAGATTTGTAATATTTTTGTACAAAATGGAATTCTGGATTTTAAAAGCATGAAAAATTAATGTTGCCATATTTTGAGATCGGTTTCAGGTACAACCAGTTTCCTAACTCTGGCAGGCTCTTAAAACATTGAGGATTAAATATTTTATGAAACTAATGGTTTCTGCAACATTAAAATTCTTCCTACGTTAAAAAAGGAATAATTGAGAAAATTGTGTTTGGAAGCTTGTGTAGTGTACACTGTACAATTATTAATATTCTTAGTCGACCAGAAACGAAACAGAGAATATTGGCATCAAAAGTAATAGATCCAAGTGAGAATATGTGCCACTAGTTGTCGAAATGCTAAAATTAGGTATAAATATAATGTAAAGTATGATGATCTGATTTCTAAATCACTAGAAGGTAGCGAATGAAGATAGTAATGGATGCTTTCGTACCACTGTCTGATCCCACACCCGTCATTTTTACTGTGCTATTCTACGACTGTCCGTTACTACTGTCTGACTGAAAGTGCTTAATCTACTGGCGCGTCAGTAGTAAACACAGCCACTGCGTGACTGATAATGAACAACTTATAACTTACAAGATTGTTTAAACACATCCGCAGTGATGCAGCAATGCTATTCATTCGATTGAAGGGACAAGCGATAAACAAAAGAACAGGACACAGACGAGTATTTTTTTATTTCTCGTATATATTTCACAAGTTGTGCCGGTACGTATCGATCTGGTGGGCAGTTTTACAAGGGGATTTCATTCAGCAAGTAAAAATAGAGGATAGTGTAGTTAATGATGTGTTGATTGACGGCAAGGCCTCGTTCCTCCAAGAACGCCTGACACAATTCCAGATACCATCAAGGGGTTTATCACTAAACTCGACCCGAATTTAACGGCTCGGTTACTGACCACGTGGTGGACTGACCAGGTCACTCGCTACCATAGAAACCTAACGCCACAACACTTATCACTCGTACGTACTTAACTATTACTGCTAGATTTCATGGCAAGGTCGCCAAACGCCCAATTTTCATTCCGTTTTCCTCCTTTTCATATCGTAATCTTTTATCAGAAAGAGAATTGATAAATTTAATTTTTGAAAAGAAAATTTAGATTATTTCTTTCCCATCCCATTTGTAATTGTAACTAATCTTGTAACATTATACTTTATTGATTCTGCTCGGTTTAATTACTTGCTGCTTGATTACTTTTCATACAAGAACCTAACATCTGCTACTTTATTAAGATAATAAAAGAAAAGGACATAAAGAATGGAAAACGTATTGGTACATACCCAACAATTTTTTATTGGAAAGCGTTATTATTATGAATGTAACAAACATTAGGTAGACAACTAAATTCTTTCCCTACAGAATTATTTATTGAACTTTAACGAACAGTAGTTCTCGATGAAAGTGACAATTCATCCAATAATCTTTTGTCATATTTGTGACACTTTTTCATAGATAGAAAACTTCTTTGCCAATTTATTATTACAAGCATCGTGTATAAAATAATACTATTTACCAAAGGTAGATTCTCACCCCACAACAGTTAAAAGAACTATTCCCTCTTATCATCCAAAGTTTATTCCTTCTCGAGTTTTCCTCATTTTTTTCAAGTAAAAATGAATCTCAATTTTACACTAATCTTTATGTCTCAGCATAATAAATCATTGCTATAAATGATTCTTTATTCTTCAATCAACTTGTGTTTCTTCAATCGAGACAAGAATCCAGGCTATCAGTAAGATACATTTCAGTGATTAAATATCATTGTACCGTAATTTGCTCAATTTTTAAGACAGTCGAATAAAACAATTAGCCTGAAGATATCAAACCACGCTATTCTGAGCAGCTGTTGTATGAAATTTTGTCAAATTACTATTTAGCATGCATCGATCACTTTGAGCATTCACTTAAAATTTTTATGATTTTATATACTCAACTCTTCAGTGTTTAGACAATTAAAAAAAATATATTGTGAATCATACCTTCTCGTATCACATGTAATAAAGGCTATTAAAAATATAAATATGTATAAATAAAATAATTTGATCACTTATCAAACATTAGTAATATATATATATATTTTTTTTTTTATTTAAGCAATTTCAATCTTTATTAAAAGATTATTTTGCCATTAGTAATATATTACTGAAACCTAAAAAAATTCTACCATACTCTTATTTTAATGAGCGTTGAAAGAGTTAAAATTTATTTTGTAAATTGTATGAACAGGATAACGTAAATGATTGCTTAAAGACATTCGTAAATTCTTGTTCGATAATTTCGACGAAAATTCACATATGTATGTGCAGGGAAAATAGAGCGATCTGAGTCGATCGATTTTCAAGGAAAAAAAGAAGTTTGATAAGAAATTAAGCGGCGGACAGCTGTGCACGCTACTGGCACAGCAACACCAAACGAAATTGCTTCCATCAACTGTCGACGGATGTCCTTGGGATCTTCGGTGAAATGGAATTGTTAAGACGGGTGACCCGTGAAAAGTGAGAACTTCGATGAAATTATCGCTTGCTATAACACGAAAGTAAACCGAAAGGAAAATAATAGAATCTGGAATCCTTCCTTGCTCGAGACAAGAAAAACTGATATCAACATTTTGATCGCCACGTTGCAACTGTTGAAAATTATGTTTGGTAGTAATTTTACATTCTGTTCTCACAATATTGCATTGCTATTATTATTCATGATTTCAAATATGTAATATACTTTCAATTCAAAAAATGGAAGAGTACCTATTAATATTGGTGATGGATTTTAATGGAAGTTCAAAACGTTAGAGTGAATTCAATGGAATGAACGATGAAGATAAAAATTTGTTATTATTGGATAATTGGATTTTCCATTGTTGACTGTGGCGAAATTTTCACTGTGTTGACACTTTATAAGGTTTAGCTAACCCCTTTTTTGCCGAATGTTACGTTTCTAATCATTTAGTCCAATTTTAAAGAAGTTATTCGGTTACAAAGAATGTGCAAGAGTACTCAATCTTTTTATGACATAGTTTCTATCTAACAAGGCTTAATAAACTTGTCACAAGTACTTCTAAGTTTCACAGAACATAGAACAAATTGACAGTACTCTTTGAATCCACGCTAATTCGTGACACTACGAATGCTTTTTATCAGATTTACCAATCTGAATTATAAAACAATCCCAACCCATTAATTTCGGAGGAAATCACGTATTATCGAGGCAATAATTTTCTCCGCACTTCGAACGATATTACCATCGTTCTTAAACAGCAGTGTCTACGTTCTTAGGCTATTTCCCGTCACGTGTCACGCTATCATAATGTGTGGAACGGTAGGTGAGAATCGATACCTGTTTTCGAGTCGTGATCCATCTTTTCAGAAGAATTCAGGGCCTCGCAGCTAAAGGATTACGGCTCCTTTTTAGACAGATTTTTAAAATGTACATAAAAAAAGTATCATACGATGTTTGGCGCATGTTTCATGCAAAACTGATAGCAAATGAGCAGTTTATTACAAATTTTAGTCTTACATCCATAGAAATAGAAATTTTATCATCCCTCTATACATTTATGCAACCTTGGGATAACATATTAAACTTCTACCTTAAATTCAAAATAAATTGTAACGCAATGGAGCAAATATAAGTTACCTTCAAAAATATTCTATCGTTTATAGAAGGTTAAAATTAATCAAGCTCGAACTTGAGAAAAATGGAGCTACGCCTCTTTAGCTGCAAAGTTTTCACTTCATTTCGATAAACGACGATAAATTGCAATAAATTTGCATGAAATGCGTGCATAGGAAAGAAAGAGTACCAGAGAATTTGTCAAACGCGTGCAATAATACCCTCTTAACAGCATGTCGGGCGTAAGAACCGGTGACGGAATAGTTACAGTCACGAATGTACTTCTTTGTCCGCCTGAACGGTGAATTGTAACATATCGATCTTGGAATAACTAAGAAAGTACTACAAAGAGAAAACGCAAAAACTGAAATCAAAGAATGGCAGTAAAAGTCAATTCGTTTATCGAATCCATAAAGAGCGATAAGTTTCTTCTTCTTTGTAATAAATGAAAAACACTTTCACTAACACTATAATATTCGTAAAATAAGACCCGATGATGGATACGATCGAAGAATAACAATTCGACGAAAGTGCAGAATCAAGAATTCCCCGAATCGTTATGAATGCAATAAGGTATCCGAAATTCCAAGAATGTTTCGCGCGAAAGAGTGAATCGAGCTAACAAAGTGACGCGCGTTTTAATGATATTATATGTATGTATAACGTACAGTGCCGAGCAGGATCGGCTTTCCAAAGGAAAATGGCATCATAAGGAGTTACCACGAATTATATTTAGGGTAGGTCCGAATTAAGTTAAACGCGTCACGTATTCGGTTTAGTATTTATTTCAGTTTATTTTAGTTAATTTAGTAATTAGTAACTTAGGAATTTAGGAATATAGTAAATTGGTGATATGTTTATTTGGTAGTACGGTAATTTGTTAAATTGGTACTTCGGTAATTTGGTTATTTAGTAGTATGGTAATTTGTTAAATTGGTATTTTGGTAATTTGGAAATTTAGTAATTTAGTAATTTGGAAATTCGTAAATTGGTTATATGGTAATTTGGTAATTTGGTAATTTAGTAATTTGGTAATTTAGTAATTTGGCAATTTGGTAATTTAGTAGTAATTTAGTAATTTAGTTATTTAGTAATTTGGTAATTTGGTAATTTAGTAAATTGGTAATTTGGTAATTTGCTAATTTAGTAATTTGATAATATAGTAATTTAGTGATTTAGCAACTTGACAATTTATTAATTTAGTAACATATTAATGTAACAATTTAGTAACTTCATCATTTGATACTTGATAATTGATAATTACTACATTACAAAGTTACTAATTTAGTAATTGCTAGTTTACTGGTAATTAGTACCTAATCATTTGATGATTCAGTAATGTATTATGAACTAGATTAATTAACTTCCCTATGCAGAACGCGTAGTTACTTTGGAGTGTAAAACGAACAGTGGGACTTCTTTTCTGTATATCGGTACTTTCCCTAGGAAAGCCTAACATGCTCGGCACTGTACGTATGACAAATCCACGTGTGCACGTGTTGCCGTAACACAGCGATGACTGAAAATCGTTATATCGTTGATTCACTATGCTGCACATCGATCGTTATTGCTCCGTTAATAATTCCCGGGTGCCTTCGGTCTTCGTGATGGCGCGTCGTTAATATTTAATGATAATATCTCCAGTTTCACGTGAGATTACGTGCACCGTGCTGTAACAATGCTCGATTCACCGTGTTTGTCGGTGACCAAATCGATGATCAATGATCGATGTCGTTTGAAATGAAGCACAGAAGAATCTCTGAACTGTAGCACCAAAGTAAATTGATCCAATTTTTGGTGTAAAGTGAAATTTATGTTTCTCGTGTTAAATTAATTAGTAATTCTTAATGCACTTGTACCTCGCATTTATGTATTAATTATTATTGATTGAAATAAGTTTCGACTTTTGAGTTTAGATTATTTAAAAATTATTAAATACCTTTATTTCTTGCTTTATTATCAGTATGACCAATTCAATTTAAGACTATTTCAAAAAAAAAATCTTCCACATAGTACAGTCAATCGATACACCTAATACAAAATAAATGAAAAATTCAATAATTTTAGAATTCTGACTTAGACCGCTTTATATGGTAAGACTGGATTCTAATTGAGTAATAAAAATAGTTTCATGGATAAAGCATATGGTATTGATTATTAAAATATGCAGTTGAATATAAAATTATCTGATAACTATTGCATATGGATACTTTTACATTATATCAAAACGACGAAGGTTCGAGAGGAAGTAAGTCGAGATATGACTATAATATAAAAATGATATTAGCTCCAGAACTTGGTTCCACGGTTCTTGCTCCTTTGATTCGTTCTTTAAAGTTTGAACTGTGTGATCTATGTACTCTGGCTTCGGGATCCAGGATTCAGAAAATCAACTGCTATGATTCGTACAATGATAGATTTACAACTTTTTATTCTTCGTAGAAGATAGCGTAAGTTGTAACTTTTTATTCTTCTAAATTATACGAAAATGTTAAATGATTCTTATCTATTTTGAAGTGTGTAAAATGAAAAGTTATGGCGATCACACATACATATATGACATATTCGTAACTGTGACTAATGTGTTATCAGTACTTGAATTTGGAATATTCCAGGCCCTGGAAATACGTATTCCCAATTCATATTATATTATCATTAATAATTAAGTTGTATTTATATGTTTCTGAATGTTTTCCAAATTCTATAATATGATTTCCTTTAACTTTTTGCTACAAAAAAGAAAAGGAAGCAAATTGTTTTCAATTTATATCTAACGGTACTATCGCAAAAAAATTGTATAAAATAAGTTACCCTGAAAAGGAGAAGATTACCAAAATTTTATATAATCGAATAATTATAGTAAAAAAAAAAAGAATATTCAAATCGTGAAAAGGGTTATCCTTCAATTTTCTTAAAAAAGGGGGGGGGGAGGATTCAAAGCTGCCTTTTCTTTTCTCCTTTATCTTCTAAAGAATCAAGGTTGGCAATTAACCCCTTGCACTACCATTTTCCCGACAGGTGCGTCAGTCAAAACTAAATATTTATTTCTTCAACGTTCAAACAAATCAAGGAAATTGAAATATTACGTATACTTCACACTTGGCAAGCATTAACTGTGTAAATGATAATCAAAATTAAACTTAATATTCAATTGTGATCAAAGGTTGAACGACAGAAGTCACATCTGAACTGTAAGGTGCGTCACGAGTGCAAGGGGTTAAACTGAAAGCTTTTCGAAAATTAATCAATTGTATCCTTAATAATCATAGTTATCAACGTGTTCAATCCTATTAATCTCATTACCTAATTTCTTTCTGAATTTAGCAATTTGTAGATTCAATATAATGGATCAATAATAATTATCACATGTAAATAAAACAAGAAAAAGAACATAAGGCTGTTACAGTTTAAATTAATAATTATGTTAATCGAACATATGTGAATGGTGTTTCTAGCATGTGATAAGAAAAAAAGGCTAGCTGGAAAGATAACATAGATAACGTTGAAACGCCAAAATACTCAAAAAATAAAATATTCAATAAAATCAATAAAACTGAATGAATCAAATACACCCCGTACAAATGTATATATAAAATTTCTCAAGAACTGTTAAATGAATTTGTTCATAAACTACTATTTTATATTAAATCGATATTTAATATCATATATTATTTATATTCAATTGACATGTCCACCAGCAAATATTCTATACATCTTTTACTGACAGTATAGCAACTTATTTGAATTTATTCTTTTAATTAACATTTTACAAACAATATTAAAGTGCATATGTGCTAAAGCTGTGAAATAAATGATTTATTTGTCCCATATTATTACCATAAGGTGTCATTTCAAGATGAAAGTGATTATACTTTACAAGCTTTACACGTGCTTTTATAATAACAAATACAAATTCTTTGTAATTAATATTGAAATGTGAAAAAGCGTCGATCAGTTAAAATTTTTAAATCTTACTTCATGGAAAATTTCACCGCTATTTTTTGACTATTTTCCATCGCGAGGGACGATCTTGAAACACGTAAATAGGTAGCACTGATTGATGTTTCGTCCACGAGGTTTGTACGTTTTGATAATTGTGTAGCGCACCACACGAGGGTGGGACGCGCACTGACATCCCTTTGATGCCGCGACCAGTTATCGTAAAGGTTGCTTAGCTACCACCGTCTCAGTAACGTATCAACAGACGCAGAAATATTTATTTTGTCATTGCTGGAAAACCTTATCCCGTATTATCAGCTAATTACGGTTAATTAAGGCAATTTACACTTTTTATCTCTATAGAATGTATAATACATAATTTAATAACAATGAAGAACGTATTTTCATTGATCTAAGTAGATTTGTGAGATTACTGTTGTATACGGCGAAAGAGAATCAGTATAAGACTCAAATTAATTACATTATAATAACATTGGATGATGCAAAACTGTCTGGTATAGATTGAAACGTTTAGATAGATCTTTGTATATTCATTTTGGAAAATGTATTATTTCATTTATAGAGATATGTAATTTAAATTGCACTTCTTGTTTTAATGGAAATAAAATTGCTTTCAATATGTGTTTTATGTGAATTAAAGTATAATAAATAATTGTATACATGTATAATGCAGTTTGTACTATAAAGAAAAGTTCGTGAAACTAATTTTCAACTGGGGGTATAGCTCAGTGGTAGAGCATTCGACTGCAGATCGAGAGGTCCCCGGTTCAAACCCGGGTGCCCCCTAAGGATTTATTTTTTATTTTCTTGATTTTTTTTGTATTTAATACAAAAGAATTATTAGCTATTTCAGTACTCTTTAAGTATAATTCATTTAAGAAACAGATAATTACGCTGTAGATTCATTATCATATTCATATAATAAACTTTCTACTTATCAAATTGGAAATTTTAATTATTACTATCAAATAATTTAACTTCCTTTTTAAGTTTCATCTTTATTTGAAACTACTACAAATGAAAAAACCAATGAAAGATAATGAATTTGAAACTTCATATATCATAACTAAAATATTTTATATAAAATTGAACAATCAAGGGATAAATTAATTAACTGTAATATTACGGTACGTAATTACATTGGAAGCAGATTTGTCATTTTATTTAATAATACTGTGTTTTAATTGAAATTATACAAAAGAATAACGTTTGATTCGCATTCTGTTGTCCACCTCGCAGATTTGGCAGGTCGGTATTACAGTAGGTTTTTCCTGTACAGAAATGGTAATACCGATAGATACGCGGCTGCCTGATGAATGCGAGATGGAGCTGCTTGCTATTGCCATATTCAATTCTAAATGCAGAGCGAAATTGTCAGCTGTTGTGGTTCACTTGAAATAATTTGAAATAAATGTCTGCTGATAGTATAAGCGTAGAAAAATCAATCAATTACTTGAAATGTGCTTATGCTACAATATATTATGTTGTAGTAAGAAGTTATAGGTGAGAATTGAAGATGTTCAATTGTAAATATTGCTACGATATAGTAGCTCTTAGCTCGATATCGCATTCAAAAAATCCGTAAAGACTATGATTTTTAGAAGATTTCTTGAATACGATATCGATTACCAGGTCACACCACGTGGAGGTGGCTACTACAGTGACCCACCCCAACGCCAAGTCCCAACCACCCTCCGTAAAATACCTCGTTTATCAAGTTGTTGCCAACCGGATAAACGAGTTTTGACTCTACTTTTTCGCGTACAGAAGATAGACATCCGGCGCGTCTATCTCCCAACCCCCCATACACACACACACAGGCACACGTTACATTAAATTACTTAAAACTAATTTCTAAGTAACGCTTCCCTCGTTGGGCATGCCACGACGACGCAGATTAAGTACAAGGGTCTTACTTGCTACTTTCTATTCTAAAATTGCCGTTCTCTTACTTTGAGCGATATAGCCACTCGGCAAAGACGATAAAGAAAGAAAAGAAGGAAAGCTAAAATCTAATACGCGAAACCGGACACGGCGCGAGTAAAAAGGCCCTAACGATCGCCCCGGAAATCAAAGTATCCCCCTCACTGTACTGCGCACTCTCGGTACTCCATAAATGCTCAGTAACCCACCATTTGCCCAACGCCCCCGAAACGTTTGCCACCAGCTTTTCGTGCGAACAGCGCGGTAAACGCCGTCGGAGCAGAATAACGGGTTAAAGTCGAATAAAGAATAACGAGAGATGCTAGCTGCAAGCTCACGAAACTTGTTCGGGTAGCTAATCCGTCCAAGCTTGCATACTCGCAACCAGCACCATACGATATTCCTTTTCGACAGCATCCCGCCACCCCAAACCACGACGATTCCGTCTGAACCAGTCAAGTGGGGTACCGTTCAGTTGGTCGAACTCCTTTACAGGCCTAGGAGGTAACTGGTTCCCGGACACCGCACGGAGTACAGATCGGAGTCGCTCTGACCCGAAGCGAAGATTCAAACTATAATCTAAAGTAGCACTCTTTTGGTGCAGGAAAAAGAAAAAAAGCTTGAAGTTAAAGTATTCTCGAACACGTGACTCGAAGAGTAACTGATCGCTCGAAATAAGATAACGCAAAGTTAGGATAGCAAGCCGCATCACATCGAGTACCTTAATTTATGAGCAGAACCCTTTCCAGCGATATATATTGATTTAAACAAAGATTAAAGAAATCTAACTTTATAATCGATAGACAAATATAGGGGAATGAATAGAAAAGATGTATGAAGGATTAATTTATTTGAAATAAAGCTGTAAAAAAATGTGAAACATTAACATCATAATACAGGAAGGATTAAATGGAATAATTTATTTGAAATAAAGCTGTAAAAAAATGTGAAACATTAACATCATAATACAGGAAGGATTAAATGGAATAATTTATTTGAAATAAAACTGTAAAGAAATGTGAAACATTAGCATCACATTGAAGGAAGGATTAAATGGAATAACTTATTTCGAATATAACCATAGAAAAGCTAATTGACGATGATGATCGAATAGAAAATGAACGAAATGATAACTTAAATAACAAAATCCAGAAATAGAAAATATAATTAACATCATAATTTCAGAAAAGAAATGAACAAAATGATAATAAATATACACAGTGTAATATTTTAAAATTCATATGAAAATCGTTAAATTGATTCAAATAAAATAAAAAAGAAAAAAAAACCTGAAAGAAAATCGTGGTTCGATGGTCGACGAGCTCGAAAAATGTCGAGCTCGAAATTTCGCGGTATCGTTTCAAAATGAAACGAGATAAAACATGTAAAACAAAGACAAAAATAATACAAATTAGCGAGCATAGTGACATTAATAGTTCCCCTCTTCTATGGCAAATTTGCCGGGGCTCTTCAGCATATAGCTTCTTCTTTCTTCGGCTAAATAAGCCTCACAAATATCACTCGCGAAATTTTACGTCCCGCTCAACCATTCTTTACTTTCGTGAAATGAAAGAATAAGCAAACGTTCGTGAATCTGAAGTATTAAATTTTCAACTAAATTCGCGAACAAATTTGACCAAAAAATTCAATTTTTTGGAAAAGATATAAAAATCGCAAATCTAATTGTCAATCCAACATTTCAGTTTTCTCGAATGTTTGCTCTCTTCCTATTTTACAAAAGTAAAAGAATGTTCAAGCATAAAATTGTATTTGTTTAATTTTACACTTCACTTCACTTCACTTTAATACTTCATTTTTGTAATCGGGTCTAGTACCACGACTACGACTTACAAACTAAGGCTTGGCCTTACGAAAAATCGAGACTAAGAACATTTAAACACAATCAATTTGCATTTGAATATTTTCATTCGATTTTTCGTTTTCTTCAAACCCCAGATACAACTTTCTTATGTATTTTACCAAAATACAGAAAGCTTGCTCTGGCCCTGCCTACTTAAAAACTAAGATCAATCACACCAGAAGTAAACTACCTGCCTGCCTGATGCTATATTTAAAAAATTGGCAAAAATCATGTACACCAATACAAACACTCCACGATTCTCACACACACCACCCGGGTGCAAAAAAGCCTAAACCTAGGGAGAACGTCCCGGGACGTCTCCGACACCCGAGTTCAAATTTTCACACGCACATACGCTAAATATATTCCTGAAATCGACCAACAATCGGTAGTGAACATTGTGCAAAAATCTGAATTTAATGAATTTTCGATCTAAGTTTCTCAAATATAAAATAAGATAAAATGATTCTAAATAATTCTGTTACTTTGAAATAAATTTGAGTTGTTTTAAATCCACACAAGTTCCACAACCTAACCACACACACACACACATATGTTAAACTTATGAGATTTTTAGTTCACTATCAGATTGTCAGTCGCAAAAATATTTTAATCCGTGTCCACCTGCCCTCGCTCATGCGAGTACATCTAAGTACCCGTATGAGTTTCGGGCATAAAAATGTACACGGCCAACAGAATCTGTACTTACTGTGTTTCTTCATGTTTGCTGAAAATCCTAAGCTAAAATATACGATTATCAACACAGAAATAAAAGACAGTTTCGACATCAAGAGCGATTTCGATATCAAAGTGAATGATCTAAATATAATCAAAGACATTCATACTTGGTACTTTAATATCAAAAATCTACTCATCGCGAAATTCTTGTACACATGGTTTGTTTAATCTTTTGACTCGAAATTTTTAAGTTAAAAAATGTATTCTGAAATCGGAGGGTCGTCCGACTTCTCTACATTTCTGTATTTAAAATGAATTAAGTGTACAAGAAAACCCTAGCCTGAGCTAACAAAAGAAAAACAATCTGAACAAATATCGTTGTATAATTTTATACAACGATATTCGTGGTCACTATGCTCGCTTCAAATAATAAAATTACAACCAGTCCCCGTGTCGTTTCGGACCATTCGTCCTACGACATGATGGGAACAGGAGGAACCGTAAAGCATGCGACTCACCGATCGCAGAATCTCATTACAGCTCTCGATTCACCCAAGATTTGACCCAGGATTTGACCCATGGCTGACCAGTCTGGCTTTTGGAAGGTTGTGGGCACCCCTTTCCTTGGATATCGCCGGAAAGACACCCCTCATTGGACAGAACCCCTATCTGAAATTTGAAGTCGCACAATTTAAGGTTTTTACCTTATCAATTATTGGCAATTATACTTAAATTCATGCAATATATTTACGAACACGTGCAAGTAAATTGTGATCTCATAATTGTGTAAGAAAACGTGTGACTAAATGTGTTAACACATGCATAATTATATCAAAATCTACACCGGTACACGTATGAGTGCATGCACAATCACGTAAGGAATCGTTTGAAAAAACTTGTAATTAAATATGCTAGCACATGCAGTAACACATAGGGAACCACATAAAAAAAAACACATGGGCAAACATATGGACACATGCACAATCACGTAAGAAACCACACCAGAAAACACGATAAAACACACACGGTAAAACACACTAACCACACGTGAGATCGGATGTATGAATTCTCCAGCTATCAGCTCGGTTATCGGTACGTGTTCGATATTAGATGTTCACCCCGACGCGGTTGTAATAGAACTGACGGGTCGTCCTTTTCAAGTTCAACGATAGAAACAAAAAGTGGTCACGGTGGCTGGCGTTGCCTATTGACTCGGTAATGCTCATTACTCCGTAACGCTATTGTATCAAAATCTATTGAAATTGGGTTCACGCATACTTTATTATGTTTTTGTTGACTTTTTGTTGTACAGTTGTAAATATTCAAATGTTTATGATTTCTATATATGTATTACTTTCGAATCGATATGGTTAAAGTTTTATTTCGCTTTTATGCAATATTCCGTATTTTGTTATATAATTTTTAAATATACGCATACAATCGATTGTTAATATTTGACATTCGTATAAGCTACTTTTAAAATACAGTTATTATATAATTTACACATTTTTCATTTTCAACTTGTTAAATGATATCCATTTTTTTTTGGATTTACAATTTACTTTCGAGTGAAAAATCAATTTATGTAAAAATATCAGCATAAATTATTATGTTTATGTTATATTACATTATAAAACTAATTTGTGTTTCTAATTTCAGTTCATTTTTATTATATCATTGATTAATTACGTTAAAACATACTTTTCGTAGATTTCAGTAAGTTGTATGTATACACAAAGTTTCATCGAAATCGGTTAACGCATCTAGACGTCCAGAAAAAGGCGTTCAAAAATCAATGTTTGTATAAAAGTATAATAATTAAACAGCAATTTGCGAAACATTCGTCAGTAAAAACTACAGAAATGATCAAGGCTAAGAAACACAACAAACAATTTAGTTAGGAAATTAACTTTGAAACCAACGAACATTTATAATTTACAATAATATTCGTCATCATAAAAATAACATATATATAAAAATATAATAATTATCTTTAAAAAGTATGGTGATTAAAAAAGAAATTAACAAATGATCCTAAAATCAAGAATTGTTAACGAAATAAATGATCATAGAACGATCCAAACTACGAACCAAGGTTTGCAGTTTATAGTTCCTGCTTTATCGACTTCCAACTTGGTTGGTTTCAAATTAAATCTATTAAAAAAATATAATTTCACATATATCAATTTCTATTTATCCATCATATACCGTGGACTACCAACTCCGATCATTCTGATGATTCAAAGATCGTGAATTGCATTTTTGCTGTTCGTAGAAATCCGAAAAGAAAGTTTATTAATCACTTAAAAGGTTGTAAAATGTGTTAAGTTAACGATAATTAAATTAATCAATGATTTTAACCCTGAGAATTGTAATGAAATGCACTTTAACAATTACAATAATTTAGTTAAGAAATAATCATTACGTAAAATTAATTCAGAAATCGAAGCACATTTGTAATTTACAACTATAACAATTATTACAAAAATGAACACACCTCGACAAATGATTAACAACATTCGTTCCGCACAATTAATATCATGTGAAAAAACGTATATATAATTATTGGAAGAGAAATTAGAAATCCATTCACGCGAGAAAGATATAAAAATAATAACAAATACGATAATAATTTAATTAAAAAACAGTATTAATAAAATTATAACAATTCGTCTAAAAGTATGCGTTGATAATTGAAAAAGAAACTCGAAACCCATTTATGCGTAAAAGTTACAAAAATAATAAACATAATGAAGATTTGGTCGAAAAATAAGGATGACGTCAGAAGTTGTACTGAAATACATAAATTTGAATAAGGTGATCTCACGGTCGCGTTCAGGTAGGGCAGTTACGCGTGGCCGATAAGCCGACGAGGTAAACAGACCGCTGTGCATCTCGATCCGTTTGTTATTAACGGCTCGGGAGTCAAAAACTAGTCTTGTCACGTCTGCCGATGGGTTTACATCTTCTTGAGAATCTTATATCGGTACGAATATGTATGTGTTATATTACCATGTGTGGTTGTGTGTGTGTCTAATATGTATCCTCGTGCTATTACACATCTGTATGGGGGTGTGGTACTGTATTTCCTGGTTTGGGTTCCCATGTGATTGGACATACGTACTGTGGTTGAATATGTGTGCATGTATAGATTAGTATGTTTTATATTTTATAGCGAGGTTCCTTGTTTGATTTAACATCCTATTACTGGGTTTTTTACACATATGTATTGCTGAGTTTATTGGTGTAATTCTCTATATCTTTTATCGTTTTGTCTCATAGTTATGCATGCTTATGTCATCAATTTATTTACAGAATAAAATATTTATAAAACTAGAATTGCTTGTTCGCATGTATACGAATTCATGAGTAGATGCATGTAAAATACAAAACAATTTACACGATTGTTAACCTTTGCAATTATCAAATTTCAGAAGAGAGTTCGATCTGGATGGACCTACTAATCAATCACACGATGGACACTAATGGACAATGGTACCAGAAAAGCTGATGATCCTGGTTCATTCCCGAGTCATTCCTGGGTCAACTCAAAGACGCATACCGGGTGCAGTGGTGCAAGTCAACGAATGGTGAGTCGCATGCTTTATGGTTCCTCCGATTCCCATCATGTCGTAGGACGAAAGGTCCGAAACGACACGGGGGTCGGTTGTAATTTTTTATCATTCGAAGCGAACATAGTGACCACGAATATCATTGTGCTATTGTACAATGGTACGCGTGAAAATTT
This sequence comes from Stelis phaeoptera, assembly GCA_943735885.1. NCBI lineage: Eukaryota > Metazoa > Arthropoda > Insecta > Hymenoptera > Megachilidae > Stelis > Stelis phaeoptera. The sequence continues at coordinate 3,117,238 of OX030939.1, read as the reverse complement.
TTGCTTTATGTTTCATTTGTTAACTCAGGCTAGGATTTTCTTGTACATCGCGAGTAGATTTTCATACAAATAGACATTATGTTGAATTCAAAATTATAAAGAGAATTTCACAGTAGTTCAAGTACTATTCCATTTTTATATACGAGTATACATAATGTGCAAGGGAACATTTCGCGACGAGCAAATTTTGATATCAAAGTGATAATTGCAAATGTTTTCGATCGTATAGTGTTTTACTTTGATATTGGAATTTCTCGATAATCAAACAGTCTATATTATACATATATATGATATCGTCTATTAAATTATTGTTCCATGTTCAAAAGTAGAATACATTTTTCATTATAGCCCAACTTTGATATCAGTATTTTTCAAGAAGTTAACAATTCCAATAATGTTTCTATTAAAGTATTCTTTATTTTACAAATTTAAATTCATTTCTCATCAACGATTTCGAAAGCATATTTTGATCAATTATTATTAGTAGTGATACTTCTTAGTTCAGGATTTTCAGCAAACATGAATAAAGGGGGCTATATGCCGAAGAGCCCCGGCAAATTTTGCCAAAGAAGAGGGGAACTACTAATGACTGTCCATGTTCTCATGAAGAGTCATTTCTGACACTATGTTCGCTAATTTTTTGTGTTTTGCATGTTTTATTCTGAACGGTACAAACTGTACCTACCGTGAAACATTGAGCTCGAAATTTGACGAGCTTTCCAAAATGAGAAAGTAGAGAACAGTTTAAAAAAACAGAATACCTATAGCTTTGTAGTATTCAAACAAACGTACGCGATTAATTTCCAACTATAAAAGTCTAAACAAAATTCAATTGCCTCAGAAATTAATAAATTAATAATAGAGATGTTAATAATTATATTATAAATCAATAAATTAATAATACTCTAACGTTAGAAACAATTTTAGGTCTCGATATATCTCAAAATGCATAAGAGATGCATACTAAAATTACCAAAAAGTTACACAGCTGTAGACGAAGTACTGTTTTAAATAATTGCAGAAAATTATATTCATAAGAAAGTAGAATCTTTCCGCTTTAATACAGTTTCTTTTTTTTGTATCGATATTTTTATTCGTTCCGGAGATATCGTCGTTTAAAGACGAACGTAATTTTTGTTAGTTTGTTGTCGCTTTCTCGCTCGCACCTCAGTTAACTGACCGGTCACGTGGTCGGCGTTTACTTTAACCCTTCTACTATTACTATTAGTATATAACCCTTTTACTATCACCATTAGTGATAATAAATCCAAAATTGATTCTAGGATTTTATTTTTAAATAAATCGTTATTCCATTAGTTTTCTTCGAAGAAAGAGAACAGTGTTAGGTACCATTTCTATGCTTTGAGAATGAGTTTTTTTTCTTTATACGTATAATCGAATCTTTCGTGGGTGATTTTTGGGAAATCAAATTAAATTTACATACTTGCATATTTTATTTTAGATCTGATGGTATAAACAACTATCAGTTTACGAATTATATTATATTGCGAGAAGGTACTTGTTACTTTGGACGTACGAGTTTTCCTTACTCGGCTTGACTAACTTTCCCATCCCCTATATTACCGTGGATATTATCATGACTTACAGATGAAGACAACACATTAAAATTTACAACTACATTAAATTAACGATACCGTTTATACAGGGTGTCTCATTATAATCTTTCCACGCGATTATGTCTCAAAATATTCATTATTCCAAAAAAGTGTTTAAACGAAACATGCTCTATCTGAAGGGGGACATTCAATGGTGTACACTGTTTTTTTCCGGGTGGAAGCACCTCCGAGATTTGAAGGTGCCCTTTTTTTTATTTAAATGGAAACGTAGTTTTTTTCACGCTAGACACATTGCTTACCTCAAGACGAATCCATTGATCTACATTATTCATTCTCTAGTCATTCTTCAAGTCATTTCTATGGCTTGAAGTTTTCTTCTTCACTGCACGTGCAGAAAATGTTTCTTATCTTCTAAATTCAAAAGTACGACTTCGAACATTTATGCAGTACCTGATTCTATCCCGAAATGACAGTTCAATTTGTTCTAAAGTTGTTTTGCTTTGCTCACGTCGTATCGCGTATCTCTGATCTAAATTAATTCTATTTTTTTTAATTTTCATTATCTTAGCACTAAACTTTTTTATTGGCAATCAGTCGAGATAAGAGAAGTGTAATCTTAGAACAGAAACGACGAAAAGTCGATTCCCCTATATTTTATATTAAATTTGGCGGTAACGTCGCGTCTCTACCTTATCCTTGGAAAACTTTCTTATCGGCAGCTTCGGCGACCACCACTAAAATGGTACTTGTTGCGTTATCTATTGGCCAAATTAGGAAAATAGAAAATCGCGTTGCTGGTATATATATGTTATCATATTATGATAACGAAGATTATTGAACGTATTTTTGTATATAAGTTCCGTATCATACTGTTGTACAAATAACGGCTAATTTTTATAATATTGGTACCCTTTCATGGTCAACTGTTATGATGGGTACATACAGAAATTATATGAAATTGTTAGAATCTTGGCCATTGGATAAATCAAAAGCTGGGAGGTAATTTGATTTAATTTAAGACATTTGATATCCCTCCATAATTTTTCAATATTTTGGTCGTATACATGATTATCGTTACAGTAAGGCGTTCTTAATTTTTCGTTTAGGTTAGGATCTTTAATTTCTTGTTAAGGTTAGAAGCTTTGTTAAATTTTATTTACATTCTTATTGCCAAAGTATATATGTCCCATTATTGGTTTAGCATTCAATTATAAGCATTTTTTACGCTTTATTTTAGGAACGAAATTTAAGTATCGTCTGTATTCATTTTAGCGATCTAGGTCAGCATATTCGTGATCAGTTAAAGGTTGCATTTGCACGGGGCGAAGCAAGTACTCAAGTAGATCGTGAATTATGCGATCGCTATTACATGAGTTTAAAGAGACTTTGTTCTAATCATTATGGTCAGAAGTATGCACGTACTCATTCAAGTACTGCTAGTGGGTTAACAAAAGAACAGTGTAATCTGGTGCTTATGCCAGAAATGCTAGAATATTTCAATGAACAAAACAAGGGATTTGTTTCACGCACATTTTCATATTTTACACAGTATTACAATGCAAAGAAATCTAATCAGTAACGCATACTTCATTTCTGCCCATAGAAATTGTCATATAAGATATTTTATTAGAAACATACACTTCTCGCTGAAAGTAAAATATGACAGAGTACATTGGACAGATATTAAAAGATATAGTCAGGTATTAAATAAAAGTGACAAAAAAATTGAAAATGTGCCGCATGTACCAGTTATGGCTAAAGAGGTATTAAACTATTTAGAACCATCACCAGGAAAAACTTACGTGGACATGACATTTGGTGCTGGTGGTCATTCTATTCAACTATTGGAATCCTCACCCGAAGTAAAAATATTTGCATTAGATAGAGATCCAGTTGCATATGAGTATGCACAAGAGTTGTCAAAGCAATATCCCGATCAAGTGATACCTCTGTTAGGAAGATTTTCTGAATTACCACAGTTGCTTTGTGAACATAAAGTGAACATAAATAGCATAGATGGGTTTCTGTTTGATTTTGGATGTTCATCAATGCAATTTGATGTTGCTGAAAGAGGATTTTCTTTGTCAAAAAATGGACCTTTGGATATGAGAATGGATGGCTTTAGATGTCCTTCGGAACCTACAGCAGCTGAAGTTTTAGAAAAAATAACGGAGAGAGATTTAGTCCATGTATTGAGAATTTATGGCGAAGAGAAGCATGCTAAAAAAATTGCAAATGCTATTATTGATGCTCGATATACCTTTAGAAGTTTGAAAACGACTCATGAATTAGCTCAACTTGTTGATTCTGTTGTATCTCAAAGAAGACATGACCAACTTGGTAGATTTGCTCATTCTGCTACAAAAACATTTCAAGCACTTAGAATCTTTGTAAACAATGAATTGAACGAAATTAATTATGGCATTATTGTTGCTGGGTCATATTTAAAAGTTAATGGACGTTTAATAACAATATCTTTTCATTCGTTGGAGGATACAATAGTTAAAAGACATATTACCGCGAACATAGAAGAAAATGTAGCTAATAAATTACCATTACGATATTCGAATTATGGTAAATATTACGATTCATCGGAAATGGAATTTTTTAAAAAAACACCTTGGAAAATGTTACACAAACACGTAATAACACCTACGGCAGAAGAAGTAAACATTAATCCAAGGTCACGTTCCGCAAAATTCAGGGCAGTCACCAAAGTAGTGTAGAATCATTACCATCATAGAAATGAAAAAAATGTAAATAAAATTTGTATATCTCTTCTAATGATTTATTGTAATGTAAAAGTATAGTTGAGCATTACATGCTGTGTATAACGCATTGTGTACAATGTAACGTGTATCATGTGTAACAAAATAAAATATTTCAATTAAACAAAACTGTGATTATTGCTACTGGGTATTTCAAGTATAATAGATATATTGATATAGGAATGTTTGAAACTGAGAACATATTTTTAGAACAATCCTTCTATTTCATCTGTTTCACTGTTCCAGTCCATGTCATAAATACTTGGTCTTGTAGAAAGACCTGGCATCATCATTATCTGAAAGGAAATGTTATTGTTATAATTTCATATTGTATCAGTACAAGGAGAAAGTATTATAATTTGAATCACTTACCTCTCCTACCATAGGTACTACAAAACCAGCTCCGACAGATACAAATATATCTGTAATATCGAGTGCGAAACCTGTAGGTGCACCCTTAATCGACGGATCACCCGTTAAAGAGTTCGCTGTTTTTGCCATACATAATGGTAATTTATCGTATCCTAATTCATTATATTTTTGGATCTTCTTTTGAACCTATTAATCATTATACATAAATGAAAAACATTTGCAAATTCTTCTTAATTAAAAAGATTAATTAACACTTACTGTATCTGCGAGTATAACTTGTCCAGCTCCGTATATTTCTTTAGCAATAATATTTATTTTTTCTTCGATACCAACATCAAGATCGTATAATACTTTGAAATTACTAGGTTTTTTTGTAGCAGCTATAACTGCATCCGCGAGTTGCAGTGCGCCAGTACCACCCTCTGCCCAATGATTGCAAATAACAGCGTCTGTTGCACCACTTTTTATCGCCGCCTGTTTTACTAATTCTAGTTCCGCTTGCGTGTCGGTACTGAAACGACAGTTTGTGTAATCGTTTATTAAATGATATATTATTAATAAACAGATCGCAATCATTCTGAAGGTAAAACTTACGCGTGAACGTTAATAGCAACAATAACAGGTACACCAAATTTAACTCCATTGCTAATATGTTTTTGGAGATTTGGAAGTCCTTTCTTAACCAAATCAAGATTTTCTTCTAAATATTCTTTTTTTAACGGAGCACCGGTAGTTACCGTAGGTCCACCACCGTGCATTTTCAATGCCCTAATGGTTGCGACGAGTACAACAGCGTTCGGTAAATGACCGGATGTTCGACATTTAATATCGAAGAATTTCTCCATACCGATGTCGGATCCAAATCCTGCTTCGGTTACTACGATACCTTCTTGTCCGACTAGTTTTAACGCGATAGCATCTGCTATAATAGAGGAACAACCATGCGCTATATTCGCAAACGGTCCAGCGTGAACCATTACCGGAGTTCCTTCCAACGTTTGCATAAGAGTTGGCTCGATGGCGTCTTTCAGTAAAATTGCCATCGCTCCAGTCATACCCTGTACATACATTTAACTTGTTAACAAACAGTTAGATAACGTTTCTAGAATTCTTTATGCGATAAGTGTACTAACAAAATCTTCGGCGGTTAAGGGTTCTCCCTTTTTATTAAAAGCAACCACTATGTTACCCAATCTTTGCTTCATGTCATCGACACTGGTGGACAATGCAAGTACCGCCATTATTTCAGAACCGACGGAAATGCGGAACGATGTTTCTCGAGTTTTGCCCTTCTCAGTCGGACTTTGACCGATGGTAATTTTACGTAGAAATCGATCGTTTATGTCGACCACTGGAACAAACATATTCTATTTGTCGAAGCGTTCGCTTTGAGTGAAGTTTTAAACGAGTGTACCTCACAATACCTCGAGTCCAAGTGATGTTTTCGGGATCTATATCCAGTCTTGCGAATTTCCTTTTTTCTTCTTCGGTTAAACTGTTTGGATCGGTCTTCGTGATACCAAGCTTTTGCAGACGTTTCAATTGTATCTTAGAAAATTTTCTTTCGCCTTTAACAGTCGGTACGAGACGATCGTATAGAGCTCCATCGGTCTGAGTAGATTCATGGAAATATCGGGCATCGATTTGTGCCGCTAGCAAGTTGTTAGCTGCGGTTACAGCGTGAATATCTCCGGTCAAATGTAAATTGAATTCTTCCATAGGAATAACCTGGAAGTAACATTCGGATTACAATTCATTTCTTTAGTAATATCTTAATCAAGCGTAACAACAATGGCATACTTGTGAGTATCCTCCACCTGCAGCTCCTCCTTTAACTCCAAAAGTAGGTCCTTGACTAGGTTGTCGCAAAGTAACAACCGAATTCTTTCCTTTGTGTGCAGTCAAAGCTTGCACCAAACCTACCGACGTGGTACTTTTGCCTTCTCCAAAAGGCGTTGGCGTGATACCAGCAACTACCACGAGTTTTCCATTCGGTTGATCCTTCAGTCGTTTTAGAACCTTCAAACTGATCTTCGCTTTCTTACTTCCGTAAGGACTGATCTCGTTAGGGAATAATCCAATTTCATCTGCTAACGTGGTAATCTGTTTTGGTTCTTGGCTCCTTGAAATTGTTATATCGTTGGGTACAGGCGTTTGCGGATAGATTTTTAACGGCCTTAGGCTCCATTCGGCGGTCAATAGTTTATTGGCCGCTCTTTGAGCCGATACTACCGTGTTTTTCATCAACATGGCCACGGTCATCGGGCCAACGCCTCCAGGTACTGGAGTGATGTAAGAAGCTACTTTCGCAGCTTCTTCGTAGTCCACGTCTCCAACTAAACGTTGTCCAGTTTTCTTTGTAGGATCTGAAAGAGTTCTTCAAATTACAATATTGTTGTTTTATTTATTACTTCGATTGGCGATACTTGCTTGTTATTACACTTTTTAACTTAAAAAGTCGAAATTCTTATTTCTGATCGTGACTGAATTGAAACGAATTCCTTTTATAACACTTACATATTTGTTGGTAATACTACTTTTATCGTTGTTATTCATTTTCGTGGCAAAATAGACACAAACACGGAACTATTGCAATACAGCGCGCAATTTTATGCGTTAAACGTTACGTTGGTAAACGTAAAACATTTATGCCTACCTGGTATGGAATTAATTCCACAATCGATTACGACTGCACCTGGTTTAATCCAGCTTCCTTTGACCATTAGGGGTTGGCCAATACCAACCACTAAGATGTCAGCTTGTGAAACCTAAAATCAAAATAAACGTTTAATACAGAGTGTGGTTGTAATCATTTTATCTAATCTCCGCTTTCTTAAGATTCTGCAGGGGGTTCAGTTTTTGGTATATACGTACAACTTGCGGGAGATTCTTGGTCCTCGAGTGACAGACAGTCACTGTTGCGTTGTGCCATTTTAATAGTTCAGATACAGGCGTGCCGACGATTTTACTTCTACCTAGTACTACAGCTTGAGCACCGGCGATCGGTACCCCACTCCTGATAAACATAGATATATAAATTAACGCGTGCTATGGAGAATTGTACATTATAGTTTGCCTCCCTTATTTGCGGATTCAATATCTGCGGACTTGTGTGGCGTCAGCTTTAGTATTAATTTATTTAATATCGGTAACTCTCTATTTTAATCTATTGATTAAAATTTATTGCATTTATGTAAGTTATGTTATTGGTACATAATAACAGTGGGTCTTGGAACATAATACCGGTGGTGGTAGCCATTTGGATTTTACGCACAGTCCATGAAATTTTTTCTTATATGAGTTAAAATGACATTGGATTTTTGAACATTATATTTATAAAAGCAATAAGCAATTCCAGAGAAGAATTGAAACGACGTATGTATGCGGCGCTGGTAGCGAACGTGTAAATATTAGATTCTGTTCCTTTTTCGTTTTTTAAATTTTGTACAATTTATTCGGATATTATTTTTGTTAATATATGGAAATTTAACGTTGAAACATTTGAGTGGCTAATTTTTAATATAGGCAGGTTGGGGACACTGATTAAAACGGCTTTGTCGTTTAAGGGTTAAAAGTTATAATTATTACACGTATTTTGATCTCGTCTATTTTGGCATATAATAAATTTAATACACTCCTCAACAAAATTAAGGGATCAACTCCGAGAACCCGAAAACGCAGTCCAAGTTCAAACGAACTGATGAAAAACCGTTTAAAAGCATGGAAGATTTTCACTACACTACTTTTAAACAAAGTTATGGCGATGCAAAGACCGATGTGAAAATTAAAAACAAATTTTGTTTAATTTCGTAAGGTTGCACGAAGCGAACGAAATTTGTTTGGTCGAGTGTGCTTACACCAGTCGAAAGCTACTATCTTTTCGTGTAAAATCAGTGTTCACTTGATTGCCGTACGATTTCTTTTTACCAAGTCATCTAACATCGAAGTAAAAATGACCATTTTGAATTTAATTGTTTCTAGAAAGCGAAGGAATAATCATAGGCCATTCAGGAACAAAGAAATATGTAGAACGAATTCATCTATCGCCATTTTCGAGATACAAGCAATTGAAATTCGGACGTCCAATTTCAGGAATGTTTTGTTCAAATCTTATGCCTTGAAATGTTTTCAGATATTCTGTATATTAAAAATTTTCATTTTCAATTTCGTGCATTTAGTTTAAGAATTTTTCAAAGAAACAAAGCTGAAGCATTCAAAACAAGAAAGATGGTGTTGAACGTACTTTTTGATAAGTTCAATGCACCCGTTTGGAGTACATGGCAAAAATCCTGACATATCGCCGATGGCCACCCTTCCTTCGTTGATGGTATTTAATCTGTAATTAGGTATAGAGTTCCATTAGGATATTTGCAAATGTTTCATTTTTGCTTCTGGTTATTTGTTATTGACGCGATTTGTACAGATATTTTCTGACGGGACGTAAATAAGAAATTGGTGTTATCGACAGTTGCATATGTTCAAGGGAAAAATGTTTAATGACTGTGTTGTTATCAACTAATTCGTGATATTTTACGTCAAAGGTCAGCTTGTCGATGTTTTAAACTTTCTTCTGTACGTGTTGGTTATATTAACTTACACGTACAGAAGAAAGTTTAATATTATATTAATATAATATAATATTAAATATAATTTACGGAAACAATTAAAATACAATCTTGTTAATTCAATTACTCGATACTATCGTAGTATAAAAAAGAAATACAACATTCTAATCAAAACACGAATGAATTAAGTTAAAAAAAAAAAAAGAATATTTGTAACTTACCCGTCTACATCCTTTTCAGGCAATACTAAATCGGTAATCAAATGAGAATCGATTTTATTAACAGTATCGAGGGGCATTTGCACGATAATTCCATGCACGTTCGGATCATTGTTTAATTTGTTTACTTTATTTATTAATTCGATTTCTGTGGTGGTGTTCGACAATTTAACGTGTTCCGCGGCGATTCCAATCTCGCTCGCCGCTTTTATCTTCATTCTTATATAAACATTTGAATCTTCCCTGCCGCCAACTTGAACGATTGCCAAACCGGGTACAAAATTTGGCAATTTTTGTTTTAATACTGTTACATCTTGTTTTAAGCTTTCACGAATTTGCCTGGAAAAATCGAAATAGATTCTATCTTTATCCGTGCTAATTTGTTAAACCTTGTTACTGTTAATTGAAATTAAAAATTAGTATTGAGAATTAATTATAAAATGAATTACTATTAATTAGTATTTGAAGTTATTTCACAGATTTACTGGAAAATTATTTAATTTTCTAGACTATCTAAATGTTATGAAAATTTTACAACTCAGTAATTGTGTTATGTATTTATTTTAATTTCTATTGTTTTGCTGTCTATATATCTTTTATGTATTTAAAATTGGCGGGCTTCGGCGCGCACGCACCATTCATATTTCTTAAACATTTGCATTTGATTTAATCTCCTCAATGGTATTAGCTACATAACTTATCAGTGTTAATTCTTTATATCAGATTTTCATTTCAATAAACAGCTCTTTACGCTTACATAACTTATAGGCTACAAGCATAACCTCAAATAAATGAAATAAGCATGCTCTTATAAATTAGGTTATGATTCGAAAGTATCTAAAAGCATATGTTTTTATATAATTCCGTACTTGACGTTTGGTGTAACGAACACTGTCGACCTCTATACGACATTTAACAATCGTAATACTTGTTTGAATTTCGACTTGCTCGCAATTATTAATTATTTCGAAACGCGCAACGCGTGGAAGAATTCGGCAAAAATCGATCGTTTAATCATTCAAACATTGTGTTATAAGAGACCTAAAGAATTTTGTTTCAAGCGGTGATTGTGTAAATGTGTTATTATCGAGGTCGAAAGCAATTTAACTCACTTTGCCAGTTCGGTACCGGACAACACAACACCTCGTACGTCCGTCGACATGATTCTTTGGAAGAATCTGTAATTATAAGAGTAATTATAGTTCCGTTGGTGCCGATTTTTTTGGGTAAACTTGTTTGAATAATCACCACTATAAAATAAACGAATCGAGAAACACAATTTACTGCAAGACCGATGATAGTCGAATGAACGGTTTTGATATAGGCAATCGGTTTAGTTCGGTACGCGTGGCTGTGTGTTTATCGAGATATCGTGTACGAGTTGCTCACACATTAAAGCGTGTGCATGGCTACACATACTCATAGCAATGTGTGAGAACTACTGAACTTGTGCATATATGCATGTTAACAATTTTTCTTCGTTATTTTGCATTAAGTTATCTCAGTGGTTTTCACTTGTATAATTTTCCGTGCAATTAGAAAATATAACACATTATGAATTAACAGATTGATCGCCACAGTAACACTAATCGTATCTATAGTATGATATGCATATTATTGTTAGATATGTGCACAAATATAGTAGTAGAAATCATAAACGGTATAAGTATCAGAATTGAATATTTTCGAAAGAAAGAAAAGGTACAGGTATTCATTTTTGGTACTTATATTGTTTATTATTTGAACCTTATGGATTTTGAGCGTTTGTCATTTTTTTAATTCTTTAATTACGGGTATTAATGTTTGCCGCCGTATCGATCATTCAATTTAATTCAATTTTGGTGTCTTTAATCAAACGAAATTAAATTCGTAATATCGTAGAGATAATAACCATAATATTGACTAAGGCTTTGAAGATATTAAACATTGATTTTATAATATAATGCTTCAATTTGCTATTAGAAATTGTTAGTGTGTTTCTCAATGGTGCTGAAACTATTTATTTCTTAATTATCTGACTGCTTAGCACCTGTGTTGATAGAAACTACAAAAATAAATAAGATTCCTTAATTAAATATAATTTTATTAAATGTGCTTTTTATAACTTCGGCGTGGCACTCAAGGCATCAAGAAATACTTATTATATTTTTATCAACAAAGAGCTTTATAAGACTATTCTTTTTTTAATTAACACTTATTTACGCAGGTAACGTGGTTTGATACGATAAAAATTAAAAAATTTCATTCAATGTTACAAGAAACGTTGTTCTTACTTGAAGGTTTTCAGCATTTGCGTTATATGATAAACCGGGTTGACGATTCTTTGAATACTAATAGTTTATTGACAAAGTCGGTCTCCATGGGGGGTAAGAAAAAGGAGGACGTTTATCAGCGTTTCGTGTGACGAAATTCTTGATAAACTTTAACACGCCAAACGATATTATTTTACTCACAAGTTGTATTGTACTGACGGATAACTATTTCTTCCTCGGGAAATTATTAATTTAATTGTTAATTTAAATAAATTAATAACTATATATGAAATAAAATTTGATGCATTTTCAAAAGCTTTTAATAAGCCTATATTTGTATTGATATAAAAGTATGTCTAATCTATTATGTAATTGCTATTGTTTTTGGTAAATAATGGAGAGATGTGTTGATTAGTTCGAGCGTCATTGAATTCAGAATTACGTTGTTGATTGTTAATTGAGAATATTGCTTCACACTGATAAGTAGTATAATTTATCAAATTTTATTATAGACGTCAGAATATCATCATAACAAGCTGTTCGTAATAATTTTGGAATCCCCGTTTAAAACGCGTGAACATATATCTGTATATACAATACTTATCTAATCTTTTTTAGTATTCAGATTAAATATTTAATCCATTCATTAACAAAGTAGAAAATAAATTATTTTCGAGTTAATACTTGCTGTTACAAGTAGAAGTATATATAAATAGATATCAAAGTAAATAAGTATTTACTATATGTATTTATTTAAAGTAAATAGGCGATTAAAAAAGTAAACATTCGTGATACACAACTTTGGGTATTAATGGATCAATAAAATGTTGAGAACAGTAGCAAACAAAAGTTTATAATACGTTTTTTAATGTTTCTTAAATTAATTTGAAAGTCTTAAATAAAAAAACTTTCGTACGTTGAAAAGAGTATTTAAGGGAATGATTTAAAATTAGAAAATGGAAATAGAAAATAATCTAAGATTAAATCGAAAATAATATAATCAATAATAGGTTTAGAGTTATAAGATATTTATAATTTATTAAGAGGAATTGATAAAATATTTCAAATTATAAATTGTAGTTAAAAGGTGTTCTTATTTTTTATTATATTTTGTGACTGATTTAAGAAATTTTAACAAGTAATATTTTTGAAAATCGATTAAAAAATGGTACTGTTTCATATTTTTGCAATTTTATTTTTATCAAATGTTACGTTTGTTTTCTGTAGTTTCTATTATAAGAATTTGTTAAGGCATTTTTTCTCTTTTTATTCGTGTTACTCAATCTACATATGTCAAATACTATCCTTTATTTTTCAATGTTTCGACTCTAGATAGGGTCCTTAATCAGAGACATTATTTTATACGTGTATTATCTGATAAATATCATGAGATATTTATATTATCTAAATACCGTTAACAAAATTTGTTTAAATTAGTTATTAATGAAACGTAAGAAAATAAAAATTGATACCTTCAGTTGTTAATAGTTCGATCAAATAAAGGAAAAATAACAGGCTTAGAAAATCTTTTAATTAAAAATAAATATCCAATAAAACAAAGTGTTATTAAAGTTCTATTACCAATTAAGTTACAAAGAATTAGACGTTATGTTCCGTTTTCACTTTGAATTTATATTGCAACTTAATTTTTCATTAATCAACATTTAGAGATGGTTATTCTGATCGAAAAGGGAAATAGAGCTGGGGTTCAATTAAGGAAATTCGTGAAGGTTGGAAGTTGTTTATATTAAGCTTCGCGAACTGCTCGAACTGTAGTATTCTCCGGAACTTTGCGGATAACTCTGCAAAAACAACTTGCTTCCCTCATTGTGTTCTATGCTTCAGGAACCTGCGAGTCGATAAGCCCATTTAATTTACCGTGGACCAGGTCCAAAACTAAGCAAAAACTAACTCTAAGCTCCTTGATGTCACGCCAATTAATTGTGCTACGGAAACATCCGAATGGTTAACGAATAAGCAGCCTACGAACCAAAGAAACGTAAGTAGACGTGTAACGTTAATAATAATTATGACTAGGAAAGCTTGAAAATCTTAGACTTTATTTCACTTCTACGCAAAAGATTTCATTCAATTCAGTTTGTACCGTTTAACTCTTTGGGGCACGGTGGGATTAGAAATGTCCCACCTTTTTGATGCACGGTGATGCATGGTGGGACATTTTTAGACCCACCTCGAAATATTGCAATAGCTGCAAAAAAAAAATAAAATAAAATAAAATTTAAAAAATAAAAAAATATTTTCTGTGCAACATGGGTCTATTTTATCTTGTGAAATTCTGTGCCCCAAAGAGTTAAATGCCGCGGAGGGGGGAGGGGCATCGAAACCAGTATCTATAATCAGATAGCTAAAAGAAATTGACCCTCGGTTGGTATACTAATTCTTGATTGAAAATTCATAATTTTATGGTATATCCTTGCTACAAAAATGTAGCTGTCTCAGTAATCTCGTTTTTTAAAGTAAAAAAGAAATGTAACATTGCAAGTTGGCCGTCAAAGTATTAATGACCAAAAGTAGAAGTATATTGAAGTATACTGAAGATTTTGTACATAGTGATTGTTTCTAATACTGCAAATTTTCTACCTAAATGCAACATCGATACTTTGGGAAGCATCGGTTTATAATAAATATTCGTTCCATAAATCATAATAAAGTCGACAATATGAATAAGAAAATATTTTCATATTATTTGCGACAAATTTAAGCAAAATAAATGACAAAAAATTTGGTAGTCTTTTATCGTAAAGAGGGCTGAAAGGATTAGAAGTCAGAAAAGATTGTACATTCTCATAAAGCTGCTCGATGAAATTAACCATGGTGTGTTGTACGTCCTTTATTCGGCCGTCACGTTGATTGGGGGATCTGTAATATCGTTAGGCCATGGTTTTCGACTAACCATTATACCGTTTCACCGTTCGAGGTCGGAGCAAACGGCGAAGATTAGTAAGATTAACCAAGATCCTTCTTCAGCGTGGCTTTCTGCGTCCTCAGGAGGGCGTAACTCCTACAAAGGAGCTCTATTCAGGGCCCGTGTGTCTGAGGCTCTAGTACAGGATGTACAAAAATTAGTATTTAAATATTTCTTAGGTTGGTGATTAAACTCATGATATTAACATTTTCTTTCAACTACTTGTAAAGTTGTCCAATATTTTTAACAGTTTTAGAGAAAAATAAATCAAAAAGGGAGTTGAAAATCGATGGCAGAAGGAAATTTCATAAGTTATTCAATTTTTGTGCATCTAACTAGTACTTACAAGTTAGTAAAATTAGCTCACTTCGTTGGCGGCAACATGTTGTAGAACTTGGACGTCCGATCGCTAACTGTTTAAGTACACTTTCAATACATCTCCCGAAGGATTTGTGTACGTGCAAGTCTCGAATCTCGCGGGTCTTAGCCTAAGGTTAATCAATATTAGACCGACAGTAAGCGGGCACGAAGATCACGTGGAAATTGGCGGTCTCCGTGAAATTACTGGATCGAAGTAGCAATTGGTATCCATAATTTCCTCGTGATGTAGATTTCTGCCAATCTCGGAATCTAAGTGACCCTACTTCAAGAAAGTTTCGATCGTCTTTATTCTATTCGTAAGATAAAGATAGGTTTATCCATTTCGTCCTCTCTTTTCGTCCAAAACCATTCCATTCCGATTTGTAAAAATTGTTGCTAGTAATCGTTGAATCAATATTACTCCATCTGCTTCTTCTTATTTAGAGTTTATATTTCTTATAGGATATTTTGAAATTTTGCAAAAAATTTCAAATTTTAATCATGAGATCAGTTAAAAGTAATTCTGAAATACTTTTGATTTATTCTAGAAGAAAATATCACAGTTAGAGCCTTATTGGGACACATCTAACAGGTTTTCAAAGTCCGGTTATACGATTAGGGTGAAGTGGATGGTATTACTAAAACCGGAATTAAATTTGATAGGGTAAGGTGAACGTTAGATTTTTTTTTCCTTTTGAATTCAAACTTTTAACGATCAATCTCTTGTAAGAAGAAGCTTGTTTGGGACAAGGACGCGTTACAACTTGGCACAATTATTATTTTTGCTGATTTCTATAATCGTTCAAATTTTGGAGGAAACTGCTGTCTTGAAGATCGTGTACTCTCCTTGATATAATTAATAATGATGATGTTTATCGGAGTGGAAAGAATACTATGTACGTAGTGGAAACAGTCAGGTGTAGTAGGACGCATTTGAATAAGACATGTATAATAGGGCATTTAATAATGAATCGTAACATAAGTCCAGAGCGAAAAAGAAAATTAATATTCCATTCTTCTTAACTTAAAATAGAAGATATAAGAAAGAGATGTTGCAGACGAAGGACTAGTTATTCCAGTTATTCTATAACATTTAACACGAACAGAATCGTATCGCGATAAATTCTACATCGAAAAATACAAAAAAAGAAAAGTAGCAGTTCCCTTTCAAATATACATACTTCCATCAAAAGTAACTCGTATTCCTTTTTTTATTTTACATAAATCGTGGTCAGTTTACATGACTCTACTTCTCGAGCCACCTAACCAATTTTTCGTTCACCTTCTATTTCTTCGAATCGTGTCTTCAACATCCCCCTATCATCCTCCCCTTTTCGTACTAGTAATACGGCTCGAACCGGTACGGTAGAACGTTCAAGTCCAAGCGAAGGGTGCTGCTCCGTTAGGGGGTGAGTTTGTAGTTCCAGTCGTGGAATAGGTACGTACAGATTCCAACTTCTGCGGATAGTTAAGCTTAAGGGTTCTACGGAGGAACTAGCCTTGGGGTGACTGGGACCACGGATGATCAGGGCTGAAGTAAACGGGCATAGGAAGAAGGAAGGAGGGAGGGGAGGGGGGAGAGGCTGAAGGAAAGGGGCTGGATTGGGTGCTATAGGGTGGAAGATTTCTCCATCTCGGATAGCAAAGCAACTTGTACCGCAAATTCCTTTACGTGGTTTGGCCAAGAGTGCATCCACGGCTACAGTCAAGGAACCGACTCGATTTCGTTAATAGGTCGCGTTTAACTTGGGGATTTTATTCGTTAAACGTAGCTGAGGATCTTCTACCTCGTTTCCTCGACGAATTTTTTCTTGAATTCTATGCAATTGAGGGAACTACCAGGTGAAATGAATTTTTGTTCATGACATACAGGGTGAGTAGATTTACGTCCTTATTATTACGCATAGCAAACAATGTTTCAGATGAAGTTGAATGGTTTTGAGAGGGGCATATTCTGATGGTGCATTTTTTTTGTAAGTGGACGTGTTGAATTATATATTTTTGATTGCATCAACTGATGCTCTTTCATATTCTTTACAAAAAAAGATTAACCTATTTGTGTAAAAAAATCATTAGTTTAGGAGATATTTTAATTGTAATTTGTTAGGAAATTACTCTTACTCTCCTACTACATTATCACATTAAATTCATCATATTGACCAGAAAGTCGAGATTTCATAACAAATTACAATTAAAATATCTCCTAAACTGATGATTTTTTTACACAAATAGATTAATCTTTTTTTTTTGTAAAGAATATGAAGGAGCATCAGTTGATGCAATAAAAAATATATGATTCCAAATACACGTCCACCTACAAAAAAAATGTACCATGAGAATGTGCCCCTCTCAAAACCATTCAACTTCATCTGAAACATTATTCGCTATGCCCAATAATAATGACGTAAATCTAGATGGTAAAACGTGCCGACTCATCCTGTGTATACAAAGTTTCGTTCACAGACGAAAGAATAAAAATGTCGAAGTGAAATTTGATTATCACTCAAATCGTTGAAATAAATAATTCCATGGAGAGAAATCGTAACTAAGGTAGTATTTAGACTTCGCTTAAAATGCAAAACGCTAGGGACACAAATTACCCGATGAATCAAATGACTTCGCGAGCCACTTGTAAACTGTCGAGGTCGTAAACCTACCATTACTGCACTCTACATTTAGTGCCCCCTTCCACCTTCTATATCCCTATAAACATTTACATTTACATTTATATTGCACTATCTGACTGAACATGACGAAATTTCGGTCCGCGTAACAGGCGCGTAATCGTACTTTCCTATCGACGTTCCATAATACAACGTTCAATAAAAATTCGTTTTGTCCTGCTACAATTTCACCGACAAATTCTTTGAATTTTTTTTTTTCGTTTGAATCGATGCATAGAAAGTTACTTTTCAGTTTATAAGTTTCATAAGAATGCATTAGAAAACCGTATGTTTAATCGAAATGATTGAGTATACAAAAGTGTGTTTTATTAGCTAACACCTATAAATTTTCGACCTTTACAGCTTTTCTTTTCCAGCGGGTTCGTTTATTGAAATTTCACAAACAATTTTATTGTTTAAATAAACACCATTCGAATCATTGTTGTTTTTTTATATTCAATTTGTCAGGATTGATTATTTATCAGATTTATATTTTAGTAGTCTTTGTTTAATATGGTTATATAAATATTAAGGTGTACATTCAAAAAAGGATGGAAACGTAAAAAAATGTTATTCGATAAGTCTAAAGTGAAAAACTAAAGGTACAGAGTAATGCAATGCAAAGAACGTATTAATACCAATAATAACTATTCTTTATTCGTATTTTAAGCCTTGTAATATCGATCAAATAACAAAAATTTTACAATATTACAATTTTTATCTTTAAACTATAAATGTTTAGGACCGCTATATCTTCTCTATGCCTCCACTTACAAGAACATCATTTATATCACATTATTCAGTTTCTTAAACCCTATAACTTTTGTAAGTAACATTTTCTCGTATTGTTTGAAACGACCAAGATATTTAAGTGGACAGAGTTTGTGGGAAACACTGTATATGTTTCTAGCCTTTTTTTATCGCGTAATTAATTTTAACCCCTTGCACTGCAATAACGTGTCACACTTGTGACGCACCTTACAGTACAGACGTGACTTCTGTCGTTTAAACTTTGATTACAATTGAATTTTAAGTTTCATTCTGATTAGAGTTTACACAGTTAATGTTTGCCAAGTACGAAGTATATGTAATATTTCAATTTCTTCGATTTGTTTTAACACTGAAGTAATAAATATTTAGCTCTGACTGACGCACTTATCGGGAAAATGGTAGTGCAAGGGATTAAAGTTATTTTACCAAATAATAATCTATAATTTTTTAACGATATAGTAATATTTTCATCGCAAAAAATTCTAATAAATGTTAAAATGCACCTTCCAACTAAAAGCTGCATTTAATATATACATTCATCTCGATTATACCGCAACGTATTTTTCTCTGAATGGCAAGGGGGTAGTTGTCGATTATTTTAT
This sequence comes from Stelis phaeoptera, assembly GCA_943735885.1. NCBI lineage: Eukaryota > Metazoa > Arthropoda > Insecta > Hymenoptera > Megachilidae > Stelis > Stelis phaeoptera. The sequence continues at coordinate 3,098,164 of OX030939.1, read as the reverse complement.
TCCAAATTTTCCACGTGTCTGGATACAAACAGGTGTAGATCAGAGCGCCGGTTCCAATCAGGGATCCTTAGAAGAGACTAATCAAAATTAATAGCCAGTTGCCACTCCTCCGTATCTAGGCGATACCTCGTGGAGACGGCACAAGATTGGATATGTTGGCAATAAATAGACGATTGAACGTGTAGCCTTCGTGTTAGACGACGGAAGGGATATGAAATTAATACAACTCCATCCTGCAGGCCTGTCATGGAAGGCGTCTCTGCCTTCGCGTCGGTATTTCTGGCATCCTTAGGCTTCTCGACCGTAAGGACCCTTCGATGGAAATATCAAGGAAATTAGAGACGCTGCCAGATAGGCCTGAATTATCGACGGTCCGACGAATCGCCGTTCCTTGGTCATCAAGATTTAATCCTGAAAATGATTACCTATACGGGTGACGCGTGAGTTTCTGTCACAATTTCGACACTTTGATCTGAATCGAAAATTGATTTCTATAGACACTTGGAAATTCTTCAACAGCGTGTGTTCCTTTAATAGGCAAATATTTTGTTCAAGAATTTTGTTTCTGAACTAGTATTACATACCGTCCTTTGATTTCGATTCATGGTGAAAATGAACTTAGGGTCTATAATATAGGTTGTACACTAGTGGAATTAATTCTGCACACTTTTAAATTTTTACAAATTATTTAATATATAATTTTATATTCTGGGTGTCGTTTATATAAAAAAATCAGTAAAAAGATCATTTACAACCATACTTTTAATATACAATAAGAATTACAGCTTCAACACATCAAAGGAACTGCATAATCATAATTAATTTTGTTTATGTTGATCAAAGTATTTTCCAATTAAGAAAAAATAAAAGAATTAATGAAATCTATAAATGCGTATTCTTATTTATGATTGATTGAAACATTAAAGACAGTATTTCAGAAATAATGATGAAAATTAAGAATTTTCAAGATTAAAAACTTAGAAAATTCATAATAAGAGATATAAAACTAATATTGTTATACAATTCTGAACGTAATAATAAAAATTGTCTTTGAAACAGAACATTGAATATGTGCGAGGTTGCAATGTAATTCTATATGAAAACTTTGTACGTATCATAAAATAATAGAAAAGGGAATTCTAAACTTTAACGAGATTAATAAAATGCATTGAACGCATCCAGGTGACAAATATCGAAAGTTTATACGAGATAACTTTGTATTCGACTTCTGGAATGAGTTTAGCATTAGCGTGCCAAGCTTAGCTACTCCTGCTGATTAGCTGTAGAAATTTGATAGTTTCGTAATCGAAAGGATTCCGCTGAAGTTGTTCGAAGTGGAAAGTAATTGAAAAGTATTGGAAAACGCAATACTATTTCCCTGGTAGTATTGTGAAACTCTGACGATTTTTTGAGTGGTAAGTTTCCCGAAAAAATGTTCAAAAATCTATCTCTTCAACCCTTTCACTTTGAAGAGTGTATAGATACGTCCACGAAAAACAAATACTCACGAATGTATATAAAATAGAATATTTCTGAGTTTCTCGAATTTCAAAAATATATTGAAATTATATAAAACTTTGTATTTTAATTATATTTTTGTTTGTTGGAGGCTATGATTATTTGTTTATGTCATGTATAAATGTGCACATATCAAAGATGAATTATAAGAAATATTACTAAATGCTGTGGTAATATACGAAAATGTTAGAATAATAGGTGGAAAATGGGAATATTAATAAATATAAAAGTGAAAGTAAATTATATTAAAAAAAGTCCAGCGCTAATGTTGATCTTGTTATATCTAGTATGTTATATATACTTTTAACTCATAATGGTTAAGGGTTAAATTGGATTATAAGTTTTAACAAAGTTTACTTTATAGAGTTTGAAGTAGCTATGATAATGCTAGAAAATTTGAGTCTCTAATTTATTGTCTCAGAAAGGAATGAACGTTTTGGTTGTAAATTTTAAACCTATCAAATATCTATATTTTCAAATTAAGGAAAGCTTCTTATACCATTCAGAAAAAAAAATAACATAAAAATGTAAAATAATAACTAATTTAGCAATATTTCTTTAACTCTCAAATGGAAATTGAATCAATTTGGCTCAAAATCAAATCACACATTTCTCACATCCTTGAATAAAATAAAATAATAAAATCTATATGATTTTTCGAATGGAAACAAGCTGCATTCTTTTTCGTGTAAGGATTCAGACAGACAAAATTTACCATTTCTTACTTTTTTCCTAGAAAATACTTGCAATCTACGGGTTATACAATGATTTTAACTCTTCTGCGAATTTTGGGGGACACCCTCCAAATTTTTAAGCCAAGAGTGTTTCTATTCGAAAATTTATGTAATCCTTTACCATCAACTAAGGCAAATTAATTTATCATTACCAATCTAGAAATAATAGCTCTAAAAAACCACGTGAATTTGGAAATCCAAAGAAGGATTGAACTTTTGGTCCACGCAGTATGTTCCATTGCTCGAGTTGGTCCGTATTTTTCTCATAAGCCGATTTCATCGAAGTATGAAATTCATGTTGGCTCTTTCTTAGCAACACAAGTGCCGATTGATCGTAGCAATGGTTTGGAGTGGTTCGGTCAATAGTTGGGAATTTCGAGGGTTCTGTAACTCTGTTCAGGGCAGGGACAAGAAAGATAACTTTGTAGAGAGGGTAAGACGTGGCTTGCTGGGGGTTGATTGGGTGACCCCTCACCATTTCTGCTTGCCAGTCGAGCATCACCCTTCGTCCAGCATCTTGTTTCCTCTGCGATCAAAATGATTTCACCCCCTCCCGTTTCCTATACCTCGTAAAAATATGGCCGCCCAGACGCGATGCTCCAGAGGGGTAGGGGGAATCAAATTCATCGTTCTGCAGCTTTGATGGTTTACTGAAAGGGTGGTTGAATCTTCTTAGAGAAGTTTGGTAGAAAATTCAATAGTATTCAGTGTCTGAGTAATTAATTATACTGCACGATTTACAATTAGAAATTTAGTTAAGTTATGATCATTTTTGTAAGGGGTCGAGAGGGATTCTTATAAAACTAATAAGATTGTTTGTTCGTCGTACATTATATTTTGTAATTAAAAATATCATCGATTTAACTCTTTGCGTTTGGAAAATTTTTGGATACCTTCGATGTATAATTTACTTTTCCATCAAAGTTTCGAGAAAACTAAATTCACTATTTTGAAAGTAAAGTGACACATATGCGCATGAATCTGTTTATTTTTATTCCTTTCATTAATCTTCTATATTGTACTATAAATAAAACTTAAATTTTGCATTTCAAAATACCCTGGTAAATTAAACTCGAGTGCAAAGGGTTAATATTCGTTTTTTTAAAAGGAAAATTAGTTGATTTCATAAGAAATTGATGATGCATTTTTGAAGAAAAGATATCTATTAAATAGACTATTGGAATATTTAAGGCAATTGTAATACTCCAATTTTAGAAGAATATCAACAAACGCACATAGAATATTAAATCAAACGTACTTTTAATTATTACATCGTCCAATTAACACCAATTCACGAAATAAATCATTTATGCCCATTTTCGTAATTTATATTACAACGGGCCTTTTTGGAAATAATATCAATAAATTAGTCATAAAATTGTTAATGGATTGGATTTGAATCTGAAAGAAATATTACTTTAAAGATTCTTATTCGAAGCCATGGATTTTTTATTCTAATTACATTTTATTGTCTAATTTTTAGAACATTATTATGCTGCATATTTAAATTATAAAACGTGGTATAACATATAACGAGTTAACTTACAGTTGTGAAAAGTTACATAAATATTATGCTGATTATATGCACAGTAATATTAGTTCAAAGTAAAAGTAAGAATTTATCAAATGCTTTAATATAATTAACGTAATTGATGAATTTGTGGAAATATTTCTGATGGGTAAATTATATGTTATGTCGGTGGTCATCGTGATTTATGGTAAATAACCGAATGAGAAAATGTACCTGCAATTAGGATGATCTTTTTTCCTTTACCTACAATATGGAAAGATTACCGTGAAATCAGTAGATTCAGTGGAATATTGATTACCTCGAATGAAAAAAAAAAGGAGAGGGTTGATTACTTATTGGGAATTAAGCATTATAAAAGGGACTTGACGAGATATAACGAGGCATAAGGGGAGGATTCGTTGATTGGTATGCAGATCGTGGAAATTTGTTTTGTTGAAAACATCAGGTTGAATACAATATTGCAATCAGTGCCTTTTATTTCTTAGTCAAGTTTGTAAAAAACCAAATCCTTCTACTTAATTTACTCAACATTTTTATGAAACATGAAATGGAAAATAATGCGAAGAAGTGGAATTATTAAAATTCTTTCAAAATTATTTTAAGGACTGGTTTAGTAATATTTATAGCATTTTTTGTTGATCAATTTTGTTCGAGATTTGTACACTAGTTCGTATTAAAACAATTATTACTGAATCAAAAATTGCACCAATTCCAAAGAATAATTAAATTGTTCTCCAACTTTTCAAAATTTCCTAAGGAAAGCTAAAAGTTAGGATTGAAATGAAAAATTTTCAAGTAAAACCTAGATTCTACTGTCAAACACACTTCATTTTTATTTCTTTATTCCTTGTACCAACTTTTTCATTATAATAATATGGACCTATTTTTGTGAAAACCATTTTAATATTTCACTTAGAAGATTTTTGTTATATTATTTAACAAAATAGTGCAATTTGTATAAAATGGTTAATATTAAAATCTACAAACTGATTTTCTCCAGTGACTCCAGTTTATGAAAAATTTTATTTTTGTGTTTAAACAGACAACACGCCGTTTAATTTATATTAACAATCACTAAATAAAAAAGTGTAAGCAAAAATGAACAAGAACAAAATCGTATTAAAAAGATTGCTCGGTTGCTTTTAACATAAAATTGCTCTACTATAAATTCCTTGAAATAAAGCGATATAAATTATCACCGTATTAAAAATATTTAAATATGTTTAAACAACGATCACAGTGTAAAAGCGTTTACTTAATTTACTTAATACGTTTGCCTTGTATCGACGTTAACTGGACTTAACATTCGATCATGCCCCTGCCACAATCACAGAAACGTTAATTGCTTGCAATTGAAAAGGATCAATGGTCCGATAGGTAGTTACATATAGCTCATCCTAGCAAGGATTTGGCGGCGAGGCAAAGTTTGTCCAAAGTTTAAGGAGTATCGGTGCAACGGGGCTGAAGCATCGAGATTTCTCGGCACAGAACAATGGCACATCCTAGATTCCCTTCTTAGATAGCATCTGTATCGAGGATGCAGGGTACAGGAGGAGTGAGAAGGTCTTGCTACCCTATTTCCAACCTCATGGAACTCCTCTAACCAGACCGTCTCGAAGTGCCTACCATCTTAACAGCCATATTGAATTATGGTTATTACGATGTCCTGTCCTTACGATATTCCCTACCCTTTGAAGTCCAGGGAAATTGGACTCACGAGAGTTACACCGTCTTTTTCACTTGCGGTCAACGGGGACCGTTTAACACGAGGACAGTTTAATGTTGTGCTCCACGTGGAGCTGAATTGAAATTTCGTTAAGGTAGCTATCCACTTGAGAGTCAAGGAGGTGTTGGCAACGTTTTTCGCGAGTGGACACTGTATCGAAAGCGACTGTCAATTATATTGAAAGCGTTCACTTGCTAAAAATACTCTCGACAGCTTTTTGCATAATTTATTATTTTGGGTGGACACGTACCTCCATATTTGTTGTAAATTTCTTAATTTATGACAATGCTCCACTTAATTTTTTTACCGTTGTACTTCCGGATACGATAAAAATATAATTACAGTGTTTTAACCATCGTGTAACAAACCCGTTATAAATTTCTATTATTCTTTTATCGAAACCGTGTCGCAGGATGTGACGTGTTATACGAGAATCATCTGTACCTTATTTTTATCAATAAAAATCTGGAAACAGCATGGTTCAAACCTTCGATCAGGGTCTAACCAGGAATCCCGTGGGTACGATCGTTCAACTGAGAATATCTTGACGCAGACGCTCACGGTATCGACAGTGCATCCCTTAGGCCCACCCCGGAACTTTCCTTATCCACCTTCCTGCGTATCTCCGAATAACCTTAGTTACTTTGCTCGACTGTTAGGTTGCTGAAGGCAGCATACGGCCGAAGTACGAAACTCTCGGTTCCTAGGAGAGTCCTAGGTAATCACCGAACTTCGCAGCTCCCTCAGGAACGAGCCACGGCGTTTCCACCCCTTTCCCCCTTCCACCATCCTCACCCCCTTTTCATCCTACGCTAGTAGGAGCCGATATAACTTTGTTCCTAGGGGTGCAGTACCGCTCCACGAGCTAAGGCTGCCTTGTAGCTATCGCATGGCGCTTGCTTTTCTCACTTTGAACGGTTTGCGCTTACGCGATAGGCATCGTTCCGGCTCCCGATTGAACGTTGCTTTTGTATACGATAGCCTCTGCTCTTACCTTGTTAAATCTTTCTCTCTGAAGAATGTATATATACGTGTACATAACTAAATGCCCGTGTACAAAGAATATCATAAGTACATTAAAAATATATACTTTTAAGTTTCTAGGTTTCTAACAATATTTTTTGGAAGTTTCATAGTTTTATTACTTCTTTTCTAACGATATGCGTTTAAATACAATCTATGCGTATATTTAGGCAAATTGTTGAGTTGAAAATTTATAACTAGTTAAGATACAGTTAGAAAGTTCGACGTTAACCCGCCATGAGCAAACATATTTTACCGTATTTTGTGGACGAATCAAATTATGTATGTTATTTTATTACAAAAAATTCTAAAATATTTATAACCTTAAAATACAAAAATAAGAATTTGGAGGAGAATCAAATTTTACTTCAACTATTTATTTGCAATTAATAGTATTTATATTTAGGCGTTATTGCAACGAAATACCAGTTGTAGTTATTTTTGTTAAATCATACCGGAAATCTCTATGTAATATTTTGCTTTGCGATCAAACTTCCTGTCGGTATTGTTAGACATTTACAAGATTTAACGAGATCTCCTTGACGCGAGCTGATGCACGTTTAGTGCTTAATGTGTACCACACAAATTCACGTGGTCCTGAAAATCCTAAACAAGCCGTTCTCTGTCCGGCTTAATTGGCTTCCTAGAAAATCCTGTAATTATACATTAGTGCCCGTTGGAATCTATTGTTGTATTGCTCAATGCTGGAGTTTATACAAACATAGATAATCGTGTCTCAAAAATGCATGGTACTGAATAAAATTGTAACTTCAGAGAATTTTAGTATATTTTTTTGAAAATATCAAATTCACTGAAGAATTAAATAAATGTTTCTGCAATTTTAATATCAACACTGTTTTTGCGACACTCATTTTAATAAACGAGTATATAGAAATAAAGAATTATAATTTTTGCAAAGGTTATATTCTATTGTTTACTTTATCTGATAACCAGCTGTGTTATTAAGAGTATTAACGAAAGATATATTTAGTGATTTATATTAAACATTAAACTTTAAAGTATGCCGTAAGTAGTTTTTGGCAGTAATTGTATGTCATCAAATCATACTAAACTTTTTATGTTTCAAAATTGGTCATTGTTTTTACTACAAGCGACAATCAGTCGCTTTGTACTAAGAACATTAACGAAGAATTTGTTCAGTCATTTTTTTAAATTGATCAAACAGTGTTAAACCTTTCACGCGCAACAGGCTAACGAATTCATTTGAAAACTACTATAAAATGTCGTATCGGACGTACAGGGTGATTTTGACCGGAGCATCCGTCATCAATATCTTTGCCACAATGCACAAGAGTGAACAGCTCGAAAATCAGTGGTCAGATCGAGGCGTACCGGTCTCGTCGGTTCACAACTCGACGAGAATTTGACTCTTATCGCGAGTATTCGAAGCAAAGCGGGTCGATGGACAATAAGGTCGTTGGACAGATCCACCTATCTCAACAGTGGTGGCTTATTATCTCGAACAAAAGCTGAGTTCTACCATCGTTGCGGGGGTGGTGCTGGCTACCCTAGGAAAGATGCCGACGCCATAAGCCTACTAATGGATTCCTTCAGCAGCAGCTGTCGCCTTAAGATTGACCGACTTCAACTAAATTAATCTAGACGTCTTAGCCATGCCTCTTTCCCTGAATTACGAGGTCGAAGAAAACATTTTCCCGCACGGAACAACAACGATTGTTTTATTCGGTGATCGACCACGAAGAAGATATCGATTTGCGGTGGTCAGAATTCATAGGATATTGTTGTAAGGACGATTTTAATTAGCCAATTACCTCTTGCCCTACAATATCGTGTCACACTCGTGACGTACCCTGCAGTTCGGATGTGACTTCTCCCCTTCATGTTTTGGTTGTGATTAAATTTTGAGTTAAATTCAAATTACAATTTACAGTCGAGGATTGTTAACACGTTGGCTGCCACGGGGGTCACCGGTGACCGGCACCCGATATCCTTTAAAATCAAATAATTACCAAAAGAAGTGATTAAACAAACTACGGATAGCGTTAACATTAAGCGAATAATGCTAGCTATCGAATTGAAAGGTTAAATTTGAAAAATTAATCGACTACACCCTTAATAATTAGGATTTTATCGTGTCTGACTACACACGTCCGTTTTCACTGTGACAGTCAACGTGTTAAGCGTGAAGTATATATAATATTTCAAATGTATTTGTTTGTCAAAGGATTAACACGTTGAATGCCGCGGGAAATTCTTCTCAATCAAATAATTAACAAAAGAAACGACGAAATAAACCGTGGATAGCGTTAATATCAAGTTAATAATGCTGGTTGTCAAACTGAAAGGTAAAAGAAAATTAATTGACTGTCTTGTTTATAATTAGGGTTTTAGCGTGTCCGACTATATACGTGCATTTCCACTGTGGCATTCAACGTGTTAAAAAAATATATATAAAAACAGTTAAATGTTATAAAAACAATGTAAAATATTTTCTATGATTTTCGTATGCCACTTAAAGATTTTAGATTTCATATTCGGTCAATATTGATTTGGGAATTCAATATATGTGTTCATAAGAATTTAATTTCGATTTACGATGATTTGATTCATGAACCTTTGATATTAAACTTGATGAAATATGAATAGCATGAATTTGTAACATTTACGAAGAAATTGATTAACCCTCGAGCGACGGGCTACTGAAATAGCGATGTTTTAAATTTTATACATTTTATATCAACCTATCATAACTTTTTCTGAAAAGTGTTTGAAGATCTTTTAAAAATAATAAAATACATAAGTACAATGATACATTTGAATAGTGTATATTCATTAAGTGAAATTTTCAAGCAATTGGAGAAATGACAGATAAGCAATGTTAACGGTGAAATTAAAAGTGGAAGTTAACTTATAAGTAATATTGATACTGGTCATTTTTGTTATTAACAAGCATATGCAATTTGATATCTCAGATAATTTGAATTTACACGAACACATAATTTTATTTTGTAAAACAACTGTAGGAAAAAATCATCAATTCCAAATTTCAAAGTATTCAAAAGAAAGTGCAAAACTGAAGAATATAATGGAAAATAGTAAAAATTTATAAGTTTTAAAAAGTAATTACGTATTTACGAGGAAAGGAAAAATTTGTTGCAATTTCAAAAAAGATGCAAAATACAGTTGTTGATTAAATCACAGTAACAGAGAATACTGTCCAGCAGTTTGCTAAAAGATGGCGTATGCTGCCATTTTGTGATCAAAATCGCACACGGGGGTGAATGAATTATTGATTAAACCAACCCCCTGACTTACTAGAGCCACCTACGTGAGAACGGGGTAAGTTTCTGCGATTATTGCTTTCCAATGGACAAATGTCGGTAATCATCTTGGATACCTTATTCTATAACAGAATGCTAATTAACTAAACTATCCATAATAATTAAAAGATCGGTCCTTCAGAAGTTCTCCATATTTTATCTACAAATTTAACTGTAACACGATTGAATTATAACTTTTAAGCTTTTTCTTTTAGTTAGAAGCTTATTAAACTTTGTTCGATTATACATAGCAATATAAACAAAGTTCAGTAAGCATACAAATGACTGTTTTAATTTCTCAATTCGATCGATTAGACATTTTTGACGATCTGGCAATCACTTAACTGTTTATTAATCAAAATGCAGTTAGGATAGATAAATTAAATTATCGTTAGATCCTTACAAATCACGTGCAACGTTATAATTTTCTTTAAACGTCATAAAATATTTCAAACTTCATATATTTCATAATATCTTGAAAAATGAAAAATGTTAGATAAGGCATTTTATCTATGGCGGGCAGTATTATTTTCAGTATAAATTTAAAGTTTAGAACCATGGATTTTGTAATCAAATAGTTTTCTAATTATAAATATTTAAAACCTGATCCAGACAAATAAGCATATCATATTAACTACGAAGTATCTAAATCTTCAGTTCTCCGATTAAAAATTATAACTTACCTCTGTTCCCAACGTTCATCGCACTGTTCTCTTTCACTAGCACAATACACACTGTTTGTATGAATTACGTGTCTAATACGAAGACGTGAAACTCAACGGAGATGCTTTTGAAAACCAGTCCTCTCCCTCTGTTGAGGGGTGCAAGTCGCCACTGGACGAACTGGTCGCGAAAACGCGGAGGGATTCTTCCAGCATCCTGGTGGACCAGTCATTGAACATAAAAAAAAAGAAGAAGAAAAAATAATAGAACACTCCGTTGTGAATAAACTGGACATCGCGAGATGACCAACCGGTTCGGCAGATGTTGGTCCAGCTGCAATTCGCTTTCAACGTACGACCATCGAAACTGGAACGAGAAGAAGAGTAACCGGGGGTTGGATCATCCGAGCTCTTTGTATTAGCAAGTTTAGATGATTTTCATGTAGATTTCGGTTTGAATTTAACAGGCGTTGAATCATGACACCGTGATAAGTCTTCTGTGATCAGATCATAAACAAGATGATGGGATTTTTGGAGTATATTAGGTTTAGGGAGTTAGGATGGAGTAGATAACTTTTTGTGAAGAAGGAGGTTCGAGGAAATATTGGAAACAAAAGTAAATTGAAATTAAAATTTTTAAGGAAAGTAGTTGAGGAAATATTGGAAATTAAAATAAGTACAATTAGAATTTTTATTTTATGAAAGTTTTATTGGAAGGATGACACGTGGAAGTTTTATTAGGAGGACAAAAAGGTTTGACATATTGGCAAATAGTACAAAATTTGGAAAATTGAAATAAAATAGAGTGAAATATTAAATTGTTGCTGTGTTAGTGGTCCGCTGTCCAAGGGTTAATTAGAGTCTCGTTTGAAAAGGATATCATTGAAAACTCGGAATTGAGTAAATATTTTTATATAAAAGAGAGTCAAAGAAATTTTTTAAATTAAATTGTACTTAGAAACTATAAATGAAAATTATAAATAGAAGGATGCATGGATTATATGAAAGGAGAGGTTCAAAATAACAGATCAAGGAAGTCTTAGATATTAATTAAAAGAAAATAATTAAATAATCAAAATTTTTATTCGGTTAGAATGTTATCAATACTGTAGCACATTGGTACTTGTGAAATGTACAATTTCTGTTTTCTGCAAAACAAAACCGAATCATTCATACATATTTCATAAATAAGAAAGATTGATCGAAAAATAATAATTAAAATCAGAACTTTTGTTTAGAATGGTACTATTTTTACATTGATATTTGTGAAGTCTTCAATTACTGTTTTTCGCCAAATAAAAACGTTTATACAAATAAAAAGGACGCGATATCGGTATGAAAAGAAATCTGAGGTTTCGAGTTAAATGAAACGTTTACCGTATATGAACAATGTATTAAATACGTAGTCGGAGATAAACATTAATTTTTGATCAAATAATTTCTGCACAATGATATCGATAAAATACATATACAGGAAAATTTTACGTTTATCCGCAGCCACGAAATATATACCTCTCATCGGGGGAGAGAACGACAAACTGATTAACGGTATTGAGTTTGTTTGAATGAAACGTGATATTTGCGCTTCATAAAATTATTTAAACCGTCCCATCAATTAAAGCATCAATTTCCCTTTCATCGGCACGACCACTTTTAATTATTTCCACTTTCATTCAATTCAGTACGCGTCGAATTATTGAAAATAACAGTTTTCCGGATAATTTACATTCTTACGTTTAATTTTCCGATAGCCTCGCACGGTATTGATAACGCTTTATTATATTAATTTCCATACGAGTCAATCACTTGATAGCGAACGATTAACAGTATTTAAACTCCACGCTTGGAATTTCCGTTCTTTGGTGAAATGTTTGCATTAAACGCGTATAAATCGCAAAATTTTCAATTTAGTGATGTGCATTTTATCAAAGGTTCAAACGCAACGAACGAATAGCTATTATAATAAATAATTGTTTAATACGTTTAATTGATGGGCGTGTTTACATTGATTTTGTAAATACTTTTGAACAATTTCTTTTTATAGTTTTAGCAGGAGATCGCGTATTTTTTTAATAAAAATTAAATTCATAAGCTAAGTTTGTTTGATAAGCGAAACCCACGGTTTTGTGAATTAAAGGAATCTTTGAAATTTTGGTAAAATTTTTGTAAACAATGCACTGTTTTCAAATTGATTTCAGACAATTGCTTTTGTAATTTCAGCAGGAGATCGTACGTCGTTTAATAAAATTCGAATTCATAACAAAATTGGTCAAAAGTTTACAAACCACAGAGTGATATCTTATTTTGAAAAATACAATTTGTTTACATGGAACTCTTCAACATTGTTTAGTCATTATTTTTACATGTTTCGCTGGAGATTTCGAAAACAAATTTGGTCTGAAATTGTAATTCACAGTTTAGAGATTACAAAAGGAAAATACACTTTTTTGATTTCGATTTGAGTTTGATTACAATTTTCAAATTTCCTGAAACGCGCCACCAGAATATATTTTGTTTATAAATTATCTGTTTCGGAGGTTTTGTTAATAATTAATTCTGTAATTTGAGCAAAATACTGCACAACACTTAACCCCTCGTTGGATTGTTTTGTAAATGTATTACATATAAAATAACATAGCATGAAATTCTCGAATTTTGTGAAATATAAATGAACTTTGTTGTCAAATATTATTGATTGTTCGAAACATTTTTTTGCTTTCTTTAAGTACAAGTTTTCATTTTACTTCTACAGAATATTGCAATTTGCAATATTATGTAATTTTTCTTCGAATGAAGTTTTGAAATATAGAACGAATTGCGTGTCATTGTATGAGAGTTGAAAAATGATTTGTTGTTTTAGAATTTAAATAATCATGCAAACGAAGGGTTAATGAAACCTAAACTCGAAAGAAAGTCAGAAACTAAATAAGTACTTTTTATTTCAAATTAAATTTCTGTTAAAATTTTCAAAATTTTCAATTTTTTCTCAAGGGATACAAATTCGGATTTTCAAACTAATTTTTATACTACTTAAGCTACAATTTATGTATTATAGAATAATTAGACGAGAAATGAAATCGAATTGCTGAAAATGTTCTCAGAATTCTCACAATATTTTCTAAAAGAAAATATCTTTTCAAATGCTCAAAATTATAATTTTCATATCATTGAATTTTCATTTCGATTTCAAATCAAATTTTCTAAATCCCTCAATTATCCATAAAAGAAAATATATTTTTCAATAATTTTATTGTTGAGTGATAAACAAGGCAATTCGGTCAAAAGGAAATTAAATACATTTTTTCGTTAGAAGTTGAACTTCTGTAACAGTTCTCAAAATTTCTTCAGTTTTATCTGAAAGAATATACATTTTTAAACGATGCTCAAATTATAGTTTTCATTTCATTAACCGATGTAATGACAAAAATTAAATAAATTTTCTCAAGCTTGATTCGAGTTTTTATTAAAATTTGTAAAAGTTTCTCATTTTTATTTAAGAAAAACAAATTTTTAAACAATGCTCAAATTACAATTTTTAGATAACTGAGGGAAGGGAAATCAAATTTTTCTTGAGTTTAGGCTGAATTTCTATCAAAATTTTTAAAACTGCCTCAACCGTTCCAAACTTTTAAACAATGCTCAAATCACAATTTTTAGATAATTGACAGATAAACAATACGGTGCAATCGGAAGAAAACCGAATAAATTTTCTCGAGTTTAGGTTTTAAAACTTCCTCAATTTTTGGTGATTTTTAAACGATCCTCAAATTACAATTTGTACATAACCGAGGAACAAATAAAGCGATGCGATGGAAAAGAAAATTGAATAAATTTTCTCGAGCTTAGGTTGAATTCGTATCAAAATTTTCAAAACTTTCCTGATCTTTTTTTTTTTACTTTCAACCGATGCTTAAACTACGATTGTTACGTTAACGAACGATTCTGGTGGCCGTTTATAGAAACGCGGTAAGTAGTCCGCGCATGAATAAAGGAAAAGCCGCGTGTCGTTTCAACCTCGCCGGAAGTTGTTTAAACCGTGGGTTCGTTGATTAGCGGAGAAGGTCGGGAAGCAAAGGGCCGCTTAGTAAACAATTAGTTGGCCAGGTAGCCGGGCGTATAGGTGTGCATGCTAATAGAGCCGCGATAAAGAATGAAACGTTGCCTCGGCTTATAATCCAACGATGCGAACTCGGTAAATAAATAATGAAATAATTAGCAGAAAGTCGGTGGGTTTTCTCGGTTTGCTGGTCGCTTTAGAAGAGTCGTCGGCCGTGAGAAAGAAAAGGGAAGAAAAACGAATTGGCTTACGGGGGTTGGTGCTGAAAATTTTCACCCTGTCACACTCTCCTTCTACGGACCGTGAACTTTAGACACTGCTTTCTTGACGTCTGCACCGCGTGAATTTCTCGCCAAGGGTTAAAAACAGGCCGGTCTTGGTTCACCGTGGCTCTCAACCCTCGTTATCCAACGGCAACGCTCTCTATTATTCGTTAGAGAATTTTTCTGTGTGCCAGCTGCTTTTGGATTTCGAATTCAAAGATTAGAGTACGTGCAGATCGAACTATTGACAATGTTTCGTAATTTTCTTTTTGTCCTGAAGTTTAGGGGTGTGTGTCTGACGAGGTTCTTTTGACTGGCCTTAGTTGGAGAATATTAGGGTGTTCTAATTTTGTTTGTTTTTTGAGATTTGAATACAGGGTGAGCCATTTGTAGGTACTATACATATGTTAAACGCTCGTACAATCGTCATTTGTAAACATTTCGAAGAATATAATAGTTCATTTGACAGCTAATTTTGTGCCATTATTCGTCGTGAATAAGTCAACCCCAGCATAATGGATCGATACAATATATTTTTTTCGTTGTAATCAAGAAATGAATTTTTTTGTAATGGTATAAACCAAATTAAACAGATATCCGAAACCGAACTCGATTTAATTGCGTTTTCACTATTTTATAAACGTTTAACTGTATGTCTGCTTATTTTTAATTTTTGGAATCTTTTTGTCATTTATTCCACGGAATTATGCTTCAAAGTTCATCAATACCAGTTAAATGTCTCGTTTTTTAATCTTTTGATACAATTTCGATTGCAATTGCAATACTGATACTTTATTTCGTTTATCTTTTTAAACGTTTTTGAAATGTATATATTCGTTCTCTCCAGCCTTATCGTTCGCATTGACGAGACTCGAGCTTTTCGAAATAATTTGAAATCGTTCGAAGCAAATGAAAATATACAAAAAGAAAAAAGTTTGTGAATTTTCTATTTGTTTTTTTTTTTCTATACAATTTTAATCGTAGTTCCATCATTAATGCTTGTTTTTTGTTCATGATCAAATTTTTGGAGTCACATTGACGAGACTGGAACAGTTATTCAAAACAGTTTGAAATTTACGAAATGAAAGAATTTTGAGAACCGCCCTTCCGTCGGTCGACGAAGTGGCGGAGCGTTGGCACGAGGAGAACATTATAAACTCTTCTTGGCCGTGTTTCTGCCGTTTCTACTTTACCACTTTTCTACCCAGTCTAAAAGTGAGAAACTAAAATGAAAAAGAAGTGGCACTGTGTGGGTGATATACACTTGCCAGCAGCGTTTTATCGCGCGGTTTATGTTATACACTCGCCACCCCCCTAAAGTCGACATTTGCCTGCAGCGAGCAGGGAGTAAGAATGCTAATTGAAAAGCTGGGGTCGTTTCTTTCATTCGTCCAGAAAACGGTGAGATATTTCTTTCTATCGCGTCGTTTACATTGGAAAATTTATAACGGTCGCTTCGTTTGATATCTCGATACTTTTCGATTTCAAATGTTCAGATTGTGAATTCTATTAGGTGGTTGCAAAAGGTTTCTCGTATAAATTGGACGTAACATGAACCAAAGCTAATTAGAAAGTGATCCTGCGTGAGTTCAATTTTGAATTGGGAATTATAAGGAGTTACTAGTGCAAAGGGTTTGCCGATGCAAAATATGTTTCGCTAAACTTCATAATTAATGCCCTTTTTAACGCAAACCCTTTAATATATTTCTTTATATATTTTGCTTTCATTTTTGTTTCTAAGGATAAAATTTAGTACGTTCTTTCCCGAAGTTTTACACGAGCTCAGTTTTGAATTTAGAATTTTATATAATTATCATTACAAATGTTATTGAATCCAAATGACTGTAGAATTTACTGTGGGCTCTAATGAATTTTTAAAATTTATTTTAGATAAGATATTATTTTTCTTTTTCATTCAAGGAAAATATTTAACATACTTTTTGAAGAATTTCGCACGAGCTCAATTTTGAATTTAAAATTTTAGGTAATTATTAATCCAAAAACTTTGTCATATATTTTCAATCTAATTTGAATCCAAGTTGATTAAAAATAGGCATATTTTTCATTGTACTTTTTAATCTACAATGTCATGTTTGTAAATTCTATAAATTTATTTTAATGTACCTAGATACTTACCTCAAACACCTAAATATTTACCATCGTATATCTTTTGATACATTTTAGTATATTTTAACATCTGTTTTTTTTTTGCAGTTCAATTTTGAATTTAGAAGTTTAGATAATTAATGGTGCAAAGGGTTTGTTCTAATCGAATCTAATTTGAACCGAATTTAATACATTTTTTAAATTCAAAAGTTTCTTTCTGGTGCTTTTCAGAAAGTTATTTCAAATTGGACGTCACGTAAATACGAGAAACCTTTTGCATCGACCTTATATTTAATTATTGATTTTTAGATGATATTTGTTGCACCTTTTTTGACGCAGACCCTTTAGCATGCTTTCCTAATTTTTTAGAAGTAATTTTGAACTTTCGTAATACGTCGAAATAAAATTTTAGGTGCTTAGTGAAGGTTCATCGAATGTATGCAATATTTGTGTTCATCTTCGAAGTTGAATTTCACCTTACTGTCTTTCTTGCAGATCTCCCTGTTCATTTGAATTTCCATTCTCATTATTCAAGATCAATTTATCTTCTGTGGTTGTTTAATGAATCTTCGTTCCAACTTTTCTTCCTTAAAGTATTAATTTTTCTTCTTGAATGATGTGTTTTGAAATTGTGTCCCAATTTTTCCCCCTTTAATTTTTCGTTATATTTCGCGCTGCGAATAAATTCCAAATATGTTCATGTGTTTCGAGAAACTTCTAAGCCAAAGAAATTAATATGTGAATTGGAAATGCATGACGTAGTTTCATCAACGAGGTCGGGATATATAATAATTTTGAAGTGGTTCTTCTTGTTACGAAAGAAACTTTGTCAGGGACTGTACCGTGGGTCAGTTTTCGAAACGGAAAAAGTTCTGACCGTCGTAAGAGTTTGAACTTTGGACGGCCCTGGATATAGGGGACGGAGAGGAGGAGGGGTGTGCGATGCACAGGGGAGCTTAAAGGGTTTATTATAGGTGGTGCCGGAAGTTAAGGTTGCAGCACAGGGGCGTGGCAATGCTCTAAGTAGCACAAACACGATTTATAGGCAATGGCGTTCAGTAAAATATTGTTCATCTTCCCTTGTCAGTCTTTAGTATTCATTTTCTGAGACAACTAATTATCGTTTCCATGATCTCAGTTTAAAATAAAAATTTGAATCATCTTGCATTCAACTGTTGCTCAATTTGCATTCTGTATTCAATATGTATTCCGAAACCAACGTCTTTGTTTTCTACGACGACAAATGTTGTAATTTTTCATTTCTTTTTCTGTTTTCCACCTGTGCCGAACCTTTCATAATTTACTTTCCTTTTTACAGTCGTAGACTATGTTTCACTTATTTTTGTTAAGAAGCGTTCCAATGATTTTTCCAAAAGGAAAAGGTTTTTTTCCAGAGAGACTGTTTTTTTTCGAGAGCCAGTTTGTCAACAGAGAACTCCTTATTTCGGGTTAGGGTAGGACGTGTCTGGTCCGGGATAATTTTCGGAAGGGTCGTGCCGCAGAAAACTTTTGAAGTGGCTTCCACTTTTGCGCGGGTTTATGCTTTCCGGTTCCTCCGTCGCTATTATCCGGTCTCCTCTGTTCTCCAGTCGCGTTCTGCCTGAAACAATAAAACACGTTCATGAATGAAACCCTTCTCTATACCCTCTTTCCTCCCGGCCGACGTCCACCCACGATCCTGCACCCTTCGCGGCCTACAGGAACGGGCTGCCACCCTCTTTTAACACACCTTATCATGCATCTTCCATTCATTCGTAGCTACAGGTAATAAACTCGAGGGGGTGGTGGATCGTGGGAGAAGAAAAGCGGAAGATCTTGCCGGGTAACTTTGCTACGTGTAAGCACGCACCGGGAAACAACGTGTCGCCGTTTATTTTTAAAAATACAGGAAGGGCCGGCTCTATAATTAGCATAGAATGGTCGGTTCTGAAGGTCATCCATGGTTTTCACGGACAGGCTCGTGTTACGAGGTGAAACAGAAAGATTCGTTATACAGGGTCCACCATAATGTGTGATCACTTTAGACTAACATTTATTATTCGTATAAAATAATTACATTTTCTATTGACTCGTTTATATTAAATATGAACAGTTATTTATAAATTCCGTATATCAAAAGAGTCACTGGGAGACAGAAAATGATTGTAACTGGGAAATAATAAGATAAAACAAATGTTTATACGAATCTTTCTATTTTTTTTTTGTTATTATTCTTTGTGTGTACTAGATCCACCATTAAAATTATGCTCACATATCATGGTAGATTCCTTATAGATAAACAAAAACCTGGAAATGCATAGTTGATGATTCAGTATATTAACGATCGGCTCGATAGGTTAGCTGTAAACTATTTATGCACCAGCGTGTTGCACTATGTTGTTGATGTTGTTGTTGTTTTGTTCGCACGCACTTTACTATGTTTTCTTGTTCTATTTGCTGCCTCCTATAATAAACTCCTAGTTGCAACGCAAAAGAGAGCGTGAAGGAATCTCTTGCTTGATTTTTTTATGCACATGAACGGATGGTCAGAGCTTACATAATCGGTTGATTATTTATAGGGAAGGTTGGATTAGCCATAGACTTCTTGATTTAAAGGTTACAAGAAATCTTCGCCTTCCACGAGCTTCATAAAACGCGACATTCAGTATAGTCCATCCGATACGTGTATGGTTATCGCTCGAGGATATTACCCTAATTTTATGAAACACGTTTTCGATTCTTTTCATTAAGATATAAGGTGCGATCAAAAAGTTTGGGGATTTTGTGTGCCTTTGAAAACAGGGTTTTGGTACGTTATGGTGGATAAATTGTTACAGCTTTCCTATGGATAATTTTCATATAATAATCACATGGATCAAATTTTCAATGGAACACCGAACGAATTAGCCGTGTTATAGGAGGATTGACTGTATCAATCAATTATGATTAATATTCGTATTAATTACATAGGATGACTTTCAAAGTATCGTTGTTTCCAAAGTAGACAACGTGTGTAGCAAGACACACTAAAATACCAGTTATTAAGTATACGATTAATTAATTTACAAATTAAAACCCTTAGCTTAGCAATCTTGCATTATTTCATGGCAATCAAAATTTTGTATTTCATATAAACAACTCCTAACCATCAGTCTTCCGTATCTATATTTTGCCATAAGTAGAATAGGAAGCAAAACATGGGTAAATTCTTGGATACGATTCGTTATACCCGAATGAAGGTCGCATAAAAGAAGAAAAGGTCGATAGCCGCCGTCTCCGTCAGGAAATACGTGGCCGTATTTAATTGTTAAGTCGATCTCGAGATGAGAAACTAGGGTGCAAGTGAAATAGATCGGAGGAAGACCGAGTATGCTTGCAGACGGATAGAAGAGACAGACTGAGAAAGCTCCTCATTCGTAGCACGAAGCTGGAGATCGCAGTGGGCATCCATTGGCCAGAACTATGGGGTGGGTTGGCAGCGCTATGGGCTACTATCGGCTCCTTGGGGATGTTTCCACCCCTATTTCTACCAACTACCCCTCTTACAGTGTACACCGAATACACTGGTATAGTTATACAGACTCGTACGTGCCGGGCTGTTGGGTATTGATCGTCGTTGGCTCCAGAATATCACGTTCTACCTACTTCTCCTTCACCTGCAGCACCACGTCCTTATATATCCTTACTGGTCCTTCTATGGCCAAACGGGCTAGGTCCACCCTCCCCTTTTGGTTCACGTCTGATTTCTATCTCGACGTTAGTCGCGGAGTTCAAACGGAACTCGATATCCAGACCCGTTAAGGAACGATACTGGCAAATATTATCCATGACATTTTGATTAAGTAGAAAATGTTAATTAGACCTGATGCATTTTCTTACATTTGATTGTTTATCGTATAACCGTTGTTATGAACTTAATCCTTAACTAACATGACTTAATCATCGAATGATGGATCGCTGTAATAGCGACGATTTAAATTTAATTTTTTACAATATTTTAGCTTTATTTCTTATTTTTGAAAATGTTACTTTAAAACACTATTCAGCAACGAAGGAAACCTTTTTCTTTAGGAATTTTTATATCTAATTTTGGTCAAAATATTATTGTATTTTTCCTAGGAGTGAAAACCAACTCTGTACCTTTTTAATACGTAATCAGCACTATTTTATGATTTTTATTTTTTTAACTTTATATATTTATTGAAGTATTTCTTATCACTCTCTGTTGGTAATAATTTTGGTTCCCCTTTTCTAGGTTGCTCGGATATTTTATTTGAATGAATTTTTCGTATATTATCGTGTAATATTAAGTTAGACACATACTGTACAGATGTATAGTACAGTTTAATTTTAAATTCAGTTCTAATTTAAACTACTGAGAAAATCCTAAAGTAAAGGGTTAAAGAAATGTTTGATGGTTAGTGGTTATGTACTGAAAGCTACGGAAAAATCTGGTTGATTGTCTTTCACTCTATTTTGGTTGGAACCGTTAATAGGCCACTTAACATGCTATTAAAAAATATTTTTGAAAGTTTGATCCTGTGATTCTTAACTTTCTTAACCTTATGTTGATTAGGGTTTGAAACACGTATCTGAAATTTCTGTAGATTTGGTTTAATGTATTAAGATACCCTTAGCGTGATTAATAAAGTAATTAAAATGTATTATAATTTGTACGTAGTATTTTTGTAATATTACTAAAACCAGATTTAGCCGATAAAAGGCGAAAAAGTTGAAAAAGTTTAAAATCATATTCAACGAACCATATTTACTGGTTCATTTAAGTTTTTTATAAACCAATCTGCGGCGAATATTTGTGGAGTATTGAAAAAGTGAAAGAGAAACGAGCGATAAAAGAGCAAGAGAAATTCCCTAAAGGGAAGGGAAGAGGAAGAACGTGAAAACCTCCGGTAATCGAAGACTCTTATCTTTATTGCTGAAATTCCACGTATCTTTGGGAGCGAAAGGACCGATGGAAATGAGGACATTCCGTTCCCCGGTCAGATTGGATTTCGACGATTAAGGATCCTTCTAATCCTTCCATCCTGACGTTGTTTTCTACCGCCGCTACTTCTCGTCCTCTTTCTCTCACCTCTCGGTGTACACTGGAAACTTGCTTTCGTTCGCAAATAAATTGAACCATGCATTCCAACGACTAGCAAAACTATTATCAAACAGCGAATTTCGAAACGGAAAATTTCACACGATTCGATGGCATAAAATGCACCGAGAAACATCATTCATGACATATCGATTTAAAGCTTAAGGTCTGAAGGAAATAAGTGACGCTTCAATTTTTGAGTAAAAAAAAACCTTCACAGTCTAATAATGTAAAATATAGAACACGAAAATGAAAATTAAATTAATTAAAATTGACAGTTGTAGTAAGAAATATTAATACAAAGAGGAAAATGAATAAAGTGGATTTCGTCAAAGACAGGTATGAAGCTTTCAACGCAATATTCGAGTTTCGATACGGAACGCATCGTCTGATCAGCGACGATCCTTTTCTACTTGCACGATTTTCAACGTCAACGATCGATCAGCCGCACGAGACGGATCGCGTTAGATTTTATCACCCCTTAGGCGATTTCAACGATTTTCCTACCTGCTCCAGAGAGGATTAGAAAGAAAAATCCACTTTACGATAAGTGGATGAAACGTAATCCACTTGGAGAGGTTTACAGTTTGCTTCGAGTAATTGAGACTTAAATCTTCGTTAAGGTGAACGTTGATACCTAGTTACGGAAATTAAATTAAGCATCTCGGTCAAGAAGCAACGGACTAATATTCTTTTTGCACCAAAACGTGAATAACTTGAAAGTGATTAGAAATAATTTCATTTCTCTTGTTCTCAAAATATTGGCTTCTTTGCATTGATACTCAGAGTACAACAATGGACCTGTTGTTAAATATTATTAAAAACTTTTCTCATTTTCTGATCGAGGATATCATACGTGACACTTTGTTAATACTTTCATTGAAATAACTTTTTGAAATTCATATAACATTGAAAAGTATTCTTTTCAATTGCATTTTAAAAATCGCATTACACGAATATTATACAAATCAGCCTTTCGCATTGCAAAAAGAGGAAGATTGTTAAAACTTGGCATTTAAATTCAAACGAAGTTGTTCAGCTACGTTTTTTCAATTTTTCTGTCTGTGAGTTCCTCAATTCTGTGCTATATAGAGGTTGCTCACATTTCTTTCAACATCTTAGTTAATAATTCTCTTGTACAAAAGAAACAGTAGTTTTAATCCCAATAGCAAAGAAATTATTCAGAATAATCCTGTTCATTTCGTCCTCAAAATATTTATCAATTTTAAATATCTCAAAATTCACAGTTAAAAAATTCTGTATCCTAACATATGAATGATTAATGATAAATTCTTGAGCCGCATTCATAAACATTCTTCTCCAATTTATTCGAAGCTAATAAAAAAGAATGATGCCGCATCCCTTTAGCTGCAGATCCTCAATTACCTTTCGTCTGAAAGATTGCCCGTGCTCTCAAGCAGGATGTTTTTTCTTATCTTCAAGACGAAAAGAAATATACGGGGTGGTGATAATTCCTTTCGTCTATTTGGTGGGGATAAGTCAGAGAATGGTGGATGCTGAAGGAGGGGCGAATGGTGTGGGGAAGCACGTTTTCTAGAGAGGGTAAGACGAGACTAGCGGTGGTGGCGGTGATAGTGGTGGTAGTCTAACATTTGCAGGGGAATATGAAAGGGGTTTTGCAAGGAAAGGCGGGGTAACAAGATGGCCGCGACCACCGGCGTAGGGGAAGTAAGACATTTATCCGTAAACAAGACTGCGCCAGCTTTTGTTTCTGAAACTCTGAAAAACCGTTTAAACAGACGTTGTTCAAGGATCTTTGCTTATCATTCTTAATCTTTACGGTTATCATACATCAGGGGATGCATTTTAATTTTAATCTCAGGACATCCACAGAAATAAAATGTAGAGAATTTTACTCATGAAGGTCTGTATCAAATCCATTTAAATGTGATATGCAGGGTGGATCGGAGAACTATTACAGTTAGAAAGATATTTTTGAAATAAAAAATACACTATATAAGTAAATCAATTTTTCGAAATATTTTGTATAACACAATATTGAGGTAAAATGTTAAAAAATTAAACCAATTTGGTAGTGTCGTTTTAATTATAAATGTTATAATATATTGATAATGACGTTTCTATTATGGGATTAAATTGATAATTTAGAGGATTAAAAAAAATTATTTTTCGTAATTGAAACAAATCATTGATTGCTTGAAATAATTATTTTTACATATTGGAAAATAATTCTGTAGAATTGCAGAGATTAAAATGTTACTGTCACTTTGTGTATGTTTTGTACGATATCTCAGAAAGTCTTGACATAGTTGCATTAATTATCAAGTTAGTTTTGAAATGTCCTATAGACACATCGTGGCGCATCCCAGTTGTAAGTAACCTTGTGGTCAACCCGGTACACGCTTCCAAATTAACTCCCGGATTTAACTATTAATTAATCTCATTGCTTTGATATCTGGACGGGTTTAAAATCTTCCGTTCCGTCGTTTCACGTTAAAGGTGATTTATAAGTAGTTCCAATAACAAAACCTAAGATACTATAATATAAATTTAATTTCTTTGTAATTAACTCAAATTCAAAACTTAAGTTAAAATTGTCTAATTTAATGCACACTTAATTTGAAGATAATAACTATTATTTATACTTAAGGATTGATTTCAATTTTTAATTCGAAAAGGCTTATGTTTGGATTTTATAAAAATTACATCGTTATCATAGATTACACAGCTGTTACGATATCTAAGAGCTACTAAAGACAGTCTCTCAAATATTTGTCCAAGAATTCTGCCAATCATCAATGTATTAGCCGCATCAGCTTACATCAAATTGTGGTTAACACCTAACCGTTCGCTAACCCTTTATTATGGACCGGTGAACAGTTTCAGCATAAAAACATAATTATACGCGGTACGTTAAAGTACATTATCTGTAATATTCCATAATAAGGGAATTACGTTAATATATAATTTTAGCATAATTTTAGACAGTGCAGATACTATTATAATAATTATTTGGTTATTACATTTCAATAATTTCTCGGTAATGATATTTTCAAATAATCTTTTGCCATATTTTTTGGCATAATACCTAGATCTATTTGCGCATTGGCTCGTATTATAACTTCATAACGTTTTTCTTATTTTCAAAACAAATTTTTTGTTATACAATATAATTCATGTTGGACATTATATGGCAATTGTTTTCTGTCATTGTAACGTAATTTAACGTGATGAATTCTCATGGTAAAAAGAACGAGCTTAGTATCCATGGTATTCTTAAAAATCGCTTTCTGATAATTATCTGATAACTATCGTGGCTTTTTTTTATGGCAATGTTACAAGGGTCGTGTGGTCTTCGTATCGGACCATTGGTAGTTTGCTTCGGTGTGAAGATCACACGGTTCATTAACCCTTTCGTTACGGCAGTGTCTAGTCGAAAAGCTACCGAAACAATATCCTCAATAATAATAAACGACATGGTTAAAAATATTGCTTAACAACAAAGTATGATATATTTTAAATTAAAGATAAGATTCATGCCTTTCGTCACTTTTTACACAAGTGAAAAAAGTTTCGAAGCAAATTGTTATATGAAAATACTGTGATTGTCATATTGATTAGTGCAGTAAACCGTTTCTACCGTGCCAGTCCACGCCTCGACAATTTATTTTGATGGAGCATTCGCGACATTGGTTTTAAACATTCTATATATATCATTTTCCCGTACCTCATTTTATTTAACCCCTTGCACTACAATAACGTGTCACCTTGCAGTTCAGATGTGACTTCTGTCGTTCAAACTTTGATCACAATTGAATTTTAAGTTTAATTCTGATTACAATTTACACAGTTAACATTTGTTAAGTATGAAGTATATGTAATATTTCAATTTCCTTGATTTGTTTTAACGCTGAAGTAATAAATATTTAGCTCTTACCTGTCGGGAAAATGATAGTGCAAGGGGTTAATTCCATACATAATTATAAAAACAACAGATTCAGTACAATTCTTATAAGCGACTGTAGTCGATACAAGCTATGGTCGCTGATTCTTGTCCCTAACTTACCGAGCAAGCGAAAAGTTTGTCTAGAAGGTAACAAAAATCAACTTTCTTTTCGTTTTTTTTTTCTTTTTTTTTTTCAAACGAACGATCACAAAAGAGACGACTAGTTAGCGTACGATCGATCCAATAGTAAAGTGCCACCCGGTACTCGGGCGGAAAATAGCGTTCGGTGGATGTTGACTACAACCGCCTCTACCCCTTCGACAACTCGAACGAGAATGCCCGGTTGGATGTATATAGCTTTACAGGAAGTCACTCTGTACCTTCGTTGAATGACTAGTACACACGTATCGTGCTTTACGTACTGGTACAGCCAGCTTCCATAAGTATACGCTCGGTGTGTCGTTGTGTCTTTCGCGTGTATGCTGTTCTGTACGCCCACCCAGAGGCTTGCACACGCTTGTGCACGTGTGTATGCGTATGATACGAACGTACGTAGGTACGGATGGACGGGCAGGCTGGACAGAGAGGGTGAGTACTGCCCGGACAGAGAAATGAGAATAGTGTCGGTCTACGAGCTGAGTGGAGTTGGTGAGCAAATTGCTCAAAGTAATTAATCGCTTTTGCCGGGTTGGCTTGCCACGCTGCCGGCTGAAGCTCATCCAAGGGGTGGCACCAGGTACCCTAGGAAAAGCTATCGAGGGACTTGGGTAAAATGGCTGACTTAACGAGGCTGCTGTCTAGGTACACCCATGGAATTTTCGAATGACGATTATCGGGGAACCTAAGGTGTTTGTTGACCGTGGCGGGGAACGCTTTGCTTCCGGGACGAAGAAGAACAGTTTTCCTCACCTTCCCGGTCACGTTCTCGTGAAATCGACCGTGGGTTTTTCCTCTCGTACCGGCTTGCCGCTTCGTTTGCTTTTATTGAAATACACACACGAGGGGTTCTCGTTCACGGGATTGATAAATTATTCGATCATTTTTGGTTTCCTTTGTGCTACACGGTATCGTGTACATCGTTCGTTGAATGTTTATTTTAAGAGTATGAAACGTATCAAGTGCATGTTTCCTCACAAATATTGAATCGTTATCATGTAAAATCGATTCAACGATATTACAAATTCGCCGGAAAAGCGATTACACGTGATCGTGGGAATAAATTATACGGTACGTTTATTAAATCTATACACGGTGAATTATGCTGGCAAACGATGCATTCTATAGAATATTCTATCGAAGCATTTTGATTTTGAACGGTGCTTTCGATTCATACATTTTGTAAACCTGTCGCATTCATTAACGTTTCGCAGAGTCCAACGACAGATTAAATTTCTGACAGAAATATTTCATCGTACTTTTGTTATCGCAAGATGCCGACCAAACTCTTGCAAGGAAAGAGATCGTAGCATTCGGCGTACACCGACTCTCTTGAGGGAAACATTCTGAAACAGCCGGTGTTCTCCGCTCGAAATATCACCATATCTCACGGCAAGCTAGCTCCGGAGATTGTTGCTCCTACTCACCAGAGGTTTCTCGTTTTGTTTGTGTGTGTATGCGTGTACGTTGTAGCAGAGAAACTCACAGAAATTGCAACTAGCAGCGCTTGCGCTTCGTTAAACGAGAGGAGAACGGAAAGGGGGAGGGGTGAAAAGCTTGAAAGAGCGGTGAGGTGGTAGGGTTCCGAACGGAGAATAAGACGCAGACAGGTTGCTTGGGAAACGACGAAGAACGACGGGGAGTAGAATTACTCGAACGAAAAGTCGAACTCGTCTAACCAACCGGATGGACAAGGCGAACGAAATGCAAAACAGTTGGACAAGGACGGACCTGGCTAGACGAAGACATTGTCTGTCAAACAAAGAAGAGGACGAATTTAAACTTCGACGTAAACTTCGATCAGAGAACAAAGGATGGTGTTACGCGGGTAGAAAAACTGGAAGAAAATCGACGATACAACTCTTGAAGGTTAGAGAGGAAGGCCAGCCACTAAAGATAGGACGCGGACAGATAGTCAGATGAATGCAGGTGAAGGACGAGGATGGCCGACAAGAAGAGGACGCAAAATAGGTGGGCGAGAGTGAACGGGGTTGGAACGAGACGCGAATAGCCTGGTTTAACGTACGACCATGAAGAGGGGAGAAGGTGGGGAAGAGAGCACGCGGTGTTTACGACGAAAAGGAGGAAAAGAGGACTGAAAAGCTCCCCACCACCGTGAAGGTGGAAAATCTCGGTCGTTCTGGAAGCAGCCGTCAGGAGTCGACGCCGCAAGCTTTTACGTGCACCTCGAAGAAGAAGAAGAAGAAGGAGACGAAGAAACGACTTTCCACCTCCAGAAGGCGACCGCCTCGGGTCACCACCACTACC
This sequence comes from Stelis phaeoptera, assembly GCA_943735885.1. Classification (NCBI taxonomy): domain Eukaryota; kingdom Metazoa; phylum Arthropoda; class Insecta; order Hymenoptera; family Megachilidae; genus Stelis; species Stelis phaeoptera. The sequence continues at coordinate 3,069,810 of OX030939.1, read as the reverse complement.
TAGCGGTGCCTAGAAAAGGGGTGGATGCCTTCATCCGTGGAACTGGGCGCGACTAACCTCTATTGATCGTAAGAAGACTTGCACACCTACGATCCTCACACTTTCATACGTTGCTCCATACCGGGTGATTCGTGCGCAAATAATTGTTGAATATTTTTACGAACGCTCTGAACAATGTATGTTTCTGTTCTTCGTTGTACGCATACTTTAGGGACTGTTATGCAACGTGATTTGATTTACTTTAATCACCATCTGTTGGATTATTTTCAACTTTACGTATGAAATGGATTTACTTTGAAGAGATTGGATTTTTTCGCGACCTCCCGGATCTTGAAAATATTTTGTTGCTAATCTAGAGTAAGAAATATGGAGTTCACGCCATTCGTATATATTTAGGATATTGTAATAGGACCTTCGCCTATGTTAAGTCAATTTTGCAACTTGTTATGTATGAATGTTTTTGGGTTTTGTAACAAATAATGTGATTCGAAGTTAGTTAACAAAATTGCTACTACTTTTTAGCTTTAAGTGAGTACGATTAGTTAGCTATAGATGTCATGCTACAGTTTCTAATTGAATATTGTAATATTAGAATAACTCTATCGATATTGTTGCCTGAATATTATTCACGCTGTGTTGTACTAATGCATATTGCAGGCTAATAATATAGTTTCATGCAAAATTTTAACAGGTGACTATAGTTACTGGTAATATCGAAAGGATTAATAGTCATTTAATTATTCTAAAATAAGTAACAAAATATCTGCTGCTCTCCATCTCCTATATTTTTAAAATTATTTTTCATCAGTTTATTTCAACTACGTGACATAAAAATTAACCTTCACAATAACAATGCTACTGAAATCATATTTCAGTATTCATGAAACAAAGCAACAATATCTTTAGAAATAAATACAGAGTTTTTAATCTTGCAAGTTTCTTCTGTTTTGCTGCTTGGCCAGAAAGTGTCTGTACCAAGTATGTATATTAAGAGGAAGACGAATTTTCTTTCTTGTTATGATTTTACTTATTTTTGACATTGAATAAACAAAGAATCATTCTTTAAAGTTTGACATAACTCCAGTAAAACGATGGCACTGCGATACTCTTCTTCCAAGGACACCCGTTAGATCCCGAATCTAACCGGATGGGTTTTGCAGGTCCATGGGTTCGTAAGAAGCGCAGCTTCATCCGCGACATAAGAACATGGTTGTTGGCGGTGGTGGTGGTGGTGGTGGTGGCGACGATGCAAAGGGGTTCGTCGGAGGTTGCCAGAGAGTGCAAGGAGGAGGCGAGACGGGAAACTAAGTTGTATTGATCCTAGACTGCAGGGGTGGAAAACCAGGCAGGGTTAGTACGTGTTCTTAATCGCCAAGTGACCACCCTCGCGTCCTCTCTTTCTCCCACTTGGCTCTCTGTTGCCCCAGCTTTGTCTCCTCTTCCCGTTTCTCCACCTTCTAGCTACCAAGCAGCGCTATATCCAACCAGCTAAAGGGGGTCTCGATTCTCACCCTCGAGAAACCTGACCCTCTAGCCACCACCTTCCGAAATCGCCGACGCCATTCGGCCGAGGCATTGTTTCAGGATTAGGTAAGGAACTGCGGTATTGTTCTCTGTTGTATGACGCATTATTGTTTCGATGAAAAATCATCTTGTTAACCGACATGCTGACTCCTTTGTTTTTCGTCAGATATTTCTTGAGTCCGGAATTTGTAGGGCCATTTTATAATTCGCCAACAGTTTTCATTTGGTCATTGAAAAGAAGAAATGTTACGACGAGTATTGTTCAGTCGTTTAGATAATATTTGTATTTAAGGGCTAATAAGATTGGGGGGTAGAAATTCCGTACGGGGGAATGGGTAGGAGGAGGATGCCAAATTCTATATATGTTTATTTTTTATAAGATAAAATTTTAGGAACTAATGAATGTCATTTTTTTTTCTTTTTTATTTATTTCGGTAATTTCTGGTATGGATATGGTCTGGTTTACCACGACTTTTATGTAATTATGGAAATGATGTAAGTGAACTTTAATGGCGAAGTTTATTAAAGCGTTGAATGTCGCGGGGGTCATCGGTGTCCGGCACCCGAAATTTTACACAATTAAATAATTGACTGCATCGTTAATAATTAGGGTTTTAGCGTGTCTGACTACATACGTCCATTTTCACTGCGCCATTCAATGTGTTAAGAACTACATATGATGTTATAATCAATAAAAGGAAGCAATATAAGCTTCTTTTTTTCGTTTGAGATATTTTGTCACTTTCCATTTTAATTTTTATCTAACTAACGTTTTTCTTTTTACTATCAAAGTCCTATTCAATAATTTCCCTTATTTTCACGTTAATTCGTTTGACAGCTGCGAGTTTGTTTTCTTAGCAAAATATTCAAATTATGGAAAGTTTGGTAAATACAAATTTTGCACCGTTAGTTTGTTTGGTATGTTGTTAATGAGATGGAATGAGTTTTGTGTACTCTGTACACAGAGCGGTCCGGTAATTCCCCCGATTTAAACCCGATTGAAAACATCCAGGTTACCAAAAAATTAATCTACTTAAAGCTTACCAAGATTCCTAGTTGACACACTAAATTGACACTTAGAAAACATCATACAAAATATTAGAAATTATTGCGTTACTTCGATAAAATTGGAAAACAGGGAATATTATATAAAATCAAAAGTACAAATAAATTTCTAAGCATGTATTTTATATGGTAGACTAAAAATTCGTTCCGCTCCAAAGATTAGTCGGGATGGTTAACGTCGTTCACCATTCCTTATATTTCAAACTCTTGCCACAGTGTGTTACGAAGAAATTTGACTGATGGAAGACAATTTCATTACAGTTTCCGAAACGATATTCAGTTTCCCGGGAATGGTCGGTAGTTCGAGTGGCTGACAGCACGTGTCTGGCGGCATATTATGTCGCTTAAAATTCAAAACGGCGAAAGACATTCAGAGGTGTCAACATTAATTGGATTCTGTTGAAACTCGTATGTTACTGTCCGTGCCGACTGGAAAAGCATGAAAGGAATAATGTGAACGGTTGAAGTTGAGGAGAGGTCGGTGAAAACACGATTAACGAATACGCGGGCCGCTTTGCTTAAATTTCAAATTGGCCAGGTTAGATCGCAGGTGGAATTGTGTACAACTGCGGTCCGTTTGGTCGTCGGGCCGAGTTAATTATAGAATGAAAATTTGAATTATGGAACGTAATTAAGCGTCGCTTTTATTCGCGACCATGAGCGGCCAACATTGTATCGTTACGAACATTCAACATCGACACGGAAAATGAAACGAATAATCATGCGAACAAAGGCACTCCTAATATCGATTCGATTAACTTCCCGAACGGGGCTGGTGGGGTCAATCATGACCTAGACTTACGGTACTAGCAAAATGGCGTAGGTACATTCTTTTTTTATCAGTTATTAATGATAATAGCTTGAATAAGATTTATGCGAAATTTAAATATTTTGTGAAATCAGTTTATCGAAAATTTTCGTCTATTGGAAAAAATAATATTCTTTCTAAAAAAAATAGTATCTACGATATTTGGAAGACGAGGATGAAGAACTTAAAATTTAATTTAAATGATCCAAGGGATACGATTACGAGTTATAAGAAATATCAGGCCAGTTTCCAAAGAGGAATCTGTCCCACGACCTTCGACCCCTTCGAAATTCTTCCCCCTTCGCGACAGGAGAAGTTACCCTCTTCGAAATCCGGATACTGCGGTCCAGGGATTCCAGCAGCAGAAGGTGTCCCGTGGGATTTTCGGATGCAAACGCTTAAGGGTCCTTTTAGACTATGCAAGTAACTGGCGCAAGTAGCCTTGCTTGTGACGATCCGAATTTTTAGGTTTCTGGCCATGCCTGTACCAGGGCTGTTGTCCAAAAGAGAAGATGGTTGTTTGCTTTCTCGGACGATATACCTGGTACAGGCAGGGCCAGAAACCCAGAAATTCGGACCGTCACAGGTAAGGCTACTTGCGTCAGTTACTTGCATAGTCTATCAGGACCATTAGACGGACGGTTTCTAGTTTTTGTACTTGATCGACGAAGATTCTGGTTTTGAGACGAGTTTGTTAGGTTCGAGTCAGTTTTACGATTCATCCTTATGTCGGAATAAAAGAAATGTTTTATTTAAATGTGGAGCTTTTTTTAATACAATCGTTACAAATCGAGAAAGTTTATAAAATTATTTATTTTTCGACAAGTTACGTATGTCACCATAGAGGAGCTAATCGAAGGAAATTGAATTGATTTTCAGTTTTTACTGATTTTTTATACCATTTTTCTTTACTTTGGAAATATATCGCAATTTAACGTGGAAAATCATAGTTTCTTTGAAAAAGGGAATACAATGATAGTATACTTAAAGGGGCAATTTTCTATCCATACTGAATAGAATTATATTAACCGAGGATTAATCACTTCTGTACTATCAGTAGAGGGAAAACTGTTCGAAATAGTTACTTCATTAATTAAGCTTTCGTTCACAACGTCTGATGGCTCTACTGAATGTATGAATTATGGGTAACATATTATCTCGTGATTATATTGCACACGTACACACTTGTAAATTGGTTGCTAATTAATTGCATTTTGAATTTCGATATAAATTCAACAAGCTATCGCAGTTCCTAGTTGCTGACATCAATTTTTTATTTTTTGTTACATAATAAACTTCAAAATTTTCAGTTTTGAGATTTTTTAATTCAAAAATTACGCAATCATGCTTTAAATAATTACAATTTTAATGTCGCTTCGTTATGGTATTTATATTAATATGATACTTTACTTGCTGGGAACTTATTAGATTTCAGAGACTGAAAAACCAAATAATGAACTTTTGATTACAATTAGAAGAATATTGAAAATCCAGGATAACCTTCTTTGGATTTTCAAATCTAAGCCATTTATAGGACTCGTTACTTCTAGAACTGGCAAAAATATTTAAAAAATTAATAAAATAACATCTTAGTTTAATGATATGAAGTTATGGAAGTTAAGGAAGGGTTAAATTACAAAGTGAGCGTTGATTTTCGGTCAGATCGAGCAAATTTTAAAAGGTAGTAACTCACATTTTGGTTCTTAATTTCCGTGTGTAACGTGTGACCTGCGAACGCAACGTATCAGAAACTGATGTATCCGATTAAACGTTACACGAACCACGTAACAACTAATGCCGATTGTGTAATTTCTCGCGTTGCTGCGGTAATATTTCCACGTTGGCTCATTGGGAGGCGCGGTTCGGCCGCAAACAAACCCGAAACAACAATTGATTCCGGCAAACACGTCGCGTCGAGGACGCGTGCAAAACAGCGAACAAGGGATTTTCTTGCTTACCATTGGACAGGGGGTTGGCCCGACCACGAAATTTACGGGATTGTATCCATGCGAGAGGCTTTTTGCTCGGCAACGACACGACTTTGCTTCGTCGTTAATTACGCGCTGATAAGTTCCCAAACCTGCGGCCACGACTTTTTGTCAACGTGAAACTAACTGGTTCTTCGCGAAACTTTATCGATATTCTTTTTTCTTTATTACGATTTCATTTCGAATTGCCTTGTCCTTTGTTTTCACGAACCCTTTAACGGTGTTTGACGAGTTAGATTAATTTTCAGTAAGTAATAATAAATTTATCTAAAGATCTTCCGCTCCAAATGGATTTATATATTTTTATTAATTGTGGGGACAGCTACAAAGGCAAAATGCAGCTTCATTTACAAGAAAATTAGGTACTCGTTAAGGTAATTTTATTTTATTCCTTAGGTAATTTTATTGCTATCCGAATTATTTAAATATGAAATTTCAGTTTTTATAGCAAAAGGCTTGTTATTTCTTAACCTGACGAATATACTAGTCATTAACCCAAAATTGGCCATTTACGCATGACGAGTTAACTCGTCAAAGGGTTAAACTTTAAAGGATATATTTAACCCTTCAATAGACATAACTAATTAAATGCAAAATTCAAATACTTATATCAAAATATATTAAGAACAAGCAAATTATATTAAGTACATTTATAAATGTTTGTAACTTTTTCTTCTCAGACTTTTGATTTTCCAAAATTTAACTGTGAAAGCGGTAGAGTATTTTTAAAATCATAAGTTTCACAAATATATCGGTACATATAAATTCTATTGCCTACTTAAAGAAATCATGTTTAATGATAAGACTTCTGGTGTAAAATTAATAGTAATTTTACACCCTTTCAATTTTAATATTAAATATAAAATAAATATGATAACGTTACTGTGAAGAGTAGTTGTTTTTAATTAATTACGATAGACAGAAGTATATGGACTGGAGAGGAATATGTTATAAAACAAAATTTCTTTGTATGACATTTATTTAGAACTTATGGAACACGATTTCATCCGTAATGCCAACTGCCTTTTTTAATTCCCAGCATTGTTAGTAATTGTAAACATAGAATGAAAAATAGTAAGTTTAAAAAGAATTGAGAAACGAAATTATGTATGTAATGGAATTAGAATTCATTTTTGAGATCGAATTATCTTGCTAAAATGCTCCTGCAAGCTAATAGCTTGAAAGGAAGTGGGTATCGTTCAAGGAAAGCATTTAAAGTGTAAATTTGTTCAACAGAAGAAAACTTCATTTATGAAATTCAAAGTGTTCCGCGATAGCAGCGTTTAAAAATGAATTCTAATTTCCTAGTTCAACGATACTTGCATCGGAATGAAATTTTATGAAATATTTTCGATTCTTCTATATACACGTACACAAATTGTGATCCTTCGGTGACACGAGAAATCGGGAAGACAGGGAGTGTTCCAGGTAATTCGAGGACAATTCGGGCTTTTACGTTAGCCATAACAGTAAAAGCATCGCGTACGCTGGCCAAATTGCAAATTGTCCGATTGCGCGTTTACACGGTTCTTATTAACCTTAATTGAACAGGAAACAGTTGCTTCAACGAAAGAAGATTACCGTGTAACACTTGATCGTCGAAAAATTGATGAAATTGTAACAAAAGTTTGTACGAAGTAATGGAATATCCAGCGAACAGTATTCTTATTATACAGGACTGGAAATATGTGCAAATGATTAAACGATTCGTTTAGAATATTAAATTGTGCACTTGTTTCTGTTGTGTATTACATATTATCAAGTTGATGATAAAATTCATGACACTTTCGTGTGTATTGCCTCGAAACCGTTTGATATTTATCGTTAGAGGATCAGCAAATAATTTATTCCAGGGATATTTGAAAATTATTATTTGTTGAATTTAATTATATCAATTTAAAATGATATATATTATGAAGAGTAAATCAAGAGTGTTGAATGGGACGTTTCAAATGTGTGGAGGTAATCACGTCAATGGTCAAAGGAACACATAAAAAACAGAGATTAATAAAATTGTTTGGAATATAAGTTTGAAATGTTCTTGATTGTATTATGGGGAGGGAAAGCAAAGTATTACTATTCGATTCATAGTATTCAAAATTAAGCACCGGGAATGAAGGAAAAATGAAGAAAACTAACGTAGATACTTTCATTCCCCTCACTTTTTTTAAAGAATTGTTATAATACTTTCCGTACAATTTATTTTGAGGAATGTTTTATCAATTTTGTCTAAAACGTATCGTTCCACTATAATTTGAATCAATTATTGTATCACTTTATTACTCGACTTCTATAAACGTCGGCGCATTGCTTTCGCAAATTCCAACATTTACAAACATTTCTTAGTTAACTGGAACAAAAGCCGACTATATAATTTCCGTCAAATTTTCTTTCTTCATAGCTCGAGTACGTGTTCGGATTTCCCTGAATTTGCTGGAACCGACCGCGTTCCCAGAAAATCTCATTTTCCAGCCGAATGTCGGACGAATCTTAATCGGCCGACGGAAATATGCTGCGAGATGTATAATGCTCCGTAGGAAATGACGTCATCACTCAGTGCAACGTTAGAGAGAGACAGGAAGAGGAAGACAGAGCGTTGGTGGAAACGGTACGCGTTAACTGAAGGGGTTCGACACGAGGATGAAGGAGAACGAGGAAGGGAGAAGTGAAATAGACAGAGATAAATAGAAGTCGTGGGATAGGAGGGGGTAGTAGATGTACACATATTGCGGGAGGGTGTCCAAAGGGGGGTTGGAGGAACGGAGAAAATGCGCGCCAAAGAGAGACAGGGAGAGACAGTGTGAGAGAGAGATTTTCGCGAAATCCCGGCAGGTAGCCTCGGTTGAGTTATGCTCGTATTTCCCGTCAACACATCCGATGATGTCTACGGTAATGTAACCGAAATGTATGAACGTTTCGTACTGCCACATTTGCACGCGCAAATGCGTACAGTTGCGACCCCCCCGCGACGTTTCTCTCTGCAACGCTGCGATCTGAAGTATGTGTCACGAATTATATGTACGATTTGCATGTCGATAAACGATTTGATTACCTCTGCCGTGGTTCAGTTTTCATAGGGGACGCTTGTAGACTCAGTTTACATATACCTTTCATTTGCTTTGTTTCGAAATAACGCTCTGTCTGCCGTGGCGATCACTGTCACTTCGAATTTTGTATAATCGAATAATTACTAGAATTATTAATAGAAACAAAAGACACGTTCTATATTGTTATTACGGGTATACGGAAATTATCTTATCAACGATGGAAACTTTTGCATACTTTTAATACATAGTAGGTATGTATTGTGTTAATGATGTTGGATATTATATTATACGGTTAAATTTGGAAATTGGTCATTGCAGTACTTAATACTCGTGTCCACGTGTTTCTATGTGTATTCTAAAAGAATACATCATTCGAATTTATTAATTTGTAAAGTGCTTAAATTTTCTTGTCTATCAGCTAATCAGATTGAATTAATTATTTTATTATCGATGACACTTTTACAATCAGCATAATAAACTGAATTAAAGAATTTTAGTTATCTTGTTTGCCTAGAAATTCCGTCTCATATTATTCCATTTATCATTCAGGCAGGTTGTTATCTTCAAACGATTAATCCCTCCATAGGCAATGTTGTTCGAAGCTCATTTTCATAAACTTTGCATTAACAAACCCTCTGAAGTGAAACGATCTTCCTCGCACAACATAAACATTCTAAAATATTAGACACGAAGTCTTTCGTGCAACACGTTACCAACAGTCCGGTTAGATTCATTCTCTTTTTTCTGTTATGTTATTTCAGTCCTGTTTGCATATTTTACGCGAGCATACGTTTCCTACGAAATATATACTGTTTTATATGAATAATTGCTATACTATGCAATTTGTGTACGTTTAACTTCAAGCGTAACACTGTTCCGAAACTTTCGAGATATGATAAATATAATTTTCATATTTCGTGATATTAACCCATATATTACGAAAGTTATAGAAGATTGATTTACATTAATGTTTACAAAACTAACTTTAGGAAATTGATAAAAATTGTAATTTTATTCACAAATTATAAGATTTTCTTAACGAACGTTTACGGATCTTTCTTTGATTGGAAATTGTAACGTAATAATTAATATTTTATATCTTTAGCTTTTGAATGAATTGGCTTATAATGAATTAGTATACTTCATGTTTCAAATCACCAGAACCATTTCTTTTAACGTTTTCCTTCCTTCAAGGATCATACATGAGAATAGATATCGTTAATTTGCTGCAACAATGATATAATTCAAAGTCTGCAATTTTTTAATTATTGGTACAGAACATTCTCATTGATAGGGTCCAGCAAATGGGCCATCAGAAAAGTAAAAACTCATTCAAACTCAATTTCCTTAAAATCGTGATTTCTGAGTTATGTCATTAACGAATGTTGGATAAAAATGACCCAGTATCCGGCGTGAACAGATTAAATTCCCGTTTCTACCGTGCTCGTGCCGAATCGATAATAATTGATCCGCATCCGGGTCGTCACACTTTCCCCGAATTAAAGTTTGTTTCCGAATCCAGGCCGTTGAACGAAGGGTGGAAAACAAGCAAGCGGTCAGTTCGATTCTCTTTCGACCCCCACCTCGTTGCCGTTGAAACACCCGCATGCGCCGTAAAAAAGCACGGCTGGTACGGGTTCGTTTTACTCTTCCAGCTTCGTCTACCGGTTAGCCGATAAAAAAGCTCCGTCGCGAGGTTCTCGTTCGACGTTGTCGCAGACGGTGCTGTCGTATCGTTCGGTGTTGAATTTCGCGGTGAATCGGGTATTTCTGGTGCGAAACGACCGATCGGTGCAACACGGGAGGCATCAATGAAGAAGCATCGTAAAAAAGGCAAAAGAAAGAGGGAAAATTTCGAGGACTGAGAATGAGAAATATTCAAAGGTAGCCGAAAGCAGTGGACATTTTTAAAGGGTATTGCTTGGGTTATCTTGCACGATCTCCGCATCTGTTCTCGTGATCGTTCTAGTCGACGTCCATGGCCTCCACGTCGGATATAAGGGTTGTTTCTCCGTGGAAACCCGGCGGTGAGAATAGGAACAAACCACGCCTCTTGTCTAAGGTTACCCCCACTTTGATCCTCGAACGATCTCCCTCCGTGTACCATGCGGGAAACCTAAGATTTTTCCGTTTCACCCCCTTCCACACCTCTCGCCACCAGTATTCTCTTGGCTGCTACCCCCTCTCTCGTTCATCCGTTCACCCCCTTACACCCGCCCCTCTCCTCTAGGAGAGTATCAACTCCCCTTCTTCTATTGATCCGAGTCTAAGGTCGTTTCTTGCGCTCCAGGAGTCGACTACGCGAATCACCCTGTACCGAAGAAAACCTCCCTTCGTGCTCTTTTTTCTTCCCTCCTTTTTTTCTCACCCCGTTCTCGTGTAACCTTGAAAGTCGCTTTTTTACTCGACGCTGTGATTTACGCTGCACCTCAACGAGATTTCGCTCTCACACGTTTGCACCACCTGTTCGTGTGCAAACGACGCAACGTGTTGAGATTACTTTTGAAAATTACTTCCCTTTCCTCTTTTTAACTTATTTATATTTGTCATCAAAATAAAATCGTCACGGATGGAGCGCTTCACTGTTTTCTAAATTTTACGATGTAATTTGTTTTGATTTTTTAACTATTGCAACGGTAAATATTATTTAGTATGCGACATTAGTTCGTACGAGGTTCATTTCTATTTCATTTGAAAATTTAGGAATTTTCGTACATTGATTGGACGCCGGATAATTAAATAACAAGTATTACGTTTAGAATATTTAATTTAGTAATTATAATCTTTAGATTACTCATACCCATAGCATAGCAACTAAATTCGCGGCCTTTTCCCATGATTTGCTACAAAACTACTTAAATTATATCGTAGCGAATTCGATTATTTACTTTGATCGAAAATTATTAATAACTCTGCAAAGAAAAAAAAAAGCCCGAAAGTCGCAAATTTAGTTGTTAACCTAATATACTTAAAACTGGTTAAAGTCGTAACTAGTATTTTTATAGAATACAAGTATAGTTTATATTCGTATGGAGAATGTAACACCCAGTCTACGTCTCATGGTGAATGAGCGTGGTGGTTAAGAGAGCATGGGGGTGGAGAAGCGGTGCTTTACCCGGCGGCTGTTAAACACGCTGGGTCTTATCGGTAAAACTGTTCTGTACAGGACTACCACGTCCAGCCATTGGCCGTAGGAGTATCTGTAGCTATCTGTAGCCTTATACTCGTTGTCTGCCAGGTATCCATGTCGGTACGTGATACAACATTAATGCTGGCTAGCTGAAATCGCTCATGCAGTAGAGCCGTGATGGATCGTTAGCAATGTATGGAACATCGTTTTTTACCCCCAGATTCCTCGTTAATATCCAATCGATATATCTGAATTTCTATTCTTACGACGTCGATAGTAATTCAAAATTGCAACTAGCGATTCTTGAACAGCCATTATGGTAAATGGTATCAGGATTTCTAATTTCATCGTTCTATCGTCGGTCACCTATTGAATCCTCGTTCATGAGTTCGAATTCAAGAGAGCACTCCATTATCAGGAAGAAAGTTCCACAAGTTTATTCGATTGTTCCATTTTCTCGATAGGAAATTCGCGATACCTTCGCTACTTCAATGAAAAATGTTCCTTTCCTGGGGATGCGTTTGTCGAACTTGTTGATAATGAAATTTTGCTTGAATTCCCATTGGTTGGAACTGTTAAGGTTTAAACTCGAACGAAGTAATGTATTATGACGAAGAAGTCTTAACCGTTAAATAATATCTTCAATGATTCGTATTATGAGATCGTTGAATTGAAATTAGAATCAGAAAATTCTCTATAGACGTTGTGACCCAGATACCAGACATGGAATTTCATAAATTTCTACTGGTCTGAAGCATCCTCTATGTAGCACCTCGAGGTCGTAATTGAACTTTAATTTCTACGCAAGCACCCATCTCAAAATTTCACATCTGAATTTCAGCACTTCGTTGACAATTGATAGGTCCAGAGTAGAATTTAAATTTCGATTGTAACTGGGGGAGACAGTATCCCGTGTGACATTAGCAGTCTATCGAGAAATCCTTAGAGCCTAACGTCTCTGGGACAGGGACATCATTTAATTTGCATCGATATTTGCTGCTTTCCGGTTCTACCCGATAGATAGGCTGCACTATACGAGCAGATACATAGGCGGGGATCACTTATAAGCCCGAAGTACATATGTATTCGCGGTAGCCTTTCTCGGTATTAGGCAGCCAGACCAGGGCCTTACAGGTCTCCTGGCAACCAAGCCTATCAAACTATCTTACGGTCTAACCCTTACCAGCCCTTTCCCAAAACCTTGCTCAACCCGTGGAATCTCACTTAGAGCCCTTAACGACTGACCCCGCGGGAGACACTGGGAAATTGAGAAAATTATCCTGCACCCACCCTAGATGTTACACGGAGACGATGACTGTACGGTTCTCGCATCACTTTGGATTCTCCCTTTAACGCCACCCCCTCCTAGCCGTAGGCTTGTATAGGCGCAAGAAGTTCTGAAGGGACGGCTAAACTAAATGGCCGACCAGCCGACTGCCATCTTAGTTGCGAATTAAGGAAAGGATGGGCCGGGCAACCCTTGTGGAAAGATCCCCGCAAACTCTAGCCTGCAGGGGGGACGCTGCGTTTCATTATGATCACTCTAGGCTCTGGGGGATTCTTTTACGCCATGATGCGAGTTATGGTAGTATCGTACGTGATTTTTTGCTGTTACTGTTCGTTCTTTGAACCAACGGTGGAAAGTTTTGAATTTTTGAAGCTTCTGCGTTCTTTATAGGTCGCGAATAATCAAGCGCAAATTTGATGGTGGTTTTCAATTTATCAGGAAAATTGCAATGTTTGTTTTATTGTGAGAAGAATATATTTTGAACTTAATAATGTAAATTATCGCTCCATTGTATTTTATTGTATTATTCTGGTTCGTTCGTGCAAAGTATTGTTTATTGAATGAATTTATATTTGTATTATTAATATGCAGTCAGAGGTGCATTCAGACCCGATAAAATGTTAAGAACATTGAACTCAAGCAGCTACGAAATTACGTAGAGTGAAAACAGAACCGATATCGATATAAGAAAATCTACAGGCCCCTGTGGTGCAAATAAGAATTGTTTCTTAAAAATTAAGGCTATGAAAAAAAAAATGATCAAGAATTGAGTATAAAACAATTTTATATCGATTTGTTTCGAGCACAGACAGAAATACCGTGTTTTTAAGAAAAACTTGAATATTTTGCTGTATAAAAATCCTTCCAGGGAATTGGCTATTTTAAAAAATCATTAATATTTAATAGCAGATTAAATTAATCCAATTCCATTTGAGGGTTAAAATTGCAAAACTTATTTTTCTAGGAAAGGAACGTTAGTTTGGGTTAAAAATGTTCGTCAACAGTCCAAAACACTCGAAAAACAAATCTAAACACCATATATGTTCTTTGAATTAAATTTGGTTAAGAAAAATTTTTATAATTAATTTCAAACACTTTTTGTTTCCCTAGTAGCTCGAAGAACGTATGTGATTTCTAGATTCTGGATGTTGCAAGTCTTTATGACTAGCAATGTATATAAACAGACTTTCCTCGTCGAGTTTAGAGAGACACGTTTGAGATGTCGTCGATCGGGAGCAATTAAGGGACACGCGGTCGCAGGGGAAACGCGAAGCATCGACAAACACCGACAAATTAGATACATACGCGGAGAGGATTCAACCTTAGACGAAGTGTTAGGTCGGTCAAGCCAGGTTGGAAACTACGTACGGCCGGTAATTACGTCGATCGTCGAAAGAACAAACTCCGGATTGGATTAAGCACACGACTGCACCGGCACCTTCGCCATTTACTGGCCGTGGCCGGCACCGTCGCCACGGTTTACCATAAAGTTTACAACTTCTGTCAAGCTCCGCGTCTGCTGTAACCATACTAGAATGACGACAGACCGACCCTTTGGTCCTCGGTGTCTCTCTACGAATCGTACACTTGTGTTCACACACACACACACGCGTACGTATATACGGGTGTACACCTTTAGGGAACGAATGCATCGACGAAATTAACGACTTTGTTCATTGTTCGTTAGGTAACCCGTAATCGATCGAAAATTTGGGAGCTTTGTCTTTGAAACGAGAACATGTAAACTTGCTACAGTCGTACTTAGACGTAATTTATAGTAATGCGATTGGGGTTTATTTAAAAGATCGTATTTTAGAGGGTGAGTCATTCAATTTGTTTATTTTGGCTGTCTTCGTTATTTTTAAGATATGAAAGAGGTTTATTAACAAAAGTTGGGTAATATCGAGAGGACCATGGTACAATACTAATGAAGATAATTATCAGATGGGGATAGAAATCGAGATTTGGTTGTAAATAATTAAGGAAACAGTGTAATTTGTTATTTGTCGTGCATGAATAATATGATTACATTATAAAAGTAAATCAATTTAAATTTTAATTGCATATCGTCGGATTCGTTTAGGGTTTAGGGAAATCTGTCGTTAAAAACTGTTATGAATGTATTATATACATGTATTGTTGGCGATTTTTCGAATTTTCTGAACATTTTGACATGTTTTAAAACTAGTAATTTTGTGGCTCGCATTACCTAATTTTCCAAATAATTGTCCGAACAACCACTTTTTTAAATATAAATATAAAATTACGAGAAGCATTGATTCCATGTCTTACGTGGCCATCAAAAGTTATTAATTTATCGAATTCATTTACTAAAATTATCAGCAAATCGTGTGTTTCTCGACTTCTTATCTAATAATATTTCCATGAATTACACGTTAACACTTTAACGGTGGCACTTCGTGTAAAACGTTTGACTCTGGCAATTTTAAGTCTCCTTTTATACCCGACAAGAAATTGCTAATATAGTTAATCTGAGGATTTGCAGAGTTACTAATTATTGAATTGCAACTACCATTTGATAGAGTAGATATACCAACAACCACAAATACGTGACACTGGCTGTCAATGTGTCAATTTAAAATGACCGTCAATCAAAAGGCTAATGAAAGAAAGGTGGAGAAATTTGAAATTTGAAAAGCAATAATTCATGATAATATGTCTTACTGCGCATGTTCATTTTCACAGTGGCAGTAAACGTGTTAAAATGAACAGACATCATTATAAGAGAGAATTTGGTGATTTTGATACCCAAATTAGCCAGGCAACGAAGTAATATTCGATGTACAATAATATCATGCAACAAAGTATTCAATGTTCACTACCGAGCCAATTTAAGATCGGAATTATTGATCTATAATACTCTGAGGAAGTTAAGCCGAGTGTCTACATTGGCCGTGAACGTATCTTATACTTCCCATCCCACTGACCACCCCCAACCGAGCTCAAAGCTTCGAGCTTCGCAGCCCCAAAAGGAACCCTATAATTAATCGCGTCCCAAGCGAAACACCCTCGAATAGACCTAGTCTGTCACTATATCTAAATGGATTCTCTATGGAGTTACTGGTAGGCGTATAAAATCATATTTCTGAAACTTTTCCTTCGAGTTACGTCCAAAATAAAACTACAAGAAACCATTAGATGAAAAATTCAATAAATCGTCTCTTTAATTAACTCTTAGACGACGAATTGTTAAGGTAATGACAATTTTCTATCAATGTTATTTTTTTTCAATATATAGAAGTTAATAAAATTTCAATCTTTGTACTCGGAGCACCCCTGTCTACGCTTCATAGATATTCATTAATTCTTCGTATGAGAATTAAAATTAAAAAATGCAATTATTTGGTATTTTATAAAAAGATATATGTTACTTACCAATTGAATCGTGACGATGCGGAGACGTAGAAACCGTCGTTGATCGTACATCGTAGACGTAGAATTATCAAGCTTCTTTAATTTTAATGACCGAAACGGGGAGAAACTATTTTCGATGATACCGAGATATATTCTTCGCGTAATAAAACTTCTTGAAATACCCAAAGGTGTTTACGACGGCCAGAGATTGTCAGAAATCGTTCGGTTATGAAAAATTGCTTTACGAGCAGGAGGGATGCTGCGTGGACCGCAGCATCCTCGATACTGACCGACAGACGCAGATTTTCGTCTCTTGAAATACGCGAAACTCGTTCTACGTCGTTAATGCGAGCAATTAAGAAGTGGAATTTTCTCGTTGAAAATTCTAAACATTCCCCACCCCGTGCTACCCTGTCCCATTCTTATCCGAGACCACGGAGGATGACCATTGGTCCATGTACCGTGAGAACACGGGGTGGTCCAGTGATTCGTCACCGTTACTGGCTCGGGGAACAGGTTCTTTTTTATCCTTGGACGTCGCGAAAGATGCATCGACGCATCCCTTCTCGAATTTCAACGACAAATTACGCGTTTCCAATTTCTATCCCCTCCAGCCCTTTAATGGATAATGGATAACGCAATAACGGGCAACCCGTTCAGCTGTTCGCGTGGACAAATCGGATGTCGTGGTAGGAAGAATTTTGTAAGTTGGTTTGTAAGCGAAGATTCGGTTGATGTATTATTCATGGATGGAAGCAGGGGATCTGCAAAATGCGACGAATATGGGACGAGGATATGTTCTAGAAATTACCCCTTGAGGATCAATGTTACGTTAATACAACGTTTTATCTGGAATTTTTTGTTTTCAATCAATTCGTATCGTTATGGTTATAAATCAGGATTCTAGGAATTTGATTAATAATTTTTAGCTAATTTTAGCTTCCGTCTAGATCCCAGTATTTTATAAAAATTGAAGAAATTGTACGTGTAGCAAGGTGATAAACTGTTTTTGTTTTTTTAAGTATGGAAATTTTACTGAGTAATGATTACAAAATGTACATTTATTAGAAAAATATTACAATACGAATACTGTTTTAAAAATTTTACTGTCCAATATACCAGCTTACAAAAATAGATATTGTTTAAATATAAAAATTTCATTGTGAATGAACCATTGGTTAACAATTTTTTGCGATAAATTTTCCATTTCTTTTCTATATAATTTTATATAGAATACAACATTTTACGTGTCAAAATCAGATTATTTCATGTCTTGATATTTAGTAAGGTAAATAATATAAGTTTCAAACATTTTAGTATGTAATTGTACACGTAAAACTCTTTTACAAGAACAATCATTAAGTTTATTCAATATCATTGATATTTGCACTTTTTAATGTAGGTATAAGTTCTGCTACATTACACCTTAAAAAGATATTTTTCAATCAATAATTCTTTTGACTGAAAAATCATAAAATTAATATTGAAACTAGCATTTCTATTAAAACTATTAAAGTTCCTTTTAAATTTACATTTGCCATTTTTCAATGCTTTATTTATGAAAGATGAAAACGCAGTTAAACCGTTTCATTAATTTGAAAGTTAATTAGGAATAAAAAAATCTAATTATAAGTTGCAACCTAAAGCAGACGTTATTTTACTTATAATAAACGTATTATCATATACAAAATCGTTGGAAAGTATTATCGAACCTGGTTCAACTAGTTCCGTCCCCTTGATTCGCCAAGGGTGGGCATATTCTACGCATCTCTTGCGTATTTCGTGAGATGACCAGTGGTCAGATGCCGTGAGAAAACTGCGCGGTCCAAAGCGTTGTTTCGATGAAACAGGTTCTCGAAAAAATCAGTTGCGCCGTGGATTGATCTGCTGATCTTTCATCTTGCGTGGACCAGTTTTGAAAAGTAGGATATCTTCGGTACGAGACCTGTGGTTTCGTTTTCCCACGTACAAATGCTATTTTTTACTATAGAAGGTCACTTTAATCTAGAATAATGTTATTATAATGCTATATTATTCTCAAAGGTCTAAAATATATTATATTCAACAATTTTGTATCTTTAATAAAAATATTGGGTTGCAACATAAATTTATAGGATCTTTATTAAGATAAATTTCTTTGCAATGCGATTCAGTTAATATTAAATTTTATGTATCACTGCATAGCTATTTCCTCGCAGTGCAATATTGCAATATTTTAACCCTTTTAACGTCGATATAAGAAATCACGAATAGAATTAGTCTGAGGATTTTATTTTACGTACACTGCAAAATTATTAATTTTTATTAACCGACTTCGAAAAGGAGGAGGTTACTCAATTCGATATGTATGTTAATTTTTTTATTTTTTAATGTATGTTCGCCGATTACGCCGAGATAGATGGGCCAATCGAGATCAAACCTTTTGCATCTTGTAGGGTATGACTCCCAGTTGGTCTCGTAAAATAAAATTTTTGCAGTTCATCACCGCTTGCTCCTTTTTTATTGCAAAAAAGCGTACGATTTCGTCCGCGTTGTGTATGGTCATCGATTACTCCAAGATGGATTGACCAATCGGGACGAAACCTTTTGCATCTTGTACAATATGACGTTAATAATGCGTGTGATAAATATTTATGATAATATTCTATTATTAGAAGCAATTGAAAGTCAGAAACTACGTTAAACTGCATAAGAAACGCGTATTAAAATTACTAAAAGTTCAAAGGACTGCCAACAAAGTCCTGTTTCGAATTTCGATATAAGGTTAGATTCGTAAGAAAGTAGAAATCTTCCCCTTTAATGCGGTTTTTGATTTACATCGATATCTTTATCCGTTCCTGAGATATCGTCGTGTAAAGACAAACGTAATTTTTGTAGAAATTCGCTGCCGTCTCACGCTTGGACCCAGACAGCGAGTGTCTAGCGTAGCGGTCACGTGGTCATTGTTTACGTCTAACCCTTTACTATTCCTGGAAATGCGTATACGAATTTCCTGGAAAAAAGTCTAGGTCGCGTCGCGCTCATTCACAAGTACCCTCGTACGCGCCGGCCGCTATACAAACTTTGAAGCCCTATATCTCAGGAACTAATTAAGATATCGCGTTGCAACAAATTGCGTTATCATGCACGCACTTTCCTCTATCTTCTGAGCTACTTACCGCGTAAAATTTAGGCATGTTTTTTTTTATATTTATCGCCAGGTATTTCGCCGCCGTTGAATGTTTCGCGTTGACCTGTGGGATTCTTAATGCATAGGGTGATTAAAAATGAACTAAAGGATTATAATACGTATAAAATATTAAACGTCGAAATTACAAGTACGTGACACCGATCATTCAATCCTGACAAATGCAGAAATATATATTTTCATTAGCAGTAAAAGGATTAAATTAATATCATTTTTTCAATATACATTTATACATATACATATAAAGTACAAATAGGTTGAAAGATACATAAGTATTCACTTATATTGTCATAAGTATTGGTATCGGAAGTGTTTATTTAAATTAAATAGATAGTAAAGAAACAAAAATTTGTAACATAAAACTTGTATTATAGTTGCCCGCTGGACAGTCATCTAGAGCCCTGAGATTGTAATTGCCACCGAATAAAAACAGTTGAATTTTATCATGTTACAAATTATTTAATAACATATACGTGATAACTTATTACAAAATATTCCCATGGGTAGTCAGAGGCTTCAGATTATTACTTTGCTCAGGGTGTACAATGTCAGCTGTACGTATAGCATAATGTTGCATACACGCAATTGTGATTATTATTAATGGATTAAATATAATAAGGTAAATGTAAATTCAGAAAGAACTGTATATACGAATATAGAGTATATATTGAGTTAAGATGGCTCCGCATTCGTCATCCGAGGGTTAACGTAGAATCTACGTCGTAGCAATTGCGTATAATTTTGCAGGTCACGTATTACTACGTTTAATTTAATCTTTAGCGTGAGCAATGGAAAAGATTATTTCCCCATCGAATCGAATTTCTTTCACATTAAAATATCAGAATAAGTTTTTTATTTCTTTCTTATTTTCATTTATACAATAAAATTCTATATCGTGCCAAGAAAAATCAGGACACCCTTCACAGGTTTGATTCCAATTATTATTCAACCCGTCAGATGTTTATGCAAATGTTGTTTAATTGAAAATACGATCGTTATAACAAGTTCCAATTACAATTAGAGTTAAATAGCAGGTATCATTTTAGGGTTGACGATTAAACGATTACATCCGACACGAGGGGTTGTTTCGTCTTTCTCAACTTTTCACCTCTCCCTCCTACCCTTTCGGTCACGATCCTTTACGGATTATACGGATCTATCGTTCGCAAAATCGCATAATACCACGATGGCGCTTAGGCGTGTAAGGGTTGAGACATGGGTTTAGGGTGGGTGTGTGCCGTAATGTTCGTGTCATTAATCGAGCGTCAAATAACTTCGCACAAAATGGACCCTCATATTCAATGGAATTTTCCCTACAGACGAGTAACTTTGTAGAAATGTTATTGAAATGGAGATCTGCTCTGTTCCCTTATCATATAAACTTTTATTTCCATCAATCAGGCTAACATTTTTCAACATATCCCTCTAAGAAGTGAGATTTTAATAAAACTGGAAATATTTTGTTTGTTTTATCAAAACTCATACGAAAATATCTTCTAAAAACTAACTGCGTTTCTTTAAAAAATTATGTTGCTTGCTTTACTTGACAGTTTGCAATCAATTTAGTTAATTTTCATTTTTTTTTTTGGAGAAAATAGTTAAAAATGTGGTTAAGGCTTTCTATTTCAGTAAACAAAAAGCGATTCTAAGTTATGAATAAATCATTACAAAACGTTGCTTAACAATTGTGTCACATTCTCAAATACTTTTTTAAAAAATCGATCTCTTCAGTATAATCTGTAATACACATCTGCTATGTTTCAATGATATGTATCCGAACCTCGGATGTATCCTGAACTTATATTCAGTCACAATAAAATATAATACATCGTAACTTAGAAGTTCAAAACATACTTTACTTTATATTTTTCCGCAGACCTATTATTTTCATTAAAAATATTATACTTACGTATTATGGAATTCCTTTATCCATATTTATTAGAAAGAAATCTTTTGTTTGTCACGATCTCATGGTTAGGTCTATCTTTACATTTATCCCATAACTTCAATAGTTAAAGTCGAACTTCTGGGTTGTCCGAGATTGATACAAGGTATACCTTGAATCTTATTTTAAAATTAATTTCGATTTCGCTGTCAATTGCCCGAGCAGTACGCGCGCTTAGCTTTTCATTAAATGTCTTATTCCACGATTATGGCGGTCTTCGTGATTGCATAACTTCAACTGCGATTGCACACGAATTCCATTTCGAGTCGATTGCAGTCACTAGACGCGGTAGCAGCCATATTTGCATGGGTTAGGAATGGTAGTAGCAGAGTCCGTTGATTTTCCGAGAAATTCGCACAGAGAGGGGATTGGTTGAAGACACAAACCGCAATTCCGTTTGTCGATATACGATATTTGAGTTGAAGAACTCGATATCAATAACACGTTCAGAGTTTCTTCTTTCGCAAAATGGGAATTTCAAATCGTTGAATCGTTCCTTTACAAATGTACACAAGTACCTTCCTTATTAGTCGCTATATTCTGGTATAAAGAAAATTTCAGTTAATTACCGATAAAGTTCTTCGCTGAAACTTAATGAAATTATCTTTTCTTAAATGCTACTTGGTCGTGCACTCTTCGTTTTGAGATTATTTGACCTTTCTGCGATTGTTAACAATTTTCTTTTTTTTTTTTAAGAATAAGATACTGAGAAATTAAACTTTTTTATTAATTGCCTTAGTACTACGATGACAATACTTTTCATAAGTATCCGACTCTTGTAATTTTAGATTCTTATTTATATTTATTTAAAGATAGCTTATTACAAAATAAAAACGTCTAATTTTGAAAAGATGATAACATAACAGAATTAAATATAAATACTATGTAACGACAATTACGTGTTAAACACGTAATGGGATATCAAGTTAACTACAAATGAACCTTGTATCCTTGATCTTTTTTGAAAATTTCTTTTTCGATACTCATAAAAAAGAATCTTCAGATTTAACACAATGGAGTGATAATGTTAATAAATGAAAGCATAAGTAGTTATGATATTTTTTTCAGAACGTATGTGGCTATACCGTTGAATAGAGTTAAGCCAGGATACAAGTGCACCAGGTAATATGCTGAATATCAAAAATCAGTATCCATCAAAGTTAAATCAATAATTTACACTTTACCGTCACAATGTTATCAATTTCATCATTACTTGCCCGGCCTGTAGTTTCCTCTGTTCGAAAGAAACCTTGGTCCTTTGATGGACCCTCGAAGCCCGTCAAAGTTTAAGACGTTGCCACTTTCATAAACTGTTAGAATGCACGAAGTATGCCCAACGAGGTTAGAGTTTCAGGTGGAGAAGCTCGAGACAGCAACGACGTTGGCGGTTATGAGAGCGGGAGGTTGGGACGAGGGGGAGGGGGATAGGAGGTGGAAGAGAGAAGCAAGGGATGGAGATGCTGGAGACCATGGTGTTTGGAGGTTAGACCGCAGT
Organism: Stelis phaeoptera; assembly: GCA_943735885.1. Taxonomy (NCBI): domain Eukaryota; kingdom Metazoa; phylum Arthropoda; class Insecta; order Hymenoptera; family Megachilidae; genus Stelis; species Stelis phaeoptera. The sequence continues at coordinate 3,046,958 of OX030939.1, read as the reverse complement.
TACAATATCGCTTGATTAGAAATGTACATAGCGTATATGCGCGAAGGCCGCATATCCAGATGGTAGGTGGTTGGGTTGGGTCGATGCCTGGCCAACTCCATAGTTTAATGCACGAACCGTAGAACTTGCAATAAGGAAGGGTTGAACCGTTGGAAGGGGGCTGGCTGAGGCGGTGGTGAACAAGGGGGTGGGTTCCCGGGGGTGTAGGGGTCCCGCTACGTACCGACACACACGGCTAACGGGAGTTCCGGTCTGCAACATAACGCGATCGCGCTACTTGCAGCTTGGTTGTTGGCCCTCCAGAGAGAATGCCCGTGGTCTCGTATACCTTCGAATTCCCACGAAATGGTTCCCTGGTACCGTTTTGACGTTAGCCTCTCACAGATGTTTCCTTCGAATTCGCTTCGGTCAACAGACTCTCTCTCTTGCGAATGCTGTCTGATAGGATCCCATTGTTGGACAATTGGCGCAAGAAGCTTTCTTATTTTAACCCTTTATAGCCCAAATTGTCTACGTGTACGAAAGGAAATGGTGAAGTGTTTTTAGAACTAGGTACTTATGTTTCTAAACAGCAACATGATTTTAAAGCACGTATTCACGTATCATGTAAAGCCTGTCAAATGTGTTAAGTTATTTAGCTATCAATGTAAACAATACCAATATAATGAGTATTGCTAGTTGTTTTCGAAACTCTAGATAATCTTAGATTTCCTTTCAAATGTGTACCATATTTTCGGACAGAGGGAGTACATATATAATTTTGACCTATTTTCCTTTTTAATGCATGGTAACATCAACATTTTGAACTATAGCGAGAGGAGTTTGATTTTTATGCCTGGAGACAATCATTTTGTAGGCACAGAACAAAAAATTGGTAATTTATCTGCTTTTCTAGGTTGTAGTTCGGTATTATTCAAAGTTATCTGGGAATTATGAATAATATAATATTTATATTGTAACATACTACTTCAGTCATAATTAAATAAATAGCACTTCGTTTGTTTGACGTTCTGAAAACATACATCAATTAAACAATACCAAATCAAAGAAATAATCACCAGCACAAAAAAGTGTGGAGAATACAACAAAACAAAATTGGTTGCATTGCAATACTTTCGTTTTAGAATGCATTGAACTTTGTCCACGTTATTTCCTCGCACTCTGTATAATATAATTAATCGTTATTCTTGAGTGACTTCCATTTAATTCACAGTTTCTATTCGTGGATCAATTATCATTCTAACTCTATTCTGAAGTGATTAAGCTTATTAAATGTTTCTTCTTTTACTCCAAATTGTAAATTTTGTTTAAATATAGATTTAGAAGTAGTTCCACTCGTTAATAATTACTCTAAATAAATATAAATAAAGGACAAATTTCTAATTGCAATTTGTTAAAAATATATAAACTACAGGACGTAAGAATCATTTATGGGATCTGTGCTGACATATACAGTAAGTTGGAACGATAGGGATTAAATAAAAACCGAGGATAAATTTTACATTCGACAAAGTACATGTTTATAGCGTGTTTGTGCGCGTGTGCAGGAACATGGCTGTATATTACCGTTATACGTTAATACCTAATGTTAGTACCTAAATCAGCGTGCGTTTAGACCGATACAGGTTAGGTCCTCGAGGAATATTCCACCGTTCCTCCTGCTTTCTCGTTTCCCTATTGCCGCTGCTCTTCGTCCGTTGCTCTACCCCTTCATTCTCCCAAAGTTTGGAGAACTCGCGCTTGAGAGGAAACGTTGAACGTCATTGCAATATCGCCTAATGTTTTCGAAGAACATGGCGGTTGTAACGTTTGATATGTTCGCCGCACCGCGAACTGGTACGTTTCTCCTTTTGATACCGACCATGGAAATTGAAATTGAATATCTGCCGCGTGAAACTATCAATTAAAAGTGTTTCGTTCTTCTATCTAGTGTACCATGAATTTCAAGCTAACTATTCATTAAATGGTAATAACCGATGGTTGATTTATCTGGATCCTTGTAATTTATCCCCGGGGAACATCAAAGCGTTGATCAACTTACCTTTCGAACGTGTTTGACTATCGATATTAGTTTCCATGTAAGTCCGTGTACGTTTCGAATAACGTTGGAATAAGTGTAAAAATATAGTTCATATTTTGTCGTCTCAAAGTTTTGTTTCTTAAAAATTGATAAGTAAGGAGTTCCTTTTCATTTATTTTAAGGGGGTACATGATTTTGAGTAAAGTTCTCTTATCTCTTATTCTTTTTTTCATAGGTACTTTTTAGTGTGAGACGATAAGTTAAATCTTAATATTTTCATTTTCTATATTTTACAGAATTACTTTAAATATTGTTTTTCAGTGCACGTAATCGCTGCATTTGTAAATTAATATGCCAAACTTTAATCTAAATATCGCTGAATATATTTCGTAGGTCCGGGTTACAATTGACCTAACTTTGACTGTTACTAAATCACGTACTTTCTAGACTCTGTTTAAGCTTTAAACAGTGACATTAAATTTCTGTCCTCCACACTTAAAGAGAAGGCAAACCGTGATTAACGTTAATATTAAGCTAATAATGTTTAATAATTTGAGCATCGGTGTCCCGTTTATATTTCACTATCTCTTTTTACAACCGTATAGGAAATTTGTGATACAAAAAGTTAAGGATCTCGAAAGAAATTTCTGTCCTACAGTAGCTGGATATCAACTCAGTGCTTCGATAATTAATCGTATAAGCCGTCCAAATGACGAGCTTCCAGTTTTTTATACTTCGACGACGCAACAGCAAGTTTCTCTCGTAGATTCAAATCCTGTTGGTTCTTATCGTGGTGGAAGGTTAACTTACAGCCGGGTGTCCGGAATATAAGCCGGCCTTGAGCCTACAGCGGAACAGAGCGCAAAATGTCTAGGAGCAGAGGCAGAAGACAAACGACGTTGTTTTCAGGGAGATACCGGAAACACCGGTAGAAGCGTACCTAGTTGTTAATTAGCTGAATAATGCAGCGTTAATCTAGTCAAAATTGCATGCATCTAGACCACGCACGTAGTTTCGTTCTGGCAAACTCATGAGTCTGGCTGCTCGGCCGCCAAAGTGTTCGTACACGTGTGCTAACGTACACTTACACTTAGGCAAATACGTTGGTACATATAAGTTGGATTTACTCGGGGCCCGGGTGCGAACAGCATCTTCCGTTGTATTGAATATTTTAAGAATACCGCTCACCCATTATCTCTCTGTGCTCCAAGATACCGCCTGCTCGATAGTACTGGCGTTCGTTTAAACCACGATATTTTGCAGCAGTTTGCATAGGCTTCATTATTCTAATTCAGAGATTAGTGGAATGTTACGAACAGGTATTTATCGGTTGTTAACAGTGGCGCGTTATTTAGCAGTTTCTATTGTAGTCGAAGAAAATTGAATGTACAAAGGTCTTGTTGCTTTTCATGAGTTCTTATTCTATTCGATTTGATAAATAAATTGTATTGTTTTCAGAAGATCGAATTAATTTAATTACTTGACCGCTTAACAACGATATACATTTATTTTCGTTCGTTGTTCAAATAATAGTCTACTAAAATAATGTTTGTCAAATTCTAAACTTTATTACTTTTGTATTCAAAAAGTATTCAAAATTCGTCGATTTTCTTATTAATCTTCGTAATCGAAAGGTTATTTTTAATATGAAAATCCAAGGAAATATTATCAATTCCAGAAGTCCACGAAACATTTTTGATTTGATTATTGATTTTATCGTACTTCACTTCTATTTTCTTATTATTACACGTTAGATTACAAGCGATTGCAGGATCTTCTTTATCGTGTGTGTTGCCGAATTACAGATACGAAACAGTTTGCTCCAACTTTTGTGTGATCGAAAGTAATTATATTAATTGAAGGTCCTGTACAGGGTATTGGTTCGTCGCCTCTTTGGTCACATGCATGTATGTGTGTTACCACATGAACGTCCATGTGCACGAACCCCGCACGTTCGTGTGTGTGCAAGTGTTGAAGGGAACTAAATGTACAATTAAATATCAACGAATTGCATCGTCGCAGAAAGACGATTTGTTAAATAAATACAACAAACGTTGCAAATGTAATTCAAATTTACTGAAATTTAGAATAAACTGGAGGACAAATATCATGTCAACCGCTACTCAAGAAATTACGTGCGTCGTCTTAGTCTATCGTAAATAAGAACTGAACATGAGAGCAAAATGAACTGAAAAAATTGAAATAACTTAACAAAAGTATGATATAAACATATACAAACGTTCAAATTAGTTAGTTACACTCTTCCATTTTTACAAAAATGTAAAGTAATCGACATTTTTTACGAAAAAAATCGTATAGAAGGGCTGTAACAATTTTTGCATCGTGTTAAATTCTTATCACAGAATCTCTGCCATGTTTAATAACTGTAAAGGCGTAACTTACGAACTATTTATTTAAATATTTCTAAATCATCAAGATTCCTATTTTTCTGTATACAATATTACAAATCAATCATTTACATCTGGTCTCATATCATAAAATATATTATCACGTTCAGTATTAAATTATCCGGAGGAAATTAAGCACTTTAGACAAAGTATTCTTCTTCAAATAAATACGTTGTTTTTCTCCGAATATTTTAAGATCAATCTGTGCAGCTTATCTGATCAGCGATAGAGACGGAAGACGTTAGAATCCAAAGATTATTCCCACGATTGGGTGACAGGCATTGTTCTTTAGGATATCGGTCGGTGCCAGGTACAGAGCGGCTAATAGGTAATTATCAGAGTGCAATTTTGCCCAGAAGCCAATCCCATTCATTTCCTCGATATCTTGAAACGAACGAGCCTGTGTCCCTCCTCCGGTTTCGCCGGCACGATCGTATGTTGCGTTCCAATATCTGGTCGTTTTCTACCATCGATTCCACCCCCTACAGGCTACGACGTAACTATAGGCGTAAGAGGAAATAGAGTAATTATAAGGAAATGACGGGCGTTGCCTGTGTGGTGGCCAACATTGAGAACCGTGCGTGGATTCGTGTTCCCTTTCCCATTGTTTGGAAATCGAAATGTAGCAATATCGTGTACGAATGTCGAGAACAGTAGGGGAATTCCCACTACCTCTATTATCGAGGAAGAATATCAAAATGCCGATTTTCTGACAATTTCAGCAAAAGTTCGAACAATTATAGAAAATAAACGATAAAATGTGTGAACCAATCAGAATTCTATCATCGGACAAGCGTAGTGGTAATTTTATGGTATTAAAGACGTAATTTTCTATCACCTTTTGATCCAGTTTGTTAAATAAGTTTCAATTAATGTAAAATAGTAAATTTATTTCATTCAATTTGTAACTTGTTGAACAGTGTAATTGATACATTACCGATCTACATTATTACATTGTAACGTTTATTTACCTTTAATTACTACAGACATTATAGCTTGCATAGTTATCATACAAATTCTGTCAAACCTCTGATGCTTAACACTTTGGCTGCCACACTAAGGGCGTTGATAACTTGGTCAAGCAAAACATTTATTTTGATGAAATTTTACCTATTATGATTACAATTTTTCGTCATTTCTATTATTTAGAATTTGAAGTACCCAACACGACGATTTTTAATTAAGTAATTAAAAGGATTCTATGGAAATTCAAACGTCGCCCATATATGGATGACGTGGCAGTTAAAGTGTTAATCTGTCATTATTTAAATAAAACTGTCGGATAGAGACCAGTTATACGAAAAATATCTAAAAAGCACAGATACAATATGTATTTAAGTAAAAATATCGATAATTGAAAGACTGGAACGATTTAACAAGACCATTCACAGTAATCCAGGTTTGAATGTCTCAAATTAGCTGCAAAATTCTGTAAAACACCGAGTCGTTTCTGCTTGCAAAGCGTTAAGAACACCGAGGAACTGGGTCGCAGCATCCATACCGTTCAATCTTTCGATCTTCATCCTCTCCCCTCGGACCAATCGAGATCCCGGTCGGTGCTCGTGTTTATGCGACCCCGGGCAAAGTGTGTGCAGCAACAGGGTTAGTGCGGTGGTCCGACCTCGTCTTTCGAGATAGAGAGACGTCTCTGTGAAGACTGGAAAGCCGCGATCCCTGGTGCGGACCAGCCGAAATGCCCGGGGGTTGATTGATTAGAGGGTACGCCGTCGTAGAGAGCCGGTGAGTCGAGGTAGAGTTCCACGGTGCGGGTTAGTTCGCCAGGGACCCTAGGTTATTTGGGGGCGGTGTTGGAGACGAGGAGTTGGTTCGAAGCGGAGTCCGGGGCGGGAAACGGCGGGGGTTCAGAGGAAAAGTAGGTGGAGGCAGAGGAAACGGAGGGCATCGAGTGAGGAGGTCAGAGGAGAGGAAGAGAAGGAAGGTTGGAGGCGGTAGTTCGAGGTGCTACAGTTTATAATAGTTGCCACCGCCCTCGGGCCAACCGACCCTGTCCGCAACTTCCACAGAGTTGCTTAAACCTAACCTCCTCTCAGGACCTGGACGATCAAGTCTGGTCCACCGGTAAGGCCAAAGAATCGAGCTTATCCGACAAACACGTCGGTTAATCGATTATTCTTCTTAGGAAACGTTCAGATTCTTTAGGAGATCGGTTCTGTTTATGTGTCCGCGAGGATCGTGGACGTTTTTGTGGAATAGTATGGGTAGAAGTTTACGTTGAGAGCCAATAGTATAACGGTCAACATGGGCACGTGTGCCGTAGATTAGTTTGCAGTTGCTGGTTGAAGAAAAAGCGGAGTTATTAGTTGCGGCTGAGGGTTAGGGAACTGACGGAAAGATGACGTGGTCAGGTGACCGGATTCACCGCTCGCTTCCTCTTCTCTCAGCTCTGTCTTTTTCTATTTAGTTAACACGTTAAATGCGGGTCTAATACGACACGCTATAGTTATAATTATTCGTTGTATCTTTTAACTCCTTCGTTGCGATCATATCTGCCATTAAATTATATTAAATCATTTAACTTAATATGTAATATTATATGTAAATGTTATTTACAATGTAGCATTTTTACAATAGAAGTATTTTTATTAATTAAACTGTTATTTTAACATTTTATTCGAATGACTATTATTTCGAAAAATATACACTTTGCGTCGACTGACTACAGTCGCTTTTAGTAGCCAGAGGGTTAATTTAAGTTTTTCATTTAATGCAATAATAATCCTTAAAAAAGCAACAGTAAAATCTTGACATCAGTCAGAAAACCACACATTTGAATTTTTGAAACCCAAAAGCATTATATTTTACTGTACATCATATTCACTCAATTTGGCCCTGATCGTTTGTATCTCACAAATTAAAGTACCTACTAAAAAAAAAATCTTGATACCTTGATTTGTGTTCAATAAAATGTATTGTCATTCATTATTTTTTCTAAAGAGGTATAATTAAGTTGTCGGTATACTTTTCTTTTTCTGAAAGTAAATACGAAGAAATTGGTACGTCTACGGTTCTACGTGCTATAGCACCTGCGTACCGTGCAGTTCCTCGGTCCCGTGACAGCAGCCTCCGTTATAATTCTCCGTTATCTATGGAAATTCTAAACCGTACTAAACAACAATATATATCCCCAAAACTGTGTAATTCTCCATGCGCGTGTACATAGTCGTGCAATATGCGGTAGCGAAGGCTGCGAACTGATCGTGGATTTTGTTTCCTTCCTTTTTTCCATTTCTTATCGCTACTATTAAATAATAATTTAATTTTCCTTACTATATTTTTAAAAATGAAAATGTTTATTACGAAGCAGTTTTGTAATTTGCATAGAACTGTATTAAAATTGTATTTGTGAAAACTTTTTCCATATAAAAAGTTAATAAATTACCAAGTATAAGTTTTCCTCTGCATTCTATCGCAGAGGAATCGAAAAATTATCATAAATATGGCAAAAGATTATTATAATAATTTAAATCTTGATAAATAATTTATGTAGGATAAAGAATTTGAATTGCCAACTTAATACTAGTTTAATAAATAATATATTGACAGGAAGAAAAACTCTTCACGAGAAGTAAAGAGTGTTCCTTCCGTATTAGCCTTATCAATTTTCTAAGTCGAGTTCGTACAGATCCTCTGATGATCCTCTACGGATTTCTATTTATCCAAGCAACGGTATCCAATGACTGTATCAAACGTAACGATCTCTAATTAAATAGGTCTCTTGAAGCGTACGATGCAGCTGTAATCAGCCGTCTCTAGGAGTTTTCACGGTAACTGGAGCGAACGGCCAAAAGACCGAAAGCGTATAACGCCGGCAGAAGGGACAGGAAGATGGATCGTTGCTCAGGTCCTGCAGCAATGTCCTTCGACGCTGTCTGTGCCTTAGGACAGCACGTAATCATGCCAGTCCGCTATTACTTCCTATAACGCTATCTACGCCAGGAAACGCCATTGCTTGCTCGTTCCTACGTAGGTACGTGGTTCAGGGACGCCGAGGATGATGAGATCTGCAGGCTTGCATCCTGATGAGACTATTAGGATGGCTTGATAAGTCCATAATATTCTGGTCGATGCCAGGCAGCGCCGTCGAGTCCACCCGGTGTCCTCTCGCCAAACCGCTACTCCCTCTCCTACACTTGCACCCTTTACACCCCTTACCCGCCACCCTTTTACTCACAGATATACCTAGATCACCGTCGGGTCAGATTGACGACGAGATAACTGATGCTTCTATCGACTTTGTTAACCTCAAACTCCGATCATTTCGTCACGTGGAAATCGTAGCTTTTGGTCGGTGAAGGATCTTTCACATTCGACGTCGATTGTTTTCTCTACTTGTCCCTAACCAGATTTCACTTCGATGTTACGGTACTATGGTCGAAGGTCAAATCTTAATCGATTGTTCTTAAAATACTGAAATTTGTCCTTTTATGTTTCCAGTTATGATTGTTGATAAATGTAATAGAAGTTTCTTTACATTAATTAATTTACTCTTTCATCGTGGTGCTGAACAATACTAATACGGTCGAAAGTAATTATTACTTAATTATAAAAAAATGTAAACTTTATTAGAGTCAATTTTCCTGCTAATTTGTTATGTACTTAATATTAATAACGATTGAAATTTCCTTTCTTTTTTAAGTCGTTCTATTTATAGAACAAGAATAAATAATTTCTTATCGCTTCTTAGTATTATTTTTCATTTATTTTTGATCATGTTCAGGTCAAATGAGTTTTGAACGCTTTAAATTTAAATTTCCACGCGATTTCTCGAAGGATCGTTACAAAAGGATGAAACTTGAGGAATCGCCCGACCTCTGTTCTATCTCTTGCGGACGAACGATCTGTGTCACCCTCTTGAAGCGGCTGGAAATTAACTTTGAGTATTACAGATGTCGAGGCGCGCCGCGGCGAGAAGCTAGCACCTTGTTAGTCTGACAAATTCGGTCTGTCTCCCCTTCCTTCTGTCTTCCACTTTGCCGTATCAGTATTTAACTGTGTTCCACAGAAACAACCACGAGCGAGCCTCTTACGTACCACCGTTTAGTCTACCTGTAAATTATATTTTGTTTCTTCGTGATGGAAGAGATTAAAAGGAAAAAATACTAATTTATCGTATTAGCAACGAGAACGTGTTAAATGCTTCGAATTTTAAAGATGAGTAAATTATTGAAAAATAACTTGAAGGAATAAAAGTATATTATTCACGTAAAACAGAAATTGGTAAGCTTAATTTGTGAAATGGAAAGTTACAATTGTAACGTGTCTAGTTGGAAGGTTGTTACTTATGATATACCAACCTAACAAATTTAAAAGGATTTTATGGTACTTTAATAATAAAATACATAATTGAAAAAAAAAAAAACAGTACAATTTTGTTTTTATTACTCACAGTAACACTTTGACTGCCACAGTGAAAGCAGACGTATGTAGTCAGACACGTTGAAAGACTAATTATTAAGGAGGCGGTCGATTAATTTTCAAATTTAAACATTCAATTTGATAACCAGTATTATCAGCTTAATATTAGCACTATCAGCGGTTTATTTCATCGTTTCTTTCGTTAATTATTTGATCGTACAAAATTTCGAGCGCCGGTCATCGGTGACCACCGTGGAAAAGTGTTAACAAAATGGTTTGCTCCTTCTTGTTGATAACAATTGAGGCAAATAGAAGATGGAATTGGAGACAATCACTTTCGTTCCTATTCTTATATTCTTCTGTTTTTTTTTTATAAAATAGTACCTCTTTCTATAAACATTCTCATTCAACCAAAAAGAAAAATCGCTCTCCGTAATTTGTCTAAATTGATGCATCCAAGCGGTCGGTTGGTTCTCGGAATACCACAGGCACCTGGTCCGGGTTAGGTCGTTCGAAATTGGTGAGAATGGAATCTCGAGCAGTTCCAGAAGTCACCATTCTCGTGTAGGGTGTCGATCGTTGGCGGAACGGTGTTTGCTCGCTTAATCGGCCAAGCCTGGCCGCCACCCTTCGCCGGCCATCCCCGAAAACCCTTTCCGCTTTCCTGTCACGGTACAGCGAATGACTATCGGAAAGTGATATCGAGGATTTCCAGGGCTACACTTTGGTATTGCACGATTCCGTGGCACTTGCTTTGTTTCGTGCCAACGTAATCGTGGCACTACGTGTTCGACGTGGAGGGATGGGGTCGGGAATGGGGAGGGGGTGACTGTGAGACGGGGAATGAGGTACGGCCGACGACGACTCGTTCCCGCTCAGCCGTAAGGGTAATAGAATTGCACGGCCGAGGAGGAGTGCCAATATCCGGGGTGGGCTTGTCGGCGGCGTTTAATTGCGTTAGTATTTCATCGCGGAACTCGACTAGGACCGACAAGACTTTTCGATTGGGGCCGCACGCGATGGACTCGCTTAGGCTTTCGATGGAACTCTGGAATTTGTGTTGAATTATTGTCTTTCTGGAATTTATATAGCAAGTCTCTTGGTTATCACAACCTTTGGAAGATATTGACTGATATGGTAATCACCGGCGACTCACATTTTCTATAATCGAATAATTAGTAAAAGAAAAGGGCGAAGGAAATGCGAATAGCGTTAATATTAAATTAATAACGTAAGGTATCGAATTGAAAGTGGTACTTATTTTTGCTAATAATTTATTTTATGATCAAATCGGTCAAACGAAGTTAAGTTTAAATCAGTTTGAGTTTTTCATCGTGAAATTTGCAATGACAGAAGAATTCGTATTTCTGTATGATGCGATTTTTCGATGTCGTTGCTACTCTGAACATTTTATTGCTTCTACGTCCGCGTGTTTCGCGATGGTTTCGCAATGAAAATACAACAATTCTTTTATATTATATTATATTACAATCTTTACTTTACTGTTGTCCGTCATATTCCGGTTTGATTAAAAAACCGGCTATCTCAATTACCGGAATCAGTAAAAGATGTGGGCAAATATTCAAATTCAGAGTAGAAATTAACAATATGCAATTCTAAAGGCACATGATCAACTGGTAACATATGATAGAATAAATGAAGAATATGTAAAACAACAAACGTATTACATAAAACTAAAATTTTTTATTGTTCGAAAGAGATTCAAGGTTAACGGATACAGCATCAGTCAAAGAGTTATTCTTATTCGAAGAAAATGACGCGAAAGCTTACATGAAATCGCGGTCTAGTCTAGCGATATGTGGATGTATGTTGTGCTTCCAGTTAACAGAGAAAGATAATATGACGGGGTAGTAACAGCTGGCGGTTAATCTTTGTAACGCCATAAAACTAACCCGTTCCATACTTGATGCCGGGTGCGTCGCGCATGTCAGTCTATAGCTCGTTTCAAAACTCATCCAGAATACCCTTGTCTGACGGAGATCTTAATGTTCCGTTGAGATTATTATAATTTCGTGCGTGGCAAGATTTTACGGTTCGATTGAGGACGCTTTTGTTCAACTGTTCCTTTACGATATTTAACCCTTTTCCGCATTGTATACAATTGTTTATACTTATTACCTACAGAAATTTTAATCTAAATTCTAGTTCAGTAAGTTTATTTCTTTGCGTGCATTTTATTCCGCTGTACTGTGCCATATTCAATTGATTTCTTTCTTTATTATTTCTTTTATATGCAATGAGTGATCGACACTGAAAGTTTGTTTTGGATTGAAACATTAATTGATATCGTTTTTTTTTTCACTTTGGAATAATTGTTTAATGATGAGATTTTGTTTGCACTAAATATTATATTTCTACTGTTTATTAAAATGGAGAATTTCCAGATTAATCGTTAAACGGCGGAGTCTGGGTCGATTGTGTCTCAAGCCCAGGAAAAACAGTAGCTCCCAAATTTCAATCTTTCTTCAAAGCTTTAATATAAGTATAATATTTTAAAATAAAACGATTTCATACACTGCAAATAATATTTGAAATAAAACTGAAAATTTGAGATATAAACTATCGCTGTTTCAGTAGTTCGCCGTCTCTTTCAACCCTACGCATAATACAGACAAACGTTCCTAATGCTACAGGTGTCAGCTGTTCGTATCACAAAATATCGAAATTTCAACGCGACCAAAAAATGTAACCATATTACCTTTATATCCATCCTGAGAAACATCGCTTGCCTTCCTGTTACCTAATAGAACCATCGAAACTTTTAAACGAACATATCTAATTCCTCGACGAAGGTGTTCGATTAGACAATGGTCTGTTCAATTTCAGTTGAGCGCGGATCAAGGACACCGGGAACCTTAGACGAGGCACAGTATCCTTTCTCGGCAGGTGGACATTTCGCGGGAGTGCAGGGGGTAGGGGGTGGTGCGTGTACAGGGCGATCGTAAATTGTAAAATCTATCAAGACCAACGCGGTCGACATAACTCAGGGGGTTGCTATCCTGGTGGTATGAAGCATGGCGGCCAGACTCCGGCATAAATACCCGGTTGCAGAGCAGAGCAGGAGCAGAGAGCAAGCCCAGACCCGTTGTGGCGTGGCAACATCATCTATCTCGAATAATTTATTATCGCGCGACTACCGCATCCTCGAAATCCGGACAAGAACGCAACTATAGGAACTGTGAACCGGAAACGAGTGTCGTGCATCGGGATCCTGGATGTCTGTATCCAGGATTCGCCAGATTCGCGAGCACAACTAATCGGATCACCTTGGATATTGTAATCGATCGTGATCAATGCGAATTAGCATGAACTACGAAGTTCAGATAAGCATCATAATGCAGCAGGTGGATGAACATTTGGAAAGGTCGAATAAAATAATGGAAACATTTGTTATAGGTGTAAAATTATTTTATTTGCAGATTAAATATGATTAATTAAAACTGATAACTCGTTCTGTTTCATTCTCTTGCAAATATGCAATATGTTTTTTATTTTCAGTTGTTTCCATTTAACCTGTCAGCTGTGGCGACCTCTTTTCAGAACCCGCACGTACATACAGGGTGTTAAAAAAAACCATTCAATATTTATATGGTATATAGGAGGCACTGTACCGAGTAAAAAAGCTTTAGTAAACATAGGTCGAGAGGTCAACAGTTTCTGAGATATAAACATTTTTGTTTGCTAATATCATGAATAATATCACTGTGTATTAACACGTTGACTGCCACAGTGAAAACGGACGTGTGTAGTCAGACACGTTGAAATCCTAATTATTACGAATATAATCAACTAATTTTCAAATTTAACCTTTCAAATCGATAGCTAGCATTATTAGCTTAATGATAACGATATTCGTGGTTTGTTTCGTCATTTCTTTTATTAATTATTTGATTGTAACAAATTTCGGATGCCGGTCACCGGTGACCCCCGTGGCAGCCAACGTGTTAATATAGTGTAGCATATAAACATAATAATACTGTTTCGAATATAAATTAGTTCCTTTGTACATGGTAAAATTAATTGTAAGATAAATAAAATTATGGTTTATTATTATACGTAAGTAAATTCCAAGTTCCTGTATCCTGTTTCAATTTTAAGAATGTTTGGTCAGCTTTACGAAAGCACACATATTTGCATATGTTTACTGTGTGCTTATGGAATTATGCATACGGGTGTTGCGTGTTTACGAGAGTTGGATCAGATGCATTTAGCGAAAGGGTAAGTTTAAAGTGAATGTTGAGAGAAAGAAAATATAAGTTCTAAAAGTTTCTTGAAATTTTATTCTGTAGTCATACTACATACATTATCGAGTGTCCATTTAGCATAATTCAAATTGTAAAGAACAGTAAAAACGATATGAATGTTCTTCTTGCATTTTTAGACCTTCAATATAAACATATTTAAAGATACATAAAATTCACAATTAATACTTACCAAGTAAAAGCATATAATTTGGTTTAATTTCGACCATCTGACGAAGGAACGCTTGGGTTAATAATTTAAATTTAATTTTGAACCCTTTTTCATTTTCAGTTTTTAAATACTCAACTATTTCTTTAAATATAATTATTCCAATAAATGAAAGTCTTTAATTTGAAAATTTGAATCGTTAAAATATTATACTTTTAATAGTAACTTTTGATATTTAGAAATGATTCGATCTACAATCCATAATACTATGAATATCAATTTAATTTATTGGGTCGTTGATTATACAGACCATATTCTTTTATATTAATACTAATAATTTCGGTAATAAACTTTGGAAGCATCTGGCGAATTTTCTTGAATCGTATTAATGATGCGATAAGTAGTATAGGTCAACGCGTCGACGGTCGCAGTAGAAGCAGCCACGATAAGTATGACATTCAATAATATCGTTTACTGAAGATATTAAAGACCTATATTTTAATTCAGCACTACAATCTTCTATCTTAAAATACTCAAGTAAGCTAAGTATATTTAAATAAATAAATATATTTAGATTCACAACTAAAATAACTTTTACAATCGTTGTCTTTACAAAATTATTTATTAAAAGTAATTCTGCAACAAAAATCGAATCGGCTTAACACAAAACATACAGAAAAGTCGTGATTTAGTTACCTGCTTAACAATAAACTTGTAAATCTTTATTTTTATAATTAAATTATCGATTATTGTAATATCATTTTAAATTTTTGACTTTTTATTTATCTTGTGCCATTTCAATGATATTCAAATTTACAAAAACAGCTTTTTAATTATGTAATAAAAGTCATTGACAAATTCAATGATCAGACATTATTATTCAATTTAGACACTGTAAAGTGCAGAGGTATTTATTCTGCGGATTAGCCACGGAATATACGTAATAAATGATGTTAGAAATCGAATAATACCGAGTAGGATTATAACCGGCACGAAAGATTGTGCAATAGCTTGGCAAGCGAAGCAACGGGTTTCCGAGACGTTCATCGAATGTAAATTAGTGGCAAAGGTCGTAGAGTTTCACGTGCAAGTAATGAGGCCAACGGTTGGTGCATCGAAACTCAATTTGGTGCATCTAGAATTCAACAAATATACATAGAATATCGTCGAGCAAACTGAAAGCGTCCTAAATTGCAAGTAAAGCTGCGTCATTTTGCAAGAAACAGTAACGATACCGTTAAGAATTACTCATCAAAGGGTTGTCATGTAATATTATTAATGCAATATAATTCGTTTAGAATTTTTAAGCCGTTGTTTATAATTTTATGTTCCCAAAAATTGTATTCGCGTATACTGCCCATTCGATTTCGCTTTTCAATTGTAATCAAACTCATTAACATTGTATAGCTTAGAATTGTCTGTGATCAATAATATTACATATAAACTCTGTTATTTTAAATCTACTGTTTATTTGTAATTAACATCGTAACAACTTCTGAAGATTCAACAAACATATTTAAAAGAACATACAAAAACATAATATTGTAAAAATTCTATGCAAGAAATTAATATCAAAGTAATTTTTGAAAATAAACTGTTACGCAGTAAATCGCACAGAAGTTCAGATTTTAATAAAACTTAAGTCCATAGATAAATTCTTAAAAGAAAAATATCTTTGCATTTGTAAACATAAAAATTACATTTGGTTAATAAATATTCTTACTCACTTGAAAATAAGTTGCACCCGAGAAGAGATTAAGGTTGATAAGAAAGAAAAAATATATTTGATTTATTACGCAGTGAACATATTCGTTTTTCCAAAACGAAGAAATATTCCCTAAATCCTTTTTTAGAAAATATATGTGTGTTCAAATTCAATTTTTACTCATTATAAATCGCATTAAACAGATGATGATTTAATTTTTCTTTTTTCTAAGTTGTAGTATGTATAATATATCAGGCGATCCTCCTGTCTGACCATTTACCAACCTATACTACTGCCATTTAATACCGTACAGCATTGGAACAGCATCACCATCTAGGAAACTAGCAAAAGAGTAAGGAACCTCGTTGAAGTCGTTACACGTTCATCGTAAAAGTTAACTAAATACCTTTCTCATTAAAACTTTGTTAATTTCGTTCAATATCGGTGCACATAGCGTTTCAATAGAATGACGTATAATAATTTTCAAGGAAAAATTACTTGTCACTTGAATAAAAATTTTGATAAATCTGGTATTATCTTTTATGATCTTGAGGGATGGATTTTATAGTAAATACATAATAATAATAAATAAAAAATAATTTTTTTTCGGGAATGCATCGGGTGCTGCCATCTCGCGGAAATACCGTGAACCTTCACATGCATTCGGGGGTTGAGGAATGTTTTCTGTAAAAAAAATGCCGATAGATGGCGCACATTTCCCCTTATGAAGTCGACATCTGTATTTTTTCCTCGTTTTTCAGTAGCCATGTTTTATTTTGCGGGGCGGGTACTTTTAGTATTTTGAAAGTTGCGCCTCGTATTCGTCCAGCGAAAACAGCGAAAAAATTTCATAATATGTAATTAATTACTTTTAATTAGATCTGAGACATCGTACAGCATCATTTCTTCTTATTTTTCTTTTCTTAATAACATTTTATATCCGAATTTGTGTGCATATAGTATTTCAGAGGGACATAGATTTAAGGAAAATGGCGTTGTTCGAGCTAGATACCAGCAAATTCCGGGCAAAATGGTGTACGTACGACACCGTTTTCCCATCTTAGTATGCGATTTAGGGTACAGATATAGAGAATGAGAGGGGGTGAACAAGGGGCAGTACCAGGTTGGCGGGCAGATTTTCAAAAAACCAGAGGGGCTGCGCGCGCTTCACCTTCATTGATCGTAGGGTTGTGTCCGGCGGCCACCCTCTCCGATCTGCCACGAACCCAAACTGCCCTCTTCGTCGGCCGGCAGCCGAAGAGGGACTCGTTCGTCCTCGACTTTCAGGGCGGAGCCCAGGAATCTCCGAGGACCTCATTTCGGGTGAAAAAAAATTTGAAAAATTCAAAAAAGTAAAAAAAAAACCGAAAAAAAAAACAAAGAAGAAAAAAACGTAATAAATTCTAAAAATGTTATAAATTCCAAAAATTCGGTCTTTTTCAGTCGAACGATTTTTTTTATTCTCTACCCCTGATGCTTACCTCGGGGAATTCAAATGAGGGGGGGGGGGGGGGGGGTGGCTCGAACGTACGATATTTCTTTCGCCCTCGTCGCGATATTATTTTTATGTTACAACGGGGTGCGGACGTTTCATCGTCGGACAGACGTTTTCCACGCGGGGAGGAGGGAAGAAAAAATGGTCGTCGTTGATCGCGCGTGTTCGAAGACACTTGAAAAAAAAAAAAAAGGAATTGAAATCTATTGAAGTCTCTGCTCCGTGGCGGACGTCAAGCCGTTCTTGCGCTTCAACTCCTGTACGCGAACCGCCCCATTGTTTTTTCTGCACCCGCTGCAAACGTACATTTTCCAGTCGTCCTCGAGCCAGGGAAAAACCTATCGTCCATAATGCGAGGCACGCGATCGTTGAACAGGGAATTACAGCGAGTCCTTCAGAACAGTCCTCGATGCTATCGGCAGTTGGAGTGTGTTGGGTCGGTTGAAAATCGGCGGGCGAGTTTCTCATTATAGTTTCGGGAGGATTTCGAAAAGGACCCCCCCTCCGGGAAACGGACCGGTATACCGCAGTATTTTTCAGTCTGGGGGACCAAACCCTGGCAGGTTCTCTGGATTCGTTCGAGCGAAGGAGAGGAACGGATATTCTAAGGATCAAGTAAGGGGGAGAGAAACGGAAAGGTGAAACGTACGAAGTGAGACGGATGATAGGTAACGAAGGAGGGAAGAAAAGGTACGATCGAAGCGAGGGCGAGCATATATCCGTGTTTGAGACAAAGTTTGAGAGAGAAAGGTGGAAACAAGAGACGAAGAGAGAGAGAGGGAGTTAACCTAACCTCAAAATTCCAGCATCAATTCTGGAGCCCCTCTAGTGTCCCACCCAGCCGGTGCAATTAGGAACTACCCCTTCTATCCTATTCTGCCTCTATCCTCACTTCCCTTCGACCTCCCACCCTGTAGAGTGGCGGAACCACGTGATCCGGCAACTACACTCTTGTTTTTAGGGTGGCGGCCCGGGTGTCGGCGCTGGCGGACGAGGAAGAGGTGGAGGTGAAAGAGGGGGACGAGTTGCAGGGTAGGAATACCACATCCGCGTCGCCATGGCTACCGTAGGGGGTGGTTTATACTTGAAGGGTTACCCCCGCGGTACAGTCTCTGCAAAATCGGGAAAACTACCGGACGACGCGGAGCATGCCGGGCGAAAAAAGTGCCGGCTGCGGTCGTCGTACTTTTAGCAACGCTTTCACCCAGGGGCTTTCCCTTTCGCGATCTCCGCTGTTTACATCGCTTAAACGTCTAAGACAATTAATGACCGGGTTTTCGGGGCTTTCCCCTGGTTTTTCATGGTGTAGCATCTCGCTCCCTCTCTCTCTATCTATCTTTCCCTACCTATTCCTCTGTTACCCTCGCCATCTGAGATTTGACATGGCGTGCACCTGCTTGCTCGATTTCCTAGCGATTTGTACCTGTTGGAGATCGATCCTTTTATGGATATTATAATTAAGGTTTTTACAGCTTTCGAAATTTATCGCTTATCTACACGGAACTTTAACATTATTTTATCATTTTCATTCCTATTTCTGGATAACCTGCATCACTTTTTGAGTAGAAAAACTATGGATTTAATTTGTATTCAGTCAAATCTGATAATTCCATGATTACAGATCGTAATGGTTTCTATTATTACAATTAATTGTTTACCATTAAGTACTTTATTTTTATCCGTTTATCTATGTAATACATCATGTTCATTTTGTATGGATACCTTCCTATTTTGTGGTGCATCTTCGTACCAGAGTTTTGGCTCGATAGCCGAAGAACGATTACGTTTATTATTCACGGAGGTAGTAGAAGTAAACGATATCGTCGCCGGTGTCGACATTCGAGAATCGCAGTAGTTGTTCCGAGTGCTGAATTCTCCCATGGTAACCATGCACGAACCGTATAACGCGCGCTCCAGATAAGAAAGTAGAAAACGTTATTAACCTGGAAATAAAATGAGCAATTTCTTTTTTTCTTTTTATCACATTCGACGACAATTGCGAGCATGTAGGAAAATTGCACGTTAGTTCGGTGTTAAATAAATTTCTTTCTTTTTGTCAACATCGGTACTCCGTAAATGAGACACAGAAATCGTAGAATTTTGGTATAATTTACAATGCAACTGTGAAGTCGCAACATGACGGTTCCATAGGCTGAAAATTTCAATTTTTCAGTTGCTCGTCTTTAAAAAGGGGTATCGATCAACGATTTATATCTCCTTCCATTAGAAACGATTTAATTATTTCCTTTACGTCATTTATTTTTCTTTTCGTTCCGCTGCAACTCGTGAAATTTATTTTCGTCGACGTGAAATTCTTGTTTCATAAAGAAAGAAAAAAAAAAGAAAGAGAGGAGCGATGAAAGTGTCCTGTGTATTCTCCAGAGCAATCTCAACTGCTTCTAACTGTCATTAATTATTAGGAAAAGTTTTGTTCCGGCTTTCGGTCGTTTGCGTTTTTAATCAAACTTTCGCGCTGCTCTTCGCCTCGTCGAATCGATTTTTCCATCGAATTTTCCGAAAGTACTTTTTAAATACCTACCACTAATTACATTTAAGTCGTTTGTTCGACTGAATTGTCGATCTGTGCGCCAAACCGTCGAAGTTCTTTTAACGTCTGCAATCTTTTCCAAAGTGTTTATTTAAAGGTGTTTGAATTTTATAGAAGTTTTACTTTAATTCCAATAGTAGAATTAGGATACGTAAGAAAGTTGTTAAATATATATGGTAGTCGTAGAGATAGAAAATGTTTTAATTTTGTAGATGGGTGGAATGAAGACAGGGGTGTTTATTTTAGGTGCAATTCTTTCTTTCCTGTTTTTAAACAAACATGGGTCAAAATTCTGTTAAATAAGGATGTAATTATTTATTGTAGAGATTTGTTAGGTTGCATTGCTTAAACTTCTTTTATTAGGATTTATTAGGCATGCATTGTTAATACTTCTAGATATTCAATCTTAACAACAATATTGTACGATAAAACTGAGTCTTTGCTTATTAGATTTTTTTTTGTTCTTATATTTTTAATTTTATTAGTATTCTGAATCATAGAAAAGGGGGGATTTCTATTTAAAAAAATTTGCAACGAATTCAATGGCTCGAGAAAACGGAATCATATACGTCTCTTACCATTTATTAATAAACCTATGATAGTTTATTGATATTTTATACTGAAATTTTTGAGTAATGAAATTAAAATAATGTGTTTCGTTAGAATAAAAAAGAATTTATTGTAAAAGAACAGTTTATACACTAGAAAATTAAGAACTATTTAATCTTCTATAACATGAATTTTCTATGTTTGCAAAAACAAACACAGTAAAGTATCTCTAAAGATGTTGATTACTTTGAGCCACAAAGGGATTCTGGTCCATCATATTTATTCCACAACTCTACAAATTATTTGTTATGATACGTGTAACTCACAATGGTGAATGGTGACATGTATAAAAAATCAATTTTTAACCTTACGACAGAAAGGTGTTACCTGAAAGTTACACTACTGGATAGAACATTTTTCCAAATCCCACAAATTGTTGGTAACTAAATTTGAACAAATATAAGAAAATATTATTGAGTTGAATAAAAATTTAATTTAAAATCAACTTAAGTAACTTAGGACTTTCACATTTAAATATTTTGTTGTAACCTTTATTTCTTCTTTTCCTTAATAAATTAGTGGCTTCTTTTTTATGTATCACTTATTAATCGTTATTACACATGAAAAAGTCGTAATATTTCTATGACTTTTTGCAAAGAAGTCTTCCTAGTAAAACAATTCCATAAGAAAAGCTGTAAAAATCGAAAATTTCATTTCCAACCTAACAGAGGTTAGCAGCAAATTGTCGTTCTAAAAAGAGAAAAATAAACAACAGAAACATAGCAGGATAATTCAATCTGCTACGTTGGGGTCACTGTCGTAAAATTCTAAACCGGTTCCGTTGGTCAGCGTATCGTTTACGCGTAGCAGGTGTGCCAAATGGAAATCTATCGATGGGGGGTTCTACTTGTCCTACCTGGCCGTACGTGGTACATCGGGTTTCCTGTTGGAGTGGCAGCCCTGGAAACGTATCCGCTCTAGCGAAGAACACCTCGCGGTTTCAGATAATGCAGCCGAGCAGCGAGGTAGCGTGCCCTAAGCTCGTTAGAGTTACACGGCCAACGCTAAAGGCGGCAGGAGCACAGGATGCGGACTTGTCAACACTCAACGGACCGAATTCGCTAACGTGCTGAACCTAGTCGGACGCCTCGAGCACAAGCCGCAATCTAATCATGGTTCGCCGCATTCGCATCCCCTATTTTGCTGGAACCTGCGGAATACCTTGTACCGGTTATTCCTTTCGCGTTTTATCGCCGACGGTTATCCGGTCGAGCATTGAAAACGTCGGTCGGATCGAATCCAATCGGTGGATTGTTGCGATCCTCTCGCTACGTACGTTGATGCGGTTTCGGTATTGCTGCTGTGATTCTCCTTGGTTGATGTTGTAACTGGACTGTCGGTAGCGACGATTAAGGTGCTCAGGATCTATAATTATTGGGATCTGATGAAATTTTATTGGGACAGGTTTTGGAATCATGATCAAAATATTTGAAGGTCTTGATTAGTGGTGCGTGATACCACTGCATATTGTTAATTTTAAATTATAAAATTCGATGGTAATTTTGTGAGATTATGACTTTTGTTGGTAATGATGATTAAAACTTTAAAGATTCATAATTAGCACAATGATCAAAATCCTGTTAACAGAATTTGGTGGAATAATTAATTGAATCCGGTGGTAATCTCTTTTGTAGTTAATTAGTCTTTGGATTATTGTTAATCGAGTAACTGCACAACAGCGATTCTTTGAACATTAAAACAAAACAT
Source organism: Stelis phaeoptera (assembly GCA_943735885.1). Classification (NCBI taxonomy): domain Eukaryota; kingdom Metazoa; phylum Arthropoda; class Insecta; order Hymenoptera; family Megachilidae; genus Stelis; species Stelis phaeoptera. Next base: position 3,024,659 of record OX030939.1, on the reverse strand, counting down.
TCTCTACCTGTGTTCCTATTCTAAATTTAAATTTTGTAGAAATCTTCTGTTTATTATTAACACGAAATATTCTACTTATATTGATAATTACTAATAAAACAATGTTGGCTTTTACTGCGTGAAAGTATCTGTATATTCACTTAATTATCTCAGCGTATTAAAGCACGATCGCTTAAGCAGAAAAAACATAGGAATATCTGAAGTACGTTCAGGTAGTAAAAAATCAACTATATCACATCAAAATATAATTTAACCGACTTCGAAAAGAATTTTTTTTTTTAATTACTCGACTCCAGTTCTAATTCGTACAGCTCACTTAACATGGCAATTCTTTGCTATAAATATATTTTCTTCTATTTTAATCATAATCTCTATATTTTGCATAAAAAAATGCCAATAAAGTGAACCAACAATAAGTATGAACAGGTATATTTACATGTTTATAATCATGAACGTATTCGGTTAACGTGCTACACTTTCCACATCGAGCTCAGAGGAATGATGCACCCTGGGCGTACGTACCGGTGGCCGCGTCATCTATAGATGATCATCTGGTCGAGTCGCGGTAGTATCTAGGAGGCGATCAACCACCACTATAGCTAGTAGATGAAGGCGGAGTCTACCCCCGTAGTAACATAGCATTAGGTAAGCTTTTCGTTTTATTGATTTTTCGAAAAAGCGCTTGCGCGGCCGGAGTTGCCCTCCGCACTATCGCCTACGAGCTGCACCGTGCTCGTGAAAAGCGGTTCTACTCCCCTCTTTCCTACTCGAAGAGTCCTATCCGGTTGCGCAGCGCTCTCTTCTTCCTTCTCCCCTTCCTCCCTCTTCTTCTTCCCGCCAAGCACCTACAATTTTTGAATTGCGCCAGAAAAAAGTATGAAAAACTTTCGACAATTCTCATTTATTTTTTTCTTCACTCCTTCTGAACACGTAACATTTCTCTTTTTAAAGAGAAGATTCTTTCCTAACTGTACCTTCAATATATGCTATGAGGTTCTTGTCTGTATTGAAGATGGTTATTATTGATTACACAATTTCCATTCGAATTTAAGAATTCTATAAATCAGTGACTGGGTTCCATTGTATCTAAGTTGAACGATTATTTGAAGGAAGAAAATAGTCATGTTTAATAAAAATAACTTTGACAAGTGTTGCATAAAACTATTGTGAATAAGAAGCAGGTGACGTGATTTCGAGCTTTCATGTTTCAAAAACATTCGCCACGAAATAATCAGGTTGCTGGGAAAAAGAGCACGGGAGGAAAGGGGAAACCGACAGTGATACACAGAGATTGAACGAGCACGCCGTCCACGCAAGTAAATACTGAATTAACGAAAGTAGGATACATTATGGGGAAGGAGATAGAGAGAACTAGCAACGCTATTGGGCGAAGCAGACGAAGATCCATCCAGCGGGTTGAAGCAGCGAAAATGAAGGCTTAGCCGCCGGCAACAAACATTCATTATTACTCGACGCAAACCCTGTCCGTTCTCCTCCAGCCCCGTCATCCCACCCGGTCATTCTCTTCTTCGTCCTGTCTCTGTTCCTCTTATTTCGTCATCGCGTATTGCTGGTTGCCCGGTCGTCGAGTGGGCGTGCTGCTATTGGTCGACACGGGCTGCTGTGTTTTCCGAAATCATCGCCTCTCGCGCGCGTACCTATACACGGCCGGCGCCACGCATAACCGTTGCGTACGTATGTGTGCGGCCACCTACGATGAGTATGCATAAGGTGTGCTCCATCCACGGACAGGGGACCAACACATTTGGGATTCGGTCTCAGCCACACTGACACGCTCCCACGCATGCACCCCGTCCCGTCCTGGCTCGTAGTTTGCCGTCGTCATCAATCATCGAATGCCACCAGCAGCGCTGACATTTTCCGCAAAAAGCACACGCACGCGAGCAGGCGGCCAACGAACGCACACCGTGTTCACTTTGTGTCGCCAAGCCAGGACGAGTTGCGACTCGTCCCTCCTGCGAGGAGTCCTCTTCTCCATCTTCCGTGATAGCGCGAACAAGCCGTCCATGCTCGTGGAACGACCACACGCAAACACGCGCGATACGTACACCGATACCAGGTACTCTACTGGGACACATCTTAAGCCGGACATTATTTTCGTCAGCTTTTTGGGGATTTTTTTTTTATCACGGACACGTCGGACGAAAGAACCGGACCGATGGTTGCCGCGTCGCGTAAAAACGCAGTACTGAATCCGCGGCCTGGCCACGGGCACACAGGGGTACGCCGTGGCAACGTATGATTGGCAACAATCGGCACTCTGATCGAACGTTTGTTTCAGAACACATATGCATTCGTCTCGCTCTCTTCGCCGTCCGTGGCTGTTCGTTCTCTCCCTCTCAATCACCCTCTCGTTTCCACCTTCCATTTCTTCCGTCTCTTTCTGCGAGCCTCGTACTCGCGTTTGCTCGCCCCCTACCCTTCCCCCTGGTCTCTCTCGACCATTTTTCCTGTCCTCGGCTCTCTTTCGCGTCGCGCTGCTGTTTCTCTTTCAGAATCACCCCCTTGCTCACACCGGTCGCACCTCTTTCCTTCTCTTCATCCCCATTCCCTGCTCTTCGTCGAACCACCGCGATAGTCAGTCTTCGCTACGTGCATCCCCTCGTTTCCACGCCGTCGCTCTGTCTCCCTTTTACCGAACAATCTCCGTTCTTTTTTCCTTACTCGGCTTGAATAGCCACTCGGCCCCGTCTCTCTTTTAGGCGGATTCTCTTCCGCCAATGTTCATATATCGTGACAGGTTGGTATGCAGTCACGTACATCATACGCGAACCCGTGTACGCCTGTGCGTGCACGTGCACGACACAACAGCGTCTCGATGCCTCGATACGTGTGTACGTTCATGCAGCGTCCTTCTCTGGCATCCCTCTTGGGAGTGCATACACAAGGTAACGTAGCTTGTGCGACTGGTTCCGGTACGCGTGTACGATGGAAATGCGAAAAAATGGGCGGATGTATATTGTTGACCGATGTCAGTGTGCCGGGACGTCCACGTGTGCACATTGTGCCATCCCATGTATCAGGCGTGCGCACGCGTGTTGTACGCACACTAGGTCAGTGGAGGAGTTTCCCTCCTTTCTTTGTGTTTTCTTTTCGTATCGGTCACAGTTAAAATATGCCCCGTCGATTTTTTATTGGATGCTTCCGAACCACTCGCTTTGATGCTGCCGCGTTTGCTTATTGACGCGACATCCTGACCGTCACGGATACAAGGTCTTGAATGAACTTTCGTAGAAAGGAAAGTGATCTCGTTGTTGTTGGCAGCTTTTGTTTTTATTCGGATTAAATGTGGTACAGTTTATTTCACGAGGAAACTGATGTTCTTTTTGGCCAATTTTACGGTAACTTCAAGGCCGTCGACGATGTAGTATATGGACAAATCGATTGTTACCCTGAGGCTTATCTTCGAGGCAAATTGTAGCTCTTAGAACTTTCTAACCATCTTATGACTCTGGATTAAATTTTCTGTACAGTGTATATAATGCGTATAATATGAAAAATTATGAATTTGTAATTCAGCTGATGCTTCATCTGGTTCACACAAGTGTTAACACGTTGACTGCCACAGTGAAAACGGACGTGTGTAGTCAGACACGATAAAATCCTAATTATTAAGGGTGCAGTCGATTAATTTTTCAAATTTAACCTTTCAATTCGATAGCTAGCATTATTAGCTTAATGTTAACGCTATCCGTGGTTTATTTAATCATTTCTTTTGGTAATTATTTGATATTAAAACATTTCGGGTGCCGGTCACCAGTGACCCCCGTGGCAGCCAACGTGTTAATTGTAATATCAAATGTTTTTCAAATCATAAGAAAATTATATCTTTAAATTAGGTCTGTTACGAAAAGCCCAAATCTGAAATTTATGCGTCTATTTTAACTATTCAACAATTTTACAAGTAAAGCTTTTTTTTAATCATGTCACAGAAAAGAATTTTTTATCAAAAAGATTCGTTTTTTTTTTTAAATATTTTTTAACAAATTAATATCGTCCTGAAATGATAATCGACGGTGGCGACCCTTACGAAATCGTCACGAATTATTTGAAGCCACCCCATGTGTGCCGGGGTAAGTCAGTTTCCTTGTGGAAAACAGTCGGTAATGGTGGTCCAGCAAGGGGTCGAATTGAACGACCTACGTTTTCGTGGTCATCGGAAAACGAGATTTATCGCGGCCACGAATCTATTGGATTTTAAACGTTTAATTGCCGGATTGTAACTGGCCGCGGTTGGTATCCTCGATCGAGTCATGTAACTCGGTTAAAATATTGGGTGTTGACGGAGATAAGAGTGGCTAAAATAACCCTGGGTTAGATCTTTTCCCGGAAACGGTCGTCCTATTAAAGTTTCGGTGTCGAGATAAACCGCACGTCGATTATGAAATCGTTCAACATCGTTCCGTTGGCCGAGCGTTCCACGGCAAACGCTTTTTTTTTCCTGATGAGGTTATCGAAAACCGTCGAGTCAGCCGCCGAGGGCCATCATCATCAAATTTCGCTTCTCCCACATTTTATGATTATGCGTCGTGGTCAGTGCATTAGCATCGTTGGTGATCGTTGAAATAGCGATTCGAGCAACGACGGCCATGTTTTGATCGTGCCATCGACGATTTGACGAGTCGATAAAAATAAAGGAAAAAAGAACGCTGGTCGAGGGCGCAGACAGGAAACGCATCGATTGGAGGAAATAGAGATCTTTCCACCTTATTGCTTCGACGCGATACGGTCCCGGAGGAAGACCTTTCAACCGTTATTTTGTTTCTGTTTTCGTTTTTTTCCTTCCTTTTGTTTCATTTTTTTTTTACCGTCTCTGTTTATGGTCTCGTCAATGGGCAGTGCAAATTTCAGCAACCCTCGAATGTCACGTGTTGTCGCTTTCACTGCTGAAATTGAACATTTCATGAATTGCTGTTACAAAAAAAGAGGACTGCTGGTTTAAATTTCTTATTCAGACGATTAAAACGTGGGAATGATTTATCGGAAGCAAATTAAAGAATAAAAGGGTGGATATGGCTACAAAAGAATTTTAGAGTTTCCCACTAAATAAACAAATCAAATAATCTGCATTACGAAACAATTCACTCAACTAAAATACTTTTACAATATTTTGTTCAATATTCAAAATTCATTGTGTGGACAAAATTTCAGGAGGATGTCATAACAGTTGTTTGTTTTCAATTATAGACAATTTTATGTAGAGAAAAATTTAGAAAAAGTTGTTCATCATAAATTCTTCTCTTAAATATTTACCTTTTGCATTATCGATCGATTCGTTAAATTACTTGTACGTTTTAACTGAGCTTTCGTCATTAGGGGTCTAAACAGAGAATTCTAAGCCTCGGTTATGGCGTGGATCCAATGAGCTCTTCCCCGCGAAATGGGCACTCAGCCATCTCGCTATATGCCCCATAAAGTCGCACGGAAGATCATCTCTTAGGATGAAACGACGCGTGGGTAAACCGTAAAATGTTAGGACGTAAAATTGTCTCCCTTTTTTCCTCCGTTCAGAGGCCACCATCTCGTGGCCACCAGATTTTCAACGTTGAATGGGATCCGCGAGAACCCACGGTCTGGCCAAATCGTTCTTTTGCTACTGTAGGAATGCCGCGGGACCTTAATGTTCTCACTTCTCATTCGGCGCCACCGGAAAATCCTCGGCGTTTTGTGGAGCCCCCGCTTCACAGGAAAGTGGCGCAAAGTAATCGCGAAATGTGTACACCATTTTTACTTTCGCTATTTTAATTGTGAATAGGGACAGTTACGTTTTCACGTGGCCGTGAGGCAGTAGAATACACGAAGGTTCTAATGATTGTTGATTGTAAAGCAAGGGGCTCTTGTTGGTATATTTTTGTTATATACATTTGATAATAATATCACAAATTAATATTCTAGTGGACGATGTAATTTCTTAACAACGTTGAAACTTGATTATCTTCATTATCCAATTCAAGGGGACAAAGTGATTTGTGAGTAAGAAGAAACGCTAATTGTTGAAATCATTATAACTGCATCCTGTCTATTTATTTTTCACATGTTCAAGTTACATTTATACAGTTTTATCAACACAATAGAAATATATCATTGATATACAGTACTGTGCAAAAGTTTCAGGCCGCTTATAGTTGAAATATGAGCACAGAGTTAGGTTGTGCATATATGTATATTTTATTATACAGTGTATAAATTATAAAATGTAATTTTGTTATAAATTTGGTAACCTCAATATTTTGTGTGGCCTCCTTTTGCCTTAATTAGCGCATCAATTATTTTTATACAGCTTTCGTATAATTTATTAATCATTTCCATTGGAATTCTTTGCCATTCTGTTTGTGTCACCTCAAACAGATCATCTAGATCTTTCGGTTGACTTTTTCTTCGTGCTCTGTCCAAATGATCCCAAAGATGTTCAATAATATTTTGATCCGGACTTTGACGTGGCCAGCTCATAACTTTCAATGTTTCTTTATCTTCCAAATCTGTCAAATAACTTTGTATGTTTGGGATCATTATGAAAATCCATAGCAATACAGAGATTTGTTCAAGTATAAAAGAAAATTCATTCATTGGCCTAAGACAATTTTGCACAGTACTGTATATATTTTTGAAGAATATATTATAAGTGAATTAAGGGCGATCCAGAAGATTTTTTTGTATGGGAGCAGGGGGGGGGGGGTTGAAGTATATAATATCTAAAATTTGTTTATTATTTATTTTACTTTCAATTTCTTCTTAATTATGCAGTCCACCTAACTTTCATTACTTCAACCGTGTTATGGGAAAATAATAATAATCATAAGTTTATTAATATAAACTCAACAATCATTAACATTCGCTAGAACTACCGACGATTAACGTACCCTTCTTTTTAAGTGGAAAATAAAATAGAAAATTAAATACATAGGGGTCAACGTACATTTCGATAAAAACGATTTGATAAATTTAGTAATTTAAAATAAGAAATATAAAGCAGATCATTTTGATTCTTTTGATAGATAAAGTGCTTTTGGTAGATAAAGTGCTAAGAGTTAAATAGAGTTTTTAGAATTTTCACGATCTAAGGACGGTTCTGGCTACGTTATTTCCTTTATTCGATCGATTTAACTCATTTGATCACGTGTCACAGTTATTCGCACAATTTCGCGCGCCGCATGATCCCATTGCTAATCGATTTCCCCGATGTAGTCGCGTGCGACACAGAATTGCACTTTTTAGATCGGGTGTCGCGCGTACCCGCGAACGTTATTCTGTTTTTTTTTTGTCTTGTCATGTCGGTCGGAACAAAAAAAAAAACAGAGAAAAAAGCTGATGTCGATGATAGACGCGAAATCCCGACACTTTCTGAAATTACTGGGAAAAAAAAATTGTTCAGAATTGTTTCAGCTAACAATGCTCGAACGAAACCTAGCCCCGACCGTCATTGGTTCTCGATATTTCAACATCGGCCCTCGAGCATTGGAAGGACACAATCCTCGCGCCTGATTAAACAGCACGCTAATTCGGCAAACTCATACATCCTGAAGCGAACGCACGGTAAACTGACATCGTGTAAACAGGACACCCGTTGAATCCTACGAAAATATTGATTAGCGGCGGAGTTTCGCGGATATGCCTACGATTCCTTTGTACGTGTGACAAATACACGCCGGTCCCGCCTATTTAGGATCGTTTCCTAGATTAATCGAAAATTCGTGCCGGGGCTGAGCAAGCGGTGGGCAACTACACGGGTCGACGGGCTGATACCGATTGACGGTGAAAATTTTCGATTGCAAAAGAGGTGGCCCGGCTCGAATTGACGGCGCTTTGATCAGCTGATGTATTGGTTGAAATTTAAGATCACATCTGGCCTCGGTTGTAAAAGCTTTTCGTATAGGCTGTTTTAGGTGGCTTCATTTTGCGCGATTACGTTCCCCATCCATTCGAAATCATTTCGGTATCATTAACGACTGATTTGGTATTAAAGTAAATTTTCAAACAAATTAGCCGGGGAATATGGAAGTAATAGTAGATTGGTTCGATGATACCGTTTTATATGTGCTGCGTGGTTGTACAGTACCTCGAATTTGGATTAAAGCTTTGTTGTAATCCGTTACGATTGAAGAATGTTTTTTAAGGGTTCTTGCGCGTTGAGTGGAATCGCTTTATTGGAGGCTTTTCATTTGAATGGAACAACTGTATTAAACTTTATTGAAATAACCTGACGAGGATAATAATATTCTTTGATGGAATCTGTATCTATAGAAATTCAGGTACAATGTAGGGAATATATAATACGAGATGTGATTGTTTCAAGATTTCAAGAACTTTCATGAATTTTACAAAAAGCATGTAAAAGTTGATCCTCACTTTTGTAAAGATACCGTATAACATACAATACAAAACGTTAAGCTGTACTAGCTATAAAACAATCCTAATTACTCAGTCGTACAATAAAATAGAAATCATATTATTATTCATAAAAAAAAAAAATGAAATATTAAAATATGCCAACGATTACTCTTCAAAGCGTAGTTTGAAAATTCGAAAAGCAGATGACACACAATGCTCGTGTTCAGATAGAAACTTGATTTCGAATTTGAGGTTCTTTTGCAATTCGATTCGACCGTGCTAGTACGTGGAAACAAAAATTTAAAGCGTAATTCACACGCAAAGTCGCGTTGCTGTAACGTTGGCAATCATAATCGTTATTCAACTTGATTTGGTCATTTGGTCTACAATAATTATCTGATGTGATTACTTGACGCCATGCCTATCCATTGACAAAGCGGAACTTTACGCGCGTTCCATCTTCTGTTCACGTGCACGAGAATTTCGACACTCCGTCCCTGTCCGTTGCACACCCCTCTGTCCCCGTTCTCTCCTTTCCTTCGTCGCATGTGTGTGTGTGTGTATACGTCGATACGGTACTTTAGGAATGTTGACAGCAAAAGAACAAAATACTAACCGATTTTTTCAAGGTACAAAGCGATGCCAGGAACGACAGAACTGTGCAGGAACAAACGGTTGTTTGTAATTTGTAATTTTGAAGCTTCGCGACATAGTTGTTTTAAGCTGAAATTTTTACTCTTCTGTTACCGTTAAACTTGTCAAACTTCCCACGTGCTCAAGTCTGTGCAAATATTTGCTATCGCTTGCTTACACAGCATGGGCTTTGTTGGTGGAAGCAATGAGTAATTTTCTGCGAAAGTATTATCATACCTTCCTAATGTCGAAAGTTTAATAAAGCTGTCGTCCATATAAAAACAAAAGAACAGTTTAAGCCTTGAAATTTAGATCGTAGCTGCTTCGGTTCATCATCAAAGGGTTAAATGAACTCTAGCCGGGTCGGCGGTAAACATTTTCGAAAAAGAATCGTGTCACTCGTTAAGAATTTGTTGAAGTCGGCAACCTGGTGAACCTTTTTCCTGTGTAACGTCAAAGTGAAATTTGCTCGTCCCATTTCGAAAGTCCTCGCGTATGTAGATACTGACGTGAGCCCTGACTCTTCTCTCTTTTTTACCGACTGCTCGCCACTTTCTACATACATGTTTGAGCAAACTACAAACTGGCCCGGACATTCTGTGGGAACGCTCCAACGTGTTCAACGTGGACGTTCTTCAGCTTTGACTTTCGCATGGGAATGTTTTTTATTTCCATGTTACGCGCAAGAACGCGGTGCCTAGTCGGGGTATAGGGGAAAAAGAGTCACCGCAACGCGAACAGTCGTAACGCTCTTGTTATGCAAAATAGTCCCTGCAAGCTTCCTGCCGGTGTGTTCTGCAAATTAAAAATTGCAATTCCCTATTCATTATGGGGCCGGGCTAAATGCGCGTATTTAATGGCCAGGAAAAAATGGTATTCGGTCGGTCAGAATAATTTAACAGGCGCGACGCTTGTCGAGGAAGAAGCCTGAGAGGGTTGAAACACGCGATCCCGCTTGAAAGCGTATCGATACGCGCCCCGTACTCCGTGACCTACAAGTGGCGAGTTGCCGATGTATCAATGGACGAAACAGAGGGCTTCGGATCGTTCATCCCTCAATACGCTCCTTTTCCACGCTCGGCTCGCCCTCTTCGTGGAGGGTGCGCGAGCGGACGGTCCGGTTCCGGTGCGCGGGAGAAAAATTCCATCGTGACACACCGAAATATCCCACGAATTCTGTCTCGCTCTGGGGAGAAACGTCATTTTTCCTTTGGTCGTGTCGAAGGGTGGATGGTGGTAGGTGGTAAGGGTGGAGAATCGAAGTAAACCAGAAAGGACGAGGGAGGACGGACACGCGCAGAGGAAAGGGCGAGAGAAACGGCGGAGAAAGGGAAGACGGTGAGAAGAGAGTGGAACGCGTTGTAATCGTTGGAGAAAGAGGGCAAGAGTTGTGGGAGTGAAACACATCAACGAACAGAATAGGAGAAGGTGAATCTAAAGAGGTAAGATACGCGAAGTGACAAGCGTAACGGAGGAATGCACAAATAAAAAGGAGAAGGCAAAAGAAGCGTAGAAAAGTAGAAGAGTTGAAAACGGCGGGAAAAAGAAATAGATATGTACATAAACGATAGGAAATGAAAAACAGGGATCAAAAGACAATCACACGAGAAGCGAATGAAAGGAGGAGCACGACAGGAGACAAGAGCGAGAAGAAGCTAGAGAGGCTTAAGAGAGCCGGAGAATGATAGGAGGGACGACGAATTAGAGTTGTTTCCCCCTGGCGGAGAGAGCAGTGGTGGTTTCCTCCGAATTCGGTCGAAACAGGGACGACTCGGTTTTCCCTGGCGCCTGTATTCGTGATACGTAACCTAGCATAATACCAACGCGGACGGAGTCGCGTCGGCCGTGTCGGTAGCCGCGTCGGTGTCAGCAGGCGATGGGGGTGTGCGGCAGGCGTTGTCGTGGACAGGGGTGCCGGTCGGCCGACGCTAGGCCAGGCTACGTCTCTCATTGATTACGAGAGAAAGAGGGAAAATTCCGGCCGTTGCGTGCTTGGAAAGGTGGTTGTAGGCGTGGCAACGCGTCGACGTTACTGCGCCTTATTCGTTGAAAACTTCGCGCAAAAGCACCGCCCTCGCGCGCGCGGTTACAGGATCCTCAAACACGTGTGCGTACCTCCAGCTGGCTTTTTCGAGAACCTCGTCTATCGTACGTGCGGCTCGTGTGCGTACGTATTGGAGGAAAGAAGAACAGCCAGGATGGATACCACCCAACGGCACCCTCTCGTGCACGTCGCTACCCTTCTCTGCCGCCAGCTTTTCCACCCCTTGCCATCGAGTTTCTCTTCGTCGACGGCGGCGGCGCCATCATTCCCCGCCAATTTTTTTTCAGATCCTGGTTCCCTCTATACGGCCGGCTTTCGAAACTTCGCTTTCTTTCTCTGTTTCACCTTCGTCGTGGCTCTTTTTCTTTCTTCCTCCATTTTCCCTGTTTCCGTCTGGCCCGCGTGTTCGCCGTTCAGGTTCGCTGCCTTCTGGAGGATAAAACGGAAACAGAGAAGGGATTCGTTTACGTGAAAGCAAGATAGAGGGCATAAGAGGGCGCAATAAAGAGGGAAGAACCCTCGAACGGCACGATAAACGACGAGAGGAGTCTCCGCGACGAGACGCGGGGTCGATTTCCGCTGGTGGGAGTTCTTTTTTTCGTTAGAAATAGAGGGACGAACGGTGGGTCGAAGGGGGTTGGAGGTGGCTATGGCATCGTGTCGTCTCTGCCTTTGCACGGTTTTTCTTTTTGCCACTCTGCAATTGACGACTCTATTACTTCTGCGAAAGGGAACCACGCTGCGAGAGAAAGAGACGAAGAACGTTAGGAGAGGGGGGATCAGGGAGATAAAGCGGCTTCGTCTTGTTGGTAACTGAGGACAGGGGTGAATGTCGAGGATAGAGTGAAATATTCTTCTTTCTTGTAAACGAGGAACTCTATGCACAGAATACTATTGTTGGTTCTCCAGGTGTTTCGTTTGATCGATTACACGAACGTTGTCATAATAAATGGCATTATACTTTTTTTATTCGATCCAATTACATTTTCTTAAACGGAATTTGAAAATCTGCTTTGTAACACCGAAATAAGTTTATTTATAGCGGAGCAGATGATACCTAATAATTTTTTATCGATTCATTAGGTACACTCCGTGGCATTCTGTCAAGAATTCATCAAATTTAAGTTTTCAAAATAGCCACGTATAAAAATGTATACTGTGCACATGAATAAGAGACTTATGATCCAAATATTTGGTCCCAGTAGATCCCTTAATCCCAGTTTACCGTATTGATTATTATCTCACGTCTGTTCCATCTAATACTGGCCATAAGATGGTCCGTTGTTTATCTGAGACAAACTTAACCAAGACCTAAATCAAGACTTCATAAAGTCCATCATCTTGGCGGCAAGCTCGCACGTGGTCCGGTTCCGGAGAACGCGTGCGCATATTGACACGCGCGGATCGAACACACTGACACAATCCATCAGACGACCGAACCAATACGATGGAATTCGACAAGCACGATCACGTGTTCGGGACCATCGACGGTGTTTAGCAACCAGTCGTAACTTCAGCCGTGGTTGACTCACACATCGAATGACGGTTCATTTTAATCCGTAATTAATTTGACTCTTGTCTTTTCGTGTTATAGGAAAAATCCTAACACACTTTTCAACATCATTAAAATTCTAATTTATTGAAAAAAGTGGATTGTGCCAGATATGGTATGAACAAACTTGTACAGAATAGAACAAGGGTCTTATTCACCCTTTCGTGAATAAGACAGATGTGGTCATAATTTGTCTGTTCGTTTAGTGGGACAAGATAGACAAATTCGTCGAAATTTCAAAATTCCTGTTGCTGAAGACTGTTCTACAGGATATGGCAAGCAAATTTGCAGTAATACATCGATATAATTGGAAATGTGTCTCTAAGTATCCCTCAAAGTTTCTAAATGTTCATAAAAGGGTTAAGGAAGGAAATAGTACATATGATTTTATTTTCCTAGCAATATGTACCGTATACACTATTACCTTTTCATTCTTAACACGGGTAACAAAGTACCTCTGCATTGATACTTTGACTACCGTGCCACTCAAATCTGGGTAATATGAATTTTTGCATAGATTTGCAATTTACTTCAGTAGAAATCAAAACAAAATATCTGAAAGAGGACCGAATATCGTGACACAAATTTTCGCGAAGAATAATCGCGAAAAATATTCAATACGTAACATCTATTTAACTTCAATTTAAGAATAACTTGGAAAAATAAAACGATACGATAGCATCTTTGTATAAACATAAAGAGCTTAACGAAAAATTAAGTTTTCTATGCCCATTCCTATATAATAAGAAACACATCAAAATTAACATTGTGGTATACTATGCAGGCTAAAAAACCATCAACATTTGTGCAAATGCATCTGAACTTTCGGTATAGATCAAAACGACCGGGCATTCGGAGTCCGGTGTCCGAGGGTTAATAAGTGGTCGCGGTTTCTCTGGTCCGTTCGTACTTGGAGCAATGAAAATTAGTCTCCTTACAAAAAGCACGGCGAAAGGGAGATTTTCCAGGGGAGCCAGGGGAACGAGACAGCCGGTATACGAGGTTAGGTTGGGTGGTATGAAGCAAACGAAATGAAAAAGTTACGGGACGAGGCGGGAAATCGAGCAACGTAAATACGGAGCACGTTGCTATGCGCCGTAAGCATCCCGACCTTTTTACAAAGGGTGGTCCGAAAGTACGGTACGTGTTGGGCTGGCCAACTAAAAAGGAACGAATGAATAAATTAGCCTCGGTCCACCGCGGTGACGACGATGGTGGTAGCGAAGGAAGAGAAGAGAAAGAAAGGTCGGCCGGACCGTGACCATCGTGGACCCTCGCCATTTTGGAGAACGACCAGCCCGCTACTGGGAGAAGAACGAATGTGGAGAACGGTTTTTTCTGTCCGTTTGTTGAATTTTACCTAGGTCGTCCATGTTTTAATCGTTTTTACGTATCTTCTGTGGAATTATTACGCGCGTACCCATCGTACCGGGGCCCCGTTTAATTTCCGGTGAGTCAACCGTACTGGAACGCAGGGCAGTTCGCTAGAATCTTGAGATTAATTTGGAAATCGTGTGGATTTTAGGTCGGGTATCGTTGGTCATTTTCAATGGAAATTATCGAGTATCGCGTTGGTCGTGTTTCGGTAGAACGATTTATTTTTCATCGAATCGGTGCAGTTCTTGTACGTCTTCCAACTAGAACTGAATATACTATGTGTATGCAAAAGTTGTAGTAGCTTATGTACAAAGTATGATCGAATTATCAAATCATTTACCTATTTTCTGTAAGTTGAGTACTAATAGTTCAATAATGCAAGAAGGCAGGGATTTGTTTGAATTCAAAATAATTATACTGGAATGTTGATAGAAGATATGAATTGTTGTATGTATTTGATACCCTAAGGCAGCGGTTTCCAACCTGGGAGGCGCCAAGATTTTTTAATAAAATATTAATTTTCACTCTCCACATAATCCTCAAGATTTGATAAACTTTGTGTCAATAAACAACAACAACCCTCGCATTCAATTTTGATGCGATAAATGTAGTTGGTTTAAATGATTAAAATGAATGTAATAAAAAATAAATACACATGAACGTATATATTATAGCAAAACCTTGTTATTATTCTGTTAATAGTAGTTTTCAGTTGTTGTTTTTTTTTTTTAATAATGTTTTTATCATTTAAAACATGTCTATATTATTATATCTATTAAAAAAATAAAAGGTAGGGAGGTGTAAATATTTTTTTATTCTTTGATTCTGTCAAAAACTGTGCGAAAACTAAAATTCAGTAGTAAGAGTCAAGCACTGTCACAGTGGAAGTGGATCTGTGTAGTCAGACATACCGAAACTGTAATCATTAAAGGTACAAATAGTTTTCAATTCGCAGACATATATTAAAACCATCCAATAAAAATGTAAATATTTGACAAAATTAAATGTATTTTGTAACAAAATGAATAAACTTAAAATCCAGCTTTTGTTGTTGGGCGACTATCAAGTCTTCATTCCAAAATGTCGCTATTGAACCTCGATACTTTGTTTACAATTGATAGCTCCAGTATAGAATTTAAATTTTGTTAGAACGATCTGTTGGAAATTTTTCTTTGAATCGACGCGAGTTTCATGTGTTTCGTGAATCACGAAATTCGCATAAGCATTCCGGGCGAATAGCAGATGAATATCCGTAATCTTCACGTTCCTGTGGACTGTTAAATATTACCGGTTCGGTCGCCAGTAATGGCTCATCGCGAATTCGAAATGGTAAATAGCAATAATTAAATCGGAAGTCGAGCGAATTCTGCACGTTGCGCCGATGAATTCGACATAATCGCCGACAGATTAACCAATAGCGTCGCTAATCACTGCCGGGCACGGCAAGCTCGGGTTTAGTTGCGTTCTAGTAATAAATCGTACCCTTTGCGTGTAAACATCGATTATAAACTTCATACTTCTTTCCAGCCGATTATAGATCCAGGAAATAATACGGATGGACAAAATTTTGACAATTTCAAAACGAATGAGTGACACTGATTTCGATTACTCGATTTTGAATTGCTAATTGCTATGATACACAATTTCAGTTATGTTTCTATACGTGAGAATCATTTCTCTTTTTCATTCAGTTGTAAGCATATAGTTTATATTTTTTAATTTAGTAAATAATATTTTTAACTACAAAGTTATTTTGTATATTTGCATATTTAAGGCAAATATATCAGAAGAATTGTTTGTTTCGATATGTATTTACCGTAGCACAATAATTCATTATTTCAATGTAATTTTATACAAATTCTACGAAGGATTTAATAATTACCGTCACTTTGTAGATCATAATTTTATTCTAATAAAGAATGAAGCTGTATTCTCATTTGCTTATCGAGTGAATTGTTTGTTCCAAGGATTCAAATAATACTATTGCAACAATATTTGGAAGTAATTAGCAATTTTTGAAAATAATTTATACAATGTTACAATTGATAAGGATTAAATTATTTGAATTAAAATTACTTTGAATATATTAGTAAATAGGTTTACGTTTAACAGTCTATACGTCAAAAGAAATTATATAGCTTTCAATTGACGAAATTAAGTGACTTTGACTATTAACGTAATAGAAATAAATCTTACTTGTAGCAATGTTTCGTATCAAATTCTAATTAAGTATTTAATTTTACTAATTTATTTCTTAAAAAAAAAAAAGAAATATTACTTAAATCAAAATCAACGCACTTGTTATTCAATGGTACTAGTATCTATTTGAAAAATCGATAAATAGTAACAAATAATATATTATATTAATTACTGTTAAGTTCGGTACTTATTTCTGCTAATTTATCTCCTACAACGAAAGTTTTCAACCTATGCGAACTTGCAGTACTTGTTGCTCAGTAGCATAATAAAGTAATCAATTTAAAATGATAAAATATACAATACGTGGCAAAAAGGTAGCGGAATTCGATTGTTTGGAATTAAACCGATATCGGTTGACTTACGATCATCAATTACAAAAATGAACCTCGTACACGAGGCGCGTCACGTACAAGCCGCGTTACATAAAGTAATTATAAAACTGTTGGTTATTAATATAATCGATTGGTAGCCGGACTCCATTAAATAATTGTGTAGAATTGCAGCTGTGATGCGATTAAGGCTGTCACGCCGTATAAGCTGGTCGCCGATAAATAACGATAATTACATAATGGAAACAATTAACCGAGTCCAAAGTACAATATGCTAACCTTCGAGCAGTTCACAGCATTCCCTTTTTTTTTTTTCTTTTTTCATCGTGAGCAAAGTCAAAGTACCGTATCAGTGATGGCAATTGGTCGTGGAGGGGCAATTGCAGCGGTGGTAGCCAGAGGGGGGTGAAAGGGAGAGGAGAAGAAGGCTTTCGTTTAATATCCAATTTCCGAGACGTCAATCCTTTAACAAATTACTGGTCATCTCTACCGTGCTTCAACACGAAGTTCATCTCATTTCCCGTCTTTTCCACACACTGGAGATGAAACATGTGCGTGTCTGTTGCGTGCACGCGTGTTGAAAATTTCGTGATACCGATTCGCTCGACGATGGAACATTTTATATCTCCTGACATAAATATATGGATGTACAAAATGAAGGGTTACTTTAAGTGGCTATGATTTCTAGAATAAATCAGATGGCAAGATTCTTTCTTTAAATTATTTGAATTGTCTTATTTGCTTTTTTAGTTATATTAATTGGCAATAAATATTATTTTGAGTTATTACAGGTTCTATGTGAACGTCTGTTTCATATTTTTTTAATGATGGTTTTTGGACGGTAATATATCGACTTTTTCATAGTATTTTGTGGAAAACAAATTTTACTTTTACGTATTTATTGTACTGTCTCTCCAAGGATACCTGAGAATCAAATTTTCGTTTTGGGTTAAATATGTCTTCTGTTACAGACAGTTTTCTTCACTCAATATTATATATTTATTTATTTAGAAAAACACTAGGTTAGATTAGCATTTATTTTTCTTTTATAAGAATTTCATAAAGTATTTTTTTTTTTCCAGAAGATTATAATATAAGAAATAAAATCTGATTTCATAATACCGTTATTGATCGATTTGATCTGACAATTCATTCATCATTTTTATCTACATTTGTAATCTATTAGTTTCATCGTGAATCGATTCTATTTAAATATTGTGTTATGGTCAGAAGCGAAAAGTTGAGTCAGTCGATATCGATCAAGTATAATTCTTTATCATCCTCAAACTCAATTAACCCTTTCACCTAGAAAACCGAAAGTCTACTTAAATCGTTCGCAGATTGACACGATGCACACCGAGGGTTGACGTTTTGTCGGTTTGGAGCCAGCCGATGAAAATTGCTTACTTAATGGAGGCTGGCTTTGCCTTTATGCACTCCCTTCGGTCCGGTCAAAATGATTTAATAAATCATTAATGCAAAATCGATATTATAATAACCATGAGCGATGGATGCTTTTCGTTTAATATAATTTCTTTCCGTATAATTATCCGTTCGGTTGTATCGATCGTTCTCTGTTGATCTTTTTCCTTTCCTTTTACTCATCAGTAAAACTTCAGATAATTGGCAGTTTTGTAATCAAAGATCCCCTTTGTGTGTTTCTAGAATACTTTTCTTTCGTCTTACTATCAGATCTATAAGAAAAGTTTAGGTTATATGTTTGTCAAGTCAAACTGTGGAAAAAAATGATATTCGAATGGCTGTAGACTCGCTCGTCTTCCATCCACCATTAACGCTTACCGCATCACCATCGCCACCACCATCGCTACGTACAACCCTTTTGCTCGCTTTCACCCTCTCCCTTTGTCTCTGTGACCCTTTTCGCCCTTTCTTCCCGCCTATTTTCTCGTCCCTTGCAATCTGGTCTCATATTGCGGATAGGAAATTCTATCTATCCGTTCTTCTCGTGGAAATAACAACTGTTAATTCTTGGACTGTAGACCGCCTAGACCAGAGGTGGGGAACGTGCGGTTTCGAGGCCACATGCTTATTAAAATTGAAAGATTAAATTTTAATAAATAAAAATACCAACAGTGAAATATAAAAATTATAGTGGCCTCTGATGGTAAAAAGGTTCCCCACCTCTGGTCTAGACAGTCAAAACCTAAATTTAATTCTTTACTCGAGTTAATTTCTATTTTCCAAATTTTCTACCATTATTTTGAATATTATATTTTGTATATTTAACTTTATTCGAAATATTATAATTGTCTTACGTGAGGATTACGAGCGTTCTAACCTAAGCTCGAGTGGCTCAAGCCGAATTGTATAGTAACTGATGAATTCGTACATAATTTTCATAATTAATGCCCTATGTTATGGACTAAAGATTTATAACAAATATTCTACAGGAGGAGCTTATTACTTATTCGGCTTTAAATAAATACTATTTTCCGCATGTGCTGTGTTAAACTTATTGTTACAAGTGCTTCGCCTACAAAGGATTAACCCTTTCCAGCATAGTAAGTCATACATATTACAATTTAAGTCTTTATTTATTTCTTGACACGTAAGTTTGTTTATGATTGTTATATACCATATATTATAACGGTTTTAATAACATTACAAAGTCTTTATTACTTTTTCTATAAATAGTAGTCCTTTCTAAAACAAAAAGCCACGTGGAAAGAAGCTACAATTTTCCTACAGTGAAACGATGACAAATGAATTTTAATTATGGCGAGGCAGTTATTACATTTGTTCAGATACTTTGCCGAAGTTTTTTATATGCGTGGTAATTTCATTACACGGTGAGGATCGTTAACGAACGCTTAATTATTGAGTTTTGAAATTTCAGTAGCTTGAAAGGAATGCTAGAATAGTTTTTAGACCGTGTGCTGGCGTGTTTGCATATGTATTTTGTTATATTTTCTTCCATCACAATTTACAGCTATCTGGAAGTTTGTACAGCTACCCTTTCAGTACTACGGTCAAACAAAAACTCTCTTTGAACAGCTTAATAAAAAAAATTCTAGTGAAGTGCTTTGATATTTTGTTCCTATTAATTTTCACACGAAGTTGTCATCAACACTTCACTGAGTAAACTATTAAGATTTAAATATTATTCGTTATTTAATAGTATGGGATACTATAGGACCTCGTCGCAACTGGCTTTCTATACATGGATTGTTATTAAAAAATTCTTCTTTCATTAACTCGTTCCAATAATAATCAATTAAATTCATAGATGGATATAAGATTTGGTGGATCAATAAGTTGATCCTCGACGATTGCTTCTAACATTTCGTTCTCATATTTATTTACAGAATAGACCTCCATGCTTTTGATGTGAAAAATCTAAGATATTCTACATGTCGCCTAACGATACTGGAACAACAGTAAATCAAATGCCTCAATCTCTCAAGCTCTGAAACCGCAAACATCTCGAGAGAGCTTCCGTGGTGTGGTGCAACGATGGTACCGAGCAGGAGAATAAGGAGACCAGACAGGCCGAACGCAAGGGCAGGTCAGACTGTCCGCAAACAAAAAGAAAAAAAAAGGAAGGAATTGTAGGAAGGTTAGATTAATGGCTGAGAAATGCAAATTGTCCGGTAACCCCTAGAGCGTACGGCTGGTCCTACGGTAGGTGGATAACGGCGTCTCATCCGCTTACCAACCAGCAAAAACCCCTTAGAAATATATCGTAGGTCATTTCCCTTGCTAAACTCGAGGAAAAAAAATTGCCGCCGAACCCCTGGAGCCGAGCGTGCTACATCCAACGTACCCATGCCACTGGACCACCACCTATCCACCCACCCCCCTCGACACGTAGCACCCTTCCAACCTCCCCCCCTTCCCACCAACGGTTCCAGCAACCACCCGGCCGACCAACATAGCGTCCAGAAAGCAAACCAACCGACCACTGCCGCTCGGCGCCTTTTTCGCGGCGTTGGAACACGCGCCTCCGCGGAGTAGAAGCGCGGAATATATGTATGCGGGCCACGGAACAGAAAAATGGCCGCGAATTTGTTTTGCAAGGGAGCGAACAGCGACGGAGGAACGGAGGGACGAGCAGGAACGATTCGAGCGAGCAGAGGGGAGACGGACAAGCGTAGGGTGGAGGATTCAGGGCGAGAATCCGACACGTGTGTGAGAAATTCGTATCGCACGAGCCGTGTCGATTGGGCCGACTAATCGGGTATAGTTTATTTTTGCGGCAGGATTACCCGTGCTCGATTTATCGACTATATTCGATTGATTATACAAATCTCTCGTTCGTGCTGGACGTTTCGGGTTCGGAGCTGCGGATCGTTTCTTCGTTGTTTTATTGTTGCTCCACTGATCGACTAACATGATTATCATCGACGACCTACATCGTAAATTTAATAAATTTGATTGATCCACTCTTGTGTAAGTAATTGGGTATCTGGGAATTATTTTCTATATTTTTATTCAACGACGATACGTATTGTCCAACGTAGTACTTTTTCGTTTGATTGAATAGTAACAAACTGATGATTTTAATTACACGTATCTAGGGGTTTATATTGAAGGGATATAAGTTAGAGGTAAAACTGAAAATTATGTATATTTTGAGTAATGTTTAGTTAAGTAGATTTATGTTTAATAAGAAACGTTCGTTTCTTTCTTTAGACGGTCTGTAATATAGGTCGTACGTATCGAAAGGATTAAAAGACGATTTCGATTCAATAATAATAAAATTCTCGAGGATAATAGTTGCGTAATGAGAGCAATTAAAATTCCATGGCGATCAATTTGGCACGTTTCAGTTGTTGTATCGGTAGCGACCACGTTCGGATTATAAGTGGATTCACGATGGACGAGTGTTTATGCTTGTATCAATTCATTCTGGAAATTAATTGATAGACTTGGCCGATTTTCTTCGTGGTCGATTGCTCGATACTCAATTTTAACCATTTACCGCGGCGGTGTCAAATTTATACACGAACATGGACCACTAAATATTGTTTTAGGAAAGTGGCCCGCACACGAGAAAAGGTCCCTCTGAAATTCTTTTGCCAGCAAAAATGGTCTTTTATGTACATTGGAAAATTACTCGTACAGATTTTATATTTATCCTTCGGTGAATTTATAAAAATAAAAACAAGATATATTAGTTCGAAGCACCACTTTATCGAATGTTGCAATAGAACTTAAAAGAATAATATTTATGTTATTTTTTGCGATAGTAAACAAATTTTCGGCTACATTAAATTGAATATTTATTCAAATACTGGTACAAATCTATTTTTGCAATTTCTTATAAAACTTGCAAAGAAAAATTCTAAATTACCTTTTTCATATAGCCGTATAAACGCTGTAAATTATTTTTTTAATAATTTTCATTTGACTTTTCAAAGTCTATAAACTCTCTAAATTCGTCATATAGTTAAAACTGACACCCAAATTCTACATAATATTGAAAGAAAATCGCAGACAATTCATTTTTTAACCGACTTCGAAACCGACTTACTCAATTCGACATGTATATTAATTTTTTATATTTTTTTTAATGTATGTTCGCCGATTACGCCGAGATGGATGGACCAATCGGAATCAAACCTTTTGCATCTTGTACGGTATGACTCCCAGTTGGTCTCGTAAAATAAAATTTTTGCAGTTCATCACCGCTTGCTCCGATTTCGTCCGTGTTGTGTATGGTCATCGATTACTCCAAGATGGATTGACCAATCGGGACGAAACCTTTTGCATCTTGTACAGTATGACGTTAATAATGCGTGTGATAGATATTTATGATAATATTCTATTGTTAGAAGCAATTGAAAGTCAGAAACTACGTTAAACTGCATAAGAAACGCGTATTAAAATTACTAAAAGTTCAAAGGGCTGCCAACAAAGTCCTGTTTCGAATTTCGGTATAAAGTTAGATTTGTAAGAAAGTAGAAACCTTCCACTTTAATTCGCTTTTTGATTTACGTCGATATCTTTATCCGTTCCTGAGATATCGTCGTGTGAAGACAAACGTAATTTTTGTAGAAATTTGCTGCCGCCTCACGCTTGGACCCAGACAGCGAGTGTCTAGCGTAGCGGTCACGTGGTCATTGTTTACGTCTAACCCTTTACTATTCCTGGAAATGCGCCGTACGAATTTCCTAGAAAAAAGTCTGCGGCCCATTCGGGATTACCCTCGTACGCGCCGGCCGCTATACAAACTTTGAAGCCCTATATCTCAGGAACTAATTAAGATATCGCGTTGCAACAAATTGCGTTATTATGTACGCACTTTCCTCTATCTTCTGAGCTACCTACCGCGTAAAATTTAGGCATGTTTTTTTATATTTATTGCTAGGAATTTCGCCGCCGTTGAATGTTTCGCGTTGACCTGTGGGATCGTTAATGCGTCAAGTGTTTCCTGTTAATTTAGATTGAAATAACATTAGTTGATAGGAAAAGTAATATACAAACTTGAAGATTATATTTTTCGGTTCGGTAACGTGGTGACATATGTTGGCGGAAGTTGAATATCCATAAAACTGCTGTGCTGTGAATTTTTCAAAACTACGAAAATATTTAATGCTTGAAATATTATTGACCAGTTGAATTTTAATATATATCGGTATATTTCTGTATATATTAATACATGTGACACGAAGGATTCGGTAATATGTTAACCGGACATTGATTCTCGTCGAGTATTTCTTCTGCCCACGAACGAGACGTCGATACTTAATATTTACAAGAATACAAAAGCTTACAAAACATCGACTACTATACAACAAACTCTCGTCTAAATCGTTTTCACCCTCCTCCCTTTCTCTACATATCGAAAAAAAATTTTTGGAAAAAAAATACAACCGACTTCGGAATGCCCTAAAAAGGACGAAATAATTTTAATTTATATTTCGAAGACGGCGCAAAAATTGTGAAAATATGTAAAAGGATTAAAGTATCTTGACAATTTCCAATGTAGAAAATTGTTAATTTTGCGCCGTCTCCGAAATATAAATTAAAATTATTTCGTCCTTTTTAGGGCATTCCAAAGTCGGTTGTATTTTTTTTCCAAAAATTTTTTTTTCTGACAATTACCAGCAATTGTGTTTAAACGCAGTGTTTTAATATATGTGTTACATGAAAAATAAGTTAAAATTTGATTCGTGCCATATAAACAGGTTAAACAGGGGTTGAAAATTTTATAAGAGGAAATCTAATCGTTTCGTTTCGTTGATTTTCTCTTTACACGATGTTATGCGGAATTATGGAATACAGTATGGTGTACCGTTCAGCGAAGCCAGGATTTTGGATTATAAACTGCCATGAAAAAGGAAGCACAGTTTTTCGTGGCAAATGAAACGTAGAAATGATTAAATCTGCTCTCCTGCAAGAATTAAAGTTTTCAATTTTCTACATTCTATGGACTGTATGAATATACATTTATTCGTCGTTTTTAAAGCATACAGAAGGTTTTTCATCAGAAATATTGAAATCTGAACTTTTCCCGCGCGTAGCTCTTTTTCGAAATAAATCATTAATTTTAGGGATTATAGAAAGAAACTTTCAGCATTAATGATTATTGGTTTGGTTTATCCATTCTTCGACGATTAATTTATGTATTGGTATTAATGAATGTTGTAATTCAATTTTTGTATCGAATAAAACAAATAATATATTAATAATAACCCTGACAATAATATAATCAGTATAATAGTTCAAAGATAACTCTAATAAATATAAAAGTTAAAGAATTATTTGTGCTACGTAAAACATTTCTATTCTGCATCTATAAGCATAGAAAAAATTGTTGAATTAAATTATTATCACACATTCTAATAAATAAAGTAAGAAATTGAAAGCTGAAGCTTGATAATTAATTATTCACATCATTGATAATTAAAGTTTCAACATGTTTTATTACACACGGCTATTTCCACAGTGGTAACTAAGGTGTTGAGGTGTGTAATTTAAATGCAATACATATGTTTTTGATATTCAATATACGGAGTTTTATTTTGACTTCTGTACATATTTGCGTAAATATTTCACGTTTTGCTTAACTTTTAATAATTAATTATTCATTGGTGTCAAGAAATTGGCAGTATTCTAATGAATAAATGACTAACGAGAAAAAGTTTCTTGATCAATTTTAATATTCTTTACTTTGCAGTTCGAAAATGTAATTCAATTAGAGAAATTATAGCCAAGGTTAGAACAGTGCTAGAAACACTATGTAAATACCAAAATATTTTTTATATTTGAGACAACGAATTACAATACAATTCTTTACATAATAATGATGACAAAATTGACTATTTTCAAATATATAAACAAACGCTTTTATCGATATTTAAACGAAAAGTATTATTATTATCATCGAATAATTTTGTGTGAATGAATTATTAACTCAACGCAAATTATTTCAATCGTTTACATATTATACAGCACGATCGAGTGACTTAAAACAAATTAAAATGATTTTTCTAATTATACATTGTGGTCGATTAATTTTTAAACGAATTGTTGACTTATTACAAAGAAACTACATTGTTTTAAACGCTCTTTAAGATCGAGTATCGTCAATACGAATTGTTAACTTTTTCACAATTATATATAATAATTTTCGGTGTACATCATAATTGAATATCTTCGAAATGAATTAATACAATTGTTTCAATTATATATATCAAGATCGTATATTTAAGACAAATTATTAACCCTTTGAAAGTAAATATATTTTCTTACACTTTGTAGACAAGCTAGATCGTATTTAATTCTTTTACCATTTTAAACTTCCAAAAAATCTAGAAGAATTCTGAAATATTTATCGAAATATTTACCATATTTTTTAATCCCTTGTTACATCAGATGTTGAATATTTTTAACAGTAAAAATAGAAATTTGTAAGAAGATTAGCATCAATGATCCAGGTTACCTATGAAGAGTTAACTTAGCACAAATTATTACGATTGAGACTTTGGATGGTAGAAAGGCATATTCATTTATTTGTATTCTTTTTGCAAATATTTGTTTCAATACATCAAATTAATCATAAATCAAAATTTTATGATTTTCATTCATCAAATGTTCATAGTATCCTATGTCAAACGAATTAGATGTTGAGTTATTTTGAAAAGCATTAAATTAAGGATAAAAGAAACTCACGTTTTTGTTATGAAAGATCGTAAAGCCAAAAGAAGTATCGTAATTAAAGGATAATTTTGCTTACGAATTCTTAAAAAAACGAACAGGTTGTTGATTGTGCGAGTTTCAACGAATTCGTATTGGAACAAAGATCTTTCTTTTTGAATTTTTCGATACAGTGTTTTAATTTAATATCTTTCTTTCATCCAAAGTCTCAGTTGCTCCAATTACACGTCAATAAGCATACCAGAATTACTCATTTCTTCAAATTATGAGGCATCATCCCTAAATTTTTAAATTAAGCACATATCAACGCATGTTTATTTATTTATTTTGTTTATCTAACCAAGCTTTTAAACTTCATCCGCACTTATCGATTCTAACAAATAATGACACATGAAAAATTTAACAAGTTTAAACTTTGACAGTCGGAACTGTGTATTCATAATTTTGAATCGTAATTTTTATCCCATCATTTTTTACTTTATTTTCTATTTACCGTGTTACGTAGTAATACTAAATTGAAAATGAGTAATTTCGTGGCATACACATAATTTTTGATGTATACAGAAACCTAAAATCGCAAAGTTTATTAATTTTATAAAATGTGCGGTCTCTGTATCGGGAGCGGAGACCGCGAGACCGATTTTCCTGGCGTCAACCTGTGGCATTCTTTCGCAGGACCGTCGACACAAATTCATTCCTCTCGATATAGTTTGGCTGTATTGCATCAATCGCATCGGTTGTTACACGAGCCCGGGATGGCCGGTTTGTTCGTTTTGTTTCTTTTACGCTTGTACACGCGCGTCATGGCAGGACGAGGTTCGCGCATGCACGCGAAGCGGACCAAATGCCGGCACGCTTCGTCCAATCAACAAAAGCCGGCCACGCGTTCACCGGGGGTGGTCCGTTTTCGTATAATAATGAAAAAAGTACTGTCACGGTGCTTTACAGTTAGCTGACTTCTTAATCCCTTTTAATAACCACGAAAACATTTTCTCGAGCTTCTTGTTACTCTTCCACGACGAATCGTCACTGATTCGCGCGCGATCATCCATTGTTTGTTGCAGAATTTTTCATTTCAAACCCTTTGACACCTGAAATATTGAAGTGAGCTTGAGACTATTTGTATTGTTATTCGTGGATTTCAATTGACGAATCTACGCATTATATTCGTATTAAACAGGTAAAAATTTAAGAATGTATGCATTGAGCTTTGAGTAATGTTACATTTTGAAAAATAACGAGGTTAAACTGTGATGTATTATAAAGTGCAATTGAAATATTAATGAAAGGTATGGCTTGACGTAGAGATCTTTACAAAAATGTACGAAAATAAGGCATATTTATAAAACAGAAAATTTTCTGTTAACAAATTACCGGTGAAAAATTTCAGACCATTGTTTCCTATCATTTTGAATTATATTTTTATCAAATTTAATTCATCATACGGCACTTTATTTTATTTTAAAACAGAGTAAACACGAACTGTATTAAATATACACCTTTCGAAATTTGCATTTAAATATTTGGCATGGCGATACGGTTTTATTATAAAATAATAAAATATCTGACAGTCACAGTGAAATTAATCTTCATAGGACGGTGTTCTGAAACTTATATGAAAAACTGTAAATTTTGAGCTGTAAATTTATTTAAGGAAATGGACAAATAGAAACGTTAGGAAGACAGTTGCTTTTATTTTGTAAAGGACGAAGTAAATTCATTCTCTTTTCTTCATTATAGTCAGAAGAAAGAAAATGAAGATTTGAAATTTATTCATGAAATTATGCCAGAAGAATATGTTGTGGTGTACATATGTAACCTGTATGGTCTTGCAAAAACTAATTATCTTGTATGAATGATTAAAAAAAATTGAAATGTAGTCCAATTAATGTATTCGTAAGAAACGGATGTTAGCATCGTCAGAAATGAAATATTTTAAGAATTAGTAAAAAGGGAGTGCTTTATTTTTGCCATTTTCAAAATTTATGAAACTATTTAATTTTAACGGGACATATTATTTGAAACTTATTTTCAGACATACGTAAAATACAAAGTTTCAGTAAATTGTAATTATTGTATTTCAAGGATAAATACTGTTATACGGTTTCAAATCTTTCACCGATAAAATTCAGTAAAAAAAAAAACACTCACGTCTGTTTGAATCGCCAATCATTTGTAACCAATTACGTATCCGGTAGCGCAGCAACACCTAAAATCTAAGCGCAAAACAAACAAACAAAAATAGCAGCAGTCCATAACTGTTCGTCGAGTGGTTACAGAATCAATTAACGGGTACAATAAAACTCCATCAAACTCCGTGGGCTCCTTCATACGTCCGCGCACGTCATGGTCCCCCACGGTACACGAAATACTCCGGCAGGTACTCCAGGTCTCAATTAATCAAGACCGAGATTAAAGGATCGGCCTTGAGCAATTAAACGGAGGCGTGGCCCATACGGCGGTGGCTCGCAAAATTACATTTCCGCTTAATAGACCGAAGCAGCAGTATTTCGTAATTAACGCATTCCTTAATCCCGGCTAACTGCTAAATATTTCCTCGAGGTTGAAGCGTCCGCTTGTACCCGGAAGTTGCCGGTGTGTAACAGCACATTGCCTCTCGCGCCGACCACCTCGGTTCGGCGCTTAGGAACTCTCTCGCTGAAAGTTTCCCGCGTCGCGTACACGCTTCGCTACCTTGCACGTTAAATCTCCGTCCCGCTTTCTCGGGTAAGCGTAGCACGCTTAAAAAAATGGAGTCAACCAGGATGCAAGGGGGTTGCCGTGGGGGGTCATGGTATGAGAATAATGCGACGTTGGAAAGGGAGGTCGACTCGAAGAAGCGGGACGAAAGAGAGAGAGGGTCGTGTTGGAGAGGAAATGAAGAAAAAAGCTGGTAGCTAGGAGCGAGGTACACTTATTTTCATTCCCGCCACCTCAGTCGGAAGAGAGTCCTACGGGAGGACCAGGCAGCCTCATTTGTTACCCTTAATGTCCTGCAGCCAGCTTCTACGCCTGTTCCTCCCTCAGGCCGGATCTTATGGGGCCGTATAACGCGTCGCTCGTAACCGTGCTCTTCTCTTCACGAATAATTCACGAATTATGGGGAATTCTATCGGGACGAT
Organism: Stelis phaeoptera; assembly: GCA_943735885.1. Lineage (NCBI taxonomy): Eukaryota > Metazoa > Arthropoda > Insecta > Hymenoptera > Megachilidae > Stelis > Stelis phaeoptera. The sequence goes on along the minus strand of OX030939.1, from coordinate 2,995,931 downwards.
GGTGGCCGACTGTGATTTATGACGTGATCCTCGTAATGGAGGACGTATCGTTCCTTCGGCTGGCTGGCGATCGCTTGGAAATTGCCCTGACCCTTCCTTTTTTCTTTTCTTTTGCTCTTCTTCCACTCTTTCACCGTTGGATATCACTCTTCTGTTTCCTTGCGCTGGGCTATTATCGGCGATTCTAATGGTTTCGATGGGAAGTAGGTGCCGAGAGGTTCCAGTTGATCGATGGAGAACGTATCACACCTTTTTTATTCCTCTTCCATCGGAAATTATTCAATGTCTCTTTCTCCTCTTGGTCGTTTTCGAGTTTCAAGTCTATTTGCTATTGAACTTTCAGTTTCTACATCGAAGACGAAGAGAAGCAATTATATGACAGTTTTCTGTTTATTTCCTCTTTTCATATTTCTCGAGTTTAAAGCCTGTTTATTATTGATTCTTTTGGTTTTTAGGCTGAGGGCGTGAAATGATGATTAATTAAACATTATTGTTTCTTATTGATTGGAAAGACACTACGGGAGAAATATTAAATCGTTACTTTGTCCGAAATTATTCAATTCTTTTCACCTTTCGTATTTTTAGAATTTAGAATCTATTTGCTATACATTTCGTAGAGACAAGAGAAGTTAATTAACGATTTTTAATCAAACATTGTTGTTTCTTGTCAATCGAAATCAATCGTAAATGAAATATTGAAGCTTCAGATGATCATCATTAGCAATTCTTTTCACGAAACGTTAATTTTCGAATTTTCAAACGAGGAGTGTTAGCAATGAGAAACAAGGAGATCCCAGCCAATCGATCGATCGATCGTCTTTGGTAACGAAGAATGGAGTCGTTTAGAATTCAGCTGAGTACTTTGATCATCCGCAGTGTGAAACGTTGAAACTTCATCGAAACATCTAATTAACGACCGTTGAAAAACTTTGATCGTTACTTTTGCAATTAAACTTCCTCTACGAACCGGGACCGTTCATGTTATTTCAATTTTGCTTGCATGAAATTTAGGAAATCGACCGATCAAAACTTTTACGTAGATCCTAAATGGGGCAGGTAGTCCATTAATTTAGCGTTCATTTTCTCAGGAAAAGGGGTGGCACAACAATTAAACTCGATTAAGGTGGCCGCGTGTTACCGTGTAAGCGTCACGCCCCACAACGCAACGGAGCGAAATTTTAAGAAAAAATCAAAATTAAATATTTGTTGTAAATATATTTTATGTCAAATATTAATATGAATTATTAGAAAAAGGAATACAAAGTATCATGACGGTGTATTATGAATGTTTATATATTTTGTTCCTTTCGTGCAAAATTTTGAGTTCAGCTTTTTCTGAAATTCGAAATAAATGGAATGGATTCTTGCAAATAATAGCAAATTGATTTTTTTTTCCATATAAAATTCATTGAAAATGTATGTATTATTGATTTTTCTGATCATCTTCCTGAAGTTTCAGAACAAGGTCTCTTTTTGTTTTACATTAAATATTTGTTTATGTCTACATATTTTACAAATGCAAAGAATACTGTGATTATTATTTTTAATGTAATAAATATTAAAATTGATTCATTACATACTTTTTTTTGCCATTATTTTAATTGTTTGATGGAAAAAATTTAACTTTTAGAAATAATTAATTTTTTCCCCTCTAGATTTCACAATTCAAGATATCGATTGTTATAGAATTTTTTACGTTTAAGCACTCTGAACTATTTTCTCCCATTATGCCATTAGAGCCAGTTTCATACTCACTTTCTATCGTTCTAATTTCCCGTATTTTTTATTTTTATTTTTCATTGAACATCACTGCTACATAATCATCACCTGTTCCAATTACTCGTCGTTCAAATTTTTCATCTCGAGGATCGAAACATTGGCTTTTTAATAAAATACAGAATAGAACATCCGAAATATTTGTGACTCTACTATATAAATTTTTACATTATAATTTCTTACTGTATTTATATTTAAGCCATTATGTATAAACATTAAATCATGAATCTATCAAAAGTCTATAAGTAGCTTTAGATCATTCAGAAACGTAAAATTATAGAAGTTGTAAATCCTGTAAGAAGTTGTAATCCCACATTATAATTCAAAGAGTCAATAGTACTGGGTATTTTAAGTGCAAAGACTGTCACGTTGAAATTTTTTCCCTCGTGTCTTGGGATTCTGCCCTACTGCGGGGACGAAAAGGGACTGGTTTCGATAGAAACCTTCAGTCGCCATTCTTGCTCCAAATTCACCCTCTCATTGGCTCCCTCGTAATATAGGCTCGAGAACCCCAAAAGACTATAACTCGATCAATACGTTCTTGTCCGTGATGTCCTCTCTCGACTCCACTTTCTCTCTTAAAACCACCAATCCTATCCCTTCCCTCTATCTCCGCCAAAAGTGCCGATATTTTAAAAACTGTCGAAATAGGAGTTCCTCTGGAGGAAGTTACGGGCGTAATTAACGATTACCAATCAGCAGGCTTCCACTTCGTTTGGTCGAGAGGATGGCAGAGCTCGTGTACCGTTTCCATTGCTTCAAGCAGAAGGAAGAGAAAGAGCCGGACAACGTGCGGTCGTTCGCTAATATGAATGCCCTGTCACTAGCAGCGGCTTCTTGCCAAGAACGTACCCGTTTGCTAATATGTCCGCTTCACGGGAATATTTACGAGGGTGAAAAAAAAATATCGCCACGATTCCTCGTCGGTCTTGTCTTCGTCTCGTTCCTTCTCCTTCGTCGTCCTCAGATTCTCGAAACGGTGGCCCGTTCGATATTCACGGTGGCGTTGTTTCTTTTCCGAACTCTTTTATGGACCAAAAAATTCTTGGTTTGTTTTTGGTTGCTCTGTTCTTCATTTTGTAATACTTCCGCCAAGCGTCTGAAAAGAGAATAATCTGTCTCAGTATGAGCTTGTTTTTGTTAATTATTAACACGTTGGCTGCCACGGGGGTCAGCGGTGACCGGCACCCGAAATTTTTTACAATCAAATAATTATCAATAGAAATGATAAAATAAACCACGGATAGCATTAACATTAAGCTAATAATGCTAGCTATCGAATTGAAAAGTTAAATTTGAAAATTAGTTGAGTGTATTGTTAATAATTAGGATTCCAGCGTGTCTGACTATCCACGTCTGTTTTCACTGTGGCAGTCAATGTGTTAAGTGTATAAATTAAATCGGTGAAATTTGTATTTGTGTTTGTAACTTTTAACTGTTCAAAGTTAAAGCGATTAATATACATACGCAATATTTTGTGGTGAAACCTCTGATATAAACAAGGAATGAAATAAAAATGATATCAAGTTATTGAAAATGAATATGTTTTCTAATTAGAATTCTCAGATATATTTATAATTGGAATTTACAAAATTCAGAATAAAATTGATATTATTTTGATTACTATAATTGGAAATTCATCAAATGTATCAGTACCTTTGTAAATTAATTACTGCCTTCCGATCCTTCCATATTTATCAATGGATTAATTTATGTTGTAAAGAAGGTATTTCTTCGAATTTTGATTAGCATATTTTGATGAACATTTCATAATACTCATTTTGTACGATCTTCTTATTAAAAACATCATCTTCACGATCTACAATAAATCGTATATATATAGACACGAAGGTGTAGGTTTTGTTGAATCCTTTTAAATGAATTACTGTTTCGTTTGAATCGACAGAATTACAAACTGTAGATACGGTCTTATTCAGTATTCTCGTTAAAAGAAAAACGCTTTACAAATTTAAACACCATAGGCACGGGGAAACGCTTGATAAATACACGGCTTCGTTTTAGAACAGCCTTGTATGTCACGCTTCACTGGCGATGTTTGCACAAGGGGTAGTTAAGGTATTAAAATTTCAAATTTTCTCAAGCGAGGAGCAACAGGAAGCGTTAAAACTCCGCTTTTGTTTGTATCAACTTCTATTACGACAATTGGTATGACACTCAGCGTATCAACATGATGATCATTAATTTTTACGAATGAAAATTTCTTCGCTTTTCCACCTTCTTCGTTCCACAAACATCAGAATCGTTGAACGACGATTTGCACGATCTGTGAATCAATATTTACCAAAAGTGATTATTAATTACTAATTAACGTTAATGATTCGTTGTTTTAAAATTAAAGGAAAAGCGGTGCTTTTACCTTGTGATTGAGATAATTGCATCGAATAATATTGACTGAAAAATCATTGAATGCAAGTTCACAGTGATGAAGAATTAAAGAAAAGGATTAACCATCTGTACTTAAATTTGTTTTGCATCATATTCGTTTGTCTATTTTGAATTAATTTGATTATTGCTTCGTTACTTAAAATTTTTGTCTCTCTTTTATTCAATCATAGGTTATGCTGAATTCATATTACGAAATTCCTGCTAAAAGAAGCACCTACTTAAAAATTATTAACTTTGAAAATTTCTGAAATTGATTATTTATATTGAATCTCGATGATTTGTTTTAACTTTTTCCTGCAGTTACATTAAAAGTATAAAATTTTAGTAAATCGTTACAGTCGTTCGTTTCGTGAGTATGAAGTACCTATCCATAAAAGCCTGAAGAGGATCAGTAAATATAATAAAAATATAGCAAAAGAAATGAATAATTGAATTTATTTACTCGATTCAACATAACTGTTTATATTTAATTTAAATTTTCCAGCACATTTGCTAAAGATAAATAAAGGAATTTTAAACGTCGCTTTAAAATTCACGGTTACAGTAGAGGGTTAACAAATAATCCTGTTTCCTCTATTTCCATGTTTGTCTGAAAAAGAAAAGGTATAAAAACTAGAAAATATATACAAGATCTCTCATTGGCAGAATTGTGACTAAGTAACTATACATCCTCGTGACAGACAAATACATACTCGTTTGATAATGCCTGGATTCGTATTTTACGGCGGATATTAAGATTCTAATCGTTTTTAAAGTCTACCAGTGAATGTGACCTTTTACCATATTTTTTCCATTTCCTACACATAAATTACAGGTATTTCCCTGGCAGGCAACCTCGCCACGGGGGACTCCCTTCGATTTACCCATAAAAAGCAAAAAATACGCCAAAAGAAAAAAAGAAAGGAAAGAAAAAGAAAGAACGAGTCGCATTGTCGAAGCTTCGTTTCCCGAAAGCGGCTGGGCGTTCCTTTTTTTTTTTTTTTTTCATGTAAATTTTACCGCGCAGCGGAAGGAGGCCTAATTTTTTTCGCAAGGGCGGTTCCCGCCGCCATTTTGTGCGGCTGGAAGGGTCGCTCGGCAACCCCTGAATTTACTCTAATTACTTTCCCGGGATATTACGACCTCTGCAAAAATGTTATTGATAACAACGACTTGTCGACTCTGAATTACACCTCTCTCGCCTCCAACCCTCTAGCCTTTCTTTTCTTGATTACCTTTCAATCTGTTATTATTTTCCAATTTTCGCGGCCATTATCTTTTGATCAAAGATGACACGTCGTCTAACGAGATAATTTTCTTTCAATTCGATTTACTTTTTATCCGTTGAATATTTTGTACTCCGAACACGACGGACAGTTCTTTTTTTTCTGTTTTACACGCATGCTTTGGTGAAATTATTTAATCGCTATATTCTGCAAATCGTGCTGGATTTTCGTATCGAGGAACACTATTGAGAGCGTATCAAGAGATTTTCGATCGGAATCCATTGATGATCTGATCATTTATATCGTTGCCACGGTGTAGGCGGATAAAGGGTGTACTGCGGTCCTATAGCTTGTAACCGAATTGCGTTCAGACAATGAATGCATTCGTTATGCTTTTATTATTAACAACAGCCATACTATTTCCTGTGACGAGAAAAAATCGCAATGAAAAAATCATTCCAAAGGCGAAGTAGAATTTTTGCGATGTGATAAAATGTTTTCGAGTTAAAAAAGTCTGGAAAAATGTTTCACCGTTCTTGTAAATAAACATAGAATTTGTCTTCACTTTTTATGAAATTTAGCATAGTTGATAGACATTGTAAAAATTCGTTGTGTCATAAATTATTCAAAAATTTAAGTCCATCATTTACTTCCTTAAATTGTTATTTTATGGTATTTGACATTATTTTAAATTCGTGAAAATTACCAGATTTTCAAATTTGGTGATGGTTAATCGTTTGCTAATATTTTCAAGTAATTTACACTCAAATTTATCGAACAACTGTGGCAACTGTGGAAGCGACGGATACTCGCACTCCGGCGGATCGCCGCCATTGTACAGAATTTTCGTTATTCTTTAGCAGATATCTAGAAATCAAATCCACGGGCTTGTTCCTCTACAAAATTATAACAATGTTGGTGCTTCATAAAATACATGAAAACATTAATTGAAAATGACTATTTCTGTGGTTAAAGAAACGATATCGTACGTAATAAAAAAATCCAAAATTATATATTTTTTGAATGGTATCTTATTTCAAAACTCCAAAACTGTTAATTCAATCCGAAAGAATAACAAACCGATGTCTCCCATCTTTCACAAATCGTATCAAAAACTAGCAGTTTTATGTTTCTCACGCTGACCGTCGATATTCCACTTTATCGAAACGTTTTTGATTTTCAAAGTGTTCCAATTGAATTTCACGAGCCCGTGGCAGGATACAGAGAACAAAAAAAAAAAAAGGAAAACAAACACACGGAAAAAAACCGCGGAAAGGAAAAAAAAGAGCCATGATATTTTATCGCCAGATTAATACATACGATCCAAAAGGCCACACGTTGCGTTTATCCCGACAAATTGTATCGATCCATTGACCGATCGATCAGCTGTTAGTTGGCGAATTCAAGGCCCTAGGGTTTCGCGGATCTAGTAGAAATTGCCAGGAACTGAATACATCTTCATTAGGCCATTGATCGGTCCGTACATTAATATCGTCACACGTGCGCCGACCTGAACCACTTTGGCCACCCTGGTTGTCCGTGGATTCGATCGATCGGTTTCGAGTTTGGAAGTTTGGCATGCAGTTCGATGCACGTGGCCGCGAAAAATCGACCAGTGGTTACAATCGAGGAGCACTTTTGAATACGAACCTTTTTCGAAATGTAAATTCTCTAAGATATTAATTCCTTTGGTCTTTGCTCATTGTAACATTATCTTTGTCAAAGAAATGTATTAATAAAATTATGTGGTATTAAGGGGTATATAATTTTGTTTTTTAATTTTGAGGGGTTCATAATGTTTTTTTCAGTGGAGAATTTTAAAAAATTTTAAGATCAAATCTATTTTTCGTTTTTCTGATTGGAATTGCATAGTTTCTTTTATATAGAGACATTCTTTGGAGCATTCCGTGAAAAGAGATAACATTAAGGTACAATATAAGGTTTGATATTACAATATGGTACTTTTTTTATGGATCTTCAATATTGACGTTTCTTTATACTTTGAGAAACAATGGAAATAATTAAGATGGTTAAATTAAGTTTTAGTTCTTTCATATAACTGGGACTGATATTTCACTGTCACAACAGCTTTTACATTCGTTTTATTTTCGTTGATCAAAATTTGATTAGAAGTATATTATGTGAAACAATTAATGTATATTAATGTCCCATGCTTTTTACAAAATTCTTTTCTAATAAAATGTTCTGTATCGCAGGATTAATGTTTCTAAGCTCCATTTCTAACGTCAGACGTATACAAATAATTAAGATTATTTCAGACGCATTAATTACGAAGTAAAAATGACTGAAAATGAATTCTGGGAAAAGGAGGTTTCAAATTATTTTCGTGGTTCTACCAGCGAAAATAATTTTACCTTTGAATATCTCAAATGCGCTCCTATTTCAATAAGCTCCTTTATTTATCCTGAATCGAGAAGATTTTAAGAAATTAATTTTTGGAAAATACAAAATCGTCAATTAAAGCTGAAAAAATTGTGTATGTCGAAGCGTCATTTATAACGAGTAAAATTTCGCGAAAGTTTATACGGGAATTTTTCCATGGAACCAGGAAAATATCCACGTTTTTTTTGGACGCTCGTGAAGGGATCATAATTATTCATGATTTTTTAGCGACTCGATTCACCGAGAGACGAAGCTCTCCGAGGATTATTTATTCTTTATGTTTAGATGAATTCGTCGTTCTCCTTACGACCGAGTTTTTCTTATGAATCGGGATGGTATAATTTTCGAATTCATTAAAATGCAGCAACCAACGCCGACACGGTACAAGTACTGCATTCGCTGATTCGTTTAACTATCAACACGGTTTTAAAGAATTCATAGCAACCGACAAGGAAGACCCGATTATTAATTGCCTTCGTTAATTATTCGTTGTTGGTTATTAGTTTATTAATTATGGATCGATCGAAAGATGTGATCGAAATATGCTTTCTCAGAAAAAAAAAGGATAAATAATAAACATCTTTTTCAGTTTTTAGATCGAGTTATTTTATAAATGATGATAGTTCAATTAATGATATAGAATTATTCAGACATAATAACGTTAATAGTTATCGATCTTCTTAATGCTTATATTCTCAACTAATTCTTTAGTATTATTGAATAAAAAAAATAGTATAAAATTGATCATTGAATACCTGACCTTTTATACCTGAATTCTGTCACAGAGAGTCCGAATGATCTTTATTTATTTCGATTAAGAAATTTTGAATCCATGTCTAATTTTAGATATCTAATTTTTGTGAATAATTGTGTACAAAATATTTTACTTGCCGAATATTATACACCAATCGAAATTAGTATCTAAATTAATTATAAATAAAATATATGCAATCTCTCGTATAACAATTTCAAACATAAGTTTTCGAAAGTAATTCCTAATATCTTTAATAACACGTCACAAGGAAATTAATAGCTATAATTATCATTATTGTGACACTGAATGATTACAATAGTAATATTAATTTTTCATTAATTTCGTAAATGTTTCCAGTTGTTTACGAAAACACTTCATAGAAACGTTTGCATATTCCAAATATAATATCGCTCGTATGAGGATTAATTAATACCTTAATGGTCTATCGTTTAGATCATCTCTATGCAGTTACCAATTGAAATTTGAAAATTAGTTTACTTTGCAACAACAAATTAATGGAACCAATCAAATATCATATTATTGTGTGTTTTTAACCCTTTCGTTCTGGCTAGAAATATTACATTTTTAATTAAAAATTATGAAATCAAGTAGCATACTTCTAGGTATTCAAAAACTTTGGATTATTATATTTTTAGGCTCTTGATGACTTAGGAATATTATATTTTAGGAACTTATTTCAATGTGAAACGCATGTTATAAGAAATAATAATATTTAACATATAATAAAAATTTGTTCTGAAGATCAAAATATTTCAATGGTCCTTAATAATAATAATAATAAATATTGAAGAATTTTCGTGAAAAATGTATAATTAGTAAAATCAGTTAAATGTCTAGAAGCCATCTGTAGGCGCCAATAGTAACGAAACAATTATCACATGCATGTATCAAATTTTCTATTCGAGGATTACACACGTTCTTCGAACTGAAAGGGTTAAATATAAAAAATCATACAAAATTACAAAAGTGGGACATTTTAGCGACCGTCAAAGTGTTAAAATATTGTCAGTGAACCTTCAGCCGTTTCGGATCGTTGATAAATACACGAGCGTGTGTGTATGCAAAAGAACAAATGAAATCGACCTGTTACTACTAACTACGATGCTTGAATAAACGCCAGAGGCTGCGGTTAGTTCAAGTTAACTCGAAAATGGCATTGGTTCGCGAAATAAAAAAAATCAATAGTCGTACCAAAAAAGAAGTAATTGTTAAAATTAATTGTTGCCGATTCTTACACCTTTCGTTTTGACCCCAGTTAATTCTTTCACACTAGTTGTTCCTCGTCGCATGTCTGGTTAAAAAAGGAAAAAGAAACTGTGATACAACACGAGAGTTTTTTTTTAAACGAGGTCACTTGTTGATGATCAATTAACATTTTCGAAGCGAACTATTTCTGGTTTCTTTTTTTTTTTTTTTTCAAAAGTGTAGACGCTTTCCAGTGATAAATGAAACGTGACGTTTCCCTTGCTCGGTTTTTTTCCCTCCCTCGTTTAATTTCGGTCAGTATACCGGGAATTCGAGAACACAAAACGTCTGACTGCAAAAGGATCGAAAAAAGTTCCCGATCGATCGGACACGTGCGTGTCGAACATGTATCACGTGTGTAACGGGTTCAATTAATCCGAGCCATTGTTCGTAACCAGAGTTCTCCAATCAAATGGCATGGAGCTTGCACGTAAGAATGCATCGCCCAGTGTTCGCGTTAATTCAGAGACGACGATCAAAGCTGATACAAAAATTCTATTGTACATGTGGTCACGCGAACGAGGACACTTGTTATCAATTCGTTAAATTCAAAATTATAAGAATTATAAAACATAAGAAGACATTTATTAAGTTGGTAACTAAATTAATCGCAAAAGGATAAACAAAATTAACTTAAATATGGCAGGAGATTATTAATTTGAAGGGTGACTGTTTTGATTAAAAATTGTTATTTGTTAAAATTTGATCGATGGTATCGCGAACAAATATGGAAGTCGTGAATTTAGCTACCAACATAATTCATAAATCTATAGATAGGTATGTTGTCATAAAAAAAAGCATATGCTGTAAACCGTAGCGTAGCGAGGGGGGCAAGGGGGTCTTCCATGCCCCGGGCGCCAGTCGCAGAGGGGCGCCAAATGGTCTCCAAGACGAACAAGATTTTCGGGAAAATTTCAATTGTTATTTTGATCGATTTCTGGGAAATATATTTTAAATTAATAATCATTGTAACAATCAATCAAATATCTCCGTATACAAAACGTTCATTCTTTCTGAACATTTTATGTTTCTGGAGAGGGGAGGGAGGCGCCGATAAAGTGTTGTGCCCCGGGCACCAGTTATGTTCGCTATGCCAGTGGCTGTGAAGTGTTTTGTGGAGTAAAATTATAAAAAGATTTAATTTGTTTAGCCTTTAACCACTCAAAACGAAAGAATAGAAATGATAAAATTAAAGAAAATAGCTTTCATAAGTATTTATTTATTTATTTTTTCATTATCAGTTATGCAAAATGAAAGACGAAAAAGTAAAATAAAAAATATGCTTTTATATTTGTGTTTAAAATTCGAACGTTTGATATTACAAAGCGCCACAATTTCACTTTTATTAGTCTAGTTCACGAAATTGAGGTTCTGTTACCTTCGATCATTCAAAATGAAAGAAAACAAAAGACAAAATGAAGTAGAATGAAATTCCAAATGTTTGCAACCACAGCTTACCACGATTTCGCCTCAATCCATAATCACCGGCTCAGATAATAAAACCCAAAAAAGAAACAAAAAGAAAGAATAAAAGTACATAAACTAACATTCATAAGTTCTCATATTTTCAATTCAAATATTTGTAATCAAAGCGTGCCATGACTTAATTTCAATCTGCTGTTATTATTTAAATTTATAAAACTTAACTCTTCTTATCTCCAACCATTTAAAATATAAAAAAAAAAAATTGAACCAAAGAGACTAATAATACGAAGGATTGAAAAGCAGTGTACTCCACCTCCGTGCAATCAAATTCGTGTCCCTCCGCGACCGATTGCCCTCCAACGGCTTCGAAGACGACGAGAGTGAAACCAACCCAGCCCCGTGATAATCGATATTCGAAAAACAGAAAAATTGTGGAAGAATAAGAGAGAAGAGGAAGAATAATCGGTTCGTACTCGAGAAACAACGCATTGTCCTCGGCGGGAGTATTCATTACGGGAAGTACCGGAACCGTTTATACTGCATCGGCTCATAATACATATTATTGTAATCATACGATCGGTTGGTTATCTGAACCAGGGTTGTCACGAACATCGATCCATTGTTCGTGGAGACTCGATTTCTCTGAGGAGAAATGGGCGGACACCTGTTTACGAAACAGCACGTCAGCGGGTCGGTGTCGATCTTGAAAAGCAGCCGTGGAATTTCTCGTTAATCGTCCAATTATTCGGAACAATGCCGGCCAAGGATTCAATCCGACGAGTTTTTCATTCGAGCCTCCCTCTCTGCGCTGGCCTTGTACGACTTCGGAGACTTAAGCCGCGTACACACCGGATTCGCAAAACCCTCGCGAATGTTCTGCCAGAAACTTGTCGGCCCGGTTAAAGAGTGAAGTCAACTATCGATGATTATCGATTGCTTTTTGTAATTCAATTTTTTTTTTACGACTTCTATTCATTTGAATAACAGCTGCAAATATGCAGTTAACGTACGATTTAGGGCGGTCCCATGAATTATTTATTCCTTTATTAATTAAATAATAATTATAATTGGATACTATATTAAATACTAATTATACTTATCACTTAATTAGAGGAAATCAAGGTTTTGTAGCGATATTAAATTTAATATATTTTTTAGATAAAAAGTCTCATTTTCTAGTAGTCTAAAGTTAACTTAAGAATAACTGGTATTTAAAGCATTCTTTTATCCTTAAATTTTTTATTACGATAAGAAATCCGAGGTATCCTATTTTATCCTATGTTTTAATATTTTTTAAGATAAATATAAAATCACAGTCAAAGAAATAGAATTGCGATGCTTTATTGTTCGGATAGTATGAACGTGTTACCAGAAGAAGTATTAATAGTTTTTTTTTTAACAATGAAAACTATCGATAATAACCGATATTGCTTCAGCCTTAACCCTGACGATGAGTCGGTTGACGGGGGATGGCAATTTATGTTTATTTTCGTCGAATGGAATTACTCGCGAACCGATGCGTGTAAATGGGTCGAAGCTGGTGTTTTCACGAAAGCTTTGCAAAACTCGTTTTCACGTCTGTACTCGGCTTAGACTTTATCGTGGATTCCAGCTGTGAGAGAAGAAACTTTACTCATATTTACTTTGATTGTTCGTTTCCTTCGCTCCCGTTTTCTTTCCAAGAGGAATGTTATGTTTGCTGGTGAAATTTTAAGCCGGAAACGAGATTTCCTTAACCCACGAAGCCGGGTAAGTCGGTTGTGAAATATGTGAGAATCTTGATACCTTTCCCGACACCTCGTAACCAGGAAGAAAATTTGTTAAGCGGTTCCGGGGGCGTTAGAGCAAACATGACTTAAAAAAGTAAGATGAAGGTTACAAGAAAAGCGGAAGCTCCGAGTTATTCTAGCAAGAAAAAGGAAGAACTGGTGTAAATACCTTTCTCCAATTCTTTTTCGTGGTTTAACTTTTTTTCTACGGGGGAAAAAGCACGTGGAGAAAAACTGAGGTACATTTATAGAACTACCTTTCATCAACGGGAATTTACTTAAGTGGGTTTGAAACTTTAGAGCGATCAATTGGGCACCAGTAATTCGTCCTAAATCAATTCCTTTATCTTTTTTTAAGTTAGGTACTAACTGTCGAATAATATAAAGTGTGGTTTTTAAGACAGTGATTAAGCGCAAGATTTTCTATTATTTCTTGGCACTTTTAGACCGGGGCTGGATGGGGAAAAATCAAATTTAGAATAATTCATTTTTGTAACTCAACTCTATTTTTTAGTGTCACAGAACTAATTACCAAATGTTGAATAATATTACAAATTACGATTTAAATATTTGTCAACTTTAGAATTTTACTTCCGGAGGACAACTTAATGTTTCAAGACAGGAATTAAACAAAAGATTTCATCTTATTTGTTTAAGACAATGATTAAATTAAAAAACCTGTTCAGTCCGTGGCACTTTTGAAAGGCTCAAAAAGTGACCAATTTTGTATTCAATTTCAACATTGACTATCTTGTCAAGGCTCAACCTTAAGTCACCAACACTAAAGCTATAACAAAGTAATTACAACGATCAGAGAATTGTTTCCCTTTTTATGGACACGAAAGGGAAATGAAATTGAATTCAAAGGGGAGGGATGACTGGGAGATACCGCACGGTTTGGCGCGTTGTCCGCGGCCGCGTTCGGAGGATTCTCTCTGATCCGCGCTCCTTCGTTTCGAAGCCGGAAAAAAAGAGAAACCGAGCCATTAGCGTAAAATAGAAACGGGCGACAGAAAAACCCCAAAAGACCAGCTAAAGGGAAATCGTGGTAGCCGGTTAATCCTTGAGGAGACCGTTCGCGGGGCGTATCGTGCTGTTCTCCGAGAGGATTCGTTCCCAGGAGGGCTGGAACGACGGTACAGGGCTGTGCTGCGGCGCATAATAAGCATTATCCCTGCCGTTATAATCGCACGATCGGCCGCTTATCCAGGCCAGGCCTGTACGGCATGGCAGAGCCGCCCTTTGTTTGCGGAGACTTGCTTTTTCCGAGTGAAACAACGAAAACGTCTAACCGGAGCTGAACAGAGACAGAGAAACGAAAGGGATCGCGGGAGCAACGAGGGTGTGCGCAGGGGGAAAGAATTCGAGGGCGAGGAACATCATCGTCCACCCTATCGGTTGTCTCTCTTCTTTTGCTTGTCGTTTCTCTCTGTTCGCGCACCCTCCCCCTTTTGCACGGAGAAACGAAAACGACGACGAATGCTAAACGATCCCTCAACCTCAGGCCAACCCTCGGCAACCCTCTTGTCCTCGTGTTTCTCCACATTGTACGGCTTCGCTGATAGGGTAGTGCTCCGGGGGGTGCTCCACGTTCATGCGAGCCTCGTGGAAGATGGCTGCCCTCCATTTTCTCGCCTGTTTCGGTTAGGCACTTTGAAATATTATACTGGTCGTATCGCGCAATCCTGCCTCTAGCCACTCTCGAAATCGTCCAACGAACGGAATCTACCATGTAAACCGAACGTCAACGAAGAATAAACGCGAGTTGATGATCCTCGCCAAGGATACGAACGCGGTCAGGCGGCCTGTTTGTCGTGGAAAAAAAAAAGGAAAACCTCGTTTCGATCCCTCTTTTGTCGGCGAATCTTGTTTTCGGATAATTTTTAATTAATTTCCAAGCACGCGCTACCGGTTCCTGCCTCGACTGTCTCCGCCTCTTCCTGGCTCTTTTCCCTCTTCGCTTTTTCGTTCCCTGACGCTACACCCTTCGCTACACCCTCGCCACCTAATCTCCCCTCCGTGGCCCCGTCCTTCGGTCTGTAAAGTTCATCAGGACAAAAATGGCTCCTTCTGCGATGGCCACGCGGATCGACCTCTGTCGCTGATGGCCACGAATTGTACTTTGATGATGACGAAACGCGATCGACCAGGTAGAGAATGTTTTGCCACCCTTCTAGGGCCTCCCTTCTTGATTACCGCCTCTTTCTCTGATGCCTCGGCCAATAGAGGCACGCCTGTTCTGACGGGAATCGCTGATTAATTTTCGGAAGCCTTTGTTAATACTTTGGACGTTTCAATTACGGCCTTCCGTGTAGTTGAACGATTTCGTGTTTAGAGGTAAAGCGCTTGCTTTGTTACGGGGCACGAGATAATTGTTTAAGATGTCAGAATAAAAGTTTAATTATTTGATGAAGTTCATGGTGAAGGTAGAACTTTTGATTTGGAATATTTATTCTCTTGAAGAGAAATTTACTCGAATGCTTACTAAAGATACTAATTTTGCAAAGAAATTAATTTTATAAATTAGACAATTTTTTGTGAAAATTTCAGTAAACCTGTTACCAGATGTTATTAATAGATGTTCAGTCTTGGTAAAAATTTCCTGGCCAAATTAGCATTTTTTCTATCGGACTTATCAGTACTTTGTTAAAAAATAGTTCATTTTTAGTAATATATAAAAATATTTCCATAAAATGTAGGTTACTGAGAATCTTGAATATTTTATTGCTTTCTCACCACTTTTACAACCATATAAAAAAAAATTCTGCAACGAAAGAATAAGTTATGAAATGATAAACAAAATATTATTAAGATTGATATTTCGATTTATCAATGAAATGAAACAACTTATTTTAAATCGAAAATTGAAACAACGCTATATCAAAGATTCTAATCGTAAGGCAGAAAGAATCAGTGCTTTGTTTTTGTATATCTTCCGAGAAGATGTGTTGGTAACCAGTATATGAGCCAATACACATTAGCAGTAGGTCGAAAATCGAGAAGAGGATCGTAAACACATGGGCTGCCGTTCGATACGGGGCGAAATTTCATTAAGCCTTCTGAAGGTAAATTGATCGGATAAAACGAAATACCGCGGAAAAGTTCGTGAACCAACTTCTCGAAATACGAGCGTTAATAATTTGCATTCCAATTCCGATGGTATGGTGTCGGTACCATTTCCCGTTTGCCTCCGATCGTTCGTTCTTTTTCTCGTTACATTAATTCCTCTGCCATTCGTGGCTGTCCCGCTCGGCTTTTCCCTTTTCATTTCACCGGAATCAATCGTCAACCTTCTGTCTTCGACTCGAATTGGATTATTCGAGGATTAATCGAAAAGCGTGAAAACATCTCCTTCAACCGTTTTAGCTTGGATAAAATTTGTATATTCCTCCGTTTAATCACCGTTTAAATTCTTTTAACGAAAGCGTTTTGTAATAACATTTCAAAGAATATTGCATAATCTAGGATCTTCAAAAATAAAACAAAATCTGAAATTAAAATTTTAATTGTCTCTGTCTTGAAAGACGATGATTGTTTTTGTTTATTGTATTCCTTTGTTAATTTAATTGTCAATGAGGGCAAGTGACCATCCAAAATTCAGGATTTTGAAAAATTAAACAAAATCTGAAATTAAATTTTAATTGTCTCTGTCTCGAAAGACGATGATTGTTTTTGTTTATTGCATTCCTTTGTTGGTTTAATTGTCAATTAGAGCAAGTAATAATTTCAATGACCGTGTAACATGTCGCATGGAGATTAATCAGAGGTAGTATCTACGCGTGCATAGTGCGAGGCCATATTCGATGGAAATCGGTTATTTGCAAAGAAATATTAGGTCATTCGGTGATAATTCAACGTGGCTTAATGTACCGAATATTTTATTGCTAATATGTTCATTAACATTTCCACCAGCAGCACTGTTTCGTGCGAGTTCGATTCGATAATCAAGTTTCACTGTCATCTCTTACTTCGACCAAGGAATTTTGTATTGTTTTTGGTGATTTATGAAAGATAATTCGATCTTTTAATTCTGAACCGAATGAAGGAATTTCAATATTATACATGATTCGATTTGTTTACTAATGTTTGAAGTTAGTTGCACAAAACAAAATCAATTTTATTCTCAATTTTATAACATTTTAGCCAAAATTCACTAAGATCTTATAATCATTATTAATAATTTTAATAAGATTCCATTGAAATTTTGTGCCATCCATAATAGGTCATCAGAAATTATATTAATCCAGTTAATGAACAGTTAATTTTATTGTTGTCTGTATGCCAAAAATAAATTTTGCTTTATTACATATTTAAAATTTTACTATGATTGTTTTATAAACCTTTTATTATCCATAAAGAAACATAAATTCGATTAATCTACTTAATTAAAGGTCAACTTTACCGTTGTTTCTGTTAGCACAAAAATACACCCTCAAATATAATCAAACTTTATTAAAAAATTGCTTCATAAATTGTGCATGTTTGTGTAAGAATATTAAATTTTATGTTTTGTGATACATTTGTGTCAGATTAACTTTCGATCGAATAATGTAACGATTATCGTGAACAATAGAATATACAAAAGAAATCTTCATTCGACTTCTGTCCCGTTTCCTGTTGTATGAAATAAAAAAATTTTGTTCTGTGACCCAGAAGAATGGTGATGTGTGGCAGAATGTGAGCAAAAGAAGGGTAACGTTAAAGGAATATGCGAATTGATTATTGATTGGTTCCGGTGAACGTCTCTCTGATGTGACAATGTGTGCGTCGATCGATCCATTTCCGGTTTCACTCTTGTTGGCTATCAAACGATCTGTACATACACGGCAACGGTAGCTGTTATGTAGTTAATCTATATACACGGGTGTACATGAATATCCAAGCCTGTGGTTGCACAGTGGTGTTCTCCAGAAATCGAAAGCGAAATAAGGAGACCACGGGTGGAAACGGATCGAAATGTACATACAGTGAGTCGTAAAAGTATTCATGCTTTTATACATTAATTAAATTAATTGTATACATTTAATATACTAATGAAATTTTGCAAAAATTTTCACGATTATGAATATTTGTTAAAATAAAAATCATGTTAGTTTTAATATGAAATTATTTGTTTGAAAGAGTGTATTGATCTTTTTAGAAAAAATTCTCAGTTAGGCGTGCATGGTATCGATGAAGATTTAACTTTTATAAATAAAATTCGACAAAATGCAATATTTTAGGCTCGCAATTACCTGCCATCGAGGGCTGGTAGATTGTCTTTGAACAATGAATCACTGATTTCAACAGGATTTTGAAAATACGACCGAAATTGTAAAGTAATGGTTATTATGTAACAGCTTATATTTGCTGGCAATATTTTCGTAAAAGTTTGACGTCGACTCTATTGAATGCAAAGGTAATCATGAAAACAAAAATGAGAGGAAATATGATATTTCAAGAAAACTATTTTGAATTCGTTTGGGATAATATAGACGAGAGATATGCACTGAAATTAATTTACAATATATTAAATTATTTAAGGAACATTATAAAAATCAAATATTATCTATTTTAACAACGCATATTCTATTAAAACATTTGCTTCAATTAGAATTTTTGTCGTATTAAATTGATTCTTGTCAAAAAGGACATTTTTCTATTTGTTTATTTTTTACTTGAACTCCCCACCGGGGAATTATTTAGCAAAATATCTATCAAAGATATTAAAAAGAAATTTTAATCACAAATACTATTCTCAATTTTAAATATGTAATGAGCTTGTTTAAAAATAATGTATAGTATGTGTGCCATGACTAAATCCTAAATCTTCAAAGCATCACGCACGCCCAATTATTAATTTTCAAGTTGTTTGGAATTTTATACATACACTAGATCGTAATTTTAGTAAATAAAAATTTCTAGTTTACCAAATCTCCAGTTTCATTACAGATGTGCTTAGCCAAAATACGCAGAGAACGTAACATGGTTTATCGAAAATAAAGAAACTCATTTCATGTTATGCCACTATCACAGCACATCACACAAAACATTAAAAATTGTATTGTTATTTTGATAAAATTGAAAATATAAATTTCGGTCCATTCATCGATACTCGCATTGTTCTACATTTCATGATTGCGAAAAATACAACCACGTTTTTAAAATTGAAATTTGTACAAAATATTGGCTGCCTATAATGGTTTGACGGGGTTGCGTGTGACTCACCGTATATCCAATTCGATAGCGAATAAAAAATGAAAAACGTGTACCCTGCTTTTTTCTCCATTTTTGTTCTTCTTCTTTTTTTTTTTTTTCAATTGAAACACTTTCACTAGTCGGATGAACGAGGAGAAAGTATGTCAAAAAAAAAAAAGTTGGATATCGTTTCGGTGCGCATTTATACGGCCACTATTTCGTTGTTGAAGCGAGAATTATAGTTATTCGGCTGATCGTTACACGAGTTGCTTATGGTTGTTTAGATGTATAAATTACTCGAGGCACACTGGGAGAACAAATACAGGGAGTTGCTTTTTACCGGTGGACCGATTGCCGGAAACAAGCCATTCGTATCTATTCGATGCACGCAGTCGATACATCACCTCGATTAATACAACTTCACCGCCGAGCCAACCAGCCAATGTATGTTCAGTGGGAAGAAATTTATACGAAAATAATTGACTTGACCGGTATGCTTGTCGATTTTTATTCCGTTAGAAATATTATCTTGGCAACTCGCGACCTATATCTAATTTTATAGAATTATTCAAGATATAAATGTTGAATCAGATTAGACACATTATTTCCTTTTAATCTATGAACGGCAGTAAAAATACAATTAATATATTAATATGGCAGGTTTCATATTTCGAATCAATACTGTATGAAATTTATATTTATATTTTTTAAGCAGACAATTTCAAAAGGATCACATAATAAGCTGGGGTGCACATAAAAATTCTGAAAAAATTCCGACGTCTTCATCCAATTTTCTACCATGTTACCAAATGTCCAAAATTTTCAATAATAAATACAGAAATTTGGAGGGAAGTCAAATTTCACTTGTGCTATCAACGACCCAGATTTCGTCCGAAGGATTAAAATTCGATTATTGCTACTCTTTTACGTACCATACAAATTTTCATTATGTTTTGCTGCAATATTCACATTTACACGTGTGGAATTCAAAATTTTCTGTACTTGTTCCTTTGGAGTTGAAACAGTCATATAATTCGTGACAGCACCTTGCAAAAACAGAAAGTATAAAAAGGTTCAAAGTTAGAAAGAAACACTTTAAGGAGAAAAGTCTGCCCTTAAGGCAGACCTTCATTAAACGTGCTGCAGTGAAAATGGACGTGTGTAGTAAGACACGTTGAAGCTTTAATTATATTATCGCATCCAACGGCGTACTCAGAATCTAATCGTCTGAGGAGTTCAACCGAATGAATAAAAAGTAAAAATGTTTTTAATGCAAATTCAACAAAATTCTTTTAGTGATTTTAAAAATTTATTTAAAGAATAAATAAATAAAATTCGATTTTATTATCTTTCTACAAAGTTCTTGAATTACTCCAGTAGCAATTGGAGAATTCATTTTTGGGGGGGTGCTAGGGGACCTTGACCCCTTTTCAAAATACTTCACTGAGTCTGCTGGAAGTTTGATCAAGTAGTACTTTCATTTTGAACAAATTTTATCTATTGTTTTTCAGTGCCATTTGAATCGTTCATCATATTTGTTTCTACTGTAACATTAGAAAATTTTGAAATAAACTACTTGAAAAGGTCGCAAATTTAGTTGCCAATTTAATATTTACACAAATTCTGATATTCATCATTTTCATTACCAGATACGACTATTTCTAATAAAGTAATTAAATAAGTTCTTCATAATGTAATTTCTATAAAAATTCAAGCATCGTCCAGATTCGGGCAAAGTAGTCGATTCAAGCTACGTTACATTATTCGTATTATAGCAATGTTACCCGAATTCATCTTTTAATTAATCAATTATATTAACAGGATAATTAGCGAATTAAGGATTAAGAAGAAGTGTCAGTGTTAAATGACGGTGTGTGTTGATTGATCGTGTTTACGTAACAGAAAGAAACGGGGCCGATGGTCTTCTGGGTTTATTCAAAACAAATTTTTCAGAATTTTTGAATCATCGATCGAGATGGACAGGATGCGTGCGTGCCAGGCCGCGTAAATTAATCAAACGGTAGAAAAATTGGAAGAGGAAGCTATTGACAGGCGACGCTGTATAAAAAATAAATGAAATTCGATGCCGAAACCGGCTGGCGGATAGTTAATAAGCAAAAATCTGTCAACCGAGTCAACGATGCGCTTAATTAACATTCGCGTGACCAACGTCTTGGAGGTTTGCTCTTTTCATTGTAATTTTTCGTTTCTTATTTCTGAATTTGATGAAAATTGATAAATTCGAATGTGCCAATCAGCCTTTTTGAAAAATTACTGCACTTTGTATAAATCTTAGAGAATTTTTTACATTCGAACTATGAATGATTGAAAATTTGTCACTTGCAACTTCAATACTATTTTTAAATAAGTTCTGGATAATTTTAATATGTACTAGTTCGAGCCATTAATTTCTAGTGCGTAAAAAATATTTACTGGAGAAATTTAAGGTTTATGGCACATATTTTAGAAAATAAATGAGAAAATTAAATTATAATGATTGATTATAATTCCTTTCATTTATCTTTTATTTTATAGTAAAATTAAACTTAAGAATACTTTTTTTGTTCAATGAAAAGTACACATGGGTCACCGGTACTTCAGAAAATTTATGAAATAATTTATGCTTCTGCTTCGGCTAAAATGTTTTGACGGGTGTATCGTATTTTGAAAAAATTTCTTGTTAATATTGCTTAGGAATTTGAAATTTAGTCAAAATGTAATATGTTTCTGTGAAATAACAAGAAGCAGTGAAAAAGCACTATTTTTTTATTTATCACCCGGTTGATACTGTGTTCTGTGACAATAAGAGTGTTCAGAAATGAATAATTAAGCAGATCGAGTAAAAGGAGAGAGTGAATTGAAGATAGAATGGGAATCGTCAGAAACATGCTTTTACCTTTTGTTATTAAGGCAGAATGGATGCTTTATTTTTTAACTTTAACATTATCAAGCTTCCTTCCTCATCAATAATGCATGAATAAAGCGCGCCAAAATGATGGATTTTCAAAATTTGTATTTTAAATCACTGAAGATGGATTATAAACAATAATTATACATGCTAATTTTTTTTAATTTCTGTCCAATCTAAAGTCAGTTTTAATACTAAAGACCTAATAGAAGAACTAACAACAATTGTTTGATGAAATATCTTACATTCTTTGCAGTAAGTTTTTTACTTTGTTATTTCGCACTATTAAAGCTGATGTGTTTCAAATAAAAATTTATAAGTATGTAGCTTGTGCAACACGTTTTGTATCATTTGGACCCAGCTAAATATAAAATTTGTAATTTTTTATTTTGCTAGAAATTTAGATATTTTAACAGAAATATCATTATATAAAAATTCTTAAAACTTCCAGGATATTCACTATACCGGATTTTGGTTTTCCGAATTATAGTCAGAATAATTACTTATAATACTTTAATACCTAAGTTTCATGTAATAAGCTTCGAGACAATTTTCCAAGGATATTGGATCGAAAGGGCTGAATTACAAGAATTATTAAATTATATAGATTCGTGTCGAAACAAAGAATGATTATATATGCTAATTTATTTTTTATCTTCCGTTCATTTATTTTTCTATTTGATTTCCAATTTCAGAAAAAAAAAGCTATAGGTTCAACGTTGATCACTGCATGTTAACGTCTAATTATTTAATGATACTCAGCATTTTCTATTCCCGATCTTCGATAATTTGACCGAGTTAAATTTGTGCCTGCCACTGCATTCGATTTGTCAGAATTGATTTTAATCCCATGAAAATTTAACGAAGTCTATAAAGAAATGTAAAATAAAACTGAAGGCTTCATTCGTTTATTTCTATTAGCACTGTTTCATTGAATCTCGAATATTTTTTTTTTACGGATTCCGAATAGTTTTAAGAATTTTACAAGTACAATTTTAAAATTCGGAGAAAAAATTCACAGAAGTGTAAAAAGTGTTCCTAGAAACACGCCATTCTGTTGGAATTTCTGTATATAAAATTTCAACGATTAGAAAAACACAAAATTATTTTCAGATAATTTCCAACGTTTCAGTTTCAGATGAATATTAAAAATAAAAGAAGAGTTGTCAAAATTTCACATAAAAAATTATTTTTCCCGAATGAAAAGTTTAGCAAGAAGGTTTTTCCAATTGTCGTCCGACGGAAACTTTTCACCGGTTCTTAAAGTTGCTTAGTGTTTGACAAATTTATATAAACAATTTACAATTCTCTATAGTACACAAATTTTATAAACATTGATTTTTTTATTTTTTCATGGAAAATTATTTGTAATTTATTGTTACTTCGAGCACCATTTTTTTTGCCGACGGCACGAAAAACTTTCTACGAACGCAAACTTTCAATAATGTCTCACACTTTTCTGTTGAATAAATAATTATTTAAAAATGAGAAACGTTTTTTTCTTTAAATAATCTTCGATTTACCTCCATGAATCCAGAAGACCAGAAAACCAGTAGGTTTTGCGAAATTTTTCAAACACGTTGATTAAAAATCACTTTTTCCATCCCGATAAATCAGCACCAATTCTTTTTCAAAAATCACTCTCGTGAAACGTCACTTTTTTCAAAGAATTTAACAATTACATCATAACTGTTTATATTTGCTTGCAGAATCAATCCTACACAGTTGTCACTGCCAGTTGTGTAAAAAATCCGAATGATTCCGGTGTGCAAACAAGATTTATTTGTTCAACAAACTGTATCATCGTCCAATAATTATACCTCGTGATTTATAACAAAATCGAAACAAAATTCACTCGCGACGCTCGATTGTTTTCACACGAATTGTTAAAAGTTGAATTTTCCGAACGAAAGCGTACGACACTTACTTAAATTTTGTTAAAAAATTCATTTTGTAAGTGGAATATTGAAAATAAAACACGTACAAGCATGGAAGATGGAGAGCCTCGCCAAGCGGACTCCATTTTTACGTCGACCGACGGGAGACGCCGCAGTGGTCGGACGTTCACACAAAACGCATCTCCAGCAGCTGTTTTCCACGTCAAATTAATATTTTTCTAAGAACAATATGTTTTTAACCATCTTCTTTGTGTTATTCGCTTAAACGAACTGATTTCAATCGGTATTCTGAGGACTATTTTACAAAACACGTTTTACATCTTTAGTCTTTTATCATTTGCACGGGCTTATTTAAACATTAGACGTATTTCAGACTATTTTGAACAATGTTTTAATCCAAACAATGAGGATACTTCGATAAAGAAATACAAAAAATATCATTTGATTAAAAAGGTTTTTTTTTTATAACGATTGGAGTTTTTGTTGTTTGGGTTTTCTTTTGTTTATATTTCTGTTATATGGGATGATTGGTGTTTAATTGGGTGGTTTGAATAAAATTTGAACGACGTTTGGAAGGTTTTTGCGACGATGCGAGAGTTCGAATACGTGGCTGCTGTGGCCGCCATAAAAATTCGGTGATTTCAACCGACGGCCGGCGTAAGCCTGGTTCCCGTACTCACTATTTCTTCGTAATGTCCGATTTGTCTTCGAATTTTTGAGTAATTCTCAGTGGAACTACTTTCCACAGCTTCGAACTGTAACCGACAATGTTTAGAAAGTAAATCAAAAATTGGTGAAACAAGGAACATTGATTGTATTGTTCGGTTTTCACGAGTTCTGTGTAATTCTTTCTTACAATCAGTGCCCAAATGAATTCGCCATTATAATTTTTACACTTTTTACTGAAGATTAGGTAACTAAAAAGCGATAGAAAAGAACTGAATATTTAATTTATTTGCATTTAAAACCGTGTTCTGAATTATTAGTAATCTTTTTTGAAAATGGAAGGATAAATTGTTGGTGTTAATTGAAGTGTATATTTTATTTTAGCGTTGTTTCAATGAATTTTTCTTAGAAAAACGTAAACGTTTGTGAAATAAAAGCGATGTATGTAAATTTAAGTAAAAAGGAGAGAGAAACGTATGTTTTATCGTTTTTATAATTATGTAGGTACATAATTGAAGTAAAACTTTGAACATTAATTTTTTAGAGGAAATTCATAGCAATTTTTGTAAGTATAAATTTGAAATATGGAAATACGATATTATTTCAGAATATTTTCATAGTAAAGACTTAAGTTGGCAACCGAAAGTATGAATTACACGATTAAACTGATGGAATTAGTTTTATTTCAAATACATTTTCTTTTCTAATTTGCGCACATAAAATTAAAGGAATCAAATTTCTGATTAATAATTTGTATTTTCTAATGGTTTTAGTTACACAGAAATATATTAACACGTTGACTGTCACAGTGAAAACGGACGTGGGTAGTCAGACACGTTGAAATCCTAATTATTAAGAATACAATCAACTAATTTTCAAATTTAACTTTTCAATTCGATAGCTAGCATTATTAGCTTAATGTTAACGCTATCCGTGGTTTATTTTATCATTTCTGTTGGGAATTATTTGATTGTAAAAAATTTCGGGTGCCGGTCACCGGTGACCCCCGTGGTAGCCAACGTGTTAAAATTCCGAAAACTTACGTTAATGTTATCCTATTTGCCTATTTGCCAGATTCTGATCAAAATTTAGTACGCATCGTATTTATATAAATAAAATTGCCACAATTTAAATCGTGATCTCAAAAAAAGATCGAATACTTTGTCTCACAGAATGTTAGAATATTAAGTAGTAAAAAATTGATGATAATAGTAACAATTCGTATTAACCAAAAATTCAATATTACACCAAGAATTTTCCTAAATTCCTGAACCAACCAATGCAAAAGAATATTAAGATCACGAAAGAATAACTTTCATAGCGTTCTACTTTAGAAATCGAATGAAACTAAGAAAAATATAAAAACACAAAATAGCAGAAAAATACAGAATAATAGAAGAGCAGCGAAAAAGTACGAAATAGCGAAGAATTTCTTCAAAATTTAAAAGATGCGTTAAGTAAAAATTCAAGGTCACTCGAAGAATTTTCAATAATAAAAATTGAAGAATATTCCGAAGTACATTTCCAAAAGAATTGTTCTAAATTCATCGACTAATGCGAAATCGTAAAAGATACAAAAAAGTAGATGCCAAACAAAACGCAAAAAATTTGCGTTAACCAAACATCCAGTGTCACTCGAAGAATTATCCCAAGTTCATCGATCAAAAAATATATAAAAGCGAGAGTGATTTTTTATAGAGTGCTCTATCTCGACCATCCGATGGCGCGTCAAAGTAAAATGCTCGAGGATAATTGAAGGATCCTCTTCGTTTCTTTTTGTTTGTCTGCCGGTTCGATTACTCCTTCAGCGAGAAATCCTGAGAAATAAATGCGATCGAGACGAGTGTGCTTCTTTTTGCCCGTTAAGAATCGGATTCGTTTTTCTTTCTTTCGCGGTGAAACCGAACGAGGAGGGGAAAAGAAAAGAAAGAAAATGTACGCGAACCGAGGAGGTAATTCCTTTCGTGAATTTTGCCCGTGTATCGATATCAGAAATCGAAAGTGATCGGACGGTTTCGTTTTCATCGCGGACCGACCAAGCGGAAGAAAACAAAAGTGCCCGACCCGGCACTCTGTTTTCCGCATTTTCGTTCCAATTGATCAGAATTAATCGACGCTGTTTTACATGCAATTTGAATTATCCGTAATAACGGCCACAATACAGTTTAAAATCGTTTTCAGCCGGACCGTTAACGAAACAGAACCAGTATCGCTTTAAATCGAATCTTTCTCGATCAATTTGTCTTTCTTTTTTTATATTATACGTTGGGTGCTATGTTTTCGATCACTGTTAGACATTTTGCTGAATCATCGTCCTTTTTCACCAAAAATTGACGAAATTAAGAAAAGTATAACAAGTTTTTCTGGAAATCGATTTGAAATTTTTTATGGTAATCGTTAATGATCACATTATCTTTTTAACGATTTAGGGAATAGACCTTGGATTTTGAGAGACTAATAAAATGCAGTTTGCAATTTAAAAATATAATACAATAACATTAACTCAGAATTAATTTTTATAGATATCTTGAAATTAACGATTTTTCAAATGTGTTACTCTTTCAATAAACCAATGATATTTTACTGAAAAGTATTTTTAAAGGCATTCGAATTTTAAATCTTTCTGCAGCAGTCGATCGCTAACTTATGACGTGTAATGTGCACTATATGAATTGAATATAATGAATTTTTGATGAAGTATAAAGAAGTTAATAATTGCGATCGATATATGTAATACGTTTGAAATATATTTAAAAATATTCTTGAATATCACCACTTAAGTTGGAAAACCTTGTAATTCCAAAACTTTAAATATTACATGGTGATGCAAAGAATGTTTCACTCTTTTACATGAAGATACATTTCTCCATAACTGACCCTACTGATATGTAAATAATGCATTATTAACTAATACAAAGATATATAAATTTAATAATGTACATAGTATTTATGTTGCCAGATGGCGTAAAAAAATGTTGTTTTTTGTCAAAGTTGAAGTTACGAAGGTTTCCAATTACAAATAAAATTTTATTTATAAATAGTCAAAATTAGTATGACACAAAATAAGCTGGATTATTAGTTGCATTAAGGATTGACATTTGTATTTAACGCTTCAACTTGTTGCTTAGAACTACTAATGTAATTTTAATAGTATTTAAAAATTCTTCTTATCATTTATTTTTTTAATATTTTGACTACATTAAATTCGTAGTTCACCAATGACCCCAATGCTACCCAACTTTCAAATTATTTTGTTTGAAATGATTTATTTAAATTTCTATGTGTGTTCAATTTTTATATATTACAGGATTCAATATTTTTGGTAACTTTAATAAACAATTTCAGATTTCAAAATTATCAAAATGTTTTGATAATTTTCATGAACATAATTTTGCTTGTAATTTCAGTTAAAATGATTTGAATTATTAGCAATATTTTATATTCTAAGCAGTACTTAAAGTAGTAATCCCAAGAAAATATTAAATAATATTTCTTACCCTAATTATTAATATTGTATGTGTAATTAATTTTGATTGCTATAATTATATAATAATTGTAGGAAATTTCATATTAATAATTTTATCAATTTTTTTTTAACGGACAGAGTAGATTTTTTAGAAAAAAAATAAATAGTGATATTTTTAAATTATTAAAATTGAAGCACTTGACATTGATCTTTAATCCAATTTTTGTTTTTTAGAAGAACTGAATAATTTGAATTTTATGCATAACTACCCACCATTTATTTAAAAAGATTGAGAAAATAATTAACAATTAATTTTAAATGATGTTAAGTTCATAAAACGATACTTTAATTTAAATCTAAAGTACAACAATTGTATACTTAAAGTTTGTTCCATTTCTGTGTCTTATTAATGAACAATATTTGAATTTTTTAAATCAGTATCCAATTACAAAATTACTGTCGAATAATCAAACATCTGAATCGAACTGTGCAAATTTTCTTTTAACTGATTTTATTGTTCAAAGGCCATTAAAAGAGGTATCAATGTTTTACGTGCTACTTCATTTCAATTGCTCATAAACGGATTATTTCAATGATTAATAGTTGCTAGACGTTATTGAAATTCATCCCATTTCGATGAGCACTGTTACCCCATACAGGTTCGTACTTAAAAAAGGAATTCATCGTTTTTTGTAATATTTTTCACGAGAATTTTATTGTATCGTGTGTAATTAAATTACGAAATTTCGATCCAAATCGAATTCCATCGCAGCTTTTTTTCAAAGAATAATTTTTAGATCGTTTTATTTAAACTCCCCCATTTTTTCCTCCCAATCGAAGATTATAAACAGAAAAAGATTCTATCAATCCTGTCGCCGTTAAATGAAAATCGATAACCAATGATAAAAAGTATAGTGATCGAGACTTTGAAACATTAATAACAAAAATAAATAATTGACAAATAATTAATAAAATTTTAGCAATTAAACTCTGATCACTGCACACCAATTTTGTGTCACGTGAAATTTCAGGTTTATTGTTAATTTTTTCAATTTAGAATACTGAATTATAAAAATATTAACATCACTTTCATTTTATCTGTAATATCATTAAGATGCATTTGCAAAATGTGTGCTGACTTTTATCGAGATGCTTAACGAAACGATTGTGTCAATTTATGTTCAATTTAACCCTTTCATAAGCAGTGGAATACACACCTTGCACTTAAGATTCCAATAAATGTAATAAAATTTTGTAACTAAACAAATCTCTATTTTCAAACACTTTATCCCAGTTTACGTTTACGTAATCAAAATTTCGGATACAATTTTGAAATATTCAAGTCTCGATCCAAATCGATTGTCTATGAAAGGGTTAACATCACTAATAAAGAAAAAGAAGCATCTTTTTTTATTTACGTTGTATGCAATGGAAGTCACAGAGACAGACACTACAATTATAATTTCGTCGAATAATTAAAAACTGTAGAAAAGAAGATGATTCTAAATGCTACTAAAGTTATATTGTTAGCATCGATGTACAAATGAATCTTTAGTGCTGTTAATAATCTACAATTTACATTAAATTGTGCTGTACTAAGCATGATTGTTTTTATTACGGTGATCGATCGATTTTAACACTTTCACTGACACACGAAAATTCGATTACGTTATTTAAAACAGATTATTATTATGATCGAAAGTCTACATTTCACAGTTTTTATATCAATCACAATTACAGTCATAATTTGTACACATTAAATATGTTCATGTTTGAAGAATGCAGAAAAATTAAAGCTGTCAATAATTTTGTCAACGTTTCATCTAATTTAAAAAATGATCAATTTTGATATTCCAGACAGATCTGTTTGAAACACATTGTTATTTAAACTCGCACTTTATTAGTCTATGTACGAAAATTTAAATTCAATTACCTGTTTCTAATTTTGCTAATAATTTAAATGCTTTCATTGATTTGCTTGTTAACTTCTGTTTAATCTAAACTTAGTTTCTGTGTTCTATCGATTCAAAAGGCGTTCTTATTCGTTTATGAAATGAAAAATCTTCTACTCCACAATATTATCGCCAACAAAAATATTAGGCTGCTGCATATTAAATGACAAATGTCCAAAACATAGATTCATACGAATTCATGACTTAAAAGTACCGCAAAACAGCATTTATAATATATCAATTTGAAGCTAAGGTTTCTTAAAAGCGATTAGTTAATTGATTCATTAATATTTTTAGTACAAAATGGCTGGTTTTCCGTTCGGGCATATGACGAAAATTCAATTTTCAGTCACTTATATCTCAAAATAGTAATTGATTTTCTGATATGTTATACTACAACGAATTTCCAATATATGGTTTGTAAAGGTATGTTCATAATAAAAAGTACACTATCGAAATAATTTGTAATAACATAATTAATTCTTCTGTTAAAAAACGATACGTCTGCGGAACTATACATATATTAGTAAAAACATACTGTGCATGGAAATATATGCTATTTGTATTTCTCGGTCAGATCAAGAACACGCGATAATCAACCCTTAAATATAAGATTCGTCTAAAAAATAATCAAATATTTTCGAATTGCTTATTTGAACAGTTGATTTAAGGCCAAACATTTCCAACGTGTGTATGGAACGCGAACAAATTGGAAATTAAACGACGGCAAGAGCTCTGAACGGCAACACTATGCGTTCGAAGGTTAAGGCGAGCAAAAAATTCTTATGGAAATCGATTACAGGTAGATTTATCGAGTGAAACGATGACTGGCCGACAAACGGAATCACAAAAAGGATTACGCAATTTCTGGAGGTTGACTCGAAATAAAATTTGCCGCTGTTCGAGCCCATCGTGCCATCACCGCAAATACCGAGCGTCGAAACAGGACTTCATGACGATTTCATTGGCCGATAACCGCGATTGATTCGATACTGGACCGCAACATCGTGATTCGATAAGGTATCAAACGTAATATCGAAGAACGATGTTTCTTCGATCAGTTGGACCGGTCGGTTCGCGTAGCAGGCGTGTAAATGGCTCGAGCGTGTTTCGTTCCTCTTCGATCGGTTCCATCAACTCGTGCAATTCAAAATATTTCATCAAAGATTCGATTGAAGAATTAATTGTGCTCCACTTTTTCGTTTTCTACCGTCCGGTGTTTTATTTTTTCGCCCAAGCTACCGACAGTTAAGAAAGTAATTACTGTAATACTCGTGTTCATTCTACTCTTTAGAATTGTCACAGAGAAGATTCAATGCACAGCCGTTGGTGAATTAACGACGAAATTTTTTCAATTTCACCAGCTTTCTATGGATCCGCGAAATATTCCGATCGGAGCTCATTAATGGAAAATATTTATGAATTTGTATTTATCTGTATCCATAAATAGAACAAAGAAAATGTTGCATTACAATTCCGTTAAAAAATTAAGACACGTAACCGTTATTATTTTATAATTATTATTAACCAGAAATATATATTATTTAAAACAGATGTACTGCGATTTAAATCTTCTAGACAAATTTTAAACTAACTTTTTTTATACTCGTTATGGGTTTCTCAATAATTGTCGAATTTTCATGAAGTTTAGCAGGTGTTCTGAAACTTTTGAACGTTAGTGTATATTCTCAGTTTGTTTGATTCGATTTCGGGTACTTTCTCGTACTGTGTTCAATAAAATCGACTCGATTTCAGTTTCATTGCGGTGAAAATCTTATTTGTTTCGAATTCGTTTTTTGGTCGTCGTTCGCGATTGCGGGTTTCACGTAACTTGAATGGAAACTGATAAATGATAGGTGTCATGAACATCAATAATATCTCAGATTTTGTTGATAATATTCGTTAATGTCGATGATTATATCACATATTTCTTTTGCCAAAAGTGTTCGAAGGTTTGAGATTGTCGTTTGCTTAGTTTGCTTAGATTGTTACAGATTCTATCAGTTCCTTGTAAAACTGAGTAAATCAAGAGATTCTTTTTTTTTAATAAAGCTATTAATTTCTCCCGAAATTATAACAAGGCGTAACTATTTTACACTAAACTGAACAAACTGAAAAATTAACTTTTTAAGAATAATTTTCTATTTTGCAAAACCTGTTCAAATTTACGAGTTTGCTTGAATTTTAAAGTTGTCATTTGTTTAATTTGCAATTAATTGTCCTAATTCTCCCTTAAGCTATACCAAACTGTTCTACTCTCTTACAAATTCGAACAAACGACGAGATTAATTTGCAACTTGCCGACAAAGATTCCAAATATCAACAAATATGATAGCTAAACGTCACGGACCATTTTTCCAAAATTCCCACCCAAACTTTCGCGAGACGAACTTTAAAAGAATCATTCGTGAAATATAGCGATCAATTAACTGAATTAAATAAAACTTGACGAGTCGTTTGTCACAGTTCTTCGAAGCACTTGAACTATTTCGGCTACGATCACACGTCCGTCACCGTAAACTGACGTCGTTCGCGAAACTTTGACTTGAAATTTCTGTTCGCGGATCGAACAGAAGCCTCGAAAGGCCCGCCGCCGAGATCGGCGGACCATCTGAGCTAACCGGCAGATATCGCGGGCCTTAAGTTTCGTGGGACCAAAGGACAGCTCTGCACTGGCAACCAATGGGGGGCCGGGACGGGAACGAGTTCGAGGTGCTTCGTGGGGGACCATAAAGGGCTCTCTGTCCTGCACACGCTACCTGCACAGGACTCGCGATATTATTATGCGTACAGCTCCAGGGAAGAATGACAATTCGCTGCTTCGATCCCAGACACCGAGCTGTTCCAAGGAATGGGAGTTGCTTGATTGCAGGAAGAACCAAGGGATGCTCGATGAGAAAATACGAGCTACGAGACGTAGGGTTGTTGGAAAGGGTTCCACTTTCAATTTTTCAAACTGTCTTGCACGTATGCTGCGGACGTTCATGTAAATTCATATTTTTATAGAGAACCGGTGATAGAAAATGAACCTGAATAAAAATTTATTTTCCCTTTGCAGGATTTTAAATATATGATTCTTATTTTGCATTCCTTTTCTAATGCAAATTTTTATAGAGAACCAAGCTGAATGGAAATTTATTTTGTCTTTAGAAGATTTTAAATATGTAACTTTGATTCTATAATTTTTTGGCATAAATTTTTATGGCCAATTGGCGATAGATGACAGATTCGAATTGGAATTAAATTAATTTGTATAGAACGAAATTTCAAATGTCACTCTTACGAAGGTTTTTCGATGTTGTATCACCTATGATAAGAAGAATTTTTATTAATAAGCCACCCTGTATTGTAAGAAAAAAATGCTGCAGTTCGATAGAAATAAAAACCTATCATTTATATTGTATTGTATCTTATTTCATGCTTTATCAGCCATATATTTGACATAAATGATACAATATTTTTTAACAATAGTGTACATATTTCGACAGCCCTTATCGTAGCTTAAATATTATTTATATTTTTTGTAAATATGTCTAAATAACAGAAATTTTTTCACTAAAACGTAAAAAATCATTACTACAACAATTTGGTTTCCTAATTGCCCACAAGGAGATGAAATAACAAATGTTAAATCTGTTAATTTGACAGGTTTTGGTTGGTATATTGTGGAACATGTTAACAGACGTCAAGAACGAACTGCATTCTAGTAATATAACGGTTGAAAAGAGGGGTAATAAAAATGTGTAGAGAAAAAGGACGCAGACTAGTTGTATCGTTCAGAAGTCATCGAGACGTCGATGTCACAGACGTCTCCTCCCTCCTTCTCCATAAAATGAAGGGAACCTCGCGGTTCTCCAACTCACCTGTGCGAAGCGCACGCATACGGAAGATATGACGTTTTATTAATATTTGCACTGCACGGTCGGCAAACATTTTCAAATCCATATGGGCCATGGTTGTGTACCTTCCAGACGAGCACGTCGTACTGTAGGCAAACAACGCGAGAGCCACGCGATTCTTCTTCTCCCTCTTTCCCCTTTTCGCGACACTTTTCTCCTGATGTGGTCATTGCGGCTACGCTAGTATATGGACAGAAAATAAAAAATAGTTTTATGGTACGAACAAATCTTGCCACAGCACGTTTCTTGAAATTTTGGGATGTGATCGACTTTGTGGTCCGATCATGTCGGGCTCGATATTATAGCAAGTACATCGCGTTCGCTTACACTCTAAACATTTTTTAACATCATCGATTCCAGTATACTTTTACTATGAAACTTTTAAAAGCAAATGGTTTTATTGTTAAGCTGAATTTATTTATTTTTATTCCTTTTGTAAATTTGTTTTGGTGTAATATAAATAAAAATTAAGTTTAACATTCTGAAATCCTGTATGGGGAAATTACACTTCACATTTCTTCGTTAAGTAGCTTTTTATCGAAGGAAATTAATTTTGTATTATTAGAAAGGAACTATGTGATGTTTCATATCTTTTTGATTATAATATTTTCAATAACATTATTAACTCTCCCAGAAACCATTTTAATTCTAATTAAGGAGTTGGTACACGACCAGTTCAATAAATACCGCGCTTTTGCGAATTTATTTATAAAAAAAAATTTGTCTATAAAAATATTGGCATATATGGATATCATGTATAAATATTTTCTTCAATTGTTCCTTAAAATTGAATATGGCTGAATACGAATTTCTTAGTTTCGTTGATAAATAACAAACTAACTCCACTTTGTGATTCAACGTCCATTTATTTGCAAGAAAATACTGTTTTATTAATTTATAATCCAGATAAAAATTCAAATATCGAAAAACTTATGTATCAGGTATTAGGTAATTTACAATTGAGGCGTTGGATGGAAGAAGGGCACATACGCCGAAATGCCGTTTCGAGATAATCGACTTCAAAGTTTTCATAATTGAATAATTTAGTAAGTATCAATACTTTTAAGTCAAATTTTTGTAAGAATGTAGTTACATGTCTTTAAAATATAATAAGCATACAAGTCGAAACGATTTAAACGATTTACGGAAAAAGGGCACATAAGCCTATGTGCCCCTCTTCCATCCAATGCCTCAATTAGATTTATTTCATATTCACATTAAATTTTCATTTAGAATAGTATTCATAAAAAATAACATATACCATCGAATTTATTTTTAAAGAATAATTTGTATATACAAGATAATCCATTCGAAGTTTCGCACCCAATTATTTTCTAAACTATAGCTTGTTTCAAAAAAAAAGTTTTGTACAAAATATGATCTACGAAACTTCGAATGGATCACCTTGTATAAACATTTTACCTCTAATGAAATACTAAGAAATAAATTTCTAAAGATGCTTTTCCTTTTAACCAATCAACTTAGTCTAACAACGTTGTATTATCAGACTTATATCAAAATTCATTTATTTCTTATTCATGTAAATAGATAAATAAATTTCACATTTTGAAATTTTCTCTTCCTCTTCATCCCTTCGTATCTACTCTTCCTTTTCGTTTTTTTTTTCTCTACGCTGTCTTCCCTTCGCTCCGTACGTGCACCAATGACGTGCTCTCCGCCCTAATACGCGCGTGCAATTACTCATTTTTGTTTTCTTTCAAAGGGCCGGCCACGTATGGAAATATTTAAGGTTTGTTTCGCGATGGATGCACCTGAACTGGGTTTCACGCGCCTGAATTGCATCGGGAAGGACGTCCCTCGAGAGGCGCCCTTTTGATTACGGGGCGAGCGGTCGCGAGAATATGGTAATTTTCGAAATCCGTGCCGGGCCTTTCGCAATTTCGCGCCGGAGCTGGCTGCAGATGAAGAGACGCGCGATGCACGCTAATGCCTCGAACAAAAGACATTTCACGTCGTCGGGTTCGACGCGATTTTTACTTCTTCGTTTCAACGTTTGGTCACTCTTGAATTGCGTAGCCTTTTAAAAAGTGACAGGTATTTAGAACTTTTGTTTGTCCTTTGGCAATTGTAATTTTTTGTTCGAAACGTGGACGCTGAATAATGGTTCAACATTGATTTTAGGGTGGCAAACTTAACTTATAAGTTATATATCTCTACAGTTTCGTCGAGAATTGTTTTTTGTAAGAAGGGATTTTAAGTGGGTTTCAGAACCCACATTTTTATAACTTTATAAATGGCTATATTACGACACTCTTTGTTTACACACCTGCATGAACAATGTTCTGATCTTTTCTGTGCTTCCAAAAATTTGTTAACCTTTTACTCACTGTCAGATTTAAATAGCCTCAATAAAATTTCGGTAGCCCAAATATTTTCAAAATTATACTATTTATTACCTAAAAACCGTAAAAACCGTAAAAACCGCTTCTAAATATACATTAAACGAAATACCTTCTTTTAGCTCTAAAAATTCCTAGTAAAAATGACATCCAAAAATTATAATTACGTATTACGATGTTTCAGAAAATTTGGGCGTTTACGTATCGTGATAAACCACCCTTAGTTTGGAAAATCATATTTGTCCCCTCCCTAAACGTGAATTTCCTCCGAAACATAATATGGTCCTCTTACTCGTCTGCAAAGATATAAAGAAATCTGGTTCTAAAACCAACCTACCCCTTCGGAAGTAGTGAGCTCAGTTTAACCGTACTTAACGAAACTTCTTTCGATTCTTTTAAACCAACGATTTCCACAGAATTAATGATCCTACGATCAGATAGGCTACAAACGTATCACTTTATTAGTCGGCTATTTTGCATCGATTCGAACAAGTTATTCATCATCGAGGGCTTCAACCGGTCGGCGGTGGCACATGTAACGACGATATAAACATGGAATTTCTTGATCATCGTACATTATGTGGCAACGTTAGAGGGAGAACGAAATCATAGCCAGGGCGAACGTGTCGGAAAAAATGAGATCGGATGGAATCGTACGATTTCAAACGACCGGGGAATAAGGGGGTTGAAAAGTTGAAGAAAAACCGTGGCGGTGTTTACTGGAGCCGTTGGCGGGAAAACTTTTCAGACGGTGGCTTTTGAATGGTCGTCGATCGTTCGACGAACTCTGCTGCCCCGTTTCACGATCCTCGGGATTTACTGGACACACATACATACGTGCCCTTTTTTTTTCATCCATTTCTCTCTTTCTCTTTCGTGTTGTTTATCGGCCTTGTTATTTCTATCGGGGAATTCGCTGTAAATTGATCGAACCCTATTTTCCGTGACGCTTGTTGGAACGAAAGTGTAACCGAGCTATAAAACGTTGTCCTTTCCGGGGAAAACCAGTAGTACGTAAGATTCCAGTTTAAATTAAAGGAATGCCTCAAAAGGCATTCCTTGGTAAATAATACTATCATTGTTTCTTGTCAAGAGAAAAATGGATATTTAATCCTATCTTTTCCTTTCTTTTCTTTTCAAAATAAGATTTTCTGTAATAAAATTTTATTCGTGTCAATTGTTATTTGGTTCAATATGGAAGTTCCTTTCGGTACAATATTGCAATATTCCAAGTTGAAATTATAAATTTTCATTTCTAGTAAAATATTGGTACCAAATACTATTAATTGATATCTGCGTTATTAAATTTTAAACTAAATTTGCAATGCAATTCAAAGTACATACTTTCAAAATGTTAAAGTCTAATGATTTCAATATTTTCTGATGCGATCGGGTTTAAACTATTTTCATAGCGAAACTCTTAAAATAGAATAGTTCTTGCTTATACATACTTTCATTGTTAGAGTCTTATAAGAGACCTTTTAAAAGCAAACATATGAAAACTTTCCCTACAATCAGGATTTTTGAATCATATTCAAAAAGTTCAGAAGAATTACGTATTTTTAAATCATTTATCATTAACACGATATAATAAATAATCCTGAAGTTCCACGTCGTTCCAAAAACTAAAAATCCAAACGATTGGTCGGCTGCACATTCTGTTTTCGCGCGTATCGAATTGCTTCCGGTGCAGCGAGCGCTTTTTAACAGGGCCCGCTCTATGAGAACGTCCGATCCGACCGGAAGTTTATACAGGCTGACGTCTAATTACCACGATTCTCGAATCACGTTACGCCGCGTACTAATTAGCAATTACCAGTCAAGTCGTACTTTCTGAACACTGTTCGGTCTGTTACAACCTATACGTACAGGTTGAATGAGTCGAGAGGGTAGCTAGAGAGAGATAGCAAACGAGAGGAGGGGTTGTGAGCACAAATAACAGAAAAAAAAAAGAAAGAAAGAAATAAAGAAGGTTCATCGATCCTGTGTATTCGTCTCGTTAACCTGATTTAGGGAAAGCATTCGTTTCGTTGACTGCACCAATTAAGCCAGTTGTACGGGGCTGAAACGTTTGTTGACCGTAACCGACGAAACAGTTTCATTCATCGGTTAAGCCGTATGTAAAAAACCTCAGCTGATTCCGTACAGAGCGTATCCCTTGGCCGGGTTAAGTTTCCCTTTTTTTTTCGACGGTATCATAGGATTTCGCGTTGAACGACCTCGCAAAACCTCGAAAACGCAGGGGATTTTTCATGGTGCCGTGATAGCGGTCGTGATGCAAAGAAACATGGAATTTTTGTTACTTTCCACCTCGTGACTGTTGATCCCGCTGGTAAAATATTACGTTTCAAAAGGGGAAGGTTTTACGCTGCGACATGTTGTTGTGTTTTAGAAGGGATTTAGAGATAAAAAGAATTGCCTTTATGAACATGACATAGCTATAAAATCAAAATAAATGAACATGTGCTGTGTTAATAAAACGTATACTTCTTCTCCGACAATATTGTGCGATTGACGATTTACAAGGATTGTATTCCAGGTGTGTTCCAGGTCTCTGCCTCTATCTTCCTTTCCCTATTGGCCACCAGGGAGGGAAGTGAAGCGGGGAGAGACGTCCGGCAGCATCGCGAATTTTCGATCATCGGAACGTTCTTCACAGGCGACAAATAGGGTCGCATTAGTAGTCGAAATAATTAAAGTGATACGTAAAAGCGAAAGTGTAATCCGTTGTGTTATTGTGCGAAGCTTAGATCGAACCCGAGGATTCGGTTTTATCTTATTGTAACACAATTATACGATCGCAATAAATATTGTAGAACAGTAAACATCTGTGTTTGCGTCACTGCCGAAACTACAACCGGTTGCTTCGTCCAACGATCCGGCGATTCTTTATTTCTCGGTGCAGATTTTGAACTCGGTACATACGGCAAATAAGGATTAAAAATAAAAATAGCGATGGAAATGTAACGGTAACGTGATTCAGGACTTAACCCCTTATATCTTTATTATTTTGGTTTAAAACCAACTTCCCAGGTTAATACTTTAACGATCACACATTTCATAAAATTTATCAACCTTTTATTTTATAGCTTTTAATTCTGTAAACTGCTAAATTCTCATTGTTCATAGCATAATCTGTATAGCAAAAGTCCAAATATTAAAATCCCAAATACGCGACACTAATCGTCAAAGCGTTAAAGTAAAGCCACAAAAAGTATATAAGAATTTTATTCGTTAACAGATTATAGATGCACGCCATGGACTTTAACAAGTTCGCTGCCGCGGTAGTCACCAGTGACCGGCACCCGAAATATTTTACCTGCGGAAATAACCTGCGGTGAGCGTTAATATTAAGCTGATAATGCTAGCTATCGAACTGAAAATTGATTGTATTCTTAATAAATAGAGTTTCAGCTTGTCTGACTATATACGTTTATTTTCACTGCGGCAGTCAACGTGTTAAGAATCGATCTTAAGGTGTCAAACGGTTAAAAGTCATTTGTCGTTGCCGATTCACGGAAGTGGGTTAATTCGATCGAAACCAGATAACGTTGCCCGATATTAATTTCATTAAAGCAGCCCTTAGCTCCCGATCACCAATGTACAGTAGTATATGGACGCACTTCTGGCTGGCTGGTATCTCTTGACGAAACGAAAGCGTCGAGAGACGCAGGCGACGAAGAGATGGGAGTACGGCGTTTGAGTTTTCGATCGGCGGCCAGGGTGAGATAATGCGATTAACGCCATGCAAAATTGGACCTCTTTGAGCAACGTGTCGTTCGGTCGACGATGCAACGCAGTTACTGCGGAAAAGGGCGCTGCTATGTGCAATAGGTTGCACCTACACCCGTCCTGTGCACGTGTGTATACCAACATACGTAGGTACATATACCAAATGCTCCTCTGGCCAGGCCGTGGTTCAAAGTGTGCAGATTTTTTCACGAATTCGCAACGAGCAAATTTACCTTCACCGACGAAACTGATTTACCGTTTCCGTCTGGTCGATGGTTAAAGGAACGCATCCACTTTGTTTGTTTAGACGAATGAATTTCGCCGTATCGATCATTCTTCCTTCGGAAAAGATCTGCACCGCTTATCCATTATGTAGGAACAAAAACATCTTTTATAAGTGAAAATTGTTTATTTTGAGTTGCTACTTTTAGGGTTAGAACTTTTATATATGTCTTCTTGGCTGTACGATTTGATAAAAGTGTCTTGAAGTCGCAGGCCACACACAATCAAAATTTGTGTTTCTTTAGTGATATGTCAAATCAGAATATTTTATGTTCAGAGGGAAATGGTGAATTATAATTATAAGTGAATTGGTAGAAGGGAGAGAAATTATAAGTCTTGTTTGAGGGATAGAGAAATTACTAATTATGGCGATGTGATTTAATATAATAACAATATCGTTTTACGAACAATTTTGTTAATCAATAAAAGAAAAAGTTAGAAATATACAATTCGAAATGGTACTTAAATACCTACCCCATTCGGTACCCGTCAGTTGAAGGAAATCTGCGAACTACGATAGGGAAAACGGATTAAAAGTCACTATTGGTGACTTCTGCCAGCGACTGATACATCATTCTAATACAGTCCGTTTACCGTCGCAACAGCAAACATATTTTTTATGCTGACAGTCATAGATTTAAAAGCAAGTTAGTGTTCTCCACTTTTTTCCGCGAGTAATGGGAAGACGTGCGTCGCGACCGAAATTAACAGGACGATTACCTAATATTTGTCCAGGTTCTTCTACTTCGTGTTTCGACCGTTGATTACTGACACTGTTTGTGCGGAAACGTTTATTCTGTGGTAATTGGTACTCTCCAGGCTACGTATTGGAAGCCGACGAAGTCAGAGAACATCAATCGGCTGGTGTCCTCCGTGCTTCATTATTTTCCTCGGAATAACCCGAACGTTTGAAACAACAATTGTAAGAAAATTATATTATTCAACTTATATGTGCATTCGTTGCATTCAACAATCGTTTCTTATAGATTTTTGAGTGTTATAACTTGGAAAAATATTTTCTTTTTATATAGAAAACAATTTATGATATTGTTTCTGTTGGAAGAACTTTAATTTTGAAAATTAATTGAAGAAATGTTATTAATTAAGCGTATTTATATATTTATTTATAGTGTAGTAAGAGTTAATACGCGAAGTTAATTGAAAAATTATCGGAAATTTGTCCTGGCTATTCATTGAAATTTATTTTATCAATTTTTCTTCCAAAAAAGAAAAGCGATGGTTCCACCTATATGTAGTGTGATTGAACATGATATTAATACCAGCCTCTAGCTTTTCTTATGAATACTCTAAAATTGGTACAGATCATCGCTAAATAAAATCATACATTTTGAAAAAGAGGACACATCTACCTGTTAATTACGTCCGCTTATAATACTTAATGAAGTATAATTAATCTTATTAAATTTATAAAACCTTGTGATATGCCTTTCTATTAAATTAACCTATTTTTAACAATAATTAAATATAAATTTCACATCCACCTTTGTCTTTTCGGTGGCCATCGACACATTTCATTTTAACGGATTACATTAATTATCTTTAAAATTACTCTGTCAAAATTTTAATTTATCGAACGTATTTAATAGACGAACAAAAAAAGAACCAATTTTTTCTCCCCGACGAAAGGGCAATCGAACGACGCAAGATAAACCCGCCGATAACCTCCGAGCATCGATATTCATCATGCACGCTCGAAATATCGGGAATAACCAATTCCTCCGAACAGCCGTTATCTCGGTTAAAAGATCAGCGAAGAAAAACGCGAGCAAAAGCCGAAACGAGAATCAAGCCAATAGCCGAAAGCGACGAGGACCGTAATTTCGTATAGACATGGCGGCGATCGTGGCCGTCCAAATGGAACCCTTAATATGTGGGCATTGTACGTTAGATTGAAATCACCCAGAGTGATTCTCAGTCCTGTGGCTGTTGTATCGGGGACAGACAGACAAACAGACAGAGCGAAAGAAATAGGAAGGGAAATAAACACATAGATACACAGGCACAGATTAAAAACATCGGTTACCATAACCACGTGTCTCTTGAATCGTTCGATGGAGATGATCGAGTTTGACCCATTGCTGCGATTTACCCATTACAGTGGACGCCAAGGGTTGACGCGGAAGAGGTATGGCCTACAAAAATACAGATTTCCAATAACCGATACTCCTCTCTCCTTCTCTGGATACATTGTTTGCTCTTCTTCCATTTCTTGTCTCTTTCTTTCGAACGACGAATACAGAAACAATATAGCATTCGTGACAGTGTGTGCTACTCTCTCCCGTCTCCTTTGTTCCTCTTGTCCGTTGGATCTCCCCGTCTCTCTCTCTCCTTTGAATTCTCTTTTTTTTTCGCTCACCCCTGACCGTTTTCATCTCTGTCTTTGACATTCCAGCAACCTGTTCTCCGGCGAGAGGAAAAAAGTGTTTTTTACGAGCGTACGATGCATGTGTACCACGAGACCACGTGTTAAGGTCCACCGTCCAAACAAACCGCGAATCGACTGGCTGGCCCTTCAATCCCTGGGAAGGGGAGGAATCCTCTAACTCCCTGCTCCCTGCTCAACTGTTCGCCTGTCGATTCTCTCCGATCCTCTTCGCGATACAACACTCTCTATGCTGTCTTTCCCTGTCCTCCTCGTCGACGATATCATATGGGGTCTTCGTCACACACGGCTCGTGGCCGTCTCCGTTGTTCGCACGTCGGTTAATAAACCATTGATTGGATTGACACCGATATAGGAAAACCTGTCGGAGCTGAATGAGCATCTTTTCTTCTCTTTTTTGCCCCCAACCCCTCGAGGACATTCCCTCTTTTTACTTCATTTATCATTCCTTGGCTGACCCTAACCATTGTTTTGTTGGTATTGTTTCGTTTCTGTCATTCTCTCTTATTCTTCTTCTTCTTCTTCTTTGTTTCGTTCTTTTTTTTTCTTCAGCCGATTCTTGATATCTTGAATTGATATCTCCTCGATGAGGATGTTAATCACCAGACTGTAATAGAGAAGAAAGGCGAGAATCGTAAATATATTGAGTCTTAACATAAGTTCGCAGCTTTTTCCTTTATTTCAATTATTTTTTGTTACACAATTGTTTCAGATTAGATTTAATATATCAGTGAATACTTGCTTCCTTTCATCACAATATTTATTCAACATTAAATTGAGATTACCAACCTTTAAGTTGAAAAAGATATATAATTTTAAGTTCTTTTTTCGGGATGAGCTTGTATTATAGCCCAATATTAAAATTAGACAGAATGGATGATTAAAATTCTTTCGTTGAATTTTTCACGTAGAAGAATTATTAGTTTAAATCTACGTAGTGCCATAGCGACCTGAATGCACTTGACGGTTAAAATTAATCCCGACAAAATTTTGTATTATTTCTTCCAACGATATTCCCTTATTTACAAGTTCAAGTTTGCCCCATTTTTCACAACGGACATACCACTTGCGATTTCTCTGCGCTGACAATTTCGCAGGTGTATCAACCTTGAAACAGGCTACGTCACGTTAGCATAGACCTATGGCATAGGGGATTCACAAGCCAACGGAACGTACGGGCGTGCGTAATATCGGTCATTGACAGCGATAGTGTTCCGCAATGTTCCGGAGAATGTGCGTTCATGGTCACGCACATACCGGGTGGTGATACTCGCTAATGAAGACAAGCACTCCAATCAGCTGGAATGAATGACGATCAGCTGATTTTTGTATCGTGTTCTAATTGCCAAAAACAAATCTATGTATCCTTAGGGTGGCAGGACATTGATTTATTTATTTGCTCTATCCGAATCATCGTAGTATTGTGTTGTTGCATATCAAATGATAGATTTTGTAAGAGAACAATTCCATAAAATAATTTTTGGAAAAAAAATACAACCGACTTCAGAATGCACTAAAAAGAATGAAATAATTTTAATTTATATTTCGGGAGCGGCGCAAAATTAAAAATTGTGTAAATGACAGACGATGCTGATTATGATTTGATTGAGGTATGGTGGCCTTGGTATCAAACGGGTGGAAAGACAAAATACATTAACATGTGAAAATATTTAAAAGGATTAAAGAATATTAGCAATTATCAATGTAGAAAATTTTTAATTTTGCGCCGTCTCCGAAATATTAATTAAAATTATTTCATTCTTTTTATTGCATTCTGAAGTCGGTTGTATCTCTTTTTTTTTTTTTCAAAAATTGTTTTTGAAATAACAACAACAGATTCGTAAGAACATCTTGACTGAAAGAAATTATTGCAAATAAAATTTGGAAGAGAATATTTTTTTGTTTTAAAGTATTAACACTTTGAAGCTCGCGTGTTTTATGCAGTCAAGGACACTTACAATTTTATACTTGCTTTTATATCAAACAGTTATTTAATAACAAAAATTAAATAACCATCTTGTGGATTGCAAATAGAAATAATTGGTGAAACAATGAATCAAACAATTGCCACTTCTTT
Source organism: Stelis phaeoptera (assembly GCA_943735885.1). Lineage (NCBI taxonomy): Eukaryota > Metazoa > Arthropoda > Insecta > Hymenoptera > Megachilidae > Stelis > Stelis phaeoptera. The sequence continues at coordinate 2,951,106 of OX030939.1, read as the reverse complement.
GCGTAACAAATCGAAGAGTCTATGAATATTTTGGATTATTCGTGATTAAGGTAGACAGACTGATAGTACATTATTTGTTCCAATGAAAAAACCAGCCATTTTGCATTAAGAAAATTGTTAAAACGTTTATGTAATCGTTTTTATCCAACCTTACATTTTAGATTGATATATGATATCTGAGTTTCTGTGCTTCGAGATCCATCTGATATGCAACGACTTGATAGAAACACCTGGTATAGATTGATAAAGTAAGGATTATAAATAAAGATATCAGTTATTAAATGTTAATAATATCTAAAATGTTTTACTTTTCAAATAATTGATTATATTAAATTTGTAACGTCGATCGGTTAACGCGTTAAATCTAGTACTTTAATTTTACGTTATTATAAACTTAATACTTTCCAAAATTTAGTAAAATTCTGTCTCGGTCTTTTATCTATTTAATCAAATAAAATTTCTAACGTTGAATACCAATAAGTAGTTACCAGTAATTAAAAATTAGGGAAGTGACCCTTATTATCAATTTATTCTCAATTGTAGCACATTTAACTTTTACTATTTCAACAGTGTTATAAACGAAAAATTAATAATAAAAGTTTACCATTCGGTTCTCAATTAACAATAGGTTTTATTAGAAAGCCTATTAATAACTTTCCGGTAGATGAAGCGTTAAAAATATTAAACGTTCTTCAAAATCCTGTGATCATTATTTTTCAAATATTAGATGTTATTTGACATATGTCAGTGATTCTGAAACTTCCAAAACGGCTCTATCTTGAATTACAAACTTATTAGGAAAAATTGATACAAGAAATAACCGCGCCTGAAATGTACACCCGTGTAAAGTATTAAACATTGAAACATTACATTTTGTGATAAAACACAATTTACTTTCCCTTAGTTATATGAAAAAATTTCGATTCTCTACATATAAAAGATAATATAAATTGTTTAATTAAAATTACGCAAAATACGACAAAAGAGCGATATAACAACATGAAATATTTCGATTATAAAATATTATATTATCCACGAAAGTATACGTAGAAATGACAGAAAATCTTTTCATATTTTGAATAAACTCAGTTGAACGCTCTAAGGTAAAATAATATCCTGCAAATCGAATTGGATGTACACAAAGCGACGATGTTTAAAGGAGAATGAATTTATGAAATTTTCATGTGCCACGTGGAACTATGCCAAGATCGACAGTATCGCGTGCCATTGATTTAGAACATCAACGTTCATTCAGAACCGCTTTACCATATAATCATGAAATTGCATACCAAACGGTACAATCCACCCAGTATACAGTCCAGGCCTCGTGTATGTAGCTGTTAACGTAGCACATGCATGTACAGTAGCATTGGATCACCAATCGGGGGTGGTAAAGGGACAGGGGGACACGAAGAGGGTTGGTACGCGTTAATTGGTCCAGTGTCAAGGTCAGACCTCTCTGGCGCGTCATCGCATTATCATCGATTATTGGACATATCTCGTGGTCAGTTTCGAGAACGACAAAGCTGGCAAATCGATGACACAGCAATGATAAGACAGCTGTTTAAGTCGTGATATTGACGGACTGTTATCACTTTTCATTCTTGACACAAAAAATTTGTCGTTCGAAAGGCAATAAGATGATTTTTTTCTGTTAATATGCAACAAACATGTTATTACATATTATTGTATGTACTCACATATTATTACTATTGCTTGTTATAATTTGAATTATAATAAATTACCATATGTTTATAAAAGCTGTTAACTGTAAGTTGAAACAAAAATGGGAATTGTATGTTAACTTGATATTAATAATTTATGTGGACATAGGACAATTGGAAAATTGAAAAATTTCTACTTATTTTAATCGTATCAACTTCGAAACCTACCTTCAAACGCAGGAATAGATTGAAAAGTCCTACTTGGGATGGGAGGGAGGATTTTTACATATGTAACTTAAATACTTAAGTTCACATTAATTATTTATTTATTATAACACATTACACAATTGTAATATGTGTGATTAACACGTTGGCTGCCACGGGGGTCACCGGTGACCGGCACCTGAAATTTTTTACAATCAAATAATTACCAACAGAAATGATAAAATAAACCACGGATAGCGTTAACATTGAGCTAATAATGCTAGCTATCGAATTGAAAAGTTAAATTTGAAAATTAGTTGATTGTATCGTTAATAATTAAGATTTCAGCGTGTCTGACTACCCACGTCCGTTTTCACTGTGGCAGTCAACGTGTTAAATAATTTAATTTATTCGACCCTTACCTATCGTGGCTTAGAGAAAACTTATTCTATTCATATCATTTCTTTTTATTCCTTAACTTTCACATCTTTGTTAAAATATTTTTTGCACAAAAAAATAATAACATATTGAATATACGTTTGAGCAGAAAAATTATAGATTTAATTTTGACGGGATAGAATTTGACCCTATCATGGTACTTAAGGGTTAAGATAAAACATAAAGGTTTAATAAAATTATAATATTAGCAGGAGAAATTTTCTTTTTATTCACACTCAGATTCATTTCTTAATACCTAATAGCTTTTAATTGTCTTCATAAACACTCTTTTAATTCGTCCCTAGTCAACGGAGAAGTACATACATATTCGCTCCACGTGGTCGATTCGTCAAATCCACGTGGACGATCGCGTCTTCGTCGCAACAAAGGTCGCGGATTACGCTGTGGATGTCGAACGATTGGAAAAAGCGAGGAAAAGGAAAAGCGGCGCCGGCGGACGCGGCAATAAATCGGTCAGGGCAGCCGCCCGACCGTGTGAGTTTCTTTTTTGTTTTTGTTCAATTTTTTCCCCGCGGTCAGCTGCCACATCGATCGAAAAACGAACGAAACGACCGTTCCACTTGTTCGTCGATGCACTGTGACGAAATACCGTCTGTTTACGTCTTTTCAGTTTGCTCGTACAATTACAATCGATGAAAGATTGCGTTTTTGTCTCATGAAATTTTAATCATTTATGCGAATTTTATCATCGCTGATAATCCATTTAAAAAATAATCATTAATTAAAATTTCAAAGAAACTCAGATATCACACCCTACAAAGACACACCAGATATCTTATAAAGCTCTTTATGTTTTATTTTAAACGTAAAGTAGATAATTAATTAGTTTATCATATATTTATAATTACTGGAGATCGATAGAAAATATTTTTTAGCAGAAGGAAAAATACACCCATGAATGTTAAATGGTATTAATTTGGCAGTCTAGTATTATTTAGTTTACTGAACATGATTAATTACTTCCTTACCTCTGGGAAAAAATCCTGTCATAATAATTATTAATAATTTTAGATACCCTATAATACCAACTACTCAGGGTTAGAAATGGAGGTAGTATTTTGGGTTGCATTGAATTAATCTCGCGTCGTGATTAAATATGTCTTACAGTGACGTTCCATAGTGTAACAATGGATAGAGGAGAATTTGACGGATTGAGGTAATGGATCGGAATACCGACTTAGATTGTTTGGAGGTTAGTTGTCAGACCATTGTTCGAATCAATGAACCCGTCTCAGTTATTGGCAAATTCTGTGTAAACTCAACGCTCCAAGTTAGTACCATTTGTACGACTGTCGATCAGTATCGTGTTTTCCAATCATAATAAAGTCAGTTTGATCGCAAGCTACAGATAACCAATCAACTTTCTGAAAGAACGTTAGACTTATGGTGTATTTCTAATGCATAATTTATAAGCAAAGCATTGAAAATTTGATCGCTTTATCGATATTTCGATTCCAAATTTGACAAACCAATATCAGGATTGTAAGATTTGTAGCACAGTTGAATTTTAGTAGGTATTGTACACACAATATTTCTACTTCCTTTCTTTCTTTCACTAATGTAAATAAATTGCCAACAGTTGAATACGATAGTTACTGTCTGCACGTACGAAAATAATAAAAATTGCCAACTTTGCGCTGACACAACGACGTCCATAATATCCTGTACGAAATTCTGACGATCGTTTGATTCTGATCGATAGCCCTCATCGACCTGATTGAGAAATCGACTCCCGATCTGAAGGAAAGGTACTGTCAAAGACGGCGCAGGACACCAGGGTGGATCTCGAAACTGAAAACGAAAGTAGATGACGCGATTGGATACAGGCGACAGACGGACAATAACCAATCATGTGCAATTAACTTGTGACACCATGACACCTAAATACTACGAGATACCTACATAGCGGTTATGTCCCCATTATGTGGCCGTATCGACATGTGTTTCGTGCCGTGCCACGCCGGCCAATGCTACGCCACGCCGTGTCATATATGGCGCACGGTCGCGCATTGTCCGATACCGTTCACGGGATAGGACGCATAGACGGCCCTACATATGTACACCAGACATATTGATACACGGTACGATACACGCCGATTACATAATAGGCCTATGTCGCGCGGATCTACCCTCGGACTAGGCATCGTGCCGGTCCTGACGTCGCTCGATCTGATGCAGTTTACCCGATCGAGATAACTCGGTTTAACATGGATGACTCCCGCGTTCATTGCCGATAGAACCGGCCGAATTGGACTCGGATGGGATAGACCAGAGGTTAGCAACAGGGGCACCCAGGTACCTGCAATTGTGCCAGGTAGTTTTTAAAAAATGATTTCGTAAGATGGTTGTGTGTGAAACATATCAGTGATGTACTTGTTTAATTCATTGGTAAATGTAATAGCCAGATGTATGAAAATCCACGAGAAAATGTAATAAGTTATACTTTCCTCCCCTACATTAGTATCTCGAGATTTCTAATTCAGAATTATCATTTATTTTACATCCTTCACTCTCAAGTAATATTCAAAATATGAAGTTTAAATATATCATTCCGAATATTTGATCTGTGGACATAAATAACCCGTACTACCACTTGGCAGTCAATGGAAAAAATAAATGCTTAGTAGTACAAGGGTTAAAAGTAAAACTATGACGTTAACATCTATCATTTTTGTAAAAAGTTCAACGTATTAAGTACTAAGTAATTATTCAGATCGCTAAGTGTACAATCTTCCTCTGGTTACCAAAAAGAAATTCTAGGATCGTTTAGCAGTGGTTCGAAAAAAAAACGTACCCTGCAAATGCCAGCAAATTTGAGCCCCGACAATGCAGGGTAACCTCAGATACCTGCACAGGGTCAAAGGTAGTACCCCTAGGTCAAGACCTTCTATCCCATAGTCTCTTAAAGCAACCTGCCGATCATGTCTGCTCGTTTCACCCTTTCTCGAAACCAGTTTCGGCCCCTTCGACGTATTTCAACAGGGTCACCGTGATGATACCGCGCAATGGATCTGCGAGAACCAGTTCTTCGCTGGGGGTCTTCGACGATCATCTTCGAAGAGTGATCTGTTTGTACGTTTCTCCAATGAACGCGATCCTCGGCGATCACCAGACGCGTAGCTTTATTCATTAGGATGATATTCTCACGAAAGGGTAGCATTTGAAGTTAGCAGTTGAGGGGATAGTCTGATGGTCATTGTCTGAAGGTCCAGGAGATTGAGGGTCTATTCTTGAACTTCTTGAGCGATACAACCCTTTCATACGAAACTGTGAGATCTGCTGTTGGTTCACGAAGACTGGAAATAAATTAATCGTCGCTTTATGCAGCATTTAGTGCCCGAACAATCTGCAGAAATAATACAGAGGTGCCTCGTGAGAATTTTCTGGATGTTGTACGATAATCGTTGTTCGTTCTATTGTCTGATCCTGTACTCCTTATTGCCCGACTCGACGATCGTTGTGCAATTTGATAAGCTACGTTTTGGAGTAATAAGGGATGAGCTCTTTGCTCTTTTATTCGTTAATATATAATTTTGCTCGTTGTTGTAAAATTATGAAGTGTCTTTCGGATGTGGAGAATGCTACGAATCGGTTAGAATATAACTAGTGCAGAAATAATTGCGATATTTGTTATTTTTAAATTGTATACTTATTTGGGAACCACTTCTTCTTTAACTACTTAACAAAATATTCAAAGCAGTTGGTACAATTTTAATACGTTGGCTGCCACGGAGGTCACCGGTGACCGGCACCCGAAATTTTTTACAATCAAATAATTACCAACAGAAATGATAAAATAAACCACGGATAACGTTAACATTAAGCTAATAATGCTAGCTATCGAATTGAAAAGTTAAATTTGAAAATTAGTTGATTGTATTGTTAATAATTAGGATTTCAGCGTGTCTGACTATCCACGTCCGTTTTCACTGTGGCAGTCAACGTATTAAGAAAGGTATTCTGTGTTCTACTAAAAATATTCGTACGCTTTTGGTGCTCAATGTATTGATTGACGAGTTCAGAAAGCTTAAGAATCTTCATACGTGGGTCATCTTACGCTTTAACAAATCGCATTGATAAACTCCGGCGATTGTATCCTCTCTTTGAATTATTTTAAACGAACGACCGACCGTGGTGAAAGCGAACTTTTGTTTAATTATTTTCGCAACAAGCTGGCAGCATAGTTTTATTATTAATTAATAATACTTACCGGCCGTGTTCACGTTGGGCGTGGCGAATGGTACAATACCGTTGAAAATTTGTTAATTACTATTCGCCCAAGTATTTTCCACAAAACTCATTCCAGCCATTTTCAAATGCGACCTGGAAGGACTGACACGAGGGTGAAACTTTGTGCAAGTTAAAAGCACAGCATGTTGAACCGCAAATAGTTCGGGCTACGAGCGCGAAAAGTTCTCACAGACGTATCACGAGACGTTCTGCAACGGAGCTTGATAACGTCGTTGCTTGTTTGAACATGAAATTGCGGTGGCATGTTTCCTCAAGAACTTTTAGCAACTAGCATTCGTAGCAAGAAGTGGGGAAAAAAAAGGGACAAGATAAAAACTATTGTAATAACGGCTGAACGAATTATTGTTGAAAGTTAGGAAAATTGCGAGCGGAGTGAATTTATACTTCTGTATGAAAAATACAAGGATGAATAATATGATGAAAATAGATCTATGAAAAATGTTTTTTATGAATTAACAATTAGACTTTAGAGAAAAATTACTGATTAATAAAAAATTAATCATGAGGCGTTGATACAATTTGATTGTTTAAATAAACGATTTTTTGATAATAGTTGTATAATATAATATTTGTAATGTCATGTACGAAGATTATAATAGTTATGGTTAAACTAAAAATGTTATTTATTCATCAAAATGCGTTATGATAGTTCATATTTTTTGAAAACATGTTTAGTTTTATATATCAATTTATTATGGAGATTTATTTAAGTTGATCTTATAGGAGCTTTTAGAGATTTATATATTCTACCAAACTAATGACATTTTGTGCATTCGTTGGTTACGTTTTTTAAAATTTTGTATTAAATTATTAAATCCTAATTGACATGGGTCAAGATACAAAGTATATGACTAAATATGTAAGTCATTTATATTGTGGGATTACAAGTTTATAAAGTAACATTAAAATAAATCTTTATTCGAACTTAAAATAAAAGAAAAGGAAACGGAATGGAAACAAATGAAATGATATAAATTCTGTTTTTATTTTAATTCATAAACAAATTTTGCATAATTGTTTACGCAATGATAAAAGGTCTGATTTACCGCGAGCAATTTACGCGTTCAGAGGTTAAAAATTATCCGAACAGGAGAAAAAGATATTAGCTTAAACTGCAATTAGAAGACACTGCTGTACGGAATAACTTAAGCGTATTATATTACGACTTATGTCCATTTCCATTTAATCCTTCCGCGGCTGTACTTTTCCCGTGTAAGAATCTTAATTACAGCTCCTACCTTAATATTTCTTTCAGACGCTTCAGCTATTATGAAGTTACTTATGTTCTTTTAAAACGAAGTGGAATTTACTTGACACAGGTGCTTACACGACCTTATTAACGTTCCGTTTCCCTTGACTTACTTAATTAATAAATTTAATTATTATCAAATTGGAATAAAGCTGTTCATAAAATGTTTAATGTATTATGAAATATTTTATATCAGACAGAAAAGCATTGTTGAATCATTGGAGAATTGTTTTAATAATTAACATAACTACGTGATGTATATACTGTGTAATAACACTTGTTCATATTGTAAAATGACATATTTATAATAACAAGTTTTTTAACACCTCGACTGTCGCAGGAGAATTTTTAATTAAAAAAATAGAGGGGTAGATAATTGTAAATAACATCATTATTGCATTAATAATGTAAAGTAGTAAATTGAAAGTTAGAATTAACAAGAAATTCTCGCATTAAAATAAAACTTCTTCGTTTGACTATACCAGTTATTTTTAAATGAATAAAATTCGAGGTGGGGATAAGAAAAAGTAGCAACTTTTTGTGCTATGACATAATTTTGTGTGTAGCTGCTATAAAAATATGTATGTATTTTTATTGAATATAGTAAATCCATTTAAATATTACATAGAAAAAAAAAAAAATAGTTTAAACATTCGGTGTCTTTTAATTTTGCTACCGTTTCTTTAAAATTTTGTCCTTTTTATCATAACTAATATTAGAGGGTATATTCGTTATTTGCAAAACATTACCAAATTGTGAATTCTTTTGTTTTAACAAATTAGAAACGTAGTGGTCAGTAATGAAAGTTTACTTATTCATTAAATCTTTGCATTTTGTCAAACATATATCTAGGGTATGATCTGCATCCTTCATTTGTCTCTTGTATCACTTTCTATAAATTTGCAATACCATATATTATTTCTATCTAATTAAATGTTAAAACTCCAAAATTGATTTATTGCCACTTATGGGAGTTTGAAAATGTACACTGTTCCAAGATTAAAAATATTTTACAGTAAGAATTTGTTAAAATAAGACGTTTCATAACTTCTTTTTCAATTTTAGACCACTGTGCGCTGGTTCCTCCACCAAGTGGAGGATCCGCGAACCTCTGCAGCCGTCTGCAGAAACCGTGCAGACATCCTGCAAGCAAAGCACGGGGCCCCATGGAGGGGGTTCGAGCTCAGCTTCGCTGGGGGTCCAACAATGGACGGTTGATCCACCATAAAAGGTGACGGACCAGCCAACCACCTCTTCTCTCCCTTTCCAGCTCGATCTGATTCCGGTTCCCCGATAGCTCTATGCAAATCGTTTGGAAACCGAGCTCGAGATCGAGCCTCGATGCACATCGGTCGATTAGTCGGAAATCGGTGTCCATCGGTGTCGCTTCAAGAAGCTCCTTACGAACATTACCCGGTTCGACCATGTCGAAGAAGTTGTTGGACCGCGAGTACGGGGAAAAAGGCGGGAAAGATGAGAGTGTGCGTGGGCGCAGAATCGATGAAAAGCGCAAAATGGCGACGACAGAAAGGAGATAGGAAAAGCGTGGAGTAGGGATGAAGGAGCAATCGAAGGGTGCAGAGGTCGGGAGGAAGACTGGGAGAAAAAGTGAGTATCGGAGGTAGAGAGAAAAAAAAAAAAGAAAAAGAAAGGAAAGAAGGAAAAAATTGAAGCCACCGTTGGAATCGAACGAGCTTTCTGGGTCAAGGATGCCGAGAGTGAAAATCAAAGAGCGACCCGTTCGTTCTGATCCTAGACGACCGTGCTTCTTCTTTTTCCTCCGGCCCTTTGTCCGATAAATGAAATACTCGTTGTATGAATTCCGTGCGGCATATCCTCGGCCGGCTATCGTGTTGTGATATCGTTAAATTTATCGATAGAGGTGGAGGGTAACTTTGATTGCGGCCGGTGTTCGCTTAAAGCGACTGAACGTTTTGCAAAGCGCTGTCCTTTTTATCTCACGTAGCCAGATAAAGAGTGATTTGCTTTCCGTTAATTTAGTTTAATCCAATTCTTGTTCGTTGATAACATTGCAAATGATCTGAAACTTCTCTGATTTTGTTAAGTATCATATTCAGCCATTTGATATTTTACGACACAATTAAGTCATTTCCCTTTATGATTTTGAAATGATGGATAATGGAATCGATTGTAATGTAGGGATCCAGGATTTGTTAGAAAAATTTCATTTCGTCAATTGTAATTGATTTATATTCATTTTTGAGAATTGAAAAGGATAATAAAAAGAGTTATTGTTAGTTTTATAACTCGTGTTTATAATTTATTTTTTTAAGATGGACTTCATCATTCAATTAATTTATTTTGTATTCATAAATTTTCTATTCTTCAGACAAAGTCTCCTAGACAAATAGAAAAGAAGGAATAAATAATGTTTCAGTTTATTTAACAAGCCTTTATTCTTCTATCCATAAAAAGTCATTTTATCTTTATTTCCTTCATTTTTACGTGTTAGATATGTAATTTCTGTTACCATCTTCCAATTATTTATTGTTAATCTTATCCCATGTCAAAACGATTCAAAGTTAGGCTCAAAACATTGCGCAACCCTAACTGGTTTGATTTAGTTTTCTGTTTTACTCAAAGAGGTCACCCCATTCTTCTTTTTCAACGTCAGCGTCCGAAGAAAGAAGCGTGATATGTAACTGAAAAAATGCTCCATAAATATTTTGTTCGAAATCATCATCTCATAAAATCATATATCTTAATCTTTGTGTCAATCTTTCACAAATTGTACACTATGTAAACTTTGACTTATAAAATTCCCTTGAGTACTTATCATACAAAATTTAAATATTGAGATATAATAACTAGCTATTCTGATTATAATTAAAAAAACTACAATCCAATATTAGAAGTATTTCGAAAATTACAGCAATTTATATTTAATAAAATTTTTAAAGGGTTAATGACTAAGTTCCTGGATAATTTCATACATTTCAAAAATTAAGTTCCTACTAGAATGTTACAGATTTCGATTGTTCAAATTATCTAGATTTACGACACCATTATTTTAAGCAGAATGCTTCGAATATCCATAAGTGCTCTGGTTATACTCTTCAGTTATTAACAATGCAAGTCGTTAGCAGATTATTCTTCCTTTTTCGCCGCGAAAAGTCTGCAATTCTGTGCTCGAGTTTCCTTGGCCCGGCCTGATATCAGTCCACCTTGTGTCCCGACGTGAGATTCATTAACTTACACGGGGCGAGGCAGCCCGTTCAGCCCGCTCGAACTCCACGGAAAAGTGTAATCGACAAAGTTTATCGAATGGCAGGAGGGTACGAAAAGGGTCGTGGACGAGGGACGTGTACGTGCCAACGATTTTCCCTCGTTTCTCTGGAGAGTAGCTGCGCCGCTCGTGGTTGGCTACTGCTGCTCGTTTCCACGACAGCTCGTAAAATAGGAACGGTACGCCCACGAGACTAGGCGAGAACCATAGACTCCGGAAGCTCGGTTAATTAGACGACGAATCGATACTTTCCAGGCCCGTGGTATTTATTAAAAGGTGACGACGCGAACTGCCCCCTCCCCAACTTTGATGTTAAACGGCGTCGATCAAGGAATTGAAAGAACCTCCTTGCGAGGATTAGGTTGTTGTTAGGATTTATTGTGAAAGAAATAGAAATATGAGTTAAAAGTGGAAAAAATATGAAAAACGATGATCAATTTTGAAACATTCAAGTATGATGTTATTTCATGACACGAAATTATAGCAAAATAGCGTTTATGATGTATCAATTTGGAGACTGATGTTTACTATAGGCGAAAAATATTCTTGATGCAAAATGGCTGATTTTTGGTTTATATAAATGATGATAGTATATCGTATACTTTTTCACCTTATACAGGGAGTCATTTGCGATTACGTGACATAAAAAAATTGTTAACAAAAATTTAACGGTGTCGAGTGTACAATAAATAGTGATGATAAAAATGTCAAAAATCGATACAATTATTGCATTCGTTTTGTATAATTCATCGAAATAATAAAAGAGTCATTTTTATATTGCGAGTTTAAAAATAATAGTATTCAAATTGATTTTATACGGATAATTGTTTTACTTTCACTCATCAATTCCAATCAATCTCGTTCAAGAAAAAATAATTTTGTCAAAGTGCTGATTTTCATTATCAACTTCCAACATATTTCAAAAAGTATCTTAAAGTAACTTTTGTTAATAAAACGACTTGTGCATTCAAGCAAAGAGAATCTCTTACTTTTCCAGTCTTCAGGGAATCACGAGCTCCAACAAATAAAGTTCAGACTTCGAATTATCACGAATTCAATTACGATCACTATTGTACCATTTAATAAGGTACCCCAAGGTCGTATTTTTTAATAACTTTGATCATGTCTCGTCGTATCTGCCCTCGGTTAATTTAGTATCGGCCACCTATCTTATTTATACTTTTCCTGAGGTTGTTTTGCGAGTCTCCCGCGAGAATCCTTGGCGAGATAATACGTCAGCTCGTAAAACCGATGCAGCACGCCCGCGAGACCTCACCTCGAGTTAATTAATTATTGAGTTAATACTCGCAGGAGATGGCCGTCGTGCGAGTCGCTAGAACAGTAAGTTACCTCACGGAAACGGTCTTTTCAATTCTCTTTGTATCTCTTGGCTTTTCATTCACCCCCCCTCCTGTGCCCCATCGCTCTTCGCTCAGAAACGAGATCGGCCTCTTCTTCACAGGATTTTAATTACCGGGGTATCCTTACTCTTAATTAATTATCGCCCCGTGCTTCTAAATAATTTTAATTAAAGTCGTCGAACGAGCCTCTAGCATCCCCGGCCGATTACGAAATTTAATTACCCGCTAAGTGTGAAGTGGTTCGATAGCCTCACAAACCCAACCCCTATAAGAACGCCGCGTCGAAACTTCTTCTGTGAGAACGTTTTCGTTTTGAATACGATACCCGAGAACGAGTTTTTAAAGTTCTATAGACGCGTTCCGGTTATTTTTTGCAATTCGGACATCTCTTTTTGGGTATTTAAATACTGTATCACCAATTTTCATTCACGATTGCGAAAAAGTATTAAGATTTCGTAGATATAAATAAATATTTCTGTTATGGAGTTACAATATAATCAGAAATATTTTTTCTTTTAATTTTCTGTAATAGTTTCCTTCTATGATTACAAAGAACTTTCATTAGGAAACTAAAGTTTGTAATCAGTTGCTCTAGATTTCATTATTTTATCGATACAGTATTTTCGATTGGTCTACATTTCGTCGTGTACAAAAAGAACACAAATCAAATGACGGTGACAGTAATATTAGCAAATATATTGATAAAAAATAATATGAAAAGTAAACGGGTATTGAAAATCTTCTATTTCAGATAAATAAATCAGTGACACAAAAGAAAAGATCCAAAACGAAATATACACTAGCGTTCAAAAGTTTGGAAGCAGTTGTTTACTGTACTAACAGTTTTGTACGTTGTAATTACATGTGTATATTCAATATTATACATAAGACCATAGATAATTACTTCTAAACTAAAAAATGTAACTGCTTCCAAAGTTTTGAACGGTTAAGTACACTAGTACTTAAACCACGTATATAATTTTATGATTAATAAATTAAAACATAATGGAGAGGAAGGATTAACGATCAGTCACTTAAGAATTGACACACTGTTATTTTCCTATCATATTCAATAAAAAAATATGTCTCGTTTATTCAATTCTCGTTAAAAAAAAAAACAATCGAATGGTTAAGTGACGTATTGAATCGTTCGATAATTTCCAGTCGTAACACCTTTAACGGTAGAACATTCGTATTATCCAGTAACCGTCATACTCCGCCACCTAACTTCCTTCATTTCTCATTGCAAATTGCGGCCGTGCTGTTCCCAGTTAGCACGCATATTTTGTTAATTCAACTAAAAACCCCTGATCTCATTAACCCGTCCCATGTTAACTCGTTCCACGGCGTGGTTACCTTCAGAACAGTTCCAGCTTATTTTTTTTTTTATCCCCTCGCTATCCGCCCTCTGTCTTTCCCTCTCTCTCTCTATTTAATACCGAGTACCAATTAGGACAACGGCGGAGTAAGTTCTGGTGTCCCTCTTGAGCCGTCATAAAGCTGGATAGTTGGCAGCGGTAGTAGGGGGATGGCCCTTTCTCTTGCTTGACTCCAGATGGGGGGAGTCTTTCCCGAGGGTGGCGGTGGTGTTGGTCGGGCCAAAATGGTGGCTCCGTGGCGAAGTGACCTCCATGTACGGTACTTCGTAATGGCGAAGTTTACTTTGGCCATTTGTATCGAGGAGAAAGAGAAAGAGGAGGGAGAGACGGTGGACGATAGAGAACGTTAGCGAGGAAAAGGACAGTAGCCGAGTCCGGAGAAATCAGGAGAAAAGGAGAGAAAGAGAAGGAGAAAATGACGGTGGAGAGGAAAGAGGAGCAAGGTAAAGGCAAGGGAGCGAACAGAGGCGAAAGCAACGAATCCTCGGTCTCCGAAAAGGAGCGAAGGGGTTTCAAGCCAGGCTGGCCATAATAATTCACGATATAAAGCTAAAGTACCTTGGCCGTAGGAAAGTTTCGGGGTGGTGCACGGGGCGTAGGACGTCGATAAATTAGCTTACACTTTTTACATAATGCGACGACGAGGACCGAGGAGAAGGCAACCCCCTCCGCCACTCCCTCCTTCGCTCTTCGCTGTTCTCACCACGTTGAGGAACCGGTGGTTGGAGCAACGACGAGGGGGCTGCTGACCGTCGTCCTCGCGTACCAGCAGAGGTGTACCTAACTACCTCAAACTCGTCTGCCTCCTCGGGTCAAATTAATTCCGGTATTAAAATTTGGCTTGCAAATATTCCCGACCCGCGGCTACACGCGTGTCCCAGAGCACACGCACGCTGCCAGCCAGCGTGTGCACTCTTCTCGTCGTTCGACAGCGTGTGCATTCATCTACGCCCCGGTTTCCTCTTGGTCACGCACACGGGGCCGCCGCTCATGTGTATTCGTGTACGCAAGTAATTTACATCTGTTATTATGGAAGAGGCCTCGCGTCGCGCGCCGCTCGCCCGACCGCGTTTCGATGTTTTGGCCGTCCTGCAGAAAGTAGGGAAAAATGACCCCCGGGCCCTTGGAAATTTCATTCAACAACGAGAGACGCGCATTGCTTCTTTCCACTAATTTTCGCGTCTTTTTGCAAACCATTCCCTTGACTCGTCGTCTGTAATATCCAAGGGGATTTAATCGATTTCCTTGTATTCCTGATTCTACGCTGTTTTGTTAATGAATAAAAATTTATAGTTTCAGAACGCTTGGATGGTCAAGTTCGTTGGGAATTTTTATTCTTTTTTGTCCCTTGAACGGCAGACCGCTGCGACGACAATGATTGAGATTTAATGTTATATTTCATTTTATTTCAATTTTCTAAATGTTCTACTATTATTTTAAAAAATTTGTATATTCAATTTTAATCGAAATATCATTGTATTTCCCTTTGGTGTGACCCAATATTCAATCAAAGAGCTCTAATTTTTAAACTAAGCGCTTGATATATTAGAAATATCATGTCTATAGAAATATTTTAAAATTTATAAAACGTAAACGAAAAGGTGCCTAAAATTAATTTCAAATTGTCACTATCTTACCAATTCACCGTCCAAGGGGCAAAAGTAATAGAAATTCGGTTTATCCCATTTTTTTTATATTTCATAAGGGTTTTGCTGCTGTCAAGGCGGTGAAAAGATTGAATGAAAATTACACAATTCACGTTATCGATCCAGATTAGCTGAAAGAAAACAGGAATATAATCGAGGTCAGTGACATTTACCTAAAATATAAGTAATAGATGAAGGGGGGGGGGGGGGGGGGGGGGGGTGAATGAAAGACCTGAAAGGTAGAACGGTTAAGCAAAGAAATAAAGGAATAATTGACCTTTAGCGATCGTTGAGTGTAAAGTTAGATTTCCTGAATCAATAAAGGGGTGCTTTTAATCCTCCATCGGGATAATTATGGAAATCGTAGACTATTTTCGATTGGATGAGAAATTTATTTTTGTGATATTCTTCACTGCGAATATAAAAGTTTTCAATAACTTTATCACAGTTTGCCTTGTATTACAATTGTTTGTTTAATTCGTTATTAAATATTATTGATTATATGTACAATTTTATTATAAAAATATTTTTTGTAACAAGCCTATTTTATATTTGAAATAACTGTTATTAGAGCTTTTTAATCTAAAAATTTCATTTGAACTTTAAAAGTTTAATTATTATAAAAATCTAAATGTATCCATACACTTAGAATAATTCAAATAATCAAGAATTGACGGGATTAAATAAAAATATGTTTTTTTTTCTACATTTTCTCATTGACCCATACTTTATGATTCGCAAAACCATCTTATCTTTTCGGTTTTAGAACCTTACATATGGTCGGTGGTAGATTTTAATTTTAAAATATAATTTAGAATTTTCTGAATAATATTTGGTACAAGATAGATTACTTTCTACCTGGAAAAGCAAGGAACAGAACAAAGATAACGATAACTGGCAATTGTTACTGACAACGAGTGTATATATTTGCCATCGGAATGGTTGAAATCGCAATATCAAATATGCGGCAGTTTCGAATTCCATTTGTTGAACGTCCTCGTCGCTGGGATAATTTTTATACAATTTCCGTTTCTGTTGCTTCTCGTTCTTATCGTCTCCACTTAATGCTTGTTTGGTGCTAGGACAGTTTTCCAATGCGAACCTCTTCCCGACGAAGTCGTCGTCGTCGTCGTCCGTGTGTGACAGCGTTACGTTTCGAGGGACTACGAGAAATTCTCAGATCCATTATGTTTCCAAGTCCTTTGACTCTTTGTTGGTAATAAGCGCGTCAGTCTCCGGTCTCTGCCGGTCTTCTTTTAGCGGAAATTTCTTTCAGAGGCCACTTAGTGCATGAAACGATTACAGAGTCAAGTTCTTTTACTTTTATTTTATTTTTTTCTTTATGATTGAATTCCTGCGGCGTTATCGTTCCTTTTGCATCACGAATTCCCGGCTAGCCACTTTAACCTTTTGAACAGCAAAGATTGCGACGATATTGTTCCAAGATTATGTTTATCCTGTTTGCCGTTCATTTTACGGGCAATTTTATTTAATCGACGATAAAATCCTGAGGATGATACTGATAAAAGCAAACGTTTGTCATTTTATGGATTTTAATCGTTGACTTGTTGTGCGTACAAAAACAATACTTGTACCTTTATACTAGAAATAATAGTAGCACCAAAATTACAGAAATTGCTTGTTTTCAAGGTTAAATAAAGCCAAGCCCAAAATTTATCATTTTATTAGTTTTGGTCATTAATTGGTTATGCGTATATAAAATAATATTAGTAATAATACTATTGTAGATACAGTTGCTTATTTTCGGGAATAAATCCGACCAATAATACCAATAACATCAGTAATATATTAGTACAATATCAAAGTTAAAAACGGCAAATTAAAAAATTTGTAATTTTATAAATTTTACTCGTAAATTATTTATACGACAATATTACAACAAACGGTGCTTATTCTCGATATTAAAGTCAGCCAAATTCAAAATACGTCATTTAGACGTGCCAGGAAATTATGCAAAGGGCAACAATTAATAAACTGAAAAATATCTCGCATTTCCTGGATCAAGGGAAGAACGAGTGATATCGAGCGGAAAAAAAGAAACGAGATGAACGACGCTGTAAGTCTGTCACTTTTTTTTATTTTTCGTTCGTTGGTTTTAATCGTAAGACAAATCTCGCGGCTGCGACAAACGTAAAGGGTCGTTTGTAAACGTCGACTTACGGAGGCCGAACACGCACAAGGATCCTCGAAACACAAGCACACCCGAATGAATTTCCTCTTGGCCATTTTTAACGAACTTTTTCCGAAACTTCAATCTATATAACTCATTCCCGCGCAGACGGCACATTCATTTTTCCACGGTAGTTGAGCTTTTACATCGTCTGCGTCTCTCCACCGCCCACTGGCCACCCTGCATAAGTAATTTTCCACCCTGCATAGGTAATTTTCATGACGACCTCGTAGCTGTCGGCGTTGTTCAAGCTAATGTCTAGCATCTGAATAAACGTGTTTATCCTCGGTGGAATTGCAGGAAATACACGGTTACAGAAGCGTCCCGGCCAGAAACGTTGCCGCACGGTTTTAACAATCGATAGAAGCCTCTATTCGTTCACCGTGGCATATTACGCTTCGCTGCGAAATTAACTAACAGGTGTAATACGTTCTTACAGTCGTATAATATTATTGTGCAATCGAATTCTTCGATGTGAGAACGGCTCCACGTTACATTACGTAAATTTGCATATCTACCTTTTCCGAGAAATTGATGTTTAAATAAGCACAAAAGGCAAAAGAGGAAGATCGTTTCTCGTAATATTTATGATGATAATTTATTTTATATACTTGGAAAACTAATCACAATTTTTGGTAAACAAATTGTCAATTTTGGACACAAGTTCGCGCAAATTACATCTTATTTTATATTTTGGAAAAAATAATACGGTTACGGCAAAACTAGAGTTTATTAAAAAGGTAGACTTTTTTTTTTAGTCACTCATGACCAACGTTATGTATTTAATTTAATGGAATAATTAGAATTTTCAATCTACCACTCGGTAAACGAACGAAGCCTAACCCTAATCCCAAAAAGAAGAGCTTTCGTTCGTCAAAAATCGTGCCTAGTTTCAAAGGGCGTGCAACATACTGCTAATTGCTAGATGTCGAACGGATACAGTTGGCCGAAAACGAACGTTGTCGTTTCCCGATGAAACCACGGCTCGCGACAAGAGATAGCAGTATACCCTTTTCCCAGGCAGAAAATGCTGCAAAACACAAAGGAAGTTTCGAAGCGTTTACGAGTGCACCGCATTTTCCGCGATCATACGCGTATCGGGGCCGCGCTTCAGCGATCAGAGCCGCTTCAAAAGCGAGCGAACGCTTGCGTCCGTTTCCAATCGGTCGAGCCTGTGCGCATCGAAATAAAGTCGAAGGGACTCGATGGAGTCGATCAAAAGGAGAAAGAAGAAAGCAAGCTCGTGTGCCTCGACCACCCTCTTACAGGGAAACGAGTTTAGTCGGGGAACCATCGGCCACGTTTCAAATTGATCCGAGCCGCTCTTCTGGGTCGTGATCAAAACTCCGACATACCGAATTTGATCTGCTGAAAGCTTCTTGTAATTGGACGTAAAATGCCCTCTTCCCGTGAACGTGTTTCACACATACAGACACACAGGGATCGAGGTGAAAGAGGAGGGAAGAGGGTTGGAAAAGTGACTCGTAGGAGAATGCTCGAAGGAGAAGGGTATGAAGACGGGTGGACAGAAGGGGTTGGTCGTCGGGGGACCACGGAAAAAGTAAGAGAGGGCTCGACAAGCCGTCCGAGACGGCTGTTGCGAATTCGATTGTCCTCCGGCTGGGTCTCCCTCTTTCTGTCGTTCCTCCCGTGCCTTGATATATCCAACGGCCCCTATTTTCCACACGGTCCCGATGCCACCCTCGCGGGCATTGCCGCTGGTCTCCCGAGGAACCTCTCCAAATAAAGTCCCCGCGCGTTTGGGGGACGGCATCAATTTTTCGCTCGTTGCACCTGCGGCTTTCGGGGCCAACCTACCCCCGTCGATCAGGGAAACCTGTTCGACGGCCGATCGGTGGTCAGACGCTTAAGGGGGATGCTGTGTTATGCGGTCGAATAAAGGAGATAGGTGATAGGCGATCATTCTGGGCGAATGTCACCGTAGGGTGAAAAGTCAGGAAATTATTTGAAAATTCTTTGCAGACAATTCACAGCTCGTAAAGTGTGATAAAATCATTCGTGCTCGATGGAACATGAAGTTGCAATGTAAATGATCGTAAACGGTATTTGCAGATTCAGAAAATTTATTATTTATTGTTTAGGGAAAATTGTGCATTTTTATACGTCAGGATTAAAATGTGGTGGAAGATTGGACTCTATAATTTGTATTTAATGTTTTGGATGCTATGTCACCCTTGGGTGACGTATAAATTTTGATGAGAATCTTGAATGGTCAATTGTAACTAATTTTGTTAAATATTGTGAAAATTAAATAGTTGAATTCCACTTGAATTCGTTAATTTATTATTTCACATTATTGCCATAACATCTGCATTATTTAAAACACTCTTAAATATGATTTTTAAATTATTTATTACGTCCATTGACAATTTGTAGAAATAATTGTATATTACCTTTTTGAATTAATTTTTATTAATATCATTGCTTGTTGGTTTTACTTTAAAAATGAGAAAAATACAAAACTAATTAATTCTAAATTTTATTTTAACAAAAAT
The DNA here is from genome assembly GCA_943735885.1 of Stelis phaeoptera. Taxonomy (NCBI): domain Eukaryota; kingdom Metazoa; phylum Arthropoda; class Insecta; order Hymenoptera; family Megachilidae; genus Stelis; species Stelis phaeoptera. The sequence goes on along the minus strand of OX030939.1, from coordinate 2,930,939 downwards.
GGAAAGTGTCCTTGAATATTTAATTTTGGAAACAATAAAAGAAATTATGGACAGTTTATAGATTATCAAACCGACAACAAGCTTGATACAATCGATCGATGTTTATTTCGTTTGTTTTTATCGTTAAACGTAGACATTCGACAAACATGCAGGCATCGAAAAAAGATCGAACGTCGAAACCGAAAGTGACCTATCACGGTTGGAATTGATAAACTTTATTGAATTATCTTATTTTTTGTGCGATTTTTACAAATAAAAGTAGTATCGGAAAAAATTTACGCGACGTGTAAAATATTTGGTGCCGAAACTAAAAGCTTTCCATGTTTGAACGAGCTGATAGATTTGATTGAATTGGTTCAACTTGCGGTTCATTTTTTCCTTTTTTGTTTTCAGAAAGAAAAAAGGGGATGCCTTAATATAGGTTAAATCAAACATAAAAGATACCACGCTAGAAAATTTAGACTATCTAATCAAGTAAAATGTAATTAAATTAGTTCAATATAATCATTTTCAACCCGTTCAACCTATATTATATTAGTGTTATTTGATAGCTTTTAATAATTCTAATTCAGTCCAATAAAATTTCGTTTATTATAATATCGTCCAAATTACAAAAATAATTAAACTTCCGTTTTGATTTTTATAACACAAATTCAGAACTGATCGAAAGCTGCATCGTTAATAAAAAAAAAAAATTGTTAATACCTGTTAATCAAAGTGGTAACATTTTCATAAAGTTTCTTCTTTAGTATAATTTATAAACATTTTATATCTGAAACTTGCATCGTATTAAACCAATTATAAATTTTTAGGTTGATATGTTACTGCTCCAAAATTTGCAAAATTTATATATAAAGTAATTCAATTTTATTACGACTGCTAAAGAAAGCAAAATCTGAACAAAGAAGAAAAAATACCCAAGTACCATTTCAAGAACAGTTGAATTGATTCTGAATGCCTTGAGTTCGCAGAGATCTAATGAAAATTCATGATTAAGGGCACGGTTCGCCAACAGCCGATCTGGTATCGTGAAAAATGGCACGGTGCAATCGAGGACGGCAAGTCGAAAGGCAAAAACACGCCACGTGTTGCGTTCGAAATAAATAGCCCAGTCTCGTAATAATGTAAACAGTATAACAATCATCGGCATTATGTAATTATATCGGGGCCGACGGTATTACCGATAAAGCGGCAATACCAGTAATTTGTCGAGGTGTCAAAGTTTTCGGGGGAAAATATCGAAAAATTACCAACGCGCTGCGATATATATCGGCTCCCTCGCGTCGCTTCTGCGGCTCGCTGGATATTATCAGATGGAGTATTGCCAACAGGTGATTCCGAAAATAACAATAATTTAATTTCCGGGATATGTGGGTCACGGGGACTTTCGATTTCATGGGCGACGTGTTAATTAAGTATTACGCGGCCGTGTCTACCCGCCTGTCTGTCGACCGCGTTACAATGCTCGAAAATCCTAGCCGTCGAATATCATTTTCCAAGATTCGTATAGGCACACGATTAATTAGAAATCTCTAACGCATAATGCACCCTTCGATTCTCATCACCGTAATCGTGTAACAGTTCTGAAAATTGCAAATCTCTATTCGGACCAATTAGATTCAAACGAAACACGAATTCGAGGCACTGTATTGATTAGCAAACTTAATTTGAAATTACCATTGTTAAAAAAGGAAAACGCTCCCGTTTAACCCTACGTTCGACCGAGATGCATCTCCAGAATACAATCATCCCCTGGAAAAAGCCCGAGAGGCTCGTATAGCAACCGGAGATCTCCCGAACACGGATGTATTTTTAAAGTAAAACGTTAGTGCCTAATGTTCGTCCGCATTTTGCGCTTAATACAGGATCGTAGGGGGAATCAAGGGAATAAGAGCGGCTGAGTGAGTCGCAAGTGTGTGTGTGCGCATCGCACACAGGATCAGGGGACGAGGGGGTTGATGGTGTTCTGCAAAGGATGGAGAGAAACGCCAGAGGGAAAGAGTAAAGGATGGAATAGGGGAGTGGAAGGATTGCGGGGTCGGTGGTAGAGACCCCTTCGAGCTATCTCGTGGTAGGGCTGTTTTTCGCGGCTAACAAAATGGCCGCCACCCCCACCACATGGACGTATATCGGTTAGAGGGTGTGCAGGACTCGAATTTTCTCCGTTCTGCTCTCTTTCTATCCGGCGTTCGTTCGTTCGTTCGTTCGCTGTTCGTTCGTACACCCCCTCTACGACGGCGCAGCTCCAGCCTCTTTCAACCCTCTCCTATCGGTCCCCTGACTACAATATTCCCCTCTACTTTCTGTTTTCCACCACCATTCTTCCCACTCCCTATCCACGATCCCAGCTTACTCAGCGTCACTGGCGGGAATTAGAAATCAGCCTTTCTCGGTTTCTCTCTTTCCAACTCCACTTACGTTCTCTCTTTTCATCGTTTTATCCACCCTCTTCCTCTGTCTATTTTTTTCACTGTCTTCGTTCAACTCTTCCTGGTCCCCACCATCTCCTCCAACCTAGTCGCACCACCCTCTCCTCCAACCCCTTCGACCTGGTGTTTTCCGTCTCTTTTTCATTCCCCTCGAACCCCCACGTCAGTCTCGTAGCACGTACACCAGTACACGGTGTTCCGGCGAAGTCGTGCATGAATATTGTTACGTAGAACGCGAATGAAATTTATAACTAATTACGGGAAAAGTTTAGATGACCGTCGGGCCGTTCAGAGGCCAGAAAAAGGGGTAACCCGATGGCTGGCTCGAGCATACAGGAGCTAGACAGACGCCACTGAGACACACGAAGGAACGGGGAGGGTTGGGACAGGGTATGAAACGGTTTCGGTCGGACAGTTGAGAGAGTTGTGCCGGTATAGAAACCAAATTACATTAATTAGGGTATTAAGCGTCCTTGGTCGCGCGAGGAGGAAGAAAAAAAGAGGAGTAAAGGGAGACTGGTGAAGGAAGGGGTCGTCGGGGTCATGGTGAACGCGGCTTAAGACGGATTTCGCAGTTTTTCGCGTGACAAAGAATTTAAAAGCGCGCTGCGCCGCTCTATGTAATTAGTATTTGCCCCGCTAGCTAGAATTTCGCAGCTGATAAAGAGAATTGTAATAAACGAGCCTCTTGATCTGATAAAAATACTTGTCGATTCTGTGTTCACCCAACGTGATTGATATCGAAACGGTGCATTATTTCTTGCCAGCGCAAAAATTAGAGATTGAAGAAAAAAGCATGGCTAACGCAGGGATCAGTTATATGTTTAACGATTACTTTCGAAAACGTTAAAAGTCTTCGCATCCATAAGTTTGGAGTAAACGTACTTACAGTTTGACTAAAATTAGGCATTCAAATTTTTAGAACAGTTTAAAATGTAGAAAATGGAATTTAGATTCTTTGAAATGAATAATAATTCTTTGGTTGGAACATTTATATTATAATTTAATCATAACTTTATTAGAATTAAATTTGTTTTACGTCGTGTATCTAGCATTCTATTTAGTATAAAGTAAAGTTAACGAAGCCGACGTTTTCAAGTATTCGTTTGAAGTTTTTTCTTTCAATTCATGTATTTCCAAACATGCTAAGAGTCTAAATATGATATTTCTAGGGTTTGAATCATCAATGATAGATATGAGATAGATCCAGTTCAAGTTATAAATTATAAAAATATGATATAAAATAATTTCTTAAAATGTCACGAGCAATATTGCACGAGTTAAACCTATTATAAACCTATATATGAAGAATGTAATAGTCCCGATGCCCAGATATGTATTAGGTTGAGTAATAAGTCCGTTCGCGTCGACGGTGGTACGCACTTCGAGAAGCATTGCGTTTAACTGCTGCTTGTTTTGACTGCAATTTTTATTGTATCAAACTACGTAAGGTCTGGATGTGCTATATTTTTAACGTTGGTCAGTTGTTTTTTGGTCGTGATCGAGTAAAGTACGTCTTTGAAATGACCGAACAAAATTGGTTCTTTTTTATTTTCGAGAGCAGAAAAGAGCGGGAGATGAAAAAAAATTTACAGTGTTTATGGTGATATTGTTATTAATAAACGGACCATTCGAAGATGGATCAGAAGGTTTAAAGATGGATTTAAATGATCGAAATTGCGAATTTAACCGAACAAAATCTAAGATATACAACAGGAGAAATTGCCAACATATTGCACATATCACATAAATCCGTTGCTTTACATTTAAGAAAATTTCGTATGACAAACAAGTAAGAAACGCGAACAGACTTATTACTCAACCTAATATTTTCTAGATTTAACAAATTCGATCCTGAAAATATTGAACATTTGCATCATAGCAGAATAATTTTATTAGAACTCCCGATTATAAAATGAATCAATATAATAATAAAATCAAACCTGGTTGAAAGTTATTTTCCAGTTCCGAATTCAAAGATCACGCGCCAATACATTAATTTCAAAACCAATCGTACTCTGTTCCTAGTATCCAGGAAGGACAATATCACGATGAAGCGAAATAAACCAAAATTTGATTACGTTGCGGATTCCAGAAATCATCTATCTCCTCCTTCCGAGCAGATCGGGAGTTCGTCGATTCAATCGTTTTCAATCGAATCGTAAAATTCTAACACGATTTGCCATCGCGGACGAACCGTGTGGAGGGGTAGGGGGTGGGGGGGGGGGGGGGGCAGGAAGGGGGTAGCGTTTCACATGCGAGACCGCAAGCGGATGATCGGGCGCGGCCGGCAGCCTCGGCTCCGCTCGGCATTTCGAAATTTTTCAATTTATCTGGCGTGCTCGCGCGCGCGCTATTTCCTGACCGCGTTTAATTGCGGATCTCCCGCCGGATGACCGGTCCGTTCGTGGCCCGAGAATCATGACTGCCGCCTTCCAAGTTTCGGCCCGAAATTACGCCAGAAACGCGGCTCGCTAACGAGATTCGTGAACGCAATTTGCCACGGCTAAGTGCGGCCAGCGACGAATTACGAATTTCGCGCGATCTGCTCGCGAACGCCCGCTCGCGGGGCACAATGGACGGAGGGTAACTCCGATCAGGAAGCTGGTGCGCCGACTTCTCGGACGAGAGGCGACCGCGAGGCTACGGGCTAAAATCGATCCGTGTTGTCGCGAAACGCGTGACGCTTTGAAAATCGAAGGAGAACGGATAATTAATTTATAAGCCAGGAAAGTGCAGCGGGCAATCGTCACGGGTTCGATTATTATAGGAGTTCCAAAGTCAAAGAAGTTGTTGTCAGAGTCTTCGGTATTGTTAAAACGACTCTGATTTTTGGAGGTCAAAAACGATTGCAAAACCTTGATCCTTTATCTCTTGAATAAATTTTTTCAAGTGCTTTTGATCATTCTTTTCTTTTGAAGATGTGTAACTCTGGTTCTTGGATGATAAGAGAGCTTTCAAAATTGCATGAAAATTTAGACAGCATTTTATGATGATTTATAAAAATATTGAAAAATTGGACAGAACTGATGATTAACGATGTTTTTAAAATTTATTAGAGATTTTTGTATTTCTTGTTTTTTCTCAGAAAGTAACTATGTATCAGGAACGCTTCGTATTCAATTTATTAAACTTTGTTTCAAGTATTCGAACATTAATATCGCACTCATGTAAGAAAATACAAAAAGATAAAATTGTCTAAAAAATAGTCTTAATTAAAATCAATTACTCATAAAAGAAAAAACAACCATCAATGTGTACTGTCTGCAGGAAAAGGATGTCGACACACCACCTACTATTTGAACGTACCGAGTGTCACACCCAGAGACAAAAGTATGGAATAACATCGACCAAAGCCTTAACATCGCAGAAACACATAGAAAATATGCTAAAGTACCTAAAGGACACCAATATCTACCATAGATTATAATCTAACCAAAACGAAGGAAACTAGACCTAGTCGTCGCTAATGACAAAAAAAAAAAATCAATTACTACGTACAGCTATTTTCATTGCGATGTGTTAACCAATACAAATTTCAATAAGTATATGTAAATATAAGACAACTAACTACAACCCTCGTACAGACAATTGATGCGTTCAATACCACGATGATAATAGCCGCGCGTAATAAAACATGTTACCATTACAATTATTGTTCGTTATGTCATAATTTCGTTTTCCAAATTAAGTTTTACATTTGACCTTTTGCATATAAAATTTTTACTAATGTTTTCTTCCTTCAAAATATCCAAATGATCGGTGTTATAAACGATCGTGTTAAAAAAGACCACTATCAAATTTTTGCGCGGACGAAAATACACGAAAATGATAAACTAACGAGACGATCGTAATAATTATTACAATCGGTTAGAGAGCAAAAACATGGAAAGAATTCATTAAAACTTTCAGATTGACTCGGTTGAAATAACATAGGAGAAAGAGCAAAAAATAGCGGAAACTATCACGACTCACGTTATGCAATTCGTTAGAAGCACCCTCGCGTATGCATTTGCCCGTTGCAACGCGGCCCGATCGAACTTTCACCGTGGAAAGTTCGACGTGTTCCCGCCAAACCGATCAGTCAGTGTACCGTAACGTGTTTTCTCCTGACGCATCGCACGTGCCAATAAATGGGAACAGAGCAATACTTCCAGCCAGCGTTTTAAATCTCTCTAAATTTCGAGCGAGGAGGATGGAAGGATAGCCACTTGTGCGCTCTCGCAGTTACGCTCACTTATTCCGCGAGTAACAGTAACGGATGAGCGATTCGTTTCGCGAGCGACACGAGGGCTGAGAAGCTTTTATAATTACTTTTCGACCGGGGAACTGCAAGGGAAATTTTCGACGAAATTCCGTAACCTTCACTCGTCGCTTTGCTCTTCTTTCTAACTTGATATTTAATTGTATGATAATAAACGCTTGAAATTTTTAAGAGTTTTCGGAAATCTTATCCAGTTAATAGTTTCAGAAATGTCATTGATGCAAATCGCGATATATTTGGTGTGTTCTTGATTATAGCTCCTTTTAAGTCGGACTGATTTGGAAATTAAAGAAAATTAACACGTTGACTGCCACAGTGAAAACGGACGTGTGTAGTCAGACGCGATAAAATCCTAATTATTAAGGGTGCAGTCGATTAATTTTTCAAATTTTAGCTAGCATTATTAGCTTAATGTTAACGCTATCCGTGGTTTATTTAATCATTTCTTTTGGTAATTATTTGATTTTAAAAGATTTCGGGTGCCGGTCACCGGTGCCCCCCGTGGCAGCCAACGTGTTAATTGCTTCTCACAGTATTTGATCAGTCTGGTTTATTGTGGAAAAATAATTTTAATTTAATTAATCGTCCCCAAAATGGTTAAACTGATTTAACTGAAATGTTTAAAATGATTTTCTGAACCCTTCCTCTCTGAAATTTTCCGTTTATGCGTAGAAAGTTATAGAAAAAATACTCATTTCCCATTTTTATAATTATATGAAAAACTGTTTTGTCGTCAAATAACTACATATGTGTAAAATTAGATCTCAGTCTTAATTCAACATTCAAAATTACAAATTCATCTTCCTATCTGTTTGCATCCATTTTTCTTTCTAACAGGAAGTACTATCTAAAAAATAATATATTTTCGACCTTTAAAATTTAATGGGAATATTCTTCTTTTCTAAATTATTAGTCAAATTCCAATAATTTATTTGTCTTACTTCTGATCATAAACAATTTTAACTGATAATAGTTACCTGTAGAATTATAAGACTAAAAGTAAAAATTTCGATCGATATAACTTCCTGATTTAATTTTCTCCTTTTCATCACATTTCATTAATTTAACTTCTACTCGTATCATAGTAGAGTCTCGTATCGTACGAAGTTGCAGCGCACGGAGCTCATCAGGTATGTCCGGGCTTTATTATTTGTTTTATAACTTTTCTGCGCTCGGTCGGTTCGGGGATTAAAGATGCGCGTCTGTCAGGTAACCTATAACACTCACGGCAAATTGATCGATCCGTAGCTGTGCCATAACGTAGTTCTCCGTGACGCATCGCACGTGCCAATAAATCTACGCGAAGCGAGATACCTCCTGGAACACCCTATAAATTTCTCTGATCCTCCCTCGATGAGAGGGGGTGAGTCGTGGATCGCCCTGTTCCGATGGATTCACTTTTTCCCTGCCATCCTCTCTATTAATACATTAAAATATACATACATCGTCTCTATCAATCGAGTGATCGAGCTAAATGATTGTCCAAAACAAATTCACGGTTATGGGTCTCTTCCTTTTTCATTTTTTGTTGAAGAAACTAGTCTTGGCTTCTCGTTAAAGTCTTGTAAACGGAAACAATTGAAATCATCTGGTAAAATTTGTATAAAAATGATGAGAATTCGTGTCTCTATGAAATAAGTGAACATTAACGATAAAATCTGATTATTTCATATTTTTCTTTCGGAGGAAAAAGAAAGATCTTTATTTTTGACTTATTTCGATTACACTTGCAACGGTCAAATAACTAATAGTTGATTAATAGTTAAAGTTGCAATAGTTGCAAATCACGTGAAATAAAAATTTTCTTAAGGGAAGAATATATTTGATGTACTTATGATTAGGTAATTTTTATGGATACAGCTTTAATATTTTGAGGTTGATTCACCACCACTGATAGATCACTTAAAAGAATTATTAAATACGTAGTAAAGATTGATTTCGGTAATTTGTGTAGTATTATGATAATTTAAATGCGACGAAATTCTTAACACTTTGACTGCCACAGTGAAAACGGACGTGTGTAGTCAGACATGTTGAAATCCTAATTATTAAGAATGTAATCAACTAATTTTCAAATTTAACCTTTCAAATCAATAGCTAGCATTATTGGCTTAATGATAACGCTATCCGTCGTTTGTTTCGTCATTTCTTTTGTTAATTATTTGATTGTAAAAAATTTCGGGTGCCGGTCACCGGTGACCCCCGTGGCAGCCAACGTGTTAATTGTATTGTCAAAAAAGTGGTTTGAAGCAAAGAAAGAAAATTGTCTTTATACGAAATGAAAGAACAATTAACCCTCGAGTAACAGATCAAACATTTCTCTGATCCAAAATTTAACTTAGAATTCAAATTTAATTTTAAATTTTGCACTATTTCTTTAATATCTTAAGGTTTTTCATTTAACAATTTGATTCACCATTATACATGTTTCCTGGATCCGAATTACGATTGGTCCAGTTGCCGTCGTTCGATGGTTAATGTCTCGGACTTACGAAAATGTTTAGAGATGTGTGGGTGCAGAAACTTAAAGTAACATGAAACTGAACAGTTCGTTCGGTCTGTATCACAAGAATGAGGGTGTTGACCTGTTATAAACGATAACTGTGTCCGAGTTACGTATCAAATATATTCTGCGATTTTCATTTATTGAATCAATATTATTAAAATAGTGGTGACCACGGTTATTTTAGTCTGTCGCCTACCCCTTCGGTCTTACGTTAATTCTCGACGACCGAATTGCTCTATCGATCCTAACGTTAATACCATCAAAGCTGGCACAATGTAGCGTGCGCATCGGTCAGCCGTTAAGCACACTTTTATCCGGCAACGTTCGACGGTTTCCCGCCAAACCGATCGCTGTAACCCGTGTTACAGTTCAAGTGACGCATCGTGTGTGCCAACGAAGCCAGCTAGAACGATGCCTCCACTGAAACACCCTGTAAATTTCTCGGATCCTCCTACCGAACCTCGAGTCGTCACGAGTAGGTGTCGTTCCCTGAATAGGTTTTTCCGTCTCTCTTTCTCTGACCCCTCCGCCGAATGGTAATTTTGGGATCCTGACCTCTCCTCCCTCGTCCCTTCTCTCTTTCTTTTTTTCCTCCATCCCTCTCGCTGATAAATGATCCCCCTACCCGGATCGTGCATCTTCCTCTCTTTCCGTTCTTACGGCGACCACGCTTCTCTTTTGTTATCTCGGGAGACCGATCGGTCCCGATCTCCCATTCTTGGCTAATTTTTATTTCCCCACAAGCGGCGTTTTAAAAATTACTCTTCGCCCCGCGCTCGCAACCCTTCCACCTCGCATCGAGATCGCTGGTGGAGGAAAAAGTAGAAGGGATGACGGTGGTCCACCGGCAGGGGGTGGGGTTGAATTTCCCCCACCTTTAGCGTCGTCTTTTTGGGGAAAAAAGAGCGAGAAAACGGCAGGGGAGTTGAGAGGTTCGGATAGAGAGAACAGACGAGGGGAGGGAAACGAAACGTTTTCCCTCTCCCTTTCGGTAGGAAGGACCCCGACGTATAATTTTATTCTTTTTCTCTTGCTCCGTTTTCCTCTTTTTATCGCTTGTTCGTTCTGCTACTAGAAGAACGTGATGTATTGCTCCGCGTGTTCCCCGTCGTACTGTTTGGATTCGTTTTTCCCGCCAAATTCTCTGCCTACAAGCTGCTGCCACCTTTCTGTTTGGAATTCAGCCTCGTGTCTCCTCTCCCTCACCCCTGGTTCATCTTCCTTCTTCTTTTTTCTTTCCGGAACATCCCTCCCGACCGACGCTGCGGTTCATGGTCGATACCGCTTTCTTAGCTTGATTAATTATCGCGTCGAGGTGGGTGTCGGGATCTGGAGGTTCACCTTTTTTCCCCCCTCTTTTCTCTTTTTTTCCCGCTTTCCTCCACCTTTCGTTCTTCTTTTTTTCTTCCTACCTCCCCGTAGATCTACCCTATTTGCTCTCGTCCTTTCCCTCGGCCGTCGTGGTCAAAATGCGCCTGATAGGAGGACATTACGGGGAATTATGAAAAGGCATCCGGCCGTGAACGATTTCCTGAATAAAACGACGTCTCCGGGAGGACGATTTAAAGATAAATTGAGCGGGACCGAAAAGCTTTCGATTATCGCCCGGGTCTTTTTCTGACGGCTGAACCAACGCGCAAATTATTGTTAGGAGCATTTTTGACTTTCAGATGACATCGGGGGCAGTTGTGCGATTCTCGCGCTCGTCGTTAACGTAATATTATGCCGAATTATTAAATTGTTTTTTTTCTCTGCTCCGGAGCGCAAGAAATTTTAAGATAATCAGTTTTTTGTTTCAAATTTTAACAGTTGTTCTTCCTTCTTTTCTTTAATACTTTTAAATGTTTGAAATAAATTTGAAGGAATCGTAAATTATTTAAAAAAATAGCTGATTCTTGGATAGTTTCTAGTTTTGGCAATTATACGTCAATAAAATTAATATTTCTATTCTTATAATACTGATAATTTTCTTGTTAAGCTCTAATTTTTGAGAAAGTGAGATGAATACGAGAACTTAGTATTCTTGCCCGGGTCCGATTACATAGAATTCGCGAAGATTTGGAAAGATTAAAAAGAAATTTGTAGGAGTCGATAAAAATACTGTTTGCCTTCTCATTTCGGGAAGGAATAACAAACTTTGAAGTATTTCAACCGTGAAGAGAATCCTGCAACTTACTTTCGATAAGCGGAAGAGAAAAGCGCGGATTAATCGAAAAGTATTCCTCGAACAATTCCAGAATCGTCGTCGGAGAAAATGGACGGATGTTGTAGGAAGTCGAAGGTTCCCAAGCGAATAATTTCGAGGATGAGATAATTAAAATGGGTCCGTAGAAAGGGCTGTCAGCCGTGACGGGCAGATAGGTCGTACACGAGTCTCTAAAACGAAATTATTCTATGAATGCTGATCGCTACGTAACGCGTATTATGCAGCAGCACGGCTGAAAGTGACAATTTTTACGTTTCGAGGGCGGCTCGTCGCTCGTTCGTCGTGCTGGAACGAGAAATTTCCATTAGGCGACAAGGAGCCATTCATCGGCCGTTTTTTCCTCTATTTGTTCCAATTTACGCGCGAAAGAACACCCGACCACCTTTGTGAATCGTCTGATTTTCAAAAATTAAACCTATCATTTTTATCGAAATTTACGATGAAAAGTTATCGTGTTTCAATTAAGCAGTATCTATTTTTAAACGTAGATGTATTCAATCTGAACAATAAATTTGATTAACAGAATGATTTATGTACTATAATTCGTTACCATTTTAAAAATAACATTGCACGATTCTGTTCTATAAATTAAGAAAACATTTACTCCACTTCGTTTTTGGGTTTTTTTATTTTATTTTGAAGGATTATACATGAAGAGTAGTCTTTATTTTGCCCAGAAACTGCTATAATTTAATTCTTTATGTTTCATTCTCAAAATGGTGTTCTGTTAGTTAGTACTAAAGAGATAACTAAAGGAAAAACAAAAGAGATACAATTTTTCACGCTTATTTGTGATCTACATATAACGAGTTAACTCGACTTGTATCGTAACTTTAAAAAATATTAAACTACATGTGTCGGTACGATATCTCCCGGTATAAAACAAAAATTCTTATCTGATAACATAATATTTATAAATAAAATGATTTATTAAAATTATTTATTTCCAAGAACTTACATTTTAATATGTTTGCCCATATATACGGATTTTCACTGAAACAGTCATCGCCTTCTACTGCCACAGTGGAAATATCCGTGTGTGATAAGACATGGCGAAACTAATTTCTCAAAGAGCAATCAAGTAATTATTAAATTTAAGCTTCCAGTTCGATACTTTGCATTATTAGTATTGATAATATTAATTTAAGTCGATCATATAAAATTTGAGGCGTCAGAAATTAGCGACGACACTATCAATCTAATATAATCGAATAATTAAAATAAAAACTTAATACAATTAAATAACTAAAACAAGATGAAAGAAAATTCTATCTTACATTAATATTATATTACTTTTTTAAGGTAGCAACTGGAAAAGTAAAAAAGAATTATCAACTATATTATATTAATAACATATGATCCTAAATTGTAATATGTAATGTATTAAAAAATTGGAAAAATTCAGTTAGCAGAAAATGAAAACTAATAATAATTTTTAATTCATAAATTAACATATTGTATACCCAATAAAACGAAATCTTCTTCAAACATCAGTCGTTCTACACAACGTTGTCGAAGGATTTCTTAAATAATAGTTTCGAATCTTGTACCCGGAAACACGATATAACCCCCTGGTGGTCGTTTGTCAAGGTAAATTTAAAATCACGAAACTATACCGGTATCGTGTAAAAGCGTAGGGGCGTAAGGTAGTTTCACGTCGCCCTGGTTCCTTGCTCGAGGAGAAAAAGATTTTCACGAGGATTTCGGAGCAAAGGGGTGAACGACGCGATACGGCTCGAGGACGGTTTCCGGGGTGGTGAGGAAAGAGGAAGGACAGTCGAAAAGGTGCCCCACCCCAGGCTAATGGTCCAATCCGGACCCGGCGTACTTTTTGCCTACCTTTCCATCTCCACTACTACCACCACCGACAGCGACATCGTCACTACCGCCACCCTCTGCGACCCGCACACTTCAACGTATATTTTTCCCCTCTGAGGTCGCGGACGAGGGTGGTTTTCCCGGTCTCTCCTCGCTTCGTGGCTGGTCTCCTCGTCCTCGTCGGCGCTGTAGTGGTGGAAAAGGGGTCGTAGAAGGGGTTTCGTGGACGGGTGTGCGCAGTACGCAACTTTTCCGCGGACGATGGCGCCCAGCTTGGGATCAATTTCAAAATAACCTGCCTTAGATTTTCAAGGCTTTCGAATCGATCGGAATCCCTTGTCTAGAATGCTGTTAACCGATTCACGCTCTCTCTTTTCGCCTGTCTCGACGCTCCTTCAACCCTGTCTTCGAGGGGCAAGCTTGATCCCCTGGGTTAGACAGCTGGCCCCGTCACAACCAAGTTTTGTTCTTCGTGTTTTGCCACCATCCTCTGGCGCTCCTCTTCGCCCCCGGACACTGGCTTCCTCGGCCGTCGCGTGAACGCTGATCGATATACAGACGAGAAGGATTCGATGTATGGACGGACGAGTATGAATGATAGTGTCACGCGGTCGAGGGTGTCATATGGTCTTGGGTTTAAACTGTGTCAGGGTATATCGGAGACGGGAAGAGTAATTCGTTTCTAATCGATTGTTCCGATGAAACGGGACTGAGAAAACACTTTGGATCCCGTGTTGGAGGGTTATCCGGATAATTAATAAAATTCATTGAACACGAACATTTTTGCGAATTGCTGTTTCGATTTTTTTTCAGAATGCTATGTTGCAGGGTCAGCCGGATAACTGATAATAAACAGATAAGTATAGTGATTTGGCCGAGTCAGTGTTTCTACTTCTTTTTGAGGAAATTTTCCAGAATAAGCTCGATCATCGTGAAAAAAAGATGTTACGATTTTATAACCAGGGGTCGAATATTCTAATATTTTTCGAACGTGTACGCTGCCCGTTCTACCTTTATAAATGAAACAATAACATGTAAGTAATCGATCGTCGGGTAAATAACTCGGGGCAAGATTCCTTTTTTTTTTGCCGGCTATCATTTCCCGTGGAATTTTGATTCATATTTGATTCAACGTTTCTGTATTTCTTTCTGGTTCCATGTAACAGTGCTTCGTCATATACGAGGGACCAATAATATTACATCAACAGCGATGAAAATTAACCAAATGTTCCATATTTAAAATTTCATACGAGAAAAAGAAAACAGAAACTGTGAATTATTTGGTTTAATTAGGGCTGGTAAATGAAGAATGTAATTGTGTCAAACGACTTAAAAGTTAACGTTAAATATTTAATAAATGAACGGTGCGTGGAAGCTCATTATTTTTGCCAGCTACACACCGCTCGTTTATGAAAATTGCACGTGCAACTGGTCACAGAAGTCTGCGGTAACGTACAAAGCATCAAAGCCTGTCGCGTATGCGTGTTTTACGATGAAAATTTCTACGCGTTTCTAATACATTCGGTATTAATTACACTACCTGTCGTTCCACAGCCGACCAAAGTAAATAGTAATACAACGTAATAATTGTGAACAAACGATCATAGGGGACGTCTGGTAATACGACCATGTACGAAGCAATATTTTGTATTTAAATAACCGAGTCTGGTTGCGGCCATTTAATCGACGTTTCGGTTATATACAGTTCAACGGTGAAAATAAATTGCATTATCACAAGGTGGCGCGTAAAAATCCTATAACGACTTAATTGCTAGAATAATCAATCAAATGTCCCCAGAACCGGATGAAATATTTGGAAGGAAGCCTCAAAGTTCACCTGTCAACCTGGAATCGAAGAATTCTTATTTTTAATTAAATTGTTTCGATTGGGGAGAAAACACGCCATATTAACGTATATTTAACGCATTAAATTAACCCTTTTGTGCTTATTTTTCATTACACTCAAAAAAATGGAGATTTAAAAATTTATTTCGATTTTGAGACATTTTTACTTTCATGTCTGTTTTCCTAATGATGTACAAATGCTTCAGACACCTTTATACATTTATTTTATAATTGAAATTTGCCGGTGTACATTGAAATCAAATGTAATAAAATATGTGGTGTGGATTGCTAATTTACTCATTATTTATTTTGTATTTATTTATACATCAATTCGTTATTTATTATCTGAATTACATTTATTTATCAGACAACTGAGGACTTTCCTAAAGGTTCATTCATACCTAGATTTCGAGTGTTTGAATTATACAACGTTATTTTAGATTTCTATTGCCCTGTATCAAATGCTACCCCTAAATAAATCAGATTTTGGTCAAGAAAGTGGCAGATTTGATATTCTATTATTATACTGACAGACAGACGACCAGTCTGCCTTGGGGAAGAACCAACATCACCTATATGTATATCGTTAAAACTCTCATACTAGAGTAAATTGTATATTGTTAACACCACGAATATAAAATAATAACTACGAATACAATCATTTCTTAAATAAATATCAAAACATGTTAATAAAATAATACTTTTTGTATACAGAATTTAAATTAAAAAATTGAAATATCTGACATCTTAGCACACAATTACCTATTTTTAATGAATACAGCTTGACCCAAAAGTCACAACGATCTTTAAAAAACTAATAAATTTGTATTGCAATACTTCCATAATACGTATTTTGATATGAGAATAAATTGCGGAATCCGTTGATCGTAGAGGATATTGAAACGTCAAAATTATGAAATTGTTTGAGCTTTCCCATCATTATTGTCCCAAGGATTCAAAATAAATACAAAACGTTTAAAGCTCAATCTGTATAAGTTAGCAACGCGTAGCTTAATATCTAACGAGACGATAATTTCAAAGACAAGAGTACAATCACGACGAATAGACGGTAAATTCGTGAGAGCTTGAACGGCGACAGTTTCGGCCGGCTTGGAATCGTTATCAACGCGATACGAACTTCACGTGCAAAATCTCGGGCTACAGACGGCCGTAAATCGAGGGTCCTTTTATCAAAGACGAGAACACGAGAACGAGCATTCGTAGGACGTATACTTTTCCTCCATTTACATCAGTTTCTTGATGCCCCGAGCGAGTTGCTGCCGCGGCAGCGGCACCACCACACCGCCGCCACCGGCAGACCACCCTTTTTCTACCCTTCCTCTGTTCCGACCCTCCCTTTGCTATTTTCCTCTTTCCTCTCGCCTACCTAGCTCTTCCTCTATCGCGGTGCTCTCTGCGTGCTCTCGCGAAAATCCTCGCGATAAATTATGCCGTGCGGGAGGGAAATAAATGACCCACCCCCTTCGGCCCTTCTCTTGCTTGTCCACCACCATACCACCCTCACATCTCTCTTTCTCTATCTCTGTTTCTCTTTCGGTGCTCGGTGCCGTCCCGAACTTCAATCCCCAGCGTGCACAGACCCACCGACACCCTCGTTGCCGCCGCCACCCTTTCCTCTTCCTCTTCCACTTCCTACGAACCACCCCAGGCCACCCTCCGCCGTCACTTCCTCCACCTCTTTTCTCGTTCTCTCGCTTCTGTTTCTCCTCTTTTACCCACTGCCAGAACTCCGCCACCTCCTGCGGTCCGACGACCAGGCGGCGGTGCTACGAGGAAAGCCGGCTTTAAAATTATAATGGCACGCGCAATTTTGATAACCGTCGCCCGAACCACCACCACCACCACCACCACCATTGCCACCCAACCACCCATTGGCTAGCGCACCACCACCAACTGCTATGTCTAGAAATACTCTTCGTTGCTACACCACCGCGTTTTCGATCGTCTGAAACTGCAAGGTTCGAAGTTTATTTCAAGTAGGCCCGAATGTAATTGGATAGCTCTGACGGTTCATGAATATTTCGAAGAATCTAAATTCTAATTCAGATAAGATGGGCTCGTACCATTTAGCAATACCATGAGAAATTTAAGAAGTTCAGGTGTCAAAATGTTCATTAAAAACTATTTGCAATTACAGTACGAAACTGGCAATATGAATATTGTGCGGAAGATTAGTATTCGTTGTTGTATGACAAAAGGTTAAAATATTTAAATCGAGGAAAATTATAAAAATGAAATTTCTATGTTAACTGGTATTGCTTCCATTGGTTAAAATATATAAAAATGATCAAACTTATATGAGTTTCTTATATCTTATTTAGGAATTATTACAATGGTTAACAAGTTTTGTTATTTAGTTGTGTAATGAACGGAGTGGTGAAATAACATCAGTTTGATTTCTGTAAAAATAGTAGGGTAATTCAGAGTGAGATGGCCTCATGAATAACATACAATTTTTATTTTTTATTAACTGTAATTATTTGTTTTATTAATTTACCTAATGTTACAAATCCATATGTACTTACTCTCAGAAATATTTCGTCTTAATTTAGATATCAATTAAATTTACGATGTACTGATTCTTAAAAAGAAGTGTAAAAAAAAATAAGCAAATTTTTTAATCCTAATAAAAATGCACGTAATCCTCAAATACTAAATTGTACATGTATAAATCTCGTGCGCCTTATTTTACAAATTTGAAAAACATGTTAAAATTGAAACTAAGCTTGATACTATGCAAAGAGGAACAATTTTTATAAATTTCTCAGATACTTATACACTTTAAAAATAAAGCCAGCATTTTTCTTAGATTAAAAGAAAGCAACGCGTTATCATAGAAGTCCTGTTAAGAAAAATCTATTTTTCAAAATTTCATAAAAGAAAATGTTGCTATTAATTAAATTTTAAACGTCAAATACCTGATAGTACGTTTTTGGATTTTATTTTGTTTATGGTTTATTTATTAATATTTTTTATTCGATGGCAATTTATATTATCAAGTTCGTATTCATCACTTATGTACAATAGAACTTAAAATAATGATTGTACATATGATTGAACAATTTATTTTATTAATATAAGCATACATGGTATTACGACTTAATTCAATTAATATACTGGCAAACATAATTGTATTTTACAATATATAGTAAGTTTTTTTAAGATTCATAATTCTGAATTGGAGGTGCGATCATCCCTGGATTCACCCCTGTTCAAACGGTTGCACGCCATTTCCCCGCCAAAAGGTCATTGCTTGCGCCTCGCAGTGGGTTAGAATCCCAGAAAAATAGGGAAAGGATTCAATGTGTCATTTTTACTTTAAACCAACTATTCTATCAATAGGAACGAAAAATAAAGATAAGTAAGTTGATAATATCAATATGTTAAGTAGTTATTGAATTTGCGAACAATTCGTGATTGCACGCGACATAGAAAAGATCAATTATTTCTATTACAATTGTAAAGATAAATCCTTGTCCCAGAAGGTGATATTTCTTCAATGAGTTTGTTACAGAAAATAACAAAATTATGTGTTATATAATTTAACATTCACAATTTTTGTCCAAAACTACATATATATAATTTATCATCTAAATTTGGTACTACTTTCAAGCCTCATAAATTTTATTTTCTTATATAACCAAAATTATTAATTTTGCACGAAAGACGTTCAAATCTTAGCACGTGCATAGGTCAGAATGCATTTCAAATATAATTTACTATAATATTCTTGTTCTTTTAATAACCGATATTATTTTACAAAAGAAAAAATTTTTATTTATTTTTTTTCCTTTCACTTCTGATAACTTTACTTTTTTCAGTAGCTGAAGCTATTATTTTACGAAAGAGTACATAAAAAAACGAAACAGTATTAACACGTTGGCTGCCACGAGGGTCACCGGTGACCGGCACCCGAAATTTTTTACAATCAAATAATTAACAAAAGAAATGACGAAACAAACCACGGATAGCGTCATCATTAAGCTAACAATGCTAGCTATCGATTTGAAAGGTTAAATTTGAAAATTAATTGATTATATTCTTAATAATTAGGATTTCAACGTGTCTGACTACACACGTCTGTTTTCACTGTGGCAGTCAACGTGTTAAATAAGTTAAAAATCGAACGTTTCTCTTATTATTTGGGATTTTGCTCTACCAGCGTTCCCATTAGAAAAAGTGTTTGCCCAAATATTTCACGAGCTCGTTCTCACCCAACCGCAGGCTCGGGTCTTCTTCTTAATAGGGCACCGGATGGGGCACCGTTTAAAGTGATATCGCGTCTGCGACATATTAACGTACACTCCCCTCCTTCGCATCCCACGCCGCTGTAAACCAGCCACCCCGTGGCCGGCAAACAATGACGCGACGTCGACTATGAGAATGGTCCCGCTTTTGTGGCTGGAAATTGTTTAAGCTTTTGTTATTTTGCGGCTTCTAAATCTCAGACGTCAGCCAGCGCCCTCCGTAGCCAGTGTACGCTCGCAGGATGTGCATTGCACGCTCGAATTTACCAGGCGGCGCGTGTTCCGCTTTGGAACTCGAACTTTCAAGCGGAAACGGGGAGGCCTTCGTTGGGTCATTGTACCGTCACGAAAGGAGTTCCATTTGAATCTTGTATTTTTGTTTTTATTTTATCATTCGTTCCTTATTTTATCGCGTGGTCATTTCGAATCCGATTTAATTTCGCTCACGTATTCGACAGACAGGCGCATGCTTGGCGAATAATAGCTGAAAGAATCTTTTTCTCCCGTACACTTTATTTCCTTTTTGTATTTTGTTATTTGTCCTAGTTTTTAATTAAACTTCGAAATGAATTTCTTTGTCCCAAATTTTCATATTTTAGACGCTTATATGAATTTCCAATTAATGGAGCCCCTGTATTGATAATAATAAAGATGTATCTATTCGATCGATTTCAGTGAACGCTCCAATCGATTTTTCTTCCAATTTCTATCGTTTAAAGATATCTAAACTTTTCTGGCCATTTCCATATGTTTACATATTAATTGTTTAGTATCAATTTATAATTTTATCACTTATAAGACAGATAACTTAACAAAATAACAATTATTGTATATTTTATATAACACATAAAGTGTATGAAAATAAAATTAAAATTAAAATCTGTTCTGTAATTAAGACTGTGTTAAAAAAGTATAATAATTGTTAATGGGAAGTACCCTTGATTGGTTGGAAATATATTAAAGTATCCAATTTAATATATGGACGTAAATAAAATAACTGTGATCATAACATTATAATTAACCAAAGGCACTTTCTACAGTATGCATTTTTCCTTCAAAATTACGATTGCAATGAATTTAAAATCTGGACACATTGTATCTGACAAGTGCTCGTACTTCACCAGAATTATAGTAAAATATAGTATATTAACACTGGAACTACTGACGGTTTAGGTATACCTACCTTGAGAGTTGAAAATAAAATAGAAAAGTAAATAAATATGGGACGAAACATACACAAGCATATACAGCAAGTCTTTATCTTGAAAGTAGTTAATATACATTTTAACGAAAGCTACTTACTTCAATAAAAAACCCTCAATCCGTCATTTTGACGGGTTTAGTAGTTCTAGTGTAAAATAAAGGATTATAGTCGGAGAGATAAGACTGTTTACAAACGACAAATCTATATTTCATATACAAGGATAGTAAAATTATAAAACGTATCTCTGGTAATAAATGAAAGGTTCAAATTTTCCGATTTTTTTTTTTCTACGGTTCGAGTCTTTTCTGGAATGCGTTGCGCGAATGCAAATATATATATATCGCGAGAGGAGAAGATACGCAGCAGGCCGCGATCAATATGTTCCTTTGAAAATTCACTGCCGCCCGACAACCTATTCCCCGCCATTTTTCTATACTTAATGAACGCATGAAAGTACTCGTTACCGTGCTAATGCAATTAAAACGCTTACGGTAAATTATAAATATTTGCATGAATAAGTAAGTATCGAACGAAACGAGATTATCGCCGGTTATCGCCACTCTTACGTGTGATCACCCTCCAATAACCGCCCCGTCGACGTCCACAATCGTTAACACGAATCGTCGGAGACGTTAAAAATTTGCCCCCATCCCCCCCGTCCCCAATATCGATTATGGTCTACGAAACCTTGGCTGTAAGAGGTTTTTCAACTTTTACTTTTCACTTGAAACTTTCAATATTTTCCTTCTTTTCTTCTGAATTGTATATTGCGCATTTGGTTATTATTTCTGAAGTATATGAAAACTTGCAATTTGGAAATTTTAGTCGATATGTTTCGTAAGTTTAAGTCAAAATTGACCCGGCTGCTCCCGCCCGATGGTTAACACGTTGACTGCGACGGGGGTCACCGATGACCGGCGAATTTTTACAATCAAATAATTTCCAACAGAAATGATAAAATAAACCACGGATAGCGTTAACATTAAGCTAATAATGTTAGCTATCGAATTGAAAAGTTAAATTTGAAAATTAGTTGATTGTATTGCTAATAATTAGGATTTCAGCGTGTCTGACTACCCACGTCCGTTTTCACTGTGGCAGTCAACGTGTTAAGAGTAAGCCGTATCACATAATAATAAATATATGTATAGCGTATTAAAAATAGAAATACTCCGTTCTGAAAGGGTTGAAGTCTTTTTCAGTAACTTTGTTTCTGAAGGTGGTAGAAATTCGAAAAACCAAATAACGTTAATTTTTCTGTCAAAATTAATTATTCTATATCAAGAACAAAACTCTCTACAAATACCCTCCAATGTTCCCTTATGACAGAACGCTACATTCGTACATTTCCTCTCGTTCTCGTCGATTTCAAAATTCCTCTCTGTTCGCGTTCTTATCAATTCACGTCTCCCGTATTGATTATGTGCTTCAAAATTGTTCAAAAGATTCATTGGTCGAGAAACGTTTTCCGCCCTGCCAGTCGGATAGGGGGGGGGGGGACGCAGCAACTAATACGAAGCGTTATTTCTTTTTTCATTAATAACAAGCGAACTGTTTAACGTGTTACGGTGGATATTTATAAAGAGGAGCCGTCGTGGCCCCGCTGACCCTTCGTCCAACTGTGTACGAGGAGACAAGAGGACGAAGAGCAGAACGAACGAGGCTGGCGAAGGAGGAACGAGAAGGAAGGACGAGACGAAGGGAGGTGGTGCGCGGACTTTTGGGGTGGTCGGTGCCCACCTATCGACCCTCTCGGCTCTCTGCTCGTCTCCTCTCTTTCCCTGTGCCGTTTTCTCTTCGCTCTTCGTCCTCGCGCCTGGCCAGCGACCGACCTTCGCGTGCGCGCGCCAAAAGAAAAAAAAAAACCACGCAGCCGGAGGGTGAGAACGAGACCGAGACACGTAGAGGGTGGCGTGAGAGGGCGTGAGAGCGCGCGCGCGCTCGCGCGGCCTCGCGAGGAGGGTGAGAGGCCAACTACGGCCGAGAGAACGCAAAAGCTTACGAACACACAGGGTGCGCACTTCTGTCCACGTGTACACGTCGAGACACACTCATACACACACATATATATATCCTGATTTCAGCAGGCATTCGGCGCAGCTGTGCCACCCACACGTATCGTGCAGACTCGAAACTTCGAAATTTCGTGCAAATAGCACAGGAAGGAAGCCGTCCCTGATTAAACCGGTTATTTCCTAGGGAAAAAAGAACCGGCCTCTACCTGTTCGAAATTTACAGGAAATCAGGTTATTAGTCGCCGGATCGCGAAAAATCGTCGCCGATCAACCGGTCCGCTCTCGCTGTCCAATTTCCCCGCCTTCGATTCGATCACTCTTCTTAGTTTCAGCCTCGTTGTCTTATTTTAACCCCCGTCCAGCGGGAGATACCAATAATATTTTGTTTCAGATTAGGTAGACGAATTTGTAAATAACAAAATTAATTTAAACAAAGCTAAACAGTACTGAAAATAATTATTGAAAATATGGAAAATAGAAATACAAGAGAGTAAGAAATTTGATTTTAATCGTTACTGCATCAACGGTCCATCGTTCAAGGGTTAATCCTCTGATAATATTCAGTTTATTTTCATGAATGATGATTGAATGGAAAAATAACGTATTCTGATGTATGTAACAAAAATAGTAAAGATATTGTTTCACTTAGTAATAATGTATAATTAACTGAAACTACGATTTTTCCATTATAAAAGATTTCAATCTTATTCAATTAAGGATTTATTTTCAGTAGTTTTAGCAGACGCAAACAGTAGATGGGAATTATATTTCGTACAAATACATAATATATCTGAATAATATGAAAAATCTGATAGTACTTTAGGAATTAGTTCTAATATTCATACATTTAATGTAATTAAAATTAAGACCACAATTACTGACGATAAAATCGGCTAATTTTCAGGTTTAAGTTACCTTATATTATGGTTTTATAAGAATATTATATATTAATCTTTCATAACCTAACATTTCTATTTTCTGATAAAGAAATGGTGAACCATTAGGGATACTTTTCCCACCATATTTATTCATTACTCCACACTTTACTCATTATATGTTATATCGTAGTGGTACACAAGAGACAAGGAACAAAGTTTCCCATTCACGACAAAAATTTCATATATTATCTCAAAATTATACGACTGCATACAGAGTTAATCATTTAGATTTTCCATTTGTAAATTTTGATTTTCTCTTAAAAAAAAAGAAAAAAAAAAGGAACTGAAAATGGTTGTTATTAATAAACTGTCTGTCAATGTCCTCCCGTATCAAGTCACGCTTTCAGAAGCTCTATCGCGCAGATAGATCCGTTACGTGCGATTCAATTAGTCGGTCGTGACAGATTTGCATACAAAATTAGAAACCGGTAACCGGTTGATACCTTGATCGCTCTGGTCGATAACGCGATTCTAACGGGACGAGCGGGGCGTTGGAATTGTCATTAATTCGATTGGTCCCACGTCCAGGCTGATTATTTATGTTTCGTCAGAATTCTTCCGTGACAGCCGGAACGTGAGCCCGGCTGTTTTTGTTACTCATTCATGACCGCCGCTTTGATGCGGAATGGATCAATCAGAATGATATAATTTCGCGTATACATCAATTAGCAATAATGGTAATTATCGGTAATGTTTGTAGATAGCTGATAACGGCCGTGTTTACGACGATAGATGTATTTTTGGAAATTATGTATCAGTGTTACGGGTTACATCGGTCCTCGATGGAAAATGTTTGTTTATACACCCGTTCCGTACACGCATTATACCATCGTCTCCATTTGTCGCCAATATTGTTTCGGTAATTAAAATTCTTTGTCCAATTTTCAAATCAATTTGTCGATCTTTAGATTGTTGGCACTTTAACTGCCATGTCATCCATATGTGGGTGACACTTAAATTTCTATAGAAATTTGTCGCTTGCATTATTAATCCCCTTTCAATTACTTAATTAGGAATCGTGGTATTAGGTACTCCAAATTCTGAATAATAGAAATTACGAAGAATTGTAATAATGATAGGTAAAATTTGATCAAAATAAATGTTTTGCCTGAGCAAGTTTTCAGTGCCTTTAGCGTGGCAGTCAAGGTGTTAATTCATCAATCTTACGACGTTATTTATTCTTATACGATTAGATTTCTCCTCGAATACACACTTTTTGAATGTGGAATGGTAGCTGTATTAAAATCTTGAATAATTCTCCTTTTTTATTTTTATTTTTATAAATTAGTCTTATTATTACGACTGTGACCATATTCATCATTCAATTCGGTGGATATTTTGTACTCGACAGCACCTTATTGATTGATCAAAAGTTTGATTGAATGTTACATTCAACTAGGAAATGAAAATGTGGAAGTTTAATAGAATTTCTGAGCTGTATATTATAAACAGCTTTAGGAATTTCTAATTCTTCTGTTCTTTCTAGCACGTTGATTGCCGCAGTGAAAATATTGACGCTAGTAATGGATGAATAATTAATTTAAAAATTTCAGCTTTATATTTGTCACTAATGTAATAGTAACATTATTCAATATTCGTTTGTTCTTCTATTTTATTCATTATTTGATTATCGGTGATTCTGACGGCGGTCAATGTGCGAAACAAACAATTTCAACCAAATATATTTTGTGAATTATAAATAACAAGCTTGAAACATTGATAAACGGTACAGAACCTATTAATAAAATTATTCAAACGAATTATCTAGGTATGAAACTTAGTATAAGCATTACTACTATTTTGTTTAATTATTTTTTTCTCATTTACAGACTTAGATTTATAAAAACGTAGTTTTTAAATAATTAAATCTGTAACAAACATCATATATCGAATGACTAAAAAAGAAATTGAAGCTGATAAAATTGAAAGACAAGCCTTTAATGAAATCGTAATATCGTTTCAAAACATTTAAGAATAGATAATAAACAAAAATTCTGAATGAACTAAATCGCTGCCTGAAAGATTAATAATCCTCGATGAAAATATTCCTTCAATGTCCATCGGTTCGTTTAATAATCTTGTTTTCCCATAATTGAAACTCATTACTTAATTAGAATTTTTCGACCTTCAGATTGCCAACAACTTGAAGCTAATGAAATTGAGAATCTCTTCAATAAAACGAACCATAGTCCCAATCTTTTAATATCCTGAATAAAAATGATTTTTTTAGTGCCTTTTCTATTCCTATATTAGCCTAGCATCTTTATTTACCCACTATTTTATTTTAATAGTTAATGTGTCGATTCATTGCTATTTGTTAACATTTAGATTTTTGGTAAGTTCAAACGAATGAAATTAAGACACAGGGTATATAGTACAACTCAAAGTTAAAAGGCAAAAATTCAAAACGTAAATAAAAGAAAATCGAATACATAGCTTCCTAAAGAAACAAGCTTTCCTATCCGTGGACACAGATAATAAAACAGGTAACATACGTTGTTTCTGCAAGGATCCTTGCATTCTCGCGGGTCACGTGTAAGTTTCCTCACGTGGCAGTCGGTCAGGGCCACATAGTACGTGGCTAACAAAAAAAAAAATAAAAAATAAAAAAATAAAAGAAGGAGGGATAGTGCCGATGGGAAAACGAAGGAGTGATATCTGCCGACCGATCGGTACTGGTCGCGTAGTCGAAAGGGGGTGTCGATGCCGATAGGTGAGACAGACTCGATGATACAGAGGGGGGAAGCGAGAGCACAGTTTACCTATAACCCATAAATCGACCCCACTTTTCTATTAAGAGATGCACGATTGACTTGCGTTGTTCAGTTTCCTTCCCCGGCGTCGTTCCTCCCTTTCTTTTTTCCCCATTTTCCATCTACACCCCTTCCGCGCCGAGCACGGCTAGCAACACGCACCCCCTCCTCGTTCCTTCTCCGAATCGGTCGCTTTTTTCCCTCCAGTCTTTCCCCACCAGGCGCAAAGTATCCTGCGCAAAGCCACGTTCAATCCCTACCAACCTGTTCCTCGTTCAACGCTCTTTTTCTTCGTTCTTTTTTTTTTTTTATTGTTCATCGTGTTCCTTTTTATTTTTCCTTTTTCGCCAGGAGGGATTCACCCCTCCTAGTCGGCGCGGGAAACACGGCCAACCCCGTATCGATAGCGGGCGAATACTTGACCATCTGTTTTCCAACAGTCGAACGTACGAAACGACGTTCCCATTGACTTCGACGCAACCGATCGCGGCTGTTCGATCGATCACGTCTCGGGGTGAACGCTTTCATCGCGTCAACGCGCGCCCGTGACGAGGTCGCGGTTCTCCGAGCGAACTTGACGCGAAATAATCCGTATCCGGTAACGAGTCGTCTGCAAGATTTAACGATTTTCTATGGTGGTACGGTTCGTAGTACCGCGCGTTGTATTAAGCATCATTAGTTCGAAGTTTACTCATTATTTCGTTGCGGTTCGGAGAACTTAACGCCCGTACCGGCATCGTTACTCGCGAACAGATTCGAGAGTATCGGGGTATTAACCGAGAAATGAAATAAATTGGAGGCTGGATTATCCCGCAACTGTTCGCATTTTGTCACGCCTCTTTCCCCGGCGGATACCAAGTACCAGTTTTCTAGCAAACTCGCGGAACTATCGCAATTAACGACTCTGGCGAGCCGTAGAACGCCGGCGCGAACTTCTCTGTGACGCTTCAACTGAGCTTGAACTGTTTGTCGGCGTTTCGCCAATATTCCTGCGGCTCGATCGAAACGGAAGAAACCCGGCTTCGAAGAAAAATCATATTCGAAACATTAAACGCGACCAACACCGACACGTTTCTGTTACATTCGCGAAAATTCGTAATTCGTCAAGGAATTATATAATAAATTTCTTGACATTTCTTTTTAGATACCTACCGATGTGCTGTTGCATAATTACCAAAGCCAGCAACCTGTTCCTTTAAATTTCGTGAAATTTTACATGCTGTGGATTGCAGATTCAATGGGTAGGGGGTAATATGGCGAGTTATGAACGTTTGTACGAACCAGAGCAAATCGGATCGCTCTTGATAAATCTTATTAATTCTGCTCGTCGCTGATATAAACATAATTAAAACATGATCTTCAACGTGCAGGCGATTAAACTATGCCCGGCTCGCTATCGCTCGTCAACGTAACAAAATTCCTACCCTTTCCTTTTTTTTTTTTAATAAGGATGTTAGTCTTGCACCATGATGTTCGAGCAAAAGGTCGAATTAAAATAAAAAATTTACATCGAGTCCAGGCTTTACTGTCGCGTGGTTTAATGTCGTTGTTTCATACGCATTAAATTATTGTTCTGCGCGGAAGGTTTGTATTCTAATTACCTTGTAATTGTGAAACGTCTCGTGAAATAATCGCGTGCTAGATTTGCATTTATCAGCCGGAACGTTTCACGTAGTTTTCTGTTGTTCCGCTGCGGAAGAATATTAATTACCTGGAAGATTTGTAAGTCGAACGAACGCTTTTTGTGTTAATTCGTTCTTCACTGGCCGTGAATTTAAATTTCAAAATTGTTCTACTCGAAGAAATTAATTAATTTAATTACTAAGAAAATTAATTGCGTCATGGGCATCAAATTGTAAAAAGACGTTCCTTTATTAAAAAAAAAGGAAATGAAAATAAAAGTTTCTACCTGTAGTCCATATTTGTTTCGATACGTGTAAATATATGACAGTAATTTTGATACAAACAAAACCTGCATTCTCGAAGATCGCCCGCGTTCTGAGTTTCAATATCCGAGTGTCGATAAAACGTCACAGGAATTGGGTGGTTCCAATTTAGGCTAACATTCAGAATAAAATTTGATTGGCTCGATGCAGTACAAAATTCATAGACAAATTTCAATCGATGTTGCGTTGATGGCTGTTCACGATATTTCAGCGAATTTGATGTTGATTATATATTTATTTACATACGCGCGATGATGAATAACGAACTGCTCCATTTGATTATTGTTACGTCGGTTAAAATTCGGTTTAATCTCTCATGATGAATCGTGTTCATAAAATATTAATTCAATGAAACATTAATTTCCCTTTTTGTTTTCAAGATCCATATGAGATTTCAGGAATCAAACGTTGCCGAGGAAAAACAATAAACGATTATTGAATATAAATTACCTTTAAGTGCGATAATATTGGTCCCTTTACCGATCGATGTGTATCAGCCTTAAATTATAGTTTTCTGAGTGTAATTTTGTTCTTCAAATTTTATAACATTTACTTTGATTTTGTCAATTTTGGTAACACTTCACAGTAATAATTAATAAGAGCTTAATTGTTACTAGAGGTCACACATTTTATGTTATTATATTGCTGCAAAATTTGTCTTTCGATTATTATTCGACAATTAAAAATTCTTAATTAACGCATTAATGGTAATAAATAAATCAAATGCTCATCGAAAGGTCTGTTACCTTCCAGTTGGTAAAATTTGAAAAACCGTGGAATTTTATTTGTTCGAGCATCGTTCGAATCGACACAGACCCGGTTTTCCACGTTTTAACATCTGAACGTAAATATGAAATAACGCGAAGCACATTATCAGTAATCACAACGCGTCGAGTACGGATTACATCCCGAATTCTAATCCGCAGATACCGACTCTTAAATCCTGCAAATCTATCGTTTATAACATCCACGAGCTTTGCTAATCGTTCAGTATAATCGGCTGTTAAATCGAGTCCTCGCAACCCCTCTTTCACCACCCCCCCAGTCACTAAACTATAACATTATTTTATAACGTTGCCAGATTCATCGATTTTAACAATAACGTTCGCCAACTACGATTTCAACGAATCATTCCAGACCAAAGTTTCTAGAATTACATGAAAACCGACAGTTCCTGGTTGAGTATATAAAATCCCATTTATTTGTTTCTTGAATAATGGGTATATTATCTTTTATTATCAATTTTACTATGTTGGCTGATAACAGTTCTTCCAGAAATAGGTTCCTTTGAATGTGCTTAATATTCATGAAGTTATTTACTATATTTAAACCAGTTCTGTTTTGAATCAAAATATATATTTTAATCCAGGTATAAGTAGGTGTCACTTTGATGTATTGCCTCTGTTAACATAAAATTATTGCTTGTTGCGCTTCTTTTCTTGGTATTCGTTTACCTTAAACATTTTTAATTGAATAGACAAGTAAACCTCATTTTATGAAACTAAAGAAATAACTGAATTTATTCCGTTATCTAGCGAAAATATTAGAACTAGTGAATAATTATATTTATTCGATAAAAATTATAAAATTAATACAATATTTGTGCTGCTTGAAATTTTCTCTAATTTTTTTGTTTTTCAATAATTAGAGTGTTTTAAATTTGTAGTAACTATCGCCGATACCTACGGCGTTCATCTTGCTATCGATCAAAATATGATCGAGAGCATCTTCTATTTATATAAAAAAAAACTTTCACCAGTAAGATGACGTATTTTCACGGAGTTAATCGTGCAACAAGGTTGACCGCGTGTTCGCGATTCTTCCTGGGAGGCCGTCGAAGCCGAGCGAGCGAGCAGTTGGCTATAAATCGATCGGAAACATCAATAGAATTCAGCGCGACTCATTAACCATGGAGACCAATCGATTGCTGAACCGGGTCCGTATAAACACTCGACCAAAGACGTACGTACACATTACACGGGCCAAGTACAATGCACACAGACAGTCGGCGTCGTAGCCGGGGGCTTGTTTGAGAGACCTCTTAAAACACACCCCCGCAGCTCTCGGCGGCTAGAGAAGGAAAGTTAGTTGTCGTGCCGTTGCTCGATGTCGGTGTCGTGGTCGTCGTCGCTCTGGTCCGAAGGGAAACGGCGGAGAAAAAGAGACCGGACGAGGACGGAAGCAGGGTAGCGAGATGGATAGCGAACGAAAGGGTAGTTACCGAGAGGAGGGAGAAAAAAAGCGAGTGACTTGAAAAAGAAAGAAAAAAATACGAGAAAAATCGTAGGGGTGGGAGCACGAAGAGACGCGAGACGAAGAAGGACCGGTAAGAGAAGCGCTAGTGTGCGAAAGAGAAGGAAAAAGCTCGAGGGGTAGCAGGGAGACGGTTGGCCACCCCGCGAGGAATTTCAGTCTCGCGGCCATTGCAGCGAGAGGGCGTGGCCGCGCAGACGCTGCCAAAGAAAAATCGTCGCTCATGGCCAGGAAAAGCAGCGCGCGCCGTGCCGGAAACGCAGGACGCGTTGCGCCAGAGAAAAAAAAAGCTGGCGACGAGGGAGGGCGCGGGGGTCGCCGGCTAAGAGGACAGGAAGAGGGAGGTAAATGCGCACGAGCGGGCGAAAGAGGGCGCCCTTTCGCTTCGCCGGAAGTCATCTCTCCTTCTCTTTCTCCGACATCCCCTTCGGTCCTTTTACCCGCGGCGAGCTGTTCCCTCCTTCTCTCCGCTTAGCTTCGCGTCCACGCTCGAGAATATCGTACTAGTGCTGCCCTTTCTCCAACGAAAATCCTACTCTCTCTCTCTCTCTTTTGCTCTTCTTCGTCGTCATCCCCGTTGCGTCAGGGTTACCGGAGCCACCCCCTGGCTCCTCGACTTCGTGCACTAGTCTCTCTGTCTGTTTCGCGTTAGTCCACGCGGCCGAAACGGAGGAGAAAGATGAGGAAGGAAGAAGAGGGTGAACAGCAGAGGGATTATCGAAGGGGTGAGAGGATGGTGGTTCATGATGCTGGAGAGAGGTAGGGACGGTTAGGCAGGCAGGCTAGTGCGCGTAGAAGTAGAGAGCGAGCATCAAAATTATTTTCCAGCGGGCACTACCGCCAGTGCGGTGATACCACCCCGAAATTTCAGCCCTTTAATTTCAGATGGTATGATAATTCGTGGCGATATTTCACACGAGTCTGGAACCTGGCTCAACGTGGATTTTATTGCGACCGGCTAACACAGGGAGGCAAGGAGGACGAGCGACCGAGCGGGGAGGAGAATTTCCACAGAATTACAGGAACCGGGAGGTGTACGCGAGGAGACGGTCTACGAAGTTGTTAATTAATCTAGGAACCTAGATCCTCTCTCTGTCATTGGTGCGACTTGCTCGATGAAAATTGCGTCTCGCGCGTTAGCCGGATGCAACACATCAATTTACGCCCCTACGAGAATAAGACTTAACCACCTGTGTTGAATTATGACGGGGCACTTTGTGCTTGAACGAGAAAGTGGCTATATTTCGCGAAATCGTGTAGTTGTTTTTTAGAGGGAACATTTTTCTAAATGAAACATCTGCGGTACTCACATCGCTGACAACTTCTGTTTCATTTTCGCAGGTTGAAGAAAGGGGCTGAGAAAACTGGCTGGAGGGTACTTGGAGGGAGCTGATTATTCTCTGTCTGAAACCGAACATTCATTTGGTTACATCTACTGACAATATGAATATGAAGAAAATGGAATTTTTTTATTAAAACTGATACCATTGATATACAATACAGTTAAATAATTCAATTATACGTTAATTAGGAGTTTGAACCATTGTAATATCATTAGACTGTAAAAAATAAAATTGGCAATACCTATTTAATTCTGATGTGCAGAATTTAGGTTGAATTCATACATTAACAAGTTGGCTGCCACGGGGGGTCACCGGTGACCGGCACCCGAAATTTTTTACAATCAAATAATTACCAATAGAAATGATAAAATAAATCACGGATAGCGTTAACATTAAGCTAATAATGCTAGCTATCGAATTGAAAAGTTAAATTTGAAAATTAGTTGATTGTATTATTAATAATTAGGATTTCAGAGTGTCTGACTACCCACGTCCGTTTTCACTGTGGCAGTCAACGTGTTAATAACGTATTGAGAGAATATTATTAATTTGAAGTGTATGTTTTAATTAAAGTCTTTTTTGAAACAGTAATATTTTCATTTTCACGTATAAAAATGGCAATTTTATAAGGTGTGATCTATACTTACGAAAAAACATATAATTTTATTTGAAAAGTGTCAATAACTCCGTCACTTGAAATATGGTATTATGCTATACTATATACGAATTCTCCCTCGTTCACACCTTCATTATTTTTCCTTAAACAATACTGTACATTGCGTGGGTTCATTATATCAATAACAAGGCGAGAAAGATACATAATAAACTAAAATGAAAATAACAATAACACATATTTAAACATACTCGTCTATCTACGAATAATTTTCTCATGGTGGAAAAGCAGAAATACGAAGTTTAAAGCCACAGACCCATTGGGGTTGCGACTATAATATTTGCCCCGAATCCATCTTATTCCGGTAACACTACCTCCCCTCCCACCCAAACAATTTTCCCCAAAATTCCAACGACATATTCCTGCCACTTCCTGACGTCTAATCCCGTCCGTCGTATATAGAATAGCAGCAAATGGGC
The DNA here is from genome assembly GCA_943735885.1 of Stelis phaeoptera. Classification (NCBI taxonomy): domain Eukaryota; kingdom Metazoa; phylum Arthropoda; class Insecta; order Hymenoptera; family Megachilidae; genus Stelis; species Stelis phaeoptera. The sequence continues at coordinate 2,898,059 of OX030939.1, read as the reverse complement.
TAAACGTCCCCGTGCGTCCTGAGGATCCAAAGGGATGATGTCGTAGAAGGGGGTTCTTGGTCGTGGACGACAACGAGGATTTGCGTGGAACGTGGCGCAGAACTTTATCCAGAACGATGCAAAGCGGCGCAATTCTGTTCCGCCATGTGTAGGGTGTTGAGTCGAGGCAAGGGGTGGAGCGGACGTTTGAACGAGCCAGGTAGAGAAGAACGCGAGGAAGCGTTAGGGGCGCGTGCAGATTGTCGGGGGAGAGGCGGCAATTTTTTAAAATTAAGGCTGTTAAACTTAATCTCCAGGCGCACGCGCACAGAAGTGGTAAAAACTCAGCTACACGAAGACCCTTCTCTCCCCTCTGTCTCATTTCGACTCTTTTCCTCGGTTACTTCCATCCTGCCACCCTCCTATCGTTCGGACCTGGCTTCGCAACGATGCCGACTGCGCCACCCTCGGCGTCCCTGGTCGGTGGTTAAATTGCCGCACGAAACGTTCTTAATGTTCAACGACGATGGGCCACCCTCTCTTCTCACCATTTCTACTCTCCCTTTCCATTCACCATTTCTTTACCCCCTGTATTCGTCCCCCTTTCGTTCTTTCGTTCATACCTTACCTATTTCATCCTATCATGTTTTCGCATCTTTCATCAACTACTTTTATTCTTCATCGTTTCTTCATCCCTTGTGTCTTTATCAACACTTTCATTGTTTTCTTATGTAATTCAAATCAAACACAGACCTCCCATTTCCACATTCATGTTCTATTTATTCCCTTGTATAAATTTCTTTTACAACCAACCTCGTTTCCATTCTTTCATCATTGTTTCCATACTCAACTTTTATTCCTTTTCCAATATTGTGTTCATCGTCCTATGATTTCCTCATCGATTGCTTACCTAACTCAGATCTACCCGAAATCTTTCATGTGTGGCTTCTTGTTATTCCTTTCTTCGAATTCTGCCTATTCCCCGCTGTAAGTCTTTCAGGATCTTCGTTAACCCTAGTTTTCTTCATCGTTTCTTCATTTTCCATCTTTTCTCATTCTTCATTTTCTGTTTACTATCCATCTATTTCTGCGTACTGTGGCGTGTTTTCGAAAAGTCTGCTCACCCTTTTGTTTTCCGGGAGGATCTACTCGCGGCGCAAACGACCAGAAGTGTTGGTCGCCGCGGAGCCGTGCCATCGAGAACGGCTGTGTCGAATGCCAGATTACGAGCGGCCACGGTGCGATAAACGCGCAAATTATGCTTAATACTGCCGGTTATCTGGCTCTGTCCATGCTCGCGGATCTTCGCCTCTTTTTCTAGCCCGCTATCAGACTCCACCCCCATCTTCTGGAACATTGCGACTGGAGACCCGTGGAGGAGCATTGTCGTTCCTTTAATGGCCACCGATACGACGTGTAATGTAATGCCGCGGAAAATGTATCACGATTCAACTAACGTCTGCTGCGCGGCTTGTCGCCGCTCGCAATAACGTTGCCAGCGCTTTAGCAGGTTGTTGGAAGCGTTTTCGTATCTTGGGAAAAAGTATTCTGGTATTTTTTGACGCTGGACTGATTGTGAGAATACTTCTACCCGTCTTTCAATCGTTGGAAATGATGCGTTGAGTTTAAAATTTGTTGTTCAAACATACAATAAAAGTTAGTCTTTCCAATGTTATTAAAATCTTATTTAGAAGAAAACATTTTTTATTTTAGTTTTTTTAATAAATTAATCGTATTAAGTATAAATGTGAGGGAAGCTATTTTCTTCGGAATAAATATTTTTAAACAACAATCGATGAAGTTAAATTAATCAAAAAAATTCTACCCATTTATTGTTATATTTTCTTTACGAATAATGCAACGAATTGTTTAGAAATCAAACTAATTACGAAATGTTTTTTTTGTACTGACCCATATATAATAGTACAAAGGATATGTAATTTTGAATTTTGAATTATTATTAAATGTAGCTTGTAAGATGTATGAAATGTGTTGTGCGTGAGAAAAAAGAAAACTGAAAAGAACGAAACATATTTATTTTCTAGGAGATTAAAAACGAACCTTTTTGAAGTTACGGTCGGGGTGGAAGCGAACGGCACGTTTATAACGCAATACTCGTATCGCGAAAAATAAAAAATATCGTATAAATATTAGCGATATACTTCCACTGCAAAAAATTGTACGCTTGTATTTTTATTGTAACAAACTTCAAATATATCCGTTATCTCACTGTATTCAAGGTCGTTATCGATTTCCTTTTATTTCTAGCAGGATAACTTGTTGCATACTGAAATAAAGCAATAAAAATCTTTAAGAGAATGCAACGGCTGGAGATATTTAAAAATAGATAAATAAGAAGGACATATTTTATGCGTAACTATTGAATGAGTAATGAATGTAGTTTTTAATTTTGTATTGAAATTTTTCAAAATTGAATAAATGGTACAATATCACGGAATTATTTATTAATTTCGAAACCACTTTGGTTGAAATAAATTATTTTTTAAAGTATAAAATTTAATCTATATAAATTTCTTAATTTCTTTGTACTACTGTATACAACTTTTTAAAATTATAATAATTGTTGAAACATCATTAAGAACATGACAGTAATTATAATAACTGTAAAAATGGAAAATTGTAGCAATTATACAAAAGAAAAAGAAGAGATTCACCTCAATCAGTCTTTGAAACTTTTCGAAAAATCAAATAATGGAAGTATTTTGAAGATCATATGTTAAAAATTAAAAATCGAAAATGATTTTTTACTTCAAAAGTTTTAGTTCCTATAAGGGCGGGGAGGGGGGGGGGGGCGGTCAGAGATTGACGTCACGGATCAGCAGTGACTGTTCTAGCGGAAGAGGTTTCAAATTTGGTGAATAACTCCATCACTTTGTGACATTTTTACGTTTCAAAAACAACATTACGTTGAAAGTTATATTCATATTTTCTGAAAATGTTTAAGCATTTTACTCAGTAATCAACTACGACAAAGATTCTTAAACAGTAGCTATTCTCGGACGTTTCAGGGTACTATACCCTCTGTCACAGTGGAAAAGAAGATGGTTAGTCAGACGCATTACAACAGCAAAGTTATTAAGGATACGGTAATTCAATTTTTTAATTTATTCCTTCTATTGTGTTCGAATCTATATGACCCCATCTCAACTTACGTAATTCCATTTATTTTACAATTTATCGAAGTCAAATTTATTACGTTTGCTTATTTTCAAAAAGATATACAATCATAATTATCGTACGATTAGTGTTAATTTTCAATTTGCAATTTGTTACTTTGCATTATTAGCACGACAGTGATGCTATCTTTTATTCCCTTAAGTATTTAAATATAATTAATTTATTGTTGTTAATGCGTTAATATATAAATTAGAAATGCAATGTATATAGGTTTTACTGATAAAAGGGATTAAAAGAGTTTAGATTTATTTTTCAAAGCGTGTAAAATCCTAGTAGTAAATTATCCATGAGAATGAGAGAAAGGATCGATTCACCGCTAGACAAGTAATTAACCTGATTAAGTCATCTGATTTCATCCTGTACACAATGTTGAATTAACCCCCTGTTTATGTCTCTTCAGCACCTCCTCCGTAGGGTGATTATGTTATTATATGCGTGTATCATTTTTCTTTGCATGTATGTCAGATTAAACACTAAATTTTTAGGGATATTTGATTATTTATATTAGAACCTCTTTCGCCCGAAATGGTTTGTAGACGCAAGTATTCGGTTATTGAAATTTTTTTGATAATAGAAAATCATTTACTGATATCAAAATCTCACTAATTTGCATTTATTTAAATAGAAATCTGGAGTGTCAATAGTAATCTTGATGGTCTATTGACATATTTATGGATTCTATATTCTTTTCTTGCTACATAATTAGACAGTAATACTTTTAGTAATCAGTGCTAGATATATCAGAATCTATTACATTTAATTTAGTAACATAAATTAGTAATAATACATTCTTGTATGTCAAACATTAGACACATGCTTCTATCGAAGCACTGATCAAGCAGTAACTTTAATAGCGAAACCATTATTTCTAGGAAAAAATTATTTCTTTCAATTAATTAAAATCTACACGCTATAATAATTTTATTAACTACTATAAACATTACTTACGGTGCTAAACATGTTAATGACTATAAATTTGGGAACCTAAATTATCGGCTATCGACTTTTTTACAGGATCAAAAACAATGTAACAATATTGCACTAAACATTAGAGGGTTGATCATAAATAGTTTAGGCAGTCACTTTTATCACTTTTATGTCATAAAATTTTGGCAGACTTTGTAGGCTCTGAAATTCGCCATGCAATAATATAATGAAAGAACGGAAGCCAATAATCGGTTCTCGTTCGGACGAATATCGTTCGAAAAGAATCGAAACGGGTCGCTCGCAATCTTATTACTTAAATATACCATTGATGGCGCATATTCTGTAGCATAGGCTATTGTAGCAATTATCAGTCGATTATCAGGCACTGGCGTAACAGTGTTTCAGGTTTCATCGGGCGCGAACGTGTTCGACGTTTCTCCTGGGCGAGCGGATCGGTGCGAGGGAATTGGGAAAACCGCGAATACCCGGGAAGCTCGAGTTGCTTCCGGTGGACACGCCGCGGTAATGCGAGTAGCAATTTTCAAAATGGTGGAGAACAGACAACCAGGCGTTTCGGAAATGATAAATAAGAGTATTCGTTGTTTCCAAGCGCGGTTTGCCGCTTCTGGCAAACGGTGCCTCTTTCAACGCAAATCGTCCCGTTATTTCGCTGTAAAATTTCTGAAACTAGGTACTGTTCAGCATGGCATGATATTTTCTATTATCTTCCGTTTAATTTCTTTTATCCTTGTCCACGACTGATTATTTCCTTTTTTTTTAGTGGAACACGGTAGAAATATCTTTTTTATTCGGTTCTTTATGTCGCATGTAACTGGTGGATCTTCAGATACGAAGTTGGATCTGAATTTTGAACACGTTGATGTGATTAAATTTTAAAGTACCGCATCGTGCCTTTCAAGAATTTTATTGTACTTTTTATATTGTACTTGTGATACGAGAACAATGTCTGGTTTTATTTCATAATTTCGCCATTGTGATTCGAATTCTCTGCATTCGTGTAATGAGTGGTTGATTGCTGTTTAACGGTGCAGAAATACACCGTATGTCTAACCCATCATTCATAATTTATTGTATCAGTTTGTAAAATAGAATGCATTGAACTTATTTATTTATTTTTAAGTCTGTTGAGAAAAAGAAAAAATATCTAAAGTGCATTATTAGCAGAATCTATTAAAGCATACTAACCCTTTGATAACCTAAGTTGCTCAGATTTTTTTTTAATACAAGAAATTTTATTTATATATTTTATTTTGTTTTTCGTATTTTATTTTAATAAATCCTTTATTATAGAGTGTATTGAATTCATGGTCTCCGCTACCGGTGTCCCCTCATACTTAATAGTTCGTTATATTAATAATATAAAATTAGTTATAGCTACTTATTCAAATGTTTGTATTAACCGAATCCCATCGATGTATGGATTTATTGATTTCTGTTCAGAAATATTGCCACGCATATTTGAACGACTCAGGTATTTCTGGAAACTGTCTCTAACAAATGTTAATTCATTTTAAGTCATAAAGAAAATAGATGTAAACTGAAACTTTTAGTATCGTCCTTCTAACAAATCATAACTTTCGGTAATTTTTACCTACACCTTCTTACAATTAATCCATCTTACCTTTGAAGTAATGATTCTCGGCTGGTAAATTGTTTTGATCTCCAAATCCTCAATTTCCCAGAATTTCCCAGTTACTGATGTCATTTATTCCTACGTTTCGAATCTATACGATGAACGCTCGAAAAAACTCGTCCCACGTGGAACGTTGTTGAAAGAGCAATACAAATAGTGGCGGCAGTTTTCAGCACGCGCATCGCTTTGAAGCAGAAATTGCAACGTCGAATGATGGAATTATGCGACAGGAAACTGTAGATCGCGGAACGAACGAGGGTATTAAAATAAACAAAAAAATAAAAAAAATAAAACAGCTCACATCGTCGCTACGGGTCAGTCTGTAATACGAATCCCAAGTAAATGTATATTTGCGATTGAACGAGTTCGCCTGGAGTTACGCAAATGAGCCGGCATTCGAGTAATTTTTTCTGTCGGCCATTGACGTCATAATTGACCGTCGTCTGCGATTCATGCTTCATTAACCGTTTGTTGTAAGCAGTATTTTTTAACCATCCTGACGTGCGCCGTATCTGAAGGATGCAGATGGGGAGAGAGGACAATAAACAGTTAAAGAAATTATCGAGAGCATTTCTTACAAATGGACGCAGTTACGTAAGCAACTGTCAACACTGTGTTTGCTTGAAAAAGATATTTTCGACTGCTTCTCGTGCGAGTTTTATGTGAACGGACATTAATCGATTAATTCTCAGAAGATAATTTAATTATTTATTTGACGCAAATACGTAGTACGAAATTTCAATGTTTGATCGGTACGTCATAGGAGTGAGGTACGGAGGTCCTGGATGTTTAAAAGGTCTGTTTAAAATACATATTTGCATATTTATAATCAATACAAGCATTTTTTGATTTTAGTGAATACTGAAGGGCATTGAAGAGGTGCGCCACCACGAAGCATTTAAAAATAGATGAAGTTTGTATGGATTAGGAAGTTCTGATTTTTTTTATAAGAAATCTATGTAACGTTCATTTCAACAGCTAGAGTATTAAAAAATAGCGGAGTTATTTTTTATTTATAGAACCCTTTCTTCTAATTTTTAGAACTTCAGAAATCTGATATTGGAATGTTTGATGTAAAAAGTTGTTTGCTATTCACTTCTATTACAGCGTTGGATTTTTCAGTTCATATGTAGTTGTAGAAATGATCCCATGATTTTTGGCAGAAAGAGCTAACTTTGGATAATCCAAGAAATATTGCCTTACGTTGTAAAATATTTTTAATCTTGCATCGAGTTATCCATATCTATTTCATAGCATAGCTGGGGTGGCATGCACAGCGTGTACGCGTGTGGTAACGATTCGATTGCTCCTCTTTTAAATTTGATTAAGCTCAACTGTAGGAGCTGATAACTCGATCGACGTTAGTTACGATATTATACGATATTCTGAATCGTAATGCGTAGGCTTGATTACCAGAAAATTATTAAATAAATATTCGTGAAGATTGCGGATGCACAGAATCGAGGGGCGAGGGGGGCACTAGACGTAAATAGAAATAGTACGACGTCGGATCTATTCACGTGCATCCTCTGAAGGATAGTTTAAACGAATTCCATATTATAAAATAATATATCCGACAAGAATGCAGTTACGCGATTTGCTATCGAATTTTTCTTCTTTTCCAATTGCGAGAGAAAAAAAGGGAGTCAAATGTTACATGTATAATATTTTACTAGACGAAGACGGGCGGAAAGTAAAACGTACCGCAGAAATGAAACGTTTCAGAAAAGGGAAGGGTTTGAAAAATATATTAACCGAGTCACGTATCGGATGCACCTGAAATGATTTAATACGAAATATCCAGACCTCCGATGTCAATCGACTTGTCCGGAGACTTACTGTTGCAAGAAAAATATTACACAACTGGATTATTGGAATATCCGTCGTAAATTAAATAAAATTCAAATTATTTGTCAAAATGATGAATATTAATGCAAATATTTTTATCTCATTCCTGGGGTATAATGACAGAAGTTCAATAATTGAAACAAGTAAAATTTAGTAGGAATAACAATGACTATTTTATAAAATTTAAATTTACCATGTAAAATGATTTTTTGAAAACAAAGAATTCGATTTTAATGATAACTTTCATTCAGTTAATTTTTATGTACCGGATCACTGGAATAGCGACAATTTAAAGGAACATATTCAACAACCGTCAAGATACTTTTTTTGAATATTACAATTTTTCTGAATTTTGCATAAATACGAAAACTAGAAAATTGCGTAGAAATCAAGTTAACAAAATTGAAAAAATCAAAAGCGGTGTATCGTTCAAAAGTTTAATTTTTTGTGATTTTTTGCCGTAACGATCAAGCCGATATCTTATTTCAGTAAAAAGTTACAGCCTTTGGAAGATTTTGATAAATACGTACTTTGAACCCTACCTTCGCTGTTTCGCCAGGGCTTACAAGAAAGTTACGCTAGGAATTGATGACCCATATATGGGTCTACAAGTAAGTACACGAAGTTTTAACAAAATCCTTTAACAAAGCCCTTTAATTCTTTATTCCATTTCATTATCAGTTTCAAAATCCTTTACTATTGCAGTAAATAATATTTTGTAAAAGTTGAAGAAATTGTGTGTAATCGCTGAAATTAAAGTGTAGTACAAAAATATTTAAACATGCTTTAAAATAGCATAGTTTTTTTAAAAGTAAACTAAACGAGTTGAGTTTTCTTAAGAAGGTAGAAAAATTAGTTTACTAGTACATGATTTGTTAAATCATGGAAAATTAGAAAAATAACAATTAATCGAAATTATGAATAAAATCGTACAGGTTGTTTATTACAACATTTTTCTTTGGGTCTGTGACGAAATTTACAAAATATAGTAACAGCAACCTTCACTGAATTTCTTGTATAATTTCAACCAACCACAATTCTCTCAAAATTTTTATTACGCATCATCTACTTGAAAATTAAACCTTCCAGCTTCTCAAAATTAAAATCGAGTAATTTGGTACAATTTTCAAATAACCATTCTCCTTTTAAAGGTGTGCGAATACTTTCATCTCCCCCCCCCCCCCCTGCATTAGTATTCCAATAGAAACCAATAAGTTTATCAAAAGCATATATTCGATTTGAAACTAAGAATATACCAAAGCAAAAATTCGTTGCAAACCGAAAACGATTTCAAAACGTTAGTTGAACATTAAAATTATTCGGGGGAACGTCTTCCACCCGGTATCGAAGTCTCCCGGTACGCCATCCGAAGGGGTGAATTCCGAGCGAATTGAGCGCCGCGTCGCGGTCGCGTTTTCGCGTGGTGATTTCTTCTCCAGCCGGCAATGTAGGGTGCGTGGTCGCGGCACCCCTCCAAGAGGGACCAGTTACCGACGTCGTGCCACCCGGGCGGCCATCTTGGAAAAACGAAAGCGACGCGGCGACGTACGAAAAACAAAATGAAGGCGCTTGCGCCGCCGCTTCGGTATTGAGCGAAGCCCCCGGCGCCTTTTTGCATTTTCACCCTTTACTCCGCTACCGGCATAGTCGTTGCTGCTCGCTCCCCCCCGTCCCACTGGCTGAACCACCCCCTCCGCGCCCCTTGACAACCCTGTTCGCCATCAGCCTCGCTCGTTCCCGTGTTCGTCGACCTTTCTCCACCCGGACCTCCTCTGCCGCGCTTTTCCACCGACGTCTCCGCTGTTTCCAAGCATTCCCGCGTCGCGCGACCCTGTCTCGTGGCTGTTCGCTTTTTTGCATTTTAACACGTTTTTAAATGGATTGAAACAATAAATAGCGTTCCTTGATTCGATTACGGTCCCTGGATAATCGGTAGCGGCGATTCCTCCTGAACGCCGCCACTGATTGCCTCCATACTTTCGCCGGGAATTGTCTTTTTCTTCGCCGTTTATCTACCCGTCTATGTTTGTTTTGCTTTTCAACGTTCGCCCGCGAACCAGACGACGAGGGGATTCCATCATCCGCCCCGGGCGGACGACTTTCGGCGGTCAATTAAATCGCGGTAAGAAGCCGCGGCGAAGAATATTAATTTGGGGATGGAAATAATGCGCACGGTCACGTGGCGCCCTCTTTTCGTGAGGGACGCTGGAAATATCGAGCGCACCGGAGAATCTAATCATCATAGGGATCCCATTGAGTAATTGAATCGTGCGTTAGAAATGGCTTGATTCGAGGAGTACGTGTTACGATTGCGATCAGCCTATAGAAAAATTGATTTTTTTTTTATGGAATGTCCTTGAAGAGTAAGAGGGGGAACAGGAAATGGCCACATTTTACTACTGGCTAGTATTTGAGAGTTGAAAATCTTGAGTCTTTAAGAAAATAGTGCCATTCTGAGTGGATGAGACACAGGTGTTTTCTTTTAGTTGTGATAATAATGAAAATAGAAGTCTCATATTTGATTTTGGTGCTCTGCATTGTTCAAGTTTAGAAAGAAAATTAAAGCTATTTAAAACAATTTGTTTTTGGTGTCTAAATAGGGATAATCCAATTTAATTTTTTTTATTTTTATAACATTTAACAAATTGTTCGGTGTGTCTCCTTACTGTTCAGCTATGGAAATAAGGACACCACATAATTTTTTAATATTTTATAGGGATAATTTCTAGTTTTCTGCAAAAATTGTTTACACCATAGATCGGACAAAACTATTCTTCTAATTGCCTTAATAAACATTTTAAAGACGAAAAACAGTGAAAAAGTTAATCCTGTCTAGCACATTCAACTAACGTTTTATTGATTTTCATCAAAGCACAAGCTTCTTCAATTGTACAACATTAATATAATATTAGAAACAAATATCTGCGATATTGGATCAGATCTCTTTTATTTTTAAGGAAATCTGCGTAACCACTTATCAGATTGTGCTATGATTCCTGGAAAAACCTATGCTGCAAGTTGTTACTAATATCTGTAACTGGTAATTGGACCAATACAGATGATATACGTATATTGTAGAAGTACTTAATCAGGAGCTGTCGCAATGAAACTCAGGGCAGATGGTAATACTGTAACTAAAAACCAAAATAACGTTTCACTAACACATGCTGTGTGCACACATGTGTACATTTGTGAAGCCGCTGTTATATTCATTTATATAAATACCTACTTTATCAACTACCGAAAATTTCAAAGCTTATCAACCTCATTTATCATATACAGGGTGGCCCAATAACTTTGTCCACCTCGAATATCTTTGTTAATTTTAGAGATATAGAAAAGCTTTCTGTACAAAAGTTGTATGGTTCAAAGGGGACCATAATATGCAAGTAATAGTTTTTTTCTAATGGAAGAATTTTCGAAGATTTCAAGGTCATCTCCATTTTTTTAAATGGCACGCTATATTTTTGTATTCCTAGTAAAATAACAGATGTTTAAACGATTGCAATGACCCCTTGTACAAGGTCAGAGATCGGATGAACTTGTGTGAGACTCATTGCAATCGTTTAAACACGTGTTATTTAACTAGGAATACAAAAATAAAGCGAGCCATTTAAAAAAATAGAGATGACCTTGAAATCTTCCAAAATTCTTCCCTTAGAAAAAAACTGTTACTTGCATATTATGGTCCCCTTCGAAGCATACAATTTTTATACAGAAAGCTTTTCTATATCTGTAAAAATAACAAAGATATTCGAGGTGGACAAATAAGTTATTGGGCCACCCTGTATACTCATAGATATATAAATGTATCGAGCATGGGTTGACGAATAGTGACTTTGGTTTCCAGGTACACTATTGCCATCGGTTATGAGTTTCATTGTGGTATCAAATGGTATCGAAACTTTAAGTACATGTTATCATATTGTCATTTTTTATGTTCAAAACAGTGCTAGGCTGTAACTATATCGAATTAATATCCGTTTGATACTTCATTAAATTATTGATGTCCATTTGATGTTTTACGAAATTGTCGATGGTTATTTGATATCTCACGAAAACATTGATATCTGTGTGATAATAATTTAAATGATACTAATTTCGATAATAATTTTCCATCTTTTCAGTATGACTAAATTCCAAAAACGATTTCTGTAATAATTATTCATTTTTTCAAACTTCTTTGGAAGAGACGTTTGTTCATATAACTTAAGATATTTTGTTGCATTTATCATGTAATTTTCATACAAATTCATTTTTAAAGATATTCTCTTAGTATAGTAGAAAGCAATACATATTTGAATTATATATCGATATTAATTAGATATTTATTAATTAGATATCGATACATTGATGAAGTAACAGACGAAGTTAAATCATCCTATCTGCAATTTTTTAATTTTATAAGATATTATGAAACATAGTGTGCGATACTATATGTCTTTTATCACCGCAGTAAAATTAAAATGCCATAAGTGATAACTGAGTTAACAAGGGTCTACTACATAGTCTATACGATATCAAAATCTGACAGGCTGAAATCGATAAAGTAGATTCAGTACCGTTTCGATCACTGTTTGCAGCATTATACATTTTTTCTAACACGTTGACTGCCACAGTAAAAACGGAACGTGGGTAGTCAGACACGCTGAAATCCTAATTATTAACAATACAATCAACTAATTTTCAAATTTAACTTTTCATTTCGATAGCTAGCATTGTTAGCTTATTGTTAACGCTATCCATGGTTTATTGTACCGTTTCCGTTGGTAATTATTTGATTATAAAAAATTTCGAGTGCCGGTCACCGCCGTGGCAGCCAACATGTTAATTAATCGTCACAATTCGTATCTAATTCTGTGAAAATGTTGTAATTGTTTAAAACATTTCTATTTGCTTCTTATTCCACATTTTCAGCTTATGAAGTCACTAACATCAGGGGCACTCAAATTTCTCCCACAGGAAACAGAGCACTCGAGGCTGTTCGCTCGAGTGTCTCCAGGTAATTCGTTGAAAGTTTAAGAAGCAACGGTCGAGGAGGGTCATCGTTTTTCCTGAGAAGCTGTGGCTGAGGTCGGAGGGAAAATAAAAGTATGTCGAATAAAACGGAAGAGTGTCGCTACTCGCGTAAGGCAGCAGGGGTAATATGTGCTTTATAATGCGCGAACGTGAGCAAAAGAATAAAAAGCGCAGAAATGTTTTCGCAAGCGTGTGGTACCCGCGGGAACGTCGAGTCGCCGGTCCCTCTTAATAATCTCACATTCTTAAGCACGTCGACTTAATTTACATTTTAACCGCTTCGCGGTGAAAAAAAATTCCGTCGTTTCCAGAGACGACACACAAGTCCAACCCCGTGGCCGTTTCCCTTGACCACCCTTCGACTCCTTTTCCTACTCCCCCTGTACAGCGACCCTCCAACGGCGCTTCCTCGACGTGTCACGACAGAATGAGATTTTATTCCTGGTGACGTCGGATGACGTCGTCGTTGTCGTCATCGTCGTCGAAGCAGGGGATGCAAATCTCTGACCGGTTCTTGCAGTGGCCAGGAGGAAATAAAAAAACGATCGATTTAACTCCGAAGGCGCACCGGTCTTCCGGCGATCAAGTGGTCAATTATCGGTGACCTCGAATGGGATTACCAGATCACGAATAGGGGAACAATGGGTATTCGTTTCAGCTCGGAACGGGTAACGAAGAGTTTGTTCTTTATCGGTGCTTCTGGAAGGGTGAGAGGTTCTCCTTTTTATGGTGTCGGCAATTTCGCGTTTCGACCCCTTGTTTCCTGCCACTTGGAGAGATCCGTTTAACAGTTCTGAGCATCGTCTTTTAATGATTGAATTTATTAAGTTAAAGTATAGATACTCAAATTTGTTATCTGTTAATGATAAAGAATTATATTTCGATTTGTTTTGAACACAATTTTTATTAGCGTTTTTTAACGGATTTATTTGTCGTTTCTTGACGTGGAATTTCTTGAGTGTTGTTTCTTAATGTACAGACTTTGTTATGCTTTGAATTAAATTTGTATCATTAAGAAATAATTACATTGGATTCTAGTCTTTGTTTGATGTATAATTAAATGGAAAATAAAAGCGACAAAAGCAGTTAACGTACTCTTAATTACATTTTCCTTTAATGAAAATTACGCAGAATTCATAACTTTTTATTGCTCAAGTAATTTTCAAAATTAATATCTCGTCGTTGTTTCACTAATTTTTTACGAAACACAAAATAAGTGGCAAGAATTAAAATAAGTATTATGTATTACAAGCAGAATGGAATATTAACTGGAAACAATTTAAAAGTTCTAAAATACCTACATTAAATAGTAATTAATTTCGTTAATTAAATCAGAATCTTTCACCCTCTTTTTAAGCAACGAACAACATTTTATTGCACCCCTAAAATCCGTAGACTATCAGCTTACTTGTAAGAAAGACAAATATTATCAGTGCCAAGTGTTGCATCAGTTTAATTTCTTGAGAACAGTAGAATATGAATGAGAGATGATATGAATTTGAGATTCTCCATTAAAAGTTTATATCACTTTCTTATGAATTCCTAAAAATATCTTACAGATGAGGACATTTATAAGTTCAAAGTATTTGTCGCCACTTAAGTATCTTCTCCCATCTAAATGATTAAATACTTATTTTTTCCTGCCAAAAGAAGAGGAAGAAAGAAGATTACTTCCATCCGAAGAGCACAATTAAAATTCACAATGGTGATCAAAGGTGTTCGCGAACAGGAGCTACCTCAACAAAAGAATGTTGAGCATCGCGTTTATTAATGTAACGTCGTAAAAAGAGGGGTAGGTTCATAAAATTGTAGGTTAATTCCCTCAGGATAGCTTCGGGACGATCTTTTCTTAATATTCTTTCACGAGATGCTGCGCCCTCTTCGAGCGCGCATTTATTAAGGGTTGTTACCCCTTCCAGCACGAACCGTACACATCTGCGTATGTGCGAATTCCCCACCAACCTCGAGTAGCCCCACTCCAGTTCCTTCCCTGGCCCTTTCATAGTAAATAGTGGTGGGGTGGCGAGATTAGATGCATAGGGGAGGTTAGATGAAAGTTTAGATAAAATACAGGGTGCGTCAGCTCCATGGTAGCCACGAGTCTGCATGGGCACAAATGTGAATGGCGATCATTTCCATTCTTCGTTTCGCCAGCCGAAGTAGAGTTTTTTGACAAATATGTTTATTTTGCGTTTCGAATTTTAAAAGACGTGGTACAAAATTAACATTAATCCTATTATTTAGAATTTATTTCAATGTTGTGTCACTTAATTCTCTAATTATCCGTTATATTTACCGATCGAAATTCGTTCAGAATTTTTTATATCGATACGTGTAGTATTTATTAATAAAATTTACAAAGAAGTAAATATTGTATGCAGTTGAAGCATTATTCGCTCGTAATTAAATTTGTTTTAATTTAACTTTTGATACAATCCTTTTTAATCAATTTAAACCAAACGAATTAATAGATAGAAGATTAATTTTCTTTGTTGTTTATTTTCAGCTTGTCTGTTCATGAATATCAGCTTTAATTATTTCTGCAATCGAAACCATTCGCATTCTGAAATTTTTATACGTCAAAGAATTGTTTAAAGTGAATTGTTTAAAATCAAGCTTCGATAAATTTTTCTCGAACAGTTAGTAAAATTACACATTTCGTTTAACCTTTGATCTTTTTCTTTCGGAGATCAAAGCTTTTGATCGATGTAAAAACTAGGAAGAGTATTTTTATGAATTGTACGTAAAAGGAAGTGGGTGAACAATTCAGATGTTCTAATAATTTATATAGAAAAAATTAATGACAATTGTTTTGTACACTCTTTTGTTCGTATCGCGATAAAGAAATGGTGTTGTTAGTAAACCATATCACATCGATAATAATCGAACACGATCGGTTCATCGTAATTGTCTATAAAGTATTCAGTATATAATATTGGAAACCTTTCGGTCACTACTGGAGTGACGTCAGTAAAGTGGAACGTTGAGAAACCATTTAAATGACCGAGTTAAAATTAATGAACATGATTTAATAATTGTCAAAGTGCGAAGCACTTTAAAACCGACGCAGCCTTAACCATTTCTGTGACTATTGGAAAACTGATGCTACTTAGGAAAGTACAAATTAATCGATAAAAGACAAATTACTGTCCAAATATGTTAGAAATGTCTAATACAGGAACAATTAAGAATTTCTTATATAATCTGAAACAAAATTTTGACTGATATATGAAAATTTGTTAGCCTCGTATCATTCGTAATTTCTTTTTCTAAATTATCCATAGCAACTTCAAAAGTTGACTGTGTGTGTGGGTAGAACGCTACTCCCTCACAAAATTGCTAATAATAAAAAAAAAGAACAATATATTTAACACGTTGGCTGCCACGGGGGTCACCGGTGACCGGCACCCGAAATTTTTTACAATCAAATAATTAACAAAAGAAATGATAAAATAAACCGCGGATAGCGTTAACATTAAGCTAATAATGCTAGCTATCGAATTGAAAAGTTAAATTTGAAAATTAGTTGATTGTATTGTTAATAATTAGGATTTCAGCGTGTCTGACTACCCACGTCCGTTTTCACTGTGGCAGTCAACGTGTTAATAGAGTTGCTATCTTTTTTGATTTGATTTAACTATTTACCATAATACAGTCAAACGGCTGTATGTTTTGTCAATGCATCGGCCCACGACGAGGGCCCTCCTCGCAAACTGAAATGTTTAACCATTCATTTGTTACAAAAAATTCATTAATGTTTTGTATCGAATGAATTGGCGAAGGCGCACATTGTGAAGAATGTTTCGTGGAAACGAATACTTTTGTTTGATAATCAACAAGGTAGACTCATTGTCAACTACAACCCTAAAGATTCACGATGCAGAGTGGGTGGTGAAACGACGCTGAAAATGTCCAGGAAAAGGGGGATCCCGTTTCGTCGCTGGGAGGTTCCGTGCGTATCTCCGGGTGCGTTGGCCCGACGTTGCATCGCGCATTATTTAATGGACGGTTTTTCGCTTTGTTCGGTCGACTCATTAACCACGGGGCCTCCCGATTGTACTTTGCGCCAGTTCTCCGGTGCAACAGAGAACCGGCGCTCGTTGTACCAAGGGGGGATACAGTCGCGTCGTTGCATAATGAACAGGACGCCGCCACCCCCTAGAGCCTCGTCCGTGCCTCGCCGAATCCCCTGTACTCCCCGTAGCCGCCCGCCACGTTCCCATTGCACCCTCCCCGGGTACCTCTCCTGTAACCACGTTCATCCCCCTCTCATCAACCTATTATTTCTCCGTATTACGTTACGTCGCGTTGCGTTACGTGCCGTGCCACGCCGCGTTGCTGTTCGAGCCTGGTCGAAAGGCAAAAATGACGATACCTGGCGCCTCCGTGAAAAAAGAACGGCGTGTTTAGGTACCTGTTCGGATCGAGACGGAGCTGAACCGGCGGAAAGACGGACGAGGTGACTGAAAGTAACGCCAGGGCAATGTAATTTGTGTTGTTGGGTGCACGAACAGGGACAGGCGGTCGGTTCCTCTCAAATGCCCCACTGTTGACCTGATCAGAAACAGGGAAATAATTGGGAATGAATTTGGTTTGGCATGTGTGCGGCTAGGGCTTGATGTTTACGAAGGAATCCCCTGATTCACGAACGGGAACTGGAGTTATGGGGGTTGGTCTTAAGTTTGAAAAGGATACATTGATAACGGTCCTATTGGTATTTTGTGATCTTGCATCATTGTGTAGTATAAGTTATAATACATTGCAAACAGTTAGCTAGTATTTACGTAAATTAATTAAACAACTACTAGTGATGTTACACAGCTACTGGTAACATGAGGAGTTTTTCTAAATAACATAGCTTCACTGAAATATAAATATAGATTGATAACTATTTTGTTGAATTTGAGATATGATTATTTTCTGTAACTTCAATTGTTTTTCTTTTTTCATTTAATTTTTAATTATAATTAATAATTTATCATTGATATTACGTTAATTCTAGGAAGAGGGAAAGTAATCAGTTTATTATCGAACAAATTATTCAGCCACGCTCTTTTCTATCCATTTCTTTATTCATGGGCAGCGCTAATAAATTGATATGCAGATTAAAAACGAAATAAATCTGGAATATCTCCGGGTTCTCGAATTTATCGAAGTGGATATTAGCTTCATTAGCAACAATGTTAATGAAACATCAAGCATCAGCTGGTTGCAATTGAATCAGTATTAATTTACGTACCAATCGAAACACACCTTTTACAAGAACATAATTTTTCATCTGAGATTTCTTCCTTATAGAATTTTAATAAATTTCGGTCTTCTTGCACTCTAATTAGAAATGATACCTTCGTTAATATTAAGGATATTCGTACATTCAAATATTTAGCAAAACTAAATTACACAAAATTAAATGAAGCATATAATACAATAATTTAATTTTGAATCTGGAAAATAGTGAATCTTTATATTCACTATTTCTAAAAAAATCTAAATCTAAAATCTAAATAAATCACTAGAAAGTTTTCTCAACATCACACTGTACACCATTCCTAGAAAATTGGCCACCCCTGCAGGAAATTTTCATTCACTACAAATATTTTTAAAATATTTCAGTTTCACTAGAATCACAGAATACTTACCATTGTTTTCATATTAATTGCTGCAATAATTCTTTTACTTATATACATATATAATATTTTAATAAAAGTTTTATTTTTAAAATAAAAAGAAAATATTTTTCTACAATCCCTTGTTAATTTCAATGACCGTTTTTATTCTCTTTAATGACAGGTAAATAGAAACCCCGAGAAACGTATAAAGTTGACACTTTATAGCTCGCTTTAAACTATATTTACCACTTAATCCTTTAATCAATATTATGCTAAATTATCACATCATAATTGAGAGAACATGTATTTTCCACTGCTTCACAGAGCTGGTTTATAAAGGGTTAAGTTAGAAAAAGAAATTAAACAAACGAAGAATCAGATATTAACACATTATCTATCGCTCTAGAATGGAAAAGTAAGCACTACTATTTTATAATTTGATGGCAATTGAGAATTAGGGAGAGTAACCCGTATTTTCAATTTATTCTCAATCGTAGCACGCTTAATTTTCATTATGTCAACAGTGTTATAGACAAAAAAAATAATAGTCAAACGTTTGTTAATTGATTTTCAGTTACCAGTGGGTAGTATTGAAAAGCCTATTAGTAGGCTTCCGGTATATAAAGTGTTAAGATATTCTTAACAGCAGCAACGTTTTTTAATTAGTACAAGAAACATTTTCTACAAAATCGTTTCTATTCGATTTCGTTTTACGACAGTTCGAGATTTAGTAAACCGGTTGTCGAGCATGAAGCTTCCCCTAACAGCCCCCGTAACGATCCAATCCGTTCTACATTACGATTATGCAGAACGTTAATAGATTATTTTGCATCCGGTGGCAACGGCGAAGGGAAAGGATGCGCTTCGAACGAACGGAATTCGAAATGTACGAGTACTTTGCGAGATTAAAGCACGTTTCACCTTACTTTTCGCTTTTTTCCCTACCTGGTCCCGATAATCCGGTTCCCAGAGCGGGCCACCTCATCCCGATGTTAACGTTCGATTCTTCGATCGAACAGCCAGGACGGAACGGTCTCCACGCGTCCACTATTTTTTCAGACGCTCCCATTCGATCGGGTATTGACAAGAAGCAAGGAAATCAACGAGAAACACCGATAACTGATAATAAACGTTTCCACGGGATTCGATAGAAAAGAAAGATGGGTTGAAATCTCCATTCGCCGCGATCCAAGGTGTAAATTATATTGGATATCAGATTTCTGTATTTTATTATAATTCATAAACTAAGATATTTCCTTTATTCGAAAACCAGTGTTACGGTTCTTGATAATCGTCTGCATTAGGATTTCATATTTTTTAGCATAAATTTATACAAGTTATTTAAGAGATGGATGGATATTTTAGTTAAATTAGTAAAAGAAATTTGTTCCGTATGGTAACTGTATTGAAAGAGGTCTAATTGGGAATTTAACAAATGTTTTATATTAACTGTATGACATGTGTTTAAAAAATTTGAAACTGATTCAATTACTTGTGACACAAGTGAAGGCTGGTAATTAACTAATTTATTTGAAGTAGTTTTGTTAATGGAAGTTAAAAGAGCTTGTTATACCAAATTTTAAACTCTGGGGATAATTGCTAACTCTTTGAAAGGGTGGTGTATCCATTGACCTAACTAGTTTTATTTTTTTTACTAGGAATATCAGGTGTCCAGTGTCCTTTATATTTGACATAGTTCCTACTTATAAAATATTATTGTATTTTTTACATATAGTTGTTCTTCGAATACAAAATTTTGTAAATTGATGAATGTTTCTTTACTTATTTCAATCATTTCCTTGATCAATGATGAGAGATATACAGGCAATAGATGTATCTAGTATTAAATATAACTACTAATATCTATTAAATTAATGTATTGAATTTAAAGTAATTTCATTCGATAAAGTATTAACACTTGACTGATACTTTCATCAAAAGCTAAAACCTTAGTTTTTGAACAAAACATCTATGATGAATTCATAGAAAAACATTATAATAATTCAATTATGAATGTTTCAGTTTTACATTAAAAAATTGCCGGAATTTTTGGGGTCTTCACATATCTTTTTTTCTTTTTTAAGTGCGATAATGTAACGGGAATGTACTTCGAAGGGGAACAATTATGTATACGCATAAAATAACAGCGACCCCTTTGGGAAACAAAAGCGAACCAGACATTGGTGTAATAAAAGGAAATATGTAAACTCGAACCAGTTTATTTTGTACGGTGTTCCAATAGAAAGGACTCACTGCTTGAAATAAAAAGACTTGGTTATACATATATATAGAACGAATGCACGAATAACTATTTATTGACCGATGGTTTACTTGTTTCCTTCTTTGTCTTTCTTTTTTATTTTATTGACACAAACGATTCTCGCTTTCGTTTGTTTGTATAATCGATATTTTATAAAATACCACTGTTGCAGTACATTAGAATATTTTTATTTTGTATTGAACATTAATGCTTCACCAATTTATTTCAAACAATTTTTCATTCGGATCTCGTTGAAAAGAATGATTTAATTTTCTAATAACTCAGTATAATTATGGAAGGTATTGAAGGGAATAATAGCAGTAGATTGAAGCGAAAATTAAAACAGTTAATTCATTGTGAATTTGTGACTGTCGTTACGAAAGATTGAAATCAAAGGAATTTGTTGCACAAATTTGGTTCATATAATCACAAAGTTTTTCAATTGAAACAACGTAAACAATTGCTGTATTTCTTCAACAGCATTCAGCAACGTGAAACAGAGCCAAACCCTCATTCAAGCTTCCTCCAAACAGGAACCCTTGTTTGAAAGCTTCGCCCTTGTTTCAAATCTCCACCCTTCGGTGAATCACTTCAACGAATCAATCTTTCAATCTCTGGAAGATCTTTCAAACAAAAGAAACAAAGAGTGGGACGAAGAACGGCGTAAGTTCAAAATCAACCACCTTTAAACACAGCAGATTGAAAAGTGCCTTGAGTTTAAAACCAATATAAATCCAATAATCTTATTTTAATTATCGACAGTTTCTGAAAAATGTACACATGTGTGGTCCTTGTGGGAATTGTAATCTTGCGAGTATCCATTAAAGCTCTAATATTCAATATTTTTTACATAAATTTTCATTTTCATTTTTTATTTTTGATAAGAATAGAAAAAAATTGTTAAATAACCCTTTAATGCCCAGACACCGCTCACAAAAGGAGTATTATTTCTCCCAATTAATTAAAATGCCTTCGCTATGATAGTATTCCTAGAAATTGTATGTATTATTTTCAATATCTTTGTTTCGAAGTCATTTGGAAAATTTAACAAAGTTAGAAGCCTAAATTATTTATTATCTATTTTTCTTTTTGTACAGCACTATAAAATCAATAGCATTGATGGTACACAAAAATTAAAGGTATTCTTTTAAACGTGATTTTTGGACTTATACCGTTCTTCGAGTTATCGATTCAATTATATTCAATGTATCTATCTCTTTCTATCTGCGTTCATCCCCTGTCTGTGTGAATTCCACGTAGCCGGTGATTCGTCTCTGAATTTCTCTCTATGTTTCCACATATTACGCACAGAACTCTTTAATTACAAGATAGAGCGGTGCGAAGGGATAGAAATAGAGAGACAGCCAACTAACTCTCGCTAGACTCTCCTCTGACCCCCTCATCAGTCGTCCATTCGTCTTCTTTTTCCCTTTTTTTTTTCTCTTCCACTCTTTACGTACGTGCATGCACACCCTGTTTATCTGCCACTTTTCTTTTGATTCGTCTAAATGACGCTTAGACGTTCGCAAATTAATTCAACGTTACTCTCAACCGTGGACACGAACCCTTTAATAGTCCGAGAATTTCGTGGACCAACTTTTCCCGCGCACGGAGCCTGTGTTATTTTTTTCTTTTCTTTACGAGCACCGCCACGTACTAATGGAACAATGTGATACGGTCGAAAATAATATTCTGCCACTGTGTTCGTGAAATTGACCATCTTTGTGCTCGTGGATACGCGGTTGTTCCCATTTGTGAAGCCGGGTGCTACGACGTTGGCAAAAAATATACTCGCTTTCCCATAATTCAATCGTCAAAATATCAGCCCTGATTTTCTATTCTATAACGAATTTGCTACGTGGAAACGCGGCACTGTAACCCTCAATCGGTTTCCCAGGATGCTACACAACACGAGACTGTATGAAATTGATCGCCAATCTGTCACTCGTCGCGAACAGAATAGTAATTAAATCGTTTTCGCGTGAATTTCGAAAACATTTAACGATCAGAATTTATATAATTATAATACTTTTATTGGAAATCTGTAGAATTATAATTGATTACAAAAACTTTCTTAAAAAGGTTTAATTAAAAAATTGTTGTAAATAACTTAGAACTAGAAAAATGACATAACAGAGCTGATATTGGCCCAATACTCTTTTAATGTATAACCAACACCACTTCATAATTTCTATTATTATTTCTTACATATCAAAATAATTAACACTGGATAATGTGTACCATTTTTGAGTAGAAAAATCATAGATTTAACTTTGAAAAATAAGATTTCACATTTGACCCTGTCATGTTGTTTATTAATTATAAATACATATTTTCCTCAAATTCCTCCTTCATCAAGAAAACTCGAATCAACCTTACCCCCTCAACGTACTATCGAT
This sequence comes from Stelis phaeoptera, assembly GCA_943735885.1. Taxonomy (NCBI): domain Eukaryota; kingdom Metazoa; phylum Arthropoda; class Insecta; order Hymenoptera; family Megachilidae; genus Stelis; species Stelis phaeoptera. The sequence continues at coordinate 2,875,166 of OX030939.1, read as the reverse complement.
TCGATGTCATAAAAGTCGAATTGAAGTATTCATTTATCTGGATTCTGATCCGATGAGACTCGATTGAAAGGGGGCGATCGTTCGATAAGGGAGCTGCGAAGGGTGCATGGTTACTAGAAATTCAGTAATGAGGACAATCAGCTTCCGGAAGACTTTTCCTTCCACTTGCGGCCTGGGGGGCGGAGGGGAGGAGGGGGTGCGATAGAGACGAGACGAGGGTGTGAAACTATGCAAAAAGTTTTCAGTTACGAGCCGGAAACCGCACCGATCTCGCTAACCTCCGCCCTTCGCTTTGCCGGCGACCCTTTCGGGCGTTGCTCGGGTCGAATTTGGAAAGAGGACTGTACGATGAAAATGGAACGCAACTTTACAACATAGACAGGCACGTACAAGCGTGACAGGGTGGTGCCCTCTGCGGGTTAAAATTAGAGGGTGCTGTTCGAACTTCTCCGCTACACGTTTGCATTTCCTATGCACTATTTCCCACGTGTAGGTGCGTACAGTCAGCGGCGAAATGCGCCGTGCGAACCGGTCAGAAATAACCCAAATTCTACCGGCTTATTGACGACAGCTGTTCATATCACGCTGCAAGAAACAACGAAACAAAAATGTGGTGCAAAGAAAAAGATACACGACGAAAGATGGGAAAAAAATGAATGAAACACGCGAATGAAATTGCTTTCGTTTTTTTCCTTTCCACGGATGCTCGATCCGTGCATCGCCGTTGTCTCTTTCCACATCTCTGTCTACCTCTCTCTAACTCCGCTTTTTTTTTTTACACATCCATAATATTTTATGGAATCGATTTGTTAACACGTGTCCGAGTGGCACGCTTGTGCCGTTCTTTTTTTCTACTCTGATTTACACGACACTCGGTTAACATTCGACCGATGCAAACCCGTTGCTTGATATAAATTAGTCCGATGTTAACGTCTCTGGGGTGTGCACTGATTAAGCGTGTAATCAACCATTCACTTAAATCGAAAGAACATTTATATTTTTTACGAACAATTATGCTATTGTGTAATTAATGTATAATAATTTTCCGATTGCTACAAATTAATCTCTAAATATTGCCTTTGCGTCAAACAATTTCAGTACATAAATATTTGTATCGACGGGTTAAAACCTTATTCCTTTGCATAATTAAAAATTGAAAGAAGCTGTCCATATTATTAACGAACCATCAATGATTAAAGAGTTATTAATTGACGAACACCTTGATTAATTTTCTACCAGTAAAATTATAATATCATAAGTACCAAATTGGTATGTACCATACTCATCATATTCACTGTAACCCATAATATACATAACACCTTCTGATAGACTTTTAGTAAAGAAAATGTTAAGAAAATCAAGACGTTTCGAAACAAGTGACTGTTTGTATTAACACGACAGCCTGTTGTTTCTTATAAATACCAGACATAGTTTTTTTTTCTTCCATCCAACTCTATGACCTTTTTACGTTCGTCCACGAGTGACCTCGACTTTTGCCAGTGACTGTACACACACGTACACGCGTACCCTCTCCAGAGGCATTAGACGCAGTGTATCGGCGGCCGTGCCCGTGTGCAAGTATTAGACAGCATGCCCACAGCTCATTTGCCAACTCCGGCAAATTTACCAAATTTAAATGCAAAATCGGCCGGTGCTCCGTCGTTCCGTTCGTGGTAGTACGAGCGAGCACGAAGTAGAAAATCAACGGGTGCAACGAAGACAGGCTGACGGAGAGAAGGATAGGAAAATAGAAAGAGAGGCTAGTTGACCGAACGGACGCCGGTGATGAGGGTGGAAAGAGGATGTAGGACGCAGACAGCGAGAGAAAATGGAATATGGATAGATAGAGGAACGATAGTATCGTCGGAGGGACGAAGAGGACGACGAGGGAAAGAGGTGGATGAAATGCAACGGAGAGAAAAGGAAAGAGGACGAACGTTGTAGTAGGAAACTGAAATGGTCGCAACGGTGCAGTATAGTAGTCGGTTGGTTGTCAGGCGCAGCGTGCTATTGGTTCACCAACCATGTGTTGCCTCTCTTCTCCTCTCGTTACGCCACCCCGTGGCTGTCCTTATTTTATACCATTTCCACTGTTTCGACTAGCTCGTTGCATCGAGCCCTATTTCCCGGTCCTTTGCGAGCTTTTCGTGCCCTTGCCTTCGCCCCTGCCTGACGAAGGGACTCCTATGAGAAACCGCGACGACGAGGCTCTCAGAGTTGTATGTTTGAGGCTATAAGGCATGTGTATTTTTAACCGACTTCGAAAAAGAAGGAGGTTACTTAATTCGACGTGTATATTTTATTTATTAATTATTATTATTTTTTTTTATGTATGTTCACCGATTACGCCGAGATGGGTGGACCAATCGGATCCCAGCTTATCCATCATAAAAAACATTTTGCAGTTTATCATTGCTCACCCCCCCCCCCCCACCTTTTATTGCATATAAGCGTAGGTACTGTTTCCTCCACGTCGTCTATGGTCACCGATTACTCTATGCTGGATTGACCAATCGGATCGAAACCTTTTGCATCCTGTAGAGTATGATTTCCAGCTGATCCCGCAACAAACACATTATGCATTTTTTCATTTTTTTCCACGTTTATTGCAAAAACGTACTATTTAACGTATATTAGGCCTGATATCGATGAAGCCTAGTATTACATTTTACGTCCGGAGATGTTTCCACGATGATCCCATTTGCAACATTCCCTTCACTTCCCTGCCCTTCCCTTCTCATTCCTTTGTTGAACTCTTCAAGGAATGCTCCGATCGCCACTAAAAAATGTGAAATAAAAAAATTTTTGGAAAGAAGTACAACCGACTTCGGAATGCACTAAAAAGGACGAAATAATTTTAATTTATATTTCGGAGACGGCGGAAAATTAAAAATTTTGTAAATGAAAGATGTTGCTAATGTGAAAATATATAAAAGGATTAAAGAATTTTGACAATTTCCAATGAAGCAAATTGTTAATTTTGCGCCGTCTCCGAAATATAAATTAAAATTATTTTGTCCTTTTTAGGGCATTCCGAAGTCGGTTGTATTTTTTTTTCAAAAATTTTTTTTCGATATGTAGCGAAAGGGAGGAGGGTGAAAACGATTTAGACGAGAGTTTGTTGTATAGTAGTCGATGTTTTGTAAGCTTTTGTATTCTTGTAAATATTAAGTATCGACGTCTCGTTCGTGGGGAGAAGAAATACTCGACGAGATTCAATGTCCGGTTAACATATTACCGAATTCTTCGTGTCACATGTATTAATATATAAAGAAATATACCGAAATATATTAATATTTTCGTAGTTTTGAAAAATTCACAGCACAGCAGTTTTATGGATATTCAACTTCCGCCAACATATGTCACCACGTTACCGAACCGAAAAATATAATCTTCAAGTTTGTATATTACTTTTCCTATCAACTAATGTTATTTAAATCTAAATTAACAGGAAACACTTGACGCATCAACGATCCCACAGGTCAACGCGAAACATTCAACGGCGGCGAAATTCCTAGCAATAAATATAAAAAAACATGCCTAAATTTTACGCGGTAGGTAGCTCAGAAGATAGAGGAAAGTGCGTACATAATAACGCAATTTGTTGCAACGCGATATCTTAATTAGTTCCTGAGATATAGGGCTTCAAAGTTTGTATAGCGGCCGGCGCGTACGAGGGTAATCCCGAATGGGCCGCAGACTTTTTTCTAGGAAATTCGTACGGCGCATTTCCAGGAATAGTAAAGGGTTAGACGTAAACAATGACCACGAGACCGCTACGCTAGACACTCGCTGTCTGGGTCCAAGCGTGAGGCGGCAGCGAATTTCTACAAAAATTACGTTTGTCTTTACACGACGATATCTCAGGAACGGATAAAGATATCGATGTAAATCAAAAAGCTAATTAAAGTGGAAGGTTTCTACTTTCTTACGAATCTAACTTTATACCGAAATTCGTAACAGTACTTTGTTGGCAGCCCTTTGAACTTTTAGTAATTTTAATACGCGTTTCTTATGCAGTTTAACATAGTTTCTGACTTTCAATTGCTTCTAACAATAGAATATCATTATAAATATCTATCACACGCATTATTAACGATTCTTTCGTTTGTATCGTAAGTCGGTTGTATTTTTTTTCCAAAAATTTTTTTATTACGATATCTTTTGGATACGTTTCTCAAATTTGTTCAGTATCTTTCTTAAATTATATATTAATTAGCTAACTACCACAGTACCAATGAACAAGAGTTATAAGGTACATTAAACTACCACCATATATTGTTAATATACAGGGTGTCCCAGTTTTTTCCCCGCCAAACTTGACCGACATATTCTACAAGTCAAAATAAGACAAAAATGTCATATAAACATAGGTTCTTAAATCCACAATCTGGCGAACCATACACGGTGACGGCAGATATCCATATCATTATACATACAGCCATGAATTTGTATTTAAAACTTTTTAGTGAAGCATTTAAGAGCCTATGTTTATATGACGTTTTTGGCGGGAAAAAACTTGGACATCCTGTGCATAGGGTGTCCTACTCCAATTTCTTTCGTACCTAGGAATATTAATTGTTTCTACCATCGATGATACGATGTCAATGGATTTTCAACATGATGATATTTGATTAATTGTATGTCCCTTTTTATGTAAGTTTGTAACGGAAAAAGATGAATTGACAACTTGCATATAACAGTAAATTTATTCATATAATTTATTCTCAACGACTGATGATAAAATATATACAAAGAATTGGATTCTCATTTTGAATCTTATAGTTAAAAAGCAAATGTTAAGCTGAAAATGATATTCCCGGACAATGTCGTGTTTGAATAATCATCCGCAGTCTAGTCATGTTCTACATTAGAGTATGCTGTAGAAGAAGCAGACAATCCTAGATATGATACATGTGTATTGACACAGACCAGTCCGTGTGCATATATTTGAGCATTTCATTAAACTTATGACGAGGTCCGTTTACGTAGATTTAGGTATTTCATTTAACTTACGGCGACGTCTGTGTGCACACATTTGTGGTACATACTACTACGTATCGGTGAATATTTCCACAGATACCGTACGAAAGAAAATTGTTAAACTATTTGATTTATATGTGTGTTAGGATATTTATATCTGCTGTGTAATATTACGTAACAATAATTTTGTAATATTGAAGTATTTATGGAATGTTAAATTAATACGTATAATATAGATATTTCAGATAAATCAAATTTAGGAAAATATTAAAATTTTAGTCTTTTCAACATAGTTGTCGTAGGACATGTAACAGAAACCATATATGCGCTCTTAATTAACAAAATTCATGAAAGCAAAAATATTCTTCACAATTCCATTTTATTCAAAAAACATTTGTATTAAAGTATCAATAATAGAATTTTAACAACGGTGATATCAATTAACACTTTCACGTATCGTTCTTTTAATTTTATTGACAGTCATTAATGGTTCGTAGCTTGAAATTTAATAACAAATAATTCGTAGCTGACGCTTCAAGTTGGTCACTGTATTCGTTAAATATTTACACAGCGCAAACAATCGGTTTATCGAAAAGAAAGAATCGTGGAAATAAACTACTTTAAGCGGAAGACGAAACCAGTAATCCAAGCGGGGTAGACAGTTTCGCCGAGTTAAAATAAAACAAAAAAATAAATAAATAAATAAAAGAGGGGAAGAACACCGCTCAAAGCCAACCGAGTTATCACTCTGAGCAGGGGGTTAAATACCTCGACCACAGGGGATGATTACTGACCGCATTAATTCTTTCGCTTCGCGTGATCTTCACCGTCTCAACAAACGTGAACGCACACCCTCGAAACATGGCCATTTACCATAAATCGAGCAAACCTTTTCCACTTGCTCGACCTCGTCCCCGTTCATCCCTTAAAAAGAAAAAATAAAGTAGAACGAAAAAGCAACAAGCTTTTCAAATCAAAACGTTTCCTGGTAATCGACTAAATCCCGAGTATATTTTTAATAGGTTTTATAACTTGTATCCTTTTAATTCGTATATAATTTATCGACAACGCTGCTGGGTAATATTTCAAATACGTTCTACCACGTACTGATAATTTTTAATGAGAAATATATATCTGGTTCGTAACGAAATAATTGCGAGAGAAATTGGAGATAGTATAAAATCTGTTTTAACTCTTTAACTACTAGGCGCTGCTATAATGGCACAAATTGATAAGAATTTTAGCTTTCAACTTGTGAAATAAAATATTAGTCTTATACTTATGATTTTTTCATAGTAGTGTGTATATGATTACAACTGTATCTAAAAATTTATCAATAATTATCCGTTTACTGTGCGGCAATGTAGGGAAGTAAGGGGTAGTTTTATACCGTAGGCTTTTAAAGAAAATTCTCTAACAATATGTTAATCTTTATCTTAGAAAGTTCGAGAAATATAAAATAGTATAATCGTACTTAAATTAATAAATACCTTTCTTTTTACAATAAAGTATTCTCAAAAGATAAAGGTCCATTTTTTTCATAAAACATTTTCATACATTATTTTTATATCTCATACTAAGGAAAAATACAAAAAAAATCTTTTTTTTTTAACAATTGTTTAGTAATTTGGAAATGAAAAGGTTTAACTCTTTCAGTTTCTTCAGGCTTTTTTTTTTAATCTTTGAATGGGTTGTTGATTATTATTTCCAGCACACTCTTCATTGTTGTATTGTTCATCGATAACAGCGTTTATTATATATCGTTCATCATATCGTGATGACCGTTTACAACAAACTCGATCTAGCGTGCAGCATCGGCGTGTGACGTTACAGCGTTACATTCACGGTTACCCTGCTAAACGGAAAGAGGGATAGAGAGGTATCCCAAGTTCGTTTCCGTTTGTGTGTGTCGAGCTGCAAAATGGACACAACACACCGCAGGGAGAGGTTTATCACGAAGCTCGTCTATTTTTCCCTTCTTTTTTTATGGGCGCTGTTCTGTCCTACTAGACGATAGTTTCAACTTTCTCGGACACACACCTAACGCTACCTCTTTTTCCTCCATGTTCAGTTACTGTGTGTATGTGTTCTTTTTTTTTTCGGTTTAGAATGAGGTTCGGCGACGATATGAATGGCAGAGTAAAAATAATAAACAGGGCGGTGCTACGAGGACATTTTTATTTAATTTAATGTTGAGGACACGGTTCTTGTATTGTTCCTTTCGGGTTTTTTAATTTAGGTTATTGTTTATGAGGATAAAGTACAATAGTAGCAAAGTTTGGATCAATCGTGATCCAGACCTAGGATAGTATGATGATCAAAGCAAGATGCATTGATAAATAATATCCGAAATAATAACATAAAATTTGAAAAAATGGCAACAAAAATCTTAGGAAGTAGTTATTCTAAAATTCTCAACTAACGTGTTATTTGAGCCAGTTTATTTTTCAAGCAATCGTTTTCTTTTCCACAGATGTGATAAAAAATGAATAAAATTAGCTTGTCCTGATAGCAAGAATGTTTTTTCAAAGTTGTTCTGTTATAATGGATGTTTTAATACTTATGAATGGTAGCATATCGTCCGATATATTGGAGTTCAATTAATGTACCAACGGAAAGCATTCATCACACAAAAGATAGTATCATGCCATAAAGTCACAAAGAAGGTTTAACCACTTAAACTATTATCGTTTTTGCAGAATTATTTGATTATAGCGTATGAGAGTATATAAGAAATTACATTCATTACTACCTATTTTTTTTAATAAATTATTGTTTCCTCCTTACTGTACGATAAAAATGCAGAAAACAGCATATAATTACAACAACTATGAAAAATAATACTGTTGGGAGGAATCAGTTTATTATAATAATTATTGCTGTTATCAACTATTACAGTAATTATAGTGCACGATCATTTTCAAAACGATTAGAAATATATACCTTCTTATTACGATGTGATTCATAAGTGTACCTACTCTACAATTATTTAAACAACTGAAGTAAATTGCATAGTATTCCGCTTTTAATTTAGAAGTTGCACGAAATGAATTTGCCTATTAAAAAAAATGGTACAATTATGTTAACATAGGTACGCAGTGATCCATTACAAATTGACAAAAAAAAAAACGTTTTATTATTCATTTGAAAATACTCTTTCTCAATGTCCCGCTGTTTTTTTCCAAACCGTCAAAATTCTAACAGAAACATAACATAAAATGATGTCCAAGCATAATTTCAGCCAACAAATAAAATTTCATTGACCACTTTAATGTAAATGAGAAAAGTGTACAACATCCTTTTTTTGCAAGTCGTAATAAATTCGTATATTGTAATGACAAGGAGTTCTGTAAGCTAACTGAAGTTTAGCGATTATAATCAATGATATTTATCTGATACACATTCCTGTCGAACACGACAGGTTTCCCTAGGGAAAATGACATCGTAATTGAAAATACTCCCACCAGCTGCTACGATCCTAGTTACCACGCATTATGTTTAAGCGTATTCATAACTTTGACATTTCACTTTCGACGTTGGCCTTTTTTAATTTGTTGCCGATTATCCTATTATATACTAATTATAATTTGAAAAATGGTAATTTCATGGTGTACACTGTACAGCATAAAAATTTGTATACATAACATTTTCAACAATCTTATTTTGGATACAAAAAGAAGCTAACATTGCGAATTTCCACAACAATTACTTTAAAATAAACTGGTTAATTTAGTAACCAATTAAAATGGACGGTATTCCAACATCGTACCTAGATATAAACGTCTAGTAACTTTTGAGTATAAGATGAACAGTGGAACATTCTTCTCCAGTAATGCCATTTTCCCTAGGAAAGCCTTAAATGCTCGACAATGTATCTATGTTCATGAAACTTTTCTATATTCCTTCTGTTTCATTTTGTCGCTTGTATATTTCGCTGGATCCTAAAAGAAAGATGAAAAGTAAAAAAAAAATCGTGGTTTATGTATCGACATTTCGAAGCATCGATCTTTCCACGTTCCGAATGATATTACAAGTGATTACACGTTTGAAGCGCTTATCAACGAAAGAGGTTTATCAAAATGTAAATATATTAACGGATTTTGTGTACGCAATGATTACGCGTGTCTATTTGCCCGGAATATCTGTGGAAATAAAGCGGCCGTTACGTTCGGTTAATATAAATCGTTAATCCATGATTGGCTTGCTATGTGCGAACATGAATTTCCATTAAATCGAAAAATATAAATGTTTACCATTGCATCTTTGCACACACATACACCGTATTATTGGTTCAGTTTCAAACACGGCCTGCCGTTGTCCTCTCGGCGTTAACGTCCGATACATTCGAAATGTACGTGTAATTACGGATTAATTTCCCTTTTCTCTTTTTTTTTCCGCCCGTTCTCCACGGTCAGAAACAAATCGTACGATCGCGGAAAAATTTATTTTAGCCACATTTGCCCGCCGATGGTCGCGAAAGTGTGTTAATTATCGAAGACATTTTACCTGTTGAATCGATTTATTCCGCCATCAGAATATTCAACTGGAGCCGGAATTACAATAGGAAATTATCTTTTTAATTGATCGTCGAATAAAGGATAAATTGACCGGGTTGTTGCCGATGAAATTAATACACCGCTTTGTCGGGAACAGCTTGTTTAATAACCAAAAATCTCGTTCGAGAGGGAAAAGTGCTTTCGAAAATTCTACTTCAACAGGAAACGGCGAGAACGTATTCTTCTGGAGCACAAGGACTGTCAAACCCTTGCGAATAAAAGTTCTTTGACCAAAAATTAGCCTAACATAATTCTGAACATCAGATCCTACAGATCTTATAAAATAAAGAAAACCCAGTAATATGCCATATATAACACAATTTTCGGAAAAACGGGCTTAAGTTATCCTGAGTCAAATCAATTTTCACTAAAAAAAAAGAAATATATATATATATATATATATATATATATATATATATATATATATATTGGTTATGTAATAAATTCGACATAAAAGCAATAAAATTGATTGCATCGTATTAAATGAAGGAGTGGCTGAGTTTAGCGTAGGATACGTCTCGACTTTCAACCGTTAAGGGTTAAAAGGAACGAAAAAAACGGAAGAAGAGGAAGCAACGAGGGTGAACGTTGAAGGGAGAACAAGAGAAACGTATCTTGAACGGGTAAAGTTTGGTATTAATAGAGGAAATCCGGAATGCATCCGACACAGAAGATATATCTTTCGTTCTCCTTCTTGCCCTTTCGTTCCACTGGCGTAATTTTAAATCCCCGTTGAATTTATGGAATCACCGTCCGTTTACCCTCTGCAGAAAAAAAAAGGAACAGAAAGAAAAGATAAGACTGATGATCATGAAGACCATAAAGTACAGGGGGAATTTTATTTCTATCGATTCGCGGCTCGTTTATTGAACGTCGTAGAAAATTTGAAAATAAAATGGTATTATTTGGGCGAGCTGCAACAACATACTGGTATTCCGCAATTACCGAAAATAATTAATCGATTAAGCTTCAGTTATGTTTTTTTAATGATTTTAATGCAGTTGAAAGCTCCGTTTCAGTATGTCAGGCGTAAAATATGAATTCTTCGTGATATTGAATAAAACTTTTCAGTTTTACATTCAGTTATTAACTGTAACAAAAGTTTTATTGTTCTTGAAACATTAAAAATACGAGAATGAAGAGTTTTGGTATTTTTTTTTTTTGCGATAATGGTTCTCCCCCCAATACAGATATAGAAAAATTGATTTAGAAACCATCGATAGAATTTGACTTTTGTATAAAGATTGTACAGGATGAAATGGACTGATAAATAAGGAACATGTATTCAAAAATATCAAAGAATCTATGGACGTGTTTGTTTCCAAATGAAATAATACCACCTCGAAAAATATTTAAAACACTAATTGTCAAAATACTAGAATTGCTTACAGGCAAAAATTAAATAGTAACATGTGTCTTATAGTATCGTTTGTAATTCAGACCAGGCGTCGGCAACTTTTTTTGGCTGCTGGTTAAAATCGACTAAAATGTGACGATTAAGAAGACGGTTCGGGTCACTGGGGGTTATTTATACTAGGGAAAATTGCACTAAGGAATATTGAAACTAGGAATTGTTGACCCTAGGTATAACAAAACTAGGGAATATAGACGTAAGGGATAATTATACTAGGGAAAATTACAACCTGCAAAATTATACTAGGAAGTATTAACACTGGGGAGTATTGACATTTGGGATAATTACACCATGGTATAATAGACGCTAGGGATTATTTACAGCAGGGTAACTGCACTCAGGAGTATTGAAACTAGGGATTATTCATCCAAAGTATAATAAGACTAGGGAATATAGACGCTAGGGATAACTATGCTAGGAAATATAGACGTTAGGGATTATTTACACTAGGCGAAATTGCAGTGTGGAAAATTACACTAGGGAGTCACCTTAAGTCAAATACGTCCGAGATTCGCTTATGTTCGTTTCTACAACTTTCTAATCAAACCAAAATGTTAATCTTTTATTTTTATTATTTCAAATTGTTTGATTCCTGTTTATGTTTTATAATTGATTTGTATATATTATACTTTATTTCCGGAACTCAAGTGTGCCACTTGAAATTATCAAATAGGTCACTTGGTGACCCGCGGGTCATAGGTTGCCGACGCCTGATTTAGACAGTAATTGGATTAAGAAAAATTATTTTCATAGAAGTAAATAATATTTAACAGGAAACAATAATATTGCCTCGGAAATGGAATTATACAAGCATAAAGTACAATAACAAGTCATAATAAGGAATGCTCTGCTTGTAATCTAAATTACTTGCATAAAGATAGAATTATTAATAATAAGTACTAGTATTAGATTTTTGTATATCAAATACTACATTTCCAAATACAGAAAGTACAGCAAAATAACACTTATGCCATATCAATTTGAAACATGAAGTTTGATGAAGATACAAACAAATGTTTCATTAATATTTCTATTCATTGTAATGAACATCTAATCAAACAATTTGCAGTTTGATATTGGACATTAGCAAATATACAATTTCCAATCAATTCTATAACAAAACGATATAAAAATGTTGTATTTGTTTTGCGATTCAAAATAAAAGGTCTGTTTTATTTACTCATTCGGGATTTACGTATTGATTGAACTAATACGTCAATGTGGGAGTGAAGGAATTTTTAAAACTGAATGGAAGGTATATAAATTCGGGATTTTTTTATGTAAAACAATGGATTTGAAACATGCATGAACTTAATCCAGCAATTTTACTTGGAAAATTTTAAACTTATAAAATGCAAAAGTATAACACTCAGATGGACAGGCAAAAAGTATCAGTCAGAATTATCAGTTTTGTAGAAAAGTATTTATAATATTCAAAGTGTGACATACTATTAAAATCTCAGTTAAAAGGATAGAAAAGAAGTAAATCTAAAAGACAGCCATGTGGAATATATTAAGATATTTATCCCGTTTTGACTAAAATTTAACTGTATAATTTTACTTACTTTGTAAATAATAAAGCGTTGGGAAAGAGCCATTGAGGCCACAGTGCCATACACGCTTATAATTTTTGAAAGGTACAATCTATTTTTGGAATACCCTGTAGTTAACAGAAAAGTACAGGCAAGCGTATAATAAATTAAAGGATACCATTTTCATTTGTAAAAACTCTTTTTTTTTCAAGGCAAGTATGAACTTTAACTGCCACGTCACTTAAATGTAGGTAACGCTCAAATTGTCACAAAAATTTTTTCGTTTGCTTAATTAGATATACTCGTAACGGGTGCTTGATAAAAATAACAAAATATTGTGCAAATTATAGATAAAATTTGTTGACGATAAAACTACTATTTAACGAAGCTTTCAATAGCTGCAGGATAGCCGTGAATGTGTTACAGAGAATCTTTTCTATTCTTTTCGTTGACACAATTTCGACCCAGCCGGTCATGTTCGACTTTTCCGTCTGACGTCTAAAAACGGCTCATACCGCATTCGCGGGACAAAGTAATTTAACATGAATTAACATAAATCACTCGAGTTCCAGGGGGTTGTTCGCACGTTCGCTCAGCCAGCACTGCAGCAACCCCTGGGTGCAACCTCTGAGACCAACCTCCCATGATTCTGGTCGGTGACCGATTACAACTTTCTGGCAAAAGTTTTTCGTTTTCGAACTTTGCGTTCGACTAAATGTCTGAGACTCGCTCTAACAGTTGTGAAACTTCTCTCCTATTTTTATCGTTCTTTAATTCTGAATTGGTATCACATAATTTTCTTTTCTTTTAAATTATATTACTGACACAACATTGTGCCTGTGCATGGGATAAGAGATCCAATATTTGGCACTTATTTTACTTTTACTGGATAACGAAGTTTAATTTAAACTTTTATTTTGTTCTTGTATATATAATAAGAATGCCAATAATTCAAATAACGCGTACGCCAATCATCAGTGTTTGGTGGCAATAATTAAGGATTTATACATTGTTAAATAAATCTGAATTTTATAGAAAATACTTTCGAAATAGTCTTAAAAATTGATACCTATTAGTCAACCCTCAAATCTTATAAAATACACTGGTGGAATTTAATTCTGGACACTTTGAATAAAAATATTCTTTATTTCATATTTGTGCAGAATATGTATATTCTACTATGCTAAATTGATACAGTAATATTTTTATTGTAATCTATAATGTTTATACTTCATATTTTCACATGATTTGGTTTGTAATAATTCTTTAAAATTTTAATTAAAAAAAATCTAAACTGTGTTGCTATTTTTGTTTTTGCGCCTGGCAACACGAAACATCGCATGATGTGAATTAGCTAATCAGGATATTCAACGAAATATTAATTTTCTTGTACCTCCTTTGATGTGTTGAAACTGTAATTTTTATTCTATATAAAAAGTATTTTTTTTATATAAGCGATGCCAAAAATTAGAAACCAATGATTAGACTATAAAATATAATCGATTATATATTAAATAATTTGAATAAATGTGTCCAGAATTAATTCCAATAATTCGATATTTTTACCTTTTAAAGCGCACGCCATCTTTTTTAAAACATTCATTACATTTTTCCGACCTTTTTACTACAACCTGGTTAACACGTATGTTAATGGAAAGCCACAAATTTTTCATAAAATTAATAATATCAGATTACAAAAACACAAAGACTCTGTTTTTAAAGAAAAGAAACGAATTTTTTTGAGCTGCCCGATACATTCACCTCTTTTTCACACTTTCAGTTTTAAAAACATCAAGCAATGCGGAAGCAACGTTGCATAACGACTTCGAGCAAGTAGCAGAAAACTTCTGTTTAAAATGTACCATTTAACTCATTTACAGTTAATAAAACTTTTTCCTGTAATCCGGTGCAATGTTTCTGGAATACTTTCATGAGTGTTCTTCATTCCACGCGCACCTTACTGCTCGAAGAAGAATCCACGGACAAAATCATGGTCCTCTGCGAGTTATAAAACGAAATCTATCAAACCATTTTGCTGGTCGTTGGATTTTTGAAACATTGTTTTTTTCGTCGTTCTATTGGAATCGCCAGTCGGGTAGAACGATTTATTTCTATTAATGCGAAATGGTGGCGTGCGATCGACGCGGCAATGGGACATAAAAAAAAAAAACATCTTAATATTTTTCAAATATTCGTGACGTTTTATGGGGTACCCTCGAATTTCGCTTTTTCACGCAAACGTTTGCCGAAACTGGCTATACAACAATTATTCTTGTTATGCACTCGACGCTGAATGTGTTGAAATCGAACTGGGGAAAAAAAAAGTTCCGGGGACTGGCGGAGCGAAAGGGTGATAGAAAGGGGGGTATGGGCAAAGAAAAAAAGAAAATTCAAACTCACGTGTCGCGCGCATCTTGTTCAAGCGGTTACAATTCGCGATATGCGGTGCCCCACGTGGAATAGATACAAATGGATTTGCACGATGGAAATAAAACGATATCGTTTACAAACAATAGACACTTTCGTGCGTGACTCTTCTTTGCCGTTCCTGGTCTCTGTGATTTATTGCACGTTTGAAAATTATACTCAAAATTGGACAGCCTCTATCAATTTCTAAGTATAATCACAAACAAACAAAAAATATTGGATTGTAACATAAAGAAGTTCGAAGAGATTTTTTCTTTAAATAAAATTTATCTGCTATCCATTTTTGTTCGTATTAAATATATCGCTAGATATGTTCTTTCTTCTGCTGCAATATTTGTTTAATTTTAATTAAAAATTATGAATATTTAAATCATAAAGAATTTTTTGCACAATAACAAAGTAGAAATATATAATTTTCATTTATAAATTAAATTTTTAAATGATAAAAAGATTAGACCTTTCTGGTTTATTATGTTAGGGTTAATTTTATTTTGCAATATATTTATTACCCTGCCAGGATCTTCGTATTGTATGGATTATCGATGTAATTGAAGAATTTTGTAAAGCTTGATAGGCTGGAGCTAAACAATTTAAAAATAAATTAAAATAATCTATTAAAAATAATAAAAATAATATAAAATGTGATAGATAACCTGTTTGAAAGTTGGAAAAATGCTGTTTTTTGTATTTTAGCAATGTATGAGTTATAATACCTCAAAAAAGTAATAACTTCGAAAGTGAGAGTGAAATCGGAAAACAGAACTTGTTTCGTGTTAACATTAATTCTACATAAAATTTTATTGAACAGATATTTTCTATTATCATGACACGAAATATCACTTTGATTGAATTAGATTTCGCAACTTCAATTGACACTTTTAATGGTATACATAATTCAAAACTATATTGTTGTATAATCTTTATATATAAATAATCAATAATTCTAATAAGTTCACAAATTTAAATAGAATTTATAATTTGAAATACAGGTCAATCCTATAATATGTATATTGAACTCATTTATCTATTTATGTAATATATTTATACATTTATGATACACTGAGTTCAGCATGTTAATCAACATCGTATTTTTATTATTAAAGTAGTTAATTATATCGTTCATTGATTACATTTATTGTAGAATAAAGTAATAATTAAACAATTTTTCGAAGTACGTCATTTCGAAATTATTAAATGCTTCTAATTCAATGGTGGTTGTTGTTTGGTGGTTGGAACGTTATTGTTCACCCAACCCCCACCTTTCCTTCTATTTTCGATTAAATTTCATTGCTTTCAAAATTTCAAGTTTCACTAATATTATGAACAGCTGTCTAAATTCACCTAATTTAATGACAACGATAATAGTGACTTTTAACATAAATATTGTGATTTAGCGTCAAGCGAAAACATACCATCTTGGCCAAAAATATTAAAGTGATGCAAAAGATTCCATCACTTACGAATATTATTAAAATTATGCTGATAATTCAAACTACTACGTTGGGGCATTAGACTTATAAGAAAAAGTATAACTTATATGAAATATTAATAAAATTGCATCACAAACGAGAAAAACTTTCGCATATTGTTAATTAATTATTATTTATTATTTTTGTAGTAGAACGAAATCAAGTTACTGAAATCTGGCAAATATTTTCTATTAATTTCTTCTACAAAGAAAAATGAATAATAGAAGAGATAATAGAAGCGAAATACTTTTCGCAGTATTTTTGTAGAATAACAGTGTCTAATACTTTTGTCCAAGTCTGTAGCTTGAAGAAGCCTAAAGAAAAGGACATTAATGATCCAACGATGGCGAAAGCATCAGCCATTTATTCTCCAACCCTCCAATGAACGTACGGCCATGCGGGTATCATTAACGCCAAGCCTTAACCACCCCCATGTGTGTCTTACGGCCGATCCTCGTTTCTTTTTTCCTCTCTCTTCGAGGTTTATTAACCATTTGCGGCAAGCTGACCTCTCGTTATCCAATAACTGCTTCGTCCAACGGTTGCTCCTTTTTATCGTTCCCGGATAAGGTCAGGTGTATCGCCTTTATTTGCACCGCTGGTCACGTACACCAATCAGTTCTGTCACATCCGGGACGCTTCGTCCGTTTCGAGAAGCTGTCGCGTTTTTTATTAGTTTCTATTCGGCGACGCTTTTCTATAGATCTGTATTGTCACGTTGTATATTTGATACATGCGAAAGTGGCGGCACGGCTCGCTACAACGAACATTTTTTTTCGTATTTTTAATGGAAAATCGCAACAATGGTCGTCGTTTGTTGGGATGGAGTAATGTATAAACGAGAACATTGACACGCATCGATTCTTGATTCAATGTCGGGCAGCCGGTCACGGGTCACCTTTAATCCACATCTAAGAATTAATCTTTTGTTGTTCTGCTTTAACGTCAGTCAATTTTTATACAGGAAAGTATTTTATTATGGTTCACAAATGACCAGAGGTGTCAGTTAACGAGATGTATCTTATCACTTGTCAAAATGATTTCGAAGGACAAATAAAGGTATTTATAGAAAGTTAGCAAAATTGTAATTTACAAAGTATACTATATAATTAATTTGGATAATAAACGATCACGCTGTAACAGAAGAAGAAAGTAAATTATAATATATAGTACTTTGTTTTTATTCAAAAATTGACAAGTTAGAAAAATGCAACTTTGACGATTAAATTTTCATGTATAACTTTTTCTGTTGGTATTCTTTTCTCTATACACTAATACCATTTTAAAAATTAGTCATTTTGTGACATACATCTAGTAGTTCAAGTTTGTTCAATAACTTTTTTGCGACATCAAGGTATTAACTATAAGATAAAAACGAAAATGTTACAGAGGACTGTCTCATAAAATTCTTCCACCCAGTACCTTCTTGTCTTCAAGATCACAGATTTAAAATTCAAATTATAACGAACAACCCTATGATCCGTTTCGAAGACGGTTAAGATCCTTTCCATGATTTCCGTTCAACTGGACCAACGAACGGTTTTCACGCGAAACAAGTTTCTGATCTTGAATAGACCACCATGACGGTTGCACGCGACTAGTTTCCGAAGAAACTCGTTCATTGATGTTTCAACGCTGGACCAGCACAAGGGATGCTGCGTTTAGATGGATCGCATTCGTAACCCCTCGACGAGATCACGACGATCCAGTTTTTCGGAATGAACCAGACGAACCGGTGCGGACCCCACCTGGACCGAAAGGACCCCCAGCCGTCATTCAGGTTTCCCATTTGGCCAGGAAGTCTCTTTGATATTTAGATTCGGCTGGGATTCACGCGATCGCGATGATCGCCTTTGGGGGTTCTCGTGCTTTCAGTGTCGAGCTCGGTTTGTGACGTGCATCAACGCGATTCTCAGTCAAAGAGATAGAACTGCTTGCCGAGACATTTTTGCGATCAAGAATAAAGGAGAAGCCACGAGATGGTTCCCTTTGATGTCTTCGCTACAAAGAGTTCGCCAGTGACCGGGCTGATGTCCCAAGAAGCGATATTACGAATCCACTGGGTATCCCATCGCTGTTGTTTCGTCAATGGCGACGTGCCTTCCTGAATTCTGCAGGTACAAATACAGTACTAAAGCTAGGACTCTTTTTGCCGGATACATTTTTTATGCGATTCACTTTTACACGGTTTTTTCCCGCATGCTTTGGTTACAGTTATGCAGTTCTTTCAAAAAGGTTTTATTCATATTTGCATTAATAATTGTATCTATCAACCTTTAGGAGATGGACAGCTGTAACAGTAATTCAAGTTTAATTTGTATTTTAATTTGTTATTTATCGATTTGTATCTGATGACCATCAAAATAGTTTTCCTATGTCGGGGTCACGACTGACACAAATTTCCGTGGTTCGGGGGTTAACTAACATATGACACAATTTTTCATTGAAATAATAATTCAACTCGCAAGTGTTATCCGTATTTTATGAGATCCCATGATTTTCTAAATAACTTTTTGTTACCGTCGCTACGTACAGAATTTTACTTTCAACCGCGTTCTAATATCCCCGGACGCGACGTCGAATTAAACTTTCATCGAATAATATTTTCCAACGTGAGAAACCCCTGCAGGCCGTGAACTAGAATTCGAATTCACACAAACCAGCCAGTTTGGAAGTTTATCGAATTCTTCAATCACTCCCCACTCTTTTTTTTATTTATTTCGTCACTCCTGGTTGAACGGTTGCACACTCTTTTTTCTCGTCGAGATCTCTTTAAAGCTGCTTTCACTCGGCGTTCTTGCAACCTCCTCCACCTCCCTCGTTCGTTCTTTCACACTTTTTTCTTCTTTTTCTTCTTTTTTTTGCGAACTGCTTGGTATTACCCCGGCGTAACGGAATTAACCCGCGATTTACCGATTTCTTAGTTATCAGTTCATTCCTTCTACTTCAGTCTTCCATCCATCGATTTTTAATCACTGAATGATGAACGAAAGCTTCGAATACAGACACTGATATATTTTGTTAGAACTGCGCGAGTTAGCATGCTCGTATAATTAAGCGAAGAATGTGAGAGGATTAACCCTTTCAATGTTCATTAAGAGGGTAATCAAATTTTCTTAGGATTTATCAGAACTTGCATCACAAATAATTATTATAAGTATAATAGTTGCTATTATTTATTATAGATAATATAAAAATTTGTGAATTGCACATGTTTTTTAAATTTTCTTAACAGTCTTACGGATTATACGTTTAAAAGGTTAATATAATGTTTTTCGATACCGAGTGGCTGATTCTGAAATATAGAAGTTTGATAATATGGAAGTACTTCAAATTAGAATTAATAGCACATCAATTTGAAGCCTAAAATTTATTTATATATAAAATATACTTTTTTATTTATTATACAAAAATTTTATAATTAATGATAATACTTTTTATAAAGAATACTGTTGAAATGTTTATGTAGTTATTTTCATGAAATTTTCAACTTTAAATTTAAATAACACGAGTACTATTTTGGTACATGTACCTTCATGTTAACATATGATGTAAAATTTAACATATTACTATTAGTTCTACTTTGCATTAAAAATTAATTTATTTTAAAATATTTTTTAGATTTTGTCATATTGGGAGCAGTTCTCTTATAATGTAACAATGATTAACATTCTTTAATCATTATTTTTTCCACTTCGTTCATTTGTTAACTACAACGTTCAATAATTAATATTTTATGAATCATTAATAATATTTTATATCCTAGTTTATTAGATCTAATATTATAAAATGTATGACAATATTATTTATAGAGTGATTTAATATTTGAATGCTTTCAACGTTTATTTTTATAGAAACGAGAAGTAGAACATCCGAAATTTAATGATATCGATAGACTAGAATTAATCGTAGATGCTTCTCTCTGATAATTGTATTAGCGAAAGGAAATTCGATGAAAACAGATGTGTCAGGAAATTCAGACAATCGATTGGTTTAACATTGTACTATTTTTTCAACATAACTCGTTAGAGATAAAAATTTCCCCGAAAACATTGTGACATTCAAATTTCAATAAAAAATGAGTCATATGTATACATAATTCTCTGAATGAAAAATTAAATAAAATCATTGTTTCAAAAACGTTTCTTGCATTTTTCACGATTATCACATATATCTTACATTTTTATGAGTGCAGTGTAGTACAAAATTTATTTTATAAAACATGATCAATAATTAATATTCAAATTAAATATGGTATATCAGTTTTAAATAGTGAAATGCTGACCTTTCAAGCAAATAATACTTAACTATCAGCTGACTCTTGTAAGATTATACCAAAATTTTAATAAGAAAAAAGATATTGTATTACTATCCCTAGTTTTTATTATTTACACAATTCAAAATAATCAAAGCATCAGGTTCGTGAATATTTCAGATCAAATTCTATCAAAAAGGGGGAAAATATCGAACATCTAATACAGCTGAAACTCAATGATGACAAACCACTATTTGTAAAAGCATTTAAAGCACTATAAACAAAAATTCCATTCCTCCTTTATATCCATAAATTGCTTCAATCATAAACACAAGAGAATTTTAATATTTATCATGAGCAGACTATAATCCTACTCTTACAAATTAAGAATAGAAGTGTTCCAATAAGAAATAAAGTAATTGATGCAATCGACCCTTCAGTCATATTCACCAGTGTATTTCCCAAATTTTCTTAATTATATTTAATTCAGTTACAAACAAACGAATTTGCCAGTACTATCCTCCTCAGATCAACTCTTATAACATCTCAAAATATTCGAGAGAAAGTAATAAAACAAAACCGTGCTATTTCTAGATCGTTACTGACGATCAGTACGTCGAACATACTAATTTTGCTTGAAGAATAAAAATCGTATTTACTTCTAAATATTTCAAAATACCTTAGAACACACGAAGAAATGGTAACTAGGACATTAAATTCAGAAGGACAGAATATAAAGATTCGAATTTATTATAAAAATATTAATAAATAAGAAATTTGAGGTCGTCACAAAATAATCAATGTACAATAGTCCAAAGATCGGTGTCTGTGCAAAAGCCTCAGCTCAAAGTGGAAGAAGAATGAAATTTCTATTTATTCGTTTGATGGCAACACGAGAGAAAGAAGAGGTAAAATATAAATACACGGCGACGGTCTCGTGGTGTGTTATAAAACGGCCTTGACCGAATGATACTGAAAAGAAGCTAAACTTGAAAGCCTGCCGCGACGAGCAAAATGAACAAGTAACAGGGTAACCCCGGCATTCTTGGAAGCCGAGCTAAAATCCGTTGTTCAGCCGGCGCTTCAGCGCGAATTGCAACTAAACTAAACCGCGTTTTATCCAACCCTCCCCCAACTCTCCCCGCACCACCCGATCCCCCTTCATCCTCTATCCAGACCACTGTTCTCTTCCACCCGCTTTCAGCCCAGCCAGAGCCGCACGTATACCGGTCCTCTACCCTCGACACCGACACTCCCGCGGGAGAGCGGTTAAAATAAATGAGCGGGCAGCGTCGGCCTTAAATTAGCGCCGGCAGGGATGGTTTTCACTTCTACCTTTAAATTAGGACTAAGCCTGGTGCCTTCAAGTTTCACGGTTTTGATCGGATGAGTTACCGCCGTTAAGAGTTACGCCAACGCGAATTAACTCACGCCTAACTCTGATATCGTTCGACCTCGTTCGATACCACGGATCTCGGTATTTAGATGACACACAAGCCCCCTTTCGTTAAAAATGACTTACATTTTATAAATATCATTTCTTTGAAGATTTCACTAATAGACAATAATGTGTATATCTGATCCACAATTGCGTCGGTAAAGGAAGATAAATTTAATTGAAGTTTCATCGAGCAACGAATCTAAATAATTAAACAGAGTATCTACGTAACTGTTATCCCCCGAGGACGGGATAAATCAATCAGCTAAATCGAATTTATTACTTATTTGTATTCGTTGGTGGGACAGAAGAAGGAATAAAATGTGGGAAGGTGCTCACGGAATTTTTCAGAAACGAATAACGATTACGCAATAAGAAGCCGACCGTAATGTTATGAAAATTGGGAAATAATTTGAATTCGACTTACCCATTCACCTGCAAGTTGCCCCGGTTCGTTGACAATGGCCATCGTACGTATCCTGACCATGGAAAGGACGAAGACGATTGAACAGATGATGGAACGGTCCGATCACTGAACCACCACAAAACTATTTCACTTCACGATCGCTGACACTTGTCACTTTCACATTACAACAAACACGTTATTCCTTTCTCGATTGTTGATACTTAATGGATTATTAAGCGTGTTTAAGAAATACGTAACCGATCCCGAAAAGAGCCGACAGTTGACACGTTCGATCGAATTATCGAGGAAGAAAAACTAGACAACGAATTACGCAGAACGAATCGGTAGAAGGACCTGTCGACAAGAAGACGGAACGCTTGTCGCACGATGTTATTTACGTAGCTTTTCTTTTGTATCGCATAATACAAAATGTATCGTGTATGTTCACAGTTTTTTCCGAAGAAAAAGCAGTGTCTATTTCGCAATCGCTCATTTAACCGCGTAATAAACTCTCAGGGTCCAGGAAATTCCAGCTAGCCGCGATACAAAACAAAAGCTGTGTAAACAACGTCGCGCGACGAATGTTCCGTTCCCTTGTCGACAGGCTACTGCCCTTCTACCGATTCGTTCTGTGTAGTTTGTTGTCTATTTTTTCTTCCTCGATGATTCGATCGAACGTGTCAACAGTCGGCCTTTCTCGGCATTGGTTACGTATTTCTTAAACACGTTTAATAACCTGTTAAGTATCAACAATCGAGAAAGGAATAACGTGTTTGTTGAAATGTGAAAGTGACAAGTGTCAGCGAACGTGAAGTGAAATAGTTTGAAATGAGGACCGTTCCATCATCTGTTCAATCGTCTTCGTCCTTCCCATGGTCAAGATACGTACGATGACCATTGTCAACGAACCGGGCCAACTTCAAAACGAAGCCCCACACGACATTTTTGCAATGGAAATTGTTGCTTAGAATCGTCACACCTACTCCCTATTTCCGGCTCCTGCACTAGTAACGGGCCACCCTGTATATCGGTCGTTTGGAGGAAATTTTCAAATGGCAATATAACCATGCTTGTCGTAAACCAATTTCGCCGTATAAAATTCTTTGATTCATATTTAAAGTTAAAGAATTTAATGGAATAATGTATAGGGGCGTTTAGTGACAGAGGTGGTCGTAACTAAAGGGTTAATGAAATGTTAGGGTGTGCTAACGGGGCTTTTGGAGACAATTTATACTCCTGAGTGATAGGATTCGTTTAACACGTACGTTACCATAAAAATATTTGCAAGAAAACGTTATGCAAAAGCAAAAACTAAGAAAAGAAGGTATTTTCGTCGTTACTGTAATAAAGCAGCAAAATGAAAACCACTTTTATAATAACTCTATAGTTGATGGCATTATCACAAAGTATTCTATATACAAAAATTAGTTAGCGAGATATCAGTGGATACGAAGATATTAAATAATATTTTTTACGTCCATGAGAAAAGGAAATAACAAGATGTTGGGATCTATCCGCGAGAAGTTAATCATGCATAAAGATGAATCCCACTAAAAGCCACGAAAGACTTTCCATAATATTCTGCTCGAGGAGATTAAATTCTTTATCCCGTTATTGCTTTCCTTCCAACCCTTCATTTCTTCGTGGAATCTGCTGTGCTCACAGTTTTCATCCGGCAACTTTTTCATTGAACATAGAAACGCTCGTTAAAAATTAAAAAAGAGATAGATAGCCGAGAGCAAAGAAACGAAAGAAAGACAAAGGAAATTCTTATGTAAACTTTACCTGCTGGCTCCTTTCAGAGACCGTTTTAAATCATTTATTATTCTTTTGTTGGATTAACAGAAATAAAGTTATTTCGTTCTAACTGCCCATGCTTACTTTAACAAAAATTTTTTAAATATAAATAGAAGGTCCCATGTTTGAGTAACTTCGCATAGTTTTCATCCCTAATCACGGATCTAATTGCCCTGATCATGTTGGTTCTCCAAGGGATGCAGGGTGACTGTTTTCCACGGAGAAGCGTTAGCGACACCAACGTCGAGACCAATCAGCAAGGGCGTTCAACCCTGTCCGAAGGGGGCCGGACAAGGTGCCCGGGAAAAACATCGTGAGAGGCAGATTAGTCGAACGAGGACGAGGCGCGAAATCAGTCGCGGAATCGCGCTTAATCCAATAGCGGCCCTTAATAATCGAATAAAACCGGGTGTGAGAATCGCATCTAAGCAGACGTTGGGGTGGGTCGAATGAGGAAAAGGTGACGGTAGCATAGGAAATCCAGTCGACCGCCTCCCCCCTCGCACACCCCTTAGAACACCATTTCCCGGAACTCACTTGGTGTACGTCGCACGGCTCGGTCGCGGCCATGTTGCCAGAATTGCCACCACCTACCCCCTTTCTCCCTCTTAATATCCCACCGCCTAGTCATCTAGTCCTGCCGGGTCCGCTATGTAAATGTGAACCAACCAACCCTCCCTCTTCCTCGACCCCCATATACCTCGCCCCTCTTCTATACCTTCGACTCAGGCTCTCCTCGCCGACCCCCACGAACTACCCCCCCAACTAGCAGCCCCTAAATCTAAGTCCACCGGAGCGGTACAGTCCCGGGGAAAAGGAATCGACGTCCCGGGAATAAGGGAGACAGATGTGCAGCCATCGCGATTAGAAACTACGAATGCCGGATGGAGAAATTATTTCTGCATTGAAGGAATTGTATGGGAACATCGATTGTTTGAGCTTTGCCTGCTTATAAATCCAAATGAAATTGCTTTTGCTTTTTCTCTTTGCTTATGTATTTTAATAGAAAGTATGAAGGGGTGAGTGAGGAGTTGACTCCTGTTGAGATTAAAGATGACCGATGCTTCGAATCTTGTACAATCAAGTATAATTAGACGTTGTAATTGCAGTTATTCAGAATGCGATTGATTCATTCTCTAGATTAAATTTATTACATAATATTTATACTATTTTAAATTTAATTTTATTTCTTTTTCTGTGATTTATTTGGTTACGTTTTTATAGTGGTGGCTACCATGGCAACCAACGTGTGAATAAAAGAAAAGAGAAAAAAGTTGTTGAACAGTATTACTTTTATATCAATATGGAATGTACAGTAACAAACTGAATGCTCAAATTTCTTACTATTATATGTCTTACAAAGTACAATTACTTTCACTGCGACAGTCAACGTGTTGATGTGTTGACTACTACAGTGATATTTGACATAAGTCGTAAGACGGTGTATAATAGTTTACCTGTGTTTCTGATCTATATATATATTTAATTAAATGGTCAATGCATTAAAAAATTATAAAGCTATAACTTCCTATAAAAGATGAAGATACACAGTAATAATTTTATCATATTTTTGTTATTATACCTACCATGGTTTGCAAATTGGGAAAAATGTGCATTTATAATTACATGCGATAGGATGTTATACTTTTTAATATAATTTTTCAATGCTATAATTGAAATTTATATAAAAATGATATCTGATATAATACTTCCAGTATTTTAATTCTATTTCACATAAATTCATTATTTTCTGACGTCTAAGCACTTATCATAAATTGTACTGATATAGTTTCGGTTTGAAATCCTCTCTAATTCTTTACCCGTTTTAAAAATCATCGTACCAAATCCCGCTTCCAAAAATCCCCAAAATAAGTCAAACCACCATTTCGGTCCAAACCAAGAAGCGAATTACCATTCTGGTCTAATCCAAATTCCTCCTGCGAAATAACAAACCGATTCGTTCATGCATCTCTAACCGGACTAGCCTCTCTGGTCTGGTAATTCAGCGAGGGGTTGACTCATTACGAGAAAAGAAGTAATAGGAATTCCCAGATTGCTACGTAGCCGGACTTTCTACCCTGGTGCCCCCCTCGGGCAACACCGTCGTCATCGTCGTCGTCGTCGTCGTCGTCCGACGATGCCTCGAATGCTTCACACAGGCGCACGAAAGGGCGCCATTACCCCACGGCAGCAAGTTCTAAGCGCGCTAAATAATGGCCGCTAGAAATTTAACAGGGGGGATAGGTCGAAATGCCTGTATAACGGCACGAGTATTCCAACCATGCAACGTTGTGTTCGCCCCGTGGGTGTGTGTTCTAACATACGCCCCACTTTCATCCCCCGTAAACCATACTTAACGGGAGTGCGCGTGTGTGACCGTTCTCCCGAAGGCAGCACGTTACGTGCACGCCTTCAGGATCGAGCGTGTGCGTGCGACTGGGTATTAATTTAGGCACGTTGGTCCTTTACCGAGCGAGCTAAGAAAAATGCCCGTACGTTGGGGAGCTGGCCCGTTAGAATTTAATCTCACGTCATAGGAGGGAAGCTCCTGCTCATCCAGGCATAGCGGTGTGGGTGATGGAGACCCTGTGCACACATCGCCGTGCCCTCGACGTCGGCCAGAAGGTCGAGAACTACCGGAGGATAGGGTCACGTAAGAAAAATGCTTGCGACGAGGAGAGGGAGAATCGGAGAGAAAGAAGCAGAAACAATTGTCGAGGAGGGGGATGGACGAGGGTGAAATAGGGTTGGACCACCAGAGTGGTCGGGGACACTTCGAAATCACTTATATACATCGTTCCTCGTAACTCTTGTTCGGAGGATAGAGACGCATCGTTTAAAGGACGAAAGAATGCAATTACGCAAAGTGTAATTAAGATTGATTGAAGAATTTGCAGACTCTTAGACAAATCGAAAGGATTTAATTGGGAAAGATATTCAGAAATGTTAATCTTGATGTGAAGTTCGTAGCACGTTAGATAAGGATCAAAGGACGATAAAAAACGGATAAAGGTCAGTTGCGCACTTTTTTTTTTTTTATTAAGCATACATTATCCAGGCCAGTGATTCTCAACCACTGTGCCGCGACACTTTAGTGTGCCGTAAGATTCTTGAAGTGTGCCGGCACTGTCAGAAATCCAAATTATTTATTTTTTTCACTGTTGCAAATATAAATGAAGTTACCAAAAAACACCAAGCTCAATTTTCGCATTAAGTGTAATTTGTAATTTATCATTAAATAAACATTTTGTTTACTTTGTAATGCAATTTTCATTTTATTTTTTATTGAAAATTATTATTCTATGCTAATTTTACAAAATATATTATAGGTACATCAATTAATAAACCAAAAAAAGTTCTCTTAATTTATGTTATTGTTATATTATATTAAATATAACAATATATTAAAATTCAACTGGTCGATGATATTTCAAGCATTTAATGTTTTCGTAGTTTTGAAAAATTCACAGCACAGCAGTTTTATGGATATTCAACTTCCGCCAACATATGTCACCACGTTACCGAACCGAAAAATATAATCTTCAAGTTTGTATATTACTTTTCCTATCAACTAATGTTATTTAAATCTAAATTAACAGGAAACACGTGACGCATTAACGATCCCACAGGTCAACGCGAAACATTCAACGGCGGCGAAATTTCTGGCAATAAATATAAAAAAAACATGCCTAAATTTTACGCCGTAGGTAGCTCAGAAGATAGAGGAAAGTGCGTACATAATAACGCAATTTGTTGCAACGCGATATCTTAATTAGTTCCTGAGATATAGGGCTTCAAAGATTGTATAGCGGCCGGCGCGTACGGGGTACTTTTGAATGGGCGCGACGCGACCCAGACTTTTTTCTAGGAAATGCGTACTACGCATTACTAGGAATAGTAAAGGGTTAGACGTAAACAATGACCACGTGACCGCTACGCTAGACACTCGCTGTCTGGGTCCAAGCGTGAGGCGGCAGCGAATTTCTACAAAAATTACGTTTGTCTTTACACGACGATATCTCAGGAACGGATAAAGATATCGATGTAAATCAAAAACCGAATTAAAGGGGAAGATTTCTACTTTCTTACGAATCTAACTTTATACCGAAATTCGTAACAGGACTTTGTTGGCAGCCCTTTGAACTTTTAGTAATTTTAATACGCGTTTCTTATGCAGTTTAACATAGTTTCTGACTTTCAATTGCTTCTAACAATAGAATATTATCAGAAATATCTATCACACGCATTATTAACGATTCTTTCGTGTGTATCGTAAGTCGGTTGTATTTTTTTTTCCAAAAATTTTTTTATTTCACATTTTTTAGCGGCGATCGGAGCATTCCTTCCAGAGTAGCATCAAAGAATAGGAATTTTGCTATGGGAATAGTAATTAGCAACAAAGGGATGGGAAGGGAAGGGTAGTAAAGGGAAGTGCAGGAAAGGGCAATGGAAGTGAAGGGAATGTTGCAAATGGGATCATCGTGGAAACATCCCCGATCGCAAAATGTAATACTAGGTTTCATCGATATCAGGCCGAGTAAACGTGAAATACATTTTTTTACGGGACCAACTGTTGGTCATACTCTACAAGATGCAAAAGGTTTCATTCCGATTGGTCCATCCATCTTGGAGTAATCGATGACCATACACAACGCGGACGAAATCGTACGCTTTTTTGCAATAAAAAAGGGGCAAGCGGTGATGAAATGCAAAATTTTTTTTATGGGATCAACTGGGAGTCATACCCTACAAGATGCAAAAGGTTTGGTTCCGATTGGTCCATCCATCTGGGCGTAATCGGCGAACATACATAAAAAAACAAAAAAAATTAACATACATGTCGAATTGAGTAACCTCCTTCTTTTCGAAGTCGGTTAAAAAGCTCACATTAAGAAAACAACACGTATTTATGCAAACGCGAGATATAGTTGCATACAATTTCGTTTATTGATTTTTGCTGAAAGCAACTCTAATCGAGTTTATTGAAGAAAATTTTAAGCTTGATTTCCGATACAGTGATCAAAGGCAACCTTTTAAAACTCGATCTACTTGCTACCTGTAGAGCGGCAATCACGTTGCAACGAACGCAAAGAGAGAAAAACCAATCTTCCTCCGCTATTATCCCGTTTCACGATTACCGCGATCAAGTTCTATCGGAGAAGGAAAAGAGGAAAGAAAGAATCGAGATTCCCTTTTCAGCTCCGCGACAATCAAACTCTCCCGCTCGGTTAACGCATCGTAGGGAACCGAGGGAAAAGAAACGTCGAAGAAAAACCCCTAAATCCTCTCCCCGTGTCCCGTAGGGGAACAAAGAGCCAGTTGGTCGAGGGACTGCAAAAAAGAAAACGGAATCAAGAGGTAGAATGCAAACAGAGGATAAACTGGTGGCTCGAGGATGGGCGCCTGCGACGAACGATGAAAGAAGAAACAGTCTGTAAGAAGAAGAGGAGAAAATTCGCAAAAAGATTGCGCCGAGAAAGTTTACGACGGACGCGCATTGTCGGTGCGATCTTCGGGCGTTACACAAACACAATGAGACCCGGTTCGGCGTGGGTTTAAGCGATTTGCGTGTTGGTTAGCTGCTTGTGAATCCAGGAGGTCCGTCGACCGGGATAGAAGAGGGCCATACGCAAAAGAGGTGGCGTGTGATGTGGAAGAGGAAGATCGAAGCAGGGCGGTTGAACGAGAGAACGGCGTCGTTGGTGGCGATGGCGGTGGTCGGGGGTTGTCCCTCGCTAAGCCAGCGTTAAGGGTAGGTTGGAGTAGGTACGTAGAGCTTACAGGACGGTAGGAGGGACGAAAAACCTACAGAAGAGGGATGGAAGAGCGAAAGAGTGACAATGCTGGGCTTGGTACGAGCGTTTGTAAGCATTCGAAGGAAAGAGGAAGAGAAGAACGAAGGGAGACGAGTAGATCAGAGAAGCGGCCAGGTATAGAGGACTAGGTAGAAAGAGATACGCAGAGTAGGTACATCGTAGGAAGAGAAAGCCGGAGGTGGTGAATGTGGAGAACGAAGAGGAGGGCGGGTAAGCAGAGTGTGTAGGTTGGCAGTCTTACAGATCAATAAAGCTAACCACCCTCACCCTCCCACTTTCCTCGGTTCACCCTCTTCGAATCACCCATCTGACCACCTTCCACCGCCTCCTTCTCATCCGCCACCTTCTCCTCCCACGAGCTGCCTCAAGAACAAACCCCAATGTGTCTGACAACAATGCCCACCCGACGGATTAGATGCTTCCCCTGGGCTCGTATAAACACGTACACACACGAAAACACGCGTGCACGTTCATGCGTTCGTGATCGTTATGCCAGGAGGAAACTATGCCGAAATGATCAAACATCGAAGGGGGATTCTCTTCTGATGTTATCAAGTTTTTATCCGCTGCGTCGTCGTTTCTTCTTTTCTTCGAGCCTTGTAGCCGTGGATAACGAAACCTACCGGCTATTAAATTCTCCGAAGGGGATGAATATTCATGGCCGATCTCCGGCGGCTTCGCATCCAGCTTTTGCTTTCATCGTCGTTAATTGACACTGATTCCTTGACGGGCTTTGGCGCCACGCGGTCGTTCTACACGATGGGAAATTAGATTTAAATCGATCCGCGATGTAACTTCGTTGCGGTCATTTTTTATCCGTTCATCCGGTAGCAACCTGGTACCCAATGCAACCGACTCAGGTTCACGTAATTACTCTGCGGGATCTCGATCGGTCGGTTTGTCGAATTGTCGTTGATTTTTGAGTCCCGTTCCCGAAGAAACGGTTTACTATATATATGATGAAATTTTGAAATTACTCGAGATTCTACCCTTAAGTTTGGTCTTAACGCGTTGACTTTTGTGAAGAGTCATTAGCGCATGGTACATATTACAAAGTTATGATACTCATGATTGAAATAGCAGGGAATTTTGAATGGCACAAATATTATACAGAAAATTCGAAATAACAAGTATAAAATAGAAAAAGCAATTAAATGATTGTGTCATGAATTTTAACACGTTAAATATCTTAACTTTAAGAATCGTAATTAGCACTTGTAATTTTATATTTCTTTTTACATCGAATTTGAGGTTATCAAGTAAATTACAATGTGTGTTAGGAAATGATAATTAATATGTAATAAAATAAATGGAAATAAACTAAAGAATACTGGTACAAAAAATTATGCATCAAAGTCATTAACTATCATTGTGTATCGCGTAAATAGTGATACAACTGGATAATAAATGGGCCGTGAAATGCATTCGATTTTTTAAATTGCACCTTATATACCAAGGAACGGAGCCAGTGAACGCATTCAAACAGGTGTATGGTATTTTTCTTTGCGTGAAAGCGGCCGACCACGTGGTCGTTAAAAAAAAAAAAAGCTCAGCGGAAACACTCGAGCACTTGAATCTCAATGAAGATTAACCCCGTTTCTCTTTGGTCTCCGGTAGTTACGAGCGTAGAACATATATTTTGCAAAGAAAGAAAACTACAAACATCTTACAAAAATGAAAAAGAAAAAGCAAAGCGAACAAAATCCTTCTTTCCTTTCTTCGAGGGTTTTCCCTTTCGCGAAGCCGTGTTTACCCGCGAGAGAGAAAAAATAGAGAGTAATTGTTCGCGCAATTCTTTTTTCTTCCCTTTAAATTCGTTTTCCCCGAAATTCTGCCCGTACCAACCCCTCCTATCGTAAAGTTCGAGAAACGAAAGGCTCGCGAGCACACGTGGCTAACGTGTCGGACGAGGGAAGAGGAAGGACAACTAGACGGAGAAGGAGCGGATGTCAGCTCTTACGTGTCCCGGAATACGTGTATAATCTTCCCTTTGGTTGTGAGGGTAGGTTGCGAGAGGATGGGGGGGCAAAGTTCACGGACTGAGCGTCGGTCACGCGCGCACACAGACTCCGGCAACGACCCCTTTCAGAATATTTTCTCGGTTCTTTCTTGCGGACCCTCACCCTAAGCAGAATAACGTAGGGGGTAGCTTGAGGTCCTGGTAAGACCCCCCACCAACGATGCTCCTTATTGATCGTCCTCCGGCCCACCTACCAAAAGGGGGCATATACCATGCTGGTGTGTGCTTTCTCCTTCTCCTTTATCCTCGCTTAGGTCCACCCTCACGGGCCACCCTTTCGCCTTTGTAGCCCACCTACCAAAAACCACTCTAGCCATCTCGCTCCCTAGTTCGAGCTAACTCGGCACTGGTCCTCCTTTAACCGGCTCGTACCTATCCGTTTCTCTCCGTCGCTCTCGCGTGTTGCTCGATGGTAACCATCGGAGCACAAAGAGCTCGGCATGATCCCCAGAGTCTGGGCACCACTACGGGCAACGGATAGTCTGGAAGTATAGTTGGGCTAGCCGAGGAGGCTACCGGCGACGTCAATTTGCCGGCAATTTCGTTCCCGGGGAAAATTGATTGTGGTAGGGTAGAAATTCATAATTAGCTGGACGTACCTGACTGACGTTCTGGATGGGAATGCTTCCACGGATCAGAACCTTAAGTATGATTAAACGTCAGAATGGAAAAGCGAACAGAACGATCCCTCGTTATGTTACCGGATAACCTTGCGAGATATGCGCGTTTACCAGCTCTGAAACAAGAAAATGGAGTTAGATCGAATTTCAACTAGAGAAGTAAGAACGGACGAATTTTAGAAGAAGAAGTTGGTAATGTTGTAGAGAACGGTACCAAAGTTCTTGTTAGTAGAAAACATGGACAAATTTTATGTTATCTGTAAGAATAAAGTGGTGCTGTTGATCAAGTGCTTTGAAAGATATAAAAGTAGAAAAATATATATCTACGTGTTTGCTCATTGAAAGGGTAAATAAGGACTTCAAATAAAAAAATGGAGCGGTTGTACGAAGAATTTAACTCAATTACGAATATTTTATCAATATTAAACTCATGTTTTATCTATTATATGTAGATTACTTTATTAATAATAATGGAATTTTAAATGTTGCCATTCATTTGGGGATTTCATTAAACCATAATTTCTATAATCTTATTCTCCATAATTCCTCTTCGTATGCCATCTGAAATTTCAAATAATTGCTTCTAGAAGTGAGATATTTTTGTGTTAGATTAATTTCTATCAGTCTGCATTATAAAAGATACGAGACAACCCGTACCAATTGATATGTAAACAGAAATACATTTTCTTAATTTAAATAATCTTTGATTAATAATGACAAAGATTACATAAATTTCATGACAGATTTTATAATAATGGTGATTATTTATTATTATTAATTTATTGACTATTTATTCACTAAATTACTATTTTACAACTAAAAGGTTGATAATGATAACTTTTACATGTTCCTAATATTAAGCTGAAGATCAAGTCTCCATTCGGTGTCGACCTTAATCAAACAAAAAGATGAAACGAAATAAACCGAAGAATATTGATACAAAAAATTAGATATGAAAGTTACGAATACATAGATATGACAATAATCATCATATGGCAACATATTTTATATTACAAAATAAAATATTAATGTTATGTCCATTCTCATATCTGTAAATATATATAATAGCTTCTTCTACTGTTACATCAAATATAACACAAATTTTTTATTTTATTCAAAATTAATTGGTAACGCGGGACGGGTTATATATTTTATATCATAAAATATATAAAATGAAATATTTTCGAAAGTTAGAAGTTTATTTTCTCACCAAAAGTAACAACATAAAAATGGCATAAAACTTTTATCAAATGTTAAAATATTTGTATGAATTATTTATATGTCATATACATAATAAATGTACAAACAGGAAGAAATCATTTCTTTTCAGCAATTATTTAATAATTTAAGGTTTAAGGGTTTCGTGCTAAGGGTAATGAACGAAATAAGGGTGAACACACGAGATGCATGCAACTGTTTACAAAGTACGAGAAAAAGGGCGGGCAAAGTCGAACAGGTGTTGAGCACGTGGTCGATCGATGTCCGGCCAGCATGGGTTGCCTCCTTTTTTTCCAGTCGGGGTATTTCCCGAAGAACCGTGCATAGCCGTTTTTCATTCATATTTCCACGGTCGTGACCCGTTCATCGAAGGCTATAACGCCACGCCGTGGAATCGATTTTGAATGGCGTACCAGGCGCACCCTTCTCCGCCTATTTTCCCGCCGCGAATATTCCCCTAGGTCGGGGCTACATTTATACACTGCCATGCGATGTTATTTTTTTTTTTGTCTCCCCCATATTTTACAATCCACTGACTGGGTATAACAATAAAAAAATAATTGCGATACACACGAACACCGTCGCACCGTATCAATTGTTTGAATTTGAAAAATCGCGATCCTATAAGCGGAAAATAAATTGTATTTAATTAAATAATGATAAGTAGTATATCAACACAATACTTAATAACTATGGATGTATATGATAGAACTTACGCATCTGGAAGATATTTAATGCCGTTGAATAAATTAATTTTATTTTTATATTTCAGTAACAAAGGTATTACTTTTTTTAGTTTCACGAGTTAACTAAAAAATACCAGGTATTATATTATCATTAGTAATTTATCTTCTGACGGTAGAATATCTTTTAAACCATCATAAATCAATGTATTACATTCAGAAAACGAATTCTTATTCTATCGTTTTATTTTCCGAAGCATAAATCTCATGCGATAAGTTACCATGCGTATTTTTAACATCCGGTGGAGTTTGTTTTTAAATAATGCCTCAACCGGGACATAAATAACCCGATAACTAGTGCGATTAACGAGCTAGTCGTTAAACGAAATAGTTGCTTGGAGTTTTTAATTGGATGTATAATATTTTCATTTCGGGACGAATCACTGGATAAAATTTCTGCCCCAACCGAATAACTGAAACTCTAGATCGCCGATAGATTCAACTATGTCGATTTTTTCTTTTCTCTTTTTTTTCTGTCCCAAACATTTTACGATCTGTCGTCTAGTTGGCTAATAAAAAATTACGCGACTACGACTATATTGTCTCACGATGCTGTACGATGCAGGAATTTCGCTCGATAAAATTGTCTTAACGAGCTGGGTATTAAACGATACGCATAATAAAACTTTTCCGTCACGACGACGGCCATCGGCATTTGTTCCGTCGCGTCGACGAATTATTGTGATACTCGCGACGCGTGAACTCAAGAGGTGTCTGATTTACAACGTAACACAGATCATTTCATTATTCGCTATTTAACACGTTGACTGATGCGACGAAAATAACATATTTCTGTAAAAAAAATTGTTGAAATTATGAAACTCACTTTCAGTATTGCGTTTCATAGGAATTTCAAATAGATGGTAACATTGTGAGACGTGTAGAGAAAAATATTGTAAGTATGTTGGTGTTTGAAACTGAAATCCTGCATAATTGGCATAACTTTGTCGATTGTGCACGAATTCACTTGAAATTTTCCGAGATGTACTTGAAGAGTTTGTCATTTGGTCTTCAACATTTCTTCCTTTCTTTCATATAAGAGGACAAAAGTGAATTTTAATTTTTTAGACAAAAGTAAAATATTAGATGCCTTCTAAAGTATAAATTATATAGAATTATTTTTGTCTTAGATCCAAATCAGATTACTACAATATCAATAAATCATTTCTTGTTAATTTTTTCGACAAAGAATGAAGAGCAACAGGAAGGTATCGAAATAATAATTTTTGCAGTAAATTTTACATTTACAACATTTGTGGCCAATCGTCCTATAACGGTGCGGTAAATTCGATTATTCTTCGCGACGGATTCTCACTTTTTCGGTGTACACACCGTCGACCTGTCGGCACATGGTTGCGGCTGAAATTTCTGTGGGTTCGCGTCGAAATTCTTCCATCTTATACAGTTTGCTGAAAGAAACGCCTCGCACACTTGTTGCATATCTGTTTCCAACACGATGAATTCAAAAGTATTCTATCTTTTTAACCCTTTGTCTTCGACTAGGAACATTGACCACTAATTACCATAGCTCAGAGACATTTTAATGTATTAATAGCGCTATTTTATAATTTTTATTCTTGTTTCTTTACTGTTATATATTTGTTAAAATACTTCTTACTTAAAGTATGTTGAATAATATACAGGGTGTCCCGTAACCAGTGTAGGAGTCTGAAATGGGGGGTAGCTCAGATGATTCTGAACAACAATTTCCTTTGCAAAAATGTTGGATGGAGCTTCGTTGTTGAATTATTAACGAAAAACACTGACCAATCAGAGCGCACGCTCAGGTGTGATTCGTTCCGGTTCGACGTTACCCTATCACGGCTAATTGGTCAGTGTTTTTCGTGAATAATTCAAAAACGAAGCCTCATCGAACATCGAACAATTTTGGGCCCTTTTTATTCTAAATTTTGCTTAGGCGGGACATTTTATTTTTTATTATTTTATTTTAATTGTTTCAAATAAGCAGTTTCAGATAGATACAATAGCACGGTATTTTTTACTATGGAAAAAGAGATTGTATAGCTATTATATCGATTCAAAATAAACGTAAATTATTATTCGTATATTTAAATTGTTTTGCCTTTGTAATTTGTAATAAATGTATTACATAATGACATGTTACGCTTCTAAATAAAATTCAGCTCGAACAGATGAATTATTGAATGCTTGTATAATCAGCAAACATAATAAATTAGGTAATGTCAATTGAGAAAATGAATAAATTAATTGTTTCAATTTGAAACTAATTAAACAATACGATTATAGCTTATTGCAGTTTATCACATGAAGCATTAAATTTGATTCCTAGCAATTAAATACAATTCATCAATTCTTTATTTCGAACACCAATAAATAAAATATTGTTTGCAGTATTAATTTTATTTGTTTGATGCTAATAATCATAATACTGTCAGATGAACATAAATATCATATAAAAGAAAATGGAAAATATAAAATATTGTGATTCCATTTCTAAGAAAATCGAATTAAATATTTCTAACGTAAACGTAATATATAAATTTCAGATAGAAAAAATTGGAAGGCTAAGTGTCGCATAAGAGAGAATCAGAAATATATAACAGTACTTTGCACTTCCAAGAAAATTAATTTTAGATATTCCTAAATTCTATAATTTCTTATATTTATTTAACTATTCAAAAGTAATAGGCATAACAAAGTCTAAAAAGCATTTGTCATAGTAAAAGGAATTGAAAACCTGGAAATTCAGAAGCCCGTCAGTGTAATTTAAATTTTATATTTTATCTCAATAATTCGTTGAATTACTGAAAACTAATATTAATAATAAAGTTGAAAAACGAATGGTATCGTGTGAATGAAAAATGGATAACATAGGAAAAGAGTTTCCTGTTTTCAAGAAAATTGAATTGAAACGTTCGTAAGTTCAGTATGTACAACTTGGCCGACGTGTCTGGCTAGAACGTGCTCCTTCTACTTGCGATGGTATTAGTAAACGCAACAGGTTTTTACACGTTATCTCTTTTTTATCATCCGAAGGAGGATGAGTAAGAAATTCTTTTCAGCTTCTGTTCGCAACAGAAGCATTATCGCAAACAATGCAAAAATGTAAACGGCTTACGATAAAAATAAGAATGTTCACCTTTTGCAACTATACAGACAGTGTCTGCACTATAGTACGTGTATTTAAACGTCAGAATTAAAAATTTCGAAATATTGAACAAAAGTGATTGAAATTACAAGAAATCCTTGTGAATACTTTGGAATCAATTTATTATATCTGACAAATCTGACAAATTTGACGTTTGCATTACATTTTTTTAACAAGGAAATTATATTCAAGAATCTTGCCGAAACTAATACAAAATTATATAAAAACGTCATGAAGTGAATTTATTAATTTTTGCAAAACTGTCGTTATATTTTCTTCGTGATTGTTAATTAACGAACAGGTTTGGGTGATAATTTGTCAGAAACCCTGAAGAATAGTTGATATTCTATTTGTGCAATATCATATGGTTATCAAATTTGTCATTCGTTAACAGATTTCCGTTTGATTCGAGGTATTCTTCGTTTTAGAAATCTATCGCGTACGAATCATTGATACTAAAACGATTTCACAGTTTATTTCTCATTTCTTAATATCTTTCTGTGTGACGCATGACCGTGGACAATACGTAGACAAAGAAAGGGAGCACATGTCATTATTGAAATTACGTTCCAAGTAAAATTTCGCAAACGTTCTAAGTCAAATAATCCGTGTTTCATAACATTAATGGAAGAAAGGTACAGCTACATTAACGTTCGCGAACCATCTCTGAATTTACTGCTCCGTACAACAAAGGATTGTTTAAATATCTGTTTGTTCGCGTTATAAATATATTAACTATTAATTAATAGTTTGTAAATACATGATATTTATTACAAATAACAGTATGTAAATATCTTATAGAATATTTGAACACTTAAATTGCCAGTTGCCAGTCAAACATTTTTACAACAGTTGTTTTGGTATTTGTTCATTTGTTCATACATATGTTGTACTCACCTGGTGACAATTTTTCAAATAAAATAAGTTGCCATAAGATTACCAAATCTTTTCTGGGATTTTTAACATATTAATTGACAATTTCAAAGTATTTTATTATTTTTTAAATAGTTCTTACGTTTACATTAACACGTTGACTGCCACAGTGAAAACGGACGTGGGTAGTCAGACACGCTGAAATCCTAATTATTAAAAATACAATCAACTAATTTTCAAATTTTACTTTTCAATTCAATAGCTAGCATTATTAGCTTAATGTTAACGTTATCCGTGGTTTATTTTATCATTTCTGTTGGTAATTATTTGATTGTACAAAATTTCAGGAGCCGGTCACCGGTGACCCCCGTGGCAGCCAACGTGTTAAGCAAAAATGGGTACCCTATGTTATTAAAACTTTCATAGACAAAATTTCTATACAATGCGAGAGAATGTAATATTCTTTCGTTTAAAATTTGTTATATACAATTTACTTATGAACTGCAGTTAATAGTTAAATATTTTCATAACATGAACAATCTGGTAATCAAACAATGATTCTTTGCGAATAGGACGATGTTCGAATATTAACGTAAGTTATTTTACTAGAAAGGAACGTTAATATTATACATGTATGTGCATCCATTTAAATATTTTACAATCGCTAGCGGTGCTTATAGTTTTTAATATTAAATAGTTACTCGTTAACAATCTCTTTATTGTCTAATCTGTACAGAAACTGTGGCTCTTGTATGAAAAGTAGTTAATTTCCAATTAATATACACGTTCTGAGAATACATCAGTGAAATTTAATCGCAAACGGAGCCATTGTGAATCACAAAGCTTCGAGTTTCGATGTTTTGTTATATCAAAATTTTGTTACAAACTGTATTCTTTCTGTTGGTACCTTTTCGCCGCACAATAATTTACGCTTACGTACGCGTACCGTTCGAATGTCTCCGCAATAATTGATGAAACTCACTTGTTGCGAGGATCCTTTAACGTTTCATGAAGCGTTTCGGAAAACATTCGAGCGCGGCGAATTTGTTGAAATTTTACTGAACATCTGTGAACCAGAGGTTACTGAACAGTATAATATGTACAGTATGTAAATATTAATCGTATTATCAAAATTCTGTTGTTCACTTTAATGTTTACGTGATAAATAATTAATTCCGTGGTTTTCAATTAATACAATAAAGCCTGAATTATTTTATATTGGATTATGTACATCTTCGTCTGTAATACTTTGTTGCGTAAATGTGAGAAAGTGAAAATTGACCCCATACTTTGGCAATGAACCGTATTAACACATTCGTTATCAAGCATACAATTTCAGGCTCTCGTTAATGTAAAAAGAAAGAAAAGAAAAATCTTGAATGAAATTTATATTATGATGGTAGAAATTGGTAAAGTAACATGTTGACTGGCACAGTGAAAACGGATGTGGGTAGTCAGACACGCTGAAATCCTAATTATTAACGATACAATCAACGAATTTTCAAATTTTACTTTTCAATTCGATAGCTAGCATTATTAGCTTAATGTTAACGCTATCCGTGGTTTATTTTATCATTTCTGTTGGTAATTATTTGATCGTAAAAAATTTCGGGTGCCGGTCACCGGTGACCCCCGTGGCAGCCAACGTGTTAAAAGATTTAAATTGAAAAATTGTTTATTGAATATGTTTTACCACATACAACAATTAACATTGCGACATTAAAGGTATTTAATACTTATGGAGTTCGCTGTAAGTTTAATTCACTCGAAGGTGGTAACGTTTTGGTTGCATGGGACGAACACAATTATTTGCCGCCGACAAAAAACAAAAAAACGTTAAGCGTGTTACGTGTGCATATTTACGGAGTTGTGAACCAACTCCACAGGTCGTTCGTGAGAAATACGGCGACTTTCTCTTTTGACGTGGAGAATTAAGCGGTTCTCGTCCGATCTTGGGCGGATCCCGGGCTCTTTGTAAACGCGTGTAAACACTTTTTACCGTCGCCATTAGCGATGGCTAGTCGGTCATCGTGGACTTTGGCCGAGGAATACGGTGGATCGCGTGTCCTCAAACAATCTACCCCTTTTTCTTTATTTCTTCCCTGGCTGCCCCCCTAATTATGTTTGCGCTCTTGAGTGCTCCCGCGTTTTTTCCTACTCTCTCTCTCTCTCTCTTTTTTTTTATCTTCTAATTAGTCACTCGGTTAATCATACCGCTCGAGCGTACGTCCGGCCAAGCTTTTCAACTCTGCCGTTTCCCGACTGCGCGTGTGTATTTCAGAAAGGAAAAGTGGTCGCTTTAGTCGCGAGACGGTTTTTGCGTACTTAAGGCGAAGCCGTCTCATGTATAATAATTTGCACGATGTTAATGTGTTTAAGCCAAAACTGTCCCAGCTTCGTTACCACTGTTGCACACGGAAACTTTTCCGTGCTACGAAAGTCTTCGGTAACGAGTCCAATTTAGAATCAGTTTGATTAAAAATAAAAAATTAGTATCAAAGGATATCAAAATTTTGTCAAAATGTTTTATAAGACACAAGAAGGATTTGGTACTGAATATATTATTTTTATATTTATCTTTGCTATTGAATCTTTTCTCTATTTTAATGTAATACGTTGGCGAATGTTATCGCGCTGTAAGTAATAAACAAGATTTATTTCTAAAGTTTTTTAAGTTCGTATTTATTTTATTTGAAAAACTGATTTGATAATAAATGACTGCAGTATATATATATAATTATTGCAAAAGACCTTGAATAGTGATCTGTTATTATTAGGGTTGGTTTCACAAGAAAAAGGGTCGATTGGTTAATTTCTGATTTTCGCAAGAAAATTGCCAGATCTGAACAAAAAGAGACCAAGTAACTAATTAAACCGACACGATGAATTCCAGTACGCTTGGGGACACGTGATCGCGTCCCAGGTATCGTCATTCATCAAACCGGCGAGGTACAGGCATATAAATAATTAATTAAACAATCCTGAAAAAGTTTGATCCGGCTGGAATTTAAATC
This sequence comes from Stelis phaeoptera, assembly GCA_943735885.1. Lineage (NCBI taxonomy): Eukaryota > Metazoa > Arthropoda > Insecta > Hymenoptera > Megachilidae > Stelis > Stelis phaeoptera. Next base: position 2,833,455 of record OX030939.1, on the reverse strand, counting down.
TGCCCTGGCTTATCAAACAGAACGAGAACTCGGCCGTAGATTCAGCCGTTCGAAATTAATTAAAAATTATATAACAAAACCACGAACAAGCGTCAAAGTAAACTTTCTGCGATCTTCAATCTTTAACTTTTGTTTACAAATTTTTGTTTTTTGTTTATATAACCGGCAAAGTGTTAAATACGACAAGGTCTATACACGATAAAGTATATTTTATTAATTTTATACTTTGCCTAGGTGAAGCCTTATCGGATAGAAAAGGGCTTTAACGTAAACCTGACCCAAACTACTTGTACCTTTTGATTAAATTCTAATGTACTGTATGAGTTAAATTAGTGATAGGTTTGGACTAGGTTTTTAATTAGAAATAATATCTATATCGATACTTTGTTTGCAGTAATTTAGGTAACATGTTGGGTTAGAACATAACTTCAACGTAACTTTATCTTGAAAAGAAAAATATAAAAAAGAGGCATCGCGAAGAATGTGACATATAACATCTAATATGATTTAAAAAATTGTTAAGTAAAAAAAGGTTATTTCGAAAAGAAAAAGTGCTTACAAGATCTAACAATACACGTATACAATCAGGTTTGAAACGTCTGTATGCCAACAAAGAGGATCGGTAGTTAATTTAGTCTTTGGATCAGATATTTCTATATAACGGTTAGTTGTCAATTAAGGTAAACGTTTCGCAGACGTGTGATCAATGCTTCTCGCTGGTTTGAATTCGGAGAAATGGAAGAAAAATGTCGTAGTACATAGCAGACTTTATTTTGCCGAGGTAAATTTATTTTGGTGTTGGTTAATTTTATTTACAGTTTCACTCCTGGGGTCGATATTACGAGTAATTAGCAAACGGTATCGAGGAATATAAATCAACCACGTTATCTTGTATTTATTGCCAAACTTTTAACGTCGATACACTTGCCGTCCGCTGCTTTAATGAGCATGTGAAACGAACTGGAATAAATACGTCCTCGGCTCATTATTCACTGAAAAAAGAACATGCATCTTTGCTTTCCCGTGCTACGTATACTTTTTCCATCGGTCGTTCGACGTAGTTTCATTCGATTTGCGAGCCACGAATTTCTTTGCAAATGTTTGTTTAGTTTTTGATGCCATGCGACGCGACGGTCTGCCTGCAGTTTCGTGGAAAATGCTTGCACAAAATAAAATCAATAAAAATTTGATGCATAGAACATTATTACGTCGTTGTGTCTCGAATTGTGTGATAAAATCTCAGGAAGAAATAACGTAGTACTGAGTTGCTTTTGCAATCGCCTTTAAAAGTAAAAAGTGATAGCTTTATCATGTACTGTATAATCGCAAAATTATGAGATATGTATTATTACAATGTAAAAACAGTGATTCTTTAAAATACGACATTTAAATTCGTTCACATTATGCGGGTTCCAATAAAATACCTTTGGAATCGTGGGAAAAGAAATTTCTCAAGAATTTATTTATTGAAGATAACTTACTTAAAATAAGAAAGTTATTTACAATCAAAGATAGTCGTCAAATTAACATCTGAGTATGCGAACAGTGCAAATATAGTTGAATTATATGATAATTTAGGATTCCTCTGTGGTCTGATTCGAAAATAGAATTTTGTTGCATTTTTACGGTTAAATTCTTTTTATTATTTAAACTTGTAAATTGTTACCAGTTAACGTGCAGTCTTAAAGTATCGCTGATCGCTTAGCATGCACGCTCTTACAATTTTAATTATAACTTTGTCAATTTTCGGAATGTTCTCCATACTAAGCGCAATTAAATAGGTAAATAAAAAAGAATTGATTATAAGAAATTTTCGAATTATAGACAATACCATTTCCTCGTTCTGTAGAATTTCAATGGAAGGAACTTTAATCGTACAAAACGAAGATATTAACTGATTGCGTAATTATGAAGAAGAAAAAATCAAATTGTTACGGTCACTTAAACAGTCCCGATAGACAATTGAATACGTTCGTTCTTATCCCGCACGATTGCCGATTAACGCGGTTCCGATTGAGATTTCCTCCTCTTTTGTATTTCTCTTCCGCTTCCGTTCCTCGAGCAAACCAATCATCATTAAAAGGACCCCTTTTGGCTATCTTCTTTTTCCTTCTTCCCATTTCGCCGCCCCTCGAAGAGGAAACTAATTACTACCGCAAAGAAACCCTTCCCTTCTTCTTCTTTTTTACGCGACCCGTTCTCACGTGCCGGTTCTCCGGCTCGATTCTTTAAAACCGTCCAAACCCGAGGTCCGCGACTAATTAATACTTTTTAGAACTATCCTCGGCCACTTTCTCTCTCGTCAGAGATCCGTGGCGAGCGACAGAAAACGTATGAAAAATAAATAGTCGCAGGAGAAGGACAGCCGCGATGGAGTACGGCGACATTGAAACAACAATAACGACGGTCCATTTGCGAAGAGTGGCGCACAGGCCACGGTCGTTGCCCGACACGGTTTCGATTGTTGCCTCGCTCTTCTCTCCACCCTGTGCCACCCCTTTGTTTCTGCGCTTTTTTTTTCACCCTCCTAGTCCGCTGCTGGCGCCGTCACGAGACAGGAGAAAACAGCTGTTACTTGGTCACCCTTGGCGCCACGCGCAAACGCGACGCGAAACAAAACGAGTACGATCACTGTTGTGATGTCAGACCTGACTTCGAGCAGATAAGGTTTTTCCACTGGTCGTATTTAAAAGTCAGATGCGTTCCCCAATGGTTTAGGTATGACGTGAAAGCGTTGTTTATGTCGCTAACCTCCTTAATGAATGTCTTAACACGTTGAGAAAAATGAAAATGGAATTATTTCCAGGCAAAGCAAGTATAACATTTTAATTTTTCTTAAATGGCGAAAGATATATTGAACTTCGTATATTTTATAATATATTGAATAAAGAAAAAAATACTAGGTAAGAGATTTCAGCAAAGGAAGGCACAGATCATGTCAGACTTTAGTGTCAACCAGCCATTTTATGTTAAAGATTTTAATGGAGGGTTCGTGTGGCTGGTTTTTTCAATCCTTAATCAAATTATGTATCGAAATTCACCATTTTATACGTAACGATATAATATTAATTAATCGTACCTACAAGAAAAACACGTTCGAACGATTTGAATTTGATTTGGCTGACTTTGTAGAATTGTAGATATTTAAATATCTACTTGTATTTTTTATCTACAGTAACTAAACTTTAGGGGATGAAATCACCTGTTAAAGCAGAATATTGTTTACTCCATTGAAAACGAATTAACATAAGGAATGTTTGTGTTTTAAACATTTTTGAAAAGCTATATATGTATTTATTTATTATTAACCAATATTCTTCTATTTCTGATAGTTTCAGGGTTGGCATTTGGGGCGTTGAACTTTGAAGAGTGGTTTAGGGTTAGGTTAGAGTTACCCTTTACATTTGCTTATATCGAAATCGGACCATTTGTTACGCTTGTGTTTGCAACAATAAGTATTAGATATTTTTTAATTTACGTTCAACCGAAATTTAAATTTAAGAAGCTCGCCATCAAATTTTTTAAGGTACCTACTCGGTAAACGGATATTTATGGAAAATCGAGAGAAATTGATTAAAGAAACAAACTTATTAACCATTTGCAATCCTGACCCCTATCAATTCTGTGTCTGCCATTTAACTTCGATTTAGTATGCGCTCGATTATTGCCAGAGTTCGACGCGCGTCGTTAATCAATCCTATCGTAAAAACAGCCGCGAACATCGATCTGCAATCAGCGCAGAGTAACACCTCAGAACGGATTAAAAGATCCCTTGAAAGAAAAGAAAAAACCGCTCGGTCAACGTAACTCGATAAACGTCCGAAGCGAATCAGGAGGAGGCAAAAAAGAGGTGTGCTCCGTGAACAGTGAAAGAAAACGAAAGCAAAAAGAAAAGAGACCGAACGTACGAGTAGCGTATTCCAGGAGAAAGGAAAAGCGGCGAAGATTCGATTTATCCCGGGGGTTAGAAAACACCTACGACGCGACGAACACGTCGAAGGGTGAAAGTCCGCGAGGCGTCTGGATAAAAGTGTTTCCCAAAGCAATTAAAGAGTTTACCGGTCGGTGCCAGCGGGTACGATCGGTTCCTTTCATCGCAAACAAACGTTCCGACAAAACCAGCCGCGGTTCCCAAGACAACGGCCGTGCTCTCTCGGGAAGTCTCAAAACGTGAATTTCCATATTTCCACGCGGCTGGGCGAACGTACAGCTTCGCTGATCACGTAGACACGATCGAGCGGGCAACTCTAGTTTCGCGTTCACGCTCGCCCTCGGGGTACTAGACGAGTCCGGCGGGGGGGAGGACGCGAAGGAACGGAAGCAGAAAGGGAGAGACAGGAAACGCGGAACGAGACGCGGGAAAAGAGATGAGACGCCTGGTATAGAACGTGGCGGCGGCTACTAGGAACCGAGGGGAAAGGAAAGGAACGCTTGGTAATTCCCGGGGCAAGGAAGCGAGGGTCAGTGGGGCGACAGGGGGTGCGTTAAGCCACACCCGCAAAAACAGCCCCCTGCAGCTCGAGCAGCGACCAAGCGCATCGACCGACCAGTTTCCCCACCATCAGCACCGCACACAACGCGAGCGACAAGTTCGACTCGGTTTGCAAAAGCTCCTCGAGGATACTAACTCTGGCCCACACCCTCGCAACCCCGACACCCCCTTTCCTTCGAACATTGCTGCTTCTATTCCCGTTTCGGGATCCTCTTTTAAAGCGGTATACAGGGGGGAAACGACATACAACCAAACGTGGGGGGATTTTTTCTTTGAGAAATAGAACCCTGATTATCAGAATGATTAAGAGGCTAGGTGTATCTAATATATGACTGTTTTAATTCAATAGTAGCACCTAGTAGTTTTAAAGTATAATCTTTAAACGTTTCAAAAAAGAATGCATGATATTAATAAAATTACAACCAGTAATGGATTTCGATCGATACTTGATCTCCCAGGTACCTTGAAATCTTAAAAGTAATCAATGTTTCCCGAGAAATAATGAACGTACTCATCTTTAATTTGATACAGAGTTTCGTGACACAATTGTCTGGTTCTTACCATAGTTAATTCTTTATTGAGAAATCATGCATTTGTATTTAAATGGCTGCCATTTTGCAAAAAATTGATATTTTTCAAATTGGTTAGGACAACAACTAGTTTTGTTTACCTGTTTTAAGATAAATTGTTTGTTTTTCGATTCAGACAGAAACATGGAAGGGTTTCTTACAAAATTACCCGAACTAGATTTATACTAAATACAATATTAAACCTTCTTACCTTCGGTATAAAATAATTATTTTACGATTCCTTTAATTAAGAAATATTTTCTTACAATTAGTTATTTTAGTCCTAGGTGTATACGTTTTTTAATAAGTTGAATATCACAGTGCAAATGGACGCGTGTAGTAAGACATACCGAAACTCTTATTACTAAAGATATGAAATTTAAATTTATTGTTTCAATTAATTATTTGTTTATATTACACTGGAAGTGTCAATCACTGATGCTTCCCCCCCCCCCCCCCCCCACATCAGTCAACATGATAACGGAATGATCGATTATCAGAGCGCCGCTACCAAATAAATTAAAACATATGTATTTATAGTTCTTACTCTGTCACTCCAGCACAAGTGAGCTTCTAAAACATTAGCGTTTAGTTTGGATGCTTCTAGACTTTTTATACAAAAGAAATCATATTATGATACCGATGGATAGCAATCTGTCAGCACCACTCTATACTTCATACTATGTAACAAAAAATGTCGAAACAAACAACTTACAATCTTGTCAACGGACTAATCATCCTTCTACTTTGTCGGATCTGTTTCAAACACTTTTTTGTATTGGACATAAGTAACAAAGAGATATTTATTTTTTGTTTGGACGTGTATGCGAATACGTGTAAATGAAATTGTTCTCTGTACCACGCAAAAGAAATATATTCTATTATTGACACGTTGAAGTTATCTGATGATCTTACGATTGCACAATGTATAAAGTGTATAAGCGCTTTAAGCCCAGTTAATACCTGATATTGATTCAAGATGAATTTCATGTCAACATCAAGCCGATGCTTGATTAGATATGTACCTTTGAATCGTTTCTACGTTATAATTAGAGATGATATTCTTCAAATCAAATCATAATAAAAAGGTTATCGCTTCATAAAGATCTAAGATTGTTGGCAAGCAGTGCCTGATATTTGTAAATTAATCTTTTTATGATAATAATAACATACTCTAACTTCGAATTTACTTGAAACGTCTAATAAAGGAGCGTGATATGGACCTGTTGAAGGATACTGGCGTACCTGTGTACCTTAAATTGTCCTTTAATTTTTAACATCATTCAAAGATACATCATGAGCAACATAAAATTCTTTAACCACTTACGCCGGCAATTATTTCACTGTTGCGCGTGCGAGAACGCTACGCTGTAACTCTCTATGAGGCATCATTTGAAATTGAAGACTCTGTAGAGTATTATATGTACAAAGAATTTTACACAGATAAGAATACTAATTTACCTTTCGTGGACGAATGTCGCCGCACAAGCGACATCACATTTTTGTTCACTAGGTCGAATGTCGACGCAAAGGCGTCAGAAAATAATTTTGTTATCTACACCGTCAATAAGTATATACATATCTGTTTATTCTAAAATAATAATTATTATCGTTCTTGCGGCACGACTGCCGCAGTGAAAATGGACGCATGTAGTCAGACACGCTGAAACTCTAATTATTAAGAATACAATCAATTAATATTTAAATTTAACCTTTCAGTTCGATAGCTCACATTATCAGCTTAATATTAACGCTAACCGTAATTTATTTCGTCGCTTCTTTTGGTAATTATTTGATTGCAAAAAGTTTGTGATAAAGTCTAAGATTTTAGACTTCAACAAAATTTGTTCGACCCAGCGAAAAGCGCACGTGAAAAAGCGCTCGACCGCAAAGGGTTAATAACTGGTAACTCTACGCAACGCGATGCATCCTGTTTTTATTATATTGCGACAACAATCTTAGTCGACGTGGCACGCACGTCTTGTTTATTTCTGTGACAATTGCTATCGACCTGGATAACACGTCGTAAACAATTTTGAGACAAAAACATCTTGAAGTGCGTGGCATGTGCACCGTCATAATCATTTTCAAATAAAAATTGAAAAATGAAATTTATGTTTTTGTTAAGAAATTTTCATTAAATTCGCAAATGAATCGATCAAACCGGTTTAACCCTTTGAATAACAGAAGCTTGTGTAAACCTCGTCCCTCCATCAAATATTTAAGATTCAACGTTCAAACGGAATCGCGTTGTTATTTCTGACAATAAAAACGAACTTCTATTCTCTGAGAGGTTCTAATATACCAGCTTATAGCCGTGGAGGGATGAAAATCCCCTCCACGACTCACCTCCGTCTCGCTCTTCTCGTTCTCTCTTATCTGTCGATCTCCCCACTACTCAACCTCCTTCTTCGAACCCTCAGATGCCACCCCCAACATCGCCACCTCCACTAACGGCTCAGCTAGCTCCATAACTACCACCAACCCCTACGATCACCCTCCTCTTCGCGACAACGCGCACACTTTCTCGCGCAGCCGCGTCAAGAAAACTGTGAAAAAGTCGGATTTTTGCGCGGGAAAACTTTTAAAACTTCTGGACGGGTTGTCAGCGCACACTCGGTCCGAGCGAAACTTTTCTGACCGGGTGGGGGTGCAAACATTACCGCGCGGAAGAAATCTCACCTTTCGCGAGCGATTAACTCCTCGGAGTAAAAAGAATACGAGAAGAATGAAGTATAAACAAATCTTTTCTTCCCTCGTTAAATTTGTCTGATAATTCTTCTTTTATTTTATGATCATATAGATTCTTAGATAAAAACTATAAAAATTCCCAAGTTGTAATATTTTATTGCAAACGCTTGTATCTTTTCATGATGTAGAAATATTCTTAAAGAATAATATATGTACCATTTATTACATCGATATCTTTGCTTTGGATTCTAAATATTTTGCATTAACAATATTTATACCTTTCCTTCATCTACAAAATTGAAGATGGTTATTCAATTTCAATTCTTGTCGAGATTTTCTAACTGAAAATGTATCGATCTGAAAACCAGTCGATCTTTAAATCCCCTTAAAAGTCTTTGCCATCTTTGTCAGGGTTGATATTCAACGTTAAGCGAGAATCTGTCAGGGGTGGAAGCTCAGTGAACGGGGTAAATGCGACCGAAAGGGCGAATCCATAGGCGCAGTCATAAGGGCAGTATAGAAGAGCTTTAATTAAGGCAAGTAGAGGAAAGAAAAATCCTGAGGGAATTTATAGAGGTCCGGAGAGCCGTGCCGGGGTTAAGGGACCTGAAGGGAACGGAGAACGTTCGTTGGAGACGGGGGGTTGGTCCTAAACTCGAAGGATGTACCCATGGTAATTCAGACCTTCGAAACGACTGCCGGCCTCGTAAGGGTCTAAATGCAAAGCGAACTGTTCTGCCGTAATTTCTTTAGACGGTTCAACGAATAATCGTTCACGTTCTCTCTCTTTTTCATTACAGCAAAATAATTACTTTTTAACAATCAATTTCAATCCTTATTTGAAAGTAAATCTTTAAACTCAAAGACATGATTGCATTAACAAATACAGTTCGGTAAAGAAAACTCAGTAACGAGGACCAGTTTGATCACTTCACCAAATGCGACCAAAGTTACATAATTATATCAATGCATGAAATATTAATTGTATATGTTTTTATTGTATTGATCCGAATGACGATTACTCTGATTGAAAATTATTTGTTGAATTTTAATAAATAACTCTATACAGCACAAATATGCAAAGTTAATTAATAACCGTTATACATTGCACGAAACAAGAACAATTTCGTTACAGAATCTGTACATCATAACATTTATATATTGAAATTACCAGAGTAGAAGTTTCTCATTTTCCTTGTTATCATCTCATCGAGTATCTAAAATATTTGCTCCAAATTAACTGTACTGAAAAGGAACAAGGTTATAGATATTCAAACGAAGGAGATTAAAAGTAATCAGTATTCTAATGAAATGCTATATAAGTTCATCGTTCTGATAATTAAATTGATCCAGATGTTGTTTAAAATCGCCAAGAAAAGAGTAGAAAGGTTACTACCATCTTGAAAATCTGAATTATATTCCGAACAACATCCCTTCACCGATGGTTCGTGTCACGCGATGTAACGAACTCGTCTTTTTATCGGTGTTCAACTCCCACAGAGAATTTTCCTTGGGCTAGCTCTATTAGTGAGCCGAATAATGATGAGTTTAAACATGGCGCTGTCGTGTACGGATAAATAGGCGCTGGCTGCTACCCAGGCCGAAGGTAGTTCGCTCGGATTAACTTGGTCCGTTGACGAGGTGATTAAACGTTGATTAAACGCAGACTAAATTGCAGTCAAAAATATCGATCCTCCGCCTTGACTCCGCCACCAACCACCCTCCACCTCCCACCCATACTCCCCCCGGTCCTAAACACCCCAGCTACCCCTTCTAGCCGCACGGAACTACACATCTATACCCTTTTGTCGTTCACGTTTTATCCACCACCGCAACCTTTCCAACGGGTCACCTTTCAAACCTCCGGTAATCACGGTTATCTTACTCTGTCCTAATGGAATTACGGCACCGCTTTGATATCGTCGCGTTTCGTGCAGCATAATTACGGGATTGCTTAACGACTCAGACAGGAATGTGAATTATTTCCGGAAGACGTGATCCTTTCGGTATCGACACTTCTTTCTCCGCTTTGTCAGACAAAAGTTAAAGATTAAGTGTTTTCAATATTGAATTCATCATTCCACGACTGATTGCCTTCACAAATGAAGCTTGATTATCCTCCTTGTATTTTTATTATTTCAATCTTTTGATCTTTGACGTAAGAAGTAATTGAATAATACGGTGGACAATTTAACAAGCGTTTCAGAAGTATTCCCGACTTTTTTTTTTTAATTTAAGACAGCGAAAGAATTTCAAACGATTCAACTTGCCTGCGGAATAAAGAGCCAATTAGCTTGGTCTATCGGTGACCAGCGCCAAGAAATTGAAACTACGTTTAAAACGAATACATAATGTGTCTTATTGTACATAGCCAACGCGTGAATAGAAAACATCTGTCAACGAAATAGCGATTCTTATACCGGACAAGTGTCGTTCACAAAGACGATCTTCAAAGAACGCTAAAGTATTTGATCTTTGGAAAACCTGTTCAGTGATTTCGCACGTGATTCATTTGGCTTCAATAAAAGTCCTTTCATCGTAACTTCCTCCTTCCGTACTTGCCAATGCGGCAGCGGCTTGTTAATATGTTCCGCGTGATCGAGCAAGCAATTTTTGCACGCTTGTTCAACCAGCCCGGCAACGTACAATTAGCGGCTCATTAACGATGAATGCGGCGACGTGATACGAAGTGCTCTCATTGATTCCACGATTCGTACCTCGTGTTCACGCGAATGCTTCTGTACACGCGTAAACGTACGCACACCATTGAATCGACGTGTCTAGGAGTTGGCGCCTATAGGCTTGTCCAGGCAGAAGGGAACAAACAGCGACGGTGGATCGGCGACTTTTAATCAATCCGATTATTCTCAGAAATATTTGATTTGTACCATTTATACTACTGCTCAAAAGTGTTCGGTCACCTTACATACTTTGTTGCTTAAAATTCACCCGATTCTTACACCTAAAGTTTAAAGGTCAATTATTTTGAACAGATTATAGGAATTTTAAAAATTCATTCTTTTATAAGACTGGTTTTGCCGTTTTAGCTAATTAAAATGAATAATCAAATTATTAAAGCTATAATACTTGCGCAACTGACATTGTTATTGCATTTCAACTGGTACGTTTTTAAATTACATATGTTGAGTATAATTCTTTTTGTGCTACTTTTTAGTATTGGGTTGGCAAATACATAAGTTCGTTCGATTTGCTTTTCATAGCGCTGTTGCACAACCCAAGTTGGTAGAAAGATGACAAGAGGTTATCGATAAAAATGGCTAATATTATAATTTCATAAAATCTACCCTGTGCGTCGAAGAAATTGCGTTTCAACCTCCCCTAACAAACCAAACGAACTTATTTGCCAACCCAATACATAATTGATAATTCGAAATTACGTAGTGTGAAAACTACTGTTTGCTATTTAAATCGGAAGAATCTAAAGATTCGTCTAGCTTTAACAGTATCAGAATAAAATCATATAATCACTGAATTGTATTAAAATATATCGTGCTACTCATAGGTACATCATCATTCGACTTTTTTCTTAAAATTTCTTTTTGTTGAATATTATAACTTCAGCAAAAATTGTTCAGATAAATTTTTCTATGATTATAAGGTAGCCAAATGGTGTATTTATCCTTATTTTATATTACTAAAACAAATTGTGTACTGAAATGATCATTAGACGACTTCTAAGAAAATATAATTACATTCGAAATACTACCAATTCTCATTAATATTTCATCTAAGAAATATGATAATGGAATCTCTCTTCCTTCTGTTTGTGTTTGACCAATTAAAATCGCAGCTTCCATCTACTCCTTAACGCGCTAAGAATGTGTACCCAATTAATCTTCCAGAGAAAATGAGAGATCTCAATCACGGGATCGTTTCAAATAATTCTGTGTACCATTCGTTTCAATTCCCGTCAAGAAAAATATTTTCGTTCTTCAACTTTTAATCCCCTCGGGTTCCACGAGCACGACCAATACGTACGCGAAAGAAAAGAAGAAACCGATCAAATATGGACGAGCCAATTAAGGTCGATCGAGGAAACCGCCTGTTCTCCATCTATGTATATGGCCGTAAACACACATAGAAATTATTGAACGACACGCGACGATGTCAGGAGAGATGCACCTGTTTTAACAGGCTGAAACGAGTACGTACATATAATCTGGGAAAAACAGGATAAAAACATAGAGATATTTCAGGACATATTTTAAGATATTTCAAATGATGGTGAAATGCTAATACAAGTTGATCTTTTAGTTTGTCAAACAGAGAGGAAAAAATAAGAGTTTAAAATACTGAGGGGTTTGTTTTTTCAATGATTCAATATCCCTTATCTTTTTAATATATCCGTTTTCTTTTACATTGACTGTACGTGTATAATTATTGATTTGTTTGACCATTTGATTACATTACGAATTATAATTTTAGTATCAATTAATAATTTAACATTTTTCATTGTGTGGTGTGGTTCATAAATTTTATACTTCATATTTATACAACTTTAAAGAGAGACGAAAGCTTAGGAAGTTTGACACGATCCTAATTTTTAATGCAATGCAATTTTCTATAAAATATTTAATTTTATACGACATTCTTCCGATTTCTACAAAATTAAGTATAAAGCTTGGTCTTTGGTCTACGAACTCTTTTATTTTTAATATTACATCAGGATTCGATAAAAAAAGAAATAGTCACAACATATATTTAACATGAGTTCATTCTACGAATTTTGAGGTATCACAAATGTTTAATTATTTACTAGAAGCATAATAATTGTCGAATTAAGTCAAAATGCAGAAATTCAAAATTTCTCTTGCAGATGATTGTTTACATTGACACATTAATTACCCCGATAGTCGACCTACACTTCAAGTATAATGTAATAGAATAATTAATAGTAGAAAGGGAGAGCAAAATCCATATTTTGAAACTATTAATTTCATTCATATTATTAATAATTAAAACTTCGACGTGTCTTAGTATACGTGTCCATTTCCACTGCAACAGTCAACATACCAATCCCACACAGTGAACATTTTGATCCTGTTGCAAAAATAAAATTTAGATTTATTTGTAAAGTTCGTGCAAAAGACGAAACTACAGGATTCATCAAATAGACCTAAATATAACATATTTCGATATATTTAAATATAATTATCCACCCGTGATAATTACGAATCAAAATGACTGCATTCAATTTCTGAAACTAAAGTAGATGTTTTAATTGCACATAAAAAGCTATTACATTTGTTCTATATGAATTCAGAATTTTGAAGAATTGTCTATTAGAATTGTATCTCGAGCACCAGAGATTTATTCATTTTCTATCATCTCCTTTTCCCTGTCTTGCCAAACAAAAACCGATTAGAGAACAAAAAGGAAAAAAAAAATTACGGGAAGGTTGGCCGGATATCCGCGTGCCAATATACCGATCATGCTTAGGAGGCAAATACACGAGGGAGGTAGCTGGGAATCACAATACAAGCCCGTCGAATGTTGTACGTATCCCATACCCATAACACACACTCACAGTCTCGCAAAGAAGTGGACAGCCTGGCCCTGACACTCAGAAGCACCATCAGTTATACAGAGACCGGCGACTGGACCAGCGCACACCATCACCTACGTTGACACCAACACCATCGTCAACTACCATCGCGAACCGTAACACATGGCGACGAGGCCGTGCAAGGGGCACCGGTTGGATGGGGCGGTTTTTTAAATCTAGCCATCAAGGATCCATCCTGGCCTGGCTGAATGCCCGCACGGTACACATCGAAAGCGATCTAACGTGGTCGCGGCCGTATTTGTCGGCCGCCCATTATCCTCGTCGAAATTCAATTACCGGTACGCCGGGCGTTGACTCTATTTTTCCGAGCACCTGTAGTACCTTCCTCCACCCTCCTTAACTTGCCCTCAATTGCTACCCTTTATTTTCACCTTACCCTCCTTTATCCTTTACCTTATAACTTTTCCGTTTTATTCTTACTTATTTTTCTGCAATTCATTAGGCTGTTAACTTTCACAATTTCGTTATCTGTTGTATAACTTCATTATTAAACAGTAGAAATCACTTCGGTTGACATTGTTTTGGCAATTTTGTTATTATAAGAAAATGTAAGCTATGTTTTGATTATGTTAATTATTTACGTAAAACTTGAATTTGTTTCTTAACGAAGTCGAAAGAAATGGTTGAATTTCCTCAAGAATACTTAACACTTGAAAGCGATTTTAAAACGAAGAAAAAACTTTGCGTATCGAAGTATTGATTAAAACTTAGCAATTAAATTCGAACGCCGATTGCGTATTTTGATTGAACGAAGATCCTTTTCCTTTCCCGTGAAAACGATCGAGTGGACATAAAGTGGCACCATCTGGTTCGTTACAAGTCGATCTTTTTTTAATCGAATACGAAGTATGTATTGGGAAAACGAACAACGAAGAGATACAGTAACGGGACGAAAATCGTGTAACGCGATCCCGTAAATTTGTTGGTTTCCTGTTACTCTCGTTAAAATTCAATTACCGATATCAGCGGCGGCTATAGCGCTGCGTTTTTGTTACAGCCTGTATGTATCGGGGGATTGTTACTTATTCTGCTTTTATTGGTAATACTACGGTTCTCGTTCCTCAGGCTTCAACGATCGAGAAACTATTCTTTTTTTTTAACAATGGAGATATTAGTAAAAGAAAAAAAGAGGGAAAAAATGGGAATAATAAGAAAATTTATAAAAGTGTTTTTTGTAGGGCGTCTAATTTTAATTAGATGTAACAGTAGTTAAAGGTAACAGATCAAAAAAATATTTTACACAAACATAAATATTTTCAACGTAATAATTATTTGCAAAGAGGCACGCTTCGAAATACCAATTGGCCTTAATTTCCCAGATATTCACAAACAGGCTACGATTAAATTTACTCATACTAAGCTTTAGTTACCCATTTTTTGCATAAATACTCGGATAGGCTCCCATAAAATCGACTTTTGATTCCCAAACTTTAACTATACGTGCCACCTTTATTTGTACATAATTTTCAGGTATGCGACTGTTTTGAAATTTTCGTATCGCACTTTCTCACGAACACATTTTCATTGCAACTCTTTTATTAGCCGATTTCGGCCGATAATATTTCAACATCAAGCACCGTCAATCTTTGTATATATATTTCCTTTTTTTTTCCACAGAAAACAAAAAATTTTATTTCAATTTAATTGAAAACCGATCAACCGCACGGTGAAATTCTCGGAAGCCTGGCATTGTTTATCCGCCGATTGGTAGACCCGATTGAAATCTTTCTCTGGCGCCCCTTTTGTTTCCGACCTCTTTTGATTCAGGATGTTCATACACGAGCTGCAACCGTCTCTTTAAAGCGCAAATTCATTCCGCATTGAAACCTGAGACGACGTGACTTTGACGCAATTAAGCCCACTTCTGAAAACGCTCCACTCGCACGCCCAGGCCCTTCTCGGTGTTCACGATCCACGGTGGATCTCTCCACTTTCTTTTCGTTATTTTCCCTCGCCGAATGGAATCGTTAATCAAAATGATTTCTTGCGTGAAATTTCTGGACAAGATCTCGCAATTCGTACAAACAAATCGACGTGATTGTGAACTATTTAAATGAAAAATTCAATAGTTTTTAATTAATATTTCATTGGTCACACTTTATGACAAATGTGTATGTAAACGTTCTTATTAATAAATATCACACTGTGACATTATTGTAGGTTAACAATAAAATTAATCCTTAATACCTTTCACGCATAGCAGTGCTGAAATCTTAACCCATTGGACTTAGTTACCCCCGCCATGGAAATATCTGTAATTTCAAATTAAAATATGTTAAGCTAACCTTGCTTAGCATAGCGAAGTAAGTTGGATTTGATCGTGTAATGAAAATCATCCGATTGTAAAGGGTTAAACATTAGTTAAACATTCTTCGGCTTTAAATCAAATCTTTATCAAATCAGATTCCTTGTAAAAGTTAATACATATTATTTGAAAAAATGGTTTAGTATAATAAACAAAAATAGGATAATATTTATTGAAAAATATTGTAAATGTATATTCGTACTAAAATTTCCGAAAAATAATCTACAATTGTACACTGCAATTTGCAAATGATTTTGCAAAAGATAGATACTGGTTTTAGCTATTATAAAATCGAGCAGTTAGAAGACTATTAGGATTATATGTTAACTACCACAAATTAGTGAACTTTCGTTAGTTCAATTATTTTATATTAGACTAAACATTCTTGTGTCTAGAATTATGTTAATATGGCTAGATTAACAATTTACTTGGTAAAATTAATTTATCAAACAATTTTTAATGCATAAATTTTCGAATGCAATTCGCATTGAGTGAACGTGGAGTGAATTGAAATGTCAAAATCAAGATCGAAATATCATTTTCTTATGAATATACTCAAAATATGTACTTAAAAATACACCAAAATAGGCCAGTGTTGAAATTTTTCAACCATTCAATAATTAATTTTAGATTTATTTTAGATTTATGCAGACAGTGATATGAGTTATTTCAGTGAAATTGTACGAACTGTCCTTTCCTTTCATTCGAAAAAAATGAAAAAAGATGTAGATAATGAAAAAAAATATTGTACCACCTATGAAATATTATTTAAGAAAACTGCCTCAAATATGAACTAATATTTTGCATACCCCCAAAATAAGTATCATTAACTTTACGTTCGAACTATTAATCAGAAAAATCAAAATATCGAGTACAGTTAATTAGGTATCATTCCCCGGAATAAAACAGACCGATTTCATTAATTCGTGTCGGTGGATGAATCTCATGCCGGTTCACAGATTTCCAATGGACGCGACACTCGCGAACTTAATATCCGCGTATCGCGAAATTACCAGCCACGCTCCCGGTACCCTTCATTTATTTCCCTGTCTTCTCCGCGTTCCGATCCACCTTCTTTTTTCTCAGCTTCACGCTTTTTCTTCCCTCGTTCTCCCGTCGACGAAGGGCGGGAAAGAGGGGGAGGGTTGGGTGGCCGAAAAACAGAAGGGGTCGCCGTTAAAAAAGGTCGGGGCTGAAAAACGACCCGACGAGCCACGATGACTTTCGGAATCATTTTTCAAAATGTCTGCCTGTGCCTCGACGGGCGGGGGTGGGTCGGTACCGACGAACGAGGGGGAGGGGGTGGTCAACCCCCGTAGCGAAGGGTGGCAAGATGGCGGCTCACGGTAAATCGATGGAGGCTAGTCACTGCAGGCGCCCTCGCTTTCACAAACCCCAAACTCACCCCCAACCCCCTCATTTTCGTGCTTCACGCAAGCGCCCGCACCCTGGACATTGTGTCTTCGCCGTATCTAAGAATGATTTCGAATCGATGACCTACACTTGGACGAAAAAAATAAGATTTCTTTCGATTTTTTTTTCACGTTTCGTTTTTTTTCTGCGTGAAAAAAAGATGTTACATTGTTTACACGGTTAAAACTGTCGTGGGAAAGTATTCGATGGGAAGAGTTTTTGTTCGTGTGATCCGGAATCAGTTTATTCTGAGTCAGGAATTAAGTGGAAAGCATACTGCTTCTGTTTTTCGTTTTGCGATGGATTCGTGTGACGGAGCGGCGAAAACGGAGATGGGAAGATTGAAATTGTACTTTTTTCTGGTGTTGATTAAATCATTCTTTATGACGTATTGACGAATTTTAATTCCGAATTTTCCGTATCGTAGATCATTAAGGCTCGATCTGAGAATAACGTCGATTTAGATTAAAAAGGTAAACTGCACTAATTAACCATTTCGTTTTGACTGAAGGTACGTTTCTTAGCTGATATTAAGAAGAACAAAATGTCTTTCTAAGTATTTAGTTTAGAAATATTATATTTTGTGGAATTTGGAAATTTTGGAATACTACTATATTTCTGGAAAATTAGGAACTGAAAAATATTATATTTTTCTTTTAACGATTCCAATTTCTACGAAGGATCTTATCAGTATAAAATTGCAGAATAAAAATTTTTAACCTGTAAAAATTATTAAAAAATGATAAAACCGCTAAAACAAAGGGTTATTTTGTCTGCAAGGAATAAGTAATTGCAAATTGTATTCTGGAGTGAATGAAAGACTTTTAGACCTGTTAAGAACAGCTTAGCAAACATATATGTATAATTTTGATCACGCTGTTTAACAAATTTTGACCTTTTTTTGCAGACTTTTCTAAGTTGAAAAAATCAAATTATACCAGTTATTTGGTCAGTTTTGATTCGCGAAAAATCCGCAGACTTCGCAAAATAAAATTACATACATTTTTATTTCATTTTAAACATTCAAATATATCTAAGTAATAATCATAGTAGAAAGGACATCCAAAATACACTAATTTTTCCTAATATTTTTCAATTCGTTTCAAGAACTAACAGTCTAACTATCGGAGCATCTGCTATCTGCTAGCAGAGCAGATATTTCAGTTATGGAAACTTTTACAAGGCTGTGTTATATTTTACAAGTCGACAGTGTTATTCGTTCAATAATAGCTAGCTGTCCAATCAAAATACGACTAAGATAGAACGCAAGTAGCGAAGAAGGTTAAAGAAGTAGATCAAATTCACCTAATAATAGTAATTACAAACTACTGCACAATAAAAAATAAAAAACAAACAAACATACTTAATGATAGTAAAAAGCTAAAACAAGTTTTGCCGTTATTAACGATACTCTTCGAAGCAATAAATAGAATCGAGATACCGCTTCTCTAATTGCATTCACATGTAAACAGTTGGAAACAATCAATTTATTATAAAAGAATCGACAGTGATAAGAAATCAATGCGATTACGTTAGATATGAAAAGTATAATTTCAAACGAGACTCTGGTTTTTATTTCACGAAACGTCGGGGCAAACCTGTTTGATTCTGTCTGAGAAACGAACGCTTCGTCAGGGGGTGAGAACTTGCGACGGACGAGGAAAAAAGAACGCCAAGGGTTGGCTAGAACAACAGGTCTCCTTCTTTCGATCGTTTATTTCGGACCCTGAAAGAGGTTACAGGTGTATCGCATAACTTTGTTATTGTTAATTGTTTAAAGATGTGTTTAATGAACCATTTATTCAAACTGAAAAGAAATTATTTCTATCGTTTCCTTCCTCTCTATCTATACGACGAAGAAGAATCCTCAACGACCAGTTAATTGTTAAGCGGAAATTATTTCACAACATTTAACAGCAGAATCTTTCTAAGTTCTAATTTTTAAATAATTGAAGGATTCGTAAGTTTAATTAAGGGATGGGCGTTAATATGTTTTGATCAAACACACGGTGTTTCGCTCAAATTGAACATTCAAATATTATTTTCACCGTTATTGAGAGGGAGAAAAACTGACTAAAAGGAAATGCTGCGAACTATTTAAATCCGATTTGGATTAAAGTAAGCTTACCTAATACCCAAAACTAATCAATACGTATTCTTTTGTGTGTAGTAGCAGTAACTCTAGTTTGGAGGATCAGATCGCCCATCGAAAATTGTGAGACTAGAGGCGATCCCGGGAGCTTTCAAACATCAAAATATATTTATAAACTGCAGAATTGTATGATTTTTCGTGTACAATAATATGGTATAGATGACTCCTCAAAATTGTGAAAGTTTATAAAATAACAGGGGTACATACCCTTACTTTTAAGCTTATCTTTTTACCGATATTGATTAAAATGTATTGTATTTAATTCTGAATTCAACGGAGTTGGAAAAATTATATTTCACACATAAAACCGGGATTAATAAAAAGACGAATGTATTTAAATAATAGTTTAATTTCTGTTAGTTTTCGAAGTCTCGTGGGTGTCAACTTTCAAAGGACGATTTGACTCTTTACGCTTGAGTTACCGCAGCTATCGACAAATAGATATCAATTATTTTTAGCCATTGTATAAGTCTACAAAGATTCATTAAAATCTCAGTTCACGACACTTCCTTTGAAATTGTTCACACCTTTACATAACAGTACGATTTATTTAACACTTAATGTTAGCATGAATTACGTTTAATCTAGCCATCGACTTCCATCGTTTGTGCAACAAGGATTAACCCTTTCCGCGGCCATTAATATAAAGGGCTGATAAAACTTTTTAATCATTCATATTGATAATATTTAATATAAATAATATGGCAATTTCTTAATTCTGTTGCCTAATTATTAAAGATGAATGTTGTTTTCGATCGCTCCTAATACAAGGGGCGATCCTAATATTTCTTTCGATTAACGTGACAACTTTTTTCCAAGAGTTCATGTTGCTAATATTTATTATTATAAACAATACGAACAGGAGTAGTTTACGAGAATTCTTTTAAACGTTTTGTTATCGCACTATTTGACACCGTAGCAATTAAAGATCGGTAAGACCTATATGTTTCTCTGATAATATCTAGAATTATTGTTAGAATGTATTTTTTATAAACATTGTGTTTTCCAATAACTACTCATTTTTTTTCCAATATTAATTATTACATAATAGCAAAAGTAAACAACTCTTCCTTTCTGTTGCGTAATAAACTCGACCATAATAAGTATAATGGTTTGTTAAATATTGTTTCCGAACAACCTTACAGGACATATTCATTAAAAAAAAGAAAAATTGCTTTTAAAGTGACACTCATATCTGCTGTTACCGGTGTTTTCGTTTTTAAATAAACATTTTCTGTTATTTTATCAAATGCCAACTACTGTTTCCTAATCCTGTAAGTTACTTAATTGTTGGAAATTTGATGTGCCATTAAATTGCGCAGAAGATCCAATTCTTTTAAAGTAAAACTTTATCATAAAATCTCCAATATAGAAAATTTTTAATTTTGCGCCGTCTCCGAAATATAAATTAAAATTATTTCGTCCTTTTTAGTGCATTCCGAAGTCGGTCGTATCTTTTTCCAAAAATTGTTTTATTTCACATTTTTTAGTGGCGATCGGAGCATTCCTTCCAGAGTAGCATCAAAGAATAGGAATTTTGCCATAATTTTTACAAAACAGGGTAAAACAGGGAAAACAATGACAAAATGCAAAATGTGTTTTATCCCGATTCTAGTGGGAGTCATACCCTACAAGATTGGTCCGTCCATCTCGGCGTAATCGGCGAACATACATAAACAAAAAATTAAAAAATAATAAATATACATGTCGAATTGAGTAACCTCCTTCTTTTTCGAAGTCGGTTAATAAAATATGAAAGACTCATTGCTACAGTTGTTTGATAAATTACACTGAAACTACAAAAGATTTTTCGACCAACTCGAAATATCATAGAAGATTGTTTTCGGTTTAGTTGGTTCGAGATATATCAAATAACATATTAAAACGATTGAAATATTTTGAAAGGTATAAGTCAATTTCGCTTTCAAACTATAAGAATATTTTTATGAACTATTTATACATCATACGTATAATAGGGATGTAAACTGAAAAATCGTTAAACTAAAAATGAAAGAGTTAACGTAAGCTATTCTTTAGTAACGAAGAGCTGCTGCTGCCTGTTTATACGATAATATCGAAGCCAAATTGCAAAATATAATTTGTTATCTTCTACACAGAACAATATTTTCATCTTATACTTGAAAGTTACTAGGGATTATGTCTTGAGACGATAATTGATCGTCCATTTTACTTTGTTATTAAATCAACCAACTCCGTTTGAAACGAATTACAAACGCAAATACAGCGTTGAGACAAGTAGTGGGACAATTTTTCCTGCAGCACAATTTCCCTGGGGTAAACTACGGTGCTCAACAGTGTACGATTCACGGACTATAGATTCGTCATCACTGGTAAATATTACGTTCCCAAATTGATTGTTCAATTGTTTATCTTCGGTCTTGTATTTCATCATGTGTTATATTTGAGTAACGTCAATTATTATTTAACGATTATTTGACGTATGTTGCAATATTGCATATCCAGAATACAATATGCATTTCATGAAGATAAAATTTAATAATAACTTCCAGCGATTACAATACGATTTTGCATTCTCCATAAATACAAGATGTTTCGATGAAAAGTGTATGTACACACTTTGAATGTTAATGTCAAATAAAAAAAATGGAGTAACCTCCTTTTCGAAGTTCTTCTTGATCCATAGATATAATGTTACTGGCCAATTTACATCTTATCGTCAGTACGGGGATTTTTAACATCATCGTATTCGTTTGGGGAAGTGTATCATCCATGGAATATTTCTGGATAACCAAACAAGTCGTATACGTTGGCTAATTCGTCTCTGACATGATCGATTTTCTCCAATCGCACGGAATGGATCCTTCTAATTCGTTACGTGAAGAAGAACGCGAATTACATTGTTGGTGAGTACACAAAGAAATTCATTAAATCATTTGGGAACTTAGAAGATTCAGGCCGTGCAAAACCTGTACTATGTCTGCATTTTGTGCGAATAATATTTCATTCCTTTCGTAGACTCCTATTAGGTCCTCGAAGGGTAAATTAAATGTCGAATATATTTGGTTAAGCATTTCATGAAATAACATATATTAACTATCAAATAGGAAGTCGACATTGAAAATTAATTATCAAGTTAACTTGTTACCTGTCACAGTTAAATGTAATTTGCGACCAATTAGTGTCGGAAATTCAAGGACGTATTGTAGCTTATCAAAATATTTTAAATTATTTTGCTGTTTTACTACATGTTAACTTGAAAGAAACTTCATCAATCATCAATGTCTTAAAAACTTAATGGAAACATATTCAAGTGATATCGATAAGAAAGATTTTAACGAAGAATTAGCCCATTTCTTTGAATTTTCCAGAAATGAACATTTAAATTCCCCGTTAGAAATGTGTGAAACCATTCAAAGAGGATTTACTTTAACATTTCCAAATGTTGAGGTCATTTTAAAAATATTTCTAACAATTCCAGCTTCCAATGCATTGGCAGAACGTTCTTCCAATGTCCATAAAAGAATTAAGGACTATTGAAGAAATACTTTGGAGCAGGATAAACTGTCAAATCTATCCATATTATCTATTAAAAGTGATGTAACCAATTGTGTTGATTTGTACGAACTGATTAATAATTTTGCGGTAAAAAAAAGCTCGCAAAGTAAATATTTAAATAAATATTGCAATCGTGTATGCGTTAGATTTATAATGCTCTTTATATATCAATATGTGTAATTGTTTACCAAATATTTTGTATTTTCACTTTTTATGCAATAATAAATACGTAGATGTTTTTACGATTGTTTTATTTTTTCCAGCGTAAAAGTTATTTAGTTGGGGTTAGGGGCCCTGAAATTCTACTTTGCCCAAGGCCCCCACTATTGAAAAAAAAAAACACACAGCACTCTGAACGTTAGCACGGCGAAATTAGGTGCGCTTATATTATATGAAATATGTAATTTATTTGATGTTTTCTTCGTGCAATAACTACAAAATCCTCGGACCACCTCGATCTAGCTCATTTTTTAATAATAGAATAAAATCTTATAAAAAAGATGCTGCAGTGAAATAGTGGAAGTTAGAACAAGTCGTCGAACCACATAAGAATAAACCCACAACGCCAGAAGATATACGGCAAAGGATTACTACAGCATGTTTCAGGAAATCGACAATCCTTACAAATCATTTATTGCAAGATTTCAATATTGCATCAATGAGAATGGCCACCATTTTGAATATCTATTATAAGCTGTAAAGCACGTGTAAACCGCGATTAAAAAAATACATAATTCAGGCTGTAATACGTAAGTTTCAAACTTCTACACCTTCCTCGCTCCAACATGATTATTTTTACCCAAAGTCACGTCAGTGTCAAAAAAATGGTATCCACCAAATTTAGTTTTTTATTATCTACCATGCTATTGTAGAAAAATATATCGTTCCATTAAAAAGAAAAATACCGATGACCTTGAAATCTTATTAAAAAGATGAGCTAAAAAAAGTTTTGTTATTTACCATTACATTTGTCCCTTAAAATACTGTAACTTCGTCCTGGAGAGATTTTCATAGGATCGTAAATACAGAAGATATGTAGGTGTTTCCATTTATATGGTCCACCCTGTACATCCCCACTCAACAAAACCGTAAAACATGTAAGGAGATTGGAAAAAATTATAGTTTTTTTATCAATCCATTTTTGTCCTTCATTCACGGTATCAATACTTATTTCATATGACAATACAATATAATATCGTGTAGAGATATACGACATATTCATAACAGCGGTACCAAGGTCTTGGGTAGTAATATAAGCATGTCTTCTTTGCGGCAAAGTTACAACAGGTGCTACTGGTTGTCGAAACAAGCAAACAGTAAGAAGTAGGTGAGGAGGTTCGATTGCTGAAATTAGTTGAAAGTAGTGGCTAGTAAAAGTGCATGTTTTATCCCTTTCGTTGCGGCAGACAAATATTATAACGTCAGATTAAAATCGTGTCACTAAGCCTACGGATTTTGTAGATTTCGCTAAATCAGTAATTATTGTTTAAACAGTGCCAATTGAGATGCTGTCGTTTTTTATATCATGGAAGGAAGTTATTTTGTACACGTTTAAGATATTTAACGAAGACAGAAGACCAAGATAATAATTATCAGATTCATCTCTACCGATAAAAAATAATGATTCAAATAATAAACAAATTTTAATATACCACAATTTTAAGACGGACTAAAAAGTATAAAATAATTTTTACTAGCCCCATACAGATAGTCCTGAAAATTTGTGATTGTGAATTTTTAATAGCTATAATATAAAAATACTTGTAAGATTTAGAACGAAAAACGTGGGGCGTAAGATAATACAATAGTAAGGAGTGCAGAAAGTAGCTGTCGTTGAGAAAACTCACACAACAGTACATATCATTTGCAGTGCAATAAAATTCTTATTTATCAATTAATTATTATATGCATAGAGACGATTGTTATTTATCAATTAATATTGTCCAAATTATTTTTCGTAGTATTTTCATTTGATCGATATACGTGCATAATTAGTTAGCAGTGACAAAATTAGTTCGATCAAGCCGACTAACTTCTTTCGCCATACCGTACGGAAAGGGTTAAAAACACTGCAAATTACAGACGTCATCGTGATCAATGTCAAACATGCAAAATGAAAGCATAACGACAAGAAAATAATTACAGAAATAATCAGTCACGTGTTTCCATACGTCGAACTTAACAAGAAATATTCTAATAAATGCAAAACAGTTATCAAAGCTCGTGAGAGAAAAATTGAAATTAAAATTTATAATAATTAACAACGTTCAAAGTTGGAACATTGGTTTAGTCATGCATGCATTATAAACCAACATTTCTCCAAGGTGTACTTTTGCTAGTCCATTTGTTTCTATTGGTTTGAAAATATTGTCGCAAAGTAAACATATAGTTTACGAATTATTTGCGATTTTTTAAATATTTTTTAATCACCTTTGAACATTCTAGAAGGCAACCTTTGTCCACTATTAGAGACCATGAATAATGAATACTTCGTTCCATCCTAGTGCACCATTATGCTTCCTTTGTCATTATCATATCTTAGTCTACTAAAACAATTGTATATTCCATTCATTATTGTGCAACACGTGTTTCTAAATGATAAGACAATGAAACTTTATCTTATCGAAGACTCAACGTCATCAATCAAGTGTTTCCTGAATTAAATACTACCAGCGAAGTACCACAAACATGAAGGTCCATACTTCCCTTACTTTGCTGCTCTTCAGCATTATTATCGGTAAACATGCTATTTTTCTTATCAATCACACGAGAAAAGCCCATTCACAGTACCGTTTTTCACTCTTACAGGTTCAAAGCAACGATCTCTTGTTACATTAAAACGACTAATCGTTATCGCCTTCAAGTTGCATGCTGTTGTCAGATTATAATTGTTCGCAAATCAAGATAATGAATAAAGGAAAGATGACACTTGTTAATGCATGATCACATGTGGCAAGTGCATCTTAAATGTCGCTCGTTGTACAAAATAGTCATTTAGTTACGCACATTTGATTTGAGATTAAATACGAGAAATTATACTTTGATGTCTTTCTATCAACTTTTTACGATTCAAGCATTTCTAAATTTGACAAAGTGGACGCGCAAAATATTATTAATAATTTCCGTTTTACAAAGCGCATACACTTACAGTCGCTTTTGAGTCCAGAACGTGGCATAATATTTGTCAAACGTATATACGCATTTCTAAATTACTATGATGACCTTGTTTAGGCTAAATACTGAGCACGGGTTTTTTATCTAACAAATCTAAGTTTAACAAATACTTCAGAATCTACTAACATTCCACATTCATAGATAACGATTTTCTGAGCGTAAATATTGAATTATAACCTAAGTTATTAGATCGTTACATCGTA
The DNA here is from genome assembly GCA_943735885.1 of Stelis phaeoptera. NCBI lineage: Eukaryota > Metazoa > Arthropoda > Insecta > Hymenoptera > Megachilidae > Stelis > Stelis phaeoptera. Next base: position 2,807,332 of record OX030939.1, on the reverse strand, counting down.
AACGTTACAATTAAACGTTGATAATCAAAATAGTTTTCTAGTAGATAACAAATAAGCTTTCTTCTTTCGTTTCATAAATTTTTAGAAAAATTACGATTATTCGTTCTTCACAGAAATCTAAGAAAGACACGTTTAAACACGTGAATCTTAACAAAGTTCGATGATAATTTATCGTAATAAATCATAGTCTTATTTTAAACTAATAACCGTTGGAATCTGCACATTTTCTTCAACGAATTAAAACGCTTTATGATTCTCGCAAAAATCATGTTGATACATATTTCATAAAAACTTGAAAAGGATGCGTCAAAGTAAGTAAATATTAAAAAATTATAATTATCTATAGAAGTGGAGATTCCAAGGTTTGAATCGATGTACAAAACAAATTAAAAACACGAATGTTTATCGAGTAAAACGATTAAAAAAATTGTTGAAACAAAATGAAACATTTCATATGTAACCATCTAATAAATTCTAACATAAAATAAGAAAATTAAGAAACAGATATTGCAAAGGAAGGTCGTGACATGGTCAAACATCTTTATTTCGGATGTTTAACATTAGTTTACGTAAATAGGATAGTGATCTTTAAATTCAACTTTAAATTCAATATAAAAGACATCGTTCGCAGGTGTTCTGGCGTCGAGCGATGACAGTAGTACGGAATCGGAAGCAGATGATCTTTACGTGTTAGACGACGACGGTAAACCGATCAAGTTAGATCTGTCCGTCCAAGACAACGAACCAAATGTTACCGACGACGAGATATCGAAATACGTTTCTTTTTATTTATACACGAGAGACAATAATAATGTTTCTGAACAATTGTTCGTTGACAATATCAAAAATTTGGGCGAGAGTCATTTCGATCCGAAGAAATCAACGAAATTTGTCACTCACGGATGGATGAGCTCATGTCTGAATGCGGTTTGCATAGCAATCCGCGAAGGTATATTTTTTTACACCTTTTTTAATCTATTTTTATATTAAGCACGAATTATATACATATATATATAAATTATACAAGTATTTTAGCTTCAGAGATAATTACTGTTTGATTTCATCATGTTTTATTTTGTTATTTTGGATTCATTTGTTTTGAGCTAGTAAATTGTTATCATATCTTTGAAATGTTTATGCTTATTGTTTAACGATGTTATCAGTGAGGATGGCATCGTTGATATTTTCAATTAATATTTTTATCGAAAAAAGAAAATAAAAAGTAAATGTCATCTTTATATATTTGAGCTTCGTAAAATGGTTTTAAGTAATAAATACTGTTTAATAATATAATCAGTCGTTACAAATCGCATAAAAAAAGGAGGAATATTTTATAATACTTGCGCATCAGTTAAAATTTTGAGGTAATTTCTCTTCACCAAATATAAACTTGGCAATAACATACCTACAACAAAGGTTGTGAGAAAAGAATAGTTTATTATTTGACAAAAGAAAGTTATTTAAATGTTAGAATCTTTAGGCTTTGGATTACGAAGTTTTTAGAAAAAGAATAGTAAAATAAGTAAACAGAACAATTCATATATCTTAATTACCTTAATTATCTTAGTAATTTTTCAAATACCGAGGCCATAACACAACAACAATAATTTTTTCTTAAATGGAGAATTTTCTAAGATTTCAAGGTCAACTCCGTTCGTTTCTTCTTCTTTTTACACAGATAAGCTTATTATATTATTAAATTCTCAAAATTTGATTCAAATCGAAGAATAAGGCTTCGTAGTAACATTTTATTTCTTTAAAAAATGTCAACTCTTTCTGTTCTCAAAATTAACACGTTGGCTGCCACGAGGGTCACCGGTGACCGGCACCCGAAATTTCTTACCATCAAATAATTAACAAAGGAAATGACAAAACGAACCACGAATAGCGTTATCATTAAGCTAACAATAATGTTAGCTATCGATTTGGAAGGTTAAATTTGAAAATTAGTTGACTATATACTTAATAATTAGGATTTCAACGTGTCTGACTACACACGTCCGTTTTCACTGTGGCAGTCAACGTGTTAACAGTGCTCATGTTTTATAGCTTTTCTTCAGAACGGTGATTATAATGTCATCGAAATTGAGTGGAGTGATATATCGAAAAAACCGTACTTATGGTCAAGCAGCCAGATCGTGAAGGTAGCACAATATGTCGCTCGTATGATGGACTTTCTCACGTCGCAAGGATTGAGTGCATCTAACGTGACCCTGGTTGGACATTCGCTCGGAGCTCATATTGCTGGACTTTCATCTTATTACGCGAAGAAGAAAGTGTATTACATTGTCGGTGAGTACACGTAGCAGTACAGTGGCATGAAACTGTACCAAATTTATTGTTAAATTACATATCACAGTTATACTTATTAAAAAAAAAAACGAGTCATTGGAGTTGATCCTTGGAAATGTAGAATAACTTCGGGAGTGATGGTTCAGCTATTTTAAAATGAATCAGTATATAAAATCGGGACCTCCAAACCCAACACATTAGAGGCGTTGCTGGATGGTGTTTGGTCTAGGCGTAGGGACTAGGGCAGTGGTTCTTAACTGGTGTTCCGCGAGCTTTTTGCAAGTGTTCCGCGAAATTATGAAAGCCGAACTTTTTTGAAATGATATAATGTTATAATTAATAAAACGTGGATAAATGATTGTAGTCTCAAATAAATTTCATTCAAGAATATACAGGGTGTTCGGTAACTGGTGGTACAAACGAAAATGGGGTGATTCTACACGAAAAAATAAGTCGAAAATATCGTATAAAGTTTGTTTATATGAGGCTTTGTTTTCGAGAAACAAAGCACAAAGTGTTCCGTGACTTCAAAAAAGTTAAGAACCACTGGCACAGGGAGGCCCTCTACCATTCCCAGCGAAAAATATCCGATCTTTTCCACGATGCCTACAGTACATTGCAAAAATCGATATCTGAACTATAAAAGACTACAGTTGTGACAGTAAATACATCTGGATTTATAATATTAAAAAAATGACACAACATAGTTGCTTGAGATTGTATTAGTACAACGCATTTAGAAAAAGTCATTACTTTTTGCTGAAATATTACTAAATTATAATTTGCAGAACTAGACAATTTTTAACAATAGTTGATTTTTATATTGCACATGATTTACCTAATTTTTCAATTGAAAACAAACAGAAACAATGGTTAACGTGATATGTAAGCAACAATTAAACAATTATGTGTTCATACAACTTTGAGGTAATGTTATAAATTCAAAACTCTTCTTTACACCTTTTCCACTACGTATGTTGTATCGTTATGATTTATATACTGTTACAACTAAATTATAACGTAATGAAACAAATATTATGCCTTAAAATCTCGTCGAGGTTGCAAAGTAAAAATAACTAAAAATAGTTTACCACCTTTTTTTTGGATATACGAAAAATTCGGGTCATAGGATTCTAAAGAAAGAAGACACGAATTAAATCTTAAAAGCAATCGGCAAAAATAGAATTATCCTCAAACTCGGTTAAGAAAGCTTTTATAAAAAGAATGTTTTTTTTTTTCAGCTTTGGATCCGGCTGGACCCGTCTTCAATCTACTTGGTCAAGAAGGGAGAGTTTCCAAAGGTGATGCCGATTACGTGGAAGTGATTCACACAACTAAACTCATCGGTTTGAGCATAGACCTTGGTGATTCTGACTTTTATCCCAACGGTGGCACATTACAGGCGGGATGTGGGCTTGACTTGGGAGAGTCGTGTTCCCATTCCCTCTCTCACAAATACTTCGCCGAATCGATAAACAATAACCGTTTCCTGGCTCGAAAGTGCGACAATTTCATCGATTATAAAATCGGGGCATGCGATACGAATATGGCGGCTTATATGGGTGGTGTAACGCCGGATTTTAGTGTTCAGGGAAGATATTACTTGATTACGAACTCGGAGCAACCATATGGCAGAAATTAGTTCGTCTGATTTCTTCTGTCATTTACAGAGTACTTTCACGATTCTAATTCCCGATAGATCGAGCATACTTTTTGTACGAAATAAGATTATCTATTAAAGACTTAAATATTGGGGATAAAGAAAAATGTGTATTGTTTTGATGGAAATTTTGTTGGTGGTACAGTAGAGCATCCTTCATTCGAACACCCATCACCCTATTAATTGTAGTATTAGATTTAGAATTGTAGTATTAGTAGTAGTATTGTGTATACATACAATTTTATTTTTTATTCGATTGAATGCAGAAAATGAAGTTGTCAGATTCCCTGTATGCTGGCAATAATAAAACCCTAAAAAAAAAAAAAAAAAAAAAAATAATAATAATAATGGAAGACTGAACGTTGTTGTGTTTCGATACTTCAGCGGATGATTGAAGAAACGGTCAATTAATCTTAATCCTTATTTGTATCGGGAAACATTTACGCCAGAAGAGTGATTATTTTATTATCTGAACAATCTTGTCTCCTTATCAGTTCGGATCAGAGAGGCTCTACTGCTTGGAATTGTGCACGTATTAAAATAAAGCACAATAATTTCATTTTTGTAATTATTTAAAGTATGATGGTTCGATTGTTGTTCACATTTATTTACCACTGTGGCGGTGGCATTTGACCCGAAAAGGAAAATCACGATAATCATAAATGATTATTAATTAGACACCACGGAAGGGTAAAAATGAACCTAAGATCTTGATCGTTGAACTTATTTCATTGGATGTGTATCAATATTTGAGATCTGACCCTGATGAAAACTTATGTTAATAGTGTTTGAAAAGCTAGAGAGCTATTTTGTCATAAAATTCGACATTATGCAATAAAACAAATATTAATGTACAGTAGTACTCTACTACTCCACTGTGGGCACCCAATATTTTGTACAAATATCAATTCTAGAATGAGATATTTATATCTTTTTATTTTCATAAGGTATGAAATTTATAATAATATATCAATAATAATTATATAATAATATCAGATTTTTGATATACCGAGCGTTTCGAGTAAACTTTAGTCGAATTAGATCGTTAATAAACCGAAGATTTTTAATACGTTTAAATAAAAGAAATTACCTTATCGTCCTGTGTAGAAAGTACGCAAATCCATTTTATGTTATTAACAATATTATAAACAACATGACAGTAATCTTGATACTTTGTTGAACAAACAAACACTTAAATTTGTCGGCGCCTATAATACGTAATCTTAAAAAAACAAGACTGTACGAACATTGCTGTGAGCGTAAGATAATATCTTTTAATATAAATAGCTTCTTTTATCTGGTATTATGTTCATCTTTCATAAGGGACTGTATAATGATATGTAAAAATATTCTATAATATTTCCTGATGAATAGAAAATAATTTCAATAAATTATACTGTAAATAAATAAAAATTCTTTATCAGTCAAAATTCCTTGCCCCATAATTTTAATGTGCGGTATCTATTCTTAAAAATAAATACTGCAATCGTAAATAATGTTTACTTGAACTGAAATTTTCAGGCTTACTATTATTATTAGAATATTTGAGCTTTTAGTTTTTACAAAACTTGTAGAGTTCTCCGATAACATCTTCAAAACGTTTGTAGACCATTATCATCCTCTATAATTTTAATTAAATAATACAAACCTACTACAAAGATAAAAATATGAGACTATGTAGTTACAAAACTAGTAGCACGTATGAAATAACTGGCGAAACAATCTATTTATCGCTAATGAAATGAACCCTCAAGATCGTGTGATTTGACATTGTCAGATTATTTTTGTTAACGCTGATCGAAAGATAAGATGCATATCAACCAACTCGCGTAAACGATATTGTTATCCGAAATTTGGAAAACGCAATGCTAAATAGATGTAACTGTTCGGATGAAAATAAAATAACTCGATATTTTCTAAATTAAATAAAAATCCTGAAGAACTTACTGAAAGTTGCTGCGTAGCAAATGTTTCACGTTTATCTCGCAGAAAATAATTGCGTTTCCTTTCATTAGCATATCTTATTTTGTCGGTGCAACTTTATTATCGTGCAACATCTGCTTGTAAACAATATAAAACAATACAATTTTATCTTATCAACGTTTCGATCGGATTCATCGATCGCTCGCTTTATAAACGAGCCTCCACTCGAGGGTATTAACAAAATCGCAGCAAACATGAAGGTGCACGCTCCGATTAGTTTCTTGATCATCAGCAGTGTCATCGGTAAACAATCTGTTTCTTTCACAATGTCCTTAATAACTGGTTTAGCGTCTATCCTGTTACTTACGAAAATCCACACCATAACGACTTCTCGTTTTTATTGCCTGTTTCTCTAAACTGTGATTGCTTGAAAAATAATTTTTCAACAATTGTTGAGTGATTTAAAAACGGAAGAATCAAATATCAAACAGCGTTAGCTTCATGAAATCATCCCACAAAGCTTGAATTCCAGAAAAACGACGTTTTACGTACACTAACCTAATATCATAGTAATTTTTACACATTTCCGTGATTTTACATGAATTCAGTGATTATTAAAATTTGATATGACAAATGTTGTATGCAGGTGCTTTGGAGTTAAGCAGTAGCTACGTCGATGCAGCGAGGGTTCAGGATCTCTACGTTTTGGACGACGATAACAAGCCGGTTAAAATAGACTTCTCGGCACCTGACCCGGAACCGAATGTGGCCGTGGAGGACTTACCTAAACGCGTCTACTTTTACTTATACACGAAAAATACACGGAATAAGCCAGAAAAACTGTACGTTGACGATATCAAAAGTTTGACCAGCAGCCACCTGAATTTGAACAAACCAACGAAAATTGTCACCCACGGATGGACAAACTCTTACAAAAGCGCATCGTGCACCAAAGTTCGCGACGGTATATACTTTCGTATCTTTTCTTTAATTAGACGATATTGCAATAAAAATCGTAATCGTTGATACCGTACAAGATTATACATAGGATTGACTAGAATTTCTTATTTAAAAGATAATTGGAATAATTAATATCAAAAGATCTGAACACAACAGCTTTTAAAATTTGTAATTTTTTAGCTTTCTGCGTATTTCTCTTCAAAGATACCCAAGTCCTATCATGGAACATCGAAAAATTAAAATAGACATTAAAATTATTAATTCGAATAGTACTCATATGGAAAATAATTAATTTTGAATTAATAATTTGGTTGGAAAAAATATGGTAGCTAGAAATTTAGTTGTCAACTTAACACATTATCTTTGAAAATTAACGTACTGATCGATTTGCAGCTTTCCTTCGAAACGGTGATTACAATGTCATCGTGGTCGACTGGAGCAGCATATCGAAAAGGCCATACGTATGGACCACTAAGCAAGTCGTAAGGGTCGCCCAATTTGTCGCTCGTATGATCGATTTCCTTGAAAAGCAAGGAATGAAGCTGTCTCAGCTGACAGTGGTGGGACACTCTCTTGGTGCTCATATTGCCGGACTTTCATCCTACTACGCGAAAAATAAGGCCCACTACGTCGTCGGTAAGTAAACATGAGTTACAATGACAGCAAATGATAAATTAACTCAATCAAATTCATTGTTGCATTATATGGAGTGGTGCGCCCAACAAAATTATTATATTAATCATAGTATCGTACGAATTAATGTGAACATAACCATGATTTGATAATTCAGTACACACTGGTTTAGAAATAATGGTTTGCATACATGGTTGCCACAGTAAATCTAAGAATTTAGTCATGTACAAAAATCGCAAATAATCACTGTGTTCATATTAATTACACAAACCCTTCTTACTTCTGGCCGAAGCTGTATGTTGGCTACTGCAGTTTCTTAAGTGCCACATAACAGTCATAAGAGACGTCATTATTCTTTATTTAAAAATGCATGTATGAGAAAACAAACGCAGCACATGTTTCTATTAAACAGCGTCTCGTAACATAACAAAAGTAGCATGCATGTTCAGTTGACTCAATATAGGTAACATTAGAGTCAAATAACAAAGGCCATTAAACTCAACACAGTTGTCACACTTTGTTAAGAAATCTTCTATTATAATGATATTTATTTCAGCTCTGGATCCAGCCGGGCCTAACTTTTATCTGAATGGCCAAGGCACGAGGGTTTCGGTAAACGATGCGGTATACGTAGAAGTGATCCATACAAGCAAACTTCTAGGCCTGCCCAACGAACTCGGTGATTCTGACTTTTATCCCAACGGTGGTATGTCACAAAATGGTTGCAAAGTCGATTTGGGTGGATCATGCTCTCATTTACGATCTTACGAGTACTTCGCCGAATCCATAAACAACAACGGTTTTCTGGCCCGTAGATGTAACAGTTTAAGTGATTTTAAAATGGGCAAATGTAATTCGAATCCTATTGGTCGTATGGGTGGTGTCACACCAGATTTAAGCATTAAGGGACGGTATTACTTGACTACAAACCCCAAATCGCCGTACGCAAAGAATAGTTTGATTTAATCTGTTACGCTGTTAATTAGTTATCATTATCATGCAGTAACTGGTAACCAACTTTCGGTCTCAAACATCAAAATTCTTGTATTATAACAAGCAATTTGTAGCGTTGTGTTAGAATCCTGCTGTTTCCCCCAAAAGTAGTTTACCATTTCCGTTTGAAAACGTAAGAAATTGGAATGAGAAAATGTTAACACATTCTCTGCCACGCTGCTGACTAATAGTCGACACCGTGAATTTAATTTCATCGAATAACTGAAAGAATAATAATTTTACTCGGCATTAAAATTAAGTGATTGTATGTTCACTACGTATAGCTATTTTCACTATAGCAGTCAATGTGTTACATTATATGTTAGTTGAGATTCAAGATCTGATCAGAAAAAAAAGTTTTAGTAATAACATTTGGGATTGTACAAATACAAACTACGGGTAAACTAGTACTATTTAATAAGTAAAAATGCTGTTTCGTGTACAAAATGTATCATAGTTAAATAAAGAATTTTTATAAGCAGCTCTGTAGTACCTTATCCTATTCGTTATTGTAACCCTGCAACCCTTTAAGTATTTATTTGGTTTATTTATAAATAGATATTGATGACTCACAGACAAAGCTATGAAGTCCTAAATAGTATAAAACTATTTGTAAGACGTTTAGGGCAAACGGGCGTTGTTCGTCACCTGGGGCAGGGATCGGCTGTCGTCAGCCCCATTGACGAGTCTGGGCAGTCGATCCCGAGACGAAACGCCGTTTGTTTCTTACATATTCGGCAATAAATATAAAATGTATACATAATTTTACATAATGGTTGCTCTGGAGATAGAAGAAAATCTGTTACTTCATAATGCATTTTGTTGCAACGGGATATATGTATGTATGTACAGTAAGTTCTCGACTTACGTGATTAATTCGTTCCGAAGGTTTTCATGTAAATCGAAAAAATTTAATTTGAGAAATTTTTTATTTAATATGTGTTAGTTTCAAAGGATGTGTGAAAATGGGATGGACCTACATACATATTAACAAGTTTATTGATAACGTCGTTAATTGATAAAATCGGGTTACACAGATTACTGTACTCTTAGTCTAAAGAAATTATATTTTCTATTCCTCAGGTCTGTGTTTCTACAAAAGAAATATTTTGACGGTTAATTAATCGTAGAATAATAATAATAAAAAAAAATAGTTTGCCATTTAATTATAAATATAATCATGTTTTAAGCGGAACTGTAATAACAGATTTAAGCTACAAATCTCTCATGAGTAAATTATTGTAAAATTGATCGTTAAAATTGTTTCTAATTCTGCCGACAGGATCGTAACAAATAGGTTATGTTTAATCAAAACGCGATACGGATTACATGATATTAATATAAATGAATAAATTCTCATTATTCGAAATGTTGCTTGTTGCTTTTAGCGAATTAAACACCAGCTATTTTGAATACGATATGGTTTCGGTCAAGGATTACAATTTAATAAATTAACAGTAAGCATTAATATTCTGTAAAATATATTAGAAAAATATTAATAATTAATACCATATTTCGTATTATTTCACATTTAATCCTAATACTTACTATGACACTTAAATCGTTCCAGTATTACACAGCTATTCAACAATTTTTTATTACTATACACCTAATTCCTTATAAGGTACCCTATGAATTTCAAAACATACTTTTAAGAAATAAAGACAAAAATGAAATGGTTCGAAGAAAATTGTCAGTCATGGTTTTTGAGGCTCGAGGTGTTAAAATGCAATTAAATTTTACATGTCACTGACATACGTTTCAATGTCGAAACGTATAATATCTGACGAATTTACGTTGTCTACCTGTCTGCCTTAATTTTGCGAAGAGGTAAAGGACGCAGCTGTTCCTATGTGTTACGCAATATACTCAATACGGGTCTAATTATTATAATTAACTGCACATTTTCCTGCTTTTAATGATCTTTTCATCGTCGTGCGTCGAAACCGCGTAGCGTTTACAAACGGGGGAGATAGGGGTTACTTCGTTCTTTAGTGCAAATGAAAAACAATAAGCTTGAATGAGATAGAAACAACGTTTGACTGTTCGCTTACGTTGACAGTGTTATATGTAGAATCATCGGAAGCAATTCCAAGAAATGGTGGGGATGATTCTGTGTCTACAATCGGGGCACTATTATAGTAAATAAAGGACAAAAAATATAAAATTATCACTCTTTATGGTCAAATATCATCTCAATGGAAAACAATCGGTGTACGATATGTAATAATACCCTGCTCCTTTGTAACAGTATATTTTATACCTGGTCAAGTTTCTGACTGCAAGAATCAGCAGTTATCATTTGATTTTCGTCAAAAAATTCAGAATAAATGGTATTTTATCTGCATTCTGTTCAAGATGAACGACGATATTATTTATGACATAACTGTATTATTGTATATCAGGATAGCATTGACGCAAACTATATTTATCATTCTTTGTATTTTATTCATTATCGTGTAGTACCTGCTTCTAATCTAACATAATGAGCCCATTATCGGTTCTATCTAACGCTTTATAAGTAAGCATTCGTTCGAAGCTGCAGACAGAATATTAGCAAACATGAAGACACACGTTTCGATCTGTTTCTTGCTTCTCACCAGTGTCCTCGGTAAATATATTACTTTTTTATATTAAATACTCAAGTAGATAATATTTCACAGTAACCTTCTTATATTTTATTCTCATAAATTGTTCAATACTTTTTAGTAAAAAGTTTTTACCTAAACGTTCCAAATTAGTGATCCAGTTAGAAAAATTTGATGTTTATCATTTTTTGTTCAAACTTACAATACATCGTAATGCACAGTTCCTAGTGTTAGGGCCTCTTAATACTTCTGGCATTTCTTTTTCTTTTTTTTTTTCATTGCTTTAGTAAAACTGAACACGGTGACTACCATAATAAAAAACGGGAATAAGTAGTGAGACATATTAACCTCCGGACATTTTTGTTATTTACATCTCCTAAATTTTATACTACTTCTCTAAATATTATTTTTCTAAAATACGAAAATCCTTAATTATAAAAGTTAAGAAAAATTTCAATTTGTTGTGCAAATTTTGTAAGTTTGGTCCGGGGCTTCTTAAACTCTAGGGACGTTTCTGTTTAGTATTTATAATTGTACAAAATTTTGCATTATTCTAATCGGAAGACCAACTACTGCAGTTAATTTTATATTTTGAATAAAGTTTGGATTGTTAAATCATTTTTGATATGTAAAATGGTTGTTGAAAGTAAATACGAAAAATATTGTTCGCAGGTGTTCTGACGTTGAACACCAGCAATGCTAGAAATCCGTCGAACGAAGATCTCTATATGTTGGACGACGACGACAACCCAGTTAAAGTTGACCTCTTCGTAAATTACGACGCACCAATTCTAAATATTAATGATCTACCGCATCACGTTTTCTTCTATCTGTACACGAGGAACACAATGAGTGATCCTGAAAAATTGAAAGTTGATGATGTCGCCAGTTTGCGCAGCAGCCATTTCGATCCAAAGAAACCAACGAAATTTATTACCCATGGATGGACAAACTCTAAACGGAGTAAATCCTGCACCTTGATACGTGATGGTATAATTTTAAATGCCTTTTTTAAATTCATATTCTATTGTAATCAACGACAGTAGTACTTAATGTGACACGAAGTAAGATACTAGGATTAGTCAGTAAATATCATCGAATAAATGGAAGGAATTCTAGAAAATTCTAATTAACATTAATATAGTATTAATTTCGTAAGGTACCAAGTGAAAAAGTTAAATTGGAGAATCAAATAATCGTAATCCAAATAGAATATTTCACAATTGCGCATCGTTCGAATAAAAATGGCAAATAACGAATAATTTTTTATTTGAAGATCATCCGATTACACAGTTATTCGACAATATATAATTCCTGCTAGGATTCAAGACACTTATAGTAGAATATCAATTATTAGAATAGCAATATTGTACTCTATTATTACAGATTATTATTTACGCTGTTCACTTTACAAATTGTTGCTATTTCTGCAGCAAAATTTTTCGTTGCCTACAGTGTTCTTTAAAATGAACATTGCTCTCACTTTACAGCATTTCTGCAAAATGGTGACTACAACGTCATCGTAATCGACTGGCATCGTATATCGATGAAACCCTACGCGTGGGCAAGTTTGCACGTCCTAAAAGTTGCCAAATTCACTGCTCACATGATCGACTTCCTTCAGTCCCAGGGAATGGACATGTCTAACGTGACCATCGTTGGCCATTCCCTTGGTGCTCATATCGCTGGACTTTCATCTTACTACGCGAAAAGTAAAGCGCAGTACATTGTTGGTAAGTATACTAAGATCATTTTCCCAATCAATCTTTACGCATATTTCGATCATATTTCTTCTGTAAATATTCCATTTCTAAAGAATTATTCTGTCATCATCTATGCATACTAAAAATATGGTATCTGTTACAGCATTGGATCCAGCTGGACCCAATTTTTATCTGAATGGTCAGGACTCGAAGGTTACTAAGGCTGATGCGACGTACGTGCAAGTTATCCACACAAGCGAACTCCTTGGCATTAGGAGCCCACTTGGACACTCTGACTTTTATCCCAACGGTGGTATAGTACAGAATGGTTGCCTGGTTGACGTGGGTGGATCGTGCTCCCATGCTCGTTCTTATCATTACTATGCCGAGTCCATAAACAACGACGGTTTTCTGGCTCGAAGTTGCACCGACTTTGCCGATTTCATTAAAGGCAAATGCAGTTCCAATGCACTTGGTCGTATGGGTGGCGTCACACCGAATTACAACGTTAGGGGCCAGTATTTCTTGCGTACAAACTCAAGATCACCGTTTGCGAGAAACAATTCGAATTGATCCGTAGTCGATGCCGGATGTCTTTGCTCAAAATTATGCTTCAATGCCTCCATGTAGTCGAATTGGCAAATTGAAATAAAATGAATTTTGTACAATTTTTATCTATTCAGGACGTGAATATGAGATATGTTTAAGTTGATCAGGTCAGCAACATCCTCTGAATCAGAGGTGTTTTAACCCTTCCGATATGGTGGTCTCTGCAAAATTTGTTCACATAAAGTATTTATAATAAATCGTTTAACTCAATATTAAAACGTAAATAAAACAATTTTATTTCCCTAATTGTCATGTGAAAGTTTCCGTTGCACGTATACTACATATTTTGAAATTTCATCGTTCTGCGATGGACAAATATGGACTATAGTTGTATATAGTTACGAAAGAGGTGAAGGATTCCTCTATAAAGGAAAACATTTTTTATTTATTTAGGATATAAATATACGGTATTCACACATAAAAATAGTCCATCTAAAAAGGATATTTTTTCTAAAATATAAAAAAAAGATGACAATACAATAAACATTGTATTGTAAGGATGTTCCGAGTGGGTGGGTGGTGAAAGATATTTAAAGACAGTTTGGTAAAACAAAAACAAGTGACTACACAGTCTATATTTTAGGTTACTACACCGTTTAAAAAATCTTTGAGGAGTCTGCTCGTTTTCCTCGCGCGTTAGGCTTTTTATTTCGTTTTTGGTGGATAGGCGTTTCTCGTCTTCACCAATTAGATGTTTTTCCCGAAAACACGCCTTCCGACGTCCCCTCCAAGTGCAACCCCCGGTGACGATGTTTGCACCCAGAAAGGTCGCCTACCTGCATCTCGCTTGGTGACCAGGTTTATGACGCGACCATTGCTATTGTAAGTGTCCGTTGATTGAATTTAAAACGCTGTCCTTTAAGCAGCTTAATCTAACTATTTTCCTGCTTCAAAAAAAATGCTAAAGGTTATATCCGCGTCATAAACCTGGTTCCTGTCCCGGACGACTCGGCTGTCAAGCATAAGGGGCACTAAAATCATAAAGTTTGCCTACAGTATATTTATGTTGTTCATCACATATTTATTTTCCTAGACTCATATATATTTTAAGTCGTACAATTTGTATGGTGAGATATAACAGCAACCTGTAAGTTTTATTGTGATTTAAATTAAAATAATGCATAATTGAGTATAAACATTTGCATAGTGTTCAAAACAACGAAATATTTTTTTAATACAATCACGACAGTTTATTTTATACAATATTCTAAACATTGGCATATAACTGTTAATATTAAAATATTTAATCCAGAAAGATTTCCTATTTGATCATTTTTTCCTAATTTCATAACAACAGACATTTTCAATAGTTTGACAAAATTACCAGAATTTGTTAATTTAATTACCTACTCGTATTGTAATTATTGTAAAACACTTCATTAAAATTATTACGCGACCCATCGGGGGAAACATGTCTAACGTAATATATTTAATTAAAATTTGATACGTTTACAGGTAATGTTGCAAATATACCGACTGGTATTGTTTGTGTTGCTTTTATTGAATTAAGCATCGATTATTCTGAGTTCGATACAATTTTATTCAGTGTTTGCCATGATATGAATTAACAGAAAACATCAATATCCTGCACATGATAGCAGAATTAATTTAATACGTCGGTAAACGAAAGTCAGTAATCCGTTTTCATTAAATATCATCATCTTGCAAAAGTTCAACATTTTTGTTATTTTGTTCCTTACCGTATACTTTAATTGTTCAAGGGAAATTTATTAAAAAAAACGGGAAGCCATTTTTGTAGAATTTTTACAATTACAAGCCTAATCATCATAACCAATTGTCATAACAATATCGTGTTTGGTCTCACTTTAACCCTTTGACTACTGTTGGCGCCTATTGGCGTTTAAAACATGTTGGCTTCCTGGTACTATAGGCGTCAATGGGCGCTTGACTTATTTTACTCCGCTGGTACTGTTGGCGCCAATAGTCGTCCGGGTCAAACGCCTGTTTCGTGAATAATTGCCGATTTAAAATTTTATAATTTTGCTCTTATGGTAATGTAAGCCTTTAATGTAATAGAATTCAATATTTCGAATATTTTATTATACTTCGTTCAGAAATGCACGCCTAACGAAAAACTTCGCTGTTCTCGGTGTACGTCGCGACTGAATTCATACCGAACAGTACGGCCGGTGCGTGCCAAAGTCTGCCGTAGTCAAAGGGTTAATCAGGAAAATCTCACCAATATGTCAGTGAAATTTGTATTAAAACAAAATTAAAAATAAGAAAGATTCATCGCTGCATTAGTGTTGTCTCACCGACACGAATGCGATATAGAGTTTTAAAGGAAAGCCGCGCGTGTCACATTGCTCCCGTGCTCGCGCCGATAGGGAACCCCCCAGTAGTGGTGATAAACCGCGAACACTTAACGTATAGATTATAGATTATAGATCCTTTTTCCGAACACTTATCGAGTCTTTACTGTATTGTGAACGCTCCACTCGATTCTCCTGTATTATATTAGCTTTGTTAATAATTGTGACCGCTTAGACAAATGACAGCGTATATCGATACGATTGTGTTGAATACGAGCAATGAGACCTTCTTTCCATCTCCGCACAGTACCTTAATCGCTGCGCTAACATCATCGTTGAAAATACCGTTATCATTTCTAAAGATAACCAACCTACGCGTTTTTTAATTAACTTAATTGCTTTGACTTATATCTTACCCTTTTCTAAGCACAAACATTACAAATGATACGATATATTTATTTTATGAAGAAAACGCAAAAACTCTAGATATTTATCATACATTTTGCTCGAAATATGCCCAGAAACGTGGTTTTTGATTTTTTTTTTAACTAAGTCGCATCTTACCAAAAAATCTGAAAAAAATTGAGGACATCAGTTGTGTTAATACACTGCTGTTGTGAAAAGGAAAAGGTGGTCGCTCGAAAACTTCAATACCAAATATTTATTTTTCAGAATTTTTTTACGTTTCGGATTTTCAACAAAAAAATCTGAAAAAATTCACAAACATAGACAACAGTGTCTAACGCCTTTCAAAATTTTTTCAGAATTTTCTCGTGCAGCTAACAAGGAAAACAGGGTGAACCTCGATAGTCTGAACTTACCCCATAATTACCCTCCCGGTTTAGGTACAGGGCTGAAACTTGGCATACCATGTTTTATTTTGGTATGCTATCAAACGGTATATTGGGAGTCAAAATCGACTCAAGAGCACTTTTGACCATCTTATCTGGCTATACCCTTTTAACAAATATTGGCAGATTTTGAACTACAATATATTTCGTATGGTCAATCTCGTCTAGATCGAGATTATGTGTTCGAGATTGGTACGCACGTTTCAAGATTTTTTCGAGATCGAGATCGATATCGCAGAAATCTCGTGTCGTCTCGTCTCGTGCGCGTCACTATTTATAAGCGGGTTCTTCACTTCATTCCACCATTGTAATTGAAATAAACGTAAAGATGCACGCTTCGATCGGCTTTTTGCTATTCGCCGGTGCCGTATGTAAGTATCACGTTACTCATATCAGTCACTGTTTAAAAATTATGTTGTCTTAACACTGTTTACTTATACATTTTACCTATATTTGCATTCAAATATGAAACTTGATTTTTATCGCTAAAAAGTATTCTTAGAACGGAATTTCTGAGTTTCACATAAAATTCAAAATCAACCGGTTTTAATATTTTCATAATCAAGTAATGTAGAATTTATGATGCATCATTTTGTGGTTCAAATGTTTTTTTAGATTATGAGGAATCGCTGTGACCACATCTCAAATTTGTATAATCCTCTATTATCCCGCCCAAGTTTTTAAATGCTATACGACAAATTCGTTTGCGATTACCAATCAAAGGCAATAACTCAAGAAGACCATTTAAAATTTGAAAATCCAGAGGGGGGTTAAGAATAGTAGTAGTGTATTTCTAATTATATTAATCCTTAAGTGGCCTGCTGGGGCTACTACGGCCTAAGACAACTTTAAACTAATAATTCTTAATATTGTTAATATTACTGTAAACTTCTATATTTCTATATTTGTTATCTCATAAAATAATCGTCGTTTTAACGATAACAAAAATATTGCATATTACACTATAAAATCGAAAGTTCACTTAAGGGTTACAAATAAGAGTCACACATGTTCAAGACAACTTTGAATTTCATAAAAGCTTGTTTTTCGCAAAAAAATAAATAATACGTTTTTTGCACCACTATTTTTCTGATCTATTAAATTACTGTTCGCAGGTGTTCTGGTATCAGCCGCCAACGGAGCTGCCATCTCAAGCAGTCAAGATCTTTATGTGTTAAATGACCAAGATGAACCGGTGAAACTAACGTTAACACCTTCACCCCAAGGGATAACGGGCGTAGATGAGAAGGATCTACCGAATCGTGTCTTCTTTTATTTATACACGAGAGCTACAAGGAATAATCCCGAAACATTGAAAGTTGGCGACGCAGCCAGCGTGAGACGTAGCCATTTCAATTCGAGGAAACCAACGAAAATTGTCACCCATGGATGGCAGAGCTCTGCTCAACACAAAACTTGCACGGCAATTCGCGATGGTATGTTCTTCTATATTTTTGTCTGTTTTTTATTTTTATCTTCTGTTAATTTCTCGCGATCAACATTAACCCTTTGCGCTAGAGTGGCGCCTCTAGGGGGATATATTTAATTTATCAGAGTATTTTAAAATGTAAAATTTAAGTTTCACTTATATTAGAATATAGACAATTAACAGCAGGAATAAAAATAAATAGATTCATAAGCATTTGTAACTTTCTTTTTAAACTAATGGATTCGGTTTTTGAAGGCTTTGCTGAAAAAATAGACTGGGATCAATCGTTTTAGAAATGCTTCGAGTGCAAACGGTTAACACTTTGACAACATGACATTTTACCACAAAAATACAAATTTTCAAATTAAACTGCACCCTTAGATGACGGAACCGGTTATTTGTTAATCCAAAGTATAATTCGAAGATTTATTCTCATTTTTTATTTTTTAATCCAATTTTAATTACATCATTGTACGTGTTTCATAGATCTGGATAAAGATTGACTCGGTTGCCGTCGTTTGGGGATTAATAAATAGTACAGTACATGAATTATGGAATATGCAAAAAAAAAACATTTCAAAGACATGAATACGTGACTAGTTAAACCCCTTCTACTCTTTTGATATTACGAAGCTTAATGTGTCAATGCACAGTTACAAAAACAATAAAAGAAACATACGACCATACATTTTTTATTTTTTATAACTATAATCTTCTATTTCATTTTAACATAACGATGAAAATAGTATCATACAATTTTTCATGGAAGAAGGTTTTAAAATTTACTGCTTTTTTATGATTATTATTTTTGCAAAAGATTGCATAATAAGTTGATTATCATTAACAGTGATTACCTTGAAAATTATGTTTAATAACTATCTTCACTTTTTTCGTTTTATAGCCTTCCTTCAAAATAGCGACTGCAACGTCATCTTAGTCGATTGGAACAGCATATCGAAATTCGAATATGTATGGACAAGCAATCAGGTCGTCAAAGTCGCCAAATTTGTCGCTAGCATGATCAATTTGCTCTATTCGCAAGGAATGAATCCGTCTATGACAACCGTGGTTGGTCATTCACTTGGTGCCCATGTCGCTGGACTTTCATCTTATTACGCGAAGGCTAAAGTGAATTACGCTGTCGGTGAGTACTTATGCGGGGCTAATAGTCGTAGTAATATAAATCATTCTCGTGTTAATAGTTACACGTGATCGTGTGTTCCCCTCGTAATATGATATACCTAGAACCAAAGGGATACAAGTGACAACTTTCTGACATCAATAAAATCAAGTTTGATTTTTAAGTATTTTCAAACAATTCTATACAAAGTCCATCGCAAAGTCCAACAAGCAATATCTCGTTGTTAATGATAAATAGGTGTTAATACTGTAACGTAAGAGATAATAAATCATGAACTTATTTCAGTCATTTATTTAGTAGTTAATTTTTCAAGTCAAGTTTATTGACTTAAAAATTAAAAGAATACCACTTGTTTCCTCTGATTCTAAATTCTAAATGCTTGATGTTAGATGGTTGACCAATTTAGGACTTCGATAGATCATGTTCTCTTAGACTTGAAACCTTAATATATTCCTTGTAGCTTTGGATCCAGCCGGGCCCAACTTCAATGGAAAAGGACAAAATGAAAGGGTTGCTAAGGGCGATGCAGCGTACGTGCTAGTGATCCATACAAGCAAGAATCTCGGTATGAGTAGTCAGATAGGCGATTGCGACTTTTATCCCAACGGTGGCACATTGCAAGTTGGTTGCGGCGTTGACATGGGCGGGTCGTGTTCCCATGGACGCTCTCACGAGTACTTTGCCGAGTCCATAAACAGCAACCGTTTTGTGGCTCGCAAGTGCAACAATTATGATGATTTCAAAAATGGCAAATGTAACTCGAATCCAACCGCTCGTATGGGCGGTGCTGCACCGAACTTCAACGTCAGGGGACAGTATTATTTGGCTACTAACTCGAATCCACCATACGCGAAGAACTAATTGGACAGGTCTTATCATTTCTATGAAATGATTGGAAATGAAGCCATCGACCTGGACTATCGAGATTCTTTAATTGGATTTGTAAATATAAATCATAAATGTATATGTTTAAAGTTAAATAAATATTGAACGAAATACAAACAGCTATTTATGACATATGTTACGCAATGGGTTCGATACAAGCAACTAAAACATATTCTTAAACAATTTTATATCTGATTATATACACTTCTTGTATTATATTTCAATTTCTTTTTTAACCAATACCTATTTATTACTACGTATGAGAAATATACTGATGAAGTTTAAAATCTAATTCCAATTATTTCTCTATTAACCCTTTGCACTGGAGGAATGTTTCGGTACGCACAAATCCAGTCTGCTTTTCCAGTAAAGCTTTTAAAAGCAAACAGTTACAAATGGTTCTCACTGGATTTATTTTAATTTCCTTAAAATAATTTTTATTTTAATTTCAAAACACTATGGTGAGAAACGTCATTTGAGTACAAAAGGTTAATTTACTAAAAATTCTGGGAGCACCTTCCCACATTTTATTCCTTCTTCCTTGGATACAACGAATACAAATAATTAATAAATTCGATTTAGGGATAACAGTTGCGTAGATACTATTTTTAATTATTTGTATTCGCTGCTCGGTAGAACTTCGATTAAATTTTTCCTGCTTGACTGACGGGTTCGCCCAGCCTATTCTCTGTTCACGTTAAGAATAATCTCACGCTTCGACCAGTTTTTGACTGATGTACGCATCCCCCACCACTTCCTACTAACCTGATGCATATGATTAGTCCCGCGCTATCTCTACCGACCACCTACCGTATAACGATACAGCCCAAACAAGAGTTAATTGTCACTGCGTAAAATAAAGGCGTCAGAATAGGAAACAGTGTTGCAAGCGGTAAGACAAAGACAACCGTGTGCGGTTGAGTGGGGGTTCAGAAGTTCTAGGACCTCCTCCGACCTATCCCATGCGCCAAACGAGGTTATTCTTAACGTGAACAGAGTATAGTAATCGTTCGCTAAATGAGCGTTTCGTAAACGAGCTTTAAGAACGCCCCCTGCTTACATGAATTTTTCACACACGCGTACGTACCCTTCTCCACCGCTCGAGCATATGCATACGGTGTTGCGATTGATCCACATATCAAGCGAGTGGTTGTCTGGGAAGGGAGCGCTCATGCCATTGGTTGTCCCGTAAACGAGCTCAAACCGGTTTGGACCCCCGAGCTAGCCCATTTAGCGAACGATTACTGTATAGTCCAAACGTCCCAGGAACAGGGTCCAAGCCTACGCTCGCGCGCCTGAGCCCGCGGGAAGCGCGCGCTGTGATTGGTCAGTATTTTTCCTTAATAATTCAACAACTAAGCCCCATCCGACATTTTCGCAAAGGAAATTGTTGTTCAGAATCGTCTCAGCTACCCCCCCATTTCCGACTCCTACGCTATTTACGGGCTATCCTGTATGTACAAATATATGTAGGAAAAATGGTTCGATTATATTTTAGAATAGTGAGTGGTTTATTTGTAACATAGAACACCTCATTAATAATTAATGTATTTCGAAACATAAAGGCGACTGGACTTGGCAATCGAATAATACCTCGATCTCGTTACTATATACATATATATTTATATAATATATTTCCTTCTTCATTTTCACTTTTGACATTTTATGTTATTATCATCTGGTCACGATTCACCTTTGAGTCATTTCGTATAAAATGGTATTACAACATTGAAAATACAATATAACATATAAATCTATTTATATTGTATATGAAAAATTCATTTACAAAGATAAAAATGCAGTACAAAAAAAAATGATTAATTTGTAAAATATTTCGAATTCCGTGTGGAGTATAGAATTTTTGGAATGTAAAGTGGTACTTATTCGCATAGCAAATTTTTATTTTATTTTTATTCCTATGTTTGAACAAAATTTAATGCAATTTCATTCCTTTTATTAAAATCACCACAGTGATGTATCAATTACTCGCCTTTGCGATTGACACGGGAAGATTCAAAGCATTTGAAGATTTTTGAGTTTCGTCGATGGTTCGTTTGAAAAGAGAGCACAAAAGGATCTTCTTCGGGTGAACAGGAGCGCAGACTGACAATGAACACACCTGTAACACTAATACGTAGTGAAACATTATCCAGCTGTGTGATGTCCCAAAGAGGAATACATCTGATGCTGTTTCAAAATAAAAAAAAAAAAAGAAGAAATGTTCGGACAACAGAGTCTTTTGGCGGCTCTGTGCGTCAAGAAAAAAGAATTTTCTCAGGTCTACCTTCCGGAAAGGGCTTTTCTCAAAGCTTATGAAACACATTTTTACACCATTCTTCTAGTTTTGTATAATTTAACGCTGCAGTTAAAATTGAATAACGATGGTAAATAATAATATAATTTGTAATCGTAAAACAATACGTCTACGAACATTTTTATAATAATACACTATTAAGGAAATTTAATTATATGTCTGAAAGAAGTTACTTTTTATTTCAAGTAAAGTAAAACTTTTGTAAGTGACTATACATACAAGATCTCACGTAATTTATAAAAATAAAAATTTATCAAGTTACAAATTTGATTTACTTCATTGACGTATCGATAAGTTTCAAGTACACAGGATGTATTACATAATTATCGCCAAAATTTTTCCGACACTTTTGATAATCAGTCAAAACATTTTGACAGATTTTAACAAAGTGATTTGAACAAATCTCAATTGTTCAAATAAAATTGTTACGTCGTATTTCATCGATAAAAGCAAATGTAGTAATAATCGTGTCGGAGTACTTGGTACCTAGAAAGTTCCAAACCGGAATAGCTTCGTTTAAAGTAATCTAAACGCACTTTATATAGCGTCAAGTGTCCCAAACCGGAATCATTTCACCTGAGACAATTTTACATTGTGTTTTGAAGCACTTTCGTTCCTGGCAATTTTATTTGAAAGTGTATCAAACAACAGTACACCTGATTTTGATACATGGAAGGTTTAATATAATTTGATGACATGAAAATTCCATAAGATAGCACTTTTGAAACTTAAGGTTTAATGAAAATGACACCAAAGACAATTTGTTAATAATTTTTACTAATATCCTAAAATGGTTATAGACCTTTCAATGTATTATAAGATAATTATACAGCTGCGTTTGGTTTGGTATTCTAAATTCTTATACCATCTTTAAATTTCTTAAGCAGCTGTCTTTATAATTTCAGCCCCCATCCTTCATAACAACATGACAAAGATTTTTGAAACTTAAGTAGATAGTCCGTATTCGGTTCAGCCACTTTACTGCGGAAAACCTATAGTTTCTGAGTTTGTTGTTTTAATAATTTTTAAGCACCTGATTTAATAAAATTGGTAAAATAACCCTCAATATTTTAGCAAAACAAACGAATAATTCTGCATTTGATGTTGTAACAAAATAATAAATAGAAGAAGTATTCAATGCATTTCCTTTCATTTATTATCATGTACTTACTCGAAAATATTAGAAGTAAAGAACGTGCGAACAAGTTCAGATTATTGATGTAGATACAGCTTAACAGTTCAAATAATCTTTCTGTAGATAAAAGCTGCGCCATTCACATGGTATCAGTTAAAGACAACCACGTATACAGAGTAAAACACCGGGTAATCGATTTGAGTTTAATCAAAATTGCATATCGATCAAATCGCCTGTTCAATTTCTGTGTGGCCACTTTGTCAGAGTACAATTATTATTGTTTTCTGTTTCAAAAGTGTCAATCGCTGGAAACTGGTACTTCAATTATTATTGATCAACTCGAGCACAATTGAACGTCAGCAAGTTAAACTTCTTATAAAGAATGATGATCAAGTAATCTGTTGGTTCTTCGATACTTCAAAATCAACTCCTGAACGAAACAGTAATTTTTCACATATAGGCATCGTTTATTTAAACTCATATTATGTAATTAGTTAAGAGAGTGTCTATTATTTTCTGTAATGGCTAATGACCTGGAACAGTATTTTCGTATAGACAAATTGAAACTTCAACACGATCCCAAACAGGGTGCTTTTAATTGAAGTATTTTGCTGTGTATTTCGTAGTTACAAATTTTTTTCTTTATTACCATCTACTTACGTTCATATTTACAGAGGTAATACTTATTAATAAAGTAATCTTTCGACACTTAATTATTCACACTGTTAAAATTCTTTGCTTACATATTTAAAAATACTCGTTTTAGGTACTTGAAATTAAGGAGATAGAAACAAGATATATTGTTAAAATAATAGATAATATACCTTTGAAATAAAATTATCAACTAATTAATAAATATAAAACAATTCCTACGTCACCAACAAAAAAGCCATTAATATAAACCATACAAAATTTCGATTGTTAGGTAATAACAATTTTTAAACGCAAGACCTTTATATATCGGACGAAAGAATATTAAAAATATACTTAAACATTTTTAAAACGTACTTAAATTGTTAGACCTTTTCCATGGTCTTCTGTCCAAGCGTTAATAGAAACACAGGTACGTAACACCGTTAACAACAACATAATGAACATATTTTTCCTGGTCACCCTTCGAGGTATATTGAATAACCACTGTTTAGTTTTTAATACCCTTACGGAAATTTCGTAGCCGCTTCTGACCGTAAGAAACCAATATTTTTTCTAAGTTTCATTGTTGGCTAATATTTCATTTCAATTTCTTAAATTCATCACTTTTTCATTATACAGTTATGGGTAATAACTCGGTACTTTCAGCAGATGTTTCAATTGCTTGATGAATTTTAAGTGTATTTTCATACGAAATTTTTTTTAATAAGAACAACAATGATTAAAAATTTTGTTCGATAACTCTTTCATAGCAGATTTATAGGAATGACACACGTTCTGTAAAGAAAAAAGATAGTTGTGCTTAAAGAATTTAAAATATTGTGAATGGCATCTATTAAATATTTTCTATAGAAAATGTAAAAGCGATAATGTTTTATCATAATTAGAGCAATTAGTTGTATGCTTAAAGGTGCCTTTTCCGGGACACCAATAGTAATGAAATGGTTAACAGTATAAACAATAAAAACTATGGAATTTAATGTAATTTCCAAAGCTTTTACAGATGTTTCAGAAATAGATATGAAAATTGATATTGCGAAAAAGGAAGCAAAGATTGTTACAATACTGTTCTTATAAATCATGTTTCATGCGTTAGAATAGAAAATTCTTTGATGCAAATAAATGTTCATAATTGAACGGTACTTAATTGTACACGATAAAATGATGAGCGTTTTGTTTATCAATCTTTCTGGACGATTCGATCCTTTCATTGAGCATCAATTAGTCATAAAATTATCGAAATTAGTGACAGCAGCCCGGTCGTTTCGGAATTTTCCGCTTAGTTGGCCGGGTACGTTTGTTTCATGACACATTTCACCGGTTTTACGCGTGAATCGCATAAAATAATTGCTAAATGAATCGCGGCCCTGTTTTTCCCGGCGTACTTATTAAGCAAACGTTTCGATTAACACGGTGATTAATTACCAAGGTCACCGGTTGATGATGATATGCATCATATTTACAATGTTGGCCACGTAGCGACCAGGAAACAAGCGAAATTTTAAACGATCATCGAAAACAATTTAAAGCTCGTATCGAGCGTAATATCTCCGATAACGTGGTTCATTATGCTTCGGTCAGAAGTAGTACGTCAGTAATTAATTGAAAGTGTTAATCGAATGAATCGAAATTCGGAATGTGCTGGCCCGTTTAATTGAACCATTCATCGCGTGCGATACGTGGCTCGTGAAATATTTTTGCCTGTATTCCTTTCCCAATCGTAATATTTGCACTTTATGCCCGGAGGATGACTGTTTTCATGAGGAAACTTTTCTGATCTGCTTAGAAAAGGATTGAATTTAAAATTAATACTTGACGAATGAATAACAGCAGCGCTAATTTAATTATATACATATTTCATTCAAATGGAAATAGAATAAAAAAAAAAAAACAACGAACAACTCGATTGAATATTTCTGCCATTGTATCTACGGATACGACTGAAATAAAATTAAAATATTCAAATACTTAGCGAACTTTTATTATAAAATCGTTTCAAATTCCTATGCAATGGATACTTAACGTCAATGTACGTTTTGAAATCTTTAAACATTAAAACTTCGACTCACATTGGTTTCTTACAAAAAGCTTAAACAATTTGCGTAATTCTTACTGGGCCAATTCTTCAATGAAAAGTAGCACTAGTAAATAATAGCATTTAATGAGTTACTATTAATGATAAATGCTCTGTTCGGTGGAAATCATAAACCGACAATGCTAATTGTAAATTTAAGATTTAAGGAATTTGCTTAAAAGTATGTTCCAATGGTTAATTGTTTATAAAAAATAATATATATACTAGCAAACCACATGCAACAAACTTTAAACATTAACTATCTCTTAACTAATTATCAAGTTGTTCGCAATAGAATTACTTTTTGAAATCGATGAAATGTTAACACGTTGACTGCCACAGTGAAAACGGACGTGGGTAGTCAGACACGCTGAAATCCTAATTATAAACAATATAATCAACTAATTTTCAAATTTAACTTTTCAATTCGATAGGTAGCACTATTAGCTTAATGTTAACGCCATCCGTGGTTTATTTTATAATTTCTGTTGGTAATTATTTGATTGTAAAAAATTTCGGGTGCCGGTCACCGGTGACCCCCGTGGCAGCCAACGTGTTAAACTGTAATAAGAATCTGATAGTTAATCGGTTAAGTTGAAGTAGTTCTACTGATATGTAGATAAACAATAATTATCCGAAAAAAGAAAACAGTACTATTGGGTCAATTTTGCTCCTCACGGTATGTGTACAAGGAACCAGGTGTCCAGATAAGATTACGCCATTAAGGGAGCCGTCCAAAGAAATCGTATGACAGATAATGGGACATTGGGCAACTAAAAAGGGATAATTTCAGATCGTAAATACGTAACCCGAGCTACCTTGATCAGCCACTTACGTTTAATTGGTTCTTACGGCGACCATCTTAATTGACCGTCTGACTATTATCGGATAGGATTACATCGTGTATTTGCACCCTGCATTATGGTTTCTCGTGCGTAAGCAAACGAATAGTTTTCCGTTCAAAGGTTATTAACGCGTTGGCTGCCACGGGGGTCACCGGTGACCGGCACCCGAAATTTTTTACAATCAAATAATTACCAACAGAAATGATAAAATAAACCACGGATAGCGTTATCATTAAGCGAATAATGCTAGCTATCGATTTGAAAGGTTAAATTTGAAAATTAGTTGATTATATTCTTAATAATTAGGATTTCAACGTGTCTGACTACACACGTCCGTTTTCACTGTGGCAGTCGACGTGTTGAAACACACTGTCTGACCAACACGGATTCATCTACTTGGCAAATAAGTCAACTTTCGAACAACGGATGTCAAGTTAAATCGGGTTCCAGGTTTACGATATGTATTCAAAGATGCTTCCATCCCAATTAAACGCTTATTAACAAAAGACATGTATGTGTTACAATTTAAGAAATTAATAGTTCAAAGAGCAAAGTTAAAAAATAAGTACATCACAGGAGTGGAAAATTTTAGACGGCTATTTCAAAATTGACAATATTTATCGAAATGCTTTAAATTGGACTTTATTATTATATTTATGCTAAGAATGAAATGCATGTGTCAGAAAATTTATTACGTCTACGATTAATGGATAAATCTATTGGAAACTATTAAAAGTTTTCATATTTTGATAATATTTAAATGTGTACAAAATTAACATTATGATGTTTGTATACAAGTATCTAAAGTTGAATTTATAGAGCATACAATAAAATTGTTCCAACTATCTTAGAATAGGTAAACCTTTGGATATTTTGACACGGAATAGACACTAATAATAATAATAAATAATATCGAGTACTCGAAACTTTTGTATGCTAAAAATTAATGGGACTATTTATAATTCGTAGCCGTTTGAAATTTGTACGGACAACTTCTGAAACTCATGCAAAATCCGATGGATTACCCGGGACCATTACTGCTAATTTTGAGTAACTGAGTTAATTTTCGGGTGCCTAAAACTTTCAAACACTTCACGTAATTCGAGGAAACTCTATGTAATGAAATTTTCAAACATTTAATCCGTTTCAGGTATCCTACATTTTCTCCCTACCCCACCAAAATATGCATTCTTTTTTCCTTTCATCTTCCATTACTCAAATGGGATAATACGAAAACTTGGTTTTCTTTATTTTCCGATCTTTAATCCAGATTATTTTTCAATCTTTATTGATATATTTCTCCATCACATAACAGATAAACCTTAGATTATTAAATGTACTACGTTATTATTTGTATATAATGTTAAGTTACGTATGAAATGGTCCGTGACATGAAAATATTACAAAATAGCACTTAGAAAATATCGATTTAAAATAAGGATTTATAAAAATAAATGTGTAAGCATTTCATTAATATTCTTAATATAAAGTCGCTGCTACTTCGTTGAAACAAGCAATGAATATCTAGTCGCGTATATTTTAAAATAAGAATTCTATATTGTTTGTTGGGTTATCGAAAAGGTAGTACTATTCGTTGTCCGTCTAAAATACTAGCCATTCTTCAACAAAAGGATTGAGTAAACATGGTACGATTTTCAAAATCGATTACTGTTCCCTAGCAATCAACTATTATAAAAATTCATGCGATCATGTTGACCACATTTTAAGCTTCAAATTGACGTACCGCAGGTAACATTTGCGATATTTTTATGTGACCAAATCAAATTATACTTTTTATGTTCGAAATCAACCAATAAATCTGAAGTTCTAAAAAAATGATAAATTGCTTTAAAATTTTTTAATTATAAATAGTTTTAATCAACAGCTGTACCTGCTCGAAAGAAATTGTTAATTACTATAAAAGACTTGATAATAAGCATTCACATTTTTTATTTTCACTTTATTGGTATCGATAATTATTTTATTGAATTATATAATAGCAAAATATCTGGCACTGATTAGATCTTTTTCAATGGGTCATATATTTGCTCACATATTTTTAAATTTTAATAAAGGACCACTGTTATGCTTTCATGCACATTAATCATTGTTCGCATTGTGTATTATACAATCGATGAGACATAATCATTCGATACAAATAAATGTTAATTTGATGTGCACAAACATACGGATCTCTGTATCCAAACGATTGTAACATCCATATAATGTTGAAAATTTGAAAGAAAGAGGAAAATTAATAACGAAACTAAACAAATCATAAACACTTAACACATTATACAAAATTAATATTTGACTGTTTACACATTATAAAATAACTATTTTTTATTTCCATCCATCTTGAGGTATCGCAAATTTTTAAAGATATCTAATCATCAATCGATGAGATCTCATTATCAAAGCTCATTGTATTAACGAAACACCGATATGGAATATTACCGTCAAAGTACCGATCAAATCTTTTAATTCAAGACGCATCGAACGATTAGTCTTTGAAAATCTAAATATCTGATCATCAACCTCAAAATCTCTACAACCAGTTTTATAATTTTATAAGATATCGCAACCTTTCTAACAAATGCTGTCAAGCAATACTCTGAGATTGGTGCTCATCTATATGGATAAACATAAATTTACTTTATAATAAAGCGAATGCGTAAATTGTAAACCCAAGTTATTTTATAAGGGCGGTGCTATATAACCACGGAGTCCCTTGCGGTTGCCCAGCATGCTCATGCCTCCTAATGTTTGCGCACACCGCTATGTATGTATATGAAGTCGATGAAAAATTTCTCGTATTTCTAATATTTGTATTTATCAGCGAGAGGGACCATAGATTATCGACATAACATAAGAGAAAAAGACAGAAGCTCGACTAACGCAAAATTTCGAGTCACGATTGTTCGATTATCTTTTATACTTTTATATAGTTAGGGCTCGAAATGTTTTGTCTCTGAAAGGCAAAATCCTCAGCTGAACATAAGGATAACGAACACGGAGGGCAGATCGTTAATAAACCTCGAAGAACGTTCATTAATCATCGGCTATCTCGTAGTGGAGGTTGTCCGTGTAAACATGGCGCAGATATTTGGCAAAACGCGGTTAACTTTGACTGACTAGACGGCATTCTCGGAAAGAACTCCGGGATAAAGGATGAAAATAAAAGACCACAGACGAAGAATTGGGGGGGGGGGGGGGGGGGGAGTGCTATGTCCTTAATTCAAATATTGACCGTTCATTTATCAAACGACTAATTAGCTTCGCCTTCCTTGTTCCCGGATTTCGTTTCCGTGTTGTTAGCCCTGCCTCCCGGCCCTCCACCTATCGCGATCAATGCTTCGAGTTTGACACTCCTTTATTTATCAGTCGTCTGATCTTGCTGCGTTTACGTGACGATAAGCAGAACTCTTTGTCTCACGGGTACATTTGATATGGAGGGAGGGAGCTGGATTAAAGGAAGAAAAAAGAATGGGGAGGATGTGTGAAAACGTTCGCGCCGACACCGCCCATTTAACGCCGTTATTAATTAGCGTTCGTCGATGGATTTTAATTAGCACATGGAGGAATTCTGCTTCCACCTTGATGGGACAGAAAATTCTTCGAGGTGGATAGTAGAATTCGTTCAATGATCTTGGATGCTTGTGTTAATTAACACGTTCATTGTTCCAATCAGTAGTTAATGTAACTCATTTTTACCATGGATCTCATTTGAGAAATTAAATGATTAGTGAAATGTTAGAAAAGTCGAAATAAATAAATGCCTGAAGTAGGCCATGTGTTTCTTCTTGGTACGTTTTCACTTCTTAAAGAGGTTTGGCCAAAGGGCTTGGTTAAAATAGGAACCGCGAAATTAATTTTATAAGGATATAAAAGAGTCATCAATTAATGCTGAAATAATTGATTAACTGTATATTACCAGAATCACTAACAACATAAAAAAAAAGGTACTTAAAACTTTAAATGCATTTAAAACAGTTATAACCTTTTCCCAATCCGAAAAAAAAATTTAACATGAAAACGTATAGTAACATTTAATGGCAAAGGTGGTAATAGTGAAAATGTATAAAATGATTGAGATATTAATTTGAAGTTTTAACCACCTATAAAAAAAAAGTATTTCCTGAAGACTGGTATTGCAATCAAGAAAAACTATTAAACATTCTTTTGTTTATTTGCAGAAATGTTTAAATTGTCTTATAAATTCAATCCTCCATTTTCCAATGACAGCAACGTGAAAAATTTTTAACTAATAACATTCATTCTTGCACCAGCCGTGGTGATAATTCTTTGAAACAATAAAGCTTTAAAATGTACTTCAGACGAGTTAATTATTCATATATTAATTACCATCATTGAACATATAAGATACTGAACAATGCAGTAGAAACTTTTTTATTAAATTTATGCCTTCCGAGGAGAAATATTTCTAAAGAAAATTCTGTTTGTCACATGATGTTGTCTGAATCTTAACTGTTTCGTATACAGATCCTGGAAAATAAATTCTGACGTACAAAAAAATATCACGAATACATTAAAAATATATATTTAAGTTTCTAAGTTCCAAAAGATATCATTCGGAATTATATTTGCAAATACCTCAGTTCCTAAAAATATAGTAGATATAGCATATAATAATTCCATTCGGAATGGAATGATAAATACGGGTCAACGTAGGACCTCTGGGATTTAGAACACATCATATACTACGCCAGCGATAGACTTTCTATCACCTTCCTGGTTCGAATAAGAATCGTCTAATATGAAAATCGAGCCACAACCGTTGAAACATCCGATGAGCGTCGATCGTCCTTACAGTAAACCAATAAACGTCACCTATCCGCCTACAATTCAGATCAACCGCAAAATCGATTATCCGTCTCGCAGACGCGCTTAACAAATATGGCCGACTACGAACCTGCAGGCCCAACCAACGTGCGTCCGTCGTTGCACTTCGTATACGTTACGGTCTACGGTGTGTCCACGTGTACACACACACACATACACTCACAGATAAACCTCACACAAACAGATCGGTATTCTCTACCACCTCGTGCCACCGGGAGGACCGTATCCACGAAGACGAACACCGTGGACAGGTAAGGAAGTAAATGAAAAAATCGCCGCGAGTATCGCGAGACGAGGCACGATCGACGCCGTATGAGGTTGATGCGGCTACGACTGGCTGGTGATGCAACATAAATTAAACTGCATAGCTAGCCTGCACACCCCAATCAGCCCCGTGTCCCATGGCCATCGTGCACAGTATTATCGGACAGTTGTGTTTGCGTGGCTGTGCGTGGGTGGGATCCAACACGGCACGCGTACTGCTCTCTCGGGCTGATGCGTGTGCAAAAATTGGCATTGCGCGAGGGTTACAGTTCGCTCGACCGACCGAGCCCCGCAGTTTCCCAAAAATACCATCCCTTTCTCTCTCTTCTGTTTCATGATTATCCGTCACCCCTTCCCTCTTGTCCATGGCTGCCTTCACCCGTTGCTCTCTCGCGTCACGCCAACGCCGTTCACCTGATAACGCGCTCGCGACCTTTTCTTCCCTTTTTTTTGGGGGGGTTGATTTTTTCCGGGCTTTTTTGCACGCTTCTAGTCTTTACGCCGATCGCACTTTTTTAAATTATGCGCATTTTACGGCTTGGGACCACGGGGAGGAGATAACGACGGAAAATCGGCCGACGCGATTG
Source organism: Stelis phaeoptera (assembly GCA_943735885.1). Taxonomy (NCBI): domain Eukaryota; kingdom Metazoa; phylum Arthropoda; class Insecta; order Hymenoptera; family Megachilidae; genus Stelis; species Stelis phaeoptera. Next base: position 2,774,659 of record OX030939.1, on the reverse strand, counting down.
CGTTTAGTCCGATGAAAACCGCTTACGTATACCGTCGGTCAAAATGGTAAGGACATATTATTTTTGAAGAAAATTGACAGTAAGTGATTGATAATTGTCCAAATACATTTGTTGTTAGTGTATGATATAAAAATGATTTTAGTTAATTGAAAAGTGTTAAGTCGAACTTGGATCTATCATTTTGCTACAGTTTTGGTACTTCAGTGTTTATCTTCGGCCGCTTTAGAATTATATAAACGTTTTATTTTATGGTTTAGTATGAAAGAGCCTAGATTGTAAATTTTAGATACGAAAACACGAAAAGAATGTTATCATTGTTTTTATTGTTCCCTCTCTATACAGTCATACGTCTCATAACATTTTGGACCACTACAGACAACTTATATTATATTATATGGTTGCGATCCCATGAAATTATGGATTTGAAGAGTCTTTATTGTTTTGAATAAAATATGATATAATCTAGAATGTAGCAGGTTATACCATCCGAGTTTCTACAAGCGCATATGACGATTCCAAAGATTTATAAAAAGTTTCCAGTAATAATACAGACTAACGTAAAATATCATATCACAACAGTCGTTTTGTAAAAATTATGGGAAATACATAAATATACATTTAATCGTATATATTTTTTTAAGAAACACAAACACTAACAACAAAAATGAATATGTTCGACAAAAATGTAAATTTTGTGTATATCATTGCGTAAACCTGTCGATTTTTCAAACTTTATTGTATTTTATAAGTTACAGAAAAATTATTAGACGATCATTACTTTATTATTTGAATAGCGTATTATTCTTCTAAAAGAAAAAAAAAGGATAAATAATTTAAATATCTCAGACAATATCACAGCAATTCATACAATCGTCGACAAAATCAAGCGAGAACGCAAGACTGCGGATACCGAAAGCTTCGGCGCAGGTGTTCGAAAATATTTCAACGCCAGGATAGAACATCTCCATCACGCGGCGGCCTTTAATAAATCCTTGCCGACCAGGCGAAAGAAAATCAGGCTGCTGCGGTGGTCCCAGGTTCGCTGGCCAATATTTCCTAAATATCACGTGGATGGCCGGCAATCACGGAGGCCAGATTGGATACGCGACCAAGCAAATTTCGACGCGGAGAGACCGCGTCGCGGCGTCGCTGGAGAATTCGAAAACGGGGTGAAGTGGGAAGGCGGCGAGCAGAAGTGGCGCCCAGGAATTTCAATTTTCGCGGGCTGGCAACAGCTGATGAAAAAGTCGTGACCGAGCTCCATCGCAATAGAATATTACCGATCTCCGTGAGACCCCATCCAGCCAATAACAGGTCGACAACTGGTTTCTGGATATCGTGAAGACCGATTGGCCGATGCATGAAATTGCATTTAATATTGTTGCTGGTGGATCAAAGTCGGATAGGGAAACACAAAATGTGGAGGTAGAAACAAACAAGACGAACAAGAAAGAATCATGAACGGTGGAAAGAATGAGACTACAGAAGGCACGGAAAGAGATGGAACACCGTTGGTTCTTTTTTAATTGAAAACTCAAGTGCCCTCGCGATCTTAATTAAAGGTTGGAAATTTTCAGCTCGATCGATTGGATAAACGAGAAAGACTGGACCCTATCGGCTGCTCGGCACTCCACCAATAGTCACTCGCGTAGCGTGCACTTTACACGGCTATTTTTCCTCCCTCTTTTTCTTTCTCTAGTCGCCGTATCGCTTTCCACCTTACTCCCATACCCGTCGTCGTATTTCTCTCTTTTATCACTATTTCTGCTCGATTTCTCGTCCTACTCTTCGATAATGGTGCACGCGCGTACCTGGCGTCGCTTGATCGTATAGCCTGGCTGAGCGAAGTTTAACTTTATGAGCTAACGATCATCAAAATGGCCGGAACGAATGCAACACTACTTTCCGGTTCGAGGTTTCAATTTACAAGAAGAATAAACCACCTTTGGGATCCCAATTTGGCTCAAACTTTTGGCAAATATAGGAATATTCAAAATGAACAATTCTGCGAAAAAATTCAAGAAATTCCTTAATATTTAATTAACAATTTAAGTGATGTCGAGTACAGAATTTATTGAAAAGGTAAAGAAGACCATAGGTCTTATTACTATCGATATTAAGCTTTCCAGAGGTGCTTCTTGTGCACCGTTAATTTAGCTGGTTGGAAATATGACAGCAATCGTGCCTGGATACTCTTCCTGGCTAATTTGTGCGAAACACGAGCTAACCGACCTGAGTATCGGCTACACTCCCAGGAAAATTTTGGCATTGATTACGTCGACAGGCTCTTTGTCACGGTGTTTAGATAATAGATGAATCATTGTATTGTATTGTAATGGCTTTTCACAGGCATTTCCAATATCACGTGATACACGTCGGCAGCCTGTTCATATTATGCGATGCATAAAGCGGAAAATCGTTGGTGATCGTAGGGAATATTTTCGTTAATTTCGTTCGCCATGAAAGCTTGACGCCAATTTCCTCGCTGGATGGAACATTTGATGGACATTTTGTAAGAAAGTAGCATAAAACGATTGAAAAAAATTATGAACACGATGAAGATATTGCATACGATAGAAAGAATAATGTAACTTATTGTTGATTGTCTTTTTAAGAGGTCGCTGTAGAATAATAACATAAAGATTAGGAACTTTATACATACACTGAGTGGTAGTTTTTTGACAAATACATAACATTTGATACTATACATTATATGGCAAGCGCTGTCGTAACTACGATTTTTGTCTATAATGAACGAAGTCCCTGTATTTTAGAATAAAATATCAAATGTCCATTACTAGTTAGCTTTAATACAGATTTCATTCATAATCTCAAAGAATACATGTTATACAAAAGCATTCTAATAATTTTTATTTGGACAAAAGGTGGCAGACCCATTCCGACAATCGGGCCAGAATCCAATAAATTCAAGACAACGCTGGAACATAAACTGTGATATTCATAAAATAACGAAAAACAATAGAGAGTCAAAATGATTTGTTCCAATCATCATGAGCTTCATTGGTTAACTACAATTGCAATCATTCTTATATCCCTTAATTTTTAATTTTAATCTATGTAACCTCAGTTGGCTTCCGTTTAAACTTTTGCAACAATATCTCACTTCCACCGAACAGTATTTATAAATTTCACGAGGGACTTAAATAACATTTTGATGCGCCATTTGCAGTCAAAAATTGTTATTTTTTGGCACTACCTATTTACTTCAGATAAACATTTACAGTATTGATATCTATAGCATTTTAATTAAATACTTATTTACTTCATTACCTATATTATTCAAGTCAACACTGTGCACATCGTTATACGCCTGCAGACTGCAACCCGTGCAACGATCCTCCGTGGAAAGAATCACCCATCGGGCGTAGTGTTAAAAATCTTCGGCAAAAAATATCGTTTCTTACGACCGCTAATTTTTACTACTTTTTTCTAATTATTTTCAATTTTTTCATTTTTCAATTTTTTTAACTCGTCAGGTTTTTCCGTTTTTTAAGGAACAAAATTTCGTTCGTCGCTCGGTGTTTGTTCGCATTTCGCATTCATCGATTTCGTTAGAAATCCTCTTTGCCGACGTCCCCATTCCTGAATTTCTTTTCAGTTCATGCGCATGTATCCTATATCGATTAGTTCGTACAGCAGCTCAGAGATGGCACTAGCTATCTGCTTAAATAGCGGTCAAAATGTTGTCCACTATTCGCGTACGAATTAACGCTGCTGCAAATCTTTTGACCGTCTTTACAACATTTCGCGATGCTATTTAACCATAAATTATACCTTTCTAACGTTAAGATAATCACAAATATGAATTTACTTATTGAAAAATGTGTGATTGATTTTGTATAATACGATTAATAGGATTTTTGAAGAAATAATCCTTATTTTGTATTAATACGTTGACTGCTCCCAGTGAACACAGACGTATATAGTCAGACACAATGAAATCCTAATTATTATTAAGAATGCAGTCGAGTAATTTTCGAATTGAATCTTTCAATTTGATAGCTTGCATCATTAGCTTAATATTAACGCTATCCAAGGTTTATTTCTTCGTTTATTTGATAAATTCTTCGATTATAAAAAATGTCGTGCTGTGTTAACCAACGTGTTAAAGAACGATTAATTAAACAGTTTAATTCGACACTTTTTATACATTTTCAGAAGTAGGATTTTGTAGTAATGTTTCAGGTACTTTACGAAATAATTATGCTAATAATTTGAAAGTTTAACACTAAACGTACCAAGCGGGGTCGAACGACCCCTTTCAAGATTTCAAATGTATGAAGGAAAAAGCAATCATATGTAAAAAGTGTGTAATCAATTTGATTATATTATTTATAAAAGTAAAAAAATATGTTTGATTATTTTATTGGAAATCGGAAGTTATATTGCGAATTATTTCCTTTAATAAATTAAAAATTTCTTTCTAAAAATCAACGTTTATTTCATAAGGGGTCAAAATACCCCATATTGTAAGAATAGGTTAATTTTGAGAGGTGTTTCAAACTTAATTGATGAGATTCAATCATTTCAGATTAATATTACAATATTTTCGACAAACATTCTAAACATTCCTTTAAGAACATTTTGTTGAAACCTTTTTTAGAAATACTAGGATTTCTGTTTGTTATATACTGATGCCATCTAAAATTTGTTTATACTCGGTCTTATTACACTCATCAATACTTTATCTCTTTATAAAGTAGTATAACTTTGAAGAAACGTATCACATTCATATCTGAAAATTTATTTAAGTTCCTTATATCCTAGTTACTTGTTACAATACTCGGAAGTAATACATTATTTATTTATGATAAATTGATTTTGAAATTAGGGATGAATCGATACTTAATAAATACCAAATAAATAATACGAAATAATGTGTAAAAGAGATTTGAGAAGATTATTTCCAAAATTATGTATAATCAAGAAAAGATCACATTTTTAACAAAATAATAGATAATTTTGCAACAACTTGTATTCAATAATACGTAGGTATTAAAATGAACATCGAGGACCACGTTGAAATAGAAAACAGCGAAAAGGTGAAACAACATAAGTGAGGAAACGACACGAAATGCAATCGTTATTTATTTAGCGTCAAGTGCGACTCGACTGTTATAATATATGCTAATTGAATCAATCGAGAGACCATTAACTTCTACTTCATAATTAAAGCACCGTTATGAAGTGAAATTTGTTATTGACCATCCAATAAAATAATTCGCTTTCCTCTCGTCGTATAGTTAATATACATACATGAGGATCCATAATCCCATAATTCTGAACCGCTGTATGACGTTACGATTTTCAATTGTCGCTAAATAATTCAGAATATTTTGAACGACGTTACAGTCACACTAGGAATTGGAAGCAACGAATTGAGACATAAGATTAAAAGAATCTTACCAAAGAAGAAATATGGCTATCCTCAAAAAAAAAAATGGGAGGCACTGTAAAATCTGAGAAGGTACGTTTTTATGAGGACCTTCATCTCATAGAATAAATTTCTGTTGAAGTATAATTTCATCTTGAACAAATAACAAAATAATTATATCTGGCAGAAGAAACGTTACAAATTTGAAATGTCACAAGAAATCATTTGAAATTTTCTTCATGCCGAAGTAAGTACGAAATGTAAGATGCAATATTATTCAATTTTCTGGAAATATAGTGGTTGAGGGCGAAGGAAACGTTGAAATGTACTAAAGAACGAAAAACAGATTTTGTAAAACTGTAATATAGGGTACATAAAACAGTAATTGACAACGTATCAATGAATCACCATTATCTAAAGGAACGTCAATAATAAAATTAAATATCATTACATGTTTGCAAATGGAGTATATAATTACGCTTTTAATATCCCATATTTTTAGTTTGAGTGTACTAAACAAATAAATATAATTCGATCATGTATGGTAGTTTTGAAAAATTACAGTAATAATAGAATATTATTTTTATAAAAATTTAAGAAAAAATAAAATTAATTATAATTTTTACAATTTTTTCATTGTTATAGGATAAATAAACTCTTAAGTATTAACCTCAAACGTTCATAAATTCAATACTCGGGTTAATAATCTTAAATTATAGATAATAGAAACAACAAAACACCGTGAAAATAATGTACAAGGTGTATTAAAAATACAAATACCATAATATACACATATATGAAAAAGATCAAGAGTTAATTGTGACACTACCATGTCCAATCTTTTATATTAGTAAGTCATGGTAATTAAGAATTAATACGATTCGGTATTTCGAGCGTAAAAAAAAAATGAGACGTTTAATTTTCTTCGTTTCTTGCGATTCTGCTCCATCGAGGGCCGTTGGAAACGTTCCACGACTACGCATTTTCTGCTCGTTCGCCACTGTGACCGCTGTAAAATACCGTTTACCAGTTACGTCGTTCCGGAAAACTCTGAATACGACCATCCTCTTTTTAGAATCCACATACTTCGCCATAAACCGAATCGTGGCACGCCTGATGTGAGATAACCGTGCACGCGTCTGGGTCGAGCCGTGTCGTGTGTTCGTTTTTACGATCTTTCGAGTTTTACTAGCGTATTTAACGAAAACGTATCTAATCCGGGCTTCTTCCACTCTTTTTGTTTGAAGGATAACAATAGAAGATCTTATCGATCACGCTTGAACGGTAGATGAATATTTCAGCTTCGCTTTGAAATAACTTTAATCACGAATCGCGTGTCAAGGAATGACTGACGTTTATTCATCGATGAAAACTGGACGTTTTTTAAGATGCAAGAACAGAATGTTTCATGGAATATAGACGTCGTCATGTTTGTAGGAAACGCGAAAGAAAAATTAAAGTCGGTAATAATACTACCCTCCTTATTTAAAATGTTCTATTTATCATATTTTCATTTTTCGAGATCTTATTAAATATATAAAATTTGGAACATTTTATACCATTAACCCTTTGCATTCGGCTGTCTCCTCTTAGGAGACATATTTATTATAATTTACCAGAGTATTTTGAAACTCGAAATTGAAGCTTTGAAATGAATAAAAATAAATAAACTCATTAGCATTTGTAACTCTTTCGTTCCAAAATAGCACGTTTGCTTTTCGGAAGGTTTGCTGGAAAAGTAGACTAGATTCGATCGGATCCAAAACTGCTCCGAGTGCAAAGGGTTAAGTGAAATTAAGATGACACGAAATCTTCATTTTTCTTGAATATTTCAAAGTGCTAGTTAAGACATTCAAACGAGGAAGTATTTTGTACATTTCTCGGAGTTTTTCATTTTTTTCGATTTATTTTTTCACGTGGAATCATCTCTTTTGTAGTTGTACTATGAATATTGGGACACCCTATATATACCTCCTTTTTCAGTTAACAAAACATGAGGGAGATCCATTGAATAGTTTTAAGTTTTTTTTTTGCATAAATTCTTGTAAAAGTCTTTCTCCTCATAGCGACGAAGGTACGTATCCCCTAATTACCTCGATCCTGAAACGTCCAGAAACAGGAAGTTTTCCTCGACGAAAAATTGACTTCTCGTGACGGGTCGTTAATTTTTGAGAAAGTGTCTCTTTCGCCTCCTTCGGCTCCTATTAAATATACAGGACGCATCTGGACACAAAACGTTAGCCTGGTATTCGCGAGTGGCCATTTATAATCGGCCAGCCTTGCCGTGGCTACTTAGCGGATATTTTACAGTGAAAAGGTGCCTCGCCGAGGGATGAGTTCAAAAGTTCACGTGAAAAACAGCGTCAGGAAATTGCTAGGAAATGGCCACCTTTTCGACGACACTCGTCCCTGCCATCATCCTTCTAATAGCCTAAACAGCCGCAAGAAAAGCCTTTAAAGGGTCAGCTCGCCGGTACGACTTGAAAAATGTCCGCAAAATCGATATACACCTTCTCATCGAGGAAATTAAACAGTCTGTCCACCCTTCCAAATATTTCGAACCTAAATCCTTGCTTATCAATGGTCGTTGCTTCTGTCCAGCTTTGTGCAACCATTTTGCAATTACAAGAGATAAATTTTTTGTTCTTGAAAATGTGCTGCAACGTTTATTTTAAAAAGTTGTAAATATAAGGTGAAAACGTATTAAATTTGTATACTGTAAATTTTGATTCAAAAGTCGGGTAAACTTCTTGCGCTAAAAGGGTAAACCTGTATACATTTGGTGAATAATTAAATGAATAATTATTGTGTCGTAATTTACGTTTCAATGTGTTAAATTTTTATTAAACGAAATATTATATTTCCTTCTTTTATTTATAAAAAGAAATATGCAGTGTTTCAGTGTTTTTCATACTCTTAAGTCACTGAATGTTGAAATCGCATTTGCTTTTTTTGTTGTAGGCTATTTCACACAACATTTCGATATTCCATTTAAATAAAACAGTAAAACAGTGATTACAAGAGGGTACACACAACCTGTCTACGACTTCAGTCTGCCATTTCTAGCACTTCTTTCATTGTATGGTCGATTTCTTTTATCGCAGCTTAAGGTTATTACCGAGCACCCTCTTGCAAGAGATTCGCCTAAAGGTATAACTTTAACTTTCAACGTTTGTTGTATCTTATTTTATTTCTTCTTCGTTTGCGATCAGCAGTATAAACCTTGATAGCTAAACGAAACATGACGAAGAACTTAAATGCAAAAACTTTTACATTCAAAGTGCTGAAAGTCCTTCCTTTTTTTCATTTATTTTCTCACAGAATAATTGCAATTACGTTTATATTATGAAAGACAATTGCCGATAAAAACAAAAAGAGAACTTTACCTGAAAGAATCGCATCATCTTCACGATTATTTCTTTTACCAAATTTAAAAATAAAGAAATTGCTATTATATCAAATAAATTGATATTGTCTCATGTGCATATAATGTTACACAAATTAACAAGCTGAAAACTTTATTTCAAATATAATTTCCTTGGATCTTTGATGCGTGTTTCCGAGCAATAAGCGCTCTCCTCAGAAATTACGGCAATAAAGATCTCCTCTCACACTTGATGAAGTTTAACGTAATCTCACGGATTACGTTCCACGCTTAAAAGAATAAGTTCCAACAAGGAGAAAGAAAGGAAAGGGTCGGTGAATCGTCCGTGTGTATAACATGTAATATTTAAAACACCTCAAAGGCGACGATAGCAACAATGGAAACTGGAAAGAACGTATCATTCTCCAGGAAACATTTATCCACCCCTAAACGTTTCGTTTTCTTTCATTTTTCCGTTTCATCCACCTTCGTTGGCCTGGGGTGCAGTTTTTCAACCCGCACGTAGAGACACGGTAAATACACGAAAGGCGAGGAGCTTTCTCCTTTCTTAACGGCAAAGTGTTGGGTCCTCTGTGTCTCTGTCGTAACAGGAAAGATTTATGCCGGGTGCACGTGACCGCAAGAGACTGCAAGAATAAAGCCACGTCGTGCTTTCGATCCCGGCTTCTTTTTCTCTTTCTTTTACAGACGAGAAATCCTCTTATGCAACAGATAAAACCTGACGCCAACCGTTTACCCTTCTTTTTCTCCCCTTTCTGCCATCCTCGCCTCTTATTTCTTCAGTTTCCTCGTGTCGTTTGTTTCAGTTAGCCCGATAATGCAGTTCCGCCGTGTGTATAAAACCGCTGACCAATGATTGCAACAAAAATAATAATCAGCGACGATGACGACGACGATAATAACGGTGATGCACATTATTATTATTATCGACGTTGTCATCGTTATTATCGAATAATTACACGAGATGTACATACAGTAATTTGAACGGGGGTGGAGGCGGGGGTAGCTATCTTTCAACGAGATGGATCGAAAGCGAGTACACAAATGCTGATTAATAAATTATTGAATTCATTTTATCGAGTGTTATTTACATTTAATGATTGATTTGCATACTTTTAATCCTTTACCCGATATATACATACAGGGAATCCGTGCAATTTACTCTTGATCCTGATGGCCGTGGCGTGCCAAAGTAAATTACCGTTTATCGCCGTTCGTCGATCGTAATTTTTTATTTGTTGATCGTGGTAATCAATTAACCGGCTCGGTTTAATCACGCTTTATGCGTTATTAATTTATTATCCGGTTGTATTAACAATATTTAATGCTGCGGAGAATATTAAATAACGATATTCAAATCCTCACGAATTATGTACCGTGAAAAGATGCGATCGCAGCAGTACATCAACGTATTTACTTTTGTTTCAACGGTTTAATTCGGTATCGTTTTCGACTTAATCTACCTTGAACGCTCAACATATTATTCGCGACAAATAACTTCCAGTTTATGAATCATTTTACAAGATACAATATTTATTGCAATCTAATAATTTAACTACTCTAATTTTTATATAGAAAAAATGGGGATAATTTCTAGAACCAAGATTTCAGAATTTAAATGCAATTATTGATGAAACGGATCGGTTTTTTTTATCTGTAGGCAACATGATAATCGAATAGCAACTTGAGTTACAAAACGGCTATGTATTTAATATTTCACAAAGAAGAAAATTTCGAATAATTTACAATCCTAATAAAAACACGAACTTCTTCGGCAACTCCGTGCAAGGAAAACCACTCTTGCAAATGTTCAAATTCACCCAGGCCGATCCCGAATAAACGAAAGAACAAGGGAGTTTATTTCTCTTGCCCGGCTTTTTCGTGCTTCTCTTTTACGGTTCGCGCGCAACGACACACGTATAAGGGTGGGCCAATTTGCCCCGGCAAGAAAAGGGGATAAAGAGAAAGAAAGAAAGAGCCGAACGTGTCGGCAGGTTTCACCCAACGGTAGGGAAAGCTTTACGAGGTTCTTTCTGGCGCCTCGTCGTTTCATTTTACGGGTCGTCGCCTTCTTCTTGCGATGCAGATTTGATTCAACGCGAACAGCCCATACGGAGGCTCGCTATCGAACCGCAGGCAATTTTCCTGCGGTTATTCGAACGTCTTTTATATCCTCTTCTACAACATGCCACGGTAACCGAGCTATCGTTACCCATATCAAGAACATTCGTGCGATTAGGTTGTAAGCAGGTTCAAATATTCGATTTTCTTATATCAATTTTCTGCTTCCAATAATTTATTAAATCCAATGATTTATTGGAACTGCTTCCAGAAGTTTAACTTTTCTACTCTGTATAATTAGCGATATTTTCGCAAAAAATCACAAAGTTATCTATACCAAATGGGATCAATGTGTTTATCGAACAGTTACGATAACTAATTATGTATGTAGTTAGTCAGTTTGTTACTACAGAAATGATGCCTAAAATTACTTATTGAATACAGGAGTATTACTGTTATAATCTGAAATATGGTGTACATTACGTAAAATGTTAATTCATTTTCAGGAATTGATAGGAATAAACATAATGCAACACTGGTCCGAATAATCGAAGTTCAGATAATTGACACTTCATTGTATCTAACGTATTCAAGAAAATATGCAAATTCTAATGATTTTTATTATGATTGATAAAATTATGCTCCCTTATGATAATTTTTTCAAGGTTTAAAACAATTTGTTTCGAACTTTTTCTATATAAAAACATCGTTTCTCAATTTTGTGAAACACCTTGCCCACATCATCAATAGTAAATAGATTAAAATATTCCTCCTCGAGTTACAACCTACTTTCGTACAAAATACGATGACCCAAATGTACACTTACCAGGCTAGAAAGTAGAATCTCTTCTTCCTCGGCTAAAAGACTCTATAGACAGTCACGTAACACATACGCTACGGTAATTCGTCCTATCATCGGAATTGCGTGGGACCGTAAAACAACGTCTAGCCATCCTAGCAGCATAGTTTTAGTTAATTCGCGAGAGGAAGACGCGATCGTCTCCACTTTGCCTTTCGAGGGGTGGTTGCATCGCGTGCCCCCTTGCCGAATGGTCAGCTGGACCCTCCTGCACGTAAATCACGGGGCTGCCGCAGATCCAATTATCAAATTGTCCGGCACTTCAGCCGAGACAAGAGAGAATCGGCCGGAACGTTGGACAGAGTACAGGCTCAGCGGCGAATTTCGAGCGGAAAGAGAGGTGGCCAGTGATATAGCTCGAACGGGGTACGGCGGGGGGAATGTGGATGTGGGACAGAAATGGGAAAATCAAGACGAAGGCGAGACGAACGGAAGCGGAATCAAAACAGAAACTGGCGATGAGATGAAGGGAGAGAACGAAACTTGTGTACAGGGTGTTTCAAGATTCTCAGACGCTGATTGGGGGATAAATTGAACCCTTAACCACCTGCCACACGTCTCACAGACACTAAAGAATTTTCCAAATATGTTTGTTTCTTCCGAAAATAAAAAGTCCATGAAACGTAAATTAATTTTCGAATGTTTTATTAGGGAGGGCAATATTACATCGACGTTTCCTGGACGGGTGGTAGGTGGTTATGCGGCAAAAACATGTGGTAAGTGGTTTAAACTAATTGTATTTTCTTTTCATATAAAGTAAACACTTAATCCTGATAAATAATGTGAATGAAAATTTGAATGAAATTTGAATGAAAATTTTGTTTACTTACATGTAATTTGATTACTTCGTGAATTCGTATCTTTAATTATGAAACGATCTGTACGAACGGACGCAAGTAGAAGACGATGGGCCAACCTAAGTGGCGTTGGAACCGCTAACTAAGGGAGCAATAGATCCTACAGGGCAAAACCGCTAAAGACAGCTCGACGTTAACAGCGAAAATTTATCACTTAAGTGACTAGGAAGCACGCGAACCCTGGGGAGTATTTCGTCGTCAGATAAGGTAATCGGTCGATAAAGAAATTGAGGGAGTGGGGAATTGGTAGCTGTAAACATTCTAGATAAACAATAGCAAAAGCAGTAAGACGTTCTTATACAGTTTTTTTTTTTTTTTTTATGAAATCAGGATTTATGATGACCTTATCATTTATCAAGATTTCATCATTGGGGAAAGATATCCAAGATTCCTTGAAAATCAGGTCGATCTGAATTCCTCAGAATTGTTGATAACAAGCTTCATAATAAACAAATAGTTCCACTGGGTTTTCTCAGCAATTAAGCCGTTTAGATAACGGCGCAGTTATTCTGAGAGATTGCAGGCAATTATACGACACTGATATTTCGTAAGGATAAAACGAAGATTTTCATATTGGTAAATAAATCTTGGAACGTTACGGAAATATATAAACATCATTTGCTTCTATTTCCTTCTTTTTTTTTTTTAATTTATTCATCAAAGATATAATGCTATCAATTTAAATTCTTATTGGATTTTCACATTAACTCATTAGAATTTACTATATAGTTTTATAAAGAAATTAAAGTTCTTATCTTTTAAAATCGCGAAGACAATTAAACGTGCAACAGCTTTATATTAAGAGACCGAAATTGTGATTGATAATCTATTGTTTTACAGTTTCAATTATTTTCGTTCACAAGTAACAAAAACAAAATGGAATCAACGAAGATAACATTTAAGAGATGCTCAATTTGTTGATAAATTAGTCAATATTTGTTCGTATATTACTAAACTGCTTATCATGAAAATTATAGACAACCCGTTGGACGATGATTAGAACGAAAATTCACGATAGTTTAGTTCGCTGATCTTCATCGATCCCAAGGGACCCGTACAACGGTGTTATTTTTATTCGTGCTAAGAAGGCTAATGCTAATTTCCCTGGCACCTGTTTCAGCGTTTCCTCGGGTTTAAGGCGACACGTGCACCGGAAAATTCTCATTAGCCCGGAAATGCAAATCGGATGTGCGTGCAAACGCTCTACACACACCCCTCTGTCACGCGATTCTAATCCAAACATCGTCTTACAGGCGAAGTTAATTCATGAGGCTGTCGGTAATAGGTAACTTGCTCGAGTGGCGCACGATTAATTAAAATAAAGTAATTGATACAATAGTTGTTATGTTACATATCAAACGAAGAGTTTTAATTAATAAAAAATATATACACGTGTTCTGGATGTTATTCTTACCGAATTTTATGCAAATTTATTGTTCCTTAAAGATTAAAAGACTCCATTGTAGGATATTAGATATATTGTACTAGTTATGTTAGATGTGTACAAGGTGTCCTAGGTTTTAATGTTCAAACTTTGTAAGAAAACAATGTTATAAGAAAAAAGTTATGACAAAAATACGAAATACAAGTAATATAGGAACAGTAACCGACTTGCTGTTATTGCGAGGATTAGCTCGAATAGATCAGTGTATTTACTACTTGACATCGTCGCTTTCACAGTTAATTAATACTCCATTTCAAAATGTCTACCGTTCTTGACAATACAAGATTGACAGCGATCAAAAATCGAATTTATAACTGTGCGTAATGTTTGCAGTAACAGCAAGTCATGTTATTATTACTGATCTATGTTTACCTAACATTTTTTTCTTATTTAGTGCTATGGAACATACTGACCAAGTTTGAACATTAAAACCTGGGACACTAATACTAATACTAATTTCTAATACCAACAACAGTAATACTGATGTTTACACCAATACTAATACTAATACCCAATATTATAAAAAAATAGCCGATCATAAAAAGTTAGTATTATAACTACTACAATTGTAATCATAAGTGTCATTAACGATTATAATTATTAACGTATCCTGTTAAATACATAACCATTTAAAATATCAATTTAAATCCTAATTGGATTTTCACATTAACTCGTTAACTCATTTGGATTAAAATAATAATCAAGAAAATTGTAATTAAAGTAACGTTACTTTACAATGAAATCTTAATATTTGTTCCTAGCGATACATATGTATACCATGGTCAAATAAGGAATTTAAAAAAAAAAAACTAGAGGTAACAATCTTGAAAATCAATTGATATCGTGGCTAAACAATTCCTGCCGAGCATGTTTAACAATTTTTCAATCCCGAGTGTTCAGTACCGTTCTCAGAAGAGATATCACTTGGCCGCTTTATCGTTTCTTCGAAATTGACCCTGGAATTGATAGCTGTCACCTCGATCCGTGAACAACATAGGTCACACTGTTCTTCTAGATTTAATGTATGACATGCAACGCGCATAAACTACGCTAACATACTTTATTCGTTACCAGGTTTCTATAATTCTATTTCAAGTATCGTCAAATTCTGTTATCAACAAAAATGCTTGTAATCATCGAACAAACGTTGGAAGCAACAGGAGAGCTTGATCTTCTTCCGAATGCATCGAATTAATCGGAAACGGGTATTTAATTATCGGCCTGATGAAATGATTGGTCGCTCGTTTGTTTGCCGATTATCAAAACCGCGCTCGATAAATGTTTTAATTGTCTTCATTGTATTAAATTGCAAGCAATGATGCACTTGATCGAGTGTGTTCATCAGTCAGAGAGAAATATTATTCGCGGTTAACGGAGACCCGGTTGCATACATTTTATAATAACATCGTGTTTACGTTAAACACGTGATCGAACTGCTCGTCACTTTCCATGGACGTAGAAATTTTAACCACGAAGCTGTTCACTTTTGCAACGATCATACTTCGTTATCATTTTACATACGATTCGTATGATTTGTCTACAAATTAACTTGATTCTTTTAATATCAAGCTTTTTTTTTTAAATGACTGGTATGGTATTTTATGTCTATCAAACGAATGCTTGCAATGATTTACTAAAATTTTATAGTTTGAATATTTATGTCTAGGAGTAAAGGACTGAACACCTTATCTACCGAAAGCCTGTTAACAGGCTCTCCAATACCATCCATTGTTAAATGAAAACCGATTGGTTAATCTTTAGTTATTAGTTTTTCGCCTATAACACTGTTGAAATAATGACGGTTAAGTGTGCTACAATTGAGAAGGACAATTGAGTAATTTTAATTGAGTAATTCTAGAGCGGTAGATAATCGATAAAATTTAAAACAATTTACTGTAAACAATGTTCGTCTTCTCATTTATTATTCTTATTATTGCATCAACCCATTAAAGTCATTAGCAACTAGATTAAAAATGTTCCACGAATTTTATTACGCCGCAACATGAATTTCCAGTCCAACTCCTTTCGTAAATTTGGTGTAATCTCCTTTCACGTTATGTATGAGCTTTGAGAATTAAGAATTTTCAGGTATTTATTTTAGTGGGAATTTTCGAAGTATAGTAGACTTAAAGCACCTTTTTATTGATATTACGAAAATTAATTTTTAAATCTCTTGTAATGATTTACGAAGAAAGAATTATATAGAGCTAAGCAGTAGTTTTATTATCTGTAAATTACTTTTGTACGAATACACTGAAAAATAATTTACAATTTCGGTTGTTTCACCTGTGGTTCTTTTCCATTCTTAAATTTTGTTCGATGATTCATTCGAGCAATTTGTTTACTACCTGAAAGATAATGTTACTCGAAATTAATTTACAGTTGCGGTTGTCTCATTTGTTAGCACTGTATGACTCATCTAACCTTCTTATAGAAAATGCGTAATAATATTATTCATAAATTAATTGCACATATTACATATAGAAAGTTAATCAATTTTTAATTCACCAAATGAGCTATTTTGTTTAAATATGCAACTTATATTTATATAATTTTATTTGTACAGGAAACATTATAATTAAATGAAATATAGGAATTTGTTTCCTCTATTGAATAATTTTTGTGCTCTTTAAGCATACGTTGTGAATTGTTGCAAGATTATACAAAAACATATGAAAATTCATTAACGAACGAAATTGACCCAAATTCATTAATTTATAATAATCTTTAAATGAAACTTGTATTGATAAATTCAGAAGTATGGACACATAACTCATCAATTTGTACGGCTTTTTCAATAATCTTAAGGAAGTATTTCTTCGAACTTTTATTTGGGACACATATTTTCACCTCCTAATCTAACGTTTCTTGTTAGATTCTTTCTTTCATTCTGTCATCGGTGATAATTACGGCAATTAACGTCTCAGACATTTTTTAATATTGATAAACAACCATTTCCAGCGACAGAACAAACACTTTTACAGCCAGTTCACAAAGTGCGGCTTTTTTAACACTCGAACTACCGACGTTTGATTTCCACTTATTTTTAAATCGAAAATAAAATGAAGCACGAAATAGAGAAATTCTTTATTTTAACAAAAATTAATCTACATTTGGTCAAAAGCGTCTTAACAAACTTTGTAACTTAAAATAAGAAATCTAAAGCAAGTCATTTCGACCCGTTTGGTAGTTCTAGTGTTAATCGATTCGGTAATTTTGCCGAATCAGTAATGAAACAGGGTTCACGCGTGTCTGTATTCTTGCCACACATTTATTTTGAAAACACATGAATTAATTGGGTATAATATATGTAATAACTGTTACTGTAACAGCGCACTCACACTACGACAAATCATTAATTTGCCTAATTCATTGTTTTCCGTATGTATAGCATTTACACACATTTCGATTAAGGTCATTTTCGAATAATTAATCAAGAGAAAAGTAACGAAAAATATTACCACTCTACTAAGACTTTGAGTACCATTCTAAAATTATAAAAACCCCTTTTAGTTAGTTATTTTATATCTCATGAGTTTGGAATATTATCTTTGTAATAAGTAACCTCTTTAATCGAACAAGTTTTTAAGTATTAAAATAAATTATCTTTGACTAATTGATTAAAATTGTTCGCATTAAAATAAATGACACATATTAATGAAAATTGATGCGTCTTTTAAATATGGCCATCATAGCGCTGAAAATGTTGATAATATAAGATAACAAGTGTGTAGATTAAATTGGAAAATTAATTATCAATGGTCCGTTTTCACTACAGCAATGTGTTGAAACGCATTTTCTCGATGTTCATATTTTCAATGAACAAGGAGTACCAACAATTTTTACCTTCGAGGAAATTTGAACGGCTGGATCAAAAACAAAAACGGGTAATAGGAATTGCGGTCGACAGTTTCACCGGATTCCCAAAAATATCTGGACGAGGAGATCACGTTCCCTCGGAAAACGACAATTGAATCAATTTAGAGGGCGGTTTTGATAGGTCGAACGACACGCGAACGCATTACACGCCAGGTGTTTTGAAATATTACACCGGTGTTACGCCAATTATTGTCAGCAACCCCTAAAAAAGATGTAATGGACGATTACCGTTAACGTCAAATCGTGATATTGTTTGAGGATATAAACAGATTGTTCTGTAATTGTTACTTGTCGAATATCTTCAACGTGAGTCCAACATTAAATTATTCAATTTTGTACGCCCATCTTACGAGTAAAAATAAAAACAAAAAAAAATTATATCCGATGTTTCTTTATTTATGCCTTACGAGACTTAATTCTTAATTAGTGCGGTTACAGAAATTGAAAATGTACCTTGTACCTTTGTGACAAATAAATAATACCATTTTATTATCTTTACATATTTAATAATGGAATTTCTATAGAAGACATAACAATACATTAAATAACGTATACTATTAACTACTAATTTTGACACGGTCAAATGTGAGTGTGTCACGGTACTGAAAGATGTAAGGAGACTAATTTTACTATAGATAATTTTTTAAAGGAAATAAGAATTCGTAACAAAATTTAGAATAAAGTACCAAGTTAATGGTTAATCCTATCTTTAGTCTTATTTGTTACAATCTAAATGTGAACGCGAACTAAAAACCCGTTCACTTCGGCTAAAAATATTACATTTCTTAAATTGAAATTAAGAAGATACTTGAAGAGAAATGATATTTTTAGCAACTTAGAAGCATCGAAATATTATATTTTTAGGAACTTCGGTTTAGAAATGTTATAGTTTTAACGTGCTTATGATAGTAGTCTTAATTTTTTTTAATAATAAAACGTACATATACAGTCAGCGACAAGTTTGAAATAAAACTTTGTACGTTCAGATGAGTGATGAATTTTATCGAGAAAAAATGATTAATAAGCATTCGTAAATGTTTATATATAGAATAGATGTTGTGTGAGTAAAATTTGATTACCTTTAATATTGATCAAATGATCAACAAAAACATTAAGTATAGGCCGCGCCAATTTTAATGCTGAGGATAATCAGTGGACTCCTGTATGATACCTTAAAAACGTCCTGTCATACGAAAACGTATCACTTCGAATATTTAACAATAGATCAAAATCAATTTTGGGCAAATTGATCTAATTTCAGTTTGAAGATTAACACGTTGACTGCCACAGTGAAAACGGACGTGGGTAGTCAGACACGTTGAAATCCTAATTATTAAAAATATAATCAACTAATTTTCAAATTCAACTTTTCAATTCGATAGCTAGCATTATTAGCTTAATGTTAATGCTATCCGTGGTTTATTTTATCATTTCTGTTGGTAATTATTTGATTGTACAAAATTTCGGGTGCCGGTCACCGGTGACCTCCGTGGCAGCCAACGTGTTAATAAAAATCAAAGTAAATTGATAACTATACATAGTCGAGTAATGTCACCTATGAAATTGAAACAACACGACTCGTGAAAAACATTGTCTACGTACAATCTTTCATAGGAAAAACAATTCCTCTATCAAGATAAAGTACGACGAGGAGTTTGAGTACTTCTCTGAACTTCTGCAAAACACGACTCTGGTTTACGTAGCTTGTTTATCCCAACGTTCCCTGCGGTGTTTACCTGGTCGCCAAGCTCTGATAAAATGCAATAATATCGATGCTATATCGGTCACAAATAAAATTATAACCCCAAGAATCGTCGAAGTACATATATAACACACCTTCAGATTCGAAAAATCATTATCGTTTCCATCATCAAGGTACACAACACACCTTCGGATTGAAAAAATCATTATCGTTTCCCTGCGTTCATCCACCGTATAAATACTGAAGCCACTGCCAGAAGAATCAGAACATCACAGACTCCATTCAAGTAAAGAAAAGGTGAGCTCTGAATTTAATTACAAATTTTACGGTTACAAATATTGAATTAGAAATCGTATTTTTCCGCAGAATTAACGAAGTAATAACCAAAATGAGGATCCTTTTTGCAATCATGTGCATCGTGCTTCTGGCTGTTTCCTTTGTCGCAGGCTGTAAACCACCGGGTATGCCGGTAAGTAGATTTATTTCTTATTGTATTAATATTATGGTGGACCAATTTTTTGAACGTTATTCATTCGAACGGTGATTAATTTTATTAAACAATATTGTTTGAATAATATTATAAGTGTTTGTACTTATGCAATCATAAAATTTGTCTAAATATTTAGAAATGTGGTGAATAAAAAAAATTTAGTGTCTAGGATCATAGTAAAATTGATTTTCGAGGAATTTTATACTATATTAATATCGTTAATATAAAGTAATAACGCTTAATTCTTTAATTGTTATTCTAATACTATAATTCAATCACATTGTGTTTCTACTTCAAAAGCTGAAAAAATGTAACAAATTGTTGTTAATATTTTAATTTCAGGACATATCATATTAATTCGACTTTACATTATTACCCAAAAGTCTTGGAATATTTATCAAATTTCACAAAAAATTGGGTACATGGTAGAATCATTAAAAAATATGGCTGGTATTTTCTCATTTGATATTTTTATGTATGAACGAAAGCACGAAATTAATACTATATTAAATATTTTAATTAGTACCCCACCATAGAGTTCTGATAAGTGTTTCCAAACTTCTAGAAGAAATATTATATTATATCATTCTTGTATTAAAGATCATTGTTTAAATAATGTAAACTGTTTCATTCAAATGACATTTCATTTAGTAAACAACAAATTTTCTTGCATCCACGAATCAATTTTCAATATTAAAAAGCTAATTCTTTCATTACTAAAAGTAACGATAGTCATCTGTTACATAATATAATAGAATAATGAATAAAGAAAGTGGAATAAACTTGTCAATTTATTTTCAATCAAAATATCTTTGTGATAGTCAGAAGAATTTTGTTGTCCATACACGTTTGTACACTATGGGCACTTTTTTGATTGAGTACCATCATAGTGAAAGAGTTAATCAAATACTTTAATTGACTGCGTCTGTCTATTAATTGGATACATTTTGTCCTTAGTGTGCCAATGACAATGATTGCTGCGGACAATTAATATGCAACCCATGGGCTGGTCGGTGCACCATGAAAATGGATCCACCATCATCGACGAATCAACCAGGAAGTTCCAAAGTTCCAGCCGATGAGAAATAAAAATGAACGATGGACTAATCAATATCGGTGTCAATTTGTAGGCCTACCAATTAGACTGTATACCTTACTCCACTAGAATTTTCAAATTCAATGTAAAAATAATATACTTTACTTTTTAATTAAATGCGCAAATAAATATAATAATATATGATTCTAGAAACTTGCACTGTGTTTTGTTTCTTTGTATTATGTCCCTTTTATCGCCGTTGTTATCGTTGCGTTATGGAATTGTTTTCATTCGATCGATAAAAATTGAAAATAATATTCCACAAGAATCGGTAATTGATGTAACTTTTTTCTTATAGAAATTTAATGACTTATATTCAATTAACATTTTGCGATCGATTTTGCAACAGTAATCTGCAAAGGAAGAAATATCAAACTTAATACAGGTAATTCTCTTATAACGCGTGTTATAAATACAAGGTGGAAAATGTTATTATTCGATTATTCGCTTAAAAGAAATGCGCGTATAAAAAATTGACACTCTACTTAAAAAAATAAGACAAAAAAATTCATGCCATTAAAAATAAATTAATATAAATAAAAATTGTGTTATTTCGTTTTATAATATTTTAATTGAAAATCAATTCAGATGCATATGCATAAAAATGTTTATGCGTTACAAAAATCATTTATAATAAAATGTTTTATACTAAGTTTTCCTCTTAGAAAATTTTCTATTTCCATTACAAAACGAATCTTTGTTTTGTAAACAGTTACCTTCGACTTCATTAGATCTAGAAATAAAAACGAAGTTAAGATCTTCAAATGCGAAACGATTAACGTCGAAATTTTAAATATTAAATGTTTAAAAGTACCATCTGGGTTAAGAGTTTGAGAAAAGAATCTTTAATTTTTCACATAAAGTAAGGTGCCTTATGAATTTAATTTCTTTACAAGCTTAAACAATTAAAAGAAAAAATTAATTATTAACGAAGATAAATGGCTTCGGTTTGACACATTACATAAAATTCATTATTCATATTACATAAAATTAATTATTCCCACTTGTATAGCATTCATTTTTATACATGTGTGTATAATACCTTTGAAAAAGACAGATATTAAAATTAGTCTTGTACTGTAAAAATTTTATAATTTTCGATATAATTTTGTTATTAGAAACACAAATAATATAACAGGAAACCGTTATGTGTGGTTATACACAAATAGTATAACATTTTCTGCTGATAATTCAATTGAAAACAATCACATTTATAATACGTTATATTTCAATGTAGATATTTTTATGTAAGTGATTAACTTTCGTTACTTATATCTTTAAATGCGAAGGTCACGGGGAGATATCTACGTATATACATATTAACATGGGGAAATTGATAAACTCTTTGTATCAAGAACACAATGAAATTTCACGATAACATGAGCATATAAAACAAGGAAACTAATTGGTTGAAAACAGTACTGTAGGTACTTCGTGTTGACTATTGAAACTCTGACAAGCAAAGGTGTGTATATATTTTATTACAGATTAAATATTTTCGATACTAAAATATTTTGCAATTTCTTAAGAAAACATTGTTAAAAGTTTAATTAACACTATAACACATATAACTTTATATTTTATATATACTTTTATGAAATATTTATCTGCTTCGTGTATGTTTCATCAATTCTGAGTTAGATTTGCTACGTTAAAGAATTATGTTATTAATTGACATTGTTATACATAATTTTTATAACCATGCAGTGAACAAATTATTATAATTTTTATGTTCATTTTTTTCTATTTTAATATGCATTTTATATTGTTTTATTATTGACTTTGTTCCAAATCTACATTCCAAAACAAATAAAGATTGAGTGACTATTAAATAACACTTTGATGACAGTGTATTTTATTTCTTGCAGTTTTAGGTAACTATTTATATTAAGAAAAATAATTAGCGCGTATTGCATTTTGAAAATTGTATAAAACAGAAATGAATTAAAAAACTCTAATATAACGAATTGCAACAAATTTAAAGTAATTTAAAATTAACGAAATGTAATTCAAAATTACTGTCAAAATTGCCAACTAATATCCTCTAAAGTTTATCATTTATGTATAGAAAATGATTCATAATTATTTATCAGTTCACCAAAGTGATGTTATAAAATTCTAACTTATTTAATGGTTTTTCAAAGTCATGCACAAAAAGTTGCGGACTGATTGTAGAAAATCTTGAAGAAATCGATTGGTTGGCGAAGATAATGTCAGGTATTTCATTCTTGACTTAAGATCTGTTTGAAAATGATGACGTTATTGGCTGAACGAAAAACTGCAGGAAATATCGAGTCGAAGGAAACAGATTTAAACAAATGTTTCCTTCAACAAGGAATTTTAAATGTACGCTGTGTCTACTTTATCGTTTCATACATTCTGAACCTATTGAATCCTCGTTCCGCGCAATATGATTATTAAATTTTTTAAGAGCAATAGCAGAATCCTCTGAACCGTGTATGTGATAGAAGCAATATTTCAATTTTACTTTGCATTTTGCACCGCGCAAGTACAACTGCTAAAACGAATGTAATGGTGAATTTTTACGAGCCATGTGCAATCAGATGGAATTCAACACAGAATATGAGAAAAGTTCCTATTTTACAATGGTTCAGTACCCTTTTCCTATCAAACCTGTGAATAAAAATTTAACCAGCGTAAAATGTTTGCAAATTAGATTAATAGAAGGACATTCAAGAACCTTCTTTGTCTGCACCATTAGCTTAATAATTTTGTGATAATTGTATCGTTCGTTACATTTGTAATATCATTTTTCCATGATTGCAGCATTAAAATCTGGCAAAATGAGACGCCTCACACTCCTTTTGATTATAATATCGGTTTTTGCTGTTATTTCATCGGATACATCAAAGGACACAGCTTGCAGTCCCGTAGCAGGAGCTGTAAGTTCTTTATTATACTCCAGTACAATCGAACCTTTAATGCAATACAAGAATTTTATGAAATGTTGACGAATTTTATTAATTTCGCAAATATGTGATTTTTAACATATTTTATGATAATTAGTAATAACATTCATTAATAATAATTTTCACAGAAAATGTTGCTTTAAAACATTAATATACAGAAATTAGTATTTCAGTAATTTTGCTACACAAAAAATTAGTGTCCGCTAATTTTGCTGACAAAAATTAACATGCACTGATTTTGTAACTCATAGTTGTTTCTTATCTCCATAAATATTCCCCAAAAATACACATTTTGTTACGTAGTGTACATTTTTAGTGTACATTGTTACGTTTTGTGTACATTCTAACGTGAAATTATTATTTATTTTAACACGTTGACTGCCACGGTGGTCACCGGCACGCGAAATTTTTTGCAATGATATAATCAACAGAATAAATGATGAAATAAACCGTAAATAGCGTTAATATTGAGCTAATAACGCTGGCTATCAAATAGAAAGGTCAAATTTGAAAATTAATTGACTGCATCGTTAATAATTGGGGTTCTATCTAGCATGTCTAACTGCATACGTCTCTTTTCACTGTGACACTCGACGTGTTAATTAAACTGAACATTTTCATAATTGCGGATACAAAACAGAGTTTGTTCTTAATAAAGTCAATCCTAAATATGTTTATTATATTTGGACTGTACATGTAACAATACATTCTTTATTTTAGTGCCATGTCACTGACGACTGTTGTCAAAACCTTGTATGTGCCACGTACGAAGCTCGTTGCGTGCCAAAAACAGGAATTATTATTCCTGAAGAAGACAAAAGACCTATTGGAAATGGACCATTTCCGTCAGGATATCCAATCAACTAAATTTTCATCGCAAAAGTTATATTTGATATTTTTCTTAATTCGTTCCGCTGTGTTTCAGTATTCTGGTAGGCTCTGATAACTTCGACAATATTGATAGAAGTGAATTATATTAAAACGAAATATACCATATTTCGAATTTTATTGTATTTCGACGTATTATTTTTTTCCAAACAAAGTACTGTTTCCTTTTAAACAGAAATATAATATTTTCTTTATTGAGAAAGAAAAGTTGTAAAAAGTACGCATTCATATTAACGTATTCATTAATGTTTCCTGAAAGTGCTAACAATTTTGTTTTAATCCTATTTATGTATATGTACATTGAATTTGTTTTAACCGACAGTATATTTATACAAAATTATTAGAATTGGTCAAGGTTTTTAGTAATAAAGTTTTAATGAACATAGCATTAATGAAAAGAATTAAGAATTATTCAAAGCTGTACTATGCATAAACAAAATTTTGTTATATTGTGTGTTTAGTAAGATCGAAAGTTACGAAGGATATCAGGTGCGAAACCTCTTAAGGTTGCTTCTATTAAGAAGATAGTTATAAAGAAACTCAAACGATGTGTTAAATTAATAAAGAAGCCAAGCAACCGTAGTTCAAATTCTGTCTAATAGATTTCAGCTATATTATGTCGACTGTTAACATGGACATAAGGAAACTGGAGGGAAAATACGAAATTGATACAGAAGCCAAGCAATTAATAGCGAAATTATTATACCAACGAGTTTCCAGGATTTTTGACACACGCTAAGCAAACAAGATCGTAGATGGTCTAACTGATGATCGAACATAACATTTTAACCTTGTATAAAAAAAAGAATGGCGTTACACATGGAACCAAAAAATATACATAAATATTACCCAAATTGCCCTGTCGTTTCGGCGTGTGTCCAAACCCAGTGAAAAGAATTCGATTCACGGCAGAGTGCAATGAGTTACAGTGACGTGCAAAAAAAAAAGAAAAAAAGGAGGAATAATCGACGTTTTCACTTGACTACCGTCTACGGATAAAGGGACAATATTACCGGATGATTCGGTTTTCTTTCCATTTGTTTCCTATTAAGCGAATTAAAGAACAAGAGAGCTTTGTCGACAGATCAATGGAATGTACGAAGCCGGCAATATGCAGTCGATGGAATATTGGTGCAAAAGGCAAAAACTGGCTCGGCCATTTCATACAAACGAATGGAAAAAGAATGTTCGCGGTGGCTGACTCTTTTGAATTGTTATACAGTTTAGGGTATAATTGGAACGAATTATAATTGGGAGGAAAAGAGCGCGTTAGATTTCGGCTTTCTCGAACTTGTGGAGATACGCGCCTCGAAGGTATTATTCCGTCAAGCTGAATACCATGCCTAGAACAATCTGCAGTTACTATAATTCAATGGACCGTCCTTCTTTTTTTCATTTTATTAAAACAGAAGAAAAGAAGGATACGCGAGCGCGGTGAATACGGTGAAATTCCGGAACAGGAATCAAAGGCAACATTTCATCACTTGTGTCGTATAGTTTGATGCAAAATTGAAATATATATCATTCGTATACCACAGACGGTGGACTTTTTAGTTTTATCGATTCTATTATAACATTGGTTTCTATGTAGTGTTTGCGATACTTTGACACTTATTTATAAAATTGCAAGTCGATTTTTTTAGAGAGATTAACGTTCGACAAAGGATATATTCGTATCCTTTGATTCGCACATAATACGAAAAACAATACCAAACAGTGTTTTACATAAGGAATTAAATCTTCTGTATTTTTTTGCACATTTTATTCCTACGGTTGGATCAAAAAGTAGTACGTTCATTTTCTTCTTCATTTTATTTCATAAAGATGACGTAGTTACCTGGAATATCATAAAAGGTTAAAGTTTTTTCCAATTTTAATACCAGTGGAAGTCATCGAGTGCAAAATATGAATATACTTTATAGATAGTAAATTTTATTTCAAAGGCGAAATTAAAAGTTCCATTTTATTTGCACTTTTGAACCTGACCTGTATTTCACGTACACACGATTTTATAAAAATTGAAAATCAAAAAGTGAATATTTTCCGCGATATTTTGTGAAGCAAGTTTTTCGTTCTCATCTTTCAGGGTTATCTGTACCCCTTTCCCTCAGGTTTAAATGTTTCCCGTCAGAACGAGTATATTGTTCCATTATAATCCAATATATTTCGAGTACCACATCATGTTCAAATTTTCTTCAAAATTGAAGAGGGTACGTGATTATTAAGGTGGGAAAAAGTCAGGGAAAGAATTCCTTTTTTCACTCATGACTTCCAATGGTGGACGAAAGTGACCTTCTTTATTTAAACTGCAAATCACAAAATTTTTTGAAGCGCTGCAAATTACTTTTTTAGAGATTTTTTTATACTTTTTACAAAGATTTTTTTTTGTGTGATTTACAGTAGTTTTTGCGTGAATGGGATTTAAGAAAAGCTAATCAAAATTCTTATTTTCTCTAATTCAAAGCATTTCAGTTTCGTCGTTACGTGAATACCATTTTAAAATAATATCACTTTTCCCTTAAAATTATACAAGTTTTAGGGGTAGGTAAATTTGACGTATTGAAAGAATACTTCTAACTCATCATGGCACCTCAGAATTTAATACGAAAAACTGAAGCACCCATCTATTTACAGAGGGTCAGAATTTATATTTTGTAAACGATGATATAATAAAGATATCACAAAACTGATTGTGAGTTGCACCGCCGTAGCACGATAAATCATGGCAAAGGCATCGAATCGATAGACTGACAAAGGAAAACGTAAGACAGTCATCTGGCGATTAATACGCTGATTTAATTTCGTGGAATGCGACCCGAAAGCTAACAAAAGACAAGATAATTTCTTGAACACTGGAGTCACGTGTGTGGGAAGTTCAACATTTCTCGCAATTTCCTCTTTGACACGTACATGTGTACATACGTGCGTGTGCGCTTGTGTGGTAGAAGATTTAAGAATTGGTCGACGTGACGCGGCGTTGCGGTATAAAAGCGTAGTATACGGCAAGTTGAGAAATCAGTTAAGGTCGAACTGTTGAGACTGTAGCTGTTAAGAAAAAGTATATCCCGTGTCGCTTTGCAAGTCGCCTTTGGTGAGTAGAATTCACGCACAGTTTGCCAGTGAATGGCGTTCACGAAGTTACTCTGAAATCTCATTTGATGTGAAAAATAAGAAGTGATCAGAATTAATTAAGTGATCGCCTGTTTAATCGATCGATTACAAAATTCGATATGTTTGTGCGACGTTGAAGTACGACTCAAAACGGGTCACGCGAGAAAATTTACTTCGTTGTTAATTAAATTTGTACGCGTATGAAATCGTAGACCGGTGAAATGTTTCTCAGAACTGTGCCATTAATCATTTGCGTAGAATTTTTCGAATATTTTGCAACGATAAGAAAATTTCCTCCAGCGTTCCTCAAGTAAACATTTACTAATATAGTGACTCGAATGTGCAATGAACCTTGATCGCTTCTGATACGTGTCTCTGCCATTTCAACACGCTACCGACTTCGTCAGTGCATTAAATATGCAGAGTTACTCTGTATCTTCTATTAACTACGTTCTATTGTGAAATGTGATCAAAATTTTCTGAATCCCCATTCTATGAACACTTTTACGTCGAATTATATGTCTTCAAAATATAAACTTATGCCATCAGTTCGAAATATTCGATACCCAAGCTTACGTTATCCACATAGGAATTAAACAAAGTTTAAATATATTAAATCAACTTGTACGTATTTATCATATGCACAAAAACGTAAAGGATTCTGTCGCGATAAATACGTGACAACTACTTGATGAAGTAGATTGATGCCGTACATGGTTGGCCATGACCGTACACTTTAGTCACTCTGTCGGCTATTCAGGAACGAGTCAGGTCAGTAGTTAATGACTCATTCACGGACACCTGTGTACGTACTGCTCACGCAAAATCCCTACCTGTGTTCGTTAGCTTGCGTAATGAACTGGAATCTCATGAATTCGAGATTGATCTTTGCGGAGTCATACTTTTCGCAGGGTCGAGACAAAACAATTACGTCCAGTTAACACGTCGACCGCCAAACTGAAAATAGACACGCGTAACTAGGCATATTAGAGACATAGTTATTAACTCTTTCGGTGACTAAAATATCTGATTTATAAGTAATATAGAAACTTTTGTCGTAAATAATATAAAAATGTGTAATTTATAAACGGTTGATTTCGAAACATAGATAGGAAGACATAATTTGATGACATAAAAGTACTACAAAATAATAAAGCTTGGAATTGAATTGAAAAACTACAATACATAAATATTTCATAAATATTCTTAATGCAAAGTGGTTGATTCTTTATTGACACAAAGAATTAATCACTCAATTCTCAACTTAAAAATTACAGCTTAATATTGGTTAACATTGATCAATTTGTATTAGAAATTTAGGCCATTTATGAAGTCATTTATATTAAATATTAGGGTTTAAATTGATATAATAGGTGCTACTCTCTGGTATTTTTGTTATCAAATCTGCTATTAATACAATATAATCCAATATAATAGTAACGATATTTAAACCTTTTCCTTTTGTAAAACCTATTCTCGAATTTTCTGCTATCCAAAGTAACTTGACAACCAAGAAGATATGGAACTCATTAATATATAAATATAAATAAATCGTCAATTATCTAGACTTGTGTTTAAATACAATACAATGTAGTTATCGGTTTAATTCCAGCAGAGTGATTATTCTATTATTCGAAAATTCCAATATTCGATTACTTGTGTTTCTTCATTAATTCGGATAAGGGAGGTTCTACAGCAACTGAATAATTAAAACATAAGGAAATAAGGAAAACAGTACGAAAAATAGCTAGTATTCTACATAATTGCAATTATGAAGTGTCATACTACGCACTGTGGTAGTCACCATATTAACACGTTGACTGCCACAGTGAAAAGAGACGTGGGTAGTCAGACACGCTGAAATCCTAATTATTAAGAATACAATCAACTAATTTTCAAATTTAACTCTTCAATTCGATAGCTAGCATTATTAGCTTAATGTTAACGCTATCTATGGTTTATTTTATCATTTCTGTTGGTAATTATTTGATTGTACAAAATTTCGGGTGCCGGTCACCGATGACCCCCGTAGCAGCCAACGTGTTAATTATGTAATAACATTATATTCAAACAGTCGATCACTGATGGCCTTCGTAATAGCTGATACGTTCTTCTTGTCTTGTAACCCTGGTCTTGCATCAATGATTCATTTAATGCGAACATGACAAGGATCTGTCTTATTAAACAAGTCGACCAAAAATGCGAAGTGATAATATCTCCTCTTTCAGAGCACAAAAAAAAAACAAAATGTCGAAGTTCACGATGATCATTTTCATCTTCTTGGTGGCTACTACCCTTATTACAGCAGCTCCCAAAAAGTGTGGTCGACACGGTGATCCTGTAAGTAAAAGTTTATTTGCTTTCTCTTTGCACTCGCACGAAATCCTTCATATTATTGCAAACGTTTAAAACAATTCGACAATAGTACAAAAAGATAATAAAATTAAGAAAAGCTTCATGTCCAAATTAAGCAAGGGTATTGATATTAAAGACTCTGTATTTTTAAATGGTAAAAAAATGTTCGGTTCATTATTTCTTACGGTGTTTTGTTTAGTACTTGTTTATTACTTGTGTGTCGTTACAATACAATTTTAATTGAAATAGATCAGTTAGAATTGGATATTTTTGAACACCTATATATTGATTGGAAAGTACAATATTAATCTCTACAGAGATACTGACGGATACAAGTACGTTTACCTTTTCGTTTTTTGGCATGATGGGTCAAATTAATCTCAAGCAATTTTAAAATATATCTCAAAAAGCACGTGTGATCAGTTTTAAAGTTAAACAGTTACATTTTCACGTAGAATTATTAGTTTTGCTAGAAAGATGTATAATTAATGAACTCCTATTATGAATAACTTGAGCTGGAACGAGTTAGGTACAGAGTCTGGTGTACTCAGAATATCAATCGAATACTCCGTAATATTTTTAAATAAAAATAATGATATCTCTCCAGAAAATTGTCAGATATCATATTTATATCACTTTGAATAATGTTAGATTAGAATAGTGTTTTTATGACTTTATAAATTCGTTCCTGGGGAGGTTGACCATCTCTGTAATATAAAATAAGTAGTCTAAACTGTCAAAATGACAGATTTTAGTTTCAACTGGAATATATTTCTTTGTTTCAGTGTGTATCCAGCTCTGACTGTTGCAACAACATATCGTGCCACAGATACGCGAACAGGTGTCAAGTGGTGATCACCGAAGCAGAGCTCATGGCACAGCGTGAGAAAATCTTAGGTCGAAGAGGGAAGGATTATTAAGTGATGTTACTCATTGGACGTATCATGAGATTACAAAGAATTCTATTTGAAATTCTGGTCATATAAAAGCAGAATGAAGATAAACCTAACGCGTGCAATGCGTTTTACATTGGTGTAAACAAACGGATGACTAATAAAAAGAGGTGATGATTTTAATAATGGAAGCGTTTTATTTCATGATCAAACTTATTCAAGAATTTCGTAAAACGACAACAAATAAGCTGACGTGCGCGAGTGCGAGATATATTACGGGTCAGGGATTCCCGTTTCTTGGAGGGGTCACGATTATCTCAATTATCAACTCGTACGAGATTGTTGTATTTTATTTCTTAGAAACAACTGCTGTTCACTGTAACATCCGTGTTTGTAGCTTTGGTCAAACGATTTTGTTATGAAACGACTCGTTCACTGTCCAAATTGATTGATTCTAATATTTTTGAATTTTTTATATTTTAAATCAATTTTATTAATAGTTAGGCTTAACGCCACCAAACAGTAACAATTTCTTGACTATGGGAGTAATAAATATTATAATTACGATTATTAAAATCGAAAATATGAAAATTTTCAGAGGTCAATTTCACTCCCTTAAAGTGATTTTAGGAAACAAATTACGTAATTATATATATATTTCCTGTACATATCCCGAAAGTTTCATAATTCATTTTAATTTGCGGGTTGAAGATCTTCCCTTGTTAAAAAATGAACACATTTTTCTGAGAAATGAAGGGTTTATGGAAGTACTAAGAAAATGTTACTTTAGAACATTATACTCACTGATAATATAGGTATTTAAAAACAACTATCTGAAAGATCGAACATTGTTTCAAAAAGAAGGTGCCTCACAATTAGTTAGTTGTGACGAACCTATGATCCACAGATCATAGAATACTCCATAGAACAATTATAAGTTTTGAAAAAGTTATTCGATTCAAATACTTCAGCTACAACGTTTAGAAACATTTAATGTATGTTACTAAATTTGCATATAAATTTTAATTTGACTCTGAACCAACACCAAAACAGAATTCGTCATTTCTGGAAAATGGATAATGGAAAACATAAATTAATTCACGTGCTTCGTAAATCGATGATTTGTTCAAGTTTTAGATACGTTCCTCGGAATTACCCCTCTAAATATTCTCTATTAAAAATAAATACTCATGTTCTAAGCTTCTGAAAGTATAAATATTCTGAAAATTCTGAATTACAAAAAATATATTTCGCAGTTTTCAAGCTTCTAAAGAAATAATATTTCTTTCTTTCAGTTTCTGTTAAAAAATATAATATGTGTAACTGAAACGGAAAGATTATTAGGCAACGCCAGATTCTTAACATTGTGAATACAATTTAGGAGACTTGTGTCGTCCAGGGCAGATTATTTTGATTACGCCACTGATCTTTTGGTAAAAACATGTTTCGATAAAGGAACAAAAGTTCGATCTAGATTAAATAAAAACTGGTGTACGAAGGACAGGTGCGCACAGGAGAAAGGGTCTTGCTTAATCACCTCAACTTATCTTTCGATAAACTCGAACCCAGACCGACCATATGTGGTTCAATCGAAATCCCTCGTAAACGATGTCTTTCCACGTCTCGAGATTCCTAATCAATAGGTTAATTGATCATTGTAAGCGGTTTTTGAAACTTTTTCCTTTTATCTTAACTTATACAACTAATCTGACTAAATATCTGACTAGAACATCATTCATCAAAATGCGATTGCTTTATAAATCCATTCTACATTATCGTAGTTTTTCCAAATAAAAGAATAAATAATTTTTTTTTTTGAAAATGAGGATGTGTAACAATAAATTTCAAAACATTTAACAAATGATTTACAGTAAACTCACGTATAACGCGGTAAAGATATCGCAGCCACTGTTTTCGTATAACGCGATTCCTCGTACAACGCGTATAGATGTCACTTGTTTTTATTCGCGTTATACGAAGAAAATTATCGTACAGTGCGATTTTCTATAACGCGAATTCCTACAACGCGTAACGTATTAACCGCGTTATACGAGAGTCTACTGTATTTCCAAATATTTGGTTGTTTTAAATAATAATACAAAAGATCAAATATCCATTTTCCGCATATGGTAAAAGTATATTTGTTAGTGTAAATCATACGCTTTAATAGAATTCAGTATTCAAATACTTTAGATAAACTGTACAAAATTCCAGTATTCTTTTAATTGATTTTAATTATATGTGTGGAAATTTTCTAATTTAACCCGCAGAAGAAAAGAAATTATGAATCGCATTTTTCTACTCGAGACGATAACTTAATAATATACTTTGTTAATAAAAAGTATGATCCTGTATCGTGCACATCATCTAAAAGTAATCAAATAAAAGAAATTTTTCAAGTAATTAAATAATTTCTGCTATCGAACTATGTGTACAAATTTTCAAGTTTAAATGTTTAACCGTTCAAAACGGAATTGCCGAAAATTTATTAATCACCCTGTACATAAGTATTGATACATAACACATTATTATCTCCACTTTCTATCAGCTGTTACGAAATTGTATGAATCTCGAAAATTTCGTTTAATTAAAGACCAAAATGAACTGGAAAGTGAATACATTGTTCTGAGAAAGGCCAGAATTAATTCGCGAAAGTTTCACAATTTCTATCCAACTGTCCGACAAGTTACTCTAGCGTCCGTTAAGAGTCTTCCTAATTTCGAAAAGTGGGCGTACTCTGAATCAAAGACCGAAAGCTTCTTGAGTTCGTTAGACGATATTTCTGCCGCTTTTCAATCTCATTAGTATCAGCTTAAAGTTAAGCTCCTCAACTCTTTTGGACCGTGTCGTTTCTGTTCTTTGACCATCGTACGGTTAGCAGATGAAGTTCTTTTCGATACGAAAAATACGTTTGATGGCAAAAAAAAAAGAAGAACAACTGCTTTACGTTTTTGATCGGAGAGAAATCAACATTCGTTACGTTTGACATATTTGGTTTGAAATTTTTATTTTTATTTGAGATTATTAAATTACATTTTTATGGTTATAGAAAACTAAAATGGAAACAATTAATGAAAGGCAGATTAATTCTTTTTATCAAGTTGTAATTGGAAGAAATAAGTGTATGGATGGAGCAGTTAAGATTTGAATATATGTATATTAAGATAACTTTCCAATATGGCTTACCTATGATATTTAAAATAAAATAAAAATTTGCACATAGAAATCAGTAGACAAAATTTTACGTCGTATACTTAAAAAATTGGAAACTAGTTCAATAATTTAGGATACCAAAAGGTCGTGTTAGTAGTAGTTAAGAAAAAGTCTCGCTTACCTCATGAAATTTTAAAATGCCACATTATTCAAATAAAACGCTTTTATTGATTAGTGATTTATAATGGATCAATACGTTAAATAATATAATGGAGACATTAACTCAATTTTGAAATCAATTTTTTTTTTAAGTTTCTTAATAAACTGTACTTTTTAGTGGAAAGTTTCTTCATCGATATAACTGAATTTAATTTTCCTGAATCTCATCCGCGTGAAACTGATAAGGCAAAAAAAAAATGTTATATCTAGCGGATCGAAGGTAAAGGCATCACTATGCAAATATTAGCTCGACGTACCTTATCGTGCTTCAGCTTAATTGCCATATGTTGTACTCTCATATTTTATGGTACACCTTCTGTCTTACATAGAACATGTAGGTGATCGTATAAAATGATCAATTTTGAAAAGATTTAACGTTCTATCAATTCTAAGCACTTTCCAATTAGACTGTTAAATTAATATACATAGGTGTAGAATTGGAATTAATCTTTCTTGTTTCTTGAATATTTTTTCACTTCACATCTAAAACTAAAGCCAGTAAAAATTTTCTTAAAGTTCTGAGGGTATTATATTATTAAATAGAACTCACAAAATTGTTAAAGTAATGATCTTTTAATTTTAATATATTATTTTATGCTATTGGTGTAACAATAATACTATTCAAAACGGCTCTTATTTTCTCTGTTCTTTAATTGCCTACTCGAGTAATATGAAATATGACGCACTAGTCGCTGATAACCATCATTACCTGTCTTTCCATTATCTGTAAAAAAAAAGTTTCCAAGGTAACAGCAATATAGTGCAGTTCATTAATATAATTTGAATAACGTATATTTCAAACCGAGTACCAGTTCAAAGCAGTTGAAAGTAACATACTTATTCTACTAATTTCTTTTTAAAAATTCTAATAAATATACGTAAGTGAATATAAAATACCATTACAAACTAAACGCCAGAATAAGTACTAATCTTTCAGTACAAGTTATACAAATTAAGTTTAAAAATTAAAATTAAAAGTACGCCTTAATTTTACACATATAAAAACGACATACAAAAAAGTTTAACAATCAGCCAATATCAATTATTAAAACAGAATAAAGTATTTAATTGAAACTATCTAATTTATCAACTAAATAGAAAGTCCCTCCTCCTTTTAAGAATATTGGCATCAATGATGCTTGTATGATAATTTAATATTGTTCGTGCTGATAATTATTTTATTTCGTAAAATATAAGTGTGTGACTGGTACCAATTTTAATTCATAACAAAATTTAATTTCAATCATCATGACTACTATATATTATGCAATAAAAACGTAAATGACAACATAATATTTTACCTCACATGTGCAATAACCAGCACAATGAAAACTTGAAAAGAACCAACGCTTTACTTTGAAAATCGGATATGCATATTAAAGGTTAACGAAGTCGTTTTGAAAACCATTATCGTATTTCCTAAAATGATAATGTCAAAATTGAAGCACTCAACGATCGAAAGATTGAATTTATTTCCTAAAAAAGGATAAGCGTTTCACGAAACGAATTAATTGACGACCATTAATCCCGTTCCCCCGCCTTTTCCATCCTCCGCGAAAGAAAAGCTCGAGAAGACTAGTCGCGAGGCGAGCGAGTCGGCGCGAAAGTTGGCAGCCGAAATCGTCGTAGCAAAGGACAAACGTATCGGGGCAAATGAACGAGGGAACGAAAGCGACGGAGTCGGAGACAAAACATTGAGCGGAGGAAGGTACTCGAGCCGAGTCGAGTGTCCCTTTTCGTGGTTCCTTTCAAGTTCTCTTCCGGGAGGCAAGCCGTAGTCCTCCACGAGCTTTTAAGCTGGTTCTCGCTCGAAGGCCGAAGAGCGAGAAGTCGAGATTGTTCGAATGCCAAGAGACAGGTTTTTGGCACAATATCGTTGCACACGGTTACCGGATATGCCAAGAACGAGCGGCGGACTGGTGGCCGGGGAGAGGTGTAGCAGAAATGTTCGAAAGGACTTAAGTTCGCCACCCGCCTCCGAGAAGAACCGCGAACAAGCGCCAGCCAAATAGAAGAAGGAGCACGGGATAATGCAGCTGGCACGCCGTAAACATTCGGGGCCACAATATGAAAACATTACAGGAGGTAAGCCGGAAGGCACACAGCAATGTGCTGAGCTTAGCTCGGGGACAGCCGAGGCTCCGATTCACCGACCATCTATCGCTACGCCAGTACATTGCCACGTCAGGATGTCAGGATTTCAACCAGGTACTCGTTCGACGTATTCCCGTGGCACGAAAGCACTCTCAGGGTGGGCAGAATAGAAGGACGCGTTTCGAAACGATGAAGAAGAACACGCGAAATTTTCGGCGTTCCGACGAGTGCACGGAACACGCTGACGAAACTGGCGCGCAATTTTTGTTTATGGGAAATTATTCCTTAACTCGACGACCAACGCCCGCGAAATTCGATTTCATTGTCTTGTAAGCCAATCGCAAATTTTTTGGCATAAAAATACAATAGTAATTTGTGACAGTACCTGAAGAAGTATACAATATTTTTGTGTCTATGACCTTTCGTGGACTTTCGTGAACTAATATTTTTCTTTTATTCTTTTAAGCATATAAATTGATCATGCTGTCATTGCTAGGAACGTGTTTAAACAAATTGTTTAGAATTTTTGGTTATTTAGGTAACTTTTTGCATGTTTCTTTAAATAATTCCAAGTCTAATTTCTGGGATGGTCGTTCGATAATCCTCATTACATGTCTAGTTAACTAATTCTGTATAATTGAAATCTAAGAAACAGTTTATCCGAATCCATTAGGAGGTAGGTTCATCTTTTTAGTCAAAATATTCTGACCAGTAGGCATCAGTGATTTCAAACCTATCAGGTCTAGATCAGTCCGATACGAACAAGAAGGGAGCTTAGGAAGTAAGTACACGGTAGGCCTTGATGATAGGTGGCAAGGGTGTGTTTGTGAGAGTGGCGATAGCAAGGTGAAAGCGACTACACAGTCGACGATACAAATACCGAGCTACTTAGAGAAGAGGGAAATGGGACTAGCCATTTAGGGCAAACTACCCCTGAGTTGGCTCACGCGACCGATCTTATCGCCTGCCGAGCCAGGTCCCGGCCTAGCATGTGCGTTTGTGTGCATTCACACCGTTCCACACGTTTCGTTTATCTGCTATCTCATCGTGGAATTGATTTCTTGCATTTGTTATTTCTCTGAAACTGAATTCGTTGTCGACTATGCTCTTCTTATGGATTGCAACAATAATTAACAGGTTGCATGCTGTGGGAGGGCATCAATGATCAGCACCATGAATTTAATAGTCAAATAATTCAGAAAAAAATCCAAGAAAATTTAAAATAATATTAACCCCTT
Organism: Stelis phaeoptera; assembly: GCA_943735885.1. Classification (NCBI taxonomy): domain Eukaryota; kingdom Metazoa; phylum Arthropoda; class Insecta; order Hymenoptera; family Megachilidae; genus Stelis; species Stelis phaeoptera. The sequence goes on along the minus strand of OX030939.1, from coordinate 2,736,610 downwards.
AATACTTTGTCTATTCAAAATAAATATTTAGAATATTTATTATAATTATGGTATTATAAGTAACTATATACTATAATTATCCATTTGTAGTTATAACAGAAAATAATATAATATCTGTAGGAATAATAACAACTGTCTTTTATAAGTTTGGCATATGTTTCTTATCATTTTTAACTGAATAAATGAAATACATCTACAATGATAAACCTTACCAATTTTCACATTCTACTCCAATAAAAAATGTATATATGTAACCTTAGATACGGTTTCTATTATGCAATTTTGTTTAGAGATTAACATTAACATAATAAACCAAAACTCGCCCTTAATCATATCAAAATATCTCATATCGTTATTTATAAAGATGAAAACTTTTGCATACCCTAAATACCAAAAATTTGTTGTATTTTCCATGAAATTCTATGACACAGCGGGACACGTGTTGATTCGACTTGTAAGAGATTCCTGCAATGGCTAGCGGAATCTCGTGCCCCGCGCATTTGCAGTTCGCCCATCGACATCCCCTCATACTCGAAGATTTTGATCGAAATCCATCCTGGAATACCTTCGTATCTGACACGTGGCTGTAGCATAGCTTGGTCGTCGCGTTTGCCTGCGATCCTGCGGGATTACACGGGCTCGATCTTCAAACCAACTCGAATCGAACTTAACAGTCGGTTAAGTCGAAGGTTGGAGCGGGTCGTTTAACTAGTCCGTTTAGTTCGAAGGCCACGAAGTCCGAACTGTAAGCCGGTGCACAACCATGGGGGTCTGTCGAGGTCATGGAGATTTGCCAGTCTTATCTTGATTTGCATAAATTCATAGTTTGTAGTTTAGACACTTGGACGTAAAGACGTTGGGAGGACCTCGATCTCGAGGTTACGAAATATCAACTCCTCCGGTATTAAACGCGAAAATCGCTGTTACTTAACGTTGTACAATTGTTGGTAACAAGATCCTGAAACAGTTTCTTGTTTCTTGTTTTTGATTTATTTTTCACAATTAATTTCGTTGAGAATAATTAATTTTCTTGCATTCACTAATGAGATATTTGGCAAAACTAACTGTTATATATGGGATATTTTATGATTACATGTTATCAATAGGGAAAGAGAAGAATATGGAATTTTTAGAATGTTTTTTTATTCTCAAAAGAGTGATTTTTCAAATATTATCAATAAGACAGAATTAATCTTAATATCACTTCTTATTATCGTTTACTATCTTTTGGTATATGTGAATTATAATTATTAAGCGTCTAAGCGTCTTTAAATATGTTTAAAATCAATAATATTAATACTGTTGTATTCGTTCGATTGTTGCTAACTATAAAGCGTTAAATGCAACATCAATTCCTATATTTAGAACGTTGATTTTATGTTGAATATTCTTATACTTTTGTTACTAAGTTTACAGATATTTTAAATTATATACTTTATCGTACACATAAAAATAGTTTATGCAAAGAAAGTAGTATTTTTAACCTTTTCTTTTAGATGAAAGTAAAATGACCCTCATATTTTGAAATTATCATGAAATTTACAAATATTAAATTTCATTTTACCATCTTTTATGTCATAAATTTTGTTCATATTTTATGGAATACAATACAAACGCATTTAATGTAGTTCATTTCGTTATCATTTTAAAAATCATCAAATATCTACACAAATTTACATTTTTCTTTCTTGCTGGACAAACTCAATCTTTCCCGACACACGGGTTACCATTTCTAGAGACTTTAAGGCCTTAACTACCATGACTTAGAATTACAAATATAATATACAAGTGGTGGTAGTGGCAACGTTGAACTTATGTCGGTTTAATGTATAAACACCACTGTTTCATAATTGTTTATTTTTATCTTTTACATAACATGATAATAGACACTTGATAAGGTGTACCCCTATTTACTTGCGAGTAGAAAACTCATGAATCCAAGTTTGACAGGGTCAGTGCTAACCCTGCAGTGCTTAAAACTTAAAATTCATCAAAATTGGACGAAAATGTCCAGCAACGATCAAGCATACGGCTACACTCATAGGTTGATGGAGGCAACGACGCACACCTTACGGAATTAATAAAATATTCACTCGGCGGACAGAGGGCAAAGTAAGGCATATAATAATTTTCTGGCACGCCACCTTCTGTGTGTCTCTCCATTGCCACGGGTCGTACGTGCCGGTTATCACAGAATCTGATCAGAAAATGGCGCAAACTCTGATAAATAAGATAAATAATGTAACGTGGCTTCCGTACAGAACGACCCCTTCCCGCGAAAAACTTCGAAAGTCGCGTGCACGTCCATCAGCGCCTAGCCCTAATGCCGTGTTTAGAGCAAAACTGGCATGGCTGGCCTGGTTCAAGGAGATTCGCTCTGAAACGACCATTATCAAGCTGCTTTTGCCATCGAGTAAAGGCATTACCTGTCTATCGTTCCATCGGTCGCGTAAATTACCATTGGTCTAGTTTTCTTCGTGCTATTGGCTCGGACGATCGTGATACTTTAGGGCTAATGGGCCTACCACGTTCACTTACAGTATTACTCTAAATTCTTAAGGCACGCTCAGCTCTATTCGAAAACAGCACAAGCCCAGTAATTAACATTTCAGGACACAAAGTGTATTTGGCCCTTCTTTAGATTATGAGGACTGCTACAACGCCTACTCAAATTTTTAATTTTTAATTTAAACAAAAAATAATAAATTAAGGCTATTTTAAAATATCATACAATTTTTTTCAAAAAAGCCACTCGTAAATTAAAAATGTTAAAGGAAGTATATTCAGGTTTGAGAAACTCATCCTTTCTTGAGTTTACATCCACTAATGAATATTCAATTTCTAATTGTTTATATATCGGAATGGTAAAGGAACTTTCGATTAGTTTTACTACAAAGTACCATCAATTCTTGAACTGTAGAATCCCTCTGTTTTGAATACGTAATTATTGTACATGCGAGATTAAGGAATCCATTACCATTTTGGAATATAAACGACTGAAAATTGAACACACGCAGAATATTGATGAGATGTATTATGCAGTCGTTTTGATCAAGTTTCAAGTTTCAAATTGACATACAGTAAGTATCATATATATTTTTATTTTTCATTTTCTATATAACATTGGTCAGATTCAACGTTCAAAATGTAAAACACCTTTTCCATAAAACATGAATTAATGCCAAAAAATGGGTAATTTTACCAATGTTTAATATTTCTTATAGAAACACAATAGAAACGGCATATTTTTGCATTACATACATCAATCTTCATGTTCTAGGTATGCATTTCAAAGAATCTAAAAAAGCAAAATTATTTCATCAGCACGTAATAAGAATTCGTGTAAGCAGACAATGAAAATTATCGTTATAATTGTAATTATTACTTTCGTTCATATATTGTTAAAACACCTTTCACCAGTGTCAATAGCCCTACCATTTTTATACCAAAGGGAGATAATTTATTTAATGATTTGTTCTATTTCTATTCCTTTCAAATCAATATTAAAATATATATTATGTTTAAACGAGTTCTAGGTATTTCTCTAATTACGCCTATCATATTATCATATCTATCCCTTTCTGATTTTTCTTACAATTTTAATATTCACGGTATAACACGCAACAACCTAATGCATTCCAGGAATCCGCTCCGAGTTGGCAATACTCGCGGCTTCCTCCTGGTCGATCCTTACCCCCGCTGATATTCGCGAAGCACTGACATTTTTAATGAACGTAGAATCCTGAATTTTCATGGGGTCTCGACGAGTTGAGGATACACGATAATCATTAGACATAGATTCGCAGGGGTGACTGCCCGTTCCCTCGCCCCGTTCTCCCTTCCACCGACCAGCTAGCGCCGCACTTATCCACCGAAATTCAGGGTCCCTCCGACGTCACCCCACCCTGCATCCAGCAGGATGCAGTTCCGCTCGCAAACTCAAACTGCAGCCGTGGGGGATGCACAGGGTGGCGAGGTGGTGCAGTCGGTTGCCATGGCGACCCATCGTCACTGGACACCCTCATCCCACGTTCCACCTACGTTCAACCCCCATGCACGGTGATCCAGCGGACGGACAACATCGTCCCATGTCGAGCCAAAAACACTGGTCTCTTATTACTCGGCTAAGCTTGTGAATTGTCTTCCCTCTGAGTCCCGTTTGCTCGTCCGGCTTTCATGCGACTCTACCCAACCCGGTTTGACTTGATTTTCGACCCCCTCCCTCCACTCCCCCTCACCCGGCCCCCTATGGCTTGTTCTACCCCTGTACGTTCCTCCAAGACGAGGCGAACTGTTGATTTCCTGAGTGGTGGTGAAATCGAGGAACTCTTTAATGCTGCTTTCGATTATTCATACAATTTCCTGTATAGTGTGATGGGCAAACGGAGAAAAAAGAATTAAGGTGCATTGTATCAGGTTAGCAATTCAACTCGCGAACTTTATATTTTTCCCCTACAGAAATATGTATTAAAATTTTACGAATAATAATTTTCGATTGAAGTTTGGATTAAGTTATAACTGTTTTTGTCTTTTTACTTTTTATTCGTACCAAGAAAATGTCAATACGTGTTTGCAGCAAGTATTCCAACAATTAAAGTAACACTGAATGTAATTAACTAGGGATTTGTACATTTTTGTATGAATCTTATTTCTATAGAAAATAATTTCGAAATAGTCTTATAAATAAATGATGACCAAAGAAAGAAAGTCTTACATTGTATAATACAGATGGAGTTTTGTAGAAATTGTGAATCATATTTTAGAAAAGGGTAGGTAGCTTTGATATTTCTGTACGATAGTATTTGAATAATTTCCTCACAGCATACATAAGGAAGTTGCGAATTGAATTGAATTAAATTAAATTTCCTAGTATAGTAATTAGCAATTACTCGCGTAAGAATATTATGTTATATTATTATAAAAAATACAAGAAAGTCAGAAAATTTGGATAATCTTTTGGCACCAATATTACAGCCAAATTCGTATTTTTCTAGGAAGGTTATTTTGTGTGAAGTTTGTAATTGCAATTAAGGTGAACTAAACTGTAATTAATTATATCAACAAAACATTTTAATTTTTCCTACATTTGCATGTGTTATATGAAAGTATATATTCCCTTTAAAATACATATTTTATGTTGTATAAATAATTTGTATATTGGATGATTTTTGTACATTTAAAATTGGAAACTAATTAATACATTTTTACACGTACATGATTAGTACATAGAAATTCGTTTAAGAATATCGAAATATATAATGAAGTAATTATTTATACTGGTTTCTCATTTAAAAATTTGAGAGTCTAACAGTCAAACAACTGTCACAAATTAGGTTTCATGAGTTCGAACCACGATTGACGTAGTTTTTAGCATTCGAGGGTTGATAAAAATATTTCTCATTTGAATATGATAATGGCAAACGATCATTATTAAAATAACAGATTAATTATGAAAAATGATAGTTTGTATACATTTCACCGAGTCATCATTTGGATGAAGTGATTAGAAAGTAGATCAGTGACACGGTAACAGGGAAAGAATTGAGGAGGTAATCAAACAGATTACCCATATTCGCAAGGCAAATGAAAGAGCAGGTTTTACATAACCGGTGGAAACGTGACGTCTTAATATCAAATATTCGTTGAGCAACCGGATGATAGCCACACCTTCTCGTGGTCACGCGAGAAGACTTTCCAAAGCCGCCTCAAGCAGACATAATTAATGAAACACAAGGGAGTGGAAAGTGTAAGCATTTTAACGACTGAAGTCTCTAAAATTGTTGGGTCGTTTCAATTCACTCGGCAATACGGGTCTGTACAATTCAGAATCACAATTTTGCAAGAAATCCTCGATCCTTCTTGCTCTACAGAGCATTTAATTTACGATATAATATAAACTTCATTTGAAAATGTTTGCTGTTATCTAAAATGAATGTTCAATGCTTTAATATTTTGGCTGTTTTATTTAAGATGGATCATAGATGGATCGCTCAAACAAGGATAATTTAAATTTGATTTTAGGGTATCTTTCATTTCAATTTTCTAATATTAAACTATTTTCATTAAAAAATTTATTATAATCCTATATTGCCATTGAAAGGTATTGAAATAACATTTTGAATTCTATCTCCATGATGTTTATTTACTTCGTTCAAAATTTCAAACTGTATGATTGTATAATATCGAGAATTTAAGTTTTCTGCATCAATTATCTTTTCAATGAATACGTACGTATACCAAAGAAATTGATTACTCAAATTGCAGCTTCGTTTGAAATTTTATTAACATTCATATAGTCTTTCATTAATACTGACTTGAATATGCTTCTTTTCGTTACGAAATAATCCACTAATGCTCAAAACTATTTCTCTTGTGTATGGAGCTATGTTTCTGATCCTTCCTTTAAAATGTTGAGTTCAATCGTTTTAAATAGAGGAATACAAATTTTTATGTACAATTTCATGAAAACTGGTGAAGTTAAAAGAATCTACGGACAGCATCTAAATAAAATCATTAAATTTTTACGAAAACTGCCTTAATCCTTAACTACCGTGGCGTAGAAACTGAAAATTAACACTTCATATTTTAATGAACAATTCATATTTGTTATGTAGTGTTTCTTATAAAGGAAATGTAAATACATAAAAGAACATATGCAGCTATTTACTTTGGGCAGCAGAAGGCAACTTTGATCTTATCAAAGAGTTAAAATACGTCGTGCCAATAATTTTTAATTTTTTTTATCATTTTTCATTTAATGAACAAATATTTCTCTTCTTACATGCAATAAGTAATATCAATCATATGAGACCTGCGATATTCCTGAAGTGTCTTGCTTTCCTTCATCATATCAGTGTAATTTGATCAGATATGAAAGTGAAAAGTGTAAATGAAACAAGTAGTACGATTATCCTATTACACGTTTACGCTACCATGTGAATTGAAAGTACGAGTTCGCACTTTTGACGATTTTGTAATAATGGCTATACGTAAATGCCTGTAATTATCTATTCAGTACTAGCATAAATCCTAATTAAATAGAACAAGGTCGCAAAATAATATGAATTATTAAGTAAAAAAGCCGAAATATTTTTTATGATATTTCCGAGGTTCACCAAGTTTAAAAACAATTTAACACTTTATCCATCGAAAAACTTTTAATAGGTTTTTCGATACTATCGGCCGGTGATTGAAAATCGAATAGTAAACCTTTGACTATTATTTATTAATCTATAACACTATTGAATGTTGCTGCAACTAATCTTTGATAACAGTGATTCCTTTCTCATTTTAGAGCGGTAGATAATGTGTTAATTACAGACCTATACAGGGTGTTGAAAAATTACCTGAAGAGCTCTATATTGTTGGATAAATCATGGAAAATCGAAACGAAAAGTTCTGCAGTATTTTTGGAAAATTGACCAATCACTGCGCAGCTTATTAGATGGCAAGACGCTTGTCGTAGAAAAAGATAGCCTTCTTTGCCGGGCGTCTTGTCAATTTGTCAAATTTCAACAACTAATTGTTAAAAAATACAGCAGAACTTTTCCAACGATGCAGGAGCTCTTCAGGTAATTTTTCAACACCCTGTATTAAATAATTGTTGTCTTACGACAATTATACACGTCATAGAAAAAATGATAAAAACACAATTATTATTTGAGAGTGAGATTTTAGTAGATACACCGTTCCGAGTTAACTCGTCAATACGGATGTTTCATACAAAAGGTCCAAGGAAAAACCAGTCGAATCGAAAAGAGGAAGAACGCAATTGTCAGCACGTTTCCGGCCCGACATCCACGTGTTTACCCGGCAATTGAACGTTAACAATCCGACTTACGCGTTCCTCGTTAATAATTGGTACGCCTGAAGCGACAGTAAATCCTACCGGCACGTTTATAGATACTAAAGCCCGGCTACATGGTACTACCGGCCGGGATCGATCGATCGAACTTGACGATACGATCGGTCGTTTACCATTACGTATCCGTATGATCGTACCGAGGGGGTGCACAACCCCCTTAACGTGTGTCCCGCTAGCACAGTGACCCTGTTACCCGTATATAAGCCGACACATCTCACCAAACATACACACGTACACACGTACACACGACTACACTGTCGGCCAGACCAGGCCAGACTTCCCCCGCGTGTGTTGTGTACACGAACACGCACGTATTGGTCCTCATCGATACCGATCAAATACCGAACATTCTGAGGCAGCCCGAGCGCACATGCCCTGCGACCGAGGCGCCTGTTGCTCGTCACCTCTTCCTACAAAATATCCCTGGATTTCGCGCTTACGATGCTTGCGATTGCAACTCCTGGACGCCTAGGATGTCGAAATCTCACGCCGGACACCACTATGGAACGTGCAGGGAAAGACGGAAAAGACGCGTATATGTATGTGTTTCGTTGAAAGATTGTTGTGAACTAAACCCTGCTTAATTTGTAATACTAGTGACTTCTCCGCGAGAAGAAATTAACAGACGATATTGGTGTTTTAACTTTTGCATTGGCAACCGGATGATTATTTCTATATTTATATTTAACAACTTCATGTGTGTTCCTCGGATGCTATTACGTCGATTTACGTTTCTAAAGTAAAAATGTTTGTGAAAAGTGTCGAATATTAAAGTTTTAATTGGTTCTTACCGTGGTGCCTGGGTGGCAATACAAAAGTTAATGTACTTTACTAGTCAAAAGTTTGACATCACTTCTTGGTTGGGCTTGGACTTTTTCGCACTGAGAAAATATACTTGTATGTTATACAAAGAAATATTTAAAAGGTTAGCTGTTTTAGCAGTCTGCCATTCTAGAATTAAGAAAAAAGATGTCATATTTTGTATCATATTTTGCACAGAAATGAGTACTTTTGTTTAAATCGCATTTAAAAGTCTCAAAAACGTGTCCTCATTTTTAATTAATAAATATAATAAATTTTTTAACTGATTCTAATTATTTGTTTCATTCCTCTTATAACAATTGCTGAAAGTATTGTATTATTATAGTATAACATCAGAGTAGAATCCTTTATTAACGGCTACCTTTTAGATATGAGGAGATATTAACATTTCTTTAAGTAAAATCTATTTTTATTAATGTATGGTATATTAACAATGAATCAATAACCCGATTTTAATATAAATTTGAAAATCATTTTAAACTTTTGGATGTGTATCACGGTAAAAAGAATCGATCGCAAAAAATTGTTTACAAATATTAGAAGGAATTTCCAAACCAAATTTTCTCGAAAACAAAACGTCATATAAAAAATTGTATTGTGATGTACCATGAATTTTTACTTCGTTGAATTTCATAAAAATGAATTTTAAATGTTGCGCATAACTCAGCCTTTAATCCTGCATACGATGGTATTTTTTTAATTAAAACGATCTACACGAGCATCGGTCTCGGAGTCAGATTTCCAAGAATTAAAAGAAGGAAGATTTCGAAAGTACCTCAAACCTGTCACCGTAATGAGTTTCATCCCTGGCCTCGACGTTCGCACATTGTCCTCGCTGATGTCATTAATCGGAAACGTTGTAAACGCTCGATTGACCAATTATCGAAGGTCCAGATCGAAACATCGATCGATCGATCATTGATACCAAATTTATTATTGCATGTATTTGTCGAGCCTAATGAACAACACGGTCAACCCGATCGCGCCGTTCATACACGGCTACGCACCCACCGGCACCAACGTGCACGTACACGTATCACAGACACCATTACATAAGGACATATAATATATACACGTATACATGGCACCCCGTGCGATCCCGTGTTTATTTCCACAATCAGGCGAGTCATAATACTATTATCAAGGGATGGACCACAGGGGAGTAGAACCACGATGTATCGTGGCACACGACCCACTGATACGATGACCCCATTGAATGGACAATATTGGCCATAGGTTGACCCGTAGTTAGGCTTCAATTTCGATCCGGTTTCGACGTGTCTACGTGGCGCCAACGCGTATCCCACCAGGCCTACTCGTAGCGGCGTTTCAACAATGCGGATAAGAATAAAAGTGCATCAAAGGTTGCTCTAAACTATTGTAACGTGGATAGTAAACTCTATCTGGTAATCTAATTAAAATGTGTAGACTGTGAGTCAATAAAAACTATAAGAAATATTGCCTGCAATAACTTGTTATCTATTAGTTTATCGACAGCATAAATCATGTAATCTCGTCACTTTTTCAATCAAATCATTCAGAATATTTGCAGACTTGGAAGTGAGTAGTGTTTTCATGAATCATGGCACACCATTTTTATAAGAACTACCCGAGGGAAGAAACAACGTTCGAAGCGAGAACTGGTTTGATTGTGGTGCGGTATCATTTCCTGAATTTCTGTTGATTTGCCGACAATACGCGGTTGATTTATTGTGACGGCGTATCGTTGTTGTCGGTAATTTTATCATCGTCGAACGTTTTTCCAGGAAATCGAAATCAAATGGGGGTATTAATATCTCATTGTGTGCCGCGTGTCGGCGACACTTGTTCGTCGCGCGCCGTGGTTTTCCATCGGTTTATTTCCCTCCCCATTTTTCCGCGCGCATTAAAGCGAGTGGCCGCTAGTCCACGTGCAGCGAATCAACCGCGGCCGCTTTTGGAAACGACAAAATATTCACGCGCGTTCGAAACAATTACCCCGTTTGTTTGCGTTCATATTATCCAATCGTATCGGTGTCAATGAATATAATGACACCACGTGTTTGCGTGCAATTAGCATAAAAATGAAATGACCGGTGAAATCGCGCATTGTGAAAGGAATTTCTGTCGTGGCCAGTTGAATTCGTAAGTTAATCAGCGTGATAAACCTTTGCTTTTTAACGTTGCCCATTAATGTTGCTCATTGTTCCTGTTCATTAATCGATCCGTTAACAGTTTCACTTTGAATCACACTTTAGATCTTGAACTTTGTTGTTTTTGGCAGTGTACGATTTTTCTCGAAACTTATTTCTGGTAGTATTTGTGGATAATTAGAGAAAGATTAGAAAATTAATTGTTTTCAAAGATTTTAGTTCTTCCAATGAAAACGATCAATTTTTCGTTCCTGATTTTTTTTTACGTAGCATCATATGGTGGAAATAATTGACGTAGGAAAGTTCTATATAACCTATGATCCACTATTGACATAGGGGATAAAATCTGAAATATACCATGATCGCCAGGGGATACATTGTCCAAGGGAATAATATGAAAATGTCTACCGGTCAAACACGTTGTACAACTAGAATCTGGTTAAATCAATTAAAAAATGCTTATTTATAAAGTAAACACATGCTTGAATCACAAACGAAATTTATCGAATTTTGATAATGACGTAAATAAATTCTCGTGATTTGTAATTTTAAGGAAATTCTTATTCAGCTAATCGATTGCTGCCCGAATGCTTGTTAGCCCGTGAACGCAGTGAGTTTCGAAGGTTATTGCGAATAAAGATGGTCCCTTCTTGATAACGTTGTGCTAAGATACCATAGTTTCGAAGCAAGTGGTGTATCTTGATTAGAATCTTCAACCCTCGGCGCAATTCGACCCTTGCGGACGATGCATAGAAGATTCCGGATTTGTGCAGAAGAATTGATTCTGTTTGTATCAAATTGGACGATGGTACGAAACGGTAGTATACGTTTCCTAACAGGATACATGTTGTTCGACGAATTTCAGAATTTTTACGTAAAAAACAAACTCCTACTGTTGATACTAAAAAAAAAACACACACACACACACATGCATTTATAGTCTTACTATATAAACATGAGTGAATTTTTATGGATTAGTTCCGAAGGTATATTGGTTTTTCTGAAAAATAATCATTTTCGTCCTACCGTTGAAATCTGCAAAGGACACGTATTCTATGCTTAATCGTAAGAAAAATAAAGAATGATAAATAAAGTTCTTTTAATTTCCAAGAAAATTGAGTTTAAAAGTTTGTCATACCCGTTTGAAGTGTTATTAATTATGATACAAAATGTGAAATTCTATAATTTTTTATGAAGAAGCACGTAAGTTAAACTAATAAATGTTCCAGCAATTTTCAAAAGTCGTGATTTGTTAAGCATAATATAAAGTAATCTTTACGCACTTTACATATTTTTATAAACGACACGAATAATGATATCGGATGTTTAAAACAACTTAATGAATGTTTTCAAACACCCCTTAAATCATTTACAAAGTGAATTAACGAGAATTTCCGTAAGTACATACATTTCGAAGCAAATCAAATATTATTAAAATCGATACAGCTTGTATGATTAATTTATTTATTATAATACAATTGTTTTATATTTTAGTGCTTCATCCTTTTCCGTGCGTACCAATCTCCCGACAAGTAGTTCAATCAGATTTAGTCAATACAGGTGCATATTATCGTACATTGATTATCTGTGTATTTCAATTTTTGAATATCATCGTGCACTGTAAATTGTAAATCAACAATATTATGCTTGTACATAATATGTACATAATTTTGAGCGACATCATTAAACAAACAGTTTTGAAAGGAGTGGCGATCGCGAGTATCGAAAGTCGCGAATAGATAATCGTTTTAATTGGCACGTAATACTTTCAACCTTTTACACGTCGTTATCGTATTTCGTTGTTAAAAATTGTCCAAGTTGCACGCGAAAAGGGCGGAACAGATGAGACCACTTTGTTCCACAGTGTCATTTATTTCGTCGCCCTAATGAGATATGTAAAAGGCACCCACGGAATACGCAACACATCCGACGTTATTTTATATTTTTGCACGTCGGAGACCTTCGAAACGAGAGGACTGTGCATCGGCGGAGAGCAAAAGGCTTTTGTGATGTCATTTTGAAAAAGGAAGTAGAAAAAATTGAGGAACAAAGGTACGGAGAAACGAGAAAGGTAAGGCTACAATATCGTTGCTGATCGATGTTTATGTAAAATACGTTTTAAATTACCCTTAAAGGAGAGGGCGAGATTGAAGTGTTAAAATATAATAAACAACATGATAGAAATGTATTATTATTACATCAAGCAAGTCATTAATTAATCAAAGTGATACCACAATAAAATGTACACTTTTGAATCTTTATGTAAATCATTTTGAAAATTAGTTGGACACTACTGTGTTGTTCAGGATTAATTTTCGTAAATAGCATGGCGTGCATTATCTTTGTATAAATAAATCAATATATACAGCAAACGAACAGATAAGTCCTTGGTTTATAATAAATGTTTTGTCGAAATTCGTACATGGATTGGTATGTCTTCTTCGCTGTCCACGACGAAAGAAGGATACCGAGAACGCAAACGAATTCCGCTTCCGCTCATGTTAATGTAAAAGTTGCCCGCATCGGTAGTCGTGTCGTGTTCGTATAAAACCAGCCCGTCACGCCCTGTAATTATCATACGAACCATCACGCCACTACACTTCCGTATACAATTACTTAGTCGTGCTATAATTCGTACTCGAAAGATACATGCAAAGATGTCGTGCATCAAGATTAATCGTGCTCGTCGTTTCCTTGAAACAGAAACGTTCGCTAAATTTATCACAACCACGACTAATAGGTATACATAGCAGCATTCGAAGAAGAAATACAAATTTCTGTGAATGTTTTTAATACTGAAGAGAACTTAACTACGACACTCTAGGTTAAATCTATAAACGTTAATTCCTGTCAGAATAATTTTTAAAGTATCACAATAGCTTTAAAATTACTTTTTTAAGCTTTCAAAGTTTTATGTTTATGGTTTCTGTTAGTGAACATTATTGAATATATTAGAATACCATTGTTACAAAAAAAAAAAGACGTTATTAGACATTTTCAAATAATATTATAGAAAACATGAAAAATACATGAAATCGATAAAAGTTTATTAAACAGAAAGTGTGATATCTGGAGAATATGATGTGTGAACCAAACTTTCTCAATCAAAGTAGATAATGCTGTTACGAATCACCTTACGTACATGTGGTTTTGCTATGTCATGCATGCAATGGAAAAACATCCTAATCCAAGCACCGTTCCCTGTATACCTAGCCAAGCCTTCTCGTGAAGCGAGTAATACTGCAAGTTTGCGTGAAAGATAAATGAGACAAAAATACTTAATATTTGTTTCATATAAAACAGAATTAAAAAAAAAAAAAAATAGAATCAATGGTGACTCTATCTTGAGAATTCAGGAATATGTGTGCATAATTAAACTGGATACACGAATTACGTACACGAATCTGCGATGATATAATGAATTAGTGAACAAGTGAAAAGCCAAACGAAGGTCGTCGAGCAGCTCGATGAAATCGCGATTTACGGGGCTGGAAATGAGGCGCGTTATTTCAATAAAATTTTGCTCTCACCCCGTCGATCGACACAGAAAAACTAATATTCCTGGACTGGTATTAATTACATTATAAATCCACATAATCCCGCATTACCGCACCGCCCTCCAATTGCCATCAATAATTATCGCATATCTGTCAGCAGCCGGCAACGTTGTTAAAATAATGTTTAAACGGCACGCTTTAATTACATTGCTACCTGTTGCTGGCTGATTGGAAAATAAATATTTATTTGTTTGAATATTAATCCGTTGCCTTTGCGAACTGCCGTTCTCCATGGATGCAGACAAACGTCCATCGCGAAAGGAAATTAGGTGGTGATTTATCGAGGTCTAAGAATGGTTTTTTTTAACACTTATATTACTGAACTTTTTGTTATAAAGAATTTCGACAATGATGTAATGAAAATTATCACAAAATATATGTATTCACAATTTTGTAAATGTCACGTAAATGTAAAAACTGTTAAACGTTGGATGCAGCAAATTTAAAGGTGAACATTTTTTATGAAGATTTATATCAAGGATTCCATAATAATGATTAATAAAAAACAAAATAATACTTCACATGAACTAATCTAGAATCTTCCCAAAAAGCTTTTATTATTTCTTTTTCTTTTTCTTTTTTAAAAAGGCAGGAATTATGAAAGGTGGCTGTTGAATATAAGTTACAAATATTCCCAGACTTTTTCTCAATTTTAAACTATTTCCATATGACACTGTTTTATTAAAAAATTTGAGTGTCTAGTTTTAATTGAAGCATTGTTGCATTGCCTGAGTTAATGTACACAGTTTTTATTAACAAAAATATTTGTGTTCAACTCAGACTAAAATTTTAAAGCAAGCTTTCAAATTTCTATATTTAATAATTTTTATTTAAGAATTTACTACTAATAACACCTTACCAAAAAATGAGAGCATTCTTTAATAATGAATTAACAGTAAAAAATTTCTTTATTTTAATGCCATCAATGTAAAAATAATTTGCTATAATAATTCTTGAATTACGAGCATGCATATAAAAAGAAAAGGAATTCCATATGAAATAAAAAAAGATAGAACACTTAATTACTCTTATCATCTGCAAACTTTCAATCACGTAAACATGCAGCAGCATCGTAACTTCCAAGTTTAAAGGACCAATTAGAAATTCGTTCGAGCAAAAAGTAAAAACTCGAGAAACAGGAAGAAAAGTCTGAGAAAACTTTGGCAAAAATTCTGCAGCAACCAGATAAAACGACGTCTGATGTGTCTTCCGCTTGGTAAATTTCAAACGTTTCACAGTTTACCAGGTTTGACCAGATACGTATTAAAACCTTGTAAATTTTTCGGTCCAACCCTGAGAAAAGTTATTAAACGTCCAACAAAACAAACTACGTAAAACTTTTCTTAACTTATGCAATATTTAACGAATGTCCAACAGGGGCAAAACCAGCGAAACCGTTACAGCCAGCTAAGAGACGGTTACGATATTCTGAAAGATAAAGAAGAAACCAACGGTCAACAAGACGAAGAAAGTCGGTTAAGAAAGTTGGTCAGCTTGGGGTGCACCTGTAGGGGGGCCCCTTAAGGTGCACCACACCAGAACCTAACGTTACGAGCTATGTTCGATGACTGTGACGAAGACGTTGAAGCTTTTTAAATGGCCGGATGTCTTACTGGAAAGAATGATATCAGCTGTTTAACCGTTTTACTGCCATGCCGGTAAATGCTGTTACAACTGACAATATACTGAAATATTTATATTACAATAATTTTAACTCTTTCGCGACTGAATTTTTATTTGTGATTAGCCCCTTAACGCTTAGACGTGTTTCATGAAAATAAAATTATTTCTTGTAATTAGATGAATAGAGATGGAAATGCAAAACAATTGCAAACATTTACATTTACATTAAGTTTTACCCAGCAGGACTCCTGCTGAGAAGGCGCTTCTGAAGCTTTAGCTTCACTTCTGCCCAACGAACAATACGGCGTTTTTGTACCAGGGATTCATCTCAAATCTTCTTCAATACTTTTAAGTCTTACTTCCTTCTTCTTTTCCATACTTTTACATCATACTTCTTTCAATTCCTTGTAAATCTTTCTCTCTCTCAATACTTTTCTCTTCCAATTGTCCCCTTTTAGTCGCCTCCTACGACAAGCAGGGGTTACTGTGGGAGTATTCTGCTCCCCCCCACCACAGGGAGTTCAATTGCAAACATTATTAACTATGCTAAACATAGCAACGACTTCATCTACCTTTCATCAGTTTGGGAACCAAATTTATTATCACCATTTTTACATGCTTTATAACAGAAGTTAAAATGAAATTTATGTGAAATTTAAATATTTAATAAAACATTTTATTGGAAAGAACCTTTACTGTTCAGTGTATTCCGTAATTCTTTTTTGCTTCCAAGGCTTGTATTTAAATATATATTGAGTTATTTTTATAAGTTACAATTATTCGAAGTACTGTTAGCTTATATTTTATTAGAACACTTAAATTAAAATAGTATTTGTATGTATTTGAAATATCCTGTATCGGTTGAAGAAATACAATGATCTATTTTTTAGCTGTGTTGTTTCTGTTTGTAGCCAGATAAAAAGATACTTAAATCGAAGTATCTGCTAATTGTAAGATCAAATTTTTTAGAATGTTATTTTTACTCCACTCTTCGGTGGATACGGAATCACAGTCTCGACTAACAATGGTAAGTTTGTCTGCAAATTACAGACACAATCGATACTTCGATTTATTTCCAAACAAACTCATCTATAATACAATCATTAAGCTTCCAGTTTTACTTTCTGTCTGGCTTGAATGGAACTTATAACTTCCTTGCTAAATAAAATATCACACGCATCGTTTTTCCTACATTTCCCGAAATAGACTTTAAAATACCCTTAACAAAACATAATTCGAAACCACCCCTGAAGGACAAACTTTTCTCGACTGCGACGTAACCACGTCAAAAAATAAATATTCAGTAGTATGTAACTATATACTGTTTCGGGGTTCTGTTTTAATATATCACACAAGGTGCACTAAGACTCTATGAAACATTTCTTTGTAATGTCAGCTTCTAATTTCGCTACGTAACTCCAAAACTGTTGCCTTCAAGACAGAATTTCATTGGAGATCAACCAATACTTTTGCCATCTCAAGATGCCACTTGTCCGGTTTCATTAGATCCAGAAACTTAAAACGTCACCCGGTTTGAACGTGTTAATCGAACGAAGACTACTATTTACACCAAAATCTACTGGTGTTGCTCCAAGTATCGTTGACCAATCATCGTCACGACAAATTATAACGATACAAGGTGTACTCCTTTGTTTGATCTCAAAGGATTTCAATAACCTTCCACCGACTGAAAATCGTCTCTCCGGTACAAACACCTCGACCGTTACTGTCGGCTTGCCCACGAAATGAAACGTTCCCCAGATCGGACGTTAATTTCGCTGAAACGCCACTCGTCGTGAAATTCGGGCATTTTCGAAAGTGAAAGAGCCCGAATTTCGAGCGTGGCGAACGGCGGCGATGCCTCTTACCGAGCCGTTCGCAAATGGTAAATACACAGGGGCGCGTGCATGCGTGCGTTCCTGAGTGCATCGAGGAACGTGTTGCGGGTTCGCGCCGCGAAACCATTCGGAGAATGTGCTCTAACAGAACGAGGCGGACAGGATTTGGACGCCATTACCATGGCTATTGTCCGACGGAAATCATTAAACTAAAATCTAACTGCGGGGCTAATATTGTAAACCGGCTGCCTATTCTCAAAGCTTTCATGCCAACCCCAGTTATATACGTTCGGCTCGATCCTGTTGGCAAGTCGAACGATGAGTTTCTACAGACGTTCCCGGGGAATTGTCGATAGGAAGGACAGCGATACAACGAGACCCGATTACAGAGTTAAAAGGAATTCTTCGTTCGGGGAATTTCCTGCGGAAGTCACGTTGCAGTTTCAAGTTACCATGATTTTGTTGCTGATCACGGGGTTGAAGTTGATTGTTAATGAAGTTGCTGTTAATGTTAACCGATTGATGTTATTTTTGTATGTCTTCGTACGTTATTTGTTACTTGTAAATTATCACTCATGCCCAGATAACCGTTGATTGCATTTTTATGTGGATTTAATACAGAATTTCGAAAACTTCAAATAGTTATACAGGGTAAATTACCTAAAAGATGAAGACGGAGAAAATTCATCGGACTAATCTTGACTAATTTCAGGAGGAACATTCAAAGTTGTCAAAGCTTAATTATAATGGAAAATGATTTGCTGTTTGATTAGAAGCAATGGTCTAAATCTTAGAGCCTACAATTTACAGTATGCCTGAAATATGCAATTTTTGTCTGTTCTGGCTACCGGTATCTCGTAGTGTACCCATTTTGATAATCTCTACGAGAAAGATCCAGTGATCTTTGAAGTTTTCGTTAAAAAATATTGCATTAGCCCTTGAAGAATGATCACGACATCCGTTTTTCTGGTTCATATTTAATAATGTTTCGCTCTTCCAAACCAGATTTAAGATTCCGTAGACAAGAAATAATTGTATTTGCCTAATCAGAAACACCTGAATCAGATATTTCTTTAAAATTATGAATCGCATAAGTAAAGAAACATCTTGAAAATAGATAAGATTTGTTCAACGTAAAAACACTACCGAACGGAAACTTTTAACGACTTCAACGTGACAGTCGATGAAAGAAGACAAGATAGCTTACTGACTCGTTGGAATTCGTGTTTCAACATCGATCCAACGTTTCGATAAACCTGAAGTTTTAAAACGTTCGAACAGCATCAACGACGAAGAACAGGGAGACGGTCGAAAAGGAATCCTCGCCGCCGAGTTTAAATAACAATTTCACGGGAGAAAATGAGCCATCAAAAACAATGCGACAGTTAAAAGGTTTAATTCGACTGGTCAAAGGTGGAACGAGTCTGTTTGACTGCAGCCCTGCAAGCGGAGGGAAAGCGAGAAACGAACCAACGGGAAGGTGGAAAGGAGAAAGGGGAAAAAGAGCAACCAAGGGGATGAAAGGTGGGCGAGGGTTAGCGGAGCAGGGGGATGGAGAGGACGAAGTTGAACCGGTACCTTTCAACCGACGTAGCCGACCTCCGTGCAAACGTAGATACGCGTGTACTTGTACGTCGGCGAATTATTATGGTAAAACGGCTACGAAAGCACCCCGATATCCTCCGTTAGCGGTCCGTGTTCAAATGTACCATGCGAGTTTTGCGCGTATGCGAGCTCGTACGTGAACTCGCGTGCGTGGGCGCGCGTGTTTTCTCGACCCCGGCGTATATCCTCGGCTACGAGTAGTTACTGGTTGGAGTAGGAATGTTAATACCGTGGCTGTCACCGACAGAGCAGCAGGCCCACCAATCCGTCCGACCAGGTTCAGACTTTTCCGACGACTCGCCACGAGAAAATCGAACCGTTATGCTTTCAGAGTGATACCTGTTTCAATATTTTCTTGCAAGTTTGAATTTCAATTTCGGCCTTTTCATTATATACCAAAGATTAAAAGAATTATTTTGAATCAATTTTATACTAAACCAAATTGTGTGAAAGTGATACGGTATATTTTTTGTTATTATGAAATTCAGTTTAAAAATCTGATGACATAGTGTAGGATTATATGAATTTCCAAATAATTATAACAACACGTATTAAAACGTTCTTAAATTACAAAGAGGGAAGACCGTTGCAGGCCTCATAATCCAACCAACGTTAAATTGATTTTCAAGATATTGACGCTGAAGAAAGACACTCGGATAGTTGTTGAGCACAGCAGCTTGTTAACGAGGTTTCGGTTTTATTCAGATTATTATTAATTTAGTTTTGTTTCGTCACCTACTTTCCACCGTCAAGTTCACTGTTTTATTGTATGTATATTACAATGCAACAGCTATGGCAAAATTATGTTTGTAATGGAGGCGAAAGAAGCACGAACCAGGAGAAAGGGTATTTACAATTCTAAGAAACAAAGATTGGATGCCGTTTACCCCCGAACCTGGGGCCGTTTAAGCCACGGCTACGAAGCCGGTTTCAATCCCGAGAGGGAGAAGTTGTGCATCTCTTATTGTGAGGGTCAGCGGACGGAGAATTATAAGGGTGATTTTCCGAGACGTTTAGGCTAACCTAGGAGTAAAGCCGCCAGGTAGTCGAATTTTGGTTTATCGATAGGAGTGGAGGAAGATCCACGATTATTATTTAAGCAAGTGTTTTATTCTTCTTCGGAAGTCATTCTAAAAAATAGAGGAGAACGAAATAGAGCAAAGCAAATAAAAGAACTGATTCATTTCTCTTTTTCCCTCCTAATTAATTTTCTGCTCAGAACAATTGTCAGGAAAACTGTACTTCGACCTGTACAACTGTACTTACCAAGTATAGACCACCTTTTCTTCGGCATTTGTTATCTTTTGCGAAACAAAGACATCCTTCTGTCTTTTCTTTTTCAGTCTATCAACGATGGTCATACCAATTTTTTTTTTTTTAATACGATATGTCTTCTAATGGGGCAAGTTATAATAGCATTCACACAAGCTGTCGAATAAATAGAATGGTACAATACATATATACATGTAATATAAATTTAAACGACACCATGCAATTTGAATTTAAATAAAAATGATTAAAATACTTTAATTTAAAAATAATATCAATCTCCATTCACCGTCATATATTTTTCAATGCACGAGAGGTTGAAAAATCAGTTACTTCATTTCATGAATTATAATTTTCGTGCAATTTGCAAGGTTTAATTTTGAGTTTACTTAATGAATGGACTCGTACTTGAAGTTATTATTACTTTCTTACGAATAATCGTGATAAAAACAAGCAGCTGCGATGCCAGAACGACACGATCGATTTTAATCGTGAAATCGTTGGGTGTCTGAGTGATAAGTTTCGCGTAATCAGAATCAAGCTGTACGAAGGGGATTAAAGGTATCGGATACAACAGGACCGTACTTATTGTTATACGAGTATCGCAGATGAAACTGATACAGTTGGCTCCAATTAAAGTTCTCGATTATCACCGATGAGAAATCAGTGAACATCTCCGTCCTACGTATCGATTAGCCGTCTGACAATTTGTTTCAACGGTTTATTGCACTTCAAAGGGACGAGTTGCTGCACAAGGAACATCGATAAAAGCGGGATATCAATTAATTGCGTTAAATGGTACCAGCAACTTGTATCCCACCAATTCCACTTTGTTCTTAAATCGATTTTACTTTTTAACCGACTTCGAAAAGGAGGAGGTTACTCAATTCAGGAGGTGGTTACAAAATCTTCAAGCTGGCTGTTGATCGTCACGAAATCACTGCACAACTTGTACACATTTATGTTATTTTTACATTTCATATTATACAACCTAATTTTGTAGATTGCGTGAATAGTTCTAATAGCCGGTAACTCAAATTTTGCATAACCCAATAACTGATGAAAGAAAAGGAAAAACAAGCCACGGATAGCGTTAATATTATGATAGTAGTATAAGATATCAGATTGAAAGCGTAAATTTGAAAATTGACCGATTGTTTATTCAGTAATTGAGATTTAATTGCGACATGCTACGATGTCCGTTTCCACGGTGGCAATCAACGTGTTAACAGGGGAATAGTTCAGCCGTTAAAAAAAAAATTGTACAATGCCATTAAGAAAAAATGATCGTGGTGTGAAGCTAACTTTTATTCGCAACATTTCTTTGCCAGATTATTGGAAATACCTTTCCAAGATTCGACGAACATTTGAAGCAATACTGAAATGTTGCACAAATCAAGTGCTTCTAACAGAGACAAATCGTTCCTGCAAATTGCTGTAAGTTGCTTGTTCCCGACAACAAAAAGTTTCTCAACGTTCCTTTGGCGGCTACATACCTTTAAGCGAGATTAGTTTGTACATCGATTGTTGTGCATCCACTAGTGTATGTACACATTCGACCCTGATGGAGTAGGAAGGAGGAAAAGACTGACTCCAGGGAGTCGATGCTATCGATTTGGTCCATCTATGGAAGCTGGACGCTCACAAATCAACCACCACTGGTCTCCCCTTATTCCATGTACGTTCCTAACCGATAACTATTACTTCCCATTACTTAACACATTGATTGCCACGGTGAAAACGGTCATGTTTAGTAAAGCACCCTATAATTGCATTGTATGTACATATTTCGAATACGACTGTTTCATTTTTCAAACGAAGTTTCTTGCTTGCTGCCTTGCGTGACTACAACATTTGTGCCAATTGATGATGTGTAATTACATTTCGAGCTGCTTAAGGAATTTACGTTATAAATACCTTCTTCGTTGGAAAAAGAAGAAAAATGTATTTTTTCATTAGTCGCACCGGGCGGAACTTCTATCGTATAACTTTTTCGAGGGATTAAAAGCAAAACAGAGTTGATTAACACGTTGACTGCGACAGTGAAAACGGACGTGTGTAGTCAGATAAAATTGTAAAAGTAAAACTTATTGTAACAATATCAATCTTACCATCACTACGCTGTGGTTGATGCGCGCTTAAGTAGAATAGGAATGTCTGACCACGTTTGAGACGGAGGTGTACCGGACCTCTTTCACTTTCCAGTTTAACACGTTGACTAGCAGGATGATTCATAAAAGAAAAGATGAGATAAATAACAAATAGTGTTAATATTAACTAATACACGCTCCTTATACAGCATTTCGCTATAACCGCCTTTTTTAATTATGGCACTTTTTCGATTTACGGGTCACAATGTTTCGTTACATGACAAACAAAAATACTATACTGTTAGCGACCTCCAGCTTCTCCCTTTGTATAAAAAAAAATTATATATGTATACTGATCGAATCGAGTAACCTTCTCCTTTTCGACATCGGTTAATAATTGATTCATTAGGTATACGCCTTTCCGCTTTACGGCCAACTTTTCCGAAACGTATCTAGCCCGAGGTATGGGTGTAATTCAAATTATCAAATTGAAAGATTAAATCTTAAAAGTAATTAATTGCATCTTTAATAATTGGAGTTTCAGTGTGTCTGACTACATACGACCGTTCCTACTGTGTCAGTGCACGTGTTAAATACATCACTTGTCTATGATATTTAACACGTTGACTGCCACAGTGAAAACGGACGTGTGTACTCAGACACGTTGAAATCCTAATTATTAAGAATATAATCAACTAATTTTCAAATTTAACCTTTCAAATCGATAGCTAACATTATTAGCTTAATGATAACGCTATCCGTGGTTTATTTCGTCATTTCTTTTATTAATTATTTGATCGTAAAAAATTTCGGGTGCCGGTCACCGGTGACCCCCGTGGCAGTCAACGTGTTAATAAACGGGTGCAGCTATATTCAAATTAATTTTATTGAAACTAGCAAAGAAACTATTGATAGAAGACCTTGTCATTTTTTATATGTTTAAATGATGTATCGTCATACATATACGCACTTTCGAAGGTATGTTATTTACGTAAACTTTAAACGCATATATAAGGATGTTCAGAAAAGATAGATAAAATATTTGCAAACAAATTATACGTATTTTCGAAAATAGGCATTAAAAAATCATTAATTTCCTTTAAGCCAAATTTTAATCTATCCGTCTTATAGAAAATTTGTGAAGACACGTTGAGTACTACTTGTTAAAATGATCAGATAAAATCTCTTAACTCGAAAACAATTTTTAATTAGTGCTTATTAAACTATTGCAAGAAAAAAAGCAGATATTACAAAGGGGGGAAAAAAAGTACTGAAAGCAAAAGTTAATAAGACAAAATAATGTCCAATAAAAGAAAAGCACTAGATAAACATATTATATCGCAAACAAAAAGAAAACAATAAAAACAGAAACTGATGAGGTGAAAGGATACACTAAAGAAGAAAGTGCCAAGCAACTGATAATGTTGTTGTCGTGATAAAGAGTAAAACGTCATAACGCACAGCTACCGAAAGCTGTGCAAAAAGAAAACCGCAACGCGAAACCCGGACGGTCCGTAGAAAAGGAGCAAAAAACCGTGGGATTGGGGGAAGGGGGGAGAAAAAAAAAATAGTGAATCCTACCCCACCACTTTTCCCTTCCAGTTCTTTCGATGCATCGACGAAGTGGGGAGAAATGAAATCGACAGGGCGTCCACCTATCGGTCCGATACCACGTATACAACAGACGAAACGCCTCCCACACGTTGCTGGGACGCTTTTGTCCACGTGTGTCGCGATACGTAACCGGGACCCGACCACACAGCCGCACGGTTCACCCACACCCGGCCTGGCGTTGTGTGTGCGACCGTGTTGACCGAACGTGTGTACGCCGACATAACTAAACAAGCAACAAGTGACCTTAAAATCTGCGAATAAAAATACCGGCCACTGATCGGCTATCGTGCGCAGTTGTGAGCCGGGGCGAAGGGGTGAGTTTCGCTGTGCCAAGGAACCACCGGCAACCCGTTACTGCATGTAAACACCGGAATCGTAGATAAAAAAAGAAAAAAAGGGGGGGGGGGAACCACTCCTGGCAATGTTAGTCGTGTTTTCCTTTTTTTCTTTTTTTCTACATTTCTGCGCGCCCCACTTTTCTTGTTTCTGTCAATAGAATGAAAGTTTTGCCAATTGGTTACGTACTGTAACCTGAGCGGATAACTTCAACGAGCCTTGCGTTTTTTATTTTTTTTTATTTGTATGCATTTACGTACTACTTTGAGAGGAGAAAGTGGCACGCGTTGCAGGGATTAATCCTTCGAACGATGATGGTAATTGATGTGTGCAGGTATGCTGCTTTGATTCACTCTGTGCCTTGATAAAAAATAAGCAGACAGTTTTGTATAATGAGATTAATTGATCATTTAATACCGACGTTACGACCAGCGTCGATAAATAGTAGGAATGATATCATTGCAGCTGATAAATGTGTAAAATCTATTTTATATGATTTATAGAATTGAACCATAAATTAGGCTGGCAGCAAAAATCGCGACCTTTTCGTGTATTTTGCTTCAAAAACGAGAAATGACCAAAAATAGTGCTTGGTTGAACTGAAAATTATCTTTTGTTGATTTTGAATAAATAATTCTATAGGAAAAAAAAAAGTGTGAATAGAGATTTGTTCATCGATTGATTGGTCCAGTTTGTGAAAGCAATTATGTTTTAAGAAAGGATTACGGCTCGATTGGAATGGCATGAAATTAAAGAGCAACAAGTGACCTCAAAATAGGTGAACATAAAAATACCAGCAGTTCATCGAGAGTTTTACGCAGCTCAATCGAACTCAAAAAGAAGAGCGGGATCATTTGGAAAGGGAGATATGGGGTTAGAGTAAACCGGGGGTTAAAAAGGGTGAGAGCCGATATGGTCGAGGGTAGAAGGGGTAGATAAATACTTATAAGTCACGTTGCTTTATTGATCATTTCTGATATAATCGATGGCTACAAACAAAGTGTTACTGCTCTTAATGAATCTCCCGCCTTTAATTGAAATTAAAAATACAAACATCAAGATTGCTAAGCCAGTTACATTAAGTCGAAAGAATCTTCTTTCTCAAAAATAACGACCTCAGTAAATTTAATTTAAAAAATTCTATCGATAGATAACTTGTGAAAAACTGATGTATATATATACTGATCGAATTAATTAGAAAGGATATTTCGTTGCTGAAAATCCTAGAAACAAAAACCAGTAGATGGAGCAAATCTTTGATTCAAACGGTTTGTGCATTAGTTCCAGTATCAGCCGTCTAAGCAGGAGCTCGCCACTGTCCAGCAACCCTTTCACCATCACAAACATCCTTCAACCCCTTACCGCACACGGATACGAGTCCACAGACGGGGGTGATTTTTCTTTGGAGCACCAACACAGGTTCGTAGCATCTCACCGCCACGCGCAAAGCCTCGACACAAGCATGCAGTGGGGTTGTGAATATCCTCGTTTCGCCCTGAAAGGGGTAGCTGCCCTCTCTTTTCTCGAGAAGAGCGCATGACCGAAATCATTTGCGCTCTTACTCACGCTGCCTTTATCGAAACAACATCAAATAAGCCACCTTTTCCGACAAATATAGAACCACTAAATTATTGTAATTAACATTATTCCGCAATTATCGACCAATCTGCATTGTCCTATACTGATTTTAAATTAATCAAGCTCGAGATATTCTTTCGATCGTATCATTGTAATTATCGTTAAATACAGCAGTTCCGTAACAGCGAAAAGTGGTTCTTCTTTTTTTTTTTTTTTTTTTTTCAAAATAAAGATATTGTACATCCCAATAAGGCATGTTAGGTTTCATAATTTAGCTGCACTCGTAAGAAGCCTATATGCAGCCAGCATCGCCGATATCAGTGTGTACTATCGCCTCGAAAATCCCCGTTACACCTCGTTGTACTCGCACAGAGGTGCACACGTACACCAGCAAAACGTGATAAAGTAGAAAAGTTCTCTGTTTCTGTTCAACCGGTTGCAACCCGTCTGTCCATCCCTCTCGTTGGTTCACCGTCGTGAAGCATACGAGCGCGTGGTCAGCTTGCAAGGAAGCTCTCCGTTCTTCCAACGGTGTCTATTCTATCGTTCTCTTCGTCTTCGTCCACACCAGCAGCCGCGCGGTGCAAGGTCTCGTTTCATCTGGTTGCCGGCTCGCGAGCTCCGTCCTCGTCTTTTAAACGCTGGCCAGTCGAGTAGATCTCGGACGAGTTCGGGGATGTTCGTGTCGTTTGCAGTCGTCCTTTTCGCACCCCCATGGACGCCACGATGCTTCATCTTCCTCTCGCAATTTATCCCCTTCTCCCTGGCGTAACCTGTTCACCCACCACCGACGATTCCGTCGCAAGCTTTCACGATCGGGATCCTCCTCGTCGCGGAAACGACTCCGTCGTTGATATCATCTACCTCTGAACTCATTCAACCACGGCTTCTGTCCTATCGTTGCTTCATGCTACGAGCTTTCTTCGAGTCGGATTATTTAAGAAAGCCAGGCCACTTACGTTTTTGATTCTAACAGTGTCTCTTTTAGTGTTAGAAAAAATGAGTCAAATACTGTTAATTCAATTGAACATCGAAACCGAGTCCAAGAAACGGATCGAAAAGGGATGTCATGGGACAAGAATTGTAGTAAAAAGCTTCGAGATGATAACCGTCTGGCGTAAATCTTGAATTTTGGAAGCGAGTGGCAAGGGGCGGTTGTGTTCCGGTGGTTCGTCTCGTTCCTTCTTTCTCGCGTGTTGAGCGATCCGGTATAAGTCAGTCTCTGTCGCGTGTCCAGCTTCACTTTCTCTGTTTCTTTCGTTGGTCGCGTCCGGTCGCACTCGCGCGGCTTTCGCAGTCCGATAGGAGCAGCAGGCGGCAAGCTTTCGAGCTCGAACGACAGAGGAGCCACCGTCCGGGGCAGCGGCCAAGAGGGGCCGCCGACTTTCCTCCGCTGTTGACCGGCGCGCGTATTTCTCTCCCTTCGGCTTACAGCATCCGCCGGAGCTTCTCCTCTCTCCGCCTACGCGGTACGAGTGCCGTGTGCGCCAGTGCGCCCGCAAGCCCGCAAGTTCGCGCTCCGCCACGCAGCCCAAGCTCTCTCTACCCGCGCGCTGATCGGCCACGTTCGTCAGCCGGGCCCCACGCAAAAAAGGCAGCGGGGCCGCGCGCGAGTCAACACAAGACACAAGACGATTTATTATTGAAATTCTCGACGAACGAAAAAAAAATATATATATATACATATATATAAGAAATTACAAAAAAGATAAACGAATCGCGGCCGGTTAGGCGTGAAGCGTGTTTCAACGGCAATCCAAGAAGAAACGACTGCCCTCTTTATTTCTCCGCCCGAAGAAACGGAAAAGTTCGACGACGTGGTGCGAAAACGAAGGGACAATCGAAACATCCGCGCTACGACAACCAACAGTGAACACCAGAGCGATTTTTTGATTGACCAGTGACTGTGAGGGAACGAACAGGGATTTCACGGACCGTTGTTTTGTTTTGTGAACAACATTTACGCACCGTCTCGGACTCGTCCTGGAATCGACACGATTGAACAGGTGAGTTGACATCCTGAACACTGATCACGGTTGTTATTTGTGTCTGCTGTTGGTTTTCTGCTTGGTTGTTTCTTTTGTACGGTCATGACAGAAAGGAACGCGAATAACCACTTGTGAAACGACGTCAGTGTCATATATTTGAATGTTCAATGAACATTCTTTCAGTTTGTGATTTGTGTCGCGATGAAACGTTCTTCCTGCGACATTAACATCGCGTAACACTGGACTTTATTATTTAAAAATATTATTTAAAAAACGATGGCTTCTTTAAATTTGCCACATTCTTAATTGTTTAATTCTTTGGATAACAACGGGTTTGTCAACTTTGAGTATTACCGTTTAAGCATGAGACGGTACTTTTAATTTTTAGGATAATGAAGTGAAAACATTCGCTCCACGTAGTACTTTTTTTTCTTTGGTGTCTAGGTATCTTTGGAATCTAGTGTTTCTTTGGGAGTTGTCTTGCAGGTTATCTGTATTATAATTCGATTCGTTTCATTTCACGAGACAAAACCCCGTACGTTTTGAGGTGAGGGACGTAGTTTTTCGTTGACACTTAAGTGACTTCCCCTTTGGTCTGATCGCATTGCTGTCATCCCCGAACCCATTCTCCTTGTAGTAGACACATCTCAAGGAGAGACGCGTCTCCGATTGTGTGGTGACATTCACGGCGATAGTGTTTACTGGTGCTGGTGTTAATTGTGGGCTAAGCAACTCGCAAAATCTTCCAAAGTTGATGGAATCGGAGACGGATTTTACAACGGTGATCATCGAAACAAGTGGAAGTGATGTTTCGTTTAACGTATTCGTTTTGAAAAAATACACGTGCGTGTAATAAGTGCGGGGAGAAAGATTGTTGTAAGCGATGTTAACGGTAATTATCAAAGTGTTGATGAAACAAAAATGGAACTCATCTGTGTATATTCCTTAAAACATCGCAAAGAATATCTAAATTACTGTACATTAATCGACACGCCATATGTCGAAAATAAATCATAAGAATTGTGAAATTTATAAATCAAGGAATAACGGACTTTTGTGTGTGAATTTATGAGTGAAATTAAACAACAAATACAATCGCAAAACATTTCGGTTTTAACCGTGTGACAATTAAATAATTATTAATGAGTCATCTTTTATCATTAATAAAAGTATCATTTTCACAATCATCGAATGACACGAGAAAAAGCAATTTAAAAACAGAAACCGAATACAAAATAAATTATCAATGAAACGTGTAACTAGTGAAGGAGCCGCAAATTATACGGGTCTAAGTAGTTACAGTCCGATCTTGTCAGACGTAAGACGCTGCGCTCGAAGGATACGTCCGACGGAGGCCGTTCAGAACCAGACGCAATTAAAAATAAAATTAACTAAAAATTCAAATCGGTGAAAAAATATAATTATACTTTAATCCAACTATTCAAGCGTCGGATTACAATAAATATGATACATCTTTAACAAGCAGTCATATAACGAAATTAATCGCGACATATCTGTGTGTTTTAAAATGTAAAATAATACTTAACTGCCGTGGATGATTTATAAATATACGGTTTAAAATAAGATACAATAATTCTGGGTTAAAATAGTGATCCTTAAACGCGCAACATTAACGGAATAGAAACGTTCAAAGCAAATTACGAACAGCACAATTCCTTGAGTAAAATGAACTTCTTAAATCTTCACTGAATGATAAAAGGTTATTTTCAAACAAGCTATTTTGAGTTTTTTAACTGTCCGACACGCAGAATAGTTTTCGGCGTAATCACGGGAGCTTCAATTGAGTGCCAAAAATTAGATACTTCCGCGATGCTATAAAGGTCCCCCGATCGTGACCAACGTCTCTGTGAAACTGAGGCTCCGAAAATGAGTGTCCAGTTTCGATGATCAATCCAGTCTAACCAGTTTCTACGATCCGAGCTGAAGGGTTGAAAAGGAAAAAACTGCACGGGCAGGAAGGGTTACCGGTGGAGCGCAGCCTTGGCGGTGTTTTGTTATTGAAACACCGCGTGGCAGTTAGTGACCCGATCGATGGCCGCGTATAAACAGCTAATAATCAAATGAATCGTGTCATAAACAATCGCACGGTGGGGGCTGTGAAGTGGTGGTAAAAGTATAAATGAGTTACGATCGAGAGTGGGGTGTGCGGATGCACGAGTGTGGTGGTGGTGGGGCAATCGCTTCGAATAGCTCGGACTTGAATGAAAATTTCTTTCGAACATTGTTCCCAGCATCGAGTAGCCGTTGATTTTTCAAATTTTTGTCGAGATGCGCAGGAACAATAGACCGACAGCTTAGGAAAGGAAACGATAAACCGGTTACGATTGATGGATCTCGAATTGGATGGTATTCAGGAACGCTTGGCGATACGCAACTTCTGTATCGTTGGATACACGCAGATTTTGCGTAGTTCGCATTGAAACGTCGCCCACAGTGGAATGTGCATTCGATCAGACCCGTTCTGCTCCTTTGAAAGGGTGAACGGTAGTTTCGCGTTGCATGTTTTCTGCGGGATTTGTTCTTGTTTTTATTAAATCGTAGAGGCAATTGCACGGGTGAATCTACGAAGTAGCATAGTTGATATGCTGTGAAACTTTTTTAGAATTTCTAGAAATCTAGAAATCTTTCGAAGGTTATTGAAGTTTCGCAAAGATCGTAATTTATGTTGGAGAAAATCGGAAATACCATTTTCATAAGGTCCAAAATTTCAGAGATATCAGAGATTTCATACAAAAAAACCTTTAGTTTTTGAATCAAAGTTAAAATTGTCTGCGCTGTCATAAATTTTCTAGGTACATACGTATATCACAGGCGATATTTCATATTCATCTGCCATTCACAGTCAGTTAAATTTTTCAACATTGCACACCGCGTTTACCGTCAGAGATAATACCCTATTTTCTTACAAATTTAGGAAAGTACCTTGTTACACGGCATAATCTGTTTCTATACTTATCGCTCGAACTAATTTCGAATTTGCTCAAAATCTTCACTTTGATATCCTGATTTCTTCATTGAACGCATCTTGCGAAAACCAGAAAATTCAAGTTCGGAAGTGTTTCCTCGAAAGTATATATACCCTGAAGTGTCCCAAGTCCGTTTCGAAAGGAACGGGGGCGAAAGTGATCTCCCCGTTCACGTCATAGCGACACAACACAAATTCTCTAAAAAGTTGAAAAAAAAAAGGACAACACACTGACAACAATATACTCATATATATATACACCAACCGTGAAAAAACACGAGGTGATTCCCGTTGTTGCTGTCTCCCGTTGGTGGGAGTCTGAGCGGTTAAAGTGGGGGATATGTGTGTTCCGAGGGTGAACGCTATGATAACGTCGAACAGGTCGACACGCGATGTATCGGTCGACGAAGAGAGGAAAAAAAGGAATAACAGGGGGAGGGAAGAGGAGGGGGGAGGGGGATGGATTGAAGGTTGTCCCCGAAAGAATCGAAAGTCCCATCGAGTCAGAGAGAACGCGATCGAGGAAAGAAGAGAAAGAGTATAGAGGGGAGGATCGAAGGGGTTGGGGGTTGAATCGTGGTTGCTTGCAAGGGGCTCGTACATAGAAAAGAGAGAGCGGGTGTGAGAAAGAGAGAGAGGAGAGGTTAGGAAGAAGAGTAGCTTCGTAGAGAAGAGAGAACAGGATAGTGATAGAATAAGGTGGGGTGGAAGGAAAGGTCTGCTTGGGTGGTAGGGGAACGAGGCGAGAGCGAGTGGGTTAACGGCAAAACCCGATCGTCCGTGTTTTTATCTTAAGACGACTCTCCGACTAGAAGCCGCGTAGGAGACGAGAAGAAGGGGTATTCTCGTTGAATTCTGGAAGGGGTTGTTCTCGACCTCGGAGTCCAGCTGGAGGGGTAGAAAACGACAACGACAACGATGACGGTGACGGCGGCGGTGGTGTGCGTCGCGGAGTGTAGGGGTTTCTGGTGGTGGCAGCGTTGAACCGTCTGGGAGTGGGTGAGAGGGGGATAGTAGTCTCGCATCTACGGAAGAAATAGTGGGGATAAGACTACCCTCGGAGGCAGGAGTGCGTTTGCGCCGCCGCCGTGGAGGTGGTATCGGGTGCTAAGGGTTGCTTATTCGCCCCAGTCCCTGGCGGCGGAGGGGTGGTCTCTCTCTCACCCGTTCACGACGGGGGTGGGGAACCCCTCGTCCCCGACTGCAGGGTTAGGGTGGTCTTTAGGTCTGTCAGTAGCAAAGCGGCGGCCTCATCATACGGAGCTGCCGGGCTGACCAGCCAGGCCGAAATCACTTAAGACGCGTACACCTTGTAATATAACCACTGTAGAGGCGCGCGCGCGCTCCCGCGTCGCCCTACACTTACATACATACATACATACATACATACATACATACATATATACATACGTACACATATATGTATATATATATATACACGTAAATACACTCGACCATACAAATATACACACACACTATACATACATACGTACGTACATACGCGCGCACGCGGTCAATTGTATATGTGTATATATATAGATATATATAAACCCACTACACGTACCCAACGTTGCAATTCACATACGCACAACTGCCGAACCACCATCCAGGTCAATCCACATCACGTTGATCTACACAGACGGTGTTGTGCCGAAACACGCGGACACTGATTATCAACGTACATACTCGTACATTCGAAGCATACACCGGCGGACAACACGCGCGGCTACCGGTGCTTTTATAATACGTACGCTCTAAGGACACGAAGAAGCATACGTAGTGCGAAGACGCGTACGTAAAAGGTTGGTGCACGAGGCATCGCGGGGAGGTTGTGTACGCGGAGGTGAGGAAACGTGGCGCGGAACATCGAAAACTCGGTGGTGGTAATCGGTAGAACACAGAAAGACGGTGATTCTTGTCAGTGATGGACGCGTGTACCTAGAGAGAGGAGAAACAAAGGGAGTCAATGTGTCGTCGTAGTGGGCATCGTTGTCGTGGCCATCGTTGTTGCCGGCTATCGTGACGATGAAACGTTCATGGATTATTTTACGACCGTAACGTGGCAACTGTTTTGTACGTTGCTTGTCGTCGATGAAACATGCTCGTGATTGTATAGAACAAAGATGACCGAACAGTACCGCGAAGGTCGGGTACAGTGTGGAAGAACATTGTGAGGCTGGTGCCGGTATAAGGCAGTAGATCCCTCTGCTTCTTCGTTACATCGGTCCAGTGCTTCGTCAACCTTCGACTGAGATTGTTGTGTTCCTACGTAGCCTCTTCTCTCGTGTATTCGACTCGATCTGTGGCTGTTTAATAACCAATCTTGTGTTATGAACGTGTCGTGACTCAGTGTGACGCGTGTATTTTTTATCGTCCGGATAATGTGGCTGCGTCCGGAATAATAAGGTAATGCACCGTGATCGTTCTGTTGACATGTGTTCACTGATCAGGCGGATTCCAAGTGGTTCTAGTGATGTCTGAATGTTCTTTTAGGAAATTTGTTTTTAGGAATTCAATTGACATGTGCATTAATAATTATAATTATAGAAGCTTTGGAGTTTGTGATACCACGCCGTTAAAGACTCGGCCATACTGATATTTCCAACGTGAAATTTTAAATCTTTTTATTTTTATTATTTTTGAATATACTGCATCGATTTCGATTCGAGTCTCATGAAAATTTTCCGTTTCTTTGACGATGGTGTAGTGTGATAACATTAAGTGGCAATACACGTATTGGCGGAACAGTAGTATTGCCGAGTCTTGCACGCGATTTTGCTCGTGAAAATTCGACGCTCGTAAAATCGTGTTTGTTAGCCAGCTACTATCAATAGCCACGGATTGTAATTTTAATGAAGCCACGTTTGCGATGTGTACGGAACCGTTGGTCGCGAGTGATTGCGTGCTGTTTTTCAAGCTGAATGAACACGGCCACGGTGTGCAACACAGAGGGTGGGAAAAAAAGAAATGCGTTCGGTTGTCGAACAACGTTGAAAAGAGCAACGATCGTATTATTCGGTAGTGTTTAATCGAGATTTAATTGACCCTTCCATTATTCATCGCGATTATCAATGAGCGGTTCGCCAACGGTGTATATGTAACCAGTGTTTCACTTTCGTTACCTTCCAATCCCTATCACGAAATACAGTTTATGTTTTTTTTGTGTTGCGTTGTATTTTTATTTATTTCCTTCATTATCCTTTGTTTTTCCTTGCCGCAACTCGATCGTGCCAATTCCATCAGTCGATAATCCCGCACAAATACGATTAACTCGTGTTTGTTGGGCAAGTTACCGGATCATTAACCACGGTAATTCGCACGATCGTGGCTTTTTATATTTTAAGTTAAGTTAAATTTGATTCGAGTTGATGCGCAATTTGTGTTCGAGCGTTAAGTGCCGGATAGAGTTACAATACTTGAGCGTGTCGAGTAACAAGAAACACAATATGCTTCAACAAAGAAGAGGAAACAAAAAAAAAAGAGGGAAAAGAGCCGGTGACAATGATTAATTAGAACGGAAACGAAAAGTATTGCCGCGACAAACGGGAATAACAAATACGCGTAACGTTTCAGTAATCATTTTAATCCAATTTCATCGTCCCGTTACTCCTCCGTCGGGAATCTTCCGTATCGGGACACAGACTCCTGATGTGCATCTTGCTCGTTGCAATTCTCAGTTTTTATCCGTTAACTAAATGTATATCAATCAACAATGTACGAAAGTCGGACTATTGATTAATAGAAATTGGTACCTTTCGTTTTCGTATTTTCGCGATAGGTATGTTGTGGTATGTATTCTTGAAACGCTCAGTAAATACAAAAAGAAGATTTTTAATCAAATCGTTATCGTATATCTCGAAATTATTCCCAGAATTAATTTGAAGGTGGTTTTATATTGGTGGAACGATTCTACGCGCCACCGTCACTTCTTAAGTAGTAAGGGACAGTTAGAGTCAGACGTTGCTGTCTGACAGCTCGTAGCCGCTTCTACTAAAGAAACACGTTTACCTCCTGTGTCCGTCAAATAAATACTAAATAACTCGTCTACTTATTAACACATTGACTGCCACAATGAAAATGGACAGATTCTAGATACAGTTCCAATTTTTAATTTTGACTCTTCACTTGATAAATCACGCATTTAATACAGTTTTGATACTACTTAATATTTGTTTTTATTCGCAGTTGTACGATTGTATTAGATTTGGAGCACCGGTCATTCATAATAGTGAACTCGATTATTCGTCAATTTTTAATAATACAACTTGTCTCTGTTTCGTCTCCTTCCATTTCACTCGCTATTACCGAAGTACTCTTAGAATCTGATAGAAATAATTTGATTTCTAGTAGAAATGATTATAGCAAGAAATAAAAAATTTCCTTAACACGTTGACTGCCACAGTGAAAACGGACGTGGGTAGTCAGACACGCTGAAATCCTAATTATTAACAATACAATCAACTAATTTTCAAATTTAACATTTCAATTCGATAGCTAGCATTATTAGCTTAATGTTAACGTTATCCGTGGTTTATTTTATCATTCCTGTTGGTAATTATTTGATTGCAAAAAATTTCGGGTGCCGGTCACCGGTGACCCCCGTGGCAGCCAACGTGTTAATCTGTGCCGATCTTCCGCAAAATGTTATTCGATGAATTATCACAAAAATTCGTAGCCTTAGCGATCGTCGAACTATTTCAATCCTCGTCCAGGTTCGAATCGAAGAATTGTCCGGCGATTGATTGGTAAAAAAAAAAATGACGCTTTTTACCAGCCAGAAGGACGCGGGAAAAATGTCGAGCCTTTCTTCGATAATTCTTTGATTCGTAAGGGGCCTTTGACCTATAATCAGCGATCGTGCCGAACAATACGGGGCAGCTGTCACTGTCCTCGTCTCTGTCGCTGTCGTTCGTTATCAACATCTGCCTCGTAAAGCAGAGTGGCCACACGCGCGAGCATCCACACGCACGGGTGTTCACGCGTGTACACACAAACATGGGCTCACGTACACGCACAAGCAAACACACGGAGCTAGCATAATCTACGACAGCTTCGAATTCAGAGTTTCACGCTTATCGCGAGCACTCCTTCCAATATTTGTTCTCCACGAAAGGGGGATCGAGTGACTTTTATCAAATGGATGTATTGTCACCGAGAGAATGGACTGTGCTTTCCCATACGAGAGAACAACCTCCTTAACGTTCACGATCGTTCACGGGGTTCGTTAACCGTGACAAAGCTCGAGCTCGTCTGCAAGGAAACGCAACAAACCCGCGGCCCCTGTAAAGGGACATTTGACAGGTGGAATTTTATAACAGCGTTGTCTGTTTCGGGCTTAAGAAAAATCCGAATCTGCTCAAATTATACGGCTGAAACTGGATAAATTAAATATGTCGAGATTTTGGATATATTTAGTTAGCCATTTTTAGCATGGCGTGCAAAAGTGACTAGCTAATTGTATCATCAACGTCTTCAAACACAACTGAAGCTTGAAAAGGAAATGTTTAAAATGATAACGAAAAGATATGAAGAGTCTATGAAATGAAAATAATTGACGCTTAATAGATTATTTTTAATAAAAATTCTTTTATTTCAAAATCTTTACTATTTCAAAAGATTCTGTTTCTATTTGTTTTACTTTAGCTACTTAAATTCGAAGGATGTTTAATAGGAAACAAAAATCTTAAATTTGACGATAGTGTATAAATTACTATAAATTAGAATATTAACATGATTATATTATTTTTCAAATCAAGCTTCCCACTATTGCTACTTCGCGTAACTAATGCAATATTATTTGTACTGAAAATTTTCTTAAATTCATGATGCTTGTCACCAGCGACAGCTATGATTGTCGATGTATTAATACTTCGAATAACTTTGCGTTTTATAATACAGCAGTAAATTTTTATTAGAATATACTATAATGGTTTGCCCTGTGTTTGAATAATTTATTTTTCATTACTGTTTTAATGAAACTCTTTTATTTTATATTTGAATTAATGCTTGCAGCCTATTATGATACATTTCGTTCACAAACTAAAATTTGAATCAATGCACTAAACTGAAGAAAAATGTACAAATTCATTCCTTGGCAATTTGGGGAGGAAAAGTTTAATCGAAACTCAACTTTTTTATAAAAAAAAAAAGGTTGCGAGTAGCTAATGATCTTAGAAACACAAAATCGCTCCAATGGCAGAATGGTGATCGGTAAGATGGAAATCCTGAGCATCTCCATCGCATAGGATCTTAACTTTCCTCGCATTCAGTTCTTAATTAATTTTCCTAAAATTAATTTACTGTGGGGATCAGGAGAAATCTCGGTTGCGCGGAGGCGACCGAAAGTTTTTCCGAGCTTAAACGGAAACGAGGTATAGGTTGCCTAATGAAATCTCAGAATTTCGCGGTTAGAAATCCCATGGGGGTTGCGTTGCGTTTCTCAAAGTTGTCGTACACTTCGCTTTCGAAACTTGCGAGACTGAACTTTCTGTTACAATTCTAGAAACGTTGAAAAGACGATAACTCGTTCCGATGCTTGTGCACTATGTTTTTTTTACTTCAATTTCGAAATTGAAGAAACATAACGAAAGGCATTTTTCAATAGGGATTGTTAAGAAATGCTTTGGAATATTAGTGTTCGAATCATAATGGTATCCAAATATTTTTCCCTTATTCTACAGACATTTGACTATTGATCTTCGGTTAAAGTGTTAAAAACGTTTTCTGGAAAGAAATGATGGCCATAGGATTAAATGAAATTAATATTTGCACAATAATAAGTCAGATTAGAATAAAAAGAAACCTCAAAATAATAACTAAAGAATTATAATCTCTTTTAATTTTTAGGGGGAAATTTCTCAAACCAGCAATTCTTAAATTCTTAATAATAGAACTTGTTGTCATTAACACGATGAGAGCTACAGTGAAAATAGACACGTGACGTAAGACATATATGTCATTGAAAACACTTGAAACACAAAAAACTTCATAAAAATTAAACACCTTAAAAATATTCAAAATACATGAATTGTGACAATACTTTCAATCGTCTAGAAAATATATTTTATGAAATATATGCTACAAAACATTTGCGGTCCAGTAATGATGTTCAAAACAATAGTTCTATTCCATTTTTTTAATTCCTCGATTATACTGAATCATTCGATGTGTCATTGTGAAGACGATCGAACGATTAGGCGAGTTTCCAGAAC
Source organism: Stelis phaeoptera (assembly GCA_943735885.1). Lineage (NCBI taxonomy): Eukaryota > Metazoa > Arthropoda > Insecta > Hymenoptera > Megachilidae > Stelis > Stelis phaeoptera. The sequence continues at coordinate 2,698,097 of OX030939.1, read as the reverse complement.
ACATGCTACTGCGCTTAGCCGTTGCTAAGCTTCCAGAATCGTTATTTTAGAACAATGTCTTGGCACGTGTCGACGTGTGGTAGACGTTCCCAAATGGCGGCCATTGTCAGGATTTCCTAAGTTTTCGACTGCCGCACCGTGACGCATCTTAACGTATCCTTGTCACCGTCTCGGCCGTGATAGGCTGTACGGGAACTCGGGACAAAAGTTTCGTCGTCGGGGCTCGATTGTCGAGCCTAATCTCGTGGGACACGAAGAAGTCGCTGGCTAGATGTATACGAATATCCGAGCAACCTTCCTTTCGAGGAAAATTCCTTTTGTCAGTTCAGAAGGTAATTTTGTGACCCGGTATACTCGCGGAGTTGCTTCTCCTAGTTGGTTCCCCTTAGATCCCTCGAAATCCGAAAAACACAAAGAGTCACCGTTTATTCGACTAACTCGAGAAATTATAGGAACTGTGTTTACGTTGCTTCCCAAATATGTGGAATCTCTTTTTAGCAACTATTATTTATACATTCAGAATTGTTTCTAAAAGCTATACAGAAAGAACAGAAATTATTTTGTGTAAAACGTAACTCTATTCGAATTTTATTCCTAAGCTCGTAAAATGCGTCTATTTCTTTCTATAGGAAAAACATGGCTTATGTTAGTGTTCGGATATTGGTATTTTTTTATAGGTGGTAAGATTGTAATTGGTATGTCCAACTCCATTTTTGATATTTTAATTTTGACTTCTTGATTAGGAATAGATTAATCACTTTGTTTTCCATTGAATAACGTTATTTCGGAAGTATTACAAAATTTTTAAGTCGGTCTCTGACAGACCATAACTGATACAATAAAATTTAATCAAATTCCATCCATTATCAGATCAAACCACACAGAGAACCACAATCATGCAGATAGCATAGCCATGTTCGCATAACAGGTATATACAGAAATTAATTTATTAGCTATGTTTGTTTATGTATAATTCTGATCATCTTTTTTTTACATAATGTACAACCGTTTCTGCTTCTGACAAAAAATAAAAATTAAATAAATACATAAAACAGTGTTTTCTAAATAAATTTTTGAAAAAATTCTTTTCATTGTGTCAGAGGGATGTAACCCTTAAAATTTTCTTTTTATCTTTAACTTTTGTCTAGGATTTTATGAAAATATGTAAGAACTTTTATGATTACCACATTATCTTTATCAATTTAGAATTATAATTACAGTAAAATAACATCGCACGATCGTAAAAGCGGATAGTTATAGTCAATGTCTGCTAAAAGTGATTTTACTGAACATATCCACCCCTGCAATGAAAATAAGCATGGTAATAATACATATTAAAATTCTGATTACATATGAAACTTTTAATTGACCAATATACTATTATTGCCATAATAATAATACTACTCAAAATTTGTGTTCTTTATCTTTTTATATTAACAGTTTGATGGTCAGTATTTTTTATTCTACATTCATTTACTGCATCGTGTACTAATTATAATTCACAAATTACTAATTTTAAATTCCCGCGAAAAATATGTCGTCAACCTCTTATTTAGAATAAAAGATTATAACAAATTACAAGTTCCATTGATTCTACAACACAAGACCGTCGAAATGTTAAAATTTTGTAAAAACGTCGACCATCGAATCCTCGATATCTCATACTCGACAATAAACATGTTACTGGCCACAAAAATGTAATCCATGAGTTTCGTGGACAAACATTAAAAATGAACCAGAGACAGGCATCGTTTCAACGAATATAAAGTCTTTCTCGGTGGAATTCTCGTTGTCGCTTACACCCAATTTTCGTGTCGCTTTCGAGCTCTCACACCATCGTTTCCTGTTTCTCCACGACACCAGCCAACCAGCGACTTTAGGGTGAAGCACTTACGGCACAATGAGTATGCAAATAGGCCGGCATTCGGCTACATTTGTTTCGACGAGCTTAGGAAGCCCGTTGGTTCCTTCGCAGAGGGTCATAAAAATCTACCGCGTAGCCTGAAATCTTTAAAAAACAAGGGGTGCGGCCCTTTGCTTTCCTCTACTTTTATTGTCTTGATTTCATTTTCACGGTTATATTGTGTGAATGTTGTTTGCCAGCCATGATCGCCTTTTCTCGCATATAAAGTCGTGTTTATGAGTTTTGTGCGAATCTCTGACAACAGGTTCAATTTGACAAATAAATTCGCGTCTTTCCCTTGAATTCTGTTTTCAAATTGCTGGAATTCTATGAATTATTACAAGAAAATTATTACCAACATGATAAAGTATTAATAATTCGAACGGTGATTGTTTTGATTGAAGATTGTCATGTATGGAATTTTATTTAATTGTCAACCTAACATTCTATCATCTCGTGGACTGTTGCCCATTTTTTTTTCTGAGTCTTCTATTAGGTGTATGTAAAAGTTTCTATCTGAAATTACTCTAGTAATTCGAAATACTAAAAAAGGAAATAATCCCTAATATTTGAACACGTCGCAGTGCAGAAATATTGATAAAGAAAATTGCCGTACAAACGGCAGAAACTTCTGCCTGTTCCTAATATTATATTCAAAATTCAATAGAGGGTACATTAGGCGTGACATGTTAATTTACCATAATGTTTAATGCTTTCTTCCCTGATGACTTTCGCTTCAAAGAATACTTGTGTCTTCGCATGTCGTTTGGTTCCTTTACGCACCAGAGTGCGTTAGTGTCACCAATACAGTGCCGTTTCAAGATATGAGTATATACTAACAACCTCCAAATTAAAACAGTTGGATCTTCAGTTTATGCGTTCATTATGTTAGAAAATAGCTGATTTTATTCTCGTCAAAATAAAATTAGAACCAATAAAAATAGAAATATTCAGGATTGCAAAAAGATTTGTCCGATTATATATGATATAAAATACCGACTACAAGGTATAAAATATTTCATAGCGCAGAAACAATAGACTACGTAATTCTACCAGCTGGAAAGTTGTAAAAAGTATAAAAATACATAAGGCAAAGTATCGTAGAATAAAAGAGATAAAAGAAGATTCGTAAATTGTCATCCATTCCTTCCATCTACACGATATAAGTGAATCGAACGATAAAAATTAATTTTTCCAGCTTCTTAGAGCCATTTTATTATATTGTATCTCAACATTGAAAATATTAAAATTGCGTGAGAGTTAAAAAAAAAAATGTGTCAATTTGCGATGATTATTTCTGCGATTTTCGCGTGCACGATTGATGAAGTTTTCGATTCGAATATTTTTTTATCCTTTTCCTTCGCTGTGAGTGTAATTGAAAGTAAAAGTGCACATTTTAACAGATTTTTTTTCTTGTCGAGAAGATTAATTAGAAAATATGATCGTGTAGGGAAGCTGTAGACGTGTTATAAATGTAGACGTTGAGAAATCAATCTTATCAACCCGCACGCAATCTCCGAGTTCCGGCAATAATTAAAAGCAAACCGCAAAATATTCTTCCTTCGATAAATAATGTTTTTACTTCGGTCGTTACACGACGGTTGTCAACTGTTAATTACCCGACGGGTAATCAAAGGGAAACCGATTCTCCGATGAAGTCGAAATTAAGAAACTGTCATCGTGAGATTCGGTACTTTCTGTGACTGGAAATTATTTAACTGGCGGAAATGTTTAACACCTTTTGCTTTTATTCATTCTTTTACTCCGGCTGGAAATAATATATTTTTCAGTAAAAATTAAGGAAGTAAATATTATATTTTTAGGAGCTTAGCATTCTCGACATATTAGAGTTTTAAAAATTCAGAAATTAAAAAATATTAGAAAGGGTTGATATAATATTCGATATTATTACCCAAGAATAATACAATTACATAGGCATATAAAAATTACATTATGAAATAAAATCGATAATTCAAAAAAAAAAAAAAAAAAAGGAAAACGCAACTGCGATATCGTTTTATTAGAACATATCATTTTATTCAGAATATTCTATGGAAACGTTGAAACCACGGATTTTGTTGGATTTATGTTTGAAAAATCGAGTTCCGCAATTTCGGGATGAAATAAATAATCTTAAAAAAAGTAAGAGACTTGGTAGAAAATCTCCAAACTCATGAAACTAAATTAATTTCAAAATTGATAGTCATTTTATAATACTAGTATTTATTATTAACACTGCGAAACTGTGTACATTAAAATAATGGAATAAGTCATACCTCACCATCCCGTCAGTAGATTAAATGATTTTCAGATGGAATTTAATTCCAGTATTTCAATACCCAATGTAATTAAATCACGATTAAGATCCTCCCACTTCGCAAACAAAAATTCGTAGAAGCTTACTTTCTCGTGGTCCACCGAACGAGGTCACTTTATTAGTCATGGTACTCGCGCGTTCCTTCAATCATCCTCTCGTTGCCGCGATAAAAAACACACACACGCACACATCGTCGCCTGGTGGCGTCCAAAAATGGGGAACTCGTCACAATTAATAATATCGGTAATTGGTGTACGCGCGTCTCGTGCCGGTGAACTTCAAAGGTCATCGGCTGGCAGCCAGTTTAATTAACGCAATCAAATGAAAATATTCATCAGCGCGGCACAGCGTGCGTGTACGTTGTGTACGTGCACGGGCCGGTGGGTGGCGGTGGTCGGACACTCGCGAACTCATTATGCAAAAGTTCGCTGTGTCCCCGCAATTACGATATTCATTCAATTCCCCCAAAGGCTCGATGCGTTAAATCGCGGCATTGACCCAGATCGAGTGATTTTTGAGTTTTGGTTGTGTCGCGACACGAAGTCTCAGTCAGCCGCATTGTTGCCCTGAAACTCCTGTTGTTTTCCCCGTAATTAAATTTCAATTTGAACGAAATTGTGACCCCCTCCCCCTCATCCACGCCGATTTTTCGTCCACCGTCATTGTGTAACGCGAACGTGTTACGTTACTGTTGTTTCGATACGTGTATATAACTGTATATTGTTGGTCGAGAGTATTTTTGTCCTTCATTAAATATCTACTTTATTATGATAATACCAAGTAAAATGTAGCCATTTATTTGTTTTTTCATATTTGTTTAAATAAGGTTTAAAATACTATTTTGGAAATTTAATACAGCTATTGGCCAAGTAATATAGATCACTCGTAATAGAAGCCATTATCAAACCACTTATTATTGAAAGCCTTTTTTCTACACATTGTATTGATGCTTAAAATAGTCATCAAATGATCAGTATCTTCTTTTTTTATGTTTAGTAATTGCATACAATGATTAATTGCTGTTGAAGAATATTAATAAGTTAATAAAATAATATCATTTTATATATTAAGAAACTTTCAGGGAATACTTTGAAAATCTGACCCGTATGATATTGAAGATACGGTTTATTAAAAATTTCTATGATTTTTCTAAAATTATATTCGGAAGTATTCGACTTTATAGAGAAAAGTAAAGCGTATATCACATTAACCCAAAATATTTCTCTGATGTTCTAAAATTTCAACACTATAAATTACTATAACAATTTTATCTTCTCCCCATTTTATTGAATTCAGAAGTAACTAACAAGTTACTCCAGCGACAACTATCGTATACATTATCTCTTCAAAAGACCATATTGAATGAGTAAATTAATTGTTTCGGAAACAGTTTTTGAAATCGACACTTTGTTCATTAGAAATATTGTTCTAATTTTGTATATTCAGGAAATCAGGAATATTCAGGATTTTCCAATTGTATCTTTAGGAAGTTTTATAACTGCATTTAATAACTGCCATTTTAGGAAAAACGAGATATCATCGGAAATTTTTGTTGAAAAATAACTTCTTTCCAAAAGAACCAATTATACTTATAATTAATCAAATTTTTTAAACGAAAGGTAGTCTTATTATGAAAAAATGTCATCCTAATGACCTTATTGGAAAGTCTTTATAAAAATTCATTTAAATGTCACGCAGTTCCGTGACAGATCGGTCGAGGTAGGCCATAGTTATCAAGGAGGAAGGATGTCTAAAAGAGCATGATTACGTTGCGACGTAGTATCCGTTCCACTCTCGAGAACTGATTTATCACGCAAGGAAGCTGGCGGAACGCGATGGCTACGGAAATAGTAGCATTCGATATTTAATTGAAGTCTTCCCTGCATGTTGAATGCATTAATGATGGTTCCACTAGACGGACGAAATCGCGATTCGAAAAAGGAAAAAAAAACATAGATGGCTTTTAATCGCGTTTTCTTTTCTCCTTCTTCCGCGTCCTCCCTTTCCCCCCCTAACGTAGACCATGAAATACCATTAAATTATCTCGACGATCGTTCTGAAACTAATTTCGAAAATAACGTCGGTAATAAAAGTAAAACTCTGGTGCTCAACATTTAACGTTCCAAACAATACGTCCCCATTGAAAGGAGCACTCGAACGAAACGACACTCGAGCGAAAGATCCGAAAGACTGCGATGAAATTATGAATTAAATATGTTTTTTAATATTCATTTCGGCCAGAAACCGATTACTGTCGATCTCTCTCTCTCTCTTCCTTCCTTATTTTCCTCTTTGTATATTTTGTTCCTTTTTGAAAAGACACATTTCTTTTTTTTTTCTATTTTTCTTTGGCAATACTGCCGCTTATCATACACGTTCGAGCACACTGCCTCCATCTGACGCCAGATATTACCGTCCCGGAAGTCGCGTTGCTTTCTGTCGTTGGGTACGCGGCAATTGGTGTCCTTCGTCACCCTCTGCAATTGTCTCGAGGATGCGAGCGAATTCTCGCACGGTAATTGCGAATCGACCTGTCGTCGCGTTAATGCGTCATAGTCACGTCACGCATCTAGCTGCTCGGAGTCTGCCATTTAAAGCAGAGTCTTCGAACCGTGGGAACTCCGTGTCCACGGGATCGACCTTTGTCGAAACGGAACGCTTGGTCAATTTTCTCGCATTTTGATATAATTTAAGATACACTATTCATGACCAGACGCAACCCTTTCGGTGTTTAGCCCGTATGGGGTACAGACGTACGTGAACCATAAGGTTTTTATATTATTTATAATAAAGTAAAAAGTTTGATATTATTTCGAGGAAATATTATCGGTATAAATTCTAATGAATCTACAAAAAGTTTTATCAAAAAGGTTAATAAGAGCGATAAGTATAGTAGTGTATTTTACAGTTTTTAAATTTCAAATTGTTTCTTAAATAAATGGTTGTTTTTGACAGGTTAGGTATTAATTTCTTTTTTTTGTTAGAATTTGAAAATCTTTGCAGTAGATAATTTAAAAGTGCATGATGATGAATTTTACATTGTTTAGAAGAGTTTTTTAATAGCAGCTGCAACTCAAAATAGATATGTCAATGTGCTTGAATACGTCAGCCTGTTTTTATTTTTATAACAATTTTCATAATTTCAGTTATAATATCATTACTGCATGTACAAGAAAATTATCACTTTTACTGATAAATTCGAATTTGATTACAATTTAGAATGTACACACATTAATATAATACACCGAACGTTACTAATTAATTACGCTAGAAGCGGCCTCATTGTTACATAATAAGTGCGGGGACGGTAAAATTTAATAAAAGTCCTTTTAAAATATTCTGCATTTCCTGCTTTTGTTAATCCACAACTAATCTGCCATTACTGCATTGAACTATTATGGAACTAAATATGAGCATTGTTTCATTGTAATCTTTGTTATCTCGTATTTTTATTTCATCGAATAAACTTCGAACTATTTGAAGGAAAGGTATACTGTAACAGTTATTAAAAGATAGCATAAAACATAGCTAATGTAAAATGAATTTTGATCTTTTGACGTTGTATCTATTTGCAAAGCTATATTAATTAATTATTATACTTCAAATCAACTTTTTGAACAAGAGTTCCTAATTGGGGTTAATTCCTTACAAAAAGTGAATTTCACGGTTTTAAAAGAGTAATCACGGTTGTATCAGAATTAAATGAATTTAAGTAAATTAGTTTAAAAATGCTATAAAATATTGAATTTTTATTTATTATCGAAGTAGATTCATATGAAGTATAAATCACAACATATGTATGTATACTAAAAATCGTTAAACATTAGGGAGGGGGGAGAGATGACATTACACCCGCATAATGAGATGAGTGCGTGTGGTAAAAAATGCTGGGAATCACTGTTTTAGGACATCAAATTATTCTAATACTTATTATACCTAATTCAACCGTTGAAATTTTCTATTCAAAGTTCTGAATATTTAAAACATTTGGAAATTATTTATATGTAACAAAATTATCATAAGCTGTATAAATTGATAAATTCCTTTTATCAATCTTTGAACCTTCTTCTAAAAGTCTGATTTCCGTTTTCACGGAAAGCTACCAAACTCCTGACAACAACTATCAAAAATTCACGATCAAACGATCCTTAAATAAAGAATCGTCATTTTAAGACAAAAATTGTCTTGAAAGCTTCCATTTCGTCGAGGATAATAGCGACACATCAGACACAAACACACACATACACGTATCCTCATTGGGTCTAGGACGGACGTATTGACACTCATGCGGTGTGCAGTAACGTGCGATACGTCACACACACACGCGCGCGTACGGTTCGTTGTGTATTCCGCGAGGAGGATGTGTGAGTTCCGGAGCGTGTGTTTATCGTGTACGACACGTGAGAGGGTAAAGAACACGGGATCACGGCAGGGGTGTGGAAAGGAACGGACTCGAGGCCACGGAGGCGCATACTAATTAAACGACAGCATTGTCTGGCCTGTTTGTGCGAAGACATGCTAATTACATTTCGTAGGAGAAGTCGTTTTTTCGCCCCATAGACGTTAGCCATGAATGAAGCGCGAATCTCGCGCCCGCTTTCTTTTTTCCACGAAATGAAAAGGAGTTTTTCCACTGTTCTCTTTCTTTCTTTGTCCGCCTCCTTCGCGTCCGCGCAGATCTCCTCTGAATCGGCGTGTACCAGTTCGCATATACATCACGGCCCCTTAACGTCGCCATTGTGTGCTACGTGTATGCGTGAACACACGCTTCCTTTCAAAAACTACTCACACGTTTGTCCCTTCTTCTTGGAGAAGTTTCTTTCAGCGGTGCTTGCACACGAATCGATCGATTATCATAGAAAAGTGCACCTTGGCTGACTGGTAATTAGTCACCGGGATGCACTGTGAGATAATCAGGAAAAAACACGTTTCGAAATATTTCAAAGATTCAAGTATTCTTTTTTTTTCTTTTTCTATGTAAGTAAATCTTATTAATATTATTAACATTTTGCGACGTAATCGGATCTAATCTAATTTCCCAGCTATTTTCAGAAACCAAACGCACTATGTCGGAAGAAAAGTGTTAGAAATATTTGGGAATCTGTTGATTTTTATTCCCTTCTTTAATGTTCTATATTTTGACACGGGTGAAACTGAAATTTCGCATTTTAGAATGCTCCGACAAATTAAATATGGCGCCTCAGAGGCACCACTCGAGTGCAAAGGGTTAACATTGTGACTGCTACACAGAAGTTTTGTTTTTAACTGATTTTATTTATTATTTTCTCAATACTTCAGTATTTCTATTATTTATAATTTCGATGGAAATTCGAGTGACACAAAGGTGTGACTATCGTATACATTTTTCAGGAAGTCGGTTCTAAATTTTCTGTGGTAAAATACTATCGTTAAGAAAATTTATCTTCTTCCACAATTCAGTTAATAGTATTTGGGTTTGGAGGGTTTCTAATAAATGCAATATTGTCTTATACGAACTAGGCTAATGCGTCGGTAAAGCCGGAAAAATTTAATTGAAGTTCTACCGAGCAACGAATACGAATAATTAAAAACAGTATGTACGCAACTGTTATCCATAAATCGAATTTATTAATTATTTGTACTCGTTGTTTGAAAAACAGAATGAATAAAATGTGAGAAGATGCTCTCGGAATTTTTTGGAAATAAATAACGATTGCGCAATAAAAAGGCGACTGTAATGTTATGAAAATTGGGAAATAATTTGAATTCGACTTACCCATTCACCAACAAGTTGTCCCGATTCGTTGACAATGGTCAAGGTACGTATCCATTTATTTATTCACTTCACAATCCTGGCACTTGTCACTTTCACAATATAATAAACACATTATTCCTTCCTCGATTGTAGATACTTAACAGGTTATTGTTTGATTTTAAGAAATACGTAACCGATCCCGAAAACTACCGATCGTTGACACGTTCGATCGAACCATCGCGACAGAAAAATAACACGACGAAGTACGCAAAACGAATCGGCAGAAGGGCAGTAGCCGGTCGGTCGACAAGAGGACGCAACGCTCGACGTGCACGTTATTTACGCAGGTTTTTTTGTATCGCGTAATACAAAATGTATCGTGTAAGTTCACATTTTTTTTCCGAATAAACAGTTTCTATTTCGTGATCGCACATTTGACCGCGTAATAAAGGTCCAAGAAATTCCAGCTAGCCGCGATACAAAACAAAGCTGAGTAAACAACGTCGCACAACGAGTGTTCCGTCCTCTTGTTGACCGGCTACTGCCCTTCTGCCGTTTCGTTCTGCGTACTTCGTCGTGTTATTTTTCTGTCTCGATGGTTCGATCGAACGTGTCAACGATCGGTAGTTTTCAGGATCGGTTACGTATTTCTTAAACTCGAACAATAACCTGTTAAGTGTCTACAATCGAGGAAGGAATAATGTGTTTATCTTAATGTGAAAGTGAAAAGTGCCAGGGATTGTAAAGTGAAATACTTTTGTGGTAAATAAAAGGATTCAGTGACCGGACCATTCCGTCAACTGCTCTGCCATGGGGTGTTCGTCCATCCTTGGTCAGGATACGTACGATGACCATTGTCAACGAATAGGGACAACTTGTTGGTGAATGGGTAAGTCGAATTTAAATTATTTCCCAATTTTCATAACATTACAGTCGCCTTTTTATTGCGCAATCGTTATTTATTTCCAAAAAATTCCGAGGGCACCTTCTCACATTTTATTCATTCTTTTTTTCAAACAACGAGTACAAATAATTAATAAATTCGATTTAGGGATAACAGTTGCGTACATACTGTTTTTAATTATTCATATTTGTTGCTCGGTAGAAATTCAATTTTCCTGCTTTACCGACACATTAGCCTAGTTCGAACATCCGAGGACCCAACCCTATGCTCACGCTGATTGGTCAGTGTTTTTCCTTAATAATTCAAAAACGAAGCCTCGCATGACATTTTTGCAATGAAAATTGTTACTTAGAATCATCTCCCCTACCCCCCATTTCCGGCTTCTACACCAGTTACGGGCCACCCTGTATATACATATAATTATTATTTAAAAACTGGTTTTAAAATAAACTCTACTTTAAATTGCAAATAATAGAATTCTTCTTGCGAGTAATTACACCTATATTCTTGATAAAAATCGCACACTTCTAAAGCTAGCCTACGTAATTAATCTGTAGATTCTAAAAATAAAATAAGAGTATATTTCGAGAAACGCCCGTATTCATAACAGTTCCTCAATCGAGCCCCGGCAATCAGGTGGTTTTATCATTTCATTACGCTGCCCGTGCCGTCATTCATACGCGTTTTGTTATTATTGTGTATAAATATTTGCGGGTTTTAATGCGACGCGGTCGGTCGCCGCCGTGGGTGGTACGATTTAATAGATATTACTTGAAATTCATTAATACCGTCGTGCGCCGTCATAAAAATTAATTTATACCCGTCAATGAAACACGCGTCAGGATAAAATCGAAATTATTTATCCCGAATTCCATGCCACTATGCACTTGACCTTGCTGGATTTAATTAAACGTTAAATGAATTTTGCGCGCGTAATTACGTGAAACTTGAAAATTCTTGCGAAACCGAATTAACGATGCAGGTTTTTCTGACAGTTCTTTTTTTCGTTTTTGATTTTCAGATTGACGAATGACGTCGTAACAGAGAGCTGGTTGATGCGCAGACACCGGGACACAAAAGGTAAGTTGAATTATCATTACTTTTCCACCATTCACAACTAAAGTGAAATTAAACAAGACCGCTCCATGTATATTGATTACGATGGCTGTTGCGAGATGAAAGGAGGATGTTGGTGTTTATATTCGATGAAATATGTATCGCATTGACACGTGAACGGGAAGCACGCAACACGTATGAAAAGGTAGCTTTCAAATCTAGAAATTTCAATATCTTTGACTGTTGCCTTTATTTTTAAATTCGCCGATTTCAGATGCTCGACGAAGTCTTGCGTTTTCTATTACCCGCGATTTTGATTAAACGATCGATGCACAAAAGGGCTGTACAGTTGTGGTTTCATTCTTTTCCTCCATTCATTGGAAACTAAGAGTTTTTGAAATAGAAATATAAGTTTCTCCGATAAAAACTGTCACGAATTTTATTTTGGTTTCTTTTAATAATTTAATACTTTGTAGCGATTTATTCTATCAATACATTATTTAAATTAATCAACATCATCAGTAATATTAATATTTAGAATACAGAATTTTCTTATTTTCGTGTACATTATATTATTTATATTATAAATGAAATGGTAGATATTTTTGAAACTAATATAGAACATTCTCCTCCTCCTTTCATTTCATATAGTATATCGAACAAGCTGATACATTTTGGAATATAAGAATATGAAGAATACCAGCATTCATAATGATCGCTATTTCTTTTTTTTTTTTTTATGAAACTGCATATATTTTCATGAGAAAATACCGTATCAAGTTGCAATATCAAAAAAATCAATATTAAACAGTTATATAAAAGTACCCACTTTTGGATTTTAAATATTTCAAACTATTGAATATTTTCACATTGCAACCTAATATTTTGCTGCCTAGAATATTTTGAAAAATCCTTCTGTATAAAAAAGGCGCAGATTTATTTAAAAGAGCAAAAGTCAATGTGAAATTTCAGAAGTATCTTATGGGTTAATTAACGGGGGTTAAGGATAAATAAGAATCATTAAGAATCATTAAGTTCCTTATCTTTCATTACTAATGTGTACAATATTTACTACAAAAAATATTCGAGTAGTCATGCAATTATTAGCAGTTAGGTATCACTGGTGTCTCACTGACGTCAATTGTTTTGTCTGCGTATTCTAAAATTATTTCTTTCCTATTAGACGTTGCAATTTGTTATTTGGTACCTTTAATTTCTAGCTTTTTACATACGAGGAGTATTGAAATTTTGTTACTCTTGGAAGTCAATCGTTATAGTATTAATATTCGATTGTGATGAATTTGTGGTGCGAGCAACAGTGGTCCCCATAGGAATCAACTTATTAAGTTAACTTCAAGTTGCGATAAAATTTCTTTCAAAAGCATTGAAATGGGTAACAAATCGTACAATGAACGTTTCACGGAAAGGGTTAAAGACGGTGCTGGACGCGAGTTCTGTATCCGTACAGCCGAAGGCATCCAGCAAAGGTCTTATTCCACCAGTGCATTTTAATTCCTCCCTGCCGACGTTTGGTCGCTCTTTTTTAACTTTTGTACATCACCAGTAGGATTATGCAAGCAAAGAGCCGAGGTCTTTCCACGACGCGAGCGAATGCTTAGAATTTAAAATGCATTTCATATCGTTACGCTTTCCCGTTCTCTTTCTCGCGGCTCTTCTTTTGCCGGGCACCGTCTCTCGCTTCTTCGTACATCGCACGCGGCTTGTCTCCCCTTTTCTCTGCGCCCACCCACCCCAACGTTTCTCTCTGTCTCGCTTCTCTTTCCAAGAATCAGTCCTCCTGCCCACTCGTTCAACAGACGGCATATATGTCTTTATGAACGGTATGTGGAGTAGACAAGTGCATTAAAACCTCGGGCGTTAGTTCAAGCTTCAAGAGGGAGAAGTAGGAGGAAGAGGAGGAGGAGGTGGAGGAGGAGGATGACTGGGGAGGGTAGAGATGGAGGGCTCAGAAGGATACACAAAGGAATGCAAAGTAAGAACCACGACCTCCACCAACCCCCTTCTCGCGGCTACCCCTCCATTCCTCGCTTCATCCGGCCACAGCCTCGGCAACCTGCTCCTCCACCTCGTTCGTCGTCTCTACCTCCTTCTTCAGCGTATCGTTCTCCTCTGCCGGAGGTTACAACGCATTATCATACAAGGCGGCCCTCTCCTCGCCTTCCCTTAATTGTTTTCTACCCCGTCCTCCCTTTATCCCTCGCCACGGTCTTCCGTCTTCCAGCTCGCTCGCTTCTCACCGCGCGATCCCATCCCCCCTGTCCCCCTCCTGGAAGCACCGTGTCCCTCGTCGGGTAGCGATCACCTGCTGAAACGACCAAACGACGCGGAAAGAGTGTTTCCCTTTGCTTCGGGTAGACACTTGTCGCGATTCCACGAGTGGTCACTCGTCGGGTGCCGAATTCCACGCCTCCGAGCACGATCATCCACGCTTTGTCGATTGTTCGACATCAAAGGCCGACCAGGGAACACTTTACGCCTTGGCTGTAGCCGAGTGACTGAGACCAACTAGGGGGTGGTACCCCCTTCTCGCTCCTTGCAGGAATAAGAATCGGTTTTGTGAATTTTGAACGCGTCCTCGATGGAGGACCGAGGATTCTTTTGAGCGTACTTGATTAAAGGAGGTGTCGAAGGATCTTCGCGTTTCAATTATCGTACAACACTTCTCGTTTGCGAGATACTCATCCGCGGCACGGTGCTTGCTTGCTTAACGTACGACGTGTCGAATATTAAATACCTCGAGAATTATTTCGCGTTTTTTCCTTCCTGGATTTTTTTCTGTGTATCCCAACCACGTTTTATTCGCGTACTCGTCAGTTACAATTCGCTGGAAAGTCGTTTTGCCTCGGCAATTTGTATTCGACCGACGCATACGTGTTTTCCGCTAACGTTCCGTTGCTAGGAGACCAACCGGACCGCGGTCTGCAATTGAAATTAATTTGCTTGACTTTTTGCACGGGCAACAATGGTTCTAGCCCAGCCAGAGCTACTTCTTTCTGTGAGCCGAGTGAAATTTTGTTCGTTTTGTCTGAACTGCGTGTAAGGTAAAAGATTCAATAAATGGATTAATATCCGGTTATTGGCATTTCTTTTATTCTTACTCGATAATAAAGTTTATATTAAATTGTATGAATTTTTGTTTTTTCACCTTTTATTCGTACCTGGAAAATGTCAATAACCATGTAAAACAGGTATGCCAATAAGTGAAATAACGTGTGCATCTGTTGCTAGTGTTTGGTGCCAATGACTAAGGATTTGTGAATTTTTGTGTAAATCTGATTTTTGTAAGAAACAATTTCATATTGATCAAAGAGGAAAGATTAAAACTGATATTTTAGAAAACTGCCTTTAAAATAGAAATCTGCTTAAAATACCAATAATAATTAAAAAGTAAGTGCGTTCACTGTCGCAGTAAAAATGGATTATGTAGTAAGACATTAAAACTCTAATTATCCGCAATATCATCAGTTGGTTCAAACTTAATCTTTCTTTACATATACTATCGTACGAAATTTTTAGAATTTCCGGAAAATTACGATCAGTAATTTCCAGAAACGAAGGATCAGAACTTAGCTGTTACCAGATCGACATCTGTTTAAGATGAAACGGTTCACCCTCGATTGTCCCAGACGGATGTAACATTTCTCAAACTCTCATTAAGGGTTCTGCACCGGAGATTCACAGATCGCCGCGCAAAGTTGTCCCCCAAAACTCGATTACCTTCCGAGGGTATTTAAGTTCCACGAAAGTTGTCCAATTCGTGGCTCGAAGAATCCACGCGATTCGAATCGTTGCGCGAAATAAAGCGGTGATCGAACGCAGGGGATTAATGAGATGATTAAATTTATAATGCCGGCCACAGCGGAATGACCGCGTAAAAGCCGCGTTTTCAAATGCGACAATCCGGCCGCTCGGACCAGTTCACAAACACTTTCTTTTATCGAGTTTGCGCGAGTACAAGCGCACACCATCGATCCGGTGTAATGCAATTACAAAGCCGTAACATACTAATTCGGTTAATTCCAAATTATCACCCCTGATTTTACGCGTCGTCAAGCGTCGTTAACGCAACCGGCTACGGTAAAAGCGATTCGCGTCGATTATGCATATGAGCAACGGAAACCGTCACAAAATTTTATTATTACAAACCAAACAGGCCGCGATCCCGGTGAGACTCTTGACCATCATAGGGAAAATATTAATTCACCCCTCGATGAACTGCGACAATCATTGTTGCAGGAAAAGCTAGCAGGAATGAAGCAGATTCACGATCTCTCGATAATTGTATTCTTCGTACTTGAGAACGAACTTTGTTAGAATGGTTCAAAAATTGTAAAATGATCCTCATTTGTACTCAAATGCCCTTTAACCTTTTGACTGCCATGTCACCAATATGTGGTTACACTTGAATATGTTTTATTAACACGTTGACTGCCACAGTGAAAACGGACGTGTGTAGTCAGACACGTTGAAATCCTAATTATTAACACATTGCGGACGGGCTCCTCGCGTTCAAAATGCCCTCAAAGACCGCACATTTTTAACCGACTTTGAAAAGGAGGAGGTTACTCAATTCGACATGTATGTTAATTAAGTATTCTTAAATAATAATATATATATATAATTTATATATCTGTTTATTATACAAGACTTTTTAACCGACTTCGAAAAGGAGGAGGTTACTCAATTCGACATGTATGTTAATTTTTTTTTTTTAATGTATGTTCGCCGATTACGCCGAGATGGATGGACCAATCGGAACCAAACCTTTTGCATCTTGTAGAGTATGACCAACAGTTGGTCCCGTAAAAAAAACCATTTTGGATTTTTTCATTTTTTTCGTGGTATTTCACGTTTACTCGGCCTGATATCGATGAAACCTAGTATTACATTTTGCGGCCGGGGATGTTTCCACGATGATCGCATTTGCAACATTACCTTCACTTCCATGCTATTCCCTGACCTTCCCTTCACTACCCTTCCCTTCCCATCCCTTTGTTGCTAACTACTATTCCCATTGCAAAATTCCTATTCTTTGATGCTACTCTGGAAGGAATGCTCTGATCGCCACTAAAAACTGTGAAATAAAAAAATTTTTGGAAAAAAAGATCCAACCGACTTCGGAATGCACCGAAAAGGACGAAATAATTTTAATTTATATTTCGGAAACGGCGCAAAATTAACAATTTTCTACACTGGAAATTGTCAAACTTCTTTAATCCTTTTACATATTTTTAATTTTTGTTGCATTCCGAAGTCGGTTGTATTTTTGTCCAAAAATATTTTTTGAGTAACCGAAAGAATCGTTAATAATGCGTGTGATAGATATTTATAATAATATTCTATTGTTAGAAGCAATCAAAAGTCAGAAACTACGTTAAACTGCATAAGAAACGCGTATTAAAATTACGAAAAGTTCAAAGGGCTGCCAACAAAGTCCTGTTTCGAATTTCGGTATAAAGTTAGATTCGTAAGAAAGTAGAAATCTTCCACTTTAATTCGCTTTTTGATTTACATCGATATCTTTATCCGTTCCTGAGATATCGTCGTGTGAAGACAAACGTAATTTTTGTAGAAATTCGCTGCCGCCTCACGCTTGGACCCAGACAGTGGGTGTCTAGCGTAGCGGTCACGTGGTCATTGTTTACGTCTAACCCTTTACTATTCCTGGAAATGCGTATATGAATTTCCTAGAAAAAAGTCTGCGGCCCGCTCGGGATTACCCTCGTACGCGCCGGCCGCTATACAAACTTTAAAGCCCTATATCTCAGGAACTAATTAAGATATCGCGTTGCAACAAATTGCGTTATTATGTACGCACTTTCCTCTATCTTCTGAGCTACCTACTGCGTAAAATTTAGGCATGTTTTTTTATATTTATTGCCAGGAATTTCGCCGCCGATTTATTTCACTTTCCCTTTTCTTTTCACAAAATCCTTCTATTTTGCTAATTGTATGTTATACATATGATCTGCACATTCGATTATCAATGAAATTATCGAAAATATTGTTTACTTTTTGCAAATACAATCTTTTACATAATTTCCCTTTGCATACATTTTTAAGCCACAAATATTTTTGTCATTTTCCAATTTGAGAGCATAAAACTGTATCTTCTGTTTTAAAATTTGAAGCATTTATGTAACATAAGATTTACAAAGAGTGTATTATATTATTATAAGTCTTTTAATTTTATAATTCACTGATGTATCCTTTATTACATGTGTCCTTTAAACTATTATTTATTACACAAGTTTGAATATTGCTTTAGAGTATGATATTTAGTAAAACATATTCCTTTATGTTATGCTGTTTGGCACAATTGACAACAGTATCTTGTTTCGCTCCTTTTTCCATTACACGAACAAACTTTACATTGTTTGGTTGGAAACTTCTTTTTGCCTTTACTCGTTATTGGTTCAAGTATATGCTGTTTCATATTACCAGAAAGTCTACATAGTGGGTCGACACGTGGGTGATTTGTTATATTCGAAATACTTTGTTCTACATCCATAAATGTATCCGTTGACTTTTCTTCCGTCGTCCACAATTTCATCACAGCAAGTCATCACCCGTTCGCAATGTGTTAAGAATATAATCAACTAATTTTCAAATTTAACCTTTCAATTTGATAGCTAGCATTATTAGCTTAATGTTAACGCTATTCGTGGTTTATTTTATCATTTCTGTTCGTAATTATTTGATCGTCAAAATTTCGGGTGCCGGTCACCGGTGACCCCCGTGGCAGCCAACGTGTTAAATTTATTACATTTCATGCAAATTATTTTCATTGATTATCCAAAATTGAAGGCACAATGTCAATGTTGACGGTGAAGCTTGACAGTGACCCCAAATATGAGTGTAAAGGTTCATTGAATGGCACACGGCCTTGCGCCGATCGTAATTTCTGATATCAAAATACATCAATTTACACCGCTATTGTTCTTCCACGCGAAATGTATCATAAAACACCGGTGCAAGTGAATGCCTAGGACACATCTCTTGTTTTCTGTCATTCAACGGGTTGAATGGGTTAACGGTTCCCCGAAATTGTGGCTCTATCCGGAAAATCACTGTAACAGTTCATATTTCATGGCAAATAGCGATAAATTAATTCTGAAATTAAGGCTCGATTTCAAAAGCAATTAAATACTCTCGGAAATCGAACGAATTCATTTCGTTGTAGATATTAAGGAATATTAGAGCGTCAAAATAAGACCAATACAACGATAAAAACACAAATGCTTTTTATCTGCATTTGCAAGATAAGATAGAGAAAATCTTAAATGATCTTCTTTGATACGCACGAAACGAGTTTTTAATCACTGTAGGTGCCAATAGTAATGATACGATTAAGATTAAAACTTTTTAACTGATAATTACAATTTGTGATACGAAAGAAAATATAATCAAAGCATCAAAATATTCGATTACTGCGTACGATTTGAAAACATAAAAATACTACAAAATAGTACTTGTGTTATATCAATTTAGACATGATATATCTTGCCTAATATTCCTATTACAAAATGTCCAGTACTTTAAGCTTCGTATTGACATGGCAAAAGTTTTATTTTGTAATAATTGTATACCATCGAATTATGACAGATATTAAATGTCTTGAAATCCACCATTTGAGATGTAATCTATTAAGTGTACAAGTTTAGCCAGACTACTACAATCAATATGTTAACCGTCAGATAAAAATAAATAACGAATACAGGACAGATTTACTTTCTTCATGACTATACGATTAGAGGAAATGCATTGATACCATCGATCGAGCATCTAATTGTGAGATTTGAAACGTACTAATTCAATCAATTTTAAAATATATTATACTTGTGATATATTAAACAGGAAGGAAATACATTATGTTTGCACATGTCATGAATAGAGGATAAATCGATGAATTCTTTCTTTCATGAATACTTTGTAACGTTAACTCGAGCACTTGAATTATCAGACATTCTATATTTTTAAATTCACCATTTAATATGGAACGACCTAACACAAGCACAGATTTGCATTGTAGGTATTGTATTTTTACTTCATTTAATTTATATTAAATTATAATATACTACACAATTATTTTGTTTCGATTTGGAGAAAATCGCAAAAATTGCCAGTAGACATTGTTTTAATCAAATTTTAAGATACTATAGCTACTACTTGGTCTCTCGATTGTTTTCTGACATCGAAATATCAATGACGGATGTAATACTGGCATTACTATAACGGATTAGCATTGTGAAAAGTATCTTCATCAAATGAAGGGCTCCTCCATTAAAAATGCCTTATACTCTGCAAATACCTGTTCATTTTCAATTTTCAATTGATGACAAAATTGAACTATTTCCCTAATAAACAACAGTGCTTGTATTCACTACAGTGACACCCTGATTGACTTCTTACCCCTCAAAATAGATAACACGAATAAATAAATGTAAACAAGGGTAGAAATAGCAAAAATTATTGTCGAAAAAACCGAGTAAATCACTAAAGGACTTTGTTATTTTATCAATCCTTACGTGCTTCTCAGATTTAAACATTTAAAATTGGGAACAGCTTGTACGGTTTCTTTTGCACACACAAAATTTCAACATTTAACCGCGCAGTTTCGATATTTTACTCGAAAGCTAGCAAATCGATGACAAATATCATAAAATCCGTATGACGGACAGCAAAAAGATCCGTTTCCTAGCAAAGGACCTTGGCAATCTCCACGATTCCTGTAACTGATTAATAATCGCGGTTGGATCGAGCAGAGACAGCCCAGGATGCGAAAAGGGACCGTGACTCCGGAGAACACGATGAATTCTCAACGAGGTGGGGGCGCTTACATCACGGTCCCCCTCAACCTAAAGAGAACAGAACGATGTGAATCTACGAAGGCGTGTAAACTCGTCGAATCGTTGGAGAACGAAGGCGAGCCAATGCACGCTGAATGATCGTCGAGAATGGCGACCGACAATGGACGATCGGCGCGTTCTTCCGGAGCGATCGCCGTTTTCCGCGTCGTTGTACGCCCATTGCCACGAACGGGGCCGGATCTTCGCTCTCTGGGTCCCCATAGATGCAATTGGACCTCCGGAGTCGTTTCGTGTTGGCCGCCAATCGCGACTTTCGAAACGACGGAATAAAGAATCCGGATAATTGCAACCGGTGCTTGCACGCGATCCGCTTCGTAGCCAGTCCTTTTACGAGATGGTTGCCGGGACATCGATTTTTTTCCTCGATAACTTCATGCCTGTAGTCGGATTGATACCGCGTTGTTAGGTACTTGAAAAGACACTATTTTAGATGATCGAATGCACGGATCGGTAATATTCAAGATAGTTGTTCAATTGGTGGTTTCAGTGGATGACATCAGTTAGCAGTTAAGAGTACTTTAATGAGCGGTACATTGACATGATACTTATAATGTGTCGCTAGGTACTTGAGATTATTTTAAGTCATTAGAAAATTTTATTAGGAATTGAAAATCAACATCTATCTCTTTCTTATCTAATCGAATTGATTCTGCTGAAGAGATATCTGCGTACTCTTTCATTTATCTATAACCAAGAAAGAAAAGCTCACAGACGAACATAGGAAAGCGACCGAATTGTGTCACGGTTTTCATTTAGACGATCCACGCGATAAATCGTGAAATTAGAGTGATTAGATCACGATATAATGAATGTTGTATGAAGATTACGTGCGTGGATGGAGAACCTATTTGCGTAGATGCCGAGGGTGTGCTTAGGTGGTAGGGTGAAGAGAATCGCGTCGGTATGAGGGGAATAGAATTACTTACACAAGTAACCGAGATTACGTGACGCGTGTGTCATATGGTCGCAGGCCGTATGCGTCGTCAATGTCGGATACGTGAAGATGACTCGTTATTCGTTGTCTTTATCGTTTGATAAAAAGCCCGTCATTTCTAAACTGCAGCTACTTCCTGACGAGGATGAACATTTTCCTAGAACAACTTCTGGTTATAGTTTAACTCTTGAACAGCGGATGACGCGATAATTGCGCGCACAGTGATTACTGGATCGAACGTCAACCAATTTCTATTTACGCATAACTGCAAGAAATTCTGAAAATTAATTATAGTATTATATGTGTCGTTTAGAATAATAATGGTGTAGCTAAACCAAACCATACCAGGTACATGTTCAAGATTCAAAGCTTGGTTTTTCACAAAATTATTGTTGACCACTCATATAAGGAACAATGTATATGTATACATATAGTGCGGTCTGTTCTGTACAGTAGTGTGCATATAGCTTCCTTTTGAATTGTTACATAATTATTATAGTGTCGCTTATTGTCAGGTGTCATAGTCATAATTAAGATTGGGGTTTGGAATGATCCAGCGTCCGGTATTCAAGAGTTAATACATTTTGCTGTTCTTTTAATGGTTACATTCGATGTTTACGTAACATGCCTCACGTGTGTGACGTTAATCAGAAGCCTTTCATAAAAAATCGAAGCTTTACTGATATACATATCCGACAATATCAATCCGCTTTCAGAAGTATGATATATTTTTCTGATACGATATGTTTCTTATTTGTTTACTCAATTCATTTTTACTTCTTATTCTTTTGAAATTTTACACGTATGATTTAAAATTAAATATTTTTTACGTATGCGTTTTCATAATAAACTTGTAAACTTGTACTGTTTCAACAGTAATGTATGTCAATGTATTTTAAACATAAACACGTATTTATAGAAAAAGGGAAGCCGTACGTTATCTATCCATCGAAACCAAAACACGAATGCAATTAATAATATAAAATATTTTGTATTCTCAGTTTTAAATAATCCTTTTGAGGGTCAACACAGAATTTACAGTGATCAAACTTTTCGAAGCACTTTTGGTTACCTTCTAATTTAATTTTGTTTAAAAGATTATTGAATTGTAAAAGTATCATCGAAACGAGCACTTTTTAGCTTCCACTTCAGTTTGTAAAGTATAAAATAAAATGAATATAGTGGGTGGTGAAATTCTACGTTAAAGTTCAATTGCTTTGCGCTCAAGTTCAAGTAACATTTCTCTGCTGGTATCAATAGCATACTGTTACTTTGGCAGACAAGTTAAATTTTTACCAAACATTGCATATATATGCTGCCATCAAACTGTAAAATACAACAATGCGTAAGTTTCCCAACGTAACTGGGTAATCTGCGAAATAAAATATATTTTATACTTTGCTAAAGCGATGTATACAATACCGATTTACAACGTATAGTATATATTACAGTATAGTACAGAGGTGGGGAACCTTTTTACCATTAGAGGCCACATTTAAATTAGCCGGTAATAAAGGAGATCGCTATAATTTTTTTTTGTAGAAATACAATAGAAAAATAATAATATTAAGTCGTGATCTATATAATTAAATATTAATTAATACAAGAGCTAGCTTTTATGAAGGCCGCACAAGAAACTCACGAATGCCGCAGGTTCCCCGCCTCTGGTATAGTATATTATATTATTACTATACATCATTTATCGATACATCAAAAATGAAAAATTGTCAATTAATTTTATGGTGGTTACTTATGACCAATTCTATATAATCAAGTAATTAATCAAAGAAGAAGAAAGCAAATTTTCAGTAATATCGATATTAAATCAATAAAGAGAGGTACCAAAGCGCATCCTTAATAAATTGGCATCTTCACCATGGCACCCAACCTATTAATTGTTAACTGTAGGATCGCGATACTATGGAAAATCATAGATCAAATTCAAAGAGACGTAGGTGTTCGAACAAATAATAACTCTCCAAGAAGAGTATCGCCACGAAGAGCGCGGTTCTTGCAAGATACCACGTACTATCATCCAGCGATATTTCCGGTTCCTGCCCAAGAAGCGTGCTCTCGAAGATAATCCGTTATCACGGCTCGCACTGGACCTTCTGTCCGCTACCGCGAGCGTAGCGACAGAAGATGATGACGAGAACAACATCGAAGTTGGAGCGCGTTGCGCGGAAAGGAGAAGAGGACGCGTGAGATAATTAAAGAGGGAGAATAATCCTGAATCAGCGTCATCGAGCGGGACGAAACGTATCCTCCTCGTCGAGCGAGCCAAGCGGATGCACATTGTGAGCTGTTCTTGCGTGTCCTCTTGTCAGCGTGTTTAAAGACAATCCCAGCTAGCGTTGAGACGCGTCCACGATGAAAGCCCGACGTCGACGTTGTTGCGATCTACCGACCTAGTCCACGTAGTTGTCTCGTCTTCTTGCGCTTCTCTGCAACCGTGGATCCTTGAATAGATTCTCTGTTTCACGCTCGACAAGACCCTGCTCGTCGGAAAACTGTCCGTCTGCTTAGGAATTATTTCCTCTGGTCATCGATATCGATCAGAATCCTGCGATTTTTTTCTTATTCAAAGTTAGCGATGCAATAACGAAGTCTGTAATTTCATCTGAAGAGCAAACGAACGATAAACTGGAAACGGTTCGTACCGAAACCAAGAAGCCGATAAAGAATAACGGAAGACAAAAAGAAGCCGGTATAGAGGATATCTGAAAGAGCGGTTATCGATCGATCTTGAACAAAATGATGCTCTGATTGGCCAGGAGAAGTCTTGGGATGCTGAAGTAAGAACTACCAATGGAAGGGTTGAGAAAGAAAGCCCAGGGAACACGAAGGAATTTTCGAAAGGCAACAACTGCATCGGAGAGTTGCAGGAGGAAAGAGCTGGAACCATCGGGCCGGCTCGTCTCATGACTCGCGGTATAAAACAATATTGATTGGTCGTACAATGCGGGTAGGATCATGGGGTGGATCGGCCGAGGGGGTGGAGGGTGGACCACGGTGCATTGTGCTCGCTACGTCCGGTCAAACTTTTCATCGTCCCTCGTAGCTGTCTCTCTTGCTCCCTCTTTTTCTCTGTTTTCTGTTCTCCTTTATTTTTCTGTCCGCGCGCGCAACGACCTCTCTGTCCCTTTCTCATTGCCCTTTCGCTCTCCCTTCGCCGCTCCTGTTTTCTCTTCTTTCCCGATCCCTCCCCTCCCGATAATTATTGCAGACTGTCTCGGTTTCGTTGGTCTCCCGATTCTTCCCGATGGATGAAGCGTTGCACGCTCCGAACTTTTCCTACCCTCCCCCTAGTCAATCGACGATTTCGCGAAGGTGATGTGCAGACATCGAATTGTCTGGATTCCTCTGGGTTTAGTTTAAATTGTTGCGACAATAGTGTAAAAATGCGCAATTATTCAAATTGTTTGGTACAAGTAAAAAATATACCAATTTTGCTTTTCTTCCACAAATCTACCCAGTTTAATCCAGACTGTATAAAAACTTGGGTCAATCAAAAGAAAATTATGTGATCAGCATTCGACTGAATAAAAGATAGATCCTCACCGCTATCGAATTATGCCACATACAATTTTGCCATTTAAAATTTACTACTACTCGCCACAGATGCTCGTTTTTGTATTCTTTTGGCCAGACACAGAGTATTTCTAGCCATGGTATTTTTAACGACGGATTATTTGTCGAACGGGTACCGGTTCACGGTAAAAAACCAATTTTTCGTCCAAACGGAGTATTACACAAGTTTGGTAATATTTAAAGCTGCCGTTCGTTCATTCTGTCAAACGGTATCCGGAAACTTTGAGAACTAATATCACCGTGGAGCGGCTGACAAAGGCTCGCTCGACAACACCCCGCATACGATCTCCTTCCACCAACACACACACACACATACATACACATATTCACATTTTATAGATGCGCGCGCAAACACACGCGTTGTGTACACTTGGATTACTCGCAATTACGCTCCGTAGATCAGATGACTCCTCTCAGGCAACGCTTTTATTGCGGCTTTATTAAACGACGATGGCCGATGCGATCGGCCGTGGATCTCGTAGACACAAAGTCTGGAGGCGACGAAGAGACGGAAACGAGCAGAGAAAGAGGAAACGGATAAGCTTCACAAGGTGTGTACAGGATGTACCATAATATACGGTTATAACTTTAATTACCGATTCGGAACAAAAATCTTTAGAAAATTGTCAAATACTGCTACTGCCAATAACAAAATCTCGTAGCAATGTGATTTACATAATCGTTCACCATATGATCGTGGGATTGATTCAGATCGATCTAATGAAATCTTTCGTTTCTGAAAATGAAGATCAAACGACTTCCAGTGCTATGACTTTTACCTTCTCGTGTTATGACACAAGCCGCATAGAGGAAAAGAGAGCCAGAGAAAGGGTGAAAAGAGGGAGAGTATCCGCCGAATCGCGAGCTTCGAGAAACTCACTTTGTAGAACCGTAAAACCTAAACTGCACCTACTTCTGCTACTCTGGTGCAACGGAAATACGCTTTCAGCCGAGAACGTCCAAGTATCGTGTAGCTACACGATAACTCTGGCCAAGCCACGATACTTCTCCGACCGGTACACAGAGTGGACTCGAAGGGTACACAAAACGAGAGAACCGTTTTTATGACTCGCGATTGCTTCGCGCTTGCCGGGACCCACGTATGAGAGAAAAGTCAGGAGGAATCGGCTGTAGCAAGGTGATGTACTCCGGAGTGCATACCGGAAAAAGTCGAAACTCGAGAAACTCCGGGAACATGTAATGATACACGTGTGTTATGGTCAACTTCGCTCCTTGAGACTGAGGCCTTGTTACTGTGGCTATGGTATAAGTGCTCGTCGGAATTTCCAAATATTCAAACTAACTTCGAGGAAGCAGGACCGGTCATTTTCTTTTACGTATACCCGAACGTGAATCGTGCGAATTGTTTTTCGACGTTCGTAACGAATTAGTAGCGTTTGTATGCTCTTCTAGGTGGCGGAGTTATAATTTGATTAGACTTCGTGGTTGAATCGAACTTTTTGGTATAATTTTGTTTGCAACTTATTTCCTCATTTTTTGTGAAATAATATTTATGTTAAAGGGAGGAGAGTTGAACTACCTTTTTAAAAATACAAAATAACTTTTTTATTTAATGAAACAAAAACATAACATAGTGGTACAAGGTAAATAAAATGCCCTTTTGTTAGTTGCTATAGATAAAATATATCAATATTGAAGTACAAAAGCGTACAAAAATAAATTCGTTTCACAAAATCCTCCTATGTGTAGGAGAGATGGATCACATATGGGAGGACAGATGGACCTCAGTAATTCTTTTTCTTCTTCTTTGCTATTTTGTTGCCACAAAAAACGCTTGCACATTATGCACTGCAGTCAATCTTCTTTTCACTTTGTCACGCGATAATATGTAGTTTTTAGAGTTTTAGTATTTTCAAAATTTGATTTTACACTAATACCACATATAATAATGTGGATTATTAAAGATATTAAAGATTCATTGTTTAATCTAATGTTATTTTGGTTCCTTTCAACTCTTTTTCTTAACCAAATTCATAGCACTAAGTTATAAATTACTCATAAACATCAATAATTGTGCGCATTTGTTAAAAAGTCTGTAACAACGTATAAAATTATAAATCAGCACCTCTCCTTCCCTCAATGCGACTTTGAATGATAAGAGTAAATAACTTTGAAATTTTAGCCTTTAAATTACTAATTTATAGTATTACCATAACATCAATGTTATTTATCCATTTTTTTTTCTTTTTTCGTAAGTGGATAATCGTAACTTTAATCTTGCAAATGTGTTATGATCGTTTCAATAATTTCATATAATCGACTAGAAAATTTTCAACACAGCAAATCGGAGCATTCTGACCAAGGAAGATTTCGTTTCCCCCAAGCAAGAATCGCGGAAATGAAAATCGAACCTCGTCTTTACCCTTGCCCCGTCGAAGCAGTTAACATAGCTGGGGGGAAACGAGGAACGAATGGTCGTTCGATCCACGTCGAGATTGTTTCGCGAACGGTTCGACGTTTTGGGAAGAAGGGTGGACATTCTTGGGTACCGCGTGCAGTTCGGTAATTTATTTCTTGCCGGATCTCCTGACCACAGGATGCCTGACAAGGGTGGCGCCTTGCTTCGCTTCCGCCAACTATTTCGGAATCAATTAAACTATCGAGGCGACCAAGTGTACGATTGAATCGTTAATTAGGGGATGCCACACGTGTTCCATCGTTCCCTTTCTCGAACTACGAAAGCAACGGGTACGTTCTGACATTTATTTATGCTTGCTACTTTTTTAGTAGTTTCGATCAATTAGAAGATTCCTCTTCGTTTATCTTACCCATCCCTTGTAACTTGATAATAGATTATAGAGTTTTGAAATTTAGGTTGAGATGAAAATAGTTTATTGCGAAAGGTTTATTTCCGGGGTGCAACCCGGCTGAAAT
Organism: Stelis phaeoptera; assembly: GCA_943735885.1. Lineage (NCBI taxonomy): Eukaryota > Metazoa > Arthropoda > Insecta > Hymenoptera > Megachilidae > Stelis > Stelis phaeoptera. The sequence goes on along the minus strand of OX030939.1, from coordinate 2,669,872 downwards.
ATGCCGGTTTCGAAGTTCAATTAAAGTTTTTTTTTCAAGCATTAATTTTTATTTATAGTAACAGATTTAATGATGGAAATAATTAGACTCCCGATGACAATGATAATTGTTACTAATAACGTGGATTTAACTTATAGAATTGATGCAGAAATTTTAAAATGTGTTTTAAATTAACAAACGTATGAAATTATAATAGCAAACGAAAAATAATGAAGGAAAATAGTACAATGATTCACTACTAGCATAGCAGAATTTTTCAATTTTATCATTAAGATCCTTTTGGACTGTTTTCCAAATATCAAATATTATAATACAAGTTTATTATAAAAATAATGATATGAAAATCACAAGTGAATATCAACATTTAATCATGTAGTTTGATACAATCAAATCATTTCCATTTGGTCAACTTTGTAAATAACAAGATGCACACCACTATAATTTTAAAAATGAAATACCATCGATAAATGGCAGTTTGTCAAAAGAATCGTGATGGTTATTTGGCTGATATCATTTTTCACGCATAATAATAATCAATAAAAGTTGACGTTGAAATAAATCCAAAATGTTTTAAATGAAAATGAACATTATTATAAAAAAAAGAAAGTTATCCAGACAGGTAAAGAAGAACGATCGCAGAAAAAATCGAACTAATTCCACCTCATACTTGTCCCCACCAAGGGCGCGGTAAATTCGTGATTTCCCTGGAGTGTTCGTTCGTGAATTATACCTGTACCGAAAGACGCGCAAGATTGTTAAGAATTACACAATGCTGCACGGCAAATGAAGCGTTTCAGACAAAATACACGGTCCATCCCTACCGTACACGAAATCGAGAGAAAGAAAGATAGTGTGTATGTGTGTGTAGACCATGGTAAAAAGAGAAAATAGAGGGACGGTCCGGTATGTTGCGCGAACCTCGAAGCTATATCAAGCCCTTGGAAGGGTTATGAATAAGGGATGAAGTTTCTGCGTAGCGACGCACGTATGCCACCGGTGTCCACGCATTCGTATGAACTCGACCGAATTTTAAGCTCGATTGTATGCCGGTAAACGAATAAATGTGCAAATTTGACAAACCAGCCCTACGCTCTCTGTTTCCATCTCTCTCTCTCTCTCTCTCTCTCTCTCTTTCTGTCGTTCTTTATTCATTGGAAAAACGGACGCATGTAGAAGCACCGCTGTCAACGACGAGTGTACGCGAGAGAAAATAAAAAAAAAAAAAAAGAAGAGAGTGGTGGAGTGGCAGCGAGAAAAAGATGGCATTATGCGCGTACCACCCTCGCATCCATATTTCCCAGAATTTTCTGGACACGTCGTAGATGAGCGAGGGTCGCGGGGAGGTGAACAGAGAACAAAAATCCGACACGTTCCTGGAGCAAGTGCACAAGGTGCGTGAGTGTGCGTGACGCGCGGATCGGCCCTGATGGGCACGTTGGGCGGTCCTACGCGCGGGTTCGTGAATAAAAATAATTAAAGGAAAATATATACGAACGTCGAAGCGGCGATTGATTTACGGGAAAGCGCGTAGGTACGAGGCGGGTCCCGTAATTTCGCAAAAACCGCGTATCTGCGGGCTCGGCCTCGATTTTTGTTTTTACCCCGGCCAACCAGATCGACTGCATCCCCTCACCCTTTATCGGCCCTCTCGCTCAACTTTGTGTACCTTTCCCCCTTTCTCTTTCTTTCTCTGTTGTTGCGTGTATGGTTGTGATACGAGTGTCCAGGCTTGTACAAATTTACGTGTGCGGATGTGTATGAATTTTTTTTTTATTTTTTATTTTTTTTTTTTATTTTACCAATCGCTCTCTCAAATCGAGCGAACTCCACAGTCCATGATACTCGTTGCCACGGATATTACAGATAATTAAGCAATGGTTTTTTGCATGTGATCAAATACACACTCTACCGATGCGAAGATACTTCTGCACGGACAATTGTTTTTTTTATATTCGTTGAAAGGCTTTTGTTTATTTTATTTGATCGGCTGGCTTTTTATTTCTTCGTTTCCTGTGGTAAAAATCAATTTTCTTTTTCATGATTGTTTAACTATGGGGGAGTGTAATTTATTGTCCTGCGGTTTTTGGAGAACCATTGATGAAGAAAGTCAGTATAAGATCAATGGACTTCAATGGTGGATGATGAATTACTACAATATATTCTCTTCGTACATTGTGTTAAGTTATTACACAAGTTAAAAGACTTTTTACATGCAGTTTTATGGTTTTATAGAAGATTAATAATAAATTAGGAGCTAAATTAAATCTTATTTTGCATTTAAAGAAATTTAAATACAGATAATGTACATATTTTCATTTAATCCTTGTGTACCACAATTAACTATTTGTCATATAAGACATAATCCTAAAGTAAGATACGTTTAATACAAATAAATAAAACAAGGGGAAGGAAGAATACATTAATAAAGTGATTGGATTGAAGATATTGCAGATTGCAGTTTTATAAACAATACCTAATAATAGACATATTATATTCATACATATGTTTATATATTGTGCTTTTATAGTTCATATACTCTTTACATATCACAGGTATATAACAGTCTGTAATGTGGTAATTATATTTAATTTCATCAAACCGTATTTATATCTGTTTATAAGATAAATGAATCTTCTTTCACCATTTGAAATTCCTCAATTATTCATAAATTCAAAATAGTATTACGGACGTTAAGATTTCAGAATAGCTACCGTACATCCAGGTGTGCGAACTTAAAAGTAGTGGAAGGCAGATGGTAGTCACCCCCTGGTAATAACCCATGCGGTTTGCTCGGGGTGGCGAGGTTACCCTTAAGAGACGTCGCGATCCCAATTCTAAGCAGACCTGTAATTTAAGTAATCTTCACCGTAATCCGACAGGGGCTATCAAACCCCCTCACAAATCAAGCTTGTCGAAGTTTCTGGTCCGCGTTCATCGTCCCTTGAAACGAATTTCGCTAATTAACCATCTTACAATTAAATACAATATCACAACTTTTCTGGTCCGACTTTTACGCTACAAAGTCGGGCACGGTCAGTAAACACCGAGAAGATTAAACACACGGCCGGATCCCGCGTTTCTCTTTCTTCCAAGATAATAACATTTTGAATTAAAGAAACAAACGGATCTGGAACAAACGAAAAAAGCAATTCAGTGAGACGAGTAGACGGCGACAGGGCGTTTGGCCTGACGTAATGTTAGTGCTGTTACACTTTGCATTATCTTATCCTCGAGAGGGTGAGACCGTTTACAAAGCAACGGGCGCGCGAAGCGGAGGCGATTTAACGCCCTGAACGACTTTCTCACCCCAACGTGGGGGGTGGGAAACGAAGCACAAGGCTAGAGAGTGTGCCTAAGAACCTGGAGCGTGCCAGCCAGGCCCGAGAAAGACAAACCGATAGAAACGTGGCCCGGCTGAAGAGGGACAGAAGACGAGTCTTGTAGACATAGGGCTAGGGTGCTTAGTTCGCCCGGTGTGAAAAACGGAGAAAAGCGCAAAAGAGCTTTTTCTCTCAGGCTCTGAAGTAAGTGGCTGCATCGTACATAGCACGTATGTCCACAGGTGTCCGCGGACAATGACTCGTGTCCCTGTTGTGCATCTGCACATGCATGCCCCGTGGATAGAGCCACTGGGGGTGTGTGTGCGCGCGTATGCGTGGGTGTATTACATATTCACGGTCTCGGGATGGCCGGGTGTGTGTGCACGTACGCAGATCCTTCGAAGGGGTTGGTCTACCGGGAGAAGTCTCTTAATTTCCGTGCTTCGGGACAAAGGGGGAAAAACGAGCGCCCGAGAAAAGAGTCGAAGGTAGAGAAGAGCCGCTTCGTCTCTCTTTTCTGCCTCTGTCCTTCTCTTACGTGCACTCCTCCATAACGTTTCCGTTGCCCTTCGTTTTCGTCCCTCTCCCGTACGATCCTACCGCTGCTTCTTCCTTCTCCACCTTCTTTCCCTTAACTCTCTGCTCTCCGATGGTAAATAGAGAGAAACAACCGGTGACAACGCGAAGAGGGTGAGTCGCGGCTCGATACGCGTATACGTATATACACGCAAACATTCGCCCGACAGAAGGAAATCCTTTGACTCTATCTCCTAACAGGTTCGCTTGCAGCGGCAGTGAAGCAACCGCGGGATCGCCGTGACTTTAATTCCACGATTGTTTGTTCCGCCTTCCCTCAGAAGTTAACTGAAGTGGCACAGAAGTTTTACCGCGTCATACGTGCCATTATATCTTCGGTTTGTATCAACGATTGTGCGTTCCACGCAACGAATCAGCCCGGTTATCCGGCGAGCTTCTTTTCATAGGAAACATGTATACACTCGAGTAATTTCGTTCGGACTGATTCGTACAACGACAAAACCTCCCCGATTTTCGAAAAAGCTCGACTACATTGAAAATTTAACGTTAGTGATACTGAAACGGAACGTGAACCAGATTTCTCTTCCGTTTGACATGACGGTTCGTTGATCTTCGACCACTGTTATCGCGATTCTTTGTCCGGTTTGTTCTTTTCTTTCGAGAACGTCATCGACGCTCTTTATTAATATTCATTTCAGAACTAAAAGGCAAAGAAACAGGGTACGAATCAATTCTTCTGTTCTTTCAATTTGAGACGGGGATGATATAAATACCATTTTCCTATATTTATTTACATATTGGATAAGTTTTGCGTTATATCCTTAATTAGAAATTACTTCAATTGCTTTAACTCCTGGAAAGCATCATTACATATAGGAAACCGTATGAATGTCAGTGTGTTAATGAGAATAAAAGGAAACAAATTACAGCGAAACCAATAATTTACTGTAATTGATTAGTGGAATACCATAAATTAAACCGAATATCAACGAGAATACAGAACTGGGTTACACGCATGCTAAGATCGTTCATGTTAACGAACAATAAACGCACCAATTGGACGAAAATTCTATTGGAACGTGCTCTCCACTTTCCAAACGTTTACCCGCCAGATCATTTGGATCGGTTCGAAAAATCGAGGTTAGAGAGAAGACGTTTTCACGAAAGACACCGAGGGGCAACGAGTTCTCGAATTAAATCCATTATCCTGACGTTATTGTCTCCGTGGCGAGGCAATTTCGACATCTGCCGAATGGCAGCTGAGAAAGAACAGCATCATCTCAAATTACTCCGTCGTTTCCTCTATCTCTCCTTCACCTTCTCCTCCCCCATTTCACCCCCGCGGGCTCGAAGCCGCGTGTAATGTCCGCCTGTCACTAATCCAGAAAATCCTGAAAAAGGTTCATCATCTGCTTGTAGATGGCTGTCTGTCTGTCTGGTCACGACGACTGCATAATGCCCGGTCGTCTCGTGTTTACGGCGTTTTGTGGGCAAACAAAATCGACGATCTCTTCCACTTTTCCTGCTGCTTATTTCGCCCTCCCCCCGCCCTCTGACCCTCTGCCGTTCTCGCAGCCCAGTTGCACCCCCGCACAACCGTGCACAGCAAAACGAAACGAAGACCGCCCTTTATCTCCGCGGTTTGGCGCACCTATTGTCGCTGTTCGCCCGAGCGACACGCCGGTGTTCTGCATATTTTGAATATATCCCGAAAGGATCCCCGTGCTCCTTTTCGACGTGCTGCCGGCTCGTTCTTTTCTCGAAACCGGTGATCGAGCGCATCCCGAGCGCCGGGCTGCTTCTTCCTGGCCGGAAGGATGCCGCTCCGGATACATTTCAGGATATTGACGTAACAGTACAACAAGGGGTTTGTTAAATATTTATCCCGGTCGGGGACACACAATGGCCGATCTTCGAGAAAGAGGATCGTGGCATAAAAAGAACAGCGGATGGTTATATAAAAGTCACGCGTCGCTGAGAAGTTGGGATTTGCGGGTGCCTGAAAAAGGGTGGGAGGCGGGAGGGTGATTCTTGTACGGGAAGAGCGATAGGATCCGGAAATGCCAGGTGACGGATCTCTTTTCCAGTCGATCTTGTTAATCGACGAGATGACGGTACGTGGGCGTAATTTTTTCCGACAGATTCGAGGAATCTGAAGGAAGATCGGTGAGGAAAATTCTTTGTGGACTCGGAATTGGGATGATTCAAACTGAACGAAATGCTGTCAGACGTTAAGAATCGTAAATGGAGCCTAATAAAGGGATGTTTGAATTATTTGTGGATAAATATTGAAGAATGGATTCTAAAGTGCAGGCTGAACTTATCCGGTTTAGATAAAACTGGAAGGCGGGCTGATGGCAAATGGTAATATCGTTGCAGTTATATTAAACTTATGGTGTTAATGAATAGTGTTGACCTTGTTGAAATGCACAATTACAAGTACAATCATTAATATTTATTTAAGAAAGTATGCAAATGATTATTTCGATTTCTTGAAATTATAGTATGATTAGTAACATGAAATTAATACAGCGGTTATTTTGCGGTGCTGTACCTTGTGAATAGTAATATATTTCTTTTTTTTTCTTTTTCGTAATAATACAAAAAGTAAGTAAGTTTGTAAGGTGTCTTGAAAGTTATAATTTTTTATTACATTAACTTTGTCGCAAAATCATTTCATAATTTCATTTAAAAACAAGCTGAATATTACATTCCATTTATTGCAGCAAATAACAACAATAAAATAGATAAAAGTCAGTGTAAGAAAAAATTTAAGATAAAGGGTATAATTACCTACAGATTCACTGAATGATTATAGTAACATAATGAAAATTTGAAATTCGTAAAGAATCTTGGTATGAACTGAAAAATAAATCATAACTTACTTTCTATCAGTGGATTTAAAAGTCATGAAATTTTATAAAAATGAATTCTTATCGCAAAATAACATTGATAAATTAAAATTTAATATTCTGTATTTTATTTAAACTAAATATTTGATAAAAATATTAACGAATGAATTGTAAACAAATTTTAAATCATACGTAAGAAAATCTGAAGATATATTTTAACACACTTTGGCCCTTTCCCTACCAGCGAGGCTTCTAAATTCGCTCCTGCTGTTTGCAGGCTACACACGTGGAATTGATAACGTGTTACACGAGCAAGGGCTATCGTCACGAAGGGTTTTATCTTCGTTTCCACGTAATTTCCTCGTAACGCCAATTTTCCTCGAGACTACTAACCCTTCGTGGCACGTTCGAGCGCCCTCTGGGAAAACAAAGGTGTCACTTCTTCAAAGAGCTCTTCGCTGCTCTGGCTCTTCTTCTATCCGTCTCGCTTTAGGGATTCGTTGTCTCACATCTTTCCGTCCAGGAAGATCTCGCTTAACCTTCCGTCCTTCTCTCACCTTCCTCTTCTTCGCTCTATCCATGTCACTCCATAGATTTTATCCCAAGTATCTCAAGATTCTTGGCTCCGGCCCCACTAAACTTCAGCCCCTTCTTCACAACACCAAGAAAGCACTTTATCTCTTGAGGGGTTGCTTCAACAGGTTACAAGACATCGGGTGTTCGGTTTTTCTTAGAGGCAGCCACCCCTAAGGAAGATTCATCCCCCTGTTTTCACGAGGCTTTCTTAGCCTACGGGAAGTGTCTACTAATTACAGCTCCCTCGGTGTTGATGTTTTCGGCCTGTTAACCATTGCATAGATATTAAACTGTCTCTCCCAGTTAGGTAGCTCATCGAACGCTTCATTTTGCTGTATGATTTGATGTTTTCTTTAAGACAATTTCATTTTAAAAAATCAAGATGTGATAGCCTTTCTTTTGCATCGAGTTTCTTATCATTTTTGTAACAATATGTATTTCATAATTTGTATAATTAAGGTGGTGATGTTTTATTAGAAATACATTACAGAAATACGATTCTGTATTTTATATATTTTAATTGACGTTCAATGAAAGATAATGGTGAAGTTCTTATTTGCATTATAAATTATCGAAAACAGTTAAGAACAAAAAATTCATTAATAAATCACTTGTATAATAATTTTGTAATTTCTTCCTTGAGAAACTGTTTCATGAAATAAAATTGATGTTATGAGTCAGTTAAAATACTTTCTTCGAATAATCCTTTTCTGGAAAAGGTTTAAAAAATACAATGTTCAGCACTGCAATAATTCGAACGTTAACAAACTTAAAATAATTGTATAAATCTAAAAGATTAAAGTATGAAAGAAATACATAGTCTTGCTTGCAACCAAAACATTTCTTTAGACCATAAAATTACGCTGTACAGTGGATAAAAACAAAGGTAAATAAATCTCAGTACAAGATGTCTATTCACCAGTTGCGAAGAGCTTCTCACCCCTAAAGCTCAGTTAAGAAAGTACTTTATCTCGTTCCACGGGGGTGACTCCAACAGGTTACAAGACGTTGAGAGTTTGAATCGTCTTCGTGGCTCCGTCCCTAAGGAAACACCATCCTTTTGCATCTTGGTCGTTTCCCGAGCCCCAAGTAAGCCCACCCTTCCCCGACCAAGCGAATTTTCTTAGCCCCTTCACGGACGAAGAACTTCCCTCAAAGATTTTCCGGGCTAGAGGGTACGGATAAGAAACCTGTTGATGAAAAGAAACAAGCAGCCTGGGGTGGTGAGAGAGAAAGAAAAGAAACGAAACGCGTTTTCTTACGACGATACCAAGCCTGTCTCACCCCCTCCTGCTCGAGACCACATCCTACTTACCCACGAAACACCCTCGAGGGAACAAGATATCAACTTGTTGCTGTCGGGATTGAGCGTGGGCCAAGGATCTACAGAGTCGAGGTTTTTATTTTATTATTTAGAGACGGCACGCGAAACCGGCGCGTCGATCCCCTTTTTCCCGTCGCGTTTCCTTCCTCCCTTCGTGAATTAGGAACGCTTTGTTTCCCGTTAACCCCTCCAATCTGAAGCTTTTTGCAGTTAGTACGTTACATCTAAATTTTCACCATTTCTACTATAAGTATGGCATTGGATTGTTATAGTAACTTTTGTATTTCAGTACTTAACCTGGCGTATGGTGGGGAATGACATACCCCGGTATTTGTTAAATAGTAAAGGATAATTTTTGCATTGTTTTGCGTATAAGTAAATTAAGTATAAATGAAGTCGCATAAAAAGAAGTTCTATCGAAAAGTTATACATTATTGAAGCAGACATGATATATAAGCTATTTTCTCATTGCCTTAATTTTTTATGGTAATATCAGGGTCACTTTGGATTTTTTTAGACAAGATATCCTGCTTATTATTTAACAGTTAAAAAATGAAATAAAATTCCCGATAAAAGCAGCTTTGAAGCTTCACATTGCTGTGGTATGTTATACTGAGGTACCTTTCGTATCCTCAAACCGTGTCGAACTTTCTGTGCTCTGAAATTAACCATTTGATATGCCGCAATTAAAATTAAAATTAAAATACAAACATTGCAAGACATAATAAAACTGAACATATATAGAAAAGATAATAAGACATTAAACTGATTACGTTTTGTGCTGTTAAATATAATAAAGGGGAGCCACTATAATGATTGAAAGATCCTTGGAGCAGTAGAAACATTCCGTGACAAGTGGCTGCTTCCGGTAAACTTCCTGCCAGAAATTCCCAGGACACGTATCCATTCGGAAAACACTTGTTGAATATCAAACTAAGATTGCTCGAGCTAAGATGCCACTTGTTGCTTCGTCCTTCCTGTAAGGAACTCGCCGTCCCGTTTCAGGATACTTAGCCCTACCTTAGCCAGCTAACAGCTGAATCAGTTCTACTCTGCTTTGATCCTGGACTCTTCCCTTTCATTGAAACCTGATCGACCGTACACCATTCAATTTGTCCAGGACATAAATTCTTCAAGCTTCGACCAGGTTCTCCTTAAATAAAAGGATACTCGTCTACGAGTAAACGATTCTTCCATTAATAACAGAAATGTTAATCCCAAATCGGTGTGCTAGGGTACAGATAATTTATACGTAGAAAATGTAATGTTTAATGTAAAATTTGGTTTTCAAAAATAGTTCAGTATTAAATTCTGAACGATTTCCTTAATAAGCTTTCGTTAAGGACACTGCTAATCCCTTGGTTCTTCGATGGAAATAATTCATTAGTGGTGCAATGATTAGACGAAAGGGGCGTCTCCTGAGACAAGGGGCCACGTGTTTCTAGCTGTGTTCTAGATACATGTACAAGTTGCACGCACGACACCAGCTTAATCAATCGCAGAACGTATCGGACTCTAACTTTAGATTGACGAGCACACCATTCGTGAAAATATATCTTCGCGATTGCTCTTCATCTGCAATTTGAAAGCAAAAAAAAAGCGATAGTATCGAATTTATGTAATTAACTCGTCAGAAAGATATTTAATCCTTAGAGGCGTGTTTATTGGAACTATACGTTTACTGTAGACTAATGACGAATATATGCGTGTGATCATCATTTCCATTTGCTATTACATATCAATTTCTTGGCTGATTTCTAAATGAAAAGTTAGTTATTCTGGTACAGTGAGAAAATAAAAAAATTATCCTTGTGACAGTAGCATTTGGAACTTTCAGTGTTTTAATTAAGGCAAGTAACACGAATTTATAATTAATATATAAAACAAAAAAGTAGTTATATATTTAACATCGTGCAAATAAATTAATATAAGAGTTTGAAAATTATCAAAACTAAAAGATCACTTTGCAACTATAATAATTTATAATATTGATAATGTTAATTTTTGACTTTATGTAACATATTACACTGAAAGCCCAATGATTGCAAGTAAATCCAAAAGGGACATGCCACCCCAAAAGGACCTATAAAAAACAAGACAACGTGCAATAAGAAATTAAGCATTAAATCAATATTATTCTAAACATCATGGAGCAAATTATGTTCATTGAACCGAGTATTTACACAAATATCGAATTGTATGGTACGAAAAACATGTAGGTCCGCCTAGGAGTACGAATTAATTAATTTCCAGAGAGTTAACACATTCAATGATGGAACTTAAAAAGAAAAAGTGCAAGCTCACCCCGAGGACTTGCAAGATGATTAGATTCAGCCACGTGCCTATTGTACCACCCATCGACGTAACGCCCCTTCCTATACACGTGCACGCGTATGGATATCATTCATGCGTGTCAGTGTCTCGATCGAGCATGAACCGTAAGACGCAAAATTGTAATCTTGCAATGCGTCATCCGGATGAAAACACGATTTCGCGAGAATTTATTGTTATATATTCGGTAGTTGGTGCTGTGATTGTATCCCTTCTTCTATCAATCTTAAAACCTCGGAATCTCACTTTTCTTCTGGGAAAACGATACTATGATACATTACCTTTTTACTTAATTTAATTACTATATTAGTCTTTTTAATACGCTAAACGTGTTCAAAATTAGAGAAATAAATACATATAATTACACGAAATATTTATTACCAGAAAAATATTACTGCATAAATCAGAAAAAAAGCTAGTTGTATAGGCACGTAAATTTCGCGGTGAATTCCCGTGGAGTCGTCCCGATCGGAGCGCTCCCAATTACCTACCTGTACGCAGGTGTGCGGCGATTACGTGCAAGCAGAACGATTTGAGCAACGACCGCGTGTAGGAACTCTGTAATCCATCTTTTTTTTTTATTTAGAATTATATTATCCTTTTATTTTCCGATCCCGTTCGTTTTGAATAAAATATCACCACAGTTGCTAAACTACCAAAATATAGGGGATAATTTAGTAGCTGTCCTATGACTTTTCAGTGATATTATAATTACGAAAAGCGTCATTATAAATCACGGCTGCGCAGTTATTCAGAAACAATTCGATCGTTGAACACCCGCAATCCCCGCAGCTAATTCCGTATCCAATAGCGAGTATCGTAACGAGGTTTCGTCCAAAGGGGATCTTCTAATCGCCTAATCGTCGTGAAGTACGACGAAACTACCCTTCGATCATTCTCGACGCGGTTTTGTCACCGAAAGGGGAGCATCTGATTGACGATCGTGAAGAAAGGTAAGAACTGTTTGGCGGTGATTGAACAGAAAAGGAAAGGGAGAAAGATCAATCTTGGGTTTGGTCAGATTTCCCATCGAGACAAGACTATTTGATTTTCAACCCCATCGTCCCTTTGATGATCGCTGCCTACGCCTCGGATACTGTTCGACGTCAGGACGATCGACTTTGAGCTGGCTGTCTCTTTCTCTCTGCCCTTTTATTGAGTTACGCAACGACACGAAGAGAAAGCAGCCGACCAAGTTCTTTGTCTATCGGGCCATCTGTCACCCCGAAGAGTCGATGTCTTTTGTCAAGAGGGTGTGTAGGGACAACGGCGTGGGCGTTTAACGGTTAGACGATCTACTTGTGTTTGTAAATGCCAGGCCGTTTCTCGCGTGAGCAAACGGTTCACATGTATATTCCCACGCAACGGCGATACGGCGTGATACGATCGTGATAAAAGCGTGATAGCGCGACAAGTAGTAAAAGCAAACCTTCGGGATATGTGTGTATCGGGTATTGATTTTCCATGTACGGAGTTACGCCAACGAGGTAAGCCGAGACGCGACAAAGTTTATTAATCCTGGGGGCAGCAGGCGCGTCTGCGTAACCCCGGCCATGGCGGTTTTATGGGGTTACCAGACTTTTGATGTCGGTTCGATGGCTACTCCGATAGGATGCACTCGCTTAGTTCGTTTCGACCCACAAGGAAAATTCTTTGCACCATTTTAGACAAAATGAAAATTCTTTAACACAAGCTTATATTTAGTAGGACGGATGATAAAATATTATTCCATAAAACAGGGAATATTCTTATAACTCAAAAATATTAATATTTAATTGTAACAGCTTTATTATTATTACATATGATGGAGCTATACCTTTTTCCAATGTGTAAAAATCGAAAATGTTGAAACCTTTAGTCCTTAAATGCTTGCATTTTCCAAACGTAACAAAATATTTTGAAAATCGCCACTTTATCTTTAGTTCTTTATATATTTCTTCGTTTGATAAATGAATTTATCGGAAATTGGAGAAATCGCGAACGTTTTTAAATTCTTTGTCCCACGAAATTGATACAGCTAATACAAATTTCAAATGATCCCATTAATTTGCATTAATCTTGAAAAATCTTTTGACAACGTGCTCGCGAGTGCCGTTAATTCACTTGGATAGAAGTTTCATCTTAACTGCCGGTGTCGTATAAATTGGTCAGCCGAAAAGCGCGAGACACAAGGAACGGAGGAAAGGAACGCGGGAGAACGACGTACAGGCAACATCTAATACATCATAAACTTAGGAACAAAGAGAAGAGAGGATGTCGTGGCAGCGCCGGGGAATCCGCCAGCTCCGGTATCCTCGGGACGAAACTTTGTCTATTTGTTAAGTCTTGTCCACCGAAACTGTCTCAAATACTCGTATCGAACTATGCCTCACACCTATGACCTCGTTAGTCTTATCCTTCTTCCTTCTTGGCTTCCGTATCCGTCCTTCTGATTCGTTGTTCAACTGCATCCTTCGTTGGGACGTTGAATAATGCCTAGGAAGACGCATTTGGATTCTTGTAATTTCCTGGAAAATCGATAATAAGAACAAACTTGCACATGGAATGCCTGGAACGAAATACTATGTCGTCGCGTTCTTATGAACGTCTATGCATAACCATTAATCTATGCCCTTTATGGTACAACATTGGCCATTCGATACGATATAGGTACGCAGTAATCAAATACTTCTATACAGGTGCTTACACGTTCTTCCGTTGTGTGAAACAAAGTTCTCTCCTCAAAGCCGTAACAATTCTAATTGTACAGCGCGATGTAAATTAGTTGCAAAACAGCACAACTATCTCACGGCACGGCACCAGTCGCCAACTGAATCCGTACTGAAACGAGAATCCCAAATTAAAAAGTTGAACGTCCAACGTAGTCATCTGCATCGAAATTTTCTCCAGCGCAAGTTCGGCCAGCGCAGCGCGGTGCGGCGTTTCAAAAGGATTTTAGCGTGTCCAGAGGGACAACTCGAAAAAAAAAGGCTGATAAAATTTTTTTTTACCATGCCGATGTATGCGTGATCAGAATTCGCGAAGTTTCGCGCATCTGGTTCGAGGCAAAAGTTCGGAGTGCGACACCCGCACATGACATCGCTGTGTCGGAGGGTGTATCGGAGGCTGGTGGCGAGCTTTGGGGGAGGTACGGGGTGGTTTCATTGTGACGACAATATCGCCTTGAGCGGCATTGGCGAGGCAGAGATGCAAATTTCGTCGAGGACAAATCTGTTCTCTACGTTTTCATCTCCGGGACCGATGAATTCGGTGATACTGCATCGGATGCTAATGATATATAATCCTTTGAAATATGACGATTAATTTCTTCCTCAAGATAAAAAAAATAAAGAAACAAAATAAAAGGAATACAGATTCAAAACCTGAATTAGCTTCAACGTTATTAATTCTATGCAAAATATTTTAGCTTCTAAAATTGAATATTTTTTAACTTCCTATGTATACATACATAGTTAAAAAAAAAAAAAAAATAATGCAACTGCGATTCTTTGGTTTCAGGGGACAGCATCTTTCACCATCGCCACGGCAACGTTCATCGTAAGTACCGAACCTTTCTAAAAATTAATCTCTCAAGTAAGGACGTTCTTCGACCCTTTTTCCTGGAGATCAGCTTAAATTTGAACCTTGAAAGACATCGTATACCATATTAGACGCGACAGTATTCGAGAAAAGGGTAACAGAGAGCGAGATAAAGCTTATCTCGAAGAAAGACGAGCAATCGTTCACTGTAGAGTGTCGACGATTTCTTTTCGTTCTACGCCAATGCATGCATACACGAGTGCAGAGAACGGGTTAACGGAGGGGAAGGGGTTGACAATGCAGCTGCGACGGGGTGGCAGCTTCGTGGTCGTCGTCGTCGTCGTCGTCGTCGTCGTCGTGCAATGTCAGTGGCGATAGCGGAGACGAAGTAGGAAGAAGGGTGGTTGGACGTGCAGAGAGGGGGTAAACGAGAGGAAACAGGAAGGGTGGAAACTGGTAAACGGAGGTGGAGACGCTCTAAGGTACATAATCATGCTTGCTGATTCCTTCTCTAATAAAAGTCTCACTGTCAGCCGATCCCCAACGGGTCGTGTCTCACCCCTTCCTCGGTCCCGCGTCGGCCCCTGCACGACGGAGATCTCGCTGTTCCACCGCGGCTTGGCTTCTCTACGCTTGCAAGTCGGCGCACACGCGTAACGTAGGACAAAAGTGCATGTGTGCTTACGAGCGTAGTAACTGGGTCCGCGAGATGCACCCTTGCGTGTATCAGAGTCCCATGACAGAGATCGGGGCGAGCCGGGTTGTGTAAGAAGACAAAAGTAGCTGGATACGCGTCGTTGGGAAGGGGCAATGAGAATTATGCGAGATACGGGTCAGAAATGCTTGCCGTAGCAGCATCTGAGGTTGCAATTTTTTTCATCTCTCGATATCCACTCGAAGATTACGCATTCTTGTATATGCATCCATCTCGACCTGTCTCGTATCATTTCTCTTCGGCATTCGCTGCTTTCAGTCTGATCGTGGTTCGTCGATATCAATAAGGACCTATGGCGACGAGCACACTATACATATAGACGACACAGGCAATTCCTTCGAGATCTGTAGCAGGAACTATTTGCAAATTAATTTGACTTTGTCGTCAGACCTCGACGGTACGCTGATCTTAGTAAACAGCACGTTGCACGTTGACTCTCCCCTGTTTATGTAATGTTAATAGGTATCCCGTGCATCTACGGATTTACTTGTGTGCACTGGTGATGTGAATCTGATTTGCTTCTGAGATGTCAGGAATTAAGATGTATGGGCCGCGGCTTAATTCAGCAACACTTCCTAATCTGCTTCATTACTATTACTAATCTTGGTAAGGGTGATTTTAATCAACCACCATTAAGTGGTTATTTTGTACTAGTAACTGTAGCCAGTTGGTATCGATCGCCTCCAGCATATAACAAAATAACAACGAAAATGGAAACAATGAAACCAAATAAAATAAAATAAAATTGAATGAATATTTCCGACGCGAAATGTTCAACACAATGCAAAATTTTAAAAATATTCTTTCAGCTTCGTGATATTATTTGCGTTATCGTTTACCTTCAAGCATTGCAAAAAAAAAAGCATATCTAATTCAATCACGAACAAACAATAAACGTGTTCAAACCAAAATTCGAAAAACATCATGGCGCTCATCGAAATCAACGTATCCATTAAACCCGATACAAACCAAACATTGGCTCTCCCGGCCGGAAACGTGATCCAAACGGGCAGAATAGAAGAACGTATGTAAGCATATCAAAAAATAAAGAAGGTCGGTCCATTGAATGACGCGGTTATCCTCGGGGTTGTTAAGGCGTGCCAAGGGTAAGGGTACAGTCTCGGTGTCTCAGTGTCGATTTTTAAAGGGCCAAGCGTTCGAGGGTCCTTGGCCCAGACAGGTCTCAAGGTGCATGTCTCTGGTAGATTTAAAAGGCCCTCAAGGTGGTTGTGTGTAGGAAAGAAACCAGATGGTTCGACCTACCCCACCTTGCCTCGTCCTTCTGCTTCTTCTTCTTCCACCCACGTGTCTAGGTGCTCGAGTCGGTCTCGACATGAAAATGGATTTTCTTTCGCCCCTTCTCTTCTCGGCCCTCCCTCTCTTTTTTTCCTCCTCTCCCGCGTTTTATCCGCCACAGTTTTCTCTCTCAGCACGCGTTAATAACGTATCTTGATGCGGCCGAGAGAAACTCCATCGTTCGACATATGTTCCGAAGTCATTGTGCACCGCACGGGGAAAAGACAGATACAGTTGTGTGCTGGCCGGTCGATCGTGAACGCTTCTGATGCGGTTCGTTTTTGACGTTGTTAAGCTCCCGTTAGAGAGGCGCGTCTCGAAATTGGGGCCGGATATCGTGGAGAGGGCCGGCCAATCTGTCACGATGAACGGAAGAATTGGAAGGCTCGCGAGGGTGGATGGAGAAAAGATAGGGAGCAACACCGTTCGATCCGTTTCGATTCTTTTCTAACGGAGCCACTTTGTTCGACGAACCGTTGCATCCACGTGATTCCATGATAAATTGTTGGAGGCACGCGCGATACTCGAGTCGAAGGCGTAACGAAGTTCGAGAGGCAAGGAACACGGTGGTCGAATAGGTTTTATGGGCAGATGTTCTTATGGGCGCGACCTCAGACGATTAGAAGATTGTTAAAAAATTCATCCCGTAGTTATTAGTTCTTCATTGACCAATGTATTAGGTACTTCAATTAGTTCAACAATTTTACGATATAATAGCAGCTGATACGGTGTCATTAACTTTGTAATATTTTGACCAATATAATGGTTTCTTCGAAGAAGAGATTGGTAATAAAAAGTAAGCAAATTTAAATTAACTCACTTACTGTGTGGTGGATTGTCAAATAAGTAAGACTTCATAATACAGTAGTCGAGTTCATTTAGTGAATTATTAAAGTAATACAATTAATATCTATTCTAAAATAATTATTTTCGTACAAGTTCATTTCACGAGAATTTTAATTTCACTGAAATGCAGAAAATGTGTCTAAAATAAAACACGAAATGAAACAAAAAAATAATAAGTGAAATAAAAATATCTACACGAAACATTCAATATTCGTAGAAAAAGGTGGAACAACTTTAGCAAACATTCACAATTAAATGAAAGAACCCGATTTCGAGCCAGAATGCAGACACAAATTGGTAAACTTTCCAGGTATAGGATTCAGAAAAGACACGTTCGGCACGCGTTTAGGATAGAAAAGTAAAGGTACACCAAGCAGACAAGGTTTTACGGTCACGACATTATGTTTACCACACGAACCGCCTCCGCAACGCCTCGCCGGAAGACCGGATGTCTCGTGCTGAGAATTAACGGGACGGATTTAGGACGAAGCGACGACAAGTCGGTTCTGTAGTTCTTCTTTCTCGGACCAACGGTGCGAAAATGGTCGTCCTTCTTGTTACCGACTACTTTGGTACAATTTAAGAGGGCTTGGCCACTTTGCAGCAAATCGCCGGACAATGAGAAACTCGCTTTTAGACCCGTTTTCACACCTTTGTACATCTTTATGGTAACCGCTATAATTAGCTGGGATCCTTTCTCGAGTCGTAGAAACGAACGCTGGGGGTCGTGAACAGGAAGCATTCCTTAATATCCCTGAGTCCTTTGTAGCTCGTTAATAGAGCGGCCGGCTATCCGTTCAATTGAACCGAAAGGCACAATAATGTTCTTGACAACCAGGGAGTCTTTGTACCGCGAAAGATAGACCTTCCTTCTTCCAATTTTCACCAATTATTGCCAAGCAAAAGAAAACGATGGATTGATCTAAAAAGGACATCTTTCTTCAAGTGCAAACAGATAACTCGAACAAGTTTTATCGATTTTTAGAACAAATTTCACTCTTTGTCATTCATCTAGTCTCTTAAACATTTGTATTGAATTTGAGAGATAAATATAATTGACAAAGAAATAATAGGATTTTGGTACTGTTGAATAAAACTTGTTTTTACTCTTGAAAACAATGGTGAAATGATCATTTTCGTCTTCAAACTTGGTAAATGAAAACGTAATTGCACAAGCTTTCATAAGTATATAAATTTTAAATTTTAATTTTATTATCAATTTTAATTATTAACGCAATGAGCTTATTAAATGTGCAAACTAGATATTAGGTCCTAGATACTAAAATTCTATTTTCATTATTTAATCTATAGCTCGTACCTCCGTCTGATATACAGACTTTCATTTTTACTCGAGTTTCTGTTCTAAAATTTGACTTTTTATCTCCAGCACCTTGTTTACAGCCGATATGATAGATCCAAGCTGTATAATTTAAATTTCGACTCGGTTAGTCTGCCCATTGGATCGTGTCATTCTTTTCCAGAATAAAATATTACCATCTCTCCCTTGGCAGAGGCGCATCCTAATACCTCGACAAATCGATCGAAAGTTCGCCACCTTAATAATCTCTTTCTCTTTTCTCGCTGGCCCGTCCCTCTCCCCCCCCTTTACGGTGTTGTACACACCACGTGAGGGAGCAGCCGGGCGTCTGGCCAGACGGAATTTCAATGGGGCACACCGTGGCACCCCACGGCAGTTCCGTCCTCTAATGTGGAAGTAGCTCGTGCTACCTGAGCAGCTGCACGTGTGTGCGAGGAAAAGGGGACTCCCTTGACAGAAGTTTTATTTTATTTTGCCTTACCTTATGGGCCGCCGAAGAAGGGGGAGCGTTAACCAGGGAGGGTGAAAGAAAGAGGGAGTCGCATAGTTTAGACGAAGAAAGAAAGGAGGCCCCATGGGTAGACGCCGCCAGGTACCCTGTGGGCCCTAACGTCATGCTTGAGAGGGGGACCATCTGCCCCCTAACGAGTGTGTGACGTCAGGTGTGACGACGTGTGCTACTAGTAAGAAGTGTCTTCTGCTCGATCCCTCTACCCCCCTCCATACCCACCCATTAAACGCAGCGGCTCTCGATTTTTGTTTCGAACGAATTCATCGAACGCTGGGTCGTTGGTCGGCGTTTTGGCGGCGTCCATTTGCCGCGATTGTGCTAGCCGCAAAAATTGTCTCTTTCAATTTGGCCGGTGTCGGTGTGCCTATAAAATATGAAGTTCCGGGCTACCACGGTTAATTGTATTGGCGTCTGAAGGGTCGCCTTTTCAATTCGCGAAATTAATTTCGCGGACTGCGCGCGAGACCATGTTGTCCCCTATTGATTGGAAAGTTTGCGCTCACCGTGGATGACTATCGATCCCACTTACACGAAACTTTTTGTCGCGTCTCAAAGCGGCCGGAAATGGCAAAGCGTTTTTCACGCTACGGATATTCTTTCTGTAATTAATTATTCCGTAAACAGAACCCGATACGAGACGCGGAATTTTAACCGGACCGTCGATATTGAACGTGGCTGACGTTATTTAAAGCCGGCAAACGAAAATATAAAGTCGTCAACTTTTCGAGTGCCAACAAACGTTCAGAGTCACGTGCACCTTGTGCCCGCTTAACGCTTCGGTACGTTAGGAACTTTGAGGAAGTAGAAAAATGGTAGGGATAATTACCGGTTACGAATTTCCGGAAGTGTAGTTGAAATATGCCGGCCACTTTCACGATTTGCTTTCTTGCTTCTTTTCAGTTCAGAGAAATTGATCGAAACCAACATCAAATGCTTCTACCACTTCTCAGTCAATAATTTTCGATTTTGAGCTTGAATTCCAGCTTTTTTTAACTTAAATACCAATCAAATACAAGCACTTTGTAAAATTAGGGTGTGTCAATTAATTTTGAAAAGTCATTAAATTCGTACATATTGTTTCACTCACAAATAAATAATTCATTCTTTTCTTAGGATATTTTTGAAATCAATTTTTTTCCTGTTAATTTTGCAAATTATAATTCTACCAGAACCATTCACTTTTTTTTTAAGCGGTAATACTTGCAGTAATATTTTTGTGCAAATTATAATTTTCTTTTATCACACGTCATAATATTCCTACAAAAGATTGATTTTTAACAATTTCGTTTCGTTTGATGAATCAAAGTTTTGTCTTCAAAATTTTAGGAATATGCGCCATTTCGATGAAATATCAATTTTTATTAACACAACCGCTCGACGCGTGTTATTTGAAATGATTGCGGCATGGTGCGACTCACTTTTATCACAGTAGGCGTATTTCGTATCTTTAACAAGACCGTTAAATTGTTCTTTATCAGACGGCTCGGCATTATCGTGTTGGGCGGCTTCTGGAGATAGATGCATGCACACTTACTTTTTTTTTTCAGCACGCCCAGAAAGCCTGCGCGTGATTTCTACTGTTTACAAAGAACATTCATATTCGAGGAGACGAGACAGACTTTCCCGCACGTTGACATCCATTTCAAAGTCGCCGTTCAATCAGCGACAAAAGACTTGGATAAAACGCGCTTCCAGCCGCAGAAATTCATCGAAATAGAATATTTGCCGTGTAACGAAATAACCGTGTGAATTACGATTGCCACAATTTCTGGTACAATCTTCAAATCGATTATTAAATATGAAAATATATATTTCTTTTATGAACATTTAAATCATTATATGACTACAATTTTATAGCTACGTTATATTTAATCATTTTGTCGATTAAGTAAATTATATCCATCAAGCGAATGACTGATATAATTTTTTAATTGGTGTTTCAGTTTAAAAAGTAGGATTTCTGTTATTACAATTTAATTGAATTTAATGAATGCGTAACGACTATACTGAAAAATTGAAAACTCGTTTTTGTTTTGTTGACTTTCAATGTTATTTGAATTTCTAATTGATATGAATTTTAGTATATTCCATGGCATATCATATTTCTGCCATGTGGTTTCAGTCGATTCGTTTCTTTTCCAATACCAGAACTCGATACAAAGGTCGATGACTTCTGCGTTATTCAAGACACTGGATAGTTGTATAATAAGGGTAATGTGCATCACCAGAACAGGATTTTTTAAAAATCATGAATGTTTAATATTAAGCAGATGAAAGTGTGAAATTATTGTCATCTCTATCAATTTTGAATATATCTACAAATAAAACAATAAAAAGAGATAAACTTAAAAACAATAAGAAGCCTTTATATAGGAATATTTTCAACTGGTGATATTTAATTTACACCAATCTAATACAGGTAACCCCCCTATAACACGAAAAAAATATTATTTTAATGAACATTAAAAAGTTATACCTACAAATTTTACATTTCGTTGCAAAAAATCAGAAAATATATATTGTAACAATAATCGCATTAAAAATTTTCGTTGCGTTTTAATACTGTACTTGGGAATGAGACTGAACCAAGTCTATTTCCGTTCATATGACTTAACCTTCTATATTTAAAATGCAACATGAATGAGTCATTGTAACTCATGAAATAAACGAAGAACAATATAATAATCTGTATAGCTTCATTTTTTTTTTTTTAATGGACTGTGGTTGGTCTATCTCTAAGCTCCAGAATTATTCCATTGTTTGAACTTTGAAACGTTCATTACTAATTGAGCCGTTTTCTTTTCAAGTGGTATAAGTCCACTTTTGGAAAAAAATGAGTCAATGGTAATTTATGTAAGATATAGATATCCTCTTTTTATATTTATATAAAAAGTAATGGACTTATACCACTTTCAAAAATAACGGCTCAATTATCAATGACCCCCATAATAAAGTTTCTATATTACACAATCATTCTCCCAATTATTTTCACATCATCTATCAACAAATGCTTCCATAATTTTCATTTCGTGCTGTACAAAAACCGTGTTATAGAAAGGTTACCAGTAATAGCAACAACAAAAACAACAGGTTATCATTCCGAAAGAGAATACTTCAAGGCATCTGCCAACTTTCAAAATCCTAGCGAGTCGTAATCTCAAATCTCAACCCCACCGCCGCCCACCTGATGAAAAGCCCGGAGGGTGTCCAGAATACGAAAGGATCGCGCGTGCAAAAGCTGGCTGCGCTATGCGTGCAATATATCAAAGAGTCAAGAGTAGTCGGGGCCCTCCTTCAATCGGCATTCTCGTTCGCATTCTTCGAGGCGGGCGTCGAGAATCGTGCATATGCATCGATCGATCGGACCGGTCGCGTGTTACGCGCCTTGCACGAACGGGCTCCAAGTATAAGTACGTAATACGCAGGAACGAAGGGGCATGCGTCATGGAACATCTGCCGCGGGCGCGTGGCCCCCGTTCGTGCCCCAAAGAACCACCGACTGAAGAGAAGGGTCCTTTGAGACAAAGAAAAAGTATGACGTACCGGCAGCTGCCGCTCACGGTGACGTAGGGCCCCCTAACCTCCACCTCCCTCTGTCTCGCAGAAGACCCACCCGATCACCTAAGGTGAGAGCCCTCTGCGAATCGAAGATTTATCATTCGTGCTCGCGTGTACAAGACCGGAACCGCGGTGCTAATTGAATCGATCGTCCTTACCGTAACCGAGTATGAGTATGATCGATCGAGTGTCTACACCGTGCCGGGGACATCGTGCAGAGATTACCAACGATCCGCATTCTTGACTGACCCGATAATTGATCGTCGATTTTACAAGATCTTCTTGATCAAGTAACTTCATAGTAATCACCGAGTAACATATTTTTATTATGTTATTCGGATAAATGTTGAGTCGATGTGTAAGTCCGTGTCGACTTACTAATTCGAATCGATAATCTGTTGTCATGTCTCTCGAGGTAGAATTCGAGCGATTTTGTAACTGAACACGAGGAGAGGTTGAAAATCTAATGTACAATCTAACAGCTTAAAATATGTATATCAATCGGGAGTTGATGTGCGATGAATTATTTAAGCTCCAGATTATACATGAAAAATGAATTGAATCTTTTCGTGGTGTGTATTTTATAGACTCCACAGAATCGTGGTATCTGAAGGGGGCGCAAAACAGCTTCAACCCTGTTCCCATTATCTATTGATCAAACCGAGTTTTTGAGCATCGGTAAAGTGTTTAAACATGGACGTAACTTGATAACTTGCGAAAATATCACGGTCCAGTTGAGTTCTCTGAAAGCTCGGGGCTTCTTTTTTTTTCGTCGCGTCCCCTCACAAGCTTGATAGAGACGAAGCAAAGTCCGAGAGTCCATCCTCAAAGCTGCAAGCCGCTCTCTGAGTGCATGCCTTTCTTCTCGAGAGACAGAAACGAAAGAGGAAAGAAGACAAAGACAGAGGCACGCGGTAAAGCGTACTAATCTCCCAAGTAGACACGCTAATGAAAGCTCGGATGCCACTGTCTTTCCCAGTTTTTTCCCAATGCCGGTCGTGCTATACGCACCTTTTGTCTTCTGCTACAATGATTGAAATTACAACGAGAAAACCGAGACGTCTTTCATCGTGACAAGGAGCCGAAGTTTGTCCGATAAACCGACTAGGAGATTACGAAGAACGAACGACACGGTTCATTCACGATAACCAAAGTTTCTTATTTATTTTCAATGTCTCGATTTCTTCTATCGTTGTCAATTTTCTGAAGTAGCATTACAGATTTTTTAATTTCCATGATTTCATCAAATATGTTCACTTTGGGCAGCGAGACGAAAAAGAAATCGTAAGTTAAGAAATAAGAACCACCCTAACTGCAAGTACCGAAATGAGCAGGGTTAATGTCCCAAGTGTTGCGATATACAACCCCTAATCTTTGAATTAGGACCAAGTGCAAAATACTATGTCATATATAACAAAATTTTACCTTGAAGCATCTTAGCATTTCTGATTATTTTGTATTATTTTATCGTACGTATAGGGACTTTGTAAAAAGGCTTAATTAACCAAAAATTAATAGGGGGAAACGACAGAAGATCTTGAATGAGAAAAATGCTCACACTCCTATTCTTATCGAGTAGTTGATAAACTTTGCTAATGCAGTTCGTTTACTATGTCTTCTAATTCGTACTAAAAAGGAAATGAAGAGTATAGAAGATGCGAATAGATTTTAATTTGATGATCGTTAGTTGTAATTTAAGGGAAAGAATACATTTGAATAAGTCACGTCCAGTGTTAAATTCACGTGCTAGCCGAAGAATGGCGTTCGGGTATCCCTGTTATTACCTGATGGTTCTTCCGCGTCCCTGACTAAGGGTGCTCCACGTACCTCTAGCCACTCCCAATATTCTCGCATCTGTCGGGACACGCGAATCGCCCTTGCACTTGAAAGACCTGGAGAGGAAAAAATAACACATCCACCGGTGTACTTCCCTTTCTAAAAGGATCAATTAAAGCGTTCCTGTGAAATTGCGGGAAACTAATTCGTACATACATACAGGGTGTAAAAGGAATACGAATTTCATCCCCCAAACTCACGATACCGTCGATATAACGTTTAATTATTTGGGCTACTGTAACATCAAATCGATCCAGAAATAGGTCATTTTTAAGATTTCATCGACAAAATAGATTTAAATAATTTTTAAATTGAATTCGGACATCATTGAAAATAACTAATACATTTTTTATATATTTTATCTAATGTTGCCTTTTATAGAAACCATTGCTTATCGTGACTGCATAAACATTTTTATAATCCGCAGAATATATAATAAAATTATTATTTTCAACGATGTATGCCTTCAACATAAAAGTTATTTAACTCCATGACCATAAGCTACAGAAAGAAACATTGAAGAATCCTTAAAAACAGACACTGAGCTATTATAAATCATCCAAAATATACAAATACGTACAATAAAATCAGTACGAGTTAAATTTATGAGACGAATAAAATGATTGATGACAATTCTAAAACCACCTTAGCCAACAAGATAATCGTAGGAAAAACAGTTTCAACCCCAAACGATTAATCATCGTCCCTAATCGCGCCAATTTCCAGGAGGCTTTTTTTTCGCTGGAACCGTATATACCACTCCCGCGATATCCACAAGCCGAAAGAGTTGCACAAGGGTAGCGAAAGGGGTTACTCTGCAAGACACAATTCCGAGAGATGCAGGGAGAGAAACAGAGAAGCTGAGAGCACAATGACCGCGGCGAATCACGAGTGAATTTGAGGGCGAAATCGCAGGATATTGTTTGCGAGACAGATGCATCATATACGAGGAGAATGTGAGCCGTTGCAATGAAAAGGATTCGCAAAAGGGCCCAGTCGAGCAAAGCCGCGATTCCTTTTGCATTCTTCCGTCCGGAGAAGAACCCTTTCATTTGCATCTGTCTCCAAAATGCAAAAAGGACTTTCCCAAAATACAGATGTTCCCCGGTTAGGCCGCGGTACGGCCGCAACAGCCGCTCGAGTGGTACGAAAAATAGGATATTGTGCGTTTCTCGGCCCTCCTTCAAGACACTGGTTTCCACCTTTCGGGTTTCCTTCGATCCGGAATCTTAACCGGTCCAGGTGTAGCCGACCGTCACCTGCTTCCCCCCTTTTCTTTTTCTGGACCGGAAGGAAAATCGCGTTTATCAAGCAATTTTTCGGAACTCGTTGCGACGAACGCGAACGTTGGTGGACGAAATTTCGTTCGGCTATTTCTTCACCAGAGGGGAAAAATTTCCGCAAATCGAGATCCACGAGTGAACATTCTTTTACTCCCCTGTTTTTCTTCTTTTCTTTGACTGTTCCTAGTTGCGCGCAGTACACGACCGTTTTCATGAAAAATACTGTTTGCTCTTCTGGAACTCGGTTGCTCGACGAAGTCAAGAATTCATGCTTTTTCAGCTAAACGTAGGCGATTTGAACCGCAATGTCGATAAAGAAATTTGATCTACAAAATGTGGAAAAGAATTTATATATATTTATCAGTCTTTCCCTCCATTCGTGCGTATTTCAAACTTCACCATTTTACACACAAATTTACAAATACTTGGGGTATATTTTTCGTATTAACAAAAACAATATATTTATTCATTTTCCAATTATCTCAACAACAGCAAATACCTTTACTCTTTTATAATAGCATCAATTAAGAAATATTATAATACTTCAATAAAGAAACTTAGAAACGTGATATGTAGCTAATTATAATTTTTACTTTACTTTTCACGTGTTCTTCGTGCAAGTTCAAACCAAATTCGAAAAAATGAGTGAAACAAAATTGGTTAACTAATTATTTTTAAACAAGCAGTATCATGATGTATGCAATTTGTACGTATAATTCCACATATAATTCAGACTGTTAGTATTATCGTCGCGTATTTACTATCGTATGCAGCCATGATCAACATTCATTCGTAGAAAGCGATTAGCAGAAAGGAGAGTACGCATAAAACAAAAAACAGAAGGCACAGGTAAAGGAAAAGTATGCAAAAGAAAATGAGAAAAGGGGTTTGGAAAGGATAGAAGGGATTACAGCGAGGAGAACGACGAAGAAAGTGGAAAAAGAACGGAAACGGATTGGCGGTAATAATGCCTACCTGACATTTCGATTATCGAGATCAAAAAAGATTTTCAACCGGTAGTTCATAGGTACGAGCGTGCGCGCGCGCGCGCTCACGTATTAGCTGACAGTTCTGAAATTGCGAAAAACGAAGAAAAACGCGATCGCAGACCGATCAGACACGTACATACGCAGTGGTCCAGAAAAAGAGAGTACGCGTTAGATCGAGTTTGCTGATTCTCTGTCGTAGGTAAATTCTTCGCCTTTTTTCCACCCCTGGCTGCACCTCTACCCCACCCTTTTCCCTGACCAGATTCCACCCTACAGCGGACCGTGGTCCGTGAATACGAGGACGAGAGGGTGTGGGAGGGGGAGGGGGAGTGCGCACTTTTTGCGCGGAGATTTTTCGCAACGCCCTTCGGCTCGTTCTCCACCTCCACCTGTGCCGTTCCAGTCCCCTTCTCCACCCTAGCTAGCCTAGCCGCGTTTTTTATTTTACCCCGCGCGTCGCCGCTCGGACCGTCGAGCGATCAATGAATTGAAGCGTCCGTCCTTTTTTTCTTTTTTCCTCTTTTTTTTCCTTTTTTCTTTTTTTTTTGGTCAGCTTCTGCCTTCCCTCGTTCGACGCACTGCCGCCTGCATCACCGTCTCCGTTGCGCTTCGTTCCGTCTCGCTCGGAATCAACGTTCTCTCCCTCTGTCCCTGCCGTTTTCATTTCTCTTTCTCTATCTCGATTCTTCTGCACCCTCTGCATCTCCACACTTTCTATCCGGCACTCTTTCTCGTTTGGCCCCTCTCTCGTTCACTCCTCGACCTCTCTACCCAACTGCCAGTGGCAGTGTTCGTTCGTTCGTTCGGGCCTCTCTCTATCTGCATATCTCATTCCGCGTTCCCATACCATGCAGTTTCTCCTCACCGTTATCGTCCTTCTCCACCTCCACTTCTGGTCCAGCTCTGGTCCTTCTCGTTCCTCATCCGACTCACCCTTCCGCGCTCGAGAGAAACGGATTGGAAGCTGTCCCGCTCTTTCCCCGTCTTTCTCCAACAGCCTATTTGACCCTAGCTTTCTGTCTCTTTCCGGTGCTCGCCGGACACGCGGCCTTCCTCTTTAATTCCCTCTCCACACGACCCCACGCACCCTCACACACTCGGCCGGTCGCCGGGCTGCATGTGCATGCCACATGCACTTGCACGCGTGCAGCTCTCATATTCCATGATCTTGCATCGCCAGATAAATCTCACTGACGTTTCCGGGCGAACGACAGAGAGGAAGGGAGGATCAGAGAGGATGGAACAGAGAGGGAACGAAAGAGAAGCCTGGTGCATGCGCCGTGAAGAGAACGTTAGCATTCCATGTATGGTATCCACGTCTGTTCTTTCTCCCTTCAACCATTTCACCTATCGTCGTCCTTCTTGCACGCTCGCGACATTTTTTTTTTCCACGTTGCACTTTTATTTCGACAAAGACCCCCGGGGGCTAATGCGAATTTCCACGTAAAGTGACGGACACGTCCTTCGAGTAATATCGCGGGGCCAACGTGAGACACGTGACTGTAAATAAGGGACCGAAGGAAATGATGGCTAGCTGGGTTTTCCAAAAAATTATTGGAACTACCTCCGTTTGAAAAACAATCGATTTCCCACGAGCGTTCCTCGTGATTTGCCAAATTTTCGAAGGAACGATCCTATTTTTTAACGTTTCTCGATCGGCCAACTAAAAATTGCCACTCGATACACGCGGCCGATTAAAATAACGCGAACGATTCCGAGCGGTCGATAAACTTTCAGATGGTTGAATTTAAAAACGTACAAAAATGTTATGTACAAACCTATCAAGGATAAATATATTTGATAGAATAAATCTAACTTTTTTTAAAATTCGTTTCTATACAATTGATAACGGGGAGTGGTTTTTGATAAACATCAAATACAATAATTTCTCGTGCCTGATCGGCTATCAACATAAACGCTATCGTAGTGACAGACTTGTTATATATTATATAAAAAAAAAAAATAAAACGATTTCAATGGTCGTGCTGGCTTGTGTAGAAATATCTCTCGGAAGGGTACACAAATTTCGAAAAATTATTACCAACCTGCTCGTATCGGTATTTCAATATTTTCAGAGATTCACTTATCTACCTGCAACATTCCCGCTCTGTTATTCTTCAGAATTTGGTTTTACGTACTTCCATATCGTATATCGTACTGGTACAGCCGCACCAGGGACCCGTAAAAAGCGTTTCCCTAGAAACCGCCGTAGCATTAAATGCAAAATTTATGACGCATTACTTGCTCGCAAATATCGTGTCCAATTATTATCTAAAAAGGAAAGAACGCATTGATGAAAAAACCAAAAACAGAAAAGGGAAAAAATGATAATTGTATCCTTCTTTCCCCCTCGTATTTTCTCTGTTTCTATCTCTCTAAAAAGACGTAAGTTTATTCATTATCCTGGACGTACAGCACTGAACAGTAGCCGACTGGACAATTGGACTGCTAACCCCATGCAGGATAGCCTGGGAGCCCCAGCGGCAAATAAAATCGTATTTCATCCCCTTGCCTGCGAAAATTTTGTCTCTCTTTCTTGTCTCCTCGTTCCCTCTCTTTTCGCGGCGCAAGCTCGTACATCAAAGCTCGCATGCGTCCATCTTCCTCCTCGAATGTTACTGCTGTTGCTGCTACTGCTACTGCTGTTGTTCTTCCTCCCACGTTCCTCGCTTCCCTGTCGAGCCATCAGCTCGAATCCCCACCGTTCACTCACGTGAACCACCACATTGCCCAACTATCCCCTTTTGCCGCCATTCCAACCGCCACCCACTCAACCCCATCCTGTGTACAACTCATAAACTTTTGTACGCAGCTTTAGTAGCTGTAAGTTAACTTCCGGTTCTCGCGACACGCTTCTATGTCCTGGTCGGTCGTATCAATGGAAAAGTCGGAGCCGTTTTCAACACTAGCCACACCATCTGATCGTCCTGATCGTAAACATATTTGCTTGTTTATTAACGTTGGGTTGATATCGGCCGTTGTACGCTCAATATTATCTCGTCGAAACGTTTGCTCGCCAGACTGCGGTTAGGTACTGTTTTACCTGATTCGTACCTTCCCATTTTAATCGAATTTGTACACTAGATAAAATGTGTAGAGTATCAAAAAAGATGGTTTAACTCTTTGGGGTACAGAATTTCAGAAGATAAAATAGACCCATGTTGCACAGAAATTTTTTTGTTATTTTTCAAATTTTATTTTACTTTGTTTTATTTTATTTTTTTGCACCTATTGCAATATTTCGAGGTGGGTATAAAAATGTCCCACCATACATTACCGTGCATCAAAAAGGTGGGACAATTCTAATCCCACCGTGCCCCAAAGAGTTAAAGAATGATGAAATTAATTTTTGTATCCATCTGTAATCATTCTGTTAATTTCCAAAATAGTCACGGTTGTTCTATTACCGAGGTATCTTCGTATGAAAATTTTGACGGATTTCCTTTTCTAAACTATGCAACGCAGAACATGAAGAAAATAAGATTTCCGTTCGAAGAAAAACTGTAAAATTGGCAAAATGGTAATAGTTCAAAGAATATCATTGTTTTTGAAGTTTCATTGCGTGGACATGACATGGATGTAAAAATATCCGAAGAACGAGAATTTAGAGGAATTTTAGAATATCCTAATAAGAAACATCACTGAAAGGTTATCACACGATTTGGAAAAATATAGACTTTCAGAGGTTAACTGGAACACAGCATCGAACGATTTATTTCAACCTTTCCGTGGTCCAAGCAGGTTTCAGGATGTACGTAGAATGCAAACCCCGGTGGTAAGCTAACTGACCGCCAGTGGTTTTCATCGTATAACTCGATTAGCCCTATACATTCTCTCTCTTTTTCGATATAACTCAACGCCAATGCAATTTTCAGTAATTGCAACGGCAAAGGAACAAAAGGAAGGCGGGGATCCCATCAAACTCGCGAGAATGCGATCCTTACGAGATGAAGGAAATTGTAAATCCAGTTTCTGTTTCGATGCTGGACGCAAATCTTCCATAATGAACGATTAAAATTGATCCATAATTAAAGATACTTGTATTGCCATTCATAAGTCATCAGACACATAATGAACGTAGATATCTTACCGCTTTTCTATTTTGTACATCCTTTGACATAATTTTCCTGAATTAATGTTCTTGAACCTAAAAATTGTATCGTACGATAAGCGACTTTGATGGACATAAAATTAGCACAAGTTGCTTGGTTCAAACAAAGTTAGAATGTTCCATATACTTTCTGATGATTCTAACATTTTTCTTAATAATTTTAAAATGTTAGTTAAAGTATTAGGTTGGTAGGAAATTAATGTCGGTTTTCAAACTATATCTTTAAATCCACATATCATAAATTGGAATAAGTTTTCTTAATCAAAGTAAGATCCATTGCAGTTTACATATTTTTGCCAACAAACTGTCAGTGCCTTCAATTGATCGTTGTGGACGAGAGAAGAGCATCCACGACCATCTTCATCTTCGAAATTTTTTGAACCAACGCTGCACCGTGAGTTCATTCACGGTATCTTCTCCAAATGCACCGTCGATATTACGAGTCGCAGCTACAGCTTTGCAACTTGCTTAGTATCTAGTGTGCAGTCGATAACTTTGTAGTAAGCACAAATTAACAGGAAAAACGAACGCATACCTATTAGCATGCAACGCGACATCTGCACTTTAAAATGATATTAGAAGGTAAATAGATAAAGTGAACTGTTATCCCAAAACCAAGCGTCAAAGTTCGAGAACTCATTCGAAACAGTATATCATTCAAGAGGTGCAGTCTCAACTTGATTATAAAACAGATTAAAGACCCAGCATCCACTGTTCATGAGTAAATAAGTGTCGCAAGACTTTTGACCAGGAAAGTTCTGTTTAATATTTCGAGATACAAATTAGAAATTTCCTCAAGCGACATTAACGTCCGTGTTTTTTGTGCGGGGAACGCCAACGTTTAAAAGCAGGAAAGACAAATAAAAATAAAAATGATATGAAACGCATTTTCCTGCACGGTTCCTCGAGCCGGTTAACAGAGCTTAGAAAGTCGGTTTCCTTTCTGAAAGGTAGACTTTACTTATTAACCTGAAATTACACGAAACTGGGTTAGAGGCGTCTTTTTTGTTCAACGCGTTTTATTCAACGGAAGATTAAAGTACAAGAAAACGCTGGCTGCGGCCGGGATCGCGACCGTGCTTTCGACTTACACGCTTTCTGCCGTCTCGCCAATTAAAAGCTGACTTCTGCTTATGCGGTTTCACTAGGCTTCCGCATTTGTGACCGACAGTTTTCCATCGCATCGGCGCGCTCGCCGCCTGTCGTGTTAAAAAAAAAAAGAAACGTAGCGAAGGGAAGAAGCAAGGGAAAGGAGGAGTAAGGGAAGAGGAAAAAAGGTCGTTTTCCGAAAACCCTTCCGAGCGTGCACATCAAACGCATCGGGACGCGGTAGATGCGGAGAGAACGGGTCCACTCCTCTTGCCGCGCACTCGAAGGCGCGCACGCTCCTAATTGCGTTATCCGTCGCGAGAGAGGAGAAACGAAATGAGGGAAAAACTGTTATAATTTTTAATTGGAGAACGCAACTGTCGTCCATCAAATTGGACCATTTGGCACGTGGCTGCCACGCGCGTCTACCGTTGAACACCCCATGGAGCCGACTCCGTTAGGGTCTACGCCACGCTTTCCTCCAGGAACTATAATAACAGGTGCTATGCATTAATAATTATAGTGCACGGTTCGACCCAGTGATCGCTGCTTATTAAGAATAGCTGGAAGCTTCAAAATGTGTTCCAAGGGAAAATTCCAACCTCGTTTGACGAATTGGAAAATATGTTATGATTGGTGCAACAATAATTTTATACTTTGGGACGATTTTATTTTCTATTTCTAGGATTTTAAATTTCTTAAAGTGAAGAAATACTGTGTTTGAAATGTAAAGTTTGATAAGTGGGCAACATTAGGAAATCTATACAATGCTGCTTCAATTAAAATTAAATGTTGAAAATTTTTAACAAAATAATTTCATGCATTAAAATATAATTTCTGATAGAAATGTCAAAAATTTAATAGATTCTATAATTAAATTTAAATAATCGGTATCTCAGCAATCTTCCTTTTTCAGATTGACATGAGATATTCGCGAAAAATTGGAATTGTTTTGATAGACAGATTAACAAAAACATAATGTAATTCCAAGTAACTGTGACATAATGATTCATTTTTGTTACTCTTTTTTTATACATAAACTGTGATAGAGAACGTGTGTATTAAAAATTTTTTCCTAATCCTTTGCTTTATAATCACAAATTACACGTGTTACATATTGTAGTCTAACTGCAACAAACTCTGTCGTATTTGTTGAATACATAAAACTTTATGTTTAAACATTTATAACAACAATTTTCAACTACAATTGTCATAGCACTTTTTAATATTTCACAGCAGTGTATAACAACTCAAAACTGCAGTTTGTAACAATAAATAATTAGAATTTTGATCGGCAATTATTAATATTCCAAATAAAATTTACAAATTTACAGAAAAAATTACACACGATACTTTTGCTCTGATATATCTGATGGATAGCTATAAAAATTGCTAGAAAAAAATGTTAACATCAAATCAAATAGTAGGTGAACTATTTATTAAGTTTTATTATATGCCAGATACCTTTCAATGAAAAAGGATAATAGCAAGGAGAATCAATCGCAAGGCTGACTCGTGAATAATTCAGGAATCCGCTAATGTATTTTCCTACGTGGTCGCCATCTAATTTCAGCCTGATTTTTATCCGATGCCCGCCGACACGAAACAGACATGGCCGACAGATTCTTTCCATTTGTTTCGATCGAATGACAATCGAGCGCGTCGACGCGCGTTCTCACGGCTGGATCCGGAATCGAGTCCTGAATTTTGCATTCGAGGATGGGGCGTACGCATTCGGCCGGCACCACGTTGTAGGAAGTCTCCTCTCTCTTCGTTATGTCGGGGCAACGGAAAAAAGAGTGCTTTCGTCGCGTTTGCAAATCGAATTCGTCGCCAAGGGCTCGTTTATATTTCACGCGATAAACGTGAATGGCTTTCAAGAAACGCCACCGCTGTCAAACAATTCTTGAAATAGTAATAACTTTTCTATTTC
The DNA here is from genome assembly GCA_943735885.1 of Stelis phaeoptera. Classification (NCBI taxonomy): domain Eukaryota; kingdom Metazoa; phylum Arthropoda; class Insecta; order Hymenoptera; family Megachilidae; genus Stelis; species Stelis phaeoptera. Next base: position 2,635,928 of record OX030939.1, on the reverse strand, counting down.
AAATACAAAATGGTTAGTCATAAGATGACAGGCACAAGATCCTTAATTTTCAAACGAAAAAATGAAGAAAAATGTTAATTTAAACAAAAGGATCGCGATTAGTAGAGAACAAGCGTGATTACCCGTTGGCACGCGCCCTCGTAAGAAGTTGGTCCGCTAATCAACTTGGCTCTCCGTTAATTAAGAAGCGTCGTTTAAAATGTACACGGGTCGTTGCTCGGCTGAATTGTAACTTTCTCATGAGGAAAGAATGCACAAACGGCTCGGTGCTCGAGATTTAACGCATTTCCCGCGCTACAACCGTGGCTTCATTCTTCCCGTGATTTCGTGTCTGCTGATGCGTGTCCAGGCCAGACAGTTTTCCGCTGAGCCGAAACGCGTATCCGTACGCACCGAACCGCGGATTGCCTCACCCGAATATCCATCTGCACGTACACCGGTGTATGTACGCGCGGGCGCTCTCCTCTTTTTTTATTTATATCTATATCTATATATACACAAGTACATAGACAAACGCGTACACACACATAGAAAGGAGACGAGCGAGCGCAAGCGCACGATCCGCGTACATAGTGTGCCTTGCTCGCGAAACCAGCCAGGAATTTCTCGTCGTCCTACCATCGTCGAATCCAGAATGCCGTCGTGAATTCTGCATAATGCACAGGCCATGCTCGGCCGAACTTCCTGCATAAAATAATCTCTTTCCGCGATTGCGATTCGCGGCCCAAGCCGGCCAAGTGAAAGAGTGGCAGATGTCACGTTGCCGCGTATTTTTCACCGAACCACCTTCCCTCCCGTCCATGCTCCACCCGCCCTGGTCCCTCACTTCCTTTTTTACTTACCCTGCCTCCGTGTTCCTCGTCCTCATCATCCTTCCGTCTCCATCTCCATCTCCTTTTTGCATTTTCTATCCGCCGTCTCTCTTTCTCGCGGCTGTCGTCGGCAGGGTCGAACGAACGAATGGAACAGGCTAAAGGGGGAAAGAGGGGGAGGAAAACGGAGAGGTGAAGAGGACGGATAGGAAAGACGAGAGAGAAAATAGGAGAAAAAAAAAGAGAGAGAGAGGAAAAAGCGAAGCTAGAGTGGGGATATCGGGGGGGGGGGAGAGAGACCCCGTGACAGGGTGCGTACATGCGTGTATGTGTATGTACGTGGGAGGACTGGGATTACGGCGGAAAAAAGAGAGAATTCGAGAGTGGCGATGAAAAATCATTTCGAGCCCGGAATCGACCCTTTGGGACCACGATTGTTACCGTTATTGGCTGAACGCGAGAAACTTCGAACAGAAGGGTAAAGAAGAGACGTGTATTCCTTATTGAATACGGACTAATTAGGTATTCTGGAAAATTGAATCTACTTTATGGTAATAGAGTATACTATTTCTTATCTTTATTACTCAACCATTTACTCGAATATAATAAATGTCCCCGAAAATTGATACAAAATGTAAGTAAAAGTCACAGAATTATTACATTTGTCCTAAACAAAGGAAAAAATCTCTTTTCTAGCATCACCGAAACCTTATTCACAGTCACAACACCCACAATTACTAAATTAAAGGCTATTAACTAAAATTATGTCGACATAACAGTTAATTTTACCTTCGATCATCAATCAAATTTGTACACTGACTTCTGTATAGACTCTTATCAGCTCACGGTCCAAACAATAATATCATTTCACCATCAGTTTTGTGTGTTCTACCTTTGGTAAAATTTCCTGATTTAATCCAAAATAAAGAAAATTTAAATACATAACACGTTCAATTACCCAGTCTCCTAAATCGTATACCAATAATCATAACGATAAGTATAAGAGGTTCTAATCTTTTGAAACGCCAACCTTCCAAAAAAATTGGTATATAATTTAATGTTACCTGAAAAGAAATAAATCCAAAATCTGGTATAGTAATATGATCACAAGTAATTTACCCAATTGTATATGAGAGTAGTAAACAGATTCTTTTTCTACTCTCATTTATTCCATCAATGTAGGGGTGAGTTAGAAGAGCATCCTCGGAAAGGCGTGACCCGTGCATCGTGTTCAGGGCTCGGAGAAACGAGCGGAACAAACATCACTGTTGGCCAGTCGTTGCCGACATTAATGCCTTGTTTCCTGGACGGCGCTGGTTTTTAATTAATACTTGTTATGTCTGACTAGCGCGCGCGGCTGGTTCTTTCGGACGCTGAAACACGCGTGATATGTTGTTTGCACGCCGGGACAACGGACGCGGCGCGGCGCGGCGCGGTGCAACGCAGCCAGGATTAATGGGAGACTGGCACGATGATGTAATTCCAGAAACGTTTGATATTTCGTTGATTCGGTAACAACCTTTTTTCCTCTTTTTTGTTTGTTTGTTTGTTTGTCACCGACTTCAAGATACATGGAACGTGAAGTGCCGATTCTATGTACAGCTGCGGACTGCGAAATTGTTATTCAGTTATCGAACTTTATAAAACGTTTGTGCATAAAGACCTGCTTCCTAGGCACATTAAACGATGTAAACGGATACATACGACGATTTTATCTTTTCGGTAAAAATGAAATATTCTAAAAGAAATAGTCAACCAGCAAGTTAAAAAGAGCGGGAAAAAGAGATAGGGGACGGTAGACGGGTTGGGCGTGGATAACAGACTAATTTACTCAACTGACGAGCGCATACTTTTCCTAAAATTAATTAAAAGAAAATGACAAATGCCCGGAGTGCACATACGAATGTTACGTACAAGCATAATATGCATAAAAAATCTGGTACGTTAGGTTCGTTTGAAAAATTCTAAGTATATATGTATATACATATATTACTTGCCGCGACTTACCAATAGCTTTCATTTTAAAATCGAAAAAGAGAAAAGGTATTACGCGCAGAAGGAAATTAACTACGTTTTGTTCGACGGGTTATCACGCGGATAAAGCTTAGAAGAGCAGCGAACTCGTATCCGCTTCATTGAAAGAGAATCATGTTTCATCGATACATTAGCAACGGTACAATCCTATTATCTTTCACGAACTTAATCTTGTTTTGAAACGGAAAACTCGAGCTTGCCTGCGAGTTCCGTGGCGCGAAAGAGAAAATTGCAGCGGGGCCAAGTGATCCCGATGAACACGCGTATCATCCTCGATCACGCTCGACCATTCTCAAAGCTTTGAAGAATGGTGTGGATTTATCCTAGACCGGTATTCTAATGAGAGCCCAACACACTCAAGGACAGTAAGCGAAAAAGCAACCGGGTGCGAGTGGATGGAAGAGCCGTTCGCAAAAAGAAGAGCAGAGACGGAGGGGGGGGGGGGGGGGGGGCGCTGTTGGAGGACGACGGTGGAGGACGAATTAGCCCAGCGGATTAGCGTCCGCATATTTTTTCAAAAACGAGATAATGCAAAAAAGCGCGCTGACCGGTCCGGGCAGGCTCGTACGGATGCTGCGTAGTAGAAAGGCAGGTAGAGGAAAAGGGGTGGATGGGCGAGGATGGATCGTGACGGACGGAGGGCAGGAAGTGTAGGAGGTGGTTAGGTTGGAGGATGAGGGGGGTGCGTCGAGGGTGGAGGGCGTGGCCAGGCGGCCTCTGGCAGGTTTCAAACGAGGAAGAGAAAGAGGAGCCGTGTTTCCGTGGTACCAGAAGTTGCGAGAGCGAGTCAGAAGGAGAGAGGAATGGCAAATGATAGAAAGAGAGCAGAAGGGAGAAGCGGCGATCGAGGGACAAAGAGATGAAGGGATGGAGAAGGAGAAACCAGAAACAGAGAGTGTGAGAGAGAGAGAGAGTGAGAGTTTGTGTAGGAAAGAGGAATGGAAAAAGGGAGAAAGCAAAAGAGAGAGGGAGGACGACGCGAAAAAGTTATAGATGCACCGTATGCGTGTGGTGCATGTTCGTGGTCCGACAAGATACCTGTGTGCTGGTGCGTTGCATACGTGACACGTACGTGCACTCCACGTATGTGCCATCGTACACGTACCAAACGGATTTGTGTGCGTTTAACTATAGCCAACGTGGCCCGTGGGGCAACTAGGGGGTGGGGTGGGACAAAGGGGTAAAAATCATTGCGCGGTCCAGCCTCGAGGCTGATCGATGGTTGCTGCACTCACCCCTGCATCTACTACCCTCTACCTCTCTGTACCCGTACCCCCGACGGCTACCCTATACCACTTTCCACCCTGTCCCCCCCGCGCGCACATTCACTGATCCCTGGGACTCACTGACTGGCCAGACAAAAAATGGCCGGTTCGAAGCCTATCCGCTTCTGCCCAGGCTGACGTCGGGTGTTTGATGACCTCGGGGTGGCAAGAGCGGCCCGGGAGGTGAAGGGTGCAACTACGAGCCAGGGTGCAACCGACGGCGGGGGACGACCGGTGCACCCGAGGGCCGACGGCCGGAAAACCGACACCCTCCACCCACTACAACCCCATGCCCACCGACCCCCCTGAACCGCCTCCGTTTCGTCCACCTACAAAAGGGTGGACGCCGGGAGGGAATCAATGACGGTAGATGATTTTACGTATACTAGTTCGCCGGTCAGCTCTGCCCTCTTTTCACGGATTCGGTAGCCTCGCAGATTCATTGCGAACATTTCTATGTGCTCGACGCCGACACTGACGCTGTCGTCGTTCCACGTTTTCCTCTTTCACGAAACTCTTCTCCCGTAGCACTGACGAACTCTCGCTGGTGAACGCGATCTTAGATTCATTCTCGTCGGAGGAGGCGAGGGAGAAGTTCTCGTAGGTAAAGAAGATGAAAAATAGTTCCAAGGGTGTTTTTCTTTTTTCTTTTTTTTTTTTTATATTGTTCTTGCATGCAGGTTTCTTGTAGTTGAATAAATCTTCAATTATTTTTTGGAAAACTATATACATTTCTTTGAACACTTTTAAATTTGAACGTGCAATACAAATTTTGTGTCTATGAACAAAATTACGAATTTATAAACATCTCGGAGACGCAGAGAAGAAGAATAACTCATCACAGGATCAAAGTCTTTGTCTTTAACGTAGCCTGTGGAAATTTCGATCCCCGACCGATGCTTTACAGGCAACTCTCTAAAGTCGATCGTTGGTAACCCTTACCGAAGCATTCCGCGCGCAAACTGGCGAAGTTCAACGCCAATGACACGTCGTCAGGGCCGTTAATGATGCGCCCCTACCCCCGAGTGAGCGGCGCCTACACTCGACTCGATCCTTAGGTTCACACCCCCGGAGACAAAACGCTCCCTCTGCACCGAGGCATCCTAAACGGATGTGTGTATGATAGAATTTCTTCCGTCATTAAGAAAGCCTTACAATGTGTACGGGTTTCTAAGCGCGGCCGAATAAATGTCGTCCGGATGTCGGGCCACGTTGCAATGTCACGCCAGTCATCGTCGTCGGACAAAATTTTCTCCGTTCTCCGGAACGAAAGTACCGGGTCCCATCCCCACCTCTGTCGAGCAACCCCCTTCTGTACTATATATTCGTCGTGTCTATTGAAGTAACGGTAAACGCGACTCGTGAAAATTCCTCGCACTTCGCGCTCCAGATCCGCTGGTTTCTTGTCTCTTCTTTCTTTCTTTCTTTCTTTCTCGCCGCTCCCTTCCGCCTTTCCTCGTGCCCCCTACAGCCTCCTTTTCCGCTCCCGTCGCCCGCTTCTTCTTCGAATCTGAGCTTTTTTTCCTCCGCGAAACTGCTGCCTCAATGGTTACGCGCGTCCCGTGTCTATGCTCAGGTGACGACTCCACGGGAAGGGGTGGGTAGCTGCTGGCGGCATTATGCACCGAGTTTTCTATGCAAGAGGGTAGAGCGGAGATGTTCATCGGTTCTTCGTACCGCGAGAGGATGTTACGGTTTGATATTTTCTTTTTTTTTGTTCTGGGCGGCCTTTAGAGACCAAGCTCGTGTCTTGTCACCACTGATGCTTTTCTCTCGAACTTGCTCTCTGACGCGCGTACGCTTGTTTTAGCGCTTGTCTTGAAAGGAAAGAGCTCAGATTGGTCGGTTTACTCTTAAAACTTTCTATTCTTGCTTGCAGCAGCATTTTATACTTAGCATTTAGAATATTTATGTTAAGTTAGAGAAGATAAACTAGCTTGGGCGTGATTAATCCTTAGACGCGAGTGACTTTATGCTATTAATTCATAAAGGGAAATAATAGTTATAAATACGACCTGCACTTGGGCAGGAGAATTAGTTTCCTCTAAAACGCAATTCTTTGGATAAACCATTACACATAAAACGCGGAAGGAGTAGGTGTAAAAGATTCATGTAAAATACTGGACAGTTGGTTGGTACATTATTAAATATTGTAACGCTTGTGTTAATGTAATTTGGCATTTATTCTATCAATGTAAACTGGTATTAAATCAACGTCCGTTATGCATTGTATTCTTTGTAATAGTTTCCCCGATAAGAAATCTCGATTTATCAAAAGTGATTATCGATTACTTGATTGTCGTACTGATCTTTATGCAAGGGAAACAAGAATTATCATTAACACGTTTATATCAAAGATAATAAGCCGCAAAAACCACCATTTGTCTTCATTATAATGAAACTTTTCCATAGTTATAGAAAATAAATCTTCATTACATTAGGTCGTCTCGCAAAGTTCGACAGAAGTTATTTTTAACCGACTTCGACAGGGAGGAGGTTACTAAATTCGATCATATACATATTTCCTTAATATATCGAAAACTATTTACTTTTACTAACTAGTTACTTTTTGTAATAAAATTAAGTGTATAAGTAGCATTTCAAAATATCAATTTATAAAAAGAATCATAAAAAAAGAAATGATTAACGTTTAATGTGTTCTTTGCAAACGTCTGATAATATGAAGCGCAGACTAATATCTATTATCATGTTAACAGTGAATCAGTTCAACATTTTTTAGAATGTTTAGAATGTTTAGAATTCCAAATGTTTGACCGGTAGTATGCTTCAACGACGAAATTGATGTACAACTACATCGTGAGTCTCCACCTACTGATTAACTCGAACTTCGATTCTATCGTGATATCGCGTTGAATCGGGTCCTGACTCTAGCAGTCGACATAAAGTGTCCCATCGCGTTTAGATACCGATTCGAGCCGTCGACGTGCCGGCAACCCTAATCGTGAGGTGAGTTGATTCAAAAAGCGGCATAGAAGAAAAAGCGTGTATGAATATAAAGCAGCTCGAGTGCGGGTGATAGAGACAGAAGAGGGTAGTTTCCGCGCGATTAAGAGAGAGGGAGAGAGAGAGAGAAGCAAAGAGAAAGAACTCCAGCTCGGCCTAACCTACCCCAATCGAGGGCTTACGTTGGAAAGCTTGCACGGCAGCGTTAACGGTAGAGGCAACGATAGGAGAATCATCGAAAAGCCCGACGCTTTGCTGGGTGGTGCAGGGTGAACAAGCTACGGGTGCGCAGTCATTGAATGGACGGAAAAGGGAGCAAAAATCATTGAAAAGTGATGACTGCTCCCCGACGCTGCCAGAGTGGATCATCGAATGACCAGAGACTACCCCAGCCAGTTTCTACCAGCCGCCCCCGTGTGGACCTCGCTTTCATGATTTCTACTGGAAATTAGCCAACTGGCTAACGACCAAATAGGAGCCTTTCGCCTTCTCCCTTCCTCTCGGCTCGCCTCTTGTCTCTGAATCTCTGTCTGTCCTCCTTCTGCCGTCCCTTTCTCCCGGCCAAAGGGTTACCCTCTCTGTTTCTCTGTCCGTGCACGCTCTGTGTCGATCGGTCGTCCTCTCTTTCCCTCTCTTCCTCTCGCGAATTTGCGCCCTCCGCCGGTGCACCCTGTCGCTCGATCGGCCGGCCATGTCCGCGTTTTTATTTCGCCGACTCTCCGACAGCGGCACGATCGTCCGGCCAACGTCCTTGTCTCTCCGAGATTTCGAGCCATCGCATCGGTTGCCCCGCTCAATCGATTGCGAGACGAAATCGCAAGTTGTTTTTACCCACGAAATTAAATCATTTGATTATTTATAAGTATCAGGATTAATTAACGAAGAGTATTACCAGAGATGAAATCTTTAACTGTTGAAAAACATTAATTATTGTGGTTTGATGACCGCCTGTTTTGTGGAATCTTATGTTCCTTTTTGTACTTAAAACAAGATTATTGATAAAGTTAAATTATAAAATTTGATGTAATTGCACATTGCAAGATTACTCATTTAAAAAAAAAAAATGAAAAATTTGTTGAAATTAAAGTCGTCGTTCTAATAAATATCAATTTCAAAATATCTAAAAAAATGTATATATTTCTTTCTGCTGCAAAGATAAAAAATACTTAATATTTGATCCTTCGTAAAGAAAAGTTTTTCAATTCTTGATTTATAATATTTAGACTCGCGCCGATATTAAAATTGGGCCTAAATCCGAACAAAGACGGTCGTACTTACATCAGTGTCATAGATTAACACGTTGGCTGCCACGGGGGTCACCCGTTTTACAATCAAATAATTAACAAAAGAAATGACGAGGCAAACCACGGATAGCGTTATCATTACGCTAATAATGCTAGCTATCGATTTAGAAGGTTAAATTTGAAAATTAGTTGATTATATTCTTAATAATTAGGATTTCAACGTGTCTGACTACACACGTCCGATTTCACTGTGGCAGTCAACGTGTTAACTGTAAATACTCATAACGAAACTTTTAAGTGTTAGTGTTCAGGCATAAACGATCGACGAAAAAGTCAAAGTTGATACCTGGTATTACAGGCCGTCGTAAACGATGGGTTCTCGGCCTGCAAGAATATATCTCAGCTCGAAGGAAATATCGGATGATACGGGCCGATCCACGCAAGCTGGATCGTGGAAGGTGGGACGGGACACGGGAACAAAAGTTTCGCGATTCGTGATAGAATGATAGACGTTTGTTCGGGAAAGAAAAATGCAAGATTCGCTACAGTCACGAAATGGCAAATTGGAGTTGAAACTTCCCTCGTACGGGTTTGGGGTAGGTTGGGTTAAGGCGTGACGGTGAGAGGGTGCGCGGCACAGGGAGGGAGGGTGGTTCTCCTACGGAAAACACAGGTTGAGGGTGAGAGTTCAGGTTAATCGAGTTTCGTCTCCACGGGCATTACGAATTCGTGCGTATCGTTTTAAACACGGTCGACGATATTTAACCGTTCAGATAATTATAATATTCCTTCTCGAAGGTCGTTTTTTTTATTACAGAAAATTGTTTTATCAGTTCTCTTGCATTCCCTGCGACTTCAATATTCCTGAAAGGTTAAATTTACCTTGCAAATTGGATCACAAATTATCAAGAGTAAAATGACAAATAATCATTAAGAAAATTTTGCAAGTACTGTTTGACCAATTGATTTTTAGATGTCCTCTGTTATAAATAAATTATTAAGTGTAATTATATCAGAAACGTTTACTCAAAGTCCAGAAGGAATAAAAATTTATGCGAAACATTTTTCAGCGTTGTTTAATCTATTTTTTGAGAATCACAGTAACGGAAACTCTCTAACTAAACTTAAATAAACCCTTCAAATAGATTTTCATTGTATCGCTATAAACCACGTCAGCGAAAGTAAATTGTAATTTCATGATAATCCCCTATTTAAATTATTCGCGATGGAATTTTGAATTTAATTCTAAGAATTCACACTTACAGTATCAAATATCTACCAGTAACAAAATTAAAATTCTTCATAAAAGTGAATGGCAACCTATTACTGTTCATAATATTTACTCATTTTAAAAAAATCACCTATGCAATCCAATGTCATCTCTGATGTAATCTTGTCCCCATTCTTTTTTTTTTTCTAAGAACAGTCTAGGTCTTGACCCAAATATATCCCCTTCTGTCGTTTTACCCATTTTAATCGCATTAATAAAATCTTCATATTTGACTTTTTAGTATTGTTCGTAAATATGTATTTTTCTATTTATTGCCCAACAATGTTCACTTTCTATAAGTCATCATATGTACCAGCATCCTTCAACAGATTAAACGCGAAGCGTCACGGAAGACAAGAGGGTAGCACGAAACTCGTCGAACGATCGTTTCGCCATAGATTTTCTCGTAACCTTAAAAAATCTTAATGCGGCTTTCGGGGCCAGGGCTGGGGTAAAGTTTAAATTGAACCGAAGGGGTGCAAAGGATACGGGATACCGTCGGATAGAGAAGGACAGAAGCCAAGGGATAAGGTTAGAGGCTTTGGAAGATACACCAAGCGTCGGCTCACGTGGCTCGTTGCAAGAGGGCAGGGCGGAAGGGGGGCATGCGTGTGAATCCCCGAACGGAACACATGCAAGCTTCGATAAGCTTTGGAAACACACATACATGCTGGCGAACCATTCGAGCCTCTGGTCTCGTGGTTCGCATAATATTACGTAACGCGCGATTCAGCAGGTTCCTTTTTGGCGCCACCGAGCCGCGTTATGAGAAAGGCCCCGCAAAAAGAGAGAAATAATACGTAACGTCTGGCTCCCGCGATCGGCAGCATCACGATCAGACTCTGATCTTCTATGACGGTGGCATTGATGTTTCGGGGTATACGTCGAAAAGGAGTGATTCCTAGGACAATATAGAATGCTTGGAAACTAGGTTTTCCAGAATTCCTTGCGAGGTCCTCAGAATATAATCTCGAGACTGAAACCTTTATTTATGCTTTATACTGTTAATAGGTTGGCTACCATAGGGATCACTTGTTGTTAAATTTAATAAGTGAAGGATTATGACTTTGCGGTCATGCTACGATGTTATTTTGAACATTTATTATTTTGAGTCAAATATTTTGCAAGGGTTTCAAGTTATGTTTCAAACTTCAAATAGATAAGTACTGTCAAGGATTTATAAATTAGTTATGTTCGTGTATATGTTTATCGAATAAGATATTAATCTTTCAACATATTTTGTACCAGGATGGTATTAAGGGTTGTAGCAAACGTTCGAAGGTAGGAAATTGTATTGCAGTACCAAAGTTTACCATTAAATTTTAAATTATTGAGGTATAAGTTAAGGTTAATTTTATTTAGGTATAAGTCAAGATTTCTCGAATTTTATTATTAGATGTAAACATCATACGTTCCTTCTCAAAAATTTGAAACGAGTAATTTGTGCCCATACACGTGCAAGTAATTCCAAAATGTTATTACATTCCTGACCTGTGTCACTTTTCTTACCAAGGTGAAATATTTTTATAACACTATGACTAATAAATTATCGTGATTCCTTTAAACCATATAAACAGCAAACGGAGCTTTTCCCTCGATTCATACTTCTTAGGTACTTTTTATCCGATCATGTCCCCGACTCCCTCTTCTCGACGAGGTATCGCAGGACCGAACCCCGGCATTGAAAATAAGGGTTGCATCGGATAAGTAAGGCGCACCAAAAGAGGGCAGAATATCACCCCAACCGAGTCTGGTAGCGCACTCCCTCCACGAGGAGGATGCTTCAAGGAGGGTTCCTACTGCTTATTTATTTCTCCATTTGAATTTTATTATCTTGTTCCGTCGTTACGGAGCCCCGGTTCGTTTTCTTCGTTCTTACGTACACGGACACCGAACGTTGCTACGAATTCCTCATGATGAAGAAGGACACCTCCATCTCCTGCCGGATAGGATTCCTCTTTCCAAGGGCAATTCCGCAAGCTCAGCGACGCGTTAATTCGAACGCAATAATAAATTGTCACTTTCGTCTATGTAAGACTCCTTTACATTCCAGCTCAATAGAAGGTGTCATACATTTAACAATAAAAATAACATTAAATCGCAAAAGAATCCTACTTTTCAATAGCAATCATCCTTATTAATTTGACCGGAAATAAATTACAATTAAATCATATAAAATTTGATCCATAATTTAAACAGTCTTCAATTTTGGATTAAAATATAGGTAAATTATTTAGATTTTTTGTTTAGGTTTCTAAAAACATCGATCAAATGTATTCACGCAAAACATGGAATAATTGTCTACTATGGTCGCTAATAGCTGTGAAGTTGATCCAATAAAGCCAAATGAAATAAAGACAGAAGATGTCGATTTTTAACCAACTTCGAAAGGAGGAGGTTACTCAATTCGATCAGTAGATTGTTTTTTTATGTGTGTTCACCGAGTACACACATAACTTTTTGCATCTTGTATAGTATGTCCCCCAGTTGGTCCCGTAAACAAAACATTTTGCATTTTATCATTGTTTGCCATTTTTATTCCACAAAGCGTACTGTTTCGCGTATGTTCGACGTGATATCGATGAAACCTGTTACATTTTGCTACAGGATATGTTTCCGCGATGATCCCATTTGCTTGAAACAGAGTGAAAACATGTAAACGAATTAATGAATTTTGGAAATCTTCAATGTAGAAAATTTTTTGTATTTAATATGTTATGTAATATTTTAATCAGTTTTATAAACAGCTGGAGAGAATTCATACAAATTACATTAAAATTATTTCATACTTTATAATGTATCTTGAAGTTGGTTGTATTTTTTGTTGTTCAAAAATTATTTTATATTAAATTGTTTTGTCTAGTCCGCTTGTTTCTTGCAAAGCAGCGCCCTGGAACCAGGTCGAAAACTAAAATCGGACCGCGTCGAACGATTAGTTTCCATCCGTTTGTACTTCCCTCTTGAGGACAATGTTGAATATCCAACGATGCCGCGTTTTAACTCGAGATAAGTTTTTTAACATGGCTATATTACGTTCCACGGGCCACATCCACGCGTCATTCGCGAGAGAATAAAAAAAAAAAAGGTAGCGGCACAAGGGTTAAACGTAAGTTTCGAAGGTCCTTCAAAACCGTGGCTCGCGTGCACATAGGTTTGCCAAATTGCCGTGTAGAAAAAGTTCTCTTTAACCATCCTGCTCTATCCTGACCGCTCCCCGTCGCCGTCCCATCTGCGTGCCTCTAGCCGTTTTTCGGCCATAGAAAACATGTGTGCTAACATGCCACGCTGAACCTGCCGAATGTTAGGTTAAACGCGAACGCGTTACGCGGACGGCCCACCGAGTTTTGTGGACCCTTCTCTGACCCTTCAGCGCTCGCGAAGTTGGGTTTATCGATCGCTGATGCAGCCCCATGTTACGCTGCAATTTCGGTGTTTTCGTCATTCGAAGAAACTCTGCTCTAACGATCGGTTGGGCGGCTTCGTCTGGTTCTTCGGTCCCTAAATACACTCTCGTCCATCAGTTATGGGTCACTTGCGAATTTCATTTTTACGTTTATATGGGCACAATGCTAAATTGATGGGGTCCTTGCTCACTCCATGTATAATGTGGCGTTTCAATTTAATTTCAACCCTCACACGGTTAATGCAAGGTCATCCTCTACTTAAACGCTTAAATTTGTACGTGAATGTGAATTTGTAATTTTTGTATAGAATTATAATGACATTTTTATAGACCAAAACGACTCTGTTTTCGCCAACCCCGTTGATCACAAAGTATCAGTCTTTTAAGAATTAAATCCATTTGCATTTTAATTTTCTCCAGCGTGTAATATGATTCTTTTTTAGATATTATTTTCCCAGTGTATGAAAATCTTTTATTCAGAAATTTGGAGGTTAAATGATTATCAAAGTTTAGTTATCAGTAAACTATGCCAATTGATTAGTTTAACTTATTTACAATTTCAGTAGAATCATCAATTTCGCTTGGTTTTTATTTAAATTGAGAAGGAAACAGTAGCTAATATTAATGATTAAAGATATTATAAAAATTTGTAAGATTATATTTATTTTATTCTTGCATTACACCAAGTGCTCCGATTATCTTATGTTTGTACCGTTCATTAAATGACAACTAAATTTGTGATATATACATTTTGTCTCTATCAGAATTATTAATTAAAATAAAGTGTAACTTTTCGATTTTTCAAAGCTATAAATGAATTAAAATGAAAATGGATTTCCCCCGCAAAGGCAGCATCAGTTGCCTAATTGGCGAATACACAACGCTGTAAATGGGTCGCAAACTTGAGTTCATGGGTTAACTAAATCCTTTATTCGTGTAAATGCGACTCTCTATAACCGTACAAAATGTTTGATTTGTGCGAACAATAACGAATTGAAATGCTTGAATTGTTCTCACTACCTCTATACCCACCTCAACATTTTCAAATATGTTACGAGACCTCGCAGGTTTATTGTTAACAGAATCATTATTCCCGAATTTTTTAATTAAATCATTAACAAAGTTAGCGGATGAGATATGATTTCAAAAGATTCACAATGTTTCTTCTTCATTTCTATCGTTTTCAGAATATGTACAAATTTGTACGGTACAGCAATTAACAAGAATTAATGCTTTACGTTTAACAGAAGAAACCTCTGTTGATTAGTATAGAACAAGTTTACGTTAAGACTTCAGTTTTTAATCGAAATAACAGAACGGTTGTTCCTCAATTAGTAAATGTAAATGAAAGTTCGATAGCCGGACGAGGACCGTTCTTTCCCTTCGTGGTCGGTTTCTCTGAGACGGTGGAAGCCAAATTGTACCCACCTTAATCTCGCTACGTTTATGCGTACTTTAATCTTTTTCGTTCGCTCAAACTCAGTTTTATCCTACTTACCTCCGACGCTGGTTCGGCTCTCGTCAACCAGAGTAGAAGAAGGGTTCCAGTCTTTCTTCCCTCTCGACCGAATCCTTCCGGCTCCCTCTTTTGCCCTCCTTGCGAACATGACTTAAAGCTCGCCGTCCTTTAGCCGAATGGGGTTTCGATGGGGTGATTTCGACGATTCGCTCGCTCGTCGACTGCTTGCGAGCCTCTAACTTCGTCTCGAGCCAGCTACCCCGTGGGATAAGGGATTTCGCCTCCTTGGAAACCCGTTAGACTGACGAATTTATCGGGACCCCTTCGATGCTTTAAAATGCATGCAGCCGTGCACATTATTCATTATTCGTCTGCCATTTTCTTCGTATTCGAGCAACAAAAATGTCCACTAATGGCGTCAATAAACGGTATCGGTATATCCCTTGAATAATAATTGAATATACAGTTATGTTACGCCTATGTAATCGTACTATTGTTTATTGTCTTGTGGGGTTATTAAACGACTCAATCTAATGCTAAAATAGTAAATTATTTGTACATGGTTAAGGTATCTATAAAAAATTATTTAGTTTAATTTTGACAATTATCCTTAAGTACCTACCTAGAAAATTATACTTATTTGTTACAGAATTACCATAATAAACTGTAAACTTAAAGCTTATATCAGAATTACTATATAAAATTTTATTTTTTCCAATAATCTCTCAAAAATACTAAATATTCGATGATCACGAATTAACTCGTAATCGAGAAAAATACACAATACCCCACAACAGGACGGGGAAAGGAGGAAGAATTTCGAGGACCGTTCGGATACTCGAGACTTCTTCATAAAGGATCGTAATTTCGTTCGATACTCGATCCAAAAGCGGCGCACCGAATCGATATCGGCGTCGATTCAATACGTAACCCGTCCGATGAAGAATTATTATTCGGATCTGAGAAATTCAACCCTCTGTTCGGGACATGCAATGCGAAGTTTAATAAGGGTCGTTCAAACTTCGTTCGATTCTCGTTCGAGAAAAAATCGCGTACTCGCCGCACGATCGAGCCAAGAAAAGCAACCCCTTCGATGAAACGGCTAGCGTTGTCTGCACCACAGGCTCGCCGTCTCGGAAACGTATCGGGTGGAAGAAGAAGCTTCTCCGATATTCTCGGTGAGCGTTAAATCGGTCCGCGACATGGAATTTTCTTAATAGCTAGAACGAGCTCTGATTTTCGAGGGTGGCTCGAGAATGAGGGGAAATCGAGGCTGGAAGGTTTAAAAACGGATTTCTAAGAGTGGATACGAAAGACGTGGAGGAAAGAAGAAGAAGAAGACGAAGAAGAAACACGGATCGAGGTATGGACGGGGTGGGTAAGAAAAGAGGAAAAAGAAGGTTTGAGGAGTCGGCTACCGACTCGACGACCTCCACCAACGATGAGAACCTCTCTAAAGAGAGACGGAGAAGGAAAGAGTTAAGAGTCGGCTTGATGACGGGCGTAACGGAGAAGTAGAAGGAGAGAGTGACGGGGTGGACGGGGAGTAAGAGGTGGCGGGTGGTGTAGTCGGGAGGTGGAGTAGACTGGATGGAGGAGCCCACGTTGCAATGATATCGATTCCAATGCTTCTTACTAGACGCGGTTGGTTAGGGTGGGCAACCCCTTACTTTTTATCCCTTTTCCTCCGCCTCACTTCCCTGCACGCGCTCCGACCACAGTTCTCGTCCTTCTCCCTGGCCCCTCCAACCCTCTTCCGATCCTCTCGCGATATTTTACTCGGTTATTTTTGCTAGTCTTCCCCTTACCTCTTTCCCTCCATCTTTCCTTCTTTATCTGCAGCATTCAATCGCCTGTATATCTCGTTCCCTTACTCGCTATATCCGTTTTGGTCACTTGAGGACCGATGAAGAATTATCCTCGTCCATCAGTCAGTCAGTCAGGGTCAGAGGGAACCGAGACAGAGTTAATGAAGTGTTATCGCTGACTTGATGCTGCCGCTTGTTAGAGTACTGCTTCGATTGCAAGGCATGGAATTTTGATTGCACGATGACGAGAACGAATCGTCCGGAGTTCGACGTCTCCTCAGGAGTCGCAGAATTCATTTCCCGTCCGATAAAGGCATGAACTGATTCAAAAGTATGCTACCTCCGACTGACGGAGCTAGGAAAATCGCGATTCGGATCATTGAAAAGAATTATTTTAAAAATTAAAAATATAATTGGAAATAGAATTTAAGTTTTGGTTTAAATTCGAAGGAGCCACCGCGTTCTTTTTAGTTACGTGTTCACCTTACAACAGAACAAGTCTGGATTAAATGGTTCGCATTCAATTACCAGCAAAATTAAATGTATCGCAGTTTCGTGCCATTGCTTCCCAACCTCCTCTTTTCCAAATCTACCCTGCATACGGCGAGCCGGTAATTTTGCCCTCAAAACGAAGCTTTTTCCCGGCGCGGCGCTGCACTTGAACGCGACCGCTTCAGTTTTCCTTGGCCGCAATATTATTATTCTTTCTTTGCCGCCGAAGCCTGAACTTTGGTATCCTCCTTATCCGTGCCTCTGCTTGATGAACTCTTCAGTGTCGGAGAAACGAAAAAAAGTGGAACGGAGACGAATGGTAAAAGAAAGCTGGGGGGGTTGACGGGAGGAGGGATAAGATTGCAGGCGACGAAATAGATGAGGAGAATCTGAGAAGAGAGGGGAAGGGGTTGGAGTTATATACACACATTATATATGTATATATATATGTATATCTGGAGATCCCCTGATTACTGCGAATTCCGTCTTTCGCCGTCTGTCTTTTCGTCTTTCCCCGCTTCATCCACTTGACAGAGCGGCCTGCCTCCTGTTCACCCCTTCACCTTTCTCCTTCTCCTTCTCCTTCTCATCTTGTCCCGTTTGCTCACCCTTTATCTGTCCTTCCTCGTCGTCCCTTGGCTGCTTCCCCTCCCCACCCATCCTTCTCGCCGTACTCCCTCCCCGAAGCAGGCTCTCTTCGTTTAATTGATTTCTTAAGACCCGATGGGGTTCGCGGATGTGACTCGAACGGATGCAGTTTTTCCTGCTTCTCGCCCCACTGTCCTCCAGCCCTCCATCCCCATTCTCTCGTCGTTCACGGATTTCTTCCTCCTCCTTTTTTCTTCGACGAGAAGTCGTCGATGACGACGACGACGACGACGACGACGACAAGCAGGGAGATCGACGTAAACGGACGTGGAGATGGACGGGTTGGTGGAAAAGGCGTAGCAGAAAGAAGAGACGGAGAAGGGTGTATCCCGAGGGAGGGGAATGCAAGATATTGCAGCCCCGCGGGACACACAGAGACGTAATCTCCACGACGGAGCTGGAGACGTATTACAATCCCACGGTCCTCCACCACCAAGTCGTTTGGTTTCCCGTGCATGAATGGCCCATTCTCCTTGGCCTGTCTCTAGGAAAATCTCTATCTATTCCGATTACCGTTCCACCTCCTCTCCCATCCTTCTTTCCTTATCCACCGGCTCTTACTCGCTCGGTACGAGCATCAGCCGAGTTTTACCACGCTTTCCGAGCTAGTAGGGCTGGTAGGCCGCCGGGTTCGGAGAACAAAGATTTCATTTTTCACCAGGCGCCAGGGACCAAGGCGACGGGTTCAGGAACGGAGGCGGAGAAGGAGGAACGCTTCTTGCGTTGCAGATTTCTTTCATTATTCCTCTTAATCATGCCTCGGTGCGCTGACTGCGCCGTTCCTCTCATGAGTTCTAACGCGCGGAATCAGGACAGCGGATGAGACTCTTTTAAGATGTAACCCGCCTCTGCCCTGATCTCCGAGCTTTTTTAGATCATCCTCCGGGGGTTTGGATTTTCGATTCACTCGATAAAGGATTATTTTCATAGTCAGCATTCATAGCCTGTCGATTTTGAAACATGCAACATCGTAATATTAGCCAGTTCGTACTTCAACAATTGCAATTTTAATTATTTGAAATAGATACAACTTAGAAGAAGGGTAAGAAAACGTTGAAGAAAGAGGCTGTAAATCAGGCGTGCCAGCAGCTCGACAAGAATAATGATTCACTTCCCGAGTCCACCTTCCTTAAAACATCCTTCTACCCCCTTAGCACAGACGGTAGCCCCCTTCGTCCTCGAAAATCCGTGCACTTCTTTTCTCCCTGTCCTTCGAGCGTCTCCCTGCCAGCCTCTGAAGCTTGTCTCTCCCATCGTAGACATATATACGAAGGGGTGCGAAGTCGTATGAGCGTGTACACGGAGCAGGAATTGGAGGAGGACGAGGGCCAGGACGAAGGGGACCGCGAAGAACAAAGAGTGCAAGTATAAGGTCGACGGGAGGAAGGGTTAGGGTTTGGGGGTGGCCTGGGTGGGTGGTGCATATAAGATGGGCGACGTACAATGCACGCACCCTCGGCGCACTCGAGGCTCCTCAAGCAATGCCCGCGAAGGGATGAAGGACACGGAGGGAAGATTCCGAAAACTCGGCCGCTCAATACGTCCGTGCTTCGACTCACCCTCGTACTTTTTTATTCTCCTTACCCTCCCCCTGTTTCTTTTCTACCTACGTCTTGTCTTCTCTTCACTCCCTTCCTTTGACTCTCCGTCCTTCCGTCGGTTGTATCTATTTGTCTCTCTCACTCTCACTCTCTCCATGTCGGTTCTCCTTTGCATCATCCCGTCCTTCTAAATATCATTCAACGGCTATGACCGTAACTCGACGCAACCAACATGATCGAACATCGTCAGAGACGACACCAGGACGCCTAATTACGTTTAATGGGCCTCGAAAGGGGCCACGTAACAGAGACAGAACTCTGTCGCGAGCCTGTTTGCTTTTGCGCGAGAAAGCGGTTTCGTTTCTCCGTTATCAGCTCGTTTAAATTGCCTGGCTTCCAGTGGCTAGCGGGCCACTATGTTTCTAATAGATCGTTTCGCAACGCGCCTGACCCCGCCTGGCCGTTTCTCTCTCCCTTCTCCGGTAATTGACCGTTTGACATTACGACGTTATGAGTGTAATTATCGCTTCGCGTAAACACGATCTTTCATTGATGCTGCAATGATGACAACAACCTTATCATTCGATATTTCGTATGTTACGGTTCGATAGAAGACGCGTAACATGATTTCCTTGCGAAAGGAATATTTGAGCACCCCTTGTAAGGTGGATACACCGGCGACACTCCAGCATTCCTTGCGCATTCTCGGGGGGTAGGTGGTTAGAGCTGAAGTGGTGTCATCGTTTGCGAGAGTGCTTACCAGCCCAACGGTATCCACCTCCTGCCCCTTCATCTTCCTCCAATCTGCATCTCCGTCCTTCTTCCGGAGGAGAAGACTCGGCAACGAATCCTCAAGCATCGAGGCGTCGTCTACAACGAGAGCGGCGTAAACCTTATTCTTACGCCACTTTACTACAAGATGTTAGCCTCGGAAGGGGGCACTCTCGCCGCCGGCGTATGGAATAATCCCTTCGTCGTAACGGTGACGAACTTTCGAGAGGATTGTCTCCCGTCTTCGTTCCCTTATCGTCTATTATTTTCTACCCTCTTCCTTCGTCGGCTTCCTCTGCACCAGCCTCTTCAATCGAGACTGCGTTTGCACGTGGTAAGAAAGCTGAAACTTTCTAAACTTGGACGGTACAAACTTTGTCGGCTGCAAAGTTTCTTCAGTCTTTGACTTACTGTTAGTTCAACTTCGACTGTATCCAGCGAACTGTGATAGCCAGTCAGAAATATTTTCAAAGATTACTGGGTCAACTCATCCCCCATTCCAAGATGAGTCTCGACCGTTGAGGAAAGGTGTGAGTAGTCTTGGAAACGATGAAGTGTTCTTTGCTTTAGAATTCTTTAAAATACGGAATGAAATACTTATTTACTTTCGTCTTGTCCACATAAATAGTAGAAGATTTTCTATTAACATAACAGCTTAAAGAAACAGTTTCGAAATGTCATATCGTAAGAATAAACGTTTCTGTATGAAAAAATACAAAAATCGAAAACTTTGTAATTTCATTTATTTCTTACGGTATTTATCTTTCAAATTGTCAGCTAACGTATATAATAAATCTCTAGTAACATTATAATTTCAATTGTTTATGAAAATATAACTAAGAAGGCTGTTACAAAAAACTACAAAAGTTATCTATTTCTTAAATTTATAGAACACCAAACAATCTACGCTTTTATTACACGAACAATTTAAGTTCTGGAATAAATTTGAAGCAATAAAAAGCTTCTAAATTGGCACTAAAATATTGTTTCTTATAAAGCAATTTTGAGTCTTGCTTATTAATCGCATATTATACTGTTTTATAAATTATGTAAACCCTTGAAGCGATTTTCGTCTATTTTGAACAACACACCAGAACAAGCAAACAATATTTTCCAAAATATGCAAAATGTACAAATTAACAAACGAAACGTTCTCAATTAAAACAATGAAAGCAAAACAAAAATGTAGCTAAAAACATCAGTGTTGTTGCGGCATCAGTATATTTCTAATCCGTTTTCATCAACTGTGAAATATTAAAATTATATTTCCCTAATAAATCATGTAAGTTTGAAAAACTGTTCGATGTTATAACGAAGAAGTTAACCATTCTACGGCTCGCCAAGTTAATCACATCTTCAAATTAATGTTCTTGCAAGCTCTAGTTTGGTCGTTGGCAAAAACACTCCATCCATCCGTACCCTTTCCGCGAGCAGAAGCTTTTCTTTAGCGCCGTTAATGCAACGTACATGCATACGAATAATTCTGACACAAGCTCCCGGTATCGTACAAAGAACGAGGCTGCAGACGGTCTGATACAACCACTTTCTATCGGAACACTTTCCTGCGTCGTTCTCCGTCTTTCTCCTCGCGTTCATAAAGGAGACCTCTTTCGGACAACGAGGCTACAGAGAAGCCGACCGTCGTCGTCGTCGTCGTCTACGTTATCGTCTTTCTTCGACAAAGACGTCAGTTCTCTTCTTCTCCACGTGTGTTGTTCTCCATCGACAGAGTGCTACTTAGAGAAATCAGAACGCGAGCCGGTATACCGATTCTCGTGCTACTTACGTCGTAAATAGAAGAAAACTAAGAGAAAAGAGGTAGCCGGTGGAAGGAGCCAGCCCGTTGGAAGCCTCGAACTTCAACGGTAATGTCGAGTGCACGTTTACTCGTCGTCAGAAGAGCTTTTCTTGTTCTTGATGCGCGTTGGACAATGGTGAAAAAAAAAACACTCTCCTGCCTCCTCGTTCTTTCGCTCTCTTCCTCTGTCCCTCCCTCTGCTTCTACAGTCAATTTTTCTCGTTCTAACCAACCCCTCAGTAGTCTTTTACCAGCTTCGTTTGTGTTGACTTCCGCGATGATACGAGGAGAAAGAGGAGGAGGAGGAAGATAAGAGGACCACGAGGGAAGGAGGTACCTTGTGAATGTCCTGTACTCGCTTTTCTTCCTTTCCTCCGCGCTCGGCTCCTTCTCCTTTTCGACGCGAAAGAAAGAAGACGCCTCGGTGGAGGAGGAACGGTTTCGTGAAGAGGACAAAAGTAACGGGTGTACGGCTTGAGATGCGCCACATTCGCGGAACTTCCTCCGGCCCTCATTTAGTAAGAGGCGACGACAAAGCTGGCGGCGTCGCCTTCAGGAGTTCAAGAAAGCTGCGCCCCTGAATGCGTCAAGGAGGCACGCTTTTTACTGTTTTTTTCTTTCCTTCTTCTTCTTCTTCGTTTTTCCTTGCCTTTCTTCGCACCTTCATCCCGAGGGTCCAGAAACGACGGCGTCTCTGGAAGGGACAAAGACGCAATATGCGCCCGGCGAAGAAAAGTGTAATATCCTCGAGTGGCGTGAAGCAAGAATTGTCTCTTTCTTCGCTGCTCTGCCACCTTCGTCGTAATGCGGCCCGACGAGCTTATTAGGTACTTCATCCTGAACAGCTCCTTACGTCACAGTGAGATGATGATGTTATCGTTCAAACGTCTTTTCCCGCCTAAGCAAGTACGTGGTACTTGACGGACTTACAAGAGTGCTGTAGTGAATGACTTCTGACCCCAATGAAATGAAGGCGGTATATTTATGACATGAGTAGATTGAGACGATTAACTTACTTATCATTAAGAGCTACTTAAACGAGCAGTCGTTTTAAATCGTCAGGTTCTTTTGTAGCAAATCAATAATTATTCATAACAACTATTTAACATAGAAATAGTAGCGTGTACTTTGTTAACCCTTGCATCAATAGCAAGACTATTGCTTTTGAAATATTTTAAAATCGTTCTACATTCTTTAAACGATTTGTGTGAAATAAATCATAAGAATTATTAATTGTAATAATTCACATAACATAATCTCAAAAAGATCCATTTTGATCTTCATGGACCCCATGTTCTTCGATAAAAAGTACTTAAAATATGAAAAGCGATTCATGGGTTAATTACCATCACCAATATATTACGAAGTGTATCGAACGACACAACTTTCTGCAGCTTGATTCCTCGAAGCGCGACAAATAGGCGCCGGAAACGCGTATCCACTGGACCAGGTATCCTTGCTGGAAGCTTCCACCTTCATGGAGGAAATGAGTTCTCTCTACTTCCGTTCTCGGCGCGATAAAGTCTCAATATGAAAGCGACCATATACATATCGTCGTACGAAATCATGTTATTTTTTTTTTATTTTCGATCACGTATCTTTGCGATCATCTGTTTCCAAGCAAACTTGAACAGTCAACGAGCATGAAAAGAGGCAAAAACAAAAAAAAAATGAATTTCCTCGTACTCTTCAATTATCCAACTGGCGTATAACTTTTTAATATGCTACATTGTATCGTATTTCTTCGGCCAGGTTCTGGCTGCAAACGTTGGATAATGGACTTTGAAACAATAACCCGACCCGTGTTGTGTTGGAAACGTCCGAGAGAGAAGACGGGAACGAAAAAATATTTATACTCTGTTTTTTCCCCTCTATCTTCCTCTCTTTTTTTGACCACATCGAAACGACGAAAAATATTGAAAATTGAACAACGCACGGTTGCAAAAGCGAACGCACAAATGTTTCAAAAACATTACTCGAACACAGGCAGAGGGGAGAATTATGGCCGATTAAATATTCGTACGAATGAATCGTGGTCGCCAGAACATAGTAATTTAATAATAAAGTCGATTTTACCCAAAATGTGATAACTCGTCGGATGAAAAGTGATATTAACATTAACGAAGGCATTCATATAGCAACTCTTAACAGAATATTTTTTAATGTAAACGAGAAGAAGGGCTTTTCTGGAAATTTTTACTAAAAAAATATATATATATTTAGGTTTTATTATCTAGTGGAACCTTAGTTTAGTAGAGTCTTGCTAGAAATTTGCTGATACTTCGAGAAAATATTGAAAATTTCAGTCTGAATTAACAATAGTTATAATAGGTAACAGTTCTTTAGACGTAAGTACTTTTATTTTATCCTAGGACATCTTTTTCCACCTGCAACTGCTTCAAAGGTACAACGTGAACAGGACAACTTTGAGTCATAACTGTTTCAATGTTATTCGATCAAGGATTAATTACAAGGAGTAAAAATCAATCGAAATATAATTTTGATATCCGTTTGTTCTCAATATGTTTTAAAGTAATTCACGAGCAAACGAATCTCGATAACGATGCGAGGAAAGCATAATATCGTAAGGATCTGATCGCAAAAACCACGGCCCAACGAACCGGAAAGAGAAAAGGAACCGGCGACAAAAGAAAATTAAGCAAATAAAAATTCACCGCCGCACACGAATCTAATATACGAAACCTCTTGTTAATCGATCAATCGAAACCGCTGGAAACCTCATCCCTGACTGCACCTAATTATTACAAGCCGCCAATTACTATCGATAAACCATCCCCGAAAATTTGCTGCCTGCCCCTCTGACCGTTCCCTCCCTAGCCTAGTCTATCCGTAACTCCATCGGCAAGATCCTGCACGGCGTATTACGAAACGTGACCGGAAATTCGTGTGCGCTGGACCAGGTAACCTCGCCTGGAAGCTTCCACTTTTCCAGAGGAAACGGGGCCGTGGTTCGTTCCATTCTCTATCGGGATTCACGGGGGCCAGGGCGGAAGAAAGACAGACAAACGGACACGAGGAGGACCGAGGACGGTGGAGGGGTTGATCGGGGCGGAGAAGGTTGCATAGAAAAATGACGATGGCTAGAGAGGGACAAAGAGCACGAGAGAGATCTGATCAGCGGCGATGGAAAGACTACGGACATCGGTGGACAAAGGGAGGGACGCCGGCAGAGAAAGCCGGAAAGAGGAACGAGGAGGTAAGCTAGAGTGTAATATAGAGGGAGGAAGAGAACGCGTGAGAGGAGTGTCGTACGTAAGGGGACGTGGAACGATACCTGTGCGACTGTCTGTCGTCCGGACGTCCGTTGTTTTGTTACAATCACGTATCCGTGGCTTTACGCAGCCAACATATCGGCACGTTGTAACCTGGCATACCAATACGAGGAACCGAACCAGGATGCGACCCGTGACTGGGGCTTGGCTCGAGTGGTCGTGGGTCCGCGATTACTCGAAAGGTGCGGAACCCTGTGTTCCGGCCTTCGTCAACGCATCATTGTACGCCCGGGCCGGAAATGATGTCTTAATTGGCTCCCTCCGCGCTTCTGTCCTTCCTGACGCGTCGCATCGAATTGCCTGGAAGAGATTGACCGGGAATTTTCGTCCCGAACGTTCGATTTATCGTGCCTGATTACGAAATTAGCTGGGACCAGCTATTGGTTTAAACGTCAACGGAAAATCTCGGCACGGGGCACTGAAATAGAAAATGACGTATTTCTTTTTTAACTTTCGCCCAATTCGGCAACAGAAAATATTATGAAGATTGTAGCAAGAGTAAAGATAGACAAGGTCGTGTATATATTGATTCGTATTGGATATTAGACAGATTTTCTTTTATTTTCTTTAAATTATGAGATTTGTTAGCGCTCAAACATTGATACAACTTGTAGTAATTATTACTATCCACATGATTTTATGTCCCTCTTATTGATTTATTATTGAATTATTAATCCATTGTATATTATATTTTTGTAATTTTTTTTTACTTTCGCAGTTATTACAACTATTCTATAATTATTCATTTAACTTCCCAATTTAAACTTTTCTTTTCAACCTAAAGATTCTAACTATGGCAAACCGTCCCAAACATCCAGCTATACTACTTGCAAACTTAAAGTAGTTTAATCGTTTGCAAAAATAAACGGATGGTTGATAAGCATAAAAATCAATTTTGTACAACGTTCAAAGTAGCATCGTTCGGTCGTAAGGGTTGATCGATCGAGATCCCACAAAGTGAGTTTAAAACAATGATTATACGGTAGGACAAGACAGTACGTCCAATGCAATATTCCAGCTGCAGTGTCCCCTCACTGGGAACTTCAATCCTATTTATTATTTCAAGCAATTACCAACATCTACGTTTGCTGCTTCTAATTGATGCAACGGAGGACGCTAAAGGGGTTGTGAATTGATGAAATATTAACCCTTTTCCTGATCGCAGTACTGTCTTGAAAAAAAATTCGAAGCTCGATGAGCACAGTGAATATCAAGGGGAAAAAGCAGAAGATAGAATTATGATAAAAAAAAAGCTCCGTGTATCTCATAAACCTTCAATTATTACATATCAAATTGCAAATTTGAAAAATAGTTACATAAATTCTTCTTTGCAGTGAAAAATCAATCTAAATCCCATTATAAACGATGTGTTATAATTTTCAAATTGTGCTCAATTTCAGTTAGCAGTCCGTGTGAATGATAAACCAAAATTGGAATCACAGAATAACTTTGTTTTGTTCGATTTTCCAATTTGCAATAATCTATGAGCGATTATTTGCCAAGTAAAGCCTGCCTTTTTTTTTTATGCGAATTAATCGACGACGACTTGGGTCGTTTTCTCTCTTCGGCAGTTTGTCAGCTACGTTTTTACGACGGTGCAAAAATTTTTGTCAACGATCCGCACGGTTGTTACACGCTTCGCTCGAAGTCGCACGACGAGAACCGTAAACTGTCCGCGAGAAACTCGAAGGCAGTAAAGAACGGTCGTAATGCACGGACGAAACATAACTACTCGGCCTGACTATGTAACAAAGTATTACAAAAGCATTTTATTGTTCGCTGGAACATTTTTACGCGTTCTCGTGCTTCTTTCCGATCCGACAACACGCTCATCGCTCTTCCTCTCAAGGGTGCAAGTATCAGGTCATCCGATAAGTCGTGTCGTTTTTTGTTGTAAATGCCTATGTACAGTACTACTGCTACTGTTCATTCTTCCTGCTATTTCTTCAACTGCTAAACAAGGTTCTACATCAATTAAAGTAGTGAAACGTGGAATGTCGAACATTAGTGGTCGACCGGATCGTGGTTGATCGGAAAGGTAAAAAATCCCATTTCAAAATTTGAAAATCCACCTTTGACATTTTCTTGCACTTAAAGCATTTTGACTATATTTTTTACTGTACTGCCTTTTTTAAATTCATACACCTTGCTATGCCGAAAATGAATTTTGTTAATACTGATTGTTTGAATTTTTTTTAATGGAAAATATTGTTCTGGATACTTCGGATGCACATTTTAGACTGACGAGAGGATACCTCTTGAAAGTCCCAGCGAGAAGTTTTCATAAACATTTTGTCGAAACAAAATACGGACGTTTGTATAAAGTGTGATAAGAGGCGACACGACTTATGGGATGATTTGATATCTTGAATACTCACGACCTTTTTTATTTCACCCGGTTTCCGAATTCTACTTTTCAAAATTTTCATATTAGTTTCGGATTGTTATTGGAAAATTTGAACAAGTCAGTTGGGGTTAAAATTTCGGTCTAGCAGAAGCTAATACTTACAAGCCGAGAGTTATGAACAGAAATAATAATATCTGAACAAATTTCTTCTTTTTAGGATCTGAACAAATGTCTTCTTTTTTTTTTTTTCTTTACATATTTTCCGCACAATACTTGAAGCGTTAGTCAGTTCACAAAATTTAGGAAATGTAAGTCAGTTAAAAAAGAAAATTACCCCTCGGACGGCGAACTGCTGCGGCAACAATAATTTAAATTTTCAATGTTTCGTTAGTACCTTGAATATTATTTCGTCACATTTGAAACACTTTTGGTTAAAAGTTTGTAACAACACCTAACTTAATTAGAAGACTGTTGCACATTTCCTAAGTCTGATCCAGGCTTCGCCATTCCTGTGTTTATTATAACAATCGAATTTTGCAAATAGAAAATAGTTCGTTGTAACGCATCCCACTGTAATGAATTCTCACGCTCTATAACGTTTCAATGAATTTCTAACGTGAATTTGTGACAACAGTAGAGGGCATGAAATACGCGGATACTTAGCAAAGGGCAAAAGAAGCAGTATCCGCCACGGAAACGCACAATGGCTCACCCGCACACGCGACTTGGCCGCACAATTACTATCAGCGTACGCGGGCTGAGTGACGCGTCTGTACGCGTGCACCAACGAGCGTGTGGATCCCGCGCACGTCCTCCCACACGCATCGTTTCTCTCTTCTTCTTGTATTTTTTCTTCGTGGTGGTCGTGTTATAAATCCGCAACAAGTTTGCCGCGTGACGTACGCTCGCGTATCGCTCACTGGGTGGGTCTCTAATGTATCGTGATTACGTATTTAGAGCGACAAAGCGCTCGGGAGAATTCTTTGGAGCAGTCATCTTCGGTCGACCATGAGTGCACACACATAAAAAAAAAAACAACCGCAGCTTCTTCGCATTCTTTCTGTTCGTCGTTCCTTTTTTGAATCGTCCAAGTATCTTTCGTGAATTTTTAAACGTTTATGCCTTATTTTTAGAATCCATTATTTGAGAAAAGCAGATTGTTGTTAATTAAAAAGGATCTGATAGGATTATATGTGAAATTCGTTCGTTATTAACTTAACGAACGAACGAAAAATTAAATCATTTTCAATGTTAAATATTTTTCATGTTTCATTATTCATTGTAATTAATTAAAATGCCTTCTCCGTAATAATTTTCCTTGGAATTACAAGTATTATTTATGGTGCCTCTGTCTCGAAGTCGCTTGAAAAATTTAACAAATTTTGGACCATAAGTTATTTATTATCGATCCTTTTTGTGCACTCGATATGATGTACATGCCACACTTCGCGTTAAAAGTTAAATTATTAAACTGCTCTATTTCTAGTTTCTGAGCACGTCATACGGAAATATTTCAACATATAATCGTTTTAAAAATGTCTTAATGTTTAATTTCGATATTATGCATGCACTTTTAGGACTTACAAAGTTAAATCAATATCAATGATCGATGTTTTAAAACCCTTCGCAATGATTCTAAATTCATCGCTGGAACTTGATAAATAATTTACTTATTAGTTATTTTTAAACTTTTAGCAAGATTTCTGTTCTCTCGTACTTCAATATTGATTCGATTTCTCGTTATCTTTCGAGAATGCATCTATAAAAAAAAAACAGATAATATCCTTCGAATTAAACCTTTTCCATCAATTGCCAAATATATAACTATATATAATTTAAATTGACTATAAATATTTATAGCTCAAAACATATTAATACATGTCGATTCCTTATATTATATATTTAAGTATACAGGAGATTAAATTCATCGACTTACTCATTTCAAGTAATTTTGCAAGAATAAAATGTTTTATTTAAAAGAATTATCAAGTTCTAAGTTTCAGATTTCCTATCCTATCCAATATTTTTTAAACGGATAACGCGCTTTTCTTTCTTGTGTCATTTCAAACAAATACTGTTACGAATTTCAAAAATTTTTCAATCAAATCGCGTATGATGATTCCCATGTTAAATAATCAAGGAATAGTGATGTTTCGTTATTCCATTCTTCATCATACCGTCCACAAAAGGCAGGATTTGTATCGCGCGAAAATTTTAACACGCGACACCACGAGTGGTTCGCACGATGGAGCAGGCTACAAGAAACTTGGTCGAAATCGAGCCGAAACCAATTATTCCCGCGGCGGTTGCGTTAATTAAGCTCGCGTACACACGCTTAATATAAATAAGCCGCGGTGCGAGCAAGAGGTTCGCGAAAAGAGGACGAGACAAAAGGTGGCTGATAAAACGTGCTACGTACGACAACACTTAAATCGTTCAATTATCGATACATCGCTGGTTGTAGGAGAGATCATTCGACGCGTTTCGCGCGAATCAAAAGAGACGAGTCGAGGTTACCGGTTCGATACAGGACGGATCAAAAATCTCCGAGCAAATTCGTACCGACCGTTTGATCGTCCGTGCAACGATAATGAAAATACTGAAGCGTTAAGGCGACGTCGCTAATGAAACACAAATTAAGATGCGCGAACGAGCCGCTTGAAATTATTGTATAGCCTACAACAAGGAGCCTGACGCGTATTAATAAATTAGACTGACTCTCGATCGTCCCCGTTGTTTTATAATTACACGAAGACAAGGGTTGATAATAATCGCGACGAGGCAACGAGCATTGAATTGAAATCAATTGAGGTCGACAGCGAAGGAGGGATGTTCGAGCCGAAGACCGACGAAAAAAACGAGCGGATGCAAAGCCGGACGCGACTGACGAGGGACGTGCGGCGCGTCAAATTAATCGTTGCACACTTACGTTTCTTAATTACCGTTGAAACGAACCTCAAAGACACACCCCTCTCTTTCCCCTCGATGGACGACGAAGAAACGAGTGGTTCGATTAGCATAAACGTTCAAAGAGTTTTGTCAGGAGTTAGTTACGAACCGATGGGACCCCGTGACGATACGCTGGAAGAGCCTTTTCCTTTGCTTCTTATTACTCCTTTTGTTTTTTTCATGGTAACCCGCAAGGCAAGTGTCTTGACCAGAGAAGAAAAAGAAAGGTCCACGGGAGCCGAGGAGCTTCCGACAAGTGGCTTCTTCTTAAAGAGAGAAACGATAGGGGTGAGAGCGGAGATTGAGAGCATCAGACCGAACCGAGAGAGAAAGAGTGAGAAGGAGAGACGTAATAAGAGAAAGAGACGTGCGACGACAGAAGGGGGGAAGGAGGGATTATAGTCGTGAGTTTGTCGAGGGACGTTGGCCAGGGACGAAGAGGGGTAACTCAAGACGGGTCTAAGTGAGTCTTCCGGCCGACAGGCAATGATAGCCCTGAGAACTGACCCGACCCCCGGATATGTGTTGCGCATATATGTGGGGACACAGACACGAACGTCGTGAACATGTCACAACATTGTCCGAGTCTATTCGGGCCCGGTTGATCCGTAATGGCTTATTTCGTAAATCGGAGATTTGTAATGGGGATACGCACGCGTGACGATATAGGTAAGCCAATATGCGGTCAATTCGGCATAAGCGGTTTGCATGATGCCGAAGAGTTTTGGCTGTTGAGGTTACGAGGTGAACGTCGAAGACCAGGCTATTAGGGGTGGAAGGATGAACGGCATTACCGAATGGAGTTAGTTCGTGTTGAACGACCGTGCGATTGGATACGATGCTTTCCTGTTAATGCAAATAACAAGCTTGCATAAATTATATGAAATCCTTACAAAATCTTGCCTTCGTTTAATACAATCATCTCTGAGGAAACACTTTCCGTAAATAAAATCAACTTGTTCATCAAACTTTATTTGTAATGTATTTATAATGGTACAATTTGTTATCAGAAATGTTTTTTAAAAATTCCAATTGTATGTCTCTAATTTCAAAATGCTTTGTATTGAATGACTCTGGTCGTATTTAGTAGTTCAAGGGTTAAAACGAACGTAGCGGTTACTATTTTGATCGCTATAAAAATGGTAAAAAATATTTATTATAACTAAGTTTACGATGTTATTCTGTTAATGTAATATCCAGTCGTTATTCTTGTTTATAATTGTTTAACACCTCTAAAGTATGCTTTTTATCAAATTGGCACTGTATTCTAAAGGTATGTTGTGGGAATTAGATTTTTAACAGCTATAACTTTTATCCCAAGAAAGATTAAAACAATACGCAAACGACCTGAGCTAAAATTTGAAAATTTATATGATAAAAACTTCATCCAGCAGAATGATCAGAGTTTAATTAGAATCAAAACAGTATTTTTCAGATGATCTTCGTTTAAAAAAATGTCCTTTCCCTAGCTTGAAAAAAAATCCAAGCAATCAGATCCTAACAGAAAACTTCGGTCTTCTGTTTTAAACAGATTGTACCAAGAAAACATTTTGTAACTGTATTTAACGACGAAATGTTATGAGCTGGAAAGTTTGAAAATACCGATCACCAATTTACATTCTTCGATAAGCTGAATAATGATCTGAAACAAAACGATATAAACCACGCGACCAAATACAACTCATAAAGTAATTATTTATTATCATCGTCAATCATTTAAAATTTTACAAGGCTACCGGCTAATGTATATAAATGTATTTAATTGAATGGTTTAATCACATACGCTATTGATTTTTCATGATAATTACGATTCAATTACTTTCACTTTGATATACATGTAGATATGTGCGATTTCAGTTTCAAACATTTCCTTTTTGCCAAAGCGAGTTTTGTTTTGACATTTTAATGGATTGACAAGCGGCAAATAAATTAAATATAGCATTTTATTTCTGAATAGTTATTACACAAAATAATTTGCATTATTTAAAATTTCAATAATCAGAAAGTTTATTCAGATTACGCTTCCGTAGGTATTATGTTATCCAAATTTTTTGTTTATTTTTTAAGTTAATTTAGACATTTCAAAATTTTCATATTTCAGAATTTGACACATTTTAAAATTCTTTGATTTCTTATTAACCTACGTCTTAATTATCATTTGTATGATACTTAATATAACAAATCATGTTAATTGTACAAAACCTATAACATCCCCAAAATATCATACTTTTATGCATCCGGTCACTATGACCCCAAAAATTACGGACTTGATGCTGAAACAAGGATTACAAGGAAAAACATCTTTGCTGCTCGTGTGCCAAATCTCATGAAAACACTTTGTATAATTGGAACAAGCGCAAGCAGAATACTGATTACACGATACTGCGAATCACGGAACGGTGACATAACGCTTCCTACGCCTATTCGCAGCCTTGACGTCCTCAGATAATTAGTTTGATGCACGACCAGCCTCTGTAAGAATCTGTGTGCACGCGAAGCCTTGCAATAAACGTTGCAGAATTTTCCCAAGAAACTTCACAGCATCATCCATCTAGATATATATAAAACCAAGTACAATATGTACTTAAAAATCTGAATCAAATTCAAATACAAAAAATTCACTTAATGGAACCACAGGGATACTCGCAACATACAATATTTTATTTTATAAATACTTAAATAATTAGTTCCTACGAAGTAAAATTTTGTCAAATCTTTAACTTAAAAAAAAAACTAATCAGTCTCGAAATTACATCGCGACTCAGAGATTTCGTAGATAACATGAACGGGTTGTTATCGGGATAGATGTTTGGTTGGATTTCAGTTAAATCGTTGAATCAGTTGTCAAGGAGCACTCACTTCCTTTTCCACGTCCATTTAATCGTCTACTTCGTAATTTTAATTTATGAAAACGACGTGTCATTAACACCGACCGACCATTTGCCGCGTCTTACTTATGTTCGACTTAAGCCTTAATGAGAGCCACGCGGTAAGTTGGTGCCGACGCGTTTAATGACATCGAAGGTATCAGTTTGAAGGGAAGACGAAGGGGAAGGATCGAGCCTTAAGGTCGTAGGTCGATCAATGGTTGGCTAGCGAGCGGATTAAAGGAGTCATTTGTCTTCGTAACCACTTTGCTTGTCAAATAGGACCGACCCATTATTACAGTAGCGCTGTCAACCGCTTGGATTTAAACACACTCGTTTTAAGCTAATATTCTGCTGCCTTCGTCGTTGTTTCATTTCAAAAACCTGATTTAACTCCAGAATAATAAACTAAGAAGGTTACGAAATCTTTTCTTCTATAATGTCTTTATAAAGCCACCAATATTTATTCCTAATAGTTAAAAGTTTTTAAATCTCTAAGTTTTATGAATATGATACTTTATCAAAATTCAGAAGAAAACATTGTTCGTTCTATTTTATATAAAAAAGGAAATACTGATCTTCCCAGTTCATGTTATAACGTTTGATACTGCATAGAAATAGAAGGTGATTGTCATATTTCAATAACAGTATAGGGTATTAACTTTTATTTGAGGTATTTTTTCACAGAACGAATGATTTACGTCCTGTGAATCATAAATTAAAATAATCCACGATATTAATCAAAGACTCAAGAAACTTTATTATAAAGCATTCATAGCACATATTTATAGATCAATTATAGATCCAGCTCTGGATAATTTTCAAGAACTTGGGTTTTCCATTGAAAAATAAATAATCGATTTGGGTTCTATACCATTGTTCACGTTATCCTGAAATTAACAAATTTTAATTGTTACTTTATTTTGTCTTTCAAGATATATCGTGTACCTCGATGCATGGTCAGTTTCGAACGTTACGAGAAGAAAATTAGTTACCTTCTCGAAATTACCAAGAAAGGGTTACACGAATTTTTCTCTCGCTAGACGAACGGAAGACTCGAAACCGTACTTTGTGCATCATATACTGGCACACGCGGAGTCGTAAAACTCGCTAATTAGCATTCCCATTGAAAAAAAAGGCTTTTCCTCGAGCATAGTAGGTCCTTACCTCGGCTACGATACGAGCAGGTAATCACAGGCTTCGAGAAAGAGACCTGCCACAAAAGAGAGTAGCAAAGCGGTCGCCTGCGGAAAGAGGCGGTCACGGAGCGTTTCCGAAACGTTGCCGACGCGTCTGCTTATTTACTAATTCGGAAGCAATGTAAATAATCGCGCCATCATCACGGTCGGACGGCAATCACGGCACGGTCGAGCCCTGACTCTTTCAGGAGACGAGCTTCACTGACCACACAACCGTGCCGGAGAAAGTATAGTCAACTCCCGTGAAGAGCTTGAGTGCAGGTGCAACGGGTCAATAAATACCCGATTCTCGCGATCGTCCAGGTGTATCGCCTTCCGCAGCATTGTCAACAAGTTCCGGATCTGAGATACCCGCCTACGTATCTCGTGGATACTCACGATTCTTTTTCTCTCTGCTTCATTCTTTTATTCCCTACCTCCCTATACCCCCCCCCCCCCCCCTGGTTTTGTTTTGTTCATGGAGGAAGCAACGCCACGCGAGTCCGCGATTCATTTTCCAACGACGCGGCGAGCGTATGCATTCAATTTCTTAATGAGGTTTATTACACTCTACTCTTTTTAGCTCTGCCTCCCATCCGGCTCGCCTTTCGCCTTTGTCCCACGCACTTTTAACATTCCCGTTTGATAATATTTTTATTTTCTTTACGCCTCGGGTATTTCCATTGTAACCTCATTAACATTACCGCGTTTCGATACGTGTTCACTGCTCTCGCCCCGTTACCTGTTACAAGTGTGAAACCGCTCGTCTCTCAACCCGTTGTGTTTCAATATACGTCAACAGTTCTCGATAGATATTCCGTCCTCGACGTAAAATTTTTATTATCAAAGTTAGTGGAAACTTTTTCTTTTTTCCCGTTCTTTCTGCTACGTTCACTCTTCCTCCGCCCGTTCGTGTCCGTCTCTCCGGTTCCCTTTTTCTTTCATGTCCTGCCGTAAGGTCTCGTTTTATAACCACGTAAACTCTGTTTAATTAACGCGTGGACTGAAAGAGGAGGAATTTTCGATGTAAGCGGCGCATTGCACCGCCGGTGCATAAGGTACGCGAGCATTGCGATGATCCTACGTTGGGCGATGGAGTTGGTCGAGACGGTGGAGGAGTAGATGGTTAGAGGTCGGTCTGCAGGGGTTGCAACAGAGAGGACCGTAATACCAGTGCCGGTGTCGTAACGTGGATGATGATGGTGGTGGTGGTGATGGCGGTGGTTGTGGTGGTGATGGCAATGGTGGTAGTGGTGGGTACTTGAGAGAGCTCGCCGTTTCCCTTATTCCTTCAATCAACGTCAGCTGGGGAGGCGAGTCTAGTGTGTACCCTGAGCAAATACTCGCGTGCTCCGCACTAGAGCAGCATAGAGCTCAATGACTACATCATCCACGAAGGTGGTGGTTAGCTAGACGCGCCTTTGCCCCATCCGGGCAGACAGTCATCGAAATCGATTCTTTCCGCGAAATAAACGGTCGGCTCGCAAATACCACGCCGGTATTATTGTAAATACGGATTCGCCTCTCATTGAAAATGCGGGCTCGAAACACGAAAAGATGCGAACCTTTCGGAAGAACCATTCGCTGCATGGATAAAATACGAAGTATCTTTAGAACCGTAATTTACCAAATTCTTTAAATTATATTATTGTAGCGTACAACGAGAATCGTTCTTGTGCAACTATACAGATGTTGAAGCAGGAAGAGGTAAAATGATATGAACATAGGCATCAAATTATTCGCTAAAATGACTAAAATTAATAATATATAGTATGTTTAAGTATCCAAGAGAAAATCACCGCTGACATTATCGAACGATAAATCTGTCTGATAAATTTGATAAAGACATCGCCGAAAATAAGATTAGAATAATCCATTAAGTGTTGCTTCGACAGAAGTACAGACGTGCATACCACGTCGATCGAATGTCTCTCCCCATACGGATTCCCCCTCCTTGGGATTGCATTGCTTTGGGTGTCGATGTCTCGCGGTTGGAAAAGACCTCGTTAAAATAGGAAGGAAGAGGGCCGGATACACGACGGTTACGCATGCATCATGGGTCGTCTAAACAAGCTGTTTAGACGACTTCAAGTTAACCCAAATTGACTCAATTGGATTAACCGCGCCGTGGCTCACCCGACACTTGGGAACCGGCCTGTACCGGCGTCACCGTATCCGCGAGAGAGTCAGTCCTTTGCTTCTCATGCAAATACGCATTGCGTTATTCCACCGCTTCAGCCCGTTTCTCTCCCCCGTTTCTCCGCCTGGTCCTTTTTTCTCACCCGTTTCTCCTGTCCCCGGCCCTCTTTTGCCTCGTTCGCGAATTTAGCTGGTTAGCTGAATTGACGGCGTTTGGGAAAATTGGCTCGTCTACTCTCCGTGCAGGCTATCAGAGGTCTGCTCTCTCACAAGATGACCCTTTTGTGTCTTCTCTATTCACCAAGCTGTTCCCATCTCTGTCGATCTCTCGGAAACCATCTCTTCTCGATAGTATCCATTCTCGCGTTGCACCACCCATACTAACGCGTCGACCAGCTAGGCCGTGCCTCTTTCGTATCGGTCGGTGTGCGTAGAGACCGGACCCTGTCAACGCGGACCACGAAGAGTCTTCCGCTCCTCGAGCCAGTTTCGCGTGCACACGTGACATGCTGACGCACGTCGTTCTCCTCTGTCCTGTCTCTCATGTCAATTTGCGGCCGAGGGCCGCGGAAGGAAGAGACGGAGAGAGGGGGGGGGGACCACAGGAGGTAGAACGGCAGAGAAGCAAGGAGGTAATGCAGCGGAGGAGAACTCGTAGAGGCTTACGTTGATATCGTAGGATCGGGGGAGTGTTGGCGTGGTTTGGAGTGTCCGTTCCTTGGCTAACCATGGACCCTATGCGTACACGTAATACACACTTAACCGTTCCTCTTCCATCGACCTCGGTGCTTCTCTGTTCCTCCTGATCAGCCGTCCAACTATCTGTCCTTATTATTGTTGCAACCGGCCAAGTTGTCTTTCTCTCTTGGCCGTTGTCCGCGATATATGGATCGTCGGAAGTCACCTTCCTCATTATCATACCAACAGGCTCGCTCGCTCACTCGGGCACAGCCTTCATCCTGTGCCCTAGTCACTTACGGGCCGCTGGTGACCAACCCAAGTGCGTGCTGCTCGGTCATCAGACCACCGGTAGGGTGAACACCGGATCGTTCTGGTAGCCACGAGAACCACTGGCCTGGGGGACAAGACGCAAGTCCATTATACTCAATCACTGCGTGATTGGCTCAAACGATCGGACCACCGCTCGCCGCGCGTCGTTCCACAGAGATTCGCGCGGACGTGCCGCGTTGGGTTTCGTAATGTCAAGAAGGAAAGATCCTGCTTTGCTTTGGCTTTGCCTCTTTTACTCCCACCTCGGTTTCCTCTTCTCATTTACTCCTCTGCAATTTGATCAGAAGAACATCTGCATCTGCCGTTGCGTTACAGCACCTATATTATTTACAAAATTTATCGCGAATATATTACTGTTAACCTAACCTTGACATTTTTGGTTCTTTCTAGTTTTGTGTTAGTTACGTAACTATGCTTGTTCGGTCTGTATATTTTCTTAAAATGAAAATGTATTCACAGTTGATGATATTTCAACTTTAGAGTATTTCAGAGAATTTTAGTTTTTCGCACGTTACAGATGAAAACACACTGCCGCGATGTCACGTGAAGAACTAAAATGTGAGCTGCGTATTTTCACTCAGAAGAAAAGCGCGCGTTCACACTGTACGCACGGCACGCGCAACACTTGAAATCGCGTGAGCTCACGTGCAGTGCCTGCTCTTGCATTCTCACAATTTCGGCTGCCACGCATATTCCGCGAGCAGAGATGGAATGAAACTATGAAAATTATTAATTATTTGTGAAATGGCAGTAATTTTATCATTATTTCCTCTGGTTTAAAAGAACGGTTATAAAAAGAGTTTTCGCTGAAATTTTTATTTTTATATAAATGCGCGACTTCTTCTTTTTGGAAGTAAAATAATGTTTCAGTTCAACGGGAATATTTATTTTGCTGAAAGAAAGTTGAAATCCAGGCAAACAAAGGGTATAGTCAAATAATCATAAACCCGAAACCAAATTCAACGGGATTCATACTATTCGGTAGGTTCTTCGGAGAAAATGGTTTCTGTATAGTTCTGATCCACTATCCCCACTATTAGGGAAATTATAGGGTGGAAGGCATTTTTCAATTTACGCTCCATAGCTTCCATTCTACTCAATTGAAAATTATTTAAAAAAAATTGTGGATATTCTACCAGTTGATATACACATTCAAGAATTCTTTCAGAAGTTTTCGGTGTATACTCTATTTCTAAAAAGTTCGAGAACATTTTAATTATTAATTTTTTATCGAAGTTGTCAAATGACCATTTTATATTTTTACAGTGTAAGGATCCTGTTATGTTAATTAATATGTAATTTTCTCAAATTTTTCGAAGTTGTGGACCACGGTTAAAAGAATTAAACCTTTATAATTTAGAAGTGATTTATCCACATTAAAAAAAAAAAAAGCGAAAACAAGGGTATCTCATCCGGTCGTCACCGTAAAATTCGAATTTCCGCAGGTTTATGATACAGGGTTTGTTATTCAGACAATAGTCTTAGGAGGTAAAAAAAACATTTTAGAAATATCGTACCAGTCACCTGCTATAAATATCGTTCCGATGAAATCAACTTCTTAAAAAATGTTAATATTATGTGACGTAAAGTTCCGTGATTTTTTCCTGGATTATTCCTTATTAATCAAAAGCGAAGTTGGAAAACGAACATACTAACGTACGGTAACTCAGGGGTCATATGAAATATTGTGGCGATTGCCAAGACATACGCATTCAAATTAAAAAAAAATATGTATGGGTGAAGGGTTAATACCAGATAAATCTGTGATAATTAGTTGGGAGTTTATAAAAATAAGTGAAATTTTAGAGATTTAAGAAGCCACGTAAACGCATAATAACATTGAATAAGGCTAATGTAGCGTCTGATTTATAAAATGCAGCGTTTCGGTGATACAGGGCGACTATAATGTGATTTTGCAGTTCACGTCACGTCACATCTTTCCTTCGTGATATCATGCGAGCCCACGTGACGCGAAGATACTGTGTCGGCGACTTTATTAATTATCGTTGCCAGAAATTCTATGAGGATCCTAATTCATCAGGATCCGTTCAATAAATCGATTCGTAGTAACCAGGTGTGTTTGGCTTTGAGAACGATCAAAGGTGTGTTCCGTGCATTTCATTTCCAGGACCTCGAATATAGACCAAGGTCCATCTGCAACAAAAGCCATGGCACGCTCTAAACGACGCAGACCCCATTTCGTGTCTATCTATTCCCGCATCTGTTCTGCTAGATCCGAAAGATGACTTTCCATCTCCAGTCTGATCCCCCTTGCTCCTGTCTATTTCTCTGTTTTCTTTTATTTTATCTATCCCAGACAGATTATCAGGAAACCGTGTTGTAAAGCCAAGCGGGGATCGGTTTGCGTTCGAGGTCGGTATCTGTAATCGGAATCGTGGCTGGCCAATACGGGAACACCTTAATGACGTGAAACGTGCCCGTTCCTTTTCCTCGTTTGTTTGTTTTTTTCTGTCCTCCCGATGGACAATGGCAGTCCGATATTTGCAGCCGGTCGTATAGAAGCCTTTGTCAACCATAGCGTAATACGTCTTCCCTTTATTTCTGTTTCGCGAAACGAGACGTTAGCTTCGCGACGATAAATTCGTAAATAACGGTTGAAAGAAGCGAAATCGTCGAGTCGTGCCGGTTCGGTTGCTGGCATACTTTTCGAAACGACGACTTCCAAACATCGTCACTCGAGAGAGAGAGAGAGATTAACCGTGCTGAGCCAAACGTCGCGAGAAGCATGGAACTTTGGCAATTGAATATAATTAAGTAATCTCAGGGGATAGCGACGAAACGGTACGATGGCGGAAAAAGTCGATGTAGCGAAAACCGGAGAGCGCGTTGGCCGGCTGCCATAAGGAGACCTCGCCTCGAAATGCCAACGACAATAACGCCGATAATCCTGGGCGTTCCTGTTGGTTGCCAATATGCTGCGGACATATCTACATAACTGCCTCGAAAAGTAGCCCGTGGCCAATAAAAAGCAAACACAGAAAGACCGAGAATCTGTCGTTAAGCCTCCTCGATCTGCTTCTCCCTGATTACTCCGATCGTGAATCTAGAACTCTTGCTTGGCACCGGCAGACGAAGGAGGAGCTTCTCTTATACCAAAACCTAGGCAACTCGGTGGTATTGGACGAATTCGGAATAGCTTCTAAGTAATTGCCGACGGGAGAGAGGAAATAATTAATAGGGTCAATAAAATTGTGCACCGATATTCTTGGAAAAACAGAACCAGCATAACTTGACCCGTTAAAGATTAAAATTTCAATTAATTTCATTTTGAAAGATGGTTTATTGAACTGAAAATAAAATTTATGTTCAGTGGAACGTATCTGTTATCTAAATGGAACTTATGGTGAAAAATGGATTAAAATAAATCAATAAATAATTGGAATTACTTGTAGTGTAGATAATCAAATATCTAGTTGTTAACTGAAAACTTAATATTTAAAATTTTAGGTATATATCTTTATTTCGAAAGTATAAGTTAATCTGCAATATTTTTGAAAGAATATAAAAAGTTGTCAAAAGAAATATAAAAATGAGTATCCGGATACACACTCCTTTACGCTCGAAGTTTTTCACCTTTAGTTGCTGGTAGTATGCCCCGATTTGAATTCGGTTATGTAATTATTATCATCCCCACGACGCAACAGTATGGTGAGCACCCTTATCTCGAACGGATCTGGGGCGAGCTAAATACACGTCGTGTCGTAGAAATAAAACAGACAGACCGTTACTCCACCCTTGACACGAGTCAACCGACCGCCTCTCAAGACGTTGGAAAAGTACGGGTTCGTTTGTGTTCCAAGACGTTAGGTCGACCTCGGTGGGGCTCCAACAATGGCAACAAGAAGCCGAAACGTCGGTTACGCCTTACCAACGGCAGCTGGCACGCGCTGCTTCCAAGCCCTAAGGAGACCGTTCCTCTACCTTCTTCGCCCTTCTCCTGCGTCTTAAATGCTTGGGGGACCGGATCTAAGAGGGGAGCCAGTCTCAAGAAGTTACCTTACCCGAATCCTACCTGGGGGTATACCTGGACATTTAAACGGGGGGACACCACCCGGTGAAACCACCTGAATACTAGCAAGGGGGCCTTCTTGATCTTGCAGTGGCGTCGAATGGCACCCCTTAGATCTAATTTTAACAAATCAAACCGAAAGCAGAGTAGCTTGGTTTTAAAATTATTGTTCAGGCAGTCAGTAAATAATTTCAGTTTTGTGACAATTGCAATAAATTCCTTGCTTTTTAGAAAGCTTTAAACGTGAAAATTAAAGTACTTTCAATACTTATTCTTTGGGAATATGAAGTATAATTACAATGTATATATTCCGCAATATTTTATTCATTATATTATGTTAAATAGAGGATATTGTTTATACAGTACTTTAAATAGTTAAAAATTAAACAAATCGGACAAATATACGCTGATAAATAATATGAGGATAATCAGAATAATATTAATTAAACATATTTTTAAGTGTCTTTAATATTTTCATTTATGATACGCGTAACTAATGACAGTAAAGTTCTTCTAAAAGTTTAATTATACTGCAAAGAAAGAATAAATGTTACTGAAAAAATACATTATTAAATTCAATCAAAGTATTATTAATTGATTAATAGATAAAATAGAAAAATTCATAGAAACGGATGACGATTTTCAGATTGCCTGAAATGGAAAGTTTAAATACCTCACGAGGTTTGAATGAGTCTCCCCTTGGTGGAATAACGTCTACGCCGTTGAGGGCAAGGACCGTTGTTCCTACTTCCTTTCCAGAGGGAGGACGAAGGGCGCCGCAGGATTTTTTGTAGTTTTCAGTATTAGACGTTGGCGTTTCCCACAGCGAGAAGTCATGGGAACACGTCGAGAAAAGGCCGCAAAACGTCTCGTGAAAATTCTCCGAGGAGATTTGGGATCGCACCTTGGGAAGTTTTCCGAATAAAAGATCCACGGTGCAATCCTCTTCTCTCCCCAACGAATAATCGCCGTTTTTACGTCGCTGTCAAAGATTCCGTTGAACGTTTCGTCTTTTCTGTTTAGAATTTTTCCTCGAAAAAGTCTAAACAAAATATTAATCGTTGGCAGGCTTCGAATTCATCAAAGATCACTGAAATTCTTCAACACTTACGGATTTTCATTTTCCATTCGCTTTGTCGAATCAAAAAGTTTCAGTATTATCGAGACGAGCCTCGTAAAAGTGGGTGGCGCTCATTATCGCGCTTGTATTATCTGTAACGCGGCATAAATGCCGACCGAAATCGAAACGAAAACGCGACGGGAAGGTCATCCTCGCGTGCCAGGAATAACGCGTCGGCTGGACCGTTGACCCACATTGTTTTTGAAACGCGATTAAACTCATTGAAAACGACCGAAGGTAGATTAATGGGCACGGGTTGCGTAACCGCGGAAAACGAGGCAAAAAGCGAAACAAATTTAACGAGCTGTGAATTATGAAAATCGGTGACAGACCGCTGCTTTTAAATGCTCCCCGTCTCGTTCCCGCCGGCACGTTCTCTGTTGCTCCTCCTCTTTTCCGTCCTGGTGTGCTCGTGAAAATTTGGTTTGGGCGCGTGCCAGTGAATCGAAAACGATTCGAATGCAAAATAATAATAAAACAGCCGATGGAATTGTGGCGAGGGTGGCGGAGCTGGCTGGTGACTGGTGTGGGTGGTGGGAGGCGGGGTCGGCAGCGCATTAACGCAATTAACCTCCAATTAATAACACATCAATTGACACCCGGTCAACTTGTTGCATCGGAACAACCCGATAATATACGGAACGCGTGTGAGCCGTGTGTATACACATACGAACCACCTCGTTCCTCCGCTTCTGTATGTGTATGTAGCATTGTGCATATAGAACGTTGCTCATTCTCTCTCGCTCTCACTCTCTCTCTCTTTCCCTCACTTGCACTGCGTATTGCTATTGCATTCTGTCTGTCTGCCTCTGTCCCAATTCCTGTGTCTGAATACTACTCGTGTATACATTCACGATTAGGCGTCACGAAACGCCGACGCGTTTATGTCCCTACGAATACGTGTCATCGAAGGGTGCTCGATCACCCCGTGGATAATAATGAAACGAATGTTACAATAATTTTATATCGAGGGGAAAACGGTGCATAACTATGCGTGCGGTGCGTTGAGCACTTACAGGGTGTTCATGAAGCAATAACGATGCCTTCCAGCGGTGATGGGCGCCTGCGATTCAAAAATGAATCGTACAATTAATCTAAACTTAGAAGTTAAAGTTCAAAGTTCTTCT
The DNA here is from genome assembly GCA_943735885.1 of Stelis phaeoptera. Lineage (NCBI taxonomy): Eukaryota > Metazoa > Arthropoda > Insecta > Hymenoptera > Megachilidae > Stelis > Stelis phaeoptera. The sequence continues at coordinate 2,592,358 of OX030939.1, read as the reverse complement.
TTTCGACTCGGCGGGCCTTTCTAAAACCATACCTTGCGTTTATAATTTTAAATATTTATTTCACGTGTCTTTTGAAAACCATGATCGTTCTAATTTCTTGTTGAAACATTTCAGAAATTGCTTTATATTAAAGATTTTGAAAATACTTACTGTTTCTTCCACGATTTTTTTATACATTCGTTGAAGCTGGAGGCATTTACTTCGTGATTAGATTTTTCTAAAATTTCTTTTTTGATATATATTTTGTTTAATTTTCTGCACATTAAAAAAATTACAGAACTGGGTAAGAAACTAATAACCTTCAAACTCATCAGAAAGACATTAACCTAACGTTTATCCAAACACATGAAGTGTGTAAAGAATACGACAAATATTAGTGCCGTAAAATATTTAAAAAGGAAATTAATGGAAATAAACTGATTCCTAATTTGAAAACAATCTACGAACAGTAGATCTGCAATGTAATAAACTTACTGCAAGTTTGTATCGTTACGCACCCGCTAGAAGTCACATCAATAACGAACACTGCAGTTATTGAACTAGAGAATGAATCTAATATCACTACGAAGGGTTATAAAATAAACGTAGAAATATGGAAACTAATGTATTCCATTATGGCCTTGTAATAATGCAGTCCAGCCAGCTGGTAATCAAGAAGATCAAACTTCTGAAAAATGTTAACATTCTGTTTTGAGGAAATAGCATACCCTTTAACTTTGTACCGGCCAATGAGAAGAAACATTGGTCTTCAATTTTGAGGTCTTAATTAATTTTGCAGCTGCTAATTAACAAGATACGAAGTACCACCTTTAGAAGCTATGACCATCACCCTTTGAACACCTTGTACGTATGTACGCGATGGACATGGACTGATGACCATAGTCGAGTTCCCATGCAACCCCCTGCGAACACTCTGACCACATGACACCTACAGGGGGTGGAATTCCGATGCACATGCCGTTGCCGCGTTCCCTCGATAAACGCCATGTGGGGTACGTGCACCATGTGATATTCACCGAGTAGAAACCTTCGCCTACTTGTACAGCACACCGGAAGGAAATCGTTGGGGATTATGGGCAAAGTAGAAGTATTGTTTCCTTTTGGTAATAGGTTTTATGCCGATGAATTTTTTTGTTCGCCGATGATCGTGTTCTTCGTATTTGCTTCAATTTGTATTCGAAGATGAAATTCATGGTAAAATTGTTCCTTCGAGATAGCAGAAAAGTTTTTCAATTATAGAACCGGGTTGTTGGTAAGTTTGTTCCTTTTGTATCGATTCTTTAACGTTAAGCTTTTGATCTATGGAAAGTCGATGCGTCTATCAGCGGGGAACGAATCTGAATGGCAACAAAGAACAGGTTTCTTTCTTTTCGCTGGTGGATTCATTAAAAAATTTCGATCCGTAGTTTTCCCCTTTTGAAATTTCATGCAAAGTCGATTCATCGATAGAATCCGGCCAATCGACGGTAAGAGATTAACAAACCCTTTCCTTGCCCGGGGCTCATTTATGTTCGGATCTCTTCCTTAATTACCTCGAAGTTATCAGCGCCGATAGTTCGAGACAATGGCCACCTTAGATCCTAACTCCTTAACGATGGAAGTCTTCAGAAAAAGTTGATGGAATTACGAATCAAACTCCCGTTAACTTTAACTCGACGGTTAACTTTTCAATTCAACAATTAAATCTTTCGTTTCTTTTCGTTTTATTTCAGTTTCTTTAATAAATACAGGTTGAAACTTTGAATACGAAACGTGTTCAACGAGTCATTCCCAACCAACGATTTTCTAATCTTATATCGCAACCCCACCGGCATGACCTGTAATCCCTTCGAATCAAGTCACCTGCTTAAACGGTAAATATCGCATGACGCACAGGAAATGGTTGTTGGTGGTTCATCAGGCTGTTTTCGCTTCGGTCAAAGGTGATCGATTCGAATGTCATTGCCCGTCAAAATACACGCTCTAGTAATAACAAAGCCGTGTTTTCGTTACTCTGTCGCAAACGAGTTTTCTAACTTTTTTCACGCACAGTTCGTTCATCAATCTCGATCGAAAATTATGAATTCGTTCAATCTATCGATACGAAAACTTTGTTTTTAACTGTGCTTTTCGAAACGGTATGAAACAAAATATTCTGGTGTATGTTTCTTTTTTTTTTTTTTTTTGCGTGTAATTAGCCGGAGGTGTCTACTTCCGAGTCGAAACGATATAATGGGAGAGTTCCTAAAACCATTTCCGGCGAGGGCACCTTTTCATTCCCGGCCGTCCCATGCATGACAGCACAGAAGGGAAGTACCGATCAAAAAGTAAAAAGGACAGAAGTTGCTGACCCCCCTCGAAGCGTCTGCGTTCTTCGAGGCAGGTACGATCGTAGACGTTATCGAACCTGAGACCATATGTCACCCTTTTAACCACCGATTGCATCCCCTGTTCGCTGCCTAAGATAATTGCGTGGGAGTAGAAGCGAACCGTTTCTTTCCTATAAAACGCTAAAAAAATATAAAGTCCTATAAAAACATCTAATCGAAATTTCTTCGATTAAAACAGTTCATTGTATTATTCTTCTTTATCCTGTTCAATTAGATGCACGATCGGATGCGTAATCGAAGTGAGCAAACAACCGATGAATTCTAAGCATGTTGCACCCTCTTCTAAACGAGAGAATAGCGAAGCTGGGGATGCGCGCGCGCGCACACACAGTCAGAGAGGGGAAAAAAAGTACAACGATTCCGTGTTTCCACCAATTCGCCGCTTTTGCCACGTGTTGCTATATACGTATCGCTCTTTGAGCCTTCTTGTTGCTTCATGAGCGGCACGTATATATACGTCTAGTCGGTTCGTCGATACATAGGGACGAGTACTCGTGTCCTCGAACGCAGGCGGCTCGTACGTAGGCAAACTATGGAATATGTCGGCCTATTGAGCGCAGGTGCTTTAAGCTGCTCAGCTGTTGCTTCGAATCTTATGCACATTCACGCAAACATGTATGGCGTTGATATTGGTGCACACCAATCGGAGCAGCGTATCAGACTGCGTGCGTGCAAACGCAGAACCGGGCTCGCGTGTACCCACGCACTTATGTATCGGCAATTGAATCGTGAAACGATCGGGCCCTCGCAGCAACCTCTGTCATCGGTGAATGAATTCGTTGAATGGGTCGTTCGATTATGACCCATCCCGTGGCTGTTAGACACTTTGAGCTATTTTCTAACGGAGGGGGGATTTAATTACGAAAGAAAATCATTTCCTCTGCAATGAGATCATTATTAAAAGTAGAACTTAGAAGAAATAGGATACCGTAAATATTTTACCCCCGAGTTTGACGGAGCCAGATGGTGTGCCGGTCTATGGCCGAGAATTTGCTATCAATTACTTTTTTGTGCCCCTCTCCGCTCTTCTGACTATCGATCAACGACTACGTGTAATCCCTGAAAAAGCCGACTTGTCAGGAACTGGCTGTATTTCGAATAAGAAATTCAACGTAAGTAATTTTCTTATGGTCTTTCCTCATCGCAGCTCGCCCTCTTCCACAAATCCCGACACCGGCGTACATTGTACTTTTAGTTTGCCGCTTTGAAGACGTCGTCCCAAGTTGAAACACATTATTCGTGTTACGGAAATACTATTCTCCGTCTTGTCGCCTTGCTCGATTACTATATTTTTAACCAGGTAAAGACTTACTTCCTTCATCCCCGTCTGCTATCGTTATGGGTACTTTTTGATCGTACAATGAACTGTTATGATCTTTCCATTTCAACGTTTGAGAAAGGAAATTGTATTTTTTCTCGATTGAGTTTCGATTGTTAGTAGACGTGTTAGATTTGAACAATAGGAGACAAAACAAGAAAAGATTGGTAACAATTATTAAGCTTCCTTTCCATAAATTCAATTTTTATAAATTAAAAATGTAAACTGATGACAGTACACTTCTGTCGGATAAGTTCGAAATTCGAACATTAATGTATTTCGTGCCTCGTATCAACTATTCTTGCACTTATAGCCATATCGAATCCCCTACCAATGGCAATTAAGTTCCATCGAGTACAGTTATGTCACGGAAAAGAACGTACGACGGTAATATACAATGTCACACGTTTCTATCTACGGAAGTGGACGAACTTTTACATTGAGAACAAGCTTGAAATAAAATAGGCTGTATGATTTAACTTTTGCTATAAGCGTGATATCGATCAGTATTTACTGGTCGCACGAATAAGTTAATTGTTAATAGACGACTAAAGAATTTTCTTCGATATTTTTTGTTCCAGACGAATAAGAAGAATCGCGGCAAGGAAAATCGGGACGAGGGAGCGAGGGGCACCTAGCCCTTTGGCGAGCTCGAAGGATGCAGCTCCCAGGCGGGAGCACGAGAATTCCGCCCGCGAGAGCACCGGTCTCACTTCTCGTGATCATCAACGGAAGTAACATCGCCTCAACTGTCGTGAAGAAACGTAACAACGGTAGAAATTGTAGCGGAAGCGGCGGTGCTGGTTCAAATAGTCATCGCAACAAGAGCGGTGGGGTAAACGTAAGGAAAAGCGATAGCAGTGGAAACGGTCCCGAGAACGAGCCGCGTCTCGTGAAAAGAAATCGACATCCTGAGACGAGGACGAACAGCCGACACCGAGTCATTGAGAAGCCCCAGCTGTTGGCGTCAGCTCCAAGGCGGAAGGAGCGGGGCGAAGAATAGTGAAAAGAAGTTAGAGCAAAAGCAAAGAACGACGGAAGAAGAAGAAGAGGTGGCGACGCGAGAGAAGGAGAAGAAGGTGAAGAGGAGAAAGCAAAAGTTCGTCAAGAAGAAGACGACGGCTGCCGACGTCGTCGTCGTGATCGGCGGCGGCGGAGGAGAAAGAGGCAGAAGAAAAGGAGGAAGAGGAAAAAGAGAAGGAGGAGGAGGCAACGGCAGCGGCGGCGGAGAAGAAATAGGAGGAGGAGAAAGGAAAAAGAGGAGGAGGCTGCGGCGGAGGCGCGACGGTGGAGAAAGAGGTGGAGGAGGAAAAGGAAGAGAAAGAGAAGGAGACGCCGAAGACGAAGAAAGTGGAGAGGGGCGAGTGTTGGCGATCAAAGTGGGGAGGACAAGGTAGAAGGAACGAGGAGAAAAGGTGGTTGTGGTAGGGGAAACGGCGAGAGTAGAGTAGAGAAGTAGAGGCAGCGCGCTGAGCCACGAGGGGCTATTCGAGCGAGAAGGGGAGGGGTGACAAGAAACCCTGGCGGGGAGGGGACGCGGAGGCCTTCGGGGGGCCGACCAACCAGACGGCCGATGATGTCATCGGGGGAGGAGACCGAGTATTTCGCCCCCTACGGAGCAACCACGGAAAGCAAGCAACAGCAACTCCAGAAGAAGCAGAAGCGCACCAGACAGCGCGTGGACGCCGGCGAGCCGCGCAACAACTACTCGAGTATACCGCACTTCACCTCCCGGCCATCCTTCCACGGCGGTGGTCTGTACGGTTCTATCTTCGGTGGCAGCGGGCCAACACATCAACAACAACAACCGCAACATCATCAATCGCAGTCGCAACAACAACAACAACAGCAACAGCTCCAGCAACAACAGGCTGGAGCGGCAAGCAGTCAAGGTCATTTAGGTACAACTACGACGGGTCCTACCGCTCAGCAGCATTCCGCCCACGCAGCTTTCGGCTTCTTCGGGGCACCGGGTTACGGCCCCGCCAAGATGTTGAACGAGCTACTCGGACGACAGGTCAAACAGGCCAGTGACGCCGGTGGCTCACCGCCAGAGGGCGGTCACGGAATGACTGGTGCCGGCATGGACCCAGCCGCTAATTTGCAATCCGGTGCTGTAGTTAATTGCGACGATCCCGCCACCGCCGAGCTTACGCAGCACATGCTCCGCGACATACTCCAAGGGCGCAAACTCTCAGCGCGCTCGATCCAAGAACAATCGAACAATAATAACAGTATACACAGTAACAATAACAACACCACAGCGGATTTACTTAAGTCTCAACAACAGCATCAACATAGTCCTCAACAAAATAGTGATAGTGCACGTAGTGGAACAGTGCAGAGTGGTGGAGAGGAAAGTGGTGATGGGAATAACGTCGTGAATAACGCGAATCACAGTGATCGTGATACCGTGATGCCGGGCGATGCTGAGGATAGCGCCGAAGACGCAGCAGCAGCCGCACGTGCAATGGAGGAGGCGTTCGCTGAAGCTGGTATGGAGCCTGGGGCCAATCTGGATGGATCTGACTGTGAACAGAGTTTACCACCCAGTCCCACCCAACCAAGGTCAGGGTCTGTTTCCGTCAAGGAGGAGTTGCAGGACTCGTTGAACATCAAACGCAGTCCGAGTCACTCTCCTTGTCCGATCATACCTAAAACGGAGACCAGTTCGCCAACTACGGAAACTAAACGAGCACGTGTTGAAAATATCGTTAGCACGATGCGCAGCAGTCCGGCCCTTCAAACTACCACGGTAAATGGTTGCAAGAAACGTAAGCTTTATCAGCCGCAGCAACAGACCGTACATCACGTTCTCCAACATGGTGGCAACGACACTATGATGGACGACGAAGAGGATAACGAGGAATTGGAAGATCCCCCGACGATCAGGCAAAAACGCGAGGAAAAGGATAATCTTCAGACCCAGTTGAAAATTCTACACGAACAGTTAGCCGTGATGCAACAAAAGTACGATGAGCTTACGAGTAGAATCGATTCGGATATTGGCGACATCGTTGGTGCGCCAGCAAGTCCTCAACCACCGATTAAACCACCGCGACCTCATCCACCGCCGTACAACGGACTCCCGGCCCTCCCGACTGAACACCCGCACGCCGCGGCAGCCGCTATGTATCATATGGGACACAAACTCTACCTCGAGCAGCAACAAGCTGCTCTAGAGAGAATGAAACAGCATCAAGAGGCTGCTGTCAGGCAACAGCAGCAACAACAACAGCAGCAGCAGCAGCAGCAGCAGCAACAACATCAACGACAAAGTTCTCCACCACCCCCTCCAAGTCAAGTGCAGCAACAAAGCCAAAGCAATACGGGCCCGTCCACACCGCAAACGCCGCAAATGCAGCCGGCGAGTACTCCTCTTCAGCACAAAGATTTCCAAGAAAGGATAAATATGTTTAGAGGAGCCGCTGCAGCGGCCGGTTCCCATATCACGGACGAGGACCTGCAAAGTCTGTCGGATACATTAAAGGTGGAAATCACCTCGTGCTTGACAAGTCTGATCGATAAAGTGGTAACAAGGTTCGTGCAACAGAGGAGGTTTCTTGGTAAACAAAGTGAGGCGGCGCAAGTTGCTGCCGAACAACTGAACAAGGATCTCATGTTGGTGAGCCAAGTGCTAGAAAGAAAATCGCCTAGAACGAAAGTAGTAGATAGAGCAGCACCGCAACCCGGTGGCCCAAACGGGCCACGGGGGCCCCACCCAGGCGGGCCCCCTCCTCCGCAGTCTACGGGTTTCCCTCAAATCGGACCCATGGTTGGTGGTCCCCATGGTCCTCATTCTGGCCCCACAGAAAACAATCTTAATCAAATGAATCAGTTGCCTCCGCACGTGAGGGCGAATAACGGAATGTTTCAGACATCAAAACCGCCAACGATATACGCCATGGCCTCCATGCAGGCGCAACAACAGCAACAGCAACAACAACACCAACACCAACAACAGCGAGAACATCAGCAAAGAGAACAGCAGCAACGCGACCAATATTGTAACATGAGGGGAGACGAGAGAGAAAGCAGGGACTCGGAACAGAACGAGGCCCTCTCACTCGTCATGACACCAAAGAAGAAACGCCATAAGGTGATTATCTTTTCTAATTTTGTCTTTTCCAAATATCAATTCGTAGACATTTATTTGTAAAAGTAAATTAAAATCGTTGCTCAAGTATTAAGTTGATGCATAAATTGGTTTACCTTTTTTATTCGAGTCTAAAAAATATTATATCCTTAAACTTTAAGGAACTCGAAAATACTCGTAACTGATTGAGAAAAATACATAAGGGTAATTCCACGCCAAATCGATCAGTTTTTTTTTGGCGATGTCTCGGATATGGTTCTTAATTAAATATATTGTAGTTCGCGTGAAATTAGGGGTGGTTTAAGTTATCATTCTGCTGATTTCGAAACCGTTTGAGAAATATAAGCCTTTAAATTTCGTGATTTTTGTCTATTTTTCGTGAAAATGGGTTGTACGTTTGAATTTTTATCTCGGGAACTACTTATTCTATTAAGCTACTCCTTGTCTTTATTTTGATAGGGAAGGATCACTCTTTCAGAATATATTTTTATTGGATTGAAAACTGACTTTTACAATATTGAAAATTGTAAACAAATTCTTCTTTTGCAAAAAATCGCTTCAAGCTCGCGTTTTTAAAAATCTGAATAAATTATTTTCGTGTTCCTTGAAGTCTTCTCTATAAAATATCTAAATGTCACGATGGTATTTTTCCTATTAACGTCGCAATGAAATGTTATAGACAGCCACTAACCGGGCCGTACTTCGGTTCGCTATTATAATTATAATTATGGTATACCTGTTAATACAATGAAGTCGATAAAATTGAGAAGTTTTTGCTAATGCCTAAGTACGGTCACTTATACTTGCAGAAAAATGTTAATAACCCATTCGTATCCAATGATATTTCCTTTATAATAATAAAATTTCTACCAGTTCGTTTATTTTGTGATTATCTATAAAAAAATGTTATTGTACAATAGAAACCATGGAAAAGTGGTGGGTTTCTTCTATATTCTATCAGGATGGGATTGGAGGGATGATATGAATTGGATAATTTCAGATGTTGAGATTATAACTGATAAATAAAAAAGCGACTTGGACTATCTCTTTTTGTACAAAATTTGTGACATTAAACAAAAAAATGATCGATGTAACGTGGAATTGAATTAAAAAAGCGTCTTTGGTTAAAAGTGGGTTATTAACATTTTTTTGCAAGTAGCCGTATTTAGGCATTACCAAAAACTTTTCAATTTTGTCGACTTCATTGTATTAATATGTGTAGGGTAATATCAATTTGATGAGCCGATCGTAATAACGAATCGAACTACGGATCGGTTACCTGATACGGTGCGTAGCGGTTGTCTATAACATTTCATTGCGACGTTAATAGAAAAAACACCATCGTGAAATTTAGATATTTTAAAGAGAAAACTTCCAGGAATACGAAAATAATTTTTTCGGATTTTTAAAAACGTGACCTTGAAGCGATTTTTTGCAAAAGAAGAATTTGTTTACAATTTTCAATCCAATAAAAATATATTCTGAAAGAGTGAGTAAAAAAAAAGAATAGGTCAATAGAATGTATTTCCGAGATAAAAATTTAAACGTACAACCCATAATTGATTAATTCACGTCTTTTCCTACGAAAAATACATTGCTCAAAAGAATTAACAGAAGGGCACGAATTTATGTATCAACCTCTCTTATAATCCATTTGTCATAAAAAAGTTATTTCTTCCCTAATAGTAAATGTTTCTGTCTTGTAGTTAATATTAACGCATTGACTGTCACAGTGTTACAAATTGCAAAGAATGCAAACACCCAACTTTTCAATTTCATTTTTTATTTTCCAGTCTAAATCATTGAACCAGTATTAAAAACATTTACCACGGTGACAGCCAATGTGTTAAATGTAGTATTAAATGTATATTTATAATAAGAAAGCTGAATTTCACAATAGTAAGTCAAGGTATCAATTAGTATTTCCCATCGCAGGTTACGGATACGAGGATCACGCCAAGGACGGTGTCCCGAATCCTGGCGCAAGAGGGTAGTGGTTCGCAAGGAGGAAGTGAGAGTCCACCGCCCCCACCTCCACCGAGATCCTATCACGCGCCACCACCGATGCTGCCAGTGTCTCTGCCAACCAGCGTAGCGATACCGAATCCAAGTCTCCACGAGAGTCAAGTGTTCTCGCCGTACTCGCCGTTCTTCAACCCTCACACGGGTCATCCAGGTCAGGTACCACCTCCGGGTCCGCATCACCTACCTGCGAGCCCTCCTGGTGGAGGCGTAGAGCTCAGGGATTCCCCTCCACTGCCCCATCCGCCGGCTATATTGCATCCTGCCTTATTGGCGGCTGCCCAGCATGGCAGTCCGGACTACGGACATCTCAGGATAGACAGCAACGACCGGCCCAGTGATTGCAACTCCGGCGACATCAGTTACGACGGAATTCAGCCTACAATATCCTTTTCTAATGCTACGTCGAGAAAAAAGTCTGTCCGTTGGTCGGATGTTGGAGAACGTCCAGAACAACCTTTTCTCGGGGAACGAGACTCGAGTCAAAGTTTTTTCTCATCGTGAACCAGGTTCTTTGTTCTGTTAATGCAACAACAACGTGCAGGATCGCAGTTTAACTTTGAAGCGCGAGTAATATCGCGAGGGGACAGAGTCTGAACGTTCTCCAAAGAAAGTACGGTCGAACTTTCGGTATTAAATCGGAAAGAGCATGCGGCTACGCGGGTTTAAAGAGCTGGATAAAGAGACGGGCGAAAAACGAGCGTTAAAAAGCGGTAGAAAGGCGAAAGAGTTGATGACGATGCTTAGGAATGTTTTCTTTTTCTCCCTGTAGAAGGGAACGCAAAGCTTGGAAACTTTGGAGAACAACCAGGAGTTCTGCGGGAGAAAAAGTCGACCCGTCGACAAGGAGAACGAAGTCGACAAAGAGTCGAAGGGTGGTAGGGAGAGTGGGAACGGGTGGAGGAAGCTCGGACGAATGTTAGATTAGTTTGCAACGGAGTTAGGCTAATGTTGGCTGCACCTACGAGCAGAGTTTGTCCGGCAACAACGCGTGAGGTCGAAAGTTCTTTGCCTACTCGGCCCACCCCGGCCTCGAGTCTCACCCAACTTCGCAAGCCAATAATCTGTCCCGCAATTTCGGAATTTAACCGCGAAAACGAGAGAGGAGGCGTTCCACGAACTTCCCCTTGCGAGCGTCTCGACTTATCGTAGATAAGCCACTTCTACCACTTCTCTGACCGTATGAGAATCCCCGTTTCTGCAGGGTCAACTTCCAACCAACTGCATTCCTTGTGCTCGATCTTTCGTACCAAATTGGCTACATTTTCTTCAAATTCGAAACACAACCACGCAACAGATGCTTCAGCGTAGGGAAACACCGGTGACCTCGTAGCTATGCTTCGACTTCGTAAAAATAGCCAGTGAAGTTAAGACGTATTCTTAGGAGCGCGAAAAGTTCCGACATGCTCAATTATCACGCATGATCCGCCTAGGTAACCTCTTACCGACCTTCCATCTCTCACTTACCGAAAGCGTTCGTAAATACATGTGCACACATATATCAGAGGTGGCAAGCAGGGGAAAACGACGTTTGCAGGGCGGGGGTGTGTAAACGCGTCGCAACGATGCAACGTCGGAAACTGCATCGGCATGTGTTGGTCCGGGTCGTTCGATCGGCAGCGCGGCGTTCTTTGCCGCCTTTTTAGCCGGCCTTTGATGTAAAATCAATGGCGCATTTTTTTCACTCCCTCCTCTTGGGGTAGGTCGAGCGCATGGTCGCGGCGCAACCTGCTGCTGTTCACCACTCTCTTCTGGATTCACCCTTGTCTGTCACTGTTCCTGCCTTGACGGCCTTCCATGTATCCGAATATACTTTAGCAGGCTGTACGAGTTTCTTTCTCGGTTCTACGTTCACGGGGTTCGTGGATGCTCAACGTCGGTGACCCTCGACGCGGAAACGCCGATTGAGGCGCGATACGGCAAGCATATGCTTTGTTGCATTCTTGGAAGTAAAACGAATTGTTCTTTTAGTGTTTCTTTTAAGAGTTACGACGTTATGGATTCTTTTTCATCGAACAATTCATGAGGTTGGCAGTTTTGGGTAATTTAAAAGGGGTGTCATGAGATTCTTCTCTTTTTCTATTCTTCCGTTTAATTATTAATTCGAGTAGCGGTAATTTCGATTGGAAAAGGTCGTATATCATCTGCTATTATTTGCTTGTCTGCTATTATTATCTGGTATTATTTAACTGTGAAAGTATGCAAACAACGCTGTTTTGCTTCTTTTCCGGTGTACCGATTACGTAGCATAATAAGCACGAGTAAGTTTGGACTGTGAGGGTAAAACGGAACGGAGGTAGGACCAGCTCGATAAACCAGGGGTTGCTTGCACGTCGAAATAACCCTTATTGCAGTCTGGTATCTCATTATCGCTCATCGACGTTACCGCGAACGCAAAATGCGACGCGCGGTGCACGCACGTTTGATGCGAGCGACTACACTCGTCGACCCATTCGCTCGTGAACGACGACTCCGCTTGTACGCTGAGAGAGTTTCGCGCGCTGACAGTAACACCAATGACGATAGGCGTTCGTGAAAATTGTAAACGTTCCGTGCTTTTCCTGTCGCTGACGGAATTAGATGGCTTTCAACGAATCGAGTGTCCGGGAAAAATGTTGCACAGATTTTCCACAATTATTCGTCACTCGTGCGCTTCTCATCCCTTTCGCGCTGTCACGTCAGGGTTAAATCAACGAGGACCGCTCGAATTACGCGGAAAACTGTTGCACGATGTCACGTGGCAAGTTTCAACTGTCGTTTTCTGGCACTGATACGCGTTAGGGATAAATCTGATTCATAACTGTTTGGTAAATTTAGAGAAGTTTTATGGGTTACTCGTATTGCTTTCATTTGTGGATAATTTACATTGCCCTCTTATTGACTTTATAATTATAATAAAATTAACGCTTTGGTGGTCTCACATTTGTATCTAAACATTTCTTTTTCTATCTAAGTTAAGAATATAAGTATAGTAAAGAATAGTAATGCAGTGTTAATTTTGAACCAGATAATTCCTACCGTCTAAATAATTGCCCTAAGAGGCATCGAATTGTCCAAGATTGTTTTCAAACATCCTTTAGCGTCCATTCAGGATTGGGAGGAATGATATGTTTGTGTTTGAAAAATTCTCTGATCACTTAAATCACAGACGGACCGTAGAAGATTGAGCACACGGGTTAACCGAATAAGAATGCGATGAAACCACATGAAGAGATCCTATTACCGATAAGGAGTCGGTAAGGCTTCCGTTGAGGATACGGCCAATCGTACGGGTCAACCTGGGCGAGAACGTTAGAGCCATACTACCCTCGCGATATCCATAGCTTGTACGATTTCTAATCCAATTTGATACGAAGGAAACACGATTAAGTTTGAGATATTTGCGTACACAGAAGCAGATTTCTCGGTGGGACGTCTTTCTTTAGGACCTACGACGTAGTAACATTCGCATAACGCATGCTTTTCCGATCATATGTATACGAAGGGTATTTATTTTTTTTTTCGCAATGAAAGATTCACTTTTTGTGAAAGTATTTCTGATAGAACTGATTGCAAGCAAACAGTATTTCCTTAACCACGATGTACTCGTCGACGTTGACGCCGATGCATCTGAGGAAGGCGAAACTGATGTTCTTCTGGGTCAGATACCCAACCTCGTCCATCCTCAAAATGTACTTCCCCGACATCAAGTTCAATAAGAACAACACTGCACAGCTGGTCAAGTGGTTCTCCAACTTCCGGTGAGTAGAACAATATAATTTATAGCTGTCCTCCAAAGTTGACCAAGAACTGTTTCAAAGTTCTGATAGTGATGATAAGGATAGCTGTATTGTATCAGGGAATAACATAACTTTTTTTCAAGAAAATTAATTCAAAAATTGTTATTTTATAAATCTACTGAAGTTGTTAAACAAGTTTGAAATGATTAAAATATCAAAGCTTCGATTTGAATAGTTTTATTATCCGAAGTAACTGTAAAGTAAATTCATTATGAAATGAATTAAAAAGAAAAGATGGAATTTTATAAATATCTATACAATATGAATTAAACCAAAACGATTAAACAGTGTGAAATCGGTGTGATTCAATATCATGACATTGAACTGTTGTATTTTAATATTGTTCACAGTGCGGTATAAATATTATCGCACAAAGAGCTACTTTTTTTAAATTTCGCAATTAAACTTTTAATTGTTCCCTTAGTAAATAACGCTAAATTAATATCTTTCAATTTCTGCTTCATAAGTTGCGTAATGTACCATTTTAAAATAGCATATTAACCACTCACCAACTATAAAGTTTCGCTTTTAAAGAAATAACAGTAGACTCAAATTAGCTACTTTTTGCCAGAATACCTCTTACGACTATCAAGTTTTATAAACACGTAAGCTTTCTAGAGTAAATAAAAAATATTAAAAATGCACAAAATAACAGAAAAATTGAAACAGTTCCTGGTGTGGCATTTAATTGCATGCTCGCTATTTATCCGGTACCTGAGCAAAGACCATGTCGCCATACAGATATACGATGATTTGCATAACATTCGCCACGATTCGTGAATTCGTGGTTCACGACAAGAGAGTACCTTTCGCGAATATCAGATTTTCGAATCGGCCCTCGATTAACATCGTGTCGCCACTCCCTCGAACTGAGTTTCCGTGTCCAGTGGATAAAAAAAAAAAACGGAGATCGTGGAAGACGTTTCTGTTACGCGATCCGTGTTCCGTGTATGCAAACGAGAACGAGCTGCTTTTCAAGGGATCGACCACTCCCTGCGTAGAAGCGGTCAGAGCCCAAGAGACGAGAGTCACGATGGGTGTGTCCGAATCTTAATTACCCTCTCTTCAGCTGGGCATAAGTAACGTGACTACATTGCGCCAGGTATAGAGCGTAAGAGGCCATGGGTACCGACACACACCGGCCAACAGGCATTAGGCTGATTATAATTACGCTGAGTACAGCACAGATCCAAGATATAAGGCGGTCGAGGAAGCCACGCATGGTCACGCCGCTACATTATTGCCACTTTCTTATCGCGAGAGACGCCCATCCTCTTGAAGACCATAAGTTTTCAAATGCTTGCGACACCCATCGCGTTCGTGTCTTTGTTTGTTGGATAGCGTTGCTCGTTTGGTAGCCACTATCCTATTCCATGAACATTTAGAATTATGTGTGAAGATTAAAATCGAACAGTAAAATTTTCATAATTCTATATCAAAATAATATTTTATTGTACCCCGGGTGGGTCGTTAAATTGCGCTACAATAGAATAGCAAAAAAGAAAATCTAATCTTAAACGATGGGTCAAACTTTTATCCGTTATTGATCGCCCGAGAATTAATCACAATAATAACTTCACGTGGAAATTTATTTCATTTGATAACGAATGGCTAGTTTGAAATATTCTTGTAATTTGAACATTTTTAACGTTAGAAGACGATAAGAGGTACTGAAGAAAGCAATTTTTAATTTATAACGTAAATTAATTCTTTGAAGATTTCATAACTTTTGGATTTATTCGTCCCAGCATGTACGTATAAATGGACAATGAAAATTTCCCGCACCCCAGACGACGAAAGACATAGCATTGAATTTCATCATCGGCTTCCAATGTGTCCATCATCGCACATCGCTTCGCCGATCCGGTACGAAATATTCGAAGCACTCGAACGAGCCGCGGCGAGACCGGCCGCAAAAATTTAATTAATACAGAAAAAGGTCCATTAAAAACGACCCCATGGAAATGAGGAAAGGGTACACTTAAAATTCCGTCGGGGAAAATGAGTAAAAAAAAAAGTTGGTCGAAATTTTATTTCGTTACAAAATAACGTGGTCGAGTCACGTTCACGAACGTTTAAAATTGTTTCGATTTAGAGATACTCCTCGGCGTGGATTAGAAAAGGATCGTACGAAATTTAAAACGCAACGTGAAACACGTGAAAAAAAAATTATTCACAAATTTTGTGATTTTTACGAACCACAAGCTGGAGGAAGTTGTCCCTCGTGACAGTAATCGTACTCCACGTCCCTTGATCTCATCCCCCTGGCCCTGTTTCGTTCTCCCCAAACATTGCCATCGATGGCAACGAGAAGGAGAATCGGTTGCAATGAAACAGGCACTGGGAGTGTGTTTTACGAAAGTTACAAACGTTCGGTGAAAATTGCATAAAGCTAATTACCGGCTGAAATATATATTTCGGTATATTTTGTCGTGTAGGCCGCAGGGGTTTTGCGGTCTTTTTTCTTTGACCTGCCCTCTCCCATTCTTCTCGAGTAATTCCTGATGGCGAACCAGACGAAAAATGAACGAAACATAGCGAGGGTTCTCTCCAAATCTCTTTCAACAACGATCAAAACCGAAGATGTCCTGTCTCGTTCACCCTTCGTTCGTGTCCCTCGAATTTCGTCCGATGAAATCAAAGGAGATCGAGCGATTCACTGTAAACGCACAGTCTTCTTATTTTTGGACGATTTAATCGAATTATCTGTGCTCTAAAATAAAGTGGAAATTCAAATTCTAGTTCGGATCTATCAATCGTAGATAAGATATTGGAAGTCAAGGGTTAACTTTTAAAACAGAGACTTACTTGCTCGCAAATTTTTACTTATAAAGTTGTCTCAAAATTTAAGAACTGAAATATAATTATTAATACGACTGCCACGGTAGAAATAACTGTATCTAGTAAAGCGCGCTATAATATGGGTTCTATAAGACATTAAAAATAAATTTTTTTATGCAATACTTTCATTCTCTAAGTTAAATTATTACTATTTAGAATTATTCTATTATTTTCATTTCTTAACTGCTTAACGCATTGAAGGAAAGAAAATTGTAGTAAATATAATAAAACCGTAATTTTCTATAAACAATCATTAAAATTGAATTTTCGCCCGTTTTGTAAAATATTTGCAATAAACCTTAAATTTCATGAAGTGTCCAACATGTTAAAATATCATCGAATATAGTTTAATAATACAAACGATAAAGTTACTATAAAGATTCAAAAATTTATTTAATTATAAGAATTTATACGATTATTCTTTCATTTAAATAACTACATAAAATAAAGGATATTTCTAAAAGAAACTTGATTCTATGACTATCTTATTACGTTATTATTTCTAATTAAACCATTTCATTATCTCAATTTTACTTCATTTTGGTAATCAGATTGTATATTTCCAATGGTATATAAATTAAGAACGAAATTTAACAAGTTCAAAGAAATAGTTCATTACAGTATTATCTTCGCGACAAAAAAATATGAAGATTAAAAAAGTTAAGACTTTAGGGAGCCGAACTGTAATTTATATTTCGACAATACGAGTTACAATTAACCGGGGACCGGTGGTAAAATTAACGCGTTCGGGGTAGAACGTTTGCGACAGATAACAGCCAGTTCACACATATCTGTATTCTCGCCGTACATTTATTTTTCAAACGTATGAACTAATTCGGTAAACAGAAATGTGTGAACGCAGTTTCATTAATAATTTGGCAAAATTACCGAATTGGTTAAAAAACCGCATCGTGTGAACTGGGTGTAACTGTTGTGGCTGGTGGAGAATTAACCGCAAGGGAAAAAAAAGATCCTCCCTTCGAACCGTGCCAGTTATAATCTCAATGTTTCTAGCCGGTCGTGTCCATAAATAATTACCAGGGTTTCCCTTCTCCTAACCTGCGGCCACCCTAACGATCATGAAAGGGAGAAATTGACAACTTTCCTCTTGATAATCCTTGCATACTAGTTTCGTACAAGTTTCCCGTAAAATGCCGATTAAAGGACGACACGAAGGTGCCAATATCGCGGCTCATTAGGCACACTTTCACCCCACGGACCCTCTCCTTTGACGACTAATCACGTAAGGGTTTACCCGGGACACTTTTTCCTCCTGGCTCTGCGGCAGTCGTTGTCGAGCGTGCTCGATCTGATAGCCTAATGCACGGCTTCCTATACGGAAATGCTTCGCCACATTATTCTACGCTACTAACGTGTACCAGGCCACTCTTCATCCTTCACCCAACCGTCCTGCGAACACCGTTGTACTTTTGTCACGATACCTGTCCGGTTTCCCGCCCCTGCCACCGTGCAAGCTTTACCAATCTTCCCTGGCCACGACTGGAAGAATATTTGATCGAGCCGATCCAACACGCTAGAACGCGAACGTATTGATCGATCTTTATCCGTGTCCTTCGCGGTTGCTGCCGTCAAATCGCTTCCGACGAAGCGAGTCTCGGTCGAGATTGAGATAAGATGTCATCGAGGTAATGAATTTTTGAGTCGATCGACAAAATAACCGGGTAAAGTTTGCTGGATTCGTAGGATTTATGGGAAATTGAATTTGGAAAATTGTATTCCAGCGTTGTCTGAAGAACGAATGGGAGTAAATGCTCAAATTTATGATTTTTTTGTTACAAACAGGAATTTTAACGTTACAAATTCGTCGTCAAAGCTTAAAAAAACGAAATTCGGTTATTTCGTAGATATCAAACTATGCTATTTATTGATGCAGTTATTTTCTAATTAAAAATTTTAACAAGTAATTACACCATTTTAGTAATGAAAAGATTGAGACAAGAAAGATTCTTATACATAAGATTTGAAGAATTATAAAGAAGTGCAAAAAGGGAGTTTCAAACGACATAGTTTATTTCTCATACGTATTTTATTTATTTCTAATTTTCATTATATTTTTTAACATAGACTTTTGTATACCAATCTGTCTTTGAATGCTCGAATTCTAAGAGTTTGTTCTAAAATCATGAAATTCAATTTTGTAGAAAAAGTTGTTTAATAATCGATAGTTGCGCTTCAAAAACAACGATTATTGAAATTACTAAGGACAGAAAAGGATTGTATTGTATTTTCTGAATACTTATACTTGATATATCATTTAAATAGGGCGAAGCACTGTCACGCAATTTTAATCAGATTATATCTTCGTAGAAAGAAAAATATATATTCTTCGTGCATACATCGATTTTTTGCAGTGTACTGTGTTAGGATCCTGGTGAGAAACGTGGAGTCCGATTTGTTCAATAACAAATATATTTCGGGTGTTTCAAATATATACTCCGGACACACGTCGAACGACGCGGAAACACACAGTTACGGACAGACCGCTACCGCGATAGGGTTGAAAAAATAATACTATTACTCTAAAGATGCTAGTTCTTATATATTAAGCTTTTCTGAATTAATTTAACTGGTAATAATATCTCAGCTTTGAGGGGATTAAATTATCATTTAAAAAAGAAAAGGAATCAAAATAACTCTATTTTGAATTATAATATTGTTCTCAGTAAATAGTATAATTTTACTACATAGTTCTATGCTTCCAAATAATGTGTTTTCTTTTACAAATAGTTTAATTTTATTAAAGATATAGCTTTAAAAATATTTCACTCTTCTATCAAGCCAAAAATTTCATTAAACATCGATCAACGAGCATCCTTGCTCCGCCCTATCGAAATAACGATTACTAAACGAACTAGTCGTAGGGAGTCGTCTGTCGCGAGTTTCCTCCGTTTCCCAGTGCAACGGTGAAAATCGGTCCCAAAGCGAGAAGATGCGACCAGAAAAAAAAGGGGGGACGGGGGTGCAAGCGTAGGGGAACGAAAGGAGATCGTGTGAGAAAGAGAGGGACGAGCTTTCACAAAGCGATTCTTCGCACCCTATTTTCTCACGCGCGCGTCGAATCGAAAGCACGTCCGATATCTTACGGAGACTCGTTGACGTCGAGCGTACATCATCGGATCTGCTTATACCGACGACGATATTGACAGCCTTCGTTCGATGAAGCTTGCCCGGGGGGGATGATTGGGGTCGTCGATGACAGGGTACCGACGCCTGTGTACGGCCTCTACGTGTTGTGCCGTATTCGTGCTCGTGTCTCTCTATCTGTCTGCATCTCTGCCTCCGTCCGTTCGTCTATTTGTGCGCGAAATAAGGGGGAAACAAGGAAGAACCAGAGAGAAAGAAAAGGTGAGATGCGCGAGGACTCGGGTTAGTTTGTTATCAGATCCTGTGCTAGGACACGCGACTGAGTTGAACGATCTTATCGGTCGGATGGAAGGAATTTTTATGTCGTATAATGGACAACGGTCGTACACGACACGGAGACTACAACGCGATAGATTTGCGTCGCGTGGAACCAAGCTTTTGTACGTGTAACGAATAGAGCTTTGAAAATTCAAATATTCAAGTAATTTCGATAACTAAAATTCAAATAATTTAAGTTACGAAGATTATCTAAATTCTGCTGATATTCGAATGTTCGAGTATTTGAATTTTCATTATAAATTTAGTAGCGAATGATAGACCAAGAATTTGATAGCAACATAAATGCTTGGTATCCAGTTATTTATTTTTATGATTGCATTCTTAATTATATTTCTATCAAAATATTCGTACTTTTATAAATACTAATTATGATAAATACTAATTAAGACAATAAACATGATATCAAAGATGAAATGGAGCCAATTAACAGTTATTGTTAAAGTGTCTAATACACAAGAAAAATAATAAGACAAAAGAGGTGTACGATACAAATAAAAAGTCTAAAGCTCTCCAACAGTCGGATAATGAAGTCGACGATGAATTTACCCAGTCACGCTTACGAGGGGTCGCTTATCGTCTCGAAATCCCCGATAATTCTTTAGCAAGGGTGCCTATTTCTAATTTCTTCTTCGCCTCATTCTTATCAATTCGACAATCTACTTTGTAGTGGACATTACCAGCCGGTTCTCCACCCTATTCCCACTGACCACGATGGTTAGGGTAATGACGCGGTAATTTTCTAAACAGGAATTTCCTTTCTCCAACCCCTTATCTACCGGTCGGGCACGTGACCGGTCGTTAGCGTTCGCTTTCCTTCGCTTCCTTGCTATTCTTGATTACCGGTTTGCCCATTACTGATTCTTGATTCTTATATTAATCAGAAAGACGGAATGTTTATTTCAATTTTATAACGTGAAAATTAAAACACTTCCGTTGGCAATATTCAATTATAATTTAAACAAATCAACAGTAAAATTTGGCTATATTGTGATGATAAGAATGATTTGTCTTCTCTGATGTTTTCGAAGGTAATGAAGTGTTCATCTAAAATTGATTGCAGCAAACAAATAATTAATTTGTCGATGTGCAAGCACATCGTTTTTCCGATAATTACATATACTTAATATCTGTCTCGGTGGCAGAACGAAGTGGGTTAAAAACGATCACGAAGAGAACAAGAACCATCGTTTGCGTGAATTATAGATTTGTAGAAATTGTCTCCAGGTAGCTTATTTACAAATTTAATTATTGATACCAAATAAATGCTCTATCTTTATATACATTTCTATTCTTAAAGCACCAACAACGATTTACCATTTGCCCTTATAGATAAACGAAGAGAAAAATTAACTATTAAATAACGACTTTCTTTCTGTACCAGAAATAAATAATTCTTAATGAATTCTTTTAAATTCGTCTGTAAATATTGTTCAAAATTTACAACAGTTCTCTTTGAAAATACTTGACGTTACCAAAGATATTACAGATTAATTTCGTAATCGCTAGTGGCAATCCGTTTATTAAAAGTGTTCTAAAATTGAGTATCACTTTTACTGTTGTAATAATGTATAAGCATTGCACCATGTCAAGGTGGTGTTTTATAGAGCTGAATAGTTCACTTATTTTACACCTGAACACATGGTACCAAGATGAAACGTACAATATACTATCTAAAAACGGAAGAAAAGTGGTTTCTATTACTTCTTTTTTATAAATACCTTTAGTACTTCATTACAATCTCCTAAGAAATATCTGTTCGCAAAGGTATTACAAAAAGTATTTGATGATTAGCATGATCTATCTGCACCCAAAGTGCTTCTTCAGCTCATTGTTCCTCATCCAGGCTTATAAGGATTGTTTTTATTCGTCCAACGGTAATGTCCCTCCACTCAGTTGCAATCGACACGTTCATTTACCAGCTGCACCCCTTTCATGGAACGAGAAAATAAAATTGAAGCCACGGGAGTGGTCGGTTGGAGGTTCACCAAAATCTTGTGTGGAAACGGGCCGAGAGACTGTGGGCAATCTCCACGCACGGGACCGCGCGTGTTCGCATCTCCAGGACGGTGGTGGCTTGCGTTTCAATCCCACAAGATTGTGCATGCCTCGTAGGAAGTGCAACGTCAGGGGTGAGCGGTTAGGTAGACGGGGGTTGGGTTGGAAGGCGTGCGTGGGCGGCCGCGTGGTAAACAGGCGAGCAGGCGAGGGCCATTTAGCGAGAAGGCTAGACACGAGCGTCACGCGGCATTCCTGCACGTGTGTAAGTGAACGCGTGAAACGTGCAGCACGCGTGTGCGCTGATACGCGACCGAGCCCCGGTTTTCTCTTATTGTGAGGAATAAGCTGGCTGCAACAGAGGGAGGAGAAAGGGGGAGTGTAGTTGGAGAAAATTCGAGCCTTGAGGTAGTAGACACACCGGGAACGAATACGAGAGAGAAAGGAATTGAGCTTCATGAAAGGAAAGAGAACGCACCACATACGTCTCGCACAGATACTCGCGGACACGTGGAGGAGACGCGAGCGCCTGCCTACGTTCGGAGATAACGGCCCGTTGTCCCGCAGAGTATGCGACCACTTTCACGAGTAGCAGCAGAGAAACGCGAGAGCCTTGTAATTATTATGCTCTCGTAATCTATTCTACTTCCATCTAACCCCACCCTAACGCAATCGCTTCTTCCGGCATGTACTTCTTTCAATTCGCTGCCGGTTCCTGCCGGCTGTTTCGTTGTTTCGCAAGTCTCTTGATTCCCTTACCTGTCCTTCGTGGAAAACCGCTACGCTTTTTGGACTTCATGTGAAATTGTATGTGTGTATGATTGGTCTGGTTTCGTCATTTAATTTTCGTATAAAATTACGGCAAGCAAAGGATTGAAACGATTCGTCGTTAAGTTTCTCTGTACCGTTCTTCTTCATCTTTTCTCATTCCATGGAGAACGAATCGTATCTTCTGGATCGTTGACATCAGGTACCAGTTGGCGCTGCTGTTTTTCCCCTCGGGGATCGCAGTTCGTGTCTGAGAAAAGTCCTCTTTCGATTTTCCTCTCCTTTCGGACAGTTCAGCCGTCGAAAAGTTGCTGGCCGAAATGGGCAAGTACGAGTTCTTTGAGACAAAAGCCAGTAGAGAAGCCAGGAGCGACGAAGAAGGTGGTGGTAGGATCAGAGGGAATACGTCGAACATGGGAAAGGGTTGGGGGTGTGGCAGAAAATAGCGGCAAGAAATGGAAGAGCAGAAAGGGGACGGAAAGGAGAAGACGACAGCGAAGGGGTAGGAAGAGACGGTAGAATGTATCGTAGTAGTTCCATAGCCAGGACCCTCTAATGAAGAGAAGAAAACTTTAGTCTTTGACTTTCGGACCGCGGCCTTGCTGACGGCTATACCTACTCCTCGAAGGGAACGAAGGAATGGAAAAGAAGAAGATGTCGGTGATCTCTTCAGCCGCCGCGAGGCCCTTGGAATCCACAAAGGACGGCTCCTCTTGTTGGTGTTCTCTCCCGTGTCTGTACACAGTTGTTCTACACGCGCGTGCAGCAAAGACGTGCACGCACGGATGTAAAGGCAAGGAGTAACGATATACATATAGATAGCCCTGCGAGATCTCGAGGAATTCGCGCCAGCTCCTTAATTAAAAACTCAGTGCAAGACACAATGGAGTGGCAACTCTTTGGGTACCGTTACCGCTACCGCTGCTGCTACTACCACCACCGATGTTGACGGTGGCCTTCTGTAGGCAGGTGCCTACAATACCGACCAACCCTGCCAGCAGACTTATATTTTCTTTCTGAAGTAATTAGGGTGCTTCATTTCTGGCTAAACACTTATTGCATACTTACAAACGTGAAAAATTGTATTATTCAGTGAAATGACCACTGTCATGATTGAATTTATTTACTTTATTTGAAGTCTCTTGTGTATGGTTAAATCGTATATTATTTCAATACCAGCGTATCAATTATTGATATTGCACGTTGGATGCGGATACCTATCTTAGCTTGATAGATCTATTCGAAGATATCTTCACACGATAAGAAAAAAGTGCGTCACGCAGGTCCACGAGCAAGCGAATTCTTGGGAAGAAGGGTAATCCGGCTTATGGCGGTGCAGCCGGGAATGAAGCACCCTGCATCGAGTCAGCTTACCCCGTACGTGGTGGTTGTGCGCGTAAACGGCAGTCACTTAATTAAAAATTACTTAATTACGTTCTTGGCACTAATTAGTGGCGCTTGGCTCTCTCTCACCCGTGCGTCTCGACTACCTAGGCACCGCTACGACCTCCTCTTTCTCTTCCTCTCCCTCACTCTCTCACGATCCGCCCACACCACGGCCTCCTTCAACCCTCTCGCCCTTCTCGTCCGTTAGCTACCTCCTCCATCTCCTCTTACACCCTTCTTTGCTTCTACATTCCGTTCACAACCAGCCGGCAGCGAAATCTCTGTCTTGGTTTGCATTCTTCTTCTCTCTTTCGCCGCAGCACCACCCGCGACGCCCCGATCCGTCTCACCGCTCGCCAACAATCCGCACCGCGCTCTCTTCCCCTTTTCTTTTCCTGCTCGCCGGAAGTCAGACTAGCAACGAGTTACCCGAAGCGCCGTAAACTTCCGGTTAACGTTATTTCTCTTCTTATTCGCTTTTCTTCGGGATTTTCATGCACCGTCGATCCACCCTACCTCCCTTCCACCCCCTCCCTTCTGCCGTGTGGATCCAGCTTCCGTAGGGATTACTCCATTGTTGCCGTGTACATGACTACGGAGTCATCTTTGAAGCTCGAAAGCTATATACCTGCCAAGCGAATCGCCTTTTCTTCTTCATCTCCCGTACTAATAACTCGAAGGAATGGTGGAGGGAAAGGATGTGCATTGAACTTGATTCGTCAATACGCATCGAGTCTGATCAAGCACAATGTAGTAATAATTTGTTTCTTAAACTGATGGAGAAATTCGACAGTCGCACAAGTGTTCGCCGTGCAACACCTCTGTCACGCAATTTTCCCCGCGAACGATCGGAAAGAATAGGAATCTTGATCAGGCAGGCGAGGAAAAGAGCGAACGCACGTCAGCACCCTTGCGAAATGTCAGTGGCGTAACATAAGGGGTTCCTGCTGGCGTTGCAGCAGGCAGCCAGTCAGGCAGCAACGGCGGTGACATCGTTCCTTTTCGAATTTTTTGATAATGAACACAAGTACGAGAATCACGACGGGTATTGGCTGGGCGGCAGACAATGCAGTGGCCGCAGGGTTATCGCGGGAGGAACAACGAAGGAGGCGGGGGTTGGCTGACGGGATTTCGATGGGAGCGAGCCTCTGCGCGGGGAGAGAAAAGGAGGAGAAGCAGCAAGGAGAAGGGGGTGGCGCGGGGTGATGCCAGGGGACTTTACAGGGGATGTAAGCTTCACCACTGCAAGGCTAATCCGCGGCTATGAGCTGCTACTTGCAACATGAGTACGGTACATTCCCTGCCAAAGATTCTTTTTCCTACCACCCCCTGCCGCCTTCTCATCCTCATCATCTGAGGGTGTCTTCTTTCCGGTTCTTTCCGTTGGTCGAACGGAATGGTTCGTTGACCCCAGCAGCAGAGAAAGCGTCGAAAGACAACAGAAGATGTTGCTTCTTCGCCGTTCCTTTCTTGCTGGGGATGGATAAACCGAGGGATCACCGGTGACTTCGATAACGTCCAACCACGGAAGACGTTTAAACGTTTGCGCGATATACGA
Organism: Stelis phaeoptera; assembly: GCA_943735885.1. Taxonomy (NCBI): domain Eukaryota; kingdom Metazoa; phylum Arthropoda; class Insecta; order Hymenoptera; family Megachilidae; genus Stelis; species Stelis phaeoptera. Next base: position 2,566,782 of record OX030939.1, on the reverse strand, counting down.
CACGAGTAATTGAGGCGTTGGATGGAAGAAGGGCACATACGCCGAAATGCCGTTTCGAGATAATCGACTTCAAAGTATTCATAATTGAATAATTTAATAAGTATCAATGCTTTTAAGTCAAATTTTTGTAAGAATGTAGTTACATGTCTTTAAAATATAATAAGCATACAAGTCGAAACGATTTAAACGATTTACGGAAAAAGGGCACATAAGCCTATGTGCCCCTCTTCCATCCAACGCCTCAATTGTAACTTGCTGATGATTCGATAAAATAAGAGAACTGTATATCTCATTCTATTGCACGAGTGGTTTGGAAGATTAATTCGTACTGATGAACACGAGAGAAAAAGGTAGCCGGAGCAATCGACACTGTTGGCCTGATTACGTAAAGCCTCAGAGTCTCGTCATTCCGTGGGTATTTAATATCTCGAGGAAAATACTTGTGACGTTCTAAAGAATTTTATTGTCCGGGCCATATGAACCCGGTCCGAGAGGGCTCGTTATCCGTCTTCCCCATTGTTCGCCGAATGCATTCCGTGCCGGGCGCAAATTACTCCGAAACATCTGCCGATTGCCAACGTACAATATCAGGCCTTCTGTGCCTAAGAAATATCGGAAATAGTTGGCCGATCTGCGAAGGAAACACTTGGCAGTCTGCCTGGTTCCTACTCGGCGGCTTTACTCCCCTGGATGCATCGCCTACTTGTCGATGCATTACTTAACCGACAAGTGCAAGCAGACCTAGCTGAGACCCAGAAAATTCATCGTCCGTTGAATGGCGCCGTCTCTACGGCTCTGCTTTTTTCCCCGTGCATCATGATCGCCTTGATTGCCGACACAAAAGGGACGCGAGCCGTTCGCTACGGAATTAAAATGCGATATTGACCGCGCTCCCGGGCTAACTAAATATTGATCGTTCTCCTTTGTGATCTCTTTTGTTTCGTTTGCCTGTCGGGAGTAGTCCAACTGACACGAATATCTACTTTTCTTCCCTTAAGACGGGACTAGTGGAGTCATTAACGGGGGACCGCCTCGGTTTTCTCGCGACGTTGATTCTGCTCCTTGTACCTCTTCCCTTTTTCTCTCCTCCATTTCTCTTTCTCTTTTACCTTGTCGTTTAAACATACGCTGGTCTTTGAGGGTAATTGTTTTCGTAATTGTTGTCCGTAGAACGGTAGTCGCGCGCTTTTTCAGACTTCAGCTAGAAGAGGAAGTTCTAGAACCAAGGCTGAAGACTAGAGCGCCGTGGTAGTTCCGTCGCTGGGGACAAGAACCCGCGTTTCAAATGAATTAATTCTACCGTGAGACTGTTAAGACGAGTGTCGGCTCGCTTCATCTGCCGTCAGATGTGGTAATCATAAAATTCGGTGTTGTTTTCGTTTTGTGCGTACAACTGTTTCACGAAAAGGTAGGAACGTTGAATTTTCTCGTTATAGTATCTATGTTTGTATGGATATGTACACATTTCTCAAAAATGATATTCACAGTGCACACGCGATAAAATAAAGCATCGAATCTGTCAGAGGTTTACCATACTGTATACAAGCCACTAGAAAAATAAAATTCTCCTTTGTGCATGCTGTAATGGGGCGACCTGTTATAATTCTGTCGGAAGTTTGGAACAATCATATTCGAATATTTGATTAAAAAAACACACAATATAAATATGTGCGTGTTATACAATTTTTTTACAGTTTAAATTCTATTTTAGTAAATTTATTCTATTTTACTCGGTTCGTTCTGTACCATTTACCCCTATTTTATTGCTTTCTTTTTTTATTTATTATCTTTTTATATACAACGGCCAAAATAACTATAATCATTTTGATTTGAATAGTCTATTTATGTAACATAGGGCAGTCAAAGTCATTCGTAATATGTGAGTATTGATACGCCATTCTGATAAGGGGCATGGTTTCTTTTTAAATCACAATATTTTTATTATGGCCATTATATCTTTAGTGCATAGTGTTTTCTTTCTTTTATTTTTCTGAAAATTTCAGTTTTCATGTTTGTTCCACGTACATGTATATTCAGAATCATTTGGTCAAATGATTTCTAGTTTATTTTTTATATCACTAATTTGAAAAATAGCTTGAAAAGTCTAACTAACTTCTGTTACAAGACGATAGGAATTTTTGAGTTCCTGACCACTGTGTATAATCTAGAAATGTGAATTCATTGAACTCGCCTTAGCTAGATGAGGGTTAATGGTGGATTTTATATAACATATTTGGAAATAGAGTTTGATATCTTAATAATTTTTCTTCAAACATCAAAATTTAATGCAAATCCTCTTCATAATTTGTGACACTGCAATTCAGATATGACTCGGCAAAAAGCTCATCAGTTCACTAAAATGCCATGAAATTCCCTAAAATCCTCTTGAAAATATAACAACCCCGACGCAGCTTCGCCTCTGAGGAATCGAATTTGCGTGAGCCTGTCTCCCCATGCAAATAGTCAAAGGAATTTCTGCCGAATCCCGTAATCGCATACGGTAATCCATTATCCCGTGTGTCTCGAGCGGCAGTCGCGTTGCGTGGTCCAGCTATCGAGAATCATCTCTGCATGTGCGTTCGTAGGATTTTTGTCCAAAGGGAGGAAAATAAAGTAGTGTACGATCCCGCTTCAGTCGACGAGCGTATCTATCCCCGAGCACAGGTGCTCGCGAGCGCACGTCGTCGGCCAGGAGATATCGGGCACCCGTTTGCCCGTAGACTCTCGTCCCTGGGCTGCGCACGAAAAATGCGAAATGATAATGTAACCGGTATCTCGCCCTAATCGGCTTTGTATCCGCCGTGATGGCCAGCGAACCGGGAAGACTGCAAGCCAGCGGGGAGGATAGAGGTGGAATGGGGTGGTGGACGGATCCTGGGGGCAGCCGGGAGATGTGCAAGCCTTTTCCGGCGTCCATAGAGGATTTAATTTACAACCACCGGCGAAAAACGCGGAAAACAGTTTATCAAAAAAGTTACCGCGCAGGCTCGAATAGTAGGAAGAGCGAGAGAGGGATGGAGAAGAAGGGAGAAGGGAACAGTGGAGATGTTGGAGGAAGAGGGGGTGCGGGATAGAAAGAGGGTTCACGACGACAGAAATGAAATTGTCCGTGCATGGATTACCGTCGACTTCGTTATACCCTCGAATTAGTCTCTCCCTCCCTCCAAACCTCCGCCGACTACCCTCCTTGTCTCGGCTCTCTACATGTCCATTCTTCTACATCTATCTCGTGGCGCATCATTTATTCACCGCTTCTAAAACGGCACTTAAGTATTTTTTGATAAAACCTCTTAGCTCGTGCGAGTATTTATACCTCTGCCGTTTATTACGCCACGGCCTTTCTTTTTTTTTTTCGCCGACGGATTCTTTATATTATTGTCGGATCAACAGCTATTTAGTTTTAACACCATTCCTTTTCGGATCATTTTTCTTTTCCCGCACCTTCGTGCCATCGTATTATCTCGACGCGTATCTTCCAGAAATTAACTTCCATTGTTTTTGAAAACCCCATGGATTATCAAAGCAAAGGGAAGATTTGAATAGGGGAAACAGTCATGGCTGATCCCACACGCTAATATGTTTACGGCGTGGCTCGTTCGGCGTAACTTTAAATTTCCCGCTAATCCCACGGGGAATCGGTCTGATACCTTTCGTGTCGTTTCACGGCAAAGCGAATCGGGATTCGAAATCGACGTGGACCGAGCGTAAAATTACTGTTTCGGCCAACATTTACCCTGGCACTCGCGAGAGTAACGTTCGGCTGGACAGCGACTCTGAATTGATTTCGTTTGAAATCCCATCCCCTCGCGTTCCTCCTACCTCTTCTACACCCGTCGCTCGTTCTTCCCACCCCCGTCGCCCTTCCTCTCACGTTCTTTCTCCGAATCGTTGCTCACCACCACCGATTCTCTCTTCTCCCTCTCTCTCTCTCTCCTGTCTGTCCCTCTCTCCTAGTCCTCTATCTCGTTTTTCCTTCCTCTGTTCGTTTTTTTTTCGAATCCCGTACGAGCCTTCGTACGTACAGGATTTAGGCGAAATGCATTCCGATCTGCGCCATTTTCTATCGGTCACATCTGCGTGTCCAAACTCGAAATGAAAAAAGAAAAAGCAATGAAAAATAAAGAGAAACGGAGGGAGACTCATTAGCCATGGCAGCTCGACACGCAGAACGGAGAAAGTGATACGGCAATCAATAACGGACGACGGTAGTTTCCCGATGCGTGCCCCTTCGAAATTTCTGCAATTTTACCATTGATTGCGAAACGATGCGATGCGTACTCGCGACCATGAAATCGCGGGTGTGACACGAACCGCCACGTGTTCATAACGTTGTTTCTTCTGAACAGATCGAAATAACAATCGGGCCCTCAGATATGTCTCTATTGTTGATTAAATTTTTCTGAATTAAAAATTAATTCCATATTTCTGGGTTTCTCTGTTTTTCGATTCTATTAAATACAGTAGTGTTTTCGTTCTTGAAGATCGTCGATTTAGTCAATAATTCTTTTATTTCCTCTGGGAAGAAACACATGGGCAGATCGGTTCGAACAGCACTAACATTTTGAAAGATTTTTCCTTGCAAGATGTACTTTGTTTATAAAAACTTGTCAAATTTTTAGTACATGTTAAGTGATACTACGCAATATATTGCATTGAAGTATGTCTATTGACTAAACTTAGAGGTTTAAGTTACAGAATTTAACCGGCTAATCCCCTTTTAGAATTCTAAAATATACTACTTTAAATACAGAAATCAAGGATTGAGAAACGTATTATTACTTTCTAGCCCTTTAAATCCTTTGGAACTATTCTAAAATGCCCCACCACTTGTATTACAGGATGGACTAAATACCATAAAATAGTCTAAACAACCAATTGTGTTGTTTTTAATTTTTGTAAATCTCTATGATTGCAATATACTGTCCTTGTTATGTACCTTATTGCTTAATCGTTAAGCTACAATACATTCCTGTTTTAATGCCTTTATTTTCACTCGAATATTGTTTTATAGAACTTCGATAGTCAGTAACTGGTTTTCTCGTACTTTTTACTTGAAATAACCTTAATCAAATTATTCAATGGCTGTTAAATCAAATTTTGGAATTATTGAACGATAATTTATGATATAAAATCATTGATGAATCCTGGAAAAAGAAAACTAAAAAAAGTAAAATCGTGACTTTCTACTCTGTATAACAGAGCAGCACTTACTTGGATTTACTTACTCCGTTCGTCTCTGCCGTCCAGCGAGTTCATTCTACCTGAATTACTTTACATTTAACACGAATCCATTAACCACGCGTAAAAAGCTTCACGAGAAAGATGAGAGCCATCGATGGTCGATATATCGTAAACTATTACGGCGCGTAATATGATACATCAAAAGAACGAATTGCAAAATAATAGAGCATTGCGATTAGTTTAAAATTCAAAGAATCATTGTTCCTTACGCGGAACAAAAGGATCAACGAACGCGAATGACTGGATGATACGGAACAGGAGAAAAATAAATCAACGCTCGTGAACAAATGCGATGAAATGAAAGGGCTAGCTTTAGAAATAGAGAAAAAGAAAGAGAAAAAAAACATAGAAAGATTTGCAGGAAATTCAGCAATGACCGATCCCAAACCGATAATATCCGTCATCCACTCGAAGACGAGAGGGGTAGAGGGTGTCACTGGTCTCGGCGCCACGTCATTCGATATTTTTGTCAGTAAAACGATATCAGGCAAATTGCATCTGTCCTTTACATCGTGGCTCGGAGCCAGATCAAACAGTATTCGTCCGTGGATGTTACTCTTCCCTCCATGTTCCCAGGCTGCACTTTCTCGTTCGTGTTCGGCAGCCGGGCGTCGATCGAGTGCCTTTAGATCAGCTAGAAAGGGCGTGCAATAAATTTTAGAGATGCTCGGAAATCAATTTTATCGGATAATCTATTTCAAAGCGACACCGTGCACCGTTGCAGTCAACAGTCCGTGTTTTTACGCCCATCGAACAGATCGTCCGTCGAGAGACGGACTGCACTTACCAGCCAACATCGAAGGCGCAGAAAACTTTCGTTGAAAGCTGCTGCAAATTTGTTCGGTGGACAGAGGGGGGGAGTGGGAGGAAATGCCGAGCCGAGAGAGTCTAATGTACTTTTAATTTGGCGCTACTCCAAAAGATCTGATTCGAACGAACTCAGAACCCACGAGGATCGTGGGCAATGGCCGGCGAAACGGGACTCTTATTGGCGTCGTATGTAAATCGCCCATATGCCGAGTCAACTCTTGAGCACGCCAGAAGCATGCGGGCAAACGAAGTACGCAAAGCACGGCTATCTTACGACATGGTATACGGGCGACAAGTAGGCCGGTGTCGTTAAAGGAGTAGCAACCTCGGTACGTGTCTACAAAGAAAAATCGAGGTGACCGCTTTCGTTTCGTGATCGACAGTCTTGTCTTAAAACACAGATCACCAACCGTGGGAGAACTGACAGACACGTCTGCGAATTCATTGAGCGTGAACAATAATTACGCGACACGTGTTTAGATGTGATTTTATAATTTGAAATTCTTAACCTTTCAAAGATGGAAAAGCTCAAAAGTAGTCGCTCAATGGAACCGATGCAGTCGATAATTATTAAAATTTTTCGTTGCTACCCTACGTGTAAATTTAGCGACTATAAAGTATACTTACTCAATTTCTGATACTTTATTTTTAACGCACACAACAGCGGCCATATACTTACGTACACTTAACAAAATGAAACTTTATTTGATCCGTATTCGAACATTTCACATTTGCACAAAAATAAATTGTATTTTTTATAAGTATATAATATACATAATTAAAAGACATAATACTTTCGGTTAATGCATAATAATTACGAAATTATATACGCTTTTTAATTTAAACATCAACTTTTCCGCGGACACATATTTACGTACATAATAAAATATCCATATTTTTACAGTTTTTCATTACGTATAGTTATAAAATATTAATATTGAGTAGATAAACCTCTACATCTAAGAACTGTTGCACAGCATCTACTAACAGGTATGAACTTTCACGCTTCTTTTATTGTGGCGTATAATTCTTGAGTATTTTTTGACTTCTTGTTTCTTACATGCTTATCCACATCAATCCACAGCATTTCTCTTGGATTATCATTACATTGATATTATGTTCACTTAAAAATGTCTAAACAACCCGTGTAGTATGCTTCGGATCATTATCTGCTTGATAGATCCAATTTTCCGGCATACATTCTTCAACAAATGGAAGTAATATATTTTTCACGATATCTAAATATACGAATCTGTTCATGATACCAGTTATTCGATGAATTGGACCTGTACCGTTTACAGTCATGGAACCCCAAACGGGCACCGACCCACCACCACCTTTCACTGTGGTGGTAACCTCAAGAAAAACCTAACGCTGATTAATATATCAGCGTAAGTAAGCGATTCTTTGGAAAAACCTGTAGACAATTGCTGGAGGTGTTTCAAAGAAATACACAAAGATTCTAAGTTCAAATGTATCGAAAACCTTAAGATATTTAGAGCAACGAAACTTTATATGTACTTTCTTAGTTGACAGCCATTTGAATCTTAATAGTTGATGACAGAATATTTCAATTATTGTATTATTGTAGCATACGAAAACAAAATTTTCGTAGAATGAACACTCAAGAACGAAGAATCATTTGCAAAACCAATTAGTTGAAGCTATTGTAAGCGTGAAATCCATTATCGATTTTATACCTCGAAACAATCCTCGTTGAATGTTCTTTTCATTGCGGAGGAAACAAGGGCCTCGCGTATACCTGAACCCGACAGAATGGTATCGTTTAAGACCCATAAACGTAAGCCGGTCGAATATTTACGGTAGTTTCTACAGCCTCGGTGGTCGACAGTTGTCTAACAAATCCTATTTACTGTTACCCAACGGTCTATGTGCACTAGAGATGCGGGGAGGGTGCCCATCACCCCTAGCTAACCTACTGCCCTACTGCCATGAGTCTCACCCCTGAAAGAGTCTGCTGTATCTCCTTCTCTCTTTTTCTTTCAGGTCCTTTCACACGTTCTCCATCCCCTTTCGTGTCGCTCTTTCCGTAGACGAGCTCTTGCTTTTTTTCTTCCACTCCCCATTTCCCCACCCCCTCGTGTGTTACATCGTCATCTTTTATCACGTGCGTAACGGTCCTCCGTAGATCGGATCAAGCGATCATCTGACGACACTCGTCGCTTTTTCTGTGGGACAAACAAAGGGCGGCTGTGTTTTCCAAGATTTCTCATGCCACGGAAAACCATCCCTACGATTAAGTCCTTTTCGAAGCATCCCTCCAATTTCTCTGGTAATTGTTTCGAATACGATGTATCGATCGATACTTCTTCAGAAGTGCGGTTTTAACTAATTTGTTAGCTGCCGATTCGTTGAACTATGGCCTTTGTTTATTGGGAATAAACGAAACATTTGAATCTATCAAACGGACAGTGAGTATCGAAACTAAACAAATTTCAATCGAACCGTTTCTTTAGTAACGTTACAAAAAGTGTTGTATTTTATAGAATTTCTATCTTCGTAACACTGAATCGTGTACATAAATTAATCCCATGAGAAAGATAAAAATGATGGCAATTAATTGATTCGTTTGATTGCTCGAACGGTTTAAGAAGAAAACAAGGAAGAAGAAATCGTTGAAATTCCCTTGTAAAACACAACCAAGACCTGCACTTCCATTCTGTCTTGCAGCTCTTTCAGGCTACGAGCCGTACTCGTAATGTGGTTTAGCGTGGCATGACAGGAGGTAAACTTGACGACAAAGAATTATTGATTTTTTCTAAGCGGGTTGAACGAGTTGCTGGGCGGCTGAGCGGTCCCGGTAGGGTATTCGACAAAGGATGTTTTCCGAGTCCCTAACCTAGGTAACCCTTCTCCTACGCTTCTGTCGCGTGTATACGTGTTTCCGTGTGCTACCCGGACTCCGTGGGTGTACTTGCCTCTATGTCGACGTGTATGCCACCGGTTCGTCTCTCTAGCTCTCTTTTTCCCTCCTTCTCTCCCTTACGCTTGTCCTCTTTCCCCTCTTTTTTTCGTCTCTGGTTGCCGTACGCGGTGTGTACTCAGTCGATGCACCGAGGACTTAACTGCCTCATTGTCGTCCCAGCAGGCATTGGAGCTTCGGGACAGATGTGCAAAATTTAAGGTTAGAATACCAGGGAAATCGTCGGTAACGTCGAGATCCCGACTTTCGTTCATGCAGCCTCTTTCATAGTTTTCGACGTAACGGTCCCCCATGTCCCGCGAATGAATTGGAGGGGAAGTCGATGACCGACACGGTTCTCCTCAGATTGGATTGGTAAATACGAGTGGCGACAGAATTCGTCAGCCGACTACGTTGTGTGAAAGCAGAAAATTTATTGCTTACGATTCAAAAGATGGATTTGGTCATGATATTTTATCTTGTTTCTTGTTATCTTCTATCGTACCCAATTTCTTTTGCTTGGTACGTCACATAGACCAACTGATTCTTTAGTAATTCACAGTTTCATAAATCAGTATTATCTAAAATATAGCTGGATACATATGCATGAAAACTTGTTGTCAAAGATTTCAGTTAACCTGAATCTTAAATTTATCCGTCTGAATGCATTTTACAATTAATATTTATGATCAGACGAGCAGCGTTTCAGTCTGTTTAAAAAGGTCAAAGACCCGTGGCTCGAGTTTCCGCCAGGATTGGACCGGCATTCTATGGTCAAGTAAGACGCTCAAGAATGCATCGTAGCGTAACCTGATAATTGAACCATTAAAAATCCGTTCGATCCAACGGGTATCCTTTAATCAAAGAATACGTTTAAAGCGAAGTGATCGAGGGTCCCCCTGCACGTCTGACGTCCCCCTCTGGCCGAACGGTTCGGGGCCAACGTTGTAGCAGCCTCCGGTTGCCGTTAAAAAGTGCATCCACGTTAGAGCTCGGTCTTTTTGGAGCATCGTACACCCAAATAGTCTAGTCCAGCTTTCGCACCTTATGCACACAAGGCTGCACATGCATAGTGCAACACGGCCGGTGCATCGGGTGACGGCTCGACCGCCAGGAAAAAATCGATCAAATAAAAAAATGCTTGACCGATGTCGACGTGTGACGAGGACGCGAATCGCGGCCGATAAAGGTGGCAGAGGTGGAGGAGGACGAGAATGCCGGCGGGGTTGAAGGAGAGGTGGAAGGAGGACGGGGGCTTAGTACAGTAGCAGAAGGAGGGATAGTCCGGGACCATTGAAGAGTGAAACCGCTCAAAGCAGCTGCCCCCGCCCCCTCTCTCGTCCAACCTTTCACCCTCCACCTCGTCCCTGATCCTCGCCCGCTTCGGCCTGTGTGCCCACCGACCCCAGAACCTCCGACTCTCTTACTCCTCGTACCTTTGAAAACCACCACTCTCTGCTTGGACGTATCATGCAGCCTTGCACCACCTCCCACTCGCTCTCTTTTTCTCCTTCTCGCTCGCGCATCCGTTTCATTTGCTCGCAAACCTTAAGGGAACCGAAAAACCCCACGATAAGAGGCCTCCTCCATGTGGCTGCGCTTTGCAAGAAACCGGGTTATGTTCCTCCGATTGATCCTTCGTTCGTGTTTTCCGACCCGCTTCGATACTCGTTTTTCAGGGTCGATGCGCGGCTACTTGGACCCCGATTACGGGTGCCATGGAATTCTCCTGAATGAAGCAAGTCGTCTGGATTCAGACCTGCATGATCGCATTGCGCTTTTACCTATTGATATTGCCGATCCGCTTCAATTGATTCTTCCTTTGCCCGCCGCGCCGTGCATGTACATACGCAAAGAAGCTCGACGAACGAAAGACCCATCTATGCGAATCGCTCGGAACAACGCGTTTTCGAACAGACAACCTTTGCCATAATCGAGACCGCCGCACCGATGCATATACTGCATGCACGTATTTATGAAAGGTTACCAAAAGCCAGCGCGCCAAAAGCATACGATATCTCGATGAATAGAGCTGACAAATCTTTTCTCTCGCTTTCGACTCTAATGCTCTTTGCATAATAAATTCAAGTCGGCCGATTTGCATTAGGCGAGCGTGTGCCACCACGGTCTACGAAATTATCCGTCCTATCTGTCTGTCGACGACACGATGCTCTCCGAACCGCATGGCCAAGAGAATGAAAACGAGTTAGAAGAAAAAGAGATAGGATCAATGAAGAGGGAACGAAGGGGGCACGGGGGTCTAAGGCAACCAGATGTAGAGAAAAAAAAAGGGAAGAGAGAACAAGGAGAGGTAAGGGGAGCATCGAAAAGCATGGGGTACACACGAAGAGTGTGTATTGTAAGATCGGCGCGTGCGGCACGCGGAACCTTCGTTCGCTAAGTCTATGCCCTGTGCCGTATAGAACCCCCGTATTCAGACCAGGCCCCCTTCGCCCTTCTGCCTTTTCGTGCCGCCGTTCCTCGAGTTCCCTTTTTCATGAAGGGCGAGGGCCCAGGAGCTCATTGTCGGGGGCACATCTGCTGCGCGATCGCCGAACGATTGTCTTGCAAGCTTAGGAAACTTGCTCGTCGGGAAAAAAAGGTAGCTTAGCAGCCGTGGAGACATGGACACGCGTGTCCCTTTTCGAAGGGATGGTCAGAGGGACGGGTGTTTTCGAAGCGACGACATAATTTTTGTAACATACCGATCTGTATGTTAATAACCTGAATCTTATTTTTATTAAGGGGGAATTCAAGTTTTCTATTGAATTTGGTTCTCATTGTTGGGTATGATTTTTGGCTAGAAGAATTAATTTAAAAAATGATGTGTTACACTTATGATGGTATAGTATATAATTTGGCTGTGTTATTATTAAAATACTTACAATTAGTATAGCATTCGTTTAGTCATGTTTCTTCTAACTTACACTTGCTACGATTGAAGGGAAAACGCAGTTGTAAAGTTCCAAAATAGTTTTCTTAAATTTTATAAAAGGTTTAAAGTTATTTTCCACATATTTATTAACCAAAGCTTTGTCCTTAATTATGCTGTAATCACGGAAGCTTGATTACTTTACTGCTCAACTTTATTAACAAATTTGACATAGACATTAGAAATGTAATATGCATGGCGTATCTTCCTCGTTTCAATATAAACGTAATGCTACAGTTAGAAATAAAGATATCTTAATAAATTCTGAGCAACGACAAATTAATACGCATTATCTTGCTAATTTCTTTACTTCAGTAAAGCATTGCAAACGGCTTAGTTTTACGGTCGTTATATATACATAAATCTGAAAGCGAGGTGTACGCGGTTGGTCGTGGCGCTCCTCAGAGTTTTCCAATGTTCTGAAAGATACTCCAATTACGGTTACCCCGTAATTTAAACGCGAGACGGGCAACCCGTTGAGAAAACGATCTAACCTCGCATATCCGTTCGTTCTCTATTGCCCATAGACGTTTCTGCGGAAAAATTCATCGTTCACGAGCCATGACTCGTCACCCTTTCCGAAAGGCGGCACCGGATATTACACCGCCCCCCCCCCCCTTCCCCCTAGCACCCTTCAGTGAGCCCAACAAACCGCTTGGCTGGTCACGATCAACAACACCACCGTCAACGTTGACTCTTCAGCCCGCTCGGAAATACCGGGCGCGCGCGCGGTACGCGCATCATGCTTGGCTGAGTGGCCGTGACGGAACAGAATGAAGTAATCACTTGTTAACTTGTATTTTAATTACTTGATTTTCCGGGCTGCAGTCGCGGCCGTCGGTTGCGTCAACACCAACAGAGAGAACCGCGGGCACGACGACGACGGCGACGAAGTTGGGACAAGCGTCGTCGCGTTTGCCGCTGCAAGTCTGAGTGCAGATGGCGTTAAAGTGTTAATTACTAATTAAGAAGGGTGCACAGGGTGCAGCATCAAGACCCTGCGCGACACCTTTTTGAACGCGCCCTCTGAATGGACGCTTACGCCCTGACGGGCAAACGCGTGTACTCACCCATCCATCCGCGCTCATGAGCCACGCAAGTACGCACACACAGACACGCGTACACGTGTACGGGTGCGTTCACACACACACTCGCAGACACGTTTATCGGAGCCGCGATCCACCTAGAAAGAGGACGCACGTCTATGCGACAGTCTGCCCGCGTTCCACACCGACGAGATACGACGAAAAGCAAGAGGGACGTGAGACGAGCGGAATCGAGCGCGCAAACACGTAAACGTCAACACACGCGCGACGGGGCCATCGTTACAAGCGCGCAGACGCTTAATGTTCTCTCGTTATATGCACTTTCACGCCTCGTGCCCGTTACCCGTGAGGATAAAGTAGAGCGTGGCACGACGTTCCTCTCGAATTCTTTGCGAGCTTCTTCTTCCGCACCCTCACCGTGGCCGAGACGGATTTTCCAGCTGGCTGTGACGCTATCACCCAGGGCGCACAAAGCGGTTACGCGTGAATTTATCTCCGCTGATGGTGGCTGAATACGCCTGTTAAACGTCGCCCGCGATGTTTCTCTGTTAATTGTGCTGAACACACCGGTATTCTGTAAATGGACCCGTTTCTGCCCGCTGATAATTATAAGGTGAAAGGAGGCTGTCGTGGTAATAAGGAAACGCCCGGTTAATGTTGTCACCTTTCCTTGCGCTACCAGTTAAATGTCCTTTGTAAACGTTTCCGTGGCCGAGACTCCAGATGCATAGTTTAGAAGCCGACAAAAGGAACGAGCAAACAAGTATCAAGCAAATGAAATTCATTGCTTCTGTGGTTGCTTAAGTCGCAAGGTTTAAAGATGTCCGTTGATGAACAGTTTTTGCATTCCTTCCGTTTGAAAATATTCTCTCCGCGAGGGGCGTTAAATTAGCAAGATTCAAAAGGCGAACATTAATCGCTTCAGGTAAACTAAATTACCTTTCAAAGAAGCGGCCAAACAAATCAGATGCAGGTCATTTAAAATCACTGTATAATAATCATGTTTAGTGTCATTTTTATCGTAGGAATTTCATTGAGAGTAATTTCTTATGTTCGCGCATTCTAAAATCAATTTTTTATTTATCTTCAATGGATTCGTTCGGTTTTCTTTAATACCTTATAAATAATTTCATCGCTAAAAATCAGTTTATTTATAACTGATCACTCCGCTTCCATTAAAGATATTTAATTTTTCATACTGTTATTTATAAGGCAACCAAAATGGCATTTAAATTGTTTGACCTTTGGACTGAGATATACGATTTATATTTAATTTTAAATTCTTTCCCATTTTCATTATCCGAAGTTGGAGCTGTCTATTCTTTAATATATCACAATTTTAATGTTATTTAAATCTAAATTAACAGGAAACACTTGACGCATTAACGATCCCACAGGTCAACGCGAAACATTCAACGGCGGCGAAATTTCTGGCAATAAATATAAAAAAACATACCTGAATTTTACGCAGTAGGTAGCTCAGAAGATAGAGGAAAGTGCGTACATGACAACGCAATTTGTTGCAACGCGATATCTTAATTAGTTCCTGAGATATAGGGCTTCAAAGTTTGTATAGCGGCCGGCGCGTACGAGGGTAATTATGAATGGGCGCGACCGTAGACATTTTTCTAGGAAATGCGTACTACGCATTACTAGGAATAGTAAAGGGTTAGACGTAAACAATGACCACGTGACCGCTACGCTAGACACTCGCTGTCTGGGTCCAAGCGTGCGGCGGCAGCGAATTTCTACAAAAATTACGTTTGTCTTCACACGACGATATCTCAGGAACGGATAAAGATATCGACGTAAATCAAAAACTGAATTAAAGTGGAAGGTTTCTACTTTCTTACGAATCTAACTTTATATCGAAATTCGAAACAGGACTTTGTTGGCAGCCCTGTGAACTTTTAGTAATTTTAATACGCGTTTCTTATGCAGTTTAACGTAGTTTCTGACTTTCAACTGCTTCTAACAATAGAATATTATCATAAATATCTATCACACGCATTATTAACGTGATACTGTACAAGATGCAAAAGGTTTCGTTCCGATTGGTCCATCCATCTTGGAGTAATCGATGACCATACACAACGCGGACGAAATCGTACGCTTTTTTGCAATAAAAAAGGGGCAAGCGGTGATGAAATGCAAAATTTTTTTTTACGGGACCAACTGGGAGTCATACCCTACAAGATGCAAAAGGTTTGGTTCCGATTGGTCCATCCATCTTGGCGTAATCGGCGAACATACATTAAAAAAAAAAAAAAATTAACATACATGTCGAATTGAGTAACCCCTCCTTTTCGAAGTCGGTTAAAAATATCCAGTAACACAGATTAAAAAAAAGAAGAATTCAAAAATTGAAGAAAGTTCTAACAATAAGTATCATTAACATTGATTGTATTAGAATGTTTAATATTGTTAATGTTATTAGCACGATAGGTGTCACAATGAAAATTGCTATATACTGTAAGGCACGTTGCAATTGCAATTAAAAATTAATTAGAAATTTCTTCAAATACAAATGAAAAGTCTGTAATTTCATTTTTTGGACTATTTAAGTTGTCTCTATTGTTGCTCTATTGTTGCTAGTATATCATGCTCTTGTTTCTTAATACTTATCACAGGGCTTTTTTCCAATACAATATATTTTTATAAATTTTATTGCACTTATACCATTTTCAAATGTTTCAATTACATGGTATTTTGTGTCGACACTTAGAACTACAAGTTTCCATTTAATTGTCATTTATCAAACAATACTAAAATACATTCATATTTGAAACAGAAGAAATAATTCGTAACTGAAAGATATAACTAGAAGACTTCATTTTTTCAAATTAAATTTACTATTTTCGTAACCACAACAACGATTATACCTTCCTAAAAGTTTCAATTCATTTTCTTTGAGTTATCTTATAAATTAAATTCGAGGTATGAGCTCGCTCCCTGGTAGCCAGTGCATTAATTATTAAAATACACGAAAAATTCAATGGATAAACTTTCATAAATATCGAACTCCTTTTTATCTAAAATTCAATACGAAGGCAATTATTTTGATCAATGGGTAGCAAATACTTTTACTATTGGATACGTTTCGGCCATTGGGAGATCCCATCCGATAAATCGATGTATAATAATTTCAAAAGATCAACGTCAAACATTACCCTAGGGGAATACGTTTAAGCGATGCAGAAGTTTGTTAGGTCCCTGAACAGGCGCAGCTGTGTTTCGTACAGGGCGAATGGGGGGACAAAAGTTTCAAGGTGATCGACGCCAGAGCCAACACTTTGCGAATCTTGGCGGATTGTCGGTTCCTTAAGCGTCTTCTCCCCTTCGAGGGAGTCGTCCGTGGGAAAGTTCTGCCAAGAAAGCCGGCCGAGGGGTTGAAAGACTTTAAGGGTCAGCTCCGGTCTTGGGGAACCGAGGTGTTCAGAATTGTCGAAGGTCGGTCGCTCGGCTTGGCATAACCGTTAAAAGGGAGCCGGCTGGTTGGCTTAAGAAGCACGATTCAGGATCTTTGAATGGAAACGGAGGAAGGGGAGAGTGTAAATCGAGAAGACACGAGTAGTCGTTACGCCCCGAGTCACTTTACAGTTTAGAAACGCACGCGATTCCTCGCCGAGTCAGAATTGCAAATAAGTTTCCCTTGGTGTACCAAGAAGAGTCATCCGCGACGGGACGAAGGAAGTTGCGGCAAAAAACGAAGGCAAACAATGTGTATCTTCGGGAAGATACGCTTGCATCGTGGGGACGTTACGATGACGATTGGAGCTTGCAAAGAACGTGCAAACGGGTCTTTTTTTTTCGCGAATCGACAGGGTGGCTACAGAATGGTGTAAATTAAAAAACAAGCAAAAAACACAACCAAGCACTGGAGTTTCCCCTTTTAATTGGTACTCTCGGTTGTACCGCGTGCGAGCCGTTACAAAAGCGACGCGTCGAAACAGCAACTCACAACGATGAAGATCAGATATGAAGAAGGCGTCACGGCAACAACCATCATTGCCATTAAACGCTTCAATACGCGGCACCTCTAAAGCTCACATTGTTGCTTCACCTGCGCCATAATACGCACCGCAGTTACGAAAAAAGGTGTTCAGAAATTTACGGATGTCGCTCGTTGCTAAGTACTTGACAACTCCCTTTGTGCCCGAGAAGCATGCTGGAAAGGATTGAACACGACTCAAGAATTCCTTGAACAGCGGAAACGTTCTATTCAGACACACGGTTGAAACAAATGAAAAGAAATATTATAATTGAAAGGATATTAAGATTTTAACGCTTCCGTATGTGTTTGTAACAACGTTTGAGTGTATGTTGAATCGATGATCAAACGAGCTTCTCCGAGGATAAGTAAGTCGTGGGAAAGGAAGATACTTTTAGAACGATATATTTCTTTCCCCATGCTCTGAAAAGCATATTTCTGACACAGCTAAAGATCGCGAAAAACGCGAGGTAACGATTTCCGTTCGTTCCGAGTGTTAATTATTCCCTCTTCGAAGACACTCCATAAGTTCGTCTTCTTTCTAACCATCACCTTTTCTCTCTGTTTGTCTTTTTCTTTTTTTTTTTCGGTGGCAAAGGCAGCTCGTAATTAGATGCTAATAATCAGCACCCTCCAGAAGGATCACGCTCTTTTCCTCTTGCTCTGCTCCGGTCTCTGTTGCTTTCTCTCTCTCTCTTGACGTCGCCCCGTTGCAACGGGGCGCAAGAAAACCCAAGCCCCTGAAGAGCTTATTATTATCCTAATTATACAATACTATAATGAATGACTTCGCGGCTCACCCTCTAGCCCCTTACTCTCACTATCTTCCTCTCGGTGGCACGCTCCTTCTCTGTCTTTCTCTTTCTATCTTCCTCGATTTCTCCCTCTCGCTCCTTTTCCTTTCTTCTCGCTCACGGTTGCTCTTCTCCTCTGCACTTGGTGGTCGAAGAGTGGCAATTCTAGCACTCGGGCTTTTTGTCAAACCGACTACGGAACTAGTGCCGTCTCCCTCGCGCCCTTACACCCCTATTATGCGACCAGCCACATCTCTCGTCCCGTTTTCTCTCTGTCTCCTGGTGTCTGTTTTAATTAGGCACTTCGCGGATATATATATACGTATCTACCGTACGGTATTACGTAGCTACATAACGCAGCCGAGACCTAGCCCGATCTGCCTACCGTATTCCACCTATACTCGGCGATCCGACGAGCTTGAATGCGGTTGATGGGTGGTTGAGTAAGGATTATAGGCGCAGGTGACACATACACGTTACCTCCGGAGAGGTTGAAGTCGGGGGTGGCTCGGCCCCGATGGGTTGGTGCTGGTGACGGTTCAAGGAGACGTTAAAATAGAGAGACGAAGAGAGAAAGAGCGCCGTGCGAAAGGGAGATCAGCCACGAAGGGAGAAAGTGAACGCAGATACGTGAGAGGGCATCCAGGGTGAGAGCGAGTGAGAAAGGGCCGCGGAACACGATTCTGCAGAGACACACACCTCTTTCAATTCTCCTCTCGTGTGTACAAGCTTCTCTGACTGACTGCTGATAAGAGCACGCGAAATTGTCTTAATTGGTGAGAGAGCCAATCTGGGAGTGATCGAATGAGAAGAGCCTCTCGCGTCTCCGCCAACTGACTCCTCCTCTCGCCCTTTCTTCTGGTAGCCAGCTATAGATCGGGCCGCGACGCATGAAAGATCCCATTGTTTTCTTCCGTTGGCTGGAGTGCATTCGATCAACGAGTACTACCAATCATCCTGTTTCCGTGATTCTCGATCTTGTTCGTTATTTAAAGTGTCATCGGTTCATAGAGCTACCAGTCTTATCCACCATTATAGAAATAACGTCAAATGTGCGCCATTGTCGATCTTGTTAATACTATCGATTTAACAATATTTTCAATGTTCTCTCAAAATAACAATACAAAAATCGAAGAACAATTTTAACAACCGAGGCATTAAATATCGCGGTTAAGATTAATCTCAAAGATCGAGAACAGACTAATTGTCGTCAAAAGGATGAGGTTCGAAAAGGGAGATGAAAAGTCTTTCTTAACAGAATATTCCTGTCGTGTTTACGACGTGGCTAAGCTCGCTCGTAAACGACGACAACGAATACGGAAATGTTCGTCGATCTTCTGTTTCACGAGCGGTAAGCGAGTCCGCCAGGCGGAAGCAATCTTAAAAATTGCTCCCAACGGCACCGAACGAGACCAAGATCTGAAGCTTGAACTGGTTGCCTCGCGTTGTCGAGTATTCAGGGACCTCGAGTTATACAAGCCGCAGTAGCACTACCGACTCGTTGGTTTCCCGCTGAACCGTACTTCTTTGCATCCCCTCGGGATCCAAAGTGCAAGATCAACCTGACTGCCATTCTCGCTGCCATTCTGGCTTGCTACTCTAGGATACTTCCCACCAATGGGGGCTGACTTCTGTGTGCATTTAAGGGTGAGGAGGATAGGGACCCGGAAAGAAGAAAAATCGAGGAAAGAATGGAAAAATATTCGAGCAAGTAGCAGTCTCCTCTCTTACACGTTCTCAGCCCTCGCGGCTGTCGCGCCAAGTCATTCTTGCGTTTCTCTCGATCGGTTTCTATGTTTGTGATTTGGAACAATAAGTACACCAGAACGTTTCTTTTTCTCCTCGTCATTTTTCTACATCTTTATTCTCGTGTTTCACGTCTTCGATCTCGGATTGATATTCTTTTTCCTTAAATAAGATAATGACTTAATCCTCTATAATCTGAATTTGTTACGTTTTCAAGCCGGTATCTTTAGAGATACCAATGCTTCTAAATCATAACAGGGCTGTAACACACAATCCTTGTGTTATTATGTAATGAAAAAGCTGAGGAATAAAGTTTTTAATTGATGATAATTTAATATATTGGTTGAAAGTTGCATAAGCGCATAGAGAGTTAATTCATTCATTGACGAAATACATTATTATAAAATACCATTAAGTAAGGGCCTCTCGGTTCTTAGTAGTTGAAATGCGTAAATTCACAAGTTACTCGTAATATCTTGCGATATAGTATCGAATTATTATGCTCCTTTGGAACGTGGCCATGAATAGCTTAATCGGGGTGTTTCGACTAAAATTAGTCAGCCAAATTTTTAAATCTTTAAAATTATCAAAGAATTTAAAATTAAATTCAAATTGCCACCTGCTCAGAATTAAATAATGCAAGTAAATTGTGCATAATGTAATAATGATGTAATTAGCAATAGCCTCAATATGTTTAGTTTAATGTAATATGTTCACGACATTTAACAATATCTCAATGAAAGTGTGAAAGATTGTTGTACCTTATAAGCCCCGTTCGCCCCTTACGGTAGCGACGAACGAACCGTAACCGCAGAGAAACTAAGTCCGGCGTCGGTTGAATTGAAAAAATAATTAATTTCTTAATCAGTGGCAGTTGCATTGAAGCCGCACTCGCAAAGACGTTGTACAAAAAGCGACGGCTGCCGTTCAAAGTACATATTCATTTTCTCTGGCGGCACGACGCGTCGTGCTCGTTTCTTTCCCAGGTTTTTCGGTGAGATCCACCGAAGCGAAGCCACCCCTTGATGCTGGCCTCGAGTCCCCTTCCTGGTTTCTCTGCACGGTAGCTCGGGTCACTATTACTATACAAATTACCCGCCAATTAGTGACTTGTGCTTGTTTAACTGCGTTAATTAATGAACGTAAACGGCAAACTTGGCGGGAGCTCGATTTTTTCCTTTGCCGCCCGCGAGAAAAGGAGAAAAAGCGTATCGCGCGCAGATCCCACCACGTTTTCTTTGTAGACGGTGCGCGCGAGCACGCCGTTTGTCTGCAAGCGCTGACGAGCCAAGGGTGTCGGGGGTCTTCTTGGACGATACACTGTAACACATTCTTAATAGTTTCTTTGAACCGTGTCGCTTGCCAGCCGACGAGTAGTTGTATACGCCCCTTATCGCGATTCTCGCCCCTTCTTCCTTCGTCACCTTCTGCAACCCACGTCAGACCACTTTCAGTATCGACCCCTTAATTAATTATCAGTAGCGCATTAGCATTCTCCGTTCGGTCCGTTTGGAAGGAACAAAATTAACAAAAATTATATCTTCGGTTTGCACGAATTTTTATCTTCTTTTGATGGTACTGTGAAAATGGAAATATTTTTATAGAAAAAGTTTCTCGTACTAATTAAAAGACAAACGTTGGTATTTTTAATATCTCAATACATCACCCTTAGGCAGATGTTGGTTTTTTATTGGGGTAGCATTTAATGGAAACGTAGTGGCAATTGGTCAAGATGCTCAGATACCTGGCATAAAGTAGGACAGGTCAATATCATTGATTTTTTTTGTATTTCAGGGAATTCTACTACATTCAAATGGAGAAGTACGCGAGGCAAGCGGTTTCTGAAGGTGTGAAGAACGTCGATGAGCTTCGGGTCGGGGGTGACTCGGAAATCTATCGAGTTCTCAATCTCCATTACAACCGAAACAATCACATTGAGGTAAGTAATTTTAAATTAATCGAGTTAATCGAAACGTGAAGATCGTGAAAATTCGCGTTAATTGATCAATATCAACCCCTTAACTTTATTCAACTTCGTGTTACAATGCTTCTCCAAGAATACGACATACATAATACATAACAAGAGAATCAAGAATTTGGTAGCGTAAGAGTCAAAATTTCGATACAGCCAATAAAATAGCCGCGAGTCTGATCGTTTCTAGCGCCTGCTATTGTGCAATTATTCGGCGGTCAGGCACGGCCACGCGCGTTACCCATCTTTCCATCGCGAGAACGCTTTTAAACGAGTTCGAACTCGTACACATCCGGCTTTTACACGTCGAGGTTTCCTCGTAAATCACCCGTACGTCTCGACTTTCCTATTGTGGGGCGCAATTTACTTTCGCCACCGCCGTAACGACCGTTGATTGTATTTACAACGACCGGGTAACGGCGTGTGTGCACACGTAAAGCAGCTATTTAATATTATTTAACGAGTCTCCGCTGAAACCTGGAGGTTCTATTCTTCCTGTCGCCGGTTACAATCGTGGCCCGCTTGACGCGTAATTAATTACTCGTGTTCGTTAATAACCCAAACGTACTAATTATCAGTGGAAACTCTTAGCGCCAGTTCTCCCGTGTGACCGCTCGCCACGCTCGTTAAGCGATACACGCGTCACATCATTTTAATTGTTCGACTCCTTCGGAGGATCGTAATGAGCGCGGAGAAATTATCTTTTTCGTTTGTGACGGAGGTTTTTTTTTGTTTTCGAACAACCTGTCGATTGACTGGTTCACGCCGCACCCTCGTATTTCTACGAGCAAGTTTGTAAAATGAAATTAAAATATTACGCGTTCGAAGATAAATGAAAATGGCTGATAATCAAAATTCAAAAGTACGAATTCCTTCGAATGTATGAAAGCTTTCTATCATTTTGTAGTTACGCAGACGACAAAGATTTATAAAGTATAACCGTGGAAGGGGATTCGACATAGAAATCATCGTGTTTTATTCTATATTAGTTTTTAAAAGTTTGCAAATATTTTCCAGTTCCATGATATTCTTCTGCCAATTGAAGTTGTTTTCTTCCAGTTTAAAACCATTCGTAATCTATATAGATAATTAGATTATCTATGTATATCCAGCAAATAGAGATGTTATCGTTAACTACTTCTTTGCCAATAATTTATTAACCGGTATCTATTGTTGACTATTTAGAGTTAATCATTATTAATTTGATCTTCTAATATAAATTTTAAATAAAATGAAGTTATTCGAGAACAATGAACAATTTTTATTTTTGAATACTTTCGTTTTATTCGAAAATTATTTTTTCAACTCTGTGTATTGTTAGCATTACGTTTGTGGTCATCGTAAAAGAGCACGATATGTTGTAAAGTGCAAACATATTAATCCATGTTTCGTAAGCAAACTGAGTTTATTTTGGTTATTTTACTATTCTATTTATTTATGTAATGTATACAAGAAAAACTCTTTAGTGCATAAGTTATGATGTATTGAAAGTTTTGAACTTTCAAAAAATCTGTAAAAATTCTGAAATACTTATCAAAATCTTTATTATGGTATATAAAGGTTCTTAAAGATAATTATTAAAATATTCTAATGATAGAAATAAAAATTTGATGGAGAATCAAATTTCGGGAGCCTATTAATAATAAGCTTTCTTGATGCCATTGATTATTGACTGGAAACCAATTAATAAACCTTCAATTATCATTACTTTCTCTATATTTATATTGACGTTGTATAAATTATTATTAAATGACAGCACTAATCAATTTAATTTTTAAACGGTAAATAATGTGTTAAAATCTGCCCCACATGTCGGCGTGTTTAAACACATAAGAAAATGTTTGATATTGTTATTTATAGTAATTTCTGGAACAAAAGCAAGAATCCTGAATATTGTTCCTTTAAAGCGTGGTTGTGAATTGCAGGTACCGACCCACTTCAGGTATGTCGTCGAGCAGACGCTAAAGGAGTTCTTCAAAGCTATCCAAGGTGGCAAAGACAACGAACAGAGCTGGAAGAAGTCCATCTACAAAGTGATCGCGAAGCTGGACGACGCGGTGCCGGACTACTTTAAGACGCCGAATTTCCTGGATCAGCTCGTATGAATCAGCAGGTCGCGTGACTCTTGCTCTTCGTGGTGCGCGGGCTCGTCAGCGCTCGTCAGCTCCCGGTAAAGTCAAATGAAAAAAAAAACAGAACGATAACGAAGAGGGAACGGTCAGCAAGGAAGGATCGCATCCGTCAAAGGAGGTACACGTCCTTCGCGTAAAAGCGCGTTCAGGTATCCTTAAAACTAACATATCGCAGAACGAGCGTGAGAGAGAACGTGGGAGGGATAGAAAGATAGTAAAAGAAAGTTAGGGAGGATTTAAGAAAAAAAAAAGAAAGGGAGAGTACACAAAAATAAAAACGTTCGAACGAACGAACGAACACGCGACGTACGGAGGCATCGATCATCGAAACGAAGGACGATGAGGAGTGCCGACGAAGGATCAGGCTGTGACCTAATCACGAGACAATGTCCACGGGCGAGACGGGTTGGATATCTTTTCACGCTTCGTGCCTTTTTAATCATCCGATCGCATAATGCTCGAGATCGGTACCCACGAGTTACTAGCGAGGCCGCGAACTTGTCCATCCTGTCCTCGCCCCGGGGACAACATCAATACGACGACGGTTCTGGGAGGAAGCGAAGAAACAGGACGAAAGCGTGGTCAACGAACGGCAAGGAATACACACACACACACACACAGCTTCGAACGTCGAGTATTGTTTTCGATTTGTTGCGTAACACGATACAATTCACCGATTACCGCCTAATTTTAAGACCCTCGTTTCTATCCGAATAGACGGGTAATGCAAGAACATTCGTGAACCGTGACGGCGATCGATCGATGGGTGACTTAATCGTTCGAGCGAACAGAAGCACAGTGGTATGCTGCTGTTTTGTCCGTAATTTCTAGAAAAAAAAAACCGGTAAAAATAATTATCGTGTTGATGGTGAAGCAAGATCCGCTGGACGGATCCTCGGCGGCTTCCGGTCGGGAAGCAGAAGAGGAAACCCTCACGTGGATCTTCGGGAACGATTCGAAACGAATGGCATCCCCCTCCGTTCCGAATCGTTTCGAGGCGCTACAACGATGGCCAGTTTCACTTGGCATTCGTCACGCTGCGTACCTTTGGTCTTTTTTCTTGCGAGAGGACCCTTGTTGCTCGATCGAACGCACCCTCCATCGAAGCGTCGTCCCGGCAACATTCGTTTCTAGCACGATCGCTGCAACATCCGCTCGGCAGAGCCAAAGATGATTAGTTGTTCCGAAGGAATTCTAGGATGACGGTTCGTACCGAATGAGAACGACCACCCAGTTTTCTTTAACTAAACCTTTTGTTTGGAAACGAAATAACCGACTTATCCTTAAGTTGTATATAGATATGTTCTTTCCTTTTTTCTTTCGCCAGATAGTAGTGAATATTCTTTGAAGAGAAAAAATCGAGACGCGAATATACATTCGTACGGTAAGAATTCCTAATGGTATTCGTGGAACGCAAACTCCACCACTGAACGTTTAGTTCACTATTGAACCATCAGTTCTCTGTTGTTTGTGTTCTCTCGTGGGATCGACATTTGTTGTTCGCTGATTGAAGAACGAAACGAAAATCAAACGATGTACCGATCCGTATTACCGATACACGTTTACGTAGAGATGTTTTTAATTAACGATTAATTGATAAGTAAACGAGGTTAGGCTAGTCGCAGTGACAGGAGTACGAGTAACAGGGACGACAAAAAAAAAGGGAAGTGGCGATATTTTAATGAACGAATCGAGGATTATCTGCACGTGAAAGAAATACATCGTCGTGTAAAGAGGGAAGGGGGGAGATGAATTTTGAAAAAGAAATTAAAAAAAGAAAAAAGAAAAAGAGAACAATCGTACGCCGGTGCGTAACTAATAATAAAAGTAAATTATATTAAAACCTTATATATATATATACACATACATATATATATAAAATAAACGAATAAATAAATATATACATGTCTTTGTGTATATATATTATTTATATATAAAGATTAGAGATATATGTGTATATATATAATTACATAAAATGATATATATTAGACTTTAAAGCAAAAGTCAGTTATTGGCGCGATTAAAATTGCGTAAAGAATGCGTGACAGAGGATTAGACGACCATACCTCCCTTACTCCACTTGTACCCGACCCATCACAGACACACACACACATACACACATTCTACCCAGCCCTTTACGTACACGCGTTCGCACACAAAGCGTTACACACTTTACAACCCTCATTGTACATACAACACATAGGCATGCGGTTTTTTCGCGAGGAATTCATTGCTAACGCATATGTGTTCGTTCGCCGCTAAAGTTTTTTTTTCTCGGTGGACGGTTTGTAGATACGTTATCATACAATATGGTAATTATTATTATTATACCGTGTATTGAAGGCGGTAGCAAGTTATTGTAACTTAACTTGATTGCCTTTTCACTATTATTATTATTATTCCCGCTATTATGTGCACTATTATTATTATTATTATTATTATTATTATTATTGAAATATTATTGCTATTATTATTATTATTATTATGAGTTATGTTATGAATATTTTGTGAGAATGTAACGGTTTTGTTCGAATCAAGATTACCAATTGTGATTACTTTAATTCGTCCCAAAACCTCGATTTTCACGTTGCAGGAACATCATCCAGCAATACGTGTTCCCTGTTCACGAAATCCTGTCCCCTTATATAATTTTAGCGCTTCTTCTTTTCTCCTTATAAGATTAAATCTGTCCTTATCTTCCTTCAGCGATGTTTCCTCTATTTTCTACCATTTTAGTTATTATTGTATTTAGTTATTGTATCGCTGCGACCATTATAATTATTATTATTATTATTATCATTATTATCTTAAGCATGAGTTATACAAATGTACGCGACAAAGAGGAGAGCAATCAGCTAAAGGAATACACAGAAAGAAGGACACACATATAATATACACACACGAACACACACGTTTCTGTAAGCGGTGAGTCTTAACCTAGTCACGAGTCACTAATGTTTTAATTTTAACGATCGATTTATTGATTATTATTTTATTTATTATATACGAGAATAAAAACGACACATTAGACTCTGAGTTGTCTATTATTTTTTGTTTCCGTACTTGTTCTCACATTGCCGCGTGATTGCGTTTCATTTTTTTTTTAGTCGAACAACCACCGAGCAGTACGCGCCAGAAACACCTTACTCCTAAAGCCCGAAACCGAGTTCTCCCCTCCTTCGAAATTGTGCATTCGAATTCGACGACACCCGGCGAATACGTTTACAAATGTTATTCGACTGCCGCCAACCCGGCCTACCTTCTATCCAAACCGAACGAACCACTTCCGGAGGAACGCGACGACGAATCACTTGTCGTGGCCGAAATCGTCGAATCGAATCGTGGAAAAAAAAAAAATGGAAAAACGAACAAAAGATCGAACAATCGAGGCTCCGTGCGAATAGGCAACAAAATCAAGGAGGCAGGAAACAAAGAATATTCTCGAGGAAAAAAAATTCGAAAAAATTTCGACTCTTAGATAACTAGACAGTGGCCTAAAATTAAAGTAGTATCTCCTTCGGCGCTGGCCTAAGATTTGGTCTAAACGTTTACGTTCGGGGAGCAAAAGCACGGAAAATGTACCTGCGATCGCTTCGGGGATTCTATACGATTCGAAGTCACGATTTCCGGCCGGAACCGTGGTCGTCCTCGCGTACACCCGCTCTCGTTCGGCTTCAGTTCCTACGTTATTCGCGCCAACAATCCAGCGATAACGTGATTCGCCAGGGGATCATTTAGAGATTTAATCTACCAATGCGCGATCTTTCGTAGCGAATTGTTAATAAACCCGTTGGAAAAAGTCCCAAGGAATTTTGACCACTCGCGTTAATTTAAGCGTTGAACGAGGATAATCGAAAATAAACGTTTCTTTAGTAGGTGGAAAATGAATTTGATAATGTTAGGTGAATCGATCGTTGCGAACGAATTAACGATCGAGGAATTATTTAAAGGAGGCTTATTATTTTTCTACGAATTTATTTGAAAAGAAATTATTCAAGTCAACGATTTCTTACCCATACAGGGCATCTTAATGTGGGTGACCTTATAAAACGCATTCGTGGATTAAAAACTGAAGTAGCTCGGAAAACGGAGCATCCTCTTCGCGGCTATCAATGGAATTCAATTAATCACCAACCCGAAACAACAAAACCCTTGCTCGTAATCATAAACCGCTACACCGAACACCCTGACACTTACTCTTGCGACAAAGAAATAGAAACCAACAGTTTGAGAAACAGGAAACTGTGATCCGATGATCGCCGTCGAAATTCGTTCGGACGGTTCGAATCGAACCGCGAATTGAATTAAATCATGTCACACGTTTAATATAAAAACAGAGAATCATGCCATCAGTTGACCAACAATTCGATATCAGAAGAAATTCAACAGTAATTGGAAGAAAATAAATATCCCGAGTCGTTCTTCTCATCGCAGACAGTGACTCGCCACTGTATGTGGCCGAAACGAAAGCAATGGAAACAGGATATTACAGCTAGCCGACAGATATATATATATATATATATATATCTCCGTTAATCGAGGAAATCACGCGTCAAAGCCTAATTCTCGATTGCAGCGAAAGATTTTCGATTTCTTTCTTCAACGACCCGCCGCGAAGGACGAACCGCCACGGATCACGCGAATGAATCGCGAACACGCGTTCGAAACTTCGAAGAACGGAGCCGAAACTCGCGTTCTGTTCTCGGCAAGGAGATCGATCTTGCTTTGTTTCAGGATCCGGACCGGCTCAATCGTTCGTGCGGGAACGATCGAGCTTCGTGGATCTTGGATGAAAATCGATTTCTAGAGGTCGATCGAATGATGAACGCGGACGCGGTTTGGAAAGTGATAGAAACGAAAGGGATTCCTTTTGTCGACGAAACCTTTACGGACAATGAGAGTGCGCGCGATCCTGTTCGAGATACGAAAAATAGACGAAAAATGGAGGAAGAAACGAACGAAAACCGATCGACTCGCCGTTATTACGTTTTTTGTACAGCGGGGCTGTAGCACGTAGAACGAGTACACGGAATGAAACGAAAACGAGAATGAAGGGGAAAAAGAGGAAAGAAAGGAAGGGTTTTGGAAAGGATGGAAACGGTGTAATTAAACACACGTACGACATACCTAAACGCGTAAATTTTAAGGGACACGTGTAAGCAAAATTAAGTAATAGTATTTAACGTTAACACTTGCAAGCTATTAATTATTATATAAACGATTAACTAATGGTAATTAAACGGGAGGAGGATTAAACAAAAACAAAAAAAAAAATACAGCGATGTAATTATTACTAAAAACATGCCGAACGGAAGGTCGTGTCACGCTGCAGCGAAAGAAAATTTAAGGGTCCGCTTAAAACAGAAAAATATAGCGACGACGGAAGACGAGGTTGCGAAAACGGATACACGCAACACTAATAAACTAATTATTATTATATGATTATATATTATTATTACGATTATTGCTATCGAGTTCGAGAATCGTCGTGATAAAAAAATTGATGAAAAAAAAAAATTACGTAAGATATATAGGTGATAGCTGTGAGCGAGTGGCGGTTAAATTCAAACGCGGGGGAGAATGAGTAGCACGGAAGAAAGGACGAGAGAAAGGATTCTGCGTGTATGCGAAAGAAAGAGAGGGAGAGAGAGATTGGCAGGAAATTTGTGAACAATTTCGAGGCATGTTCATCGTGAATAAAATAATTCCTCAAACTATTAGGAGTGTAATTAGGATATATTTATTATGACGAAATATAGTCGATTACGAAAGATGACGTGGCGTAATGCAACGAGCGCGGCACAGGGAGAAAATGGGGAAAATGAGCGAACGAGAACGAATGAACGCAAGAAAAATAAAAAGGAAAAATATTATATAAAACGTTTTTTTCTCTGTAGAATATCATTGCGAAACGCGCCTTTCGGATTTGCGCGCGTAACGTTAAAAATTTAGTCTAGGGACGAACGGAAACAAGAAGAATCGTGTGATTGCGAAGGAATCAGTGAAAAAGGGAGAAAGAGAGGACGAGAGCAAAAGGGGTGGACGAACGAGATATTATGTTTTTATGCGAGAGAGCGCCTATGTATGCTAAGGAGATTTTAAAAGAGGAAAAACAAGAAAAGGAGAGAAAATTACAGAAGGGGGAGAAGAGAAAGATTACTGATTGTTGACACCGAGTGAGCTAACTTTCTGTGTGATAATCTCGTAGTACACGTAGCCCGTTAAGTCTACAATACGTTTCGGTAGGGGAATTTTAGGTGAGAACGACTAAATCTTTTTTAAACGTCGGACGATATGAAATTAACAAAAACGAAGAGACGATTACGATCCAGGATTTCGAGAGGTGATTAACGCTTGTATACTTAAACGACTCCATTTGGAAAATTCCTCGGCGGATGACGGTGTTCGTTCATTTTGCCGACAAACAACATATCATCGCGTGTACATTAAATGAATATTCGTGTGCTGATTAGTTACAGAGAAAACGCGACGGAGTCGTCGATTACTCCGACCCGTCGACTTTTCGTAGAGAATTAGTTCTTTGATTTAGAACGTAGATTACGCTGGAAGATTCTTCGTCCCCAGTTGTGAGATTCGAGACAACTTTTCCCATGTTTTCTTTTTTTTTTTATCCGCAACACGATCCTCAATTCGATCCATTGCAGGCCGCGACTTTTAAACTAGATTCTGTTCGTGTTAAAACGAATCGTTTAACCTTTTGCGTAAATAATTTACTATTAATTGTACGATAGTTTACGTTGACCGCAGTGAACGTTTCCCTCGTTTCAAATTCCGTGGGTTGTTTACTTAAAAGAAAAACGAGCAGATTCAGCGTGAAAACTTTAGAAAAAATGAAATGAAGGGACTAAAAGTATTAGTTTCTAATGTCTTTGGCGCAAATTTTTGAAAATCTATTTCGCGGACAAGCGTGAAAGGGAGGGAGAGAATGGTTACCGAGCGCGCGTGTGTGGGAAAGATTGTTAAACAAAGAAAATTTCGTAGAGGCAGCGAAAATTCTAAATTAAAGTTCCTATCGCTTCGCCTTCTAAGCCTGAAAACGCCGGACGCGTAGCCTTTTAAATAAACAACCCCTACGTTCTCACATAACTACATCGTTCGCCGTTCAACTACCTCGAATTATAAAAACCACCGACGGCACTCCCCCTACAGCCACGTAAAAACGGCCTGCAAAAGGTTGACGCATCCCTTCTCCACCGAGACACCTTTCTAGTTAGCAGAACAAGAAACGAGAGGCTGTAAATACTTCAGCTCTCGATGATCCCGATTTTTTTCGTGATTACTTCCACGACTGCGCGATCCACGAGTCTCGAATTTTCAGAAAATCAACGGACGAACAATTTTCGCAACAAGACCGATCGGTTTCTCGGGCTCCGACTCGAAGAAACGAAACCTCTCGGAATCCAACCGAGGATCCGTCGAAACTTGGGGGTTAGGAGGGTGGGTGGGTGGGTTAGGGACAGGGACGGGGTTTCAAAGGGATACAGATGGAGACCGATAAAATTCGGGAACGGTGTAGAAGCGTGTAGGGAGCCAAGTGTCCTTGATGCGACCGTCGTTGAAGCCTCGAAATCTCGCGATCTCAACAGGTGATTTTTTTTGGGTCAGCTCGAGTATGGTACGATCAGGAGAGTAGTTACAACCATCGAGGAATGAGGAATGAGATAGGGGGAGAAAAAAGTCACGACTGAGAAGAAATCCATACAAAGTGCGATTTCGGAACTGAGTTCGGAGCCACGGGCGATAGACGTTCGGCGCAAACCGATTCTAGTTGTGAGAGAGAAAACTGATCGTGCGAACGGGAGGGAGAGATTGGAGACGAATGATTGGGAATTGAGAAAAAGTGCAATCGAGCGAACAAGTAGCGGGAGATTTGATTGGCGAGCGAGTGCGTTGAAGAGAAATTGAAAAGAAAAAAAAATTGATAAAAATTATACAGAGAGCGCCGACCTCCTTGACTACCGGGGGGTTCGCATATATGTATTGTAAAAAAGCAAGCTTAGTAAATGATAAAGAGGAAAGATTTAGGAGAGTAGAAGGGAGAGAGGAGAAATTATTAGACCAGTTGTAAGTGTAAGTTAAACGAGAAATCTTTCCCCCCCTCCCTATCCTTTTCGTGCACGATACTTTTGGCAATTCTTTCGCGAGCGAGAATGTGATTGAAGAAAGAGTTGAATCCAGTCATGCTTATGCGAGCCGCGTGAAAGAGAGGGAGTGAAAGCATGATGGAAAGAGAAAGAGACTTTTTGAGAAAGAAAAGAAACTGAAAGGAAAAAGAAAGGACGGGATTCACAGCCGATTACAGGTCCGTCATCCGACTCAGTAGCGCTATTAGGAAGGATCATAATCGATTGCGAAGAGGCAAGCAATACAAACAAAGCACCAAGAATGGTAGACGCTAAAAAGTGTCACCATCCATCCAACCCTTCAACCACCGAGTGTGAAAGCAACGAATGATTAGCGGAAAAGTGTGAATTTTTATGAGATCCTGCTTAGCAGCGGAACGTATTCCGACCCCTCTATTTCAATTTCATACAAAATTCGATATTTCTATTTCAATCGATCGACATCGGCAACGGAATAATTTTATTCTTCATGACTAAAGAGAAATACGAGTAGATTAATCGATGCAAATTTTCTGACAATTTCATTGCGAAAATACATCCCTCAATATTCATCCTTAATTTTCCCGTGTTTTGTTATTCGGGTCTAGCTGATCTTCCAGTAGAAACCGACGTTATATCCCGAAAAAAAAAAAGAGAATGATATTCTTTAACTCATCGTTGCGCCTGCGAATGAATGGGAGACCCAGACGAGAATGATGAATGACACGTGCGTGTACCCGAGAAGAGCACACACGAGACGAATAAATGTGAAATTGCGTTTATGTATGTTCTCCTGGCGTGTATTACTTACGCATACGTCTCAGTCAGCAAAAGTCATGTTAGGTTATGTGTATGTATTATCGTGTAGGGAATCGTAGGTGTATTAAGGTAAACATTAACATACATAACAAAACAAAACAAAAAAAAAAGTAAAACAAACTAACAGATAAACAAAGAGAGAGAGAGAGAGAGAGAGAGAGAGAGAGAGAGAGCGTGAGAGTGAAGCTAGTCGTTGGGATGAAACAGAGAAAGAAGGTGAATTATTTAAATAACGAGGAAGCGGAAGGCAAGTTAGTAGCAGCGAAGCAACAAGAAAAAATAAATTAAAAAAAAAAGAAAAAATAAGGAAAATATCTACGTTGATGTGTGAGGATGTGAGCTAGATCGCCGCGTTAAGTCCAATGAAGTCCTCAGAGATAATAGAGAAGCGCAGACCCTCCGTAGATTCATGTGAAACAAGGGACGCGAGCCTGAGCACCGTGTTGTACCATCTTCGTCGTTCCGGGACAGAAATCAGGGGTTTATCTAGTCTTTAAAGAAAAAAAAAAAAAAAAAAAACTATCACGCCAATGTCAGACAATACTTTGATAAATATGAATGTTAGTCGTTAAATTTCGTCGATGCCGAACGAGGACGCGAATCCCGCGTCCCGTATGGGAAACAAAGTTTCGAACAAAGAATATTTTTTTCGAAAGACGTATTCCGATAATCGACAACAGGGGAGAAATACACAAGAACACACGGGACGACGAACGATGGTGACGAACATTTGCCCGGTCAGCTGGAACGTCTTGTAAGAATATTGTGGGAATTGTTTTTCTGCGCCTTGGCCAGCTCGAGCTTTCGGCCTAGGTCGAGGCAACCTGCACACGCAACTACATTTTCGGCTTGGAACCTCTGTCTCCGTTCGATCGGACCATCTCTGGAATATCTTGCCCGATTTTCCACGGCTCATATAGTTCGTTTACAGTCCACCACGAATCGCTGATTGTGCTTCTCAGCCGATATCTGCGACTTCACATAGGATTTTTCATGATGTTTCTTTCGACAATCGTTACAACCGGTTTCCGTTGCAATAGACAGACAGTGTCGGCCAGGATCGTGTACACACCGATCCTCCGAATCAATATAGATCGTCCCGAGACAGAGGTCTTTGATCGCCAACCCGCCTACTTTCACGCATTACGATATTTGACGACTATATACCACTTTCGACACGATGATATTCCTTTCGTACGTTTTACCGGCGTTTTTCTTAGTTCACTTTCGACACGAGAAGTTTCGGATTGATTCATTGCTGTCTTAGGTTGCGCGCAAGACGACACACAGTAACGTGGCACGGGGGAACGTCCTGAACTTGCGTCCCGTCACGACGGAAATCGCCGGGGCGAGGAACGACGGGAACGGGGCGTTCCCTCGCGACGGAGAGCGAAAAAAAAATTCTGTTTTTCGGCAAACACCAAAAAGAAAAACTCAACTCGAACAGCGCACGGTAACGCGCGCGCGTGAAAATTGTACGCGCGAGCGTTACCGCGATGCCGACGAATCCACACGACAGTTAAGTGCTCGGTAAGACGGCGTATGTCGATTGCCTAGCGGCACACCCACACACACACACGTGAACAACGACACATCGTACATACGAATGTAGAGGGGACACACGCACGCACACAGGCACATACAAACACCAAACACATTGACACTAACACCCGGCACACGTACACGCAGTATTTTGGCCAGAATCTAAAAGACACATCAAGGAAAAAAGTACAAGTTTATCACGTTGCGCCTTAATGTTAAAATTAAAAGTTGATCAAAAGAGTGGAAGTTGAAGAAGAAGAAAAAAAAAATAATGCGAAGCGTATTCTTAACCAAAATCGGCCTTAGTATATACTTTTTCCGGGGCCAGCTAACGACGATCGACGAGCGACTTTTCTGGCTCGTGAAACGACCTCTCTTCCAACCCCCTACCATCCCTTTTTCTCTAGATTGTATAAAAATAATATATTATAAATATATGTATACATATATACTATTATATCCGCCGGCGGCGGGATGTTTCGAAACCTCGCAGCTAACTCAGCAAACCACCGAACCATCGAAAGAATTTTAGGGGAAAAAGTATCAATGAAGAAAGATAAGAAACGAAGAAGATGAACAAAGAGGAACAAATAGTCTTCTCAGTTCCCCGCCGCGTCCGGCCGGATTCAAAATTCTTACGGTTCGCGTCCATGTTGGACGAGGAAGGGGGTTGCGCGAACGCGCACCGGAAGCGACCAGGTGCGACGTGGACGCGCGACCAGTCTTTCAAAATCCCATCTCCGCGATCGCTCGGAAGGTCGTCAGTCGATCGTCTCGCGGCTCAAAACAATCCCTTTGCTCCAGCAAACCCTGCAATTCGTCCCTCCAACCCCTTTCACATCCACCAAAACCCAACACTTCCCTCCTATCCAAATCCGCTCGAAAACGAAGAGCAGAAGAAATTAGAATGGAAACACAGTGAATATAACCCAATCCGTCAGGCGGGAGAAAGTTTCCTTTCTCGCGTCAGAGAAGAAAAACACTTCCTGCATTTGTGAAATTGAAACGACGAAGCGAGTGGACGGGTCACCCGAAAATTATTCTAAGGACTCTCGTCTTCGGGCGGGAACGCAGGTGATTTGACGACGATGGGCGGTGCTGGGAAGAGGTATCCGAGAACGTGGTCAGAAGACGAGGATATGTAGAATAATTGCGAGAGGGGCAAGAACGGAAAGAGATGCAATAGGGAAGAAGACCTCGAATGTCGACTCGCTGTTTTCCCGCGGCCGGGACGAGGGAAAATTTGCTGGAAAATCCGAGAAAACCGAAAAGCCTACAGCAAAAACAAAAAGAAGAAAGGAACAGAGAGAAAGGGAGAGAGAGAAAGAGAGGGAGAGAAAGAGAGAGAGAGAAAGAAAGGTGAGAAAGCGAGAACGAGAAGGATTTCAGGTGTTGAGGAGGGATCGACCACGTATTATCTCGTCGCGTAGATCCGCGATATTCTTTACCATCCGTTTTCTTTTACGAACTTATCTCCGAGAGACTCGACCACGACTCGAGAAACGAAAAGAGGCAAGATAATATTCATACAGATAGCCTGTTCCGAGTGAACTCAAATTTACTATTGCGCATCGGTGGACGGCTGAATTTGCAGCACTGGGCAATAAAATCACGTTAAAATTGAAAATAATATAATTTCATTGCACGAATTGAAAAATTAATTCTGAGAAAAGAACTGAATCAAAACAAAAATATGGAAAGCCTGCAAACACTCATTATATCTTTTTTTTATATATATAAATAAAAAGCAGAATATTAGATTTACAAGAAGTTGGTTAACATTCTTCAGTATTCAACCCCAGTCAGCCATTCGGCCGATCACATTGATTCCGCGATAGTCGGCCAGCTCGTTTAACTCCCGTATCTGTTCGTACAAGAGAATCGACGGCGATCATGCCTGTGAACGAAGAAGTAAAGTAAAGTGTCAAGGAGCGATCGTTTCGGCAGACTTCCGATCAAACATGTTAAATTCGTCACGGTTGCAAAATACACGCGCCGTTCCACCGACGCGCGTCTATAGGATCTCAACACAGAAACCCACCTTCAACCCTCTCTGAACAGCACGCGACGATCCAACTGACCCAATCCAATCCGACAGATTGTCAAGCGTAATTGCTTGAAGGAAACAGCACTCGACACATACAGTAATAATAATCGCAGCATCAATGATCACCACGTATTATAAAATAATAAAGCACCGCATTCATCGAAGCCTATATACATGCTAGAAACCGTGACAATGTTCAAACGTTCTAGGAGAATGCGATCAGCCTCGACGAGGCGTAATGCCCCGTACAGCATCTCGGGATCTTCCTTCCAGGATCAGCAGAAGTGAAAAATAAAATGAGTACTGTTGCGAAAGGAAAAGAAAAGTGAGACGGAACTGTGTCTTCTCCGATTAGTCTTCAGTGTACATAGTAACGATATCACCGGTAGATAATAATTCAGGCAGGCAATAATCGTAGGCACAATTATTGCTCGTTCGTCCGATTCGTCGATAATGTGAACGGGAATCATTATTCTAAGGAGCGATAATAACGGCGTACCGACGGTAATTACAAGCACGATAGTGTCAGACGCAGATGCTCTCCGACACTGGTCGATAAAAGGCAGCTTAAATAGTTTGTCAATACCTTTAACCGGGCGGTTAACCAGGATCTGTTAATTTTAATTTCGCAGCATACTACCAAAGTTCTTGTTTCCGGTGTCACAGACTGACACTTTCGTCGCATAATTATTTACAGACAGTCACGTCGAACCAATTCGACGCCGGTTTTCGGTTTTCATCTCAAACGCTGATCTGAACACAACCCTTGGATCCTTTTTGCTATTCGACGCAGCCGATCAATTTCTTCGTGAAACACTTATAAACAGATACATCGACGAACGAACGAGTTCGATCGTTGTATTCAGCAACCAGACGATTTACCACAGAAGTAACAGGATACCGGAAGCTTAAACGACGTTAATACACAGCCCCCATAGAATTAGCTACGCACCGCAGAAAGATACACGGCATTTCTCACGACTCAGTTGACGGGACAGCATTACGAATCGAAGCGGCGAGCATCGTACTTCCGGTGATCGGTACGCGATCGAGAAGCCGAGGAATGCTGAACGAAACGCCCGTGAATCAGAAGAGAAAGGTCCATCGAGCGAAGAGTAGAAGCCACGTGAAAGAATAACGACAAAGAAGAAACAGAAGAAGACATGATCGCTGGGCACCGTGGACGCGGCGAAAACGCCGATCGGAATCTCGAATTCTCTCGAACGAGAAGCCACGGAAGCGAAGCGAAGCACAGGAAAAATCGGAAACACACGCACGCACGTAACAGAGCGATACAGATGAAAAAATAGTAACAACAGATCAAGACAAGATGAAAGAATGATTGAAGAGAATACGAAATAATACACCGAACCAGTCTTGCTAATCCGACAGATATAGAAGAAACATTGAAAACGGTCGAACGATTGGTGAGATGTTTCTCGCCGATCGATTCGAAGCTACAGCTTAACCCGACAAACCTTGCCACTTGCAATTCGTTGAAAACGCGACGCGTTCTAAGTAATTCGCATAACGTAGAAACGAAGCGATGCTACTATTAATAAAAACAAAAAAATAAATAAATAAATAAAGAAGGAAGCGTGTGTGTCTGAGAAATCGGAAGAAAGAGAGAATGGAAGCGAGAAGAGAAAAGAACGACTGAGTGAACGGGAAGGAAAGTTCTTTTTCTTTCTTTCTTTTTTTTTTTTTTTTTGTATTAGATAGGTGGGCAGAGAGCGAGGTGGGAGAGAGAAAGGGCGAGAGAGAAAGAAAAAAACGGAATGCGTGATTTTTTAAGGATAAACGAAACCAACCAACCAACCGACAAAACAAGCAAACAGACTAAACAAGAAAGCAAGCAAGCAGAAAACTAATTCATGGAATCACTGGAGATTCGCTATTCGACTTTCTGATTTTTCGCAGATTTTCGCGCGGGACAACAGGTGCGTCCCCTCCGAAATCCCATCCCGCCCCCCGTAACCACCGCTGAACAAAGATGAACAAAGGTTAAAAAAAAAAAAATAATCACCACCTTCCACCCCCTCGGTAAATCCTTCCCAAACAGGAATAAGGTTTGCTTCCAAAAATTGAATAATAATAATGATAATGATACTAATAATAATATTAATAATAATACTAATAATAATAATAATTAATAATAATAATCCGTACGCGTTATCGAAACCTAATAAAAAAAAAAAAAACTATAAACTACTTAACAATAATTATTAAACGATAAAAGGGTTAAGAGTATTGATTAATTCAATTATACCTAACGGTTAATTAAAAGTAATTAATGACTAATAATACTTATAACGATAATACGATATAATGATATATAGTATGAACGGTACGAGGACAACCCGATGATAACATGGCGGCTAACAAACAATCCACCAAGACGAAGCGATCCGGCCTAGAAATCGGTAGTGGCCAGAATGGGGCGATGCCGATCGAGCGTGACGTTTTCGAAATCAAATAAAAGAGAAATAAAATAAAGATGATGAAGACGAGGAAGAAAATAATGAAGAAGCAAAACAGAACAAAATAACAAGTCTTTCCTTCGAATGATCGCGCTCGAATTCCCTCGTTCGAGTGTTTCGACTCGGGACAAGGCAAATGCCGCGAAGCCCTCCCCGATGTCGGAACAACCTTGCGTCGGATTCCTTCTCGTCGAGGTGGTCGTTTCTTACCCATCATTTATACGCTAGCTTGTAACATGAGACTTAAGTATAAATTGAAGAAATGAAGGAGATTACACGTTCGAGATACACACTCACAAACACACATTAACAAGCATTAATTGATACCTAATGATATAATTATATTATTGATATAACTTACGATTATGAACTATCCTAGTGGTATTATATGACGACATAGTTGATTGATCTGTTTAATATTGAATGTCTGTAGATCACGGAGCGTTTGGAACTCTATGCTATCCGTTGAACAGAACCTGTACGACCCAGCTTAGCTCTCCCTTATCCACCCCAGTCCCAATGTTCCCCGAATACTGCCCAATTCCAACGCCACGCAAACCATCACTAACGATTTATACATGTATATGGAAAGAAACAACCGTGTGTCACTTGAAACAATCGTCGATCGAATCATACACATCGCGTTATTCTAGAAACGTATACAATTGGATGCTGTACCATGGGAATTAATTGAACCGCAAAATTTCAAAAATATAAATGAAACAAGAAGAAAATTGATCAGAAGTTGATCATTGGATATAATCCCTTTCGTCTTATAATGGACGATCAAAAGCTGGAGCTACCTGTCGCGCAAAAGGAGGGTTCCTGAAATAATATGTGTATACAATCTGATTGTTGTCGATGAAAATCATAATTACGAACCCCCTTGAAAATTCCGGAACGGTTCGATCGTTCCCGCTTGGGGGTGCGAATGTTTCATAGAAGGATGCGCAGAAGGCACTCTGCTGTTACAACCGGATTTCAGTTCCACACCTTTTAACCGACTTCGGTGCCCAAACCAGGCACCGCTGTACAACCGCATAGCAAACATAAACTCGAGGACAACTGGTTTTAAGTTTCGAATCGAACAGGACGATGCAAATAGTTCAGCTAGTGCAATAGAATCAGAAGGGTCGCACAGTGCCCTTCGTTCATACATAGCCTTCGTATAAGAGCACATCCACGTGGAAACGACAGATCGACACCCTGCATTTCAAACAATCGGATGGATAAACGGGAACGAGAATTCGATGGAATTAGCGTAGAAATCCCTTCGGCTCAAAAAGAAAAGAAAATAGGAAGCATCGGAAATAGAAGAAAAGAAATAATAGTGCAATTAATAGAATTAAAGAGGTGGAAGTCCTCCAGCGCGATCACGTATCGTCCATAAGAAAAGAAGATAAAAAAAAAAGAAGGAAATCATAGAAAAGCGAGGTCTAGAAAAGAAGAATTTTTGCGAGAAACACCTCCAAGCCCTCTGCCTCTGTTTTTTAAAGCACGCGCGCCGGCGTGGCGTCCATCGACGAGAGACACACGATACGAAACGGTTCGTTCTTCTCGATCGACGTCTCCGGACCATAGAATTGTTGTGTTTACGTTTTTTCTAGCGGGTAATTTTTGGACGACCGTGGCAATCAAAGTTGCAGCTTCTTTTTCCGGCCGTTCGAACGATTTTCTTCCACGAATCCTGTTCGAGCGCCGGCAGGGAAGCACGCGATCGATTCGCCCGGTCACCACCATTATTTGTACATTCATCAGTATATTTGTTGCCTCTTTAACGATTGAACAATATGTTTTCTTATCGACAGCAGTTTACATGCTGGTACGTTTTTTGCAGGCGTCCGTCGCGTCGTCCCGTTTCCGTTCTTCAACGAGAGATACCCGACCGGGACGAGTCTCCGTTATGTAGGTGATAAAATAATTACGTTCTTGCTGTTTACTTCGATTGATTAGTTCGATTATTGACTCGTTGAGGCTCGATCGCAACCGTCGATTCGCTAACTGTTCGCGAATCGTCTCTCTCGTGGGAACGCGACAAACTGGTCGCGACGACGATCGGACGCCGATCACCGTCTAGAAAGATCCGTTTTACAGTGTTGACTTTACACGGAGATAATCCAGCCGGACATGTTATGTATAGATTTTGCCGTTATCAGAGGGTGATACGGAAAGTTTGGGGATGAAATAAAGCAAATGTAAAAGGAACCTCTAGGAGCCGCGCTATAGAATTACATTCGCGGAACCGTATTGCGAACGCATCGATCGTTCATACGATTCGCGATTTCGTTTGTTCGAGATGTGACTCGATTCTCGATCGCTCGAGTCACGGTAACGATACCTGATCACGGTGAATTCTTCTGTGAACGTAAAGCACGGTTGCTTAGCAAACCGCGCTCTGTGTCGTCAGTATACATGCAATGATAACGTAAACTCGATCCTAGACCGATCGAAGGGTTCCTGTCGGTTCTATGTGCTTCCGCCCTAATGAGCAATGTTTCCCTCTCCGACGAAATTCTACCGAGTTTAGAGAACGATAGAGAACACACTACACACTTGTACAAACATACACGTAAATACGTGCACACACGAGAGTATAAACGTACTCGAGAATACACGCAGACTCTTCTCTTTATGATTCCTGTGCTCCAAGTTCATGTTAGAATGGCCTGTCCTAGCTATCTGACGAGGACCACGTTGAATGACCAAGATCTGTTTGCTAATTAAACAGATTCGATTAAACCAGATTTTTGTTCGACAATTATCAGGACCGAGGATCGAACAGATAACGATTGTTTTTTTTTTTTTATAAATCATTGGCGATCGTTGTCGATACTCCAACTGATCGCTTCCACGTTTCAAAATCGACAGTTTTTGCTTTGATTCGCAGACGCATGATTTACCGTATTTCTGATCGATCATTTCACGCTGTCGATCCTCGGCAAGCAGAAATTTCGAGGTTTTCACTAGACATCCGTAGAAACGTTCGTTTGGCGACCGGTTTTTCTTTCTGAGAAAAAGACGATACCACTCGACGACGCGTTGTCTTTGGACGGATCGCGGATAATGGCCGTACCACATGTGACTCGAAGCACAAACAACCCCAGACAGAGTTGAGTTTGGCCTTGGGCAAAGTCAGGCGAGCGTCGGGCCGGCTCTCAATTTTGAAATAGCCATTTCGACGAAAAGCGAAAAAAATGAACAGACCCCCAAAACCCGACGCAATAGAAGAAGGCAACCGGATCAAAATAACCGCCACATGAATCAACAGTTTCTCGCGCGGGGCCCGGCCGCGGCAGCCGCCAGATATTTCCGCTTTAGACAAATGAAAATTAAGGTTACCCTCGATCCTTATTCCCGTCCTCGCTCCTTCGTCCAACGTTCCTTGATATCTCGTGTAACGAGCTCCACGAACCTTGACAAAAAACCCCAAAAGATATCCAGATAATTTTATTATATGCGGTAGCCTGTTAGTTTAGAGAAGGAGGTAGGTGCATAAGGCCACCCTCTTCGGGCCCGCGAAAAAGAATAAGCCAGGTATGCCGCGGTCACGTAAGCGCGTGGAAGCGGGTCCCGCGCCCAATCTCACTCACAGCACACACTGGGCCGACTCGTCCGATAGAATGTGCCTTCAGTGTTG
The DNA here is from genome assembly GCA_943735885.1 of Stelis phaeoptera. NCBI lineage: Eukaryota > Metazoa > Arthropoda > Insecta > Hymenoptera > Megachilidae > Stelis > Stelis phaeoptera. The sequence continues at coordinate 2,524,547 of OX030939.1, read as the reverse complement.
ATTTTATACGAAAAAAATACTAAAATTATACAAAGGGGCCCGACATAGACCGAACGCCCACCCAAAGCCTGACTGGTGCTCGCCCGCTGCCCGTTTTCTTATCCTAATACCGGTCTCAATCATACATCTAACAGAAACATCTACACCTACACTTACCATTAATATCAATCTTGTTACGAAGACATTACGATAAGACCTGCGATCCCGTGGCTTTCTTGTTCTCTTATTTCCAAAGATCGATCATGAATCGATGAATCGAATTCACTTCACGCAAAATAAAAGAAGACTATTGCTTACGCAACTGGTGCTCAAGTTATAAGATATACCATACGAATTAAGAAAGATTGACTGCCCAGGATGCGCGATCTCTGGCCCTTCAATACGAAAGTGTTCCTTTCTCAATTCTTTCATTATTTCCACGCTTTAATGATCAAAGATCAACTCTCGCATTTGGGACCATGTTCAAAAAGACGTTATATATTCCTGTAGATTTAGATTTATCGTTTCGCATCGTGAACGTAAACCTCATGAACAGTGTCGTTTATCATGAATAAGAAGTATCTTCGTTACCAAAGATCCTTAACGCCACGGTGGATGCAGGTCTGACACGCGTCTTCGAATGAAAGAATCACCCCTGTGGCACGAGTACGCGGAACCACGTATACACACAAGCTGACACGGTTGGTGCACAGGGAGTGAAGCACACACACATACACACACACGCTCGCAAATATATCCATCTACACCCCAGCAAAAATAAAAGAGTTTTGGTTGATGCAAGGAGTTCGGAACGCTGCTATGCACCGGTAACACACGTATATTGATTAAATGCAATTACTATGCGATAAGTATACTTACATAATATATATGTGTACTATGGTCTCTCCCACTTCCCAATCAGAATAACCCCGAACTGTCGCGCTTCGATCGAGCGGATAATCGATCAACCGTGAGCGCACTCGTTAATCCCCGATCGATACATGAAACTATCTGGAAGATCGTTCGATTCAAACCACGGGGATCGGTCTCGATCGCTCTCGAGATCGTTTATCGGAAACTGGATCGAAGCGCGGCTTCATCCGCATTTTCCAGATCCCCAGAAAGCCCGACGTGACCCCAAATCCCGTCCCCATCGTCCAACCGAATCCATTTCCTCTGAAATACAAACGTAGAATTTAACCACATTAACTATGAATGACGAAAAGCTACGTAAGAGCTAACTAACTAACTACAATTAAACTTACTTAATTATTAACAATTAAACAAGCAGTAAAGCAGTATAAACAGTAAACGCCCAGTAATCATTGAATTGTGTGTCGACAACTACATACTAATTACCTACCGTATATCGAAGTAATAGCCGTATGTAAAACGAATGAAAAAAAAAAAAATAACTTGTATTCTACCAGTTGTATCAGCCAGTCCAGTTCTAATAAGCAAGCGATTAAAAGTAACTCAAACGCCCGGTTTTAATGATCCCTATTTCCTAACCACCCCCACTTCATCCAGCCTCTGTTCCTCTTCTGTAACCCTTCTTTTCATCACCCTTCAATGGATTAACCGATTTACGTAACTCTTTCTGTCGATAATCATTCCGACCAAATTACTAATTTATCCGTCTCCTTCGACGTAAATATCCGCAAAATGTACCCGGTGTCCCCATTGACGTTCCTTTCTGTCTCCTTTCGAACCCCATAGTCCCAGCCAGTGTCCAACACCCACCTTCCACGAACAATCCTCCGACAAAAGTAACATACCGCACAATATAACCCAGTCAGTGTTTAAAATGAAACTGATCCGCCGGCTAACAGAATAAAAACATGATATTTACCATTAGTGTTTTTTCGTAGACAGACGTAATAAAGGATGGAAACAAAGCCTTCGGTTACGATTATACGCACATGTGTGGGGAGACCATGTAATTTTAGCTCCGCCGCTCATCGAGCCGACCTCTGATCGCGATCGAACGATCGTTCACGTTCCTTGCCGGGTCGTTCGTCGTTTCCGTTGATCGAGATTCGTTCGATCCATGGAACAGTGGCACGATACCGGGACGGAACGCTCGTCGATCGAAACGATTGCAATCGCGGCCGCGCATACGCCCCGAAACAACAAGCACAGCTGGTATTAGCAGCTAGCGCCCTTTTCGATTCCCCGTAACCAGTGTCCCTCGACATCCTCTCTACCCCCTGTCTTGAAAACAAAAAAAAAGAAAAAGAAAATAAAGACACCAAATCACCCAACCCCCTTTATCCATGTCTCCACAACCCTCGATTCCCTACGTGTTGTATTATCCGTTATTTTCGATATAATATTATATATAGTATACTAATGATATTTAATGATAATACGACGACGACGATAAGGTATGGGAGACGTTTGGTCACACACAAATGTAGGACACTACTACACGGATTACGCCATCCTCACACGACCATTTTGATCGACAAAATGACGGAACTCGTATGATCGAACATACACATACAAACAAGTTCACACACCAACTATACATACACACAGATATACACGTACAGGTACACGATAATGTACACACAGCTACACGCGCATACAGCCACCCACTTCTACAGATACCAGCAGTAATAGAACAGACGTAACAGGAAACAAGATTAAAAAAAAAAAAAAGAAAAACATAAAATCGTAAGAAATGATAACAGAAACACTAGTTGCCGTGCAGTTTGTGAACAAAACAAATAATAAGAAAAAAAAAAAATACAGTAATGATAACCACCGACCTACCCGCGGGTCCGCTTCGTACTTGCCCCGCGAGACTGAGCCGTGCATTTTCGATCAGAGCCGTTTGCCTCGGCCCGATTTGCTGTTTTTCTCCTGACTACTTCGCTAATCAGCAATCGGACAGCAAGTGTATTTCGTGATGTTTGTTCCTTGTACACACGTTGACAACCGATCGATCGTAACCGGCGACGGCTATCGACCATATGAGCGAACGGCACGGCTCAGGGTTCGCGATAGGGGCAGAATCTGCCTCAAGCGTAGCTAAACGTTTTTTGTACAGGATTTAACGATGATGATGCATTAACTGGATGTAAAATCTTGAGTTACAGAGCAGCACTATACATACCACACAGATGATGTATATATTTTTACGTTACAGAATATGCCTGCGCTACAGTCAGGCGCCATAAGACTGGTTCTCATTTCCCACGAATACAATGCGTATATACATGCCACATAAACTTTAACGAGAAATGCAAAATGACCGAATATATTGTAATGTAAAACTTAATGATATTTGTATACAATGTACCGGCCACGGTACCGCAACACGAGGGTTAAAAACAGACACGCCACGGTCAAACGAAAGTGGGGCTGCCCGCTCGCAACGACGGATAATCGGTCGGGATACGTGATTCGAGAGGTCGATATCTGCGAATGACTACGATCGCGATAGGAGCTAAAAATGAAACAAATGGAGAACGGTTAAAATATTCGTGAAAGAGCAAGAAGAAAGGAATTTCCTTTTGCCAGGTTGAGCGAAGCTTCGACGCGTGAAACGATGGTGCTAACAGAACAAGTCGTGCCGAGATATCGAGTCGCCTCTCGAATCGACGAGAAAATGGGTAGAAATATGCCGTCGCGGTTAAAAATCGTAGGTGACGAACTAAATCTGGCTAAACGAATTCGCGAACATACCCGTGCGTTTTAAACACCATGGAAATTACCATCCTGATTTTCGCATTAGGCCGTTATACCCATCGAGCTCTACTAAAAAGAAAAACGAAAACTCGTGTTCAAAAGCAACAGAAATAAAACGAAATCGGTAACAAAAACAAACGTAAATGGGATGCGTTAACAACCAGATCCGTCGATGAAGAGAACGAACTAACCGTTCGTTCTTGGGGAAAGTGTTGCTTGCGGGTACCCCGACAGAAGCATAACGCGGGTAGGAGTTTCTAAACATGAATTCCCGTCGTGCTCGAACAGCATCGCGATTCGAACCGCGGGAAGGTCCTAATTTTCCAAAAATACAAAAAAAAAAAAACAAAACATTAATAATAATTAACACTAAATCCGCACTCCGGGTCCGTTGGTCATGTAACAGATCGATTGACGAAAAGCGTCGATTCTATCGAACGAACGAACCAGAGCAAAAAAATGGGTGAACCAATGGGAATGAGAGAAGAACTGGGCCTAAAAGACGCGAATGCAAACGTCACGTGATCGTTCAATCGATCTGTACCATCACGAATGGACCCCGGAGACCCTCATGACACACGTTTGAGTTGCAGTGCAAGCGAACATCTGTAGAGCCATATACGTATAGTATGTTGTTGTATCTTAAAAGAGAAAAAGAAACAAACATGAGGAAAATCGAATAATTGACGACAATTTAAGCGCTGTAAGTGTACATTTTTATAGAAACAAAAATCGCATTTTCGATGTAACGTTCAATGCGGCAGACGAACCGAAACAGAAAACACGAAGAAAAAAAATGGGGCGGCAAATTCGTAGCGAAGAATCACGAGAAACAAGTAACGAGTAAATTCGAAACAAAAACGGGAAAGAAAAACGGCGTGAGAGAACGAGAAAACGTCAGAATGACAGGTACGCGGGAGAGAGAGAGAGAGCGTGTGTGTCTGTGTCGAGTGCGCGCGAGTATGCAATCGTATGCGATTAGAATGCGAACCAAGCGAGTAAAGGCATGGATGAATGGTATATGCGTAAAAAAAAAACGATAAGTAAACAAAAAGAAAAAAAGAGGATAATAAAGAGGAGGGACGAAACGACACAGAGAAATTGCATCCTCGAATCGCGATCGACGGCTTGGTCACCGGCGGCCCCGTCCGTAACGGGTGCAAGTAATTTTAGGTGTATAAAGAAAGAAAAAAAGAAGAAAAAACGAAATGAATGAAAGCAAGAAAAAAAAGAAGATACAAATTTTATCTGATTCTCTCGTGGTTTTTAGGACGTTCTACAGAAATTATTGTAAAAAAAAAGAGAGAGAGAAAAGGAAACGAGAGATCTATTATAAACGATGGTGTCAAGTTTGGAAGCCGACTCGTCGCGTAATACACGACGGCTACGTAAACTTGCGCGAAGAAAAAACTGCGTGAATGAGATCTCGATCGACGAGCGTGAGTGAGGAAGCGAGAAAGGGATTTAAAAAGATTTATCGTAATTTTTTGGGGGTGATTCGGTCGCCCGGTGACCGGACCTCAATCTCGATGCGAGCTCGAAATTTCATGGGCGCCGGATATAGCGTGGCACGAGGAGAAATATCGACGCGAAAGGCGCAAAATATTTCTCCCCGTGGCGCATTCGATGACCGAAACTACTTTCCTTCTTCTTCCTGGCCCGAAAAAGATGATATTTGCCCGAAGGGAATAACTTAAAAAAGAAAAAGAAGCTATATAATACATGTACATATATATTTTCGGAGGATTTCGGCTAAACACTGGGTACATGGAAACACGTGAAAAAATGAAAAATGATGTAAAAATGTGAAAACTAGAAAAATAGAGTAAAGTTACGCGAAAGAAATCGTTTTCGAGATCACACGATTCGGCGTCCTTGCCTATTTCGACTTGAGCGCGCTTGTTTCGATTTTGAAGAAAAACACACAAAAAAAAGTCGATTATGGGTTTTTTATATATTTTTGGCAACGATATCTCGATACTATTTAAGGTTTAAGCTTAAACGAAAAAAAAAAAAGAAAAGAGGGAAATGTATGAAACAAAATGGCGGCGAGCATAGGTGATTGATACGGCGAAAGAACGACGGAGACGAAGGCGCATCGCTGTCGTTTTTGTAAAAAAAAAAAGTTTTTGGAAACAAAAATGCAGCCTATCGGGGAAAGAATGCGTGTATGTGTATGCGTGAGATATATAAAAAAAAAAGAAAACGAAGAGCGAAAATATTGTACGCGTGCGAAAGAAAATTAAATAAAAGCAAATGAGATCGAACGTGCAAATGGTTAATAAGAAAGAATTAAAAATAGGGGGAAACGGTGGTAAAATAATATTTAAAATATTCGTATCAAAACAGACAAAAAGAAAAACGAAAAAGATGCGTAGGGCCTCGAAAATACTGGCGACTGAAACGGGACAAGGGAGACAAGTAAAAAAAGTTGTGAAAAGAATGAAAAATGAAAAAAAGAAAACTAACTTTAGCAACGGCGTGAAATAATAGAGGCCGAAACTACTAAAAAATATTTATAATATATGGCTACAAGTACAAATTACTTCGACTACTGAGCGTAGGTGTATTGATGTGTGAACAAAATTTGGTTGGCCGATGACCGTTTTTGAAAACCATCATACTGCGTATCAAAGTATGTAAAATTTATTGAATAAACGCTAGCGTATTATGATATAATGTAATCTAATAATGTAATATTGTAATGACGAGACTAAATGATGATGTTAACTTGAAGTTTTAAGAGCGCGCGCGTGAGAGTTTGTGCACGTGGATGATTTAAAAGAAAAAAAAAAAAACGATAAAAAGAAGAAACAAAGATTAAGGGAGAAAAAAAAAGAGAATAACAAATTGGATCTTTATAATGATTATCAGTACTATTAGTATTATTATTGCGATTAACGATTGTCAGTCACTCGTCGCTGGTCATTATTGCTAAAAAGGAAAACGAAAAGAAGAAAAAAAGAAAAGAATTATAAGATAAAGAAAGAGAAAATTGTAAAACCGTTCCACGATACGGTGTATTTGTCCTCCCTATTGCCCCCTTAGTGATGTTTGTTTCTTATCAATGATAAGTTATCATTGATCTATCCACGATTAACAAAGCTGACATTGACGATTGTAACCGTTATTATGATTATCATTACCTTTATGATTACCAATTATGATTATTATTACCACGGCGATTAATGGTATTCTGATTGTCATTATTATCGTTATCGTATTGTACATTGTAAACGACAGCGAAAAATTGAATCAGTTGCACACAATTTTGAGACACATTATATATATATATGTATACATACGTACAGGCATATGTATATGTATATAGACGTTCTTCTGATAAATATCACAAAAGAAATAATACGATGAAGAGAAAGGAAAAGGTTGAAAAACAACTCGAGCGCTTTCAGAATGAACAATTGTGCGTGATTGCGGAACACATGTTTGCGTGTGTGCGTACAAACGTGAGAACGAGAGTGTAATCGAACGATAACGAGCGACTGATAACAGGAAAGTAGAAAGTGCATGAATGGAAGAGAGTGAACGATGAAGATGGAGAGTGATTCGAATGGCGCGAACGGCGTGACTGAAAGATGGGAAAAAACGTGAAAGGGTTGGTGAGCGTGAAAGGGAGGCTTGCGCGCGAATGTGGAAAACTATACAATTATAGTGGAGAGGGGAAAAAATTAAAAGAGCTAAATTATTTGCACGAGGATATCGAAATGAGCTGCGATCGGCGTGACGGTGAACGTAGAAAGGGAACACGTACTTGTATCTTGCTGGGGCGTTAAAGGGACGACGACGACGACGACGATGAACGAGACGAAAAAAAATTCCACAAAACGGCGTGACGACACGTTTTCGGCGACAATTCAGACATACACACACTCACACTTAACAGGCATGGGTGTCACGCCGTGTCACTGGTGACTTACTTTTCGGAATCGTTCGGACAAAACGAGCAGCAAAAAGAAAATGAACAAAAACGAAAGCGACGAAAAAATTCCTAATAGAACTCGCCCGCGCCCAGCAGCGACGCACTTTCGGCGCCTCGCGAAATTCTATTTTTGTAAGCATATTTCTATAAAGGTATACTAACGATACGGCAAAATTTATTATTCCTAGTGTGGTGAAAATGAAAAATTGAACGTTTAGATTTCGTTAGTATAGTGTAAAGATGATGATGATGATGATAAAAAAAAAAAAAAAATTAACGATGTCTAGGTCCTATTCGTGTATTTAAAGGCGAACTATAAGAAAATAAAAATAAAAAATTATGTCGTCGGCGGCGTGGTAGGTTGTAAAATTGTACATAAATTATTGCAAGAGGAGGCGCGGACGGTTGCATCGCTGGCTAGCGGCACGCGGCTAGTTTTCCTCATATATATGTATGTATGTATCTATGTATGTATGTATATCTTTGGCGCTGTATAGAAAAAGAGAGAGGAAAAAACCGAAAAATAATAAAGGTGTTTAGGATGGGGCGGGATGGGGGGAGCGATGTGGTTTTAAGGATTACAAGAGATTTTAAATAACTTTTTTGGTACCAACGTCAAAATTCGCGGTTTCCTTTGACGCGCCGTCGCGCGAGTGATCGCCGATTAAAATAAAAAAAAACCTCGTACGTTCCTACGACGTGTCACGATACCAAAGAATGAGAGACAGGGAGACGAAAGAGTGGGAGAGAAAGGGGAAAAATGGAAATAGAGAGTGTAAAGAAGAGTGTATCTAGGCTGTCTCATCGCGAAACGAAGGTGAATGAAGAGGATAAGTTTTAAGTCTCGGGAAGGAGAACGAACGATCTTGGGGGGAAAGAAAGAGTACCGTAATATCGGAAGGATAACGATCGCCCTCCCTTCTCATAGGCCGAGAGTGAATTCGACGACGACGCACTGCCGCTTTTTGAAGTAAAAAACAAAAAACAAAAAAGATACAAAATAATATATATAAATATATAAATATATTATATATATATTATATATATATATAGATAGATAGATAGATAAAGACACGAAAAATGGCAGGAATCGGAAATTGTACGAAAATACAGCACGCGGCTTACGTTGAATCGCGGAGGGCGCCCGTGCGACATCTCTCTTTCGTTTACTCTCGGAATTATGTTCGCCGAATAATAATGAAAAGACCACCAACTTCTCTTATTGACCGTTTTTCATTTTCCGAATAACGAGCGCCGCCTATTTCTCTAGACCGTTCACAACGCGATTACATGCATGAAGGATAAATACATTACGATATGAATATGAATAATACCCGTACACGATATGTCTTTTCTTTTACCGTTTTCCGCTCCACGGCATCACGTCAGATACTTCCGGAGGCGGTTCACAAGAGAGTCGATTGGGGGAGAGCGAATGAGAGGGTGTAATTGCGAGACAGAGAGACGCGATCGTGAGAAAGGGTGAGAATGAAGACAGACGAAAGAGGAAGAAGAAATTGGGAGAAGAGGAGACGTTGGTTTGTATTCGACACCGCGTCTTCTCAAAGGATTTCACAGAAATTCTGTCAGTGAGATCGGAACGAACCGAATTTCTTTTTCGATTGATCGAAAGGTTTAACATCGGTAAGAAGGGGATAGAAGTGCGTGCGAAATTGAGAAAGAAAGATTGTAAGAACAGTTAATGAGCAGAGTGTGAGAAAGGGAGAAGCCAAAAAGAGGGAGAGAAAGAGATTTGTAAGGAAGAACAGAGCGAACGAGCGAAAGAAAGAAAACGAGAGAGGAGACACAAGAGTATCGTAGTACACAAAAGGACACAACGCAATTTGCGTACACTTGGAAGTACATACACATGCAGCCTCACACAAAATGCACACACAACATCGACACACGATATACGAACACTAACATGCCACAAAAGTACATCCACATGACATATACGACATACAGGGACACGCAATATTATATATATACGACTCCATAGATGATGACGCGGCACACTCACATAGTGTCTCTCGGATTGTTCCACAAAACTTTTCATTCGAGTTTGCTTCAAGAAACCTTCTGTTTTCTAATGTATGACGTGTTGTTGTCGATATATAAAATAAACTTAATAAAAAAATATATCATGCGGTATCAATCTACTTACCCTCGACCAAATCATGTCCTGATACGATTTCCATTCCCAGAGTCGTGACATCTTACAAGGGGAGTTTACTATGGAATAGTAAGTAAGTAGTTCTTAACCTCGGTTATTTTTATTGATGACTTCTATTATCTATTTATTTTAATATAACACTACTGCCATATTTCATTAATAATGTGATTATTAGTCTTTTATAAATGACAGGAAGAAAACGTAATAAACTTTCGATGTCTTCTTTTTTTAATAATTCGTGAATGCTGTTGCATAAAAAGTTTGCGATATATTGATACAGAAAAAAGGAGAACCTCGAAAAAACATTTATCTCAATTCGCAAAATTTTCGAGTGCAACAATTTCGATGAATATGTTTCAAATCTGTTTTCATACAAAATTAAAAATAAGTAGATATTAATAAAAAATTATCAAACGAGAGGTGGTTACGCTTTTAATTTTCTTTTTTTTTTTGTAGAGTCCAGTAGAAAAACGATCGAAAATAATCTGAAATCAAAAATTTTGATATATTCGATGTTTTGCTTCAGGTAATTAAACGTATCTAAAAGTTGAATTGGTAATTTATTTTACTTGCCATCGTTAATTTATTTTAAATGGTAAAAATTAGTAAGTTTAAAGCCGAATTGCCGAATCAATTCTGAAACAACGCTCAGGTAAGTATGTTATTTTATTGATGAAGTGAAATAAAATGAAAATGTATGATGAAAAATTAATAAAAACATATAATTCTCATAGCAAATAATACAAGAAATATTATATATCATTTTATATAGTTTTTAATCGTATTAATCCTTCCATTGCCGAATTCTTCTACAAATATTTAAAATAATAAATGAATTTATTTTTCTTACATCTTGCTATCAAACATTATTCAAAAATATTTTGTACAGTTGCATCAGTTAATTAAAATTCTTTAAATAAGAGACACGTAATAATCTGTCCCATTCGATATAAGATTTTCAAATTTTCAAATTAAAAAATAAAATTCTGTGTAACAGGAGGATGAAACATTTTATACGAACCCTTATAAAATTCCTGAAATTCACATTGAGAGAAACAATGTTCATAAACATCGAGTATCTACTGTACGTCGAATACCGGAAACCAGTCATTCATGAAACAATCGATCGAAATTCTGCTATGTATATCAGACAATCGAAGGAATGGTATTAACTTAATCAATGAACTAATCTGCAAAAGTAGAGAAACTGAAACCATCAATAACGTGTAAAAGCAGTCGATAAGCAAGTACAAATACCACATGTCAGCCTTCAATTTTCCATTTTACATTTGTGATGCTGAATCACGTTATGTATAATTCAAGCAAACTGAGATACATATAATTAAATTTTCTAAATATTGAATAAAATTTCTTGCGGTAATATTTTCCAACAAAAGGATACCGTTCAATGTTGACAATAAATCAGTGCACAAAAGTATCGTGCAAAAGAGAATGATTTTAATTAAACATTTCCTCCTACCGGTTGAAAAATAGTCTCATTATTTTACCGTAACGCGTGAATCAAATTTAACGATTACGAACAAGAATTACCGCTTGCGACGAAACATTGTCGACCGACGGGTAACCGAGAAATTGAACAAAAATTGCTGCTCTAATGGAATCAAGGAAGCACTTGACAAAGTTTCGTTGGGAACAAGTCGCGAAAAAAGAATGCCGCGTATTTGCTACGATCGCTACGTTACAATTTTATTCAGGTCTCGCAGCAATTAATGTTCATTAGCGTTGAAGTCCGTATTCTTCCATTCAACGTTAGTCGCTCGGCTGTTCTTAAGTTCCCCGAGCTCGTTCGTGGTGCGTTAAAGCGACGAAATTAAATTTCCTGTTTCTTCCGACCACCCCCACGACCACCCCGGTAACTCTGGTTGAATAGGGGATGAGTGTGGTAGAAGGGTGCTTAGAAAGAGTCCGTAAACGGAGAATCAACGCGGCTAAGTCCGCTATGTTGACATCGGCTTGTCCAGAAACAGGCGCCAAGAGGATCGTTCAATCGGCCCGGTCGCGCGACACCCTTTAGACGGGCAACGGAGTGTAAAAGCTCAATACAAAAACTTCTGGAAGTGTAATTAGAGCGGCAGTACATCTTAGATCGTTATTTTCAGAATATGTTAATGACGGAAAGTTAATGAAACGGATGAATAGGGTGTCTCCTTCTCTTTCCACCGGACGGGAAGGACATTCTGGCTGAAAACCCCGGAGCTCTGCCTCCGATCTTCCAAGCGACGGCGTATAGAAGAACCACCCTGAAGCATGTAAATTCGCTTACGCATCTCTAAGGGCCATCCACCCTCGAACAAACATCCAGAAGAACAGAGACGACCAGATTGTCCGAGAGAGAGACAAAGAGACCTTACGCGGTGTGCTTCATTAGACCCTTAATGAAATTTCAACACTTTAACGCCCCGACGCCCTGGGAAATATATAACCAATGAACTCGTTTTCACACCAGACTGCCTCGCATCTTCGTCGCCGTCGGTTGAGTCCTTCGAGCTCTTCTACCCTCCTCGGGGTTGCGTCTCGAAAGGAAAACAAGGGTAGGATTTACCCTCGGAAAGATACTCAAGTGTATTCGCGGCTCAAGAAGTGCGCCTTGTATTTTCCCTCTGCGATCCTACTGTGAAACACTTGAAACTACTCGTTCGGCGCAGTTAGGTCGGTAAACGTAAATTCTACCTATCCAATAGAACCCTGAAGTTCCTAGGGATTTTCATTGGTATCCTTGGTAACATTGCAGTGAATTTTGGCATCCTCCGTCAATAAGAACTTCCCTGAAGGAGGTCGGTAAGTACAGGAGACGACTGAATCAACAATAGATTACAATAAATTGGATGTAAAAATATTCCATTAGAAATAAGTATAATCCTGTAATTATCAAAAGAATTATTTTCATATAAATCTTAATAAAATGTTATATATTTGATTTAGAAATTTGGATTCTATATGATTCCAACATTTTATATAACATTGTTGCTTTTAACTTTACTGAAATAATATGTAATAGACGTTTTTATAAAAACGAAATAAAAATCAATTGTCAAAGCTAAGCATCTTTTTACACTGTTGTTTACCTGATCCCAACAGTGAACTATGTTATCGACTAAAGCAACACGGGCAACAGAAAGACACTCAAGTGGCTAATATTTGTAGAACTCATATCGACTGGTTCGTACTTCTTGTTCAAAGGAAGTTGCGTAGAGCGCGCTTGAATCTAGTTTATCTGCAAAAAGTAAACATTTTATTTATTATTCAATAAAAACACCGTAGCCCTAATATTTCTTATTTCAATGATCAATAAAACAACGATTTCTTATATTTACAAATTTGTGCATAATTAAATTTATTAAAGTAATAAATACGAAGTAATAAAACTTATTAAATCACGATACGATAGATCCTAGACGTATCTGGACTTAGATTTTTTAATTAAATGAAACACGATTGATTATTGATTTTATTTAACATTTATGTTTCGCAATAGAAGACGATATTCAATCTGTAATTCATCCGAGTCCTCGTCACAAGTTCTCGTGGATCCGGTACATCGTAAACACGATACGTAGTAGCTTCTTGGCGAAATTCTCAGGTCACTTGAGGACAAGTCTTTTCTTTACATTCCATTCTTTACGATCAGCCAGCGAATAATACCACAATGCTGGCCAGATTTTGTTCCCTGCATCTAAAGCACCATCCGCTCTCGTTTACATTCCACGTTTTACGATCGAACCAAACATAATGTCGCTAAATTTATTACGATTGCCCTGTAAAGCTCCGGCACCGATGTTAATCGAGACACAACAGATATCTTTAATCAGACCTCTCGAACGTTCGATGGCAATGTCGAAATATAAAATCGAATTAATCTTCCCTCACCTTTCCACTTATCCTCCATTCGTATAAAATGTAACTAAAATCCTCGGGGATCAAAGTTGTTTTCGAGATAGTCGGTTTCCCCGTAACAATTTATTCGATTCAGCGAACGGAACCAGCAAAGTACGCCGAGATTCATCTCACCGCAATCGTCATTTCGTGGCTCATCTGCGAAATAAATACAAAACGAATATTCGAGTTGTACAAGTCGTTAATGTTTACCGGAAGAACGTGCTCGTTGCGATTATAATAGCGATCGACCAGTTGGATACCGGCATCGAAAGACCTGCTCCGAGGTTATTGAAACCAGAAAAATGCATTACAATCCGGGACTCTTGGTTGTAAAGTGAGTGGTCCATCATTAAGTGGAACCGGTTTTTTTCGGCCCACCCTAACTGTTCACCTGTGCTGCTACTTATTGCGTATTTGTAACCTTGAATCGGTTATCTCCGATCGATTCGTATCATTGTCTCTTATATGGAAATTATCAATGCAAGTCCCGGATCAAATAGTCCGTACTCCTTTCGCATACCAAGCAAACAGACGTTTTCGTCTTGACCAGGATAAAAAGCTGTGAAACTCTTTTTAATTCTTCATAGACGTTCCTCTTACGATCACAATATTGATCATGATTGGATCCGTTCGGTTCCGCTGGCATTTTTGTCTGATTTTTTTGGTGAATTATTTAAATGTTGCGAGGTATGGCTCGTTTACTTTGTGGTAAGAAAGAGAATTTGTAGTACACTTTAGAAAAAACCGTATCGAAGAAGTGTGGTCATATTCATTGAAATCTTACATACAAAATGATCCCCTTTGCAGGATGGGGTCTTGAATAATAAAGGAACGAGGAGTGGTAAAAGCACGGGAATATCCCTGTTTCAAGCAAGCGAACCGCGCGCTCTGTTATTGCTGGTACCCTATACCTTCAATATGGTTTGAATACAGTATCGACAAACGCTACTAAATGACTACATTAACAATACAAAATAATAAGGTCAGCGATATTGTTTATGCACCCAAGCGGTTTACAACTCAAGAAAGGTCGTGGGCACCGAGCAGTCCCCCGAAATTTAATTTCCGGTATGGTTGCAATGGGGTACTTCTTGTATTCCTTTTTTATACAAGAGCGACGACGACTCATTTTTGCTACGTGTAGACCAGGTGAAAATGGACTGACTCGTTCAAACCACTAGATCAATGTAAACGGTCACTCGATCAAGATTTTGATCCTCGTTCGGAAGAGTCATAAAATGGTGCTATTTATATGTTGGAAAGATATATGTAGAATAAATTTTCAGTTCTTAAACCGCGATAGTTAAGATTTAAAGTCCATTATCGGTCATTCTTTGAATTTTTCCGTTTGAATGCACACATGCACCGCACCCTTATCAGTAAGTTGCAGATTTTTATTCATTTATAACATATCAGATTATACAGAAAATATGTAAAACATGTTACGTAGATAAAAATGAAATGAATTTTTAAAAATCTGTAATATAAGATTTGCGAATTAAGGTATTACTTTTAACCACTCGAAAGAAGAAAATAATTCATAAAAACATATGTTTGTAATAAATTCCACAGTCTACTTATCAGAATCTTATCAGAATCGATTCATTTACGTTTACAAAATACCACAGTGTTTAACCAAAAGGATGACCCGAATAAGCTGTGATTGTTACTTTCGCAGTATCCTGTATTCTAGAAAAAGACAAAAAGAAAGTACGCATCGGGATATTTTATTTGATGACACACACTGCGTTCTGAGCATGCATTTTGCATAGGCACGAGTGGCTGTAGATCGTCGCGTAATTCGCATTACACTGTTCGTGTTTGTTTACATGGAACTAGTCAAACATTTTCAGCAGAACCGCGTACACGCGACGTACGGTGGATTCAAACGCGTCCCAGAGGGCGCGTGTGTTGGTAAGAAGTTTGTCTGTACCGATGAGAGGGCTAAATGCACTATTATAGGGCTGAAAATAACCTGTGGTGTGGCTGACCCCTCGTGCTCACCGACGTACATCATTGTATGCAACACCGTGCACGTTATTTATTGTTAGACGCAAGTTACCAGAATCTTCGGCCTCGCGGCAGAAACCGTGATCCACGGAAGGTCAATTTCAGAGGGATGATCTTTTGTTTTTATCGCCAGACGATTTCTTTCCGTCTGACAGACTGTACACTGTTGACTGATAAGCATTAGATAATTTCTCTATTCATTTATTTATTTACGAGATAAATACTTTGATATAAAGATTATACAGGGTGATTCTCTCGCCACAGGACACAAAGGAAATGGGGACAATGAATCCCTTGACCGCGTCATAAAGAGGTATTGGTTTACTTAATCCAGTTCTCAGTAAATTCCATATGAAAAAAAATATGTGTAAACGCAGATAAAGGATTCACGGTAATTAGGGCACGTGGTTGATTGCTTACGTTTTTATGAATTCAGACTGGAACTGTAATTTATGTTGTCCGAAGCTCCAGCTCATTTTACATTCAAGGCTCGAGGATATTTGAGTGGTGCCCTTGGTAAAGGATGGATTGAACAGGGTGGTCCGGATTTAAATTCTCGTAGTACTTTGTTGAGACTTCTTAAAAAGTATCAATCGCCGATAACATTAAACAATTATGACAGATAATACACAGTAGAAGTGACACAATTAAACCATGGTCAATAATTTCTATAAAAGAGCGCAATTTTCTAATACGAAAGTGTTATGCATACATACAAATGATAGGACGTTGAAAATATTTTTTAATCACGAATTCAATAAAGTCATCCTATAAATAATGTCATTTTCAAAAGAATACATTAAGCAGCAAACACTTACTATTATTTTTAATTAACATTTAATAAATTTTCTGCTGAAAAATTCACTTCTGAAAGGTTGCTATTTTTTTGTACTAAATAAGTAGATAATAATTTTGACGATTTTACCAAAATAATCGAGTTGAAAGAAAAATTACCTGGTCAATTTTATAACTGATTCAAAGGTTTGTTGAAGAATTGTATGGGTTAATAGAATATTCTTGTATTTTCAATGAACAGTGCCAACATTTGGA
Organism: Stelis phaeoptera; assembly: GCA_943735885.1. NCBI lineage: Eukaryota > Metazoa > Arthropoda > Insecta > Hymenoptera > Megachilidae > Stelis > Stelis phaeoptera. The sequence goes on along the minus strand of OX030939.1, from coordinate 2,507,799 downwards.
ATAATTAAAATCGTTCTTCTTGCTCTAATAATACATAATCTTCATCCGCACGTAATGCACCATTTCATCGTTTCATTATGCAAAGCACAGCCGTTTTAAATAAACTACAGTGAAAACTTGATAAATGTTACTCCTGTCAGGCCTGTTCTGCAACAGTTATGTATGTATGGAATAGGAGAATCGTTTTTCGAATTTGGTTATAGTTTGCCGATGCAGTCGAACGTAGAAAGAGTCGGTAGCTAAAGAAGAAAGAGGGACTAGAAACCAGATTTATTGCTACTGTGACCAAACTAACGCACAGAAGAAACTTTTTTATTTTTTACTTTTTATTAATAAAAAGTTCACTATCGTGTGAGGGAGGTTTTTCTGATTAAAATGAGACTAAACACGGTATACAATCGGTCAACATTTAATAGCATAATATTAATTGGGTAAAATATTGTGCTTGCGAATATTTTTCTGTTTTCTTTGCTCGGAAACATCAAAAAACGACGGATTTGAGTCTAATTCTTGAGTGACTAATTCTCGAACGGGACGCTTCTACTGTTGCATAAATGATCAGAAACTGAAACACCCTGTTCGATAAATGTATCACTGCAGACCTTGCGAAAATACGAGTAAATGTTTTGGAACTGCCATTAAATACCTGTTTTAGTTCCCTAACTCTACTGAGACATTTAAGTCGAAATCGAACACGTTTGTGTAAACTTAAATATTTTTCGAATTTCAAAGAATTGATGATACTACAACTGTTTTACATTTAGTACTTGACATTTTTCGAACAACGTATAAGAGTTGAACTAACAAAGGAATACAAATGAGTTTTTGTAATAAAATGATTTTAATTTAAAAAATCACTTTTGATTTATTTTTCAATTGTTTTCAACGGATGCATTTTTCAACAGTAAAAGAATATTGAAAAATTTGAATAAAGAAAAATACAGGTTCATTTTTGGTCTTTCTCTACGAACGTACCTTCAAACGTATGACCACTTTAAAATTGTCCACTTGAAAATTAATTGAATGTAACGCTGGTTAATAGCACACCGGCTCAACCGACTAACAATAAGCTGAACGGTCGGGCAATTATACCTGTCATTTTTGTACCTGTCATAAAATTTAATATGTACCCCTAGTAATTATTGGAGATATTCTTTACCAATGGCAATTATTTTAGTTCGCATCGTTTTAAGGTAAGGGTGAAATTGTAGTTTCTTATTTCTTATTTTTTTTTCATTTAATCTTATAATCTAAATATGAACCGATTTATATCGAGTTTAATCTCATTTTAATAATAAAAAAAAGTCTCCCCCACACGATAGTGAATGTTTTATTAACAAAAAGTAAAACATAAAAAATTTTCTTCTGTGCATTAGGGTGGTCACACTGAAACGGGACATTTAAACGAAAGCGATGAAGGCAATAAAAATCTTTAAATGAAGCCGCTTCGTCTCTGATTACACTTCGCCTCAGTAGTTCAAGGAGGAATCCCACTATGGATAAAAATGTATCATTTACGGAACAGACGATTGTGAACATATATCGAGTTTTCGCCGTACTTACCTTTTTAACACGTCGAGTGCCACAGTGAAAACGGACGTGGGTAGTCAGACATGCTGAAATCCTAATTATTAACAATACAATCAACTAATTTTCAAATTTAACCTTTCAATTCGATAGCTAGCATTATTAGCTTAATGTTAACGCCATCCGTGGTTTATTTTATCATTTCTGTTGGTAATTATTTGATTGTAAAAAATTACGGATGCCGGTCACCGGTGACCCCTGTGGCAGCCAACGTGTTAAATAGTTTAACGATTGTATCGCACAATAAAAGAACTTGTTCAAACTTCAATGAATAATAATTATTTTTGCATCATGTTGTAAATATTCAATACAAAGCGTACACATCATTGCTATTTACATTTCAATTTGCAACAACAAGAAAAAAAAAACGGTGCTGTATGCATCGATACTTTATAATCATTTTTATGATTCTACGGTCAAATGTTAATCTCACAATCAGATGACCATCGGGTCTAGATCTTCTCCCTTTCATTCTTTTCCTTATTTTTTTTTTTTTCTTTTTGTTAGTATAATCTATATTTGTGGTCAGAAAGGACCGCTGCATCGAGCGTTGCCTTGGTCCATAGTTTGATTGCAGAACTTTTCGCAACATCGCAACATCATCTCTCTGTTTTACTGATGTTACTTAACACGTTGACTGCCACGGGGGTCACCGGTGACCGGCACCCGAAATTTTTTACAATCAAATAATTAACAAAAGAAATGACGAAACAAACCACGGATAGCGTTATCATTAAGCTAATAATGCTAGCTATCGATTTCAAAGGTTAAATTTGAAAATTAATTGATTATATTCTTAATAATTAGGATTTCAACGTGTCTGACTACACACGTCCGTTTTCACTGTGGCAGTCAACGTGTTAAAAAAAGAAGAAACCTTAAAGAAAGGTTTTAAGGCTAGAAACCTTAAGAAATAAATAAGAAAAGTAGTAAATATTTCACTATTTCGAGGATCTGTCATATGAGGATTAATGGTTAATAGACTTTATGGTTATAAGGCAAGGTAAAGTACTCAATTTTTCTGAAAACATAAATTCCAATATCTATAAAATTTTATTTATATTACAAAATTTAAGATATTACCTGTGGCTAATATTCATTTCCAAAGATATTTTGAAATTATTTTTATGAAAAGGAGATTTGTTTAAGAAAATACATATTCTTAGTTATTAGCATCTAACCACAGCGATCAGTACATACGCTACTTAAGTTATTCGTGTGCTTATTGTAGCTATAGGCATAAATAAACAGTAAAAGGACAGAAATAAGTACAATTCAATTCGAACTTCATTATGGATTAAAAATTAAAGAAATACCAATACCAGACCATTGCCAACTATTGCGTCTGTTGTCTACTTTTAACAGTAAAAACGTAAGAAGATTGTGTAGAAAAATGTCTCTAAGAACAAAAAATGAATCTTTGTGACCTAAGTCCATTTCTAGCTTACAAAGATAAAATGAATAAAAATGCTACTATTATCACTACTACAGCTAGGTTGTAGCAGTGTTCGTTGGAAGAGATGAAGAAATCAAGGATAAGAAACAAACATAGAATGCAAGTGATTTTCATAGTGAGATGCAGGAAAAAGAGACGTAGAGGCGTTGTAGCTGGACGAACAGAAAAAAAAGGAAGGGAAAAAATCACAACCACAGTGTAAAGAACAGGTTTCCCAGGGTAAACATTTTTTGTCCGCAATCGAGTTCCAAAACAAAATTCCTCTCAATTATAGTACATAAAATGGGAAAGAGGCGAGGGGTATATTTCATATCTCTTCCAAGGTATGAAATACGTGAATAAGGGCGAAGGAAAGCGATAAAGTTTTTTTCGTGAGTTCACCGTTCACAAATAAGGCTACTACTGAACGATCCTGTAGACCAATCGACAGAAGATAATCGTGCGGCGGAACCAGAAAGGGGGGAAACCGGTGCATAGTCCTGGTTAACTGATCGCAGTGGAAATAAACAGGCAAATTGTGGTTACAATGTTGTATGTACAGCCTCGCCAAAAAGGTACTAATAATATCGCGTCGCTTCGAATCAATGTACTTGAAACCAAAATACATAATATCAGTTGTACCTCGTCATCTTTATAACAGTAAAAACACTGTGTTGTAACTGATTACAACTCTGGAGTTACTCTGGAATATACCGCCGAGTTCTGGGCTCTTTTCCATTCCAACTTTCTAAACTTTAAAATTGTATAGATATTATTTTTTTAGTATGTAAATATTTCGTTTAAAGATCTAAGGGCTATTTAGTTGATGTATTTTTGTATACGTTCGATAGATTGCGTCGCGATTGACCGTACACTCCACTGACTAAGGATTATAACAACCTCCAGGCTTGGAAACAGCACCAAATGGAGTCCATTCAAAAGATGTCATCTTTCATACCTAGTTAACACTAGAACTACCAACGTTTAATGCACTCATACTTTTAAATTCAACCTAAAATAGAAATCCAAAATCAATAAAGGATAAAACGTAAACTAACATATAGAATAATTCTTTATTCTTTATAAGTGTTTTAACAGATTTTGTAATTTAAAATGAAGCAAGTCATTTTGACTTGATTGAAATTGATTGATAAATACAGTAATTATTAATTCTGTAAATTCTACACCGAATTTTGGCCCACGTTGTACAATATATTTATAATATTTCTGCTTCGGTGGTTTCAAATTGAACGACAACATGTTGTTACGTTTCTAGCAGGGCTTAAATCCAGAAATACACGTGCGGTGTTGTGAACACCGTCCAAACGCAACCGTGCAAATTTATGTATACTCATAATATTCTTGCATAAGAAATCGTACCCGCTGTTATTCTCGATACACCCGGTATTGTAGTGGAATAATAATCATAAAACGCGAAAGCTTGCGTCTATTCCATCAAACTCGAAGTACTTCGCGGTTTTATGAAGACGAACTGACGTGTAAGAAGTTGCGGTTTCCGAGAGTAGTATGCGATGCCTCCGAGGAATGTTTCAGGGTTTTAGCTAGCGGGTTTTAGCCACAATTTATTATGCGTGTCTGGAAGAAACAAAGTGTCGAATAATTATGTAACGTTCTGTTTCTGAAATGATAGATAGATGCATCTTGCATGTCACGTTTCTATCATAATCCTTTCGCCACGAACACAATGCGGTTTTATACTATCGGTAGATATACCTATTTGAATAACACACTCTGTTTAAAATAAGACAACTGTTAACCAGAACTTTTTGCAAAAAAAGATCAAAACCATCTTATTATGATTTCAAAATTTCATAATAATCTTAGTTTGTTTTTAATGAACTACATCAATACATAAAATCACTATTGTTATGAGTTAATAATGTATATATATTATAAGTCATGACTGTATACCATAACACAATAAGCATGCGTGTTATTGCGAAACATGTTCAAAATGAAGTTATTATTATGAATAGAGCTATCGTTTACATTAACCGCAATGGGATGGCAGAGTGCAAACATGTTACACGGTAGTGGTAAGAATGTGGCGGTGAAGTTCCATGCAGCCGCAACAAGCTGTCGACGATATCTGGCATGTTTTATCACTAGGTCCTATCACCGGTAACAGCCAATAGAACTGAGACAATGGCTTTTCTTTAAATATCTACAAAACAGAAATACATAGTACAATATTGTGGGCTATCCATTACATTCTTTTCTTTAACCCCGGGACGGCGGAGCAATTTAAATTTCATTTTATACCCTTCTCCATTTTAATTTCTAAAACTTAAAAAAAAAACTCTTTGGATCTTATTTTTTTTCAATGTATCAAAGTCTTCCGTTAAAAAATGTAACTGTCTAATTTTAGTCGCACATTGACACATTCGGTACCAGTGTTGTATACCTAGCCCTCATGCAAGCAGAGTATCAATATTCTTTCTTGATATATATTTTATTATCCCACGTTTCAAACATCTGCGCCTTGTGTACCTATTATACGTTGCCAACTTTTCACAACTTCGAAGTTAATTGCAGCAACGTAACTTGCCGGCAAAAATAATGACCTTCGGATGAAAATGAGTCTGCACATTCGGTCGACAGCCGTATAAGAGGCAGAGTGTTTCTGGTTAAAGTGAAGCATACATATATCGAAAAGTCTTGTCTAGAGATTGAAGAATCTAATGAACATCGGAGAAATAAAATAATTGGTGGTCTCACATAAACGTATTATTACCGTGAAAATACTAATTGATTTATGGCCGACCCTTAAGCTAATTGCTGCACCCAAGATCGTACCAAATGATTAAAGTTCAGATAAGAAGATTTTTACAAACGGCACTTATTTTTATTCGGTACGGTAAAAATGCTTGCGTACTTCTAAAAATACTAATATGATTATAATGGTACTGTGAATGTACACTATTATAGAAATATATTAACAAATTGTTTAAATGAAAATGATCAAATTTACAGTAGTGAAACAAAAGCTACAACAGGTTTCAATATTTATGTTCTAAAATGACAGGTTCTATCTTGGGAAATCTGGAAATTAATTTTTGTATTATTAATATCTGTAAAACAGAATTAATCACGATCACAAAATTCTGATGGACGAGGGGTTAAAAAAGGGGTTCGAACTATCTTTTAACAATTCTTATTGAAATAATTCGGTAATTATTTAGAAGTTTGCCCTCCTCACCGATTTTCGTGAACTTGAAATATGTTGTCAGGGTCATTATTCTGAACAACTTTTCCCTATACATGTTACCGCCGCTCTGGTTTCGCTGACTGGGGGACTGGGCCCCCCAGACCATCTCTAAAAACTACACTATAATACCGATATCCATTTTTAATATAATATAATTTAATATAATCGTTTCGTGTGGAAAGTGTGTGCGTGGTAGTTTTTAGGGGAACTAGGGGGCGCAGCCCCCAGTCAGCAAAACGAATTATTTTTGCGAATATTGCAAAAATTACTTTTCGTTTGATTCAAAACTCTAACAACTTATCGTAATCATTACACTGAGTTAAAAATTCATATAATTTCATTCTGAGTGAATTTCATAGCACTATAACGACTTTAACAACTCCGATACTTGTGAGTTTGTCAACAGCTCGCTCGTAAACTAATATCACTTGGAAGTAATACGTATCAAATACACAAACAAACGCTAAAACGTAACTGTTGTAATAAGGAGAATACATTACAAACGCTGTCAAGCGATAGCCTATGCCGAAAAGAAGTGTACTCGTAATCTAAGTTTAACTAAAGATTTTTTCAAATATCTCAGAAACTAAGGCAGAAAAGTTGTTCAGAATAGTTACCTTGAGAACATATTTCAAGGTCACGAAAATCAGTGAGGAGGGCAAACTTCTAAATAATTACCATAATTTGCCTTTGAAGTTAATTTTTGCATGTACATGCATCTCAAAATGAACTTTTAACAAACTGATGATATGATTATACCAGAAGAAACACAGTCACGTGACACCAAGAAGCTTTCTCGATAAAAGAAACTAATGCGAAATAATGAGCAGCCAAACTGCGAGAGTTTGTCGGTTGCTCGCGCTAATGTTTGATAACTTTTTCAAGTTATATTCTTGAATGGAGAGCTTAACTGCAAGGGAAGATAAATGGTACGAGGCAAGGACTGACTGTTACATTGCTATAATACTTTGTCGGCGGGAAGACGTACGATGTGATAACTCTCGATGTGCCGGCTAGGTAGCGAATTAAGCTGAATTCACATTTGCCATCATCCAATGAAACTAAACCATATAACTTCTTCTTTTTACAACAAACATGCTGCACTTTACGTTCCATCCATAAACAAACTCGTCTTAAATGTGAACCACATTTTCCGGATGGATCTTTATTGAAACGACGAGCTTAAGCAGCACCGATGAAGCTGTAGTATGAACAGGCCTTAAGGTGGCTAGAGAAATGCGTGTGAAAGGAGCGGAACAAGAAAGAAAGACACAACGGCCGGCGATCTATCACCAAACAAGCATCAGGCGGCATATCCATTGGCATAAGGAAATGTATATCTATATTATCTATGTATAAGATTCTCTACCGAGACTGAGGCCGAGTAAAAGCGGTGGTTAAATGTTTGATACATCCAATGGCAATGATTATCGTTTACACCATGTACCTACAAGATATCGAATCGCCAATGGCAACCGCCAGACACCGCTGTTGCGCTTTTTTCTTATGTTTCGTGTACAGGCTGCTTCCACGCCAACGAGTGTTTCTCGCGTACGTTCCCTCACCTTCTGCCCACCCTTCCTTCGTACACGTTTATTCTTGTGCCTTTTCACTAGGTCGAGTACGCACGCAATCGACCTGCCAACATTCGCATCCGCCTTCAACACCAGTCTACTCGATAAAGACTGAAAATCTGTTCTTAACGAAAAAGAAGTTTTCTTTGATTCGAAAATTGCGTGGGAAATACAAACCGGAATAAACCATTTCGAATTTCTCTATTTTCTTTTCATCTTCATCTTCTTCTTCTTTCCATGCATCTCTTTCTCCTCTGTGTCGGTCTCGACGCACCGATTATTCGACGTTAAAGTTCAGGTTTATTTGGAAGGTTGTCTCGGAGCAACACGAAATTACGTGGAGTCACGCGGCAATCAACCGGTCAACGAAGGGGATGGGGAAGGGTGGATACTGGAACCAATGAAACGGGAGAATATGAGCGAACAACAGGAAAAAAGGAAGGAAAGGAGCACGCAGAAGGACAGCGGAAAAGAGATGCAGACAGAATTTGTTATCCAAGACCGTGGCGGCCGCAGCGAGGGCAAAAATCTCGACTTAACAGCGACATGAATGTATTAAACCGCAGTACTATATTTTATTCCACAGCAAGGAGCAATTTATAATGCCTCGCGTGTGTTGGTGATCTCGGAATCGTTACCTGAGATCGATACAAATGTGTACATATTTTTTAAACACATTGAGCGCTGAGTGTGGTTTGGTTTGTTTATATTATATACGCTCTGTTCGTTACCCCACTATAACCATTACAAATGGTTATAAAAGAATAATGTTAATGGAACATGTTTTTATATTCGCATTCGCAAAGTCGACAAAAATCAAGTACCGATTAAAAATTTTTGTATATCTCACAGTTTCCATTGGCGATTCTGCAAATTTTATTTTAAAAGCGCAATTAAAATTAGTTATATAATTTTTTCTATGGATATAAGTTAGGGTAGGGTTAATATGTATAGACCCAGGTCAAACTTCAATCTTGATAGACGACTGCGTGATTAAATCCAAGAAAACAGTACGTTTTCTTGGTATAATTTTTGATTACAAGTTTTCTTTTATCCCACAGGTTAATTATGTGCAAAAAAGATGCTTAAAGGCGATCAATATTATAAAATATTTATGCGGTACCTGGTGGGGCTCGGACCCAGACACGTTAGTTGCTTTGTACAGGAATTTCTTGCGTTCTATTATAGACTATGAGAGCTTTATTTACTTTCCTAGTCAGAAAAGCTATAATACAGTATTCTATGATTAAGGTAGGTATCCACCCGCTGCTCCCGCAGGAAGGTATGAAAAAGTAATCATGCGTAATGAGAGCAAGAACGTGGGGGCGAATCATGGATGGACAGGTTCAGATAAAGGTAATAACTACTTTATGATAATTAAAACCAAATTAAGATAATTATGTTACTGTGGTAATTCTGAATCTGGTGAGTAATGTTGATACCAATATAAATATACGTGTATAGTAATATTATTCTCGGTCTTTTCTTTTCAATTAACTCTAGTATATTTTTCATGCATAACAAAATTGAAATTTTTAATCTGCATTTGTTGTGAATGCCCTTCGTAGCCTTTTATGAATGATATTACCGTTGATTAAGTTTTTTGGAAAAATACAATGATATTTCTAGTTTACTATTCTACTTATAATTTAATAGCGTACTAGTGAATAATATTTAAAATAATAATGTGTTTCAAATATTTAAATACAAACTACTTCGAAATTAAAATATTAAAACTAAAAAAATTAAACTTGTTTTCACGTAACTTAATTTACTTGAATTATAAATTCATATTTACCAATAGCGTACAGTTGAACAAAATACAGAAAAGAATTAACAACAAAAAATTCATTTAGTTAAAAATATGTCTAAAAGTTACTCATGTAATAATACAAAAATTATTTGTACAGCGTATAAACAAGATATGGTTCAATTTCGAAAAATGTCCAATTGTGCCCTGATCTCTCTTATGTATATGGATGTTGTATGGGTGACTTCGAAGTTACATAGGGCTATAAAGGGTTAAATTATGTCAGAAGTACTCCGCTGTTTTACAGTCTCATATTTTCTCTTTCTCTTACGACCGCGACGTTTCCCGATGACTATTGTAGCTATTCCATGGACAGACAAAAGTCTTTTTCTCGAAACATATTTGTCTGTTCGAAAATAGTTTACGAGACGCGTAATGTCACTGCTCATGGCACTTTGCGACGGTCCACGAGCATCAAATGTCTCGCCCATGCGGTGTAGATGTGAAGATGCGATGGCATAACAAGATCGGATACGATCGGTTGTTTGCTATTTCTGCCAGTACAGCCGACGCGACGGCAAAATACATACCACCATTTAGAGTAGCTAGTAGTAGCGATTTATAACAAAAAAATTATATTTCGTTGGCCATCCGGAATTTAATTTCAATCGCATTCATCAGATCCGTCGTCTCTGTTATGCGAGACTGATCCTTTTCGATTTATACCCACCGCCGCAGCGTGATTAATTTGTCGTCGGATCAAGGGGATCACTAATAGCCGGTGCCACAAATCTAATTATAACTGAATGTTCAAAAGAGCGAAAAGGTTAAAGAAAATTTTTAACATATTCACTGTCATCGAGTAGTATAATAAACCGTGCTGTGAAACATTATACTGAATGTGTACTTATTATAGTTATTTAAACATTTAGTTCAATCAGTTTAATTGATATTATCTTTGTCATTTACTGCCGAAGACGATCAAATGTGAATATTATTAAAGTGGCGTAAGATAAAAAGTGGAAAGCTTAAATTGAAAAATGAAACGGTAGTAATAATAATTTTTATTAATTTTTGCTACGATATTTAGAAATATTACAAACAAGTTATGTACCATAAAAATGACACCATAAATCTATTAAAAATAATAGATGTGGCCTTTTTATTTGATTTACTGGTACACTAAATCAATTTTTCATTGGTTCATCGAACTTCAGGTAAAGTTGATGAAAAAAGCATACAAATATTTCATTTTTATAAAAGTCATTATAATTATTTACTACTCACTGCATGTTAGAAATGACTATAGTCATTGATTTAAGAAATACGAAATAAATGAAAGAAAATAGAGTAAACTAAATACATAAGAATTTACTATTATTTAGTATTATTACTACTAAACAATAGTTCCTTTTTCATTGCAAGCACTTGCAAACTTCAATATCTCAATTGAATAATGAATCTTATTGATTAATTGACTGATTTTTACTAAGTAATTACACAGTTTCAAGTTAATAAATCATTAACATACCAACTCAAAAAGAAGAAATAACTCGTTATTTGAAATATTAATGATTACAATTTTTGAAAAAATACGATAATTATGAATATCCAGAAGCAATAAATACACCTACATAATATCAATTGACTTTCATTTTCATTACAAAAATATTTTATTTCCTTTCTTTTTCTAATTCATAAAATTCGTTTTGTGATACACAATTATTATTCCTTTTACATTGCAACACTCTTTGAATGTTATAAGCAATACACAACAAATAGTGCATTAATCAATTGTATTACGTTTTAAATTGCATTAAGCTTTACCTGAAAATTTGAATTTGTAACATTGAAACGTTAAATCACGCTCAGAATAAATTATTTACTTATTTATCAATAAATTCCACCGTGTGTAATTTTATTGCCATATACACGTGCATTTGATCGAATGTAATTTTGTTTGGTCGAAAATCGACTAGGAAGATGTGCCGTGCATAATTGAATATGATCCAACTATTTTGGTTGCAATGCGTTTCGTACACGGTATGTGACTGCTGCGGTAATGGTACCAAAAATAATACAGAGATATAAATGACATAATTGATACAAGTGAATGTACAAACCGAATCAACTTGTGCCAGGTAGAATCGCCAAATGTATGTTACTCTTACAATTAGAGCAAATCTTAGACAGTGTATAAACTCGACTAGTGGCATAGCTGCGCTGGTAATAATCAGACCTGGCTCCGACGAATCGTTATTTTTTCTTCGTACAAATTACTAGATTAACACGTTGGCTGCCACGGGGGTCACCGGTGACCGGCACCCGAAATTTTTTATAATTGAATAATTACCAACAGAAATGATAAGATAAACCACGGATAGCGTTAACATTAAGCTAATAATGCTAGCTATCGAATTGAAAAGTTAAATTTGAAAATTAGTTGATTGTATTGTTAATAATTAGGATTTCAGCGTGTCTGACTACCCACGTCCGTTTTCACTGTGCCAGTCAACGTGTTAACGGTATCTTTATTATAATTTTCAGTAGGATATTTTCAATTTGATTACTGTACAGTATATTGTATATAGTTTCAGTTACTGTACTCGATCGTGTTAAGTATTCTTTCAATCAGCAATGACGAAATAGATGAAGTTTGAAATAACTTACACCACTTAAGTAACATTAAAATGTCATTCGAGTTCGTAGATGGCATGAAAATAATTTAATTTACTTATCGAATATTTAAATTTGATATAACAATTGAACCCAGGAGGGTAGAATAAGGTTTAAACGGATTTAAAAAAATGGAAGCAGCTCAATCACCAAAATATTTTCAAAATATTATCTATTTATGTACATTGTGTGATCATTTCCTTCGTTAAAAGTGACTTATGTCTTGTAAATATTTTTTCATTAACAAAATAGTTAATCGAGGAGACGATTTAAGATTTCGTTAATAAACAACTGTACTTGTATTGACTGCAGAAGTGTCTGAAAAATTTGTCAATTAATTACTTCTATTAACATACTTTGTGATTTACATTGATTATTGGTTTCCCTATATGTATACAGATTATATATGTACGTATATTATAAAATGTCATAAAGTGTGTTCAGGTCATAAATTTTCATTCGACGAAAAGGGTTTCCAATTAAGTCATACTGTGTGTATGATACATTTAATTTCTCGTAATGTGCTCTATATTTTTGCATTTTACGTTTGACAGGGGTGTGATAAGAATTTTTACGCAATAAGAACTTTAACAATAATACCGTACCCCGGTGAACCCAGTTAGATCCGCAGTTTCCGGCGGAGACATAACTTTTCACCATGGGTTCTTCCTCGAAATCGGATGAGCAACGAAAACCATAAGCGAGCAGTAAACCAAAGTTTCGTCATAAAATTTCCGTACTTACTGCTCGATGGCGCTCTTCATTTTATTCTGTGTTTTCTGACTTTTTCCACCCATTTCGAGTCCTCTAATGCATCCTAATCCTAAAGAATTGAACAAGGAAATAAGAAAATAATTGAAGTGCATGATCAGGTGGATTTTAATCAATTACAAGCTACTTTCATGAAGTCACATGAAAAACACCTTACAAGCTATTTTGAAATATTTTGAAATATTCATTAATCCATTAATGACCGTATTTTATGTTTTCAGGATTTGATAAATGTTTAATTTCATTATGTGGTTACTGTTGGAAACAGTTTCTAGACATCAGTGTTTTTATTAATCGCAAATGGATTTATGCCACTGTTAAATTGAAATACAATATTATTCTATCAATTATTATTACAGTTAATATAATAAGGAAGTATGAATGTTAAAAATTATAGTCAGTCTGAAAATATTGAACATTTATAAATCATTATTTTTCACACATTATAATAAACAAAAAGTTACATATTATTTAGTAACGAAATTAATTTAATAACCCTTTCGTCTTCTGAAAACACAGTGAGAAAGTAACTGTTTGAAATTGTTAAATGCTCTGCCTGGTCGACAAGTAACGGTCTGATTTGATCCGCAGGTTTTCTTATTTCTCAGTTTCCTACTTAGCATTCCAAGTATTCTACAATTAACAACGATTCCAATGCGCGGCATCGATGCTGCCGAAGTGTGCGTTGTTTGAAAAGTGTCTAAGAGTGACAGAAATGCAGGCAATTTCGTAACTTCTGTTTCATGATCGATCCACGCCGACACTTAGGACTTTGACCCTAATTTGTATAAATTATACGGAAAATAAATACTGTCCACGCGAGTAACCAACATTGCCGGGCTATTGCGGTTGTTGTCCGGCTACGTTCAAGGAGATAAAATGGAACAGTTACGTATCGCGCAGAATATATATTCGTTGCAAAATACAGTCGGCCAAATGAAACGTTTTATCACGTAAGATACTCGATATCCATGTAAATGAAATTGGTTGAGGTGAGTGATACAGAAGAGTGACCTCTTGGATTCTATACAGATTTACTTTCCTTATCTACCAACGCTCTTTAATATGACAGATAGAATTTTGAAATCTGTGTTCGGATGATAAATTAATAAGTGATTGTTATTAGACAGTATCCTTAATACTCCTTACTTTGTAAAGCATTCAATAATTTTTCATATTGGAAAAGAAAAATATTGAAATTAAGTAAACATTGTGGTGAAAATAACATTACGTGTTATGTACGGGATAATCACTGTGGGGGAATTCGTATGAGATAACACGATACTTAACTGATACAATTATAACATAACTCTTAACACGTTGGCTGCCACGGGGGTCACCGGTGACCGGCAACCGAAATTTTGTACAATCAAATAATTACCAACAGAAATGATAAAATAAACCACGGATAGCGTTAAAATTAAGCTAATACTGATAGCTATCGAATTGAAAAGTTAAATTTGAAAATTAGTTGATTGTATTGCTAATAATTAGGATTTCAACGTGTCTGACTACCCACGTCCGTTTTCACTGTGGCAGTCAACGTGTTAACAGCTCAATATCTCGAAAACTATGGGATCGATTTTAAAGTTCTTGGTCTTAAATTGCATGGATCAGGAAGGGCCTTTCTAAACATATAAACATGAAGTGGTCCCCCGTTCCCCTTTAAGGGGGGGGGGGGGGGGGGTAGCTTTATAATTTTAAATGGAACGCCCTATAAAACGTTACATATTTAGACTCTATAGGAAAAAATAAGTAAATTTTGTCTGAAACATTTTTTTGTCAGGTATTTCCATGTGTATAGTCGTAGCTTGTTTTTCTGTTTGTCGTTTACCGACACCGGCGACACACCTATCCGTTTCCCGCGGAAATACAAACCTATTTTCGTGTATCATGTAACATTACGTTTGTTTGTTCATTAGCAAAATTCTTATACCTTTTAATTTACCATACAAATTTTTATTTTGATCATAAGAATGCAGTTGTTAACCCTTGAATACATAATATAAAGAAAATGTTTGATGGTTAAACAAATGTCTGTAATAACAAGATGTAGAAACGTTAATTGTAAGGAAGATTCACAAATTTTCTATAAAATTACTATTATATATGAGTATCAAAAATACAGCAGAATGTAATTAAAAGAGTTATGAATTACTAGAGGAAATTATGGGACATTAGAAAATCGATGATGAAAAATAATTAAACACAAAATAACAAAATATGCCGAAAATACAACTAGCATTGGAGGACTATGGATAAAACAAAACACAAAGAAAATTAAAAAACACATATAATATACTAAATGAAGAGTACCTAAGATACAAAATACCACTAAAGATACTAAAAATAAAAGTATAATTAGGATACATGCTACTGAAATGCTTGCTATTCTAACATACCAGAAACCGCAGCTGAAAGGAAAGGAAAAAGTAAAAGAAATAATAATAGTACAAACTGAGGAGAAAGCAAGAACACCATACTAAGAAAGTATGAAAATCAAAACATTTTGCAGGATTGAAAAAAGAAAGAGAAAGGTAACAGAAAGAAAAGCAAAAGAAGTTACATGACACCTATTACACATAAATATATAAATAATATGTCAACTGATATTAAATCGAAGGATCTATATTTTAAACAATTCTTCAGTACGCCATGGTTTACGTACATACATATATTGCTTTTTATTTGTTATACTGCTTTTGCTGTATTTTATTTGTTATTACCTCCAAGTTTTACAAATATAACCAGTAATGAGGGAAGTAGGAAGGGGGCTATGAGGACGATCATAGTTTTTCATAGTAATTTTTATATTTAGCAATTTTATACTAATTTCAAAATAATATAAAAATACAAATCATAATACTGATAATATTTTAAACTCATCAGATTTTTATCTTTTCCACCTTTTACACCATTTTCTTTGTAAAATAAGTGATTCAATTACAAATACTGTCAATTTGTTTTCTTTATGTATTTTATTTTAAATTCATTTCATGTACCTATGAACAATTTGGAACAGTGAAATTAAATAAACTATTCCCTATATATACTACAATTGTTTCGTAAGTAGAGGTTATTTCATTACTATAGATGAAAAGGCAGACAAACTAAAAAGGAAAGCTGGAAACTTAAACTAAAAAGAGAAAAGAGATTCAAGATGAAAAAAAAAACATGCTATTATAGCGAACAAAGGTACAAATGTTATGAAATTTTTACGGTAAAATTTATGTAGATAAGGAAACAAAACTGAAATGTAAGCCAAGAACCCGAAAGAATATAGGTAACAGAAAGTCGTGACGAACGGAAACAAACGGGGAAGATAAAATAAAAAGATTGGAATCTTTTCACAACACTGAAGCAACGAAATGCCAAAGGGCTATGCACGCAAGGATTCAACACGTTGAGGAATATGCAACAAATGGGTAATTTTGAAAATGATTTCAGCAGAAGAATAACAAAATAATCTACCTACCTGCCAACATTTTGTTCTTTTCAAATCCAAATATGCGATCTTTTACTCCCAAAACATGCGATACCAATTTTATGTAAATTTCATGTTCTAAACATAAACGCAGAAATTATAACTCTGACTATTATTCAGGTCAAGGGTATGCAAATTTTTTAAAATGGATAATATAATAATTTATTCGGTTTCAACACAATGTCTCATAACACGTGCAAATTTTCGTATTATAGGTGAATTATCTGCAGTTTATCATTAAGGCTACAGTCATCTATGCCATCCAACGTTCTTATACATTTTTTCATTCAATTATCTTACTTAACATATAAACGCAAATAAAACAGTTTTGTGCGTTAAAATTGATTTACGACGTGGATTTTAATTGTCATTGTATAATTTTCTTTAAACGAACGCTATGTTGGTCCATAGAATACACACAATTAAAATAATGATATCAAAATATAAAACAGAAAAATTAAAATTATTGCATACATTTAATAATATAATACCATTAATGAAAGCTAGTGTAGTAGTATCTTAAGGGGACCGACTCCTTGCGCCATATCCTGTATGCGTGCAGTTACACAAATAATGGAATGCATGAACGTATACGCCATGGGCGAGAGAGACACTCGATTCTGTAGTTTTCGTTTTTTGTTTCTATAATTGCATAAATAAAATTTTCGCGGGTACAGTACACACGGGTAGACTTCACCACAAGATGGAATGGTATGAAATTAAATAACCAAAATCGGCTGAAGCAGATTCTCAGCCAGTTTCAAGCAAGTTATAGCGTCATTTGACCTTCATCGCACGATGCAATTTTCTAACTGAACAGATAATTAGAGGTTTCTCCATGTGGTTTCTTTCATGCGATTCTTTATAATTTCAGAGTAGTGGAATTACTCAAGTTCGTACAAATCAGTTTTGATAAGGATTTACTGTTTGCACACATACTGATGCTTAAAAGTACATGGTGAGCTAGATAGAAATCACGAAGCGATTTAACCCTTCAAGTTTAACACTTTGCGCGCTATATTATACATATCTAAGTAAATTATA
The DNA here is from genome assembly GCA_943735885.1 of Stelis phaeoptera. Taxonomy (NCBI): domain Eukaryota; kingdom Metazoa; phylum Arthropoda; class Insecta; order Hymenoptera; family Megachilidae; genus Stelis; species Stelis phaeoptera. Next base: position 2,490,249 of record OX030939.1, on the reverse strand, counting down.
AATTTCCATAAGGAGCTGTCGTTTATTTTAGCAAAAGCAATCTTACTCGGCCACTGATAAAAAATTTGATTAAATATTTGATTCACATACGCAATTAAAATAGGTAACAATTTAAAATACTACAGTCGAGAAATGGGACAAGATATCTCGCGCTTTCAACCTTCAGAACTTGGCAATTCAGAGTTTACCAAGTTTTTTACTAATAATTAATTTAAATACATTTCTTTAAAATGAATATGTTCATCTGGATAAGTTGGTTCATCAAATACGATGACTCAGTCTTTTAATTACAAAGCGTTTATTTCTTTACATTATCATACGAATAAATTAATTAATGCACACGTTTAATTACACTACGTAACATTACTTCTTCACCTGATGAATACTTAATTATATTATCCATACATAATATTAATTTTAGAATTCATAGATTGCTATTCAAACTACGTGAAGACTGATTTTTTCAACAATTTTTATTGTTACCTTTTTTATAAGATATTTCTTTTATTATACTTTTTATTTAATCAAAATATAATTACTGTCTAAAAATTTTTGAAAACATATTTGATATATAATTTAAGTTATTATCTTAATAAGCAAAAATATAGAACATATTGGAAATAATATTTATTATAACAGCAATGAAACAACAAGAATTTTGACTTAACGTTATACAATTTTAATATTTTGTGTATCCGCCCTTAGCGTGAATAACGGCTGGAATTGAATTAATGTAAAAAAGAGTTGGTTTCAGTAATTTTAAAAAATACGTATCTTTTAATGAAAAGAAACACGATATGAAACGATTTTAAGACTACAAATTCTTTACCAAATCGAAAATAATTACTTTCCGTTTCATAGTTCGTTTTTTTTTTTTTTTTAATAAGAGAACGTTACAGAAAAGAGATTGGTTAAACAATAAAACTTCAATTATTGATAAAATTTATATTTGTAGAGAACAACGAAAAATTCAATTTCTTATTAAAAAAGCAATATATAAATTTAAATCTCTTTTACCGACAAAAACTAACATTTTAAACTTTCATCCAATACAAATGATTGCTACGTCATCACACATCTGATGTAGGCAGATCAAAATGATCATGCTGTTCGTTAAACGAGAGCTATTTTAACATTATCCTTTAATCCCATGCAAAACATCGACGTTATTTTTATTTATGCGTTTCAACTTTGATTACTTTGAAGAATTTACGATCTATCCGAAAACAGTTCGGCACAACTGCCCCACGCAGAGGTTCCTGTCGCTGGTTTGGCATTTCCGAAACGCGTAAAATCCGTTTCCACCGCAACGACGACAGTTGTCGTAGTTCAATCAGTAAATTCAACCGCAAGTAAGTACCTCTGGGATATCGCGTGTGCACACGTATCTGTAGCTGACTATCGTACGGTGAATCCACTCCGAAGACAATTTTACGATCGTCCTTCCGCCTCCGTCACCTCCACCCGTGCCTCTTCTAAACTCGACGACCTCATACCAAACCCTCTATTTCCCCTAGTCAGTGACGTCAAACACTTTCTGTCTTGTCTCAATGAAACGTAAGTAACGATCACGTAATTATACCGATTTTCGAACGGACAAACCTGGATTATCTATTTTATGCTCAATTTGAAAGGGAATCGAATTAGATAGGTTTTACCCTATCTGCACTTCTTAATTATTTGTTGCTTCGATACATATACAATACTATAATTGAATGCAAACTTTCAATGATATATAAAGATGTACCTACTTATCGAATTTTATATCGTATTTACTCCACTTTATCGTGTCAACTAAAATTGGAGCTCCCTTTTAAACGACAAAAAGGTGCCGCCATTGATGTACTATGTTTTATACGCGTTCCCTGTTATATGCAGTGCAAAAATATATGTTTTAGTATAATTGAGTCACTTAACCCTTTGGTTGCTATGGACGCATGTATAATATATTCGGCTAACTATCGATGTGGAGACTACTTACGTACACTACCGCTCAAAAGTTTAGGTACATCTACTATATTTTCATTCTACAAATTGTACAAAATCCTTTTAGTTAATGATTTTATTTTCAATATTTATTTGGGATAAATTTGGTATAACGTTTTTATAGTATTTTACTTTCTTGGTTGATTAAACTTACAAGTATTTGAAAATATTGATCGTAATTGACTAATTAAAATCGTCCCTATCAATATAGATGACAAATTCATATAAATGTTTATACGTACCTTGATATGGGTGACATGATACTTGAAGTGTTAAATACAAACTGTAACATGCAACATTTCATCATTTCTTAACTTTGGAACGAGTTGCATGTAATTTTAGTACCACAAAAATGTATATCAGCGTCTTGCTCTCAAATAAATAATGTATGTCCGAGAATAAATCTCTTATTTTATTTAATGTGGCATAACTATAAAAAATTAATAGTGATTTAGTTGCATGTTGTAAAATTACTTGAAACACTACATATTCAATGATTTTATACGTACGTAAACTAGATCAACATATCTATTGGAGTAATCACTTAGGAAAAGTATTAGGGCAAGAAATATTAAAAGAAAAATGGTTTTGACAAAGATACTTAAATACTATTTTAACCCTTTGCACTCCGAACCATTCTGCCACTTTGTGGCAGACACGTGCATTTACGAACCCTCATATTATTTAGTATAGTTTCGGAACCAAGTAACGTATTATAATGATATTGGACTTATATGAATTGGTTAACATCGAAAGAAAAACATGCATTTCTGAAAAAGTTGTGCTCGAATAAGTTAATTCCCCGTAATCACTAATAAATTTTAATGTCCCCTGAGAGGGGACACCTGAGTGATATGCTAGAATTACGATGTCCCCTGAGAGGGGGCAGCGGGGTGCAAAGAGATTCTGTTCATAATCGAATTCGGTTGACTTTTTGTTTTTATTTTGCAATTTGAACTAATTTGTTCTCGCATGTCTTGTACACTATTGAACATCCCTAGGGAAAATGGCGATATAGGAATAGGAGACCTCATCATTCGTCTTACACTTGACAGTTTCTAAAGATGATACATTATTAGATCAGTCAACTCTCTTCGAAATAAATACTAACTCAAATACATAATACATAGTCAATTTTGAGTATTGAAATGAGTGATGTGACATTCTTCCTCAACGATGCCATTTTTCCTGGGAAAGCTTGTACTCGATCTGTGCACAAGAGTAAAAGGATACGAATATACCTTATTTTTTTTAAGCACCCTCATACAAAAAATCTAACACTATTTTTATGCTACTAAAATCTTATCGTTAATAACTCTGTAGTCTGCATCGAACTATTTATATTTTTCTTGTAACATTTTTTTCTAACTTCAGCTAAGAAAAGGTATCGTTTGTTAGAGTTACTTGAATCATCCTGTATATCCTTCCATATATGTATTTATATAATGTTCACCGAAACGCTATTATTCCTCTGATTTTTATCGTACGCCGAAGAGGGTATCGGTACAGAATGAAATTATATTAAAGTGGTTTGAGCAGTTCTCTTTTCAAAATGCATGTCATGCAACATGATCACGCGAATTAATCATACGGGTTTCAGGTAAACCATAATGAATAAGATTTACGCAGAAAAACATTGACTCGCAAGTCCATAAACTAGAAGAAAGAGATATAAAACATTTTATTTCTCACCGAACGATTACCATTAGCACTACGGTTATCTATAAAACGGAGATACTAAGGCAAATACAAGACACGGTTTATGTAAAATGAACCAACGAAGGGTATTAAATATAAAATTCGTATATATACACATATCAAATTGTTTTTATGGCACAAGAAACGTTTTATGGCTAAGTAGTAGGTTGTTTACCGCCTACAGTTTTGATATAATTGTTTGGAATTAGGTGACTTACGTAATTAACACTTTGCACACCGAATAGAGTTTGATACACTTTTGTTGTGAAAGTTTTTAAAATTTTAAGTTTCGTTCTGACACGAAGAAGTAACAAATATTTATGAAACTACTTTCACTTCAATGGTTGATTTACTATATTTTTAACATAAGTGAAACTTAAATTTCACATTTTGAAATATTCTGCTAAATGTATGCTACCGTATCGCAATCAATGGACTGTCGAAAGTTAAAATGTAGAATGTCTCAATAAAATGAAATATACACTCTCGATGTTAATATTAAATATAAAACTGATAACAGGAAATTAGGTACCATCGGTGGTAGTGGCGATCACATTTATAATATCAACACAATTACAAGTTGATACTGGTCCATGTTACTATCATTGAAACATACTCTATGATAACAAAGTGTATACACATTTTATGTGGATACCGTATATATGAGAAAAATATATAAAAAGATCGTCCAAAATGTGATAAGCAAATTTATTTACTACTATTGTTGCAATATACGAAATGATTTATTACAAGTAGACTTATCGTGTTTATATGTATAAAAAATAGAAATATTGATACATATATGTGGTTTTCCTTTACGCAAAATTACAGGTTAGTTTATATTATTTAATTTCAAAGTGAAACTAAATAACCCTCAGTGTGAAATTCTGTCGCATTAGTAACGCTTCCCTGATTTACATCAAGGCGATTAAGTTTCCTTATTACACCGAAAAATTGATCGAAGTGAATATTTTGTTGAAATTGTGATCTGCCAAAAATATTCTGTTACGATAATCCATTAGTATGTGGAAGTAATTAGCACTTTGACTAATACAATTAATTATAATCGAAAGATACAATATCTCTATTTTTACTCCAGATAACAAATGATTGAAAAACGTACTTTATGACATTAATAAAAAAGAGTTTATAGATCATAAGAACAATTCTTAAAAGAACATACAAAGTAATAGTACTAATATTTTTGCAATTATACCCTACGCGTAGACATCAATATAATATCATTATTATAAATAATTAAAATAATAATTTCACAACTAATCATCTAGTTTTTAAGGTGTTAAAATAATGAAATATTTATTCAATGTTTCAATCAATATTTCTTAATCGTAATAAAAAAACTTATTTCTTCCAAAGAATAAAAGAACGATTATTGTATTTCTTTCAATTATATTAAGCAAAACAAATCGTAACCAAAATTTCTTGAAATAAATTTAAATAAATTTTAATTCCAAATGAAATTTAATCTATATTGCATTAATTTGATAAATTCCATCCTATGTTCTATAGCAAAAACAATTCCCAACTTGCTTACTCTTGCCGTAAGCGTTTGCAACGACAAACGATGTAAACGTAGGCGCGACACTTCGCGCGGATGAGTTTATCTCGCTTGCGAACTTCGTGAACACCGAACTCATAAGTAGACGCGGCGCGACGTGTGGTCAGATGGATTCAATCGTAAAATCTCAATGTCCGTTTAAACCTGCGTGCCACCTTCATCCATCCAACCATCACTCTTCAACGAAAGACCCCTCACCCGCCAGACAACTGACTGCCCGACATGTCACCTCCCCGCGCCAGGGACGTGCCCCCACCCTGGCGGTGCCCGCTGGCTACCATGCATCTCGTCGGCGTGCCGCTGCTACCAGCACTCTTAGTGAGTTACGGACCGCATGCAAGTGCACATCGAACGTATTGGTGGCGTCGCGCTTATTCTTGTTCGCAATTTTCCACGTTTCGTCATCCAGATTCTTCTCTATGTTCTCCTTCACCGCAACGTAGTTTCTCCTTTCCGATCGAGCGAACGAAAACGGTATTTACCATAACCTTCGTCTCGAAAATGGTTCTCCACGTCTCGGTTTACAAGAGTTTGTTATCTCGTGATATTTGTCAGTCACAATTTGCCTAAGGACGAGGCTTTCCGAAGAGAAAAGGAGATTCACCAGGGGAAAGATTAAGCTCAGAAGACTCACGGAAAAACACGGTCACCCGTGGCTCGAGCGAAGCATTTTCAAAAACAAACGAAACGTGATCCAAAGCAACGTGTATGGTATGACATATACCGATGGAGGGAACTGTCGTCGCTTCTCGGTGCACGATGGGAAGAAGGAGAAACAGGAGGGGGATAGAGTGATACGAGAACACGAGGAAGACGCACGCAGAGAAGATAATTGAAGTGCGCATGTGCGAAAAGTGCGTGGCGCGCAAGCTGAAGCTCGGACTGCGTTGTTATGTTTTTGACGGCACAGAACGTGTTCGACCTTGTTGAAAATTTTCCGATACCTTGTTCGTATTTCTCCTAGTATTTTGGTTTGTACAGTGAACCTCTGTGATTCTTCGATCGTGTTTATGAATCGTTCTTACGAACTAACCGACAAGCACGACAAAATTTCCGAGCGAGCAACAGATCGAAGAAGCTAAAGGCAACGAGAGAGCCAAGAGGCGACAAAGAGAAAACAAGAATCTTTACTGTTGAAGTAGCAACGACAACCTATTGCGTTTCGTCATTCGAGGATGTTGATTGCAATGTGCGTTCGTGTTACACGTTCGTAAAGAATAAAGACACGACATGAAATGCACATGCGAGCTATATGCGCGCGCGTGGTCATTCTCGCGCGCAAAGACGACACGAGGCTCGAACTCGTCGTGTGGCATGAAATAAAGTGTATAAGTTTGTAAAAAAAAAACACTTTGCATGGTATTTTCTTTATAAGACTGTGTAATTTGATGTAATCGAAAAACTGATTTTCGATCTACAGTGTATATAGTGATTCCTTCTGAAAATTAAGATTCGTGGGCTTAAGCAGCGGTTACGAGTGGTTCGTCGATCACTGGAATCAGAACAAGTTCCGTACTCCACCGACATTAGGTAAGAATGCAAAATTCATATTTCTTTTAATTTCGTCTTCGGTTAATTTTTTACACGTGTAGCTACAGTCAGTCACAGTGAAAATCCTACAACGTATTTATTGTCTTAATTTTGGCTGAAAATTGAACTGTACGAACATGACATTTCTGTAATGAACATTATACTGTTTTGTGTGGACTGCTCTTTGATCACATGTAAAAAGGAATGCAAATTTTATCGAATATTTAAGAGAACATAAAAAAGGTTATGTACAAAACACGGCTCACACCGAAAAATCGTACACCTACAATACCGCTCCATGAAAGGTAATATTTTTCCTATAGATTTTTGTATGCTGAATTACAAATATGTGAACAATTTTTTTCTAGTATATATAATTATGGAAAAAATCGAATTTGTAGAAAAATTATACATTTCCGACTTTGAAAATGTTTCCTGCTTTCACAATAGCAGTTATTCAGTCCCCGTTAGTACAAAACTATTCAATGTACTGTTTTAAATAAAATGATATAAATCATTATTATATTATAAATATTTAAATATGTTTATGCAACAATCGAAGCGAACGGGATGCCTAAAACATGCAAACCTTTGCTGATATTTTTCAATTTATTTCGAAAACTAAAAATCTAAGAGAAAATGTAACCATAGCTCGCGATAGAGAAAATATTGTTATTAAGGAAAGCATGATAGGAAGGGTAAAATGATGTTTTGTTTTCAATCTACAAGCCTAACAATTTTGCATAACACGCGGCATGACAGTCATAATAGTTAAACGACATGACAGTCAAGACGATTGTCAGCGTTGAGCACTACTGTCACTGGCTCGTAGCGTCGTCTTATGTATGTTCCTTTCCAATACAGAAGCGAAATGCATCCATAAGTTGATGCTACGTGGCGACAACAGCAGTGCTCAACGCTTACAATCTTCTCCACTGCCGCCATGTCGTTTAATCATTCCGTTGCCGCGTGTTATGCAAAATTGTTAGGCTTGTAAATTAACCCCTTGCACTTACAATAACGTGTCACACTCGTGACGCACCTTACAGTTCAGATGTGACTTCTGTCGTTCAAACTTTGATCACAATTGAATATTAAGTTTGATTCTGATTACAATTTACACAGTTAATGTTTGCCAAGTACGAAGTATATGTAATAATTCAATTTCCTTGATTTGTTTTATCGCTAAAGTAATAAATATTTATTACTAATATTTCACCTGTGTTTATAATGTAATAATAATTTATATCATTTTATTTAGAAGAGTCCATTGAATAGTTTTGTACTAACGGGGATTGAATAACTGCTATTGTAAAAGCATGAATCATTTTCAAAGTCGGAAATGTATAATTTTTCTAAACATTCGATTTTTTCCATAATTATGTACACTAGAATAAAATTGTTCATATATTTGTAATTCAGCATACAAAAATCTATAGGAATCACTTATTGGAAGTTACAAAATCGAAAAAATATTACCGTTCATCGAGCGGTATTGCAGGTGTACGATTTTCAGTGTGAGCCGCGTTTCGTACATATCTTTCGTATATATTTTTTACATGAGATCAAACAGCAGTCCACACAGAACAGTATAATGTTCATTACAGAAATGTCATGTTTAAAATTAAGACAATAAATGCGGTATACGATTTTCACTGTGACTGACTATATACCGGTGTTTTGTATTCAATACTCGAGTTGAAGTATACCTAATGCTATTTCTACATAATGTACGAGTACCATTTGCATAAATAATGGTTTTTCTACGAATAACGTTTTACAATTTCGCGTTTTGTCTACTTTTATTGCAAGCTTTCGGAGCTAATACGATGCCGTTGAGGTTGAGTCGAGATCACTTCAGTCTTATAGACTGCGCAAAGTTTATAATGAGTATTTGACCGTCATCGACGGTTTGATAATAGTAATCGTTTCAGAATTTCATAATACTGTATTTTACGTAACGACGCCGGCTTGGAGATCGTTTTTATTCGCGAATGCAGTTTTCATAAATGCATTCATAATCGGGTAGAGAAAAATGTCTTGTAATTTTATATGTATATTGTGTCCCGTTCGTACGTGTTTTCCACGCGCTCCTATGAGAAAGATTTTTGTAGGTAATAAACACGTGCATGTGTGATAATGCATGCAGACGATATCCTTTCCATCGAACAGCGTTCTGAATAAGTATTAGAAAATGAATCGCATTAACGACCGACACCTTTTCTCTTTATAGTGGCATGTGTGACATTCTCAAATTGGTAATTACCATTTGGTTACAAGTTAGTCTATTGATATGGATAATGACGGTAGATATTTGTTTCTTAACTTCTCGGGGAATACTTGTTTAACGCGGAAGTTGAGCATCAGAAATATCATGCGTTATAAAAATCGTGTTATGTGAGGCTCGTGTTGTGATAAAAAATGTAAAATTGCGTTCTATAGTGTACCATTTTAATTATGTAGGCAAGAATGACATTTGCGTAACCTAGAATTATAAAAATTAGGAATCGTACGCGTGATAAAATGTGTGGAATGGAACGGTACAATTTGTAGATCGTGTTATATCGAAATGACGACCGTGAAATAGAAGGGTAGCCACAATTTTATTGATAAGCCGCGTCTAGTTTCTCTTTAATTGAAACACGATTCCAAAAGATACAATGTACACTGTGATAGGAAATAAAAGATATTGCACGTAGGGTTTGGAAACCTCTTCTACCTCCAGAAAAAAATTGATGTTTGTGTTTTGCTGATATATGTGCATATATTTCCATGTATATGTATATGCATACGTTTATGTAATACTGGCAAAGTTATTTGGTTTTCTAATAGGGCACTACATTTGTTAGCAATGTGAAAAATGCAAAAAATTTCCAGTTCAATACAGTAGACTTCTGTATAAAGCGGTTAATATTGTTCTACGTTGTATGAATTCGCGTTATAAAATGGCTTTCGGTAAAATTGGTTGAAATTTTGCCATTTTGTATTTCAAGTAATGCTGATCAAAAGTTACCATTGTCACGAGTCCATCCTGCGAGCCGTTTTTGTTCTGGAAAGGTTTAAAGTTCGATAATAGTGCCTACGATACGACTATGTGAACCTGGCACCTGACTTTGAAAAAATTAATTTTTTTTTTATGGAAACTGGTAGTATTTCGTTTGTAGTTGATTGTAGTAATAATAGTTTGGTTTGTAGTTGTATCAGCTAATAAATAAGAAGAATTGAAAAAATGACCCGCGCCCGGCATTCAGATATCTCAAATTCGCTTGCACAGTCTTCTTTAGTATCGTTTGTAGTTGTTTTATATTTTGTTGATTATTTTACATTTTATAAAAATGGAAGAGTGTAACTAACTATGTTGATATCATACTTTTGTTAATATATTTAAATTTTTTCCGTTCATTTTGCTCACATGTACAATTCTTATTTACGATAGACTAAGACAACGCTAGTAATTTCTTCAGTGGCGGTTGACATGATATCTGTCCTCCAGTTTATCTAAAATCAAAAATTCTTATAAGGTATTAGTTCATACATACAATAATTATCGTTTGACGTACAATCAAAACGATAGGTTGCATAGATTTTTTTAAAATATCAAAAGTATGAACAACTTGTCCAGTAAAATTAAACATTTGACATTGAATAGTTACTATTTCCCAAAAAAAATTTTTTTCTCGCTGATTGTAGGTCAGACGATATCTATGTATGTATAAAATAAAACCTCATTAGAATTTTTGATGTTAGATAAACTGAAGGACAGATATCATGTCAACCGTCACTGAAGACATTACGCGCGTCGTCTTAGTCTATCGTAAATAAGAACTGTACATGTGAGCAAAATGAACTGAAAAAATTGAAATAACTTAACAAAAGTATGATATAAATATATACAAACTTTCAAATTAGTTAGTTACACTCTTCCATTTTTACAAAAATGTAAAATAATCGATATTTTTCACGAAAAAAAAGAGAATCCCCCCTTAACTCGACTGACGGGCGACGCTTGCCGCATATTTAAATATTTACAATCCATATAAATTTCTCCTAATTTGTAAAAAAAAAAAATTCTGCACGGGGTTCTGCAGTTCTCATTTACAATGAGACAATTTTAGTTAGAAGAGAAGGCAAGAGAATGTGTATATATCTTAGTCATTTTTTTAACAAACCAGTTTAATTTTTTTTACAAGCTAGAAGACATTTAAATATACGGCCGGCGTCGTCTGTCAATGTCAAGTTTGGCAGAGAAAATGTATGCGTACCAGTTCCTTCATTTCTGCTTAAGGGGTTAAAATAGGATATTTTTCAATTGTTATTTATTATTATCATTACTTTATTACTCTATTCTGTCACAAATGAAACAGTGTCCACATTTATATACATATCTCTATAGAAATACAAATGTAAATGTTCGTTTGTTCAAAATCTTCAATCTCCGAAAGTTCTTCACCGATAGCTTTGAAATTTTGACACAATGTTGTATTCGAATACGCGCGTGTTTTTATATACCTACTATTATATAGATGTCACACCTGTGACAGGTAAAAACATGCTTCTTTTGAATAAGAAACGTGCGCTTTCTTTTTTATTTCTTTTCAATTTAACCAGACTGAGCCACAGCAAGTTTTCTTTTTTTGTGATAACTCCGTGCACAGAGTTGCGCTAGATTAAATTGTCTGCACACGCACATTTCTTCGAAAGTAAATCGTAAGGCAAGGGGTTAATGTATGAACAGCACCATTATATTATTTTTATTTTATTACTTTTACACATTTGTTGAAATTTGAAATATTTCTTTCATAAAAAGCAAATAATAATGGATCGAATAACGTACGCTATTATCAATTTTTGAAGAGGAAATTATAGATATAATATTGACGGGCTCGAATTTCACTCTGCCATGGTACTTGAGGGTTAAATTGTAAAATGTAACTGTTGTTGTAGTATGATGGTATCGAACACTTTTATCAATATAACGAAAAAATATAATACTATAATAAAATTATTCGCAAGTTTTCACATGAGCTCTGTTTGGCAGTCACGCCAAGAAGAAGGAAGGGCGGAACCCGTGGCAGGACGAGCTGCGGATTACATATAACACGTGACATAGACATAATATAAATATTTCGTAATAGGTGTCGTGATTATCCTCATATTTCAACAGTAACCATAGTTTGAATAACTACAATTTTTCTGGCTAAAATTGATATTTATCAAAAATAGTCATAAAAATTAATATCGTATTTTATAATGTACTGTCATACTCGTAATTCACCTTACAACCCTGGCTCGTATTTTCATTATAGTTGAATTTTAATTCTTTAAGCAGTCAAGGATGTTAATAAACATAAATGTTTATTATTCACCTCAATATTGCAGTAAAAAGTTTTTTGAAAAAAAGTGATGGAACTAGGGGATAAAATAAGTATCCCTACATTTCGTGGTCTGTGTTCTCACGTGTTCTCATTTCTCGGGTATCGTTTAACTCCCCTTTGTTTTCGATGACGTTGAAAACTAACCGAAAGAGAAACATCAATCGACGATGGTTTCGTCGAAACTTGAAAATTGGTGCAACGTCCGCTTCTTTCCTACAAGTTCGATCTTCACGGTGAAAGAAGTCCGTTGTCGGGATTGGAAAAAAATAAATGAACCGATCGGCGAAAAAAACAAGGCACCTCTCGGACTCGCGCTTCGCTCGAAATCAGCCGATACGGTTTAATGTTGCAGAAAGAATCGACGGGAGGGTGGTGGTGAATGCAGTTGATAAGATGAGCGTGTCGCTACTTCGTGGTGCAATTAGAAACCACTTTAGTGATTCGTGACTGAATATGACGTATCGAGTCGCATGATAACGATGCACGTGCACGGTATCCCAACGGTTTTCTTTTTCTACGAAAAGTAATCTGCTCATGCCGACGGAAACATTGTAGCCATTCGGAATATTGTCCGCCTTGTGGCCGCAGTTCGACCGTGGGAACGATTTGCTTGTTTCTTTCCTTTTGGCGGGCCGAAGAGCATCACGGCACCTTTGATGGTACACGAATTTTGCTTCATTTTGATGAAACAAATAGGTAACGGATGGTTTAACATTGTCTCTCATGTTTATTTGGTAAAATATAACAATGTTTCTTATAAAATTGGCCGCATTTCAAGATTTTGATTCCTGGAATACTAATCCTTGTGGCGGAGTTCTAATATTTCAAATTTGTTGTATAAATTTATATAAATAATATAACTGAAGAATAGTGATTCAACAATAACATAAAAAAATTGTTAAAAGGAAACACGGAAACGAGTATCAAAATATTTGGTTGTTTGGTCAATGAACTTTCAAGGTGTGGGTACATTATCTTCCACACGTTGAAATATTATATTTTGAATATGTCTGAAAGTAAAGGATTTAAAATAACGTATTCCATTCATTTTAAACAAAGAGATGCATAAGCTTTGGAAATTACCACTTTTGAAATACTTTGGCGAAAATTTTCTGAATAATAACTCAGGAGGCAGCAAGTACTTCTTTTTTGGTAATTTTCTTTTTTGTGGAGGGTAATCGATTCGAACTTTAAACAGTTGGGAAGAAAATATTCACCAGTGCCCGTGACAGGGTATATTATTTTTCAGTATAATTCACTTTTTATTCCATTTCATAATATTTAATACATGACTTATTTCAGTATCGTTGCAAAAAGTGATGCGAGAAAATAAATACAGTCAATTTCTTCCCACATTCAGAATTTAAATTGTTCACGACGTACTATAATATTGAGTATGTATACTGTACTGTACTTAGGCTAGAGTTTAATTTATCAATAATATTTTGAAGTAGCTTAACTTATCGATTAAACTTTATCGTACTTATTACCCGCTGTTTCACGTAACCGCAGTAGTTCTTGGAACATAATACTCATGGATAACGATTAAAGAATTAAAAAAAAGAAAGGTTTACTTAGTTTTTAACAGGGAACATTTCAGTTTAAATACTTCATTTAACAGGCACTTTTATCGAAAATTTATAGAATTAACGCCAAAATAATTGTGATTGCCTGGTGTAATTGTAAAGACTGTGTTACAGTTATCTAAAATTAAAAAACTAAAGATCATTTTCATCCTTAATCCTTTGCACTCGATTGGTATCTGTGGGGGGACATGTGCAACTTACTAGAGAATTTGTAAAATAAAAATTACAAATTTTATTTATGTTAAAATACAGCAAATTAGCAAGTTTTCATTTCAAAATAGAGGTTTTGGGTTTCAAGGATTTTACTGTAAAAATAAACTAGACTTGATTCGATCAAAAAACTCTTCGAGTGCAAGGTGTTAAAAATCTGACCATGATCGTTGTCTCGATCATCCCGATTAAAAAAAAGAAACAAAAGACGATATATTAATACTAGAACTATCAACGTTTAACCTTCTAAATTCGAAACGTACAGTAGCATATAGAGTAATTCTTTATTTTGATAAAAGCCAATTTAGATCTCCACAAAAGCGTTTTACTCAATTTTTTAATTTGAAATAAGAAATTTGCATTCCTATCCAAAAGTTTTGACCATCTTTTGTCAACAACAATTCATTATTGTTTTAACATACGAAAAAGTTCAAAACACTAATCATATAATTACCTTTTTAAAGATGAAAAAAGCTTCGGCTTTTTAATTTTAGACGAGAAGGACAACATTTTCCAATACCTACTACAAAAATTATTATTTTCTTTTTTCTTTTAAGGATAACCTCATCAACTATATGATTCCGTAAATTTTCAATAAAAATACTTATAAACATTCATTACTGCAAATATATTTGGATATAAAAAACAAAACTCTGTGTATGTTAACCTTATAGTTTTTATTAAACAAATGAACAAAAGTCGTATTTAAAAATGTGCATTTACGTAGAAATACCAATTATTTAAAGCAATAAACTTAAAATAGTTAAAATATAAGCCGGAGTTAAACGAAACTCGGATTTTTTATGGGTTAATATGTAGTTTGAACAGTCGTCTGGCAAGTGGAAGATCCGGATCTGAATTCCGGTCCAGCAAACGGGCCGATGATTGTTCTCCCTATACTTCCTATCTTTTTTCTTCTTTACTCTTTATGGTTCTCATTCGTTTCGTTCCGTCAGTTGTTTCGTTACACTTTCCGTCAATTAACTGTTCCTTGGTTCCAATAATTACACTGCATGTCACGAAGCATATCCATTATGTGGTGTCTCAAGAAGTTTTGTGCCATTTTTAAGTAGCAGGGGGCACCAGATAATTATAAAGAAACTTCTCTCTCTGTTGTATTTTTATATAGGATCTGATAGTGCAAAACTTTTGTCCTTCGATTTTCACAAGTCTGTATTTTTTTGTATGTGACTGAACGGGCTTCGAGTACTATGATCACATAGCTCCGCAAGTAATTTCGAAATAATTCAAGATTTAAAGCTGCAATGAGAATTGTGGGTGTAAAAGGGTTTACTTAGATAGAATTCTCAAAATTTTTATTATTCTTACATTATAAAATTACTAGCATCAGAAAAATTTATAAATTTATTTCAAACAAAAACTGACGCGTTCTTCATTTTGTACATTAGGTGCATTAAGATTTCTTGACTGTCTACCGACTTACAAAATGTATTCAACGATATTTCGATTAAAGTTATATATATCAACTTTTAAATAGAACGATTATGTATATTGAGAAATGACGTTTAAAGAAGTTCTGTAATATTTGGAAAATGGAAATAATATAAAATTTTTAATACAAATTTAACACAAATTATAGTTAACCATAGCGTTCAGGCTTCAAGGACTGCTCCGTTTATTGTTAAAGAAACTACTTTTTATTTATCAAATACATAATCCATGAGGATTATACAATTTCAGTTAACAGAAAAGAAAAATTTGTTGGGGAGAATATGAATATGTTTCTGTTGTTTTGGGTATCTTATAGAATGCCGGGTTAATCGTGATTACAAATTCAAAAGAAATTCTTGTTTCTTTTTTATTTAAATTTGAAAATAAAACCTAGTAGACACGCGCTAGAATTCGAATTGGACTGTTTCATATTTCAACAATCATTTCAACAATTATCCTGCATGAAATATGGTTCATCCCACTTCATCAACAAAACTTCATTAACCTTCCCTTTATACTAACCATTCAGAGTATACCATAAAAGTACGTACCTTTAATCGTTCATATACTTAATATTAGCCGCTGAGTTTATCCAGTATTTCGCATATATTATTACCATCTATACGCTATCGTTATGCAAAAGTTAATAAAAAGCGAAATCGAATAATTGGGGTCCTTTTCTTGTATATGTCCATCGATTATTTTACACCTCCCCCTTATTAATAGAGATTGATTTCATTTTTTGAACGCGATTTTTCCGGACCACGATCAGTGGCGGATAAGCGAAATCGTGGATGCGATGGACCGACTGTATACCATTACCTACTCTTGAATTAACTCAAAACACTTCGTCAGGATGGTTCTAATTACGAATATTTTGGTAACTACATATATGCAAAATATTACGTGGTTGTGGAGAAACGGAATAATGCGATTGTGATTCTGTTTGGTGCAATATACGAAGCATGCATTGACTTTTATGTATATGAAATATAAGTAGTTATCGATCCGTGTATAACGTAACGCATAACTAGCATTGCAATTTGTTACTTTGTTCAATACGCGATAACGTTATCGTGTTAAGTTTTTTAAAATTCAATTCCGCTGCCGATAAGAATATTTCTAACAAATATTACTCACAATCGATATGAATATTGCTCTACTTGGTGCCAGCATGCAGGAACGGTGCTTTGAAATATTTTGAGTTGCAATTTTAACACAAATTGTAGCCGTTTAACGTTAGAACAATCGCCGTTGTGCGTATATTTACTTCAGAAGTAAAAATAGGTAAGAGTACGTCATTTTACTGTGCTATTTGTTGTATAATATTAATACCAAGGTTTGGTACCAAGCAATACGTACAGCGTAATATTTAGTTTTCTGATATTTCATTTTATTTTCATCAAGATATCAAGGTAACGTTGAATTTTTATACAATAAGTCCTCCACTTACGTGATTAATTCGTTCCGAAGGTTTTTATGCAAATTGAACAAATTTAATTCGAGAAATTTTTGATATAATATGTGTTAGTTTCAAAGAATATGTGAAAATAGAATGGACCTACATACATATATTTAATAAAACATTATTATTTTTGGAAATTATTATTTATGTAGATATGTACATAATCATTTCTGCGTACATGTAGTTACATTTAAGGACAAACTATACTTATTAACTATTTTTTTAAATCGTATAAGTATGGATTCACATAAGTCGAGGACTTACTGTATTATAATGTGTACTATAAGGTATGTGTGGTCAAAACCATAATAATTATCAAACCTTAAGTTGGCTACCATGTTTCAGTTAACAAAAAATATACTTCGCCATGTAAGCCTCGCTTGGTACCAAACAATCTTCGTTTGAAACATTATTTTATACAGTAAATAAATTCCACGTTTTGATTGGCACAGTTAAATGACTTGCCCTGTATAATTATATAAATTTTAAATTCTGTAACTATAAATTATATTCTTTTAAATTCTACGAACGTGAAACTCTACAATTCTAAAGGAACTTGCAGTATTATCGTTATTGCGTTGTTACGTGTGCACTCAATCGTTTTGCCGTATTTACGAAAGTGGAAAGATATTCATATCAATTCTTAATCATAAGTTAGAAATTGCATATTCATAGGTTTAGTAATTTTGACGAAAGTATCTAAATAACTTCTGTAATTTAAAATGAGAAATTTGTAGTCCGTTTTTTTCGCTTTGATAGTTACAATGATAGTTAGAAAATAACAGACTATAAAATAATTATCAACGGTGTTCTCATTATTATAATATGAATTTTTAGAAATTAAAATTTGAAAATTCATCACCTACTCTCTGATGAAAGAGTAAATCTTTATTCTGATTTGATGTTGTATAATTCAAATTTATTTTTTACACTTCGACTGTCACGTCACCCATCTATGGATCCATTCGATTTATTGAGAAATTTATAAATAAAATTTGCCAAAAATAAAACTACTACCTATGAAAATTTCAGTAGCTTCAACGTGGCAGTCAAAGTGTTAATATAATGTAACCAAATTGTTTCTAAGTTAAATAAATCGATTCAAAAGAACAATTTATCTGTCAAATTGACGGATGTTCGTAGAAATAGGTGTACAAGGAATGCCTTAAAGTTTAGTGTTATACATGGAGTAGGTTGCGGTAAAAGTACGAATAGGATCTTTTTTTAAAATCTCAAATTCTTAAGCACGTTCGAAACAAAAGCCCTTTTCATCCTCGATGGTAGAACAGATAAACGAATATCCTTAGATCGCATCCCAATTCTGTTGTTGTGGGTAGCACCTTAATATTTACAGTTTTATTAATTCATCGCGAAGTGATTATCATATATGGATGAAATAAAGAGACCTGCGATTTTTAAGTACTGAATAGATTCAAAACTAATTCTGTTAATTATATGCGTATTTTTGTATGATTTACGAAATGAATTTTGAATAATTTATACTTTTACAAAATTAATAAATTGACAATTTCACATGCAGCAAACTATTATTTCTGCGAATGATAAATTACATTCGACATCTCAAATAAATCTCATAAAATAATATGTTTTAAAGCACATTCGACAGGTAAAAACGACACGTACTTAAATTAAAATGAATATTTTGAATCTTTAACTGGTCCTAAATTTGGGAATTTCCTACAATTTATTTTTATTTCAACTGAAATGATAAAAATTACTGTCTTAAAAAACTTTTAAATAGTGAACTAATCGCATCTGTGAACGTTAAAACTAAATTCGTAAATTATGTAATATTTTCAGTTGTGTATATCAATTTTATTATTGCTTCAATCCAAATATTGCTTTCATTGTTCGTTTGCATTAGAATACAAAAATCTGGTATAATTTGCAAAAAAATTGTTTATTTCTCATCTTTGTTAAAAATATTGAAGATAAATCAAAGACGCTGATTCCAGAGATGAATTATTTATAAAAAAACAGAGAACTTTGAAGATAAAAATTGAAAACTGACAAGAAAGCTGATTAAAATAAACCATAGATTTTTATTGAAATTAAAAAAAGACTATATAAAGACAAGCAAAAATTTATTAAGGGGTAAAGGAAAATTGAATTTTTTCAATTAGTAATCAGTTAACATTGATACGATATTTCACCTGTAAATTGTTAAAAATGTTATAATTATAATTTAATTATTCGATCTTGCCTGTTACACATTATTATACATTTATTTAATTCATATTTTATTAATTAACTACATAATATTGTGCCCTTTGCAATACTAATAAATAATCTACAGATTTTTATGTAAAATAAAAAACAATAAAAATATATAAAATATATAGGACCTTAAAGGAAAATGAAATAAATTAATAAAAGAAACAGGTGATAATTTTATAATCCGACGAAAATACATATGGAAATTATTAACCCGCCAAATTTTCGAGTCCCGTAAAT
Source organism: Stelis phaeoptera (assembly GCA_943735885.1). Taxonomy (NCBI): domain Eukaryota; kingdom Metazoa; phylum Arthropoda; class Insecta; order Hymenoptera; family Megachilidae; genus Stelis; species Stelis phaeoptera. The sequence continues at coordinate 2,470,893 of OX030939.1, read as the reverse complement.
CTAGCGTTAAGCGGTGCTTTGTTTTGTCCTGTGGTATTAACATTAATTTAATTTCCAACCGAATCCTACTCAATCAGTGTCCCCCGTTTTCATTAACCGGTTCAGAAATTCTGGCAACAGGTTTTCATTATGCAAGGGTCATGCTTTGCGTTAGCCTAACAACCTGTATCTTTCTCTTCTATCGATTTTCCTGGCCTCATTTCTTCTCTCGCGTCTCGTTTTCGAATTAAAATTTTCACGTAGTTATCGTTTCGGGAAATCCGGCTGAACAACGAACCGCCCACGATTCTTCGAGAGATACGTTCTTTCTGAAATCGATTAACGCACAGTGTACATCACAGTAGTGACTTTCAATCAATTGTCCATGAATAACTTATACATATACACAACATATACGGGAACGAAGAAACAAGAAACCCCATCACTCGTTTCAATATTTGAAAATTATTATACACATTATATCTAGATTGAGTTTGAATAATGTTAAACACGACGAATATTTGGTTTAGTAATTATTTCAAAGCGAGTTGATTAATTTAGCAATAGAGAATACTTAATTGGAAATTTAGTAATTAGTCACTACTAAATTATTGCCTTGGCAATTTAGTAATTAGGAATTATTAAATTAGTATTGTGGTAATTTAACTTTAGTCCGTCTTTAGTAATTAAGACTCACTGAATTAGTAATTCGGAAGTTCAATACTGGACGATGGGCTATCTACGTCTAGTAATGTCTAGTAACTTTCGAGTACAAGACGAATGATGGGTCAACCACTAAATTGCCATTTTCTCTAGATGGGAGTGGTACAGTGTTGAGCTTGCTGTCATCTATGTATACATAGAAAGTAGGTGTTTTACTAAAAAGAGAAAATTCGAATTCGTGTAATTTGGAAAAAATCGATTTTTCTATCCCGCAGAGGACTAATATTTTCTGGTGTTCTGATCACGACTATCCTTGATGCCCAGCAATCCATAAATTCTTCAGCTTTCAAAACGTATTTGATGTACTTACATTTTCTTTTCAATCATCAAGTATATGAAAGAAATTCTCATGGTATCAGGAATACAATTATTCACATTGACTTGTTCCTTTTTTAATTGTATGAAACACGGTAGAAGTAAATACAGAAAATGCCATAGAAGTAGGAAAAAATAAGTTTTCTCGCGTTTTTATGATAAAAATCTTCTGCACGTTTTTCAATCTTGGTGGTACATCAGATCGTGATATAGGATGAGACTCAATAATTGGTATTGCTCAGATTATTAGCACTTCTTTAAAATTAATAATTGAAATAATGCATATATCGGTTATTATTGTTTAATGCTAACAACTATGGTTTTGAATATCTTTGTATAAAATCCGATTTTTATGGAAAATGATTTTAAAGCAGTCCTAAACATCAGTATTAGTCAGAGGAAAAAGCTTAAATTGTGGGACAATTGTGCATAAAATTCAAAACAGTTTGTACCTGTAATCACATTTTTCCCTAATTCTAATACTGCAGATGGATAATTTTTAGCGTCAGCTACTTTTCTGAACGTTGGTATATAATTTACTTTTTCATCAATCGATTCATAAAATTTTGTATTATTCTGTACACTTAGGCAAAGAACACAGATGAGGTATCATCGTGTTTGTTACAAAACTATTATATTTATTTCGTGCAATTGTCAAATAAAATTAGAAAAGTTTTTTTTTCAATATAAGACACTATACATGTATGCTTTGCCTTTTTTTGTACAGGACATAATTTATGAATTATTTGAAGTTCTCACGTTACGTTACGTAGAGTTATAGAAAATCATTTGAATTGTTATCTTTCCTCTGTATACTCTATCGAGTGGTAAAATTATCCAAGTAGATAACCTTCCGATTACATGAATTAAACAGTGCAGCTTACCATATATGAGGTGCACTGAAAAAGAAGAAATATCCGCCGATAACAGTTAGTATTCTATCGAACTCGATAGAATTTTAATCATACGCAGCCTACTGGGTCACTAATTGAATAACAACTAACAATAAGATAGGTCTAATGCGATCCGACGGCTGTACTGTGACGAATGCGTTTCAAGTGTAGGTATCGTACACCTTGAATGAGACTGCTCCGATCAAGTTATCATGCACTATTTCCACCGTGAAAGCCCAATTTTTATTAATGCAGCCGTTCACTTTGGATTTCAATCCATCCGCCTTCTGAGGTCGTAGTTCTACGCTGTTCGAATTGGATACTTTGATTTTTGTGTGCCAAGATACTAAATAGATGCTAGTTCCTTTTCTTATTGCAAACAAGACTGGTTTTGCTTATTCGAAGGTGATAAATAGTGTCACGGTTCTAGCATATATCGGGTAATAATTTATTAATCTTAATTGTATATTTATTCAAAGTAGACTTGACATATTTGATATACATTAAGTTTCGACCAAGAAGTATGATGTGAGTTATTCCATTGAATTCATAGTAATAAATTAGAAGTATAAGTTTATTTTAAGTTTCAAAATAGAATCAGCCTCTTTTCTTTATTGTGTAATATCATTTTGTGGGTCGAAACTATTTTCCTAGGATTAAACTAGACGCTTTGTACCTACTGAATCCTTAAGTAGAGTTTAGATTTTAGTTTAATATCAAAATCACCTTTATTCTACATACCATGGAATTGTTTCTTTTAAACCATGGTTATTTTATAACGTAAGAAATACAGAAATGTAGAATGTTAATCATGATCTACACCTAGAAAATGAATCCCTTCAATATTTCGATAATAAAAACGGAAAATAGTTTTAAATTTAATTGAAATTACAAATGAGGCTCCATGGTCCGTCATCCGAGGATTAAAAATATTGAGAATTATTAGTTAGAAGTTGCCTAAATAGCCCACTTAAAGGTTAATACACATGCTTCGCTACTTTTTGGAAAAAGAGAACCAAGGCTCATATTATCATCCTCATGTTTCAGAACGCCGATTCCAGATTGCACGAACAGACTGTGTCGAAGATTGGATAAAGTTCCACGTAACAGTCCGCCCAAGCGTTTCTTTCAAGAAACTCTTCCTAGAGATATTAAAGGAGGCCCGATTAGTGGCCCTTTGCGTGTTTTTTGAGAAATACCAGAAAAAGAAACACCGGAACTCTGGCTCCCATACAGTTAAGCGCAGGAAGTGCGTCCGAGAGTCTGGAGAATTCGCAGGACAGCATGGACAACGGGGACGATTCTGCGTCGGCTCGGATGGAAAAGAGCTCGACATCGTCCAAGAATGGCGCGCTGAATCCCCGTAAGCCGCCAAATTGTGCACGATGTCGCAACCATCAGCTCAAAATCGCCGTGAAAGGTCACAAGAGGTACTGCAGGTATCGTTACTGCAAGTGTGACAGCTGCAAACTCACTGCGGACCGGCAACGGGTGATGGCCAGGCAAACGGCGTTGAGAAGAGCCTTGGAGCTGGACCAAGTGAGAGTCAGGGCAGCCGAAGAGGTTAGTCTGTCTTTGTTCCATAGGAATTTTTTTAAGAATCTCTCCTTATTCATCACAATTATACAGAGTGTTCAAATAAATTTTAGCACTTTTGGAACCAGCGACTTAGATCCACGTCATTTCGAAGTCGTTAGCTGACTGCCGTTGACGCACTTCTATATTTTCTTTTCATATTTACATTGACTAGAACTTCATTATTTGTTACATTGTTTTTTTTTTTTTTTCAAAATTATTAATGCGGTCAATATTCTTCTTTACACTCATGCGTACTATAGCGTATACAGGAGGAACCGCTCGTGAACGTATTAACAAACGTGGATATAAAAAATAATAATAATAAAAAAAAAAGAAAAGGATATAACCGACTTTGAAATGCACTAAACAGTATGAAATAATTTTGATTTAATTTGTATGAATCCTCTCCAGCTTTTGATAAAAATGATTGAAAGAGACGAAATTTTTCGGAGGCGAAATATTGCCAAAATTCTGTAATTCTTTTACATGTTTTCACATGTTAATGTATTTTCTCTTTCCGACTATTTAATACCAAGTCCACCATACCCCACTCATATCATAATTAGCAACATTTTTCGTTTACAAAATTTTTAATTTCGCGGCCCCTTCGAAAAGATTGCATTGTATTTAATATAATGTGTAAAATTTTAATCAACTTCATTAAAGAGCTGGGGAGAATTCATACAAATTAAATCAAAATTTGTTCATACTCTTTATTGCATTTCGAAGCCGATTGTAATTTTTTTTTTTTTTTTTTCAAAAATGATTTCATTTCACAATTTTTAGTGGCGATCGGCACATTGCTTGCACAGTAATAGCCACACACCTTATAACATTAGTATAACAATAAAGAGTCGCAAAAAATATTGATCGAATTGAGTAACCTCCTCCTTTTCGAAATCGGTTAAAAATCTATTGCAAATGGGATTATCGCGAAAACATATCGTGTAGCAAAATATAATAGGTTTCATCGATATCAGGCCAAACATGCGTGAAACAGTACGCTTTGTGCAATGAAAGTGGTAAACAATGAAAAAAAATGCAAGCTGCTTTTTCATGGGACCAACCGGGAGGCATGCTCTACAAGATGCAAAAGGTTTCGTTCCGATTGGTCCATCCATCTCGGCGTAATTAGTGAACATACATTAAAAGAAAATATTTACAGGGTGTCTCCTAACTAGTGTCAGAGCCGAAAAATGGAGGGTAGCTGAGACGATTCTGAACAACAATTTTCTTTGCAAAAATGTCGTATGGGGTTCGTTTTTTGACTTATTAACCGTTTAGGTACCAGGGGTTTATAAAAATCCGTGTCGGATTGTGCCATGGAGCGCGATAGCGAGTAATGCCGATCGACGCTATCGCGCTGCTCTTTATGCAGATGGTTTACAATTATTATTTGGAAAAAAAAAGTAATTATGAGAGGAAACTCTGATATGACTCGCGACGAGCTATATTCGGAACCGAGCGCGTTGGGAATTGACGATCGTGACCATACATCGCGGCACATTTCACCACAGTACGCGAACAGCGCGGTCGCGCTTTGTGGCACTAAAACGTTTAACGAAAAATACTTAACAAATCAGTATTTCGGTTTATTCTGACTCCATGATAGTCATTTTAGAAAAATTTCAAATCACACTATCAGGTACTTCGTACCGTATAATTAAAAAAAAATGTAAGTTCACAGCGGCTATCGTTTCCAAGATAATAGCTAGTAACACTTTATCTGACTCACCCTGTATATACTGCCTATACTGACTATGTTTGGTTTTTGTTCGAAACCAGTGAGGGGAACACTGATGGCACAGGGGTAGTAAAGTTTCTATGTCCTCAATCATTTAAACGTTGATTTGTAAACGTAAATAATTCAGTTGGCTGAAAGGAATCGTAACAGCCCACGATTATTTCCTATCTCATCATGCTTTTAACACTAGGTTAGACCGGCCAGTAGTGCAAGGCAAATTGCCGTTGTTTCCCTGCCATAATAATTTCAAACGAATCTGTTATTTTACCGATCTTCGATCGTAATTGATCTTTTACTAGCAGGTGGATCCACCGCCATTTGGGGTGGAAAGTGATCGACTTCCTTCGGTTCCTCAGCCAGCTAGAAGTCTCGAGGGTAGTTACGACAGCAGCAGCGGCGATTCGCCTATCAGCAGTCATGGCAACAACGGCGTACATAACAACCTGAATGGTGTCCTCAGTATACCTACTTCCAGAAAATTACCCCCGTTGCACCCTCACACTGGGACGACTACCCATTTGCCGCAGGCACAGACTGGTAAGTGACAAAACATGCTTTGTACAGGTAGATCCTCCTTCCCTCTTATAATATAATTTGAAAATTAGGGTAATCTCGTTATAATGTTGTATTCCTATTATAACACGGTTTAAGATATTGGGAAAATCCTCTTAAAAATTAATAGATTTTTTTTTTTTTTGAGAACGGTTTCAGAATCTAGATCTTTTATTTATTGGCTCCTTGTTTCGTGTGATAGGAATCTGCAAATTTGGTGACTGTGTTATGCGGGGGTTACCAGTGGTCGCATATTTTTGATCGATGTAAAGTACAAAGAAGGGGTGATAATATATGAAAAAATAAATCAAAAATATACAATAAAAATTTTTCTCATATATGGCTTCATTTTAAACAAAATTCTGTTTGAAAATTCTTCCAGAATATTTATACAAAAGCTTATCCACGGCAAAAAAAAATAATTGCTAAACGAATTTTTTTTTACAAATATTTCGAAGAATGTTTACACTAAATTTTTTCAAAAATATAATTTTACATTTTCAGTTTAATTTTTATTTTTACATAAAATAGCTTCTTCCCGATAGTACCACTAATTAAAAAAGAACCTTGTGCATAAGTATGGCAAGCAACGTTAAAATTGGGACAAATTATACCAACAATTTGACGAACCAAATCGGAAAGTATTAAAATAAATAAAATACAACGCAGGTGCATAATTACGAACGTTTATTTGCCGAGTTATTGCTTCAGATTTTTTCGTCGTTAAAAATATATATGGTCGGCAAAAATGAACGACTCTCATCAGGGTAACGGCACGTTATGCGTGGCATTGAATCGTGTACTTAATATACATGTTATCGGGCATTTACCGTGATGAATATACATATAATGTGTGTATATGTACACGATGAAAACCAGAATTGCCTACCTGTTGCTTGCTCTGATTTCTAGTCACCTCGTTCACCTATAAAATCCACCCGCCCGCCGAGAAGCAGCATCATCCTTTAAACCGTCACGAAATAACTAGAAAGTTTCAAGATCACTAATGCAAACCAATGCATTATTAAGAGAAACTCGTGTTTCGTTTCCCTTTTGGATTTTTCTAGCATTTCCTACGCGTTGGATTTCTCATAAATCGTGGACTTTATTATGAAGTACATGTAACAATGCCTTTCACTTCTGAAATTAAGATTGATTAACCTGGAACTAAAAACGAAGTATATATAACATCCGTGAAGAATTTAGAAGTAATTGAGATTTCTTAATTTAATGCAATTTCTTGTTATTTTTGGTTATATTATGCTAGACAAATTTAAGCTCCTATTAAAGCCAAGTAATAATGCTGTTCAGATAAATTACAGATCTGTTTCATTATTCAACAGGATATCTCGGATTATTATTCATTTATTCATTGAATTTACGGTTCGATTCGTTCAAAAGAATGTTCAGAAAATTCGAAGAAAATATTAGGTGTGGTAATTCAGCTATTTCATTTGTTTGATTAACACCTTGGCTGCGGCGGTGAAACTGGGCGTGCACTTTAAGACTTTTAGTTTGTTATCTTACATCACTAACATATTATCTACTAATGTTAGCCGAAGTTAATATTCCTTTGTTTTTTATTGACTCTTGTAAATCTGTTTTATATCCACTCGAATTAACACCGTGGTAACCTTAAAATTAATAGCAATATGTACGTCTCGTACAGCGCGAGAATGTTGATCGTTTATTTTAAGAACTTGCGTTTTACTAATTTATTTCGTTTTTTTTTTTACACTTTTGGTATGAAATATCATGAGGTGTAATTACATTTCCTTCCGGGCCCCTATTTTTTTAAATGAATTGAAAAACATCGATAGAAATTGACGAGTATTGCAATGTATTATCAACTTACAACATTTCATTTAGGAAAATTTCGTGTCGGGAATAACTATTATTTTTTCCTTTCGCGGACAAAACAGCTGCATCTATAATTTTTGTCGATATTTCAAAATATAATACGTATGTTCCATAAAATTTGAAAGATAACATTGTAGTAACACATTAATATAATAATTGTTAACGCTTTCTTCGCGCACCTTTCAACGTTTTAAAGTATCGAAGTTTAAACTGTCTTGAGACGTCATCTAGAATTATTGAAGATTTAATTTATTTCAAGAAATTTGAACAACAAGTTGCATAGTGACTCGACATTTTATTGATACAAAAGCGTCATAGCATAATTTTTTCTAAATTTTTATAACGAACAATCTAAAAATTAATCTGGTCACGTCATTAGACTGTATTTCGAAACGCATCGTATATATTGTTTATTGCTTATATTACCATTAATTGTACCCATGCACTCATTAATTCCTCGCCTCCTGCTTAGTTTAATGTCTTAATTTGATTGTCGAGATATTCCGTGAAATCCTTACCGAATCATTAAAATCCACGTCAATTTTTTTACGTCAATTTACATACTTAAGCTTAGAGGAATAATTAAACACGAAATGCACGGAATGAAATTTCAACTGTATTCGGATTCCTTTCGCGTTACTTTTACACCTATTTCTGTATCCCTTTTCTACACAGAAAATCTAAGTTTTTATGTTTTTCAGAAAATAAAATTGTTATCGTTTCTTTTTTTATTCGATTACGTTAAGCTTAAATTATTTTAATACTGAAACTATAAATACTGATTTTTTCTTTCTTGATCGAAACTATAAAACTTGCAAAAAGTGATTTTGACTTTTTCTTTTTTGGTTGAAACCACGGAACTTGTTCAAGGTAATTATATAAAAACAGATGTGGCAGCGGCTGTTATAATATTAATATCAAGTATCTGTATATGTGTTTCGTATTTTTAACAAATGTTTTGAAAATCGTTGAAACTAAACAATCGAATAGTTACGAATCGATATTACGATTTCCAGCGATTATCCTTTCTTTGTACGATTCAACGGATATTCCAGATGAGCAATAAAGCGAAATAATTATAGAAGATATTATAATTGCCAGATAAAGAGACCTCCCTTGTTGCAAGTCAAAAGACAAAGGCTGGTATTCAGTGGACCTGATTAGGAGACCGTTATTTATCCATGCATATGAACCATTTCATCGTTTGCAATCACCGTGCAAAATATTATTCTACGACGTCCACTTAATAAAAGATCATTCATTATTCTCGAGTACAATTCGAGCACTGTCCTCCAGTTCTTCGAATCGATTCGTTTGCCATTGGTTACCTATAGTTTACATGGCTTACGACTTTAACTGACGATACGTTGACGATCAGACGTATATGCAACGAACTTTTTGAAAGAAGAATACGAAGATGAATCAAATATAAACGAAACTTCTTGAATAGCAGATAAACGTGTAAACGTACATTCGATGCAGTCAAGTAAAGTGGTTAGACGATTCATTTATACTCTTGTGAAATTATTTATATTCTCGTAAAAAGTTCAAACATTGACATAAAATATAATGTAATAGCATTGCTGTGCCACAAAATTAGGATTATACTGTTGAATATTAATAAAAATTCTGATGGCAAAACATTACTTAATTAATATTATCTTTTAAACAATTGTTTAATAACTGATTTAATGTTATTATCAATAAATATCTCGTGTATTATGCATATAGTATTGCACTGCATATTTTATATTGTAAGAAAATGATAAGTTACGTTTTTATTCTGTGGTGATATTAAAATTTTTATTTGCAAAATTTTAATTTAAGTATTAACTGGAAGTCTGTCTCTTATAAAAAATGAGTTCATATAATTTAACTTGGACCTTCAGTTGGATCAAACTTTTATGTTTATTAAAAATAACAAATTAATTAGTAATACAAAATGTACAAAATATATACACATTAAAACAGAATACGATGTTTTACGTTTTAAGATCATATTATTTTGTATAACTTTTTTTTTCTTTTTTTTAAATACTATACTTCTTTTCATCACATTTGGTCGTAAAGTACTACATACATTTTGCAAAAAAAAAAAACCATTGGCAACCCCAATTAAAACACTGTGCACACAATTATCAACAATAATAATACATAATACAGATCTTGAACTGCTTAAAATCGAAAACGTTCACGGATATAGTTGTATCGATACACCTTTAATTTGCACGAAAGTCTGTGAACGCCTGTTATAACCAACCAAGAACGTACTTATAATATCGTTCACAGTGATTCCAACGAAATTCAAGCCGCTCTTTCACTTGACAACCCGACCGAATGTTAACCCTGGTTTTACGAGCGCCCCCATTGGCCAACGGATCGTTCGAACCCAACTAATATAATACGAACTTATAACCAAAGCCAAAACCTGGGAGCTCGGTCTGGCTTTTACGATCTGGCTCGTTTTTAAAACTTATCGTTATTTTGCTCGCTTTCGGGACGGAATAGTTTGTTCACAGACGTAAACGTTCCGAAGGGGGCTGAAGTCTGCACGATGGATAACCACTAAAGTTAAATCGACGCGTACCGGCGAGTCCCGGTTCTGTCTGGTCAGGATTCAGACTTGTGTTCCCTGACAACTTTCCACCAGGACGATAGTAAACGTTTTTATGACCGCGAAACAACAGATACTGTCCAACCTTAATCGAATTACAGCCAAATCTCGATATACGTTTGCTCGGGGATCATCATTGTGAATTGTTTTTTTTTTAACCAAATAAACAGGCAACCGTATGCAGTTATAAGTGTGAGTTATTCGTCGCATTCTGTTGCAAACATGCAGTATTCTTTTTATTTTCAGTTCCTAGTTTCAATGAAGTTCATATTGGTGGCATTAAATTTAACAATTTTAAACATTAAATAATTTGTTTTTGTCGGAGGCCGTGGAGGGACGAGTACGAAATAACGCACACAATAGTTTGAAACATAATATTTTAATGAAAAGAACACAAAGAGATTAAACATACGTGATACGATTAACGCTTGGAATGAACGACGCATGTAAGAATGTATTAGTTACGCAGAGGGGAAAACCATGAAATACAAATTACAATCTGTTATACTAACAAGGGAAGGCACGGAAGTGTCCCCCTTCGATTTTGATGAAACTTCAGAGGTTTGTTATGCAGGCAAAAATAAGTTATACGTACTTTTTGTTTATCGGTTGACAATGAGACACGACTTTAAGGGGTGCAACCACCCCATAAAGTTTCGATCCACTTGTGCTATCTCGAAAACCAATTACATTTTGCCCAATTTATTAACATCCTGTTATTATACACAAAAAAACCACAAAACTTTCCTATCAGAAGTTTTAATGTATCTCATATGGGTTTCGAGATAGCACGAGTGAATCGAAACTTTAAGGGGTGAAACCACCCCTCAATCGCGTCTCAGCCGATAAAAAAAAATACATGTCTCTTATTTTTGCCTGTTTAACACGTTGACTGCCACAGTGAAAACGGACGTGTGTAGTCAGACACGTTGAAATCCTAATTATTAAGAATATAATCAACTAATTTTCAAATTTAACCTTTCAAATCGATAGCTAGCATTATTAGCTTAATGATAACGCTATCCGTGGTTTATTTCATCATTTCTTTTGTTAATTATTTGATTGTAAAAAATTTCGGGTGCCGGTCACCGGTGACCCCCGTGGAGTTCATCAAAATCGGTGGGGGACACTTCTGTGTCTTTCCTCGTAAATGACGCCGCGTTGTGATACAACTTCAGCACAACGCCATAGATTACCAACACTTTTGTTTTACATTTTATCTGTTTTAAAACGAATAATGAACAGAATACTTTTCTTACGTTAATTAGACGGAATGCGGTGACTAGATAGAACGATGGTGAAAATAATAATTTTTCGTTAAACGTTATTGCTAACAAAACTGCAGTCACTGAAGATTTTGTGAATAAATTGGTCATTTTATTCTCCACGCGCTGATAATTATATTTATAGCAAGTGGCTACTTCATAAATAGAAGAGATATCATTTTATTGCCTCCTTGTTGTTAAGTCCTTAGTTTTTGTCGCTATAAACATATGTTTACGGTAGGGCTCCAGGTATGTTGTGGATGGATCAGGATAAAATACGACATTAAATATCAGGGAATTACACCAATAAAAGATTCAACACGATCTCCGTCTTTGTCTAAATCGTTACTAACGAAACTTTTCAGGAGATTTCTGCTGTCATTCTTTTCGTGATTCTTTGAATGAAATGGGCGCACCCGATTCGAGGTTTATGATACTTGTTCACATAAAGAGCTATAAACATTTTAATTGATTTACAAGCCGCGTGTTTCCACGGGTCCTCGATGATGAAATTAACACGGTATCTCTCTGTGTATCATCGTTGGTAATGGAAAACCGGCATGGCCGGCGCGGCGGATGGCTGCCGGAAGCGCGGGAACGGACACAAGGAATCGTTGCTGGAACTTAAGAGTTATTATGGCCCGTATACGGGGTTGTAAAGCTTGTCTTTACGAGCTTGCACTTCGAGGCATCAAGCACAAGCTTTTAATAACGCGTAATTCGTTGTTATGCCGACAAAAGACGGGGCCGGCGAAAACGTAACGTTGAACTCTCTTCGTTTCCGTGTATCCAAGTAACTTTACTTAGTTAAGTATGTACACCAAACGTTTAGTCGACGCCATTTTAAATACCAGGTGACGTCGCGCGACTCAGCCATCTGACGCGTGACACTTACAACTGCTCGTTCTCATAATTTGTTCTTTTTTTTCTTCTGCTTTTTCTGTTACACGAAGATAATTTCTTATTTTTCTTTCAATCGTTATACGCAGTTGTTACGCTGCCTTTCAAGGACATTCTAGGGTCATTAAATGTCAAATCGATCACTTTTTGACGTCGCCATCTGTGATTTTGTTCTAAATGAAATATGTTATAGTACATGTGAAATTAAGGGGGGTCTATGTCATCATTTTGCCGGTTTAGTATTTGTTTAGAAATTGCAGGCATTCGAAATTAGCAATTCTTTCTTGCATTTCTTTCGATGATGGGCCAGAGTGATTTAAATTTTGAAAAAAATCTCATCATGTTTCTTGAAATTTCCCCTTCAAAATGAGCCCTTCAGAAGGATGGACAATTGAAAATTGTCACAATGAGCTGGAAAAGGTTGCGGTGTACCCCTGTTTCAGGTAGGCGAGTCGTGCGCTCTGCTCGAGAATTATATTTCTAACCACCTTTGGCCAACGAAACCTTTTTGTTAGTTTCTATAGTAATTGAATATGTTTTACAAAAATGGTGACATTGCCCAATGGAAACCACGAGAAGGTGGCGGTCTCCTTCTATCGAGAAGGGATAGGGAGGGTTATGGTCAGAAATATGGATAGGATCATTGTGTGAGGTGGATTTTTACAGTTAAAGTTGACAATGAATTATAGTTTCGTTGTACTGGATGAGGTGCAAAATTACCATTGGAGTAACAAGCAAGCCACTTTTCATCCTTCTGTTATAAACACAAAAGAACTCAATTACTATGGAAACTAACATCTATAAATGAAGTTATGATTAATAAGGTTTCGTTGGCCAAAAGTGGTTAAAAATATAGTTCTCGGGGTGTAAATTGGGTTATTTAGTCGTATACGAGGTCTGCTGGTATTTCTTTTAAGACCAGTGGTATAGATAACCGAGCATAAAGCGGACCGCACGACTTGCCTACCTGAAACGGGGGTACACCACGACATTTCCAGCTCATTGTGACGCCAATTTTCAATTGTCCATCCTTCTGAAGGGCTCATTTTGAAGGGGAAATTTCAAGAAATTTTTTTCAAAATTTAAATCACTCTGGCCCATCATCGAAAAAAAAAAACGCAAGAAAGAATTTGTTTATATTTTTCAACATTATAAAGTTAATTATCGGGGTTGAAAAATGATTGTATAATAGCCCAACCCTTCCTTTATAAAACGAAAGAACATTTAGCCCAATCGGATAAATGTTTCCTGAGATAAAAATTCATAAGTGGGGCCCGTTTTCGCCAAAATGGGCAAAAATTGCTAATATTTCGAATGCCTGTAATTTCTAGACAAATACTAAACCGGCAAAATGATGACTTAACCCCCACCAGTTTCACATGAACTGTAACATATTTCATTTAGAACAAAACCGCCGCTGGCGACGTCAAAAAGTGATCGATTTGGCATGAAATGACCCTCTGGTAATGACATGATAGTAATTAATAGCTGAGGCTCCATTATCTTGTCTCTTTAATTGTTGCATTTTGTTGTAGGGTAAAACTGGGTAATACGCCCTAGTTGATAAAATGTCCCACTACTATTTTAGTCACACACATAAAAATATACAGTTAGAAACAACAGTTTTGAACTTAACATTCATAATTGCCACGATAATAATACGTGAAAATATTACAATTTCTATATTCAGCTTTCACACGAATTGCGGAGATCTTTGGAAAAATTCAATTTTACAAGCTACTGATTTTTTTTTTGATAAATTAGAACATATGTATGAAAAGTAGTCTACCGAAACTCTTTAAATTGTTATTCTATGATTCTGTTTGCAATATATTATTGCTAGATTTAACCCGGAAAGTTTTACAATGAAATTTTTCCAACATTGAAGATTGTGTTGTGCCCGTGAGTGTTTAACAATGTTTGTGGGATGGGCTGAGTACTGGAGCGATTAAAGAATTAGAATTCACCGGGTCTCGAGCGTAGAGATATCTGGGTTTAATCAGTGTTATGGTTACAAGTTAGACTGTTATAATTCTTCTTCTGACCCCGTGAGAATTTGCCTGGCCGCATTAGCCTTGGTTAATAAAATAAAATGTTTTTAAAGAATAAATAAACACTTCCAGGGTTGTGAAAGTATTTCCAGTAGCAGTCAAAAAATACCCGGCAGTAACATTAAACGTACTAGTGTTACTATGAATGAATACTGAAGACTTGAACTAATAATCTATATTCAATATATTAATAGAAACGTTAAGTTTAGAACTAAAGGATTAATTTTGAGATCTGATTTTTCTTACTTTGTTTGATTAGTACTATAAACCTTTTAGGCTTTAGATTTATTTTTAATAGCCTGTATAAATGACAGCTAATTATATTTGAAACGTTCGATTGCACGATCAAACGAGTTGCATAATTACAGTTGGCACTAGGATGAGATTTGTATACAAAATAGGAAACCCCATAAAAGAGTAATAAATCTGTTCTGTTATCGTGGATGTTTATCTTTAGAAGTCGTGGACTATTAGTTGAAGAATTAATATTTCTTGCCATACCACCAGCGAGATCTTGAACGATCAAAATTAATCTTTACAACCGATCAAACGCCTGCTGTTCGCTAAAAAGCATGCTTTCGCATTTTATTGAAAGGATAAAATCAGCCTGAGCACCTACGAACCTCGAACGATCTTCTTGCTAGTCGCTGGTCTTTTTCTCCTGCACATCACGCCCAATGCTTTTGCGCAAAAAATTTATGTCGCTCGTAAAACATTATCACGAGCAAATATAAATTCAACCGTTGTAATTTGTTTTAAAATATATGGAAAGCTACGCGTACTAATTATAATTGCAGGTCCGTTAGGAAGGTCCGCATACTCGGATATTCAGATGGAATTTTGAATTTCACTTGTTAGAATAATTGAAAGACGCGAGTGATTCGGATAGTTGGAACGTTCGAATTTGTTCATCCGTTCGATGTGCCACAGCGTAAAGCTAAAATGGCGTGTGCTCGATTCATCATGATCGTTCCCGGAACGATAATCGAAAACGGACGGTTCTGTGGTTACCCAGAAAAAGGAAATAAGATTTTTCTTCTTTGTCATCGAACTCTCGAAATTTTTACGATCTCGGCCTTTCCTTTTATTACCGACCTTCTCGAAATTCTGACTCGTAAATCTTCGTTTAGAACCTAGTCGGCTTTCTTTCTTGTTCTTCGACTACCGCAATCGATGACGTTTGCATTGATAGGTAGTCAGCTTACAAAATCTCATCAGCCCTTTTATTACACCCTTCACGCGCTGGGAACTAAACGGAGGGGTAACCCCTCTCTTATTACACGAAACGGCTGGTGCAGTGTTACCAGAGGTCGCGTGGCGTTGTTGGGTGGCCGTTTACGACTCCCTTAGGTTGTCATTTCGGTGTTTTCGTGTCACAGTTGAACGTAGGTCAGGACGTGGAAATTTGTCCCAAGTGATCTTTCCGTTCCACACACCGAGGAAATCAATCTACAGTTTCGTTCAGTTCACCAACTCTCCAATCGTGTATCTGTACAGGGTGTCCTGCACAACTGGAACATATCATAGCTGCAAAACAATGATGGATAAAAAATGTCATTAATTGATATCAAACGGACGGTTAAATGTTTTATGCGTTAATTTATTCGAGACCAGAGTTTTTCTTATACGACAATCTTCAGGAGTTGAAATTTTTTAATCTTTATTTTATTTGAAAAACAACTTCATCTTCACGGATAGCTCTTTACTACGAACCGATAATACTGCATTCATGATTATCAAATACACGACGTGTCATTCGTCTTTACAATTGGTGTGTTATGTGTCTCGAACGGGTTAAGGTTGCTTTTATTTCTTTAAACGGAATGGCAATTCTTTTTATACGAATTAATTTTTCTGCTTAAAACGGGTATTAATGTTTTCGCTACAAATTCAATTTTCATTCAAACGCTTTTACAAAGATAGAAACCAAATCTGTTATGTAGTTTAAATAATAATTTGATATACTATACAAACGACATATATGGTCTGTAATTATTTTATTTACATTAGTGTTAATGTATAATAAATATGAACATTTTACAAGCGCTATGATGTTGAGGGTGAGCCGTTGTGTAGTAGTTGAAGAATTGAAAAAGTGAAATAGACCTAATAGTACACATGACATTTTGGGTTCAAAATGACTTGCTGAACACGTAGACCAAGTCTGTTGAATACTTTACTAAACACTCTGTATATTTACAGTAATACGATAATTGTGAATGTGTACGTACGTGTATCCTGTTCATTTCAACTCACGTTGGCTACTCTGAAATTAATTAGTACGTGAATACGATAGGCTTTCAAAATAGACAAAACATAATTTCAAAGGGTAGTTAAAAAAAATATTGTACAATCTAGTATTGAAAATTTCTTTATCATTTTGGCAAAGAATTGAAAATTGGACATTTATTTATGGAGATACTATTAACTAAACGTTTAATGGAATTCATATGCCATAAATGCTAGTTTGTGGTAGTTCCGTGTTATCAAATTGTGTTATGCTTATACTTTGTTTTTCTTTTTAAAGTGACTTAATATTACAAATATTAAATGAAGATCTTTGTAGTCATTATCTAAAATTGGAAAAATACATATAAACTACAAATTTTCATATTATTTACAATAAGTATTAACGATATAAATCATAAGGGAGTTAGGAAAGATATTAATAAAAGGTGAAAAAATTATTTATCATAAATAATAGTAACAGAAATCCCTGTAAATTAAAAAAAGAATTTTCCTCCCTTCCTATTTTAATTAACACTGACAGGGTAAGCTGCAATAAAAATCGTAAGCGCTTTTTTGCGATAGTTCTGTCATCGAATCGTATTAGACTTTCTACGTTCTAAAATCTGCCGTTCGATGCGCAATAATCTAATAATTTCTTTAATTATCACCGATAGTTGAGATTCCTCATGGTGGAACGAGATATCCATTGTAACCCATGGCGTACAAGAGACGGATATTTTATGGCTTCATCGTACAAACACCATTTAACAGGCAATAAGTCTGCGTTCAGCCCGCGGTAGGTAATGATTGCTTCTGTAAGCAATCTTAAAAGCTGGGAAGGATGTAGCGAAGCAGATGGAGAGTGTAATTTGCTACTAAAGCTTCTGTTAGGCGATCTACTTGTGTTATAATGTATAGGTTGCAGTATAAGAGATTTATAAAACGAAAGAAATCTTCTAATTTTATAGAGAAACCTTACAATTAGACATCACTGGCTGTAAGCATACAAAATGTCTATTCTTAATTGAAGTGCTTTGATTTTTACGATTTTAAATTCGTTTTTCGTTCATTTTTATTTACCGACTTTGAATACGAGTGGTTTTTCAATCATAAGGATTATTTAATAAATGAAGGGAAAAAGACTTTTAACTTTTCTTTTTATTAGGTTCCATGTTATTACAACTTCAGTTTTGTTGAAATTACATACAGAATTTTATCAAACAAAAACACAGAATATTTACAGCTTAAAATAATTGATCTTTCATTTATAAGTACGTACTGGAAGTACATATAAATTTTAGTGGCTATTAAATACAAAAAATTAATTGGAACGCGCAATACTTTTTTTTTACCTTTTATTCGCAAGAGTCTTACAGAATGATTTTCTTCTTTATATCTCGCTTTATTGTTACTAAACTGAAAGAATGTGAAAGAGTAAAAGTTTCAACCGGTGCAGGAAAGGATCGATTATCCTCGAAATCTCGATAATACCTCGCACGGCACGTTCTCAATATACCGTTTTGTCATTTCGTGCTCGACCCAAGCAAAATATCGATTCGAAACAACCATTATGAGTAATGTATCGAAGTTGGGCGAACTGGCGTAAATTGTATGTGTTAAAATTGTCTGCTGTTGATTTTTGACTGCGTATGCATTTAATAACAAAGGACAATTTCTAATTGTTTTGCGTATAAATACATTAAGTATAATCACAAAAATGCAGGTAATGGCTGCCAGTTAACCGTGACATGTCTTACATATTGAAAGTACACTGGTGTCTACCGCCTTGATGGTTCCTGTCATTTATGACAACAAAGAGGTCATAGCTTCTATTGAGCGTATCATGCAGTGCTCGATTTTAAAATCTCTAAATGCGATTGTTTAAGGCAGCAATAATTTTTAAATGTCTCAAATTGTGGGTCACGATCTTCTTGGAGGTTGTGCGAAGTTTTACAAAATAAACCAAAAAAGCCGCATCAACTCATATGTTTATGTTGTATTTCGGAAAACAAAATTCGAAGCGTTAAAAATAATGGTTGTGTAAGAAATTCTATGGAAAAAAAAAATGTTCTCCAATCAGATAAAAAAAATATTGCATAATTTCAGTAGACTACTCATTGTGTTTTGTAACTTGTAAAGTTTTATAGTATATTAAAAAAAAAAAAGGCTTCATTCGGAAATTTTATGAGAAACGCGTTGCATAAAGTAAAATATTGTGAACGTGTATAAATTATGAATTGTTTTTCTTTTTTTAAGGAAAGTCAAGAATTATTGATATTGAGTTCAAGTAGTGAAATGGATCATATTATTTTAGAGCGAAGTATGTATATACATAAATAGTGAAAGCTATGTCGTTTGATTACTTTTACAGCGATTGCATAGACATTTTTTGTCTTGCGAATCGGTAAATTATTATGAGTTCTCATGATTCCTGTAAGGAGTAACGAACTCATAGGCATTTACTTCCTTTATTTAATTTTGTTCTTGGTATCTGGAACTGTGATTGAAACTTCTTTTATTGTTTATTCAAAAATATCTACAATTGACAGAAATACCAGTTATTATTTAAATTAAATTGATAATCTTTCAATTTCTTCGGGTTTCCAGCCTTTGGCTGCGATGCTGAAAGTGTTGAAATTTTCATTTAGTATACAACGTTTATTTATAATAAATTTTATCTAGTATTTTTTTCAATATTACGTTGTTTCTATTATTCATAATTTCGAGTACCTAATGAGACTATTTCTGATTAACTAATTGAACGTGTGCATTGAAGTTTACATTTCGTATCATCAAATAGGCATTGCATTATTATCGCATAATTAATTATTTTATTTTTCTCGCTATCCTACACACGTAGCTTGTATATTATTACTAATGTGCCAGTTTTCTTTCTGACATTTTACCGTAGATACTCAAAAACACAGTACGCTTCTAATCATCGTTGATATTCTCAAGGTGGAATTATTATTTAACAGACTGTTAAATTGTATTATTATTGCAATGCTTGTCTTTCGTAGCAGTATTTTTATGTTGACGTTAAAACTCCAGTGAAGACCATATCGCGGAAAAGCAATTTCACAAACGTAACAAAACATGAACGTGGAAATTAGAAAGTAACTGCATAAACGTAGTAACTACACGAAAAGGTTATTCCGTTGAATGTTAGATACAAATTATTGAACTTTACGCGTAAGAATTTTATTTTAAAGTTTTTCTTGTAAATAATACCTAAGTTTATTGCTCCGACTTCGTTCGGTTGCAACCTCTTTTCTTCCTCTCTCGACTGATTTTAGTCCTTCTGTAGGGTTAGAGATTTAAGGTGAGGTAGCTTAGGCTGTCCCAGAAATTCAGTCCAT
Source organism: Stelis phaeoptera (assembly GCA_943735885.1). Lineage (NCBI taxonomy): Eukaryota > Metazoa > Arthropoda > Insecta > Hymenoptera > Megachilidae > Stelis > Stelis phaeoptera. Next base: position 2,450,831 of record OX030939.1, on the reverse strand, counting down.
AACCGCAGACTTCACTGACTTTTATGACGTCTTTTTTCCCCTTTTCAACGACCACCACTTCGCGTTTCTATTCTCTATCGTTTTTACACGATCTTTCCATAATACGACTCTTTTCTCGAAACACTAATCGAAATTTAATATATTTTATAGTTTGTGCGTTCGTGATAGTCACTTGTAGTTTATCATCGCTTTTTTAACACCTTCAGAGTCACGATATAGTCGTAAAACTTCCTTCTAGTAAGTAATATTATTAGCTATTTACAGTAAAATTATTTTGCTTCTTCTGTCGGACAAACTCTCGAGTATTTCACAAAATTGTCTGCAATTGAGTAAATAGGTTTATTTTTATCAAAATAGATGGCAAATCATTATGAAAATTCAATGAAAGTTTGTAACAGTGCTTCTTGATTCTTTTTTTTTATATACGTTTTGTTGTAATTAAACAGTAACTAAATATTTTGTATTAACACATTATCAAGTGCTCTAGAATGAGAAAATAAGCCCTTTTACTTTATAACTTGACAGTAATTAAAAATCAGGAGGGATTATCCCTAATTTCCATTTTATTCTCAGTTGTAGCACACTTAACTTCAATTATTTCAACAGTGTTATAGACGAAAAAACAATAATCAAAGATTTACTAATCGGTTTTCAGTTATAAATGAGTAGTATTGAAAAGCCTTTTAGTAAATTTCCGGTAGATGAAGCATTAAGAATAGCGATGAAACGTTTATGTACTTATTTTCATGAAACGTAAATCTTTAAATTTATATACCATAACTGTCATTTTGCGGTACTTTTATGTCATCAACTCCTATCATTTCAAAATCCAAAGTTCATGAAATATTTCCAATTTTTGGACAAAGTATCTCGTTTTTTAAATATAAAATATTAGAAATACGAAATGACTCCAAATGGACGAGATTTGATGGTCTTCTGCTCATCGTATCATTTTTTCTTGAACCTTCTATAGTTTGGATGGTACATAAAGCAGCAGCTTTTACGAACCCATCTTGTGTATCGAATAACTATACTGATCAAAGAAATCGAAGAGATCAAAGTTTAGCTGCAACACCTCTAGATATACGCACGTTGTTACATCACCTTTTTTACGGTCTTTAAATGTTCAATCCCGAGAACGCTTAAGCAATGACGATTTCTGAGTACCTTCGGTCAAATCGATCGATTCCATCAGCTGAGCACGCGATGTCGAAGACGACAGGAAACAGCAGCCTCGAATGCTTAAGCAAGAAAGTTGTCACTGTAATTGTCTATCCTACCCTGTGAAACATCGTAAAACTATTTTCTTTTTATAAACGATTAACTCCTAAATGGATAGTAGCACCATTCATCATTTTGTTGCAACAATTAATTCGTAATTTGTTCGCAGTAGAGGCAACAAATAAAATATTAGATCTTTTCACAAATCTTTGAGTGATAATATATATTTGATAATTGAGTCGTCAAAGTATTTGTTATTATTTTGTATGACTTGGATACAAATTTCTAAATAATGCAAAAATCATAAATTTATTTGAATTCAAAATAATTATACCAAAACATTGGGAAAGGGACTAATATAAAAAGATAAAATGGATATTTTTAATCATTTTTCTATGACGTTTGATACACGCATCGATAATTGTCAAATATTTTATTATTTTTAGAATAATTCATGCATTCAGTTATTAACAAATTAATAAACGTTAACTGACGAGACCAAGTACGAAGTATATGTAATAATTAAATTTCCTTGATTTGTTTTACCGCTGAAGTAATAAATATTTAGCTCTAACTGACGTACCTGTCGGGAAAGTACTTTTCTTCTTTTTTTGTTTGTTTTTTCATTCAATCGACAAGACAAGATGTGGATATTTCGCGGAATTTTTGATACTTAGAACTTTAAATTCCTTTTTATACCCAACGAGAGAATATCTCAAACGAAATTTGACATTTTCCTGAAATTTTTATTTTTATTGTCAGAAGTTTTAAACATTCGACGTCGAAAGAGAATGAATAATACGAAAATTATATCCCGAATTTGTTTTAATTCTTTGAGACTTAAACACAGTAGAAGAATTAAAAACGATTCAACTCGCTTACAAACTGTAAAAAAAATTGTGCTTGTCCACGAAGGTTGTTCATTTTTATGTTAAAATTTGACTTTGATAGAGCTGAACAAAATATGGTAAAATCGAAGTGTTGACATTACACCGATGTATGTTTGCTTTTGCATAAAGAAATAGCGGATATTGAATCAGCCGATAGTATTTCAATATACATATGATTAAACGAACAAAGTTCTCGAACCAATTACGTTCGTTCTAGCATATTGTACTTGCGTAGATTATTGTTGACGGCTGACAGCAAAAACTTTTAGCTTACTAATGTTCTGTGTGTAAAGCACTTTATACTTTTACCAACATTTGAGAATTCTTAAGTATTTGAATTCATTTTATTATAATGGTGACTATTACAGTGAACACCGATACGTATAACACAGTGTGCGATAATTGCAATTGTTTCCGCTTATTACCTGTCCTGTGCAATTATTATCATGCTACAAGGGTTATTCGATAAATAAAGAGACAGATGGCCGTTATTTTATCATTTATCATTCATTCATTTGTTCTGTTGTTCTACCAAATTTTTATGTCAGTAATAAACAATTTTATTGCCTTACTGTTTTAATCAACTTTGCAGTTTTTTGTTATTTGGCCATTTTTGAACTGATCAATCTATTTATCAAAATTTTATTATCATTAGGATCTATTTAACCCGATATGTATACATTTCAATTTTATTATTTCTATTGAGTTGTAAAGTAACTAAGCAATTCATTAAATATACTATAAATATACTATTATTATTACTACATATTACTATTATACGTGGTAGAGTATTCTCCGTCGATTTTTACTTAAATATTTTAATTTTAACTCATGCTGCCTGAAAAGATTAGAAAAATTCCTGCGACATTTTCATTCAAACTCATCGTACACTTTAGTCAATTTAAGTTACAGAAACAATAGTCGAAGTAGAAACACGACAAACTTTACTATAACGATAATAATTTCACTTACTCGAAGCATTTTCTAACACAAGTTTTGTCGTTACATCATAGAAAAGTTAAATTTGACTTCATCTATAAGTAGATAACAGCATACAATTATCTAGAGTTTAATACTTTTTTTTTTATGTAAGAGGTAAAAATGAAAATTATATACCTATTATGTATATTAAGAAAATTAAGTATTTCTCTGATAGGATTTTATTGCCATATAAAAATACTCATTACCTACCGAATCCCAACTTTCATTATGAAAATTTTGAGATTAAAGCTAAGTATTGTAGTATTGTGTAGCAAATATATAGAGGGTGATTCATAAGTGCACGTCAATGCTTCATAGGGTAAATCTACATGCCAAAACAAGTAAAGGATGTCATATGAACACATGTTCGATACACCTTAGTTTCCGAATTATAGATGATTAAAGGAATGAATTGTTCAAAGTGCCTGGCTCCGTGCCTCGAAACACACTACTGCTCGCCTTAATACGTCTTGACCTTATCTAATGTTTGCAAATAATGTGCAAAGTGCTTTCAGTTCATTTCCGTTGGCACGGTCATACATAAAGTGCATGTCGGTCATTTCAGCATACAGTATACATTTTGTCGATTTTAGAATACTACTGAACTCCCGAGAATAAATCACTGACTGCCCGAAATTTTGTCTGGTTCATATCCATGGACATTATTTGCAAACATTAGATAAGGCCAAGACGTATTAAGGTGTACAGTAATGCGCGTTGAGGTTAATTATTCATAATTTGGATTCAAAATCAAAGAGAAGTTACATCTAGACTGCAGGGAGCGTTACGAGTGTAATACGATATTGTAGGGCGGGGGTAAAAGACTAAGGAATAAAAATTAATTTTCAATTTAGCTCTGTGGAAGAACATAGTGAATTATAAAATACATAAATTATTCGGCATTTTATAAATCTGTACCGACCACTTATTTTGTATTGAATTAAAAATATTCTTGTATGCATCTTTGAAAATGAGTATTAAATGTAGTGAGAAATTTACTTTCATGAATATTAAACTTAAGCAGAAAGCTTTTTATTTTGAAGAGTAACACCGAGGTTGAAATAGGCAAACAAAACGGAAGCAGGAAGAGCAGCAAAGTTGATAGTAAGCGCGGACCGGAGCTATAATATTTTACGATATTCTTGTAATAGCAGTAGGCTGTCCCCAGTAGGGAAGATATGACGGGGATGAAAGTGACAGATCATTTAACCCCGTTGCCTCGTAAAAGAGATCCAGCTCGAATCACTAGACTGTGACCAAGTTTACTACCCATCTTTGCTTGAGACAGGGTGATCGGCGGCACCCTTTGGCGATCTTAAAGTTGATCCGAATATACGATTAATCATCTAAAATCTATCTAAACCGACATAAATGTATTTGAAGGGTTTGCAACAACGAGGAATTAATTATGCATATATCTTTTGTTACATATCCTATTTTATAAACAAAAATACAGTTAACCTTCTTATAACATGGCTAAGTCAAAATAAAATACTAATGAAAGGTTATATTGTAATATTTTGCTGCCAGAAGGAGAAAATTCGGAACGATAGATACTAATAGAAGTAAAAATATTAAACGTCAAATATTTTCATGCAATTTAGATACCTTTTTCTTAGTTGCTTAACTCTTTGACTCTCCTCATCTCTTAATGTACATACATATACATATGTACGAAGGGCGTATACATATACACTGATTATGAGCGTATATACGCCCAGTAAATTTTAAGATTTTTAGTAAAAATTAATTTAACTTCGACTATAATTTTTGTTTCTTTGATTTTAAGGAAAACAAATTTTTTTTAAGCTTTCAAAAGCTGTAATTGTTAAGAATACGAATTTTTTAGTTAAATTATTTAATTCACTAATTTCTGCTGTTAGAACAATGATATGTACCAGCCTTTACCATTTTCTCTCTTTTTTTAATATGGGGTTCAAAGAACGTTGATAATCGTACCCTCAATATCGCGTGTTCAGTACTAATTGTGTTAAGAAAGTTTAATAACACAGGACTGGTGCTATTACGCAGCCCCATCTCCATCATGTTAATTTAACGTTTAAAATTTGTTGAAAATGACCGTGCAAACCTATTACTGATATGTTTTTATAAAACTTGTCTGGCGCGTAATCGATTGCTGAGCATTTGCACGGTAAACGGATTTTCCAACAACCACCCATTTAGTATTAACCCTTCGCAGGTATAATTGGTCACCAAGTTCTAGGCAAAAATTTGAATGTTTAATTACTTTTGAACGTAAGTGGTGAACTGCCTGGGTCCCCTATCTAAAAAGAACTTATACTTACAACGGTCGATATCATCAAATGTCGTTATACCAGGTTAGTTAATTTTTAAGTGCCATGAGGTCAGCATTGGCACAGTCAGTCCGGTGCCTTCAGCTACCCGCATTGCCATCAGCGTTAATTTTTTTTTTTAAGCAATAAATGAATTTTTTTATATATTGATGTATTTATTACGATAATCCGTACACCATCTTTGATATTTAAAAATGGAGGGAACATCTACCGTAAAAACTACTTAATATAAACGTTTATTCAACAGTTTTTATTATGTATAATATTTTTGTACAGTAAATAACTGCTTGGAATAAAAATAATCATCTGTACTTTAGACGTTGTTTTCAGTATATTTACTTTTGTATATTTGGTCAAAATAATCACATTTTTTTAACCCTTTCGCTGCGAGCGTGCTGTCCGTCGCGACACTCCCGCTGAACGCGACGCTGCCACACCGCGCCGCGACAAAAGTGCACAAATTGCGCGAGGATAGTTGTCAGTGGCCGAATTTACGCCTTGCTGCAACCAAAGTTGCTTTGATTGTGTTTTTTTGGAAAAAAAAAAAGAAAAACAAAAAAACTTAAAAAAAGAGGGTATTTCTGATATCGAACAAAATATCGAAACTGCAAGTTCAGAAAGAGATGTGGAGATTGAAATAGAGTTTTATGTAAGTACATGGCAATCTCAAGTAGAGCGATTACAGTCGCCCGTCGTAACGAAAGGGTTAACGGCTCAGAGATTTCTTTATACTTTTTCAATAAACCATAGTCTCGTGATTCGAATTCCGCAGTAGCTGTTATTAATACTTATTTATTAACGCACTACATTTTTAAACAAACTTTCATTTTTGCCGGGCTTTCTTTCGGGTTTTTATTTTTATTGCGAAATTGGTTAGACATTTCGCTTAACTAACACTTGGTTATTAAATTAGAGACTTCAATAAACATTAGAAGAATAAATAATCAACCCCGGGAATGAAAGACCCGTTATGCCGATCGCTTAACGAGTTAAACATATCGATGAAACATTTACCTAGTCATTTCCAGCAAACTTTAAGATTTAATCCTGTGCAGTACAAATATTATTTTACGGAACTTTTGTGTCACCAAATCTTGTCAAGATTCGAACGTTTCATAATTCATTATTTAATATGCAACAACATAATATCATTGCATCGTCCAATGGAATGATATGATCAACTTGCGGCTGCAAAGAAATTCACGTTAAACATGGACGAACAGGGGTGTCATTATTTTCGTAGCTGCTTAGCGCCGTGTCAGCGAACGCTCGTCTGTTCAAAAAGTCTTAAAATCTTTACGGCCATCTACTTCAACTCTGTACTCGGAGGGCAACGATCTTCACGGCATCTCGAACAGTCTTCTCCAGGGGTGTTTATGGTCTCTTTCCCGTGCGGTGCTTATTGTGCGCCGGTTTGTATATTTGAGAACGAGGTCGTATCGGCGGGCTTTTAATGCAGAAAACCGAGTCGCAACACGTCTAGTCGGTCCACGTTGCGTCGCCTGACGTCATCGTTTTCGTATCGCAAGCCTGTTAATTCGGCCACAACGGTGTATGGTTACTCATTGTTAGCCATTCCATCGAGCGTGGATTATTCGATGCTTGGCTATGCGTTTGTAACATAGTACGGCTCGGACATGCTTACTTCATTAACCCTTTGTACTCCGATTCACCAATCTGGCTGGCTTTAAATGTCAAGATGATTGATGATACATCCCCGATCGGCAACGTATTTTTATGTCGTTTCAAAGACCTTAGCTTAGCCAGTGATGCAGTTTTACGATATTCTTTTCATCTTTGCTACGAGTTGTACACACTTCTTAACATTCGTCCTAACATTCGTTTTAAGGGGGGAAACTCATGTAACACACCTAAAACGAGGTGTTTTTTGATAATGTTTTCCAATGAGTAAACGTTAACGAATCTTCTTAAAATTATTTGTAGTGCTTTAAGTACTTGACATTTGAGATAATACAAAATTTTGTGTGTAGTAAAAAAGTAATTTATTTTTCAAATATCTGCAGTTATATTGAACGCTTTAGAGGAAGAGTTGATGTATCTCTATACTTTTGTTCTAGGTTAATTAATACTCCAAAATTACTTTATTGTGTATTTGGATTAGTATTTGTTTCAAAGAGAGTTGATTGATTTAATAATGAAATAATATTGGTATAATCTCTAGTAACTTTCAAGTATAATACGATATAATCTCTATTGTATATATATTTTCCTTAGGGAGGTCTGCGGTGCTTGCCAGTGTATATCTCACAGTGATTAGATATAGTCATTCTACTACATACTATTATATTTCTTTTAAATTATTATGGATGGTCAGCGTTCTTTTCATTCATAACTATTTAAGATAGCATAACTCTGCAGCATTCGGCTAAGAATCTCGCCACCAAACCGTCGATGGTGAATGCGTTAACATGTGGATCCGTATCACTTGACCGACAAAGACATACTCGACAGTATTCACACCAACGCTATTTCACTGACATTTGTTTAAATTATACCGTCGATGAAAACAAATGTCAGTGAAATAGCGTCGGTGTGAATACTGTCGAGTAAGTCCTTGTCGGTCAAGTGATACGGATCCTTAACATGTTCATGTGGCAGCTTTTTTTAAAAACCTTCCCACTTGGTTGGTTACCCTTCAAGAATTAGGTTGGTGTTCAGTTAGATGAAAATAATACAAAAATAATGGAAATGTCTGCTTAGCAAAGCAACCGATGTTTGATGAACAAATTTCCCGTATAAAATGAAAGGATGATACGGGCCAATTTATGTATCGTACCTTCTATAATTGAATGGTTTGATTATGTTTGCTATATTTTTACACATGCATAATTCAGCAAAATAGAAAAACAAATATTAACGGAGATAGGAAGAAAAGGAATTACAAGTCCGTTTTACAATACAAAAATAACTTTGATATTGAATTTATAAACACCTATTTCTGCTTATAGCTCGTTAGGGAGGAGTTTTTTGACCGTTGCTCGTACATCTAGTTTTCGTCCTAACATCTAATTCTGAGACCCTCTTCACATGCATAGTCACGTATCTTGTGTGCATACTCTTTCTTTCTTTTTTTGTTCTTCAAAATCAAAAGTACATTCGCCTGTTTGAGAACAGTAACTGGAACGAGGAAGGATTTTATGCGAACGCTTGACAGGATAGAATTTTACTGCTTCCGAAATGTCCTGTCTCGTAAAACTTGCTGCGTTCACGACCGTTCCTTCATTCGGCTCTTTCCGCTGGAACTTATTGCGATTTCACGTTGACTATTTTTATAGGCGGAGAAGAACTGTTGCAAAGGGTTTCGGTTATACCGTTTTTATTGAAATGGACGTAAAACGTCGAGTGCGCGACTCCAGAAGGATTGTGCAGACGAAACGTCTGCAACTTTCTTTACGTTTCTTTCGTCGTCCATAAAACGACGAGACCTATTCGTTGACGAATCGAGGAAGTTTCTGGATAAAAAGTCCTCATTAAAAAAGCGGAATAACGATGCATACTCGAGCCTATCAGGAAGTGGCCGTGCATCGTTCTACGAAGTTAGAACAACTTTCTATTAACTGTCTTTCTATCGATCGTTTAATAGTGAGGTCATTTATGGCCCATACTAAAATTTTCATAATCTGTACCTTAGTACTAGTTTAGTTCTTATTACACAACGAACATTCGTGGATATCTTGCCAACTGATTTCTACCGGTTTCATTCTTCGGACGGACGGTATAGTTTGCGCGTTTTTTAATTTTACTGTGAACCATGAGAAATTCATTGTATTCGAAATAATTTTGTATAACAATTATTATCGAAAAATCATTAATAATACAAATAAAATACGAAGGCCTTACTCGTGCCTCTGAAATTGTACCCCTAGAATAAATTAGCACAAAAATATAAATTCTAAATGTAAGTACGATACGAAAATTATGTCTCGGTTCTGTCACTTCTATCTGATAAACTTCCCACGCAACTGTCGTCGACAATTCCTACAAAGTATCAATGTATAAGAAACGACAGTAACCCTGAATGTTATCGGAGTTTAGCCAGCGATACGAGAACAGTTTTCATATGAGAGCAACGGAAAGTCGTTGCATTTTTGTTGCACACGCGCAAAAGCAGTCCTGCGAACGATACCCGGCTCGACTACGAGTCTCCTGTCATCGAAACGGATCCTCGTCAGGATACGGGTTGGGTTTCGATTACGTAGGCGACACAACGGTATCATTGCTACAAAGCCCGTCTCTAAAGCTATCCCCTGTGAAAGCGATGTGTGCAGGGATGTATGTCCATCGAAGCTGGCCAGCGGTCAAAAGGTAGGTGGGGGCGTTCCGCGTTTCTCTATGTAACACGAGATCCTCATCGCGATCGTCAAGCAGAAAATTCGCGAATTTGCAACTAAAATCGCATTCCCTCATCTCGTCGTCTGTTTTTGACGAGAGAACGCGCGTTACCCGCCCTGTTTGATAGAAACTTTATTTATTTACTCATTTTTAGAGCTTTCTTTTTGTTGAATTTTTAAATCTGTAGGTACCTTGCACCCTTTGTGCTTCACTCGTGCCTTCCAGATATCAGACACTATCAGATTCTAGCCACTGATTGAAATTAATACTCAAAATACTGTACGAGTTGATATAATTATCAAAAGCTTAGACTTATTTGTCACATACAGGGTGTTCGGTAACTGGTGGTACAAGGGGGTGATTCTACACGAAAAAATAAGTCGAAAATATCGAATAAAATTTGTTTATACGAGGCTTTGTTTTCGAGAAAATCGACTTTGAATTTTCGCGGGTACGCGTGCACTTGAATATGTTATGGTTGAACGAATTCTGATACGAACCATATTGGCCGGCATTTTTAACAATTTTTCCATTAATAAAAAAAAATCATAAATATTACATGCTATATTATTAGTTATAAACCTATGACATATGATTTGTATCGAGATCCGTTCAACTATGACGTAGTCAAGTTTACGCGTACTCGGAGCAAATTCAAAGTCGATTTTCTCGAAAACAAAGCCTCGTATGAAAAAATTTTATTCTACATTTTCGATTTATTTTTTCATGCGGAATCACCTCCTTTTCGCTTGTACCACCGAACACCCTGTATATTCAACTTTGTTCAGATAAAGTTGCGGAAAGAAAATAGAACACTGCATACAGTTTTGAGTAATATAATCAATCTATAAATTATGTTATTTTGAAAATCGAAAATGTAAACAGAAAAAATTTTATTTGAAACGAGCTGTAGCTTGGGAAATAATTGAGTGCGAAACTTTAAATGGGTCACTCTATATGTGAATATGTTTCATTAAAGAAAATCTTTCAGTCTTCTTTTCCTTTCTTGTTGTAAAATGCGTTTCAGAGTTCTGGATCATGATTAACCCGACTCCATCATCTAAAGCAGTGGTTCTTAACCGGTGTTCCGCAAGCTTTTTGCAAGTGTTCCGCGAAATGATGAAACCCGAATTTTTTTCTTTAAATGATATAATGTCATAATTAATAAAACATGGATAAGAAAATCGTGGATAAATTATTGTAGCCTCAAATAAATTTCATTCAAGAATATATATATTTGTAATTAGTTTTATTTTTTCTCTTATGTAATAATCAGTTTAATGTTTAATAAAAGTCATGTCTGTATATATTTTTTTTCTATACATGTAATATAGTATTTTTCTATTTCATAATATATTTTCTAAAATATATTTATTTCTACGCGGGATGTTTTTGTTTGTTTTTTGGATCATTAATTTTGGTGTTCCGCAAATTTTTCATACAATCAAAAATGTTCCCTGACTTCAAAAAGGTTAAGAACCACTGATCTAAAGGTTAAACAGACTTTTCGTGTCATAGGTTAAATGAACTTATTACATTGTTTGGACAGAATTATAAAATGGTACGTACAGTTTTGATTGTGGTCACGGGTATCTCGAATTGATAAGAAGTTTCGTGCAATCAAACGTATGTTTATAAAGCGAAGTAATCGTATTCAAGCTGTTAGAATTTGTTCGGGCGAGTATCTCACACACATTCATTTATCTGTCACTTGATATCAGTAATGGACTTTGACGTGCAATGCCATTCACAGTATCGCTATTACCACTTCATCACGTAGAAGGTGTTGTATCCGATTGATCGTATGATTTATTAAGAGAGAGCGGACATTAATCTGCCTAGACAGAAATCAGCTGCATCTACTCGTTGGACTTGTCACTGGTCACTGAGACACGAGGAGATGTATGATGCACCTGGGAGTCGAACGAGAACCAGAGTGTCTGACAAGTAAAACCTACCCAAGTGTTACATTCCGAATTTGATGAGCTTTGGATATGTTGTAGTCTAGGTGAAAATAAGAGACAGGTATTTTTTTATACGTGCCCATACGGCCGATAAAGGGGTGAAACACCCTCTTGAACAAAATCAGTTATTATATTTCTGAGCATATACCACCGAAATGGTAAATGATATAAAAAAAAGTTTCAAATGAAAGTTTTATTATATTAAATATACTTTATAACAGTGTACTTCGACTTTTTGAAAATATCATTTTTTTTTTTTTTTTTCAAAATTCCTACCCCCTCCCTCAATTGTAAGGAATTAAAAATTTTGTCTTATTGCAAATCTTATAGTACATATAATGACAAATTGAACCATATATGGTACGGTTGTTTTCCGAAAACAGATTTTTCAGAAATAAGCTAAATATACCTACTAAATATACATATCACTATACGTGCGTTCCATTCGTATCCATATCTCAATACCTATTGCTACATTTATTTTTTGAAGGTTTAAATAAATCTACATGCTCATTTTAATGCAATATTAACGTTTCATCAATGATTTTATTCAATCGCTATCGAACCAATTGTGGTACGAAGATAAACGTCGTTCCATTCTCTCTTTTTTTTACAGTAGTACGTATGATTTTTATTGATAATAGGTAGGATAAGACAATTCAATTAGTTCGAACATTTTTTTTTTATAACACCAATATGTTCGATGATATTCAATCATTCGTCCTATATGCCTCACACTGTGTATATTACGGATATCAAATATTATAAGACATAATAATTTTAAGGTGATCTGCATTGTTCAGCGTCGTAGAATTCACATCCTTTTATCAAAGTTTTACAAGCACTGTTCTATTTCTCAGTGCTACGTGTAGTACCTACTCACGCACGTTTGTTTCGCGAATATACATATGTAGGTATGCGTGCACGTATCTTGAGCACGATATACGATAATAAAATCGTTCGACGATGAAGTCGACCGGAAATGCAGAACGGTGCAACATTTCATGATCGTCGAGTAAGTTTACACCGAAGGAAAGAGTGATTACAAGTGTTCAAACATGTTCACTATCTTTTATCGTGGTTTATTAATCCATTCGGTAACGTCTGATTTATTTGATTTTCAATTTTCTATTAAATATTTTACCTTTGCGTATCGCTCAAATTTTTATCATATTCGTATGATTTGATTCTCATACATATGTCAAAAAGAAAAAACCCACGAACTAAATAATATTTGGCTTGAGAAATATATACTTTAGTTACCTCCAACCTCTTAAAGTCCCTCTCTGTAAAATTACAGATTTGTCGCGTACTAACTTTAAATATTTTACCTGCAATGGTAATATTGCCTTCAATGAAAATGTGGCATTCCTTTCTGTTAAAGTAGAATATTTAAAAATACTTACAGTCAGCGATAGTGAAAACCGTACGCAGCATTTATTGTCTTAATTTTAGCTGAAAATTGAACTGTATGAACATGACATTTCTGAAATGAATGTTATAATGTTCTGTGTTGACTGTTCTTTGATCTCATGTAAAAAGAGAACTCAAATTTTATCGAATATTTGAGAGAATATAAAAATAAAGATAACCGATATGTACGAAACGCGGCTCACACTAGTAGAATTATAATCGGAAATGAGTAAAAATGATGCAGCGGGTTTTATTTGAGGGGCTAATGAAAGATAATAGGTTTCACAAAAATAGCATGTTCCGTTAAAACTCTTGGATACTATGGCTTAGAAATCGAAAATCGACACTTCTTACTTTTATCGCATAAGACGCATTATAATCTTTATTTTCATTTCTTCGTTTTCAATTTTACACACGAAATAATACAAAACATAATGTACACAGCTGTTTACCTTGAATAGGAAAAGTATAGATTTAATGTTAATAGGGTCAAATCTGATTCTACCGTGGTACTTAAGTGTTAGGAAATGATTAAGTAATAGATTTAAGCGAGGGTTAAAATCGCGTTTTTATAATATCTCGCGACTTGCTTATGTGAAAGCTCTGTGTACGTAGTGCTTTGAAAATGTTTCGATGTCAGCTATAATAATGTATAAAAAAAAATGTAGTGTTCTCTATAAAAATTTATAGGTTTTTTAGGGTCATTTCAAAGTCATGTAAGTACCAGCATTATATGTGCTGTTTGATATGTTGCAACTGTTGAATGTACCGTTCTCTTGTATCTTTTACATTTTCTGAGATATTTAAATATTCACACTTACACATATTATTCTTTTTTCTCCAGAGATTCATTTCTTGAAACGTTCTATGTAAAAAAGGAATTTATATACAGTTTGGAAAAAAAAATTAGCAGTTTGTAAGATTATTTCTTAGCTTTTTAGAAAAATACTTTAGACAGTTTTGTTTTTTCTTGTTTTCCGAGCTATTAAGGTTACGTTCATAAATATCACCATGAGTTATAATACAGCATAATGTAACTGTGAGGTTTCTACATATTCATTGCCAGTTGAACTCTTCATATACTTTTTGTATTCTGGAAGAAGCATCGAAAGAATCATAGAAGGATGTATAAAGTCTGGTTGCGAGGTGAAAGATCACTGTAAATACATTACCGCAACAGCCGTCGTAAATTATGTCGTTTTAATACTTTTTTCGTCGCTACTCAGATAAAAATAAATGTTATTCTAAATGTAATCACTCGAGAAAGAAAATTTATTTTAATTCGTACTGACGTGAAAAACAATTGGCGAAATAAATACAGCACAAGACAAGAAAGACGATTCTTTGCTTCATTAATATATGATCGATCAAATTGAACTAAGAGTAGTGTCGTAAGAATAGATATTATCATATTTTCCGAAAAGCCTATTTAGGATGTGTTTTGCCGTTTCTAAACCTAAGTTTCTCGAGAAATGAGGAATAAACGATTACAAAATTTCTCGAGAACGAACACCACACGCAAGCCTGCCGGTATAAGCGAAAGCTTTGGTACGGCAGAGCTGGCGCTTGCACCCGATACCGTTTAACTTCATCGAACTGTGTTCTTAATAACTGTGATTAAAATGTGCCATACTATACACAAGCCTTTCTACTGTGCCAATAATTGTACTAATGAGTGACGTTACGCAATGAACTGAAACCGATTTGTTCGCGCGATCAATACGATATTATAAATGAGTCACATATAAACTTGTGCAACTAGAGAGATTCAATTATCAGGATAGATAGTTGCAAAAAAACTGCAATAGTGGACGGGGGAGTTATACTTCGACGGGGTTGTCGACAGCAGCATCATTATCACGCTGATTGGACGTATTATATATAAGTGCATGCAGTTGTATAATAATGTTTGATAATGTTATTTGGCGAAACGATTATGTAAGTCGTGTTTCATGAAAATTTAATACTCACTTAATTTATAGGCAGGCTTTCTGAACACTCAACAAATTATTGTTTTATAGTTAGACACCTGTTTGATTGGTGCAACAAGTTTAATTCAATTAGAAGTAATTAAAAAAACTGCGGAAAGAATATTCTGAGTACCATGTATGAATTAACCTTTTCACTCTGGGAAGTTTATATATACGTTCGCCGAAAATAAACGCTCGCGTATGAAAATTAGCATAAGTTGCTTAAAAACATACCTGTAAGTTTCTAGGCTTTCAAAAATATATTATTCCAATCACCCTAATTTCTAGAAATATAGTTTTACAATTTTCAAATTCCTAAAAATGCAATATTTGTTTCCAAGTTTCCACGACAAAAAAGTACAATACATATTTCAAGCCGTAGTGAAGGGGTTAAAACTCTTAACTTACGAATAAAATGAAATTACCTATTCACTGCTTGAGGATGCAATGATAATGAAATATTTAACACAAGTTTTCTTTTGAAATCTTTGTTTTTAATCCTTCGTAGACACACTGAATTATGCGCGTTATTTTACTGTTTTATGGTTTTAAAAATTTTGCAAAAATCTTAAAATATTTATCAAAGTCTTTATTAGATACCTTATACACTGCAGTCGGTTGTATACATGCGTTCACGTGTGAAAGTGTATACACGAATGTGCAACAATATTAGTAGAATTTCTATATTTGGAGGACTTAGAAACGAATTAGTCACAAAGTACGTTAATGTAGATAATTAATTGTAGAACTTTGTAAATAATTCTGTTGTCAATCCGAATACTGTCGTCTATCAGTGAAATCTTAATAATGATTGAATCGTTCCATCAGTAGAAAATTTTGACACTATACTGATTGACATATGAGCCATCCATTTTTAATTAGATCTGCCCTTTGACCATCGTTCAGTCCGCCTTGTCATACAACATAATTTATATTTTCACTTATATAGTTGCATTTGAATTGTGAGTTGTTTGCAGTATTAACACGAGTAAAAGAGACAGTTAGACTGAAATATTCTGATTTTCTATAATTTATTATGATAAGGCAGAACCGTGCACGGTAAATAAGTTAGGAATGTTTGTAATTTATGACAGAAGTTTGCTAAGTTATCGGAACATTATATGGGCGTACAGAAAGTTAAATAATGTTTGGTAAGTACTTACTGGATCCAAGCTATAACTTCTAAACGCCTCAAACTCATCTTTTTTTTCTACAATTATCAACATCACTACTTAAACTGCATTTGTACGGATCTTGAGACAATCTGTAGTTTCGGAATTTCTTCATACGAATGTTTCCTATCTGTTGTATCCTGAACATGAAGGTAGCAATCACTTTTTGAACGCTTGGTGTGTAAACGCTTTTATTTTTATTGCTTTAGATGGTTACATGATTGTGAGGGCAAGCAAATGAACGAACGAATTTACATTAGAAGGAAAATTAACCTGTAACCGGTATGGTAAGAATTAACAAAAAGAAATATTTAAAAATATAGTTTTTAAACATACTAATAAGTTATTACTTATAATACTATCTTTATCTATTTTTGCAGTTGTGTATTTTTTATTATTTCTGTGGGATACTGTAGACCTCGTTGTACTTTCAACTGTCAACGTGACAAAATGGCCACCATACCAGTTACAGGTCACTGTAGATACGGAAATAAGAGATAACTATCGAAATATATGTATAAGAGTCTTTAGATAGTAACGCAGAATGATAGTTTAATCTTCGTGCTCATAAGTGAATTTTCATAGATTCCGTTATGGAGCATTCATGAACGTTTTGATTACTGATACAACATTTAAAAATCCAATGGTTTCTCCTCACTCTTTACTTCCTTCTGCTCTTCAGCGTTAACACTTTTTAATCGACTTCGAAAAGGAGGAAGTTATTCAATTCGATCAGTTTGGTCAAAATGGCCAAAATCCTTTAATTCTTTTACACGCTGTCACCCATCAATCTATTTTCTCCTACAGCCTATTTATTACCAAGCCCACCTTACTCCAATCAAATCATAATCAGCAAAATTTCATTTACAAAATTTTTTATTTTGAGCCCCCTCCGAAAAGATTGTATTGTATTTAATACGTTATGTAACATTTTAATCAATTTTATCAAGAGCTGGAAAGAATTCATAGAAATTAAATCAAAATTATTTCATACTTTTTAGTGCATTTCGAAGTCGGTCATATTTTTTTCTAAAAATTATGTTATAGCCAGAAACGTTTCTTAATGTTTCAGAATTGATTGATAGACAAAGGGATGTGGAGTGAAAGGTGGATTGTGATCACGATACAACAACGTTGTATATCAAAGCATTGCTATATTCTGTTTTTAGTACCTTGTCAAGTTATAAATAATGGTAATAAATATCAGTAAATCTCGTAAGGCTTTAAGACATCATCCGGATAACAGGCTTTAAAGTTTCATCCAGATCGAATATGCTAAAATCGAATCCCCTAACTGCAGCTTATAGTGAGATAGGGAATTATCTTAAAAATTCACTGAGCTGACCTGCGCTGAATCGTTCCTTAACACTAAACCTACTACGATCGGTTAAGTTAAATGACCGTTTTTAAATTTCAATTCACATCTTTCTTTATTGCTTGTTTTCTGAGAAAAATGTGTAGTCTGTCTTACCTACCACGACTGATCATTTGATCGATTGAACGATTTATATGTTTTTGTAATAGTACTCTCTCAAAGACTCAATTCTAACATTATAAAGCCGTTACAAACGAAAAGTAATGCAGACGTGGCATAACAAGCCAAAAGGTGTCTTCCAGGGACTGCCAAGTGTTTACAGTTCTCGCTCGTCTATCGGCATCGCGGTGATATTTGCCAGATGGGTATTCGAACCGCTTCGAAACCTCGGGTTTCCTTACACCGTCTTATCTACTATGACTGTAAAACAAATAAAATGTACATTATTTACTTTTAAATAAGAGAAATTATATTGTTATACTGTCAAATTGGCTGTTATCTTCATTCTATACTAAAAAATATAAGCTGTTTTAAAGACCGGTCATTTGACCGATCGCGGAAGGAATAGGTATACATGAAGTGCCGGTAGGTTTAGTGTTCAAGTACTTCGTGCCGACGTTATTAGTCTTTGAGCTTAACTATACATTACAGGAAAACTGAATAACTTCGTACTATCACGAAAATCCGTTTTCGCTAACGTTCACTGTCGAACGTCACGGGCTTCCTTTGAAAAAATGGCGTTGTAAGAGCCATACGATGGCGTTATGGATTCGTATCACTTGACCGACAAAGACTTACTCGACAGTATTCACACCGACGCTATTTCACTGACATTTGTTTTCATCGACGGTATAATTTAAACAAATGTCAGTGAAATAGCGTCGGTGTGAATACTGTCGAGTAAGTCGTTGTCGGTCAAGTGATACGGATCCGCGTATATTGCTACGTATTATGTATTTAGGCTAGTACTCATTTCAAAGACATTTGATAACGAAGTAAAATGGATGTTGAAATAGGTAAACTATCCTGTCAACGTATAACCCCTGGTAATTTTCATATGGAAAACGAATGGTGAGACCACCTTTCCTTGTATCCCCATTTTCCCTACCGAAATCTATGGTGCATGGTAGTGTACACTTAATCGGTGTTACAAAATGGCAGAAAAAGGCAGTAGACGATGAACGAATCACAAAATGTCGATACAGATGAAGATACAGAAGTCGGTTAGGAACGAGCAGTGAACGAAAGAGGGGGTGAGTTTCGTGCTAAAAAAAAAAGAAAAGTGAAGAAAAAAGAGGTTGCAATATTGGACGCGTTGTCGTTGACGTGGCAAAAGATAGAATCGAAAGGAACGGCTAGATCTCTCCTTCCTTCTCCATATCGTCGGAGTACCCCTCTCCTGGTCAGAAGGCAGTCCCTCCACCGAGTTCTCTCTCTAAATGTCTTTCACTGTTCCACTCCCGTGTTCGCGTTTTGTACTCCTCTCTGTCTCGTACAAACGTGGCACTTTGTTCGTAGAGACAGCACCCATACGCGCGTGTACGAAGCACGTGGTTGGCCGGGTTCACCTGTACGTGGAAAAGGAGGGAAACAACGTTGGGCGTCCCAGCGGCGTGGCACCTGCACACTGCGTCGTGTTGTCTATTCGATAGAGAACGAAGGGAGATGGCAATTGGAGAGCGGGAACCCTCGGGTTGCCGGTAGAGAGAGATCCGTTAAAGGAGAGAGTGGTGGTAAAGCCCGGCAGAAAGAGAGGAGAGTAGCGAGCAAACGAAGGGCAGAAGGGGGGAGGTCTATTTCCGCCGTTTAAAAACGTTTCAGCAGAAGGCCCCTTATAGGCGGAGCCGAGCATACGCGCCACCATTGGTTGCCTTAATACCTAATATACCATGTTATAAGGGCAGGGGAATTATTGTCCATGTCCATGTTCGCGGGCGCAGAAGCATCGCGGTTCCATTTCTCTTCCTGGAACCAGTCGCCCCTCCATAGACCGTACCAACCCCTCTTCCACCTTTCTTTACCCATCCTCGCGCGTAATGCTAGGCACCGGTGACAACGAATGCCGTTGCTTACTTGAAATCGATTGTTTCCAACGTCACCAGATTGATCGTCGCCCGTGCGTTCGCGGTATTTCTTGTTTTTTTCTCTTTCTTTTGCTTTAAAAAGATCTTCTCGGGGGTGAAACGAGGTCCACGCGGTGCCACAGGCGACACGGCTACATCGGCTATGATTTATTGACGATGGCTTCCGGTCTCTGACTTGTTTCGCTTTCTCCGTGCACCGTGTGCGTGTTGCACGACCAACGGCAAACGTAAGGGGAAAGAAATTTGTATAAGAGGAAAATGGAGAATGGCTCTGGAAGTTCAAGATTACCTTTTTGATAATTCAGAGCCACGGAGTAGTCGGTTTTTAACTTGACGCGACTGTGACAGGATATGTATGCGGTACTCACGTAATTTTCCACGAGAAAATAAAGGAAATTCATTTTTCGAGCCTTTATCTTTATGGTTATACGTTGGGAACATGTAAAGAATACGGGTTTTTTTTTTTTAATTAAAATTTATAGATAAAGTGTGCAAGCCGTTATTTCGTCAGTGTAATTTATTTCAGCCACAAGAGTAACGGAATAAATTTTGAAATTCAGGGGAATGTGGTGTGTAAAAAAAAATTTTATTTCCAATTCGTCAAAGTACGGCATGAGGTTAATTTTAATATTGTTACAAAATTATATTACAATTTGAATAATTACACAATGAAACGAAATACTTCTACTTTATTATTGGTTAAAAATAAATAAATAAACTTATTACTGGTTTTGCATTTTAGAAAACGATTTTATAGATACACAACGTGTACAGGACATTTTAAACACTATGAAACATACAAATGTTGTTTAATATAAAAGAATACGGTGAGATAACTTTGGCCCGAATTGGGGTAGCTTATTTTCGATTTTACAGATTTGCAACTTGTTGAATTAAATTAATTTTTGTGGTGGAAAAAGATAGCTAGTAGTACTAGTTTAAAATAATATTCATGACATTTTGTACTGTACGGAATGCTAAAAAATACTAAATATTTAACAACTCTTTTTATAATATAAAATGAAAATCAAAATTTTGATATAGTCTTATTTTACAGGTATATGGATATGAGGTTTCTCCATACAAACCTAGAAAATAAATTAACATTGAAAAGTGAAAATGAAGAAGTGTGTTATTTTTTATTATGTTATTTAAACAAATAAACTTTCTGCAAATTGGCTTATACGATCACATTCTTCATTCGAAATTACAAAATTCATGAATTTATACTTTTCCCCTATCTCTGATAGTTTTCGAAATATTAATCAAAATATGTTTGACACCCCATCCAACTTTTGAGAGCTACTTTCGCCTCTTTGGTTTGAACAATGGCGGATAAAAGAAAGTATATGTTAAATATTTGTATACAAACTATATTATAGACAAGTTTTACAAAAATCGGTAATTTATACTGGCATGTGTTCCCTTTTAAAGAATTGTTACTACGAATAGTAACTTCTGGAACGTTTATCAATTATAATGAATATTTTGTAAAATATGCAATAAAATGTGGGTGTGTGAAATTGTGCGCCACCACTGTGAAGCTAAACATTACTATGTTTAACGTGTGTGTGTGGCGCACGATTTCACACACCCATATTTTATTGCATATTTTACAAAATATTCATTATAATTGATAAAGGTTTCAGAAGTTACTATTCGTAGTAACAATTCTTTTGTTACCGGACACCCTGTATTTTATTACTGTACTTAACCAGTCAGCTGTGGCGCCCCCTTTTCAGAGCGCATACCTATGTACATATACATATATTTGTCGCGAAAATCAAACGATGACGAGTATACTCGTCGAACACAGCTGATTGGTTAAACCATTCTCAGGTATCTTAATCACTTCATATTTAATCGTTGTATGTTAATGTCATTCATTTTTATCTTATAATCTGCTAAAATGTTGAATTTCATATACTGCGTTCAATTTTTAATTTTAAATACTACTAATATTACAACAGAAATTTGAAACGATAAACTCATGAATTATGCTAAAAAATTATCCGTTATTTCCGTAACTACTATTATTTGGGGGGGGGGGGGGGCGGGGCACGCGTTATACAGAGGTAAATTACACGTTTTACATCTGACAATCGTTCATTGTGCCGATTATGATTGGAATTATATCAAAAATTCTATTACATTAAAAAAAAAAAAAAAAAAAAAAAACGAGCCAAGTTTGTCGCAATTGAACTGCACAGTGTATCAAATGTATGACACGTTATTATAGGACAAGGGGTTCATAATTGATGTTATTGAACGCTGTATCAGTTACGGCTGTATCTACTTTTATGAACGCGTTGGCTGCCACAGTGAAAACATACGTATGTGGTATGACGTGTTATAACGTTGATTACTGAGAGCACAATTGTATAATTTTGTAATTTGTTACTTTGTACCATTGGTTCAATTTTTAAAGCCCGTACAACTGATTAATTTGCAGTTTAAACTTTAAAGCTTTCGGTTTGGTATCTTGCATTATTAAATTAATATTGACGTTATTGACGGTTTATCTCCCTCTTTCCTTTACTAATTATTTAATTATATAAAATTTGAAATGTCACAGGTGACCTCTATCACAGCCAACGCGTTAACTGATTAATAATAATTTAAATTTTTGCTAATACGTTCAAATTATTAATTCGATTTGTGTAGGATTTGACGGAAAAATATTTCTTATTATTTGTCAAAATTACGAAGATAGTATTATTAAACTGTAGACTTTTATAGAAAATGAATAAAAAATAGTGGGAAATTGATAAAAATTTATTTTCTCATTTGACGAACGTAGAAATATGCTCTTTACTTTCTTCGCATTTTTCGTAATGTCTTTTTTTTTGCATATTTTACTCAAAATTAAAATTAAATTATTTATCTTGCATATAATTTACATATGTTATAATTTTGTCAACATTTATACTGTAACTTTAATAATACATTTCTAAATATCGACTGTTTCAAGGCTCTGTGACATTTTTCTTTCTTTTCCTATTATCTACTATGTTTTAGAAACTGAAAATTAACCCTGCACTTTTTTAATGTATAAATATCACTATTTTATAACTTTAATTCTTTATTTTTGTACTTTCACATATTTGTTATATTTCTTACCTAAGAAAAGAGGTAATGATACACTGATAAATGCACGCCACTGTCTATTTTCGAGCAGGAAATTATAAATTGAATTTTGCGGGAGTTGAATTTAATCCTAACATGGTGCCGAAGAATTACCCTTCATTGTGTTTCATCGCAAGTATACAAAATATGTTTTATTTTAAGTTCCTTTCGTCATAACTAATATTTAACGTAAAATATTACGGTTTCACAAATTTACGTAAGTGATATTACAAATTATAATTCCTTCTGTTTTAACACATCGAAAACGCAATGCCTAAAAAAACAATTGATGACTCGTCATTTCTTTTTGTTGTTCTCATTTTTTCCATTAAATTCTCGTATTTTGTTATTATGTTATACATATATAATGACTTACACATTTCATTATTAATTAAATTATCGGAAATATTTTTTCTCTTTTATAATTACAAATTTTCGTTTGACTTTGTGCAAACCTACAATCGACTTGCAAAACTCTAAAGAGTCTCTTATTCATTTTTTCTTGTTATTATCACGTGTGACAGTTGAAGGGTGTAATTTATTGTTTTTAATTAAGAGATTATGCAGTGAGGGATTCACTTGCATTCACATTGATCCGGGACAGTCGCTCTATCCACACAATTATATTCATATCAGACAAACCTTAGGCCAGTTTTCCATATGATAACGTCAACTTATCACTTTCTTGTGCTTGTTTCACAAATCCATCGATTCAACGCATTTTCTTCTATTATAGATATGAAGATGATCATCGATACCTTTCGCAGATCAGTACAATTTTCCCTGTTACTGGTTGCTCTCGATTCGTTCTGCGAATGTAACAGGTGTTAGAAAGTTGCGAGAAAGTCTGATTCAGTTACAGATAACGGGACAGATGGATCATTACAGACGGAAAGGGGTTATTGTTACCACTTTTTTTTTTTTGCAATACCATGAAATTTCGTATTATGTATTCAGAACGTCACGTCGATTCGGTTTGCATTTCATATACTCTTCGAATGTTCGTGATGTCCGGGGATTCATCATTCGTTTTCTCTTAATGATTACTGGCGTGTGAAATTCATGTTTATTAATTACCGATTAATTACTTGATTGGGAGTATACTTCCCGCAACACTTCGCTAGTCGTATGAGCATATAAGTAGATGCGTTTAATTAAATATACATACGTGTCATGTTTTCACAATATCGAGCCCGATATATGCAAATTAATTATATTTGGAAAAGTGGAATGAATTTGTATAAAGTTGCAATTAACGTTTAATTGATGCTTGCAGAAAAATTGAAGCATGTAGGTGGTAAATTATTAATCTTCTTCTTTTCTTGTACTTTTATTATGTTAACAAATTCCAAGTTTTTCGTTGTATAATTTCTAGCTTTTTAATCAGTTTGTTCAACTATCTTCGATTGTGCCAAATGAACTGAGGCTCATGTGACTGGAACTGGAAATCAAGGGGCTACATGAATAAAAGAAGCAAAAAGAAAATAAGAAGTGAGAACAATATAGGGAAGGAAACATGGAGAGAATATTTTAAAAAGCTGCCGAATGGACATAGGTACATAGTGGAGAAAACACAAGAGCGAAACTAACTGTAAGAATAAAGAAGGTATGGACAGGAAAAGGGTTTCTAATGCAGTGGAGGAAAGTCTGTATCACAACTCTATATAAAAAAAGAGATCAGAAACATGCAACGAGTTATAGAGGTATAAGCCTGTTGAACACAGCGTAACACATCGGTCAAAAAGTCGCGAGACTAACTACTAAAAAAGTTTTTTTTTTTGCAAAATTATACCTTATTCATCGACATAGTCTCCTTCAAGAGTGATACATTCATTCCAACGCTTCTCTAGCATTTCGACACCTTTCTTATAAAATGAATTGTCGAGGCCTTCAAAAAATGCTTCTGTTTCTGATATGACTTCATCATTTGTGGCAAATCTCTTTCCCTGGAGCATCCTTTTGAGTCTTGCGAACAGGTAATAGTCGCTGGGGGCCAGATCTGGAGAATATGGCGGGTGTGGAAGCAATTGGAAGCCCAGTTCGTGTAATTTTGTCATCGTAGCCATCGACTTGTGACACGGTGCGTTGTCTTGATGAAAGAGCACTTTCTTTTTCGCCATATGGGGTCGTTTCTTCTTGATTTCCTCCTTCAATCGATCCAATAACGCCGTGTAATAGTCACTATTAATGGTTCTTCCTTTTTCAAGATAGTCAATGAATATTATGCCATGTGCGTCCCAAAATACGGAGGCCATAACCTTTCCGGCCGACTGTTGCATCTTTGGCCGCTTTGGACGGCTTTCACCCACTGCTTTCCACTCAGCTGACTGCCGACTTGATTTTGGAGTATAGTGGTGGATCCATGTTTCGTCCATTGTCACATATCGACGCAAAAAATCCTGTTTATTCCGCTTAAACAGCTCCAAGCAGCGCTCAGAATCCGCAACACGTTGTTCTTTTTGCTCCACAGTGAGCAAACGCGGCACCCATTTGGAAAACAATTTTCTCATATCCAATTTTTCATGCAAAATATTATGTACACTGCCTTTTGATATCTTTACGATGTCAGCTATCTCCTGCAACTTCATTTTACGGTTGTCTAAAACAATTTTGAGGATTTTTTGGACGTTTTCTGGTGTGGTAACCTCTTTTGGACGTCCCGAGCGTGCAGCATCATCGGTGTCCGTACGACCTCGTTTAAACTCAGCAAACCATCGACAAATGCTTGTTTTCGACGGAGCAGATTCTTTATAACACTTTTCTAGCCATTTTTGAGTTTGGACGGTATTTTTTCCCATCAAAAAACAGTGTTTAATCAACACACGAAATTCAGTTTTCTCCATTGTCTTGAAAATAGCAAAACTAGCGTCACTAAAAGTACAGTAACTCAATGATTAATGGTCGAAACGTCTTGAAATTTTGATACGTATCTCTTGAAGGTTGGCACTAACAAACTATGGGATGGATTTTTTTTAAATGCGCTATCTGTAGGTTAGTCCCGCAACTTTTTGACCGATGTGTTACAAAGTACATGCCACGATATTAAATGAAAGGCTGAAAACGGAATTAGAGCAGAAGAAAAATTTACCGGACTCACAGGCAGGTTTCCGGAAAAATAGAAGAAAAATGGACAACGCATATATGCTACAACATGTGATAGAGAAAGAAGCAAGAAACCGGAAAGGGAAAATGGAAGGAAAAGAAAAGGAAGGAAAGGATGGAAGCCAAAGACTAATAGCACGAGCAAGGTGTGGATCGGTGGAAAAATGGGACAAGTACTGGGAGAAAAATGAAGAAAGGCATTGTGATCTATGGAGAGATGAATTCGGAAACTTAGAACACATGTTACGGAAAAGTAGCGAACTAAATTAAGATGTTAATATATATAGAAGAAATGTTCGACGAAAGGGGACCAAAGAAAGCAGTGGATTGGTTGAGGAAGAAAAGAAAGGAAAAGAGGAGGTCAATAGAAGTATATTTAGAGAGTGATTAAGATTAGGAAGTAAGAGATATGTATGTGTGAATGAGTGAGTACAAAGGGAAAAGATGATGTAAGAATAAGTTTATCCTAAACCCATCTCCTTTTTATGACCGGGAGGCTAAAAATAAAAAAATATCTATCTATTAATCTATCTGTCTATCTATTACCTTTATTTTTCGTTAATTTATTTTGCCTGTAATTAAACTGTGTCGTATATGTAGGTATGCAACTTGATTAAATTCAAAATGAGTTTCCTCTATCATTTTAAGTTAAAATCACCTGTGTGTGACTGTCTATGAATTGGCAACGTTTATATCATAATTTGAGTTTGGAACGTTTTCAAAACAAGCATTGGACACATATAACCTTGGCATTTAATAATTCTCATTTAATCATTCCCAGATGACAAAATATTAACGTGGGAAATATTTTTTTCGCAAGAGCTTGTTTAAAAAAAAAAAATTACTTGTTAGAAGGTTATAACAAACATTCTACCAGGTCGAAATATTTTCATATCGCAATATTTTATTACGAGTGAAATGAAATTAACAATTGAGAGAATTATCGACAATTTTCACACTTTAGTTCACGGTACTTTTATGTAATTAAATCGTGTCAGATTACATTTGTATTGATTACATAATAGTCTGTTGTAAAGAAATATTTTTAAACTGTTCATAAAGTAAAATTTTCAGATACTATATTTGTTTTATATTTTAATGTTACAGGTGACAGCGTGGAAATTCTTCTGGAATATAGTACTAAGCTTCTAGAACTCTTCCAATATCCTTGGGAAATGTTACCACTGATGTACGTCATTTTAAAAGATGCTGGAGCCAACCTCGAAGAGGCTGTGAGGCGCATAGTGGAAGGTAAGTAATTTGTTTTTCATTTTCTTTTTTCATCACTAACAGTTACATTTTGACGTGTTCATCTCAAACATGTCAAGCTTGTAATCAATCGAATAAGTGTTTTCTCGGTAGAACTTACTTAGCATTGTTCGGTTTATTTAGAAACACAACAAAACGAAATTATTGTTGTTTAGATTAAAACAAAATGAACCAGTAAATTTATACACATTATAGTTTCACATTAATGTATATTGTTTAACTTTATCTTATTGGAAAAATGATTTTTATTATTGCAGAAAAAATAAATAATTAACTTTGGCCATAATTATTAAGTTTAAATTTATTTTCCGTTGAAGCTTCCAAAATTCAAAAATACTATTTCCAACAAAAAAAAAGTAACAAATATTTGTTTTTATTTCTTTCGTTAATTTGCTATATTCTAATATAAATAAAACCTGAATTTCACATTTTAAAATAATCTAGTAAATTACATGTATTGCTCCAGAGGCGCCACCAGAGGATAAACGGTATTATTTATTATGATGTTTATTTCATTGAAAGTCAATTAGTTCGTCTTTTACTTAAATAATTTGTTGTTCTAATTCAAAGAATATCTTAGATAGTTAAGTTTCTTTAATCTGAGTCGAGCCAACAATAGATATATAAATATTAACTATTTATCTTCAGCATTTAAATAATACAATGTTAAATAAGTTCTATCAACGTGCAAAGACTAAATACGTACGTAATTCAAATACACAGTATGATTAACCCTTGGCTGGCCAAATGTATGCAAAGATATATCAAGTAAAGTTTGCCGTTTAGGTTTTTAAACAAAACGATTGAGAACGTAGAAAATGAGAATAAGAAGAAGTCTGCAATACGCTGTCCAAGGGTTAAAACTAACCTACGATTCATATTAACATAAAATTCTAGAATTTTATTAAAAATTCATTTTTAGGTTTCCTAAACAATGAAAATAACGGAGATATTTTTTTTTTCTATACTTTAGTTATTTTTCACCCGAAAAGGTCACGTTGGGATACCATCTTGGACGAAATTCTTTCGTTTATCATAAAATTATTGCCTACTTGAAAATATCGCGATATCTAACAATTTTGATTGCATTGAACAATTTGTTTGAATAATGTAACGTTTTCTGCATCGTTCGAGTTTCCGTTTTGGAGAAACATCAAGCATAAATTAGATTTTGGCACTTCAACAATTGGATGGTGTTTTTCATTTTTCATATCTCAATTGGCTGACGAACATGGAACTCGTACACTTTTAATTCGTTACTGTCAGAGATATTTCCGGTCGTCTCTTAACAAATAATTGGCTCGGTTCGTTCAGCCACTATTTCTGCCAAATAATCCCGCGATTCATGCCAATTTTGTTGCATTCTCGATTCTCCGTGGATTGTTAAAAAGATATTCTATTCGTCTGTCGTCGGTAACGTTACAAAGTCGTCGTGCTCGAAGATTCTTGAAGGATCCGAATCCGGAAATGATCCTCCGATGGTCCCAAGCGTTTTGCTTCATCACCCGAAGATCTTTTCGATATCTTGTCACGGGAAGATTAAGTTGTGTCATCAACAGGAAGATATTGATGTATAAAATCATAGTCCTAGGACGACAAGACACGATTTAAAAATAAGATGAAAAAAATTAGAGGTACGTGGTACTCGTAAAAGTGGATGAAATAAATTTCATACAATGTAGCCTAAGAATATTTGGTGCGGGTCAAAAAAATATTTTGTAAGAGTGCTTTTTAAACATTAGAATACTTTAACGGGCTATAAATAAAATATTATAATTGATGGCCATTCTGATATAGACGTTGCTGATAACTAATTATTAAAAAAAAAAGAAAAAAATCCATCCCTAATTCTTTGTTCAGTTCATTTAGAAACCCTTTTCTGAACTGTTTGTACACTTTATTTGTGCTCATGTACTTTCAGCATGACTTTCGAATTTTCCTTTCGTCAAAGCTCAGTTTTATTTCAGTCATTATTTTACAAAAGTTTTTGTTAGAAAACTTTGTATATTTTGATAATTTTTAAATTAACCCTTAGAAGTATTATTTCTTTTATCATTTGTAATACTACAGCCTAGCTAAATCCAAAATATCAGCGTGATTGTTTAAGTACATCATATTTAATTCAGTTTTATTCAATTGTTCACAACTTTCAAAACCTGGGCTTACCTTGTTTTTGTACCAATGTCTACAAATACAGTTGGTAAAGTATATACTTAAAATTAAATAAAATGTGAAAAGTTCTTAACTAAATCATCTACAAAAGTCTTAAACGTAATTTTCTTTTACCGGCTGAATAATTTCTAGTGACCGTTATATCGGCCCATAGAATATTCATAGTGATCGTTTTGTGATAATCGATTATAGTCGTTCGTAATAGCAAAAGGGTTAAATGAAATAGTGTCGAATTATTACGTGCCTCGATTACTAATTCATTTATTCCTACAAGTACTACGTATCCCTAAATATTTTCATCCGTTTTTAATATCATCACGACTGTTCGTTGTTCGTTTCTATAGCGTAAAGGTGACCGCGAGTAAGTTCTTTAAACATCGGTATACATTTCGACGAAGTGTATTTGTCTATAAACAGTTGTCATTTCTAATCGTGTCCGTGGATGTTGTGTAAATCGTATGTTGGATTTTCCACACTTGAAGATCCGAGCCGATCCTTGGTTCGCTCGGACAGAAACTACACTGGATATCAAGGTAGGATTTTCCGTTCTTCTATTTTGTAGCCTGTTGTTCGATTATAATTGCGAGAAAAAATAAGACTGTACAGGGAAAGTATCGATGAGTTGTCTTCGTTTATGTAGACCAAATCTAGGCAACTCGATGCTTTTAGAGCATTTGTTTGCAAAGAGTAGTCATACTATAAAATAAGGCGATAACGTTAGATTTCTTGGATTAAAAAAGAGTTGATCCTAAGAAAATAAGAGAAAGAAGTGGATAGGTCTTTTCAACCCGTGTTTGATAGTACTGTAGCAGTCACTGGTTATTGCAATGTCTCTATGTAAATTTGATAATGATAACAATAATATTAGTAGTAATTATACCACTATTCATTAACACGTTGACTGCCACGGGGGTCACCGGTGACCGGCACCCGAAATTTTTTACAATCAAATAATTAATAAAAGAAATGACGAAACAAACCACGGATAGCGTTATCATTAAGCTAATAATCCTAGCTATCGATTTGAAAGGTTAAATTTGAAAATTAGTTGATTATATTCTTAATAATTACTATCTCAACGTGTCTGACTACACACGTCCGTTTTCACTGTGGCAGTCAACGTGTTAATGATGTTATTATTATTACTGCTACTACTGTTATTACTATTACCTCTAATATCACTTTTATTACTAATGATTAGTAATGATAATAAAAACATTGCACATATAATAATAATAATACTTATGTAAGTATAATTTTGGAATCACTATCCTTTAGTCTAAGGAACAAATTTCTACGTTCCTAAGTGGAAAATTTGACCATTTATGTAGAGATCCAGGGTTCTTAAGTTTCGTGTGTCGCCGACTATCCGGACGAATTCTTGGTATTTATAAGAAAGCATAGCCAGAAAAGTTATTTAACTCTAATAGCATCTATTAATATAAGGGGATGGTAAAACATTTAAATCATTTACATTGCTAATACATATGTATTAGAAATAATATGACAATATGTTTCTATTTAATTACTAACTCTTTTTAAGAGCTATATTGCCAGTATTTGTTATAAATAATCTGAAAATGAATACAACCGCCATTGAACATATACTTACCTGAAGATAGAAAAGAAGCTGTAATAATTAATAACCGAAGAATGAAAAATTAATTAGTATAGGTAAATGATACTTTTTATCTTGACAAAATTCAATTTACATTTTAGCAAAAGGACGCTAATGATTAACATCAATTTAAATAAGAAATCTGGGGCTGCTTGTTGCAGTGTTGATGTTCGCAATATTCAGGTATAATGGTCAACAATGTGACATAATGATCGGACACGTTCCACTCCTTTTCTTCTTCTTGACGAATGCGAATTAAATTGACGGAGGTGTGAAAGTTGAGTAGGTGCTAACAAGTGGGGTGCATAATTTGTTAAGTATCCTGCCAACTCTTTGCACGAGCGGATCATTATAAATCGATTAAGTTATCTATACTTCATTCATCATAAAATTACTTACACTAGCCAGCCCTGGAGCGTTTAATGTCTTTGTAAACGCTCCGCGGCAAACTGCTAATGAACTACAAAGTAACTGACTAAATTGCTGGTTTTATTATGATATACGTGGCTGATGAATGATGTGAGGTCATTTTTCATTCATGAGTCTTGGCGCTACATCAATCATGCCTTCACATTAGTAACCTCCTGTTGAGGGAACAGCAGTCTACTTTCACTCATTGATTCGAATGAAACTTTGTATGTTTATAACGTGATTCAATATAGGAATGACCATGTACTTTTTAGATGGATTACTAAAGGATAGTTTATTAAATAAACATCTATTATGATTTACTGCCTCTTTGTATTTATTTTAAATGTCCGAACGGTGGTTCCGCGTTAGCTGATCGTAAAGTTTGCCCATTGACGATTGATGTAGGGGTTAACCAGGACTGTATGCACTTTTCTCATATTATCCCTTATTTCGGAACCGAATTAGACCTTCATCGTTACTGAAGGTTGTGAAAGAGAAGGGCAGAATTAGAGCCGAGGCAATTGAGAAATTGAACACGTTTCGTATCGGGGAAACAGGTATAGATAACGTATTAACACGTTCAGACCGGGCAGATAATTCGAAACTATTTCTGACGTCCTGAAGATAACTGAGTGACAAATTTTGACTGTTGTGATACGATCAGGTCAGAAAAGAATCATTCAGGATCGTATACTGTGTTCTGTGTTAAGGTTCGATCTCTATACAGTGGACGAAATTTGTAGAAGAACGTTACTATTTTTAATGGAAAGTGTATTTCATTCAACAATGTAAATAATCGATCATTACGAAATGTTTAAGGGAGGTTGAAAATGAAGAAACATGATCAAAAAAGTAATGAAACCATTATATATTTGCTAACGAACAAAAAAGTAACGAAATTTGTATAAGAACGGTGCATTATATTATTAATAAAACATAAATATTACAATATTAACACGTTGACTGCCACAGTGAAAACGGACGTGGGTAGTCAGACACGCTGAAATCCTAATTATTAATAATACAATCAACTAATTTTCAAATTTACATTTTCAATTCGATAGCTAGCATTATTAGCTTAATGTTAACGCTATGCGTGGTTTATTTTATCATTTCTGTTGGTAATTATTTGATTGTAAAAAATTTCGGGTGCCGGTCACCGGTGACCCCCGTGGCAGCCAACGTGTTAATAATTTATGCTTAACCATTACAAATTAATTTTTGTTACGTGGCAGTATGGATTTTACTCTACTTCAGCTTAATTTTGCTGTTCGAGATTCTTTGTGTTGTTATACTGCTTCCCAGTTTTATATACTGATTGTTCAAAATTGTAAGAACGCCTAACTGTCCTTTCGTACATCAACTCCTCTTGCCAGTTGTACCACGATTTCGGAAACACCCTGTATACTCAACCAACCCGTTCAGATTCAGAATCGAACACCTCGAACCAGTCGACGAGATATCGTAATTGACAGTTTCCAAAAATCCGAATTGCGATTTTGATCAAAGTGCACGCGTCCCGTCGTTAGTCTCGAGTGTTTTTTCGTCTAGTATCGCTTGTCATTTGCCGCGTCGCGTCGTGTCCAAGATTGTTCGTGTTGTACGTCAAGATTGTCCGTCGCATAAACTGCATTATCGCTTTCGTTAAAATAAATCTTCAAGTGTCGTTCCACCAGTTGCACTCTCAAATCACCGAATTCCTTTCCTCCGTTGTGTGCACGCTCATCGCTGACCATTAGCAGCGACTTTCCCGTGTTCGTTCGCGAAACCGTGGCGAATTCTGAACATCGATCTTAATAAAATTCCTTTGCTAAAACTACTCGATCTCGTTGAGTTATCTTGTTGAAAAGTAACATCTTTGCCATGATGTTCTTCGATAAATGAAATCAAACAATCTTCTAATAGGTCTATATATTTTTCTGAATTGATTTTTACAAATTGGTGTTTTTAAGTTGTAATTAAACGCAGTCCAAACCATAAAACTTCTTCCGGTGAAGTACTCACAACATACTGCACGTGCCAGTGCAACAGATTTATCTCTGCGTAGATCGTGCCAGTAATATTTATATCCGTCTAGTCTGTTTCTCGCACCAAGTCGTACGATTTTGTGCAAATTGTCATCGTACACGTTTACGTTCTTGCGTAAGTGATAGTTTAATGATTTTTTCCTCCAGTTCAATCGTTTGTCATGTAGTAATATTTCTTGTACACGTCATGCATCTATTGGCAAATCTAAATTCTGTTTACTTCATTTGCAATTTTATTTCCAGCTGCAAAGTTTCTCTAGAGATTCGCGAACGATCACATTTTGTTAACTTTTTTTTTTATGTTGTTTATTTATAAAGGTTGCATCAACTTCAAGGTTATTAGCGACCACTATTTTATTAATTTTGTATTACCGTCTATTTAGTGATTTTTACCATAATTTTCTCCAAATTTTAAGTAGTTATGTATACATATAGTGGATCTATTAATTTTTGCAGATATTTCTTGAATAGATAAGCCTGAATCACGATATGCTTCGACCTCAGTTCTTTCATTTGATGTTAACATTTTTCCTCGCAGCATTTTTAATGAAGTGAATATATTTAAATGAATACTGTATATATTTAACGAACACAATGTTATGATTTCCCTAATATTTCTCATATGAATGCTAAGATAGAACTAAATAAACTTGACTTTTCCAATACATATTTTGCTCTAATGTCGACCAACGAATGATAATTCCGTGTTTATCAATAGAAGACTCGATGTTTTATGACACAAATTATTCCATAATAAAGGCATTATGGAATAGGGGGAGTTCCCCTAGTACCGGACACTTAAGGTTTTCTTTAAACAAATGGAAGGAATACTGATTTATTTTTATTTCTTTTACATTAATTACAAGTTAACAGTAATAGAAATCAAAATATAGTAACAAAACAAGCAACGTTATAATATTTAAATAAAATTAGCATTAATTTAGGTTACTGATCTTAAAGAAATGTGAAGTAGCATTTAATATCGGATATAGCAAATATGAATAAATGACGCGTGATAATTTTAAAATAATTTACAACGATCACAAATGTAATTATCGATACATTCAGAGATGTCAGCACAAGCTTCGTGAGTCCATTCTTGACACTCATCATTGGCCTCCGAACGAACCACACAAAGTGTTTCTTTGTTTATATTTTCGTTCCACAAATTTTACTTTTTAATATTCATGGCGTTGTTCAACTGTATTCTTTTTTACAACTGAAAGCAAGTTAATAAACATTATTACAAAGACGAACATACAGTAGTGAGATGTTTGTAAAACGTATATGATCGTCCAAGTACGATACTTTTCGAACTATTCATGTTTTTCTAGTTCGTTCAGCAAAGTACTATGATTTATAATCTGTAATGGATGAATTTCCAAACGAGCATATGACAAAGCGTGAAAATCATCTCGAAGTCAGAAAATATCAAACCGGCTAGAAACGCTAACGAAGCGCATTAATCTTTTTACGTTCTTGTCAAAGGCATGTAGCCACCAACAGCAGTTTGAGGATTAACGACGAAGATTTCGTTTCGCAGTAGGTGGTGAAACGTGTAAAACTCACTCCGCGTTTGGTGTGTTAATAAAAAGTACACACATGTGGACAGAGAAAGAAGCAGAAATAATTACCGTGTTATACGCCGCCTTCTGACATATTTCTTGCGGCTCTTGGCTTTGTAACATCCTATCCTCGCCGCGTGTGCGCGCGCGAAACAAGTTACTTTGCGTGCAGCTTTGAAATGCGTAAACTGAATGGCGAACGTCCACTACTAGCCACTTGAAGCAAAGATTAATGATGCTTGGCAAAAAGAAAAATGCCTCGACAAGAAGAACACCTTGCCGAGCCAAAGGGTAGCCAGGAACAGCATCGACAACTCCGAGCAAATAATAATGAGCATGTTATAAGAGTTATATCTTGGCCATCTAATGTTTCAATCGTTAAAACGGCGACGAAAACATTGTCGTGATCCTTTTTCTTGCATCCCCGCCGGGAATGGGATACTTTGTATGCATCAATCTTCACTTTTGAGCGATATTGATCGGATTCATCCATTTTTGATCGTCTAATGGACTGTTTTGGAATGTGTATTAGATTGTTGCATACTAAATGACGGATTTTCAAAATATAGAAAGTCTAATACGATCTGGTGATGTAAAAGTATGTACAGGTACTCCTCACTACGTCTACGTCGGAATTGTTCGATAAGCGAGGAGCTTACGCCGGGAATATAGGATCGTTGTAAAACTATAGAATTATAAAAATTATACAACAAACTTCAAATTTATTCATAAAAAAACATGCATATGTGCATATTATCATTTGTTTATTTGGTTATGTCTTCTCGTCGACATCTGTATGTACTATTTTTGGAATGAAACTGACTGAAACAGTGCGTAGCAGGCCTATAATACGCTCAGTGCGCATGTCACGATTCGCAACTGTTTGACACTCAAGCTGAAAAAGGGAATTCCCCGAATTGCAGGTCGAAACTCGATTGGTCGTAAGTGCGAGTGGTCGTTAAGCAGATAGGTCGTAAAGTGAGGAGTATTTGTAGTGAAAAATAGTACTATAGGGTAATTCCCTGTCTAGCAGATCATTTTCTGACACTGATATAAAGAATTTTGTTTTGAATGAAGTAGTACACACGAAGTTGGATGGGGATTAAATAATCTTGCTAGTTGTAAGTTTGTTTAACACATTACGTACGGGTCACGAGATATCTCGTATATAGCAAACTAAACGTTGTGGCCGGGTTACGAGACATCTCGTTCTAAAGTGCTAGCGCGCAAAAATGTGCGGGCCCTGGAAGCGGATTGAGCGAGTACTTATTGTAGAGTGCTGTACGCAATGTGTTAATAAATACGGGCCTTTGAACTTGACAATTTTTGCCCATCTTCATGAAAATGGACTGTGCTTATCAGTTTTTATTTCGAAGACTACTGTTCAAGTGAAGCTCATTCTTTTTTGTTTTAATTTACAAGGACTGTTCTGCGATAATAATATTTGCATTATTTAAAAAATTGATTTTATAATACTGAAAATCATAGTCAGATTCGTTGTTTGCAAATCTTTCGATGAAGAGTAGGAGGGATTTAAATTAAAAAGATAAAAAAATTTGTGATTTTACAAATGGCAACCCTACGTATACTATTGTACCTTCAATACAACGTAAACATAATACCTGCTTGTTTTGTACATGGATAAATGATCTTACTTATAGCTCCAGAAATGTTTCAATAATGACCATTGACCAATGGTACCTTTTTCATTGACCTACATGTAAATATACTGAACATGTTACTAATTTACTGTTATCGTTCCAATTCCGAGCAATTGAAATTTTTTAAAAATTACCGAAGCAAGTCAAGTCACCCAGTGAATTAATTTTTCTAGTTTCTTAAAAAAATTCAAGTAATTTTATCAATTCTAGAAAAGGTATTCAAACACTTTTCGTGCTTACTGCATGTATAACTGTGACACATAAATAGATCACTGCAATTTTGATGTATAATATGTATTCATTCGTTTTTTTTTTTTTTTTATAAAAAAAGGAACGAAGAAAATATTTTTTGAATATGATAAACGTGTTTCTTTTAGAGGTTGAACGTTACCCCTGTTACTAAAGAATGGTGAAACTTTTTTTGTCGTCTTGAAAACCTCCAAACTGTCGAAGGTCTCAAAATATCATTGATTATTGAATTTGAAGAAACCTGAGTTTTAAAACCCTTTTGTCGTATAATGATATAATTACGATAGCATCTGAATAACTTTGCTGCAGTATATTATAGTGAAAAAAAAAAAACGGGATGGCTTCGGTTAATTAGAAACCAGGAATAATTAATTAGTTCTCTCAGTTATATGTGTAATGAATTTTAGACGGTTGAAAGGAAAATAATAGTGGTAGGTAAATTGCTCCCTTTGCTATATTATAATTATACGTAACTATATAAATTATGGGAGTTGTAAAAGGAAGTTGATTCAGGGTCTGGATTTCTAATGTTCGACCGTGCCGTTCTATAATAATAATGAATATTTACGACGAATAGTATAAACATCAAGAAATAGAATTTACGATGTTCGTGCCTCGCATTAAGGTTTATTTACACATCATACGTTGCGTACCGCCAACTTAACGGAAAGTTCACTACCTCCGCTCCGATGCTATTTAATGCATTGTGTATTAGTGCAAAGAAGTGCTCCGCTTACAGTGCCTAAACTACTTGGCGTTACCTTTTTACATGTAATATACTTTTTGTGGGATTTAATAGGTTTCAAACAGAAATCAGTCGCGATCAATACGGTCTATCTAAAAGAGCCATAAAACATGAATAATTATTTAGGATAGATTGAAATAAGCGAGTATATAAAATTGAAAGTGATTATATTAATAATATTAATAATAATAATTACATTATATTCATTATTATTCGAAATATTGTTATTAATGTCATTGATAATATTAGTTTTTGTTTAAAATCGATGAGGGGAATAATGATAGAATGGAGGTACTGAATTTTTACGATACGTTACCGATACGCTATAGTATTGTTTGAACAGATCTTTACACATTTTACTGAAACCGACTATTTATGGATTGCAGTGTTCGAATTGCTTTGAAGGAGTAATATTGAAAGTTTTCGCAACCCGGTATTCTCAAATCTAAAATCTAAAAGTGCAAGTAAAAATATTCGAAAGTCTTCATTAATAATTTCAATAAACACAATAATTTTGAGAGTTTCGGAATATTATTAATTCTTGCAAGTGAAGATTATGTAACAGCATAAAAATGTTAAATTCTTTAGTAATATAAAATTGAATATAATATTTGACACTAAAGGTATCGCAAACCAAAAATTTAATATCATTATACGATGAGAGAATTTTAATTCAAATTCAAATTTAAATTTGGGATTCGGTTTCATGTTTTTGATTTTCATAAATTAGTGATATTTCAAAGCTTTCGCAAATCCTGATTTGATTATTTCAGTAATTATTGAAGTGGGTAATGTAAAATTGGAATGTACTTGAATTATTCGAAAAGTTATAAGAGAGAGTATTTAATATCTACCACTAAAAAGTAGATTATAGTAGAATTATTTTGAAATAGATATTACAATTTTATTTTTTCGAACACGTTTCCAATCAATTCATTTATCTATTCTTTTTTGTGCTTCATTAGTATTTATTTGGAATAAACATGTCATTCTTCTATATTTTTTATTTGGAATCATATTAACTTCATTAATGAATGAAGGAAACAAATTCCAAAACAGTATTTCATCAAATGGCATGAATTATTATTTAAGTGACTATTCTGAGGTGTTAACACGTTGGCTGCCACGGGGGTCACCGGTGACCGGCATCCGAAATTTTTTACAATCAAATAATTAACAAAAGAAATGACGAAACAAACCACGGATAGCGTTATCATTAAGCTAATAATGCTAGCTATCGAATTGAAAAGTTAAATTTGAAAATTAGTTGATTATATTCTTAATAATTAGGATTTCAACGTGTCTGACTACACACGTTTGTTTTCACTGTGGCAGTCAACGTGTTAATTAATGTTTCTTTTGTTGTAACTTGCATTCCGAGTCGAAGACATTACATATATCGTTTTACGTAATTAATTTAATTACACGTTTATTTCGGTTTACCTACTTTTACGAAAATCGAACAGTGCTCCGTTCTACCGACATGAATTTTGGTCGGTGCAATGTGTTATTGATAATAATTATTGTTAGGCATTTTCTCCTGTCATCAAAAACAACGGAGATATTTTAGGTTTTAATGTTAGGTAACTTTTAAAAGTTCCTTTGTATCATCCGTGGTTGGCAAAAAAAAAAAAATTGAACAAAATTTAAAGAACAATTTCATCTTCTGTAAGTTCATAAAATTACAGGGTCAATTTCAACAAGGAAAATACTTCTCTACATTGTCGCGAAATTTCATTTGAAATCAAAATTGTCGAGTCAAGAGGCTTTTAATGGGTTTGATTGTTCTATCGTTAACTACTCGATCACATTGAATTTATGATGTCAGTGACCTTTCGCGAGTTATTAATCATTAATCATTACGATAAAAAGAAATTGCGTCCCTGTTGGAGAGAGCCGTTCACGACCAGATCGGTGATCTTGTTGTAACTTACTACGCTCGCGCAATCTAAAAATATGAACTGGGACGAGAGCGATTAATGGCTTGAGGCCGGCTCTTACGAGTTGGTTACATTGTTACAAATCTCGGCCCTGTGCGTGTCTTGCTCGAGAAATGTGGCCTTGCGTACAGTGCAACGGTTAGGCTTCTCCTCTGGTGGTTCTACATGCATTTGCGTCGGTGCAGTCTTTTAAAACGTACACTACTTTGCGCGAGCGAACGCGAACGTTGGCAAATTGGTTGCACTTGGATCTCTTGGATAATTATTTCGCGCGTAACCAACTGCGGTGCATTCTTTATAATTTATTCACCGAGCCATTTACTGAAAGGAGAGGCGTTTCTTCCTTTC
Source organism: Stelis phaeoptera (assembly GCA_943735885.1). NCBI lineage: Eukaryota > Metazoa > Arthropoda > Insecta > Hymenoptera > Megachilidae > Stelis > Stelis phaeoptera. Next base: position 2,410,920 of record OX030939.1, on the reverse strand, counting down.
GCCTTGTCCATTTGACGCAGGAATATGGAATAAGACGAAATAAAGAGATAACGTTCTTTTTTGCCTTCATGATGTCTAATAATAAACAAAAGTTTTCTATAATGATGGTGTTAAACTGTTATAAAATCGGAATATCAAGAAATCATCCGGAGATGTTTTTAGTTTACGAACTTGTATGATTTTCAAAGTAATTTATAGTAATTCGGTAGAATTTGGATATTGACCAATAAAAACTATCATTTCATGAGATTTTTATATCGGCAGATAAAATTTCAATTTCGAAATTAAAATTTAGCTAAAAGTTTGCTAAAATATTTACGGTTGATGCGTAAAAAAATGTTTCTTTCACTCTGATGTAAATGCTGACATATCGAGATCCTCGAAGTTCGGGGTACTACTTAATTTTATCTCATATCCAAAAACCTTGTATCCTGATATTGTTTTGAACAAATATTGCCCAAAGTGTTGACCGTGAAATTGTCAAGATTTTATTTCCACCGTTAAATGAATTTACTACACGTTACGAAAAGTCTGCGCGTGTTACGTAATAAGGCTAAAAGCGCTGTTAGTGATAAAAGTATTTTTCACTAAAAAGTAGAACTGTTGATTGTAGGTTAAGTAACACTTTCTTTCAAAAAAGTATGAATTGCACAAGCACAATTGTACAAATTTTACAATCTTACCAGTATGAATTTTATCAGTTGCAGATTTATTCTCTAATACTGTTCAGGATGAAATAATAAAAAAGATTTTATTTCGTTGATTGTTAAATTTCTTGTATCGTTTCATTTAGAATTGAGACAAATTTGCTGTTTAATTTATATAACACGGTTACATAATCGTATAGTAACTTCATTTGTACTTATTTGTATATTTCTGTGCTGGATTGTGTAATTGAAATAATTACTTACTGCATTATTCAATATATTCACCGACAATATTACGTTACAGTTTGTTAATTTTTGATACAACAGTATTTCTCATCACAGTTTTCCTTTTATTTGACAGCAGTTTAGTACGCTGTTCATTCTGTTATCAGTAACAATTAATAAAAGTAAAACAACGAAAGCATTAGTAATGGTTATTGAGTGTTGATTACCGATAATGATAAAAGCTTCACATGTTAAGTACTTTATTTATATAAAGGAGTTGGAATAAGCAGTTTAACGATCGTTTTCACATTTAGTTTAATAGTAATTCTATTAAGTGTATTTATTTATCAAACTTACAGCAGTGGGAGCGATTACAAACATTTAAAGACAAATAATTTGCAATTTTAAGGAAAATGTTTTAAATACAGTATATTGTGTAATGCATTTGATAGTTTGGAAATAATCTTTATTTAGTAGTAGATAGTAATTTGCGATCTTTGTTGAGTTAAAATTGATATTCCTCATTTTCTTAGTTGTCTTTAATTCTTTACTTTCTGACTTGAGTTATTTGAACAAATCCTTTATCTTCTAGTTTTGTAAAACAAAACAAAAAAAATTCACAAAAACTGGTTATCCTGGGTACATCAATAGTCGATAACTTACAAACTGATTCATCATTAGTTTAAATTGAATAAAATATTTGTAAATGTAGTATAACTGTTATAAAATTCAAGTGTTATACAAAAATATGCAATTAAGTAATTTTGGAACATAGCTACGTTTATGAATTATAAGAATATAGAAAAAATAATTAAGAAAAATAAACGTGCGACATATGATAAAATCATAGTCTATCCAAAAAGAGTATAATTTTATTATTATTATCATCTCTGTTGACATATCAAATTAACTTAATCAGCATTAAATTCAGCAGAAAAAAAATGCCATTTATACATCCTATTGTTGTATGAATCTGTAGCCTGATCAACAACTATTTCCAATTTTACGAAATAAAATGTGTGATCCAATATGGACAATCATCGTTCATTATTAAGTTACAGGTATCTCCAGCATTACTGGCCAGATATTTCGTTCTCATTATGATAAATAACGTTCTCGACTAACCTCGAAATATTAATGATTAAATTTCCGGGCATAATTTTGTTTTAACGTTCTTTAAAAAGCGTAATAAGCTCAATAACCGTTCCGTTTTTACTCAATCTAGTGGTTGTCATATTTCGTTACAGCCGGTTCGTTCCTTGCATTAAAATAACCGTTATCATAAAAAGGTGTTCGGAGAAAGAGGATGGCCAGAGACGGGGTAAGCGTTATCGATAATCGGAAGAATATTAACGAAATCGAATATCACCCGGTGCATCTAGTCCTTTTAGTTCTTTTTTTTTTTCTTCTTATCCCGATAAAGTCAATCATCGATGCGAAGATCTGTGTATTCATTATCATAGTAATGAATACGAGCTTATTGCACAGGGAACGGGTCCTCGTATTTAGATTTTCAGCGGTCGGGCCGAAGCGTTAGTCTTTATTACATCTGCTGTCTTGACGTACCAACCGGTTCAGAAGTTTTATACATAATTTACTTCCGCAGCCTGTGATTACAGTTGAGTATAAAGCACGATTGGGTTCGAGCACCCAGAAAACGAATCGGAACGAAACCAGTGGAGAGGAAACACGAGAGCAACATCGAACAGAAAAGAGACCGGGGATCAGCGAATTTCGAAATAGAAACCAGGGCATCATTCTCACGTATAATGCACGAGTCAAAAAACTGAGTTAGCTTAATAATCGGTTGTTGGCCTGCAAAAAGCATTTTAATGTGTAAAATGCAAGAACCGCCGCACCTGTCCAAAGACGCCAATTATATTGTCAACATCGCGACGATGATGCTCAGCTTCGAAAACGATTATCATGCCGATCATCTTCCCAGCTTGAAATGCTTCGGGTGATGCTCGAGGTTGTGTCGTTCAAACGTTTAAGCATACGAAATTGTCAGCCATAAAATGTATCATATAATTACACTGTTCAACAAATTTTAACTTCTTTCTCTTTGTTTCTCAACATCCGCTTGATTCTTTTTTCTTTTCTTTTTTTTTAATAAGGGTTCATTGCCGGCCATAAGTTGTGTAGCGTTTCGAATCGGTATGAATATAATGTTACGTGGCCGACGGTTAGGCAGCTCTAGTGGTCGGCGGAGGTTTCTGGTAAGGGAGGCCGCGTAACATTTATTTATTAAGAAAAAGTCAATACAACCCGAGCGGTTAGATTGTATTGTTGTGGGAACCGTCACTGGTATTCACTGGGATTTATAGAGAATGCTAATGTGGGTTTGACACAGTAAATATATATTACAAAATCAGTCTATTACAGTTGTTCTGTCGCGAGTATAGGTGTGTGTGTTGTATATTACCTATTCCGCTGGATGCTCGGTTTTGACGCACTGGCAATGCGGGGTGTGTGTGTGTGGTTGGTACGGATGCCAAATAGAAATACAAGCAAGTTCGCAGATTCTATAAGGTTCGCTTTGATCGAAAGGGACTTCAACCCGATCTCACTAAATAATAACCAACTCACGATTGTACACGAAGTGCTCAACGCTAGATGAACTTTGGTACTGCCCCCGAACGTTGGTACCGAAGGGGTTTATATACTACTCCGAAAGGGCAATCTGGTTATTACTTAGATAATCGCATTGGTCCCATCTGTTTTTCCAGAAATGTTTAGAGTGGTTGCAGCTGGTGTTTAATCATGATGGTCCCACTGCTTTCCCAAAACGTATGGTTCTGTTATCGCAGTGGGCCTTCTGTTTGTTTCAAGTGCAGGCGGCCTGTTTGTATTAGAGTTTTCCTTTTCCAGATGTTAAAAAGGATTCGTTTTTCTAGAGGAGGCATATGTTTGATAAAACGATCTGCCTACGTGACAATAATATATTCGAATTACTTGGAATTTTCTACCAACGTCAAAAGTCTAAAAATTGAAACCCTTGAAAATCTTGATGAGCATTTCATGATTACGAATAAATATGCCCTAAAGTACATTGACGTAATAAAAAAACAAGTGTTCTTTGAAATACGAACTCGCCCAAGTCAAAGATTTGTTGTACTATACAGGGTGTCTCAGCTGAAACAGGCCACCTAAATATCTCTTTTATTTTTAATCGCGCAACAAATATTTATAGCGTAATTTAAATCGTATCGATGGAGGAATAAATTATGATAGCGCTCTAATTCGAGAGAGTTGCGTATTACGCCTTTGGCGGTCACAAATTTATGTTCTTTGGAACTTTCCTATCTATAAATAAGGGAACTTTGGGAGTTATGCTACAGGTTCTGTTCTTGGGACAAAAATACTATAAAAAAATATATTTTTGCGCATCTGAATATATATAATCTGTGGTACGTTTAAAACTACAACTTTTGGTTCAATCAGTTTGTCAAAATTCGAAATGGTTCCAAAAATTTTGCCTGTTTTCCCGAAAGATAGGATTGTTGAATTTATTGAAAGTTTGAGGAGTTGTGCAACATGGCTAAAAATTGAAGAAAAGAAGTATTTTGATACATTCTCTTTTTATTTAAATTTTATAAAGTGATAAATTGTGATGTGTTACGCTTAATCATTCCAGTTGACAACGAATGCAGGTGTAATATCCGGCAATTAAATGGGCACAGTTGAAATGCACAACTCGATCACATGTATCGTTTCGGTTTTATTTTTTTTGTCTTCTTCTTCAGACTCGGATGAACTGTAAAATGCGAACTCAGGTTGAAAACTGTCAAATGTGGTCTGTTGCACAACTCCCCAAATTCTACATTTTCAAAATAACCATCGTACCATCGTTATACCGAATGATTATCCAAAATTCATTTGATGTATCGAAAGGTTATTCACCGCTGATTATTTTTTATATACTTACCTTTGCGATCAGCTTGGTAATAAATATCCAACAAAACTTTTTTTAACAGAATTGAAATCACATTCTGGAAAGACACTTAGAATTCGGGTTTACGTAAAAAGTGCTAGCTGAAAAGTAAAATCACGTCAAAAAACACATTAGACAGTATTTGGAATTTGTAAAAAATATTGCCATGTAACAGATATTGTCGCGTTGCACAACTCCCCATGTTGCAAAACTCTCCAAGCTCCCCTACATATTTCAAAATAGATACAAAACCTGTTTCAAAATATTGCATATATTTTCGTCATCTGTGAATTAATAGGTTAAGGCGGCACAATGACGTCTGCTACCCGAGTTTCGTTTATATATTTTACCCCCACAAAAATTGCCCCGTTATCGATTCCAGATACCACCAAGAAGTAGAATTCTACTTCTTGTATAAAGAATGTAATTGTGATACGTAGTTGATTAATAAGCTGGTGCCTCCAGCGACCCGTGCTTCGGGTATATGACCGTGCATCGTCGATGCACGGTGGTAAACCTAACAGGTTCCCTTTTTTTCTTCGGTGGGGACACGTACGCTTAAATTGGCTGAAATTCCGTATTCGCATAGACAGTCAGACGAAAACCTGTTTACCACGTGGCAGGTGTTCGTTTACGATTTACTGAGACACTTATTTTTTTCTCCACGGTGGACCTTACTTGACTCAACTTTCCTTTTATGTCGACCACGCGCAAAATTGGGGCCTAATTTTAATTAGTGGTTGCCGGTAATTAATTAATTTCTTAGGAACGTTGCAAAATTCTTCAGTGCCAACGGTCTGCGCTGTCATATATATTACAGTTATCTATTAGCGAATAAAATTCGGTAATTGAGCAGATGGTTGACGACCTCGCCGGTTTTGATGACCTTGAAATATGTTGTCAAGGTCACTATTCTGAACAACAAATAATAATCAGCAACATCTTTCGTTTACAAAATTCCTAATTAAAAATTTCCTACATTGAATATTATCAAAATAGTTTAATTCTTCAACGTTTTCACATATCCATGAATTTTTCCTTAACGCCCATTTATTACCAAGTGCAAAATACCCCAATCAAATCATAATCAGCAACATCTTTCGTTTACAAAATTGTTTATTTTGCGCCGCCTCCGAAAAGATTATATTGTATTTAATATGTTATGTAATATCTTAATCAATTTTATAAACAACTGGAGAGGATTCATACAAATTAAATTAAAATTATTTCGTCCTTTTTAATGCATTCCGAAGTCGGTTGTATTTTTTTCCAACAATTTTTTTATATTCAACTTCCGCCAACAGATGTCACCACGTTACCGTACCGAAAAATGTAATCTTCAAGTTTGTATATTACTTTTCCTATCAATTAATGTTATTTAAATCTAAATTAACTGGAAACACTTGACGCATTAACGATCTCACAGGTCAACGCGAAACATTCAACGGCGGCGAAATTCCTGGCAATAAATATAAAAAAACATGCCTAAATTTTACGCAGTAGGTAGCTCAGAAGATAGGGGAAAGTGCGTACATAATAACGCAATTTGTTGTAACGCGATATCTCAATTAGTTCCTGAGATATAGGGCTTCAAAGTTTGTATAGCGGCCGGCGCGTACGAGGGTAATCCCGAATGGGCCGCAGACTTTTTTCTAGGAAATTCGTACGGCGCATTTCCAGGAATAGTAAAGGGTTAGACGTAAACACTGACCACGTGACCGCTACGCTAGACACTCACTGTCTGGGTCCAAGCATGAGGCGGCAGCGAATTTCTACAAAAATTACGGTTGTCTTCACACGACGATATCTCAGGAACGGATAAAGATATCGATGTAAATCAAAAACCGAATTAAAGTGGAAGATTTCTACTTTCTTACGAATCTAACTTTATGCCGAAATTCGAAACAGGACTTTTTTGGCGGGTCTTTGAACTTTTAGTAATTTTAATACGCGTTTCTTATGCAGTTTAACGTAGTTTCTGACTTTCAACTGCTTCTAACAATAGAATATTATTATAAATATCTATCACACGCATTATTAACGATTTTTTCGTTTACTCAAATGAAATTTTTGGAAAGAAAATACAACCGACTTCGGAATGCACCAAAAAGGACGAAATAATTTTAATTTATATTTCGGAGACGGCGCAAAATTAAAAATTGTGTTAATGAAAAATGTTGCTAATGTGAAAATATGTAAAAGGATTAAAGAATTTTGACAATTCCCAATGTAGAAAATTGTTAATTTTGCGCTGTCTTCTTTCGGGACGACGTAACCGCTAGAGCGGGCGCTACTCGAAGTAATCGGCGAACATACGAATTGAGTAACCTCCTCCTTCTCAAAGTCGGTTAAAAAGTATTCATGGAAAACAGATTATTATTATTTTTTTAATAAAATTGTTAAAATTATTAGCATGACAACAAAGTTCGATTTTAATGATTTATTTATTTTATAACGTTTGTAAATAAGTTATGAACATGCAAAGTTTATAACACAAGCACTGATCCACACTGAAAGCATTAATATTTAACGTGTACTTAGTATCGAATTGAAAGTCAATTGAAAAATAAATCATTGAAACGGTATTTTTATCTCGATAAATGTCAACAATCATTTACGACAAAGTTTTGTGAATTTCGTTAATCTATTACCAACATGTTTTCATAAACGGTAATGTTTCCATTACTATTTATGAAAATGTATGACTTTGTTCGTATATACGTATACGTATACCAGGTCAATCACGAGAAATGGAACATCTAAATATTTTTGTTATTTATAGAAATATGAAAGATGTTTATTTACAAGAGTTGCACGAAAAATGTAACCATATATGTAGTTTTGAGGTGGTCATGATATGGATGCCTGACTTGCCAAATCGATTAACTCCATTTTCTGAATTTTATTAAATTTTAATTTTAAGAAGAATTTTAAAACACAATATACACTATTTTATCATTTTTCACAACTTCTGGTTTTATGGAGTTAATCGATTCGGCAAGTGAGGCATCCATATAGCAATAATAAGTTTTCTTTTTTTAATGGAATTACATACTTTTTTTTACATAGATCGGTTTTTCTATAAATGTTGCAGAAAAAAGAAAAGCACTAGTATATTATTTTATACTACGTATGAAATATGTCATTTTTCAGTTCAAGATGTCTTACAAACTGTTAAGTTTGTTAAGGTTCTATGTTAATTTCATAATATGTTTATATGAACCGATTGATATAAAAAAAAAAAGAAGTTATAATTCCGTTTAAAGAAACAGGGTTCACCTTGAAGTATTCGATGGCCTTTCACATAAGAAAAAAAAAAAAAGTCGTGTATGATATTATAGTTTGTGTTAATATATTTTTTCATATCTTGGCGAATAATGAAGCTAATTAAGATGTTCAAGTTAGACGAGGCATCCTGTACATGCGCACGCAACTTATCAACGTTTCAAGGAACATTTATATTCCAATAGGCAAGCTGAAGTATAAATTTGAAATAAACTGCAAAGGTCGTGTGACGTGCTAATATATTAGCGAGCAAGCTGTCTTGTTTTGTGTCGCAAATAGAAATACATACCTAAATGCGAGTTTGAAACAGCAATGTTCATTTCAACATTAGCTGCACTATTGCAATACAAATGAAGATAGCCGGGAATAGATATTTTCGTACATTAAAAATTTTTTTTTACGAAATATTGCATAATACACTTACGTTAAATTTTATAGCACTAGTTGCCATCAGTTTGTTAGATTTTTATGCGCTATTTTAATCGGGTCCGGTAGAAATCGCCGACACAGATTTCACCGACAACAATTCATTGACACCAGCATTGACCAACAACAGCATTAACCGACACCAACATTAACCGACACCATCATTGACCGACACTAGTTTTGACCGACTACAAATTTTAACCGACAACTGTATTAACTGACAAAAACGGTGATCGAAACATATCGAGACAATAATATACATATATTATTACGTGGTAAAAAATGTGTCTTGATCACCGTTTTTGTCAGTTAATGCAGTTGTCGGTTAAAATTTGTAGTCGGTCAAAACTGGTGTCGGTCAATGTTGGTGTCGGTTAATGCTATTGTCGGTAAATGCTGGTGTCGATGAATTGTTGTCGGTGAAATCTGTGTCGGTAATTTCAACCGGACCCGAATTATGCAAAGTGATATCGCAATAAAATAAACACTTGAGTGTATAAATTAAAATATTGTAATTAATAACACTACTGGGTTATCATTTACCCATTCGCTCCGAAGAATATCATCAGTATAGTAAAACTATATTTGTAAGTTTCTAAGTTCCTAAAAATATGGTATTTTTTCTCTTAATTTCTATTTAAAAAATATAGCATTTTGAGCGAGAGTGAAAGGGCTACAGGTTAATATAGCAGTTAATTCAGTTTTTGCGCGTATAAGACAAGATTTTTGTACTAACAGAATGTGCAAACTTAAAAGTGTTGGAAAGGGTTATTTAAATAAAGGACAATTATTTTATTAAATATGTTTATATTTCAAGATAATTCAGGTTGTTTGGATTTTATATTATAAATCCGCATTTTTGCAATATCTAATAGTTGGTTCCTTCTCCGTCGATTTCGGTAATGTCTGCATTTTGACAAGCGCAGAACAAACGTCCGATCGAAGTTTGTGCTGATTGAACGATTCGAATGAATAATATCAGGAAGGCTGTTGGTTGTACGAAGTAATCAGCATCGTCAGCAAAATTAACAAACCAATTTCATGGGGCGAAAGCAACCGTACGAAAGCAAGAGGAGAAAAAAGTAATCACGAATAAAATACGAGCTGCCCGCACGTTCGAAGCAGGCCTGGTCGTACAAGAAAATATTCGATCGCTTGAAACGTGTAAATTAAACGAGAGATTAAAATCTTTCGGATGAATGTAGCTTTTGCATTTTGGATGCAAAGGGAACAACCGGTGATACGGTTAAGGTCAATCGTACGTCGTCCTTGAGACACGGCCTTTATGTACATACACTTCCATTACCTGATGACATTAAAACGATTTGTCGTCATCCTATCCCCCCCCCCCCCTTTCAATGATTTGTACTACCAGCATGCGCACACGTCCATACGAGACAAACATCCCATTGTGCATGATAGTTTTATTAAACTTCAACTTTCTTTCGTGGCTCTGCAAGTGCAAGGTCATCGATTGCACGAAACATGGCAATTACAGGTGTTCGGACATTTACCTGTCCGGTTGAAATCGAAACTCACGCGAGAGGCTGTCGAGAGGATTTCTCGCAAGCGAACATGACGCTGTATTAATCCTCGAACGACAAAGCCGGGCCAATTATGACCTAGACGACCCAGACCTTGAAAACGTGTACCAAGGCTTTTCGATAATTCAGCAATACAATTTTTTAATGCAGGACGGAAGAATATTTAAATGAACGCTTTGGAATTTCGGAAATGAAAACAAAAAATACTTCATTCACTCTTTCATGGTCCGTCATCCGAGTAACAGGATTCTTTTACCAAGTAATAGGAATACGTATTCTTTATTTCGGTATTTTATTATAATTAGTTTTTTTTTTTGTATCCATGTTACCTTCGTACAACACGGTCCTATTTTATACTAGTACCTACAAAAACTAGGGTTTAATTTCAAAAATTGACACAACTGCATTGGTTTCTTCTTATACATATACAGGAACAAGCAATTAAAAATAACAATAGAAAAAATAAATAATTAAATATTCTTTCACAAAATTTGTTATTTTAGATATTGGATAATTCCACGCCAAATCGATCACTTTTTTTTTGGCGATGTCTCGGATTTTGTTCTAAATTAAATATACATTTCACGTGAAATTGTGGGGGGGGGGGGGGGGAGGGGGTTAAATCATCATTTTGCCCGTTTCGAAACCGTTTGAGAAATATAAGCATTTAAGTTTTGCGATTTTTGCCTTTTTTCGTGAAAATGGGTTGTAGGTTTGAATTTTTATCGCGGGAACTATATGTATATTCTATTGACCTACACTTTTTTTTATTTTAATATGGAAGGATCACTCTTTTAGAATATACGTTTTTTGAATTGGAAACTGACTTCTACAATATTGAAAATTATAATACAATTTCGTCTTTTGCAAAAATCGCTCCAAGATCGCGTCTTTAAAAATCCGAAAAAATCATTTTCGTATTGCTTGAAGTTTTCTCTATACAAAATAATTTTTAGAAAAAAGTATGACCGACTTCAAAATGCACTAAAAAGTATGAAATAATTTTAATTTAATTTGTATGAATTCTTTCCAGCTCTTTATAAAATTAATTAAAATATTACATTACATATTAAATACAATGCAGTCTTTTCGGAGGCGGCGCAAAATTAAAAATTTTGTAAACGAAAGATGTTGCTGATTATGATTCCATTGGGGTATGAGGTATGGTGGACTTGGTATTAAATGGTCGGTAAGAAAAACTACGTTAATGTGTGAAAATGTATACGAATTAAAGGATCTAGGGAAATGATTAATCACAATTCAAAACTGTAATTTGTCTGAATGTCTGGATAATTATGAACTGTACTGTATCTCCGATCAACCGGTTAAAAAGATACTTACGTAACCGCCTTGTGAATGCAATCCGCAATATAGTAGGTGTGCACGTGTATCTGGACTGGGAAGCGCGTGTCACATTTTCCATGATCAAACCGTGTTTTCTTCGACCTCTTCGCAACACTTTGCGTTCCATTCCTGTTATTTGCTCGCTTCCGTTCGCTTTGCGATCCCGTCGACGCGTGTTTGTGTGCATGACACGACATTTGAACGTGTCGCCTACATTAACAATAATATCGCGTGTCAGTTTGCAGCTCACAAAGTAACTAACATCGCGTGATCTCGACGTTACAAAACATACCGAACATTTATAACGATCAATGAAGCCGTTCTCGCGTTCTCGTTACTCTTTTTCGTTTCATACAATTTAGTTCGATTCCCGAAAAACTAGGGCAAATTACGTGACCATACACGTTTGCAGATTTAATTACAGGTGGTCTCTAATGGGGATTGTGACGACGGTAACGTAACAGTACTGGTAGTATCGTTGAATTATTTAGTAGACGGTTTTTCTTCTCTTTAGACCAGCGGTTTCCAACCTGGGAGGCGCCAAAATTTTTTAATAAAATATTATGGACCTGGCAACTTTTATGGGAAAAAGTCCCGTTGAACCTAGACAATAACGTTATACATCAAAATGATGAGCGGGAGAAGACACTCAAAAATATACACCGCTATGAATTTGGTAACGATAAATCATTCAATCAGCATAAAATTCAAAGTGTCAGCAACTGCCCCCTGTCAGTAACTGCCCCACTCTCCCTTACTTTGAAGAATTTTAAACGTTTGTAACAGAAATTTAAATAAATTTTTTTTTATGAACTTAATTGCATTACTTTCCGGACAGACCCTGTATCTTATCATATTTTTATGTGTATCATATTAACGTAGCTATTCTATTGAGACACATAAAAAATAAAAAAAGGTGTTAACCTTTTTGCTAGGATTCTTGACATATAAGTGAACTCATACCGCATAATATTCACACCTTAGTCGCAGAAATCTGTCTATTCAATCGTTAACAACTTAGTTGTTCTTTATCTGTCATCAATAGTTACGAACATAATAGAACAGAGCGCGTACAATAAGCTTTCCTAGTGAAACCTTTATAAGCTCCTAGAGACTGAAATATGCATGAGCGCACCATATGATATATATGTTTGATTGTCTTCTCGTGCTCGTCATTTTGATGTATAACATTATTGTCGAGGTTCAACGGGACTTTTTCCCATAAAAGATGCCAGGTCCTTTCACTCTACACATTGCGCCCAAGATTTCATAAACTTTGTGTCAATAAATAACAACAACCCTCGCATTCATTTTTGATGCGATAAATGTAGTTGGTTTAAATGATTAACATATACATATACATATACATACCGCAAAACCTTGTTATTATTCTGTTAATAGTAGTTTTGAGTTTTTTTTTTGTGTAATAAAGTTTTTATTATTTAAAACTAAAACGTGTCTGTATTATTATATCTATTAAAAAAATAAAAGGTTGGGAGGCGCGGAAAATTTTTTTTTTAGAGAGGCGTAGTTGCATAAAGGTTGGAAACCGCTGCTTTAGATCGTTTAAGGAGCTCGAGAAAAGTCGGGAGAATCGTGAATTGCTAAGGATATTCAGGCAAAGGAAATTTTAATCGTCTTTTACTCTAAAGCAGACTTAGGCATTATTTGAATAAAACAATATTCGTTTCATCATTATTCAAATAAAGTTCTATTCGTATTCGCATCATTCATTATTCCCCGTATTCGTGTTTTGCCGTATCCGTTATTTGAATGATTTATTCGTGTTACTCGTTATTCAGGTTATTCATTGTACATAAATTATTAAATTAGATGCAATGTACATAATTTATTGTCAAACATAAATTTATATTTCTCATCTTTTCAGCTTTTTCAGACGTGGTCTATAACATAGCTATCAAAATTATCGAGATTCCATTGATTTTGACGTTTATGAAGTTATTACGACACACATAGTTTTGATATGAACTGCGCAAAGCTTAGGAAAATGAATGTCCCTGAAAGGAATTCAGGTTCAATTATTGTATATATCGTCGTTGAGTTCAACTTACTTTGACATAATTGTAGAGATATGAATCACGTTCTTTTAGCATCTACCGAAACAATCATAATTTCCAGTCAAACCCGTGTAATTCGGATTGTTACCAGCAAGGGAGAGTACATATCTTATGTTGATACTCGGATAATCGAATAAATAGATAATGAATAACAACCTCGTTCAAATAAAACTTATTCGCTAAAAATATTTAAATGATTATCTTTTTATATTATTCGTTATTTGTTATTCGAATAATTTTGCCGAACTCTGCTCCAAAATTATTAAGCACGTGTGTGTCTCTCATTACTAAATTAACGAACTGATTTGGAAATAATTACTAAGCCGAAGTTTAATCTATCCCAGGCTCAATACGTAATAACTTTCTAATATGGTGGTTAGTAAGTACTTCCCTTATAGCGTTATTTTCCCTAAGAAAATTTATCGTGCTTGGCAGTGCATGTAGCTTTAGGGAAAATTCGAATGTTAATAATAAAATACACAAAATCTTAATAAATCCACGTAATTATTTCACAATTTCATTCTTACTCGAAAAATGTTTCGAAAATAACTCGTATTAGGTTTTTTTTTGACGATGTCTCGGATTTGGTTCTAAACTAAATATATTGTAGTTCATGTGAAATTTGGGGAGGGGGTTAAGTCATCATTTTGCTCATTTCAGAACCGTTTGAAAAATACAAGCCTTTAAATTTTGCGGTTTATGCCAATTTTTGTCAGAATGGGTTGTGCGTTTGAATTTTTATCGTAGCAATTATTTATTCTATTAACCTACACTTATCGTTAGTTTTATTTTATTTGGGAAGACTCACTCTTTTAGAACATATTTTTATTGGGTTGACAACTAATTTTTGCAATATTGACAATTATAAACAAATTCTTGTATTGCAAAATTCGCTCGAACCATGGATAACGTTAATATTAAGCTAATACTGCTGGCTGTCAAATCGAAGGGTTAAATTTGAAAATTAGGTGACTGTGTTTTTAATAATAATTAGGGTTTTAGCATGTCTGACTACATACATGTTAATATAATGAAGTCGACAAAATTGCAAAGTGTTTGCTGAAGACTAAGTACTGTCACTTATACATTTGTTAAGTATTACGACGTTTAAATCGATTGTTAGTACGCGTAGCTTTTGAGATTTCCTTTCAACAAGCGATCATGGATAAATCGTAATATCTTTATTGTTTTATCATTATTAAACCGCGGAAGTTGTAAGGCGAATTATATGTTATGAGTTCGGAATTTGTAAAATATACAAAATGTGCGAATTAAAATAATTAACTTTCAATCGGTTAACCGGGAAAAATGTTTGTTTAAATAAATAAATGTGTGTTTAAATAAAGATCCGTTAATATTCGACAATCTCATTAATCACAACGATTATCAGATTTCGACCCTGATTTTTAAATTTTTTTTTTGCCTGCTGGCGACGTTAGCTTCATGATTTGTTGCGCGGTTATGTAATCCTTCTGGCTGGCGGCAGTACACGTGACATAATACATGTTCGTTCATCGAGAAAGTACGATTATCGTAGCCAAGAGAGTTAAGCGAGTGAGGTTTGTAATTCAAGTCTGTAGCGACGAAATAATCGTACGAGATACGATCACGTTACGATTAATTGTTACGGTTATTGCTATCTGCATGCTTAGCCAAGTGTCAAGGGAACTTCGGCCAAGACGGCGAATAAATGTGAATTCGATGACTATTAGGACAAATGTGTCACTTACTGCACTCTCTAAGAAGACTGTCAAAGTTTCTATTAATTCACTTATTCGTGACTTTGATATATAATATTTTAAATTATTTTTGTTTATTATTCTTTGCACTGATTTCAATTTGAAAATTGGTAATTTCATAGCGTATGTTATGAAGACTCGCAAATATAATTTTCTGCGATATATAAAAAATGTTAAATTGCAAGGTCTATTGATTTTATAAGTTTTGCAACCATCAAAGTGTTAATTTTTTGCTATTTTCGCAAATTTCTCATAATTTCATCTTAGCAAAGGATTTCATTCATAGTTCAACGTTTATTATTTTCAAGAACTTAAATATTTACTTGCAATGAAAAGAAAAGTGGTTCACAAGTTCATTACCGTACAATCGAAACGTGCAAAAATTAGTTACTGTGTTCTAGAAACTATTTAATTATTCTTAATCCCGTTGTAAAATCATCTTAGTTTATGAACTAAATAATTTTGTAATATTTGCAAATGAGAAAGGCAATGTAACTGAGAAATTAAAAGGATTAAATGAAGCATAAGTTTTTATTAACTTATTAATGTACAAAACATACATAAATTAATTTTTTAACAATATTTCTGTTACATTAGTTAGAAATTATTAATTATTCGATCCCGCACAAGTGACGGAAGGCAGCACATTAATCGGCACGACAATTAAAAATTTATCCAATCACTGCACACAGTAATAAATACAGAATTCTTTTAAAATAAAACTAAAGCGTTGAATAACATAGTTTGATAATTATTAAGCTTGATGTACAGTTTTTATTTTGATTTCATTTTCATTTGTGTCTGCTTGATTTCTTAAGATTTTCAGAAGAAACACATTGTTTATTATCAAGAAAGTATAATTCTGCTAAAATTGATCGTTACTCCGGTAAACTGTACAGCAGAAAACCTTTTACCCTTTGATTTTCATATGTTGGACCTCACGAAAGAGGTTCTCACGAAGAAGTTTAAAAATGCAACGAAGAAAGAAATGTAAAAACCCATGCAACTTTATGATAATCGCTTTTACAAACTAGGTGACTGCAATATTTTTCTTAAAGCAGCCCCAAATGTTCGATATTTTCTTTTCTTAATACGATCGGAACTAACTTGTTGAATGCGAGTACACAACACCGTAAATAATCTTTAACAGCCAAGTACGAAAATGGATATCTGGATACTTGATCGCACTCAAGACGGTTAAATTCTGAAAAACTTTGTCTAATTGTAAGATGATAAATCTTTCTTTCGTATGGTTTTTGGCCTCATTGACGAGTCTAGGTCAAGCACAGTCAAGCAAGGTAAGAATTACCACTTGAAAACTATGCATAGCGTACGAAATTAACTGGGTGTTGGAGAATGCGGATAATTTTGGATGTTGATACAGGGGTTAATGGCGGTACGGGTTACAATGTATCACGTTACTTTGCGAGACCAGCCGCGGAGTCCGCTAATATTGGGTTGGTAACTAAATGATTGCGGATTTTGTCGACACATGGTTTTAGCACATTTCTTTGTTTTGTCAACGTGTTCAAAACACCTAACCTATATTGTTTTCTTGTTGTTTGGACTTCCACCTTTAATTAGTAAGAAAATTGTATCGATTAGTTATTTAGTTTCTATCCTAATTTAAAAATGGAAGAACAAAACGCGCTTTTCAGACATATTTTATTGATCGCTCGCCAAAAATTATTGGAGCTATGTTGGGATGTGTTGTCACATCCACCATATAGCCCTGACCTTTCGTCAATATTTCGGTAATGACGCTGATGATGTAAAATCTCATATAATTCAGTTTTCCTTTTATTTTCTGGCTAAAATCAAAAATTTTATGAACATGGAATTATGACACTGCCTGAAAGATGGCAAAAAGTCATCGACAATTAAATTAATACCAAACGTAAAGTTATATTTTCAAGTAAAAATTTTGAATTTTCCTTCTTATTTAATATCCGCAATCACTAAAGTTGCCAAACCAATATAAATGCCAGAAACGGTTGATGCATACGGTCCTGGTTGCTCGCAATCTTCATCAGCGTGACTATCTATTTTATCCTTTGGCACGCGTGTTGAAGCGCGCCTCGCCGCGGACAGTGTACTGAAGTTGCGAACACCCGGTCATCGGTGAACACTGCATAAAATACCGGGAGAATCCGGATAGGCAAATACGTGGTCTCCGGTACAGTCGGTCAAGAAAGTCACGGCCAGGTCTAATTCCGTCAGTGACGTGCGATAAACGGCTCCGATGTAAAGCGAAGCAAACTACGCCGATCTTATCCGTGAGAAATCGAACCAGAATTTCTGTTGTAAGTCTGCCGAGACTCATCCCGTTTTCTTGTAACCGCTGGGAATTCACAGATGAAAGTGTGGCCTGCGGTTCGAGAAGCGGATCGAGTGTATCTTCTGCGAACGCAGGTGATGGCAGGTACCGTGGTATCTTTTTCTTCGGGTTGACATCGACGTTCGGTTATGAACGATTTCCATTTTTCATGGTGTGCTATGTTTACAAGATGTTTCGATAAAGGTGTACACGGTAAAAATTGTCAGTCTTGTTTTTTTTTTCTTATTTATTTTGCATTTTGCAAAAATAGACTGCCATGACGATTATAAATATCCTTTGCTAATAATTGTATTCGGCAAAGTAAATGATGAAAAGATTGAAGAGAAAATTTTTGTGCCATTAAAATTACACTAACATTTTGTCAAATTAAATTGATGTTATTATAACGAGAATCTGTAGATTTTGACATGTTTGGACATCAGCTGTTAAAAATACAATCGTTTAATTCAATTTTATTTTACCTCATATTATTAACCTTTACTGTATGTATCGCATAAAAATTTCGTAGGGATGTGACGCACCCCAACGGGTTCAAATAACTATCATGTTTATGCTATTTATTATTTCGAATCCCAATAATTACTAAATATTCTTTAGACATTCTAAAATAAAATCCAAAAGCTTTTTCCTTAAAATTATAAGTTTTACATAGGAAAAAAAAATACAGACGCAGGATGCGAAGTATGAAAAAACCTGAACTTTAATCGAGGGTATACTAAAAGTTAATGTAATGCTAGTTTAACACTGCCCAAAGATTGTTTGTTCTTTTCTGTTATTAATTATCAGAATATACAAAATTATCCATAGCAGTCGATATGTTAACGAGCAGCTGATTACGTGACTGTTATTTAACTTTTGCACATGCGTAGGTACGTGAACATGTACATTAGAAGATACTGTCAAACAGTAAACGGCGTCTGACGTTACAACAAATGCAAAGATAAATTTTTCAGTAATTCTTAAACAATTAAAACAAAGTTTTTCTAAATAATTATCTTGGTTATTACGTATGTGTAGACGTATATGGAAATGTTAATCTGTACGAGCGCAAGGAATTACTGAATCAGCTCACAGTGGGATAAAATCCGGTAAATATAGGATACATGATAGGGTCCCGCTTTTCCACTTAATTAACATGATATTCATTAAATAAATGTAAATAAATGATAGGAAATCAAAATCGTCTGATTACTCTCATTCGAAGAAATTGAACTATTCCAGCTAACTTGCATTTCTTGATGTACAATATACGTTCTCCAATTTTACTTCTAATGGACCTTTTCAAAATTATTTAATAACATTAAGTAGTTCTATTTTAATTAGCTTAACAATTTTATCTGGCCAGGAATCTGTAAAGAATTGATCAAAAATATGTTCAAGATATTGCATTTAAACAAAAATGTGCAGGAATGTTCAATATTTTATTTTAAATTAACGAAGCTAAATTCATATGCTTTATAGAATCATAAATTAATTTCCACAGAGACAAGATAGAAACCGAACTGAAAACTTTAGAAATTGATAGATATATAACCAATTTTCTGTTTCTTTTTTTTTTTTATTAACGCAGCTGTAAGATACAATTATATCCAAATCTACTAAACGTCTAATTTTGTATTTTTTTAATTTTCGTCATACATGTTCTATATGTTTAATAAAAACGGTTTAAAAACTTAAAGACAAAGTTAACTTACGAAAGTATTTAATAAACCAGATTTTCTTGATTGTAAATAATTATGATATCGATGAGAAAAATGTACTCATAACGAAAAAATACAGTAAGTGCAATAATTATATTGATTGTTTCTTTTTTCTTCTCGACGTTAAGAGTATGTTTTTCACAACCAAATTATGATTTCTCAACAATATTCAAATAGAATCGAATATCCTAATATTGTCATTTCCGTCGAATGATTCTGCAGAATAACTTCTTTCCGTCTTTAGGTGTTTTTATCAGAAATTTAATCGTATCAGAAATTCTTACGGCAGCTTAATCCGCTTCAATTACGCGGCCTATTAACTGCACGTAGATATTCGCTTTCACATCGAAATACCGATTGATTTATTGTTTATCGGTTGAATGGCTTGTCGTCGTTTTATTCTGTTTTTAAGATTACGACGCATTTGTTACGGTTAATCGACACCAGCGTGCTGCTCTTAGAATGCAAATAACGTGGACTCGTCTCCCGATTCGATCGTCAGCAGGTGTATCTTATCTTAAGCCCCATGAAAAGTTGAATCCACTTTCAACGACGTCTCTGCTTTTATGAACGAGCAAACCGTGAGCGCATGCAGGGGAAAGGGGCGACTGCGCCTAAAGAAGGAAGGTGACAAATGAAATGTGAATGCAGTGATATGTTGCAGGCAGATAAAATGCATGGTGCTCGCAAAATCACTTGTCGGCCTTGAAATCGAGCCTTCATCTATAAAGAAAGATTATCACCTCTAATTTTTGATACGTTCGTCATTTTCTACGCATAGGGGAATAATGAAGTCGGTAGAACCAATTATTAACATTCTTTTGTTTGATAAAATTAAGATAATTATGTAACAGTTGAAACATACTAATTGAGTAAAAGGATACATTTACTGTTCTGGTTAGTAGATGTTTTCATAAGTGGTGAAGTTTATACTCTTACTATTAAATGCATCTACATTACTAATTTAGTAAAAGTATGCGCAAGCATAGATGCATTAACTTCAGTGAGCACTTGCTAACGTTTGTCTACGTCCACCATATAACGTACAACGGACCCCGCACACGTTATACCTGTAAAATCGGTCCTGGTCTCTGATAAAATTTATATGTGTTATAGTCTAGATCAGTGCTTCTCAAACTTTTTTGAATCACCGCCCCCCTATTTGAAAATTATGAGCTCCGTGGACCCCCTGTCGTTCAAAATAGAAGTATCCAGAAATTTTTGAACTTGGTTTTAGCGGATTCCTAATAACCCATTTTGCTGCACGGATCCCCTGGATCTTCTCACCGCCCACAAGGGTGCGGTACGGACCACTTTGGGAAACACTGGTCTAGATGGTACTGATGAAAAATCTAGAAGTATGAACACTTACGATCAATGATATACAGGATACGACGCACATTCAAAAATCAATTTTAAAAATTTATTCTAAATTGTAAAATTTGTGTTGCCAAAGATTGTTTAATGTGCGAGAAACAGTGTAGTAATACTCTTTTTGTCATTTATGCATTCATAAAATTCTGGGCTTTATCGAAAGTAAAAAGTTTTCATACTAGACGTTTCATAGTTAACACGTTGACTGCCACGGGGGTCACCGGTGACCGGCACCCGAAATTTTTTACAATCAAATAATTACCAACAGAAATGATAAAATAAACCACGGATAGCGTTAACATTAAGCTAATAATGCTAGCTATCGAATTGAAAAGTTAAATTTGAAAATTCGTTGATTGTATTGTTAATAATTAGGATATCAGCGTGTCTGACTACCCATGTCCGTTTTCACTGTGGCAGTCAACGTGTTAAATACGCTTCGAAACGGTCGTTTCTTTATTAGTAGTTTTTATGTTTGAGTACAAGTATGTAAATTTGTTGAGCATACCAGCTATTCAGGTGGGTGTATATGGTACTTCCAAAATGTTTGAAAACGACCAACATATTAGTGAGGTTTCCCACGACTGTAATTATTCATTTATGATTTTGTTATATTTCAGGGTAAGTCCCTGCTGTGTTTTTGGTGTCAATAGACGCGGTAAATGTATGTGTTTACATATTGTTTCAACGACGCGATATAACGCAACACCTCGAAAATCGCACGTGCTGAAGTTAATGCAATTAATCATGTAATTTAGATGTAATTAACAGATTACTCCTTATTTCCGATCCTCCTTTAACTGGAATGAAACCAAAAGTACCGAAGCGAACAAAATCGTTCCTGAAAGAAACACTACAAATGCTCATTTCCGCTGACCCTGATTCAGAAGATACGCATATTGGAAATGAAGAACATACTTCAGATGAGGAATCACTATCGCTATTATCTGAGTAAAACAAATAAATAACGTATTAAATATAGTATAGCATAAAATCAAAACAGGATTTTATGCATAAATAATTTGACTACACGTAGGATTCTATTCAGATTATTAAAAATAGTTAATAATTTTCTTTGTCTTTATCCTTCTCATTGCAAATAAAATACCATAAACAAGTTAAAAAAGTGTGGTTGAAAGCAACAATTATATTGGAAATAATTTTGGCCGGCTAGATCGGGCAAATACCCCACTGTGCGACGCGACGCGACGGCTTAAAGTTAGTGAAACGGCGCTGCAGAAACTCCTGCTTCCGAATACGTAAATTAATGTATGTATTATTCTTCGTTAATTTTCTGCGATATCCACAATTTATGTAAGTATACTGTATATCCAGTTATGTAGGTAATCTTCTTTATGCTATTATTCGCTTAATACTAACTACTAACTAGCAGTTACGGTGGTCGTCGACAGCACAGCGGTGCCAATTTGATGTCCAGCAGTGGTGGGGACAGATGCATACCTATGCACCAACACAAATATGTGTATACATACATGCACATACACGAAAACATTATATATATTTATATTTTTATTAAGCATTTAAACAAGCGTGTCTGAAGCACAGTTTCGCTAACTTTAAACCATCGTATTTTGTATACCATTGATGGTAAGTGTTCATGCTGCTAAATTTGTCATCAGTACCATGTAGACTACAACATGTATAAATTTCATCGAATGGGGACCGATTTTACAGGTATAACGTGTAACGGGGTCCTTCAACCTAACTCTAACCCCAGTATTAAGTTTCCAGTTTTTATTTTGATTCTTGAAATAATATTTTACAAAATTGTTCTTTCGGAGAACAATTATTTTATAGTATAGGTAAATGCATACATTCACTAATAGAACATTTACTCATCTTGACAAGCTTCAGTTGCCTATTTTTACGAATACATATTTAATATTTCATTACTATTAGTTGCTATAATGTCACTATGAATAACAACCGAGTTACAACTCGACCCAGTTACTACATACACGCTGTATATAAATTATACAGGGTGTCACGTAACTAGTGTAACATCGGGAAATGGAGGGTAGCTGAGACGATTCTGAACAACAGTTATTTCCTTTGCAAAAATGTCTGAATGGAGCTTCGTTTTTGAATTATTAACGAAAAACACTGACCAATCAGAGCTCGTGTAGAGCGCAAAGTATGAATACGTCTTTTCTTTGCTTAATGATTTGAAGTATTACATTCATCTTGAAAAGTACAGTAGTCGTATGACAAATAACAGGATTTGGGGCTCTAGAGGCGGACTTTTTTAGGAAGCGGTTATTTATCAAACGGGCAGTGCCACAAGCACTATCCTCGCCACTTGTGTAAAACGAATAAGAATTTAGACATACCCGTACGTTTTAGAAACGACAGATAGAAAATTTTACATTCATTGTAGATGAACCGAGTGCCTCGTGTTTTAAAATATAATTTCAAATAAATCGCTCCTGTACTTTTGACCGATGTTGTAACATTTTCTTACTTTACATTTTCATTATCTGTCAAATCATAAATTGAATTTATTTACAGCTTTTCACGAAACACGCCATTATACGTTGCGACAAACGTCGCGTTAGCTAGTTTCTATTTTAGAACGTTGCACGCCATGTTTGTATACATATACATACTTGTAAACCATCCAGCAAGACGATTATTTTCATGGCCACGTAATTGACTTAATAAGCCCGTTCTCGAGAGATGGTAGAAACTGTGATTTCACGGTGATAGTCCAACTTGTTCGGGGAAAGTAGAATGAGTTCATCCGTCGCCAATTACCAATCGTAATTTTGTATCGGAAACGGTAAATCCTGTTAATGACCAGTCAATTGTCCCGCTGTTGCTGCTAGTAATATTACGTTTGAACCTTGGTGGAATTAAATGAAGACAGACTTCAAGAAACAGTTTCACCCAATTGTTGCAATGTGTATCGAGCCTTAGCTCGTGTGTCTGCTACGCCTTCGGTGCTGCTATTTCTATTCCTAACTGTGCAATCGTTGGTAGAATGAACGGGAGATTTGTTAAGGAAGTGGAAGTTACGAAAATGTAACATCGGTTCTAGCGTAGGCTAAATTAATGGGCCCTGCACATTAGGTCAATTTGTTAAAAAATTGAACATGTGTGACAGAAGTGTTAGCTATGTGAGGTAATCATATTGCTTTTTTGAGTTACAAAGCTGCAGAACGGTTAATACTTCGATAAAATTCGTAAAAATTCATCGCCCATATTAATAGTTCTTTCATTGATTTAATTGAAAGTATATCTACTAAATACTTGAAACTATAAATAATATAAATAATAATGTTGGAAACCGGGGTTGGCGAAACCACGGTACAACAAAGGTACTTCTGTGTCAACTATTTATTTCAATTCAGACGGTGGCTAACGCACTTCCCGAACCGTATTTTCTGGCTATATTTATATGAGGAAAATGAGAAGAGAGGGTGTGGAAGGGTCTGAGAAAGGAACGGACGAAGGTTGTAAGTGACTAATTGTAGAAGGAAACAAAAAAATAAGGTTGTTACAAAATGAAATTTTCGACAGCTGTAGTGTAGCAGTCAAAGTGTCAAAGAAAAAATAGAAACGAACTAGGAAATGATTGTTTTAATAGATTATACAATATTTTTAGTACAGCTTCTTTCGTAGTACACGAAGTTCACATAAAACAAATACTGATTTGTATTTAACATCGTTTAATGGTATAATGATTCATTTATTTAAAAAAAAAACCCCTATTGTGAATCTATTGTTTTCGAAATTTCGTGAAATAATTTACACTTTACTGAAAGTGTATTTAAATAGTTAAATATAGTTTAAATATAGTTAAATTGTTGTGGCAATAATGATTTCAATGAAAAATATCCCTTTAGTGTTTGATCAAGTTAATATAGAGTTTAGAGCAAAAAAATAGTAATGATAATGAATTACTTAGAGAACCTGGTTGTATATCCTTGACTTTTAAAAGTTTTGAATTTAATCTTAAAATAAAGTATAAAATGATTTTCTATAAATTTTCTATCATTTGATGCAATTTTATCATCATACCAATTGAGAGCAGTTTTATGAGAAAGGCAATTACCTGAACGGGTACGTCGAAGGTGGATAGCATGGAGAGGTTTATAGGACTGTAAAGTGATTAAAATCTGTTTTATGATATTTGTATATCAACACGTTTTCTGCCGTTGATGCTTTACAATTTACAACGTACTTCAAGATTAAATTGAAAATAGTTTGTTTATTTCCGTTCGTGCCATTTTTTAAATTTTCCTGAGAACTTGTTCGCTTCAGAAAAATATTTAAAATTGCATCGATCATGTATCACATCTTACGATACATTTAATGGATACGCAAATTCATTATTGGAAGAAGAAGTGGTGAAAGAAATCGAGCTCTTTTATTTTATGTGAAAAAAGAAAGGAAATTATAATACAGTAGTTTACTATGTATTCTTCTTGTTATTTGCTTGGCACGACTATTTGACAATAGATGCAGCGAATGTGTGCAAAAATTTAACGGCCAGCTAAAGGGTTAAGAGCAACGTTAATTAATCTGCGTTGGCAGCAAAGTATTCTAGATGTTGCCAAGCAGTCAGAATGATCTGGGAACAGAATTATACATTAGATCAAGTACCGTGTTGCGTTGAGCAATGGGATGCCTGTCAACAATATATTACTCTGCGTTTCGCGCTATTTGCTAGAATGCGAGACAGAGACCTGTTCTCTTGAAACACATCATTCTAAATTCTAAATTAACGAAATTCGCGCAATTTGGCCTTTGAGAAAAGTGTAAGATGACAGTGAATCTTTATATTACAATTGTATTACAAATAATACAATATTTTATTTGACGAATATATTATATTTTTCAATTATCTTTAACCCTTTAGCTACTAAAGGCGTAAATTATATACACCCCCTACTCCGCTTTTTTAAATAAATCTTTGACATAGAATAAATTGGTTTATCGTGTTATATGGAATAATTATTATATTAAAAATTATGATAACACTAAGCTTAAAAGGTTTCAACATTGTAACTTAATGAAGTGGATGAAGTTATGTCAAATTTAATGAAAAAAAAAAAAAAATTATAAGTCATATATTATAAGTATCGTTTCTAATTGATATTTAAGCTAAAGTTATTAATTAACAAATTCGTGTATTCGATATGTGTGCATCTCTCATCCCAAAAAATACATTTTTTTCTCAACTTTTTTTTTCACAATTCACAACCAACGATAGTACCAATAAAAAATAAAATTACTCCCATACTTTTGATCGAGATAATTTATTTTTGGAGAATATGATTCGAAAGAGCTTAATTCAAGGAATAAACTCCCGAATATAAATTCCGTTACGTCTGTAGAAAAAAATAAAAAGAATGGCCGGCATTTCGGGACGTTTCGTGACCCGTTTCAGAATATCGATACAGATTTTATGTTGCACGATTTAACGCAATCGATATAAAAATGAAAAAATCAGTCGAACATTACATATAATCGAACAAGATTCCCAGCTGTCGCAGGCCCTTTGATCCGTGCCGAAAGGAGGGCCAGTTCTTGTCATTCGGAACATGATGATCGCGTTTATTACTTTGTTTACCTGAGCACCAGTCTTCGCGCCGATCGAATCTCGATTAAATTATCCAACAAATTCTAACCCTCCCATTTTTTAATCCCCCTTAGGAATTTTCTATAAGAGAATTGCGAAAACAGCCTGTACCCGACAGCTTGCTTTTAAAACCTTTAATTTTGAAGAACTCGATATTTTTCATATTCAAATCAATTTTATATCAGAAATGTTATATGCAAAAATCATGGAATCACACATTATTTATATCAAATATTATTTCCTTACTCCAGAACTATAAAAAGTATTTAAGAGACTTGTTTCAGGCGACTTCTTTTTTACAATTGTATTTTCGACATGTTAAACATGTGTGTTTCCGTGATCTATCCAACGCAACGGTGTAGAGCTCTTCAGGTAATTTTTTAACACCCTGTATGTTTGAGTCCAAATAGACTTAACCATTGTATTAAATGTGAAGCAAAGTTATTATTGGATTCTTTATCACAATCGGAACACAAAACTCTCGTCAAGAAAGGAAAAGCAAACATCTTATGATTGTTACAAAACAAAATTATAATATACAGGGTGTTCGACAACAGGTGGGCATAATTTCAGGTGGTGGTAGCTGGGGTGAGTCTGAACCGATTTTATCTTTGCCAAAATGCTCGTTAAGGCTTCATTTTTGAATTATTAACGAAAAACACTGACCGATCAGAGCGCGCGTAGAGTGCGCGCGAAGTCGTGATAGGGGAACTTCGAGCCAGGACGTCGGACTAGAATGAATCACGGCTAAGCATGCACTATTCGCGCGCTCTGATTGGCCGGGGTTTTTCATTAATAATTCAAAAATGAAGCTTTAACGAGCATTTTGGCAAAGGAAAAAGCGGCTCAGAATCACTCCAGCTATAGTCCAGTCGAATTAGCATCAAAGTACCTCGAAATACTACCACCACCTGAAATTATGCCCACCTGTTGTCGAACACCCTGTATGTTGCACGTTGTTGTTCGAGGAATAGGGGTGATCGCGGATGTAAATAGTTCGACGAGAGGAGATCTAACCGTGCGTAATACATAATCTTGAAGTGCACGATAAAGCTGTCGATGGCCAAAGATGGTGCCAATTATGGTTGGAAAGATGACGATTAAGAGGAAGGAAATGTCTTCCAATTTCTCTGGCTGCTGAAAATTTCACGATCGGTAAATTGACCGGTATGTGCCACTAACATCGAAACCATGTAATGAAAAGTTATATAGACGGTTGGGCAAGTGGAATAGTGTTTGAAATTGTATAGTTTCAGGAGGAGAAATAAGAAGGGAAAAATGATCCAAGTATCTCGTTAGTCGATGTTTTCATGGTATAGCGACGGAAGGTTTATTTTAAACAAGTACTCTTTTTATTGCATTTTATTTTCCCAAGTATCATCCATGCCTCGTTCAGAGCTGCATACTTTTTCTCGGGGGGGGGGGGGATACGAAAAACAATGTATAAAAACCATTTACAAATGTTCTTTCAAAAATGTTTAAACAAAATATTGTATCTTAAAAAGTTGTTCGAGTTTGTGCTAGTGCATCTAGAATTTGTGTTGATTACATATTTTCTACTTTAAATAGGAAAAATAAAAATAAAAGACGTAGTTTAGTATTATAAATTTTTCAGATTCAAATATTCCGTAAATCAATTTGACGATGTTGCTGCATTTCGATATTATATGAAAATAATATTTCGACAGATTGGGTGGCTATTCTGAACCTATTCTACTAAAAAATTTCATTGGAGTAATTCTGTTTTGGAATGATTATTCTTCTAAAATGTAAATTGTAATTTTCACAAAATTTTATCGGTATTATAAAATTTACGGATTGTCTTCTTTTTCTTTAACACTATTTTGAGATTATTTCCTATGTAAATCAGATTTACATAAAAATGTACAAAACTTTCGTCATTGGCACCAAACACTAGTAACCAATATAATACATTATTTCGGTTATTAGCATGCCTCTTCGATATAATTACCGACATTTTCTAGATATGAATAAAACGTAAAAAGACAAAAATAGATTCAGTTTAAGTTAAATGTTATTATCGAGTGGAAATGAAAGAAGTGCCAATAACCTGGATCAATGATGCCACGCCATTTTGGTACCAGAAGGAAATAAGAAAGAGTTTGGAGAAGATTGAATAGTGTAACTATATGGACAAATGAACGCTTGTAACGGAAGCAGATGTCGCTTCAAATAAGAAGTATCAAGTTTTCATTAAAGATGGTCGTCGGTCAAGCGGCTGCTAGAGTGAGATAACTGGCAACGTAAATGATAACAGTCGGGCTGGTGAGGCTAGAATCGAAGGGAGTAAGTATATAATTTAGTCGAGAATTGACAACGTTTATAGCGTACTTGCTTAACCACTATCTACGACTAGTTATTTTCAGCAAGACGAGCTTGCAATACGTAGCATAAAAACATGAAGCATCACGTGTACGTATGTAGACACATATCGGAGCGATTGGTCACGATCGTAGTGATAGATACTTGTGGCAGATAATCAGAGTTAATTCATTTTTTTTTTTTTGCCTTGATAACGATCGAAAAATTAAAAAAGATTTTGCTATAAAACCCATAATTTTCTACTTTATGTTCGTAGTGTGCTATAGTTGTAAGTCATGTCTAGGGGAGACGTAAAATTCCCTATGGCTGGCGATGTGATCTATAACCTAATAATGAATTGAATTCATCGATATTCTTTATAACTATATTTAATTTAAGAAATTAGTCAAAAACAAGAGGCCGAAGTACAATTCTTGATTAGTCAAAATAATTCCTGATTAACTAAATTTTAAATTATAACTGAATAGAAATGTGACCTTAGACATCTGCTTTTCAGCGAAGAATTTAGATGATGAAATTATACTTTTAGGTTATGAATTTCAGAAGAGGATCATACAAGTTATTGGCGGTGTACAATTGAATTCACGCCAACAATTAGCCCTTTCGCGACGGCGCGGCGCACCTATACCATTCTTCGCTATTTTTCGCAACAGAGCGACTGACCATACTCCGCCACTTTTCGCGACGGCGCGACTGACCATACTTTGTCATCGTTCGTGGACCAAAAAGTGGCTGCCGTATATAGACGGCGTCAGCCGCTGTGATGCACCAAGTGACTGCCGTGTATATACGGCACCCGTCGCGAAAGGGTTAAGAGAACTTCGTTCAAAGGAAGTAAATATCTTGCGAAAGCGATAAGTACGCGCGACACTGCTGAACGGTTCTGATCTGTCCTAAAGAAATTTCGGTAAGGATATACGATATACAGGGTGTCTCGTTATAATCTTTCCACGCAATTATCTCGCAAAATATTCATTATTCGAACAAAAATGTTTAAACGAAACATGCTCTATCTTAATGGAAACTTTTTTTAACGGAAACGTAGTTTTTTTTTCCACGCTAGACACATAGCTTACCTCAAGACGAATCCATTGATCTACACTATGTTGACCTTGAAATGTCATTGGCTTGAAGTTTTCTTCTTCGCTGCACGTCCAGCAAATGTTTCTTATCTTCTAAATTCAAAATTACGACCTTGAACATTTATGCATCACCTGATTCTATCCCTAAATAACAGTTCATCTTGTTCTAAAGTTTACCTAGCAATTTGCCTGCAAGCATTTATTATTCGAGCCTTCATATTTTCGGCTGTTGTTGGCTGTTTCACATAAACTTTATCTTTTATGTAACCCCACAAGTAAAAATCCAAAGGTGTTAAATCTGACGAACTTGGTGGAAAAGGTATCGGACTTCCTCTACCTATCCACCGTCTAGGAAACATTTCATTTAAAGTTTGTCGAACGCGGCGATCGTAATGAGTTGGATCACCGTTATTCTGGAACCACGTCCGCACTCTGGTGGCCACTGGAATGTCTTCTAAAAGGATTTGCAACTCATTACGAAGAAAATTATCAAGCGAAGAAGAAAACTTCAAGCCATTGAAATGACCTTGAATGACATTTCAAGGTCAACATAATGTAGTTCAATGGATTCGTCTTGAGGTAAGCTATGTGTCTAGCGTGAAAAAAAAACTATGTTTCCATTTAAAAGAACAAAGGTTACCTTCAAATCTCGGAGGCGCCTCCACCCAGAAAAAAGACAGTGTACACCATTGATAGTGTCCCTCTTCAGATAGAGCATGTTTCGTTTAAACATTGTTTCCGAATAATGAATATTTTGCGAGATAATCGCGTGGAAAGATTATAACGAGACACCCTGTATATCGTATGTTCTAATTCTCGCAGGGGAGGATGACTTTAGCCCTTAACACGTTGACTGCCACAGTGAAAACGGACGTATGTAGTCAGACACGTTGAAATCCTGATTATTAAGAATATAATCAACTAATTTTCAAATTTAACCTTTCAAATCGATAGCTAGCATTATTAGCTTAATGTTAACGCTATCCGTGGTTTATTTTATCATTTCTGTTGGTAATTATTTGATTGTAAAAAATTTCGGGTGCCCGTCACCGGTGACCCCCGTGGCAGTCAACGTGTTAAATGACTAAGTAGTGGAGATGAATAATGTGTTTTCGACTTTATAGTGTATATCGCTATCGTGATTCAATGTACATATTTGGTAGGTTATTGAACATTAAACGACACTATCATTATTTAGGAACACACGACTCGATTTAAGCGGTTGGTTATCCGACATGAGAAAATTCAAATCATGGAGTCTTGAAAAATGTACAATAACGCTGTGCTGGTGGATTGTCAGAGTCAAAGTGCAACGTTTTTGTTAAAGTAGCACGCGTCGCTGCTAGAAGCGGATGAATTAATTACTTGTTGATCATTGTGTCACGTTCGACTTTGTATTTCATAATTTTATGTCAAGTTAATCTACGATTGAAAGAACAAGAATCAACCCTCACCGTGTGTATTCGATAACATTGAAATGCATCAATCGTTGTTACTACGAAACATAAAATTTATAGTCTTTAAACAGATTTCTGCCATAACTTACAAACAAGGAAATATAAAGCCTTTAGTTACCGTTCACAATTCGTTTCTTTCATTCGGTAAAATTTGTCGTCGACAAACTGATCAATTTTAACATGTAAAAATGAACCTGCCAGTAAAAGAATATGATGATCAATTGAAACAACCTGATGGTTACAGTTGACTAGTATCAATATGTAAAACGAGCTTGTGGCTTCTTATCGCAGTGTCTTGATACCTTGACATATTTCAAACACTAATCAGAATACAATGAATGTAATTACTTTCTTGTAGCTCTTGTATCATGTCAAATCTACAGAAAGATATCAGCGCTTAGATCTCGTTATCAAATAGCACGATACGCGCTGTTTCAAACGTCTTTTCAGTCTGGAAAATTCCAGTATTCAATCGTTTTTATACACTGTAATATCAGGGATTACAATCTATCTAGCTACAAGTTTCTGAACTGATGCGAACCGGTTTCGTTCTCATCGCTTCCAACATCATTCGTCTGGAACGAATTTACAGCGTGTTAACAAATAATTGTTTCTGGCTTGGAGTTATAACTATTCACATAATGTTGGATGAACGTTGCAGAAACAATTACTTAATTAGAAATTTGTATAACAGGTACTTGAGTTGATGAATAATAGAAATAACAAGATATTAAAAAATGGTAGATAAGATTTGTTAAAAAAAAAAAAAAAAAAAAAAAACTATTACCTAATGATATTTTTAACAACTTTGGCGTGGTAGTCAACGTATGTATTATGTCAACAAAATTGTAAGTTTGTCAACATTTTGCTAAAATTCGATAATTCATTCCAAGAGTACAGTTCACTTAGAGCAAAATAAGAATCCAAATATACCTTTTTCTTTTGATTACAATTGCATCTTTTGTTACCTCACTTTTCAACTTAACACGTTGGCTGCCACGGGGATCACCGGTGACCGGCACTCGAAATTTTTTACAATCAAATAATTACCAACAGAAATGATAAAATAAAACACGGATAGCGTTAACATTAAGCTAATAATGCTAGCTATCGAATTGAAAAGTTAAATTTGAAAATTAATTGATTGTATTGTTAATAATTAGGATTTTAGCGTGTCTGACTACCCACGTCCGTTTTCACTGTGGCAGTCAACGTGTTAAAATATCTCACGAACTATTGATATTTCACCTTAATATTTTTTTACCCGAAATACTTTAAAGCATCATGCTATCGAACTGCACGCATAAATTTGGAAATTACTCTAAAGTCGTCATTACTACGGATGTCCGTTTTTATCGCAGCAGACAACCCATTAATACGCTGGCTGCCACGGTGGTCACCGGTGACCGGCACCAGAAATTTTGTACAACCAAATAATTAACATAAGAAGTGATGAAATAAACGGCAGATAACGTTAATATTAAGCTGATAATGTTATCTATCGAATTGAAAGGTTAAATTTGAAAATTAATTGATTGTACTCTTAATAATTAGAATTTCAGCGTGTCTGACTACATACGTCCATTTTCACTGTGGCAGTCAACGTGTTAATAAAGGCGTCAAATGATAAAATACAATGGGCAGCAAACCAGACCGCCCTTATATGGACAACGTTTTATAACTTTCTTTCATCTCTATTAGTGGCCCGATGGAAAACTGATTTCTTATAAAGTGTATATAACATTTTTCTTCCTGTTTCTCTCGCAACTTTTACAACTTTTCTGGATAACATATTGCGTTCTATAACGTAGACTCAACTTTTCACATTTTTCATAACGTATGACCATTATTTTTTAAGCACACTGTACGTGTCGAATACGTTCCACGAGCAGCCACGCTTTTCCATGTGTTCTCACGCGCACACACAGAAGCGGGCAAGCACGTGAGCCGTTGGACGTTGCACACGGAATATGCGATTTAGTTTTCCTTGACATTAGCCGCTACAATGTACGTAACAGCCGCTTATCGCGAATGTATTCGCGGTCGCATGCGACCGTGTTGCGAACACGGTGCAATCGAGTGCAAGGTTCGATCGTTCCGTCAGATTTACGACTTGGGACGTTTTTCCTGATTCGCTTATCGACGTTCACACTATCGGTTAAAAGTACGGAATCATTTATCGGCGAAGACGCAGAGTGCAAGTTTTTAATGATGGCGAAAAAGCCAATGGTTGATGTTGCTTCGATTATTGGCACTTCTATTATTTTTATTCGATGATAAAATCTAAATTACATTACACCTTTTTATTCATACCTAGAAAATGTTGATAACTGTTAAAAAAAAAAAGAATGCCAATAATCAATTACTACTAAATCTGATTTTTATAGAAAACAGTTTAAAAATACAGAGCGTTTCCAAAAATATGTATATAGTCTAAATAATTATAAATTGAATACTTGTTAGTGTACATACATCAGAATTGTTAAATCCAAAAATAGACAAGTATAGAATATGTTTTTAGATTTTTACAAGAGTTCGGTTTAATGAGTATTCTGTATTGCTGATGATATGCGACAATAGAATTACAAATATTATGTGTTATTACCTTTAGGCACATTCTGTTTCAATAGTTTTTTATAATTATTCATTGTTGGTTTTATCTTCAAGAAGAAAATTCAAAGGTGTGAAGTCTGAGAAACGTGATGTGAAACTCCTTTCCTATTTATTTTTGCAGTTTATTTGTATTATCACCCGTATACATACATATATTGTATCTTATACAGAGTGGAAAAAACAGAGCTTAGAATTTTTAAGACAGATAATACTCGTTGACAAATTAATATTTATAACAGGCTAAAGAATATGTAATTCTTTGACACGAAGTTGTCTAATTTATGTAAGAATAGTAGAAGGATGTGCAGAAAATCTTCTGTAATCATGAAAAGAATAAGTGGCAAGATAATTAGTTGATTCTACTCATCAGAATAGTTCCCGAATTAAGCCACCTGCGTTAACCCCTTGCACTATCATTTTCCCGACAGGTGTGTCAGTCAAAGGTAAATATTTATTGCCCCAGCGTTAAAAGAAATCAAGGAAATTGAAATATTACGTATACTTCAGACTTGACTAGCATTAACTGTGTAAAAACTTAAAATTCAAGTAATCAAAGTTTGAACGATAGAAGTCACATCTGAACTGTGAGGTGCGTCACGAGTGTTAACCGAAACAAAAAATTGCTTTTACTTTTTAAAATACTAATTGTTGGACCTAAAATTTAATTACTATTAAAATTTCTACTACCTTTGCTTATCAATATTTATATTTATTAATATTTCAGAAGAAAACTTCTTTTGTCAGCTTAAGTTGTGTTATTCCAATTCAAATTTGCAATTATCTATAATTTATAAGCATTTATACTATCGATGCTTGGCAAACGAAAAGGGGATACTATCGGCCAACTTTTCTGTGTGTTCGAAAATGCGAAATTCGAAATATGTTTCGAAATTATTGGATGCGATATGCAAAGCGAGTTCAATGTGAAGTTACAACGAACACGGCCATTATCAGGATAAAAGTTTTGCAGTTACTTTGCAGTTTAATGTTGATAATGTTTCACGTTACGTACACTAATGTGATACTCTGTGTTTTTGTTCGGTCACGTGTTATCGTCGTATGTTCTTATCAGTGGTGTGCGAAAGTATAAATCTATCCGATAATTTTTTGAATATAATGTGCAGCGTGTAACGAATTTCATGCAAAAAATGCAAGTTTATTATCAAATAATGCACCATTGGTCGATCATTTACCATTTGCTTATAATATTAAGAAGGCATTCTTTATACATATGTGTTCGTGTCGTAATTTCCTAAATTTGGTTGTGAAAAATGTGGAAATTTTTACAATTAAAGGTATCCCAAGTTAGAGATAATTATTCAGTTCTTTTTTATACTAATTTATTCCATAAACTGTCCAAACTAAACTGACATAATTGATTAAAGAATTATAAGCATTCGAATATGTTTAAATAACGATCAAAGTGAGTAAAATATTCGAAAGGCACCAATTTATACAGATATTTTTTCAAAAACTGAAATTCTAATACTTTTTTTTTAGACTCTTCTGACACTATGATTACTTGTTAATTTTGATATACCGGAATATAACCGAAAGTTATTCAGTGTATAGTGTATTCAATGAAATTTATTTAATCAAAGTATATTTAAATTAACATCCCCTTGCGCTATCTTCGGTTATCAGAAAACTGAAAAATATCGAAAATACGAAGTGGTTCTAATGTAATAGCTAGTAGCTATATTAACAATTAACGAACAATGAGTATTGGATGTAGAAATTTACTGGTAACATGTTTCGGTCGTGATATTCTTTATAAAAATGGGAAATAAATTACTCTAATCGTATCCCATCAAATTGTTAACGATATATGTTTCCAGGATGAAGTGATCGCTTCGGCGTGCAGGCAATCGATTTTTATCAAGCTATTGTGAAGTTCTCTTTCGATTATCGTACAGAATCCACTTTTTATCGTAGTAATGCGATAAAAAAAGTAGATCTCGATTACATCAGATTAACAACGAAGAGCGCACATTCAGTTACTGGAGATCATTATTGTCGGACAATTTGCGCGGCAATCATTTATCTAACTTTTTGATCTTACCAATTGCAGAAAAATGACGCAAAACTGTTGAATAATTAATCATTCTGACTGCAAGATCCATGAATGTTTGACGTGAATTATTTTCCATATGCGGCTCATTTTTTGAACAGAAGTCATCGGAACGGTATTTTATAAACCAACACTGTACTATCCTTTTATTCAGTGTTTTGCCCAAATGCTTTGTTCTTGCAACATTATTATCAAGTTTGTATTCACATAGAAATGGCACCTATATCGGCGAAAATCATACTTATAATAAGGTTATTTAATTACAATTGTCAAGACTAATAGTAGGACTAGATATTTCATATAATACCGTAATAATAATATTATACAATTGATTTAAATTAATTTGTCTAATAAAGTAATTACTGCTTTTAAAAACCAATTTAGTAACATTTTAGGCGTAACTTCAACCGTAGCATATTTAAATAAGTCAGATAACTGAATTTTAAATTTAAGAAATAATTATCTATAGTGAAAAAATGCTAATTTACCAACAGATTGTGATACGAATGATTATTTCTTTTTTGATGAAATACATCCAACACGAAAAGTTCATGAATTGGTAACAAAACATTATTATGAAATTACAAGCAATTGGTATTAAAATATTATTAAAGAATCGAATTTTTAATAAAACCAAATATCATTTTATCAATAATTATAGTATAAAAAATATAGAAAAGAAAACAAGACAGTATGCATAAAATTGTAGCATTATTAAGTGTATGTATAATTACATTTGGTCTTATTTGTACAATTTATAAATAAGTATATTTTATTGGCTGTTATCACACAATAAAATATTTTTAAAATTAATATTATGCTTTAAACCAGGGGTGGCCAACCCGCGGCCCGCCTTGAGCATTTTTCCGGCCCGCGAGATTCATCACACCTTTACAAAATATATTTATTTTATAATGACCAAAGTAGTGAAAACCAATGTATTAATAAAAAATACATTATTTTTTCATCCATACATTCAAAAATTAACTGTCGAAATTATGAGAAAAAGTTAACTTTGATTTTAAAACAATATTCTTGCGAATATATGACAGATATTGCCTGTTTTATTTATGAGTTTACAGTTACGTTTCAATTTTTCACTCCAAAAAAATGTCTATAGTCTAACTAATTGTAAGTCTAATATGAGGATATGTAAAGTGGCCCGCCAAATCATTTGGGTTGGCCACCCCTGCTTTAAACTGTTTAATTGTAGAAATATTTTCTATACTAACTTGATAATCAATTAATCACTTTTTGCTTAAAGTGTAAGTAAGGTACATTCATTTTTCACTGTGTACACTTGTTTTGAGACAGCTTCTAGACTGCTTTTTTTTCTCTTGCTATTCACCTTGAATTGAGTTTCCTTCTGGAATGCAACACGATTCCCATAATATAATGTATAATCGTGCATGTCTGAAGTGCAGTTTACATGATAGAAGGAGATTAACCGAAGATAAAACGTCCCGGCTTAATTTCCCTTACCATCAATTGTCACAATGTAACGAGCACGGTTTATCGCTGTATTCTATTAATTAGAATAATTAAGATTGCTATTAATTACTGCTACCAGAAACACATTGCACGCTCACCGACAACGCGTTAACGAAACGTATACATGCGTTGTTATTTAAAATGCAATATTGCACTATCTGTACGTATTATCATTAAGGGGGTAGACTCCTTCGAGGCCTTCTCCGAATCGATCGAAAAGATATTAAATATTTTCTATTTTTAGATTCTTTTGTGTTGGAATTAAAAAAGAGATTGCCAATAGCACGTTTATTTAATTTGATTATATACCAAGATAAGTAAGAAAGTTATTATATTCAACATTTTTTAATTTGTATCGATAACTAAAAGCTAAATTGAATTGCTGTAATTAAACGATATACTGAATGAACTTTCTAACGTGATCACCTTAATTATCTTTATTAATTTATTAAAACCAGTATGCATAGGTCCTTGCTATTGGATTTTATTAGAGAAAAAGCTTTTTTATATCATTTCTCATTACGTTAGATTTTTTATTCGTTAAGCGATGTGAACTATTATAAAACGGTTAGCCTCAAAATCTTTGGGAAAGTAATCGTTTAACTACATTTAGAGTTTAGGTGATTACATTTACTTTAATGTAATAAATAA
This sequence comes from Stelis phaeoptera, assembly GCA_943735885.1. Lineage (NCBI taxonomy): Eukaryota > Metazoa > Arthropoda > Insecta > Hymenoptera > Megachilidae > Stelis > Stelis phaeoptera. Next base: position 2,372,973 of record OX030939.1, on the reverse strand, counting down.
AATAGTTTGAAGTATTGTAGTTTTTAAAACTGTTTTAAGCAGAGGTTTTATTTCGAATTATGAATTTCAAGAAAATCCAGATGGTGTTTTAGCTATAATTCATTGTACCTATGGTCTCCCTACCGTTCTTTGCGTGCAGACGCGAAAGATTTCAGATCTCTTCTATGTAATCATTACTAATTACACGTTTTCTGACCAATTACATCACTTATTAAATCGTACGAAGAAAACGTCCGGTTTCTATTATTTTTAAAACTTTGATACATACTGTGGTCCGTATTTTCCCCTAATAAGTGGACTCGCGCATGTTATGGGCAACAAGTATTGTATTAAGTATTACATACTACAGGAGCCTGTTAGATTTTGTGATTGATTTTTTCCAGATTTTTCTCTTTTTGATTTTGAATGAAACATTGCCGTCTCTTCCATTTTTTTATAATACAGCTGTTAGAAATTGTCGAATAATTTAGTTAATTAGATCATTGCTGTTTTTTCTTTTTGTATTTATGATTCATTTATTAGTCTTCTTAATTTGAGAGATTATTAGATGCAATTAAATTTATTAAAGGATCCCGCACACATCAACCCTTGTAAAATCGGTCTCAGTCAAATTCCATGTAATTTATATATTATATATGTTAATAGTCTAGATTTAGATGGTATTGATTTCAAATCTAGGAGCATAAAGACTTACGATCAATGGTATACAAGATACGACTGTTTAATCCTTTCAATACGGCGAAAATCCCCATTGCCGGGATCAGTTATTTCTTCTCCAAGCGATTATTAGATAAAATAATTTTTATGCCTAAAGGGTTGAAGATCTTGGAGACGCATAAACGTCCCCATAACAGCGCACCATCAACAACAATGATTTAACATTTTTCTGCAAGTAGTGGCAGTACTTAGGCATTAGTAAAACCATCTCAATTTTTTCGAATTGACTGTATTAACAGGTATATAGGGTAATATCGGTCTCATAACCCGGCCATAATAACAATAGCGAACCGAATTACGGCTCATCTACCTGTTACGGTGCGTAGCGGCTGTTTATAATATTTTATTGCGACGTTAATAGGAAAAACACTATCCTGAAATTTAGATATTTTATAGAGAAAACTTCAAGGAATCCGAAAATAATTTTTTCAGATTTTTAAAAACGCGACCTTGAAGTGATTTTTGCAAAAAAAGAATTTGTTTATAATTTTCAATACTGTAAAAGTAATTTTTCAATTCAATAAAAATATATTCTAAAAGAGTGATCCTTCCCTAATAAAATAAAAAAAAAGTAGGTCAATATCATAAATAGTTCCCGAGATAAAAATTCAAACGTACAACCCATTTTCACGAAAATGGGCAAAAATCACGAAATTTAAAGGCTTATATTTCTCAAACGGTTTCGAAACGAGCAAAATGATGACTTAAATCCCCCCTAATTTCACGTGAACTACAATATATTTCAATTAGAACAAAATCCGAGACATCGACCTAAAAAAGTGATCGATTTGGCGTGGAATTACCCTGCTATATTTAGAAAAAAGAAGCGAATAATACTTTTAGGTCAGGCATGGGCACGTGAACGGTCTGGGAGCCGGAGTTTTGTCGCATTTATTAGGGAACGATAGTTTATACTACTTAATCTGCTCTTTAGGTAGTAGGGTGAGCCCCGGGAAGAGGCCGAGCATTTGAGATGGTTGAATACCAACAACATATGATTAGAATAGGATATGAGCTCCCTCTCATGCTCTGTTACGCGAGAATCTTGATTAGGATAAAGATTTACTGTATATGCTAGTATATGTTTTATTCTTTATTTATTTATTTAATTTCTCTATTTTATTTATTTTCAGTTTGAAAGTAAGTGTGTGTAAAATGTCGCTAGTTCTAGTGTTAAGGAGTTATGGTAGTCACGCTACTTTTTAGTAGTATTATACAGGGTGTCCCGTAACTAGTATAACATCGGGAAATGGAGGGCATTTTCTTTGCAGAAATGTCGGATGGGACTTCGTTTTTGGATTATTAAGAAAAAACACAGACCAATCATAACGCACGCTCAGCTGTGTGGGTAAAGCAGGAAGCGTTAAGCAAAAATAATATCCAGAATAAGGAAAATAACCTAATTATTCGATATCCTGATAGAACGAATTAGTCGAAGTTGCGTAATATTTTTCGCTGTGTGAAATGACGAAAATTTTGAAGTCACCCAATATCCCGATAGCGGATCGAACGAATAAATCGAAGTTGTATAACATCTTTCGTTATTTGAAAACAAGAAAATTTTTAAAATTTTCAATGTTAAATGTTAAAAAGTGTGGACAGAATTGAAATTAAATTGTATAATTTCTGTAAATAAACCTTTCTTTTACAAATTAATTAAATTGGTGTAATTAGGTGACTTACTCTGGGTTACCTCTCCCATTGGTTCAAGGTATTTTATTTTACTAGAATTGCCTTCGTTTCTTTGCTCGCCGATACATTAAGCCGAACCTCAACAAACGGCCCTAATTAATCGATTGCTTCTTTATGACTTCATCCGTTGATCGCTAATGCATCCATTTCTTGGCTGCTAACGGAAAGCCCGTAACGATACGTGTTATCCACCTTCCGGCCTGGAACAATGCAGTATACGCCCAGAAATAATAATTGCTGCTACCGATACACGCATGGTTATCGTTAATAACAGATGCATCCATTGAATGTTAACTAGTTTCTGGTGTAGCATTACTTTCCGAATCTGCTTGTTTCTCAAGAATAAAAGATGTGCAAATGAAAAGGATTCGTTTAATGGTACATCTGTCTTAACACGTTGACTGCCACAGTGAAAACGGACGTAGGTAGTCAGACACGCTAAAATCCTAATTATTAACAATAGAATCAACTAATTTTCAAATTTAACTTTTCAAATCGATAGCTAGCATTATTAGCTTAATGTTAACGCTATCCGTGGTTTGTTTCGTCATTTCTTTTGTTAATTATTTGATTGCCAAACATTTCGGGTGCCGGTCACCGGTGACCCCCGTGGCAGCCAACGTGTTAACTCCCCGCTTGTGAAAGGCAACAAATGCCCGCAATAATATAATCAAACCTGTGCATAATTAAAAAATATGTATCATCAGACATCTAGAAAAATATGCAAAAAGAGCTTGAAAGTGGGCAAAACATGCAAATGCATATGAACTTATGCATTTGCATATAATTCGGTCTTTAGTTATTAATCTTTATTCTGTTCTGCTATCTGCCCCGCAAGATCTGAATTCTTTCTTTCTTAAACAACCTGTGCACGCCTTAGAAGGCGAGCGGGAAAGATTGACACGCACCGATGTTTTGAGATCTCAAAAATCAAAGCTTGCATCCTCTTCGTTAATAATACGCGGGAATCGTTACACAGATAAAACGTGATCGTGCGTTCTCAAGGTGACGTGTTCTCCTTCCCTCGTTTCAAACGTTTCAAGGAGAATTGGCACGTTCGCGGAGGGAAAATGAGCAAAACGAAGCGGGCGGAATGGAGAGGCGATGTGTCTGGGCGCAGGAGAAAGCTTAAACGCCCCCAAAGGAATAAAATGGTAAACGGGCCTTTGCACGCGGGAGACATAACAGCATGCAAGCCGATTTATATGCGTTCTTTAGCTCGTGTACGCGCTTTACGATATGTAAATCCATCGGTACTGGCATTGTGCGACCGTCGGTGCCTCGTCGTAAAAGCGATCGTTCAAGTCGTCTCGACTTTGAGAAACTTTCGAATAATATTACAAGTTTACGTTTTCGCCAACAAGTTTCGGTTTTCGCCCTTGTTGTGCTGGGTTACAATTTCGACGAATTTCAATAAGATTGCTTCGTCGGGCTTGTTATAAGCCATCGTCACCGATTTTATATTTGTTGCAGAACTCGGAAATAATAGACAATAATTTCAATTATTGTAGAAATTAATATTACCATATATTCGTATATAAAATTGATTTGTTGAAATGATGAATTAATTCTTTTGTTTACAAACAAAAGTGTATCAATGATCTTCGAAACAAGAAAAGGGAGATTTCGACATTATTCATTCCTATAATTCTGTAACTTCAGAAGTCAATAGCTCTTGAACGAAACGTTTGTGGGGATATTTCTAGAATAAAAATTTTTTGTTTTGAGGTCCTAAATTCATCTTTTAAGTTTGGCCATGTAACCCGAGAACACCCTGTACAATTAATAATTTAGAAGATATAATTTGGCAAGATCGATTTTGTGAGCATTTCATTCTGCACCGTTTAGTTTTATATTAATTGTAAGTATTCTAGTGGGTGCTGCGAACAAAATTTTCAGCTAGTGGAATTAACATCTATTCTACTGTTTGTACATATACGTACCATATAAAAATTTCATCTGGTTCATATGAATGCACCACATTAATTAATTAATTATTATTTTGGATTATAAAAATCATAAAATATTCTTTGGATATTCTAAAATAAGAGTCAACAATGTTTTTCATAAAATTATAACATACATATATGTAGTATAAAGAAAGAAACAAATGCACAGAAAGCGAACACGAAATGTGGAAATTGAACCTCAACTTCTGTTTAAGGTATCGAACACCCAAAGGATGCAATAAAAGTTAATTCTAGAAATATGTTAACACGTTGACTGCCACAGTGAAAACGGACGTGTGTAGTCAGACACTATAAAATCCTAATTATTAAGGGTGCAGTCGATTAATTTTTCAAATTTAACCTTTCAATTCGAGAGCTAGCATTATTAGCTTAATGTTAACGCTATCCGTGGTTTATTTAATCATTTCTTTTGGTAATTATTTGATTTTAAAAGATTTCGGGTGCCTGTCATCGGTGACCCTCGTGGCAGCCAACGTGTTAATATGTTCATTGTGTGGTAAAATTAAGTTAAATATTTTCTTTAAAACGAAACAAATGTCGCGCATATTGCAAGGTACATAGGGTCTGAATTGGGTTAATCTTTCGCAGAAATATGTTTAAAATACTCTTGTAACGATATTCGCCGCTTAAACAACAGTGGTGCGTGACGATAATCGGGTAAGCCCTATAAACAATAAAACGGGCACCCGAAGGATAGAAGAAAAGGAAAAGAAAGTTGTCGTTCGCCGATACATTATATTTAGACTCGTGTTGCTGTTCACGACGAATCGAGGAAATTACGTCATGTGATTGTTGGTGGTACCGGAAATTATGGCAATTACAGTACGCTATGGCGAACGCGATTGCAGCTGCGAATCCTATTTTCGAATTGCCACCACCATATTCTCACCCTCTTTTAATCGTACAGAAGCACGTGCACCGATGTATAATGAGAGCAATTTCTGAAACATTTATAACTTTTTTTTTTATTCTTAATTAATCATTCAATTGTGTACACTTTTGTCTTGTGTGCATTTATGATAAGAAGATTTGTAAACCTTTGTGGACGAAACATTTTCACGCTTGGCATAGTAAACGCACGGAATATTATTTATATAAAATACAATAAGCAATAATTCCTTTCTTCGAAAAACGTGTTAATAATCTCTATTGACCGCACTTATAGGTATAATTTTTGTCAAAAATATGGGACGTATGAATTTGAAAGTTACTATGACAATCCGATTTGAACGCATATACATGTACATCAATCGTCCGCAAAGGTTTAATGGAATATAAAAAAAGAACTCAAAATATTTTCATAGAGTAAATGTCTCGATTACTATCAGTGTTCTTATTACTGCCGCTTTATTTATTTTACTCCTGGAAGAAATAACGTATAAAGAATAGCGTATAAAAAGCAGTTCAATAGTAAATTAAAAATTTAATTTACGTGAAAATAAAGAAATACATGTATTGTACTTGTATGTACCTGGTATTTAAAAATTAATGTTGGAAAATGAAAATGAAATGCGTGATTACATAACTAGGAAGTGATGGAAAAATCACATTGGAGAAAGAAGCGACTGTAATCGGGTCTTACTGCCAATTATAGATAACGTTATCTACCTGGTCGTAATTAATAGGGCTGACAATTACTGGATAAAATAGTCTTACGAACAACATGATTTTTAGGTGACTTGTGATTACTTTCTGACTTTAATTACTATTATTCTACTATTTTTTTCAGCGAAAAATGTATTAAAATAATATTAGGTTGCTAAACAGTATGTAAAATGATCAAATGGTAACGTTACAATTTAAGGTGACAGTAATTGGAACATCTGCTCTATATGTTTGAAATATGAGCTGAATTGTGTATTTGTGACTAACCGTCTCTATCTCCACCAGTTCTTCTTGGTATATCCGAATTATTTGAACTTTACAACTCATTGTCTACTGGGTGGCATTCATGTGAGCCAACGTGTTAATCGCGCAAGGTAAAAGCTTCTTGTTAACAATGTCTTGAATTGCATCAGCTCGAAGCGAAAAAGTAAATAACCGGGTAGATAGTAGATGGCAATGTTATCAGAGCCCGAGCGTGTTGGAATTGCAATTCTAGCTAACGACACTTAATCGCCGGCTCTAGCAGCCGAACACGATAATTTTTCGACGCGATCTAAGTGATGAATTATCACGGTACGTAGCAAGTGTACGTTTCAATAATCAAATTACCGAACGATAACCACGGCACAAGACGGCAATCGGGTGCCCTCACGAAAACAGAATCAACCGACAGTCGTGCACGGGAAACCCTCGCCATTAAATATAATTTACGAGTCGGCCAGCGTTTTTACGTCCGGCTTTCGAGCATGCTGGGCTCATCTGCACGGCTCGATCTGCGAACAAATCATTCGGCATCGTCGAATAACCGAAAGAAGCAACCGAAATGACGATACACATACCTGCAACGGGAACAAATTTTTGTATTTACTGTTTCTTCGCTATGTTGAAATAACAATTTGAATTTTATTATTTTATATTTATGGTGATGTAACTTGTTCGTTATTCCTTTGATCCTTGCTTTGCGTGATGTGCAACTGATTTTGATTGGTTTAATTATGTATCAGGAATATTCCCTGTAAATTGATCATATTTTTGCACGCTTGTTCTTGGATTCTTGTAAAACTTCAAACGTGCACGAACTGAAATGTGATACTCTGTTTATCGATGACTTTTAAACTTTCCGAGTTACGAATAATGAAAATTTAGAAGCAACTATTTAGAAAATCATAATTCTATCAGTAGTAATACTACACATGACAGCAAAGCTACCTTGGAAATAACTCCTGCAGGGTTGGACGTTTCTTTTGTAACATATGAAGTGTCTTTTTAATATTTCACAAGTTTCATAATACTATATGTGTAGGATTGCCGAAGTTATAAATCAAATCTCATGGTGCTGAAATATTTAAATAGTGAAATTTTGAAAGCTCTTAGAAATATGGTAGAGCCTTTCTTATTCCAAGATTCATTATCCCAATTCCTTTATATCCGAACATATAATATCATTCAGTAACGAATGCCTTCGTTAGTAGTGCTTAGACACAATGCATCCTTTATTCAGTTGACTAAATTCTGATCATAACAGCTTACAATTAGTAATAACGTTCCACTAAAAGATTTGTAGATAGTGTAAGTGCAATAGAATTCGTAAAAACATATTTTGTTCCAACAGCCACAACCACGAGCAATTACAAACTATATACATGATATGGAAAAATATATAAAGTAGGCAGATTCCTTATATGTTGGTAACCGTAGAAAGACGTTAAATAATCCAAAAAATTGAAGCGTAGACGTTGCTATATTTTAATAGTTATAACAACGGAAAAATTGAACGAACTGATATATGTAATTACGTTGAAGAAATGATATAACGTAATATCTAAGAAGATATTGAATTCGTAAATATTTAAAGAAACTGTCGATTGAATAAAAAAATTTGTTTATTAGTTCGAATAATAGAGAGCTCCACTGTACCATGCAAATTAATGTCTTAAAAAGAAGCAAATAATTCAAATGGAAGAGAAAATTAACATCAGCGACATTTTCACTCGTAATTATACTTTTACACCTTTATTAAATTTCTTGATGCTTCTATAGTGTTGGCGATATTAAGAACACATATTCCGCTATTAATCGATGGCATATCCTGGCTTCTTCTTGGCGATAAATTTCATGCAACCCTTAATTACAATTACATTTATTGTAATGCTGTTCCGGCGAATATACTTTGCTGCGTGTTAATTCATTCGGGATACATCCCTTTATACAGCAATAATTATAGAGTGCTACAAATTACGATCTATAGATAACAGAATTGCCGATCGACATGTTTGACATGCAAATTCTGTTCAACATAAGGCCATCATAAAATAACATTTACCGTATATCATTTCAGTTTCATTATCGAGCATATTTTACGGTATTATGTAAAATAGAGTTTTAAAATTTCAGACGAATGTTAATATGCATCGATTAATCATTAAATAGAAACCCAAATATAAAAGATAGAATAATTACACCATAAAGTTTTCAGAATATGAAGGATACATGCAACATTGAGTATGTCGAGTGAATTTTCCTTTTAACTTACAGATACATAAAATGATAATGTAAACTATTCTTTTTTATAGCAATTATTTTTAATAATTATTTTTGTTACATTTATTTTTAAGGTAATTAACGACCAGATATTAATAATTAACTCTCAAACAGAAATTACGTCAATTTGATCCAAAATTAAGCCACAATTTCTTTTTCCTCTTACATTCATAATTCGAACTGAATCTTTTTTCGTATCTTAAATATGTATGAAACTGTATCAATTTTTTCAAAAAGAAACAGAGTTTGTACGATTTTACAGGCGGAAACTAACTATAGTAATTTTTTTGTATAAGTTTATGCCATAGGATTGAAAACAGAATAAGAAAAGATATTACTTAAAAGCTTAAATTAAATAATTAACACGTTGAGCATCGTGCAAGATTTATGACAACTATTTAAAATGCGTTAAACCCTTATATGCAGAACATTATTCATTGTCAGGTACCAGATTGTTTTAGCACTCCTCCAGCAGTGAATTAACTTAATTTATGATTAAAATAATTCAAGACTTTTGTAAAAATGAAAGAAAGTTGTATTTTATACTTCAAATAAATTTATGTAGTTACCTACTAAATTTCATTGAATTTGTATTGCAAATATTTTTATTTGTGAGTGGAAATACACTTTTAAGATTCAGGAACAGTTGACATTTAATATATTCTTCACTTACACGAATCAGTTTAAAACACAATAACGAATAAATGGAAGAAAACTTTTGTAAATATTTTTACAAATATACAGAAAAATGTTATGATATAAAAATCAGAGTTGGATCTAATATTAATAGCTTATCGCAAGATATAAATACAAGGGATATGAAGATTAATATAAATAGGTTTTCTTTTTTTCTTTGTAACCGTATTGTTTTGAACGGATTAATCGATTTGGTTCTTCCTCAGCTGTGAATATGAGTCACTGCAACGTTCATTATACCAGTAATGCCCAACTGGTAGCCCACGAGCTACTTTTCTGTAGGGGAACGTCCCCCAATATGCATACAGTACGCAACAGTTTAAGTACGCATATAGTATTTTAGGGCCTACGTAGGCCCTACGACGTGCAAATCGGTTGAGAGTGAGAAGACGGAGTATTTAGCAGTAAGGACTGTGCAGCGGCTAGGAGGAGCACTTAGGCATTAACCTTTTAGGTACGGGGCGCTCGTCCACAACTCTGTCTCCCTGGGACGGCGCCCCTGGCCGCGGATGGCACAAAAACCGTTCATGACGATTTTCACTACGACATTACGTGGGAATAGAATTTTGAATGAATAAATTATCTTTTTTTTTTATACATTGTCATGTAACGACATCCACGGAAAGCCACTATGGTGGCGTACAGTTCAAATTGATGGTATCCACGGAAGCCACTATAGTGGCGTACAGTACCTAGAAGGTTAATGAATTAAGCGATGGAAATAGGAAACCGTTTAACTGGTATCGTGCTGGTCGTTCTTGGCGAGGCGATGAATTGTCCAGAGCTGGTATATGAATGTATACACACTGTTGTGAAGACCACGCCTCGAAGGGTCGGCCATTTTGATGCACGAATGGATGAATTCCCATTGGCTATGACCCGCTTGAACTCAGGATGTTTTATTCTCAGAATCCCCCTTCAGAAACCCAGAATGGTATTCAATTAAGCAGTCAAACTTCCGATCACACCGGGAGCAGCTTGTGATCATTAGTTAGCTATAAAATAGCTGTAAAATGATGAATCTTCTTCTCATCTCATACCGATTTTCTGCTGGAAATTTGATCATCGTCTTTATAATTAGTTTAATGTGGTTAATAATTCTCTCGTTTCATTAACAGGGCCGATTCAGTAATTTGATTAACTTTAAACAAATTCTGTGAAAGATTTGAATTCATTATATAATTATATTTGAAACTATAAATAACCAAATCTGATACCTGGTTTTAGTTATTTCCAAATTAAACTAGTAAATAATTTCTTTTCTCCTTGACACGGTACATATTAGAATTGAGGTATCGATATTTCAGTTTCATTGAAATAAAAAGAAGTTTCCTTTTCAGTTGTACATCAAATTGAAGAGAATAAGAAATCAGTTAAGCCTTATCTCGGTTGGTTGACCTTAAAGAAATTAATATAATAAAATATGAATTTTTGTTTGCTTATTCGCAGCCAACAACGACATTCGAGCGATGCATTTCTGGAAAGCTGTCAGAATGGTTCAATCCAGTCGGACGTATTGCTGCACCGGATACACTGCACCCACGGGGGCACCTACTTACGAGGGGCAGGTTCCCTACATAGGAGTTCCACCACCCCCGAATGCTGTCCATCTTAGGCCACTTTTGCATCCTTTGAATGCTCACATACCGGCAACAAGAGTACCGTCCAGTCCTGATAGTCCTCCAGAACATTCTGCTACGTAGCCATGGTGAGTCTTGTTCACGTATCTTGCAAGAGTTAACCATTTTCGAATATTAATCCTCGAAGTTCTGGTAATAAGTGTACAGGGTGCAAAAAGTAATCGGAGTCGTTTTGATAATTCTTCGAAACTATTGATTTTCAAGGAAATTGATTGAAATGAATATTACAGAAAAATTTGTGTAATGCAGTAGTGACATGTTTTTGTACAACTCATGATTTTCTGTAGTTCACCTTAGAATCACCTTCAGCATTATTATAACATTTTGGGAATCTTCTTTGTTTTATTATTAACACGTTCGTCACCGCAACGGGCACCACGAATTAATTTTTATCAAATCATTAAAAGCAAAGAAAGGTTAATGCAAATATTATGTTATTAAAAATATTAAAGAAACGAAACGGTTATACCTATAATATGGTGGTCAACGTGTTAAACGATTTATTGGGTTTATAACTAAATTCGTGATTGTTATTATTATTATTATTATTATAAATGCTCCAACTTTGCTTAAAAAAAATCATAACATTACTACAAAAATGAGTAATGGTTATTAATTCAAATAGCTTTTGTTTTAATTAAAAAGTGTTGTTTATTGAATTTTTATAAATAATTCTACAGAAGAGCGAACTATAAACGTTGTGAATTTATTTACCAACTTAATAAATCAGATTTATTGAAGATAAGAACATTTCCTGGTGTGATTTTTGTTAAACTTAGAATTATAATGTCAATTCTATATGTGGAACTACATATGTATTTGTAATTAAATGTAGCGACAGGAAATATCTGGATATTCAATTACAAAGCTTGATAAATAAACGATTCATTAATTTTCTTGGATTAATTTAAACTTTTTAATTTAGACGAACGACTGATTATCATGAATTTATCACTTAAAGCGTTTTGTATACACGTGCTTGAAAATGTTGGTATATTTTCTTCTGTAATTTAATTTTATGATAATTATTCATAAAAAAAAAGTAAGACAGGTATAGAGCCGTTTAAGTATCGTTATGTAATTTTGTATAACAATCTTCGTGTTACCGATTTGTTACTGTCATTCGCTCACATATGTATTAACTGTTGGAAATTTTATGTGAGAACCTATAACGTTCCTGCTTCTTAATTTATAAGAGGATAAAACTTAGAAACGAATGAATGCGAATAAGAATCACAAGTAACATAGGAACGATAATTACCACGCTAGATTTCATTAAAATCGGATGATATGTTACCGTATGGATGATACAATTTGCATAGAATTACTATAAATTACGCTGTACTTATTTTATATAAAATTTCAATAACTGATGTATCTGAATCGTAAGAAACCAAATATTTCGGAAATTGTACAAAATAGATACATTCGACAAATTGTTATTAACTAAATGTTTAAATAAATTAAACTTCATACAGTATACAAAATGTGTGCATTTATTTTGCAATGATACTTTTCCAAGTTGCAATTTTCATGCAAATCGTTCACTTTTTAAAGGAATCTCACTTTTCTTTCCTTCTTCTGTTCTCAATAATTGTGTAAAGAATATCTATTTCATTCAGTTTTATTTGAAAAGTTAGAAATAATTTTAATAGATTTTCTTTCGAAAAATTTTCTTTCTTTAAACAAAAGTTTTTGAAGACAACTTATTTTTTAAAGCTTATTCGTACGTTTATTAAACAAAAGCTCATAAAAACTAAATAACGATTTATAAATAGATTTTTATATGATTTATTAAACATGTTCTATTATTTTAATTAATGTACTGTATTGTTTATATCGATTGTTGAAATTATTGATGCACTGTATTTTTCATTTAAATTTATCAAAGTGCTTTTGTTAAAATCTATACTAATTTTTATCCACATAAAAAATGGTTGTGGATACTAGCTTATTTATTAATTTATTTTTCACTTTATTTTCGATTTAAAGGTAATTGTGCATTGCATCCCGTAATTCTACTGTTAATAAAACAAAAAAATGTTTATAATATACATATGTATACATATTTTTAACTCGTTGCCTGCCATGTCAATCACTGACACCTGGAATTTTGCATAATTGAACAATTAGTCAAATATAAAGTTACACAAATTATGAATGAAATTGTGTATTAACACATTGCGGACGGGTCACGAGATATCTCGTTTTTAGCAAATTGTACGTTGCGGACGGGTCACGAGATTTCTTGTTTTTTTTTTTTTATGCTTTTTATTCAATCAGCAGCTTAAGCAATCAGTCACAAATATTTATGTTACGTTACCGAAATGTATTGTAGACTATAACTTAAACATGAACGGTGTCGATCTTGCAGATCAATATCTATCATATTACTCAATATTGAGAAAGACAATTAAACGACCAAAAAAGGTAGTATTATATCTTGTCAACTGCGGCCTGTTTAATGCATTTAAGATTTATAATTCGTCTAATAATGAAAAAATGAAATATAAAGATTTCCTACTTGCTGTGATGAAATTGTGGACGACGGAAGAAAAATCAACGGATACATTTATGGATGTAGAACAAAGTATTTCGAATACAACAAATCACCCACGTGTCGACCCACTATGTAGACTTTCTGGTAATATGAAACAGCATATACTTGAACCAATAACGAGTAAAGGCAAAAAGAAGTTTCCAACCAAACAATGTAAAGTTTGTTCGTGTAATGGAAAAAGGAGCGAAACAAGATACTGTTGTCAATTGTGCCAAACAGCATTGCATAAAGGAATCATACTCTAAAGCAATATTCAAATTTGTGTAATAAATAATAGTTTAAATGTAATAAAGGACACATCAGTGAATTATAAAATTAAAAGACTTATAATAATATAATACACTCTTTGTAAATCTTATGTTACATTGCTTCAACTTTTAAAACAGAAGATACAGTTTTATGCTCTCAAATTTGAAAATGACAAAAATATTTGTGGCTTAAAAATGTATGCAAAGGGAAATTATGTAAAAGATTGTATTTGCAAAAAGTAAACAATATTTTCGATAATTTCATTGATAATCGAATGTGCAGATCATATGTATACAATAATTATTAGCAAAATAGAAGGATTTTGTGAAAAGAAAAGGGAAAGTGAAATAAATCGGCGGCGAAATTCCTGGCAATAAATATAAAAAAACATGCCTAAATTTTACGCAGTAGGTAGCTCAGAAGATAGGGGAAAGTGCGTACATAATAACGCAATTTGTTGTAACGCGATATCTCAATTAGTTCCTGAGATATAGGGCTTCAAAGTTTGTATAGCGGCCGGCGCGTACGAGGGTAATCCCGAATGGGCCGTAGACTTTTTTCTAGGAAATTCGTACGGCGCATTTCCAGGAATAGTAAAGGGTTAGACGTAAACAATGACCACGTGACCGCTACGCTAGACACTCACTGTCTGGGTCCAAGCATGAGGCGGCAGCGAATTTCTACAAAAATTACGGTTGTCTTCACACGACGATATCTCAGGAACGGATAAAGATATCGATGTAAATCAAAAAGCTAATTAAAGCGGAAGGTTTCTACTTTCTTACGAATCTAACTTTATACCGAAATTCGAAACAGGACTTTTTTGGCGGGCCTTTGAACTTTTAGTAATTTTAATACGCGTTTCTTATGCAGTTTAACGTAGTTTCTGACTTTCAATTGCTTCTAACAATAGAATATTATTATAAATATCTATCACACGCATTATTAACGATTTTTTCGTTTACTCAAATGAAATTTTTGGAAAGAAAATACAACCGTCTTCGGAATGCACCAAAAATTAAAAATATGTAAAAGGATTAAAGAATTCTGACAATTTCCAATGTAGAAAATTGTTAATTTTGCGCCCTTCCCGAAATATAAATTAAAATTATTTCGTCCTTTTCGGTGCATTCCGAAGTCGGTTGTATTTTTTTTTTTTTTTTTTTTCGAAAAATTTTTTTATTTCACATTTTTTAGTGGCAATCAGAGCATTCCTTCCAGAGTAGCATCAAAGAATAGGAATTTTGCAATGGTAATAGTAGTTAGCAACAAAGGGATGGGAAGGGAAGGGTAGTGAAGGGAAGGTCAGAGAATGGCATGGAAGTGAAGATAATGTCGCAAATGCGATCATCGTGGAAACATCCCCGGCCGCAAAATGTAATACTAGGTTTCATCGATATCAGGCCGAGTAAACGTACAATACCACATTTTTTGCGATAAAGGCGGAAAAAAATGAAAAAATCCAAAATGGTTTTTTTGCGGGACCAA
The DNA here is from genome assembly GCA_943735885.1 of Stelis phaeoptera. Taxonomy (NCBI): domain Eukaryota; kingdom Metazoa; phylum Arthropoda; class Insecta; order Hymenoptera; family Megachilidae; genus Stelis; species Stelis phaeoptera. The sequence continues at coordinate 2,357,815 of OX030939.1, read as the reverse complement.
CTTGGTCATACTCTACAAGATGCAAAAGGTTTGGATCCGATTGGTCCATCCATCTCGGCGTAATCGGCGAACATACATTAAAAAAAAAAAATTAACATACATGTCGAATTGAGTAACCTCCTCCTTTTCGAAGTCGATTAAAAAGTCTTGTATAATAAACAGATATATAAATTATATATATATATATATATATATATATATATATATATATGTATATATTATTATTTAAGAATACTAAATATAAAAATTATAAATGTACGTACCCGCTTCCTGTTACTTGCCAAGCATGTTTTGAAGCGTTCAAAAATGTGCGGTCTTTGAGGGCATTTTGAACGCGAGGAGCCCGTCCGCATTGTGTTAAGGTAACAAACCGAAAGTTTAAATTTGATAATAAATCGATTGTACCATTAATAATTAATATTTTAATTGTGTATCTGATTATTACCTACATATGTATGTTGTCATTGTGGCAGTTAACGTGTTAAATAGCTGAGTTAGTCATTAATGAAATTGGAAAGTGACTGATTAGATATGTAGTAAAGAAATGAATGTTTGAAGTCACCCACATAGAAAGAATAGTTGGAAATGGAAGCATTACTGTGGGAGGCGTACGAACCCATCGAAATACCCATATCATGTCTCCTGTCATAAACACAGGTAGGGTGCACGATATAGTATTGTACATCTAAATTATTAATTAATATTGCTAGACGTTTAATCCACAAACCAACTGGATGCAACTAGTAATGAATTTTGAAAAGATGGGTTTGGTTCGACAAAATCACGAGATAGGTTAAATAAAATAATAATAAAGGAATAACTTTAAGAAATATCATAGGAAATGTGCTGCATGAACTGAACTGTTTTTAAGACATAAATTATCAACGGTGAGAACAGATGATAACAGTGCACTGTGAAACGTGTTAGATTTCCCTAAGGAATATGACAGCGAAGGTGAAAGTTCCACCATTCGCATTATAACCAGAAAGCACCAGTAAACTTCAATACGACAATTAATCTAATTCATCGTTCATTTGAACCAATTCAGTTTAAAACAATTATGAAGCTTATCGCACACAATCCAAACCTAACTAGAAAACCTGGTATATAACTTTCTAGTATTATGTCGAATGGTGGGGGCATCTTCCCATACGGCGCCATTTTGTCTAGGAAATAATTAGCTTATTATGGCATATATGTAGTCACAATAGTACATGGCGCTAAAGACTGCATGGAAAGGTTTGAATTTCATATGTTACTATGAAGTTACACGAGTCCATAGAGAGTCATTAGGTATCTGAAGTTAGTTTCTGGTATCTCTTACGACCCTCTTGATTAATTTTACAATTAGTTACCAGGGTTCACAATAGACTGGATTCGATTTGTTCAGAATGTATTTATGTGTAACGTTACTTTGCCTAATTATTAGTTTGTTAATTATATTCAACACACGCTTTTTTTTACAATGAGTAAGGAATGAGAATCGACGTCGTTCCCGTCAATATCTCCCTCCCTGTAACTCTTCCTGTGAGCTCGTAGCCCACTTACCAGCTAAAAAAAATAAAAATCAATTGGTGTTACCAGAATTAGGTTAACGGAACATACAGTTAGAAAAACGAAAATAAGGAGTGGAAAAATTTTCAAAACAACCACATAATGGAAAGGAATGAAGAAAGGGAAAAAAGTATAAGGAGACAAGAAAAGAAAAAAACGTAAAGAATTTACAACGAATAGTGTGGAAGGAACGATTCTACAGTGGAATCGCTAAGCCTCAGCGACACATCACGTAGTAACGAAGCTGACCGAGGTTGTGAAGCGTTCCAATAATCGCGGCCTATGCCCTGTCTCATTAACGGGAACGGAACTTTAATTCTATACGGAATAGTTGAGGCGTCACAGGAGCCTGTACCCCGCACCAGTATATTTGAATGGTCTGATACATTATAATTTTCAATGAGCTTGCCAATGAATGTTTTGATTATCGGGAAGCCAAATTGTTCAACACACGCTGCTTTTAGTCGAGGTTGCGTGAGTTAACTCTCGGACAGCGGACCATGGAGAAAGTCAACAACTTAAATTGAATTTTAAACTAATATTCCTTTTAATTTTTGAAATTTCAAAACAGTCCTTTAAGTATTCATTCGTCTAGTGTACGAAGGTGTTACGCTTAAAAATTGTATTGCTTATCAATCGACATGGTGTTATGTTTTCTAGGTTCTCGTCGTGCATGGATTAAACGTGACTCCAACTCTGGATTGGATTCTACTTTCTACGTTCTACGTTTTATTATACGTTTACAAACAAATGATCTATATTTAAATATTTTTCCAAAAAATTAAATACATTTTTAAGAATCTGGTGTATTTTCAACAGAAACCAAGAATAAAAACATGTGCCCCCAGAGGACAATGTTCTTCTTTCTATTTTAATGGTCAACGTGTTAATTATTATTTGTTCTTTTTGATGAAATTGATTGCAACGTAATTTCTACAGCTGTTGTCGATGAAATTATTGCATTTTAGAAGATCGAACGAATTTTATTTATTATACATGGCAGAGAAGATCGAAATCATAATCAACGGAATACAGGGTTCAAAGAACGAAACGAATACGAGCCTCTAGGTTGGTAAGGGATTAACTTTGGGACGTAAAGCTGTTTTCTTCTTTCTTACTCTTCTTTCCCCTTGACACTCCTTTTGTCTGAAACGTTCGAAGCCGGAGTCGTAATCGCAAATCCGGCACACATAAAACAGATTCTAACCTATAAAATGCTCTTCCTTTCAAGAACCAGACAAGCCGCATCCCTTGGACCAGCAAACGATTTCTCGACATCTGTCTCCTTTTCTCTTCCATTTCTTCCGTCTCGTTCTCGATTTTACATTCCCTCTTCCAGGAATTTCGTCTTGCTTTTACGATTTCTACGATTGTCGATGCTTTTCACGTGTGTCTTTTACCCTTTCACAATATCTTCATTCACCTTCAATTGAATGGCTTTTGTTGAATTTCTTGGATTAAAAACAACGGATGGAATAGACGCAATCAAATAATCCAATGTTTTCAAAGTAGTATAAAAACTTACATTGTAAATTTTACAATGTAATCAAAATAAATTATGGCGGGCCGGATGCCGGGTATGTTCGGAGATCCTTGGTATAAATGAGAAGGAATCACTTTCCATAGGGATGTTTTTTATTTATCTTTATCAAAATTAATTATTACACTGTTTTACATCTATTTACAAAGCAATTTTACTTTTCATTGTTTAGAAACACAAAAAAATAAAGAAAGAATGTAACTATTCATAAAAAAACCAATTTTCAACCGTATTCGTATAGCCAACATACAAACAGGAATATACATCCTAGGAAATGTTTATACTTTATCAGGCATTCTCCGTTTATTCTATACTAAACAAAAAACGATCGGCAGTTATTCTTTTGTTGAGACAAAAGAAACGTCAAGTGAACTACGAAAATTGATTATATGTCATCATGAAGGTGGAAAAAGTTTCCAAGAAATTAGTAGTATTGTAAAAAGAAGTCGGTCTACTATTCAATATATTATAAAAAGGTATGAAACTGGAAATAGATTAGAAAGTAAACTTCGAAATCTCAACAGAAAATTACTAACTGATCGTGACGAACGAAAAATTGTAAAAGAAATCAAGATAAATCCTAAAATTAGTGCCCCGAAAGTTGCGTCAAAGTTAGAAAATCAAATAGGTAAAAAAGTTAGTGATGAAACCGTTCGCGGCGTTTTGGAAATATGACCATACATTGGTGAACCAAATAGACGAAAACGTTTACAATTTGCGAATGAATACATGAAATGGACATACGAATCGTGGAAGCCTGTTATTTTTTGCGATGAGAGTAAATTTAATGTCTTTCAGTCTAATGGTAGGCAAATTGTATGGCGGAAACCAAATACCAGCCTTGAGAAATCAAATCTCCAGTCTACAATGAAATACGGCGGTGAGCACGCCATGGTCTGGGGGTTTCCGCCACTGATGTTGGAAATTTGCACACTGTTGATGGAATTATGGATAAGGATGAGTACATAAATATTTTAAAAGAAAATTTACACGTCAGTTCGAATCGCTTGGGAATTCCTAACGATTACATTTTCTATTAAGACAATGATCCAAAGCATAAAGCTCGCATCACTCGAGACTGGTTATTGTATAACTGCCAGAAAGTAATGGAAACGCCCTCACAAAGCCCAGACATCAATCCCATAGAAAATTTATGGGCAGGACTAAAAACTAGAATGGGGAAATACAAAATAAGTAACGTGGACCAACAACAAAAACATTAAATCTGGAATGGAAGAATATTAATATTGATATTACAAAAAAAGTAGATTACTTGAAGTAATTAGACACAACGATTATCAAACAAAGTATTGATCGGTCGAATTTTGATAGCAGAAATACGTTTCTCCCTTGTGTACGAATACGGCTTAGAGATGGTTTTTATAGATAGTTACATTCTTTTGCTATTTTTTCTGTTTCTAAACAATGAAAGGTAAAACTGCTTTGTAAATAGATGTAAAACAGAGTAATAATTAATTTTGATAAAGATGAATAAAAAATATCCCTAAGGAAAGTGGTTTTTTTTTTTTTCATTTATACTAAACGCGTGTATGCTGTATGAATACGAATGGGAGTAACTGTGTTAATCCTCGAATGGCGAAACCTGGGTCAATTTTAACTGAATCAAAAGAATGCTATAAAATCTTTCAAGTTATTATCTTGGCGGTATCGAATATTTGTCAGTTTTAAGGATCCGCAGAAGCCAGATGGAAATTTCGAATTGACTTTGGAGACATTGTCACTCGGAAGCTTCGAGCAAAAACAGAGAGGGAGACACAATAATCGCAGGAGAGACAACGACAGAATGATGCGACTTACTGATGGAGTTGGTCCAACTTTTCGAGCTTAAATAGAAGTGTACTATTTTGCAGAAGAGCTTTTTGTAATGACACCTTTTCAGAAATAGGGCTCTGTAACCCTCTGCAGAGCGTTACAAGGAATATTTGAAATATAGAATTATACAAAAATATTGCTTTTTAAACTCAAAAAGTTGCACCAACTTCATCAGTATATCGCATTGCTCTCTTTTTGTCTCTCTTGCGATTATTGTATCTCCCTTTCTGTCTATCTCCGAAGCTTCTTAGTTTGTCCGCACTCGGTTTCTAAAGTCAATTCGAAATTTCCTTCTGAATCTTGCGCACCCTTAACGTGACGCCCCTACGGATGCGAGAGATGCAACGTTACAGAGCACGGACAAGATAAGATTATATGTAAATATTGAATCTCGAACAGTTTTGGCTGCAATGAAACTCAACAAGACGCAAGTCTGGCAACCAGACAAATTTATCGCGGCGAGTGGTCGTCATGGGGCCCCGCTATTAGGGAACTTTGACCACGAAACAAAACAGAACAGCTGCGGTTGTGCCCGTTAATGTGTCTGTTCGTGCCAAGGTATTTCAACCGCCTAAGATTTTTGCGACTAACTTCATCAAAGCGGTCGCCTCGCGGTGAAATCGGTGCACGTAGCAGTTTGAAGGTACGGTTTCAGTTTTAACGATGACAACTCTATAAAGAATTGAATTTACGATTCTTGGTTATCCTTTATCCCGGTTGTGTCAGACTTCTACCACGATTACATACCCTGTTTATAAAACGTCTTCGAAGTATGGTTTCCTTAGAAAATATCACGTTATTTAGTTACTAATTTTACTGGTCACGTTTTGTTGCAGTTGCACTTAAACGAAATGTCCATCCGTGTAGCGTTCACAATAATATACCATCGAAACAGAAAATTATAGTGACGCATCGGCAGGTCACGCGTTCGTGACTTTGACATGTAATTTTATTCGTATAATCATCTATTAATTCAGCTATTTTTACATAAAATTGTAAGGAAATATTCATCTTGTACACTTTGAGGGAAATATCTCCTGGATTATGAACTATAAGCAAAAGATTGTAAAAGCATTTGTAGTAGTTTAATATTTATACTTTCAGGTAGTATAGTTGAGATTAAAGAAACAATAAATCAAAATGTAGACATGTTCAAGGAATTAAGGCAAGGAATGCTGGACGAACAAAGGTTCATTTGGATTAGACAAGAGAGCATGGTAACAAAGGATCGATAGAACGTAATTTCAAATATTTAACACGTTGACTGCCACGAGGGTCACCGGTGACCAGCACCCGAAATTTTTTACAATCAAATAATTAATAAATGAAATGACGAAATAAACCACGGATAGCGTTATCGTTAAGCTAATAATGCTAGCTATCGATTTGAAAGGTTAAATTTGAAAATTATTTGATTATATTCTTAATAATTAGGATTTCAACGTGTCTGACTACACACGCCCGTTTTCACTGTGGCAGTCAACGCGTTAAGACAAATCGTTTCGAATACGATTCCTTTTGAATTTTACAATTAGTACAATTCATGTGTCTCGAATGGGAGAATTATTCAGTATTCTTCTGCTCGAATTGGCGTCCAGGTATTTGTCGCCGAACTTTTCAAAACGAACGGGTGTCCAGAAATAACCAACCCCTAGATTTAACTAAGGTATCCAGGAGAAGCTCTGTTCTCATCTGCTCGGCTAGCATCCAGGTATTATCGCCGAACTCTCCTTGTCCAGGAGAAAACCAGGAGCATACTCCCACCCTCTCCTCTTCTACAATTTGGGAGTCCTGATATTATCTCTGAACTCTTCTCATCGGACGAGCGTCCAGGAACAGATCGCCGTACTCTTCCTTCTCGGGGCAAACGTCCAGGTATTATCGCCCAACTCTTCTGTTGGAGTCCCTATGCTGATTTCCGAGAACGGCCGATGGTCTTATCTCGTCTTCTCTCTCGGAATCACAAATAAGCCGAATCCCTCTGAGGACCCTTAATTTCCAATTGCTTGGTTACTATTCGCGGCTGCGATTATCAACAACCGTGTCGTTAAGCGCGAACGTTCGCGATTCCGCGTTCCACGCATCCGTTTAGAGCAGCAGTTTCTAACCTGGGAGGCGCGGACTATTGTTAGGGGAGGCGTCCAAATTTTTTAATAAAATATTAATTTTCATACTATAATAAAAGTTCATTTGAATCTTAACGGAGAGTATAAATCTTTGTATTACAAAGCAGTGCAAGTGCTTCTACCGTTTGTAACGTCTTGTTTATGCGAAACGGGCCTTTCAGCACTGGCTGCAATGGAAACCGAATATCGAGGCAGGTTAGTAGTCGAAAAAGAGATACGAGTGATACTTTCCACATTGCCCCCAAGATTTAATAAACTTTATGCCAATGAACGACAACAACCCTCGCATTAAATTTTGATCCGATGAAGACGTGTCTATTTTATTATATCTATTAAAAAAAATAAAAGGTAGGGAGACGCGGAAAAGATTTCTTTTCGGGGAGGCGTATTAGCATAAAGGTTGGAAACCGGTGGTTTAGAGTTTAGAGTTTCGAAGCTTATCAAAACTTCGCGTACTCGGCTTTTCTATATGTTACAAAAGTGAAAAACAAAAAGAGACTAAAAATGTCTCCGATGCACTCGAAGTATTACTTGTCTGCATGTATTTTTGTTAATATTCGGAAATAATATATTTTCCAGTTATACAAATTAATGGGTTAATTTCGGTTCATACTGATATAAAGTGTTATATCGTAAGTGTTTTAATGCGATATTCGAAATAACATTTTGTAATTATTGGCGGGATTGTTTAGACAGGGGCAGCAAGTAAAAGTCAATTATCGGGGATATTACACTAGCACTAAATAGTTTATTACGTTCTATGCTAACTAGCCATTAAATCTAGTTCGCTTGCGTTGCGCTTTCTATTTGAGAGTGTTTACGGGAATTCGTGCCTAAGACGTAGGAGGTGAACACACAAGTATTTTCGCTCGAAATTATTTCCGTCGACGTGTGCTGGCTAGGTTTGATGTATATGTATACTGATGCTGCCACAGTTGATTCCTCTCCTAAAACATGCGTTCGGTGTTCAAACGAGCCTGTAACAGAATGGATATACACGTATTTTATCTTATATTCAGACACTACGATATCTAATTCTTTAATATAGTATATATAGCATATATAGTATTATATATGCTCATACATTATATTTACATGTGTTGTATTCACTTTGGATATTTGGATATTTTAATATTTACATTAACAATCTGTTTGTTACTGACAGTACGCATATTTCGCCCAGCTATTACGAGAACATTCCTACTGGTTCACATGCAATATTTCAAGTTTACTTTGTTTATTTCGTGCGTTTTCAACGAGGAAGAAATTAAACTCCACTTTTTTCATTTACACGTTCGCTACCAGTGCTTAATTATAAACTCATTCATCATAGATTGCTTCTTTCCCTTTTATATAAAATAATGTAACTACGGATCATGCACGTTGTTTGTATGTTATATTCTTATTTAAATTATATGCCAGCGTTTGATTTTTATCTGTTTTAATCTTTTCGCGGGCACAACTTTTTTGACAATAAAAGCAGAACTTTCATACACTGTTTTATTATAATGATCATACCAATAACTTCGGGCGATAAGAAAAATAATTCGCATTAACTGTGGAAGGGTTGAACCATATAAAACAAAAACTTAGGATTTTATGGTAAACCGAAAATGAATATTTTAAATTTACAGTTGTAAACTAGGTGTTTATGTTATTAATGATTAAATTGTATGAGTATACCACCAATTATTTCCATATATATAATATCTTACAAACGTGGTTTCGTTTTCTTGTTTTACGACATAAACTATAAGATATTTGAGTAAATTATTTTTAGGTACCCGATTTGAAAATAAATATTTTAATATATATCAGGGCATTTTATGAGAAATTGATTGATTATCAAATCGTTATTTACTACATATTGGGAGTGGAACAAATTCGTTTAAAAATATGTATGTAATCAGGATTATGTTGACTGCCAAACCGTGGATGGACATGTGTAATAAAATGCGTTGAAACTCTAATTATAAAATGTATGAAAGGTTAATTTTCAGTTAAAAATTTCTGTTTGCTACCTTACACCGTTAATATAATAGTAGTGGTATTTTTAACATTTGTTTTTTTTTTTCCTATCCAAAATGATTCAATCACAGTTCACATTGGTATGAAACTTCAATTATCGTTCTGTCGCCTAATTAGAAATATCATCCTGCACCTCTAATCAATTGCAAGTTGCATTATGAATATGATTCGATATTTTAAGGCAAGGATTAGGTGTTAATCAACTCCAAGTCGAAATTGTAACATTTGGTATGCTAGGATCAACCGCGAACTATTCAGACGTGGACAGACTGTTGGCGTGTCATTGCATCGTTATGTTGCCAAGGATTCGTGACGAACGCGTGAAAGATCGCGTCGACGTCGTATCCACCATAGAAATAGTGAATCATGTCTGTTGGACGAGAGAATATCGTTGGACAGTGGCCAAGTTTAAAGTTCTAACAGTGTTATTTTTCCAAAGAATTCTGTTAGAAGACACGATAGGGTAATATACATCTCGTTTATAGGAGATGCTGATGCTTTGTTTTAAAAAGGAAAAGGAGTAAAGGATGTCGTGAAAAGCTTTCAATAAATAATAGTAATATGAATCGTCATAAAAACTAAAAAATATCATATTTGCTATCTTTGTATTTTAGTGAGCATTGAAAAGATTAACACGTTCGCAGCCCCGTGACCTATACATCGATCACTGCACTTTGTGATCCATATGTGATTCATGCGAGTCCAAAATTAGAAATAAAATAGTTATAATGCAGAAGGCAGTTTATCCCTAAAACTCTATACAGATAGTTATATTGTGTGTTGAATGTAGATAAGGAATAATCAAATTAGAAATTGTAGTTAATTTAATAAAGTATAATTTAAAAATAACAAGAAACATTTTAATACCTATGTAGCATCGTAAAAAACACGACATCTGTTTTTTACGAGTGCTGTGTTTCAAAGCTATCCTTACGATATACATATGTATATCGCAAACAGCCATTATTTTAAACTTGACTGAACTTGATTTCTTAAATAATATAATATAACGGACAGCAAGAAAACTGATGTATTGTAAACAGAGTACTCTATCAAAGCTAATGAAAACTTACGAATATATGGATTTAAAGAGCATATTTAATTCTGCTTTGAATTTTCTTTAGATGGTTTTCCAGAATAATTGTTTCTGGAATTAGTAAGTGCAAACGAATTTACTTGGTGAAATTTAAAAACTTGACAAGATAGTACAAGGTTGCATCAATTAAACGTATAGTTTAAAAATTTTGTATGTGTTCCCAACGTCCAAAAAAGTATTAATATTTCTCAGAACTTGAGACACATGTCACTAGGATTGCCAACTGTCCCGGTTGAGCCATCCCGGTTATTTAATCTTGAAAATATAAATATATTCTGAAAAATATATTTATGGAAAATGAATTGATTTTTTGGAAAATAAATTGACTTATTAAGATCTTGTAGACTGTTGTGAAATTGTATGGATAAACTTTATGAAGAGTTCAGCATTGTCAAAGAAACTTTACATAAAATGATTAAGCAACGAACTGAATCAAGCCCACACGAAAGGATATCAGTTTACGAATTATGGCATAAATTGTTTTCGAGTAATAAAGACACCGCCAACTTGTTGAAAATATTTCAGCTTGTTGCATCAATTCCGCCATCCAATGCAGCTACAGAGAGAATATTTTCACTGTGCGGAAACTCGTGGATAGATCGCATGAAATAAATTAAGCGTAGATCTTGTCATAGCGAAATTACAAATAAAAGTTAATTTTTCACAGCAGTGCAAAGACTTCTACAATTTTATATTGAAAAATAAAAAATTATTGAAATCCTCGACATCACGAGCAAAATATACATTAAAAAAAAAATGAAAAATGTGTTTTATTTATATGTAGATTACACCATTTATTCGTTACATTTAACTAAATTTAATACCATTAAAAAATTTTCTTTTGCATTTTATTTGTTTTATTGAAATGATTAAAAACAGTCTGACTTTAGTTTGTTGTTTTTTATTTAAGTTTGTTATTTAAGCTACTCTTAAGAAAATCATATTTCAAATTTTGTTATACGCTTGTAACTTTTAAACGTGTTCAAAAGATGTTTGTACTTTATTTCTGTTTTTTTTTTCGTGATATGCAGTTATACAAAATTCTTAAAAGGTCCCGTATTTGAATTTGCGATTTCCCGCAAATCAGTTTTTTCAAGTTGGCTACCCTAGGTGCCACCTTCCTGAACGTATGACTGGAGAGTGCGTTTTTTGCTTCGGACTTTGAACTTGTTAAAACAGGTAACCATATGGCTACAATGGGAACGAAAGAATTAACTGCGTGTCATTTACTGTATCAGGTACCAATTGTACTTTGATACGTGGTAATTTCCCGGCTTATGGCGCAAAAACTGTCAAATATAAATGTATCAGTAGTTTGAACGATAAATACGGGGTTATGTTGACTCAATATGTTTTACAAGTATACGCATATACAGACATAACAACAGACATTTTAACCGCAACAATTCAAATTCAAACCGAAACATGTATCCTAAATATAACCAATACTTCAGGCGCACTTCGAGTGACAACGTATACTGATCCAACAGAGCTAACTTTCAACTACCACGATAATATACCAACAAGATTTAAACAACTGATAAAATGCTTGTCGTAACGTTTTTTCTTTATAATTTTTAAGTGAATAGTGTCGGCAACAGGTGTAATTAGCAAATTATCAAATTCGATCTAATTAAAGATTACTGGGACACTTAATATCGTTCATTACTTAAACATATGGGGTAATCCAGGATTCCACTGTAGCAGTTACGGGTTATGCAATTCCAGTAATAATAACAAATTTTTGTCACTAATATAAGCGATAACGGATGACATTCCTCAATATTTTATACGAGTACGAGTTACAAAAGAATGGTAACTTCAAGGAATTAATTTTATAAAGAAAGTTGTGTGATCTAGCAGCTAAACAGATTTGATACTCGTACATTTTTCGTCGTATTATTTAATTTCATTATGTGTGATTATTATTATTCATATTTAGGTTCTGTTGTCTTAAATTCTAAGGAATAATTATACATATCAACATAAGAATAATTATTCTATTTCCCGACAATTCCCTTATCCGAACACATATGTCTTACAATTAATTCAGATAACCGACGTTCTACTATATTTTGTTATTAAATTAAAACCAGGGCTGGTGCTGGTCTGTTATCCGCCGGGTGTGATAGAAATGTTTAATCGCTCGTATCATAGCAGATCACGTATTGAATAATATAGAATTTTTAATCGAAGGTTTAAAAACAGTCATTTAATTGACTACGACAGGTTTGACGTTAATACTAAACCGCAGCGAGAGGGGGGGGGGGGGCTACTTTTGTTTTTTTCTGCTGAGCAGCATCAATGTAATCCGACAGGTCGCCTAGAGCGGACTTAACGACGCTCGTAAACGCGGTTCGCTTTACAGTTTGTGGCATTTTTTTCCTCCCCTTTCCCTGTCCCGTTCCACTGCAGCCCGTTTCTTCTTTTTCCCGTCTCGTGTCGTCCACCTTCTGGCCACCCCGTACTTCCACTTGACTGCGGCCATCATCGCGAGGCCGTAAGTGAGGCGTACCCCTAACTCTAACTTATTTTATTCCGGTCGTAGTAAACTAGCTAAGTTTATGTGACAGACGCTAGCGAAGTCGAAATTGTCTCTTGGCTCGAAGAACAAGCACAATCCCGCGAGAACGCGCCCGGAACTCGCTAGCTGGTCTTTGCTCGTAAAGGTTTCCAGACGCCTTGAGGGAAAAGGAAGGTGGATCGGTCGTGGAAGCAAACGTTTGCCAGGATATTGTCCGAGTTTATAGTTCGTTCAGTATCGGCTTCGCCGATAACAGACTGATTTATCAGGTCGTTTCGTAAATAAATTCTGCGCTTTGATTGTTTGTTGGTTTCTTTGTTTCCTAACCAGCATGCGACCCGAGCTTTGAAACCTAGAAATCAGAACAAATTCAGTATCCAAAAGGGTATTCCGGTAAAAAATGTTTTTCGGGTTATTTTTCCTTTTTCAAATCCTGCTTTTTGTATTTCATTATTTCATATTTGGAGTTTAATTTAATACTTCTTGCAAAGTAAAACATGAATGGTGTGGATGTTAGGTGTATTTTTTCGAAAGATCCAAACCTTTATTTGTTCTATTTCTTTTTTTTTTCTAATCCAAGTTCCAATGTATGAAATTGAAAAGAAATTCGTGGAGTAGTTTCTTCTCAATCGTGGACTCTAATTTCAAAAACTACATTCATAGGTCTGACGAATATCACGTTTATTCCTTCAACAGCAAAGAGTTTACGTTTCACTTAACTTTTACTGCTGTTGCATTAGGGATATAACGGAAATACAATTAGGGTGGTCACATTTTGCGGTTGACGACATATTTTCACACTATCACTCCTTATCGGACTGAAATCACTGAAAATCTTTTCATATAGTATTTTTATCCCTAGAGAACTTATCTGTTACCTTCACAATACTTTGTTACTTCTATTACCAAAAATTCTGAATATTTAACACGTTGACTGCCAAGGAGGTCACCGGTGACCGGCACCCGAAATCTTTTACAATCAAATAATTAATAAAAGAAATGACGAAATAAACCACGGATAGCGTTATCATTAAGCTAACAATGCTAGCTATCGATTTGAAAGGTTAAATTTGAAAATTAGTTGATTATATTCTTAATAATTAGGATTTCAACGTGTCTGACTACACACGTCTGTTTTCACTGTGGCAGTCAACGTGTTAATGCTAAAATTTCTGGCTATATACTAGCGTAGTGGTAGCCAAAACAATACTGTTAGCTGAGTAATACTAGAAAAATAAACAAGATTGAAACATACACATATATATAATACGTATAAATAGTATATCATTATATTCCAATTTTGTAACCGACTTCGAAAAGGAGGAGGTTACGCAATTCCATCAGTATACATATATGTATATATATATATATATTTTTTTTTTTCATTCACCAATCGGAACGAAACTTTATGCATCCTGTAGGAGAAGTTTCCGCAGTGATTTCATTTGCAAAAATTTTCTTCTGTTAGTTCAAATATGACTTATCAATGGTAAAAATCTTTTCTATTTGAAAATTATTGTATCTAGCTTCAATTGAAATATTATTTTTATTCTTAGGTCTGGGTCAAGATTAACCCAGGCTCCGCCATTCGAGGATTAATCGAGGGTCATCACTATCCAACAAATTAGAATTAGTTAATCAAAGCCCTACTGTATCAGTATCTAGTATATCTTCGTGCAAAATGGATTCACTCAAAGATGGATGTCCTTTTTTTCAAATAACCGAGTAACATCACATTTGCATATCAGTGTAGACAAACAAGCATTGCACCGTTAAATGCTCACACTGATATTCACCAGTTCTACAACACTGGTATATCCACGATAACCTTTAACTACTACGGTGAAGTCCTGCAGTACCCCATACGCTCATATAATGAACACTGAGAATCTCAGTAATTTTCAATTACGTTAAATCTAATAACTTGCCCACTACGTAGCATGCTAATAACAATTTTCATTCGAAAATTAGATAGAAAAGAACATTTTTCCAATCGTTTAACACGTTGACTGCCACAGTGAAAACGGACGTGTGTAGTCAGACACGTTGAAATCCTAATTATTAAGAATATAATCAACTAATTTTCAAATTTAACTTTTCAATTCGATAGCTAGCATTATTAGCTTAATGTTAACGCTATCCGTTGTTTATTTTATCATTTCTGTTGGTAATTATTTGATTGTAAAAAATTTCGGGTGCCGGTCACCGGTGACCCCCGTGGCAGCCAACGTGTTAAGGGTTAACATCATGCAAAATTTGCAGGGATCGCGACAATAAAAAAACAGCTCCAGTTTTCAGCAATTGAAGTGAATCAAAACAAAAAACATTTGGCTGAAATCCAATTATATCTGAAAGTAGGAAATGCTTACATTTATCAAAATATTCGTGAAGAATTCGATAGTATTTAAAAGTATTAATTCCGCTTCTCAAAGCATTTGTGAACAGTTCTAAAAAAAAAAAAAAAAATTAAGAAAAATGAAAGAAACGCAAGAAAATCTAAATGAGTGAACGACAATTTACGGCGGGTCGAGGATCGTAGTTTCAATGCGGGAAAGTTTTATCGGTTGCATAAATTCTATCCTATAATTTAAACACACGGGCTTAGAATTTACAGGTGGAAGTGTAGAGAATATCTTGTAAACGTGTTAAGAAGTAATCACACGGTACCATGGCCCATGGAACAGCTTGAATATTTCATGACTATGCGACAATAAAGATCTAATCGTTCTGCGTCCACATTACCAGATAATGCTTTTCTATAGCTATACATTTTTGCGTGTACATACCATAAAACATGAAGATTTACGCTTCGGTGTCCAAGGTACATGAACGACACAACAAAATGTCGTTAAATGGCTAGAATCTGTGTTTAATCTAACACGTAGATGTAGTTTCGTTCATTCTGTTTTATTTAAATATAATTAAAAATTTAATTACCTGGTCATTGGAATCTCTGGCAGAAGAATTCAACGGAACGATAGCTTCAGGTGTTGCAGAAATTGAAATAGCGTTAAAGGTTAACTAATAAATTAAGAAAAGTAAAGTATCTACGACATCTAAAATCCGTCGAATACAGGATTCGACGTAATTGAAGACTATCGAGACTCTCAGCGTTCATTATTTGAAAGTATGAGGTACTCTAGGACCTGATACTAACGCTGTATCATAAATACCAACGTTCCAAATACCAACGCTGTATCATAAATATCGATAATCCTAATTTATTGGATCAGCTTGATAGGTGTGGTGTTTTTATGTCACTGAATCGTGTTAAATTTTCTATATTTTGAAATCCAGCATTTAATTAGCAACGATTTTTAAATTTATCAGACAAACAAAGATTTATCTGCAGGACGCAGGACGTTTGTTCAATTTTCATAAGGTATCCACATCTCTCATCAGCTCGATGCAAACACGAGTATCTGATGTTGTACTAATTACAGAAAGGTTCAGCGATTTAGCGGAGGTAAAGTTGAAAATTTAATTCAATTCGCCAAAACTAATTACGGTCGAAAAGGAAGAAAAAAAAAATGAATGGTGCACAAATGTGTGTCTGTCTGACCTTGTAGTCGATCATCGGCCATGTTCTCTGAGAATGAAGGTGCAATTCCCAAGACAAAGCAATAATTAACAGCAGCAGCTAAGTGCGTGAGACGACGCGCCGGTTCCTCTTCAACCTCCTCTTCATCATCATCCTGTTGTATCCTCCACGTACGTAACCGGGAACAGCATAGCGTTAAGCAGTGTAACAGGACTGATTCTTGCTGGCAAAAGGAGTTTTACTACTTTCTAACCATAGTCGTGGGCTACAATTAAACCCCCATAAAACTTCGTCGTAACTTTTTTAAAAGCGACCGACCGCTCTTTTACACGTAGCCGCGGTTCCCTTCGTTTGCTCGGCAAAAACCACGCTATATTGCATCCTTAATGAAGCCTCCAGACGTTACGGGTACCGCCTTCCGGATGACCCTAAACCGTCCCTTCGACTCGGGCTCGGTTGCTAATTTTTTTGGAAACGCTTGGCTTTGAAAACTGAAACCAATTATCCTATCTATTTTCAAAAGTAAACAAACCATATTTGTACAAGTTTTATTGCGTCTCATTTTCACCCCTTTCGCTACCAAAGGATACTATACTCATTAGGTATAATTACGATCGTTAGATACAAAACGTTTGTATTTCGAAATAGTAGGCTTACAATGGATATTTTAGAATAACGAACAAACGATGTCTTGTTGTAAAGAAAATTTTTTGAACAGAGCTATTTTATTTACGTTTACATATTTTTTCGTTAACATCCAAAAATTACTGGTTAATAATACACTTTTTGCTTTTCTTTATTATTTGTGTATCTGAAGTAAATACTTATAATACTTATTATAATTACAATATTATAAGTAAACTTGTGGGAATTAATGGGTTAATGTAGGCAATTTAGTATGCAAACGTATGGAAGCATTTCTCGACAGAGATGACTGTAACGAACGGGTTAAAAACAAAAGTGAAAAGTCTTCAACACATTCCCTTTCTTTATGCTGTTTAAAATGAATCGTTAATTTATTATATTTTATTACTTCAATACTTTACAATAAGACAATTTCACAAGTCAAAATTTATAAAATATCTGAAGGAATATAATGAAGAAAACAGAAAACAAGGGAATGTCATAACAACAATTCATAAACATAAGAAATATTTTGTGGATGTTGGTAATGATAATAAATATAAATGATAGGCGATATTGCTAAGGATGTGTATGCAACATCCACTCTACATCAAATAATAAAATATTTTATTATGCATATATTTTACGCGATAAGTATAGTTTATTTATCCTTTATTCGTTCTTGACTCATGTATTTTTGTCTGTGTACGTCCTTGAAGTGAACATTGGCAAATATCTCAGAATCTTTTTACGTTTCTTGAAAACTCAATAATCAGTACAAAAATTTAAATTTACATACTGTAAAGATATGATTGCCTATGAAGGTTAATCATTCTTTTCATGTTTTATTAAGCTTATATTGTAATCGCCATTTTTATAAAAATATATACTTTTTAATAAACTTTCAATATGTAAATGAAAATAATATCTTGTGCTTTTCTTATAGCAAGATTATTAAAGACATTAAAAAGATAATCGTTCCTAACGATATTCCACCATGTTTGACAAGATCCTATATTGGTTTGCTGTAAATGGGAGATTACTAGCAACACTTGAGGTACGTCCCGATTAGTGCGAAGACCTGACATCGCGTTATAATTCGTACCAAATCGAATACCGCATTATTTAACCTCATTAATCCAGACCTACCTGTATGATGTATTACAAAATTTTTTTCACTGACGAAAAACACCGACCAATCAGCGCTCAGCCGTGAAACGGTAACTTCGAGAAGGGATGTCGGACTAAAACGATTCACGGCTGAACGCGCGCTGTGATTGCTCAGTGTTTTTCGTTAATAATTCAAACACGAAGCCCCATTCGACATTTTTGTAAAGGAAATTGTTCATCAGAATTGTCTTAGCTACCCTCCATTTCCGGCTCCTACACTACTTACGGGACACCTTGTATATAGCAAGACGGGTCTTGCGTCAAATGATTCGACGTTCGCCACAAAATCAGCCCCATAAGG
Organism: Stelis phaeoptera; assembly: GCA_943735885.1. Lineage (NCBI taxonomy): Eukaryota > Metazoa > Arthropoda > Insecta > Hymenoptera > Megachilidae > Stelis > Stelis phaeoptera. The sequence goes on along the minus strand of OX030939.1, from coordinate 2,339,478 downwards.
GTTGAGAGCGCGAGGTGTAGCTTTAAGATTGCAAGAAGACTGACTGTCGGACGATTTTTTGGCGTCTAGCAACGTTCGGATAGCGCGCAGCAGTGGGGAAGGGACGGTGAAGGGTGATAGTGGAACGTATGTAAGAAGACGAAGAAAAGAGGAAGGAATCTGACAAGCGGCCGTGCAGGGCTTTCGCAGGGATTGACGTTTACGGCTCAGAGCGGTCGACCTAGTGCCAGTAAAACTTAAGAAGAAATACAAGCGAAGTTCACATCGACAGTTAAAGTCATACGCGCGAAAATATAGCCGGGCTTCTATGAAATACGACGTCTGTCGAGCACCTTATCTTTTGCCATGCTAAAGTCACCGGGGTCCAACGAAGGATTCGCATCCGACTAATGAAAAGAGCTCCGCCTCCTACTGATCTGCTTGCGGACGATAATCAAGTTCCATGACGAAAAGGAAAGAAAATGACCACCCGCGTTCAAGGAATCGATCCGATTTCCTTCGTCCGAACGCTTCTTTGTGCCTGTTTCGGCCTGTTTATGGGCTGATCAGTCGCAAGCCGCGAATTCGCCATCCAGGGACACATAAAACGGAGAATTCGAGTGGTCCAGTTAATCCTTCTGCCGGACGTTCTTTTTTTTTTTCTTTTACCTTTGTTTAGATCTCGATGGAAACCTGGATAGAGATGGAGGTTAACTTTATTGCTATTCTAGGAAGTGTCGTGAGACCGATCATAATCTTTGAGTCGAATGGTTGCTGTACGGGGTGTTTCTGCTTCTTCAGTTTAACGCATTCGCTGTCACACAGAAGCCGTTGAAATGCTCATTTTCTAACAAATCTGATCTATAATTTTCACGGTATTTTATTATTTCTGTTAATTCCAAGCAACTAACCCGAGTATTTATAATTAAGTAAGTGAAAGGTGTCCTTATAACGCGGACAGCATTAATCGACATTCATTTCCAAGTAGAAGTAGCGTGGTCATTTGATTCCGCTGTAATCTTTGGGAATTCAATTAAAGAAAATTCTCAGATCTAGTAAATTTGTTTACAATTATAGAAATTATAATTTTTAAATTTTAACTATAAATTTTCTAGATTTTCATAATAACTCCTTTACTGTATATTCCTCATTCTACATACAATAAAATAAACAAACAAGAAAATAAAAATCAAATTGTTAAATATACGTATCCCTTTAAGTCTTCAGCTTAAATAAGCTCATCCCTGTCTGTGGTACTCGGGGGATAGGTATTATTTCAAGCATTCACGCTGATTTTATGGTCTTCCTACCCCTGAAAGAGGAGGTGAACGGGGTAGAAGTGAGAACCCGCGAAGCACTTACCAGCGGACGTTAAATCTCCACCCACCGGGTCCGGAGCCTCCGTAGCCGTTTCCATTTTAGCTACGTGGATATGTCTTCTTCTTCTTAGACCTCCTTTACGACTTTTCAAGCAGTCGTTGCGCGCCCTGATATCTGCCTAGATCATCCATGGAGCGAGACTGTTTATCGAGAAACGTTTTACCGAGAGGCGCACAAAGTACTTTAATTTTCACAATTTTCTGAATTAATGAAGTTCCTTAAAAACGTGCTATGACCGATCCAAGGTGGGGAAACAAGTTGAGGGTGCACTGGAAATGAGACAGTTGTAATATTGGTGTCCCGATAGCTATCGCGTATTCAACTGCTGCGACAAGTAGACTCTCATTATAGTATGTAAAATTCTTGCTTTTTTCTTAATAATTGATCTGAGACGTACGTCGGGTATTTAGATAAAACGTCAGAACTAAGATACTGTGATAAAAGCATCACGCAATTATTCTTTTTTATAAGAATTGGCAGCACTGCACTTGGAATTGTAAATTAGCTTGAACGGTTTAACAAGTTTGCAATAATATGATAAACATTTGATTATGTGATCGCTATTTGCATTATTCGATTATCTGAATAAGCATCGTTTGTATAATTAAAACGTAAACGTTTGTAAACCCCTGTGTTAATTAACTTTCATGTATAATCTTATCGGATTTTTGTTTATCTTAAGAGTGTGTTCCTATTCGAAGAGGTCATTTTCAGGCCTGAAACTTTTCGTGTATTGTATTTATTCACATTTTAGTTAGAAGTTATAAAATTTTCAAAAAGTTGATTAATGTTATGAAATAAAATTCTTTTTGCTAATATCTTAATTTTATCACATTTTGAGTTATTTTTACATAAAATAAATTATTTAATCGTGCGTGCAACAGGCGTTTTAGTTTTGTGAATTTTAGATTATCAGATAAAAACATTAATAAGTAAACTGTAAACAAATTTCAGATTGCGTTAACAAAAGATTTAAATACTTTCCCATTCCCTGCACGACTTTTCAATCTACCTCAAATTAACTATTCAAAACTATATTTCTTCATTTTTGTAATCCCGGTGACTGATGACTGATGACTCCCACGAAAGTTATTATATTTTTTTATCACCACGATTCAATTATCGTATTTTTTTACTATCAGACGAACGTCTAAAAAGAATAACACATTAAAAACTTAACAAAGAGAGAAATAAATAAAATTCACATATGAAATGTGCCACCATCGCGTCCTAAAAATCAAACGTGCAAAAACGCAATGAGAAAGAAAGAAGAAAAATTTTGCGCGTTCCATTGTGTTGGAAAGTCATGAAAACGGGGTGAATCGTAAAGCCACAGGACCAGGCGGTGGAGCAGCAAGGCAAAGTATTCAGAAGCGTGTCTGTTCAGGGACAAACGAGAGAAATAATACTCAACTGTAAGTAACAGTCGATCATTCGGGTCGTTTGTTTCACGAGTGGAAATAATATTTCGAGCTACGTCGATGGGTTAAATACGTGTAACGTTTGATGGGATCATCTCGCGTAAGCGTTACGAGTCTTGTTACGAGTACCATTAATTAGCTGTTCATTTCCTTTCTCCATTCTTTTATTTGTTGTTACTTTTGTGCAAGGCTCCCTATAATGCTTTCTTTGCATACAACGTAAATATACTTCGTCGAAAATTGACAATGTATCATAGAAATTGTATCGTGCTATCGCTCAAAAGTATTTGTTCATTATTAAGTATACTAGCACGTCTGAAAGTGACGAGTAGATAACTTCTATTTATCATAAGGGATCTTTCATTAACCCTTTCATTACTATTGGCGCCTTTACAACTAATTTGACTAAGCTTAAACTTGCTTACGTATGTCAAATGTATTAATTCTGTTTAGTTTGTGTTACAACAATTTTTACAAAACTTTACGTATATTATACAATTTAAAGCTTCTTGTTTTAGACTAACTTTGAAGACTATTTAAAAATTATTTTCTGTAACAATTAGCTTTATATAAAAATGTAAAAATCCTTAATTATTTCCACCGAACACTAGTAACTGATATATGTGTTATTTCAGTTAGTAGCGTGACTGTTTTACATAATTATTTTGATTTTCCAGTTGTGGATAAAATGTAAAAGAGGCAAAAATTACCACGGAAAAATAGAAGAAGCGTTAACATTCGAAACAATGCCACTATTGGATCTCACACCCTGTACATATACGTTGCTTTCAAATTAAAAGTAAATGGAAGATACATTTCGATAAAAGCACCTAATAATTTCTGCAATACGAAATGAGAAATCCGTAATTATTTCGAAGGGTTCAGTTACGCTATCGATAAACATACATAATACACGGAGTGATTCGGGGGGTGTTTGAAATACTTTGAATTAAACGCAAACAATACGAGTCACGCATCCTTTTTTGTTGCAGTCCAATTCCGAACTAACTTGCACTCATTCTTTCTCAAATTAACTCGTTTTCTCGGCGATAGTTATATCAGAATCTCGGCAGTCACACTCACTTGCGATGCACGTCTGGCAATATATTGGGTCATCCCATAAGTCATAAGTAATGCGATATATTGCAGTTATTGCGTAATTGTAGAATGTTTTTATTTTAAGAGTATATACAGAGTGTTCTCACGAAAGTATCGAAAGAGCATTTAAGGCATATTTCGCTTTGGGAGTTTCGCCAGGGTAATAATGCTGCAAGAACAGTAGATAAAGGAGCTAAGGTCAAAGATGGTTCTAACGCTTTCGTTCTGGAAATTATAGCCTTGAGAATGAACCAAGATCTGAACACCCACAAGAGTTTGATGACGAAACCTGCGTGCACTGATAGATCAAAAGTTGATAGTTGTCAATAATGATGGTAAATATATCGCAAATTAAAGTTGAATGTGTTTTATTTTACGCTACATTCAAACTAACACCCAAAAAACCGCATTACTTATGGAATGACCCAATACTTTATACGAATGGGAAAGTACAAATAAGCTGTCATTCTTTTAACGGTAGCGAATACGAATGTAAAATCACGGTGCTGAATTAATATCGAGATAGAGATCTTATTTCATTTTCGTTTTTCTTCTCCCCTTCCTTCGTGGATCTTGCGATCACCTGGAAGTTCTTGCGATAATCTTCCTTCTGACACAATAATATTTTTTGAGAAATTTGCAATTAATATTTCTTTATCGTAGAATCGTAGTTCTAGATTACTATTCAGACATATATTATAGATAATAAATACGAGAGTTGATAGTTTTTTTTATTGATATGTTCGAAATTCATAAATAAACTCAATCAGAAACTCAATTATTACACGATCAACAAAAATTGCCAGTATTCCAATGCTTCCGAACAGGAGTGTTATTTTAATTAACCGTATCTCAAAATTCTTCCACATCCTCTTACAGAAATCGTCCAAAATTCAAATAAAGAAGAATTTAAATTCAAGAGTAAAATTTACTCATTTCAATAATTGACTATATTTCAACAATTTTTTTACGCGTCTGCGGTTAATTCGTTTCCGACGGTCGAAAACATCCCGGTCATTTCTTCGGGGACGGTTAAATTGTTAAACGAAGGCCGTTAACGCGTAGAACGGTTCACCGTTTCATTTCGGCACCTTTATGCCCGATCACGAATTAGTTTTAAGGATCATCCTTTAGACACCGCGCTGGGTATCGACGGACGCAAAGGCCGATTAAAAGGAATCCTAAAGGGAGATTCGAGACGTCCACGAAAATCCTTCAGAAGTCTGTCCCGCACGGATACGGATCCGGTCTTTATCGCCGCGATGTTTTCGAGCCGTATGTCGACGGGACACGTTTTACGATGCGGCCAAGTTTTAGTGCCAAGCGAGGTTTCGCTTCAGCAGGATTTTTAGAGTTCTGCCTTTAGTCCACTCCTTTATCGTGAATATTTTCGTGTATCATCATTGTACGGAATAGGGCGCACGGTGGCTCAGAAATTCATAAAAGTGGGCGAAACTCCTTTCTCTTTTGAAATTTATGCTCAGGAATTAATTGTACCTTTTGTTAGGCATATTAAAATTTAAATAAACTGTACTCGTTCGATGCGTACTTTACTTGATTGTTTCGTTTTTTCGGTTTCCTTCTTTGCGCTACCTTAAATTAATTAACTTTTCAGTTTTCATTTAAAGTATAATTACAGTGTTTCTTTTATATCGTTATTACAATAATACCGAAGTTTGTATTACTTATCATTATAAAGCGAATAATAAACATTTTGTTCCCAAGCGAAACGTGTTTATCGTTTCTAACACCCATGTATGTATTTGTGTATGCGGTTACGTTAATACCTTTGACCATCTTGTTATAGTTATCTATAGAGTCCAAGTAGAGATACAAAATTTACTACGTCTTTTAGCCGTCGAAATTGTAAATAAACGATTCGTTGTAAAGAAATCTTAGTTCGCGTAAACGCAAAAAGATGACATCCAATTTTATAAAACTTTAATTTGACCAGTGAAAGATACATTTGAATAACGACATGGCAGACTTGAAACTTTCTTATAACATAGTAAATTGATTTTAGTTATAGTACTTCTACTAGTAAAACTTCTTAATTGTTTTCATTTGTTTGTTTTTATTTAAAACAATAACAGTTCAGGCTGTGTAATATTCATTCTGTAAATTACAAAATGACTCCCTAAATCATATTGAACTCTCACAATTTCCATAAAGATTATAATTTCTTAATTGATACAACTACTTTTGCCGCTTATCGGCAAATAAAAGAAGAGAAATAAAAAGTTTCAAAATTATGTTTTTCAATTTCAATAAAAAATTGATGCCTCACAGAATTAAATCCTTACTTTATAAAGTTCTGTTGCAATCTACAGTTCACCTTTAACGAACGTGGCTCGTATTTCTAGTATAACTGAATCTTAGTTTATTTCTAATTAAAATTTGCACAACCAAGGATATCGGTTAAATGAAAAACGTGCATAATATTTCAATGTTCTTTATCCGTCTTAACGTTACAGCGATAAGTATTTAGCTCCGACAGACGCACCTGTTGAAAAAAAAAAAGATCGAAGTGCAAGGAATTATAATGAAGTGTCCTCTGGGAAGCAAGGTGTACCCAAGCCTTTTTGATTCGCTGTACGTAAAAACACAATCGTTGCGAGTGTTTCTGTCAAACGGAACAAATAATCTTCGACAACTACACGTTTCAGATTAAAAGTGCAACGTGTATTTCAGGTTTCTTTTATAGCATCCTTTATGCTTCAAAGTATCTACAAAATTTTATGATATCGTATAATCACTATTATAACAACGAGCTAAATTAGTTGAGATAATATAATGGAAAGAACATTATTAATAATAATAACATCTGATACCAGTTAATACCACTAGTTGAGAGTATTATTGGAAAATACATTATTTGCGTTCCTACACTAACTGTATGCTCGTTAGTTTTCTTAAAGGAATGTTTGAAATACTCTAAAATAAATTTACATTGTTAATATTAAATTGATGCAAAAAATTAATTTTCCATTCAAAGTAGTAATGGCAATTTCAATTTTTTCTAAATTCTAGAATTACGAATTTCTTCAATAAAAATGATATATTAACCATTTAACGGCAAACCTGCATTTTTGTTGACCCAATGTATGATTGTTAGTTCAAATTTACTTATGGATTCTTTTTCAGCCTCATTTTCGAAATTTGATTTTAGATGGCAGCTAAATTTACAATCTTCAAAATTTGTTTCACCTTGGAATTAGTTATTATAAGTCAATTAGTAACTTACAGTAAATAAATTACATACACTGTAGTCATTTAACCACAAATCCGTTTCGCAAATGAAATAAATCTGAAAAATTGGGTTGAATATTTTAAATTATTTTTTCCCCTAGGATTCTTGACATATAAATTGTCAACTTAAAAATTTAAAGATTCAATTTTATTCCAAAATTTCATAAAATTTGAGGTTAAATTATATTTTTCCAATTGATGGAAAATCCAATTACACTATTTACTGCATGTAGTACATACGCAGTTTTTTCGTGAAAAAATTTTAATTCTTAAAACGGCAACTTATCTCATCTCTAACAACCCTTTGGGTCAAGCTAAAAGTACATATTCACCAAGGGAACATCGATGAACTTTTTCTTGCTAATTGCTGTTAGGATCAGATGATTTTCGGCAATGAATAAAAATCCTTTGTCCTCATCTGAAGTGGTAATTTTAAATAACATTTTACTTTCTTTTTTTTTTTAATTATGGATCCATAACAGATTGTATCTATACAAACAATGACGTATTTTCAAACAAAATTTCGTTTGTTTAAGGGATTCCATCACTATCTGAAAAGATGGCAGAAAGCCATTCATAAAAATAGTAACTAACAATAAGTGAAACAATAAGTCTATTCACCTTTGTGTCATGGATAATTAACCTTAATTACATTTCGAGATTCATGTCGCAAAACGACTTCCGTGTTCCACTCTTTAGACCAATAACACAATTTCGAATAGCGACACAAATTATTAATTAAATTATTCATTATAATGTTTAATACTCAATGACTTTGTTATTGACGTTATTTATCTTCAATTAACTGATTAATTCTTATTTCAATAAAACTGTTCAAAGCTATTTTAATTATTGAACCAACGAGAAATTAGTTTCCAGTTTCAGTTTTCATAATAACGTCTTCACGATTCTGGCAACAATATTAATTTACGGGTTTAATATCAAAATCTTTACACAATCTTTACAAAATCTGAACATTAAAACTTCAATAAATATTCGAGCCCCCACTTGCCCCCATTTCCCACACACCTAATAACTTGTTTGTTGTAGATCCAATAAACTTACAAGTGTTTCGAAAAGAGTTTCATAAAGCAGTGTTTCTCAACCTTTATGAAATCGCGGCCCGGTAAATTTTTTTGTATGAGATGGGGGCCCGGTCCCGGCATAGATACCTCATATTAACTCGAAGAAAACGGTATAACCAATGCCACGGCCCGGTGGTTGAGAAACACTGTCATAAAGGATCGAAACGATAAGGTTTAACACCTTGACTACCACGCTAAAGGCGCTGAAAACTTGGTCAGGCAAAGCATTTATTTTGATTAAATTTTACCTATTATTATTATATTACAATTCTTCGTAATTTCTATTATTCAGAATTTAGAGTACTTAATACTACGATTTCTAATTAAGTAATTGAAAGGATATTCATAATGCAAGCGACAAATTTCTATGGAAATTCAAGTGTCACCCACATATGGGTGACGTGACAGTTAAAGTGTTAAATAAATTCCCTATCTTCTTTCATAAATTTTGCCATAAGTATCGCCATATACTTATCAAGAAATGATTGGAAACTGAATCGAGTGGTCTTCACCTCAAAATCCAGGTCCAATTCTCATCCCGTTGCTACCGAAGCCTTGTCCATCGAGTAGTTGAAAGAGGAGCAAGGAATCTAGAAACAAAACGTTTCGAAAAGACAAAAAGGTTGTCCAGACTTCCGAAAAAGTCAGCCATAACTCTTCGCCGTGACGGAGCAGGAAACCGGGTCTGGTCTGGTCGGGCAAATGGCGGCTGGCTGCACGTATGAAAACTAAGTCCGGGTTTCATTTGACTGACTTTACGAGGGAGACATAAAATGGATTTTACTGTCGGCTAGTTCGCCAGTTCTCGAGTTGGTAACGTTGCTTTAGCGAACATAATATACCCCCTTCGCCTTCGCTTCGCCTTTCTCCCTCCTTTCTCCGTTCGTTGTTTCCTCGTCCCACAGGACGCGTCGTCTCGTTGTCTTTTGCCCACTGTGATTCCTTTCTCTTTTTCGCCACCCTCTTTTTGACGATTTTTCCCATTCTTCTCGTCACCGATCCGTCGTGTCCTTAAAATCGAGCTTTGCGGTAAGTCTCCACCCTGGCCGTGGAAAATTCCCGCCGACGGATTTAATATCCGCCGGATAAACCGGCACGCCGGTCGTTAACTAAACTTCGAATTCGTTTCCTGTACCTGCTTCGACAGCAATTCCTGCCCTCCCGGCACTGCTACCTTTTCTTCGTTTAATAGGATGTCATTACAGGTCGTTTTCGGGCCCACTTTGGCGCTTAATGATGTTTTTTACGAAACGTTTATCTGTCCACCCAGCTTCTCGTGTTCCTTTCTGTTTGTATCTTTTTACTTGCCGCGAAACGAAGTCACGATACTCGATAACTCGAAGTGGATGATGATAGGTCGGTGATATCTTCAATGTTTTAAAAAACATTAGTCAGGTGTTTGATTGAGGATCTTGCAGCTGAAGGATTGCAACTCTATTTTTACAAACTTCGAGTAAATTAGAAAGAAATGCTTCTAAGGTTATTTAAGTCCAAAATTTGTAATAAATCCTCAATTGGCATAAATGCCTGGTTCTGGAAAATGTAATGTTATGTATGAAATTGGCATCAAAGCACATACTTCAGGTTTATGAATATTTGTAGCGTAAATACTGCAATTCCTTATAATAATATCATCTAATTTCGAAGTCATACATCCATGCATTTGTGTTTTTACAAATGAAGCATAACAGCTTACTGTTGCACTATCTTTTCATAACCAAAAAGTCTATTCATAACAATTGAAATACATTTCAAACAGATAAAGATTACTTCGTTTAAATATTATCATCTTTTCATTTTTTCGTTACTTCGCTAAACGAGAAAATTTATGTAATAATTATTCAGATTTGTGCTACGATTATCCCTTTCTTGATTGCGTGTAAGTAATAATTTTATTGCTATCTTACGTAACATATCTAACTTAATAATTTTCAGGTCACATCAAGTTATATTAGTAACGTTCGTACTTTTCTTTTTTATTCAGTTTATAATATTGTAAGCCTGAAATATGAAAAGTAAAGCGTTGCATAAAAGAAAATATTTTACTAGTACAAGAGACTTCTGGTATATTTAAATCCCCGTTAAAATGAAAATTGTCATAGATAAATAATTAAATTTGAAATATTAATTTTTACAAGAAATTATTATTCTACACAGATAAAAAAATATATACGCATATACAATCGCAATATTATAAATATTTTTTTAGGTGTTACAGGGACTCGAATAAATCGATCCATGTAAATCAATCCCTCTCCTCCTTTCTTTGGAAAGGTGTATACAAGTAACTTAATTTTATCGTTGATTTAACACCATATACATACCGAAAATATAGTCGCTACCAGAACAACATCACTTCAGACCGCAACGGACTAAATCGAACAAAGTGAGCCTTCGTTTTATGATTCCCAAGATCCGGCAGCATCGCCGAATGTAACACATTGCTAACCGCAGGCCAATGTTCTTTTTTTCTGATTTCAGATCGGTTATCGACCAGTCGGCGAAGTAAAATGACTGGAAGAACAGGTCGAATCCAAAGAGAAAATGACGTCGTGTTAAAGCCAAGCGAAGTAGGAAGTCGCCGTTTGAAGAAGGAATCGATACGCGTTCCTTTGTTCTTCCTTTACTGTGGTCGTTCCACAAAAATTTCGAATCGCGACACCCCAGCAACCACGATCTTCTTATCTGGTGAAGAGGAACCAGGTCGTTTCACCACCAGGAGGCGGCTTCGAGGTAACGGGTTGCTCGTTGAAACACACTCGTCCGGTAAAGACGTTCGATGTTCCGAACGGACCGACGGAATCGGCGATCACGAATGGGACTAAAACTTCTTCCTGATCGGGGATTTGATTCGAAAAAGGGGCCTGCCTACAGAAAGGGAACGTGGTTCGTCATTCACGGACTATCGACGAGAGAGAAGCTATCTCAAGGCTGTCTTCGTTCGGGCAACAACGTCGCGATTCGTGCTTATATTTCGAACACGAAAGGGATCCAGCCGCAAACAAATCGAGAGAGAAAGAAAAAGTGGCAGACAGAGTACGTTGTATTCAGCATAGACTTCCTCGCGTTATTTCTCTTACTTTTTTTCTTTCGCTAACCAAGGGAACAAGAATATCATGAAACGTTTTTGTGAGTGGTTGGTGGGATGCCACGAGGTTCACGGACAACGTACACCTCGGGCATCCGTCGTCCTTGCACGTCCTTCGGTTCGATGATCGAATCTGCCTCTCTCTTTTGTCTTCTCTCGATTTTTTCTTTTTTTTTCTCTATCTTTCAAATTTCTCCTTTTTTATTTGGTGCAACATTTTCGTTCCGTGTAGCATGGAGCGACGCTGTCAAGATACGAAGCAGAACTGGTACAATTAAGCGATGTTTATACATAAGCAACTTTTGCTCGGCCCGTGGGGTCGATCAGGGTCTGAGACGAGTGAGAACGACTTCTGATTGTTTAACTTAAAAATTGTTCGTTTGACACGTTGGTTGCTATTGAAACATACGAATGTAATGCAAATAAATAATTAATCGATTATAGAAAAGACAAATTTTGAATAACATTGATATTACATATAAGGTAATAGTTTCAAAAATTAAATCTTTAAATTAAGTATCTATATCTTGAATAATTAGAGTTTCACTATTTCACTATTTCGGCAATCAATGTGTTAATTGATGTAAATGCGGTAAAAATTAAAAAAACTCAAAATTTCACTGTTGCAGTCAACTTCAACATAATCCCCCGTTGACAATACACTTCTACAATCTCGATTCCTACTTTTGGGAGCACTCTTTTAATTCGTTTTCAAATAAACACTTAGGCAGCCTCGTCGAACAACCGAAAAATGATGATGTAGGGAAAGGAAATCCCACCATTTGTCTTGTACTTGAAAGTTACTAGACATTTATGTGCAGAGTTGGTGATTTACTTAGCCCATCTTCTATTACCGAATTAATAATTACTAAATTGAAAATATATTTAATAATTAACTAAATTAATTTAGTAATTAATAATTGGTCATTACTGAATTATAATAATATTAGGTAGAAAATCGCCATTTTCCTTAAAAAAAGCCTATCGTGCCCGATAGTGTACACTTTTCAAGAAGAAAATATGATGTCTAAGAAATAAAAGCCACCACTTATCTCAATGTTTGAGAATTACTATGCTAATTTTTGAATTTAACGCTTTGACTACTAGTTTAATGGAGTCAATGCCCTCTGTAATCTTATATTTTTGTTTATTTTGAAAATTATATTTGAAATGATGTTTATTTTGAATAGATGTTCATTATAAAATTATTACTTGTTATAACGTAACAATTAGTATATCTGTAATGAAGCAAAAATCATGTTGATATAAAAGGTTGCATACTAAAATCAGAAATACGTGATACTGGATATGAAAGCTTTAAGACGAATGATGGAGCATTCTTCTATTATATCAAGTTTTTCCCCACAAAGAATAATATGCTCGGTATTGTATACTATCGAGTACACTAGCCTTCTCTTTAAAAAATGGCGACGCAGAGGAAGAAGATTATTAGACATTGATGCCTAGGTACGGTGATTAGTCTAACCCATATTTAATCTAATCCAACCCTAACCTAAGCATATTGTGCAGTAACTGTCTAGTATAATAAAGAATGGTGGGGATACCTTAATTCCCTTATGGTGCCATTTTCCTTAGGGTAGCCTATGCCACCCGATAATGTAGGAAAAGAAGATCCTGTTATTCGTCTTATACTCAATAGTTCTGATCATTATACCTATATACCTTCCACTTTACCAAGTTGTTTCGAAACAATTACCAAATTGAATAATCGTCATGTTTAACTTAATCCAAATCCAACCTAAGTACAATGCATCATAATTTTCGAGGATCGAGATGAGTAAAGAAATCTCTTTCCCCTATATGACAATCGTTCCTTAGGAAAAGATGGGAAAGAACCTCAGGTGTGGCTAACCTAGAATATAGACAGACACGACAAACAATGGGACAGTTCATCTTCTACACTCCTTTTTAAGTGAAAGAAGCCTAAGCTGCACGTAACCATACTTTGTAAGGCGAGTTTGCATTCGTTACTGTATAAGGATTCAGCCACAGACTCGAAATGTCGACGATGGCTGCCATGGTGATGGTTGGCAAAATGCGGCCCCATGGGATTGGACTCATTTCCTACCCATTCGGGCAGAAAGAAATTTCGAAACTGGATCCCACGATCGTGTTTCGATAATCTGTAGGCTCATACACCGAATCGATGTTAGCTACTCGTGGGCCTTGACGAACATCATAAATAATCGAAAGGGACTAACTGATCCGGGTGATATCTGTGTCTATACGAGCAAATGAATGTATCAAGAAAGTGGAATCGAGCGGCAAATCGTGCGATATAAAAGGCGCAGGTAATTGAGACACCACGGAAGAAATATTTAGGTGCATGTACGATCGGGACAGATCTTTAATATGTTGGTATTAAAAACTTCATTCTCGGACGTCCCTCTGACTGGTTTTCAGCCGTGTCAACAAGAAACGTGACTTAACTCGATTCGAATCAAACTAGTCGCACACTTGGCTTGGATTAGATCATCCAACTGATAATAAGCAAATTAAAGTTAATGCAGCTTGGATCCAAAAATATTGAACGTGCTTCGATTATGTTTATATTCCAGTCAGTGTAACTTGTATAGAAGTTGAGTTTCTCAAGGGACTCAACAAGCATCCTGCTTTTTCTACTCGAATTAAACACGTTTCTCAAGCTGACTCGGGCTAGTCGTGTAATTGGCTTTAATCTTTTCTTAATGTAACGTCATTTTGCTATAATCTTTATTACTCATTTTGATGCTCTTACGGAAAATCTGTTTTACACCGTGGCTCGTCGCTAATTCAGCATCTTGATACGAGTTACCTTGAAACAGTTGGCAACCATTTCATCAACGACGTTTTCATCGACACATTGAAATCATTGATAAACATTTTCAAATCGTTATGTTTCTCAGTATTATTTCACGGGGTCGTTTCTCTGACTTGGGTTAGTAGCATGTAGCCACGTTGGTTGTTAACACCACCAGTTTTATACAACGAATAACTGGAAAAGAAGCAAAGTTGAAGAAAATATTGCATGTCATTATTTAAGCAAAGTTGCAAGTGGAAGCTTAATCTTTTTTTTTATACATTGGTGACTCATTATTCAAGAACACTTTAACATTTCTAAATTTCCTAGCAAACCCACTTCAGATTCTATATAAATTTATTGATCTTCGATATCTTAAGCTTAATTTGAAAAACGAAATGATTGAATTATAACGTATCTTACTACACGTGATTATTCGAATTGTAACAGTCAAGGTGTTAGATAAGTGTGTCATTCAATGTCGCTGAAAATTAATATCGGTGTAGCGTTATTAATATCGGAGAAATGTTTGTCAATAATTTTAATTGATCGATCGAAGCCGATATCGGGTGAAATAGCGTCGATACAATCTCGGCCAAAAGTTTCGGTACATCTACCCTATATTTGTATCCTACACTTAAATACAAACTGCAGAGTCTAATGTTAAGGGTATGAAAAAGTTTCTATCGTTTTTTATTACAAATATTATCGAAATTATATTACTAATTAGAAATACCAAACTGGAGCAATTAGATAAAAAAAGATGCTTAGTTTCTTTAAGACGTTACAAAACAGAAACATAAATAAATATCAATAAATATGGTGTATTAATAATAAAAATGTCCATACAGGGGATACAAACTTTTATATACTCTAACTATTCCATCGAATTTTGTTCTTTGTATATTTTTTTAATGATTTTATTGTTATAAAAATGCACAGTTTCTCTTTATATGCAAATAACGAATTTTTATAGCATCAAACGTTATTTATAATCCTTTATGATTTCGTAATTGTATGACTTCGAAGTTTAATTTTGTCGAGTGTAATCCTTTATAAACTAAATTGTTGTTTTCTATTCGTATTGTGTATCTCTGATATGGATTCGATTAAACAACTTGAAAAGTCTTTTGCAAAAGCACAGAATAAATGTTTAGTAATATATAATGTTTTCATTTTATGGAACATATTCATGTTATTGTTATTTATTCTTATATCTCTTCAGAATTGACATCACAAAAGAAATAAAAATTTAATAACATTTTTAACCAATTTCGAAAAGGAGGTTACTCAATTTGTGATCAGTACATTTATATTTTTTTTTTATTTTTATTTTACATGTATGTTCACCGATTACGCCGAGACGGATGAACCAATCTGAACAAAACCTTTTGGATCCTGTAAAGTATTCCACCCAGTTGGTCCTGTAAAAGAAACATTTTGCATTCTTTTATTGTTTACCCTTTTTTATTGCAAAAGAAGCTTACTGTTTCATGTATGTTCGGCGTTTACTTTGGCGGGAATGTACCAATCGCGATGATCACATTTGCAAAATTTCTATTCTTTGATGTTACTCTGCAAGGAATGCACCGATCACAATTAAAAAATGTGGTGATAAAAAATAAAATAATAAAAAAAAAAAGAAAAAGAAAAATACAACCGACTTCGAAATGTACTTAAAAGTATGAAATAATTTTAATTTAATTTGTATGAATTTTCCCCAGCTCTTGATAAAATTGATAAAAATATCACATAACATATTAAATACAATGCAATCTTTTCGGAGGCGGCGCAAAATTAAAAATTTTGAAAATGAAAGATATTGCTGATTATAATTTGATTTGGATAAGGGGGAATTGATACTGAATGAGCGAAAAGAGAAAATACATTAACATGTGAAAACATGTAATTAAACAATTAAATAATTTTGGAAGCTTTCAATGAAGAAAATTTTCAATTTTACGCCGCCTCCGGAAAGATTGCATTGTATTTAATATGTTATGTAATATTTTGATCAATTTTATAAACAGCATGAGAGAATTCATACAAATTAAATTAAAATTATTCCATATGTTTTAGTGCATTTCGAAGTCGGTTGTATTTTTTTTTTCTTTTTTTTTTTCAAAATTATTTCTCACTAGGTACGTGTGCCAAAGCTTCTGATACAAACATTCGATTTTTTACAACGTTCAGTAACAAAATAAAGATTTTGGTTAAAATTGTACTATTAATTCAATCTAAATTAAATTGATAAATTCATGATTTTCATATAAAATTAAAAAGCATCATTTATTTTTAATTATAAGACAGTGACCATAGTTACAGCGTGATAAAAATCGGTTTCAGCACAAAATTATATAGGGTACATATATACGGTGTCTCATTATAATCTTTCCACGCGATTATCTGGAATAATAAATGCTTGCAGACAAATTACTAGGGAAACTTTAGAAGAAGTTGAACTGTCATTTAGGGATAGAATCAGGTGCTGCATAAATGTTCAAGGTCGTACTTTTGAATTTAGAAGATAAGAAACATTTTCTGAACGTGCAGTGAAGACATTTCAAGGTCAACATAATGTAGATCAATGAATTTGTCTTGAGATAAATTATGTGTCTAGCGTGAAAAAAACTACGTTTCCATTTAAAAAAACAAAGGTCATCTTCAAATCTCGGAGGCGCCTCCACCCAGAAAAAAAAAAACAGTGTACACCATTGAATGTCCCCCTTCAGATAGAGCATGTTTCGTTTAAACATTTTTTTCGAATAATGAATATTTTGCGAGTTAGTCGCGTGGAAAAATTTTACTGAGACACCCAGTATATATATAATATGGTATAATTATATAATAACTTAAAAATACAACGTATAGAATTATTTTTATTGTCTCATAGGATAGCTTTTTGTTGTAGAATTGATTAAATATTTAAATCTCGATAAGCGCATGATTTTTGAAAAAATAATTCTGTTAGAAATGATCTTTGTGCTAAGTTGTTTTTAATACTATTTTTAATTGATGTTCATTTGATTTTTCATACTTTCGTGTTTACCTTTTTCATTCAAACTTGCTTAATTGTATATAAATTTGTTGAATCAAGGGTTTATTCTTATGCGATGCTTGATACATAAACCTTGGCTAGAATTTGTAAATTTACAAAAGTTAAGAAAAGAAAAACAAAATTATTATTTGATTATGAGTAATATTGACGTATAGTAATTTCCATACAATGGTTAATCAAACATCTTATTTTGTTACTGAACTAAACCAAAATTTGCATAGATGTATGCGGTGCTATTTACACTGTGAGTGACTGTACTTACGCAGGTCAAGTTACATGAAATAATAAACGCATGAAGCTACTGTTCGTACAGCTACAAAATATGCTATAGAAAGGAGATCTGCATCGGTAGGATGTTGATCAAGAATGTGTTAGTTGCACGACCGAAATGCAATAAAACGATCGCTCAAAAACTGGTCATTCCGTCTTGCGGCAAATTAATTTTCAAATAAGAATACCGAGGGCTGTTTTATCCTTTCATCCTTTTTTCTCCACCCTGTTCCGAGCTCCTCCTCTTTTTTTTTTGTCGACAATCCCGCTCTCCCCTCCCCGGTACTCGTTCCTCCCATATTTTTTTCTTTTTTCATTCTCGTTCATTCTTTTCGTATAGCGAAAACACGTTCCGAGTAACAATTTGATGCGAATCCTGATTGGTTATTACCGTCCCGTGCTTAATGACTCGACCCGTTTATACAAATTTGCTTCTCAATAATGAGCATGCGTTCATCCAATATTTATCATTACCGGTGGCCCGGTCTCTCACCACTTAATTTGTGATAACGGAATTTTATTTACTAAAACAGACGATCGCCGGCTCGATTTGCTTTCGTTCGCGACCCTTTGACCAACGCTTCCAAGCGAAAAGGATCGCCGTATCCTGTGGAAACCTTGTGTGGGACACCGCGGTCGGTTTTTTGTCTTTAGTCCTGAATAAAATTGCACACATACGCACACCGTAACTATCTTAAAATATCACAATGTATGTAGAATCTTAAGTAGTTGATTAACCAACATAAAAAGGCGGGTTTTGTGAGTGTGAAAACGATTAAAATTATAACGGGATGTTTTAGTCAGTGCGTAGACCCTTTTCAAATATTAACACGTTGACTGCCACAGTGAAAACGGACGTGTGTAGTCAGACACGTTGAAATCCTAATTATTAAGAATATAATCAACTAATTTTCAAATTTAACTTTTCAAATCGATAGCTAGCATTATTAGCTTAATGTTAACGCTATCCGTGGTTTATTTAATCATTTCTTTTGGTAATTTTTTACAATCAAATAATCAGCACAAGAAGTGATGAAATAAACTGTTTATTTCGAAATATAGCGTTAATATTAAACTGATAATGATAGCTATCGGTTTGAAAGGTTAAATTTGAAAATTAATTGATTAATTTCAGCGTGTCTGACTACATACGTCCGTTTTCACTATTGCATTCAAAGTGTTAATTATTGACAACAAAATGAAATCGATAAAAATGTTACTTAATATAAATCTCTGTTTAAACTACGGAATATCTAAATTAAATTGCAGTCTCAAATAGGAGTCTCAAATGTTTTTGCGATACTTTTACAGAAACATAAAAAGACTGTTAAATGGATAACGAGATATCCGATTGGAGTAGTTCTAGTTATCAGTAGTTAGATCAGTGAATTTTTGATACGTGGGTAATGTCGTCGACACGAATAAACTTAAAAAGGAAATGAATTGCAAATAGTTGCAAGTCCATGTGTTACAATTTTAGTATCTCTTGTGTTCGTAAAAGCCACCTTCTTACGTTACTTTTACAAATTTTGAACAAGAGAGAGGAAGTAATAGTCTGAATTTATCTTCAATGGTGTTAAAGAATTAGCACGGAGATAAGAGAAGTCTGTGCGACTAGTGTACCGTATATTTATGGTAATCGTGCGGCGAAATAAACGAATCGTCGCGGTTCTGATGAAAGCAATTTACCGAAAGAAAGATAGTGTTATAACGATAACGATAAATTGGGATTCTTGAAATGGCGTGAGCGATTGGCACGGCGTCGAATGTTCTTTTTTTTATTTTATTCTTTTATTCGTTTATGTTCCTTAGTTAAAAAGTATAATTTTTCGCAACACTTCGAGAAATATTCTAAACGTAATTTCTCGTATTAAACTTTAAACAATAGTTTTGTTAAAAGAATCCTTGTTATGATGAATTTAGTTTCTATAAGTTTTTGTATGTAACGATTTTTTATGTTGTTCCGATAGTAATAAAACAACTATACAGCGAAATTTAATGTTTTTTTCTTTTGAAGTTATAATATTGTTACGTATATATGTGATTGTTAAATTCCTAAACGGAGGTGTAGTTCCTTTTACATGAAACTTGAATGTTTGTATCGCAAAAGATATGTATTTATTAATTGATTAAGGAATCCATTAATAGTTTGTATTTCTTTTACAGCGACGGGTAGTAAAACATAAGCAATGTAAACTACAAAATTATGAAAAAGAAAGGAAAAAAATAATTCGAGCAGTACACAGAGAAAAAAGAGAGTCGATTTCTCTAGAAAAAAAAAAAAGATTCATAAATTGATAGTATGCAATGCAGTATATGTTTCTACGAAATCGATTCGTACAGCTTTGCAAAAATATTTATTTTCAGGATATGTACATACATGGTGATATACACTCGTCATCGAATATTAATTAAGCAAATTTAAGCCATTTATTTTATTCCATTCTTTATTTGTACTTATGGGTAATGTAATAAGATATAAACTTCAATATGTTACATAATGTGTTCGTTTATGATACCTCACAAAAATCACTTCAAACAGGTATGTATGGAACTTTATTCAACATTAACGCATTTGAATAACTGAAAGAAGAGATATTAACAGTAGAACTACCAAAGGGGTCGAAATCACTTGTTCCAGATTTCTTATTTTAAATTGAAAAATTTATTAAAACGCTTCTGTCGAAATATACGTTGGCTCTCATCAAGGTAAACAATTATTCTATATGTTAGTTTACATTTTATCCTTTATCTTTTTTGCTTTTTATTTTAGGTTTAATTTAAAAGCAGGGGTGCATTGAACGTCGATAGTTCTAGTGTTAAGAAATAAATTTCAAATTACATTTGAGAAAATTAATAAATTAAGGAAACACTAAAATAACAAATGATAACTGATTGTACTTAGAATAATTAACACTTGGCCATTTTCACAATAGTAGTAAATATTAATCAATTAAATAAATAAAAAGTTACTATTCTATATCCGTAATTATACAATTAAAAAATGAGTAAGTATTCAACATTGAACTGTTATACATAGGAAGAAAAATAAAGCTATTAATATTAACAAATGAAAGCTTGTTCGTTGTGTGAAATAAAAAGTAATTATTATAGAAACACATTAAAGGAGAAGAAAATGAACGAAATCTCGAACCCTTCATACGTAACTATATGTATACAGGGTGGGTCACCACATTTTACCATCTAGATTTACGTCATTATTATTACGCATATCAAACAATGTTTCGGATGAAGTTGAATGGTTTTGAGAGGGGTACATTATGATGGTACATTTTTTTTTGTAGGTGGACGTGTAAAGGACATAGTAAGGTCATTAATGTTTTTTTAAATGGAATCATATATTTTTGATTGCATCAACTGATGCTCCTTCATATTCTTTACAAAAAAATATTAACCTATTTGTGTAAAAAAATCATTAGTTTAGGAGATATTTGAATTGTAATTTTTTAGGAAATCTCGACTTTATGGTCAATATTATGAATTTTTAATGTGATAATGTAGTAGGAGAGCAAGAATTATCATCACAGAAAATGTAAATATTTACATTGATAATTATCAACACAGCAAATGTAAATATTTACATTGATAATTCTATTATGAATTTAATATGATAATGTAGTAGGAGAGCAAGAATTATCATCACAGAAAATGTAAATATTTACATTGATAATTATCAACACAGCAAATGTAAATATTTACATTGATAATTCTTGCTCTCCTACTACATTATCACATTAAAAATTCATAATATTGACCAGAAAGTCGAGATTTCCTAAAAAATTACAATTAAAATATCTCCTAAGCTAATGATTTTTTTACACAAATAGGTTAATCTTTTTTTGTAAAGAATATGAAGGAGCATCAGTTGATGCAATAAAAAATATATGATTCCATTTAAAAAAACATGTCCTTTACACGTCCACCTACAAAAAAAAATGTACCATCAGAATGTGTCCCTCTCAAAACCATTCAACTTCATCTGAAACATTGTTTGCTATGCGCAATAATAATGACGTACATAAATCTAGATGGCAAAATGTGGCGACCCACCATGTATATTTTTCCATTTTCTAGAGAAGCTGTTTTTTAGTTTTTTTTTTATTGTTTTGAGTTTTTAAAAAAACTTAAAAAATTTTTGAGGTATCTGTTAAGGTGTTTATTACATTATACGATCGTTTATTACGTCAAAGGCTTCTAATGATAAAAATACAACGGTTTTCGACATACCTAAATGGCTTAATAGTTTTTCATGGATTTTATTCGGTTATTAAAAAAAATAATAAAGTTAAGCCTCGTATTTCCTCTACATCAACAGAAAACAATTGACATCGAATTATGATCTTATCGATACCATTTAACTTTTATCCGAAATTTTTCCGGTATCACGAATAATTTTGGAAATATTCGACGAAATAACTTCAAGTAGGACATGCTGTATAATTTAATCGATCCAGCAAAATTACTAATTTTACAATCGATAATTCAAACTTATTTGAAAATTTGTCTCTCTTTGCATCGTTCCAAATCGAAAAATTGACGTATAAATCTTGTATCAGTCAAATTTTCATTTATTACATTTCTTTTATTCGAAAACTCGATAAAACCAAATCTCCATAATCTCCTTGAGATTCGAACTGTCGAGATTCAGTTGTACTTTAACTTTAATTATGTTTAATAGACTATTAATAAGCTTTTCGATCCTATCGATTATTGACTAAAAACCGATTAGTAAACGTTTGATTATAATTGTTTCATTTGTAACACAGTTTAAATAATATAAGTAAGGTATGCTACATGTAAGAGGAAATTGAAAGTAACGATTACTCTTCCGAATCTTTAATTACCATTAATGTACAAAATAATAGTGCTTATTTTTCATTTTAGAACAGTATATAATGTATTAAATGCAAAACACATAGAATCATTTGATGACACAGATGATAGTAGCACAGGGGTTAAGAACTTGGTTTCATCTGCAATATATTAATTCATTGTTGACATTAAACCACTGTGTTAATAAATAACATATAACGCACTTAAAAGTTGAAACAGGAAGTCATTAAGACTGTCAACATAATTTGACACGTGGGTGCGTTAGAACAAGTATTCAAAAATAATGATTTATCTCCCTTCTTGTAGAACCAATTTAAATTCACTTGTACCGCCAGTTAGCGAATGTTCTGTGTTTCCACATAATACGGCTGAGGGTTCACCCCTGTTTTTCGACAAAAAAAAAAAGAATTGTTAAGTCGTGGATGCAACCTGACATTTCACACGACGTAACTCATACAACCAGTTATTTTGTCGCCCACTAGGTGTCTCGTATTGAATAACGCATCAGGTGTTCCTTGCGTATTATTTATCATAAATGACGTACAAAGAGACAGATTATTATCCTTCAATTTCAAGCTTCCGGCTACACGTTGTATAGACTACCGATGTCATAAAAGTATCTACTTGGATGCAATTGCAGATGGTAAGAATAGGGTGCAACAGTAAAAAGCTATTTCATTGTTTGCCAACGATTCGATACAAATTAAGGTGTGTTTCGAGCACCGGATGTACGCATTGTACACCTTACCTGGGAAACTGTCACAATCTTTCGACAAAAAACATATTATACAACCGTACTTGGAAACAGTTTAATGAATTAAAAATTAAAAATTTCAACATTTCAAATACCATGTGATCCGTATGTGATTTTTCAATAATCTGTGTGGGAAATTATCTTACTTGTTTCACTTGTTTCATTTATTTGTAATTAACCATTGTGATCATTAATTAATTAGTAAAAAAAAGAAACAAACTTTGAGTAGTACTAACGTTAAACTGATAATGTACATAGTTGCAAAAAAAATGTTCAAATCAATTGGTTGAATCCTTAATTATTGGTATTTTAATGCGTCTTGTTTCATATGTCTGTTTTCACTGTATCAGCTAAAGTCTAAAAAAATAATAAATATTACGTAACCTTTATTAATAAACGATATTTAAATAACTTCTTTTTTTTAATAAACAGCGTAGTTGTTGTTTGCAATTAAATTGATCCTGTTATTCACTATTCATATAAAAATTTGTACATAGTGTTCAGATTACATATTTAGAGAGACAGCGTTGTTTTAAACGTCGTTTTAAAATCTCTTCTCATTCCCTTCTGTTTCGCCTGTCCTCTGTGTTTATACGCGGATGTATAGAATGACACGTACGGGTAGCTGAACATAACGAGTATTTTACAGCATCCTGTCCAGTGACAGTTTCGTTTTTACAGCCTGTTACGTAGCACGTAAAGGTGGCCAGAACGGTAGTCGAAGTGGAACGAAACAAGAGACGAAAAAAAAAAAGAGGGAAAACGATAGGAAACCATATTGTATCCACTTTGGGCGATTTATCTAATCGTATTTGATGGTTGTAAATTTCCTTCTTCAACGATCCATAAACGAAAAAACATGTGTGTCTGATTAGGATAAATGTCTAACGACTGGATTGAGAGAAGAGATACGATTTGATCTATCTAATGCAACGGACAAGGAAATTTGTATTAATTATTTCGGCAGTATTTACACTAACGTCCCTTATGTTAGGAAAATAGTTTTACTGATTGGTAACACTGAACGATATATAGATAACAGTAACTAGAAGATTAAGTTGGTACACACTGTTAGTAGTCGTTAATGATAGCCATTATTAGCACGTTGGCTGCCACGGGGGTCACCGGTGACCGGCACCCGACATTTTTTACAATCAAATAATTAACAAAAGAAATGACGAAACAAACCACGGATAGCGTTATCATTAAGTTAATAATGCTAGCTATCGATTTGAAAGGTTAAATTTGAAAATTAGTTGATTATATTCTTAATAATTAGGATTTCAACGTGTCTGACTACACACGTCCGTTTTCACTGTGGCAGTCAACGTGTTAAAAGTAAAATCAAGAAAAATCTGAAACCATCGTTAATATATTTTTATTTGTGATATGTTGGTGTACAACCCAAAGTGATTATACTGTTTTACAAATGTAACATCTTCTGTTAAACTTGTACACGAGTTGTTCGTCATTTCCACGTGAAAATCCCAAGTCCTTAAAATTCTGGCCCTTAACTAGTGTAACAGCCGGAAATGGGGGGTAGCTGAGACGATTCTAAACAACAATTTCCTTTGCAAAAATGTCGGATGGGGCTTCGTTTTTGAATTATTAACGAAAAACACTGACGAAATTACTAAATTGGCCAATTAATCAATTAATTTTAGAATTCAGTAATTAGTAATTACTAAAAGCTAGTTAATTTAATAACAGTAATTACTAAAAAGTTTCCAGACATTATGCATACATAGATACTATAATTAATCTAGTCCATCGTTCGTTACTAAATTATTAAATTACTAAACTAATAAAATAATTCGGAAATTTAGTTATTGAAAGCGAGTCAGTTAATTCAGAAACAGTAATTACTGAATTATTAATTCTCTAATTACTATTACTTAGTTAACCAACTGATTTTGAAATAAGTACTAAGCCGAGTAGTTGTATTTAATTTAATCCAAACCTGACCTTAACCAAAAGAGTGATGAGATTTTCTTCCTCTAGAGTCTAGAGCGTAATTTTCCCTAGTAAAGCCTATTATATCAGACAGTGAACAAGATAAATGGTATGACATCCTTCCCCTGTATCGTTATTTTCCCCAGGAAAACCTAGTATGATAGGCAGTGTATTAGGCTAGACATGAAAAGAGAACAACCATTTTTAGTAGAGCCCGGGCAAAAACGCAGAAATTCAGACCGTCTACGGGCAAGGCTACTTGCTTCAGTTATTTGCATAATCTGAACGCGGCCTTAGTATAGCGGACTATTATACATATACATATTGGAGAACGTTCCTCTACAGCATAGTGGAGTGAGCAAGTAAGGATTGTAGGGGAAAGTGGCTCGTGAACCACCATTTAAGCATTGCTACCCTAAAACATCAACATTACCAAAACGCAACCGGCTATTTCGGCAAGAATCCAGAAACGTTGTCATTTTCGAAATAAGCGGAGCCACATCCAAGGCCCGCATTGTCAGTTTGCCGACTTCGTTTCCGTTCAAAAACACAACCATCATGGCAAGCTTGGACATTCCTCGAATCGGGAAGGGGCCCCTTTGCACGCGATCGATTCTTTCCGATTTCGTTTTCTCAAAAACAAACGACTGTACTATGGCTATTCGAGTCGGCCCTTTGCGTGCACAAACATAACTCACAATCATCGTGCGCGTTGATGCCTGCGAGCGGTACTATGATTTATTTAAATGTAACAAATTAGGGGCGGAAACGAGAATGGGTTATTCGGGAATAGTGGAAGGAAACGACAAAGAGATATCCTTCATTTTGTACAACACGCAATCGGACGTTTTGTGAGTAGAGCCTCGATACCTGATGCAGCTTCCTTCTACCGTTTCACGAAATGATAACGAAGTGCCAGCAATTTTAAATACTATTTCCTTTAGCTCCTTACTCTCTTCTAATTGTCCCCTTTTAGTCGCCTCTTACGACAAGCAGGGGTTACTGTGGGAGTATTCTGCTCCCCCCACCACAGGGAGAAGCACAATAGTTTAGGTTATTTTTTAATGTCCCTTAATCTATCCCTAACTAGTGCATAGTGGCAGCGCCCGCTCTAGGGACGGGCAACCTTGTCCGGGACACCATTTAGGCTGTAAGTGTGAAAAAAATATTGATGTGTTAAATATCCAATTAATAGAAAATTTCACATATCGATTTCTTCATTCGCTAAAAATTTATCGTGCCTAATGAATTTATATTGTTTATGTCTAAAAGCTGAAAATATTTACACTATTATTGAAAAGTTAACGTAGAATTTGTAAGGGACGCTGCTTGAACTTGTTTGAACATGCATATTCTTGATTTTTATTGAAAATAAGAAATATGTACCTTTATTTAAAAAATATATATATATTCTTAAGGGGCGTCGTAACCGCTAGAGCGGGCCCTGATAATGGTCATTTTTCTGTTTCTTGTAATTGTTTCACAATATTTTCTACTACAATATTTTCAATATATTAATTTCAAAATAATAGTTGAGCAGTTTTTCAAAAAAATGATGTGACTTTATCTTGAAGATTTTTTTTTCAAGCAACGATAAATAAGGATATTTCTATTCTTACTAAAATACTTTACATGTACAGTTAAAAACTTGAAACAGTGATGCACGTAATATCGCAATAACGCCATATAAGAATTAAATTCAAACCTCAGGGATAAGAGAAAACTGGATTCTAAGTAATCTTCATCAAAATTGTATGCGAATAAAAGTTTAATTAAATTTAATGATAAATCATCAATTTTTATAGAATATCCATCGCAATTCGATATCACACGTGCGTGTAATAATTTCAACGCTAGGCGTTATTGAATTCAAATGTTTATGATTATTCCAATGGCGTCTATAAAACAACCGTTGTCAGAAACTTGGAATTTCACGATTGCTGCGTGATAATTTTCCTATTTATACTTTTTTATCACAATACCAGTTTTTATTCATTCCGTGAGAACTTTAATTAAGTATAAATTACATCACTCAATGTTGAAACTTAAAACATACTTTTGCGTTGCCTCTACTTTAAAATAAATTACAGTTTATCACGAATTCGCGCTATATGAAAATGCATTAACCATTGAATACCATATTGAGTGGAGAGAGCACATGTGTTGCCATCTTATCATCAGTTTTATTAATCATGCTTTATTCCATAAGCACCGTGGCAAGGTCAGATCTTGTTGAAGTTATCTTTTAACCATCATAGGTAAGTAGATAAGTAAACAATTAAACTAAAAATTATAAAATAATATTAATTATGGATTAAAGGGATGCAGGGTGAATTTTTAGTTTCTGAACCATGGTAGTTAAGTGTTATTACAGTTTTCCGTTATATTTATATAACGAAATATAATTTCGTTTGTATTTGTTTTGTATTTTATATTTGCTTATTTATAGTTATATTTATAACATAAGTATAAGCATATGGTCATAAAATAACACTTAGATTATACACGGCAAAAATAGTTATGTGAATCGTTCATCAATGTTTTTAATACGAAATAATGCCAATCGTAGCAAACGATCACTGATTTCGAAACGTTTAAAGCCTGACATGATTTGATGAGAAAAAAATCGCAAAACAACACTTATGGTGTAACAGTTTGAAGCTCAAAGTTTAAAGAAAATGATCGTATATACAATATTTCATGCATATTATTAAGATAAAGTGGTTGATTCTTCGTCGAAATAAACAATACATCAACCAATTTATAGTTTAATATTGTATAATTGATTTGTATGAGTAAGCATTTCATCATTCAGCAGCAATTTACATATCGTAACTCGAGTACGAAAACTAAGAGTTCTTAGTTTACGTTTACAACATAGTCATGAAGCGTTTGAGTACCTATACCTTGTTCAATAAAGACATTTTTTGAAAATATCTCAAGAAATAGTAACATTTTTATCATGACACCCGAATAATTTTTTACGTAAAATGAACAGGGGAAGCGATCTGTGCAACAAAAAATATACATTTCCATTTAAAAAAATGATGCAATTGTTAATTGCACATGCACTGTTGCAGTTAAAAAAAATCGAAGGGCCTACAGATGTAGTGCACTTCGAACCATTTATCTTTCTCTTTTGGCATTTTTTCGTAAATGCAATAATTACGGTGTTATAACCTGAAACAATTGCGTGGACCACCCTGTATAGAACCATGTTTCGAACGTCCAATTAACCTTTGGACGGCTGACCCGATTTAAAATTCTTATACTTTGTATTTTTTTTTTAATTTTAATTATTAGAATTATATCTTATTTGCTATAAAATAGTAAAGTCTTAATTATAAACGACGGGTAGCTGATTTTCGTTAGAGCAGTGTTTTTCGTTAATAATTGAAAAACGAAGCCCCATCCGACATTTTTGCAAAGGAAATTGTTGTTCTAAATCGTCTCAGCTACCTCTCATTTCCGGCTCCTACACTACTTATACATTTTCCCTATTGTTCAACCCCTTATACTATGACTCCAATCATGAACAGGATGCCACATTCTGCGAAGGTACGCTTCACATTTATTGTGTAACGTAAATGCAGACATTTCTTATATGGTTTTTTGGATAAATGATCTATATCCAAACATTTTTTAATAATTGACGAATGTAGTGTATTTTTAAAAGAAACTCTTTTTTTACTTTGGCGGTAAATGTGTCAAGTGCAATCCGTTTCTAATATTCCAATTAACTTTCGTTTCCCCTGAAGTTTACCAGCTGCACCGAACATTTATAGTTCAATCTCTCAATTAAATGAGCTTGAAAAACGGAAGATTAATTAAGTAGATAAATATTCATGAAAATTGTATCGCTTCTTTCCGGCATCTTTTTTAAACCTTGCACTGTACATAAAAGCAGTCGCGTAAGAGAATCGCGTGGTCACGTAAACGAATAGACAGATAATCATCCGAATTGCATACAAATACGTGTTCAGCTACACAGTCAGATAAGAGGTGCATGCAAACGGATTAACGAATACAGAAACAGGAAACTGAAGCGGGTTAAGTGGTAAAACGAGATGGATCGGACGATGAATAAAAATAAGAAATGTCGAACAAAGAGAGGGTTGATAGTAGAGTTGGTAAGAGGCAAAGCGAAAAGTAAGAAAATTTTAGCGCATGAAAGTCATGCGAGCCGGCCGGACGGTTCGAGACGTATAAAAGCATTGCATCGCTTTAGCTGCGGTATATTTCTGCATTATATAAGCAATATAGTCCTTAGTTTATGCCCGGGACGCCGCAGTTAAACGTTGCCCAGACTTTTATAGGCCTATACGCGAATTCCCGTACTTATGCCGGTTACGACGTCTGCCGCGGATACACGCGTGTGTTACACGTCCATCCTCCGCAGTCTCCAATACGAAGGAAAGACATTCCCTCGTAAGATGAATGACTCCCCACTGTTGTATAACGAAGTGTTAACCCTTAACCGGTAGCGTGCATTTTTCACGACGATTAAAACCTCGGCCCGTGTCGTTATCTTGACCAAGTGCGCCCTGGCGTTCAATATCTCTTAATGACGCTCTTGTCTATCTATAAAATCCAATCGGTAAAGTGAAAGATATTCAGGTAAACAACGATTTCGTAGAAATTCTAACACACCGTGATTACACCTTTGTTCCATGAACCGCGATTTACTAAATAATTACCGAGGTTTCACGATCGGGAGTAAAAGGCAACCCATTATTATAAATTCATGACATATCCATGTGTTCTGTCTCAAAAATTGTCTGAATTGATTCTACCGCAGGATATTATCAATTTGAACGATCTTCGGGTCGATACAGAATTATTATTTGTTCAATTTTATTAAATGATTCTAATAGAAAAGTATCCGAAGGCTCTGAAATATTTTATTAGCCGCAAAGTATGTTTCATGTCAAAGTGTGCAGATTGTGATAAAATGAACTCAATTATACTAATCTGAATTTGATACAAAGAAAATATGTGATGATGATATCCTTCAAATCATTAAAAATGATATTCAAAACGAAGAAATGAAGGAAAACACTACCCAACTGCAATGAACATATAGCATAGATAATTTTACCCTAGGGTTAAGGAATGAAGAGAACGCAGTTCCAAAGAATTGCTTATATTGAATAATGTACGTAATTTAATATTAAGACCAACAATATTTTGTACTGTATGTTGTTATTTATGTGTATTATTTGGTCTGAAACACAACCTTATAGTTTTATTATCTGTTACTACATATCAAATGATGACTTTCGAAATCTAGAAGATCTGACACTCGCAGGAACAGTCAATCAAACGTTCATCCGCTATGAAAGTTTACAAAGATCTCTGCTAATTGGTACTTAACGTGTCAAAGTACAAGTGTGCAACGTGTTCCATACACGTAAAATACTTACTTTTGAATACAAATTAAGCATCAAGATCGTTAACGTTGCTAAATATACGTACTTGCTCGTGTTCAATTATTAACAAGTTTGGTTCTTTGTTTTTTTTTTTCATTTCTTTCTTTATCTTTTATGATAATCACCTGGCTTAAATACAGCTAAGCAATTAAGCGTTCGTTCTGCTGCTTTACGTTAGCACAAGAAATTACAGTCTGTTTTCAATAAGTATAACAAGCATACTCAAATAATAACGAGAAGTCGTTTTACTGCTACCAAGAAAGTGACCTGCAACGTGAACGTAATGGGTGTCCCACTTTAATCCTTCAGCCTAATTCCCAGCAAGATATTGAAAATATGAAACGAAGACATAATTTCTCAGAACCACGAAAACATACAAATGATACAATATGTATTTTATACATGAATTGTGGAAATTCATATATTTATAACGTCAAAGATCATACGAAAAATCTAGATATTAGAAGATATTAGATCAGAATTTCTAAGATATTAGAGTGACAATATAATTCGCAATCCTTACATATTTACTTACTAAATTATTTTTACCTAACCCTATCAATTTTCAATCGAAGTAAATATTATTTAGACGAATAATCTTATCCCATATTTACGATAATTATAATTTGTCAACACCCTTTGATTAAATCCACTCAATTTCAAAGGAAAGTACATAGAAAAGTTGTAAAAATTGCCAACCTAATATTCAATTTCCAATCATCAAGAGAGGAGCAATAATTTATCAAAATTGTATTATACGTTATATATATTGGATGTCTTATAAAAATCGTAATCTATAGGGTAACAAAAAACACATATGATATATATAATATTGTACATCGCACCTCACGAAAGTATATGAACAATAGTATTAAGTTAAATAAAAAAAGAAAACGAACAGCATGACTTATTTTTTAACAACACCATTTTTGTTTGTAATCGATAACTAATATAGAGATAAGTTCAATGACCTTAAATGTTGAGATAGTTCATGAACATCCAAGGTCAAATTCCACATAAACGATGGCAATACTTTTTATACTTACTGAACGCTGAAATTCGAAAGTGGATTATTGAAATACTCAACACTGATTGGTCACCATTCTACAAAACTTTGTAGAATTGATAAATTCAAACAAAAGAGTGTAGCTCTATTTTTAAAAAATGACAGCGATGAAACTGTAAAAAATTAAGTATTTGTAACGTAGGTACTCCTTTTGTGGGCAGAACTTTTGCTGAAACATTTATAATAAAATCGTTAGATTATATGTTGATGTCGTGAAAAGACTAACATAGGATAATGCTTTCAAAGTGTACTTTAACACGTGTTATGGTATTTCGAAGTTGAACTCAGCACATAATAATAATAATAGGTTGGCGCAGGTATATGCATATTCTGTTTTCTGTTCAACCTAGTTTTTTTATTATAGCCTTTGACGTACGAAAGTATTAAATTGATGTAAAAATAGATGCGCTTTTTATCCACCAACTGTAAAGTATAAAGGTGAATCCTATCGAATTTAGGATTAAATTTTCGTACTCCTTTCCTGAATGTACAAAAAAATTATTAATTTTATTGTCAGAATAATTTTTATCAATAAAATAAGGGTGTTGGTGCGAACAAAAATGCTGTCAACAATGTAAATAAATACCCTAAATCGGGAAAACCAAGAAAAAAGGAGGAGGATCAGATTTGAATTAATTACTATGCTTCTTTCGTTGTTGTGTACTATAACAAGAATGAAAATAATAAAAAGATATAAAGATGAAATGTTTATTCGGTTTCTAAATTACAAATAATGTGGATATATACATCTTTTAATAGGAATTTATTTATTTTGTAATGTTATTGAGCTAAATAATTTTGATAATAGAAATACATTTTTCTTGAATACAACATTTTTAACTAATAAGTACATTCTACTGCTTGATTGAGTAAATACAGTTATTATTTCTTTTCTTTGAATTTGATGGATTAATTGGTTAATTAATTAACCGGCGTCTAATAACAATTTTTATTAACTTCAATGAAGAAACATTTTTAAGTATAGCAATATTGCAAATTATAATTTATCTTATTAAACCTTAGGTATACATTTAAAGACAACTTTAAACAAACTCTTAAATAATAAGGAATTAAGTTTAACATTTCCTAGTTTAATGCAAAATATTTAATACCTTTTATTATTTTCATATACAAATTATTATGTTTTGCAATACCAGAAGATTATATATGATAATTCATTTTCTATCATTTAATTATCTATTTTGTTGACCTTTTTGCAATATGAAAGTAGATATACCTTAAACGTCGATTGTTCAACTACTAAAAAAATAATTATTTGAATTATTTAATTCAATTTACTCACACAAACAACCGTTACAAGAATATGACGAAATTGAACAACAAAAGAAATTATAAATGTCTTTTATACACATGACCATTTTATTCGTCATCTCATAGTTATTAATAATTAAGCAATATTTACTGATTTGTACATTTTGAGCACCTTCTTAAATAACGAATAAAAATGTTTGTGGAAAATTACAAACCGATTATAAATACAATGCTTCTTATACGTGTTTTCACCCATCACATCCCCTTAACTATTTAATAGTTTATCTCGGGAAGTTGACGACCCATGAAAAAATCTTTCGAACAAAAGTTATCTATTATCTCCTACAGAATACGATAGTATAATAAAAAATGGTGGGTTCCATTAAAAAAAAATAAAGTTGACCTTCATATGACCTTCAGGACCGCCCACTGAAAAACTCTATTCCGACCACCCAATTTGCCCCCTGACACATGACAACTTTTGTCTGAAACATTTTTTCCAACAACGTATTGTTTAGAAGATATTGACCTGTCTCAAGATATGTGGACCACCCTGTATAATTTGACATTTCTTCGTCGCAAATTACATTTTTCAATAAAATAATATAATTTCAGATCATGCACGTTGCTTGTACATCATATTATTATTTAAATTATACGACAGTTTGATTTTTATCAATTTTAGTACGAAGCAATAAAATTAAAATCCCATAAAAAATCGAAAACGACACATGACCCTGGCAACAAACGTTCTAATGGAAATTGAATTTTTCAAATAATAATTGATTGATTAAACCAATCAATATTAAATCACCAAACAATTGCCATGATATTCAAACAAATTTCTGGTTAAAGTTTTGTCTCACTACGATTCACGTTCCAAAACCGCACTAACAATGTAGTATACTCTGCAGTACCTGTTTCATTGCTACGGAAATCGTCGTCGTCTTATCACGGCACAACATCGATAACCACTTTTTACCATTCACACGCCATTCTGAATACAACCTGTTCTTTACTTTTATTTTTTCAGCCCGCCGCGCCGCTCGAAACACCGACGAGAACTTCAGGTATGTATTGCACGAATACATACCTTGATGTGTCAAGTACTTATTGAACTGAATTCCTGGACGATCAAACCGCAAGAATCGATCCTCGATGTTGGATACAAAGTGCATATACGAGGTGTAATCGAAAAGTTCGTGCAATTTTCGTTCATTCGAGAAGGGTATATATTTGTCCTTTTAAATGTAAATAACCCCCCTTGGATGTAACACAGATTTTAAGAACATATTTCTAGAATGCACATTTTTCGACAACCTTTTGTTCTCTCACGATCAGTAATTTTTATTTGATGTCTTTTATGGTTTCAAAACATTGTCCTTTCGCGTTTTATTTTCATTCTTGAAAACAAAAAATGCAGAAAATCATATCAGACGAATATTACGATTGTGGTGTATAGAATGTTCAATCTTATTTTCAGTTTAATACTATTTTAACTAAAAATTCATGAATACGCAGTAACGTGGTGTAATTTCTACGAGTTACAGTTTCACAAATCAGATCACTTTTTACAAATTGCTCCACGCAATCGACTTAAAACACTGAAATAATATTCTTTATTGATCGCAGCACTTTATGGGAAAAATTCGTGGAAGACAAAACTAAGGCTGCCGAAGAAAACTGTTAGATGAATTTTAACATTTGATGTAAGCCGTGCTTCTTTTGGTCATATTTTCCTTTCTCTTTTGACAAAAGCTTTCTCCACTATTTTTACAACAGTAGAATACTTAATCTTATTTTTGGCACAAATTTTAGTGCGAATTCTTTGAACTTCCGTTATGAAACGTAAAAAAATTCATTCAACTGACTGTAAGATCTAATCCATGCAACCAATGCCGTCAAAAATTGGCGTAGATGTCAAGGATAAGTGTACCAACCTCACAAAGAAAGAAATATTTTATATCAGATATCTATATTACAAGAAATTTAACAATTGCATAAACTTTTTTATCACTCCCCGTACTTATAGATACCATACGAGATCACTGTGCAACTACAAAACGAGCATGGCGAATAAAAATGTCGATGAACGTGAATTTATTCAATTCAGTTTATAAGAGAACGAACCTGAGTTACCTGCTTCAGGTTGGCACACTATCGAGTCGATGAAAGTTAGCGACAAATGGCACGCGTTCGTCAGAATGGAGGGCAAGTGCTGCAACGATATCTTTTAGAACCCCTGAGCTATGATAATAGTGCACCTTGAAAATTAAAGAGAAGTTATTTCGTTGCAACTTAAAGATTACCAGTGTAGGGCATAATTAAATTATTCTGACAATTAACAATTAAATTCTTAACTGTTAATTGCAATTGACCATTAAATCAGTTAGTTGTGAATATGTATTCGTTTCGCAGGATTACAATTAATTAATTGTTAATTGTCCTTACAATTAAGACTAATTATTTAATTATTTTTTCGATTTTAACTGTTAAAAAAGTTAACAATTAATTTTTATTGTGATGATGATATGATGCATTACTTATTTAAATAGGAGCACGTATTGTAGACGAAAAGCTGCTGGCACGCGTAACACGTAAACGAATCAAATGATAACGTTGAAAGGAAGAAAACGTTTTGAATAATTTGAGTCTTGACTGGCTGTCAAAGTATTGATAAAATATTATTACTCCTTTTCAGTATATTGTTGCAATCTTATTTCTACCTGAAAAAAAATCGACTAATTGTACTACTGAGTGGAGAAAAGACTCTTTAATCACTAATTTGTACTATATTCTAAGAAACAAGAATTGGATAATTATGTGTCTTAATTTGAATTTACATATTTTGTGATACCATTTACTCAAAACATGTGTCATTCGAGGTAACATGTTTATACATAGTATTATTACATAATTACTTATGTAATTGACACATCAGAAAAAAGAAATTTTAGAAAAGAAATTTGTTAAAAAAATTAAAAAATTAGATTAATCTTTTATCTTTTGCATCGTTAACTGTGCACAATATAACTTTGTCTTCATTTTGTTATATATTTAATTTATGATTCTTTTTTTTAACTGTTTGCAACTTTTTACTCAATTCCTTTAATTCAATTTTTTTTTATAACTTCACTACTTTTTACTTTTTCTAAATAAAGATTCTTCTCTATTCTACTTCTATATGCAACTGTTAATTAGCTTTTGTTTCATCTTGTCAGGCTTCACTCATCCGTGAATCGAAATGTCCCTAACTAAAAAGTATTCAATACATCGATAGATTCATGACATCCTGAATCGAGCATAAAAATGAACAGTTTGTTTTGCGGTGGCTGAATAATATTTTCTAAGTTGTTAATTTTAGAGTTATTTACACGTGACTGAATTATACGTCCAACCGTGCAAAGGTAAGAAGCTGGGTACTGCAGGATATAAACACCATGAAACACCATGATTCTACCATTTCATGGTAGAATTCGCATTATTAGACGTGTTCATAAATCGTAATCTAACATAATTATAATACCCAAAAGTTGAAGAACTTTCTTACGAGCTTTTGCTTTGTTTTCTGTATTATGTATAAAGTATAATCGAACAGTCAAAGTGCTTGCCTTTATTCTTTACGACTTGGATGCCAACTGCTCAATAACGCTAAACATTAGAAATTTATTTGAATTTAAAATAATTATACTAAAGCGTTGAAAAAGGATTAAACTCTAATAATACACTTAATATTTCCATCAACAAACGATGTAATTTTCTTACAAGTCTTCCTGTCTTTTGGATGAATATATAGTTTATTAATTAGCAAGGTGTGATTATTTTTATTCAATCTATTAAAGTGATGTGTGAAAATAACATTACTAGGAAGATTGAAATGATCAGATCGTATTTTAATTACACTTAGCAGCAGAGACTGCTATATAAAAATTTAAACTTAATTTTTCTAGACGTGACACAACCGTTCGGAACACCGCATTGTTTTAATCCAAACATTGCCCAATTATAGATGACTGAAAATAATAATTCTTCAAAATTATAGCAGACACGTTTCAGAAATAAAGAAGAAATCTACATCCACAGTTTTCATTAACATTTGAGTAATTGTTTCAGTTCTATTAAATGTAAAATTTACTATACTACAGTGCATCATAAATACATAAACTCATGAAAACCATAAATCGTTATATTTTGATTAAAGTGAAATACATAGATCATTAAACAGAAAAGGTTTCATATATTGGTAAATAATATTTAAAATAATATTAGGAAATTTATAGAATAAAAATGAATTTAAATTGCCGTAATTTCAGCAGTTCACCATTTTATTATTAACCCTTTCGATACTAATAATGATATCTGTCATCCAGGAAATTTTCCTACAATCGAATTTTTCAAATAATAATAATTCAACATAAAAATGTCCCTAATAAAAGATATTACATTGGAAATAAAACGTAACAATTGAAATTATGCTATTTACATTCAATATATTAATTTAAACAATTGAATATACAAACATATGGTTGCGTTCTTTGAAAAGAACAGCGCTGCGTCTGTTTATATGTTACTTTTTTATTGAAAGGGTTAAGCAAATTTTGAACATAAATTTCTTTTTTATTTCAAAGAGTTGCACATTATAATTGACAAAATTATTCAGTTTGCAAGACCCTACCATTATACAAAGTTTAGATTCAATAGAATTATGCGCGTCTTTTCAAAATGAAACTATGTATGCAGTAATCTACTGTACCAACAACACGCGCTTAATAACACTAATAACTCTCACCAGGGGAATAGTTGGCGCTCTTTCATAAACAATGAATTAAATGTGATTGAATTAAATGTAATGATTTGTTTGATTATAAGTATACTTATGTAATTGTTTTAATATAGTTAAATAACATCTATTTTATTTTGTGTTTTTTTTTTTTCAAATGATAAAGTAAAACTCATACGGTTATGTTTATCTAACGATAATATTTGAGTTAACCTCAACGGCTTAAATAATTTGGTTTTAAATCAAACTAATCGAATGTAAAAGATACAAAATTATTATGTGATAAGTTTTTATAAATTCATTTGTTATTGGTAAGTGATTGTAACTATAAATTTAATTCTTTTGTATCATAATGAATTATACAATTAATCTAACCTATATCATAATCATATTCTTTGTTTATATCTATAATTCTATTTAATCAAGTGGCCCTGATTGCATTTTAAACATTTTTTTAGTTTTTGTATTGTTGCGGAACATTCAATTATGAATCCTGACGTTAACCAGAAGATTTTAAAGTTTGAAACATTTATCAATGAAGTATTGAAAGAGGATCTTGCTAAGTTAGAGCAAAAAATTGGTGCCAAGAATGCAGATGTTGGAGAATTCCTTCAGCTGAAATCCACAATAACTACTCTTCAAAATAATGGCCTTGATAAAAGCGGGTTTAAAACTCAAGTAGACATAGGACAGAATTTCTTCATCGAAGCACATATTCCTGATGCCTCCACAATTCTTTTAGACGTTGGCTTAGGACACTATGTTGAATTATCGTTGAACGATGCTGTAGCAGTCATTAATGTACGAATTAAATTATTGGAGCAACAGATTGCACATCTCCGTAAAGAAGTAGCAAAGACGAATGCTCACATCAAGTTAATACTTCTTGGCATTAGAGAATTACAAGGGTTCAAGGACTGAACATAATGTTTCATGCTTAATTCTATTTTATAATCTTACTGTTGTACATAGTCCTGTGTCAAATAGTTTGTACATATTAGAGGTAAAACTAAACGATTAAATAAATAATGTGTCTTTACTGATTTGTAAGTTTGT
The DNA here is from genome assembly GCA_943735885.1 of Stelis phaeoptera. Lineage (NCBI taxonomy): Eukaryota > Metazoa > Arthropoda > Insecta > Hymenoptera > Megachilidae > Stelis > Stelis phaeoptera. The sequence continues at coordinate 2,300,886 of OX030939.1, read as the reverse complement.
TACTTTATTTTCAAGATCACGTATGCTAATCAATCTTACCAGGGTTACTTCGTGTAATTATTTTCGCGCATTTAAGTCGCTATAATCAATGTAAATCGTTGCTCGTGCCTCATTAATTTATTACCCCGAATGCTGCGCTTTTGTTTCCTTGTTAAGAGCAATTGGGTGAATTTACCAAGACCTTGTATTTCATTTATATACGGTAGAGGTCAATCGCGAGGGAATCAGTACGTATTTTGCTACAAGTGCTTTCCCATTTTCACGTTGCTTCTTGGTGTGAGGTATCTTACATATTAATGTCGGATTGGCGCAGCATACCATGCGTCGAAAGACACAAACAATTTCTCGAAAAATTTATCGCAACCTTGATCGATTGCACCTTCGAAAGCGTATCCCGTAAAAATCCTATATTGAGATGGAGAGAACCAGATCACCTGCAAGACATCATAAACTTCGATTTAGAGAAAGAGCCACGAAGCCAGGATAATCTTTTGCAAATCGCGAACAAAGTTTTTAAGTACAGCGTAAAAACTGGACATCCTTATTTCATGAATCAACTGTTTTCTGGGTAAGACACTTTTCACTGCACGAGTTTTATTTTGGAATAACTGCGAAAATTATAAAACTCTCAAATTAATAAATAATTCGATAAAGTATCAAGTATCAAGTTTATGGAGCAGATATTTTAGGCATAAGAAATTCGTCATTAATAACTCCTATTTATAATAATTTTCTTCATTAATGAAACACTGGAATTACCAGATGGGTCAAAATGATTTGCTTCAGATTTCTTATTTTAAATTACAAAATTTAATAAAACGCTTTTGTCGAAATGTAAGTTATCATTTATCAAGATATAAAATTATTATATATGTTAGTTTGTGTTTTATTCTTTATTTGTTTTATTCTTTATTTATTTTGTTTTTAATTTATTTTTAATTTAAAAGTAAGGGTTCACTGAACGTCGGTAGTTCTAGTGTTACTTGTAAATTGTGTCATCTCGGATCTGAAATGTTCTTGAGCCAGATCTAAATAAATGTGTGTTGTTTTTAATATGTTCGACTTTACTTCCCATATTATAATATACATACATAAATTTATTGATAATTTTAAATGGTGATCACAAAATACGGTTTTAAATAGTTCTTTTAGTTTTTAAACGATACGAAGTCATTTCATATAAGCACTTACGAAAACAACATTTTTGGTCGTTGCATGTGCTGTTTAATTATTCCATAATAGTAGTCCTTATATTGTATGTTTATTGATAATCATAAATACCAGGTAACAACGAATGAATACAGTATATGTGTCTTGAATATTAATTGAATTCTTTAAACAATTAATATTTTTTGTATTTTTCTATCAGTAACATTTCAATTTAATCTTTTTTGTATGAAAATGAAGATACAATAAGTAGCGTTCTTCGTTACAAAATTTGAATGATATAATGTACAATATTTAATTAAGTTAGGGTGTTAAAAATATAATTAAAATAGCTCCACTTCCCTAACTAATGAGTTTTATATTTTTGATATGAATGTTATATTAAAAGTTTTGCGTTTTATTATTTAGTTTTATTTTTATATTAAATAAATTATATCATAATTTATAAAATTTATAAAATAAATTATTATATTAAATTATTTTTATATTAAATAAAAATAAAAAAATACTTTAATATATTAATAAAAGGTTTCACACGATTTGCGTTATTTTAATTAACATCTAGATTGGATCCGTATGGCTTGGCCGGTCAATGGCTCACAGACGCCTTAAATTCTTCGCTGTATACTTACGAAGTCGCGCCGGTCTTAACACTGATGGAGAAGACTGTGATTAGAAAATTGTTAAACATGTTTTACAACGAAGAAAATGGTATTACTTTCGGAGATGGTCTCTTTTGTCCAGGAGGCTCCTTTGGTAACGGTGTTGCCATTAACTTGGCTCGATTTTGGTTCAGGAAGAAAAATGAAACCGTGAGTATCTATACAGTTCTTTTCTAAATTTGTTAAGACCACTACTACAAACATCATGCTTCAGCTTTTGTCAGTATCATAAACCATTGATTTTAAAGTCTAGTGAAAGAAATAAAATAAATGTGCAGGGAGTTTAAACATTTTTCAATCAAACTACATTAACATAAATAAAAAAAAAAAAAGTTGTAGTAAACGTAGATATATGTGTAAATGAGCAATCTCGACCTAATGCTATTCAGCAGTAGTAAAAAAAAGCTATGTATGTACAATTTACAGGAAGAGATCGCGTAGATACAAGTGATGTATTAAACACATGATTTAAACAGTTTCGCTTACAAATTTTTTGTACCGCTTTAACACGTTAACTGTCACAATGAAAATGGACGTACATAGTCAAATTCGCTGAAACCCTAATTGTTAAAAATCATTAAAAACCTTTCAATTTGATAACTAGCAGCATTAGCTTAATATTAACGCTATCCATGGTTCATTTCATAATTTCTTTTGATAATTATTTGGTTGAACAAAATTCGAGGTGCTAGTCACCTGTATACTCACAGAATTTGATTCTAATTTTTTTATCACCGTATATGAAATTTTAAGAATTTAATTTTTTTGTTGATAACTTTAACGCGTTTGATACCATTTGATATTAATTCATATTAGTTCTCTATAAAATAACATAAAATACAATAATGTAGCTATAGATTAGGCACGTCGCTTGTAGATTATGTATATAAACTTTTATATTCTATTACAGAATTTTATTTTCTTGTTTTAAAGCTTATAAAACAATAATCATGGTCTCATATGAAGTCATAAGCGTCGTGTAAATGTACGCGATGTTGGTAATGGAAGTATGAACACTTTGCAATTTTATTTTCAACAACTACTATTTGTATAATGCTTTCTATGTTGTGCAAATCGTCAAGTATCTAATACAATTATTTGTACTTAACTAAATACGATCCTCCCCATGAAAATAGGGGACGAATCTTTTGAAATTCATGCGCCACCCAGATATGGGAGACGTGGTACTCGAAGTGTTCATTGTTACAAATACTATATCCAGTAGTGAATGAGGCTTGAACTTCTATTCTTTATACATTTATAATAATATAACAGTGTACTGCATTTCTTCCAAAAACGGAGTTCCGTAAGGTGGGGTTTTGATTGTAAATTTTACTATTTTTGTACCTTTCGAACAGTTGTACCGAAATTGATTGATTATAATTGTGACATTTTTTTTTCATGATCACCATGAGTAATGGATACATTTCAGTGGATAATATATATTTTTTGAATTTTCTAAATCACAAAAAAATTATTTTGAATGAAACACATTTACCATTCCTGGGGGTAATTTTGGTCCTAGTGCAATATTCTATCGATTTTAATATATCTTTAAGCTAAAATTGGTCCAAAGTTAATAGTTTATAAGAGAAAATCAATTTATTAGTTTTCCAAACCCATTTCTTAGATTAACTTAGGTTGCTTACACAAAATAATGTACAGGTAACTAAAAAACGATACATCATACCTTAAATAAAATTGCCAGTATTGAAAACAAAAAATCGATCCCCTTTTAAAATTATTTGTGACTTTATTTTATAAAAAAACATCTCTTCTTATGAAATATAATTCTTGTTTTCAATCCATTGTATGATGGTCAAGAAAACAATAAAAATATCTTCGAAAAGAGAATACATCAGTAATTACAATAAAAGAGCCGAAAAAGTAGGATTTGTACTTGGGTCAATGTTACCTCAAGAAATAAAAATGTAAACAGAAAAACTAATACAAAATAAATTAAATTAAACTATGGAGGAGTCGGTTAACACTGATTTACAAAATTGGTTATAACTCCACCAATTCGCCGATATACATCCTTTTCGGCAAGAAAGGGGTATTAACCTCTACTAACTCCATCCCAGGTATTAACTTGGTTCAAAGTGAAGTCGACGTCTCGTTTAGTCGGCTCGGTGGCCGGTAATGATAAAAGTACCTTAAATAACATTTAAGTCATTAACTATTTACGTCTAATAAATGACAATATAAAAACAGTCATCCAAACGGTTCGATTGACCGTTAAAAATAGTTTCGGAAGTTTCGTTTAGTCGGTTCCGGCAACTTGGTCCAAAGTGTAGTCGACCACTTTGGATAATTCCCAGGGTAATACCCGGAGAAAACCATACAAATAAACTGCACCAATTTTGAAGATTTAACAGTGAAATGTAGAGGGCATACGAAGAAAAGAATGTAAAATCTAATTAAGCAGTTTGTTCAAGAAAGGTTTGAACGTCATGGTGCTTATTTTATATCTAACATTACAAGTACATAAACAATAATTTCCGGTTTCGGGCCAAAGTTATCTCAACTTACGACATTATTCATATGTCATGAAATATTAATTTGATAATTAACACTGCAAAAGATAAAACTTTTTACCGAGTGGAAATTTATTCTCGTTAATTTATTTTTATACATTTAGAATAAAAATATTCCGTCGTCAAATTTGGTATTATTTACGTCCGAGGATGCACACTATTCGGTTTCAAAATGGGCAAACGTTTGCGACGTGGAAGTTATTCTAATACAAACAGATGAATGCGGTAGAATGGATGTGAACGACTTGCGAATTAATATATCAGAAGAACAAAAGAAAGGGAATTATCCATTCTGCGTATCCGCCACTGCAGGTACGATAAGTGACAGCAAAAGTCGAAATATAATTAAAAAGGAACAGGAGTATTGGTGATCATTGTATAATTTTAATTGTCGACGATTGTGTTTATTTTTAGGAACGACGGTATTGGGTGCCTTTGATCCATTAATTGAAATTGCAAACATTTGCCAAGAATATGATCTGTGGTTGCATGTTGATGCAGCTTGGGGTGGAGGTTTAATATTTAGTAAGAAACACAGTGTTCTGTTAAGAGGAATACAAAGAGCAGATTCCATTTTATTTAATCCACATAAATTGCTGGCAATTCCTCAACAGTGCTCATTACTCTTGACTAAGCATGAGACCATTTTCAAAGAAGCTCATTCCAAACAAGCTTCCTATCTCTTTCAAAAAGACAAATTTTACCCCACTGATTTGGATGTTGGGGACAAGTATTTACAGTGTGGACGTAGACCAGATGTGTTGAAATTTTGGTTCATGTGGCAAGCTAAGGTAATATTGTAAATAAAATATATAGCTTAACTTGTTTTCTACTTAAGTAGAACTGTATGGCTTCTTTCTGGCATGGAATAATGTAAAAATGCTGTTCTCTACGTGATCTCATAATCTTATACAATATACCATGGGCATAAGACAAGATTTTGCATCGTATAGAGATATTCTCTCTTTCCCTTTATTAATCTTTAAGTATCAACCACTTATGCAAATATGTGTAAAACTAGCCTTGGTAGCACTTTTTCCCCTGATCTTCCTTCAATTGTGCATCTTGTACTTTGTGGTTTAAGCAGCTACTGCGATGCACTCCGTACAAGATAAGGGTCTGTATGCTATGTTTTCAAGTGCTTGCCAGTATACTTATGCATATATTAACTTCCCCTGTTAGGAATAAAGAATGTTCATACTGCACCTATTCAGTGGATTTTCAAGATCATAAAAGGAGCTCCTGAAATTTTCAAGGGGGTCTGCCGATAGCAGTGCTTTTAATCCAGCAACTTCTACGGTTCCTGCCAGTCACTTAAGCATTTCTATATTGAATTACAATCAATATATTACAATCTTGAATAATTAGGTTTAAAATTATACTGATATAGTGGCTTGGTCTTATAAGTTGAAGATTGACACGTATATCAAGATTCATGTACCTTTTCCTTAGCCAGTTCTTTGTGGTTTAATAACATATGAGTATCATAAAATAATGAAATTAAGAGATTATTTTATTGTCATAAAAAGTGCAGAAAAAAGAATATGAATAACATTAATATGTGGGTCATGTTAATAAGGATAGATTTATTTCAATAACTTATACTTCAGCTATATACATCCATGTCAATAGAAAAAAATGAAGTCAGATTTATTCTCCATATTTGCTAGTAACTAGAAATACAGACAAAGTTTGAATTTTGATTCAGTTCTTTCTCAAAATCCCCCTTCACTAGTAAACAATGATTGGTACAATGAAAGATATATAACTTTCTTTAAGGAAGACTTCACTTAATCTGTTGTACTAGAGTATGTAGTCCTCTCTTTCATTATATCATAGTTACTGCAAAGATAATAATTTATATTGAATTATTTACAACAAGGGTATTCAAAGAATAGCATTAATTAAATTTTAATGCAACACTCTACAGTTATTTACATAGATTCATTTATATATTTTCTCAGGAATAAGTGTTCCTGTTTCATGAATGCATGAAACAGAAATGCATGCCTTCCAAAATTATTTGATAAAGTAAACAAAATTTAAAATTGTGTTTTAACTTTTATTTAAATACTTTAGGTGTAACATGTGAAAGTAAATATAATTTCTCTATGTCATGGTTTAATTATTCAATTTTACCTAAATGTTGTTATAAAATTGAAGATAAATTTGTTTCAGGGTAGCTTGGGTTTTGAGAAACATGTAAACCACTTAATGACACTGTCAACTCTTTTTAAGGAAGAAGTTCAGAAAAGAGATGGCTTTGAGTTAGTGATGGATTCATGTTTCATAAACGTATGTTTCTGGTTCATTCCGTTGACTTTGAGAAACCAAAATCTAATGTGCGATTATAAGAAACAATTAAACAAAGTAAGTTAAGTAAATTTTCTAAAGTATCTTTATAATATTGTTTATAATCATTAAAATATTATTTTATCCTACAAAATATACAAATATATCGAGTAGAAAATTATGAATTCGTTTATAATTTATAGGGAACAACATTATATATGTATCATATTTATCATTTGAAAACTATTTACAACCAACTGATATACTATTCTTTTAAATTCATTAAACAGAAATTAATTTAACTGATTTGTAAATGATAAAAGTATAATGTATCTAATATGAATAGATAGTTTGTAAACTTGTTTAACAGCTTATTTTTTATACAATTTTGAAAGTAAAAGTTACTCAAATTTGTTGGGGTATATTCGTACAATATTATGGAAGTTAAAAAGTAATTATAATTTAATTATGAAATATGTAATGATTTATACTATATTTACTGTATCAGCGATAGGTATTACAGGTATCTATATTTCACACCGTTTAATATCTGCTGTACTGACTGCAGGTATTTAACTTCACCGATAAAGTAATTTTTATTTACACTGGTAGTTGATAAAACAGTTAGTTTCAATTGCATATATCACCGACGCGGTATTATTAACACTAGATTGCCGGATGTTGGGTATACAGAGTGTCCCAGCTAACTCTGGCATCTCAAACATCTCGCTTGTTTTTCATGGTAGAAACAAATGTTAGAAGAAAAAGTTATTGTATTCGATGGGGCACATATTCTGATTGGTGAAAAATTTTACTCAAGGTCATTTTTTTTCGAGATTACAAGGTCATCGGTGTTTTTTAAATGGAACCATATATTTTTGTTATCATACGATGATAGCTGAGGGCAAGGCGAGTTCATTGACCTATAACACTACGACCTTCAAATGACCTTGAGTGTGGAAATTTCATACAAGTTTGGAAATTGATTTAAATGGTAAAATAACAGAAAAAGTAATGAAAAATAGAATTCGCTATTCCATGGCCTGCGCGCTCGCCAGATATTACACCGTTAGATTTTTTTCTTTGGGGCACGGTGAAATCACAAGTTTACGACGATATTTGAGATGCCAGAGTTAGCTGGGACACCCTGTATATATATAGCAATAAAATCGTAAATGAGTCAAATTGACTCGCTCCGGCAATCTAGTGTTAAAGATTGCCAACCCTTGTGTAAATTGCCATGCCGGAACAGAGGCCTGGTGGGCCTGGTATCCGTCGTCGGTAAATTCCTCAAAGTGAATGAAACAAATTGAGACAAAGTGAGATACAGCGATATTCTCTAGAGTTCGTTCGTCAATAACAAGGAACGTGAGCAAAATCGTGCGCAACAGAGTGAGCCAACCATATTACTTCGTGACAAAAAACGTGACAAAGTGAGACAGAAAGATTCTCCTTGTCCCGGTGACCGTTTTAGCCGATTGGACTAGTCCTATCTTTCCGCGAGAGTACAGTGTCTGTTTCCTATTGTGACAGCAATATATCCTAGAGGGCGGTAGAAAATAGCGAATCATTCGGGTCGGCGCATATAGGCTGTTTTTTTTTTTTTTTTTTCTGAAAACCATCATGCCCCAGTTTGGGGCAAATTTTGCAAAATTTCTATTAGAAAAAATATTCATTTGCGGGAAGGATTTTTTGCAAATCAAAAATTCGTCAACACATTCTTTTATATTTTTTAAATTGTGTTAATATAATATATAATATTTTCAATTTCGATAACGTGAGGCTGGGTTAAATTAGATTAAGTTAGCAGTAATATATATTATTGCAACGTTGCATGCTAATATATGTAACAAAAATGAAACAAATATTTAAAAAAGTGTTTATACTCTTGATATGTTAAAAATCCTTCTCCTAAACATAATTTTTATTTAAAAGGAACCTATGTTCATAATTTCGCTTAATTCGCGGCATAATTGTTTTCGGAAGAACCAATTGTCGGTAAATGTAGGAAACGCTTTGATACTGGCAAACAGTAATCTGTTGCGGGTAATAAAATGTCACATTTAAAAATAAATATGTATTGAATAACAATAAAATGATAAGAAAACAAGTATTGAATATGTTAAAAAGAGAATTTTTTTTAAATTAGGTGGCGCCAAAATTGAAAGAGAAGATGGTCAAAAGGGGCAGCTTAATGATAAATTATCAACCGCTTCACGACAAGCCAAATTTTTTCCGTTTCGTTGTTCAAAATTCAGGAGTGTCTACTCAAGACATTCATTATATCTTTGACGAACTGGAGAATCTGGGAGAATTTATGTAAATTTCTTTATGATGTACAAAAACCACATTTATAGCATGTCACCAAACTTTAATAAGTTTAGTAATAAAAGCAGGTATATAGCATGAAAAAGTATTTCCATAATATAACATTTGGTACTGACTGGTTCTTTAATAATTGTTCTATATAACTTATTAGTTTTATTTATTAATCGTCTTTTAATAGTAATGTTTATTTGAAAAAAGAAAGAGTGTACTGTTCATTCTGTTACAATATTTCAATCAACATTGTGATCCTTATTAATTTTTATTGCGTCAATTTTGTATATTATACTCGGAAATAATTTATAAAGATATGGATGTAGATTAATGAATGAAGAATATTAATAAAGAATTTTTATTCGTTACTTCACGAAGTTAACGGCGAAGTTAATTTCTTAATTAACAGTGTTAATGCTATTTAGAATTTTTCTTTCAATTTTCTTTTCTTCCAGTTTTACAATTATATTGAATTTGTGATTATTGGTCTCCAGTTACATTTCTGGCATGTAACTATGAATTTCTTTCTTAATAATTTAAGCAAAATTTACTATGCTTCAAAGGGAACATATTATTGGGGGTATAATGTTTCATTCGGGTGAAAGTGTTCTCAAAATTTTAGTGATTCGATATTTCGGTTTTAGTGTCCATATTTTCTTCGATATTTTTTCAAATTATCTACCAGCAACTGAAAAATATTTATTTATGAAGTGGTAAGTAGCTTATCATTGTAAATAAAATCGTATAACATTGAGAATAATTACCCTGTTTAAATGATATCTCGAATGAAACTTAGAAAACAAGTAAATGAATTAAACCCTTAATAAAAATCGGTTGACTTTCTGCGCCAGTGACGTTTAGTTTATTTCCGTTTACTCTATTACGAATTAATTCCATTTTGAAAACTACCGATTTTGTGGTGTTCGTTATACTGCAGCAGGTTTTCTTTTCGATATATAAAAAAAGATTCATCGATTTGATAAAATGTGCGTAATCGTAAAAGAAGAAATCGACGGTGTATAAAATTGAATCCCATATCCAATGAAAGAATAACAAATTCTAACTACGACAATCAGTTCTTTCCAGTTGATTAGGAGAAACTTAGCAATCAGTTAATCTAATTAGGAGAGGGACCGCCACTAAATTTCTGATGTCAAGCTACGAAGCTAATTCATGACTGTCTTCGTTGTAGAAACCGCGGCATTGCGACGTACCGGTTGACTAATCCTGATTCAAGTGACAGCATACAGAGAAGCCCTAGGTATATCTATAGAACTACTTGCTATGCTGTATAGCGAATCGATTTGTAACCACGGCAAATCGAACGGTTTTTCATCGAAACCAAACCACTTCGATATTTATTTTGAATTCCCTTCGATTTACCATTCTAAAATGAAACACGTCACTTTCGATTCGTTTTCAAAAACTATTTTGTAGATTGTGCAGAATTTAAGCGACCAAATATATGAACCCTCTTGATTAAAATTATTTTGACATAAATCTTTAAAAAATTTTAGTTCCATGGTGATACTTACAATTAGTTGTTATGTCCTCTATTTTGAATGCGAACAGTTAATCTCTGTAATTTGCGTATTTATGTACGGTGTGTAATAAAAATAAGAAACGGCAGTTATTAATCCGTCTGTACCATAAGTTACAAATTAAAGTTTTATGATAAATATGTATCTCAAGAATAAATAAATATATATACAATTTTTATTTTAACAGCCACATATCTTGCATTAAGAAAATATGCGTTGAAAAGTTTCAAAATTTAAAAGAAGTACAACCAAAATATAAACAGCTATTTCTGTCATTTTTAATTACACAAGTAACTAAAATATTATTTTCTGAATTTTTATAACAAGTTACATAGAATGGTAGCTAATTTTATAGTGAAAGGTAGGAAGATGAAATTATTTTCAGACACCTTGTACCAGATATTTAAAAAATCCGTTTCATTTCTTCTTCCGGTGAAAAAGTAGCCATTGCGATTTCTGCGAAGATCAATACATTCGTGGCAGATGTTCAGCGAAACGTTTGATTCAATAATTTCATTAATTCTTCGGTATAATATCATCAGGCACTGCTGGTTTCGTTTCGAAAGTCATATCATCATTAAAATTGCATTTCATTTGCTATAATCCATGGCAATGAAAAATTAAATTGCATTACTAACCCTGATAAATAATACGAAACGTTTTACGACAATCCTGACAATTGATTGGAATTTTCGATTATTAGGTGTCATGAAATTTCGCCCTCGTACAATAATCAATAACTTACAAATTATAGTTACTGTACATTGTACGTTTGTTAACATAATACGAGAGTTGAAAATTGAAAGCCTGTTAAACACGCCGACGTTTCTTCGTGCTTTTATGCTTTTATTTTAAAATTGTTTCAATATTGTAATCTTTATGTGCCATTGTTCTTATGATTGTATTTGCCCTTAAGTGTATAACCGTTATCAGAAATAATAAAGTATTTCGAAATTGTTAATTGGTCTGTAAACAACCATAGAATAATGATTTAAAATATCCATCTCACTTTTTTATGTTTATTTTCTTTGAAAACTGTATATGCTGCTACCTCGAATGGCAATACTATGTGTTCAAGTATACATATTAAACATATTAAATTTTTGTTATAAATTCAAAAATTTATTCCTTATATATCTCATTATGTACCTAGTACTGTGATTTATACGTATCATAAGTAAATTAGGGTATAATGGAGTAAATGTTGTGACCTACAGTAGCGTTTTAATTTAGGAATATAAGTATCCTTAAAGATATTTTATTATTTGTTTTCGAGAAATATGTAAAAATATTGAAAATTATTCAACTTGAGGGATTTAAATATATTTAAATATTCTTCGTATAATGAAAATGAGTAAATAACGTTATAGAAAACAACATAAATGTTGCGAATTTAGTTGTCAATTTGATATACATATACAATTTTTGTAATCACTAGTGAAATTTTGTAACCCTTCTGTAGATTATGGTATTGACAACAGCTCATCCCTGAATCTACTTTAACACGTGTTGGTATAATTATTTGAAAATGTACATAACTCTCTCTCTCAGTTTTCGCGAAAATCACAAAATATTGAATTTAATTGGAGCAAATATGCAAATTCTAATGATTCTTATTTTGAGTTATAAACTACGATTGATTGTAACAAATCATGACTTTAGTTTTTAAAAATTTACGTATTTAAGAGCACTTTTTCTTTTTTTTAGGTTTCCGTGAAGAATAAATCGGCATGATTTTCACTAAAATTTTCAAAATGGAACTAAGAGCCTTCTAATTCCCTGGAAAAGTGTATAAGCTTTTCCATAATGCAAGGAAAGTCATCTCCTCTAAAGTTCTAATAAATTAGTAAAGTGTATCTTAGTAAATATAAATTAATAATACAAACTAGTAAAGCGTATAAACAAACTTGTATAAACATAAATTATTTGTAAACACAAACTAGTAATATAATTTAGTAAAGTGCAACAAATCTATAAACACAAACTAGTAATATAAATTAACTAATAATATAAATACACGATTTACTACTGCCAAATTATGACACCCTTAATGCATGTTTTTTTTAATGAAAACAAGGAATCACATGATATTAAAGGTTAATACAGAATATATGGCACGATCTATAGTAACCATGCGAATAAACTTTGCTTCGTTGTACAGGTCTTGAACGCGTTTCTTTATCGTATTAAAATAGGGTGTGCGAGAAACCCTTTACCCGTAATACATAAGGGAACTGTGGATGTGTGTTACGTTCCTTTCCCCGAGCCATTGCTAGGGGTGCTTGGCCTGCGGATGAACTTAGACAGTGGGTCGCCATCGTGAAAGACGGTGTTAACGTCGATAGCCACCATTCGAATCGTTCAAGTAACCCGAATGTCAGTCGATACATGCAAACTCGACGGCCAGGATGGGAAAGGATTCCCAATTCACGTGTCACAGGTACTCTGTTTTCATTTTTATCGTTGCCCATAATTCAAATTTTCGGCATGAATTAATCGAGGTTTCGATCGTCAACGTTTTTCGGAACCGAGCTAAAGAATAGAAATTGTAAACAGTATTGCTATCATGGTGATGATGTAAATTAGTAACCGAAAAATTATCAAGAACCTTCGCCTACCAAAAAAGTCAATACATTAGTACACATTAACTACCATTCGAATCGATTGGACCCATTTTAAATAATACAGATTTCATTACTTTTTGTTGAAATAATTATACATAAAGTAAATTATAGTAATTTAAATTCAAAACAATTTTTCTAAATATTAATTTGAGTACGAAAAGCAAATCGCAATAGAGTGTTTTGCGTAAATAGTTTTTTTCTTACATTTTCTATAAATCTTTCCTGTTTCTCTGTCTTTTTTTGGAGACACCAATATGACATTTTGATATTTTTTTTTTGTAAGCGGTTTATCGTCCATGTTATTTTACATTGGTCTATCAAACTATGAACAATGAAAACAATTTCAATTGCACCCAGTAATAAATTCAGTAACTACATATAAAAAAAAAGTCAAAAAGTTTCGAAATTTTTCTTCAAACTATGAAGTTAATAAAGATACATTAAATGTGTAAATCAAATCTCATTGATATTTACTGATTGAGTACACATTTTTATTATTGACATTTTTAAGTCGACGCAGTATCCAAAACATCGGGACATAGAATTAATTGTACTTTTATCGTATTCTTAGTTAGAAGCATGACAAAGAATTAAGCCAAACGAATAACTATATTCAATGCGACACTTTTATGATTATAATACAATCTTGTTTTTTTTTTTAAATTGTAAATTTTTAAAATCGCAATTTTACTTTCTCTGATTTTTACCTGATGTTCACACCTCCCAATGGGAATGCTTTCCTCTTAATCTTTTTGTTGAACACTAGAACTACAAATCAGGTCAAAATGACTTGTTCTAGATTTCTTATTTTACGTTACAAAATTGATTAAGACTAATACCTGTAATCACTTAACGAAGAGTTCATTTATACATTTTCATGAAGGTTTGAACTTTAAATTGATTTGGTATAAGTGCTATATTACATACTGCTGTATAATACTTTCATGTTACCAAATCATGCGACAAAATTTCGAATATTTTGAAAGTTATTATTTCGTATGCAATGGTCTGAGATTTGTAGTTAATATTTCTAACTTTTATTTTATTATTATAACACTGAATTTGGATGACTTTTTATTTGTTCAAAGAACATGGGACTCTTGGAAACATATCGCTACCTCATGGAACATGCGGCAGGTAATTCTTGTAATTTATAATTTCTTTTATTTTTAACTTAATTAGCGCCTCTTGACGTATATTTATTATATAATCCAAATTTAATATTATTTGCGATATCTAAGACCACTGAACATTTGATTAAAAATACAAGAATTATTATTCAATATGTAATCAAAATTATTTAATAAAACTAATATCTTATTAAACGTTGAAATTCATTACACGTAATGAATTATACATTGTAGCTAAAATGTATTTTAAATTCTAGATCCTAGGGTAGCAGATTGGCTTTTAATGGGCAGCCCGTTTCCATTACTAGCAATTGTATCACTTTACTTGGTATTTGTTCTACATCTTGGCCCATTGTATATGAGGAACCGAAAACCATATAGCTTGAACAAGATTATGATTTTGTACAATATCTTCATGGCGGCCGCGAGTGCTACTGTATTCCACGGGGTGAGTTTATTAAAAATTCTTCAGCTACAATAACTTGTCTGGTAATTTGACGTTGATTGGTTTAATTTGATGTAACAAAACTGCAGACAGATTTAAACGAAAGATGGAAATGTAAAATAAGAATTGTGGTACGGTCCAATCGAATCAGACTTGTTTCGGGGAAAAAAATGTTCATTAGCAGTTTGATTGCGGGTAGTTCTTCGGAAACATGTTACGAACAAATTAAAAATACTTCAAAGTCGTGAAAAGTTGGGAATAATTGTTCAAATAATCAAAGAATACACGAAATACTGTCTTTTTTATAGCTGTTATTAAAAGCGAATTTAAGTTCGCTGTTACTGATAGCGAACAATAAAAAGTACCTGCTGATAGGCATAACAAAGTTGAAATTTGTTAATTTGTTTACCTATGAAAAATTAAAAACGGTAAATTTAAGCAACGATTTCGATTAATAATAATTAACAAACTTTTGACCGTAATTGACCTGGAATAAAGCTTAAACTGGAGCTTTTAGTGTCTTTAATAAGTGGTGAAGATTTCAGCATTAACTTGAGAACGTGATTAGTTTTCTAATAAAAAACAACACTGTTTCACTTTTTGCGAAAACTAAGTTTTTAACACCCTGTATATTTATTGAAAAGCATGAACTAGCGTGCTTGTTTGAAAACATTATTTGAAGTATAAACTTCAAAATGATACAGTGTTATTTAATTAAATTGTACTCTGAAGTTTAAGCTACTTGAAACAATTATTAGGATTTGAGAAATAAGAGAAAAAATATTTTACATAAATTTTGATACAGAGGATACCAACTACAAAATGTTTAATTTTTGGATTATCTTTAATATTTAAGAATATTTCAATAATAAACTTTTATTATTGAAATGTGTAGATATTTCTTTTATTTAATTTAATTATTTTTATTGTAAATTGCTTAATGACCTATACAACACTTAAAAAGTCTTATTGCCTTTATATAGGAATTTATATCTTTATGCAATATATTGACACATTATCTGCCGCTGTAGAATGTTAGAATAAGCCCTACTATTTTATAACTTGATAGTAATTAAAAATTACGGGAGTAACCTCTATTATCAATTGACTCTCAATAGTAGCACACTGAATTGTCATTATTTCAACCGCGTTTTGGACAAAAAACTATTAATAAAAGATTTATTAATCGGCTTCGAAAAACCGATTGATAGGCTTCTGGTAGATGAAGTGTTAAGAATCTCATTAGATAAGCTTTTATCTAACTAAATTGTAAGCCTCTTCTTTTTGTTCGTAAGCTTACTTTTTACGTCGCAGGCTCTGTAAAATTTTCATGTACAATAATGGGATTTATCCCGTTTATTAAACAAATAACAATAATAATACTAATATATTTTCAAACTTTACAGTTGCTTACTTCCGGTTTCACCACAAGATTATCTTTGGGGTGCGAGTCTCATATCATTTCAAACGATCCGGAGTCTTATCGCGTAAGTATTAAAAAGATTAAATACATGAAAATTTTAGTGTCAAGAATCTGATATTTATTGTTCGTAGATGGCTAGATGGGTATGGAGACTCTTACTGTTGAAAGTTTTCGAATTAAGCGACACTGTTATTTTCGTTTTAAGAAAGAAGTACAATCAAGCATCATTTCTTCACGTTTATCATCACACATCGACTGTTCTTCTTTCCTGGATCGCATGTAAATTTGTTCCAGGTAAACTCATTTTTATAATATACTCGTAATGCGAATTTGTCAGATTTCTTTGACGTCGTACGAATTTTCATTTTTCCGGAATTTTAGTTTCTTTTTGTAACTTGATTTCATATCTATTGTTATGGATACTGTTTTTTGTTTGATTATACTTATTATCTTTAAGTTACACAATTTCAAATTGTTAATACTTA
Organism: Stelis phaeoptera; assembly: GCA_943735885.1. Classification (NCBI taxonomy): domain Eukaryota; kingdom Metazoa; phylum Arthropoda; class Insecta; order Hymenoptera; family Megachilidae; genus Stelis; species Stelis phaeoptera. The sequence goes on along the minus strand of OX030939.1, from coordinate 2,284,261 downwards.
GATATCTTACCGGTGAAAAATCATGACCGCTTATTTTATAAAATAGATCTGTGTGGTTTATGAATTAAGTTTATTTTTTCTAGCAGAAAATATAAAATATATTGTTAATATTTTTCTTTATTTTAAACGTGCTATTGCAAGCTACTTTTTCTGAAATTGTTGAAATAAATATAAAATTATTATTCAATTAATCATAAAATTCACTGACATTCATAACAGATTAATAATCATTCCTAGATATTTACGCCCATAACTTTAGTGCAAACATTTGTAAATCTACGATTCTCTTCACCGTTTTATTTTTATAAAACAGTATTGCAGATTTAAATTTTGGTTAGTAGTTATATGTTATACATACATTGTTTGAAGCAATTAATGCACATTAATTTACTATATTCTCTACGGAACATTTTCCTATAAAATCTTTGTCAGTGACAAATGTCACGAAAATTTGTGTTTCACGATTGATTTGGTCAATTAATTAATAATAAAATTAAAAAGGGAAGTATTCTAAATACCATTAATATTTAGACAGGATGCTTTTCTATAACAGTTTCTTATTTAAATTTGCTGCTGACCGAACTAAATTATTTGATGAATGTGATCAACCTTTATCATACTATATACTGACTATAGTTTTTCAAACGTAAATTACTGAATTTGATGAAACTGACAGAATAACGCAAGATGGTGTTACCTGTTCGTAATCTTTCAGAAATGAACTAAAAAATGAAATGATAATATTAAAATGTGTTGTACAATGTATCATCGTTTTAGTCTTTCATAGTCAATGTTTTTAAGTTCATTGTATAACAATAATTTTATTCGAATTTTTATAATCTTCGAATTTGGCATTATTTGCAGGTGGCATGTGGACATTTACGATTATGTTAAACTGCGTCGTGCATGTAATTATGTACACCTATTATCTTCTTGCCTGCATGGGCCCAGAAATGCAAAAGAGGATCGCGCCTTTGAAACAATACATTACAGGATTACAAATGGTACGTTTCCATTTTCCGTCTGACTTCATTGTTTGCTACATTGAATATACACAGGCTGCAATGCATGCAGCACTTTGAATTATTTCGCTTGCTTTTGGTGGTAAGAAAAAATTTGAAAGGAATAACAGCATTTTATCGAAAGAAGCAAATATCGGAATAAGTAAAAATTTGGAGATTTCTAAAATCATTGATATTTATTACACAAAATTGCGTATTTTTGTCATCGTGACACAATATTTTGGACAAACTCCAGGCTAATGACTTTCGATATCATGAACTTTATATTGGCTACAAACCTTCATAAATTAAAGTAAACTAACTTTTTTTTCAGGAGCTTATTCAATAAAAAGTAAATAAATTCAATTTACTTTTATCAAATTACAAATAGGAGAGATAATATGTGTATTAAAAATTGTCTGACATGACTGACAAATTATAACTTTTCGTACATGGGTGCAGTGTGAATATACAGCTGCACTGTCTGCATAACTTAGGCTTAAATAGTAGTTTTATTTGAAAATGGATAGAATTTTAGTAATTTTTATCATACTGACTATCGTCTGTCGAACGCAAATTATTAAATTTTGGATTATTAACCCATAATTACTATGATAGGGCCACGTGTGTCCCCGTTAAAATTCAATCTATAATTATTCCACTGAAAATCAGATAGTGGTATATGTTTTCCACCGTTTATTACATTTTTATGCAAGTCAAACGAATTAAAATGATAAAACAGTACTATTTATACATTTATACACAAATGTCTGGATATTAAAAAACCATAAGTCACAGTAAGTTGTCAGACTAAGTCATAGTATTTAGGGCTTAATTGTCTATCTCCAAAATTATGCACAGGGCGATTCTCTCGCCAGTAGACTCTAAAGGAAGTGTCGACAATGTTTAACTCATCCTTGAGGGCTTCATAAGGAATCAAAATTGTCCTGTGCCTACGGTGGCTATTGTACGTATATTCCAGATATTTTAAAACGAAGAGGGGAACAGTGATCAAGCTGCTGTAAGCTTCAGTTCACGATTAAGCTTTTGGGCAAGGTAAATTTTCCGAAATAAATGCTTATATATGCGAGTGGACTGTTCAAGTCGATGTGTCTATACAAGAGTGTTTTCCACAACGAAAAAGTATTCGTCGTGTATCTCGACTGTTCTAACACTTACTAATGTCGACGTTTCTTTTGGAGCCTACTAGCGAGAGAATCTATTAATATGTAAAAGCCAATTAATACGAGTGGCAAACGCTTAAGGCGGTTTCCTTTTATAATTCAAATACACCAACATATCACAGTTTTTCTCTCCCTCTCAGAATTATTGCGCGGGGAAAATTTCATTCTATCCGGCAAGCCAATTGGGGAATCGTAGATGAACGGATAAAAACTGCTGGAATGTCGTTCGAGATCCGGTGAAACAATGAAACCTGGCCACGCCTTTAACCAACGAATCCCCGTTAAGAGGTGCAATATGTTTCCTCGATGAGTACAAAAAACAGATCCGTTTGCTGGCGGATTGTATAGTATATTGGTCCGTATTCGCCATTTGCCCTTCCTAACTCGATAACCGTTTTTTTCAAGTGGGTCGGAAAAATCGTAACTGCCGGGCGCGGAATTACACGTGTATTAACGCGATTCGATTTGCGTATAAATTCTAGCAGAAATAAGCGGCTGAGTACAAGGGCAGCTGGTGAAAAGAAGGGGGTTGGATCGGTAAGCAGATGGTGGATGGCGGTGGTGGCGTTTTTAATTAAATAATCCACTGGCGGAGAACTTTTATTTCTAGCGAGATGCGGACGGAACGATTTATCGGGTTACGTGGTCGTTTACTTTCGAGCAAAGCGTTTATGCTAGGCGTAGACGGCAGGGGGTGGGATCGAATAGGGCTGCTACAGGGTAAAGTGTCATTTTACGTGCAACGAGGAAAGAGCTTACTAAAGCTTTGTTGTACGGGAACAATGTGGTTTTCTGTTTGTGTTTCGTACTTAAAACGAGTATCTTCGTTGCCTTTATTTCTCCTTTTCTATTAGGACATAAATGAATAATTTAAGTTTGTTAAGATTTAATCAAAATTCATTTGAGGAACGATTGATTTTCTCATTCTGTTGTGGTATTGTACCTAATATTAACGTACATATTAGTTGTTAAAAAAGACATTTATTGTCGCGAAAGATTGAGTATTATCTTAACTCTTTGTACTCAACTGACGCATCTACAGGGACTGGAGAATTTTTAAATTATATGAAATTTAAATTTTGTTTATATTGGATTGTAGTAAACTAATGGAAGGAATAAGAACAAATAGATTTATTAACATTTGTAACTTTTTCCTTTCACAGTAGAATCTTTGGATCTTTGGAACTGTTTTATGAATGTAGGTTAGATTGGATAAAATGATTCTAACTTAATAAGGTAAAAATGGCAACAATTTTTTCATTCTAAAATTTGTAGTAGCAGAGAAATATTCGCATTTCTATATTAATATACACGCGAATGTTTCGCATTGGACTGTGCGATTCTTAATTTCAAAATAAACAAATTAAAGGACGGTTTTCGAAAATGAGAGTAACTGTAAGCTGGTAATACTTAAACTGACGTACACTACCGCTCAAAAGTTTGAAGCGTGTCAGGGCTCCAAAACAAATAATGCCCTTTCTTTGTAAATAAATATTTCATTTATAACGTTACAATTTTCAAGCATAGAAATGTTAGTTAGTTATTATATTACTATTATACGGTATTTCTTATTCGGACTTTTATCTGACTGAGACCTGTTAGAATTAACTGTTACAAAAAGTGTAAAAATTTATATAAATCATATTTTGAGTAAATATAATTCTTAAAACTTTATTTTGCAGAATGACATTTCATATGCATTAATCAAATATTATTTCTACTGGAAATGGCTGTAATCATTTTGAAAATAACTTTTGATTATTATAAACGATTATGAAGCGGAGTTTAGAGTATTAAAAATGGTTAAAGGCAGTTATGATTGCATTGACTGCAAATAAAGTCATTTATTTCCTTTTCTTGTCCAAATGGAACAATGTTATAAATATTCCAAAGCAAGAATCATACATGGAATTGAAAATGTTTCTTGGTTTCAGATTCAATTCGTTATCATGATATGTCACACCGTCCAAAGTTTGTTGCCTTCCTGCGAGCCAAATCGAAAGCCAGTCGCTTATCTCTATATGTCTCAGATCCTCATAATGTTCTACATGTTTTGTGATTATTACAAGAAATCATATCTTAGGAAGAAAGCTGACTAATGATAAAAGGAATAGAAAAAGTTCAGGTGAGTAAACAAATTCAAACTCTGACGGTATGTTAAAATTACAATTAATCGAGATAAGACGTGTATATACGCTGTTATATGTTTATTAATACGGACGAAACATATATATATATGCGTCCAGTAAATTTTGTTCCAACCCATTTGTTGATTTAATAATTGATGTAATATTGGTAACCAGTTAAATAATTAAATATCGATATATTTATTTATTTCATACCTTTGATACTATTTCATATGTTGCATAAGTAATATAATATTAATTGAACATAAAATTATCTTTACTTTTTCTTTCTCAATTAAGTATTCTATTAATATTGCATCCGTGGTGCTGGTCATTGGTCATCCTTATTTCATTCAACGTAATAATTGATAAATGATTCAGTTATAACGTATTTCATTACATTGGAGTAAAAGATTTTTTATTAGACAATTTTTCAATTGATAATATTTTCGGTAAATAAGAAAATTTCTTTTATCTTCCACAGCTGTCATTCTTCATCCATGGCTCACATTAATAAAATAGGTACATCTTCAATATTTCGTTATTTTACACATACGTTAATTCGCATTTATAAAGTAACTTTCTTTATTAATGTAAACAATGTATTTACTCATCTTGTAATTATCTTAAGAACTTTTTCAATAAATGAAATACTAAAACATGTAACTCTGATTAACGATCCTTATCAAAGGTTGAAGCTTTAGTTCTTTTTAATAAAAACATTCTTTATGATTGGATAATAAAGAAATAAAAAGACTAAGCGCTTTTTATTTATTATCTAATTATTATATTTTTTTAAATATGTTACAGTATATTTTTAAACCTATCTTTGCATGTTTTGAAATTTGTGTATAGTTTGTAATTTATTTTATTAACATTTTTATCCGATAGTAATTCTCATAATAAATTTCACGCCTAGGTATACTTAACCTAGGTAGGTATAATGTGAATAACTGGTGAAGTTCCTTACTCTATGTATACATACATATTGTCATTTTTCCTAGGGAAGGCTGATATGCTCGGCACTACACACCTACGCATAGCGGTTCTGGGTTTGCTCGCAATTGTTTTATTACAGGTGAAGATATTAATCATAAACTTAATTTCTGTCAATAAGTTGTTTTAAGAAGAACAATGACGCGCCACGTGAAAGCCGCAGTAAATATCATAGATTTTGGTTTTTTTTATTATTTAACTTTGAACCACTCTGCCATCCTCGAAAAGAATATATGTACATGTATTGTATGCAGCAAATAATCCGATGAAAAACCAGAACAGAACAACGATATTTGATATATCGTGCAAGCGAAATACATTAGAAAAATATATATATCGTGAATCAGGGATATGCATGAAAGAACAGTAAAATTTCCGTATATCCGAGTCAGCTTGCATTTTGCTCGTGGGAATGCTTTTAGTCGAATCCTTTTTCTTCGTCTCTGCTGCTCTCATCCGGATCGAAACATATTACATTTTTGTTTCATGTAATATCGATACAGCGGTGACGTGGCTTGCAAGGACGTAATCATGATTGAGGTTTTATTAAAATCTAGCAGACAACGGATTAACGTTAATGTTTCACATTTGCGCTGAGCATTTCTTTCCTCTTCTTAGCCTCGTTTCTTTTAATCCGCTTTCTTGTAGTAGTTACAAGTATTTTTCAATCCTACTATGTTAACCATGGTAAAATTCAAATAATAGTTCGAATGTTCAAGTTTTAATGCAGCAGCATTTGAATGCACATCCCTATCTGCGTCCGACCAAATTCAACGACCATCCTCTTTGTACGTGGTTGCATTCCCTCTAATGGATACGCGTGTTCGAAGGGGTGGTATTAAAGTCGTCGTTTTCCAGGCCGACCAAAATTAGCATAGGGGATTAGTGCGTCCGTGGCTTAAAGTCGACACGCATGGCTGCATGCCGATAAGACTTTATTAACGCTGGGTTTATTTATCTTGCAGTTTCAACCATCGCGTAACCCTCATCTCGACCCTTAATTTTATCTGTCGGAGTTTGAGGTAGGGTCATGTACGTACAGTCGGCCAGCAAAATATGTAAGCCCTTCACTCCGATTAGCGTTTACAAGCGTTTGAAAAATTCACACGTTCTGTGCTATAAGTGCTTTTAAACGTGCGATTAATTTTATCATTTATAAAGTGCCGTGGCTTTAAAACTTTTAATAAAAATTGTTCTATACGTGTCATCAATAGGTGTTTAAATTTTTTGAATAAAATTTCTATCTTTTCTATTGACATTGAATCATTACTGTATTATATACCAGAAACGTGTACCATTGTTTCAAATTTTATACATTTTTGGTAAATATTACAAATTTTTATGCTTTCACTTTTATTTATTGCATGTTAAGTATTACAGAACAAAGTCGTTAATTAACACGCAGAAAATAATAGTTTGTGATCGTCTAGGTCTAGTGTAACTACCAAATCATATATGTATGTAGGATTAAAATGACTTTCTAATTAAAATTTAAAAATAAATATGTTGTGGGCTATTTCTTGTAATAAATAACGAGTATACACAATTTTATAATATAAAGGCATAAAATAATAATTGGAATCGTTAAGATATTTAAAGAAAAGCAGTTGTTCGGGATATTTCCGAATGTCCGCAATTGGCATCGGGGAGGCGAGAGTGTCGTGAATTCGGTCAACCGTGGCCGTTTCTACTTCTACGTCATTTTATTGAAATGTTTCTTACATGTATATGTACTTAGACAGCATTCTGTTGATAATAAACCGCGAACGAAGCGTCGACAGCGCGCGTCCCTGCCGACGGCCTCCTCGCCCCTCCGACCCCGCGAGCATCAAGGGTAGATCGAACAGCTCGTCACTCGGTGAGAAGGAGGAGTACAGGCATTGCTCGTCGCGAGTAACCGTCGATCGATCGTGCAGTACGCAAATCGATAACGATCAGAGTGTTGTGATTCATAGAACCTTATCGTTCGTCGGCTACGCGTCATAAAATTTCGCGGTGAATTCCCGTATTCAGGAAAGCCGGGAGCTTACGAAACAGCAGTAGTTTTTGTATTTTTAACCGACTTCGAAAAGGAGGAGGTTACTCAATTCGACATGTATGTTAATTTTTTTTTTAATGTATGTTCGCCGATTACGCCGAGATGGATGAACTAATCGGAACCAAACCTTTTGCATCTTGTAGGGTATGACTCCCAGTTGGTCCCGTAAAAAAGAATTTTGCATTTCATCACCGCTTGCCCCTTTTTTATTGCAAAAAAGCGTACGATTTCGTCCGCGTTGTGTATGGTCATCGATTACTCCAAGATGGATGGACCAATCGGAACGAAACCTTTTGTATCTTGTACAGTATGACGTTAATAATGCGTGTGATAGATATTTATGATAATATTCTATTGTTAGAAGCAATTGGAAGTCAGAAACTACGTTAAACTGCATAAGAAACGCGTATTAAAATGACTAAAAGTTCAAAGGGCTGCCAACAAAGTCCTGTTTCGAATTTCGGTATAAAGTTAGATTCGTAAGAAAGTAGAAACCTTCTACTTTAATTCGCTTTTTGATTTACATCGATATCTTTATCCGTTCCTGAGATATCGTCGTGTGAAGACAAACGTAATTTTTGTAGAAATTCGCTGCCGCCACACGCTTGGACCCAGACAGCGAGTGTCTAGCGTAGCGGTCACGTGGTCATTGTTTGCGTTTAACCCTTTACTATATTCCTGGAAATGCGTATATGAATTTCCTAGAAAAAAGTCTAGGTCGCGTCGCGCCCATTCACAAGTACCCTCGTATGCGCCGGCCGCTATACAAACTTTGAAGCTCTATATCTCAGGAACCAATTAAGATATCGCGTTGCAACAAATTGCGTTATTATGTACGCACTGTCCTCTATCTTCTGAGCTATCTACTGCGTAAAATTTAGGCATGTTTTTTTATATTTATTGCCAGGAATTTCGCCGCCGTTGAATGTTTCGCGTTGACCTGTGGGATCCTCAAGGCGTCTAGTGTTTCCTGTTAATTTAGATTTAAATAACATTAGTTGATTGCACTAAAAAGGTCGAAATAATTTTAATTTATATTTCGGAGACGGCTCAAAATTAAAAATTGTGTAAATGAAAGATGTTGCTAATGTGAAAATATGTAAAAGGATTAAAGAATTTTGACAATTTCCAATGTAGAAAATTGTTAATTTTGCGACGTCTCCGAAATATAAATTAAAATTATTTCGTCCTTTTTAGTGGATTCCGAAGTCGGTTATATTGTTTTTCCAAAAATTTTTTTTATATAACTAGACATGAGTATGATAATAAATCTGTACAATAATGCATTTAAAAAATCAGCGCAACTAATAATAATAATTAAGCTCTTCGTGTGTTTTAAATACCGATTTGCGGATTTATTAAATATGTTACCACAGGCGAAAAGTTATCGCACCTAGTTCGATTAAAGTTTAATCAAATCAGCAATCCTTGCACCTCAAAACAATGTGAAGTTCATTGTGTTGCACTTATTCATTGCTGACAATGAGATACAGCGCACTAAAGAAGAAAATTGAATATTTGCAATTTTTAAGCATATTTTGAATAGGGCTTTGTACATTGGACTGTTAACTAAATTGTAAAAGCGACAGATACATTTTTAAGAGAAAAGACAGATCTTTCTATTGCTTTGTCCCTGAATGTTCTACGATGATTCGTTCGCTTTGTAGAAGCAGTTAAAAAAGGTAACAGTTAAGAAAGGTAGTGGCCTTTGAATGATGTAAGCGAAGTCCACCAAAAAATTTCGTTCATTTTATGCGACCTTACGAAGTTAAACAAAACCATTTTTAATTTTTTCAGCAGTCTTTGCGTCGCCATAACATTGTGGAAAAGTAATGTAGTGAAAATCTGCGGAAAGCATATAGAAATAAATGTTCCATGCTTCCAAACAGTTTCTCACTGGTATCAACCTGACCATTTTTGTCGGAGTTATGATCGCCCGAATTCTCAGAGGTAATCCCTTAATTTTTTTGAAGTGTGTATTAAAAATTTGATACTTCCTATTGGCATTTACACTAACTATCTCATATTCTAAATTTTCACATTCCCAAAAATATTTTGAACATTGTAACTTTTCTAAATTAGTCACAGAGTATCATCGAGTTGATTTTAATTAATTAAAGAAAAAGGTCAATTAAACAAGAATGTAAAAATAACTTTCATTTTTTAATTCAGGAGAATAAGAAAATACCATGTTTTGGAACTAACAAGTAAATTTAAGTTACTTAATTATGTAAATTAAGTAAATTGTAAGTAAATTTAAGAATAATTCGATTTTCTGCTACAAAATAAGGAAAATTTAAAATGTAACGTTATAATGTTTTAATTTCTGAAATTGGGAGCACAGGCATCAGAATGGTTCAGAATAAAGAAGAAAACGTTTTGGAGGTCTGTTTGAAAATCCTGTCTCAGGAAATAAAGCGATATCGTAAATATCACTCCCTTTAAAATTTGATATTAAAGCCACCTGTTTCATTTTGTCCTATGTGGAGTTTGTCTCGTTGCATTAGTAATATTTAACAGACTGCGAAAGGAACCTTACTTTTACCCTGCATTGCAAAGCAGTGAATGTGTCTTTTCCGCCTTTCTCGGCCTCTCTATGCAATATTTACGGTCTTGAAAGAAAAACGAGCAAAGTGGATCCTTTCGTGTGAAACGTATGACCCTGTATATATCTGGTTGCTCTTGCATTTGCTCAACAAATTCATTTTTTAAACATCGTGAATATTCCTGTTGTCCGGTATAGTGAAATTCTCGTGTACAAGTTAAGAAATGTAGTGTTTTCCTTTTTTAAGCTGAAATCGTACAAATTCAAAATGTATATGTGTATATTAGAATCAAACTTTTCTTTTTACTTCATTTCTGTCTTTTCTTTCCAATCGAATGTGCGTAACTTAATTCAAAATTTGAATAGAATCCACGGTTACAAAAAAATACGTAACACTATTTTATTTCGTATAAAATATATTGCCGTATGGTTACAATGGAAATAAAAGGGTTAAAGGTTCATACTTCCAAGAAAATTCAGAGAAAATAAATTGTTTTATTGAGACCTGTTTATCAACACGACTCTTTCACATCACTATTTTCGATTTGAAAAATAAATATCTAGATCGTTCACTGTAAACTCATACAACATTAAGATTGAGGTAACTAAATTGTAGCGTGTCCTATGTTGGAACAGATTTTCAAAACTCAAAGTTTAAAAATTATTCTATTGCACATACAACAACGTACAACTCTTTGAATATATATTTATACAAGAATCAGTAATGTTGACAAATATTAGTATTGAAAAAAGGTTTTGATTAAGTCCATTTGTAGATCTGCAAAAATTCCTTGCTAATCAAAGCGAAGCACACTTCTTCATGTGTATTTAGAAATGTGATTAAATGTATAGCATTGTGTACTTCGTAACTTATTAACTATAGTTCATAGATTCCAATTTGTGTTAATTTCTTCAAATTTAAATACTTTTTTACCTATTAACTAGATTTGTTTAATTAATCTGAATTTTTTAGAAGTCCATATCGTCGAAGGACGAGTCTTGATGTTTCGTGGTCGATCCTATTTATACCATGAAATATCTGATAATCGACACGCCATCGGTTCCTCCCATGCATATACATATATATATATATATATATTTATTAATGCATTATGTTAAATCAATATTTGCTTGCAGGATTGTCAAAAGATGATGCAGAAACGTTGGTCGTAAATTTGTCAAGCTATAACTTTGGTAAACCGCAATCGAGAAAATCGTGATATTCATGATCGATGTAAAAATGTAAAACATCGAGCGTTGCAGCGTGGTTTCCACAAAAATGCATGCTTAATTATAGCACGCTGAAAATTTAATAACCATCGAGCACGAATTTGGACTCGTTTAGAACTTAATACTAATTTAAAAGAGATTAGTTCCGTATCCGGCTCTAGACAAGGATCACTACCCTCTCAACTACCCCTACTCACGACGAATTTCAGGGGCAGTAACCGGGCACAGAAGCCGTGTTCCCATGGGGGAAGCGGCTTAATTAATTGAGCTTAATTTAAATTTAATTTAATTTCCCCTGCGCTCCTCTCTGCCTCCTGTCGGCTCACGTAGGCGACGGAGCGCATGTGTTTTCTCATCTTTAAAACATTTCAGAGTGAAAAGAAACTGCATTCAACGGTAAATATTGATTTTATTTAACGATTTAACCCGTAACCGGAAAGGTGAGGCCTGTTGGATCCCAGAATTCTTTCCAGCTTGAAATACTAACCTGATTTTTTAATATTATTGCTAACAATACGTAAAATTGACGTACAAGTTATTTTTCTTTCAGTAAAAATACTTTTCTTTATAAGGATATTTATATATTTCATATAAGGGGTGGCAGAAAAACGTTTGGAAAGTTTTATTATATCCGTAAATTTAACGTATATTGAAACAGGATGATGCATTTTAACTAGTTATTGAATAAGGTAATAACAAAGTATGTATTACCTAACAAAATATTTATTTTCTGAATATTTTTGTAGGATGTTATCGGTACTACCGCCTGCAGACTACTTGAAATTAGAATTAGTGGAAATACACAGCTTCTGGAGGGTCCTCTTAAAATGAGGCTAGTAATTATACATCTAATCTAACACAAAACATTAAACTGATTTATTATTTTTTTAACAACATCCTTAATATAAAATGGCTGATCACTTGGGATATTAATCAAAGGAATTTGTATTTTCACTCTTTCTTTAAAACATTTTTACAATGTTTCAATGTTTTGTATTAGGTTAAGCACGGTACCGATCTTCTATTGTTAAAAGGGCCCCTAAAATTTATACATCACCAGATTAATAAATAGACTGAAAAGTGTAGAAAGTAATCAGTTGTTATCATTGATATATCCAAATGTTAATAAATGCAATTTAAAGTGGATTTAGCATGAATTTGATAAATGCAAGATGCATTAAAATATTTTTCTTTATATCCCTGAAAGTATTTTAGTGTTTTTGGTCAAAAACACTATTTCATTTGTATTTCATTAACACGTTGGCTGCCACGGGGGTCACCGGTGACCGGCACCCGAAATCTTTTAAAATCAAATAATTACCAAAAAAAATGATGAAATAAACCACGGATAGCGTTAACATTAAGCTAATAATGCTAGCTAACGAATTGAAAAGTATTGTTAATAATTAGGATTTCAGCGTGTCTGACTACCCACGTCCGTTTTCACTGTGGCAGTCAACGTGTTAATTTTGTAATGTTACTAAGATTGTGAAATCAAGTGTCATATATCTTTTTTAAATGTTGCTATTTGTATTACTTTAATACGATTCTAAAAGTATAAATCGATGAATATTGGAAAATAAAACATTATATTAGAGATATTTTTTTAAAAGTAACTTATGAAAGAAAGAACTACTGTTTAACTGAAAGTTATTGAACACTAAATCACTAGTATACAACTATAGTATTGCATAGTTTTTTCTTTTAACAAGCACAGTTCTATTCTTATATTTCTTTGACATCAAAATCGATTTATAAGCAATAAAAGTTTTACGTAATTAAATGTTTACTTTTCTGTTAATTAAACTATTTATTTTACATTTTTTGCATTCTCGTATTTGCAATATTATCTTTCTGCCAATTTTACTGTATTCTACTTAATAAAGAAAACTCTTGAATTTCTAGAAATTTGTGATTCAAAATAATTTTAGGTTCACCTATCAACTAAACTGGTTACTAAGTTAAAAGTTCGAGCAACAAATAATAAGGTGTTATAAACAATTGAATCTACATCCCTTTAACATCACTACACATAAATTTGCAACAATTAACCACAAATTTTAATGAAATAAGTATTCTAACAAATCCATCATTTATTAAGTAAATTGTTCTCGGCTGCAAAACAAATATCTACAGAAACAAACATTTTCTATACATGTTCGAAAATTACTTCATCCGAAACAGATGTTATCAGTTTCCGACTTAACAAGAAAAATAATGCTCGTTACACCGTTCAATGGAGAAAAATTGTTTTCCGGAAACGGATTTCGCTCACAAACTCATCCCGATACGTTTTCCCTCCTCAGTTCCATGGTTTAACATTTCAACCGGCGAGAAAGTGGGAAAAAGTTTGAAACATACCTAACATCAGATGATTTACTTCGGATGTAAATCATCGCAGGCTCCCGAGATGCCACGTCAAAGTCTGCCGCCGTTCGCCCCACCGTGGATTTCGAGAAACGATTCGATCCTCCTCTGGATATCGAAAACCCTCTCAAAAGAACTTTTCCCTTTTGCTTTCTTTATTTGTTAGTATCCTTCAACGCCTCTCTTCTTTCTCAATGGAGAAATTCATCTCGTGAAACAACTTCCAGTTGTTCCTCCCTTTCGCGCGATGCGATTGCCTGTCCGCATGTAAGACGGACGAGAAAGAAAAGCGATAGTGGTAAAGGGTGGAAACCGATTCGAATGAAAACTTTGAATATTTACAGTTAGGTCGCTCTCAGGCGTTCTCGAGGGCACCCTTTAAAATTTATTAGCGAATATCGATAAAATCCCAACGGCGCCGTGTGATGTAACCGAGAGAGGAAACGTCTGGCCGGTGCGTGCAGCCAGAAAAATCTCGACGAAAGCCGGTTCCTCGAAAGAGGTGAAGGGTGGAGGTTTATTGAATCTTGAAATTCAGTCAGCGCACCAACGAGCCTGTGTGCAAGAAACGGGCAGAGAAATTTGGCGGATGTTTAACCCTGAAGTAGTGGCGTCTTTTCCCATAAGACAAGCAGTTAGGGCTGATGTAAAAAGGATGTATTTAACACGTTGAGTGCCACAGTGAAAACGGACGTGTGTAGTCAGACACGTTGAAATCCTAATTATTAAGAATATAATCAACTAATTTTCAAATTTAACCTTTCAAATCGATAGCTAGCATTATTAGCTTAATGATAACGCTATCCGTGGTTTGTTTCGTCATTTCTTTTGTTAATTATTTGATTGGAAAAAATTTCGGGTGCCGGTCACCGGTGACCCCCGTGGCAGCCAACGTGTTAACACGTTGAGTGCCACAGTGAAAATGGACGTATGTAGTCAGACACGGTAGAACTTTAATTATTAACGATGCAGACAATTAATTTTCAAATTTGGCCTTTCGATTTGATTTCCGGAAAAATTTCCGATACCGGTCACCGGTGACCCTCGCGGCATTCAACATGTTAATTAAGTGTTATTAACGCTTTTCGGTCAAGTGGCACTTCTGGGGCGATATATGTAATTTACTAGAATATTTTAAAATATGAAAGTTAAATTTTATTTATATTAGAATATAGAAAATTAAAATGAATAGATTCATAAGCATTTGCAACTCTTTTTTTCCAAAATAATGCTTTTGAATTTTAGAAGCTTCGGTGAAAAAGAAATCCAGTCAGAAAGTGCATATTTAAAGCATAAAAATGTTATAATCTATCTATTTGTAACTTTATTTTAAAATAGTTGAAAGCATTTTGGAAAGTATTAAACGCTGATCAGAATACTAAAGTCATTTATGCACAGTATAATTCTCCATACACTGTCAGACAATAGAAAATAAATTTCCCTTAGGAAAATGACACCGTAGAAGAAGTAAAACATTTTAATATTGTGAAATCTATTTACTTTTATTAAAGACGACCAAAAAATATTATTTGGCGCTGTCGTGAGGTATGTGCAACTGTAATGATACGAGTGCAATAAAAATTCAAACGGTACGCAAGGGTTAAATAAGGGTACTGTAACAATGTAAATGTATCAATGAATATCAATTATTCCGTGTTATTCCTTATGCAAGTTTATCAGTATCGTTATAATAAAACCAAATATATCAAAAATTGTGCTGAAATACCTAATATCACTATTTTTATATGGATGATGGAAAGCTTTATGTATCATTGTTAAGTATACTGTATACTAAAATTCGTAGAGAATCCAATTTGATTTGAAATCGCCGTTTATTCAAGGGATAGAAAATTCGGACTTCAATTTCCTGGAATCACGGAGGAGACGATTATTTCGATTCTTATGCAGATGTTACACAATTTATGCACTACAATTTTGTAATTTTGCCAGACCAAAACATTGTTTTAATTTCGTCATACAGCGGTTTCGCTGTATCTCCCGTAATCCTGTTTAAAACAAGCACATTGTTCCTTTTAATATACGCCGGAATAAAACATCATTTGGTTAGGCGAAGTTTCTCGCATTTTTCCTCGACGACTTTTACGCACAGAACCTTGAATATTCATAAGTAAAGTACGATGAGGAAGTTCAATCTGCAAGAAGTGAAGGACCGACTTCATTAGGGTGTACCCCCTCTTTCAATCTCGGCTTGCCATCTTGACTGGAGCTTCGGATAAACTTTGATAAGGTAATATTGTTACTGGTACTTCTGACAAACGAACAGCTCTCTGCTTTACCGAGGAACATGTTTGATGTCACTTCGGCCAAGATGGATCAGGTATAAAATTACGAAAATCGTGCGTAAGATGAAAAACTTTCGATAATTTCACCGCTGTGCCGTCCGAGAGCCAAGAAGTTTCTCTCTTAGGCCAAAGGATAAGCTGACGTTCTAGGGTAACGACCTTAGGAAGGACGTTAAGACGGTAAGAAAGTTAAACTTGTAAAATTTCCTTTTCGACAAGGCACTCGTGTTTAACAGAATCAACGATTACTTGATGGTATTATTAATCCGACTTTAATAGGATAGAATGTAAGATTACTTTATCTTTTTAAGCGGGAATTGCAAGGTAAGTGTACCATGCAGAAAGGTTCTCTCGATTTCATTTATTTACATGTGGTTTGACAAAAACTCGAAAGAAGTTCTCTTATAATCTAGGAAATGATTAATTCTTACATAAAATCTTAAAATTTACTGGCCGCGTATACAGCCTTTCGTGTATATTAACACGTTGACTACTGCCACAGTGAAAACGGACGTGGGTAGTCAGACACGCTGAAATCCTAATTATTAACAATGCTAGCTATCGAATTGAAAAGTTAAATTTGAAAATTAGTTGATTGTATTGTTAATAATTAGGATTTCAGCGTGTCTGACTACCCACGTCCGTTTTCACTGTGGCAGTCAACATATTAATATTTAACAATCAATTTAATCACAATGTAACAATTAATCCTTATTTTAAGTAATCCAGAGTAATCACAGATATTTGATCAAAATTAATTCAGTTATATCAGCAATACTAATGAGAGTAGAAACAAAAGTTAAACAGAAATATCGAAAAAAGAGTGAAATTTTAGAAAAAATAAAAAAAAAAGAAGAAGAAAGGAGAATCTTGCATTATCTGCGATGTTCCCCGTTGTTTGTAATGGGTGACCAGGTTCTAAATCGGAAAACGGCCGGAAGGAAGTGTCGTTGATGGGGTAGCTAATGAGGGAGAGCTAGGATAATGTCGTAATAAGTAGCTGCGGCGAAGAAAGTAAGGTAATGTTTTATAGCACGAATGATCCTAAGGACTTTAAATGTCCTTGCAGACGTTAAGTGACTCGAAGTGGAAGTCAGATAGCGCTTTATTATCGTCGGATAACTTTTTTTCATAGAGCAGCCAAGTTTTTTTTTACCCTTGGTCGACTGCAACTATTTGCTTCTTTAACCCTTCGCACTCGAGTGGCGCCCCTGAGGCGTCATATTTAATTTATCGTAGTATTCTAAAATGCGAAATTTAAGTTTCATTCGTATTAAAATATAGAAAATTAAGGAAGGGGATAAAAATAAAACGGATGCTCAAATATTTGTAACACTTTGATTTCTGGAAGCATAGCTGGAAAATTAGATCAGACCCGATTACGTCCAAAAATGCTTCGAGTGCAAAGGGTTAACCTTCGAACGACTATTGTTTGGAAATTGACGTGGTAAAATTTAAAATACACACCGGAACGTGATCAGTTTAAATTATTCTGCCGCTAGTTATTTAATTGGAACATTTTTTTTTAATAATATAATATAATTCAAGGAAAGCTTTAAGATGGTTGCACATAAACTTTTGCAAAAATTTCAAGTAACAGAGACTTTTCTGATGAACGATTTTAAAAAATTCTGAGGGATATGAAGAATATTATTTGTTAAGTTTTCGACAGATAAAACTTTACACGGATATTGGATCGATTTGAACCAAACTCAAGTCATAAATTCTTTTACCTCTATTATTAAATCCAGTATTTGAACTGAAATTTTGTAATACTCTCAAAATTTAATAAACGTTAATAAACGCTTGTACTAAAATTAACAGGTGGCTATATTAGCACGTGATGTGTTATTCGTATAGTGGTAAATTGATTTCAAGTGTATTAAATGTAATACGATGCAACTACACTTTAATTCGTTCAACTTTTCAAATCCTGTAAGACAGATAAAAACGTCCAAATGTTGTCAATATACATAATTATTGTAAACTTTTGGTCAATAGCATATGTACTTCTTTTACTGTTTTATGTATATGTTTTCTTTCAACCACCACTGTACATACATACGTAACGCGTGCGTGTACACAACTATGAAAACATTGTTGAAAGGACGATCCGTCTCCCGTTGCACTCTAATTCGATGATTTGTTCTTGTAATCTGCGTTGAAAAATTTTCAAAGGTTATAATCTTTTCTCGCAAATTCTACCGAAGGAGCGAGAACAATCGCTCAGAATATTTGCATTCCAATAGGGTTTCCGTTTTACCCCCATGAAAGTTTTACGATTTTAAGCCGTCAGGTTTTCAGAAATACGTCGTTCATGTTAAACGTGAAAATCCAATTCAATCATTTATTTCATCCGGCTCATATATTGATGCGTTTCTACTGCGTGCGTCCTCGATTCCAATGAAACATTCGTTTTATATTTTTCGGCTATGGATATTTCGATTAAAATTTACTTGAAAATTAAATTCCATATTATTGATATTGCCGAAGGCGTCTTAATCGATTCGCGTTATATGGCAACCGGTACTCACAAAAACTTATCGTGACGTATAAATCATATAACGAGTTTATAGGAATTAACTCGCAGCACAAAAAGTATGGTACTGTTCTTTATTTAAATAGTTGTTTTATGATCTATAATACTTAATAATTGTAATAACGATATTTAAATACGATTTCATACACGACACAAATGAGTTAAGAACTTATCAATTTAAATGTCTTTACTACGAAACAATTTTTTATAATAATATAAACGTACATAAATATATAGTATACAAGTACATAAGACTTAAAGATGTAGTAGGTAAATGTTATTTTAAAAAACTTTCGGAAAAACACTTTTTGGTGCAAGAACAGAAAATTGCTTTTTTTTTCATGACAATTTAATATTATATGGATTGTTTAAGACTTTATGACGAGAAAGGATATCAGAAATCAAAATTTTAAGCTTTAACTATATTTTCAAAATGATCAGAAATTAAGTGATCTTTTCTATACCTACACTGGTTTACAGCTAAAATGTACATTCAATGTCACTATATTTTTCTTATGTATTTTGGCCTGCTAAACTGGAAAATCACATTGAGAGAATTTTTTATGGATAGATTTTCCAGATATGAGGTTTTTTTCTGAGATAGCTTCACATTTTAGGCTATATCCCTAGTTAGAAACGTTCGATTATATCGCACAAGATATCACATTAAAGGTAATCGAATCTTCAACAATCGCTTCTAACAATTTTTTTCAATCGGTTCAGTAGTTTAAATGTTATGGGCCAAAATATATGAGAAACGTTGATTTTTTAGGCTAAAATAAAAATCGAAAATTCACTCTATCGCCATACAAAAATAGAAAATGTCAAATTATGTCCAGTTTCTTATTGTTTACGCATAGATCGTACTTTTACGAAGAAAATAAGGTATTGATGAAGAAAATCTATGGATAAATACCAGAGTTATGAGCAATTGACTAAAGGTACAAAAATTCAAAACCAATCCATAAAACATTTGTTCAATGTGATTTTCGAGTTTAGCGGGCCAAAATACATAGGAAAGATATAGTGACATTAAATGTACAAAAATATTTTTTCATTATGTAAACCAGCGTTATCGATTCTAACAATAATATGTACATCGACTTATGACACTTCTCCTCTATTTCTGTAAAACAAAGAAGTTTTGATTCCTAAGTTATATTTCTAACGTTTGCAATTATAATATTAATGACAGCCATTTGATATTTAAACACTTTTTTACTTGCTTCTAGGTAATGTCTTCATTGTAAATATAAAACTTAGCAGGAGGCTATATTACCACGTCTTTCTGTGTATTATTCATATACTAATAAATTGATTTAAAGTGAATTAAATGCAATACGATGCAATATTTGTTTTATTCAAATAAAATGATTGCAATAAAGCAAAGTGTATCAATATATTTTTGGCGTACCGTAACTCACGAACACAACGATGTAAAGGTCATCCTCTATTTTGGCCATTGCTCTTGAATTCATCCCTTTGACGGAATAAGAGATGAAAACGTTACGTTACCGTCCGAAACATCGACCATTTGTTCGATTGGTAACCTTTTGGAAATATTCACCGAACTTCCGAAAATACAAAATCAGGAACCGCGCCAATAACGGTTCGGAAGCGATCGTGAGTTCACATGTGACGCGATGAATCGATTTCACGAGTGTGGGAAAACACTCTGCCGTCACACGGCGAAAGAAAAATTGTGGAAGAATCGAAGCTTGATTCGGAGATCAGAATGTTTTAAATGGACCTTTCCCTCTATTTAAATTTCATTGCAGCTGGACGTATTTTAGCACGAAGATTTATTACTTCGTTGATTGAACAAATTCTGTTCCTTTTCTATCTACGTAATTGAGGCAAATAAAGAAGGGATGGTAAGCTAACAAAGAGGAAAGTAGAACAGTTTCTATTAAAAACAGAATCCATTTCACATGCATGTCCATGGCAATTTTAAGCTTCAGAAAAGCCTTCTCGAAATGTTATTAATAGGAGTTACACTACTATTATTCTGAATCACTCATTCGTGAAGAGTGATTTAATGAAGATTGGATACAATCCATCAAACATGGAGGTTAGCTATACGCGAAATACATAGATCAGGAATGTTTGTGGAGTTTTGTATATTAGTTTTCTTTTCGTACATTTAAATTTGTTATTTCTTACATTATTAATCATTTATAGCTAGACTTATAAATCTATTAATCAAATAACGGATTCATACTAGCCGATAATTCTTCGTTTGCTATAAATTACAAGTTCTTTATTTTCGTTGGTTGGCAATTCCTGTTATCAAATTTAAGGACACAATTTCCGTCCATTTATTTATTTTCATTTATACTAATAAATCAGTTTTTTAAGTTTCATTTTTACCAAGCTAGCCTAAGTTACAATATATTTATATATATATAAAAAAAAAAAATGATTTTTGTCTTTTTTCCTATTTTATTTTAATCTTATATGGATGGTAAATGAGTTAAGGATGGAAGTTGTTGCAAGATTGAAATAAAAAAGAAGAAAAGACGCATGCTCCTATTTTTATTAGAAGTGATATCAATCGAACAAACTGAAAGGTTTACGTTAAGATCATACGTCATCATCTGTTCTAAATACAATCTCCCGTTTCTAAGTGATAAACTCTATACTTATTCAGCCATGGTCGATACTCAAAGGGTTAACTCCTTGCCCTACAATAATGAGTCGCCCTTGTGATGTACCGTGCAGATCAATAGGAACAAACTTGGTTAATTAATTAATTAATTAATTAATTAATTAATTTGTATATAATCGAATTTCGAACATAATTCCATTTATAGTTGAGACAGACAAGGATTATTAACACGTTGAGTGCCACAGTAAAAACGGACGTATGTAGTCAGACACGCCAAAACCCTAATTATTATTAAGGACGCATTTAATTAATTTTCAAATCTAACCTTTCCATTCGATAGCCAGCATTACTGGCTTAACAATAACAATATCTACGATTTATTTCATCATTTGCTCTGTTAATTATTTAATTGTAAAAAATGTTGGGTGTCGGTCATTGGTAAGCACCGTGGCAGTGAACATGTTAAACATAAAATATGGAAAATAAAGATTTTTCTTATTTGTGTTAACGTCGCAACAATAACAAATCATGGTACAATGGGTCGATAACAAGAAAGTGATGGCAATCGCACGTGTGCCCGGAATCGGTGCAATGGTCGTAACCGAGACAATCTACCTTATGTTCGTAAGTGTTCCAGAGCTCGATAAATCGTAACGACGAGAGTGTGTCCTGCTCGGTTAAAGTAGTAAAGTATGCAAATAGCGAAACAGCGGAGCAACGGTGACAGGATCCTTGCGGGTACAAAGCAGTCCGCCTCGGACGATTCAGGGTACCACATGTATGTAATATAATAGAAAACGGAAGGAAGCTGCAATGAGCTAGAGTAACTGAAGCGAACGGCTTGGAAAGAGAAGAAGGGCGGTGGTAAGGGGCGACAGGGAGAGGGTCACCAACCTCCTCTCCATCCCCTCTTTGTCATTCTGTGGGTTGCCGGAGACAGCCGCAGAAACTTGAGAATTTATGGTTCTGCGGCCTGCGGATTTTCGTTTTCTACTGTACGACTCGTCGTTGGAAATTCCACGCCCTCGTACGACGACGCCGATGGGGCTCAATTAATATTTATGGGGATAGCTCCATCTCGTGCTGCATCCCCTCGTAGCCCCTTCGTTACTCTCATTTAACTCTAACTCTTGGACTGTGCCAACCATGTGGGTTTAGCTTTGCGGGAACAAAAAGGAGCGCCACTTTACGATCAGTTGCATCTACGTTTAACATTGATCTGAACCCAACCATAAATTGGAGTAGAATTCCAGAAAAAATAAAAAATAAGTTAAAATTGAAGAGTTATGGAATTATGTCTTTCTTTTTACATGTTTTCTGTACAACAATAATATGAGCTTTTAAACCTTCCACTATTAAGTTAAAGAAGTGCAAGCCATAGTAATTGTAGTATGATTTATACATAACATGTGTATATACTTTATGGAGTTCCAAATAGGCTTACGTAAGCTTCACATACGTATGTTTACTTAAAAAGAATAAATTTATGAAATCGCAAAATACATACAGGGTGGTTCTTTTAAATAAGGCCACCTAAATATCTAAAATTTCCGGGAAAAATGACCTTAGGAAAAACTATTTTTTCCAGATATTTAATCCATTGACACCATGCACATTACGTAGCAGATATTTTTTGCATCACAATAATCGGTGCATCGGTGCATGGGACCAGCTGTATCAAAGTTAAAAAATAAATGTTTCAATTTTAACACGTCGACTGCCACAGTGAAAACGGACCTGTGCAGTCAGACACGTTGAAATCCTGATTATTAAGAATATAATCAACTAATTTTCAAATTTAACCTTTCAAATCGATAGCTAGCATTATTAGCTTAGTGATTACGCTATCCGTGGTTTGTTTCGTCATTTCTTTTGTTAATTATTTGATTGTAAAAAATTTCGGGTGTCGGTCACCGATGACCCCCGTGGCAGCCAACGTGTTAATGCAGTTTATTAAAACATTCTAAGCAAAGGTGTTGTTTGGTTTTACTAGTATTACAAAAAATAACGACTCGTTTGGTTATACTTTGTAACCGACCATCTTGCGGAGTCATCACCACTGTGTGCCGCCTGAACGGAAAAGCAGAGCAAAATTGACCACCCTGTATTTACAGACGTACTATACATATGTATATGTATACGATACTTTAAAAAACGAAGGACTGGGGCATTTTCTTAGATTTCCTCTTCAATTACAGTATTTTCTTAATGGTACTTCGACATCTTAACTTTTCATGCAAGTTTCTTTCGTTTTCTGTGGATTCTATGGGTTCTAGTCTCTTGAAATGTTTAACACGTAATTTCGTATCGTTATTTTAAATAACTCCTTGCAAATGGTTGTAATGTTAATATTCAATTTTCACTGGATTCACAAATATACTATTTATTATTAGCAAACTGCAGATATTTATGTAAATATATCTATATTTTCAATACGTATTTTGTTCCAAAAGAGTGCTGAAAGGTACGATTTTGTTAAGAAAAATTTTACACTTTATATTTTCTAATCATTCTATTCTACTTCATTGTAACAAATTCATGTTTAATCTATAGAATGTTAACCTGAATCCAGTTCCAAATTATTTAATTACCACGTTCAATTGGAAATTTCTCCATAGGTACACATCACTTTTCTTTTTATAAAACAAGAGAAAGTAAAATAATTTCAAACCTTGCACGTTGTTCCTATGTTATGCATACTATTCTTTATATGACACGAAAGACTTGATTTTCCTCTGGTTTTTCTTTTTTATGTTTTCAGTTAACAACAGAAGTTTCTTATCCATCAACATGCATTAAAAAATGTTTTTGCGAAAGAGGAAATAAATATTTGATTTATACAGCGCAGTCCTGAGATATTTGTGTCGTATTTAACTGTGTGCCTTTCTGTTGTAACTACAACGGCTGCTTGTAAATTTCTTTTTATCTGCACCATAAAAAGGTTAACACCCAAGGAAACTACAGTTCCCGCTTCAGTTTCTTTTTATTTTCAAGTAGAATTCGAAAAAGTATACTTCAATACCAGTATGTCTCCATCGTACTTGTTGCATACCCAATTTTAATTAAATAAAGCTTACTACATTATATTAAGAATGTTACGTTCCCGTCCTCAAAATTTCCTTATTAGGAGTTGGCTGCGTGCACCCGATATTAGTCATGAAAATCTAAAAGTTTCAAGACCAACGCGAAGCAAGGGCGTTGTCTCTTGGAACCACGTAACGTACTTCCTCACCACTCTTTTCCCTCTGATTTTTGAGTATAAAAAGGGTGACGGCGAAGACATTTTGGGTTTAGTTAAAATCTAGAACGAGTTCGTTACACGTTTGTACGACACTTTTCAACGAGGAAACTCAGCAAAATCGGATTCAAGTACCCTTCAAGCAAATCTTTACCATACAGTACGTAGTCTACTGTTAGGCATTATCTTTACCGTCGTAGTCGCCCTTCGTTTACTCGCGTTTGTTAAAACCGAGAAGGATTAGATTCTTGCTCCGCGGAATCGAAACTAAACATTCAAGTTATTCAAAGTAACAATTTGTAACTCAGGTTCAAGTCAGTACACCGCGACAATTTACACATATAACAATTGTAAGTCCCGGTATATTAGAATAAATCTGAATCAAATAGATTTAACGTTGGTTCAATAATTATAACAAACAGTCCAGTACCCATTAACGTGTACCCTTACCGCTCGAGGTATACCAAATACAGTTACGAGACCTAATACTAACATTTCCTGCGGCTCCTTACGTTAATCTTACGTAAGGAGCCGCTCCCTCCGGCTCGTAACAAGAAAAAGATACTTAAGTATTTTATAAAGGACTCTATTTAACGATAATACATGTATTTAGGTATTAATTAATTTATTCATGTTCGTATCTAAAGATTTTTTGTACTTTTTCAATGTACCAGAGTTTATTTTTATATAAATAAATAAATCAGCTTTCTATACTGAAAGCATTGAGTACGTTAATGTTTGTTCAGTTTATAAAAAACAAAGATTATAGAAACTATGTATTAAAATTAGTAGTAACATTACTGACAGGAGGAATTTTTTATAATTTTATCATTAACCATTTGCTTTTCTATTACGAGCCTGGTTGACATAACAAATAAAGATGATACACTTCAATTACTAGTTCCACTGTCAATACAACATCTTCTTTTATTGTACCTACCAATCAAGATGAATAGCTAACTAGCTTACTATTATTGTTTTGTAAAAATGCATAACCTTATTCGTGTTTTATATAATATATATTTTTTTAAATTTTACTAGAAAAGAATCTACATGTGTAATTTGTAAGCGCATTCAAGCGCTGTAAAATATATAAGTTCGTTATTTAAACGAATTCAATACTTTCGATTTTTATTTATAAATAATCTTTTGAATTTATTGTTAAGAAAATGTCAAAATGAAGGCTTTTGGGAAAGAAAATAATGGAAACTAGCAACGATGAATTTTACTTAAAAGACTTTAACGATTAAAATATATTCGATGTTTTGAATTGATTATCTTGATCTGAAAGTGACACAAGTAACTTTTATAGATGAGCTTATAAACGACATACATAGTTAAATAAACTATTTTTATTCCTAATCCAGAGTATTTTGATCTACAAAATTCGCCTAAAATATCTGTTTCTTTCGTAATTTCTTCGCTTTGGCTTCTCTAATATTCTAATATTCTCTAATATTTTTAACGTTCCTTTTCGCGAGCAGAATAAATATAACTTTATTCCGACAGCCACATGGAGAAAGAAGATGGACGAAGGTTTGTCCAAAGACGGGCATGGTTAGTTGAACTGCGTTTTGATTAGATCTTCGTTGAGGACACTTGAGTTTCAGTTAACCCGATAAACTCATCCAACGTTTCACCCGTCTATTTTCCCTCATCTTGACCGTCCCCTTCGCTATTTTATGAATCGAATCGTTCAGCAACGTAAATGACCCGGTTACTGACCAACCACTAATAAAAGCTAGTGTTAAAGCGAGGATTGAAGAGGGTGGGCAAAGGGCTATGGTTCATGATTTCGGACAGTAATTCGCAGGTAATATTCTGTTCAGTACGATCTTAACAGAAATGGATTTTTTAGAAAAAACCTTCGTATGTTGGACTTGTTAATTTCTTATGACACTTGACTTAAAGAAATATTTATTGTTCCAGTTATTGATAAACGAAATAATAGATCTGCATTGTTGTAAGATTGTGTGTAAAGATTCTAATATCATTCTTGGTCTTTTGAATGTTGAAACATTTCAGGAATTCAAGTAACAAACGTTAAATTGAATATAAATGAAATTATATGGATCACAATTCTTCTAAAAAGTACAATTCAGTGGTTCAAGTGCAGGCATGGGCACGGAACAGGCTCAAAGAGCACGTTTGACTTCGACTGTGTTTGAGAGCGTGTGTCTACTCCACTTGCACCTCTTTTGAGGTGGTGGGGTCTGTATTGGAGGGAAGACCGTGCTGCTGTGGTCGAGTTACTCACAATCAGCCATCGTTCAACTGCGTAACTTCGAAAGACTGAGGATTGGAGATAACATCTCCGTCGCTCGGTTCGGTTCACGCTCTGCTTTGAGCTCGCCGCTAAGCTTCGGAGCGTCGGAGAGCGCGCTGGTTGTTACGAGCTGCCCATTCCTGGGTTAAAGCATCAGCTTCCTATACAGGGTGTCCCATAACTAGTCTAACATCGGGAAATGAGGTTTGTCGGATGGGGTTTTGTTTTTTAATTATTAACGAAAAACATTGACCAATCAGAAAGCGCGTAGAGCACGCGCTCAGCCGTGAATAGTTCTAGTCCGACGTCCCGCCCCAAATTACCCAATCACGGCCTCTGATTGGTCAGTGTTTTTCGTTACGGGACACCTTGTATATCAAATCATCAAATTGAAAATATATCAAACTGTCAATTAAAGCACTACTAATTAAAGAATTTACGACCTGAAAAACTCGAGTGATTGACAATGATTATAAATATTAATTTTTCTCACATAATAACAGAAATAATTAGAACTTATTAATTATAGATTTTACGTACGAATTTAACATGTTCAACGGAGTATTAAATCTTCCATCGTTTTCATCTTTTCTCTATTTCTTCTGGATAATTTAAATAACTCAATAATTTCAGGACATACTTTCAACAATTTCCTGCGAAACTGCGAAGCTCTCATAAGTATCTACTTAAATAAAGAAATAAAGTCAACTTCTCTGCTTTGCTCTTGTTTCGTCGTTTTCACAACACGAAGTGACCATATTTTCCTTGCAATTTACCAGGAATCCCTTTAAAAATGCATCCGTGACAAACTTCAAGGTTCTCCCGTTCGCGCTTTAGTTTTCATTTTCTTTCTTATACAGTTTCTTTTTTCTTTTTTTCTTTTTGTTTTTATTTATTACACCGTATAGTCGGCGTTCCGTAATTCAACCAGGAATTGTATCGCGTGGCTGTTGCGAAATTGAGAATAAAAGCACGGATAGGGGCAGCGGATTCGTGAAAGATCCTTTTATTCCGGGCAATGCAGCCAATGCCAGCCGCAGGTCGGGTCCAGTTAAAATGCTTCGTGAAAACGGGAACGAAAATTCCCCGGGTGGAAATAAAAGTAAATTAAAGCGCACGCGGCCGGTTGTTTAAAATGTAACAGCCAATTACTGAACCTCTGGTGTTACGGTCTCGTCGATCGCGCTGACGATCAAAGCTTCCTTCTTGCTTTTCCGCTGATTTTCTTCGAGGTCTCTCCCTTTTGATGCCTCTCTGCTTTACTAACGTCGATTGCTGTCCCTTTTTCGCGACCGTTTGCTTCGTAAACCTCAATTAGCAATGATTATTGGTTATATAAATCTGCAGGAGTAACTTGAGTTTCGTGAAAACGGGAGACAACTTATTTAACACTAGAACTACCGGCGTTTCATGTATACTGACTTTCAAGTGGAAAATGAAATAGAAAAATAAATCAATGAAGAATGAAATATATTGTATATTAGCATATACAGTAGATCTTTATCGTGATAAAAATTAACACACACTTTAATAAAAGTAGCCTGATAAATTTTATAACTTTAATTTAAAAAACCCTCAACCAGTCATTTTGACTGATTTAACATATCAAATTACAAAAAAAAAGAATTATTTATGAAAGACTATTTACGTTTTTCTTATTTCAAAAACAAGTTTTAATTACTCACTTTGAAGCATTAATTACGTCTGTATTTTTAATCTTACGTCAAGGCAGTGTATACCTTTGGTACTACGAGAGAAAACGAATTATACAGCAATTTATTCCTAAAAAAGTATTCCTTGGATTGATTTAATTTTCTGTTTTTCATTAAAAAAGGATATATCGTAAATGTTAGCTGAATCAATACAATTTTACAGTACAAGTTTAATTTTAGATTCTTTATAATTCTTCATGTTATTCCTTTAGATACAAAATAAAGAATTTTACACAAGAATGTATGTTACTTTATCAATTTCTGTATCTTTTATTTTATAGAGTTAATCGATTTGGCAAATGGGCAGGTTATGTATCATACGATATTTTTTATCTATTCTTATAGGTACTTCATACATAAGTACACGTTTTATTTTATAATAATTTTTTTGGTATAAAACTTATACTATAAATTCGTTATTGAAAGGCTTTTTCCACTAGATAAATAAATATTGTACCTAATCTTACGTCAACGTGTCACGTAAACGGTTTTACGAGTACCCTGGTAGGAACCGGATTCGCTCGTAGAAGAACG
The DNA here is from genome assembly GCA_943735885.1 of Stelis phaeoptera. NCBI lineage: Eukaryota > Metazoa > Arthropoda > Insecta > Hymenoptera > Megachilidae > Stelis > Stelis phaeoptera. Next base: position 2,255,574 of record OX030939.1, on the reverse strand, counting down.
AGACAAGAAAGCAAGATCACGCCTGTTTTTTTTACGAATCGACCCACCGACACACAACATTAAATCTTTATCGCCGACAAGAAAGCCTCTCCCGTTCTCGTCCCTCTGCATGCTTCCCTCTTCCTGTTTTTTCCCCTTCTTTATTTTCTGTTCGCAACGCTATCACTGTCCCCTCGTAAGAGGATCATTCTCGCATAGTTTTTATCTCCCATTTCTTTGCCGTCCCTTTTAAACCAACCAATTCGCCTTTCGAACGAGAAAGTGGTCTGGGACGAAATACAGGAAGAGCGTGGAATTATCCGCTTTCTAGCGGATAGCCAGTTATCCAGGGTACGATTACGCTCGAGTTATGCCCGGATGTCCTGCCGACGTCGAGCTTCCGGCTATCGTCTCTTTTTACCAGTCGCGAGCGAGGAAATTGTTTCGTTCATGGTTATTCTGGAGTACATCCTAGAACAGACGATAATCCGAAATTTCATTTTTCGTTCTTTCTCTTGATCGTCCCGTCCTTCGGATTACATCCGGCTGAAGTAGAAGCGCCCAAGGACTAGTCGGACGATGATTTGTCGCATCCTTTGAGTCGTTAAAATATTATCGAAGGAAAATATGAGTTAACTTTATGCTGGTTAAGCAACGACTATTCTACTATGAATCGATGTTTGTATTAATATTATTAACATTATAAGGGGAGAGTTAGATGTTTAATAAAAAGATTGAATACAAATTTTTTCATTTGTGAGGAAATGCCTTAAAGGGGATAGGCACGACACGTGACCTCGCCGATTTGGCAGGTCGGTATTATAGCAGTTTGTTCCTCTACAGTCTACAGAAATGGTAATACCGATAGATACGCGGCTAGATAGATATTCTATTCAGAATGCGGAACGAAATTGTCAGCTGCTGTGTTTCACTTAAAAAAATTAGAAGTATATGTCTGCTGATAGTTCAAGCGTATAAAAATCAATCAATTACTTGAAATGTGCTTATGCTACAATCTATTACGCTGCAGTAAGGAATTATAAGTGAAAAGTAAAAATAGGTGGTAAAATATTCCAAGATAATGAGTTTGTTAGGTTCGACATTTTTTCATTAGCAAAACATTAAAGCAGAACATGAAAGTTATATAGTTATTATAAGATAAAAACATCCTATATACTATACAGAAAGTATGTATTTATTGAACAAATATTATATATAAAATTGTGTTGGATGTTGAATGGAATGTGTAGGAGACGATACTGCATATACGATAATAAAACTAATCATATTTATGTAACTTGAAGACCAATACAAGTATCATTAAAATTATATTTGTTCCAAATCGTAATACTTGAATTTAAATCCAAGCAGCCATTTTTTAAACCCAATTCAAATCTAAATTGGACTACCACCGTACCTTATTACTGATATATTATAACAATTTGAATTTTTCAATTCAATGTCCAGATCATTTATTTAATGTGCTATTTAAAATTTCATTTAATAACTTCTGAAGGATACAAAGGATGTTCAATTGCGAATATTGCTACAATATAGTAGCTCTTAGCTCGATATGGCATTCAAGAGATCCGTAAAGACTATGATTTTTAGAAGATTTCCTGAATACGATATCGATTACCAGGTCACACCACGTGAAGGTGGCTACTATAGTGACCCGCCCTAACGCCAAGTCCCAACCACCCTCCGTAAAATACCTCGTTTATCAAGTTGTTGCCAACCGGATAAACGAGCTTTGACTCTACTTTTTCGCGTACAGAAGATAGACATACGGCGCGTCTATCTTCCAACCCCCCATACACACACATACAGCCACACATTACATTAAATTACTTAAAACTATAATTTTTAAGTAACGCTTCCCTCGTTGGACATGCCATAACGACGCAGATTAAGTATAAGGGTCTTACTTGCTACTTTCTATTCTAAAATTGCTGTTCTCCTACTTTGAACGATATAGCCACTCGGCAAAGACGATAAAGAAAGAAAAGAAGGAAAGCTAAAATCTAATACGCGACACCCGACACGGAGCGAACAAAAGGGCCCCAACGATCGCCTCAGAAATCAAAGTATCCCCCCTCACTGTACTGCGCACTCTCGGTACTCCATAAATGCTCAGTAACCCACCATTTGCCCAACGCCTCCGAAACGTCTGCCAAACAACCATTTGTGCGAACAGCGCGGTAAACGCCGTCGGAGTAGAGTGAACGGGTTAAAGTCGAACAAAAGAATAACGAGAGACGCTAGCTGCGATCTCGTGAAACTTGATCGGGTAGCTAGTCTGCCCAAGCTTGCATACTCGCAAACAACACCAGACGATATTCCGATTCGACAGCATCCCGCCACCCTACAACACGGCCCATTCCGTCTGAACCAGTCAGGAAGGGTACCGTTCAGTTGGTCGAACTCCTTTACAGGCCTAGGAAGTAACTGGTTCCCGGACACGGAGTACAGATCGAAGTCACTCTGATCCGAAACGAAGATTATAAACTATAATCTAAAGTAGCACTGTTTTGGTGCAGCAAAAAGAAAAAAAGCTTGAAGTTACAGTATTCCCGAAGACGTGACTCTAAGAGTGACCGATCGCTCGAAATAAGATAACGCAAAGTTAGGATAGCAAGTCGCATCACATCGAGTACCTTAACCCTTTGAGTGCCGGGAGCCGATATATCGGCTCCTGCTACACTCGCGAGAAGTGCCAGAGCCGATATATCGGCCCGCGCCTCGTAGCGCTTTACTATTCGCATTGCGGGAGAACTCTATCTCAAAATAAATTTGTAATACGTTATAAATGATCTAATTTCACTATGAGAGAATTAAAAAAAATAGTTTTTCGTTTTAACTCTTTGTGGACGACGACCTTTTCCTATCGCTTGGAGGTACCGAAGTCTAACATAAACACCGATGGTCACCACTCAGGCGATATTCGATCTGCGGCGTAAATCGCTGTGGATTTTGACCCTTATCGGTACTTGTCGACAGTGTTTTATATAACACAAAATAACATCGCATTGCCGCAGCGAAACGTAGGATCAGTTAGTTTCTCCACGATCGTTGATGTGAACAGTATATTTCGTCCCATTTACAGTTTGTTATGTAATATTGTTTATCTTGTTACAAAATATATTGGAAATACAAAGTATATGCTTCATTATAATTGACCCATATAAAATTGTGGTGAAAAGATGGCTGTTTGTATGTGCAAACACGTTTTGTACGAGAGAACTCAACTTTTACTTCATTTATAAACATATATACCTTTGTTTTTTCTATAATTCTCAAATGAGTACAAAAAAACTAGTGTCATTGATTCGTTCTGTATTTCATCTATAATACGCAGCTTTTTGAATCATGTAAATATCGTTTCTCGTTTGGTTTTTATAAGCATTTTCCCGAACCCTTGTAAAACTGTGAAATTCGGCCGGTTTTTCTCGCATAGGCACCTCCATTTCGCCCGGCACTAAAAGGGTTAATTTATGAGCAGAACCTTTTCCAGCGATATATATTTATTTAAACAAAGATTAAAGAAATCTAACTTTATAATCCATAGCCAAAGATAGGGAAATGAATAGAAAAGAGAAAATTTTGAAAATACAGCAGTAATAAAATGATAGAAACAGAAGAAGCTAAGGAAAGGGTTCCACTTTGCCTTTATGTACTAACTTAAGAATAAAAAAATACAAAGTCCCTACGAGCTACTTTTTATTCAAACATTACACCTCTCTTATTTCGAACAGATTGCCATTAAGAAGATTTAGAAAAAAATTAATGAAATGATTGAACAGAATTAGTACAGACTTAAAGAGGAACACGAAAGAACGCGAGCAAAGCAAAATAAAATAATTCACTTTCATTCGTGAGTATCTCCCTGCATACACTACGTACTCCCAGCCATTCAACGACCTCATGGCCAGCACCTTTCATCAACAGCACCCCACCTTCGTAAAGAGTGGTTGAATCGCGGCTTACGTGGAAATGAAGTGGAATCGAATCAAGAATACCAAGCCGGACAGTCTCGATACTGCCACAGCAAGAGCTGTACACACGCAACGGGCACTTGCCAGCATCTCAACCCAACACCATCCCATGCTCACTGCACGATCAACCCCATTTGGACTACTCAGATTTGATACTTTCGTCCACGGAGCTGTTGGATGACCGATTGCCCGCGTGTAGCACGCCTACACGCAAGCAGATACGCAGCGTCTAACATAGCGGATACCGAATGAAAGCGAACCGAAAGAAAAAACTTGATCGATTTTATGTAAAACTAAAGTTACTTTAACGAGAGCGAAATAGAATTTGGCATATCGTCGAGTAGATTGGTGCAAGTTGGAATAACAAACGCTTACAGTTTAACGCAAGTTATTCGTCAGGATGTTAACATCGTAGCGAACAACTCGCGGTTCGTGCCCACCCTTCCTCCCACGCAGGGTATATAGGTATGTATTTATACAGAAAAATGTATTGATTTTGGACAAAGAACCCGTGTCATACATTCGAATATATACTGATTTCTTTTATTCATTCTTATTCACATACATACACGAAGAAAATTAAAATTAATGTATCGTCCGGCGAAACTTTTCGACTCGGATGATGATTATACATTTTAATTAAATTGATAAATGGTGGGGGATCGTAACTCTAAGTGGGGGTACTGCAAGTTTCAATGATTAGATTATTAGATCAGAATATACGAGACTAGAATTATATACAAAATGGTGGAAGTGTATAAGATGAAATAAAAAATTTCAATCGAATATAAATCAGTCAATGAAGATAATTGTGTGTCTGTAAACGAAATAATTGATCTGAAATAATGCTGTAAAAAGATGGAAAATATTGACACTATAATTCAATAAGGAATAAATGGGTTAATTTATTTGAAATAAAGCTGTAAAAAAATATAAAACATTAGCATCACAATGCAGAAAGGATTAAATGGAATAATTTATTTCGAATGAAACCATGAAATGGAAAAGCTAATTGACAATGATAATCGAATAGAAAATGAACGAAATGATAACTTAAATAACAAAATCGTGAAACAGAAAATATAATTAACATCATAATTTCAGAAAAGAAATGAACAAAATAACAATATATATACACAGTGTAATATTTTAAAATACCTATGAAAATCTTTAAATTTATTCAAATAAAATTAAAAAGGAAAAAGACACGAAAGAAAAATCATGGTTCGATGATCGACGAGCTCGAAAAATGTCGAGCTCGAAATTTCGCGGTATCGTTTCAAAATGAAACCAGATAAAACATGTAAAACAAAGACAAAAATAATACAAATTAGCGAGCATAGTGACATTAATAGTTCCCCTCTTCTATGGCAGATTTGCCGGGGCTCTTCAGCATATAGCTTCTTCTTTCTTCGGCTAAATAAGCCTCACAAATATCACTCGTGAAATTTTACGTCCCGCTCAAACATTCTTTACTTTCGTGAAATGAAAGAATAAGCAAACATTCGTGAATCTGAAGTATTAAATTAGCAACTAAATTCGCGAACAAAGACCAAAAAATTCAATTTTTTGGAAAAGACATAAAAATCGCAAATCTAATTGCCAATCCAACATTTCAGTTTTCTCGAATGTTTGCTCTCTTAATATTTTACAAAAGTAAAAGAATGTACAAGCATAAAAATGTATTTGTTTAATTTTACACTTCACTTCATTTCACTTTAATACTTCATTTTTGTAATCGGGTCTAGTACCACGACTACGACTTACAAACTAAGGCTTAGCCTTACGAAAAATCGAGGACTAAGAACATTTAAACACAATCAATTTGCATTTGAATATTTTCATTCGATTTTTCGTTTTCTTCAAACCCCAGATACAAGTTTCTTTTGTATTTTTACCAAAATACAGATAGAAAGCTTGCTCTGGCCCTGCCTACTTAAAAACTAAGATCAATCACATCACAAGTAAACTACCTGCCTGCCTGTCTGATGCTACATTTTAAAAATATGCAAAGATCATGTACACCAACACAAACACTCCACGATTCTCACACACACCACTCGGGTGCAAAAAAGCCTAAACCTAGGGAGAACGTCCCGGGACGTCTCCGACACCCGAGTTCAAATTTTCACACATAAACACGCTAAATATATTCCTGAAATCGACCAACTATCAGTAGTGAACATTGTACAAAAATCTGAATTTAATGAATTTTTGATCTAAGTTTCTCAAATATAAAATAAGATAAAATGATTCTAAATATAACTGAGCAAATAATTTTGTTACTTTGAAATAAATTTGAGTTGTTTTAAACCCACACAAGTTCCACAACCTAACCACACACACACACATGTGAAACTTATGAGACTTTTGGTTCACTATCAGATTGTCAGTCGCAAAAATATTTTAAACCGTGTCCACCTGCCCCCATTCATGCGAGTACATCTATTGTAAGTACCCGCATGAGTTTCGGGCATAAAAATGTACACGGTCAACAGAATCTGTACTTACTGTGTTTCTTCGTGTTTGCTGAAAATCCTAAGCTAAAATATATGATTAACAACACAGAAATAAAAGACAGTTTCGACATCAAGAGCGATTTCGATATCAAAGTGAATGATCTAAATATAATCAAAGACATTCATACTTGATACTTTGATATCAAAAATCTACTCATCGCGAAATTCTTGTACACATGGTTTGTTCAATCTTTTGACTCGAAATTTCGAAGTTACAAAATGTATTCTGAAATCGGAGGGTCATCCGACTTCTCTACATTTTTGTATTTAAAATGAATTAAGTGTACAAGGAAAGCCTAGCCTGAGTTAACAAAAGAAAAACAATCTGCACAAATATCGTTGTATAATTCTAGACAACGATATTCGTGGTCACTATGCTCGCTTCAAATATTTGATAAAATTACAACCAGTCCCCGTGTCGTTTCGGACCATTCGTCCTACGACATGATGGGAACTGGAGGAACCGTAAAGCATGCGACTCACCAATCGCAGAATCTCATTACAGCTCTCGATTCACTCAAGATTTGACCCATGGCTGAACAGTGTGGCTTTTAGAAAGTTGTGGGCACCCCTTTCCTTGGATATCGTCGGAAGGACAGCCCTCATTGTACTGAACCCCAATCTGAAATTTGAAATCGCACAATTTGAGGTTATTACCTTATCAATTATTAGCAATTATACTTAAGTTCATGCAATACATTTACGAACACGTGCAAGTAAATTGTGAACTCATAATTGTGTGAGAAAACGTGTGACTAAATATGTTAATACATGCATAATTATATCAAAATCTACACCACCACACGTATGAGTGCATTCACAATCACATAAGGAATCATTTGAAAAAACGTGTAATTAAATATGCTAAACCACATAAAAAAAAAAACACATGGGCAAACATGTGGACACATGCACAATCACATAAGAAACCACACGAGGCAACACATGATCACATATGCTATGTGCATGTCCAACCACCTCAGGTGTCACATCAGTAAATGTGTAAACACACCAAAAAACACGATAAAACACACACAATAAAACACACTAACCACTCGTGAGATCGGATGTATGAATCCTCGAGCTGTCAGCTCGGTTATCGGTACGTGTTCGATATTAGATGTTCACCCCGACGCGGTTGTAATAGAACTGACGGGTCGTCCTTTTCAAGTTCAACGAGAGAAACAAAAAGTGGTCACGGTGGCTGGCGTTGCCTATTGACTCGGTAATGCTCATTATACTCCGCGACGCTATTGCATCGAAATCTATTGACATTGGGTTCACGCTTACTTTATTATGTTTTTGTTGACTTTTTGTTGTACAGTTGTACATATTCAAATATTTACGACTTCTATATATAGATATATTACAATTGAGGCGTTGGATGGAAGAAGGGCACATACGCCGAAATGCCGTTCCGAGATAATCGACTTCAAAGTTTTCATAATTGAATAATTTAATAAGTATCGATGCTTTTAAGTCCAATTTTTGTAAGAATGTAGTTACATGTCTTTAAAATATAATAAGCACACCAATCGCGATTCGAAGATGTTATATATTTTTATTTATACGTTTTAAAAAATTGGTTTATGTGCCCTTTTTCCATAAATCAGATGAAATCATGAAAAAATTGTATTTTATTTCTACATTAACTTTATTCGTTTATGCAATTACAAAGTATTTATAATATTCCACGAATATTATACTTCTTCTTCATCGGTGGATATAAATTCCTGTTCATCTGGTTCGCTCAATGCAGTCTTTGCTGTTTGAAGAACATTTTCTATCCACATTCTGCTGTCCTTGTCCACATATTGCAGGAGACTTCTTACATCATTTTTTTTTTTTTTATGTTTAAACCAGGGGATTCAACATGTTTTAATCGAATACTCTTCAACTGCTTCTTATTGTACATCCTTTTCCAGGATTTAAAAAGTACGAAGTTCAAATTATTATATTTTTCGTAAGCATGAAGCGAACCATTTGGTTGGAATGCTACTTTTACATATTTGCGGATACTGAACTTTATGCACGGTAGCATAACAGCACAACAACACGACAATTGAGCGAATAGCGGAGCGTCGAACGAATTAACAAAACAGCATCTAGCTACTGTAAACAAGTGAGCAGCAATATATTTTTAATATATAACATAAATAATACATATACGAAACGATTTAAACGATTTACGGAAAAAGGGCACATAAGCCTATGTGCCCTTCTTCCATCCAACGCCTCAATTATTACTTTCGAATCGACATGGTTAAAGTTTTATTTCGCTTTCATGCGATACTCCGTATTTTGTTAGATAATTTTTTAATTTTTTTATATAATTTTTAAATATACGCATACAATACAATCGATTGTTAATATTTGACATTTGTATAAGCTACTTTTAAAATACAGTTATTATATATTTACATATTTTTTATTTTTTTATTTGTTAAATGTTATTTTCTTTTTAGGATTTACAATTTGCTTTCGAGTGAAAAAACAATTTATATAAAAATATCAGTATAAATTATTACGTTTTTGTTACGTTATATTATAAAATCAATTGATGTTTTTAATTTCAGTTCATTTTTATTATTTTATTGATTAATTACGTATCATCTTTCTTTAATTAGTTTTCTAAGAAAGATATCCTGTCAGTCTAAACTGGAACTCCAAAAACCACGGACCCTTTTTCATATTCAATGTCACTTATGACGCATCATATGCGCCTTTCAATACAATGACACACCATGTGTATCTGACAAGAATATCGTAAAAATTTATCCAATACATGGAACATGTTTTTCAAGTAAGATATAAATATGGGAAGGGTTCAACATTTTATTTTATTAGATCTTCTTTTCATTGTATCAGAACATGGTAATTATTAACAGCCACGTCATCCGCTCGATTTTTCTACCTACTACAATCGTAATTTTTACAGCTTTTTCGTATATGATATTTGTCAAGGCTAAGTTTTTAGTACTTCAGCAATCGTTCTTCCAGAATTAAAGAATGTACAATTAATACATTTTTCTTTCATAATCAAAATTATTGATGAAGAATTAATTCACAAAATTTTTAAATGAACAATCTGAACGCGTTTTATATTAAAATCAACGATTCTACGAGAAACATCACTTTAACGCCGATCGACTGTTTTCATAATTAATTAAAATAATGCTTATATTTGAATAAATTTCAATAAACTTATTTGTATATAATTTAAATATGAGGAAATTAAGCAACCATTGTTCAGCACAATATGTATTATAATGAAACTTTGCACAAAATTGAAAATGATAAATTAATAATTACAGAAGTTGATGTATGCGCTAATACGAGTACATTCATGATAGATCAAGAATGTGTTAAGACTGCAATTGATAAGGTTATTTAGAGAGAGTTGTGTTGTTTCAATTAATCATTCAAATTTCAAGACTGCTCTTAAACTTTAAACAAAATTAATTTGCAGTACGAAAAACTCTGCTGTAAAATCTGGAACAGATTTACTACATAATTATCTAAATATTATTACTCAAATTCATACATTTCAAAAAGAGGGTTTTAGTTCCACTTTTTGTTCTGGAATGAAAAAACTAAATATTCGCACTAAAGATGGCACAAAGGTATATCAAAATGACACGAAGTGAATTTATTAATTTCTTAAATGCTAATGAAAGAATAGATTCACATGCAAACACCTAGTAAACAATATGCTACGAATTTCAGGTTTGTTGCTCCAATTAACTATGTCAATCGTATATTTTTAAAATAAATATAACCAATGTTAACGATTATTATTACTATTCTAATAATATCGTACCATTTCGATATTTATTATTTATTAACGAACTCTAGCGAGTAACACGATTGGCTAAGCAATGCTTCAAATTGATACATTAAATTTTATCTTTGTTGCAGGCACTTGAAGAAATTCAGACGTAAGTTATGTAGGATTTTAATGTATCAACGGAAGACCGCCTTTATCCGGTCTTTCTAACTTATCGTTTTCTAGCAACGCACATTACGAAGATGCTTGGCAGGATGAACGTTCGAGTCGATGGCTCTCGATGCTGAAGTGGATGAAGGCCTGCAGTACATAAGCCTGGTCCATTAATCAGCTCGCAAACGGCATTTTGCAAGCTTCGAGCTTGCGGCTCGAGTTTTTCGTATTGGCTAGTCGGCCTTTTGAAAATTTATAGAAGCCCGACGAAGCTAGACGTTCTTACGATAAGATACACCCTTGTCCCCGAAATGTAACCGTTCCTTTTCGTAGCTCGCAAGCATATAATTATAGTTTCATTAAATGTTTGCGTATCAACGAGCAGGATCGCTCATGATTTGCAAAAATATTCCCAGAAACTTAATATTAATTATTTTAATATAAATTTTTAATTTTTATTGAAGGATGATACAGTTTTTAGTATAAATTTTTCAATTTCATACTTGTTGATAGATATTAATTATTAACTTCTTGAAAAAGAGAGAAACTTATTATTCGCCAAATATTGTAAATTTTGTTGTACGAATAATAACAATAAAATGAATTTGTTCTCGAGAATTTATGAATTTTAAACCATTGTCTGCTTTCGAGAAAACAAGTTGTACTCAAGAACTTTTATCTCGGAAATTATTCGTCGAATTGAATTATATTCTATTATATTCTAATTTAGAAGGTTTCTCTAATTGCAACAATATTTCTGTCAAACCAAAATTTAGTTCTGAAGTAGTGAAAATTATAAACGAATTGTTGATTTGTAAATTTCTTCTCGAGGCTCGGATATTTTTAAATTAAAATCAAATATGGTTATAGTCTTTGAAATACTATTTATAAAATAAGTTCTCCCTTAAGTTGGAAAAAAAGAAAAAAAAAAGTGAAATCTCTTCGACGAGTAGTTTTCAAGATAAACATTAAAGAGTATAAGTCGTTTTTAAGAAAATAAGTAAAACTTGTAAAATTCTAAGACTCGTATTGAATAAAAAAATTCGAAACGAGCAAATGACGACATAAACCCTTTCTAATTCCACGTCTGCTAGGTCATATTTCATTTTGAATAAAATTCCTGGTATCGACTTTAAAAGGGGATCGATTTGATTCTTTCAAAGCACCGTCGAAGCTAATTAAATCTTTCTTTTCCACTTTCCAACTCCAAGGAACCGTCACATTGGCTCATTACTTCGGAACGTTTCCCATTTCACGGTCATATGAACATAGCTTCGTGTTAATTTTAATTTTCAATGCAGAGATTTGATATCGTTAGCAGATTTTACATTTCAAGCAGCATCGACAACACGGGAAAATAACAATTTCCCGTATAATAACAATTCAAAACTTCCACAACTGTTGATGCTGATAAATCCACAATTTATTAATTCACTTAAACAATATTATCTTCATTTATAAATTTCAAAACAGTTCTTCCGTTCTAAATTTCAGATTTATTTTAGAAAATTTGTAAATCCTACAAAATTCCGTGTAATAGATATCTGAAAAGGAACTCAACAATGACGGAAATATCATATTGAAGGTCAGTAAAGTTTGAGTTCTTTTTTAACACATTATTTATCGCTCTAGAATAATATAATAAGCCCTATTACTTTATAACTTGATAATAATTAAAAGATACGGGAGAGGGTAATTCTAGCACACTTAACTTTCATTATTTCGGAAGTGTTATAGATGAAAAATTAGGAATTAAAGATTTACTTATTGGTTTCTTCAGTTGGCAATAGCTAGAATTGAAAAGCCTATTGATAGGCATCCGGTAGATGAAGTGGTTCAGTTGCCAGTTAAAGCCATTTTTTTTATCATTAATTGAAATAATACTGGATGAGCAAAGATGGTCAAGTGCGTCAAATCTAGCTTCATTTGCATTTATAATTAGCATAGCCAAGGATTGTTAAATATAATAAAGTAAGTGTAATATTTTGTCCTGCTCTATTTGCTTTAACACGCAGCAATAAATATTTAGTTCCTACTGACGCACCCATCGCAAAAATTATACAGCAAGGGTTTTAAGACTGTATAGTATAATGTTTTAAATATTTTTCTCTCTCAATTTTACCCGGTTCTGTTTTACGTTACATAGTCGAAGAACTGCTGCAGCGTTCTTTCATCAGCCTGGGTATTTGAGCACGGGTCGATACGGCGGATTCCAGAATTATACGAAGAAGAAACTATTTATCAGGCACGTATACCGGAACGGACGTTCCCCGCCTAATCCACGAGGGATCCAGCAGAAGCGGACAAGTTGCCATTGTTTCAAAAGTTGGAAACTCGGCGAATTCGTGGGTCTCTGTTTCCACTCATCGTTTACCTGACCCACTGTGTGACCGTTTTCTGTGTGGCGGGTACCAATAGACTGGGATACCGAAACTGTTGAGACCATACGAGCCGCTTGACACGGCTAGTCCAGATGGGACCAAAGACGCGAACCCAGCTTGCTTCATGTGCTCTTGTTTCAAGGCTAAATCGCTCTAGCTCTTCGCTGCTTAATGACGGTCTTGAGCTTGTCATTGTCCTCGCTAAGATGCAGAATTCCTCGTGTAAACCTTCGGAATACCATGAAATTCGTTCTACCTGCTGACTGTTCGATGCTGGTTATGACGTTAAGTCGGACGATTCTCTTTTTTAAAAGAGCTCGTTACGAGGGGACCACGAGCTACAGAATTTTCAGAATATCTGTTTGCATTCGGTTGGTAATGCTTATAACGATGTGAGAGCGTACATTATGAAAAGATTTGTTTGGCTGAAAGGAAAAGAAACCGACGAACCAATGAAATGAAAAAGGAATTTTGTTAGGGCGCCATAGGAATGATATCAACAAAAGTTGAATTAAAATTTATATTCTACTGGGATAAATAAGTACCTTATTATTTTGAAATTTTATACGATTGTTGATTTTAACACATTTTGTATGATAATTATCAAGTAACTTAATTTTCTGTACACTGTTCTTCTATATTCGTTATTAATATTTTTGTTATTAGTAGTTAGATGTACGTATGGTACGCTGTAATTGTAATTATTTAAAGTAAGATCCTTTCAATGTTCAATTTAGACTTTTTCCCTGCTACTCTGCAAAATCGATATTACCTATCAATATTACTAATTTATTTTTTTAGCAAATCCACATTTCCCTCCAACTTTTCTATCAAAGACTATTATCTGTTCGCATTTTTATGGAATAATGATTAATTTTTGTGTAAATTATGTGATTTATAATAATTGATGATACAAAAGAAGTAAAACCATTTATTTCAATCTTCAAATGTGGTTTTAAGCCTTGTACTGTTTTCCAGTTCAATGATTCAATTGATAATTATTGAGAAAAAGGTACGAAGTTTGGAAACTTTGAAATATGCTTTCAAAGCCAACGTATTAACTACTTTTGTTCTTACATATTATCATCGCTCGGTCTTAAATTTCAAATTATTCGTAAAAGTATGTTATCTGCAAATAATCAGTTCCTGAAGAAATAGTGCAGGTTCAGGTTGAATTTGAAATAGTTTTGGATTTGTAAATAAAATATGGAGGATAGTGTAATACCGCTGAAATATATTTCTGCAGGCTTTACAATTTTTCAGTGTATTATAAATATGTACTGTGAACTTCGGACTGCTTCAGACCCTAACATTGGACCTACAAAAAACTGGCTTGCAGTTAAAGGAGTTTGGATTTTATTTCAATTCATGCAAAATTGTACCAAAGCATGATAATTTTCCGACACACGGGCCGATATGCCGAACAAAGAATTCGTAAACTTAAATTCACTTTTATTGTGCGTGAAAAGCAAAAGCGACAAATAGCCACGTGATTCCCACAGGTAACTGGCTTCGGGTAACGAGCAGCTGAAGTTTGCTACTAGGCTAATGAGAAACGTAAGGGAAACGAAGCTTTGCCGACGACGCACTTACCGTGATCTTAGCATCAACGAATCGGACAAGCGAAGTTCTGTTGACGCTAATAAACGTTCCACTGACTGTGCAAACCGTGCTTACGCAATGTACTCCCAGACGTTAGAACGTTTACAAATTTGCAACGTAAATAAAAGTTTTCGTGAATCTGACAGTCTTTTGATCAAAGATACGTGCTTGGTACAATAACGTCGGAGGATAAGTAAAATCATCGATTCTCTTTATCGAGCTCTAAACAACAGTAACTTGTAAAATATTCATTGTATTCCTATAGAACGTGTTGACATGTTAGAATACAAAATTTACGCTCATAAAAGGTTAAAATAAAACGTCTCTTATCATCAATTTTTCAAATCCACTTTTGTAGAGTTCCTACAGTATTAATGCGCAGGATTGGACCGGTATTATTCTGACTTCGTCCATTATTTTTATCCAGGTGATTCTACCGATCCCTAAAAAGGTAATGTATAAATCACTTATTTTTAACCAAAGTGGTCTGTTTTTTTTTGTAGAGCTTAATTTATTATGTTTGATATGTTAAGAATAATTGTCTGATGAAGAATGTATTAGTAAAGGAGGATACATCATATTATTATTATATCACATTTAAGATAAATTAATTCTTCCTGGTTGACGAATGATCTGGTTAACAGATTAAATATTTATTTCAATTATTTCAATAGTTTGTCTTACAGTTAGATATCTTGCAACCGTGCATACAAAGAATGTAACTGTACGTTATGTGCATACGTGAGCGGCATGTGTTCGGATGCTTTATTTGATTTATTTGATTTCAAACTTTGTTTTCGGAACGTTGTTACAATTTGTCGTACACAAACAGACGTTTCGTGCTCGTTTGTTAAAAATCTGTTTTATTTTTCATGCTATACGGATTCTGCTTTTGCTTACTTAAACATATGTAAGTAGAGAAGGTTGAATGTAATAAGCAATGTACTTGTAATTTAAAGTAACATTTTCTGATAAAAGCAATTTTAGAAATCTAAAACCACACGTTTGTACTGATTCAATAAGGACGTCAGGGTATTTTACAGATAGTGATGGAAAAACTTTGTAAGACCGGGGGACATTGGAAAGAACCATTTAACGTAAGAATTGATCTTTGTGAAGGTGGAAGACGAATGACTATTGAAGCCAAACTACTGAAAAACCAGGAAAAGCGTGGACGAAGGAAGAGTATTTTAAAATGAAATTCAATTTGCTCGATAATTGAAAGATATACTATTCTAGACGAGGGTTTTAATTATGAAATGAAATTAGCTCCTGTCATCTTCAAAGATTATGTAAGAAATATATTTGCACTGTTCTTTATCTCCGACTGAAGGTTCTTCTGAATATTTGGCTCAAACTCCCTTTTTTTCAGATAGAAAAATATTAAATAAGTTAAATGAATTTTTTAATCAATTTTTTGTGATTTTGTGAAATATCCATTGACAATTTCATATACATATATTGAACATATGACAATGAAACAAAGAAACTTCTGAGTACCACAAACTACTAAATTAAAAATAAAACTTTAACTCAATTAGTTGCGCTAGGAACTCGAGTCAGTGAACCAAATACTCGATTAACACGTTGACTGCCACGGGGGTCACCGGTGACCGGCACCCGAAATTTTTTAGAATCAAATAATTACCAACAGAAATGATAAAATAAACCACGGATAGCGTTAACATTAAGCTAATAATGCTAGCTATCGAATTGAAAAGTTAAATTTGAAAATTAGTTGACTGTATTGTTAATAATTAGAATTTCAGCGTGTCTGACTACTCACGTCTGTTTTCACTGTGGCAGTGAACGTGTTAAAATGTTGCCTGCCGCAGGGAAAACGGACGTGTGCAGTCAGACACGTTGCGATCCTAATTATTAAGAATACAGTCAACTAATATTCAAATGTAATCTTTCAATTCGATATCTAGCATTATTAGCTTAATGATAACGCTATCCGTAGTTTATTTCATCATTTCTTTTGGCAATTATTTGATTGTAAAAAAATTTCGGCCACCGGTGACTCCCTTGGCAGCCAGCGTGTTAAGATACTGTTTAATAAGTAACGTAATGTAGCGTATCGTGCCAGACAGACTACTTCTACTGCGACACACTGTTGATTAATTCACGTTATTAAAATTCATTTCATAACAACTTGTTCGCGCTTTTGTTTCGCGACGAGTTCCCTGACAAAAGCAACTCTGTACATCACGAGACAAAATTCCTCCAAAGAATAATTGATTAGAAGTAGAACCGAAGACTGCGACGAGCATTGAAGCTGAGCTCGCAACAGATTATTCCACGTAGTGTCTGGCGTGGCGAAAGACGTTTCAAGCAGCCGGCGTGTTGAGAACAAGTTTTTCAATTACGAAGCATACGCGTCTAAAACGTACACAAGGTAGGAAGATAATTGGATGAAGAACCGCTTGGATGAAATGATCGATGACCACGTGCTGTTGGCCAACACTGCACACTTCCCGTTAACAATTATATCTTTATCGAGCGGAGCCACACCTACACAGCGATACATCATCTCGTTGGCGGTAGGTTGTAACGCGAAGTTTCGAGGTCGAGCAAAAGATTTATGCCGGTCGGTTCGAGAGACGAAATCAATTCACACACCGTTCTCCCTTGAGTTTTTCTCCGCCGTTCGGGGATCGCTAAGATGTACCACTCAGACGAAGAAATCATTTCCATTACGGTTGTTGAATGAACAGCTCTTTCCTGGAACCCTCGATTCTTTCATTGGATAACGTATTTGTTGGAAAAAAAGCTCATGATTTCCTGAAATAATTTGGTACTGACAGTATTGCTTTCATTTTTTTTCTGGCCTCACAATATGTCTTGGTTTTCCGTGGATAAAACTTTATGCGTTTCTGCCGTTTTAAAGTAACTTATGAAACTGCGGCTGAACTTTGGTACTGCTCCCTTTAAAGCTTTCTTATGTGTATTCTTTACTGTGCATCATTGTTAATTGTATGGGTTGTAATAAGTTGAAGAAGAAGTTACATGTCTTTATTCTCATATTCATATGTTAACATATGAGATAATATTAACCATTTTATAAAAATTGTATTATTCCATAGAAATATTTGAGCCAAAAGAAATAACTATAGATCTATGGAATTTAAATCTAGTAATTGAAGTGATAAGAAAGCTGTTTAAAAATATTTTACATTACACGAAGTTATATTCTATTTTAAATAAAATAATTTTTGAATTTTTAAATATCACTTTTGAGTTATTTTATAAAATCATATTAATTTTTAAACCGAGGATTTTTTTTAAATTTTCATCATTCATATTTTAAAAACTGAATTTATAGGTTTCTATATTTTTTGTCCCTTGCCCTAAATTTGTGATTTTTAATTTTTTTCAATCTCCATAGTTTTTGCAAGTACGAAACGAAACTTCTCAGATATATTTGTAGATAAGCAAAAGTAGGCCACAGAACAACGTAATAAGAGATAGAAAACTATAGAAGGATTACGACAATGGATAAAATTGGTACAATTAATTTCATTCTTTCTTCACAATGCCTTCTCCAACAGTTCTCTTTTTAAATCTATTGTTCGCTAACTTTTGTCGAAGAAATAAGCCAAATTTGATAAAAGAGCACGAGCATAATTTACGAGAATTCGGTCTTGAGATAAAGTGGTAGGCTACCACTGGTAGCAACGAAGAACTGCAGTATAACGAAAACATTGTGCTCTACTTCTCTTCTATTCAAAATATCCTTTTCCGTGTTTTACGCGTCAGATGGGTTAATATGCATGAAAATTATGTTATTTTACGACTGTTTCCCATAGGCTTATCCTATCACCGGTATTGGAGTTACTCGCTTCAATCTTCATTAATATGAAATTTCTGTTTCTTTATTTTTTGCAGTATGAAATACACAGCGAAGTTTGTGAAAAAAGAAAAAAAAATGAGCAAATTAAATTAACGAATCAACATTTTATGTTCAACACATTAAGTATCCCACGTGTAGTAAAACATATAAAAACTCGTAATATCTTATCAATATAATATTACTATTAATATTAATTTACATTAATTGTGTTTACATTTATTAAATGTTTGCACATTTATGTATCTAATTACATTGGTTAAAAATAATTTTGTGGTATAAGGATTGTAACCGTCTTACGTCAATACAAAAGTTTGCCAAAAAGAAACTAAGAAAATATGTTAGAGAAAAGGGAGCCGCTGAAAATGTATTCACTGCTTGCTATACTATTAGGGAATTATTATGGGTTGTGCCTAGTATACACATTGTTGTACTTAACAACTGAATAATGAATGGTACTGGTCTAGTATTATAGCCAGCACTGGAGGCCCTACAGGGAAGCTTATAAGATGAGTTTAAATGGAAAAGACAATGCGATGATCGAAAGTTTTAAATAAACATTTGGTTTATCGCCACCAAATGTTTAGAAAAGTCGTGGCCCAGGGGGGAAGGAAGGCCGACTAGCGAAGCTGAAGACAAGAGACCCGAAGCAGAAAACTTCGGTCTTGAGCTTGGAACGGTTACAGAAGTATTTTCCGCTACGCCGTTCTTTAGACAAGGGGACTGTTATATTGTTGGAGGTCCCAACCATGTGTTCGCTTCGTCACCTCTCTACCCAACCCTTTTCCTTCCTTTTCCTCAACCATGGATTCTTTCCATTACCAGCCTTAGACCCTTCAAAGACAAATAAAATTTCCACTTTCAGAAACCCACTTTCTCTCGGTACATTACCAATCTCCTGTTAACTTTCACCACCCTCGGTCAGCAATTAGCCAATAGAAATTTAGCAGAAACTAGAGTCGCCGCTTTTCTACCCGCTGGTGCTTAGATTCTTTCGAGTACTCCGCCGTGTTGGTCATATTTTTATATGTTAAGAACTAGGATAGGATTAAGTTGTGCAGAAATAAATTAACTGTTTAAGTTAACCACCGTGTTCCGAACCTGGTTTCCCAACAATATTCAGGAAAGGACATTTCAATTTAATATAATTGTTTCACCACAATAGTTGGAATTACACTTAAAATCCAATTGTACTGACAGTACGAGTCTGTATCATTTCAGCTACAAAGTGCGTCACGAGTTAGACTCGTCAAAATACGGCAAGGGATTAAGGCACCTCAATTTCTTCGTCCTGTCAGTTTTTATCAAGTGACGAAAATAAAGACAATACTCAGTATTACCATTAAACCTTGGCAATTAATTCACTACAGTCCACAAGAATAACATCCTCTCGCGAACACTAAATTTAATCATTTATTACCTTGGCAACAAAGAATCAGACAAATATAATTATTATACTACTCGTTATACTATCGGCACACTTTAAAAAGTTCCAGTCTGTCCATGTTTCCCACATGTCGTACAATAATATTATATTTCACGAAAGCAACTTGGATCAACATTACTTGTTTCACGAGCTCCTTTCTTCAAAACCATCAACGAATGTCAAAGCTTGAAAGAACACTGTCAATGAAGATAACGTTAATTGTCAAAAGCTTTTTATGTGGAATGGTCGGTTCCCGTATTCAAACGGAGGGAGTATACCAAACGGATGGAACTACCACGCCATTTTGAGTCTGTCTAGATGCATGCATTTCAGATTATGCACTCGACTCTAACGATGCCAGCAATCGTTGGGCCAGAGGTGCTTCGCCGACTTGTCACCGGCCAGCAAAGAACAGATTTCGTGGTACTTTCATATGGTTCGACAATGGAGGATAGGCGTGAGCACCGCTGAGGGTAATCTAGACTCTATTGCTACTATCAGGACCGGCGATCAGCGTTGCTTGTTTCTCTTTGAACCATCCGGGTCAACTGGCTGCAATGTCAACACGCCGGAAGTGCTCCTATAACGGTCCCCTTCACGAGTCTCAGACTCTCCTTTACGTCATCCTGCTCTTACAATCTCCTTTTCTTCATCCTACGACGTCTATCGCCTGACTTGGCCAATGAAGAGTCGTGTTCCGGAGATGAAACTGTTTTGACAAAATTTCTTTTTCCTTTTAGTACAAGGTACGACAGGAGTAACTAAGCAACGTGTTTCGTTCATAATTAACACACTGAATGCCATAAAGAAAATGGGCATGCATAATCAGACACATTGTAATGTTGCGATTATCAAGAATACGATCGTTTCATTTCCTAATTTACATACTTTATTTACTACCTCGCCAAATCAATATAATATTAATGCTATTTAACACGTTGACTGCCACAGTGAAAACGGACGTGTGTAGTCAGACACGTTGAAATCCTAATTATTAAGAATATAATCAACTAATTTTCAAATTTAACCTTTCAAATCAATTATCACATCTTTGAATATACAGAATATTTGAACTACTTTGGTAACATCTTTTAAAAATTTGTACGCATTTCTGTATCATGTAATGCTCTATGATAGTTTCTTGAAGATTTTAGTGTTTGGATAATAAAATAATCGATACGATAACCTAAAACAGAAATGACTGAAATTGCTGAGTTACGTCTACTACTTCTTACAAAGTGGAACACTTGCGTCAGGCATAAATCTTTAGTAAGAATATTAACCCTTATTCGCGGATTATTGAAAGTGGCAAGATGCTGTTGTATCTACCGCATACTATTGAAAACTAAATGTCTAAATCATGTAATCTGATGTCTTTGTTCATTACGCTATCATGTAAGTAAGGGAAGGTTTATTTACTCTAATGATTGAAAGCAATAAAAGAAGAGAATTTTAAACTCAAGATTTCAGGATCATTTTATTTTGAAGAGATAATACCATTTTATGATAAAAATTTTCTTTAATTCAAATCTATTAATAATATTGTACAAATATTTCCTAAAATTCGAGAAATATTTCAGTTTATTATGATCATTAATCAAAAGTACAACAAAGTACCAGACATTTACTGCAGATCGTTACAGTAAAAGTTAATTAAATTAGGCAATATATTAAGAGGAAAACGCCCATTTTTGGTCAGAAATATGAAAGATCACTCTATTGCGTAATAAAACTCCACCACGTGTTACCTAATTTATTACGGAAATCATGATAAGGTTTTAATGTAAATTTATGAACACCGAGGGGTGCATTATATTATGGTTTTAAATAAACTTCAAGACAACTCATTATGACGTACCAAACAAAGTTATATCAGGACCTTTTAGGTACACAATTTATTTTCTAACTATTACATATTGTATTCTTCTAACATACAGGGTGCCTGTTTTATACGATAGAGGAGATTTCAAAGTCATTTAATTTTTTTCAATAGAATGCTATATTTTTCTATTAAGGGTATCCCGTAACTCGTGAAACAATAATTCCTAAACAGCAATTTCCTTCGCAAAAATTTCGGATGGGACTTCATTTTTGAATTATTAACGAAAAACACTGATCAATCAGAGCTCGCGCGTAGACTAGAATAGAGTCGACATCTCGATGGCATTTGATGCAACAATGGAGGACATGTGGATTGGTAACTACAAATGAACGTTATTAATTTGCGGCTTTTAACGATACATTAACTGTACTTAATAGTAACTTCTTCGTAAGAAAAAAATTTCCCTAATAATCGCATGCTTTGGCCCAAAAGGCTTAGCGCACAGTGTCGTCGCAACGCAAGGCGATAGTGAGGAACGTACAGTGATTTGAATTCCGATTTCTTGCAATTTTACGATCTTCCATCAAAAAGAAAATGACCTTCTTAGGGCTCGTTGAACTCGTCTTGACGTGCACCATCATACTCGTACTATGTATAAAAAAATATAGCATTCTATTTAAAATACTTGAATAAAAAAAAAAATAATTACATTACATAATGTCCCCTCCCATATCAAACAACTTGTATTACAACATTTTTTTCCTAATGTTATTTCTTTAAAATATATTTCACTGTATTGGGATAAAACAGACACCCTGTATGTATGTCTATGAGGAATTCTAAATTCATGTATGATTATTTTCTAATAAGTATTTTCTTTTGCTTAATTAATGATCGTTCCTTATTTCGAATTTAAATCTTTTATCAACATGAAAATCTATATTTTACCCATATAATTATCGTATGACATTCGATATAAATTCGTATGAATTCGTACGAATATCATCGATTACAATTTTGTTCAATAATCCATACAAGTAATTTTAGGTTTGAAAATAGATTTAACATAGTTGTGTCTCATACGTTTTCTTTCAACTTTTACTATGTACGTTCCACGAGGCGGGAACGTTGAGCATAATTCAATAAAACAACAATCAATAAATCATATACGATGAGCAATTATCCACACGCGTACTGTAACTCGTTAAAGTTAGGAATACCACGAACCTTGTGGTGGAAACGTTGAAAAATATACGGCGCGAAAGATTAATGCTCACATAAAAGGGGGAAAAGGAACAGGCAGAGGGCATGCTTCTGCTACGATACGAGGTATTTTATCAAGTCGTACACCTCTGAACAGAGAATGAGCAACCGGATATCTTGCTGTAAGCTCTTTGAGTTTGAACGATTCGTCTAGAAGTTTTCTGAACTACCTCGACTTTCTAGTCTCGCGAGACAAGCGATTTGACTCTTGTAAACTAAATTTTCCGACATCCTCTTCAAACAGAATTACGAAGTCCTGTATGGTCACATTGTTTCAGCTGTTTAACGCCATTAAAGATCATTTCTATGACAAACTTTTTAACCAGAGAAACAGTAATACAATTCTAAAGATACTTCACTAGGACATATAAGGACTATGAACAAATTAAAAATAAATACACGTTTGGATTGTGATATACATATGTACGTAAGCTACTATAATCCATGGTTAAATTATTATCGTTTATAGAAACGTTTTGGAGTTTATAAATATCTTATTTAATAAGTGCAAAGTACCCAATATCTTTGTCTACGTATTTTAAAAAAGTCTTTAGAAAGGCAAAAAATAATTATGTAAATTATGTTTCCCTATATTAAATTGTTTATTTTTCTTAACATTTAATTTTTTTAAATGAACGAATATTATTTTAAAATTTTAACAATATAATTTCTTAAATTGTCTGTCTTTGTATGAGAACTAATGAGAAAATTGTATCTATTCGAATATATCCAAATTGTTCCGGAAATATTATATTGTAATGATTGTGCCAGCATCAATGAACGATGCTGAATGTTCTTTTGTTTCAAATGGTATAATATATAGAAGACAGTTAATCTTTAAGTGGGTCAAAACGATCCGCCTCGGGTCACCATGAGCAGTGCAACCTAAACTCAGTAGAACAGGCATATAATAGATCAGACCTTAACACGAGTGCTTAATACTTTCCAGGTTATTTAAAGATAACAAATGATAATGTAGAAGAATCTTAACAGCAGATGGCAAAGGTAAAGCATTGTTTTCTTTGTTTTATATAATAATTGAAATTTTAACTCAATGACAATTAATATATTGATTGCTACAGTGAATATTGAAATGCTAATTATTGTACATACGATCAGTTAATTCTCGAATTTAAGCTCTTAATTTCGTATCTTACATTATTAGTATAATATGTATTAATATTAATCAAAGTTTGATTATATTTGTTTCTGTTCCTAACAATCCGACTATATAAATTTTGACATTACAGTCATTGATGGTATTCATAGCAGTTAATGTGTTTTAAATTCAATAATTATAATTGAAATTTAGAGTTAATAAATATCGACTAAATTCTATTATATAATCTATATTATAAACTAAAGTTGCTTTCCTAATATCGTAATTTTATTAAATTTTGAACTTTTTTACATCTGTAGATTTTTTAATAACACGATTCATTTCATCACACGTACTGTTATTTATTGGTGAGGTTAATTAAGATATACAAACAGGTTCGTACATAACATACTTCCAATCTTGCCAAATTGGAAGTATGTTATATAAAAACCACAAAAGCATCTATTCATTCCAATTGAAACGACATATTTCTGAAAAAACCTGCATCCTTCATCAGTTATTATTCAATTGCCCTCTTTCAATTTGATATATCACGTTGCACGCTTTTATTCGTTATTTACACGAGTTTGAGAACGCTGAAACGTATCCCCTCTAGGTAGACATTCCCTTTCCTCTTAGCCGGCTTTTTCCCAGCCTAGGATCCGGATTCATTCCGTCAGCCTCGAGGCTTGACCAATCGACCGACCAATCATCCTTCCGGTCTGAGATAGCTACTAGTTAGCTGAATGTTCTAGCTCGCCTGGTTATTCATAGAATGAGTAATTTCAGCCAGGCCGGTGGACGATTCAACGTGGGGACGTTTGTCCGTCATTTGGTTTGCTCGGCCGAGGATGGGGTCTCCTGCTCACCTGCTGGCTGGATGAAGCTTGTCGTATTTGCCATCTCTCTTTTTGACATTTGCCCTGCTTCATTTCCCACTTTGTTGAACCACCAAGGCGATGGACAAAGTTAGATGGAGAGGGATAGAAACGGAGTGGACCTATGGAAGGGGGAGGCTAGAACACGGTAGCGAGTTCGTTTGAAAGAAAATGAGGCTAGCATTTTAATAAGACACTCTCGGGAGTAGCTCCCAAGACCAGCAAATAGATTCGCTGATATCCTTCTTTCTCCGGAAGCCCTCCAACCTTCTATAAATGCCCGTTTTCATAAGCGGATACGCGAATCGCGTGAATCGCTCTCGGTCTTGGGCTTCTTTTTCGCTTCCTGTGCCATGCCATTTCCTCCGAGTCTCTTTCACCGCGTCTTAAATGCGTGCCCTCTCTCTGTACGTATGTGTATGTATACGCGACCGAATTGACGTTCACATTCACGTGCCTTCTCGTCTGGCTTCCGAATGCTTTTCCGCCCGTACACTGCTAATGATTAATGCGAATTCTCCGGAAAGTACACCCAAGAGAAATCGCGTGTGCTCGGTTGATCTTTGATTTGAAAGCTTCGCGAAAGCATTCGAATGTCTCTGAGAGATTGCGGCGGCGCGGTGTGCTGCTTTGTTGGTTGTTTGAACTGTTGCCGATCGATGCTGTATCTTGATTCAAAGTGATTAGTTTCCACCTCGAATCGGTTTACAGTGTTTTCCTACAAGGAAACACGGGAGCTCTCAATGTCTGTAGCTTCTAATTTTTCGATTTTCTTTGCGGTTTGCAATTCTCGATGTTACATACGTATATTTTATACACTTGATTTCTAATAATTAGCTCTGTAGAAATTCTTCGATCGGTTAATAAATTGATTCATTCCTTCCTTCTTGCCTAGGAACAATTTAATAATAACTTCAAGTGATGTTAAACAAAGCAAATGCTGTTTAAGTCAAAAATAAAATTGGTATAGGAAGAGAACTTTTTTATGGACAGTATTAAAGGAAGACAAATTTTTTAATTTGCACAACAGTTTTTTTTATAATATCACACCAATATTTTTTGTATTTTTGAATACTATTATTTGCTAACATTAGTTTCATAAAAAGATTGCATTACGATATTAATAATAGTTAACATCAGGATGGGAAACTTTCAATTAAAATATGTTGGAACAAAAATAAATCTCTACATTGAGGGACACTGTATATTAAACAAAAGGCCGAGCTCTGTTCTTAGAGTCGATAGGTCTCTAACTATATTCATTATACATAAAAATTGATCGATTTTTGTTCTTTCGTGGTTTACAAAAAAGTTCTTTTAAGCCTTCAGAAATAAAGAGTAAATATTAAAAGTATTGTGTGAGTGTTTAATATAAACCCATATCCTATTAAAAAGATTCTTTTTCGTTTGGAAGCATGCATATTTTCGCGTATATGATATACAGGATAGACTATTAATTTCTGCGACTTTAATTATTTCCATTATTTTTAAGAATAATGTCGATATGTATAATTGTTGTCAAAAGTGTTTTAAGAAACTATCAAGGGGATAATCATAGGCCGAGTGAAAATATCCTAAGAATCACTACAAATAATATAGTATAATACATGCATATTCTTCAAATAAAAGGTATATCGTACCTTTGTACGAAGGGAGAATTAAGTGGATTGATTCTTCCAAATATTCTGCATAAAAAATTGTTACAATAAAGTTACGTTTTAGTTTTAAATATTAGATTTTCCAAATTAATGTGAGCATACTTTTTCCTCGAAGTATAATTTCATCAAAGAAGCCAGAGAAACTTGTCATATGTTTAATATGTTTAACGAATCAACATTTAACATTTAATTTAACATTTTATCCTGATGCTTTTTAATTTTTATTTTAAAAAATAGTTCCATTTAAAAAAAATTCATTAAAAAAGTCTTTCTATCATTTTCGGAATAATTGAGGTCGTAATATTGTAGTTATTAGTCTACTCGATAGTTTGAGTTTCTAAAAAGTATCATATGTAATTTGTCGACGTCAAAATTATTTTGCATCATTGAAATATTGTTTGTGTTAATTCTATCGAACTTGAAACATTTCATATGTTTGCAAGCTATTGGGAAAGTACAATTTCCAATCAAATGGTTCCCTAACTACACTTATTTGTCACGAGACAAACAATTTTCTTACATATACATTGTATTGCCCTTCGGAGGGTGGAGAGGAATCGTTCAGCGTAGTCAAGTTAAATTACATGTTCCGTACATAAATGTGCCAACAAAAGAAGGAAACTTTTTCCAAGCGGTGAAACGTGTTTTTACGTGATAAATTGAGCGGAAAAGCGAAAATGCTTGAACAGACTTTAATCGAAACATCTGGAACAACACGCAGAAACAACTGAATAAAATGCGTATACATAACTCATTCCAACTCCTGCTGGAAACTCTTTTGTGATTACATTCTACGAACAAGCGAACGGCCTTCCGCGGACGAGGAAATCTGAATCGAATTAATTCAATGGAATCGGGATCGTTAAAGAGGATTAAATCGTTTTCAGGAACAAGGAAGAAGAATCGATTCTGCAACCTCGGTGGCGCGGTTGGTGCGGTGCCACGATTTATTTGATAAATCAATAGGATGGCTCCTAAATTGTTCGTTCGCCTCGATCTCGGTGCCCGTGAAGCAATTAAGAATCATGATTAATGATCGTTCGTGTAACTCTTGGCGAAGTTAGCTCTAGCCGACATTTCGTTCCACGCTCCGGCCAACTAACTGCTCACCGCTCACCATTGACCAACTGCGACATCTACAACGTATATCTACTTAAAGAATATTCCACTTTTTATCGATTTTAAGATAGATTATCGAATCTCACAAGCTCATTATTTCCATTTTGATCTATTAAAACGCAAACGAAACATTGTTAAATTAATTAAAATAAATGTATTACACTATCCGTCTCTATTTGCTTCCAATTTTATAAGAATATCATTTTTTTTTTCAAATCCAAATCTTAAAAATTTCAACAAAATAAAACTGTATAAAATAATATCATCGCCATTCATAATTTTACGAAAGCGTTGATTTTTATTAAATACATATGAATTCTAATAACTTGTCATCTTATATCTACGCTTGTGTAAACATACTTTATGTTCAGATTAAATTGTAGTCTAATCAGCACGATTGCAACATAATGAAAACATCATTATTCACATGTTCGTAAGTATATGTCCACTACTGTATAATCATTATCGGATGCTGATACTGTGTAGGTTCCAATCCTGGCAAAGCAAATACACTTGAAGCTAAGGTTATCCGTATATATGTAGTTTCGTTCAGAGGAGTATTCCTTTCCTTATCAGATGTTGTAGTAACGTTTAAGCGAGGCACAGTTGAAGCCTATCTCGAATCATTATTCCCGGTCTCAGATGAAGTTGAAGAAGCGCCCCTTTACAGATGGAATAAAGATGGGAGACCACTCGGTAAACAGAGAACGTCTACATCCCCGAGTTTCTATGACTTCCCATTCGAGGCTGCTTCTGGCAGGCAAACGGTCTAATATCTCCATCTCTATTACCAAACCATTAAAATTGTACCACGGTTTGCTTTTGCTTATTAACCATACCTTTTTCACGCTTTTCTAATCTTCCATCTATCTTTGCTATGCTCCAAGTTGGTGACGGCAATGATGTACTCTCTTCCCTCGAAAAAATTCATCCATCAATCCTTTGTTGGCTAAAAATTAAAGTATTACTTACAGCTGTTGTAACTTTAGAATATATAAATTATACTTGTATTTGGAAGATATACGAATTTTGACGAGGATCTTTCATTTATATTTAATGAGTCAGGTTTGAGTTACTTAATGTGTTAATAAAGATGAAAAATATTTAGCGACAAATTAGAACGATGTGTATTTTAAGGGATATTCTAACCAAATATTCAAGATTAAAATGAAGTGTAAGGATAATTACGTAAATATTACAGTCATCAAATGTGTTCGTGTAACGCGGTAAAGATATTAAAAATTAATTTCTGTAATATGATGCTTGAAATTACAACTACAAATTATTAGTGACAACACATAGAGAATACAACAAATAATAATTGTGTAAAGATAAAAAACAAATCTACATTTAAACTTATCTATTATCTCAGCCTCTGAAATTGTATGACACCACTGTTATTTAATTGATGTTAGTAATAATAAGCTGGATTTTAAGGATTTTGAACTCGTAACTCTGGATTTTATTAGATTATAATGGATATAATAGTTTTATACTATTCATGGTTAAACAAGTCATGATAGAAACTTTAAACGTAAATTTCTCCTTTATTTTATAGAGGTGTGCGTTACAATTTTGCACAATTATTATTTTTGGTAGTAATATTGCAAAGTTTAGATGAAATCGGTGTTTTCAAGGCTTCGCATTATTGTCCTACCGTTTTCATTTCTTGATTATTTGTTCCAATTAAATTTGTTAGTTGACAACCAGTGACCAGGTAGTAAACAGGAAAACAACAAGTCCAATGCAGTCATCTAGTATAAAGTCTCGCCGGATCAGCGAGGTCACCCCTTTTGGTTCAGAGCCCAAAAATTCAATAAGCCGCTTATTCCAGGGTGTAATGTGGTAAGCCATGTGGAAAAGTTTACGGTGCTTGTTAGTTTCGGTACAGTTGTGCTTTAAAAGTAGTATAGGATATAGGGAGTGGTTCTTCAGACAAACAACGCCATCCCTTTACGATGCACCCTGTAGCAGTTGATAATATCTGGTAAGCCATTACTTCCGTTTTCCGGGCGGACCCTCTAGCTTATCTTAAACCAGGAAGGCGGACGAGAAACCATCCTAGAGATTTAAAGTAAATTGCAGTCGGCTATAAACTACCACCCACCACGTTCCCTTCGTCTTCCATCCTTTCATCGTTTTGTCGTCTTCGTTGCCTTCTTTCTCTTTCTGTTTGCCCACTAACCTTCATATTTCCTCTAATCTTTCGCGATTTACCAGAAGATACGTGTATGCGTTGATATCCATATGTTTGAAGCCTTGTTTTCTGCCTTGGGTGTGCGTTATGTTATTATTGATCTTTATTTAAGCAACCGTGGGTCTATTTTCCTTTAACGTTTCAACAGACCAGTGATTGGAAATTAAATAATTGTTCATGGATAATGTTAATTATAAGTGTAAATTATAAACCAATGGAAACATAATAATACTGTATCTCCAGACCTTAAGCTTTTATGTTATTTAGTCGTGTTAAACTTTCTATGCGTCAAAACCTGCCATTTGATATTTAATAACTATATCTACCTATTTTTGTCTTATCAATATGTAACTTCTTTTGTGCTCTAAAAGTAGAGCTTTAAATTACTACATTATCTAATATATTTAAAAATTATTTTTAATTTTTATGCATTCGGAAATGATTTTCAACATTTTTTAAGCAGAATTTGCACAAAAATAATATGATTGATAAAATACAAAACGTATAAAATATTGTAGTCGTAATGAATCTTTAAGATAAATAAAATAACAGAGCACTATAATTTAGGAATTTAAATTTGGTGCACTCTTTAATTCATTCTCAGATTTTCATCGAATTAAAGTCGGAATCATGGTTTAAGGAAACCTCATCTTTATTTTTAGATACAATACATTAAGATATAAAAAATTTAAAAAACTTCTGACTTAATATTCTGCTCATAACAAAGAAATTTATTAAAAAGGAATATACATGTTACATATCTAAAAGAGTCAAACAACTTTTGTACTATTAATTTATGATGTTTTTGTATTTACTTTGTACACAGCAATAAACACGTTATTTTAAGTATAAAACACTTTCCAAGACAAAGAAACTATTCGTAAGGGAGAGCGGAAACAAAAGAACATTTTTTACATTTAATTTAGCTGCTAGTCATCGTTTAAAAATATGAGAGAAAAAATGATTCCATAAGGAAGTATGATTATTGGTAATTTTCCACGGTCACTGTTATTCTTACTTTTGTCCCCAACTTTGCTTTTCTGAATAAAAATCTGATAATCTACAATCTATCCACGAATTGTTGCAATTAAATACAGCAACTTATGAAGACATTATATTAGAACGCTCTAACAAATAATTGGCCCAATATTTGTAGCTTAACTACCAATGTTAATAAAAAATCGAAAGTGCAGAAAATCTGTACAATCTAAATTCTAAATAATGAATTTCGTTCGTCCAGCGTATACGATTCACATTAAGACACAGCACCAATTCGTAAAACAAAAAAGATACAATGCACATGAAATGGTAGGATATAAACGTTTTAAAATTGTTTGTGGAAACTGGAAGAAGAGGTGTTATTTTCATGACGCAGCGCCGTTACTTTCGTCCCCCCCTTTCTCTTAGCGTTATTTTTTGTACCATTGTTCTTTCCTTTTTTCTCTTTTATATTTTACTTTCGCAAATGTGCACATTTTTTAACATTCTTTTCCCAGTTCCAGCGTTACATATAGAGTCCATTGTGTTCCAATGGATACTTCGCTCTTTGTGCGATCCTCCCGATAATTCAAAAGAAAATGAGGTCCATTCCAATCGTAATTGAAAGCGACGTATAATTGAATTCCACATATTGAACTTTCATCGAGAAGCTGTTATTACTGACGTCGAAAGATCGTGAATCTTAATCGATCGAATTCATTCTCTTCTTTCAATTTTTTTATTCTATCTGTTAAAGCTCTGATGTCAATTGAGATCACAAAAACGGAAAATCTCGGAATACGATAAAACGGAATGACACCGGAAATTTATCAAGAGATTAGATCTCGTTAAGTTTCAATTTTCATTTTTTACATTTCGAATTTGATTTCGAACGTTCGAGCACATAAGCTCCCTTTTGTAATTCCGCGTTTCTTCGCGTTGCAACCCGCTTCTCTTTAGCTCCTTCCACCGTCTGATTCATCTTGTGCCGAGAAATGATCTTTTTACGCTCCCCTTCTTTTTTCTTTGTTATCTCCTGCACGGAGATTCCCTCCGATAGAATGCAAATGCAATAAACAAACCTTCCTTAGTTTTTAATAAAACTATGTTCAAGCTTAACGTTCGTTACTTTTCTCCTGTTAATAATCATACTAGTTTTTGTCATATTTGAAAATGTTAAAAACAAAACGGTGGATAATTGAATTGCTATAAATTCAATATATGGTTTGCATATTACTACGAACGAAGAAATTGATTTGAAGTGTAGTTAAATAATAAATTAATAAGCATACAGAACGGATTACTAAAAACGATTTATTTTTTAGAGCGATTATGTATTAAATAGAAATTGATAAAATGAATTTTGTAAGAAAGAAGATATCCGTTTTGTTACGTCCTGTATACCTTTTGGATGTAAATATTATATTGCAGGTATTATAAAATTACTAGGAAGCACTTGTACGAGCAATGTAAAAAAATGTAAAGCAATATAGTAGCATTAAATAATTTTAACCCTTTGACTGCGATGCGATCTCGGAGCAGTCCATTAGCACGTTGGCTGCCACGGGAGTCACCGGTGACCGGCACCCGAAATTTTTTACAATCAAATAATTACCAACAGAAATGATAAAATAAACCACGGATAGCGTTAACATTAAGCTAATAATGCTAGCTATCGAATTGAAAAGTTAAATTTGAAAATTAGTTGATTGCATTGTTAATAATTAGGATTTCAGCGTGTCTGACTACCCACGTCCGTTTTCACTGTGGCAGTCAACGTGTTAATACGCACGGCGCGTTATTCGCTTGTCGGCCACTGACAAGTGACGAAAGCAGTGCCCGGAGATTTGATACCATTCCTAGAGTTTAAAATAATAGTAATTGCAAAGAAAATAAAAATATCCACTTTTTTAAATATATTTTAAGTAGCTCTTTAAGCTATTTTAATTTACTTAACTTATTTGTACATTCCTTTAATAATACAGTAGACTCTCGTATAACGCGGTTAATACGTTACGCGTTGTAGGAATTCGCGTTATAGAAAATCGTGCTGTACGATAATTTTCTTCGTATAACGCGAATAAAAACAAGTGACATATATACGCGTTGTACGAGGAATCGCGTTATACGAAAACAGTGGCCGCGATATCTTTACCGCGTTATAGGAACTCGCGTTATACGAGAGTCTACTGTAATCGGTAATTAAATATAAAGGAAAAACTCGAGAAATAATAATTAGGAACAAATTGATTTTGACAATCTTAACATAATGATAATAAAGGTAATAAAACGATGATGAACGAATAAAGATAATAAAAAGAAATGGACGATGCGATTAGACGAGAGCGTACGTACGGGAGCAGTGGCAATAATAATACGAAGACAATTGATTGAACAATGTTGAAACAATGCCGATATTCGGTTGTTACAGAAAGAAAAATGCAGAGGGCGTCTATAGACGCCTTTCGTACATACAGATGAACTCGTGAGAGCGTTAAAAATTCATTACAGTAATATGAAACAGTTTATTACAAAATATAATATGAATGTTGTTTAAATCATCATTAAAACAGATGATTAAGGTTATTAAAAACAAAGGTTGTTACAGTCATTACTAACTGTATTTTGATAATATGTGATCTTGTTGTTAAGTTATTATGATTTTAGTTTGATAATATGCGATCTTCTTTTCTACAATTTGCAATCATTTTACCTCCCGTATTTTTCTGTTTAATTTTCTCTACTATGAAGGTCAACAAAGACAGCCCAAGTTTAACACCGTATGCATTTTTCCTGTGGGACGACATTTATATGTATATTAGTTGCTGCAATTAGAAAATTGTATTTTGACCAAGAGTGTGTATTACAAACATTGAAAATGTCATGTATAGTATATTTTTAAAAAGTTGTTCAGAATGACATTTGACAATTATTTTTCAAGGTCATCGAAATCGGAGGTGGCTCCTTTATTCCAAACATTCATTACTGTTTCCTGTAAGATACTAACAAATAAAATGAAACACATTAGATATTCAAAAAATGAAATGATCAGACACTTTTCATTAGATGCTTGATGAATCCCACTTTACTTTTTATAGGAAATGAGATTTGTTACATTTTTCCAAGATATTGCATTCAGTTGTCGATGGTGAATCATACAGATGACTCAGCGATTCAGATTTTGTTTACCCAATAATTCTATTCTTGTGGAAGGAAGTGGGCGTTTCGTTTGACTTTCGGTAGCGACCCTTGTGCAGAAGGAAGCCGCCACGAAACCCTAGGGACTCACCCTTCTCTAAGACCTTCCTTTTCCGCTTCAACGCCATTACGAATTCCGTTCGATTGTTAAGCTGGACAACCTTTAGGATGTTACGTGTCGTCTTTTGTAACCCCCCTTGAAAAATTACCGGACATTTGTTAAGCATCCAGAAGGTACTGTTTAGTGTTTCTTCGAAACACTAGTGCTTCGATCGATCGAGAAAGTTACGTGTGTATCGAAGAATTTGTAATTTCATGAAGTGTCGATAATGATTATATTATTAACATTCCAATATCACGTATGAGCATTTGTAAGGTATGTATTTTAAATGTTTCTACGTCTACTTTTGATGCTCGATTAAATAATTTTAATACGAAAAATTAACAAAGAAATTATTAGCAAAAGTTGTGTGCATAAAAATACACAAAACAATTACATTATACACATATTCTTAATTTTGTGAGATACATAGTTGTAGAATTAAGGTATCGAAATGATACAAGTAAAGTCATAGTATAGACTATAGACGAATCCAACTATTATAACTCGATATACGCACGATTCTAAACAATGTAACAAACGCCAGTTTAATAAAGACTATATGTATAGATTATAGATATATAAAAATTTATCCTAAACTTCGACTTGTAACAGGTTTGGCAAGATATGTTGAAAAATAATGGTACACTTCACATAATGAATATGTTATAATACAATTGAAATCTTGAATGCAATTCTGAATCTATCCTGGTTAGTACTACAAATCATTCTAGAATTTTTCTAAAAGAATTTTAAATTTTCTTTTATATACAATATTATATCTAACGAAAGTACGTTGTTTTATTATTATACGGAGTGTTCCAATTAAGGAACATTACTAATGAAAATCAAGTCTGTCGTGTAATCGAAATAATAATATAACATACAATCGATGTGCACGATTTTTAATTATTTCAAATAATTCTTAAGCTTTTTCAAATGACATCAAAAACGGTGTTAAAACGTTTTATTCACTCGCATTTCTATACCATGAAAATGGTTCTACAGTAAACTAGAACAACCTGAAAATTCTCTCAAGGCACAAAGCTCAACGCTTCTTTGTCCCTTTGTGTCCAAACTAAGGATCCTGAATTTCGTCGTTAATCGTCGCCAGCCATTAATATTCGTCATGAATACGCCTTAAGCCGAAACTCTAGTCAAAAGGAACACTAACGCGTTCAAGTAAGGTAGCCTTAAGGGTGAAGTACTAGGAAACAAGGAACAGCAGCCTCTTCTTGCCTCCGCCCCCCTCCCCCCAACACCCTCAAAGTTCACTATTTGCATAACTAAACTATTCCAACAGCCGTGTCTGCTGTTCGTGTTGTTTTGTACGGATGCAGTCACTTTCTCCGTTGGCTAGAAAGTCACCGAACGTACTTGTACAAGGATACAGATGCACACGAGTTCCTGCAAAGTCCTGGCAGTTCAGTTCCACCCGTTTACCTGGGTTGCCCTCTTGTTTCTTCTTTGCGACACGACTGCGTAAACTGTGCCCAAACCATTTAGTTTTGCAATGCGCGTGTTAAAAGCAGGATTATGCCGAAAATGTTGAACAGAAAATTATAGCGGCGACGTGTTATAAATCTACAGTCTGTCTTTTGATAAGCTTAGCATACATAAAAAAAAGAATAAATATACTAATCGAATTGAGTAACCTCGTCATTTTCGAAGTCGGTTGTGCTTTGCAGCAAAAGTTCTGTGAATGCTGCTAGTATCCAGATGGTGTACTACCAACGCGAACATACCTTCACAAACATGAAAATAATTTACCAGAATACGGATCCTTTCTTAAACCTAAGAAGAATGTACCAAAGCTAGTTACAAATATCGATGACAAACATACTCTGACAGATGGTTTGGAACACATAGTGCAACAACATGGCCACCATATTCTGTCGACCTGAATCCTCTTGATTTCTTTCTATGGGATTATACCTCAAAAATAAAGTGTATTCGCGCCTATATGTTTCCGTGGAAGAAATGAAGGAACGAATGAAACTACTTTGCACAAACATAAGCAGTGATCACATTAATGTCGTTATGAAGAAACAAAAAATAAAGATAAAATATACTGATCGAATTGAGTAACCTCTTCCTTTTCGAAGTCGGTTAACTAAAGGAACACTGTATGAGGTGTTTATTATGTGAAGGCGGAATGTCTGAATATCTTTTATAATGAAGTAAGTACATGACTTATGAAAAATATGAGATATCTCACGAAATGTTAGTTTTTTAAACATTGTGCTTTAATATCTTTTTATGCAGAATGTTCCAAGGAGTTGATACAAATAAAATAAAGTATGCAATTCCATAAAAAATAAGTGTATTTGCATTTTTTGAATGCATCGAAGCATTGACTATTCAGCTTTTTCATCAACAGCTAATACCAAACTCGAGATATAACCCGTTCCAATTATTACCTGCCGCTCCCTGTATACTTAATAATTTTTGTTGTCTAAAATTATAATTTCAATGTATTATATTGTATGATACGCTTAAAAACTAAAAAGAACAGATATCTTATTTTTATAATGAAAGTGACGGAAGAGATGGATCGATCCAACAATAAGCCGGTATTTAATTAAATAATCAGGTTCACGCAGGTGTAACTTCATTACAGTAATTTTCGACGCGGGCGTTCGCGTATATCAGCTGGCTCAACTATGCTGAGTAATTAAATGGACAGCGTCGAATGAAAATGAACCTCGTCCCTCCTCACTCCTACTCGATCTGTTTCAACTAAATAAATTTAACCAACTTTCCTGTTGCGCAGGGGAAATTTTATTGGCCGCGGTTCGCAACCACCATACGCTGCTTCCTGCATCGATAGATTGCGATTGGAAAGCAATAGCTTTTGTTTCCAACGTCGATTCGTTATGGCAGGATCGAACTGGAAGCTTCCAAGGTATTCGACTTCGTTGACGAAGCTTGTGCGATAATGTCGAATGTTTCGCTACCAACCTAACGAACACACCGAACACCTAGCACCCTACCTCAGCCAGCTTTCCCCGACTTCTTGTCATTTTACCGAGTACATCTAACAAACGAGAAACGATGAAAGAGAAGATAACAAATGTTTCCAGCTGCTCGTTTCTATGCAACGACAGGGAGCCGAGAGGCGAGAGGATCTTAATTAATTAGAACGCGTGCTAGAACAATCCTGGGAAAATTTCCGACGATTGCCTACGTGGTGCGAATCTAGATCAGATGATTTCTCGTAACTTTCATAGAAATTACTTCTGGTAAATTGTCGCTGTGAGTATATTTTAATGAAGTACACGTCATCGTACCTATAATATTTGTTAGTATGGGATCAATTATTGTTTTTCGTATCAAGAAAGCAAACAGGTCACCTTGTTTAAAATTATTTTTTTATTCTTCGTATAATACACTATGTTATATTATCTCATTGGAAGTGAGAACAAAAGTACTGATTAAATCCTTACGAGATAAATAAATTTTTCTTCGGTATTGGCAAAATTAATTACTCATTACAATTACTAATTTTCCACAGAAGCGTTTATAGCAGGGGTGGCCAACCTTTTGCACACCATGCGCCAAGTTTCTTCACAGATGAGTTCAGATGCGCCATACAACTCAAGCACCTTCTTACGTTCACTGTTCGGGTTGGAAATAGTGGTAGGCATAGGATCTGCTTCGCTTAGGGGAGGAAAAGGAATAACTCGATCACGCAGTTAAATTAATTAATTTACGCCAGTTCAAAAGATACACGTTTATTGGAGCACCAATCTACTATAATCAGAAATAATCTCTTGACGAGAGGGTGATCGCTATCGTGGACCCGCTGATGATGCTACAGCTGCCAGAAAGTTTCGTTTGGTGAAGATAACTCTGGACCACAATTGTTGGATGCGATGAAAGAGAGTTTACTTCAAAAGAATAAGTAGGCGCAAGGATGCAATGCGCCGCTTGTAATCATCCAATGTGCTACGTTTAGCGCATGCGTCACGGTTTGGCCACCCCTGGTTTATAGCATATAAAGTGCAGTGTGAGATTAAGTGTTAAATATATTGTTGTACCACGCATTTACGTACTAATTAATTCTTGAAGAGCCAACGTAAGTTAAGATAAACGTGAAATACATTATGTACTTACATATGCATCTGTAGCAGCTTAGGTTTCAATTAATCAATAAAAGAACTTCATACTTCGAATTTGGTACATAACGCTTTACAAGAAACTTTTATTGAATAGGTATGGTCCAAATACATAGATACGTGTTGGAGAGTGTAATTATACTACGGCGTTGAAAGAAAGAAGAAATTGGACACGAGCAGATTCGGGTGATGGAAACAAGCCCCTCGATCCTCATGAATCATAAGGTCTTACAAAATTTAATTTGTATTGCAGAATAAAATTTATGTTACTAATGTTTTAAGTTTATCAGTTTTAGTACCGCTTATGTATTTTTTTTTTTTTTAATGAATCATTTAATCAGACATACGGTAATTATTTTCATTTTTGTAGTGTATAAATAATCAATACGAGGATGATTACTTATACTATTATCGAACAGAAATGTTAGTGATTAACCTATAAACTGATTTCAAATCGTTCAGAAGAAAGTTATAAAATGGTACATTAACCCTTTCAGTATTAAGGACGAGTATAGTTTCTCATGATGAAATAATCATTACAGTATCTCCTGGTGTATACTGGCTAACACCATAGGTTTTCCTAGGGAAAATGGTTTTGCGGGGATTATATCGCCTTATACTTGAAAGTTACTAGAGATCATAGTTTGACACAACTATTTACCTAATTTGTCGTCCATTTGATTTTATTATAAAATCAACCAATTCATTACATAGCAATGAAATATTCATTACGCAATAATTGTTGAATATTGAAACTATTTAGTAATGACTAGAGGTTCCCCGACTACCCAGGGGAAGCCTATGGTGCTCGCCAGTACGTTCTTTGCAATATTCACGTGCCGTATTTAAAAATTACATTTATTATTCAAAATAAAAACCATTGGCTTCCATGCACTTTTTTCAACAAGGAACAAGTATCTTTTCCTATAAGATAAAATTCCAAAATCCTGAAACCTTCTCTCGTAAGAAATTACTTAAATGTTTAAAATCAAAATAGTCTGTTGCAAAGAGGTTTTTAGTCTTAAGAACAAGGTACGAAAGCTAAGAGGTTTC
This sequence comes from Stelis phaeoptera, assembly GCA_943735885.1. Lineage (NCBI taxonomy): Eukaryota > Metazoa > Arthropoda > Insecta > Hymenoptera > Megachilidae > Stelis > Stelis phaeoptera. The sequence goes on along the minus strand of OX030939.1, from coordinate 2,216,399 downwards.
ATAATCGGATCATTTAACCTTTTTCAAAGTATTTGTGAAATGTGTAATCGATTGTGCAATTTCACTGTTTTCAGCGTTGAAGGTAATTAGCTTTCTTCCGCAATTACTTTTGCACCAACATAATAAAAAGCACAAGACCGTTTAATGATAGAGATTAGGAATTTTATAATTTCCTAAAAATGGATACCAACAGACTGCGGGTGGTTACCAGAATTCTGAATATAAACCGGCTTAAATTGTCCGCAGTATTGCCGAACAAATGATGGAATCGTACCCTAGCTGAGAACGTGCACCTCCATTATACCGGCACATCGGCTCATAAAGAGTTCATCATGACACTGCAATTTCACTGGCTCGTTTCAGTTATCGTTTCCCCTTTTCATTCCCTTCTATACTCGTGTCTCACAAAGTCGACCATTTACCGGGGAGAATTGTTTAAAAGCAGCATTATTCAGTTGACGAGCGGAGATCTAATTTCTCGTCGGACAATGGTGACCGGGATTCGATCAAAGCTTGAGTCTGGGCTCGGGGTCTGGCTTCAAATTTCTACCATTTTCCATTATCCGACGGGAAGAGCGAAGTCAATGCCCGTTTTGCCACCGTTTACATCGGCGATAAACATTCGGCCAGCGTTTCAAAACGCAATCCATCTCCACCTCGTTTGCTTCGTTTCGATTTTAATCCCAATTTCAAACATAAATCTACACGAGCGTTTACAGCCACGAAATCATAAAACTCCGTGGTACGAGCAACGTCATAAATTTAATATAAAACTTCCATAAAGCATAAACATAAATGGAAACGTGGCCAGGGTTGACGACAACCACCGGTTGGAAGGGGATGGCAATCGTTGGAACACCATGGCGCGGAACTTTCAAAAGGGTGGGGGGAGGGGCAGGGGTGAAGGGAAGGCGACAAGTGACAACAGCAGGCCAGCAAGACTAGCATCCGGCTGGCGGGAAGGTCGAAGGGGTGTGGAGGTGAATGGTGGCGTTGAAAAGTTGCTTTGAAAATTAAAATTCGAGCAACGGGGATATTTAATATCTCGCACCGAGACGATGGAATGTCGCGTCACGGCTCTTTCAAGCGTACTACCCGCGTTTTCATTCAATGTCGTTTAAAAACGACAGCGATAATTGCGAAAGAGCTAGCGAGTGTTCCGTTAATCATCGTTTATATCTTGATAAGCAGCGTTTATACAGGGTGTCTCGTTATAATCTTTCCACGCGATTATCTCGAATAATAAATGCATGCAAGCAAATAACTAGGGAAACTTTAGAATAAGTTGAACTGTCATTTAGGGATAGAATCAGGTGTTGCATAAATGTTCAAGGTCGTACTTTTGAATTTAAAAGATAAGAAACATTTTTTGGACGTGCAGTGAAGACATTTCAAGGTTAACATAATGTAGATCAATGAATTCATCTTGAGGTAAGCTATGTGTCTAGCGTGAAAAAAAACTACATTTCCATTTAAAAAAACAAAGGTCATCTTCAAATATCGGAGACGCCTACACCTAGAAAAAAACAGTGTACACCATTGAATGTCCCCCTTCAGATAGGGCATGTTTCGTTTAAACATTTTTTTCGAATAATGAATATTTTGCGAGATAATCGCGTGGAAAGATTATAATGAGACACCATATATTTGAAGAGGAAAGGATGGTATTATGGCCTACTGCTGATAAGTTTATCCTCTCGCAATTTTCATATTTATGATAAAGATGTATGCCGTAGTGTCATATAATGAATCTAATAGCCATAAATATTTACACTAACTATGATCTGCAAAACGAAAGTTTTAGAAGGAACGTAAAATTAACATTTATAAGTAAGGTTACTTAATCTTTGATATTTCCTAATATGTAAGAGTAATGTTACGAAACTACACGCATTGATATATCGGTATCCAATAATGAAGGGAAGTGTAAAATAAAATTATAGACCAAGATTCAATTTTTTGTTTTTGTTTCTACATTCTTTATAAATTTTTCATTTTAACGTATCCTATTTTGTGACGAAATATGAATTAAATACCTCATACGAGAATTATACATACGTAGAAGAAAACACTATAAGTTTCTTGGAAAATTGTGTTTTGCAAGAAGAATTATTCTTGAATTTATATCTTGAATTTAGATTACTTAATTAAAAAATTATAAATAATCTGTAAAATTATATTAGAATGTATACGCAAATTATAATTCATTGTCACTTTAAAGTTACAACCCGTTCTTTTTTAATAATAAAATATTTAATATTGCAAATCAATTATCAATTCATATTTAAAGATTAAACTTCGTTAATTACACGCAATATCATTTCTTTTTAGTCACGAAAAAACAGGTGGATCATACACGGTCGGCCATCGTCTTGTCAATAAATACTAATTGCAACAATTTCGTAAGGCGTAAAATATAGCGTCCAAAGAAAAATGCTTCAAATAATTCCTTTCTACACGATCGATCATTTCGTCCGGGGATAGAAAAATTATATCGCCATCATTCTGGGAATAAGGGAGTTCCATTCTTATCGTGCCGAGGTTTAAAAGGCTTAACGAGTTTTCAAGATTATCTCCTTGCTACCAGACTTTGTAAGCGTGTGTCGATCCATTTCTCCGTACTCGTTACAGTTTCTTCTTTGTATGAAATCTAGTCCCCTTTCAAAGTGATCATACCGTTATGTAATTGCGAGTTCTTTTCAAGGAAACAGTCTCTGGGGGATATAGCTTCGTTAACGACTCTGTCTGCGTTTGTATCGAAGTCACGTTGAAACATCGACGATAATCCACAGTAAAAAAGTGCTGACAATTTTTTTACTTACACGCGACAAAGTCACGTGAAACCAGCCCTTTGTTTCACGGGAAACGTAGCGAGTTCAAACGGAAGCGAGTCGCGGGATCGCGATGCATTCAGCTCCGCGAATCAAAATTGGTAAAAACACGGAGAAAAGTAAGTTGAATGTGGCAAGCTATTTTATAGCATCTGTTGACATCGTTTGTTATCGGATTTTTAAATTCTTCAAAACATGTACGGACTATACATTACCGTTATAATAAGGATCTTTCCAACTTTTAAGCTTTCAATAACGGTAAATTATTGAAAAAATGCGATAACGGGTTTATACAAAATAATGACGAGAGCTTTAACCAGCTAGTTTGGAAAATAAACCTGAAAATAATATTTAGGAACTTGCTTACGGCGGAACTGTCCATAGTGCTACCTTTATGTTTAATGAAGCTAAGGTTGTTTTATTAAAGATATTAAAAGCAACGGGTGAAAAGTTAGCTATAGAATATTCCGTTGAGAGTGATGGGCCTTTCAAGAAAATTCAATTAAATTTTCCTTTATTCCAATATCTTTTGGTAGCAGAACATTCTTCTAAAAGATACTTAACAGATAACACTGAATTACAGCTCGAATAGTCAGACCAATCCGATTTAGATATTAAGTATCGATATGTTAATTTGGTGTGTCGTGTGACCTAACCTTAATCTTGTAAGAGTGATTTGTTCTTTTCTTGGTAGGGATAGAGCTGGATTATTTGAGATATTGTCTCTTTCTTGAAATTCTGAATTTCAAAAATGGAAGCTATTTATGATTTAATCTATTTCCTACAGATGAATATAGGCTCTATGTTATTACATAGATACATACAATCAGTTCATCAGAAATATGTTTTAAGGCAAAAATTTAGCTGTTGACACGAAACGATTAAATAAGAAACGAGAAAGTTCACGCCGGCGCATACGCATCTTTACGTGTGCTCTGAATGTCGGTCGGCTTAATTCGACGTGAAACCGTCCGTGAAAAACGGGCGTTCCGAGTTAATTCCCCTACGTGTCGTTCTACCTCGTTTTCCCCGATTTTCTCTTTCCCCGATTTGCTCCGCGATTCAACGTTTTCCTCTTTTTGTTTCCGCAAGTTTTTCCTTTCTTTTTCTAAATCCAGGATGAGAATAATTCCAAGTCGATGAACGAGTCTGCGGATAATCGGATTTATTGACCGAAACAACGAGAATTACGCCTGAAATTAGCGTCCGGTTTCCGTTTGTTTCGATCTTTGGTGCTTAAATGCTACTTACGTATTAAATTTTCAATCACTGTTCTTTTGCTTTTTTAATACAAATATTGTTCGTTTTATTAGAGCTACATAACTCGATGATCAGAATGTGAGTGCTGCGTGACTTGTCTGCGTTTCGGATCATTGGCCACGAATCAAAAGAAATTTAAATTGACCAACAAAGAGAAATTCAAAATTGATAATGGCTTACATTTTGAAAGTCATGAACCTATGCCCGCGAACAATAATCCAAATCTATCTTTATTTTGTCCGTTTCGTGAATCAAGATACGTTATTTATCCTATATACTACTCTCTAATTTATTTATTAACATATAAAGTTCACAGAAATTCGATATGTTAGCTCCAAATTTTTTATTATTAACTTAAACAAATCAATAACTTTGTAATATGTTAACACTGGAACTACCAAAATCAATCAAAATGACGGGTTAGGGTTTCCTAATTTAAATCACAAAATTTATCAAAATGTTTCTGTCTGATCAAGATTAAGACTTGCTGTATATGCTAGTATGCAGGGTGTCCCTATCTTTTTCTCCATAACTTCTCCAGCAGATTCTACGAGTAAAAATAAGAAAAAAATGTCATATCAATATAAACTCCAAAATGCTTTGTTAAACAATTATAACAAAAATTCGAAATAACAACGTATTGGTTATATTTGGTAATATTTATCTGATCTGTTTGTGTCACAAAATGCACATCGGCATATTCTTGATTGGAGAAAATGTGTGGCATGTTAATACGAAATCATACAATGTACTAGTCGTTGTTAATACCTACATTTTCTCAAACGACCTCAAGTACCAAACATAGCTTGCGTAAATAGATCAGATAAATATTGCCAATTTACATATTCTTATGCTGCAGCAAACGTCAACCAATACGTTGTTATTTCGAATTTTTGTTGTAATTATTTAACAAAGCATTTTGGAGCCTATGTTTATATGACATTTTTTTCTTATTTTTAATCGTAGAATTTGCTGGCTCAGTTATGCAGAAAAAAATAGGAACAGCCTGTATGTTTCATTCCATATTTATTTATTTCTTTATTTTATTTTCAACCTGAAAGTAAGTATGCATAAAGTTAACAAATATTTTAACGAATTGGTCACTAATTGTAAGAAAAATTTCACTTATATATATATATATATTACTTAGAACAATTACGATGAAATTTTGACTCATAAATAAATAACATCACACCACACACTTACGTACTAATTGGTTTTTAGTGTAGACGGTGTTGAACAAATCTAAATACAGGTACACAGAATGTGCACATGTATCTAATATTAGACGACAGAATGGGTAAAATTTTCATTTTCATGCGCGTTTAAAATACATGTATAGCGATACAAATAAACATAACATTCTCTGTATCACTTTTTATGTAGATACACCAAAATTATTGTAATAAAACGAAACACATGATGAATTTTATCAAAATAATGTCGAGGATATTTTTTGTCCACATTTCCCCCCAAAAAATGGCGATATCAAGAAAATAGGTATCACTATTCGTCTTATACTTGACAGTTACTAGGGATTCCTTAACAATTTACCTAGACCATAATTCATTATTGCGTTACTAAACCAATCAATCCACTTTGAAATGATTATTAACTCAAATACATAATATGTACATAAACAGTAATTCTGGAGTAATAAAATAAGTGGTAGGACATTTTTCGTCTACGGTGCCATATTTTTTTTTTTTTAGGGAAGCTTATTACTTACATCATATTGCTATTAAATCCGAGCAATACCTCTTCCTATCTTGTTCCTAATTTTATATGCAGTTTAATATAATTTTTGAGAGACCATATAACCACCATTAAAAGTATCACAAAATACTCCACTTCCCGGAAGCATTTTTCATCGCGAACCTTGTAATTCTGACACAATACTAGACATCGATGTAAATCGCTTTCTTTCAAAATCACCGCATTAAAGATTTCATTCATCGAACCCGGCTAGCTTTAATGAATTATTTCATTTCGAAAGCCTTTGCGTTCAAAACGCGGCAAGAGGTATTATTTTTCATTGCATTTTTCGATGAAAATAATCTCCGTCGGATTTCACTTTATTTATCACAAACAAAACGAGCCGTAATCCGTGCACGGGAAGCGAGCCGATAGAAAAAGCACGCGGTTTTATCGTCGGCTCGATTCGCCAAAACAAAACAGAACGAACAGAAAATAAAAAGAGAATAATTGGCGGGTTGGAGGGGGAAAAATGAGTAAAAACAAAAACTCAAAAGAACGCTGATTATCGATTCACCGGCCACAGAAAAATTTCGATTCGTGTTCGTGATCGTTATGGTGATGGCGGGATAACGCGTTTGCAAATACCAACGGACATGGTGTACCTATTCGAATAAACTGCCTCGTGTCCTAGATAATTTGTCACTGCGAAATCCGCGGGGATTATTTGTCGAGCTAATAATGTGGGTCCACTGTCCCTGCCTGCTGTGTAAACGATAAAATCAGCGAAAATGCATCCGCATCGAGTAATTGCACGCGCAAGTATCCGTGCCGAATCTCTCTGTACAATTATTAATGAAAAGCAAGGGAATTACATCGAACGAGACGGCAACTTATACATATTCTTCCATAATTCCAGCAAATCTAAATCCGGCAGATAACGCGGGACAACGACTCGTTATAAGTTATACGATTATTTATGGTGGACGACGATAAATGTACCGTTCGAAGGTCATTGCACAATTTATAATATTCGATAAATCTTTTTATACATGAAAACCTTTGAACGATTTCTGTTGATTAACCCTTAGGCATCCCAGTTGGTAAGCAAACTGAGTTGTTGATGGCACAAGTAAAATATAACTTTGTTCTGAAGTTTTAGTTTTATTGTTAAAAGTTTTGAATATTTTACGTAATAAGAAATTAAACAATGTAATAGATTGATAAGTAAAAGAATTGCAAAGAACCTAGCTTACCTACAAAGTGTGAAGTTAGATGAAGAAAGTGGTGTATAGAAAATGTCGTTTCAAGAGAAATGTTTCTGAAGTCAGATATACAGGGACTAAAATAAATACATATATCCATCTTGACCTGTAAATAACATTTCTTAAACATCAGATGGCGGTTCATGGAAAAAGCTATTAATTTAAATTAAATTTTGATATTGAATTCAGGTATTTTTATTGCAAATTTTCATTGAAAATAAAGGAGATATGTTCCAAATACTATCAATAGCCAAGAAAATTGTACAATACATTAAAAACTGTTGTCCTGTTGAAACGAGTACCGAGAAACAGAAATTTCGAGTTTCCCATAGATAACAATATAATTACGTATTTTATAAAAGTAAAAAAATGTAAATAAATTTTTGAAATTAAAATTTGCACAAAACGTTCGATGAAAATCCATTAACTAAACTGATATTCTTTTTGTTTAATAACTTGAGAAGGAAGCAAGATACTTACACTCTTATAAAAAATTGATTTTATTTGATCGTAATATGTATTCACGTTTAATAATAATTTTTTAATATTTAGTTCCAAAACTATTACATAAAATTTGTTAGAACTTTAAATATCATTAGTCATTTCGATAAAAGTAACGATCTCGTTCGGATATGGTGGTTTGATCTATTACTATGATCGTTGAGGCTGTTTCCACGAGGTTTCAATTTGTAACTAGCCAATACATTAATAACAATGATCAAAACGTGAAACGATGGGTTTAAACGACATACCCGCTAATTACACTTTGTCCGCTTTGTTAAATTTGTAATCACCGTGTCTACGTTGTAATTGCCGATAATGTCTATCCGTTCAGTTGACTGAATCGGATTATTTTAATGCGTTATTCATGTTTTAGCCCAGCAACAATTCCAACCATTCCACGCGGATTCGAATAATCGTAATAGATCTACGCAACACTATTGTATAATTCATGCTAATTCGATGCTGCATCATTGCAGCTGTTGTATCATTTATCCAAAGATCCACGGTCACATAAACTTTCGTATTAAATTATGTAATTAACTGTAGCTAAACGTGGTATTCAATATGCGCGTCGTTTGCATCATTCGTTTTCCGGTAAAAAGCAATGTACGCACTGTGATACGGTGTTTCATTGCAAATGATAAATTATATAAGGTTTTTTTTTTGTAACTACTGATACAAACAAGTATGGGGTGAATCTACGTGAAAAACGAGAAAATGTTGAATAACATTTTTTTACCAGCGGCTTCGTTTCCGAGAAATTTGGGTATGAAGATTCTTTCAAATATTTGTAAAAAAAGAAAATAATTTACAGCAAGGTAAATGGCACTTTGAGAAACTCTTTTGTTTATTTGGGAATTGATTATTATATACTTTATAAATCTCTAAGGAACTAGATACTAATAGATCATCGAATCAAATACGATACCTAAATCCTTAGACTTATTTATTAATGAAAAAATGATACTATTTGACTTATAAAAGAAAAGAATTAATTGTTTCCTATTTATTTAATCAAAAGACGAGAAATTTTGTGATATCTGATTGTAACTTAAGTAATTATTTATGTATTTTAATAAATATTGCAAAATTATATGAAATACATTACATGAATGCTTAAATGAGAAAAAAACATGTAAAAGGAATAATTACTTATCTTAACAAGATCAAAATAATTAAAGATATCTAAGAAGTATATGTTAAATACAATGAAGTAAAACATAATGTAATAATATAACGATGTATTATAATGTGGTCGCTAATGGCATAAAAGCTGATGCGACATTAAATAAATAAATTAAAAAAAAAAAAAAAGAATACATGAAATATGCGAAATGTATCAATTATACAAAATATACAAAATCAAAACTATATTACTCAAAATTCCATAATGGCTTGACTTTCTATTCAAACTTCGCTGTGCCCTGAAATTTTCATAAAAATGAATGGAGGATCATATACATACAATAATATTGAAATGGTCCCTTCCGTTTGTGTCACGATAGTTCCATTGCTGATTTTTCATCACGAAACGAAATATCTTTACTGTCGACATTTATTCGCGTAAGAAGCCAGAGTGGCCAATATCTGGTCTAGTACCTTTCAACCCTGTGTTAAGTTTCCCTTCTTTCTTGTTCTTTGTCTCACACTCAACCTGCTTTCGACCTCTCGAGCCAGCCAGGCTTTCTTTCTTCCACCGATTAAGATTACCCACGTAAACATACTCGAGGGGAATAGTCAATATATCTAGTGAAGTATTAACTGCATTCACTTGACCTTTTCTAGTGGCGAGACGCCTCTTCCATTTTGTCGATCGGCGAATTGTGTCTTTAGGTAGCTGACATAGAGACACACAAACTCCTCAACGGATGAAAAAGAAATCGATGCAGAAAGGAACTTTGCTCTAATTTTCTTGCTCGTTCTTCGTTATCCAAGCTTGACGACAACCGAAGAAACGGGATTAAATTCTCCCTAACGATCGTTACAGAAAATGCTACGGGCTTGAAAACTCTTTGTTGCTTTCAACTTAAAACGTTTGCCAGAATATACGTTAATTCAATTCGACGCTGCTGTTGCTCGTACCGCGTTTTCTTCTCGCAGTTAGTCGATTAATCCTTATTCGAGTTTCATTTTTGTCGCTGATGCGAACACTCCCCGAAGTGATTTCTATGGAAATTCAGCCATGATATTGTTTGAATGTAGATGTTTCGAGAACGTAGGAAAAATGAAAATAGCAAATTTTCCAACTTGCCGTTCTTTCAAGGAAATGAAAATTTCATTGATAACGTTTTCGTAAAGTAGCAAAATATTAAAAATGCATATCCACTACGTTAATTGGTTTTGCCGATTCGATGAGCGCAAATTTAAACAAAAAATGACTGCATTTCAAATATTATGCAGCGAATTCGTTCAAAATTTTGGGGGTATTTTATTACACTTATAAAAGGTAGGAAAAATCTCAGTTAGCCACAACAAATTTCGTTATTTCAGTATCCAATTAAATAAATCGAATTAAAAAGTTTCATTATAATCGAAACTTCATAATCTGAAGAAATGTAAACTTTTGCATACGCAGAAATGTATTAGTTAAATACTTTTTTTTACCTATATTGCAGGTCAATTTAAATGGAAGAGTTTTAATTTTTTTATTATCAGCTTTTGGAATTTCCCCAGGGAAAATAACGCCGTAGGAGAAATTGTTACCACCACTTGCTACAGTACTAGAAAATTATCATACATTAGACCCAGGGTAGGTCTGGATTATGTTAATCGTAGCAAGTATTGGGTTTAGTAATTATTTCAAAGCGAGTTAGTTAATTTAATAACAGTAATTACTATTATTATTAATAGTTATTGATATTAAATACCATTATTACAAATTACTATAAATTAATATTTAGGTTAATAATCGTTCCTAGGCATAAATATTTAGTTACGTTAAAACTTTCTTTCCCTATATCGTTATTTTCTCTACGAAATGCTACCATGCTCGACAATGTACAACAATGGTATCACTCTGCTATATCAATAGTCTATACAGTCGTTCTCAGATATTTTTGGAATGAAAACATGAGAAAATCGACTTTATCGTCCACTCAGTTGAAATTAACACCCAGCCCCTCAATATTTCGGTAGCTGGCAAGATGATTTTGCGTTTAATGATCTCATTCTGTAAACGCGTTGATGTCGATAGGGCTTAACAGCATTTCTACGAAATAATTTCTCAACAACATGCAAATTTTATCACCCTCCAAAAGCAGCAGAATAGTAGTATATGTAATAGCAATGATGCCTGGCTAGCTTACTATTATTAAGCATTTTACATAATCATCCTTAATACCGTCCTGGCTGATATGGACTTTCCTTTGTCCCAGCCGTTCGCATTCCCATGCGCGTCATCATCCTAGCGGTTGCCATAAATGCGGTGGACAAGCACAGTTTGTCAGAACACATTAAGCCCCGTCCTTCTCTCATTAATTACGAACTACGTTTCCTACCAGAAATAAACGCATTCCTCTGATTAATTCCGGCTACGACGATTAATCTTCCGCGACAATTAAATTGTTTACGGCCAACAAGACGCGTTCCTTCGCGCACGGAAATAAATGGTCAGCGGCCGTTCCGTTGTGGTGATTCGATTTCATCGCGTCTCTCGTCCGTTTCTTTGTTGGAAATTATAGGAAAACGGTTTGGATGCATTTCTGTTAAGACCTTAATGCATTCTTTTAGAGTTTATGTTTTGAAGAATGCCTTGTTTTCAGCTTGGCTATTAACGGTAAGTTGGTGCATATGAAATGTTTTGATGTAGGTAGGTACTTGATAAAACTTTTCTCAACTGTTAATTAATTTCATTGTTCCATTATTGTAGAATTCTTGGTAACTTTTTTAATTAAAAATGTTCGTCTGTGTGACATATGTATTTAAATAATCTTCGAAAAATAATAAATTGAGTTTGTTTGCATAATTTTCGCCGCATTATTGATAAATTCATATTAGAATGTTTAAACAATCAACTATGAATATTATTGACAGTCACTGTATACGATTATAAGGAATTTTCTCTCACCTTATATGATTTATAATAATTGATTATTATTGAATAATGACTATTCGAAACCATGAACCGTTCGTAAGTATTCAGATTCTTCTGAATTCATAATAAATTTGATGAATTCATTATCATTGCCATCTCTAACGACATAACATTTGGAAATTTTGAGAGGTACTTAGAAACATGTTTGTAATTATTTTATATGATAATTAAATTTTATTAAAAAAGGAAGTAAACTTGTGGCCACAACCGTCTTGTTTTTATACATAACCCAGAAGACAGGTTTGAAACAAAAATAATACAATATGTAATTTATCTAGAATATCACATTCGACCTTTTCTATACGGACAATTTTTTAATAAACCATGTAATCTGTGTTTTAATTTACCTCGACGATTAAACATCTTAAACACGATTAACTGGTTGCGTTTTGAAAAATCAACATGTGTCCATGACCAATTTATATAACTAGACTGCGAATTTCTATACATTTGTAATATATCAGATCACACAAAAAATATGCTAAATATATGATACAAATGAAACTGAAAAAGTTATTAAAAATCTATAAAATATGTAAAGCTTCCAAATCAAGATTATTTTCAGCCAGTTGGAAAGAAAGAATAAGTTATGAAAATATATATTCGCATAAAGATCCGCAATCTACATATGACATACAGATTCCTTCTACAGTTTCATTTATTAAATGGCAGAGAAATGCAAATAAAATTTCTATAATCAGGAAGCAGAAAACATGGCAGGAATAATTAAAAATACTTATCATGGATTTAATAAATAGTATCCAAAGCGAAGGATTTTTTAAAAAATTTTGATGAATTTTTCAATAAGTTCATAAATAATTTCTTTATTTTACAAGAAAGAATAAATAAGAGAGGGGGGGGGGGGGGGGGGGGATTTATTTCACTGGGTAATTTACATCACCTTACCATAAAAAAGAATATCAATCATATATTAAGATATTATCTGTTGAATTCCTTAATGATTAATTTTAAAAACAGACTGCAAGCTAAATGGGAAACTGACGAAGTATGTTAAATTAATCAATTTTATAGCATACTCTACTTGAAGCATATTTTTTTTGTAATAATTGTGTTAATTTGAATTCTTTGGAAACTGCAAATGTAATCTTTAACAAAATTGATCACTTTCTGTTATTACTTTGAGGTAATTAAAAGGTAACGTAAGTAAACGAGTGAAATGAAATGTAATGTCAGAAATGGACTTGCTAAACATGATAAAGTATTATAATAACAAGCTCTCAAGTTTAATTACGGTTAAATACATAACTGAATCAGTTCTATTACATAAACGGAGCTAGCTGATAATATCGGGTATATTCGCGAAGGATATTCTTCTTTCAGTAATTAATCATATGAAGGCTACTGCTATCGAGTTTTAATTAATTTTATGATCCTGGTAAATGCTTGCTGGAGATTGAACTCGTCGAATAAGTAGGATCTGCAATTTATATAAATCCTTTGTACTTAATACGAAAAAAGGTTTTAAAACTGTTTAATATGAATTCATCGAATATCGTTCACATGCATGAAATATAATACAATTAACTCGTTCAAATATCTAATCATAGTATATAATGTTTTAGGTGAGGATCATATGATATATCTTGCAAAATAAAACTGTTTTATTTTGTATCGTAGTAAGTTAATAGTTTGAAAGAATAAAATTCCAATAACTATAATTTTCCTTTCAAATGCTACTGAATAACGTGTTCTAACAATAAGAGAAGTACGTTCTTTAAAGCCACGATTTTTATTGCTAATTAACATTTTCTATAAAAACTTGTGATAGTGATGTTGTATCATGCATTAAATAATTTTATTTCTTTAAATTTTGTCTTAAATTGCCGGTAGTCTGTTCTTTGAAATAACCTTGATTCTTTTTGTGCTGTAGCTTAAAACTAGACCTTTCATACCCAGAACATTAACGAACAGTTAATACAGTTTTAGGTATAGGTACTTTTATGTTATCAAATCGTATCAGGTTTATATGCTTCAAAGTCATTTATTATTTGTTACAACCAGCAGCTAGAAGTTTGCATAAATTTTATGGTATCAAAGTATGTTAAATATTCTTCGTATTTCGATATCGTCCATACAATATGTTTCAATCAAACAATCCAAGTTCGATTCAACATTTATATATATATATTCGACAAGAAAATAGCTGCTTCAATTAAAAAGATTCACAAAGCAATAGCTTCATTGTTTTATTCCGCTACGAAGCGGAGAAATTGTCTTTCGAGCGCGCGGTTATAACGCTGCATCTTTAAATTTCAGCCAACAGCTAGCTTATATATATATATATGTATCTTGATTTTGCTTTATTATGCATCTGCTCGAGCGATTCCAAAGAACCCCTCTAAAATCTTTCAGCCTCATAAACCACAGCAACAACAGCAGCAGCAGCAGCAGCAGTAGATATCTCCATCCCGTTTCCCACGAATTTCCACTTTTGCCCGCCATGAAATATCCCGCTACTTTCTCCACTTTTTCCCTTCGTCGCATTTACTCAGTTTCAAAGTCACGAATATTTGCATCTGAGCTTGACAGTCGGCTATAAATACCCCGAGAAAAATCGTCGAGGTAAATAATAACAATAACGTCTTCGAACCTCTCGCGGGTCTCTCCGGCCCTTATATCCGAGTTGCCGTTAACTGGGGTCGTACACCCCATGAGAAAGTAATAAATCCTTACACTTCTGATGTTTGTCTAAACCAATACAACGTGCAACAATTTTTTATATATTGACATAAAAGATTTCGTTTTTTTAACTTGTGAGGAGGCCAATCATTATTTTTACACTCATTTTAGGAAATTTTATTTGATTATACAATTTAGAACAGTAATTCAATACTTGCAGCATAGATCAAATAATTTCTCACTCTCAATTTTAACGCTCTGTCGGTTTTATTGATTTGCAAGAATTTTGAGATTAACCATAAAGTAGTTCATTAGTGCTCGCGCAGGATAAGGCAAGTTTTGATATAAGATGGACATGGGAATTCTTGAAATTGAACTGGGTGTCGACAAGACGGTTTATGATAATAATTTTAATTTCTAACCTACATTTTTTATAGACGTATGTCAATTTTGTTTGATATAGTAAAATTAAAGATGCCAAAAAGCGGATTACAATCAATATCTCAATAGTTTTCACCGGCCGATATGGAAAGCTTTGATACTACGGCTCTCATATACTGTGTTTTGTTTGAGAATTTCGGTTAAATACCGGGTGCGGTCGAATAACATGTACTAGCGGGCACGAGGTGATTCCTTATGAAAAAATAAAAACTAAATATGGAATAACATTTTTTCGAGAAAATTGAGTTTGAAAATCCGGCTAATTTATGGTTCATCAAACAACATATAACACGTATCGTGTTTGTAAACAATGTCTAGCATTTAAAAGTTACTGAGTTAAAGAAAAAATACACAGAAGTCTTGAAAAAAAATGTAAAAGATTGTAAAAAATACACAATATCTATCGAGAGTTCACGCATCTGTAATTAGACAGGCACGGCTATGCATACAACTGGAAGGCAGTCAGTATCAACAATTTTGTTATTGATAAAATAAAATGTTGTTCCTTAAAAGTCTTCTGTGTATATTTTCTTGAACTCGGTAACTTTTAATCTCAATTTTGATCCTGGCTAAGCAGTTTATGCCTCTGACAATTTATCGAGGATCAAATTTCATGTATTTCTACGTTTGAATGATTTTTACGATCTTTCATAAAAACGTCTGCAACTGAATATGTTAAGAAATAATTTAGATATCGAGAAAATTGTCTTTTTGCCAAAATGCTAAATTCTCCGACCCAGACCACCGTATATTGGGGATTAGGTGGAGAGGAAGATGTAACAGGATGGTGGAAAAAGAATTTTACGGATCGGTTATAGACAAGTCGGGGAAGGGTCTGTCATTCGCAGCTAGAAGCAGCTAGCTGAATGACTCATCGCGGGTGGAAAAGGTGGCCGCCCTTTCTTTCTTTTCCTTCTCCACGGACAAGGGAGTATAGGGTCGAGGCAGCAAAGGCACATCGCACTGCGTATTTGTCACTTGGCGCTAAGGGGTTGTCGGCTTGTCGGCACATAACTCTTCAGATGTCTCACACTCCCATGGTTCCATCTTAACTTCAACCCCCTCTGACCCTCTGTCTTTTTCTTCCTGTTTTTCTTTTCGCAGCTTGGCGACACGTAATTCCAGAACACGGTTAAAATTTAAATTCAACCTGGAATATCTTGCGGTGCCCGTTGGGGCGTAATTCGTTTTGTTCTCCACGACGCGTGTACATTCTGCTTTTAAACCACCCGCGCTGCCAGCAATCTACTTTATAGGGTATTTATGAGCAGGTTAGGTCCTCCTTGAAAGAAGAACGAATTGGCAGCGACTCGTGTTCGAAGACGTACGAAATATTGTGGGGATTCGTAGGTCTTGACGCGTCTTTCTGTTCTCCCATATTCCGTTTCTCTTCGTTTTTCGATTTATGGATTTTCTTCTTCCTTCAACTCTGTTGAATTATTTTGTATAACCTGGATATACCTGAATTAACCCTTTAACTAAATATAAAAGGCGTGTAAATTTGTTCAATAAATTTTAAGATTTCAAGTATAAGTTAACTTAACTTTGATCATAATTTTTGTTTTATTAATTACAAGAAAAAAGGCTTTTTGTCGAAGCACTCTGTAATCAAAGGGTTAAATATGAAAAGTGACTGAAACCTATTAATACTTTTTAGGTTTATACTGACAGTGGAAGAAATTGTGAATGATAACATAAATTCATGAATCAAAGGTTTAAATTTGAAAACTAGTAATACGAATAATTAATTAAGAATACAATAGCGTGACGAATACAATTAAGTGACAATAAGCGTGTTGAAAAATTTGTAATCATATTTGTCCCTTTATTGCAGGGTGCGTTCCTAATTTTATTAACTATTCATATTTTGTATAATTAGTTTCAACATGCCTTACTACTATACATTATGTTCTTTTTCCCTGCAGCAGTCAGTGTGCTAATAATTTAATAGAAGTAAGATCGTTTAATTGTTTAATTCAAGCTTTCAATTTGATATTTTCTATTGTTAGAATAATATTAACGTCATTCACAATTATTTTTTCCTTTAAAATTTGTTCGATTATTTCAGCACATTAATCAATGTTTTAAATTACGTAAACTGATTATACCTATTTATAGGTTCTGTATTCAATTTTAGTTATCATGCATATTTATGGAACATAAAGATGTTTGAACTGTTTTATTGAAAATTTTAGTTTTATCGAAAAATATAACCTTCAGTAAACTGGAATGTTACAAAATTCATAAATAAAGCTGTTCAACTTGTTTTTTCTTAAACAGTACTTTATACTGTTTGTGACAAAATGTTCTTTCCTTTTGTAACAAAGGAGTAAAACAATACAGTAATTTCATATGTGAGAAAAAAATTATGTAAATAAAATTTTATTTGCATTTTTGAGAATTATATCGTTCGAAATGGTATTTAGAAAATGGGTATCTTCTACATAAGAAGATGCTTTTTTCACTATTTTAAAAGCTGCAATTTGAGATTCATACGCCATCCTTTTTATTAAACTGTGTTAAATATCTATAAAACTTGTTGTCCGTTCAACGAATCGCTATGAAATCTTGTAAAAGATGTATTCCTGTTTTACTACTTTTCTCTATGTTTAGTACGGTTTGCTGACACAGCAAACCACACGAAGTGATTAAGAAGCTTGACGATAGAGATGAAAGCGGTTAAGATTGATCTGTGAGGATCCCAACAAATCGAATCCAAATTTTTCCGGTGAATTGGATTCTTCAGTCGCTGGAATCTTTGAGATTTGCAATTGATCTTGGAGGAAAGCGTTCTCTCGTGTCATTCGAGATCTGTCGAAAATCGTTGAACACTAGCCCCAGGGGTATATCACGAATTCGTGTATGTCGGTCTCGGAAAGCGGAAAATCTCGAAAGTATGAATTTCGAGAAATCGAAAACGACAAATTCGATATACCGTTTCGAATTTACTTTTCGGCAAAATGATTGAATATGCGTTCGAAAATTTCGATTTCAGCTGCTCCCATTTCACAGCCTGCTTGAATACTCTACTTGAATAACCTTCCAATAGAATTAAAGTTCGAATAAGCGCGTATCGATTCCGTCGATTCGCAATGGATACTGGAATTGTACGACCGTTCATGAAAGTAGAAACTTTTATGAGATTCTTACCTTAGCGAAATTGCACGACTTGCTTTATTTTAACTCGACATTTCTGCAAACCTTGTGATATTTGTTGCAATCACCATTGAACAAAAGTTTGAGAAGTTGAAACACGAAACTGCGGCAACGGTATCCCCTAGATGTTTATTTCGATCTACGTGGAACTTTCTTCGGCAATAAAAATTTTATTCGTTTTAACTTACTGTAAATCCGAGCTTTTTATGCCCGTGAAGGATCGGTACCTTATGGAAATATCGATGAAAGTATACGAATTGTACGAGAGATTTAATTCTTAAATCAGGCGTTGAAAACAATTATGAAACATTCTTTTCATAAAGAATGAAAACTTTCATCACTGTTTTGAAGAATGAGAAAGACATCTCCATCTGCACATTGATTTTCAAAAAAGCTACATCGGAGGTGATCATTTTTACAACTATAGGGGGATCGGAGTTCCTCTAGTCCCGGACGGCATTTAGTATCGGACACTATTAGCTATATCTAAATAAATTATAATGTGACGGATTTGGTTTAACCGCTAAAACAAAGGAGAGGATAAAATGAACGATGTGCGGAATTCGCACGCTTCTATCCTATGTCCATTGTGCATAGTTGAAATTAGTGCATCGTGTAAACTACTGTAAACTAAAAAGTATCATATTTATCAAGGTTTTTGAAATAGAAGACATCTGAGTAGTGTTATAATAAATAATAATAATAATTAATGCTAATTTTATTTAAATATTATAATAACGTTGCTTGTTTTGTTACAATATTTTGATTGGTATTACTGTCAACTTGTAATTAATGTAAAAGAAATAAAAATAAATCAGTATTCCTTCCATTGATTTAAGGAAAAGGGGAACTCCCCCTGATAAACTTTTATACGTATGCTTTGATTACTTTTGAAACAAGCTACGTTTTTGAGAGTTGTCTCCCTAAGTATACAAGGCGTCTCAACTGACCTGACTACTTCGAATAACTACTGCACGGTAGGTACACTTTATTGAATTTAAATGCTATCGCACATTATATAAAGTATGTGCATGTTTTGTAGAGGAAGGTGTATTCTGAGTATTGACTTTTATATGCCTAAATCTAGTAATTAACGAGATATTAATGAAATAACTTTTAGTACGTATGGTAAATGTTCGAAAGTGTCACTCCTGTCAGAATCGAGCTGATTGTTTTTTTGTGTGGTTTCTTACAGTTAAAAAACATCATATTTAATATTATTATGGCAGCGCATCAACAAAAACAATGTCAACAAATATTTTTTTAAAGATTTTTATTCGTCGATCTTTCGAACATTTTTTCAAGATTTCTAAAAGAAATATTCTGTTCTTTCAAAATACAATAGACACACAAACTATATTGACAATTCTTCATTATAAAATTGCTGAATAGCATCGAAGATGGCATGTAAGTACGCGTTCACTGTGCGTGGTGAAAACAATTTCTGGAAAAAAAAATACAACCGACTTCGGAATGCCCTAAAAAGGACGAAATAATTTTAATTTATATTTCGGAGACGGCGCAAAATTAAAAATTTTCTACATTGGAAATTGTCAAAATTCTTTAATCCTTTTACATATTTTCACATTAGCAACATCTTTCATTTACACAATTTTTAATTTTGAGCCGTCTCCGAAATATAAATAAAAATTATTTCGACCTTTTTAGTGCAATCAACTAATGTTATTTAAATCTAAATTAACTGGGAACACTAGACGCATTAAGGATCCCACAGGTCAACGCGAAACATTCAACGGCGGCGAAATTCCTGGCAATAAATATAAAAAAAACATGCCTAAATTTTAGGCAGTAGGTAGCTCAGAAGATAGAGGAAAGTGCGTACATAATAACGCAATTTGTTGCAACGCGATATCTTAATTAGTTCCTGAGATATAGGGCTTCAAAGTTTGTATAGCGGCCGGCGCGTACGAGGGTAATCCCGAACGGGCCGCAGACTTTTTTCTAGGAAATTCATATACGCATTTCCAGGAATAGTAAAGGGTTAGACGTAAACAATGACCACGTGACCGCTACGCTAGACACTCACTGTCTGGGTCCAAGCGTGAGGCGGCAGCGAATTTCTACAAAAATTACGTTTGTCTTCACACGACGATATCTCAGGAACGGATAAAGATATCGATGTAAATCAAAAAGCGAATTAAAGTAGAAGGTTTCTACTTTCCTACGAATCTAACTTTATACCGAAATTCGAAACAGGACTTTTTTGGCGGGCCTTTGAACTTTTAGTAATTTTAATACGCGTTTCTTATGCAGTTTAACATAGTTTCTGACTTCCAATTGCTTCTAACAATAGAATATTATTATAAATATCTATCACACGCATTATTAACGATTCTTTCGATTGTATTGTAAGTTGGTTGTATTTTTTTTCCAAAAATTTTTTTATTTCACATTTTTTAGTGGCGATCGGAGCATTCCTTCCAGAGTAGCATCAAAGAATAGGAATTTTGCAATGGGAATAGTAGTTAGCAACAAAGGGATGGGAAGGGTAGTGAAGGGAAGTGCAGGGAAGGACATGGAAGTGAAGGGAATGTTGCAAATGGGATCATCGTGGAAACATTCCCGGCCGCAAAATGTAATACTATAATATGAATTACTAATGTTTGGAAAGAATCTTTAAAACCAATATTAGACAAATCCAAAAAACAAATTTAATTTTATAATACCTACAAGTATAATTTGTAAAAATTGCAACTCACATTTCAGAAAAATATACATATTTGAATTACAAAACTGCTTTAAGTGTTAATAAATTAGTAAATAGATATTCTTTATGTTTACCCTCACGGCCATAGAAAGGAGATTCTCGGAGACTCGCTCATTCACACATACAGACTTCTTATTTCCTAATCTTAATCACTCTCTAATGGTTCTTGTATTGCCTTACTATTTGCCTATCTTCTCTAACTTTCTCAACCAATCCACTGCTTCTCTGTTCCCCTTTTGGCTACATACACTTTTCTTAACATGTGTTCTAATTTTCCGAATTCAACTCCGCATGGCATAGATCACATATCTTTCTTCATTCTTCACCCAGTACCTGTTCCATTTTTCCACCGACCCACACCTAGCCGTGAAGCGTTTATAATTGATTTATAAACTGAACAAATTTTAATTTTCAGTATGAACTGTCTGAAGCATGGTAGCAAGAGAAACGTTCATTTTTATATAATATAATGCGAAATATAAATATAATGCGTAGTGATTGTTAATGAAAAATAATTTAAAAATTATTTTTTTCCATTATTTTATAATAAAATCACCATGATATAATTACAGTTCAAAAACCATATATTTAATAAAAAATTTGTATCTCAAGAAGTTCAGAATCGTATTAGTAGTATGTTGAAAAATCATAAAATTCTTTCACACAATATTTTTACGTAAGGATATTTCCTTCCATATGCCTTCTATAATTTAGAACACAATATTTCGTGTTTTAAAAATTCATTTTCTACGTTTAGTTGCTACATTAGCAGATCTAGGGCGAAGTTTTCTTTCTTGTTTTACTCTTTCTTCATCTCTGTTCGGTAACATAACCGCGATAAACCGTCCGTGCGTGGTTCCTTTTTTATCGGGAAACTTTTATAGCGGTAATATTTTTGAAATGAAGTAAAAGCGGCAAGAAGTTACGAGAGCTCTGTTCGAACAAAGAGCAGTATTCTGAGTAATTCTATGCCGATATAATTTCTTATATTATACGTACATATGTATAACGTCAAAAATGTAATTGACAAAGAAAAATAAATTTATTTAACTGGATTAAATGTGCTTCTTAAAAATCAGTTTGCTAAGTGCAAATAACCCGTTTTCCAAGATCATGAAACTATTATGTAACTTAAAGAAATACATTTTCTAATCGAAACACCTCATTCAGGTGACAAACATCTACTCAAATTTATACAAAATAATCGGAAATCTAAGGAAAATTTCTTAAATATAGTAGAGAAATTTTCTTAGAAGTAGTAGCCAGAATTTACTTAGATTTAACTGGGGAATTTTTTCACTTCTTTGCAAGTAAAGTTCTTCATTGCATTATACAAGGTGTTAAAAACAGACATTTAATATTTATATGGTATATAGGACGCACTGCACTGAGTAGAAAAGCTTTAGTAAACATAGGTCGAAAGATCAACCGTTTCTGAGATATAAACATTTTTGTTTGCTAACAAATCGGAAATTTAACACTAAACCTACCGAAGCGGCCCGATCGAGTGTTTTTTATTTTAACCCACAAAATTTATTACGATGCTTTTATTAAAATGCGTGTTAATTTTTACCACCATAAGGACTTGCTGTATATGTTAGCACACGTTTCATTATTTAATCGTTTATTTTTCAATTTTATTTTCAACTTGAAAATAAATGCGCATAAAACGTCGGTAGATTTAGTGTTAATATAAAAATGCCCAGGGACGTTTAGTAGTGAGAGATGGTCATAATGAAACGATTACCTAACAAATTGATAAAGAGTTATTAATTTTAAACATTTCATATAATATGTGTTTAAATTTGAGGAATAGAACTAATGGCACGATTATGCACATTTCTTTTGACAGTTCTTTGCATAAAAAATGTTCCTTATTGTAGCTAAAATTATGATCTCCTTAAATAAACCTTTAGTGTTTTTTTCCTTTCGTTCAATTTCTCACATTTATCCATATATTTATATTACATATTCTCCATAGCTTGTCAAATGTATATATATATATATAGTTTTCTTAATCTCTGAATTGTTTATAAATACAATCTTTATAAGTTGATCAACTGTCAAACAATTCAATCGAATGATTCCATTTAAACCGCTTCAATGATATTTTGAAGCGAAACAACGTTGAAGATTGTTCTGATTGCTTGCAGCGAAAAAGGATACAAATACATTATATGATGCTGTATAAGAGCTATTAATCTGATTGAAGCACATAAAATCAAAAGTACGTGAACGAAAATTGTACTGCAGTCCAGATATAATTTATTTAGACAGTATAGCTACCTCAATCAGCAATGTTTCTTGAAATAATATCGAATATCATTGCTTAATCAATACCCGAAATTATATTATAAATATATACCCATCTTTTTAACTTTATATGGAAAATAACTAATAACAAACTTTTGTGTACAACTTGCTTTGCTTAAAAATCGTAATTGAAGTTTCTCAAATTGTGTTTGAATTTTAATCGAAATGATTTTTAGATACTTTATCAGTGTTTTTGATTAGATCGACAGAGTGTGAGGAACCAAATGAAAACCTGAATATTCTCAGCAGGAATTACAAGCGCCACAACTCTTGTATCGTTTAAATATTTCACAACACATCTAGGTGTTCGAGTTAGTTGCATAATTGAAGGCACAATGCAAACATTAATTATTTATTTACGGAAACATGCAGAGATTGTATAGGATGATAACCGTATGAATGTACCGTTATAATAATAAATAATAAAAATGTAACGATGAGGCGGAATCAATATGCGAACAATAATGTTTCAGTTCAATTTTCGTTTTATAAATATTCAAAATGGTTGCGGACCTATAACGATATCGTGAAAAGCAGATACAATATTGGGACACTGTATGAAATGGATAAAAAATGTGTCCTGAAATTTACTTACTTCGTTCGATTGCAAATGTTTTAATAACGAAATGTTATTTACCATTGGAATTTCGAGTAACGTTTGTTAATTTATAGCAGTGCTGTATTGGAAATTTGTTTTCCCGATTAATATTGCATCTGCAACGTGGACACAAAGCGAAAAACAAAGTAGATATTTTCGATTTTATTTTTAATTTGTACTGTTTCATGAAAATTTCGTATTGGCCATTATTTCCGCTGAAATTTCACGTTTATATTATATCGAGGTACTTGTCAAAAATTGGCATAAATTATAAAAAGTATATTAATAGAATTTAACTAAAATTGTTAAGGAAAAGAAACAAAATTAATTTTTAAACGAAGATTAATAGTGTCAAGTATTAAATAAGAAAGTCGTTTCCATAAAGGCAAGTATTATAGTAAGAAAAATAATAAATATAAATCTAATTATAGAAAAGTAGTAAATAGTGTTACAATTATATTAGAAAGTAGCTTTGTAGCTTGAAATTTTCCAATTACATCTAACGTAAGAAAGTTCATTTTACTACCACATTTGACCTTGCATGACCTTCAACGATAACTCGCTGAAGTCATCTCAGCACCGGCTATCACATCGCGATAAAAAAAAACAGCATTTCGTGAAATCTCATCTATGCTTCCACCCACACAAAAAATGTATCACACCATGGCCCTCTTTATAAAATAATTTAAATTCGACTTACCCATTCACCTACAAGTTGGCCCTGTTCATTGACAATGGTCATCGTACTGATCCTGACCAAGGAAGGACGAAGACCCCATGGTAGAACAGTTGATGGAACGGCCCGGTCACTGAACCCTTTTATTCACCACAAAAGTATTTCACTTCACGATCCCTGACGCTTGTCACTTTCGCATTACAACAAACACGTTATTTCTTCCTCGATTGTTGACTCTGTTTACGAAATACGCAGCAGATCCCGAAAACGACCGACCGAGCTCTGACACGTTTGATCAAACCATCGACAGAAAAACAAACACGACGAACTACGCGAAACGAATCGGTAGAAGGGCAGTAGCCGGTCGACAATTTACGTAGGTTTTTTTTGTATCGCGTAATACAAAATGTATCGTGTAAGTTCACAATTTTTTCTGAACAAACAGTTTCTATTTCGTAATCGCACATTTGACCGCGTAATAAACTCTCAGGGTCCAGGAAATTCCAGCTGAGCCGCGGTACAAAAACAAAAAACTGTGTAAACAACGTCGCACGACGAGTGTTCCGTCCCCTTGTCGACCGGCTACTGTCCTTCTACCGATTCGTTCGCGTAGTTCGTCGTCTCGAACGTGTCAACAGTCGGCAGATTTCGGGATCGGTTACGTATTTCGTAAAGGATCAACAATCGGAGAAGGAATAACGCGTTTGTTGTAATGTGAAAGTGACAAGTGCCAGGGATCGTGAAGTGAAATACTTTTGTGGTGGATGAAAGGGTTTAGTGACTGGACCATTCCGTCAACTGCTCTGCCATGGGTTGTTCGTCCATCCTTGGTCAGGATACGTACTTACGATGACCATTGTCAACGAATAGGGACAACTTGTTGGTGAATGGGTAAGTTGAATTTAAATTATTTCCAAATTTTCATAACATTACAGTCGACTTTTCAATGCGAATTCGTTATTCATTTCCGGAAAAGTCCGAGAGCACCTTTCCACATTTCGACGTGCGTTACGAAAAGTAGCACGTTTCATTTTTCTTACGAAGACTAGCATATTTCAATTTATCACGAAGAGAAGCACGTTTCATCGTTTCCATCGATAACTAGCATGTTTCAAAGCCACGATACGTAGCGTAATTCATAGTTTGCCACGAACAATAGTTTATTTCAACCACTGCAACGAAAAATAATACATTTCATTTTTCTTACGAAGACTAACATATTTCAGTTTATAAACAATTCACGTAGTTCTTTGGTAGTAACCATTTATCTATAAATAATATTATATAATAAACGAACGCTTACATAATAAAAATGTTTAAAATATGCGATAGTGATGATTGTAAGTATACGAATACATTATAATAAATTGGTAAAGTTTATATGATACTAAAATTCAGCTACCGTTAAAGAAAAGGGAAGATTTATCAGCAATGGTGTCTAAAGGTCTTATCCCGAAAGAATTTATCCCGTTTTATAATAATATTATTAATTAAATAAATTATGTTTGCTTTTATTTGAGGTATTTCCACTTAATTAATTAAAGACATTTATTGCAGTAAAAACAAAACAAAAATGTAACGAATCGTGCTATTTTTCGTGATTAGAAGCAAATTGTGCTTCTTTTCGCGGCAGACTACTGAAATGTGCTACCTTCCGCAGCGAAAAAGCATAACATGCTATTCTTTTTCGCTAAAATAGAAAATATGCTACTTTTCGTGGTCATAAAGTCCAAAGTGTTAGTCTTCGTAAGAAAAATGAAATGTGCTACTTTTCGTAACGCCTGTCGATTTTATTCCTTTTTTTTTTTTTCAAACAATGAACACGAATAATTAATAAATTCGATTTATATAGTTGATTTATCTCATTCTGAGCGATAACAGTTGCGTAGATGATACTTATAATTATTTGTATTCTTTGCTCGGTAGAATTTTAATTAAATTTTTCCTCCTTTAAAAACGCGTTTGTCCGAAGCTATTCTCACGCGCTGTGATTGGTCAGCGTTTTTCGTTAATAATTCAAAAACGAAGCCCCATCCGACATTTTTGCAAAGGAAATAACTGTTGTTCAGAATCGTCTCACCTACCCATTTCCGACTCCTACACTAGTTACGGGCCACCCTTGTATATCTAAGAGAACGGCGTTTCGTCTCGGGATCGACTGCCCAGACTCGTCAGTGGGGCTGACGACAGCCGATCCCTGCCCCAGACGCCTTGGTACGGTACCAATGGTACCGTTTTTCGGACGATCATATATATCCGAAAAACATGTCGGACGGCCGCCGACCCGAACCAAGAGCGCCCGGGGGGAGATGAACGCACGTCTGTTCCCTAAACGCCGCCTACATAATACTAAAGTTAAAGAAAAGAAAGGAGCATGGGATGACGAACGTAGATGAACTCTACCCTTGTTGACTAAATGAGCAGGGGTAGACTGGCCATGAGCGCTTTGTAATCTAGACGACTTATTGTTAGAATAAATAATGAGTTAGAATCTACACAGATATAGTGGTTGGTCGTCCAACAGTGAGTAATTTGTAATATTGCAGTTAGTTATTTAATATCATAATTTTTGTTTAGCATATTAAAACCGTTTATGTAAGAATTAATTTGATGAATTTAAAGACTTCCTAGTGTATGCAATTATAATAAAGCTTTCACAATTACATACGATAGTTTAGTTAATTAAAAAAAAAAAAAAAAATGATATTTTGAATTAAAATAGTTATTTTATCATTACATCATTAAAACAGCTGCACAATAATTTTTCAACAATTTGTATTTATGTTACGGTCATCAAATTAAATTCGGTTAACTAGTTGACTCCTGTTTACAACATGTACAACACGTGTAAGCACAGAAAGTATGCCTTGTTATTAATGCAGAACTTATTAGATACTTATACCATGACATTTTCAAGGCCGCGATTATGGTTGAGAACTTCTAGTTGCACTGTTTATCTTACAGTAAGGTATACTCAGGTGAAATATAGTTACGCAACCTTATAACTAGGTTATTGCCATCACATTTATAAACTGTGCCTATAACTCCAATTATTTTTAAAACATTTCAGTAGCTATTTTAAAATTTCTATGACTTGTGAGAAATTTTGTAAAGAAATTTATAGGTATAAAGTGTATATCTATCATTAATTTTTGCAGACATGACCCTTTGCATTGCTGAGAATATTAGATGGAAATATTGTAATAATTATCAAAAGTTATATTTCGAATAATATTTCTGAAATTCAATAACTTTAATGATAATTTCACTGTAAAGCCATACTAATATGGATACCAAATAATGTAATTATCGTAAATACGGAACTTTTATAAATATACCCTTTTCAATTAACCTTCTAAAAATATAAGATTTCAAAATGTCTAAATTCATAAAAACATAATACCCCTTTATTTAATTATAATTGAAAATTAACAAACAAAAGGTTTAACAAGACAGTACAGAGAATCCTGACGCATCGGGTAATTTTAGGAAGAAATCATGCAAGATATTATTCTAAAGTAGGGGCAACAGTGAAGTGTCACAACATTGACTGTCGTAAATTCCCTTCCCTACTACATTGACCAAAGTGTCACGGAAACGTCTCATTAATAATCGATGAATCCAATTATTCAACGATGCAGGTCCTCGTAAATGGGAAGAGAAGAGCTGCTCGACACGAGACCATCTTCGAGGCCTTTGAAGGTCTCGTAAACCTGCTAACACACAAGGTTTACTGTGAGAAAATCGCTGTGCCGCTCAGCCGCGTGCCGTGGATATTTATGGCTTTCAGACTGCTTTAAACAAATAGCCTTACACAAATATTTCGTCTAACTTGCAAACGCGGGTAACACGCGCAAAACGATCACGCTCGAAGCTCGGTCACGTACGGCACTTTTACAAAAAGAAATAAATTCAAGTTTAAAGAGCGAAGCTAGATTGAATTTTATGAGTAGGCATCCCTTGAAAGAACGTCACGCGACTAACGTTCTTCGCGATTGCTTTTCCCGTCAGGTTGTGCTTTGAAAGGGACTCGCTTTTACATTTCACACGAAGAGGGTTTAATAATTGCTTTTCAAGTGTTTGGACAATTGGAAGAATTTTTTTTAGATTGATTCTTGTTTTGAATTCTTTTGTTACGATCTCGAGGATCCCGTTCCGAAGAAATCATTTAATCCTTTCGTTGCGGGAGGGTTTAACACCTTCGAACCCAGGGTTGTAACTCGATTCGAGATCCGTCGGGGCTATAAATTACATCGCTAGGAAGTAACGGCTTTTGAAGATACTGCGCCCAGGATGGTATATTGTTTTGTTTGTACCAATCAATACGTATATCCAACGAAATTTATAATGGAAGAGTTGCAAGTCTGAAGAATATAAGCTCAACAGAAGAAATTTTAAACATAAATCATCGATTTGACAAGTACGAGTAAAACATAGACCTGATATTACTCGACAAACTTTGTTGCAATGGTTCTACCTAGTTATGTTCAGAGTTATATGATGTCAGTTATTTATACAGACACAAAAGTATTGTTGAACCTTTTACGATAAGATATAAAGGCATATTAACTCTTGAATGATGAAGCTCTGAGACTGAGATAATTTAAGTTCCACTGTTTATTTTACTGTATTTTTATTTATCGAATTCATTGATCGAAATATGATTATAATTTATATCGGTGTGGGTCACAATTGACCTAGAATCCGCCATTCGAGGTTAAGATAATTAAAAAATTATACGGCTTTCTATTTAAAATCTGCACCAATTATATATGTATATGAGTAACCAAATGTAAACTAATTGAATACAAACATTACAATTAATTTGATTCTTGATGCTTTGGATTTAACAAATGAATAGCATCATGACTCGGTGAAATTTAATTCTAAAACCGGTCGCAACGAAATCCGCGCACAACACATCTATTCAATGCATTCAACACCAAACTCTTTGTTAATTTGCCCACTTCAATGGATAATTACTTCGACCGCAGAATTCATACCAGAAACCGGTAAACTGTTTCTCCGTAGGTCAGCGTTAATTCCCTAAGTTTCGGCAATGTAAACGAGATTCTACGTGGAATTCGAAACAGCAGACCAGTAATCGGTTTAAACGCGTTACGCGAATACCCGTAATTGTCAGATGAAAGTTTCTATCTATAGGCCAGACTGTGTATCGCTAGCAATTACTAAGCAAAGAACCTTTTGAATTATGGATCTGGAGTACGGCGTGATGTGTATGGCTTGTCGTGCAATTTATAGGTCAACCCGTTGCACTCTTTACGCCAGAAGCTTTCCACGGGATCGTCAAACATTAATGCTGATGAATCATTTATTGCCTTGTCAACCTGACACGTTGCACACGTCGTTCGAGCAGTTGGGTAAATGTACGTAAGCAGTGTGTTCTTTTAGAGAAAATGTTGCACACCGTCTTTGTCGAATTGAAGTAGATTGATGAAACTGCCAGATACGTTCTCGAGATAACTTTTAAGGTGAAATAATTTTTAATCGAACCGTATACGATTTCTTCAATGATGCATAGAATGAGAAACACAATCATGTATCTTTATATGATTATGAAGTGTATTTTTATAAACGGGTTTCATTGTTATAGCGATTTAATAATAATACCGTTTGCTATAAGAACTATTTACTAATATTCATTTTATTAAGAAAAGGACGTATTAAAGGGTTACACGTGTTGTATTTTGATAAAATACGAGAGACTACTAATTCCAAACGTTATTCTCTATTCTCCTATTTTCTGTTATCCATAGTTGTCGCACGTTTCTTGAACCATGTTCGAAATTAATAATCGCTCTGTAAAGCAATGTTTATAGGGTTTAACCCATTAATTCCCAGAAGTCGAAAATATATCATGTCCAAGATAGTTCTTTCTATTAAAGCATACAATTTTAAATCACAATACCACCATCTACGATTTCACTGCCCTCTGAACATGACTTTTTTCTACTCGTTCTTCGAAACGTTTGAAAGTCTCTACGTCGTTGAACTTAACTTCGCTTCTTTAAATTAAGCATAAACATCTTTTGCAAGCGCAAACACCAAACATCAAGATGGAATCCCTTTTCGATAGGTGAGAAGCCAGCCGAAAGTTATGGAACAAGCCGTGAAATGGGTAGATAAAACAAGCTGCGAACGTTAAGTTAATTTTCCCTAGCGAGGAATTAACCTTTCACGGAAAGGGAACGGTCCATAGAGAAGCGTCAACGAAAAGAGAGGCGTAGGGCAAAGAAAGACGAGGAGGATCTTAAGGAAGAGGCTCTTACTAGTGGTAGGTACACCTAAGAAGGCTTGCGATCTTGAGAGTCCAAAGATGGTAACGGTAGAGAAGAGGCGGTAGTTAAGGAATAGCGGGGAATACAGCTCGCTCTCTGCGCCCCTTCTACCTCTACTTTGCATTTCGTTGTTATTCAGAAATAGTCGCAAACCGCACCGTCTTGTGGCTCGTTGCTTCTCTGCTGTATCTGTTTCTTCGTTTCTCGTCGGTCCGTTCTCCTTGCCGTCTTTTTCCCACGGAACTTCTTACCCAACGAGATGTTTTATTAATGAAAATGAAAGAGCTTCCTATATTTTCCTTGATCCCGTTCCTTTATCTACGCTCCTTACGATTCTTCTTCTTTCTCTTCCTCCTCGATAGTCCTTCGCAGTTTCCTTCGTATTTGGTTTCTATCTCCTCACCCTCGATGTTTCCATTCTCGCCAACGGATCGTCTACCGTCTTTCTCAGACCGACTTTGTCCATTTCTCACCTTCCTGTCCCGTCCTTCTCGGCACTCGTTCGTAGCGTCACTTCCGCTACTGCTCGAGGCGGAAGTATTACTTTCTGTATAGCGATTCGGTCTCTAGAGAATGCGACAACCAGCTATGCGCGAAATTAATTCAGATTGGCAGCAAGCATGCCACGGTAAGCCAATTCAGAGCTCGGGAAAAAGGGTGCGCTGACGTTCTAATACCTAAACAGATGTAATAAACACGCGGCAAGACTCTCTGATCTTGAATTTTATTATTCATGAGACGCGCGTTTGAGCGTGAGTAATTGCTTTGCCTGACGGACGGTCGTCGTGTTTTAAATACGTGGACGCCGCGTGAATCCCGCTGAAACAAGGAATAACTTATCACATTGAAAATTCTGCTTCTTGTTTGGGTTACGACGGAAAACTGCTTTAGACTTTGGTGAAACGGAATATGGAATCAGCAGGGAAATGTTCGTAAGGGAGAAAATGTTAATATTATCGCTTGATATTGATAGCGTGCAAGGCTGACGATACTTGGTGTCGTTCGTTGTAGAAATGGGAGAGGTTCTTAAAAGGTGGCGATGATATTTAGGAAATGAGCATCGCACAGCGGCGAGTTATGCAGAAGTCGTGGA
Organism: Stelis phaeoptera; assembly: GCA_943735885.1. NCBI lineage: Eukaryota > Metazoa > Arthropoda > Insecta > Hymenoptera > Megachilidae > Stelis > Stelis phaeoptera. Next base: position 2,184,807 of record OX030939.1, on the reverse strand, counting down.
TAAATAATTGACATGAATCTGACAAGTAAACCTACGGAAGTGTCACTCTCTGATTTTTCTGAAATTTGGATATGTTATAATACATGAAAAACACGTATTTTTTTTAGTGGCGGAAAAAACATATTTAGGGAGAAGAAATTGGTCACTTTAGAGGTAGTTCACCCCCTAATTTTCACTCCCCTTCCAACATACCTAGGCCAATTTTCTTCTTCTATCGGAAGATACTTTCATACCAAAAATCATCAAAATCGCTTTACTGGTCTCAAAGATATCGCAATTTTTCCATTTTACCCCCCATTGTGGGGGGCCGTTTCACTCCCTAAGTATGTTTCTCCGCCGTTGAAAAAAAATACGTGTCCCTTAGTTTTTCATGTATTATAACATATTCAATTTTCAGAAAAATCGGAGAGTGACACTTCCGTAGGTTTACTTGTGAGAAGGTAAGAAACTGCTAAATCTTATTCAGTAAATTTTAAATTTCAAGATAACAGAAAGTAACTGGTGCTTGTTTTCGTTTGATAAGTAACGTTTTACTAAAAAAAGACGGAAAATACATAGATGCGTATTTTATATAAGAACGTACGAAAAGGTATTGTATTGGTAGATAAACACGATACGTTGAAAACAAACGACTATACAATTATCAACTTTAAACTGTCGTATCTTAGAAAGGGTTGTAACTCAAATATTTAATCTACCAGAGATTATACACAGATGATTCGCAAACTGATTACACTAAATTAATTTAAAGCGTTGAGTTTTCTTTATATACATATTAACTAACATAGGATGGGCCCTTTAGTATGATCGTTCCAATTACTTTTGTTATTACTGGATTGATCAAAATCATTTTGTTATAGAGAAAAACAAAATTTCAATTCTCTGTTCAATATCGTATATCCAAGTTTGTGAAAATTTCCATTCAAAAGGTATGCAAAATCTTACATCACCAATGTATAAGTAACAATATGAGGTTGTTTAGTTTTTACTTCGTTACGTTGTTTTTGGTTAACTTATACAATAAGTGGCACAAAATTCGGCTGAATTTATTAATGTAATTATATTTTTAATTCGCTGTCAAAGAGAAAGGAGAAGGATAGAGGAACAGAAATAAGGAAATGAAAATTCGACAAATACACAGTTTAATTATCTGTGCAGCATGATATACACCGAACATACTTCTTCAAATGGTCTCCTTACACCGCGCTGCAACGGGGGCATTTATGGCGCGGAAGAAGGGTTCGAAGCGGATGGACGGTGAAACTGATGACGGCATACGGAAGGTAACGCAGGACCAGCTTACTGTTTTGGCTCGGTTGCTGGTGCATAAATGTATAGTCGAGTGAACAAAACTATCGGCCCGGTTTAGCAACGTAGTTTCCGGATATCGTGCAGAAGCAGGGACCGATTGCACGCGGAAATGGAGATTCGTCCTGTTTCAATCTTCGGGTCTCTTCGACGTATCTAGTTTCCCTATAGGTGTATCCGTCTCTTTCCCGTTGCACACATCCCCTCCCTTTTTGGGTATCCCATCCTATGGGCTGTGGTTTCATACACTAATCTACCGGAACCTATTGCTTTATCAGATTACAACAGTTCAAGTGATCTACCATCGTTCCTGTTCATCCTGTACGACAAACGCATGCGGTTACATTTGTGTTTGGGTTTCCTAGACGTAATTACAAAAATTCGTTAACGATCTGGGATTGTGACACACTTCCGTTTCATTATTAGAAATATTCTAAAGTTTCCTTCGTTTTGAAGCCTTATAATATTACTAAGGATAGATATAGTCTATAGACAGCTACTAAGAACGACTATACTACTTGAAAATAGCGGGAATGTAAAAAACATTTTTGTATGGTGATTAGGTAAAAAATATCTGCGCTAAAAGATTCCTTATCGTGAAATAATTTTATGAAGAATATTATTTTATTTGCACTTGAAATTTCATTTTTGATTCTGGGACGAAAAATTATTTGTTGAAATTTTTTATTTTAATGATACTCCTTTTTGTATTTTAATCTTCTTCGTTCTTCTTTCTATAAGTTCAATATAATTAATATTTGTATCATAATATATGTACTAATATTGTATTACAATTCTCGCCTGGTTAAAACTGCATTATTTAATAGAAGATTACTAAATGTATTCTTTTATCACGTTGTGTATGTACTTTAAAACTAGTTAAGAGGACAACAAAGAACTTTTCTGAATCATATTTATCTTAGTACACTGCTATTCATTATCTTCCTTAAATCTATTTTCTTGATCACCATTAATCTTATTATTTTCTAAAAGTAGTTAAAGAAAATATTAAATTGATTGTAGAATATTCCTTAATATTGAAACAGCCAAACCGTTCAAAATGGCGCATTTCAATAATCCTTATTTTGAATAATAAAAATTAATAAATCACTTCTGTTGAAACACATATCAACTTTTATCCAATCAAATAATAATTACATACGTGTTAACTCATTTTGCACCTTTCATTCGTTCAGTTTTCTAGTTTATTTCCAATGCCAAGTCAGATATACACGTCAGTTGGAGGTAAATTAAATAATTTACAAATTCTTGTTTATCCACATTTGTCCACATTTGTCAAGTAACTAGCATAATTTGTCCACAATGTTGTTCATCAGTACCCATGATGTGTGCACGTGTCCCCATACAAAATGCTTTAATTCGAACCGTTCAATTACTTTCAGCGTACGGCAAAAGCAATTTCGACACTGCAGTTTGATATACGCGAATAATTAAATTGCCTGCACGGTTCATTATTGATGACAAGATCAATCAGTCAATCGAAACGCAATTGTGTAGTAGTTGAGAGGACAATGCAATAAATGCTTGTTCACAGGCGATGTTTTTCGGTAATGAAACAGTCTTGCCCGTTTGAGCTAACAAACATCTGGTAATTGTAATTGTTGTGGTCAGACGGTACAGTGGCAAATAGCGTTTGTCCCGCTTGTTTTGTAGCGAGTTAATTACGGGAACGGAGTCTATTATTTTGGAGCAATGTCAACTGACAGTTGTGTTATTAAGCCTACATCTGGCGGGACGGATGTTGTGATGTTATAAGTCAAGCATTTTGAAATATTAAAACTTGCGCCAGAAGCAATCATGCCATTTGCTTCTTTAATGATCAATTAACGAAGAAATTTTCTTTTCAAATGTTGTGAATCCCTATTTTCAAATGTTTGAAACACGTGCAATTGTTGGTAGATCATTTTTAGTTGTACCATTTGAAAACTTGCACTGTACATACAATTACAAATTGAAACGCGGCTCTTTGTTTTATATCACTGTCTCGTAATTTCAACACGTTTGAAGCTGGGAGGATCCAAATTTTCAAAAAATATTCGCAACTGTCCCGGTTATGCAAAAGAATGTACGTACGAGCATTTCTGTTCGTTTATTGCGTTTTATTACTGTCTACGGGGTTGCGTTCGCAGAAACGTTGAATTTCACCGATATTAAAGACACAGTACGACTGGTCTCATGGAATCACAAGAATCTCACGAGGCATGCAGTCAGCTGTTAAAATTTCTGCCAATAGGCTCTTTTTCATTCCGAATCGTGCACAAATACAATATTTACAAAATGATCATTCACCCAAGAGCTTCAATTTTAAAGTCTAGAAAAAACAACGACATTTAAAACTTTGCCCCCTGTTAAATATCAGATGATATTGGTTAACAGAATATAGGGGCTCTTAGCTAATTTGGTCGACAAAACTTTTCTACTAATTCGTAAGGGATTGATCTTGAAAATTCATTAAAAGAAATGACATACAAAGAGTTAAATGTTATGATAAAAAGAACGATTTAAGGGAATCACCATCGTTCATGATGAAACAAGATTCTGTTTTATGTACGAATTAAATGGGACATCTAGTACGAGGAAGAAAAATTGCGGAGTTCAATGTGATACCGTTTTTATGAAAGCATTGAGTAGTTAATTTAATTTTATAATGATTATCATTTTTGAATTCAACGTCAGTTTTAAAGTACCTGGCGAAAATTCGCTTTCCGGTGCAGTAATTTTCTAATTTCTTTAAATAAATTTACGGTAACTTTATGCATACAACGATGCATTCTATTGTCTAAAAGTAACAGTAACATACTCAATGTCCAAGTGACAACATACATTACTTCAATGTCCATATCAGGTAATAGTAAAACTTTGGCAACCAAATTATTTCATACAAATTATAGTAGCTAATTTTGAATTTGCAGACAACGAAATTTGTTGAATTAGTTTAGTCCATGAGGAGAGCTCTCATCATGAGCCGAAACGTCGGACAATAAACAACGGACGAATATACATAAATACCTATACCGTCTATTTGATTGAAGAAAAATAAAAAATAATAGAAAAACAAATTTATTGTTCTTTTTTTTTTTTACCATCAATGATGCATTTTCGTATTTATAATAAAAGTATCATATTTTCTAACAACTTTCAGAAAGTGTGTTACCGTTATACCGTTCAATAACATTATATGCATATGTTATCTATTTAAACCTATATTTTATCTCATAGCATGTGAGATATTTCAGGAAAAAAATGTTTCAATCATTTTCCAAGTAATTTCTCAAATTTTCACTTATAGTTTAAAGAGGAATAGTCAATTGATAATACGTTTGTAATATTTGTAAGACATAATTAATTCTATTTTTTTTTTAACAAAATAAAATGAAATTGGTTTCGATTTGATTTTGAATGAGGAGTTCGAGTAAGCACGATTGAGTGATAAAAGAAGTTCTATTAAAAACCTTTACAGTTTTTCATCTCTTAACGTCACAAGTTTTTTCTGACTAATCGAACTGAACAACAGGGGCAATTTCTAAAATTTCGCGTGCTAGTTAATCATGTGACATGCTCGCTTTTAATGCTTCGACCATGATGAATAGTTCGCAGAATGACTTGTAGGCAGGCCAATTAGTAAGCTCAGGTAACACAAGAAAGAGTTAATAACACGTTTCATTGAATATTCAAGTAGCTAATTGGTACGAACCACTTCATAATTATTTCATCATGTCCCTGCTAAGCAATGCTGAAATGTCAGACTACATTTGTTGACCATGTACTAAATTACCGTTATTAGCAACTAAAAAAAAAAAAAAGTAATGTGACAATATAATATAATACCTTAAAAAATTGTCCACCTCTATTTTTTAAAACCTCTTTCAGATTAATACTTTATAATAGACAAATTCTATTAATCCTATTTACATTTTGTAAAAGAACAAAATACGTTGAAATGCAACGCGACATTGATTTCACTCCCCTTAACCTACCATTATTCCGGCAGGTACGTCAGTCAGGGCTGAACATTTATTGCTTCAGTGTTAAAGCATATTAAGAAAATTGAAATATAAAAACTTAAAATCAAACGAAGTCACATCAGAAACGAGAACATCTTTTGACTAACAAAGAATGTAAGAATGCATCGGAATCAAAGGGTCCAGTCTCCAGCAGCGACGGATCCATGGAAATTCAACAATAGTGGCAAATCGTTCGATGAATAAGTTCACGTCAGTGTACGGGCGCGGCGGAGCTTGCCGGAAACTCGAGTTGGATTACGTAGTTCTTACGACTTATCGGGGACTTTCGTCGAGTTGTTCGTTGAAGTTTGTCCCGCGACAGGGGTTATGAAGCTACAACCGAGAGGGACGGACGATTAAATGCAAACTTGCATCCGGATTGTTGGCCCCGGGCATACTTATAGGCGACGTGACCCGCGGATTTTCCGCGAGTCGAGATACGTAGTCAGGCGAGCGGTGGTTCCGTGCGAGATAAACGGGTTGCTTAGTTTAAGTTGATTTGCAGCCGGCAGTTGGTTCTTTGGCCGCTCGGTAAGTTGCCAGGACATGGAAAACTGCGAGAGCCTAAGCAATACCTACTTGCTTGCTTTACGTTTTTACGAGTAACAATAAACATCAGACTTTGTGCTCTCCTCCTTGGCCGAGTGTGGACAACCCGGCTTATCGCATTAGAGCGCACGCGACTGAAATAAGCTGGAATAATTTTATTTATAATTTTGAAAGGAATGTTGAAAAGTTAAACAGTGGACGCTACGATGCATTAAATATGTATGCTAGAAATCATCGTTACGTGATACGTTTTTATTAAAAAAAAAAAAAAATGAATTTACTTTCGGATAAATTATTATGTAATGCTTTGATATATGTTCCAGTATTCATTGTGCTATCGATGAATACTAGTTTATCAATGCTATAGACTGTAGGCCATAGGCCAGAGGTAGGGAACGTGCGGCCACCGTGAGTTTCTTATGCAGTCTTCATAAAAGCTAGCTCTTGTATTAATTAATATTTAATTATATAGATCACGACTTAATATTATGATTTTTCTATTGTATTTCTTTATAATGAAATACATTTATTTAAAAATATTTCTATTAATATCTTGTTTGTTGTTTATTAAAATTTAAAGATCTATAATATATAATAAAATAAATAAATAAATAAATAAAAATACGAAACAGTGAAATATAACAAATTATAGCAGCCTCCTTTATTACTGGCTAATTTAAATGAGGCTTCCCCACCTCTGCCATAGGCTATCAATCCCCAAACTGTAATACTGTCATCGCTGTGTTTTACGGAGCTGTACCATTCTGACGGTTTCAATACAAAATATTATGTCAAAATGATATAACACAAACTTAAAAAATGCACAATATTATAACGAATGTTTTCTAACGTTCCTAAATGAACATATTGTTTCCATGCATAATAGTGTGTCACATAAAGTTATTTCGGAAGAACTGTAAGCGCACAAATGTTATTTTAACCGTGCATTAAACCCAACGAATAATCTATAATCACTATACACAATCGATAGAAGATTAAAATTTTTAAATCGGAGAAACGAGAAAGCATCTGCCTACGATCCAATTTTAAAAATTTTCCTTTCAAACCCGTAAGACGCTTATTAAAATAATTTTAAGGGGCAAAATTATTTATCAACTTCCCCGGAGCACATCTATCACCCGAATGGACGATAATCAGTCACTAAAGGTGGCGCAAAGTGGCAGAATTCAGATGACGCTTCAGGGGTGTGAGAAAAGTTAGACTTTATGAATCACAAAGAATACCCTTGGCACCTCTCGTCCAAGACCCAGGCGCTTCCCAGGTTGCTTCTTCGTGGCTTAAAGAGACAACCGGACCGTCTGCCGGCGTGCCCTGATTATATGAATCATTAGTCACTGTCCACTGCAGGGGTAACTTACTCGGATTTAAAATTAATGGGCACGGGTTTTGCGATATTCGCTGGCCGAATTTTTGCTGCACTCACGTTCGTAAAACGTTCCTGAACTATTACGCATAGAGAACAAAGAAGGAAGTTGTACAAGAGAAAAAGAGCGATACGGTTGGGGGGGGGGGGGGGGGGGCGAGAATTGGAATAAAAATCACAGAGACGAACATTGGAAAGAGAAGATCAAAGGGGAGTAAACGAGGAGATAGAATCTGAACAAAAAAGAGGAAAGAGACATAAACCGAAAAGAAGGAGGAACAAGGGGTAGGAACTGTATAGAAAAGACGAAGAAAGAGAGGATGGCTGGTTGAATAAAGGGGCAAAAGAAGAAGGCAAGGATAGTCGAGGGTTGGTCATAAAGAGACAACGGAAAGGAAAGACTGGAGGTGGAGTTGGCTCACCATGAGTCGTCGGTTTACGAGGGATGGTCGCGGTGTAAAGAATGAAACGGGGAAAATTTTTATTAATAATCCGGCGACTACCGACCAGAACGAATGGCATTCGTAAGAATAAAATTAACACGGGGAAAAGATCCTGGAACGTCTGATACTGCCATAGATATACGACGTAGCTGATATTAAATATACGATATCGTGTAAATATTCATGCTCTCTTATACCTATCGTAACCTTATCCATACACAGTTTCTACCAGTTTAAAGAGACATAACCATGTTTTTGCTTAAAATTCGCTTCGTCGACGTTACTGAAACTATTACTGGAATTACGATAAAATGTAGATCATGGGATCTCGTGAAAGTTGCAATGGATCTACAAAACATTTCTTGCGAATGTAATATTTTGTCCTTCAAAATTATGTTTACATTTTACTTAAATAATGTTGTATTTCAATTACACAATTTGAGATGAAATCAAAGTTTAAATATTTTTATGGGAAATTAATTAAATGCATAATGTTGCTGGTTAACAAAATACCTTTATTTTTTTAAATAATGGTAATATAAATACGGACTTACGTGTACTTACTGCATGGAATGATCAAATATACATAATACTAGTATAAATATTTTCAACTTTTATTCACTCATAAATGTTAATTTCTTATAAACTATGAATGCCACTCAATGCGATAAGTTAGTTCTGCATGATGTTTATTGTTAGTTTTTAAGTAGGTACATAGTTGTTACTTGAAGAGCAATTCTTAAGTTAGTTCTATTTTATTTATTTTTTGGTATAAAACAATCATTTTATATACATGAGTTTAACCTCTTCAGGGACGATATTTTTATGGTGAAAAAAAATGACTTTATTGTTTTTTTTACGATTTATTCATTTTATATTAATAGTAATTCAAAAAGCAAAAATAATGGGGAAAACAATAAAAATTCACAAATAAAATAACTATTAAAATTATAATTATAAAAAACTAAACGTCCACATATGTGGCCAAGGGCGTTAACAGGTTAAACTATATGTGTATGAAGAGGTTAAACTATATGTGTTAAACTATATGTTCATTAGTTTTATAAGTTTCATAAAATTTTCAAATACTTTTATACCATAATAGATAACAGCATTGAAAGTAAATTAAAAAGGGAGAAGCAAAAACGAATTGTTCTTCAAGCTCAGCTTTTTGCGATGAATGTTCTTTTATTAATTCCAGTTTTTCATTATTTCACAAAGCGTTGCCTTCATTGTCTGCCAAGCTCAATTTCGCGGGAGTCTTAAACTCCCTAGAAAATAATTTAAATCCAGATATGGCTTTTTCTAAAAGCATAGATGAAAAAAAAAAAATGTTCGAACGGCTTGGCCACGAAACAAAGAATGCTTCGCGAGAAATTTATTAAGGAAACCGTGGCTGGTTTTATCCCAGAATAGATATCAACCGTTTAAGGTTGAAAATGCAGTTATTTCCTCCATGAATCTTCGCTTTCAATTTATTTAAATTATTGCACCAAACAATTTAATTTCGTTGTTTTCATAACAGTGATAAACGACGCTAAACGAAAAAATAATGAGCGCAAAAAAGGACACTTTATCATTTTGTATAATTAACGTCTTGAAATCATAATAACAATTTATTTTTCAAAGTAGCTAACTTGCTGAACTTTATTTCACATCTACATTATTTTATGACAGTTATGTATGTACACTGTACACACCTAAAATTGTAATATAAATTATATTTTATTCAATGTTTATTAAAAATCTCCGAAAGAATAATAACATCTTTTAATGATATTTGTAATTAAATTTTTAATTCATAATGAATTCATCATTAATTCATAAATGAAAAAATAAGGTGCTGATATTGTTGCAATTCTTATAGTAAATAAAGATTCTTAAAAATAGCCTTTTTTTTTAATGTGAGCTGCAATTATTACAAAATCTTACTTTTATCTTATAAAACTGTTGTGTTTTTCTTTTAGGACGATTTTGAAAATATCTTATAAGATTCAATCAAAATATACAAATAGTTAGTGACATCAAACACTAGTAATTGACTACAGTTATCGACATCCTTGTTTTACACAGTTATTAACATTTATTAGCTATACTATAAATAAAAAGCAAAAATGACAAACGTACATAGGTACAATTTCATTAAAACTTCACCGCGGAGTAAAAATAAAAGAAGTGCTAATAACTGGAGCAGCGCCAACTAGTTGGTCTCTTGCCGTATTTCAAACATTTATTAAATTCAGTTTTGTCGAAAACAAAGTCGCATAAGAAGCAATTTCATTATAAATTATCCACTTATTGTAGCACATAGAATTACCCCTTCTTTCAACAATAATTCTCTCCATTTTACGGTGTTTGTTTCGTATCGTAAAATAAGAAAATCGTCTCAAACAACGCAATCATACATATGCATTTTAATTGCATATTTTACTCGAAGAAGGCAAACCCGTCTTCAAATCTTACGAGTCGTGTTAGAACTTTATACTATGCTTTATGCGAGCTTTGAACAAAACACTTTTCCAACGCAATACAAACAAAATGCGATGAGCGGGCTCGCAATGAAACGCTTGATTCAATCGCGGGCGTACTAACACTCAATCTGAATAGCTTAGCTTTGTTGATTTTCATCGCTGAATCATCGCCCAGCCATCTGTATTTCGTAAACGTAATTCACTTTGCACAGATCTTGAATAGTCAGGCTTTTTCATTAAACCGTTCTCGGGATTTTCGCGTGCGATAAGGGAGGAAATATTATTAGGTTCTCCCAAAGGTTTCTTTCCCTATCTGCTCGCAACGCTTTGTTTGGCAATGTTAAAGAAGGAAGAGTATTATGCAGCTTCCGGAGAAATGGAAGAAGATGATAGACCAAAGTTAATCGTACATAACTCAATAACATGACATGAAAAATAATGTATAATATATCCGTTATTTATTAACAAAGCGAAAAGAACTTTTGGGACAATCTAATAATATTCTAATTATAAGATCCTGCGACTCGGCTTATATTTAATGGTAAAATTGCTAAAACCTTTTAAGTGAGAATCGTTTTTTCTTTTTTTGAATGAGATGTAAACAGGATTCAAATCCAGGCCCTTCCACGTTCGCATTCGTGCTATTTCTTTTTTTTATTGATGCTGCAAGAATGAAAAAGTAGTCACTGATAATTGGCAGCTTAAATTATTGATACAATCTAGTAATTAAAAACATTGAAGATGAAACTAATTTTGAATAATACTGCTATTATTCTAATAGTATAAAATTACGATTACGTAAAAAATTTGTTTAACTCTCCAGATTCGATGAATTCACTGTTACAATAATTGCAAATAACATACGTAGAACGTGCACGAAAGAGATTCACAGTTTATATACTATATATTGCTAATTAAAAGAAAGAAATTGGCTAGAAAATAGAAAGTACAGAAACGGGTACTGAGTAACCCAATTAGCTCAGAGGTTGAACGTTTACAGTGCACACAATGTACAAAAACCAGTTTCCAGATTATATACATATAAATGGTTGTATGTGCATCATTGTCACCGAATGTTGCTTACAACTGATGCAATTTCAATGACGTTCCACTTGGCGACTCGCAGATTTAGCTTAATAAAAAGAAAAAAGCAATTAAAAGTACGTTTCGGATGGCAGATGATCGTGCCACGATTGAAATGCAAAAGAAACGTAGACCGCGATTGCATCCATGCCGTTTGCTCAGTTATTGCTATTTTTTTTTAGGAAACCTGGTTGAAGCTCGTGTTGCGGTAAATACGAGCACGGTACACAAACTTACGCACATGTCGGTCCTTGTACACGTACGAACAGGCGGCCTAATTCCTGTGCTTCGTACAATTTCAACTATGTGGCAATTCACAATCACGATTCGCTGCTAATCTCGTACCATTCTGCCTGTACGTGGTTAGCGGTGCGTTTAAAGTTCTAGGCAAACGTGGTCGTAGTGTTAAGTACAGAAAGGCATGTCGCAAATGCTGATAAGTAGGTGTATACAGGGTGCGGCCGAATAACATGTACAAACGGATACGAGGTGGTTCCTTATGCAAAAATAAGAACAAAATATTGAATAAAATGTTTTCATTTAAGGCTCAGTTCTCGAGAAATCGAGTTCGTTGAGTAACATATAACGCGTTATTAATATTGTACTATTATTTTTGTTAGTATCAAGCAGAAAGTAATCTGATCCACATTGGTCCATAAATCAAGTTACATGATCAAGTAAGTCATAGGTTCATTAAAAGGTAAACAACATAAAAATACAGATGAAAATTAACACAATTTTTGGTGCATTCCGAAATCGGTTGTATTTTTCTTCCAAAAATTTTTTTGTGTAAACGAAAGAATCGTTAACAATGCGTGTGATAGATATTTATAATAATATTCTATTGTTAGAAGTAATTTAAAGTCAGAAACTACGTTAAACTGCATAAGAAACGCGTATTAAAATTACTAAAAGTTCAAAGTAATGCCAACAAAGTCCTGTTTCGAATTTCGGTATAAAGTTAGATTCGTAAGAAAGTAGAAATCTTCCACCTTAATTCGCTTTTTGATTTACATCGATATCTTTATCCGTTCCTGAGATATCGTCGTGTGAAGACAACCGTAATTTTTGTAGAAATTCGCTGCCGCCGCACGCTTGGACCCAGACAGTGAGTGTCTAGCGTGGCGGTCACGTGGTCATTGTTTACGTCTAACCCTTTACTATTCCTGGAAATGCGTATATGAATTTCCTAGAAAAAAGTCTACGGCCCATTCGGGGTTACCCTCGTACGCGCCGGCCGCTATACAAACTTTGAAGCCCTATATCTCAGGAACTAATTAAGATATCGCGTTGCAACAAATTGCGTTATTATGTACGCACTTTCCTCCATCTTCTGAGCTATCTACTGCCTAAAATTTAAGCATGTTTTTTTATATTTATTGCCAGGAATTTCGCCGCCGTTGAATATTTCGCGTTGACCTGTGGGATCCCTAATGCGTCTAGTGTTTCCTGTTCATTTAGATTTAAATAACATTAGTTGATAGGAAAAGTAATATACAAACTTGAAGATTATATTTTTCGGTTCGGTAACGTGGTGACATCTGTTGGCGGAAGTTGAATATCCATAAAACTGCTGTGCTGTGAATTTTTCAAAACTACGAAAATATTAAATGCTTGAAATATCATCGACCAGTTGAATTTTAATATATTTCATGACACGAAGGATTCGGTAATATGTTGACCGGACATTGATTCTCGTCGAGTATTTCTTCTCCCCACGAACGAGACGTCGATACTTAATATTTACAAAAATACAAAAGCTTACAAAACATCGACTACTATACAACAAACTCTCGTCTAAATCGTTTTCACCCTCCCCCTTTTTTCTACATATCGAAAAAAGATTTTTGGAAAAAAAAAAATACAACCGATTTTAGAATGCACTGTAAAGGACGAAATAATTTTATTTTATATTTCGAAGATGGCGCAAAATTAAAAATTTTCTACATTGGAAATTGTCAAAATTCTTTAATCCTTTTACATATTTTCACGTTAGCAACATCTTTCATTCACACAATTTTTAATTTTGCGCCGTCTCCGAAATATAAATTAACATTATTTCGTTCTTTTTAGTGCATTCCGTAGTCGGTTGTATTTTTTTTCCAAAAATTTTTTGATATAAATTAAACTAATCGAGCAAAGCGAATAAACTAATACGTATGCAGATGCACATACACAACTTGGTGCCTTTCTCGGATCCTATTTCATCAGTGAATGCTTTCATTCTAATCTGGTTGCTCTCTTTTCCTTCCTGCACCCTCGTTCTAAAGCACTCCTTTTTTAAGCTCCCTCTCACAATGCACAATTCCTTCCAACAAAGATTTAGCTTCGCCTGCGTACTTTCGCGTTCATAAATACGCTATGTGTACCTCCACTTACCGTTTCTAACGTATGCACGCACTTTTTCAATCCTTATTCCTAAATGTCATAGCCACGCTTCACCTTTGCGGGAGCTCCCACGGTTTTCCACTAACGATATGGAGAGAAACTCGCGAAATAGGCCAAGAACCGTGCATAGGTCAGAACTGAGGGTGCCTTGACACCCTGGTGCAAGTTCGACGAAGAAGATCGTACCCACAGTGGAAGCTGGCACACTTACGCTGGGGTTAATAAACACCGAGGGGTCGCAGGCCGATACCACTTCTACATGGAAGGAATGCTGAAGCATCGTTAGTTCAAGCTCGGAGCTGTTCAACGTCAAGAAATTATTTACACCAAGTTCTGACAGACCAGTTGATCTGTCCACTGACACGTATTTAAGTGTCATGATACGGAGATAACGAGATTGAATGAATATTTTTGAGAATAAAAAAAGTCTGCTATCATACTACAAGCAACTCAGGTATCGATTTGTTATCGATTAAAAGCAATGGTACAGAATTGAGCAATCTCCTCCTTTTTGAAGTTGGTTAAAAATACCTTACCATCCCATATAATAATATTACTTCTTAAACATGAATGTAAATGGGTATATCGCGCAATAATTGTTTAACACTAACTCGAATAATAATACAGACTGCTGTATATCTCGACTGTGTCTTACGGACGGAAGTATGGTCGTTGAAGAGTCAAGTAAATATATCTCTTGAGTTGAATCAGAATGTTATCGTTATGCTTCGTCTTAATAAGCCCGTGAAATATGGCCGAGTTAAAGTGTTTCTATTACTGTTACTAGTAACTGTGTAATGTATCATTACATTTCAGAGATATCTGAAGTGTAGAATTAATGTGTTTCAACATCAAAAGTAATCCGAAATTAGTTTAATTTATTGTCTGAAACGTTGTGTTTACTTTTTTACTCTTTTCATTACCAATTATCAATGTAAAAGGAATATTACTGTTCGACGATTTTAATATTTCTGCGTTTGATGAGGGTCCTCATCGGGGTACTTATAATTTTAACACATCATCTAATAATAAGTATTTACGTTCCATTTAAATATTTTGTTCGTGCTTCTGAAATATAAAAACGTTCCAATTACAGTGTTTAACTATTATACTAAGCTGGTTTACTTCTTTGAGAACTAAACTGCTTTAATCGAGACTTCAATTTAAACCGATTGAATCCAAAAGTCTTCATTTAATTTGACCCTCTATTTCAACTGTCTCTTTCAATCTTTCCGCAAGCTGCTGTTCGTCATTACGAATCACTGCAGTTCAGAAAAAGAAACTCACGTTTATTTATCCCTGAAGGAGAACGCCGTGAAAAAGAAATTAAACAAGCCACGGCAACGACTTTACGTAACTACCGCACGCTTGGAAATCTTATTGTTGTAACGAACGCGATAAAATAAAATGGTTGTATTAAACCGTACGTTTATCGCGAAACGATACTCCAAGAGTTGCGCTTTAGGTTGAAACGCTTTAAGGGCACACACGTAACTTTCACGTTCCTGATGTAACATCAGCGAAACGAGCCTCGCAAATTCAGTTACCCGTCTTTCCAACACGGTCACGAACCCACGTACAGATGCGAGAACGTAGAAAATGCCTTAACCGGAACGTAGGGTCAATGTAGACGTCGACGTACGGAACGTTAGATGGGTAATTTCAAAAACGAGAATCGACACGGGCTGTACGTGTCCAGGACTGCTGACATTCGACTTAGAAGAGTACGATTGAAAATAAGATTTTAAGAAGGATTTTCAAGATTCTCTAAAAGACATACCTATGCATATGCGAACTTGCACACTTTCTGAAATTTTGAAAGGAACTTGCGATAGAATCAAGACATTTGTGCGATGCGATGTTCAAAGAGAAACTTAATTTAGAAGATTTTGTGATTTTATTTTATTATTCGATTGCTTCGTATCAAATAGTGGGTTTTAACATTAGAACTACCGACGTTTAGTGTATCCTTGCTTCAAAATTAAAGCTGAAACAGAAAACAAAATAAATGAGAGATGAAACGTAAACTGACATATAGAATAATTCTTTATGTTGATAAAAGCCAACTTATATGTATTTCGACCAAAGCTTTTTAGCGAGTCATTTTGACCCGCTTAGTAGTTCTAGTGTTAAAACATAGAAAGTTTAATACAATTCGATGACATAAAAGTACGAGAATGCATTAATTTGAAAATCAATGCATTGAAATGAACAATGGACCAATTACATTATTATCGTACAGTTTATCCCTCTGTGGGATAAACAATTTATGTAACGTAAAGTCAACAAATATCAACCGATAAATACAGATTAACAATTAGTTCAGCAGTATCAACGATTTTGTTATAACCAATACGCGTTGTAACTTTAAAATAATAAGGGCTTACAACGTTTGCACTTATATCTATAAAAGCTTGTATGGAATTCTATAAAACAGTTTGCGATTGGCAAGCAAATAAATTATAATGGAATTAGAAAATCTTCCGCGGGCAAATTGCTGATGCTGATTTGTAATCGACGTGCTTACCACTGACAATGCGTTACGCTATCCTTCATCAACGCACAGTTTTCTGTTAGATTATGGTAGTTAATAACTCATCATCGTGCCCTACTTATACGGCTACGTGCTGTCATAATCTGTTCATGAATATCCGATTATGACACGAAACGGCAGCAAAATTCACTTCCACGCAAGATAAGTCACCCCTATTGTTCTCCCCTGATTAAATTCCTTGTTATCTCAAAAGCATTTATCAGGTGCTACGTGACAGAGCAGAGAGGTAGCTGTTTCTCTGGCTAATACAAATAATGTGTTATATTCGATTGCGTGTGTTCTGAATTACAGCTATAGTGCTTTATTCTGTTCAATACGAATTCTTTGTTCCTGTAATCCGAGTTTTAATAAATTCAAATATTCCATATCATCTTATATTCAATAGGCACCTTTCATAGAATTTTACATGTTGAATACGATTGAAAAGAAAATGGATATGCTGATATAGTAGCTTGCAGAAATCTGTGTAGTAACGTAATAAATGGGAACGAGAGATAATTTGTTTATAACGAAAATATGTGGCAAAGTATCATTTCCTAAAGCAAATTGAATATTTTTGAATGAGATAATAATAAAATTAGTTCTTCAATTTTTTAGAGAGTTCTAGAAAAATACTAATTTCTAGGTAACTACTTATAAAATTATAAAACAATACATTTCCGTATGTAAAAGATTAATTTTACGTTCTTAAGTTTAAGTATATCATTAGAAAGTATTTTATCATTTATTATTATTCCTGAGGAGTTGCAGAGCACTCATCGTCAGTTTGGTGGGGCCACTGTACCCAATTAGAATATATAATCACAATTTGTCATTTAATTGTATTAGAATTTTGTTATTTGGAATTCAAAATGAAGGATATAGTCGGATTTGCACTTAATTCCAGTTTCCTTTCTTCATTTCCCAATTTTGCTCTTGGTAACCATGATACCTTTTCGTATTGCACCTATTTAGTTAAAATTGTATTAGGTACATATATCTACATAAAGTATTAAAATTCTATAACTATTTATAGATATACATATACGTATACCTATGTACGTGGATAAACAAAATACTAACACATAAAGTTTCATCGTGACAATTATTACATGTACTTAATTGATATGTTCACTAGCGCAATGAAAATGAACATACGTAGTAGTCAAATTCAAATTCTCATTATTAAGGAGACGAACAACTATTCCAAATTTAAACCTTTAATTTTCCAGTTTGTATCATTTAAATACAAATATTACTCATTACAATATTTCTTCCATATCTTTATTTTTAATAACTTGTGCACAAAAAAATGATCCGTAGTATAAGAGTTAAAATATTATTATAATGTGTATGGTTCCTACCTATGACACCTTATTAAGGTGATCTTAACCCTTTGCAGACGGAGTATTTTTACGTTCAGCACAGTAAACCCAGAGAATATTATTTATTTAAAATATAGTAAGTATGCTTCTTCGAAGCATACGTTAAAAATCTCCGCACTTCACACTTATAGTCGTTATTTGTGCTAAAAGTATAGGGAAATATTTCTTAAATATATATACGATTTTGTAAGTCGCTGACGGTTCGCTTTGGACGAATATATCGATCGTCCACAAGGGGTTAATAAGTAGTTCTTCTCTTAAACAAAACGGTGATAGATAATCAAGGTGGGCCAACTTTACTTTTTCAATCCACTGTGATTAAATATCGTATTAACGTGAGTAACTCATCGCCAGATGCGTACTATTCTGTCTCGTGAATGAAAGTAAGCGTGAGCAGAGCAAGAGGAAGGTTCGCACTGTGATCACGACGACGAAGAGAATGACGGGGTGGCCCGTGAGTACAGTTGGGGACAATTAGGGCCGTTTCACCGACGCAGGAAGTGACATTAGGTTGCCGTGTACCCTCGAGGCTATTGTTCGCGACACGTACAACCAGCGCCGACTCTCGACTATCTCACCCTTTGCCGTTGATCCTCACCCTCCCCGTTCAGAAACTGTCAGCCACCCTCACGGCGGAACCGGCGTTGACCTACAAAATGCAGCAACTTGTCGGGACCGGTTGCCAACGGTTTGCGACAGGTTTACGCGAGGAACCATCCTATCTGGCTACGATTATCGTATCAAGATACAAACCGTGTCACAGCCGAGATGCCGTTTAAATTTGGATGGATGATAATATTTCTTGGAAAGGAGATACGTGAAAGTTAAGGATACATAAAAGCATCGAAAGTCGGTAATGTATTCGATCTTGAAAAAAAGATCATCGTACCTGCATAGATATTAGATGCATGCAATCGTTTAAACCTCCTATAATATATACTATCGAAATCGCATTAGTAATTTGAAATACTAAACTAAGGCAATTAAATTTAAAAAAATCAACGTACCTCCAACACGCCACACTGTAGAAGTATTGATAAATATTAGTAAATAAAAGAAAAGTACTTCACTTTGCGTATTGCTAACATATTTTGTAATGTGACACAATCACATGCTGATATTCTTTCACAAAGAGGTTAATTATTTCCTCCTTCTATCGTAAATATTTTCTTTGTACAATGTGTCCCTGTCATTACAAACTTTTTGTAAGTTATGTACTTATTAGGTACATCCTATTGTAATGTAGGTTCTCTTGAGTAAACGTAGTTTGAAAAAAACCTCTTCTCTTCAGACCTGGGAAAATGTACGGGAGCCTATAGAGAGCCTAACCTAACACCTCTTGTCCTGATTTATAATAGTCCAGCTCAATATAAATCCCATATGATCCAAGGGGGATCGACTTTCGGTCAAAATGCTTTTTGTTGCAACGATTCACTCACTTGCTTCAATCACGTGTGAGATTAGTATTGGGTTCGATTAGATTTCTTCGAGCGATCGACGATTACAATTCTCCATTTGCTCCTAACTTACAATTGAATAGCAAGGCGCAACAAAATACGGGAGTAAAATTTATTTTTACCATTTCTGATTTCTAATAGTAAAACAAGGTTGTTTTCTATAGTACTATTTTTTATATTCTTGAAAAGGATATTACAGAACCACGGTGAATTACCGTTCCTTGGAAACTTACGTTCTCGAGATGAAAGTTTCAATAAGAATTATTAAATATTAACCCTTTGCACTAGAGTGGTGCCTCTGAGTCACAATATTTAATTTATCGGAGTATTCTTAAATGCGAAATTTTAGTATCACGCGTGTCAAAATATAGAAAATTAAAGTCTCCCTGTGGAGAGGGGAGCAGAATACTCCCACAGTAACCCCTGCTTGTCGTAAGAGGCGACTAAAAGGGGACAATTGGAAGAAGTATTGGAAGGAAACAAGAGTTAAAAGTATTGAAAAGAGAGAAAGATTTAAAAGTATTGATTGAGTGATAGATATTAAAAAGTATTGATTTGAATTTGAACGTAAAGCGCGCGGCAGAGGCCAACCTCTGGCACGAAAAAGACAATCGTTCGTTGGGCAGAAGTGAGACCAATGTTTCAGAAGCGCCTTCTTAGGAGTCCTGTTGAGTAAAAACTTATTAGTTAGTTAGTTAATTAGAAAATTAAAGAAGGGAATAAAAATCAACAGATTCTTGAATACTTGTAACACTTTTCTTTCGACATAATGCATTTGGTTTTCGGAAGCATAGCTGGAAAATTAGATTAGACCTGATTATGTCCAAAAATACTTCGAGTGCAAGGGTTAAAATCACAACAGACAACTCGATACTTAGTTATCTACACACAGATTAAATTGCCAAAATTTGAATTTAGTTAATAAATTCGTCGAAGCAACGCACATTGCTTGCACCTTATGCTACCTGTTAATTAATATAAAAAGTTGAAAAGGTATGGTCGTCACACTATTTTCCATGGGTTTCCCTTGTGTAATAAGTGAAAAGTAAATGATTTCACAGCATGGTTCATCATCTTCTGTAAACTCAACGTGCGTTGTTGCGTAACAAATTCACGCTTATCGAAATCAGTATTTCCGGTAGTTTGGAGCGGATTCTCTTTTAGAACCATTGAGTTTTATCTTTCGCGAAGTTGCGCCGGTAATGATGTGCCCAAGAATGTCGAACGCCTCAGGTCGTAGTATGCCGAGTCCCGAGTGGTTCGACCAGTTTTATTGATCTTAAAGTGTTTCCAGGGTGGCAGTGGCAAAAACCGTTGCACCTATAACCGTAACTAATGTAAACTTCTTTCGCGGTAGAAAACTCTTTGCCGTAAAGTTTTGCGCAGCCGCGGAAAGTTTGAACGGCGGTGTACATTTGCACTCGCGTGTTTCGTATATTTGAATATCGCTCCGGGCGCCGTTTCTTTGCCAACTGAATTTATCTCTCTCAAGTATGCTCACTCGGTTGCACTGAATGCGTATATCCTCACCGGGCATCGACAACTAAATCCACGGTGTTAGAAGAAGTGGCCTCACATAATTTCAAACTTTCTCCACAATCCGACTTCCAACAGTTAATTTGTTTCCCAATATCTAAAATATACTACATATTTTTGTAGAATTTCACACCGTCCCCCCCAGCTTTTGAGAAACTAATTTTGGGAGAAATACATATTTGTAGCATTTAAAAAATGTTCGTGATGTAACTACAAAACTTTCTATTATTTTTACCTCATGCAATCTTTTTATCAGATGTTCAGATAAAAATCTTCTGTTTCAGGATATAAGGAAAAATACAATTTTCAGGGGTGTAGCGAACAGTTCGCAGCGATAGATTCGTAGTTGTGTGGCTTTTTGTTTCGTGTCGAAAGGTCCGACGGTATCGGCGCTGTAGCGTAAACTCATAATCAGTTGTATGCCTGTCGCAGTACACTGCTAATAATATGAACATCAGTGTTTTTTACGAATTGATTAATTTAGAATATAAATGATAAAATAATTGATAAAATTATAAAATAAGGAAACAGTATCATCGCATGATTTCACGCGTATCGACACAAAATATTAGAACAAGCGCGATCGCGTTACTTGGCACTTTTCGACTTTTCGACCCTGTGTTTTCAATGACCCCTGGGACTCAAACGGTTTTCACAATTTAACGCATGAGGATTATAAAAACGTATGAATTTAAAAATTAAAAAACGTAAGAATTAAAGAAACGTTTCACAGAAATAATGTTTGGTAATATTCAAACCATAAACAGCATTCGATTACCTTAAAGATTAATCAATTAATAATAATGATATTAATAATTATCTTACAAATTGATCAATTAATGATATTTTATTGGTGGAAATAAGTGCATAAGCAACGCGTATTAAGATTATCAAAAATTTACAGGACAGTCAATAAAGTACCGTTTTAAATTTTTGCATAAAATTACATTTGTAAGAAAGTACTTAGAAATCTTGCAGATCAATACAGTTTTTGTTTTACATCGATATCTTTATTTGTTCCTGAGATATCATCATTGGAAGATAAACGTAATTTTTAATAGTATTTCGCTGCCACCGAACCGCTAACGTTTCATCGACTGTTTAGCGAAGCGGTCACATGATCAGTGTTAACGTTTAACCCTTTTACTATCACTATTAGTGCGTACGCAGTTCCTGGAAAAAATGTAGGTTAGGGCGGCCATTCATAATTACCTCCTTCCGCATAGGGCGCAGTGTAAACTTTACAGCTCTATAGCTCAGGAACTAATTAAGATATCGCGTTACAACAAAATGCGTTATTAAGTACACACTTCCTTCTATTTTCAAAGATATCTATTAGGTAAAATTTAGCATATTGTTTCATATCTATTGCCAAATTGCTTTACAGTATTTGAGAGATCATAATATTTTCTGAGACATTAATGTAGGCATCGTGGAAAAAAGCGGACGTTACTCGCCGGAAATCGAACCCGGGAACCGCGGAGTCGTAGCCGACCACGCTACTCTCTAGAGCACTAAACCAAACACTGTCCGACTATTCTCTGTTTCTTCAGTCCTGATCCTACATTAATATCTACCTTTAAACAAATGTACACTGCTCAAAAGAAATATGGCATAGAAAAATTTTAGGCAAAAATTGGCCAAATTTGACTGACGGTAACTTCGCGAAAAATCATCGTAAAATTATATTCTTCTTTTTTTCAATTAAAGCTTGAAATTTCTACTTTAAGATACTATAGTTCGATTTTAGGTGTGATGCATCCCTAATCCCTACCACTGTTACTTGTAGATACATAAAGTACGAACCTTCCTCTTCAATTTCTAAAAAAAGGAAGGTTGCTGCCATTTTTTTTTTGCAATTTTTTTGCATTTTTGGCATACAGTGGGTAAAAAAAGTCTGCTTACACCTTTTAAAACACAATTTCCTCTTTGGAAATTGGACCAAATGACTTGAATTTTTTTGAGAAGCTAGAAGAACTATTTTGCTAGATGACAAAAAACAAAAATGTTGAAAAAGTCCCAGTCGGTTGAAATTATGAAGGATACAGTGAGAATCACTTTTCTCAACTTTTTTATCCGAGCCAATAATGAAAATTTAAAACATACTTTTCGTAGATTTCCATTGCAAAATCTCCATTGCAACAAATGAAATGAAATTAATCTGGAACAATGTAAAAAATATTTATAAAGTATGCCCAGAAGAATACAAGCCATTATTCGCAACAAGATTAGATACACAAATTATTCAACCTGTTTGACATTAAGTTACATCATCGATCAACTTCAACATTACTTTTATTATTCAGTTACTATTTTAATAAACACTCTCTCTGACACGTTCTGCGTTTTCGTTTATTAAGATAATAACTCAAATTATATACGAAAAATGTTTTTAAAAATTAGTGGTCGACAATTATGTTTCAATTAAATAAAAAGTAGATATAACGAAGTTAAGTATTTAATCAATTTCGTAAGTCACCGTATATCGCTTATTTCCTTGTTCTGTTAATTTCAAATAAATGTTATCATAACGCAGTTAGACAAATACAATAGATTTTCCTATGCTCATGGTGATTAGTATAAAGTATATGTAGATTCGCTGGTAGATCCTTCTGAATTGAAAGCAAATTAACGCAATGGTACGATTAGATCCGGCGTTATTGTTTGATTTAGGTTCAGACGTCAATGAACGAATTGACATGTAAATGAGCCGGTTCCTCTGTCCGGTTGGCTCCCGTTGTATTATTCCTTTCGTGCTGCCCCCTCAGATTATCAAGGCTCGTCGCGGCGTATTCGCTGCTGCAATTATTCAACGATATTTATTGCCGACGTCGCCGTCGAGATAGGAGAGTTTATGCCATCGTCTGATCCAATGACCGCATTGATATCAATTCCATTTCGTGCGATTTCTTTGAAGATTATACACATTGAATTCGTGAACGTGTTGAACCGTTCGATCAATCGCTAGGATTTCTACCTTTGGCCCTTTTAACGTTCTTGTAGCATATTCTGGACGCTCGTACTTGACCTACCTCAACCGCCAGCATTCCAAAGAGGAACGTTCAAAGCAACCGAGCCAAGTTAACGAGCAACAGTTCTCCTCTTCACCATCCCAATCACACCCCAACCCCGCTTTCTGTCTTCCGGTTGTCGCTGTTTCTCTGTACGGCTTCTTGACAGTCCCGGGCGACAACAGTATGGCAAATTAAATTAAATCCTCCTACAGGGCAAGCGATCGATAGATTTTCATTTAGCGTACAGCAGGACTTCGATTGGACCGAGGAGAACGTATAGAATCGCGATTGTACGGGAAACAGGGGTTTGGGTAGCTGGCAGAAGTGAGACTAGCAACGACGCTGTAGAGATGAGAAAGAGAATGAAAGAACAAGAGCAAAGTGAAAATATTGCCTCGCAGCTCGGTCCCCTTTTCGGTCCCTCGCACCCCCTATCAGTCTCACCGGCGACCGTCACCCCTTCGACTCTGTCACCTAACCCCCTTCACCCGTTTCTCTTTTCCGTTGTCGCTGCTGGCAGAATTTCCTCGCTTAATCTGCCGATTTATTCACCAATCACGCAGTCAGTCCTGAATTCTTTCCACAGCTGGCGTACCGGGATCGCAGGCAACCTCGTGTAATTAATAAACCGAATCGTAAAGTATCGCGGAATTCGTCTCGTTGCGGAAGCGTTGATGAAAAGGATGTAAAGCGGACAAAGTTTCAATGATAATAAACTAAAGATCAGTTAATTATTAAAATATAGCAGATATTCACAGAAAAATTGATAATAAAATAGTATCTCCAGTGAGAAGTGGAAGCGAATTTTCTTACAAAATAAATATTAAATGATGTATGTATAAAGTCGTAGAAAAATTCATCAGCGAAAGAACTTTGATATAAAAGGGATCCAAGAAATGTTTCACACGATTAAATTTCAACAATAAAAGAACAGAATCTATTTTCTGCCTACGAATGGTGAACCATCCATATCGATCAATAAAGGTTAAGTGTTGGCATGGATTTATTTCGAGCAGTTTCGATAGCAAAGTACGCCGCGCCGTACGCTTGGCCAATGGAATGGTATCACGAGTGCTGTTAAGCACTCGTTATTTCAGTATCGATCGCTTATGAGCTTTATTTCGGTAAACGTGCACCAGTAATTTCGAAGCAAGGGATTTGCAACGATGCTGGTTTTTGCTTCTTGCAACGATATTGTGGAAAAAGTTAACGACCTCTGAAACGTAAAAACGGAGTAGTACTTGGCTTGACTGTTATTCAGCAGGTAAAAGAGTATTAACCTTTTGGTTGCAACGCGCTGTAATAAGAGAGAGAAAGAAAACATCAAACAATCGTTGCGGATGCCTGGGGGACGAAATCAAAATCGGAGCATGGTAGAACAATACAGATTTTTTTGCGAATGAAAAGAATACTTCGTTTGAAAAATCCTGTTCTGTAGTTTCGCTACTGTTTGAATATACCGGGTGTTCAAGCTAACACAGCACACGATATTTGAACCATTTTCAGCAATAAAAGAGGAAGTTATTCAGCAAAATTTATTTGTTTTGAATGGATAACGACTCACATATGTATTCATTTACATTCTTTCGAAGAACAAAAATCTATAAATTATGTTTCGTTCGTGAATTTTGAGCATAATTGTTCAATTTACAATAAGTTTCATATTATCTAATTATTGCTGGTGATGCGTATTGTATTAGGTTAACGAAATTCAATTATATGAAAACCAGTACCTACTATCGTACTGTAATGAATATTTGCTGCTTCATATAAACAAGAATTGTTTAAATATCCTGTTATTTATGTTATGAAAATAATAACCATTAATTATACTTTGTAAGTACAAAAATAATTTTTGTAATTATAATAAAAACACGAAGAATAATGTTTTCTTCAGTCAGAAACTTTACTCACAAGTGATTGGTATTGTTGAATTTTATGCGTATTTTAGATAATACACAAAAGAATTTAAGGGGTATAGTTGGAAATGTTTGATAAAGAATAATTTTCCAATGAAACAAGGTTTTGGAAAAAAAATGAAGTTTACTAGAGCGTACTTCACACATAAACGTTACGTGCGTAACACAGAAAACCAAAGTTACTTATGTAAAATCGCTTAAACACAAGTAACGTTTTTACACAATTTCCAATTTTACTGCTAGTTTTCTATAAATATATGAGTTTGGATGAACATCTGCAGTCTGATGATATCAAGGCTAGTTTTCTCTATGAAATCTAATAATGAATTTAAAAAGATCTTATTCGATCTCATTTTGCCAATAATATTGGGATGATATTATACTACGTGTACACTTTTCAGGCTGTAAAATTAGATTACAACCTGTTCGGCATTTGCAGCTTATATTGAAAGAAACGGGAAATTTTCTTTTTACTCGTCGGCGATTTGCGTATAATGATATTGGCCTCTCAATTTCGTTTCTCGTTATTCGACAACGGCTCGACGGGGAAGTTGAAGATTCTTTTCTCCGATACTAGTGAAGGGTAGGAATGCATGAATGTGAAGCTGAACGTCGTCGACAAATTATTTTAAAGCTTTGGCATTCACGAGAAGAAATCCGCTTTTTTTGTTCTTGTTTAGTATGAGGTAAATTGTGTCTAATGAAAAGAATTTAAGACCGATAAATTTTCAAATTACATTGAGAAAATGTTAGGTAATTAAGACAAAAAGTTTCCTACGTTTCCCTTTTATCAAGAATCAATGTTAAAAAGCAAAAGAAGATACAAGAAAAAAATATCCATAATCCAAATAGCGTGTGTTACATTAATTTATATACTGCACTCATTATATTAGTACATTCAATCCAAATAAGGATTCACAAAAATGATCCGATGAATGTTATTTCTTTAAATGTGTATTTATTTTTTAATATAGCATTGTTTATAAATTTAAGCTTCTCAAATCATTGTAAAATTATTATACCCTAATTATTGTATAACATAGTTTCAGTTATCATTCCAAGTGTACCAATAATTAACCTTTACTGCAATTTGTTCTTTTCTTTTTTACAATACAGTTTATAATTATTAATTTTTAATTAAAATAATAGTTTTATGTTATTCCTTTATTCCTGTAAAACTTCACACGTGTTCCTTTGAAACAGAATTTTCACTCAAAGTACCAATTACTATATAATTTATCCTAAAATAAACTAGTGAAACGAGGCATTATAGTTAAATGAAAATTATCTTATCGTCACTGTTTCAAAAATCTCCACCAAACGAAAGGATCATCGAATCGGTTGCCTGCGTCCTCCGTAACAGATTTACAGACTGGAGATTATCAATCAAAACGGGACTTTCGGCACGTTGGCTAATACACGACTTAAGTGTGTCCAAAACACGACTACCAGTTTGGAGCTGTGAATTTCGCAAACGAAGCGAGTAAACTTATTCCCAAGCTGGTGAAAACTAATAAAGCCGGGAGCTGAAAGTGCAAAGCGAAGGGTAGTGGGTAAACGCCGTCGCTGCGAGATAAGATGTGACGGAAGGAACGCATCCGTACGTGTTCTTGCAGACAGCACAACGTGTTCAAACAAACGAGAAAATAGGTTAAAGTGCTTAGTGCAAGACAGTAATTTGTATGTTGGTATCATAGTAGTGATCTAGTCGCTTTTGACACTTTGAGTGCCACGTTTGTCACATCTGGGTAACATAATTACATTCTGTTCTCGAAATTCGTACGATTGAGTTATTTTAATTCAATAAATATTTTTTTTTTAATTATCGTCTTGTGTTTAAAATAGCAGAATAATGAAATCCTTAAAGCGAATATGATACTTAAAATTACAGTCATGTTGTCTGACAATATATTATGTATTATTCCCAAAGAGAAACGTCGATAGATAAATTAAGGAGGTATAAAGAACATTCGCTTCTCGATATCACAACTTTTCCAGCTATTCTTCACATTCAAGCTCTACAGTTTATATGTAACATTTTTCAACAATGTGGACCAAAAATTTAGTTAATTTCATTTCTAAACTAAATATACCAACTACGTACTTTAATAATTTTATCAAAATTGTATTTGAGAATTTAGCAAACTGTATACACCTGCGTAAACATCACAAGGGAAGACACGGAAGTGTCCACCTCTGATTTTGATGAAACCTCGTACCTCTGTTAAGTAGGCAAAAATAAGAGACACGTATCTTTTTATCGGCTGGGACGCGACTTTAAGGGGTGAAACCAACCCTTAAAGTTTCAACCCACTTGTACTATCTCGAAAACTATAAAAGATACATTAAAACTTCTAATAACAAAATGCAATTTATTCGTAGTAAAATAATTTTTCAAAACCTTATTTTACAGTTTATTCAAATTTACCATAATTCAGATCAAGGTGGGTTTCATCGTGCATTACATTCTGGACGAACTTTGGCACTCACAAGTACGAAAAAAGTAGAAGCATTGATACAATCAGTTACATCAATTGCTCATAGCTATACCATTCAGTCCATTGTTTCTGCAAACGAAAAAATACTGTCTCCTCTTTTCGTTGTACTGAAAGAAACATCTGGAGTGTCTGGACATCGAGTACAGTAGATCATGTTCAAGGCAACGAATATTTTTGTTACAGCGTCGACATCCGGGAAACTTACAAAAGAACATTTGAAAACTTGGTTAAAAGGAGTTTATTTACCGAACAAAAACGACAAGACAGCTTTATTATTAAATTCTTGCAGTGGGCATTGTCATCGTAGTGTTGAAGAAGCTAACCCGATAAATAAAGAATGAACGTTATTTACAATTCCACCGGGAACTAAAAAATATTTACAACAATTAGAAAAATTTTGTTCGTCGTTTTTTGGAGATAGTTGTTTTATTACACTATTAATCTCCACACACGAGACAATATTCTAAAACTACAATCACTTCTTCATAATCAGTTTTCTTTACCACGATTTGAAAATTGTATTAGCTGCTCGTGGTATATCAATGGATTTGAAATGAAATTCTCTTTACTTTTTGTTGTCATTATGTTTTGAATAAATTGAAAAATAAGGTTATGAAAAATTATTTTATTACGAAAAAATTGCATTAAACCTAATTTGTTAACATCCTGTTATTATACATAAATAAAACACCATAAAACCTTCCTATTAGAAGTTTGAATGTATCTCGTATGGTTTTCAAGATGGTACAAGTGGGTCGAAACTTTAAGGGGTGGTTTCACTCAATAAAAGATACTTGTCTTTTATTTTTGCCTTCTTAACAAACGTACGAAATTTAATAAAAATCGGAGTTAAGAATCGGATTAAGAAACTGCAAAACCTCCATATTGTTTATTATTGAATAAACTGTTCATTATTTGAAATAATTACCGCCATCTATTTCAAATCAATCGATATTGGAAATAATAGTTTGAGATATTATTTTAAATCATATATTTCTTATTTCAATTTCAAATAAATTTTGCCCAGATCCTTCAACTGGGGGCGAGCCTGAGCTGAAAAATTCATTATTAAAGGGTTCAATGGAGCAGCTCAGAAATGTTTTATCTACTTTTCTCCTGTCCAAGATCTTTCCGTCTTTTCATGCCCATCTTATATTTCAGCTGCAGATGGTTCCAAAGAATCCGTACGTTTTATTACGAATCATTGCTGACAGGTTTTCCTAACGACAGTGCTTTTCTCGCCCGTTAACTTCTCTTGCATTGCAATGGATAACGAAGTCATTGTTCTTCACGCTGTTCAACAGAATTTCATCTGCCTTTGTCTTTGATCATGGAATTTGAACTTATGCCTGCCCTTTGACCAGAGTACTAGTTAAACGATTCTATGGATAAAGTTTTAGACGTTCAAAGGATTGTTTTATATAATACTTATTTGTTAGAATTCGAAGAATAGATATTTTGTTAAAAACAGTCATTGATATTTTACCCATTTTATACGGGAAACGTGATTACTGTATTTAATAAAAAGTAGAGAAAATACGAAATTTTGTACGACATATGTGTTTTTGACATTTAAGTCATTTATAAGCTAATGTTAGTAGAGTGAGCTTATGCCTTGTAATGTAGTATAATATTACGGTATTATATTTTGCCATAAATGTCTTTAGGAACCGTTAAAATTTATTAATATGAGTGCCAATATTGAAAGTATTAATTATATTTTGATATGAATTTTTGAATAATAAACAAACTAACGCCTATATTTGGATTTTAACCCGATTATAAATCAGAAATAACGTATTATACATATATTAAACGGTAGGGACACTCCATCTTTGATCGTTAAAAATAGTTGTCCTTAATATTTTTTAGATATGCTTACTTAGAAAATATCTGAAAAGAGGGGAAAATAACAGAAATAAAAAAAAGAGAAAGAAAGATTCAAAGTTGTACATACATCGTTATATGAGGGATGCAGAAAATATTGAAATTTTCGTGATTTCTGTAGTACAGTGATATGTAGAAAAAGATCCAGATAAATATTTATATTTTAATACCTATAGATCACACAGGAGATTCTTCCCTCAAGGTATAAAACAAATGGGATCACATAAAATCAGTGGTGGACGCTAAAAAACTCAACATTTCTTAACGTGTAAGAAATAAATTTATGTGTAGAAGAATCAGTATTTCCAAACAAATTATTCTTATATAGAAATAAAATTCATCTTTCTTTGCTTACCCTGACAATTCAAATCATATCACAATAGATACGATAGATCTGTATGTTTCCTAATTCAGCACAATAATCAAACATAATCCATTAATCTATAATTTTAAGCATAATTTATTGTATTTACACATATAATACTCATTAATATTATTTCTTAATTTTTAAGCTGAGAATACACCCAATTATTAACCGACTTCGAAAAGGAGGAGGTTACTCAATTCGATCAGTATATAATTTTTTTTTTGTTTTATACAAAGAGATGAGAAACTGGAACTCTCGCGGAGCGAATAAACAGAAGGTCGCTAACAGTACAGCATTTTTTTTTCCGTGTAACGAAACATTGCGGGTTGTAAATCGAAAAAGTGCCACAATTAAAAAAGGCCGTTATAGCGAAATGTCGTATAAAGAGCGGCCGTATAACAAGGTATTATGGGTGTATTTAAATTTCTGTTTCTTCCCTGAGGGTGCTGCCGTGTCGCAGTGCCTGCATACCAGCCGCTTTACATATGAACACAATACTGTTTGTTTGTATTAATTAGTAAAAATTTTGCAAATAATTGTATAGGTAGGACATTTTTTCTGGTTTTACGCGATTATATAAAAGTCAGATTACGTCGTTTATCGAATGTGTCTTTAGATACACGTTTAACCCTTTTCGGGTCAGTGGTATCAAAACGCAACCACATTTTTGTGGTCTTTTATTACACGAGTTGCTGGTCTTTTTTCACAGCCAACATGGAAAATTAATCGCTAGAGACCGCTATTGCTCCTGAGATATGATATGACATAGTATTTCATATGTTAGAAAAGGAAGCACGTGGTATATGTGCAGTACACATAAATTATCTACATTGCACGAAGTCGTTTTGTAAGATGTGCAATGTAGGACTTGTCAAATGATTCGTAGAATTTCATAGAAAACATTGGAGTCTACTGTAGACGACCAATTATTCTATCAAGAAACCTTATGAAATATGTAACTTCTATTTTATAATTTTATGATTTTCTATCAAAGATATTTGATGGTTCATAATTGATATTGTACATTATAACAATAATAATGTATTAACCTCTTTAGTACCAACGACGACACATCGTTCTGCATTTGTCACCATTTAACGTTTAATATTTTATATCACGATTCGTTAGCTTATTTTGAATCATCCGATCAAATGTTAATTTGAAAATCCTCAGATTAATTCTAATAATAATTTTTTATGTCGGTACAAAAAGGGTTAAAGCCTAAGAATATTTAGGGCCCCAAAGATTTAATTCGAGAAGGGTGCATTCTATTATTTCATCTTTATAAATCTATCTACGGTAATTTTGTAATTTATTTAAGCGAAACGGAAGTGAAGAAACGTTAAAAAGAAATAATTCTCCATCCACGTAAATTTTCTTTTCTTTCTGCATTCATTTATTCTTATCTACTTTTCATTCAACCATTTCTTTTCTCTTTAAGGGAATTTCTTGTCCGTCTAATTCGATGTAATTGTCAGTTTACATTCTGCCCTGTCTAATTATTATTGATGCTGTTTTGACTGCCTCCGGGTGATGATGATAAAAAAGTTTTAACGTTCGTTACTACCGTCTCGGGCACCTTTGTTTTCCAGTTTCCCGGAGTCCCTTAGAATACGCGGCTACCATTGGGACAATGAAATCTGATCATTCGAAAGCGACTACCACTCTATGGGAGAATCTTAAAACGGCTATAACGGATATTTGCAGTCGAATCGGACAATGTTATGGGGTGAATTCCGTCGAATAAATTCAAATGACCACGAGGACAGTATCCGAGTGTCCCTCACGACGCTCGTATACAAGGATTATTCAAATTTCCGGGATCTTCTTCCGTAGGAGACTGTTGGGAAGCGAATGACGTCCCAGCAGAAAACAGTCGGTCGAAAATATAAAATTACGTGTTTCCAGAACGGTTCGAAGATATTCTTTAAAACAACGTTTCTTCAGAATTCGTTTAGGACGCAAAAAAAATGTATTTTTCTTCTGAGGGCACTTTATTTGGAAAACTTGAACTCTTCGTTTATTCCGGTAAGCTTGACACAAGGAAATCTTTTTAACTTTCACGATGGAAATTGTGTGGTAGTCTTTTATTAAAAACTTTTGTGTATAATTGGTTGTAAAAAGAATTTGATAATCTTCGTGTAAGAAGGAACGTTTCTACCATTCCGTTTAATTTAAGGGGGGGGATTACGATAGACTCTATCGTAAATAAGAACTGTACATGTGAGCAAAATGAACTGAAAAAATTTAAATAACGTAACAAAAGCATGATATAAACGTATACAAACTTTCAAATTAGTTAGTTACACTCTTCCATTTTTACAAAAATGTAAAATAATCCATATTTTCCGAGAGAAAAAAAAAGAGAAACCCCCCTTAATACATAAATAAAAAATAAAATAAATTGATAACCGTTTACCATTTCTAAGAATATATAAACCTACAATATTGCAATTTTTTATTATAACGTAAATGCAGTGAATAGGTGTAATTCCACTGATTTTGCAGTGATAATAATCATGGTCCAAAACTGGAAAAAAGAATTGAGTAAGACATGTCTATCAATTATAAAGAGGAGGGTTATTATATACTTTTATGTGGGGAAGGAAGATATCTTACCACTTATCTTCTTTATCTATATTCTTTATACAGAGTGCTCCGTAATTAGTACAGGAGTCTGAAAGGGGAGTCAGCTGAGACGATTCTGAACAACAATTTACTTTGTAAAAATTCCATTTAAAATTTTAATTCAAATAAACAAAATGCATACGATAGTATATCCGTCGAATAATTGTAATTGGCGCCTGAAAAAGGTATTATTTCGTGATATAAACATTTTTGTCATTTAATCGTGTTAACTTGAATTATTAAGAGAATTTATTTCAAATATAAACAGTTAAGTGGCTTAAAAACCCGCAACAGGCTTTCACTTTTGAATATGACATGGGTATGCATCGCGTGACGTTTTATTCAACACCACTTAATTTAACCTAATGACATTTCTTTCTATCCTATACCGTGGAGCTATGCTCACTTTGTTGCGTGGACACCTTCGCATATACTTTTAGCAACATCAATTTTAATTAAAATACTTCTTAGTGACGCAAAAAATGAGAAGTATCCAATTTTACTTTTTACAAGCCCAGATACAAAAAAAAAACGGAAGTCGTTGATTTCACATATTAGTAAAACAGAGAATTGCATTTTAATGCAATTTATGCTTGTTAAAGTTGACGTGACTTGCGTTCAAATAAAATATCTAAAAATCATGCAAATTAAATACACATAATTTAACTTCTGCCTGATAAAATGTTTTATATAATTCCGAGAAAGTCTTAAAATTTCGGGACAACACTTTCATACGTAAAACATTATATATTTAATAAACTTTACACTTTACAAATATGTAGGTATACCTACATAAAATTACTGCCACTTGGGCATTCGAAGTGGGAAAGTTCTCCCATAAAGAGGTTTCCGTTTCGCATTAAAATAAGCTCCTGGTGTTGGGATATCATCGTGCAAAGCATATTTTTAAATATTTTATTTCTTTTTCACGCGTATTCGAACCTCTCGGTCGCACCCCTAACCTACTTCAAAGTTGGCAGCTGCGCCATGGTCAGCAAAGGAAGCTTAGTCAGCGTTTTATTTACTGCTGGCCGGTGCTTGCGTATTTACGAGAAAAAAACTACAGGTCACAGCAATTTCACACACTTTTGGTTGACATTCAGTTTTATGCATATTCGACAAGTTACGATTTGAAGCTTTGCATCTCAGAAACGAATTCATACGTGAACTAGGAATTAAAACACATTCTACAAATACTTTTTCTTTTGTCTATAAAATTTAACAATTAGAGTATCAAAGTTGAATATATATTTGGTTTCATGACATTTGTCGATTTAACAGATATTTCACTCGTTTCGTTCGCAACGATGTACATACAATATTTGGAACCTATTGAACTATGTATAAAATCATTTTTAGAAAAAAATACAACCGACTTCAAAATGCACTAAAAAGTATGAAACAATTTTTATTTAATTTGTAAGTATTCTCTCCAGCTCTTTATAAAATTGATACATATAACATACTCAATACAATTGTATTAAAAATTTTATAAAGAGCTGGAGAGTTCATATAAATTAAATAAAAATTATTTCATACTTTTTAGTGGATTTTGAAGTCGGTTGTATTTTTCTTTCAAAAATTATTTTATCATATTCCTCGGTAGTAAAATAATGCTTTCAAAATACCTTTGAAAGTCGAAGAAATTCAAGCTGAACTTGTACTAATCTTGGGTGTAGTTTCCATTGCAAATTGTTTCGCACAATGTTCGTTCGTAATATTCCTTCCCGATGGAAACTGCTATGAAATTTTATCCAATACGCGATCTTAAAGTTTCTTTTTTCCTACAAAGCTGCTCGAGTGCTGGAGGTCTTGGAAATATTCCATCGCTATTGATTATTCCAATAACTTTCCATTCAAGATTGTAACGAGATCAACGATAAAACCGTATTGTGATAGTTACAATACGTACACGAAATATTTATGAACAATTTAATTAAACAATTCTATTTGTGACTGATAATATGCGTCTCTATTCGAAAGCAATATAATGAACATACAAATTTTAAATTTCCAACTTTGTAATTTTAACTGTTCAATGATTTAAAGGTACCAAACGGGGTCAAATGACCCCGTTTCAAAAATTTATTATTTGTTACTATATGAAATTAAATGGATAATCATAGGTTTCGTCTATCTATTAATTTAGTATTTTAGAAACTTATTGTTTACTATCTATTATGTTACTAAATTTATTAATTTACTGTTTACTAATTTACTATTTGCTATTTAGTAATACAAATTTTATAAAATTACTTACCACCCAGA
This sequence comes from Stelis phaeoptera, assembly GCA_943735885.1. Lineage (NCBI taxonomy): Eukaryota > Metazoa > Arthropoda > Insecta > Hymenoptera > Megachilidae > Stelis > Stelis phaeoptera. The sequence continues at coordinate 2,149,664 of OX030939.1, read as the reverse complement.
TAACGAATTTGAAGTTCTCCAAAATTAATATTTACATACTTTCCATTTCAGTTTTGTTCCTATTGTAATTTTTAAAACGATTTCGAATGGCACACAATACCTGGTAACGGATCCATTTCGAAACATTGAATGCTATGGTTCAAATCATAATGGAAACTGCTACCGTGTTAGCAATAGCAGAATTGCCGCAATTAGAAACTTGACCTCGTTACATTGAGCTTGTCCTTTGATATCGTATCGAATTATACACAATACGTTTATATGGTCCATTGTTCGACAAAACGTAAATTATTATGATTCTTATTGCAATCATTAATGTTTATTTTAAGTTGAAATACAGGCTGCGTCAAGAGTATTAGGCACGCTTAAAAATATAAATCATTTCAAAGTGTTTCAACATTAGAATGAAATCAAGTGATTAAAATATGAAAATATACATTTTTTATTAACGCTATAACTATCAATGTTTTATATACACTTGCTTTCAAATGGAAAATAGAACGGAAAAATAAATAAATAAATATAGGATGGAATATACACCAGTATTGTATATATGTATACAAGGCGTCCCACCTAAAGTGTTACAGAGCCGTTATTCTATAATTACTACTCATATTAAAAATTGTTAATATAGAAATTGCATTGTAAAATGAAAAGCATATTTTAGAAGAAACGATTTCTTTTTACATTGTATGTAGGAGATATGATCGTCATATTCCATTCTTTAAATGGTATCACATATTTGTTTTTAGATCATTTGATGGTGTTTCTTTAAATCGAATTTATCAACATTTAATGTATTTACCCGGTACGGGCGACGCCGCGGCGTCTAAGGTTTTAAGTTAGAGCATAAAAATTGCAATAATACATAGTTTTTATTTGTTCCACTCACAATGTTAAATATTTCCCCCAGCAATTATTCTGATACTTGTTCCTAATAGAATACAATATGGAAAAGTCAGTGGAAGAAAAAAGGACGATATTGAACGAAACAAGTAGCGATGTTCAAAATGTTAGTAAGACTGATGGATGAGAACGGAAAGATGACGAAGTGGTACGATCATCCAGGAAAAAGGAAAATAACGGGAAACAAAACGTTTCGTAGTCGTGCATAAATCCCGCGTTTCTGGTGCACGCGCACGTTGCTGACAGCTGTTTGTACAAGTCCCTGAAGAGAGGAAGAAATGTGAGCGGGTCAAAATAAAACAACGACGGCCGAATAGAACAAGCGAGGTAGGAACTGTCCCAGCAATCGTCCCGTCGTTTTTCGTTAAATGCTCGCCTAACGAATTCGTCGGCTCGTCCAGCTTTTGACGCGTTTGTTGTTCGCACGGCCAGCAAACAATTATCCCGAGTTCTTCGTGAAAACTGAGCAAAACGCGGCAAAAAACGAAAGGGGAAAAAAAGGGCAAGAACAAGAGAAAAGCAATAGCGGCCGAGGGTACGAGCCGGCCGCGGAGAGGGCGAGGATCGAAAAACAGAATGATTAATCGCAGCACGCGCTCGCCCTTTCCAGGTGTACAGCGTGAAATTCAACAATGCCGGAAAATAAAGAGCCCCCGGTTATGGGACGCGGAGATATTCTTCCTGGCGTTTATCCATTTTCCACGGGGAGACGGGTGAAATGACAATAAAAGCGGAGGAACGGATGTGACGGTGGAAACAGCGGTGAAGTCGGGGGGGTGTGGCGGGTGCAGGCTGCTGTCCACGCGGTGTGGTCAACGTGAGGTTAAAATATTGACGTCAAGAAGACGTTTAACTGAAATTTTTGGGGGAAAAAAACATTGTATCTTATACAGTATAGTATTGATTATTTTCATTACTTTTTTAATCGTTTGAATAAAAATGCTAATTGTTACATGCTATATGGTTGGTTGGAAAATTCGTAGCGAAATTGAATGATATTATAACTTCAGGGTAAAATCTTTGTATAATCGAACGTGATACTCTTTAGTTTTTGTTGGATTCTATAACGTAGATTATTTTTTGCTAAAAAGGTTGCTCGAATATCGTTAATCTTATATATACTCACGTAACTTTGAAGTAACGAATTAAATGTCAATTATAAATTCGAAACTTTCCTTCTTACCTTTTTTACTAGGTGACATTGTCACTTATACATATTATAATAAGTTAAGCTGTAGCATAATGGGACAAATGATGTCTATAATCGAGTAATAATTTAGAAGCATAAGTATGTGGAAAAATACCTCAGGATTTCTTTTGACACATGAAGGAAATTTGGATTGAAGCATCAGAACGCTATGCACCTTTAAATAAATATCAACACTATATTTTCATTAGTTTATATTATGTTTTTATCTTTTCAATAATAGAAAGTATTAACCCTTTGATTGGGGCATGCTGTGGCAAAAAGTAATGAAAAATTGTTTTCTTAAAATCAAAGAAACAAAAATTATAGTCACAGCTAAGTTAATTTTTATTTGAAATCTTACAATTAATTGAACGTATATACACGCCTTTCGTATATATTGATAGACTCGTGATGGACTCGTCTTTCGTAGTCAAAAGGTTAAATGTACAAAAGTCGAAAATTTGAAATTTCGGCACCCGAAATTTTTTACAATCAAATAATTACCAACAGAAATGATAAAATAAACCACGGATAGCGTTGACATTAAGCTAATAATGCTAGCTATCGAATTGAAAAGTTAAATTTGAAAATTAGTTGATTGTATTGTTAATAATTAGGATTTCAGCGTGTCTGACTATCCACGTCCGTTTTCACTGTGGCAGTCAACGTGTTAATATATTCTACATAAACAAAACTTTACAAATACCAACATTTTTCCTTCGTATCAACATGTGAAAATTTCTTTGAAAACAAATGAGAATAGTCAATAGATAAAAATAGTGAGGTGGTTAGCAGATATTGGATCATTTTTTGTGCAATAGCAGAATTTTTAACAATTCTTGCGATATAAAAACGAAAATTGCACATTTAAAAAATGTAGATACTTTTTTATACATAATATGCATGAAATTATTATTTTCTTACATTTCATGTATTATAAAAACTTTATATTATAATGGTTGTCGATGTTAATTGCATGTTTTATTGTTTAAAACGTGGTTCAAGTATGACCCAATATCGGCTCTGCGAGGGTTAATATCCATAGTTGAAAACTTTTAGGACAACCCAATATTAACCCTTGGACGTAATTTATATCGTTACATGAAAAAATGTAGCTAGTTTTTATTTTTTAAATATTTAAGGTTATCAAAAAGTTTTGGTTTAAAAGTTCAAAAAATTTGTGACTCCATTCTGGATCAAACCAGCCCAATTTCCATTTGATGGTTATTATTAATACGTGTAGTGCTGCACCTGATAATTATTTAAATTGCGATTGTTTTATTTTCCAATTAAAATGTTTTATTTAATGCTTTATGAAATTATTAATATTAATGCTATTTCAAATTTTCTTTAATTCTTTCTTTTTTCCTTAATTGTTTTTAATTATTCGATAACATTATCGCTGGCCATTATCGGTTGAATAACTATTGCACACTTTGTAAAATTTAAATCATTTATAATGCAATGTATAAATCACTAGCTACTACGTCAAATTAACATATTTTTCATTAATGTAAAAAATGTCCTACGGTAGGATACAATTTAAAAAGGTAAAATCAATTTTGAAAAGACAACTAAGAAATATAGTTGATTTGACAAAGCTGAAGGCGTTCACAGTACGATTCTAAATAAGTAATCAATTGATTACTTATAAAATACAATACAGCTGATTTTTATGAAATTATAACACTTTCTCAATACTTTTCCCAAATATATAACCGTTTGTAGGTATTATTCTTAATTATCGAATAACAATTTTATTTCCATATTACATGATTACTTATTTTAAATAACGAAATAAAAAATTAGTGTTATGTATTTTTGAATATTTATGAGAAAATTACAGTCATTTCTATTGTTTCATGAACAGTATAACACAAGCTTTCAAAAAATGTTTAAAAGTTTATTGCTAAAATTGGACAGTATTGTTTTGGTCCCCTTCTTGTATAACTTATATTGTAGGCGTATCATGAAAATTCACTTATAATAAGGCAATTTTTGGTTTAATTAGTTCGAGAAATACAAAATGGTGCAAGTTCTGTATCGTAGTTGTGTTTATGAATTTTATTCTTTTGGAAATAGGATATTTTAAAAAGATAAAAATCTATTTTCTCACTAATGGTAGAGAAAGAAAAATGGTATGAATTATTTATATGTCATGTAACAAGAACAAAAAGATCTTTTTTGACAATTGTTTAGTAATTTGTAAATGGAAACGTTAAAGCATTAAGATATTACTGATTCTACCAATACTATCAGAGCCAATGGTAGACTAACTAAATGTTAAGTTAATATAGTAAGTTGAGTTAATATAGTAAAAAAAAAATAACAAATAACAATACATCCGAAAACTTTTGTGACTCATTGATAAATCGAATACTTTCGTGATTTACTATACGGTGTTTTGTCTTACAACTACAGATATAACATCGAATATAACAACGACCATCAACACCGATGAGCGTGTTATACGAGCTTGTGAATGTGGAGCTCGGCTATTTGTCTTCATTCGGTTCCACGTAGCACCCAAGGGTGGCGACCCCTCATTATCACCTCGCCATATCCATCCTGATTAGACCTAAACATCCGGTAAACTCTTCAGCCACACCCCAGCTATCTTTCAACCGGATCTATTCACTGAATTAGAAACGAAAATTTTCGAGTTGCTCAGATTTAAGATTAAACTGCTACAAATTGCTTTTTTGTTTAATACAGTTAACTCCCCTATAACACGATTAATTTATTCCGTATTGTACTGAAACTGTGTTAAGTGAAACGTAAAAATAGGATGAAGCTTTTGACTTTTTCAGCAAAGTAACCAGAACTAATTTTGGTATTCTTAGTATTTCCTCTTTTTCTGGTGTTTTCGAATACTTTTCTGCGGGTTATTTTAAAACTTTTCAATGCGGTTGCTTTTAGTTCTGCATTTTACTTTTAGATTACTTTTATATGTAATTAAATCTACCATGTAATCTAGATGTACTCTAAAATTATAAGGTGATTCATAATTTATGAATGTAAGTATAAACAAAAATTTACTAGTTGACAAATAAAGCATAGCTATATTCAGATAAGCATTCTATTTATTTTTGTAGTATAAGTAATCGATGATTATAATTAAAGTTGATAATAGAAAATAATGAAATTAACAGCAGAAAAGCATATTAACCGGACTAATACACTTTTAAATTAGGGTTTGGATTTATCTACTATCGCTTAATAACCTGTCAAAAACCTACATTCAGTTTCTGTAAGTAATTTCTTTCTAATTTTTCTTTAAGGCGATTTATTTTCTCTGCAAGTAAGAACGACCTTAATCGAAACGTCGAAACTCGTTTAAAAGTCGGCGAATTGCTGAAGATTTTCTTTTAGTTTCTACGGGTTTCCTAAAATTAAAATTCAAAGTTCATTCGATATTGCTCTTAAACTGCTTAATATTTCATCTCACATGGAACAAATTGAACTGCATCAAAAACAAAGCAATTTTTTGTCAACTCATTCCAATTATAACTTTTAATGTTTTTTTAGATTTCCTAATTTAAATGGTTTTCTCAAACCATTACTTCCGGAATTGGTGAGTGTAAACAGGCTTTGCTTTATATCATTTAAAAAATTGGATAAATTCAATAGTTTACAGCTAAGTCTTTTATAACCATACGGAGGGTTGAAGTTGGAAAGATTTAATCACCTATTCCAACTACAAATTCCGTACTTGTGAACCAGACCAAGTCCATTTTCATTACTTTTCAGTAGAGTCGAGAATAATAGCAGTCGCACGTTTCTTAATCACATATTTAAAGCAATTCGTATGATTAAATCTTCTTTATTTAAAATACAATATTGATTTGGTTTCTTTAACACTGTGGTCTCCACCTTTTTTAGTTTGCAAGTATCTTTCATGATATTCAAATAACGTGCGACTCCTTCCTTTCATATTAAGCAAGAACAATTTGAAACTTATTGGTAACAGGTATTTCAGAACATAATTTTAACTTAATATTAGTTAAAAGTAACTTAATATTAGTTATTAGTGATTAGTCAGTGTTATTCCTTAATAATTCAAAAACGAAGCCGCATACGACATTTTTGCAAAAGAAATTATTGTTCAGAATCGTCACAGCTACTCTCAATTTCCCAATTATTCTAGTTACGGGGCACCCTATATAAAAAAATAGACTTTGATTGGAGTATTATTCTCTTAGCTAATAGATCTTGATTTTCCTTCAATTTCAAATTGTCAGTTTATTAGGAGCATGAAGAAGTTTTCGCAGTCACGTTTAGATGATGTTAACAACGATGCACAAACAAGACAGCCAAGCCAAAATATAAATTCTCGTTTAATCCTTTAATATATCAATTAGAGAAATTAGGAAAATTAATGAACGTATTTAGACCTGCTTTATACAATTCTTTTTTATTATAATCGTTATATTAATATTTAATACGACGAGTGAGTAACTCGTGAGTAATTAAAGCAACCAATGAGCAGGAATTTGTGAGGTCCGTGACATTATTGAAGATAACCAGTGAGTAACAGTGAACAAAATTATTTGAGAAACAAAGATAAGCCGAGAATAAGTATACAATTCATTATTTGGAATGAGTTTCGAAAGGTCTAAGAACGATATATTCCAGGCGGGAACAATTGCATTTACAATTCATATCAGTCATGTCCTATTATTTTTTATGAAATCAGAAGCAGGAAGTTATCAATTCTCTGGATCTCAAAATTGAGTTTACGTACTTTAAGGTGCTCTGAAGATAAATTAATTGATGTATCATTTTTAGAAAAATGCCGGTTCATATTTAATTCAACCTCGTAGTATCCATCATCTGACGGTTAGATACCAAATGACTCGTGGCAAAAAATGTGTTAAATTTTGACTTGGTTAACAAGCTTCACAATTTAAGATAGCTGATGTCGTCGTTTTCATTTGATTGTATAAAATAGAAAAGGTAGGACAGTATTCGAGGAACGGAAGTTCTTCGTTCCAAAAAGAACGAAGAAACTCTAACAGTCACGATAACGAACGCGGGACGTTTCAGAATGTTCTTCAACTTGCATATAAATTTTGAATCACTTGAAATTTAAGCAATTACACGATACCATCCATCAAGCGCACAATCTACTTATTTTTCCATGTGAGTAGTCGTTCCCTCGTAGGAACACTTTTCCAGTTTACACGAGACCACACCACTTAAAGTTCTTTAGAGATTGATAGGGCAGAAGGGAACGGAATATCATTCGACTTTTTTTTCGATCCTTACCATCGTTTTCCAATTATGGTAGACCGTGTCCAATTAAAGAGACGCTCGCGGCTTTTCCGATATACCGGCTGCAAACGTAATACGTTCCAGCGAGGCTAGGGGACTGGCCTCGTTGTGGCATACCTTGCAAGAAAGTTCTAACAATATCGCTACCGTACCAGAACTTCGACGCTGCGAAGAAGAGAGAGGCTGAATTCGCTGAGGAGTTCCCTTCTGAGTTCCCTAGGACTCAAATACTCCGTAATCCGTTTGGAGTTCGAGAATTTTCGTCGAATACTTGACGTCAGATGGATTGCGATAAATTCTTAACCGCTACAATCGGACGTATAACTGTTCTACTTTTGGAAATGTCTCGAGGAGATTTCCGTTTAGTTTGTTGGCTGATTGAGAATGATAGAAGACGGCCCATAGTGCGACAGATTGGCAGTGTAATTGGACAAAATTTAGCGCAATTAACACGTTAGCTGCCACGGGGGTCACCGGTGATCGGCACCCGAAATTTTTTACAATCAAATAATTAACAAAAGAAATGACGAAATAAACCACGGATAGCGTTATCATTAAGCTAATAATGCTAGCTATCGATTTGAAAGGTTAAATTTGAAAATTAGTTGATTACATTCTTAATAATTAGGATTTCAACGTGTCTGACTACACACGTCCGTTTTCACTGTGGCAGTCAACGTGTTAACTGCCGAACATAGATAATGTGAGAAACAATGTTTCAGATATAAATTGTTGGAGCCAGAGGGGGACATCTGATAGGATAGGGCTTGACCTCCGAATGACCCCTAAGGGTCATTTTGTTTCATAACATGACAGTACGTTCAGACGTAGAATTATCCGTTCTTTTCATTTCTGAAGTCAAAAATAGGGGTTGCTATTAAAAAAAATTAAGTTGACCTTAATCGACCCCTAAAATTGACCCCGAGATCAAGGTCAAGGTCACCATCAGATGTCCCCCTCTGACCCCAACAACTTTTGTCTAGAACTTCTTTTTATTACATCCTCTCCAAAACAGATAATCCAGGGGAAACTTTAAAATGGGACATCGTGTATATGTAAATCATCGTAGCTTTCAAGCTGCTTTCAATATTGGATTGTAGTTTCTTCTATTATAATCAGAGAACAGTTATTCATTCTGATTATATCTCAATACTTAAATTTGATACAGTGAACTTTAAGGCTGTCTTAAAAGTCGAAGTATACGTAGCGTATATAAATTTGTGTATTGGTACAGGTTTTATCGGAAACTTTTTATTTTATTTCACGCTGTGTGTTATTATTATTATTTTTTTTTTTTCGCTAATGAAATTCATGGCATTCCTTGAATCCTTGTTTTATAATACATGAAATTCTTTTATGGAAAAATTGGTTCGTCCAATTTTATTCGAAATATCGCTGGATAGATATGGACGTTTCAAAGTATTAACCTGATTCGGTTTAGTATATACATATGTATTTATTACGAATTCCCATGTACTTTCTTTATTTGAAATTTCTTTAGAAAATTGGATCGCCCCAAAAATAAGGAACAGTTTAAAGAAATATATAAGAAACACTTTTTCGTTAAATTATGGAAACTTTACGTGTATATGTATATACATATACATATCGTACTCGTAAGATCCAACTGTTGTGTAAAACATCAATGATCAATATAGCGTTTTCAATTTATTAACCGGATCTTTTATCTTTTCATCTTTCACGAGCACAATGGGATGGAACTAAAATACTGCGAACTATCAACACCTCCGCGGGTCTTTTATTTTGTTTTGAAAATCTATTAGCGAAGTGAACGCGATATCCTATTTCAGAAGAATTTACTATAAATCACGTTAGATTACAATCGGATATACGTCGTTTATTGAAATTTTCACCAAGCCATTGATTTTTATAGCTATGCACTTGCATAGTTATCGTTTATTATTTTTTTCTTTTTCCCCGAACCGACGACGCGGTTCTAAATCTCGATTTTTAATTTCGAAAATTCATAAAATTTCCAGAGAACGTTATGTAGCTATTTGTACCTTTACACGTTTCAGATCATTTTATAACAGTGTAAAAAGGTTTTTAAATTCATTTTATAAGAACTTGTTGGATTTCTGCGAAAACCCCTTTTGATTATAATTTGAATGTTTCGTTGTTCGGTTTTTTTTTCTAGACCCGTAGGCTAATGATGACCGGACTGGCAGCCCCTGTCCCAAGTTTTATGACTGGGGTTGCTGGTCATACCTGACACCGGAAAAATTCGCTTTTCGTCGCACAGAGAAATAACGTCGGGGAATTCCCAAAAAGAGGGAATAACGGTGTAACACTGTGCAGTCGAGTCAGTCGTTGTTGTTACCCGAACGCTTTCGGATCAACGCAGAGGAGTTGACCGCGTCACTCCAAACATTTTGTCTAATTTAAACTTTCTGTTACGCATTTTTAATCTGCTTCTTTTCTTAAATAAAATTACACGAGGAAGACATCAGAAACCTGCGTGATTCCTTTCTGTAAACATTCAACAGAACTATCCAAATAGATACTATAAATTTATACATTGTTTGACAGCCTTTAAGCTTCTAGAAACAAAGCAAGAACTGTTGTCATTTTTAGAAATTAAGGTTTCTTCGCCTCACGCACCACTGTGCGCCGTTGCGATTCGACAGTGAGGTAACGTACGTTGATTTGACTCACGATTTCTTGCAATTTGATCTTCCATCAAAAAGAAAATAACCTTGTTGGGGCTCGATAACTTCGTCTGAACGTACATCATCATTCTTCCGTAATACGCTGCATTTTGAATTTTGTAAATATCATTCTTAGTTCGGTTTTTATGAGCTTTCTCCCCGAACCTTAGCAAACGTGTCAATTTCGCCCGGTATTCTTCGCATAGGTACGATATTTTCGCTCGGCACTAAAAGTGTTAAGGGTGAAAATTGGAATTGCTATTCTCCAAATTGAACTGCACGGAGATGCGCCAATTGTCCATTCAGTCGACTTACCTGCTTTCCCAGTTGTAGGAAAATTGGAGTTAATTTCGAAACGGGAGCAAGTTTGAAATACAAAGACGAAACTATCGCCACGTGGTTAAGGGTTGCAAGATGAGAAACCAAGGTTCGTGGTCATCGGCTAACCAGCGTATAAACTTCTCGCAAATAATACATCACGTTTCTGTAGTTACAGCCATGAAGTTCCATGGAAGGAGCAGAATTCTCCATCGCTTTCACGAAACGTACTTGAGTTAAATCACGCTGAATCAATTCTATTTGTAGTTATACCTAGAAAGCGGCCATTCGGTTCCAAGATTTGTCGGGAGTTTCCAGCTGTCGCATTATGCAATCATGCTTGTCTTTGTTCGGAGAACTATAACCGTTACGGTTGGTCGCTAGATAACGATAACCAATTTCCAAACTGATAGGTTAAGGAATTCAAGGGAGCACCAAAATAGTTTTATATTAACTTAACCCCTTCCCGTGCTTTGACGAGTTTGACTCGTGACGTACTTTGCAGCTGAAATGTTACAAATCTGACTCGTACTGTCAGTACAGTTGACTTCTAAGTATAATTCCAACTATAATTAAGATAATATATTATTGTTAAAGGTAAATTGCATGTAACATTTCAATTTTCTTGCTCTGTTTTAATACTGTAGCAAGAAATATTTATCCGTGTCCGACGCACCTACCGAAATAATGGCACGGCAAGGGGTTAAGAAACCTCTTATTAACACGTTGGCTGCCACGGGGGTCACCGGTGACCGGCACCCGAAATTTTTTACAATCAAATAATTACCAACAGAAATGATAAAATAAACCACGGATAGCGTTAACATTAAGCTAATAATGCTAGCTATCGAATTGAAAAGTTAAATTTGAAAATTAATGAACTGTGTTCGTTTTAGCGTATTAACACGTTGACTGCCACAGTGAAAACGGACGTGGGTAGTCAGACACGCTGAAATCCTAATTATTAACAATACAATCGACTAATTTTTAAATTTTTCTTTTCAATTCGATAGCTAGCATTATTAGCTCATTGTTAACGCTATCCGTGGTTTATTTTATCATTTCTGTTGGTAATTATTTGATTATAAAAAATTTCGGGTGCCGGTCACCGGTGACCACCGTGGCAGCCAACGTGTTAATAGGGTGAATAATACAGCTCATATATGTATTCAAAGTGACCACTACAATCTATTCGCAATAATTTCTTGTTATTTTGATACAAGTTATATACAAAACTTTCAACTATTATTCATGGGACTATAATTTAAATTTTGCTAATTGTAAGTGATATTGAGGGCGTTCGCGTTATAGATTACTCTGTTCGGTCAAACCCTTCGTCAAACCCTTTTCAAATATTTTTTATTGCTTCTATTTATAATGTGATTTATTAGAATATTTCGGATCCTTATATGAACGCGTAATTAATAACTTTGATAACTAGACTACCCTGCTTCTGTTCTCAGTGAAGTTACAAAAAAGAAGTTTGTGAAATTAGGTGTAAAACTCATATTTCTATATTATTTATAATAAATAAAAAAATCATATGGAAATTTGTTTGCACTAGTACTTCTATTAACACGTTTTCTTATTTTAATAGGGACTGATAGTATTAATATGTCAAAACGATTACGGAGCCAAATTATTGCCGATACAGGGTATAACTTACGATTTAAACTTAATTAAAAATGTGCTTCGATTCTCATTTTCTTAATTTTATACCATTTTGTTTTTTAGATATTATTTTTCTAATATATAGAAATCTTTCATTCGAAGATTTGAATGTTTAATTTTAATCGAAGCACCTTTCTACACATTTTGTACATCTGTGTTACTACGGACCCAGCCGCCGTCGGTTAATCATGCGAATTACCACTATAGTACAATAATTCTGTGCCAATTTAAAGAAAAAAGGATTTTAGCCGTAATTTTTAATAATTACACTTCTATTTATTCTAAATAATCAGACTCTTGATCTATTCTCGTAATTCGCGAACAAAATCCCTTCAGAAAGTTATCTCATGGGAAACATCCCCTGCGTCTTTTATATGCAATTTTCTAGAAAAATTTTAATAGGATTTTTTTTTGCAATGTCGCCGTTTAATCTCGCGCTAGCTCGTCCGTCGTTCTCGGGAACATTCATCACTTCCAACCAGGAGGATGATGTACACCATTATTAAATACGGACGGTTCAGGTGATGGAGTTTTTTCAACGGTCCACTAACGTCGTTCCGCCGGATTGCCTGACGTCATTAGCCGTTTTTCGCCTCTCGCCTCCGGAAACTCATTTCGCCTCTTGCCCTCGGACCGTTGATTTTCACGTTTACGAACGGGCCTGGCTATCTCTTTCGATGGAAATCCATGATGCATCCAGCGTTCCTCGCCAAAAATGGCCAAGTACAAAACAAACGGGACCGAGATCAATTCAGAGATCGATTTCGTTTCAGACAGGCTATCCCTCGTTCTAGCCGCCACCGATAGATAGATATTCACTGTTGCCGGTGAAATCGCATTGCGAACGTACCATATAAACGGCCAAAAGCGCAAATAAATTCTAGGGATCGGTAAGAACTCGATTTCGAGGAGCGTTTAGATCGAAGGTAAATTTAGGTAGACGATAATCTGGCCAGCGTGATTTAAATTTTCACTACAGATATAAGACCGTGTACTATAAAAGGTGTAATTTAATTAGTGGGCAGAGGCTTCATATTAATTGTTATTTATTGTCTCGAAGCATCCACGAGTACCATTAGATTATTTCAGCAATGTGTAGTAATTTTTATTTAATCCTCTGTTTGCAAAGGACGTATATACATATATGTTACGATAAGTCAATTAACATGTACGAAAGGCGTGTGTGTGTGTGTGTGTGAATTTTACTGCTTTACTGAACTAATTATATAGTAATATTGAGCATATTGTCACGCGTCAAATGACATCCAATTAAATAACTAAATATCGGGTATTGTTCCAAAGTTTTCTTTCCTACTTTTAGTAATACAATATTTTAATATTGATGCTGATGGTTTCCTTCTAGATTGCGCCACAGTAGAAGGGTTAACCTAGTTGTCGGTCAATTAAACTTTTATACTGAAAATTATCAGACGGAGTCCGATACATCTCAGAAATTCGGCTTTATACAAGTATTTATTTAATTTCTCATTAATTTCTGGATAATTGTGATCAGGAAACACATTTATGTATGTACACGAATAAAATGAGTTGTGGCCCCAGTTGCATTTCAACATTCTCGCGCTTTACAATTTTTGTAACGAAATTTTTCTTTAAATTAACATCGTCGTTTGAATTTTATGAAATTAAGGGATTATGAAGGTTAAAAAGTTATGTCATTCGGAAATTGTGAAATTTGAAAGTTACGAGGTTCATAAATCGTAAAAATTGAAATATGTATATGGAGATTAAAAGTTGTGATACCGTGAAATTAAAAAATCGTGAAGTTTTCATATCGTAAAGAAAATGTTACAGTTGTGACGTTTGCAAATTTTCATTTCCAGAACTTGTAAAGACCAGAAGTCACAATATTAAATATAAAATTTATAATCGACAAGATTCGAAAATTTGTAACATCATAATATAAGTAGATTGAGTTAATAATCGTGTGATCAAATATACACATATCCAAATTTCAAATTACGAAGCTGTGTCACTCTGAGGTGCCTACTAAAAAGGCCCTCGTATGTGCGTTTGAAAACCAGTCCGCAAAAAAACATGTAGTAATCTCTAGGAAAAAGAAAACTGGTTATCACGTGGGTCAGATTAAGTTATTCGACCTCGTTAGCCTACCTAATCGTTTCCACGAGGTGTTGCTACTGCAAACGCGCGTTAAAGTACACACACGCGCCCTGGCATACACTCACATGACATCCTGATAAACTTCGTTGCGAACTCGTATCATAGAACTCGTACACATAGAAAGCTGAAGGGTAGATGTTAATAAACCAGATGTATACCAGTGACGCAATTCCCACTGTATTACCTTCTCTAGAGTTACTCAATTAACTGTTGGATACCTAACATCATCATTAACAGTTTCAGTTAACAGTAAGGTAACCGCACATAATGCGAATTGCACGGACTTGAAAGGTTGCCAAAAGTATTGAAATAATTTTTTTTTCAGGAACCCAACATCGAAGCTTATCGAAATGAATTACAGGGTGTCCCAGTTTTTTCCCGCCAAATTTTACCAACACATTCTACAAGCCAAAATATGATGAAAATGTCATATAAACATAGGCTCTTAAATGCTTCATTAAAAAGTCATAAATAAATTATATTGTGGATCTTGACATTTATAATTAGTAATGCAATAGATTCTATTTTCCGTAGATGTCAGTTTTGCATTCAGAATAACAACCTGTATGATATCAATGAACGACACCAGGTAATTATCATTTCATATTTGTGTTTATCACTTTTTAATGAAGCATTTTTGACTATTATCGTTTAATATAATAAATGTATGTTTATTTAAGGTTGCAGTTATAAATCGGACATTTCATATGTTACAACCTAATACATACATGATTTTTATTTTTATTATTTTTTGTTTTTATTTTTCTCAAGCAAATAAATGAATAACATAGCTCGTGTGAGTAGGCGGTCATATATAGTTAGAATTTAAATTAAACTAAAAAGCTAGATACATGGATTACAATTTGTTATAAACGAAAAGATGCAGAGACAAGCTTTAATATTCGGCTTTGCGATAAACATTTTTATGTTTAGTGGGAGAATATAGGAAAGTTTTTTTAAGGATTCAATTAGTTTAGCTCTATGTGGTTCGTACAGGCGGTATTTCCATATTACGTGAATTAAGTTTCCGCTATCACCGTCACATAGTGAAACATGTAAATGCTGATATGTTTTGTAGTTGTAATAGAAAAAGTAAAAACCGCAAAAATTGATTATGTGAAAAATATGCCTAATATGGAAAACGAATATTTGCTTGAATAAAAAGGACGAAGGAATAAAATATTCTTAATTTTTTTATTATGTTAGTATTCTTCAGTTTATCGTATGAACAATGTACCTGTGGCGCTATATTTTTCATACTTTTGAAGAGTACAGCGAACCCAGTGTACGCATTATTTTTCCATTATCATTTTTACAATTTCCTATTGTTACTGTTAGTTTTATTATTGTAAATTCAGTTATTAAAGAAATGAAACAGTATTTATTCATAACAGTTATCGTTATCTCTATTTATTCCTTTTTTCAAAGATAATCTGATTGCTTTTTACTTTTTAATATAAAATCATTTTTAAAAGAAAAATCATTCTTTTTTCTATAGAAAAAAAATGGAATAAAATTGTGATACTGCAGAAACATAAAATGATACTGCGATTACGCATGTAACCGTGTTATAAAGTAGCATATCTTAATAGAATCTTTCAAATACTTGCTTATTAGCAGCCTCTAATTGGGGATAAAAAGGCGAAAATTTACTAACGCCATAGATTCCACTAAACACAGAGTTAAGTAAAATATTCAGGGTGTTTCTGTAAACGTGGTACAACCGGCAGGGTGAGGGTGGGATTTGTCACATAAAACTGAGTCGAAAATATGGAATTATGTTTTCTCGTATTGGACTTCATTTCCGAGAAAATTAAGTTTGAAGACTCGTTAAGTAGGCATGCATGTAGACGAAATCTGCTTCGTTCGTCCGACCTGACTCGTAACTATCACTGTTGCTTACATTTGTAAACAGTTTAAAGTACGATATTTCAATGAATAGTAAGTCCCAAGGTTCAGTAACTATTTATACTTAAATGTCAAGATTTGTTATTCTTCTTTTATTGCGTTTATAACATTTGATCTCCGCCCATACATCACATTATGCGTCATCCATACATCCAATATTATACATGTAACGATTCAACACAATTCTGCACAATACATACCACATATTGTTAACTATCATAAATACGACATCATTGCGTTTACAAGACCCTTGACTACCTCGAAATGGTCGCAAACGGTGGATTATGTGGTGCTCAACACGAAGCCATTGAAAAAAATACTGAAAGCATCGTGTCGAGCTAGCATCTACGTGCCGCTCATACATGAAACGACCCTGCAACTCGATCGTAAACGAAACGAAGCCAGAATTCTGAAAGAGTCAAAGGATGCCACTTGTATGGGCCAACAGGAAGAGCCCCGAAGGAGACGATCTCCGGTTCGCTACTCTGTTACGAGAGCATCCGATTTCGCGAAACTGTCTCTTGGGCCAACTAAACATAGAGTCAGTGCTTCAGTAGAACTAGTAAGATCTCACCGAAGATTCAAAGATTGAGTGAAGAGTTTGCGTTTTTATCTTATGTGTTTTTAGTTTGTTTTTACAATCGACTCTTTCCACCTTTATTGTATATCATCTTTTTGGTTGACATCTAATTGTTAAATTAACGTATGCAAATAACATTCATATGGCTTTATCATTAGAATAATATGCTATATAGCATGCAACTTTGAAGAACTCCAAAACTACCAAAAATAGCGAATATATTTTTTTGTGAAATGTAAGAAGTGAAATCATTCTTTAAAAAGTGATATAGATGCAATTATTTCATAAATTGCAAAAAAATAAATGAACATATACCTTGGAATGCAAACAATTTTTGTACAGTTTTTCAATGCTAAATAAGTTTAGATTTTTACACGAAGTAACTTAGATAACTATATTTTTAACTAATTTGAGATATTCCAGAAATGAAATAATAAAGTTATCTAAAGTATCATTAATTCTGTTTAAAAGGTAATAATCTTGATTTCGTGGGTCAAATTTTCTTTAACCTCCCCTGAGTACCACTCCCCTCCTGAACAGGCGGAAGGGGAACAGGGTTCATGGACGAGGCTAGGTTCTGGGCCAGGAGTAAAAATCATCCGTGAATTTGTGCACGCAGAGAGCCATTCGACTCTTCCACCATACCCCGTCCATCACAAACATAAAACTCCACTTGTTTTAATTTCATTTAAATTTAATAAATTCAACCAGTGGAACTACATGAACATACCAATTCATACTTTTAATTTCAAATATTTCAATGTAATAATAGAGGAAGGTAGCTACCCAGTAATATACATATAAAATTTAATATGAAAAGAATTATACAGCAGAAAATCTTATTCCAATAATAAAAGAAAGTATTACGAATTTACGGTACAATCCAATATATCATATTTTCTTCTTCTTGTTTATAAAAAATCGGTATCACATTATTAATGGGTACAATCATATTAAAAAAAAAAAAAAAAAAATTAACATACATGTCGAATTGAGTAACCTCCTCCTTTTCGAAGTCGGTTAATAAACGAATGGTAGAAGTCATCGATCCCCTTTGCAGTTGCGACCCACTGGGTTATACAACAGATATCATACGGCGAAGCACGAAAGCCAACAGAAGCATGAGAAAGCAACGAAAGAAAGAATGAACTGAAACGATGCTACTATATTACGCTTTGTTTTTTGCAGAGAAACAGATAATAAGCGAGAAGTACGTTGATACGGCATCGAGAAAAATGCAGGGAATATTTCATATGGGAAATCATGTTGCGATACCTTCGAACAGATGCGAGGAAAGGGAACGATGATTGGAGTGCAGCAGCGCAAACGGTGATTGCCAACGTCAAAGGAAATCGAGGAGTGGCATCGGCATAGGATCGGTGGAGATATTCGGGATTTCATATTCTATTTATACTGTACCCTGTAGTTACCTGAGGCTGTCGTATGCCATGTTGCTGCTAGTGGTGGTTTTTAACCCTCGATGACGTACAGACATTGTCAAAGAGCCGTTTCTTTGATCGGGAACACAGTTTGTTCAGTGATTAGACGCGCCTTTGTTTCGTCCCTAATTTGCATTGTCTTTGAAACAGACATTCAACTCGACCTTAACGGAATTTGTCACGCTACGATCCTACGTGTCGAGTGAATGATTTATAATGGACATTTGCTTTTGTATTTTATGAATTTTTAATATATCGATAACCTACGTCTACAGTATAAAATATGTATAACTTCTGTTTGCTGTTAGTTAAATATAACCTATTATTTGGTAATTTTCTATGTACTATATTGAATAGGAGTACTCGATGATTTGTCAAACTAAAAATGGAGCCACATAGCCCAGTTTCACGTATAAATATTATCTAAGTATTTTTTTACATGACATTTTTTGGTGTACAAATTGAATATATGAAGAATAAATTGCAATATATTGATACAAAATTTCGTATTCGTCGGATAACGATTTTTGGTCGTTCCTTCTGAAATAAGAGGCTTATCGCCTTGTAGTTTTAACCCTCAGGCGGTCGTTAATCGTTTTCTACGGTACACCGGTGTTAGGATGTTCGAAGAAAATGTTAATTTCACAGTATCTACTTCATTTATCAGGCGCTGTAGAAACTAGTGATCAAACTAAGTTTCGTTTTGTTCTACGAAACTCATTTTTAATCAAGTTATTTAGTTTTCAATTGTAAATATTATTCATGAAATAATTTTCAATTTCTCATCTTCTGTATAGACTAACAAAATTTTTCACTTTTCGTATAATTTCAATATATTTTTAGACATTTCTGGACCTCAGAACTTTCGCAAAATGACATTAAAAATGTACAAAAATATGAATATGTGAAAAAACTAATTTCTCACATACGTTAATGTCTCAATCCTTATTTTCATCATTTCATTATTAATTATTATCACTTAATTTAAAAATATTATTTATTTAATGTAGAAAGTTTCCCTTTTGAATACAAATCTAACAGATAATTCAGTGAATCAATTATAACTCAACTGTGAAGGATATTTCTATTCTAGCTATAAGTTGTAAATATTTAAACAAAGTTTCACTCCTAATTAACACAAAATGTTTTAATTCAGTGATCACTGACGTGACGCCAGAACATCTAAAAACTACTTTCAAAATTATCCATGTGTCTCACATGTCATACATCGTAATGATCGATCGCAGCTCACAAAGGAATCATTGTAGCCACACATAGAATCAATCAACATCGTTGTTTGACTTACATCAACGCTCGAGAGCTTCAATTAATCAATTCATCTGTTCTATACGATTGATTTTGAACAGTTGACAGCTTCTGTCGGACGGGCTGACAATGAGACAGGATAAATTTTAGCAAATGTAAAATACTAGCCTTTTCAAATTCATACAAATTATAGATTTTGCAGAATTGTGAAATGTGATATATTTATTCTGCTGTCATTAACACATCGAGTTTTATGGGGTATTTTCTTGATTCAAGCACATAAAAAAATAATATCATGGTTATCATTTTCTGTTGCTTATAAACAAATATAATATTTTTATAGTAGCATTTATATTTCAAAGAACAACCGTCTTTTCCTCTTAGGTATTGATTAATAATATCATTTTTTTTAAATGGTTGCTGAAAAAATATAGTTTAATGAGCCCTTCTTTTTTAAGTGGTATAAGTCTACTTTTGAAAAAAAAAAATGAGTTAACGGTAGTTTTAATAAGATATAGAAATCCTCTTTCTATATTTATAAAAAAGAACGGACTTACACCACTTTCAAAAATAACGGCTCATATTTAGATAAAAATTAGCTGAAAAGTTAGAAATTCTATAGTATATTGATAAAGAAATACTATAATGGTTAAAGCGAGACCCAGCTTAAAAAAGGATACATAAATATTACTAAAAGTACATTAACAGTTCTATATGATAAATGGATTCAATAGAATAAAAAATTAATCTTTATTTTATCTAATAATTTACATTGTCGTATAACGTGTTAATTACAATAATTACTGATTTATTAAATGGATTCATTCAAAATATTAACTACAGTTTAATTAACCCTTTGCACTCGAAGCATTTTTAGACGTAATCGGGTCTAATCTAATTGTCCAGCTACGTTTGCAGAAACCAAACGCACTATGTCGGAAGAAAAGTGTTAGAAATATTTGAGAATCTGTTGATTTTTATTCCCTTCTGTAATTTTCTATATTTTGATACGGGTGAAACTGAAATTTGGCGCCTCAGAGGCACCACTCGAGTGCAATTAATCTGTCAGTACAGTATGCTTAAGACAATTTTTTTCCAATTAGTCAGAAACTATATTTGTTCTTTTCAGTCATTTTTGATTGCGCATTACAAAAAGAGAAGTATTTTTGTCTTGTTCAGATGCTAATTCGTTTAATATTAAACAAATAGATATATAGTACATAATAATACTTGTCTAGAACTTTAAACACATAATATAACTGAGTGCTTTTATTTCCATCGTGTTGCATTACCGCTTGCTTCGTCCGTGGATTAATTAATTACATCGCAGTTTCGTTGAACAGGGTCGGGATCGATAATCATTCGTTTAAACCAATGTTGTTTAAGCCGATGTTGGCTTAATTCAAGCTCTATTCTAATGAAGATCTTGTTGATGTTTACGATGTATCTACAGAATACGTCCGTCAGTGTAATATCGTTAACGAACACTTGAATAAAGAAAATCGTTAAACAACTAAGGGATGTAATTTATTCGTCGATCGTGACAAGAATCGATAAAAAAAATTGGTAACTTAACGTTTAAAAAAATCAAAACCTGAGCGTTTCACGCGTTCAGCTTGAAATGGATTGTAGCTGAAGGATTTAAAGTATTTAAAAACTCGGTTTTACTACTCGTCGTATATTCAAAAAACTACAGAGAGACAGTTTCTGTTAAACTAACTTGTAATAGTCGTTGGTGAAATGAATTTAGCTGGTTTCGGGAATCGAAGCACGATCGCAAGGATCTGTTATTAACAGCCTTCATCCCCATATCTCCATATTGCATTTAAGGATTTAACGCGAACAACGATCTGTCCGCGACCGCGTTTTACAGTTTCAAAAACGCTCCCATAATACCGGCATTCAAGAGTCGCTCTATCCGGTAGTTCAGGTTGTATGCGAATCGCGTAAGCCCGGTTATCCGACAAACCCATTTCGAGAATGAAGGTACTCATATCGGCGAACGTCATTTCCTGTGTGCGACAGGATCAGCCTCAGGTAACGAATGAACCTGTACGTTGCAAGATAACGTTGTGTTAAAGTATTACTACGAACGGTCCCCGTTGATGTTGCTTTCCCAGTTGGTATATAAATTCTAATTGAACCCGCTGCAATCTGAATTCTTTTGACTTTTACACTTTTTGCAACGAAAACAAGATTATAGTTGACCGATTTCGAAAAGAAGGTGTCTCAATTTGAAGAGTAATTATGTCTATAGCTGTACGCAGCAAGTATCAACGGCAATATTTATAAAGTTGAGATATTAGCATTTCAAATAATTGCTAACAAGGAAGTTACTACCGTTTCAAATTTCCTTTTTAATATAAAAAGAGAAAATCAAAGTTAATGTTATTTGTGATTTTTGCAAATTAGATTTTACTAATTATATTTTATTATATGAACAGATTTTAGAACTGGTATTGTAAAATTAGAAAAACGAAAAGCTATGCCATCTGATCAGAGAAATGAAACGAAAATTATTTCACGGAGCAGGTCATATTTACGAAAGCTATAACTGGATATGAAAACATACACTGATTACGGATGTGCACTCGGAAAATTGTAGCAACTG
Organism: Stelis phaeoptera; assembly: GCA_943735885.1. Lineage (NCBI taxonomy): Eukaryota > Metazoa > Arthropoda > Insecta > Hymenoptera > Megachilidae > Stelis > Stelis phaeoptera. The sequence continues at coordinate 2,127,694 of OX030939.1, read as the reverse complement.
AAAGTACTAGTAAGGAATATGTAATTTTACTCTACAGAAGCATTGTTACGAAGCGGTATTAATTTTAAGTTCCTTGTAGCTTAAGCTTATTTCTATTATGGGCAACTGTTGTAAGATGGCGTAAAACGACTACTGAAACTACTAAGACGTTGTGTTTAACCCTTTCCGCCTAAGAAGAATCATTATAATTTCACGTAGGCAGATCGTTTTATCAAACATGCTTCCACTGGAAACTTTTTAACATCTGGAAAAGGAAAATTCTCAGGCAAACAGGCCGTTTGTTTCATTTAATAAATTCCTATACAGGTATTATGCTTGTAGAAAGTCTTTGTCTATGCAATTTAAACATTGTAGAGTAAAATAAATAAAAACTAAAAATTTCTCTATTGCATAAAAGCTACTGGAAATTGAATATTTGCTGATGCACAATACAAAACTGTATGTTAGTTGATTCATAATTTATTAACCGACTTCGAAAAGGAGGAGGTTACTCAATTCGACATGTATGTTAATTTTTTTTTTTTTATGTATGTTCGCCGATTACGCCGAGATGGATGGACTAATCGGAACCAAACCTTTTGCATCTTGTAGGGTATGACACCCAGTTGGTCCCGCAACAAATACATTATGCATTTTTTCATCTTTTTCCACCTTTATCGCAAAAAACGTGGTATTTCACGTTTACTCGGCCTGATATCGATGAAACGTAGTATTACATTTTGCGGCCGGGGATGTTTCCACGATGATCCCATTTGCAACATTCCCTTCACTTCCATGCCCTTCTCTGCACTTCCGTTCACTGCCCTTCCCTTCATATCCATTTGTTCTTAACTACTATTCCCATTGCAAATAATTCCTATTCTTTGATGCTACTCTGGAAGGAATGCTCTGATCGCCACTAAAAAATGTGAAATAAAAAAACTTGGAAAAAAATACAACCGACTTCGGAATGCCCTAAAAAGAACGAAATGATTTTAATTTATATTTCGGAGACGGCGCAAAATTAACAATTTTCTACATTGGAAATTGTCAAAATTCTTTAATCCTTTTACATATTTTTTCACATTAGCAACATCTTTCATTAACACAATTTTTAATTTTGCGCCGTCTCCGAAATATAAATTAAAATTATTTCGTTCTTTTTGGTGCATTCCGAAGTCGGTTGTATATTTTTTTTTTTTTTCAAAAATTTCTTTTGTGTAAACGAAAGAATCGTTAATAATGCGTGTGATAGATTTTTATGATAATATTCTATTGTTAGAAGCAATTGAAAGTCAGAAACTATGTTAAACTGCATAAGAAACGCGTATTAAAATTACTAAAAGTTCAAAGGGCTGCCAACAAAGTCCTGTTTCGAATTTCGGTATAAAGTTAGATTCGTAAGAAAGTAGAAATCTTCCACTTTAATTCGCTTTTTGATTTACATCGATATCTTTATCCGTTCCTGAGATATCGTCGTGTGAAGACAAACGTAATTTTTGTAGAAATTCGCTGCCGCCGCACGCTTGGACCCAGACAGTGAGTGTCTAGCGTAGCGGTCACGTGGTCATTGTTTACGTTTAACCCTTTACTATTCCTAGTAATGCGTACTACGCATTTCCTAGAAAAAAATCTAGGTCGCGTCGCGCCCATTCAACATTACCCTCATACGCGCCGGCCGCTATACAAACTTTGAAGCCCTATATCTCAGGAACTAATTGAGATATCGCGTTGCAACAAATTGCGTTATTATGTACGCACTTTCCTCTATCTTCTAAGCTACCTACTGCCTAAAATTTAGGCATGTTTTTTTATATTTATTGCCAGGAATTTCGCCGCCGTTGAATGTTTCGCGTTGACCTGTGGGATCCTTAATGCGTCAAGTGTTCCCAGTTAATTTAGATTTAAATAACATTAGTTGATAGGAAAAGTAATATACAAACTTGAAGATTATATTTTTCGGTTCGGTAACGTGGTGACATCTGCTGGTGGAAGTTGAATATCCATAAAACTGCTGTGCTGTGAATTTTTCAAAATTACGAAAAGATTAAATGCTTGAAATATCATCGACCAGTTGAATTTTAATATATTTCGGTATATTTCTGTATATACTAATACATGTGACACGAAGGATTCGGTAATATGTTAAACCGACATTGATTCCCGTCGAGTATTTCTTCTCCCCACGAACGAGACGTCGATACTTAATATTTACAAAAATACAAAAGCTTACAAAACATCGACTACTATACAACAAACTCTCGTCTAAATCGTTTTCACTCTCCTCCCTTTCTCTACATATCGAAAACAAATTTTTGGAAAAATAATACAACCGACTTCGGAATGCACTAACAAGGACGAAATAATTTTAATTTATATTTCGGAGACGGCGCAAAATTAAAAGTTGTGTAAATGAAAGATGTCGCTAACGTGAAAGTATGTAAAAGGATTAAAGAATTTTGACAATTTCCAATGTAGAAAATTGTTAATTTTGCGCCGTCTCCGAAATATAAATTAAAATTATTTTGACAAAAAAATTAGGTAATTTATGTTCATGGTATTAATGGAATGTTTATGCCTTCATTTTCACTAAATTTAAAGCTTGTTTAATAAATAGAGAATATAATCATATGAACCAGATATTTTGCCAGATTCTTCACTACTTACACTAACTCAATAATAATTATTTGAATTGGATACATCGTGATTCTGCAGTAAATAAAAATCGGCAGATACATTTTTTCCATGAAATATGAACTGTACGCTCGAGTGAAAATTATTGGAATATCATAAATACATCACAAAGGGATTAATTTATTTCCACTATAAAAGTGCCGTGCACCAACAGATAAATAAAAACTAAAAAAGTCATACCATAGTGTTTTCTCCAACTATTTACAATTAAAAATATTAAAGTATTTTAAACTTTTCTATAGATTCAAAAAATTGTTATTAATTTTAATAAAATTGTTTAACCATTTCAATGTTTCTGTACGTTATTATATTTACTCTTTTAATTGAAAACCTTTTTGCAATCGTAATTTAATTGTGAACGCTTTGTATGAGTTTGCAGTATATCGAATTCCAAATTTTGAAACATTTTAAATCTACATTATTTGATGACCTGCAAAATAATAAAACGAGGAACTAGGATAAATACTATTGGCTAAATAATGTAAAGATGTCTTAAAATGAACATTTTTTAAGTTATGAATAATTTTGTTTTCCATTAAAATGAGTGATTTGTTCGCTGTATTACGTACTAAATAGTATACAATGTTTTAATGGAAATGGAAGAGTATTTAGTATTTAGAAACTCTTTTGTAATCAGGAAAGGAACAGATGATAAAATAAATTGTTGTTTTTATACAACACGATAACTTTTTAAGTGAAGATGCTATTCGCTCTAATTCAAGTGGAAAACTGTTTATATCTTTAAAAATAATATTTTTCGTTCTATGTTTATTAAAATCTTTTTTATCATGTAGCACAAATGCTATTTATCCTAAAAGTTAGGAACCTTCTTTTTGTTACTTTGTATAAATATCTATTACATAAAAGTAGTAAAACATTACCTTCTGTCCATATAAAATAATTTTACAAAAATGATTAGTAATCACTGATCTCTAAATGTTGAATGATTATGTTATTATTTTATTATCTCATATACAAAATGATTACTTTCAAAATTAGTTATTAAAACGAAGTAACCCAATTGTCTTCCTTATAGATTCAGAGTCATTTATTTAGTTTTTATAAACAAAGTCAACATCCATCGCCATCCATTACCTAGGAACTTCGGAAGCTGACGATAGAACAGAGCTTTCCCTTATACTTAACATATCATATTAAAATCTGGTGCTTGGAGCGTTAAATTTTAATTACACAATTGCATATTCAAATAAAAGTGTGATCGAACAAGAATTGTTATTTGATCGAGCAAGGTCCGTTCATTGTCCGTTCAATCGAGTGTAAGCTTCAAAATTACGAGCCAAATTGTTAGCATAGGCAGATCGATTGTAATCTGACGAAGAACTTCTGTATTCACCACATAAATCTAGCTTATCTACGAAGCCACACTAACCTAAACTATCCTTCTCGTAGCTTGGAAGCATCGGCAAACTCGTTATTGTTATTAGCTTCTCGAAACTCATTATGATCTCGCACCGATGTAATTTTCAGGACACGTTAAATAGATACCGGCAATTTTAACCGCCTGTACCCATATTATCGTTCATCTATTTCCGACATCACTGCGGTGAGTAGAAAAAAGTATTGGTACATCTTGTTTTCCTGTGATTATTATATTTCAAAGAAACAGGTTGTCGTATTGTTACGTATTATATCAAGTTATACTGTTTATAAAATGCTTGCAATCGTTAGTTACAATTAACACACTCAAGTTTGATATGACAATATTTGTTTGATTCACTGTATTCCTTCCTCGTTAACGTTCTTTCAAGACGTTTGAGATACATAATTTTTGGTAATAATCAGTTTTATCTTAAAACGGCAAACACCGAAACGAACGATCCCAAACGATTGTTGCAGGATTGCTTTATAACAGACTTAGCTACATTAAAAGTTGAATTCTTTTTGGCAAACGAGAAACTGTTTTGAATAAAAGAAGAGCGAGATCAATTTTTAGATCGGAAATAGAATATCTTCTGTATAAGATGACCTTTCGTATAATTGAATTGAAATCGTTTCAAAGAAATCCATCATGAGAAGTTGTATATTTTTATCTACTTTTTATAAGATTCTGTTAGTCAGAAAAAGCAAAATGGTGTTTTGTTTTAAATATCAGAATCAGGAAATCTTTGTTCAAAATAATGAAACTGTCGGTTTTTAATAGAAAGTCTTTTGTTGATATTAATACTACTGATGGTTCAAAATTTTTAGATAACACTTAAACAACATACAACAATTTTTGCAAACTGTTCATTACAAACAAACGAAGATCGTATTTTAATTGGGTTAACAATGTGCAGGTTAAGTCAACTATAAGGAAAATATTATTGTGTTCAAAATACAAAATCACTTATCTACTACTACAACCGAGGAAAGTGCGCAAATGCCTAGATCCCATTCCATATCCACCTTCCCCATTTCCGCAGATCAAAGCTGCAGATGTTTCACACTCCCGATGGCAAAGTGAACGGCCAAGATCCTTAAGTTCCTTTCAGCAGCGCAAAATAAAAAAAGGGCGACACGAAGGTAGGGGGTGTTGAAAGGCTGTCGTAACGAACCGAACGAGGTGCTAATCGCCCGCACGTTCTTTCACACGGGGTGTAGTCCTGATGGGGGTAAAGGAACCTACGCGATTGCAACGCTCTTTAAGTCCTGCGAGCCTAGAACGAAATAGTAGTGCTGATGAGAATGGGGTGAAGGAACAGGAACAGCAGTGACTCTAACGGCCCCCTTAATCGTTTCCACTTCTACGTACAAATTTTAGTAAAATTGTCGTTCACTCCGTATGCTATTCCTTTCGAGACGATGGCGAAACCTATTCAGAGACCACTTGAAAAACATTCGAGTGCCCATTGTACGAGTGCCGGCCGTACGTCCGCCTGTTCAGGACGCTTTAGCTCGCTGATGTACAGCTCCGTTCTCTTAGCTAGGTACTAAATTTCCGGGTAAAATCACTCAACTGGAGTATCGTGTTAATGGAGGGTGTAAAGCTCTAATCAGGTTCGAGATAGAACTGATTGCATTCATTTCACTGGCTTCGTGCAACTAGATATCGCGTGCCTCATTGGAAAAGTGGCTTCGGAGTTCGCATAAATGTCCTGAATTCTGTTGGGATATTTTCAAATTGTTAACTATCCATTGGTAAATGGTAATTAGAATGGATAGGCAATTCTTTGACATTTCGTGATTTATTAGAACATCTTATAAATAATGATTTTGAATAATATATGTAGACAGGTATATGTAATAAAAAATCATTCGTTTTGAGTTTTTAAATGAAAATCGGGTAATAATTATTGCAAGCTCTATTTTAAAATAAAAAGTTACCAACATTTATGAATCCGTGTACTTTTATTTTTATTATCAACTTGCTGTATTCTAATTTTAATAATCCTCCAATATGTTGCATGTCCCTCCAGAAATATAGATCGAGTGCAAAGGGTTAATATAAACCTACACGTTATTACTGAATAGTATAACAACAAAAACCTTGTACGTCATATGTACCATTTATTATTTGGTTTGTTATTATTTAATAATAATTAAAATTATTATTTTGGAGGAATCAAGCTACATTCTTAATATGTTATAAACGTTACTTAAATAATAATACATGCAAACATTTTCTAAAGTTAGAAAAAAGTTTTCTAAAACTTAGTTTTCTAAAACTAAAGTTTTCTAAAGTTAACGAAAAAATATTTCGGACAAAATTTGCCTATTTATCCCCAGAGCATATGATGGTATAATAAAAGATAGGGGTTTCTATTTAAAAAAATCAAATTGACCATCATATAACCTTCAGGCCTGCCCAACAAAAAATTGAATGCAACGAAGCTTTCTTTTAAAAAATGTGTTGTTTAGAAGGTATTGTGCTGTCTCAAAATAAGTGGACCACCCTGTATAATAAGTATAATAAGCTCGAATAATAATATAGATATTGGCGTGATATATGTTAAACGTAGCATCCTTCGAAATCTGTTTATTAATGAAGTCATGAATAGATATATCGGGAACCCGCGCCCGGTCGCATAACACGCGTTAAGAATCAAGCGGAACCACGAAGAAAATTCTGCGGTTCAACTGGTGCTTCGAAAGCTTCATCGAACTATCTATTTCGCCGATTCTATTGCTTTTCTTCGCTCGTTTTCTGCACTCCAACCTCGCGTTAAAAGATGGGTGTGTGTCTGTGTACATGTTTGTCAGATATCTATCCGGTGCACAGGTGAATCAGTCTTTCGTCGAGCACACAACGAACGATGCTGTTCTGTGTACACACGCGGTCATGCCGAAGAGATCGCGTGCTCGTCGCCCATGAGGTTCACACGGTACTTTCCTCTAGACGTTTACTTTTATCGTCGTTGAGCAGCTTGCACTTCCGTCGTTAATGCCTCGATATGGAAATTCACGTTGGATGTGGACCGGAAAATGCAGGAACGTCTGACGTATTTACCGGCGTTGAACGTTAATAAAAGGAAGCCGTTTGTCGTGGCACGGAACTTTCGCGTGAGAATGCCGGGAAGAGGTGAGGGGATTTGGCAAGAGGAAAGTTACGAAAGACAGAGAAATTGCACGCAACCACGCTGTTGGAAAATGCGAAACCGGTCGAACGACAAGAAAGTGGAGAAATAAAATCGAATAGCGGTCGGTGCTGCACTTTGATGCTGTTATCAGCATACGCTGTTGAACAGACAAGGAAAGCGCACAACTTTCAGAACGTTGGTTTCATTTAAACTTCGCAAAATTATAAAGGATACTAAAAATATTAACTATACAAAATCATAGCGTGTACCTCTCTGAAATAACAGAAGGGTAAATTCGAGAGGATATTCTTTCAATTGTCTAAGTGATACCAATTTAGGTAAACGTAATCTAAAGTAGACATTACAGAAACTGTAAATGTAATATTTCATTTCTAGGCCAAACATAAATCAACAAGGGTCAGAGAAAGTTATATAAATAACTCCAGAATTATACAGGGTGTTACAAAAAGCCATTCAACATTTATATGGTATATAGGGCACACTGTACTGAGTAAAGAAGCCTTAGTAAACATAGGTCGAAAGGTGAACCGTTTCTGAGATATAAACATTTTTGTTTGCTAATATCATGATTGACTTACTACTGGACTTTCGATATTTACAAAAGATTTTCCACGTGTCCTCCTTCCATTACTATACTCGCTTAGTATGTTCCTCTTACAGAGTCGTGAACTCTTTCGAAAATTCCACATCTCTGTCGAATTATTTGACAAGCATGGTGAATTCGGTTACGTAATTTTTCTAAGTCTTTTATCGGCGAGGAATACATTTGGCTTTTCAAATATCCCGATAAAAAAAATCCAAAGGGTTTAAATCGAGCGATCCAGGGGACCATGCAACTGGTCCACCACGTCCAATCCACCTTTGACCGAACACCGTGTTTAAGTGCTTTCTCACATTACGCACAAAATGAGGTGGTGCCCCATCATGCATGTACCGCATCGATAATCTTTCTGCCAATAGCATATCATCCAAGTACTGAGGTAATGTATTAACCAAGAAGTTGAGATAAGCAGCACCTGAAAGCCGATTTGCTAGCAAACAAAAATGTTTATATCTCAGAAACGGTTGACCTTTCGACCTATGTTTACTAAGGCTTTTTTACTCAGTACAGTGTGTCATATATACCATACAAATATTGAATGTTTTTTTTAACACCCTGTAGATAACCTTTTCAATATACAGGGTGGCCCACATAACTCTTAGCAGCTCACTATCTCGAAAACTATGCCATCGATTTTAAAGTTCTTGGTCTTAAATTGTATGGATCTGAAGGGCCTTTCTAACTACATAAACGTGAAATGCTCCCCCCCCCCCCTTATAATACATTTTAGAGAATGCTGTCTTAATTATTTGATGACTCCCGTAATTTTCAAACTGTGTTTTACGAATACCGTTTTCTAAAAATAATATTTATGTAAATGCTCTCACAATCTTCAGACCGTGTTGTACAAAATCCGTTCGCAGTGTGTTGTAAAACGGTTATCTGTACTCCAACAATAGACATGAAAATACGACCCAGCTAAATCAATAGGCAGATCAGCTCGTTACCGTCCGATAGCACAAACGCCGAAGCAACCACCCTGACGCGGATGCAACAAGAAATTTTTCAGGGTTTGGCTAGGATTATAGGTGCAACGAACGAAAAACAAGTTTGCGCACCGTGGCTGATCGACCCTGACCGCTGAGAGCATGCTATTCTGCTCGATCTCCGGTACCATCAGCGTTGATGCTTCCAAACTGGATTTACATGGCAAGGGTTTTGGACGACGGCCAAATTGGCTGCACCTGATTCCGATCGACGTACCCTAGGCATTACGCTATTTTATACGACACTGGGGCTGATCTCGTGCTTCCGGACAGCCAAGTTCGACCATTTGATTTTACGAGACGAAGTTTCTACGGCAGCGGCAAATGACGGACCTGAGATAATAATCTAGACACGACGTCGTTAGACAGGACGGTTTCCCGATCGTTGTTAAGGATTTTAGGTGATTGTACGAGACGTCTTATAAATTGACCGCAACTGCATCATTCAATACAGGATCGAGATTGATCCTTGCACACATGTTGGGTTAAACCTACACACCTCTATTTAAGACTATCCAAGCACCGTATTTTTTCCTGCTCCCTCTTGTAAAACTATCGATGTATTCTGCATGTCGTTCGTTACACCAAGGTATTTGCCACCCGATTAAAGCTGGGCCGGGAACAATCGTGACAGCAACAATTCCTGTTTACCGCAACCGGCACGCTGTTTCGCAGTTGATCGTGTGTAGAGCTTGAAATTTAACCAGTACACGTATTCACGTGTCGGCAGTTCGTTTTCAGTTCTAAACAAATTCACCGCTTTTTGTTCCTCTGACGCGTCGTCGGCGGTGGAGGATGTATATTCAATTGCAACGAATCCATGCGATTGTATCGAGTATCACGACTTTAAAAGTGTCGTCGTTGCTGCGATATGATCGTACGATCCGACATATCCATTAACAAGTAATGCTTTCTAAACAGGATTAAGCGTCTCTCAGATACCACAGTAATTATATAAAATGGCTAACCAATATCGTTCCCCGTGGCAAATCACGCCATTGACTACGATCTAAAATGACACTGTTTTTACTGGAGTGACAAGGTTGCGCCTGATTGAGACCTTCGTTTCTTCCGGTTTACAGCAGCAGCTCTTTGGGGTACGAGGTACAGTCTTGATCTGTAATAAGCAACAGTTTTCCGGCTCGAAATAAGCAAATATCTATCCCCAACTTTTCGTTTGATGTCGCCCGCAGAGCGAGAGATCCGAAAACGAGTGGGAGGTACACCGAACCCTCTTGTTTTTTCTCGAGAACAAAGTCGAGCCGAATGAGCCGAGTAGCATACCTGATCCGTAATAAGCAACTGGCCAGACCCGAGCGTGTTGCTTATTTCGAGGCAATACTGTATGCCTGATGTGTAAATTAGTTCGCTTTCTGTGTATTTCCCTGTTCTGTAAATGTATTTCAAATTTTAAGTGTAACAGATATTTTTATCAATTTGCAAATTTTACTGAAAATACGTTATTGTAAAGATATAGATCTTTATGGTTTCTGAACCGTATTCCTTCACCTTTCTACATTCTTTGAATAGTCCTCATGCAGTTAGCATATAAACAATTTTAAGATATTATAGAATTATCTCTTTTTATACATATATTGTGATAAATTAATAATTATAAGTAGATTTTTAATACATTTTTACAACCTAAGATATAACATTTTTTATTGCTAGCGACAACCACGTTTAACTATGTAAATTAATTGTAAATTTAGTATTAGGCTACTACAAATAACAGCATGTAACTTAGAGATTTAAATAAATGCCTGGTGGTAGTTTTTTTGTAAAACTCACCGCTCACTTGAAATTAAACATTATTCCGTTATATCGCGATTTTGAAGAGGCATCATTCATATTTACAATGTAATTAATACAACTCCAAGAATTATTTATATTCACAATGACTGTTGATTAGATACATACAGGAAAATTATTTTATTGAATATTCGGCATAATATCCACAAAAAAAAAATGATGAACGTTTAGAAATTAAGGGAAAACACTTTGAAAGCTTAATAAAATAATGTTTCATTAATACTACTTGTTTTTAACATTGTTTTCGTGGTCTTCGAATGTTTTATTTGAAAATATATCTCTTTACAACTTCACACTTATATAAAATACGGAAAAACACTTCAAATAAATATTACTAAATTAGATAATGTTGAGTTTATAAAAGTGAAGTATTGCTTTGTAAAAGGTGGAGATAAAACTTTTTCTCAGAAAATTTATTTCACAGAGAAAAAATACAAATTACATCAATTACGTCTCTTTACGTAACACCATTCTTAGTATGAACTAACTTGATAACATTAACAATTGCTTATCAATAAAATTGATAATCATCACACATCAACCATACAATTACCCACTCTATTCAAACATTTCAGCTACGTTACTAGTTATCAACATTTGTTCACAACGTCGTGTCAGCGCTATTCTCACCACCGATAATATCTCTGTGGTGAATTAACATCCTCATTTCGTTCACTCACGCATTTGGATCATTAATTTTGAGCTTCCAGCCTGTTCCACGTATCGATCACGTTTAATAATATCGCAGATGAATCGAAACACAGAAACGTTATCAAATTCGCGTCCGTTGCACCACTCAAGCTAACCATGACCATTCGCTACAGCCACAGAGTGGCTCCATCAAGATTTCTGATTAAACCGAACGATTTCAACGAAATCAACGGAAACAGCGAAGAACTGGAGAAAGGAAGAATCTCACCGCGAACGTTAACTGGTCTCTTGTGGGAAAATGGGGGGACGGGTTAAACCGGCGCGAGGGGGGGTCGGGGTGACAGTAAAAGCAGGGTGGCTGCTGATTTCACAGCCACCACAAAGACTTCGACGAACGTGAGAAGAGAGGAACGGAGAGGATCGAAGAGCTTGAATTTTCAGGAGAAACAGAAAGAGTCGGAACGATAGAAACGGAAGTAGGGAGGAGCGAAAGGTACACGAAGAGAAAACCGTGGTTAGAGGGAAACAGTGGTACGTGCAAGGAAGAAAGAACCGAATGAAAGGAGAACCGAAAAGGAAAGGAGGGAAGAGATTCGAAGAAAGATAGGAATAGATATTGAGACAGATAGAAGGAGAAACAGAGAGATGAAGAATAGGTGGGCGGTATGGAGGGGCGAACCATTGCCGCATTGCACCCTCGCCAACACGATTTCACCTCTATCGATTCGCGATTCTCCGTATGTTTTGTGTCGTTGCACTCGGATAACTAGACACTCTCCCTTTGATCACACGTTATTGTACTCGGGACCCTATTATCCTCACGGCCCTTTTTACTGCTCGTTTCTCGCGAGCCACTGGAGCGTCTCGCGTTTCCCTGCTAGGTACGCGTCCTTCACGGGAAAACCTGAGAGGAAAAATCGTTCGTTGATTAACCAGCGGGAAGTCATTCGAGTGTGCATCATTATTTTTGTGCATAAATCAGCTATATAGTGTGTCGGTCACCCCCCCGTGTATAACCCTATCCCTGTTTCGTGTCGATTTTTTCTCATGCTTCTATCCTCCTCCCTCGACCTGTCGTTTATTACGCTCGCACGACGGTGAGTTGAATATCGACAAATTTCACCTTTAATTAATCCTACCTGTTCAATTCCCGCGAAGAAGCAAACAGGGAAAGGCTGAGGTATTCGAAAAAGTTCCGTCGATCGGGCTAGAAAAGTTGTTCCGTTCATGCAGGATTTCGTTGGAAATATAATTATGGCTAGTGTACGCCTGAATGAAAAAAAAAACCGCAATTTTCAATCTGCGTGCTGAAAAGAATGAAGGATCAACGTTCCCTTCCGATTGAACCGTGAACCTGTCATACGTATCGATCGATCGAAAGGTTGTAATTAAATCAAGACGAGCATTTACGTTGGACAAGTAATTAATAATCGATTCGCTGATCCTTGAGGAAGCTGTCGTTATGAACGGCACTATGTGTGTCAATCTCTGATACGCTTCCTGATTTTACATCAAGATGGCTCGATGAACGCATAATAGTTGATGCGATGCACCCTCTGGATCCTAACCCAATCATAATTAATTCACTGCAAGTTACCGGAACTCGTTGGATGTAAGTGGGTACTTCAACGAAAGCTTCTCTTCCCTCCTTAATTTATGTTGCAGGAATTCGACGAGTCAGACGATTGGAGGTAATTGCCAGTAGTTATGTCGTTACTTTCCTCATTAAATTTGAAATTGGCGAATCGGTCGTGGAAACTTAGCTTCTGCAATACTAAAGATATCGAAATCACTTGTTAAGTATGAATTATAATGTTTTCTTTTTTTACGATACGTTCACGTAATATCACGAAGTACATAAAATCTTCTTTTGCTAATATTGCACCGGTTGAACGTAAGTGTTTTGACGACCATCATACAGTAAAAGGCACCGTTTCATAATTTACGTAACATTTTCGAGAATAATTAAATTATAACAAAGTGTCGCGAAAATTTTATGCGGTAGGCATATGCTCACGCGGTAACTATACTTTTATTTGATATATGATTAAAGCCAACGAGTCTTAGAAATGCTATTATATCATAAGTTAATTATTTTTATAAATTGAAAATACAGGCGAAGTATATAGTTGTACGTTCTGTTGGTGAAGATTTTCTAAATAAGCGCTGAAAAAAACCAGTTGTATGAAAAACGTATTTTAATAGTGCGTATAAAAAACATGCATTGTAAACAACAATGCATCCCGTTGCATTCTGTTTCGTATTCATTCGAATTAGAAGCTTCGTAAAACTGCGTTGTTTGCTTTAAAGCTAGGAAATGAAATAAATCACGTTATACTTCTTAAACGAGACCACCATATAAATACATTGTACTTTCTGCTTGCTAACGGTTTGCGATTACTTTTTTATTCTTTTTTTAAATTACTGTATATTCTTCTTCGTTGCTGCTCCGTCAGAAGGAATTTTGCGTCTTTCGTCCCGTGGGGTTTAGAAAATGCGGTACCTTGCAGCTGTACAATGTGGCTCGAACCCATGCAAAGCTTGAGCTCGCGCCAGGAAGCTTTGGTGTACAGTCTAAGACACAAAGCACCCGAATATTACGTGCTTTCGTTGCGATCACGCAGAAAGTTATAGCTCCACGTAGTTTCCACGTAATCGCTGTACTCGATGTAAAGTTATTATTTCGGAGAAAATGATTGGAATCTTCAAAATACTGTAATGTCGTGTAACTCTGAAATCGTACATCACCTGTGTATATTCACATCGTTTAAGTTTTATTTCATTCTCTAATTGCAGGAAAGCATGGCATGTTATTGCTTCATGATTAAAGGGTTTGTTACAGCTTTTATTTTTCATATTAAAGTGAGTACGATTGAAATTTACCTTGTAACAATAGAGGGTGACCACTTTGTGCGACCGCTCTTTGCTTCTCCAATAATGTAATAAATTAGGAAAGTTTTATGCAGTTAATATGAAAATATGTAGGTAAGGTAACTGTACCCAATACGGCCTACTTAAACGTTGGAAATTTTTGTAACATTTGGAGGTTAGGGCAATTAAAATTCGCAAGCAGAAATCGATAGAGGAATCTTTACAGCACATACTCGGGAAATTTGAAGCTGCTTCAATAATTTACTAAATCTTGTTCGTGTAACTTGCTATCTAATCATACGAAGACAATATAGAGTATGAAATCTAGGCATAGAATGTGGTCACGTTCCCGTTTTCGCGAGAACGACTTTCTGAATACTACATCAGGAAACTTTTATTCCTCGTCCTGCGTTGGAATAAAACTCCGTCAGCTTTCTTTTTCGTTTCGTTACGTCGAGTTTCCTGCCTGAAAGTGATGGGCCAGGTCTTTGCGACCGTAAAAACGTATTGCAAACGGAGGAACTCACGCGATAAACTTTTCATCAATTTATAACTTATTTCGAATACCGTAAGTACGTTACATGTACTTAGAAATTAGTAAGAATTTTCATCTATATTTCAGAAACCAATTTCTCAATTTGTATGTTTTATTTTTCCGTTTCCGGGACAGTTCTGCTCATCAAATAATCAAGTTCTGGAATTGGTTGGGCTTAAAAGTAAGAAATACACTCGGAAGTTATAGCTAAGACTTTTTAACGATGGAGACAATGTATTTTATATTAAATAAAAGAATTCTGCTATTAACAAGTGATAAACAACTTTAAATATTCCAAATAATACAATGAGTACAATTGCTTACAAACCATCGTTAGTTTATTACGTGAAGTAGTAACGTAAAACACAAGATTGGTTCTAAGTGTCACGAAATCAATCGATGCCGTTTCTGGATGTTCTGATTTACGACTGATTTTCTATTTCGTGATAGAATTCCACGTGATAGAATTTCGTGATATTTTACGTTTTCACTTCCTATGCAATCTTCTATGACCAAAGCATAATAGTTTATATTTTGAAATCTTCCCAAAGAATTGATCTAAATAAAGCAAAATGTTTTACAGCACCGCACTAGTTTTTAGAATAATCGTGATTATACTCAAGCTCTTCATTTTATCTACATGTATTTACAGCCAGCCTCTTAGATATAAATTGTATAATATTATTATTGCTTTACTATACAGGGTGTCTCAGCTAAAGGAGACCACCAAATATCTCCTTTATTTTTAATAGCACAACAAATATTGATGGCGTAATTTAAATGGTATCGATGGAGGAATACCATAGAAGAACATTTTTTTTTTTGGTCTGATTATTTTTCAGTATTTGCAAGTTCATCGTTATTTTTTATCGATAAAAGTTATATTTTTCCTTATTTCACCTTGTAGCGGCTGAAAAAATACATTTGAATATGCTTAAGTCCAAAGCTTCGAGCGACCTTGGGTACCAAAAACGACGAACACGATGGACACTTACGATCAGGGAATTGTTCTGTGTACCGAAATTGTTCTCTTATGCACGGTTTAGCTTCATCATAACGTAGATCAGTTCAATTACTGACTGTGTTTGTTGCTGTCGCTTGTATTGCTGCCGACGGATATGATCTAAAGCATTTTATAACATAAACCGTAAGTTCAAATGTGAATCTAATTTTATTCTACAATTTTATCAAATTTTTGGTTCCCAAGGTCACCTGAAGCTAATGACTTAAGCATATTCGGATGTATCTTTTCAGCCGCTACTAGATCGAATAAAGAAAAATATAAGTTTTCCTCGTAAAAAGTAAAGATGTCCTTGAAAAGAACTATGGAAAATAACCGGACCAAAAATAATATTCTTCTATGGTATTCCTCCATCGATACCATTTAAATTACGCCATAAATATTTGTTACGCGATTAAAGATAAAGGAAATATTTACGTGGCCTCTATTCGCTGAGACACCCTGTATAGTTGATCACCGTGGGAACTAATTGGCTTTTGATGTATTTTCTACGGATCCACCTGCAAAAAAATTATGGTACCCTTGAAACGAAGTAGGTCTCCTGTGACATTTGTTTCTATTCTGTCAGCAACAGTAATCGAGTTATCTGGGTGGTCTGTTTCAAATGCCTCACCCTGTATAGTTTTTAAATATATTGAGATAAATATGGCGTACAAAATCTTGATTTAAGAACAATGAAAGTTATTTCTATCGCTTTGTTCACGACGTTATACTTCATCGTCATAGTTCCTCGTTCAATTATTACATAAAAATTCTTTCATTCTCATAAACTTGGTGGTGGAACTGTTGAATTAAATCTGAAACTGGGTATCCACGTGGTATTCGTTTCTCGAACGAATGGCTTTCTGAATTCAACATGAGAAAACTTTCACTGGATAATACACTTCGGAGTTGGTAAATCCTCTGGCGGCTTTCGCGGTTACGTTGTCTTGAGAATCCTGGATTTCGAAAAAGGATCACGAATACTTTTCCACGAATCTATGTTTCTACTATCTTGTATCAACCAAAATTACAGACAAAGTTGGTTCCAAAATTCTCAGAAACCTTTCTTGTCTTATGTCCTCTTAGCAATATCGTTCTTAATACATAAATATGTACGATTACAGGATGAATTTACATTGTCAATCAAATAGTTGAAATTATTTACCAATGTGCACTGAGATGTATAATAACTTCATAATAGAACAAAATATGTACTTTGAAAAAGATGAAAGATAAAATAAAACTGTTCATTTATATCTACTGTCGTTTATTTAGATTAAGTAGAATCGAATATTCCATTAATCCACATTCCTATTATCTGAATAGAGCGTTCTCTATTAGACATAATTTTTACATAATTTAGCGATAAAATAGGTATGAAATCCATAAATATGTAATTGGATCGTGTCTACTAGATCATGCAGATCTCTGTTTAAACAAATACAGCTTAATATAAATTTAGAAGAAATGTGATTGTTATGTATATTATCCGCACATTCTAAGAATTCAAGAGGTTTTATTGCAGTATGTTCAGCAATTACTTTAACACCAATCTTGAACAGATATAAAAAGGGTAATTGTTTCCTGTCAAAGATAACACTTTTTGATAAAATATGGTTTATAAAAACTTTTATAGGCGCATCAAATTCATCGTCATTTTAGTAATTATTCTACTAAGCTATAAATAAAATTTAGCAAACAAAAATGTTTATATCTCAGAAACGGTTGACCTTTCGACCTATGTTTACTAAGGCTTTTTTACTCTGTACAGTGTGTCCTATATACCATACAAATGTCGAATGGTTTTTTGTTTAACACCCTGTATAGACGAGGTTGCAAAAAGAATATAAACGAAATTTATAAACTACAAACAGAAAATAATGAAAGTTCAATGCGCAACAATTAAGGAGTTATTCCTTTCAGTGTTTAATTATTATTACGTTATAATAAGTTAGGTTTACGGGTGGTCCAAAACTGATAGATTCTTTGAAATACAAATTAAAGTGTTAATATTTAAAAAAATTTTTTTTGTTTTACTTATTCGATTACATTATAATAAATCGTAATGCTAGTCACTGACGGTTTCGATGATAATCAACGTGTTAAAAGTAAACGACATCGTTCAACAAAGAGTTACAATATAAGAATTCTAACTCGGTAGGAATACTAGTTCAACTTTGAACAAAGTTAACCGCAAAAGTTGCCGAGGTTGAAGCCCGTGCGTATCTTCCCTCGCGGGAGCGATTTCCAGAAGGTCGCGTAAGAAAACTTCTTTCATACGGCGTGATGCGTCCCAGTCGGCGTACAGTTCCAGTTATCTTTCTTTCGCGTACCGTTTTCACGTTTCACCTTTAAAATCGTCCAATTCTTCCCCTTTTGCGGCAGACAGTTCCCGATACTATAGGGGCCACACAGAGGAGTACGGTGCACTGGAATCCTCGTAGAAAATTCGTTGAAGGCGTCGTGGTTTACCCACGTAAACGTCTTCATTCCCCGGGTGCACGGTCGGATGACCCGCGGGAGCGTGCACCATTCCAGAATGGAATCAACTGACGACTTGAACCGACTCTAACCATCCTCAAGCCAACTCTAACGTTGGCTCGGGCCAACGTAAAACGGGCTGGTACAACGTCGACGGCGATGACGACGACGACGAGCGTTTCGCGAGCTTGGTTATGACGCCATAAGCAGTTGCCTCGTTGAACTCGCTAGAACGTGCAGGAGCTCGCTCGCGGAGAAGAGAGGATGAGTGTGTAACCAAGTGGGTAGACACCCTTCGTGTACTCGAACTACCCTTTCCTCTTGCTTCAACCGGTGTAGTCGTCGTCTACCGGTTTGCTTATCCTAGTCTTCTCCATGGCTCGTTCCTTACGGCCGAAACGATGCACAATGTCGGGACTAATCCGTGATAAACTTTTGGCAAGCCCATGCACCGATTCAGACGTTTTGTTACCTGGTACGAGAGGAGAGAAACATTCGGATGACTCGGCCGTGATGCAGAACGTGAAATGTTCAAGGCTTATTACGCCAGCACAAGAGATGGCTAAAAGTAGGTAACGAGTCTGAGAGTAGTGTGGATGGAAGGAAAACCGGGTTTGTTATACTTTCATACCTTTAAACCACCGAGAAACATGTGGCTGCTCGACTGCATAAGTCTGAGCGACTGAATAGTAGACGTCGAGGCTAGTTGTAAAGTCAGCAGGTTATAGGAATTGTTAAAATGTTTGGCTGACTCGTGGTATATATTACTACTAGGAACGATCGTGACCGTTTGAGTTCATGCAACTTTTGATTACAGCTGAATTTGCGGTCCATGAATTGGTTAGTTTTTGCGTCCTGGTTAATCCGGTATGTTATGCTAAGCGGAGACGGGAACAGCTGACATTTTATGATAGTTTTACGCTTTGTCTGACCAACACGGACGACTACTACTGATATTCAGATATGCAACCGTTTGAATGGAACGTAATGACTGTAAAATAAAATCATTTTTGAACTTCACGTACACCTTAAAAATTACTTCAGGATGAAGTGGAATATTCAGAAACGGACATTTTAAATTCAAATGATCTTGCAAATTCATTATCCTTCTCACGTTGTGTTATAATTCTTTTATGTACGAAATACTCCGAGGAATCGACTTGAATAAAAAAAAAAAATACACTTCCATTTAAAAACACAGAGGTCGCTTTAAAATCTTTAAATATTCTATATCTAAAAGAAGATTTTATAAATAAATTTTCGTCGTATTTTCAAAAATAATTTTCAATGCGTTTGCGCGAATGGACTTTTGCGTTTTTTTACATAAATTGATTATCAAATACACAAAATTAACAGAAATAAAAATTTAGAAGATATTTCAAATTTTGAAATATTTTGAAATATCTATATCAATATTAATATTCTCATCAAAATTTTGATTTTGAATTTTGCATTTTTTATTTGAATACTTCAATTTGAATTTAAATTAAAATTTACATTTACATTTATATAATCGATCGTTATAAGAAAATATACTACTCCATTAAAAAAAAAAACAAAGATGAAGTTTGGAAGTCCAGTGCTGCTTGGGAGGATATTGTTAATAAACTGCCACTTTCATTGAATAATTAATTGAATCGTTTATTATTATAGTCAGTAAATCCATTTTCTTCGTTAATGAGATATTTCAGGCATTTTTGTTTAAAGTCAAAACAATATGAAACCTGTTTCATAAATCAAGTTGTTCCACTTTTATAATGACACTGTAAAAATACAGTTTAGAAGAGTTTCGAAACGATCTTTTTTAATTATTACACAAGATACGATGCCTCTGGTACTTTTAAATAAAACATAATTATATTTCATGATTGGAGCCTTATCCTAATTAAAACTCTTCCGCTAGGAAACTGAAACATCTTCAATATATAACGAACTTAACTCCTTTAATAATTAATTTTTATGTCTAATGAATATTATTGAGACATATTTTAATTAGTTTATAATAATTCATTTTCCTCGTTCGTTTCCGCGCAAAGTACGTTCCAAACCTGCGGTCAATTTGTAACCAACGAGCATGAGTTTTGCCTAACTTGCGATTAACCACTTCTAAGCCCACCTATACCCATTCAACCACCACTTCTAACTTCCCTACAATTCAAGTGCCTGGTATAGAGTAGGGTCCCCTCTTACTTTTAACCTGCTCCGTTATCCGCCGAATCAGCGTGTCGCAGTTGGTTTCGACAAAATGTCATAATTCATCGTTCGCGGTATATATGGCGGGGTTAATACGCCGGCGTGCCGGTACGGCGGCTGTGAAAGTGCACTCAGTACCGCCAAACCTCATGCATAATCATATATTTACAGTTGCGGGGTGGTACCCAATCCCCTTCCCCCTTCGTGCCACCCCCACGAACATAGATGCACGGACATACTGGGGACGAGCACATATGCCGTTGCTACTAGCGCAGCTTTAATTAAATATTTGCATACAAGTACACATACTTCTACGAAGATACCGAAAGCCACGAGACTATGTGTGCCATGACTACCAGCGCCATTTCGTGACGTACCGTTGCTGCTCCCTGACTCATGGTATACACCATAAACCGTACCCTCCCCGGTATCGTTGATGGTCTTCTGGAGAGGTTAATTGCAAGCCTGCCATTTATAAACGCATATTAGTACAAAGGGTTCGCTGGAACATTGAGACTTTCATGAGATTGATAGATAATTGTAGAGAGAAGAAATCTTTTGGAGAGATCGTTTAACAGCTTGATTTTGATGAGAATTACTTTATATAGGAATATAGGTTGTTTGCAACGAACCTTGTTCTTTTTATAAAGAGTGACGATTCAATTTTAATTTTTCAGCAATTGAATCAATTAATTTAAAACATTCAAATTTATATCTATATTTGTCCATCGTCAATGATTGTTATTAATTTAACACTAAACCTACCGACGTTTTATGTACACTTACTTTCAAGTTGAAAATAAAAGAGAAAAATAAATATATAAATAATGAAACGTATACTAACATATACAGCAAGTGTTTATCGTGATAAAAATTAACATACATTTTATAATAAAAGCATTCTAATAAATTTTGTGATTTAAAATAAAAAAACACTCGATCGGTCATATTGACCGTTTTGGTAGGTTAAATACTCATAAATATTAGAAATAATATTTTATATTCTTATAATTAAATACATATTGATTTTTTCCTAATTGCTAATTTAATACTGATAGAAATATTAATTCGACGAGATATCCATTAAAGTATTTTGCCATGTAATAACGATGTATGTAGTAACTAATCGATATTGCGTTTCGATAATTATGTCATTCAACTCTATAATCCTGTAGTTGATATCACTTCAAAATTAATTAGTCATCTGTGCTATGAAACGAAATATTCCTCTGCAAGTCCTCTCCAAACGGAAGAATATCCATAATAATTTAATTATTGGATCGTTAAGTATGAAACTTTATTAATTTTTTAGAGAGATAAAAGTCATTTGTCATCCATCGTAGTATGCACCCATGTTTCCTATACATTTTTGCCATTTCAACGGTAGTTTATCTATGCTGTCACTGTAGAAATATGTAATAGATGTCAAAGTTTGTGTTTAGGCACTTGCCAAGTTTTATACTTAATGGCATAATACAATAAGGAATTAAGTGTATCATTATTTCTTTCTTGAATCACTCTACGAACCCATAAAGATTCATCCAAATCGGCGAATAACGATTCACGATATTCCCTTGTTTGATTCGAACGATCGAGTAAAGATGAAAGTCTAATGAACAAGAAACAGGAATTTAAATTATGGAACCACTTCAAAGTGAAGGTTCACATCCTTTCCGTTAAACTACGAACAGCAAATCTCAATTTTCCTTCCTGACGTTCGGAACACAGTCATACCGTTACATATTCAATCCTCTCAAACTGCGGACGAGGCAATAACATGTACACCCAGCTACGACACACCATTGATATCACTGCACGACATACGTTACCATAATCGCATTAAAATACTCGCTGCGCTCGAATACCAAACAACTTGTGCAACAACATTTACATTCGAAATGTATTACGATGTTTGCTACGGAAACATGTCAACAGAGGAGAAATAATAAGAGATAAAGTCATATTTATTGTTAACAAGTTGTTGCAGTATGCAAAGTTGTACATACGGTTTTGCAAATATACAGTTGAATCGGTGTTCTTTAAGTAAATGCAGAAAGAACATTGATTTTTTTTTCCAAGCTCTATCATGGCATGCCCGCGGTTAATGCATTGCGTGCGTCTGTGATTTAAGGCCTCACTTGCATTAACAAGATGACGTCGAGGTTATCGCTGAAAATGCGTTTTAATCCAGCCACTTAACTGATCCATTTACTTCAACTAATTGATATATATTCATCGGCGATTAAACCATTAAGATGTTTCATGTCGATCTTAAACTTTCGGAGTAGTTTATCCCCTTGATAGTTTCGATCTGCATCCATATAAAGTACGCGTTTGAGAGTATGCGGTCCCTTTGATGTATCGAAACCACCGGATTACTGGCATCACCGGCAAAACTCGCATTTACTGTCTTCTATGGCCTGTGACTTGCGCTACAATTTTCTTTGTGAAATTATAATAGGTCGAAAGGAGATCAAAAGGATGCGGTACAGTTAACGAGACATTGAACATCAATATATCGACCCTGATGTATTATTCGTATCGCATATACCGTTCATAAATATTTGGATATTTACTAAGATAACTCCGCGATACATTCCTCACCAATGTTAATAAAACTTGATGGATTTGAAGAATGATCCATGGTGACAATAAATATGTCTCATTTGTATCCTACCCCCCTTTAACCTGTCAGCTGTGTTTGACGACTATATCCGTCATGGGTAAAAAGTAGTGACTATTGGCATGTACTCATGCGTCTCCGTATGCACTAGCTATAAGCACATTATGGTATAAGAAAAACATAAACAGATGTGAAATAGTGCTATATAATTTCTTTTACTTTTAACGTTTCGACAAAAGTTAAGGAAATTTTCTGCAACTCCTTAAGGAACAATAAAGGAACAATGAAGATAACAAGAATATTAAATATTTTATATCTGCGAGTATATGAATACTAGCAGTAAAATTTAAAGTATAATAAACAAATATGCGGTGTGTCAAATTCTAAAATTTATTGCATTAGCTGTTTCCAGTACGCATATCAGAAAAATGAGAAAATACTGATAATAAGAGCTACATATTGCAGAATGTGAAATATTCTGTTTTTGTGTCTGTATAATATCAAGGTTTCTTAAAGTTAATTTTTCTTTGGTTGTTACAGTCGGTAACTTTGTAATGTATATTTCTTCTGCTTTATAAGAAAGCACAAATCTGTTAATTAAACATATTATTCGCTTTGGTACAGAGTGTCAGCTGTAATAGCAATGTTATGCTGGAGCGAAATTATATTAAAACAGTACGATTGTTTCCATTTCGCAGAGGAAATAAAATTAAAGCTCCTTGCCGATGTAATAGCTTGGAAAAAAAGAGCTGTAAACGTTTCAGTTAAAGTGCACTAAATCTATTTGATAGAATCTCGTCTGCTGCAAAGGAGGTCACCGGGTGCGTATGATTAGATGCTGCCTCGCGACGGTTCGAGATTGGAACCGAATTCCTTCAAGTTTTATAATTGGAAAAAATTCTAATAGGTGTGACAATAGCGTTACGGAAACAATGCAATCAGAATTTATGTTTTCGAGCTTTTCATTTGTCATTCGGTACGGTGACATGATGAAGCAACGGGACAGTTGATTAGCAATAGAGAAGAATTCAATCATATCAAATGTTCCATTCACCAATTATGTATTTTCGTTAGCGTCCGTTTATTCAAAGGGGTATTTCGATCGATTCGAAGAAAGCTTCGAAGGAGTCTATTCCTTAGTAGCTGTCAACTGTAAAATTTTAAGAGATGTCAAACATTTACTCTATCTTCCACCTTTTTCATTAACAATATCTTCATTCTGTTTTGTCTTCTAAAAAAAATGTGTATGAACGTTTTTCAACGTCCATTTATTTTGTTTTGCAGAAGCAGCTTAAAGATAAGTTCAATCTCAGCACCGGGGACGCGAAAAATAAGGATAAAAGGAATTCGTACAAAGTTGGGACGAGCATTGCTGGCCTTCTGACGCGAAACACCGCTTATGCATGCGGTATAAACTAAAACTACCGGTGTCACAGGTGATATACCGTTGGTAGACGTTGGGCAGGGCTGGTTTATTGTCCATTTACATTCCGCATTCGCATACGGTCCCTCTCAAATTTCTAACTTACCCCTTCATCCTTCTCGAGGATGGCCTACCTCTTCTCGCGACAAGAGAAGAGGTGTACACTAGTATCCTTTTCCTCTTTCCCCGGTGTATTTTATAAAAGGAAAGAGGAATGGCCTGCTTTTAGTCGTCGGTCCGACCAACGTGGGTGTAAGTGTTGGTAAACGAGAGCCAACTCTTTCCTGTCATGCTGTGTCTTTACGGCCGTTTTATGCCGAGCTTGTAATTCGTCAGAAATTTTAGGAAAATTGCGGTAACTACGTCGGCGAAAATGTTTTGAGGACATGAATACATGAAAGCGAGATGAAGGTGTTGCTAGAGTATTTGATAACGAGAGATGGAGATGCTGAGGGTGTCGTTTTAATATGACTATGCTTGAGTTTAAGGAAAAAGATAAATGTTATCCGTGAAACATCAAATGAACTTACAAAGATTTTTATAGAAAGTAAACTTACTTTTAAAATCGCTTTTTCAGAGTCAAGTAAATTGAGAATAGTTCCAATCCATTATTTAATTAGAAATACCTATTAATAAAAACACACTCCTTTTACTTCATTTTACGTTAAATAGCTATCATTTCTTCATTTTTAGTTTGAGTTAGTTCTTTTATAGTTTTATAGCCACAAAAGTAACATTTACAATAAATATAACTAAATATTAGTATAACAAAGTGTTCCATTACTTCGTTGTAATAGAAAAAATCTAACAAAGGTCGCTGAAAGTTATTTTCTTTGCACAATGCTCTTACTCTTTTTCAAAAATAAAAATTCGTAAAAATCATACATATATTCATGTATTAGAAACAGGGGACATCAAGTGGTATTAAATTGTAAAATCTAAATTCAAATAAAAAATTATTAATCTGTATCAACTTTCGTCCCCCGCTATAAAACTGTATTCGCGAATATCCCCTGACAATAAAAATTTCCAAGAAATCGAAGAGAAAACTGTCCACCACGTTTACCCGAGAAAAATAAAGTGCAAGCTCCGAGGTCGTACGGTTTTTCTCTGAAACGATGGGACGTTTTTCCTCGGTCGTAATCCCATGTAATTTATCGCTGTGTTCATAAACTATAACGTGTTCTCGCAACTTCTCATTGCTTTACAACCGTCGAAGACTCTTTTCTGATTTATCGACACTTCCATTTCCGGCGGTGTGCCGTACATTTTCATTTTTCTCTCTTGTATGCAAATGGTGCAGCATGCCGGGAAGCAATTAAAAACTCGAACGTTGGTTACGAGATGCGTTGCAACAAATTTTTAAGAAACAGCTTCACGACGCATAAAATCGATTTTTATTCATTAACCCATTAACTGCCAAATTTTCTGTTTGAAATTTTTGTGTAACATTATGATTATAAAATTTCAAAATCTCCAAATGGGGATCGTGGGAGTTAATGGGTTAATCAATGATTTGATAACTATCGTATGAAAAACATGAACTTCAAACCAAAAAATAATTTTGTGACCGTATTCGCTCTTAGTATCATTTTTCACTCATTTTGCATATTAAATTTCGTAATTGGTTTAATCCACGGATTCGTTGTAAAGATGCATTAATTTCAAATTATTTTTATGCTAATTGCAATGGACAATGGACGTGATGAACTGTAGTAGATTTATTCCACGGATAGGTGATGCTTCTACGTATTTGTATACGTTTCAATTAGACCTTGAAGGGAAGTAAGGTATTTTATATCAGCTTTAGCTACTCATTTGAAGACAAAGGACGACTCGTAGGTTACAAAAAATCACTAGTTTCGGGTTTTATTATATAATACATTTTTTCTTTTTTATTTAGGTAAATAGTTTTCCATTATAAGTTCAAATAAGAATTTAAATTTAATATCAAAATCTTCTTAATACAATTCTGAATGTTTCATTACAGTTGCAAATTGTGAAAAGAAAATATTACAATAATATTTAAGATTAAGGTAAAGGTACCAGTAGTTGACGATTTTTTAGAAAACATAAAAAAAATAAGGTTTTTATAAGTTGTGCACTTTTGATGAAAGCGAACTTCAGATGCCACGACTTCTGTCAGTGAAATTTTAAAACAATTACATGTGAAGTGAAGTATACTTACTAATAAGCAACATTTAAATTCATTAAGATTAAGATCAATTAAGATTAAGAGTAGCTGTACGGTTCAGGTAAAAAAATGCATACATTATTTACTGTTTAAATTCTCACAATAATTTAATTTAATTCTCACTAGTCAATTACTAGTTCTTTAATTTTTAAAAGTGGCCGAATTTTTAAATATATTTTTCAAATTTGAATAACCGAACTTTGTCTTAAAAGTGGTCTTGTTACATAATCCAGAATGCTTAAAGAATGTTTCCAGGCATCGACTGTCGCTATTTAATGACAGAGCAAGCGGTTACTATCGTTCACATGGAAGATTTCTCTTAACTGGTCAACTACTGGTATTATTACCTTATGTTATATTACATTATCATATAATACAGTACTACTATGGTTTTAAATAAATTAAAAGAACCTCGTTTTATTTGTTTCGTACATCCCTTACAAATTTTGTAAATGGATGCTCGTATCAGCTTAGAATAACAACTGCACTTCTTCTTTTAAAATCTTCTTCATTTTGTACCCTTGTCGTTTAAATTGTTCTTGCGGAGAACGATTCGTATGTATACTAAATTTTCTCATTCGTTATTGCTTAACTAAAACTCTCTTCTCTTCTTTATGATCTTCCTTACACTGGTGTTTTCTTTACCTCTTTTTTCTTTTTCTTCATCCCTCAAAACTTTATCTTCATCTACTCCGAAGATGGCTAGCTGGTGTTTCTCCGTTTTATCCCTCTTTTCGTTCTGCTATCACGATCGATCGCATAATGTTTTCTCTCTTGATTTTTTTTGGAAAAACGTTTTTGTTCGTGACACCTACGACTGATCCGCTGATAATGACGGCGACTTCCAGCGGTCAGGCGGTTTGACACAAAGAGGGTTCGCGTGTTTCGCCGCTCAGCACGATGTGTACCACCCGTGGAGTTTTAAAGCGGCACTTTTCTCGACTGTCGACGTTTCTGAAATCCTTCTGTCAGTTTCCTCCTTTCTCTCCCCTTCGTGCACCCATTTTTTTTCTGTCGTTACTTTATCATCGTTCCGCGCGTTGTACCGTGTTCTTTACTCCGAGAACATGTTACGGTGGATACGAGATGAGATTGTTCGAGTACGCGCTCGTCCACGGCTCCAAAATTGATGCAATTCATCCGTGGTACACGCGGATTCACGGCGCGTACGGTGCTCGCAATTTTTTCAGCGATTTATATGTGCGTCGGTCATTGTTTGCGCTGTAACATTGGATGTCGTATACGTGCTGTTGCGTGAAACGACAGGTGATATCGCGAAACTGTATAGCTTTTCTCCGAGAGTGTTAATTACCGTAGAAGTTCAATGCGAAGGGAATTTTGATTAGATGAGCTAATTAGGAGATACATAGTTTGAATAATTGAAAGGTTGTATCACTTTTTACCGAAGCTTGATTATTTTTCCATGAAATATTATGCAGCACTGTATAAAATTGATACGATTCATGAAATCCAATTTTGTCGATAAGTTTTACTGTATTTTTTTTAAACTTCTAGCTTAAAGGGAGGAAACTCATGTAACACACCTGAAATGAGGTGTTTTTTGATCATTTTTTCCAATGAGTAAACGTTAACGAATCTTCTTAAAATTATTTGTAGTACTATACTTGACATTCGAGATTATACAAACATTTTTTGTGTAATGCAAAAATAATTTATTTTAGAAATATCTGAAGTTATATTGAACGCTTTAGAGGAAAAGTTGATGTACCTCGTGTAATGCAGAGCTAGATACAATTGATCTAGAACAAAAAGTAAAGTGTTTTTATGTTTGTTATGAAATTATGCTCTAGTTATATTTCGTGTAACCGATACAAAATATAGAAGTTTAAAAAAAAATTTATTTCTTTTAGCGAAATTTGTTGAAAAGATTCAAAAAAGAGGATGGTAAATAATGTTTTTTTTATGTGTAATTAGGTATAACTAGAAGAGAATTCATTTATCCCTGAATTTTATAAATCTCCAAATCGTGTTAGACCGAAACTGTGTTGTAGGAACGCCGTTGTATATTGGGATCACCTGTATATATCTTCTTCCACTCTTTAATTTAAGCATTCATCGAATGAATTTTGATCATATAAGTCAATTAGAAAATGTATCGTTTGGATAACTTGAAATTCGTGTTGTTCATTTTGTATTTGTAATACTTTATATGTATAACTTGTCCTATTTATAATTCTTTAGTTCTAAAGTAATTTATTATACTAAATTGTTGCATATCAAATGACAGATAACGAAACATAAAACGTTTAATACAATTGAATAATATAAATATATACAAAGCTTAAAGTTTGATAACGATGATTGCATGACACTTCAATATTTTGTATGCAAAATGGTTGATACTTTGTTGAACCAAACAATGAATTAGTCGATTTATAGTTTAGTACTGTACATTAACGAACATTCAATTTTCAATTGACTGGGAACGGATAGTCCTCAGTTTTTCAAATGTATAACCTCTTTTCGAAACATCTTGTACATAAAATAAAAATATAAAATATTTTATGGTACTTTTAGGTCGTTAAATTATATCAGGTTGTCTATGTTGCGAAGTCGTTTGATATGGAAGAATTTAATATTGAGCAAAAACAGGTTTCCTTGGAATATTAAAACCTAATTCGGAAGAACGTATCAATTTCAGTTAACTTTGTAACAAACAAGCTTTACAATAACCTGGTTAAATCATTCTACGGCGCGTATTCATACGATGTGCTTTCCCGGCATATTTTAACGCGATTGGAGTTACTGAATTGACCGGAACTCTGGCGGTTGAATTAAACTAATTGACCTTAAATGCCAGTAATTCACAAAGAAACGTTTAACTGAAGTATCTTATCTCCTCTTACACCATCGTTACAACTACTTCAAACGAATCTTTTCATATTTTTCCGCGGTTACAGGCGGATCAATGATAATCGCTGCGCAGCCGAGGTTGTTAACTCACGAATGAACAGCACGTGGGTTGGTCTGAAATAGAATTCGCAGAAAAAGCAACATTTCGATGTACCAGTCGACTGTAATTCTTCCGTCCTAACGAACGATCTGTATGTTTTGACAGATGTCCCTTAAATATCTTGTATCTCGTCTGATGAAATACAAGTAATTCTTTATGACTTTGACTGGTACAGAACCAGAGTCGTCACTAAAATGTTCAGGCCCCAAGGCAAAAATTAAAACAAAAAAAAAAAGAGTAATGCGATGGCGTTAAATGAAAAAAGTTATGGTATGTAATTATTTAGAAGTTTGCCCTCCTCACCGATTTTCGTGACCTTGAAATATGTTGTCAAGGTCATTATTCTGAACAACTTTTCCCTATACATGTTACCGCCGCTCGGCCTTCGTTTCTGAGATATTCGCAAAAATAATTCGTTTTGCTGACTGGGGGGCTGAGCTCCCCAGACCCCCCCGCCCCAAAAAAAACTACACCAACTAATACCGATACCCATTTTTAATATAATATAATTTAATATAATCGTTTCGCGTGGAAGTAAAATGGGTATCGATATTAGTTAGTGTAGTTTTTAGGGGGGCAAAACAAATTATTTTTGCGAATATCTGGAAAACCAATAGGGAAAAGTTGTTCAGAATAGTGATCTTGACAACATACTTCAAGGTAACGAAAATCGGTGAGTAGGGAAAACTTCTAAATAATTACCAAAATTATTGTTAGTGATATTAATGAAGAAGCTTAACCCTTTCGCTACCGGCGGATTCTCCGCCGCGGTACTTCCTCTGAACGGACATCACTGCACGCTACGCGACGCCGATCGTGCAGTAAAAAAGGCAAAATAAAATACTATTAGTGCATGTCCAGAGTGAGATACTTATGTAGAACGGCTAGTCGCCCGCAATACCTCAGTGGCATTTTATAGAGGGCCGCTATAGTGGCCCGTAGTACCTCAGTGGCATCTAATGGAAGGCCACTATAGTGGCCCGTGGTAGCGAAAGGGTTAATAGAAGCTAAGGTGATTGACACTTTAATTCTCTAACTTGTTAATATATTTTAATTCAAATGCTTCCAGTCATTCTGCAATTACTTCGAAACGAATGATCGAAGAGATATCTTGAACCGAGTTGAAGCAGTGGCTTGCAGTTAATGGTGTTTGTAGTTCCTTTAAACGCTTGTTATTGGTTGCTATTGATAATAATAACATCATCGAGAAAGTTCAAGTAATTGTAAGTAAGACTGACGTGACCTGGGAGTTGAGAGGTTTGATCTTTCGAATGGTGCATCAGTGGAAATCTCCACGAATGGATTGATTCTTCCTGAAAGCACGAATCAAGGATTACTCCTCTGATCTCATATATCTCTCGACTACAATTCACGATTTCACTAGGAAGACACGAACGATTATTAGCAACGGAATTCTCTTCGTTGTTTTATGAATACGTGTGGTCTAGTTTTCTTTTAATCAAAATCATCTTGTCATAATTTGCGTCAACATCAACCCTTTCATTGGCGAATTATTACACAATTGTCAATAATTGGGTTTTTACTGTTTTTATCCATATTATAACTTTTATTCGTGCGGTTGTTTTTTCGAAACTGATTTATATAACAATGATCTTATCGATTTTTTCAACTAAAATCTGAAAAACTAACATCAGCTGTCCCAAATAACAACACTTGTTTATCAAGATTCAACTAAAATTTGCGAACCAAGCAACAGAGTATCGTTAATGTTCTCTTATGCCTGGAATTAGAGTGCACTTACATTGATAGTGGTTGTACACGCAATATTGTCGCGATGCTTCCTGAAAGTTGGCGATAAGTCGTTGGAAACTTTCTTGGAAACATATCTTCAGGTTTTATTGCCAATTAAATAACACGCATCGCCGCTGGAATTCGTTCAACTAAAGTCGAAAACACGAAAGGCTATTTTGCTTATTACGATATTTCGCGCGCGTACAATGAAGCGAAAAAGAGATATCGATTCAAAGCAATTTCAACCACTTAACAACGTAGCAATTACGACCCATAAATCTTACGGAATGAAACAATTATTCAAGTAAATTCCTTTCGAATTCTTGACTGAGCGCAGCCGATAATAAGCGGTATAAAAAGATCGCAAGTGTAACAATTACAAATATTAAGTTATTGCATGTTAAATGGCCAATTTGG
The DNA here is from genome assembly GCA_943735885.1 of Stelis phaeoptera. Lineage (NCBI taxonomy): Eukaryota > Metazoa > Arthropoda > Insecta > Hymenoptera > Megachilidae > Stelis > Stelis phaeoptera. Next base: position 2,095,967 of record OX030939.1, on the reverse strand, counting down.
TAACGGGAAACGTCTGAGATAAAAATACCACTAAATAGCACTTGTGGCATACCGATGTGACGTTAAAAAAAAAAAATATGTATATATACTGATCGAATTGTGTAATCTCTTCCTTTTCGAAGTCGATTAAAAATAGAAACGACGACACAAGTCGTTTATTAACGTTTTCAATGTGAAATAGATGGTTGCAAATAAAATAACAAGCAATTATGAAGTTCGAAACCTTTGGAGCCTAACATAATTTGATAATATGAGAATATTGTAAAATGCAACTTAAGACCATTAACAATGGACCTTTTAAACCGTTTATTAATATTCGTAATGTAAAACAGTTGATTCCCAATTACAGTAAGTAATAATTGATTTCAAAATGTAGAAAATTTGATATAATTTGCTGATATAAAAAAATCACAAAGTATATAAAATATCGTAGATATACAATTTATCAGCAGTATATCGAACACTTTTTCTTCGTGTATGGAATGTTCCAAAAATCTTCCAAACTGTAGAATCTTCTCGGGATATCAAATCAAGAAGTTCATTAGTATTCTTGGATATAAGTGATTGAAAAGTGATATTTGTTAATTGATTGTCCTTTTCAACGGAAAACATTTATACAACCATAGTCACCACATTTAAAGCTCTAAATTAATATATTATCAGAACTAATTCACGATACCCTTTGATGTGAATTCCGGTTGCAATTAATTATTTCTTTGATAGTATTTCGATTAATCTTTTTCAATACCCTAGAAAAAGTTGTAATTTCTACGTCTCACAATCAGTGACTAATGAATGTCCCAGTTTTTGCTGGACAAGTAATCAACATGGTTATTTTGAAATCCTTCAAAGGTGTTCATAACAAATTTTTTGTTCGTGTTAATTTGCAACAGTAATTATACAGTGATTCTGAGTAAAGCAAATTTCATGATTCTTGTATATCTTTTTACGGCAGTCGAATTATCAGATCTTTGAAGTTCGTATAATATAATGTTCCAAGAGTACATTATCTCCATGATACTATTTGAAAACTGCTTTGTGGTAAAAATACACTAGAAATAATTTCATTTCTAGTAAGAGCTCAGCCTCACGCATGTGCGACGGTAATCGAAACAATTAAACTCGATTATTATTCACATTTATTAGAATGTAATCATAGATAATTAAAAACCTGCAGTATCTTATGCAAAAATTTTGAAAATAAAACGTGGTGTGTAATGGAGAGTTTTCTTCTGCAGCATTAGTACTTTGATTAATTTCGAACATTTTATGGAATTAATAAATTTTGCGATTATAAATTTCTTTTGCGTGTTAGAAGAAATGATAAAAAAATGTATGTATTGATAAAGTCACAAATTTTCAGAAGTAAAACAAAAAGTGATCAAGTAGGATCTTAAAAAATTTTCTTTCAATTATGAAGAATATGGGGATCCAATTATTGTTAACGTTTCTCGAGCGCATGTAATACAAACGAAAATAAGAAGAATTGTGAATATCATTATTATTATATTAACAGTATAAGTTATTAAGGACCTACGTTTGAAAGTAAGTCATTTATCTTTTTACAGTAGCTATTCGTTAGTAACAATAAATTATACCAATTAGGCAATCAAATTTTTGTTAGGTATGTGTGATTACCATCTAACTAAACAACTTCTATATTTATACATCCAAATGTGTAGTATAATTTCTACACAAAATGTGTTTCTCTTTTTGTTTCACTTCGTTTCACGTTGAACAATGGTAATCGCGTCCCTTTTATAATCGTCAAGATAGTTATTTATCGAGAATTCCGTACAGATAAATCTTTGCATGAAATAGAATGGGCTTTACCTACTATTTTATCTACCTATTGTATCCACATTATTTCCTATAGTAATCATTTACGATCAAAGTGAGGTTTTAGGTACAGACACAAGAGTTAATAACTCATTTCCACCGCTACAATGAACGTGTTAAAAAACAATCGAAGATGTACTCCATTCAATAGCACCGAACTGTTGAATATTAATGCATATCTGTAACCATCTTGCGGTCTTCTTTAATCGTATCAATTCATCCCCGTTTCGAGAGGGCATAGCTTGAAGAGACTCCTTTACGTGAATTTTACATTTTTATATCGCTATATGAATTCTTTTCAACTGTGATTTATGAAACATACATATGTACTCATATTCATATTCATATTCATGCACGTATTCATATGTATTCATAAGTAAACGCATGCAATATCATGATATCGTATCAATTTTTTCATAAGTATGACAGTAAGTAGACTTACTACCTTTCATAAAGATATTTATGAAAAATATCTAAACAAACAAAACGTCGAACAGTTAAATAACCTCACACATATTATTATCTTGTCGTTCACTATAGTTGTGAAATATATTTATTTTCTGAAAAATACATTTTCCACGTCCCTTCAATATTTTTTTCTGAGTATCCATAATTCATCCGGCATGTGCAGAGGATACTGTAGATAAAATAAAATTATGTAACACGTTACTTCTTTGGACACGTTGGAAAAACTGCTTCGAGTCAACAATTTTTTCACGACAGTTTGAAATATCTCATTTTATGTGCCACTATTTAGAATCAGGTTTTAGTGGTTCGAGTCACGGCATGTTAAATTTTCAAAGTATTCAGCAAGATTGTGTTTGGTTCAATATATTACCGTGGAAACTTATATTAAAGTAGTTGTAGAGTTTTGTCGTCAGTGAAAGTCTCCTGAAAGCAGAATCCACCTTCGACTAGACTTTGTACCTACCCCAGTTTCTACACGACGTGTCTCGGGTTGTTGAGCTTTAAAAACATAATACAAGTTTGTTTAAATTGCAGTGATTAACCCTTGAACGACGAAATGCTGAGACAAGGATAACTTAAATTTTGATTTTAGACTCTTTCCATTTCCACCTTTTTAATTTTCAACTGTCCTTAAATTTGATTTTCTGTCATACGGAAGATAAAAAATTTGAATGACTAGAATCTTAGTCGATTCACTGTTGGCTTCATTTTGTACATTTGTTAACATACTGTAAAGTAAAAATTGTTCAGCATAAACTTCTAAATAATAGACATTATTTACATTTACATTTACACATGTAAACATATTATTCACATCAAGGGACTAAAACGTTATTAGTTCATAATGTGTAGCTATAAGTGTTATACTTTTGGCAAAGATCCAATGCACCATATTAGGAACCTATCAGATGATGGTTTCTTTCCCTCTATTATAAATCCTTTCACACTTTAATTATAATACACCATTTATTTTTTTATATAATAACTTTCATTCATATAAATATACTTTAGAAAAGCTTTTATAAATATAACCTTATTAATTTTGGAACAGATCACGTGTAGCTGTTAGATCCTGATTAATCCTAGGATATACAGATTAATGTTTTGAAAGAATTCTTCTGTCCCCTTCAGTTCCAGAATTGACCATTTTCGATCATTGCCCTTCTCGCTTAACCATCGCAGAAAAATAAGGAAGAATGAGCGTAGGATAAACTAGCATAACGGTCAGGAAATGGATCGGGATGATAGGGGTGGAACCAGTAGGAGAAAGAAAGATAGAAACAGCAATAAAACGGCCGCTTGACTCCTTTTCGAGAGTGGTTGAGTGGAAGTAGGGTCGATAAATTTCTATGGTAGGGGTAATCCTAGGAAAGGTTCGTCGGGATGATAATCAGGGATGTTGCCCTTAACGATAAGGGTGGTTGTCACGTGTGATGCACAGTTTAGTGTCGACGTAACTCAGGATGAGCGTGCTGTGTGTCCAGAAGGAACAGACTGATGAGCATCCTCTGGGAGAACAGGACACGCTTTTCTCACTCTGGTCTGTTATCGGTAAAGGCAGTAACAAATAACATTCAACAGAAACGGTGTGAGAGGAACATCGTGGAAACCGTTGGTAGGATACTTTGGCATTTGCAGTTTTATTTCAGCTAAGAGTGCGCAGTCTCCTGTAAGCTGACTTTCATTTTCACAACTTTTTGAAAGTATATTTATCATTATTTTTAAAGGGTATTACTAATATTGTGGCTATAAATTTATAGCTATATTTGGATTAAAATTATGTTTCAAGGCAAAAAGCATACATGTAAGGTTAATTATAAAGATTTATGTATGTTTGGAATTGTTAAGAGACAAATGTTAAGAATTAGAATGTATTGAAAATAATGTCACAGTAGCCGGGAGAACATCACCCATTTGCAATCTATTCCTAAATTTCTTTTTATACCGTTATTTGAGAAATATTGTAAACCCGAAAGATAATATCTGTCCGAAAATTGACAGGATTCTAAGAACGATTTTTCAAAGTGGCGTACAATACAACAAACAAATCCAGAGAGTGTTTATATATTTGGATGAAGTTATTCTCAAGAAGTATCACTTAATTTGATTTTGCACCATTCATAACCAAAAATAATGTTTAGTCTTATTTCCAATACACCAAAAAGTCTTAAATCCGAAGTGGAATATTCGTGGCCTATCAATCCGTAATTATGTCACCGTCCCTTGCAGAAGGAAGAAACACAATTCGACCAACGTCCTTACAAAACCACAAGAAATGAGGGTACAGTGCAAATAATATCGCAATAATACAGCCTTTTCGTTTGCACCGAGTCGACAGAATCTGGCGGAGAATCAACTGTTCTGTACTGATTAAACATTTCATTCGTCCAAGTTCGTTCCATGCCCAAACTTTCACGCGGCCAAAGAACCAGCTGGAATAAACTGCGCTAAAGAATAGCACAACAGTTACAGCTAATTTCGGAATCATAAGATTCTTCTTGGTCTTCTTCTTACGCTCTGCGTTCCAGTGGTCGGAGCTTCGGGCTATACGACAGATTTCGTGTTTCGTGGCATCGGTGAACAAAGCGTTCTTTAACTAAAGCTTCCTCGGGCGATACAATGCCAGGCCAACAAGCCAACTCCGTTATTCCACCTTAAAGCCGGCCCTAAACTACCTGGAGAATCACTCTTCAGGTTCACCTCCCACGCAATTTCTATATCTGAGTTCCCAGCTTTGTCGGCGAAGATGTAAAGCCGCGGGAACAACGGACAGAATTAAACGAACGTTTGACAAACTCTGAGGCATCTACGACACAGACGCCATACGATGAGCAACCTGTGATTAATAACCAAGAGCTGGCAAAAGGATCACAGCAGATGTAATGAGAACGATGAAACCCTTGAGACGGAAGTCTAGCAAGCTGAATTTTTGCTCTCTGTTCGCTGCTTTGACGAAGCGGTTTATAGCGACGTTGGTGATACACTGTTGCTTACTTTGAACTTAACGACAGAAGTGAAAGAAACAAAAAAAGGGAATCGCCCGCAATCTTCAGCGGAAACTTCAATTGGAGTAAGAAAACGTAAAAACAATCAACAATGGTTATTTGCTAATTAATATACAAATATTGTCCTTCTAAAATTGTAGGAATTAAGCGGCTGTATTCCGTAGGAAAAATAATTTATTAAATGAAAGTAGACGTTATTTGATTCTATAATAAGTAACGCTTTAGTGGCAATTGTTAATTTTTGTTAGTTACAGAAGATTTCTCTATTTAAAACTGTGGCCTAAATAATTGAAAAAGTGATAAGTATCGCATAATAGATGATAAGTGACGAGTGAAAAGGATATAAAAGTTCGTATTAAAGTTATCGTGCATCTCAGTATATTAATATCAAACAATTACAATTGAAACTTCCGTTACAGGAACATGAAATCTAATTTGCATGAAAACAATCCAGCTGATGTTCTAAATGTATGATAACTGAAAGGAACAGATAGGTCTTCTTTACTAACAAGTTAAATTTTGCGCCGTCTCCGTAAAGGTTGTAAGTATTATAAATTGGTTTTCTTAATAAGGTCTTGCGTATTTGTATAAATCAAATGCGAATCATTTTTTACCTTTTAGTGCACCTCATTAGCGCAGTAAATAAGTATCATTAAGAGTTGCTACGTATTTGTATAAATGAAATACAAACTATTTTTTACTTTTCAGTACAGTTCGAAGTCGGTTGTATTTTTTTTTTAATTATTGTAGGATCGGTAGCTCCATACGTAAAATATAAGACGTGAAAAAATAGAGTATAGTCGGACGGTGTTTGGTCTAGGAAGTAGCGTGGCCGGCTACGACTTCACGGTTCCCGGCGAGTAACATCCACTTCTTTTTCCACGGTACTTACACCTATGTCGGCCACGACGGCTCTTATATTTTGGGTATGGCTGCTATTCTTCTATTTATTAAACACCAACACAATATAAACCGTGAAAATAACCTTTACGCGATTTTTTAAGCCATTATTTCATTGGCTATTAAATAAGTTACAACCATAACTATGTTTTTACATCTAACCGAACTTTTGTAAGATTTCTATTATTTCTGGAAAAAACAACTGTTACATTTCTTATTTCTTAGGACGACACAGTGTAACAGATATAACTTCGGTATAAAAATCTTAATTTCATATCCAAGTATTTTTTAATTTTTTATTTCTATAATAAAATTATAGAAATGAAGATAAAAAGTTTATCGGAATTATTCCATGCAAAATTGATCATCCCTAACAATTGCCAAATTGAGTTCATTTATTTCTTTTTGTTCGAAATTGTAACGGCTGTTCTGATGCTCGTTCGTTGAGGACGGCAAAACCTGCGGTTTTTGCTGATTCGTCCTTCCGTTTCGCGACTCTTTGGCTGCCGCATCTCCAACCGTTTGGCGGACGAACTATTCAACCAGCGCGAGCACTCGTCATCCTGTTCGAAAATCCTCACCGGGGATCTCCCTCGCAATTTCGCGACGATTACAGATGCGCGAGCGTTCGTACGCGAATTTACAATTAATTAGCGAAAAACGTAGTACGAGTATCCGTTGCGAGAAACTGTTCTCCGTTTTATCGAGTGATTCGAATCCGTTCTAGCCATTTCCCGATTTTGCATGTGTCGAGAGTCTCCTTTTTGTTGCTCCGTGTCATATTTGTTAATATTTTATTTATTTCATCCGTATTCGTCCGCGTCGTGTTGAAGATCGTCCGTTTGTACTTCAAGATTGTCCGTTTCTCGTCATTAGTTTGTTCGTCGTCTCGCTGTGTTTCAATTAACTCTTGTCTTATTTTTCTAACCGGATTCAAATTAATCAAGGACCTTTCCATTACCTTCTGCGAATTCACACGCACGCTCATCGCTAGGCGAGATCAGCGAAATATTTTCGAGACGCGATCCGCTTCGCTTTTCGAAACACTTGTTCTAAGCTGAAAGATTTGTCAAACTCCGGTTGTATGGAACAATATGTTCTTAAATTGGAAGATTTCTAATTTCTTCTTGAAAGTTTGGTACCTTGGATTAATAACGAAACGTATCTGTATTCTCTACAATTTTATGTTCAAAGTAAACCCTTTTGAAGGATTTAGTAAAAATATGCCAAAAGCTGTAGTGAACCTGTATCCCTCAATTCTAAAGAAGAACTGGTATATTTATTAAAAATAAAGATGCTTTTAAAATTACGCCATTATTTAAAAAACACATAAGATGGATTTTTCCCACACTGTGAAATGCTTGCAATTATGTTGTAGAAAAATTTTCCGTTTCGGATTTTGATTGTTGAAATGTTACCAAAATTCGTCTGTTTTTAACATTTTCCTTTCTGCGACATTTTATATGACACTATCACCTCATTTTTAGCTGCAGGACAAACGTCTGTATATTTCTTAACCCTTTTTCTGTCCAGATTATTTTCACCGTCTGGTTCCATCTGGTCCGCGTGTATTCAAAGAAATCTGTGCAGTGCGAGATGGATTGCGTTTATTATGTTAACACTTCAGCAGCTTCATTCTTCTTAGAATAGATGGTATTAATAACGAAGGGAGGGAAGTTTACTTAGAACAACGTATATACAATTACTATATTACGAGAAACATTCTTAGAATTATCAGATACATTTATAAACGGTCATAAACATTAACGTCGGGTTAGTTTCGAAACGGAATCAACTGGAATAGAATACAATGTCGGATTGCGCTGATTTATGACGCATAAGATCGTCCACGATGTACTAATTAATTTTCTGGAGACAGCTCTATCATTCTTATCTGTTGCATTAACCCTTGTATAACGAACCGAGCTAATAGTCTGAATTAACTTTGGAACTATTTTTCATTTCGATTTGAAATTTCAAAACATTCATTTAAAAATCCTTTAAAGATAAAAAATCCCTAAAAATTCCTTAAAAATAAAGGTCGTTTAAAAATTGTATTGCTTAACCATCGAAATATCGTGTAATGCGTTTAATACTCTTGAGTTATGGTTGTCCGACTTCGTCATAAGGGATAATTTTCATTCATTTTTAAGATAGGAATTTATGAATCTAGATAGATTTAGATTGCATAAAATTCTATTATACATAGAGTTAAAATAATAACAATGTCGATTGTTATTATATAAATTGCAAAATAATTTTTAGTAGACAACAAGAGCTATTCTGTCGTGTTAATTGAAAAGGATGCATCTGTGAGCATCTTCTATTTATAGGAATACTTATCGATAAAAAATAATTTTTTTCAAGGTCCATATTTATCAAAGATTTATCCAAATCGGGAGAGGTGATTTGTTATTTTGCCTGAAAATCATTTAAATTTTGTCATTAAGGGATTGAAAAATGGCCAGAATTGATTCACATGATGCTCGCTTTACTTATTGTCAACTACTTATTACAAAATGAATTCGTAATGAATTGTTTTTTTTTCTCTTTCTTTATTAACACCAACAGGAAGCTACATTTTCCAGCGTATTTAACTGTTTCGGACTTTTACGTATACTAGGATTTTATGATTCAAACAATTTAATTCGTGAAATACCAGAAAAACGTTTGCTCTTTTACCAACCGTTATAACGATGTTTCCTCGCATAAGCTTATACATCGAGAAGTGGGACATCCAATTTATGCTTCCTGTTTAGCCGTACGTTGTGTAAATTTACTTAAGTAAATTTACTTCCACGCGACAGTGTACGTGCAAGGGCAGTACCAACGTGAGCATTCGTTACATTTTCAAATATAATTCATGATATTGAAAGCTCTTGGGATAAGAGGTGTAAAGCAGGTATTATTTTAGATTTAATACATTATCTAACGCCCTATAATGAAAAAAATAGATACTATTACTTTATAACTAAAATAGTAATTAAAGATTACGAGAAGAAACCCATATTTCCAATTCCCTTTTAATTGTCGCATACCCAATAATCAGCGACCGAATTTATCCCTTACTGTATCCAAAGCTGCTTTGACGGTGTTTTTTTTTTAAACTTACCTCAAAACCGGTTATTTATGATATAGTACAAAATATTGAAGTTACATAGTCGCTCGTCGTAGCCAAAGGGCTAAGCTGTATAGTGTGGAAAGATACTTAAATATCTATTTGTGAGAATGAAATTTTTGTCAACTAGTAAAGTTATCACGTAAAAATGTAAAAATGTATTTCTCTAAATGAAACAATATGTATAAAAGATAATCAATAGCATTCCACAATGCTAAGATAAGTTCACTAATAAATTTAAAAAATGTTACCTGCGTCCATTTGGTTCTAACGAAGTGCCTCATATGTAAGTCACAATAGTACGTAATAAAAAAGGTTTTGAATTTATCATAGAAATTTCATACTAACCTTAAACATGAAATTATAAAATTAAGATGAGCGAACGCATAGACAGAAATACAGCAGATACAATACATTTATTTTGAATGGAATTGAACAGATACCTATATTATGAAAGAACGATTAACTTATTCTCTATATTTCATTTATCCTGTTGTTCTTCGCATAATTTACACTCATATATGAAAATTACCTTGTTTCAAGTTGTTTTTCTATTTGAAAAATCGTTTATTGAATCATAAATCTAGTATTACATTTCCTGAAATTTTGCGATGTTCCATTTGCATGTACCTACTCTTCATCTAGAATTATACAATTATTTCACTGTTGTATATCAGCTTACGCTTACTACATGATTATCGTAGCTACTAGTGCTCGATATATCGTGACCGATATGTTGAGTGCTAATAACGCCCAAGAATTAAACCCTATGTACCGTAACGTTTCCAAGGATACCGTTTCCTTCCCTATTCTCGTTTGTGTTCCGTTCGAAAATACCTGGTTGGCAAGGATGTTGGTAAGGATTTTACGAGAGCGATAACTTCCGTAAGAGCGATTTAATTACGCGTTATCCTCGTGTACGTTCACAGCATAAAACGGTGCTCGGTCGATCGAGTCGATCTTTGTTAGAAGCGGAAAGGGGAGAGGATGAGGAGGTTGGCACCAAGTGTCTACGTTTCCAGCAGACCAGCCTTGGTTGGGAAATTGATGAAAAGTGGGATTTGACGGGAGCACTGCGGGTTAAGCGGATAACTTTCAGCTATTTTCGTGGTCGTCCGCCAAATTCCGACTTTAATTATTGCGTGTACCTTGTCGTCACCTCTCCAAGGAGCGCACATTCGACCCTCTTCTCTAAGCTTCCAATTACCGGGATTGAATGCTCGGTATCACAATTGTGTGTCCGTGTGTGTACGTGTGCGTCGTCCGAGAATCTCTCTCCTCTGCCGTTCGAAGAGCCTACCGAAACACGGGGTAAGTAAATTGCAGGATGGTAATCGGACTCGTATAGTTTTCCCTAATTCGGCAAGCTTTCTTCGTGCCATCTCTTTCTAGCCCGTTCATTCTGCACCCTTTCAACTCGTAGTTTGGTCGGGTTCTAGCTCGAAATAATGAATGCCTCTCGAGTTTCCACAGGTCTGATTCCGTGGACATCGTTCTCAGCCACCCCCTCACCTCTTCTCTCGTCGGTCCACATCTACCTCCTTCGGAATATTCATTCGAGACTTCTGAATTGCCTGTGACCATTTTAAACCCCTTTGTTACGCGGCCACGTTATACATACTGATGATGCGAATTAGGCGCGTGCTGGTTAAGCGACTGCTCTTTAACGAAAGAAAAAACAGAATGTAGATGGTTAATGTCGCGTGTGGATACACGGAAACATTTGGTTCTTACAAGGACGTTGATGGGAAAGGTAAGACGTTTGTCTGTTATCCTCAGACGCTCTTGAGTCGGGTCGGCGCGGCGACCGCCAGGTTGCTGCTGTCAACCCACTCTCCCTTCGATATCCTATATCAGTCCCCAACCAACTCGTAGTCCCAAACCTTTTTACCTTAAACACGTGTTTGCTATTTTTCAGTATTTCATGTATCCTGACCTTTCCTCTGTAACAGTATTCTCGCGTTACACCAATATTTATATATCCGGGCCTTTTTCCCTTTTTCGTCCGATCCGATGTCCGATCACTCCTTAAAAAGGCCCTCTTCTCCTACTCCTGGGGTAATGACATATTTATGTGTCCAGGACCACTTCCCCGAGTTCTTCTCAAATCCCCTCCTATTTACCAAATGACCCCCACCCCTGATTTTTCCGTCAAAACTGTCTTATAAAAAGAGGACTCAAGTAACGAAACAGTTAGTATTCTATCGTCACTCTGTTAGTGCTACACGCGCATAAAATAAAACTTAATCCAAACCAACTCGTCTTCAGTGATTTGACGACACTACGAGATAGCTGTTCTCGCTAGCAGTCGTCCGGCATGCGATTCGGATATAAGAACGTCCGAAAAGCGGTATCATAGGTATCGTCGGAGTCGGCTGTCGTCAGCCCCACTGATGAGTCTAGTAATCGATCCCAAGACGAAACGTCGTTATTTCTTACGTTAACGAGGATATTGTAGAGGGTACCCGCAAAGATTCGGACCAAAGTTTTTACAATGCGCTAATGAGATCAAGTGATACAAAAAGGTTCATATAAAGTTACATATTACGTCCGAAAATTATTAAAAAATTATTCAAAAGCTGTTTTCCTTAGCCAAGTTTAATCCATGTTTTATAATTATAAACAAGAAGAAAAACGATTTAATATGACACTTAACGTTAATATATCCGTTAAAATATTGTATTATCAATACTTCTCAATGATATCAGTTAGTAATGAAACTGAATTGTTATTAGATAATAAATATCTTAAAAATACACAGACAGAATAAACGTTATTTCATTCCTACAATGTTTGCTTATAATTTTGTAATATAACGTTTATAGCCTTTATAAATAATTATTCTATGTAACTTTAAATTTATTGAAAAACATTAATAAGATGAGAAAATAAAAAATATAGTTAATATCGATTAATTGCATTGTAAAAATAATTTATTTGAATTTTAAGCTAAAATATGAAACATGAAAAGTTGGAATAATTAATATGAAATAAAAATTTGATTTAATTTAAACGATAGATAAGTATTATTCTCTAATGTTGTAAGTATCGTATTTAATATTCGTCTTTTAAAAAAACAATCAGTAGTCATAAAATAATAAAATGACCTCAGGTTTCCATAGTTTTGCATTCTACGAGGTCCGCTACCAATGTCCAGGTTTTCCTCATTCGGAATATTCATTCGAGCCTTCTGAATTATATTATTTTAAATCCCTTTGTTCTATGACTACGTTATACATACTGATGATACGAAGCAAGTATTGTACGCAACGAGCGGGTATACATATAAATATGCGCCACGAAGCCATGAACAAAGTAGAAGCACCTATTGTGTTATCTGTTACAAGAAAAAAGGGTAACTATAAAATAATTTTTATAAAAAAACACAACCAACTTCAAAATGCAGTAAAAAGTACGAAATAATTTTAATTCAATTTGTATAAATTCTCTCCAGTTCTTGATAAAATTGATTAAAACATTACATAACATATTGAATACAATGCAATCTTTTCGGAGGCGGTGCAAAACTAAAAATTTTCTTCACTAACAATTGCCAAAATTCTTCAATTCTTTTACATGTTTCCACATGTTAATGTATTTTCTCTTTTCGTTTATTTAACACCAAGTCCACCATATCCGAATCAAATCATAATCAGCAACATCTTTCATTTTGTAGGAAATCGTGAAAATTGGACTCTCCTCGCCGGGAATCGAACCCACGACCCCCGGATTTGTAGCCGGCTACGTTACTCTACCGTTCGTCGACCTTCTAGTTCCCACGATTCCTCTCCTCTATTGGATTTGGAGATCCCGATCTCACAATTTTTAGAAAATCTTTAATTACAAATTTCCTGCATTAAAAATGACCTAAATCCTTTAATTCCTCTACGTTTTCAAATCACAATCAGCAACATTTTTCATATAGAAAACTTTTAATTTGAAATGTCCTAAATTGGAAACGACTGATATTCTTTAATCCTTTTACACGTTTTCACATATCAATGTATTTTCTCTTACCGCCCATTTATTACGAAGTCCAAAAATACCCCAATCAAAACATAATCAGCAACATCTTTCGTTTACAAAATTTTTAACTTCGCGCCGTCTCTGAAAAGATTGCATTGTAGTTCATATGTTAGGTAATATTTTAATCAATTCTATCAAAAGCTGGAGAGAATTCATACAAATTAAATTAAAATTATTTCATACTTTTTGATGCATTTCGAAGTCGGTTGTATTTCTTTTTTTCTAAAAATTATTTTATTTCCCACTTTTTATTGGCGATCTGTACATTCCTTGCCGAGTAACATCAAGGAATAAGATTGTTGCCATAAAAGTAGTTACTAACAATGAAAAAAAAATGCATAAATTCTTGCAAATGGGATCATCACGAAAAATTTCCTACTTAAATGTGAAAGGTTTCATCGCGATTAGTACATTCCCTGCAAGGTAAACGCCGAACATTCATGAAATCAATGTAAAAATCCAGTTTTCTTAACTGTTTTTGATTAACGATAGGTTTATATTTTTAGTTCATCATATCACGACGTAGAAATATATATTAAACTGAATATTTAAGTACTACTTGGTTATACGATACTTAATAACCTAATAGCTTAATAACTTAATAGCATCTTGGAATTTTTATCTTTACATTTGTGTTAAAGAACTGAATGTGTTTTCTTTACGTAACGAAAAAATTTTCTAAGTAAGAGGGATAAGATCAGATGCGAATCTCAGTGTCTGGAAATCAGGGGTGGCTCGTGCATAGGTACTGCGGAACGGCAACACCCCAATTGTTTTCAATATACAAAGATCTTTATTAACACGTTGGCTGCTACGGGGGTCACCGGTGACCGGCACCCGAAACTTTTTACAATCAAATAATTACCAACAGAAATGATAAAATAAACCACGGATAGCGTTAACATTAAGCTAATAATGCTAGCTATCGAATTGAAAAGTTAAATTTGAAAATTAGTTGATTGTATTGTTAATAATTAGGATTTCAGCGTGTCTGACTACCCACGTCCGTTTTCACTGTGCCAGTCAACGTGTTAACACGAGCTGTGTTAACCCCCGTTAACCTGTGTGACCCCCGTAGCAGCCAACGTGTTAATTGATTTATATCTGCTTGTAATACTTAATTTTATCATCAAACGTATATTTAATACATATTATCTTTGTATAAAAAGTAGTGAAAATCCATCTTGTCTCGTATATTTCGAAACTTGCAGCACCTTCATGATTTTAAAACGTGAACCGCCGTTGCTTGAAACAATTAACATCCTTCGTGCCTTCCACGTTTATATCTATGTGATTTTACTACGCGTACATTAATTTTCACCGCAAGCACTCTTGGAGGTCAACGAAAGAAGATCAGAATTAATTCCTGACCAGTGTTTCAACACGTCATGACCTCTGATAACATCGGCTGACCGTTTTCGCCACGTAACAGAACTTTGATACGGAACTAACTGGCTTGCGGCGAGAAAAGGGGGAAGAAGAAGGGTTGGAGCAGGGCAGGGTGAGTTCAGGAACTCCTGAAACGCGGGACCAGCAACTATAACTTAGCCTTAGTCAGAGTTAATCGTTGTAATGCCGTGATTTAATACCTAGACGAGACGAGTATCCTCCATTTCTAAAATTGATGGCAGAATTCACTTTGCAGCGACAAAAGAAAATCTTGGGAATCATAATATATTTACCCATAATGCTTAATTTATTGTACAGTAAGTCGTTGACCGTGTAAAAAGGTCGGTGCTCTTTGGAAATGGAAATTGTTCACCGAATGAAAGACACATATAAGGGATGCTGGATTGGCAGAAAGACTGTTATCAACTTAATATGATTATTATCCATAATTGAATTCCTATTTCTTTCAATATAACATTAGCTGCAGCTTAGAATTACAAAACCATAAAAATGCAAACTAATATAATAGTAATAACCTTTACTATTAACTTAATATATATAATTTCTTCTTACTGTTAGAGTAATAATTATTGTTTATAAGTGAAATGATTTTTTCTTAATATTGCAGGATAAAAATTTTGGAAACATTCTTTTATGTTATTTATTATACCACAATTGATAGAATAGAAAATTGAAATAACGTAGTTGCATAGATTAAAATCCTTTGTAATAATTATATGATAATAAAAAATCCTGGTATCATTTTTCCATTTCTAATTTTGTAATAAACATCAAAAGTGAAATGGAGTAAAAGCAAAGTTGGAAACATTTAATTCAATCGACTTACCGTACATTTTTACCTATTCAGTACGTCCGTCAATCTATTAGATTGAAAAAAAAGAAGAGGCGAACAAACATAGAATTCGCTTTAATTACCTCCAATTATTTATCACGGAAAAATTCGTTCCGTGTTATGTACAATTCAACAATAACTTCGCTAACGAAGTCAATTTCTAGCGAAACAAAAACCGAGCACTGGTTAAATTGGAATTTTCAGTTGTATCCTTTTTACGGATAAAAGTACTGCTCGTTAAAATTAACTGGGTTCAAGTTTTTGCTATCAATTGAATCCTCCCTGCAGATTTGAGAGAGGTGTTAACGAATTTAATAGACAACTCTTTCAGAGCGACGGCCCTTGACAGTCAACCGAGAGGAATGTGCTAGTTGTCAAACGTATCGAAATGTCCGTAAAAAACTAATCGAACATAAATAAAAGTCGTATTTATTTATGATTACTAGAAAATGCGCTCTCTGTGTGAATTTACATTTTTTCCCTTTTGCTATTTGTTTCAACGTTGTCCTAAATGAAGATGTCACTTGCTGTCGTACGTTGTGAATTAGTAATGTAACACGTTGAATGCCGTGGGGGTCACCGGTGACCAGCACCCGAAGTTTTTCACAATTAAATAATTAACAAAAGAAACGATGAAATAAACATCGGGCGGTGTTAATATTAAGCTAATAATGCTGGCTATGAATCTGAAAGGTTAAGTTTGAGGATTAATTAACTGCATCAATGGTAATTTGCTTTTTACCGTGTCTGGCTACATACGTTCATTTTCACTGTGGCATTCAACGTGTTAATCCCTTCGAAGGCAACCGCTTTAAATTAAAACTTCGATATACAACATTTCTCATATTACATTTTTACTATGAGAAAACTCCATATGGTCCGTCCACGAAGATAATGTTGTTAATTTTTTTAATGTTTTGGTATTCCAAATATGCTGCATTCTCGAATTTATTTTACTTCCATTGTTTGAAAATCCACTAGTTTAAAACATTTTGTTGATAAAAAGTTAAATATTATATCAGTTAGAGTTACTTGATATCCAGGAGAAAATTTCCCTGTGTAAATAATAACAGTTTAATTAAACAGAGCCGTGTGTGATAAAAACAACAAATAATATTCGACGCTTCATACGATTTCGAACAGAAAATGAAACATTCGATAACGGAGTTTTATTTTGGCGTATATTAAATGCTTCGTCTCTGCCAATTTATTTTATTCACAAAAAAACATTTAACATACAGGAAAATTAAAGTTTCCAATTTGATTTAATATCACATACTAATTGTATTTTAATAAGCAAAAAAATTAAAACGTTTGCTCACTTAGAATTAATCGCATACTGTTGAAAAATGGAAGTTAATAATTGTACTGTTTAGCTGAATTTTACTTAATTGCGAATTCTGAATTGATTCGTCTTAAATTAATAGATATACCAAATTTACAGAAGGTCATAGATAATTTATACGATTGCATTGTCCGTGAACGTTTAAAAAAGAACGAATCGTTATTGTTTAGATATTGTATACGTAATATAGTCGATTGTTTTAATTAAAATAAACTAGTACACAAAGTATTTACAGTGGACGACTACACAAAATACAAGCAGAATGCGTTAGTATCAAAGTACTATAGTATTTCCACTGTAATAATGTTTAACCACAGCTTAAACGGGTTGGAGAAATTAAATAATTTTAAATGGAAGTTAATATTTGTATTCCTTGAGTAAGTTAATTTGTGGTTACAAGGGAATAATTTTTCGTAAACAAATGGTAAATGAAAATTTTTGTCAAAATAATGGTTGATGCATGAATAAATAATAAAAAATAATAGTAAATGTGTCTTTTGTTCCTCCACTGGTTGTTTAAAAAGACAGCATTATTTATGGAATGATCATCAGGCTTTTTACCCGAAACTTAAGAATTTGATGTTTTCGGTTCAAATATAATGCCACCCAACAAGAGAAACATAATTGTTTAATAAATATATAAAAAGGTCGCAATTATTATCGGTAAGATTTTTTAATTTAAACCATGACTTAGATATTTTATACAATAAAATAAAATAAGATAAACGATTCAGAAAGTTTAAACTTTACTTTCCATTATACAGTTCAATTAGATTTCTGAAGCTTCAGAAACGACGCGTTCATGAAACTAATTAGGACCTTCGTCTTCTCCACGTGTCTACAGTCTACAGGCATTAGAAACGTACAACCATTACTCAAAAGTTTGATCAAGCTCTTACGTGCATTCGGACCGGAAGCCGATCTTAATAAATGGCTAGGTCAGGCCGTCCAGTCCTTTTCGAGACGTATAATAGAGCCAGGAAACAATGTGCTCTCTATATACCGGAGGCATTATCCTGTCGTTTTCCTTACGGCTTAGAATTCACAGACAATCCGTAGTTTGAGAACCATCGAGCTTTCTGTTTGAATATTTTCTAATCCCCTGATGTTGCCATCTGCATTCTTATTACGATCTGCAATATTGCCATACCTATATACGATTTTACTACAATCAAACGAAGCTCTTTTAAGTGTCGATCGATATTTTTAGTTAGTATTTCTATAAATCCAAAGTAGGTTCAAAGTCTAAAAGTTGCGTAAAATGGCAATAAATTCTTTGTGCTTATATTTTTACATAAAATGAAATTTCTAGATCAAGTGTGTGCAAAAAATAATTTAAAATTGTCAAAATTAAAACTTTCTTGAAACGTGTGAACGTTAGACTGTTAAGTATAATTCTTGATTTAATTTTACAATATTATTTGAATAAAGAACATATTCTTTAAAGTACTGGAAGTTCGAAATTGACCGTACATATTTTGTATCTTGGTATAGTACATAAATTAAAATATCCTCGATGAAAATAGAAAACACGGATAAATTTTACCGAGCGGAGATTTGCAGTGACACCCGAATGTTGTAAATCGTTGGTATAATTTACAAATTGCAGAGAACCGCTTGATACATGACGTTATAATCTTCATATATCTTCGCGCGTAAAGGTTCTGGCTTCACCTTTAACTTAGCTTGTGCTTCGCCGAAAATATGTTGCCACCAGTAAGTTGTATAGTATGCTGCACCTAGCAATAGCTTAAAATGTTTATAGGAGGGTCATACGTTCTGTTGCGTTTCGTGTATGAAATGAAATATACTTGTGATAACTTCTAAAGGGTTAGACATACACGCTGGAAAATATTATAGAAAAAGCATCTTGCTGAAAAGCACCCCTACAATAATTTTCTTTTTCCTACATATTATGTTTCTTTCTTATTTCTATACCCAGTAACATAAGGAATTTTAATTTGTGTCGACGTGTGTATTAATCAACTAATAAAACTGTCAAATGAGTATTAATATTGCTACGTAATATTGTTATAGTTTCGGAATGGTATTAAAATTAGAAACTGGAAAAAATTAACAGTTGAATATCTGTCGGGAAAAATATTGTGTATTACATTTTCACGAAATTTTTTTTTTTTATTTATTTATTAATAGAGTTCTTTTATACATATAAATGTCTTCTTCTTAACCAACTATTATATTTCCAGAAAATGGAAAAGTGATACATGTTACATGGTGATATTAGTTTTGTTGATTTTGGTACTAACAATAAGAAAGTTTAAAATGCTTTCCCGTGAAATTCCGGGTTTGTAATATATAACGTTATGTCTACTTGATATTCAATTGATGCTAGATACTAATAAATTAACAGTTAGATTAAAAATAGACTTAAAAATAATAAAAATAGACTTCTTAAAATTTCGAAGTACATAGTACTATTACACTATTACTTGGAATTATTAAGTTAGGGATTTTCTTTCATCTAATTATTTGATTAAGCTCATAACGCTAACAGCTGAGACGATTCTGAACAACAATTTCCTTTACAAAAATGTCGGATGAGGCTTCATTTTTCAATTATTATACCCTGTATATGTATGGTAGATAAATTTGCAAAAGGACACTTTGTAAACATTATGACATAAATTTAATTAACTTCCTTCTGTAAAAGAGTGTGTTCTTTATATCATAATTTAAATTATTAGAATCTGTGTTTTTATTAGAGCCCCCATTTATACGTGTACGCGTGTACACGGGTTTCAGGTATAACACGTAAAGTCGTGTAGAAATCCGTGTAGCAAATACCCATGTCTGTATTACACGGATACACGTGTATTCTACGGTTATAATTATTCTGAATTACTTTTCACGTGTAAATAAGCATGAATTTATTAATTACACGTGTACACGTGTAACTAACACCCGTGTTTTCTGATATCCGTGTCTCGTAAACGTTTAAACCGGATACACATGACACGGGTGCCCGTATATCGCACTGTACGTGCTTTAGGCGAGAGCTCTAGTTTTTATATTATGTATCACATGCATATATTGTGCTAATTTAAAATTTAAGAACCAAATTATTTGTATACACAAAGTAATATTTATATACACAAAGTATTAGAAAGAAACTTTTCAAAATTCATATGATATATATGACAAATAATTTTGAGTAAAAAAGTTTGATCAATAATGGGGCAAAATTCAACTGTATTCAAGATATTACCATTCTTTTATGTTAGCATTTAGTAACTGTGTAGTCACCAAATAGATACCACAATCGTTGGTTGATAACAAAAGGCTTAAAAATGACGAAAGTTGATTATATTAAGATGCCCGTAAGTAATCATGGTATCATTTTTTTCTTAACAATTTTTCTTAAAAAAAAAACATTTGCGTTAACCCTAGGATGCATAACGTGGGTATTTTATACCCACGTGAATATTTACTTTTAGATTTCTTTCGAGTATAAGGATATAATTCCATATGGCATTGTGTATTCCTCCTTTAAGAATTCATGTATACCTATCACAATGAGTTGTTTAGCTCATTAATAGAATAATTAAGAAAATAGAAATGGAAATTCATATTTTAATTTAACAAAACGTATTGTGGAAGACATTAAAAAATTAATCGATGTACAGGAAGAGGAAAATATACTCACTAAAATCCTGACAAAGAAACGCTGTTTTATGTGCCGAAGTAAAAAAGATAGAAAAGTGAAAGAATTTGTGTCCAATGTAAAAAGTCGATATGAAAAGAACACAATTTATACTTGTAAAAAGTGTAATTAATAGGTATTTATATAAATATTATTCCGTATTGTTGTAATACTTCTAGTATATAAATAAAAATGTTCGCTTTATACTGTGTCAACTGCTGTGGGGGTTTTTTTTTCACCCCACATATGTAAATCTGTTGAAAGCAACGATCATGCATCCTAGGGTTAAGAAAAAAATAATAATGTCACGAAAGCAGTGGATTTTTCGATCTATGATTATCAAGGCTCTTTTAATCAGAATGGTATGTCCTATATACCACATGAATTTTGAATACTTTCTTTTTTTAATACTTTGTACATAATACAGAATCTCGGCGATACCGTGTATCAGGAAACAACCACATGATGACTTAATTTTATTATTATCGATCAACAGCCAGACGACACGTAAGTACTAACGTAATACTTTCGTAACAATTTACCCTATGCCCTTTTCTTTCCTTTTCTTTTTCGACACAAATTAACAACATGAGAAAGTGTTGCAGTACATCTGACGGAAGTTAACACGGAACTGCAAGTTAACACGCGACACTTTCGCGTTTTTACTATCTAATTCAGTCTCGACATAATCGACTGTGTTCGTCGCTCTCGTAAACTCTTGTTTTATATTAACCAGCTTGAAGGTAAATATTCGTCTCATCGAGTTGCGTGTACATATCTGGCAAACGAATCAAATGGTACACAATATTTTATACATGCAATAGGGTGTCATTGAATTATGATCAGTCGGTCGTATTTGAAAATTATGAAAGGTTTGTTTCGTTATCTTCAATGTCAATTTTTTTATCCATTTATAAAATACCATGGAGTAAACAATGAACAATCGTTAATAATTCGTTAATTAGAAGGTTAACAATCGTTAACCTTCAGAACAAACAAGAACTTATCTATAATAAATAAGAAGAAAAGAACCATGTGCTTAATTGTAATAATAATTTTACTTCTAATTTCAACACATCCCAAAAACATAAAAATGATAAAGACTGTTAAACGATGTGTTTAAGAGGAATGATTAAATAAAAGGGGGGAGAGATTGACCATTGCAGGACATAACATATTCCGTTGCAACAGACCGATGCATTGGTAACATATGAATATCGTGTAATAGTTAACATCACTGTTTGCTTCGTATTGTTGACCTTATAATCGAATATTGTTTTTACTGGTGTATAAAGTTTTGTGCTAACGTTTTCTAAAAGAAGTTCAGAAGTTTGTGTGAAAAATACAATATGTTATTCTTTAAATTGCTATTCGAACCTAGATTAATGCGTGTCTAATATCTCAGTTGGCGGGAAAACAGTAGTTCGTCTTCCCTTCAAATGGAGTTCCTAGAGGCGCGTGGACTTGAGACGAGTTAAAGTGTGCTATAACTACAGTCATATCTAAAGAGATATTATACCTTCGCGCTGGTTGTACGAAGGTTGCGCTTTCTTCCAAAACCTGTACCAACCCTGTGGTATCAAAATAGCAAAGGAAAAGGAGAAGAATTGCTGAGGTCCGTCTCTCCTCCTATGTGTAGGAGAGATGGACTGCTTTTTATAAAACGAATTTATTATTTTATGTTTTAACTATAGCAAACTAAAAAAGGACATTTTATTTATCTTGCACCCACTATGTTATGTTTTTGTTTCATTAAATAAAAAAGTTATTTTGCGTTTTTAAAAAGCTGTCTTAAGTAATTAAAACTACAAGTGCATCATCCTTTATAATTCTGTTAAATCACGCTTACATTGAGCAATTTCGCAAATGTATCTTTTTCTGCTGTAACTTTCTCCGATAACTCGAATTAGTTAGAACTTGATATAATCTCCCTAAGTGCTTCGCACTCATTGTTAGAGTAGCAATGCACAGTCGTCAGACATTGTCATTACACTCGTTATAAGAAGAAAGAAAATAGAAAGAAACGTTTTTCATTCTCTGTACAAGTAGAATGTTACGAGACTGAAGCAACGAAATTATAAGAAATCGGGAAGAAAGACGACGAGACTGCGAGAAGATGGGAACAGAAAAGTAATTGGAAACTGCTGATGAAGTTTACGCTTGTAACTATAAAGTTGAGCGCCTTCCTTGCCTATTAGTGATTGGATTAGCCGTGGAAAAAGGTGGATAAAGAAAGAGCAGAGAGAAATCGCAAGGAGGATCAGAAGATAGAGAGTTGGAAGAGAAGGGAGTGGACCAGACGGAATCTGGATGTAGAAAAAGAAAATTAATTTCTTATTCACTGCACGACGCCGCATCGCCGCCATTCTGTACCTTAATAACCACTGAAACTACGTGGCGGAACGAGATCCCGAAGAAGCTTGACGAGGACGAAGTATTTAGGTAGAAAGCGAAGAAAAGGAAAAAAAAAAGGGCAGTGTGAAAACAGCGTCACCCTTTTCTCTTCCTTTTTCGGGGTTTGCTTTTAAAACCGTGAGATCCAACGGCTACTCGAGCCAACCTGGCAAATGAAATAAATATAATTACGCCCCGGTGACATTGCCTTTGTACGTGAACAGAAAGGAATCTCATGTTGCGGTTTTGAAAGAAAAGACGCGAATAAGGATGCTGCTGGAATCTTGGACCCAGGACTAAGAAAGATGGCCGGGGAGCTACATTCATTATGCGATCTCCTTAGAAGCTCGATCTGCCTCTGGTAGCCGCACAGCTTTATACTTTTCGAGAGTTTGTTTAATGTTCTTTACACTTCCTAATTTATTCTTTGCTCTAGGAGACGGTCACGGGAATTGGAATCGCTGCTATTTCAAGCTGAAAATGTCAGCTTTTTAAATTAAATAGAAATTACGACTATAAATTCGAATGTAACAGAAAAGCCTGAAGTTGTATACGTTGAAAGAGGTGTTCGATTTTTGAAAATACAAGCTGCCCCACTGATATCGATCACTGGGAATAACCAGGGGGTGGTTCACATACCCACAAACCGCAGCAGATATTAATTTTAACAAATTAATTTGGGGGGGAGAGGAAACCATCATTCCTTATTTTTACATAGAATAGAATATCTTTTGTTTTTACACAGGACGGCTGTTCGCAACATTTTGCGTAAACAGAAATATTGAATTATAATGTTAAAAAATGTAATAATCCTTGCTGTGTACATTTGCAAAAGAACAATGCGAAAATTCATAAACACGTGGTTTCTTCTTCAATTTTCTAAATCAACCCTTTAACGCATAGTATAAGTGATATGTCACATCGAGTGTACAATAAAAGTTGGTAATAAATAATACAGGGCCCCAGATTTACTAAATTTTCGAAATGGTTTCGAGACACAGGTATTGTAAATACTTAGGATGTACTTGCAATTTCTAAGAAAACTAATACGGCAAAAGGGTTTTAATTAATTATAGAAAAAATTATTCTGTTGTAAAATTCTGGGAAACTAGAGAATTTTTATACATATTACATTAAAGAATAATTTAAAATTACAAAATCAGTGTGTAATATGGATATCCAAATCCATCTATGAAATGTAGCCTTTAATCTCTAACCCTTTTCTTCGATAGACTATTAAATCAATAATTATTTACTGATATCTTATGTTTCGAATACATCTATCCGGCAGTAAAAGATTTAAAATGACGTGTTTATTAAAACTTAATAAAATTATAAATAAATAGTTTTATAGTCTTTGAAACTTCAGTTGAAAAGTAAAACATATTTTGACAACAATCAACAATCAATTCCTGAAGTATGTATAATATTTCAATTTTCTTTACATGTTTTACCACTAAAGCAATAAATATTTATGTAGCTCTGATTGTCGTATTTGTCGTAAAAGTTGTACGTTAAGGAGTTGAACTTTAATTCAAAATAACGAAATCGTGGTATATCATCAATTCATGCAAAACGATGTTATTTATATCTGGCAAAGGACACCCATTATTAATCATAACTCCATCGTAAACCGGTAAAAGGAGGGTTTGATAAGACGTGACCGTCGCTTCGAGTGACTCAAGTTTTTTCGCGCGATTTCATCCCCGGGGAAGGGAAACGGATCCTGTGACGGCAATGGATTGCTCCGCAGTACTTTTCGGTCGCGTCCCCAAACCCAACCGCAGTGTCCTCCAGCGGTAGATAAAGGCATTAGGATACCTCGATAGTCCACGATTCCGATTCAACTTTTTACCAGGCGACTTTGATGGCCAGTCGACCGGTTGTTCCATTCGCCGGGCTGAAATTTACGCGCGTCCCGTTTTGTGACTCGTCCGATCGTTTCAATTTCCAGCATCGAAATTGGGGTGGATTTCAGGAGCTTTCGGCACACGTCGGCTGTCGTTTATGATCGAGGGATCACGTATTTCCGAATAACAAGCTCGTGAAACGGTGAGACGGTTTGCGGTTCTGTTTTTCACACGATCAAAGGTCGACCTGCACGTAATTGATTGGCGGGAATTCGACAGAAATTAGGTTGTTCAAAGTGGGTTGGGTTCGTTTAAGCTCCTGAAAGGATTCAATTAACGATGTCGCAACGGGTCCCGCCGTGTTCATGGATCCTGTAAGATTAATAGTTTCGACAAATTAACGTAAGAACATGATTCGATAAAATGATTAATGATAGCCTGCGTTTTATAGAATTAATGTAGAATTAATCCTCTGTAACCAGAACTTTTTATACTCACGAAGATATATTATGGACAGCAAATTTTTGAAAATACTGACAACCATATGTATACGTACATACGTATATAAATTATTGTGTTAAATTAACTTTTATAATTGACTCCGTAGTGAAAAAAATCAACTGATTGCGAAATACACGATAATACTGATAGTATTAAAAACACAGTTACAGTTTGAGAAATTATCTTTGTTAGTAATTTGAGCCCCCATGCTGGAGAGTAATGTGATCATTGGGATATCACATTATTGTATTTCATTACATTATTTTATGTACTTTTGTTATAATCATACCGATATGCCTACAAAAACTATTTCAGAAGACAACTATGGACGTATGTATAAAATATGATAAGAGCAACAGCAACAGTATGAAGACTAGTGTCTACTAATTGTGATCAATTTAATTTACACATCGCAGTTAATTATTATCATTTTTATTAGAGAGGCCATATTATCATCAGCATTGTGAAAATGTCCAAAATGACTTGCTTTCAGAAAACATGTTGAACTGAAATAAATTGTTATTTCTGTTACTTCTATCTATCATCACATGTAGCTTCAGCAGTTTATCTATGTTTTAATTCAAAGTTTGAGACACTTTAAGCTATTGACTCGATTTTATCAATGCATTTAAATACTACTCCTTAATAATATAATAAATAGATTTCCTTATGTTATATATTTCAGAAAGTTTGTTTTCTATGTTAAATATTGAAGGTGTTTAGTATTTACCATTTCAGCCGATTTACATGGAGGTATCACATCATGCTACTTCCTCGTGTTGTGTCAAAAATAATCGATTGTAACGAAAGAATATTCCATCGATTCTCCTAAACGTACTACAGAAGTTACATTACGAAAAACTATGTAATAGTTTGTATTATAATAGCAAACTCAAAGTTAATTATGAAGTTAAACCCCGATGGATTTATATCAAAAACCGGCGGTACGGCGATCCGTGTAATTAGAAATTATATTAAAACTTTCCACTCCGCGTACCAAATACACTTTATTTAGAAGGAAAACGTTGCGCCGTAAACAAACGATCGTTCCACAGTGCCGGATCCAGCTTACATCCAGCAACTTAGCGCCGTGTTGCATCGTAATTAACCATGTCTCTCTTGCATAATAAGCCAAACTCACGATACGTTACACACCGCGTCGCGTCGTATCGTTACGAAATTAGCCGTTTCGTCGAACGCAGCCGGCACGTTTTCCAACGTTGTTTGGCATTCTCGACGAGCCACCCCTGATCTCTCCTGTTCCCGTCTCTCGAACAGGGCTTCTTCGCGTCTTGTTCACGCCAAGAAGACAACAGAGTGGTACAAAAACTAAAGCTAAACTTCTAACCGCTGTGTAACTGTATTAAAGTAGGCCACTTGTATAAATTAACTGGAATCTCAAGAATCAAGTGGCCGCAGAGCAAAGCGCTAGTTGACTTGCTAATACTATTTACTAGCACGGTAACGTAACACTAACGGCTGGAAATTGTTCTTTGGAGGCTGCACGAGTCCAGCTTCAAGCGCAGCCACCTTTTCCCTCTAATTTCTCGTCGGAAGACCGTCCACGTGAGTAAAAGTCAACGGTGGCCTTTCTCTTCCAGCCACCGGACGAAATTCCCCTACGGTACCCCATATTAACAACCTGGAAAATTAATGCTTCGTTGCAACCCGACGAGCCGAAAGAGGCTCCCTCTTAACGAACTTTCCAGGGGATATGCTGCTATCCTGCCGCGCCGCGAATCCTATCAGAGACACTCTTTTTTTCTCTCTCTCTCCCTCTTTTCTTTTTATGGCTTTTTCATTCTCGTTTTTCTGTCCTTTCGATGCGGCTACTTTTAACTCGTTTTGTGCAACAGCGGAACTCGTAATCATACGAGTGTTTTTGTTTGCCACGGCTTTGTGACGGATTTACTTTGCCGAAACTTTGTTAAAGTTCACCCGCATGGATTTTAGATACGCCTAGGGCGTGTTTGTCCGTATTATGAAATGTAATGTACTCGGAGATCCATTATGGAATTTGTTTTCAAAGCGGGGTGTAATGCTAGAAGTCCGTTGTTTAAATGAGATTGGAGTAAGATGGGATAAGAAGAATTTTATTAAAAGTATTTAAATGTAAGTAAAAAATTAGAAAATATTTAAAAGCACATTTTGAAACATTGTGTACGCCCTGAATGTAGCAAATTTAAGATCGAGTTTTGACACCAATCTAACCTACACTGTTAGTAATAAAATGGTTAACATGAAATGCCTACTTGTCAGTTATAGCAAACCGTAGATTGGAATAAAATTTGCTTATTACTTTTTGATACATTTTGGTCAATATATTTTTTAATAAGAATTAAGTCGTAATTTAGTATAAGATTATCAAACGATCAGAGGATAGGCGTCTTCAATGGAAACCCGATGTTCGATTCGGATAAATAATAGGAATCAACTATAATACATAATTTTAAGAAATTTTAATTCCTTGTAAACCTTTTGATTCAGATCAATTTTAACAAAGTTATAGCGGTTGAAAGTTCTGCGAATAAATTGATGATTTCACGTGTAACAACCTAACATTTCACAACGAAAGTTTATCTTTGTTAGCAAAATGTAGGAATACAGAAGTTCTTTGATAACTTTCTATTAAAAAATGTAATACAAGAGAAATTATTTCAGTATTCGCTGAAATATGTAACACAAGAAAATGAACGTTTTCTGTATAAATTCTTCTCACGTAAAGTCAATGCTGTCCCAGAGGTAACGCGTGACAAAAGAAACTTTCGTTTCCTGGCTTTAATTCTTACGGCGAACGTATTATTTCAAGGAGTCTCTTGTATTTAAATTGGCCGCGTCACATGGTCGTGGACGAATATTTAATTAAAGGGCTGTATCGTGTCACGAAACGAAACTTTTAACCACTTTTATTTTTTAAGTAAACGAAGTCCTGAAACGTTTACGAAAAGTTCACGAATCGCTTCACGCTTCTACGGAGAAACGACTGTAGTTAAAAAATTAATTTATTGTTTGGACGAATGCTTCAAAAATGCTTTGATTATAAACAACGTGACTGCCACATTAAAAATTCTAACAAACAGTAATTTTATTTTTAACATGATTTGAGAGAAGTTCCAACTGTTAAGACAAAACGTTAAAAATCATTAATCCTCGTGTAAAGTTTCAGGTCAAATTGTTTAATCATTTTTAAATAAAACACCTAATATTTGTGAAACTATTGATTTCTTCTAATGATGTGCAATGGTTAATTTTGTTGGTGCGGTATTAATTAGTCACAGGAAACTATCATCTGTATCAATAATTTCATTTGAACCAGACAACGTAGATAATTATTAATTATTGAAACTAATAAATATCGTCTTCTCTAAATATAGCGTCCTTTCAATACAATTATAGGCTAAATTTAACTGATAAATTTGACATTAATACTTAATAAAAAACAATATTTTCAATAAAAAAGAATGTTATCAATATATTTATTCAAACATCGAATCATCTTTATTTATCGAGCAAGAGGATATTATATTTCTTAAATAATATGTCTCTTTTCCACTTCCGTCGAACTACACACACATCAAAGAATATAATGATGTATCTAACGATAAAATGTTCCAACAGCCGAAGGACATTATTATCGCTATATGGAGAGAACAAACATACCTCAAGTACAGATAGGAAATTACTTCCAACGGAGTAGCAAAAGGAAAGTCATTAAAATGTGCATAGTCATGTTCCCTTTTTCATATAATCCTTCTTTAAACTTTCCACGAATAAAAGTTGGTAACTCACAATCAGTATCGTTTCTGCTGTCGCTTTGAATTTCTGTGAAACTGCGTCTCCCATTTTTTTCAAACTTCTATTCAATTCCTCGAAGCCCTTCGTTTTTTGAAATCTGCTTTCTCTTGTCGCACGGAGAAGCATTTTTCTAAAATTCGATGCCATTCAACTTTGTACTGTCCGTAACTGAAAAATCTAAAATATATATCTTTGTTGCTTTTAATGGTACGACAAAATGTTTGCCTCAAAGGTACAAAATCATTTTGATGAAAAAGATTCTTTTTCGAAAATCAAACATTATTCTAAGATGAATAGAATGATCGATTACGATATAAATATTCAACGGCGAGAGAAGGATTTGAACGAGCTACCGGTCGCGGCTGTTTTCGTTCCGATTTTGAAGATTGATTTCGGGTAATTTCTTCAACGGCAGTGCGCTAGTGGCGAACCTCTTCTCCATGTCGAAACCAGAAAAAGCATGCATCCATCGGGAACTGGCTGTAATGGAGGTCGCGCATGTGGCAATTTGTTTCGTTCACCCGCCACATTCACCTGCTAATCTTATGCATGCGAAGTCTTATTCGAACAGGCTACTCGCGCAGGCAGTGTTTGCAAATTGTGGTTTTTAGTTAATTCGCTGCTATTAAGATTTTTAAACATTCATTTAATATAGCAGAATGTATGAGATTGGTCCGTTTGCACGTGCATGATTATTTATGCAAGAAAAATAACTTCATGAGTTCGAAACTTTTAAATTGCAACGATTAAATTACTAAATTTTTGAACTTTTGAAATTTTAACCTTTTTTTTTATACGTATAGGAAGAAGTTGCTTAGCAGATAATTACTTAACAAAATAAAGTTTATAATTTAATATAAAGAGGGTTTTGTATTTACACTGCTGTAATCAGTGTGCTAAATTAGAAATTTGATTAAAGTATTAAAACTTTGGAAGAGAAATTTCCACACTTGAAATTTCTATCTGCATTACCATGTTAATATTAACAATTCAAATAACAAATAAAATATTCTTGAAACTGTTAATAATGCAAAATACTATATATTGGAAATATGTATTATATTTGTTTAAAAGTAGATATTGATGTTTCAGATAATATTATGATGCCCTAAATAGTGCAAAACACTATGGTAATAAATAAAAGAAAACATGTAAAATTTCACCCAACAGTAGCTCTGAAGATAGAGGAACGAGTATAGTTCGTAACGCAATTTGTTGCAACGCGATATCTTAACCAGTTTCTGAGATATATTAGGTTGTCCCAAAAGTTCCTTTCGCTTTATTAATAAATAAGGGATGTATGAAACTTTATGTTTAATGTCACGTTATTGAGTTACGTAAGATTCACTTTGACCTATTATCTTCTTCCATTTCTCTGAAAACTGAATGATATTATGTTTTTTTAACACTACCAGACAAAGCGTTGTGTGCAAATAGGGAAAGAAACTTTTCAGACAACTGAGACAACCTAATACACAGAGCTTCAAAATTTATACAGGGTGTCCCAAAACTGGTGTAACATCGGGAAATAGGGGCTAGCTGAGGCGATTCTGAACAACAATTTCCTTTGCAAAAATATCGGATGAGGCTTCGTTCCTGAATTATTAACGAAAAACACTGACCAATCAGAGCGCGCGTAGAGTGCTATATACTATATGATAAGTGTCAAATTACTAAATATGTAAACAATCATGTGCATATAACAATTAATCAGTTACTATTTGTTTCTGAAGCATTTTGATCAAACTGATTATGTATATGTTCATCTTATCACTACTTCAATCAGTCTTACTTGCAATTCTTAAGTCAAAATAAGTGAAAATATTGAATGTTTTATAAAATTTAAATAAAGTAAATTCTGTTCCTTTTGGTGATTGAATATTCTGCTATGTGTATTAAAACTTTTATTGCAGAAGAACTTAATTAATCAGAAATTATTATAGAAAAACAATAGGATATTCCAAATTAGAAGGAGGCTCATATCTCTTTTTGCTTATTAGATATAATGCCTTAAGAGTTAATAAATGTAGCTATTAATGCCCCCTTTGCGCCTTTTGATTTTATCACAACACTGAAAAATATCAAAAATAATGAGTGGCCTTAATTTAATGGTTAGGGACTGTAAAAGAAAGTAATTAATATCGGATTAACGTCCAATAGGTTCTTACAAGCAGATGGTAAAAGTACTTCGAGTTCCAGCTTTGATGCTCCCTTCTGTCGGGATACTTCGCAAAGTTGTTGTAAGCACTAATAGTAATTTACACTTTCTACCTTCAGTGATAATTTGATTCGATTGTATCTCATTATTTCGACTACCCAGTTGTGCAATACTGAACTTCCAAGCAGATAAGACCTTTGCCCCTTTAACCACGTAACTTCCTTACGATATTGCGTTCGAAAAATTTAATTTCAGATCGGAGCTAACTTTGCTTACTAAACTTTCTATAATTTGTTCTTGTTAACTACTTAATATACAGTCCTACAAAGTAAAATATTTTGAATAAGAGTAACGTGATACTGTTTTAAGACGTACATGCAAAAAGTTCAGTAACTCGTTATGAAACAGTTATAATTCAGATGGAATGTAAAGATATGACTTACACTAAAGACTTTTATTGTAGCCCTTACCTATAAAAGAATTACAAAGACCGTTTATTTTTATCATATATTTCAAGCCAAAATTGAAATATTCACCCGGAATTAATTTTAGATGTCGATTTACATTTAAAGCAACAACATGTTATTTCTCAAAGCTTAAAGTACAAAATTTGGTCCAGCATCAACATAACACTTCAACTTGAAAAATGATTGATTATCAACATTTTAATGAAGCTCATTTATTAAATTCATATATTACATCTTTCATTTTATTTATCCTAAGAACTTGGAAAGTCTTATGGCGTCCTTGATAGGAGAATCGATACTGAATTGCTGCTCGTTCTGGTTACCAGTTAATCAATACTTAATCTGCCCTCCTTAGCTCAATTACCCTCAACAACCTTCAAAACATTAAGAAAAAATTAAGCTTCATTCTTCAAAGCAATTAGAACTGAGCTATTTTTAGATTGCCATAAAACATGATAATTTAGCATTAATTAAATTAATTGCACCCATATATTTCATAATATGTTGAACAACGAAGAAACAGCGAATAGAGCATTTTAATTAAAAACGGTATCTAACTTGGAATAGTGCAGGTAAAACATTTTTAAGTCCACGCTGTAACCATAAAATTATTAAATGTGATATTCTTTTACACTCGCACGGTCGTAGGAAAAGCAGTTAAAAACAGTAAAAAGTAAAAACCACCGCAGACTCTTATTATGATTGTAATATTTATGTAATTACGTTTATGGTGCATAATATTCTTGACTATTTGTTTGATGTATTTTTTAAAAAGCAACATTATCTTAATTTGTTGCGAAACATGTTTTAGTTTTATTAAAAAAGCAATGTTGAATCACAAACACAATTTGTAATGAATTTTTCTAAAATATTTTCTCCAATATATGTTGATACTTGCTTATTTCGTACCGGTAACTACTAACTATAACAGATTTGGCTACAGACTTAAAACTGAGTTTACTCGAGGAATTAAATCAATCAATTATAAAATACTACATAAGTTGATACTCGTATTATAAAAAACTGACAGTATAGCCGTTCATAACTAAAAAATTATCAAGTATTTAAGCAGTATTAAAACCCTTAATGAAGGAAGAAAATGAATGGTAGAAAACGGATTCCTGAGTCTACGAAGACTCATCGATTGCTATACTAACATGGTTAATTGATCTGACGAGCCGTTTAATAGTTCAGAGGCAACCTTTTCGGTAAACGAACCTCAACGAGAAATTCCAATCAAATCTACCCGATAGAAAACTTTTGTGTCGACGCCTCGATGCAAAGTTTGTAATTGACCCTCGAGTGTAACATGATTGACGTTGGCCAAGTTGGACATTCAACTAACGGAGGCCTACGTATGTTAGACCCTGCCATTATTCCATGTCCCGGTTACAATCCAGGGTCGCACTTAAACTGTACTTGACTCTACTCGTTGCCACTCACCATGCCGATATACATTATGTGTACAGCGACGTTTCAGCAGCTCGTTTCATTAACACGTGGCAGAGAACGGGGTAACACGGTTCGACTAAAGGAAATGAATCCTTGGTTCGTGCTTCAACCTGAAAACGCAAGTTACGCAAGACAGCGTCGAAACTGCGATGATTCAAACAGAACAACATCATTACGTTGTTTGAGTCCCTCTCCCCCCTCTCTCTTCATCAGGCGTTAATTACGTGTTAATTGGTCCGTAGGGTACGCTTTCAAAGCTTGTTACCCAGTGGCCAAGTGAAAATATATATATTTGTTGCAAGTAATTGGTGTTACGTAACTTATTTTTCATTAGTTACTGTAAGGACGACAACTTGGAGTCGAGGTCCTTTGAAATGGTAATATGAGGGTACATCAGGATTCTTGGGAAGAAATATCGGTATTTCAAGTTATTATAATATTTTTTCGATAAATATCACACAAATAAGTTGTACCAGATTTGACTCAATTTACATATTTCGAAATATTTCAAGTGTGAACAGCGAAATCTCATTATTTTAGTAACAAATTATAATCATCCATAAATCGAAATTACAGTTCTTATATTATGATATTATTTTTCAAAAAATGAATACTTTCGTAATTATAGTACCTATTTGTAAGATATTTGTAATTTCAACAATTTTTCCTGTTAATTCAACGGTAAATAGATATAATCAAACGCCAAACATAATTATTGATACGTACCGCTGAAATATATCGTTAGTTTTCAGGTGATAATGATAATAATAGTAGTCTGGTTGCATGAAGTCAGATTGTAGATAATCTAGAAATCACAGATACTTTGACTTTAAAACATAACTGCTTATAATTTTTCTAACGAATAACATTATACTTGCAGCGTATAACAATTAACCATATAAAAAGTTTGCAATAATGCCCCATAAAAACAAAAATCCAGGAAGAATCGTAAATTTTACGATCGTTCGTGTTAGAATAATATTGAATAATGTTTGTGTTTCAGAATTAATATTAATAAGACTAAAATACTAGGGGAAAAAATATATGAAAGAAATCTAATAATTTTACGCTTTGAGTGTTTTAAAAATCAATTTGATTGAATAATTTCCAGGCACGCGACATTAGGAATAAATATTCTCGAACTTTAGACCTAGTAAGTTATTGGGATTAGGCTAAAGTTATCTCAACTAACGATACTACGTTACGTATCAATCCATTAGAATAATCAATATTGCATCTGCTCTCAGGAACTCTCTAAGGCTCGAGATTTACGAAAGTATGCATCACGGAAATACAGTCTAACGTTGAATCCCCGTCACTGCGAATCGCAGTTGTGGAAAATTACTCGAAAAACGATATAAAGCCCGAAGTTGTTATCGCAGATTGCTACGATGCGACTGACAGTGCTTAACTTTTCATTCGTCCGGAAACTTCAATTTGAACTTTTCTTCCCCGCCTCTCATCTTCCGAGCCAGTTCCCGCCGATGCATTGTGCCTCGGTGTTCGTGGAACGTACACATGCACATTTTTACAAGATTTCCCCCGGATGATCTTCTTCGATGGTTCGTTTTCGTTTCTACCCCGACGTCAATCGAAACTTCGAGCGCCACTCGTTGCAACGACGAAGTGAATCGACGAGTGGGTGTGCTGTGTGTGCAATGAATTCTGGACAACGAGAGCTACGAGATGGCTCGTAAAAAATGATCGTAGTCGATCGTAAAAAACGAAAGGAGCAGGAACGAGCGAGAAGAGGGGCTTCGTGTTGAATACGCGGCCTTCCGGAAACGCCTGGGGCGGCTGACGTTTCGCGGAAACACGGATGTGGGTTGTAAGCAACAACGATACGGGGAATTTCGCGGAAAAATCTACTGCGCGAGATTACACGAGTCTTCCGAGAATTCCGAGATAAACTTTCGCGCGAGGATTACTTTTATTATGATTTCATGGGTGGGATAATGTTGGTTACCATTCGGCTTGTGAAGCCGGATATTTAGGAAATAAAGAACGATCTGTTAATGAACACAATTTATGGAAATAATAACGATTATGATAGTAACCCCGATTTATAATATGTTTAAGTTGTGGCTTGTTTTGTGCAAGGATTTGGAATGATAAAAGAATCAATCACCTAACGAATAAAATAATGAAGGAAATTCAAGATTTTGTTATTTGCTAGTGTATGTGTATACCAAAATTTTACAATCTTTTTATATTAGGGGTATGCAAAATAAAATAAAGTTCTTGTCATCAAAGTAGAAAAATGATCGATTTCAAATATTCAAGTTTTGTATCGTACAAGTTAATACACTTTTGTGAAAATATATGAGGGGATTGTACAAATGAAATTATTAGACCGCCGATATTTATGCACATATGCATCAACCGCATTTTTCTATGATATTTTATTACACAACAGCATAAACAATAATTTATGCGCTGTTCCTTACAGAAATAAGACATCTACGTTATAAAAAGGTCACAGTACCATTGAAGATAATTATTTTTGGCGCCAAATCTGACGGTTGCCATCAGAATTTTGGCGGAAGAGTGTTATTCGTGCTTGCTCCGATTTGAATGTATAATAATTAGTAATTACTGACTAATGTAAGTTCAATTATTTTATTATTTTTATTTTCATAGGTCAATCATTTATTATACATCCAAATATATGTACTAATGCGCAGTGATTCATGTATGAATTATCCACTTTTTTATAAATATAAATATTAAAAATAATAAAATGTTTATTTTATTACTTTCTTTCATGCTCCAATATTTGTTTTATGCACAATTTTTTTTTATAAAATGAAAACTGTAGGGTTAAATAATACAAAATATAGGTAAAGTGTGTAATATTCGTACGGAGGCGAAATGAACCGTTCAGAATTTGTATAACATGCAAAATCTGTAAATTAAAATAATATTAAGTCGTAATATAAGTTCATAGCAAAGCGAAAACTTAGAATTCCATTCCGTTTCATCTGAAAATTCATAATTTTAATAGCATGTAATATTTAACACAAATAAAATTGAATAGCAAAAAATTTTATAAAAAGATAAAAACGAAACGCATCAAATTTATGCTAAAACCAGTATTTTCAATTGGGTGAAAGGAAAAAATAATTTACACAAACTTATATTTGTATAAACGTTCGCAGTTTACTTAGAATAATAGACATTTTCAGTCAATTTTAACAACTGTCTGAGCGACCAGGTAACTTGTTTAGGTACATTCTGCTGTCCCCTGTTTGTCCACTGTAAGTTGAAGTCAAACACACTCACTGAAATAGGCTAGATTCAATCCCATCAAGGAATTGTCTGAATCGTCCTTCAAGTACAGAACCGAAGACCCATCAACGAACTAATTCAATTAACATCTAGTAGCATCGACAAGATTTGTGTAACGAAATTCTTATATTTCTAAATGTATTATAATATTGTCCCCATTGATGATAAGTAAACAATTACTATTTCCTTTTATTAGCTCGTGTTTTAAGTCGCATCTAATTGTTATACTGTCAAATATTTTCTTCCGCTTACTCTTAAATCTTATCTTTAATTGTAACGAAACACTAAAGTCATTAACTTCCACCATTCCTCGTACTACTGGACTCTTCTACATAGTTATAGTTCAAAATTCATTTTTCTATAACCCTTAAATAACCCCACATTATTACTCCCGTTTCACTTTCCGTTTTGTTACGTGCACGTCAAGTTTAGCTAGTTGTTCTGTTTTCTACGAAACGTCGATCTTTAAATGTTCAAACCTACGTGTTACCACTTCGAGAAATTGGGACAAACAGAGTATGTATCACACAATGAAGGGTTTCGTAGTATTTGCAACATATCGTACGTTTTCTGTAATAAAGAATGATTCTAGAGTATTTTTCATCGATAAAGCCTCGTAAGTATAAGCTTCTAAAAATAAGCAAGCTAGAGCAGTTATGTCGCTGATGTATCTTCGTGTTTTGATACAGTATGAAAGCATTCTAACTCGATTTCCTTAAAAACATATCTTTTTGCGTGATGTTATTATTGCAATAACTATACAATACGTACTTTGTTCATTGTAATGAACAGTACTTCTACTTTTTAAATGTTTTGAGGATCATTTCTAAGCATTCTAATAACTGTGGGAGAACTTTTAACTGATTTCTGAGTGTTACTTAAGGCTTTCAGATAAGATATGTATCCAAAAGTAGTTTTTCTGTTCTACGTTTTATTTTCATTGGATCTAGTTCATTCAGAAATCAAAAAACGTATTTGATAATGATTTACTAGCTGCTGTAATATAAACAAAATGTAGAATTTCTCTCTGGCGCACAGTGGTCGGAAATGAAAAATTCAGTGACATTTTACCAAAAAATCAACATTCTAATATCAATATTTGGTCAATATATATTGTATCCGAAGTATCCATTTACCTCAAAAATGAAACAATTAATAAAATGTAATACGAATTTTAAATGATATGGAGGTTTAAAGTTGGACATTTTAGAATTAGGATTTTTCACCCGAAAAACTGTCTCCTTTTTTGAGGTACCCTGAGGATCTGATTTGATATTTTGCTTTCATGTTTGTTTTATTAATAAGGAGCATTCTCTGCAGATAAAAAATATGCTTCCATTGATTATTGCTGTATATAATGCCTTTAAGAAATGATGTTGAATGGAATCAAGAAAATTCCTATAACTCGTCACAATTAACAAGGTATATCTTTCAAGTCCCAAGGAATCCCGCATTATAATATATTGGAATGTCTTCAGCACATTCTCCTCTACAGAATCATGTAGGAATCATTTCCCCCCTCTTCCCACTGTTTGAATTATTATTGTTCAAACATGCGGGCATCGTGTCTCTTGACGGGTGTACGTTCGCGTTCACACCTATCGTAAAACGTCCCCAACGATCCAAGACGCTGCAGAATTAATTACTGAACAGTAATACAAAAAAATATAGCAAAAAAAATTCTGTTTGTTATTGCAATATTGATAAACTATATAAATTATTGTTGTAAATTTTTTTTTTCAACCTACTTGTAAATGAACATTACTACTCTATCCAGTCCAAGTTTCATGTCAATATCTTGTACGATTCAAAAGTTATCTCAAAATGTCACTGAATTTTTCATTTCCGACCACTGTGTGGCGTAGAAGGAAATTTCAAGACTCTGACTTTTAAGCCCTTCTTGGTTTAAACATCCCGTTAAAAGGTATCTTATGGTTGTTATTTCTTGGTGTATGAGGCATGTGTTTGATGATTCGTCATTCAATAAATTAGCATCGCTTTTTACTGGTTCGAAACCTTGTTCCATGCTTCGTGTAGTTTACTGACTTTTATTGATTTTCATTGTTTCCAAAAGTTACTATACTCATATTATTTCATTATTACTAATTACTATTATTATTATTACTTAAATGGCATATAATTTCTTTCATATTACTGAACGAGCCTTTAATTCTCAACTTCTAAGTTGGGATTCTAGAGGTCAGAGATTATTAGTACTCATATGGGTATTAACTGTCAGCAGTCTTTGGCTAGGTTCAACCTTGTTAGTTGCCAGTTTATATGCGTTGATGACAGTTTTTCTTTCAAAATTAGAAAGAAAAAAGTTTCAAAATACTTCACTAGAATGCTAAGACAAGTTTTCCTTCAATTATTTGAAAAGTGTTTACATTTTACTGTAACGGATAAGGATTAAATCTTCAAAGTCTGAATTGTAACTCACTTTACTGTACATCGTTAATTGAAGTGAAATAATAATATTTACAGAAGTATTGTGTTAGAAACAAAGGTGAGAAACAAGTACAATTTCGTTTGTAAAAGCCCGACCAAACCAGTTTGCGTAGTACTCCCCGTCTACAGCGGTGTAATTAATTGGAGGATTAAGGTCATTTTACACGGGTATTTTACTTGGATATGGGACATGTATGCTGTAAGTATATTTTATGACTTTTGATGCTGGCTACAGCCAATATACAAATTAACTCTACTGCGCGACTAAGCTTCACAAGTTTACTTTACTTAAGCGTAATTTATACTTTATTTACCCGATATTAATTAAAAGAACACTCGCTCTGTATTTTCCTAGAATACATTTGTGTCTCAGTCGGTGTCAGATACGTGGCTGCTATCAGTTTTCGAGCCATGCATTTTGTTGGCTTTGAATTTGTTTAAAAATTACATACTTTAAAATTATGCAGTTTTTTTAAATCGTATCGCAGAAATTGTTCAAATTCTTTTTTATTCTGATTAGAAGATTTAATCAGTTGTATGAATATTTTTCGGTTGAACAAATGGTCGAATGCAGTTATTTTATTATGGAAATAAAGAACAGTGTGAACTTATGTCCAAATTGATTACATTAAGTTAACGAGATCGGATAAAAAATAACAGCAGATCGAAAAAATATTAGTACTTTTGTTTCTTGCAATCATTTTATTAAAAAGATAATAACAAAACTATGTATTGCAACCATATTTCAATATATTTCTAGTATAATATTATATGTACTACTCATTAAGGTGTTGCAGTGTTCATTTTCAACAACATCTCAATCATGAAACGTAATTATTAAAATGGAACCGAGTGTATAAAAATATATTATTGACTACCTCTAGGTGTTTCATGTAGAAATTAATCCTTACGTTCACATGATGAATAATTGAAGTTCTGTAAACTGCTTAAGTGGATGCTGGTATTAAAAATAATAAGGTTTTATCGCTTTTCTTAACTTTAACCAATCCAATACATATGAAAGGTGTTTTGTTTTAGTCCTTGATGGAAATACTTATCAGTAGCAACGATTAAAAAAATATCAGCACTTCGTATGAAACGTTGGTTTGGTTAAATAAAAGAAAAAAAAGGAGAAAAGAATGACATTTGTTTAAAGATACTTGGCCAGTATAAAAATCTGTAGTTCAAACTTCCATTGCCAACAAATTTACGATGTTTGCAAACGTGTCAAGGGCGATTACAATAAAAGCCTGAGCGTATGATTGGAAATCCGGTGAGCGTTTAAACAAAGAATACAAATCAGACTAGAACCGATGTTTATGCTGCACCATACACAGCTCATATCGATCTCGACAGTTGTGCTTAAAATAATGCACGTTTCTGTGCAGATTTAATGGGCGGTTTACGTAGGTAAGTGCAGTAATTTAGAGTACGATTCCATGACCATACCACCAGCTCGTTAATTATTAGGGAACGATACCGCCCACAGGTATCGAACACTTTACAACGATTCATGTAATTTATGTACCTATTGACGTTTTCAGGCAACGTATCCAGGGCGTACATATTTCGATTAAAACGATGTAAACTTTCGCAACATAGCATTCTGTCCAGTTACGTGTCAGAAATATAGAATAGTGTAAGGTAACTGGAGGATAAGATATTTAATATTGTTTATTAAACCCATACGAAAAATTGGCAAGATACTTATCCCTAGCAGTGAGCTTGTGCCTCTTATTACACGTACATTTAAATATGCAATACACATAAACTTGAAAAAACAAAATTTTCAATGCTAGCTCTTCCAATTCATAATTAATGCAGTTTTTAAGATTTCTAGTTCTGCCAAAAAAAAAATTGCATTAAAAATAGAAACATAAACACACTTAATGTATAGAATAACTTTTAAGGCTACAATTCTCGTAAACACACAATTAACAGAGGACGCAATAATACGTTTGAAACGTTTGTGAACGTACACTAATTGGCAAAAAACCCAACTTTTCTATTTTAATTAAATTATTGTGAAACATTAACATTTTTAATTTCAAAACAATTATTTTAATAAAAAGAAATGCTCAAAGACCCAATATATTGTTTGAGCAGGTGGAATTAAAATCAAATAATTAATTAATTAACTCCTTAATCAGCAGGTCAGTTTAATGGCATAGTGATCAGACCAAGTACCCCTTTAATTATTTAATCTTTAGAATTTATTTAAATTCTATTCAATTATAACATAGATTGTTTGACGATCATTTGCTGCAAGCTTCCGATACTATTACTAGAAGTAATTCCTACGAGATACAGTGTAAACGCAGTCAAACGTAGCCGTTACTATTAAATCGTATTAGTGGAAATATGATAGTAGCGGGTGTTAAGTTTGTAGCTGGTAGGAAATCATTGGATTACACTACTTGGATGGATCGTAATTACTTGGTGTATTCACAAGCAAAGTTGGTGACAGTTCGAGGTGTAGGGAAAGCTGCGAGAACGTTGGATGCAGAGTAGGTCGTCTTAATAGCCCCAGAGACACGACTGGCACATATAATAATAGGGTACGTGGCGTTCCCTGCTGGTCCCTGTTAACAAGATCGAAGGTGCGTAATGTATGCAAACACTGCTATGCTCCCAGTTCTCAGAAATGCACAGATTATAATGCCTCGTTCGATAATGCACACTTTCTTTCTATCATACTGCTTTTTGTGGCTATCTTTAGAAGCTGACATCCGTTTTTAATCAATTTTTTAACGTTTCGTTAGAATATAATAAATATTCAAAAGTCACTCTATTTCTTTAAAAAATATATTAATAATTGTCAAACTTTTAGCGTGTCTTCTTAGAATAAATGTAAATGTTGAAAGGACTTTTCCGTTGTTTAATAATTATTCAATCTGCTTAAAAATAAACTTCATTACGTTTCCTGCCGTCTTGGTCGTCGGCGGTTGACACTACGAATTTAATATTATCGAATAATTAAAAGAAGAAAAAGACGCAGCAATTTCTGTATGAAACTAGAAATATATTACTTATGTAAGTTAACAAATAACAAGTTCAATTTAACACGTTGATTTCCATCTACGAATAAGCCTTGGCAGTAAACGTGTTAACAAAAGAAGCGATAAAATA
Source organism: Stelis phaeoptera (assembly GCA_943735885.1). Lineage (NCBI taxonomy): Eukaryota > Metazoa > Arthropoda > Insecta > Hymenoptera > Megachilidae > Stelis > Stelis phaeoptera. Next base: position 2,053,881 of record OX030939.1, on the reverse strand, counting down.
AACTGTAAATGGCGTTAACATTAAGCTGATAATGCTAGCTATCGAATTGAGAGGTTAAATTTGAAAATTAATGAATTGGACTCTTAATAATTCGAATTTTAGCTTGTCTGACTACATACGTCTGTTTTCACTGTGGCAATCAACGTGTTAAGAAACGAAAGAATTGTATACTGATGCGGCACTTAAAGTCAGTTGTCATGAAAGTAAAACATTAAATGAAATATAACTATAAAGAATTTTTAAATACCACAGAGAAATTTTAAGAAGTTATAAAAAAATATTTGAAATCAAAATAATACGTTTTAGATTCAAAAGAAGAAATATCTCAATTAAATTAAATTAATACATTTAAATAATTTAATAGCTTTCAAAAATATGGATATGTAGGCTCTTTATTTAGTCTGCCCAATTATCTTTCACTTTCGTTTTTAATCTTTCCATTACATTTACTCAAACAGATTGATATTAATATTAAATCAATAGTTTCTGATACAATATAATTTGACTGCGATTCTAGGACATGAATAATTGCTTTAAATTAATTACGTTTCACGTCAAACGTGTTATCAGGAACTGCCAATCAATGTCATATATCGAGTTTATTTCTGTCATTATATTTCGGTTTTACAATTAGCTAGTTTATTTAATATGCTCAGTTCGTAGTCATAATATAATTGCAAAATTGGAATGGGGCTTCACCAGATTGAAACTGTATTAATTATTATCAGTTAGTGCAAATTGAATAATTCAAAGAAATTTTAAATTGTACTTACCTTCGTGAGTAAAAAATTCAAATAAGTGGATCTTATTTTAAATGTGTTTTCAGCTTCGAACAAACATAATAATAATAACTGTGTCTATAAGCTAAGGTAAATATGAAACAAATATTGAAATAAAAGAAGAATGGGTTTTTTAAAATTGAGAAAATACGTATAAACTGACTAAAGCAATATATTAAAAGATTATTTCGATAATCTGATATTCTTTTTGTCTACAATGAACCTTTCCAAATAAAAGGATTTATAAAATTTGTGGAAAACAAAACACAGGTCGAATAACACAAGTGACATTTATCAAGCATTATAATATAATACATAAAAAAAAAACATCGATTTAGCGTTCGCATACAAATTACAATAAAAAATTAATCCAATTAATAACTAGCTCTATCTAAAAGTAACTAAAAACGAAAGAAAAGAAGTAGATATATTTCTTAAATAGAATAAAAAATTGCGGTATAATTAATGAAATATTATAAATCAAGAGTATAATGTCGTTATGATATTAAGTTAAGAACGTTAAATAATACTCAAACAAAAAGTAACACATGCTTCTATCATATACTGTAAGTACGGGTCAAACCAGAGTTGGGCATTCGAATTATTCCAAATATTTAAAATACTGTAATTATCCGAATAAATTTTTTGTTGAATAGCAAATAACAGAACAATTTTCTTCATCACTTCATTTAATTTTCGAGAAACTTAATTTTGAAAAAAGCTGGAAATAATAGAGAAAAATGGTTTCCAGATTAGTAATCAATGCATGAAAATCTAAATGAATTATTTACTCGTTAAATTCTCCTCATTATTTGATTAAACGTGTCAGTATTATTTATTTGAATAATTTATTTAAATAACCATATCAAAATTATTCTAGCGCTTTTTGTTTCCATTTGATTTTGTTATAGTCACAAATTTACAACCGATTGACAATTTTAATACCATTCGAAAGAAAATTTTAGAGACACCCAAACCATATTATATACCATTAAGTAATAATATGTTTACTCCTTATTTAAAAATCGTGGAATAACTATTTTATTCTATTGTGTTGTGTTTCTACAGTGATTATTTTATATAAAATAAAATGTAATTCGATAAACATATATCTTTCTTAATAACTTTAATAAAATGTTCATAACATTCAGATTTTTAAAAAGTTGCGGATCAAAACTGGACTATAATTTTCTTACCTGAGTTTAGTGTTTCGATTTTTCAAATGGAAGAAAGAAATATTTTGATACAATTCATACATAGTTTTAAGCCTCTTGGAAATTACCTTTCGAATAGTATAGTTGATGAATAAGATAACCAATCAAAGAAGGATCATTTAATTATTTATCGATGATTAACCCCATGACTTACGATTTTCCCGGTAGATGTGTCAGCCAGAGCTAAATATTTATTGCTTCAGTGTTAAAACAAATCATGAAAATTCAAATAATGTAAATGCTTCACACTTGACAAGCATTAACTGTGTAAATTGTAATTAGAATTAAACTTAAAATTCAATTGTAATCAAAGTCTGAAGGAAAGAAGCGACATCTGAACTGTAGGATACGTTACGGGTGAGACACGATGTCGTAGGAGAAGGGCTTAATTTATCCAGAGCTGAGATAATTTCAAATATAACAATTAAAATTAATTATAATGACCAATATTAACAGAATTGTGAATTGCGTATCGTTGTCTGACGATGGGTCAGAATCAAATTAAAAATTTTGTAATCGAAAAACGTTATTTTCCATAATTAAGAAACCTTAGATTTTGTGAAAATTCACGCGTAAACTTTAAAATCGTCTCGCGAGTCATTCTATGACTTTCACCATCACTAATCTACGATATAACATGATACAAACAAATTTTTATTCGGATAAATTTTCATTAGATTGGATATTTTGTTCGTTAAACGAATAAAATTGTATCCAATATTTTTATCTATTATCCGTTTTTTAAATAAAATGTTGCCCAACGCCGGCGTCGACGAAGGAGATTCGAATCGTGGAAGGAAACGTGTTCAATCGTCCCGTGTTGCACGCTCGAATAAAATTTTCATAGGACTCTCGCCGTCGTGGATGCACTAAGATTTCCTTCACGTTCGAAATGGAAATGCGACGGTCAATGCGATCATGCGATCGCATTCATTCGGCTCACGTGCGACTGAACTTTCGGCTCCTCGTTTCCTACGTTTTTCTCCTTCCTTAATAGACTAGGATCAGGGAAAAAAGGGCAGGACGACAAGTGGGTGAGACTCGTTTCTGTAAAACAGATGAAACGTATTCTCTTTATTTCGTATGCCATCGAGTATTTATCTTACGTGACCGAACAATCCTCCTTCCAACTTAACGTGACTCCTTTTCTCTTTATCTTTTTTTTTTGTTTCTCAGCGAATGAAATTCGGATATCGGTGACTATTCACTAGGTCCACGCAGTGTAGCCTATTTACAATAGATCTTTGTACAAAAACTAATCTCATATAAACAGGAAAACGTACAGTTTCGTGCCGCGAACGGGACCAACATTTAAATACCTCGTACGTTCAACAATTTCATTATACCATTTCTTCAAATTGCGCTCCTCCTTTCATCGGACGTTTCTGTTCTCTCCTATTTCTTATCGAACGCTATTATACAAATCTCCAGGTAGAAAAAGAACGAGTAATCGAACACTGAATTCTATCAAGAAACGTTACAGTCCGCCAACCGTCGAATTTACTAATCTTTGACGTTCCGTTAACCTTACGACACAATCTCGACTATCTTATTGTTCTCGAGACGAAAGTCGGATAAACGCGATTCTCTCGTTCCCGTATCACGGCTACCTAGAATTTCTCGTCGGTTTTGTACAACAAACGTTCGCAGTGTCTCGTGAAATCGCTTGGAAATTTGCACGTCGACCGTAGGAGAATCCAACGTATAACTCGACTCGTGAAAATTCGAGCCAGCTATTTTATTTAAACCTGATACGTCGACGAAGCTTGCAACCAGCTTCGAACGTTCACGAAGACGTTTCTGTTACTCGACAAGAGACATTTCTCAGTTTATATACAACTCTCTTGTATTCGATTCGAACGTGTCACCACTTCCGGCTGATGAAACTTCCCCTGGGCTGACACCGACGAGGTAACTGGCCTCTGCGGCATTGACGACAATCCCTTGCTCGACCTCTGGAGACTGTAGTACACCTGGAATCAATCGAACTCCTGCTTCGTTTTCAAGAAAATATTGACCTACTACTTGCACTACTTATTCAACAGACACAGGGTATCGTTTGTTATCGATTTAGTAGTACAATCGGAAAAAGGGTGAAACTATTAAAACAAAATAAGTCGGAAACGGTTCGTAATATTCTACAGCAAAATTAGCCGAGTATGAATGTTTTGCCTAATTATGTTGGCAGAAAAGGAAGTGTCATTTTTAACAGGTTTCATATTGATAAAAGGAATTCTTTGGAGAAAGTACTGTTATTTCATGATTTATTACCTATACGTTATTCAATATAGTTAATCAATCACAAAATCAAAAGTAAAAGGACTGCAATGACGTTTGTTATAATACGTGTTCACTTGGGGGTAAAATTAGTGCTAGAAGCTCTCAGCGTGATGTCAGCTCGCTGCGAATGCGATTTTTAGATATAATAATTTGATATATGAAAATTTACTTAGATATGAAACAAATCACAGATATCGTTAATTTATAGGATAATCATTACTGTTAATAGTAAACTTCTTTCCACTTAACAGCTAATTGGTTTAAACCACGGGCATAAAAACTTCTACGAGTTTTAAGGGTCCGGTACTTGATCGCGAACTTGTTTACGTAACAACGCAATATTTAATGAAACTTGGGTATTTTAGGTGGTTGATGAAGTTTGACTGGCGTTTATTATCCGGTGCTCGTTAAAAGTATGAAAATGAGAATTTTATTTTCGTACAGAATAATGACCCAAAACACACAAAGAGGAGAACGTGTGAAACTTGTTTAGGCCATCCATGATAAAATGTTAATATTGCAGAGAAATTATGAATGATAAAATATTATTTAAAAATGTGGAACTTTTCGTATGTAAATTTGTTTCTTTTAATTACATCAATCGATGTTTTAATTTGAACTCGAAAAACTTTACTGCATACTAAATAAGAAAAATTCACAACTTTATAGAAATGTACAATATATAAAAAAATACATACTTTCATTTACTATTGTTTATTTTTGTACAAATAAAAAAAAAAATGCATCAAAGTATGAAACAAATGATAATAGTTAACAATCAGTATTTCACTCGACAAGTGAAGTTGTCAAGAAATTTATGGATTTCATAAACATAATTTAAATTATTTTGGAGCCAAGGTTCCTTAGTCTTTTAAAAATCATTCTATAATTACAAGATTGAATAGAGGCCATCCAATTTCAGTATTCTATTATTGCGACAGACGGAAACAGTAGACATTAAAACTAATTCACCCTTCCGCAAAATTGAATTTCACTTAATTGCCTTGGGTAAAATGTTTCATATTTCATGAGAAGTTCATTTCTGTGTGCTAAACTCCTTCAAAGGTAGATATTATATCCTCTATCTTTTATTTTGAACCATTAATTAAGATCTTACGTTCCCACCATATTATTGCTATTTTCGTTTCCTGATTTGCAAATAATTCTAAATACACCAAAGATAAAACATCTTTAATGTAACTTTAATAGTAAATTTTCCAAGGAAAATGTATCAAATTAAATAAAATAATTTCCAAAAATAACAAGCTTTAGCCAAATCTTATCACAACATGTGAATAAATGATCTAAAATCGATCTTGAGTTTATTATGAAAATAAAATATTTTTCAAATTTGTCTCATTGTTACATATTATGAATTCTACTTATTATTATTACAATTCTTCGTAATTTCTATTATTCAGAATTTGGAGTACCTAATACGACGATTTCTAGTTAAATAATTGAAAGGATATTAATAATGCAAACGACAAATTTCTATGGAAATTCAAGCGTCACCCACATATGAGTGACGTGGCAGTTAAAGTGTTAAACTACGAAAAACGAATAAAATTTAAAATGCATTCAAAATGCCTTGGAACTTTTCCGAAAATTACGAAATTAAAACAAAAATAGTAAATGTATACATCGAATCCAATAGGCTCGTCTAATAGACGAAAAGTTAAAGCCGAAAACGAGTTGAATTAAGATTATATAATAATCCAAATTATTCAGATTACATTCGTTTTGCTTTCTAATGTAGCTCCCCATCTACCAGGCGAACCTATTATTTACATTTACACATTTAATTTTTTCGTTTTGATTAATATTAACCACGTGTAAATTGTCGACGAAGAAAAGAATTCGGACCTTATTGTCTCGCCCGAAAACGTACAATTCGAAACAATCTCTATGAATATCTCGATTCAAATAAAAGTAAAAAGAAATTCAATTTATAACACAATCGCGGAAATTACGAAACGAAGACATTGAATAGAAATGCAAATGCGTCGATAGTTGTGGGGATTGCAAATTTCGGGTGGAATTAATAATCGGAAACGGCGAAAGGTTATGTAATTCCGGGAAAACAAAAACACCGGAACGAAAACATCCAGAGGGAATATCGGGTCAGTTAATGAAGGGGGTTGAGAAGCGAGGGGGCGAAGGGAAGACCGGCAGTGAATCGGTATTAAAATCATTCAAACATTTAATGGAACGCGACCGGCATCGAAGGGAAACGGAAGCCGTGTTCGAGACGAGTTACGCGCATCGGGACTGGCCCTCTCGAATTATCGAGGAAACTTCGACGTAATTAAACTCGCGGAAGCGCAGATAACCCAAGGCTCTGCTAAACCGGAAAAGTTAAAGTGGAAGACTGGCGCATATTAAAGCGAGCGATCCCTCTTCTTGGCTCGTGTCCCGTCCTCGTCGTCCTCGAAACTTCGAATATTTAAAACAACCTTGTCGGGTTAGTCACAGAAGGTGGCGGAGGAATGGAAGGGCTGAAGCGGGATCAATTCTACGATTTCTTCGGAAGCACACTGAACCAAGTAACGATTCTAGGCGATAAAAAATTCGACTTTCAACTGTTTATTTTTATCTAATTTTCATCTCATGTTTCTAAATCGCTTTAAGTTTTGAAATAAATACCATTGACCTATGAACATTTTTTAAACAGAATAATATGTATCTTCAATGACTCGGCGATTAACACCTTGAATTTGATATGATTGAATAATTAGTAACATAGAAAAGCGCACAAACTTTAAACCTTTGCGCTCGTGTGGCATCTCCGGGGCGACATATGTGATTTACTAGAATATTTTAAAATATGAAATTTAAGTTGAATTTACATTAGAATACAGATAATTAGCGAAAAAAATAAAAATAAATGGATTCTCGAACATTTGTAGCAGTTTTGTTCTAAAATAGTGCTTTCGGATTTTGGAAGATTTACTGGAATAAAAAACTCGACCTAATTATATCCAAAAATACTTCGAGTGCAAAGGGTTAAATGGAATAGTACCACTGGTAAGAAAGTGAAAGCTTGATCCTTTGAACTCGATCATTCCCTCTGAGGTAACATATTTAATTCAGCAGAGTATTTTAAAATGTGAAATATAAGTTTTAATTTATATTAAAATAGAGAAAATTGAGGAAAGAAATAAGAATAAATAGATTCATAAGCATTTGTAACTCTTTTCATCCAAAATAGTGGATTTGGATTTTGCAAACTTTGCTGGAAAAATAGACTAGATTCGATCGTATTCAAAAATACTTCGAATGAATATTTCAACGTGTTTAATTATATATGTTAGCGGTTAATTTGTTTCGCAATTATTTTGATTATTTTATCCTCCACTGATTTTGTACAGAAAAGTATACGTACTTTCGATTTGACATAAGAAAATTTAATAAATTTAATGATATTTCGAGGTAGATATGCCTGAATGTAGCTAATTATCTCTTTCATGAATTTCAGTTTTTTTGGGGCGAAAAGTAAACGGTTTCCTATAAACGCATAAGAGTTTTTGTTTCTTTTCATAAATAAAAGTCTATCCTTTGATACTTAGAGAACTGAGCTGCTCAAATTTGCTCGATGCTGTTCATTGTAACTTTGAAATTCATAAGCAATTCTCGGTCATTTACGAAGAAAGCTTACGATTTTTGTGACCTATATGTATATATTGGGTTAGCCAATAAGTAATGTCAGATTTTTCCGTTTGGTATCGTCGCTGCTGTTTTTAACATAAAAGAGTATCCATAATCTATAAAACGTATATATTATCTAAAAGCTAAGATTCCAACGTATAATTTGAAAAAATATTTATCGTGAGTAATTAAATTTTTCAGTGTTTATTTTAATTTGAAAATGGGCGACGAGAAAGTTTATTTTCGGGTAATCATGCTTTTCTATTTTTGCAAAGGAAAAGATGCAGCTCAAACGACAAAAAAGATTACTAATGTGCACGAAGAAGATGTTGTTAATGAAAAAATGGTGCAAAGATGGTTCAAAAAGTTTCGCGGTGGTGATTTTAGTCTTACCGATGAGAAACGTTCTGGCAGACCAATCAGTATCGATAAAGATCAAATCTCCAGTCTAATTGAAAGCAATCCACGTTATACCATGTGTGGGATTGCTGAAATGTTAGGAATTTCGAAATCCAGCGTAGAAAATCATTTGCATCAACTTGATATGGTACCGAGATATGATGTTTGGGTTCCACACAGTTAGAAAAATACGACATTACTTATTGGCCAACCCAATAATTGCCACAAAAAAGGGTCTGACGTCTAATCGTATCAAAAGGACACTTGGTTTTTCTATTTTTGTTGCATAAATGAAGCACTGTCTAACGGAAAAAATAAACATATTCTCCTTGTTGAATACCGTATCATATTGTATTGATCGTCCGATGATTTGCCGTTCTACTCGTTTCCTCCTTTCCTTTGCTTCTGCGTGGCGAAGGGCACGTTAATTGCTTTTCATTAATCAAACAGTTTCGACTAAATACACTCTATTAGATGTCGTGGAAAAAACGATAATGAGCTTACAACGCTAATTGTCGGAATGATTTATTTACCTTCATGAACGATCGATTAACCTTAGTTCTGGAGTATCGTTTATCTCGATTTATAGTTGGTGTTGTTCGTTCTTGTAGATACGAGCGGTAGAAAAGTCATTAACACTTTACGGACTGTAGACACAAACACAACTTGTCTCACGATGAATGTTACACGCCTACTTTGATGTTCCTTTAGTACGATGTAGTATTTGGAAAACTTCGACATTCATATTATTTCATCAGTAATTATTCACTGTGAAGAAGTTGTAAAAATTTGTTTAACTAGTTGAAACTTTCGCACAAAAATACACAAGTTGTAAGTTTGAATCCAGAATAAGGTTGTAAATAATTTCTATTCAACAAAATATAGTTTTTAATCCAAACTTCGTGAATTGTTTTCACCCTTTTAGATTCTTTATCTAAAAGTGTCATGAAAATTTAGAAATATTTCTGGCAGAGTTTGTTAGCTTTTCATTGAAAAACCAAGTACAAAAATTGATTTTACTATTAGTCTCTAATTCGGACGGAAGGAGATGATGTATGTTTCAGCGTATATTCCCTTGTAAGATTCGGATTTCTATTTATACAAAGATGCGACAGCGCCTCGCATAAGCACAAGAGAGATATTAGTCACCAACGCCTCAGATCATCGGCTCTCTATGTTCCTTTTGATTTTTAGTTAGTTCTCTCGTAAGAGTTCAAGTAGAAAGGTGTCTCTTTCAAAGCGTGGAAAATAAAGGATTATATTTTAAAACATAAAACCTGAGCATTTCATTTTAAACCCATTTCTAACGGGTTATGAGCCCAGGTCTAACATGTAGAAACTGTGCAAAAACAATTTTAATTATATTTTAAGTTTTGATTAATTATTAAACGTGCCGAGACACTTGAAATTTAGTTAAGTCGAAGTTTAGTATGAACACGCGTATTGACGTTTAGGATGGATCAATTAAAAATGAAAAGAAACATTATTCCTTTCGATGGTGATAAATACAGTGTGTGGAAGTGTTGGATTATCATGCTTAAAATTGTAAAAGCAAAAAGGAATCTTCCCATTGAAAAGCACTGCACGTTTCAGTTTGAAAAAAAAAACATAGGACCGACGAAATGATATCGGGTCGTAGGGCCACCATGGTTTATGGCAGAGGTGGGGAACCTTTTTACCATTAGAGGCCACGTTTAAATTAGGCAGTAATAAAGGAGGCCGCTATAATTTTTTATATTTCACTGTTGGTATTTTTACTTATTTAAGCATATATATATTTCACACTTCGAGTGTGACTTTTGAACTATACGGTCTTCCTTCCTTTCCAGTGCAAATAAAACAAAAGTATATTTAAAATTGCACGGATTTCATTTTATTCACAACCCATTTTCAACAGGAAGTTCAGAATCCGCCCAATATTAACCGAACTAAATCTGATTAAAGTTATTGACCAAGAGGTTCCAGAAAAGAAACCTGATGACCGGATTAAGGCCGAAAATACTGCTAGTGGTGTGATCGTTGAATTCTCGTCAGATTCATTTCCTGGTTTAGCGAATGGAAATGTAACAACAAAAGAAATAATTTAAAATCTGGACAGAATATATTAAAGAAAAAGTGTCGCAACTCAACTGGCTGTCAGGAAGAAACTGCTTAGTTTGAAATTGCTAGGAGATACACCGTTAGTCAGACACTTTACTGTTTTCAATTTTATGATCATCGAACTATCAGCGGCTGGCGTGAAGCTGGAAGGAACGGACAAAGTGGCGCACTTGCTTTTTTAACCCTTCCACCTTCTTACGATGGTGTAATGACCGCAATAGAGACATTATCGGAAGATACACTAAGTTTAGCATTTGTGAAAACAAGGCTTCTAGATCATGAAGTAAAAATAATAGCGGAAAGTGCGGTAACCGGTGCAAAGGTTCTTCGAGCTGAAAAGATGGCGAACATAACGAAAAAGCAAAATTTCGACGAAGGGTTTCGGTCAAAAATTTGGACAATTTAAAAGGTTCAAAAATAACAGAAGTCACCATTGCAGTAAACGAGGACACATAAAACGTGAATGCCGTTGTTATTTAAGAGAACTAAAACGGTAAAATCAAAAAGAAACAGAGAGGAGGAAAATAAATCAGACTGCTCAAATGGCTCAACAAATACCATCAATTGAAAGTTCTGCTTTTGCTTTTATGACTGGCGATCATGAATTCGAGTGGTGTGAGAGAAATTCAATAACATTTCTGATGGATTCTGCAGCATCCGATCACCTAATCAACAGGGAAGATTTAACCAAGGATTTTGTCGATCTAAATCCACCATTAAAAGTTGAAATTGCAAAAAGTGGATGTTTATCACATTCACTGAATGTGATAAGCAACCTAGGAGTTGAAGGAGTACTGGAGTATGTCCTATACAGTGAAGAGGTTCCAAGTAACTTGTCCATTGCAAGACTTCGAAAGGCGAAGTTGAGAATGGTTTTGGATGAACACGACATCTCAATTAGTAAAGACGATAAAACGGTAGCAACTGGTAAGCCCATTGGAAATAGATTTCAGATCAAATTTTGCATTAAATCGAGTATAGTAAATTCTGTTGCTCAAGCATGTAAGGTCACAAATTGTATCGTCGAAATCTCTCCAACATGGAGAAATCTCGTGGTTCAGGATATTGATAATGCTATGATTGAGGAGGAGGAGAATTTGATAAATTAATTGAATTAATTTGAGCCGAAAGAATTATTACGTTTATTGGCTCGAACAATACGATTAGGGGAAAAAGCCTCTCGGCATAAAAAACCCCTGAAGATTACAATAGATTTACATGAACGGTGAAAGTGCGAGCGATTGTGTGTGTGTGTTGCGTGTAATCGATATAGTTTCATGCAAGGAGTACAGTGACTCCTCACGACGTTTATACGTTATAGCACGGCCCGATAGGAGATTCGTGGTCTCCGTTGGATTCCGAACACCGAAGTGCGAATCCTGCGACTCTAATTGATAGAGTCGGTCTGGCCGAGGAGCATGGGGTCTCACTCGCAGCGATTATAGTGGGCCGTGCGGCCGATGGGAGATTTGCGATCTCCGTTGGATTCCGAACACCGAAGTGCGAATCCTGCGACTCTACTTGATAGAGTCGGTCTGGACGAGGAGCATAGAATCTCACTCGCAGCGTTTTGTGTGATAGCACGGCCCGATAGGAGATTTGTGGTCTCCGTTGGATTCCGAACACCGAAGTGCGAATCCTGCGGCTCTAATTGATAGAGCCGATCTGGACGAGGAGTATAGGGTCTCACTCGCAGCGTTTTGTGGGCCGTGCGGATAGTGTTATGTGTGCTTCGCGGATCGCGGGTGCGCGGTGGCGTTTCGACGCGACGCTATTCGCGCTCTATACCGTCGCGGTCTTACGGAAGAAACGATCCGATGAATGCGATAATTTGATATACGATTACGTTACACTAAATCCCGGACACGACTCTTTTCCACGATCCGTTCCGTAGCGGATTCACGACTCGACTGCTCATTCGATAATCAACAATCTCTTGAGAACCCCGACGAGAGGGGGTGATGTTTAAAAAATATCCCTTCTTTTCGTCCGTTCCGGAATACGATGCGAGACCGTTGGAATGTTTATTGGAACCACGTGTTTACGTCGGACCGCTCCGCTCGAGAATTGACAGACAATAGGCCCTGCGTTGACCCGAAATTCGAGGCCCCAGGCCATTCACGGTGGTCTACGCGCCGAACCACTTGAGTTTGGAAAAATTCCTTCAGTCGCGACAAAAATCTACGTTCGCGGCTGAACACAAATACTGACTACGAATTGTGGCATTAGCGCCTAGGTCACAATGGGAAAACATAAATTTTTAGAATTGAAAAAAAAAATAAAATGGTTGATGATTTACGTCAAATTGAGAAAATAATTTTAAATGATAAATTGTGCAAAACTTGCATAAAGGGGAAACAAAAGAGATTACCATTTAATAAAGGACACGAGTAATATAAAAAGACCATTGTTCGTGATACATTCAGATGTTTCTGGCCCTATCACTCTTTTGTATTGTTGGTCGATGAATTTACCCATTACTGTGTTACATATTTGATAACATTCAAATCAGATGTATTTTCAGTTTTTCGAGGCTACATCTAGAAAGTTGAATCGCGTTTCGGATCAAAAGTAGTTAATTCATATTGCGATAATTTCGGGGAATATTTATCCACTGACAAGAAGGACTATTGCACGTAGAAAGGTATAAGCTGTCACTTGACAGTTCCGAGAACCCCATAGCAAAATGGAATTAAGGTGCAATTTCTTATGAATAAATCTTAAAACTTACGTTCTGATTGTTACGCTGATTGTAAGCATCCATTGCCATCTGTTTGAAGTCCGCCATGGTAGGTGGATTGTTGTAAGTGTTTGTCTGCGAAACATGATTCTGCGGATAACTTATGGCCGGTGTTGGCAGGCAGTCTGTTAACATCGGATCTGACGGTAGATCTAAGCCGTGCTGCACGATTGGTCTTTTCTCTGGCGAAATCGCCTCGTCTGTGACTCGATCCTTCTTTCTTCGTTGAGGAGGTGTCTTGTATATAGGGGTGTACGTTAAGGGTCTTCTCTCTGCGAACAGATTTGACGAAGCCATGTAAAATTCAATATCCACTAAGCAGATTACTCGATTAAATCTAGAGAGCAGCGGGCTCTTTACGCGAACAATAGTTCATAAAGCAATGCGCCACTCCCAGTGTTTTGAGGTAATACTTGTATCTTAACAATAAACAATAATTACAACTTCAATGCGATGAACAGAAACCAAACGTTATGTAACAATAAATAATTAATTAGAAACTGTAGTTTTAGACATTCAATTTTTACACTTTTAAGAAACTTTAAAATCCTTGAAAAATGTATTAACTCAATATTTTTTTTGTAGTCATTGTAATTAACGTACTTATGGATAATAATGAAACGATTTCATTAGACGGTACTTGCTACTCTGCAAAGAAAAGTTGTGGACAATGTTGCGCTGGAAGTATGAGAACTCACTTGAAGACTACACAATATGTATATTAAAAATTGTATTGCAGTAACAGAGATTTTTGGGGATTTTTAGTGCTAAAAATATTAATAAAATCATAGGATTGAAAGTATAAGATATTGAGTGTACATAATGATGTGATAGAATACTATACAGGGTGTCTCAGTATTCATAGTACAAATAGAAGAGAAATTATTCTAAGAATGCAATGAATTAATTTTCATATTTCACTTTTCCATTTAATAATTAGCATTATCAACTTAATATTAATGCTATCCTCGGTTTACTTTAACATTTCGTTTATTAAGTATTTAATTACACAAAACTTCAGGCACCGATCATTGATGTCCACCGTGGTAGGCACAGATAGATAACAATTTTTAGCCGTATTAATAATTACATTTGTTAATAATTTATATATAATTCATCAATAGTTGAACTATCATTCCATGTTATAAACAAATGTTTTTATAGGTGGGTATTTTAAAGAATCTTTAAATAATTAAAGAAGAATAATATATGTATTATTGCGATATAAATAATTACATCTGTTAATTTACAACATCTATTAATTATTGAACTAACCAACAAATTATCTCAATTTTCACGTAGAATAAGTTCTTGTAAAATCTATTGCATACATTAGCATAAATTATTATTACTTTTTTCAATAGTAAATATTTCTTTTATTCTAAATGAAATAATGTAATTTATTCGACAGCTTTTGTATAGAAATCGTTCAATATGGAATGAGTTATACTGAGGTGTATCGGCACTTCATTTGACAAAGAAAGGAATTTTAAAACCGAATATTGAAATAAAAAAATGTTAGTTAAAAAAAGTATTATATCTCACCATACACTTTGCCCCATCGCAAAGGAATAATTATTTTATAAATTAAAGAAGAAAATATAAGTAAAAAAGAAATTGCTTCAACCCTTTCATTCTATTCGATACTTTTTTTTTATAATAGGTATATTTCACGTCAAAGCTTTCAATCAATACTGTGCCCACGTTTATCCGCGTTTGTCCACGTTAATGCTGAGATAATAACGTAGAAGTTTAATGAACACGCATTGATCACTGTTCATTGTGGATAAAGGCATCGCATTTCCGATCTATTAATGTGTACTGAAGCGTATAAATTTAACCCGACAATGCATTCCGATATTCACTGCTACGCGACGTGGAAATATCACTGATGGAAAAAGAAAAATGAACCTTTCGCTATTAATATCCGCAAGAATTTAAATAAAGACAGATAACGATGTACAGTATGGCTTCGTTCCGTAACTACAGTGTCCTATAGTAATGTTCGGAGACCACGATATTTAAATAATTATTACTCGATATATTTATTTAAAAATGTTTTTAAGAAGTCATGATCATACTGGGTGAGTCACCTAACGTGATCACCTTAATTATTTCTGTTATTTGTCAATATATGGAAAAGAGTTTATTAACAAAAGTTATTGAGGGGATCATAGAATAATAGTACATTATAATATCAGAAAAATCTACAATTCATATTTTAAACATAAAACTTAGATATTTCATATTTCAAAAACTGTAGTTTTATATAAGATTTTGTACCTTAATACCTTTTTATACAGAATGTTCTAAAGAATTCATTTATGTGAAAATAAAATGTCTATATTTACTTAAATAGCTTGAAACAGAACAATTGTAAATTTTTGTCACTTTATATTAAAATTATAAACAGTTTCGTTCAAAATGCCTTTATTCAAAAAATTAGATGTAAATACAGAAGGCTCTCTCATACTCAACAAAAACAAATTCAATATTTTATTCTGAATATCAATGTGAAAAACAGCACGAATTTATATCCTAATATCCCCTAAATTGTTAAAAACACGTACAAAACTGCATTCCTGATCCCATAACAGCTATATGCTCAAATTACAAATAATAAAAGAAAGATGAAGTAAGTATCGATTAATTCGCTTGGATAATCCAAGGAATTGCATGGTTGCGGTGCACGTATATAAATCGCGTGTAATCGGCCAGTAAATGTTCCATTTACGTGAATCGTAACCATCGATCGGGTCAAAGAGGTGTAATTAAACAACCGATGAAGTCATAAATAACTAAAGTAAAGGATACTCGCCGATATTCAGGAAACTGTACTTCGGGAAAATACGAAACATAAAACTACTACATAGGAAACACATACACTTTCAGCCAAAAGTATTATACCGTCTTATTACAGTCTTATTACATTTTGTAAGTTACCTAAAATAATTTCAATGTATACATTTAATTTTCTGTCTACAATACGATGGATATATTGTGAACTGATAATATGTCATCCTTTTAGGTTAACAAGATCGAATATAAACAGTCTGTCTCCTTAATTTGTTTATTCGTGTGAAAAACTTTAGAATTTGTAACTGTAGTTGAGTTCAAAATTTACAACCGGGGAATGAGCTTCTCAAATACAAATCACTGATTTTGTTTACAGAAATAATTTATAGGCAGAAATTATGTTTTGCACGGCGTCGAATAAAATCTGTTAAGAAGTAAGAAAATAAAATTATGTTTGACATATTGCTCATTACATGTATGAAGAATTTTACTCTGTGCCTTTGTTGATAAAAATGGTTTCATACTTTCGACTCCCGGTGTATATACATTTATGAGTGTACGTACATTATGTTTGTTCGTTTATAATAAACTCTGATTTGTTAGTGTAAATACCGAGAAAGATGTATATTATTATGGTTCGATAAACAATTGAGCGCCCGGATCGTAAAACTCGCCGAGCGCTCGAAATGACGGAAATATATTGTCCACGCCTGAATATTTTAAATAAAAAATAAAGTTCTAAAATTGCCAAAATAAAAATACAAGCTTATAGAACTAATTAAAACGCATCTTTTTTCCCAATACGATTTTTTTACTCAACCAATATTTTTAATTATAAAAATTAAAAACATTGAAATTTTCAACATCTAAAATCATCAAAATTAAATGGTTTAGAAAACATAAATTGCGATAACTCAGTCAATTTTTGATAAAATGATATGATTCTTACACACTTTTGTTCGTTATAGTATAGCGAAGCTGTCAAGTAAGAACAAATTTCAAAATTTCTTAATTGTTTAATAAAATGTTAATACGAAAAGAATATCACGATTTACAAACTTTGTCGATAAAAAGTCTGTTAGGAATTTTCGATTTGAGAAAACTTTCAGCGACAAAGTTGTTCCTTATAGTTTAAAGAATATTTCAGTAAATTTTCAGAAAGATTCATCTACAACTACACATTTCAAGTGAATTTATTTAAAGCAGCGCAACTCTGTGCCCGCGCACGGCGAAGCGTCTGACGTTTTATCGTATCGCATCATAAGCTTTACGTGCCCTATTGTCATTGGCGCACGAATAATCGAATGAAACACAATTTATTGAAATGCTAGTTATATTTATACAGTATAATTTTAATATAAATTTTTTAAAAATAAAAATTTCAAAATTACTTATAATTTTGTTATTATTATTACTAAAAAATACCGAATAATTAATGTAAATACAATGTCATAAAGATATTCCTTAAAGATATTGCTACAATGACAATAGGGCACGTAAAGCTTATGATGCGATACGATAAAACGTCAGACGCTTCGCCGTGCGCGGGCACAGAGTTGCGCTGCTTTAAATAAATTCACTTGAAATGTGTCGTTGTAGATGAATCTTTCTGAAAATTTACTGAAATATTCTTTAAACTATAAGGAACAACTTTGTCGCTGAAAGTTTTCTCAAATCGAAAATTCCTAACAGACTTTTTATCGACAAAGTTTGTAAATCGTGATATTCTTTTCGTATTAACATTTTATTAAACAATTAAGAAATTTTGAAATTTGTTCTTACTTGACAGCTTCGCTATACTATAACGAACAAAAGTGTGTAAGAATCATATCATTTTATCAAAAATTGACTGAGTTATCGCAATTTATGTTTTCTAAACCGTTTAATTTTGATGATTTTAGATGTTGAAAATTTCAATGTTTTTAATTTTTATAATTAAAAATATTGGTTGAGTAAAAAAATCGTATTGGGAAAAAAGATGCGTTTTAATTAGTTCTATAAGCTTGTATTTTTATTTTGGCAATTTTAGAACTTTATTTTTTATTTAAAATATTCAGGCGTGGACAATATATTTCCGTCATTTCGAGCGCTCGGCGAGTTTTACGATCCGGGCGCTCAATTATTATTACGATCATTATCAGTCGGAAGTGCGATAAATACGTGCATAAATAACATATTATGAAGTACACCAATTAATAATAGATTTCAGTAACATTAATAATTGTAATTATTGATTAATTGTGGCCATTTATTGTTGAATCAATTGAAAAAGTGACTGCAATTGTCTCGTTTTCCTTGCCATGACCAAATGCTTTTATAAATACAATAGAGTGAGGTAATTTCGGTTCAAAATAAGGGGAAATATTGGCTCAAATGCAATTCCTTGCTTTCTCATCGTCAGTACCTCTATTACAATCACTCACATATTTTTCCTCAAATTTATTTTTACTGTTTCTTGGGTATAAATTAAAAATACTTTTATTATTTTTTCGTAGAACGTCGTGGGATGGCATAAAAGAAAGATTTTATTTTATACAAATAAGATGTTTCTTTTAAATAAATTTTTCGTAAATCTTAAAACAAAACCAACTTCTTGAAATTAATGATTTGATTTATCATATGATCCACTGTTTTCTAGTCACTCATATAATGACTAATATACTTTATTTATTTTAATACAGAAGCATATTTTTAAAAATTAATAAATTTTCTTTTTTATAATAAATCATTGGTTTTGGACGAATATTAACACAAGCAAAGATTCAAATTACTTAAATACTGTATTGAGGCCAAAGTTTTCTCACGTTACAGTAACTTTATCCGAAATTATAAATCATTTCTTTAAAAACGCCTAAAATTCAAAATAAAATTTTGCATTGTCCATTAAAATGTATCCCATATCTATTCCGAACACGAAAAAAGTTTTATCATAATTATAATCAAATAGTTTCTATACAATTGCTCGAAGAACAGAAAAATATCAAAATTTGGAACCAAAGTTAACTTATTGTTAGGATAGATTGAAAAATTTCCAAACTTAATCGTCTTCAAAAATAATCTTGCGTATAGAAAAATGTTACTTTGTACTTTTGATTTATTTTCTTGACTAGTATCCGCCTCTCTATCGCTGTACCATGATTACTAAAACACCCTATGTATTCAATCTGATCTATGTACGTGTGCGTGTGTGTGAGCCGTAATTTGGCGCACGTTTCGAACAATCGGAAACCCGTAGACTCACCATACTCGTTGGGTATGATGTCCGGATCGATGTCATCGACCGCCTGCTTGGTCTGGGGGTGCACCGGGGTAGTTGCACCTGCATTAGGTGGCTCGCACACGATGGGAGCGTGCTTCGGACTTCCGGGCCGGCCGTTTGAGTGCTTCCGGTAGAGCGCCGCCAGGATTCCAGCTACGGCCAGGGCCAAAAGGGTCGCCGTTGCTGCCAGGCCCAACAGCAACGGACTCAGCATCGAAGCGTCCGTGGTGCCTGTCACAGTAGCAACAGAAAATGCTCGATCAACCGGAACTTTTATCGAGCTACCCTATCTGCTCTGCCTTCCTCTGTTTTGTCCCTGCTTCCCGATTATTGCGGCAAGTATATTTTTACCCTTCGCACACCCCTTTTGCCTCGATCGTTTGCACTACCGAGACTCCAATTTCGCCCGGGCGCCCCTGCTAAATTTATTGTTCGCCCGGCATTGTTTCCTTTCCCGCTAAACTTCGACCAGGTTACGCTCGTTGTTCGAGCGGAATGCTGTTTCGTTTTCAAAGTATTCGCTGTTACTCGAGCACGGTGAGATTTATTGTAAGCGTAATGGGTGTTGATGCCTTTCATTATTTCGAAGTTTTATAATTGAATGCGAAAGGGAAGGTGAATTATTATCAGCAACTTTGCCTTCAAGAAATGTTGATTAAATTTTTGTGTCTTTGGTGACTCCTTGATTGGTAGTTTACGATTTTAAAGATCGAAATTTTGTGGGAATATTATCACCCGTCGAAGAAATATATTTAAAAATCGAGTTAAAATGACCTTTTGCACTCGAAGCATTTTTGGACGTAATCGGGTCTAACCTAATTTTCCAACTACGCTTCCATAAACTAAACACATTATGTCGGAAGATAAAATAATTTTTGAAGAAAAAAAAATATACAACTCGACTTCAGAATGCACTAAAAAGAACGAAATAATTTTAATTTTATATTTCGGAGACGACGCAAAATTAAAAATTGTATAAATGAAAGATGTTGTTGACTATGATTTGATTGGGGTATGGTGGCCTTGGTACTAAATGGGCGGAAAGACAAAATACATTATAACATGAAAATATTTAAAAGGATTAAAGAATTTTGGCAATTTTCAATGTAGGAAAATTTTAATTTACGAAGTCGGTCGTATTATTTTTTTTTTTTTTTCAAAAATTATTTTATTTATCATTTTTTATTTCGAGGGCTTTAATAAGAAGGCTCTAGTTGTAGATTTCAACGAACTAATTTGAATCGCACTTATTACATATTAAAGTAAATCAGGATTTAGAAGGGAACTAGTAGATCTGGTCAAGCATTGATCAGACAACCAAGGCTATATCCACGTGCGTTACAAACAGTAGCGCGCTTTAGTTGTCTTGGAAAAAACAACGTTTCATTTTACAGCTAAAATTAGTGCATTTGTATAATTAGCTAGAAAAAATAGAAATTAATTAAATATACAGGAACCTTTAATTTCAGATAAATCAAGTCAATGCTAGACTAATCATCATAAAACGCCATATGACTGATTAAAAACGTTATATGAAGATCACTGATATTTTGTCTGTTCATCTATATTTTGCAATGAAGAAATTAATACATCAATAATGTATAAACTTTCTTAGCCGTCACGAACATTCGTTATTTATTACCATTCACAGGTTTCAATTGACGAAGAAGACGTTTTAATCAGCTTTCAGTGACTATTTACAGCAGTTGCTCGAATAAAAAGACATGCATATGTACATATCATTTGTTTATTTGGTTATCTGCAGCTGTAGAGGGCCCAGGTAAGGGAGATGACGACGATGAAATAGAAGTTGTACCTTCAAGGGCGGAGATCCTGAATGTAACAGTCGAAAAGAAACTCGTAAGAGTGGTTTGCTTTGTAATCTTCTTCTTTTTCTTGATATATTTCTCTATAACGCTTTAAAAGTTGTTTGACACTCAAGCTGAAAAAGGGAATTCCCCGAATTGCTGGTCGAAACTCGATTGGTCGTTAAGCAGATAGGTCGTAAAGTGAGGAGTATCTGTAATAAGTGTATCTAAAAATGAAATGGTTCAGGCGTTTGTTACCTGTAATGCGTTACATTTTAAATAGAAGTTGTCCAAACTTTAATATGCAATAAATGCGAATCAAATTAGTTCGTTGAAACCTGAAACTAGAGCCTTCTTATAAAATCTCTCGAAACTAACTCACATTTCTTTCGTGTGATGCGAATGAATCGATCGAATAATTTCAAACTTCAAACCGACTGTTATAAAAGACAACCAAAATACGTAATAGAGGTCTGCAACCGACCGCCTCATTATTCTCGCCCTTACCCATACGCTCTTCTCATTGACCCAGAACGGTAAGAGCGTGGCTGTACCGGGGACAGGTAAACTCAATAAGCAGACGATAATTAGCGAAGGTATGTCAATTATGATGCTATTACCGTACGGTCAGTGTACGTATATAATTAGACGAACGTTCTTCCATTGGCCTCTCTCAATATGCATTGCGCCGGTAACTCGTCCGCTTTGACTGGCTGAGCACGTGGAGGTTTGCAGGTGCGTGCGTGCAGACGCGTGAAAGCGTATGCACGCGCCACTGCAGGGGGTGAATCGTAAATCAGCCGTTAGGAGCCGCAGTCGCTTTGGGCTTTAATGGGAGTAAAGCTAGCCGCTTCGATGTTACGCGTTGTAAATTTTGTCCGGTGCGTAAGCGTTGTAAATTATTAACGCCTGTTCCGCTTGGCTACGTCCAGCCGATTTTTCAGCGTAGAAACAAACGAACGTGACGAGCCCCGATAGCAACTGCTAATTGGTGTTTGCGCGAAAATGTTTGTACGGCGAGTATCAATAAGGCTGTTTGATTTCGTATCGCGTTGTGTTTGCTGACTCTTAGCTGGTTGGATTATTCGTTAGTGATTAACTGAGAATTTTTTACGACCATCGATGATTGTTAAAAGCGCGATGAAAAAATTGTTCCATTACTTAACTGTTGAAAACAGCGTTTGATAAATATCCTAACCAAAGATACACAAAATAAACGTAATCGTGATTGTTTGTAACGTTTGAAGAATCGAAGCGAGCAGGGGAATCAACACAGGAACATTACATTTAACCCTTTGCGGACGATGGGCGGATATATTTGCCCAAATAGAATCTTCGTATATAAATTCCTAAATATCGTGCTGTAATCTTGGTACAAAGAAAAATGATAACTGCAGAAGTAGGGATTTTTAATATTCCCTTTAAGAAGGCAAGTATCGTTTGTTTCGCTTTAAGTTATTGATATTTCCTGCACAGATCTCGTGTCAAACTTGAAAGTGCCTCGTCCGTAAATGGTTAAAGATTCAAATACAGTAATTTACCGTGTAAATAGTCCGTCACAACCCTTATCAGTTCTTGAAACTAGGATCGTGGAATAAAACGCTCCAGCGTTATGTATTTAAAATAAACAAACTTCTCTCTTACATTCAATGATGTAAAAACGTCCACCTGTCGAAATAAAAGTCCAGATATGACCTCGTTCTCAGGCCGCAAACTCGACAGTACTATAAATATGCTTACAATTAAAATGTGACATCAAAGCGTTTGACCGCCACCACTGTTTTAATAAAAACGTCGTACTTAACATTTATTTCATTTTTCAAAGTATTACGAAATATACGAAATTTGAAATTGACGCAAAATCAGGATATTCCGCTTGCTTTGTAGGGTATTAAACATATTTTAATTCATATATCTTGATAACTTTAAACAATGATTCTTCATTGTTTTCAAATATCTCCAAATATTAATTAGGACAACTGAGCTAAAAATTGGATAATTTGAGTAATAAATTACATTAGGTTATGAACACGATTTTCATTCGCAATACTGTGCGTGAAAGTCTTCATGCTTTGACGCAAATCGAACAAGTATATTTTTGTATAATTTACAAAGAAGAAGTGGGTTCATAAGAAATTTTGAAATCTCTTGCAAACCTTAGAATTAAGATTGTGAGCGCATCGCTTCAGCCACTCGATTAACCCACCGTGTTTTATTCATTCGGGCGTTGATATCAAGAAACAACTCGAGAATTTGACTAATACCAGCTTCTCAAATTTATGCGTTGGAAGGAACGTTTAAGTTTCAAGCCGGGACACCGTTTATAGCCGGAACAGCGAGCTCGTTCCGTCTGCATTTACGTTTTAATGCTTCTTGGAAAGAAAAAAAAAAAATAAGAAGGAGGGAATAAAAGTGCAAAAAAGAAAACGGAATCGCAGAGAGCATGGATTTTTTGCTATTTTACAAAACAATAAAATAAGAACACACAGAGTTGAACGAAATAATTATTCATCGAACAAATCACGTTTGCTTGTATCACTATAAATTCCATTTCCTGCGTTAAATGATCGTTCGAACATTTTCTGTTTTTAACGATCCGACGCGACGCAGGAACTACGAAATTATTATTAACTGAAATACCACGGTCAACGGTGGCGCTATTGTTTCCGCTCGTTCGGAGGTAACACACCGGGAAATTAAATTAAATAACGCAAAAATAGTGGCGAAGAAACGTTCTCTTTCAATTGCGCCTATTTCATTTACATTTTCTCTGCAACTGAATTTAACTCGTTGCAGTCGGTGTGGTGAAATTAAATTGCGTGGAACATAATACCACGCGAACATTTTTTTGAAATATTATTACGTTCTCCGAAAAAGGACAAGGTTTTCAAACGAATTAAATCGAGTTATAATTGGCGGGAATGAGAACGTCGTGTGGAATATCATTTCCAAAGCGCCAAAGTTTTCCGTGTTTAATAGAGTAATTTGCAATTTTGTGGATTTCCTACTGTTTTGTAAGCCGCAAGAAAAGTTTCAACTGGAAATATAATTTCATTAACACTTAATTTAATTTAAGTTTCAAACGAATGGAATAATTCTGATTTAAACATATCCTTTAGTAGCTATATTCATGACGTCAAGAACTTTTCTACAGGCATTAACTTTGTCGACATGTCCTTGTCTCATAATATTTGTTGTTATTCTTCATACTTCCTCCAAAATTTTCTTTCCCACAAAATTAGAAAATTGCTCGTAAGGTCATTCGAGGTGGTTGTGCTGTGTCTATCAGTGGCAGGGAACATTTGTTAAAACGAAAGAAACGAAGCTTACGGTAACTTTGAAATCTAAAATAACAATCAAAATGTCTTAACAACACACGTGTGATATCTTTTGGTAGAATTTAACAGTTAGTCATTAGTTGACGTATATGTGTAAAACGAACTGGTAACTTTCTCGTCAATTTTGATCATGGAAAACTCACTAACTTGATTGAAATTCTGTTTCTTTTATCTTTAAAAGCGTGCCATTTCTTCAATTTCACATATTTTGCACTTTTCTGAGATTCATCTATTAACTGTGAGTGTTAATTATCGAAATATCATTTACAGACTTGTTTCAGATCAATGCAACCAAAGCTAGAGGTTCCACCGTTTCACAAGATGCGCCAAAACCCTTCCGGGAAAGAGTGACATAACTCCGCCATTTTGAAATATCTTTAAAAGAAGAAATTATTTTCTAACAGGCAATAGTTATAATAAATGATACCTAAAGTTTCGAAAATATAAAACAAAGCATTCCTTTACAAAAAAATTCATAAAGATCAGCTCATTTCCATCGGTCTAAAGGTAGTTCCCCCTTAAGCTTCAGATTTTTCAGTATGTTTGTGTTAAATTTTTGATGCTTCAAGACCCGCTGCTTAACATTCAACAACCTAATAAATACCATCCGATCAGTGGCATTGCAAAATAATACTATACAGATATGAAGTTTTTAAAAAAATCATAAATCCACTGTTAGCTGCAACCAGTATCAAGGTACGAATCGCGTTAAATCCTCGTACTGGACGGGAGTCCTGGGAGCATTTGTGGTACTCATTAAAGTTTGATTCGACTTTGATTGCCGGCAGAAAGTGGATCAATTTAAACTCTACCTCGGGAACCGACCAGCAGATCTCTACAGGATAAAAAGCACACAGAAGTGTGGCATTAGGGAAAGGGTGGAAATGACGGGACGACATTCGGTGATCAAACGAGTGTTGCGTCTCGGCCACGACCGACCATAGCTACACTTCCGTGGAAGAATTTAGCAGGGAGCCAAGCTTGTCCGGCTGTCTTTCTCTTGTACCGACGAGTCGCGACGTGCAGACAGATGTTTACATTGGAATATGTCCCAGCCTCGAGTGTAATTAAACTTTTTCTACCGCGAAATTGGTTGCTCGCCACTTTCGTTTCTGTCCCTTCGGATAACCCTAGAGCATCTTGGACAGGAGATTAATCGATTGCTGTGGAAAATAGTAACGGCAAAATTGTCGCAATATATAAAAAGGGACAAAAAGAACAACAATTTCGAGTAACCGTGTTATTGGAGTCGTGGAAGGTTTGTTGACTTATTAAACTGTCAAGAATAAGTGATAGTTAAGAATTCGTTAGATTTAAGACTTAAGCTGATGATATGAATTCAATTTTGAGTGTGATAACTGTATCCAATTAGGCTAGCTAAGCTTTGAGAATGTCCATAATTTCTTCGTTGAATGGGAGTTAAATTTGAAATTCTCAATTAGCAATAACAAAATTAGAACATCAAACAAGAAACGCGATCAGGACATATTGAGTACGGTTGCTTATTTTAATAAAATAAATGCATCTAATAGCCAACTTGTATTTCGTAAAACATGTCTGAAATATTAATAGGAGATGTTAATTAGGTAACTAAGATGAATTCCCTAGTTGTTCCAACTGTTACATAAAATTTGAGAAGTGACAAGTGATTTATATTAAAGTCTTACATGCAGTCACGAGGTTGAAAAGAAAGCGATTCTTTGCGAATTTTTTTAAAAACATCTAATGAATTAATTTATTTAAAACTTTTTGTATATAAAAGAGTACTATTTCAAGAACATTTTGTAATTTTTTTATAAAAAAATAGTATAAATTGTATGGTTGGAAGCAGATTGCCGGAGGTTTCAAACATAACTCATCAAAGGATTATCTGACATCGAAAAACCAAATAGATTCTGTTAGTAGATGAATTTCTCGCGGGATAGAACGAATCGATTTTGTGAAATACTGAATTTTGAATTTTTAGTGTGGTTTTGAAAAAACAGTCATGATTTTCATTAAAAAAATCATGACAAATCATCACTAAAAATTGTGATTTGTTGAATCACAATTTTATTAAGATCGTTGCAGTAGTTTCTCACTTATTTTACGCACAGACCTAAAAAATGTAGTTTTGAGAAAAACGTGATTAAAGTTCTGGGTGTCAATAAAAGTAAGAACAAATTTTTGTTCCACCTGCATGTAGACATCGATTCCAGGCCCATGTTGGGGATTTTCAACAGCAGCCCCAACATTCAAAACATCCTTCTTTCAAAAAATAAATTTTTTCGACCTCGTGGCTGCATATAAGCCCTTTAGAACACATCCTAACGGTTCATTTTGTATCTTATGCACAAGTTGTAAAGAATTCCCTGATTTTATGCAGATATAATCTATAATTCAGACTACCATATTAATTTAAAAAAATAAACATTCGACAACAACCTGGGTTAAATTATAATTTGTGTCAGCGTGCAATTATCTCGGTAGTGCTCGTAAGAAGTCATCCATCAGAAATTAGAGAAACGATCCAGGACGATCTCAATCTGCTGAAACTGTCTAAATGAGCCTTAAGTTAAACCGTTGAACAGAACCGTAAGACTGGCATCTTAACTATTCCCATTGGTGGGCCAAACATGCTCAGATGGTTGAAATACGTTTGCTGGACTGTTTGCGTTGTAACTCGTGAGCTTGGTTAGCGAGCGTACCATTACTAATTGTAGCAGAAACATGAGCAAATAATGAAGCAACGACGGTAACAGGCACCGCCACGTCCACCGTGGCCAAATATTGATATACCTACTGTTTAGGTTGCGGTAACGACGTCGAACTTACGGCAACAACAAACGGGACTGCCTTTTATAGAGTAAATAACCGGGTAAACAGCCAAGGAAATTCTTAGCATAGATTCTGCATAATCAACAACGACGTTACGTGCTGCGACATTTTCACCGTCGCGTCTGTTGAATATTTAACGAAAAGCTTTTTGAAAATATAGCTCTAAATAACTGACCAAGCATTTCCTTATACAGGAGGTTTACGAAAAAAAAAAAAAAAAATTGTAGCTTAGCAAACATGCGAAGGAAGGGATCTTATTATCGCATAGGTTGCTAATATGGCGAATTGTATTTCTGACAGAAATATAACACCTATACCTTATTCGATGAATTGTTGCGGGTTGTATGATGTAATTAAAATATGCTTGATTCCATATCCTTTTTTCAACTGACATGACAAATTGTAGGTAAATGAGAAACTACAATTGTATCTTGCTCAGTTCTGGTTTGTTGTTTAAGTCTTTTGCAGTATTTACTTCGAATTTAAGCCGCACTTTATATTGAAATTTTTACAGACGTAATATTAGGGTGCGGCTTAAATTCAAAGTGGATATTTTAATATCTTATTTTTGCCGATCTCGTGTCGAATAATTAAATTTGTCCTATTTTTTGATACCTATTATAAAATCACTTTTATTTTTATTATTTCCTTCCAATTTCCAATTTTAAAACACCTAAATTATGCAGCAATGTGGTGGAGTACTTTACAAATTGATGATGTATAAGTTTATTCATCCACGATTTGGCATATCGATTGGAAAACAAAGAATATTAAATCAAGCATACTTTAATTACAGCACCTATAGTTACAAATTAGAAATTAATTATATCTTAGGATATTAGAATATATTTCTGTCTAAAAAAAAACAAAAGGCACACCTCCTTTGAACAACAAATGGTCCTTAATACAAATATGTAGTAGTAGGTCCACATTTTATAAGCTTCGTTTACGTGCTATTAAAAGTCGTGCTTTATTCAGAAGTGGATGCAAACTTCCAAGTTTACGATATTATTTTAATGTAAATTGTTGAGTATATTAGTTTTCTCTAAGACCTAAGGGAAAATGGCGATGTAAAGGAAGGAAGCCCTATCACTCGTTTCAGTACTTGGAAACTATTACACATTATGTATTCGATTTAGTATTTGTTTTAAAAAGAGCTCATTTATTCAATAACAAGGTAAAATGAACGATGGGCTAGATAAGTTATTGCGTCAACGTATAATTCCAAGCAATTTTAAAGCATGACACGAATGGTGAGGCCTCGATTCCATAGACAACCATTTTTATTGTTAGCATATCCAGAGTGTATGTATGACATTATTATTTGTACCGATAGTATTCCAATTTTTGTTCTAATCTACAAGTACAAAGTACCTTAATATCGCATACCAACCGCATTCTAATTCCGTATTGGATGATACTGGGTTCACATACCCGTCCAACTCGTCTTAATTGGGTAAACTATTATGTGCTATAAGTAAGATAATATAACTAATAGACGAACAGGCGAAACAAATATGTACCAATTTTGATAAAACGGACGTTTGCATTTATGAATTTTATTTGGTAAAATAATTTGGAAAAATAATGTTAAGTGATCTAATATTAACTATTGCATATATTTTCCAATATCACCTGAACCATATTAGGTGATAATATTATAAATAATCAATTTTTATACTTACCAAAAATACAAGAAAATGCTAATAATCAACATTTTTCTACTTTCAAATGAAAATATTCCTGTTTTGTATAAACGTAAATTAATAAACATATTTCTGTGTAATTGCAATGGGGTCTTTTTCCCTACTTTTTGTATCTTTTTATATTATGCTGTCATGACGTACTACCTCAATCGGAAGTACTATAACTAAAACTTGGTTTCCTTCTAAAAACGAATAATACCGGTTAGGGAATAATAGGTATAATGCTTTATTTTATCTAATTAATTTAAAATTAATGTAATAGAGAGATAGATCCTTTGACATGTTCTTATAATTGTTAATGAGGACATTTCAAGTTTCTATATTTTGTCAAGTAATTCAATGATTTCGTCGAAGGGTGAATATCAATAATATTATTCAATTATGTATAATTTCATTGATCTCGATTTCAGGTATTAAGTAATCCATCGTCGGCTCAACGTTAAAGTGTCGTGTAATCTAATAATTTAGTGTTACATTTGGAATCCATCATTAAAGTTTTGGGATAATAATCCCACTAACTGGCATTTATTATAGATATTAGATGTCACTCTACAAATTTTCAAATATTATTTATAGATCCTTTGCACTCGAGTGGCGCCTCTGAGGCGACATATTTAATTTATCGTGGTATTCTAAAATGTGAAATGTAAGATTCATGCGTACCAAAATATGGAAAATTAAGGAAAGAAATGAAAATAAACAGATTCTTAAATATTTCCAACACTGTTCTTCCGACATAGTGCATTTCGCTTCTGGGAGCTTAGCTGGAAAAACAGATTACAGGCGGCCCTCGACTTTCGCACATTTTTAAAGATTCAACTGTTTAATCCTCTGCGATCGGATGTCCCCTCTCAGGGGATATAGAAATCGCGTCTGTGAAGTTAGCACCTCATTTTTAAAAAACAAAACTTTTAGCAACAGTTCTATTTGCACCCGCAATAGTTCTACAGTTCCTGATAGGTTTCGAAAATAGTTCCGGCGAAATACCCCAAAAAATAGCATCTTGAAAATATGAGGTGCCTACTTCCCGTGGCACCGCATCATGCGAAAAATGTTATTTAAATCATCATATCTTATAGTTTTCAAAGAGTTCTATAGTTCCTGACCAATTTTAGCAATAGTTCCGGCCGCTAAATATTAAAAAAAAACGTTTTCAATCGTGAAGCTGGCACCTCATCTTTTCATATAGTGGCTAGAACTTTTTTATTTTTGATTTTACGTCGACGTGCCTTAATAACATCTGATTGTACTCCTCGGGGTGCAAATAGAACTGTCATCAGAACTTTGGAATTTTCAAAAAATTTCACTTTCGGTTTTGGAAATTTTCCAAACTTTTTTATTTTTGATTTTACGTCGCTGGGCCTTAATAACTTCTGATAGAACTATTCTTCGGGCTCTCTGTTTTCCAGATACGT
The DNA here is from genome assembly GCA_943735885.1 of Stelis phaeoptera. Classification (NCBI taxonomy): domain Eukaryota; kingdom Metazoa; phylum Arthropoda; class Insecta; order Hymenoptera; family Megachilidae; genus Stelis; species Stelis phaeoptera. The sequence goes on along the minus strand of OX030939.1, from coordinate 2,023,582 downwards.
TTTGAAATGTTTGCTGCTGGCAAGTATGCCAGTAGTATTATAATAAGTTGTATTAGGATATGTGATTTACAGTATGTCCGTCTTAAGTGTCTGCGCGTGATTATTTCTATAAGTATTAGAGATACAAAGAAATGTTTTAGATGAAAGTTGTATGGTATCGTGGGGAACATTCCGTGATGGTAATTGTTTGACCTCGAGATAGCATTGGTTCGTCCTGTGAAGGTCACATTTAGTTTTTTAAATGGAACTCTATATTTTTTATTTCATATTCTTGTAGCTAATATTGAGACGTTTTCAAAACAGTACTTATGCATGCATTTTACATAAGTCGATCGGATGTTATTAAGGCCCAGCGACGTAAAATCAAAAATAAAAAAGTTTGGAAAATTTCCAAAACCGAAAGTGAAATTTTTTGAAAATTCCAAAGTTCTGATGACAGTTCTATTTGCACCCCGAGGAGTACTATCAGAAGTTATTAAGGCCCGGCGACGAAAAATCAAAAATAAAAAAGTTTTACGCACTCAGAAAATTTCCAAAACCCAAAGTGAAATTTTTTGAAAATTCCAAAGTTCTGATGACAGTTCTATTTGCACCCCGAGGAGTGCTATCAGAAGTTATTAAGGCTCGGCGACGTAAAATCAAAAATAAAAAAGTTTTACGCACTCAGAAAATTTCCAAAACCGAAAGTGAAATTTTTTGAAAATTCCAAAGTTCTGATGACAGTTATATTTGCACCCCGAGGAGTACAATCAGATGTTATTAAGGCACGACGACGTAAAATCAAAAATAAAAAAGTTCTAGCCACTATATGAAAAGATGAGGTGCCAGCTTCACGATTGAAAACGTTTTTTTTTAATATTTAGCGGCCGGAACTATTGCTAAAATTGGTCAGGAACTATAGAACTCTTTGAAAACTATAAGATATGATGATTTAAATAACATTTTTCGCATGATGCGGTGCCACGGGAAGTTGGCACCTCATATTTTCAAGATGCTATTTTTTGGGGTATTTCGCCGGAACTATTTTCGAAACCTATCAGGAACTGTAGAACTATTGCGGGTGCAAATAGAACTGTTGCTAAAAGTTTTGTTTTTTAAAAGTGAGGTGCTAACTTCACAGACGCATAGAAATCTTTATTATCAAGAAAAGAAAACAATGTGTGGTATTCAACTAACTCTTGACAACTTTATAAAGGAAACACCAGAAAGCACTTAACACGTCTCTTATTGATAGATATATATATACTTTAAAACACAGTTTTTGGTGCATATTTTTTTACATCCCTCTACTTTCGAACATTCAACATTCGCACACACTTTCAGGAACCAATTATGTGCGTAAGTCGAGGGCCTACCGTATACCCGATTACGTCCAAAAATGCTTCGAGTGCAAAGGGTTAACGGTATCCCGCTCATAGCAGAGAGTAATTTAGACGAATATATTCTCAAAGCGTATACAAAATTTTATCATTATGTTATCATTTTTTTTTTTTTTTTTTCATTTTTCCGGCCAGTGCAGTTACTTTGCTTATGCCGGGTATACTCGTCATCACTTAAAAATAATTAAAAGCACACAGGAGCATACTTTCGAAATTCAATTAAATACTTCAGGGATTAAAAAAAGTATTCCCCAGATACTAGCAAATAAGGTATAGAGAATGGCATTGAAAAACAGAAGGATAAACCGTGTCAATATTCACCTATCGATTTTCTGTTCAAACATTTTCAGCGTTTAAGGTAAGCAAAGTGCAACAGTAAATAAGGCGGAAAATGGTTGAGAATTTCAAGCGAATGGCTGCTGCTTGTCCCTTTACAAGTGCAACTTCTTCAGAACAGAATTTGAATGCACTTAAGACACTCTGCCGTCGTAACGCTGTGTTGACCATGCACTTTGTTCCGCCTGCATAAACAAATGCAGACAAGGCGAGGCTGAAGGAAAACGCATGGACAGACACTTGTAGGTGCCTCCGTAGAAACAACGCGAGTGCATACACTTGAAATCATTATGCACCTCGCCTCACGAGGTGATAGGTGCCAACTGTCACCTAAGCTATCTGTCAACACTTCTCCAGAAACAGAATTTCGTGTAGCGGATGCGTTCAGAATGTCACCCTTCAAAAATCAAAAGATACAGCCGAAGAAAAATGAACATTTCACCTTCCTGCTGTGCTGGAATTTAACTGTGAATCGTAAATCACGAGTCACATTTCTGAAGAGTGAAGAACATTCGTTGAATACAGATGTCAGTTGATCGAACGTTGCTGTAAAATACTTTAGGACGATGGCTACAGTTATTTGATCATTTTCATTATTTGAAAATTTTCGCTGTTAACGGACATATATTGCTTCATCTGCTTTAAGTTAAATGTCACAGTGAACAAAATTCAAAAACAAAAACAGCTTAAATTTCGTGATTTTGTTTAGCGTAATTAATTGATAGTTTATCAATGGATAACATTTTGATAACTTCAATATTGAGATTACAGTTCTTTGTAGGATACGTCAGTTGAAAGTTGATAATTTAATAAGGTGGATCTTTTTCAATTAAAATTAAGAAACAGTTTCCACAACTTTTTATAACTGAAAGCTGTTTTCGAAAACAGCAAAGAAATGACAACTGGCGATAAATAAAATACTGTTGTGAATATCACTCCTTAACTATTTTGTATTTATAATGTTTCAGTCCGTATCACATACAAAAATATTGATCTAAAGTAATACAAATGCAATATGAAAATGGAACTTGAAAATATACCTGAGGGATACTACACAACTTATGAATCATAAAAAACAATGAAATATTAACAGAAATTAAATTATGAAAGTTAAATTTATCGCTTATTGTAACCAGGTAGTTTGACACTATTTGTTTCAGTGTTAAACCAAGACTAGTTCGCAGATCGTAAGAGTAAAGACCAATTATTGGTACACGATGAAACAAAAGCAAGAAGATTTTTGTTACAAGAATAATCCGATTTTCGTTGAGGATTCGCAGTTCGTCGAGCTCTGTCGAAACTTTTCTGCGTTGAAACCAAGTCGAAGGTGTGCCGCGTACGAGCGGGTCGTGGCTTAAGGCAGTCGCGACACAATTCATCCTAAATCGAGGCAATCTCGTGGAAACCTGAAACCAATTTCGAAAGAATTGCATTCTAAAACCATCCACGTGCTAGCTCCAGGCCAAACAACCGACCACTGCGTATGTATACAGTGTCGAACATAAGTATTGGCACACCATAAGTGACAGAATATAAATGCACATAACTACTAAATAAACTGATTTAAGCAACAAACTTTTACACTTATTTGTACGTTGCCTATCGTAGTTTATTGTGTAATTGCAAGAAATAAAATAAATAAAGCGATCTACGAAATAATGACGTAAATATATATCTTGAGCACTTTATACCGACACAAAAGTATTGGCACACTCATCATTTTTTAAATTTACATGTAGATCAATTGTCTATAGATTTTCTTCTTACATCAATTCCTACAGATTTTTGTGCGCTGAATTCAAATCTGCATGCGGTTTTTTTGTAGTGCTCGCCATTTTTGAGAAAATCGTATTTGAACAAAAAGTTTAAATTTTTAACTTTGGAGATGTTTTGTGCTTTGACAATAGCAGTTATTTAATTCGTGTTGGTATAGAACAATTCTACGGACTCTCCCGAATAAAATGGTGTGACTTATTAATACATTGTCACCATTTAACTTTGTTTAAACAACGATCAAAGTGGAAAGGACACCAAAATCGTATCGGTCTCTGCTGACATTTTCTAATTTATTTCGAAAACCAAGAGTCTAAGAGAAAATGTAAGGATAGCACTCGACAGAGGAAACATTTCTGTTAAGCAAAGCATTAAAAAAGTTACAAAATAATGTTTTGTTTTCAATTTACAAGCCTGTCCATGTTGCATAACACGCGACGACGAAACGGTTAAACGACATGGCAGTCGAGACGATTGTCGGCGGTGAGCACTGCTGCTGTCACCGTGTATGCGTGTCATATGTATGCGTTTCGTTTCTGTATTGGAAGCGAACAAATGACGACGCTACGCGGTAGCGACAGTAGTGCTCAACGCCGACAATGGTCTCGACTGCCATGTTGTTTAACCGTTCAAGTTGCCGCGTGTTATGCAAAATGGATAGGCATGTAAATTGAAAACAAAACATTATTTTGTACCTTTTCTAATGCTTTTCTTAACAGAAATGTTTCCTCTGTCGTGTGCTATCCTTACATTTTCTCTTAGACTCTTGGTTTTCGAAATAAATTGGAAAATCTCAGCAGAGACCGATACGATTTTGGTGTCCTTTCCACTTTGATCGTTGTTTAAACAAAGTTAAATGGTGACAATGTATTAATAAGTCACGCCATTTTATTCGGGAGAGTCCGTAGAATTATTCTATACCAACACGAATTAAATAACTGCTATTGTCAAAGCACAAAACATCTCCGAAGTTAAAAACTTAAACTTTTTGTTCAAATACGATTTTCTCAAAAATGGTGAGCACTACAAAAAAACCGCATGCAGATTTGAATTCAGCGCACAAAAATCTATAGGAATTGATGTAAGAAGAAAATCTATAGACAATTGATCTACATGTAAATTTAAAAAAATGATGAGTGTGCCAATACTTTTGTGTCGGTATAAAGTGCTCAAGATATATATTTACGTCATTATTTCGTAGATCGCTTTATTTATTTTATTTCTTGCAATTACACAATAAACTACGATAGACAACGTACAAATAAGTGTAAAAGTTTGTTGATTAAATCAGTTTATTTAGTAGTTATGTGCATTTATATTCTGTCACTTATGGTGTGCCAATACTTATGTTCGACACTGTATATCGTCGAAACGACGCGACGCGACGTTCCAATTGAATGCCGAAATTCGTCGAAGAGCTCGTGGCCGAAGTCGATATCTCGCTAAGTTAAGAACAAGAGACAGAAATGTTCGATTCTTCTTCCCTAACTAATCCCTAAAAAGTCAAACATCTTGGAGATCCTTCAATATCGTATAACGTACGATAAAAAGAATTTTGATTCATCCATTAGTTACGCAAAAATTAGTTGGATAAGTTAAATAAGACTGAATTAATACAGCATCATTAGAAAATAAATCACTCGTATTAAGGCCATATATGTATGTATAAATGTTTATTACTTAGGTAAGTACAAAGTTACGTAAGAACTTTCTTCCTCAAGCATATTTTACTTGCCGCAACTTTGAAACTTCTAGCAAGACGTAGAAATTTTAAGATACGTAGAAAATTGAATTGGATGCTAGTTTCGGAAGCTGCGACTCTCTAACAAATAATCTTTCTTAATTTTTTAAGTGATCAGACATTGTACGTCAGTGGAAAGAATTTTGAAATTCTAATACCTTTTTGCTGCAAATTTAGATTAAAGTTTCTTCGCCAAGAAACTTTATCTTTTCAACATTAAAATCCTCTCTGTGATTGTTCGAGTTTTAAAAGTTTTCTACAAGATTTACTGTTCTTCAATATTTGAACAAGAGTACTTATTTTTAAAAGAAGTACAATTTTAGAAATAGTGTCAGGCTTGTATGCAGAAATTATAGAAAATTTTTAACAAATTTCATGGAGCATGATTACATATTCCTTAAATAGACTTTATGCTATCAAAAATTATCTTCAATATTAAATAACTCTCGTTAAATAAAATACTGTTTTATTGGTCTCAAATTTTGTTATCTGTATGCAAGTTTCGTAGAATTACGCTGTAGTATTTTTTCATCATAGTTTGGCTACCTATTTATTTGTATAAAATTCGAATTTGTAATTTAATATAAAATAAAGTAAGAATCGCAGAATTCCATTTTTTTATTCTATTTTATAATTCAATTTGTCATTCATTACTCCGGCGAATGTTGCCACTTTTTATGCGATACTGAAGAATGGAATTCTCATCCATGACAAATATCCTACAACATATTTTGCCAGACTGAGCTACAATAGTTTGAAAGTCACAAAGTCTCTAATTTTTAACCAGCAAAGATATGTTAACAAAATCATAACTTTATAATCGGTTGATTATGACCAAATATAACGATATTCATTAAGGATTGAAACGTTAGAATTATTAAGCAAACAAAAGAGAAGAAGAAAAAGTATTCTTATTTTTTAATGCCATCATTAATCAAAGGAACATTACGTTACCTTTTTTGTTTCTTAGAGCTTAAATAAATGCATTAAATAAACGCAGTACCAATATAATTGTATTGGTAACAAACTCAAAACTATGTCAATGTCGGTTGGTTATCTCTAGCAAGATAGGATTCAATCGCAACATTTTGATCATGTTATCAAATTCTTAAACATTTTATGTTCCGGAATTCATCATTTAACATATAAGAGTTCATACCAACGAGTTCCAATCATCCTATAAGTATAAATTTCGATAGGATTCAAGTAGAAGCCAATTACACGAATTGCCCGTTGAACGAATTCCCGGTCCACGAATTCTCCGAGAGATTCTTTTTGTCGGGACTAAATACGAGAGGGGGGAAAAAGTCTCAGAAAAAGAAGAAGAATAACTATTTATCACCTTCCTTTCGTTCTCTCATCTCCGATATCTTATCCACTTTTTCCGGGGCTGTGCTTTTTCTTACCGCTCCTGGCTTTCGCTATCTTTTCCTCGACAGCCACGGGTTGCGTGCTTAAAGAAGAGACTCCCTTATTTCTTATTCCACGATTCGCGACAGTTCGAGCGGGACTAACAAAGAAGCGGAGGACACGTTACTCCGCAAGGAATAAGAAGACCCTGTCCCATGCTTAATTTTCCTAATGGATTAGCTGGGACTCGTTCAACGACCGTCACTGCCAAATGGAAAGACGGCGAAGTATATGGTTCTGTTCGCGTTTCCCTCCGTTTCCATTCTTCCTGTTCATTTTCTTGGTCTGTCGCGTTACGTTGAGTCTGGTTACCGCTTTTCTTTCACTGTCAGAACAGAAGGAACCATCTCTCTTACCGATGCCTTTAGACCATTTCCTTGCCGTATCGTGATCCCGACGGTAGTCCACGACCGGAAACCGTCTCTTTTCAATCCGCCGCGTTCTTCTTTATTTTTCTTTTTTGGAAACGACGTTTCGTTGTTTTATGCCGTTACCATGAATCGAGATATCGACCAGCGAACGAAAAACATCGTATTCTCGTGATTCGAATACGTGAACATCTGGTGAATCACCTTGGGATTGTAAGGCCAAGATAGCGAACAAGGTAAGACAAAAAATGTTATTCTTCGTTTCCATTTGTAATACATACTGATTCTGTTTGCTGTGCGATCTGTGAGTATGAATTTATGGATGTTTCACTTCGTATGATTGTTATAATGAAGGACATTCTAGCGCAGACACTTGCGTTTAGTCTGATTATTGGAAATTAATTTAACTCTTTGGGGCACAGAATTTCAGAAGATAAAATAGACCTATGTTCCACAGAAATTTTTTGTTATTTTTTAAATTTTATTTTATTTTATTTTATTTTTTTTGCAGCTATTGCAATATTTCGAGATGGGTCTAAAAATGTCCCACCATGCATTTCCGTCCATCAAAAATATGGGACATTTCTAATCCCACCGTGCCCCAAAGAGTTAAAAGATAATTTTATTATCAAGTATTAAGTATGTTTATAGGTGTATATTCAAACTATTAACAGAAACTTTTGTAAGACAATTTATGTAAGGAATCCAAACAGGCGTGTAGTTCACATGTGAACGAGTTCAATAACATTTCATTTTATTTATTTTTTTTTTTTTATGTGTTTATCATACAAAACACAATGAATAATGTAAAAAAGAAACTGACAGTGTGACAGAAGTTCGTAGGAGAAACTTTGGTTTTGGCTTACAAAAGTTGTACTTCTCGTATTTTAAAAAAATAGTAATTTTTAAGATGTCAACGAGTCCTTAAGTCAAATGACTCCTTGAAATGTATCCTACAGGGCAATTCTCTCGCTAGGAGACTCCAAAGGAAGCAACATGACCCGCTGTTCCTTTTTTCGATCTAGGATACCTGAAATACACGATATAATTGTCTTCGTTACGGTAGCCATCGTAGGCACAGGACAATTTTGACTCCTTATGACACAGTAAAGTACGATCAAGCGGCTCATTGTTGGCACTTCGTTTGATGTCTTCTGGGAGGAGAATCATCCTGTATATGTGAATGCACTTTCAAGCCGATTCATCTACTAATTTCTATGAAAAAATACACGCCTGCTTTGAAAAGTAACATTTCAAAAGAAATGTGTTTAACGATAAATGACAAATTGATTTCAATAATTTACCTTTCAAAAGAAAATGAATGGTTATGGGTCTAAGAATTTTATCAATTACACCATACTGTTTTAGGAACGTTTTGTCAAGATCCCGAAATATAAGAAAATACAAATATTCATTTAATTTCTTCTGCGCTGTTTAGCATCTAGATAAACTGCAAATTAAATTACTCGACCTTCGCTGTAAACGTATTTTTTTTTTTAATAAAGACTGTCTTGGTTCCTTCAACATAAATTTTTGGAACTATGAATTCTTTTGTTACGAGGTAACAGTAACATACTATAGTCGTCGCTGCAAACGAATCCAAAAGTTTAGAGTACGCTACTTTAATAACAATACCAAGGTGGTCACTGTTGTACTACAGCCTTGAATGTAAGTTCTGACAAAAATACGAGAACCGCAGAGAATAGAACCGCTGAATGCGCGAAAAGAGCCACACAAAGGGTTTTGTGACGATTTTCTTGGTGGACCGACCTCGATGGCGTTTCATCAAACGGGGACAAAGCAAAGGGGCCGCAAATTGGCTCGAACGGTCCTGCAGGCAGGCCGTCGTTCGAGTAAATCAGTGCCGGCGGGCTTACGGTTGTCAAATCAATATTTGCACCTCGCCACCCTGGCACGCAGACAGGTTGGTGTGGAAAGTCAGGCGTGCTCGAATTAGAGAAGAAGGAGCCACGGAAGCAAGGCGAAGAAGCAAGAGGGAAGGCGAATTGGACATCAAGCTGACACTTTATGTGGTTGGTCGCACTGGAAATCGCTAGCAAATTGAATTAACCCGATGTTGACCCGCGGACCGTACGTTACCAATAACTTTCCATTATGTTCCGGAAGATGTTTGAATAGAGTCGATTATAACCGCGTCGGCATCAACCGAGGAATCCATTACGAGCAATTTGACAAATATACACACGTCGATACCTTCGATTCCAGCAAACGTCCTTGGGAAATTCTCATGGGATTAAACGGGGAAGCCAAGCGATGGATACGTTCTTGCTTTAGAATGGATACGTGCCGGGAAAACTCGATTGTTAAGGGGAGCATGACGCGTAACGAAAGCACGGCAAATACACCAAATATACATATAATCAAATATCCGTCAAGATTCGATAAATTTCATTCACGCTTTTCCTCGAATTTCTGCCTCGAAAGGAACGACTTTGATAACATCAACGTCCGTGAACGAACCGGGAATGCTTCCTTCGTGAAAAGACTAGAGGAACGGAAAATCTATCGGCAAGATAAAGAAATACCCGCTTCGATCGATTTATCGTTTTCATCGTTTAGGCGGGGTCGGTTAGTCGGTTAGGACTGATACAATTGTACTATCATAGGAGGGGTGAATAAAAACTCTTCTATACAAAGATTTCTAATTTCGATTAAAATACATTCTTGTTTCATCGCAATTTTGAATATCTTCCTACGTAATTAAAATTTATATAGAGGTGAGTACAAACAGCGTGTATTAGATTGCATTTATAGCTTGTAAGAACATGGAACAGAACTATAATAAAATGAGCAGAAACATTATGTAAGGAATAAAATTAAACTTAAATACTAAACACGATTCAAATAAGGCATAGTGCTCTATGTAAAGATATATTAACACATTGAATGCCACGTGAGTTATATTCAGCCCACATTATGTTTGTTCACGAGGTTGTGTGAGCTAAATATGACTGCAACCGTGGACTGAATACTAAGGGTTTTTTTCGGTACGCTTCACATTTATTGTGTGAAGTAAATGCGAACATTTTCTGCGTGATCTCTCGAGCAAGTGGCCCATATTTAAGTAGTAACATAATAAAACAAAACACGTTTAATATTTTACTACAATAATTCTTATTGTTGTATATTCACGAGCGATGGAATTTTTGCAAACACCGAATAGTTTCCATAAACATTATCTTGGATTTTACAAATAAAAATTAGACAATTTTATCTTTATCTTCTTTTAATATTGATCGATATACGAAGCCCGAATAACCTCGCCGAATATTAATGAATCCTAATAAGTCTTATCCGTTTCTTTACCCCTGTCATCATTCCGTTTGATAGCACCAATCAATCAATCATCATGGCATCACGGTTGAACACCGTTCGTTCGTTTATCCCGACCCTCTTATTCAAAATCTACCCCATTTATAATACCTATTTCAAAATGTTTCCCTCGCCGGATCTCAACGAGCGGGCAATTCAAGAGCAACCGTGACCGGCGTACCAAACGGATATGGCGTATTGACCGTAGGAAGAGCCGCTTGTCGGCAGAGGATTCCGGTATTTATCATAGACCAAACTCGCAGAAGGCAAGTACGGAAGGGGTATTGCAAGCCCGATGAAACAGTCGTGACGCATAGACAGATATAGGTGTTCGTTGATTGAGTGTAATCTGTTTTGTTAATTGCAAGGTCCGCAGAGTCCGATACCTGCGGTTGCGTTCCGCTGCGTTCAGCATTACAAGCCGAGCCGGTGCCAGTGCCGACCCCTCTCGTTTCTCCTTCGAACTTGTACAACAAGGCTTCCCAACACAACCCCGACCACAGTCAGGCTCCCTTATGGGGGCCATGAAACAGAGTTCAGTGACGGTGCCGAGTTTGAGGGGCGGTTAACCGACTAATTGCAATACTGACGCGTCCGCTTGGACTATTTGCGCAATTGCAATCATATCCGCCGCTACAACGTCACCTAGCGCGAGTATAATAGACGTGGCCGATGTGAATGCTGTTAATGGACCGTCAAGAGGAAGAGTTCAGCGTTTTTCCGGCGGGTACGTCATTTTTCAAAAGCCACGCTCCGACCCACACGGTGAAACCAGCCGTAGTCATTGGGTGTTGTTGCGTCAGCGGCCATTACGAGTCGGCTTTTTTTTTTCACGCGAATTTCAGCAACGCGGAGTGAAAACAGGAGCGATGCAAGATATATATATAGAGAGAACCGATTTTGCTTTGTTTGCTGGTTTGCCTCGCTGATGCTTTTCGACAATTCTAATTTTGATAAAATTGGCGCTCTTTCGCGTCACAGTGATGTCGAGTATGTCGATGTGGAAAATGGTGGAATGTGACGAAGAACCGCTAAAGTTTGCTTACTATCCAGTAATGGTTCACAACTTGCAGCGAGAGTTCAATATACATTATAAAGTCTAGTATTTTAATTATAATTTAAAATCGTCAAAGCTGATTTTACTTTTGTCTTTTCGATTTTAGACAAAATTGCAAGTTTGCAATTTCTGATTGATTCAAATCCTACGATAATAATTATTTTATACGTTTTTATATTTGTTTCCTACGTTCCTATCCAGCAAGTAATACGTAGTCTGCCTGTTGGAAACAAAGAACCTTGATAACGATTATCGAATGTTCCATTGAATAGAAAATAAGGCCACGAGGGATGCATTTAAACCAAGTTCGATACTCAATGAAAAAGACTAGACACCATCTTCGGCTGTAGCTTCCAATTTAAAGTCCAGTCCGATCATTTTCTTCATCGTTAATCGGACCGAACTGGAGAACAGACTCGTGACCGAGTCTTAAAATTTACCGGATGTCCCGTTTCTTTTTCATTCCCGTTTTGTTAACGGTAAGAAGTTCGTTTCGCCAGCGTCCTAGTTTTCTCTGGCTTCCGTTCTCTCCTTACAGATAATACGAAAATAATAATTCTCCGTAACGAGAAAACTTCTCGACATTTTACTGAATTCGATAATGTAAATAACCCCGTCACAGTTTAATTACGGAAACGTAGATATAAGCATTCAGACTCGTTGTCTGTATTCTTCACGCGAAATTGATGAATTGGATTATAACACGTGAAATCTCTGATTCTTAATTTGAAAGGAACATGAATGTTTTTGTATTAAAATGTAGTAATCAAAATAAGAAATACTAGAATTTGTACATTTTTTCCAGCAAATTATTAGCATTATAACTCAATTTAATATTTCCGAATTCTCTATTTGTTCACGGAATCATCTACAAGGTGTGATCCTCTCGCTAGTGGACTCAAAAGGAATGCCGCTTCGAAAGAATGAAGAAGCCGAAATGCCATTTCTGTCATGATTTATTTGACGAGACAGTGACCCCTGCACACTGAAAATGCACACACTGTGCGATAAGCAGAAAAGTCTCATTTATACGCTTTGGAATTTGAGTTTCTTCATTCCATTGAAGTGGCATTCCTTTCGGTCCCACTAGCGAGAGGATCACCCTGTACAATCGTTTGTAGATGAAATAAGATGTTTGAACCACAAAATTTGAAACTGTCTATAAACAAAAGCGATTGATCAAAAAGTTATGACTTTAAATAACTCCATAAACAATCTTACATATATCTTTCAAATTTTTTTAGTTGCTTGATTTCATATAATTTTACGAAGAGTAATCATTCGCCGTAAATTTAAAGAGCAGTAGCAACTCTTTGAAAAAGTATTTGCAACACTCGATCAAATATGCAAAGGCAATTTTGTTGATATTTTGAATAATGTTCAAATACAGCATAAAAAGGTATTTAACACGTTGACTGCCACAGTGAAAACGGACGTGGGTAGTCGGACACGCTGAAATCCTAATTAGTAACAATACAATCAACTAATTTTCAAATTTAACTTTTCAATTCGATAGCTAGCATTATTAGTTTAATATTAACGCTATCCGTGGTTTATCTTATCATTTCTGTTGGTAATTATTTGATTGTAAAAAATTTCGGGTGCTGGTCACCGGTGACCCCTGTGGCAGCCACGGGGGATTAACACGTTTGTTAATTCTAACACTGATGGATTCTTTTAGAAGGTACAAATCACATACCAATTTGAATGATATTATATTTATACAAATAAAGACTGTTTTAAATATCTACTACGTAAAAGAATGCTTTTAGTACTCTAAAGTTTAAAGGAAAATATTTTCACCTAAACTAAAAAGAAAAAATATTCAAATGTAGAACACGCCTGTAATTGCAGTTACACTATATAGCTATACTGTGTATATCGAAACAACAATCAAGCAAGCGATAATTGTACTGTTAATTAGTTATCGTGGAGTCTTTTGCTTAATTGTTTCTGCTTCAAATGATTGCGTGATTGCCAGTCACTGTTATTAATGCATGAAACGGGCACCGCACAAAAGTAACTACACGATCGATCGAACAGCATAAAGATTTAAATCGAGGTGTTTAAAGGCTGGTTATTCCGTACACAGTGGGACAGCACCTTGCAATATTTATTGCTAAATGAATTAAACAACATGTTTCGTAATTACATACCCTTCCATGTTATTAATACATGCGATTATGATTTTTCTTTGAAATGTTTCAATAATTATTTTGCTACTTTAGTAGGTTCATATATTTGGTTTTATTATAACAAGCACGGTTATCATTACAATACAAAAATGTGAAGAATAATGCAGCTTGTTGATAAAATTTCAAGGAATGAATTATTTCTTTGCAGTTTGCAACTTTCAGAATATTTGGTTTATGAATTATGTATAAAATATTTCTATGGCAAATATTATTGATTTACACAAATTCACATCTTTACTGTTGTAAGGACGTATTTATTAATTAAATCGTCCCATCATATGAAAAAAAAAGAATTAAAAAGGGTTTCTAAATTTGTGCACAGAATATTTTAAACTGTGGACATGCACACTTTTAGTGTGCAATATTAATATTCCATGAATTTCATACACTGACAGAATACGACTATTAATTTACACTAATTAAACGTGTGTTATTGAAATAATCTTTCATTATTATTTTTTCGTGTATTCAAGTTCTGTACACTCAAGCTGTTATGATCATATTTTGTTCTTAATTGCATATCGTTACTTTTAACACATTGTGGACCGGTAATTTTACGCAGAAGCTATCTCAGGTCATCAGCTATAGTTTCGTAATTCAATGTTGAAATAATACAATCTAAATAAACTTCAATTAATTTTATTCAAACATAATGACTTTTTTATACATAAAAACCAAAATACTAAGAAAAGTATGTTTTTTTCATAATAAAGCCAACACGACTAAACACGACGAACAAAGCTTTTGCAATATTCTACATGTATTGCCCTGCGTTTCAAAAATTGAAATGGCAAATGCAAGTGCAAACACGCGTTAACTCCGTTTGACACGTAACACGTGTCAACAATGTTTGAGCATGAAAAACACGAATTAACTTGTGACCGGTCAAGAATGTGTTAACATAAGAAATGTACAAAAACATATTTATTACGTCTACGTGGTCTAATTCAAAAGCAATAAAACTTTTGTTTGTAACACAGATTAATGGTCTTAATTGCTTATTAAGGTGTTCAGACTATGTACAGTGTCCAGTAAAATAATACTATAAGGTTGCTAGGAATTATACCTAGGATAGGTCTGGATCAAATTAATTATCGTGCCTAGGCATAGGTGCACAGTAACATTGAAGTATGGAATGAACAATGACGTCTTCTTCCCCTACGTCGCTATCTATCCTAGAATAGTCTAGAACACTTAACAGTGCACATCCTAACCCTCTTTCTACTCGTGTAACTTTGAAATAATACATTGAATTTTATCGTAATCTTTACTGGAACAGAAAATTGTAACTGTGCCAGTGCCCCCTTATATCCCAGATCTCAATCCTCGTAAAAATAATCATAAAGATCGTCATTTTCATATAATTGAAAGCGTTCAAAAAGTCGTGATCGACCAAGTGAACGCTCTGATGAATAAAAAGCTCCAGCGTTGCATCAAGGAATGGAAAATACGTCTCCATCAAGTATATTACTTATCAAGGAAACCACTTTAAAAGAGATCACTTCAAGAAATCTTTTTATAAACATAGTATCATATCTTTCCGATCAGACCACGTATGCTACGAAAAGCTGCAATGTATCGTTAGGAAAAAAATAGTACTCCAATATCTCATTAACGTAACCTGTTTCATCAGAATTTCTCTCTATAACACGTTCGTTATAAAGGCACAAAGTAGCTCAACAGTCGTACAACCCGTAATTATTTTTTCTTATAAGAAGGATTAAGCCGATAAGAAATGTCCGTGGATAAACGTTTCTAGTCAGTATGATTTTCTATCGCGATTTGAAATCTGTCAATCTTTTCAGCTAAATGCAACACATATTAGAAAGTCAATGCACTCACCGGTCGTGTACATGGCGACACCCTTCAGGGTTACTGGCTCGAGAATGGCAGGCTCGCTCCTCCCTTTCGCATTAATCGCGTAGAGAAAAAGTCGGTAACTCCTTCCTGTCGTTAGGCCTGCTACCTCAAACGTAGGTCCATTTGGGCTCGCTGGAACGGTCTTGTTCAATAATATGGGTCCACCGTCTTCGTCAGCAACGACTTCCAGTTGGTAACTGTAGATGGGAAGTCCACCGTCGTACCCTTCCAGGCATCGCACCAGCAGACCAGTTCCAGATTTTGCGTTCAGTTCTTCGGCGTCCAAAGGCGCAGACATTTCCGTAGCGCTGCAGTTGTGCAGAGCGTATGGACGACCGGCGGCTATGACCTGAAAAATGTCAAAATGTTTGTGTCTTATTACTGTACAAGATATTTTAGAAATCGTTGCATTGAAATCCTAAGAATTCTGTTGTAGTTAGAGCACCTTTCCTTCCTTTATGTCAATGTATGATTTAATAAACGTGGCTCTAGAACTATTTAAGTTCGTTCTACCATATCCCACGTCTACGTTTGATATAAAATAATACTATTGGTGTCGCCTTTCCCACAAAAACAGTTTTACTTTCTAAAAAGTTAATTAAAGAATAAGAAAAAAATGTGAAATGTAAATATAATATCTTGATTTTTTAAACACTAAGGTCAAAGATTAATATATAATTTGAATCTATTACCCCCAGAATTGAGAATCGATTAAGAAACGTAGGTATAAAACTAAAATTTTAAAGAATTGACACCAAGATATCTCGTAGTTTGCGCTAAAAGTTTACATTGATTTTTCTTTAAAATAAAATCTTGGCGCCCAGGGTAAGACGCTCTAAATTTGCTTGGCAATGAATGGGTTAATCCGTGTAACCGAAAAATTATAAACGATTAATTGTGGAAGGTTTAAAATGAAATCTTGGCGCACAGGGCGAGGCGCTCTAAATTTTCATAGCAGTGGGTGGGTTAATCACACTGTGAAATTGTTTGAAACGATTGTTAATCATAAGGAAAATATGGAATTTTCAAGAATACAAAGTAAAAACGCAAAAGTGAACTTTTAATCTAAGTATATATTGATTTTGATAATGATACTTATTACCATTTTTTACTTCTGCAATAAAATCAAGAGACATAAGAAAACATTAATATCTAGACAATATGAGTCCTATCGTTTCATCATATTTTTTAATTAAATACGCCCTTTTACCACCAATAGAACAAAAATTACATTGGTGACATTCTATAGAACTTTCAATACGTTTCCTTAATTTTTCGCTAGTCATCAACATATTTATAAGCAGAAATGTTAAAACACTTCAAGACGGATAGTAATTAATTTATTGCTACGTATACACGATCGCCTGATTGTATTTAGTAATAACTGGGACAGGCGAGGTTAATTTATCATTTGTGACATACTATTTTACTTAAGAAAATGAAGTTTTCGCATGTTCCTCATTCAATCGCCAAGGCATGTTATTATGTCAGATACGAGGAAACGCAAAAGTCAACAGACGTCTATCAAACAGTTATCTTGATTGAACATTTTCCTTTTTCGAAGAAATTTCATTCTCAACCATTAAAAGCAATCTCGTGTTTACACGACCAATCTGCAACGATGTACGCTGCGTTCGAATAACGTATCGACAAAGTGGCGTCAGCGTTTCTCTCTAATCAAACCAAATCGAATCTGATTTTTTCAGCCGTACTGTGCGATCTACCTATTAAAAGGGGTACGACAATATTAGAAAAGGCGATAATGATAATAAAAAGGAATAATCTCTCAGAACTAGATTTGGAGCTTGCTCCAGGTAAAATTACGTTTATGCATTTCAGTAACAATAGAATTTTGCCTCGAAGCACTGAAATAAAATTAGATGATTTCATAACCTGGTGAATGGTCAGTGTTTTTCCTTAATAACTCAAAAACGAAGCACCATCCGAAATTTTTGAAAAGGAAATTGTTGTTCAGAATCTCCTCACCTACCCCCCATTTCCGGTTCTTACACCAATAATGGGACACCCTGTATAACTCAAACTAATAGCATCACACCACAATATATTAAATGCATTGAAAACTTAAAAAAAAAAAAAAACAGTAAATATTTATAAGGGCATTGCCCGTCAACGGTGAACCTACACAGTATTGTATTTTTTTAAATGTCGTTAGAGTCCAACCATCGATTTTCATGATCTTCCGTTATATGCAAATTATTAAAAAAGAAATCATAGAATATACGAACAAATAAGAAATCGTCAAAATCTATCAAAGTTGACCAATCATAAATATCTTAATACATTTTTTACCACTCTGAAGTCACTGAATATCTTATCAGATGGTGTTTGTATTTTTAATAAACCTTATCTACTATTTTCAACGTTTCATAACTAACGCTATTGACAATTCTAAACAAATAATTATTAGAGTATTTTTAGTTAGAAAATTCAAAAAATTTCTTATAACATGAACGATGGATTATCTTCCAAATGTTACTTGTAAAAAATTATTTTAACATCTAAACATCTTCGTAAGATTCATACAATAGTCAAATACACGACAGCTCCAAGTGAGAGTGCTATAGCTGGTGAGAAATGGGAGAAATGCACTTACCTGAAAGAGGCACGGTGCTCGTTGCTTGCCAACTTGGTTGCTCGCCCAACACGCCACGGTACCGTAGTCCATTTCCGTCGCAGGTGTGTAGTTCAACCTGGAACCGTGGAACTGTTGATACTCCTTCAGGCTTTCGGCGACGGACGGTGTTCCTGACGCTGGCACATGGGAGTAACGAGAATGAGGAACTTCCACCAGCTCTCCAGAGTTATTGAATGTCCAATGGAAAGTCAACGGTGCCGGATGACTCTCGACAGAACAAACCAACGATACGGTTTCCTGTTTCAGGGCGCCCACCACTACCTCGCTTCTTCCTTCCTTGCAAACTGGTGTATCTGCGAACAAACATTAACAGAACCTTTTTTTTAACCAGAATTAAATGGGAGACGTGAGCATTCGAACATTGAAATCTTCGAATAATAGGACAACCACATTTCTGATACCAAACTGACTCTAAACATTATTTGCTTATACAGAAATTTAGATAATTATCGGTGAACGTATTAAATTACTCGTCCCTACGATTTAAGAAATTTAAGAATGGAAAGTTAACATGTTGACTACCACAGTGAAAATGGATTTATGTAGTCAGACACGGTAAATCCTTATTTATTAACACGTAGACTGCCACAGTGAAAACGGACGTGTGTAGTCAGACACGTTGAAATTCTAATTATTAAGAATATAATCAACTAATTTTCAAATTGAACCTTTCAAATCGATAACTAGCATTATTAGCTTAATGATAACGCTATCCGTGGTTTGTTTCGTCATTTCTTTTGTTAATTATTTGATTGTAAAAAATTTCGGGTTGCGGTTACCAATGACCCTTGTGACAATCAACGTGTTAAAAGAGTTATGAAATGACAGACAATTACATCTGAATGCCATTGAACGGTCGTGGTAAATCTGAAACTGTAGGGTACAATGTAAACTAAAACAGTCATTTGAATTCAATTGATCCAAAACAAGGGTAAGCTAGGCAGTACACAGTACGGTAGTTGCAGCCATGTTCGAATACTCTGAACGTCTATGCAGATATCGCACAACTGCAATTTAACCAATTGGAGTGCAACTTGACACTTGCTGAGGTAGGTAATCACTTATCACTTGAACACGTATTCCAGCTGGAAGTGAATTGTTTTCAAACAAATTACTCATCGATACGTCTTGGCTTCGTTACGAAAATGGACACATTGAAAACATTGAATTTCTTTTACCTACAATCCAATTAGACTGTTAATAAAACAGTTTCAACAAGGTATTTTTGCTAATTGATATTCCACTTTTCAATCAATTATTCCAATTGATTACATTGTTTTAATTATTTAAGTATCAAGGGTATTTAAAAGATAGGTAGACACCTTTCGAACTGTCAAATCTTTCTCAAGTAACAATAATTATTAACATTTAAGAAATAACGATTTCCAATCAAAGTGAACATCACTCCAATTACCTAACCACTTATTGCTAGAATTGTCTTTTAAGGTAAAATAAAAATGATCCAATTTTTGTGCTTTTCATTTTTGAAGATAATACGATTTTTTTTACGGTAAGGAGAACAACTTTTAAGATTTTTCTTTTAAAGAATATTTTCAAACAAAAAAGTTTTTATGTGTGCTTTATTATTATTGAAGTAAGGAAGCGATTAATAATTACATCAACAATTATATGAATTAATGAATTGAGACGTACGGGATATGGGGGAGGCAGAAAGGCACCCTGCGCCGGAATGCAACCAGGGAAAGCTGCTTTCCACGCACCACCGTGCATAAATCTACGGACGATTTATTTACCCAGGACGCTAGTGCTTTCGCACTCATCCGGGAACCTCGCCCTTCCGGCTGCTCAGTAAGGGAGTGAAATTCAGGGGAGGTCAAATGATAGTGACCCACGAGCGTTCTTTGACGATTTCTTTTAACACCTCCCTCCTCTGGGTGGAGGTCCCCACGACCAATGGCGACGATGCTTCGCTATGGCGAAGCGTGCGACGGTCGGTTGCAAAAAAAAAAGAAACACACACACGCACTCACATGCACACTCACACATTCCGCGGAATAAAAGATAAGACATGACCCGCGTCCCGGAGATGAGGACTCACCGGAGCGAATGATGAGCGAATTCCAACATTGACCGAATACGGCTGGATTTGATTAATTTTGACGCAAAATATAAAAAAAAAGTCATGAATTTAGTTGTTTACCTAAGAGTTAAAATAAAATGAACAACCACCGTTTACAACAGGTATATAGCGTCAAATATAAAGAAAACGACGATAATATCAAACAAATGGCCTGATAACATAGTGGTTCGGCAGATGAGTGCTACATTTACTCATCCTGTCGTAACAAAATGCAATAAAGTTCAAAACACACTTGTGCCATTAGATGATCATTGTTTATTACGTATATTTTTGATTATCACACCATTATTTGTCTAGTTGTTTCATTCTATCCTGAACACTCCAGCTCGACATAAATAAGACATATGCACATATTAGGTAATTACATGTCGAATAATGGATTTTGGATGGCAGAAAAATTATACATAGCAACATGGTTGTGTCGTCAGTACTTGGCGCTTAAGATTATATAAAACTGATTGTACAAACTCTGCAGTAATGTTTTTAATATGAAGTGACTGGTGGCTGATTCATGCAAAAAAAAAAACGATCGATTTTAGAAGATATTGGAAGTCTGAGGTGATCTATTAGCGTTACAAACAATTGCTTGCAGGTTGCCTGGATGTAGTGTACACAGACAATCTCTAAATTGTCTACATACAGCATCCACTGAACCGTATGCAGACAATCTATTAACATACAGAACTTGCAGACAGTCTAGACTAGTTTGTAAGTAAAAGACAAGCCAAGATCTGTCTGCCGACTATCTTTGGACTTTTATGTTTCTTTTTGTCCGCAGATTGTACAAAGTATGCAGAATGTTTGCGGATAATACGCGGATAATCTATGGGCTGTTTGAAAACTGTACGCAGACAATCGACTGTAAGTCTGAACAGACTATTAAACGCAATCAAAGATGCACCATATGTATGGTAACAACCCTACACATAATAGTTACCATCATAACCGATGACATCATGAAGAATTTTATGATAACGTGAATATCTGCTTGTACTCAAAATATCAAACGACTTGGATGGAAAATTTAGCGTGGGCTATCATCAATGACATAAGGTATCTTATCTGTTAATATTTAACACATTCTCTACGGCTGTAAAATGAGAAAATAGACACTGTTACGTTATAACTTAACAGCTTCAACTTTCCCTAATTTTCATTATTTCAATAAGGCTGTAGACGAAAAAATAATGAAAGGTTTATTGATCAGATTTCAGTTAGCAGTCGATAGTACTGAAAAGCATATTAATCGGTTTCCAGTAAATAAAGTGTTAGTATACAGGGTGGTCCATGCAATTGTTTCAGGTCATAACACCGTCATTAATGCATTTACGAAAAAATTCCAAAGGAGAAAGATAAATAGATCGACGAACACTGTATCTGTAGGCCCTTCGATTTTTTTTTAAACGCAACAGTGCATGTGCAACTAGCAATCGCATTATTTCTTTCACAGATCGCTTCCCCTGTTAATTCTACGTAAAAAATGATTAGGGTGGCATGATAAAAATGTTATTTCTCGAGATATTTTCAAAAAATGTCTTTATTGAAGAAGGTGCTCAAACGCTTCGTGGCTATGTTGTAAACGTAAACTAAGAACTCTTAGTTTTCGTACTCGAGTTACGATACGTAAATTGTTACTGAATGATGAAATGCTTATTCGTACAAATCAGTTTCTCTTATGACAACAGTTTACAACATCATCAAAAGCGTTCGAACACCTTCTTCAATAAAGACATTTTTTGAAAATATCTCGAGCAATAATAACATTTTTATAATGGTACCCTAATAATTATTTACGTCGAATGAACAGGGGAAGCGATCTGTGCAACAAAAAGTATACATTTCCATTTAAAGAAATTATGCTTTTGCACATAAAAAAAAAAAATCGAAGGGCCTACAGATGCAGTGCTCTTCAACCCATTTATCTTTCTCCTTTGACATTTTTCCATAAATGCATTAATAACGGTGTTATGACCTGAAACAATTATATGGACCACTCTGTATATTTAGACGTGAGTTGAGTGTGTGAAACGGAAGAAGGTTGACACTGTTCAAGCTGTAGTATATTAGATCGATTGGCTAATAGGAAATTCTCTTGACACTGGTATTTGCAATAGGCCGTGGCAGACGGAAATTCCAAATGGCATGGGAGATGATTTATGATAGACGGATCACGAGATGAATCAGTTTCAATCTGATGCGTTTGATATACTACCAAATTAATTACTAATATGAGAAGTCGACGACACACGAGATCATGTTATCAAACGATACGGTATCAAAATAACATTCACCGTTTAGAACGCATGTTACTGCACGACTACTCATTAGGACTCATCAACAGAGGCTTAATATCACCGGGAGCCTATTAATAGGCTTTTCAATACAACCGATTGTTAACTGAAAATCGATTAGTAAACCTTTGTTAATATTTCGTCTATAACACAAAATGTGAAAGGCATTCATTTCCGTAAAAAATTGACCTTTATTTGTTGCTTCAGTGACCTAAAATACCCCTGATATTTATATTTAAATATAAAATTTCGCAGTTCAGTATCTACGCTATATAGAATATTTATCCCAGCAGTGAGTTTAATAATTTTAGTTTATGCGTATTAAAGACTATTTTTATCCCTTCAAAACAAATGATTACTAACAAAAATGAAATATGAAATATGAAAGAAAAAAATATTTGAAAAAATATTCAACAATATAGTAACAATTTCCATCAAAATGTTACAACATCATCTATTGACGAAATAATACGTCATATGTATTTTAAGTATCAAGTCAATTTGTTATTTTGATACAGTTATTTAAAAATCCTGAAATTCCCTCTCATCTTTTAACGCCTTAATAAATTTAATTATCTCTCGTCGTGTTAATTGACGGATCGCAGAAGCTAAAATAATCGATGTATATTTAAATCACCCCATAAATAGGTACCGTTAGTTTCCGACGATAGGAGAAATATGAAACATGTGAAAAGCATATATAAAAAGAGATATTTACATATGTTAAAGAGATAATAATATAATGATGTTCAATATTACAGTTTTAAGATTTCAATGATGAATAATTTCATTTTATTAGACAAGTAGAAATTGGCTAATTCTAAACCTCAATTTTTCATGATGTACATAAGGTTTTTGTATACTGTGTCTCTACACAGTTTTAAAATTCTAAAATGTATAATTACTTATCCGGGAAATAAATAAAAAGGCATTCAAAGAAACAAATAAATTTCAAAATATTTTCGTGAAAAAAAGAACTCACCTAACTCATGCAACTATGCATTTCGTTGTTACCTTCTTCGTATGGTTATTCATAAGTAAAATCATTCAAAATATGTTGTTATCTTTATTGCGTTAAAAGACTATTAAAACCATCAAGCTATAGTTTCCTTTTAATCTTGCAGTTTTTTTTTTTTGCAGAAAACTACCAAATCACACTACGGATCTAATAAATCTATAAGAAACGAGGCTTTGCATTCCTGCAAATTGTTTATATTTTTAGGATACTTTGAACAACGACAATAGCATACTGAAAAATAGAAAACTATAAAAAAATATTATAATGAATAAATAATAAATAAGAATATCAATTACACTGCACACTATTTAATAAGCTACAAAAAACATTGCAAAACAAACAACAGAAATTAAATATAAGCAATATAAGTAAAGCTGAATTTTTCTGAAAATCGAAGTATTTAAAATAAATTTTCTCAATTTCAGATTATTGTAGATTGGTAGTTCTGTGTATAATGGGGTCCAATTTTGAAGTTCTTCAATTCTGTAGACACTAGACACATGTCTCATAAAAATCGTTCGTTAATCGCAGAGTCTAAAATTGACTAACTTCTACCATTGTTCTTTAATTGATAAAGCGTCAAAACACAGAAATCGTCGACCAAATGCGAGCACAAAGAAAAATAATCTTCGAAAAAACTTTTGATAACCACACGAGAATCAATGTCAGTGGTGCACCAAAAATGATAGTTAAAACATCAGGATGAATTCGCGGTTCCCTTCAGCTCTGAACATCCCGTCTTCCCCCTTAACTGGCCTAGCTTAGCACATTGCCAGACTGCGTTCACCCACACATGAATATTCAGTTACGCTTTACATACATTGAATATGCATCGTAGTCCTTCCTTCCCTCTTAGGTCATTTACAAGATGCAGATAGGTTGGACTACCACCAACGGGGTACCAACCATACTAATAGAATAACTGGTACTGTGTGTTTTACAGAAAACTATCCACCCTGTCCTTGTCCCATCCCGAAGAACGTTTCCAACCCTGCCTGCTGGTTCCTGAGGTAAGGATCCTTTTGAGCTCGATTCCTGGTACGCTTATTCGTCTGCTAGTTACCATCGATTAAGTAATTATCGAGGCCTCGAGGTGAGAGCTGGCAAATTAGGGAATTGGTCCGAGAATATCAACCCCAAGCTGAAATTCTATTCGCGGCCTCTTCCGTTGTTCTAGTGATTAATGAGTGGCTAACTATTGTTTGCAGTAAATTTCAACTGCTTCGAGGGAGGTAAAACTGGCCGTTGTTTGAACGACTTTTTACTTAATAGCCTGAACAAAAAGCGGGGTTCTAGGAAACTGAAGGGAGATCAGATTAAGTTTTTTTAAAAATCTTCTATTTTAGAAACTTAACAAAATTCAATATTCAATATTCTCTTAAGAAACTAATAAAATCTTTATGTTGTTGGGTATTCAGAATTCGATACGATCTACTTATCAGATGTTAAATATTACAGAAAATATTTATAACAAATCAAAAATGTATTAACACAATTGCTTTCTTGCAATTAATTTATTTAAAAGAAAGGGTTATTATATTGCATCGCATTTTGTATATTATATTTTATTATAATTTTTGTTAAAGTATCACAGAATTTATTGTTTAATGATATCACAAAATTTCAATACAATTTTTGCAGAACAATTGGATGTACTAATATCTTTTTTGACTCACTGTATGTAACGTTTTAATGTACCCGTGTATAAAGTGAACAACGATTGAAATAGTTATCGAATAAGTTATCAAACAATCGTATCAATAATAAACGAATTAACACAAAAATTATTATTCGTTATTATTTGTAGCAATAATAAATAAAGAATATATACATACATGCAAAACGGTTGTCTCAAAAAAAGCTGTACAAATAATTGCTTTCTGATAAAAATAATTATTTAATTTGTTTGTTAGGGTTGACTCGAACAAAGACTTGAGCAAAGGGATTATCATTGCTGTTTTCATTCCTCTATTTAATTACTGACTGATTATATGAATAAGTTTGATTTAAAAATATTTTGAAAGGAATTTATCCAAATTCTATTAGTTTGGTTGTGATGTTAAAATTACTGTTGTGTTTAAGGGAAAATGACTAGTTTGTATACTCACACATTATTTGAAGGGTCACTGGGTTACTCTCAGTTTTTCCTTCGCTATTGGCAGCAAGACAAGTGTAATCACCCGCTGAGTATCGGGTTATACCTTGAAGAACCAAAGAATAATCGCTAAGGACGATACCCGCAGTGGCATTATTTTTTAGTTCTTTGCCCTGAAACAAATAATATTCTCTTTCTATACAATTTCCTTTCGTAGTTTTAATAGAATTGTTACTTTTTGCATGTTTATCATAAAACTACAAACGTCTTCCACAATTATCTATTATCAATTTTCATTTTTCATCAGTTTTTAAATTTCAATATTTATTCGAATCAACGACTGCTAGTTTAGTTAAAATATCTATTATTCAGTAAAATTTTAAAAGTAAATTATTAATAATTCAACTACTTTACATAGTTTCAGTTAGAATATAAAAATGATAATAGTGAAAATTTAATAGAAATCTGTTGACGTAGCTATGAGTTATAAAGTGTTAAAAGTAACCAAAATTGCAATTCTTTGTGCTTCTAACGTATAACCGGAATAAATCGAAAAATTCTTGAATATTATTCCTCGATTTTCAATGCATACTGCTTACTCAAATCTACGAAAGATAATTTCTTAATTTTCATTACAAGTTCAAAGAAAAAAGTTATG
This sequence comes from Stelis phaeoptera, assembly GCA_943735885.1. Classification (NCBI taxonomy): domain Eukaryota; kingdom Metazoa; phylum Arthropoda; class Insecta; order Hymenoptera; family Megachilidae; genus Stelis; species Stelis phaeoptera. The sequence continues at coordinate 1,997,311 of OX030939.1, read as the reverse complement.
AAAGCAAACTTCGCTATTTTGCTTCGCAATTCTGATCAATTTCAATTTTGTTAAAATTATTAAAACGTGTCATCTAGCAAAGAAAATTATCTAACATTACGAAAAATCTCAAATCGTTTGATCTCATTTTAAAAAAGTTATTTTGTTTTAAAAATGGGACTTCTGTGGCTGACTAAGTGGTGTATTATGGCAGAACTTACGTCTTTGAACCAGGCAAGCTTGTACACTTTCGGATTAGCCCTGACTAAGCACTCGAAATAGACGTCGTCACCCTCTTTGATATCATCTGGATTCAAGGTTTCGCCCATCTTGAGAGTCACCACCGGCTGATACTGCACGTCCAGCCTCCACTTGTCCTCCAAAGCACTGTCAGGAATGGTAGGGTTCTCAGCCCGACACGTTAGATACTTGCCGTCGTCGTCTATGCTTGGCGTAAAGCTCAGGATACTGAGACTCTGATTATTCTCCAATGCGTACTGCCAACAGAACGTAATCCATCGTTATTAATAAATATGGATTATGCGCAAAATTATGGGTATACTTGTTATTTAAAAATTACGTAGAAAATATAAGTAAGTAATTGATTTTAGTCGAAAAATTTCTAACTTTAACATATGTACGTACCTACTTTTAACACGGTAACTACCATAACTGTATAATTTTTGTGTAATTGAATAACTAACAAAATAAAAAAGACCACACAACTTGAATAGAATTTTAAAAATTAATTAATTGTAACTTTAATAATTATTTTTGTAATATGTCTGATCAACATAGGTAAGTATGTTCTGCTGTCACGGTGGTTACCGGTGACCGACATCCGTAATTTTTTACAATCAAATAATTAATAAAAGAAATGATGAGATAGATCGCGGATAGTGTTAATATTAAATTAATAATGCTAGCTATCGAATTGAAAGGTTAAATTTGAAAATTAATTGAATGTATTCTTAATAATTAGGGTTTCAGCATGTCTGACTACATACGTATGTTTTCACTGTGATAGGCAACGTGTTTACATGTTAACATTGCGCCAGTAGTTTCGTCATTGCACTGTCAACTAATCGTAAGTCCGCTACTACAGTCTTCAACCATGCACTGACAACATATTTTTTTTTTATATTATAAATCACTGAACGAGAAACTCTGGAAAATTCACTACTTAATTTATAAAAATTGGAAATCAACGAGTCTCAGGAATTTTCAAGTTAACTCTTTCCATCAAACCAATTGTCAATACAAGTTGTCAATCGCCTCTCTTTTGATCATGAATATTCGTCCCCTTTTCTTGAAATAAACAACACTGCTGTCTTATTTTAATCTTACTGTTAACTTTTGTTCCATAAACTTTAGCTAGCTATGTACTTCAACTGTGTCTATTATCGTTCCTCGCTCGTAACAGTCAAATAACAGTTCGAACTTCACTCTAATCGGGATTATTTATTTCAGTACTCGTAAATTTTGGATATGCAAATACAAATACAAATCTAAAAATATATAGTCAATAGCTATCTGATGAAATTTCATTCCTGTTTCCATGTATCAGTTATCGATCGTTTTAAAACTAACTTCAGAAATAACTTTAAGAATCACTTAAAAATCACTTGAGAAATGTGATAAGTACACAAATGACAGTAACATAAAGGATATTAAATGATATAATAATAGATTATAACAGTATCAACACTTGTGTTTATTACTTCATAATCATAATGCTCATTAAGTGATTTGGCGAAAAAATAATTTAATTGTTATTGTCCTTATTATAAACAAATACTTTTATAAGTGTTTTCAAGAATTTTCAAGCTAAATTTTCTCAATAATAAAACCACGTATAAAAGAATTTTACGCCATATTTTCGATTTACTCTTTACACAGAAACATCCCCCTTTTCTAGGCATACCACGAGTTACCAAACACCTTGTATGAAATAATTAGGATTATATTTTCTATTTACCACTTTTTTTTTAAATACGATCCCAATTATTTTTTTGTGTACCGAATTTAATCATAAATATTTTCTTCTCTATATTGTTAGCTTTATATACAAAGTACCATTATTTGACTATTTTATTCCCAAGTTATCAAATATTTGACAAAAATAATTTATTTCTGTTTGTACTCTTATCATACCGCGGATAAATATTTGATAAAAATATTTTAGCATTTTAGAAATGTTTAATGGCATTTTTCTTTTATTACTATTTGCAAGAAAATAGAACTTTATTTTTTTTTTTTAATTCCGAAAGAATAATATTTATAAATACGGTTGCGACAAAGAAGATATACTATTTTATGTTTCTCAAATTTACTAATCGTAAACTGAAAAATGGAGGTATTATTATTGATTTTTTCTCATATGCTCAAAATATAAAACTATTTCAACTTCGAAACATTATGTAATTTAAAATCGATAATCGATATTGGAAACGAAAATATTAAACATCATTTGAACAATCGAGAAAAATATCTAAACGTAATTGAGAAGCTTCTTTTCTACCAAAACGATTGCAACGCGTCAATTTAGAGAATATAACGATTCTAAAATTATCATTAAAATACCAAAAGAATAATACAAAAATTAAATAAGCACTCGACGTATACAATTTTGCACTTCAGTAATTAATACAGATGCAAACTAAGTTTGCCACGAATCAACAATGTATGAACTTTTTAACCATTTTCCGACCGCTTTCGCTCTTTAAAACACGCCTATTATTTAATAAATATGTGCCTCTGTATACGTTTTCTATTAAACCCCGTTCATTTCTTACAAGTCGCCGTCGATTGCGTCGAGATCAACACCTCGAACGACAACCAATTAAACAGTAAACAGATTTCAACGGGGTGACCAGCACTAGCGAAGCCGTCCGAACAATTTGTCACCGGTTCAATATGAAAATCCATTCGGTGCTGGTACGCGTTGCCGCAGTAAAGGGACGAGAAAATAAAATGGACGAAAGAGATTAACGATTTTTTAGGATTTATGGCACAGTGGCGTGGAATTGAGGAAAATAAAGGGGGAAACCGTTGGAGCGAAGGCGAGTCATGACTGCCGCCCTCTGCGTTCGACTTTACTGTTTCACTCTAACCCAAACGTGTACCCATCCGCTTCCGTGATGTCATTTTAATGATAGCGCCAGTAGGCATACGTATCGAGAAAAGTCTAGTATCTCACAGCAGTATCGCGAATGCGATGAATGGAGGTAACGGTTCGTCAGGATGAGTGTCGCATCATCGGTTCTCCTCTACTTTCTCTTTCGTTCTACCTTCATCCCTCAGTAACACTTCGACCGTTCGTTCTGTCTCTTTCTCACCCTGTCTCGTGTAACCGTTCTCTGTCCTCACCCGATTGACGGTTCCTCTCTCATTTTTTCCCTATAAACTTCAATGCATGGAGCTTTCACTTCGCTTCGTTGCAGAACGATAGAATTTCGCGATAAAGCTCTCCGGACAGCCGAACGGCAGCATCGATGTATTCTGCTGGGAGATTGCATGCGGACTATGGCCACGATTACGCCGACGGATGTATACGTAAACCGAAAGTTATTCACGCAGAAATTGCGACCCTCTCTTCCGTGAGAAACGCAGAATAAATCAGATCTTTCGTGGATCGCTTAACAACGCTTTGACTTTCGATAACCGTCGTGATGTTTGATCGAGAGTTTGTGCATCCATCTGTCTGTATTCTTCTCTTTTTTACATTAACGAAGCGGAAATGCCTGAACTACAAAAAGTTTGACCTAAGCCGTAAATACCGGTAATTTTTTTACTGATAAAATTATTAGATCATATTTATTTTACAAGTGAAATAAAGCCGCATTTGTTTTGTAATAGTACTTACAAGTGTGAAATTGGTAACAATTTTCTTCGCAATTTTTGTTTATAAATTAATTAACATCAGCTTCTTGTATCCTAGAACCACAAAGATGGTTACACTATTTACATGGAACATTATAATTCTACAAATAGTGGTGCAGACACGTCGCTGGAGTTTGCAGGGTCCAGAGAAAAAGTCGAAGAACGATATACTGTTTGCAAAACAAGACATCGAATCGAGTGATATTCGCGTGCAATTATTCACTAAATAATATTGTACTACTATAAATAATTTTGCTACGCGTAAATATGAAATTTATTTTATGGATATTCATAAAAGTGCAACGCTGCTCAAAATTTGTATTTTTAAGAAAATTACATTTTTAAGTCGTTTTGCGATTTTACCCATTCCATTTCTATTGTAAGAATTTTTATCGTAACACTATTTTCACTGTGACAATTAAGATGTTAAAAAAATATTCAGCATCATTGAAATTTCACCAGTCATTGAAATACATTGGAAATTTAACCATTTGATTAACAAATTAAACCGTAACTTCCATTATAATCCATGTTATCTTACGCCGTACTCGACATTGCTACCTCTAATATGGCAATCAACGTGTTAATAGTGGTCGTTTCGTTTTCTTCGAACCTATTACTGTAGTTGCATTATTCATTTAGACAAAGACGGGAGAAGAAAAGAGAATACATACAGAATCAAAGCCTTTAGACTTCACACAGAGACCTTAAACGTTCATTTTAAACGTAAATTTTCGTATTATTTAAATTTGTATTGCAGCCAGTGAAGAATAAAAACAGAAAGATAGAATTCCTGAAGCTCCTCTACAAATAAGCGAACGATTTTATTGTATGCTTCTTGTATAATATGATATTCGTCTTTAATCCTTTCAGATCCAACTATCTTATGCTATTGAAAAGAACATTTCTCTAATAAAATACACTTAAGTATTGTAAATTAATCTAAAAATACAATTCTTATAAGTGCAGTAATTAATTGATCCTTAACATAACACTAGACATTGTACATCCAGATTATTGTCCAGTGTGTGGCAAAACCAAATAAATATTTTTTAATTTAAAATTACATAAATATCATGCACGTTATGACGCAAACAGAGTTTGAAGAAGATAATTGAACTCTATAAAAGAGATAGAATTGGTGCAACACTATAAAAAGTATTTAAAAATTTTGATTAATAATGTCATGTCATCTAAGATATTTAATTGATAAATTAATTTACTAAATAACTAATATTCTTCAAATTTTTATTTATTCTAAATTTTAACTAATTACTCGATCGAAAATACAGTGAGAGTCAAAAGTGAGTAAGAACACGGCATTTATTTAACAATTATTAGATATATTGTAGCCGGCCACGCTACTCTCTAGGGGGAACCTTTTTACCATTAGAGGCCACATTTAAATTAAGCAGTAACAAAGGAGGCCGTTATAATATTAAGTAAAAGTTTATTTAGTTCTATTAATTCTCAAATTTCCGTAATCTAAATAATTAAATATTAACACGTTGTTGTCGGGACACGAATACATCCGATTTTCTATAGACTGGTGGTGGTTTGCGGGACACGTAAAAATCCGTTTTTCATTGTCTGCTGATGGAAGTCGGGTCCGTATTTATACGGGTTTTTTAACAACGGATTATGTTACGATCGTCTTTGTGACAGTTCCACAGCACACATACTTGTTATGTTGGCAATAAATTACATCTAAATTTCTTACGCGGCGGTTAAAATATCGCCCGCCCCAGGCTCCAAGCCGCACGGGAAATGTCCCGCAAACAATGTGTTAATTAATACAAGAGCTAGCTTTTATAAAGGCCGCACAAGAAACCCACGGAGGCCGCATGCGACCTCGAGGCTGCACGTTCCCTACCAAACCCTAGACCAAACATCGTCCGACTGTCCTCAATTTCTCCACGACACGACGCGACGCCTCTTTTGTCTGTTTTGGGTATGGAGGTTCCGATTTTACAACATGTTACATTAATAGAAAAGTTATTTGAAAAATATAGTGTAGATTGATGGTAATTAAATGTAGAAAACGTAATTTCTGTAATAGTATGAATCAAAAGTGAGTACACACAACTAATTAACACGTTGACTACCACGGGGGTCACCGGTGGCCGGCACCCGAAATTTTTTACAATCAAATAATTAATAAAAGAAATGACGAAATAAACCACGGATAGCGTTATCATTAAGCTAATAATGCTAACTATCGATTTGAAAGGTTAAATTTGAAAATTAGTTGATTATATTCTTAATAATTAGGATTTCAACGTGTCTGACTACCCACGTCCGTTTTCACTGTGGCAGTCAACGTGTTAAGAATGATTTATCTTCATTTATTAATCAAATTACGTATATTTAATACTTTTTTGGTCCACCTTCAACTTTAATTACGGCAGTTAATCGTCTTGGCATGGATTCAACCAACTTACGTGTTGTTGAAACAGAAATATCATTCCATATTTTTAGTAGTTCGATTTTAAGGTTTTCCTTGTTCGTAATTTTTATTTCGCGTAAATTCAAATCTAATACTTTCCACAAATTCTCTTTACATTAAAATCTGGGGATTGTGGTGGAGAAATCAGTTGATTTGGAGCATTTTGTTGCAACCAGTCCTTAACAATCTTTGCTGTATGGTTAGGATCTCGATCTTGCCTAAAGATCCACGAGTCTGGCAACTGAACTCTTCTAACACTTGCAGCTAAATTTGTTCTTAAAATATTACGACTCCAGACACTGCCATGCTATCCCAAACCATAATATTTCGGTTCTAATTCCATATTTCTTTTCCTCTACACTACGACACTAGAAATAGTATGTACTACAACATCACAATTTTGGTTTTTGCGACATATGCTGTAAGTATAATGTAGAATCTCTTATGTATGGGGTATATACTCATTTTTCACTCTCACTGTATGTTCAGAAGTTATTTGCAGTTTGATTAAAAGGTATGTTCCAACGGTTATTCAAAACGTATACATATAATTTTGTGACCATTGATAGCCAACTCTTACGAATGTTTGTAAATTAAATATAAATCTGAAAACCTTTCATCCCTAGCACCCATAGCTTCTGAGAAAAACCAATTTAAAAGAAAATTGCGAATTTTCAATTTTGGAAATGTTTTGTACATTTTTCGTAGCAACTTTGGTTCTTTTAACACGAAAAAAAAACTATGAACGCTTCCGATGAAAATGATATTAGTTGTTAATATGTTATAAACTTTTAAACAGATTTAAATAATGGCGCATATAGTCGAGCAGTGCCATTTTAACCCTTCTATTCTGATAGGTATTATATAACCCTTTATTAACACTAGAACTTCTTATTTTAAATTGCAAAATTTATTAAAACGCTTATATCGAAATATACGTTGGCTGTTATCAATATATATTATTTATTTTGCTTTCTATTTTAGGTTCAATTGAAAAGTATGGGTGTATTGAACGTCGGTAGTTCTAGTGTTAAGATGCATATTGTATGCAGCAGTTTCGTAGTACTGATATATTTTGTAATAAATAATACAATAGTTATCTGCCGTGAAAAGAAAAAATGAAAATTTCAATTAAAGAATTTATAGAATTATCGATCACAAATTTGAAAGCAGCTTCATATTTAGTAACATTAGTTGGACATTGGACGCCCAAAGGCGCCTTTAGCGCAAGAAAAACCCAGATCAAACATGTCGAATGTTAAAACATTCATTTTGCTATAAACTAGGTTTAATTTTAAAATCCTTGCGTGGTTAGAGGATTCGGGGTATTGTATTGCTCAGAACCCGCAACGCTGCTAAAAGGACTCTGTAATCAGATTTACGATTTAACGGATCAAGAAAGTAAAGGTTGGTATTCGATACAATTTGTGCATGCGTGTCTTAATCCTTCGTAGGCTGTCTGGATCACTAACTGTACAAGTGAAATTTAATTCGCCGCAAAAGTTTTAAATGCTTGATATAATACTTCGTTAAGAAACTTTGACATCTCAAAATTTTTGTAAAAATTTTGGAAGCTTAACACCATAAAATAACATAGATGGTTCAGTTTATCTGTAAATTATGTTTGCCTATTTCGCACCACTCTCTTTGATACCAGATCTGTTTAATTTTTTGTTTTATATCTTCGCAAGAATTGGAAACAGAATTCGAATTTATTCGAAAATTTGAGAAAAGAGGCGCGACTGTTCCGAAACACGGAAGGTTTTTGCCTTGCGCATCCTGCAACGATCACGGAGTACAAAGTTAACGATCGGAAGAACCGTTCTGATATACTGAAGAAAAAGTACCGCGTCGCAAGTAAGAAAAGGAAGTAAAATCTTTCGTAATTTATCGAAAGAGCTAAAGAACAGGAGATAGGAAGAAGGAAGTACCCAACCGATTCGTCCGTTAACTTCTGCGTTCGTCTTTGTCAGTAGAAAGAAAGTGTTGGGACAAATCGATCGAAGCGAAGACGGGGAAAAAAACAGAGCAGAATCGTACTGGTTGTAAGAAAAACGAAATAACCTCGTTACTCTAACGTTCTAACGAATCGTCACGAACTACGGAAACTTGTGATGTAGAGAATTTTCTTTAGAATCTAGATCTAGAATCTAGATACTTTGAACTGCGCTGACACGTGACTTTTGGTACCTACTTTTACTTCAGACTTCAAATGCCAACATTAATTTCATTTGTTTGAAACTTTCTTATTTTTTTTCTGTATCGATTCATGACGATTTTCAGGTTTTAAACCTTTGTGGGTAAACATATTCTTCTACATCTTATAGGTAATGTGGGTCATTTATGCAATTTCACTGTTTTCAATTTTTACAGCCTGGAAAAATTCTGAGACGTTTAACAAAGTTTTTGTTCCTTATGTCGAATGTTTAAAACTTTTCTACAAACGGAGGTAAAATTGCGTTTGTGTCCTCAACGATACGGAGTTAATTGTAATGTTTACGAAATGTCAGATATAAAAACAAAATACAACCAATATATGACAATTCATAATGAGTAATTGACAATTGATCATATTGATGGTTTTAGCGATTTATCTTCCCGAAAAATTAATCTATTTCGGTTATTTTCTTTTATTCTCTGTATAAATTAACATTCCGAAAGTTACGCGTCACTAAAGCGCAAGTATGTAATTAAGATATTTGAATATATACATATACGATATTTCTTGTTTTCTGTGTGTGAGGCACTAAAAAACATGCAAATAATACATTGCAAGCAGTAAGAGTTTTAATAAAATTAATTTATGCGAAGTGATATTAAGGAATCTTTTAGAAAATAAATAAATAAATCGTGGAATATTTATGATGAACGAAAAATCGAATATTTAATAGATGTGTAAATCAAATAAAGATACAGACATGAACGTAAGCTATTAACTTGAAATATCGTTAAGTACACAGATTTATTACTTCAATTTTCCTTACAGTTTCTATTCACTTTTATACAAAATACCACTACTTCTTGTCCTTATAATATTTATTGCGGAGTACTCTATAATTTAATAGAATATTATATGCACGCAAGAAATTTGTTACTTGATTGTGTAACGTATTCTAAAAAAATATTGGTTTCTTTTTCATCATATTTATGTGTATAAAATACTAACAAAGATTTAATCGCTAGGATGCACATATTTTACGCAAAATTCTTCTTCAGAGGTATTAATAAACTTTGACAAACTACTAATTTCTATTCTATTTGTCAATCGCGAAAAATTAAAGCAATTGTTTTATAAAAAATGGAGCCTATAAATTTACATCGTTTACATGATTTACGAGGATCATATTACTTATTAGCATTTAAAAATGCACTGATGAGTTTTCTGATAGCATTTAAACGGTAATCTGCATAAGCAAATTCATGGATTACCAGGAAGCCAGATAAATAATTTCACAGCATTTAATAATCACGCGGTTGCAAAATTTTCATCAGAATTGGGTGAAAGTCATTACACCACGATGTGTGTTATTGGATTTTGCAAAATACCAATTCCTATTCAATGCGAATTTCGTTAATATCAATACATTTCCTTTTCGATCATTGTATTTTACTGAATGAAATGATGAAGTTGCAATCATAATAAAAAGATCGATTATTAAATTATTGGACATCGTATAGCCGATTTCATAATCTAGTGTTACAATTTAGAGATCTTTAAACAGTATATAAAACATTTATGTTATAACATTTATGTCATGTTATATATATTATATAATTTGATATATAACTTTCATAAATATATGTATATTTAATGATACTATTTGTACCAAAATTATAGTTGGCATAAGTTTTATAAGCTTTGATATTTCTTACACAACAAGTCAATAACTATATGCCACATCCATGAAAAATTTGCAGTTAAATATTTCATTACCCTATTCATGTAAGTTATAGTGTGACTTTTACTTATTCATTCATATATCAATCACTTTTTGTAATTGAACAATTAAATAATGATCAAATTAAACAGTATCTGGTGCGAAGTTGAGAAAATATAAAGTTAAGGATATATAATATAATTCATTTTCTCCAAAATTATTTCTATTCATAGTTGAGTACTGTCACAATGCAATAAGGAAGAGAAAAAGAAAATTATTAACAATTTTATTAATAAAATACCGAAAGAATATTTCTGTGAGATCGTTAATAACCAGCATCAGCAGTTGTTGTCTAGTTTTCATTCAAAAATTATAAATTTTGATATTATTTACGGACAGAAACAATAAAATACATGCATTGTATTGATTTTAGCAGGAATTATTTTAATTAGGTAGTATAATATGAAACTTTGAATATTTTTAGGGAGGAATGAAAATTATTTTCTCAAATTTGAAAATACGCGTCATTTCTCGAAATAATTTTCCATTCATTGCCTCAATTTCACAGCAATATGAATCAGTATTAACAGTACAGAGAACACCTAACCGCCATGTTCCTTGTACTAATTAATAGACATGGATCGATCCACCTTCAAAAGCTGAACAATTTGGACTGCGGTCGATAAATTATTATTAATATTCGGCAACGTGGATTTATACGATTTTTTTCGGAAAAACAAAGTTTTGTTTAGATCTCATATTTTGGTAAATTAAGTGTTTGTTTGAATCTAAAAACGAATTTTCATTCCTCCTTGAAACGTCTAATATTTCATATTACACGATCTAATACTTTCCTTAAACAGGACTTACAGTTTGTGCAATTTTCTTAATCTGCTTGTTCCCTTTCCACCAAGTAATTACTGCTTCTGGTCTGGAACCACTTGTTCTGCACTCCACGTCGTAGTTCTTGTCAGGAGAAACTCGAGGCTCTTTCGTCAAAATCTGCACGACCAGTGGCTTTACTGAAAAACGAACGAAAGTATCGTGTTCTTTACAAGTTTGATAAGAAAGCACAACGAAACCAACTTATTCCATTAACTGTTGTCACAGGGAAAAACTATAACAAGATCCTAAGAAGTTAATTTACCACGACGAATGCGGCGTACGCCCTCATGTCGAAGTAATTGCAATTCCAAAAGCGTTAAATATGAATACCGATATATCGTTGAGTTACCCTCATGCTAACAAGAAAACTTTAGTCATTCGAAAATTCAGATTTTCTTCAAACTTTGCTAGTTTGCACAGAGATTGACACTGATATTAAACGATCTTTGTTGCTAGCCTGCCTTCAATCCTTCAAGATGGTTCGATAACTTCTTTCATTATTCTGAAAATTCTCAGCTTCAATAGTTCCAATTATTCGTTCAATTGTAGTAGAAATTATGAGTGAACCATTTAATCCTAATATCCTGTTTTTGAAGCATTTCATTACTTCTATTATTCATAATTGCAAGTACAGTAGACCTTTAAAAATTCGAACATAATCCGTTCCAGGAAACGGTTTGATCTTCGAATATTCTCCCATTTGAAATAATTTGATTTAATTTTTGCCTTTACTTTTCTTCCTTCTTCTCAATTGGCATTTCGCTTGTCTGACCCGGGCCTCAGCAGAAAGATAAAGAGATCATGTAATACATCGGTTGTAAGACAAGTGACTTTGTATCTTTGTCCGAACTTCAATTTTTCGTTCGAACTTAATACGAGTACTTAATACGAAACAGAACGCTTTTGTGTAATAAATAAGGGTAAACAGTGATGAAATGCAAAATGTTTATTTTTTCGGGACCAACTGGAAGTCATACCCTACAAGATGCAAAAGGTTTCGTTCCGATTGGTCCATCCATCTCGGAATAATCGGTGAACAATAAATAAAAAGTATACTGATCGAATTGAGTAACCTCCTCCTTTTCGAAGTCGGTTAAAAATGAAAATAAATCAGTAATCCCATTGAATCATCTGGTACTCTACGAAGTCTTATGGTACTGTTAAGCGACACCAGAATGAAATAAATAAAATTGGCAAAGAACAAGTAATTATTCTGTATCCATTATTTGTTTATACAGTTTACCTACGTATAAAATGTTATAATCTCTTATTCAATAAATTTTGTAAATGCGATTACAACTACGTATAAAAATGCATAAATGATACAACGGATCAAGAATGAACCGGCATCGGGCGCCCGAAGATCGAAAATATATTCCAGGATTATGACGGTTTTGTTGTACCTGTAAACCAGATACTCGTAGGGAAATGGGCACGAAGATAAAACCGTGCGACGGTGTGCAACGTAATAACGTCACGTCGGGTCATAAAATAATTTGGCGCCAGTGAGGAACGATAAGTGTGACGGGATAGGAATGCGCATGGCTGCAGGAGAATTAAAATCCCGTAAAAATTCGTAACTCGGCGTGGATCGTTATAAAGCGCATTATACAACCAACTTTCACCCACTTGTAAAAACAAATTTTCCCACTGAACAATTTAACTTTAACTAACTTATGTGAGCGCTACCACTTCCGAACTTATCCTCTTTGCTCTGTTGTTCGTGTAAACTGCAAATTATTCCAACAAAGCCACCATCCCATTTTCATTGCGCCGAACGTGTCGGGATAACGTGAACTGATCCTTTGGACTATGAGACAGGAATGTTTAATTTCGGAAAGCATCGCTGGAACGCATTTACCCAGCATAGATAGGGGTGTTCTTATACGTGAAGTAATTATGGTTTCAAAGATATTACTTTCTGATGTCACGTCGCTGATTGAAACTATGTATTAACTATTCGAGGATGGTTATATTCAATGTGCGTTGTCAGGCAAATCCGAAAAAGGAGAAGAAAAATATAGTGTTTATGTGAATTAAATTTTACTTAAAATGAAATTTACATAACGATTTTTACATACACGAAACAGATAAAAATAACTACCCAAGTAGAGTTAGTAAATATATTAAATAACTCTGCAAAGTGTAAATAAAGCATACTCGTATTTACTGTGGAAATTTCTTGCATATATTAACAAAGGAAGTGGAAAGTACTGAAACTTTATAATTTAAACACATATACACAAGGAAATAAAAATTTAAAAAATATGTTATAAAAAAACAATATTTTTTTCCATCACTTATTTTAACAACAAGGTAGATATAAAAACTTCTACAAAAAAATAAAGTAAGAAAGAATAACACGGTAGGTATAAAGCATATCAACCTCACATCCCACAGATGTTGCAAGGATTGAAGGGTAAAATGTAACTTTTACTTACTTTATTTTGCAATTGAACAAATTTAAAAAATAAGCTATTTTACAGTGTTTAAAAACAGAGATACCCACTGATAATTGGAATTTTTTATGCTAAAAGAAGCCAAAGATCATCTAGCATTTTGTGATCATTTGAGGTAAAAGAAGAAGATTTTAAAAGTTATGGATCGAAATGTTGATGCTGCAGATTTTCATTCAACAAACCGTCAAAAATCTCTTTAAGCAACAATTTTCTGTTCAATAAACCTACTCTATAATTTGCATAACGCTTAAATGAAACTCAACTTCGATTAGTTAAGTAAGAGTTTTGTTCCATAAAATATTCAACACAGATCTTTATGGAACCTTATGCGCTAGCCACAATCAGATACCGGTGACACGACAATAATAGTTTTGGATGTAAAAACTGTGGATAAAATTGAAAAAAATTGCACATTCGAGATATCGTATGGTACGGTATAGATCGCTTTTATTTCTGTTTATCGTCGCGTACAAATTTATCCTGTGCAAACGTTTTATTGAAATTACGTTGGGTATCGTACAGTTTTGTATGAGGGATGGTGGAGAATATTGAATTTCCTATTAATGTCATCGCTTGAGCATTGCCTACGGAAATTCATAGCTTTGAACGTATATATCTGTCACGGCAAATGCATATATGTACTGCTTGTCCATTTCCATCAGTGATAAATCTTGCGATGTCTATTGATTGCAATTATTGCATGCAATATTGGATCGCCTTAATCACGCAGAATAAGGTATATGTGACGGCTATGAACCAACGTACCGATGTGTTTACCTTAATTGCATTACCCTTCTCACGCTTTATGCAAATTGCAACATTTTTAACGGCTATTGTAGCGTAACATGTGTGAACGAATGTTTATCCAACGTAAGAACAGTGTACGTATCTACCTGAAGCTTGAAAATAAATTTAAAAAATGAAAAATAAGGAATAAAAAGTCAATTAACATACGTAATCGATTTTTATCTTGATAATAATAGACAGTTTGGCGATTAATGAATTTTGTAATTTTAAAATATTTGGTATCTATCGTTTTTATTATTTTAATTGTTTTAATGCTTTCCAATGTGATTTTGCTTTGTGCGTTTAATTTGTACTTGAAATTTGAAATTTTTATTTATTTCCGAACTTTAGGATGGAATTTAAGAGCACTTATTTCGTTTCAAACAATGAATTGACGGATGCAATAACATTATGATCCCAAAATAGGTAGATCTCTAGAATATTTTAGCGATGGTATTAAGAAACCTGTCACGTGAAAAGGAAATACATAATTTTTTAGCCAATTAACTGTAGTTTCATTCCAGTTCTGATATTCTTTCTTTATACCTTCTTCTGTTCGTTAAATAATCCAATATGCACATTATTTATCAGCCAATCGTCAAATTTACATATTTGATCAATTTTCTTTGCATATTTCGATACATCTATTAAATCTGAGTCATTATAATACATGTATGAAGAGTTCAAGGGAAAAATGATCACAGTCCATTCTAAATAAAACTTTTAATTTTTGAATCATATGTTAGAGCTTAGAGACAACTATCAAATTATAACTATAAGAGAAAAAAATAATTCATCGTGACAAAATTAAGCACCAGAAGATCCGGGGAAAAGCAATCAATGTTATATTGAACCAATGGAAGAATGATACATATCAAACCAGATTATTTTCAAGGATTGTAAATTCGAAAATTCTCAAAAAATTAAAATTTTCATAGAAATCTGATTTCAACTGAAGAGTAAAGTGAGGCATCGAAGGAAGAAGAATTGCATCAACAATGTTTAAATAATTACTTACTTGATTTGATGACAATTTGATATTTTTATTCAAACACCTTTTTCTTTTTACTCCTTCAGCAATTTCCTTTTTCTTTTACAAAAATTAGTTGTAGTGTTATTTTTTGTACATTATCACACTATTCATCAAACTATTCATAATTAAACAGTTTTGATACTTTTCTTTATTTTGTGATATGTAATCCTGTAATGGCTAATATAACTTTTATCTCCACCATACATCATTTTCTTTTAGTAAAAATTTATCAGAATCCATACTATTTCTGTTAAAACAAGGACTAACTTTCTTTTCTTTTTATAAATAAACCCATAAATCTACTGAAACACAGGGTGTCCCAATAAAATGTACACTTCAGTAATAATAAAATCGACAGCCGTTAACTTGCAGATACATTGGTTATCTTATTATAAATGTAACGTCCTCACTCAGTCATGGGTACTTACACGGAATTTGTTAATGAATCGATCTGGTTTGATAGTTAATATAAGGATAAACGCATCATTTATCTTCCTTGTAGTTCGGTGGGTTCAACTAAATATTAGATTTATGAATTGATTTGTGGACGTTGGAAATTTCTGAACTGAAAAAGTCGCATGCTCTTGTACATATATACGATTTCACTTTATTTATTAAAGACATGTCTACTTTGCAAGTATAAAAACTTATTTATGAAGTGCTCTGTCGAGGCTCTGAGCCATTGTAACATAGTTTTGCAATTAAACTGTCGAAAAGAAGCTCAAAATCTTGAATTTGACTGCTTTACAAACAAGTTTGAAGTTTGGATTGTCAACCCCGGAGAAATACATTCTTTTGGTTTGTCGAAACCCACATAAATCGCGCATTCAGAGTTGAGAAACAATCAATTTAGATGTTGGAAGTCAAAAAATATTTACATCGCAAAACATGTGTAACGACCCTCAACGCCTAAATAGATCCGACGCGACGGACGGCCAACACCGACTTCCAAAAAGCCTTGCGTTACCATACGTTATAAAAGCCAAAATCTAATGTTGAATAAAGTTCAGTCTCTGCCCGTTAATTAAGAGGGTTACAAGTTTTCTAACCTTATCCATTAAATCTAAGTTGCGCGAAATAATACATAAAGTCATTTAGAAATTCATGGCTGGTAGGAAACTCCCAAAGAATTTCTTTTTTTTTTTTAATATTTTCTGAGACAATTTCCGTCACACATGACAGTATACATTTTCTTGGAGAATCTTATATTAGCATATTCGACGTATCTTGAACGCATAAATATCAGTGGTGCAGTTATGAATCCTTGCCATTCCGTTCATCATACCTTCGGCGAAATTTAATAACGATCGAAACCGAAAACAAAAGCCTATAGTTGTATCCACTACGATCAGTAATACCAGGTTGCCCATCGCGCGGTCTGCCTCGTAAATTCCAGGACACGCTTATGCGCCGCCGCAACTAGCCAGTCGTACAAACCCCTAATTGCCATTAGCCGGTAGCCACTTCTCTGAAATTGGTTCTTCCGTTCCGTTTCGCGGTCTCTCTGCTATCCCCTAACTCGCCTCTACGGTGATCCTCCTCATCTCGCAAACCCCTTCATCCTTTTCGACCAATTCACCTAGTGGCTATATACATAGGTACGTTCGTAATTCTAAAGAACCCTCGTTTCAGAAACAGTCGATCCTTTGTGTACAAAAGGGAATCTTCTAAAGGGAAAATCGATTAGAATGCCGATTTCGAAAGCCATCGATGAATAGCACATTCAGAAGCGCAAGAGATACTTGATCGGTTGTTTCTTTGTAGCTTTGGCTCTACATGAATTTTCGAATGGTTTGAGGGTTTTCTGGTAACGGGTTAATTGTTTTTAACGCAACTAAAACTTGGTGCAGCATTTGTGCAATTCTGGTGTCGATAAAGACTGTATGTTCGCTTCAACATTAAAAGTAGTCGCAAATGAGTTATATGATTGTAAAAAAAAAACTGGTTTAACACTTCGTGAGTAACATTTTTCAAAACAAACTAAATTATTTATATTATGTCACCGTTTTATGTTTTCTGAGATATTTATCAAAGTCTGCACCTCTGTGTCAAATGAAACGGAACAAGAAATTGGTGGTTCTAAAATTTCATGCCTCGGATTTTTACTTACTTTCAAAATACAAATAGTCAAACATGGTTTTTAACCAAAACCATTGATCATTTTGACTGTTATCAGATTAAGTAAATAAAAGATGAATATTGCCTCTATAAATGAAAAAAAAGAATGCAGCTAAACGAAGATTAAATATTAACCGTAATGTCGGAAAAATCGTGAACAGAAATCAGAGAAGTTCGTTTCGTGCAAAACACGCCAAGAAACACGTATCGATAAGAAGCATCGATAAGAACGGTCAAGTTGAAATCAGAGAGTGCATTGGTTGGATCACGAAGCATCGCATGTCGTTGCATCGTGATCACGCTTTTCTGCCTTTCAAAAAGCAAGAAAGGAATCGATTCTATTTTAAATTTTGCATTCAATTAGTAGATAAATATAGCCAACTGACTCTTGACTGACAGTATCATGTTTGAATATTCGCTTTTATCGTATTTTCAATTCAGTAACCTTCGTGGTTCATTGTTCCCCTTATCATTTGTTTCGACTACTGAATTATAACACGGTTTCGTTGTACTAAACCAAAACAATGGAAAAAGTTACAGAAATGTTTTAGATCGTGCTCCCCTTCAGAATAATAACAGGAAAATAAATAAAATATTGTCTTACTGCTACCAAACAATGGATTTCGAAGCATGGAAAATATCCACAGTAATGAAAATAGCAACTATAGCGAAAATGACCATATGAATATTTTATCAGTATTTTTTAGTACAAACTGACTAGTTCCTTATTACCCAATCAATTTAAAGTTTAGTATTGTTCAGCAACAGATATTCAATTTCTAAACGAGTTTTTACCTCAAAGTAATAATGAAATTTTTGGACTTGTTTTGCCACAGATAATCTATGAACAATTATTTTGTGGAAAAAATTTTTTCGTGGTATTATTCTATTATTTTCTTTTAGAGTTTTTGAAATTATAAGTATGGTCATTTTATTATTAAGTATTTACTTACTATTATACTAAAGTATTAAAATTTACTATTTCTTCGTATGTAGACTTTTGACACTTTTACATTACTAAATTGCAGACACAATTATCATATGTTGGTTAAACACAATCATGCGTTGGCTGCCGTAAAGCAAAGTTTGAAACTCTAAATAATTCAAAATTCAGATAGCGTTGATATGAAGCTAACATAAGGTACCAAATTGAGAAGTTAAATTTAACAATTATACGGTTCGTATAATTATACATGTCTGTTTTCATTGTGGAAATCAAGGCGTGAACAAAACGAAAAAAAGAAAATGAAGATTCGTTACTTTTATAAAGACTTCTGCAATTTAATTTCAGCTTTATTTAACTACTTACTTAATAAAATAATCTTCTTTATTGTTGAATTTATTGAGGACAAATATTGTAGTCCCGATAATATAAAATATTTCAGGACATTTCAATGTTCGTAGTATTAACATATAACAAACAAATATTTCAAAAAATAACAGCATTAAATACATGCGAATGATCCATTTAAATTCATACCGATGCTAGCTTATAATTGATTGAACCACTGCAAGTCGTTTGCAACAAAGCAACAAATGTATGTAAATAAAAAAGGATAAACTTTGTTTCATTCATATTGTATAAACCGAAAGAATAATAACACACACGAAAAACAGTCCAGCAGAACGCTGTTACTGAATCCATTAAAATAAAAACTATATAAAAGTGCGATTTTATTCCGCAACTATGTCACTGGGAAATAAAATCGTACGATTTTATCAGGAAATATTAAACGTAACCAAACAATGGCTACCACGATTGCACGCAATTACAGATAGCGTTATTTTATTTTATCAGTAAGCCCGCATGATTTATTTAACTGATTTACCTAGTAATATCATTAATCTGAATATGCAGTCTTCAGCTACGACACACGGGCTGTTGACTTTTCACATGACGGTCATCGATTGCATAAATGTATGTTAACCATCGGAGAGAAGAATGAACGTTTGTCTAGGCAAATTTGCATAATTTACCTTATCCACGCTTATTTATCATTTTCCGTTTGAATAATTTCCCTACGAGTCGAAGCACTTGCTGCACGCTCATCAGCTAATATTTTATAGCCACTTATCTGTTTTCAGAATATCGCCAGCGTCTTTCAGAATTGACCTGAGTCATACCCACGATAAAAACGTACCGTGTTACAAACTGACCTTAATGAACGTGTCAAGAACCGAGGGTTTCGTGTTGCTACGGAATTCTAAATTTGGTCGATGCTGAAGAAGTGTCGTACAGTATTTGAATACATCGACCGCCACAAAAAACTTCTGTCATGAAACATCATCTTTAATAAATCTGCTTGATTATTATTGTCATCCCACGTGGATTGTTTTATTAGTTGTATTTTCGAGTGTTTAATGAACATTTTCGTTACAATAAATTATCTTCTGAATACTTTGAAGGGCACATGTTTTATGAAAACAATGGCTCCAGCAGTTTTATGTTTATTTATACATTGTGGAAGTTCTATAAGCTACACCATAAAATTATTAATTTTCTAATTGTAATTAATTAAATTACAAATGCACTGACATCAGTCGTTAAAAGTGCCAATAAAGTGTTTAGTATCAGTTAAAATATCATGATGTTCCATTCATGTCCGACTAAGTATAATTACACTCTTAATTTATCTTTAAATTGATACGTAATTAACCTGTAAAAATATTCATGAAACTCTTTCAACATTTTATGCAAAAAGACGGTAAAAATCAAATTTCCTGTTTGAGTATCGATTCAAATAAACAAATATTGAGATATACACAAGCCGTACAAATTCAACGAATAATTTTTATGACATATTCGATTAATTATAACTTCCAATCGGAATTTCAAAGGCTGTGTTTACCATACCAAGCAGACACACACAATACCCTTTTGAAATGCTACATCGAGTTAAAATTTTATTAAAATTATCATGTATTATATTAACTTATTTCTCCTTTCTCACTATTCGCTTCCAGAAAAGTTATAATAATAAAATGATTCTTTTCTGTTTGAATGAAGAGGATCGATTATTCATTTAAATAATAGTGCGAATCAGTACGTCCATAAAAGTAAGTTGTCATATGACATAAAAAATCGTGACTTTTGGCTGTCGTGACACTGGGACATCTTTCTCGGTAGATACATTCTTTATGATCCACTGTAACCATAATTTTAAAATGTCGCAAAGTAAAAAGGAATATAAGTATTTCTCGGTTTCTTTATTGTGTGACTGCAGTTCTCATAAAAATTGACGAAAAATTTAAATTTCCTGTATTGTTTTTACATAAATTACAAATATGTTCTTTAATTTGAGAGAAGAACCCTAATATTAAGTATAACAATGGTCGACTTGGAATGGAATAATCAGATCACAATAGGTATTGAAATTCTCACTTTGTACGGTACGTTATCGTATGAAAACAAATCGCCATACTGTAATACAGCGGTTTCTAACTTGGGAGACGTGGACTATTATTAGGGGAGGCGCCAAAATTGTTTAATAAAATATTAATTTCCATACCATAATATCTACAAATAAACAAAACTTCGTTTGAATCTTAGCGGAGAGTACGAACCTTTGTATGACGAAGTAGTGCAAGTGCTTCTACCGTTTGTAACGTCTTATTTATGCGAAACGAGCTTTTCGGCACTGGCTGCAAGAAAAACCAAATATCGAGCCAGGTTAGTAGTCGAAAAAGAGATACGAGTGGCACTTTCCATGTTGCCCCCAAGATTTAGTAAACTTTGTACCAATGAACAACAACAACCCTCGTATTAATTTTTTATGCGACAGATGTAGTTGGTTTAAATGAATAAAAAGAATTTAATACAAAAATAAATATACATGTACGCATATACAGGGTGGCCCGTAACTGGTGTAAGAGCCGGAAATGGAGGGTAGGAGAGACGATTCTGAGTAACAATTTCCTTTGCAAAAATGTCGTACGGGGCTTCGTTTTTGAATTATTAAGGAAAGACACTGACCAATCAACATGAGCATAGGGTTGGGTCCTCGGATGTTCGAACTAGGCTAATGCCTCTATAAAGCCGGAAAAATTTAATTGAAGTTCTACCGAGCAACGAATACGATTAATTAAAAACAGTATGTACGCAACTGTTATCCCTAAATCGAGTTTATTAATTATTTGTACTCGTTGTTTGAAAAAAAGAATGAATAAAATGTGAGAAGGTGCTCTCGGAATTTTTTGGAAATAAATAACGATTGCGCAATAAAAAGACGACTGTAATGTTATGAAAATTGGGAAACAATTTGAATTCGACTTACCCATTCACCTACAAGTTGGCCCTATTCGTTGACAATGGTCATCGTACGTATCCTGATCAAGGATGGACGAACACCCCATGGCAGAGCAGTTGACGGAATGGTCCGGTCACTGAACCCTTTTATTTACCACAAAAGTATTTCACTTCACAATCCCTGGCACTTGTCACTTTCACATTAAAATAAACACATTATTCCTTCCTCGATTGTAGACACTTAACAGGTTATTGTTCGAGTTTAAGAAATATGTAAGTGATCCCGAAAACTACCGATCGTTGATACGTTCGATCGAACCATCGAGACTGAAAAATATCACGACGAAGTACGCAGAACGAAACGGCAGAAGGGCAGTAGCCGGTCAACAAGAGGACGGAACACTCGTCGTGCGACGTTGTTTACTCAGCTTTGTTTTGTATCGCGGCTAGCTGGAATTTCTTGGACCTTTATTACGCGGTCAAATGTGCGATTACGAAATAGAAACTGTTTGTTCGGAAAAAAATGTGAACTTACACGATACATTTTGTATTACGCGATACAAAAAAATCTGCGTAAATAACGTGCACGTCAAGCGATCCGTCCTCTTGTCGACCGATCGGCTACTACCCTTCTGCCGATTCGTTCTGCGTAGATCGTGTTTTTTTTTCTATCTCGATGGTTCGATCGAACGTGTCAACGATCGGTAGTTTTCGGGATCGGTTACGTATTTCTTAAACTCGAACGATAACCTGTTAAGTGTCTACAATCGAGGAAGGAATAACGTGTTTATTATAATGTGAAAGTGACAAGTGCCAGGGATTGTGAAGTGAAATACTTTTGTGGTAAATAAAAGGGTTCAGTGACCGGACCATTCCGTCAACTGCTCTGCCATGGGGTGTTCGTCCATCCTGGGTCAGAATACGTACGATGACCATTGTCAACGAATAGGGCCAACTTGTAGGTGAATGGGTAAGTCGAATTCAAATTATTTCCCAATTTTCATAACATTACAGTCGCCTTTTTATTGCGCAATCGTCATTTATTTCCAAAAAATTCCGAGAGCACTTTCTCACATTTTATTCATTCTTTTTTTCAAACAACGAGTACAAATAATTAATAAATTCGATTTAGGGATTACAGTTGCATACATACTGTTTTTAATTATTCGTGTTCGTTGCTCGGTAGAACTTGGATTAAATTTTTCCGGCTTTACCGACGTATTAGCCTAGTTCGAACATCCGAGGATCCAACCCTATGCTCACGCGCCTGAGCGCGCGAAAAGCGTGCGCTCTGATTGGTCAGTGTTTTTTCTTAATAATTCAAAAACGAAGCCCCGCACGACATTTTTGTAAAGGAAATTGTTACTTAGAATCGTCTCCCCTACCCTTGTTTTTATTCTATTAATTGTAGTTTTCAGTTTATTTTTGTAATAAAGTTTTTATCATTTAAAACGTGTCTATATTATTATATCTATTAAAACAATAAAAGGTAGGGACGTGTGGAAACAAATTTTTTTGGGGAAGCGTAGTAGCATAAAGGTTGGAAACCGCTGCTGTAATACCAAGATATTAAGTATAGATTAAACGTCGCATCATCATGACTGAATTTCGTATCACAACATTAATATCACGAAATCAAATCACTGTAATTTATACATTTACATATATGTATAATTGAAAGCAGGCCATTCCATTCCAAACTATTGTATTCGATTTCGGCTGATTGAGATTTTAGTCAGATTAGAGTATTTATAATCCATATAAAAATATGTTCACAGCTTTAAAATTGTAGAAAATATTCAGAAAGCGTGAAAGATATCAACCTCGATTTTTTAACCGACTTCGAAAAGGAGGAGGTTACTCAATTCGATCAGTATATTTTTTTTTTTTTTTTATCGTTTCCGTCACGAAGGATTCTTTTTCATTAGATTTTTGTTTTATTCGTAAAATCGCCCTTTCAGTAATAAAATGTTTAAGGTATCTTCATTCCTCAAACATTATTATTATTATTTCAAGTCATAAATTTGAATTATGTTTTCCGAACTCCGAACTGACTTCAGCGACAGTTGCGGAGAAATTAGGAAGTTCTAGAACATGGATAGATAGATCCTTGTCTTTCCAACGGCGCGACGGTGCGACAGAGAGGGTGATACATCAATAGCAGGAAAGACGAAGATAGAGTGATAGGAAGCGGCTTGATTTTCCAACGGTTTTGATGCAGTTTTTTGAGCTTAAAAAGCAATATTTTCTGACACTTTTTTTTTTAATTCCTTGTGCCATTACGCAAGGGGGTACAGAGCCTTTTTTTCGAAAAGATGTCCAGAAAAAAAGTTATTCTATAAAAATATACACTTTTATTTTGTTACAAAATTTCCAGAGGGAAATTGAAAAATCAGGCTCTGTACCCCCCTGCGGAGCGACACAAGGAATATTTAAAACAAAAAACGTGTAAGAAAATATTGCTTTATAAGCTCAATAAATTGCACCAAACTCGTTATCACTCTGTCTTCGTCTCTCCTGCCTTTGTTGTATCACAGAGACAAGGATCTATCTATTCTTGTTCAGGAGCTTCCTAATTTTTCCGTAACTGTCGACAAAGGTGCTGGTTTTCCTCCTGCGCACCCTTAAAATTAAGATCAGGGCATGTCGCAATGAATGAGTCGTTTAATAAAAATGTCACAGCAGCCGAAGAACACAATTTTTAATATCATATGAAAACGTACTCCGGGTTGCATTTTATTGTCTTAATCACGTGTTGAAATGAAGTCACGCACACGAGAAAAAGAAATCGTTTTAAATGACGTTGCACCAATGGCGCGGTGATACAATGATTTCTCGCAGACAACCAGAACAATTTGTGCATCGCTGAAAACTTGAGCAGACTGCATCGAGCCTGTTATTAATTATAATTCTGCAAACGGTTCCGACGTGCATCACCGAGAACGAGTAAATATTGCAATTTAACACGCGTGCAAATCCGCACGGTTACGGATAACCGCATACAATTACCTACATATGCGTACAAATGAACACACAGATCGACCAGATGCGAATTAGTGATTGTAGGAATAACGATACCTATTAATAATACGACGTGCTTTTATGTTAGTCTGTAAACCTTAATTGGCATCGTATCGCATAAATAGCCGGCAGCATTAAGAGGGCAATTACTTGTTAAATTCCCGCGGTGGGAGAATCGGGACGGTTGAATTTTAACGGTACGTGTTATCCCGTAGATCGTAGTCTAGATTCAGAAAGCTGTAACGTGACTCGTTTTATTTTTGTGATCGTTTCGCGTGTTATCAAATTGAACGTAACCCGACCCCTTTGCCTTAAGCTGGGACGATCATGCAAGCGGCTTTCGTAACTGTTTCGTGTCAATGAAGAGGAGTTTCAGGAATTAATCTTCAATTGAATCGGACAAATATTATTTATACGCGACAATTGTTATGCAAATAGTTACAATTGTAAACTGCTGAAAATATAAAATAGTGAACGAGAATTAACCTTTCGCACTAGGAATACTTTTGAATATACGATTTAATCTACTTTTTAACCGACTTCGAAAAGGAGTAGGTTACTCAATTCGACATGTATGTTAATTTTTTTTTTTTAATGTATGTTCGCCGATTACGCCGAGATGGATGGACCAATCGGAACCAAACCTTTTGCATCTTGTAGGGTATGACTCCCAGTTGGTCCCGTAAAAAACAATTTTGCATTTCATCACCGCTTGCCCCTTTTTTATTGCAAAAAAGCGTACGATTTTGTCCGCGTTGTGTATGGTCATCGATTACTCCAAGATGGATGGACCAATCGGAACGAAACCTTTTGCATCTTGTACAGCATCACGTTAATAATGCGTGTGATAGATATTTATGATAATATTCTATTGTTAGAAGCAGTTGAAAGTCAGAAACTACGTTAAACTGCATAAGAAACGCGTATTAAAATTACTAAAAGTTCAAAGAGCTGCCAACAAAGTCATATTTCGAATTTCGGTATAAAGTTAGATTCGTAGGAAAGTAGAAACCTTCTACTTTAATTCGGTTTTTGATTTACATCGATATCTTTATCCGTTCCTGAGATATCGTCGTGTGAAGACAAACGTAATTTTTGTAGAAATTCGCTGCCGCCTCACGCTTGGACCCAGACAGTGGGTGTCTAGCGTAGCGGTCACGTGGTCATTGTTTACGTCTAACCCTTTACTATTCCTAGTAATTCGTACTACGCATTTCCTAGAAAAAAGTCTACGGTCGCGCCCATTCATAATTACCCTCGTACGCGCCGGCCGCTATACAAACTTTGAAGCCCTATATCTCAGTAACTAATTAAGATATCGCGTTGCAACAAATTGCGTTATTATGTACGCACTTTCTTCTATCTTCTGAGCTACCTACTGCGTAAAATTTAGGCATGTTTTTTTATATTTATTGCCAGGAATTTCGCCGCCGTTGAATGTTTCGCGTTGACGTTGAAGTGTTTCCTGGTAATTTATATTTAAATAACATTAGTTGACAGGAAAAGTAATATAGAAACTTGAAGATTATATTTTTCTGTTCAGTAACGTGGTGACATCTGTTGGAGGAAGTTGAATATCCATAAAACTGCTGTGCAGTGAATTTTTCAAAACTACGAAGATATTAAATGCTTGAAATATCATCGACCAGTAGAATTTTAATATATTTCGGTATATTTCTGTATACATATATTAATACATGTGACACGAAGGATTCGGTAATATGTTAACCGGACATTGATTCTCGTCGAGTATTTCTTCTCCCCACGAACGAGACGTCGATACTTAATATTTACAAGAATACAAAAGCTTACAAAACATCGACTACTATACATCAAACTCTCGTCTAAATCGTTTTCACCCTCCTCCTTTTCTCTACACATCGAAAAAAAATTTTTGGACAAAAAAATACAACCGACTTCGGAATGCCCTAAAAAGGACGAAATAATTTTAATTTATATTTCGAAGACGGCGCAAAAATTGTGAAAATATGTTAAAGGATTAAAGAATTTTGACAATTTCCAATGTAGAAAATTGTTAATTTTGCGCCGTCTCCGAAATATAAATTAAAATTATTTCGTCCTTTTTAGGGCATTCCGAAGTCGGTTGTATTTCTTTTTCCAAAAATTTTTTTTCTACCAAAGCCTTCAGAAACCAAATGCACTATTTTGAAATAAAAGAGATACAAATTCCTTATTCCATTTCTATATTCCAATTTTAACATACTCCGGTGGAACCACTCGAATGCAAAGGGTTAAACTGTTGTACTTTTCTCCGATTGGTGATGGTATTAAGAAATAAAATTGTTTTATCTTTTCTTTCCTACTTCAACATAATAATTGATATAAATATTTAACAAATAACGATTTCTTAGCACCTTAGGGCTGAACTGTTAGATGTATGAAAACGTGAATAACTTTAATATACAAATAAGAATCAAAACAAGAATGTATAGTGAAATGCACAAAGTGTACACGTACCGAGTAAATTTTCGACTTCGATTTTCTCGAAAATGAAGACTCGGGGGAAAAAATTTTATTCTTTTTTTTTTCGACTTATTTTTACACGTAGAATGACCTCCTAATCGGTTGACCATGAGTCGCGGGACACCCTGTATAATGGAACGAAAACGAATAAAAGACCAAAATTCCTGTTACGAGAACTTCCCATTTTTCATTCACACAGATATTTTTTTCAATAATTCAACATCACATTTAATGAAATATTCCTGATTACATAGAACATTGTGGTCTCTGTGAAGCTCGAAGAATTTTGTTTAATCGGATTTAAAATAATGTATTTTGAAAAACTGTCACTTTTAGAAATCAAAATTTCTAGGAAGAGCTAACATTATTAGAACTATCAACAAATTCTTTTTGTTTTAACACAAGAAAAGAAGGTATGTTCCTTTCTTTTATTAAACAACAAAATTAATTTATCCTTATTTTCTATGTTTCCAAATGAGAATATTCTTGTGATATTAATAAAATTATACGAAACTTGAATGATGATGAATAGTAAACTTCAGCAAAGTCTGCCTCTATTTCAATACTTTTATTACATTAACTTACATTTTATTGACGTTTTTATACTCTTATTAAAGTTATCAGAATCTCTCCCTAGAAAATGGTTGAAAACTGCAGACTTTGCTTCTTCAGCGATTCGAATTTCTTCCCTCGCAAATTCTATTTCAATTTTGGGGATAGATAATAATCACATTGGATCAAGTCGGGATTCAAGAACGGACTCAAGCATCAAACCTACAATTAATGGCGAATTGCATTCATCATAAACTTTTAAATACTAGATTTATTTGGTGAAAATTGTATAGCAATCATAACAATGTTTTTCCCGTTTCAACCTTTATAACGGCCGATATAAGAAAAATTGAATCGTGTCCAGGTGCATTAAATTATATATAAAAGAATTGACTATTGACTATATTAACATAACAAAATATATTTGAGCAGAAATGTTATCGTACAGCAACAGTTAAAAGTGGGATTCAAGTATATTGCAATAGTTTCCAAAATTCATAATTAGTTTAACAAGCGAAAGTAATATTTTTAACAAAAAGGGCAATATTTTAAGTAAAATGCATTGTTGAATTCATGTGTTTTCTCTGGCTTTAGAAAAATATATATACATAATTGAATTTAGAATCTGTGTTAACAGATTTCTGATCTATTCTGTATCAGTACTGAATATGTAAAAAAAATTAAGACAGAAATCACAAAAATAAATATTTATATTGAAAATCTATTTTATGTTGAGCTTCACATTTGAATAATAGATATAGCAAAAATATTGTTATTGCACCAAGAATTATCACGAAACTGACCTAGTTTGATCGTACCAGTCAACAACCTTGCGAGTCAATATTCTTCCCCTAAGCAGTGCGTGTAAGTCAGTTGACGGGATCAACTAGTGACGATTTAACACCTTGCACAGCACCCGAAGGTCTTAATAGTTTTACGGGTGTTTACGTTAGCGTTATCGCCGTAGTTCGAATAGTTTCACCCCTCTTGACTACGATTTCTAACCGGTCCCCTAATGCGGCAGTTCCAAGTCCCTAGAAGTCGCACATCCTCCCAGTCACCGTATACGCGATATCTTAGTGTACCTCGAGCATCTCCTCCCTTGGAAACACGTTTAACACTGGCACAAGTATGCATTCCCTGTCTCGTACACCATGAACATTTAGTCACACAATCGTAGGGACGTGTACCAGGAACGCACACTCAGAAGAGAACGGTGGCTCACACGTGGCCTCGTCACCCCTATCGACCGACAAGGGTTGAACACGAAGCCACACGCCACCAGCTCGCGTAGAAACACGGAATCGAAGCTGGAAGCTAGGAGGCACGCGATCCACTGATCCGTCTTGTGAGAGGCGTTACTGTTATCTCCGTCGACCAATCTCGAGCGGACGACTAATAGGTTCAGCGCGTGAACACCTTGTCCAAGGCAGGACCACGTGAAAAGGCGTTCGGTAACAATTCCGCTCCGCCGGCTCGTGCTCCGCGAAATCGTCGTGGAGAATTGTTTAACCGCGATGGTAGATTACGACGATAGCTAGCTGGGCTGATTCGTGTACTGTGCCTCGGTCCGTGTTTCCTACGATGGATATTACTTTGAAGCATTTATCGACGAATCTAGACCACTGGATTTCCTTTTGATTTCCGTTCAGATTATGTGGAATTGAACTTGGATTCCAATACCTCGAACGTTTTTCTCTTTCCCTGCACGAAAGTGGTAACTCTATCTCTATATTGATAGCGGCATAGATTGCATGATACTTTGTCTATTCGGTGAGCTAGGATTCCCCAGACCCAATAGCAGGAGGAGAATCGTGAAAATAGAGATGTCAGCAAACTGGCACAGTGAACAAGATGGCCGGCCGTAACACGAAAGGCCAGGGTTCGATTCTCGATGCTAGCAGACCCTTTATTTTTCTCGGATTTCTACAAATTGGCGTCAAAAATGAGATGGACGACGACGCCAATGGATAGCTACACGGGTTATCCGAGGACACTCACCACGACCAAGGAAAAATACAAAAAAATAGGGTTTCTAATGAGAATAACGCAGAAGGTGGCGTTGGTATAACAAGATGAGGAAAACCATCAGATGTCTACGGTGCAGTATACAACAGAGACATCAGGTCGAATTGTTCAAGGCGATGTCTTACAACGTGACACATGGACGAACATCCGAGTAGCTTCTCGGAATAACACGACACATTACAAGTCAAATGAACCAGAACAATGATACATCATGCTTCTCTAAGCAGTTACTGTAATTGAAGTATAATATTTGCACCATTCCTATTTTGTGTAATAATCAAATAAATATCTTTGTGTAGAATCATAATCTGTTACATTTTCATTACTACCACAACGAATCAACAGTACGCATATCAGTACAGTATGTTTTTATTATTAAATAGCATATATTGAGAACCGTAGACGATCATTGGTGACCAGCATCAGAAATGTAATGTAATCAGATAATTGAAAGCAAGAAAAAACTAACTAAAAAAGTTCTAAATAGCATTAATATTGTATTAATCGGTTGAGTGAAAAGTTTAATTACATTTATGGTATGCCGTATTAAATACAACACGTATATGCTTATTTTCACTGTGACATTTAAGATATTGATACTTTGTTCTTTCGCTTTCATTAATTATTCTATTAAATTGAATTGGAAGTGTGATTCAGTGGTTACTCTCTGGTAGGTAACATGTTAAACGGTGGTCAAACAGCGTGTGTTAGACGTTTGTCACATTGTGCCACCTGCTTAAACACAGCGAATAACATATTGTCCTGGTGCCTACCCTTCATGTAAACCGCAAGTATATGTACATTGTACTCCGCGAGAAAAATACATCAAGAAGATAGAGAAACTGCGAAAAACGGACATTCGTGGACAATATATCGAGGATAATAAGAAGGAAGTGAAGGAACAGTCAACGAACTGATGAAGGACGTAGTGGATAAGTGGATTTCCGGTGTCGACAGCTCTATTTTTTGTGAGTTTCAGCAATTCTGCTTTTGGGTGGAATAAAAGAAACACATCTAGAGAATATTGACCAGGTGTGCTTTTCCCGACTGACCTCGTGTGTTATCCTTAGACACCGAAGTTAATATTTTCTCAAGGGGGAACATCATGTACACTAACACACGTTTCATACGAACAATAATGTATTAGTAAGTTTTTCTATACTGTAACAACAACAAGCAGAACTGAGGGAGATTTTAGTATTAAGGCATAGGAGCTTCTTAGTTTATACAAGATTAAAGCAAGGAATTCCTTTAATATAGGCGAATGAGTTTTTTTTTAAAGCCCCCGAAATAACAATCCTTCAGATATTATTTTAGATGCAGATCAATTTCCACTTTTGAACAATGGTAAATCACGTTTACAGAATTAATGTATTTGCCAATATCAGTATTATAGAATAGATAACACATTACCTGTAAGAACCAAACATTTGAACTTACGTAACGCAGAAAGTTAATTGTAGCAAACAATAACCAGTTTGTAAATATTTAATCTCTGATATAATTCAATGACATAAGAGTTAACCTAAGTTTTGAAGTTCGTCCTAGAAGTTAGTTCATACACTTCTGGAACACAAAATGGCTGCCACTTACACTCGTAATCTGTTATCTGATTCAGTCTTCGCCGATGAAAATTACTCGTCGATTACTTGCTACTCAATGTGCAACCTAAATAGACGGAAATCCGACCCTGTTGTATCGTAACAAGATTTCGTACCGGTTTTGAAATTGTGCCATTTGCTCGCATGGAAATTCCACTTTATCAGGACACATTCGTGAGCTAAGCAGGAGACATTAATTCTTGAATGTACGAGTAAAACGGTCATTTAATCGGTCTTTGCCTCCATTGCGCATGCATGCGTCTGAAACCATAGGAAACCACACTGTCTGCCGTGAGTCAAGCGTGTAAGTCACGTATACACCGTGACCTATGCGTTAATCCGGCGCAACAGCAACTGGTTTCTGCATAATTTTGTTGCGAAAGTACCGACGCGAATCAAAGATCACAAGAAACGCTCTGAGTCTCGTTAATGCCTTCCCCCTGACGTCACCACTATCATGAATCTGTCTACTTATAGCTGGGAAAATATGTAACCGATTAAACTGCCATTCCTGTACTTCTAATATGCGAAAAACACGACGTCATTAATATTATATGATGCAAGAGGACGGAAATGTACGCAAGAAAATCATAGTTCGTACGAAATAAAGTAATACTTTATATGAATAAAGAATTGAGTTCCTACTACGCCAATTTACTAACATGAAAAACTCACCAACAATTTAGCGGAGGCGTTACAAATAGAAGAGGGAGGATGGCATAGCTGGAGTTTCCTTCAGGGTACGTATCTACTTGAAAATAAAGCTCAACCCCCCCGCCCCCATACTACCAGTCACTTGAAAGCGGTTCACAGTAAAATGTCTACGAAAAATGTTAGCGACAGTTTCTCGCGCGAGTTTTACTCCCAATTGGTCATGTGCTCGTAAATCATAGATATAACCTTCGGACGCCAGGTCATTTAGAAAGCTGATTTTTTTAACCATTTCCATAAATATTGTATTCTCAATATCTGGAAGTTTTCAATTTAAATTAAATTTATATTAGGGTACTGTAATTTAGCCGTGCAGCACAAATGTGTGGTGTATGGCTACGATAGTTCATAATTGACTCTAATTGTAAGTATTTTATCAATTCTCATTTATAACTTTCTATTAATAAAGAAACAATTACGATATTGCAAGTTGAGTTTAAGTTTTCAACGATTATCTAGTCGTAATTCTACTAGGTCCCAATGCAATTTACTAAGACAATGAAATCGAATATTTCAAGTACCCCATCGTACTCTATCTTAAGCCATTACCTGCAGCAGGATTAAAGGAGCATTGGCACCATGGTCCTTGGCCATCTTCGCAGAAATCTTCAATTTTAAATTGGACCGGATAGAATGGAATAATTATCGCCGAATTTCTACGAATGTAGAGAGGTACAAGCAACGATGAAATTAAGGGAACAATGACGTTTCGAAATTCAACGGAGGGAGGCGAGTAAGATGGCGGAGAAGATAGGAGAACGAATATTTCCGGAGATAGAGAGGTCTATCGAGAGTAATGCGTTGCCGGAAATATACAATTTCACAGTCCAATTTCTTTAACATACAGATTGTTTAGAAAAGGTACACAATATGGTGCATGCATCCTAAGAATATACAAAATGTACCATTTTCGTAACTACTAACTTCGCCAATTTACATGAAAAGAACATGGAAAAGATCAAACCCCATTTCGAAGATATTTCAACATCGTATCAACATCCATGACAAAACAAATTTGACTTGACATCTAGATACCAAAATAAGAAGAAAAAATTCAAATGGTCAAGTTAGATGGGGCGCCCTGTCCAAGTCCAATAATTGTTTGTCTAACAATGATAAGATTTTAAGTTCATTTAGAATTACAAAGCTTAATATTTATAGAATTCGAGAAAGTAGGGTTTAAAGTTTATAGAATCATAGAAACCATGGCTTAGCTGTAAAGGGGATAACATAGTTCACCTTCTATATCTTTTCACGATAAAGCAAAGCAATCGCGTAGCAATGAAAACATTCAAAATTAAGAGCGATAAAATGAACTTACGATTAATGTCGAGGATGACGAGTCTGGTTTGCGGTAACACCAAGTTGGTATTGCTGGCCTCACAAATCAGCCGAGTCTTGAGGTGTTGCCGTCCAACTTTAGGATAGGACAAGCGGTTAACCGTCATTCCTGACTCGGTGTTATAGTGATAGGACTCGTCTATCACGGTGTTCTCGAGGTACCACGTCAGCTTCGGAGGCGGCCTGCCACCTCGTACCTCGCAAATCAGGTTCACGTCACTCCCCTCGTTGTAGGGCTCCTCTAGCCTCGAAATATCCCCCGTCGTCCCGTCCAGTATCACCGGCTTCGACGGAGGCACTGCGCGAACACAGGGTGCATGATTGAATCAGCGGAAACGCGGATTGATTATTTGTCTGTCGGTTGAGAATGGGTGATCTATGCGTTCGATGCGTACCGCTGTGATTTACTCATGAAAGATTGATTAGAGCCAATTGAATTCTGTTGATGCGAATGATTTAGCATTTGCTGAATACTCTTTTGTCGACGACGCCGATTACACGTCAATGGAGAGATGGATGGAACAATTCTAAAAACCGGTGTGTCACCTTTGTTGAATTTATGCGAGCGCGAAATCATCGATCATGAAAAGCAGAGATACAAAAGTGATTTGTTAGAAATCGAATGTCTAATTATTTGGTTCGTTTTCATTTAGAAAATACGTTTAAAATAAAACAAGATCAGCTGGTTTTATCCGGTGATTAATACCTTTCCGAATAGATCCTTATAATAATAGTTGTTGTATTATGTTTCATATTTAATTGCAATATTATGCAATAAATCTGTAATGTTTTACTTAGTGTTCCAACGTCTCAGCGTGAATCTTGTGAAACCAGTGTCAAGGTTTATAATCATAAAAATTCCGCTTAATCGTACTTATGAACACCAAATTCTTAATACCAACATCTAAATGACACGGAAGATAATTGTCAATTTTTAACAATATTCGGTTACAAAATATGAAAAAACGGTACTTGCACAGTATTTTTTTCTTATTGTTATTAATTATTATTGAATATGGAATGATAAATAATAGTGTATAACACAAAAAAAAGCAAAACATTCGTATGATGTTGGAATATAACTTTTGGTGGCATTAAATCTAATCTTTTTATAAAAGCGGTTATAATTTATTGCTTAAAATTTTGATTATTATATAATCATATATTTTTCAAATTTCAGTCAACAGTACTTCTATACTAGTGGACTAATTGGATATTATATTTCTAATGAATCATTTTTTAAATTTCACAGGAATCACTTATTAAAAATAGTTAATTACTGAATTTTAAAATAGTACTGCAAACAAAACAATTGGAAGATTTATTTGAAAGATTCATTTTATTTTTTTCTTTACAATGCACTATCAAAATCGTCCTTGCATAAACGATTTCAGTAAATATTAGAAAGTTCAATTAACAGAAGCAACGGAATATCATTAAAACCAGTTATTCCTTGATATTGAATGTAATTTCTGATAAATAAGGAGAGGTACATTTCTCACCTATAACAGTCAAATTCGTTCTCTGCTTCCTTGTTGGAGAATTCTTGAAATCCACCCGACACCAATAGATCCCTTCATCCCGAGTCTCCAGCCGATCGATGCTGAGGTGAGCAGGTTTCGACACCGTGATGAAAAAAGCTCTTGGTCCCAGTGCTGCCGGCGACGACCAAAGGTTGGCATTGCTCAACTGTCGACGACCACGAACGTCGAAACTAAAATCACAGGTTAAACTTTTCTGTAGCGGCCTCGTGCAATCATCAAATTACAGTATCGAACAAATTAATTCGGACGAACCGTTTTCTCGATATCGTTTGGAACTATTTGAAGAAAAATGTAGAAAATGAAAAATTGGGAAACTCTAAACAGTTATCTTAAATCTTTCTACACGGTGAGGAAGTATTCCATTTTCGGAATCTATAATTTCAAATGATGTTTCAGGAGATACTTATATCAATTTGTTACTTTTAAATATAAAATATCATCAGATACAAATTCATTCATGGTTGTAGATAATGGTACCTAAATAGTTTTGTCGCACACATTTCTATTTATTGTTGAAAAATAAATAGCATCTGAAAGTATCAAGAAAATACTAGATCTATTGGTGTGTTCAGTTTATCACATCAACTCTAAAAATCTATTAATTTAATATAACATTAAGACAGTAAACTACTGTGAGATATTTCATATGATTGGATACATATAGATAATAGAAATTAAACTGCACATATTTATGCAAATGAATATAAATAAATATGCACGAAATATGCAATAGTTTATGATTTCATTTTTACTTTTCATAATTCGAATTACAGTAAATTATCGTGGTGCCTTTTTTTTTTTATTCATAACTGCAAATTGATGAAGCTTGTTAATCAGTGCGTATTTCAACTTGTGTCAGTAGCGTACCCCAAGTTTCTTTGATTTTTGAATAAATTGTCATAAAATTTGGACTCTTGTCTTGCACTATTTGATATTTTCTTTTTACAACCACCAGATTCTTATATTATAAACGTTAGAATTATAAAACCTTGACAAAATTCCGTACGAAGGACTGAAACGTCTATTCTGTGTAAATGGTAAACATCGTTCCAGAAAATTTTTGTCGAGCTAATATTTTTGTAAGCTCTAATATTTACCATTTACAGTTTAAAATGGGATACACTGTACATACATATATGTATGACGTAATAAATTTCAATACATCTTCGTCCTTCTCGTGCACACAATCGCACACTGTCGTATTCATAAAAAAGCCGTATCTGTATTTTTAATCAGTTTTGTAGTAAAAGGTATAGTCAAATGTCTTTAATCACAGCAACCTTTTCATTGCTTTCACGGGAATTAATTGAACGAAACAAGGTCGTGTAAAAGGAAAACAGAAAAGGCATATGTACAAAATAAAATAAATTAATAGATTAAAAACAGTTGTAACTATCAAAAATTATATCTTGAATAATGTTTTTGAGATTCAATAAATTTAATAACAGAACTATCGAATAACTTTCGTACTACGATGATTATTCTTGAGCAGTGAAGATAATAAAAACGCAATTATTTAAGAAGGTGATTTTTACAAATAAACCCTTTTCAATTAGCATAAACATCTTCAGTCTACTCATAACATCTTGTCCCATTTTGATATGTAAAACTTGAAGAGCGCAATTTGTTGAAACATTCAGATTAACACCATAGCGAAGAGATTGGTACCTCGGAAAATCCGTATCTGCTTCCTCGAAAGGACGTTCCTGCAGGGGTACAAGTTAATACTAAAATCCTACAGAAGTGAGACAGGAATTTTCATGAAACCAGCACTTGTAATCTCGAAGATCCGACAGACGACGAAGTCGACAATGCCCTTTCACGACATCTTCTCGTCTCACAGTCCTTGCCTGGTGTCACGTGCAAAGTTGAGAGAACACGCTCGCTTGAGCTCAGTACGCCTTATTGCTCTTCAACTCCTCAACAATTCTGCCTTCACAATCGTCGGCAACATGAATGTAGAATGAATTATCGTGCCTTCCATTTCTGATTCGGTATCAAATGAAACGTCTCCTTCAAGAAACTTAGTGCTATTATTCACGAGGAAATCTTGATGCAGATATGTATACTTAAGATTTTATACACCTAATTGAGCGTTAATGTCGACCTCTGAACCGCAATCGAGCAGAACTTAAGAAACCTTGAAATTCAATTACTATCATAACTGAAATGAATCGAGGTTTTAAAATTTGTCTTAAATTTTTAAATTTACGTACTAAATTATTATTCAATGTCAAAGATTTTTTAACACGTTGAATGCCACAGTGAAAATGGACGTATGTAGTCAGACACGCTAAAACCCTAATTATTAACGATGCAGTCAATTAATTTTCATATTTGACCTTTCACTTTGATAACCAACATTATTAGCTTAATATTTACGCTACTCACAGTGTATTTAATTGTTTCTTTTGTTAATTACTTAATTGTGAGAAACTTCGAGTACCGATCAGCGGTGTCCCACACGGCATTTACGTGTTAAATAATTGTTTATTTTCTTTTCCTTAGGGTCATATTTTTTTAAATTTAAAAGTCAATATCGGTTTTTCCATAAGAAGATAAATTCATCATGTATAATATATGTATTGATCTTCAAATGACCATCGAAGGAGACATTCTTGGATTATAAATTTACAAACTTTGGAAAATGCGACCTTGAGAAAAACATTTTTTCAACCGAAATAGTTGTCCCGCTGAGCCAAATATTTGTTTCTTTAGCGTATCGTTAAAAACAATCCAGACAAATATATTGTGTTTTCGGAAATGTATATTTCATATATTTATTTTGGATATATATTTTGCATATACCTTTCATATTAGCGGCATGTATTACCTGCATCAATTTCTTCAGTTTACATGCACCTATTTATATTCAACCGAAGCCAATTTCCTTGAATCCTTTAAACGTAAGTAATCTGTGCTCCGTAAGGAAGAACCTTTCAACCGAATTGCCAGATCTACTTCCGTATCCAGATTTCACGTTTGATGGACGAAAGCTGTAGCGAATTAAATTATTCAAGCATGTTCTGAATCCGTTTCTGCTCCGCAACCGGTACGTCAGAAAGAAACATCCTCCATTACGCTTCTTCGTATCCATTGAACATCTTAAAGCGGGATACGAACATTCTCGTCCCGGCGATTTAAGACCTTTAAACTGACCGTGAAGAATCGGCTCGCAAGAAGCGTAGCAAAATTATAATCCGACAGGATGAGAGGACAGCATATATGGAGTCACCTAGGGAACCATGCTTGTTGCATGATTACATATTAAGCATCCGGTGCCAACGAACAAGAGAAGACTTTACAACTGAAACGAGACGGTTGTTTCGCAGGAAAAGATAGAAATGGGACAAAGATTGAACCTCTCTTTCTCTCTCTCTCTCGATGGTTGCTATCAAGGATAGGGAGAACGAGCGAAAGAAGACAGAACAGTTGGAGAGCGAGCATGGAAGCCAACGGTTCCTCACGAGCGACTAAAAGTTAAATTGCGTTCCACGACTGCACGGGAGCTCGGATTTCCGTTCGTGACTGAGTATTCCCAAAGCTATCCCACTCTGTTGCTTGCTTTCGTGGCATTGACGTTGAAATACGATTTAATTCTTCCACTTCGCACTTCCAGGAGACGAGGAAAACGCTTCCGTAACGTGCTGCTGCCGTCCGGACGTCCGTATGGTTGCTTTGCTAGCTGCTTGCCGGCCCTTAGGGCTCTACCGTACAGATGCAATCGCTTCTCCACACAGCTGTGTACCCTTCCTTCTCTCTACCCAGAAAATCACCAGCCTTCCGTTGGGGCTCGAACGATCCGTAGATATAACGCGTTCGTTCCTTCGTTCAGCTTTCGACGAGCGATAACCCACCGAAACGATTTCTGGTATCAGTCTTCCGGCTTCGGCTCGAATCGACCGGTCGATCTTTCGCGTGCCTCCACGATCACCATCCGCTCCTTCACGATGAGATTTTCTAACGAACAATCGATGTCTGAACGTGTTCGGGTATGCCTGAATTCGAAGGTGCATGGAAATC
Source organism: Stelis phaeoptera (assembly GCA_943735885.1). Taxonomy (NCBI): domain Eukaryota; kingdom Metazoa; phylum Arthropoda; class Insecta; order Hymenoptera; family Megachilidae; genus Stelis; species Stelis phaeoptera. The sequence continues at coordinate 1,958,294 of OX030939.1, read as the reverse complement.
AAGGTAGATTCGCAATTCTTGCATTCTTAGTCGAAATCACGGTAGGTAAATTCATGGATCGAGATCACGATCGACAGACTGCTACTTAGATCCTTTATTGTTTTACCCTGCATACATTATTGCACTGTTCTTGCATCTATATTTAATGAGAAACTGTTAACCTTTTTATGAGAAAACGATAGTAAAACGATTTTTTGTATAATGCATACGATTTAAATGTTAGTAGCGGGAAACGATGAATAGAATTGAACGGGTTCAATCCTGCGAAACGACGGCTACGAAGGATAATCCAGGATGCTATTCAGAAATCTTACAAATATTAGGGAAAATTTCATAAAAAGTCGAAGATGAAAAAGCTAAATGCGGAAATGAAGGAAGAGAATGAGGAAAAGCAAGAGGAAAACGAAGAATTAAGATCGTTCAAGAAAATGAAAAGGGCGAGTCCGGTAACGAAGAAAATTATATAACCGCGGCTCTGTCAGACTGAAACGTTCAAGTGGCAGAATAAATCGATGTAATATGATTAAATACCAGATTAAACGGAAGTAACGTGTCGGAGGAAGGGGTAACTTTGAAAAAGGTAGCAATTAAAATTGCATTCTTGAAAAAGATTTCAAATACATCATAATAGATTTTCGTTAAAAACAAATTTTACTTACATCCAGTTTTCATTCGCTAGAAAGAGGAATTATTCTTTATTTCGGTTTGTTGAATTGAACAAAAATTACTATATATATATTTGTTACTTTTACTGTTAAATTTAAACATGCAAATTCTTAATAAACAAACATGTTCAATTTTTATTAAATGTTAAAACAAACGCCTGCAGGTAATAAACTGAACATTATAAAGTTTAATACATGAAACAATGTAAAAAGTAAACACAATACGCTGTGACGTGAAAAACCAACTCTACATTTACATTGCGGAATTAGCTTCAGTTATAGAATATAGAAAATCGATAATAGAGTCCGACCGATACATTAATGAACATTCATCATATTTAATAATAACAATTTTCTATATTTATTTTATAGGACATTATAGGATATTTTCGGACTCAAGGAGTGATAAAAAATAAAACTTGTATGCACTGAATGATCAAAAGCTATGTTTAAGAACAATATATTTATAGAAACGTGATCTTTATCCAGATGATATAAACCCAAAGAGAACAACGAGGTTAAATTTGTTACGTGAAACTAAACAGACCTTATCATTAAACTGTCCTCTCGAGAAATACAGTTAGAAAAGAAAGATGGAAAGATGGGTCTCGCCATTTCGTTTCCTTAACTGACTGACGCGTGCGTGGTAAGCGAACCAGTATGTTCCGTAATAAATATTTTACTGCTACACCCAGAAGAGGGTGGGAAGACATGAGGGAGAGACCCGTTGAGAGGGTGAACGGGGTGTCTGTCGGCCTTTAAATTTAAAGTTTCTCCTCTCGTGGCAAGGATTAAACTGACTTTACAACAAGCGACGACCTATACCTCCGACTATCCGATTCATTCCCTCCGCCTCTTCCTCGAGCAACAGGATAAGAAGGTGGCGGCGCGCAGTCTCCAGACGATGCATTACCCTCCCAAGCATATATCTTACACCTTATTACATTTCTTAAATATGACCCGACGAGTACTAACGTCGACAATCCACTCTAATCCTCTTCATCCCCTCTGCCCCGTCATGGCGTCTTCAGCTACGCTTCTTGTCAAAGAGGTGAACCGAGGGGTTGCAGGGTGGGCACCATTCTATATGCAAAATTTCACGGACCGCGGTAGCGAAATAACGAGTCGAGAAGCAAATGAAGTTCACCGCGGAAAATAACGGTAGGAATTTCTGGACCGGTATCCCACCCTCGACTTCTAGCATTGTTCCCTTTTCATTTCTTCGGTGTAATTTATATTCCTGCATTATCGGGCTTCGGGGGAGTTTTAGATGTTAACTGGCCAGCTACGGTGTTTTTCCAGCCGGTGGCCTCGGTTCTTTTATGTTCTATGATGAATTGAAAACCTTCGATCGACCCTGGATCTTTGAAATTTATTCAGTTTCATTACTTGTACCTCTTCATTCGCTGTTCAATCCCTAGAGAATGATCAACTTATGTTTGTGGCTGGTTCCAAAAGTAACGAGAGTGCTTTATGACTTCGATTGGTAGCTTTGTTATCTTTTAGAAGATTACATAAATTTTAATCAATTGTATTAATACGAAGTTATATTCAATTTCAATTAAAGTATATTGATGGCCCACTTAAGAGCTGTTAACTGGACTGTTCTCCAATTCAAATTTAGACTTGTTGGACAGCGTTGGAAAGTAATTTTGTTCACTTGAAATATTTCTGTTACTTATGATAATATGCAAAACGTTGGGTGCAGTGAGACGTGAATAGCGTTTATATAATGTTATGATAAGGATTCTAAAAGTTCATATTGATATTTTTATCAACTCTGTCATAAGATTTACAAGTAAAAGTTCAATTACAGAAAGTACATATTTCGTTCGATTTTAATTCTGAAATTAGCGCGAATAATAAAAATAAAATCAATGAAAATAAGTGACTGACACTAACCATTCATCATCCACTATTATTAGTAACTTGAACAAAAAATTGACTGTAAATTTTGTATTGTGCGGCTAAAGAATCTATTACATATTCATGAGGTAGGTCGTTATCAGAACACCACAAATGACGTTTTATGATGAATACAGTTTTTGCATCTAAAGCAAAATAAGATCAAAGATACGTAATTTAAAGATAACGCTGTCAATCGTTTTAAACTTGATTTCTTTTTTGTAATAAAACACCTTTGCAATAAAATAAAGTTAAATAATGTGAATTAACACTATCAGTGCTGCGTTTCTCGTTTCTGACAGTAAGTAACCTGTCATTTTTCATAAGAATCTGTTATCTACTTTAATGAGAACGAACTTATTCAACTAATCATGAATAATTTCATTAGGTACTTGAAAATTTGCACAGCAGAAATCGTGAGTGTGCAGTAAAAGAATAAATTCGAAGGATTTTCTACGACTTCATAGCACTCAAAATGTTAATGTGAAAATATAATTCCTGTAACTTTATTGATTTACTTTTAACCAATTTGCATCGTTTTGAAAAGTAGAAAATTAGCCCATATCACCAAAATTTTTTTATATCTGCATTTCGGTGATGACGGCCAGGAAAATTCCGCGTATATGCGGTTATGATGCAAATGGGTTAATATAATTCAAATTAAATTAAGGAAAAATAATGTCACAATTCCTTGATTTTAACAATACATCAATGTGTGCATTGCGTTGCAAAACGATATTTTTTAATTTAAAACAAAACGAATGTCATGTTCATTACAACGTATACAGGGACTGAAGAGATTGCATACTGTGATGTTGAGTTCTGTTGAACATAATTATTTCAAAGAGCATTCTAGAAAACTTGAATTTAAAATCCAATAACAATATAATAACAATTGCTGCAGCTACAATTATTTATATTATTCTAGTAAGTATGCTGTATATTCTGTATAAAGTTTCTGTCATATGCAGCAGATTCGTGCAAAGTCTCGACGGGTAGGAAAGTTAAATCGCAGTTATCTTATTTTGATCGTTCTCTTTTGTAGTTGATTGCGTCGCGTATAAAGGTAGAGTAAAGGTTTGACGATTTACCTGTAGATTGGTACCCCTGCTCCTTCTTTGTACCAAAGCACCATGCTGACGTCGTCGTTGTCAGGGGAGCTAATGTCACAAGGTAGCTGCACTTTGTCCCCTAGCACGCCGCTGACAGTTACCGTCGGAACTGAAAAATAAAGGGAAGATTAAATGTTATTAATAGATCATAAAAAAAAGACAGAAGAATATATGAAATTTATGTGCATTTTATCCGGACTGTTAACATCAGTCATAGTCATAACGTAGGAAGTTCGAAAAGATTTATTAGAAAATTTAAAAATCTGATATATGTTTTCAAATTATCATTAACAATAGTTGTAGTAGTTGTTCTACAGAAATAATCTGTTATAATGGTACTCCCATTATATTCTTGAATATCAAATCGCAATATGATACTTACGGCATATCAATTTAAATCTTAAAGTTTAATGAAAACGATTGTATAAACAGCTCATCAATATTCTTAATATAAAATAACCGATTAATTGTTCGAACAAATAATGAAATTACTTATGTATATAGCTTATAATTAATATTGTTTGAGGTATAATACTTGATACCTTTCTTTCATACCCAGTGTGTTACAGTACGTTAAAAATATAGAAAGGGAATAGAATTTTGATAAAAAATTCGCAATGTATCACAAAACTAAATAGATTTCCCTAATTGGTAAACATCCTGTTAAAAAGATTATATCGAATAGGACTTCTTATAATTTTTCAAAAATATTAAATCAGACAAAAAATTTATGGGTATTTTTATTGGTATTGAATTAATTGTTTGGCGTATTTTACATTTTCTTCTAAAAATCAAATTAAAACTTCCTCTATAAAATTATATACATTAATATCTTAACTTCCCACATTTCACTAATTATGAACAAATTACCAAGTCATATTTACAAAAAAAAAAAAAAAAAAAAAAAAGAAAAGAAAAGAAAATACAGAATATGTACAATTTGGTCTCATTCGCCAACATTTATGACCCCTTATCATATAATAGTTTCTCATAACATTGAAATATACAGTTAGCAATTAATTTCTCGTTATTCCATTACGTTGGACTGAAAATACAAATTAAATCATTAGAGGTAGTTGGAACGAGCAATAATTAACCGCATTCGTTCTCGGTAAAGTGGTTCCAGAAGCGAACAAGAATCCCGTCAGAGATACGGCCGGGGTGCTTTGCAGGAGACACAAAGACATCCTTCGGAATTAGGTCTCATTACAGGAGAATTTAGCGGTGACGTACGCGCTGACGGTTAAGGTCGTGGCTTTCCACGCAAGCTTAAGTTGTTCGCCGCCAAGTCGTCTTGCCGGCAAATGGTGTAGACTGTGGTTACGGGAGTTTGATGTCCTCGCAACCCCGTCTACCCGATTAGATTTACATGTAGATGGAGTTATCACGTTTTAACGAGCTACTCGCTGACGCACACACCACCGACACCCCTTATCGTTCCTGACTGACGCGGTTGTCGTGGCTGTCAGCCGAAATCAACGATAGTTCCAAGGACGCCCGCTCGATGACCGATCGCTCCCAAGGATCTCATCGATCACAGCTGTTACTTTCTTGTTCCCTGGCCAATCGCAACAGCCCTCGATCTCATGGATTTCCATCTTAAGTCAGGAGATGTTGATACTTCTCTGTAACTTCGAAATTGTACCTCGAAGTCGGAATACAGCACAGGGATGAATAGGCGGATGAATATCTGGAGATGAACTGTTGGAAAGTTCGCGCGGATGTTTGGGCTGACAAATGATGGTAGTAGTTTACTAACACACAAGGACTCACTCGTAGACGATGCAATACGCTATATTTCAGGTACAATTACTTCGTAAAACATTTATCAGCTTACGAAAGACGAAAAGTAAGCAAAGTAATAATGAAAAACTCAAGGTGATACATCCGGATACCGTCTAAATATACTCTGCTTACTGTGTGAATAAAAGTAGTCCGCATTGTACCATGTACAATTTATTAACATAATTGTAGCAGCAATTAGCAATTATAATAACAAAGGAAGAACTTGAGAAATGTAGACAATATCAATGATATTTTTATAAGTATTCATCAAATGAACTCTTATTTATAATTTTTCAAATTAATGTATAAAAAAATGGGAAATAATAATACAGAAGCTAAAACTGTAATATATAAGAACTGTGATAATTATCGTCTAACACAACAAGTTTTTCCATTTTTGTCCGCATTAAATTTGCTTGAAGCATAGATGATATTAAAAAAATGGTAATAAATGTAACAATAATGAGCATGGAAAAACGTTCAGCGCTTGACTTTAAAATTCAGGATGAAGATATGAATTGAAGAAAACTATATAGATTATCGTAAAAGCCATGGATATCCCCTGACATTTTAATTTGGATATAAAAAAATTTAAAGATATTTAAGTCGGAATGAAAATTGCAATTCTTATGGCTTACGCCATAACAAAGGACTCTCTCGTTGTAGCTTCCCAACGCAATTTCATCCTTTTATGCACCTTAATATTCCAGATTACACAAAAATCCTTATTCTATGGATGTATATAAAAATATTTTCCTCCGGAATGACTTTACCCTGAGATACTACATTCAATTAAAAAAGATTACTAATGTTCTTCAGAGAGAATTTTAAATTAAACAAATTACTATCGTACTTATATCGAAATACATATTAATTTCTGTGGAGATAAAGAATGATTCTATATACTAATTTATTTACTTTATGGATCCACTGTTTCCATTTATTTTCAATTTAAAAGCAAGTAGATGTCTAACGTCGGTAGTTGAAATTTTAAGATCAGATAATGAATGCTATTAGCCAAAAAACGATGGGTTCGTTATTAAGGTTCTTTAATTGCATTGCAAAATTTAGTTTGGACTTTAGTAAATTATAAAGAAGAGTACAAGGTAAGAAAGGATCTCTAGAAAATTTTTAAGTAACTGGAACTCCACTAACTCTTATAAGAAATTTTAATTAAATGAGTTATGAACCTTTTAAAATTCATTAATCATAATCTTCGTTACATTGGCTCGAAAATCGTACTTCTAAAAATTTTAAATTTTTCTTTAAAAATTTGTTAATAAAATCGTGTTGAAAAGTACTATCAAATAATCTCGAGAAAATACGTAGTTCAATTAAAAAAGTAAAGCTTGACTATAATATCTAACAAAATGTTTTCATCAAAACGTGTTTTCCATTTTGTCATGCAATTTCTATACATCTTTTTATACCAGCAATAATTATGGAATAATAGGACTGTAATATTTTTGAACAACCCGTATATAAGAATATAAGTATTTTCTCTTTAATGAAAAGAAAATTCCTGTCGACGTTCCTCCTCGTCTTGATCTCAAGAAAATCTATGCTCATACTTGTTCGTGGAATTTAACTGCCATTTGTCTTCTTGTGGTCAATGAAATAATTGCTCCTCACTAAGCAAACGTGACGCTTGTCACTACAGACACTTCTACATTATTAACTCGCAGAACGGATAAAAATATCTCATCCCTCAGAGTAAATGAATTCGGCTATAAGTTGGTTGGATTATGGGAGCACTTGAGGATGAAGTGGCAAATTCGCTGTTTCATTTCTTAGAACAAATTTGTTTTCGTGACACGGTGAGTAGTTGTTACTTTCTTTGGAGCTGTTGCGTAGGACGCCCATGAAATGTTAGGTGTTGGAGAAGATTTCTTGAGTTTTGTTTCTTCCTTCGAAATATGTACCTACTTCTTTTATACCAAAAATTTCTTTTTTAACAGTATCTTATAAACACCTTTTAGAATTTAATGAACACCCCAGTTTATTGTGTACTATGTACTGTCTTTCTATAATAAAGACCGTAATATAAAATATAACATATAATGTTTACAAAATAAATAAAGCTGAAAATAAACGAACACGTGTTCGTGAAGGTGTATTGCAGAATTAATATTAAGTCGCTGTCACCACTTTCATATTCAACACTTATGTATCTTTTATGTATAGATTTATGTATTTTTTACTACAGCATATTCCTGTTACCTTTACCGTTTGCAAATTTTACATTTGCAAGTCTGCTTCCTGAAACACCTGTTTGATAGATCCTGCTGCTTGTTTTTTCGTTATGGTGATGCTTCGCCAAGAGTTTGACCTCGTTGATCGATTCAGACAATGAATTCGGACATATTATAACCCTACTTTTCCCTAAAGCAAGGAAACTTATAATAACAGAAAATAATTCATCAAACTTGCAACTGAACTTTATTAACTTTTTAGTCATTTTAATATATTATACTGCGTGCTGCAGTAACATGTAGTATAGGGAAAAGTTGTTCAGAATAGTGACCTTGATAACATATTTCAAGGTCACGAAAATCGGTGAGGAGGGCAAACTTCTAAATAATTACCGAAAAATATTTTACTTCAGGCTACGAAATTGAATTTGTGAAATTTCTGTAAAATAATCTATAAACAATTTTGCTAAGAATCGACACTTACCTATTTGAAAGGATTACCATTTATTAGAATTTCAGTACAAATAATATAAAAACACAGCAGTTTCGTTGTTATTCATAAGCAAATTACTTACAATGATAACTACCAATTACGTGATGATCTATCAAATACAAAGTTTTTATAATTTACTTTCAGTTAAAGTTTAATTGCTTTCACTCCATCCTACGATATGCAATAACTGTATTGAACTATAAACTCTTGGTTCTCGAGTTTAGAGTCTAGATGAACCATCATTCGTTATGCACTTTATTGGATTTCAGAGATACTTGTATGATATCGTACCACACAACTCTTGTTCTCGTACAAGCCACGTGACTCGTTCCAAGATTCCAGTAATTGAAACTGACTCGATCATCGTCCTCGAATACAGTCGATCTAGCATCGGATATCAGAGAACTGAACTTCTCATTGTCAGAGTACGAGAACTTGCAGCAATACATTTCGTGATTAGTTCCTTTAAGTTTTATTAATAGTGTGTTAGTCATTTTGTTGTGAATACAGTTGGAATACATTTGGAAAAAATTTGGAGGATGCATCTATATTTTACAGCTTCTTCTTATTTTCTTTAATAATTATGATATACAGTGGGTGATCAAATTAATATGAATAAAAAGGAAAGTTATGCTTTTGGTTCCTTTCGATCTTAACATAAAGGAACACAATAATTTACGTATATTTTGATACGTTTGCAGTATTGTTTTATTTAATCAGTGTACAATAGGAGGCCTTTTGAGAGGGCTAATGTGCTCGGCATTGTACTATACATTTTAGTTGTTGAATTGAGACCTGAAATTGGAATTTCCCAAAATCGATCGGGTGAAAAATAATGTGTAAAAAATAAGTTATAAACATCATTATCATTAATTTGTACATGTTTAAATTTAAAGTGTAACATGATTCGAACTATAGGTATGCCCGATTGACACAAGTGAACATGTCTCGCGTTGATTAGCTTATAAAAGCATCAACTGCCGTAGCCAGATAGCGAAGTAATTCCAACTCACTTCAGAAACTGTACTGGCTGTCTAGTTTCCCGGTTGAGCGGATGTATAGCGTGCATCGTAATTTGTTCCTGTTGCCAAAGAATTCTGAATGCCCACGTCGTTCCCGGTACGGATCGATGCCGTGGCTCGCACGATTCATAAATAACCTTTCTACGTGGAAAACGAATCCATCAACGGCCACGCTTCTTAACTAGCCAATTCGAAGTAACATCAAACGCAACGTATAACGCCTTCTTTTCACTCGTCTCGCGACTGGTCGGGTTCTGGCAGCTTCATAAATAAGTAATCTTCCCGTTTCTTCGAATGCGGGGGAACGTCTTGAATCTTGACGATGATCGCCCTCGGGCCAACCCATCCCCAACGAATCACGTTTTTTCCCCCTTTTTATCGAACACATGCATTTAACTGCTTTTCTTTATCCTCGCCTTTCGTGTTGCCGTTGCTCGTTCTGTCAGTGAACGAAATACAACGTTGTTCCCTTGGTTCTCTACGTTACCTCCGCAGACGCCACTCCTCTTTTCCTCGTGTATCCTGTAAATCTAGTTCCCTTACAGCGAAAAATCTGGCAACAATTTATCAAAATACATTATAGACTGTAGTTACAAGTCGCGTGAGGCATTGCGCAAGTTCAAAATTGTAGGACGTAGCACATTGTAAGTGAGTAGCAGTAAATAGTTCCAAAGGTAGAACTATTAACCCTTTGTGGTCGAGGCATTTTTCGATACGTACAGATCTGGTTCGTTTTTCCAGCGAAACTTCCGAAAATCAAACACATTATTTTAACAGAAAAGAGTTTCAAATGCCAATGGATATATTTATTTTTATTCCTTTCGTTAATTTCCTATGTTTTAATAGAAATAAAGCTTAAATTTCACATTTCAAAATACTCTAATGAATTAAATAGGTCGTCTCAGAGGCGCCATTCGAGTGCAAAGGGTTAAAAACACAGCGTAAATATCATTTTTTGATTATCAATTTATTAATTTCACATGTGAAAAGTTCAACTTATAGGTGGAATAGTCAGCGTTTTCCTAGGGTTCTAAACTTTCATTAGAGATCGATGTATTTTTATGTTGGTTTCTAAAAATTTCAAAATTTACTTCAACCGTTCAAGGGTTAAGCTATAAAATTTTAATTTAATCTAACGTGGCCTGTTCTGAAACGGGAATTAAATTGTTGTTGTTGCTATTTATAGACGTCCATAGTTTTACTCTCATTTTAAAAATATTTATAATTCATTTTTATCAATACCATAAAAAGATTTGTCACATTGAAGTCTAAAGGTCATCCTGGTAAAATTGATTTTGTTCGAAACAACCACATTAGTGCAATTTTCTCGATTCCACACTTTTTCCCCCCAAATGGGCTGTGACAAAAAAGGATAGATCCCCTATACTTCGTCTGTTGCAGAATCTACTATCTCTTGTCACAACTAATTTATTAGAAAGAACGCGAGGTGAAAGAAATGCTTAGTTCTGCTGGACATGCTTGAAATGCACACCGAAAAAATATCAATTATACAAATTTAAGTTATCTATTGATCAAAAATTATGATGTACGAGTGAAGTACCGATTTTTGCTTTTATCTCAAATGCATTTAGACCGTCCGGGTAAAATGTCAATATTAAGCGACGACGCATAAATGCGACACGGCAGGTGTTCCTGTAACTGCGAAATCGACACTTTCTTCCACAATGTCGAGTGTATTCGTAGCGAGTTTCGCGCCACGATTCACAGCCAATACTATTGCGTTGGTTATTCTGTGGTGTAATTTAAAGTCCATCAATTACAAAACCGTATTCCTTCGTTCGATTCGATCGATGGAGGGAGGGATAGATGTGCAGTTGCGAAAGCAAGACAAATTATCCCACACAGAGGTAATTAAGACCATCCCCTCACCTCTGGGAATCGAGGGATAAAAACGTCAAACGATTCTTAAGTCACGTTTAACCCCATTTAGATTTATGCCACGATAGATCTTGTTTCCGTGTTAATTATTTCCTCGAGTGGTTGTTCAGCATGCAAGGTCGTTTTACGATAATGGCGGAACGAAGCGTTGCTATTAAGATAAACTGGTCCGGCGTTGTTCAAATGTCGTTCGTTATCTTTCCTTGTCCTATTAATGCGACTGTAAAGGCGGAACATTAATGGCAAATGTGTCAAGGTTCAAAGCTGTAAAATTGTAATAAGGGTACTCTGGTTTCGAGTTGGTGCGAATGTCCCATCTCTTCGGTTTAGGGATGGCCAGCTCCTGTTTCCGGGTGTCAGGACACTCTAAATCGTCTAAAGGCAGAATGCAAGATACGGTTCTAGGATAATGATGCCAGAAGTCATTAACACACTGATGACATTTGATAATTTCAAGTGACCCACTTGAGTTCAACAATTAAAGTACAATATATAAAAATAAATTATAAAATACAAACACTTTGAGATAGTGTAATTTTCCACAGTTCAATTTCCCGTAGTGTAAATAATCCCTAACATCTATATTTCTTACAATTAGTGTAGTTATCCCTAGTCTTGTTATACCTTGGATGAATAATCCTTAGTTTCAATACACCCTAGTGCAGTTTTCCCTGGTGTAATTATCTCTAGTGTCAATATACCCTGGTGTCAATATTCCCTAGTGTAGTTATCCGAAGCGTCAATATTCCCTGGTGTGATTGTCCGTAGTGTTAATACTCCCCAGTATAATTTTGCAGGTTGTAATTTCCCCTAGTATAATTATCCCTAGCATCTATATCCCCTAGTCTTATGATATCTAGGGTAAACAATCCCTAGTTACAAAATTCCCTTTTTTGTAAATAAAACGATTCTTTGGTTTTCTATACAAATAGAAGATTTCAAAATGGAAAGTCTGACACTATTTGGTAACAAAATAATTTTTGGAAAAAAAAATACAACCGACTTCGGAATGCACTAAAATAGAATGAAATAATTTTCATTTACATTTCGGAGACGGCGCAAAATTAAAAATTGTGTAAATGAAAGATGTTGCTGATTATGATTTGACTGGGGTATGGTGGTCTTGGTACTGAATGGGCGGAAAGAGAAAATACATTTACATGTTAAAATATGTAAATGGATTAAAGAATTGTGCCACTTTTCAATGTAGAGAATTGTTAATTTTGCGCCGTCTCCGAAATATAAATTAAAATTATTTCATCTTTTTTAGTGCATTCCGAAGTCGGTTGTATTTTTCTTTTTTCAAAAATTTTTTTATTCCACATTTTTTAGTGGCGATCGGAGAATTCCTTGAAGAGTAGCATCAAAGAATAGGAATTATGCAATAAGATTAGTTATTAGCAACAAAGGGAAGGATAGCGAAGTGAGGGGGGAAGAGAATAGAAAGGAAGGGATGGAAGGAGAAGGCAAGGAAGGGAAGGGTGGGGTAAGGAAGCGAAGGAAAGTGAAGGGAATGTTGCAAATGGGATCATTGTGGAAACATCTCCGGCCACAAAATGTAATACTAGGCTTCATCGATATCAGGTTGAATATACGTGAAATAGTACTTTTTTTACAATAAACGTGGAAAAAACGAAAAAATGCATAATGTATTTGTTGCGGGAACAACTGGGTGTCATACCCTACAAGATACAAAAGGTTTCGTTCCGATTGGTCAATCCAACTCGGAGCAATCGACGAACATACATAAAAAAAAAAAAAAAATTATAATAATAAAAATATAAATATACATGTCGAATTGAGTAACCTCCTCCTTTTCGAAGTCGGTTAAAAAGTATAAATCGTAGGAAGCATAGAATCGGTACCCAAATACGGAATATTGACGTTAAATACGATTTTTTCATAGAAAATAAACAACAAATTGTTTTATTACTTTGATTTATTCAGAAACATGGTTATCTAACTATATAAAAAAAAATTACGTAAAAAATAGTGGCTATTTACACAAGTGTCGAACTTCGAATCAACACATGCATTGTGTGTCTGAAATTCATACATTAGGCACTTGATCCATATTTTTATCAAATTAATTAAAGGGATTTTCTATATTATTACGTTCTGTCTACATTTGCGTCATTCTGTGATGGCTATTTCGTGTAAAGCCATAGAATCAGTTGTTTTCGAAGTTCTGAACGTAATACTGTTTTCCATGCTAATTTTCTAACTCTTCCTTCTTCCAGAGAAAGTTCTCTTTGATCGAAAAGCCGAAATAAAATGGTCCTCGTGACTTGGAAGTGATTTACTGCTATGAAGGTCTCCATTTTTCCTCAGATCCTTTTAATGGATTTCGTCGTGTTTTTTTCATCCCATGGATTTCGTTCTTGTCGATTTTTTCTTTTACCACTGATGGACATCATGGTAATAAATAATACAAACTATAAAAAGAATGTATCTTAAATATGAAATATTCCACAATTGAACACAACTAAATGTCCATATTTGAAATTTTACGGAGTTAGTAAAACTTTGCTTTATTGAAAAAATTAATAAAAAATATTTATTCTCACGTTTCAGTGACTTGATTTCGTTTTAATGCAAAAATAATTTTAAATAAGTATTTTATGTTTCATAGGCTATCTAATACTTTTGACCAAGGTTGTATGTTACAATGAGATAGCCCATAAAATTGGAAATAGGGCGGGAAGCGAAAGTAACCTCGCATGTTCCTTAATGTCATCTCCCATAGGGGAGAAATGAAGAGGACTATTAAAACAGCGGTTCCTTGAAGAAAAATCTTCTAGCCGGCAAGGACGACTCTTTAAGTTAAGTCCAGATGTATTGTGGACCACAATGTAGTAAGTAGATTAATAGCTTCTACTGGAGCTCGAGGAAGCTTTTTATGGCGAAAGCAAGGATAGAGTGGTGCGAGGGGTACAGTTTGGGTTCCGCTCAGCCAGTAAAAGTTGTAATTACTGTAAATCGCGATGTAATTGCCGTAGTAATTACCGTGGAGCGAAGTAGGCACCCCCGGTCCGCGTAAATAAAGCTGTGCTTGCAAGCTTACTCGTACCCCCCGTAAATTTCAATCGTGAATGTTTCATTTGTTATGGAGCCGCTTTAATCGTTCCCCTCGTTTCCGCCGTTCCATTGATTCCTTTGGCCGTCAAGTATCATTCCATTCCCACCCTTCCTTCCGCCAATAATGAAGCCCCATCTCGGTTTTTCCTCATTTTATCGTCGGAAAATTTGTGTGCACCATCACGGTTAATTCGTAATTAGATTTTGAGAAAAAAGTAACGGATTGGTTCTGTTTTCATTGCTATTTATTAAGCTTGATGTCGTTTACATTTGCTAGAAAATAAATAATTTCGTGAATAAGAACGATATAGGAACTAGGATTATAATATGCACAAAACGTTAAGAATTATACACAATCCAATATTGCACAACAGTGAGCTTTAATGAAGTTGGTAAGCTTAAGCCTTTAAATCTATTGTAGTTATAAAGTAGGTTAACAATTTTCTCGGTTATAAATTTGTTGTATATACGCACACATATCGGTGAGACAGTAGCACGAATGGCACTAGCTATAGGTGGTCGAAAGGTGTTAATGTGTGTGTGTGAGTGGTGTCGCGAAAGGGAACCGCGCCATAAGAAAAATGATAGGCGATAGAACGAAAAAGAAGCCCTTGCGAGTTAGCAATATATAATATTACGTTATGTTGTCCATACAGGTTGTATAAATAGACCCTAAGAAATAAAAAATGATTAGGTTGTATTATCATTGTATCAGGATATAAAAAGCTGCTATTTCAGGACAGCTGGAGTAATATTCGAAGATACACAGACCAGAAACGGATGATTGAGTGAGAACTTGCGAGAGAGTTGTTGCGGATGTCCCTCTGGTAACATGTATAACAAAAGTAACTGTATGTATATATAGGATTGGACGGGTCAATATTGACTGAACCTGTTAAGCACATTTGCTGATAGTCAGAAATTTATTCAGTAGAAGCTCAACGTTCAAGGATTAGCCAGCCGATATTTATAGACCTTAAACAATAATCCATTTTAGACTGCAATCGAAAGTTTAATTAATTGTTTCTAAAAATGGCAATTTATACGCCATTATATTCGAGATAATGTTTAGAGTGTATAGCTACGTTAAAAACAAAAATTTACATTATATTGTTAAAGAAATGACATAAGAAACAGTTATAATTATAATGGGGCGCAATTGATATTAACAGTGGAGTTTCAAATTTTATGATACGTGGTATGTTTATACATAATTACCTATTATTGATTTTTGAATTGTAAAAATTTAATGTAAACGGAAAAATTTCGTGGTAATGAATATGACACTTTCTAATGGTTTCACTACAGATGCACAGTTTAACACTAGAACTACCGACGTTTAATGCACCCTTACTTTTAAATTTAACCAGAAATAGAAAACAGAATAAACATAGGATAAAACGTAAACTAACATATAAAATAATTCGTTATCTTGATAAAAACCAACGTATACATTCGACGTAAGCATTTTAACGGATTTTGTAATTTAAAATAAGAAATTTAAAGCAAGTCCTTTTAACCCGTTTGTGTTAATAAGATAAACTGAAGAAACCTCTCAGCATCAAGTGCAGATATAAATGTTGTACCATCTAAGATATATTTAAAATTGAAACCAATTAGTTGCCCTCTTCTCATGAATTTCTAGCAACCATTAGCGTCTTAGAATTCAAAGACACCCTATACCTACACAGCTGTCGCGATTTTATGGATTCCCTTTGACGATCCCTAACTCGGAACGGGATTATGTATATCTCCGATTTACTTTACTAACTGCGCCAAGCCGATTTTCTACTAAGGCGAATGGTTTTCCTTTCATAATCGACTGGAATGTAAGTACCTAATTACTGATACGACCCAAGAGTCAACAAGCAGTTTTAAATGTACAGACGTCGCGACGTCAAGCTATAACACAAATTCTTTAAGAATTTTAATTCCACCATGCGTATGAAGTTAGCATTCGTTTCTATCCCACAAGAGTACATAGAAAGCAGGTTTTTCTTGAAAATATATTCACTTAAATTTACAGAAGAGTTAAATGACAATTTTCGAAACAAATGTATGTTTTGTATTTTGAGTAACACTGGACTAAATTCTTCTTATTATTATATTATTATTATAGAAAGACAATTCCGCAGTAAAACTTCATTTATATGAACCTGAAGAGGGACAAGATGATTCACGTAGTCAGAGGGTTCACATAATAGGAGTCCATCTGTTTTATATCACTGGATATGATTTTTTGTTCATTAAATAGAAGTTCACGTTCATATAAGAGAATTTCGGGAAATATTCTCCTCTGAACACATAGTAATGTTAAAAGCCATAAACTAGAGAAATTAATTGCCGTACATTTATTATTAATTGCCAGCTAAGCGTGCACTCTACGCACGCTCTGATTGGTCAGTGTTTTTCGTTAATAATTCAAAAACAAAGCCCCATTTGACATTTTTGCAAAGGAAATTGTTGTTCAGAATCGTCTCAGCTACCCTCCCATTTCCCGATATTGCACTAGTTACGAGACACCCTGTACTTTGTAAAAAAGAAGATGTGGTATGCAAGATAGGTTTTGTTTTATTAAGTTACTAAAAACTGCCGGTAATACAAACAAGACGACAAGACGAAGGCGGATCTTCGATTATTCACTCTCCATCGTTTTATTCGCGAGAGACGTTTCCGGAAACGATTTCTCGGGTCCGAAACTGCCCCGTGTGGTTATCAATAAAGAAAACTCGAATTTCCCGTAGAAACACTAAAAGGCAGCGAGCTGAATACTTTAAACTCTACTTTACGATGTTCTGCAGTCGCATCACGATTTTCGCGTCAGTTTCCTCCCCGAGTAACAGCTTTCGTATAGAACAGAGTAGCTCTGTAGCGAAGCTTTACAGTTTTCGAGTTCCGCCGGAGACATTAATCTCCCATATGAGTTACGACGCGTGTGCGTGCCCGTACCCAAACCCACACCCGCCGCTGTATAATCGCGTCCGCACCGTTGATACGTATTTATACAATAGTATATATTTATACGCGTGACGTAAGAGTTTAGCAACCGTTTTCATGAATATCGAGCCACGAAACCATTAAACGGCACGTGCGTCGAGTGAAGAAGAAAAGGGGCAATGAAGGAATGAAAGAGCAAGAAAGAGAGAGATGGAAGAAGAAATTAATCGAGTCTTTAGGGTTGGGGGAAATAAAAACGAGCCCCCGTGTGTCAACGCCGCTCCTCTTCTCTCCATCGACACGTAAGTCGGTTCGTTTTACAGGGTGTCGTAATTTACGGTTTACGACCAGTCAAGACGACCTTCCTGTCCCACGCCTGAGACGGTTTATCGAATTTAATTAAGTCACGACGTTTCCAAATTCCCTTGATTCCAGCTGGAAGCATGGAAGTTACCACGAAGAACCTACGTCTTCGTGCTTGAGGTGTTTCAGGAGAAGAGAGCGGTGAAACACGCGCGAGTTACACCGAAACTTGCAGGAGTGCGTGCCGTTTCTTACATTTAGTTTCTCGGCAAACAGGCAGACACGGGAGGATGTTTGTTTCTTCAGATGTTTGACACGCTGTTAGTTGTTAGTTTGAATGAGGAGTAAATTGGTAATAAATTGTTACGATTGCGAACGATAGAATTTTCAATAATGTTGGTCGTTGATCCTTGGTAGGACAAATCAGTAGAATCTCCATAATTCGAACATTGGTTATCTGTTTATTCTTCTTATGGAGACCAAAATTCACGGTACAAATGAAATCAAAGAGATAGTACGGTTCAATATAAAACGAAAATCAAGAGTAACAGAATTGCGTTGGTTTCAACCTAAAAAACCTTCGTTCCGTGAATCACTGTAGCTCATACAGATCAAATTCGTAGTTCATATCTCTACCTTGAAAGAAAACCGACACAACTTAAAAATTTCTTATCACTTGAATAATCATATAGTAAACTTGATGTATTTTTATGTACATAGGTGAGTGTTATGTGAAAATAAATTACATCACTGGCTGTTAAACGACAGTTATTTCAGTTTTGAATTATAAAAACCTGTTTTGCTTAAGATTTGGTACTAGATTTAAAATGAAAAACATAGTTAACCTTAAATATAACTATACTTTAAACTGAAAAGAGATTATTTATGTCATTTTTTGAAAATCTATGTTTGGGAGACGTTTCCATTAAACTGATACTTTTTGAGTTGTCCCGAGTTTTTGTCCCAAGGTAGCGATAGTAACCCCTTGTGCTCCAGGTGGGATACGACTAACCCCATATTACTTCAACTGCTATGTTTCAGAAAACATCACTGTGCGTTACATGGCGTAGCAAAAATTATAATATACCTAAATTAATGTATAGAAAACTTAATAATATTAGATTTAATAATTATAACAGAATTAATAATAAGAAGAATTAATAAAAATAATATTAGATTTAACATTCGCCACACGATTCAGCAAATTAAACTGTTAACAAGTAAAACTCGTCTGAAATCGTTCGAAATAATAAATATCGTGTGCATAGGGTAGAAAGTAAAATGTGTTTTTATTTGAAAATATGGCAACCAATAAAAGAACGCACATAACGTTCAATAAAATTAAGGAAGCTCCGAATCGATCGATCAAACTAATTCAGCTGTCAGGGGGTGAATTTTTTCCCATAAATCGTATTATTTCCACTTGAATAGCCTACTGTGCCGATCGCACTTGTTTCCAAGATGTACCGATTTTCCTTTATGGTCCGATAAAAAAGTTCGATGATGAAACCCATCGAACCTCGTCCTTTCTTTTACAACCTTCTGGCCTTCTGTTTTTTACAGCTTTCACGGCACGCAGGATCACGACTCGGCTTTGTATCATTTTCATGCTGAAAGGGGGAATAATTTTTTGCTATAGAGGAATGATTTGCGTCTATATAAAGAGACGGGGTGTTATTTACTAAAACTGTTTATTTAAAGTGGAAATGTCATAAATATATCTCACTTCGAAATTGCTTCAAAATTTAACCGAGCGTAAACAATAACGATACATATTATGCAAATCATGTATGATTTGAAGCATTAATAAATAAACAAATAACAATAACGATATACATGCACTAATGGATTTTTATAAGGACTAACCGTACTAAAACGGAGATAATTGTATTTAATACCGTAAAAAGAAAGCATTTGCTGGGAGTACGTTTTCAATTATAATCTTAACACGCTATATTTCATTTTGCTAATGGTTCGCAGAAGAATTAAACATGATTTACAAAAAAAAAAGCAATGGAGATAAGGAAGGTAAGTATTTATTTTTTTGCAAATTTTATATTGCTGGAGAGATTTATTTACGTTGTATTAATATAATACTGTGTAAAAAATGATGTATTCTACAGTCACACGATTTGACTGATGTTCTGCCGATGTCCCAACTTTTAAATTTGACTTCCATAATACATCGATTTCAAGAGGTACAGAATCACGAAAATCTTCGAGCGGAGATATGTTCGAAGTTTGAAAATATATAAACTAAACAATTTAGTGATTATTCTTATAAAACAGCATGTATTTTCAATGGAGGGAATATCAGATGACTAAGCTGCAAATCTGTATGCAAATACATATTTTTTTCATATTACGCTTTAACTGGCCAACTTTACATATTTTATAAATTTTTAACAATTTATGTCTTTTCCATTTCATATGGTATGGTTTACATACTTTCTGTACAGTTTGTTGTGTTATAAATGTATAAAAGTCCGCAATATAGATAATACATATTTGATTGAGCAGCTCTATATGACATTCATATTTAAACATACAAGTTTTAAAATAAATAGTACTAGCTTTATCTAATACATATCCCAACTACATATGTATTATTTTAATTATATATGTGCATAACTAAATTTTAAGTGAATCTTGATAACTTATTGCAAAGAGTTCATAATTTGCAAATAAGATATCTCAGAAACATACATGGTGAGCCAAAGATTCTAATATAAAAAATTTATTTATGGCAGATGTAATAGAGGTATAATATAAATTAATAAATTTAATGATTAATATTACGAAATGAAACATTGCATTTAGGTTTGAAAATTAAGGAATTAATGAGTTTTTGTTAAACGTTTTGTTACAAAAATCATTCAAATTAGTGCAATTTAAAAACTAGATCTTTCTGTTCGACTGTGATTGAATTCATTTCTGTATTTTAACAAACTATCGACAAATTCGAGGTGCAAGAATGGTACTGGGCCTTCACATTTTCCAGTAACCGCAGCCCAACTCTGTAGAAGCGTAACTGTTCACGTTTTTACGAACAAGTGATTTCAAATATCGACACATTGCTTGTATCGACGCGACGTGTCGTTTGGAAACAAAACGTGGTCATTTAAAAAAAAAAGAGAGAAAAAGGTAAAAAAAGAAAAGCAACCAACAGACAAATGAAAAAACAAAAAAGGGCGCAATCGTTTTATTGAATTTTTTTATAGAAAATTGTTACACATTCGCAAACAAATCCATTTCATTTGAAACCAGTTTGTCATTAAATAGATTAAAGTAATTTAACGCTATTTAAATCCAGCATGAATTTTTATAAACATTACAAACTCAACAAATTCAAAATTTAAACAAATTTAGACGCTTTTTATTATCGTAGGTGAGTATATAAATAACTACGCAGTAGTCTTACAGTTTTAACACACTTACATACACTAGGTAGAAAAGTCTGCGTACACTTTTTAAAACGCAATTCCCCCTTTTGAAATTGGACCAAATGACTTGAATCTTTTTGAGAAGCTAGAAGAATTAGTTTACTAAATGACAAAAAAAAAAATTGTGAAAAAGTCCCAGTCGGTTGAAATTATGAAGGATACAGTGAGGATCTCTTTTTTAAACTTTTTTATCCCAGCCAATAATGAAAATTGAAAACATACTTTTCGTAGATTTCAGTAAGTTGTATGTATACACAATGTTTCATCGAAATCGGTTAACGCATCTAGAA
The DNA here is from genome assembly GCA_943735885.1 of Stelis phaeoptera. Lineage (NCBI taxonomy): Eukaryota > Metazoa > Arthropoda > Insecta > Hymenoptera > Megachilidae > Stelis > Stelis phaeoptera. Next base: position 1,937,170 of record OX030939.1, on the reverse strand, counting down.
ACTACAAGCAATTGAAATTTACGAAAATCGCAGTTTTTCACCAAAGATCATGACTAATCACATTCGTTAATCACGACTGTAAAATCAATGAAAATTTTATGCATTTCTTTTTTAATTCTGTAATTTTTCTCGAAAATGATGATTTATGACTTCTAAAAAATATCATGAAAGAATTTATCATTCTCGGTTAAGAACGTCTATTTTTAATACCTTCGACCCAACACTCCTAACGGTAATAAATATTCCGTTACATATGAATTGTGATAACTTAAAAATAGAACAACCTCCTGTGCTGTATTATCTAAACAGTTTTTTTTTATGTTAAATGTAATTTTTGCAGCCGAAAAGATATGGAACCCATAAATATGCAAATGACTATCAGTTGATTAAATTATGTTTAAATTAATGTAGTTTAGTATCAGTTTAATATCAGAAAATTGGTTGTTGTAATATTCGAAAATTTAGATTTCCAAATACTTGTTTCCTTAATTCATAGACATTTTACTGTACCTGCAGTTCAGGTATTGGACTGTGGTTTCTCAAATTATAGTCGATAGAAATCGACATCTCGCCGCAAGAAATCATAGCTACTGACCAAAATCGCCCCAAATAACTTTCTTGTGCTTAACCTTTGACTGACCCAGATCTGCGAAACGCGTATAATGGTGTTCCGATTAAAACTTAACCATTCATATTTCTAGATTCTGAACGTAAGACCTTCGTACATTAAAAACATAATATCTGAAGAAATAACATAAAATTTAGAAAATGGGAATCGAAACAAATTTAAAACTAAATTTAAATTTTAAATTATAGTTCTGATTAACGAAGATTTAACTCTGTCATCCGAGGATTAATTAAAGATGCGCCGTTTGCTAAATAACACGGAATCACAAAAAAAATTTATTACGAACAACTGTTCTGCAAAAATCATCCTCGGTACAAGCAATCTTTATTCAAACTCCAAAGGGTACAAGCCCAAATTTACGACACCAGATAGGTATTATCAACACCAGTTGATTCGCGAATGAACACAGTCCTGATATAATCGGTTGCAGATAAAGCCAACATCCAAGCAGTAAACGATTCCTCCAGGCCTGATGCAGGGTTGCGTTGCTTTGCGTGCTGTGATTTATCGATTAACGACGATCTTGGACATCGACCAGAGTCGTACGATTTGCGAACGTCTCACCAGAAAAAGAAGCACAACGCTCGTAATTACGTCGTTCCGAGCGCCGTGCAATTATCGAGAGGCTCGGTGCTCGTTATCGAGGGCTCGAAGAACGGAGAAATCACTTTGTTGGTTGCTGCGAAGAAAAAATTGCGGCTAATAATTACGGGGTCGGGCCATGGAAAAACGACAAAGATAACGTAAGAGATGTTGAGATTCGCGATGCTTGATTTTTTAAAGGCGTAGCGGATTGTGATTCACCTCGAACACATTTCAGCGACTGGTTTTCTTTTGCGGGTAAAAATATTGTGATCTTATTGCCATATGTTCTAAGGGAGACTTCTTCAGAAATTAAATGATTTCATGACGATTTCACGGGTATAATGCGCGTTAGTTACGCTGCTTTCTTTATGTTGGGTATATGGACTTCGTTTCTTTAATAACTTTCATTTTGAAGCAGCTTGACTGGTATGAGAAAAGAAGAATTTGAAATACATAAATCTTTCTGATGCAGTAAAATGAATAGAATTATTTGATTTTAAATAATAATTAATCTAATGGATCAAATTAAATTTTAACCCTCTCAGAGTAAGTTATTTAAAAATGATTAGTACAATTTTCTTGTGTATTGGTTCTAAATACACATTGAGAGAAATAAATAGGAAAGAAGACATTTTGATATTTCTTCTAAAAAAGAAAAAAAATCAAATAAAGAAAATCATTATATTTATTGCGAAAAGTAGTATCATCGACGATTTCACATAACAAGTTTTGAAACGTAACTTCATATAGGGTGTTTCTAAAATCGTGGTACAACCGGCTGGAGGTTCCTTCTATAAAACTGATTGTGAGTCAATAATATACAGTAAGGTTTTTTATATCAGGCTTTATTTCCGTGAAAATTAAGTTTGAAAATTCATTAAGTACGCGCACACGTAGACAAAATCTGCTTCGTTCGCCCGATCTGGTTCATAACCGTCACCGTCACTTATGCAACAGCGACTGTATTATACTTAATTTATGCCAAAAATAGTAAAAATCGTGAACAATTAAAAGGTAATATTGTTCCGGCGCCCGAAGAAATAAAAAGATCAAACAGGTTACATGACACTTTAAACATTTGTAAATTACTAACATAAATCAGTTATCGAGCCTCAAGACTTTCTATTCGTTAGAATATCCTACTTGAAACTGTTTACAAAAGTAAGCAGCGTCGTTAGTTACGAGTGCACGCATAATTAACGAGTTTTCCAACTTAATTTTCTCGAAAATGAAGTCCAATATGAGAAAACGTTATTCCATGTTTTCGACTCACGAATTTTACCCCCTGACAGTTATACCACGATTTCGGAAACACCCTGTATATATGGTGTTCTAAAGAAGTTATATACCTTGAGAACGGCAAATTTTTCGTAACATATTAAACAAAACAACTTATTATCAAAATTAGATAGTCGCTAATGGGTAATAGTACAAAGTAAGCTGTAAATCGATGGACCTATTATTTGTTCTAACGAAAAGCGAACAACTACAAAAAAAAAATGTTTCCAATACAGTATTTGATATGTAACAACCAAATTTGAAACAATTCCGATACTAAATCGAAATTTAATTCAATTACAAATGATATCGGATAAAACTGTTAAACGCTCGTAGCGAAATTAATGGTTCGCTGTAGGAGCTATTTGTCCGTATAAATTCTGTGTATACAAGTCAGAAGTAATTACGTTTAATAGCGTGTAGTGAAAAATAAATTGAATGAGAATTGATAGAACGGATTGCTTGTCAATTCTGTGTCACATTTAACTAAATCGACTTGAATGCTATCGCGTCTGCGTGATAACACCGGAAAATAATAATAATTTTGATCATTTCATTGTCCCTTTACCTATTTACGTCGTATGATCAATTATTTTCAAAATTGCGATAAAATATTTTTATTCGTTATTGTAGATCATAATTAACTATCAGGAAAACTATTTTTTACAGCGAACATCTGTTGTTTATGCTAATAATGATGACTTTATATAAATACACTCAAATATTAATGGACTTGCGTTAGATATGCAATTATAAATATAAGCTTTTTATTAATGATCGGAATATATTTAGCTGTTGGAATGTTACAGATTAAATAATGTTACAGGTTTGCCATTAATAATGCAATGGATATTGAAATGATTGTTAATACATATCAAATTCTACTTTATACAGTAGAATAAATAATACAATACATCACATTGTGGGTTGTTTGTGTCAACGACAAGTATTGTTGAAATATAACTAAATTTATATTTAATTAGATAGCAACCATGAAATAACAATTTATTGTAAATTTTTCATATTTATTACACATTATTTAATCTCCAAATTTTTTATATTTTATAATTATATGTATAATTATAGTCACATTTTCAAATAAAAATAATTTATACCTGAACATACTGGGACGCAATCAGTGTTATATGTTGGCCTGTGAAATTCACAGTGTGTATATTACATTAATATAACAGTTGATTATGTAAAAAATAAAGCAATAATGTGTTATAAATCGTAGTAATCACTACTTTTACTAATTATGTCATAATTAAAGATTGACTGAAGTACACTTTAAAGAAGTTTACATATTTTGTCTACTAAAACAATCTCATGCTTTCCTTCTTTTCATGTGTACTACCATCCCAAAAGAAGTTTTCCAGATAACAATAATGAACTCCTAACTTCGTACCAAACAACCCAAGTTTAATTTTTCTCCGTTCCTTCTTAATTCTCGAATAACGAATCATTGTTCTCATTTACCTCACGAACCCAAGCAGATACTGTTCGAGTTATCCTCTCATCAAAGATTCAGTAACCTGTTAAACGAATATCCAGCACGGTCCATTTTCACCTTTCACCGCTCGCTACAGTTTCGATGTTTGTTTCTGTTTCTTGCAGACACCGAGTATGTGCCCGGTACCGTGAAAGCCGTGTACAGAATAGTATTTGGTGTCTACTCTTGCAGGTTTTAACGGTTAGGTCCAGTATGCCAGACGCGTGCCAACTTCATCCCCTCGCCCTCTTTCCGTCTGTCTACGGAGCAGATTCTGCCCCACGTGTTTGTCTTTCACTCTTGAGAAGAAAAAGTTGAGAAAACAGGCAACGACTATTTTTCCTCTGCAACTCCATTTCACTCGCCTTTTCCACCTTGTACGCATCAGATATCTTACCTACTTAAGCAGCCACTCTTCTTTACCTGGTTACTAATGTCTTATCTCAATTTGCACTGTTCAACCAACCATTTCGTCGCTTTCCTTTAATTCTTTTATGTGCGACACCGCTAAGCGTAAAATTCTTACGAGGTTGATGCGTTCGTTGTGGAAGCTTTTCATGGTGGAGTTTCTTATTTGACAATATCAAGTCAATGTATCTACCTTAAGGGAAAAGTTTTGACTTTTAAAAGCGTTGACACGAATGAACGTTTATTATGCCGTGCACGCTACGGTTTTATATATGTATGTGTATGTAAATTTAATTAGGTAATTAAATTCAAATTTTTATGAATTCTTGCAATATAGAATTTACTTATAGTAGTATAACTACTTAGCACTTACACTGCTGAAGGGTAATTATGCAGATGATTGACAACCTCGCCGATTTTGATGACCTTGAAATATGTTGTCAAGGTCACTATTCTGAACAACTTTTCCCTATACATGTTATCGCCTCTCGGCCTTCGTTTTCCAGATATTTGCAAAAATAATTTTATTGCCGTCATTCACTGGCATGTCGGTTCAAAGCCACAATTTCAGACATTTTTTTTTCCTGCAATAAAAAACAAGAATATGGAACTTCGTTCCATGAGCCCTGCGGAGGAAAAATAAAACATCCCCCACGAGTTGAACAGTAAAATATTAAATTATTAAATTTACGCGGATCCGTATCACTTGACCGACAAAGACTTACTCGACGGTATTCACACCGACGCTATTTCACTGACATTTGTTTTCATCGACGGTATAATTTAAACAAATGTCAGTGCAATAACGTCGGTGTGAATACTGTCGAGTAAGTCTTTGTCGGTCAAGTGATACGGATCCAATTTACGCGCTTAAATACATAGTGTAATTTATTTTGACGTACATATATCTCGGAAACTAAGGCCGAGCGGCGGTAACGTGTATAGGGAACAGTTGTTCAGAATAGCGACCTTGACAACATATTTAAAGGACATCAATCATTTGCATAATTACCATCAAAGCAGTCATCTTTTTAAATCTGTTACGTATTTCAATTTTCTATAGAATTCTTTTTTATGAAAAAAACGTTGATATCCATCAGAAAAATTTCATGCATTATTAATGAAACGTTGATAATAATACACGCAACCCGCCCTCAAGTATAATACAGGAAGGAAAAATCTAACAATATACCCTGAAGCAAACAAAGTACTCTGAAATTGCGATTTCGATACGTTTGAAGAGCACGATCTATCTAGGGATCAAATTTGCGTAGGACAAATAGCGCATGTATCAAATACATAACGGCTATGGAAACGACCGAGTGCTCCAACTGCATCGTCGAAATACACGATGGCCCTCGAACGATTCTCACAGTAAGGAAATCTCTCTTCCGCTTTTACCCGTGCCTCGAAGGAAGTCGAATCTCTGGTTCCTGCAGGATTTCCGACACAAACGTCCCTTTGCTACGAGGGAAATCGAGAATATATCCCAGAGGTCAGATCTTGCAATGAAAAATTGCATACTCCGTTGCCATGAAATTGTCGACAGAGACAAATTTCTTCCTTATTCGTTATAATGTTTATGACCTTCAATTTTTTAATACAATTCAGCGATATTTTTCATTCTTTACACGCATTTCTACAGCACCGAAATAAGTTTGCAATTAACACATTGACTGTCACAGTGAAAATGGACGTCGTAGTTAGATACGTTAAAACTGTAATTATTATCGAAGATGCGATCAATTAATTTTCATCAAATTTAACGTTGCAATTCGATAGCCAACATTATTAGTTTAATATCAACGCTACCCGCGGTTTATTTCAAAGTTTCTTTTGATAATTATTTGATTGTAAAAAATTACAATATAAATGTTAGTACACCACCTGATAATAATTTTTTTTTTTTGTATTTATATTGTAATCATATGAGTGTCGATACTTTTACAGTCACACTTTTCGTGAAATCTTTGGTTCTGGCAATGTTAAATTTCTTTTTATACCTAAAAAAGGATTATTGAGGAAATTAACTTGAGGATTTGAAACTACGTAGATTGCAAAATTATTACAATTTTTATGTTATAATTGGTATTTTATAGATCAAATAAAAATAATGTTATTAAACGATAAAATCATAAATAAATATTAAATAAAAATACAAGAATAGAATCAGCTAACGATAAAAATTTAACATTGGTTGCTAGAAAAGGGCTGAGATTTTCAAACTCAATCTCATAGAATTCTTCAAGTGTCTGAAAGATACAAAAGTGAGCAAGGAAACGAGATTTTTAAATTACACGTATTATACAGACTACAAATGAAATAACACAATACGGTTATTATACAAAAGCTTTGATCTATTAATTACGTATTTAAAACATATTTTTAATTGACACATTCAGGATTTTATACTTTTTTTTTTTTAATTATGGTGATGCGAAGATGCACTGAGGAAATAGTTTTAGCATTCTAACAAAATTGTTATTTTTCTATATAACAAAAAACATCTTTGCAAAAGAAAAACGACTACCAATTAGTAAATATTTTTAAAATCAACTACATAAATGATATAATAGTTTCAGGGGTAGAAAGATGAACTTGTTGATAATAAATAGAAAGGAATTCTCGTACGAGTGAAGCAATCTCAATTAGGTTTCTTCCCTTATTATGGTTGGTGAAATTTGGAGCTACCCTTCTTGAAGTGAGTGTTATTGGTCCCTTCTTCAATAGAGGAAGGGTCTCCTTATCAGGGTGATGATGATCAACACCTAAACCGTTACCCAGACCGTAAGACCCATAAATTTCGACAACCCTTTCTTAATAATACAGAAAGGAGAAATTATTAACGTCCTATAACCATTAGAATTGTTTTTCTACAAATCTTCATTTTATTAAAAGACAAAATATTTTTCTCAGTAACCAAAAGAAGAAGCTTTGTTCTGAAATTACGCAGCAAGCGTTTCAACAGAAAGATCTTGTTTAAACTTTGATTTTCATTAAATTCTACTTTGTAGAATTATATTTATCTGACTCGGATATTTACTTTTGATGATGTGCATGATCCAACAGAAGATTAACGAACAAGCTTCAATGAAATTAAACGTACAAAATTAAATAATCTGTTAAATTACGCTCTAGTATTCTGCTGGTGTACTGAATTCAAAGAACACATTTTCGCGTTTATTAAACATTAATAAAGACGTTTGTATCTTTTAAATGTCGGAAAATTCTATTTCAATTTCAACACTGTACTCGCTCTGCAATATATAATACAAATTTGAAACATGAATATTCAAAAATACAGTGGCAATTATCTGATAGACAGAATTTAATAAGGTATAAAAATAAATAACGCAATAAGTACGATTTTATGAAAGCAATATTCAAATATTTAATAACGAATATAATGAGACATAGATACATTAAATAGTATTTCAATAGTATTTTTAATAGTATTTAAATAGAAAATCGACACAACTAATTTTAAAATTCCTTTTAAAAATTTCATTACATTTTAAATCAAACATCACTGACTTTCGAAAAAATAGTATCAGTAATCTCTTATATCCTATTTAAAGATAAGTATACATATATGAAGCCAATTATGATATGTGTTTTTTCTTTCTAACTCTAATATCAAGCCTTAAGTGGAATAAGGTTTTGTAATTAAAACATAAAGTAATATATGATAGTCTTCCACATGAAAGTATACCACTGTAACCGTGTTGGTTACAAACGTACATTTATAAATTTTATACGTGACTGTACACGAGCAACGGCTATCCTTGCCACCATATCGTGAGAATCGACGGTCCTATGTCACGAAGAAAGGAATTTAGGATATTTGACCCAGTAGTTGAATATGCATGCGCATCGATTTCCACCCGATACAGATCTAAGAAGACCGATGCGAGATCGATAACGACTACTTTACGTCTGGAAGCGATCCAGCTAACACACGTTTCAAAATTCCGTTCAGCGAAAACCGGTGTGTAATCGAAAGGTCAAACCGACCTGGTAACTTAGTCAAACCGTCTATCGTATCTTCGTTACCTACGCACCTCAAAACCAAGGAGTCACGTGCATAAACGGCGCCGTGGTACAACTAAAACGTGATTCCACTCTGCAAAATTTGCAAATTTGCAAGATTCCAAATTTGCAAAATTTGAGCATCGTAGCGAGGTAAATTTGGAATAGGTCTTAGAGTCAGGATATCCAATTTTCGCAGAATGTAATAAAACCGTAAGTTAGGTGTTGGTTGTGAATCATTGCCAATTGTACTCGTGACTCAACTCCCAGGCTCGTACAGGCAATAGAAGTATCGCTCGGCCTCGATATTGTCCTCAACAAGATCAAATCAGATCGTCAGAATTTCGAACGTCCTCGCCAGGTTACTGAACGTATACCTTGAAATCGATCCAATTCTCACTGCATTGTACCCACATATTTATTTCCTGAAAGTCGTTGCGATCTCTCTCTGAACTCGTTTAACTTTAATTCTAATCCACTTTAGAGACGCGTTGTTGAGCATTACTTGAAAGTATACTGTGAGTGCTTTCGTATCCGATTACTTATTCGTCCCTGCTGAAAGGACGTCCGGGATCAGAAGGTAAGACCACAGACTCCTGGGGAAAACGACAGAAATAGTATCAACACGGTTCATCTTTAAAGATCTCTTTTTCATGCCAGGACCACCCTACAACGCGTCTTATCACCGCTTCAACCAGCTCCCTTGGCGCATTCTGAAACATGCATCGCATTTATTTCTGACAAAGCAGTGCCCACCTGAGATCACGTTACATTCTTTCCAAGGAATAAACAATGCACCGTGAATGTTGACTTTCTTTAAACATATATTATGGATCGGAAAGCACTTACATAATACAGGGTGGTCTATAAATGAGTTCAGAGTTCAGATTTATTGTCTTTGGCATTGTCGTGTTAATTATAAAGGGATTATCTGTGTATTTTTTTTTCACGGTTTTGATGCAAAAGATGTATGTGAATGTTTACAACAAAAGCTATTTTTTGTTATGGAATATAACTAGGCAATATAAATAGAAAATTATGGAGAGTGTATCTGCAAAATAGTGTGAATTATTAAATAAAGAAGTCGTAACTATCAAAAATCATATATTGAATAATATTCTCGAGATCCAATAAGTTCAATAACAACACAATTACAGAATTATGTTAAATAATTTCCAAATAGTAACAATTATACAGGGCATAAATGATGAAAATGTAATTATCTAAGAATGAGATTTTTGCAGATACAATCTTATAAATTAATACGGCGGAAAGTTAGTTTAGTCCTTGGAAATTTAATTGTCACGTATCGTTTCACTGAATCAGAATGAACATTTTATGTATGACTGTTTTTTTAAAACAATATTTCGACGACGATTGCACGTTATAACCTAAACTTAACTGTATCCCAGAACCAGAGTCTATAATCTTGTTAGATTCATCGTGGATATAGAAGAAAATATTTAGCAAGAAATTGAGGCAATCTTAAAACGTTTATATTTAGATGATTTCATCTTTAAACAATAATTTTCCATAGACTGTCCAACGTTGCACGATAAGTATTTCACGTTATAATATTGTTTTTTAAACTCATTTATGAACCATCCTGTACACAAATAGGGGAAAATAATAATCGATAAATTTGAAGTAGGAAAAAAATATATTTTGTGTCAATTCTATTTGTATTGTAGATTTATGTCATAATTAAGTTTCTTAAATGGGAACATCTGAAAATCTCCGTTATTCTATACAATAATTAGACTACAGACTTTTATGCATTCATAATATATCAGATTACACAAAAAATATATAAAACATACAATACAAATCAAAGGTTTTTTGAATGACCTAGAAAGAGAAAATAATTTATAAAATTATATATTTTCATAAAGTTTTAAGGAATTTTTCATAAAAGTATCAATAACGGACGTATTTAGGTGTATAGGTAAACAAATCCATGTTTATATCATAAATTAAATAAAAGCTCAATTTCATAACTCATGATCATGTAAAGTGTAAAGTATAATATTTCAATAGTCTACTTAGAACATTTAATATTCATGTTTTTATTGTGGATCATAATTTAATTCTTAATGATATTAAAAATCACGTGCTATTATTCTTTTTGTATTTATTACTATACTATAAATGTAAAAGAATCTGAAAAAGATATTAATTTATCTGAACGAAGAGAAATTGATTTTTGGAACGCTATTGTGTTTCTATTTGCAAAAATTGTACAAATTAAATCCATTGCACCATTCATATATCTCTATATCCGTTGAATAACTGGGAAAATAAAAGAACTGTAATTTTCATAAATATCTATTCAAACGTTTGGACCAAACAATTTAATGTAATTGTCGTTGTTGAAATATACAACGGCAACCACAACAAGCGACAAAGACATTAATAGTTTAGTTCCAACGCAGCATTTAGTTCCAACAAAAGAACGAATTATTACACACTATGCGAATTCGTTAATAATGCACACCAGTAATAACGTCACGTTTCATACTAATATATATATTACCATACATTGCGTATAAAATTCAATTTCATTTTCCATCGTTCATCCTTTCGTCTGTTTAATGAAACGAACGGCTACACGTTCCGTATTTCACCGACAAACCTTTGGATGTCACGATAAAAACACGGTTGCCATGAAATTCCGAAATCACACTGCAATAAACTAGCAACTACTTCCGGCTGCATATTCTTTCCTGCTGCTTCAAAAGGGGTACTCTGCGACGCACAAAATAGTAATCCTGTTTCACCTGCTCTGAAATTGCCTTTCGTCGCGAAAATAGGATAGCGGACGGAATGTCCTTTTGTAACATCAGTATAATTTTATTTGGCGCAGTTTCGCGTACGAAAGTATAACAATGATAATATAAAGGACTACGCGTTGATTCGGTGTGTTCAATTTTGTCAAAGATAAATAGAAAAAACTTCAAAGGATCATGGCGACTAGTAAAATTGATTGTTTCTCTTGTAAATTGACTATACGCGAAATATTTACAAGATATCCAACCTTCATTTTTCACTGATCAATTGAAGTTAGAAAACAAAATAACACACTGTAGTAGTAAACGTGGATGCAACATTTTTCTTAAGAAAAATAAAATAAAATAAAACTAAATTAAATTATTTTTTACTTGAAATCTTAAAGTGTTTTGGACATATACATATGCATGGCTTTTGTATATATTAATATATAAGTAAGGGCGTATATATACGACTTTAGTCAAAGGGTTAATTTATGATTCGCTTTAAATATAATTAATTTGGTTCATATTAATATTTTTGGCTTATTAGTTTATGTTCAGAAAGGAACACAACTTTATTGATTTATATACATAAATACATTGGAAATTAAACGAATAATCGCCACCAAAAATTGATGAGAAAGCTAAAAATTGAGATTCAGCAATTCCCTCGACGAGTAATTGAACCACTGAAAAGTTTCTATCACAAAAACAAACATTCATAGCGTGTTCGTTTAAAAATTTTCTGTGAAAGTTACATCTATGCCTTACGCGTTTCATCAAAGGGACGATAATCAACGAGGTGAGACTGAAGAAGGCTACGAAGAGGATGGAAGGATCGTTAATTAAGTAACTCGAGTTTCGAAGCTGAGTTGGCATCGAAGTACCATCTCGGAGGTGAAACCCTTGATGAAACGAAGGCTACTTTCAGAAGTGTCGAATGGTTCTCAATTTTCTAGAATGTGGTCTTCAAAAGAAACGTTCTTGACGATCGATGAGAAATTGACTTGTCTGCGTTGACATGCTAGGACTAAGTGAGTGATAAAAAGCGTTCTTTCAGTAATGATTACGAATTTCGTAAAAATTTCATTACTCTATAGATATTTGTATATGTATAAAAAGGTAACAAATAAAGAAAGAAAATAATTGAATAGAATATACCAGGCCAAACAAACTGAATAAAATAAAATTTGTATTGAAATAGTATAGCGTGAAGAACTTCTGATTGAATATTGCTGAATATAAGTCACGCAATATGACAGTTTGAAATAACTCTTAATTCTTTACTATATTGGACCATCTGTGGTACAAATTAAATTTTCATTTATTTTTAACCGACTTCGAAAAAGAAGGAGGTTACTCAATTCGACATGTATATTTATTTTTATTTTTTTTTTATTTTTTATTTTTTATGTATGTTCCCCGATTACGCCGAGATGAATGGACCAATCGGAACGAAACCTTTTGCATCTTGTCGGGTATAACTCCCAGTTGGTCTAGTAAAAAAAACATTTTCCATTTTGTCATTCTTTACCCGTTGTTTACTGCAAAAACACAGTTTCGTACATGCTAGGTTTGATCACCGATTGCGCCCAGATGGATGGACCAATCCGAACAAAACCTTTTTCATCTTGTAGGCTATGACCCCCACTAGAAACAGGATAAACCCCTTTTTTATTTTATTATTGCTTACCCTGTTTTATCATGTTTTATTGTAAATTTCTGCAAATCAAAGAGTACCGTTTCGTCCGCGTCATGTATGTCCGCCGATTGCTCCGTTATGGATTGACCAATAGGAACGAAACCTTTTGCATCCTGTAGAGTATGATTTCCAGCTGATTCCCCAACAAACACATTATGCATTTTTTCGCTTTTTCCACGTTTGTTGCAAAAAACGTACTATTTCACACCTATATTCGGCCTGATATCGATGAAGCTTAGTATTACATTTTGCGGCCGGAGATGTTTCCGCGATGATCCTATTTGCAACATTCCCTTCACTTCCCTGACCTTCCCTTCCCATCCCTTTGTTGAACTCTTCAAGGAATGCTCCGATCGCCACTAAAAAATGTGAAATAAAAAAATTTTTGGAAAAAAAATACAACCGACTTCGGAATGCACTAAAAAGGACGAAAAAATTTTTTTTCGATATGTAGAGAAAGGGAGGAGGGTGGAAGCGATTTAGACGAGAGTTTGTTGTATAATAGTCGATGTTTTGTAAGCTTTTGCATTTTTGTAAATATTAAGTATCGACGTCTCGTTCGTGGGGAGAAGAAATACTCGACGAGAATCAATGTCCGGTTAACATATTACCGAATCCTTCGTGTCACATGTATTAATATATACAGAAATATACCGAAATATATTAAAATTCAACTGGTCGATTATATTTCAAGCATTTAATATTTTCGTAGTTTTGAAAAATTTACAGCACAGCAGTTTTATGAATATTCAACTTCCGCCGACAGATGTCACCACGTTACCGAACCGAAAAATATAATCTTCAAGTTTGTATATTACTTTTCTTATCAACTAATGTTATTTAAATCTAAATTAACAGGAAACACTTGACGCATTAAGGATCCCACAGGTCAACGCTAAACATTCAACGGCAGCGAAAATCCTGGCAATAAATATAAAAAACATGCCTACATTTTACGCAGTAGGTAGCTCAGAAGATAGAGGACAGTGCGTACATAATAACGCAATTTGTTGTAACGCGATATCTTAATTAGTTCCTGAGATATAGGGCTTCAAAGTTTGTATAGCGGCCGGCGCGTACGAGGGTAATCCCGAATGGGCCGTAGACTTTTTTCTAGGAAATTCATATACGCATTTCCAGGAATAGTAAAGGGTTAGACGTAAACAATGACCACGTGACCGCTACGCTAGACACTCGCTGTCTGGGTCCAAGCGTGCGGCGGCAGCGAATTTCTACAAAAATTACGTTTGTCTTCACACGACGATATCTCAGGAACGGATAAAGATATCGATGTAAAACAAAAACCGAATTAAAGGGGAAGATTTCTACTTTCTTACGAATCTAACTTTATGCCGAAATTCGAAACAGGACTTTGTTGGCAGGCCTTTGAAATTTTAATAATTTTAATACGCGTTTCTTATGCAGTTTAACATAGTTTCTGACTTTCAGTTGCTTCTAACAATAGAATATTATTATAAATATCTATCACACGCATTATTAACGATTCTTTCGTTTATTCAAAACAAAATTTTGGAAAAAAAAATACAACCGACTTCGGAATGCACCAAAATGCACGAAATAATTTTAATTTATATTTCGAAGACCGCGCAAAATTAAAAATTGTGTAAATAAAAGATGTTGCTAATGTGAAAATATGTAAAAGGATTAAAGAATTTGGACAATTTCCAATGTAGAAAATTGTTAATTTTGCACCATCTCCAAAATATAGATTAAAATTATTTCGTCCTTTTTGGTGCATTCCGAAGTCGGTTGTATTTTTTTCCAAAAATTTTTTTATTCACGTGATACATGCATCATAACTCTATCGCTTGTTTATCCATATTTCATACACTATGGTGTCATCATTTTTAACACGTTAACTGCCACGGTGGTCACCGGCGACCGACGCGATGCCTAACATTCCTTATAATCGAACAATTAATAAAAGAAATGATTAAATGAACCGCGAATAGCGTTAACATTGAGCTAATAATGCTAGATATCAAATTGAAAAGTAAAATTTAAACATGAATCGACCGCATCCTTCATAATTAAGATTTCAGCGTGTCTGACAACATACGACCGTTTCCACTGTGCTAATCAACGTGTTAAACATAACTTGCCGTCTGTAATCAGACAAGGTAACTATCCGTGATTTGTTTTCAACATTGCACCTACAGCATATATTTTAATTGTGTGTTTTTGAAAAATCAAGTAAAAATTGGTATGTGCAAACCGTATGAGAAGTAACTTCCGATAATAAATTTCAAAAATAACTTTGTGCCATTTTTGACGTACCAAACCGCAGTTAAATAATTTATTATACGAAAAACTGACTTATGCACAAGATACGTGTCATCTAGGAAACATAATACGTGCATCGCTTTGTCCCGATTGTGAAGTTATTTTTAGGCTAAGGTTTAGTTGGTAAGAGTGATGTGCCCGTGTGAGGTTGGTAAGAATGTTTTTTGTGGGGTTGACAGGGGTGAACGGAAATGGTGGGAATTGTGCGATGCGTAAAAAGGATTGCATTCCTTCTTGGCGTGTGTTATGATGGATCAAACAGTGACAAGACTTTATTCTGTAAAATGTTATATTCTTATTCGGTTAAATATATAAATAATTTTAGAAAACATAAGTAAAATTCAAGCAAAACCCTCACGCTAATTTCGCTTTCCTATTATAATTCCTGTTATTGAATTTTATTTTAAAATCAAGACAATGATTTCAGATATGTGTTCAAAAATATTGATGTGATAAACAACTGTCCTTTACATGCATATCAGAGTATAAATTGAACATAACACAATACTTTTCATTCGAAACCTGATACATTTTTGAACCATGAAATAAGATGGGTATTTCATTAAAGAAATCAAAATATAAAAATGCAATAGAGTCCACAAAAAGGTACACGTGCCATTGTTCTCTTCGATAATCCGCAATTTCTGAACACAATATCGTTTCATATGATATATATGTAATTAAAAAGTTACTCTATATGATGAAGTGTAGAGATTCGTTCTTTACATTGATATGTAAAATAACATCGTCTAATATATATTGTATAACATACGTCACAGTACCTTAAAAGTGGTTTGTAACTTTTCTGAGTGAACATGTCCACTTATTTTTAGTCTTTACTACTGAATCGCTGACGACAGCGTTATTACAATTCTTCACACAAAATTTTTACTTTTCTTTGTCATAATCATTCAATTTTATGTATTCATTATATTAATATATGCTCCATTTTTTCATTTTTTCATTATATGTAAATAAGAATGTAAGAATCAATTAAAATTTTCACATAGTGATTTGAATAATCGTTTCATTTAACTGATAAAAGAATTTTGTTTGCCTTATAGCAGGAATTTGTACGGAGAATATTGTTCAAACAATATCTAGCAGAAGTGACGTATGCTAAACATTGTCTTTTGCAATCAATATTGAACTGAAATCAATTTTTAAACGCAATATTTCAGAAACTAATTTTAATCGGGTGTATACTTATATTTACACTTGTATGAGTAACTGAGTACCTAAATACCCATTTCTATACTATCTTTTATCAGTTTGTCATGTCCTTGCAAAAATATCACAAAACCGCTCGGGACCAAGATTTCTTGAACGTTTTTACATCAATTTACTTTTTCAAGATAAGAATTTTTTAAAAAGATATCGAATATTAAAATTTTAGTAGGTACTGGAGTACATAAAGGTCAAAGGATATGAATTTTATTAAAAATACTATCAAATTAACACATTCACTGCCACAGTGAAAACGGACATATGTAGTCAGACACGCTGAAATTCTACTTATTAAGAATACAGTCCATTAATGTTCAAATTTAACCATTCAATTCGATAGCTAGAAGCTATCTGCAGTTTATTTCATCCCTTCATCCCTTCTTTTGTTAACACGTTTACTGCCAAGGCCTACGAAGTAATTACACCGGCTACGAGTATATTCGTAGCTGGCAGTTAACGTGTTAAACAAAATTTGTTCCTTGCGAAAACAATTCGTTTACCAAAATATTTTTCCATTGTTGTAATACCTTCAATACTTAAGAAAATACACAACAATTCAACCAGATTCTTAGAAAAAGTGACGAATTTACTTATATTTGCATTTGTTAAATCTTCTGATATCTGGGAGCCAATTAATAGTAAAATTAATCCCTTGCACTACCATTTTCCCGACAGGTGCGTCAGTAAGAGGTAAATATTTATTGCTCCAACGTTAAAACAAATCAAGGAAATTAAAATATTACGTATACTTCACACTTGACAAACATTAACTCTGTGAATTGTAATCAGAATTAAATTTAAAATTCAATTGGAATGAAAATTTGAACGACAGAAGTGCGTAACGAGTGCGACACGTTATTGTAGTGCAAGGGGTTAAAGACATATCACCAAAAAATCCAAAATTCACAAGTTGTTCAAAATTGTAACGCCTGTTCCTATAAAACCGCTGAAATACAGAAAAACTGCGACTTCGACATGCCGTTCGAATCGACAACCTGCGGTTTCTGCTTATTTATCCTCTCGTTGAGTGTCTCTTAGGCTGCTAGTTTATGATTTGGAGGAAATATCATTAGCGTTTAATCGCTAAAGTCAGCGGATGCCGTTCTTCAACCGTTTTGCGGACGAACTACCTAACCAGTGTTCGTCGTTCTATTCGAAAATCCCCACCGAGGGTCTCCCCCGTGAATATGAAATGAGCGAGCGTTCGAACGTGAATTCGAATTATCGAGCTAAGAATTAGCGAGGAATCTATCGAAGCGAGCGATTACTAGCGAACATAATACGAGTAACCTTTGCGAGAATCAGTTCTCTGTTTTGTCGAGTGTTAGCATTCTGCGTGAAATCCATCCCAGAAATTTTCCGATTTTGCCCTCGTCGAGCGTCTTCGTTTGTCGTTCTCGTCCGCGTCGTATTCAAGATTATTCGTTTTGTACATCAAGATTGTACGTTTGTCGTCATTATTTTATTCATCGTCTCGCTGTGTCTTCAATAAACTCTTGTCGTACTTGTTTAATCGAATCTAAGTTAATTAAAGATGCACACGCACACTCAACGCTGAGCAACATCAGCGAAAGAACATTTTCGAGACACGATCGACTTCGCATGCTTCGAAACACAAGTCATATCTAATGTTGAAATTTTGATAAGAAGTTGCAATCTAACTTTTTCAAATTTAGATACATAGGCTTAATATTTTGTACAGTAACGATGAGGAATGGTGAAACGGAAGGAAAAGTGGATAAGATGGGCGAAGAGAAAAACTGATCGAAAACCACGACTTCACGAAAGGAAACGGCGATCGGAGAAACCGGTCCCAAAAACGGTAAAAGGAGAATGGTAAGATAAAGCAACGAAAAAGCTGACGGGAAGCTGGCTACGGTGCGGTAGAAGAAGTTTAATGCTTTCGAAATCGGTAAAAAGTAGTATCACACCTTCTTGTTTGTGAAAGTTGGATACCGCTGATAAACTACTATATGTACGTCCTTTCATAGGCTAAAGTTAAAAGTCTTTTGAACGTCGGCAGATCTTTTTAATCGACTTTGAAAAGGAGAAGAGGTTACTCAATTCGATCAGTATATATTTTTTTATAATTTTTTTTGTATGTCCGCCGATTACGCCGAGATGGATGGACCAATCGGAACGAATCCTTTTGCATCCTGCAGAGTATGACTACCACTTGGTCTAGTAAAAAAAAAAAACATTTCGAATTTTTTGATTGTTTACCAGTTTTATTGCAAGAAACGTGGGATTTCATGTATGTTCGGCCTGACATCGATGAAATCTAGTATTACATTTTGCGGCCGGAGACGTTTCCATGATGATCCTATTTGCAACATTCCCTTCACTTCCCTACCCTTACCTGCACTCATCTTCGCCGATCTTCTCACCCCTCCCTTCTCTTCCCTTCCGTTCCCTTCCCTCATCTGCCCATCACTTCCCTTCCCATCCCTTTGTTGCTAACTACTATTATCACTGCTAGATCCACCGATCGCCACTAAAAAATGTGAAATAAAATAATTTTTGAAAAGAGAAAAAAATACAACCGACTTCGGAAAGCACTAGAAAGAATGAAATAATGCTAATTTATGTTTCGGAGACGGCGCAACATTACAAATTTTCTAAATTGGAGATTGCCAAAATTCTTTAATCTTTTTATATATTTTCACATGTTAATGTACTTTCTCTTTCCGGCCATTTAGTACCACGGCCACCATACCCCGATTAAATCATAATCAGCAACATCTTTAATTTACACAATTTTTAATTTTGCGCCGTCTCCGAAATATAAATTAGAATTATTTCATTTTTTGTAGTGCATTTCGAAGTCGTTTATATATTTTTTTTTTTTATTATTTTATTACTTTTAACATGTATTATCTATTATTTCTATAATATTTTTTTATTGGTATACATACATATTTATAACTCCAAGTGCTTCAAATCAAAGAATATCTCATTATATGAGTGACGAACACACGTAGTGATATCTAAATTGTAGACTATCCCCATAAAAGTTATTTTTTTAATATATTTTCATCCATTATTTAAAAACCAGTGTTTCAGTTTTAGTAAAAATATACGGGCCACGACTGGCCCGGTTCCGCTCTTTGAAAGTTAGAGCTGCAACATTTCACAGCAAAGAACACATTTCAGAACTTTTTGATTATTTCTATGGTACTTTTTCTTAGAAAATATAATTCCATCTCTTATTAAGTTCGATAAATAAAGTAAAATAAGAACTGATAAAAAAAGCAATTTTCAAAATTTTGATCTCTCATAGTCTGAATACCGTCTATTATTGTTCGCAACTGTTTCTTTGAAATTTAATTGATAGTATAATAATCTATCTTTGCTCTGATTAAAGAAAATTTCAAAAAGAATATTAAAAATACCAGTATAACCATCTGCAGGTACTAACCGCTTTTCTTGTTACTACAAGTGAAAAATACGTTTCAGAGTAAAAAATCGAAATAAAAATCTCCCATTTTGCAACCGTGAAAGTAACCAAACTCATTTCACTTTAACTCGATAAGTTAAACGCATCGACCGGCGAGGTGCACAATGAAAATACATCGAGTGACAAAGTTAAGTTCAACAGTCCGCAAAGTGAAACGACGCGAGACAGAAAGCACACAAAGAAACCGCAAAGACAATGAACAAAGCACGAAAACGCCACAGAACGGAAACCAACTCGCGGATAAAGAAACAGAGCTTGTAAAAGGGAGGGATGGGACAAAACTAAGGGGGTAAAAGAAACGAAGGAAAAGAAACGAAAAAGAAAACGACGAGAAAAATGACGTTGGAAGAAAAAAGAGCGCGGAAAAGCTAAACGGAAAAGAAGGAAAGTTAAACGAACGAAGGAAGGGCTTAATAGCCCGTTACCGTCGGTCGTGTGTAACTTGCGAGGCTTGACTTACTCCTCTATTACCTAGTGTGCCGGTTCTCCGCTTCGAAACTTCGTTTTAATACGCTCGCATCGAAGAACGACGAGAGGAAAGGCGACGGCGGCGGTGGCGTCTACGATGGAACGGCAACGAACGTACCTCGATACAGCCTAAGCCTTCTAGTTTCGTCTACTACCACGGCTTCCTCTCGACAACTTTCTGGTAGTTCCAGCGAACGCGATCGTTTTATCAGGAACGGAGGAGCCTTTCGAATCGCGAGCGAAATGCTTGGATCTACCTACTGTAATCCCCTCTCGCGTTAATAGCCCGCGAACAAGAGAGGCTTCTTGCGATGAAAATTTCAGATCCTTTATTCGGTGAACGTAATAATGCGAAGATTAAAAGTTAACGAGTGGCAGCGGCGGATCGACTTAGCCGCGAGTACGCTCCAACGATCAATAGAACCCGTTACCTGCATCTGGTCAAAGTGAATCCAATGGAAGCACACCTATTTTCTTCTTCTTATTTTTTGATATTTTGAACTGTAACGTGGAGTTGTTATTGGTTTCGCGGGAGTTTCACACGACGAACTGGCCAACAGGTGAATGACCTTTTCTGGAATACCGAAGACATGGGAATGTACAGACGTTTGAAAAAAAAAAGAAAAAAAAAAACTAGGAGGTTGATGAGGAAGTGCCGTGAGAGCCAGGCAAGGACCTGCAGAAGTGCCGCGAAAAACGTCTGCCTCTTCGGGTTTTGAGGGGGCGTTAAGAGGTACCGGTCACCAAGAGGGTCTCGGTATGTCTCTACTAGGGTTTACTGGAGTACCGAACACCGTGACGTCGTCTGCTCCTTTACCTTGGTTGACAGTAAGACCTTAACTGATTTTTTAGGGGCAAGAGACCCCGTACTTATACTCGTTTGCTGAATTTGGTCTGTCCAATCAGCAAAGACTCAGCGTCGAGTGCTAGGGTTTTATGACATGACCTGCTCGGTGCATTGGCTGTGTGCCGCTCGTGAAATCCGTTTCGGATCGCTCTTTTTAAATATTATCGATGCGCACATATACAGAGTGTGGCCGGACGGGTGGTACAACCGAGCAGGTGCTGTAAAACTAATTTACAAAAAAATTTCATTTAGAATAAATATAAGAGCCACCCTAATATACATTTATAATTCAGTTCATACTGGATAGCATATACTATACTAAATAAATTTTCATATAGCTCGGAATATTTTTGAAAATTTATTCTTCAGGCAAACTGTACGCTTTATTAACACTAGAACTACCGACGTTCAATGCACCCATACTTTTAAATTTTACCTAAAATAGAAAGCAAAATTAATAAAGGATGAAACGTAAACTAACATAGAATAATTCTTTACCTTGATGAGAGCCAACGTATATTTCGACATTTTTGCAATATAAAATAAGAAATCTGAAGCAAGTCATTTTGATCCCTTTGGTAGTCTAGTGTTAAAATCATACATAGTATACATATATTCTCCGGTCTGTAAGTCATACGATATTTATCTATTAATTTTGATTTTACATCTAAATTAACACTAGTAAACATCTCCAATATTAAATCAAATAACTATTTACTGGTTTCCAAAAGTAAATAAAATTTGTTAACAATACCACACGTAAATTAGCAATTGTACGTATGAAATCGATTTTTACACAAAGATACGCCCTTCTTTTTAGGATTACTGCTAAAACTAACTTCAGCAGTCACGCGGTGAGTATTTTCGGGGTTTCGAACTGGATTGTCATCCCGGATTGCTCCCAATATGTCCATAAATCTTTTTTTGACATACATCACACTTTTCAAACACTCTTCTACAATTGATTCAAAAATTTCTCAACAAAAGTGATTTAAAATGGCTAAGTATAGAAAGTAAGACATTTCGCAACACAGCACGTATAAATAACAAGCATCAGTATCTATCTTCCCTGTACAACTTCATTCGTGCATTAATGATAACTCTACTTTATTTTTGATAGAGTGCAGCAGTTAACACGTTGACTGCCACAGTGAAAACGAACGTGGGTAGTCAGACACGCTGAAATCCTAATTATTAACACGTTGGCTCCCACGGGGGTCACCGGTGACCGGCACCCGAAATTTTGTACAATCAAATAATTACCAACAGAAATGATAAAATAAACCACGGATAGCGTTAACATTAAGCTAATAGTGCTAGCTATCGAATTGAAAAGTTAAATTTGAAAATTAGTTGATTGTATTGTTAATAATTAGGATTTTAGTGTGTCTGACTACCCATGTCCGTTTTCACTGTGGCAGTCAACGTGTTAACAATACAATCAACTAATTTTCAAATTTAACTTTTCAATTCGATAGCTAGCATTATTAGTTTAATATTAACGCTATCCGTGGTTTATTTTATCATTTCTGTTAGTAATTATTTGATTGTACAAAATTTCGGGTGCCGATCACCGGTGAACCCCGTGGCAGCCAACGTGTTAATTAATTCAATGTTTCAGGTAACCTACATATAGACCTTTTCGCCTATTTTAACACTTGGCATGCGGGCAACCTACTTTTACGTTTTTCGCAGGCTGTCACTGGAACGCGGACACGTAAAAATACGTATTTATACTTGCCGTCACGAGAGTCCATAATTAATTCGCGCAGGTTTGAAGATAGTGAGGGAAAGCAGCGCCCCCACTTTGCTAATTACTTCCCACCTTATTGGCTGCGAGATTAATATAAAGCCAATTACGGGCACGGATGCGCAGAAAAGAACGGAAATCGGTCCTTTCGCAGTTATGGACTCTCGTGACGGCGAGTATAGTAGATTTGTGCTAGAGAGCGGGTATCGTATAAATACGATGGGCATTGTATGTATGGAGTTTATGTTGCTAGGCAACGCTTTGTATTGTTTCTTCCCAGAAGTTTTGTTTGTCGAGTTATTCGTTGAGGAAAACAAAGTACATAGTTTTCGATTTATTGCGATTTTTATGAATGACGCGTAAGTCCGCGGCGAAGTATACCCGCATGCCAAGTGTTAAAATGGCAAGACTGTACAATGCCCTGCGTATGAAAATAACCTTGTTCCAGTGAACTTTCACCGTTCCTTAGATTTTCTAAGCTGCGTAAATGGGTTATCCGAATAAAGGTTAAAATTGTCACGAAGTATTCCTATTGTCGGGGTAAAAAATTCGATATACCTTTTCTTAAAAAGACCCTGCACACGTTATACCTGTAAAATCGGTCCCGGTCAAAGATGAAATTTATATATGTTGCAGTCTAGATGGTACTAATGAAAAATCTAGGAGCATGAACCCTTAAGATCAATGGAATACAAAATACGACGGTTTAAAGTTAGTGAAATTGTGCTGTAGAAACACCTGTTTCCGAATATGTAAATTAATACATGTATTATGCTTCGTTAATTTTCTGTGATATCCACTATTTATATAAGTATACTGTATATCCAGTTATGTAGGTAATCTTTTATTTATCCTATTATTCGCTTAATACAAATGCTATACAATACGTTTCGCTTGTGCTAGAGATCACAGCGGTCGTCGACAACACAGCGGTGCGAATTTGATGTCGAGCAGTGATGGGGATAGATGCATACCTATTACCTATGCACCAGCACAAATATGTATACAGGGTATCCCGTAACTAGTGTAACATCGGGAAATGGAGCGAAGCTGAGAAGATTCTGAACAACAGTTTCCTTTGCAAAAATATCGTACAAGGCTTCGTTTCTGAATTATTAACGAAAAATACTGACCAATCGGAGCGCGCGTCGAGCGTGTGCTCAGCCGTGAATCGTTCTAGTCCGACGCTCTACGCGCGCTCTGATTGGTCAGTGTTTTTCGCTAATCATTCAAAAATGATGCCTCATCCGACATTTTTGCAAAGGAAATTGTTGTTTAAACACCCTGTATGTATGTATACCTGTGCATACACGAAAACATCATATATATTTACATTTTGAATTTTTAAGCATATATATGCATATATTAATTTACGTATTCGTAAATAGGCGTTTCTGAAGCACAGTTTTACTAACTTTAATGAAATAGATTGATTCAACAATCCCTCGCTAGAAAATACAGTTGAAAGTATGCACAGCTAACCAAGTTGTGTGATACAATTTCGTCACCTAATATACTCAAGAGCGCAAACAAAGTTACGCGTAGCAAGCGAAGAACAAAATGTAATCTAAACTTCGTTTCGTGTCGCACAGTTCTACGTACTTCGTGCACGTATTTTGTTCTCTAAAGTTAAAAAGAAATTTATATTACTGCTTACTGAACTGTCTAGTTCATATAAGTGGATTAATAGCAAATATTAAATTCAATTTGTTACTTTTAGCAACTCAATTAATTTGGACCTTTTTGTATTTGTAAAAGATACTTGTTACCATTAGGAGTCAAGTTTATGAAAATACTGGCATAGACAAGTAAATTCACAATTTCCTTATTTTTACTATAAAATTATTATTTATTAACTTTTTTATTCTTTTGATGCAAAAACATGAGTAGACAGTGCAGTTAGTTCTGACTGATCATATTATGAACAAATATTTTGTTTGTTATGGTTCCTGAAAGTTTGGCATATACACTACTTACTATTTGAAATCATTCAGCGAAATTCAAACTTCAGGGAAGCACTTTATGTGCATCGAAATACCGACCCAATACTTCACTATACGTCATTTGAATACTTTCCCAAACTTGCGTCGAATGCACAGTAAATGTAAAAAACAAACAAACGGGATTTCTTCAGAAAATCCCTGCTAAAAGGGAAAAAGGAACATGCAATAAAGACTATTTATTCGTGTACCTTGAAATTTTATGGATAAAACGCTGGACGAATGTGTGCGAGACACGAAGCCAGATGAATCAGCTTGCCATCCATTATTTTCAGTTCGTGCCACGAAACACGTTTCACGGTTTATCCAGATTCGATGAAGCATCAAAGACACGAGTCCTACGTGTCTGTCTCTATTCTATTGACCAATCTCATCAGCAGTATCACGAGGATACAAATGGAAGCTCCGCCTGAAGCTTGTATTCTTTTGAAAAGAGTTCCGTTTGCTGCCTTAGCAGCAACGGCTTCTACGAAATCACCTCCGATCCAATTGGTGGCGAACGATTCTGTCTTTACAGTACAATTTGGTTCTTGGAACGTCGTTTGCTTCGTTTATGTTCACGTGAAGCCGGAAGTTGGTATCGGTAAGGTATTCTCACAACACCGAACAGAGACAATCTCGTCGCGTTAACTCACCTTGTGTCTTAAATGATGTCAAAGTCCTGTTCAGGGTTGCTGATTCTTCAACTTCGACTCAGAGATTTCGGTACACGTGAGTTATGATATACTATAAGCTTCATAGTGTGAAACATCTTTAATAATTGCCGTTTTTTTTCTTTTTTTTTTTTTTTTTATTCAAAAAAGAAGTCACAATATAGACTACTATTTCTACCGATCGATGATATTTCTTACATTAAAGCGGTCCTAGTAAAAACAAGGAAGAGTTATTCAAACAGTCAAAAATAATGTCAAAAGAAGTTTATTTATATAAAAAGTTGAATTGGATTTTTGACGAATCAAGTGGCAACGAAAATATTAAAGCCTGCATTGTTGTTTTGAATGTATAAGTTGATACAACTTTCAGATAAATTATTATCGCTAACGTCACCGTAAATAGGTTCAATCGATTCAGCACTTCTACCGGAAGAAACCTGTACTCATGTTTGAAAAACGCAAGTTAGCCGTTTGTAGAAGCGCGCCGTCTACTACAGAGTCGACGCCAAATGAATATTTACTGTATTTCTACTGTTTATTAACCAAATTGCTTTCTTCAGATTCTTGATAGAATAGCAATAAAAATATACTGCAGATTCCCAGTCGCTGCGGAAATGTTTTGCATCGACGTAAACAATCGTATATAATTTCCTATTGTAATAACCATCATTCGAATTAATTTCTTGTCATATTTATAATAATTTTGTTATCTCTTCACCGTAAAATTGAAATAATTTTGACGCGAAATATGGGGAGATGTCATGAATTTAGCAGTCAACCTATAAATGGTTTCTGTTTAAACAGTATATGTATAAATGCAAAACAAATGCGCGCAACAATTTTTGTAGTACATACTTTTAAAGACAAATTTCGTTCCTGTCTAAAACATTTCAACAAAATCGATTAACCAATTTTAAATATATCGAGTAATACAATACAGAATTTTTTGTTCTGTTATTCCCCAGTAACTGATGCTACCTAAACAAAAATTTTAATGTCGATTCCAAAGAATTCTAGTTGTGATAATTTAAATATAAACACCATAAACCATAAGTATCTTAAACATTTCAACCAATAACAGTCTTACCAGCAGAGAAGATGCGTTGACCATTTTCTGACTCACGTATGATATTTCTGCGCAATGTCAGCGCACTCGAAGTTGTAGACACATCGAAGTTGTGGACAGAACCAAAACACTCGCAGCCTTTATTACGCTCACGGTAAGATCATACGAACGAGCTGTAATCGAGGCTACGGAATTTCGGACATTTCGGTCACAGTGTTTGTTAAGGTCGCTGGATCGGTGAAAACGTTTGGTTAAGTTGGTTATGCACCGTCTACTATCAGGCGGAAACATCTAACATAGCTCAGCTACGCCCAGATATTACAAGTAATCTAATTTTGAAATGCTTGTTTTAATATTAAAATTATAAGTCATTAATCTCGTAGGACATAAGCTATACAGTTTTGTAAAAGATTATCGCATTCCTGCTGCGCTGTGTGCATACAGCGATAAATCGTAAACGCAACAGTCGATAAATCGAATTTAAGGTTTTCGTTTGACGATGAAAATTTCATGTTATTGAATTTGCTAGTTTGTCAAAGTAATACGTTTCGCAAATTTGCTCGAACTGCTTCCAATCTCAATCCACTCTCACCTTTATCCCATTCTCCTTCGTGATTCGCGGTACCCTTGCCAACTCGGTTTTGATTCTTAACTGCTTGGTTGACTGCTTCGCTATTCTAGACTTCTTCCACCTCGTATTTCATAACCACTACCTCCAAATATCTCACTATTCTCACATTATTCGAGCGATAAATTTCTTGAAGGAAAATGGCACGGAATCGTCAGAAGATTGCATTATTCGCGGTGCATTTATCTTTGGCGAAGAAATGGTCAGAATAGCAAGATGGATTTCAGTTCGTTAATTTTATAGATTTTCTTTTTTATACAGAAATAATGTGTTCAATATTGCGAAATCCTTCAAATGGTTATTGAATGTTTGGCATTAAGGAGGTGAATATTAATTGGGCCTCAACGAAAAAGGAAATCAAAAATCAAACAATTTTTACATTTTTTTCTGCTGGTGATTAAGTTGAGTTATTATTTATGAAGCTATATCATCAAAGGTTGAATTTTTCAATGCAAGATGTGTTTGTTTTTTGAAAACATGCTATTCTTTATGATGAAACAGTTTAATATATTAATTTTTGCGATAAAAGACCAAACGTACTAATGACTTCGTGTACTTCAAAATCGGTCATTATTTGCTATAATTGGCACTCGGTCATCTTATATTAAAAACTATACGGAAAGGATTATGGTGTTTTTATAAAACTTTGAGCCTTTAAATGGATGTGCCATAAGTGTTATTTTGACAATCACATTTCCTATATTTTATAAATTGGTTTATTTAATACCCAGCACTCTAACAACATATAACAAACAAAACAAAATAATTGATCTGAAATAACTTTTATAGGAGGTTAGTTTAAAAGTAACTTGTTCAATATCTAATAATTACAATAAATAAATTTAGCAATAATGTAAGATTAGATCTAAATAAATCAATAACGAATAGAAACTTAGTTAAAGTTCTTCAGAAATTGATAAACCTGATAAACCTGACATTATGCCACCACTAAACTTTTATTGAAACATTTTTCTGTGTTCTAGAAGGTATGTAAAAACATTTGGAGCACCCATTTGACTTTAATTTCAGTTTTTGCGCCTTTGAAGTGCTATTAGACATAACTTTTCGAATCGGTGAAGAAAAGTTTGCAGCATTCCTTTGTAAGAAAAATTTAGTTACTACTATTTCGGAAAACCGATAAATCTAAATTAAATTTCTCGGAAACGGGACTATTGTTACAGAAGACAAAAATTTGTTTCATTTCGCGCATAAAACGATCGAAAAGCAACGAGAGCTGTAGACTGAAAATCAACTGGCATCAAGGACCTTTGTTCCGGGGCATAGAACACCCCCAATTACTTCGGATTCCGGGCGTTGCTGATACACGTAAATTACAGACATGACCCGTCTCACCTCTAGGGGCCAGCAAATTCGTATGGCCAGTACTAAAATGCAAGTACAATGGTGCAAAGCCAGCAGAGAAATTGTACTACCAATGAAATATCCGCTGTCGTCCGACATCGACCGAAGATTTGTCAAACGGGAATTGATTTAGGTTCGGGGGACCTTAATCCTTCGGGAAGCTGGCAGTGCCAGTTGGTTTGCCTTGGAATTCGTTCGATTCCAACCATCACCGTGCCGTTCGTACGCAAATAAATCGAGACCTTTATGTCGGTCAAAAGACTGGAGGGCTCATGTTTTATTCCGGTCACTTGACATTATTTGATGTATATTTGCCACCTTACATTTTAATATAAAAAAGCAGGATAGAAAATAAAAAAAGGAATAGACGATAGAAGAGTATGCTCTTCGTATGCGACATCTGCATTTAGTTGTAATATATGGTAATTATTTGATGATTCAATTTTGAGCCGTTTAATTAATCGTTAATTATTAGACAAAATTCATTTTATACGATCGATGAACTTTTTTGTTGAATGTTGGGAACGAATAAAATTCAGTTATTTATATTTACTATGTATCGATCGTTTATGTTGACACGCTCGACTCTATAACTGCTGGTTTTCCCCACAGAAGGGTACGCAGGTAAAATTTGCCTCGGTAATGCCACAGCGTAAGAGAACGCACGTTGGTACCTTATTTCAAAATATTTACGATGGATTTATGCAAGAATCTAACAGTTTATGGTTTTGAATGGAAACAGACAACAGAGTGCAACTTTTGTTAACAGAAACGTGAAGAAATCTGAAGAGACATTCGATAATAAGAGATGGCTTTTCAAAAAACACGAAACATCAATAAAAAGATGTTTGTTATTGCTTCAGTAGTGCATACTGAATATTACAGGACGTTGTATAATGTACGTCCGTGTTGGTTTTAATATGCATTGATTCAATGTAATTTAGAAGCTAATGATTTTAATTTAAGTCCTAGTAGCCAATATATATTGTATTTATTTCTTCTTTTTTCTCACTAAATATGCTTGTCAGGTCCACAAATCAGAATGAAGTTATTTGAAGCAATCAGAACCAAAAGGATCCAAGTAAAATATTCTTAAATTTTTGAACTAAGAATAGAAGTGATAAGAGAAATTGATAAATATAGTATTGTAAATAATTTAAATAATCCAACGTCAAGTATTAAATATAATTTAATATTCATAAAAATATGAAATGGAATTTTGTTCGTATTTGATTTCCTCGATGTCAGCATAATATCACTCGTATCCCTTTCGATGTCCCATTTGAACATAATCAAGTCGAAATACGTTAATCCCTTGTAGTTGATACATAAGTATTTTCATAAAATAATATACGCTTTCCCAGAAGTATAATAATGTTTTTATAAAATAATGTACGTAATTTTCAAACTAGTTTTAATCTTTGTTCCCATTTTAATATAACGAACATTTTATTATTAGTGATTCTTAATAAGTTTAAAGTAATAGCAGTAACATATTATTATTATATTTTCTTTTTCAAAAAATTTGATTTGTAAGAATAGACAGACTGTCTACAAAATTTTTGAAGAGTGAAAAAAGTTCCAAAAGAGACCTATTTACTCTAGAAGGGTACAGTCAGTTTGTTTGTACAGTTGATGGTGTAGGACTACTTTCTATACCTATATTATGGATACTTCAATGCGTTCGTATATAAGAATATCTGGACTTTTTACATACATCACATTACATTAATATAAATATTGTCAGAACACTTGAGTATTCGCTTTCGTTAGTTTCATAACCCTCATCTCTATTTAAACGCATGTCTACCTTCAAAGCTTCAATCATAATTGATTTAGTTTAAAAGGTGGAATACAACTTATCGCTTAATTTGATAAAATTTAGAAATATATGTATAAATAATACATATGTTATTAGGAAAAGAGATTAATTAGTCTGTTTAGTCTATTTTTGTTTAATTAGAAGTATATTTTTAATGTTAAAATGATACCCATGATTAATACATGAGCTCTTAAATTTTGTGTGTTAAATGACAGAAATTATTAAGATGCTTTCACTGAAATATAGAATATTGAATTGAAAAATCATTGTACACTCTAATTTACTGTCCAATTACCATTATAAATTATTATTTCAATTTATTTTGAATTTCGAAATAAATATTCAATCATCATCAGTTCTAGTTTCAGTAAAATACTGTTGATCTACTTAAAATTATATATACTCATTGTAAATACAGGTTGTCCCACCTAACTTGACCATCCTGAATATTTCCTCTGACAAAAATGTCAGAGGAAAACATTATTTTGTTTGAATGCGCAGATATTATGATGGTCAAGACATTTTTCTCGAGGTCGTTGCTTCCGAGATTTCAAGGCCATTGAAGTTTTTTTAAATTAAATAACTGAGGTCAAAACGAATCCAACGACCTATAATATTATGACTTTCCCGTGACCTTGAAATACAAAAAATTCATACAGCTAGATAACTGATGGACAAACTGAGGAATGAAGATGGATAAAAATGACTGATAAAAAGAGATAACGGCGGAAATTTGATTGTAACAGGTGCTCAAAATTATGTACAGCAGCTTCAATCTTTAGGTCATTGGATTCGTCTTGACCTCAGTTATCATGTCAGGATGATGAAAATATACTATACCATTTAAAAAATCTTCAATGGCCTTGAGAAAAACTTCTTAACCATCACAACATCTGCCCATTTGACCAAAATAATATCTTTCTCTGACTTTTTTTCTATCATAAAAGATAAGCAAGATATTCAAGATGGTCGAGTTAGGTGGGACACCCTGTATATAAATTCATCCATTTAAGAACACCTCACATATATCATACCTTCATGTTATAAAATCAAAATAGGTAAGTGGTCGAAGCGGGTCATGTGTTTTCGTCAGCGCGTTCCCCTCCTTGAGGCAGAATCTTCTAACTTGGGGGTGTCATAAACAAAAGGGCATACTGTCGAAGGCGTTCTCACGACCGAGGATTTTTGGCTAATAGGTGCCATTCTTGTTCCGACCGTGACGATATATCACGGAATAAAATCTTTGACATTTTAAAACGCCCACAACGGTTTTATTTACCACTCATCAGACTAAATCCTGATTCTTTCTTACATTCATATTTATATCTTTTTTAATTCCGTAATTAAATTCTGAATTCTCCCAAAATTGTATCTGCTGCTGTACGCACACATACGTTTTCAGTGAATTTCGATTCTAGATGGTGTATAACAATGATCAGTTTCTTTTATTTTTTGCAGGTACATTTGATATTGAAACAAAAGACGCCAATTAAACTGCAATGTCGAGAAATACAAAGCACATTGCTAATTGGATCACATAGTTGTAATTATTGTTATGGAACACTCGGCTCTCAGTTTACGTGACGCATTTTTTCTTTTTTCATTTTTTACGAGAGTGTATCATAAATGTTGCTACAGCTGCATAACGAGGGGTCCTAATTACACTGGAAGCCAGCTACTCCGTGTTTGATGTCATAAATAATCTTACAAACAGCACTGCGTGTTGAATACTTTTGTGTGTTTACGGAAATTAATTGTTAAAAAGTTCCACTGTTAAATTAAATTTGTATTTCTGCTAATATTACTACCAGTTAATATAAAAAGTCCATGCTGAAATATTCAAGCATTTTAATCGGTTATTTGAAATCAGATTTGTTTTGTTTAAAATATAAATAAGATTTAAAATCGCTTTATAAATAAAGAATTTCATTTATTATATATTATACTCTAAATTATGTTATTTATAAATGATGTAAAGATATCATGAAATTAATACCATGGATTTATTTTTGTTCAGATAAGTAAAAAATGAAATTAACTGGTCAGTTTAGATTACTACTAAGATCTATAGTTTAAAATAACAAATTGAAGTTAAAACTTGAATGTATGTAAGGGAGGAGTATCTTATGTCCATCAAATAAATACGTATGATTCACGCGTACTTTATATTTTTAATATATCTGTGGTGGAGGTTTTGAAATAACGTATTTCAACGTATTTCTATCTGTATGTTTCAAAAACTAAAAATTTTTAAGCGCATACTTTTACGAGACTTGAGACCTGAGAGTGAAGTACCTCTCTGCTGTTATTATGAAGGTTAATAATTCATTTCGTCGTATGTGGTACTTAAGTAAGGCCATTTCTACTGTGACAGTAGACGTACTCGGCGTATGATCAGACAAGAACCGTCTTAAGTTTCAAAACAACCGCAAACATAAAAAAATAGCTGGTTTTATTATATCAATTTGAAATTTCAAGTTTGTTAAAAACTATTATACTAATATTTCATTAATCTTTTTATTGAAACTGGCCGGGTGTCAGAGAACCATTTTTTAACAACCAACCATTTTATATTATTGTACAAATTATGATGAAACCTTTATGTGATCATTTTCAGCAAACTTTAAGCTTGAACCTGATATAGAAAATAAATGCCCTTTTGCACTACTTTTATCTCATATAATAAACAATAAGCAAATGCAAATCTTTTCACATACCGTAAAAACGTGTTCGCTAAATAGTTGACGAAATTGGTATCAGTGGTACGTAGTTTTGAACATCTGCTTCCCTCGGGCTTAATCGATTCAAGTTTCGGGAGCGTCTCACAAATTAATGGACGAAGAACGCAAAACCTGGAAATTGCCGCTAGAATGTGCAAGATGATTCATTACGTTAATAGATACTCTGATTGTACAATTTTCAGAATGGTTCTTGCTGGAACTTTAAATGAATCGATCGTACAAGATCTCAAAGACATTCTCGTTTCGCAGCCGTACCTAAATGCTCGCGGCTAACGATCTTACCACAGGAAGCCGATAGCTATTACGAGCTGAATGTTCCTGTCTTTGAAACGGTTGGTAAAATTAACAGTAACGCGATCTCGAGATCCCAATTTTCTTGCAAATTAGATGACAACAACACGTTCCATACCCCATATACACTGCATCTAGAAGGGCTGTTACCATCGAAATTTCGTGCAAAGTCTTAGATCTAATAAAGAGGTGAAGTGGCGAACAAAACCATTACACAGTTTATACGTGCATTAGCATTTAAAATTAGTATCGAAGCGATACAAAAGATTTAGTGTTCATTGCGCACTAACAATAAGAGTCTCCGACGTCCGCGTCCCACATGTTAAAACGTATAATTTTGTCCAATTTAATTCATGTGCGGAAAAAGCCGGCCAATATTAGCCGATTATTTCGACTAGTTTTCGAATGAAAATGTTATTGTGAAAATTTAACCTAGATACCCCAAAAAATATCATAACTTGAAACAGTTTCTCCTCCCTCCCTCGTGGTACTTCTCAAAATACACAATGTAAGCCTTTCGTGCCAAAGACAAGAAGGCAATCATACAAAAATATTACACATACAAAATGACGCCGCCCGCCAATAAATGTAAGTTTGCAGTGTACGTCACGTTAAGAGTGGGAAGTAGTAGAACTAGCAATAGAAATTACCACAATGACCACGAAAGAAACACTCCTGTATCAAACAATACTGTTCTAAAAGATTGCAAGGAATTTTAAATCAAAGAAGTTAGATTTTAAGTTTAAACATTCATTTTGTTACAAAAATAAGTTTCATCTTATTTCTGTGAGGGGGCCGAGGTTTTAGAATATTGTTTACCCCAGTATTTACAATAGTGTTGAAAGGGATCTAGTACAGACCAACTTCAAAATCATTGTGACAGTCATAACTTTCCACTCGTCCCGTGTTAACGCGCCGCATCAAATCTTCGTAGTTTCCTCGTTCCTCTGGCCGCAGCGAAGCGCAAAAAGCAATCCGCGTGAACGAATCCCAGTCGATATGTCGTGAGCATCGACAAACGCAACGTCCGCGAAAAATCGATTTCCCCAGATAACGATACACGGGTCCAGCCGATGTCGAGCAGTTCGCGTGCATCCATGAGCCAGACATTAATCCAACTGTCCTCTCCTCGGTGTGCACCAT
Organism: Stelis phaeoptera; assembly: GCA_943735885.1. NCBI lineage: Eukaryota > Metazoa > Arthropoda > Insecta > Hymenoptera > Megachilidae > Stelis > Stelis phaeoptera. The sequence goes on along the minus strand of OX030939.1, from coordinate 1,902,521 downwards.
AAATTACAGGATTCCAATTTCCAGACGGCGAGTGGTTGTATTCTCGGCCGGACCACGAACGATAGAGGTAACAGGAAGCGGATACGATGAGACTGGAAGAGGAGACCCCCCCATACGTCGGTCATACGGGGTTGCGTTTAATTATCCATGGTATTCGCGGCTGCTTCTAAGGATGCCGAAGAGGCGACGGGTATTGGATTTCCGTCGGGTAGACGACTGAAAATCCTGTTACAGTTTAATTGTTAATTTACCACCTCGACTAGCCCGGCACCGACTAAGCCGCGTTATAGTTAAGGCGAAAACAATGGCCTCGGACTAGCCCTTGCAAAGGCCATCCCTCTGAGTTCACACAGCTCGAGGTCTATTGGTGTAACAACCACCTGCGCACACGTGCAAACCCATTCTCGCCACTTAAGGAAGAGTTTGGTATCCGGGGAAAGTTTCACGAACGAGACATGCAAGCTTGCTACGCGTGTCCGGACTTCGACGAAACAGGACGTCATCTGTTTCCGGAAGGTTTCCGTCGAAATCAATAACTTATTTTAACTGTTAGGTTAAGTCTATAGTAGGCGTGGACAGTTAGGTTCCTCTGGGATAGGTACTCTATTTCCTTGGGTGACAGTTTATCACGACTGACTTAACAAGCTCGCCATCAGCGTTATATATACACATATACATATACATATACGTGACATTTTCGATTTCCTATATAAGACCACGATTATATATTTTATACGCCTATCCCAAATTTTGAGATTTTAATTTTTTCTTTTGTGATGGAGCACGTGAAACTGGTTAAAATCAGTCATCTGACATTATGTACATTAAATATATATTCAAAAATTGATTTTCTAATTTTCACTTTATTTTAACTACCGTTTCACTCAAACGACACAAAAATGATAAGTACTTTAATATTTGACGCAACAAGAAAGTATATAGTAATTATTTCTCTTTAATTAATTGACTTGTTATTTCGGCGTATTTCTTCTTGTCCTATTAAAAATCATTATTCCAATATATACTCAATTTGATTTGACCAGGAAGGTTTCAAATTCGTCAGTTGAAATAAAATAAATTATCAAAAATTGCGGTCAATAAACAAATTGCAAAAAGCCATTTTTTTAACCAGAGTATATATAAACAAATATTGTCCTTAATAATTATACCACCATGGTGTATCACATATGGTCGAGCACACAGAAAATGTATATTACATGAATAATGGATGACAATTTTATTTGTCACAAACACAACAAACGATAAAGGAATTTGGTAAGAACATTAACTACTAACATTTTCAATTTTTTATTAAATGTAATGACCAAGTTATAAGCCGTGAAAGCAGCAGGATCTCTATCTTTGTGAAATTTTCAAATGATTTATAAATTTTTACTATTTCCGTATGCTGACAATAAAAGTTTCATTTCCATTTTAACCCGTGCGGAGTGTCTCCTTCCATATCATTTGTTAAAAAATTCGTGCGCTGTTCCAAAAAGAAAGAATTAAATCCCAGAACATATCGAGCTACTGCTACGGTAAGGAATTCTTTTTCAGAGCGGCAAATGGTCAGATAACATTTCGACGGAGAATATATATGTTAATGCAATACCATCTTATTTCACTTTAAAATCCCTGCTGTCAAACCATATTTTCTCTCGATTCTTACTCCTCGCTTACCCTATTCGAACGGTAGACGACAGGAAAATATGCTTCCCAGAAGCTATACACTATACACCTTCCTCCTTTAGATTCGACCGGATATCTGTTGGCGGTTAGTGAACCGTTACACCAAAATTAATAGATATCCGGCATTATTTCTTCAGGGAGCTGAAATAGCTTTGATAAACAGCTCTGGTTGCAGGGTATCGGTGCACCACGAAATTTATGTTCGTCCCATAGAGTGCAATCTAGCGCAGTGATTTTTCATTGCTTCTTTCGTCATGTCAGCGAAAGAAAAAGTAACGCTCGAGAGAGGAGATATCGCGCAACGCTTGTGAAACTTCAGTTTCTCTTCGATACGTTATCGACATCACCGATTTCGATTCGAACGATTTTCTCTCACAGGAAAAGCTTTAACCCCCTTTAACTTTTTGAAAGCAAATTTTTCTCTTTTGCTATAAAAATATGTTTAATGAGGGCTAAAGATAAATCATCATCTTTTAGGACCGACTGAACTTTTCCATTTGAGGATTCAATTTTAAATGTTTAACTTGAATTTAACGCCTCTTTAATGTACCTGACTTTCGTTATTACTTTTCATATTGTCGCGAAAGTAATTATGTAAAGAGATCATTAGTAATAACAGTGAAGGGGATTATGCAACGGAACATAATAGTTATTTCATAGAACCACCAGAGCTGTGTTTGTTCGACTCAAGAGTCTTCATTATTAAGAGTATTACATTATTTAATATTTATTTAATTTGTCAACAGTTAAACCGTATTCTTGAGACGATTATTATTTATTTATAAAAATTTTGCGATTTCCAATTACTTTGCATTTTTTTATTTTTAAACAATTACACCTAAACTTCACTAAGTACATTCCGATACAATTACTTGAACTCAAGAAGAACACCTTAACAATTATATTAATGGTTAGAACAGATTAGGATAAAATTCAGAAGAAGAAAATAAGCATATGATACCTTTGATGACTATATATTTATTATTCTACGCCCTTTAACAAACTGTTCTCTATTGTTTCCAAAAGCTGATCATTTTTATTCGTTTCAATTCTACTCGCAGTCCTTGAATTATTTTCCTCTCAAACACCACTCATCCCAGATATTATAACAAAAATTATCCACAAGATCTACTTTAATATCTTTATAATATCAAAAATAAGTAAATAGTAGAAAATTGTACCAAAACTGTATTCATGGGGGCAATAATTGTTTAAGTGAGTTCTTTTATTTGAAATAAAAGTCCTTATTAACTGATAAAAAGCCACTAATCTGTTTGAATAATGACAAATTCAGAAGACATACATTTTTAATAAAAAAAAAAGCTTACAAATTCTCAGTTCAATAAATTCAGTTTTTTTAACATATTAACACTTTATCTGCCGGTAGCTTATTAATAGGCTGTTTCAATACTACCCATTGTTAACTGAAAAACGATTAGTAAACCTTTAATTGCTAGTTTTTCGTCTGCAACACTGTTGAAATAATGAAAATTAAGTGTTATACATAATTGAGAATAAATTAGTAATAGGACCCATACCTTCAAATTCGTTGTTACCATCAAGTTATAAAGTAGTAAGGCTTATTTTCTAATTCTAGAACGTCACATAACGTATTAATAGCAATAGCAACAAGAAATATGTGAAATATTCAAGTTATACCAAAATTCATAGAAACAATCAAAATTAACGTTCATTCTTAAAGTTAATTTTCTTTACGATATATAAATATCCAAAAAGCACTGTACAATCACACCGACAGACGAAACGTCATTTACACACAGATGGCCAGGCAATCTCAATTTAATTCAACATCGTACGATACGCTAACAAACTTCTGTTTCCCGGCAAAGACTCGAGAACGGTGAAAAATTTCCTTATCAACTCGTGAAATGTTTAATCTTCAGACCTGTTCTTTTCCAGCCTCTCTCTTCTTCTCTTTTTCCTCTGCCAGCGAAATGTCACCCGACGCGGTGCTGGCACGAAGTGTCTGATCGCGCTCGAAGGGTCCGAGATAACTACGAGCAAGGGTAGTTCCAAGGGGTCGAGAGTTGGCGAGCCATGGGATTCAACTGAACTGGAGGACCACGAGGAGTTAGAAATGACGAAGCGCTCCCAGGTTGGTCCTTACCATTTTCTGCCAACCTTACCTCTGCCTACACCCCCGGGCCACTAGGTATTACAGGTTCATTCACGGTGGGTAACATTTGCGAGTTTCACCACGAAAAATGAGTTTGACAGTTTGTAATTAGTCACGGTTGTTCCGCCTGAAATATTGTACATGATTCTCTCACACAACGCTTCCTATTTTTTTTTTCCTGCGCGAGTAGCGAGTATTAAGTTGCTAACCGCGAAAAATCGACAACAATATTTCATGGGAGAAAAGTTCATTGGGACAACCGTGTGTTAAAGAGATAATTAAAGTAGTGGATTATAGTTCATTGAAGGCTCGACAGCATGACGAACCAGAAATGTTGATGTTAGATTAGAAGAATAGAATGTAAGTTTAAGGTTATACTAATGAGCTGGTCTTTCTTGATTATCTTGAATTCTTTGGTAACCGGAACAGTTGTATTCTTTCGCAATCTTTCATTTCTCACGACTAGAAGTAGAATTTGGCTATGACGAATGATTCTTTCATCTCAATTACGTTTTCATTTGCTGCTGTATAGCATGAGTCATCTAACTTGACCATGATTTAAGGTAAATTATAGTGGCGTCCCGTTTGACCAAGGTTCTATGTTATCTAAGATGCTTTAAACTTTCTATTGAATGGCGGCATTAATTTTGAAACCTAATTCGTATATCGTGGCCAACCGATATTGCAAATAATAGGGAAAGATATTATAAAGCTATTACGTTCAAGGTTCACAATGGGTACAAACTACTTTTTGTATGAAAAAATATTTTAAACTAAAGTTATGTTTTTTTACCTAGGTTTTTCTATTTAGATTTTGAAGTGAGAAAAAAGTTACTGTCCATTTTTAATTATTTCAATGCGCTTCACGAACATTGGAGAGAGACCTTTTGTAAGGGAGTGGAAATGTAAAAATCTCGGTGAATGGAAACCAGTTTATTGATTTATTCGGCCGGACTGTTTGGTTTTCAAACGATTAACTCTGTCAGTTAATTAATACACACCGACGCTTGCATTGACGTATTGTTCGTCAATTAGCATACGATCGACTTGAAGTCAATTCGATATCCATGAAATTCTGGCAGATGTTTAACGCTAATGAACAAATTTTGACATTTGCAGCTGACAAATTATCATTAGCTATATATTTCCCGTCAAATTATTTCGTTGCCTATAATTATTTAATTGTTTTTTAAAGAGTTATTTCATTGTTTTTTCTAAATAAATAATAATTTCAGTGGGTGGCGTAAGATTAAGTTTTAAAAGGCTCCCAAAGAATTATTAAAGGTTTGAAACAAAGTTATCACATTTCATTGTTAAGTTAATTTTGGCTCTAGTACGATACCTACTTTACTATTCTTAATCTATTAAAAATCTACAATATGGTAGATTTTTTCATTTTGTTTACGAATTAACTGTAGGATCAGTTTTACTCCTTACAGTTGAGCATTTTTCTTGTTTAAGTATTCGAATGAAATAATTAGACATGTTTCATATACAAACATGTATAACACATGGTACATAAATTTTATTACAAATGTAGTTTGATGAAAATTATTAACAATTAATCATGGCGATTAATAAGAGTTAATAGCACATAAAGATTTATTTAATATTGCTTACACACTTTTGTATATATAATATAGCTATATAAACATAAGGAAAGGAAAAATTAAATAAAAGATATTTTCTGGGAGGAAAATTAAACCATCGATTTACAAAACCACGTTATTTAAGAATCATTTAAAATACCCCGAAACATTACAAGAATTTCGAAAGTAAAAAAATAAGAAAATAAAGAGAAGACAAGGAAAGATATAAAAAAGATGATATAAAACCTACCATGTTCACGTCGTTAGTTCCCAGTAATGCTAAAGGAAAATTATCCAAATTCTTGCACGTGTTCATTCGTGTATATGGGTAAAATTGCTACATAGTTCAAATACTCTTACAATTCGAATACAGACTTATAATTGACAGTATTAAAATCCCTGAACGTACTTCATTTTGTCAATGTTAAAAACTTTCAAAGGTCTATTACTGTTCTATGTCGACAAAACCATTTTTGTTGCCTTATACAAAGCCTATATGGGCTTAAATGTTTGAAAAATTAAAACCACTGTTTTTATGAAAAATTGTCGATCCTTTAAAGGTTGAAGTCCTTTTTTCTATACTTATAAGAAAGTATACCGTCAATCCGGAAAACTATGCACACGAGCAAAATTATGAATAGTATTTACAACCCTATTTTTTGTTCGTGCCATAATTCGGTTTAAAGGGATGAAAACGGCATTCGAAGAAATTTCATAATTTTCTTTTTCCTGAAATATCTCATGAACAACAAATGATACTAAACAAAAAGTCGAACCAAAAGTTGCATAGTTCTATTATGTCTACAAAACCGCATACAAAAATTTGAAAAAATCTGTGATTTTTAACGATTCATAAAATTTTAACAATTCAATTGCTAGAAAAATTCACAAGCGTTTGTTTTTTTTTGTATTAAATAAATTGATGAAATTACAGAAAATGCAAACACCTATGAGTCCCCCTATCAAATCATTGTTAAAATGTTGGTCCTCAAAGAGGGCCTTCGTTATGTGCCAAAATGTTGACAAAAAATGTATGTATAAAGTGATTGGCCGAATATAAGACCAAAAACAATACAACAAAAGCAAAAACATTAAAAAAAAAAAGTAATCTTATTTTCGTTATCAAAGATATCCAATTAAAAAAGATAAACAGCTTCGTTTGGTATTTACTTCGAATCACTTGAAGGATTAACGAATTCTCATGAAACCCGAATTTTCTGAACAACAAACGAGAGAGTCGTTTATTCGCTTGGAGCGTTATTGTACGAGATGTTCCCTAATGTCTTCAGATACGACAACGAAATGTTTGCCAGGTAAAGAATGACCCTCTGGAAAAGTGGTACTCTTGAAGTTTCCTGCCCGTCACGTGAGACGAAGAATGCGGTCGAATAGCACAGACTACGCTCCGTTTCGGAATTCTAAATATCCTCAACTTCTGGAATCCCGAGCGTCGCGATAAACGCGGCGCTTCGTCGAATGTTCGGTATGTTTACGATTGCACACCGTGTCCGTGAGCAGAATTTCGTCCCAGAGAAAAACTACGCGTTTCAGTGATAAGCGAGGGAAAATTGTATCGAGCGAAATCCGAGAGAGAGAGGGTGAATGAGAAAGCGTGATGGTGGATGGTGAGTGGAAAGAGAGAAACGAGCATAAACGTGGGCAGTGGTGACGCGAGTAACTGGCTTCGTCCCCGTTGCACAAATCCCATGAAAGCTTCAGTTTCAAACAAAAAACACCGTTTAACGTTTCGTTTGACTTTTTGGCCTTTTAATATCAGCTCCTCGTCGCTATTTTTTTTTTTTCGTTTTAGGCTGCTGGATACAAAAACGTGACTTTATTATACCATCGCAATAGACAAATTATTCTTCTTCTTTTATGTTTTTACATTAATCGTAATTCCATTTCAAAAGAATTATTATTATAATACAATTTTCAAAATATCGATTTCCTTTTTTGCAACTTTTCGAAAGTATGAGCTTTTAAAAATGTATTGTTAAACTGCAGTATAAATGTTCAAAGTACTTTGATCTATAAATCTATTTTCAGGTTTAAATAAGTTTTGATCCCATTCTGTATTAATTAAAATAGAAGAGTAGGTAGTACAATTTTCATAAAGATGAACTTGTGAATCCTTATCATCCTTATCATTTGGTCTCCAGAATCACACAAAGGTCAAGCAATTAAAATTCTACCAACTAATAATTGCTATCTTCAAAACTAAGGTTTCTCCTTAATTTTACATTTAGTTTCAAAGGTTTCTTGCGTATCGTGGTTTAGATATCGGTGCGCCAATTGCAAAAACCATTAAAGCACAGCAACATCTATATTTTTATTATTTGGGTTCGTAAAAATTTCTTGATACGATATTTTGAAGAAACTACGTATCATATACAATTTTTAACAGCATGTATTTTGTCGCCGACAGTGTATGTTTCCCTTCGTTGTTGTTGTCATACTAAACTGCTCTGATCAGAATTAATTTTAACAGGTAAAAAACTAATACACACTTTCAAATACAAAAAGGAACACACTACAATCAGACACTCTATTAATGATAATAGTTCTACTATCTCATATTTTTGCTTATTGTATGACTAATTTTAGAACATAGAATGTTCGATATAATTTGATAATAGAAAATTAAAATGTCATCATAATTACTGCATAACTCGTGTAATAAACAAGCAATGGATTCGATTGAAATTCAAAATAAAATAAATAACTTTTTTTCAATAAAGTAAAAATAGATCAACAAGTTTATTTTAATAAAGTTATTAAAATCGTAGGATTATCCGTCGTAAGAAATGCAGTACCCATAAACCAAACAACTTATGATCCAATCAATGTTTGGACCAAAATCCCAAGGGTTGTTTTCAATATAAGTAATTGTGTGATATGAATATTTGTGATATGATTATTATACTGACCAGTATTTCTGATTGATATGTTAACATTTCGTGTTCAATGTAAGTTCGATTCGTTAGAATATACCTGTGGTGGTTTTTGCTACTTTTGTTTGAAATATCGAGACACAGACGTCTGTCATTTTTGTTTATAAATCACTGCAACAAAGTCACTGCTCTAAAATTATTAAGCGAGGCAGTATTTTGTTAAAAATGGAAATTTTCAACAATGGAACACCAAGTTACATTAAACACGAAATGTAAACAGGTCAATAAAAAATACAAGTAAGTATAACAATACGCAATATTTAAAATATTTCCTTCATTTCTCAACTTGCATGACCTTGAAGATCATTTGATATCAAAGGTCAATATGTTTGCCATATTCCATTAAAAAGGCCGAAGATCATCTTCGTTGTTTAAAAAATATTGTCTGGAATAAAAAATTAATGTACGCCATGATATAACTTACAGAAAAGAAAAACATTTTTATTCGCCGGTTCTGTCTGACACTTACCATTTACGAGAAAAACGCTGGCTACTAAATCTCTGAACACCCTTGCATACACAACGATCTATAACATTATATTAGTGTATGTACTTACATACATATGACGTAAATGCCTTTTGATCAAATATTGCCATACGTAAACAAAGATACGAAACTGCATTTTTTGCTGGATTTAAAACACACTTTATTGCTGCCAGAAGTACGAAAAACAGCCGATGGTTTCAAGCTTCAAATCAAACACACCCCGTAAAGCGATGAATTTGCAATTAATATTGATCCGCATTGCAGACCCAAAGCATATAATGGGCTATATTTCATAAGAAATTACGTTAACCGCGAATTCGTACTTTCACTCAAGCCGCATTAAATATTAATGAAGCTCCATCGTGGAAGAAATTAGGTCCCTCTATCTTTTTCTGTCTTGCTACGATCAAACGGGTGGCATTGCGTTCTTTATCAAAAATAATGATCGCGATTGCGGCCCGTAAATTTCTTTGATTTTTCTTCTTTCGCGAAACCATAACGAAAGATTAATATGTGTTTAGTTGATATAAGTGTATATACATGGACGCAAAGAATCACTTATGATCACGAACATTAATTCTTGTATACATAACTTAGACACGGGTGAAATGAGGAGAACGAAAGAAACACACGAATGAGAGAATTTTTTTCTTTATATCATCAAGATTACACTACTAAATCTTTGTCTGGATATGCAACTTTGTTACAATCGTTAATAATGTTGCTTGCAACATAATTTAACAAATTTTTAATATTAATAACAACTACCAATGATATGAAAACAAACACCGATACACAGTGATATCACTTACTAATACAAATTTAGCGCACAGCCATTGCGATTATTGCTAATGAAATCGAAACGTACATAAGAAACTAGTAAATTGTACGATTGAAAAATAAATCAAAATTTATTTGATTATGACATTTTAACCATCGATTAACGGATTTATGGCTCGTTAAACATATTAAACATTCGATGAACTATTACGAACACGTCCAATGCATTTTAATCCTCTCGTTAGAAATTCAGAATCGATGACTGGACAGGTTAGTCTTGAGCAACACTATAATAGCGATTTTCATCGAGATTGTTAAAGTATTAAAAAAACTGTTTATCAAATTTTAACGATTGATTCCCAATTATAATATAATGAATTTCGCAATGAACGAATTAGATGCAAAGTCATGTTAAAAGATATTTACTTCATCAGTAACACGTGGATACTGCATATTACACAAAACTGTTGACATTAAATTATGCAATACAAGAGGTAACGCTAACACTTGTCGCATAAGTAAAATTTAAAATTTCTATTTGTACAGTTATAATATTAATTAAGTTCTGCATAAACTTCTTATCGAAATTAACAGTGTACGAAATTGTAAAGAAAAATATTTAAAAGAAGTTTGAATAACGGAACGAGATTTAATTTCAAACTTAACGCTGTTAATTGGTAAAGTTGAGAAACCGCTGAATAATAGTTCGAAATACCTTCGTTTACATTGATCGTTCCTATCCTGATATTATAAAAGCCAATCAGTTTTAGTATAATCCCAACTTTCTGCATACTCGAGGTACCGAACATATTCATGGAAACTTTTAACGATTAGCTTGATCAACGACTCGTAATTCGATTGTTTGAAAGTTCCTCATAAGTGCTCCGATTTTGTGCGGAAACTTCCCACGAAGCTCATAAATTAATCTGTCATTAGTAAGCAGTTTTTACTAGACAATGAACGTTACAAATGTCATACACGTATAAAAATATAAAATTATAAAACTTACTCTTCGAGTGCGACATGCTCTGCCCAAAAAACGACCAAAATATTTTCGTTAAAATTAAAAAACGAAAATTAAAGTTGCTTGAAATCTGAAAATTTGTTACACTTATTATATTTGTCTTTCGCATTAAATAGTTAAACTCATTGCTATGAAAACTAGCGTATTCAGATATAGTACATCGTTTACATGTTTTCTATTTTACAAATACCTATTTGTTAATTTCCTAAGTTATATAATAATTTATAACACAAATCATACCATTGCTGTCATATAAAACAAGTCAGTTATAATGAACAACAAAAAACTCACAAAATGAATCAAGTAGCAAGAACAACTTAAAGATATGTACAATGTGTCCAACTTAAATGAAAATAGTTAACAATTTTCAAAAGTATTGAAGATAGGTATGAAAAAATATTTTACACAAGAGTTATAGGATATCCAGGGGAGTGGATGGCGATTTGTTTGACATTATGATGATCTTCAAATTTCTGTGAAGATTATACTTAAATTTTTAAATGGAATGACATATATCTGTTCATATGCATTAATTCTATGCAGCAAAAATCAATAAATCGTAAGATATTTCAACTTTTAAAGCATCTCATGATTATTAATGTTTTTAACGTGGTATCATAATATACCGTTACGTAAAATCTTCCAAATAAAAACAATATGCAGTTTCATTTAAGGAAATAAAAACAACGCTCAGAAGTACGCAATGACTCCATTTAGAAAAAATCAATCTGTTAGTATTCTATGCCTTGTTTTCCCTGACTCTTCCAGTTTGAAAAATATTGAAGACAGTAGTTTTAGCCGATCCTAGCTGTATACTCAAAAGCAAAAACAAAGAGGAATAGCACTGCTTCAAATACGCTTACAACAATGTCCGTCTCGTGGGATTTCTAAAGCCTTCCATGTCTCACGGTTGTTTTTCCTCATTCTTCGTCCGATCTAATCCCCCATTTCGAAACAGAAACCTCCGATCCTGAGAGTAATAACGCAATATCGGCAGGAACTTGCGAGCTACTTTCGAAGCTACTTCCCGCGCGACTACCGTGATCCAACTCTCGCGCCAACAGCCACCATTATTTATGAGACATGCGTGCTCGGCATACGCGTGCCATTTCACGTATGAGGCTTGAGATCACGTGTGCATCAGCTAGGAAACGTGAGCCAGGAAGAAGAGCCTCCTTGCCCTATGTAAAGGAACTTTGCCTACAACACGCGATATCGACGTACAACGTATGTATGTACAGCGGCGCTTCCTACAAGTGCTTACGTACACCACAGTACTGATGTCGAAATATTATCCTTGATAAGAGGTTGAGAAGGATGAGGATATGCACCGGATCAATTTATAAATTCACATGTACTCTTAACGATAGCACTCCTTACTTTCTACCCGCATAATTGTGCCATACCTCTCGACAGAGAGCATTTCTATTATGAAATCTTGAACATTGGTAGCCCTCTATTGCTTTGTTGGTCAAGAAGTTTCCATACTTTGACGTGTTTCATATTAGGACAATCCATCTTAACCATCTATGCACTCGTGGGACTTTGAAGTAACCTACTGAACTTCTATAATCAATTTAAAGCTTTTCTTATCACCTTTTTCATTATGCATCATTGTGATCTACACATGCACATACAGTGTGTCCCACAAACTCTGTCCACTTAAATATCTTGGTTATTTCAAACAATACGAGAAAATGTTACGTACAAAAGTTATAGGGTAAGAAACTGCATAATTTGATATTAATGATGTTCTTGTAAGTGGAGGTGTAGAGAAGATATAGCGACCACTTTTGTTTTTTGCTCGATTTCGATAGATTAGCATATTCTGAGTATAAAAGCACTAAGGTGTATTTGTCCTAAAATTTACCGTTGCTAAGATATCTGACTTTTTTCATTCCACTACTTTCATTATGGAAGCTCGCCCAAGCAATTCGAACATGCTTGTTTATTTTCAACAAGACGGAGCTACGTGACACACAACGCGTGAAAACATCACTTTATTGCGATCGAAATTCAGTGGTCCATTAATTTCAAGGAACGGTGATGTGAATTGGCCACCTCGTTCGTGTGATTTGACCCCATTGGACTTTTTTCTTCGGGGTTATTTGAAAAACAAAGTTTATGCCAGCAAGCCAGCAACAATTCATGACCTGAAAAACAACATTGGAAATGAAATTGATGAATTAAACGAGCAAATATGCCAAAATGTCATCGGAAATTTCGATTTTCGAATTGATATGTGTAAACGTGGTCGAGGTGGTCATTTGACAGATCATTAAATAAAAACACCAATAAAATTAAAAAGACTATGTTTTTTATTTTAAAAAAACTTTCTATAGTATTTTTTGTGGAGAAGTATCTACACTGGGGCATAATAAAATTAAAAAAAATACTGTTTGTTGAAAAAATATATTTTTACGGTTTTTTTCTGCAGAGATGAACCCCTTATCGAATAAAGAAGTAGAAAAAAGAGTTGGAGTTAGAATACGTCTTTACGGTTTTTTACTCGGAATGTAAAAAATACAGAAAAATGTTTTAGGAGAAACTTATTGTATTTCAAAGATGAAATTATATTTCATAGTCATTTTCATTTTCTTGGATGATTTAATTCCTTGAAACATTCTGTGTAAAAACGGTATTGGAGTTCAGTATTTAAAAGAACAATGCTGATATATTACACAAAAGTTTAAAATGTTTCACAAATTATTAATTTTTTAAATATCATACCCTTTAAAGCAAGGAAACTCCATAAATAGATTCTTAGAAACAATGGTTTTCGTTTGAATTTATTCAAGGCTATAGCCTGCACGTTGACTGCCGCAGTGAAGATCAGTATATATGATCAGACACAGTGAAACTCTAACCACTAAGCACTGATATAGTTCATTTTATAATTTAAGCATTGACTTTGATATTTGATATCGTTAGAATTATAATATTAAAGCTATCCAAATTGCGTTCCCTCCACTTTTTCATTACTAATCTCCTACTTGATTGCATTACATTTACGGCCAGTTAAAGTAATAACACAAAGTGAAGTATCAAACAGAACTAAATCGCTGGTATCGTATCTCATGAGTTTGATTGGTCATTAATGGAAATTTTTAATTTTGCTAATTTTTCAGTTACTCTTTTCTTTTAAAATATTACCTTGGTAAAATACTGTAAAATAGTATCATTGTTGTAAACCTCACTGCAATATCGAAATGTGGAAGAGAAATTTATTTAAGGCAGCAACGTTATGCAATGTTAAACCAATGGTCAGATCGTTTCAAAATATTGTATATTTGAAACGTGAACAGTGTGTTAATTCAATCTAATTAAACAAATAACATATAATTTTCGTCTGATTTCAGTTTAATTGTAAAATTTGTTAAGTGATATTCACGAAGAATTAGATGTTAATAATTTGTCGATGCTAATTAATATTATTAATATTTAGAATCATTTCTTAATGCGCAAGATAATAAAAGTACACAATTTTACACATTTGCAAAATTCAAAAAACGAAACTAAACATTTGCTTTTAACCTTTTTCATCCCACCGTTGTCATATGGCAGCATCTCTTTTAAATGTATCATCGATTAGGAGTTTACAAAATCTGACTTTAACGATATTAACAAAAGAATTTTTTTACAATTTACTGAGAAGGTTTAAATTTCAAAAAACAATGACTTGGTTATAAAAAATGGTATGGACATTAAACATACTATTTTCCAGAAAATTGCACTCGTGGGTATAATAATAACACGTGCGTTGATTAGATCCCGATTCATATTCGCTGCTATGAAACTCCTCCCCTATCCATATACGCAAGAGTAATTTGCAACTGTTTCGTGGAAAAAAAATCCACCGTGTTCTACAAAAACAAATAATATATCAAAAAGGTTAATGAAACAGTTAACTATGTTTAATTACCAATTGCTGCTCTATTTTCAGCTTCCGCTGAAAAAAAGAAACAGAAAAAACGACACTGTTTCTCATTCCAGCACAATTGCTTGAATAATTTGAGAAAGAGGGAATATCCCAAGGGAAATAATTCATTTCTGAAACTTGATATGGAGAGCTTCAATTCCAAGACGATGTACAATTTATTGTCTATGTAACAAACATAGGAAAACTAAATTTGCCTTGATACTTATGGATGTCGGAAACGTGTTTAAGGGTAGTTTTCAGAATTGAGAAAAATGTTAGGGACACATATATAGTTTATGAAACAATCAAAATAAGAGATAAAATTCAACTTTAAATCGAGTTGGAATTTATATATTGCTGAAGAAATTTATACATACAAGTAAATACGTTTATTTACTTGTTAATTTACGGAAAATGAACTTATAGTACATATGTACACGAATATGAGAAGAAAGCACGTCAAAAAAAAAAAAAAATATCAAATCATTACAAAAGTTTATGCGTATATTTTGTTAAATCTATTCGTTTTTGTTTATAATGAACTGCATTTAGAGGAAATGAACGATAATTCTGAAATCGCCTTCAACGATATTTTAAGAATCCCTTATTAATGTAATAGGATTATATCTTTATTTTGAAAATTTCCTTCTTTCTTTTTACTTTCAAATTGAAAATAAAGTAGAAAAATAAATAAATAAAAAATGACACATATACTAGCATATACAGTAAAACCTTTATCTTGATAAAAAGTAACACGTGTTTTAATAAAAGCATGTGAATAAATTTTGTGATTCAAATTAAGAATCCCTCAACCAATCAAAATGACTGGTTCGATAGTTTTAGTGCTAATATAATAAGATACTGCAATATTATGAATTCACTTTTTGCACATAAGAAATGCTCAAATTTTTTGGAATGAACGTAAATAAATGATAAAAACACAAGATTTATATATTCGCATTATGTGATGCATCGAGTAGGTACGTTCGGCTTGCGTGAATCTACGTCTCATAGGGCATGACACCTTTTTGGTGGATGACAAGAGAAGAGAACACCCGGGAAAACCACACGTCCTGGTCGTGAATCATCCTCCATAAGCTGGTAACCGCAAGTCAACTACCTCTTCGCGATCGCCATGCGTTCTATGTATTCAGTGACGACCGTGTTCGCGGTTTTACCTTTCGCTTACGGGTCGAAACGTCGTTGATTTCGTAATTTGTCTTCGCAGTAGAATACAAGATGTTTCGTGTATTGAGAGGACGATACCGATACATGAATTGTGAAAAGAAGAATAATGTATTGTTAAATAAAAGCACGTTTCTAAAGGCGACTCTAGGTTAGAAACTCTTGCACTTCGAACTGATAAGGCATTGGTACTATTTCATAGTATTATTATGTCATGGTAATAATAACTTTCTATGGTTCGAAATCACCATTTAATAAGCAAGAACATAGTACATATTCGGTGATGTTGATACACGTGTCCTTGATATGTTAACTATTGTAGGACTGAGATATCAGATGTATCAAAGTGTTGCATCCTCGAGTAAAAATATGGAACTTAAGGAAAACTTTGTTACAGTATAAGTACACTGTACTAGCAATTCAATCTTTAAATATATTATGCTTTACTCTTTACCCTACATGCGAATGTAAATAAAAATAATATTGAATACTGAAAATGATATACTAAAATTGTAATTATTCAATATAAACTTTCTATTACACTTGATTCTTTGAATAAATACCATTCCATTAATTTTCTTTTACTCAGTCATTAGATTACATAATTCGTGCATTTGCAACGCCGATCATCAGCAGCTCTCACGTGTTAAAAAGATGAATTTCCTTGATGAAGTAGCATCCAAGATATCCAATGCTATAAATACAATTCAGATTTATCATATTTAAAAGAACCAAGAGTTTCATTGTGAGTATAATTCAATATTGTAAAATTAACTTAAGTCTGTGCAAATAAATCTAAGAATATAGTTCATTAATAAATTACATATAGTAACTTATGCGATGACACAATGTCGGTTTCAATGAATTGCCACATCCATGGTCTACGAAATAACGTACTCAAGTTCACAATGTTTCTAACTGACATTTCTATCCTGTTTCTTATCGAAATTGATGTCGAAATCATGTCGTTCGGTGGTTCGACACGCCGCGATGCGTGACTGCATATGGATTATAATATGGTAAAGGGAAGTCGGTGAAACAGGAGTTCGTGTCAAGCTGAAAAGGAACGTTGCTGCATTATTCAAGATGTGATTGTACCCGACGTAATTTCTCCATGGTTTTCGTGGAATCGATTTTCATGGTAATAGTATGATAGAACAAAAAACAATTGTAGACAAGTTCATTGTGCTATAAAAAATGATGAAATAAATGATCCCATTATCAGAC
The DNA here is from genome assembly GCA_943735885.1 of Stelis phaeoptera. Taxonomy (NCBI): domain Eukaryota; kingdom Metazoa; phylum Arthropoda; class Insecta; order Hymenoptera; family Megachilidae; genus Stelis; species Stelis phaeoptera. The sequence goes on along the minus strand of OX030939.1, from coordinate 1,885,533 downwards.
AGGTAAGAATCAGGCTGCATTCAATATTAAAACCCATCAGTTATAAATGAAAATTAATAAACAATGACTGATAATACTGCAATGTTGCATAGAAAGGAATGAAACGTATTACAAACAAAATACAATACATATGATGCGGAGGTTTTTTAATACGTTCCACACCACAGTACACATGAACTGGAAGTTGGTGAGGTCAAAGGTCACTTTTTTATAATTTTATTTTAGACGATTAAAATGTAAAATAAGATTAAAAGGAAGAAGCAATTAAGATAAAATTATATGTTAATTATATTCTCTCTTCCGTTTCTTTAAACAAAAAAGCATTCATGACTGGTTTTATAATATCTGAATCCATAATGCAGTATTTTAATTAGATTAATAAAAAGATTGCCTATGAAAAAGTAAATAAAATACTTGCAGCTTCTAAGTTTTCAGCAGATTGTGTGGTTTCCTATTTCTAATGAAATGCAACAAACAACGGTGTCAAAATTACCTTTATTTTTATCAATATTAGCTTGTTAAGAAAATAATGGTTGAATTTTAATGAAAATAATTTTATGCCGAAATTAGATGTCTAGTCAAGAAATATTGCAAGCCACGATATTTTATTTATATCCCAGGGTGAATGAGTGTACTTCGATCAATACATGTACATATACATGTATACATATATGTATGTTGTATATTTTGAGTGAACTGAAATATAAAAATCAGAAATTATGATTCTACCTGGGATACTTTCTCTCCAAATCATAATCGATCACTAACGCATAAATAATCATATAATACTGATAACAAGATGAAATACCAGATACTATTGCTATACAGAAGTGGTAAACATTGAAAAATCGAGTCTAGAATATCTAATGCGCTGATCGAAATTTCACTACAAGATATTTGTGTTTTCCTTTTAAACAAAAATTGTAATAGAAAGTGACAAATCATTTGAGCCAAATATACTAAGGGACCAGTATCACTGTATTTTTAATAACAATAGATCGATTTTACATAGTATCCTATCACTTTTGTTTACGTTTACAAGTGGCGTAAATACGTTTATTCGTTTAATATATAATATTCTATAGTCTTGCTTAATTTTGTTAACCCTCAAACATTAATATTTCCCTATATTACAAATTATAACGGCTGTTCCGATGCTCGTCCACTGGGAACGGTAAAACTGCCAACATATAGAAAAACCTCGACCTAGACGCGTTGCTCGAAATCGACAACCTGCGGTATTTGATGATTTGTCCTCCCATTGTGCAACTCTTTGACTGTCGATTGTTGATTTCAAAAAAATATCGTATTTTTTCTAACATATTGATCGATTGACAGAAGTGGAAATGTGAACTATTTAGCTATTCGTCGTATTTGACTTTGACAGTGTGAACATTATTTGACCCTAAAGAGCTTACTGAACGTAAATCCATCAGCAATTAATAATGTTGAAGGATTGCAAGAAAGAATCATCTCAACATGCAGAGCTGTAGATCCAGCAAGTCTAACTGCAGCAACACATTCAAGCTTCTGTAAAAGAGCAGAATATTGCGTCGCGGCAGGCGAAATGCATTTCGAACATGTACTTAAATAAAGTGTACTTTTCTTACGTTCTAGTCGCGTGTTTGCATTAAGTAATCAAAGTCAAATACGACGAAAAGCTAAATATTTCACATTTCCACTTCTGTAAATTGAGTAATATGTTAGTAAAAATATCATGTGATATGTGTTTTGAATTCGCCTCGATATCCTCTAAATATGGCAAAGAAAAGAAATATATGTCCTTATTTGTAAAACCTAATGTGACCTCGATTTTGCCATGAAAACAAACTGTTTTCGAAATCTTTCTTACAACAACTCTTGTTCTAAACTTGTTTTTGTCAGATGGCTGCTGGTGGGTGTAAAATCGTGAGTAGCGTTACAGGTAACATCCTGTATAAAATACTTAAATAAAAGAGCAAGTTCCAAAAGAAAGGCTGAATACATAAATGAATATACCATAAGGTTAGAAACGTACTCGTAACGAATCTTAGATACTACACACCTGCGTGTACGAATGTCTTTTTGATTTATATCGGAATCGGTGACACTTGGATCGCTTCGTAAAGTAAAGGATGGCTACTATACTATATACTTAACACCCACCACAAAGCACCTCCTTGATACCAGGATTCCACTCGCGTTACGGGGCGCAAGACTTTCGAAATCGTAAGGTCGATGATCGCTCCGATCAGAAGCTTCCTCCTCGCCGTGCAGACAACGAGCTCGTGCACGGTAATTCGATACGTGTCCTGAATCACTTTCGCGCGGAAAATCTTCGAGATCTCGAAGACAACATCTGTCTCCTCCGTACACTCGTCGCGAAAAGTATGTTGACACGTTTCAAAGTTTGTTTTTTTTAAAATGAAATATGTCGATTAGGGTGGAATGAAAAATATCACATATTAGATGTGGCTTTATGGCAAAATTAAAATTGCTTCCTCGTTATAATAATATCTCTATCACAGAATTAAAATTGGATTTTTGATCGAACCCGCTTTATCGAAGCCGTTAAACAATGCCATACCTTCTATTTCTTCGAATTTCAACTGTTGGACTACTTGCTTAATGAGAATCGATTACAACACGAACAGCACAAAGCACCCCATCTCTGAGGGGAAAGAAGTTGACATTTTTACGTAATTTGACTGATTGCTTCGACGAAAAACACTCCAAGTACTTCAAACGTTTCAACCAAGCAGTTTCATGGAAGTCAATTATAACGGTAGGTTATATAGGAAAGATAACGAATATACAGGATACAATTGAAGAAACTACCCAAAGTTCATAAACGAGTATACAGTGTATTAAAGATAAAAACTGAACTAAAATCAACAGAAAAATAAATGCTTCAACCATGCGTATAAAATAACAATTTCATACCAACTCGTACTAGAAACAAATTATGCACAAAACTGTGTTACGTTAGCAAATAGAAAGACTTCTTTTTATTTCTTCTTATTTTTTCTTTAAAGAAAATATATCAACTCCATACTAAATTCTACTATTCAATTATAATATTTTTGATATTAATTGTGTTTTAATTCATAAAAAAAGGCACGAGGGTAATTAGTTTAAGGTTGGTTTAAAAATTTTGTAGACATTTCCATGTGTATTAAAAAACATTCTGACATTAGTTTAATAAAAATCAATCAACACTTGGCAGTTTAGGTTATTAAATCACTTCGTCATACCAACGTTCAAGTAGGCTTTCATCCTTGCCAGATTATAGAGCACATAAAAACTGCATGCCACTTATTTCTTAATCCCCTTTAATATATTCCATTTTCATTAACATTGGAGAAGAATACCCGAAAGGTTTTCTTATAAATATTTAATCGCCAATAAACGCATTTAAAACACAAAAGGACCACCGTCTTCCTCTCGTTCGGATTCGTTCCTACATTCGATGTTAGTTGTTTCAGTGTTAACGCAATATTCCCATCGAATGGTTACAGGTCAACTTCTCACGCAAGCCAATATAAATCCTAAGCCGGTATAAATTTCAGTCAACGTCACGTTCAGGCTTCCTTGGCTTGTGCATCACGATGTCACACCAGCCGAGTGCAACCGTAAATACTGTCTGTGGTAGAATTTGCGCGACGTATTTCTCTAACTTTAACCCTCTCCACTCGGCCAATAATATCGCTGCTCCGAATCTGTCCGCATTAATCAGACACGACGGACAGTAATTCCTCGGGATATATAGTTTCGCGTTATGCACGTGGCCAAAGGTGTTCCTGCTTCCGAATTGCTCAACGATAAATAAAGAAAATTGGAAAACTACCGCGGCATGACGGATGCCCAGCTGGAAGAGAACAATGAGGCACGACAATATCGACCGAATTGATGAGTGAAGCACCCCAACGCTTCGACGCTATCCAACGGACGAGTGACAGAAAAAAAAAAAGAGGAAAAAACGGGAAGAAACGTTGACATTTCATTCGGATGGTGTAATTGCGAAATTTCCTCAAACGAACCTACCCGTTGAAAAATGGAACTGGTGTTCCAGATGGACAGAGGAATCGGATGAAAATTGAAAAATTGGACATGTTCGATGCTCATTTTCAAGCTGTAGCGTTAATTATCGAAGTGTTCTTTCGAACGAGAAATGATACTATACGGATTTTACGTGGATTAATTCTTAAATTTAATACACAACTGGTCTAGCAATACACGCAAAATGGTTTTCTTAGAATTCAATTCAACTGAAGATCATAAAAAGGTCCTTTGAATCACATTAGGACTGGACCTTGTTTTATGATAAATAAAAATGATGCATCAAATTATGAAGGACCGACGTTAATAATCCTAGCTATATACCATATTATTTAGGTTATATCAGTATCACGTATTGTGAGATAACTCTCTCTGAAACACTTTTCGTATTTCTACAGATAACAAAATAATGAAGAGAAACACCCTGTATGTATATTAACTAAATATTTTCAATATCTTATAAGCACAAAGATACATATTTCAAATTATTTTAATAAATTTCTAACTTACAGTAACATAAATAACAAACTCAATGATTTAAATTTCTCTAATAGAGAACATGTTGAAATGATTTATTAGCCTAATCAGCGTGTCTACTAAAGATCGAATCATTTTGTGTTAAAAGATAACAGTAGAATATTTTAATAATCCGTTAGTATATTATTTTAACCCGAAGGTTAGAAAATATGTACCAACCTTATACTTTTTTTAGAACATCTCTTAATCATTGGTATTTATGTAAATGATTATCTAAAACAAGAAATAAAAAGTGTAACAGCGATCTACGTTACAGTAAGAATAATAAACCCTTCGAAACTTTGCATATACCTCCACGGCAAAGGAACTTCCTGATGTTATCATAGCTTCACGAGCACAAAGCATATATCCATGCCTTTTCGTGTAAAAATACGGAATACTCTGTTTTAAAGTGCTCGTTACAATTGCAAAGCTAACAGCTATAATTTTTGTCGTTATTACATAAACAGTATTTTTTAAACTTTCATTGCATGTTCGGAATAAAAATCTGAAAGTGACATTCAGTATTTTCTTCGTAATTCCGAGCAATTGCAATTTTTATAAATTTTTACAAATATTTATAATGTATTTCAAGTTTAAGTATTCCTTTTTAAGCAGTTCGTTTATTTCTATATTAACAATTTACGTACTGCATTTCTCATACGTATTCGAAAACTATTTATTTATTAAACGTTCGGTTGTTAAATATACAATGACTGATTGAACTTTAAATTCCGTCTTAAATGTTACAGCCGATGTTATAAGCGAATTCATGTAGTTTATTAAAAATCTTCATACATTCGTTATGACTTTCATGTATAATAAAAACGGCATTATTAGATCCGTGGATTGGACTAGGATTGATATTCCATCTATGGCTCATCTTTTCATCGACAAAATTTCAACTAGATACATTTTAAAATACAATTTCTTCGAAAACTTAGATACAATATTTCCTCGTTATTCGGATTCATATTAAATTTTAAACAAAGTTTATAAACAATAAATCAAACCGGTCTCACTGTTCAAATCAGTAAACATAATTTTGAAGTATAACATATTACTCAAACATTTGCATAAACGTTCTCGCTTCATCAAAGGGTTTCCCAGAGCGAAGAGTCTGCCATAATTCAAACGAAAATCGCATAGCTGAGCCAAATTCACCGCAATGAATGCATTTTTCAGACCACTTTTTCCTTAACCGACTCTATTAAATGGTTCTCCGTGCAGTCCTCTCAAACCAAGTGAAATTTACCAAGTAAAAGGATATATTTAAAAGGTAATACCCTCTAAGCATTTGTATAATTCCACTACGCATTAAAATTTTGCTATAATTTCTATACCCAGTTTACACGAAACAGGGAAATCTAAAGTAAGAAAACACGAAAGAACTCCTCATAGACATAGGTGTATTCTTAACTAATAGGAAATATCTAGCTTCAAATAAATACATTAGGTTATTGCAAAATGTTGCAAAAATATTACTAAATAACACTTACATTACATTGATCTTAAACTTAAAATTTTATAAAGATGATTATATAGGCGTTTCGTTAATATTCTGAAAATAAAACGTCTGCATCGTGTCTCGAATGAAATTTGTTCAATTATTTAATAATTATTTAATAATGAATTAACAAATTAACGAATATTCAATTTTCAGTTGCTTATATTCTGAAATGGTAATGATCCTTTTCATGTGTTATGCCATTAAGAATGTGCAGTTTTTAAGTTATATTAACAATGTTTTTTGGAACACTCTGTATATGAACGGAAAGTATGGGGTATTACAGCTCTTAACATACTTTTTATATGTAAGACAGTTGAAGAAAGTTATATAACCCAAAAACTATAAATTCTAAATAGGAAAATAAATAAAAAATTTCTTTATTATTGCGACATATGAGCTATTGGAAAGTGAACATTCAATAAACAATAGGATGGGCAAAACTAAGCATCAGTTTGCTAAGTAATTTCTTATTCTGCTACAAAAAAAACTAGCCTGTTTGTATTCAGAACGTCAATGAAATGTTTCTGCAATCATTTTTATTAACACTGACGCTATAATATTAAAATAATAACGTGAAAGCTCCTCTTACAGTAAAATGGACACTCTGAAAATGTTTTCAGTAAAAGTTTAATAACACAACAAGAAACAAACAAATTCTGAAGAAACTTCTTGGAGAATTTTACGAACACAAGTTTATAGTTTTTTATTAGGTTTTAAACATTTTATCGACACGGGTTTGTAACGATTAGTGTAACATTAAACTTTTATGCGAAACATATTTCTTTACCCTATCCAGTTAAAGTTATAAAAAGTGGGGGTGTTCTACAGCTTCAAGGTTATTTTGTACACCTATAAATACCATTATTCGTGTTTTGGAACATTATAAACTCATAAAGTTTTATTCAGATCGGTGAGTAAGGGTTTGCAGTGTATCCTTGTAACACAGAACCGCTTGTAAAATAAATAACTTCCGTACAAGGTAATCGTAGTGGAATCAAGGAAAATCGAATTCGATCGATCGAGCCCGACGAATTTCGATAAATTCACTCTGTGAACCACCCAGCACCTCCAGGGTGGCTTCTACCCTTTCGAAGTCTGGTTGGCGGCGGTTACGAACCGCCCTATTTCTCTCCGCGGCCGCAATTCAGGATAGCGTGCCTGAAACACGAATCTGATATTATCGTTCGCCGTGCAATTTTGCCCTCGTAGTTACACGGCAGAGTACGAAAACGGACCGGCTACCCGGGTTCGATCGATTTCGTCCCGCGACGACGACCGGCCGAGGTGAACACTCCTGATCGTGGCGGCATGTTAATTGGCTGACAGTAAATGATGCGACCACCCGATACACCCCACCGTTGTGTTACTTGCGGGCAAGGACAGCCAACGATCGAGAAAATTAATTCCTAGCCTCGCAGCTTAGCGCCAACAAGGTAAGCGTGCAAAGCTGTTCTACAATTTTGCACCTTTAATAGATCTAGCGCAACCGCGTTACCAAACCATTCAACTTCCATGTATCAAAGATTTCTTTGAATTCAAAACCATCCGACAAGACCGTACATCTTGAACGAACGTCGATTTTCCAATGTCTGGATCAGGATTGAGTATTAGGGCGATTTCTCGGAGTAATTCGATGCAACCAGGATTGCTACGCCTTTAGTTTTGACTGGGAAATACTGGGTTTTAATCCTTGAACGACGGAATCTGGGTCAATCGTGACCCTAACGTAGGAAAAATACAGCGATGTTCCGATTGAAATTAAATGCACGAATTTTATAATAAGAAGGTTTCAGTAGTAATAATACATAGTCTGAAAAATGGAAACAAAATACAGCGAAAAATTAAATTTAAACTATCGCTGTCATAGCAATCCGTTGTCCAAGGATTGATACTAATCGCCGGTCACTAGTTTTATTAGAAATATTTCCAAACTGATACATTGTTGCATATTAAACACAAGTGTTAAAATATAGAATTAAAGAAAAATATGTTTATCGTTTTAATCTATTAAATTTAAAATATGAATTTAAAGATGAAATATAGAATAAAAGCACTGATATTAGTTGTACATTTGAAAGGCCTTTGCATTTCCTTTCCCCATCAACAGACATAATATTTCATTAGATGAACATTAAATTTTAACTACTTTACTATTTACAATGTTGTTTATTATAAGCTGATTACAGTAAAAATTTCATAAGACACAGTTCTTATTGCTTGAGTGTAATGGTTTAATCAAGATTATTAAATTTCTTAGAACACTTAATACGAGTATTAGCAATTTTTCTGCATTGGCCAGCGTACCGCCGGATATTTCATTTATTCTCATTTGCATTACAGTGAACTCAGGTATTGACACACACACGTGCATTGCTTTAATCGTATTATTTTGTTAACTATATTTCTGATCCTTTTGCGTATTCTGTTTTAAAAACCCATCCAAACTCCACTACAAAGAGATTGAGGAATTAGTAAAAATATAACAAAAGTACTTGCTTTAATTGAAATCTATTATTTTTTATATCGCAAATATTAGTGAGGGGAAAAATGTGTAAAAGTCGTGAATTTATTTACCAATTTAATATTTAAAGATTGAGATATAATAAAATGAATTCTGCAATTATGAGACGCTCATTTGCCACATCGATTAACTCATTAAAATAAAAAGTCGACAATTTCATAAAAAAATATGGTACATATTTGTCTAAAATTCTTTTTAAAATTTAAATTTAAATTACAAATTTTGGGGAATGGAGAATTTTTATGCTTGGCAGAGTAAATGCACAGAATACTATTTATTTAAAATAAAATTAAGTAATAATTTCCTGATTCAAAATATATATTAAAAATCTCTGTTGTCCACACTTATAGTTGTTGTTTGTATAAAAAATATAGGATATTTTTTAAATATATGTACGAAATTGTAAATTGCTGTGACGGTTCGGTATGGACGCATATATGCGTCAATCGTCCGAAAAGGGTTATGATAAATATAATGGAATATGATATACAATTCTTTTAAACTAAATTATTACAAACAATAAAACTGGAGTGTGCCAATATTTCTTTGATAAAAAAATTGTTTATTCTGATCACTCTTCATCGCAGAACTCTGGGAATGGTGATTAATTGCTCCATTGTATTTTGTGAATATAGTTTGGCTCGTTATTAGCTTTATGAGGATGCTATGATATTTGGACTGGTTATAATCATAATCGCCTCTGTTACGGAACCATTAAATAATCTCGATTGCTTTGTTTAACGATACATATATTATATTGAGTAATTGCCTTAGATTGAAATGCAAAGGGTCCGAAATGCAGGTTAAATAATTGCATCGGACATTACAAAATCAACATTCAATATGCCCCTACGTAATCCGTAATTTGCACCATTTAACATTATCGGTAAACGGTGCTGGAAACAGTTATATTATTAGCACTCGTTAACACACTACTAAACATATTAACACAACGTATTACTTGTTATTAATTCATACAATCATTGCGTTGAATTTCACTTTGAAATCATTAAAGCATGTTATAGACTAGCAATAGACTACAAATTTTCTGAATTAATATTAAAAGCCAATTCGTTTATAAATTTTCCGTTTCGTCCAATTAAATGATAAAAATGTGAAAAAATTAATGTTTATAAAAAACTGGTAATTTTTCAAGCAAAAATTATCGAACCCCTTGAACTAGTTTAACGTTTTGATATTATTATTGGTTTTCAAAAAATGGAAATTATGAATTGAATAAATTTTAATTCGTAAAATAAACTTTCGAAAAACGATCATTAGATTCATTAGGGCATGTGTACAAGTGCCAATAAGTAAACATAAACTGTATTTTAAAATAACCGGAACACGATCGAAATGTTTTATTTGTTCAAGGACTTTGGTAATTTTTGTTAAAAAAAAGGGTTAATTAAATTGCGTAAATATTTATTTCCGCATAAAAAATGTTTATTTTCACATTTTGTTAACTCGGTTTCGTTCGAATGCAAAAATAATTTCAAATAATTTGTATTTTATAGAGTGTATAATATGGTTGACCAAGGCTGTATAAATAGCTAGTAAATTGAATAACCAGATATAAAAATTTGAATTTATGCAGATATTTATTTACTAGAATGTTTTGACTGTTAATATAAATAATCAGCAAAATTACAAATATAGCAAAATCAAGCACTTAAATGTCTTCCTTACATATAGCATCGTTAACTGCAGCAGAGATTACATTTACATATTTTTTAACAGAGTAAATACTTTTAGCGCATTGGAAGGAAAAGGCTATTTCAAAAATTTATTTTAGAAAAATTATTCCATGTATTTACTTTTTGTTTTCACAAAATGAACGTATTGAAGGCTGTTTAATAAAAATATAATAAGTATTGTTAGTAAATATAACTAATAAAAATTATTACTACTTTAAAAAATATAAAAAATATGAATAAATGTAAGTAATGCATTACTTGTGCCCTCCGCACGTTTTAAATTCTCACGGAAATTGAAAGAATTTGATCAAATGTTACACCAGCTATGGTGTATCGATTCCGATTTACAGAATGTTAAATATTGACAAAATTATACTGATTCAAAGAAAAAAGTGACATTATAAATAAAAAGTTTGGAAATTAAAAAAATCAAAATAAGGCTTACTATACGGCAGATAATTCTATCATGTATGTACAGTAACGGACAAAATAGTCACCTTTCTGGTCTTTCATTTCAATTAATTTTCAACATCTATTTATATTGCTTTAAAATATGTTCGATACATAGTTTAATGGAAGATTAAAAGTTTTATAAAATCCTGTTTTCGTGTATTTGACTTCGAAATTCTCCAAATTCTGGCGTAAAGCAATTGAAAAATTGTGCGAATATTGTATCAAATTATTGAATCGAATCACATTAATTTTCAATAAATATTATTATTTATTGTAATTTAATAAAATTATTTTGTAGAAGAGAACCATTAAGGCGGTGAGTCTAATTGCTGACTTAGCAATTAAAAATCTTTAAACATACATGTAAAGATTTATAAGTATTTTTTTAATACATCTTTATCAAATAGTGCTTCATAAATTGATTTAATTTCCTCTGGGTTAATTAATTTAATTATTCATCGAAAAACGTGCAGCTCTAAATTATTGATAATTACCTAAATACTGTCCACACTCTTACAATTTTAAATATAATTTCATCAATCTTTTAAACATTCTATTAAAATTTATACAAATTATTCTTCATATTGTATATTAATATGTAAACAAAAAAAGCAATTGATTTCTTAAATTTCATTAAAGTACGTATATGTATACTTCATTAACAACTTGTACATGCTTCGAAATTAAAAATTAATTTTTTTTGTTTAAATTAAATATTTCGTTACATTAACAAAATATTATATAAAAGGAATACAAATGCGGGTGAGAACTTCACGCATTAACAAAATATTATATAAAAGGAATACAAATGCGGGTGAGAACTTCACGCAGTTTGCAGAGGAAATTGATGGAAAGATATCCGATATGTCCACCGATTTCTACTTCACAGTAGTACAGCACGATATATGGCGAAACTCGTACCATGCCGCCGGATTTTTTTCCACGACCGAAGCGCGTAATTGAATTTAACAGTTTTTATTGCCGCTGAGTTTGACAATAGAATTTGCTCCACCCTTACCACGCGTGAACAGAACATTTTATTATACTGCGCGTACACGACAGAGTACACTGTTCAACAAATTTCAACATTTTTTATTTTTTTTATTTTGCAATACTCACTAGGTGTTTTTAATATGATTCCGTGTGCCGAATACAAATTCGAAATTGTTTATTACTCATCGCTCCCTATTTGTGAAAAAACTAAAACAAAGAAATCAATGTTTCACGAACAAAACTTTTCGCTCACAAATATAAAAGTTGTACCATGAAAGATTTTGCAGATTTTCCTGAAGATAGTGATATCAATTTTTGTTTTATTACAAATATTTAAACGAACATTGAATGCACACTGAAACGAAAAACCTATTTGTAATAATCATTTTTTATAACCTGAATTTTCAACGTCTGCAAAAATAAATCTCTGATTAAACGATAAAACAAGATATGTTCAGTTTCTCTAGGTTTATGATAAAGTAGTTTTAAAATTTTGTAAGCTGTGAAGGATCATAGTGTTTTTAAAAAAATATGATTCAATTAAGCAGTTCATACAAAATGTGGTTGTTAATTTAAGTTTAGTCGTTTCAATCATATTATTTTTTCAATCAAGTTAATTTCTTTTATTATTTTGTTTTCTTTAGCGTATCAGGAATGATTATTTTTTAGTATTTATTTTTTTAATCATTTATTAAAAAGTCTTTCCTTATTTTCCTATCCCAATACCTTCTTTCCCGGATCTTCCTTGGTTTTCTAAGCTTCCCTCATATTTTTTTATATCTTTCATCCCTTCATTAGATATTCCAACGTCTTTCGTTCCTCTCCTTATAGTCTACCTAACTTGCTTTCTTCTCTATTCCAATATTTGTTCCCTCCTTCCTTATTTCCATACCTTAATCTTCCTATCACCCTAACCCCAACCCCGTTTCACCTTTTCCTCCTCATATGCAGCGATGTCGTCGCCACTCTTACCTCCTCATATCATCCTACGTTTCTTGAACTCCAAATCTTATCTGCTCTGTCGTGATTTCTATTTTATTCCTTCAGAAATATTCCTTTCTTTTTTCCCCTTCTTTCGGCCACTTATTCCGTTTCTCTGCTGTCCTATTTTCATATTAACATTCTCTAAGGAGCTTTTTTTTTTAATTTTACAGTAACTTTTCTTCTAATCTTAGCGCTCATTATCCAGCTGTTACTCTTAACTTGTACCTTTTTAATTTCTTTCTTGTTGTATATGTATATTTGACACGTATTGACATACAGGGTGTCTGTTTTATCTCAATACAGTGAAATATCTTTTAAGGAAATGGCATTATGAGAAAACTGTTTTAATAAAAGTTATTTGGTATTAAAGGGGACATTATGTTATGTAAGGGAACTTTTTGTTTTTCTCTCGACCTGAGGCGGCTCGTGCGATCTGGCAACAGCGTGGTTTTCATCCATTTAAACTTGCCTCAGCAAGAATCAATTTATTTATTTTACATAGATTTAAATGGATAAAAACCACTGTTGCTGTACATGCAAAATTGTTTGCAAGAATTCCTTTTCAGATAGGATTTTAGCAAAAATATCGATATCGATTTTACAAAAAATCCTGACGTGATGGAAAAAAATGGAAGGCATTTTCGAAATCAGCACACCAAATAACATAAAAATCAGCGAAAACTTCTCTTGTATTTTCTTGTGTTATTATTATTAGAATCGATTAGAAACCATAGTTCATCAATCTAGGGCAAAGATGCCAGTTAGTGATGCATTGTTGCGCGCTTGACGCAACAAAATACTGGTGAAACGGTCCCAGGACACGGTGCGGAAGCTGCGTGTACCAGTATCATAACGCAAATCGAAGCGCTGTTTCCGCAATCATACCTAATCTGATACAAACGATGATTTAACGCCGTTGTGGAAAGGATGGCATCGAATGGCTACCAGCTGAAACGAGAGGCTGTGATATTGCGAGTGGCGTTATTTTTCGTTTTGTCAGGCCGCAGCGCGGTTTACAGCGACGAAAAAAACTGTTAACATTGATGGGAACAGCCGTCGCTAACGCTGCCGAAACGTGATGCCATTTTTTTTCGCTGATCAGTGATAAGTCCGCTGTTCTTAAATAAATAGTATGTATAACGGTAACTGTAGCGTAAAATCGCTGCATAAGTAATAACCTTATCATTTGGTACAAAAAAAAAAAAGAAAATACTTTTTAAAATAATCCTTGCACAGAATTTGTTCGATTTCACAAATGAAAAATATAATTGGAATCCATTTCAAAATTGTATAAATTTATTCTTTGTAAAAAAAATCGCTAATGCATATTAAATTATTTACAGATATGAAAAAGTTTAATTTCAATTGACATATCTGATAACAGAGGAAAAAGAACTTGTAATTTGATTTAAAATCAAATTAACCCAACTCTTCTAAGTGTACAGCATAATCTTTGATAACAATAATTTAAATATATGTTTAAATAAAGTTTCAGAATTTTGATAGAATATTCATTTATCTCACAAAAATGCCTTCAACTAAATCCACTACCGTTTAAAATACATTATCAGTGACTCGTTCAAAATTTTAAATATATTCGAACTATATCTGCGATCCAAAAATTGTATTTGCATTAGAACGTTAAAAACTGGACTCGGTGCAACCGGTAGCGTTCGTTCCTATCACGATTCTCACCCCGGCGAATAAACAGTAAAAGTACCAACACAATAGTGCCAGCGGCAGTGATTGATATTCTGGCGAGCGATAATACCGGCTGGTCGTATTTAAAGTTCCAGAGCCGAGCTGACGAATAGACGTCACACAGTGCGGCGCCCGGCAGTGAAACGAAAAAATTTCAATGCTAACGACGCGACATCGAGATCGACCGGCAGAAATCATCGTATAATTTTCGTTTCATTAAAAAAAACAACTTGACTAAATCCAAAGAGTGCTTCTGGTCCAGTCATCACAGGTTCGCTCGGTGTTTGCCTTCAGCTTTGAAACCTCGTCGCCTCTTTGTGACGAGACCATTATTTTTTCATGCATTTGGTCTTCCGATCGCGGAAGCACTTTCGACACTACGTATTTCGTGTTCGCCAATGGCACAGGATTTCTACCACAAATTTTACACGTCGTATGTTCTCTCATGCGAGACTTTTTTCAGAACGAAAAGAGTTCAATGATAATCAGGTCAGTTTCAAAACCTTCTGATAGGTATATCGCAGTAACGATATACAGGGTGGCAATAAATAACTAAACCAATATTTTGATCATTATACAGGGTGGTCCAGTAAGTATTAGCACTTAAATATTTCTGTTATTTCTTATAATATAGGAAAATGTTATATACGAAACTTGTATGGTATGAAGGGGGACATAAGGTAGTATAAATATTTTTTACGTGGGTAGAGACGTATAGAAATTTTCAAAGTCATCTTGATTTTTTTAAATGGATTCATGTTTGTTCTTTCTATAACGTGATAGTGGGTCATGAGCGGAATACAACGACATATGACTCGAGGTCATACAAGGTCATTCAAGGTCAATAATTACAAGACAAGTAATTCGTGTAGCTTTTGAATTTCTATTGAATTTCTAAAAAAACATATGAATCTATTTAAAAAAAATCAAGATGACCTTGCAAACTTCTTTATGTCTCAACCCACGCAAAAAATATTTATACTACCTTATGTCCCCCTTCATACCATACAAGTTTCGTATATAACATTTTTCTATATTATAACAAATAACGGAAATATTTAAGTGCTAATAGTTACTGGACCACCCTGTATAGTGAAAATGAAATAACCTAAAAAGTTTATTTTTTGCGTTTTAGCTCAATAAATTTATATTTCAGCTGATATTATAAAAAAAGTTGAGATATTTATATTATAATGCAAAGTATTATTTGACACTATATTAGCAATTATTCATTTTTTAATCGCTTATGTTCCAGAATGGTAATAATTTTCATCTTCTATTCCATTATTTTACTGAAATTATGTATAACCAATCGTTTTCATATAGGAACATTGCTATAACGCTGGGTTTATACTGTGTAAATAGGGGAAGTTCAAATAATAGAATATTTGGATAATGGAAGTTCGAATAACAGAGGATTTTCCATATTTGCCTTCATCGAACGAAGAATATTTTTTCATATTGATTTTCCACCAAATATTTGAACATAGGTTATTAAAAATTGATCCGTTTATTACGTTACTGTACAGGATGTTCCAGAACATATGGGCCTAATTTCAGTCGGGGATTCAGCACAATAAATGATGAAGATACATTCATATAAACGTTTATTCTGTTTGACCCTCTTCCCAGTTGCTCGCCTGCCTTCATAGAAACTGCTTTTCAAAAATAAAAAAAAACTGAACTGATTCAAACATGCTATAAAGGGGTGTTAACACAATGAAGCATTTATAATAAATGCTGTACATGATATATCAAACTTATTTACTAACGAACTCCATTAATAAAAAGGACTATTAGAAGACAGAGACTCGGCTGTATCTTAGACACAAGGCCAGGTAAGTAGGATCATCGTTTTTAAAAACATCTTTTTTGTTGTAGTATGTTAAATAATGTACACACGTTCAACAAATGTCTTACACGCAAATCCGATACTGGGCTGTTAGTCGCTTGCGGGCTAAAGATACTTTTGCCGTCTCTATCAATGCAGGTCGAAGGTAAAATAATCTATCGCCAACACGGTAAAACCGTTCAATATATGTATAGCCTCTCTCTACTTTTTTCGCATAACTTTGTTAGCAGTTGTTTTGTGAAACAACGAAAATACGTCATATAGTAAATTAACTCTTTCCAGTCAAAGCCCGGAATATTTCCGGCACAACCTTCATATTTACAACTACTACGACCGGGAGGGGTATAATTTCTTGGAAAAAAAATGAAGTCCTTTGGGCCAATTTAAAGCAAGTTATTCTATTTGAAATGGTGCGCCAATACTTTTATTCGACGCTATACATATATCTTTTCTAACACGAGAACTTTGATGGATCACTGTTGAGCAAAATTGTCCTACGTGTCACGCGAAAAGTGTTTCGCAAAGGCAACGTCTCTTTAACTGGGAGTAAAGAAAAGGGCGTACCGTCTAATATTATTCGTGCGTAAGAAGATATGAATTTCATACGAAGTTGGTGAAAGTTTTCAGACTGCGAGCATCCCTCTCGCAGTGAAAACGTAGCTGCGGCCTCTTTCATGCCGATGAAATAATTATGCGGTTGCGCAAGAAGTAAATTCACCGCGAAAAGCTCGTAATTTGCTTTAAAAAGTGAACCACCGGGGCGTTCCTTCCGATAGCTGATCTAATAACTTGAAACACGATTCAGAGAACGAAGTTAACAAATACTTTGTTTTAACCGAATAATGCGCAATGGGAGATTCACACGAAAGAATTGGCTAAAGATATCGTATGGGTTTCAAGTTTTAACGAAATCAAATTTAGGAATAATATATGATAATTAAAATTGATACAATTATAGTTGCGTGACAATAAAGCCATATAATTCACAAATAATAATTTACATTATCAAAACCGCTAAGTATCTTATGACTTTTGAACGGTAGTGTATTAGTATCCGATTCTTTCGAATTAAATAGCTGCCATTTGTAACTTTCCTAGCGTAAAATAATAATTAGGAAATGTATCTCTTAAATCATGTGATAATCCGCGCGAATTCTGCATCGAATGAAATATTGACATCCGTTCGTTCCCAGCTTCATTAATTAATTTAAATGATACGAGGTCAAAAGTATATTGGCGAACAGGTACAAACACTAGTGCACGTGTAACGAATGGATAGGTAAGAAAGCACGTATGTATATGGTGGTAACCTGTCCATGGTACGTTGTAATTACCTATTAGGTTGGTCGGTGCAATGCACTTTATAACCGACACGCACCCTTTTAACACGGCGTACATAACGATCGCGCCAAACTATCCACAAGGAAAATTACTATCAAGTATCGCGCTGGGTAAGGTCCCTTCCTATATTAGAACCGCGCCACAAGTATCACATAACTCAATTATTTATTAATTCTGTTCACTACCCAACATCGAGTGTATATTTATTAGAACACAGGGGCATTGGGGGGTCAGATAGCTGTTAATTTAGCTTAAAATTCGACATACAATTAATGCTTGGACACCAGAGTATTGGAATATTTTGCGATTACGTGAAATAAGTAATACAGTATGAGATATTAACGTTTTAACGCCTAAATAAATGAATTAACAATTAATTAACTTTTCGCAAGCAAGCTGGGTCGTCGACGGCACAAATGAAACTTAATTTTCCTTCGAATTTGTATTTTGTTTCTAATAGTTTTAAACATTGGACGTGGCGAGTGATCAAATAATGTGGTATATACTTTGATCTCAGGATTTTTTCAGATTTTTCGAAATTCAAAACATTAAGATAATTAAAAATGACTTAGTTTGCCTACGAACTGAGACAAAATATATGCCTATGAGGGGTTAAAATATATTCGATACGATGGTTGTCCCAGCAATTGCAAATATTGTTTATGGTACTGAACACATCGGTAACTCTATTTCGGAACCATTTAACAAATTTAAAATATTAAGCTATTTACTATCGATTTTTATATATATTCTAAAGTGATATAACATATATGTCACATCAGGCGTTAAAGGGTAAATACAGTCATTCCCAAATCCGGAAGCAAAGAGAAAAATTGTTTAAAAACGTTATGTATTATACTTCATATGTTATAAAAAATTACTGTTTATTTTAATTAACATGACTCTTTTATAATGTACGAAGGTTATTATAAACGACTACAGTCACTCCCATAAGTATTCGGACACCTTTTAAAACACAATTCCCTCGTTTGAAATTGAACCAAATGACTTGAATTTTTTTGAGAAGCTAGAAGAACTAGTTTACTGGATGACAAAAAAAGAAAATGTTGAAAAAGTCCCAGTCGGTTGAAATTATGAAGGATACAGTGAGGATCTCTTTTTTCAACTTTTTTATCCCAGCCAATAATGAAAATTGAAAACATACTTTTCGTAGATTTCTGTACCTTGTATATATACACAAAGTTTCATCGAAATCGGTTAACGCATCTAGAAACTACAGGCAATTGAAATTTACGAAAATCGCAGTTTTTCACCTAAG
This sequence comes from Stelis phaeoptera, assembly GCA_943735885.1. NCBI lineage: Eukaryota > Metazoa > Arthropoda > Insecta > Hymenoptera > Megachilidae > Stelis > Stelis phaeoptera. The sequence continues at coordinate 1,866,648 of OX030939.1, read as the reverse complement.
AACGTTACTAGTCACGTTCTTAGGTGAAAAACTGCGATTCTCGTAAATTTCAATTGCTTGTAGTTTCTAGACGCGTTAACCGATTTCGACGAAACTTTGTGTATACATACAACTTACCGAGATCTACCAAAAGTATGTTTTACATTTTCAATATAGACTCGGATAAAAGAGTTAGAAAATGTGATCCTCACTGTATCCTTCATAATTTCAACCGGCTGGGACTTTTTCAACATTTTCTTTTTTTGTCATCCAGTAAACTAGTTCTTCTAGCTTCTCAAAAAAATTCAAGTCATTTGGTCCAATTTCAAACGAGGGAATTGTGTTTTAAAAGGTGTCCGAATACTTATGGGAGTGACTGTATATGAATCTACTTTTCCACTAAAAATGCAAAATTCATTAATTCATTAAGATGAACAATAAAGTCCATTCCTTTCAATTCTTCAATAGGTTTCCCGACTTCCTTCTCCATTTAATCTTTTTTTTTTTCAAACTCAACGTACACGAAACGGTACAAAGAAAATTTTAACAGCTTCTGTCGAATATTTTGACATTTCCATTGTTCCCAGTAATCTCTGGAACATTTCATTGCAAAGCAGTACAACATCTGCTTCTTTTTGTAATTTTATTGCAGCCTTAAAATCGTTCTTTTCTTTTTTATTAATCGTGAATCCGTAGCTATTATATTCAAGGTAGTTGACACTCGTAATACCTTGTTTTATCGTATTCGCATGCTTAAAACCTTCGCAGAGCGTTAAGAAGCAGAAATATCGTAACGTATATTTTATCCTGAGATTTTTTTCTGCTATTTTAAACCTAATACCGATACTACTTTAAATGCACTGCCACTGCTGTTCTCAGATTTCAGACAGTTTCCATAGCGGCACAAATATCGGCCACGGCCCTTGAATCTTTAAACATGTACATACTTTGATACATTTGGATCGAACCATAAAGTGTTTGCATTATATTACTACTACATACGTATCGAGCAATAAAACAGCAGATTATTGAAGAAATATCTGCACGATGTCTCCCTCGTACTGTGTAATTCCAATATTTATCGAATCCTTCTCTTCCCTTTTTGTACAAAAACATTGCATTCACATCGAATGGTACTTTTATAAATCTCCATTCTTCCAGCAGAACAATATCAGTGCTGCGTTTGTTCCATGGACGAATTCCGTTGAAATTTTTTAGAAATATCATGAATAGTGGAAGATAAAGTACGTTTTATATTTTCGTTTTTCAGGTTTATGATTTGCTAACAGTATAGTATAGTTATAGTTCAAAGGAATGTTATTTTATGAATCTTCCAATGTTCTAAACAGACTTAAATAAATTTGTATAGTCACTGTACTATGTTATTAACATCTTAACTATTAAACAGATTGAAGTGATCAGTGTAATAATTTGAATAAAATAATCAAGATGAAAGAAACTGAAAAATTTAATTTTCCTACTATTAATACTGTTGTTTTCATTATTTTTATTAACATATTACCTAAATCTGCGACAGCAGATACTGGAACATCCAAAATCCAATACTTAACACTTAACGGACGGGGCCCGTAGATTTACGTTTTTCCATTCTGACTTCCTAGTACGGGTCACGTAGATCTACGTTTTTACTTTAAATCCATACATTCATGTTTATTTAATTCCCCTGAAAAATGCCCGGGAACTAGGAAGACAGAGCAGATTCGACCCGTCCGTTAAGTGTTAAGTACTGTTACAATAATTATAGGTGAATATTGATTCTTCAATTGTAGATGCGATAAATATATATTTTTCTTTAAATTAAAACGCCAGATTATATTAACATATAAAATCTAATATGGAAATTTATTCAAAGTTTTATTATTGGATGTCGGTAACCGAAAATAAAATTAATGAGTGAAAACGTAGAAGAATTAAAGGATTTAGGTAATTTGCAATGTAAGACATTGTTTTATATGATGTTTTTGTTGAATTATCATTTAAATTAAAGGCAAAAATAAACTGTTTGGTTTAGAGACACTGGGTTTACAATAAAGGAGAACCTTAACTCCGTCACCAGTCAATAGGCCTCTAGCCGTATTTGTGCCTAAGGGCCCATGTCACAAACACATAGCACACCCAGGCCGTTGTTTCTTTTTCGGGAAGTGGGCGCCAGATTTTCTATGCGTTTTAGAATAGTTTTTTCACTTTTAGTTCGATCCTTGAAGCGTTAAGACGTCCTTCCGAGTCGCTTGAATAAAAGCATATAATACAAAGAATATTCAACCCCATATCCTAACAGTTTTAATCAATTTTATCAAGAGCTGGAAAGAAGTCATTCAAATTAAATCAAAATTATTTCATGCTTTTTAGTGTTAATTATTATTATTATTATTTTATGTCCTCAAAGAGTCAATACAAATGTATTCATTTTTTAACCGACTTCGAAAAAGAAGGAGGTTACTCAATTCGACATGTTTATATATTTTTTTTTTTTTTTTTTTTTTATGTATGTGCCCCGATTACGCCGAGATGGATGGACCAATCGGAACCAAACCTTTTGCATCTTGTAGGGTATGACTCCCAGTTGGTCCCGTAAAAAAAAAATTTTGCATTTCACCACCGCTTGCCACCTTTTTATTGCAAAAAAGCGTACGATTTCGTCCGCGTTGTGTATGGTCATCGATTACTCCAAGATGGATGGACCAATCGGAACGAAACCTTTAGCATCTTATAGAGTATGACCAACAGTTGGTCCCGTAAAAAAACCCGGTTCGGATTTCTATATTTTTTCCGCTTTTATCGCAAAAAACGTGCTATTTCACGTATATTCGGCCTGATATCGATGAAGCCTAGTATTACATTTTGCGGCCGGAGATGTTTCCACGATGATCCCTTTTGCAACATTCCCTGCCCCTCCCTTCACTACCCTGCCCTTTCCTGCCCTTCTCTTCCCATCCCTTTGTTGAACTTTTCAAGGAATGCTCCAATCGCCACTAAAAAATGTGAAATAAAAAAATTTTTGGAAAAAAAAAATACAACCGACTTCGGAATGCACTAAAAAGGACGAAATAAATTAAATTTATATTTCGGAGACGGCGCAAAATTAAAAATTTTCTACATTGGAAATTGTCAAAATTCTTTAATCCTTTCACATATTTTCACATTAACAACATCCTTCATTTACACAATTTTTAATTTTGCGCCGTCTCCGAAATATAAATTTAATTTATTTCGTCCTTTTTAGTGCATTCCGAAGTCGGTTGTATTTTTTTTTTCCAAAAATTTTTTTATCTTTTCTTCAGAAAACGTGGTCAATGAACTGTGTATTGCAAACTTCAAAGATCTCCAACAATATACACGAATATAGACACAGTTTAGTACATTTATCGGTTTAATTGAAGCTTCAAATCAATGCGAATGTTGCGAACGTTAGAAACAGAGCTTGCAATAATCCCGGCCTGGTGTAGTCGTTTCCGGATGAACGGCGGAGGGGAAGCGAGAACGAAAGTTTCCAAAGTTGAAAACACTGTGGCTTAAGCCCCATGAACTTCTAACTCTGCTGCCCTGTCGCTGTTTCCTATACTCGAACAACACAGTCAAGCTCAAGAACGGATTGCTCCCAAAGTTACAGTTTCGACTTAATACGCTTCTCCGACTCGCCTATGAACGAACAAGCTTAGATCAACAGGGACGACGCGTGAGCTTTTCGTTTCCGTGTCTGGCCGACCTGCCGCCACACACGAGCGCAATAAATCCGCTTACTAAAAGCGAAATGGCAGCTATACCTTGTTTACGTTATACTCGGCCTTTGGCCGCCGGCTGCGGCTTAGAATTTTCAAAACATTCAGCTGCCGTTGTGTGAATGAAAGAATAACCGATGCCTGTAAATTGAGGTTTCTAAGATAAATCGAAGCTTTAATGGGTATAGAAATATCTTTAATAGCAGGCAAACGGATTTGAACACATCTTTGTCCAGACAAATTCCAACATTGTATGAACGAAGAAATCGCTAGGAATAGAAAGTATTTATTTCCTTTTTACTCAATATTTAACGTAATTAGTAACGCGGTACAATTGTTTATAATAATTGGTAACTATAATAGAGAAACGGACCCCACTATCGTATAAGTTCCTATTATGGAATATTGGATTTCAGCCAAAAATAAAATCCATAAAGCTGCAAATTATAAATTAATGAATGTATTTTAGTGCATATATACGGCTGTTGAAAAAATGAGTCGTTCTTCCATTATCACCTCTTCAAATATGTAATGATAAAATATCTGATTTATTATAATTGTAGATGCAGAAGGCTGTTTGATTTTATTAAAAAATTTATATTTCGATGTTTTGTAACTACTGGACTGAACGTAGATTAAGAGAGACAAGGTAATTTCTTGAATTATCAATTATAACTCGAAATATCGTACCTATTTCCTTCTATTCATTAACCGATTTAATCATACGATAGTTGTAATGTTGATTTATAAATTTATCGATTATATAAATCGGCATAAAACCAAGAGAACAGATTACCAGAGCGGAAAAACATACTCGAAATCCTAGAACAGATATGAACAAGTTACTCATGTTTCCGACAACGTTATGACAGTCAAGGCACTAATTAGCCAAGAACATAATTCCGGTGTTTGAGACTATACAATATCTCACCTCCCTGTCACGGCAGATGAGAAGCTGCACGATATGCGTTCATACGAGTCTGCTATTAATTAGCGACTAATACGTCGCTTCGTTAACGGATAAAGGAAGGCGAGGGCTGTCAGGGTCGTAAAACTGATGTCAAAGGCAAATCGGAGCACCGGTTCGATGACTCCGGAGCTGCGAGTCGGGTACACACGGCTTCTGTTTATTAACAATTCGCGAGCCTTCTGTGTTTCTTCGACCTCTTTCGCGAGAGCTCGTTGTCACGGAAGAACAATAAGCGACAAGGAACAACGCGTTACTAGCGGGAAGATGGCAACGACCCCCCAGCACAGATAACGAAAGTCGAGAACACTAGTTGGAGATCAAGCGCCGTCGCTTGAATGCTTGATCGTTGAAACCTTTCATTTCAAGGTTTCCCTTTTACGAAACAAGTGACGTTTGTATAAGCATCATAGGTTAGTGCTAACTGGATCAGAGATTGGATCGGTGTTAGAAATACGGATATTGTTATTTTTATTCTTGTTAGAGATTCAGTTAAGAGAATTTTACGGCGAGGCAATTTGCGGAACATTTTACTGGTACGTGACACTCAGAAGATTTTACCGACCAGCACGGTCACTTTTAATAATATCACCTTTGCAGTAAGGCCTCGCCGTGAATTAATTTGATCCCAAGGGGTGACTCGGCCTCGAAATCTAACGGTTTCAGCGGCAGCGAGTCACCACGTAGCAATTCTGGGAAATACCCCAGAGTTGCCAAGTCGCCGTCCACCCTTAGGCCCATCGTGCAGGAGACTCTGCTCCACTTCCTCAATGCATAACGCTAAGAGTGTAATGGAAGTTAGATCGCGAGGCTTTAAAACCAGCGAACAGGGTCAAAACAGGCCAGAGAATATTAAAATATACTAGAGAGCCATAGAGAATATCAGAGACAGTTAGAGAGAATTAGAGAGTCGTAGAGGAGGCTAGAGAATATCACTGTTACAGAGAAGATAGTCATAGAGAGACATATAGACAGAAATAGCTAAATTAACAAACCACAGTCTTGTCACTCAAACATACATTCACACATTCACACTAACAAATACAATAAACTGATGAAAATGCAAAACGTGTCAACTCAATATACAGTCCCAAGTCGTTCAACTTGGATGGTCCTTCACCATAGTGATTAGACGGCACGAAGTGCAATACCCGAGTCTTGACCGCACGCTAACAATTCTGTTATATTAAAAGAAACTAAATACCACGAATGCCGATGTAACGTGGTCTATATTTATAACGATATAAATAAATTTCAACGGTTCTCAAACAGTGAAATATGAAAGACAGCTAACTCGAACGTGAGTAATTTATGAATTTTGCATTCTGCTTGTTAATAATCATATTGTTGATATAATTATTACAACTGCATGCAATGAATTGATTTCTTTTTATACAATTACTATACTCTATTATAAAAAAAATTAAATGTAATTAAATGTATGTAACAGCCTTTAAATTTTTATGTACAAAGCATACTTGGTGGTACTGCGATTCTTGAGTTTTGATTTCGATGGTACGTATTTACGAAAAAATTGAAGACTGCTATTATAAAGGATTTTATTAACTGTTTCTTGCATTGCGTTGCGAATATGCAACATATTTTTTTATTCTAGAGCTGTTATGCTGATTTACTGCCTAGATTTCTCACACAATATAAAATATATACAGTGGGCCAAGAAAGTATTTATACAGTGCATTAATTACACTTTCATCCTCATTATTTTGCTGTTAAGACAATTACTCCTAATGTGATATACATATATGAATATACGCCTTTCGTATATATTGATGGACTTGTGAAGGCGTATACATACGCCTTTAGCAGTCAAATAGTTAAAAACGTGTTGCCGTTCACAGATACACGATACGAGATAATGAATATTATTGGAATAATTGACGTTTGAATCGTTCTCGATCGATCCCTTCGTATTCTTTCCTGGTTAATTTGAAGCAATGGAAAAAGTTAGCACTCCGACGATCAAATACGCTCCCTTCGAACACCTTCAATGATACGCACGCACACATTTCAACCGCCGTTTAACCCTCGTCGAGATTAATGGTTCGAACAAATAGCACAGGTGAAAATAGGCCATTGTAAAGCATATGGATAATTTGAGGCCAAATCGGTCCCTTTTTTTGTGATGTATCGGATTTTGTTCTAAAAATCACTATCGTATTTCCTGAAATATTCTGCATAAAATACGCCTCATTTCGCATGACGCAGCTGCTGTTCACTTATTCCAAAAACAACTAATATTGAAAATTCGAAAAAAAAAAAAAAATACACTTTTTTGATGGAGCGACTGCATAACACAATTTTTTTTTTATTTAATTATTTATTTACAATCTGTCGGAGGTGAAAATAAGTAAATTTGCTAAATTATTAAAATATCATGTTAGTACTTCCCCAGTGGTTAGTATTCTTACATACAAAAGAGTAAAGAAAAGTTTGATAAGTTTTAACAAAATAGTGCACAATTTATACTAGTGTTTTATATTTTTTTAACCTGGAGACAGAGATGGTTTCTTTAAGTATCTCTTCTTCAACCGTGGTATTTGTAGATCACGTCTAATCAGTTCGTTTGGAACAAACCACGGAGCCTTTGTTATATCTCTTAATACTTTTGATTGAGATCTTTCGATTATTTCTATTTCTATATTAGAACTTGAAGCGGAACCCTACAATTGAATTCCGTATGTCCAAAACTGGTTTGAATATACATTTATAAACAAGTGTTTTATTTTCCAATGTCAGTTGCAAGTTATTACCTATTAACACTAAACCTACCGAAGCGGTCAAAATGACCGATCGAGTGTTTCTTATTTTAAATCACAAAATTGAATAGGATGCTTTTATTAAGATTCGTGTTAATTCTTATCGCGATAAAGACTTGCTGTGTATGTTAGTGTACGTTTCATTGTTTATTGATCTACTTTTCTATTTTATTTTCAACTTGAAAGTAAGCGTACATGAAACGTCAGTAGGTTTAGTGTAAACCAATATAATTTTTTAAGTATAAGGCTGAATTGTTTTCTTTTGGTGCAGATGTGTGCTTTCCATGTAAGACGACGATCGAGATGCATTCCTAGATACTTGACTTGAGTATTTTGTGGTATTGGTTTTCCATTCAGAAGCACTGAGGGGCATGTTTCTTTCTTTAACGTAAAAGTAATGTATGTGGATTCGTCTTCGTTTATTTTGATTCTCCATTGGTTAAACTAGATTTGAACTTTGTCTAGATATTTTTTTAATTTTTTATTCGCCAATAAATAAAACATTCAAACGTACTACCCATTTTCACGAAAATAGGCGAAAATCGCGAAATTTAAAGGCTTGTATTTCTCAAACGGTTTCGAAAAGAGCAAAACGATGACTTAACCCCACCCCCAATGTCACGTGAACTACAATATATTTAATTTAAAAAAAAAGTGATCGATTTGGCATGGAATTACCCATACGAGAAACCAAATGGTTGCTTCTCAGGGGCTTATTACCTATGAAAAAAAAAAATCACAAGTACCTTTAAGATATATCGAGCTCGAGGATAAAGCGGGCGATCTTCGATTCGCGTTCGATACGAGCGGATAAAACGCAACACGGCTTCGTGTCCAAGATTGCCGATGGTACCGCATCGCGTGATTAACGCTTACGAGTCGCGCCGGTTAATTAATTGGGCTTGCTCCGAAAGCGAATATTAATCGCTCGTAAGTGGGCCGCTGGATCTCGATTAGGATCACCCGAGGTGCTTTTCTTCGCCACAGACTACCCGAGGGAAAACCGCCCGCTGCGAAACCGCGACTGACAACTCGATACTTATCGTTGGCACAAAAGGACAGCAGGTAGATAGATGTCTAGCAACTCGTTCATCTGTGATTTTTCTCGTTCCTTTATAGTTCACGACTTCTCTACATGTATCTTCAAGTCTGTTTCCCGTTCAAGATGACTTTTTCCCTTTACTTTCCGCCGGACTGTGCCGAGCGAACGCTGAAAGCGAGCCGTAATGAAACTGGAGATGTATCGTTCCCTAGCGAATAACGAGTTTTATATTTCTAGTTGACCCGTAGGATCTGAAACTTCCAGTAACGAGATTGAAGTTGTGAGCCGGTGACGATCGGGCTGGCGAACAGAGGGCAGAAAGAAGGAGTAGGTAATTAGTTGCGTTCGAGTTGTGCTCTCTCATAACCGATTTCGTTTTTAATTCGCTAGACAGACTGCATTGCTACCGGTTTAAGTTCGGATCCAGCGTAGTTGCGATACAGTTGGAATTATACGGAGAAACTTTTTCCAACAGATGCGAGCTTCTAGCGACGCGTGAATTTAAGTAGCTCCATCAAAATTAACGGCTGTGCTTTCGGTAATTTTGAAAATTTACGGTTCGATTCAATTTTGCGCAATTAGGGCGTTTAATCTACAGGACGGGGCATAACTTTGCACATCTGGAATATTTTCATTATTCGTAGTAATAAGGAACGATGTTGTTTGTGAAATTTGTATGGCATGGAGGGAAATAACACGATGATTCTAAGGAATCAGCGTTTAAATCTGGTACAATTTTTTTTGGCCAACTTTTAAAACTGACGAAGGAACAACAATTTTTTAATTGCATTAATCGGGGTTCTCGGTGAAATTTAGAAAAAAGGTACAAATAGAAGACTGCAGCATCAAAACTCTGTAATAGATTTCTATCACTCTTCAATTATTCTTTATTTGATGGAAGAAAAATCATCTCTTTATATAAACGATTTCCGTGAGGTATGAAAATTATCTATGTGAACATGGCACTCGACTTTCAAAAAATTAAATCTTTTTTACGGAAACTGGTAGTATTTCGTTTGTAGCTGATTGAAGTAACAATAGTTTTGTTTGTAGTTTTACCAATTAATAAATAAAAAAAATTGAAAAAATGTCTCGCACCCGACATTGAGATATCTCAAATTCGCTTGCGCAGTCTTCTTCAGTATCGTTTGTAGTTATTTTTCTTTTGTTTGTAGTTGAATAGTTTAAAAGTTATAAACAATTGTTTATACGCCTAAGAACCATGATTTTTTGAGTTATAAAATTTAAACAAATATAATTGTGTGCGTATTTATTTAATTATATTTATATAAATTTTATAACTCAAAAAAAAAAAAACATGGCTCTTAGGCATATAAACAATTGTTTATAGCTTTTAAACTATTCAACTACAAACAAAAGAAAAATAACTACAAACGATACTGAAGAAGACTGCGCAAGCGAATCTGAGATATCTCAATGTTGGGTGCGATTCATGTTTTCAATTCTTTTTATTTATTAATTGATAAAACTACAAACGAAACTATTGTTACTACAATCAACTACAAACAAAATGCTATCATTTTCCGGAAAAAAATTTTTTGAAAGTCGGGTATCAGGTTCACATAAGTATTGAAATTACATGCAATAATAAAAATACATATTCTTATATTAAAAATATAAAATTCGGAAAGTGGATCAGTTAAATTTCATTTTTTTTCAGGAAATACATACAGTATACAATCGACGTCTATTAAGAAATACTAAGTACGCTTAATCAAAAAATGATTTTTAATTGGAATGAGAATTTAATCTAAGTCTAACCAAAATTACTTTGTGGTTTATTGTAGCCCTTTTATAGGAGGCTTACTTATTCCCTATCATTTTCTATGTTTCATATGTAATATATTAATAATGAGGAGATTTTCACCGTAATGAAACTTCAAAAATCTCACTTAATAGAGACACAGAAATTCAAAATTTTAAATACAACAATGTTCATTATTACTATTTAGTATTATTATCTCTACTCTGATCCTTTATAGCGTTAAAAGAAATCATTGGTGCTGCTACATCAACAACTTTCTAAAGAACCAAAGAGTACTATCGAATAGTTAAAATTGTAGTTATTTAATCACAGAATAGTAACAACATCTTTGTGCGTAAAGTGTAAACATGGTGATTTATACATATAACACCTGGTTAATTCATTAATTTTAAATAAAATACATGAGAAAAACGTGAGTGTATGAGGAACTATAATAAGAATTTATTTGATATACAATATACACAATATATTACCTACTTTTGTACTTATTAAATATGATAAAATAGTGTTAACATTTAACCCCTTCCATAAAGTAGATTGTACATGTATGTCACAATCCAAACCTTCATATATAATTTGGTATAGGGGACCTAGAAATAAAATGTACACATATTTTTGCAGCCTATAACCTGTTAAATTTCTTTTTATATTGAGGAGTATAGTCATTGAAATAGAATGTAATATTTGTAATTCTATTGTTTCGCGTTATTAATAATGTCTGCACCAGAATAGCCTTTAGATTGAACATTTGCAATAATTTAGGAACATTTTACAATTTTTATGTATATACATTAGTAAGTATTATATCTATAATTATATGAACCATGTATACATATTTTTAAGACACCCTGTATAAATTTGTTTAATTATTATTAAAAGTTTAATAATTACAAGAATGGTAGTTCTTCTTACATTTGATACATTTTCCTTTCCTCAAGTAAAACAAAACGACAAGGGGTTGAATATAGAACTCCAACGTCCGGTCATCAAAGGGTTAAGTAGCCGGGATATAACAACAGTTGTAACACCACTGCGAAATCACATTGGCGCCTATTAGAAGTTCATATGCACCCGATCGACTCGCACAGGTAGAGGCGCCCCATTGACCCACAAGAAACGATATTGATCTAAACATGGTCGACTTACACCTACGTACTCCTATTATTAACTGCCTTCAACAAAGCCAGTTTCCCAGGCTAATTACAAAACGGGAAAAAGGGGGGAAAAATGCTCCAGATCTTATCGGTCTGCTCGACACGAGAATGAACAAAGCTCGGGGGTGTTGTTTGCCGAATGCCACCGAAGTAAGTAATTACAGCACCAGCTCAAAAACGAAGCCGATGCTCACGATCAGGGCAACCGAGTTTCGCTTTATTCCATTTATCATGCCGGTTTATAACTATCTCTTGGCGACGTGTGTACACGTTTGAACGGACGAAGATGAATTGCTTGATAAGCTACGAGTGAGCGAAAAAAATTTATCGAATCGTCCGAGTGAGAGTGTCGGCTACCTTTTAATGTTGCTCTTGGGCTGGTGTGCCGACGAGAGTATTCGATCACGATAATCGATGCGTAGGAGAAAGCTGAATAGATTGCAATATCATCGATCGAAGAACAAAACAAGATAAACTTGTAATCTGATCGACCCCTAGCTAGCACCTCATCTATGGTATCGCTGGCAATCGCAAGAAATTCGTAGTTCACAATCTTCACAAACAGCGATTATCTCGGTGCAATTTGTTCGATTTCACTCGTGTATTAAAAAATCTTAATGGCGATAGGTTATTGATGTTTTCTTCGATTCAGTACTGGCACTGATTTAATGAAAATAAACGCTCGGATAAATCCATCGGCGAAAGATCTGACATTCTATTAAAAGGTTTAATTCATGGTGCAATATTAAAATTGATGGTATTATTTACGGACTGTGCTAAAGAAAGAAATGAGTAATTACGATTGCGGAATTTTGAGAATATTATTTCAAGCTAATCTAGGTTAATCTAAGATGTATTAAGCATTGAATGTCGTGTAATTATTTTAACTAAAAAAAAATGGTGCAAGTCACTAAACATCTGGTACTTTTGAACGAGTGAGAAGATCTATGATGCGATCTTTGGAAGCCTGTATTCAAGCCGAGGGTGGAAACTTCGAACAGTTTCTATGAAATTTATTAAATAACAGGTTCCACATATCGGGCATACCTTCATATGAACTTCTTTCTATCCCCGAAGTAATGCCCACATTTTCGGAAACACCCTGTATAGACAAAAATTTCTTTACAGTGTTAGTGCAAATGTATCTTTGTAAATTATACATAGAGAAATATATTTTACTAATTAACCATAAATAATAAAAATAATGTTCACAGATTACATGAAAACTGGATAATAAATGTACATTTTTTCAACGAAAAAGGACAAAAGAGTATTAATTCCAAATACTTTCTTCTAATATAATCAGCATTTTCTATCCATTAAAAATCATGTATAGTCACAAAACATTACAAATAGAATACATATATCGAATGAATCCCCTCTGGCATACAGTTCTAAGTAACTTTTATATCTCGACCTTTTTCCCTTAAATAAAAAAGAAATGCTGCGATCATATTCCCTTAAAATGTTCAAAGAAGAATAAAAAAAGAATTTTATGAAAATGTTCCATAATCCCTAAAATATTTACATTTTTCTATTATATGTACTGGATGTTCCAAAAACTACATGTACATTCTTAATTTATTTGTTTCGATATTTATAAATCACAATATTTCTGAAAAAAAGTGCATGTGAAATTGCAATAAAACTTTATGAATGCATGCAGGGTTAACCATATTTTCATTTTCGATCATATAAACGAAGAAGTACAATACCAGCGGTGCATGGACTTAATTTTCATACATTATTATATAACATATATAAACCTCTCCTTAAACAGCATTTACAAAAGTTTCAACACTTTAAGGATCATCGAAAAGAAACAAATCCATAGAAATACACATTTCAGCAATTACAGCATGTTTGTAAGCACTCGACGATACGGTACACGGCAGAGAAAACAGAAATATTTTCACAGGTGAACATGCGAAGTCGTTTCATATGAAATGGTGAATGTTTATTCAGCCAGAAAAGATCGATCGTTCAGATACCAAGTACCACCACCGAGTGAAATACACTTGGCCGAACAATGTTTGCGCCATAAACTGCTCGATGTCTCTACTGCGTTTACTTCCGTTGTTATTTTTCTTGGTCGCGAGTATTGCTGGTCAACGGGTCATACGAAGAAAAAAGTATGCGTCTACTCGTAAACCTTTCTAAGAAGTTATTTTCATAATTATTCCGCCCATTCAACATTGCTCAACGTTGATACGATTGGAGCTATTGGAGTTGTGAGACACATTACAACCTATAAAAAGTATCCCAGGTCTAACAAAACCAAAACGAAATTTTATATAAAAATTGACTGTAAATATTTGGTTACAAAATTATAAATAAACATTAATAGTGAATCACAGGAAATTACTCCTGAGCCAGGAGATGAACAAACACATCTTTCGATTTTTATGTATGGGGAACTGGTAATACAAAGGGTTTTCGAAACAAAAGTAACATCACGAGAAGAATTAGTGCAAATAATTAATAGCGCAACTGAAGATCAGCAATATTCCTAGGAATTTCGTGGTCTACTGGTAAGCACCATAGGCTTCCCAAGGGAAAATGACGTCGTTAGGGAAGGATGTCCTACCATTTTCAAAATGGCTATGTATTATGTATTTGGGTTAGTATTAGTTTCAAAGTTGGTTGATTTAACAACGAAGTAACATTAATGATAAATTATGTAAATTGTAATGTCAAGGCACAATCTCAGCATTTTTCCTGGAGAAGGTTACTAGTTCTATTCACACCAATTCAGTACTACAGTTAGCGAAACTACGTTTTGAAAAAATGTATTTTATTGACGATACGTATAAATTATCATTGATACAGGAATCGTTATCAGAACTTTCATATACTACAAAAATTCTTTATTACCTGCTTCCAGCATACAATAATTTTTCTACAGCTTTGAATCGAAACGATTAAATTTAATTTGTAAACAATGTTTTTTCTTATTATCATTTAAAGGATATATCCACGTATCTTGTAGGGAAAATTCTGGTACATTCTGTATACAAGTAGATACTGCAGGACATAATTTTAATTTATATTTCGGAGACGGCGCAAAATTAAAAATTTTCTACAGTGGAAATTGTCAAAATTCTTTAATCCTTTTACATATTTTCACATTAGCAACATCTTTCATTTATACAATTTTTAATTTTGCGCCGTCTGAAATATAAATTAAAATTATTTCGTCCTTTTTAGTGCATTCCGAAGCCGGTTGTATTTTTTTTCCAACATTTCTTTTTCGATATGTAGAGAAAGGGGGGAGGGTGAAAACGATTCGGACGAAAGTTTGTTGTATAGTAGTCGATGTTTTGTAAGCTTTTGTATTTTTGTAAATATTAAGTATCGACGTCTCGAAGAAATACTCGACGAGAATTAATGTCCGTTTAACATGTTACCGGATCCTTCGTGTCACGTGTATTAATATATACAGAAATATACCGAAATATATTAAAATTCAACTGGTCGATGATATTTCAAGCATTTAATATTTTCGTAGTTTTGAAAAATTCACAGCACAGCAGTTTTATGGATATTCAACTTCCGCCAACATAATATGTCACCACGTTACCGAACCGAAAAATATAATCTACAAGTTTGTATATTACTTTTCCTATCAACTAATGTTATTTAAATCTAAATTAACAGGAAACACTTGTCGCATTAATGATACCACATGTCAACGCAAAACATTCAACGACGGCGAAATTCCTAGCAATAAATATAAAAAAACATGTCTAAATTTTACGCAGTAAGTAGCCCAGAAGATAGAGGAAAGTGCGTACATAATAACGCAATTTGTTGCAACGCGATATCTTAATTAGTTCCTGAGATATAGGGCTTCAAAGTTTGTATAGCGGCCGGCGCGTACGAGGGTAATCCCGAATGGGCCGTAGACTTTTTTCTAGGAAATTCATATACGCATTTCCAGGAATAGCAAAGGGTTAAACGTAAACAGTGACCACGTGACCGCTACGCTAGACACTCACTGTCTGGGTCCAAGCGTGCGGCGGCAGCGAATTTCTACAAAAATTACGTTTGTCTTCACACGACGATATCTCAGAAACGGATAAAGATATCGATGTAAATCAAAAAGCGAATTAAAGTGGAAGATTTCTACTTTCTTACGAATCTAACTTTATACCGAAATTCGAAACAGGACTTTGTTGGCAGCCCTTTGAACTTTTAGTAATTTTAATACGCGTTTCTTATGCAGTTTAACGTAGTTTCTGACTTTCGATTGCTTCTAACAATAGAATATTATGATAAATATCTATCACACGCATTATTAACGATTCTTTCGTGTACTTAAAAAAAATTTTTGCAAAAAAAAAGGACAACCGACTTCGGAATGCACCAAAAAGGACGAAATAATTTTAATTTATATTTCGGAGACGGTGCAAAATTAAACATTGTGTTAATGAAAGATGTTGCTAATGTAATACTAGGTTTCATCGATATAAGGCCAAGTAAACCTGAAATACCACGTTGTTTGCGATAAAAGCGGAAAAGAATGAAAAAATCCAAAATGGTTTTTTTACGGGACCAACTGAGAATCATACCCTACAAGATGCAAAAGGTTTGGTTCCGATTGGTCCATCCATCTCGGCGTAATCGGCGAACATACATTAAAAAAAAAAAAAAATTAACATAGGTACATGTCGAATTGAGTAACCTCCTCCTTTTCGAAGTCAGTTAAAAATGATGGTCCAATTTATATGTCATCATATTCTGCAATATTTAATCAAAAAGTCTACATTTTGTATGCTCTATAGTAGATGTATCAAAATTTGCATATGCAAGTAGAGAACCGCGTGAAAGTGCAAGTAACCTAATAAGTCGGGGAATTATTGAATCTAGCAAGTTTAAATAAAAGAGAATTATAAAATTGTATAAATCATAACCACACTAATTAAGCGATGATCTCGGTTGAAAGTAAAGACAAAATATGAATAAAAATCCATCTCGCATTAGTTTACATGAATATTATGTTTAAATATGTACTGTCATTCTATTTTAAATTACGCTCATTCGTCGAGCGACCGACAATAAAATATGCACCTCAAGAGGTAATAACTTTTCAATAAATTTCAATTCAAAACGACCGAACACGTCACCGGTCGCAAAAGTTGCCGAGGCCATGCAGTTATTGACAGATATCCTGCATTTTTCAACCAACTGTGGCGAATTGCACTTTATATTGTACAATATTCACGAGGGAAGTGCCCGCGGAATGACCACGCTCCGCTTCTCTCGTCGCCTATCATCGAGCATTCGGTACTCGTCGGCCTCTTCAAACAGATTATTTTACGGTTAACTGACAGTACTGACACCATAACTGGGAGTACTTCATAAAAATATACCTATGAAGCTTTCTGTTCAGCGATTTTGTGCGAAAATTTTCAGTTCATCGTTCGCCAAAAGATACTCAATTCACGGTGTAAAATCTATAATTTCATAAAAATATATTTTAGTCCGTTTAACGCATCAACTATTATACTAACTTTTTTATGAAAATTTGTATATAATTTTGGGAAAAGAAAGAAATTTCGCTATTAATACGCGGATTCCCTAAACAGTGAATTCTCTAATTCGTATGTGATTTTAATTAATAGATATAATGGGTAACATAATTTTCTTAGATTAGTATGTTAACTGCGATGTTACCCGTATACAGGGTGTTTAAATATTACCTGAAAAGCTGTACACCGTTGGATAGATCACGGAAAATCGAAGCGAAAAGTTTTGTAGCATTTTTCGATAGGATCAGCTACAATTCGTTGTTGCAAGACGCACTGCAAGCAAGGCTATCTCTTTTTTACTCCATGATCTTATAGAAGAATGCTACAGAACGTTTAGTCTGAAGCTATATTAAAAAGTTATGATGGAAGTACGAAATATAATACGATAGTCACAGTCTATTGCGATACGATGCGAGAATTCACATTTAATATCTTTATAACGCTGGCATTCGATTTGTTGTTACATTAGTTTGTTTATTTTAAGCACTCATAGAAATAAGTAAAACTTTTCAAAATGTTCATCGCTATTCACAATTGAAGGTTAATAATGATTGAAAATGAAATTTATTACTCTTCGAATTTACTGAATGCATTGTTAATTTTTCTTGTTCGATAAATCCGTTATATAAGAGTGACTGCAAATCCTGTTTTCTTCGTATTTCATAATTTTATCATAACTTTTTAATGAAGCTGTAAACGATCTGTATTTATATAAAATTTGTTGCTTACATAGGGGCATAGCATATACCAACAAAGACTAACTGTTAAAACCACAGACATTCTGTATACTATAGTATTAAGTTAATATTAAAAGATAACAGAAATAAAACAAATCGAAAAAATAGCATCATTTTTATTCGTTAATATATTTATTTAATTACTGCTTCAAAGAACATTTTATGTACAATATCACATATCGGTTGAAAAAATAAAAATATTTATTTACAGTTATCTATTTCAAATACTTCTGTTACCCAGTTTTGTCGGCGAAGGAAAAGAATTCCATCGATTTCATCGGGTATAACGTACCTTTCGAGAAACGAGAGAGAAAAATTTGAGGTAAGAGACGACAACGGAAACGAGAAGAGTAAATTGTCACGCAATAATCTCAATTCTCGTTTTTCCTGCCTCGATATCGCTCGTTTATGCTATTTCGAAGTCCAGTCGTAATCGTGAGCAGCTCGTTAACGTGCTCCCTCAACTGGCCGAGGGACGACTTTGGCATCGATAAAAAGCCAATAATGCGAACCTTTAATAAGCTTCCAGGTATAATTTACCTTCCCTCCCGCTGTTTCTGCTGTTTGCTTATTCCCGACGTTGCGTTGGCGTGGTTTTGTCGCCTACGTTCGTCTTCGTTTTAGCCACGCGGACAGGAAGTAATTAGCGCGAGCCTCCGATCGCTTACGTAATCGAGGAAATTTCTATAAACAGTTATATGCAAAATATGTGCGTAAGTATACGAGGCATTCAATATTAACCTTCGAACGACGGATACTGTGTCCACCATGACCCAATCTATCAAGAATATTAAATTTCAACTAAAATTAGGCGGTTAAATTTCTTAAAGAACAATTTTCATAAATTGACAAAACAATATTTAAAGAAACATTTTGAAGTTTGGAAAATAAAAATAAAAATGGAAAAGGGTATACGGATAAGGCATGGCTTTGCCACGTTGAAACTATTGAAGATGTCGTTAGATAGTGGTTCGATTTTTAACAAATTTTATTTATTATTTTCTTAACATATCAATATTTCCATTATTTATCATTTCAAGTACTAACTACGAATATTTCTAGATAAATTCATTAAAGAACTTAGATATTGGTCATCAAGATATTGGTACGTGGCAGTTAAAATATTAAATTGTTATCACCTTCAATTTTACATTAACCTTTACATTTTTAAATGGAATTGGACGTTTTATTCTTAAACAGATTATAAGAGAGTATCGAAATAGAATATTAAATAAGTCAACGGTTCGTGCTGCTGACACTTCGAATTTAATTCTATCAAATAGTTAAGAAATGAAAGTAGGACATCATAATAAGTATCAAATAACAGAACAACTATACATAATATAATATTTCATGAAGTAACAGCATAGCAAACTGGAACCGAAATACTAAGCGTCTGTAACAAATTATTTATGAAGACTGGATTTATTTTATATTTTACAAATGACATCATGACCTATAGTGATACGAATAACAAAATTTTAGTCTTACAGTTTTTTACTCAAATCCACTTTACGATATGATATTTGTAATCTTTAATCTGAACAGTATGAAAGTAGGAGACAATCATAATGCAATTTGAATGCAAATGTTGAATTATTCTTCTTGAAATGTTTCCTTCTTTTTGTGTGTTCCCATTTCTATTTTTCTATTTTTCTAACGTCCATCTTTACAGTTTAATTTAAAAAACTGCATTTAATATACTTTTAATAAAAAAAATTTGATTTATAACAATATTTAAACATTTTACTGTGACATCTATTCCAGTAATTAGTATTGGGTAGTCCCAAAGGTTCCTTCCCCTATCTACACACAACGCTTTGTCTGACAGTGTAAAAAGCAGCTTTCGGAGAAATGGAAGAAGATAATAGGTTAAAATGAATCGTACGTAATTCAATAACGCGACGCGAAACATAAAGTGTTATACATCCGTTATTTATTGATAAAGCGAAAGGAACTTTTGGGACAACCTAATATAATAAATAATTGCACGTGAATATAAAACACTCGCTATTTACAAAACACACTCCGTGCTACACCCTTCTCTTAAATTCTCTTTGCAAGATGTGTTTCTAAAACTCCCTCTCATCAAGCACGGTTCTTTTTCAAGAAGATTCACCTATAGCTGCATGAATACAAACACGCACTTACATATCACTTTTAAAGACCATTGCTTTTAATTCTATTTACGAAAAGCGACCAATTAGCGCATAACTTTTTCATTTTATTAAATTATCATACTTCGCGGTGCTAACAATTTATGCGAAACAAAAGAAAGCTATTTTTGTTATGAATTTTCAATAAATTAAACGCAATATTTATCATTCAATTGGAACAGAAAAACTTCTAGTTATGTATTTTCTTCACACCCTTATAATAACATATATTTTTAAACTTTCATTACACGCAGTAATAAAAAGTACGGTAACAAGCAACGTTCGTTATTTTCAGCAACCTTTCATGATTCCAAATTTTTAAAGGACGAAAACGCACCATCTAGGAAAGTAACCATTTCGCTTTTGAAAATTATTTTGTATGGCTTTAAACTGAACTTTAAGTCGTTAACGATATTTTAAAATTGCAATTACTATAAGATAATTTATACTTTTTATCTGTTTGCAAATCGCAAAATAAACTACCATTACCACAGAGAAGCCTACGTATTTTCATTCCAGCACTGATAACAAATATTAATTGTGTAACGGTAATTAAAAACAGCCAGTAGTTATTTGGAAATGGAAATACTACAAGTACTTCACAGAAATTTTTATAACTACCGGTACTGCATATATGATACATCAAAATCATAATGGTGCATGTTATTACGTGCTCCTTTATTCCTTTATCACATGCAATTTATTTTGCTTGAATACATTTCTCTTCAAATTATTGTTTGCCTAAAAAGGTGTGCTTCGCTTTTCGAATGCAATATATCGTAAGGAAACCGTTTCTCTTAGAATTCAGTCGTAATAAGAATCGATTGCACCCACGAACATATGTGCACAAAAGAAGTCGAAAAACCGTACCACGGTAACCCGCAATGTTATCGTTCATGGAAACGATATACGGTTGCATAAATCGTAATATTGCGACTGAAAATTGCATCGTACTCCCCCGAGCGGAGGAATGTCAGAGACACATAATGCATGGATATTTGGCATCGATATAAAATCAATATCATCAACAACATTCACGTTCCCCATACTCTTGAGGAAAACACGAGTTTCCGCCATAAATCAACCAAGTAAGCGCTCCTTTTAATCTCGGGAATAAGTTTATCGTTGTTTCGTGAAAGTTGATAAAACTGGACAAGTCACCCACCTTTTAGTGGAATGTCGTTCGGTATGAGAAGGTTTTTTCTATTAAATTATAAATAAAATATTTCCAAATTTAGCTTCTATTGTTTTTAATAATGCATTAAATCAGATCATGATGTATTTTCATCCGTCTGCACTATCAGTTTCGTATATATTGTTAAATTAATAAAAACATGAAATATTCTCATATTAGGAACAGGTTGTCTCTAATCTCATATAAACATACAAATGTTTTATTATTCTTTTAACACATGCCCTAAAAGTTTTAGAAAAATTATGGTTACTAAAAGTTGTGACTAATTTAAAGATATATTGTAATTCATAAAATACAATTATTTATCTATCAAACAAAAAAAAGAATGAAACGCAACCAGCTGTTTTAGCAGATCTACTCCCAACAGAGTAATGGCGATTAAAATACTTCTTTGATTCTTCGCGTATTAGAGGAGAATCATAAAATTCGTGAACAGAGCAAATCTTTTGCTTAGTCACAGTTCAGACCTCCCCATGTTTCAAACTCACCCCATATTAAGCAGCTTTCCTCTACCACCTTTCACAAACAACTTTTCAGAAATAGTTTCAGTTTTAAACGCGTTTTCATTGAAACCCAATCTAAACCTAACTCAAACTGAACTGATACACCGTGTTGACGTTAAAATAACAATGCCAATAACTTCGAAAAACAGGGATTGCGAAGCAGAGCCGTATCGAAGACAGCAGCGGTCCCTGTAATCCAAAGAAGGATTAAAGCTTAATTCTGTTTTGCACAAATCTAATTAAAGATATCAGATACTATTTGAAATAAAAAACCAAGAAGATTACTAGTAACTGTATCCAAATATATGGATACTATTATTCCCGTATTTGTATCAATACTTCTGTTTCTATGAAAGTTACCAAAGTGAAACCGAAAGCTGTTTATTAATTGTCTTACTCTCGTCCAGTCTCGTGGCTGTGTCCAAGAACGTATACGCGATTCGAGTATCCCAATTCCTCAACACCCACTCATTCGGTCGTTCTCGTCTCATTAAGCGGAATGCAGAGATAAATCATGACGAGAGGTAAATCACGTCGTTTCCAGCACTTGCCGCCCGTTACGCAACGACAAAACCTTTGAAACATTAGCGAGCTAGCACGGGGGTGGACCTAGAAAAACTATCTCACTCGATCATCAGGTTGCCTGAATGGATTATCTAATGTCGGATTATGACATTGGAAAATTGGGTCGTACTGGTGGTTAGCACAGCACGTACGAATCGTCAAGCAAACGGTCACGGTGTAACCGTGTCCCACGAGTCTCCGGTAAGATCGGATAGCGGATACTCGACGAACGACTGTAGCCTTAACTAACACGACTGTCACTCCCCCAGGGAGACGTGAGCAAGGATTACGTTGGTATCGCACGATTCTTCAACGCGATCCGTGTCATTTGCCGTACCAGTTACGGCTGCAGCTTGTCAAAATATCTTGGAAAATATTTGTATAACAGAGAGGGGACGATGTAGAAATGCTGAGAACAAATTACTTCAGAACCACGCTGCTGAGCAATGTTTAATTTTAACATATTGACGGCTACGTTGAGGCTGTCAAGTTTCATTGAATAATTACGAACGTATCTTACCGTACAATAGCACCTCGATAATAGCCAGGATAAATTGAGGTTCAACCGATAAATGGAGGTACGAAGGAAATAAATGAAAATATGTTTCGTACGTCAAGATAAAGTTTCGTATCTATAAAATAGAATTCTCGAATTCCTACAAATTAACGAAAACATGTAATATCAATCCATAAAACTAAAAAACTAAAATATTTGACTTTCTAAACTATTTCATTGATAGCTTCTTATACTTTGTCTGTATTAACTTAATCTTTTTTTATGTGACATATTTTAACCACGAAAAGAGGAAAAAATCTTCAAAATAAATGTTTCTTAATATAACATAATATGGTTTTAAAAGGGGCAGCTCATTTATAGCTTTCATACTGTGTACCTTTCATATTTAAAAACAATACAAAAGCTGTTTCCAAAAGTTTGTTCCAATGTTTTCGCATGAAAATGTATAAATCTGGACTAAGTTTTCATTGAAACGGTTTTAAACAAATGTTTGCAAGCGGTTTTCATATATTTGTTTCTGTGCTTGTCAAATAAGTATACATACATGGACAAAGTTTAAAGGAATCATTTTTATGTATTTCATAGTTTTCAAAAAAATGACAGTCATCTTTCTTCCGGTGAAGAATTTACGATAAAAAGTTGATCAAAACTCGAAATTTTAAGCTTCGCTAAAAACGCAATTTTCCTATAATTATGCTTTTCTATTAACAAAATATAAAGATGACAAAATTAGTAATCTTAAATAGAAAGTACAACTAATACAGGTAACAAATTTCCGATTGTTACACAACAGATGCTCCAAAGAAAAGGTTAATAATATTCATCGGTTCTTCCGTTTTGTTAATATTTTTAGAACCTTTAACCGCTATCCGCAGTCTATTTATTATGCAACTTTCATGGATAATTGGAGTACATTGCGATGTATCAGTATTAACATGCAATTTCGACGAAGGTTATAATTTATTTTTTAGGACAAATGCTTAGAAATTGAATCTGAAGAATAAGAAATTGTTTTGAAACATACTTATTGAATTAAATTCCAGATTGAATGAGTTATAATATTGTACGTATCTACAAAATATTGAGATGCTCTAATGCAGTGTCATAATGTACAATGAAGTGTACATCATATCTTTATCATTTTGAGGATGACACATGGAGAAAAATGGTTGACAATTCAAAAAAAGAATATAGAAGCCCACAGTACCGCCTGAAAAGATTTTAATATTCTACGCACATGTCACGTAACTGTCACTGTGTCATCTTCACGAAAATATTGTTGGGACATTTAGCGAATCACTTTCTGATACCTTGTTTTGATGAAAAAACATGACAAAATGTATGTATGGGAAACAGGACTCATGTTTATCCCCCTCACGTTGCTACAGCTGATGTATGGGTACCAATATCATTACGTGTCAAGGAATATTAACACGTTCACGTTCAACGTTATTTTTTCAACTTGTAATTTATCAGCGACACTCCTTATTTCTTCTTTTATCATAAAAAGAGATATAACAATCCAAAGAACGAATTAATCGATTATTATTAACCAGTGGTGAAAGTAAATTCAAATTTGTATGTAAAACTCACATGTATATAATTGTATAATTGTACATGTTTAATGCAAAATTAAGCTATTATCATTACTCGAAGCATGCAGCTCATAAGAAAATAATTTCTGGGTTAAAGATTAAAATAATTTGCAATGAAGTACAAAACATTGATTTTTTCCCATTTCATTTTTTTAGTTTGTCTTAACGAAATTAAACGTACCCGAAATACAGATATTCAATTGTCTTGAGACTTTAATTATAATTTCCTAGACTTTTATTACTTACAAGTAAATCTACGGAAGTGTCACTCTTCGATTTTTTTGAAATTTGGATATATTATAACACATGAAAAACTAAGGGACACGTATTTTTTTTTAGTGGCGGAAAAACATATTTAGGGAGTGAAACGGCCTCCCAAAATAGGGGGTAAAATGGAAAAATTGCGATATCTTTGAGACCAGTGAAGCGATTTCGATGATTTTTGGTATGAAAGTATCTTACGATAGAAGACGAAAACTGGCCTAGGTATGTTGGAAGGGGAGCGAAAATTAGGGGGTAAACTACCTCTAAAATGACCAATATCTTACTGCAAAAAATGTTTTTCCGCCGCTAAAAAATAATACTTGTCCCTTAGTTTTTCATGTATTATAACATATCCAAATTTCAGAAAAATCGGAGAGTGACACTTCCGAAGGTTTACTTGTTAATTTGGATAAACAAAAGCCTTCTATCGGTACGGATGTGCTATAAGAATATGATGTATTAGTATCTATTATGTCCACATAATATACATACTGACAAAGTGAAAACAGACGTAGATATGTAGTAAGAGACATTAAAATCTTAATTGTTAAGGATGCAGCCGATTAATTTTCGGATTTAAGTTTGATACGTTGTAGCTATTCGTGGATTGTCTCCTCTTTTCGTTTTTTAGTAATTATTCTAGTATGTAAAATTGAAGGCGCCAATCACAGATGACCCTTATAGCAGTCAACGTATTAAATACTGTAACGTAATAAAAAGCTGGTTTGCGTATGTAATGTACAAACGACAAGTTATGGTTTAAAATAACATTATTTTATTAAAAAAATTATCTACGTTAGATGAATTTTCGATCGAGTGCTAAGAGCAAACGTGTTAAAGGAAAACAAAATCAGTCGTTACTTTATCAATAAAAATAAAAAATTCTTTTAGTTAAGTAAGTTGAACTATTAATAAAAGTAATGATCTGCGCAACGTGCTGCAAAAAAGAGTTTGTAATAAAGATGATACATGTTATTAAAATTACAAGCAGTTTCTAACTTTAAAAAAACTTATAAAAACAAGTGAGAATGTGAATATTTAATAATTAAATTTAGCAAATGACTGGAAACTATTTATACCACGTTCTCCTTAAAGATGTTCACAAATATCGTTAGCTATCAATAAATTAGCTTTTCAATAAAATCCTTTTAATCAGAAATATATCAGTAAAGAAATATAAATCGAATATATTGCAGTCTTCGGACAGAATTTTATATTTTTCACTTTATTTTTATAGACGATAAGACCTCAAAAAGTCGGAAAGTACGCATACGAGTTTCTTTTCAATTTCTTTCCGAATAATTTAACTGAGTCCGTTTTTCTTTTACGAACACCGATAAACCAGTGCCTTACTTTGAATCTCGATTCCAAAGACGCGGCCCGAGTAATCCTCGGCAACCTGGAGTTTAAGAATCGAAATCCAATTTAAAAAGAGCCATCGGTGTTTACCGGTTTATGCAGACATTCATCAGGGAAAGAAGTATTCCGTTTGAGATTATCCGGAAAAAGTCCATAAAAATCTAAACAGAACCGTACAAAAGCGGCTCCTTAAAACGATCCGATTCGCGATTTTACGTCTTTTCATCTTCAACAAAGGATATCACAATCTTTCTAAATGTTTCCAGGCAAAGGATCCAACATTTTATTGACGTTCCCGCAGATTGGACCTAAGACGTATATACTGAAATCCTTTCTTTTCAGAGATAGACCGACAGTGCCTGTTATTCCGTTTTATATTTTCTATGCAGTTGCGAGTTTGTTCATTTCACTATACTGCTCTATCACGATTTTCGTTGCCTTGATTCAGTGAAACGAAACAATATTCAATGAAATAAGATTATGTATGTAACTTAATTATAAAAAAAAAGAATGGACTTGGACCAATCTGACTCGTAAGAAATAAGCAGTGAAATTAAATATGAATTAGTGAAAAATTTATAAGTTACAAATCGTGTTAGTTGTTAAATTTCAAAATTTTGAAGTTACAGTCTTTTTGTAACTCATATCACTACAAATGCTTCAAAATATTGAGGAGTATCATCATTATCATTATACTAATACTCTAGTTCATTATATTATATTAATAAAGTATTGATTAGTACTCTAGTTCAAAGCACACATAACATTAGTATCACGGTTAATTAAAGAGGTTTCGTCACATTGAAGCTATCCTATTGTGATTACCATGTTAAATGATTTGTATAATGATTTGAATTTCTATGGGTCGGCTTAAATAGAACTATTGACACGTGAGACATGCTTGGATAATAGAGCGCTCGAATAATAGAGAATTTTGATAGCTAATGGGACATAGTAATGAGACTTGTACACCTTCATATTTATTGTATAGAGTGCTCAGACGCTAATCACTGTAAGTTCTTTATCATTAAAAAAGACTTATACTATGTAAATACCCTTTCATTACCAAAAATTTCAATCAATGAAGTAGCTTTATCGTGATATTAATATTTCATTAATAGTGCTTGCCTATATATAATTACCTACAAAATTTGTCAATAATTAATTATCTCCGGTCACGTACTCTGTGACTTACATTGATTGGCTTCTGAACTTTCCATATATGCATCATTAAAGTTGCATCGATAATCAAGCATGTATCAAAATTGCAATAGCGGATTTCCCGAGATGAAATGAATGCAAAACAGCATGCATAGTGTATCAATTTGAACTATAAAAACATATTTTCCTTATTTTTAACATAAACTGATTCTTTGCAGTCAGAAATGTATTGTTCATTAACGAATATTTAATTATGAATGACTCAACTATGGTTAGTGGAGCTAATTAGCTTTTGTAAAGGATACTAAATTCATTTATCCACTTTAACCTTTTCTCGAAATTTATTTGTAGGATGTTCCATTTAAATCAACCATAAATATTTACAAAACTGTTGATAATACCGAAAAATATTTCAGTGGTTGTTTCGCAGATTGATGTGTAGAACAAATACGATGCTCATAAGAAACTACTAAAAAACAAGGCTAAAAAAAAATCAGCTGACGTTTTATAGAGATATTTCAAATTTAAGAGAGTTAAAATATTTTACGAATTACCAATCTTTATAACATCATAGATTAATATCTTTTCATCCATAGTGTTCTGAAGAATGGATTTATAATTACTTTTTTTTTAATAGATCAATTTTTTGTAATGTTTTACAAAAATAATTTGTGAAATATTAAAATTTTTTTTTAATATCCCCTTTTCAAATTTAAAATATCTTGTAAACTATTGATTTTGTGAATATTGTAACCGAATACTTTCGATGTAGAATGATCCAAGGAATCAATCCCCGTAAAGAAAGAGAAGAAAAAGCCGTCTAATGAAAGACGTGTTCCTAATAAGGCACCAGTATTTCTAATGTCGCACGTGCTGCAACGTATCGAAACAACGTAGATTATATTCCGAGAGTGCACTGTAATTTGGCTTCTTTTTATCAGACATAACTATGCACGTTAGAAAGGTATGTTGTCAGGATTAATTAAAAATTTCTTCCGCTTCGATTTTTTATATACGCTGTCAAGGAAGTTCAATTTTATTTTAATTGATAATAGTTGAAATTCTATGTAGAATTTAATAGATTTCAGATTGTAATTCGATACAGGTCTGTTAGAAGAAGCTGTGACCTTTTTCTCATAGAAGCACCCTAATAAGAGATACCCATGTGTTCCTAATAAGGGATAGCGTGAAGCATACAAATTATACGGAGATGATGAAGTGCCGTTCGTCTACGCACTCTACCCATTCTGCAGTGTATGAGAACATTAATTTCAGTAATTGAAAAAGTAAATTCTTTTCGTATTTCTCTTTGTACAATTTTTTAATTTAATGTAACAAACATTCGAGTAGGGGTTTATCAGCAAAAAAGTTACTGATATTGAACTAAATATCTCTCGAAACCGTATAACTTTTATAGGAAATATTTGACTACGTTGTTAATTGAATATCGAATAAAATTTATTTTCATGCATTTTCTTCTGTGTGAAACTTCGACATACGGCACTTTTCTTTTTGGTCAAATGTATTGAACTAAGTTGTATTATACTATGGTGAACGTATTAAAACTATAGTTATCAAATATCATTCTCAGTTACAAATTTTTATCTCACTTAAAGAACGCAAAACACAAACGGTGTTATTTATTGTGTACGTTTTCCTTGATTTCAAGAGAATAGCTGGTTAACCGTATTCGATATTCGAGCAACAGCTATTGGATAACAAACACAATTTATCAGATCTGTACAAAAGCATAAATGCTTTCAATTTTCAATCGCAAAAAGTACATGTATTTCATTTTCGGTGTCACATAAAAGCAGTTCAATATTTTCGTCATAAACGACGTTATTTTATACGGGATCGCGGGTGAATTTAAATAATAATTTAAAACAGAATCCTCTGAAACCTTTTTCGGTCGTTATCTTTTTTTTTTCTTTTTTTTAAATAATTTTATTCTGTCCATGCAAATTTGTAACGTTATTTCGAGATCGTGAGAAACCCCGTGCATCCCCAAATAAAGCAAAACTAAATGGACCAACGACGCGGTTTTCACGAGGCAATATTTCATACGAGGCTTTGGGTACGTACCATTAATTGGCACGGAACGAAGATTTGTAATGCTAGTCGTGTGCAAATTTATGAGAGAGGATCGCATTTAGAATGTGATAATGATCCTGTGTGCAAACTAGTCCTTAAACTGAACTAGTTCCTTCTTAATACTGGCAACACACGAATGACATTTTAATTCCTTTTAACGATGAGATTAACAGCTGTAAGTGAATGCTTGCGACAATTTACCACAATTACACAAATGTCAGACAAGTTAGGAACTCGTTGTGCGCACTAGATTTTCTCTGTCCGTCTTTTCGGTGTTGATAAATGCATAATAAATTCTAAAGAATCAACTTCAGAACTATCAAATCCGTCAAAATGACAAGTCGAGGGTTTTTTCAAGATCCTTCTGTCTAAAATGTATGTTAATTTTGTTTAAGATGTGGACTTGCTGTATATGTTAATATATCTTTTATTCCATATTTATTTGTTATTCTATTTTATTTTCAACCTGAAGGTAAGTATGCTTAAATCCTCGGCAGTTCTAATGGTAATTCTGATTTGAACGAAATTCTTTTTATTATACACAATACAGGGATAATTCTAAAAACCTTGCTTGGAGGGAGTAAAATTTGAAATCTGAAAGTTGAAGCTCATTTGTTAACATTTTTATCCGATAAACCCAATAATCAAGTTCACATAAATTATTTATGCATTATAAAATTATAGTATGTGTGACTTAATAATTAATTTTATTGAGGAGAAAATTGAGAAATAAAAACTAAATTTATATATATAGAAATTGTTATAAGAAGCAATTTTATTTTGCAATATAATTTTCTTTTTAATTCTCTAATTCTTAGAGAGGCACAACTCCCCTCCTTGGAATCACTACTATATTATTGAGCTAATTAAATTGAATACCTGTAATATGAATCATTGTATAAACTACTATAAACTAATTAATGCTTTAAAATATTTGGTTAAATATAAGCAATATGAATCCTTTGATGTAACTGTAAAGGCAAATTATTCATTTGGATTAATTATTAGGTTAGCAACTAAATTCATAAACTTCACATTCTTTTTTATGGAATTATTTATTATAATTTAACAAATTTTCGATCGAAACAAACACCATTCCAATCAATAATTTTTATTATTTTTCAGATGCTTTTTCTATGGTTTTATGGTAGGATTTAGACGGTTTTGAAGCAAAACTCTTCCTTCGCACGAAGGATTCGAACTCAAATTCCAACCTTCTATAGTGAAACCGCTTTTATCTGTATTAATTGAGCGACGTAAGTGTTCGGCTATTGGAATTTTTTGATAGTAGAACAATCACTTACACATTTATGCATTTTATATTTTCCTGGTAAAATTATGAAAAAAAAAAGTACCAGATTATGTAAAAATCACGTCTTATAGAAAACATTTTGTTAAGATAATAGATCTTTGGATAATAAAACGTTTGATACGGGAAGCTTTACTGCATTATCTATTTTCATACAAATATAACATACGAAACCACCTGTTATCTCGTGCTGTTATGTATACATTCTACTTTAAATTTTCATTAATACACATTTTGTTTCAATTGGAATACTTTATCAGTTAAACTCATGTTCTGGCGGAAATTATTCATAAATACAATGCAACGTAGGTACAAGAAGCATATTCATAAGTTTCACACTAACACAACCGTGTGACCTCCTTTTTATTTGAATTTACATTATATCTTATACACGAATCATCGATGAATAAAAATATTCAGCTTCTGGTACTCCGGTTATTATTTTCTTCAAAATTCTATAAATGTATGATTAATGATTATGCATCTTTGCGATAAAAATTGAATTAAGTACCTACTAATTTCTTAACGATTTGACAAAGGAAAGATATTTATTATCGAAAGGGAATAAATATTTATTATTGAAAGATTATTAAGTACTTACTGTGGATTTAAAAAAATATTTGAACACCTTGCTTTCTGCGATTACTTTATTATAAAGAAGCGGATATCATATTGTATTGCATTTCTTATATTATTGAATTAGTACTTGGAAACTGAGCATTGCATAATAAACAAGGGTTGATAGCATAACAAATTTTATATTTTATGATATTCTCAAACATTGTAATACTAACTCCAAATCATCAAGATTAATAAAGAATCACAAACAAATTAGTTAGGAATCAATGCTTTTTCTATTTGCATTATATTATAGTAACAACGTTTGAATCAAAGTTTTATTCTTTCATCCGAAAACAGTAGATTCGCTCTATTTTATTTCGTCCTTAAAATAATAGGTATTTAATATTATACTACTTATTGAAGGTACACATATTACAATAATATTTCAATTTGTCAGTACAATTCTCACAATGAAACTTGGTGTACCAATACGTTTCGGATCCATTGAATACTACCAAATATTAGCCGCTTACAAAAAATATAGCTATTAAAATTAAATCTAAATATTTAAATTTTGGGTAGTTTATGTATAAAAAAATTGCACTTAAAGAATAATCCCGTGAAAATAGTATTTCTGCATAACTCTAAATAGATAACATATCCTGTTATCTTTCCTTTTTCTAAACGTTTTCTTCAGATCATTGCTAATTGGTTTCACACGCTCTATTCTCGTGCTTTTGTTGTCCGTTCGGTCATATTAGTAGATAATAATCAATGGTGTTGATTATCTAATGACTACATATTCGAATCATTAAGGGCACACCCATATGCATGGATCAATTTTAATTCTTAAAGTCATTAATCACGTCCTATTTATGTTGCCGTAATATTTTCCCACGTTAACGAGATGCATATCGTATTATTTTTCTCATAAAATCACGTTTAATGTATGTTGAGGACAGAATCTGCAAACTTTTTACTGTAAAAATATAATGTGAATGCGATAAAAATGTAAATTATTAAATCGTATCCTATGAAATGAGGAATTGAGGGTACTTATCGTATTTCAAAATTCACCACTGAATTACAACCTAATATTTTCTTATTAGTTTTCGAGGTGGTTGTGAGATTGTATTACTATACATAAGTAAAGAGATCGAAAAAATTAGTATTCTGAAAAAACAATTAACGGAAAACAATGCCACAGGAGGAAGAAAATTGCTACAAAATTTATTGGCTACAAAAATTTGTAGTCAATAATTATATTTGAGTTATACACAAAGTATAATAAAGGAAGCTATTAGGTTGGCAATAAAATTTTGTTCATAATTCCCTGTGTGACTCGGGTTGTTTAAATCCGGTGTAACTAATTTTGCCAATACGTCATTAATTAATCTTCATTCAAGATTGAAATATAAAGAATTGAGTCCCCCCCTCCCCCCGAAACAACAAAACTTTCATGCTAACTTATTATTTTATTAATTTCAGGGATCATTGTAGTTTCCTGATTTCCAGCGATGCGACGATACGTATATTAGTACTCGTAATAAAAGACATCAATACCAGTTAGATAAATAGACGTAGATACGAAATAATATTTCATACCAGCCTTACAGCACAAAGCACGATGTCAGATAAAGTTTATGAAACGCAATATTCACCGCGAACTTATCTAAGCTGAAACGTTTTCAGGGAAACAGTACAAAGAGCCAAGGTGCAAAATGAATCGCGTGCAACCGGGGTCAAAATACGAGCCACAGAGCACAATGAGTCACTGACGAGTCCCGATCGCTAACCTGGAACATATCTTTTATTAAAATAATAAAGGAATTTCATTACACGAGACGTCATAGAAAGGACGGGAATGAGAAGAAGGAGAAGAGGTCGATGGTTGCGAAGGAAAGAGCAGAAGGTCGGCTGCTGGAAAAAAGGAAATATGACACGGTAACTGTTAGCAACCGAGAAAACCAAGCTAGTACCTTTTCACCCTCTCATCCCTTATCGCTGTCGCATGCATTTTTCTCCGACGCCGACGGTCTTGCTAGTTTTCTTTTTTATCTCGCGATATCCGCCGCGTTTAATCCTGTTGACACGGATTAACGAGGATTCTTGACCGTTGTGCGTCAATGGCCACTTTGTTCTATGGTAAATTAATGAATGTCGCGCTTCGAATTCTTTCATCCGACGCGCGGAGGACATGTTCACGTTGTTGTTCCACGTCAGCCAGTCCTCTGCTCGTCTATCAAAGGAAAAAGTCGCCGGGTTGACGAACGTTTCCCTCGCGTTTTCTAAAGAGTCATGCAACACCTTTTTGCACCCGCGCCCGTGTAACCATGTTCGTGTTCCTAGCTCCCGCCGGGCACGGTGAAATATGAATGCCTCGAACGCTCTGGGATTAATTCGGCTGATGACGATGTGTTTAAAATGTCTATTGGACAATATTTCCCCGAATACCGTCCCACGGTAAATCCTCTTAGCCGGAATGATTTTTTCGTTGTAATTGATAGTTTCGGGAGAAAATGAATTTTTCGTCTATCAATCGTCTTAACCGCGCATTCACATCGGACGAACTGACGAGGTCGTGAATATTTGTATGCCGTTCAAGTTGAAACGCAGACGTATGCAGCAGGTAATGCAGCACGAAGGTGCTGTGACGGTTGGAGTGTAAAAGAAACAAAGAAAATATGGAGCACAGCAGAAATCACGATCACAACTTCTTAACAAAAAACATGTCTTTATTTTAACACGCCTAGCTGGTTTAACGACTTAACCCTTTGCGTTGGGATAAAGTACTATGCATAGCAGATGATAGGTATCTACTTTTGTTTATTCGGAAGATGACATAAGTTGATATTATTTGTTGAAACAATGTTTGCGATATTGTATTTTATATCCTGGGATACTTAATCGTTACGATAGCGAAAATTTTAATTAAATTTTTTACTGTATTTTGTTTCCATCTTCCAAGTTATCTATTATTGTTTTAAATATTGTTTATAGATGCACGGAAGCTTTTTCTTTACAAATGGCTAAGTTTCAATGAAATATTAATATTTTGTTCTTTTTTTCTAGATTTGAATCGTGGTTGACCAAAACTTCAGCGTTGGATGGTTAACACTAGAACTACCAAACTAGTCATAATGACTGGTTGATGGTTTCTTAAATAAAATCACAAAATTGATCAAAACGCTTATATTAAAATATGTGTTAATTTTTATCAGGACAAAGACCTACTTTCTTTATTTATTTTTCTATTTTATTTTCCACTTGAAAGTCAGTACGCAGAAAACGTCGGTAGTTCTAGTGTTAAATGATATTTAGCTACCAGAATTCAAAAAAATAGGATTTTATGTTATTTCTAAGACTAGATCAAATATGATTGTAAATAGTGTAAGCATGTTACCATAGTTAGAAAACGAAAATGCAAAAAAGAAACGAAACGATTGAAACAAAATTGAAAAGAACGAATAATTACAGAATTTAAAGTCGTTTTGAGTTATAATTGTACCAGGTTTGTTTAAATTGTATCTTTATTCTTTTTTTTCCGGAAACTAACAATCAGATTGAAATGTAAGTGTCAGTTCAGTAGAGTAGTAAACCTACCTACATGTAAAAAAAGAGTATTGTTATTAAAAATAATTCACTGATTCACTGATAGTTACCAAATTAAACATTACCTTTGATTATAAAAACTTTGATTACTTCGTTTATTGGTAACCAATGAGTACTGGTCACATATTAAGGAATCAATAATCATAATTAATAATCTGGTTTTAGATTAATCATTAATTTCAATCATTAATCAGATAATATTTCGCCTGTTATCAATAATCAAAAGACTTCAAGGTATATATTCTTTAATACTTTGTATCCTATTGACTCAATACCTACTACAGAACCCTAATATTGTATATACAAAGCACAATACAATTTTCCTTCGTTTAAGACACAACAATATTTTTTGTCTCATTTTTGGCTATTCGATGATAGTTCGATCAATAATTTCTTTCAGCAAAGTTTATTTTAAATTTCCGTTTCTAGCACGACCACGTTGCGAACGTATTTCTAGAGGACTCTTGCTTCACACGAGGGATAATTACAGTTTTCCATTCTCACTCACGGGTCGCGAGAAAAATATCCAGGGAATTTCGATTCGAGCCATTAGTCCATTACCTGGAAATACCAGACTTTCGTCGCAGTATGTACATTTTAATCAGCTGGCAACCAATTCGCACCTGTCGGCCGCTCATTTACTCCGCGCCACGGGTAACTCAACACGAGCATGAAGCAAACCGAAGTAAACTCCATTAAACGTTCCATCGCTCGTCAAGTGGCGAACGTTTAATCCGCTAATCGAGACCCTACAAGAACCACTGGCTACGAAATACATATCTCCCGTGGCGAACATCACTTCTAGACCAGTGTCAGCCGGTTGTGAACACCATGGGGGATTCAATGGCGTTGCCGGTAGAAATGGAAGTCGATGCTGCCGCGGGCCGACGCAGTGCACGGTCAAACTTCTCTATCTCTCGTTGAAAGCGTGTGTAACTGTTACCTGAACCCGAGGGATTACCGGTAATCTGCGGTAAGCTAAGGTACGCGAACGGGTACGGACAACCTGTTCCGAATATTGTTACAAGTAGCCAGCAGCCATTTCGTCGAATCGTTCGAACTCAAAACAATTCGCCCACCCATTCCCTCCAACGCATCTTGCCCGCATCACTAGCCAGACTCGTTAGCGACTGTTCGGCCACGGTTAGGAAAACGACAACGACTATGATAATAGTTTCGCCATGAACTAACAGGAAACTTGCAAAATTCCCAGTATCGCCCGGAGAAAACTGAGCCGGATCTCGGTCCGATGCACAATACCTAACCGTGGCCAGTTATTGCGTTTAATATGCTAAAACATCGCACCACCGCTACGGTATGTTTCCGTAAGGGTAAAAGGTTCGCGATAACCTAGACTGATCACCGATATGCAACGTTACCACTACGCGATACCCGAGATATACATATATTGTAGCGTCTGGTTATCGATTAAGCCGGGAATGCCGGTTTTCCTCCATCCAGCTTCGAGAAGTTCTCGCTCCGCCGAATAAATCTAACTTACCGCACGGAAACAGCTAGCAGGCAAATTTTTTACGGAACTGCTGTTCCCAATAAGTGAAATGAAATTCCAGCTGAACGAATCGAACCGCCCGCGATGCCTGTCAGTATCGATTCACCACTCTGAAAAGCCAATTACTATTAAACGAAAGCAACGAACGAAAGAAACGGCGTCTTGCCCGTTTGAGAAAAGAAGAACGATTTCGATTGTGTTCCAAAGCGTCGCTAAAGCAAACGTTAGTTGATTTTGTAATTATTCTAACGCCACTGAGGAATTTCATGAATAGTAAGCAGCTACCGGTATCCTTTGACGAGGATTTATTAACGAGATTCGAATAGATAGATCTAATTAAAATTGAGTGTAATCGCGTTTGCTATGCCACCGCTAATACGGCTTTGACTACCGCTGACCAAAGCAAATTCAAGCTGCCCGTTCGTAAAGATTAATTAAACGTGTAATTCATGAATAACTTGTAGAGTGACAATGGGGTGGAAAGAATGAGCTGTAGACGTAACCTCTTCTAACGTTCATTAACAAACAAATCAGCGGTTTTATAAAATACACAAGCCAAAAAGATATGTAACGGTGGTATTCGAATTAAACTAATACGTTTGTCTTTTTTCTCGTGAATTCAAAACGTGTTACAGAATGCACATTTCTGCTAATTTATATGTGTATTTTATTATGCATGGTTCAACAAAATGAAGATTTAATAATTCAGTTGATTGTAATTTTATTTATTTGTTGAATCATATTGTTTGGAACAATACGATCGTTTATGATGCAATAAATGAATAAAAAAAGACCTTGTTATCTTATCTATTATAGAGATTATATTTAAATAAAGAATTAAACTTTTTGTAAAAATAATCAAAAACGTTCAAAGTTAAAAATTTGTCACTTTCTTTTGATTGGTATCTTTAATAAAAAAAACTATGGCTACTGGAAAGAAACGGTGAGCATAATTTGCCGACTAAATATTGAACAGCGCGACTAATTTTGTCAAAATGAATTCAATTTCAAGTTTCATCGTGAAAACTCCTGCTATACCTATATGGATAGGTATAAAATACACGTTTAGAGCCTAGATTTTTCCTTTAAGAGCTTACCTTCACCAGAAACCGACCAATCAAATTAAACGCCACAGCAAAAGCAACCATCTCCACGTGCTATCCAATCATGCTTTCATCGCACCACGAGAATTCCATAATATGCAATTTTAACCGGCGAGCCGAGATAACTTCGAGAAAGTCGATCGTGACGATGGAAGGCGAAGAACTTTTTCGGACCGTTTAATACCGCGCCGAAGATGAGAAGTTAGCGTAATGAAAAGTTTTAAGAGAGGAAATAAAACGCGAATAAAATCTCCGTGACTATGTAAAGAGGTGGCGTTTGACATTTCATAAGGCCCGAATTGAAATATTCGTAAAAATTCCATTAACTTGGGCCATGAGTTTGGTTACGGTATTGGTACATCGAAATTGGTCGATTTGTTACCTGTATTGCAGTTTCGCGGGAAGAGACTCGTGGGTGCGATGTTATACGTTTTCAAACCACACCCTCCGCAAAAGTATTTACCGATTGTTGAAACATCATTATAACGAATTATAATAATACGAAATACGTACATCTCGTCCCTTGGTACAGTTGCAGCTTTAAACAAGCATTCGCAACGAATTGCTACGCTGAGGCACAACGATTACATAGAGTTTGTGTAATTCATGTAATTCGACAAATAACAACTGTAACAACCTGTAATAACGAGCTGTGACAACTTAATCGGGTAACCTATATGTGGTAAATTACGAAAGCATTCGACAGAGAATTGTCAGTTAAATGTTCACGAGACCTTGGTGCAACTTTAGTAAATTGTTGAATAGCTGAGAATGTGAAAATTTTAATCCTTTCAATGGAACATTTAATTTTGTATACCATTGCGCTTTGGAACGAAATTAAAATATCATTGGAATGTTCTAGTACTGCGTTTGATGAATTATTTTGCAGCTAAATGATTCCAGTTCCCATTCTTTGCGTTGATTTTTGTGTTTATATGATAAGTTTTATATATTAAAGTTTTGACTCAAATCCGTTGCCTATGAAAAGGTTAAATTTAATTTTTAACTCGTTTCCATTTTCATTTTCTCATCCATCAGCCTTGTAGCGAAATACTTTTTTTTATCGCAAAATAACATTCCCTGAATAAGGCAGGAATTTTAATTCTTGATGGAAGACTTTTACGGGATTACCTCGTTTATAAGCACAGTTAAAATTAAGAATTCTCTGTATGGGACGCATGCCGTTCGATAAACAGAACACGCTGTGTCACTGGGCGTGTTTCACAGTTCAAGAATAGCATACCATTTTCACAAAAATCTACATCAGATAGTTTATGTCAATCAAATTGTCAAAAAATGTGGGCAAAGGTCAAAGACAAAAAAATTTAATTCTTCAAATCTATTCAGAATAATTAATTTGTGGGTTACCTGTGCAAAATTTTCTAACAGTACTAATATTTAGATTACCTTTAACATTTAACTCTTTCGCCACCAAGAGCAATTATAATAGCTCTCACGAAACTATCACTGTATACCATGGACGACTATAGCCATCCGACACAAAATGTATATATTGTGAAATAATAGCCATTTAAAGAACATTTTGAGGTGAAAATACCTGCATTACTGCATTGCAAATAAAAAATTGACGGACAAAATTATTTTAATTGCATTTATCTATTAAGTCAAAATAATTTAACGTAGAAACGTACAGAAGCGTTTGGTGGCAGAAATGGCAGTAACAAAAGGGTTAATAATCTTGTAATGTCCGACGTATGAAAACAAAAATGCAAAAGGGTATAAAATTAGATTCAAATTATTCATACCTCAGCGGTTCGTCGTGCGAGAATTAACGATACAAAATGATCATACTTTATTCTAAAAATATCCAACACATTTAGTAATGCTGATAATCTGTGACATATTTCTGCATTTAATACTTATGTGCATCGATTTTATTGATCCAGGTTTTCTACACAAAATACAAGGAAAGTCACGAATTCAGATGTCAGACTAGTATCTTCAAGATAATACTCTACAATATTTTATTGTATTCAGTATATTACAGAAATGAAACATAGATATTTTCCGTTTCGTTAGGAGAATAGGTAGCATCGACCAAGAAGATGAAATACTAATATTTTTCAGAATCTATTTTTAATAAAAATAGTTTTATCGATCAAAATTTTCCAATAAAAACGGAGACACATAAATCATAGTATGTATTGGGTTGTAACATAAGATCGTATAGTTTTCTTTTCTTTTTGAAATAAAACTTTTTACAGCGCGATTCGATTCACATCAAATGCTATGTACATATCACTGGAAAGGAATTTTTTTTCACTTATGTCCCAGCTCTCAGTATATCGTTTATAAATTTCTTTTCTACCATTTCTTTAAAAATAGATACGTACATATATGATTTCTGATTAATAGGTTTTTAAAACAAAGTTGTGAATTATTTACCGATAAATTTAGCTATGTAGTATCTAAACATAAATTGCCTTACACCTTATTTGGCAACGGTACATAACGTATACAATATAAATTATAATAATTATATGCATAATCAGTACATGTCTATCAGCAGGTGGCCAACTTAATAAAAAAAAAAAAACCTACTCTAACAAGCTGACCAATAAAAAATGATTTACCGACGTAGCATAATTTTACTTGCAATTAAACTTTGATTTATTGAAGTTCAAGTTCTTTCTTAATAATAATTTGTATGTTCTTAACGAGACCACATTTAACTGAATACATAAAAAATTATGAACTGATATAACTGTACTTACATTAACTTTAATTGTAGCTCTTAATATTATTTACGACACTCATATTTCATTTTGGAACAGTTACATTTCAGCAAATGAAAGTATATGTGTTACTTGTATGAAATATTAGTAAAGAAAAATCAGATATAATTTTGCGATTATTAAAATGTCTTACACTTTTTAAGATATTTTACTTCTTGAAATTGAAATATTTTTATTATTTAGAACTGTTTTGACAGCAATAAGAGGCCGTTGTTAAAGAATTATTTATGAATCATTATAAATTTCAAAATTTCAAAAACTTTTATGTTCTTATCCATCATAAGTTTATTAATAAAAAAATGAAGTCTTTACCGATAAAAGGTATACGTGCAATTTCAAATATAATTAAGATCAAAATGTAATTAATATCCATGTACTACAACACAATACTAACAGATAAAATATCTAGATAACGACAATTGAATCTTTATGTTCATTTCTGTTTTTGCTCAAATTCATACAGACATTCTATTCATATTTCCTTAATATGTCCAAAAACCATCTAATTATGATAACTGTAAATATACTTATCGTCCCCGATACTGTAACAGTAACGTTGTATCGATAATTTCAACAGCATAAAAGGTAATATTTATACGGTCCTTACACGTTAGTTGCACCTGGTTCAGGGTGCATACGTTTCCATTTAATGATATGTTTACTAATGAAAACACCAGGAAGGCTGGCCTGCTAATTGAAAGACACAAATCGTTCGTGTCGTGATAACGTTCAACACGTGAAATACACGATACGGTTGGTACACAATCTTGAAAGCAATTTTTTTTTATTTTATCGTTTAAACGTAATCTGATTAGAACACCAGCAATTACAAGTTTACCAGTCGTTATTATGATTATTATTATTAAGAATTTTAAGTCACATAAACTGCTAAAGTTATTAGCGACTTACCGGTCGTTCTTCGCCGCATTTTCCGAAAACTATAGCTGATATTAATATACGTGCCTTTAATTTAATACTAAATTATTGAAATATGTTACATACGCGACAAAATATTCAATTTTTATTTCTGATTATAATCATACTGACCTATCATGTTTTCATCACAATCTTCAACCCCCGGGCGATAAATTAATGTTGAATCATGCGTAACTCAACTTTAAATCTCTTTAGATCAAGTTAGCCTTGCGATACTGGATTAATACTGTAATAATTATATAGTAGAAGAAACAGAATTATACTTTTCTTTTCGATTATTGTGCGTTAGTATAATTTAAAAATCTAAGTTATTTGGCAAAATAATAATTAAATATAAAATTTTACATGTACATAAATACATACAAAGAAAGTTTACTCTTAAGTTATGCTTCGCGCGTATTTTAATGACATTTTCTATTCAAAATCTCGCGACTTCAATTAGCATTCTTTTGATATTTCGTGTTATCACCATCACATAGACACTTCAAAACCATAAATTTAAATTGTTCGACACTTACTTGCCATAAATGGCAAGAAATGTTTGTTCTAGATAATCATTACAGATATTAAATTACAGGTCCAAGATTAACACAAAATCCATGCTATAAAAAGGGTCCGAAACATATAATCTATTCTCAATCTTTTCAAATCAATTGCGACACGTAACTGGCAGCACCACTTGGTAGATTTCAGATAAAAAACGTTTTTAAAGTTGACGTGTTTCAAGTTTGTGTCATTTTGCGGTTTACCCCGATCCTCGTGTCAGTTTTGCGACAACGTTACTCGTGTTTCCATCAAATCATACAATGACGATGGTAGGTGTGTACGAAGGGGGACGGAGTCGCGTGCAAATTATCGTCTTTGTCGAGGACGTCCAAAGGTCTCTCTCCAGGTCCGTTCAACGTTCCCGCCTTCCACCCTTCATAGAATGACAAATGGGTACCCATTAGGCCGATTTCGTGGTCAGTTCGCGGTTCCTTCACTTCCAAGAGTCGCACGCAAAAAATTAATTACCATTGGTATTCGCTGCGCGATGCTAAAACTGCCACTTTCGTCTGTTCTCGGCTCTTTGGCCACTTGAACACAACCAAAATGTGCTACTACAGACTTATAAATTCGCTGAAACAAGATTTACAACCACCACGAGCAGACAATTTTTATTATTGGTACGTTTCACAAATTCAACAGATTTTATAAACAATTCGTATAGGTATTTAATACATTGATCAACGAGCACAATTTTACGATTTCACGGTGTACCGTGTAAATTATCATTTTTATTAAAATGACAACTGAGTTTACGACAGTCATATATTTTGTTCTGCAGAGATATCGATTAAAATTCAACAAATAAAAACTTCCAATCAAAACAAGCATCATTCGAATTAACAACATTTTGCCACATTTGTATAGTAGTTTCTGCATCTCTATTCGACAAAATTTGAGTAATTATGGCGCAGGATACAAAGAAAGCCACGAATTTAGATATCAAACTAGAGTTTTCAAGATAATATTATTCAATGCTTCGAATGGATTATTACTTACGAGGCCATGATTGTTACGACGTTTTAAAATATTTTAAATGTTCTCTCAAGTGTTTTGTTAATTTTTCGTGTTTACTTCCTCTGTTCTCTCCAAATGATTTTCTTTGTATGTCATTAAATTCAACATTACAATCTTTTTTATGGATTCACACAAAACATTAGATCGGTACCGACTTAATTTAACTACTGCTTAACATCAGCCACAGCATTATAAACTAAAAAATTTATGGTGTCATTTGAAATGGTCAAATTGACATGTTTTGAAATCTTTCATACTGCAATTTGGAACAGTTTGAGAATCGACTAACTTTATTTTGGAATATTATTTTGTCAGATTATCGAAGGTGCCTGAGAAGTCGCGATGCCAGTTACGTGATACACACTGGCACTAAATTTGAATAATTCAAATTCATAACTATGAAAGGGTAGTTCACATTTGGTGTTATGTGTGTGAAATACACAGCACTTTCGTGTTAGCTAAAAAAAGCGGGATTTTACTGTTGTAGCTTTCCTTTACATCTCTATCAATTGTTGTAAGGATGTGCGAATATTTGAATTATTCGAATATTTAAGTTTTTGTTCCAACTCTGGTGCACACAGTATACGAAAATGATGTGTGTATTTGTTACTTAACAAAGCTATTAATTAATTAATGTTTTTCTTTTCATAAAAGTGTTAACACAAACAGTAAAATTTATTTCTGCATAAATGAAGATGAATATACAAAAAAAAAACCTCCACTTTTTCGAAGTCGGTGAATAACAACGTGTCAGCACTGTATGTCTGTTTAATTCAAGATAATTATTTAAATTTTCACTATTAAAGTAGTGCATGTCACAAAAACAGAACTAACATCATCTATGCTTTTAATCCTTTGCTCAAATCGTTGAAATCGTTAGCTAACGATTAAAGCAACCACGAATACTGTTCCTAATGGTAGTTTCCAAAATGGAAGAGCTTTCAATGTGGGCGATTGTGTGGTCGCTACACAGTTTTGCAAGACTCACAGAGATTTCTATGCGTTTACCGCACAAAGCTCGGCTAAAGGTTTTAAGGTAAAAGGAGTATACCTTTACAAGCGAGGAAAAATATCATGCGGTAAAATTCGATTAACGTGAAACAAACGTTATCCTTCGCACATCGAATGCAGATCCATTCTAATCCGACAGAAAAATAAAAGTACAGATTTGCTTTTTGAAGTTCACGCAAAATTTAAAACTATTCTTTATATTTTATATTCTTTATATAGAAAGAAAAATTAATCACCAGAAATCGTAATTGATTTAACCGACTGATGAGATTGACCAACCACCGCCGATTAAAAACATTAATCGTTATTCATTAATTGTTTGTTTTTAATCGAAATTTAATTAAAATTCCACTTGACATATGTTTCTCTTAAAATATCTTCGCTTGAATTATTTTTACCGTGTAGATATATTTTTACAGGTAATAAAACAAATAGTAAAACGTTCAATATTTCTTGTTAACATATTTAAAAATGAAGAACGCATTTTATAATTACATATTCAAATATTAATTGGATGATAAAGAAATTCTTGATAACTAACTGGTAATCCAGTTGACAATTAGATACTTATTTTAATCGTTAAATGCGGCAGTGCATCGGTTAAATTAGAATTACATCGTTAATTATAATTCATAATTAAATATTTTAACTGTACTTGCCGATCTTTAATTGTATTAAATGTTACCTAACACTGATATAATCTGTTCGGTTGTTGTACACAATTCTGC
This sequence comes from Stelis phaeoptera, assembly GCA_943735885.1. Classification (NCBI taxonomy): domain Eukaryota; kingdom Metazoa; phylum Arthropoda; class Insecta; order Hymenoptera; family Megachilidae; genus Stelis; species Stelis phaeoptera. Next base: position 1,822,438 of record OX030939.1, on the reverse strand, counting down.
CTCTAAATCCGCGTGTAATGACATTTTAATTCTAGGTCCAAATGATCTTGCATTCGCCCATTGCGTCAGTTCTGAAGCATCCGTCTTCCAAGGATTAATGTAAATAGATGAAAACAAGGACAGATACAGGAGTATTACTGCGAGTTGGGGAGTATATAAAAATATCTCTTTGATCTTTCTTTGCACGATTAAAGATCTGTTTATAACTTATTTATCGACTAGCCTAAATAATGATGTCCACACAAACTATTTATGTATTGTAGCGCGTGTGATTATAATTTATATGATAAAAGAAAAGACAAACAAATAAAAAAAACTAAAAACCACTTAAAAATATTTTCTTTAAAAGGTATTTTATATACTGCCAAGGAATTTAAGACTATTGCAATATTTTCAACCCATAAATGAAAAAAATAACTAAATTCGAAAGATTTTTTGTTGTTTGAATAAACTTACGTTTTATATGTAATTTTATATCTGAGAGACTACAATAACAGCAATAATTACTTACATTATAATTTAACTTTTAAAGTACAAAATGTAAAGACGGATATTTCTGATTATCTAAATCATTCTGAGAATATTTTTTTATTAAGTCACTATCCAATATCTGATCAAATGAATTGAAAGGTGTAAAATGTATAAAAGATCACCAAAATTTACTATATTGACCAGAAATTGGGTTCTAATCAAGAATTGAGTCCTCCACGGTAATAAAAATTAATTTTTTTAATCTGTTGGAAGGGCTGACAGATAATTTCACCATCATCATGCTTTTCGAAAAAGTAATAAAAGGTTTGATTAGGAAAACAATGATACGTTTTCGTTCTTTACAGTTTCGTAAAAGTATTGCTTCAGAAACATCGTTTCTTATATCCGTACCAGAAAGTAGTTAAGTCACCGCTTTATCGTTCAATCTTAACGATGTCTATAAATTTGGTACCGAAATACCAACGTACAAGTGTCCAAATCACAAGGCAATTAGCACTTCAGTCGCCAGTAATTTTGTCACTTCTTTACAACTGTAATTCGACTATAATAAATTTAAGTTTGAAGCTGAATGCTATACAGCTTTGTCATCAAAATAAGAAAGAACAATAACTCTGTTTGTAATTAATTACTACATATTTCACGTTGATAAATATTTTTTTAAGTGTAAATTTCAATATACATGTAAATACAATTAACTTATGACCTATAATTATGTATTATTTGTTTCTAAAAATAGGTAAAACAATTATGTTTCTTCTTCATTGCCGCTCTCTTTAATAATTATAACAAATATAACATTTTTGCAACTACATGTGAATTGTGGTAACAGAATGAATTAAATATAACATCAAGTCCAAGACAAATGATTATATAAGTACTTACAAGTAACTTAACAGAATAGTTTGTCTTTGTAGAATATCGTTTTGGAAGAAAATTAGCTGAAAAGATCATAATAAAATAGCCAATAACATCCAACGTAACAAATCCAAATTTTACTCATCGTTTTATAAAAGAGCTGGTTATTTAACAACATTAAAAATATAAACATACTGATAGTGTATGTGTATAACAAAATTATAAGAAAAATCAAAATATTAACATGGAATTAGGAAAGATACACCAATCTCTTTTCTCAAAATGTTAATTGGTTGATTCGTACTGTTTTGAAATTCATAACTTCAATCTATTACGATCCGTCGTAATGAAACTCAAAATACATGGCACTGTACCTAAAAACCAAAGTATAGTAACTCGCCAACCTATGCTCGATACATGTGTATATTTGTGAGCATATATGATAAATGAGGTTCGAAAACTTTGATATCATCGGTAGTTGATAAAGTAAGTATTTATATAAATGAATATAACAGTGGCTTCACACATATACACATGTACACAGCATGGGTTAGTGAAACGTTGTTTTGGTTTTTAGATATAGTATTTACATACGCCCTGACTTTCATTGCGACGGATTAATAATTTTAAAGTGTCCATAATTTGGCAGCATTTAAAACCTCGGTAAGTTATTCTTATCGAAATTTCTCAAAAATTAATTCGAAAATGGAATATCTATAGATAAAACTCCAGTAAGTGATCGCATTTTTTAAATATTGTTATTACAATACCAGTTATTTAATTAACTAAAAATATGGGATATTAAAAGTAACTGCACTCTGCATATCTGTAAATATTAGGAAATACGGATAAGCGAAATATACATTCGACTTTGGTTGTTTTAGTGTTCATCTACGAAATTTCTAAACGAATCCACAGTATGGATCGGAATGTGGCCTAACGGTACCGTTTCTGTCTGATTATCGCAAAAACTCGTCAAACTTTGGGCGTTTCTTCCTTCCTTTCCAACGGGCTTCTAAATCTGTGATCTAATAGCAGGTTGGCTGTAACCGCGGCAAATACGGCCATTAATTACGGTCGTCCGGTATTAAAGAAAACTTAACATCACCAAGCTTCGTAAACTATTGCCTCAGAGGATATTGTCGACGTCCTCGCACGTGAAGTGTTGAAAAACTCTTAATTAGCGTTGCACACATGCACAGAAAAGCGTTCACCTCTTGGTTTTTCATCTTCACCGACACCTGTTGACATAAATGTTCAACAAACCCGATTGAAACGCAGGAATAAAGCTCGATCACACGGTCGCGGTACAGTTTTGTAACTGGAACAGGCAATTGCGGTCGTAATTAACCACTCTCGAACATGGTAAAAAGGTTTCAGTATTAATTTGCTTCGATATTTGTTTGCATTTATTTGTACATCTCTTTACTTGTTATTGGAAATTGTCATTATGTTTTCTATCTTTTTTTTTTTTCGTGATACAAAGAATCCATTTCAAATTATCCGACAATCTTTTTATATTAAGTTGTATTATATGAAATTATCGGTGTTCGATTAATTGTCGAGTAATTTGGAGAAATTATTCGGTCAAAAAACGTGGACTTAAAAAAGAAATTTATACTTTTATTGACATAAAAAATGTATTAATACAATGATGTATCAACGGTACATTTCACAATATATTTCCTTTGACTAAAAAACAAAATGACAATTTTACTTAAGTTTATAAAGTTTAAAATTTTGTATAACTTATGATCAATTTATTAATACCTTGACTGCCCGTAAAAGTGGCTAGTGGCCAATGTTTCAAATTCACCTCCAATTTTGTATATTTTCATGCAATGCAATAGTATACAACTTACGAAATAATTTGCATTTTTATAAGTAAATTGTTATAAACAAATAACGACCAAGGCATCAGACTTAGTGATACTCTTTCGTCCCTCTATAATTAGTTCGTTGCAGCGCGAAAATATAATACGAAAAGAAGTTGTAATTTCAACGCAAAATTGGATATTTTACTTAAAAGTAGCGTATAATTAAGTAACAAAGAAAAAGGAAAATTCTGATCAAGCTGGGAAGTTGGATTAAAAATTTAATTCTTCATGGCTATTTGTATCATAGCAATCAACCTGCTAACAACATTGTTCTAGATAAAGAAATTGAATCGATAAGGAACGCAACTTTACACTGTATCGAAAGTATGAAACAAGAAAGAGCAGTAATTAAACAGCCCGCAAGAGAAAAGATTGTTGTAATAAATATAAAACTTTTACAGAGAAGTTTCGAACAGTACAAAGTCGGCGCTATAGTATTTTCCGACTTATGGTTCAGTACGCTGAACTTCGCTATTGAAATTTCAGGGTTTTTTCTCCTTCTGTTCCGAGAATTTCTTTTCCTTTGTTAGTCAACGATAAATTCACAGGGGGCTTGAAACAGCGGTTTAATTAAACTAGTTTAACTGTCATTCTCGTTCCTTCAGGTTTACTTTTCACGCGGCGCGCTTGAATCGATAAAGCGACTTTCGCTCTACATTTTTATTACCTTTACGTACGGATTGTAGACTTTAATATTAATTTTCCCTAACAATGAAAGGGCTGCACCATTAGCTTCCTGAAACGACAAAATGCATATATTATCCCGCCGGAAATTTTGATTTTACCTCGCGGCTCCGTCCGAAAAATGAGATATTTAATGTCGGGAGTACCAAGGGAGGATCAAAAAATGTCGATGAAGTTTTAAATTCCTTATTCGTCTTTTTATTCCTGAAATATCTGTCGTTAATTAAAGTAATTGCATTCAACACACCGACAACTGTATCTACACTTTCAAGTACCCTGATCGAGAGATATCTTTTCATTTTAACTGCATTTATTAATACATCTTTGTACATTTATTGTATAATATAACATGTCAGTCGTTGAAAAATATTTTCGAAGTGGCGGAAAATAGGGAACGAATAATCGATTTTGTATTCCATAATTGGCCAGGCTATTTGGTATTCGTTCACTGTCAACCCATCTGAATCGTGTTATTGTGATCGATTATTTGGTACTTTTAATGGATATATGTAAACCAGAGTAACATTGTAGGTGAGAGTAAAATGTAAATCTACATAGGAATTACAGAAAATAGATATTCGGGAAACTGATTCCTTAGAAAAGAAGATTTTATAACTTTCGATGAGATTATCTTACCAAAACTTTTGTATTTATTCAGTACAGATAATTATCAGTACAGATTAAAACGTATGATACTGAAAGAAACACCGAAAATACCACTTGAAGCATTAATAAAATTGCAAATACTGGTTAGAAGATCATCAAATTATAAGTTGTAGCGTGAACGCCTTGTTTATTCTATAACCAGAACCCGGACTAAAAATAAATTTATAGAACTGCAGTATCAGACAAGAGAATAACACGAATTTAATGTTAACGTTTGAAACCAAAGGTATAATAATATTTGTTGCTACAAATCATAATAAGTTCTCTACAAAGTACGACAAATTCTCGCAATAAAATATAAAATATCATTTTCTTCTGAATTTAGTAAGATTAATAGAGGTAAATTTTCAACAATTAATTTAAGACATCCTCATTTAAATAATATAAATTTAAAATAACGTCATTTAACCAATATGAAGGTATTTTACTTTTCCGCCAACGTCAGTGACTGAACGTATTTCATTATGTATAGGTACTGCATAATAATTACAACTTTATGATGACGACACTGGCCGTATTATGTATCATCAAAGCGACCATGTAATATTTATTTTATACAATCGATAGGGGAACGGAATGAATACCATTCATTTATAATTAATTTAACAAATTCATTACATGAGAATAACTTTTGAAGCACATTGTATTTCAATCCTTATATTTCAAATTAAATTTATACCAAAATGTCAATTTAATTTTGTCAGGAATGAATTTTAATTAGCTTCAAATAATTAGCTTAATTATTATTCATTTTGTTTTCATGTAGATATTTTCTTTCATAAATTGTACACTTCATAACGAAAAAAACATAGATATCCAGCCAAATTAATCATTTACAATACTTTTCAGGATATACTTTTGCCTAATAGATTCATAAATCAGACTTTAATGTTCTCAACTTTGTATAGTTATTTTTGCTGTAGCAATAAACGTGTTAAATCAAATTTTCTTCATTGTTAGAAAATAACCACAATTTTTTCACTCCAGCTTGCTAAACAATCCTTGATCATTGGTTATCGAAAACAGGGTTTAAACCGATAATTTAAAGGTTCTGACATTTGCCATATCTCAACACCCCGCATCTAGAAATTCGTTCTTTACACCTCACCTGGAGCGCATATTACTCGTCGCACGATTTTACCACGGTAAGTGCAATCACGAACCCGTCAAGAATTTCTGAGAAACGCTCGTAATTTCGATTTTCATTAACGTGAGAATTCACGCATATCCGTGTAAGTTGCATAACGCTGTACTTATATGTATTACGCGTAATTACGCATCCCGGATTTCACGGTTTGTCATTACGCTTCGGAAAGTACCAATTAAAAATCGACGTAACTGTTTCTGTTTTTACGTTGGGAACAAAATTCATTATAATGGAAGAAACTGTTAATGTTTTCTACGTGGAATGCAACTTCGCGAAGTTGTTTCGTAACGCAATGAATCCTTACGTACCTGAGTACGTACTAAAGCGTACTCGCAACTTTTTCCTGTTCAAGTACCGAGTGAGACACTTGTTCACTGACACATACGACACACTTCAGTTTCTTATTAATTTGCTTATTAACTGGACGCCTCAAGTAAAGGCTCGCTAAGGAAAAAAAAAAAAACACTTGAAATGTAACTGGTACTGAATCAAAAGGAGTGAAAATAAGATAATCTTATTGGATTTAGCATTATTTCTAATCTAACATGAATTTTTCCAATCAATTTAATATAAATTTGAAAATACTTCTGTATTATTCTTTACTTCTGCTTCCTGGTAAAAATTATGAAATAATGAGATAAATGATAATGATAAAATTGTACTTGTATCATGTCGCCTGACGTTATGATAATATCAAAATTTGAATAAACTTCTTTCAACACCTCCCAAACGACAAAGTCAAACGTCGCCTACTATAAAATAAAGAATTACTAAATGTAAAAGTTTATAAAAAATTCATCCATTCTTATTCGTTTAAATAAAAAAATTTTTTAAGAAGCAAGGATAATGTCGCGTGACTAATACATAACGAAAGATTTGCTTTACATTTACTTTGCTAACGTTAACTATTTTAAAAATTTATCATTTGGTAAGAATGAAACTAAAAACAATCCGAAAAAGAATGATACCTGGTAAGAGACAGAAAAATTTGTCTATTTTTTTTATTCAAAAATGCACCAACATCGGCATCTAACGTTTTCCAAATAAATTAAGCGTCAGCCTATTCGCGGTTATCTTTCCCAGCTCGTTCCCCATCGTATTTCATCAAAAGTTCTCGTAAAAATTCCGTATATGTATAACCAACGGTGCCCATTACCCCTCTCACACCCCGTCGCTGGATCAGATATAAATAATAATAACTGTGTACAACTCACTTGGCTTATCCAGATCAGATATCTCCAGCTGCGAGTAAACCGTGGCAACCCCCAACACGAAAACCGTGGTCGTAGTCGCGACACTCCACCGGCACCTCCACCACATTTTGTCATCCTTTCGCGCACTGAACACACACCTTCGAACTCGAACTCCGAACTACGTCTCGACCGACCTAACCACCCCCGCCCGTTGCCCTTTCAGCGGTTACGTTGTCTCGCGACCGTCCTGAGCCGGCACTAATTGCAGCGGCTGTTGTTGCTGCCAGTGCAGTCGGTGTTCTCGTTGTTGTTACTGGTGTTGCTGCTGGTGCCACCGACGTTGCTGTATTGCGCCGCCGTCGTCGACATCGTCCCAACGCTTTTGTATCCTCCTCGACGTTACCGTCGTTTTCCTTCTGAATTCTCTGCGTGCCACCTGCTCGCCCTCGCCTGCACCGAAGGTAATCGCCCTTGGACCAATTGTTTCCGTCGACTTCTTTCACTGATTCAACGACCAGCTACGATCACGCAACATTTACCGGTGTTCTGTCTAATCGCTACGCCAGACGAGAGAAGATCATGAACCGGCGCGGCGTCTTAATTAATCTCGTTCCGCGAGATTAATTGAACGAGACGAGATTGCTTCTCGGATTTTCCCGGTGAATGCCGGCGAATTCTTTAAACGTTTAACTGGTACGTTTGCGCTGCAATGGCGAGCATAAAATTATTGAACTTTTTCTTGAAAATACTCAAAAGGTTATGATGATACGAATCCTTAAATATTGGCACTGGTTGGAATACGTTAGGTTCTAAACATCGAGTCCTTTCAACCTTACAAGTGACGTGTATAAGTGATGTAGCTCCAAGGATTTTTCCGATTGTTTTTAAGAATACAGTCTTCAGGTCGTCAGGTTTCACATTTACCTGTGTACACTATCAGTTCACAATTTGTAATTTTGATCCACACGTTTGAGCAAAAACACTTGATGAGAAACACCTTTAACTCGACCGTCAAACACAGTGGTGTATAGACGGAAACTTAATCACCAACGACTACGGGTTGTTGAATTGTTATTAAGACGCGATTGGGATCAATCTCCTAATGCTTTTCGATTCCAAATAAACGTACGAGACTGTGCCAGTTCGAACTCTCGATTAGCAAAAATCGTTGAACTTCGAATAGAACCGAACTACAGATGACGTTCCGAACACAAGTCCCAGTTGACTGCACCACTGGGCTCCGTATGAATTCACCGATTCGCCCCTATCTTAGGGCTTGCTACTTGCACCGGCACTCGACGGGAGTGCACATCGAAGGACACGCAGCAAAAGTATCCACGAAACTGGTATGGTTGGCGCAATTAAATTATTGCGTATCGACATTAATCAGCCGTCGGAATTGGTCTCACGAATGTTAGTAACTAAATCACCGGTTCCCCGCCATCGTTTACACACCATCGGTGAATTATTCCGTGTCACGGAACTGCACTTTTTTCCTTATCGATTCAACGAAGAATCGGGGCTCGATTGGATTCGCGTGCACCGGTACGCGTACACGTGTGTTCGTCCTCCTGAGAATCATCGAGAAAAGTCACGCACGACGAACCGATAGTCTTTTGTATTTGGAAAGGGTACAACCACCCCGATGTATATATTCATTCGCAAAATCGTGCACTTCCGAACAAAAAAAATGGAGCCACCGTTATGAGCTCGCTGGTACGATTAATTTCAATGAACAAATAAACAACCGATGATGATGAGTGACAAAGATGACAGGTAGGAGCAATTTATAAAATCCTTTGTTGATACGATTTTAATTCATGCATCACGCAAAACACCGGGAGTTACATTTGAAAACGAGTGACAAAACAAAACAAGCTCTATAAACCGGAGCCACGTCGAGTCCTAACCTGTGGCGGCTCGGTACTGAAACCATTGAGTGCTGCGAAAGACCGCCGCGCGTCGCTTCGGCTATCTTCGCGAGCGCTCGGCCAACATCGGGCACGCTCGCTCTATCCATCCTCGTCGTTTCTGGCTCACTATCCACCTTTGCTTTCTATCTACATTCTACGTATTCCCGACGACCGGAGTTCCTCTTTTCTTCTTCCTCTCGTTTTCTCCGCCACGCATGCCGCGCGGAAATCACTACGATTTAGTGGCGGGGCTAATGAGTCACTATAATCGCCACGATGCGATGCCGACGTTTGTGCGTGAAGCGTGGGATGTTCGAACGGTCGACAAGAAACACGACAAACAAACGGCAGCTACGAATTGCGTCAAGGGATGTTGTTATTCCCATTTTAATAAAGGTCGTAATATAACCGCGAAGCAGCATCTCGCGTTCTAGCTGAATCACTTTCAGCGAGGCCCGTTTTTATTAGAGACACAAACTCTAAACAGTTACGACGAAGGATATTCGAGAAAGAGACTGGGAATTCTTGAAATTTGCCGCGTTATGTAAGGCGCACGAGTATCGTCTGAAGTTTATTCGATTCTGGCCACTTGCGAAATTAATGCGCTTTATGGGACGACACCGGTCATAATTCTCCGTTTTCGCAATAACGTGTGAATTCTTTAATATCCATGATATTTAAGGATAGAACCGTTTTTGAGGCTATTTGACAGAACGATTATCCTCTATGAAATATGTACGTACAGGAACCTATTTATGAGGAAATTACATGTTTTATTTATTCAATTTCCGATTGAGATTTATGAAAGCGAAACTGGAGAAAATGCGAATATCTTCGGCAAAATATTTTGCACTGTGGAATCGATGGCAAATTTTTCAATTGCAGAAATACATCTATGCATGGAGAGAAACGAAATAAAAATGTGTAATTTATTTTATGACCTTGAAAAATTGTCACTCGACGTTAGATGCCATTATTTTGGAAACTTGCCTTGTATTTACAAACTTGCAATAACGATCAAACGTACATAGAAAATTTAGTCGGTTATAAGGATCTAGCATCTTGATTTCAGTAGATTAGACAGTTTTCCTTATTTTTGAATCAAACAAACATGATCATTACCTAACTATATAAAGTTAAAGTTTTATCATTAACACTTTAAGAGCTATGATAAAATGATTGTAGCTATTAAGGTATATAATTAAAGTTTGTGCAGGTACAAACACTAAATCACATTAATTCTAAATAACTACGAAATTTCGAGTGGAATTCAATTAATTTGTTAATAAAGAATTGTTCTCAGTTATTAAAATTGTTAATTTTCATTATGGTACACAATGTTTTAGAATTGTTTAAATATAGAAAATAACTAAAATTTGATTAACAAATTTACAAAAATTATAGAAAAGTTTATCCATTACCATTGCAAATTTATTTGCATACGTTATAGACAGATAAACTGTGCTATTAACTGGCACGCTGTTGCTCGTGTTTGTCTTTATAAACACGAATTAGAGAACTATCAATTTCCATTAATCTCTGTCAGCTTCTATCTGCGATACTGTAATTGAGAATACATGTCTGTTACCTACACTTTTAACGAAGTAAATCGATGATCGCTTTCTACCTGTGTAAAGCTAACGCGGAAAATATGACGATAAAGTTTGAGTGAACTGTGATAAATGATTTATGAGTACCAACACAAATGAAAATACAAATTTGATGTCCAACTATTCGAGCTATATTTGATTGCACAAAGCAAAGTACACCTCTTACAGTCGCGTCTCAGCCGATAAAAAAAATACGTGTCTCTTATTTTTGCCTACTTAACAAACCTACGAAGTTTCATCATAATCGGAGGGGGACACTTTCGTAACTTCCCTTGTTAGATGAAAGAGCCGCAGAAAGTTGTATAAAACCTTCATTCTTTTCTTCGTGATTCCGATCAATTGCAATTTTTCCGAAACAGCATTAACATGTTATTCAGTAAATTAATTCTTTCAGTTGAAAGTCAAAAGTAAATTTTGTTTCTTTCAATAACCGAGATACAGGTAGATACCTGGAAATACGCAGCTATCAAATATTGAACATGAAATATTAAACGTCATATTAATACAAGAAAATGAAAGGTAACAAAATTTATAATATTTTCTTTCTTTTATAGGACATATTCTTTTCTTCGAACTCTTGTTAGAAACGTCGACATCGAAATGCCTGATTAATTGATTAATTAAATACACGTACACATTAAACTGTCAGCCATAATGTTACCTCGGCTAACAAATGTTAATCTGATTCTCGTAAATACTCGTTTAGGGAACTTTCAGATTCGATTCAAAATTAACCAATGCAAACGAACGTGCATACATGCACGTTTAATCTTTGCAAACACCACGATAAGCGTTATCGCTGGAAATCCATTCGGAAGGAAGTGTGTTGAACACACGAAATATATATCACCCAATGGCCTGCGTAACTTTAAACGTCTCGTTATAGATTTAAGCACAGCAGAGAATCGGAATGAGGTTAATGAGCATCGCGAAACATACGCACCGATCGGAAGAGGGACGCTTATTTGCGTCATAAACATGTTCATGAAAACTGATAGTTCGTACATAGCTGGTGCACGCGCGAGATAACACCCCTTGAAATTTCATGACTACGAGAACTCTCCGCGATCACGATAAATTCCGGCTTTCGTGTTTCCGTCGCTATCGAGAATCGCCTGTAAATCACTTCCTAATCCTCATCGAGTAGGTATCTCCGAAGGTACCTTTCCCAAATCCCCTTTGAACGTTCGAGAACATTTACAGCTTTACCTGTTAGCTGTGCGTATCCTTGTTTTCCCACCTTTCGCACGAAACAGGACGAGACTGCTCACTTTTTAGGCGAAAAACTTTGAATTATATGCCACTGTTGAGTCAAACATTGCCCCTTCATGTTCTTTTTTCAGTCTGGAAACGTCAGCAGTTCTAAACGAAGACATGTATGAATCAATAGGACCTGTATATTATACGAACTTATAAAAATAATCGTTGAGTTATAAGGTGCGTAAATAAAGAGTATCGTTAATGAATTTCTCGAAAAAAAAAATCATCATCCATCTGATGAAATAATATACAGAAGGTTTTGCTCGCTTGTGTATCAACCAATGTTATTTCCTAATACTATGTTCATTTTCATTTCACTATTTTATTTTACATATTTGGTAAAAATTATTACCTTTAAGTAATAGATATTACAGTTAACGTAACAAATGAAATTTTTGTGGTTGTTGAGGAGAACTGTTACTAATATATATTTTTCTTTATCTCAATCTGTTCGTAAGTTACTTTAGGGATCGAACTTTGAAGAGTTGTTTCATCCCATAATCTTGAATAACCACAGCTGTATAAAATACGTCTCAATTATTTTTGGCTGTTCTGTAAGTCTGCGAAGTTTTAGTTAAAGTTTTATCCACAGTAGTTACTACTTTTATCGCAACTCCTTTTTATTTTTTTAACCTTCGATCATTGGAGGCTGGGTTAATTCGAACTTAAACCTGATAAAATATAACCGTATTTAGATAACAGTTAGACGTACAAATTTTTAAACAAGAAGATATCGAGAAATAATGTTTAATGTGTCAGTAGAAAGTAGGTAGAATAAAATAGAGGAAAATATTAAATTTGAATTATCTTAACAGTTTGTTCGTAATATACATACGATTTAGTATATTTAACACGTTGGCTGCCACGGGGGTCACCGGTGACCGGCACCCGAAATTTTTTACAATCAAATAATTAACAAAAGAAATGACGAAACAAACCACGGAGAGCGTTATCATTAAGCTAATAATCCTAGCTATCGATTTGAAAGGTTAAATTTGAAAATTAGTTGATTATATTCTTAATAATTAGGATTTCAATGTGTCTGACTACACACGTCCGTTTTCACTGTGGCAGTCAACGTGTTAATGGAAATAACCTTTTAGATTGCATATAGATTACAATGTATAATAACTGCGATTTTAACCTTTGATTGGCACACTTTCACAGACTCACATATTTGGCACCCTAGATCAAATTAACTGTACCCGATTTAAAAAAATATATATCTAAAACTATATGCATTTGAAAGAACATATGAAATCTTTTCTAAAGCTAAGGAATTGTATTTTTATACAGAATTAAACATGTAATAAAGTAAAATTAATTAATGTATAATGTGGGTAATTTCAACTATTACAGAATCTAGTGCATGCAGGGTACAAAAAGGATTAAAAAAATAACACTTTGAAACATGAATTGTAGAAATATTACATTTTGTTAATGAATTTATTACGATATTTTCATTGTTTTATTATTAAATTTATAAAATGCATTATTAAATTTCAGAAACGTTAGCTGAGGAAAATCGAAGTTTTAAATACCAGAAAATACAATGAAAGATTGTAGTGCGGAGTGTACAGATTTAACGTGCTTTTTACAAAATCTCGACACCTGTCGAGATCAAATAGTTATCAGAGACTACGATTGACGTGCATGCGTGAACTGATCCATCCATCGGTCTCGCGTTTGGTTCATGTGTCAGGTTTGACAATAATTTATCTGTGTCAAGATACCTACATCATGCATTCCCACACCAACGTTTTTAATTTGCCAACTGTGATGTCTGGGTTTGGTTTCAATTTTCCTTCAAAAGTGGAAAGAAATTCACGGTTGTATGTACAGGCCGGATTAGAAATTTAAATACAGATTAACTAAGAATATTATATCCAAATAAAAGGAAATATTCATTTGAGATAAAATCCCTTGGAAGGGTTCAGTTATATGAAAATTGATATAACAAAACATATTTGAAGTATTTATAATTACGGTAATGTTTTCTCAAAAAGATGTATGTTCTTAAAATCTTGTTAATTAAAGGGAAAATAGGAATTCAATGATCGTTTACTTCGTAATTTAAAAAAACAAACAGGAGGCAAAGTTAACTGAACCTTTAAGTTCGCGCATAGAGTTTTCAAAATTCAGTTATTTAACATTCACTTGTTGCAAAGTAATCTTCTGACATTCCAAATTGGAACGTTCACTGCGATAATAAGCGATTGAAAACTGACTATATATTAATGAGCGATATTAAAGTTCCAAATTGCTCGTTTCGCAGCGAGATTAGCTATTTTGTATTACGAACATTAATTAAGTAACCAATAAGTATTTTTATTAATCATAAAACTTTAAACTAAGACTTTTCATCCTTCGAAATTCGCCATTTGATATGCAATAACCTAGTATATTAATGGGTATGCTACGTACTCATATCATTATTTCCGTACGTAGAAGTGTATATGTATGTATCACGAAACACGCCGATTCTGTCTTGGGTTCCGCATACACATCGATGAAGGCCTCATTAATCTTGCAAAGGAGGGGCAATTGCGTTATGCTACTGATTGGCAATGATTATTCATTACGGAGAGCCCATTGGCTTCAACGTGAAGTTTTAAGCCACGGCTCAAATTCCATGTCACATAAGCATCCATCAATCATAGCTTATTATATTCAGTATAGGTATAACATTCAAAAACTTTACGAAGGAAAAACGCAAATGATCCACAAGTTTAAAAATTTATTAAACTTTTTGGAGATGTGGAGAGTATATAAATATATACTATATAACTACTTTTTGCTATCCAAATTTACTGTAAGAGGGTGAAATTTACCTCCGGACATTTGCTTATTTTTCGATTTTGTGTTAAAAATTGACGAATTGTAAACGATAGAGCAAAAATTACTTTTTTAAATTAGGACTATCGTTTGGTAAAAAATTGATCAATTGCTTAGATAGGGTGGGTCAGAATTCATGGTACAAACGAGATCAGGAGGACAGTACGACTCTATATTTTATTTTATTTTTTAAAGACAGAATGTACAAGATTAATTTTACGATAAATTTAAATTATAAAAGTAGCACAAAGGTATCAGCCCATTAATGCCTCCGTTATTAAAATGTCATTTTATAAACACATTTATTTTGGAATCAAAGATTTAGAGTTTATAGATGATGTAATACATTATTCGTTTATCCATGAGTTGTTTCAACGCACCAAAGTGGGTAAAGATGAATGCCAACGTTAAGAAAGAGGTAGTCTTCCTATTATCTATTCATCTATTCGTGATGCTAATATCCTATAAATATGAATTACTGAGATGATAGGTAGAAAGTAATAAAGAATAACCTTCCTTAAATTATCGTATATCTGCTGTTGTATAATTATTTTTCCTTATGGAATTCAGCAATAATAACATAAAGTCTATGTGTTGTCTTCACAATTTAGAGTTAAACATTCGTATATTTTAGTATATAATTCAATATAATTCTTTCTCTTCATTTCCTGTAATTACTTTCTCTTTAATAAATGAAGGTACAATATCATTTTCAGTTTGACAAAAATAACTATATAAATTCCGTCAGTAGTATTATAAATTATTCGATTACTATTATTCCCTAGTGAATATTAAATTCTCAGTAACTTACATTCAAGGAATGCTTTTTTCCTGTCTGCAACGTTTTCTAATCCTTTTTAAACTACTACAGGTAAAAGTCTATTTTTCTATTAAATGATAAAGAAACAACGCCATTTATTGACTTGTAAGCAATAATTTAATTTTCAACACGTTATTACTATTTAAATCTCTAAACAGGACAAATTATTGATGCTGATACTACTCAAATTTTTGAAAGCTCCGAAAATGATGAGTATGATGAACAATACTTGCATAATTTCTTATAAATGAAGATTCCCTTAACACGTATCATAATTTTTCCCTTCATTTCTTTCGTAATTGTATGTTTGTAAATTGGAAATGTTTATAAATATTTATTATCGTTTATTATATAGTGTAATATTATAAATAACGCATATAGCCAATAAAAATTAAAAATCCCATTGATTTTTAAAATCAAAACATAATTAAAAATTAAACCATTATTAAAATATATAAGGTCTATAATTAAGCTGTTTTGTGCCTTATAAAATTCAAAACTACATACCATTGATAACAACTGTTCTAGCTGAAGAATGCTTTTGTATCACTTTACACTTAGAGCATTAAATGTTACTAGGCTATTAAAAAAATCGTTTCATTGGAATGCAAAACTTTGCTACCTGAAGTGACCAATTCCTAGATTGTTGCCTAGTCAAATGGTTTCTTCTTTCGTCATTAAAGAGGTAAACAGTTTTTTGATTTGTTATAACGTGGAAAATCTATAGCTTCTGTATCTTCTTGA
Source organism: Stelis phaeoptera (assembly GCA_943735885.1). Classification (NCBI taxonomy): domain Eukaryota; kingdom Metazoa; phylum Arthropoda; class Insecta; order Hymenoptera; family Megachilidae; genus Stelis; species Stelis phaeoptera. The sequence goes on along the minus strand of OX030939.1, from coordinate 1,806,342 downwards.
AACATTCTGTATATGAACAAAAAGTATAAGATGTGAGACTTCAATTGAAAGCTGCGTAGAATATTAAGAAACGAATTATGGATTCGCTGACTGTTTTGACAAAGAATCAGACTATTTGCAGTAAAAATATTACTGAAATGTTTGTGCAATTATTTTCATTAAATCGTAAGTTTCAAATTGATAAGTTGTAAATGTTATTTTGCGGTATATGTATTTATATGTTATCAAATTGTATCAAATTTTGTGTTTTGGAATCAGCTATTTGATATCTGTAGGTAGGTATATGTCATTAACAATTGAGAACACGATGTGTAGAGTTGCTTGCTTTCGAAACTATATTATTTTCAAGATAATACTTTGTGTCATTAATAAATATACGTATTTGGACCTCTGAATCTACTTTTTGTAAGAAATGAATATTTAGCATTTATATGCTTTGCATGTCAAAATCATTTTATATTTCGCTCTAAACCGTTTAGTTCGTGACAGTGTAAAAATAATATTACATCCATATCTTGTTTCCAGGTTCTTGCACCTTTGATTTACTTTCCATAATTCAAGAAATGTGGCTTGATACGCTCTGGCGCTGTAAATCAGACGTCTGTATAGTATAAATTGCAATCGAAATTCTCACGATATAGATAACTTCAACAGAAATAATCCACCTAATGATCGATTCGACGAAAAATCCATTAACATATAATTGAAAGTAGACGCGTTTCAGATTATCCGAGATAGCACCACTTGAACGGAAATTCGAAAGGCTCGAGTGCACCAGTAATCGGTGACCATTCAGAACTTGCTGGTGAACTGGTTGGAGTGTGTCTGGTACTAATCCAGACCGCGTGCCGGATCAACGATATTTTACATCGAGCACAGAACCCGCTTTCATGGTATTCCCCGAGGATTGAAACCTAACACCGCGTCATACATCATGGTACACCATCGAACACCCAGGCTGTTAACCCGAAGCACAAGTTGAATACGATGTTATAGGTTTCCCGCTCTGTTCCCCAACTTGTCGGGTAAACTGTGAAACCTATCAGTCACATCGTTTTCTTCTGCATGATCGCTGTGCCATTTCAGTTTTTTATGTTTCCCGAATAAATACAAACACATCATCTTCGCCACCGTTTCCCCCCCGATTATTTACAACTGTAACAAAAGTTTCAGTCGTTTTGTGTTTCAATAAGTTTGAAGTTTAAATGATTGTTTCCTGCGAGGATAACCGGATAAAATAATCGATAAGATAACCGATATAAAAGGTATAAAATTGTTTGATGAAATAATAATTTCTAGTATCATCCAAAGTTACATAAAATATCTTCAATTTCGATTTGATTTCCATTTTTTGTTGTGGGAGTTTACTTCTGATTTCCATCCGTTTCATACCAATATAATTTTATAATTATAATTTTCGCCATCACCACCTATATTTCTTGCAACTACAGAATCTGAAATATTTATACAGACTTATTTATCACAATTGATATACTCGTATTTAATAGGTTTATAGTTCATGTTTCCACCACTTGATTTATGATTATAACACTATAGTACGTCATATCCTGCCCCTCACCAACATATTTCTCCAAGTTATACGCATGAGTAATACTTCGCGTTTCTGTTGATATCAACACGCATTGAATCGTAATAATGTAATACTTTCTTCTCGGCAAAAGAAAGAACCCTCGTTTCTATCGGCGGAAATAAAATATCGAAGGAACCACACCCTCTTGTTGCCGATCGTAAGCGTATTATTAATCACTTAGCCAGAGCTCGCAGGCCGGGTTGTTATTATTATTATTACCGAAAACGATCAAACAAATGAAAACCCATTGGTTCGTAAGTTTGTTCCAGTTGAATGTGCACGGTATGGCTTGTTAAGTGAAGAGTGAGAAACAGTAGATGGCCCGTAACATTTAACGGTAGTTCTGGTTGGTCAGGGTGTAACGTAAAAGGGGGTGAAAGAGAACCGTGTGGAAATTTATGTTGGTGTTTACGCTGCGTGAATGGCGCTGTTGGCGAAGCTCAGGAGGAAAATAGTTATTGCGATTATTGTGCTGAAACGCAAGCAAAAGAGCTTTCGTCCACAAAGGAAAAGATTTTGTCCTTTTCCTGTATCTGTTGACTCAACTTTTCGTTTTCGTTTCTTCTCCATTTCGTATTTTTTCTCGTTCCTTTTTCTTTGCACTTTCCTTGCCAGTTTTTCACTTTTGTCGGTCTTTTCGTGTCTTTTATCTGCCGAATACTTTTACCAAGACAAAGTTTCAAGAGGGAAAAGATCGTGAGAGATATTTTGTTGGACGAAAGAAAAGAAACAAATAAGAAGCGTGCACTATCTATTTATAATGTATAGGTTATTCATACGAGGTTACAGCATCAGGTAGTAATTATTGCTAATACATTAACACAGAAATCGGCAAGCTTTCTTCGTAAAGGCCTAGATATTAGATATTTTCGAACTTTGTAGACCAAGAGGTTCGGTTAGGGTAGTTATTTGCAAAATAAAAGATGTTTCCAGAATTTTTTTTAAAAGAGATAAAAATAAACCTATTTCCAATAATTGTTCACTAATGAAATGAATGGAATTCTTTCCTTTTTCTTTCGCAATTTCTCATTTAATCGAGGTTAAAAGTTTCTGTTCTCTATTATCAGAATCAGTTGTAAATGTTCTTCCGTCGTTGTTAATCTGTAGTGCTGTTTTACATAAAGTGTCTTTTTACGAAGATATATGGTTTTAAACCTTTGCACTCGATTGGTGCCTATGGGAGAACATACGCAACTTACTGGAGAATTTTTAAATGTAAAATTCGAATTTTATTTTTATTTGAGGACAGCAAATTAATAATAACAATAAAAATACAAAGATTCATTAACATTGGTAGCTTTCTCATTTCAGAATGGAGCTTTCGGTTTTCATGAACTTCGCTATAAAAAAAAATAGACTAGATTTGATCCTATTGAAAAATACTTCGAGAGCAAAGGAGAAGGAACCATTAACAAAATTCTGTTAATCTCTACTCTGATATTTCAAAATTACAAAATTTATTCAAATCATATCAAACAATGTCAAACCAAACAGAGTCTTTGATATAGTTTAGCCTGTCGTATCTCTTAGGTTTCTATACATTTGTGCTCACCGCCACTTTCTTCGTAATCAGTTCTGTCTAAGGATTTGCTTTCATTACAGTGATTTTATTGCAGTTAACAATGTCGTACAACACGAGCAAACAGATGTCATTGCCACATAAAATAGAATAAAAGTAGAGAAAGTACAAAATAGGATGCATGTTTCCTCTTTTTTTTTCCTGTGTTCTTCTTTCTATCGCCGCACGCCTGACACTAACCTTTAGGATAGATTGTGGCGCCTTAAACTTCCAAGGCATCTTGTGAATAGGCCTGGTTTGAGAGGGAAAAAATATTTTAAAAGTAAAACCTTTTACCGAAACACCTGAAATAAATTTTCCGTGTCGGCCAAGAAAAGTGTCACATATGCATTCACAAGATTACTCCAAAAAATATCATTCTTCGAAACTAGAAATAAGTCATTTAGTATTATTTCTAATATATTGAAATGATTTGGAGTCATTTTCGATGCTAGACTACTCAATCTTTTAGACGAAATATGCTGATTCATTTTTTCAAACGATTACAATATTAATCAATTACACCACATAACCATAAAACAATCAAGCCATATTTCCTTGAAAGGTAAGGTGCAAATAAACATAGCTTGTCATGAAAATCATAAGACCGCAAATAATAAATGAAAAATAACGTAAGGTTGCAAGCAAAATATCGTCGCGATAACGAGCGTGCGAAATATCTGATGGTGCATCAACAGTTTTGTTCGTTTTTCGAGGGTTGTGAAACGCGCCGTGCCGCAAGAGATCTGACGAGGAAATAAGAAAGCCACGGGTAGGCGCGATCGCCACTTGAAAAACGTGTTCGAGCAACGATAATGGACGACAGGGCGTGCTACGAATATCACGACGGTTCGCGCGAAGTAGTCGCATCTGCATTGCACCTGCACCGCGCCATGGGAACCCATGGACGGGCCACGTATTATGCAGATGATTCGCGGTCCGAGAAACGAAAGTGACGCGGCCCATTCTTCTTTTTATACCCCTCTCTCCAAACCGACGTTTATGCTTCGAAGGCAAAAAGAACAGAGACCGTACCGCCTGAAACGTGCTCCTATTGTGTACAGTAACAAGTTTCGATGCATCGATGCAACGCCGTCAGATAGAAGTGTATCATTTTTATCGAACAGGAAGCATTTTTATGCGAAGTTGCGCTACGAATTCCTGTAACCAAACCCATCTATGCTTCAATAAATTTGAAAGGCACTAGCGACATGACCGAAGCTTCTTTCCCGGGCTATATTTATGATCAAATCTGCGTATGCAAAGGTAGAAAAATTATTTACCGAGTAGTTTCAGATACACGCAACAGAGTATTTAGGTAACTGAGTATCAGAAAAGAAAGAATTGTAAATTATCGATCAGTAATCGTTGATAGAACGTAAAAAGCTGACGGAGTCACTAATTAATTATGGTAGTTTTTTTTCCAAAAAAGAAGTGGATATTTTCTATACATACGTAGAATGAGTGTAGCCGTTAATTGTCGATTATAATTGCCAATAATGATTGTAAAATTATTTATAAACCTTATTGTAAACATTGTTGAAAGAGTAATAATAATAATTACTTGTAAGATGTTGAAAAGTGTTCTGGCCGCTTCAGTAGGTACCTACTTATTTTATGCTGATCAAATAAAGAAAATATAGTGACAAAAGCGGGTCTTACCGATATCCGTTTTCATACGTACTAATAAAATAATTTTGAAAAAAAAAAAAAATACAACCGACTTCGGAATGCACTAAAAAGAATGAAATAATTTTCTGAATGAAAAGTAACAATAAGACAAACTGACTGCATTCGAGTACTATAACTTTCTTTCTTATTCACCTGAGTTGACTTCGAAAAGGAGGAGCATTGTTTTAAAGAATGAACAAATTTGATATAAAGATATGCAGATAAGAAAGAGCAGTATTTTAAAAGGGATGTAAATCGATTTATAAAAATTTTTGCTTTCTCAAAACAGTTCTGTTATTGTTCAGTTGTACCTTGTATCTATGTACAATACATGTATCATCTAGCTAGTCATGTATCTCTAATATTAAAGATTTTTGGAAGCTTATCTCGTTGAATGATCTGTAAAATCGGAGGGGACACTTGACATACCTTCCTTGTAAATACAGGTTATTAAGATCCCATAACTCTCGGGTATCGTAGAAGGCCTAAGGGAAATCATCCACTACTAAAAAGAACAGGAAAATTCAAACTACCTCTCGAAGGAATAAACCTCCACGGGTTCACTTTTTCTCAACTTTCCACAACAACAAGCAACTATAACTTAATTTAAACACTATACATATATACAGTGAGTTACATAAGTATGCATACCATCTTACAAGGAGAGTTTCTGAAGTGTACCCGATCTATAGCACAATCTTAATGAAATATTGTATAATGTTCGGCGGACGATTCTTTTGGTTTGGTGAGAAAATCAAAAACTTGCAAAATATCGATACAAAAACTGTTTTACAAGAAAATGCCATTTTTATTTAGAATTCGTTTCAAGAATTTTCTCTAAAAATCATGTACGACGTTTATTCATACGCTATGAAAAGATTGAAAGCAAAAAAGACACGTAGGTATATACCTTAACTGATAAATTTTGATGGAAAATAGTGTTTGTATTAGTTGGAAATAAATTGTGAAAGTTGCGATACTTTTTGAACTGTTCAGAAGAGGATCTGGGTTCTTTATCTAGTCACCGATACTCTTATGTCAATCGCAATCCCGTTTCAATCTTCAAACCATGAAGCCTCGACTGAAAGGATCCCGCATTGTTACAGTTCCTCTGTCGTATAAGGTCGTATTATTTCTGGAATCACCTTTATGCGGTAGTTGCTTTTACAGCTCGCATCGCTCAGGCTTTTGCATGGAAATGAACACGTAAGTCGACGGTATCTTATCGGCGACGCGACGTATGCACACATCTATGTATAATGAAAAGACGGATCATGAGTGCGCCTGATCGTGTGCTTCTCTACAACAAGAATGGGAGTTCGCAATATGTAAAGCAGACAACATTTGTCAGATCAACATAATAAAGGGCAGAAGAAAGCCGTGGAAAAAAGCAAGAGTGGTAACGGAGTAGAAAAAGAGCAAAAGCAAGGGAAGAAACCTTTTGCTGTAGATTCGACGGATACGAAGTTCACCGGTTGCTTCCAACCCCCTCTTCTCTTAAGATTTCTCCTTTAACGAGGAATGACTTGTCCTCGTTACCGTGCTCAGAAAACACAGATCAAGGGAAAGGAAAGGGGGAACGATGTTTCTTTTGAGCCGAAGGATTCACAGAGCCCTACGGAAAATTAGTCTCGTATAATATAACGCTCCACAAACGTCGCTGATACGCTTCGTGTCATATTCAATCTCGTAAACGAGAATCAGTTGAAATTAACGGTTTTCATGAATTTCATGCGATTTCACGACGTTAAAGAGCAGTCACGTTCCAAAGCAAATGCATTATGATAAATGAGAAAATTGTAATTAATAATCGTGTATCGGAAAAACGATGCAAATCGAAGCAAAGATTTATGAAATGCATGGTTATGGTAATTTTTGCAGAAATGAACCATCTTTTTGAAAATGTCTCAGAACCAAATATTTTAGAGATACGAAGTGTTAAAAATCATATACTCTAGACAGCATAATTAGAATAACATAATATCTTTATAAGTACCGATAGAAAGAAGAAAATCCTATTGTTTTGAGCTGTGGTCTATTTTTTTTATCTCTTTAATAAAATTTTACATATAACGCTTAAGTCGGTTTGTAACTTTTTCATCGTTTTTCGGGAAAGTAATAAAGAAATTTGTTGTTCCTTGAATGACACTCTTGACACATGAACTATGAGCTGATACAAACCTAGAGATACAGTGGCTTTGAAAAGTATTCGGACACCTTTTAAAACACAATTCCCTCTTTTGATATTGGACCAAACGACTTGAATTTTTTTGATAAACTAGAAGAACTAGTTTACTAGATGATAAACACAAAAAAGTTGAGAAATGTGATCCTCACTGTATACTTCATAATTTCAACCGACTGGGACTTTTTCAACATTTTTTATTTTATCATCTAGTAAACTAGTTCTTCTAGTTTATAAAAAAATTCCAGTCATTTGGTCCAATAACAAAAGAGGGAATTGTGTTTTAAAAGGTGTCCGAATACTTTTCAGAGCCACCGTAATTTGAAATTTTCAATTTCATCCTTACAAAAGGCACGTATTATTATACATATACCCGTGTTTTATTCTTGATGGCTATCATTAAATCCATATCATAAAGAAGCTCTGAATTCACATCAATTTATACAGCATTCAATTTTATTTGCTCCATACATCATTCTGCGAATACACCCATATTATGTTTTATTAATTCGATACCAATTATCGACAAGGATTATTGAAACAATATACGCTGTGAGTGATTTATCTAGAAACGTGAAAATATCTCTATTAATACGAATGATATTGAAAAATGTGTAAGACAACTGTTGTAGTATATCATAGGGTACATGTGTCGTTAATATTCGTTTGACATTGTGATATTTATCTTTGAAAAGATTTATTATGCAAGGAAAGATGCTTTTCCTTGCATATTCTCATCATAGCTGACACTTAGACATTTTAAAAACACTACATATAACGCATTCTGCGCTAGTCAAAATCGAGATATCACATTTCAAACTTCATGTGCCGTCGGTATTAGCGTAGCTCGGTGTATGCTGCGAGGAGGTTGCTCGTTCTGACTTTAACTTTATACATACACACATCATGGTGATTCTAAAACGAACCGTTTATGTATGCGTATAAAATCACCGGCATTGAACTTTCATTTTTCCTTCAATGTGTTGTTCATCTAGTTTAACCGACTTCGAAAAGGCGGGGGTTACTCCATTCGTTCAGTATATACATATACATTTTCTTTTTTTATGCATGTTCACCGATTACTCCGAGATGGATGGACCAATCGGAACGAAACCTTTTGTATCTTGTAGTAGATGTTTCCGCGAAGATCCCATTTGCAAAAATTTATGGATTTTTTTTAAGGTTTCTAACTACTGTTATTGCACAATTCCTATTCTTCGATGTTACTCGGCAAGAAATGCACCGATCGCCACTAAAAAGTGTGAAATAAAATAATTTTGAAAAAAAAAATACAACCGACTTTAAAATGTATCAAATAATTTTTATTTAATTTATATGAATTCTCTCCAGCTCTTTATATAATTGATGAAAGTATTACATAACATATTAAATACAATGCAGTCTTTTCGGAGGCGGCGCAAAATTAAAAATTCTGTAAATAAAAGATTTTGCTGATTATGATTTGATTGGGGTATGGTGAACTTGGTAACAAATGGACGTTTAGAAAGAATTCATTGATATGTGAAAGCGTTGAAGAATTATACTATTTTGGTAATATTCAGTGTAGGAAATTTTTTTAGTTAAAAGCTTCGTAAATGAATGGTGGATTTGGTATTAAATGGTGGGTAAGAAAAACTACGTTGATGTGTCCGAACGCAGACGATTTAAAGGATCTAGGTAATTTTCATTGTAGGACATTTTTAATGTTTTTCATTTACTACCTGTATTGAATGTTATTTGACTGTGTCCAAAACGGATTCGTTGTTGACCAGAAGCTTGAGTTTTGATTACATGTCGTTCCGTTTGTTTGAAAGATACGTAATCATAAGATCACGTACGAATTTAATCTTCAGCAGCCTCAGAAAATACCCAGAGAACAAAATCAATGCCTGATTGAAAAGTTTGTGTACGTTTGTTGGTTGTATGATTTCATATTATTCTTTTTTAATATTGCACAAATAATCCACTGTCATATTCTACTGTTAACTGCCACTGTCCTAATTCCTAATAGACGTTGTGGGGTAATTGGAAAAAGCAGCCAATACATTTATCTCGTGAATTTCAGACCAAATATGACAACGGTGCTTTTCTTTCTCCACGCTGCCAATATTTCGAAATGTATCCACAACTTGATAGAATTGGTTTCGGTTTGTTTGGATTACGGTTATGAAATTCTCTACACTCTACAGTAGAGTCTACATGCTGCATTGTACGCGTAACAGAATTAACTCCATTCTTTCTTCTAACGTAAAAGGTATTTTTATATCGAAATCTTGCGAAATAAAAATAGACGGAGCTGTGTTATTTCTTCGCAAAGGTCTTTCGGTATACTGACTCGGATGTTATTGAAGGAATAGGATAAACTGTTGCGTGTCGTTATAAGATCAGTTTTGTTTGCAAGATCACGAATTGTACGCGTTTTAGGATCAGTTACCATGTGGAAGTCGTTACGCCGATACTGATGTCACATGAAATTTGAAAAGTGATATGTCGATTTTGGCCAGCGCAAAATGTATGTGTAGCTAGTGTTTTGAAAACATCTAAACGTCAACTATGAGAATATGTAAGGAAAAATACATGGATCCGTTTAAAAACTTAATTGTGAGCGTAATAAATCTGCCATCGAATGTCAAACGAATATTAGCGTCACATGTATCCTGTGATAAATTATAACATTTGCCTCGGACATGTTTCCGTATCATGCATATAAATCGAAATATGTTCATCTTTCCAGGTAAATCACACACTTTGGGACATTTGCATTTATCAAAACTGTGGAATTTTATGTAGAATTAACACGTTGAGTGGCACAGTGAAAACGGACGTGTGTAGTCAGACACGTTGAAATCCTAATTATTAAGAATATAATCAACTAATTTTCAAATTTAACCTTTCAAATCGATAGCTAGCATTATTAGCTTAACGATAACGCTATCCGTGGTTTGTGTCGTCATTTCTTTTGTTAATTATTTGATTGTAAAAAATTTCGGGTGCCGGTCACCGGTGATCCCCGTGGCAGCCAACGTGTTAAAATTCAACCTCCTTTTAGTAGAGATAAAAATATATGCGAGTAAGATCATTTTCAACTTTAGGAATTTGAATGAATTCTTACAATATTCGATTTTGCGTTGTAAAAATTGAAACAAGAAATAAAAACAGTTCTCTGATATACGAGTGATATATGATAACTGGACGATTCGTGATTGAACCATCCTATTCATGGGAAGAAAAGTATAAATTCGTTCGATCCGTATTCAATAGCGGCCCGGGTGATCGAGGAATCACGTAGAGCTACGTGCTCGGACATCAAAATGTTAACATTTGATGAATATGCCAATAGCGTTTAACCGAACATTGTACACGTATCTCAAAATATTATATTACGGCTACCTGACACTTCATAATTTGAAGAAGAAAATTAATGTGTAAATTGGTATTATTGAATCACAAGATCTAAACAGGGTGATTGAAAAGCATATGGTTAGGACTTTATAAATAATGTCTTATTGGGATAGGTCCCAAAATCACTTCTCTCCAAAACACAAAGGTTTTAAAAGTGCTTTTATGCGCAAGATCACGAATAAAATATTGTGGCTTGATGCAAGAAATGCAAATATCATATTTTTGCAAAAGTAACTTAAAGCTGGTATTGAGCTTGTAAAAAATTGTATATATCATATAAAACACGACAGTTTAAAATTTTATTTACAAAAGGCTATAATGACATTTCTACAAAAATTTTCATACAATAAACTACTATGGTCGAACATTTGCAAAAAATACAAATAAACGGCGAGTATGAAGTACAATAAGGGAAGAAATAAAAACATAAAAAGGCATATTCCAGACGAATATGTTAGTAAACTGAAATATACTTGCTACGAAAGTTTCACTGTGTGTAATATAGTGCAACACATGAGTTACACCGATTAGTGCTGGTGAACACAAAAGTGACTTCGATGTCAAAAATTAGTTTGGAGAAAGGTATCTTTTAACGTTACAAAGATAGCTCTTTAAATATGCAGTAAAGTCGTCATAAAATTATCTATAATATCTAAAAATCTTGTATTTCAATGAATGCCTATAAAGATGGAACCACCTTCGATTTCGATAATTTTTTAATATTTTATCAAAACCATCATCTTACTTAGAGTTCTGGAGGTTCTACTTTTCTTATAAAAAAGTGATGGGGACTTTGAAAGAGATCATATCAATATTGTTGAATAAATAAATATTTTTTTAAATTAATGAAAGTTCCAGAAATTTTCTGATTAGACCTTGTATGAGTATTATGTAGTCATTCATAATAATTGACCGCTGTTGGAGCACTTCCCTCTATTAAAACCTTCACAACATTAATCAGTGCAATGACATTGACATGTTAACACTTTAACTGCCACGTCACTCATATCTGGGTGACAGTTGAAATTCCATAGAAATCAATTATCCATATTATTAAGAATTCTTTAATTTAACTACAAATTCTCCTAATAGGCACTTGAAATTATGAATAATGGAAGTGATGACGTATTGATAAAATAATAAATAAAATTTATTAAACATAAAACTATTACCTGATAACAATAACATTTTCGATAGTTCCAGCGTGACAGTCAAAGTGTTAAAAAAAATGTTGAAATTGTGGATGATTCCAAAATTTCTTGTTTGTAGCATCATTATTATAAGGGGATTTATGTAATAAATTAATCAGCCAAATTAATTTAATTACAGCTGCTCCAGTCCCTTGTTGATTTATGTTTGGCTTTGAACCGGGTTTGGATTAATCGGTCAATATTAATTCACAAAATTTGTCACAGCTACGTGAATTTTGAAGATATACCAATGAAATTTCAGAAACGTACGTATGTAGAAAATAATGTAAAATGATTCCAGCGCGTGTTGCAACAGTAAAATAGTGGAATGGTTTATTTCATTAGGCAACGCATGTCTGGAGTATAATTTCACGAAAGCTTCACCAGCTTGCAATTCACGCAACCGGCCAGTTGGGAAGCAGAAAGGTGCACAACGAGATTTTTATGAGTGGAATACGAAATGAACGGTTTGTTGAAATTTCATGTTTTTACTAAATCCTTTCGCGGGCCTCTTTAATGGAATAAAGAAACATTTGCAGCAAGTTCGATGACAACCAATAAATTAGCCACGAATAAGTTAGAATTACTTATTATAGCTGATCATTCAGCTTGCTTAATAAAATTTTTTATCTGTATCCTTATGTTATAATATTTTTATATTATATGCACAATCAACAGAATACATTTGCGAGTTCCATAATTTCATATTCACCCTATTAATTTATCGATACTATAATTTTTACGTGTACTTCCAAAATTTAAAATATTATAGTATAGTATTAAAGTGAATTTTTAATCATTTTAACTATAATATAACCCCTTGAAAAACAGCTCGCTAGAATATTGATGATTTCAATTTAATTTTAAATCCTACTTAATTCTTACTTTCAGATTCGTACAACTTTTTCGTTTAAAAATTTAAGTAACTTATTGTAGTCGGGGTTCCGTTCTAGATTTTATAGATCCAAGCTACGATAAACTCAATTACACTATTCGAAAGTTAATATAACAAAACATTGAAGTTTTATACTAATTAAATAGCAGAGAACAGCGTAAGTTACGTATACATACAGGATGTTTTGGAAAGATCGTGTCTAATTTCAGAGTATACATACAGTGTATATTTATTATGTAAGAATATATATCATTAGGTTGCAACATAAGTTACACATAATATATTTATACGTTATTAATATAATTATATGTTATTACAAATAACGTAAGTTATACATTCTGTATAATTTGAAAATTGATAATTTTTACTTGAAATAGTTCAATATTACAGTACAAGAAAGTAAATATTTATTCACATATACTATTTAACATAAATAGAATTGCATAATGAAAAGTTTTGTGGAAAATGAAATAGGAAACGTTACGGATTTATATTACAACTCAATACATGTATAGGTAAATAAATATGGATTTAGAAATCATTTGTTTGCGATCTTCTTTTATTGTTTTCTATTAAACAATATTTATTTTCCAGTATTGAACTGGTAAGCGATCGATCGAGAAGTCATTTAATTCTTGAATGAGAGGAACCAGATTAACTGTGATCCAAACGTCAGAAATCTATTTTATAGTGGTGTATTAAAAGGAAAAACATTTATATATTGCAAAACTGTACGCAAACAAATAGTAGGTATAAAATTTATAAAATAAAAATAGTAAACAAAAGTTGTTGAATTAGCAAAGACCCAATTCAGTCACCCGAGTGTTAAGGAACACAAAATAATAAAAACAGATGAAATAAGCTAAACAAAGTAGAATTCATACAAAAAAAAAATTATTGTGTGTGTGAAAGAAATTAAAATCAAAATATTTGTTTAATACTGCTTGAAAATAATTTTTGAACCGACTTCGATAAGGAGGAGGTTACTCAATTCGATCAGTATATTTTTTTTCTTTTTTTTTTTTGGTATAGGTTTTCGTGAACGTTTTATATTATTCGGTTAAGTTTATATTTAATTTGATCTATTAATTTGCACCAACGTATGATACCAATCTATTAGGAAAGAAATCAATGGTAGATTTAATACTCCCGTATTAGGTATCACCGATATCTTGTTCAAATCGCGGCATCGTAATCTCTCTTCGCTCTCATCTCGGAGTACATGGTAAATCTATTCAAACCGTATTCGTTCCAGCTTCCCTTCAATGACGATAATCTTCGGCTGGGATCTAAATCATCCCTTGTCACTCGCGCATTATCGCCATCAAGCCTTTTCTTGTTTAATCCCCGCATGTCGATTAATCCCGAAGCATCACGACACCGTTGCGCTCCTTGCGCGTGTACATCGACGCGCTATACATCGCAATTCGAAGCTTTTGCAACATCATTACGCCATGCATCAGATAAAAGCGTAATTAAAGGGTTCGCGCATTTATGCGGCCGCCATGTTCGCCCACGGTGAGGTTAGGTGTACCAGTTGTAAGCGAGTAGGGATGCCAACTGCTTGGAGAGAGAAGGATATCGCGCGAGTTGTTTCCACGCGAGGCGCTTAGGGTGGCGGGGTACGGAAGCCGGCAAATTGTAAAACGTGACGCAGATTACGCGCAATAGCTGCACCGGCAGTAATAATAAATTATCATCGACGGGGCTCGACGTTAAACACTGTCGGTTTCGAGGCAGCCGAACAGGCTTGCAAATTCGTCGGTGATTCGGTCCTGCATACCGTGCCCGTATAAAACGCGCAACGTGCAAACGTTGAAACGTGTCGCTTTTCATCCAGCCCCTGCACCCTTTCCGGGCCCTGTTATGTCATATCCTGGCCAGCTTGAGCTCAGTGCAAAGCGTTAAAATAACGGGGATAGATTTAATGCTGCCCTGATTGCCGCAGCATCGTATCGCGGCACCAGCATTCTTTATTTCTCGCGATCACTTGTTCGCAGTGAATTTCGCGTATACGTCGAAACGTCGTTCTCGAAATGTTTAATACGTACGCGATTCGTTGGTTTAAAATCGTCGTGGCATTTGTCATGTAGAATGAATAACAATGAAAGAAGCAGGGAGGTGAGAAGTCATATTAGGGACGAAGTGAATTTGAAAATATTATTAGGACGTTGATAAATGTTCGCGCCATAGAGAAAAATCTTGGCCAAGTCTTTGTGTATGCTATTGTGCGACATGAAACGGCGGAAATGAAAAAGTTGATACGCGACGGGACAATGAGCTTTTTCTTCTTGCACCGTCAAACACATAGAACCGGGTAAGTTCTGTATTCTTCGACCCGCCGCAGCGCACCGGTTGGGCGTTGAACAGAGACGGTAATATTAGAGGCCATTAAGAATAGGAAGAATGATCACTTACTTTTCTACTTTCTCCCGTTAGCTTTTTTTGTAACGTAGTAACACTTCCGACACTCCTTACTAGGAAGACAACAATAACAACATTCCTGTAATATTCACTCAATCGTGCATTCCTAAAATGCTGTACGCACAATATACATACCTCGGAAACAGATATAGCTTTTTGTTAGTGGTCGATGTACACTATACATGCGCCAAGGTAACACGATAAGATTTTATCTAAAAGATCTGTATCTCCAATTTTTACAAACCATCCTATATTTTCTTTGCAAATTTCCTGACAACTTCTAATTGTAAGTCTTCTAACAAGGGAACATCGCGAACCGTCACTCCCGGATTTGAATGAAACTTTGCGAGTTTATAAAGCGATTCAAGACAAGAATAACGGTATGCTTCATTCGGGCCCAATTATTGCCCTTTAAGGGTGTGAAAACTAACCTCAAAGTCAAATCGGCACTTTCACTTTTTCCCGTATATCTCCTAAAATACAAAAAACAGAAAAAACTGTTTTAAGTAAAAGTTTAATGGTAAAATGAGCGTTACAAATCTACCGTAAGAAAATTTTTGAAAAAGTTTTTTTCTTAATAAAAAAATTTGTCGCGGTATTTTTAATTTTCTTATGTGCCTAGTCAAGAGCATTAAATGCAACGATTAATCTTAACAGAAGATTTTTGATTTTAAGATACAGAGTGTTTCTAAAAAAATGTATTCACAATTTACTTAGTTCACAATTCGTTAAATTCTTATTATTTTGGAATACCATTTTTTGTACATAATAGATGAAACAAAATTAAGTACTTTAGCGAAAGAAATTTATCTTAAAGTACTGCTGGGAATATTAATAAAAATGTAAGTAAAATGTGATAAAAAATATAAATACAGTGTAGAAAGGAATTTCATCTCCCTCTATTCAGACCTCATATCACTTAATGTCTTTTTGTTTTAGAACATGTGAGAAATGAAGCTTATGTTACCAAACCGACGGTAATCAGTGAATCACAAGTCATTGAAACAGAATGCTTCTGAACGGAATATCCATTAACGTTCGTAATTTTGTTGTCTCGCGTTATTAGTAGTACCTACACGTAAATAGTCATAAAACAGTTAGAGTAATCTAAAAAGATTCTGCACTTATTTATTTTATAGTTAGTTAAAGTGTGTATACATTTTCCTGGAACACCCTGTATTAATTCAATTATCTTCTGAATTATTGAATTTTAAGAAAATGCTTTAACATTCTGTGAAAAACAATGATAAATTATAATATAATGAAAATACATAGCTTGTGAGATGTTTTACATTCAAAAGCAAAATATTTCGTACAAAAAATTTGAGAAACCAATGACTTCTTTTTATCGTTGTGCTTTAGTCATTTTTTATATAAAATACTTGAAGGTTTAAAGCTTTGATATTTGTATAAAAGGAAGTACGTATCAAACCATTCAAAACCATTGCAAACTTTCGTAGAGGGCATTTTTCGTTTAAAAAATATTCTTTCATCTTGTATATGTAATAATTTTAAGGCTCATGACCTTCCCATTTGTAAACGCTTTCCCCATTGCATACTTCCTCCTATTATTAGATTTGAAGATTATAGTTTCACATAGCAATGGAAGATGCGTCTAAAACGTGGACTTGTGAGGCTTATCAAAGAGTCCAGTAGTAAACTTGAGGATGAATTATCTTCTTCTTCCTTTCCTTTCCCTGTCCATTCGTCAGAGTGCCACCTCAAATTCACATAGATATTTGCTGTATTTGAAAATTTTGCTCTATTAAATAACCATAGATGCATCGAGTCGCTCAAACCTGACGTAGAGTTAATGCAATTCATAAATGGGATTGAATCTATAGCCGATGTGTTGTTCACGAGTGTACATTGATTTCGAACAAAATTAGTTTAATCAATATTTACGATACACGGTATTACCATCGGTTATTTGAACAGTCGACGAATTCGGCGGTCAAACAACCGCAAAAGTTTGACCCCCAGTTTTGCCAGTTATGACAATGACTGTAGCGTAATAGATGCCATGTACGTGAATGTATTTGGCCACACATTCACTGACGCGTGCAAATAACCAATGTGGTGCGATATGTCAAAGCACTGTGCGAGTTATAAATTCGACTCGTGAGCACGACAAAACAGGCCGCGCGCCATTTGTAGATTTAACCGCTGATATTAACGAAAAATTCATTAAACATGCGGGATTTATAGATTATATACCTACAGGCATTAAAAGCCAATGCGTGTCCGATCCTTGCATTTCAGCTTTTGAAATTTGAGCGAAATAAAAGCCTCCTCGTGCTACCGATTTCCAATTGTTTAATCTTTAGTGCCCAGAGAACACATCTGGTCGTAAATATTATTATTCAACGGTGGACCGACAGCACAATTATTGATCACTGTCAAAGATTTATCGACCTCTATAAAACATCTTACGCCGTGGTTATTTTGGCAAGGCGAATATTGATGCTGGAAAGTTCAGACAGCCATAATGGCATAGCTTCGTTTTCCTGATATTTTCACCGATTACGAAACGAGGATCTGCCTTGCTGCAATAATAGCTGTAACTGTAGCATTGTGCTTTTCATTTCATTACTTTCACCTTTCCAATTTCCTCTGAATTATTTCGACGTTAAGAGTAGCCCTTCAGCTTGTGTGTTGGCGAGTCTGCGTCTAAGCTAATGTACAAGATCGACCGGGCGTCTGCTAACAGCCAGCGTATAACTCGTCTCTCCGAGATTTCAGATCCTGAGTCACGTTCCTTAATTGTTTTATCGCAATCAGTTACAGTTCGTTGGCTGGTAATTACACGAGGCGCTTCCAGCCTGAACGTCGCTCTTACCGAAACTCGCAACCCTTTTTACTAAGAAAACCGTTTCTTCTTGACCGTTCTAAGTAAGAAATGATGACATTCGTTTCAACGATCCTAGCGGAGCGTACATCTACGCCATGATGAGTAAACATCCATTATCTCGGTGAAATTGAAGGAAAAAAAAAAGTTGTGAGGGAGGTAGTCGGACCCTGACGATTTGGCCGTTTCAAAAGAAAGAAAAATCGATCCTCAGCGACCTTTGGCCAGTTCCTTGAAGAAAAAGAGGGACGTCGATCCCCATGACTGGTCGCTTCCTCTACAGATATCAGGAAAAGATATTACGATCTCTCGATTGGGTTCGATTGACCTTCTCACGAGACACTCTATTCGTTCGGGATTAAGGGGTAGGAATGATTTAAGGTTAATTTCCAAGGGATTACTCCTCGCCTCGCCCTTCTTACAACAGTCGTCGTCCCCTTTTCCTTTGAATGCTAGCCTAGATATTTGCTTGCGACGAGATTTGGAGCACGATCGTTGGAAGGAAAGTCAAGCGACGAAGCGGTGCGCTGGATTTTGTTGTGATATTAAACTTTTAATAAGCATTTAACGCCGCAGAGATTTTTCAAGCGAATAAGGTAGTGCCGTTTGAAAGGGACCGTGAATGAATAAGGCAACAGTTCTCGCGGAGAATTTAATTTTAGCAGTCTTCCGGCCATATAAGTGCGCTCGGCAATTAACGGAATAACACCTAGGCATTCAATAACTCGTTGCTTTGAGGGAAGTGAATGTCTACATTACGTAACGGAACGTAAACGTCTTTCTTGGTTTATTAACGTTCCTTATATCGCAGATATAAGAAATTGTTTATTACTGTGTATATATACTGTGTATTGTTTATTACTTGTTTAATTTGACTTTTGATACAATTGGTAACAATTTTCTGTTTCTTTACAAAGTGTTATATTTTGAGAGGAAATATTATAGTTCAAATAAAAATATTAAGGTTTCATAAATATGCTGTAGTTTTTGTTTCTGTTTTCTTTTTTATTTTCCAATACTACTTAACGCTTAAAAAATTCATTCTAAGTTAACACTAAACGTACCAAGCGGGGCGGGGGTCAAATGACCCATCTGTCTGGGAAAATTGTACGAAGGAGAAACCAGTCATATGTAGAATGTGTAATTAATTGATTATTTCATTTATAAAACGAAAAATATATGTTTGATTATTTTATTAGAAATCAGAAGTTACATATGTTGCGAATTATTTCTTTTAATAAATTAAGAATTTCTTCCTAAAAATCAATGTTTATTTCACAAGGGGTCATTTGACCGCTTATGGTAAGAATATGTGTATGGAAAGTCCCGGTACGTTTAGTGTTAATCATTGCGAGAATTCATAAGTTTTTAAAATCTTAATTGTTTACCATTCAGTTTGAACAAGAAAACAAAGCAGCTTTTTACAGTGTCTACAAAATGTGAAGGATGAACTAATTCCATGCAAGTAGTTATAATTTGCAAACTAGATATAACGAAATATCAGAGATATGTCCGAAGCACGTAACATACATACGTACACATAATATACCCTCTGACTGAAATAGAGCAATTCATGAAATTATTTATATGATGGCTGCATAATAAAAAATATAATGTCTTACCATGGCAACCAGAATCATCAGACCTGAATTCTGTTAAAAATCTATGAAACCAATTAAAAAAAAAAGTTACCGATATTAAAGAATCAAATTCAAACTGATCTTTATTCTGAGGAAATGTAATGAAAAGTGGAATAAAATTGAACATTGAACGACGTAAAAAACTTTTGAAAAGTATGCTAAAAAAAATTCAAATCAACCATTATGCTTATTGTTTAATTATTGTTTTAATAAATATTCTAATTGATATATCCTATATTTTTGTTTATTAAAGTAATGACTAATGAAGTAACGATTATATTTGATTATATAAAATATATAATAAAACAAAGTATTTGATCAATTTTATGAGTCACTGTAAGTATATCATATACAGTACTCGTATATGCAAAACAATGATTGCATTTTCCAAATACACGTCTGATGAACCATATTTTAATTTAATCCCGCTTTCCTATTTATTTTACGTGAAAACATGCATTTGCATAAGCATTCGCAGTAAATAGCTTTGGTCATTGATTTCGTACCGATAATACTTTGCAATTTGGAAGGTTTATATTTTCAGTTGTTCGCATGCATTATACGCGCTATTTGTTGATGCATGTACGGATCGCAAAGGCTATTTATTGTTATTAATAGTAGCTCAAATATTGTTTCTCAAATAACGTCTAAAGCAGTGTTTCTCAACCACTGGGCCGCGGGAGGAGAAATTTCATATTGTTTTCTTCGACACTGAAAGAACAATTCAACCGTTCTCACTCGCCGCGATGCATGCTTTATTGTTCTCTCTTTGTCACACAATTGATCGCCTCGCATGTATTAATCACACATTTCAGACAGTTCGATTCTCTGAGCTCGGATCGCGAAAGTATTTATGAGTTATTATGAGGTATCTATGTCGGGACCGGGCCCCCATCTCATACAAAAAAAAATTGACCGCACCGCGATTTCATAAATGTTGAGAAACACTGGTCTAAAGTATCTACAAATATGGATGAAAAATAAATTGAATCATCTGTACGTAATGACAATGACTAAAACCTGTTATTTGTACCAGATCTAAATGTCGATCATTTGAACAAAGAATTAACTCATCTGCTAACGGGTTAAATTGATTCAGCGTAAGCCGTTAACTGACCTGCACTTAACAGATATCAATGAGGTGTAATTCAAACGGTTAGAGCATTAGAGATCTTAAGCTCCGAAACGGGACAAGTTTATTCCAAATTTACGTGCTGGAAAGGTAACTGATCAACCGGTCAGAGTAAAAGGAATTCGGTTGGTGGAGAAACGACAGTGCAATGGGTTAAAAGCCGAGTACTCAAGATGTCATTTATTTGGACATTTCTCTCAAGGTCTTAGGATCTTGTAGTCTCGTCGTGTATCTCTTCCGCTTCGAGGCATCGCGTCACGATAACCCAGCGTAGGTGCCAGCAACTGCGAGAAGTTTCATTTCAGGATTACGAGCACTCTAGCAGTACTGGTAAAGCTCACTGGTCGGTCGATTCGCAGTCGAGAGACCTCGTATTACAAGACGGGACTGGCATCGTAATGAGGAATGAGAATTACAGGCCCGGAACTTCGATGTGGTTCACCGCAAAACTCTATCTTGTCGCAACGTTACTCTTCGACCGTCTGAAATCATCGGCCCGTTAGAATACGAAAAACTTTCGCGAACCACCACGACCTCGAGCTTCTTTCAAACTTTTTTCTTCTTCCCGTCCTTTCCATCTTATTCCCAGTGTCTTGCTTCGATACCAAAGTTAAAGGAATAATTTAGTGGTCGGGCATTTCTGAAATGGGATAATTAAAACGTAGTTCATTTTGTTTAATTAAAGGGATGCATAACTTGAGCACTGCGAGAAAAAAGACTTTTTGAAGAATTTATTCGAGAAATATTACTTTATTTATTAAAGAGAAAATGTATTGTAAATTAATTTGAAAAAATGTTAGAGTCAAACATGTCCAACAAGGTGATTTCCATAATTAGAGTTTTATTTAATTTTATTCGATTGGCTATTGTGTATTTTGGATAATTACTAAATTCTGAAAGTTCTGACGTAATTATGCTGATTCACACAAAAATTTGTACTTTATTTACATAGTGAATACAATTAATAAAGATATTTTGTTTCGCTTAAAGTGCGATAATACGGTGAGAAAAAACAGTACGTCGAATTTTTAGTGGTAGTTGTAAAGGGAAGATTTTCTAAACACCCTAGAGTGGTCTGAATTTCTGAAATTTCATAGGAAAAACAGCGACCTCAGTTTTTTAGTTTACCTTGTGATAAAAAAGGATCTTTGAAAATGTAAAGTACAAGATCCTGAAATTAGAAGTTTCACGTCTTAGAATGAGCCAGACAAATTGGCACACTATTTCTTTTTACGACGTTACAGCAGCTTCAGGATTGACAATACCTTGGTCAAAATTTAGTGCATATAAAACTCATTAAAATATCGGAGGAACGTGTTCGGGTGTCGTTGCGTTGAAACCCGCAGTTTCCTTGTTAATTTTTTATTATTTTGTAATTTCATAGTAAATATCCTGTAGATCTAGCAATGACTTCAATTCTTTTACATCTACGTAATAGATTAAGTTCCTAAAAATTAAACTGCAACTGATGTTTCGTCAGCTTGTAATGGAAAAATGGATAAGATATAAAACTTGGTTTATAAAATAAGGAAGGTTTTCTTAAACTCTTGTTTAAGCCATAGTTGAAAACCCGGCTTTGCGCCTTCCTACGTATTTTTTTAAGTTAACATTTTGAAGTTAAGAGGTCTAAACAGGTTCCTCAAATTCTCGAATCATAGAAATGTTGTACTATATAAAAGTTATTTGTATTATCATACTGTGGGTGATTGCATCGATTGAACCAAGAGATTGTCCTAATACTCATCCTTTCTTCACTGGTTTATGATATCGTTGCTCACGATTCTCCTCTAGCCCCCTCCCGCGGGCAACGATACATTCAGGAAGTAGCAATCGAGCAGCACCGCAATAGGGTATCGTCTACTGTAGATGCGATAAAAAAGTCTGGTCGATGTTTGAAGTATTCCCTCGCGTGCAACACGAAACAAACTCCCTGTTTTCATCGTAACAATCATCCATAAAGACAATTAGGGGAATGCAGCTTCGAATCTCCTCGATATTAATACGTAACTTGATTCATTTCTACAACATCAGTCATCTGGTAATACGCTTGAACCACAAGAGGTCACAATAAACGTGACACTTAAACAAGTCGTGATAAATGATGGAGACACCGTAAAAACTATAATCATAAGGTGAAAAAGGCATTTATTCGTAGCGTAGTTATTTCAACTTCTTCCGAAATTCAACAATGTAAGAACACAGCTGAAATCTATTCAACTCTGATATTTATCGCTGTACGATCATTTGCTGAAACGAAACGCTTCCTGGATAAACTCAATGCGTTTATATCAAGAACAATATCAAGTTTCGAGGAGCTTGAGTCATCTGTATACGGTCCAATGTTGTGTCAGCCATATTTAAACATAATCCGTATGATTACCAGATAACCATGATCCAGACGTTATGGGATTTTATATTACATCTCAACGTGAAACGTACCTATTGTGTCTTTATAGGGTGGTCCGTTTAAATAAGGCTATCCGATCATCCATTTAAGTAGGTACAAAAAATATTTTATGTGCAATTCGAATAGTATCCAAGGGGAATATGTTATAAGAATATGTTTTTCGTCCAGGTCATTTTTTTCGGGGATTTCTACGTCATTGATATTTTTTTATTGCGTCGTGATACGATACAACCTATACAATGATCTTATACCCTGTAAATTAAATTTAAATGTGAACTTTATGTTTATCGAGATGGCAAGCAAAGAAAATTAAACATAAGAATTCCGAAGAAAATGGTCTTGAAAAGATAAATGTTCTTAGATTATATTGGCTCTTTGATACCATTCAAATTGCATATATTATGAAACATTTTCTTGCTATCACCACGAAGATGTGTATTCAAATGGCCTTATTTAAATGAACCGCATAGATTAAAGGTAAAGTTCGGTGTTAGTTAAAATTCATGTAATGTACAATATCGACCAAAAGTTTGAAATCATCCGCTGATTTCTATCAAAATTGAATGTCCTGATAAATTTTTTACTGGTCTATTGTTAATTAGTTTGCAGTTTATATTATCAAATGTTTGCAAATATAAAATAATAATTTGAATGAAAAACCACGTAAACCAACGTATTTAATTATTAGAAGAGTAGACATTACATACTCACAGACACGCGGTTAGACACAATGTGTACGGAGACCGATCGACTCGTTACCAACGTGCGACGCGACACGAAATTATTATTGTTTGATAATATTGGTAGATGTAGATTATTGGCCAAACGCTCTAATACTTGTAGAACATTTGTGAGACTTATATGACCGTAGTTGGAAAGTATGCCGGTAATGTTAATGACAATTTTGTGCCAATGACTTTCATGAAAATTCTCATAGATGACAAATGTTTAGATTCTTGCTATTATTTCTATCAATTTCTTCATGAATGCTGCAGAGATTCTCAAAGCACGCGAAGAGAACTGATTATTTTTTCAACAGTTTAAAATCTTGTTCTCCTCCGTCAGCTCGCTTAAAGTAAATTTATATCGTGACGAGTTCCACGTAGTTTTAACAGCACTGCAACTCCGCTGTCTAGAGACGTCCCATTACTACCTAGCAGTTCATGCTTTGCCGATCGATCGTTCGAATTCACGTGGAACATAGTATCGAAGCTATGCATTATTAACAATCTCAAAATTACTTTCATCATACTATCTTAGGTTCGATTTCAGAGCAACTTTACCAGCGCTGTCGTAATCGGATGTCCCCCGAGTTCCTGTTTAATCCTGCATGGCCGACTTCTTAAATCTTATACGAATTTCAACAATGACTTATGCATCGTTCGCTAATGCTTTCACGCTACGACTGACACGTCGTTGCACTGTCGGAATGTATTACCGGTATTGTACATCACTCCCTACTCGGGGATACTAGAACGTATCGGCGTTCGAGAAAACCGTAACCGATATTCTGTTCGGTGTAATTTTGTACGTCAGGTCGAAATTTATACGTCAAATTACGTATTTAAACGTCAAACGACCACGATGAACGTACGACGTCGGCCGAAGGTATGGTGTCACTTGTTATACAAAATTACATTTTGTCAGATGTACGTGAAGGTTATGGCCATCTTCCTATCACGAGCTGGTATTGACTCGAAAGAATTGTTGTACCATACAGTTTATTCTATAAGTTTCTGAACGTTTGTTGCAAAAATAAATTAACATTATTGTCCTGTTTTCTATTTCATTTTCAATGTGTCGGTAATTTTAGTACTATTTAAGTTAATAATGATTTCTACATTACATATATTTTTATTATTATACATATACATATTATTTATACTAGTTACGTTTAACTAAATATATACTTACAATATACTTATAACTAAAGTAAATAATACTTTTCAAATAAAAAAAAAATAAAGATCTTATAATTTTTTATGGTCTTTCAATGCGTGCCCCGTTTTACCCCATCACTTGAATGAGACGAATATTTTAACATCTATGATCTTATTTTCATTTGACGCTAAACATTTTTCTTCACTTTTCTGATCTTTTTATATTCTTAAGTTTACTTAAGGTTCTTAGGGAAATTCTATTTTTTGTTTTTCCTTCAGATTTTTTGTTGTCACACTTCAAAGTTAATGTTCCGTATTGCCCCATTTTTTTCCTATTAAGTATATGAAAAATTGATGGCTTTCTTATCGTAAACCGCTACGGATTTAAAGGAATCAGTACAGTATTGTTTAGTTACAGTAACTTTTCCGGTTTTTTGCAGCTACTTAGTGATTGAATAGAAATCGCGTATACATGTGTAGGTAGTAACAAATATGCAACTAATCGCATCATATTTTTAATAAACGTAGAAACATATCTATATCGAATGCCACTTGGATGAAGAATAGTTGCTGCAGAATATAGTATTATCAGTTGAAACTTAAATTTATTTCTATAATAGCATAATATAATGTAAGCAGGATAAAATAATTGAAATGGATATAACATTCTGGTTGCCATTTGTAGGTATAATATATTATGAATTCACCTGTACTATATCGCTCAAACAAAATTTTCAATTCAAAGTCATTCTGGGAGGACTTTGTAAGTATCATAAAATGTTTTGCTTGCAGAATCCTAAGTGGTCTAAATTAATAAAATTCTAAAAAATTTCTTGTTACTTTATTTAAATTTAGTCTATAAATGTAAACCTTTGGATGTTCACAGCAATTAGATGATTTTTTTATACCGTAATTAATTTTTCCTACAGTTGTTTAAAAACATTATTTCTTCTTAAGAATTGATTGTTTAAAAACCGTTTATTCTGTAAAAATATCAATGCTTTATATTGTTATATAATTGTATCACCGAATCATAGAACTTGGAGCACGTACGTAACAGCGATATGATACTTCAGCATCTCCATATCCATGTTGGTGAAGTGTTACAAATCATTGCATGCATGTACAAGAAACACGTATATGAAACGCATAGAGGACAATGTAATTGAGATGTACATCACTGGAAGCATATTTAACAACAGATTTTACGTTAATATAAAATGGAGTGAATAGATATACAGTGGCTCTTAAAAGTATTCGGACACCCTTTAAAACACAATTCCCTCTTTTGATATTGGACCAAATGACTTGAATTTTTTTGATAAACTAGAACTAGTTTACTGGATGATAAAAAAAAAAAAAATGTTGAAAAAGTCCCAGCCGGTAGAAATTATGAAGGATACAGTGAGGATCACATTTTTCAACTTTTTTATCCGAGCCAATAATGAAAATGTAAACCATACGTTTGGTAGATTTCAATAAGTTGTATGTATACACAAAGTTTCGTCGAAATCGGTTAACGCGTCTAGAAACTACAAGCAATTGAAATTTACTAGAATCGCAGTTTTTCACGTAAGAACGTGATTAGTACCGTTTTATACCGAATACCGTCACTATTCGAGCTACAGAAGAGCTTCTGTCAAGATATTTTGATATTATCACATTATTATATTATTTTATTTTATTCATCTTACAAATTTATTAATTCTATGGTATTCACAGATATATCTTTTGGCAACATCAGACAGTGTGAACCAATTTTGTACATCCCTTCTCCTATTTCAATCAATATAATAAAAATATGCAATATGTATTATAGAACATATGCTTTATGTAAAATATGTAAAACGAAAACGTCCACTTCTTTGCCTACTTTTTATGTTAAAATAAGTGTATTTGTATTAACATTCATAATCTAATCGTTTGATCGTGTAATTTAATTTTTTATTCAATTGTAACATAAGCTCGTAGCATTTTAATTTCTTTTTCCTTTCAAAATAAAATTGTTCACTATGCGATCTATTAAATGTTATACATATATCGCTGGACAGTTACTTCTCTCCGCTGCAATATTACAGTAATTCAAGTTAAAAAAATGAATTTTTAGACTTCAAAAAACAAAGTTCTATGTTTTCTTGTGGCTACGAACTTATGTTACCACGTTTTGTTTAAAGTTTCATTTCTTCTTTCCTTGCCATCTCTATTCACCTTATTTTACGGTACTCAAATTCCCGATCGAAATGTTTTCACACAACGGTTTAAGCCAACATTTGATAGTTTCTCTAGTGAATACCTTCTTCGAGAAAGATTTATGCGTCGCCAGCAAATATATCGACATTGCGCCTAACACGTCGGTACGGTACCTACCTAAATATATTACTCCTATCATACATCACTCGACGGTGTCTATAGTGCATGCACGTTGCCCGCACTTACGTATACGAGAATATACGAGCCGTAATAACGTCAAAAAAGTACGATCAATCTCATAGATTTATCTGCCGCTCATTGAAAATTATTCGGCACGTACAGCTTGAACATTATCATCGATACGATCATCGATAATCTTCATAATTAGGTTGATTCAACGTTCATGGGGATATTAAAAATCATTGGAAATCAAATTGAATCATTTAATTTCCTATCAGCACGCAACTGATCATAATAATTTGTTCAATTTCAGATGGATTTGTTTGAAACGATGCTTCTTCAAAGTGATACATGCAACGTGAGTGGTGGGTCTTTTACAAACCAGTTAGTTACAGTTGTTGATTTTAGGTTTTTTATTTTAACACGTTGGCTGCCACGGGGGTCACCAGTGACCGGCACTCGAAATTTTTTACAATCAAATACTTAACAAAAGAAATGACGAAACAAACCACGGATAGCGTTATCATTAAGCTAATAATGCTAGCTATCGATTTGAAAGGTTAAATTTGAAAATCAGTTGATTATATTCTTAATAATTAGGATTTCAACGTGACTGACTACACACGTCCGTTTTCACTGTGGCAGTCAACGTGTTAAAGGATAAACTCCTTGAGTTACAATATATCAGGTTAGTACAGAAACAATTGCAATTTGTACGTATCGAACTTAAAAACGCATGTGTCGATTTAAAATCATATTTGTCAATCAAAATAAAAACCATCGGCTTTCGTGTATTTTATCTAACAAGAATCGAATTACTTAAATGTTTGGAAAAGTGATAGTTTATTAGCGGTAAGTCTAAAGAATAGGGTGAGGTAACGTTTCATAATACAATTCATTTAATTTCTTTAATTTCTTCGAAGTCATTTGTGAAACGTATAGTCGATCTCTATCATGGAATTGAACGATACTGAACAATGGAAACAATAACGTTTCAATTTAATTGTTCTAGCATTAATTTGTCAACTTAAAAATGAATCGCACTGTACAGTACAAAATACGTCCTAACGGTACTCCCTCTCTCTTTATTATCGCAAAAACTCGTAAAACTTTGAACGTTCCTTTCTACCGTTTCAATAGACCTCTAAATTCACGGTCTAATATTAGACTACCTGTAATCGCGGCATATACTCTGGCCATTAATTAAGATAGCCGGTATTAGAAAAAAAATTAACCTCATGGAATTTCCTAAATCATTGCCTCAATGGATAGTCGATAATATAATATTCTCAACGTTTCGTCAGCATTTTGGCTAATTTCGTTATAATTTTTTTTTGGCTGTCCTTTTATTGAACGTTCCTAATTTAATAGTTACAATTACTAATTTATGCTTGTTTTATAATAGTATTTAAAAAAAAAAAACGTGTAAATGTCGATTCATTGATTGGTGGTCGCTAGAATAAATTAATATTATTTGTAATTATAATATAAAGAAGGAAAAGAACCAGAAATGAGAAAAGGCAATTAAACGTGTAGCTGTATTAATATTTAACTATTTGTAAATGTTTTGGTGTGAACAAATCTACTTATTGTTTTCCTTCGAGTCTTCTGTATTAATTACTCTTAATCCTTACTTTTAATCCTTTGCTTTAGAATTTCTTATATACCTATTTTGTAGATTTGTAATTTACATTGTACATTCAGGCTGGAATTTTTGGTTACGAGCAATTGATGAATTTCCTAATAGACTTTATTTATTTTATTTTTTCTTGAACGTGTACTTCAAGTCAAAGTAAATTATCAATTGGATTTATACTGCAACAGAATTTGACAATAAAAATGTTAATCGTTCAGTAGAATTCAGTCTTTTTCCCATAACTTTGCTTCTAAAGTTATGATAAACAATTATACATTTATGATTTCTTAGAGCATACAGAATCAATTCTTCAATTCTTTGCTCGTTAAAGCTATTTTGTTCTTCTTGCATTCTTCTGTATTCGAAATAGTATTGATCATTCTCACGAAACAGTTTAACGTGCTACCTTTGTAGCTGGTCCCAATATGTTACGTTGAGAGAATCTATCACAAAGGAAGAACATGTAAAGGGGAATGTGGGTGTTCTTTGACAATAATTGTTTTGTTTCTTTTAATACCCAATGCTTAAACCAAAATTCCGCTTGTTTTTCTTTCACACAATAGGAATGAAGCGAAGAACTTTGTCGGTCCTCTTTAAATTAACAATTATAATGAAATCTTGACCAACAAAATCGGCTGTTACATGCAAAGACCGTTAAATCGATAAGATCGGGCATCGAGCACAAAAGAATAGCCCTCAAAGTACCGATTAAAGTCTGTTTACTGCCTGGCTCGGTCGAACCGGATATATAAAAATCTGACTTTCCGTTCGACTTTAATAAATCTGTCCTGAGAAAAGGAATCACATAAATACGATACGATCGTAGACCTCCGGGGTAGAAGCTTAAGGATTCTGTCATTCGTTCACTTCACCAGTTCGTATTCCTGAATCGATTTCATTGTATCGGGTAACGTACGCACGTTAATTGGGTATAGCCGAGATATACAATTCGTAAACGGTTTTTAAGACTTCTCGCGAAGAGATCTGATCGTTCTTGGAATGATACTAACGGAGAAATCATCGTGCGGAAGAAGAAATTGTGGCACGCAATGGTTCTTTTCCCACCGAAGATTTAAACGAGCTGCGAGCTGTTCGTGTGAGTAAATTTAGTATTTTTATTTAATGACGTGGTTTAATGATTCTGCGTCCGTAGGCCGAGTTTAACGAACGTTCTCGGTTTGAAAAATCTGAGAGATTCGTTCCAAAAATAGGAACACATCGAACATTAGAAACGTGATTCAGCTTAGAATATCGATTATCGTGTTACAACAGTTCAGATGGAATTGTGTTAAATCATATTGGCGAAGGTAAACATTATTTTTAGTTCAGAGATACAAACAATAAATAAAATTCTAGAATTCCTATCGTATAAATTATAGATGGCCAAGCAGAGTCACGTTAACTTCTATAAATAAATCCAGACTCAAATCATTATGACTTTTGTTTCCTGAGTACTCCTGGAATAGTTTCTTTATTGATGTAACTTGAACTTCCGGAGGGATATTATTTTGCAATATAATATGCATTTCACAGTAGTAAATATGTTTAATACTGGACAAATAGAAGATACATTATTATATTCCACAGGGTTTGGTACATAGAAAAAAGCTGTAGAAGAAAAAATTATAATAAATGATTTACTAACGTCAGTTACTTTATGAATGCAGCTTATATGAGTCGGTAATATTATGAAAGTTGTGCAAGACAAAATTCTAAAAATATTGAACTATCAGCTTATCTATAAAATATGTAAATGCATTATACCTTTTTTTCTTTTTAATGGAACTGCATTTTTTTTTAATTCAAATTGATCCTTTATATTCAAGAACCCACTAATATTTAAAAATCAATATTTCATGAGATATTTCATATTGTTGAATAAAATGTTTGATCTTTTAGTTTAAAATACATACGTTATAAATTGTTGACATTTTAGATATTGTTATGGAAAGGATAGAAATAAAAAAATTTCAAATATGTACTTATGTTATTTTAGACGGTAATTTAAATTATTTAAACATTAATTTTATAGTAAATATTTTATCGTTTAATAAAAGAAATGTTGAAATCGTATTTAAACTCCACACCATTGTCTATTATTTAATATTATTGTCAAAATTGTTAAGATTTTTAACCGACTTCGAAAAGGAGGAGGTTACTCAATTCGATCAGTATATTTTCTTTTCATTTTTTTATGTATGTCCGCTGATTACGCCGAGATGGACGGACCAATCGGAACGAAACCTTTTGCATCTTGTAGGGCATGACTCCCAGTTGGTCCCGTAAAAAAATCATTTTGCATTCTATCAGTGTTTACCCTTTTTTATTACAAAAAAAGCGTACTGTTTCCTGCACGTTGTGTATGGTCGTCGATTGCTCCAACATGGATTGACCAATCGGATCGAATCTTTTTGCACCCTGTAGAGTATGACTCCCACTTGGCCCAGTAAAAAGAACATTTCGGATTTTTTTATTGTTTACCAGTTTTATTGCAAGAAACGTGCGATTTCACGTATGTTCGGCCTGACATCGATGAAACCTAGTATTTACAATTGGGGGCCGAAGACGTTTTCACGATGATCCCATTTGCAACATTCCCTTCACTTCTCTGCCCTTCCCTGCACTTCCCTTCGCTACCTTCCCGCCCTTTACCCTCCCCTTTCCTGCCCTTCGCCCCCCCCCAACTTCTCTCCCTTTCCTTCCTGTTCCTTCTCAAGCCCTTCCCTTCCCTTCCCTTCCCTTTCCAACCCACCCTTCTCATCCCTTCGTTGCTAACTATTATTTTCATTGCAAGATCCACCGATCGCCACTAAAACATGTGAAATGAAAAAATTTTTGAAAGAAAAAAAAAACAACCGACTTCGGAAAGCACTAAAAAGAATAAAATAATTTTAATTTATATTTCGGACACGGAGCAAAATTAAAAATTTTCTACATTGGAAATTGCCAAAATTCTTTAATCCTTTTACATATTCTCACATGTTAATATATTTTCTCTATCCGCCCATTTAGTACCAACGCCACCATACGTTGAACAAATCATAATCAACATCTTTCATTTACACAATTTGTCATTCTGTGCCGTCTTCGAAATATAAATTAAAATTATTTCATTCTTTTTAGTGCTGTCCGAAGTAGGTCGTCTTTTTTTTTTTCAAAATTATTTTCGTAAAGTCAATTTTAGTGTTCTTTGGTATTAATTGTAGAAACAAATGGGAATATAATATCGGTAACTTTATTTAAAAAATAAAAATTTCTGCTCACTATTTCAAGATTGAAATTGATATTATATAAATTCCATATCAAATGAGAAAGAACATGTAGGTTCTCTTTGATTACCGGAGCGATATTTTAATACAATACTAAAATGTTTTAAAAAATGGATGAATAATTTAGTAAATGTGCATGTAGATATAACTCTTTATAACAGATGAATAGAATTCTGGTTTGATTCAGTTATTCATGACAGGTAACCAAATATACATGAAATGCCTTCGTTATTTCTAACAATTCAAGCGTACCTATAGTTACTATATTCCCCCCGGAAATTATTAAATTCGTTATTATATATAATAATATAATGACAAAATAGTATATTATGCAACAAGGGCGTAAAATCGCATTTTACGCCCTTGTTGCATACGATACTTTTTGCAACTATGTGCGTAAAATTCGTTACATACCTATACACAATACTAGGACGAGGAAAGAAAGGAAGGTAGGCTTGGTAGGGGTGGGAAGGTCCAAGGTATCTATGATACAGATAAACTGTATCATAAAGTGACATTTTACGCACTCAAAGTAGGTCGTAAAATCGAATTTTACGCACAGTGTTGCAAAAATGATTAATTTTCATGTCAAGCTGTTCAGAATAACAAAACTTATTTCTGCTTTCAATATGTGCACTGTTGCTAAAAATATACTCATAATTCTAAACATTTACAATATTATTATCGTTTATATAACAGTCGTCTCTAATATTTACAAAATCTCTTAAATCACTGGTCCCTAATATTTTTTGAGTTGCTACCAATTTTTATGATATGTATCAATCTTTATCTAGATCTATTAAATTGTCATCCAATCTGTGGATAATAATTGCATTAACTGACTGTATTATGGTCATCATTTTATTAGTGTATCCTCATAATTGAAAATCAAACACATGGTGTTTGATGAAATCTTAATCAATACATTCCATATTATAAATTACATAAGTTACTTACATAAATAATTTACACTTTCCTTATAGATGTCAAAAAATGTTCTCATGCGTTTGCATATTAATTTATCTACTTTAATGCTTAAACGAAAATAAAATAATTCTATTAATAATTTAAATTCGACTTACCCATTCACCAACAAGTTGGCTCTATTCGTTGACAATGGTCATCGTACGTATCCTGACCAAGGATGGACGAACACCCCATGGCAGAGCAGTTGACGGAATGGTCCGGTCACTGAAACCTTTTATTTACCACAAAAGTATTTCACTTCACAATCCCTGGCACTTGTCACTTTCACATTAAAATAAATACATTATTCGTTCCTCGATTGTAGACACTTAACAGGTTATTGTTCGAGTTCAAGAAATACGTAACCGATCCCGAAAACTACCGATCGTTGTCACGTTCGATCGAACCATCGAGAGAGCAAAATAACACGACGAAGTACGCAGAACGAATCGGCAGAAGGGCAGTTGCCGGCAGTGTTGCCAACTTGGTAGAATTTCTACTAAATCTGGTAGATTAAGAACCCCATCTAGTGACTGAATTTGGTAGTTAGTGATATAGTAGAAAATCTGGTAGATTTATGTTTTCCCCTCGGAGAAATAATACATATTTATTTAAATAATACAATATACGTATATTTTGATTAAAAGTATAATTCCATTGAAAACAAGTTCAAAGCATTGCGTTCCTCGCCAATGGAGACGGCTCAGTACGTTTTATATTAGAAGCGTCTTCATTTTAGTGAATTCTACACCAACCGATTCCTATGCGTAAGAAAATCTGGTAGAATTCTGGTAGATTTGAAAAGGCAATCTAGTAGAAACCGCTGTCTGACTGTTGGCAACACTGGTTGCCGGTCGGTCGACAGGAGGAACGAACGCTCGCTTGACGTGCACGTTATTTACGCAGGTTTTTTTGTATCGCGTTATACAAAATGTATCGTGTAAGTTCACATTTTTTCCGAAGAAACAGTTTCTATTTCGTAATCGCACATTTGACCGCGTAATAAAGGTCCAAGAAATTCCAGTTAGCTGGGATACAAAACAAAGCTGAGTAAACAACGTCGCACGACGAGTGTTCCGTCCTCTTGTTGACCGGCTACTGCCCTTCTGCCGTTTCGTTCTGCGTACTTCGTCGTGTTATTTTTCTGTCTCGATGGTTCGATCGAACGTGTCAACGATCGGTAGTTTTCGGGATCGGTTACGTATTTTTTAAACTCGCACAATAATCGCGAACGAGTAGCGTGTTTATTATAATGTGAAAGTGACAAGTGTCAGAGATTGTGAAGTGAAATACTTTTGTGGTAAATAAAAGGTTTCAGTGACCGGACCATTCCGTCAACTGCTCGGCCATGGGGTGTTCGTCCATCCTTGGTCAGGATACGTACGATGACCATTGTCAACGTATAGGGCCAACTTGTTGGTGAATGGGTAAGTCGAATTTAAATTATTTCCCAATTTTCATAACATCACAGTCGCCTTTTTATTGTGCAATATTCATTTCTAAAAAATTCCGAAAGCACCTTCTCACATTTTATTCATTCTTTTTTTCAAACAACGAGTACAAATAATTAATAAATTCGATTTAGGGATAACAGTTGCGTACATATTTCATTTTAACAAGAAATGACAATCTGCTTGAATGGGTGATAATAACTTGTGTTTGTTATCAAGATTAGAAATCATATTCAGTTCACAAACCTCGAATAAATGTTGTATTACTAGAAACTTATCTACGAACTGTTGACAATTCACAACAAAGAAAAAATTCGAGTTTTAATAGTAATTCAAGTTATTATCATCCCCATCCATGGAGGTTGTCATTTCTTGTTAAAATTCTCATTTCATTGCCTTCTAGGTTATCCAAAGGTGATAGTATACTAGGTCGTTGAATTCGTCTTGATACGGGCTACAATACTATTAAGTCAAAAATATAATGTGCCGTTTAAAAAAATGAAGGTGACCTTGATAATTATTGAGAAAACAAAATTTTGCCAGCTTTTCTTATTGCACTGTATAATCAATTGAAAACTGATTAACTTTTGCTTAAAATATTTTTTTGTCAAATTATCGCAAGTGCTTGAAAAATCGTGCAAAGTGTTCAATGGAACACCCTGTATACATGCTTTATGTTTTCATCTATTTTTTCCACCCCAAGTATATAAACGTAGCTCATGTGAGTAGGCGGTCATACATACGTTGGAATTAAAACTAAAAAAATAGATATCTAGGTTACAATTTTTTATAAACGAAAAAATGCAGAGACAAGCTTTAATATCCGGCTTCGCAATTAACATTTCTATGTTTAATGGAAGACTATAGGAAAGTTGTTTTAAGGATTCAATTAGTTTAGCTCTATGTGACTCGTTCAAGCGGCATTGGCATGTTACATACTTTAAGTTTTCGCTATCAACATCGCATTTGCATTTTGGATCACTAATGATGCTGATACGAGCCAGAGACTCGGCTAAATTATAATGATTTGACCTACATCTATTGACAGCAACAATAAACTCACGTGACAAGCTTCTTTTCAAATACCAAGGTTTCTTACTGTCGTTGTTATAAGACTGAAAGTAGGTTGTACCTTTGAAGAGACCCTGTATACTGTATACGAAGAGTATCAACGCTTCGCGCAATATTTCATAAAAAACTGCGAAAGAAATTGATCGTAAATCCAGGATTTCAGATGTGGTCATAGATTTTGCAAGCTCGCGTCTTCCAACTCGAATCATTACCTCGGACTCCCGTGTGCGATGGTATCCAATGTAGCTATCGATACAAGTATTATGAAAATTATCTCTCATAAAGTTAATATATTTTCTTTCAATATCAAAAATATAAGAATTATTTCTAATATTACTTTTGGTAGACTGGAGCGATTGTAGAGCACTTGGAGAATTTGAGAAAATGAGAGCTTCTTTAAACGATCTATTTCGATTTTTCAGAGCGACATCGAAAGCATCATTTAGCACAATACACATGGCCGTAAACACCGATATATTCTTGTCGATCGCTTTCTTATAGTGCAAATTTAATTTGGGATAAAACCAAGCCGAATCGACGGCATTAGCACCAGTAATCTTGCTGCTGTCAGTGTAGCTCGAGAGCATCGCCACTCCCCACAAAATCTTGTAGCATTCGATTTGCATCACAGGCTTCTTTCAGAATATGACCAAATGCGGTGTTGACAGGAACAGATGCAGATAGAATATCATAATCAAAGCAATAAAAGCTGTAGTTGTTGCGATGATCTATTTTCGAACAGATGCCAAAGTCCATTAACTCGGAGATACATTGTTGAAAAATTCTTTTCTACTAATATTAAAGTGGCTTTTTATCGCTTTACAAGTGAATTGTTAATAGAAAAGGTTTTTGCTAGGAAACAGTTGTATAATTTCCTAGCTTGGTCACTCAGAAGAGTCAATTTAGATTCACCAAGCAAAATGTTAGTAGGGGTGTTTCTTCGATAACCCAATGCAGACCTTATTGCTCAGAATTGAATTTTTTCAAGTTTTTCCACTAAACTTTTGGGATTGGGGAAATATATTTATGTAACGACTATAATCTATGCTGGAGCGAACCAGACTTTTGTATAGGGTTATTAAAGTTTCGGGGTGAGAGTTCCACTAGGTGCCGCAAAGGAATTTTATTATATTGAGGGCTTTGAAGCATCTTTTTTGTACACGGTCAGTTTGAGCCGCGAATGACAAATTGTAATCAAATACAATTTCCAAAAAACGAACGGAAGCACTGAACCTTATTATAAAATCATCTAATTTTACTTCAGTGCTTCCAAGCAAAATTCTTTTGTTAGTGAAATGCATAAACGTAATTTTACCTGGAGCAAGCTCCAAACCTAGTTCTGAGAGATTCCATTTCATGATCATTATCGCCTTTTCTAACATTCTTTTACCCCTTTTAATTGCAGAGCATTTCCCATGAATTCCGATGTCATCCACGAATTGAGAAATATAGACGATTGTGGCAACACCGTCAGTTATGTTTGCTACATATAATATATAAAGGAGGGGGCTTAAAATGTACCTCCTTGAGGAACACTCTTGTAGGCTAGCCTCGGAGTGTTATCCATAGAATCAGTAAAAATTAACCGCTCGTGTGTTAGGAACCCAATAAACAGGACCAAAGCTTTAGGACACCCTAGCGTGGCTAATTTAGAAAGAAAAATGTCAATATTAACATTGTCAAAAGCTCCCTGGACTTCTAGAAAAGCGGCTAGAATATTATTTTTTTCCTAAAAGGCTTCGTCGATTTTTATTTATTACACGATTTTCCCTTCCTGAAACCGTTTTGGCTTGATGGAATAAAGTTATTATGCTCGGCCCACCATTGCAGTCTGTTTTTAAGAACTGTTTCAAACAATTTGCGTAAGCAGCATGTCAATGATATAGAACGAAGACTTTTGCCGTCAGCTTTACTAATAAAATGAATAAACGAATGTCTCCAATTATCTGTATAGTTGTATTTTAGATATATTTCGTTGAAAATGTCAACTAAAAGCAGTTTGAAGTTGATGGGTCATTTTTGAATAATTTCGAAGTCGATTCCATCAATACCTGGGGCAGACTTTGCATTTCATGAATTTAGAGCTACAGTTGAATTCCAAAAAGTTAAAAGATGAGTCGAAAAAAGAGTTATGTTGACAGACTGGCAGCCAATCGGGGTCTGTTTGTACCCAGAACGGATTTATTTTATTAAGAGCGGTTTCCACTTTGCAATTGATTGTAAATGTTCGGCCGAGTGATGAGGAGATTTATTGACCCAGCTGTTTTTAAAATCTTTACACTTGTTCCAAACGTATTTCGCATCTGTGAGAAAATTTATATTTTCGATAAATTTTTTGAAACATTCCTTTTTTTTAATTTGAAAGTTTTTTGCTACAGCAGAATGTTTTTTTATAATTTGCTAGATCAACCAAGCCTTTAGTGAATTCCCATTTTTTAAAAGAAGCCCGGCGCAATCTTATAACTGTAACATTCCGAGTCCCACCACGTGACTGGATTTTTAATTTTACCATTTGATATAATTTTATTTTTTGAGGTGCTGATTTTAACTGCATTTGAAATTATTTCGACCGACGTATTGTATTTCTCAACAAGAGATGACTGATCATATTCCACTGCTAATACTTTTGGGTAATTATCCTCCAGGATGCTGCCAAATTTTAACCAGTCAGTTCGTACAGATTTTATTTTAAACGATCTTTTAGAATACAAATGTTTTTCGGCGCTGATGTATATAAAAATAGGAAAATGATCGGACCTCCAAGTTTCATCCGCTACTTTAACGTTAATTTTATCCGAGATAATAGTAGAAGAAAGAACTAAATCGATATTAGAGTTAAGATTACGATGAATATCAGTGTAAGCAGTAGAATTTTCATTATGTAATAATCAATTATGCAAATCAATAGCGTTTACAAGCCTTTCTCCATTACTAACAAGAATGCAGTTATTATTGGTTTTGGGATTCCCAACTATCGTGTTCCACTGTTCTTGAGAGAGAGTGAGGCCTGGGGTTCCGTAACAAACTAATAAGTCACTACAAGGGTTTTCGTTGTCAATACGGATACCACATAATTCTACAGACTCATTTAATTCTAAAAAAGCAAGGTTTTTACGTATTTTCAACAGAGTATCTCAACCTTTTGAATGGATTCTGTCCTTTCTGAAAGTCAAGAAACCTGGATAGCGGATGATGTTGCTCGGAACTAACCACGACTCCCCACAGATGAACATGTCTATCTCCTTTATGATATTTTGTACTTCACGACGTCGCTGCACAAAGCTTCTTGCATTCCAAAATACAGTTTTTAAGCACGGCCAGTTAGATTTTAAGTTATAGTTTATAGTGAGAGGTAGGGATACGGTTTCGGAGTTCAACTTCGATGTCTTTTGCTCTGGCAGCCTATCTGTGTTAATAGTAAAGGTATTTTAAAAACCGTTTATTTTCATGAAAAATGGGTATAAATAGATAGACTTGATGCAGTTCTTAATAGATATGTAGTATCAAAAGACAGTACTGATTACACGTTTTTAATACTTTAGGAAAACAACAACATTATAAAAAATATAATGTTTTGGTTTCTCAAATTACAGCAACTCATTGATTTGGTTAGCTTAACACCCCAACGATGTAATCTGAAATTTGTGGTTTAAATCTACGAAGTTCACCTTTTAAGTCGCACTTGAAATCCTTCATTTTCAGACTTGTCTCGTCAAGTAATATTGGATAAAAAAAAAAGAGGGTAACAAATAACGTTTCCCCTAATCTACAGTTTAACCAAAAGTTTCATCAATCACAAATAATTTCGACTCGAAAGGATTAAATTTAATATAAAGGAGAAAGTGTTTAGTACATAATTTTTCAGTTATTATTGTACATTCTTTTCGATGTGCAAGATACTATCCCTTGACGTATCAAGAAAGGTGAAGGTGCTGTTTAAAGATAATGATGCGGTAACTCAATACATACACGATAACATGGCAGATTCACATTATCACGTGAAATAACTCCCACTCAATTTATCGTTCTACCTATTTATTACACCTTATGCGGTAGGTGGAAACACGCCGAAGTAAATTCGCCATGAGGAAAGCATTTACCACGACGCGACGGAGAAGAGAATATACTGGAAGATGAAGAACTACATACCTGAAGCAAAGGTTCTCGTGGCTTAAAACTGAGACCGGTCTTTCCCAGTCGCACAATATCTTTTTTCACCTTCATTGTGTTGATTTTATACCCTTGCAGCATAAAACTTGACGCGAACAGTATTACGTGAGTAAGATAGGCAGATGTTGATACCCTTTTAGTACGATATAATATTCGATACAGTATCTACCATATATGTTTTTTATCGGCAGTCTGGGACGCAGAAAGCTGTCGATGTTAGGGTTGCTGACCATATTTTGTCAAATAGCTCTTAATTTATTTATTGTAGAATGCTTAAATGAAAAAATCACCTACGTAAACAATTTTTTAAAAAGATAGTAAAGAGTTACCAATTTTTCGAGTACGATATTGATTATTTCGAAGCAATATCAAAAATACGAATAAACTAGAATCGTTTATTTTGTTTCTACGATAAATGTTATTAGATCTGCAAGATACTCGTCCGATTTGTGTATGAAACTAAAGCAGCATAAAAACTGCTGCGTCTTGTTTGCTTAACATTCCTTGTTAACCCTTTATCTGGCAAGCATTAATATTTCAAATTAATAAATTTGGGAGTTATTAAGTTAAGTATATATGCCATTTCTAAGAGTGTGAAGTGCTGAAAAACTTTATTAGCATAATTTATGCAAATTATGCCGATACAATGTTGCTTGAGAGCATCAGTGCCAGAAAAGAGCAAAAAATGGAATTTCTTTCATATCCAAGCTGCTAGAAACACATGTTGCTTGAGGTGCAACATTACCAGATAAAGGGTTAATAAGAAAAGCTTTGTTACTACGTATAACCTGCAGATTCGCAAATTAACACAACAATGTGTAGAATAAGGTAAATTTTAAAGTTCAAACAAAATTCTAACGATGAGAGAATCTTGATATCCACTTGCAGATTTAAATACATTTCCTTTTCTGAAAGGGGAGTGGGTTTCTCCACAATTTTAGTTGTCGTGACTTTCAAGTTTATCATGTTAGAAATTTAGATAAAAATTGCTGATGCGCCTGAATGCGTAAATATTACCTAGGATTATCTTAACAAAATATTTTTCGACACATATCATACCTTCGTTCTATGAAGGAAATCGTCACTTTTCGTCGATATAAGCAGTTGAGAAAATGAATCGTTGAATATATTTAGTTAAACATTTTATAGAATACATTCTCTCCGTACTATTACAGTGGCGGTGATAGTATTTCTTCAAAAAGAAATTCCTTTATGAGCAACAATAATCAGCTATAAACTGTTTTCGAAACTTTTTACCGCCGATGGTGTCATTACCGATCACATTTTGGTGAGTTTCCGGCCAAATTCGTTCCCCAATATCGGGAGGGAAAGTGATTTTTGGATGTTTCAATTCTCCTCGATGTGAATCCTAAATAAATACCATTCCGAATTCTATCTTCGGCTACCACTACCTCAATCATTCTTATCTCTTGGGCTCACGAGGGTCAACCTTTGAATACAATTAGCATAAGTTCGATTCCAGATAAGAAAGGTTAATAGGCAATGGCAGGTGGAATAGGAAACTAGAAGACTGGCTACAGTCTACGAGATTCGTTTATTCCATCAACACAAATTTGGAAATTTAAAAGTTTGTATATAGTTAACTTTATTGAGTTAATGTGTATATAATAAGCTTCTGATGTATATGTAAAATTTGATATTCCCATAGCACTAATAAAAGCTTTCCGATTTTAATTGTTTTAACAATGAAGCCTCAGCATTGGATCTCGATGTCACCGAGAACGTCGTTTTTGGCATTCATCGTATTGGCATTACAGCTACGTGAGAAGCTGATAACATCCAATATGAAATATTCCTCATATTGATAGCAATTAATTCCGATACGTTCATTGTCATTAAACGATAATTACTTACTAATTTTCATGCGTTAAATCATACCTGATAAATAATTTTACTCACAAGGAATGTTTTTGCGGTGTCCGCATCCGATTGTTTTGATTTTTGGATATGTTTTAAAGGACCGAAAAATAAGATATACTTATTTTTTTATTTTGGCCCGTTTTCATATTTAGGGGGTGAAACGACCCCCTAAAGTTTCAGCTACAACAGGCTATCTCCAAAACTATCATAGATAGAAGAAAACTTTTTAAGGAAAACTTTCATAGTTTTATTATTGACATATAAAAGCTGGCCGTAAATTTTGTAAAAAATAATTTGTTTATAACAAAAAGGACCCCGCAGAAAACATATGGAAAATGGCTTTCTGTAAAATTAGCTGAAACTTTGCCATTTTGTACTTCAAGTAATGCTGATCACGAGTCAATCCTGCGAGCCGTTTTTGTTCTGGAAAGGCTGGAAAGTTCGATAATAGTGCCTACGATACGTATAGTCTTCTTTAGTATCGTTTGTAGTTGTTTTTAGTGATTTCCTTTTCGTTTGTAGTTGAATAGTTTAAAGTTATAAGTCGTTGTTCATAGATATATCAACAATTACTCATTGTTCTCTAATTGTAAGCCAAACATAAATGAAGAAAGGCCTTAGAAGACTATAATTATAATTAGTAATGAAACTACAAAGAAGAAAAATCAAGCTATTAAACATTATGGACGGTTATGCAAAAACTTGTGTACTGTTTAGTAGCATACTTTGCGACTACATTTTTAATAAACTCACTATAATGTACTTATGAGATGCATTAAAATTGACGTTTTATTTTTATGAAAATTTGTTAAAATTCAGGAAAGTGGAAATAAATTTTTTACTGGAATATCCTGCATTATAACATTTGGTGAAAGTACACTGCATACAATTATTTCCGTAATGAGAGTTCACAATTACATTAAATTCAAGGAATATATTCTGCATCATTATCCCAAAATTCTACCAAATTGACATTAACGTTAGCAACAAGCCTTGATTATTAATTAGAGCACTCCATACAGGCGACCAATTTTATATGAATTTGTCTCATTTTGTACAACGATTTCGCATATTGCTGATCGAAATAGCGATATCTCTTGGAATCATAAATTTATTTGTATAATTGGCGCGAAACAATGCAACAGAAGCATTTAAATTTCAATTCTGCAATGGTCTCAATTCAGATTTAGGGCGAATTTCATTTGAATTCACATTTACTTTCGTTTAAAAACTATTTCTGAACATTTGTTGG
The DNA here is from genome assembly GCA_943735885.1 of Stelis phaeoptera. Classification (NCBI taxonomy): domain Eukaryota; kingdom Metazoa; phylum Arthropoda; class Insecta; order Hymenoptera; family Megachilidae; genus Stelis; species Stelis phaeoptera. The sequence goes on along the minus strand of OX030939.1, from coordinate 1,763,453 downwards.
ATTTAATAAACCACTGGTACAAATTGTGGATCAATAAATTTACAACTTATTGTTAGGATCGACTATTAAAGAATATTCAATTTTAACAGAGCATTTAAAAGAAATTGTAATGTTACCGAGACAAACTATTGCCCCAGCTAAAGAAGAACGAAACCAGTAACTTAAATCTTAAGTAACAGCAGCTTTATCTTTTTCAGCTACATTAGATTTAATAAGGAAGTTTAACATCCTTTCTACCTACTAAAAAGTTATCAACTTTGTCATCAACTATGGCAAAATGGATTATGTTTTTCAGTGTATGTCTGATAATAATAATTTTTTTATAAACAGTGAAATTATCGTAATAATTTTATGCAATTCGTCATTGATTGAATACAGTCATTAATCCTTTCACTATGGCCTGAAATATTGTATTTTTTAATGGAAATTAAGGAAACGAATATTATATTTTTAGCAACTTGAAAATTTCAAATTTCATATTTCTACAAACTTAGGAAGATTGAAATGCTTAGAAACGTAAAAGCTTACAAGCATATTTTTAAGCTATTAGGTTGTCCCAAAGATTTCTTTCCCTATTTGCACACAATGCTTTGTCTGGCGGTGTAAAAAGAATATAGTATTATTCAGCTTTCAGAGAAATTGAAGAAGATAATAGGTCAAAGTGAATCGTATATAACTCAATAATGTAATATTAAACATAAAGTATTATATATCCGTTATTTATTAATAAAGCGAAAGGAACTTTCGGGACAACCTAATATTTATATTATTATTTTATTATTATTATTATTATTGTATTGTTATTATACAAAATCGAATTATATGAACTTTTATACGCGTTCATGTATTTCTTGAAAACGTATACAGGGTGTCCCGTAACTAATGTAATATCGGGAAATGGGGGGTAGCTGAGACGATTCTGAACAACAATTTCCTTTGCAAAAGTGTCGGACGGGGCTTCGTTTTTGAATTATTAACGAAAAACACTGACCAATCAGAGCGCGCGTAGAGCGCATGCTTAGCTGTGATTTGTTCTAGTCCGACGTCCCGGCTCGAAGTTACCCAATTACGGCTGAGCGCGCGCACTATGCGCGCTCTGATTGGTCAGTGTTTTTCGTTAATAATTCAAAAACGAAGCTCCGTCCGACATTTTTGCAAAGGAAATTGTTGTTCAGAATCGTGTTAACTGCTTCCCATTTCCCGATGTTACACTAGTTACGGGATACCGTGTATATACGCTGTTTGGAGTGAAATGGTTAAAATAACATAATTTTGATGAGGCTTATGAGTGAAAGATTGGTTGTGGTCCTTCAAACAATGGAAATAACAGATACATTAAAAACATATATTCGCATTCTAAAATAAACTTTTCTTTACCTTCGCTTAAGTATTTCATCGTCTGATTATCAAATCCGTGTAATTTTTCTTATTTCGTTTAAAAATAGATATAAATAAACGTTTAATGGAAATCGAATGGACGGTATATTCTGTGTCTGGCTCCAACAAAATGAAATCAATTTTTGCCAATATTTTAGCCGGATCACGGCTGAAAAGCACGCGCAGTCAGCAGGTAAATAAAGGGGGAGGAACGGTAGCCCACGTGCAGTACAGACACACGCAAACGAATTCGTGGGTAAAATAAATTTCCGTGCTAGCGTAATTAAGCACTCGGTGCTGAGAATTGCATTGGGATCGGCGAAAACAACTCTTCGAGCACGTCCACTCGAGTGAGACCTCTCCGCATAATTAAGCCCTTAACATTCCTCGGCTCTTGCCCGCCTCTCCGCACGAAGGAATGCAGTTCCGTTTGGACAGCTTCGTGGTACACATTGTAGACAAGGCGGATCCACTCGTTGACACGTGTATTTTCTTTTCTCGGGAACAGATTCCTTTTTTCGCCTCGATAACCGGACTACGCTCAATTTCGTGACCGCACATACCTTCCTATTCTATTTTATCGTTTTTCATGGCCGAAAAGAAAGTCGATGCCGTTCTGATACTGCCAAACAAGATATTCTAACTTCAGGATTGTGTGACACCGCAGGTAGAAAAATCGTACAGCAAAAAAGAACAAAAGACGAAAAATTATACGGTAAAAAGGACAGAGATGCTCCTGTTCTTCTTTTTCTTTTATATCGTGTCTCGTTTGGTGGCATCTCGTGTAAAGGGATCCAGGTGGTCCCTCTTCGTGTATCCAATTCGATTTGGCGCTTCGATACCGTAAACCGGTGCTAATTAGTGAAAATAAATATTCTGTTTGTTCGAAAATCGACTAATTAATCTAGCCATCGGTTGCTGGAACGTGTTCTTCGCAAACTATTTGGGAACAGTCGCGAGCTCCTCACAGTTAGACGTAATGTTGTGTAACTTGTAATTAGAAGTTGAAATATGAGAGCTGGAAGTTGTTCATTTCGTCGAGTGTTCCGCTTTTGTACCAGTTAAACATCCAGAACGTTGCACGTCTGTTTAGAACTTAGGAAACTTCTTACCGAATATCTTTTTCGTTACAAATTTGTCTGGAATCAGAATTTAAACCTATATCTTTTTACAGCATGTACAGAACGTCCATTTTAATCGATACATGCGACTATGTATTAATTTTTTCAAGGAAATCTTACTCCGTTTCTAGGAAGACGTTTTATTATTGACACAGATCTTGTCTAACTGAGGGTTCTTCTACTAACCATGTTCAGACGAAGCATTTTTACACTTGGTGCTGTAAACGCACGGAATATTATTTATTTATTTATAAATCTTTGTTGTCCACACTCATAGTTATTATTTACATAAAAAATATAAAACAATATTACTTAAATGTATGTACGAATTTGTAAGTTGTTATAACGATCCGGTTGGACGCATATATGCGTTAATTGTCCACAAAAGATTAAATCGGCATTGAATTGAGGTGTTCAGATACAGGCATCGAAAAACTAAATTCTCAGTGTATTTTCCTAACTGTTAAATATAGTAATAATTCAGTACCGATTTTGAGATTTTATCAATGCCTAATAAAACAAATACACTGATTACTTGAATACTTGCACACGGTATATGGTTTTCGTAGTGCCTCGACGTAGAAACAAAAAATAGTTTCAATTGTCTTATCTTAAGAATCTTAATTTATATGACAAAGATCTTAACTTGGGAAGTTTAGTGGAACCTCCACGGTTGATCAGATCGTGTAACATGAAACTTTTTATCGTTCCTGAAGCAACAATCAGAGAGCGCCACCGTGTAGTAACGAATGTACGTGCACTACGACAGTCTCTAATCTCTGATTTCGATGAAACCTTATCGTGCAATTATCACCAGCCGGGAAATGGCGAAACGGTGGCACTCTAATCTACGGTATCTTGCTAAACGTCGAGTCCGAAACTCGACAGTGACGGTAAAATAAAGTTAGCCCCTGACATAAACGAAGAAGGAAATTAAAAATAAAAGAATGACGTTATCGAATGCCCGAAGAACGAATCTGTAGATTTGAGATTGAGCGATATTGTATCCGTAGCTTTAAAAAGCTGTCTTAAAGTTAGTTGCACCATGTATGTACAGTAACCGTTCGCTAAATGGGCTCGCTCGAGGGTCTAAACCGGTTTGAGCTCGTTTACGGGACAACCAATGGCATGAGCGCTCCCTTTCCAGGCGGCACTCGCTTGATATGCCGATCAACCGCAACACCGTACGTATATGCTCGAGCGGTGGAGTAGGGTACGTACGCGTGTGTGAAAAATTCATGTGAGCGGGAGGTGTTCCTAAAGCTCGTTTACGAAACGCTCATTTAGCGAACGATTACTGTAATATTGAAATATTATATAATAATTGATAATACTCCTTCAGAACTGAAAGTATTGATTCATAAAGTTTGCAACGTGTTAATAACTGGTTTGACTAATACATAGTATTATTGACCGATCGTAATTTTCATGCTAAAAGACCTTAATGAAAATTGATTTACGTAATCTTAATGCACGTAATAATACCTTTTTGTCTTTTACGGGATACGTGGTTAACTACGGTCCTTTGTTGTACCCTTGTAGAATGAGAACAAGTAACAAAGTCATTCCTTGTGTAAACCGTACGCCTTATGTAGCCTCATCATAGACGGTAGCAATATATTACAGAGGCAAAGAAAATGGAAGCAAAGGAGAAAGAAGAAAGGAAAGAGTAGATAGAAGAAAAATCTAAGAAGCTGGAAAGACCAATGAGGAGCCAACGAGGCCGGGGCGAAATGCACGGCATATGTTGTGAACGATACATATGGAATTTATTCTGCCCCAGGATATTTTTTTTTTTTTTTTTTTTATTTTAATATGTCGGCAGATAGTTTTAGTTTGATCTTAGAATGAAAAGATATGCGATTCTCTTTTATACCCGGCAGAAAGTCAACTATTGTACCTATAGCATTTAATAATTATGTCATGATAGGTCAATAATTGTAATTTTGAGTTATGTTCCTTTGTAATAGCGTAATGTTAAAAGTAAATGATTTCTCAAAATTTCTTTGGTGTTGTAATTATGTTCTTTAATGCCCGGTTCGTTTCAATTTCACGAAATTCAGAGCAAGTTTTGAGGGAACATATTTAAATCGGAATAATTAAAGATTCACGTTGCGTAGGAAACAGAATTTCATTATGACATGATATGAACGTTATATGTTACGAAATCAGATCATCCATTTTTATTTAGATTTCACAAATTTTTCATAGAAAGAACCAATCTATTTGAATCTTTATTTAATTTTATTCGAACTGAAATTAGCTAACGTTCAATGAGATGAAATAAGGATTCTTTACAACGGAGCAAACAGTGCGTTTCCTATTCCTTTGTCGATTCTCGTTCTATTTGATACCATTCTGTTCGACTGGACGGTTTAAATCGTAGTGCAGGTTCGGTCTAAGACGGTGAAACGGTAAACACTTCACGGTGGTCTTAAATGGCAAAGAGACACAGTTAATCTGGCTTATTCTGTGTCAGTGGGGTTGTGAAAACAATTTATGAACAGACCAGAAGCGTTTCTCTGTGGCGTTAATAATAACAGCGACAAAGCTATTGATCGCCACAACGTCCCTTTCTGTGTCACGGGAGAAAAGACAACGTCTTATCTTAACGGAGACAGAAACCGGAAAAGCGTACTACATAATCGTACTATTCGTTCTGGTAACGAATAGTACGAATAAATAAGGTGACTCACGTACAAGTCTATTTAAATGCTGCTTTTTATATGATGTTACTATAAAGCTAAGTTTAGCTCTTTCCAGATGAAAGTTTTTAAATTATTATCCTAATTCTAATTTGTAACCAATTTTCATTAAACTATTTTAACCTTTACTTTATACTCTGTACAAAAATGCCATAAAGTACATGTGGGGTGCGACACCCCAACGACTTCAAACGACTGTCACGCTTGAACTGTGTATTTATCATATTAGATCCTAAAAGTTACCGAATATTCTTTAGACCTTATATATTAGGGGTTAACAGCATTATTTCTTAACTCGTCGACTATCATAGTGGAAAAAGACGAATGTAGTCAGACACGCTGAAACTCTAATTATTATTTCTCTAACTATTATTATTCATCTTTCGATTCGATAGCCAGCATTATTAGCTTAATATTAACGCTGTTCATTACTTATTTCATCATTTCGGTTGTTAATTATTCGATTGTAAAAGAATTTCGGATACCGGTCACCAGTGACCGTAATGACAGCTAGCTTATTAATTACGAGTTACGCGCGGTAAAAAATATAGAAAAAACACAGAAACAAGATGTGAAACGTAGAACCTGAACCTTCGTTAGGATGTCTGGCATTATTAGAATGCTCAATTTTAATTTCACGCCTTTGTCACAAAGTCATGCTGCTATGTGGCGCTGTAATAGATTATGTGCTTCTTTGTTTTGTAGTTGTCCGTTCGTACCCGTGTAATCGGCGTGCTATTACTGTTCTATTATATTGAAAATTGTTTTCTGTATTAAACAGGCATAACAAAGATACAATAAATGTTAAGATTATATTAAATAGTAGCATACAGGTAAAAGGAGAATGAGAGGTACAAGGAAAATTTGTTTAAAGAATTTGGCGAAAATGATTTCTTTCTGTACTGCCACGGGGGTCACCGGTGACCGGCACCCGAAATTTTTTACAATCAAATAATTACCAACAGAAATGATAAAATAAACCACGGATAGCGTTAACATTAAGCTAATAATGCTAGCTATCGAATTGAAAAGTTAAATTAGAAAATTAGTTGATCGCATTGTTAATAATTAGGATTTTAGCGTGTCTGACTACCCACGTCCGCTTTCACTGTGGCAGTCAACGTGTTAACCTTGTGATGGTTTTCTCTACCATATTCTAAATAGAGTGTACGAATGCTCATATGATTCAAACGCATATGTTCACAGAATGTAGAAAAAAATGCGAGATCTGAATAGAAATTATGGTTTTGTTATTAAAAAATGCTTATAATATTTTTTATAGTATTATATTGTGTGTTGCATAATGCATATGTAGGGTAATTATACGTAATATAGAACATTATCTAATATGGAACTACGGAAACTATTTCGTAGGAAATAAAATATAAATCGTTTATAAAATCTACCTAAAGATCTCGCGATATCTGGTATGTGCTACTTTTAAATTTTAAGGGAGAAACCGCCTTCTTGATTCGTAAACGTAAAGGTATCGGAAAATGGTTCAGATAAATTTTGTATCGTTTTTAAGCGTTCTTATGTTCCTTCAACACAAATTAAAATATATGATACATACGATAAGACATGCCAATTCTGTTTGCTATTAATAAACTCAGAATCAGTATACAACAAAATTTTGTTGTAAATATTACAGTTTCGCAACCATGGGAATAAATAGATTAATGATACATTCTGTGCAACGATGAAAACGTAATAGTTGTATGAAATTCCTCTAATTTCGTAATTAGAGGAATAAATTCCTCGTTATTATCACGCAATCTCATACGACTGTCCGTCATTGTATAGTTAACAGTGATTTCCATTAAACGCAGCTAAAACGCATAAGGATATCGCGGATAGCGTGCATGTAACCTGAACAATGCCAAATGAATTTCGGAATACTGATGAAGCTGCCTCGCGTTGGCCGCATGATTTCAACGAATGAATCGTTGAAAATTGTATGTAACGTATAATGTTATCGATGACAAAGAGAATATCAAACACGAAGGAATGCACGTATTCCAGGATTCATGGAGATCGTACAGGGGCGACGGATTGCATCAAGGTGACCGGTGTTCAGAGATATCGATTACAATCGGCGTACGGACTGGGCTGGGAACGAAATTCATACCCTCTGTGAGAACCAGTTCACATATGATATCTTAATGATTACCAGAAGAAATAAAAAAACTCGCGGATGATAGCACCGGAAAAATGATTGAGGATATTTTCTATACAGTGTTTAGTCACAGAATAAAAAGCAAAACAAAACATAAAAATAAGGAGAGCAGACATAAAAAAAAGCAACAAAAGGGAAATGCGAGAAAGGGGCGGTGTGTGGGGGAAGAGAAGAGAGAAACGTGATATCGGTCGAGCATCGGGAACTATGAAAATAAATAGAAAGAAATATGTGCTCAGCCTGCGGGTTGCGTATTTAGGTCAAGCTTGTTGAAGATCAACATTCCCTGAACCGTGGTCGCTCGTATACACGCGTATCAGATTTTCTTTTCCGCGGGAAAACTGACCGACCGAAATGTTCAGTGAAACATTTTCTCGTACCTGTTATACGTACATATTTTTCTACTGATTACGATTAGATTTCACAACACGATATTTTTAGAAATATCATGAACGTTATTTATCGACATGTCACAGTGTTTGCCCTCGAATTATTAATAATTTAACAAAATAAGAAATTATTAATACTTTATAATGGATTACTTAATTCAACGGAAACAAAATCGTATGCGTTTTAATTGTATCAACGTTGACTCATTTTACGTTTTAATAGGAAATTAATATATATTTTTTCGATTAACCTCTTTCTGTACTTCGACTAGTCTGACTCGTGACGCACTTTGCAGCTCAAATGTTACAAATCTGACTCGTACTGTCAGTGCAATTGAATTTTATGTGTAATTCGAGCTATAATCGAGATAACAAAAAAGTATTGTTAATCGTAAATTGTATATAACATTTCAATTTTCCTGGTTTGTTGTAATACTGTAACAATACATATTTATCTGCGTCTAACGCGCCTACAGAAATAACGATACGACAAAGGGTTAATTTATAGTCGCAATTATTATAGACTGAGTCGTTTCATTTTGTACCAAAATGAACGTTTATACTTGAAAGACGATTTTTATCTATTGGATTATGGGTTGAAAAATGAACCGAATTTTGTTCTCTTTTAAAATGATTTCATTTCTGTGGCCCGGAAGGACGTCTGCACTATTCGAACGACACATCAGAAGTGACGAGAGAACAAGGCAACGTAGTGAAATTCTATTGAAAATTTGGCGTCCACTGAAAGGAAAAGAAAGTAAAACACCCCACAGACGTTACAATCTGTCGTACTGCAACTCGTACTGGAAGTCGCAGAGGCAGTCGTACAGACAGGTCGTATTCAGTTTAATCCACAGACTATCGTACCGCACGTCGTAAAATGGCGAATTTGCCCGAAATCATAGCCGACACCGATATTTTGGTGTCTGAGGCAAACGAATAAAATAACTTACAGTATTATGGTCCTAGAAGGACAATAATGTACTTCTTTAATAAAAAATATTAATTTCTTGTACAGTGCGACTTTAAAATCGTGTTTAAATTATTAAATTGGATGGTATATCCTTTTTTTTGCATGGATTGATTTTTTATAGCATTCTACATAAAATTGTGTTAAAGTTGAATATTAGAGAAAGAAACAAATGTAAAATATAATACATATACACATTTTTCTGCAAGTATAAATGGCAATACTTAGGCATTAGCAAAAGTGTGTGCGTGGAGTCTACGCGCGACAGAAATGAAACTTTTTACTTATTAGGTATAGATAGAGATAAATCATTAGAATTTTTGTTATTGAACAAGAGATAGTAATTGACAAACGAAAAATGAATGATACTTATAAAGTACCGATCCCCCCTGCCATGCTGTCTTCCCTTTCGACCGCTAGTGTATGCGTTGGAGTGGCGACAGCATCACGACAGCATCCTCAATCCGACAAACTTACAAGTAAACCTAGGGAAGTGTCACTCTCCGATTTTTCAGAAATTTGGATATGTTATAATACATGAAAAACTAACAGACACGTATTTTTTTTTTTAGCGGCGGAAAAACATTTTTTGCAGCAAGATATTGGTCACTTTAGAGGTAGTTCACCCCCTAATTTTCGCTCCCCTTCCAACATACCTAGGCCAATTTTCGTCTTCTATCGGAAGATACTTTCATACCAAAAATCATCGAAATCGCTTCACTGCTCTCAAAGATATCGCAATTTTTCCATTTTACCCCTTATTTTGGGAGGCCGTTTCACCCCCTAAATATGTTGTTCCGCCGCTAAAAAAAATACGTGTCCCTTAGTTTTTCATGTATTATAACATATCCAAATTTAAAAAAAATCAGAGAGTGACACTTCCGTAGGTTTACTTGTTAGACCGTGATGGACAATACTTTCCGTGTTTTCTACTTTTGGGGCCTGCCATTCCGAGCGTAGACCCTCGGTGTTGGTTTCAACAGGCAGACTCAAACACCGCAACAATAGGACCGCTTTTATAACTTGCCACTCAAACCGAGACATTTCCGTCGAAAACCAGTAAACTTCTAAGCGCTATATCTTGAAAATTAATAAAAACCGGGTAAATACATTAAAGCTTAATAAATTCGTCTTGAAAAGCACTACCGCATGATCCAAAAAAAAGTATATAGTTCCATTGAAAAAACGAGACTTCATCATCATATCTTTTAAATTAATAACATAAAAAAATGTTCGTTTAAGCCAAAACATAGATCCCATTTTATCCTGCAATTTCCATATAAACAATTTTTCGTGTCATCAATAGTTATTGAAATATTGCGATGGTCACACTTTAGCGTGGACACCCTGTATACATACATATATTCCTGCAAAAAAAACCCAAAAGCTCAAATTGAGAGTTGCAAGTTGAGAGCGAGAGTACTTGTTGTACTCTCTGTATCCTTCCGTAACGAGTATCTGTATATTTAGCCGTGTTACCGCTAATAAACCATCCTGTTCTTCACCCGGTATCCAACACCGTGTGTGGGGCGTTTAGCGTCTGCACCGTGTTTATGACCCAGGCCCCATGGCATTAACAGTTAGGGGCCCTTTGACCCGATGCCATCCGATCGGTTTTCCGTTTTACAAATAGAAAGAGCAGTGCTTCCCAATGCGAGATTCTTTTTTTGTTAAAACATTGTTTTTAAGAAATAATCTAATATTATCTTTTGAATCTGTAACCGGTATGAATTTGTATGATATAAGAAAAATATATGTTAGCGGCAATTTAACCCGCACCGTATCAGTCAAGGGTTAATCATAAGGTCCTTGGTGGTTACTTAGCGTGTTTATATCTTAAAGCAATTCTTATTGTAGGTAACGATTTCTCAAGTATTTCATCAGCTTAATATAAGCAGTTGCTTTGAAAATTGCTGTAGTTTGGGACATGTAACCAAAGGAGATTTGATACAGAAAGATATTTTGTCTTACGGATTGCTAATATCAGTAAGTATTAACTATGAACTATTTAGACGGGAAAGTTTGCGTGCTGTTTTGCAAAGGAAAACGATAAAGGTGTTTCTGGAAGTTAAGCGGCAGTTTATGACTGATTTAGATTTATGTCTCGAAGCTTTCAGCACCATGTACCAAATCTGCTGTAAACTAGGAATCTTTGAACAGAAAAAAATATTTGTTCAATTGTTCGTTGTTTAAGTTTGTGTCTGTTTAAGAACGTAATGATGAATCCAATTACGAAAAGGAATCATCAAAATATTATTTATTTTAGTTAACGTATTTCTTCAAAATGTATTAACTCTTCTAACTACATATAACTTTCTGTAAAATAAGACATGAGAACGATAAAATGAATCGATAAACAGACTGTACCGTAATTCTATCAAACCTTTGAACCGTTAGTTTATTTCCTTAACTCCGTCGCTCATTACCCTGAATAAAACTTTAAACTTTGTCACTAATCACCTGCCTCTGAGTGTTCTGTGTTGTTCGCGTTGATGCCAAACAATTTCCAAGAATATTTACTTAAAATACAACTTTAACACCACGACCTTCTTCTTTGATCATCGGCGCATGAGTTTTTTAATTATCGGGCGTTCCGTTTCTTTTTGAATTTTTCGTTTTTCCGCCGCCTAATCATCGTGTCACTAAGGTATTTCAGCCGCCCCAATTTCCGTACATCAGACACCAGTTTCGAAGGGCAGGTCGTCGTAATAACGATAAGGATAACAAAAAAAAGACGAATGTAAAGGAAGCCCCCATCTGTTCGTGCTACGGGTAAAAACGATTATAACAAGCGTGTCTGTGCGTGATTCGACGTGTCATGCCGGCAGAAGAAAGGGCTGATACATCGAAGAACCGATTAGTTTGGCAGTCAGGTATTTATATTGCTCGTCAGTTACTATAACGAGGTAGCTGTGAAATCTTTAACGTGTTGGATTAGCTTGATACCTGTTATAATGCAGAATGAAACGAGGATGTGCTTCCCTACGTAATTTGTTTATTAAAGTAACCGGAAGTAAACAATATGGTGACGCTATTTTGTTACTGATTTGCATCTGCTTTTTTTTTTCAGTGCAAATATTAATTAACAAAAACAACACTTGATAAATTATAAATACAACGTATTGGGAAGTATATTATTAAAGTTCATATCAGCGTGTTGTCTTAAAATGTATGTAAATTCGGAGGTAAGTATTTCGTCAAACTTTAAATTATAGAGAAGAAAATATGAGGATATACTTAATCATTCTTAATTAATACATGAATTCTTGAATAGCTAAATCATATGGATAAGGTAAAGGCACCATCATTAATATTGATGTTAAACCGGTTGGACAAGTTACAAATTGTTACGACCTGTTTTAAATGAACAATACATTTTAATATATCATCTTCTTATAAATTCATGGCAGTTATACAATAATTTATAATGATTTAATCGAACTATCGTACTGTATGTTTTTTAAAATAATTTGACATTTTGATCGTTTACGTTTATTCATTTATAAGTGGCTCTTAATCATTTATATATTGATATGAATGATTTTGTTACATAAATTATTACAAAAATAGTAAGCCAGAACGGTTCATGAACTAGAAGTGCCAATTATTATACTTCTAAATTGTAAAAAAAAACTTCCCAAACACGTATTTCAATAAAAAAATATCTAAATCGTGGGAATCCGAGACCTGGCACAACAATTTTCATTGTAACATAAAAGTTTTTGCTAAACCGTGCTCAGGTGGGTACCCGGGTACCCGGGTGCTGACATAACGGTTAAGGTGAATTAGTGATAATATTAAGTGATAATACTAAGTTTTGTTTAAAATTTTGTTATTTAGGTTAGGGTTTTTAATTTTTAAGAGGCTTAATTATTTCAAAATTAATATGGGGAAACCATGGGATGTTCCAAATGAAGAAATGACTTATATATCTTTTTTATTGAACATACTATCTTAATAGTTAATAAACTGAATTCCTGCAATTCGTTTATGCTTTTAAATGGTGTTAAAGAAATTAAAAATGTTGTAAGAAATAATAAGTGTTCATAATCTGGTACCTAAAAACTGTACAATAAATGATTGTAATTAATCACATGCTTGATCAACAGTTTTTTAAGAAACGGAAATGTGGTATAAATTAAACATTGCACAGTATAAACCGAAACGTTATCATAAACGTCCCTGTTATGACAATCAATTATGGCTGTTACGATGCTTTCGAGTGGTTACAGCTGTCACAATACATACACGGTATACCACTTAACTGTAGCTGCGATTTTTCGAGCACTTCTGATGGTCGGGCAAAAAAAATGTTTCAATTAAAAGTTAATAAATTTTCATCCACCTGCAAACTGCCGTATAAAAATTGTTCAAAACGTTATTTCTTTGTAATTAAATTATGTCAAAAATTTCATGTTTTAGAATTAGCTGTTTCTTATGATACACCCTCATATTTACACGAAATAGTCGATAACATATTGTTTCAACATGTCTTGCAATCATTTCACCCCGCCTATTCACCGTGTCGAGACTTAACATTCATTTGCATGATTTTTTATGTCGAGGCTATTCGCACTTCGAATGGCCCAGGTATGAAAGTCAACGCAAGAGTCTCATGGTGGGCCTTCAACTTCTTCCGGTTTTGTTTTCCTCTTTTTTTTTCCTTTTTTTAAATAAACAACACGTCTGTAGTCTACCTTTCGTCCACGCAGCGGCTTTCTTTATCCCATAGTTCTTTCAGCCCAACCACGGTGAATAATGGTTGCTTTACCCGTGAGAGGAAGCTTCACGCTGGGTGGACCAGGACGGCTTGAACTCCTTTTTATTCTCGGAACGCCAACTGCAGCCAACTGCGATATTGTTTTTAAGAGCAGCTGAGAGTATTCCCGTCCAGTACAACGGCCGGCGGGGTATAGTTACGGCAGGAATCGTTCCTAACCGTGTTCACGCGAAATTTAAATTGGTACGTGTAATGGCGGTTAATTAAACTTTAATTAGAAGTTCATTAGGGTCGATACAGGGTCTAGGGGTTGGAAAATTCATCGAGCCACACCTTCAATAACTCAGCCTCATAACGGTCTCAAAATTGTTTCAATATAATTGAAGATTTGAGTGCCAAAATTAGTCATTTCCGGAAATAATGATTTTTCAAGTAGTAAAGGTTTTTTTTCTGTTTATGATATTTACGAATTTTGTAAATATAATACAAGTATTTTATGTTGTTTTAAATTATTGTCTTATAAGGGAGATTAATTTTTGCCCCAAGCAAACAATGATACTAATAATATAAATGGTGAGTCAGTACATGAGAATGTAACAGTTTAATGTAATCATTATTCGAAACTTGTTTAATCATTTTCAATATATTGGTCAGTTAACTTTAAAATGTCTTTAACTTTATCTAATTTTCATGCTTGTTCCTGTGCTGCTTACCTTTTATACTTAAAAATATATTTGTAAAGTATTCCTCAGTCTTCAACTAGATAAACTATTATACTTTATTTCTTTTTATGAATCTCGGATTAATCATAAGGAAGGAAAATGCAAATGTCAAATTATCTCTGTTCCTATTATTTTATTTCTTATTTTAAACAATAATTCTCTTTTTATTGCAGAAATGATACACAATCAGTGTTCAGTTTTTCCACCAAAGTTTTCAACTTTTCCCGCTTTCAATCGTTCAATCAAAAGACATCCGAATAATATTTCTGGTAGAATTTCCTTGAAACATTTATTGTTCACAAGTTTGACGTGTCCTTTTCGGTAACACGTCGTGCGTCAAATTGCATTTAACTAATGTTCCTCGTCATCGTCTTCTCGCGATGCATCCATTCGAGCGAAGTTCTTCAATCCATTTTGCTCCATTAATTACTTTCGTTTTTTGTGGCTGGCCGTAGTATCTCAGTCGACGGTTCCACTTCGGGAAAATAATTTCCTCCCTCATGTCATCGTCCCCGAGCGCCGACTGGTTTAATTGCCGCACACTCCAGGACTCTCGACTACGAAATCTACTTCCTCGTTTCCCCGGTGGACTCGAATGCTTCTACCATTATACCCTAATGGCATAATAATCTGTATATCCCGCGATATGGTTTCCAATTTCAAGCGCTGATGCAGTCAGGACGCAGCGTGTATACGTATAACAGCTGGCTTTCTGGACGCGCCGGTGAGTTACGATTGCCACCAAGTAATGGCCACGTGGATGTTTCGTTGGCTGAAACTGCTACCTATATACTCTGCAAACTAGATTCTCCCGCCTTGCTCAAGATCGTTTCTCAATCCAACCAAGGCAAATATAATTCTGCATTTTCCTTCAGTGGATTTCGAACGAATACCACGGCTAATGGGGCCACTGGCAATCGGTTCGATGCCAACGATTCGAAGAATTTTCTCGCAACACGACCCGACGTTGCTCGATGATTGAATTTGAATATTCGATAATCGCTTTCAGCGCTGCTTCTTCAACGTAATATTCCAATGGACTGAAAAGCAAAATACATAAAATTGTATACGTGGTTTCCGGTGCTTTGTTTAATTTTATCCCTTCTTGCCGCGTTCTTGTAAACTCCTCAAACTTTGTGCGAAACTTTAATAATCTTATTATTTACCGTTAACATATGACGGGTAATTAAATATGTTATTTATAATATTATGAATTCTTAGAAATAATGTTTGTCCTCATTCGTGTACACGAAAATATAATATAACGAACTTGTATACAAGATGTCCCATTTACATTGCCATCTTCAATTATTTTGCTATTTGTAAAAACAGAACAAAATTTTTCAAAGATGGTTATTATATTGTTGCAACGAAGGAAATGTGCTTTCATATTCGAGATAGTTTGAATATTCGAATGATGTGATAGCCGTTCGAAGAATAGCGGTAGTTATCTGATAAATTTGTGAATAGGCAAAATCATAACTAAATATTTCAAATAATCTATTTGGTCCATTGACACTCCCGAGTGTAGCAAGATTTTGGAGGAAGAATTAAAATACGCGAGTGAAAGTCGTCTTGAAGTCGCATTTTCCAAGATTTCACAGTAACATTTTCTTTCTCAATCAAATTAAACGTTTTGTTTTTATGTAGATTAAATTTTTGAAATATATTGTGCAAG
Organism: Stelis phaeoptera; assembly: GCA_943735885.1. NCBI lineage: Eukaryota > Metazoa > Arthropoda > Insecta > Hymenoptera > Megachilidae > Stelis > Stelis phaeoptera. Next base: position 1,747,595 of record OX030939.1, on the reverse strand, counting down.
AAAGTATTAAGGCACAATGTTAAAAAAGTTAATTTCTGGGACAGGAACTTAATTCGTAGAAAAACCAAATATTTGTAAAGAAAATGTGTTCAAGTAAAGAAATCAAGTATAATAAAAATTACTCGTGTGAAATTTCTGCGAAATAAAATCATAAGCTTGAAGGATTTTTTACGATTTAACGCATGAGACAATGTGTTGATAAAGCATTTTGTGCTAAATATATTAGGCAAACAAACTTTTCCTTATGGTACACAGCCGTGTGAATGTTCACACTATTTTTCGTTGAATTAGGGAACAGCCAAAATATACCTACCGATGCTTCTTTTCATTTTACCAGACATTAACGCGGCTGGAAATACTCTGAAGGGACACAGGCGGTCGCTTGTTTTTCGAAGGGTGCCTCGCTAATGAGATATCCAAACGCAGCCCTGCGTGTTGGATGCGATCACGAACACTTCCACGGCTCGTAAACGTCTCGTGGATTTACGCAGCGGGGCATGTCAGGGTTGCCGTCATGGTGAATTTGCAATAAATGAAAACCTGTGTGTCTACGTGTATTCGTGTCACACAATTAAAAGGTACTTTCGGTACTAACACCGTCACTTGAACATTTCTTCACTTTTTTTCTAGTACATGCAAAGTACTTAATGCACGACAATCGTTTGATGTAATAAAATCAGTATCGATTACATATTTAACTTTAGAACGACGCATATCTTGAGTCATACATTAATACTACACTGGAGTAACTCGTTACCTTACGACTTCTTTTAAATACCCATTTATTTTTAATTGCAATAGAAAATTTTTGAACCTGACTATCTTTTTCTTCGGAGTAGACAATAGAAAAGAGATTGATGTACCATGTTTTCATTCCAATGAATTTACAACAGTAAAGAATACTTTCCAATCAGTTAAAGCAATATACAGGGTGTCTCGTTATAATCTTTCCACGAGATTATCTCGAATAATAAATGCTTGCAGGTAAATTACTAGGGAAACTTTAGAACAAGTTGAACTGTCATTTAGGGATAGAATCAGGTGCTGCATAAATATTCAAGGTCGTACTTTTAAACATTTTCTGGACGTGCAGTGAAGACATTTCAAGGTCAACATAATGTAGATCAATGGATTCGTCTTGAGGTAAGCTATGTGTCTAGCGTGGAAAAAACTACGTTTACATTTAAAAAAACAAAGGTCACCTTCAAATCTCGGAGGCACCTCCACCCAGAAAAAAACAGTGTACACCATCGAATGTCCTCCTTCAGATGGAGCATGTTTTGTTTAAACATTTTTTTCGAATAAAGAATATTTTGCGAAATAATCGCGTGGAAAGATTATTATGAGACACCCTGTATGTACAGGGTGGGACAATAACTGTGTCCATCTTGAATTTTGCCGTTATTTGTAATAATATGAAAAAATGTTGTATATAAAACTTGCACGGTATAAAGGGGGCCATGTTATGATACAAATATTTTTTGCATGGGTGGAGGCATAGAAGAGATTTCAAGGTCATCTCTGTCTTTTTAAATGGAATGCCATGTTTTTTTAGCGCGATGTGATAGCCGGTGCTGAGACAAATTCAGCAAGCTATCATTGAAGGTCATACAAGGTCAAATGTGGTAGTAAAATATACTTTCTTACATTACATTGCGTCAATGCAAAGTTGCAATCTTCGTATCGCTGCATCACGTACATGTTTTATCAAATCTGTTGTTCCATATTTTCAAGTGTAGTGGGGTACTTCTTGATAAACAATATTTTTCAATGCTCCCCAAAGAAAAAAATCGAATGGGGTTAGGTCTGGAGAGAGAGCTGGCCAAGAAACTAATCCTCCACGTCCTATCCATTGATTTGGGTAAAGTTCGTTAAGTGTAATATCTTACTTTTCGAACATAATGTGCTCGACATCCGTTATTGCCCCACCCTGTATAAAATAAAAACTTATTTTCTACTGATTTATTTAATGATTTAATGTTAACCCTTTCGTTACGGCAGTCCGCTCCGCCTCGGCGGAGTAACGCCACTGGACAGAGGCACCGCGCCGAAAAATGTACATATTGCACGTCATTCTCTGATATGTACACTTCTTTAAGTGAACAAACAAACAATGGCAAGCGCCATCGATGTGTAAGATGTGCATATATAAAAAACAAAAAATTCCAGAATATCGCGGGGCCGGTGGTCAAGCGGTATCGCGCTACACATGTGATCGCGTAGATGCTGTCTATAGCTGGCACTCGTATTGACAGGTCATCGAGTGGATGCCGTCTATATCCGGCGCTCGTAACGAACGGATTAATGGTATGTTTGGTTTAATATTCTTAATCTGTGGGGTAACCACTTCAACCTGTGGATGAATAAATGGTGACAGTTTTATTGATATTTATTACTTACGATTAGTACTGATTAATAGGACAGAAAAAAGAATTTGCGACCTGATTTTTGGTTAAATTGACCTACTTTTCGTTCGACGATTAACAGTAAACGTACCGGCACTTTCTATATACATATTCTTACCATAAGGGGTCATTTGACCCCTTATGAAATAAACGTTAATTTTTAGAAAGAAATCATTAATTTATTAACACGTTGACTGCCACGTCACCCATATTCGGGTGACACTTGAATTTCCATAGAAATGTGTCGCCTGCATTATTAATCTCCTTTCGATTACTTAATTAGAAATCGTCGTATTTGGTACTCGAAATTCTGAATAATAGAAATTACGAAGAATTGGTAAAATTCGGGAGAAATAAATGCCTTGCCTGATCAAGTTTTCAGTGCCTTTAGCGTGGCACTCAAGGTGTTAAAGAAATCAATAATCTAATAAAATAATCAAACATATAGTTTTATTTTTAGAAATAAAATAATCGATTAATTAGACTTTTAATAATAGGTAAAATTCGGGAGAAATAAATGCCTTGCCTGATCAAGTTTTCAGTGCCTTTAGCGTGGCAGTCAAGGTGTTAAAGGAATCAATAATCTAATAAAATAATCAAACATATAGTTTTATTTTTAGAAATAAAATAATCGATTAATTACACTTTTTACATATGACTGGTTTCTCCTTCATACATTTGAAATTTTTAAAGGGGTCATTTGATCCCGCTTGATACGTTTAATGTTAAAAAAAGCTGTTCTTTATAGTAACAGAAGTAACGTATGCATGCCATCAAGAGTACAAGAGCGTGCAACGTACGACACAACTACTAGTGCTGCTTTATCTTTCAATTGCGTGTTTCTGATAATTTTCTAGCATGTAGATGTACGATAAAAAATGTATTCGCAAATATTGTTCTTGTTGCCACTGCTTAAAAGTTCAGAATGTTATTTCCCGTTGAGTGCTTCCATTTTATTACAGCTGTCAATTTTTCACGCGGTAAATGGAAACGTTTTGTACATTGAATCCACGTAATAGTCTCACGGGGCAAATTTTCAAACTTGCCAACATGTAAAACACTTTTTTTTTCACCGTACTGTAACCAATGTAGTACGATTAACAAGAAAGCTGTCGCAATTTTCGACTGCCGATTGTCACTCTAACTGGCGTGAATTGACACGGCTACGGAAAATAATTAAACGCTCGTTTCGTTTTACTATCGCTCGCGGTGTACAGAAAAACAAGTTAAAATGGATGAATTCGCCGAAATTTTGTTCGTTACTGTGTGACTCGAACCGACACGTTGTGATCCGTGAACAAGCTTCCGCAACTCTGAAACAACAATCGTTAATCGACCGTGTTGCTCGTAAATTATTTTTAACACCAGAGTAAACCTGCTGGAAAGAGCAACGTGAATTCCTTCGAAATTAAGGTTCTGTTGTACCAGCTTCTGTTGTTTCATTATGAATGTTGGCGATTAATTAAAAATGTAAAAACATTTACAAACTGTTCCATCGTATTTATGATTGTAATTATTGCACGTTTCTTAAATTAATTTTTAATCATCAAATGTTCAGATAGGAATTGCTTATTACGACCGAAACTGCTCCCAAACTGAGTACATTATCTATATTGAAACAAATCAACGATGTCAAAGTTTCGTCATCTATTTCTGAAGTACCCTGTATATTTCGAATTTTTTCGTCATGCAAGCATACATATTTCATATGTTTCGGTTACAGTTTTGAAATTATTTAGCCGGATCTTTGTCGCGCATAAACAATTATCGGCAGAAAATCATTCCTTAAACGGCGGTGTCTGGGTCAATCGTGATCCACGCTTAAAAAAATACGACTGTATCTCAATAAAAGACAAACTTAACTCAAATTTCTAGAGTTGCTCGTGGCGAACTTCGATATTATTTTTCTCATCGATATTAAATTTTCCGAACCGTAATTTTCAACGGTTACTTTCCAAGAATTAATTTAGCATCTGTGTAATATCTTTAGTTAGAAATAAATTCTCAAAAATGTGGTACTTTTTAAGCTAGCCAAATTTGATTTACCGCTTAAAAACACGAATATCTGTACTGTTGTGCAATGCCACGACAAATCTTCTATATTCTGAAACGCGCCATTTGATATCTGATAACGAATAGAATTGTGAACAAATTCGACCAGTCTCCACGAATTTCCTTGTCTTTAAATTATTACAGAAATCCAAAATTCATTTCTCGTGAAAAATAATGTTGAGTGTCTGGCGTGTTAATTCTTGGCATTTGTTAATGAATTATTGCCATACACCTTCATATTGCACTAAATGCACGACAGTTAGGCAGTGCAGTTAATGGTGACGTTGACGAAGACTGAGTGGCTAAATGCGACACGGTAATTTTTATGTCGTTCTTCGTGTGAGTGTCAACTTCGCCGAGCGATTTCTATCAATCTAAATATCCGCTGTCATGTTGGAAGCGTGAAAACACGTGCGTTTCTTTTACGAACTCGATTAGTTCTTCATCTTTGATCGATGATACAATTTTCAACTTTTGTTCTATTCCCGTTTTAACTCTTGGATATCGAACGCTAGGTGATTCAAAACCTAATCTTAACCCTTTCTGATCTGTTTCTTTTTCTTTTCTTGATCTATTTCTTTTAGAGAAGAGATGTATCTTTTTTCAGATAGTTGTTTCTTGGATGTCAGAAAAACAGGGAGTTTAAAAATTATTGAGAAATAATATTTCAGGATAGGAAATTTTATATAAGAAAATAAAGTACTCTGTATGTTTGTTGCAATATTTCATTATTGAATATTTTATATAACAATAATTTATATTTTAAGTAGAATGTAAAGCTTATAATTTACACTTGTAATAATATTCTTAAGTTCAGAATTTGGAAATCAAAGGAAAATACGTGTGTTTATTCGTAAACAAGAACGAATATTCATTACAGTACTTATATTGTTAGATATTACTTTTCCGGTTGTATCCATCTGATAGTAAGAAATTAAATATATTATGATGTCACACAGACCCTTCAGGCTTATAATATAAGTTATAAATACTAAATAAGTAAATGATTCGAAATGGAAATGGTAACAATGATATGATGACAATTTAATTTAGACTTGAACCCTTTCATCTTCATTTTTTTTTTTATGCTGTAAACCATTTCCTGGGACAATATTTTGTTAATATATAAAAGCCGTTCGTTAAAAGATTTGTGTATGTAATATTAGTTAAAACAGTCGTGTATGCACTACCGCTCAAAAATGTAAAAAATTTTCTAGGTAATAGTTTCCAGTTGAATAAGCATTCAAATATTTAACAAAATTGCTTGTAATTAATTACGTACGATCATTTACACTGAAGTAGATCACAGAATCTTATAAAAATTTTTCGTACGGAGTTTTGTATTCGAGAAACTTAACTTTGAAGATTCGTCAGATTCGCATGCAATTAGGAATATACTTTCCATGTTCCTTAGAAACACCCATTCCAATACTAAATAATACTTTGATAGCAATATAATCACATATTTTTGACTATGAAATGTATGTTTTACTCATTAATTTTGTACTTTGAGCTTCTCCGGTTGTTCTGGGTTTTAAATAACGTATTCTATTAAAATTAAAGAAATTGTTAATAACTAAATAGTTCTATAGATTTCGAATATTAAGAAATTCCAACTCTTAGCGAATATTCTTAGAAAAGTAACACAGCTGATATAAAGTACACCGTCCCTTCCTCCCCCGATATTGTAAGGATTAAAGGATAAAATGTGTTTAACTTGTCAAATAGATAAAATTATCTGAAGTAATAATAAACTAAAAATGAATTATCTCAATAATTTCAATAAATTCGTCAGAAGGGTGAGTGGAAGGTAGTCACGAATTCGATAAAGCTCTATTGTTCTTATCTTTATTATTCAAAACTTGTACGTTCACTTATCAAAACGTGATGAGAAATTGAGATGAGAGGTCCCAGTTACGAGATCTGGAGTTAGTTTGCCAGCTGGGAACATTTCTTACATCGGTGACGGTCTACCTGTCCTCTGAATTCCGAACGACGCCTGTGTTGGATTCTACTGTATTCGTAATATGTTCATGGTTATGATATCATTTATTTAAGCAACACGGAATTTATGCGACGTAGAAACTGTACGTTGCACGAACCTGCAAGAAAACTTACACGATTTACGAAACCCGCTTCCTCGAGATAGATTTAATGCGGTATAGAGTATAGAATTCTTTTTTGCTCCAAAAATGGTAAAAAAAAAAAAGAAATACGCGTACCCGGAAATGGTACGCTTGTGTTGCTCGCACGTCTCGTTTATTCGTCGAATAACAACGTTAATCTGATAACGTGTGAAAATTGAACACATTGTACAACATATGTTCTGTTTTGCGACATGCAATAGGCGTTTCATGTACATAGGTTTTCGTGTGCTGAATATAACTTGCTGTAAAAATCATACCGTCACTCTATACTCTATGGCAGAGGTGGGGAACCTTTTTACCATTAGAGGCCACATTTAAATTAGACAATAATAAAGAAAGCCGCTATAATTTGTTATATTTCACTGTTGGTATTTTTATTTATTTAAGCATATTTATAAATATTCATCCAGATCTTTAAATTTTAATAAACAACTACATATTTAAATACCACTTCAAATAAAACTGATATTAGTAGAAGTATTTTTAAATACATTTATTTTTAAAATAAATAATAATATTAAGTCGTGATCTATATAATTAAATATTAATTAATACAAGAGCTAGCTTTTATGAAGGCCGCACAAGAAACTCACGGAGGCCGCAGATTCCCCACCTGTGCTCTATGGCTTTGTTGTATCGAAAATGAAATTGTAGTCTTATTTTTCAATAAATTTTATCTTATAATTACAGAAGTACACCGGTTTCGAGTTTCATTATATCGTGGACGTTTATTTAAATAAGAATTAAAGTTAGAAAGTAATCGATTGCATTCCAATTTATCAATGAAAATATGAGTTTAATATGTCATATTTAATCGCTTGAAATTTTTAGGGCAACTTTATTGTTATGCAGGGTGCGGCCGAATAACATGTACAAGCAGGCACGAGGTAATTCCTTATAAAAAAATAAGAACAAAATATGGAATAACATTTTTTCATTTAAGGTTTAGTTTTCGAGAAAATCGAGTTTGAAAATCCGATGCATAAGCATGCAGTTTTACGTAAAACAGTTCGAAAAATTTCATACTTATAATACTGTATCCTCCTCGATATCGCATAAATTTTGTGAATAAAGTTTCTTCATATTTCTGATGAAATTAACAGAGATAATTTAGGTGCTTAGAATTATTGCTCCATTTCTTTTAATTGCTGTGAATTTATAACACTGGTGTTTTGTAATATTTCAGTTGTGATAGATAATTTATCGTAAATTTTTATCACGTTACAAATTTTCAGTTAATTTGATGTTTTTCTCATCATACAATATAACCATTTTAACGTTTTTCTTATTATGCAATATTGCCATTTTAACGTGCATGAAAATTTCACAGAGCTGTTTTGAAAATCGAATAAACATGGATAAGTAAACTCAAGTTCCTTTCCACCCTCGTCCACAAATGAGAATGCTCTTTTAATTTGAAGTCCAGAAGTCAGATTTTTGACCAAGTTAATTTATTCAGAAGTATAATTTTACAATACATCGATAACATAGAAACATACATGTACTTACATACTCTGACGGCATAGCACGAGTTCGCATTTCAATGAGACCTCTTCGTCAAACATTGAAAGGTTTGTATCGTTTCCTTTATCTTCCATCGAGATTTCTCTTTCTTCCATTCTATCTTCGAAAGTCAAACTGAATTTACCAAAAGGATAGCTAATCTCTTATGCAACGTCTATCTTACTTCTGTCGGGGGTTAACAGTTTGCGCCGGCAAGCCCCAGGAAGCTGCTCATATCGTGAACATAGCGCGTATGAAATCGCCACTTTGAAACTAAATTGTTAAAGCTAAACGTTGCTGGCTCGATGTGACTTGTTAGGGGAGTTACTCGATGTTGCCCCGTTTCACGTGCAGAAGTTAGTTCTACCACGATTCAAGACACTCAATATTCATGTTTGGTCTTTGCCGAAGAACAGATATGCCTGGGTGCGTACGCGAGGAATGACAAGTGGTTGGATCCGACCCTTCAGAAATCGGCATTCTCTGAAACCCGAGAGACCACGGTTTGGGCGGTCTGGTTTTTGTTAATGATAAGAGATCACTGACACCTCGTAACGAACCGATGCTACAAGAATTTGAACAGGATTACGCTGTAATAATAAGTATTGACTTACACCATGAATATTTTGTACTTGAAGACTATGTACTTTTGAATTGTATTCATTATTTGGATATGTAATAAAATAATTATTTGTTATACATGATAAAAACGAAACTAAACCAAATTTAAACATCAAGTAAATATTATTAAGAAGAGGCTTAAGATGATACACTTGCGATTGTTCATATTTAATTAATAATTAATTGGTTTAGATAAGAAGAAATTCGATTTAGCAATTGGAGTCTTATTGCTAATTATACTTTTCGTCCGGGGTAGTAAGTTACTCTTGATACCAAATGCACTTAATTTCTGTAACATTTGACCAAAAAAAGATCGATAATATAGATAATTTAGGGTTCTAAATTTGTTAGATTTTTCAAATGTTTCCATCGCATCGTAAATAATAGTTGCAATTGCTAGGAAAGCTACTACGACGAAGCCACTTTAATTTATTGTAAGAAAGTGGTTAGCGGTGTCTAGGTGTCAAAGGGTTAATAAAATCGAGTGGCAGATGGTATCGAATCATTTCCTTTTCCGATTGAGATGGAGAGATACTGACGGGAATTCTAAATTTGTGAGCATTCGAAAACACAGAATATTAAAACCATTTAATATATTTTGGAATGATTTCAACATCATTTATTCTTTTTAGAATAATAAAAAATAATACAACGGAGACATGAATTGTGAGATCCAACACTTGTGATGTATAACTTACCTACTCTAATAATGATTGAGTAAATATACGTAGATATCTTATTACTTTGGCAGTACAAAAAAGCTAATTAAACATATCTTTAGTTAATATATCTTATATGTATGTATATAGCATTTTATTATAAATTCCTCTTCGCAGACTGGGATTCATACCTATATCATTGCTAATGAAAACTAAAAAAGTTGTTATTAAAATGCTCGGAAAAACACATCCTTAAAATTCTTCAATACATCGAAACATGGATGTGTATTGATTTTAACAGCTTATATTTAGTTTCGTTTAATTTAATATACGAAAATACGTACTATAACCTTTATTAAGCTTGTCGCATTTACGGCTATTCACAATTTAACTCTAATGTTTTTTATTATCATAATTTATCGAACAATATAAAGAAGCTATAATTTCTGACATAAATTTTTTCCCAAAATAAAATATATTTTATGCTTGTTTTCTCTTTACTTATAATAAACTTGTTGTTTATGCTTGTTGTTTCAATTTCACTTATATTATAAGTGATCTTTACAAAGACGTGCTTTCTGTTTAATTTTCTGGTAGAACGATCGGCAAATCATTTAATTCGCAAACAAGGTTTCTTTTTCATCGCAATTACATTTCATAAATTCGGCGATAATACTTGGTGGTACATAAAACTTTATTTGGATCCGAGCACTTTCAGCAGCGACCCGTGAAAGTTACATCTTGTGAATTACGTCACGAACAACATGGGAGCCTCCTAGAGCGAGCTTAATTCGCGAATTACGTCGGGTGCACGAAAGGATGGCAATGTCTCTTGTAACTAGACATTCCTTTGCAGCTCTCAGACGGCTTATGCTTCGTGTTGCTGAAAAATGACCCATTATCTCAACGGGTGCAACATTTTCAAATATCCAAGGGGAAAATTATACATTTTCGATTCGACTATAATTATCATCAAGTCACACATTAAGTCACTACTTTATTACGATCGCATTTATTTATTTACAACATTTGCTATCATATAGCAAAATGAGATCAGGGTGGACCAAAGGAGGTCAAGGCATGACTCAGAATAAAACAAAAATCTTAATAATTATATCTTAAAAATTTTTAATAATTAATGAATGATATACATATATTAATAAATGGAATGATTAGTATCACTGAAATGTGTATACCATTATTTAGTGTCATCAACAATATCGTGGAAAACAATAACTTACAGTACATTTTAATGGTATTACTAATTACTAATTACATTTAGTAACTTCTAGCACCAATCAGCTATTAAACTAGCGAAAGAGTTATTTTATTTTTCTTACTAATATTTTGAAGAATTTTCAAGTGCATTTTTCTCGAAAGCAGCTTCCAATACAATTTTGTTACTTTTAATTTTCGTTTTATCGAAGATCATACAATCTCCTCAATCTCATTTGTAACACGAGTTTTGGCCTATCATGTATACAGGGTGTTCGACAACAGGTGGGCATAATTTCATTGGGTGGTAGCTGGGGTGATTCTGAATCGCTTTTTCCTTTGCCAAAATGCTCGTTAAGGCTTCATTTTTGAATTATTAATGAAAAACCCTAGCCAATCAGAGCGCGCGAACAGCGGGCGCTCAGTGACGACAGCGTTGGCTACGCACTCGAGTTGACCGTACTACACATTCATGTAGTTAGAAAAGCCCTTCAGATCCATGCACTTTAATTGTAAGATCAAGAACTTCAAAATCGGTGGCATACTTTTTGAGATATTGAGCTGTTAAGAGTTATGTGGGCCACCCTGTACATAATACGCTCTGTTCAGAACGACAACTTTGATAACATATTTGAAGATTATCAAAATCGGAGGCACTCCTTTATTCTAAAAATTTACCCTAACAATAATTGTTTAAAAGCCAAGTTACTGAAGCATATTCTGAATGAGGTATAATTTATCCCTTTGCTGTACTTTGACGAGTTTGACTTGTATCATTAGTACAATCGGATTTTAAGTGTAATTCTAACTATAATTGAGATAACAAACTATTGTTAAACATAAATTGTATATAACATTTAAATTTTCCTGGTTTGATTTAATACTGTAACAATACATATTTATCTGTGTCTGACGCATCTACCGAAATAACGATACGGCAAGGGATTAAGTATAAATATAGTTCTAACTGAATTCCAGGATTCTTGAACCGTCGTTTGAATCTTGTAACAAAGCCAAGGTTTTACTAGCTGCAACGGCAGTATGTTTGTAATAGTCATTTTCTCGAGTAATCTGTTTCCTTCATAAATCTTGTGCAGAGGAATGGCAGGCTTATTGAAACATAAAAGTATTGCGATCAAGTTAAACGACAGCTTCCTGCAGTTTACCCCACGAATTATGGTAAGAGTATCGCAGAAGTTTCTGAATCGAATCGCAACGGGCTCTTGGTGCCTTTTCAGGTGACTTATCGTCCCCGTCGACGGGGATTACCAACAACGACAAAGAAAGACGAAGGGACACGCGAGGCCTGAAGACGGGGCCGATCGATCGATCCGTGAAACAACAAAACCATTATCTGCTTCAGGCGTTCAAGCGCTAGGTAAACTGTTTCTCTACACCAGAGTAAGACTAGTCTGTCGGAAGTCACACAGGGTCACTTCTCTGATCTTCAACGTTGTGGCAAGACATGCATTGTCCGTTCCATCTGTTACCGGCTAACCGTTGGTTGTTTCCGAGCCATTGAAATCGATTTAAAGCTGCTATGTATAGGTGAAAAGACAATACCGGGTGTTTTATCGATATAGCCGCGTTCACTGTAACTGCGAAGATTGTGCTTACTCTGAATTGCAACAGTTCCAGAATAAACTACATGTCACAGCTATAAAACCACCCTGCCATTTTCTAAGCTCAAGTGGCGTAGTTTACAGTAGATTCGTGACATAAACGAATAAAGGTATCGTGTCATAAACTAATTAGGATAAATGAATCAGTAATCGATTGCGTATCAGTGTATGGCCATTACAAAAAGGAATGTAAACAATGAATTTAAAAATGATTTATTAGCTGTACAATAAAGTTCTTTAACATTTAAATTTTATATATCTTCCCGCCCTTTTGCGGTTTTAAAGCGTTGTCATTTGGCCTTCTAAAATGCCATACGGTTTGGTGATTGATGAATATAATCTCAAAAATCAGTAGTGTTCACGATGGCAATAATAAAAAAGCATATTCGACTTTCCATCTACTTTCGCGTTTCATCTGAAGAAAAATGCTGCTGAAGCCATTGCAATGATTTGTGCTGCATATGGAGAGAACGCTGTAAAGTCACAGTACATGTAAAAATTTCGCCGAGGAGATTTCAGTCTTGAAGATGATCCACGTGATCCTACTACACGACAATACACGACCACATATTGCGAAAGCGACTCAGGACCATATCTTTGTGTTTAGGCTGAGAACTTCTCCCGCACGTGGCGTATAGCCTACACATGGCGCCTTCCGATTATTACCGATTCCGGTCGCTACAGCATCATTTGGCTGATACACATTTCGTGAGATTTGAAGAGATACGAAAATGCATTGATGACTTTATCGCTTCGAAGCGGGTGAGCTTTTATCGTCAAGGAATTCGCAAGCTACCCAAAAGATGATAAAAGGTCGTTGATGCAAACGGGGAATATTTCGCTGATTGATATGTTTTTATTGGTTTCTGGATAAAGATTGAATTTTACAAAAAAATGCTAAGAATTTTTTTGCACAACTAATATACAATAAATGAAGTGTAACTACACTTTTGATATTCTATAGTTTTACAAGCACGATCGTTTACTGAAGTTTCAGAAAAAATAAATTCAATTGCAATTTCTCTAGTTATTTCAGTGTTATGAATAAATATATTCAAGTATTAACCTCTAACGTTCATAAATTCAACAATTCGGATATTCACTGATAGGTTTACTCCATTTTCAGCTAAAAAATTATTAGCAATAAATAATATAAATTTTTTAACTAATATTGGTGAGTGAAGTATAACGCTTTTATCCTACGAAAGTTTGAAGATACAATTCCAATAGAAGAGAATAAAAGTACTAGAACGATGTAGATAGTACTATTTTATAAGTGTTATTAAACAAAACAAAAATCGAGCTTTGAAAAAATGTATGATATTTTCATATTTTCCTTTATTCGTGTCTTCAATTATAATAAAAATCATAATAACTTCTGTTGTATTCTATCAAAAAGACAATAATATATGTCTTAATACAATGAAAAAGGTTTCAGTAATTCATTTAGACATTTCACAGTTAAATATTAACTGCTGAAAGCAGCCACTGGAGTTTGTTCGTAGATTATGCTATCATCCAATGTTTTACATATAATATATTGCAGTATTGAAATTTAAATATCTTCTTCAAAATTCCATTTAAAAATTTACCCACAACCTTCATATATCCTCTGCGCGCCCATTTGCAAAATATCTTATATCAAATTGTTTCTCCCCAGAAACCACATAACTTTCATTTGAAACATTTCTTTATATAACAAATAATTTCGAAAATGTTTGAAGGGAACGTTGAAGCCACCCAGTATATTTAATCGCAAACAATACAATTGTCATATTTCACGTATATTTGATGAAAATAGATCCGATTGAAATCTTTTCCCCGCAAACAATTTAGTTTTCGTTCCAAGGCAAGCAAAGCCTAAGAGCAGAGATTCATTTAAAGTCGATAATCAATGATCGATTGTTTTCAAGGAAAGTTCCAGCGTAATATTTAGATTTGAGGAGCTTTCATTTAGAAACGTCGGTGTCTTTTCTTAATTTCAGTCTGCCTTTTCTCATGAATACAAAGGTTTACCGAGGGCTATACGCCGACGTGAAGTTAAGAAAAGGATTACACTGATTATTTGTACAGGCCGATTCCGGCAGCGCTTTGCATCTGCCGTGGGAAATAGAGCGTTGAACCCAAGTCCAAAACCACTTTCTCACTATAAATACCATTTCCACGAATTAATCCTTAATTCACCCGTCTAGAACAAAATTGACTAGATAAATTAAAAATCTGTTAATGACGTTACTATTGGAGGTTAAAATATAGAGATATACAAAGTATATCGCCTAACTTTAACGTTTTTACTTATTTTATTGTTCATCGAGATAGAAAATAAAATATTTCAGAACGAGCTTATTATATTTTAAAGACGAAATTAGGCAGTGGTAGTGAAGATTATCTTGAGATCATATCATCTAAGATTTCATAGTTAATCTTATTTTTTTATGGAACTGCATGTATTCTTTCTTTTTTCTCGTATAGTCGATGGTTTTTAACACGTTGACTGCCACAGTGAAAACGGACGTGGGTAGTCAGACACGCTGAAATCCTAATTATTAACAATACAATCAACTAATTTTCAAATTTAACTTTTCAATTCGATAGCTAGCATTATTAGCTTAATGTTAACGCTTTCCGTGGTTTATTTTATCATTTCTGTTGGTAATTATTTGATTGCAAAAAATTTCGGGTGCCGGTCACCGGTGACCCTCGTGGCAGCCAACGTGTTAAATATTCTGCATAAAAAAGTATCAAAATCTCATGGACTACTTTTTTGACTTTGGAATTTAGTACTTTTTTACGTAGAATGTTCTAAAGAATTGATCCATGTAAATACAAAAAAAAAAAGACGTCAAATGCATTTCCTTTTTTATATAGAACTTTATATTCTTTTTACACAGAGCGATGTCTATGAATTATTGACGTTAAAAATGAATTAGTGTATAGTGCGAAAAAAATTGGCAACTTATGATACATTTAAAATCTTTGTACAAAACGTCCCACTATGTGAATTTAAAGTATCTCACAATCTATTGATTGCTTTTTTAAACATTAATAACTTGTAACATTAAATTTAACGATGTCGTAATTATTATACCGTAATAACTTTTTATTTATTGAGATTTTATTAACAGTTCGTTTCTTTTGTTTTTCTTTCGGATATTTCGTTTATTGTAATATTTCACCGGTGGCTACCGTAACAAATATAATTTAGTTTCATTTTAGGAAACAATGCGAACAAATGAAACAAAATTACTTACACATCGACTGAAATTGAAAATCTATCACCATTTTATTCGTTTCTGTAATAATGTTCTAAAAAATATTTTTGCATACACAGAAGTATATACGTAGATGTATATAGCTGTACCTAATGCTGCAATTTAAAATCTTGGCCACGATCATAAAAAACCGCGTTCGAAAAAAGAAGGTATGAAATAAAATGAAACAATCGCAACAATAAGCATTTTAACTTCAGCCAGTAAAACGTTGAATCCAAAAGTAAGCCAGGGTCTGCAGATATAAATACATTTGTAAAGCGATAAAATGGCATTGTAAATGGATATTAATTAAAGGGATGTATGCATGAAACTTATAAAATTGTTCGCTTTGAAAAGAGATATTATGTTACAGATTATTCAGTCCTTTATACACTCTTTCTATTTATATGAAATAAATTCATGAGAATAATTACAGCTCCGAACAGTAATATTTTTGCTCCAATTACATATTTCATACACTTAAACACATTTTATTTAAATGTATTAAAACTGATAAAAATGCACTAAAAAAAATTAAGGGATCACTTCTCAGAACACGAAAATATTCAAGCGATCATAACTCCGACAAAAATAGTCGGATTGAGACGAATCAAGAACCGTTTCGAAGCATCGAATGTTTGCTTCCTTATGCTTTCTGAAGGTTTTCGCTATATTATTTTTCAACAAAGTTATGGCGATACAAAGACCACTGACAAAATTAAACAAAACTTTGTTTAATTTCGTAAGATTGCACGAAGCGAACGAAATTTGAGTGAACTCCGCTTACACCAATCGACGAAAATCGTACGACTTTTTTTGACCGAGTAATTTAACATCGAAGCAAAAATGGCCATTTCGAGTTTAATCGTTTTTAGAAAACGAATGAATCATCGTAGAACATTCAAGAACAAAATGATAGAAAGTTCAGTCTTTTCTCTTGAAGATGCATCTGTCGCTTTTACAATTTAATTAACATTTCAATTTAATTAAGAATTAAGAATTGCTTAATTTTTTGGAAGGTTGAAATTTCAGAATATTGTGAATGCAATTAGAAAGTTTGTCAAAAAGAATAAAAGTGTTTACAATGAGCTTTTATACAAAAATATTCGTTACTCGTGATTTTATAACAATGTTTTCTATGAAATGTATACATATATATGTACCTTTAACAATTAAAAACGATAAAAGTGTATGAATGTGAAATAAAAAGCACGTTGATGACGAATAAAGAGGTATCACAAAGTAATCAGTATCACATACTGAGCAGTGTGCACCCTATTATTATATTTATATTTTTGACACTCTTGTTAACTGAAAACTATATTTTGAACAGTGTCGTTATTGTAATTTTTCGTTTGGTGGTTACATGCCTTTAATAACACGATATTTATTTTTGATTTCACGAGAACAATTGGAAATAATGTCAAATAAACGTCTCGTGCATCAAGTAAAAAACGGTGGATGTGCTGCAAGACGAGGGTCTGAATGTTTTTGGATGATTAATATGTAGAAGGGTGTTCTTCGGTCTTTGTCGAGGCGGTCAAAGGACGAAGTTAGAACCGGTTAACAGGGATGGTTTAGACGTCTTGTGATTTTGCTGGCCGTGCAAAACGCCCATATGACGTGCACGTCACGTGTGCCACACTGAATAGCAAGCTTTTTGTCGATTTCAACTATCAATTTTGGGAACTAAGCGGGCTGGTCCGTTTTCTTTGGTAATTAGGCTTTCATTATGCGAGTCTGCAGACTCACTTCTTCATTGTTATCGTTAGAACAATCAAACCCATCAGAATAACCGATTTCAAATTTCTTACTTTACTAAGGTAAAAACGATTAAAGTGCTTCTGTCAACATGTATATTTATCTCTATCTATCGATATAAAGTATGAAGGTTGTATATGCTAGCTTGTTATCCATCTTTTATTTACTTTTTAAATTTATTTTCACTTTAAAAGTTGATAACATTCAATATATTCAGCATATTCCAATTCCAATTATTCTACCATTAAGACAGCAATATTCTTTGTCTTCGTTAACATTTCAATTAACAACAGCATATTTTTAACACGTTGGCTGCCACGGGGGTCACCGGTGACCGGCACCCGAAATTTTTTACAATCAAATAAGTACCAACAGAAATGATAATGCTAGCTAATAATAATGCTAGCTATCGAATTGAAAAGTTAAATTTGAAAATTAGTTGATTGTATTGTTAATAATTAGAATTTCAGCGTGTCTGACTACTCACGTCCGTTTTCACTGTGGCAGTCAACGTGTTAATTTAAAAAATCGCTCTGTTTTAAAGTGTTAGCATAATACCACAGCCGACTCTAGTACTAGCCTCTAGTACTTGCGATTTTTATCTTCAGCACGGCTAGTACCAGAGTCGGCTGTGATAATACGTATCATCTTACAAATATCATTGCACACGAATAATATCAGTAGATGTACTCGTCGATGTCACAAACCTTTAGTTCTAACAAATTATGCATTCATGCAGCTGCATCAGCTGTTGTTGATTTTACGTGCTATCAGTGCGTGTTTATTTGCTTATCGATACCATTAGTCACGTTCGTATGCCCTCTTCATGTTTTCCTAACCGAGTTTTGAAACTGTTCACTGAGAAACAAATTCTTTCACGATTCTCTTGTAAAATCAGAGTTGATTTTGCTGGTATTTCGTTACACTCGATTCTATTCTTACCCAACTAACGATCCTTTTCGTAGAAACGCTCGGAAATCGATATTTAACCCTTCGAGCTCGGAGGCTATTTGGAATGCACTATTTTGGAAGAAAAGAGTTACAAGTGCTTACGAATCTATTTATTTCCATTCATTTCTGTGATTTTCTGTGTTCTAGTATAAATAAAACTTAAATTTCACATTTTAAAATGCCCGGGTAAATTAAATATACATATCTCCTCAGAGAGGACAATCGAATGCAAAGAGTTAAAAAATGTGGATAAATTTCTTTCTGTTGACCTATGATTTGTAAGATTGACAAGCAGACCTTATTTCGTTCAATTCCAAAACGATTCTCGTTGGATATCTTTCACCCTGGCAAAAGTATTTTCTTCGATAGCCGGTCTCTGATATTTCAAGCGCCGCATCGATGAAAGTGTAAGAAGTGATATCTTTAGGGGAGTGCTTTTTTCCACGCTTTCCGACAAACTTCTTTTCGTGTTTTTCTTTGGGCTTGCTTGGCTACACAGCGGTCGTGCAGCAACTGACAACCCCACTATGATCAAAAGGAGGGTAGGAAGTAACTCATTTTCGAAGCATTCTCAGCGGACGAAGCGATTGCATCGGACGAGCTGTCCGTTGCTTCCACGTGGCATTTCCTGCAATTTCTCTATGATCGTTAAAAAAAAAAGTGAACAGATTCGCATTCAAGAAATTTCAAATTTTGCATTTTGAAATCGTATATTCTCTATATAGTTTTCTGATGAGCGTTCAAAGGGATAAACTGATTTTGTTTGAATATATTGATATCATTGAGAATTTCAAATTTTGAGGTAAAATATTCTCTATTTCTCTTATGAACATTCGTTTATTATATTATTTTCCTGCATTTATATTACTTTTATTTCGAATATTGAAATTTCATTCAACTCCCTTTTTATAAAACAGAATAAAAAATTCAGCTGGTCGGAAACTTTTACTCGCTGCCGTGTATGTTACAAAAATCGCTGCTGATAATATAATTATTTATTTGAGCTATTGCAACCTATACAGTGATTCAAAAACTGGTTAGGATTGAGTGTACGCATTGAATATATGTATAGTTCCATTTGAGGAAAACGAAAATTAATTTCGTAATTCAAAAAAATTGTAGCGTGCAATTTTCATGCAAACAATTTTGTACATTTGCAATACGGTATAAGATAAAGATCTGGTCTCGTTCGCCACAGACACTGCGTACAATATAAAGAGGAAAAGAAGCTTTTCATTGTACAAATCTGGTAAAAGGAATGGTAATAGCGGTGACTGAGCAGTAGTAAGAAACATAAAGAAATGAAGTTCCCCTGAACTAAATTATAATTTGAAACGAGCTGGGATAATTATATTTGCAACGATGTCCTTTCAAGTTTTTTGTGTCGCAAATTTTTTCTCACAAACCGTTTATGTTTACACTTTACAGTAACAGTCATGATTTCCTGTGAATGAATGTAATCGTGGTAAAGCTAAGGATTTTTATGAAAAGGAACTTTCGCCGCTGTTTCTGATGGTACGGAGGAAATGTTTGCAGTTTGCCAAAGAAAAGAAATTTCGTTGTGTTTGACAAAGTGGTACATGAATAAAAGTCAGTAAAGTATGAAAGGAACATAGAATAGAGATCAGCGACGTTTTATTTGCTTTATTTTCACGGTGATTTTATTACACCTCGATTCTAGAAAATATCGGTTTTACACGATCAAAAGGTTTGAGATAATCGAATTATGCTTTCACAATTATTTTCGATTCGTTTATATAACCTCGTTTTTTTTTTTTTTTTTTTTTTAATTTCTTTTTCTTCTTTTTGGTTCGTTCCTGCTTTGTATGTATGATGGAGTTTTATTTCCTGAAAGTTCTCTTGCTGCAATCAAATAATTTACAGAATACGATTAATACTTCCGAAACAACGAGAAATACATCCATTCTATTAAAACAAAAGTTGGAAAATATATTACAGTGAAATGTATCGCGTAATTTAACAGACACTTTAAATCTGGTTTCTTAATGAATAGATTTTACTCTTTTTCCAATCGTATTTTTAATTTGTACATTGAAATCAATAATTTTATCGCACTTTTATGATAACCTCATTTCAAACTCGTAACAAAATAATGGATGATATGATTTCCTTTGTCATTACTTTTTCGAATATTATTTATTGAAGAGATGAAAAATTAAAAAAATATAAATATTAGTTATATTATTATTCATAATTTTAGTAATTATTGAATTACTTAATCTAAATGAATAAGATTCAATACTTTAAACTGTTCTCAAATTTTTAGTAGTTTTAAAAGCAATATGTGGACATTTGTGTATCTATAAAAATGGATGTAATAACATTTTTGTATTCCATTTTCTGTGAACCTTTTGAACTTGTTCATCGCGGTGTGTAAAACTTTCATTATGTATATAGCAATGAGGAAAACGAAAACTTTTTCAGAAGTAATATTTTCTATTTACGTTTACACTATCCTTAATTTATTACTTTTGTATTATTCTCTGCTTTTTAATACTTTCTTTATCTTCAAATACAAATTTTTATTAAGTGCAATAACGAATGAATTCTATTTTATAGGTATAATACATGTAACATTATAGCATTGTTTCTTCGTGTATTAAAAATTTGTTGAAAAGACAATGACGCATGCGTCTAGTTTTCATCTTTCAAATCATGATGCTTATCTTCACGAATTTGGTTGTATTACCAACATACAGTGACGAAACGTTTTCCCTATCTGTATACAGGTTTACTAAAAGAGGTTCTAATGGGTGTGGCTGGTTCCGAGAAAATGGATGTGAAAATAACTTGGTCATCATAAAACGTGAGCTGTCGTGAGACGTGTAGACTATAGAGACGTATCGTAAAAGAAGCAGTAGCAAAAGAAGGTATCTCGAATAGTCAAGTTATGTGATACTAATATCTTTCAAAGATTTGTTCACCAAATGAGGGTTGTAGTTCGTTTAATCAGAAAGCACATAACGTTGATAAATGATTAGTGTTTATAGATAACATTTATTAATATCAAAATCGTGATATTTTTTAATTTCCATACTGAATTCTAATATTTGAACATTTTAATACCCTACGAGCACGAAGTTTGATCTGTTTTTATCTACAGTGGAAAGTAGCCCAAACATCACATTAATTCAGCAACTATTCCGTTTCTTTTTCTATAGCTCTTGTCTGCCATTTTTTAAGCTTACGCATTCAATTCGTATAAATGTCTTAACACTTCATTTACAGGAAGCCTATTCATAGGCTTTTCAATAGTATCGATTTTTGACCGAAGACCAATAATTATTAAAGGTTTCATTTTTTTTACGTTTCTATACTGCTTAAATAATAAAATTTAAGTGTGCTACAAATAACTTAAAATTGAAAGTAAGGATTACTTTTCCTAATCTTTAATTGCTATTGAATTATAAAGTAATGGTGCTTATCTTTTCATTTCAAAGCGCTGGATAATATGTTAAGCTATACATGCTTACAAAAAGTGAATTAACTTGTTTTAAAGTAGTTTGTAATTATATGTACATAGACAATTGGTGAAGAGATAAATCTGGAATATAAGAAAAGTATTACAGTTCTCTGTATTAATTCATGTCAATATTTATTTAATTTTTTGTATTCAAAGCCTGTTTTTAAAGTAAAGCATACGGAAACCAAAGCCTCTATTGTGAACAAAAAAAAAATTATTAATGAATTTATTTATTTTTACTTCTTCCGTTAGTTTGCTGCATTACAATGTAAATAAAATATGAATTTTAAATTTAAACATTCTTTGGTAAATTATGTATGTCAAAAATGGTTAAATTTTTAATTGTTTGTAGGCAAACGTGTTTTTTCACACTTGGTAGACAAGTTAAGTTGTTTTTAATTTTTGCACCAATTTAAGCTTTTAAAAAATCCGAAAAATTCCAAAATACTTATTAAAGCTGTTACTACGTTGTACAATAATTCAAAAATATAAAATATTTGTAATAAAAATAGAAATTTTAAGAAAAATGAAATTTCTATTGTCGTCAATAACCCAGATTGCCTACGAAGGATTAATATTGCGTTCATTGCGGTTCGCATAGAATAGTAATGTTTCAATTCTGACTCGCTGGAGAACAATGGTTGTTCACCATTGATTCAAACCATTTATTTGATTGGATTTTAGAAAATGACAACATTTCAGGACGAAATAAATTCGTTTCTTAGTGTTTCTCAACACTATGAAAAATTGGTGATTCCATGCAAAACACGTGCTGTTACGACTTATTTTCACGTTTATATTCCGTCGAAAGGAAAAGACTGATATCGTGTGACAACAGTATCGTGGAAACTGAGGTAAATGCGACCGTCGAAGGAACGCATACGATGGCAGGAGCAATATTATCGTTGAGAAGTGAGAAGGAATGATAACACCTGGCTGTTCCAAGTGTCCCCTTTCTCCGCGGAGCACCGATACAGTTCCTGGGGGCGCACTTAAATGTTACCGACGGGTGTGAGAATATTTTAAAAGAGTGACAAATGTACCCTGAATAAACATAAACAAATTTTTGAAAAAAAAAAAAAAAATACTACCGACTTCGGAATGCAACTAAAAAGAATCAAATAACTTTAATTTATATTTTGGAAACGACGAAAAATTAAAAATTTTCTACATTGGAAATTGCCAAAATTCTTTAATCCTTTTACATATTTTCACATGTAAATGTATTTTCTCTTTCCGTCCATTCAGCACCAAGGCCACCATACTCCAATCAAATCATAATCAGCAACATCTTTCATTTACACAATTTTTCATTCTCACAATTATTTCATTCTTTTTAGTGCATTCCGAAGTCGGTTGTATTTTTTTGTTTTCAACAATTTTTTTATTCATAATCTGCATTAACCCTTTAACATATATGAATACATTGTTTTCGACTGTAACAGTCATACTAATAATATAGAGCGCCGAAGGTCCTTAATTTTCTAAATGACTCTGAGATAGTCGGTTTTATTGAAAGATCGATAATTCTCCATTGGAAGTACATAATATGTGTAGGTTTCCAGATACTTAGCAGGAAAAAGTGGAAAATACTTAGGGTGTAGAGTTATTTTATTTATAAAATAAATGTAAATAATTTATGATCCACTGATTACGAATTACAATTAATTAATATCTTCTGTTGATATGACAAATTTTCATTTTTCAAGGTTTATTATTTCGATCTAATTGCGCTGTATTAAAAATAACATGTAACTATGCACTTTTAGCAAAAATTCAGCTCGAAAATGCTTTCCACTCAACAGGCATCGCTGAATGCCTAAGAGTATCTATCTCGGTTACATCGTTGGCTGTTCATACAGAACCAATGAAAATGCACGAACAAGCAGAGAAAAAGCCAGAAACAATGGCTACAAGAAAATGCATCTAAATAAAATTTACTTACACGGAGAGTGCACGACCATCGGGGACACCAATTTTGTTTAATCTTCGCACATTGATAGATTTTTTCATTATATTATCAAACATACCTCATTATAGACATTCAATTTTTTGTTAAATATTCACGATTCAAGTTTCAGCGCTGCATTGAAATGTAAATTTGTTATTCGTTACAAATAAAGAAAGAATATTTCGTGGTATAAAACGGAATCGAACTCGGCATCCCAGGTTAGCAGTTCACACGTTATCGCCATGCCAATCCACTTTTTAAAATTTATTTCAGAACAAGTATATTTCGAAGTGGCGCCGGAACTTAAATCGTGAATATTTAAAAGAATGTTGAGTGTCTACGTCTATAATTGGATATAGGTATTTGGAAACATAATAACGAAACTCACTGTGTGAGAGATCGTCGTACGCTCTCCTTGTTAGAAAGATTACTCTGTATTTCCTTCGCGCCACTGTGAAGAGCGCAGAATCCTGTGATCGAGGATATGCAAAGCCAACCAGATCGTCAGACTTCAATTTCACTTTATTGTAATTTTATTTTTCTCGTCTGCAAATAAACGCTTCGCTGGCCACGTCTATTACGTTATCCGTGAACAGAGGAAAAGTTTTGGTTCGGTGAGGGTTAAATAGGTTGCCTTTTATGTTTCTCATTTTTCCTTTCTCCCGCCCTCTTTTTCTCTCTCTTTGCTTTCATCCCTATAATCTTCCCCTCACTTTCAATCACTCTAGTATTTTTCGTACTTTCACTCGCCTTTGCTTTATACATTTCTTGTTTTACAATTTCTTTTTGTTTATTTTATTAGCCGAACGATCGTACCTGTTTATCTCTAAATATTTCAATCTTCCACCGTGTTACTTGAATTTCTGTACCTTTATCGTTTATCCTTTGTTGTGCTCTTCCGTTCCTGGAATTGCTTTGATCGCTGTCTTTTTTTAACCTATTTATAACGCTTCAAATGATTTCCTTTTACGCTCGCGCATATTTGCTACCCTCCTGTCGCGCGTACACAATACACAACCTTAACGGTCCTTTTGTTTCCGATATTACAGAATTATTGGTATTTTTCAATCATATTTCGTTCAAAGATTTCCAAGATCAAACTGACACACTTAACTAAAAATTAAGATTACTTTTCCTAATTTTCTATTGTACGATTCCAAGAAACTGTTTATCGACATAAAATAATGTACATAGTCGCTTAGTTATACAAGTACAACAATTTTCACTTTCTATTTTAAAGTAATTGATTTTATACTGAAACAGTATGTTTGTAATTTTTGTTTCTAACAAAAGAATCGCTTAAATAAACTATGTAGTTATTTATACTTTACAACGTAACTGTATTTCGTTTTATATGTCTCTACCAGTTATGTGTTGTAAGAAATAGTGGTAAAATAAATATGACCAGTAGTTTATAAATAGTTAAATGTTATGTTCATTTATTGCATTTAAAAATCACCAATATCAAACAGAAAATATATTTGAATACGATTGTTTCGGACACAAAAGAATTATAGATTATAACTTTATAGAGTTAATCCGAGGATGCAGCGTATTAAATTGCACGTTGTGTGCTCAATGAACCAGCATTCGGGCAAAATCTGATGTTCGATCACGTTTTTTAATCAATCATATTTCCTTTGAAATTATACAGGGTGTCCCATTATTGGTGTAAGAACCGGAAATGGAGAGTAGCTAGGACGATTCTGAACAGCAATTTACTTTGTCTCAGCTACTCAATGGGACACTCTGTATTTGCACAAGGAGATTACGACGGAATACCTGTTTGAGCTCGTCTCGTTAAATAGCATAAAAATATTTCGCAAAATTAAATACAGTTATCGTCTAAACGTATTTTGACAGTTTCGTGTATTTTAATAGGAAATGAAGATAAATATCCAACGAAGTTCAACTAATTGTCAATGCAAAAAAAAAAAGGGATTGGTCTAATATAGAAAGTTATTAGTAATTGTTTTTTTTTTAATGATTTCCTTCATTAATTTTCTACCACTTTAGATTACTCATAATGTTACACCTATATTTATATTATATTCAGTTGAAAATTGTACAAGTTAGTTTTAGCGTTCAGAGATACTTACTTACATTAGTTCAGGATAATTAAAATATTTATATTAAGCGTACTTCTTTCACATGACTATCATATCAAATTCACACTCTTCGATGATAAAAAATATCTTGTCGTGAATTATTTAGTTTTTAATACAATGGTGCAAAAATGATATTACATACATATGTTGCTCCAAAGATTTCATATTTTTGAAAAATGTGATTTAATACACTCTGGTTCTGGGATCCAGACATACATGTGTTCGTTTTGTAAAAAAATTATTAATGTTTACAAGCATGATGTAAAGAATAAGCAATATAAAATATTAATTCAATTTATTAATGATATGCATATGCATTTTGTCGATTTCGGATAGCAGTAAAATGAAATAAAAATATGTATGTTCCGAGAAGATTTATTTTCAATCTTATAAATATTTTGGAGAAGCTACGATGAGAGAGGTGGGTTGCAAAAGAATGTTTCACCAGCTGGGACTGTTAGATTTTTTGCCTCGATAGTGTTTTGATAAGGCATGTTAAGGGAAACGTTGCCCCTCTTGATGTCTCCGTCGCTCTCTTCGGATATTTAAAAAACACACGTGTCGAAACTATCATGATCCTACTTATACTTTACCATAGTACTAACATACCACCGCAATATGACTTTCAATTATCATTTTTATATTTTAAGTGATTGCCACTGGTTTTCTGAATACGTACCATATCCATAAGATAAGTCATAACATTTCCAATTAGGGTTCATTTTTTAAAGTATATATGGTAAACTACACAGCAGAGAACCTACGTTTCACAGTTACTTATAAAAGTAGCAGAATATGTATTCAATACAGTTATGTGATACCGAGAAGTTGTAACATTATAATAATAGTTATTCTGAAAATGGAGGGCCTTCATAGATTTTAAGATCAACCCTGTTTATTTTTACGTGGTTCGATTATTCTGAATTTCCTATATAAAAGAGTAGCATGGTACAATGTCAAAAAAGTCAATACAGGTGTTTTAAATTTATGTACGCGATGCCTAATTTTTTAACTTAAAATATTCCACAAACTGTTGATTTATTAACCACTGTACTGTGACCATATCGACCAAACTGTTTGGATGGACCGATTAATCAAAAATAAACAATATACAGGTATGTTTGAAAGAATTAACAACAACCATCAGCATGTTTAAATGTGATCTCGATGTATACGTAAATTACGGGTTTGAAACTGATACCGCAAATGTTTTTTTGGGTTTTGTTGCTTCAACATAGACAAAATGTTCCTACAGGTTACTTTTTGTTGCAGACTTTTTGAAAAATACATCAACTGGCAATAAAATGTTTCTCGCAGTTGCTGCAATGCGAATAGAGTTGTAATATCAAACATCATAAATTCTCAATATCAAGTTCATTTTTAAAATTCGATTAACCAACAAATAAATCTCAACATAAGAGTACCTCAGTTCAATAGAAACAACATAATATAGTTTTCCATGTCAGTAAACTATTATTTCCGGTTTGCTCTTTCGGACTTTTCCAATAGAGTAAATCATTCGCAATTCCGAACCCCCTCATGAACGAAAACGTAATAAATAATAAATAAAGTTTCACTGATTTCTTTGGTAACACCTAATTTATGTATTATCCATGCTGTCAAATAAAAATAGTTCAAACACTTTTCATTGTTATCATCGTAACTATCAAATAAGTCAAAACGATTTTTGCAGGCTTCTGATTTTAAATTACAATTTATATTTATTGGAATGCTTTTGCTGAAAACTATATTGGTCCTTATGAAGATAAAGAATTATTGTTATTTAAATACTATACTTTCTGCTTAATTTTCAATTTGAAGGTTAAAGTATCGGTTAGCTCTAGTGTTAAGCATCAATCGATTATACTTAACATATATTTACCCACTAAAGTATTCGGCCATCTTTTAAAACAGAATAATTTTTCCAAATTGCGTAATAAAAAGTTGTAGGAAGCTATCTCACAGTTCTGAGATCACACCAACTAGCAGACTAATTTTCCTAGATTCCAATAAAATCTCAACTTGTATGGACCGATTCAAACGAAGTTATTTTGTTTTAAAGGGTTAGCGAGTACTTATGTGTGTATCCGTATGTATCTACCAACAATGTTTCTAAAATATAACATTGCTCACAGCAGCATTATTATGCAAGTAAGAAATCATACTATTGTTACTTATAATTACATAAACGAATTAAATAAATAAAATGTAATTTAACAGGTATTAATCAAGTGTTGGCCGGAAATAAAAGGAGTTCCTATGCAAGGACGTAGAAAAATTGTCATGATGGTGAATCAAATCCTCTGCCAGGGTTTCCTGTCGCTGAAGATAACGAGTTGATAAAGGAGGGTGGAAGGTGTTATCCACAAACTCTCATGGGCTTGCCGTTAGGGTAACTCCAGTCATTAAGGCTCCCCTCTTGCAATATTTTCCGCTCTTTTCACCATTAGCCATTTATTTTAAACACCATCGATCGTAAGTAATTTCTCAGCTCTTGAGTCTTAATAAAGGTACTCGAAATCAAGCGGGCGTCCGAACACATTTCCAGCTCCATTTATCAGTTAGCTATCTATGCAACATTAAAGTAATGTTAATAGGTATGATATTTACGCAATAGAAACTCAGAAACTGGAAAATTTTGACAACTGTAACTCGAATCAAATTTTTATTAAGAATAATTTTCAACCTCAAATTTTATTTATAATAGTTCTGTGAAATATACAAGATGCAAAGTTCAAAAAATTGTATCTTTCAAAACAATTACGTTACACTTTCCTCAAATATGTTATTGTTGTATGATGTACAGTGTGTCCGTCTTAAATGTCTACACGTGAGTACTTCTGTAAGTATCGAAAATACGAATAAATTAATTTTTGAAAAGAAAAATACAACCGACTTAAAGATGCATTAAAAAGTATGAAATAATTTTAAAGAAAATTATTTTAAATTATCTTAGCAGTCCGTCAATCTATTATTAGTTTTTCTTCGAAATAAAATATTTGAAGTCAATGAACTTAATTTCGCTCATTTTTTCATTACAGACAATAATTATCCCCGCCTATTCTTTTATAAATTGCTGTTTTATTTTTTTTTTTAATGAAATAATCTTAAACCTTTTACTTGTTTAAAATTGTAATAACAATCTTCTTAAATCCGTTCTTTTTTGTAAAGTATGTACACTTATATATAGATTAATGGGGATTGAATTGAGCGTGATATAATTGTATCCATCGGTGTACATGAAATGTTCGAAAATGTCATTAAATGGATACGTAGAAAAATTGCGCAACATTCTAAACATTAGCGTGATAAAATTGTGCGCGCCAACTTTATTTCGGCTGTTATTCAGCAAAATTTTTGTAGAAATTGCCTTTGCATTTTTGCACCCTCTAGAACAATTTGTGTCCAAATTTAGCAGTTTATTCGTTCTGAAACGTAAAGCCACAGCCCGCAAACCCTGACATTTGTGATTTCACAGTTCGAACAGTATGATTCGCAGTCGATCAATCCCTTTCCATTCCCTGGTGCACCTCTGTTTTGCTGGTGTTTCTCACACACACGAACAGGCCTTAACGAGTCATTGTGAACAGGACTGTCGCGTGTTATTTATGCGCGGCATGGCGCATTCGTAATAAAAGCCTCCCCAGCCTTTTCGCTGGACCGAGAGGTGGCGAGAGATCGGCTCCGACCAAATGAGTTGTAAACTACGGCTCTAAAAGGAGTTTCTGTCATGTCGCTTTTACGATTCCAAAGATTTAAAGTTCCTGGCACCGAGTACCGTTAAAAACACGAGAAATAAGTAAAACGAGAACCCTCTCGAGCCTCGACGATGCAACTGGAAAACAGCTCTCACATTCAAGTGAATTAGACCGAAGGATATCCTTCAATTTTCGCAGGCAGGTGTTTGGTCAGTTTAGAGTTAGTTTAGAACTGGAAAGAAATGTATTTATTAACTCACAAGACTTGCAGTTTCACGAAAGATCACGGAACACTCCCAACGATGCATAAAATCTTGTCACAATTCACATAAACCTCGAATGCTTAATAAAACTTCGGATTATTCTCAATTGAGGCTTTACACATTGGTTAATATCACCTGACAAAGGCGACCCTTATACTACGAACACATTTGCCAATTGTTTTTGCACGCAGCATGCTCCATAAGGATTCTGAAATCTCCTAGAACTGACTCGTTCAAAAAATGCCTTAGAAATTTAAGAATATTTACAGTTTGGTACAACATAAACCTCAAAGCAGCTAACGGACACGGAAACGTCAAGAGAAGAAGCCGCCTACCCTATCCACTCCACATTTCCCTTCTCCCCTTTCAACAATTTTAAAGCCGTGTGTTTTTTCTGTCGCTTGTTTACACAGTATAAACAACAGGGTGCCTTCACATGTGTGCTGTAGTGGTGGTATCGGTTTGATGTACGACACGAGGAAAAGTATGCTGCCATGAAGGCAAATTCTGAGGCAACACCGTTTAGGACTTTTCAGAACTCTGCTGCTACGTACCGTGTGCAACTCCAGTACACACGCGTGTATCTATTCTAGATCGCATTTACTATTACGTTGACTACTACGAGGATCATCGGTGATCGGGGACAGAAATCTTTTATAATCAAATAATTAATAAATGGAAAGATAACACAAATCTCGGATAGAGTTATTATTAAACTAGTAATTCAAGGTATCAAATTGGAAAGATTTACTAAAACCCTGACTACAATATTAAGGATGCAGTTGACCAATTTCCAAATTTAATCTTCCAATTTGGTACTTTGTATTATTAGTTTAAGTTTAATTCTGTGATTTATTTTATTTTTTTCTGTTATCAATTCTTTATTAATAAAAGATTTTGAATTAACGCGTTAACCTTGTCACATGCATACAGAACATTTATCGTTCTGCAATATCATCGATGAATATTTAAATATAATGCAGAAGTCAGGACCGTGGAAACGAGAAAACCGATTGGATGGTTTTCCCTTCAAAAATGAAAATTCCCTCCCTTTTCCTTTATTTTTGGTCACATGAAATAGGATTTCAAATTGTGCTTTTACGTAAAAAGAACCGCCTGATAGGAACGCATGCAAAGGAATATTTTAATATTTCAATGAAAGCCACTGTGAAAATATTTACTGCGTAAACAAAATGAAAACCCCTTTTGCATTTTATGAGTAACAAAGCCTAGTAATTCTTATTGCCACCAGGGGCGGCTCGTGCATAGGTACTATGGAACTACAGCATCCCCAGTATTTCTTGACGCATAAATATCTTTATTAACTGATTTATATCTGCTTGTAATATTTAACTTTATGCCTTGTGTATTTCGAAACTTGCAGCACCTCTACCATTTCGAGTCACGGGTCGCCACTAGTTGCTACAACTTATTTCACGACCCTTTAATATTAGTATTTATTATGAATCTTTATAGGTTGTTCAGATATTTTCTCTTATTAGCAATGTCACATGCAAATTGAACACAAAAAAGGTAAAACATAAATACAAACGAATTTAACGATATTTCGAATTTAATAAAATTGACGTTAAAATTAGTAAAATTAAGAAATATGCTAAATACAGAAGCTAAATATTATATATATTTTAGAGCCGATTAGGTCCGAAAATACCCAGCTGCTTTACGAGAATGCAATATGTTTTCAAAACTTCAAACTATGTATTGTATTATTTACAGTAACAATAAAGCAGTGGACTTACAGTCCCTGGCCATCGAATTAGGACCACGTACCAAAAATTTTACTTAATTTTAACGGATTGCTTCCGTTTTACATGTCTTTAGGATCAAGAAGATCCCAATATACGTACATGCACGATGGAGTACCATGTCACAGAGCCAGAATCCATCACAATGTTGATTTCATCCAAAAACATCCCTTTTCTCCCATAGCCAGGCAATTCTCTCGACTTGAATGCCATAGAAAATGTCTGGAGCCTACTCAAAAGACTAGTTTACAACTGTTCAAGCACCACATTATCCGAGTTGAAAACAAGAATTACAGATATTTGGGAAAATAATGTATACGGAGCATGTCGGAAATGAAACTACCTGTCATCGAAGAAAAGAGTGGAAATGCAAGATATTAACATGTGTTAATAATGTTATTATGTTAGTAGCTAATAAATTATGTCATTACAATTTGAACAGGCCTTTTAATTTTACAGAAAACGTGAAAAAAATGCTGAAAATTTCTAGTGGTCCTAATTCGATGGCCAGGGACTGTACACTACTTTGATTTTCACGCCGCCATATGCAGGACAAATAGAAAAACACTTTAATTTTCAAGGTATAATATGTTTCCATCCTGAAGAATTAAAAAATAGACTAACATTCCAGGTGGCATTTTCTACAAACCTGCAATTCAAAAATACCGAAACTTCTGTTATAATTGACGAAGTACAAATTCAGAACAAAGTACGATTTAATAAACTGAGAGAAATTTTTCTTATATTTTTCCTAACTACATTGTTCACTTGTGTGCAAGAACAAGTGGTGTCAGTTTAACACGAACATCGAACAAATGTGTCCGTGGGCAAGTGTAGCTGTTGACTAGAAATTTCCTGATCGCCCGCTCTGCAGTGTGAACGTAATTAGTTGCGCGTGCCGTTGATGAGAACAAACATTCTCGTCGCGAATGCTTAAGCGTATGCACGCTGGCTTTACTCTAGATTTAGATGTGGACAAGTTCTGCCTCCCCGTCGTGTTGTTGGGGCTGTTGTGACACGCTCGCAAATTCGAATGACGCAGGGAGAACAAGGCTAGATATGCCGTGACGATGATTGCCGAGTCGCAGTGCAGCCACGCATTACGTCGCACACATAATGACCAGCTCGCATGAATGCACAGCATTTTCGGTACGTTCACGCCAATTCGAGTGCCGACAAAGGCCGAAATTGGACTGACCACGTCGACTGACCCTCGGTTGTCGTTCGTCTGTCTGTATCTTTCAGTTTGTTTCTCTGTTTCCGAGCTCGTTTCCTATCTTACTTGTCGGGTCTCTTTGTCCGTTGCATCCCTTGTGTTTCCTATTTGCTGGTTACGTAGGGTTCCGGAGATACATACACATACATACTTTGTGAACACATTCACTGTCTAGCATGCAACATCAAGATTTCGATTGTCAAAGTTTTTCAAGCTTATATTAATACAAAAAGGAGAACAAACGTGTGAACGATGTTATTGTAATAATGGAAAAAAAAGGTAAATTAAAAGGATAACTGTGAAAATACGATTGATACCATACTTTCATGCTTTTTTACACAAGTTATTTTAAACAGTTAATGTATATAAAGAAAACTATGTAGTTCCATTCACAACACGAAAATGATGACAAGCCCGAAAGAATTTGTCAGCTTTTTCTAATTATTTATTTGTATTGCATATTATGGTACTCCTATCACATTAGTATACATGGAACCTTTCCACGCTTTCGACCAATCTTCACACGTCAGCATCGCCTTCCTTTCGTTAAGCATTCATTTAAACGTATTGCAAGTTCATGTAAAATTCAGTGTCGGTTTGCTTTAAAGCTGAAGTTAATATACGTTCTGTTGCAACGACTGAATGTCGGATATGACTTCGGATCTAAATTAAGTTTAAATAGTTTACGAGGCAGCCACGCTACGTTTTCGTTTTAGTTTCAGACTTCTTCCCGGGAAGACAGTTGTAGAAGTTGAAATATGGAAGAAACGTAAACAATGAGAGACAACGGAGGAAGTTTAATTTTCTAAATACATTTAGATTATCAAAGATTGTAGCCGATATTTACCAATGATGCACTTTCCGTTGAATAATTAATGAATAATAAAATATGTCTCTATTGCTCACTTTTACAGTTGTAACATATGCTTAACTCATTACATATCTATTAACCCTTTGCACTCGAATAGCGCTTCTGAGGCGACCTATTTAATTTACTAGAGTATTTTGAAATGTGAAAAAGCTTTATTTCTATTAAAATATAGGAAATTAACGAAAGGAATAAAAATAAATAAATCCATTGGCATTTGCAACTCTTTTCTTTTAAAATAATGTGCTTGATTTTCGGAAGTTTTGCTGGAAAAGCGAACTAGATCTGTACGTATCGAAAAATGCCTCGACCGCAAAGGGTTAAGCTTATTTTGTATCAGTCGTTTATGTTTCATGTAAACAAAATTATATAATATTATCCTTTTTCCAATCATGTATCTATACTTATTGTTGAAATAGTTGTTCGAATTAAGGGCATAAAAACATTTTAAAATACAGCAATGATTTTCTTCGAATGTACATATAAGATTCGTTGTACCCTAAGATGTAAAATAGTATACAGGGTATCGCAAATAGAATTTACCTCAATTAAAATTCTGTTTCAATTTTAAGACTGTTTGTACAATCTTAAGTTAAGATATGAGATTTGTGTCAAGGCTAAGTTTTGTTAAAATATATTTTATATGCTTTCATAATATTATATCCAATGTATATTGTGCAGTGTACATGCAGTAAATCAAAAAAGTATTGATACATCGATTTATGAATTAAAATATTATATGGTACTTTCATAAACAACATAACATAACGATTACATTATGTTTTAATGTATAAACGCGAAATGAATGAATGCAATTAATTTTTTTGTGGATATACATATGTATATGGCGTACATTTTCTTTTTTATATGGAATCATATAATTTTGCAGAAGTATTTAAAGCAAATGAAGCAATAAATAATGAATGCGTACAATTATTTCAAAATCACTAAGAATGAGTATACGCTACTTTTCACAAATAATACAATTTGTGCAACGACATTACAAAGTACCTACACTTATTTTCAATACGAAAAGGTTATTATAATGCATTCCAATTTTCATTACCGTATAATCATACTAGTACGCAAGCAGAAAGAAAACTCGTTACGAAATAACTGGGTGTCGGGTATAGTTTCAAGGGGGCGAATTATCCTGAACGCGGTGAATTTGATTACTTAATTCGCGAACAGATACCAACGTCCAACCGGTAGGGGGGCGAGGGGACGGAGGTGTGTATATATACAGAGACGAAGGCACGATGCAAACTCCGTAATCCAATTAACGCGGTGAAAGGCAAGATTGACGGTGACTCGACGGAGTTTCGAGGGGCTCCAGAATCGATTCGTACGGGTTCCAACCAGATCGATCCTCGGTACGCAATCTGTCAAACTGCACTCTTGGGACCAAGGTTGCATTACGTTCGACCTATCAGTCGAGAATGTTCGCGCGATTAGCGCGTTGCAAAGCGTCCACTGATGCTGCTTGTCCGAGCTGAGATAAGTCGATTTGCGGCCGCTTACGACGACATATTGTGTTGTTCCGCATCTGCGATCGACGTTTGGGTTCGACAGACAACGACGATCGTTCTGTTCTTCCGGGTCACTGTTTCAAGCTACCCGCTTTAACATTTCATTTGTCCTTCATTCGATCGACCGTTGGTTTGTTACACAGAAAGGTAGATTTAGAAAAATAAAAAGACCGATACGGACTGATGGTATAAAAGTATCCCGAAATAATACTTGCACCCAGGATCGAATTAAAACTTTACTTATCGGCGATTACAAGCCAATTCTATTCCATGCAGCGGGCTATTTTTCTGCCGTTTCAAATAAAATGAAAATAAACACGAGTATACTCGTGGCTGGTCAGCAACGTTTGGGTATGGAAATACGAGTATACTGGGGATCGGTCAACAAAGTGTCAAGATTTCGTGGAGTTTCGAGAACCTTGGAGCAATCCATCAATACGGACGGCGCGGCGCGGCGCGTTCATTCGCTTGTCGGTAGTTGCGACTGGTCAGCCACTAACAAGTGACGAAAACAGTGCCCGGAGATTTGATACCATTCTTAGGGTTTAAAAAAATAATAATTGCAAAGAAAATAAAAATATCCGCAGAGAGCGTATATAGATGTCTTTGGTAGTTAAAGGGTTAAATGGAATGCTATGCTATTTATACTTTACTTAGACAGCTTTTATTAAACTGAACCATATTTACTTGAACCATTTTTTTATATTCTTTATAATTAAGGATTATAATGTAAAGTCAAACATCAGATCCGTCGCTATTTAAACAAAAGATTTATATAGGGTGACCAGTAACTAGTAGAACACCCGGAAATGGGGGATAGCTGAGAGGACTCTGAAAAACAATTTAATTTGATAGGGTAACTTCGAGCCAGGACGACGGATTAGAACGTTTCATAGCTGATTAGTTAGTGCTTTTCGTTAATAATTCAAAAACGAAGTCCTATCCGACATCTTTGCAAAGGAAATTGTTGTTCAGGATCGTCTCAGCTACCCCCAATTTTCGGCTCTTATACTAGTTACGGGATACCTTGCATAAGACGTTCCATTTAAATCAAAACACCCGATTTAAGCTAGCACCTAACCTACATTTAATACACTGTACTTTCCAAATATTGAGACGAATGATGGGTGTTTCTTCCTTTGTGTCGCCATTTTCTCGAGGAAAGGCTAATGTGCTTAGTATTGTACAATGTACAATGTAAACGGAATATTTACCTTTTCAAAATTGATGTTCAAATACTGTACGTTGTCGAGAGAAGAGAACACTGAATGTAGAAGTTTATTCGACCTCTGAATCATCTTTCAACTTTGTATAATCTTTCTACAAAAATTCCTTGACATGTATAAGTGATCTTTTATTTCGCATTTGCATTCCTTCGCAAAGACTTTAGTTTTTAACCGACTTCGAAAAGGAGGAGATCACTCAATTCGATCAGTATTATTATATATTTTTTTAAATACCCTCTTAAGACTGGATACACCGAAACGGTATACTACTGTTTCCGAATGTTAAAACTAAATTATCTTGTAAACTAATAATTTTTCTCCATAAGTGGCTTATTGTTGGTACTGTTAATTAACGAAATACATCGTGTGTACATTAATAAATAAATGATTGCATTTAAAAAATCACATATTATCTTCTACGCATTTATACAGAAAATACCTTCCCAGGCTATATGTATAACGTGCCTCTGAAACCATTTAACTTTTGCCTTAAACATTTCTTATTATCACCAACAGTTTCCAAGTTATTCGGGTGAATCTACTTACATGGAACGCCCTATACAGGGTGTCCCAGAACTAGTGTAACTCCCGGAAATGGGGGGTAGCTGGGGTGCATCTAAACAACTTTTTCCTTTACCAAAATGTTGTTTGAAGCTTCGTTATCGAGTTATTAACGAAAAACACCGGCCAATGAGAGCGCGCGTAGAGCGCGGGCTCAGCCACGAGAACGTTAGTGGCTCTCAATCGCGCGCGGACGTGGCCGTGAACGAATGCCTCTTTGCATCGGAGATATCGAGAGAATCACACGGCAAATGTTACATTGTATTAAATTAAAAATAATGTAGAATTATTTATGAGTAACAAATTAATGAATATGTCGTTTAATAACTATTTTTGACACTTTTTAACGTTATCCGAAGGGGACAAAGTGTTGTAGTAGTTATGAAAATAATTTTTTTTTTAATACCACATCAACAGTTGGATAATTTATGTTTAAAGAAAAACGATTTCGAAAGCTAATGTTAGAAAAAGCTGGTTTAATTTACCCATTCGTCCCCGAATGAACCTGTCACGGTTGAAGTGGGTCGTTGAAACTGGGTCACTGTGCCGATTCTGGCCCTTTTTCGAAACCTTCAACAGCTGATGTCATGGTCGGGTCAGCGAACTCACTGCACTGCACGGTCACTTGTATTGTACGGTCACTTTTATTGCGCGGTCACTGTCACTTGTCACTGGGAAATGTGGGAATATTTAAACACGATTTATTCTTCCTCCGTGTAACCAAATCGGCCACTCAGTGACGAATGAATGCAGTACTGCGTAAGGAAAATTTGATCTCACGTCGAAATCAGTGAATTGAATTTTCATTCTGTAGTCCAGGGTGCCATAAAGTAGTACCTTAAGCAAGGGAAGGTTCGGCTATTTTACGACGAATTTAGTGACGACGGAAGCACGTGTGCACGAGACAAACGGACTGAGGACTTTACTCGCAGAGATGTCCGAATGGCACTGCAGTTCACCCTCCCCCACCCGCACAAGCAGGCCCACGGTTCAAGGATTTTTAGAAATGAATGGAGGACGAACGAAATTTCTCCGGAAAAAAGACTAGCCTTGTTTAGCTACGGTGTAGCCTTTTTCCGGAGAAATTTCGTTCGTCCTCCATTCATTTCTAACAACCCTTGAACCGTGGGCCTGCTTGTGCTGGTGGGGGAGGGTGAACTGCAGTGCCATTCGGACATCTCTGCCTGTGAAGTCCTTAGTCCGTTTCTCTCGTGCACACGTGCTGCTGTCGTCACTAAATTCGTCGTAAAATAGCCGAACTTTCCCTTGCTTACAGTACTACTTTGTGATACCCTGCACCACAGTATGAAAATTCAATTCATTGATTCGGGCGTGAGATCAAATTTTCCTTACGCAGTACTGTATTCATTCGTCACTGAGTGACCGACTTGGTTACACGAAGGAATAATAAATTGTGTTTAAATATCCCCACATTTCTCAGTGACCGCGCAATAAAAGTAACCGCACAATAAATGTGACCGTGCAGTGCAGTGAGTTCGCCGACCCGGCCGTAACATCAGCTGTTGAGGGTTTCGAAAAAGGATCAGGATCGGCACAGTGACCCAGTTTCAACGACCCACTTCAGCCGTGACAGGTTCATTCGAGGACAAATGGGTAAGTTAGTCCAGCTTTTTTTAACATTAGCTTTCAAAATCGTTTTTCTTTAAACATAAATTATCCAACTGTTGATGTGGTATTAAAAAAAAAATTATTTTCATAACTACTACAACACTTTGTTCCCTTCGGATAACGTTAAAAAGTGTCAAAAATAGTTATTAAACGACATATTCATTAATTTGTTACTCATAAATAATTCTACATTATTTTTAATTTAATACAATGTAACATTTGCCGTGTGATTCTCTGGATATCTTCGATGCAAAGAGGCATTCGTTCACGGCCACGTCCGCGCGCGATTGAGAGCCACTAACGTTCTCGTGGCTGAGCCCGCGCTCTACGCGCGCTCTCATTGGCCGGTGTTTTTCGTTAATAACTCGATAACGAAGCTTCAAACAACATTTTGGTAAAGGAAAAAGTTGTTTAGATGCACCCCAGCTACCCCCCATTTCCGGGAGTTACACTAGTTCTGGGACACCCTGTATAATACAGCGCGTTCCAGCACTGCTGTCTTGAAATGCAACGACAGTTAACGCCTTGCACTACAATAACGTGTCACACTCGTGACGCACCTTGCAGTTCAGATGTAACTTCTGTCGTTCAAACTTTGATTACAATTGAATTTTAAGTATAATTCTGATTACATTTACACAGTTAATGTTCGCCAGGTACGAAGTATATGTAATAATTCAATTTCCTTGATTTGTTTTACCGCTGAATTAATAAATATTCACCTCTGACTGATGCACCTGTCGGGAAAATGGTAGTGCAAAGGGTTAAGACAGGAAATGAAGGAAAGAATTAGTAGCTGAAATACAAGATATTACCGTAAAATTAAATAGGATCGATAATTTTCCTGTTTGAGATAATAGACAAAGTTGCTGTAAATTATTTAGTTGCTAGTACCTTGAAGACATAAAACAGATTATAGTCTAACCTCCTCCTAATTGAGTAACCTCCTCCTTTCCGAAGTCGGTTTTCCTTCTCTGAAAGCGTGATTTATTACTTAACACGTTGGCTGCCACGGGGGTCACCGGTGACCGGCACCCGAAATTTTTGACAATCAAATAATTAACAAAAGAAATGACGAAACAAACCACGGATAGCGTTATCATTAAGCTAATAATGCTAGCTATCGATTTGAAAGGTTAAATTTGAAGATTAGTTGATTATATTCTTAATAATTAGGATTTCAACGTGTCTGACTACACACGTCCGTTTTCACTGTGCCAGTCAACGTGTTAACACGTACTTTTTATGAAGTTAGTTAATAATATTTGGTGTTTTGGATGCAAAAAGTTATATTGAGTACTACTCAGTTTGTTTTATCTATTTTACAACACACTGCTCACCAACACTATAAGTTCTGCCTGAATTTATCTTTTATTTGCTTTATGATTAATTTCCAACTACTCATTTTTTATCAATAAATGGAAATAAAATGCATGATTTTAAACAATTCATATCTTTGAAAAAACGTAAACTTTTTGGAGTACGTTTCAGTTAATGAATATTATTTATTGGGAAGTTATAGCTGTTAGAAGTTTCATTTCGTCTGCAAGAATTTAGTACCTTTCATATCTGATTGTTT
Organism: Stelis phaeoptera; assembly: GCA_943735885.1. Lineage (NCBI taxonomy): Eukaryota > Metazoa > Arthropoda > Insecta > Hymenoptera > Megachilidae > Stelis > Stelis phaeoptera. The sequence continues at coordinate 1,707,530 of OX030939.1, read as the reverse complement.
ATCCTGGATGTTCGTAGAGCTTTGTGTACGCCTGGTGAACAGGTTGAATGGAAAGAGGAGGTTTGTTGTATTTTCTAGAAAAGGGTTTGACAATATGACCGTTTATTAAGAATGCAGCAGGGGAGCTTTTGTTGGCAGAAAATGAAAGAATGTTGGTTTTCAAGCAAAAAGCAGTGTATAATTAACAGCTGAAAAGAATTACCTAGAAAGCTCAATAAAATTGACGTTTTCGCATTTTATACTCAAAACGATCACCATGCTGTCTAGCTAAATTAGTTGGTAAATACAAAGACAAAATAAGGTAAATAAAACTGTGTTTGGAAAATAGAAGTGAACAACAGAAACTATTTGACTATTATTACTGTTGAAATTTTGTATAAAATGTATATAATGATATTTCAACTAAAATTAGACACTCCAATTTTTTGTTAAAAAGTTTCTATACATTGAAATATTAGTATCCAAAAAATAGAAAAATAAAATTATTTTGAATTTAGAAATTGAAAATAGAAAACAATTTAAAATTAAATTTAAATTGTTGTTTTTTTAACGGTTCGCACATGTATGGATCACTATACATGCATATGTATAAAATTAATTGGGTCGAATTATACCTATTGTATCGTTGGAAACTTGAAAAAAAATTGGTCGAACACACAGCTGAATGGTTTACCAAACCCTATTTCAACTGAAAAATAGGATCGTACTTCCCTTTCAAACGGAACTGTTCGGTTGTTCCTTTTTTTCATTTCGTGCGAAAAAAAATGATTTTAGATATTTTATTGTCTTTATCTAAATAATTTTTATACACATACCGGCTTGATGAATCGATTTATTAAACATACGGAAATCTCGTACAATTTTTACCTTCACTCTTAATTTAATTACAAATGGTAGATTGATAGGCATCACGAACATAGTATTTACTTGTATTAAATATACATATACCATCTTCAGATTCAGTAGGAGGAATCTTCATACACTCCAAATTTTAATATAAATTAATCAAATTTCGATCATTCTCAACTTTTTCTCCAAAATAAACTTTCTTTGCCCGATCCAGCCAAATTATATAACAGAGTTTTAGTAAATATAAAAGTTTTATATTTTATAATAAAATATTTTCATCAGATTATTAGAAACTGTGCAATAGTTTACATTTACATTTAATCAATTTTGATTTATGCATACTCATTCTAATACGTACAATAATTAATTAAAAAGAGCTTTTTCTAATTCTACCAACTATTTTAATTCTATATTACACAGGTACGAAATCATTACGTTATTGTTCAGGTGGGGTTACATGTTACACCCTTCGTTTAAAATTATTATAAGTTTCCTGCTAATTGCAACAAACATATGGAATGCGATAAGAGGATTCTTGTCGTTGATTTTTAATTCATAAAATTATCACAACATGCAGAATTATGTACCTGTCAGTAAAATAGAACGAAATATGTATGTATTTATCAATATTCTCTACAGAATTTATAACTGGAATGAAGCACTATTTTTATATGCTTAAAAAACTATTTATCAAAATGCGTACTGCCCAGTAAAAGATGCCTTTAGTTGTTAAGAAGCGATAACTTTCTCTAACCGACTTCGAAAAGGAGGAAGTTACTCAATTCGATCAATATATGGACCGTTTATTTTGAAAATGGTGCAAGTTCATTTTTTGTTTCACTTTTTTATAAACCTAGTTATAAATATAAATTTTACACTAAATTAATCACAAATTATGTGATATATCATTTTTTTTTTTAAATGGACTCACACCACTTTCAAAATAAACGGTCCATATTATATATATCTTTTTGTTATTTGTGAGTGGTTACATTCCACTGTTGAATCTGTCGCAGAACAACGACCTCTATCATGAAATCGTCATCAAAAACTAGGGTGCGCAGGAGCCACGGCCGAACTTCGAGTTGACTTCAGCGACAGTTGCGGAAAAGGTAGGAAGCTCTTGAACAAGGATAGATAGTTCTTTGTCTCTCCAACGGTGTTGTGATAGAGAGGGTGATACACAGTTGTAGGAGAGACGAAGATAGCTGCATGATTTTTCGATGCAATTATTGCAACTTTCTCATGCGAGAAAGCAATATTTTTGCATAATTTTTTTTTAAAATTGCTTTTTTCCCTTTTTTGGAAAAAGTGTACACACAAAAATTCATTCTTTAAATACGTACAGTTTTATTTTTTATAAAATTCTGAGAGTGAAATTGCAAAATCGAGCTCTTTAGCGTGCCGCGAAATGAGCCAAGCAATATTAAAAAAAAAAAAAATGTCAAAATATTGCTTCCTCGGATTAGGAAGTTGCAATAATTGCATCGAAAAATCATGCAGCTTGCCTATCGCTCTGTCTTCGTCTCTCCTGCTACCGTTGTATCACCCTCTCTGTCACAGCACCGTTGGAGGAACAAGGATCTATCTATCCTTGTTCGGGAGGTTCCTAATTGTTCCGCAACTGTCGATAGTGGCGCTAGTTTACCTCCTGCGCACCCTTATATGTCTAATTGAAAGAAATTCAGATGTAAAAATAAACAGCAGACACGGTTTACTGCATTTTACCATACCTTGTACGCATTATGCAGGGTTAAAAATACTATTATAAGGACCTGGCAACTTTTATGGGAAAAAGTCCCGTTGAACCTAGACAATAATGTTATACATCAAAATGACGAGCAGGAGAAGACAATCAAAAATATATATATCATATGGTGCGCTCATGCACATTTCAGTCTCTAGGAGCTTAAAAAGGTTTCACTGGGAAAGTTTATTGTACGAGGAAGATGATGAAGATGTTCCTCAACATCTGATGTCTCAATAGAATAACCATGTATAATACACGTTAATATGATACACATAAAAATATGATAAGATACACTATCTACACAAGATAAAAACTATTTTGCTAGCATTCTTGACTTATAAGTGAACTCATACCGCATAATATTCATAGTTTATTGTGAGTCGCAGAAATATGTCTATTCAATCGTTAACAACTTAGTTGTTCTGTATCTATCATCAATAGTTCCGAACATATTAGAATAGAGCACGTACAATAAGCTTTCCTAGTGAAACCTTTTTAAGCTCCTAGAGACTGAAATATGCATGAGCGCACCATATGATATATGTATATATTTTTGATTGTCTTCTCCCGCACGTCATTTTGATGTATAACATTATTGTCTGGGTTCAACGGGTCCTTACTAGCAAATGTAATTTTGATCGTCTAAAAAGGGCAGATAAGCCCAATATGCGACGGAATTTTCTAGCAAACCTCCCTGGTCGTTGCACAAGTCGCATGTTTCCCGTGTCACATCTGCAGCTGCTGCCAGCTACCGCCATCTACACAGCAGCATGGAACGCGGCTCTTACGTAAATCCACGTGGGTTTTTGACACGTACACAGTTGTGCGAACGTATCGACGCTCTCTTTATAACTGATTGCAACGGGTAGTAGCTGGAAAAGGTGGCTGAAGCTTTCATTCGATCGCCTCCCTTTTCGTACTTCCTTGCTCCTTTCGCCCGTATCTTTCCCTCCTTTGTGTTAGTACCAGCATCAACCTCCATTCTTGGAGCGATCGTCGCTCTCAGCCTCCGTTTCAATTCTCCAGTTCGTTTTCAGCGTTTTTCTCTTGACTTCCTGCCCCGTCTCTCCTCGTTCTATCCAGCAGCACCTCGGCTAAAGGGAAGTCTATAAATTTGCCGGGAGAAATTGTCACGAGAAATATGGAATATTGAAAGAAACTCTTATTTTTCACTTCGACACTGGTTGCTGAAGAAGGACAAGAGTGTTACCAATCTGTAACGCCGATTTCCGCGACGTCTTTCTTCTCCTTAGGAGAAAAGGAGGCCCGAGCCACCTCGTTCTCTTTCTTTCTGTTTTTATTTTCATTCTTGAAATATCACGAACCAACGAAGCAAAATATTCGCAAGATTTCAACCACTCGCCGTCAAGGTGATTCCTAAAGAGATACGCGTATTTCCTTCTCGTGATCGGCGGCAACAACTAATTTGCGTCAGTATTGTTCCCGTCGGTTCACTGCCAATTATTGCAGTTTTCGCATCATTCGTTCGTACTTTTTCGCGGCTTGATAAAACATCATTGATTTCGTACGTCTGTTGGGAATACTTTAAAGAAGTAGAGGGTATCTTCGCCCGATTAGTTAATAGGAGGAATCGCGATGCAACATTTTTTGAAACGATTCTTGAAGTGTGGCGTATCAGAAAGGAAAATCATTATTATCATTATTATTATATTATTCGTTATTATAGTATTGCCAAAATATTTACAATAAAATTTATATCAAAATTACGTATCTATTTAAAAAAAGGATATGATCTCCAAATTGGTTGACAATTCTTCTCTAAAGTTAAAGTTCTATAACAATATTACAAAATTTGAACTAATTAAAAGTTTGTATTAGCTGTTCTATTTTACCGCGAGAGGCCATCCTATCTTTCTTAAATAGCAAGTTCGTGTAAATGGAAGATTGAAAATTATTTGTTATCCTAACGTTACCTCTTCAATATTGTATCGAACGGCCTCGAGAATCGTTTCCTATTCATTCCTAATATCTGAAAGCTGTAACCTATTAATGCGCATTCACAGGTCGCGTGCACATCCGACGACCACAAACACACGAAGGCGTTAGTTTGTTATTACGGATAGGTAAGCCAGCAAAACGTGAGCGGGCGCTAACGTCTGCGTATAAATTATTAGTCGATATTTCAAGCATAACGTCACTTCCGGCAATGTGCCGCCTGGTTTCCGCCGTATGATGGATGGTCCACCCTTCCCCCTCTGTCCCGGTGGTCTGTGTCTCGCCACCCCTATCTTCGTACTCTTCATCAAATCATTGCACATACATGGATCCTTCTGGCGAATACACGGCAGCGAAGTTTCGCGTAATACGTATATCGTAGGTCGGACAAGAGATGCGTGTGCCTCATTATGTATCATTTTGTATCGGAATTGAAAATCAATTTTAAACTATTTGTTCGATTAGGGCAGGGGTCTCCAAACTACGGCCCGCGGGCCAAAATCGGCCCGCGTTAACGAGCTGAACATACTTCGTAGATTTCGTAAAGTATAAAATTACGTATAAAAAAGCTCATGGAGTCAACAATTAGTTGTTAATAAAAAGTGCAGCCATTCGATCAGGCCATCAAAAATTAATATCATATGATCTACTAATTATGTATTTCTTCAATTTAAAACGAAAATGAATTTTAACTTTGCTTTGTTTTATTAATTCATTTTCTAACCATCTACGTTTCTAAAAAATTTTTCCATAATATTTAATTTCTCCGAATGAAATCTAAAAAAACATTTACAATTTATGGTACTTTCTATTTTCATATAATTAATTTATCTATGAATTATTTAGAGTCCGCTGCTTATTCAATATCAAGAGTCAAGCTGCTACAAAATTATTGCATTGTATAACGAATCGACCAATGTACCTAAATAGTGTACACCACAAGTTCAGCTGTTTCCTGATTCTATAGATGAAGAAATAAGGTAGGTTGCATCGAGAGAATTCTGCGGTTAACCCTTGTCGTTTCAATTGGAATTTCAGTTGGTCGATAAACAAGACGCTGGGATTATTAGATACCACGGTACAGATCACATTCCAATTTCGTCGTTCAAGGTTAAGGGATCATCCATCGATGAGCCTAGAGTTCCAACGCCAAAATTGTATTGATAGAGTAAGTGGTAAGGTATTAACGTTGGAAAGAATAAATTCGTGTGCTATAATCACGTAAATAATTATACAAGTAGTTAGTAAAATACTGAAGTCAAGTTTACGGTGGTAAAATAAAATCCTGAGAGTGTCCATTCAAAAAACGTACCCAAAAAGTTCTCCTTTCAGCATTACAAAGGCACATCTTTTCCAGGTTTTCCGAGTTTTTATCTAACAAAATAAAACTAGGCTTCCTTCCATCTTCATTCAATTGGGACCAACCACTCTAAAATACAAATCGTTACACAGAAATAACGACCAACGCTAATGAACCTCATTCTCCAACTATTACAACAGCAACACGGATCATTTCTCTGGATACTCATCTCCTGTACCTGGTCGCAGTTAACTTATGAAGCAACAAAAATACTTAACAACAATTTATCTATGTAGATGCGTGTGCTAATTCGTGTGACGTTATCATAACGTTACATAGGTCTTCATAAAATTGAGCTAGTTTGCTAGTTGCGAGAGACATAGATCGTTGAAGGCAGTAACCGTGCATAACGATGTAGACTTACGTATTTATCGACGCGTTTACACGACCGAGTTTACACGCACAAGGGAAGATAAACGGAACTAGAACGTAAATTGTTACAAAGGGGCATTTATTTCGGATTAACTGGCAACATCATCTTCCCTACGATCAAGGTGTTACATATTAAATGATTTGATGACACAAAATACGGCAAGATCATGGTCATTGAAAGTAAACATGAACATTCATATTTATCCAAACATTTTTCGATTTGGAATTTGAACCAATTATCTCAATTTACAGTTTGTATAATACATAATACTGTAGGATCGGGAGTATTTTTTATTTGTGAACGCGATCTATGATTTATGGAGATTTAACAAAAACGATCATGTAACTATTAATATCATAAATCAATGAAGTGATACAAGTCAGTGCACGATACAAAATCAATCTGAGATTCTACGCAAATTATACGAAATAAGAATATACAAAATAATTATACAAATAACAATATACAATAATGTAAAGAGAGGGATCGATTTAACTCGACGGTGACGAAATATCATTGGATGTGTTTACCCAGGACCGTGATGCTTTCTGGATCATCCGTCCAGTATCTGACTTTTTCTGGTCCAGCAAGGGAATTTTTAAAGTTGCTGTTAAAAATGGAACATTTCATCTGTTACAATCTAATAATTCAGAACCTTCCTTATTTAAAAAATTTATAACCATTTGTTTCATAGTTTTTTATGATATCCTATATATACATATAGTTTATCTAACTTCATCGCCTTTGATTCCATTTCTTTTTATGAATCTTATATTTTTGCTTTAAAATGAATATTACGTTTTATTAAAAACATGTTTTTCGGGGTTCATGAATCTGTCAACTGGTAATTTTGTATTAATTTAATGTGTCAGCTACTTATACAGGGTGTGTCTCATAATTGGGATGGATTATATTTCGAATTTAGTAAGAGATAGAAAAAAGTTGTTGATGAAATACTGTCTATTTTTCTACAACTTCATTTTCTTCATGAATACAAGGATGCACTCTTTTTTTTAAATCGAATTGCATTTTTTTTTCACTTGTATCAAATCCTTGAAACATTCTACATTAAAAAAAATATTAAGATACAATGTTTTGAAAATCTAACATTTCGTGAGATATTTCATATTTTCCATAAGTTGAACATTTTGTGGAAGATACGCAGGAACGAATTAAACTACATTGTTCAAACCTAAGCAGTGATCACATTAATCTCGTCGTGAAAGACATAAAGAAACGCTGTATGAAGTGCTTGCTATGTGAAGGTGGAACGTTTGAACATTTACTGTAATAAAGTAAGTACATGATATTTCACAAACTGTTAGTTTTTTAAACATTGTACCTTAATACTTTTATTGGATAACAATTTTAATAGACGAGTTTTTTAGGTTGAACGAAAACTTTATCATTATAAATTTAAGCCTTTAGAACTAGAAATGATTATTATATATTATATAATTTAAATGAACATAACTCAAACGAAAAAAGTCCATCTGGCGATTTCGTAGATCACATTTTTGGGACACGTACAACACAACGAATCATGGGGGAAAAGCACAAGAAAGAAGGGTTATAGTCATGTTCTACCCTACTCGACGAAAGCGCGTTGAGATCATAATACTGCCAACAACTTTTTAACCCTTTGCAGTCAGCAGATTTCGCTTTTGGGAGTACCAGCAGGTCGGAGCAAATCTAGCGTTTCGCAGTTACTTTTCCATAAGAATTTAAAGTCAATATATGGATATTAATTATATTATATTATTATCTCGTAAGTCGACCAAAACATTTGTATCACGAGGCATAGGGAACCATGGTGTTTTGTCATTTTTGCGATTTTCGAAGGTACCCGCTGCGGGGACATCGACTTCTACGGCGATTTAAAAATATCCCCGCTACGGAGATACGGACTTCTACAACGATTTAAAAATGTCCCCACTACGGAGACACCGACTGCGAAGGGTTAATGCAGAATGTTCCAAGGAGTTGATACAAGTAAACAAATATGCAATGGCATTTAAAAAAAAGTGCATTTGGATTTTTTGAGTGCATTGTTGCATTTATAAAAATAACGAAGTCGTAGAAAAATAGGTATTATCATACCATTCAAGTTTTTCATCAACACCTTTTTCCAATCGCTTACCAAATTCGAAATATAATCCATCCCAGTTACGTGACGTACCTTATATAACGTGGAAGGTTCAATTTTGTTAACATAAAACTTTATTATAGGATTATTCATTCATAGTAACGAGTTCAATACATTAGAAAATAATTGAGAAATCAAGTCATCCGTCTACAAAATTGTTTATTCAAAAACAAAAGCTATGATAATAATTACAATGGAAAATTAGTTATGTAGTATCACCTACCGTCATACTCATGGATTGCCGTTTCAACCTGTCAACTGTGACGACTATATCCGTCATGGAGAAATGGCAGTATTTTGTGTCATGACGACTATATCCGTCATGCGTAAAAAGTAGCGACCATTGGCTATTTAAATTGTACTTTTAATGAAAACTAAAACATATTCTCAAATTTCAAGATGTGTCGAATATTTTTGAGGCCAGACCGGAATAAAACAAACAAATCAAAAATATGAATAATTTGAGATGAACTCATGCGTCCACGTATGCACTGGCTGAAACAGCTTATCAGGCACTTCATCAAAAAATAATCCTACACGTAGGTATTCACGTTGTTATAAAAGTAAGATTAGAAAAGAATCGCGGTATTGGTTTTTCCACGTGCAAAGTACCACTATCGTCATTCCTTGCTTTGGTGAATACCACTCGACAGCAGCAGTTTGAATTTTTAACTTTTATAGATATTTGATTTTTCCTCAATTTTTCGTTTATTATGTATGTAATATATATTTATGTTAAGTGAATGAGTAAATATTAGTATTAAAATTGTTCTTTTCATAAAATAAAGCCGTCTTTTTGATCCAATATTTTAACAGCGTCACTTACTCTGTGTTTGACGACTATACCCGTCATCGCTTGATTCTCGCGACACACTTTAGATGCTCGCTTTGAAAAGAGGTTGCCACAGCTGACAGGTTAAGTAAGGTGTAGGCACGTTGCGCAATCGCTGAGACCCCACAGTTATAGAGGCCTTCGAATAAAAACGATCAAAGCTTAAAATTTGAATAAAAAAAATATATAAAGATAAAAAACAACCTACAAAGTATTATATAATTGATGAATATCCGATTCACAATGTATTGCATTTTTCTGTTTAAATATTAATTTTGTTGCAAAATACATTAATAGGTCTTCTTGTATTGCTTCGCCCAGAGTCTCTAATGTTTCCAAAATTGCCCTATTATTATTCTACTGTTTTCGAAATATTGATTTCTACACATTTGGTGTAATAGTTCTATAGAAAAAATGAACTTTCACGAATTAGTCTTTATAAGTCTGTTTCCAAAATATTAAAGCTATTGATATGTATTAAAAACAATTAATATACCATCAGCATATTTTACAAAATCTGATGTAATACTTAAGTGAATCCGTAGATTACAAGTGACTCGATTATGAGGTTTCTCTGCGTTAAGATTGATTCAAAGCGCTGACAACGTATCTGAATCGTCTGTCATAAATCGAGAAAGCAACCCTCAGTGGTCGTAAGGAAAGATATCAAGGATTTTAAAAGGCTGCGACGAAACGGAATGTGAAGGAGGTATTTATCTGCAAAGTGAGTTTGCGCCTATCAAAGCGAACATGTAGAAGCTTTTGACGGTAACACGAGGCACCTTCACATGTTAACTCGATAATAGAACCGGGTATTGCACAATAAACTCAGGTATTAACGTACTGTTCATGCGCTTGTATAACATCATAATAACATCAGATCTAACTTAATGAAAATGCGAAACTCTACTGTCGGCAACGTTATAATCACTTTCCGTTTATCCTCTAATTTTCACACGGAAAAACGTGATATGAAGTAAACGCAGAAATAAATGTGGGAACTTCAGTTATAACATAAACGTTCATAATGTGCAAACGATGAAATATGATTTATTTCTTTACGCGTGAGTGAAATTTATGGGTGCAGTATTAAATACTGAATAAATACGAAACTGGAAATTTGTTTATAACAAATGAGATTTATAATTATCGAAAAGAACCCGAAACTATCTAAGAAATATCTAACTAGTATTTTACAGGCAAACAGTAAAAACAAAGTTTACAATTGTTTCTAAAGAACTGAATTATGTATTTTACGATTTGTTAATTCATGGTAAAATTTTTTATTCATAAACATTATCCAAAGTAACAAATGACAAATCCTGCTCGAATTTTTTGCTTAAAGACGAAGGCGAGTTAATGAATCAGAGTAAAGTATCAAGTGCTCCTTCTCTCTCTTCAATTCAAGAAATATATATGTCTCTGATAATAAAAGGTAGACGGCGCAGCTTTTTTAGCAGATTGTTCCTGGTGATAATCCTTTAATCCCTCCTCCATTTGCCCATTTACTCTCTGGGCGGTTCCTTTTTAAAACTGTGGAGGCTTGCCAACAAAAAAGGAAGTACGACGGATAAAAATTTTAAACGATCCCCCCCGCTTCACCTCTGTGGAACTTAACAACGTATTAAAATTGAGCCAAGGACACTTATCAGCTATTATAAATTTTTCTCAAACTCCTGTCCTGGAAGCATGTGACAAGCCGATTTTTCTCGCTGATTATTTGCAATGAAAGCCGCTAAAGACCGCTTGAGCGATACAGCTCAGTGGACCAGAGCTGTATAAACCGTCCAGACCATTACTATTCATTAGGATTTTTCCAACTATGTGTCTTCCTTAAATTTTGTTTTTTGCATGCCGCAGGCCACCGCATTACTAAGAGTGTGCATGGATTTATCACGCGGTCGTACTTTATTAAATTCGTACCGAGTACCTGACACCCCTTTCCGTTATCTTCCAATTCTTCGTCGACGCCACGGATAAGCTCTTCTTTTTCGTAATTTACTTCAATATTATGAGGCTACGTGTTCCCCACAAAGAGAATTATTAAATGATATGCAATGATGGATATTTACGACCCTTCGCTGTATTAGGTTGTTGGACATCAAACAGTGAATTTTGAAATGTGTTTGACAACTATCATTAATTAGTTCACTAATTCTTCGCGTTTTATTAACCCCTTGCACTATCATCTTCCCGACAGATGCTTCAGTCAGAGCTAAATATTTATTGCTCCAGCGTTAAAACAAATCAAGGAAACTGAATTATTACATATACTTCGTACTTGGCAAACAGTAACTGTGTAAACTGTAATCAGAATTAAACTTAATATTCAATTGTGATCAAAATTTGAACGACAAAAGTCACATCTGAACTGTAAGGTGCATCACGAGAGTGACACGTTATTGTAGTGCAAGGGGTTAATTGCTTTGCTGGTAATGGAGAAACAGTTCATATAAAGCTGTCTTCAGTTTTTAATATAAATAGTTTCATTGAAAGTTAGATGAAATAAGTATAGATACATATTGTTAGCTGTACACAGAATGAACCAGAGTAAAAAAAGAAGAATCTATGGAGTCTATCAGACACCATAAACACGTGATTTTAATCAACAATAAAATTTATTTTTCAAATTGAGTTTTCGAAACTACTCGGGGTTCTTTGAAAACATGTTTATTGAATTGTATTTAAGTTTAAACGAATTATTATATATTAACACGTTGACTGCCACAGTGAAAACGGACGTGTGTAGTCAGACGCGATAAAATTCTAATTACTAAGGGTGCAGTCGATTAATTTTTCAAATTTAACCTTTCAAATCGATAGCTAGCATTATTAGCTTAATGATAACGGTATCCGTGGTTTGTTTCGTCATTTCTTTTGTTAATTATTTGATTGTAAAAAATTTCGGCTGCCGGTCACCGGTGACCCCCGTGGCAGCCAACGTGTTAAATAATGGTACATATTCAAGTTTTTCAATACAAGAAAAAGTTTACGGTTTTATATCAGGGCCTAGGTTTAACCAGGTACCACATACTATTGCACATACCAGCCCTAACATTTATAACAACAGAACTCATTTATCCTTTCAAAAGTAAAAACAGAAGGTGTTAATTATTTACATTTTAATATAGGCTACATGCCAAAAGTATTGAAGTTTTTTAAATATCGAAAATTACATCAGAATCTTCAAAAACACACGAGGCAATATATAGTCATAGAAAAAGCATTTGTAATCCTATCATCTTTTCTTAACGAAACAATACATATCGCGACAATAGGATACTGCGACAATATATGAACATTTAAATCCGTTTCAAAAATAATAGCACGTATAGGTTTTATCCAGGTAACTCGATTTCGTCTGAGTTTTCCCTACGTGTCTGAGTCCGTTAGACTTACCTTGATCGTATAAGAGTTAAAAGAAAAACCTTTACAATATATCTTGTCAGCAGCAACATTTCTTACCTTTAAGAATAACTGTTGAAGAACTAGCTCGATCCATCTCAGCCCGTACCGTACATAAAACAGGTCGATCACCTGGCAAAGACCAATCATTAGTAGGCAGACGGAAGTGCGGAAGGAAAACGGGAAGCAAAGAAAGTAAGAAAGGAAGGAAGGAAGGAAGGAAGGGGATACCCGCTTGTCGGATCAGCAGCTCGACCGGTTCAATTAACTATCAAGGGAGAGTCCAACAGTTCTGATTTACGGGGATGGGGTGAGCAAGGTAGCGAACGGGATGAGGGGGTGACAAATCGACCAATCAGTCGTGATGATGAAGTCCTCCGTCTTATTCGTTCCTCCTTAAAAGTTCCTTTGTGATTCCATTCACCGCACACTTCCACCTCGTTCTGTTCCAGACGGTTAGAAGAATCTTTGAAAGTTTTCAGAACAATCACCTCCCAAAAATCATTCGGTCGATTAGTTGGCTTGGAATTAGCACAAAAAGTACGTCGCCATTTTTCCCTAAGCATTTTGAAGACAACGTAGAAGAAAGGAGTGGGAATAAACTAGAGAGTAAACCGGGAACAAAGTACCCCGTATAATAGTGTTCAACAAATTTCAGTTTTTTTTTAAACGTCTCGATATTTACTATAAGCTTCCTCTGAAGTATCGTGCGCTAATTTCCAATCTTACTATCACCAGTTAAATAGAAACCTGATTTAAAAAAAGTTCATCTTTTATGTTTAGATCAATTTTATAATATACTTGTTAAAAATATTCAACTTCTGTTTAGATGGATAGATTTTACAGACCTTTTTAGCACCATCAATGTTTGAACGGTTGGCAGAACATCAATTTTGCATCAATTCTTTTACGATACTTTACTGTACTCCGCAATATTCATCAAAATTAGGTATGATACATTATTTTTCGGAAAGATATTTTCGAATTTCATCGATGAATGAAATTTCGAATTCACGTTTAAGAAAAGAAAATATTTTTAAATTGTGACTCAGGGTCCTTGAACTTGAAGATAAAGATTTACACAAAAATGCAAAAATGTGTAGTTACGATATGTATAAAGGCGCAAAACACAATTTACACTGACAAGATGCGAAATACTGTGTAATAAAATTTGAAATAGGTCAGTGGGCCAACAAAAGCAAAGGAAAAAGGGAAAGGACGGCAGCGGTAGGCCCCTTATTTTATCGCTACTGAGTTATATTGAGGCATAAATCATATTCGGTAAGTCGCACCTTTATCCTGCCCACTTCTACAGGAAACGATCTCCCCAATCCCCGTGCTTTATCACGATGTGGGTTCCGACTCCTACTTTTTATCTTGTACCAACTGACTGCTTTTCTGGTCGCTTTTTGTTGCTGGAACCATCGCAAACTTTGTCGGGGAGCGCGATAAGTTTGACGTCCCGAGAAAACGTCGTGTAAAATCGATATAACAAACCGTCACCTGGTCGATGAACACGTTTTTTGGTCACTAGCTCGCGTGTGTTTTCGAACAACAGTTTTCATACAGGAAACTGCAAATTTAATTTTTGCTATGGTCGATTTATTACAGTAGACGAATTGAATTATTTTTCGGACAACTGTACATGAATCACATCCAACTGTATATCCTGAACCCGAGGATGATGTTACTCGAATAATCAGCGTGTGGTGACTTTATACATAAGACGTAATTTATATTTTTTTCATTAAATCGATAATTATTACTGGTTGCGTTTTTTTAAATTATAAATTCACATGTATCTAGTGTTTACGACGAAATTCCTACGACACCGGAAAACATGATGGAACATATTAAAATTGCATGTGCTAATATCAGCAGGGAAATAATAAAAAACACTACCGAATCATTTATTAATCGCTTAATGAAATGCATCGAAGTTATTGCATATCATTTTGAACACCTGTTGAAATAAATAATTTCTTTTTTTTATTACTTTTTCTGTTATTTTACCATTTCAATCAATTTCCAAACTGGTATGAAATTTCCTCACTCAAGGTGATTTGAAGGTCGTAGTGTTATAGGTCAATGAACTTGCCTTGCCCTCAGCTATCATCGTATGATAACAAAAATATATGGTTCCATTTAAAAAAACACCGATGACCTTGTAATCTCGAAAAAAATGACCTTGAGCAAAATTTTTCACCAATCAGAATATGTACCCCATCGAATACAATAACTTTTTCTTCTAACATTTTTTTCTACCATGAAAAACAAGCGAGATATTTGAGATGCCAGAGTTAGCTGGGACACCCTGTATATATTACGTATCTGTTTATTAACCCAAGTGAAATTTAATAATGTTTAAAAAAGTTTAATGAAGCAACAGAAATACGTGGTAGTTACATATATTTTCTTATCTCTGAAACTAAACTAGAGCGAAACTAAAGCGAAGTGGCGGTCACATATATGTACAGAAAAAAGTTGTTCAGAATGTTCACCTCAACAGCATATACCAAACTCAGCGAAATCGGCGATGGGTTTCCTTTTCTGGATAAGTACCGTTCCTTTGGTTGAAAATTACAAGTTCCATTTCTGGTGAACATAAATTTGGTTAATATTTAGTTGAGGAAAAAGCAAGTGATTTGCGAATACACCCGGCTATAACATACAATGGAGGCAAAAATGAAAAAAAAGAAAAAACAGGTTTATTGGCTCTTATGAGGACCGAACTAGACAAAGTTTCATCAAGTTTTCAGCAACGTGGAGATCTGACAATGACAACCAATCTTGAAACAACGGTTTATCGATCGAAGGCCTCTGCTCGCGACGAAGATTTTAAAGATTCTGTGAAGTAGTAAATAGCGAGAAAATTTGCGTTAAGGATCCACCACCTCCAATCTCTTTTTCAGCTATCCTCAACTTTTTAATAGAGAGACTCGACGAGGAAAGCAACACTTGCGGGATGGTACAATGATCATTCTATCCTCCTTCCTCTTTCACAAAGTTCCCTTTTTCACCTACTTTGTATCCTATTTCTTTTCTTTGCGCTTTTCAGTCTCCTCCTTCTTCTTCCTTTTTCATCATTACAGATTTCTTTCTTTTTCCATCTTGTTTTCCCTATTCCTCGATGCGCCTCTATCTTTTTCACGTCGCCCTTTCGCCAGATTTTTCCTGCATAAACAACAGGTCATTAACTAGCACTATGGTGGAAGATCGTATCTGCCTTATCACACGGAGACTCTACTATTCCCGTCGGCGTGATACTTTAGCAACTAGCAAGATGATTCCTCCGCTTCCTCTTCTTCGGATAACGTACGCCCTCAAACGTGTCATGAGTTTGCTGAAAACTATTGCGGATGAGGGCAATAGACGATACTAATGTTTGTAATAACGATGTTATAAATTTTATGTTTTAGAATTTGATAAAAAAAAATACTTCTGTGATGAAAAACTTTGTTTTTCTCAATTACGAGCTTTACGTTGTATCTACCGATAAAAAAATGTGAAATAAAAAAATTTTTGAAAAAAAGGACTTCGAAATGCACTAAAAAGGACGAAACAATTTTAATTTATATTTCTGAGACGGTGCAAAATTAAAAACTTTTTATATTGGAAATTGTCAAAATTCTTTAATCCTTTTACATATTTTCACATCAGCAACATGTTTCATTTACACAATTTTTAATTTTACGCCGTCTCCGAAAAATAAATTAAAATTATTTCGTCCTTTTTAGTACATTCCGCAGTCGGTTGTATTTTTTTATCCTATCAACTAATGTTATTTAAATCTAAATTAACAGGAAACACTTGACGCATTTAGGATCCCACAGGTCAACGCGAAACATTCAACGGCGGCGAAATTCCTGGCAATAAATATAAAAAAACATGCCTAAATTTTAGGCAGTAGGTAGCTCAGAAGATAGAGGAAAGTGCGTACATAATAACGCAATTTGTTGCAACGCGATATCTTAATTAGTTCCGGAGATATAGGGCTTCAAAGTTTGTATAGCGGCCGGCGCGTACGAGGGTAATCCCGAATGGGCCGCAGACTTTTTTCTAGGAAATTCATATACGCATTTCCAGGAATAGTAAAGGGTTAGACGTAAACACTGACCACGTGACCGCTACGCTAGACACTCGCTGTCTGGGTCCAAGCGTACGACGGCAGCGAATTTCTACAAAAATTACGGTTGTCTTCACACGACGATATCTCAGGAACGGATAAAGATATCGATGTAAATCAAAAACCGAATTAAAGGGGAAGATTTCTACTTTCTTACGAATCTAACTTTATACCGAAATTCGAAACAGAACTTTGTTGGCAGCCCTTTGAACTTTTAGTAATTTTAATACGTGTTTCTTATGCAGTTTAACATAGTTTCTGACTTTCAATTGCTTCTAACAATAGAATATTATCATAAATATCTATCACACGCATTATTAACGATTCTTTCGTTTACTCAAAAGGAATTTTTGGGGAAAAAATACAACCGACTTCGGAATGCACCAAAATGGACGAAATAATTTTAATTTATATTTCGGAGACGGCGCAAAATTAAAAATTGTGTAAATGAAAGATGTTGCTGATGTGAAAATATGCAAAAGGATTAAAGAATTTTGACAATTTCCAATATAGAAAATTTTTAATTTTGCGCCGTCTCAGAAATATAAATTAAAATTATTTCGTCCTTTTTAGTACATTCCGAAGTCGGTTGTATTTTTTTCCAAAAATTTTGTGATTCATTTCCTGTATAGCCTTAATTAATTTAAACAAGTTTTACCCTTAAAATTTGTCGAACGACGTAAAATTGAAAAGTATATAACTGTTACTAGAAGTGCCGATCGAGTGTAATAATCCGTCTGGTGATCGAAGGGGGAAGAGGGAAACGCGATGAAGGCACAAGAAATACGTTGAGGCGACGGTCGTAAATGCACAAGAGTTTATTAATCCTAGGGTCTTAAACACTACGCACAGAAGTCCTTATAGTAAACGCGAACGAGAAACACTACTGCGCTACTACGCGGAAGAGAAGGTCCGTTACTGGTTTCCTCGTGTCCACGTGCGAGAAGACCGGGATATGAAGGCTTCTTACAAACTAGCGATCGCGAGAACACTTAACTCTAACTTAAACTATATTCTATTCTACAAAACCGAGACTGTGCGATAACGCGCGTAAGAGCCGGTGAGAGAAGAGATGATCCGTTTCGCGTCGAGAACCGTTGCGGGAAACACAATGGCCGCCGGCGTTTAGCAAGAGAAGAGAACCGCGTGCTAGAGTCGAGACAATTCACGAGGTAATGGCCGACGCCGTCTAGCCGGTTCGAGCGCGTGGCCGAGCCGGTTGCAAGATGGCGACGCGCAGGCGCGCCGCGTCCGGGTGTGCTCAGAAACGCGGCGATCCGTCGAGCCGCCGAGACGATCCGACAGATGACCCCCTTGTCGTCGGGAGGCCGATTCCCGAACATTCTCCCCCGCCGTCAGCAACCTGTTGATGACCAGATTCTGGAACAAAACGGGTGTTAGACCATTCTTCGGTGAGAGGTACCGGGAGAACTACAAGCTTAGAGATAGGCCGAGTGAAAGTAGAGAAGGCTGTTTTTAAAGTCACCACTCTGGTGAGTCCGTCCGATCCCGGATGCAATTCTAGCACCCTTGCTAGAGGCCACTTGGAGGGCGGAAACCGTTCGTCCGAGAGAAGAACCATGGAGCCGACCTTGATTGCCCGAGATGGATGATGCCACTTGGAGATGGCCTGAAGCTGCTGGAGATATCCCCTTGACCACTGCTTCCAAAAGGACTGGAACCGTTGTTGAACCAGTTGCCAGCGGTCGAGCCTTGCCATTGGGACGTCCTCTAAAGACGGCTCTGGAATGGAGTTCAGAGCCTCGCCGATGAGAAAGTGTCCCGGTGTCAGAACCGCGAGATCGTCCGGATCTTCTGACAGAGGTTCCAATGGCCTTGAATTCAATACCGACTCGACTTGAGCCAAGAAGGTGCTGAGCTCTTCGTAGGAGAGAAGGGTATCCCCGATCGTTCTCCGAAGATGAAATTTGACCGATTTTACGGCCGCCTCCCACTTCCCGCCGAAGTGAGGCGCGCCAGGTGGAGTGAACGACCATCGAGTCCCGTCCTTGAGAAGTAACCGAGCCAATTCCTTGGCATCCCTTGAACCGGCCGAGAAAAGCTTCCTGAGCTCCTGATCTGCCCCGAGGAAATTCGTGCCCTGATCCGAGAGGAGAGTTTTGCAGATACCCCGTCGCGAAACAAATCGTCGGTAAGCCGAGATGAACCCTTCCGTGGTATAGTCCGAGACGACGTCGAGATGAACTGCAGAAGTCGACATACAGACGAAAATGACTAACCACCCCTTGTACGATTTGTGCCCGCGACCCTTCCATGATTTTAAGAAAATCGGGCCTGCGTAATCCACACCCGTGTTGAAGAAGGCACGGGTGGGAGAGAGCCGAGCCGATGGCAGTTGTCCCATTAACTGCTGAGCTCGTAGACCGCGCTGACGTGCGCAAGTAACGCACTTTAGAATGAAAGATCTCACTGGCGCTCGGCCGCCAATGACCCAATACCCCTGCCTGACCGTGGCGAGAGTGAGCTGCGTCCCGCCGTGCAGCGTCCGGAGATGTGCCTGATGAATTACGAGGTGAGCAAGGCGTGAATTTCTAGGCAGAATTGCTTGCTGCTTGCTCTCTGCAGGGATTCGAGCAAATTTGAGACGACCCCCGACCCTGAGAATACCCTGACGATCTACGAATGCCGTGAGTCGCGTAAGCGGATGCGATTTACCGAGCCTTTCACCCTTGGACAAAGTTTTCAATTCCGACGAGAAGTATTCTTCCTGAGTAGCTTTGATCCAGAAATATCTGGCCTTTTCGAGATCCTCCGGGGTAAGAGGGTACGCGAGAGAAGAATCCGGAACTTTCTTCAGCCTGGAGACGAACCGTTGGCAAATCGCGGTTACGCGGAGGAGTTTCGATAGAGACGAATACCGATCGACCAGATCCCAGACCGCTGGTTCCCTTGCTTGTGTTACGAGAAGAACCCCCGGTCTTTCTTCGAGTTGTACCGCTGGGTCTGGTTCGGAAACTAGAGCGGGCCATTCTACAGGCGGTTTCAAAAGCCATGGCGGACCGTTCCACCACAACTTGTGCTTGGCTAATTGAGAAGCGGAGAGACCCCTGGAAGCGCAATCGGCAGGATTTTCCTTCCCTGGCACGAGTCGCCATTGGGCAGTGGCCGACAGATCTTGAATGCGCTGAACCCGATTTTTTACGTACTCCTTCCACCGCGAAGGATGCGAATGGAGCCAAGCGAGAGTGACCGAGGAGTCGGTCCAGAGAAAGACCGGTACGTCCTTCAATTCGAGTTGTCCCTGAACGTAATCGGTCAGTTTCGCGAGGAGCAGGGCAGCCGAAAGCTCCAGCCGAGGGATAGTAAGTCTCTTGAGAGGAGCGACCTTTGTTTTCGAGCTAACGAACGAGATGGTAGATTTGTTCTTTGAATTTGTGACTCGAAGGTAAACGACCGCTGCCATCGCGAGTTGAGAAGCATCCGAGAAACCGTGAATTTCGACCCTGGATTCTGGTGAAAGGCCAAGCCATCTTGGCACCGAAATCCTTGAGAGCGTAGAGAGCTCATCCCGAAAGGTATTCCACTGCTGCGCAGTGTGAGGGGAAACCGAATCGTCCCAACCGAGCTTCTCGATCCAGAGGCCTTGCAGGAGAATTTTCGCACGAGTGATTACCGGAGAAAGGAACCCTAACGGATCGAAGAGCCGAGCGATTTCCGAAAGAATTATTCGCTTCGAGACTACCGAAGAGCGGGGCTGGTTTGCCGAGAAAACGAATGAATCCGAGAATGGCCGCCAGCTAAGCCCGAGAATTTTGGTCTCCGATTCTTCGAAGGTATGGTGATCTCGAGCGACGTCGTCCGTTGCAAATGCGTCGAGAAATTCCGCGGAATTGCTTTGCCACTTTGCTAAGGGAAAGCCACCGGCCGCGCAAAGACCGGAAACCTGCTTCGCAACCTCCCGTAGTTCTTCAGGGGAGGCGGCGCCTCCGCAAATGTCATCGACGTATCTACCGAATTTGAGAGGACCTAAAGCGAGAGGGAACCGATGACCTTCATCCTGAATAAGTTGGAGAAGAACCCGAACAGAAAGGAATGGAGCTGGACGAGTACCGTACGTCACCGTATCTAATTGGTACGTGACCTCCCTCCCCTTTGAATCGACCCATAGAATTTGTTGGAGTGACGCGTCGTCTTCGTGAACCCGAATTTGACGGAACATCTTCGTGATGTCCGTCATGAAGATGAATTGGTGCTGTCTTGACCAGAGCAGCACGTCCGAAATATCCCGTTGAATTTTCGCCCCCGTATGTAAGATATCGTTTAGAGATTTTCCCGAGCTCGTCCTGCTGGATCCGTTAAAAACGACTCGAAGTTTAGTCGTCGAGCTTTGCGGCCTGAGTACACCGTGATGCGGTAAGAAATATGAAACCGAGCGATCGCACGCCCGCACCGACGACCGATCAAGCGAGACCCTCAACCCTCCTGGTGCCGAGACACCATGTGCCAAGGTCATCCCGCCGTCCTGACCGCCGATAACGGACGAGCGAGGAGAAACCCTTTTCATATGCCCGAGACGTTCATATTCCGCGAGAAAATCCGTATAAAGACCGCGAAGGAGCTCATCCTTGTCGAGTTTGCGAAGTAACCGATTGAGACAGGCGCGAGCTGCTGTGTACGATGAACCGAGCGTTTGAGGAGAAGAACAGAGAGGCAACCGAACTATGTAACGCCCTGTACTATCCCGAGAGTGAGTCCGAACGAAATGTTCCTCGCACTCAGCCTCTTCCGGAGAGAGGTCCGCGGAGGGGGAGGAGGGGACTTCCTCCTGTTCCCAGAATTTCGTTAACAATTCGCGAAGATCTTCGTTGTTTTCCGGACCGGAAGTTGCGACGATATGCGAGGTTCGAACGTCCTGTATCGGACCGAGAACCGTCCATCCGAATTTCGTCCGTTGAGCCATGGGTTCGAACGACCCTCCCTTCACGAGACCGGATTCGATTATTTGACCGTAAACGTCAGCACCGAGAAGAATATCAATTTCTGAAGGAACGAGAAAATTCGGATCCGCGAGTTGCAACCCCTCGAGATGAACCCACCGACGAGTTGGTGTAGGGAAAGAAGGAAGAGATCCAGTAATACGATCGATAGAAAAGGCAGAGAAGTTCATGCAAAAGTCAGAGAAGAGAGATTGTAAAGTAAGAGAAACTTCCCTGTGAATCGGCCCAGAAGAGAATCCGCCAACACCGGTAATAGATAGAGAAGAACGTGATGTTGGCAGTTGAAATCGCTTGACAAGCCGAGAGTTTATTAAAGAAATTTCGGAACCAGGATCAATCAAAGCTTTTACCTGTATCTTTGTTGATTTTCTGACGTGAAGCAACGCCAAACAGGTTGCGAGAAGGACCCCTGGTCGTGAGAAGAGCCTGGCTTGTCGAGATGATCCGTATTTCCTCCCCTGGGCCGCGTTATCCTATTCGTTGCTGGACCGCGGCTGAGATGGTCCGGGTTGCGCCGTGTCTGGTTTTGGAGAACCGGGTCGAGAGGGTCCCTTCTTGCCCGGGTAGAAGGTGAGACGATCGTGAACCGGGGTGAGGTGTGTGGACCGCTCGTAATTCTCCGGTTTTTGCCACGCCGGGTCGCCTTCGTTCCCCGTGTGGATGAGGGTGTGATGCTTGTTAGCGCACCGCTGACACCTCTTCGAAGACTGGCAAACCTTCACGCTGTGTTTCCCGAGGCAGTTGAAACACAGATATAAGTCTATTACGGTATTGCGCCGTTCCCACTCCGGCATGGCCCGAAACGCGGGACACGAGGTTAGGTAGTGGTCGCGGCTGCAGTACGAGCAGGGGTAGGGGGCCGACGTAACCCCGCGAGATGATCCGGAAGACGGTGCCGATGAAACGTTGACCTTCGGCTGACGGAGAGAGGAGGGGGTACTTGCCCCTCGAGACGATCCGCGTGACAGGGTGGATGGCCCTCGAGAAGGTCCGACGCTCCTGACTGGGGCTGCTCCCCCCTTGACTGATTCAAGGGACTCCAGCGCCCTTGCCCGGCCGGCCAGGAACGCACTCAGATCAGAGTAGGAAGGGAACTCCGTTGAAGAGCCGGTCTTGCACTCCCAATCCTCCCGAAGTTTTGCACTGAGGCGTTTCAACAACATGTACACCAGCACTTCGTTCCAATTGTCCGGGTGCACGTCCAAGGCTCGGAGGGAGCTTATCGCCTCGGTGAACGAGTTGAGGAGCCTGTTCAACTCCTTTGCCGAATGTTCAGCCATCGGAGCAGTGCCGAACATTTTTTCGAGCTGAGCCATGGTCAGCGCGCGTCGGTTGTCGTATCTTGATTTCAGCTGCGCCCACGCTAGATCCAGAGACTCCTCCGACACGGGTAAGCTCGCGACGAGCTGGGCCGCTTCCCCGGAGAGGCTGCTCCGCAGGTAATGCATCTTTACCACCTTGGAAAGATCCTCGTTATGCAGCACCATTGAACAGAACAGGTCCTTGAAGGACGTCCACTGCGAGTAGTCCCCGCCGAACTTGGGGAGTGAGATTTCCGGAAGTACACTTCGCGGAGGGCCTCCTGGAGATGGTCCGAACGAGATGCGCCGCCATTTTTCTGCGAGCTCAGCCGGCTCCTCTCTGGGAGAAATCCGTTTTGCTATTGCACCTCGCGCCGACGAGTACATCACCAAGCACTTATTGAACATCTGTTCCTTGGTGTAACGGTGGTCAAGAATGCCACTGTCGCCGTCGAGGCACAACTCCTCGTGGAGCGTCTCGAACTTCGACCAGTAATGGTCGAGCTGGTCCAGTCGCGATTGGAGCTCAGCAGGTTCGAGCTGCTGGAAGGCCGTCGTCTTCGTTTCCTCTAGCAAGATTCGCACAAATTCAAACCGGCTTGTCTGAAGGTGCACCCTTCCTTCGAGCGACGCCATGTCTGTAACACTTCACCGACGCGAACACACGAAGGAGAGAGAGAGAGGGGGCGCGAGAGGAGCCGAACCGCGCGAGCGAGCGAGAGAGCGAGAGAGCGAGAGGAGACGCCTCACGCGAGCGTTCTAGAAAGTTCCGTGTTGCCACGCCTTTCGACCGAGAACTTCCGCACTTTTCACCGCACCTTTTCCACTTCACCACTTCGATATCCGGCTCGAAGGACCAAAAAATGTTACTAGAAGTGCCGATCGAGTGTAATAATCCGTCTGGTGATCGAAGGGGGAAGAGGGAAACGCGATGAAGGCACAAGAAATACGTTGAGGCGACGGTCGTAAATGCACAAGAGTTTATTAATCCTAGGGTCTTAAACACTACGCACAGAAGTCCTTATAGTAAACGCGAACGAGAAACACTACTGCGCTACTACGCGGAAGAGAAGGTCCGTTACTGGTTTCCTCGTGTCCACGTGCGAGAAGACCGGGATATGAAGGCTTCTTACAAACTAGCGATCGCGAGAACACTTAACTCTAACTTAAACTATATTCTATTCTACAAAACCGAGACTGTGCGATAACGCGCGTAAGAGCCGGTGAGAGAAGAGATGATCCGTTTCGCGTCGAGAACCGTTGCGGGAAACACAATGGCCGCCGGCGTTTAGCAAGAGAAGAGAACCGCGTGCTAGAGTCGAGACAATTCACGAGGTAATGGCCGACGCCGTCTAGCCGGTTCGAGCGCGTGGCCGAGCCGGTTGCAAGATGGCGACGCGCAGGCGCGCCGCGTCCGGGTGTGCTCAGAAACGCGGCGATCCGTCGAGCCGCCGAGACGATCCGACAGATGACCCCCTTGTCGTCGGGAGGCCGATTCCCGAACAATAACGTATAATTATAAATCGAAATTTCCAACAGTCAGACTCATAATTAATTGAAGCTAGCAGTAGTTTTTCTTTTGAAAAAGGAGGAAAGGAAGCTCTTGAAAAATGTTAGCGTAGCCGGTGCAAATATATCAAAGCGCAGAGAATTTCCATTCAACGGCGGATAGTCTGCGACACGAATATCGTCGACCATGTCAGACTCTCACAAAAAATCATTTCCTGTCGGCAAATCATCATTCCGATGCGTTCTCAAAAGATTCATGCAACTTGACTAATGACGTATCCATCCATGAATAGATCGATCCTCAAAGCGGGCGCAACTTTAAAACTCGCTTTCCAGCTGTCACAGAGGCAAAGACGACATCCATTATCACCATCGCACAAGCTACAGACCAGTATACTCGAATCGTGTCCAGTCGGTTTTCGAAACCCTTTTCACCCACCTTTCTCGAGCACCGACCTCGAGTGAACTCTCGCGGCTTTGAAAATAAGAGTTCACGGGATCACGTGTGTCGGTTCCTCGTTAGCGTGATCAAAGTAAAGATGAAGCGGCGGAGATGTCTGCCTAGGTGGACGGAATTGAGATATCTATCGCAGTTGATCGTTTAGAAGTTAGTTTGCACATCTCGATTATGTGAACTGTGTTGCTGGTCTACGTGTGGGAATGATTCGCACCAAAATCCAGATAAAAAACAACGCATGGCTAGGATCAGTGAATCTTCTTGACCCTTTCATACTCTACGGATGTGTTGGTGCGACAAAATTCTTGCAATGTGTTATGGTAGAGTAATAGATACCTGACCTTTCTGCAACGTGGTTTCACCACAAGGTGGTTCAGAAAATGCGAAAATTCTTCTATCATGTGTTTTTGATAAAAGACAACAATATTTTTACAAAGCAGTATTTCTACACATTTTGTGGCAGACCATGCTATAATACGCCTGCTTATCTGTCTATCAAATAGCTAATAAAACTTCATGAAGCGGGGATAAATAATCTATGTATAATAACAAATGTTTTTAAAAGCCAAAATGATTGGAAGTGTTCACGAATCTGACTATGGTTCGAGCTCGGGTTTTAAAAGAAACTTAGTAAAATCAGCGACGAAATTAAAACATATAAACAAAGGAGTTTATAGAACCACTTCATCTAAATTCCAACTGAATAACTGTCACTATTAAAGCATAAAACTATTTAAATTTGATAATCTGCACTTTTTTCCAGAATTACATCCCTTCGATATTGAAGATATTGAAAAAAGATTAAAATGAAAACAGAATGTAAAAGTTTCTTGTACCACGTAATGAAAGTTACGTGAACTTGAATTTCATTATGTTGCAACATCTTCTAGTAGGTAAAAAATTTTAAAATATCGAAACCCTCACTACGGGAGCTACCCAAGTGTTACGCTCAATTATATATGAAACTTTGCCACCTTACAGAGTTCGTCCAGCTGAGTATTCCGGTACCCCCTTTCGGACGTAGACAGCCAATAGTTTAGGAGATTAAAGTTAGTTTAGACTTTAAATTCTATATTATAACACGCACTCACTCATACAAATGGTTAGTCCCGTGGTTAACGCTTGTCTGGAAATCTAAAGGTACACGGTTCAAATCCTCCGTTCCATATCTTTTCTTTTTTTACGTACTGTCGCCCTTTTTTATATCCACTTATTGAAGCTATGCTATAGCTTCTGCATCTGTTAAAAATTTACTAATTATATTGCATTTTCTCATCAGGTTTAAATTGATTTCATTCTCCGTTACGCACATCGATCGCTTATATCAGGGGTCTCCAAACAACGGCCCGCCATAGTTTGTTTTGATTACATTGTAAAATTCCGTTGTTTGGAAACCTCTGATATAAGCGATCGATCTGCGTAATGGAGAATGAAATCAATTTAAACACGATAAAAAAATACAATATAATTAGTAAATTATTAACAGATGCAGAAACTATAGTATAGCTTCAATAAGTGGACATAAAAAAGAGCGACAGTACGTAAAAAATGAATAGGTATGGGAACAGAGGATTTGAACCGTGTACCTTTGGATTTCCAGGCAAGCGTTTAACCTCGGGACTAACCATTTGTATGTGTGAGTGTATTATAACATAGAATTGAAAGTCTAACTAACGATAATATCTCCTAAAGTATTGACCGTCTTGGACGAACTCTATAAGATGGCAAAGTTTCATAAATAAATGAGCGTAACACTTGGGTAGCTCCCCTCGTCAGAAATAGTTCACGCAAAGTTAAAGGAAAACCAGAGAACTTCTACCACGATGGAATAATAGCTTCACCAAAGGAATGGAAGGAAGTTAAGAAACAAGAAGGCAATTACGGATTCTCATGTAACTTAAGGGTATATTTAAAATATAAGTAACCTCTCCAGAAACGGCACGAACTTATAGAATGACCTAATATTTTTTGCAACGCCAGACGATGATCCAACAATTACCTCAGAATGTTAATTACATTTTCAGAGATTTTAAGATTGCAATTAAAAATTGGACTTAAATATCAGCAGCGGATATGACATCGTATAATGTGTTAGTTCGTGTTATTGATCACATACCATGCATATCACATAATTAATAGCGATGTATGGTTGTACATATAATACCCGTGTAACCGCAGAAGCGATTTGATTACGTTAATCAATTATTGTTACTGCCTTGTAATCGGTCCATGTAGTGTTTTGTCAAGCTGCGTATGAGCCTCACGAGTTACCGCGCGGTTGTCACTCTTTTCGAAGCTTTATAGTTTGGATTTACCCACATTGATACGCGGTTGCCCGTGACTC
Source organism: Stelis phaeoptera (assembly GCA_943735885.1). NCBI lineage: Eukaryota > Metazoa > Arthropoda > Insecta > Hymenoptera > Megachilidae > Stelis > Stelis phaeoptera. The sequence continues at coordinate 1,680,164 of OX030939.1, read as the reverse complement.
CCGAGTTTTTACGCGGGAAAACACTTGGTTTATAAAAGAAATCGGAAATGATGTTCTCGAAACGTTAGAACTCAAGTGGATTCAAATAATCCCGAACGATGGATTACTCTTGGTTTTATTTTGGTGTGGTATACTCTGAAGTACGAAAGGTTGTGTTCGACGACGTCGCTCCTTCCCTTTTTTTAAATGTCAAAAAAAAGCATGTTGGTTGGCAATCGCACGAAAAATTATTTGTCCAGTCAACATGTTCCTTGAAGGCCAGGACCGGCGTGACCTTTTGCGGGGGCCGGTATACGTATTCAAATCCTATACTTAAATTTCACAATAAGGAATTATTTATTATAAGTACAAAGGATGTTACATATATTTTTTGTAAAATGAATATAACATAATTCTTCTCGCTTTTTTCGCCGCAAAATCTTTGATTTCGCTTTCAAGAGGCAAAAAATTCAATGAAAGTACAAAATCTGTAATTGAGGCATTGGATGGAAGAGGGGCACATAGGCTTATGTGCCCTTTTTCCGTAAATCGTTTAAATCGTTTCGACTTGTATGCTTATTATATTTTAAAGACATGTAACTACATTCTTACAAAAATTTGACTTAAAAGTATTGATACTTACTAAATTATTCAATTATGAAAACTTTGAAGTCGATTATCTCGAAACGGCATTTCGGCGTATGTGCCCTTCTTCCATCCAACGCCTCAATTATATATGACTCGCAAGAAACTATTGATATAGTTTAATTTCTCGTAAAAAATACATTTCTCTGAAAGCGTTTAGATTTTGTATCTGAAATAGTTTCCAGGATATAAGGACTTTATGTAACTTTGATGATTTTTGTCACGCCTTCAAACTGAATCATCGCTACTAAGAAAACGTCTTGCATCTGTTTATGGTATCATCATTCTGTGAAAAGTTAATCAAAATCGGTGTTTTCTAATTGGGTAATTTCCTTAACACCTAATGTCCTCTGCACCAGTCTTTTTTTGCCGATTTGTCACTTCTGGAACTTATAAAACCAACTAGTACGCAAATTGACACAAGAATAATTGAAGGATTTTCTGTTAGGGGTGCTTATAGTATATTTTGGTCAGTTTGGCCATGTTACCATCAGGTCTGATAAAAATACGAATCGGTCGGTAAATGTAACATAGATTGGACCGCGTGAACATTGATTCAAAAGCACGAAAATACATACACACGAAAAGCATGGTTGCCGAAAAGTATCAATAGTTTTGTCGCGCTTTGCCGTTACAGGGAAGCTTGAAATCGGCCACGGTCGACGAAATAATTGAGCATCAAAGTGTTAATTGAATTAGTATTAACTTCAATCCAATATTTGCTCATCTCTATGTATATACATAAATAAAAATGTAAATGTTCGTTTGTTCAAAATCTTAAATCTCCGAAAGTTCTTCACCGATAGCTTTGAAATTTTGACACAACGTTGCATTCGAATACGCGCGTGTTTTTATTGTATATACGTGACAGGTAAAAACATTGTTCTCTTAAATAAGAAACGTGCGCTTTCTCTTTTATTTCTCTTCAATTTAACCAGACTGAGCCACAGCAACGCGTAGCCGGGTACAGCTAGTAAATTAATATTTATAAAAATTAAGGGTATATGTATAAATTTCTGAAATGAGAGGCTTCTGAAATTAGTGAGAGGCGAGGGGACTCATTTTAAATAAGCACCCTGAGTAGTGAGAAAACCACACTTTTGTCATGAGATGTAATCGCCATATTAGATCCGCCATTTTGAATTGAGTGATTTTGACGTCAGATACAAGTATGCAAAGTTTCATTAAAATCGGTGACTTACACTTCCGTAAATCTGCTTGTGAGTTTTTCCACACGAGGGTCGAAGTCCCGTTTTTAATTTTCCCTTCGAAACACCGAGTTTATGACAGGATTAGTTATTGAGGATGAAACGAAAAAATGAACTCTGACTATTTTGTAGAAAAAGTAAAATTAAAATTACCAGCAACACAAAAATGTCTTTCTCAAAAACAGCCTTTATGTCGCGGACCCGTCTTAAACTAACACCGAAACATTCGCGTATTGTGTTCCGTAGAGTCGGTCGGAAGTCGGAACAGTCCATCCATCATACTTTCGTACATGTTAATCGCTTTTTTATCTTGTGATCAGAATTATACATGAGCTGACATTGAAATACACAAAGAAACTAAGGGGAGTTTAAATTAACTATCGAGACACCTTGCTGAAATTCCTGTATTGTAATCACCATTATGGGACGTAGCAATTACTCTCACGAATCGTCCAATTATGGCCATCGATAAGCCATTATTAAAGCGGAACGGAACTAGTAGCGGGAACCAGACAAACCATCACACTGTTGATTTTTCGAGCTTTAAAGAGAATTTCCAAATTCGTACTATTTCATATCTGAAATATCTTTTATCTTACGTCTTTTGATTATTATCAGGAATCTATGTGTATTATACATTCTGTCTCAAAAATAACCGGAATGGATCTACTTTAATAAATGTAGTGGCGCCATCTACTAACGGCCGAATGTTTTATGATTTGTTGTCAATTGTTATTAACCTCTGAAAGTTTCATGACGTTTCGTTCACTAGAAGCCAAGATACACACATTTAAGTGACAGTAGTTGATATACATTCGTCGAAAAATGAATAAAGAGCAACATTCTCATCGATTATCAATCATCACCGATTTTTTGACCAAAAAACAAATTTTTTTACTTCAACATCCCCCATATTCACCCGATTTGGCTCCCTGCGACTATTTCTTATTCCCTAGGTTGCATTTGGCGATGAAAGGAAACCGCTTTGCATCAATTGAAGATACTCAACGAACAACAACGAGCAATATCAGCACCATCCCAATCACGGACATAGAAAGGCACTTGATGCACTTTTTTGAACGTGCAAATCGTATTTCGGCCGAGGGAGAATATTTTGAATAAACAAAATGATTATGTCAAGATTTTCTAACTAGTTCTGTTATTATTAAAGCCATTTTGGTTATTTTTGGGAAAATTGTTTAATTATTTGCTCATAAATCTCTTTATAAAACAGCAAATCATTTAACGCACAGACACCACAGATAGCATGATGTGACATACATGTATACAAATAGGCACTTAAGTCATATTGGATACTGGAGAGTTAATCGAAATTTTTAATTTACATTACCTTCATATGTAACTTTGAAAGTAAAAATGATTTAGAGTAAGATTAAAAATGAGAATTATTTTACTAATCTACTAAGTATTTTTTCTCAATATTATATAAGTATATATAGATATAAAAAGGCATACAGACCATTTATTTGCGTATTTGTTTTCATTCATTTTTCTTCGGATATTATATAAACATTAAACAGATAGTAAAAAATAATGTTAAAATATCATATCACTTTCTATATTTGAATATTTCATGTAAAAAGTACCTGAGAAAGCTATAAGATTAATTTATTATGTAATTCCAATTGTAATGATGAACTTGTAAAGAAGAAACACCAAATTTTTTAACATTACAAATAGTTTTACAAAATATGTAACTTCACAATATTTAGATGTACTTTTCTCGAAACTAACTTCTGTTGCCGAGATCCTACATACAACTAACAACACAATTATCTAGTGTTCAATTTGTATGGTCTCATGTAAAGATGGCTTCCTTAGGTCAGAAGTAAGGAAAAGGAAAGAAGTCCCTCACCATTCTGATTTAGTCGTGCTTCGGGCTCGGTTGGTTCCGAGTTCAATTGCAGCTAAACGGTTTACGAAGTTGTAACCATTGAAAACTGGTCACCAACTATTATTGGTCTAGGTCGCACAGTATAATTACTGTTCCCCATCTTGATCGAATCCTTCCTTCGCAACAGTCTCTTTTAATCTGCGGTCGATTGGAAACGCGTAACTGTCAAACGCAAATCTATCGATTAAATCGGCCATTAACTTTATGAACGATTCGAGAAGAATAGATATGAAATGAAGGTGAACCGAACATCTTACAATCATCTCACTAGTAACGGAAGTTTTAAATACGGTCTGTTTCAGAAGAACGTTTTTACACTATTTTTGTGAAAATTTTTCTTTCCTATAAAATGTTAAATATTAATGTGAAAATTTGTATAAAAATTTTTTATAGTTTTAGTTTTAGTTTTAGTTTTTACATGAAATTGTTTAATTTACTATATATAGTAGGATTATATCATTTTTTGTATCAAAATTCGTTTCCACAATGCATTTTATATCTAGTTGTTATTTTAAGACTTCCTTCGAATGGCTGCTATATTGATCCATATGTGATCGTTTCATAGAGAGCATGTACATATGTATGTATTCCCCTAGTAAAAGATTGAATAATTAGTCCAATCTCTTTCGTAAATTGATCACGGCTCGGCAGCGTTTAAATATGTTCTCAATTAATATCCCAGTGCACGGTACAGATAACGATCTCTATATTTTCCAAGCGCGATCGATTAATATTTTCAGCTGTGACATACTTTCCACTCAAAGCTTCTGCTTTATTATAAATCATATACGTAAGTACTGTCAATGCAATTTTTGTCTAAAGATTCAACAGTCAATTTAACACGTTAGCTGCCACGGTGGTCACCCAAAATTGTTTACAATCGAATAATTAACAAAAGAAATGATGAAATAAACTGTGGTCAGCGTTAATGTTCAGCTAATAATATTAGCTATCGAATCGAAAAGCTAAATTTGATACGTCTGTTTTCACTGTGGCAATCAACGTGTTAATCCTTGAATGACGAACCATGGAGAAAACTGGCAATTGATATTTAATTTTCGACCATGTTTTGCTTTCAACTTTGAAATTTTAAAACATTCATCCGAATATTCTTTCGTACAATATACGAAAATCTTCCGTTAAAAAATTATATTGTTTAACCATCGAAATGTTGTGGTACGCGTTTCTCGAAGTCTGGTACATGTAAGACCCAGCTTCGCCGTTCGAGAGATTATATAGTAATGTTGTTTCATTTTCCATTATTTTCAGGCAAGATCATGATTGGTCATTAACTTTCTGAGAAATGAAATGACCTACAGATTCATTTAATTGACACATTTTATTTTGAAATATTAATCGTAGTAGGTAGTTTCAAGCTTTGATTTGGAAAATTATTCATACTGTTTGTTTCCTCGCATAGTTTACCAACATTTTTATTTCTGGATGTATTTAGTGGCATTGCAGATAATCCTACATATACTTATTGATAAGTTATCCATTAGGTAACCTAACAACAAATTATTGATGATATTTTCTTTCTTCAAGTATAACAAGGAACAAAGAAATAACTCAGAAACAACATCGTCTAATAATGCAGACACAATGTGGTGATTGATAATCTTTGAATTTTACTTCATTATGAGTTTAAGGATAATCAAATATATATCCTAACATCTTAGTTCTCCCTTAAGTAGGATTAAAAAGAGAAAATATATTTTTCATGTTCAAATGTATAATAATACTTTCACGCACAAGGTTGAAAAATCACTAGCATATAAATATCTTACTATGTATATTAGCGATATCAATTGCATGTGAAAGAAAATTTTCAAAGATGGAAGCAATTTTATTTAAAAAAGGGATATACTCCAGTCTACCCTTGTTAAGATGCTCTCAATCAGAGACATGAACAATACAAAGATTAAAAATTAAGATTCGTTTGTTTAATTACTAATTTACACAGATATTTGAATTTCATATTTCAGATTGTCTTGTGTATAAAGATCATTATTGATTAACAATAACTTTTTATATTGATGAACTTATCATTAAGTATATAAAAAGCAATCGCAGCCTGTAACACTTTAGTGATTATATTTCAGAAATATAAGAAATGTGCTTTTTGAGACACATTGACCGGAAGATGAAGTCCAATTTTAAATGGGGCGAAAACGTATTTCGCCCAGCACTATTGTCAGAAGATTATACCTTGCAGACCTGTGCCTGAAGGACGGACAGTCCAAGTTAAGTTAGGGGACGAATATGTATGGTTAACTAGAGTATGCTGGTACCGGGAAATTTCTGGTTAGATAACTCGGTTCAGACTCCCTTAACTATAAATCTAGAAACATTATATTATCATTTTACAATTTTGCTCTTAAATATCTTTACGATGTTGAGTATAAAATTTAATTTAATTATTTGCGTTCTGTCACGCTAAAGCTGCTGAAAGTTGCATTCGGTAGTTCTTATTATATTCACAATATTTTATTATTTTTCATTTTACTTAAGTGAATGGATTCTTCATAATACGAATGACAGACTCCTATGAAAATTCAAGCGCTATTTTAGTGTGTGTAATGTGGCACTTGATCTATGTTAACTGGTATAATAGTTTATCGATATGTAATCACGTCGTTTATTAAACATTTAGTATTTCAATTTCAGTTTTCTATTAGATACTTCATATTTTTAACATAGCATCAACGCTATTTGAAAGTTATGTTTTTTTTTATTTTTTCATTTTAATTTTTGAAGTATGTTGGTTTATGGTTATTGATGATTCCCGTAGCACTTAATATTTTTAGATGGTAATTATTCGAAGCAGAGAACCTCCAGTACGTCAAGTTGCACATCAGTTAGGTAAATTTTATATTTCCTGTTAAGACAGAAATTTTTGAAGAATAATAAAAGCTATGTTTTGTCGTTGTTAAACAATATTCTACCTTAGCGGTATTGCTACTTTCGAACATCAATGTATCTCTTATTACTCCCCCTCTACACATAATTAAATTCCTAGCTTTCGTTCAAGTATTTATACAAGATTTATACGTCTGAGAAAAACGAAACTTGGCCATCGTAACTCGTAAAATAATAATGTAAAAAAATTCGTTTCCACTAAAACATGCTTCCCATTTTAGCACGTGGTTTCTCTATTAAGAATTTTTTGTACGATCAATAACTACAGAATAACGGACTTATAACGTTTTGGGTGGGACACCCTATATTACAAAACTGGGTGTCAGAATTTTGAATACCAATATGATTTGCGTACGAACTCCTTATTTCTATGATGTAATGAACATAAGTGCGCACAATTTCCCTTCTTTCAGGTAATAATTTTTCCACAAAGAATAAGGTTATATCGTTCATTCGAGATAAATGTACCGATTGAAAAGCTATTAATCTTTTATTGAATCCAGAGAGTATAGGAGAACGACGTCAGGCAAAAGCTCGATTCGATTTCGCTAACTTTCCCACGGAACTTTCGCGGAATACGTGAGGTGGAACCGCGTGAAAAATTCTTACGGCCCACTTTTCTGCGGGGAACAAAAGGAAGGATAGGGGCGAACTTTGTACGTACGCACACCTACCTCCATAAAATCTATACCGGTATTCCGGTAGGGCAACTTCCACTTTGTCGGTTCTCTCTGACAGGACAAAGGCCTGTTCAGTATTGGCAGCTAGTGATTTAGATCGTTTACCCCAAAGCTTCGCGTGTTCGACGAAAATTTGTACATCAGATGACGAGCCTGTGATTTGCATACAGAAGGCTGCGATACCTAATCCTTCACGTGATATGCATATCTAATCCTGTAAACAATATTTATGGTGATGTACTAGCGACGGTAATTGCATTTAAATATTTTCTACGCAAACAACACGACCTATGAAGATCGCACTACGAAGATTCAATTTTGATCCGATACTTGTTGATTTTCGTGTGCAAAATGCATGTGCATTTATGCTGGTTTCGTTACTGTAATTAGACATTTTTCATTCGGGTGTACTGGATTGTACACACTGGTATGCAAGAAGAAACATTTCGTCCAAAATTCAAGAAGCAAAATAAATTTCTTCGCATATGTTTATTTAATATGCTTAGTTGAAGCATGTAGGGTAAAACTACGTATAGTAGAATTTCAATAATAATTTGCCATGCCCGGGATTTTACTAATAACGGATTCTCAAATATACCGAATTATTGGATTATCTGTAATGAAGTAAAAACCTGGAAAATAGTTTTAGTAATCAGGTCGACCATGCGTATTACGATAACGTAATTTATTAACATAAAGGAAGCAGAAATGTAAAAAAGAAACATAGTGACAACATTCGTACACTCTTTAAAAGAGAATAATTTTTGCAGATCACCTTTTTTGCAAGCTAGATGGGTTAATTTATTAGATGACTCACACAACAAATTGTGAGAAAGATGCCGTTGTTGAAATTATGGAGGAAATAATTACGGTCATTGTTTACATTTTTATCTGAACCTGAAATGAAAAGTACAAAAATATATTTTGTAGGTCTAAATTAATTCTTTATGAATTTTCATTATATAATCAATGTACACATGCTGATGTTAATTTCTTTCATAAACAATAGTTTTAATCGTTAAATAAATATAATCTGCAAGTTCTATTTGTGTGGTCGAACCTTAAAGTTCGTACCTTTTGATAAATATTACTTTTCATAATCAATAGACGTATACATGTACGAAGAAATGATTAATGTTGAAAATTAAATTTATTTTATGCTAGGTACTTTTTAGATACCAGATACAAGTTTATTCTCTCTACAAAATTACGTTTGTTGTGTTTTTAGAATAAATTTACAAGATTTTTATTGTTTATAGAATACCATGAGATAGTTTAGAATTAGAAGAGAATTTTCATGAAATAAAATTTCTACGAATAATTTCAAAATAAAATCAATTTTCTGTCTCTAGAAATGGTAATATTATTATACTTTCTAGATGACTTTTATAAATTGTTTGTGTAAGATTAAGGAAAGATTTTCTAAAATTAATAAATTGTTCCTTTTTAATATAAACTGCCAGTTTTGGTCAAATATTAGCCCATTGATAGAATCAAATTAGCGGAGTACCATATCAAGACCAAGATTAATCCAAGTTACGGTAATTTTGTCTCTAGCTTTTGATAACTTTTTTGGTGTTTTTCGGAACTCAAACGATTAATTCAATAATAATCAAATAATTTCAGTATATTTATTCTAAAAGGTAGAAAGTAACAAAATGTTGGGCTAAGATTACCACCAGTATTTGCATAGATACAAAATATTTCAGTATCAACAACTACAATATGAATTTGTTTCTTTTTGCTTTTAATTATCTACAATTTCTTAAATTCTTTTCAATTTTGTGAAGCTTATTTGCTCGCAAGGAATATCACTCTCAATATCCTATGACGTAAGTACATACTTACATGTTTAGAGCAGCACGTCCACCAAGGGTAGGTAACATGCCAACTTTGTCTCCATACGAATAGTCAATTTACATAAAATTGTAATAAAATTGTAATAAAATTGTAATAAAATTGTAGTTCATCCCCACTGTAAATTGCAATGTGATAAATATCTTTGTTCCCTACCAATACAGATTATCATCAAAGACAATGGAATCGAGAAACAAAGATCCAGATAGCGACTCGTTTTAATCATTTGGTGTACTAGCAAGTCGAAGCTTGGCATGATGAATACCTGCGAATAAATCGTTACCTACAAAGAACACCTCCTTCCAACTGTGCTCTAAATTCGACGGTGAACACGAGGAATTACTAATTCCTTAGACAAAAGGTAATTTATTGATATTCCATTTTGAGAGGAATAGAGGAGAACGGAAAGAGATAGAAGCATGAAAAGAAAGACAAGACGTTGCCTTTAAATTATTGAAACAGTTATTAATTATTAAATATCTAAATAGCATACTTTTAGTAGACCCGTGGCGTCTATAAACTAATTTGAAAAATAAGTTTTCTGTAATCACAAAAGAATAAATCTAAAGGGTGAGTATTTTAAACGTTAAGGATATTGCTGTATTATAAAATGAACAAGAAAATTGAATGTATTAAACTGTTTCGATAATTGCTACTTATATCGTCAGTATGCCGCAATACATATGTATGTATCTTAACACTTTATTCACTGGAAGCCTATTATTAGACATTTTAATACTACCTACATATTGTTAACTGAAAACCAAATAGTAAACTTTTGATCATTAGTTTTTCGTCTACAACACTGTTGAAATAATGAAGATTAAGTGTGATACAATTAATGATAAATTGAAAATAAGGGTTACTCCCCTTAATTTTTAATTACTATGAAGTTATATAGCAATAGGGCTTACTTTTCCTTTTTTAAAGCGGTAGATGATGTATTAATAATTAATATTTTTTAAGCCCACTTCTTGCATTTGTAATACTGCTTAAATAATTTGATGCACTATAGATTTCCTATATATTATATTTTCCGTGTATCATTAAAAATTAGCGAAAGCTTTTCTTTCAAAGTTTTTTAATTCAAATATCGTACTTTTGTGATTTTGTATTATATTTATATGCATCCACTGTACATATACAGGGGGTCCTATTATTGGTTTAAGAACCGGAAATGGGGGGTAGCTGAAACGATTCTGAACAACAATTTCCTTTGCAAAAATGTTGGATGGAGCTTCGATTTTGAATTATTGGAAAAACACAGACCAATCATAACGGGCGAAAGCACGCACTCACAATCAGTCCCGAGAGTTTGGCCTCGATTGTGTCATTCTAGCGCGGCCGAACAAGCGCGCCGTTGAAACAAGAAGCGTTACGCAGAAGTAATATCGAATATGGAATAAAAAAATTCAGAACGATATGAATTTCATCGTACCTCCAGAATAACGAAAATAACCTAATCACTAGATATCCCGATAGAATGAATAAATCATAGTTGTGTAACATTTTTTGCTGTTTTAAGGGAAGAAAATTTTGAAAATTGTCTATGTTAAATATTAAAAAGTGCGAATAGAATTGAAATTAGACTCACCAATAATTTACTCGTAAAATGACCTGCTTCGATAACGATGAGCTGTGGTCAGTGGGTCATCGCATCGATGTTGGCCCTTGAAGATGTGACTTGTAGTGCTGAATAGCTGATGGAAAGGCCAGGTTAGCGAACTCACGTTACTTCACATGTATTACCTATCCACAGTCACTGTTACTTTTCACTGGGTCATTTAACTCACTGAATTGAGAAACTGTCGTACAGTCTTGTCCACGTTGTGTTGGCACTGTGGGAAGAAGAAAAACATATTATAATACTCAGCGTTGGAGCAAAGCATGTTGCCTGTGTTCCAGATATTGTACGCGTGCGGAAAGATTCGCGTTCCTTGTTCAATAATTCAACCCCCCCCCCCCCCAATTTTCAATCACAAAAAAAAGAAAAAAAAACATAAATAAATAATTTGCAGACAATATAAGAAAAATATTTATGGATTTTCTCTCCATGTTTAAATTAACGTGTAGAAAAACGACTTTGAATTTAAATTAATATGCTTTAGTTTACGTACGATATTTCAATAAAAATTAATAAAATTTATAAGTATTTCTCCATATTTTCTAAAATGGCAGTTAATATGTACTGACATTTTTGGTAGATGAGGATTTTAACATTACAGTAAAATGGAAGCAAGAACTTCCCAGTTCCCAATTCAACTGTTTATTATAAATAGAAACTTAAAATTTTAAGTTGTATCATTGTATATAAATATTTAATATCGTTATTGCGCTGGAAATGGTAATGTTGTTCATTTAGTAGTCATTTTTATGAAATGATCGCGTAAAATATTGAAATATTCCAAATGTATCCAAATACACGTTGTTCATAATACCATTTGTAATTATTGAGTTTTCATCATCTTATGCAGCCGATATCATGCGTAATAGGTCCTTAATTAAGGAGGCCTGAATACTTTTGAGATTCACTGTACTTTAATTGGAAAGTTGCTGTGTCGGAATCTTAACTGTAGCCCTCGTTATTCGACTATAACACGTAAGGGATGTGGATACTAGATTTATCATAGTCGCATTGGCGAGCGTTTTTCTCCTCTTTCAAGGGAGCAATCAACTGAAAACCATGTTTCCTGTGATTCTTCCGTCGTCTATGTGTACAAAGGAAAAAAAAATCAGCGGAAATCGGTGGAATCAAACGCGTCAAATTGCACCGCCATTAAAGGTGTAAAACAGGGAGAGTGTGCAGAATGCCATGTACAACCGTCGTCACCGCCGATGGATGGGATCGTCGCGACACGACGCGATACCACGAAACTCGACATTATGTCGTTCAAGAACCGTTCGTGTCAACACCATTCGAATGTATTTCGATCGTTAGAAATGAGACCTGTCACGCGATGGTACAGAATTCGTTAGAAATACAGTACGCTGACAAATTGGCCGGCTATAATGAACGACGAAATGAAAAGATTTTAACTCTATCGCTGTTTTAATACTGTTTCGTCTAGTTGTAGGAGGATCAAATAGTGTACAGAAGCCGGAAGAAATGCAGGCCAGTTAATTAAAAGTTGAGATATCTAATCTGCTGCATATCTTTCCTTAAGGGTCAATTACTGAGCGAGACAGGCTTGTTATCTAGAATATTATATTTATTAAAGGACGTACAAAGAAACTTAACACATTGCGGACGGGTCACGAGATATCTCGTTTTTAGCGAATTGTACGTTGCGGACGGGTCACGAGATTTCTCGTTTTTTTATGCTTTTTATTCAATCAGCAGCTTAAGCAATCAGTCACAAATATTTATGTTACGTTACCGAAATGTATTGCAGACTATAACTTAACCATGAACGGTGTCGATCTTGCAGATCAATATCTATCATATTACTCAATATTGAGAAAGACAATTAAATGGTCAAAAAAGATAGTATTATATCTTGTCAACTGCGGCATGTTTAATGCATTTAAGATTTATAATTCGTCTAATAATGAAACAATGAAATATAAAGCTTTCCTACTTGCTGTGATGAAATTGTGGACGACGGAATACATTTATAGTCAACGGATACATTTATGGATGTAGAACAAAGTATTTCGAATATAACAAATCACCCACGTGTCGACCCACTATGTAGACTTTCTGGTAATATGAAACAGCATATACTTGAACCAATAATGAGTAAAGGCAAAAAGAAGTTTCCAACCAAACAATGTAAAGTTTGTTCGTGTAATGGAAAAAGGAATGAAACAAGATACTGTTTTCAATTGTGCCAAACAGCATTGCATAAAGGAATATGTTTTACTAAATATCAGACTCTAAAGCAATATTCAAATTTGTGTAATAAATAATAGTTTAAATGTAATAAAGGACACATCAGTGAATTATAAAATTAAAAGACTTATAATAATATAATACACTCTTTGTAAATCTTATGTTACATAAATGCTTCAAATTTTAAAACAGAAGATACAGTTTTATGCTCTCAAATTTGAAAATGACAAAAATTTTTGTGCCTTAAAAATGTATGCAAAGGGAAATTATGTAAAAGATTGTATTTGCAAAAAGTAAACAATATTTTCGATAATTTCATTGATAATCGAATGTGCAGATCATATGCATACAATTAGCAAAATAGAAGGATTTTGTGAAAAGAAAAGAGAAAGTGAAATAAATCGACGGCGAAATTCCTGGCAATAAATATAAAAAAACATACCTAAATTTTACGTAGTAGGTAGCTCAGAAGATAGAGGAAAGTGCGTACATAATAACGCAATTTGTTGCAACGCGATAACTTAATTAGTTACTGAGATATAGGGCTTCAAAGTTTGTATAGCGGCCGGCGCGTACGAGGGTACTTTTGAATGGGCGCGACGCGACCTAGACTTTTTTCTAGGAAATGCGTACTACGCATTACTAGGAATAGTAAAGGGTTAGACGTAAACAATGACCACGTGACCGCTACGCCAGACACTCGCTGTCTGGGTCCAAGCGTGCGACGGCAGCGAATTTCTACAAAAATTACGTTTGTCTTCACACGACGATATCTCAGGAACGGATAAAGATATCGATGTAAATCAAAAAGCGAATTAAAGCGGAAGATTTCTACTTTCTTACGAATCGAACTTTATACCGAAATTCGAAACAGGACTTTGTTGGCAGCTCTTTGAACTTTTAGTAATTTTAATACGCGTTTCTTATGCAGTTTAACGTAGTTTCTGACTTTCAATTGCTTCTAACAATAGAATATTATTATAAATATCTATCACACGCATTATTAACGATTCTTTCGTTTACTCAAAAAAAATTTTTGGAAAAAAATACAACCGACTTCGGAATGCACCAAAAATTAAAAATATGTAAAAGGATTAAAGAAGTTTGACAATTTCCAATGTAGAAAATTGTTAATTTTGCGCCGTTTCCGAAATATAAATTAAAATTATTTCGTCCTTTTCGGTGCATTCCGAAGTCGGTTGGATCTTTTTTTCCAAACATTTTTTTATTTCACATTTTTTAGTGGCGATCAGAGCATTCCTTCCAGAGTAGCATCAAAGAATAGGAATTTTGCAATGGGAATAGTAGTTAGCAACAAAGGGATGGGAAGGGAAGGGTAGTGAAGGGAAGGTCAGGGAATGGCATGGAAGTGAAGGTAATGTTGCAAATGCGATCATCGTGGAATCATCCCCGGCCGCAAAATGTAATACTAGGTTTCATCGATATCAGGCCGAGTAAACGTGCAATACCACGAAAAAAATGAAAAAATCCAAAATGGTTTTTTTACGGGACCAACTGTTGGTCATACTCTGCAAGATGGAAAAGGTTTGGTTCCGATTGGTGCATCCATCTCGGCGTAATCGGCGAACATACATTAAAAAAAAAAAATAAAAAAATTAACATGTCGAATTGAATAACCTCCTCCTTTTCGAAGTCGGTTAAAAAGTCTTGTATAATAAACAGATATATAAATTATATATATATATATTTGAGAGCATTTTGAATGCGAGGAGCCCGTCCGCAATGTGTTAATAACCGAAAAAGAACATAGAATCAATCACTTAAGATGTATCACAAAGTAAAAAAGAAAAAAAATAGCTCTCAACTAGCATCTACTGCATTAACACGTTGGCTGCCACGGGGGTCACCGGTGACCGGCACCCGAAATTTTTTTCAATCAAATAATTACCAACAGAAATGATAAAATAAACCACGGATAGCGTTAACATCACGCTAATAATGCTAGCTATCGAATTGAAAAGTTAAATTTGAAAATTAGTTGATTGTATTGTTAATAATTAGGATTTCAGCGTGTCTGACTATCCACGTCCGTTTTCACTGTGGCAGTCAACGTGTTAATGCCGCTAACCATAAACTAAACTACTAGAAGATAATGAACAAAGCTTTTTATAACATAATTTATCATTTGAAATGTTTATCAATACATTTGGAAATTTTTTAAGCAAGCAATGCATAAATAAGAAAGGTGTTTCTGTGTTATCAGCTCAAAATGAACAAGAGACTTTTTGGCAAAATAGTTTTCTACAAATTAATGGAAATTGTATGTCTTTGAACAGAATGTAGAAAATTATTTAGTGAAAAATAGAAATCTATAAGGGTCAGACTTATGTACAGTGATCAAATTTCTTTTCGTTTCCTTTCTTGTTTTCATACAGAAATAATTCTTGACGAATCAAACCAACCGTCTTTTTTAGTCCTTCAACCGTCTGATTCTACCTGTTGACAAATTTTTGTTTTGTTATTTTTTTGTATTTTTTCTGAAAACAGAAAAGTTGCAGCTACTCAAAATCTTTGTAAGATAATGGAAATCTCTTAACACTCATTATCTCCAGAGATATTATTTCATATTCTTGCAAAAGACAGAAAGAATTTAAAAATAAACAAAGAATCGGAGTTATTACAACAAAACTGAAAGATTAGAAATTATAAAAAAAGTTAAACTTAAAAATTACAATTATGTCTAAACAAAATAGAATAAATAAAGGTTCTGTAATTTTTAAATACGTTTTTGACTATAACTTTAGTTTTTTTTAAATTATTTAAAACAAACTTCTCTACATTTTACTTCAGTGAAATGCATTACTATTAAATAAAAACGAATAAATACAAATAAATTTTTTTCGTTCGTATATTAGGAATTACAAGCGCCAAGTAATATGTAAAGAGAAACTGAATTAAATTTAATTAGCTGAATAAAACGATTTTATCGCTTAAAAATAAGTAGCAGAAGAATTGGTTCTAAAAAGTATGCCTTTCAAATTAAGTTTTATCCAGTTAAATTTATCGACCCCGCAAAATTTGCGGGCCAAGTTTGGTACGTTTAACGTGATTCCGATAGGAAGGCAAAAGGCCAGCAGCAGGAGGGATCATAAGTCAGTTTTCGTTCAATTTCGGTGGCCGCGATTAAGCGTGAAATCTTTTCTATATGCAGTTCCTCATATCTGAGCCAAGTACAGTCGCAGACGCTGTAGATCAGCGGATAAAGCTATAATCCGGAATTTTGACGTACAGATTATGCGAAGATCACGAGGACCAAGAGGCTCCATACAATATCCCCCCAGTTTTTTGGTCAGCCTCCCTATTCAACGGGTGACAGTGTTTGCTCTCTAATAAATTAGATATAAGCTACTTTACTTAGGGTCTTCTTTGTGCCAACCATATTCGTCTCGTCTCGTAAAATTACACTTCATTGTTATTTATACCGTAATTATTCGACGGCGATTTCCCCAAGCTTTGGGTCAATACAAGCGCGTGGCCGTACGCCTGCCATTACATTTTTATTAAACATATAGCTATATCCTTCCTTCACGAAGTTTCACTTTACCAACTTCATTCTTTTTAATCCTTCCAACTACTTTCTGTCAATTCTTCCATTTATGTCTTTTTCCCGAAGTTTTCGCCTTTGGATCTTAAACTTTTTTTCGTTTGCTAACTTTTCATTCAATTCGTTTTGGTGCCTTCAACGACCAATCACATTGTCATGTGCATTCTATCGTTATTCGTGTTATATTCCATAGTTTAGTATATGCTTTGTTGCAGTGCTAATTATTAGTTCTGAGTGAGTAGTTTCTTTATGCGTTTGGTGCAAAATACCTCAAAAGTTACGAGACAGTGTATTTCCATTATTTCATCCAACCTCACTGATATTTCATTAAAAAATTAATATTCCCAAAACGGCATCACTTAAAAAGATGATTCTGGAATCCAAGTCTTCATTAAATTTTAAACTTCAATCGCTTTCTTTGCAGTATAAAGCTAGCTCCAATTATTGTGAAGATATTTTCATGGAAATGTGATAAATTGAACTGAAAAAATTTGCATTTGCTTGAAAAAAAAATATGGTTCCTCAGCTTCTTTTCTATTACATTTTGTCTTGAAGTGTTTCTTATAATGAAAGGATTAACAAAAATTCTTGCTATAACATTTTCAAAAAGCATTCTGCTTAAATAAATTAGACACGCCGATTTTCATGTAATTTGACCCGATTAATACTTTAAGGCAGAGGTGGGGAACTTTTTTACCATCGGAGGCCACATTTAAATTAGGCAGTAATAAAGGAGGCCGCTATAATTTTTTATATTTCACTGTTGGTATTTTTATTTATTTAAGCATACATATATATATAAATATTCATCCAGATCTTTAAATTTTAATAAACAACTACATATTTAAATACCACTTCAAATAAAAATGACATTAGTAGAAGTATTTTTATATAAATTTATTTCATTTCAAAGAAATACAATAGAAAAATAATAATATCAAGTTACAAAAAACTAACATAGCAAAAATATGTATTGTACAATAATTTTAAAATTAATGCAAGAGTAGCTTTTATGAAGGCCGCACAAGAAACTCACGGAGGCCGCACGTTCCCCACCTCTGCTCTAAGGCATCAAAAATGCAAAAAAAAGAAAATACATTTTTCCTTCTATCGTCTAGCATAAGTGAAATATCGTTGTTTTAATTACACCATTATAGATAACAGAGTGATTTCAGGGGATTCTATCGCAGTTACCGATTAACAATGATACTTTTTTGTTTTGCAACCTGTCACGAAGGAAACACATTCTTCCCTTTCGTTCCGTTTAATTGATGCATATGGTCCGGAGGCTAGGGAAACCATAGAAAAAATACTTTCTCGACCAGCAAACATGGCGTCAAGCCAATGACCTGGTGTGTTTATCGAAATAACAAGATCAATTATTCCAGCGACTAAAGTAGGATAGATGCCGCTCCGTTATCGGCTTATCGAGTTCGTGTACTAATTACACGAACGTGTACAACGTTTTACACGCGACAACCTTTTGGCGCCGATAATCGAGACTTCGGAAAATCCTGGATTTTATGCTCTGCGTTCCCCTAAGCTTCTACAGTGCGACGGATTTTTAAATTGCAACTTTGGCTTCGGTGTTTTTTTTTCGGCTTTACATTTTGCTCAGGTTAAATGGAAATAAATAATTAATGCCGCTTTTTGCAACAGGAACATTTTCCTACCATTAATCGGGTTAATGCGGTGATTATGCGCTTTCTTATACCGGCACTTTTCTGCCTTTGCTAATTAAAGGGCATTTCCAACGATTTTCATGCAAACATTCGCTCAATTTGTCATTCGTACATATAGCATGTTTGGTTTATCGAATAATAACTATGTGTATACCATGTTAACTGGCAGAGTGAAAATAGGCGTACATAATCAGACACGCCAAAAGATTAATTACGCATGTACTTAAGTATGTTAAATAGTCTCGTATGGAGACTAAATACTTTTATACATATATTATGATAACGGTTTCGTATGGAAACTCGTGTATCTTAGTGTTCATAATTGATATTTACCTGAGCTTTGATTCGAATCTTTACCCTCAGCGGCTTTATTTAATTCTGCCAACTGCGAAATAACCTTTGTCAGGTTATTAATCTGACTTTCGATTTTTCCGAATCTTTCATCCGTTTTTGCTTTTTCCTATCTCTTTCCCGTGATCGTGAACGGGATCCTTTCTTCTTTTCATCCCCTGACATAATAAATTCTTTACTATTAAATAGTTTTTAGTAATTTTTATTGCACTTAGTACTCGGTACGTGTGAAACTTTATACACAACGAAACAATATGACTATCGGCGGCGCCACGGACGGATATCACAGGCTAGACGCCAAAAATTTCAAAACTTATACTCTGAAAAGTGTGAAATTTTAGCAATGACGAGTATTACTACAAATTATCATCGAGAACGAGACGTACAGTATAATACAGTATAAGACGCGAAGAATTGCTTAATTAACAATTTTCCTACAATATTTCACACTGTGTCAGATAATAGTTTATTAATCACTAATTAAATATGTTTAAAAACTTGAAAG
This sequence comes from Stelis phaeoptera, assembly GCA_943735885.1. Classification (NCBI taxonomy): domain Eukaryota; kingdom Metazoa; phylum Arthropoda; class Insecta; order Hymenoptera; family Megachilidae; genus Stelis; species Stelis phaeoptera. The sequence continues at coordinate 1,661,026 of OX030939.1, read as the reverse complement.
TCAAACTGTAATATTTGATTAACAAAAGAAAACCATGCATCACAGTTATACATTATTCCGAAGGATTTATTGCCGTGTCAAGCCCAAATGTTCAAACCGAAATCGAGTATCGCCTAGCCGGAATTTATTCTAAAAAATATGCAAATCTGGCACGGCCGAAATTCTGGTCCTCGATAAGAATATGTTTTGCCGGTAGACATTTATATGTCTTGGAATCCTGAAGGCTAAAAGGAGCGAGCGAGCACTCGTTGTGCCTTTGGGAATTGAGCTTACCCTCTGGCAGTAGAGTGGACGGGGTTTCTATGGATGGGCGGTCGGCTCGGTTCGAAAGCACATTTTTCTCCAAACCTACACGACAGGGATGAGAAGGTCGAACCTCCTCTACCCTCAACACTTTCACCTAAACCCATATTTCTTCCCTTTTTTTTGGAACGACCACTCACGTCCCTTTAATGATTATTTTTCAATCGATTCGTTAACTTTAACGCCTGCCTGTTATTTTCTCTGTTGTTCTTTTACCTATCTTGAAAAACAATAATCGGCTAGATTTTCGTAGCGTACCGGACGTTCTTCTATATATCCACTTTTATACCACGAATATTTAAACAAATTTTGAAATCTAGATGAGTTCAGCTGATTATGTACAAGAGATTGGAGTTTTATGATACTATTTCGTTGATGTAAAATAACATCATGATCCAATAAAATGACTTAATCTGAAAAAGTTTTCACAAAGAGGCTGTAGTCTTCCTGTCGTCTTTTTCGATATTGTCAGAAAAAGTACTTCTTTTCCTTCGGAAAGAAGGTTTTGAAAAACATTGGGTAGTGTCTGCTCCATGAACCTAGTTAGGAGAACGCTTCGGGGTCCTAGGTTTGTTAAAAATATTTCAGTAAACCAAGTTTTAAAGTGTTCGGAAGTTAATTTGCCTGATTTCGAAGCAGAAACATGAACATTTGGAGCTCTGAATAAATTTTCCTTTACTCTTGGTCCGAATTGTCCGTTTGTTTCCTTCAAAACTATGTAAAGCTGTGAAAGTAATTTGCAGATACAGCAGGTTGTATGGTGTAACTATGAGTGGTTGATGATATGGACTGTACGACAGCTTCAATGTTTTTTGATCCCTTTACAGTTAGCGTTCGAGCAAAACGAAGTTCTAAATTAAATCCACTTTTGTCCGAATTAAATACATTTTCTGCACCATAACTATTAATTTTGGGTTTGACAAGTTCAATAAAATTGTCGATAACTTTATCTCTTTCTTCAGAATTCGCACGTTCTTCGTATGTTACAAATTTTGTTATTTTCCGTGAAACTATTCCATGCGGTTTTTTAAAAAGTATCCACCACTTTCCAGCTGTAAATGTTGGCTAATCAATGTTTTCGTTTGCTTCAAATGCCCATTTTTAACCGACTTCAAAAAGAAGGAGGTTCAGATTTTTTATTTTTAATACATGGATGGACCAATCGGATCGAAACTTGTTGCATCTTGTAGAGTATGACTCCCAGTTGGAATAATTAAAGTAATTATATACTTATAATACATCGTTGAATTCATAATAAGTAGGCGCTTTTATTGATTGGAAAAAACGAAATTTTGTTCTAAAAGGAAGGGAAGGGTGTAATTCAATTTTCCAAAAAGAATGATATTTTCAAAAAAATGTAAACGCAACTTTAAAGAGCTCAAGAAATGGTATAACTTTTATTTCAACCCTTTTTTGATATCTTTTGTTGTTTACCATTTATAAGCACGTACATATAAAGGGCGGCTTGGATAAAAGGGTTGGTATCTCCCTCAAAGTGAATAACGGGCACGAACGAATTACACCTGTCTTCTTAGATAGGTCTAATAGATATTTATGCAAACGGAATGTATCAGACCCCGGTGTTCCCCTTGTGAGTACTTACATTAAAATATCACATTAAACACATATTTAATCGTCACATATTCCAATCAACATTGATCGATAATGTCGTTGACATGTTCACTGCTAATGTTACATGGATCGCCTTATTTAAAACAAATGAATTTCAAATTCTGTTATCTGATCTAAAAATAATATACAATAAACAAGCGATAAACATCTGAAATTATATTATTTTGTTTTATGCCATTTTACTGTAATAAACTTCTTAAAACAGTTCAGTGGTATTGCAAACACTGTTCTCCAATCAGTCGATTTTAAATTCTTGGTAGAATCTTGTAAAATTCTCCTTTGGCCCAAAATGACAAGAAAAAATCACAAGTTGCAACATCAGGGCCTCTAACAGATTTATCTATCGACGAGGAAAGCGCAATTCAAGCCAGCTGCGAACTGCCAATAGTAAAGTGTGCAGGTGGGCCATTATGTATAACAAAAATAGAAAAACGTAACCTTTCATTCCCAGGGGTAGTTACAGTTATAACGTGGTTATCTTATTATGCATTCCCAACCTGAAAATAAGTATTGACTAGATAGGCATCAGGGCATCATCAAACCTTGATATTCGAAGATTATCCAAATCGGCTAGGCACACCCTATTCTGCATATCTAACAACGGACAAAATGTATGTTCTTTCATTCCTCTCTCTATCAAATTCTCTTGTCTATCAAACTTAAGATAAGGTAATTTTATCCATCGTCGTTTAACCTAACAAACTTTCTTCTCGCAAATTTCGACTCTGTGAAAACCTCACCACTTGGAATATTTCAATGATCCCATTAGCTTCGTTGCTGGATGCTATCCCGAAGGGGAAGTGTCCCAGACGCGTGGAGAAGGTGCCATTGCGTCGAAGGCTCGCAGACTACACGAGCGCATATTAGATTTACATGTAGATAGTTCTCAAGCAGCCGGCTACGTGAACGAACGAGGGGAAGTGTGTCGGCCGACGCAATCCAAACACTTTGCACCAGGAGTAGGGGACCCTGGGGCACGAATTGAAAATCACAACCCGAACGCGAGCTAAGATGGAATAAATTAGGGAACGCGTAGACGAATCCGTGAAGATGTCTTTACCTTGACATGATATTCGCTATTGATCCGAAATTTAAATAAACAATTTAGCCTTACGAAGTTAACAATGACACGGCGAAGGCTAAATTCAATGAAAGCAAAGCGTGCGATAGCACATTTTATTAACTTAAGCTGGAAGCATAATAGGAACATTAAATAAAATTGGAACTGGTAATATATTTACAAGTAATACAAGATATAGTGTTATATCTATTATAATACACTAAAATAAATTTCCTAAATTGATCAGAAAGAATAGGAAAAATAATTATGGAAATAATGGTGATTGTCCTTCTTGTTGTATGTACTCGCGGCGGGATGATTCCAGATTTCTGGAAAATACACGGAATATCTAACTTTGACATCATAAATATTTAATCCACGTTTTTATAGATTCAAAGAACAAATGGCGACGGAAAACACATTCAGTGTTGTCACTGCCTTCCTTTGAAAAATTTTTGTTCATTTCCTAATGAAGGATTGTTTTTGTTGCTTCTTTTTACTCTGCGCTAGGTTTGGCTTTGTTTTGCAAATTTGATTTGACATTTGAGCTACCAACTGGTTTTTACATGATATACCGAATAACATTCGTTTCATTATGAATAACTTCCTCAAATTGTCTAATTAATAGAATTTAAGAATTAAGATATTTGAAATTGTATCTGACCTACCGAAGCTCAAAAGTGGAAGGAAAATAAAATCATAACCATGAAAAACAACAAAATGGTTACTACACACATAACGTCATTACAAAATGATCTGAACCGTTGGCATTATGAAATTTTTAATCGTTTTTATATATTTGTAGGAAATAGAGGATGTAGTTCTCGGAAAGGTGTTAGTATTCCCATAGAAGATACCATAGAATTCCCCTACACAGTTTTAAGATTCCTACACAATGAATTTCTCCACTTTTGATCTTCAAATAATTTCATTAAATAGTGCAATTTTTTCGCATTGTTTAAATATATTAAGTTGTCAAAAAATAGTTAGAGGAAGTACTATAATTTCGGTTAGAATGGATAAAACTAAATGGTCGTAATTATGTTGACTTAATAGATGGACACAGAAATTAATTCTCAATGCCAATGGATTTGCAGAATTCCCATTTTGAGAATTCCGAATAATTGTATAAAATTTGGACCCATCTGGGGTTTTGAACTTTGCGGGTTTCGATCGCGTTTTGTTTTTGCTGGTGACATTTCGTAAACATTGCGGCTTTACCTCAAGAATAGCCTGACTCTTTTAAACTTGAGAATCCATGACATATTCAAGCCATAGGTGGTAAAAATTTTAAGCATACCTTGCCATTTCAGTTCTTCCCTTTTCGTCGTTCTATAATAGCGGCTCACCGAATTAAAAATTAACAGCAGTGTAGCCGGACTGACACAAATCGCCCGATGTTCAACAATAGAAGCTGATATGTCAGGACTCAGTAGATCATAAAACGCATAATAAAATTTAAATGGTGGCGAAACGAAGTGGTCATTATTTAAGCGCAACGAACACCAACTCACACTCGCAATGTACACTTCGCTGAATTTGATTTCATATTGTTTGCTGTTTAATTATATTATACACACGGTTGATTCCGGTTTCACACGGTCGTTAATGGTTGCGGGCATTGGCCGTGGTCAATTATATTCCCGGTGATGTAGCTGAAAACGTGACGACTAGCGTCGCGACGCTAGTGTAAAGAGCATTCGTCGAAAATTGACGGGTAGGATGCACCCATTTTATAGATTTTTGTTCGTGTTTATTACTGACATTTGATGTTCCTTTTAACTTTGGAAAATCTGCGTGAATTGTATAAATATAGGGTAAGTGGAAATATTACTGCAGTTACTCCAATTACTGTGGTTATTTTATGGAAACAATGAAATATAATATTTTTCAATACACAATCATTTCGAAATAATTTGTAAAATTATTTTTATGTTTAATATTGAAAATGAGTGAAACATAATTAGTACTTCGTTTATTTTTAGTTATTTTATTACAATTCAAAGTCCATATGTTCACGAAGCATGCCTACTCAGAAAATTATTATATTATATTTGTTACTGATAATAAAATGTTCGTTGGCATTTTATTTTAAGATAATAAAATAGTATTCTGTTTTAACCATCAATTGAAAACTTCATTATCGTGCAATCTTAAATATTATTGTTTACCAACGTAATACTTGAAACACTGTTTTACTGTGTAATTGAGTTTCGGAGGTTTTCAATTGGCTTAAATATCTTACTTACGTGCTTTTCTATTTAAAAATTTGGTTTTTATTTTCGCACAATTTATTTAAACAAAAAAGCTGCAGGTGGGTTCAAATCAAAGTAGGAAAGATTCAGATGAATGAAAGTTTGATTCACTCAATAAACTCATTTATTATAAATGTTTTAAAATACTTACTTCGCATTTTACATTAAAACTTTATAAAACAGTAACAATTTTTTTATGTAAATCCGCAATAAATGGATTTTCCGCAGTGCGTAGTACACAGTAATACATGCAAGCCCATAGTAATACAAGTATATGTACATCATTTCTTTTTTCTAAACTACTTCTTTTCAATAAAATCTGCCTTTTTTACAGGCTTGTAATACTTTTTTATATGTAAGAAACATCAAATACCACTTTAAAAAGAAAACTCGAGATGAACTTGAAATTAGATTTTTGGTGAACTAAACGTTTTTAATTAGGTTTTATGTCAATTTATGTACAGAGCACGTAACATCCATTTCACGTAATTAATGACATTTTAAATAATCTAATAATGCAGAAGTGTACTTACACAATTTGTCGTAATCTAGATATTTTCTAAAGAAAGTAAACATCTCAAATTGTTGGTTTCTACATAATCGAGTGACAGGGAGCTATACTAATAAGTAAACCTACGGAAGTGCCATCCTCCGATGTTTCTGAAAGGATATGTTATAATACATGAAAAACTAAGAGACACGTATTTTTTTTCAGCGGCGGAAAAACATTTTTTGCAGCAAGCTATTGGTCACTTTAGAGGAAAATACTTTCATACCAAAAATCATCGAAATCGCTTCACTGGTCTCAAAGATATCGCAATTTTTCCATTTTACCCCCCTATTTTGGGAGGCCGTTTCACCCCCTACATATGTCTTTCCGCCGGTAAAAAAAATAGGTGTCCCTTAGTTTTTCATGTATTATAACATATCCAAATTTCAGAAAAATCGGAGAGTGACACTTCCGTAGGTTTACTTGTAAGTGATAAATAAGTTTTCGCCAACTTTGATTCAAAATAAAAAAATTGTGCTAAGAAATATTAGAATTTTACTAAAAAATGTTTAATAAAACCGAAGTGGACATTGAATTGATTAAATTTTCAATGCATTTGCCTTCAGAAGTAGTGGGATATTGATTTAAAAATGTTCAAATACAGAGTGAAGGGTATTGAATCTGACTGAAGTGCATCGATTGTTGATGCTTTCATGTCTGTAATTGATCTGGAAGCTGTACAATGAACTATGTCCATCACACAATCATGCAGAAAACAAAATAAAAAGTTAGTGATCGTATGAAAAATTATATATGTATATGATATTTTTCCAATTGAAAGCAGTCAAGTAGTAAAGAGTTCACAAAGCAATTACCAGTTATTACTGGATAATTCATACAAACTTTCACATTTAAATATTAAACCGTTCAAAAGTTACTTTTGAACAAGTTTGTTAAGGACTTCGTGATTATTATGTGTGTGTATGATTTCGTTTAAAAAACAAGCTTAATCTTCACGTGTGCCCTTCGAGTTTATTCAAAGAAAAGACTAATCACATCAAATTATATTTTCTTTGACGCTATTCAATTTCAGAATTTAATTTTAGGTGACTCACCTAGTATAATACAGTCACAGAGTAATGTGTACACTTTGTTACTGTTTATCATTTGAGATTGAAATCATCGTTCGCTTGCCTTAAATGCAATCAATTTAATAAAATACACGAAGACTTTGAAAATGTCTTGATATTATCATACATTTCTTTGGATATCCCAAACTAATCCTCTTATGAAGGAAACTTCCGCGCACACACATTTTTTTATGTCCTCGAAACGACAATCTGCGAATGAGTGGTCCAAAAACAATTAACTAAAATAATCCAGTACATTTCTCCTGGAAATACGGTCCACTTCGATATGCATAAACTGCGCCGTTAACTGTGCTGAAGTATTGACTATAATGTTGGAATTTGGCTTGTATAATTATAAATAGCGAGTGCTTAATCTGCCTGCTTCACAGGATATCGGTACTTATAATTTGTCCCATTAAACCTGCTTTGGACGATCTATCTTGAGTGACATCAGGAGTTAAAAATAAATACAGTATTGGACAAAAAAATTTCAACAATGAAATTCAATATTGGACTTGAAAAATTGTGCCAACGTTTTTGGTTTAAAACTCACACCCACAATAACTATCCATATTACAAGTATTTTTTCCACATTAAATTCATTAACTATATATTTTGAATGTTTCGTAACATTAATGATTCATAAATATTTTTAACAGAAGTTATACAATAACATTAACACGACAGACAGCTGACTAAAAATACGTGAAATTAACAATATTATTAGTAATATAAAAATATTATATTGGGATAAACCAAATTACTATTACTATAGAGTCTGACCGTTTCTTCATTGTACTACTGTGAAGTACTGCGTAGTGAAAAATTGTAATTAAGCTAACACCTAAAATCTTAAACGGTATGTAGAAGATATGATACACATGTTAATGTTTAATAAAATTTCAAATTTTGATTATTTTACAACAATAAAAATTTATTAAGGTTCACTTATATGTATACAACCGTGCCATGTTCACATCGGGAAATAGGGAAAATATTGCAAGTTACCAATTGGGTTCGGAAGATATTCGGGCCATTGACAGAACATGGATGATTTATAAACAATTGCACACATAGAGCTGTGGTATTGATGGCACGGTAATATATAAATGGATCTTTAACTATCCTTCGATGTTGCTTCAACCAACAGTTTCTTTGTTGAAAACAAAGATAGTGTTTTTTTATGTTGAAAACAAAAACGTCGTTTTAATTCAATCTGTGTAAAACATGCGTTCGATTTCATTTTTACGAATTTTATTCATTTTAACAAATACTTTAAGAAAATAAAACTTGATTTCCGTATATTACTTTCGAACCTGTCCTCATATTTTAAAAGAAATTTTTACGGGAAGAGCATGAAAATTTAATTCTTTGCAATTTTAAGATCAAGACTCGTGTAACTCGATGATGCTGCAGATTCGTAGGTCCCAGGTGGCGGTTAAACCTTGGCTTTAATACGATTCCAGCAGCAATTTTATGCTTCGAGCATTTCGAAAAGCCACGAACAAGGCGGGGGAGAACAAAAGTTGGTGGGTAGGAGCAAATGAAAAGAAAAAGATAGAAATCTAGTTGGACAAACCTTTTTGCCCTACGTTTGTCACGAAGCGTTGTAAAGTCCGATAAAACGAGTCCTTTGAAGTTGTCTCTGATCGGAAATCGACAAGATTCGAAACATCATCCCATAATTACGAGTGCCTCGAGGCAGAAAATCGACATTCACTCATGACAGGTACACTCTATCATCGACCGTGTAAAAATATTCCCCGCTTATAGAGGCCAGTAATTTCTGACGCGACATAAATTCCTATGTGACAAGCAATTTATCGAAACGCGAAAGAACGCAGAAGCAAATTGGCAGAAGGGGGATGTACGTGAATAATGCAATTTGTTCATTATCGGTTTATTTAGTTCGCGATAATGTAAATCGGAAAACCTTCCACACACGCGGCACAATCCGTCGAAACGAAATGCTTCTCTGCTGTTTCCCAGCATCGATAACAATTATATACACGGGTCAGCAGGTAAACGTAACAAATCCCGAAAGCGGATGTTCGATGTTGCGTCGTGTCCACGCAAGCCCTCTTTTGCACAGATTACCATTTACGAAAACCGTAACCGCCAATTATCGTCGCGACAATCAAAATGCAAATGAGCATCAGTCGAGTGCTGCACGGGCCAATCGCTCGTGTCCCCCACCATTTTTTAATCCTTCGATTGCGTTTTTATCGTTGTATCCTTTTTAATCTTTTAATACCGCTAATGAATTTTAAACTTTAAAACCACAAATATAATATACCTGATTAAACAACTAAGAGGAAGAAACAAGATAAAGGAATTTAAATTTAAAAATGAAATGATCGCATTTTGAATAATTGCACCTAACCTACGGTTACAGTATGAACATGACTTGAATATTTTTGAAACGGTGAATAACAGGGATGGATTGGCTGTATTTTGTATGATTTATTTGCCATAGCGGCGTCATATGCGTGCTGATCGTTAACAATTGCTGACATACATTTGTTGGCAAAAACCTCGAGACATCTGGTACATTTATTCATTTATCACCTAGCAAAGCAGCATGATATCTTCAAAATAATTATTTCTTCTGCGAATTTGACTAGCAAAGATATTCGGCAAAAGAAAAGAGTATCTTCATCGCCACATTTTGTGAGTTACAAATGGTTTTCGGTCTAATTACCATGTCTACACGAACGGTGTAAAGGTGTTTGCTGAAATACAAAGTAAAGGATTTCCACCATTCAGAACTAACCACGCAGATGGAGACCATCTATTGTAGATGATAACATGGTTTGTGTCAAATTGGAGGAAAGTCCTTGCATAACAACGCGATAGCTTGCAGAAGAACACAACGTAGCACACTCAACGATAGTGGAGCAGATTCATTTGCTTATATTCATCACGAAGCGCTCCAAATAGATGCCGTATGATATCACAGATCAAAACTTGGCAGACTGGATTAGAATTTTATCGTTACTGTCATCTCGTAATCATGCATAGCCTTTCTTGTACAGATTTGTTATCATGAGCATGAAATAAACAATACGAGTATATACCTCAATTAAATAGCTCGGTTGAATAGTTCCTTCTGCCACTACACCACTCTTTCATTAACAGAAGAGAATACTCGATATTTGTGGTACATTAAAGAAACAACAATAATTCTTCCCTTACAAGGGAGACATGAGTCGAATTAATTTTAGAACCTTCATATATTTATAGTGGAACGTTTAAATAATAATTGTTTAAATTTAAAAAGGAATTTTGTCTTGTTTGAATCAGCCATAGTAATTGGTTGAAAAATAACCCAAACTTATCCAAATATCAATTCTCTCTCGTATATAACTTCTAAATATTAAACATAATTTTAGTATTAAAAGATACAAGTTTTACAATCTCTTTTTCGTTTTTTTTTTCCATTCATTTCATTACCGCTTCCTTGTCTATCTTATGTGAAATCACTATATCCGATGTTTCGAACTTTCCTTCCTACCCTCGTTTCCTTTTCTATCATTTGCTGAACGCAGTGAAATGCTCGTGTTGGTGTGTACTATGAAACAAGGCTTGTATTGCAAGTCGCACATGCGGCACCGCAGCTGCCGTTGCCGGCGTACAAGCGCTGTAATTTACCGCCGGTACAATTAGTTTGCGTATATGAACCAGAGACCGTTCGTTGTAAACTATGAATTCGTATCTGCTCGGTACACACGCCAGCATGTACGTAACCCATGGATTGCGATTAAATGCAAATTGTCGAAGGTCCTTCTCTGAAGACCCCGTGGGAGACCTTTAGGAAGCTGCAACGGTGACTGGCGTTCGAACACGTTCATGAAACGAATTGAAATGGTCTCCGTGGAACAACAAAGATGACGCGGAGCAGACTTAGGCAACTGGTGCCCTTTGGCTGATGGGTTTAGGTACTAAAATTGACTGGTGATGGTAGCGGCAGCAATTACAATATTAAGAGCAAGATAACTATTCAATTTCATTCATTCTTTCTTAGCATTAGCTTTGCGTCTAATATTTCAGAAGAATAATCTTAGCTACCCTTTAGGCCCTCACTCAGAGGTATAAATATTAGAGACAAATTTCAATCAATCTTTGTTGAATATTGTCCACTAAATCAGTTTTAATTTAAACCATAGATATTGCTTCGTCATAGCGCAAATTAGTTAACGTAGTTAATTCGAGTGAACTTTTTTCATTTTTTGATAAATACAGTATTGCCGAGTTATTGGTGCAGGATTTTGCCGAATTAACGGTTCGTCGCTATTCCCATCGGTTCTTGGAATTGGTACCGTGGAATGAGACGCTCTGGCGCGGCATTACGTATTTAAAATAAACAAACTTTTCACTCGCACTTAATGGGGGAGAAACGTCTACTTGCCGAGATAACAGTTCAGGTACGGTCTCGTTCTTGGATCGTTACCTCGGCAGTACTGCAATTACCCGGAGCAGCGAATTTCTTTAAAGTATAGTCGACTGGGGATTTGGGAACTTCTGTCCTTTTGGTAATCTTTTTAATTGAATCTAATTCCTGTAACCAGGGGCTGTAAATGACTTATGCGATGACTTTCACCTCGGCAAACAGTGTAGGGTGCCCCACGTAATCAACAAACTGTATCTTGAAAACCATTAAAAATGGAAAAGGAATATCATAAAACAAGATTAAATTGTACTAAATGAAGCAGATTCTAGAATCAACAAAATTTTTAAATAAATTAAAATAAAGTCTAATTTTATAAATAAATACTGGTATCAAGTATTAGTATGATTTTAAAGCTTAGGTTATATTAATAGAGAACTGAATATGAGCAAAATCAGACTCTGGCATTGTGAGTACGTTGATTAGAATTAATCCGAGAAATCAAACGATAATGTAGTTTTGCTCGAAGTAGACTTGTTTCCATTGTTTCTTAATTGGATGATAATTCACCAATTCTTTTGATTAAACGGGGTCTTTAAGCGAACAGTTTTTCACGTTCATTTCGAAATAATTCCGTTAAATGATTCGGACGAAGACTAGGTTGGTAATGGCACTCAGTCGACGGTCCATTGTTTGATGGTGGGTGTCTCATGGGATGAAGTAGTCAGGAATGAAAATGCGGTTACAGAACTACGTGTACAATTCGAAATCAGTGGGGGAAAGTAGAAATAATAAGATAACCAACGTGGTTGGAATAGTCATCGTTTGGGAACAAGCGTAACGCTTTCATCCCTCCGAGGTATCTTTCCAAAGGTATTTTTTGTATGAAATAGAATTATCATTATGACCAAAGGGACGATACTTTAAAATGGGATATCATACAGTGGGTAACAAAAGTAAGTAAACACCTGGCGTTTGCAGCAAAGAAGCATTTGTATCAAAGTCAATATGTAACTTTATAAAACAAATTGCATATCTGCTGAAACTACATGAAATAATCTACATAACTATGCTGATAAAATATTCATTAGTGTTGGATTTCTTCGTAAAAAAAAAGAAAGATTCACGATATGCAACGAATACACGTTCCAAAAGTAAGTAAACACGACCTACATTGCTCGATAACTTTTTAATCCTTCCGATTTTGTAATTTTTTTATAAACAATTCTTACAGATCCTTTTATTCCTAATAAGAATTCGCAAACTGTTTCTTTGCAGTGATTATAGTTTTTAAGAAAACTTGACTTAAAGAAAAATTGTAAATTTTCAACTTTGGAAATGTTTCACAGCCTTATAGTTGCTTTTATGCAGTTCACTTTTATACCAAACTATTCGGTAGCCTCTCCCAAATAAAATGATATAAATTGTGATTACATTGTAATTATTTAAATATGCTTAAATGTCAATGGAAGTGAGGAAGAAACCCAAGACGCGGCGATGTCTGCTGATATTTTTTCATTTATTTCAATGACTAAGAGCCTAGGATAAATTCTAATCAGTTCATGTGAAAGAGTAAAGATTTCAGTTAAAAAAAGTAGCCCACGAAACTGACAAATCGTGTTGTGTTTTGAGTACATGTGTCAAACTTTTTGGTAAAATTATCGCAACAGATTCGGTAAACATTCGCAGAAGACAAACGATCGTCAGCGATGAGTATCACTGTCGTTACGCTGTGAAGTTGTTACATTTTTGTTTATTCTTGACAAATGAATGCAGGAATCATCATTAAACGTGTTACCGTTCTAGTGTTTGAGTGCATTTATAAAATATTAGTAAAATTATACTTAAATTTAAAAGTAAACAAAACAAAAATGTAACAACTTCACAGCGTAACGACAGTGATACTCATCGCTGACGATCGTTTGTCTTCTGCGAATGTTTACCGAATCTGTTGCGATAATTTTACCAAAAAGTTTGACACATGTACTCAAAACACAACACGATTTGTCAGTTTCGTGGGCTACTTTTTTTAACTGAAATCTTTACTCTTTCACATGAACTGATTAGAATTTATCCTAGGCTCTTAGTCATTGAAATAAATGAAAAAATATCAGCAGACATCGCCGCGTCTTGGGTTTCTTCCTCACTTCCATTGACATTTAAGCATATTTAAATAATTACAATGTAATCACAATTTATATCATTTTATTTGGGAGAGGCTACCGAATAGTTTGGTATAAAAGTGAACTGCATAAAAGCAACTATAAGGCTGTGAAACATTTCCAAAGTTGAAAATTTACAATTTTTCTTTAAGTCAAGTTTTCTTAAAAACTATAATCACTGCAAAGAAACAGTTTGCGAATTCTTATTAGGAATAAAAGGATCTGTAAGAATTGTTTATAAAAAAATTACAAAATCGGAAGGATTAAAAAGTTATCGAGCAATGTAGGTCGTGTTTACTTACTTTTGGAACGTGTATTCGTTGCATATCGTGAATCTTTCTTTTTTTTTACGAAGAAATCCAACACTAATGAATATTTTATCAGCATAGTTATGTAGATTATTTCATGTAGTTTCAGCAGATATGCAATTTGTTTTATAAAGTTACATATTGACTTTGATACAAATGCTTCTTTGCTGCAAACGCCAGGTGTTTACTTACTTTTGTTACCCACTGTATATTACGGGTTCGTCCGAAAATTTAATTCAAGTAGCGTATTTTCCGTCTAAGTAATCTTTTTTATAATGTAAGTTAAAGTTAGTAAAATTTGTGACTGAATTTGTCACATTTGTCACATTTGATAAAAGCATGTAATTAATGTTAGTAAAATCATACTTTAAGTTATAAAAGTTATTGAAGTGCTTTTATCAGAGTACTTTAATAATTATTTATAAAAATAATATTAACTTAAATGTATAACTCTTATGATATATCAATTCGAAATTTAAAATTTCATCAAAATGACTACTTCATCGTTTCATAGATATTCCTAATACATAATGAGTTATTATTCTTTTTATAACGAATTTGTAACTTAAAATTATTCATTAGCAAAAGTCTGATGCTCAGTCGATGGCTATTGTACAAATTATACATATGAGACTTTAGAATAACAAAACAAAAATATATACATACACATGTCGAATTGAGTAACCTTCTCCTTTTCGAAGTCGGTTAAAAAATAAGGGTATTTACCGAATAAAAATGATCTAATAGAATAGTAACAGTTACAGTGTACTGTAATTATTATTAAATACAGCAACTGTAATTAATTTTAACTGCTTTTCAAAATTCCTAATTTCTTCCATTTTTAACATATGTATATTTTAAAGTAATTTACTTGGACAATATGCTCTTACCTGGTATGCCTTTTTCTCTAATTGTTCAGTAATAAATAATTAAGCAAATTTTATTCCTGCAATTTCAGATAGTATTTTCTAGTATTTAATACATACGTACAAATAGCCTTACAAATAAATGTACTTTAGATATGAGAAGTTTTAATTGCGATCAATTATTCGAGTAGCTTTATAAATACGTGGGTTAACCTCACATAGCAAGCCGCAGTGCTGTTTACTGACAGGCGCAATTAACCTTATTAATTCCCAAGAAATGAAAAGTACCGTAGAACGTTTGCTTAAATAACAACTCCCAATAACTTCCGATAATTGCTTCATTTCAATGTAAATTCAAACTTGCCCTTCATAAAGTCGTGTGGCAAACATAAAGTGCTATTAAATTTACAGTAATATAATTATGATTTTATTATTAGCGTGTATTTGGTATTTTACCACGTTTAAAATGGAAGGCAAATGTGAGGGGAAAACAGAAGGAAAGAATACAAAGCTCCTAAAAGTTAAAACCAAAAGTAAGACTTATATTACAACCAGTTAAGTTGAATTAGCACTTAGTAATCAAGTTGTCAAATCACAGTGAAATATTAACACTTGCCTTAGCAATCAAATTCAATTATGGTACGCATGACTACTAATCAAATTTCAACCTAATTCAAAGAATGTTTCAATTTAAAGTCAGATTTAATGTCATAACATAATAATGTTGCAATAACTATGAGAAATATTTTCAATAACATTTTCAATTTATTACGATTATCCTTGGAGAAGAATTATACGCAAAATTGTAATTTATGGTTACGAGAAATATTCGTGTTCCCTTAAGGGTAATTCGTTTTGTAATTTCGCTTTTGTTGAAGTGTAAATTGAACATGGGGAGCTATAAACTTCCTAGAACCTTGACAGTTAGTTTATTACCAAGAAACATTATAAACTGGAATCCTTGAATAATCGTGCATATTTCAATGAATTTGATCAAGAATATTTACACTGTTACGCATCGTGAACTAGTGTTAAAAGGATTAACAAAAATAATGACAATAGTAACAGATTAAAGAACTCCATATCGACAAAGGGTAATAAGAAACACCGCACTGATTTGAATTTGAAGGAAAGAAGAAAGGAAGGAACAAAACAAAACCAAACAAAATTTAATACACTAATAAATACTACATAGCAAGGTACAGCTAAATTATGAACGTTTCTAAAAATTCAATAGATCGTATTTTATTTCACTTACTTATTGCTAGTGCCGTTTCTTAACAGGTTTATATAAAATAAAACAGGTACAGTAGATTGTTATGGAGACATTTCTTTCAGCATTGGCCTCTTTTTAACCGAAATCAAAAAGGAAGAGGTTACTCAATTCGATCAGTATTATTTTTCGTTTTTCTTTTTTTAATGTATGTTCACCGATTACTCCGAGATGGACAGACCTATCGAAACGAAACCTTTTGCATCTGGTAGCGTATGTCTCCCGATTGGTCTAGTAAAAAAAACATTTTACATTTTCATCAATTTTATAAAGAGCAGGAGAGTATGATCGTAAGTCTTTATGCTCCTAGATCTGCCATCAGTACATCTAAACTACAACATATATAAATTTCATCGTATTTGATGGAGACCAATTTTACAAGTATAACGTATACGGGGTCCTTTATACCGCTATGGTGTAATAAATAATTTCAGATGTGTGTTGTTTGTTTGATTATTGGATCAATAAACACGAAGAGTTGTTCAGCCCATGTGAGCCACTAGATTGGCACCATTGTACAGTATAGTTTTTTTTTTCTTAGGTTTCCGCGCGTGTCGCGCTGCTTTTACTTTTATCTTACTTCCGTTGCGTTACTTCCATGTGAGTGGATTCGTTTTCTTTGTAATACAGACCTTAATATATATTATGTACTCTTTTCGTTATTTCTAAAATATTTACATATATTACTTTCGTTTGTTCGATTACTATTCATATGGTTATTATGCTTTTTCAAACCGTAACAAATCATTATTTTGAAAATACAGCTTTTCGGAAGATAGTTCAATTTGTTATCAAAATAAAATTCTGTTAAGAAAATTAAAAATATTTTTCTTTTTCCGCCATTCTATCAGAAATTTTAAGTCTTTGGTTAAAAAAAATCTCTTAAAATATATTTAACGAAACCAGCAAAACTACATTTATAGCTGTTTTCTTCTTTATGTTGTAATATGTACTTTAATTTCAAATTACGATTTTTCGTTGAATAGTTGCTAACAATACAACTCTTTAATATATTGTTTAATACACTTTAGAAATGGCTCGACGAAATTTCGTGCTTAGCATTCGAGACTTTTTCGTTCTAAATGAACTGAATGGATGAAAGAGAGAAAAACTGTTCGCCCGGGTTAATTAGCCTGACGAAGGGTGTTACAAGAATGTAACGTTGACAAATACACCTGCAGTTCTCAGTGTGGTTATCGGAAGCGGTAACAGTGTTAGCTCGGTAACTTAGTAATATGGCCACGATACCGTGCCGAGAGTCGAGAAATTAAGAAATTAAGGCCTTAAAAGTATTACCATAGCAGAGGGTGGTTAGTACGCGGTGTTCTGTCGCGGAGAGTGGCACTCCATCTGGGAAAGAGGAAAAAACCTTGGATTAAGACTTAATCCAATCTGAACTTTTTCCTCTCGTTATTCTCAAATTTTCAACCACTGATGAGGTTCATCTCATTGTGCCTATCTTTTGGATTTCTAGTCTTTACATAATCTTTATGGCGTGGTAATGAGGAACGAAAAATTTTATGTTGTTAATGTTCAACTACGTATGAAGATGAATTATTTCGGTAGAATGATTTTCGATCGAAAAGATGTCTGACCCAGACTGTTTATTTCGAGGAATCTTTTGTTGGATATTCACTAACGGACAATAGTACGCTGTAAACTCATTGATTTATTGTTCTATTCTATTGCAACTTCGTATTAAGAATATTGGTGAATTGTTTACCTATTTAAAGCCATCGTATTACGTTGCTTCAATATTATTGACAATCGATGTGAAGTGTTTGTATAAGGTACTATAATGTACACCTGACATACATATACAGGGTGTCCAAGCTAACTCTGGCAGCTCAAATATCTCGCTTGTTTTTCATGGTAGAAAAAAATGTTAGAAGAAAAAGTTATTGTATCCGATGGGGCACATATTCTGATTGGTGAAAAATTTTGCTAAAGGTCATTTTTTTCGAGATTACAAGATCATCGGTGTTTTTTTAAATGGAACCATATATTTTTGTTATCATACGATGATAGCTGAGGGCAAGGCGAATTCATTGACCTATAACACTACGACCTTCAAATGACCTTGAGTTCCATTAAAAAAAACACCGATGACCTTGTAATCTCGAAAAAAATGACCTTGAGCAAAATTTTTCACCAATCAGAATATGTGCCCCATCGGATACAATAACTTTTTCTTCTAATATTTTTTTCTACCATGAAAAACAAGCGAAATATTTGAGATGCCAGAGTTGCCTGGGACACCCTGTATACGTGCGGTCAAGTAGCTAGATTCTTTCGGGTTATCGGCAAAATTCGGGCGTCCTCGGACGAGTTTCCGCGATTGGATCCGATATATTTCAAATTAATTGTATTACATGTGTAATACAGTCGTTGATACTCAGTTTTTTAGGCGCCCGAGTACTTAGCAAGCGTATGCAAAATATTTGTTTACGCGGAGGTTTGCTATAAAATCATTTTTATGCAAGAAATGATGGTTTTACTGAAATTATTTGAAATGGACTTCAGTCAACTGTATATTCATTTTATGTAAAGAACATAGATTAGTTTAATTTTCAGTTTATTGGAATTAAGAGGCACATTTTATTACAAAATTAATTTTTTAATAGTACAGCAATGAATACACGCATATTTACAATGACATATCTTTATTTGAGATTGGAATGTAAGAAACATAATTCTTCTACATTGTGCGGTAATAATTTTGTGTGTATTGCAGTTACTATATTTCCCGACGTAGAAAACAATCGCTCGCTCGTAACCTGCGTTGCAGGAATAGCAAGAAAATATTTTGCCGCTATCGATAATATTGGAAACCGAACATGATTGGACTTCCACCAATTCATAATGTCTGCTTTTCGTGGAACATTTTCTCAGAAATATGTCTGTATCTCTCGATCCTGTCTACCATTAAATGTTTCCATTTTTATCTCTGGATTTCCCAACGATTTATTGAGAAAATCTGCTAATTTAGATTTTATTTCACCTAATGGAGGAACTGTAATATAATGGTAAATTTTTTCATTAGCTAATTATAAATTAATTTTAATAAGTGATCCTCAACGCGTTGGGGAGAAAAAGGTGGATTCATAAACATCCCCATAGAACGAATTAATCAAAGTTACGTAATATTTTTCGATTAGTGAAATGACGAAAATTTTGAAATTACTCAATATCCGGATACAACGAATAAATCGAAGTTGGATGACACTTTTCGTTGTTGAAAAGGAAGAAAATTTTAAAAATTACATACGTCAGTTATTAAAATGTGCGGACAGAATTTAAATTAGACTCACCACTTCACTCGTAACTTGACCTGCAGCGCTGAACAGCTGATAAGACGGCCAGGTCAACGAACTCACGTTACCTTACACCATGTATTCCCTATCCACAGTCACGGCCACTTTTCACTGGGTCATTTAAATCAATGAATCGAGAAACTGTCGCACAGCCTCCTGCGCGTTGTCTTGGCACTACGAAAACATGTTATAATACTCGGCGTTGGAGTAAAGCATGTCGGCGATGTGCGAGATATTGGACGCGTACGGAAAGATTCGCGGTCATTGTTACTGACAAAAGAA
This sequence comes from Stelis phaeoptera, assembly GCA_943735885.1. Classification (NCBI taxonomy): domain Eukaryota; kingdom Metazoa; phylum Arthropoda; class Insecta; order Hymenoptera; family Megachilidae; genus Stelis; species Stelis phaeoptera. The sequence continues at coordinate 1,641,564 of OX030939.1, read as the reverse complement.
CCTTGGAGAATATCGTTGTATCTCATTCTGTACGAATTTGTATTGAAATTTCCCGATTCAGTAATTTAAGTAACCAAGTGAAAAATGACAGTGACCGATGTAATCAAGAGAATTTTGTAAAGTGACTTGAGTTCGCTGACCCTGTCGTCTCATGAGCTGTTCTGTGCTGCAAGTCAAGTTGCGAGTGAACTGCTGAGTCTAATTTCCTTATTCTGGAGGTACGATTCAATTCATATTGTTCTGAATTTTTTTTATTCCTTATTCGATATTATTTGTATCCAACGCTTCCTGTTATACCGACGGGGGTTTTCGGCCGCGCTCGGATGAAGCAATCCGGGCCATAGTCAGGCGGCTGAGCACGCGCTATGACTGGTCCGTGTTTTTCGATAATAATTTAAAAACGATGCCCCATCTAACATTTTTGCATAGGAAAATGTTGTTTGAAATCGTCTCAGCTATCTCCTCCCCCCATTTCCGATTTTTACACCAATAATGGGACACACTGTATATCCGAATCACATACCGGACGACTACTAGTGGAAACACCTCTCTTGCAGCTACCTGGCGGTCGTCGGCCATAACCAAGGGCGCCCGGGGAGACGTACAAACGTCTTCCCTTTCCCTAAACTTCTACCATACACATATTCATCACGTTTAACTTTTATTTTCTTACTTTTACCTTATTTAACTAGCCTCCTTTCTAAATAGTTATACAGGGTGACCCGTAACTAGTGTAAGAGCCGGAAATGGTGGGTAGGTGAGACGATTCTGAACAACTTCTTTTGCAAAAATGTCGGATGTAGCATTATTTTTTAATTATTAATGAAAAACACTGACCAATCACAGCGCGCGTTTCCCTCGGACCTCGGGACGTTCGGGGTAGTATGGGCAAACGCGTTTTTAAAGGAGGAAAGATTTAGTTAAAGTTCTACCGAGCAAGAAATACAAAATTATAAATAGCATCTACGCGACTGTTATCGCTGAGGATGAGATAAATCAGTTATATAAATCGAATTTATTAATTATTCGTATTCATTGTTTGAAAAAAAGAAGGAATAAAATGTGGAAAGGTGCTCTTGGACTTTTCCGGAAATGAATAACGATTTCGCATTGAAAAGCCGACTGTAATGTTATGAAAATTAGGAAATAATTTGAATTCGACTTACCCATTCACCTACAAGTTGGCCCTATTCGTTGACAATGGTCATCGTACGTATCCTGACCAAGGATGGACGAACACCCCATGGCAGAACAGTTGACGGAATGGTCCGGTCACTGAACCCATTTATCCACCACAAAAGTATTTCACTTCACGATCCCTGACACTTGTAACTTTCACATTATAATAAACACGTTATTCGTTCGCGATTATCGTGCGAGTTTAAGAAATACGTAACCGATCCCGAATAACGGCCGACCGTTGACACGTTCGATCGAACAATCGACAGAAAAAAAAAGACGACGAACTACGCAGAACGAATCGGTAGAAGAGCAGTAGCCGGTCGACAAGAGGACGGAATGCTACTGCCCTTCGACCGATTCGTTCTGCGTAGTTCGTCGTCTCGAACGTGTCAACAGTCGGCAGTTTTCGGGATCGGTTACGTATTTCGTAAACACACACAACAACCTGTTAAGGATCAACAATCGGGGAAGGAATAACGCGTTTGTTGTAATGTGAAAGTGACAAGTGTTAGGGATCGTGAAGTGAAATACTTTTGTGGCGGATAAAAGGGTTTAGCGACCGGGCCGTTCCATCAACTGTTCTACCATAGGGTCTTCGTCCTTCCTTGGTCAGGATCAGTACGATGACCATTGTCAATGAACAGGGCCAACTTGTAGGTGAATGGGTAAGTCGAATTCAAATTATTTCCCAATTTTCATAACCCAACAACCGCATCTCTTAAAAATTCATCCGGGATGTTTATTTTAAAAGCCCGTAGTTTCGCCAACTTAGCGAAACAATAATCGTCCAACTTCTGTTCCGGCTTGGCTGTGTACGAGGCAGCCTCCTTTCACAATCTGTTAAAAGGTAGCGGTTTCCTAAATCGTGCAACCAACGCAGCCTTCGATGCCTCCTACGGCTGCTCCTGTCGTTGTTCTTCGTCAAACAATTCACGTGTATGTCCGCGTAGTTGGCATGTGATGTTGCAAATGATGTCGTCATCGCACCAACCACCCCGTCTTGTAATACGGTCGACGTCACAGACCCACAGTTCGATATCGGCCTTGTCTTCCGCCGGATCAAACCTCAGTACTACATGTTTTTGCATGGCTGCCGGTCTGTAACAAACCGGTCTTAACTCCTCCCGGAGCTTTTCCACCGTTTGGAGCCTCCACTGTGTGGCACTTGCTTCCGTCCATGACCTCCGTGATTCAGGAGGCGAATGCGACCGAATTCGGGACGGATCACGCGAACGCCCACGCATCTGTGACGAGGCCCCAGGAAGTTCCAAGAACGCTACGTGACCCCTAACAAACGCTACTGTGACCACATACGAAATTTCAAGAGCGCCTTATCTACTTTCGAAGTAACGATATCGTCATGTAGGCAGTCCATACGCATCGTCCCGAACCTCCCATAATCAATATTATTAAAACCCATGACTCTCGGTAAGAGAGTCAGTCATTTTACACCAGTGCTTGGAATTTTCTCCACGCGACAGCCGATTTTCGAGGGCTACGCCTCCTATCCTCTCCTTACCGCACCGCGCCGTCACTCGGGCCCACAAGCTGACTCCAGCGCAGGACCGTAGCGTGCCACTTTTTATTTTACTGCGCGTTAATTTATCTATTAAAGGACTCGTGGCACGCTACGGTCCTGCGCTGGAGTCAGCTTATGGGCCTGAGTGACGGCGCGGTGCAGTAAGGAGAGGGTAGGAGGCGTAGCCCTCGAAAATCGGCCGTCGCGTGGAGAAAATTCCGAGCACTGTTCTATACGAACCCGCGCTGTACGGTAGCTTTGCCATTTTATAATAAAAAGTCTGTTGTGCTTCTACTATTATACCACGTAACCATTCCACGTGACACATCCGTCCAGACGATTCGTCACGCGGACGTCTTCGCGGCCGACGGCTTTTCCTGTCTCTGTGTTGCGAGTTTTCGTGAGAGTCCCCGGAGCGCCTTCTCGTCCAGCCCCGCCAACCGTGCGATCATTCGCATGAACTACTCCGCGCATCTTTGTACGACCGCTCCTCCGATTCCACGCGTGAACGCGTACGATACAAACTACGCGAATTGTCCCTCGGAGGCGCATATCACGATTCTCGCGAACTGTTCCGCGATTCTCTACACCGCGAGACGGACGAACTGTATTGCGAATGGCGCTCGTATGCTCTGATTTCGGTTATCGTTTGACGCGAAACACCGTGCACAGAAAGCACTACCACAAAAAAAGTTCCACAAATACAATTGCAAAAGTCTGGCACTTTAGTTCTTCGGTAATTGTACTCTGAATCACGTGTCACTAACATTCGTGAAAACGAATTAGAAGGTCAGTGACCCGCGCGTTCAATCCTCGTGTACCTAATTGTAAGACACGTGGCAATCCCACTTCTGATATGTTAGAAAAGAGGAAAATAAGAAATAAATTGGAATTCGAATTCAAGTCTGCGACCGTTTATTTCTAAAGCTTCTTCCAAGCGTCGGAAAAACGACTGAGGCCCCTTTTCTGCTCGGTCCTATCCCTCGCTTCGCAATGTTACCCCGACGCACAAGAGTGGGAGGTGTTGATGGTCGAAGGCCAGGCGTCGTGGTTCCTCATCGACGCCTCGACACCACGTCACTGGTTGTCCTTTGTTTTTATCCTCGACGACTTACAAAATGTTCGTACTTCTCACATTTAACACGTTGGCTGCCACGGGGGTCACCGGTGACCGGCACCCGAAATTTTGTACAATCAAATAATTACCAACAGAAATGATAAAATAAACCACGGATAGCGTTAACATTAAGCTAATAATGCTAGTTATCGAATTGAAAAGTTAAATTTGAAAATTAGTTGATTGTATTGTTAATAATTAGGATTTCAGCGTGTCTGACTACCCACGTCCGTTTTCACTGTGGCAGTCAACGTGTTAAACAAATTTTGTGATGTAACTATAAAAGAATCGGCTTTCTTTTCTCAAAATTTACAGTGGAGGACAAATTAAAAAATGTACTGAAAAAAATTGATATAATTGTTTTTAAATTCATATATTTAGGAAAATCCACAGGACGTTTTTTTTTTGAAAATCAAAATTGAATATTTTTTACAATTATAACATAACATTCGTTTAAATCTAAAAAGTATGAATACTTTTCAACATCCAGATTCACCAAAACACTGGTAGTAGGTATAGTGGGTATTGGAACACAAATTGTTCTTGTTGCAATTATTGTAATAACGAACAAGAAACAAACTGGGAAGACATAAACAAAAAAGGTTTATAACTTATCAATTACATAAGGACTGCTATAATGAAAGAATTTAATTTTAATCAAATTGTTATTTCATGAACAAGAAAGAATAATGAAATACTGATCGGCAATAGATATTTTTTCAAAGTTAAAAGTAAAATTATTTTATGGAACACTGACCGATAAAGAGAAAAGGTCGATGAGAAAAGCTTTCTCTCCTCGGTGCGATTTCTCATATTGCGAAATTCATTATCCCGCAGTTGCGTGTTAGCCGAAAGGAAATCTTTACCCCGGAATACCTCTCCCCCGCCAAGGTCTCTGACCGGCTCATACAATACATCAACGGGGTTCCACGATAACTCACCAAAGTAATTTCTCACTTCTAAAGAGGAAAATCTTTTTATGCGTCACTCCAATTGAAAAGGGATAAATAAAGAATAAAAATTAGTAGACTTATATTTGAAAGTCTATAGAATATACCTTTTGCCGTCTTTGTACATACACCCAACGAAACTTTAAACATTGCAATAAAGAAGGAGAAGCTAATAATGTATCGGAGATACAAAATACACAGACAATGTTTTTATAGCCTACTGCGTGGTGGTGCACCAGCAATCTTGGGTTCGAAATTATAAAATTTTTATACGAAGTCAATTTCTTAGATATATTAAAAACTTCGGTGTTATTGTTAAAGATTGACAATATCTTTGCTTTAGCCTATAAGAAAATTAATTCAGCGACTGTTATAAGTTATAATATGCTGGCCGTTAAATAAGTATAAGTAAAGATGCCAGACTTTAAAGTTTATAACTCAACAACGATGTACAGAAAAAAGTTTTTGGAAAAAAATACAACCGACTTCGAAATGCACTAAAAAGGACGAAATAATTTTAATTTATATTTCGGAGACGGCGCAAAATTAAAAATTGTGTAAATGAAAGATGTTTCTACTGTGAAAATATGTAAAAGGATTAAAGAATTTTGACAATTGTAGAAAATTTTTAATTTTGCGCCGTCTCCGAAATATAAATTAAAATTATTTCGTCCTTTTTAGTGCATTCCGAAGTCGGTTGTATTTTTTTCCCAAAAATTTTTTTTATATTTGTGAAAATAAAGGGAAAAAAAGTGGACTTATACCACTTTAAAAAATAACGGCTCATATACGTATAAATTGTAGTGTGATAAAAACAAGAGAAAGAAAGAAATAACATGTAGCTGGTCATATATATTGTTTTGCGAATAAATATCGCTGTAAGAAATATTTACCGAACGTTATATCTGGTATGACCGTTTCCCGGCGTATGTGCGCAAAGCACATATAATATATTAAAATATGCAAAAGTGTAAGAGGTACACATACTGTATGTTCAAAAAATCATTCATGTTCTTTTTTGTTATTACGTAAATTATGATTACTTTTAAAATAATGTTATAAACAAAGTACTTTTCATAAAATTTATAACCAGCTTTTATATGCTCATAAAAAACCAAACTATGATAGTTTGGAGCTACCCTATTGTAGCTGAAACTTTAGGGGGTCGTTTCACCCCCTAAATATGAAAACCGGCCAATATAAAAAAATAAATATATCTTATTTTTCGATCTTTTAAAATACATTCGAAAATCAAAACAATCGGTGGCGAACACCTGAAAAACATTCCTTGTTAGAATAATCTTAAAAACGTTTAACCAACAAAGAAACAAATAGGACGCTTCGATTTCTCTTCTAAAACCGTGAAACTTTTGTATTCAACAGTTTTCTTAAAAATGTACCACTTTCGAAATATAGTTACATTGAAAGTTTCTAAATGAACACGCTGTATGTAAGGTTAGTCCAGTAATGTGTTCGAATACTTTTTTTCATGAATTCATTTTCGTTTTGAATTTTGTTGTACTCTATAGATAGAATATTCCGACCTAACGCGTTAGACATATAATTGACTGTGCGTGCGTTCGGTTATTCTATTACCGATGTTGTCCTAATTATTGTACCTTTGCTAATCCTTGGCACGAGTACCAAGATTAATCGTACCAAACACGAGATAAGATAATGGTCTTTGAGTTACAATGTGATTGTTATGCATCCAAATACGAGGGAATGTGATATGTTCTAAGCAATCTGTGATAATTTGATGGAGTATGATTTCCTTTCAACATGATAAAAAATTAATTATAAACTATTAGGTACCGGAAAAAGTTCGTGCGGATTTGTGCAATCTTGAAGTCGCTTTATAGCGATAGATTCTTCACATTCGAATTTTTGAGCAAGTTCTGAACATCTTTTTCTTGAATTTGAACTTACGTACTCGATGAATTTTTCGTCTTCGATGACAAATGGACGCCATGAACGCGACTCGTCTTCTAGCAATTCATTTCCTTCTTTGAATCTTTTGAACCATTTCTGTGTGGTTCTTTCACTAACAGAACCTTCCCCACAAACGCTACAAATGCGTCTTGCTGCATTTGCTGCTCCACTGCCAAGTTTAACTTCGTAAAGAATAAAAGCATCAATTTTTTACTCTTTCGTTGTCCATGTTTACTGTTACTGTAACGACGCGACAACGAAACATTTCAGACTCACAGAGCGTACATACCAACTACAAAGATCAAGCTTTAAAATGAAACGAAATTCATACCTTACAGTTGCCAATTACCGCACGAAAAACGGTTTATGGTTACAATTAACGAAAAAACCGCACGAACTTTTTCCGGTACCTGATATAAGAGATTAGTTATGCAGCTTGAGCTAACTGTCGAACGACGAACGACGGAGTCAGTCATAATTTAAATATCGTCAACTATTGTGCCTGCAGTTTGAATGTAACATACCTGACTGATATTCTTAATTCAATTAAAATTTAAGTTTGGTTCTAATTATAATTAGTCAATGATTGCTAAATCCACAGTTTGTATCGTATTTTAGTTTTTCTGGTTTGTCTTAACAGCGCAGCAATAAATTTAACTCTGATTAAATTGCATATTTTATTTAAGACCAGAAACAATGCTACTTATGAAATATCCTAATATAACGATTCACGCCATAAATAACGTCGTCTTCTTACAATCGATAAACGTGGGCGAACGAATCGTTAACAATTACTATTAATCAGCTTATTCCTGAAAAATTGAGTAATTTACATTTGAAAGTCGATTATGGTTTTATACCAAGGAACGGGTTGTAGTGGCAAAATAAACATCCGTATTACAAAGCTGGTTTTAATTTAACGCGGTTATGAAAATATATAAATATTATACACTTTTAATTTTCCAGAAAACAATAACTTTATTTCTCGATATTCATATCTTTGTAGTTATGCAGGGTGTCCCGTAACTGGTAATCGAACCAGCATAGATATGATTTTATGCGGAAAAATAAATTGAAAATGTTCATAAAATATGTTTATGCGTGGCTTTGTTTTCGGGAAAATTGAGTTTGGAAATTCTTTGAAATATTTATAAAAAATTCATTTAAGTTAAAGTAGAATATAGTTTCACTAATTTTTTCGTCAATTTAACGATTAATGGATGTTATGAATTAATAAAGGCTCCTCATTATACTGACATTTACACATATACTTATACATTACTATTTTAGGAATGTTATAAAGTATATTGAACGGTAACATATTTTAACAATGTTAATACTTATATTTATTCATTTATAGCATCTATTACTTGTTGAATTATTGAATTATTGTTTTCTTTGTCGCAAGAAAACTTACGTAAATATTCAATGGATTTTGAAACAGTTTGCTTGAAAATGAAACCACATGCAAGAAAATTTTATTATATATTTTCGACTTATTTTTTCATATAGATTTACCTACCGTCCCGGTTGTACCACCAGTTACAGAGCATCCTGTGTATCTGGACCCTAGAGTCAGTGAGTATTAACTGCATCTTTTGAAAAGAATGATATTTCACCTATTTCAGATACCAAATTATTCATCCTTTCTATAATAATAGCAAGAATTTAGTTTTAAGTCATTTAATTTTAATTCTAATATTGAAAAAATGATATTACCTGCATATATTGTTCCATGGATTTTATACTTTTGATTTGCCCTCCTCCACAGTTTGAAAATACGCTCTAGAAAATACGTTCGCGTTATTAAATGTTATAAATAACATACGCAAATATGATGATATACGTATAAAAGGAATTACTTGCCACTAACGCTATTATAATTTGACTCATTAACTGTAATAGCAGGGCATGACACACCACATCGTCAATATATGTAATTTATTTCTACCACAACCGCGCCGGGTTAACACATTACGGTCCGGGGTATTTGCGGGAAAACTTACGCGTGTAGCCAACATATTTTAAAGTTCTCGTTTTTATCGCTTTACAAAACTGTTTGCAATTTAAAATTTGAAATACTTTCTTCATATGTCGTTATACCAATAATTTTCTTTCTCTTCTTCCGTATTACTTAATTTAAGGCACTTATTTCAATACAGTTTTATAACCAAATACCGGTACAACGTTTGATATTAATTACAAATATATGTTTAACAAATACAATGTTTCGCAACAATTTTTTCTTAGCGTTCCCATCTTGACCCCTTTTCCCTACCTATTCACAAAATCAATACAAGAAACAATACAATATCGCAATAAAGGCATTTTACTTTCTGTCAACTTTAATTAGCTGCATTGAATCTTTCCAGATAATTCAAGCCTTTTGACTGCACAATTCTTTTTCGCCATGAAGATCGTGATTTCGAGCACAATTTTTGATAAATGCAGCCACACCTTGCTCTGTTTAACGAGTGGACAAACGATTACGACAGTCCAGATACTAGCTAGATTTATAAGCAGTCGCGCTGAACTTTGTCGCTAGAAGCCGTTATACGTTTACAACGACCTCTAACGAGCTGTAAGCTTAAAATAATTGCACACGAGCTTGTCGGAAAAATCTACGATTTTTAATTTAGATCTTGTTCTCACCGTAACGCGCGGTCATTATTCTTCACTCTTTGCTGGCTCATCTGTACGGCAACGAGATGCGGAGTAATTTCTTCATTAGAGTTGCTTGATACAATGCTTTGAACGTCTTTTAACGATATTGCTTTTTGTACGATCGATCTTCTTCGGTTCAATTGTGAAAAACGGTGACATCTCGACAGAATTACTTTTCTTACTATAAATTGAACATTAAACACGTTTAACTATTTAACTACGGAAAACGTATTGTAAGCATACGCCCTTACCTGTTAATTAATACGCATGAAAGATATATGCATACGTTATCACATATCTTGTGACACGTTGACTGCTTTGAGAAAGGAAAACAAATTTTGATTAACATAGCTATTGAATTAATAATACAATGAAACTAAATTTTTTTCTTAATACTTCTGGTTACCAATATTTATTTTCATCGCTGCAGTTAAAGTGTTTTTCTGTATAACAGATGCCCAACCCTTCTATTTCGAGTTTTTCTCTTTATATTAAGTAACAACGAAGTTGAAGAACAGGATTTCATAAACTTACGATGTTTTGTGAATGGTGGGTGTATATATGTATATATGTTTCTTAATTTACATAAGAGTTAATTATCAATTTTATGGAAAACGATCTTGTTACCGTTAAATAATTGAAACTATGTCCACTGAAAGAAATCTTATTGAAAATTAAATTAAATTGAACGGTGAGATTTTCAGTGACCTTAATATTGAATTCAAAGTGTTGATACCGAAAACCAAACCTAATTAACCTGGGTAATTAAAAATTGTAAGTAACCTTTACTTTCAGTTTCCCGTTAATTACATAGCGCAACTAACTTACATAATTTAAAATGGTTTTAGGAAGAAATAATAATAATCAAATTTTTATTAATCGGTTTTCAGTTAACAACCAATAATATCAAAAAGTCTATTAACAGGCTTCCGGTAAATAAAGTCTTAATATGAAAAATATATTCCAAGAATATGAAAATAAATAATTGATCACACTTCTAATGTCACACTTTTGTGACTGTTATCCAGTACACAAAATGTTATGGCGTAGTAAAAAAGTTAAACAAAGAAAAAAGGTTATTGCAATCTTATAAAATTTTTATATTAATTTTGGTTCGAATTCTTAACCAGCTTTATCTACTGTCAGTTGAGTATCGCGTCTCGATATGTTAATAAATTCTCGTTAAGTTAATTTATTAGGCTAATTTGAATAAAACAGAGATCGTGTTCAATGGAAACACGTTATGCGTATGCAGGTTGTGTTTCTCATATACTCATTCGTGGGAGTAGACAATTCATAACCAGTTACTCATGCAGAGAGAAGAAATTTTATTACCTAACCGGCTATCTGACAGGTTCTCGTTTTTTCAGAGCCATGTTGCCCATTGATTTTTTTGTCGATGATGCATCAAACGATTCAAGAACATGCAAGCGATTATTTTTCTTTACCCACCGACAGCTATGCAGGTACTCTTATGTGCGTCCCAACATAACTATCAATAACGCTGACAAAGGCAATTCATTTAGAAAGTTTCCTGTGTTAAGACTTACACTGCATGCGCTTACGATCCAACTTATTGTTAGTTGGAAATTATCTTGTATTTCTTTTGCACCAATTGATATTTATTTTGTAAGAGATTTATGTATAATATGATTAATAACATTTAACACGTTAACTATCGTGTAAAAACCAATAATTATACGAATAATTGATATGATACCAATAAGGTAAGATTTCGAATTGAAAGCTCGAATTCAAAAATTAAGCGATCGTATTCTTAACACTTGAACGATCGTATGTTTAACAGGTTGACTGCCACAGTGAAAACGGACGTGTGTAGTCAGACACGTTGAAATCCTAATTATTAACAATACAATCAACTAATTTTCAAATTGAACCATTTCCAATGATCCAAGTTATTTCTTAATGATCTTAACCATTTCCAAGTCATTTCTTTTATTAATTATTTGATGGCAGTCAACGTGTTAATGAATTTATCGGATTTCGTGATTTTAGGTATCTTTTTAGAGCAATAAAGGGATTAGCTGAAAGAATGGTATCTGAGACCTTACAAATTGGAATTAATTAATAATAATAAAATAAGGAATGCAAACGTGAAAATTTGTGTGAAAGTCACAAATCCACGACACCGGCTGCCAATTTCCAATAAATCACGATTCGATCGATCAGTAATGTTTGACATTCCAGGTTTAACTGCTTTAATTGAAGCAGAACCTCGTTTGGCGGTTGAAGAAATAGCAGAAAGAATGAACAGTAGCAGTGGTACTTTAATTTACAATAAAAAACGACACGACTTACGAGATGACCTGATAGATCCTGTACCGTTATAAATCCTTCATTCTTCGTGAATTTCAATCGGTTCACTCTTTGAATTGAAAATCGAATAGCTTTTAGCATTCCGAAAGCATTTCACTTCTCGCCAGTCCTCAACTTCCCACGTACCGTGAATCTAAAGCATTCCTTTCTTCGCTCGCAGAACAGAATGGGGCTGCAGCAGAATGCCACAATTGATGAGAATACGTTCACATATGCCGGTTGGCATTAAAGAAATATAAAGTGAACCCGCGGAACTGTTTAAGGGAAAATTCAGTATGCGATCGAAAATCCATAATGGATAAATACGAGGGGGAACAAAATTCTTTCATAAAGTAGGTTTATGTCGTTGGACGTAGCTCGCTGAACGTTTACTACCTTAATAATATTAAAATGTGTTTACTGTAATAGTTGATCAACTAACTATTAAATTTAATTAATTAAGGTGGACGTCTATTTACCTAGAAGGGTGCTCCTGTCGAAATTTTTAAAGAAAGAATCGGTACACTTTTATTAATTAATATTGAAGTCTTGTAAAGGATAAATCTTACAGACAATTTACATATATCTTTTTATTTTTCGGCTGAAAATGCTAAACAAGTAAAATATCGAATAATAGATATTGTCACAGGCATTTTATTTATTATTTTCGCGCAAGTCTTATTCTCAAGCGAATGCTCACCATAATATGAGAACAATCTTTGAACTTTTCCGAATAAAACGATATAAATTGTTGTTACATTATAAACATTTAAATATGTTTAAATGATAATCAAAGTGAGAAAGGCATCCAAAACACACCAATTTTTACTAATACTTGACTAGTTACGGGACACCCTGTATACTGATCGAATTGAGTAACTTCTTTCTTTTCGAAGTCGGTTAAAAATTAAAAGAATTTGACTTTAAAAATTCGATTTTCTATAAATCTGAGGTAAGAGCTATATCATATATTATGACACTTATTTTCTATACACTTCGCTCATATATACAATTAGCAAAGATTCTAAGGAACCATACAAATAACATTTGATACCTTTAAAATGTTTGGTAACCAAAATCACAAATAAAATGAAATACAAAGAATGAAAGATAAAAAAAAATGTTTGGAAAGGAAATACAACCGACTTCGGAATGACCAAAAAGGACGTAATAATTTTAATTTATATTTCGAAGACGGCGCAAAATTAACAATTTTCTACATTGGAAATTGTCAAAATTCTTTAATCCTTTTACATATTTTCACATCAGCAACATCTTTCATTTACACAATTTTTAATTTTGCCCCGTCTCCGAAATATAAATTAAAATTATTTCGTCCTTTTTGGTGCATTCCAAAATCGGTTGTATTTTTTTTCCAAAAATATTTTTTGAGTAAACGAAAGAATCGTTAATAATGCGTGTGATAGATATTTATAATAATATTCTATTGTTAGATGCAACTGAAAGTCAGAAACTATGTTCAATTGCATAAGAAACGCGTATTAAAATTACTAAAAGTTCAAAGAGCTGCCAACAAAGTCCTGTTTCGAATTTCGGTATAAAGTTAGATTCGTAAGAAAGTAGAAATCTTCCGCTTTAATTCGCTTTTTGATTTACATCGATATCTTTATCCGTTCCTGAGATATCGTCGTGTGAAGACAAACGTAATTTTTGTAGAAATTCGCTGCCGCCTCACGCTTTGACCCAGACAGCGAGTGTCTAGCGTAGCGGTCACGTGGTCATTGTTTACGTTTAACCCTTTACTATTCCTAGTAATGAGTACTACGCATTTCCTAGAAAAAAGTCTAGGTCGCGTCGCGCCCATTCAAAAGTACCCTCGTACGCGCCGGCCGCTATACAAACTTTGAAGCCCTATATCTCAGGAACTAATTAAGATATCGCGTTGCAACAAATTGCGTTATTATGTACGCACTTTCCTCTATCTTCTGAGCTATCTATTGCGTAAAATTCAGGCATGTTTTTTTTTTATATTTATTGCCAGGAATTTCGCCGTCGTCGAATGTTTCGTGTTGACCTGTGGGATCTTTAAAAATTGTGTTAATGAAAGATGTTGCTAATGTGAAAATATGTAAAAGGATTAAAGAATTTTGACAATTTCCAATGTAGAAAATTGTTAATTTTGCGCCGTCTTCGAAATATAAATTAAAATTATTACGTCCTTTTTGGTCATTCCGAAGTCGGTTGTATTTTTTTTCCAAAAATTTTTTTATTTCTCATTTTTAGTGGCGATCGGAGCATTCCTTCCAGAGGGAAGGCAACAAAGGGATGGGAAGGGAAGGGTAGTGAAGGGAAATGCAGGGAAGGGCATGGAAGTAAAGGGTATGTTGCAAATGGGATCATCGTGGAAACATCCCGGGCCGCAAATATTAGGTTTCATCGATATCAGGCCGAGTAAACCTGAACTACCACGTTTTTTGAGATAAAAGCGAAAAAAAATGAAAAAATCCAAAATGGTTTTTTTACGGGACCAACTGGGAGTCATACCCTACAAGATGCGAAAGGTTTGGTTCCGATTGGTCCATCCATCTCGGCGTAATCGGAGAACATACATTATTTAAAAAAAAAAAATTAACATACATGTCGAATCGAGTAACCTCTTCCTTTTCAAAGTCGCTTAATAACTTGAATCGTCATTTTTGAAGAAGATTCGAATCCAATTTTCTTGAAAACACTGCTTCGTTATATAAAAAAAAAAATTGTACCTTAACATTTAAATTTATTATTATTATTATTTTTTTTTTATCTAGAATGATCCCATTTCTGGTTGTACTATCTGCACTAGGACACCCTGTGAAAGTATCTTTAATCGTTTCGTTCAAAGATGCTACCACTACAATCTTAAATCACCTTCAATATCTAGTTCTTGATAGATCTTTCCTTGTAACGACAAAAGGTATCTACCTGCAATTCTGATCGAGACAATATGAACCCAGTAAAAGACATTCTGTTACGTCAATATCGGCGTCTTGACGATGCAGTTCAGCAGATCCGCTTTCTATTCATTAAACGTTCACGACTGCTCATTAAAAGTAGTTAGACGCCGGGAAAGTCCTAGTAACTCGAGTGTTCCATCGTTCTCGTTGCCCCCGATGCGACGTTGTAAACGTATCTGTCCGTAAGAAACCTTCCCGTTCTTTCTCGCGTTTCCCTTGGTGTAGCTTGTAATTCCATTTTATAATTAGCTGCCTCATTACCATAGTTACGATCGAAAGTGATTATCGACCTGCTCCGTGCTCTCTGTCTCCGCTTCATCAAGGCTGTCGCGTAATTTCATGGAAATTCGTCTGACGGAGAGCGCACGAAGAAACTAAAGAACGATTCACGGGTAGTACGAGCGAATGGAGAAGAAGAATAAGAATAAGAGAAAACTTATTCTTAGAATCAAGGATTGGGAGAAAAAGGGTATCGTAAAGAAGAAAGAACTTACAACAATTTGAATGAAATAATTTTCTTTAAATACGTTTCAAATAGTAGTAATTATTATTTGGTGCCAAATACCATAATTGTTTATTTGAAATTGCAGAAGGTGCATGTTAACGTCATGCACGATTCTTTAACCCATTTCGACACTGTAATAAAATTTGTTATAATCAAATGCATATATTTCCAGCAGGAGGATTTTTATCTTCCGCGCTGATCTTTCCTTCCGCCTTCTTCAACTTTACATCCATCAGAGTTAATGTCGACCAAGCTCCTGCTAGGTATTTTACGACGGTCCCATTAACCCTCGGTCTCAAACCACGCACTCTCCGCTTTCAAGTATTTTATGTATCCTGACCCTTTTTCCTGATTTTCTGATCAGATATCCTTGGAAAAAGGCCCCGCGTATCCCATCCTCCGGAAACCTCGATATTTATGTATCCGGGACTGATTCCCGCGTTTTTTCCAGAAAACCCTCATTGCTCTCCCACCTACCCCTTCTACTACTTTCCCGACCAAAAACCCCTTATAAAAGGAGGACCCAAAAGCGTAGGACAGTACAGTACAGGACAGTATAATTAGAACTTTTGTCGAGACTCCGCAAGTCCGTGCGCGTAGTTAATAAGATACAGTATTTGTTTGTGTAATCTTCGAAGTATTAAATAAAGAACGTTTTTATTAAACCAACTCATCTCGTGTGACGTTGACGACGTCCTCGAGTTCGTCATGCCGAAACGGGCAAGAATTTCTCCCATGTTTATCCGGTTTGACGTATGCCTATCTTGCCTTGCTTCCGAAGAACTCGATTCCTAAACAATATGATGCATCACCAAGGTCCTTGACATCGAATTTCTTCGATAGATAGCTCTAAAATTCGATACTTTTCTAGTATATTCTTTGATATCATGAGAATATCTTCAACACAGACGACAATCAACGATACGTCCTTTCCACGATCTATATGGTAAACACACGGATCGGCGTTAGACGGCTTTTCTCCAAATTTTCGCAAAACCTCATCTAATCTAATATACCAGCCCCTCCCGGCTTGGCGCAAACCGTAACGGGCCTCTCTCGTATGCAATTCCGCCCTCCTTCTCAGGTCGCTGTTCGTACCTTCGGATCGGATAAGCGCCTCCAATCCTTCCACCAGCAGCTCAGGTGCTTCCATTAGCACCTACCCTGTTCTCCTCTTCAAGAAAGTCGTTTAGATAGGCCGTCGCGACGTCGAACTGTCGAATCTGCATTCCATATTTGACTGCTATGGTAACACACAGACGTACCGAGCTTAGACGTGCCACTGGCGCAAAAGTCTCATTAAAATAAATCCCAGAACGCTGCGCGAATCCTCGCGCTACCATCCGAGCCTTCCGTCGCTCCGAAGTCCCGTCCAATTTGAATTTATTTCTTAGTACGAAACGACCTCCAATGACGATCCCATCATTCGGGCGGTCGACAAGATCCCAGGTATTATTCTTAATGAGGGATCTCGGTATGCTCGGTAGCATTCATCCGCATCGGCTCCAAATATGGCCTGCTTCAGAGGAACTTCCGCCGAACAGGCCACCTCAAGCTCTTCTTGTCAGTCATTGTAATGTTGCTTTTGGTACTGGCTACGGGGTCTTCCCCTCGAACCAGTTATTATTTTCCTTGGTTTTCCAGGGCCTCGTCTCGGTGTCACACCGGCGTCTTCAGGACGATCTTCGTCTTGATAGTACCCTGCGACTTTATCTTCATCCTCGAGATCCTTCGATGATACGATGCTCCGATGATCTTACATAGGCAGAATCTCGATCTCCACCTTGCGGCGTTCGCTGTTTGGGGCCTGCACATCCTTCCACCGTTGGGCATCCTATTGGGCATGCGTGGTCTGAGATCTTCCAAGAATTTAATGTCTCTCGTTATTTCTACCTACTTTTCTTTTGAATTCTAGACTCTATGTCCCTTGGATCTTTCCGAACATCCGAGAAGGATCCATTCCTTCGTATGTTCATCGAATTTCCCTTTGCCCGGCGTTCTGTACAAAAAGAAAATTATAGCTCCGAATTCTTGCAGGTTACTTGCATCCGGCGCTTTTCCAGTCCATAGTTCGAACGGTGTTCGTCCACCCAAAGTTCTGTTAGGGCAATGGTTACGTATATAGTTAGCCGTCAAAATTGCTTCTGCCCATAAATTGGATGGAAGACTCAATTGAATTAAGAAACACCTTGCCATCTGGAGAAGGGTCCGATTTTTCCTTTCTGCGACTCCATTTTGCTCCGTATTATACGGAATGGCCATTATTCGCATCCCGCTCCGGTTCAAATATTCCTCGGATCTTTTATTCAGGTATTCCATAACGTTGTCCGATTGAAGACATTTTATTTTCTTTTATTTTTGCATTAGAAGCTTCACTTTTATGCTTTAAAAATCACACCTCGCACCTTCGGGATTTATCGTCGGTGAAGGTAATAATGTATTTCGCTCCTCCGGCGGATTGAATCCTCTTTGAACAACCGAGATCTTTGTGGATCAGATCCAACAGCTCGCTCCTCTTCTCCAACTGTTTCGGAAATGGAATCCTGGTCATCTTTCCGCGAAAACAGATGCCGCACTTGAGGTTACCATTACAGCGTCCAAGGTTTAAACAACGAATCGCGCCCGTTCGTTCACCCGTCGTGAGATCCTTGGCATTTAAATGTCCAAGACGACGATACCAGACTTCCAGTGCGTTTGACGAATTCGCCAAATATTCCGCATCACGAGACATCGATACAAATCGCCGATACATTTCGCTATTAATTTTATATTTCCGTCTTTACCGACGATAATCGCACAATTTTTCATAAAAACTACTTTACAGTTGTTGTCCGTGATTTTGGCAACCGATAACAGATTGTTCCGTAGTTCGGGAGCACGAAGAGCGTCTTTTAAAGTTACACGTTCTTCGTTTCCGCGAATATCGGCGGTAAACAACACTTTTCCTCTGGCGACGATGTCGGACGACGCGTTAGTCACCAGATCGAGTTTTCCGGATCTAGTACCACCCAATAAAAAGAAATACGTGTCCCTTATTTTTGCCTGATTAACAAACCTACGAAGTTTCATCAAAATCGGAGGGAGACACTTCCGTGCCTTCCCCTGTGAGTAACAGAAACTTTTTGCGTATATGCTTTTAGTTCTTTTATGGTATTAAAAGGAATTATTATGCAGATAAGGTTGAATCGAAATTGAGACCTATTTTCATTTTAGAGCGGTTTTAAATTTGTCGTTTTGTTGCAACCATGTATTGTTACCACTTGAATCAGTTTATTAATAGAAAGTTATTGCAATACACGTATGCTCCCTGAGATTATGACACTTCATGTGTTTTTCAATCGTAGATTATTTAACAGGTTCGTAATTTCCAACACCGTTTCATTAAATCTATATTTAACGTGATTACCTTTTGAATATTTTATTTTTATTTTTATTTTGAATCAACTGGTGAATATTTTTTTAGTAAAGAAACCCTTTTACAGAACTGCAACTCTTTTTTCGTTTTACTAAGTTCAAGGTGGCAACATTTTATTCTTAAGGTGTTGATCTTACTCCAAGTTCCTCTATTATTGGCAACCGGAAAGCGCAATCGAGCATTTAAAACTTATTCAACCAATATTATTAATACTAATAGTATGATTCAAATGCGGAATTCTAAAGTCTTGTCGGTCATTAAAGAATTAAATTTCATTTTACACTAGGTATATTGTACAACAACTAGATTCATAACCATCCTTTTATGATTGGAGAAAGGTTTGAATAAACCTAATATTGATTGAAATATAACACGAAACATCATAAATAGTACGATTTCAACAACCTTCTCCTACAATTGAAGCCTACTACGTTAAAACTTTCTGTCGCCTTTGTGCTTTCGAAAATGCCCCTCAGTTTGTCGGGTGCACACACACGGAAAGTTAAAGTCTCAAACAGTGCCGTATTCCCCAACACAGTCGATCGTAGGACGCACGAGCTCGACCGAACCGTAAATAAGCGATGATTATCGTTTAATGAGCCAACACTCGAGACTTACCACTCGGCATGTAATATATTAATTACAAACAATTAACCATTCTTAGTACCGGGTCTACATGACTGTACACCCTTCCAAAACACCTTTCACCCTCTGTCTCTCCCCCGGCTGTTACGTGCTTTCTCTCTATTGACATGCTTGGGCATTTTAGTATGGAAAGTCGAGGCGGCAGGAGAACGGAAGGTTGATGAGGACCTGCTAGGAGATGGCGTGAGGTGGTAAGGTAGCACGTAATGGTCGGTTCGCTATTCTCGCGTGCCAAGGGGTAGTTTCCCCCCTTTGTAGCCAGCTGAGTCCTACGGTTTATGTGCGGCTCGGTCTGCTTTCAAGCGAGCTTAGGGCGCGGACGAGTGGGAAACAGCAACGAAACTCATCGTACGGGGCATGTGTCATCTTCAACCGAATCTCCTGCGTACACGTTCTCTGGTTTCGTGTATTTCACCTTGTCCTTTACTCGCAATCGTTTCTCCTTTCCTTCTATTCGCAATTATACAGATAATTACGCGCAGATCCTTTTCCCCTGTAATTGCTCGTTGAACCCTTAGCATGCGCTTGTCGCGGCAATTTCAACGAGGTAGCCGGCTGGTTGGGCGCGCGTGGAAATTTGAATGAAACTTTATTAGAGTGGTCGGTCGCTTAACGCAACCCGCTGCTCACCGTTCGCTTCGTGAGCACATAACGTCGTAATCTCGAGGCGCCAAAACCTAAGCGGCTGACTTTAAACGATAATTATTAACCCTTTGCGGACGATCAACGTACAAATACATTCATAGGCTTTATAATTAAATTTTTAATTTGAATTTTCGGAACAGTCGTAAAATGTTAACCCTTTACTGTTCATGCTGTACCGTCTGACTCTGCCAACAGTCATGAAATTTAAAACGAAAGGTACAACACTATGATTAACAAAAGACACATTACTATAAAGCCAATAAATAATTACGATTTAAAACATCTGATGATTTTTAGCAGGTTAGATCGGAAAAAACGTAAGGAGTTAAAAATTGCTCAAGTTTATTTTATAAACGTGATAGAAATTGTAAGAATTATCTATTAAATCGATTTCATTTCAAAGAGTTCACTCTCAGTCGACATTGGCGACATATCGACATAAATTGATTATCATAGCATCAATATACAGGGTGCTTCACACAAAGTGTTACAGAACTGTTACTCCATAACTATTCTTCATATACAAAATTGTTAATATACAAATTGTTTTGATCAAAATGATTTTTCGGTAATTATTTAGAAGTTTGCCCTCCTCACCGATTTTCGTGGCCTTGAAATATGTTATCAAGGTCATCATTCTGAACAACTTTTCCCAACACATGTTACCGCTGCTCGGCTTTAGTTTCCGAGATATTTGCAAAAATCTTTAGTTAAACTTAGATAACGAGTACACTTCATTTCGGCATAGGCTATCGCTTAATGTCGTTTGTAACGTATTCTCCTTGTTACAACAGTTACGTTTTTGCGTTTGTGTGGGTATTTTATACGTATTCGATAATAATTCGTTTTGCTGACTGGAGGGCTGCGCCCCACAGATCCCCCCCAAAAACTCACTAACTAACACCGATACCCATTTTACCTCCAGGCACACACTTTCCACGCGAAACGATTATAATAAATTACATTATATTAAAAATGGGTATCGGTATTAGTTAGTATAGTTTTTAGGGGGGATCTTAGTCATCAAAACGAATTATTTTTGCGAATATCTCGGAAACTAAGGCCGAGCGGTGGTAACATGTATATGGGAAAAGTTGTTCAGAATGATAACCTTGACAACATATTTCAAGGCCACGAAAATCGGTGAGGAGGGCAAACTTCTAATTACCGATTTTTTTTTATATTATTATTTTACAAGATATGATGGTCAAATTCCGTTTTTTAAATGGAACCACACTATTTTTTTTTTAATTATTTGACAGTACTTTTAAAAACGAATTCATTAACCTTTCATTAAAGGTTAATGTATACATTAACCCATAGCGGTCTCCAACCTGAGAGGCGCGCCTCCCAAGGGAGGCGCGGACTATTGTCAGGGGAGGCGCCAAAATTTTTTAATAAAATATTAATTCTCACTCTCCTCATTGCCGCCAAGATTTGATAAACTTTGTGTCAATAAACAACACCAACCCTCGCATTCAATTTTGATGCGATAGATTTAGTTGGTTTAAATGATTAAAAAAAATTTATTATAAAAATAATTATACATGTACGTATATATACAGTGGTACCTCGGTATACGACCTTAATCCGTTCTTGATGTTTGGACTTATACCGAATAGTACGTATACCAAACCAACCTTTCCCATAAGAATGTTGATAATATATCTACATTAATGGGGTTGTAAAATAATTTAAACACTGTTTAAACAATCAATCAAGACAAATGACGTAAAATTCACACAAAACTTTATGTCGTATACCGAGGTACCACTGTATATATATTTTTTTTTGTAATAAAGTTTTTATTATTTAAAACGTGTCTATATTATTATATCTACTAAAAAAATAAAAGGTAGGGAGGCGCGGAAAAAATTGTTTTTGGGGAGGCGTTGTTGCATAAAGGTTAGAAACCGCTGCATTAACCTATATTGTACCTATAATATACATTATACCATATACATGTATAAATGTATACATTTATACACCCGATTTTCATTAGTTTTCAAGATATAACGCTTACAAAAAAAAAAAATGAGTATGTACTCATTTTTTGAGAAAAATACTCGATTCGAAGTTCGGGTGAGACACCCAGTAGATAAAGTATCAGGAATGAAATAAAAGTAACATTCAGAAAGTGTAGTGATATTTCCGATTGGTGGTACAGTATGAAACAAGAGTATTTGATCTTTTTTGAATTATTATTAGAGGAAAGGGTGATAATATGACCCTCAGTTTTAAAATCTCATAAAATTTGCTGCGTGACTTAAACTGCCTTGATTTTGGATTGAAATACAACTAAACTACTCAAGTTATATGTAATAACATACATATACATAGAAGCAACAGAAAAACAATTTATTTCAATTCAACATATTTATGAAAACAAGTCACTTGAAATATTTTTACAAGGATAAATATAATATGGTTCTTGTAACAAAAATCTTAAAAATTAATTTTGATTTTTAACTTAAATTTTTTACTGAAAAATACCTGCTTAAACATTTATAAACTTTTCATCCTGGGATTAAATGGATTAGAAGATCTCTGTCGATAACTCAAAAGTGACGAACCCTTACAATTAGTAGAAAGGTTGTCGACAACAATGCTTGTCAATGGCCAGCGAATTATTCGAATGCCTGTAGATCCCAACTACAACGAAAGGATTAATTAACGCTGCGCTATCCGAGAGCAGGGATAAATATTTCCTAAGAAACGCGTCAAGTCGCGCCAATACGCTTCCTTCGTTGCGCCTTGTCAACGTTTATTTCGTGCAGCTTCTTTTAAATTCGATCCTAGGACGACTGACTCAATCGTGCAAATTAGACGTTATGTTATTAGTCGCTTTATCTCCCATCCATAACAGCCTTGCACATTGTACTCCTCCAATTTCGCCTCCGTTGGGAAACTGGTCCCCGAAGTCGACAAAACTATATTTGTTTTTATTTCCCTTTTACTTCCTTTCCATTCTCTGGCAAACGCTAACTCGGCAATGTTGCCTTATTGCTGGCTTAACCAGCTTTGAAAGAGGGTTCGTCTTTACGTAGGAAAGAGCACGCCTGCACCGTGTACATAGTGCATGTGCACACGTGGATTCGGGTAAGCGTGCACGTAGAGACGTATGCACGTGCTTTCCCCTCAAGGACGATCAATTCACGAAAGCGCTACGCTCTGCAGTCTTATGGTAGTTTGGTGTTTCTTCCGGAGAAAATCAACCGATCCCCTGACTTCCCCGTCTTTACCGAATTGATCGACCGTGCAGAGGACGAGCAAGGAAACGCAAGGGAATGTAAAGGGAGAAAAAGAAGGTAAAGAATAATAGATCGGAGGTGAACGATCCTAGATTGAGGACGTCGAAATATGGCGCGCCCGGAGATCGATTCGGTTTCTGTGCTAATTATTCAACTGCCAGTCATTTGCAGGAAGGACGACGAGCAATGCTCATCAGTTTCGCTTGTTATATTGCTAATTCGTTCCGTGATCGATGCTGATATCACTCCGGACGTCGCAGAGAGAATTTATCATGCGTTTTGGTAATCAGCCAATTTCTTTTCCATTCCCTTTCTAGAATGAACAGAAACACGATATATATTTTATTAAATTCGTCCAGAAATATGAGTTTTGAATTTCATCGTAGCCTGTACTGATAAAAGTAAATACTTCAATAATTGTGTTTCTTGAGTTGTTAAATGTTATTACTTTAAGGGCACGGTTTTTCATTGAACTTCTGAATCTTGTAATTCTTGGTTTCTTTTTTTATACTTATCATGAGATTATAAAACATGTACAGACAAAATTTACTCAAGAAATAAAATTCGCTTTTAAGGAATATGGAGCTATCTAATGATACAAATTTCTTGATGTTTCACAAATTCTACAGTCTACAAGCAAAATTATTTATATATGTGACGTACACTATCAAAATGTTTCATTGGTTTCCAACAAAGTAAGCAACACAGTAGTAAAAGAAAGGTATTTTTTAACTAAACTACAACCATTTAGAGGCAACTGCATTTTTCTGCTTTTACATGCGTTGTGTACGATACAAGTTACAAAAATGTAAGGTATTTACTTACTAAAGTAAAAATAATGCAATGGAATTCCAAATACATAATACCAGTCAAAGTGGTCTAGAACCGAAGACACTTTTTCTCGTAGAATGTTTATACATATCTTAACATTTGTTGAAACAGCCCCAAATTAGTTTTGAAACCTTGACAACGAAAATTATGATCATAAAAATATCTTTCTATTCCTATCCTAGGAATATAATGTATATTTCTTGTTCAAATGTTAAATTAAATAGCATAGAAGTTGCAGAAAGGTTTGGTGCGTTGGTTTATTTAAAAACAAAATGTCCAAAGGGTAATTTTATCTTCTGCATTCCGTAAAGGGATCTTCCCTTAAGAAAGTAGGTAAGTATTAAACAATGTGAACGAAAAAAACAAAACGTAACGAAAGTAAGAGAGGATGGCAACTTCACACGATTGTCGAAAGCGATTGTAGGTGGACGGTAAACGTGGGACATAGTATCGGCGCGATAGAGGAAGCTGATTCCAGCGGGGTTTGTATTGGTATCGAGGGCCAATAAATTTCGACAAATTGTATTACCCACGTTATATACTGTCGCGCATGAAGTCAAACGGCCCGTATTCTCCACCCTCCAGCCACGAGGATTTCCTTTCCCATACCTACGTAAACCTCACGACAGTTTCATTAGTTATTGCGACTGAAATACACTACACGCATGTGCTGGATAGACAATCAGCAAGTTGCACATTGACCCTTTTCATCTTTTTTCATTTATTTTCTTTCATACCTGTCTTCCTCGTTATTTCTTTCTACGTTTGGCATCTTTTTAACCGACTTCGGAAAGGAGGAGGTTACTCAATTCGTTCAGAATATATTTTATTTTGTATGTATGTTCCCCGATTACGCAAAGATGGATGGACCAATCGAAACGAAACCTTTTGCATATTGTAGGGCATGACTACCAATTGGTCCCTTAAAAAATACATTTTGCATTTTACCGTTGCTTACTCCTTTTTTATTATTGCAAAAAAGAGTTCTGTTTCATTCATGTCATGTATGTATGGTCACCGATTACTTCAAGATGGATTGACGAATTGGAACGAAACGTTTTGCTTCTTGTAGAGCAGGGCCGGCGCAAGGCAGGTTCAGCGCGTTCCCCGGAACCCGGCCCCGCGTTTTGAGAGGC
Source organism: Stelis phaeoptera (assembly GCA_943735885.1). Taxonomy (NCBI): domain Eukaryota; kingdom Metazoa; phylum Arthropoda; class Insecta; order Hymenoptera; family Megachilidae; genus Stelis; species Stelis phaeoptera. The sequence goes on along the minus strand of OX030939.1, from coordinate 1,616,502 downwards.
CCCGCGGTCTACAAAAATTACCCAATTAAAAAACACCGATTTTGATTAACTTTTTACAGAATGATGATACCATTAACAGATGTAAGACATTTTTTTAATAGTGATGATTCAGTTTAAAAGAGTGACAAAAATCATCAAAGGTCAGTGGAACTCCGTAAAGTCCTCATATCCTGGAAACTACTTTAGATAAAAAAACATTCAGGCGCTTTTAGAGAAATGTACTTTTTAGAGAAATTAAACTAGGTACATCAATAGTTTTCTGCAAAAGTCATACATGATTACAGATTTTGTACTTTCATTGAATTTTTTGCCCCTTGAAAGCGAATGATGGATGCGAAAAAATATTACTTGGATTTGTTTAAAAAACTGCTTAAAAAATTAGAGATAAGACTCCCCAATTTTTGGGAGTCTGTCGACGAGTTACAGCTCCTATGAACTTGCATAGGAACTGGGCATAGCAACGCCTGATATTTATTAGTGGTTGTGTGTCAGTTGCCGTCTTGCGGTTCATATGTTTTAAACAAAAACGCATCAGGTTATTGCATTGCTACGGTCTTCGATGCTGAGCGTTAGTCAATTTCTCGATGCGTGGCAAGGACTGTGATCGTTACGTTTCGGTAAATTTAAGACAACGAATATTTTTCAAAGTTATATTGTGGTATAAACCGTGACATATACATTTTCAAAACGTTTGATTTCTGGTAAGTATATATATATATTTTTTTTTTTTTTCAATTATTTCCCCTCTTATGTTAAAGTCAACCCTAACTGAAATCTGGTCGCAGAAAAAATGTATGGCAGTCATACAAATGAAATCCAATACATATAACTAGTTCAGAATTTGAATTCGTTATTATTAAATTAATTTCGCCCCAGATGTTAAAATTTCGATAAAGTGTGCAAGAACAGAGAAATGTTTCAACTATATACAAACTAGTGAAATATGTAGTTTATCCTATCTTGCAGTAAATGTTTTTTGGCATGCGATTTTATGCATTTTTGTAACAGACAAAATTTTGTACACAGAAATATGTTTTTTTTAAGAACCGCTATGGCTAGCAGGGATAGAGACCGTGGGCGGAAATACTTAAGTGGGGCTGAAAAACTGAAACGGAAAAAGCAGCAAGACGATCATATTAAACAGCAAACAAACAACATTTTGAAGTATGTAATTGAAACTACTAATCATTCAAGACAGCCAAACGAAGGTGAAGAACATACGGCAAAGAATCAGATCCCTTTGGAAGAGGAAAACCAAAAGTTGAATACACCCGTGAAGGAAAATGAAGAAGACACCAACGAAACTGAATTGGACGCAGATGAAAACAATAGAAAAACGAGCGATTGTGAAGCTCACCAAGAAAAAGATATTGAGAATATGGAAATTGAAGCACAAAAAGAAGAAAACAGAAATTTCGACATTGAAGATCCTAGCACGTGGCCAATTGACAGAACACAACAAACAGTAAATTTAATAGTTCAGCATGGTCCTGTACAAATCACTCAATTTAACTTCCCTAAAAACGAAAATAACAGGAGTTTTTCCGCAACATATTTTACAAGAATATTGACGAATGGACAAAGGACAATACGAAGATGGCTAATTTATTCTAAATCTAAAGATAAGGTTTACTGTTTCGCTTGTAAATTATTTTCCACTACTGATATTTCATTGAGGACAGACGGATTTTGCGATTGGTCTCATTTAACACAGCGAATCAAAACGCACGAACGATCTGCGGTACATTTACGAGCTATAAGCAAATGGCTTCAGATTGAACAAAATTTTCGCACTGGGAATTTACTTGATAAAGAATGCGAAAAATTTTTAAGACTTGAAACGGCACGATACGAACAAGTTTTCCAAAGAATAACTGCTGTTATTTTATATTTGGCGCAACATAATTTAGCTTTCCGAGGAAGTTCTGATACTTTGTACACACCGCGCAATGGTAATTTTTTAGGTTTAATACAATTAATTGCAAAATTTGATTCTGTTCTAAATGATCATTTAAACAGAACAGCCATAAAAGGGCATCATTATTTATCGCATTCAATTCAAAACGAATTAATAAGTGCAATGGCAAACAAAGTACAAAAAGTAATTATCGATGCAATAAGGAGAGCAAAATATTATTCCATTTTATTGGATTGTACACCAGATGTGAGCCATCAAGAGCAATTATCGGTTGTTCTTCGTTATGTCAACATAACAGACGAGGAGGTTGAAATCAAGGAACATTTTATCAAATTTGAAATAGTTCACGATACAACAGGAAAAGGACTATCTGAAACTATCATGTTCATTCTGGATCAGTTAGGAATAAAAATATCCGACTGTCGCGGACAAGGATATGATAACGGTGCCAATATGAGGGGAATATATCAAGGAGTACAAGCAAATATATTACGTGTAAATCCTAAAGCGTTTTACGTACCATGCGGTAGTCACAACTTGAATTTGTTATTGGGAGATATAGCTAAGTCATCAACCCAAGCACTACATTTTTTTGGTGTTTTACAAAAGATTTACACGATATTTGCAGCATCGACATCGCGTTGGGATGTTCTAAAAAAACACGTTGAAAAGATTACACCTAAACCATTATCTGAAACTAGGTGGGAATGCCGTTTTGATAGTGTAAAGGCTGTTCGATTTCAAGTTCGCCAATTTCGAAACGCCTTGATCGAAATTGGCAACGGCGCATCTGACAATAAATTGAAAATTGAGATTTTGTCTATATTGCGCAAGATAAATGAATTTGAATTTATTATTAGTCTTATCATTTGGTACGAAATATTATCAAAAATTAACATCATCAGCAAAGTATTGCAAAATCAAAATATGCAAATCGATTTGGCCACGAAGCATCTGAAAGGTCTTAACGTATTCTTTGCGGAATACAGAAATGAAGGATTTAGCAAAGCTATGATCGCAGCAAATGAAGTTGCAAAGGAAATAGACATAATACCAGATTTCAAATCATCATACAGGGGCAAAAAACGGAAATTATTCGATTATGAAGGACAGGATGAATCATCGACGATTAGCGACAAAGAATACTTCCGTATACATTACTTTTTAAAAATAATAGATACTGCGTTAGTATCATTTAAAAGTAGATTCGAATTATATGCAAATCACCAAAATATTTTTGGTTTTCTATACATGAATGAGATTGGGAATTTAGATGATGAATATTTATTTAAGTGTTGTCACGATCTTCACTTACATTTGGAAGGAGATTTCGACGGAACTGAAATGTTTGAAGAAATTAAGATGTTCCGGTCAATAACGCAAACCAATTATTCGGCTTTAGATTCAATGAATTACATCGTGAAGAGCAATCTCTCGGAAGCATATCCAAATTTATTAATCGCATTACAAATTATGTTAACGACACCAGTAACCGTGGCTTCAGCAGAACGTAGTTTCTCGCGGTTGAAACTAATAAAAAATTATCTGCGATCATCGATAAGCCAAGAGAGATTTTCATCTCTGGCTATTCTGTCAATAGAAAGTGAAGTAGCAAATTCAATCGATTTTGATGATGTTATCAAAGATTTGGCGTCGAAAAAAGCGAGAAAAATTATTTAATATTATTATTGGATTGTATTATTATTTAATATTTATAGTATAAAAAATATATAATATGTAACAGCATTTGTAAATAAATAATTTTTCGGTGTAAAATTTAAGTGTAGGATTTGAATGTTTAGGCCCCGCAAAATTATTGAACCTGGCCCCGCAAAAGGTCACGCCGGCCCTGTTGTAGAGTGTGCCTCCCGGTTGGTCCCATGAAAAAACAGTTTGCATTTTGCTTTCATTGTTTACCACTTTTATTGTACAAAACCTACTGTTTCATATATGTTCGGCCTGATATCGATGGTATCGATGAAACGTACATTTTACTGCAGGATCTGTTTCCGCGATGATCCTATTTGCAAAAATTTATGGATCTTTTTATTGTTAGTAACAATTGTTATTGCAAAAATCCTATTCTTTGAGTTACTCGGCAAGGAATGCACCGATTGCCACTAAAAAGTGCGAAATAAAATAATTTTTAGAAGAAAGTACAACCGTCTTCTAAACGCACTAATAATTATGAAATAATTTTAATTCAATTTGTATGAATTCTCTTCAGGTCTTTGTGAAATTGATGAAAGTATTACATGACATATTAAGTACAATGCAATCTTTTCATACAAATTAAATAAAAATTATTTCATACTTTTTAATGCATTTCGAAATCGGTAGTACGTTATTTTTTTTTCAAAATTATTTTATTATAAGTACTCTAAACTAGAAAATAATTGTTCCTTAAAACAAGTTTGATAACATTTGTGCATTTTATATTTTATGAAATATAAATATAAATATACTTTGGCATTGAATTTACGATTAGGCCATGTCATGAATAAAATTGCAGTAAAGACGATTACGTTGCTTCTCAGCTTGAAATCGGAAAAGAACAATGATGCGGTATAAGAATCGTTTTCCCGGCTTCGCAGCTACCCTTCGTAGTTTGTCGAAAATAGAAAAGGACAGCGAGTAAAAGAATAGGATGGAATGAGTATCGGAGAACCGAAGGATTTAAAACCTGGCCTGCTACGAACTACAGTAATAACAATACTTTATATGTAATAAATTTATATGTAATAAATAATCCTTTGTATGTAAGGAAGACGTCGTAAGTTGCTTTCTTCCGATCTTTGCAAACATTCTCTTTGAAGAAGTGATTCGTATTCTCCTGCTTGGTTTTTTGAAAAACTTGACGTACTTTATATTCTCTACGGAAATCGACGATACATTCCCGCGTGACCGCCTACGTATTTTCACGCTGTTCGTTTTCAAATTACTTCTGGTCACCACCCCTTGTTCCATCCGACATCTTGGTATTACCTTCCTTGTAACCGATGCCAGCTTCGACATTCTTAGAAACAGCACCAGTATACGTTTACCGATCGATTTCCCTTCCGTTTTCTATAACATACCTCACTTTATACTTTCCCTCGCAAACATATTCTCAACTTTTCCACCAGTGATCGATGGTCGTGTAATCGTTTACCATCTACCGCAGCGTCGTTCGTTTTCTTCCTGTTTTAATTTCCATTGCACTACGTTTTCATTGTTTCAACTATTTTCCATTGTGATTTGAGATCGTGACTTTTCCATCGTAACTGTATATCGAAATTTCTTGCTGGTTTTATTCCCATTGTATTGTCATATTGTTTCCTTTTGCCCTTTCTCTGCGCTGTCGATTCCCCAGAACCCGTCGTGCTTTTACATTCTCTGCTGAACGTGTCATGCCACTTTTTCCCTATAGCATTTACACGCTTTTACAAACATGTTATCAATGGTTTTGATACAACTGTCCATTGAAAATGCGTTGTTCAACCCTCTTGTGCGAGTTGGTCATTTGAAAAGTAAGATAAAATTATTTAAAAATACTAATCACGTTCATCTGCTGAAAATGAGGGGAGTGAACTAATTTCAATGATTCTTTAGTCTGTTAGAATGAACACAAAATTTAAATTGTGATTCATGTTTTCAACATCAATTTATAAGTACTCCTTTTAGTTTAACTGCCGTGTCTTCCGGATATAAGTGACACATGGATCTTTATAAGAATCTGTTATCTATGTTAATGAGATCGATCTTATCCAGCTAATTACGAATAATTCTATTAGATATTCGAAAATTTGTGCAATTGTAGACAAAATATATTTGTTAACCGTTTGACTACCAGGCAGCGATTTTGCGCTTCTGCTGTTTCGCTCGAAAAGTGCCAGCGGTCTAGGCTGCGAAGCCGACAATCGCGACACGCTCGATCTCTGTCGATGCGCGACTTTACGGCTACCGTTCCATTTTAGGTAAAAATAAAATCGAGGTAATATTACACTTTGTATCTGTACACCTTTTTACTGAACTGAAAGAATTACAACTTGCCGTATATAAGCAGAAAACAGCGCGATAGTATCTCCTTGGCATTTGTGAACGGAGAGTAAGACAAGCGCAAAAAGTGCTCCTTGCCACTTTTGGACGGGGAAACAGCAAAGACCCGTGGCACTCAAACGGTTAAGGGTGCGCAGGAGGTAAACTAGTGCCATGATCGATCGTTGTGGAGAAATTAGGAAGCTCTAGAACAAGGATTATCTCTCCAGCGACGGTGCGACAGAGAGGGTGATGCAACAGTTGTAGGAGAGACGAAGATAAAGCATGGAACCGACTTGATTTTCCACCGACTTTGGTACAATTTTTTGAGCTTAGAAAGTAATATTTCCTTACACTTTTTTTTTAAATTCCTTGTATCATTACGGAGGGGGTACGGAGAGGGGGGGGGGGGGGGGGTTGCATAAGAATCTGATTTAGATACTTGTGTATATTGTTTAAATATGGTTAATAAAAAACAATGCAAAAATGTTGACCTTAATTCTTAAAAGAAGGTTTTTTAAGTTTCGACGGATTTGAGTCTTGTTTTGGAGAATTTCGAATTCAAGTTTCAAGAATTAAAAATAAAACTAGATTCCAACCCATCCTTATAAATAAGCATTCTGCAAAGGATTCGAACGTAAATCACAATTTTAATTTCATATTTACTGAAAGATGTCAGCTTCATCTTCAATAATGAACACTGCCCGTCGATACTGGAAAGAATAAAGTTTCATTTCAAAACTTTCGCAAAAGAAACTACACGTAATAATTTTAGATTCGATAGGACACTTTAGATCTTCCTCAGCAAAGTTTAGAGCACAGAGTTTCTATATCGAATACAAGTAGACTCTACTACATTTTCGTAAAGCTCCACTCCACTGAATAACACATACACCTATTTGCATTGTGAGAGCCTCTCGTTGTCATTCAGATTTTCAAGAGCGGTGAAACGAAATGTTACTCCCTATGCGTGGAAATGCGTTTACTCCGTTAAAGTAACAAAATATAAAATATAGGCTGTTATACATTATACGTATGACCGTAATAATTACCGTAATCAGGAAAAAATACTCGAAGCCTTCGAAATCTGTAGAGAAATACGATAAACTGCTTTCGTGTTTTTTTTACGAGCAATGTTATTAATTCTTTAATTAACTTCATTATCCGTCAAGCAACATTAATGCAATTTTCTATAATTAAAAGTAATTTACATAAATATTCGTTTTTTTTATGCGCCTTTTGCAAAATTGTAAATGAAATGCTGGCAAAAATGAATATATTAAAATATTTTCGGCAAAACGTTGGATGCAGAAGGATCTTGTCTGACAATGAACCTTCGTGTACAATATTTTGGCCAAATCCTCATTAATAATGATAATGAATTTATTTATTATTTTAATTTGCTTCGGACACATTCTTTTCTAGTGTCAAGCCGTAATTAGCTGGCCCATCTGTTAAAATAAACAGTACGAAATACTTCGAAACCTTTGAAAACAATTTATTACAATTTTTATACGAAAGAAACGAAATTGTTTGGACATACCAACAAGAAAATATCCCTTAAATATCCCTTAAAACCTGGTACCAAACATGAAGTATGTAGTTTTATCAGATCAAACCCCAATAGAAAATTCTCATTTCATTTTGACAATTTTTGACTTGAATACATAATGTTATATCACTCAAAGTCGCTTCGTTTCAAATAGAATTACTAATTTCGGAATACCTTGTATCTTCTCGTATTCATCCTATAATTAATGCGTGTACTTCATTAAATTAGGAGAAGATTGTACATCGTTACTCGACGATAATGATACGCGTACATCGAGCGAGAAGTTGCTGCCATTAACGGTGAATGCATGCAGGTCGTGGCATGGAGGCAACTCTTCTCGTAGGATCCAAAATACGTCGTGGCTTTGCACGTGAGGTTGCAGGGGCTAAACGCTTGGAATGCGGCATCTAGCCCACTTTAACGATCGTACCGTGTCTTGTATCAAGACTTCCTCGCAATATAATTAACGGGTGCAAAGTGGAGCCGGTAATTGCGAAGTGAACGTGCGATCAGAAAAACTAGTAACCGTTAACGTGACGTTCGTCATCGCTCTAACTTCTCCATGTCTCTAACTATTGAATTGGTGATAGACTATCATGCCATCGATAATTTACGAAATCTGTCATCTACGTGCTTGAAATAGCTTAACAAAGTTCATGTCCTTCTGATGATTAATATCGTATGATTTATCATTAACCTCTTCTCGCATAGTAAGTCATACATACGGTACCTATCAAAAGTTCGGGGGTCACCTAAATAAGTTTTGAATGGTTTGGAATATAGGATTGAAATTTTTAGGGATTCAATGGGATCGCAAAATCTATTATTTAACTACAAAAGCATTCACCTCCACACTCCCGGAGGCTGTGGGGGAAGGGGAAACGCAAAAATCTTAAATGACATTTTTTCTGTTGCCGCTGTGGGCCTTCGCTATCGTAAAATTTCAATAGAAATGTTCAAATAGTTCAAATAATCATAACTCTGTCAAAAAAAATCGTAGAGACCTTTGCGACTGCGCGTTGTTTTCCTCTCGGAAAGCCCTTTCAAATGAGCCCTCATTCAACCCCACATGCCATTTAAGATTTTTGCGTTTCCCCTTCCCCCCGGCCTCCGGGAGTGTGGAGGTGAATGTTTTTGTAGTTAAATAATAGATTTTGTGATCCCATTGAATCCCTAAAAATTTCAATCCTATATTCCAAATCATTCAAAAATCATTTAGGTGGCCCCGAACTTTTGGTAGGCACTGTATACAGGATTAGTCAGATAAAATGTTACAAGCTATTATCTCAGAAATCATAACAGCTATGAACTTCCTTTTTTTTTTAATTATACTGTACGAAGTGTCTGATTGTCTGACGTATTTGAAATTTTTCTAAAATAACTATCATGGAGTCAGAATAAATCGAAGTCGTTTTTTCTAAATGGAATGCTATGCTATTTTTATTTTATTTAGACAGTTTGGATCAAATTGAACTACATTTACTTGAACCATTTTTTATATTCTTTGTAATTAATGATTTATGGCAAACGAAATTGTTAAGGAGAAAACACGCGAATGCGTTGAAGGGGAATTAAAATAGACATACTTTATCAAAATGATGTCTATTTACTTGTAAACATTTTATTCTTTTTATAATGATACCGTACATCAGACAACATTGTTACGTTTATTGATTTACAAACATTTTGTATTCGAGCTTTCATGTCTTCTTTTGTGGTAGGTGGAGTTTCCACCATCTTATGCTTCAAGTATACCCGCAAGAAAAAATCTAATGGAGTTAAGGAAATAAATAAAAAACTTAATTTTGGAAATTCGAAAATTATATAACCATTTTCACTGTGGTAGTAAACATGTTATCGGTTAAAATTTACTTCTGTAACATTTTTCTTTTTTTTATACGATACAGCCATGCTGAGACATGCTGCCGTTTGAATAACATTGAACTGTTAAGTCAGAATTCAAGATTTTATTTTTATAGAAAGAGGAGCTTTCTTGTCAACATAAGGATGTATACACTTTGCCATTATTTATGGAATTTCGTCTACCTTCGTCCCATTTAAGCTCCACTAATGAGGGATAGACACGACGTGGTCGTGGTAGACTAGTAACGAAAGCAGCATGCATGCTCGTGTACAGGTTGTATGGAACACCGGTACTCTCAACAAGATGGATATCCATCTTCCATGGAATTTGCGTAGTTACTTTGGCCCACCAAACATTTGCAAACGTTTGCAAACCGTAGGAAAAACCCACTGCCTTTATCTTTGCCTGAGAACCAGTCTTCTGTGTTCGACGCTTGAAAAGGTGCTGTCCCGAAAGTTTTCGTGCTAAAACGACACAGTAGACGGAGCATGAAAGTATGGTCTTGCTTTTGAATACAGGTTTGTGTCCCATGTGTACAATGAAATAGAAATACAGTCAAGTTAGCGGGACATTTCCAAGTTGACGTGATAGCATTGATTTACAACTTGATACAAACGATACTGTTATTATAAGGGTGGTTCAGTTATAGAAATATATCTCCGTTATTTTTTATGATACAAAAAGTGTTCATGGCACAAGAAGGAATGCGATTGAAACCAATTTTTGTACCAACTTCATTCGTTACAATATACAACAAAAAAAGTACACATTTTCCAGATAAAAAATACCAGTGAACTTGGGAAAACACACAAAAAAAAGAACTTGATAAAAAAATTTGTTTTTCATAATATTCTTCCATTTAAACCATTCAAATTACGCGCTAAACAATTTTTCTTGTTACTGACAAACGAAAATTTGAATATCACAATATATTAAGTCTTCCAAAAACTTAGTATTGTTTTCAAAGGTAAAAGTCAAATCCAATATTTTTTATGAATTCCTTTGTATTAAAGATGCTATACTGTAAGCAAATAAATAATTACATTATGTAATCAATGCATAATAAGGAAAAAATTTTCAGATATGTTTGAGTTTGAAAGATTCAGATATTATTAGAAAATAAGTTCTCTTAAAGTATTATTTCCCCAACAAAAAATGCAAGAACGTGTGTACTTATTTTTCAATCATTTCGTAACATATATATATTTTTTTCCAAATTTTTTGTTTCAAGTTTATTCATATCACTCAAAATTTGGTATGATTTTTAATCAATGTTAACTGGTCCGTTTATTGCCATGCAGTTGTGTTTAATCAAATCAAGCAAACTTACATATATTTTTGCAATTATATTTTGTTTTGTAAGAAAATAGGGTTTCGTCTCGGGATCGACTGCCAGACTCATCAATGGGGCTGACGACAGCCGATCCCTGCTCTAAACTCCTGTGATACTGTTTTTCGGACGTCGTATATATGCGAACTGCATGCAGGACGACCGCTAGCGAAGAAGTCCAACATTTCTCACAGCCACACCTTCTGACGGTTGCCGGCTCAAACCAACGAACTGTTTCTCCTATACTCCTAAACTCTTACAGTTTAAAAAGATTGCTTTACTATATTACGTACACTCAACGTGTTCCATGTTGGATACATGTGTATTCTTACTGCTCAATTTCATTCAAACTTTAAAAAGCAAATAAAATCATTTTTAACTTACATTTACCAAAAAAATGCACTATATAATTTTCTTTGCAAAAACTTTTAAACGTTTCTTTTCTTGTTTTCAACAAAATATTTTACATTGCTGCCGAATAATTTTATGGCTTATTGTTAGTTACAGAGATATTACAGTGTTCGGTATTATGTACACGTAGCTGCACTATAGAAATTGTACAGAATGACTGCGACATATTTGCAAAGATGAATACAATAATTGATCGCTAATTTTATATGGTCCCCATTGAAAGACTATGTAGAAACAAAACTGATGCAAATTTCTTTCTATATTATCTTTTCTGCTATGAAAATTAATATGGTTTTGTAAACTGTACAAGATACTTTTTTTATTTCTAATTGCCTATAAGATAGTAGTTAAGAGTTTAAAATTTCAAAAACGACTTCGCCCCTTAACACATTATTTATCGCTCTAGAATGGAAAAGTAAGCCCTACTATTTTATAATTTGATGGTAATTGAGAATTAGAAAGAGTAACCCGTATTTTCCATTTATTCTCGACCGTAGCACGCTTAACTTTCATTAATTCAACAGTGTTATAGACGAAACAAATAGTCAATACAACAAAGTAGTAATAGTCAAACGTTTGTTAATTGATTTTCAGTTATCAGTGGGTAGTATCGAAAAGCCTATTAGTAGGCTTCCGGTAGATAAAGTGTTAAGGGAATACTCTAGCGTAGCTGTCCATTTTCATTGTTATCTTTGGGAATTTATTTAACGAAAATCCTAAGTTTATACTGCATAACGCTTTAACATCATATTTTGGGGTATATTTGAATTAAAATTCAGAATCTTTTTGAGCTTTTTTTATCGCATATATGTATACATAGATAAAGTTGGTAGCGTATATTTCTTCAGAAAAATTCTTTTACGTCGGGCCATAGTATAGAGGCTGTTGTAGTTATCTAAAATGGAAAATCTTATTATGAATTTCGCTGTAGTCGGAACCACGGAAGCACCGCTAAAAATAAAAAGTCGCAGAGTTATAGCATTTAAAAAAAATTTACGATTTTCATTAAAAATTTAGATGTATTCGTTCTGTGAAACTAATTTGTTGCAATCTAGAAACTTGTCCGTAATTCTAATCGGAACTAGGCATATTCTGAACATGTATGCAAGAGGAATACTAATTTGGTTTAGTAGTTTTCGAGATATGTCGTCGTCCAACTTTAAGAAAGAGGTTTCAAGGAAGAGGTATTTTAATCATTTCAACCAGACTTGGTTGTATTTGGATTTTTTCCTTTTATCTTTCAGAAATTCATATTATCTATCGGGAGATGTGTATATATAAAATAAAATCAAGTTGTACGTGTAACAAAAAAATATTTGGGCTACCGTATTGCTGGATCTAATTAAGTTATTCAGGCCATCGAAGAGTACGTAATGCACCATCTATCGCTTTGAAATGAGTAAATAAACATTATTACTTTATAATTTAATAGTAATTATAGATTAGAAACAGTAACTCTTACTTATAATTCCCTCTTAGTTGTAGCACACTTAACTTTCATTATTTCAGCACTGTTATACATAAGAAAATAATAATCGAAGGTTTACTAATCGATGTTCAATCAGCAACCGATGGTATTAAGAAGCCTATTAATAAGCTTCCGGTAAATAAAAGTTTTAAGACGTAAACCATGTTGTCGCTTACATATGCCAAATTTTTAAAACTTAGACGTATGTGCTCCAGCAGTGTTTTTGGATGGATCACATGTGTCCCAGTAGTGTTTTTAGATGAGCCATACATGTCCCAGTAATGATACATAAATCCCCGAGCTCCGGATCGGATCGAAAAACCTCATATGTGATCGAGCGGGTTCTCAAAAGTATGATAGATACTCGTCGAGATTCCGAAAAGGCGTATCGAGAAATCGAGATGTCGAAATAATTTGGCTTACAGGTAAACATGTATTGGGATCACAAACGCAATTAGGTACATACAGCACCGGACCGTTTAATTCAAATCAAGACATGACTGTTCACGATCCTTCCTTGTCAGTACTGTGCCGCATGTTATCACGACGTGCATTCACCTCAATGCGTGTTTTCGTGGAATCCCTATGTCCCTTTGAGATAATACCATGTCTCACTAACTAGTCAAATCCTCACGTTTACTTAACAAGCAGAAAACTGCGAATTTACGAGGTTAACCAGGCAACCGGGTTCACATTTCTTTTGTGCCCTTCTTTGGCATTATTCTTTTTTTGTACATTTGTATGAACATAGTAAAAATAATTTTCTATTACGGTATGAATATTTTAAAATGTTAAAGCAATTGTTAAAAATGGAAGACTTTTGGATTACTTTTCAGTTTATAATCATCTTATAAAATACCATTCTTTCAAATAAATTTCTTATCTTCTAAATATCAATTTATTCTGATAAAAATAATTCGTATCTAATATTGTTTCTATGTAGTACTATTATATTATAGTAACTAGTGCGTTTGATTATCATTTGTTAAAATTGGTCAGTACCCAAGTTCATATAGATATAGTTACGTCTCAATAGTAAAATAGAAAGCGCAAAAGCAAAATATGCGGCCTATTTCAAAAGCAACGATAAACAGTTTCTAAGATTTCTAGTTAAACTTATTTTTCGCTTTTAGTTCTAAATTGAATACGAGAGTTGCATCGAAATTAAAGTGTCTGTCTTGATTATCGCTTTTTGTTGATATGACCGGAAATTAAATATTCTAGGATTTATCTTGATCGGACGGTATTGTATAATGCAACAACAAATTGAAATCTGTTAAAAGTTGTGATCGATAGTATAAATAGTAATAGTAGAACACAATGTTGATAGCAAGGAGCGTGTGCGCGGAACCTTTAAATAGCTCTGACAGCCGCCTATACATAATGCACCAGCTGTATGTGATTGTGAATAATTATTTAATCCCAGTGCTCCCTGCGCTGTTCCTCTTAGCCCCTACATCGCGCCAGGGATTCATACTGTCCACTCGTAAATCAAATTCCTCGATAGTCGCTTACACGTATACAGCTATCGAGACTATATATTGGCTATGTTACCTACGAGCCCATTTGACCTATACTTACACTCCGTTTAATTAAACACGTTTTAGAAGTGTACAACCCACAATATTTCGGTTCAATGCAAGGTTCAAACAGGGACCGTTATTGCTCGGTTAATTGCAATCACACGGCTGGAAAAATGTATGAGTTATGCGACCATGAATAAACTTTGATATCGTTGTATACAACATCCATTCGGGACTATGCAAATGAATATAAGATACACATACATAAAAACATGCAGTTATGCATCTGCAATAAGTGTCTTGGCTTCCCTGTAGTACTAACACCATTTATATCTTTTTTTTCACGGTGTATGTGTTTAATGTTACTGATACAAGCCACTAGTACCAGCTTGACAGAATGTTTTGCAATGAAATATATGTTGACAGTGTGTTAACACATATTAGATGTTAGGAGGATTAACCGTTTGAGTCCCACGCCCCGCTTTGGGTCTCGTCAGATTTCAGGTCGAAAAGTGCCACGGTATCGGCGCTGTAACGTAAATTCATGATCAGTTTTATGCCTGTCGTAGTACACTGCTAATAATATATGATTGAACATCAGTATTTTTTACAAATTGATTAATTTAGAATATAAATGGAATAATAATTTATAAAATTATAAAATAAGGAAACGGTATCATTGCATCATTTCACGCGTATCGACACAAAATAAAAGATGCGCGATCACGCTACTTGGTACTTTTCGACCCTCTTTCAATGACCCCTGGGACTCAAATGGTTAATGACAGAAGTTTTCTCGGATAAAATTAGATCTGAAAATGCCTCGAATCATAGCGGTGACTGAAGGGCGACCCTCGAAGGATAATCACACTTCTTCGGCCGTTTAGACTCGCGAAAAAGAAGAGTCTACCGCAGCCAGTAAGCAATCCCCACCCTAGCCTTCTGCGACGAGGCGTCCTCTTCTTGGGCGAAGATGTCGGACATTTTCCTCAACTAATTTTCACCTTATCTTCAACAGGAAATCCCTCGTGAATTTTCATAACGAGCCAGACGGTTCACGTGGACAACCTTCGACTTCGACTTCAAAGACCGGGTAATCCGGTCAATCAACTCATTCAACCGATTCTTCACGTCGCAAGGACCTTTCCAATCGAATTGGAGCTTCGGACATCTTCCCTTCACCCTTCGTGGATTGTAAAGCCAAATCTTTTCCCCAGGAATAAAGGAAATTGGTTTTGAATATGAGTCATACCAAGATTTCATCTTCTCTGCACAAATTCGCATCCGATGACGAACGAATTTGTGTATACCTCCAATCTTATCATTTTCTACCTTTTCCTCCGAAGAAACAATTCTTCGTAACAGATACGAAGGAAGGCGCAATTCTCGTCCCATGAGAACCATTGATGGACTATTCTAGATGACCTCGTGTCGAGATGAACGAACGGCTAGTAAAAACAACGAAATCCACTCGTCCCATTCCTTTTGATGCTCTGAAACAAACTGGAACAAATACTGCAGTAAGGTTCTTATCATTCGCCCTACAACTCCGACCGACTGAAGGTGCAGTGGAGTTGTTCTGGTTTTCTTTATTTCTAACATCTTCATCAGCTCCTTGAAGATGGACGATTCAAAACTCCGACACTGATCAGAATGGAGCTCTAGCGGAACACCATGTCGCTTATCACCTCCTTTATCAAGGCCGTGAAAATTGTCGCCGCTTGCTGTTTGAGGAGTGCAACAACTTTCAGCCACTTCGTGAAGTAATCTACGACAACCAACGCGTATTTGTTACCAGCAGAAGACCTTGGCAAGGGACCCACAACGTCAAGCGCTATCCTCTCAAAAGGTGCTCCTACGTTGTAAACATCTTCCCTTCTCCACAGGTTCTTTCTTCGATGTATGTACATCGATGAAACCGACGCACCAATCTTCCACATCTCTTCAGTGACTAAGCCAAAAGAAACGTTGCCGGACTTTAGCCTACGTCTTACGAATTAAAAAATATCTTCCAGAGGGTGCATCATGACACTCTTGAAGGGTTTCTTCGATCCTACTCTTTGGCACAACAAGCAATCGAGTGGATTGTTTACTATGTGAAAAATGTTGCTAACCCTGAAAAATCACGGGCCATTTCAAACCAAACAATTTTGTACTAACAAAATTCTCTGTATCGGTAATAATAACGAAGATGTTAAGAAATGTACAACAAACGAAACATCCTGTATAATCGCGCCATAATTTCTGTCCTCCAAAACAAAGTGTTTTTGTTACATGAAATTGTGAAAATTTGTAGCTTATTATTGTTCGAATAGTTTAAGTGATTTCTTACAAGTTTCTTGCAAGATACATTCAAATTTACATTGTATCACGCTTATGACGTATCCTGCTGTTCAAATTTGACAAAGTTGACTTGTATTTTTAATACAATTGAACTTTAACCTTAACGCTAATTACAATTGACATAGTCAAGGAACGTTAGATACAAATTTATTTTAACATTCTGATGGTAAATATTTAGCTCTGATTAATGCATCTGCTGGGAACGTTATAAATCAAAGGGTTAAACCGAACTACAGCACTGCACAAATTTTATGCTTCAGCTGGTGATGTCGAAGGAATGTCTAAGTCTAACATGCTCAATGATCACAGGTTTCAGTGTTAATTGTTTTCCTCTCCACGAATTCATACACCCCCTACATCTTGGGTCCTTAGCGGAATTTCTTGAGGCACGTAACGTGACCAACCGTGGTCGCTTGGCCTCTGTGTGTCGACTATGTCAGTAGTTGGTGCCCGAATTTCTTGTGTTTCGAGAAAACACCCATTAAACAGTTAACTTTTTAATGAAGCATTTAAAAACCTATGTTTTTCTTATTTTTTCATGTAGGATATGTTATTAAAGTTTGGCGGGAAAAGCGACGGCGAGCGACAGTCGAAGTCGAAAGCTAGCATTTAACACCACACAGTCTATTTATTACGACCCGATCACGTTGATTGTAACATAACGCTCAGGATATTTAACCATTAGATATTATTTCATACCTATTTCAGAGGCATATAGTAGCAGTCTTGTCAGTCACAAATTTTATGTTCTTCTTTTTCTGAATTTCTTCGCTATTCTAACATTCTGGCACATACTGTAATTCCCTTACTCTCTCAAATTTAAACGTACTCATTCTGTCCGTCCGCAAATTATCATCCGATGAAGAAATGACAAACGTCCTCATGGAAAATTACTACTAATAATATAAAGAACAAGTTCAATTGCTTTTGCACCACACTACTGATCCTCTGATACCACGTACATCACATCACAGAATTACAATTATGCTCTCATTTTGGGTATAGCCTTTTAATCACGTTTCTGGGGATCATTACTTGAAAGGTTTTCAAGCGTTACTAGCAATAATAAGAAGCTGTGAAGCCCATAACGGTGACAATATTTTGAATTTTAAACTTTCTCAAGAGTATATTTAAAAAAATTTAAGTTGTCCGAAAATTTAAATAATCGACAATTGCTAAATTTATTATATCTCTAAATTATTCGTATTATGAAACGGAATACTCCACGAGTAATGTCTAGTCTGCACCACTATCCCACAATAAGATTTGGCTAATGTTCTTATATTTGTATCAAATTCACCGCAGAATTAATCAACTTAAGTTTTACTAAAGTCCTAAAATTCGTTTGCATTGAATAAACTTTATAAACCTTTTGTTTTAAAAATTGATCACACATATACCAGTTCATTTTTCATTGAAAAGCTTCCGATTTAAGTGATTAACAGAATGTAATAAACATTTTAATTGAGATAAATCATGAAAGATATGTTAACCCTTTCCCACCCAGTATTGCCATGTGATAATACGTCTTTTAAATGTATCAAAAGTGCGGAGTTTATAAAATTTAGTTTAAAAAAATAAACAGAAACCAATTATTTTTTTATAATTTCGGCTGGAAAACTACATTTGATTTGTCGTATAAACTTCATTGATATGGGGCCACAATCAATTTTTCTGTCGCCGTAGTAAACAGCAGCTTATATTTTAAACAGGATATTAAAAACAACGCTAAATTATTAACAGTACATGGTTCAGTATTTGATGCTCTAATTACACGAAAAAGGGTAAATGGCAATGTAAAGAATGGGACCTACGTTGTAACCATTTGCGTAAGTTTTCTAGGTTGTTTAATTTTCTTGCAGTTGTAAAAGGGAATAAAACATTACGGTATTTCAAACTTGAATTCCCATATCCAATAACGAGAACATTCCATCATAGCTTATTATGTTGCCCTTTATTAAAGTATATGCATTTCGGTATTTCTCAGACTCTGATATCCTTATTCTCTGACAAGAAGCAAACCAACAATTCAGTACAATATCATTCTACTTAACCTTTGTTCTACATCGTAATTAAATTATAAAATTTCGAATCAATAGGATTGAGAGTCCAACAGAGATAGGCGGTATGAAATACTAATCAATAGTAAATTGTCCACCAAATGACAGCACACTACACGCGACAGGGTAAACGGTCTCGAGTTTTTGCGGTGATAGAAGCAGCATCAGAAACGTTTATTCCTGGCGCGTCTATAAACTGCGACACAGCAAGCAAAATACCCCAAAAACGACCGTGGTTGCATTCGAGCACGTAGGCAAATTCGTTGCAAACATCGAGACAATAGGGTATGACTCGTCGTGGGCGGCATTTTAAATTGGCCATTCTTTTCTCGTACCGAAACACGTCCTACCTTTTGCTCTTCTTTCAGCTTGGTTATCTGCTTTCTGCCTGTCCGTCCCTCTTTCCCTTCCTCGATTTGCTTCTTTCCTTGTTGGAAGGACAAAATTTACCCATCATTTGTTCGCAAGAAAAGGAAAACGATAATGTGTTTGCAGCCGGTACGAAGTACTGTGCATGAACATACCGGCTTTGCATCCTGGATAAATGCCCCCGTGGCGATAGCAAATGCACGTGACAGAAATATTAATAACCAACGAAAGATGTGAGGATCGAAAAGGTTCAACGCTCTTTTTATTCCGTATATTGTCCGCTGCACGGATGTGAGGTAAAAACATGAGACACGAATAGTAGCGTTTGTTAAATTAGTACAGTTGTCTTATTTCAAGACATTACCAAACACGCTAGCTTCCTATAGAGAAAAAGGTAATGAAGGGAAAATACACCCCTTCAGTTTTTCAAGTTGATTACCCTATCTAGAATCCTTATCGCTAATTCCAAAGGCATACATAGTACACTTTCAATCCACTCGTGAAGCCCATCTTCAATTCTGATGCTTCATCACGTCATTTTAACTTTTCGATATGTGCTCGAATACCATTACCTTAGTAAGCTCAAATACTGCTTAGCACACTCTTCTGTAAATTTTATTCTCTTCAAAATTTTACCTTACTCCACTATTTAAAAGATCATCTTGGTTAAAAATCATCATTGAAAAGATCTGTTAACATACGAGCGACGCGTTCAATTTGTAGGAATAAATATTTTCCTTTTACCGCCTTGATGCAACATGAATATAGCGTTAGAGCGATTTTTATTTAGTTATTTTATTTTATTGAGAGTTAATCGACGCTAGGAACAGGAAGGGTGTGCAAAATAAACGTATAGCTATAATCTCGGTAATGATTTCCTACAAAATTGGAGGTTCGTCCGGGATGGAAGGGAAAACATCGAACTACACTGGGCCGATCTAAAGACGAGAGGACAAAAAACATATGGTGTTGACGAAAAGAGGTGATGACGACGAATGATGTGGTGTTGTGGCGAACATTGCAGGATGTCATTGCTGGATGGCCGAGTGTAAGATCGGGACCACCCCCATCTCAAAAACATAAGAGGTGTCGCGCCGTGGCGAAATAGAGGGTAGTCGGATGGTGTTTAGTCTAGGAAGTAGCGTGACTATAACTCCGCCGTTCCCGGGTTCGATTCCCGGCGAGTAACCTCCGCATTTTTTCCACGATGCCTACAGTATAAATGCTTTGTTACTATGTAATAACTATAAAATTATAATACTTTCGTTATTATTGTATTTTGACTGTGCCCCTTCAATTACTTTTTCGTAAGATTGTTATCTGAAAAATTTTTAAATAATACGGCTAATAAATTATGTCAACTGAATGTTGCTGTATTAGTAACATCAATTTTTCGAATTTCATAATTTCAAACGTTCAATGTTCTCGAATATATAAAAAATCATACTAAATTCTTGATTTTTTTTTCAAGCGAAAAAGCCCTTTAACCCCTTGCACTACAATAACGTGTTACACTCGTGACGCACCTTACAATTCAGATGTGACTTCTGTCGTTCAAACTTTGATCACAATTGAATATTAAGTTTAATTCTGATTACAGTTTACACAGTTAATGTTTGCCAAGTACGAAGTACATGTAATAATTCAATTTCCTTGATTTGTTTTACCGCTGAAGTAATAAATATTTAGTTGCAAAATGGTAGTGCAAGGGGTTAAATCACTCGAATATATGAAAGTACGTCGGAAGTAGTTTCGTATTACGTTGTTACCTTAGCATCTTGTACTGGACATAACAACATAAATAAAGCTGTGAAGGTGCAGAAGAAAAGGTTTACCGAGCGGTTTATTGAGTGGATTTCAACACACGGGTAGTCCGAAATAAGACACACTGCGTGTGTCTATTTCGTGCAAGCGTTGGCTTACCATTATCGTGGACGTGATACTCGTGACTTACGTGACTTGTGCTGTCGTTGCAATTCATGCCTGTACATAATGCCACGTGTGTTATATGGACGCACTCAGACACGAGAATCACCAATCAGATCGGAATTGGAAGGGGTGGCAGCTTTCGCGGGCGACGAATCTAGGGAATTGTGCAGGAAAATTAACCCCGGGGTAACTACCGCGTGTCACGTGATGCACAGATTGAGCCCAGTGACTAGCCCCAAAAGGTTCGCATTGTAAGCGGAAACTGTGGTTAGATAATGGACAAAATTTTGCCCCGTACGAAATTATTACACCCGCCAGGCTAAAATCATTAATCTCGAATACGTTACTTCAATATTATCTTTTGCGGTTTTGTTTTATCTTTAAAAAATAAAAGATTTCAGGTTCTGTTAACAATACAAAAATACGATGGAATTTATTCTGAAAATTCATTTTCATACTAACAATTGATAATCTAATAAAATTGCATACTATTTTTTAAAGTATGTAGTGCTGTAATCATTATCACATCATTTTAGTTGGAAGGTTATATTTATGTGATAGGTATTTACAATAAAGCAGGCTGTGTGTAATTCAGTTAGATGTTATATTTTGACAATAAGTACAATAATATGCACTATCCCTAAAAAACTGTTTGGGCATTTATTAAATTTTATTGTGAACTTAAGAGAAATCATAAAATCGTCAACAATACAAAATGTACTTGGTCTTTTGACACTTTTATGTAATCGTAAAAAAAAAAAATGATACTGTTGTGTCAACATTCGTGTAAATTTTATTTGTTTTCCTATTAATGTGTCTACCATGTTGTTTGATTATTCACTGTGCGTGCTGATTCTATATTAGTAGTAATCGATTTTTTTAGTAAACATTCCTAAATTTTTTTATATTTGTTTATGAATTTTATTGTTCATATTTTTCTACATAATTTTATTCAGATAATTGTTATGGTAATTTTTTATGTATGTATGTAACATTATTTACGTGAACAGAAATAAAATTTGTCTTATATGTATATTTAAAATATACGTAAAATTTTCGAGATCGTTTAAATTGGATAAATATCTTAAGGGTGCGTTGGAGCCACGGCCGAACTCCGAGCTGACTTCAGCGACAGTTGCGGAAAAATTAGGAAGCTCTAAAACAAGGATAGATAGATCTTTATCTCTCCAACGGCGGTGCGACAGAGAGGGTGATTCACAGTTGTAGGAGCGACGAAGATAAAGCGATGGAAGCGGCTTGATTTTCCACCGGCTTTAGTGCAACTTTTAGAGCTTAAAAAGCAGTATTTTCTTACACTTTTTCTTTTAATTCCTTTCCTCTGGAAATTTTATAAAAAATAAAAGTGTATATTTTTCTCTGGACACCCCTCCGTAATGATACAAGGAACTTAAAAAAAAGAAGTGTAAGAAGATATTACTTTTTAAGATATCGCTTCCATCGCTCTATCTTCGTCTCTCCTACAACTGTTGCATTACCCTCTCTATCCTTGTTCTAGAGCTTCCTAATTTCTCCACAACTGTCGACAAAGGCGCTAGTTTACCTCCTGCGCACCCTTAACTAGCCTCCTTTCTAAATAGTTATACAGGGTGACCCGTAACTAGTGTAGGAGCCGGAAATGGTGAGTAGGTGAGAGGATTCTGAACAACAATTTCCTTTGCAAAAATATCGGACGGGGCTTCGTTTTTGAGTTATTAACGAAAAACACCGTCCAATCAGAGCGCGCGTAGAGTATCCGCTCAGTCGTGATTCAGCATCTAAATGGCATCTAAAAGTCATTCGAGGGTAGGACATAAGTACATATCTGAACGTGAAATTTCGCGCTATTTCAGAAGTCGTAGTTAAAAATAGGAGTTCCCATTTAAAAAACACGTACTGACCTCCAAATAAACTTGCAACTGGATCCGAAGGTCAAATACAAGGCCATGGACTTAGATCCTCCGTTGATATCTGCAACTTTTATTCTAAACATGTTTGCCGAATATGCTCGTCTGAGAAGTTAAGTATAGAGAATAATAATAATAATAATCCTTACAGAATTTTGCTGCGATTTAGAAGTTTGCATCTCTAAAAGTTATAAAGGATCAACATCCAGATGGCTCCTTCTAAAGATGCTTTAATTAATATTAATGCTATCAGTAAAGGTTTCATAAATTTGCAATGTCTGAAAAATTAAAGTTTGAAAACAAAAAAAGTTTTTTCGTCATCAAGCTTACTCAGGCAACAAATTATCCGAGTAAAATTCATTTAAAAAGTCATTCTCCCTCATTATGATCATATAAACCGTTGCACTTTTACAGAGCAAACGGAAGTGAAAGATACACCCAAGGGACTAATTAAAGCAGTCGCGTTTATGTACCCAAAATGTATGTACATATGTAACTTACTAAACGGATCCTTAAATAAGCTTCAGTTAAAGTAAACCTATTAAAACACTGTATGTTTCCGAAATTAACGGTTCAGATGTTACAGAGGAAAGAATCGTATTTTGTCTGACGGCCTTTACCGAAAATTATAAAGAATATGATTATTTAATATTTCAATTTGCATCACCAGTATAGCATTAATTCTATTAAAAAAGAAAAAAAACTAGTATGCAGCCCATAATGGTGTAGACCTAGAATAAGGAAAGTGCATACATATCATCTAGTATTGTATATAAAAAGACGAAAATTCTATACTCTGTATAATTGTGCCTAGTCTCTCATGACCTTAGCTGTTAATACGGCTCAAAGCAATAAACAAAAAAAAATGTCATTAAAATTTTTTATTAATAGTTTTCTCTTGTAAATATTTGATTTTGTTATATAATATTTATATAAAGCACTAGGAAAAAATAGCAGCCAGCGTAAAACCCTCGAACCTCGAGAGTTTGAGCGTTCGAGGGCTCAGGGGTGGCCTTGTCATAAAGCACTGTTTCCATTGGCCCTGACTAAAGAAAGTTTCCTTGCAACGTCGCAACTTTCCCTATGCACACACCCCCATCGCATCGAGACAAAAAGAGGACATTCGTCCTCCGATGCTCTGTTAAGTTATATCTTTTACCTTTTGAAATGTGAAGAAATAACTCATAGAAACTGAAAATTGGATTTACTCTTCCAAATTTTCTTCACTCTATGTACTATGTACATAGACATAGAACTGCGTACTATGTATATGTGATCACTAAAGAAATCAACATGAGGTGTGTTTCTCAAATAATAAATAGTTACGTTTCAGATTATAAAAACTACTATGTATGTATATATCATCATTATTTTGCTTTCATTTTAGGATAATATATAGAACTGTTAACAATTCGAAATCACAGTTTCAGAATTAATTTATTTGATTATATTTATTATAAATTTTTTTGCGTAAAAGTATATTATCGCAAACAATGTTGATAATTTTTACCCCAAATCCAAGCATAATTATGAAATTACAGAAGTTCATTTGACTCTTCGTTTGCAAACAAATTAAAACAAAACGTATAAAATAAGTTCAGCTGAAAATAGGTCCGAAGAACAAAATACGTTCAATAAAATTTTGTATACTTTGTTTGGCGAGGGAACAAAAGAGATCCCAAAATTAGAATAGCGAAGAGTAGAATAACCGAAACGAAACACGGAAATTTAATTAGTATTGTGAAGGATACGTTTCATGAGCGTTTACAATGCTACAAAAACGAAACGAGAACCATCCCTGATATGGTGCATGTCCATATCCCTATCCGTAACATTTTTTTTCGCCGCTCGTCAAATCGAGTACGTACATAACTACCACGAAGCTACAAGTTTGCATTGCAGATTGGTAACTACATTCCAATTTTTCGTAGACGATTTTTTTTCTACGACCGCATTCGCAGTTGTCAGTTCAACCCTCGCTCTCGGGCAGGATCCATCAGTCAGCCAAAAATATTCCACGGCGTACCATTTCAGTTTGAATTGTTCGACAAATAAAATGGTAATATCATTGCTTATTTCTAGTTTTATAAAGCCTTCAACGAAGAAATTCAGAAATCACGATGGAACCTTAGCAGTGTTAATTATTTGAGCTAACATGACAGGTCAGTCTTTTTATTGTAAAATAGTAAATGTGTCAATTACTGTTACTGTCTTCATTGATAAAGAATAGTGGCCATGAAAACGGAGAAATAGATGTACCGTTGGTAACTCGATACTTAACAATTAATGCCAAAAAAATGAAAGTGCAATTTGCATATCAAAAACACAACTACATAAATAGGAAGTGATGGCGAAATTGTACTAAAGAACGGGTCGTAACTACACTATCCAAGCTATATGTATTGTATAAAGAGTATTGTTAAACTATACGACAATTATTTTCATGGCACAACAAATGAAATAGGTAATATTTATTATTAAATTATAATAATTAACGATGACAATATTTAAAACATCTTTCGTCTTGCTCTATCACTGTTGCCAGTATTTGAGACAAATAACGTGACGTGTACTTACTGCACCACTGCCATCTGCCCACATTCTAAATTCCAACCCTAAGTACACGAATTTATACGCTACTATCGCGATTCAGTGTATGCACATATACATATGCGTCTGCCGTCTGTAGAGTTAAATGATGCTGGACACTTTTCGCCAGTTAAGAACTTAATATTCACCAAATGACTTTTTATTTGGAGCAATTCCCTGAAAATTTTACGAACGAATGTATGGCGGAAAGTAATTTCGAACGAAGCTGAAAGCAGAAACATCGTCAAACGAAAAGCCAGAATGTATTCAAGGAAAACCCCGGGGATGAAAATTAATTAAAATAGAAAGTAATAACCGAGCCAAAATGCTAGGAATACGCACGGATGCAGACAATAGCAAGCAAATGCGAAGCAACAGGAGCATTGAAAAACGACGTGAAACGACGAAAGCTAAATGAGAGGTGAAAATCAAGGTGCATCAAGACAGCCGGTAAACGAAGCCAACGGTGGAGATAAACGTGAAGAAACGATAGAGGATAGGATACAGAAAGAACAATGAAAAGCCGGATGCGTGATGCAAGAATGACAGAAACGCGCCGTATAAAAAGAATGGATGTGCGTAGAGGAGTAAAATGATCAATGAGAAAAAAAGAAACAGTCACGTTGGTGGTGTACACGTCGTCCCCTGTTGACTGACTGCAAAGGTGGTTGGACGGTAGCAATAGTATCGTGATACTGTTGTGGAGGTTGGATAATGCACTATTTCATCTGCCATTGAAGCTGGAACGAGTTGATGGAAGAACAGGCAATTGATGGTGGGTTTGTACGCGGTGAGGTACGTAAACTGTGAGTCTTGGATTCGATCATTCTTTAACTCGAGTTATATCATTGTTCCACGCGTTGTCAGGACGTGCGTCGTTTCTGATATAAGTATCGAGTATGCCGCATATGAAAACCGACCGCAAATCTTTTACACCTTGGTTTCGAACTGATCGTACTAGTGGTAAAGTTGAACTTTTCAACACTCAAAGTGTTGTTAGGTAGTATTTAGGTAAACGTCGAAACTCGAAATTTCTGTCAGATTTTAAGCGAAACTAATTTAGATCACAGGAAACTTGTATGCAAAATTTAGAATCCCTGCGAAAGGAAAGCTCAGTGAAGCAGAGACGGTGTGTAGCGCCTGAACACTAACGCAGTCCCGAACGCGTTTCCAACATGGAACAGCGTCGGAAATTGTTTCTTACTATCTGAACCTAGTTGAAGGCTAACCCTAACGATGCCAGAAGGGCAGGAAAGGAAGAACCAGGGTAAAATGTGGCACTTGTTTTGAGCCAACAGATGAACTGTTTATTGGTTCGTACGGGGAAAAAGCCCGGAAGCATAAAAAACTCCTTGAAATCAAGAAATAATTCAGAATGAGTTACAACAAATTATACAAGAGAAACAGAGGACGAGTGCACGGAAGTGTATGTGTATGCAGGGTGTCCTGTAACTAATGGTAACATCGGAAAATGGGAGATAGCTGATACGATTTTGAACAATTTCCTTTGCAAAAATGTCGGACGGGGCTTCGTTTTTGAATTATTAACGAAAAACACTGACCAATCAGAGCGCGTATTTCTCGCACGGCCAGGCGCGTGAGTATAGCTTCGGGCCCTGGGATGTTCGGACTAGGCTGGGTAAACGCGTCGATCAAGCAGGAAAAATTTAATTGAAGTTTTACCGAGCAACGAATACAAATAATTAAACAGATTGTCTACGCAACTGTTATCCCCTGAGGATAGGATAAATCAGCTAACTAAATCGAATTTATTTTATTTATTAATTATTTGTATTCGTTGTTGGAAAAGGAGAATGAATAAAATGTGGGAAGGTGCTCTCGGAATTTCTGGGAAATGAATAACGATTGAGCAATAAAAAACGGACTCTGGCGCTATTTTTTACAATGAATAATTTGCAAAAATAAGCAAATGACAACATGCGTTTTTATAGAAATTTGGAAGAGAGATAGATTTCAACAGATTTGTAAAATATATATTTATGTATTTTTATTATTATTATCACAACAATACAAAATTCATCCGTGAAGAACTACTTTTTTTAAGAAAATAGTATAAAATTAAGTAATACAACGTCAAATGATGCATCTTGTTTTTAAAGTATATTAACTCTTATAGATTATAGTACAGAATTTGATTTGAATCAAGCATGTAAAACAAAAAGAATTTAAGATTTGTTCTTGTTTATTGATTTGAAGGAATTGAAATCTCTGCCGTTTTTTTTAAATCCTAGAAAAGGGGAATATTTTCTTAAATGAAGATTTAATCCTACTGTTCGCATTTTTTTTTATATATAATAAATAAAGAATTGTGCAATAAACATATATTGAAGCATGAAAAAATGTAATAAAGTAAATGTTTTATTATTTTTAATATTTATATTTAAAAAAAAAAGTGGATAATTCATATATTAATCACTGCGCATTAGTACATATATTTAGATGTATAATAAATGATTGACCTATGAAAATAAAAATAACAAAACAATTAATAATAAAACATTGAGCTTACCTAAGTCAGTAATGATTAATTACACTATATAGTTTACAAAATAAAATTGATTTCATGTACATTTGATGAGAGGTAACTTTTCTTATGGATTTTCTCCCGCTGAATTCGAAAATCAAGGTTAAATTTTTTTTTATGGAACAGCTTTTAAGATATTGTAATTTTTTCAATTTTTTTACCTCTTTTCACTTTAACCTTTTCGGTACGGCACGCTCGTTCGCAACTCTGTCTCTCTGGGACAGTGTTCCTGGTCGCGGATGGCACAAAAACCGTTCATGACGATTCTCACTTCGACTTTACATGAGAATAGAGTTCTAAATGAATAAATTATGATTTCTTTATACATTTTAATGTAATAACATCCACGGAAAGCCACTATAGTGGGCGTACCATTCAAATTGATGGTATCCTCGGAAAGCCACTGTAGTGGCGCATCATAATATGACATCCGCGAAAGCCACTATAGTGGCGCATCGTACCTAAGAGGTTAAAAACCACATCTGGAGCTAGATGTGTCCGATTTGGTCGTTCTTGGTACCAAATGAAAGACATTGAAATGATGAACAAACACGTATAATGGGATCTTTAATTGGTTAAGCGGTTCAAAAGATATTCATGAAAATAGTCCAGATTTTTATCGGTTTCTATTTTTCCGTGGCCATAGAATAAGCTTAAAAATTCAATTTTTTTTTAAATACCTTTGATTACCTATTGCAAAATAAATTATTAAAAAAATAACAGAATTGAAATGAAAAGTTTGATAAATGCTGTAGCTTATGAATAGTAATATTTGCAATCATGACGTGGATTATCGATAAGTTTGATCATTTTCTTTCTGAACTAGCGAAACTGCAAAAGTTATATCCATTGAAAGAGACTTCTGCATTGTTTTACAGTATTCGTGTATGACAGATTTAACATCTTGTACCTACTCGTTTTGTTAGTGAATGATAGAAAAACATCATCGTATAATTTCTAGGTAATAATATTGTAAAAGAAATTTATTTGTTAATAGTCATTCATCGGTAAGCGAAATGTCAATAGTATCGTAGTTTCGTTGTTAGTAGTTACTTATGAGTAAATTGGAATTTTTACAATGTACATTCTAGTTTAAATTACATTTGTAATTCATAGTTTAATATAAACCCACCTTTCTTTCAATTACATTGTTAAGTGCTCTTGCTTTTTCCTCTCATTGTTTCACATTCTTTGTGTCGTTCCTTTATTAACACACAAACACAAACAAACAGTGTTTCGTTTACTAAAAGATTTTGTTGACATGCTTTTGAAACAGCTTTTCATAAATTTGGAGACAGAGGGTGGAGGAATTGGGCCACGGTTTCTATGGAAAAATTTTAAATGCAGGAGCAAAAACTCTCAGCATTGCGGTGCATTTACCGCTGGAACGAATCTTCATCTGTAAGTCTTTAATAAAACAACGTTTGACAATGAAAACGAACAATTCTCTAAAATTGAAAAGGGAAATAATTACAATTAATATGGGGTGCTTTCAAATTTTTCAAATGTTTTAGCTAATTAAAAAGTTCACCAAAATTCACGATAGTTTCGTCGAAACAAACATTTTCATGAATTTTTTGATAATTTCGTTTTATCCAAATTACCGGGTGCGCACAGCTGCTTCCATCTGCTGCTAGAAAATTACTATTTAACTGTAATTTTAGACCGGGATAATTGTTGAAGCTGTTCCTTTTCTACGATAAGGTAATTATAAAATTATATGCTCAACTATGACCAACGTACGATACACGTTAATTAACGCAAAACGGTTTCAGAGAACGTTAATTTCGTACGATGAACTTTTCAGTACATGTATTGAACATGTTTAGAGCCTATAATCCCACGCGTTCAATGGCGAATAACTTAAGTAATTGGAATTTCCATTAATGTCGAATCGTTACAAGCAAAAATTATAAGCTTCGGTCTTTTGTTGTATGGGACGTCTCAAAAGTTATCCTTCTATTTTATTTCTAAACATCTTCGAAACAATATTAAAAACTTTTGACTTATTATATTATGTGGTATTTACTGAAATATAGATATTATTTTGTTCACGATATAAACTCGAACTTTTTGAACTTCATTTTTAATTACTTTTTATTTTAAACCAGAGAATGTTGCTTATTTCTTGGGGAATGTTTTCTTTAAATTGTTCTATGACATCAGTAAACACTATTCGCTGAGAAAAATTGTATTTTTGAAACAAGCTTGAAACAGATACCGATGTAAGCAACAAAAATGACTGCCGAAGTCACATTTTAGCAAATATTGAACGATTTGAAATCCATTTGGTTTTTAGTTAGTTTGTCGCATCGAGGATGCTGTCGTGATGGACAATAGTTTCCGTGTTTCTTACTTTTGGGGCCTGTCGTTCCGAGCGTAGACCCTCGGTATCGGTTTCAACAGGCAGAGTCAAACATCGCAACAATAGGACCGCTTTTATGACTTGCCACTCAAACCGAGACGTTTCCGTCGAAAATCAGTAAACTTCTAAGCGTTATATCTTGAAAATTAATAAAAATCGGGTAAATACATTAAAGCTTAAGAAATTCGTCTTGAAAAGCACTATGCTAAAAAAAAAAATATATAGTTCCATTTAAAAAAACCAGATTTCACCATCATATCTTTTAAATTAATAACAAAAAAAATTTTCGTTTAAACCAAAACATAGATCTCATTTTATCCTGCAATCTCCATATAAACAATTTTTTGTGTCATCAATAGTTATTGAAATATTGCGACTGTCATACTTTAACGTGGACACCCTGTATATCCGAAGAGCATGTCGGACGACCGTTAGCGAGAGAGACTTATCCTATCTCACCGCCACCTGCCGGCCTTCGACCCGAACCAAGCGCGTCCGGGGTGACGAACAACGCACGTCTACCCTAAACCTAAACGTCTTACATGATTTATCTAGATATGCAATATTCATTGATTTAAATATAATACTTATAATTAATAAATGTGGACGAGGACGGGCCGCTCGTATCCGCCCCCGTCTATTCTTCCATCGCGGCTGCCACCCCGGTTTCCGCCTCGTTGATTAAAAAATTGAACGCACGAATCATTCATTGTGAAATTTGTGCAACAAAATGAAAAAAATCGTAAAGAAGACAATACCTAGCCTATTGAGTAGAATCGTTGAAAGTATCATTCGGTGAGTGCGCGCAGACATAGTAAAAGCCGCGAGTTCAGATACAGTCAGAATGTAACAATCGCTGAGAAAATTAAAAGCTTGTATGCCAACATACACAATGTTCTTAGTCACGTTTTTGGAAAACCCCCAAACTGTTCAAAACTTCAATACTTCTGCGATGGAATCAGTAACAAAAGATGAAAGGACATTGTTCCAGAACAAGATAAAGATGAGAGTGTACGAACACATTGAAGACATACGTTGACCATTGTTGGTGCATGTTGAGAGTTTGCTATACAACAGTAATAACACTGTAGAAAGTTTGAACGAAATCATTGCCAAATACACAAGTGGAAAAAGATTAAATTTCAGCGATAAGGGATTTTACACGGGAAGATGTGTAACAAAAACAAGCGTTGTCGCGTCTGAATACGGTCATGAACAAGAAATCATCCGTTATTTTATGCAAAAGCTAAAGAAAAAGAGGATTACGAAGCACATGCGGAAACAATTCCGTTCGGAGAAGGATTCCAATTACAGACCGAACTCTCAAAAGCCAGATATGGCCAAAAATATTTATAAATTGGACCAGAAAAAAATATACGGAAATGTTGCATAATTGGTAAAATAGATGCTATTGTGAAAGAAACCGTCGGTCAAGCGAAAAATCCGAGATGATTAAATTACAAATCAAAATTTTCGACGGCTTAGAATTTTGGACGTGTATGCCGTCGTCGGATTGGCACGTTCTGTAAAAATGTAGTGAAATCATTTGTGTATGGAAGACTAATTAGCGCATCTGCAGTACAATACAGGCAAGAATGTAAAAAATTAGCCCGTAAAGAACTGAACATGTACATTGGTGTTAAAATTTAAGAATATGGCATATTTCTTTAATGTTTCCATAAAAAAATCTATCTTACTGGTTATTCCATACAATGACCAAAGCAAAGGGAAAAAGCGAACAAAATGAATTAAAAATTATCAAGATCAAAAAACTATTTCTGATCGTATAATTGTATAAAATCATTGATGTTTTATCATTTCTATTTCTACACGTTTTATGGGTGCACACATTTGTGTACTATTTCATTCTTAATACTTCTTCTCTTTCTCTCGTGCTGTCCTTTTCTGTGTCCGGCAGGAATCAAAATCTCGGCTCGAGTCGATTCATTTTGCTGATGGCCAGAATTGTAACAGATGTGGTTAACGACGCGGCAGAACTCTGAAACGATGCGATTTAGCAACTATGCCTTCTCACTTTCCGTTTATTATTCTGCATAATAACGTTAGATGTTACACAGACAAATGACCAATTTGTAAAATTATGTATTTTTGCTAATGCCCGTTTCTTTACAATGTGCCGCTTAAGATCGATTCGGAGTTGGTTTCAAAGGAGTAGAAACCGAGGATATCAGAACACTGTCGTAACTTTCTATTACATTTTAAACGTTATAGAACACTGATTCGCAATATAAGTTTCTGTAATAAATATTTGCTGTCAAATTGTTTAAGGCTTTACAATAAACGCCTCGTGTGTGTACGTTATGATTATAAAATAACGAGTATCTGTGTTATGTCACATAAGAATGGCTACCAAATCAAATATGGAACTAATTTTTAGGACAGTCGATAGTTTTCAAACCATTCTATCGATTAGAATTTCCAATCCGAAAATTCTGATTTTAATGAAACTTTGTAGAGTCATAGAAAATGTCAAATTATGCAACGAACGATTTTTTTTTTCGGCTGAAAGCTCTGGGTAGATGAAATTCTCTCTTAAAGTTTGTAGAATTTTTGTTACATAAAATTCAAGCAGATTCAATGTATCAAAATATAGAGGAAAATGTCATGAGCTGTCGCGTGTCTGTCAAGATCCGAATTCTCTCGATAACTGCTTGAGGTTCTTCAAACGACTACCAAATTAGTGAAACTATCGAATTAACTTTAACCTGAGGGCATGTTTCCATCGTAGCAACAATACAATGAAATTAACACTGTCATCCTGAACGTGTCGAAAATTTCATTGAGCAGCATTTGCATTTCTAAGAATTTTGATTTTTTGTTTTCGCAATATGTTATTACTTCTGTTGTACACAATTTTAGCTACTTGTTATGGATATTTTTAGTTAGATATGTAGAACAATTTTTAATAATATTAATGATGAATTTTTATGGAAATTCAATAGTCACTCATGTGTGGGTGACATAGCGATAACGTTTTAACATAATAACGGAATAAAATATATTTCGTTTTGAAAGAAAGAATTATTCCTTTCTCTTTCACATTTTAATACAATTTTTGTTATTATATATCCTGATTTTATAATTGTAAATAATATTAGAAAACCTGATATCGATCAATTTTGATTATGAAATATGTATGTATGTCTGTGAAATTATTATAAAAACATGGAACTAATTGGTTTATTATTTTCTTTTTGTAATTCATTTGAAAAATTCAATTGTTAACTTAAAAATCGATTTTAGTAGTTGACATGAAATCGAATAACTTAAGCTTTCAAAATTGCTCCATTCACGGTAGCAATCGTATAACGTAACAGTTTCACCAGCTGCCGCAATAAATGTCATGCCACGAAAGTAATTACGGTACAAATTCGTAAATTAATGACAACCGTAAATTATTTTGACCTTGCTTGGACCAACAGGTGGTCAATTATTGTTTAAAAGCATTTGATTTTTTAAATATTGTATCAAACAATCACGAGTATCCAGTAGCTTTAAATTTCATTTTTAACGCAATAAAATTTTAATAAATAAAATTATTATCAACTGCTAACCCGCATGATCCAAATAAACTTTAAGAAATTACACATATGGTAATAAAATGTTTACCTTACACATAAACATTAATTCTTTTAAAATTAAAACAAACAATAAAAAATTGACAATACATCGCAAAAAAGTTTTAGGAAAGAACATCGTTTACATTATATTTATTATCTACATTATCATCAAATTTTAACGAAAAATGTTCATTTTTAATTATTTCTTACGCAATTATGTTTCGGCAATCATATGGTTAATGAAATTTATACGTGTAAATACAGCATGATATTAATATGATTCAGTTCCAAATTTTATCTTTATCAAAAACTGTTGTACGCTTAATGCTCGGATTAAGCTACAGAATTAAGAGCCGAATACACTCGGCCGAGTCACTCGGTAGATGTATTTGGCTCTTCAGGATGGTTCTGCCGAAATGAATGCTTGGGGGCGTTTGCGGTAGGAGACTTTTATTATTGAACGAACTGTTCAAGACGATGGTCAGTACAAAAGTGGTTTCCACGGTGAAGAATACGATTTCGACTTTTCTAACACGATTAATATTTTTTTCACAAATTATAACGAATTTTGACGAACCGTTTTCCTCTACTGTTAACGAAATGTTGTATAGTGTATCTTGGGATATAACTAATCAGTAATTCAAGATCTTCTTTACTTGATCCAACAATGCATTTGCATTCGAGTTAGGTAATGAATCATTAATTAACTAGACCAACGACAGAGATGTTAATCAAATAAATAAGTAATAATCTGTGTTTCCTGTTGCAGGAGGAAAACATCTAATTAATCCATATCCGTATGGAATCATATTATGCATTATAATGTTACATTTTGGGTCGTAACTTCACTATCCAATCCATCGTACAAAAAGTATTTTTAAACTATATCACAATTACTTTCATAACACAACGAATAAAATAGGTAATATTTATTGTTAAATTATAATAATTATCGATGACAGAGTTACGTACGGAATAGAAATTTTGTCGAAAGTTCGGGCGAGTTCGGGAAAAATCAGGCGGGCTCGGACGGATACCCGAATCACACGAAAACTCGGGATGTCCGATGCTTCACTTGTAGCCGGACACTTTTCGGATAACCCGATTCATTCGGTCCGATTCGGAACTGAAACAAGTCAGACGTCAGATATCATATGATACCTTGTTACAATAGATAATACTAACTTCAGATAGTAAGAACTATCCCGCGTAAAAAAACTTCTTCCTTTTTATACATCATCTTAACGTATTATACATTAACTTAGCGGGATAAGTATTATAAGAAGTATTATACAATAACACTCCTCGGTCGCTCGAAAACCAAGCTCTCGCATAACAAGCAATATAAGGCAAATATATTCGACAAAATGTTGAATTACCAATAAGTATATTCAAGAATTAATTTTCCTTTCACTTAGAAACCGGTTGAATTTTCCTGAAAGTTTATTTGCCGGGAGCATCACCTCGATTGTACCTCTGCTGAATTGGGGGTCGTAAAGATTCCACCCATTCAGACGTCGAAATGGCTAATACGACCGAGGATTCGATCAATTGTTCCCTAGACGCGAAGAAATCATGATGACGCCAGACAGAAGTAATGTCAAGATAAGTGCCGGCACGTATAAAGCGAGATGCTGTCTTGTTCGATCTCGGTCACGTACGGATGAATTTCGCGGTTATGTACAGTGGGTTGAATAGGTACATACTTACGCGCACCCTCCCAATTATTAAAGGTATGCAAAAGGTAATTATATGGAATCATTGATTTCAATAGCTTTTTAATATGTTGAAGGAGAGGGTAGGATGATTCCGAACATTTTCCTTAATTTCCGTTATATTAATACACAAATTTTTAACATTTTTATGTTTGTGATAGGCTTATCCGTAGACATGATTATATTGTATACGGGGTATCCCATTATTGGTATAAGAACCGGAAATGGAGGGTAGCTAAGACGATTCTGAACAACAATTTCCTTTCTAAAAATGTCGGATGGAACATTGTTTTTAAGGAAAAACACGGACCAGTCATAGTGGCCTCGATTGCGTCGTTCGAGCGCGGTATACACTCGTCGGTATAGCAGAAAACCTTAGACACGAATAATATCGAATAAGGAATAAAAAAATTCAGAACAATATGAATTGAATCGTACCTCCAGAATAAGGAAAATAACCTATTTACTCGATATCCCGATAGAAGAAATTAATCGAAGTTGCGTAATATTTTTCGTTGTGTGAAATGACGAAAATTTTAAAATCACTCAATATCCGAATAGAACACCGTTAAATTAAAATGGGACTCTTATTTTCGGACAAATTTTTGTGTGTAATGGGCCTTTCATATTCGCCAATTATACTTTATTACAATAGATAATATTCGCTTTACATAGTAAAAACTGTCCTATGTTTAACCAGTTACGCGTAACATGAAAACTTCATTAAACAATAAATCGCATTTAATCTAAAAGTACACTAATGCTCCTATGATAAAACAAACTTCAGAAACAGAGTCGTTCAGGTTTCCTTTCATGGTTCTTCCTTTTAACGATAGTAGTCTAAAGTCAATTTGGAACCAAAAGTACAGTTTCATTATAATTAACACTAAAAGCACGCTGCTAATGGCCCACGTAAAAGATATAAGCCCCATCTAAAATCGAGGAATCATTAGATTACCATAAATACCCTTGGAAAAAATGTAAAAAATAATCAGTGCAACCTTTGCATGTTTACTACTATACCTGTAAATGTCGGTAATTGCGCTACTTTTAATTCACTAATTGTTGTGTTGTTATATAGACTTGGTTCTTGATTGCATTGTATTTATGGATGACTAATGCTAATTATATAAGTTAAAGTGATTTAATTGGAGGAAAGGTGATTCCGTATCGATTTTCCTTTAGAAATTTTATTTTCAGAGAAATTCAATTTTAAATACGTACACTGAGGGACAACAAATAGAATGGCTTTTCCTAATGTTCATAAAGCTCGTTTACGCTATCTTCGGATCAGAAATCCGCTAGAGGAAAAAGATAAGAGGGAGGGAAAA
The DNA here is from genome assembly GCA_943735885.1 of Stelis phaeoptera. Classification (NCBI taxonomy): domain Eukaryota; kingdom Metazoa; phylum Arthropoda; class Insecta; order Hymenoptera; family Megachilidae; genus Stelis; species Stelis phaeoptera. The sequence continues at coordinate 1,579,688 of OX030939.1, read as the reverse complement.
GGTAAAAAGGTTGCTAAGCTTTTCTAATACGAAACAACAATAATGAAACGTTATGTTCAACGAATTTAGACGCAGAAACTCATTAAATGGAATTACTCGTGAAAATTTACGAACTGAAAACAAAGCGAGAGAAACAAGCTAATCGTGATTGTCGAAGTGTTTCAATGGGGTTGAATGTCGATCATGTGTTCGCATATGTGTAGAAATGAACATTTGTATCAACTATGAGCAATTATTATCGTGTGTAATAAATTGTGGAAACGTGCGTATCTGGGCAGCTGCAGGCCAACAGCTGTACCATTTGTACCAGATCATAACTTATGAAATATCTAAAATATCATTAGTCAAACCAGCCATTACGTTAAATTCAAGCGTAAATTGTGAAGTTTGGAACGACTTTCTTTACAATTCTGGGAAGTCCTTGGTCTCTACAATCAAGCGTGATATTTAAATAATTTTTAGCTAAAACCACTTTTTTTTACTTTTTAATAATTTATTAAACGATTTTATAAATAACGCAAATGATGTACATGAATGGGAACAGTTTGTTAGTCACATAATGCAATGGCATGTTGTGTTTGAAATCTTTTAGACTCTTCCTAAAAGTAAAGGGTCCAAAATAACGAATTTCATTAAAATTCAACAAAAGGTTCGCTAGTTCTAAGAATATAGAATTCTTAAGTGCTTGCATTAAGAGGAATATTCGAAATAGAAACGTGGAGTGTTTAAGTTTAAGGTACCCCCCCCCTCGAAATTCCAGCGGTTCATTTTCTATGAAAAGTAATGTCATCTTTACTTCAAGTTATTTCCTAAATCAAAATAACATTTTAGTTCCACTAAAACATGCAATACTCCAAAATTAAATTAAAACAAGTTCATCATGATACTCTTTCGTTTTTGTCATATTATAACATCAACCCTTTGAATGCTAAAGGTGTATATATGTATATATATGCTTTGTTTTAAGATTTCAAATAAAAATTAATTTAATCTTGATTATACTTTTTGTTTCTTTGATTTTAATACAAACATTTTTGAAGACTTTTTTCCAAAGCACGCCGTAGTTAAAGGGTTAATATAAATTAAATGAAGGAATACCTGATAAAGATAAGAATTAATAAGAATAGAATAACATATATTTTTGTACATCCTATGGTACTGGAACAATTAAAAAACAAAAGAAAGCATTAAAGTCGAAATTCCTGCAGTTGGCATATTTCTATTCCAAATTCTGTTGATACGCATTTGTTCTGTTACTACGAAACGATAGAAGTTTTTTATGCCTTTGTCAAGTATTCAATTTTCGCAATTCTCTGTGGAAACCAGTTATGGTATAGTATGGTCCATTCATCAGACTGAAAGTCAACACAGCAAAATCCTTGCGATGGTTTTTTAATTTGACAAATAGTTTTTCCTGTCAGAAATCATTTTTTTTTTTTCACTCGACGCACATTTTTTCGCCAACATGTGTTATTTGTTAACGAGAAACACACTCGTTTAGCTGTTTCCCCTGTGCCAAGTCAGTTGAAATCAATCAAACTTTGAAACCATTTTCCGATTTCATATCTTGCGGTAACGATTTTTGATGTATCTTTACGTTAGTCCAACATTTTCATTGAAAAATGTATTAATAACTGGTTCCTAATACGAAATATCTATCAAAGGTATATCATTTAAATCATTAATTACTGCGACATAATTCCGGAGTTTGAAAATTTATTTATGGGAAGTTGTTTAAAATTAATTTGAATACTCGATGAGTTTGATTCTGTAGCAGCTAGCCGTCCAAGCATGAAAAAGCATCGAACGTGCAAACGGCCAGCACGGTTTATGACATGGATTACAGCCAAGCTATTTTTGAGTAAGCCGTTTAAAACAATTAGTTTTACAAAGCATATTCGTAGTGAATTTTTAACCAACTTCGAAAAGGAGGAGGTTACTCAATTCGATCAGTAGACAGGGTGTTCGACAACAGGTGGGCATAGTTTCAGGGGGTGGTAGCTGGGGTAATTCTGAATCGTTTTTTCCTTTGCCAAAATGCTCGTTAAGGCTTCATTTTTGAATTATTAACGAAAAACCCCGGCGCGCTCAGTGATGGCAGTATTGGCTACGCACCCAAGTTGACCGTAGTCAGGAACGAACAAATCCACACATTGCTGGAACCACAAATTCGTCTACGAGGTACATACACTTACGATAGTGTTCGTAAATTGTCTAAAGGTAGATAAAAATATTGATTTGTTCATTTCTGACTACGGTCAACTCGGGTGCGTAGCCAACGCTACCGTCATTGAGCGCGCGCTCTTCACGTGCTCTGATTGGCCGGGGTTTTTCATTAATAATTCAAAAATGAAGCCTTAACGAGCATTTTAGCAAAGGAAAAAGCGGTTCAGAATCTCTCCAGCTACCACCCCCTGAAATTATGCCCACCTGTTGTCGAACACCCTGTATACAGGATGTCCCATGACTCATGGTCAACCGATCAGGAGGTCATTCTACGTGTAAAAATGAGTCAAAAAAAAAATAGAATAAAATCTTTTCCTTCGAGTCTTCGTTTTCGAGAAAATCGAAGTTGAAAATTTACTCGATACATGTACACTCGGTAGATGTCGAGTTTGTGCATCTCACTACACACCATTGTTTTGATTCTTATTCGTATTTAAAGACGTAGTAATGACCTCGGTTGATAGATTATCGTTTGGCTTATCGCTAGTATAAAGCAAGGAAATGGATTATGTATAAAAACAAAACGTTTGCTATTGCAATAGTTTTACTTTATCAATTCATAAATTGTTGAAAATGCTGTCCTTGCAATCGCCATACATAGTTCAGTTCTTAGGATTAGATTATTATGGACGCTTTGTAAAGAATTCCGAGCTTTAAAGATCCAAATGTGAATAATATTTTATCTTTTAAATGCTCTTTACTCCTGATTTCTACAAGAGTATACAATAGTTTTCTACATGACTCCAAAGGTAAAAATCCAGTGGTGACAAATCGGGTGATCGCGGTGGCCAAAGTATTGGCCCACCACAACCTATTCAATGTTCATAACGTTCATTTAAAAAATCTCTTACTAATCGGCTAAAATGGGGCTGAGCGTCGTCCAGAAACTGTTAGATACTGAATAATTATACTGATAATACATAGAACAGCACGAACGATAAATTATCAACCGAAATCATTACTATGTCTGATACAAATAAGAATCAAAAACAAGGATGTATAATAAAATGCACAAAGTCGACATGTATCGAGTGTACATGTACCGAGTACATTTTCGACTTCGATTTTCTCGAAAACGAAGACTCAGAGGAAAAAATTTTATTCTTTTCTTCGACTCATTTTTATATGTAACGTTTTATAGGGGGTTCCATTTAAAATTATAAAGGTACCCCCGCCAACCCCCTTAAAGGAGAAAGGGGAGGGGGGCCCACTTCACGTTTATGTAGTTAGAAAGGCCCTTCAGATAACTTTAAAATCGACAGCATAGCTTTCGAGATATTGAGCTGTTAAGAGTTATGTGGGCCATCCTGCATAAATATAATTTTATTTGCATTACATTTTTACAACAAGTATTTTCATATTTAATTGTCATTTCGGAGTTTCCTTTGAAATGCTGTTATTTCGGTACATATCTATGGGTACAGTGTGTTCCACAAACCCTGTCCACTTAAATATCTTGGTTATTTCAAACAATACGAGAAAATGTTACGTACAAAAGTTATAGGGCTTAAGAAACTGCATAATGTGATATAAATGATGTTCTTATAAGTGGAGGCGTGGAAATGATATAGCGGTCACTTTTGTTTTCTTAAATTGAATGCCTAATTTTTTATGCTCGATTTCGATAGATTAGCATTTTCTGAGTATAAAAGCACTTAAGTTTATCTGTCCTAAAATTTACCGTTGCTGAGGTATTTAATTTTGAATTGCTCGGGTGAGAAGTATATCCTCGAATACGTTCCATAATGAAAGTAGTGGAATGAAAAAAGTCAGATATCTCAGCAACGGTAGGTTTTAGGACAGATGCACCTTAGTGCTTTTATACTTAGAATATGCTAATCTATCGAAATCGAGCATAAGAAATTAAGCATTCCATTAAAAAAAAACAAAAGTGGCCGCTATATCTTCTCTACGCCTTCACTTACAAGAACATCATTAATATCAAATTATGCAGTTTCTTAAGCCCTATAACTTTTGTACGTAACATTTTCTCGTATTGTTTGAAATAACCAAGATATTTAAGTGGACAGAGTTTGTGGGACACACTGTATATGTTGTGTCGAATAATTATAATAATCGCCCTTAATAATAAAAAGGTTAATGTAGGAAAGCTTTCTTTGTATTCGGTAAGTTCCTTCAAAGGGTACTGGAAGTCCAACGTTAAATCGTTGTTAGTTGCATTGCAAAAGTAAGGATAAAAATGTTGTAATTGCTGGACTCTCCGAAGTGGTTAGCTTTCTATAGTTCTATCGTATGTAGCAAACGCCTCGTTATACGTCGTGCTTTTTACGTCTGTTTATGTACACCTACTTGAGGGTAACGTCGTTATACAAATGAGCGAGCCACCACTTTCTAAACAACTTGTATACATACTGTACTTGGTGCACTGTTGAAAGGTACACCAACCTTTCGTCAGTTACACTGTTTAATTATTTATTATTTAAAGAATACACCGTGCCAGACGAGGTTTCCCTTTTTCTCTCACTCAGCTTTCGTTTGAAGTTTTTCTGTGACCTGTCATCTCGCCACGTTTCCCCGTTGAATTCGTATTTGCCTTTTACTGGGCTAAGTGAAACTTTATTTTTAATTTGCTCCAAATTTTATCGAGAGCCAAGCTAGACGATGCAAACATTTTGTTCGTGGAAATCTATTTCTTGTAACTGATTTGTGACACTGTATCCACTTGGCATTTATAGAATTATGTAGTATTATGGTGAGTCGTGAAAACAGTTTTTTTTTTGCGACGTCATTTTAGCTACGAAAGCCACACTGAGCTCAGCGCTGTTCATTTATCTGCTAGAGTATAAGCAATTTCAATTTGATTTTGTAACGTTCGCAATCAATTACTTTCTTTTTTTTTTTGCTATTCTGGCTGACTATTGGCTAGTTTTTTGTGTATTTTGTATAACGTATAAAATAAAGTCCCCGATAGGAATCTCGTTAGTTCAAGCTAATCTCAAAAATCATTGGACGTATTGTGGCACAGTTTTCACCATTTTATAAAAGATTTCTTAGTGAAGGTGTAGATGTATGAGACTAAAAATTAACTTTATGATGAAAGAATGTCGGCAAGCCACAATTTTAGTGAAGCATGTCAAAAACAAAACGTCTGTTTGAGAGCTGTATTGACTTATATGAACAAAACGATTAAAGATAAAATATATTAAAGCTACGTGTGGTAAAATTGTTGAGCGTAAAACTCTCAAAGATAGTCCATAATAAGTGTTTTTACATTATAGTCTAGAATATAAAATCAATGTCAAGCTTACATGAAATTGTTCTTTTTTTCTACTAACCACTTAATCCTTATAATAATTATATAGTACTTCAAGGTATTATAAATAATAGTACTTAAATAGTACTTTATCAAGTTGATAAATTATTCAAATACTGGAAACAGCTCGAACACGAAGGCATATTTCTATGATATCACAATAACAATATAAATGTTACAAGATTTCTTTGAGAATCGATGTGAAAAATTTAATTATTAACAGATGGACACTACTGTGCCTAGTTTTGGAGTTCAAATTATCAGAACCAGTTACAGTGCATAAAACATATAAGATATGCAGCTTCTGATTCAAAATAAACCCAATGCAAAGCTGGTCTTTAATTTAAAAGCAACATCTGTGCACAACTATTCTCAATTATCGTTTAAGCTTTACTAAGTGGATGCGCAGGGTCTCTTCGTAGATTAACCCGGAAAATTTCACGGCGGTTCTTGTTAAAATGTACAGACAGCCTGTTAATGAAAAATAACCCGGCTGATCCGTGTATCAGACTAGCCGAGTCATTTATAATAGTTTTATCGTGATGGCCCCAGATAAAAGCGTGTCATTTATTAAATTCACAAATTGAGTTCGTGGTTCCTCTTAATGGAAAATTCGAATGATGCCGCCAGCTAATTATTGCTGATGGGAGACGACGATATCCTCCGACTTTAAAAGCGGCTACATGAACGCACTGAATATAATCCACGATAATGGATTAACCCGGATAATTAATTATGATTTGGGTATACTAAGTTTCGTCTGGCACAAAATAGAAAGTTTCAAACCGATTTAGTTCCAAATCGTTGAGCGCATTGTAGAGTAACATTATACAGGAGATTCTGTTACTGTATATATGATTTAAATATAAGTTTAATATTGTTTCAGACGAGTGGGTAAAAGTGTCATTTATCATTTCTTTTTAGAAGTCGAGTTGAAATGATATCTTCGAATGTTTGAAAGATAAAGGTGGTAATACTTATTTCCTGTGATTCTATTTTAATGATATTATAATTACAGTACCTGGACACACTTCCACAATAAATTTATGAAGTATGTAATAAAGAAGCCTACAAGTTCGAAAGATCAGAATTATATTCATTTAACTTGCACTTGACACGTCGCGTCGCTTGATGTATAATTGCAAAGTTATTTATTTATAGTTATTAACCAGTTAACTGTGATTGACGAGTATACTCGTCATGGAGAAGTGGTACGATTTTGTGTATTGACGAGTATACTCGCTATGCGTAGAAAGTAGTGACCGTTGGTTATTTAAATTGTAATTTTTGAGAAAAACAAAACATATTTTCAAATTTCCAAAAAATTGACCAATATCTTACCAGCGCAACTTACTCTGTGATTGACGAGTATACTCGTCATGGCTTGATTCTGGCGACACAGAACGGTGCGCGCTCTCAAACGAGGGCGCCACAGTTAACTGGTTAATAATATAACTTTATAATTGTTGTTCGTTAATTGTAGAAATGGAATGCACATGGAACTTCTAACTCAACATTTTTAAATCAATTTTCTTCCAAATAATAATGTGTTGATACATGTTACGATAGACCTGTAAGTTAGTTAATGAATTATTTATTATTATTTAAAATATACGACAACATTATTTGTTTTATATTTATTGTAATGTTTTGAAGAAATGAGCAAGAACTTCAAAGTACACAGAGTATATAAAGTTTAAATGTATAAATTTCATACTGCACTGCCTCTGTTTCCATACCATAATAAGGTCTGATAAATATGTACTGAATAAAAATGCACACTCAAAATTTGAAAAATTATTTCATTAGTTCGAATTTGGTCATAAATATATAAGGGCATTCAAATTCGTTTAATATCGTGTATTAATAATAAACCGTATACCGTATAGTGCACGTATTATATCAAAAGCAAGAGAGAAATGTTTCATTTATATGTTGACCTCATAATTCGGATATTCCTGGGGGAGGTATACAAACCACATGAAAGGTTCAATGACGGTACATACATGACACAATCTGATCTTATTAATACAGACACGCTTAAATAACCAAGCGGTCAGTTTCATTCTCATAGCCAGCAACCCCGTCCTAGCGAGGATTTAATCCTTCCTAACAAAAATGCGCCACCAACTTTAAAACGGTCAACACATAAGCTCATTCGTGCTCTTTAGTCTGTCACTAATTTGGGCTGCTTAATCGCGTTAAAAGGTTATGAATGGCCGCGAAAAATACACGGCTCCACGTGGCTGAGCACCGCCAATTAGGACATTTAACGTTTTTCGAGGGGAAATTGGTATCGTCTCTTCTGCGTGTAGCTATACTCACCCCCTGTGCTCTTTTGTTTTTATGTTTCTATGCTGCCTCTGAACACTATCGATCCCTATAGTTCACATTATAAATGCGTCCCCAATTTCAAGCTCGTTGAACATGTTTGTTATATCGTGGTGTTCTCTTTGTTTCTGAATGACGCTCTGGTTTGCTACATCAATTTCAATTTTGCCAGTAATTTCAGTATTGCAATATTTTACTCATTTTATGCAATTTACCCGCCTAATAAAGCTTTTTTAAATAGTAAAAGTAACTAAGGGCGAACATTCGTAAATGAAACTGTTTGCTTAAAATACCAAATGCAAATGTGATATCGTAAAACTTGTTGTCTTATTAACTATTGGTGAAACGTTTAATATTTGAATTCTGTTAAACAAGCAAGAATTTTTCTTCACAATTTATACTAATTTTTCCTAAGTTCATTTATGATTTATGGTATGATTATGATACACATTATAATATTTTACGAATGTATGAAAGAAAGCTAATGTTTTCTTTAACCTCTGCCGTATGATTTTTTTCAATCAGTGTATCAGTCAGAAGTAAATAATTAGTGCTATAATGTTAAGACAAACAACTAAAATTGTTTAAACTGTTTCTGGTGTTTTATTTGGTAATTATTTACTTTAGCGATTCCTCACCGATTTCGATGACCTCGAAATATATTGTCCAGATCATTGTTCTGGACACTTTTTCTCTATACTTTTACGAGACCGGTGAGGAATCGCTGAAGTAAATAATTACCGAAATGTCTATTAAAACTCAAGAAGTTATTGATGTATTATGTTAAGTTAGGCCTTACGGCGGCCGGCAATACTTTCGTTATTATTTAAACAACTCAGTCATTGACTTCTACTGTCTCTATCCCGAGGATTAAATGGTAATATTTAATAAATTCATTATAAAAATCAGGTGGTGGTGGTGTTTAAAAATTTGTCTTACAAGAGGAAAATACGTGGAATTGTGGTGAAAAAGAAATTTCCACTTTTCTACTCGAGAAAGAAGGAAAACGTGATGTAACCATCCATGCAGCAGTAAAATTTTAACAAGAAATAAATTTCTTTCTGGGAAAAAAATAACTTACGCCCCAGTGTTTCACTTGCTATAACCGTGAAACGATAAAACCAACAAAATAACTTCGATCTCGAAGGAATAAAATTACCGCCCTAGTTTATTTGAAAAATATGCAACTCGAAGTATGAAATAAAGGAGGTGAAGGTACCTTAAAATTTTATAAAATTCTTGTCAGAGAACAATCCATCATTTTTAAGTGCTTTTGAGCTTTAGACTTATATGTATATATTTATATTTATATAAATTTAAATTCCTAAAATTTGAATCACATGGTAAAATTCAGCAAACGGAAGAAACTACATTTAAAAAGAAAAGGTTCGTCCAACAAAGAAACTGGTTATTGTGCAGTGAAATATACTTCAGGATATGTACGATAGAACCCGCAATACAGTGCCCGAAATAATGTTAGGTTCACCTTATTTTTGTGGCATCAAAGAATATTTGATGCAACATTTTGGATTTTGTTTATCATAATTTATTCTTCTTAAGATAATGAACTTTTTATTACAAAACACTAAAACTTATGTGCGAAATAAACATAGGTTCACTTTTCTTAAAAGTTTACAATTTCCACTGAAGTTTAAATAATAACAAACCACTTATTGAAATAAAATTAATACAGACTCAACTCAATATTTAGTGGATCCTCCGTTATTTTTAATTATTTGAAAGATCCTTTGCTGCATTGAATTGATAAGTTTATGCAATGTCTCTGGTTCAATTTGGGACCACGCCTTTTTCATGCCATTTTTGAGTTCTCTGGTGTATGAATATTGTCTACCATTGACATATGTATATTTTCCGTGCCACTATATCCCAAAGGTTCTGTATCGGGTTTAGGTCGGGACTTCTTGAAGGCCAAGGTAAAACCTCAACATTCACCGTTTAAAACCACTTCTTGACAGATTTGTTGAAATGTAAAATTCTGACCACCAATTTCGTCACCATATTCATCTAAAACAAATTCCAGCATTTGCCTTTGGTGAAAACCACATTATTGGAATCTTGCCGTTGTATGCGAACGCAGCCTATATCATTACGCTACCTCCTCCATAAATTCGACTCATTGTTATTTGTTTTTGGTCATGCAAATCATGCCAGTAGTATTAAAAGCCATCTGGACCGTTCAAATTAAACTTTTTTTCGTCGGAGAAGATCACAGCTTTTCATTTATCAGTCCATGCCATATGATTTTCAGCAAATTTCAATCTTTCATCTCTATGGGTTGAAAGAAGTTTATTTCGTTCTTTTTGTATAATGAAGTGTTCCACTTGCTTTTAAAACTTGTTGCACACGTCGAACACTAACTGGCAAATATAATTTTGCTTTTATCTGAGACGCATTAAGCTTATTTTTTCGAGCCTCTTGGAGAATTTTTCGTTTAACTCTCAAACGAAGCTTATTTAGACGACCTGTAGATTTTTTAGTCGCATACTTATTACCTAATTGCACAAACTGGTTGACAACATTTGAGGAACGTTGAATCTTTTCTGCGATTTTTCTATTTGGGAGCGCTATGTCTTTCAAAACAGTGATCTGTCCTCTTTGATAATTAGTCAGCGGTTTTCCACGTCCCATTGTGCTATATAAGCATTACGTAAAGCTAATATTCAACACGTTGGCTGCCACGGGGGTCACCGGTGACCGGCACCCGACATTTTTTACAATCAAATAATTACCAACAGAAATGATAAAATAAACCACGGATAGCGTTAACATTAAGCTAATAATGCTAGCTATCAAATTGAAAAGATAAATTTGAAAATTAGTTGATTGTATTGTTAATAATTAGGATTTTAGCGTGTCTGACTACCCCTGTCCGTTTTCACTGTGGCAGTCAACGTGTTAATTTATGATATTTAAAAATGAAGAAATCTTATACTTACTATAAAAAAAAGTTTACAAAATATGTGCTGCCGAAAGTATTTATTGAAAAGAGTCACTTTGAACCTAAGATTATTTCGCTTTATTTTCTCAGTAATTTCTACAAAATCTCTATAAATTATGTCCATTCACTCACATTACCAAATCTCAAGTAACTGTTACAACAATTATTGAAACAAATGCTAATGAAACAATAACAAGCATTGCCATATATTTCCGAGCATGGAAAATATGAATAACATCAGTAAATAAACTTTGCAAGCAGTGAATCTATCACTGTTTCGGTCACTGTATTAATAAGAGAAACCGTTCTTTTGATGAGGTCGGGCACATGGACAACCTTATTTCAACTGTTTCAAGCCTAGCAAGAGGTTCACGACTTTCAAAACTTTTAGGACTCGGCGGGTTCGAAGTAATTCAAAGCTTTCTCTATTTATTTTTATTTTTTTTTTTGCAGCGTTTCGTAGCTGATCGCTATTGATGACTGTAGCATACTACACATGACTGGTTAATAAATCTTGGCACGACAATTGAATAGAAATAGAACTTCCAAAGCTAACAATAAGTGGTACAGTTTTGGATATGGCAACGCAGGAATGAGCAAAGTGTATTTCTGGCCCGCTATCGTCAGGACGACAAGACTGAAACAAACGACTGTCGCATAAATTACGCCGATATCTTGATCCTCGTTGTCTCCATAGAACCTGCACGAGGAAGATCACGAGGATCTCGAGAAGCGATCACCACGACGACAACCCTTACGAATCGAGGCCTGTTAGGTATCAACGAACAGTTTTTTTTTCAGGGACACGTTTTGTTGAAGCAATCTGGTTCGTTTTCGTGTCAACGAAAATTACTTGCTAATTGGCTAATCGGGTAACATAGTGTATGCTGCAGCGTCAGTTGTCATAGGCAGCAGACATTTTGATCCTTTTTCTTACTAAAGATACTTAAAATTAAATAATTTATTAGGTTGTTGTATATCAGATGAAGGATTTCAAAATTTAGAAAGGGATTTAATATTACAGTAATATCCCAAAATAGTATACTTATTACATATCGATTTGTAGCATAAAGTTTGATGGAAATGTGTGTAGGGTAGATACGTCAGTAACATTACAGATTAAAAGGAGTAAATAAGTTATTATGTAGTGTCGTAGTTTTAAGAAACCTTAGTTCGTAGGAACAGGTATAAGTAAATGATTAAATATTTGCTTTTCTCAGTTCTTGGTTTATTATCCAGGCAGTCTATATACACAAAAATTCATTTTCACTTACTAATTACATAATATTGTTCATCTACTGGCGAAAGCTGTATCTTTCACTATTCAATTTAATTAATTGTATTAATTTAATTTCTGAAATCAAAATCTGCTCGTTATAAGAACATGTATATGTTAAAGCATCTGACGTTCATTTCCCAAATATTTATTACTATGATTATTATTTAAAAGTGGTTTCCAATAGTCACAAAATTTCTTAAGTGGCAGGTACTCCACCGAAGTTACCCCAGCAGGTATTGCATTGTATATGGAAAGTACAGCAAGGATTAATTCAACATATTAGAATCATATTTAATTGTTATTGTAACAATCTTTTTTCACATATACTGGCTTATTATTTTCCTGCATGATGTGAGAGTTATGTGATATGTGATCAGCCGAATTTGTTGACATAGTCTGATAATGTATCACAAACGGAGCAGTTAGTATTCAAACTACATTTATTGAAGCAAAATTATTGTGAATTATTGATAGCTCTGAAAATGAGTTATTCCAATTCATGACGTGGCTGACACCTCTTATGTGTATAGATTTGCAAAGTATAATACCTTAACAGCTAAACTTTTTATGTGAAACGGTTTCCGAATCTCCGTTTGATAGAGAAAAAATGTTTTGCAGAATAATGGACAAAAGAAACGATGAAATAAATCGCGAATAGCGTTAATATTAAGCTAATAATTAGAGCCCTCATCTATACGTAAAGTCGTGTGGAAATCCGTGTAGTAAATACCCGTGTCTATATTACACGGATACACGTGCATTCTACGGTTATAATTATTTTGAATTATTTTTCACGCGTAAATAAGCGTGAATTTATTAATTACACGTGTACGCGTGTAATTAACACACGTGTTTTCTGATATCCGTGTCTAGTAAACGTTTAAACCGGATACACGTGACACGTGTACCCGTGTATCGCATTGTACATGTTTTAGGCGAGAACTCTACTAATAATGCTGCCTATCGAACTGAAATGATAAATTTTAAAATGAATTGACCGCATCTTTAATAATAATTAGGCTTTTAGCGTGTCTGACTAAATACTACATAAGTACATCCATTTTCACTGTGGCACTCAACGTGTTAAGAATCTAATGGTAAACTGTAATACAGTACTAGAAGCGTTAAAAAAGAGGAACATATTTTGAACAACGTTGCGCTGGATTCTATCCGTACTACAAACAGGATAGAAATAGAGGTAGGCGTGGATCAAATTATAATATAGAGAATTTTACATAAACAACAGTTTTATCCTTAGCACATACGAAAAGCACAACCTGTTTCTCAATTTGATTATTCACCATAGGAATGGTCGCTCAAACTAACGTGTGTCAACCTTTTTTTATTATATCTGATATCGTTTTACTATAAAATTAGTTTTACGAAGGATGGTATATTTAATTTTCATAATACATATTATATGTACTACTGAATTGACGAAAATTTGCGTGTTATTGCTCACTAAAGATATTAGAAGTATTTTTAACCGACTTCGAAAAGGAGGAGGTTACTCAATTCGATCAGTATATTTTTTGTTTTAGTATTAATAAATCAGTAAGTGTACTGCAGTACCTATGACATCAGAAATATTAACATTCATATGCATTGAAAATTTATAATTTCTGATATTTGATATTTTTTTAATTTTTGGATGCACGTGCCATAATTAAGCAAAATCAAGTATTTAATTAACAAATATAGAAAATGAATCTGCCAGATAAAAAGAAAACAAAACATTTTCTTTAGATTAATTTAACAACAAAGTTCAGGCTTATAAACATATATCATTTTACTAAATTACACTGTCCAACAAATTTAAACTTTTTTTCTGATCTGTAACATCCACTACGTGATTCTTATAGGATTTCTCGTCCTAAAACCGAATCCGCAAGCAGAATTGCTCTATCACGTATAGTTTTTGAAAAACACGAGCTTTTGTAAAAACGTGTGTTTTGCGGGAAAAATGCGCTATTACGCAGAAACTAAAAACACTAGGACGTTCGAGTTGATTTTAAAAAATAGAGGAGAGTTGCCCGAATCTATTGATATATATAGTTGTAATATTACGTCATTCTGAATAGACGTAAATATCGATGAAAGTTTAAAAAACGGCCGATGTACGCATTTCCTACGTATTACTTTTGTATTTTTAGCAAAAGTTCTGTACCTAGAGCGAATTCGCTGTACAGTACCGAATTCTGTAGACATTTCCGAAGAAGAAACTACGCGGAGTAAGTGTCGAAGCAATATACAATTCGAGTAAATCGAAAAAGTATGTGCCGGTGACGCGTGCACGACGTTTTGCCGCCAGGCGGCCATAGCTCGCTCTCCTCGCCGAGTTAGTGCCGTAGCGACGCGTAATTAGTATCAATGATGGGAATCAACAGACATCTACTTTTCATATGTATAATGTTTAAGGTTTTGTTGTTATTATTATTGCGTAATTATTATTATTTATCTTTCATTGTTATTTCTGTTAAGACCTCAAATTAAAGCTGATGATAGGCACTTTCACGGTAAAACTCAATAACTTGAAAAAAGCAGTGTATTCTGTTTTTAAGAAACCATCTTATAATTTCTTGAGAAGTATAGAGTAGTAAATTATCTTTCCATCATAAATAAACTTCCACATTTTTAAATTCGCTTACTGCAAGTATTTTATCATTGTATTGTTGGTACCTAAATATAATATTGAATAACAATGAAAGATTAATAATAATAATTATGAAATAATAATAACAACAAAACATTAAACATTATACATATAAAAAGTAGATGTCTATTGATTCCCATCATTGATGCTAATTATTACGCGTAGCTACGGCACTGACTCGGCGAGGAGAGCGAGCTATGGCCGCCTGGCGGCAAAACGCCGTGCACGCGTCACCGGCACATACTTTTTCGATTTACTCGAATTGTATATTGCTTCGACACTTACTCCGCGTAGTTTCTTCTTCGGAAATGTCTACAGAATTCGGTACTGTACAGCGAATTCGCTCTAGGTACAGAACTTTTGCTAAAAATACAAAAGTAATACGTAGGAAATGCGTACATCGGCCGTTTTTTAAACTTTCATCGATATTTACGTCTATTCAGAATGACGTAATATTACAACTATATATATCAATAGATTCGGGCAACTCTCCTCTATTTTTTAAAATCAACTCGAACGTCCTAGTGTTTTTAGTTTCTGCGTAATAGCGCATTTTTCCCGCAAAACACACGTTTTTACAAAAGCTCGTGTTTTTCAAAAACTATACGTGATAGAGCAATTCTGCTTGCGGATTCGGTTTTAGGACGAGAAATCCTATAAGAATCACGTAGTGAATGGAACAGATCAAAATTCGTGTTGGACAGTGTTATCTAACAATATGAATGCAAATTCGAGAAATTTCAATGCATTAAGAAAATGGTGTGGGAGTCGAGCTTTAGTTTACAGGCTAATGACCGAGATGAAGAACAATGGGAAGGGAAGAGTAATCAAGCACTTCTACTACTCTATTGCAAGACAACAGGTCCGAAACAAACGACTGTTTCATAAATCATTCTCGCTACAGTTCTAACATATTTCAAAATGCAATGAGATATTCTGTTGCAGTCGACAAGCCAGTGAAAATCAAAAAAATGAATCATCAGTTTTATAGAACAAGAAATAATGGTAAAAAATGATGTGCGGTGGTTTCTGCTAGATTGCCTTTTGAAATCTACAAGAATTCTACCAGAGTTTCTTGCGTATAGGAATCGGGTAGTGTAGAATTCACTAAAATGGGTGTATTGGGAGTGTTAAAAATTATTTGAGAACGCTTCTAATAGAATCGTGAAATTCATAACCCCGGGCGACGCAAAATGTTCGGGACTTTACCGAGTTTTATGAGAAATTGAGTGCAAGATTCCTACTACCTAGTAGCAATCATAGACACATATATATACATAGGTATATAGTTCTGTCTCTCGGTAATAGAAGATCTATTACTGTTGTTTATTTTTTTGCAAGGTTTTCAATGGAATTATACTTATAATCAACATATACGTATATTGTGTTATTTAAATAAATATGTATTTATTTTCTACCAGATTTTCTACTATATCACTAACTACCAAATTCAGTCACTAGATGGGGCTCTGAATCTACCAGATTTAGTAGAAATTCTACCAAGTTGCACACACCACCATCCATTAAGTCGTAAAAGCAAAATATTCTCAAAACGTGTTCCAAGTGTTTCGGTAATATGAAAGTTAAGGAAATGAAGTGACCATGGTGTCTCGGTTTATGGGGGTGACTGAGGGATGAGAAACGAATAATCAAACTTCTGTGTTTCGCTATAAATTACAGCCATATCTGATAGAGAATGGTGTACCATTCGAAGCCTTGAGAAGCAGTCGCAAAAGGGACAAAGAGCAAAGAGCTCGTTTAGTCTTGATACTCGTTAACGGGTCCTTTGGGCGATTCGAGCATTTCCTCCGTGGAACGAGATCCGATTGTGGTCCTGAACGATTTTCTTAATGAACTTGCGTAGATATTTTCAGGGACTGATTTTATCGTTCGGTTAGAATCATTGACATTGAAAGTGACCTGCCGCCGGTGAACAGCTTTATTAGTCAGAGAGGCTCTTTTTAAGCGGCGTTCACAAAAAGAGGATATTGTCGCTTCCATTTCAGGAGGAATCGAGGTTTTGCTGAAGTCATAGTCCAAGAAACAAATTGTATGTAACCCGTAGCTGAAAAGGTAAGAGAGTATTTATTTGGAACTGAAAATTTATGTACCAAGGAATTTGAAACTTTTAAACAATTATGTTTTAGATTAACTAAGTTATTATTTATTACTTGCTGCATATCGTTTTTGGAGATTGTCTTGGGTTTTCAATAATGAGCTAATTAATTTATTTCAGGTATAATATTCGCATAAAGTATTTACAATACTTTATTTTTCATTGTCTGAAAGAGTGGAAATTTTAATAATAAAATCAATGTATTTCTCATTATAGTTATCATTTTATCAAAAAACATTTTTTGTTACTTTATTCTAACAAGAACGACAATTACTTTTATATATAACAATTTTTTATTGTTGCCATTCAAACGTGAGTAAGCAGGACAATATATATGACAAATTTCAAAATCGTTAATCCACTAAAATTTATTTTTTTTTCTAAATAAAGTGTTGCTTAGAGCAACACTTTTTTAACACAGATTCTTTTATTGCTCGCTGACAATTATCATCAGAATGGAATCTACTGAGTTTCACAGAGTTAGCTGCAGTACTAAAATATGTTTATTGTTATTAGTTGTTGATAGAGAAAAAACGAAGTAAAAAAGATATTTTCCTTCTTTTTCTAATTCACGAAGATTTACCTGTTTTTTTTTTTACAGTTTTAAATGTGCATGTTCCTTTAAGTTTATATTCAAGTCTGTTTCTCAGTATCTATAATGACACGAGACAACTACAAATTATTTTAAAAAGTAATAGCAAATTCCAATTTTCCTTAGTAACTCGATTAAGGCTGCATCTCCCCTGTGTATGCAGCAACAGTCACAAACTAAAATCGATAGTAGTTTATTAATTAGTCAATCTACATTCAACTACTACATTCTACTACATTCAAAAATACGATTTTAAAATGACATGATTCTACTTCACAATCTGTGCACGAGTTTTCAAAAGAGAGTCCATTTAATCTGAAAAATGATCGTGGAACCACGACGAAATCGGAAATCCTAAGCCGCGTCCACAACGGAATTACTATCAACGTAAGTACATGAAATCGCATTTTTATCAATCACGCGATAGAAATGTCGTGGTTTCTCACGAAGGAGACGAGTGGCTCGGCCGACCGTGAATCCGTCGGTAAGTGACGTGGGAAAAGAGGAATGTGAAATTTTTGCGCGCATCCATCATTTGATTCGCATCTATCGTATCGTTTGGCATTGCTCCGCCAGTTCTTTCGCTTGCTTTCATTGATAATCCAGAAAGTGTGTCCATCGTCCGCGCTCCTCGAAGAAGACGAATGACTTTCGATGACAGTCGATCGAATTTCTGCGTGTGCGATTCTCGATTTTCACCGATGCCGAATTCAAAATAATTTATCTGTGTCAACTTGCTGGAAACTTGCTCTCATCTGGCAACCCATTCGATCGAGCGGTTTATCTTATTTAGACATAGCTTGTGAATTTTAAAAGAAAGTTACATTACTAAAGTAGTTCATTGGTACTTTTAGAATAATTTTTCTTTTGAAGAATAAATAAAAAATTATTTATTTTGTGATATTTTAATCCTTTGTTCCCCAAGCATTTTTGGATACGATCGAATCCGTTCCATTTCTTTCAGCAAAGCTTCTAGGAACTGAATACACTATTTTGTAAGAAAAGAGTTACAAATGCTTATGAATTTATTTATTTTTATTCTTTTACTTAATTTTCTGTATCCTAATATAAATCAAGCTTGAATTTCACATTTAAAAATACTGTGGTAAATTAAATATGTCCCCTCTGGGAGGACATTCAAGTGCAAAGGGTTAATCAATTATTCATCAGGTTCTTGTGCGAGCATATCATGTAACAGGTTTCGAAACATAGACAGTATAGAAGTACTGCAAAATCATACTTATATCTTATCAATTTGAAGTTTAAAATTAAAAAAAAAAACGACTATACAAACCCATCATTAATATTTTTAACGTAAAATGGCTGATTATTGTGTAGTAACAACTATCAATGACTGAGTTCGGAGCATATGAAATTTAACATGATTTAATGGCACAAGAATACCGTAAAACAGTCTAGAACTTAAGATTTAATGAAACTGATAACATCAACGTTTTATCGATATCTACAATGCAAAATGGTTAATTCTTCATTGGAATAAACAATAAGATAGATATTCTTTAACCAACACTGTTAATATTTATGGCGAGTTAATTAATCCATTGTTTGTTCTAACGAAGGACAGTAGATGTGTATTAAAAATTTTTTGAAAAAATATAAAACCGACTTTGGAATGCACTAAAAAGGACGAAATAATTTTAATTTATATTTCGCAGACGGCGCAAAATTAAAAATTTTCTACACTGGAAATTGTTAAAAATCTTTAATCCTTTTATATATTTTCACATTAGCAACATCTTTCATTTACACAATTTTTAATTTTGCTCCGTCTCCGAAATACAAATTAAAATTATTTCGTCCTTTTTGGTGCATTCCAAGATCGGTTGTATTTTTTTTCCAAAAATATTTTTTGAGTAAACGAAAGAATCGTTAATAATGCGTGTGATAGATATTTATGATAATATTCTATTGTTAGAAGCAACTGAAAGTCAGAAACTATGTTAAACTGCATAAGAAACGCGTATTAAAATTACTAAAAGTTCAAAGGGCTGCCAACAAAGTCCTGTTTCGAATTTCGGTATAAAGTTAGATTCGTAAGAAAGTAGAAATCTTCCACTTTAATTCGCTTTTTGATTTATATCGATATCTTTATTCGTTCCTGAGATATCGTCGTGTGAAGACAAACGTAATTTTTGTAGAAATTCACTGCCGCCTCACGCTTGGACCCAGACAGCGAGTGTCTAGCGTAGCGGTCACGTGGTCATTGTTTACGTCTAACCCTTTACTATTCCTGGAAATGCGTATATGAATTTCCTAGAAAAAAGTCTGCGGCCCATTCGGGAGTACCCTCGTACGCGCCGGCCGCTATACAAACTTTGAAGCCCTATATCTCAGGAACTAATTAAGATATCGCGTTGCAACAAGTTGCGTTATTATGTACGCACTTTCCTCTATCTTCTGAGCTACCTATTGCGTAAAATTCAGGCATGTTTTTTTTTTATATTTATTGCCAGGAATTTCGCCGTCGTCGAATGTTTCGTGTTGACCTGTGGGATCTTTAAAAATTGTGTTAATGAAAGATGTTGCTAATGTGAAAATATGTAAAAGGATTAAAGAATTTTGACAATTTCCAGTGTAGAAAATTTTTAATTTTGCGCCGTCTGCGAAATATAAATTAAAATTATTTCGTCCTTGTTGGTCATTCCGAAGTCGGTTGTATTTTTTTCCAAAAATTTTTTTATTTCACATTTTTTAGTGGCGATCGGAGCATTCCTTCCAGAGGGAAGGCAACAAAGGGCTGGGAAGGGAAGGGTAGTGAAGGGAAATGCAGGGAAGGGCATGGAAGTAAAGGGTATGTTGCAAATGGGATCATCGTGGAAACATCCCGGGCCGCAAAATGTAATACTAGGTTTCATCGATATCAGGCCGAGTAAACGTGAAATACCACGTTTTTTTGCGATAAAAGCGAAAAAGTATGAAAAAATCCAAAATGGTTTGTTTACGGGACCAACTGGGAGTCATACCCTACAAGATGCAAAAGGATTGGTTCCGATTGGTCCATTCGTCTCGGCGTAATCGGCGAACATACATTAATAAAAAAAAAAAAATTAACATACATGTCGAATTGAGTAACCTCCTCCTTTTCGAAGTCGGTTAAAAAGTATTGATAATAGTTATACGTAGTTATCTCCGCTGAGTGTTACGCTTCAAATTGATACATCGTCAGACTTCGTATGCTTCGAAACAGACTATTTAATATAAATTACATGCTCGAATATTAAATTTATTTCCATAAATTAGTATGACACACATTTTTCTCTTCTTTAGTATTCATATACAATTTTAGTTCCTGGTGATTATTAAATAGCAAATAAAAGTAATTCGACTTGTTCAAATCAATGTGCCACAAGTATCCTTATGTTATTAAACTTATTTTACGTTAAATTATTATCAATTGCTGTTATTCAATTATTGTTCTTAATCGTAAATATTAGATTGCTGCATATCAAATTGGCCATTTAATATGCAAACACCTAATATTTGAGTTTAAATAACATTATTAATTAATTTTAACATTGAATTTAAATTCACGATCATTGTACGGACACTTGTTTAACTTTGCATCTGGTATTTTTAACTCGCAGAATATAATGTTATCTTACTAAAGACAATTTATTATATTTCCTTCGTTTCATTTAAGAAAATTTAGTATTACATTATTAATGTACAATAACACCAATGCTGAATACTAAAATTAAAATTTAATACTTTAGTAGTCTTCAATAAAAGATAATCTATAAATAATAAAATAATAGGACAACAATAAAAGATTAGGAGTTTTTGATAATTTATTATAAACTAAATTACACAAAAATACAAAGAACTTGTTCAAAACGATGGCCGTTAGCTTAAATACATTTTGAAAGCAACTTCTGTTACTATTGAGTAGCTGCGTGTGCGGAACCGACTCACTAACCAGTAAATAACTAGTTTGTGATTTCAGTCACCAACCAATTACGTTTCTGCTTAGTAACTTCGTGTGTGGACGGCCTAACACAGCCCCACGCGTTTCCAACATGGAACAGCGCCGGAAATTGCATATTATCTAAACCTACCTAAACGCGAACCATAACGATGCTAGAATGGAAGGAAAGAAAACCCAGGGTGAAATGAAACACTCGTTTGAGCCAACAACTGAACAGTTTGTTGGTTCGTATATGGAAAACACCCGCAGGTATACAAAAAAACCCTTGAATCAAAAAATACTTCAGAACGATTTACGGTTGTAAATACAATAATACAAGAGCGATGGAGGGCGAGCGCATGGAAGTGTGTGTAAAGATTTGGCGTTGTGCCGTACTGGCTTGCCGTAATAGCTCGCAAGACGGAGAGAGAGAGAATGAAACGTTACAATTATGGCGTTGTAATTATGCGACACGTGCACGGTCGTGCAACGGCGGAAGCCAGCGTGACGTTGAAATCTAACGCATACGTGATCATGCAGAGAGATTTGTATATTATCGAAACGAATTCACAAGCAAGGAAGAAACAACGTCGACGAACGATCAACAGAGAATCCCAACGAAGCACACACGATGCATGATCGGACGGTCGCATTAGAAACCGTTGTATTGTACAATAATGAAGTGAATAGTAAATCTGCGTTCATACCGACGCTCGAACGGACAGTGTGTAACATACGACTTGCACGTATGGTGGCCGGCGGAGGAAGCAGGAAGAAAACTAAAGATGCCGCCGCATGGCTCGACGGTGTTGCCAAACGACGTTGATGCGTGCCAACGTCGGAAAATACAAAATCACTAGATATAGAGCGGTTTACATGTAGATGTGTACAACAAGGAGCCACGGCCGAACTCCGAGTTGACTTCAGCGACAGTTGCGGAGGAATTGCGGAGAAGCTCTAGAACAAGGATAGATATACTCGCCGTCACGAGAGTCCATAACACGTCTGTCGAGCTAGCCCCCCCACTTCGCAAAAATAAAAAAACAAATACATGTAACTTATGAGCTATTTATGAGCTTTCATATTCTGCAAATCAAAAATTTTGAGCTCGTCAAACAAAGCATGAATTTGAAAATTTCAGTGGGGGGGCTGAGTCGACGTCGACTCAGCCCCCACACCGCTTAAAAGTAAACATATCGGATCGCTCTTTGCGGCAGAATTAGGAGCTATGTATGAGCTTTTAAGACAATATAATTCAGATTTTTGAGCTCATCGTTTTAACCCTAAAACCACCCCTTAAGTAATGTAACTGAAGAAAGAACTACACTTAAAATGAAAAAATTTAATTCTTTTGCAGATAAATATTGTTTATTGATTTAAGAGCTCTCCGGATACGTATTTTGATTATTGTGGTGCAACCCCTTTACGGTAAAACCACCCTCTCGTCTCCCAAGCACAAGAGAGAACTGCACTTAAAATGAAAAAATGTAATTCTTTTGCAGGTAAATATTGTTTATTGATTTAAGAGCTCTCAAAATACGTATTTTTATTATTATGGTGCAACCCCTTTACAGTAAAACCACCCCTCGTCTCCCAAGCACAAGAGGGAAATACACTTAAAATGAAAAAATTTAATTCTTTTCAGGTATGAAAATTACGAGCTGTTTATGAGCTTTCCTATTCTGCACATGAAAAATGCCGAGCTCGCCAAACTAAGCAGGAATTAAAAAATTTCAATCGACGTCGACTCAGCCCTCATTCCTTAAAAATAAAATTATCGAATCGTTCTTTGCGGCAGAATTAGGAGCTTTTTATGAGCTTTTAAGACAATATAATTCAGATTTTTGAGCTTACCGTTTTAACCCTAAAACCACCCCTTAAGTAATTTAACTGAAGAGAGAACTACACTTAAAATGAAAAAATTTAATTCTTTTGCAGATAAACATTCTTTATTGATTTAAGAGCTCTCCGGATACGTATTTTGATTATTGACTCATAACCCCTAATCAAAATATTTAAGGGGTGGTTTTAGGGTTAAAACGATGAGCTCAAAAATCTGAATTATATTGTCTTAAAAGCTCATAAATAGCTCCTAATTCTGCCGCAAAGAGCGATCCGATATGTTTACTTTTAAGCGGTGGGGGGGCTGAGTCGACGTCGACTCAGCCCCCCCACTGAAATTTTCAAATTCATGCTTTGTTTGACGAGCTCAAAATTTTTTATTTGCAGAATATGAAAGCTCATAAATAGCTGATAATTTACATGTATTTGGTTTTTTATTTTTGCAAGGTGGGGGGGCTAGCTCGACATACGTGTCCATAACTGCGAAAGGACCGATTTTCGTTCTTTTCTGCGCATCCTTGCCCGTAATTGGCTTATATTAATCTCGTAGCCAATGAAGTGGAAAGTAATTAGCAGAGTGAGGGCGCTGCGTTCCCCCACTATCTTCAAACCTGCGCGAATTAGTTATGGACTCTCGTGACGGCAAATATAGATGCTTGTCTCTCCAACGGCGCTGCGAGAGAGAAGGTGATGTAACAATTGTAGGACAGACGAAGACAGAGCGATGGCAAGCTGTTTGATTTTCCAACGAGTTTGGTGCAGTATTTTGAGCTTAAGAAGCAATATTTTCATACACTTCTTTTTTTAATTCCTTGTGTATTACGCAGGGGGTTACAGAACCCTTCTTTCGAAAAAGTGTCCAGAGAAAAAGTTCTTCGATAAAAACATACTTTTAATTTTTTAATAATTTCCAGAGGGCAATTGAACAATCGGGCTTTGTATCTCCCTGCGGAGCGACACAAGGAATATTAAAAAAAAAATAGTGTAAGAAAATATTGCTTTATAAGCTCAATAAATTGTACCATAGTATATTATGCAACAGGGGCGTAAAATGCGATTTTATGCTCTAGTGTGATCGCTGCGCATGAGTGTCCGGCGATGCCACGAGTGAGTAAATCGTACGCCCGAGTCGCATACGATATTTTTTGCAACACTGTGCGTAAAATTCGTTACATACCTATACACAATACTAGGATAGGGAAAAAAGGAAGGTAGGATTGGTAGGAGCGGGAAGGAACTTGTCCAGGGTCCGCTCCTCATCTCTAAAAATAAAGTAATAAATCTATCACAAATAAAAATAACAAGTACACAATAATATTATATTATTAATATAAATAATATAAATAATAACAAATAAATATTATATGTTTAATAATAATAAACAAATTCATTTTCATGTAAAAAAAGACGTAAAGAATTAAATTACCTATTCGGTTTGAATTGTTTTCTTCATGAGTGTAGTTATTACTATAGTTTTTTTTCTATTATTTGGTATTTTATCTTCAGAACCGTGTACTAAGAAATAATAAGCTTTTGCTATGTGGGCATGAGAGAAAGAGATCGCAACACTATATGTATATTATTAGACCCATCTTGAAACGCGTAATTTGCACCAAACCGCTTAATTTTGAAATTTTGATTTTACGCACAGTGTATCATAAAGTGACATTTTACATATTCAAAGTAGGGCGTAAAATCGAATTTTACGCACACTGTTGCAAAAAACTCGTTATCACTCTGTCTTCGCCGATAGAGCTCTATCTATCCTTGTTCCAGAGCTTCTTAATTTCTCCGCAACTGTCGTTGAAGTCAGCTCGGAGTTCGGTTGTGGCTTCTGCACACCTTTAATTTCCGTTGAATCTTTACGAGTTTCGACGGAACATTTAGTATTCATAGACTTTTGCATATCCCTAATATCAACTGAACGCAAGTATTTTCGACGTTTTCAAATACTGTGTTTAAAAGGACCTAACAGACTTTTTCTTCTTTACGAAATAAGGATCACCTATTCGATGGAGGTAAAGTTTCTTTGAGTACTACCGTTTACATCATAAAATAGCTTGTCGGTTCGATTCAACATTCCTAGCACGGAACTGTTCAACGAAGCGAAATCATGCCCTACGTTGATGTGTCCTTAAGCGAAAATAAATTCGCGAACGTACGCATATCGCGCCTCGAGTTTTCCGCGATCTGCTTGCACACGATTCACGCTGTTACGATTCTCTGGAAACGACCTACTAATATGCAGCGCTGCCACATTTTTTATTTGCCATAAACGGTCTTAACATCTTCCGTATGGAAGCATTAAAGACGACCGAGCGGCTGCCTTCTTAGGGTACATTAAATATACAACGCTACGGCCGTAACGCTGAGACTTTACGTCGAGTTTAGTGGCCAAACGAAAGTTGAAACTACCCGTGTACTGCTTCCTAAGATGCTACTCGGGTAATAGTTTCCGGATTAAAAATACCGCGGAATGTCTTCCTTGCAACGTGAAAAATAAGGTGTTACAGCAGTATCATAGAAATAACGATTACTTCATTGTATGCGATCGTCCAGTTAACACTTTCTTTTTGTAATTTTCCGATTTGGTGGTATGTAACAAAAATATATTCAACAAAACAAACTCTTTGCGCTTTCTTGCCATATTTTGTTAGTTTATTCTTCAAGGACTCAACTTGTGTCTATAGTGTAGAAATAATGCCAATATTATCTTGACAAACCAGCTGATATTTGATGACAAATTTCCTGTACAAAGTGATACAGGAAACTGTGCCTTTAGGAATGCCAGTGAGTTCCTCGATGAGTTTTGCAAACATACAGCGATCTGATTGAAGGATTTCAACCACCTTTTGCACGTTTTCAGGGGCACGACTCGTTTTTGGCGGCGATGCTCGAGCAGCGTCTGCGATACTTTCCCTGCTGTCACGAAATCGAGCATACCATCTAAAAACATTGGAACGATCCATGCAATCTCTACCGTACACGCGTTTTATCATTCCGTACGTTTCGCTTGCTGTTTTGCCTAACTTAAAACAATTGGCCCTTTGCTCCATATCATTTTTTTCAACGAACGTTAAGAAAGCGTTATCACATGTAACCTCAAAAACTAATGACGTAGAGGTGCTAGCCGCTTTGAGGTTGTATGTATTGCATAATGCATTTATTCATTACGAGATAGTGTTACAGAAAACAAATTTAAAGGCTCTTTTGCCTATATAATGTAATAGTATTCGAAATTCTTATTTCAAATAATAGTACTTTAAATAATATTATTTAAACTGTTTCGAAATCTTATATTGCAATAGATGTTATTTATAAATCATCAACAAATTTTACAGAAATTAATTTTCTACATATTATTAGGTCGTTTTATTTGCTTTAGTTAGAAGACACTTTTTAAACACACTGTCTTTTAAACAATTTCGTTGGGGTGATTATTAGCCATGTGAAACTAAACAGTCGTATATGTGAGGGTTTTGAATGAAACCTAGTTCGTTTTATAATTGTTTAAATATTTAGACGAATAAAATATGATATCATGTTGAAATTATAAACTTGAAACATTACACAAGAAGACGCTATTACATTCACATTTTTACAGATTGCATACAATACATTCGGTTCCGTTCATTCCAGCCAACCCAAAACACACCTCACTCGTACCAGCTATACCCTAGCGTAAAAACAACTTCACAGTATAGTCCATGGGTGCGCAGGATGGTATTCCAGTATTATATTTTAGAAATAAATTTTTAATTGTAGGATATTTTTTAAGACTTTGAAATGATACATTATTCTCATTGAGATACTGAAGTAGTTTCATTTCGGTTGGGTTCATACTATTATTCTTAGAACAAAATAAAGAGTTCTTTACTTGTGACATAAATTTTATCTGTTTATGATAGTTATTCTCTGCAAGACTGTTTTGAATTCAAAAACAGCTTCGTCAGCATTACACATATTGCAGGATATAAATAAATGAATGGAGTGGCATTTAATTTAAATATCCAGCTTAAGTTACAGGAAAATAGGTTCGTCTACGAACAGATCTGTTGACTTGTGTAACAAGAGGCTCAGTTATTATCATTTGCCCGAGTCCTTTATTATCATCCTTTCGTTTTATGCGCAGAAGCAGGCATATTCGTTTGTAAAGAACCGTATCCACGATTACGTAATTAAATCATTTTCACCTCTTTCTGAAGTTCCTCGTATCTCTCTTAACACCTTGTGAACCACTTTCGCGCCAGAGCACATTTTAGCACTTCACGTTGCCGAGCTCGAACCCGAGTTACTACAAATTTGACTGAGCGAGTGTGTTTGAAGATGCCGGAAGTATATTAAATTATACGTTGCACCGGTGCTTTTATTTCACGCGGCGTTAACCGGGGCATGAAATTTGAGAAAATAATGAAATAATTGAAACTGATTAATGAATAAAGTTACGGAAGGTAATTCAAACGTTATATCGTTCAATGAATTTCAACCTTTGCTTCGCGTATAACCATACATAGTATGAGTTCTTTATTGAATTTCATGCATCAATTACGAATCTTCGAATTGTGTTTCTTTCGTCGTTATCGAAAATTCTTGAAAAATTTATATTTTTTAAATTATAGTAAATCTGGTGATTATAAAAATATAAATGGCATTCAATCTCTGTTCGCATTAATGGATTCTGTAGATTTCTTTTAATATACCAACATTAATTTTTAATATATTATGAATGCATAAATATATTGAAATAACTATTAGAGATGGAGAGAAATGAATATACATAACACAAAAAAAGTTGTAACTTATTATACAGGGTGAGGAAAAAGTCTGGGACCGGCGAAATATCTCGAAAACAAGAGATTTGAGCACAAAATGTTTTATACACAAGTTGTTGGGTATTAACAGATGCATCAAACGGTGGTACATATTTGACCTTGAGAGTAAATATGGAATAGCTATCAAGGTCAACTTTAAAACTTTAAATGGAAACCCCCATTTTTTATTTAATATTCTTGTAGCTGACGTCGAACGCTATCCAAAACACTATCGATAAACTTCTTTCGGTTGAGTACTTTTCGAGATTTGGCATTAGCCGGCATTAACATTAACCAAGATGTACCGCGTGGAGGTTGCACGGTCGAATTTACACCTCATTGTGTGTTTGTCAGCTGGAATAAGGACCCTAAGGTTTGTTACTCCTTCAGAATTGTGTGTGTGTGTGTGCACGCGTACGTGTTTGGTAATAATTATAGCAGATGTTCGAATTGTCTCCCTTCTACCGATTGACAGTGTGCTAGCCTTAAGTGAAGAAAATCTCTAACGTATCTCAATATATCAACGGTCATTAAATCCATTCCTTCAGTTATTTTCTGCTTCAATTCTTCGACGCTCGCAGGTTTTGTTATATAAATATGATCTTTTAAAAAACCACATTAAAAAGATCAAGTGATGTCAGATCAGGAGATCTTGTGGGCTACTTTATTCTTCCTCGCCTCCCAATCCATCTATTCGAGGAAGTTTCGTCTAATATTTTTCGTGCCCTTAATTCAAAATGCGCTGAAGCTCCGTCTTGTTGAAACCACACACGATCGAAATCGTTAGGAAAGAGATTTCTAATAACTGGAATAATTTGCTCAATTAACATTGCTTCGTATCTTACAGAATTAAGATTACCATCGATGAAAAGTGAACCTATTAAATGATTTCCAATTATTCCTGTCCAGACGTTGACTTTTTTGATAGTTTCATCAGAAAATACAATGTCATTTATAAAATTATTTTCGCGTATCTCAATAAGTTCAAAAAATTCTAGTGGTTCAACCTTTCTAGTGGACGTCTTAAGCGTTTCGATAACGCTTTGCAAAATATCCGCACTCTTTTCATCATTGGAGGCAGAGTTAAGTCATCCACTGCGCTGGTGATCTTCTATGCTACCAGTTTCAATGAAACGCTGAACCGTTCTTACGACTGTGGATTTTGAAATCGGATTTCCCTCGTTAAAAGTTGCATTAGAGACCCCGCAGATTGCAATCTTTCCATCGGGCGATAGTTTGATCGGGTTGGCCTGTTGGCGCGCACGTTGGGTCTACTAAATAGTCGAATTGGTGGTGAATGCGCAGACCAGCCTACAGTCGGCCGATTGCTCTTGAACAATTTGCTAGTTGACGGCTCTTGAAGAGAGCGGTCGCATAATGAAAGTTAATAGAATATTGTCCAGAAATGTTATTATTGCTTTTATACAACGGAGGAGAAGGATCAAGAAGATAAACCGTGAGTATTGGGTTCATCCCATCCACAGTGATAGATTATTGCAAGGAGCGAATTAAACTATCGGCCGAGTCGGCAAAAAAACAATCGTCAAGTGTGCGCGCGGCTTCATGCCGCCACAATCCACACTGATTAGCAGTTGGCCGATAGTTCGCCGCAATCGTGTGGCCCATCAAACTTATTTATCGGCTGATACTGAATTGTTGTAATATTTCTTTGCAAAAGTTGATGTTTTGACTTCCAAGTGTTACCAGAAATTAAAAAATAAAAGAAAAAACTGGACAGCGTTACCTCGAGAAGTGCTAATAGTGCTAATTTGGCAGAAATTGTGTCAAACGTTTTATGTTCCAATATCGATTAATTATTTAATCTCTCAATCTAACAAAAACCGTATCGTTTAAAATCTTTCGAGTGAATTATTTATTTACCGCAAAGTCCAAGCTAAAAGGGTTCAGTATCATGGCACTATTAAATAAATCACAAGGAGAGAAAATCGTTTGTTGTTTGGCTGTCAGAGTCGAAAACTGTCTAACCAGAAAACGAACCTATCCGCGCCGCGGTGCGAAAAGCCAGACGATAATCTTTTATTAACGATTCTTGTCTGTTCGTGGCCGCAACTTCTAATCGAACGGAGAACCGAAACCAGAGATGTGTAACAGTCAACAATTATTCGTAATTCACCTCGATTTGATTCGCACGAGGGGCAAGAGATTTTCGAAGTGTCTCCACGACCAGCTAATAGCCATGAAATTAACATAATGTCACGTTACATGAGAAACGGTGGCCGTTCAATTCAAGTCTGCTCCAAGGGGTAGCCATAATCCAACGAACGAAATTTTGGCTTGCTAACAGATGCTTCGCTCAGAAAATCGGTATCAGAGAGAAGAAGGTAAAACTGGTAATTTAAAGCTGGTTATTATAGATTAGACTACCCTGCCGGTTAAATCAAATGGAGTTATATTTCTCGTGTGACTGATATATTAATTTACTTTTGTAATTTGCTGTTTGAAATTATTGATATTATTTTGATGATGTTCGGAACATTCTTTCTTTTCTGCTTTGCAATTAGTTTATTAAATTAAATTTATGCAACTGATCATTATAATTAACCAGAACATTAGTTATCATTGATAAGTATAGTTTGCTTTCGCTTAAAAAAAAAAAAAAAAAAAAAAAAAAAAGAAGAATATGTGACGGGAATTAGGGATTTTGTTTTTTAATTAAATAAGCTGGTGACAGTACAATAGAAATAAAAATGTTGTTTATGTATGTTCATTTGGAATATGATAATACATTTGATTTGAAATATAATATAATAAAATAAAATAAACATAATAATGTACAATCGGATTTTTAGTATTCATACATTTTGTAAATATTTCTGTATTTTTGTGCTTGTATTACTGCAACCAAAACAGATTATTTTATTACATTTTAATACAAATTTAAACGTGTTGATCATATTTTACAGTTTTAATTCTTATCTATACTATATAAATACGATAAATTGTATTTATTTAGTTTTTCTGTAAACAAATGATAACATACTTTTTTTTTGTAAATTCGTATTCAATAAAGAAGTTTAATTTCCTCTGACTTATTATCATTGTAGGCAGATTTTTTTACATTGAAATAACGAATATACATATACTTGGTGTGTAAATTTCTCAAAACCCAGACTTATTATTTTTTATTCACTTTTTACCTCGATTTTACATCGCTGCTAGGGCAAAGTAAAAATACTTTCGAGTGTCAAAACAAATATTTTATAAAATTCGAAAACCAATTGCGTTTTTGTATTGCGGATTTTAAAAGATAAAATTGTATACTGCAATGTAAGGAAAGATATGCTATTTTCGTGATTTCTATAATTCATCAAATCTCTTAATCCCTTTACTTTGCTCCGAATTCCGATATTTACATTGCTAAATCACAAAGAAATTTAAAACTAGGTTATTTGTTCCATTATTCCATAACTTATACAGGGTGGGGCAATAACTGTGTCCACCTTGAAATTTGCTGTTATTTGTAATAATATGAAAAAATGTTATATATAACTTACACGGTATAAAGGGGGCCTTGTTGTGATACACACATTTTTTGGTTATATACCGTGCAAGTTTTGTATATAACATTTTTTCATATTATTACAAATAACGACAAAATTCAAGGTGAACACAGTTATTGCCCCACCCTGTATATTGCTAACAATAAGCCTATGTTACGGCGATGCATGACGAAGTTATTAAGGAAGTTTTGAATTTACGACAGAAAATGTTCCTTCAAAATTACGGAAGTTCCGTAATTTATAACCGTATTTTGTATCATTCTTAATAATCTTTCATCTGTGAGATGCAATGATTTTGTAGCATTTAATTTATTTCTAGATGTAGAATGTAGAATTTTACAATCGAATGTGACATACAGTCGTTTCTTGTTCAACCGCAAAATTTCCACAATCAGTATTATCCACATTTGGATGCCCAATTTAACATTATACATTTATCATTTCCATTATTATGTGAAGATAAAGGCATTAAATTATTACCGGTTCATTTATCAGTTACAGTTTTCATTAAATGCATCCATAGAATTATAAATCACATTATTTTGCTACGCATTCATACCTATATAGCAAATTGATAAATTATACGAATATCTAACCCACTATAGCCTCGGTATATATTTACTTCTGTCAGCTTCACAAAAAAAGCAAGAAAGAATAAGAAGAACGGGTAGCAGAAAGAAAGCGTGAACATTAAACCGAGGCTATGTGGATGCTCGGTTCGCCCTCTAATCAGATCGTATTCTTTCTCTTCTCGGCGTAGGTCCTGACACTGATACAGGTTATACAGGGCATCTCAAACTGATTATGCAGGGTCTATTCAGAAGTCACATTTTCATTGAAAAATTGTGTAACGTTCTTGTTAACATATATTTTTTAATTCTTATTCCCGACTTTGAAAATTTATTTTTAGAAAATTTTAGCAGGGAGTATATATTTGTTTTTTGCAAATTATTATAAGAGAATTTTTGTGGAACACGCGTTTAAAGATTTTCAAAAGAATCGAATAGTTCTTCAAAAGCAATACATTTAACCACAATGGTGCAATGATACTTCTATGAATTGATTAATTTAAAAAGTTTGGCTATACACTTACACCAATACATTCGCAAATCTTATATTAAAACATTCATCTTCAAAAAGTTGATTGTTTGTCATTTAAATTGTGTGTATCAAAAATTCAGTCTTTCATATTCAGTCGCTTGTATCTCTAAAATTATGCTGCAAATTGTATAATACCAAAAGAATTTTGCATTTATTTTGACATAGAGAATTCGCAGCATTCGATTTTGCTATCTTTCTTTTGGACACCTTGTATATTATCCTCCGTGCGCGAAGTAGCTGATTTTAAAAAAGGCACTGACTGCCGAATAATTCTCAACCTCGTTATCGACTGTCTCCAAGAGATATACCGCCTATTTTCTGCTGCTCTCCTTGCTTTGCTAATCCCCATTTCATGGTAGGATTTAGTACACGTCCGTGTAAACACGCGACGCCTTGAATGCGTCGAGAATAACCTATATCCAATCTTCTTGTCGTTCAGAAAAGTGAAATGAAAAATTAATAGAAAACCATTGAACTTTGAACAAATTTGCATTTTTTCAAAACCGATATATCGATCTTGAGAAATGATAAAATGATAAAAGACATTTTTAACTAAAGCCAATAGTATATCAAATAGTGAATTTCAAAATATATGCAGTCAGATTAAAAGTGTTGTGAAATGACACGTATGACATACTAATTCGAACTTTAAGATTTTTTTAAGACGATCGTGTAAATATTTTATTAATGTTCTTAACACAAATCGACTATGTGGTAATGAATAGTAAATCAACTTATTTACAGCTTATAATTAGAATTATATCTCAATTCTGATGATTTATCTGTTGTTTAAGTGAAAACCAGATTTTTTATTTGTTTTGTCATGAGAAATTTATAATTTCTTGGTTGCAGAACTTTTATTTTGAAATATCCTGTACATGATCGAAGGATACAATCGATGATACCTCATTCTCACTCTTCAAATACAGGGAGTTCCACAAAAAGATCGTCAAATCCAAAAATTAGAAATTTCTCACGACATAATAAATCGAAGTGTACATTAGTGTTTTAGGCAAGTACTGAAATGTAAATTAGTTGAACTGCTATGTTTTAATGAAGAAGATATCAGTCAAATTACATTAAAAATATTCATCAAATATTCATGTACATATTTTCATTAAGGTATGCAGGAGCCACGGCCGAACTCCGAGCTGACTTCAGCGACAGTTGCGGAGATATTAGGAAGCTCTGTCTCTCCAACGGTGGTGCGACAGAGAGAGTGATGCAACAGTTGTAGGAGAGACGAAGATAGAGCATCGAAGCGGCTTGATTTTCCACCGACTTTGGTGCAACTTTTTGAGCTTAAAAAGCAATATTTTCTTACACTTTTTTTTTTGAAAAATTCCTTGTATCATTACGGAGGGGGGTACAGAGCCCTTTTTTCGAAAAAGTGTCCCGAAAAAAAGTTCTATAAAGATATACACTTTTATTTTTTATAAACTTTCCTGAGGGAAATTGCAAAATCGGGCTCTGTACCCCCCTCCGTAATGATACAAGGAATTTTTCAAAAAAGAAAGTGTAAGAAAATATTGCTTTTTAAGCTCAAAAAGTTGCACCAAAGTTGGCGGAAAATCAAGCCGCTTCCATCACTCTATCTTCGTCTCTCCTGCAACTGTTGTATCACCCTCTCTATCCTTGTTCTAGAGCTTCCTATTTTCTCCACAACTGTCAACAAAGGCGCTAGTTTACCTCCTGCGCACCCTTAAGGGTATGCAGGAGCCACGGCCCAACTCCGAGCTGACTTCAGCGACAGTTGCAGAAAAATTAGGAAGCTCTAAAACAAGGATAGATAGATTCTTGTCTCTCCAACGACGGTGCGACAGAGAGGGTGATGCACAGTTGTAGGAGAGACGAAGATAGAGTGATGGGAAGCGGCAACGTCTAACTAGACGTGCGTTCGTCTCCCCGAACGCTCTTGATTCCGGTCGGCGACCGCTAGATGGCAAGGTTTCTCGCTACCGGTCGTCCGGCATGTTCTTCACTATATACCATTATTTATGTTGAAAGTTTTGTTTTTCCGTCCAAATCTTCATTTTATATATTATGTCACACAACTGTCACAACTGAATTTTCCTTGATGCTACCTACACTTGATGAAGGAACTGCTATATTTGTATAGCGTGTACCAAGCTGCATGGAAGATACTAGGATTTGTCGGATCATCTTGCGACGTTATCGCCTTCATGTAGAGGCTCCGTTACGCTCTAGTTCTCACATGTGCAGACTTTTCCATCTGTTGAACTTAATGATGTGGAAAAAGGCGGCTGCTGAGATTCGTTTTAATTAAGCTGTTCGAGTGTGTCAACTATTTCCAATAGTGTTGCCATGTTTCCAATGGAACATCTTCAATTCCAGGCGTTGCGAAGCGTTCCGAGGAGGATGGATAAAAAGCATAGCGACCGAGATGAAAATGAAACTTCTTTTATACAATTTTTTACATGGCATCACCACAATTAAATAAGTAAGAGTTCTTGAAATCTTTTATTCTTTTTGTAAATCCGTAGCATACGAAAGTGAAGTCCCTAGCTTTCCGAACTATTAGAAATGTGCTACCAACAATGTTTCTATATGTTTCATTTTCAATTTCGATAAGTAGGAAAAGATAAAAGAATCAAATGATCGTAAGTTCCCGTATGTCTCTGGTGTTTTTATTGAAGTAACTCAGTAATTGATCATTTGATAGAATGGTTACATCAAAATAAATTAATAACACTATACGAACGATATGATTAGTAGTAAATGATTTATAGTCGTTTGTAAGAAACTGTAATTGGACGTATCTCGAATGGTTGCATAGTTTCCTATCTCATTTACAAAAAGTAAAGCTTACAATTTTTTAGTTTCAAAACAAGCATACGTATAATAAAAAATTACGTAATACCAATTAAAATAGTAGAAAAGTCATAAGAATGTCAATCGTTCCACCTTGATATACTACAGATTAATTAAATAATAAATTCTTGCCTTACAGGTTAACACAACCCACATACTGTGCTTTTTTTAATAACATTGCGTATGGGAAATGTATTTTCCCAGATATTATGTAGGTTAGGAAAACAGCGTCTATTAAAGGTAACCGTTGCTTCGGTGCAATAATTTTTATTTTAAACTGTATTTGATTTGGGCTAACCGAGGGCGATAGAAGAATTACTCTCATTTCTTTTTTATTTGAAAAAGTAGGAAACTAACCACTTCAAATGCCGGAAGGAAAAAATTAAAAAGCAAGAGGAAATACAGGGTGAATATGGGGCTGTGCTTTTTGTGTACAGGGTTGTAAAAGTGACAATAACAATCGTAATAGTATTAACAATGGTAGTAATCGTGGCAATAACAGAAATAATGGTCAGTGAATGGAAAGTACTTTGAATGTGGTAAAGTAAAACAGCTTCTAATTTGGATAGAAAATTGTACTTAGAATGTTCTAGAATTTTCGAAAGATTTCTTTCAACTAATTTTGAATTCAATTTGCTCACGTCGTAACACTTACAAAAAGCAATAATTCTAACATAAATATGAATAATATTCGCACAGCTTACATACATCCGTTTAAACTACAGTCGTTATTCATTCGTTGCACAGAAACGGGACCGAAGTTCTAGGCAAGAATCGAAGTTTCTGCAAGGAATGAGGCATTCAATCAGCCGCCTGAGATTTCCCGGTGCTTTCTACTACACAACATCGCGATGCGCAATACATAGTACATATTATCCGCACCTCGCATGAACGAATTGCAACGAGGTTCGTGTGAAAGAACGGGCAATTGAGCGGGAGTGTAACGAGCGAGTAACCACTGTATGCGTTTCTACTGCGAGAAGGCAGAATATAATATTCCCAATCGGATTTTTTATAAATTATTGTTCATGAAATAAGAGGGAAAATATTTTCTAGAAACAGTATTTAGAAATTTTATATGCATATATTTACATTATCTTATTTAACTTGTACCTAGTACTTAAAAGTCCTAAAAACATAGAATATTATCGGAAAGAGATAGTAATACAAGCAGGCGACAGTTTAACAATTACAGTTAATGTTCAATACCGCTACAATCACTGCAATACCGCTTACAGCCAATAATCACTGTTTGACTAATTAAGAAAAAATATTGCTTCAGTTACTAGTTTTATTCACTGTACCGTAAATCAACTCTTCTGATTAATAAATTAATGATGAAAGTAATTTTTCTTAACTTTGTATTTTGTATTATGTGGTTTGTTGTAAAAATGGAAACCATAGTATTTGAAACAAACCAAAGAGTATTATTATAAAGTTGGAAAATAGTTTCCAGGAAAATAGTTAGCAAAAAGGATCGATCACATCAAAATAAAAGGGGCGTTTGTTATGGGGTAAACAATTAAAGTCAGACCTTTACAATTGTATAAATGAAATTGATTGTGAATGTGCAAATATCGAGTTCGAAATCTTAAGAACATCTGATTCATCATCGTTACAGTGGTTAATGCTTTGGTGCGTCCTAAAAATTGAGCTCTCGTTTTTATACGTTCTATATATGTATGCAGAAGCGATCGGA
This sequence comes from Stelis phaeoptera, assembly GCA_943735885.1. Classification (NCBI taxonomy): domain Eukaryota; kingdom Metazoa; phylum Arthropoda; class Insecta; order Hymenoptera; family Megachilidae; genus Stelis; species Stelis phaeoptera. The sequence goes on along the minus strand of OX030939.1, from coordinate 1,542,527 downwards.
TTTAATGGTTCATATACGTATAACTTGCAAATGACATTTGTTTATCGGACAAACGCTCCGTATAAACTGATCGTTTCCAGGATATTTATAGGAGTCTGTGTTTATCGAATAGCAAATATGAAATAAATATTCCCTATAAGTAGCCTGTAAATGACGTGATTTTCGGGAATACATAAATTGTCCGGGAAATCGATTGATTTACAGAAAGAATTTATTTCACTCGAAAACCGTATTCATCGATAAGTGTTTATCTATGTTAACGACAAATTGATTGTCAAAATTATATACCAGAGGCCTATTATTATGCTTTTCGATGCTACTCATTATTAATTGAAAACTAATTAGTAAACCTTTGATTATTAGTTTCTCGTCTGTAACACTATTGAAATAATGGAAGTTAAATGTGTTAAAATTGAGAATAAATTGATAACAGAGGTTATTCCTAATAACTAGTATTAGCTGTGTATACACAAAAAAATAATATTTACAGGTAAAAATTACAAAATAAAATACAAAACTATCGAAAGGAGATCGCTGTGAATAAAAGTGGATAAAAGCAGTTGGTCTAAAAGAATGACATATATCATTGAATGACATATTTTCATTCATCCAATGTACATACAATCGATGATCGTCAAAAGTTCGAATAAATACCTCAAAGTCCGAATCGATGAGAACACACTTGCGGAAATTGCTGCAACTGTTGACAAGGCTAGAAGGGGAAGAACAACGCAATAGAGGTCAGTTGATACTGCCTGCACTTCTACCTACGAAAATAACAGTGTCCTCGTCGACGGTAATTTGATACAGTGAGTGGTCGCGTTTCGGACAACTTGTCACTTAGCCTCCTGTCGATGTAGTCCATGTCCTGCCCCTTGTTAGGCGGCAAACCCCATTAAATTGGCACCAAAGAAGTGGCTGCTCCAAGGGTCGCGTTTCACCGACCGGTTGTCTTCGATGCTCTTCCTCTTCCTCGGATATACGAGAAGCGAGATTAAAGAGGAATTTGAGAGCTTTCGTCAGACTTCTTAAAGCCTTCATCATACCAACCCCGGCTGTTCCTAATCGATAAATATATATTGTTATTAAATCATTGAGATGTAAAATTACTATTATTTGTATGTTATAATCAAAGAACGTACGGAAGTGTATGGAAACGGGAGATTTTCAACATATTTTTCCTTAACCCTTTGATTGCGGCGTGCTTCAACAAAAAGTCAACAAATACAGTTTTCTTAAAATTAAAGAATCAAAAATTATGATAAAAGTTACGTTAACTTTTACTCAAAATCTTATAATTTACTGGGTGCGTATAATACGCCTTTCGTATATGTTAATAGATACATAAGTAAGGGCGTATACAGGGTGTCTCCTAACTAATAAAACATCCGAAAATGGGGGGTAGCTGAGACGATTCTGAACAACAATCTCCTTTGCAAAAATGTCGGATAGGGCTTCATTTTTTAATTATTAACGAAAAACACTGACCAATCACAGCACGCGCGAAGCGCGCACTCAGCCGGGAAAGTGTAGCTTCGAGCCGTGACGTCGGAGTAGAACGATTCATAGCTCATTGGTCAATGTTTTTCGTTAATAATTCAAAAATGAAGCTTCATCCGTCATTTTTGCTAAGGAAATTGTTGTTCAGAATCATCTCAGCTACCCATCATTTCCGGCTCCTACACTAATTACGGGGCACCCTGTTTGCATTGCTGCAAACAGTTGTCGTCCTTGCGGAGTTGGAGTCGAAGATCTAGACTACATCAGACATGGGTGTTCTGCATTGTAATCTCCGACTGCAATGAAACGGTGTCCTAGCCTCTCGAAGGATTTTGTGATCGGTCCTTTGGAGTCTTCCAGTGTTATACTAATGGCTTGCAGGTAGCCATCCAAATTTTTTTTATTTTCATAGCTGTTCCACCCCATGCTTCTCCATCAGGATGTTTGGTACCATATATAGAATAATTTGGAATTTTTAGATGGTTTTTATTTGTGAAACGCGTTTCTGATGGTGGACAGCTATTGAGCGAGTCATATCTTTCATATAGAAAGTTTCTAATTCAAAATCGTCTACATTGAAAATTACCAATAATTTAATTCTTCAACGTTTTCGCGTATCAATGAATTTTTACTTAACGTCTATTTATTACCAAGTCCACCATACCCCAATTAAATTATAATCAGCAACATCTTTCATTGCATTGTATTTAATATTTTATGTAATATTGCCATTTATGTGCTCCTCGAAACCAAACAACTTTTGCCTGAAATATTTCTTCCTATCTCAAAGAATGTAGAACTTATTCAGGTGGCTTGCCTTAGGCGACCTCACCCTTGTATATGCAATAAAATCGATGATATTAAATTGCCAATTAAAGAGGTTATTGAAGTAACCGATATCGAAGATGGCGCCCAATAAAATAGCGCCTCGTGCAATGAAATATACATGAACATATCTACTATAAAACTATACTGTGGATAAACCTGTCCAATTTTCTACGTAATTTTTTCAGTGGTTTCTTTCAAAAGGCCAAATCAAAATGAAAAACATTAGAAATTGCCTTTCTAATTGTACCATTTTTATTCAGTTAATGGTGATATGAGAATAATGAAAAACTTACAAACCCAGAGATGAAAATGATAATAGCTTTGTAAAATTCTATAATGAAAAAAATCGCTAAAAAATTGCTCTTAAACTGAAAACATTATAGTTATTTAATGATTCTCCAAAGGTAAAATAATTTTGCAATTGTTTGAAATGCAATTATTTTCTTTTTTATGTATTAAGTTTTCTACTCAATCCCTTGTGTGTAATATCAATCCTACTTATAAATTCTCTTTAATTCATTTTCCTTTGGTTAAGTATTCCATATATTAAATTCATGGTACCAATTTCCGGCGATTCCCATAGTGACGTGTTAACAGCCATTGCTATAGTATTGGATATTTTATATTATTCTACTTCGATATCTGGTTTCACGTTTTTGTGATTTTGATAAATAATCTTTTACGACAGGATTCTTTCATTTCTTTCTGCAAATTGTATTTTACACTAGCTCGAAAACATAATTTGCTCAATAATCTTTTTTACGATATAAACAGAAATATAAAATTAACAGCACTATTGATTTCATGACACATGCGGCTGTCGCATGTTTTGATAAAAATTATAATTATTTTGTTCAATTGAAATTGTATTTATATAAAAATATATTAGTAATTATATATTCAAATTATCTTGGTTCTCAATCTTTTATATTCATGAGTGTATTATGAATTATTAGTCATTATTAACTATGAATAATTGTTGCTTAATTTTAATGTTCCAACTACAGTTTCAATTTATCAGTAAGGTAATAGAATTACCTACGCACACAATAACAGGTTTTGGTATTAATTACTTAGCCTTCGGCAACATTTAAGGAAGTTGGCCTGAAAAATCGAACACAAAATTTTTAATTGTTTATGCTATAAACGCCAAGAATTTTCTATTTACTTTGACATAGAATGCTTATACATTTCGCGGCGGATACCTTTTCAAGTCATCCTATATTTAAAAAAAAAAACGTGCCTAACAGCAGTTTAATGTTTATGAAGTACGTGGTACAGAAGAAATAAATCGATCAAGGTAGTTCGTGCGATTAGTAACACTAAAAATAATCTTTATGAGAAAATACAGGACTTATAATTCTTAAGAAATACAAGACTAAAATATAATTCCCGAGATTTATATCTGGAAAATGTAAATATACAAGTTGAGTTTATCTAAAAACGTTTATAACGTCATATTTTTATTAGTTAACATTGTCAGATAATTCAAGCTTTTTATCAGTGGAGGCTTTCGTGTGTACCTACGTTGTGTTCAACAAGATAAGGATTTCACTCGAATATTAAACTCTTTATCCAAAATTTATTTTTATATTAAACTTCTCATGCGTATCTATTTAATTATTGCATCTAAATTATTACCATATAGGTTATGCATATCATGAGAATAATGCAGGATTGATAATTTATCAGTAACATTCGTGTCAACGTAACAACAAATTTAACAGTCTATATTCAATATAAAGTTCCGGTTTTACTAAATAGAAAGATTTGCACTAAAAATCACTATGCTATACAAAATATTACTGTGGTTATTATTCATAACTTTTTACAACGTTTCTGCCAAAATTATGTTCGTTTCCAAACTGTGTCACGTCGATTTGTTGCAATTTTAAGGGAAATAGAAAAAATTTTGACAGTTTATAAAGAATAACAGACAATAACAAAGATCACGTGAATAAAAATAATATAAAAATATTTACGGGTACGGATGTGAAAATATAAACTAACTATTTTGGTGTTTTGAAATAAATAGTATGTAGTATTTATTGTAGTAATGATTGGTAAATAAACCGAATAGATATCACACAATACAAATTATTAATACTCATTCGATATAAACGAATATGAAAAAGTTTCAGTTCAAACAATATATTTCATCGTAGATGGTAAAATATTTGTAACTTGATGTTGAATTGAATAAACCCAACTTTCGTTAAAACAGAACGGTTCATTTTGTGCTTTCACCGCATCTCTTCTTTACTGGAAACAATATTTTCGATCGATACACTGTCCTCCATTTCTGACCTAGATTGTTCTTATGAATTTTAGATTGCACTGAAAAAAGCGCCTGGGGATAGGTATTTGAACCGCATATCGTACGATAATTAAGCATATTTTAATATTAGCTCTGTTGGCTACGGCAGCATTTTAAAAACAGGAAACGTTCTACGAATTTGTTTACATTTTTCAACATTACGAAGTTAATTATCGAGATTGAAAAATTATGTCATAATAGCCGAATCCTTTCTGAATAAAATGAAGAAGAAAAAACAATGTAGCTCAATCGGATGAATTGTAATGAATTGTAATCGTAATTTCTAAACAAATTGTAAACCAGCTAAATGATTACTTAAAAGGGAGGGGGCTCCCCCAATTTTACATGGACTACGAAATGTTTCATTCAGAACAAAATTACCGATGATGAAGTCAAAAAGTGATCGATTGAGCATGGAATAACCTCTAAGTAATTTGCAGGTTGATTTTTAAATATTTTATCGTTTCATGGAGAATTGTACATAAAACTTTAACTACCATACAGTTTGTTTACTGCAAACATTTCCTCATAAAGGATAATATTTTTTCGAATCGCTTTAATTTCAATTTTAATCGATATTACTGGCTGTGCGTTGTACGATATCTATCAAGAATCGAGATATAACTTTAGAATGTAAATATTTTATAGTGAAATATAAATATAATTTTTTGTAAAACATGTAACAAGCCTGAATTGATGAAATGAAGCACTTTTATTTGTAATACTTCAAAAATATATCTATTGTCCATATATTAATGCTTTGATTGCATCAACGAAAACATGTACGTGCAGCAAGGCACATAAAAACCATAATTACAATAGATATAAGGATACAATCGATCAGCTTCTGAATTTTAGCTTTTAATTTTGTATCTTGAATTATTAGTTTAATATTAATATCAATTTTAATATCAATATTCCCCTTTCTTTCACTTATTATTCGATTATACAAAATTCAAGACGTTTGTTACTGGTGATCCTTGTGCTGTGTTCGACAACAGGTGGGCATAATTTCAGGGAGTGGTTCCTGGGGTGATTCTGAACCGCTTTTTCCTTTGTCAAAATGCTCGTTCAGGCTTCAATTTTGAATTATTAATAAAAAACCCCGGCTAATCAGAGAGTACGAAAAGCGCGCGCTCAGTGACGGCAGCGTTGGCTACGCACCCGAGTTGACCGTAGTCAGGAACGAACAAATCCGTACATTGCTGGAACCACAAATTCGTTTACGAGGTACATAAGCTTACGATAGTGTTTGTAAATTGTCTAAAGATAGATAAAAATAGTTGGTTTTTGACTTATAGAATTAGCGCTGTCAATAAATGTATGCTAATAAGCATTGTATGACGGTTACTTCGTTACCGTAGACACACGGTGTGGATTTGTTCGTCCCTGACTAACGGTCAACTCGACTGCGTAGCCCACGCTGCCGTCATTGAGCGCGCGCTTTTCGCGCACTCTGATTGGCCGGGGTTTTTCATTAATAATTCAAAAATGAAGCCTTAACGAGCATTTTGGCAAAGGAAAAAGCGGTTCAGAATCACCCCAGCCACCACCTCCTGAAATTATGCCCACCTGTTGTCGAACACCCCGTATATGCATTATTAAAATGAGAAAAAAGTAGATCCGTCTCTTGATAAATACCTACGTAATAAAAACAGCTGAGATGGTAAATTGTGAACTCAGATTGCAATATAACTTTGTGATAACTATGTACATATATGTATAATGTGATCGACGGATTATGGGGGAAGAATCGGATGACTCTCCTGAAAGCGACACTCCTCGCACCACCGCGTACAAATCCACGGATGATTTGTTTTCCTGGGCGCCAGTGCCGTAGCACTCGTCCGGGAACCTCGCTGTACCGGTTGCCGGGGAGGGGAGCGACACTCAGGGGAGGTTAAAGAAAATTTGACCCACGAGCGTGTTCGGTTATTTGCTTTAATTTTGGGCGAAATACGCCGTACCAAAGGGAAAGAGGTTAGGGAATTTCGCGGTACACCGTACGGCGAATAAAAATGTACGCAGCCGCCATATGCGGAAAGGGTTACTGCTACGCGGAAGTTCCTAACACAAAAATAATAAAAAAATTTTTGGAAAAGAAATACAACCGACTTCGGAATGCACTAAAAAGGACGAAATAATTTTAATTTATACATATTTCGGAGACGACGCAAAATTAAAAATTGTGTAAATGATAGATGTTGCTAATGTGAAGATATGTAAAAGGATTAAAGAATTTTGACAATTTCCAATGTAGAAAATTTTTAACTTTGCGCCGTCACCGAAATATGTATAAATTAAAATTATTTCATTCATTTTAGTGCATTCCGAAGTCGGTTGTATTTTTTTTCCAACAATTTTTTTATTTCACATTTTTTATTGACGATCCGTGCATTCCTTGCAAAGAAACATCAAATAATAGGAATTCTTGCAATAAGACTAGTTATTAGAACAAAGCGAAGGGTAAGGAAGGGCGGGGAGGGAAGAGAATGGAAAGGTAGGGGTGGGAAGGGAAGGGAAGTGTGGAGAGCGGATGGAAGGACAGGAAAAGGCAGCGATGCGAAGGGAAGTGCAGGGAAGCGAAGGAAAGTGCAGAGAATGTTGCAAATGGAATCATCGTGGGAATATCCCCGGACGCAAAATGTAATACTAGGTTTCGTCGATATCAGCCCGAGTAAACGTGAAATACCACGTTTTTTGCGATAAAAGTGGAAAAAAATGAAAATATCCAAAATGGTTTTTTTACGGAACTAACTGTTGGTCATACTCTACAAGATGCAAAAGATTGTGATCCGATTGGTCCACCCATCTTGAAGTAATAGGTGACCATACACAACGCGGACGAAACTGTTCGCTTTTTTGCAATAAAAAAGGGGCAAGATTGGTCCATCCATCTCGGCGTAATCGGCGAACATACATTAAAAAATAAAAAATAAAAATATATATATGTCGAATCGAGTAACCTCCTCCTTTTCGAAGTCGGTTAAAAAATCCTAAAGAGATACATTTTGGAGCACTATGGTACTGCGTGACCGTTTAACCCTTTCCCAAGCCGTAGAAATTGGTAAGAAATATATGTAATAAGTTTATACATATTAACGCATTGCATTTAGAAAAAGTCATTACTTTATAATAAAGTATTAATAAATTATATCTTGGAGAATTTTTAAATGTAGTTAATTTGTATACATATTATGTACAACGTAACAAACCTTTAAGCGGAAAAAAAAACAACGGTTAATGTATCTGATACAAAATATTCAGTAGAATATTACCAAAAAAAGAAACAACCGGAATTAACATAAGAACCATTCGTGCTCTAAATAAGATTGAATGATTTCATCCGGAATTACTTTATAAATTCTTCACAAATTCTTTTTTCTACTCTTCTTTTCACAGTAAGACTTCTTTTATTTACCCTTCTAGTTGTACTCCCTGAAAACCTTGATTTACCTACTTGAGTTGCAATATATCGTTTTATTCATAAAAATTGCCTTGAGGTTCGGCCCTGCATTAGCAAGGAAGAGAATACGTGTCTTCTAATTGCCGTATCGTCGACAGGGTTCGGATGAGGTACTTGTTTCCCTTGCTAAAAACCGTGAACGTGGATCAGCGTGCACGCAAACTGTTCTGCACGCTGACGGGTTTGCGTTTCTTTTGATGTTGCCGAACAATTGAGACCAGCGCCTGCCGTAAATCCATCCTTGGAAGTCGAACGTTCGCGTCTCGTAGTTTCTTCGAGGCTGTTAAATAACTCCAACGACCCGCGCCCGACAGGAGATGGTCCGTTTAAACGGCGCCACGCCGATGTAATCGATTCGTTACAATGACGTGAGTTGAATTTAATTTCACGAATTCTTGACGAGCTCGCCCGAGAATCCCACCGTTGAATCGAGAAATTAAACCGCTATTAGTTATACTGATAGTATTCATGGGACAGCATATTTATCCCGTCGTTTCTTTTATTTTTCGCTCGCTTGGTCGACATGGAAACGTTTTATTGAATTCATTAATGCACACCTCGTGTCTACGTCCCAACAGGTTTCCGATACGCTGTCGTCCACCAACCGTATGCGCTTTTATTCGCGTCAGTCCTGCTCGTGTATTTACCGACGAATGAACAAAATATCGGTAACATTTAATCAACCCCATGTTTAATTTTATGATATGTACACAATCAGATATACACGCACGTGATGAACCAGAGGTCCGTATTTAGTTTCTAAATACATATTACTTTCGTTGTTGTATGCTTTCAATGACTGCAGGTCGGACGTAAAAGGTCATTAAATATTAAATTTCTTTGATACGAAATATTATATTGCATAATGTACAGAAGATATTACACATTTAATATTTCACATTTTTAATTTTATTAATACGTTTCATATTGATATTTAAAAGGGTATTTTAATGCATGAGTAGCAAAAGTGGCAGAAAATGGATATTAAATACATATACATATCTGCAAATTACAAGCAAAATAGTCGAATATGCACCATGTTCTGAAACATTCAAGAGTTTCAGGAATTCTCTTAACACCTTTAAGACTTTGTCGACTTTTGAGGCATTCGAAACCTTCAAAACCATAGAGACTTCAAAACTATTAAACTGTCAGCTTCTTTAAGGCATACTTGAAGAAGCGACAAACACATACAATGCCTTATTCCTATAGTTATTACACTTTGTGTATATGTTACCGTGAAAGACCGAAATGTGGTAAATGTCGATATCTTCCAGTAAATATCAACATTCACCAAGTCGCTTTTAGTATGTCCGAAATATTTTCCAAATATCATTGTTTCTCACTTACACCGGTGAATGTCGTCAATCAGTATGCACTGATGGCGAATGTCTATTTTGGTAAATCTACAGAATTACGGCTTCTGTGAAAACGGTTGTTTTTTTATCAGGTTTTGGTCAGAATATACTCCAATATTTATAAAAAGATAAGTGCAAGAGGCGCATGCAAAAATAAGAAACAATGGTAATAAAATTATTTACTTTAGCGATTCCTCACCAAATCATCTTGTGATTCACAGTTAAATGTTCATATCCTTCTTCACTGAGGCAATTATAAGATTTCCATCGATCTGACATAATTGTTGAATTATGTTGGTTCAAAGCCACAATTTCAGACATTTTTTTTTTTCATGCAACAAAAAATAGGAACTTCGTTCCATAAGCCATGCTGCAAAAATTAAACATCCCCACGAGTTGAACAATAACATATTAACACGTTGACTGCCACAGTGAAAACGGACGTGGGTAGTCAGACACGCTGAAATCCTAATTATTAACAATACAATCAACTAATTTTCAAATTTAACTTTTCAATTCGATAGCTAGCATTATTAGCTTAATGTTAACGCTATCCGTGGTTTATTTTATGGTTTCTGTTGGTAATTATTTGATTGTAAAAAATTTCGGGTGCCAGTCGCCGGTGACCCCCGTGGCAGCCAACGTGTTAAATTCGTTTTGCTGACTGGGAGGCTGCGCCCCCCAGACGCCCCTTCAAACTACACTAACTAATACCGATACCCATTTTTAATATAATCGTTTCATTTAAATAAATATGTTATTTTGTAAATTGTGTTTATTATTTCGTTATATTAAAAATGGGTATCGGTATTGGTTAGTGTAGTATTTAAGGGCTGCGCCCCCCAGTCAGCAAAACGAATTGAATATGTTACTGTTCAACTCGTGAGGGATGTTTTATTCTTCTCTCCGCAGGGCTCATAGAACGAAGATCCATATTTTTGTTTCTTGTTACAGAAAAAATAATGTCAGGAATTGTGGTCACCAAAGCTCATCTGTGATTGTCGACATCTGCCAACGAAGGTCCAAATGTATGATAATATTGAGAAATATTCGGTCTTTCGTCAATGTGTTTGGTATGTATCAGCATTCGTTGGTAAATGTTGGCATTCACTAATTTCGGTGTTTCACAGTAACATATAGACCGTCGATTTGAGGCGTATGCTTAACTCTTAGAAGAAGAAGGAAAGCTTCACGTCATTGAGAAACGTTCTATTTTTAACCGACTTCGAAAAGGAGGAGGTTACTCAATTCGACATGTATGTTAATTTTTTTTTTTTTAATGTATGTTCGCCGATTACGCCGAGATGGATGGACCAATCGGAACCAAACCTTTTGCATCTTGTAGGGTATGACTCCCAGTTGGTCCCGTAAAAAAAAATTTGCATTTCATCACCGCTTGCCCCTTTTTTATTGCAAAAATGCGGACGATTTCGTCCGCGTTGGGTATGGTCGTCGATTACTCCAAGATGGATGGACCAATCGGAACGAAACCTTTTGCATCTTGTAGAGTATGACCAACAGTTGGTCCCGTAAAAAAACCATTTTGGATATTTTTCGTTTTTTTTTTTCTTTTTTATCGCAAAAAACGTGGTATTTCACGTTTACTCGGACTGATATCGATGAAACCTAGTATTACATTTTGCGATCAGGGATGTTTCCACGATGATCCCATTTGCAACATTCCCTTCACTTACATGCCCTTTCCTGCACTTCCATTTACTACCCTTCCCTTCCCATCCCTTTGTTGCTAATTACTATTCCCATAGCAAAATTCCTATTCTTTGATGCTACTCTGGAAGGAATGCTCCGATTGCCACTAAAAAATGTGAAATAAAAAAATTTTTGGAAAAAAAAATACAACCGACTTACGATACAAACGAAAGAATCGTTAATAATGCGTGTGATAGATATTTATAATAATATTCTATTGTTAGAAGCAATTGAAAGTCAGAAACTATGTTAAACTGCATAAGAAAAGCGTATTAAAATTACTAAAAGTTCAAAGGGCTGCCAACAAAGTCCTGTTTCGAATTTCGGTATAAGGTTAGATTCGTAAGAAAGTAGAAATCTTCCACTTTAATTCGCTTTTTGATTTACATCGATATCTTTATCCGTTCCTGAGATATCGTCGTGTGAAGACAAACGTAATTTTTGTAGAAATTCGCTGCCGCCTCACGCTTGGACCCAGACAGTGGGTGTCTAGCGTAGCGGTCACGTGGTCATTGTCTACGTCTAACCCTTTACTATTCCTGGAAATGCGCCGGACGTATTTCCTAGAAAAAAGTCTACGGCCCATTCGGGAGTACCCTCGTACGCGCCGGCCGCTATACAAACTTTGAAGCCCTATATCTCAGGAACTAATTAAGATATCGCGTTGCAACAAATTGCGTTATTATGTACGCACTTTCCTCTATCTTCTGAGCTACCTACTGCATAAAATTTAGGCATGTTTTTTTATATTTATTGCCAAAAATATCGCCGCCGTTTAATGTTTCGCGTTGACCTGTGGGATCGTTAATGCTTCAAGTGTTTCCTGTTAATTTAGATTTAAATAACATTAGTTGATAGGAAAAGTAATATACAAACTTGAAGATTATATTTTTCGGTTCGGTAACGTGGTGACATATTATGTTGGCGGAAGTTGAATATCCATAAAACTGCTGTGCTGTGAATTTTTCAAAACTACGAAAATATTAAATGCTTCAAATATTATCAACCAGTTGAATTTTAATATATTTCGGTATATTTCTGTATACATGTATTAGTACATGTGACACGAAGGATTCGGTAATATGTTAACCGGACATTGATTCTCGTCGAGTATTTCTTCTCCCCACGAACGAGACGTCGATACTTAATATTTACAAGAATACAAAAGCTTACAAAACATCGACTACTATACAACAAACTCTCGTCTAAATCGTTTTCACCCTCCTCCCATTCTCCACATATCGAAAAAAAATTTTTGGAAAAAAAAATACAACCGACTTCGGAATGCCCTAAAAAGGACGAAATAATTTTAATTTATATTTCGAAGACGGCGCAAAAATTGTAAAAATATGTAAAAGGATTAAAGAATTTTGACAATTTCCAATGTAGAAAATTGTTAATTTTGCGCCGTCTCCGAAATATAAATTAAAATTATTTCGTCCTTTTTAGGGCATTCCGAAGTCGGTTGTATTTTTTTTTCCAAAAATTTTGACTATATAGTTCTACCGGAAACTGTTTGTATGGTCACTGATGATGGTTTGAAATCTTGGAAGATAGATTTTTGAAATACATAGATCTGACAAGTTTTAATTTTATATTTGATTTCAGATTTTTTATAGATTATGAAAATCATTTTCAACCAAATCAAATCTTTTTAGATTATGAACTGCTTTTGCTTTGTATCGCTGACATATAAGATGCTATACTTGTGTCATAACATAAGCACTATTGACGTAAACGCATAAATCAATGTTTAATGGGTGTTATCTTATTGTTCTTAATGTTTCAATGTTCATATTAATTGTTGATACTTTCTCCCAAACTTATTAGGAAATATGCTACTTGCATACATTTTTAGTTCAGTCATTGTTCCATCCGAAAGAACATAGTACGCGAATATTTCTTTGTTAGTTTATGATAGGTCGGCGATGTAAAACTATTTTGGAAAAAGACATTTCAGTATTGCCGGCAATGATAATTTAACTTTTTCTGTACAATAAAGTCAGAATTTTATTTTTATTTTCGTCCTTAATAGTTAAGCTTGTCATAAACTCGATCTTCCAAAGGATACGTCGGAAACGGAACCTTGACCTTCGACCAAAAAGAGGACTTCAACCTTCGAGCGGGAAAACCCAGAGGAAAAGCCGCAACTTTGTCGAACTTCGAAATATTCGTGTACAACCAGGTATCGCCCTATCCTTTCCTAGAAGAAGGCCTAGGGAGCATGGAGGATGGTGGCGATACTTAAGCCTTAAGGGGGCACGCCGATTGGATTTCTCAATTTTTAGGAAAAAACCAATCAGCGTGTCCTTCCACAATTACGATATCACGAGAAAGTTCGGACGACACAGAGCCACCACTGTTCATTTTACTCCGTTGTTGTATTAGCATTCAAATAATCAATTTTAACGTTCGAACCAACACACTTCATCGTTCATAAATATCATTCGGTTGAAATTTAGTCTAACATACAGGACAGCCATTGTTAGAGCTATTGTTTCTGAGTTAAGTCTTCGAAACAATGTGTCGCGACGAACCGTTTACTAATGTTCCAAGGTATCTTCGAAATTTACAACTTCGAACACGGGCTTAGCCGTGCGGGATTTCGCGACGCTATCGAGGAGGTACCAATTCGAAAACTCTCGTTCCGAGACAGTTATCATCTGATAACAGAGGTTCTACTACACCGCAATTGCTGGAATATGATGAATATAAAAACAGGTATCTGACTGAAGGCTCGCGAGAAAGTTGTTGCGAATATCTGTCCGATCGGACTGTGGCAAATATCGTCATTGTTTGAAAGTTTGAATACATTGCTATTTTAGGCTGATTGTGTACCAAGCGAACGAGTAAGAGCAAACATATGGTACGTTCTTTGCGAACGTTCGCTTGAGTGTGTACGAAAAAGCGAGCGAGCGATTTATACTCAACTAAAGTAGTTGACGTTGTCCATTAATTCAGTTTTAGCACAAATTTATGTAAGGATATCCGTGTCTTGTAAACGTTTAAACCGGATACACGTGACACGTGTACCAGTGTATCGCATTGTACGTGTTTTAGGCGAGAGCTTTAGAGGTAACTGATTGTGAGACGAAGCAGCTAGCTAAATTGAATTTATCAATTATTTACACCCGTTGTTTGTAAGGAAGAAGGAATAAAATGTGGGAAAGTGCCCTCGAAATTTTTGGGAAATTAATAATGATTGCCCTATAAAAAGCCGACTGTAAGGTTATGAAATTTTGGAAGCAATTTGAATTCAACTTACCCATTCACCTGCCAGTTGTCCTTGTTCGTTGACAATAGTCATTGTACCGATCCTGACAATAAGAGAAACGAAGACCCCAACGCACAACAGCTGATGGAACGGGCCGGTCACAGAACCCACTTTTCAACCCCAAAAGTATTTCACTTTACGATCAGTGACACTTGTCCCTTTATTGTTCCTTCCTAGATTGTTGTTCCTACCCCGATTGTTGTCCCTTTCCCGGTTGGTGCTTCTATATTAAAAATACGTGGCCGGTTTGTTCCTTTTGTAGGCCCCGAATTAATACGCCCTGTCATTCTTGGCAACGCGGAGGTTCTGCGGAAAATATTGGTTCCTTAATTGCAGTTTGCTTCCCGAAAAACACCCTTGCATTGCTACAACCGTTGCTGCCGTCCAAGTGTAGGCCATGCTCTTGCCGCAAATTGCTCGAAGCCGAAATACCGTTCCGTTAGTTGCCTCCGACACCCTTAAATGCGAAGCGCGATTCGCTTTTTTTTTAATAAAAGAATGCCAGAATGAATCATCTCAGCTATTACCCCTTTCCGGTTTTTACACTAGTTGAGGGACAGCCTGCATATACAGGGTGTCTCGTTATAATCTTTCCACACGATTATCTCGAATAATAAATGCTTGCAGGTGAATTACTAGGGAAACTTTAGAACAAGTTGAACTGTCATTTAGGGATAGAATCAGGTGCTGCATAAATGTTCAAGGTCGTACTTTTAAACATTTTCTGGACGTGCAGTGAAGACATTTCAAGGTCAACATAATGTAGATCAATAGATTCGTTTTGAGGTAAACTATGTGTCTAGCGTGAAAAAAACTACGTTTCCATTTAAAAAAGCAAAGGTCACCTTAAAATCTCGGAAGCACCTCCACCCAGAAAAAAAAACAGTGTACACCATTGAATGTCCCCCTTCAGATGGAGCATGTTTTGTTTAAACATTTTTTTCGAATAATGTATATTTCGTGAGATAATCGTGTAGAAAGATTATAATGAGACACCCTATATGCGTGAATGTATTTTTAGGTGTGAAAATATTTGTACTGTAAATTTTCTATGCAATTTTAGAAATGTTATAAAGGGTGAAAGTAATTTTATAATTGACAATACGTCAGGTATAGAGAATCCGGTTTTCGATAGTTGACATGTTGACCGCCACAGTGAAAATAGACGTGCGTAGTAAGACGCACTAAAACCATAATTATCAAAAGTATGACCGCGATCATTTTTCAGTTTGGTACCTTATATTATTAACTTAATTTTTATGTTATTTTGCAAAGTTTAGATGCCAGTCACCTCCATGATAATGATTGTAACATAATAAGTTAATATCATCCTGTTAATGATACTATAATAATTATTATTATTTCGCTTTTTCAATTATATTCTTTATTTTATCACACAAGAGCAACGATGCGACTACTACAATAACAGCGTAATACCTTTCTCATCAGCCCTTCGTTCCACGCAATGCTTCTAAATTATTTTAAAACGTTATTTTGTCGCAATATGACGCTAAGAGTCGACGTGATACTGCGCTCTACGGATGTTTTCGTAGGATTGCGGAGAAACAATAAAAAAACGAGAAAATCTCACGCAGATGTCGTTGACTGTTGCAAGCACGTTGAACATGCATAATGTGATATGAAATAATATTTTTCTTTTGTAGAACAAGGTAGATTTAGATTTTCTATTTTTATTAAACAAAAATTTTATTGTACTCAGCGACTGCACGATCTTGAAACATGAAAAGATGGACAGAACTAATAGGTGTATCTTAATACTCTGAATGACTCCAATATTGTACTAATAATGTAAGGTATCGAATTATCAATTTTAATTAAGGGATTCATCGATCGTTTCCCTAACACGTTGATGGCCGCAGAGATAACGGCAGTAATTCTATAGTAACACGACCCAGTACAGAGTGTGCTATGATATTGAATATCGACGTATAATTTCAGCGGTGTATTAAGCACATATAAACAATAATTATACCCAGTAATTCTTTTAACAAACAATGCCTCTGATTCAATTACTTACAAACAATTAATAGGAAGCCTGTTAATAGGCTTCCGGTAAATAGTGTTAACTTTCGTAACTGTTATTAGTTCGTTTTTTTCTATGCTTTCTATGCTTTGATACGATTTGAATCAGTTATATGAAATAATATACCTCGTTATGTTTACTAGACTTTCTTCTCGAAAGGAAATGTGTTCGTACAGAAATAAAGTACAATTATTCTAAAATAGGAAGCGCATCGTACGTGACATTATTGCAACAGGCAAAACGATTCGCGGATGGAGGTGAAAGCTGAACGAGAAGGGAAAATACTGAACTGTAAGAAGCGTTGACGAAGGGTAAAAGAGGCGGAAAGGGAAACGGCGAAGGAAGCGAGCTTTTACGGACCAAAAGAGATAAGACCGTACTTTTACAGAGTTAAACCGTGGTAAGCGCGGGACTGAAAGTTCGTTCTACTATCAGTTGCCGTGTGAAAAGTAAGAAACCTCCGTTAGTCTTACCTCTTCGGTAACTGTAACTCAGAAACGCCTAAAGAGTTTGCTATGAGTTATTTTATTAAATCTACGCTCTCGGAGAAGCTCGGACTAGTATACATTCAACAGAAAACAGCCGTTGCTGGGTGAAGCGTTATGCGTCGCTACATCGAAAAACAGTAAGTTATTCTTTTTGACGAAAGTAATATAAAAGTAGATGTAGAAGGTCAAGCTCGATCGAACTTGCTTCTTATGAAGATGAAATCGATGAGAAATTTTAACGTTTAAGACAGAAGTTTCTAGCAGGTGAATTCCGACAATAATTATTGTAATTAGATACTGAGCTAAATATTTATTGTTTCAGTGTTAAAACATATCAAGAAAATTGAAATATTATACAGTGTAAGAACCGGAAATGGAAGGTAGTTGTGACGATTCTGAACAATAATTTCCTTTGCAAAAATGTCGGATGAGAACGTTACTAGTCACGTTCTTAAGTGAAAAACTGCGATTCTCGTAAATTTCAATTGGTTGTAGTTTCTAGATGCGTTAACCGATTTCGGTGAAACTTTGTGTATACATACAACTTACTGAAATCTACCAAAAGTATGTTTTACATTTTCATTATTGGCTCGGATAAAAAAGTTGAAAAATGTGATCCTCGCTGTATCCTTCATAATTTCAACCGGCTGGGAATTTTTCAACACTTTTTTTTTTATCATCCAGCAAACTAGTTCTTCTAGTTTATCAAAAAAATTCAAGTCGTTTGGTCCAATATCAGAAGAGGGAATTGTGTTTTAAAGGGTGTACGAATACTTTTAAGAGCCACTGTACATACCAACAATTCTCGCTATTAAGCTTAGGCTACAACTTTTTTTATAAAGCGTTTTCAGACCTATGTTTATATAACATTTTTTTTTTTTTCTTATTTTTACTCATTGAACATACTGATGCAGTTTGATTGGTTAAAACTGAGACACCCTGTATATGTAATTAAGGTAACCTTGCAAAGTGAGTCAGGTAAAAAATATGTATTTTGTGTTGTTTATTAAAGGTATAGAAAATTTTTGCGTATAGATTGTTTT
This sequence comes from Stelis phaeoptera, assembly GCA_943735885.1. Lineage (NCBI taxonomy): Eukaryota > Metazoa > Arthropoda > Insecta > Hymenoptera > Megachilidae > Stelis > Stelis phaeoptera. The sequence goes on along the minus strand of OX030939.1, from coordinate 1,524,499 downwards.
TAAATCAGTTTTTGTTATACCAAATAATATTTGAGTAAATGTAGGTACATGAAATTCATGCGATTTCAATAAGAGAGTAGGAATCCATATAAATGTGATGATATGGACATAGTTTATTGTCAGGCAAACTACAAGAATTAGTAAATACTATTATCCTTTTGCAACCTCACATCGTAAAGCTTTGTTTCAATAACAGGTATTTAGTACAAATATGTATGACGAATATGGAGCAACGAAACCACTAAAACTTTAGTTCATATTTTTGTTAACAGAAATAAATAATGTTTAGGATAATAATTATGTAATCAAAAGTTTTAAATTTACAATTATTGTGATTCTAACAGAATTTTCAAGAATTTTTTTCCAAACGATTATGATAATTAAAAATGGATATTAACTAGAATTAAGGAGATATTATAAGGTTATAGGTCTTTATATTTATAACTATAATACAATTTTTCTGGTACTTAGAATATCGGTCTAAGCGGTAACAACATTTGTTATTATTGTTTTATAATGCAAAAATATTGCTAAGATATTTTCAATTTTAGGCGTTTCTAGTTATTCAAACAGGTTTTTGTTCGACTTAGAAGTTTCATCCTCATATTTTCATCCAGAATACTTCAAAAAATAAGAAAAGTACAAGGTACGCAGATAGTAAGTAATGTTTAATAGCTAGCGCTATTGTTAGATCTTTGAAACAAAAGGTTCTAACTATTTCCGTTATCAAGCCATTGTAGTCTCAGACAGCTCGATTTTTTAAAGAACAGCATACGTACATGCATTAAAATTACTCGTGAACGTATTCAACGCCTTCCATTTCAAGATTGTTTCTTTATTCTCGACTACTGCAGGTCTTGGCAGAAAAAATTTGCATCAACGCTCCGTCCCCTTCGTTTCCGAAAATCGTTGGCTAAGCTTGGATTTATTACAGTCCCTTCGTCGTTATATTGTTCTGTAAATAAGTTACGTTGTTCGAAGATGTTTAAGTGCGGCTGCTGTGTAGGAAATGTTTCTAGAATTCCGTCCAAACTCGTTTTCCACGAAATCTTAGACTGAAAGAGCAAAATCCTCAACATATGCTACCCTAGCTTCTTAACTAAATCTGAAGATTACAATCTTTTTACTTTACAAATAAACTTCATACCATAAATTATTGAAGAGTATTCAGAATTGTTTAATATTGAAAATACATTTTAATTCTAAAGTGACGTGGGCTTAAAGATGATAGAATGGGACCTCGATTTAACGAATGAATATTCGAGGCATAGGTCTGTTAAATATAAGCTGAATTTCTGAATGTAACAAACCGTAATCTAACTCGGCCGACGTTTTAAAGTTTAAATAACGTTAATAAACTGAAATTTCTGCGAAGTGGTTCTACCTTAAAAATGCCATGAGGTGTTGTGTGAAATTATAACAACAGCATTCAAATAGAATCCATGTTGAGAAACCCGCCAGTATAAATACCACTATCAGGAAACAAAATAGCAGAAACTTTGCATTGATATAAAGAGCTTAATAAAAAATTAAGAATATGATACATTATGCCATTTAAAAAAATATCAGGTTCCTATGTCTCATGTCGTATATGATAGATATGGAAAAATATATGTATACAGGCTGTACCGCGACTAAACTACCAATTTTCGCCAATGTGATCAAAATATTACACTAATTAAAAAATAACATATATTTATACCAAAGATTGATTCATCTTCGTTTTCGTGGATTTAGATCCATTGCAATTACATATACTGCCGAGTTATTTATTTAAAATGATGTTACGTTATATTTGACACTGATATGTACTGACGTATGTATGTATACATCTATTGTTTAAAATTATACCAGTAGACATGGTCCCCATCAATTGTGTGTACTGTATCGATATGCTTTATATTTGTATACTATTTCAGGTCAAATTGAAGTAAAATTTAAATTTAGTAATTTCTTAGTAAACCATTTTATTTTTGTACGATATACCTATTTTCATTCAAAGTTATTAACACTAGAACCACCGACGTTTAATGCACCCTTACTGTTAAATTGAATAAATAAAGGATGAAACGTAAACTAACACAGAACAATTCTTTATCTTGATAAAAATCAACATATATTTCGATATAAGTGTTTTTACAGATTTTGTAATGTAAAATAAAAAATTTGAAGCAAATCATTTTAACCCCTTCGGTAGTTCTAATGTTAAAGTAAATATTGATAAAGTAGAATATTGTCTGGCATAGTTTTTTTTGTGATAGTTTTTTGATGTGGTTCAAACCACATGAAAATAATAAAAATTACATCATTTGGATATTGAACACTCGAAATATCAGAAAAATAATAACAAATTTTTCATCAAAATAATTTAGCAAATGACTTTTCAACACAAATAAAGGTCCTCTTATTTGTACATTAATCTTTGTAAGTATTAGTTCATTAAAAATGTTAGTCGGTGAAAGTCGATAGCGACAAATTGTATTTTGTGTAACTGTGTTGGTAAAATTAGACCGAGTGGGTTGTGTTAGCGGTGCAATGTGGTGAGTTACACGATTAAAGAGACTTATGGTATACAGGAAATTTATTACAACTACGATGAAGTGATTAATGCGTAGCTGCGATGTGATGAATGGGCATAATTCAGGTACTAGTTGGCGTGAATTTCATTTACAAACAGATGGTGTTGGTTGGGCAATATGATAGGATGTTAAGGTATCTACTAGGTTAGAAACAGTTTGAGTTTGCTTTTTCCATTGCGTAGAATTGTATGTGAAAAGAAGGATCAGACATATTTAAACTGCCGAAACTAAACGGACACCCTGTATAAATAAATAATAATACCCTGAAAAAACGGTTTCACCGATTTTTTCTTTTTTACAGTCCTTATTGTATAAGCTTTCTATCTACATTAAGTGTTAGCACCGTCAATTAAAAACTAGCTGCTTATGTAACGTTGTGTACCGAGCCACGGGGGTGTATGTATTCACGTTAGGTTAATTGAGTTCCGCCATCCTGAACAGAATATCTGTGCCCGTTGTCAAGGCTCATGGCGCGATAAAAAGAGCAATTTTTAAGTAGTCCTCCTGGTTTTCTATCGTCATCTGGCACAGAAGGGTCGGGATTGATCGCACGGCTAAGGGATGACGAGCACGGAACAGGAACTTATGGGGTGGGTTAGCTCGTTCTATGGAAGCTCAATTCATTTGCCAGCGTTACCGCGACTGCCTGCTCCGCTTTTTTACGAAACTAATTGAATGCACTCTCCCGTTACATACAATGCACCAATTACCGGTAGAACTGTCGTCCGTTGGCTGCGTGGCCGCGACGCTGTCTAGCGCGGACAATATTAAATCCACACCGATTTGGCAAAACAGTGGGTTTGTAATGGCACTAATTAGGTGTACTCCGCAAGCTTCCATCCCGTTCCCCATTCTCAATCCCTAGTCTTCGTCCTCTGCCCCTCTCCCCTCGCATTAATCCTTCCTTCGCGCCTCGACAACTTTTAGTCTTCGACGTTATATTCTCATTTTCGTTTACCGCGGATCTGCCACCCACCCATCTAAAGTTCGTTGCATATCATTCAGCTCACCCGCTTTTTTCTCCTTTTGCGAGAGAAACACTTCATCATATTCCTCCCTACAGACATTACGCTCGAGTCCTCTTCTACCTTCCAGACGAGACTGCTTTCGCCTGTTCGCTTCTGTTACGAATAATAGCTCCACACTTCTGCACAGGATCGAAGAAAGGAGATAGCGACCCCTAGCTTTCGGGAGGATACAGCGTTTCCGGTTCGCGGTAGGTGGCTTGTGTTGAAACGAAGACTTTTGGTATGCTTTTTCTTCTTTTTCTCTGTTTGTTTGTTATTTTCCCTATTGTTACAGAACGGAATTAAAGACGATTTGAAAACTAAACTAAAAGCACCCAGAAAGCAATTTAGCAGTTACTTGACGGTATTAAATAATTACCAAGTACTAATTACTTTGAATCCAACACACTGATACTTTTTTACATAGTCATTACATGTATGGTAATGAGTAAAACTGCATCAATAATACTGTTTATTATTATTGGTGAACGTGTTAATACGAAATAACAAAAAATGGATTTGCATATAATTTTCAAATTATGTACATTTAAGGAACATTAAGCATTTTCATTTCGTCAGACTCAGTGAAACGATCATTGTAATCGTTTCTCGATAAATGTTGCGAAAATTTGTTTCACAAGTAACAGATCGTGAGCACAGATTGACAAGGCAATTCGTGCAGGGTAGCATTTTTGATACAACGCAGTCAGCAGAAATGTATTGCAAATGAAGTTTGAAAACCGAAATCGATTTCAGACTGGCACTCGGTTTCCTGTGGTACAGCAGAAATCTGTATTTTTTCTTGAACTGGCTGTTTACAACTTTCATGTAACGTAAACTACTTTTCGGTAATTTCTAGAGGAAAAGAGTTCTAGTTTCAAAACAATTATATTATAGGAAATATTTTATGACAAATGTACGACTGTTGGACTTATTCGTTGCAATAATTGAAAACCCATTTGTTGTAATCAAATTGAGCGATGTTTATCAATTTGCACGGGATGTAGTGCTGTAATTTGAAAACTATCAGATGTACATATATGTGTAGATCTGAAATTTGTTATACCTTTTTACGACTGCAATCTAAGGATTTCTTTTAAATTGAAAACTGTAAGCCTAATTTTTCATAAATAATAAACAATTCGAAAACGGGTAATTGTAAAAGGGTTTTATTTTTCTTATAACTTGGCGAATAATACAATTTTATCGTAATTATCTTATTTTGTAATTATTTTCAATACCTTTCAGCACTTATATATTTCTATTTTCGTTCCGATGAACGTTGTTCGTTTTATATGTAAATATTGTAATTTTTTAATTTCGATAATTTTTTCTGGCCTCAATATTATTAAGACAGTAATAAGATGAAGACAGTTTACTGAAGGGAAGACACAGACACTTTGTTCATCTCCCTGGATGCCCTTGGTTCCGACCGGCGGCCGACAGGTGACGGCTGCGAGATCGGTATACTCGTTAGTGGTCGCACGGCATGCGATCCAAAGATAATAAGAACGTCCGCAAAGCGGTATCATGGGCGTCTGAGGTAGAGACCGTCTGTCATCAGTCTCACTGAGTTTTCTTTATCGACCTTGAAGAGTATTTCAACCACTCGAGGCAGAGGAAAGTCTTGAATAATAATGGTATTTTCCAGATGCTTTTGTGCCTAATTCGACTTAACTATACACAATAATGGCAAGGTGCATATATGGAAATTACGTAAAATGAATAGGAAAAGGATTTTATTAGATACGTCAAAAGAACTTCAGACAACTAAAGCATTTCAAAGCAGAAGATACCGCATTATGGACATTTAAAAAATATAATCCTTCAATTAATTATCAATACAAAGTGGATTTTGCAAATTAATGGTTGCATTGAACAAGTTACTGCTTCTGTAAGATATCGTCGATTTGCATACGGATTGGAAAATGTAACTATAGAAATATCAGGGATCAAAGGGGGTTCGTCAATAACTAAATAACGAAACAAAAGGATATGTTCATTGCTTAGCAGAATTTTCTATACCAAATAGATTAAAAAATATCCTTTAAATGTTATTCGGTGGGAACGGAGCTTAATCTATCAAATATATGTACGCAAGAATACTTTGAATGAAATTAGACATCCAAACTTTTTATGAAACACTTTTATGTACCGTATTAGTAATATTTTATAGAGAAATATATAAAAGTTTCGAGAATGAAACTGAAGAAGATTCTAAAGTACATTTTACAAATATACGGGGTGTTTATTGTAATTCCAGCACCTACATTATTTCCGCTACTATTAAAAGTAAGAAAAAATGGTTTACACAGGACTTTTTTTTCCTCACCATGAGATGCACGCGTTGAAACCACGTACATCCTGCTTAGTCAGTTTTTCTGACTTTCAATAGTAGCGGAAATAATTTTCGGTATTCGAGTTAAAATTAACACCCTGTATACTTTAAATATTGCAGTTTTATATGTGTTGGGCCGAAAATCGTGGTACAGATGAAATCAGAGCAATTGCAACAAAATTGCGATTGAAAAATAAATTTTATAAGCATTCAGGAAAAAAGAGCATATATTTTAATAAATTATCGCAATAACTTTTTTCTGTAAAAATAATACAAGAAAATAACGGAGAAGAATTACAATTTTGCTATGATTCCGCAATTACTTAAAAAAGAAGATGCAAAATAATTGTAATATTTAATATAATATACAATGAATAACGAAAATATTGACATCCCTTGCTTTAAAAAAAAGTAGATATCATATCAAAATACATTTATTATACATTATACTGCTCGTTAAAGTACCATCAGATACACACTATAACAACATTTCAATTATAAATAACTCATTACAATTATTATGATCAAACTGAACGTATCAACATTTCCTTGGTCCATTATATAGTTTCTTGGATAAACAAATTTTGATTACGATAATTATAGAATGCTTTTTATTTACATACACAGTACAAATAAACATATCCTGTAACAGCGGTTACGGAAATTAACAGATTGTTCAGTAATCGATTGATTGACCGAACTTCCATCAATTTAATTTCCATTACAGTTGAATTTTCGCACCATCGAAGTTCCACTTTCTCACCGTCTCGGTGACAGGTTCCGTTCATTTTACATGCGTCCCTTCCGGGTACGAATAAATCGGATAGTTCAACATCCTGAATGCCCCAGGTTTCGTATCACCTTGACTCGACGCTGTCATAAATTACTCGGAACGAACATATATATCATTCATCGGATGTCGATTTTCGATTGGATGTTGGCAAATTGTTTACAACCTTCATGCATCGGGTTGAAGAGAAAGATGCTACGAAATAAAAGAGCGTAATCCTCGGTATTACGTCCCAGCACGCAATCTCTGACAACTTTATTATCAACTGCACAGGTCATGCACACATTTGTATTGATATTCGATCGTGATCTTATTTAAAGCGAATTACGATAGCGTGCAGTCCGCCATATTGATAGTATTATGATTAGTATTGAACTCGAGGCGTTTATTACGGCCTTTGAAACGTGCCCTCAAAAATGTATTAATGATTTCAATTTATGATCCAATTTCCATTTACCTGATTATTAGGTATTCGTGTATCGAATAGCAGGTTTTGAAATATAGAAAGTATGATACTATTTTATTTATGACATAAAGATACCTTAAATGGGATTTGTTACATATCAATCTGAAACTTAAGGTCTGATAAAAGTAGCTGAATAAATGTTTTTAATACAAAGTAGCTAATTCTTCATTAGAGCAAACAACGAATAAACCAACACATAGCGTCGCATTATTTATTAGTGAATATCTAATTTTCTGTCGCTGATATCTAAACTAGCAAAAAACTTTTGAATTTGTTATATTACAATGAATTTGTAATTTTCAGCTTTTGCAAATCTTCTATGAAACATTTTATACGTAGTGTGTCTAAAACTTAATAAAACTGACGCTATAAAATGTCATATCAATAACAGTTAAACTGGGAAACTAGTAGAAAATCACGCAGCGCTACAGACGTTGCTTCCACTTCCGGTAGTGATGCTGGAAGTCTTTAATGGGAACTATCTTCAGCGAGTTTGTCAAGATCTTTTGAAAGTTGTACACGGTTTCAAAATGAGGTGGAATTTTAATTTCGACAAAGTGGCAGAGTTACACGAGCTCGGATTAGACAAGTATGCAGTTTGCAAAACGATTAGAACACCGTTTTTTCTAAACATTTTAATAATTTTCATTAACCCCTTCCGGTCGAAGATTGAGATTTGTTCGACAAAACTCTCATATTTACAACTATTACAATCGCAAAATTCAATCACGTAACTCGATCAGATGTTTTGGTTTTCTATTTTTTTTTTTACGTGTCTCCGTTACACACATTACCAAGTTCAATTTATTAATGTTATAAAACTTGAAACTTGCAATCAACGTCAAATAGGAATCTATGTCTTGGCGAGTGTCTGATACATATGTACAGTGGCTCTTAAAAGTATTCGGACACCCTTTAAAACACAATTTCCTCTTTTGATATTGGACTAAATGACTTGAATTTTTTTTGAGAAACTAGAAGAACTAGTTTACTAGATGACAAAAAAAAAGAATGTTGAAAAAGTCCAAGTTGGTTGAAATTATGAAGGATACAGTGAGGATCACGTTTCTCAACTTTTTTATCCGAGCCAATAATGAAAATTTAAAACATACTTTTCGCAGATTTCAGTAAGTTGTATATATACACAAAGTTTGGTCGAAATCGGTTAACGCATCTAGAAACTACAAGCAATTGAAATTTACGAGAATCGCAGGTTTTCACCTAAGAACGTGATTAGTCACTGTTACTAGTTTTCGAGCCATGCGTTTAGTTTCATTACTTTTCATGTATACAAAGTACCTACAACAGTATTATATCCTGTTTATGATTCCATATTTTTAAACTTAAAAAAACATCCAAGCTACTGATATTTTTAATATTACATATATTCTACTACTTTTTCATACAGAAAGTTCCAAAGAATTGATGTATACAAAGAAAAACAATAACATGCAGTTTCATTTAAAAAAGTAGATAATACTCCTGAATTATCCCGAATATCATTATCCAGAAGAAATTAAATTAAGCTGGATAATGTATCTTTTAAAATATTTGAATTTTTTTTAAATATGTTTCATACATTTCATTTCAATAGAACACTAATTACTAATTACGTTTTATTAAGCTATTCATTGCTTTATTAAATTTTCTTATTAGTTTATATTCATTGTGCTTTGATGAAAATCTACAAGTTTAATCAAAAGTGTAATGAACTGCTATTATAACTAACAACAAATATTATTTTCTTTGTACGTTTCAATTGTTCAGTATTGTTTGTTGAAAAAATTAATTAAAAAACGTTTGTTTCCACATTTTAGTAAGTTGATTTCGTTCTAATGCAAAAATAATTTCGAATAATTTATAGCTTATGGGGTGCCTAAGTTTTGACCAAGGCGGTTTTTATTGTGATTATTGTAATAGATAGTATTTGGTTTAGAAAGTTTCGTTACGTTCTCATTATTTTCAGTCGGTCTTTCGTTAAAAGCCTTCTTCCCTACGTTTCTTATTGATCCTGATTAACTTACCGCGAGATAAACCTCATTCCGTACCTTCATTTTAGCCATTTTAACGGATTCCTGGGACTAATCCTTGATTTTATCCGATAAAGTAGCGGATAACGTCCCTGGTGGAATGATTTAAAACATGGCCGGAGGTTAATCTTGCAGTTCGGTTACTACATTTTACAATGCTGTAGAATTGAATAGCCGCAGATAAAAATAGGTTTGTTTGAACAAATAAAAAGAGACTTTATACGATGTTTTTATGCTACAAGTTGGGTATGTATAAAATATAGATTTCTTGATAGCATTTAGTTATATTAGATTGAGAATTACAACAATTTTATCACAAAATAACTTCATTTGTTCAGTGATGCTCAATTAACAATTATGCACAACGAATGAGGACAGAATTGCTTAACAGCGATTTTCTAGTTCGTATTGAAGATCTTGTAATCCTTACATTTTATATAATTATTACTAATGTGCTACTAATTGCAAGTTTTCGAGTGTTAAGGAGGTTGGGTAAATAAAATCTATACAACAATAAGGATATTGAAATATAGCTATTATAGTAAAAATCAATACAAAAAGGAAAAATATAGAAAGCCAAAACAGAAGGGGAGATTAATTCATAGATAGAGATAAAATTCATAGGGTTGGGCCCTCGGATATTCGAACTAGGCTAATGCGTCGATAAAGCCGGAAAAATTTAATTGAAGTTCTACGGAGCAGCGAATACGATTAATTAAAAACAGTATGTACGCAACTGTTATCCCTAAATCGAATTTATTAATTATTTGTACTCGTTGTTTGAAAAAAAAGAATGAAAAATGTGAGAAGGTGCCCTCGGAATTTTTTGGAAATAAATAACGATTGCGCAATAAAAACGCGACTGTAATGTTATGAAAATTGGGAAATAGTTTAAATTTGACTTACCCATTCACCAACAAGTTGGCCCTATTCGTTGACAATGGTCATCGTACGTATCCTGACCAAGGATGGACGAACATCCCATGGCAAAGCAGTTGACGGAATGGTCCGGACACTGAACCCTTTTATTTACCACAAAAGTATTTCACTTCACAATCCCTGACACTTGTCACTTTCACATTACAATAAACTAATAAACACATTATTCCTTCCTCGATTGTAGACACTTAACAGGTTATTGTTCGAGTTTAAGAAATACGTAATCGATCCCGAAAACTTCCGATCGTTGACACGTTCGACCGAAACATCGAGACAGAAAAAAAAACGCGACGAACTACGCAGAACGAATCGGCAGAAGGGCAGTAGCCGGTCGAGAAGAGGACGAAACACTCGTCGTGCGACGTTGTTTACTTGTAATACAAAATGTATCGTTTAAGTTCACAATTTCTTCCGAAAAAACAGTTTCTATTTCATAATCGCACATTTGACGGCGTAATAAACTCTCAGGGTCCAGGAAACTCCAGCTAGCCGCGATACAAAGAAACCTGCGTAAACGTCGCACGACGAGTGTTCCGTCCTCTTGTCGACCGACCGGCTACTGCCCTTCTACCGTTTCGTTCTGCTTACTTCGTCGCGTTTTTTTTTTCTGTCTCGATGTTTCGGTCGAACGTGTCAACGATCGGAAGTTTTCGGGATCGATTACGTATTTCTTGAACTCGAACAATAACCTGTTAAGTGTCTACAATCGAGGAAGGAATTGTGGGAATTGAGGGAACGACGGGTGAACGGAAAAACTATGCCTTTATTATCGTAGGTACATTCGCTCGCCGACGTCTCAGTCGGCCTTCGGTGCTGATAATTTGGTAAGCAGTGGAATCAAGGTTCGATTTACGCGCTCCACCTGTCCGTTCGCTCTTGGCATGCCCGTCGTTATCAGGCTGTGCTGTATCGATTCTGCATCACAATAGTCCTGGAATTCGCGAGAAGTAAATGCTGTGCCCCGATCTGAAACTATTTTTCGCGGATTTCCGAAAATCGCCGACTGTTTCCTCAACCGGTCGAGGACTTCGGAGGTAGCTGTGCTTTTTGTGGCGTATAGCCACACAAACTTAGAAAAGGCGTCGACCACCACGAAAATGTGTTTGTAATTCTTCCTCGTCGAAGCGAGCGGTCCGAGATGATCGATGTGATATACATCCAGCGGGACGTCTCCTTTTTCTATGCTATGCAGAAATCCGTCCTTCTTCCCTTGCTTTCTCTCCGCCAATATACACTGGATGCAGCTTCGCACTACCTTTTCCACTCTAGATTTCAAACACGCGAACCAATAATCTTTTCGCACTAACGTCTCGGTCTTTGCACTGCTGAAATGTCCGTTCTCATGCACTTTTCGTATAATTTGAGACTGCATACTTCGCGGCACTATTAGTTTTAAGTCTCCGTCGACTTCTTTAAACAAAAGTTCATTTCTTATCACGTATCCAGCCAATTGTTTTTGTTTCATTACATCGAAAATCGGCTTTAAAATCTCATCCTCATTCTGAGCTCGTCTTATACGCGCAATTACACTATCTTCACATTCATTCATTAACATGCACTCTGGTAACGGATTACGGCTTAATGCGTCTACGTGTCTTAAACTATTTCCTGCTCGATGCTCTATGGTATAATTATACTCTTCTAAATAAAGCGCCCATCTCGCGATTCGAACACACAGGTCCTTCTTGCGCATCGTTAGTGCGAACGCTTGACAGTCTGTAACAATCTTAAAAGATATACCTAACAGGTAAACCCTAAATTTTCGTAACGCCTTTACTATTGCAAGGACTTCGAGCTCATAGCTAATATACCTTGACTCCGCTGTTGTGGTTTTACCACTTGCAAAGTATATCGGATAAAACTTGCCATCGCTGCTATCTCGCTGTAACAAAATTGCGCCGTAACCGTGCATAGATGCATCTGTGTGTAGTTCTGTTTCTGCTTCAACTCTGTATAATCTTAAAACCGGGCTGCTACTTAATATGGTTTTTAATTTTGAAAATGCTAATTTTTCTTTTTCTCCGAACTGGAATTTAGTGTCAAGTTTCAGTAAATCCGTTAATGGCCGTGCTAAGGTGGAATAATTTGGAATAAATTTTCTAAAATACCCAGCTAATCCAAGAAAACTTTGATTCTGTTTATAATTGCGTGGCTGGGGAAATTTTATTACTGCCTCTGTTTTTTTCTCCGATGGACGAATACTTCCGTTCTCGATTACGTGCCCTAAAAACTCTATTTTTGTTCGTAAGAAGTTACATTTTTTCCAATTAATCTGCAATGCAAATTGTTCGGCCGTACGCAAAACCATCTCTAAATTTCTCAGGCCGGTCTCATAATCCGTTGAGCGAACAATAAGATCATCCATATACATTGACATGATGCCCCGATTAACTAATTCTTTGAAAATGGTATTTATAAATTTTTGGAACACCGCGGGTGAATTGCATAGTCCAAAAGGTACGTATAGAAATTCGTATTGGCCGTCCGGTACTATGAAGGCAGTATACTTTACGCTCTCTTTCTCTATTGGCACATGAAAAAATCCGTTTTTTAGATCTAAAGTGCTAAAGACGCTCGAACCCTGTAACGCATCCAACTGGTCCTCTATAAGTGGCAATGGATATCGTTCTTTTACTACTTTTGTATTTAATTTTCGGTAATCTACGCAGAGCCTAGTTGAACCGTCCTTTTTCTTAGCGAGTACTACCGGGCTTGCATAGTCAGAAATCGAGGGTTGAATAATACCGTCGCTCAGCCATTTACTAATATGTTTGTTGACTTCTATTTTCTCAGAAGGAGATAAACGTCTAGCTCTCTGGTAAACTGGCTCCTCGTCCCTAAGTACTATGGACATTCTTACGCCCGACTCTTTCACCTTGACTGGATTATAGTTTCGTATTAAATTCTCAATAGCGCTTCGATGCTCGGTATTCGGAATATGCGCTACGTCAATTTCCTTCGCTTCATCCACGCAATCTATTTTATAAATTTCGGGTACATTATCGTTCGTAGGTTCCTCCTCGTCGACACGGCGGACTGAAATTCTACCTCTTTTTATGTTTACCTCCACGGTTTTCAAAAAATCAACGCCTATCAATAACTCGTGCGACATTAATGTGTCTGATATTACGCATATGTTAATAGGATATTCGTTACCGTCAATTTCTATACGCGCTTTGAATTCTCCTAAGGTCTCATTCTCCTGAGATCCGATTCCGCGAAATTTAATTCCCTTTCGCACCAACACGGGAGATCCCAATTTAATGTATCTATCCGCGCGCATTAAAGATAAATCACTTCCGGTGTCGACCAAGGCGATTACATTTTGATTATTGATCCTAACATCTTTATTATATTTTTCGCGAGTATATCCCGAAACATCGCACGCATCCCTTACATCATCTTTCTTTGGACATTTCGCCGCAATATGCCCGAATTCTTGACACCGAAAACATCGCGCGCCACGGCTTTTCAACGGGCAATCCGCGCCGAAATGATTTTCCATTCCGCAATTATAACAACGCAAAGGAGTGTTTATTACTTCCCTTTTATTTTCCCTGTTCTCCTCCTGTCTTTGGAACCTTGGCGGCCGACTTCTCTCTTCTGCTCTCAGAGGTTGGAATCTTCTATCTCCAATTCTTGGTGGTCGGAAGTTCCTGTCGTCGGTCTTCATTGTTGCTCTCTCCTCGGTCCTCGCAAATGGATTTATCGGTGGATATCTCCCACGCAGTGAGACCTTCTCGAACGCCTCCATAAGGGACCTTTTTGTGTTTAATCGTTGAGCGTGTGCCATGTTTCTAAGCACAAGATCTGGAATCCCCTCGATTATATAATCCACAACCTCAGCGTCGCTCAATGAAAGCCGGTTTGCCAATATCACTTTCTCGTGCATGTACTGACTGAACGCTTCGTCTTTCTTCCAGGTACGCTGTTCAAATTGTTGTCTCATAACGATTCTACTTGGCTCGTGGAAAAACATTTCCCTCAACCCCATCAAGAGGTCGTTGACGGACATTGCAATGTTTTCAGGTTTTGAATGAAACCACTCAAACGCCCTGCCCTTCAATCGCGATGCTATTGCGAGTCTCATCGTGTCGTCCGTCGCGCCATACGTCGTACCCAGTAAACGTACCTGTCTCTCCCATGTTTCATATATTTCTCCTCGTCCGTCGAAATAACTTAGCATATCCGCTAGCGCTGGTACGGATAGTCGCGGTGCCGCGAGAGGTGTTTGGTGGGTTGTACTCGCGGATTCGCTGTTACCGGAAACGTTTAACTCTTGCATGCGTCTTAACATGTCAATTTCCCGCCGCGCGAGTTCAAGTTCGCGCTGATTTAGCTCTATTTCTCTCCGTGAAAGAACTAACTCCTGTTGTAGCCGCATTTGCTCACTCGTTGCACTGTTGTCTCCGCTCTCGCCTGGTAAATCTTCTGTCTGTACGGTGATCCTCCTGTCCTTCATCCAGTCACCGGTCGGATCGGCATCCATCAATCTTTGAAATAGTTCTGTCTTTGCGCCGTTAGCATTCAATCCCAGCATTTTCAGTTTCGTCCTCAGCTCCGCGGCGGAAAACTCACTCACCGACATTTTCTTAGATTTCTCAATTCTCACTAGTTCACGCACGTCATTCACCTCAACCTCACGGTCACTCTGTCGGTTTCTTAGTCTCACTTTTCACTGTATCCCCTTTTTTATTTCACTTTTAGCTTAGGACGAGCCCCCAATTTTGTGGGAATTGAGGGAACGACGGGTGAACGGAAAAACTATGCCTTTATTATCGTAGGTACATTCGCTCGCCGACGTCTCAAGTCACTCTGCTCTTCCGCATGCACGCAGCATCCAGTCATTCCCTCATACACACTCACACACACACTTGCAGCGATAACAGCCACGGTGTCGAATCGCACCCGTGTCGGGTCTGCCATCCCACAGAATAATGTGTTTATTTTAATGTGAAAGTGAAAAGTGTCAGGGATTGTGAAGTGAAATAATTTTGTGGTAAAGAAAAGAGTTCAGTGACCGGACCATTCCGTCAACTGTTCTGCCTTGGGGTGTTCGTCCATCGTTGGTCAGGATACGTACGATGACCATTGACAACGAACAGGGTCAACTTGCAGGTGAAGGGGTAAGTCGAATTCAAATTATTTCCCAATTTTCATAATATTACAGTCGCCTTTTTATTGCGCAATCGTTATTTATTTCCAAAAAATTCCGAGGGCACCTTCTCACATTTTATTCATTCTTTTTTTTCAAACAACGAGTACAAATAATTAATAAATTCGATTTAGGGATAACAGTTGGGTACATACTGTTTTTAATTAATCGTATTCGTTGCTCGGTAGAACTTCAATTAAATTTTTCCGGCTTTATCGACGCATTAGCCTAGTTCGAATATCCGAGGGCCCAACCCTATGCTCACGCGCCTGAGCGCGCGAAAAGCGCGCGCTGTGAGTGGTCAGTGTTTTTCCTTAATAACTCAAAAACAAAGCCCCGCACGACATTTTTGCAAAGGAAATTGTAACTTAGAATCGTCTCCCCTACCCCCCATTTCAGGCTCCTACACCATTTACGGGCCACCCTGTATAAATAAAGCTATGTTAGTACAAAACTGATTTTTTATTTTTTATACCTGTATATCCGTTACACTGTGCGATGGAAAGAAATGCAGTTGTTGTTGAACCAAAATATGATGTAATAATGTAGCTATTATTATTATTATTATATACGGGATGACCCCTTTTAGATACATAAGTATTTTACATACATAATATATACATTAAAAACAAATTCAGCCACGGATAATGTATGTATATATGCATTTCTTTTGAAAGACTGAGGAGAATCACTGAAAAAGTTAATCTCGTTGGCAAAAATTATTATTTACGTACGATTTCCTACATTAGCCGTAATTAATCAACGACGTTTATCAATAAGAATTAATTCATGAACGGAAAATGAACATTCAACGTCACTAAGCTCTTGTTTCGTAGCGCTAGTAACTTGTGTTAGCTTCATAATGATTTCACCTCTTAAAATTGTCACATTTTGTAAGATAGTGTTAATTGCGAATGTCAAACATATTTTGTTTCTACATTATAAATTACATACCTTGCTGCTACGAAAACTTTATTGTTCCTGCTTGTATTAAATCGTAGCCAGCGTTGCTCCCTCATTATAATATAAAACTCGGTGTATCATAAACATGGGAACCTTACTATAGGAAAACCTTCAATTTTTTTATTTTCACATACAGGGTGTTTGGTAGGTCGATAGAAAGTTTGTAAGGGGTGAGATACGTAAAAATAAATATATCATAAATCTACGTAAAAATAAATATATCACCTTATTAAAAAAAAAGAAAAAGATTATTAAGACTTGTGTCTATGATAAAATATCCTTCCCTAACTGAAACATATTTTATTTGACGTACTTTTGATTACCTTGACCTAGACATACATATTGTAATGACTAACGTAGTGAGCCGGTAGCGGTAGAGCGGAAAGGAGACGATCGCGAAGCGATCGCAAACGAGGAGCTGCGTACCAATCCTGCAAGTGTAACGCGACCGAACAGTCGACAAAGAGATTCCTGGATAAAGTAATCTACTAAGAAATTTAAACTATAAGGTGCATGAGAGGAAGACGATTATATCTGCACATTTAACACGTTGACTGCCACAGCGAAAACGGACGTGTGTAGTCAGACACGTTGAAATCCTAATTATTAAGAATATAATCAACTAATTTTCAAATTTAACCTTTCAAATCGATAGCTAGCATTTTTAGCATAATGATAACGATATTCGTGGTTTGTTTCGTCATTTCTTTTGTTAATTATTTGATCGTAAAAAATTTCGGGTGCCGGTCACCGGTGACCCCCGCGGCAACCAACGTGTTAATACGTATACGCATAAGCTGACCAGCAACGATTCATTGTATTAGGAATCAACGAGCAGAACAAGCGTCCGGAAGCTAAGTATTTTTATTCTGCTACAATTATACATATATGTATATATGTATATGTATATCTCTTTCTATTCGCGATGACAAAAGGCTCAACGATGGGATTTTCTTATAACTAATAAATTCTTTAACCGACTAGCCGGTCAGGTCTGTTGACCGTGTAATTTCATACTAAAACCAAATTTGTATTCGATATGTTGCAAAATATCGTCAGGAGAAATTTTGTATATATTTGTATATAGTTACGTATAAGCCTTCTTTAAAAAAAATGCTATTAATGTATACTGTTAAATATAAATTACTGTTCATTCCAATTTTTATGTGTCATCTGTAGGATAAAGTCATCTTACAATATATTATAAGAGCATTCTCCTTAGTAATCTTCAGAAGATTTTAACAGTTGTTCGTTGTTGATTAAAAAGATTTAAACAAATTAAATGGTTAATAAAATTTCTGTAATTTGAAAAATAATGTACAAATAACACATTTTCATATTGTTTATAATAAATATTAGTGGCACAAAGCATAAAAAATTGGTAACATAAATAAAAGAGCTTGCATGCTATTTATAATAAACACGAAAAATATAAAATTCCAATAAATCCTAACATTGCTTTACCACTCTTATTGTAGTGAACAGTGAAAGGGTTAATTGTGAAGATTTTTTTTTACTGTTCCAAATAACGTTGGTATAATATCATCCAAGTGTTGTTACATTTCGTACAACACGCAGAGCAGCAGGCCGTTACGAGCGTCGTTATAACTTTGTATGATGAATCGATAAAGTTGTTCTAACAACTTGTAGTACACACTCATGTTACCACAGATTGATGCTTACATAAACAGCTTATCATATTATGAAATTAATTGAAATTCATGAGTAATAATAGACGTAGATCAATAAAAGTTATATAAACTCATATGATCACACCGTTACGACAAACAATGTAATTGATTTGAATCATTTTGAACTCTAGAATACAAATATTTATACTTTTCATCTTTTCGTATTTGCGAGACAATATTGAAAACTCAATATTTAGACTATTATTAGAGTTGTTACAATATAATCTCTTATGAAATGAAACAGCTCCACAGATAGCAGGTGACCAATAATTAAGAGGTAATAACTTGTATCTATCCAAATACTAACTTGCTTAACACGCTGACTGCCACAGTGAAAACGGACGTGGGTAGTCAGACACGCTGAAATCCTAATTATTAACGATACAATCAACTAATTTTCAAATTCAACTTTTCAAATCGATAGCTAGCATTATTAGCTTAATTATAACGCTATCCGTGATTTATTTTATCATTTCTGTTGGTAATTATTTGATTGTATAAAATTTCGGGTGCCGGTCACCGGTGAACCCCGTGTTAAGCCAACGTGTTAAGGGTGTGCAAGATCCACGGCCGAACTTCGAGCTCACTTCAGCGACAATTGCAGAAAAATTAGGAATCTCCAACGGCGTTGTGACAGAGAGGGTGATACATCAATAGTTGGAGAGAGGAAGACAGAGCGATAACCAAGCCGCTTGCTTTTGCAATTTAGTTTACGTCACTTTTTGAGCCGAAGAAGCAGTATTTTTTAATAATTCTTCTTTTTCTTAATATTCCTTGCATCATTCCGCGGGGAAGTAAAGAGCTATTTTTTGGAAAAAGTGCCCATAAAAAAATGTATTCTATAAAAACATGTAATTTTATCTTTTATAAAGTTTCAAAAAACGAAATTGCAAAATGGAACTCTATACTTCCCTGCGGAATGATACAAGGAAATTAAACTGCAAAAGCAAGTGGCTTGGTTATCGCTCTGTCTTCGTCTCTCCTGCTACTGATGTATCACCCTCTCTGTCACAACACCGTTGGTGAGACAAGGATCTATCTATCCTTGTTCGGGAGCTTCCTAATTATTCTTCACTTTACCTCCTACTATTATCAAGTTACGTTGCAATGTGAACGGTCACATATCTGTTTGAAACAAATGATTACTCTAGTCATGGAAACAAATATTAGCCGGCCGCATCGATAACACTAGTTTACAAAATGAAATTGATTTCATGTACATTTGATGAGAGGTAACTTTTCTTATGGATTTTCTCCCGCTGAATTCGAAAATGAAGGTTAAAATTTTTTTTATGGAACAGTTTTTAAGATATTGTAATTTTTTCAATTTTTTTACTTCTTTTCACTTTAAAAACCGCACCTGGAGCTAGATGTGTCCGATTTGGTCGTTCTTGGTACCAAATGAAAGACATTGAAATGACGAACAAACAGGTATATTGGGATCTTTAATTGGTTAAGCGGTTCAAAAGATATTGATGAAAATATTCCAGATTTTTGAGAAAATTAAATTTCTATGCTTATTCTGTGGCCACGGAAAAATAGAAACCAATAAAAATCTGGAATATTTTCATCAATATCTTTTGAACCGCTTAACCAATTAAAGATCCCAATATACCTGTTTGTTCGTCATTTCAATGTCTTTCATTTGGTACCAAGAACGACCAAATCGGACACATCTAGCTCCAGGTGCGGTTTTTAAAGTGAAAAGAGGTAAAAAAATTGAAAAAATTACAATATCTTAAAAACTGTTCCATAAAAAAAATTTTAACCTTCATTTTCGAATTCAGCGGGAGAAAATCCATAAGAAAAGTTACCTCTCATCAAATGTACATGAAATCAATTTCATTTTGTAAACTAGTGTAATAGATAGCAATACCATATGTAGAATAAAAGTTGCCTGCATTATCCCTCTTTCTCCTGTTTGAATCCGTATGTGTGTCTCTTCCCTATTTCACAGAACGAAACTTCTATAATTCTAATATCTTCAATAAACTGACTTTCATCTGCAGAACGAACAGATTTCATATGCTTCCATTACCAAGGAAGAATAACATGCGAATTCCAATTTACTTATGTATCTTTGATGGTGTTATGTCATCAACAAGCGAACAACCGTACACCAGTGTTGTTGAACAGAACCGGGCGAGGAGGTATTTTCGAAAATCCGTCACAGGAAGCGAATCGGTTTCATCGTGTACAGATGGTGTTTCGATGTTCGGTAAACGTGCGTCCATTATCGTGTGTCCCTTCAATAGGCTGCGTGGCCACGGTACGTGTCAACTTCCTGATTCGCTTTGACAGACGTGCGTGAATCAGACAAACCGGGGACAGAGAGAGATACCCACGAAACGACGTGTTGGACTCCGACCCGATTCACCATGACCAATCAACCGCAAGCACACAGGCTCGTTAATAACGGCAGCACAATCGACATTGATTCTCGATTAGGCACGGCTTGGATTGCATCGAGGCTTCGTTTAATCGCTAATTAACTCGAGATCCATCGGTTTCGTCGAACTCATCGAACGATTATCGCTGGACCGCCGTAACTTATGTTCATTTTCTAAATCCAAATGGGTACGCGTATTATTTTTAAAGTTCTAGTAACTGGTACGAAAATCCTATTTCGTAATGAACAAATACGAGAAAATTAGGACAGCTTCTGTAAATGGACGCTAAACGTTACAGTTCACAGGGTGCGTGTTTAGCTGAAATGGATTGGGACCATCGTTTGAGGTGATTACAAAGTGAGGCATTAGTAAATACTCAATAGCTGAATGTAGTTGAGAAACTGAAGTCGGTCGTGCAAAGTATTGCAATTAACCTTAGAGTTCCAATATCACGTTTCCTAACTTTTAACTCTCAATCGGAATAAATATCAAAATAATTCAAACAAACCAGGTACCAGTAAGACACCGAGATTGATTACAGTTCAAATTATTAAACCCTTAATAAAAAATCTGAAGTCAAATATGTATAAAATTAAAATTTTTCATAACTATGTATTTCAAAAATCTATCTTCCAAGATTTCAAACCATCATCAGTCACCATACAAACAGTTTCCGGTAAAACTAGTCAAAACTAGTTGCCTTTGTTTGTATATTTTTTATTTGCTGTCAATCAAAATTAAATTTTGTACTACACAAAAATCAAAGAAATATGTGTACACGTGTAACTGATGGGTCGTGAGTTGCTCCCCACTGATACAGACAAAATCTGCTTTGTCTTAGTACGTCTAATGAGGTCGTCGACACCGTGTTAGTAGTTTGTGAACACCGCGTGGCACCAAACGAAATTAAAATAGTTTGCTAGTACAAAAAGGTCGCTAGGACACTTCAAAGGGAATGGCTTGAATCGTGAACATACCACACCTTTTTCTTTTCTACTCCTTTTATCTGCTTTTTTTAGTCATCCGGTACACGCGTTTAGGAGTTGCGCGTAAATGTCATCCGAACGAAGATATCGTGCAAACACTGACCTTTTAATTGTTTCTATTGAAGGGAACGGGTGTCTGTTTAACAAATAAATATTAGGTTGATTCATAAGTTTGAGTACATAATGTTGAGTTATAATATCATCTAAAAATAAGTATGTAGTATATTCAATAAGATATGCACCATTAACCAGGCTATAAATCTATCAAAAGTAAAATGGAAGCAACCCATGCGCCGTTAATTTCTTTCCAAAAATATACCTAATATTATCGTATACGTGTATATTTTTTATAATTACAACATTCTGCATTATTAGTTGGAACAGCGGTCAAGTAAGTATTTTTAAATACACATAAACTGAAAACTTATCGCCTAAAAATAAAGAACGGTATAAAACAGCACAATATCTGTAAAATAATACTTAGGGCGGTCGCAGGGCCCCATTACAGACCTACGTTTATTAGGACCTTCTTCCATTATTGGGCAAGTACTGTTTACCCTAAAAGTTACGAACCCTTCTTTTTTGTTTCACCCTGCATAATTTGGATAGTTTATACAACGACTGAAGCTCAACTATTTGTGCATATCAATCATTTGTCGCAGTATGTAGTTCGAAAACGATAGAAGGTTTCCTCGCAGCCGTGCGATGTTTCCAGTTGCGTAGTGAATGGTTTCCATTTCGATCCGAATCGTTGTCAGCGTATTTTTGTGACTTGTTTTCCGATCCACGTACAACGACCAGAAGGAAAGCAGCGAACGTGGAAAAAGCATCAGGCCCACGACGACCCCGACGCGTTTTCTATGGCCGATTCAAATTATGCGACGGTCATTATGGTAATAACCGTTCGCGTATCTCACCGGCTATTAATTCCGGATACGGTATAAGCCGTCTGTATTTACAGGATACCAGCATCCGTCGCGTTGCAACGACAACAACAATAGCAACAGCGACAACGACCGGCTGGGAAATAGCAACAGCAGCTATATTAAAAGTCGGAAAATTGAAAGGTAAACGCCGCAGTCCAGCTTGGCCATTCAATTGCGAAGTCGAGAGAAACAGAAAGAGAAGGAGAGACGAAACTGTGCTACGAAGGAAAAAGAACAATTGGAAAAACAGATTGCAGCGAGAACAGAAGGTGGAGAAAAAAATAGTAAAATTAGAGACTATGAGAATAAACGACAGATAAAAAACAAAAGATAATAAAGGAATCTGTGAGATAGAAAATTTTTACGATCAGTATCTCGTAAAATTTTAAGGTCCATTCATGTTTATAGACATTCTCGATAGTATCTACATTGATAGTTGTTTAACATGTTTTATAATACAAAAATAGAGAAGCTATTATGTAATAACAGAAGATTGTAAGGATTGCATTATAACATCAGGACATTTATTACTACAGTCTGTTTCGACATTTAACAACTGAGGACTTGTTTTATTCGATAGAAGAAGTCAGAAAAGAACAAACGAAAAATATTTTGCTATTAACACATTAATTGCCGCTGTGGTCACCAGTGATCAGCACCCGAAATCTTTTACAATAAAAAAATCAACAAAAGAAATGATGAGATAAACCACAGATAACGTTAATATTAAGCTAATAATGCTATCAAATTGAAAGGTCAAAGGACCCCACATAGATCTTATGGAAAACGGTCCCTGGTTAAATTAGCTGAACTTTTGGTATGATGTAGATCATGACGTCTTGATCAAAAGTTCCAATGGGCCCAAGCTCGTAAATTAAACAGTTTCTGAAATACGGGGGATCAAAAGTCAATAATAGTGCCTTATTCGTCCCTACCACGTCTGAACATATCTGAGTGTAAAACACACTATTGCGCACTGTCCATTTAGTTGACCCCTTAAAACTCAGTGGTAGTACTGTGGGCCCTTAAATACGACCCCTTGACCCTCTGACCCTCTTCAGAAGTCAAAATAACAAATCGCACAGATGATAAAAAATGGTTCTCTTTTTCATGGTACAAATGTGAAGCACCGTCGTCATTACCGTTACCCAGTGTGTACCACGAGGAGGTTGCTCAATCGAATTTTGCACGCCATGTAGATCTGAAAAAGGTCGTTTTTATAGTTCTCTCTATTCGCCTTGATGCCTTTTATTAGCGGTATCTCTGGTCGTATTTAGAAGACTGCCATCCGAATATTTGACATGCCTCTGACGACGAGCAAATCCTAACAACCATAAAACACTTGCAATATGTGCGCATGTACCCAATGCTCTGGCACTGGAATGACAGGTGCAGTAGTAACCATTTATTACTTTGTCTTCTAGTTCCAGTTCATTTTCGGGAATGTAAGAAATAAAAGGGGTCATATTCAAAGGCCTACAGTATTACTATTGAGTTTTAAGGAGTCAAGTAAATGGACAGTGCGCAACAGTACTTCTTACACTCAGAAATGTTCAAACGTGGTAGTCTCGAATAAGGCACTATTATTGACTTTTGATCCCCCGTATCTCGGAGACTGTTCAATTTACAAACTTGGGCCCATTGGAACTTTGTTTTGTAAAAAGTGAAGAGCATTTTATTTCAAATACATTGATATACATTACGAAATTGCCTCCTACAGTTCCTCAAATTTTTATTATTTATAGTTACTGGACACTCTGTAGGTGTATGTAGGTATATAAAAACACGCGCGTATTCTAACGTTGTGTTAACATTTCAAAGCAATCGGCGAAAAACTTGCGGAGATTTAAGATTTTGAACAAACGAACATTTACATTTTTTATTTATATAAGTAGATATCAGGCGTGCGCGCCCGCTGAGTCACCGCGCGATACTGAGCCGGATCATATCGAATGATATTACACTATCAGTCAACGTTATGTATAAGCATAAATGGAAAACAATTATATTTGCGTTATACATAGTTGTTAATCTTATTAAACTTGTAAGTATCCGACAGGAGATAATTTAAACTGACAATTTTAGTACGTAATGAACGATTTGAATATGTTAGGAAACACAATCGTGACAATAATGGTATTCCTCAAGAAAATGTTTCAAACAGAACGGCTTTCGACACTAAGCACAAGTAATAACGCAGCTACATCACATATATGCCATCGTGGTTCATTATCTGATGCATAGCAAAATCCTACGGGATTTTCAGAACGAGGTGGTTTCGATACTCTTATACCATAAATACTTAATAAAACTTTCAAATCGTGGTGAAGAAAACTGATTATGAACAAGTGATTGTAGTTTTAGAATATTGTCTCGTGTGTGGAGATTAATATCATAGCGCAGTAAAACAGCTAACAATAAGTAGGTCCGAAAAGCGACGAACACAATTTTTCACATACACGTCATACACATACGAAGAACATACACGTAAGTTCTTTATTTGTCAGGGTAGCTTCTTCAACACTGCGACGACAATGACCGCTCCAAGAATCTAATAATAGAACTGTCTTGTCGTTTGTGTTCGGAAAATAAACTTCCGTTAACCAAGTCTTAAAATGTTCTTTTGTAAGTTTTCCGGATGTCGACGGTGTAACAAAAATATGCGTTGCCTTGAGCATGGTCTGGTGTACTCGTGGTCCAAACACTTCAGAAGTTTCTTTCAGTACAACGAAAAGTGGAGACAGTAATTTTCCGTTTGCAGAAACAGTGGGCTGAATGGTATAACTATGAGTAATTGATGGAATTGATTGTATCACTGCTTCTACTTTTTTCATACCTTTGAGTGCTAATGTTCGTCCAGAATGTAATTCAAGATTAAATTCACTTTGATCTGGATTATATAAATGATCAAATCCGTTACTTTCGGTATACAATTTAACACGTTCCAAAAAGTTATGAGTAGTTGAAATAAGTTCTGTTTCTCTAGCACTGATTCTCGTAACAAATTTTGTAACTTTCCGCGATACAATATCATACGCTTCTTTAAATTTTAACAACCGTGTACGGCCAGCTGTAAACGATGGTAAATCTTCTACTAATTTTGCCTGCAATGCCCGCCGTCGAGTATCGCTGTCACGTCTGATTATGCATGATTGAATCGCCTCTATGGCATTTTGATAGGTATAATCTGTGATACGTAGTAATTTGTCCAAACAAGTACCACCCGCTTCGACTTGAGCAGCCCATCTACACAACTGTCGAAGAGACTTAACCATTTTGAATCTGGATTGGACAGTCTCGAATTTCAGATATTTCATCTTACCGCTCTTCCAATACTCCACAGCGTCTCTTTTATATCTGAAACTAGTTGGTGCCTCAGTGGGTAAACATTTTTCTGTTTATTGATTTTGTTCCTGGTCTACTCGAGTACACGAGTATTTCAGATACCCGGTCAATAGTAATAGCCCTAATGATAACAAAATTTTAATCGTCTGAACGATTCGGCGTTTTGAATACTTGGTAAAGTAAAAACTATCACTGCATTTTCTGGCTTTATATACGTGTTCCAAAAACACTGTTATATGATATGACGCACAACCATGTACTTGTTGGTGAGTGCATCAGATATAAAAAACAAAAAGCTCTGGAATATTACCAGTGGAAAAAGCAAATGTTGTAAGACACTTTTTTTAACCCCTTGGCATACAAATAAAACGGAATTTGATGCGCCCGAAAAATACTATTTAATTTGGGTCAACTGAACAGTTATGTGCAAACTTAGCAAGCTATCAATGTGCTTCTTTATAATTTATTGGTTTGCGAAGAGGGGGGGGGGGGGGGGGGACATCTTATTTCACGAGTGAAATAATTGAAGACACTAATAATATACTGCAATGGCGTCCGCCGGAGACAGCTCTTGACGTCTCGGAGACGTCAAAGTCTATAATGGCGCATGGAATGAATGATGTCTCCTAGACGTCATTGTATGTCAAGGGGTTAAGCGATCGTTTTATATCTGAACACTTTACTGTTCAAATTGTCGAATAGATATTTTCGTACATGTATGAAAAAGCCAGTACCGAATCATAGAGAATTAGAAGAATCGATTATGGACATAACGTTGTAGCACAATTCTAAAAGCTATCAAATTAGTAATAAATTGTACTCGTAGAATAAATTACACCGAAACCTGGGTACAGTTGCAATGAATTATATTATAATTACATTTATAGTCTAACTAATCGTATGTTACTCATTTCTAACTCCACTGTAATTCATTAATGATCTTGAGAATACTGCGTTATGAAAGTTAGGCAATGTGCACGAAGTAATGTTCGGAAATATAACGAAGAAAGTGAAGAAATCTTCTCTCTCACCGGGTAATCAATTCAATAATCGAAATCGAAAAAAAGCATATATTATACATAAACAGGAATAGTTATTTAGTTATTTGTAGAACCGAAACATAGGTCAACGATAAAATCGGTACCATCGCAAAAGAAGAAGAAAACACTGAATATTAAAACGTACATGTAACCTCCAAAATTTCGAGAATCGAATTTTCATGTTCACGTGCTTTTCACACACAGATACACGCGAACGTAAACTGATCGCGATGGAAAACCTGTTCCATGCACGGAAGCAGCGATGCAGCTGGAAAAACGTTTGAGCGAATAACGAGAGGAGAAAAGCCTCTCCCTACCCACCAATCTTTCCCTCGCCTCGTCTCTCTTTTCTATCTACCACGACACCCTTCCTCGATTGCGCTCAGTTGGTTAGTATCACTGCTTCACGCTAGGATGAACACCGAAAATAGGAGAGAGGAAAAAAGGTGGGAAGCAGCAAGAAGAGGAGGTAGGCAGACAGAAGGAATCCCCCGTTAGTTTGCGATCTACAGAATTTCTCGTTTTTCTGTCGGTATTTCTTTCGCTTCGCAAAGAAATCGATCGGCTATGAAAACTCTTTGCGGTGTACCGCCATAACCTACGCATTTCATCTTTCTTTTCCTTTACCCCCCCCCCCATATCTTTCTGTGCGCAACATTCACATCCACACGCGTGAAAGTTAAGCTTTCTTCGGAAAGGAAGCTCGATAAATATTTCAGAATGAAGTATGTACCAAGCGAAAGTTCAAATCGCAATATAACATGATTTGCTCTAAAATTAATGGAACTGTTTCCTTTATGACAGAAATTGTATCATTTAATTAAATGTATAAAATGATATGAAATGATAAAATTTCAAATTTTTATCTTAAAGATTACTGGTAGCTGATTTAAAGTCGAATGCCTTCTCTTAAGTTTGCATCTTATCTTCCAACAATGTTAAGGTAAAGTGACCTTCGTCATTGGCCAGACAGTTGGGGCGTTCATTTTAGTAAGAAGGTTGTAGATCTTGTCTAAAGCAAAGTTACTGTTTCGTACAACGAATTAAACAGAAAATATTCAATCTTTCCTCGCACAACTTCTCCAAGTAAAACGAAAACAACATTTTTAAACACTGAAAAGTGATGATACTGAAGAAAAACTAGTTAAAAAATTATGTTTCCTTTAAAAATTCATTTCAAGCCTATAATTTTTAAGCATTTAAAATATAAAATTAGGCATAGTACATTGTTACGATTTAGAAATAGATAATAGTCCTGTAGATATTACCACAAGACATTCAGTCTAAGCTTTTAAGAGGTAATTTTTCTAAAATAGGGTTTAGACATTATCACGATACAAGTTTGCCTTTGTCCTGTTAGCCAGACTAGATCGTTTAGTTTTCAAAGTATGATTTAAACGGTCCAGTTGGTTTGAATAGAGATTTGCTGTCAGGGTTTGATTTGATGGAAGCAAGTCCTGATGGATGATCCTTTTCCTATCTTTCTGTATGCATAACATGATCTCCTTTGTGTGCAGGTCTCGTTCTACAGCGATGTGACTGTAAATAATCCACCTCTTAATTCCCACAAGAATTTTGATAATAAATAAAACAAATTTCTACTTGGACATCTATTACAGAAAGTAACGATTGTTATTGGATCTACACAATTTTTTCCAATTAACTTATGTCCTCATTGTTTATCGTAGCTCCAACATAAACATTCTCTTAAGATTAAAAAGAGTAACACTTTCAATTCCGTCTTATTTTTATACCATCTAACTTTCATTATTTCAACGGACAGGACAACGATAATCAAATGTTCATTATTTCGCTAAATGCAGTCCTAATGTATGCGCCTACTTCTTCGTTTTTATAACAAATTCATTATTACATTCTGGGCTTCGTATAAAATACTTCTTATACTTTTATATAAAATGTCTGTGAGAGAAAAATACTCGTCCAATCGGATTTCTCAAGCGGCTGAACCGGCATTCCAATCTAGATCTTCCAGATGAGGGAAGACTATTCTACCAATTAAGATATTCAGGTCATGGACGAATATTTTCCTCTCAATTCTTAAGACGTAAACACGGCTGTCGCTTACATAGATATTAAAATGAAGATATGAAATATTGCAACAGATATACAGAACTTCATTTTCTTATGTATCTTCTTCAGAATCCTAATGACGTCAATTGGACATACCTACTTAACTCTTTGGGGCACAGAATTTCAGAAGATAAAATAGACCCATGTTGCACAGAAATTTTTTTGTTATTTTTCAAATTTTATTTTACTTTGTTTTATTTTATTTTTTTGCACCTATTGCAATATTTCGAGGTGGGTATAAAAATGTCCCACCATGCATTACCATGCATCAAAAAGGTGGGACATTTCTAATCCCACCGTGCCCCAAAGAGTTAACCCCTTGCACTACAATAACGTGTCACACTCGTGACGCACCTTACAATTCAGATGTGACTTCTGTCGTTTAAACTTTGATCACAATTGAATAATAAGTTTAATTCTGATTACAATTTATACAGTTAATGTTTGCCAAGTACGAAGCATATGTAATAATTCAATTTCCTTGATTTGTTTTACCACTGAAGTAATAAATATTTAGCTCTGACTGACGCACCTGTCGGGAAAATGATAGTGCAAGGGGTTTTAAAATTTCTTATTCTGAAATAATTGAATTTTGTCCAAAAGAATTTTAGTTTCCTCTTTTTCTGGCACTCAAGAAACAACTATATGCAAAAGTGTACTTTTTTTCTAAAAGAAATGAATCAGGTGGAAAAGGGTTAATTTTTCACGATACAGCCTTAATTACGGTTGCTAATGCAGCTTTGAAGTTCATCGTTACAGCAGAGGGGGGGGGGGGGGGGGGGGGAATATCTTAACGGTAAATTTTCTAAGCGACAACCTACGTTTGAAGTTTCATCTACAAAATTTTTAATCTGAGCCGTTTGTCATATCAACGATTTGTTTGCAAGCTTACTAGGGGTTTAAAAGTACTTTTTCCTCAGACCCTTTGCGTATGTACACTCAAAATGGCGAGTTCGTAAAGTACATTTACACATGGGATGCTGCATGTAAGCATAAAAGAAGGACTGGCCTTTTTTTCTCGAAAACTCGTTGTCGTCGGGTTAGATGCACGTCTTGACGATACGACGGTTTTGCACGTGCCGCGTAAAGGGAAGTGTCTTCATTCGACGAAAGCTTTTCTAGTGATGGTCGGGCTTTTTTGGGGAGGTAACAGAGAAAAAGGAGGTGTGAAAAGGGATGACAGATTTTACCACGAAGACACGGTAAAGTCTCTCTTGCCTATCATTCCCTGTGTCACCAGCCACACGTATACATTTCTTCTCTGGTTTCCTTTCTTCCTCGCTAGGCTTTCTCCGCGTACCCATCCTTCTTACGTCGCTGTTTACCATCCATTCTCACCAGTGTTTTCGCACAGAACATAGGCGTAATGGTTGTTGCCACTTTTGTGGAGTTCTGGGACTTAAAAAATATTAGAAAACTTCTCAACATTTAAGCAACCCGTTTAACTTGTGTAAAACGCGTTTTGCGTTATTTATATTTCAACAAAGAATTTTATGATTAATTATTATGGATTATAACTATAGATAGGCTTGATTTTTTTCTTGGTCACTTTAAATAAAATTGATCTCTTGGTTTTATAAGAATTGTGAAATGAAATGTATCTGCCATTCTCATCTATGGATTTTTTTAAATAAACTAAACTTAGTTTTACGATTCTCTTAGGTTAATTTGGAAATATGGAAAAGCTAAGAATATTCGATAATAATGTAATACAATAATATGTACCTACTTAATATTAGGTACTTTTCTTTTTTAAACATTTGATACATCAAATATTCGAATGGATGTTAATAATTGCAAAAATGAAGTTTGATTAAAATATGTAATTCATTCATTAATCGATGTTTTAAATGGTTAAATTTCATTATTGTTATTTACCCTTTTGAGAATAATCAAATATTTATATAGGTAAAAGGTTCTATTGTAACATTGTGATTATTTTTTTTAGAGAGTTACCGAACCATTCTTTATTTCTATTATGAAGAAGGTAAACATAGTTATTGACCACCTGACAATAATTGGCCATATTTTAAGCAATAAAATGGAGTTAAAGAAGATATATCTTATATGAACATATTTATTGTGAACTGAACATAAATATTATTTTATAATATTAAGAACAATGATTACTATTTAATAATTTCTTATGTAATTTTATTTTTGTTTTTGTAGGTTGTGTTTCTACAATTTTATAAATTTCATTTATTTTTAAATTATCAAGGTTCTTTATAGCTATTTTTGTAAATCTTATACCAAATTCCGGTTAATCATTTATCACTTATATCGATCTGCTGTTGAAACGACTAATCGACTAATCACTGTATTAACAAAAACTTGGTCAGGCAAAGCATTTATTTTGATCAAATTTTACCTAATTATTATTACAATTCTTCGTCATTTCTAATATTCAGAATTTGGAGTACCTAATACGACGATTTTTAACTAAGTAATTGAAAGGAAATTTTTATGGAAATTCGAGTGTCACCCACATATGGGTGACGTGACAGTTAAAGCGTTAATTTGTCTTACCATGCACTACATACAATTCCAAGAAATTAACATCTCACTTTCGCTTCACACAGAGAAACCGACATCAATAAATGTTTCTGTTATCGACGGTAATTTCATATAAAAGCGAGACCTCGTGATTAAACCAGGATCGTCGTTGCCTTGGTTAGTTCCATTTCTGTTTACGCGCAACAATGGAGATCTACAATCACCTAGCAATATTGTGCTCAAGTGAATGGTCTCGTTGTCCATTTCTCTGCGTTCCACGGAAACTTTGCTGTGTCGTGGTTCTCAACGGTATTTTCCATAGCAAACCGGTGCCAGAACGATCATTCCTCTTGTTGCAAATTAAAATTACACGGCAATTAGAGTGCCTCGTTATGCAATTAAAATGCCCCCGGCAACCGGCGTTCTTCTTCCTCCAGGCTAGCTGTTGTTCCTTCCAATTATAGGTGAAAGCGCGAGCGCGAAAATGTGTTCTGTGCGTAAACTTTGATAATAAATTTTCAACGAAGGTAACGGTAGATCGTACGCAATTTCAACACTAACGCTAGCGATGGGTTTTTTTAGTTTGCCGGAGACAATACGTTTTAATTTGCGCGCGGCCTTACGTCATTTAGAGGTAAACTATTGTTGGTAAATGTTCTTTGTACAAAAGATTATAATAAACGCGTGTATATGGTGAATATTTTTAAGCAAAGTCTAAATTTTCTAACTTCTCTTATTAAACTGTTGCGTGTCAAACGACGGGTTTCGACAAGTAGAAAATCTAATATAATTTAATGATGTAATTATACCGTAAAACGACACTTACATCTTAATGTACAAAAAAAAAAAATCGAATATTTGGACTCTGGAAACCAGGTTCCCCCTTTAATAAATCTACAAAGTTTGTTCAAGATCGATGGTAAACACTTACACGTGTTTTCTTATGATTTATATAAAGTAAACAGTTTTATTACTTTTGAAACAAATAACGTAACATTTATCGGATAATCGTCAGAAGAAGTAGTTAACGGAAGAGAAAAGAAGTTTCAACGTAAAGTGCGTCGTCCTCGTAACTCATAGAAGACACACCCCATCTCTCCCACCTCCTCCATACACCTTCCTCCATCGCCTCTTTTCTGGTCTATAACTTTTCTCATTAGAGCGATCGATGTCGACCCAATTAAAGTTAACTTTCCATCGGAATAAAGGAACTCCAACGAAAGGGAGTGAGAACGCTCGGGGCGGTCTGAAAATTTCTCTCGCTGGTAATGCAGATGTCGCGGGAACTTTGAAAATATAAAAAAGAAGCACAGTTAGACCGAGAGGAAAATTATTACTACACAGGAAATCGCATTTCCGGTTTGTAAATCGCGTAACCGGAGTACCGTTTGGAAGAGGCGTCGTATTATTAACGTTTCAGCTAATCCGTTTTAATTAATCCTTTCACGGCCACCGCGCCGTTATTTTCATGGGGGGTTGTAATTAAAGCATAGAAGCTTTTATGCAATGAGAAACGTTTATTGCACTTATTGTCTCACTTCAATTGTCAATTAGAAATGTGATATGCTGGATGATCCAAAGAAACGGCAGCATAGAAACATAAAATAAAAAACGTATTATTAATTCTTAAGTTGCTCAAACTTTCCGCAGCTATTAAGTAGGGGAATTTAGTAATAGTTTTTTGTTATCGTAAAAACTAGCATAGATGTACCTATGATAACATTTTAAGAGTGTTTCATGATTTTTTGCGTACGAAAAGAATATAGCAGCAAATCATATAAATAGCATATAAATCGTTTATAATAAAAACTAAATTAATTATATTAGGTTGAAAAATAAGTTCGTTCGGTATTTTAGGGGAGAATGAAATACAATAAATTTCTTTGACACACAGGATAGATTTTATTACCTCTTGCCATCTTGCTACCAACTTGGGTTGTGGAATAGCGGTATGAACAACAAATGTAAATTGGAAGGAAACTGTGACGAAGCAAACACCGAACGAACTTATTTGCCAACCCAATAATATTATTTCAAAGATGATTACCAGTTACGATTGAAATCCATGTATAATGGATTTGAAGAAAGTTTCTATTTTCTTTTTCTTAACACATTGCGGACGGGCTCCTCGCGTTCAAAATGCCCTCAAAGACCGCACATTTTCGAACGCTTCAAAACATGCTTGGCAAGTAACAGGAAGCAGGTACGTACATTTATAATTTTTATTTAGTATTCTTAAATAATAATAATATATATATATCAAGACTTATTAACCGACTTCGAAAAGGAGGAGGTTACTCATTTCGACATGTATGTTTTATATTTTGTATTTTTTTTTTTTTTTTAATGTATGTTCGCCGATTACACCGAAATGGATGGACCAATCGGAACCAAACCTTTTGCATCTTGTAGAGTATGACCAACAGTTGGTCCCGTAAAAAAACCATTTTGGATTTTTTCATTTTTTTCCGCTTTTATCGCAAAAAAACGTGGTATTTCACGTTTACTCGGCCTGATATCGATGAAACCTAGTACATATTACATTTTGCGGCCGGGGATGTTTCCACGATGATCGCATTTGCAACATTACCTTGACTTCCATGCCCTTCACTACCCTTCCCTTCCCATCCCTTTGTTGCTAACTACTATTCCCATTGCAAAATTCCTATTCTTTGATGCTACTCTGGAAGGAATGCTCTGATCGCCACTAAAAAATGTGAAATAAAAAAATTTTTGGAAAAAAAAATACAACCGACTTCGGAATGCACCGAAAAGGACGAAATAATTTTAATTTATATTTCGAAAACGGCGCAAAATTAACAATTTTCTACATTGGAAATTGTCAAAATTCTTTAATCCTTTTACATATTTTTAATTCTTGGTGCATTCCGAAGTCGGTTGTATTTTTTTCCAAAAAATTTTTTTGAGTAAACGAAAGAACCGTTAATAATGCGTGTGATAGATATTTATAATAATATTCTATTGTTAGAAGCAACTGAAAGTCAGAAACTATGTTAAACTGCATAAGAAACGCGTATTAAAATTACTAAAAGTTCAAAGGGCTGCCAACAAAGTCCTGTTTCGAATTTCGGTATAAAGTTAGATTCGTAAGAAAGCAGAAATCTTCCACTTTAATTCGCTTTTTGATTTACATCGATATCTTTATCCGTTCCTGAGATATCATCGTGTGAAGACAAACGTAATTTTTGTAGAAATTCGCTGCCGCCTCACGCTTGGACCCAGACAGTGAGTGTCTAGCGTAGCGGTCACGTGGTCATTGTTTACGTCTAACCCTTTACTATTCCTAGTAATGCGTACTACGCATTTCCTAGAAAAATGTCTACGGTCGCGCCCATTCATAATTACCCTCGTACGCGCCGGCCGCTAAACAAACTTTGAAGCCCTATATCTCAGGAACTAATTGAGATATCGCGTTGCAACAAATTGCGTTATTATGTACGCACTTTCCTCTATCTTCTGAGCTACCTACTGCGTAAAATTTAGGCATGTTTTTTTATATTTATTGCCAGGAATTTCGCCGCTGATTTATTTCACTTTCCCTTTTCTTTTCACAAAATCCTTCTATTTTGCTAATTTTATACATAAGATCTGCACATTCGATTATCAATGAAATTATCGAAAATATTGTTTACTTTTTGCAAATACAATCCTTTACATAATTTCCCTTTGCATACATTTTTAAGCCACAAAAATTTTTGTCATTTTCAAATTTGAGAGCATAAAACTGTATCTTCTGTTTTAAAATTTGAAGCAATTATTTAACATAAGATTTACAAAGAGTGTATTATATTATTATAAGTCTTTTAATTTTATAATTCACTGATGTGTCCTTTATTACATTTAAACTATTATTTATTACACAAAGTTGAATATTGCTTTAGAGTATGATATTTAGTAAAACATATTCCTTTATGCAATGCTGTTTGGCACAATTATTGACAACAGTATCTTGTTTCGCTCCTTTTTCCATTACATGAACAAACTTTACATTGTTTGGTTGGAAACTTCTTTTTGCCTTTACTCGTTATTGGTTCAAGTATATGCTGTTTCATATTACCAGAAAGTCTACGATTTCGGTATTCGGTATTCGAAATACTTTGTTCTACATCCATAAATGTATCCGTTGATTTTTCTTCCGTCGTCCACAATTTCATCACAGCAAGTAGGAAATCTTTATATTTCATTTTTTCATTATTAGACGAATTATAAATCTTAAATGCATTAAAAATGCCGCAGTTGACAAGATATAATACTACCTTTTTTAGCCATTTAATTGTTTTTCTCAATATTGAATAATACGATAGATATTGATCTGCAAGATCGGCATCGTTCATGTTTAAGTTATAGTCTGCAATACATTTCGGTAACGTAACATAAATATTTGTGACTGATTGTTTAAGCTGCTGATTGAATAAAAAGCATAAAAAAACGAGAAATCTCGTGACCCGTCCGCAACGTACAATTTGCTAAAAACGAGATATCTCGTGACCCGTCCGCAATGTGTTAACATTAGGTAAACTATCATAATCATAAAATAATGTTTCAATAATTTTTGTCTTATAAACGAATTGTGGTTGGCACTTTTCAAACGTGACTTTTCTAAGAAGAAAGATTATTATTTGAGAAATATCTATATTTTTGCATGTCACTTGCTTACCTTTCTATTAGTTTTCTGTCTGCACGTGTAGCATATTAATCTTGTGAACGGAGTGTAAATAGAAATTACGTGGTTCATTATGGAAAGATAATAAAAATAAAAATAAAATAGTATTCTGATCTCATTTGATAAAATATAAAAAAGAGAGATTTATATTTCAATACTCTGGGCACAATACTCATCAATAATTGTAGCCAACGCATGAAAAATCACGAGCGACAATGTTCAGGGTTGTATGATTGGAACGCTCGATTTGTTATGTTTCTATCTTATTTCCATATGAATCTGCATTTAAAATGGGTTTCACCATTGAGGACAAAACACGTATAAATATTAAACTGAATAAAGAAATACGTTTTGGAAAAACGACATATACACAATTTATCAAATGTTTTTGTCGACATTATTCGAATATGGATGTCGAATAATATAAAAACTTACTTTGACTAAGAACGTTCAAAGGTAATAACAAATTGGCAACTTTACTATATTTTAATGTTTAATAGCGACGTTGTTAATAATAGGGAAGACAATAGAATCTCGTGTTAGTCACCTAATAAATAACAGAATGACCCCACGAAGTGTCGACATAATGTAATAATTATTTTAAATGAACCTGTAAACCGTAAAATAAAAGTGTTTGTTTCTATTAAAAGACTAGCGGACCCGACAGACGTTGTCCTGTACACACGTCTTAAATCCGAAAATTTCAAACTTTTTTGAATAAGTTGTAACAATCTGGACCGTTTTGATGAAAATTTTTATAAAAAAAGTTATTACAATACCTGACGTCATCACACACTAATTACATCTGAATGTAATATTTCAATTAACACGCGATTTATTTTAACACAATAATAACACAATCACAATCCGGCTGTCTGCCGGATCCCATGTAAAACATTCCAAGATCAACGGCAACGTATAAATAAAAAATTAATTAAAAAAACATTTTGTAGTGGAATGAATTGTGAATCTAAACCATTCTCGAATCCACTTGAACCCACACAAAAATTTCGTCAAAATCGATCCAGCCGTTTAGGAGTTCAGTCACATACACACGCACAGAAGAATTATATGTATATATAAAGATAAGTTTCCATGTAACATAAATTTTCACAGCGTGTAGGGAAGAAGTACAATGAAAGGGGCAATCCTCTTCAGCGTCTATTTCTGATAATATTACTACAGATATTTCTAATACATATAAGTTCATTAATAAAAAGTACGTTTAGTGACCTTTAATAAAAATATAAAAGTGACACAACTTTACATTTTCAAATAAATCGAAAAAGTCTCTTTCGCGATTAGCTGGCTTTGAATGAACATAATACGCCATAGAAAGGACATGTTAATGAGAATAAAATTAATGTGTCTCGTATGTATATTACACAATAAATGTGAAGCGTCCACTACCAAAACGTAAAATCCAATTTACGGTTGAGATCATATTTAATATACAAAATACAGCAAGGGTAGAATATATTTCACGTGGTGTTCAATGTGTTGAAACCGATTTTTAACCGACCTCGAAAAGGAGAAAGTTACTCAATTCGATCAGTATATTTTTACTTCTTTTTTTTTTTATGTCTGTCCGCCGATTACTCCGAGATGGATGGACCAATCGTATAATAATTAAATTAAAATTATTTCATTCTTTTTAGTGCATTCCGAAGTCGGTTGCATACTTTTTTTTTTTTTCAAAATTATTTTATCTCTTTCCGACCATTTATCACCATATCTACCACATTCGAATCAAATCATGGTCAGCAACATCTTTCATTCGGTAGAAAATCGCGGAAGTAGTGGACTATCCTGGCCGGGAATCGAACCCGGGACCCATGGAGTTGTAGCCGGCTACGCTACTCCATACGCTGAACACCGTCCGCCGATCTTCTTGTCCACATCATTCCTCTTCTCTATTGGATTTGGTGGTCCCGATCGCGCAATTCTTAGAAAATCTTTAATTAAAAAGTTCCTACCTTAAAAATTACTAAATTAGTGCAATTCTTGAACGGTTTCACATGTCAATAAATTTTTTCTGAACGCCCATTTATTATCAAGTCCAAAATAATCAGCAGCATCTCTTGTTTAGAAAATTTTTAATTTTGCGCCACCTCCGAAAAGATTGCATATGCCATGTAATATTTTCATCGATTTTATAAAGAGCTGGA
Source organism: Stelis phaeoptera (assembly GCA_943735885.1). Taxonomy (NCBI): domain Eukaryota; kingdom Metazoa; phylum Arthropoda; class Insecta; order Hymenoptera; family Megachilidae; genus Stelis; species Stelis phaeoptera. The sequence continues at coordinate 1,486,415 of OX030939.1, read as the reverse complement.
GAGAATTCATAGAAATTAAATTAAAATTATTTCGTACTTTTTAGTGCATTTTGAAGTCGGTTGTATTTTTTTTTTATTATTTTTCTGGGAAACAAAACCTTGTATAAAAAGAAGTTATTGTATATTTCTGATCTATGTTTACAAATAACATCACCTTTATTTCAATTATACTATTAGTTACAATACACTTTGTATATTAAAAATACTGTTAGTTTCATATTTTACATTTGAGGAGACTCAAGGTATATAATCTAATTTAAAAATAAATTGATTTGATGAACATGTCTTGGTTAAATATGACTATGCCTCATCAAAGGGACAATTTGATATCCAAGGACTTAATATGTTTATGGCATGGGCCTACAACATAGGTGGCCTTACTAATGAGTTTACTAATGGATCCCGCACGAAACGCTCTTTCTCCCCGGCCCCCTTTACCGTTTTCTATTCTGCTTCAAGCGTAAATCACTGTAACACAAAATAATAAAAATCTGTTTGAATAAATCAAAACCCGTCTTTTTTTAGCACCTTGACTGCTATGGTGGTCACTGCTGACCGACAAATTCAATTTTGTATAATCGGATAATAGGTAAATGGAAACAGAAGGCACGTTTTTGATGGTACGAGTAGATACTGTACTAATAATGCCAAGTACCTACCATTCTAACAGGTTAAATTTGAAGATCAATGAATCGAATCCTCAACAATGTGTCTTAACGTGTTAGAAACTTCAATTCTTTTAAAATCCTCTCAGAAAATAATTTCAATCGCAATACACATTTGTGCTTATCAGAAAACTTCCTCAGACGTCGATGAATGCGTGTCTGCAAGTAAATAAGACCAACAATCTCGCGCCAAGTACCCTTGCCTAATTTAGTCAAAATGCTCATGCGTCATTAACTTGGATCAATGCAAGCAGTGCTCTACTATATTTTCATCAGTAAATGTAAACAGTGGTTCACAAGCACGAAATCGTATGCTTCGGCAACATCGGCTTAACTCGTCGGATTCTATATTCGTTTGAAGCCAAATATTTGTAGACACGATCGGTGCAACGAATCTTATTTATCGCGCGTACACCTGTCGCATTTGCATATAGAAGTCGTGCGTGTAGGTGTCTGCGCGTGTTATACGCGAACGTATATATAATCCCACACAGGCAGACAGAAGTAGTACATTCTTGCTCATTATTCATGAATAACTGTGTACATATGCGAGAGCGAATATCTACAAACCGCTTCGCGAACTCTGTTAGAAATTATCGTGTACATATGTGTTTGTAACGTCTGCGTATTTCGTTGAATTCTGTTTAAAGAAACAGATGTACCTATCTTTTATTCGAACACTTCCATTGTGGAGAATATTTCTAAAAAGTTTAGTGGAACTCGAATGAAGCTCTGAAGAAGAATATTAAAATGAATGGAGGCTATATTTGTAGTAAATAATTGTTAGGAACACTTAATGAAGATTTAATGTTTTTAAAATTCTAAGATAAGGAATATCTATTATTCGGAACAAATTCACACCGATAATGTTTGTAATAAAATGCAAATACTATCTTCTGTTTTTCATTGAATTTATTGTTTTACCCGTAGTATTTTTTCGTTTATCTTCTTACAAAGAATGAGCCCGAATATAAAATATAATCTGGAAGTTTGTGAATGTTTTAATAAATAATCTTGTTTTTCTGATATAAAATATAATTTATGACATCAACGTTGAAATTATAGTAGAAAATGTATTACTTAATAGTATATATAAGTAAAGCGAACAAACATAATTATAAAGATTGAATCAATGGTTTTTAAACAGCTGCTGTAACTTCTAAATAATTCCAGCTCCAAGAAACTTTTCATACGTAAATGATTTCAAAGCAACTTTTGAAATGAAAAAGCAATTCTTTGAAGAAATTTTTTTTGCTCGGCTCATGATCTCAACTTCTACTTATAAATACAAAAAAAGAAGGTATCCCTCGAAATTTCAAATGGATAGATATAAAAACAATTAAATAACCGTACAAACTAATAACTAACCTAAAACATGGTTTCGAGCATGAAACAAATGGTTTCATCGGATCTAGTATGTGCACCGCAGCGTTGATAATTATTAGTGACGATTAAACGACGCGAAGGAACTTTACAATTGGATAAAGTCCTATTAACTGTATGTGGACTTTAGTTTTATGAATAATTGTATGCTTTTGGTTGGATATTGTTTGTATTTTGACTTTTTCCTAATGCCCGATTTTCCGAAGACTTGCTTCGTCTTACGAAACTCCGGTGTAGGCGTAGAATTTCACTAAAAACTAGAGTAAGGGATATAGGAAATGATTTTTCTTCGTTCTGATAATTTTTGATAGAGATGGAAAGCCCGCTCTGATGAACGATCCCCGATAGTACCTTTACCTATAGTGTACCTTCGCGTGGCGTAGTTGACGGATCCGTATAACCGTAGTAAGTAATAACACTAACCCTTTGCACTCGAGTGGTGCCTCTGTGGCGCCATATTTAATTTATCGGAGTATTCTACAATGCGAAATTTTCAGTTTCACCCGTATCAAAATATAAAAACTTAAAGAAGTTAATATAAATAAACAGATTCTCGAATATTTATAACACTTTTCTTCCGACATAGTGCGTTTGGTTCCTGGAAGCTTAACTGGAAAATTAGATTAGATCCGATTAGGTCCAAAAATGCTTCGAGTGGGCTGAGGGATTCCTCGACTTGAGTGCAAACCGAAAATAAGGAACTGAAATTAGAGACTCTACAACTGACGTTCAAACTGCTGGCAAACAGATCCAGGTAATAATAAGAAAAAAATATTCTATAGAAAGTAACGACTCCTTGGCTACTATTGCTGCTACGGATAAATCTATTGAATTAGAACCTTCGAAAATATGTACAAAAACCGACGCAGATTATTGCCCATACCGTAAGGACTCGAACTGAGATCCATTTCCCTCGCTGTTGTATTTTTAACCGACTTCGTTATTTTCACGATTGAACATGCAGAGCATTATAGTTCAACGTGTTTATGCACATAATCACCGATTTTTAAACATATTTAAATTGCAAAACGTAATTAGTCCAAAATCAATCAAAATACTGGAAAAATATGATTAAAAGAATGCTTGATTTTATTTTTGAAGTGATACCGAATAAGAAGCCCTACTTATTATTAGATAGTTCTATTTTGTTTACTTTATTAATTACCACGTTGCGCTGGTGCTATTAATATACACCCATTAAGAATCAATTTTATTATTGTATTCAGTTTAAAATAAATGTTATTTGCGCACTTCCTTCATTAAGTATTCTTTTCTACAGTACCTTCTCATGTTATATTATTAACGCCCAGAAATTATTACTCAAACTATCAAACTTCTTGAAAATATGGTTGATTCTATCAGTATCTACTATTTTATAGAATTTTATAGAATTATTCTATAAAATAACACAGCCTTAGGTATGACAGTCTCAATTCAATATAAGATATATTTAAAACTGAGTTTGAAATAACCCTGTATATGCTATTCGAACAACAACGTTAGACAGCATTTATTTCGCTGCAATCATTTTTGCCACTTTCATATTCGTGGTATTGAACAAATAACAATTTCTTCTCGTTCTCATTACCATCAATCAAAAAATCAACATACCCAAGTTCATGAATCATGTATCGCTTTCGCAAATGATTGACGTTCTCGTATTATCCGGTAAATTCATACCACCATTACGGCGCCGGTCTCACCGTACGTAAATCCCATCAGGATGCAGTAGTGTTACCGGGTTTTATAAATTAGATCACTGCATTAGGCTTGCTACTCATCAATCTTGTCTCCCTCGCAGCTGTATCTATTATGCAACGAGTCGTTTCTATGGGCCGCTAATGCGGTTGTCCGTGTTCGGGCTAATTTCAGGGGCGAAAGTAAGCGCTCACGTGGCCATTAAGTTCGAAATGGAGTTTGGATATCCATCCAAACGGGGGATAGCAAAGGTGGACGAACAGAAAGGGGACACGGGGTGAGCCGAGGCAGAAGCATCGATGGCAAGTTTTCCTCGTAATTAGATCGGGATTGAATTCAGACTGCTCGACCGAGGACAATAGAACCGAGTTAATCGACGAACACAAAAAATAAAACTGAACGTGGAGTAAAAAATAGTTTACGCTGGGTGTAGCCATTTCGCGAACGTCCCTGAACGACGGCCGAGCAATCGGTGGATCCAACGTAACCGAATAAACTTAACGAGCGTCGATGCCGTGCCCACGGTGACCGCTCCCAAAACCAATTAGCCGCTGATATTTGATAGCAACGGATAATCGGTTAGTTAGGTAGGCGCATTTCATTGCCTTTTGGCCCCAACGTAAGAGGAACGATGCGATAAAGTGATCTGACAATTTGCATTCTCCGCCCGGTAAAGCGTTATATATGTAGGATCACGTTTATTGACTTTTGTCAGTCCATTTTATCGACAGGCGTTTAAAAATGTAGGAAAGATCGTGGTAAGGAGGCAAAAAGAAAGGACGGATATGAAGATAAGGGTAATTAAGCAAGGAAAACATTTAAATCGGTAAATTTAACCCTCTACTGCCACGGTAGAGACTTAAGAGATTTTGCAAATTCTATTTTTCTTATCGTCCTCCATTGTATGTATAGTAGAGTGTCCCTTATTTGTAAACAATCGGTTACCCTTAAATTTTAAACTGAAGTTAAATAAAAATCTGATCCTTATACATAGAAGTGATATCTCTTTTCAAGCGGAATTACGAATCAGAAAGGGATACAAAATTAAAAGAACCATAAGGAAACTCAAAAATGTGGCGAAATTAATAATAACTGTGGAAATAGCGAAATCTCTATTGCATGGTGCTTTATCGTCTAGGCCTTATCGATAACTCTCTTTTGGTAACGGTTCGCTGTTGTTCGTCGCGATTCGGAATCTGTTACCCACATTATTAAAACTTAAATACCGTAATGTCTCTACGGGTATTCATATGTTTGTATTCCTCAAAGGTACCGAATCGAACAGATGCTCCAAAAAAAATTTTTACATCGTGTAACGCTTACATCTTTCAAATAGGTATTCATCCTCTATGTAATATACATAGATCACTTGTAAACTGTTGCTGGTATCTATATCAACAAAGATTATTTTATAAAATTTGTAATAATTATAACTAAAGTTTCGAACGATTAAGATACTAATAAGGAAATACAAATCTTATCTACACATCCAATGAAATGAAACACAATATGCCAGACACGGAACAGAAAATTGTGTCAATCTGCTTTGATGATATATGTACGTACATCGTTCAATCATTTCATCGAAGGTGAGGATGCGGAATGAAAGCTGATAAGGCGGTAACAAATGAAGAAGGGTGCTTTGAGGGAGTACGTAAAGATAGAAGACAAGGAAGAGTAACGGAAGAGGCTTTAGATTGCGAAGCACGAGCGGAAGCACAGCCAGTTACAGGCAATAAAAAGAGATTAAGAAACTCTATTCTGCTCGTCCCCATTTCCTTCTCCTATGGGAGAGAAATACTGATTGAGAATCGTTTCGACATTCTCTTCCCTAGGGAAAACGAATCATCGTCGACGATCTGAACGATCAAGGAAAATCAAGATATCACTCACTCTCGGTTTGATGAACGACCATAACATCGCGTTCGTGATTGTTTGATGCAAACGATAGATGATCAACAACGGGGTGTAAAATTCTTATCGTTGTATCAGGTACGTGACTTCCGATAATCCTTTTTGTCGCTTATTAGATGCTAGATACCTGTTGAACACAAAAAATTGATAAATGTTCGATTAGGTGTACAGGGTGTCCCAGTATTTATATACTAGGTGCGATAATTCTACATGAAAAAATAAATTGAAAATATAAAATAAAATTTATTTTATGCGTAGCTTCGTTTAAAAAGAAAATCGAATTTAAAAACTTTTCGAAACTGTTTCCTTATAACAAGAGAAGTGTCATATAATTATTAGTTAACATTCTTCAAAGTACATATTATTTATTCATCATATTCCTGATTAAATCCATCACACTATACGTTATTATTTCAATAATAAAAAGTAATGACTGACGGCACATTTTATATTTAATAACAACTGATAATTTATTAATTACTAAATTAAAAAAAGAAAAATTATTGACTTATCATTCCACGATTAACTGGGCCTTTTTTTTATACGCAGATATTTTCTAACGGTTTTTCGAGCTCAATTTTCTCAGAAACAAAGTTACGTATAACCAAATTTTAATCCATATTTTCGATTTATTCGTGCATGTAGATACTAATTATGTGGTAAATTCGATATGTTGTTTTCGATAGGCCATCTGCGTGACATTGAAAGTGGACATCATATTGGCCGGTAATTTGGCCAACATCCATCTTAAACCGAAAGACGAAAACCAGGAAGTGCGTAAAGGTTATTTGAGATGCGTGGTGAGATAAAATAGTGCCGTTCATATAACAATAACAAAAACTACTTTATTTTAAATAACAACTTAACGATTGGATATACCGTAACTAAGAGCAGCCAAATAGAAATGGCAGTGGATGAAGGTCTATGCATTTTTGACTTTTCTAAATTTGTCAAGCAAAATCATATGGCCTTCCAGACTCGGCGAAGTTTCTCCTTTTTGGAGGGTGTCCCGTAACTAGTGCATGGACGAGGAATGAGACGTAACTGAGACGATTCTGAACAACAATTTCCTCTGCAAAAATGTCGGGTGGGGCTTCGTTTTTGAATTATTAATGAAAAACACTGACCAATCAGAGCGCGCGTTGAGCGTGCGCTCAGCTGTAAAAGTGTAGCTTCGAGCCGGGACGTCGCGTCGGACTAGACTCTGAACAAACGCGTCGGTAAGATAGGAAACATTGAATTGAAGTTTCGCGGAGCAACGAATACAAATAATTAAAAATACTATCAATGCAACTGTTACCTCCGAGGATGGGATAAATCAGTTAGCTAAATTGAATTTATTAATTATTTGCATTCGTTGTTTGAAAAGAAGAAGCTATTTACATTCAATTTACAATTTATATTTCATTATAGCTTATATAATGTGTACCATATTATACAACATATATAATTTACTACACACATAGTTTATACATATGTACATTTTTTCTAGTGAGCTACAAAGTCATTTGCCTATTTCGAAAAGTTCTGAAGTTCGATATTTAACGGCGTTCGAAATTCCACAATTATTATTCACTTAAAATAATTGAAATCTTTAAGAAAATGATAGTTTGCTGTAGTTGAGTTGGAGCAACACGTAGGTAGGGTATAGTATAATTAGGTATTCTAATTGATTAAATTTTTATTCGTTTCAGTTTAATTACAACTGTTTCCTCAATTTTTTATCCATTGCAACTACATAACTTTGATAATGTTTACCTGAAGTTATTGATTAATTATTTAAAAACATATAGTAGACAATCGCTGTCATATTAGATTATTGAACATCAACTATTCTGCTTTCAAATTAAACATGTAACATACAGAACATGATCAAGTTAACATTGATTCGATAAATATTCTATATGTCCGCGTTCCGAATTATTGATTAATTAATAAATTTTTAATTATTTAGCTGAGCTAAACGAGTTTCAGTGCAGGTAATGCATCATGAATATGTACTTTCCTACCGAATACAGTTTACACCCTAAAGATTCAAATACTATTAAGTATATATTTGATTGATTACCATTCGAGTGATTAGAAACAGGTGTACTATTTTTCTATGTTTCTGCCACTTATTGCAAAGCTATTGCTTTTATTTTATTGTTAACGATCAGAATTAAAGGAAGGAATCTGTATTACATTTACTAAGAGAGTACAACACCATCTTCCTCTAAGAAATGAATATATATGTATCTGTAGCACGTTCGCAAACTACAGCATCGAGTTACAAAGTTGGTGTTACCGATACAAAACACATTTACCGTGGTTATCAAGCCTCAGCATGAAACTGCTGTGAAAGCAGAATGATATTCTAGTCCGTAATAGTACCAGAATAGTATCCGTCATCCGTGGTGTAATTTTCTAACTACTGTATACAAAATATTATTTCATATTTAGCAAACGTTAATTGTCTACGCAATTTCACCAATTGAATTGTTGAGAGAAGAAGCATGAGCATCTTGGAGTAAAAATATTAAAAGATATAAAAAAGGTTATTCAATAAAATGTTTCAAAATAAAAAAATATAGAGGATATTTTTTATAATTTAATAACTTTTTTGGATTCTTAATTATATTGCGTTCTTGCGATAACAGTGACACCTTTGCAGTAGAAGGGAAAAACTGTTTTTCAATATATTTGAACATTATTACTTACACACAAAGGATAATACCATTTTCACTTCATCAATACTTATTTGCTCACAATAATATTCGCAACATAATATTGGGTAAGTCATTTAACTGTGCCACTTAAATTCATTTGGATCTTATTTATTATATAAAAAAGTATTTAAAATGAAAATTGTTTAGTACCAAACAATGTTTTTTTTTTTATTGAAACATGGTGCCCAACTTGAGATTTTAACTTGACGATTATATTTTAATCCTATGTACTTTATAATACACATTATAATATAAAAATATATTATAAGTAATAATGTTACCTTGATATCTGGATAAAAAAGTAAAAAATCATAATACTAATTATTACATTGCACGCCCTCCTTGGTACCAAAGGACATTCGTTTGGGTTATTTTTAATGCAATAAATAATTTCGAAATAAATTTAAGTGGAAAAGTTAAATGACTCACCCTGCATATTGAGTGTACCACGGTCTTTTGTGTACTTCGGCTCGTCCGACAAAATGAAATGTTCCAAATGTAAATTAATCAGTTCTTCGTTGGTGACACGGTGCTGTATAAAATTATCTATATATTTTGTAACATAGTGTTTTTGATATCATATTGACATAGCTGATATCAAGACGAGTTCTTACTTGTTTCACTCGAAAGAAATTCACTCTTCGAAAATGTTATATGCAGGCAGCTTTGTAGCGGGCCAAAAATTCATTAATTTTATTCGAATTTTTTTCTGTCAAACCATCAGAAGAAAGCAAAAAGTCGAGGCGACAGATATGTGGAACACCCTGTATATTAAGACGTATTTATAATATACTATGGTATTACATGAATCAGAAACACCTACATAACTGTTTTCTGCTAACTGAATTATAAAAATAAATGGATAAGATTTTGATTATTATTGTACTTCAATAATAATTTATCTTAGGATTGAATATATTGATTTTGTAAAAATGTTCAGTGTATGCTAGTTATTTTAATGCTAATTTGCAATGGTTGCTATACACAGATCATAAGAAAGGAATACTTGTAACAATAACGTATGTTTTTCTTGAAAAATATTCATTTAATTAATACAAAGAGATTAATAAGTTGAAACTGTTCTGGTTATTGTCACCTTTATTTTCACTAAATAATTTTTTCGTTCTTCTCTTGTGCCTTATTCACGCCTAAGAAATATTAAGAACTATGGAAACCAAGCATGACAATCAATTATTAAAACAACTTACATAAGGTATATCAGTTACTAGTATTTGGTTTCATTGACAATAAGTAAAAAATAATTTCAAACTCTATTAAAAATAATTTCAAACGTGTTTCAGAAGTCAAACTAATGAAAGTTATTCAAAGAAAGAAAGAAAAAATAAAATCTTTCGCTCGAAGAAGAAAAAGCACTAAATTTTGTAATACAAGTGAAATTTTGTAAAAATTACAACTCACATTTTACAGAAATGCATTTAAAATACAATTCTGCATAAAGTGTCATTAAATATTTGCTCGTTCACATTACGTATATTATACGCTCATCCCTAGTATACCCGGATACGTTAAACATTCAATATTTTAAACGTAAAAAAAAAAAATGAAATACGAATAGAAACCAGAACAATAAATCGACTCCGTAACTATGCCGTACAATGCAGAAAGTTTACCCATTTTACTCTTCGTTTTGCTTCATGTGGAACGAAACTGTTATCAAGACTTCAACCATAAACAGCGAAGATATTTAAACGTATTGCTTTAAATGTCTTCTCATCTGCATTCTTCCTCAACATTACCGTACATCCAAGGATAAGAAAAACTCACTGCTTTAATTTCCAATAAATCGTCCAGAAAGGGTAGCTCGCCGAACAAATTCGCCAGCCCAGGAAAAGGAATAAAGCACAGAAAGAAGCGGAGCGAAGCAAAGGGAAAGAAATTATAGAAATTCACGAATAGAAGTTCGGAGACGCTTTGTCATCCGAGATATAAGAAGCGGCCCGCATTATTTTCCAAAGCGGCCGAAAAAAGAGTCGAAGGAAGAAATGACCGAGCCCTGGGACAAGGGAAAGAAGATACAAAGGAGGAGAAATAGAAAAAGAAAGAAAGAAGATTGGAACCACCCTTCCTGGTCTCGGCCGTTCGGCATTAAGGTTGGCGTATAGCTGTAGCTAGCAGCTAACCGTGGCCACGATTGTCTTAAATTTAAATAATCGCGGGAAAATGTTAATGCCCCGCGCGCTGTAATTCAATGACAAAACAAAAGAAGGAAACGTAGAGCTACCCGGTCGGATTATTCGTTGAAATAGGTGGGACAAAGTGAAAGGTAGAAGAAGCCATTTGAGGAACCAGTTGGAAGAAAGCAAAGAAATAGAAGAACTGGAAAGGGGGGCAAATACCTATAGTTAACGGGAAAAGGAAAGGAAATTAAGACTAAGATGTATCTGCTCATTTTTCACTGTTTTTCACTTTGTTTTGTTGTACTTTTCATTTTATGCGAGATTATTTAAAGATTATACAGTTTTTCGTGTAATTGTGTCAAGCCACTGTTTTGGCGAGGAAATTTAATTTCTATCAAGCAACCGAAATGCAAAATATTGGTGTTTCTCGTTTAGCTTTTTGTAAAACAGAAATGGAGGTACACAAATATTTGTAACGTTTTATTTTTTTATAAATTAGTATTTACCTTAACTTTCTCGGATCTCCTATTCAATTATAACCGATATGATAATTTTAATTGGATGTTTGGAAAATCATTTGTTTCAATCAATAATGTTTTCCTTTGTTACAACTTATCGATAAAATACTGACGTTTATTTTGATTTTGGCATAGCTTTACCTATACCTGTATAACCATTAGTATTGCAATAATATCTATTTTAAGTCCATGATTTCAACAAGTAGAAGTACAATATGAAGCATCGTATACAAGAAATTAACAAGTTATAATATTAGTGAATATATAAGTTAGAACTTGTAGATGTCTGCTATGGAAATATTAAAGCTTTTACAATTTTATAAGTTTAGTTACTAACATTATTAGTAGATACTGGACTTTGTAAATGTTCATTGCACAAGAAATACAATTTTGTATGTTATAAAAAGTAGCTTATGCAGTTTTTACAGGTTTTCGAATAATTTTCTTCAGAAGTTAAGATACTGTTTTCTGTTTTACCTATAATCGCCTTAACTAGTTATTTTTACTGTATGAGTTCGTAATTAATTTAATGATACTGTAGTTGTTTTTCAATTGTGTTAATTTTAGATCATTTTAATTAAGATCGATCGTTTCTTAGGTAAATGTTAAATTAGAGAAACCTTAGGGTTAATCTACCCTCGATAGAATTCAACGTACAATAACTTACGACTTATATCGTATGATAATAAAGGAAGTATTTTCCAAATTTTTATGCTTTTTTATACTTTCACGAAATAAATTATTATATAAAATTGTTAGAAAAAAAAGCAATTAAAATTTGTTGAACATTTAAAAGATCATTCAAGGAAGTATATGAACACAGTAACTTTTTATCTTTATATTTTATCTTTATAACATGTACATAAATGCTTCTTGTGAAGTATTTGTTACAGTATCATGGATGTTTAACGGTGAGTAAATACTTTTGAGCGATAGTATATAGTTTCACCACCTTTCGAGCATCCGATTTACAACTTGAAATTAAAGTTAAACACAAGAACACGGTTCATCGAATCTTACCCGAAATTGAAAATAAACGCTAGTAGATGTTTCTGGTGAAATTTCCAAGGATCCCTGTTTATCTTTTAGAAAAGTTTCCTCGTACTTCAAAATTTCAATACCTCTACTATATAGTAACAGATATATGTACATACATATAATAGTTGCAGCGATCAAAAGTAAGAAATCAAAGTATTATTCTTCGTTCGAATTGAAAAATAACTCAACAGTGACACAAACACGAACTGATAACATTGGCCTCTTTCTCTGACGGCGTATTTCAGTCAATTCGTTTTGGCTGCGATTTTTCAACCGCCGATGGTATCTATGTGGCGTGCATTGTATGCACTAGATTGGTTCAACCGAAATCTCATAAAATAGAATTTTTTTTCGGTTATCAAATTTCCATTTCCAACAGTACACATTTTGTCTTAAAATTTGATAAGGCACCATGATAAAACATTTATACTTATTTTTACTGTGAAAAATTCTATTTGATCATTTAAATTGTGTAACGGTTTTTGTTTACAAATTAGTTAATTTTAGCATTAAAAATGTTTAATGCCATTCCATAAAAATAATAATATTTGCAATTTGCAAATGCAAAACAAAATACTGATGCTACATGTCTAGAATAAGATGTTCAGTAACTCCAATCGCTTGTCGTACGCAGGTATAATACAATACGCGGCATTTTATGGAGAGCAACTATAGTCGCCCGTAGTAACGAAAGGGTTAAGCACATGTCGAGAAGGGCCAGGTACATCGAAATGTTAATGAAATTATAAAAGCGATAAATACATCTTTAAAAGGAAAGACAGACCTTTTTATTGCTTTTATCTTGAATATTCCATGGTAATTCCTTCGCTTTCTAGAAGCAATTTAAATCCAAATGACTACTTTTGCTCCGATGTTAAATAATTCGGCAACAAAAAGTCGTACAGCAGCTAGTGACCACTGATTTGATACAGAAAGATAGCGGCTTTCGATTGGTGTAAGCGCAGTTCTTAAAAAAAAATTTCGTTCGCTACATGCAAACCTGACGAATTTGAACAAAATTATTTTTAATTTTCTCAGCGAGCTTTGCATTGCCATAACTTTGTTGAAAAGTAATAAATATTCGGGAAATATACGAAAGCAAACATTCCGTGCTTCCAAACGGCTTGCCATTGATATCAATCCATTTTTGAAGGAGCTATGATCGTTTGAATTTGGACTACATTTCCGGGTTTACAGAGGTGTTTACAGAGGGATATTTACCGACTTTCATTTATCCTTTCAATTTGCAGTCTCCATATTTATATCGGTAAGTTGGTATCAAATGAATTGTATATTACTAAGAATTGGAAGGAACCTGGAAAAAAACTTAATTGGTAAAATAGTCGTCCGGCAAACTGAAGATCCAGATTCGAATACCACTTCAAGCCAGCTGACCTACAATATCACAATGTCGATATTAAATTTTCAAACGGTATTCATGTCCCTGATTGTGCCACATTAACTTACATGTCGATCATGTAATTATAAAAAAATGCTGGTTATCTAATATAGAATGACGATAATCCGGTAAATAGTTTAATCGGTATAAAATCAATCGAGTAACGCATAATCACTGCGAAATCTGATAAAGTACTCTTAAATACGTAATGATGGGATTGGCAAATCGGATACACATACTTAATGCAAACCTACATTGCTACTATCGCAATACTAATAAATGGAATCGATAAATTGGGTTGGTATTTACTTTTGGTTCATTGGAAAATAATATATGGTTAGTTTTACTGGCTCTTATTTATTCCATATAAATCGACATGTTTGCGTTTGTTTTCTCAGTCGTTTAATAACACACGGTAGAGCCTGGATTTAACGACTACAGCCCGGGATCGTAAGAATTGGAGGGGAAAGCAACGGTTCTTCCTTCAGGATCCGCAGAACAACTAATAATTAGAAGGAAGGTAGTTAGCTCGGGGTACTTAAATGAAACACAAAAGCAATATATTACTGATAAATTATAATCAAATTTTCCTTATAGAAAATAAACATAAGACTTTTCTAATTCATTACAACTGAAAAAAAAAACACATTTCGCATAATAATTGTAAGAAGAAGGAAATGAAAAATTATGGCTTCTGTTTTCACGCAATCAAGAAACAGCGGGTAGCCCGAGGAATAATTCTATAATCATATAAATGTTTATACCTTATATATTCGCTTTACTTATTATTACATAGTCGCTTATAAATATCACAATAATAAATTTGACACCTCAATATTTGCATTGCATTTAATTTTTTTCAAAGGTTTCTCCACAAAGGATCCATTCAGTGTTGATATTCATCTCCATTAAAAAATTTTAAGTGTTTTGTTTTACTTTTCTGACAAATCGAAAGGTAATTTTACAAACTCTAATTTAATCAGACCGTACAATTGCAATGAACATTTTCCATCAAAGACAGCAACAAAAACGATCCAAATTTGATTTAGAAATCCCTTCGTGATCGTTCATTAATGCCGTTAGTCGACCTGATAAAGTACTATGCGTACGCTCGCCTTTTATAATCCATGCAATTGCTGCTTTCATTCTATTGTTAGTTTCATCCTACATAGTTCTATTACTAGTTGGTTCCTTAAATTTTATAACCATGTACTAAAAAAAATATGTTAGCATTAATTCGTGCGCAAGGGTGACACACGTGTCAGGGTCATCGTACCCCTGGGCTTTGATCTAGTTTTCAAAGGTCTTAAGGTGCCGATGTTGGGGACCTATATCTGTCATCGGGCGAAGGATCGGTGGTAACTAATATCTAGAACCGCGACGAGTTCTGAAAGTCGCGGATGTTAAGATTAAAGTTCGATGTCCTTCTTTTTGGGAATCGCCGTAGGAACCGTGCCCTGTGGTCGATGACCCGACGTCATGTTACTGCGTGGCGCGTGAAGAGCGATAAGGGTGCTCTTGAAGGATCTGACCATGGAGTGGGGACATTCTCACATACTTACATTATTCAGTATTCATTGTCAGTACCGTAAAGTGGTACAAACTGATGTGAAATCACAACAATAAAATGTATTAAAACAGAAGGTTTGTAAAGGAGTTCAAAAATATCCGCTATATTAGTGAACGGGCGTACCTGATTAACTTCATCCAATATTTCTGCCATTAATTTGTACGATATTATAGGAATCGAGCGAAACGTTCAAGAACTATATACAATATATTGAGTGATAATATTACAGTTAATAAAGCATTATAACGATACTTCTAAATACTTTACAGACAAGTGCAGATAACATTTAATTGTTTCGGTAATATCACTTTCATCGAGAAGAATAATGATTATAATATCTAATTCGCGTGGAACGCATGCTTCTATTAATTTGCAATTATTGCTGAGCACAGCCAGCCATGTCATCGCCTGTTACTTATTTTTCTGTATGACGAAGTGACAAATACTAACTAAAATGTCCAGAACTACTTACCTTTCCCTTACTATTTCATCATTATCAACATCTTCTCATTTATCATGACACCGTCTATACCATTGATCGATACTACATCAAGTTAGGTCGATCGAATAATTCAACAATTTTTGTTGCAATTTTCCCCTCTTTGAAAAAAAAACTCTTTCACTTTTCGTTACAATTAACTACTTCTAAATTGTATGCGACTGCGTTAATTAAATTATACACAAATCATGTTCAACGTGTTACTAATTATTTGTAACGATAGCCGCTTAATAATTTGAATAAAACTGTAAAAAGAAAGTCAGTTCTAAAACTTTGTAAAATTGTATGCTCCTAATGTTAACAGTTACATAGGCACATATAACGAGCAGGAGTAAAGCACCATTACCGTTCATCTAGCGGATATGGTTGAAACCACTCAATTTCAGAGTTAATACCTTTGCTCGCATTCATGCTACAGCATTTTATCCCGTCTGTTCACCTGCACGATCTCACCTCCTTCCTCTGATCCGTTCTGTCGTTGATTTACTCCTTCACTATCGATATATACGCCCTTCTTTGATTCCACTTGACGCTGCTGAACGAGAGCGAATCACGTTTCACAAATACGCGTGCAACGACCTGGTTCGCTTTAGCCAGCGACGTACTTGTGTCAGGGGTTTGCGCGCGCCAGGTAAAGGGTTTTAAGGGATGGAGTCAAGGGGTGGCAAATTAGAGGGAACACGCGGAACCACTGTCGCCCGAGGAACATTGTAATGAACGAAACAAGTTTTATTCTATTTCTGTTGGCCCTCTGTTTGCTTTGTTTCCGACGAGCCAGCGATCCGGTGTCATCGACGCGACGTGATGTTTTTTCGCCAATCGCTTTCGATACTTCGATCAGTTAGCTCGACGTAATTTCAGGCTGAATTCAGGGGATGACAACAAGTTTGTAGCTTTTTCATGAAACTGTCGAGTAAAGGTAAATTCCAACCAAAGTCGTTTTTTATTTCGAATTTGAAACGAAGCGAATGTGTAAAAAGGCTCTGAAATAAAAAGGCCCTCGGGAATTAATGAAATAAAATATATGGTTTCTTCTGAAAGTAATGTGTAGATTGCGGAAGTTTATATTGGTACAACACCTCACAAATATACGGAATACAGCAGAAGTTACTAAGCAACTTATTTCCTTAGTAATTAGAAAATGAATAGAAATTATTATAAAACACTAACATATGAATTGGATATGATATGCATAACATAACTACCACTAGCAGCTAGATACATTCCAGCTCTTTTGATTACCATCTTATGATGTTACAAATTTAATAATGACTACTTATTTATGGAATACGAAAAAATGAATTTACAACCTATTTTTATACATTGTACTTTGTGTAAAATGTTAGAACATTCCATGTTGAAAATAATGTGAGCAATAGCAGAGACATAATTATAACTTAAATGATGGTAAATTTTATTTTTATTGAAATATCAAATTTTCAAAATAGAATATACATTAGCGTAGGATGATATACAAAAGTTGATCAGTTGATCAAAAATACATAACAAACAATTTATCGAATTAAATTTTTTCTTTTTTCATATATATGAAAACGTATATTTCAGCAATAATGTTAGGGTTATTGTAAAAATGTTGATAGAATCGGTTACTACAGTCATTTAGTAAACTGAATTGTAACAATGCATTTCGAACGCAAGATCGTCAACTCTTCTGCTCCTCTGAGAAAAGTTTTGCAACCATTTATAAGAATTGTTCATCTTATCTGTGGATACTAAAAATGTAATTTTTTTCTCCATATTCTTCCTTGCTCTAAAATTTTGATAGAATCATAAAAATAATATTCTTTTAATAACCATAGCGGAGTCGAGCAGAGAAAACTTTATGCTCGCGTAAGATTTTTTTTTAAATCTCTTCAGTTTATGAACTTCAAACATTTTTAGAGATAAATCGGTGAATTTACCTATATGCGAACCTTTTTTACCGTATGTATGTATGTCCAATTTAGAACTTCAGGTCAACGTTATTGTAACGTAAGAGTTTTTATCTTGCGTTGTTTTCTTTTCAATTTATAACTGTTGCAAAACTTTTCTCATCAGACGAGCAGAAGAGTTGACGATCTTGCGTTCGAAATGCATTGTTGCAATACAGTGTACTAAACGACTGTAGTATCCAATTCTATCAACATTTTTTCCATAACCCTAACATTATTGCTGAAATATACGTTTTCATATATATGTGCTACTACAAACTCATTAATATGGGCGGTTTTTAATGCTTAAATATTGAGAAACACTAGCACCATAGAGTCGTTAGTTTATTTGTTTCTAATGTAAATTTATTTGACTACAGTATCAGATCAAATTATAATAACTTTATCTTAAGGATTCTTTGAAAAACAATTTGTTTAGTACTTTCTGTACTAATTAATGAGAAGTATGGATTACTTTAACATTATTTTCTTCTTTGCAAAACTATATAAAAATATTGAAAAACTTCTTAAAATAATAAGTAATAAGGTCCAAGGTAATAATAAGTAATAATAAGTAATAATAAGTAATAAGTAATAAGGTCCAAATACTTGGAAGTACTATCAAACAAAACTATTTGTATAACATATTTTGAAATTGATCATTTTTTATTTACAAGTGATGCGGAATACGTGTTTTATTTCCACGGTTTTTAAAGATGAGGAATGCTAAGCGTATTGAACTAATAATTTAAATTTTATCAGATAGGATTTTCCAGTGGTTTCAAATTTGTTACGATAATTTCCAAGCAATTTTTACATAATTTTTTAAGGGGGACAATAAAAAGGGCATAGTCGGATAGGAGTTCAAAAGTGCCCCCAAACTAAATTCAACGTGTGATATGTCGTTCGAAAGCTTATCAAAAACAAACACTTTTTGCCCAGTTTCATCTTTGTATCTCGACTGTCAGTATCAAATAACTGTAACACAATCAACTTTATATCGTTTTAAAATGCAAGGATTGCTAATTCGATTAAGACGAAAGTGAACTTGGTGCGGTAATTCTTTACCTGTGGCCCCAACGTTTAAAGTTACCGATTTACATAAAATAATGATACGGCGCGGCGTTCAGTGCATTGTCATTTCACTTTTGCGAGGTTTCTCGTTCGTATCCCCTCCCGGCGATGAAAACATTTGAAATGACATCGAGTTATATCGATGTCATCTTATCTATGTGTGTACACACACATGAAATTTTCGTTAATAATTCAAAAACGAATTTCCGGCTCCTACACTAGTTACAGGACACCCTGTATTTTATTATCAACTACTAACACGTTGAATGCTACAGTGAAAATGGACGTATATAGTCAGACACGTTAAAACCATAATTATTACCGATGCAGCCAATAAATTTTCAAATTCGACCTTTCAATTGGATAGCCAGCATTATTAACTTAATATTAACGTTAACCCCAGTTTATCTCGTCGTTTCTTTTGTTAATTACTTAATTGTGAAAAATTTCGGGTGCCGATCACCAGTGAACCCCGCGGTATTTAACGTGTTAAGAAAATATTAAGAAATTATTAGTCTTTTTTTCCGTTTCCAGCTCAAATTATACAAAATATTTTCTTCTGTTGATTCTTATTAAACTTAATTTTACGAATTCCTCATTTTTAATACATTTAAAGCAAATGTCAGGCGACAACACTGTATTGGAGAGATTCATTATTCACGAGTAATTCATAGTACCAGTGGAACACTGATACCCATAGATATCAGAATTCTTTGAATTGTTTTTAAGGACTGATTTACTGATTATAAATAATAAGGTACCCAGCTTAGCTATGTAAAATAAAAGTTTTATAAACTTTTATAAGATATTTGGAAGGCAATGTTAATTAATTGATAACTTTCAGGTAACGTCTAAAATATTTATATATAAATTACTAACATAATTAATCAAAATTGAAGCTTAAAATTTTGTAAATAAGTTAACTGAACAATCTAACATTGCATTTTATACACGGATAAGAAATCAAATGTCGGTTTCACGCGTCTGACCAATTGATATGATTTGTTTCTCCAGTAATTAAGGAAACGTGAAGCGTGATTTCAAGGTAAACGATTTATGCTAACACGATGGTAGAAGGCTATATCGTTCCATTAAACACAACTAAAACAAATGGACGTAAATGGACGATTTAACGCATCTCCGCTTCACTGTGAAAATTTATGTCTCGATGTTGCAGATACTAGGACGTTGGCTGTGAATATCGTGCAATTCGCGGAAAATGTTTTACTCGCGCCGACGTTTGCTCCAGTTGGATAAAACTTTCCCCGATTCAGAGAACGTCACGACAACAACGTCGGAACATATGCCCTTATATCTCCGACTACTTCTTCGACGACCGTATCACCCTCACCCCTGCCATTCGCCCTGTGCTCGTCCTATCGTGAAATCCTCCGTTTATCCTGGCTGAAAACTTTTCTCGCTCTGGTGTTTGCACCTTCCGGCAATGCTGCAAGCATTACATGACGATACGCTTCGATCGACATCGATGAGATGCAAGAAATCGACCTCGTCGATGCGAGGAACAGGCTGTAAACACAATTTGTTTCCTGAAGAAAATTTGGTTTTGTAATCGCAGGATAGATTTTTTTCACTATTACTTCTAACTATTGGGAGTTTGAAAGGAGTCCAGTTGCGATGGGACAATGATAAGAGGGGTAGGGGGAAATCGTTTAAGGGGGGAAACTCATGTAACTCGATCAAAAAATCGAATTTTTTTTTGCATAAACCTAGTATAGAACAGCGGTTCTTAACCTTTTTCACGATGCGGACCCCTTCTTATGATATTATTTTCATACCAACCCCCCCCCCCCCCCCCCCCCAGTATTAAGTAATGTAACTTTAAGTTTTTTTAAAAATAAATTAGAATAAGTATATATTGAGAGCCGTCTTTGAAGTTACCGATCGAAGATCTATCAAATTTGGAGAGTAGAGAGAAGTAAGTAAACACATACTTTTATAATATACTAACGGACCCAACAGACGTTGTCCTGTACACACGTCTTAAATCCGAAAATTTCATACTTTTTTCAATAAGTTGTAACAATCTGGACCGTTTTGATGATAATTTTTATAAAAAAAAAAGTTATTACAATACCTGACGTCATCACACACTAATTACATCTGAATGTAATATTTCAATTAGCACGCGATTTATTTTAACACAATAATAAAACATTCAAAGAGCAACAACAACTTAAAAATAAAGAATTAATTAAAAAAACATTTTGTAGTGGACCGAATTGTGAATCTAAACCATTCTCGAATCCACTTGAACACACACACAAAATTTCATCAAAATCGGTCCAGCCGTTTAGGAGTTCAGTCACATACACACGCACAGAAGAATTATGTATATAAAGATTTATTAGTATAACTTCATATAAATTTAAACGGTTCTATATATAACTTCATATAAAGATAAACGGTTCATATATACTTCACGTGATTGTTTTTACATTACTCCCCCAATGATGATTACACAATAAGTTCGTAAACTTCGTGTTCTTTCCGATATTTCTTCGAGCTTTTACGGAACCCCTGTGAGGACATCGCGGACCCCAGGTCAAGAACCACTGGTATAGAATACACAGAATGCTATCGACATCGTTTTATAAGGAAATAAAACTTTCTAAACGTGTAATAAGCACTACCATACCGTGAGGTCGCGGGTGTACGCGCGAGAAGTTGAAATTTCAAACACGTTTTTCTCAAAACGACTTTTTTCAATCTACCGTGCAATACAACTAAAAAACTGATTGACAAATCGACTTGCATCAAAGCAGAGTTTATAGATAAATAAATTCTCTTCTAGTTATTATTATACATAAGAAAACATTATTTAACATCCCCTTTTTTAAATCTTTTCAACAAATTTCCCTACAAAAAATGATTTTTGTTTTTAAACTATACTTTTTATTGGTTACACAAAATTTTTGTAAATTTAGGTATAAGTAGAGCATAATTTCATAACAAACATAAGAATACTTTACTTTTTGTTCTAGGTCAATTGTAGCTAGCTCTGCATTGTACATACGAGGTACATCAACTCTTCCTCTAAAGTTTAAAGCGTTCAATATAACTGCAGATATTTTTAAAATAAATTATTTTTTTACTACACAAAAAATTGTTGTATAATCTCGAATGTCGAATAAAGTACTATAGATAATTTGAAGAAGATTCCTTAATGTTTACTCATTGGAAAAAATTATCAAAAAACACCTCGTTTTAGATGTGTTACATGAGTTTCCCCCCTTAGTAAGAAATGGCCCTTAAAAAGAAATAGTTATGTATCTGATGTTACAATTATTTCCACGTATTGAATATATGTTTATTATACTACAATGGTGAAATATTACTTGTTTTCTTAGATACAGTTTGATGTGAGAAATAGACGCGTTGACAGAAGCAATTAAAGATTCTTGTTCCTTCAAAATTTTATAGTTCATTGTTAAAATCATTTTCTAAAATTATTAAGATAAGTAGAAATAGGATCTCATTTAAACTGTATAATAGCTGACAAAATTCTGTATAGAATTCAACAGATTTTAAATGGTAATTTCACTAATTTGATATGCAATTTGTCTACCGCTGTAAAATGTGAAAATAGACACAGTGTCTATTTAGTAGACAAATTGCATATATTAAATTTTAACAGTAATTAAAGATCAGGAGAAGTAATTTTTACGAAAACGGAGCCCCGGATGAAAAAATGTTATACCAAAATATTTTCTTGTTTTTTAACGCAGAATCACCCCCTGCTCGGTTGTACCATAATTTCCGGCCCACCCTGTATATATACCATAAACTATCATATTTAAGCAATTTCAGCATATAAAAAGGACACTTCTCATACCACAAAGGAACCAGCAAAATGAAAAGCTATTAATGAGTAACTGTGATAAGTATTTTGAGTAATTGAATATGTTAAAGCGCATACTTAATTCTTACAGAGTCGCTAATTGGGATATTTACCTTACCATTCATATTCGAAATATATCAATTTTTAATCGTTAGTATCTCGAAAAAAAAAGACTTTTGGCGTCAAGAAGCTACAATCTGGAAATTGCTAGCTTTAGTTGGAGTACCCTGTGGAATGAAACATGAGTTCATGAGTAATCTTCAAACTCTACGAAGTAAAACTTTGTGTTGGAATTGATATAATAAAGGAAATTATAATATGAATATTATAAAGGCCTTTAATATAATAAAGGAAAAAACTAGGAATGAAATAAAATTAAAAATTAAAAAATTTTAGTCTACAAAACGAATAAAATTATGTTCAATGAATTTGATCTGTGTCGCTCATATAATTATTTCACTCAATTTACTTAGAGGTATGCTCTTCTAGCAAAAGTATTTGATAAAAATTATATTTATATCTGAATATTCAAAATATACGAAATATCCAATACAATTCGAAATTCAATCACTTCGGATATAGTTTTCAACTATTCGAAATTTAAATCCAAATTTTACTGGCATTCGAATATTAGAGAAAATGTCTAAATATGGACTTTTATTTCAAAGGTTATTGTCAAACCTGCTAAAGATTTGTAAGGTATTGTTACTCAAAGGCGCGGTTTTTAACGATCAACGTTTTACGATCTTATGTTTACAAATTTGGAATGAATAATTATTATTCATTCGGTAGGTTAAATCTTTTAAAATATAAAGCAACGTACAAAATAGATCATTTAATCAATATCGAGTGTTAATTAATGACGCAACAATATCGAGCGTACTAATTTTTCAAGTTGACTGGTTTTTGGTAACTGCAAAATAATGGATTAAACATTTGGAGGATTTCAAATATCTGAAACACTTAAATATGTTATTAGAACTACTGATTTAGGTTCAAACCCTGTGTAACGCCTTAATTACATTCCGCAAGAAGAACTGCTGGAATGGATTGAAGATTTATGTGATATTAAAAAAAGGAATTTGTTCAAGTATGTCACGTTACAAGATAAGATTAAAATTTTATCTCTCCACAGGTAGATTTCGACTTTATGAACGCAGAAAGGATGAAATCATCGGAAACTTTTAAACATTTCTAGAAATTCTTTCCTCGAGGAATAGTATTCTCAACATTTCATCAGCACTGGAAGTTTTAAAAACTTTATTCTGTTCTACGTGCATGTCTATAAAGAATCGCGTTCGTAGAATTCCGCGAGAACGCTGAATTCAAATCTGTCGGGCGGAATAAGAAGGATTTATTACCACTCCTTACTTAACTTGAAATCTGTTCAGACAGCTTTCATAACACATAACATTCGTCTGTTGTTGAGTCGTAAAAAAGTATGGCATTCAACTTTTTCCTCGCCGTCATAACAAGTAAGCAGAGCTCACTCGTTAGGTGGTACTGAAATTGAGAAATACGGGTTTGCTGTAAACCCAATAATAAACCGGATGTTATTCAGACATATTGCCCGTTTCGGGGATTCTCTGCTGCAAAAAAATTCGCGTCGACATGCGGCTTTATCGCGTAACCATAACCATGCTACACCAAACTAACTCAGATTTCAGATTTTTTAGTTTTTATTATAGATATCGTTAAGACGCTTTTCTCGAAATGCAGAAAGAAGCAAAATCGCACATTTGTGTCACATAACGGAAAAGCTCAACCTGTGTTTCAGCTGAAATCCTAAAATATTGTAAAAATGTAACTATGAGTATGTACGTCAACACAAGTGACGAAAAGTAGCTGTGATGTAGTGAAATCATCCTTTAAAATTTGCAGAATTATTTGTACATTTTATATGTCACGTACGAATAGTTCGACAGGTCGTTTCTGAAAGTGTTTTTATATCCTTTACGTATGATAATGTACAGTGACCGGCATAATAAAGTGACCATTCTATATCGTATACAGAATATCTCAAAACTAATGTTTTTAATGAAAAAGGATCCTATTATTGATTTTTTTTTTAAGGTTTACTGTCACACCAAAGGTTTGTTACAAAAATTAAAAGAGTATTTGCAATAACAAGAACTTATAGCTTTATTTTAACAAAACAAGCATTTTCATATATGACAAAAAAAAGTGACCACTTTGTAAATCTTAATTTATACTCGAAAGAAAATTAAATTTATTATTTAGTATCGGCTCGTTTGGACTTAATGACTGCAGCCAATCGTCTGGGCATGATTTCGACCAGATTATGTAGATGATTTGGATCGAGACTATCCCAAGCTCGCTGTAGCGCATGGACGTAATTATTTTTGTATGTGACCCTAATTTTGTTCACATTTTTGTCCAAAATCGACCATAAATTTTCGATAAGATTCAAGTCTGAGGACTGTGGAGGCCAATCAAGCAGTTTTATGTGGTGGAAGTAAAAAATTTCTTTGTTATTTTGGCCGTATGCTTGGGATCGTTATCTTGTTGTAAAATAAAGTTATTCTCCAAGCCTAATTGGATCAACGAAACTTCCAAAAATCTCACGTAAAATATCGATATAAGTGTCAACAGTCATAATTCCGTCGATTTTTATTAATTAACCCACGCGTTCCCAAAAAAAACAACCACAGACCATGATATTACTTCCGCCATGTTTTACCGTTTTCTGAAGGTGACGATCTTCAAGTTCTTCGTCAGTTTTCCGCCACACACGAAGTCGTTGTTTAAGTCCGGAACTCGGTCCCAGAACCCCACGGGTTGATTTGTAGACTTTTTTGCACATTCGAGTCTCTTTTTTTAACTTCCCTTATTAATTAAGGAGCACTTACGCGAACAAGAACTTTGTAAATCTGCTTCCCGCAGTCTCCGGGGCTGTTTTTCTTGGGAACGCGTGGGTCAATTAATAAAAATCGACGGAATTATGACTGTTGACACTTATATCGATATTTTACGTGAGATTTTTGGAAGTTTCGTTGATCCAATTAGGCTTGGAGAATAACTTTATTTTACAACAAGATAACGATCCCAAGCATACGGCCAAAATAACAAAGAAATTTTTTACTTCCACCACATAAAACTGCTTGATTGGCCTCCACAGTCCTCAGACTTGAATCTTATCGAAAATTTATGGTCGATTTTGGACAAAAATGTGAACAAAATTAGGGTCACATACAAAAATAATTACGTCCATGCGCTACAGCGAGCTTGGGATAGTCTCGATCCAAATCATCTACATAATCTGGTCGAAATCATGCCCAGACGATTGGCTGCAGTCATTAAGTCCAAACGAGCCGATACTAAATAATAAATTTAATTTTCTTTCGAGTATAAATTAAGATTTACAAAGTGGTCACTTTTTTTTGTCATATATGAAAATGCTTGTTTTGTTAAAATAAAGCTATAAGTTCTTGTTATTGCAAATACTCTTTTAATTTTTGTAACAAACCTTTGGTGTGACAGTAAACCTTAAAAAAAAAATCAATAATAGGATCCTTTTTCATTAAAAACATTAGTTTTGAGATATTCTGTATACGATATAGAATGGTCACTTTATTATGCCGGTCACTGTACATATGTATATCGAAAAAACGAAAAACTCAGCGAACTTCAAGGGATGATTTCATCCCTTCATAGTCAGTTTCAGCTAAAAATACTACAGAGAGGAATTTGTAGAATACTACAAAGTTACATTAAAATCAGAATGTTTGAATTAGTAAGCGTTTTTTGTCAATTATTTTCACACACTCATAATCGAATCTGTATAATATTTTAAGGCTTGGTAAATTATATGCAAGTTGAGTTTTTTTTTATCATTTGATATTAATACGTACATATATGAATAGTCATATTATAGGTGCAGTTTTCCTTCTCACTGTACATACACTACTGGCCAAAAGTTTGGATACATGTACTAATAAAAAAAATATTCTTATTTTACTCTTACTAGAAATATGCACGGGGAAAACAGCTCGGTTCGTAACGTTTCATAAACTCATTTCTAATGTACAAAACTATACCTCTGCAGCTAAAGAAAAGTTAATGTGTACATTTTTGTGGTACTAAAATCACATGGAACTCGTTCCAAACTTAACAAATGACGAAATGTTGCATGTTGCAATTTGTATTTAACACTTCAAGTATCATGTCACCCATATCTAGGTAACGTATCAAATTTTATAAGAATTTGTCATCTATGTTGATAGGGATTTCAATTAGTCAATTACAAACAATATTTCCAAATACTTGAAAGTTTAATCATCCAAGAAAGTAAAACGGTATACCAAATTTATTCCAAATAAATATTGAAAATAAAATCACTAACTAAAAGGATTTTGTACAATTGTAGAATGCAAATATAGTAGATGTACCCAAACTTTTGGCCGGTAGTGTACATGTCGATCATTAAAAGGATGAAAAATTCTATTATATATTCGCAATATTTTTACAAAGTTATAATAATTATCTGTAGAAACCTAAACCAATCAGTGTAAAAGTTTATGATGAACGTGTAACCATCATGTTTATAAAATTCTTACATGAATATAAATGGAACAGTTTTAATTGTAAAGAAATGAAAATACATCAAATTCTTATTGATTAATGTTTAAAAAACCTTTTATTACATTTTTATAAATTGCATTGTTTTGTTCGTGCTTTTTAGATTTCACAGTTTTACTTTTCAAATCTTTCCTATTCATTGCAAATTGTTTCAATGTGTCGTTTCTTAATGATCAGTTGAATTCGCAATTTTATTATTTACATTCATCACAGTTACCTTTTAAATGTTTTCCAATTAGTAAGGAAAAAGCATAGGTACTGTTTTGTTACCAGTTGTATAAATTTCTCATTAATTGCTACGAAAGGCATTTAAACGCCAGTTATAATGAAAAATTAAAAGTAGTTGTGAACACCTTCAAAACAGAACTTTTCATTTTCGTTCGATTGTCCTTTTTCTGGTAACTGAACTTGTTTCGCGCCTTCTTCCCGTATCAAAACCTATAGTACGCAGTGTGTACAAGTGAAATATTATGCAAGCAAATATGAATTTAACGAGTTAACTCGTTTGAACAAGTGCTCGCGTTACAAGCAATAAAACACCGCATTACTGTAAAATAATCACATTAGTTCCGACGAGATGGATTGCTTTATAATTCTACGAGAGACAAATACGTTTTTAGTATTGCAAATAATAACAAGAATTAACGAAAATAAGAATCGGATCACGTAATAAATTCATTTGAATTGCTTGGAAGATACTACTAAAACCTTGCGTCTATTATTAACACGTTGACTTCGTATTTAATGAAATACAATATACTTAAATGGTATGTTTTATGTTTCGCTGTTATTTTCTTAATTTTACAGATTGGATGGTCTTAAACAAATTTCAGAAATTGTTTATTTCATTTAAAATTTGTTGTTTAAATAACTATTGATGACACGAAAAATTGTTTATATGGAAATTGCAGGACAACCTACAAATGTTACGCAGCTTCTCCTTCAGAAAACCTCCGCTGGCCACTCGAGCTGCCTAACCCTCGGCCACGTAACAACGTTATTCAAGTTTTTATTTCATCCTTCCTACATTATTTAAATACATTAAATTTATGATGCCAGCAATACGAACCCTCATGGCAATCAAAATGTTAAGCTAAATTAAAATTCAAGTACCATTCATAATAAGAGCGCTACTACCAAATGCAAATTTGCTCAAATTTGCATCGTTAAAATTGACTGGAAAATTGTTTCCTTCGATTTTTGTATAGCATGCGACGTATAGGGTATGGGGGAACCCAAAGGGCTGCTCTCCGCGCACCGCCGAGCACAAATCCACGGACGATTTGTTTACCCTGGGCGCCAGTGCTTTCACACTCGTCCGGGAACCTCGCCCTTCCGGCTGCCCAGTAAGGGAGCGGAATTCAGAGGAGATCAAATGAAAGTGACCCACGAGCGTTCTTTAACGATAGCGTTTAGTACAGACCGAAGTGGCCGTGCCAACAAATCAAACGGGAATTCCACGGTACGCTTTAACGGCAAAGAGAAAGGTACGCAGCTGCCAAGTGCGGCAAGAGGAACCGCGGCGCGGAAATTCCCAATACGAACAGAAAACGGAAGAAACTAAAGCAGGCATGGGCACGAAATGGCTCGCGCGAGCCTGTCTGATTCGCTCGACCTCCTCGCGAGCTGACCTGTTCTACTGATCTGCTCGAGGTAAGGTGGTGGGGAGGCCGATACGTAGCAACGCCTCGTAGCGGCTGGAGGAGAAGATTGTGGAACTGAATACGTGTTTCTGCGTGCAGAGGAGAGAGTGAGATAGATAATAAATATGATTACGAACGACCTGCAAAGGAGCGAAATATTTGTCTTTTTAACCGACTTCGAAAAGGAGGAGATTACTCAATTCGACATGTGTATATATATACATATATATCTTTTTTTTACGATTACGCCGAGATGAATGGACCAATCGGATCGCAACTTTTTGCATCTTATAGAGTATGACCAACAGTTGGTTCCGTAAAAACACATTTTGGATTTTTTCATTTTTTACCGCTTTTATCGCAACAAACGTGCTATTTCATTTATACTCGGCCTGCAATCGATCAAACCCAGTAGGTATTACATTGTGCGGCCTGAGACGTTTCCACGATGATCCCATTTGCAACATTCCCTTCACTTTCCTTCGCTCCCTTCCCTATCCTTCGCTTCCCTTCCCTACCCTTCCCTTTGTTGCTAACTACTATTCCCATTGCAAAATCCCTATTCTTTGACGGTACTCTGCAAGAACAGACGGTGCAAAATTAAGAATTTTCTACATTGGAAATTGCCAAAATTCTTTAATACTTTTACATAATTTCACATGTAAATGTATTTTCTCTTTCCGCCCATCCAGTACCAAGGCCACCATACCCCAATCAAATCATAATCAGCTACATCTTTCATTTACACAATCTTTAATTTTGCGCCGTCTCCGAAATATAAATTAAAATTATTTCATTCCTTTTAGTGCATTCCGAAGTCGCGTCGGTTGTATTTTTTTGCCAACAATTTTTTTTTTATATCTATGTATATTAACACTATAAACTTCGTGTCATTTTCTTAGTTTCTGATTTGCCATAACACACAGATCAATGCTATAAAAGATCGATCTTTTTTTATTTCACTTACAAAATTATTCATTTTCGTTTAAACAAGTGATTGCCATAATTACTGGTAATTGGTTATCCTAGTGACATTATAAAGTTTGCTCCGTTGCAAACAGTATATTTTCGCGCGTAATTTCAGATTCGAAGAATAGCTATCAAACTGAAGTTCCGGCCAAACTTTACTAAATCAATAGAACATATTCACGGGTTTCGGAATGCGGAGGAAGTCATCCATCATTTAGGTGTGTATAATTTTGGTTTACAGGAAGCTGAAACTACAGGCAGAAGAGTGATGCGGTCGGTGGTTAGTCGACGCGGCGGTGCGAGTGAGACTTTATCAGCTCGACATTCATTATTTGTGTTAGTCGCAAGAGATTACAAGAAGGGACATTTCTCAAGAATGTTATCACACTTAGGAGCTTGTTTCAGTAGGAGATTAGGATTAGGAGAGAATCCTCATTTGCTTTATTTCTTGTGTTTAGTGAACCGTAATGATCCCGACACTCTCATGTACTTTATTCATGTTAGGTAGTGCAGTAAAATTGATTTAACCCTGGAACGACACCTTTCCATTTTTCTGCGTTAGGAACATTCTAGGGTTGTCGCTAATCCAAAATAAAATCTACTATTTTCTCAATTCTTTTCATTCTTCTTTCAACATTCAAAAACAAAATAATTGCGTGGTGTGATTTTTATTAAAAGAAAAAATATTGTTAAGTTATTTTGAAATTCTTGTTAAACAAGTCTTCGTTCTGCGTTTCATGTTTATCATGCGTTTATAGCTATTTTAATCCTTACATATTTTATGATGCAGTGGTGGGAGGGGGGGGGGGGGGGGTATAATTTATAGCTCACCTAAATATTTAAGAACGTGTTTTGCAACTGATATTTTTAGATTCTGATCTCTATACGTATATAATCTCCATATCATAATTGATTTACTGACTTAAAGATGATTGTCACCCAGCTCAAACTTCTGAATACCGTTGACGTTAGAAGTACGAATGGTAGAAATACTTTTTGTTGAAATCTGTTGGACATATGTAAGACGAAAGTTTGATATTTATATTTTAGAGTGGTTAAAATGAGTGTGACATATGATCTAAAAAGTACCCGATGATATAAAGCGTATCTATAAACGTTTCATCGTTGCGTTAATATTTTCTGAGCAAAGTGTTTATTTTCAATATCATTATCCATATAATTTAATTGTTTACTTTAAACAAGTACTACTGCCTTATCTACAATTTTATGACTAGTGAAAAGTTTTCCCTAAACTCATTGTATAATAAATATTGACATTTCCTATTCATATGTCATTTATTCTTTCAATGATTAGTTCTCTAAATTTTGTTCTATTTATACTTATTAATCAATTATTGATTTGCTACACAATTAAGCACATCTTCTTCGGTATTATGTGTAATAAAGTGTAAGTTTAGATATTAATCTACATATTTATATTCTATTATATACATATTTTATTAACCCTTCAACGACGACTTTGTACTCGCGGAAACCTATTCTGTAGGAGGGCTGGTTCTTCTCGAAATTCATACCGAAATTCCGGCTACTAAGTAGAGGAGGCTCAGTGACGGCAAATACACATAAAAAGTGGCCCCGTCAGAGGGCGAAATAAATAAGAATTGTCATCACACGTGTCAAACATCACTTCGTTACAATATAGAAAATAACACACATGCGCACGTGGCCTCATACTCCATAGAAACACTGTTGGAATGCGAGGTTTGTGGAGTCAGTATTCGTTACGTGCGCCGGCGACGTATGCGAAATCAGGGATCCGTATTTCTTACGTACCCCGTCGCTGAAGGGTTAAATTGCGCACGCATTGTATGCGATTTTCAGAATTATAGAATATGAAAAACTCACCGTTTAAACTATTAATTTATTTCAGGCGTTACATAAAAATTCAAACTATATTACACATATGAAAATGTCACTAAATAGCTATTTAGAAAAAATATACAGTGCTCTAAATGTTAGCATAACGAAATTAGGTACATCTACATTATGTACCGTAGAAATATGAAAAAAGTCTATTAAATAAAGTTACCCACAGAGGTCTCCAAGGAATACAATTTGTTTGTATCGATTTTACAGATGAGTTGTCATGATCATTAGCGCTATCGTGATATTTCTATTAAACGGGATCCAATCACCAAAAATGATTCAGTCATCCTCACGATCAGTGTTACACGATAATCATTAATCTTAATCTTGCGTGACAGTTGTGCGATAAATTTCGCAGCGATTTACAATCAGCCTTTCATCCTTCCAACGCTGTTAAAATACTATTTCTCGGGCGCCGATGCGAGACTGAATTAAGTTCCTGAAATCTGAATTAACGGAGCATACAAAATGCTTGGTGTCACGCACACACGTACACGCAACACGGGCAAACGCAACGGCGCATAGTGCAAGCTACCAACGTTAAAACGTTGAAATTAACGTAGCTCTGACGTTTATGCTACAATGGAATTAATTTCCGAGAGTTTCGGGCTCGATTAACGAGTTTATACCAAGATCGCATAAGGAACGACAAAATCTCTTTTCCCCCTTCATACCGTTGTTTCGTATACCACCTACGAACCCCCGCCGCCTTGTATCGTTTCTGTTGTCAGTGCTCTTTGAATACAGTTTTAGTTCTCGTTCTAAACAGTGATAATGCTGTATGATCCGAATTTAATCACTGAGAAATTATTGAGACAGCTAAAGACCTATATTTTGAGGGAAGGTTCAGGTAAAGAAATTTCAAAAAATCGATTTCCTTTTTTCTTTTGATCGCTTGAATCTTCAACCCTTTAAGAACATACTCTTAATAGGATTTTATGAAATTTACAAATTTCAAAGTTACAGCGCCTTCCAACAGCGTTAAATGTATAGAAATTGACTTTACTCAGCTATTCCTAATTTTCTTTCATTTATTTATTTATTTTATTTAAGCTTACCTAAACATCTACTTGAGATTCATATGCACAGCTGCACATAGATTACTTAATTTCTAAATACATTTTGAATCAAATTTCGTAAGTAACTAGCTGGTACGTTTACTTAGAACTGTATAATGTTTAATTAAATTTTAAGTCCGCATTTTTGAAAGAAGTCACAGATACACAGTAGATCTTGAATGTCGAAAGTAGTAAATAAACCTTTGATATTAAAGGGTGGATACTGTCTACATTTCCTTAATTTATCTATCTTTTGGAGTGATACATAGGACATTGCCAAATAACATGATTGAGATCTTGTGTATCCTACTCACAGTCGCAATTTGTTTTATCCCTTACGTCCAAGCGCCCTAACGAGGCTGCGAGATTATAATGATTAGATCTACAGCGGTTTATTGTAGTTATTACTCTTCTGGATAAGTTTCAGCTATAAAGACAAGGCTTACTTTGATTTGTATAATGAAGCTGAAAGTGTTCCCTTTCATCCTTTAGGCCTTGTTATTCATTATCTTTTTTTGTGTTAGAAATGGTGGGTGCCTGTAAAAGGTAGATACATGTTACTGTTTGGTTCTAACTGTTGTAAGAGTGTTGTTAGTTTAGCGAGGAAATCTACTTCTTCGTGTAGGACACCATCCAAATGAAACTGATACCACTACTACTAGTTTTTTTAGTTCATAATATTTATTTTTAATGCAAAGTTAGAGTCAAAATCTGTTGCTATTTAGAGAAATTAAAGCGCTGAGCGAGTCAGTCATAATGTGATAATTAAAATACAGCTTTCTTATAACGATATCCAAGGCCTCATTTATTGCAAAACATTCTGTTGTGAAAATTGAAGATACTTTAGGGAGACTATTTTGAATCGAACTACCCAATTCCTTAGATATACAGGGTGTCCCAGCTAACTCTGGCATCTCAAAAAGTTATTGTATCCGATGGGGCACATATTCTGATTAGTGAAAAATTTTGTTCAAGGTCATTTTTTTTCGAGATTACAAGGTTATCGGTTTTTTTAAATGGAACCATATATTTTTAAGGTCATAGTGTTATAGGTCAATGAACTCGCCTTGCCCTCAGCTATCATCGTATGATAATAAAAATATATGGTTCCATTTAAAAAACACCGATGACCTTGTAATTTCGAAAAAAAAATGACCTTGAGCAAAAATTTTCACTAATCAGAATATGTGCCTCACCGGATACAATAACTTTTTCTTCCAACATTTTTATCTACCATGAAAAACAAGCGAGATATTTGAGATGCCAGAGTTAGCTGGGACACCCTGTATATTATACTTTATTTGCGGAATTCAAGTGGGTCACTTGAAATTATCAAATGGGTCACTTGGTGACCCACGGGTCATAGGTTGCTGACGCCTGTCATAGACAGAAGCCAATATGGCGTCACAGTAACGTAGCAAATGTGCAAAAAATGTCAAACCTTACACGCTCATAACTTTTCATCTACTAAATTCCTAAAGTTAAGACTTGCATTTTTGGATTCTACACATAAAAAACTATAGATTAAAAAAAAAAGATTGAAAATTTTGGGTCCCCTAAAGTAAAGTTCAGCTCTTGTTCGTGTCCGTGATTTGTTCTTGTGCGTGTCTGAACTGCAATAAACTGACGAATAGTTGCAAGGCCGAAAACCAATCATCTTTTTCCTGGTTCACCTCCACTTCCTATCCACTATATTATAAGAAATTGTGTGACTTACCTAATTAAGGATATTCGTTTCAGATACTTGAAAATATAAACAATAGAAGTAACAAAATATTGTAATAAAAGCAAATATGATTTGTTTGAAATAAAAATATTACATAATGCAAATTTTTAGCAGTTTCAAAATGACCAAAAAGTTTTAGGCTTTTCAATTCTATGTTTAAGTTTAGAATATTTTCATAGTAAATTTTTTCAAAAATTTGAAGGATTGGCATGAAACGGTTATTGGAATAGCATTGAGCGCTCTAGAATCTATAAACACGAACTTTTCCCAAATGTTACAACCTCGTAAATTCAAAATGTATTGGACAGTGTAATCAAATAAGTCCTTTTTCGTTGTCCAATTACCAAGACATAGTTTGGTTAGATTCGTTCCGCACCACCATTTTCTTTATTCGTTATATTCCTCCATTTTCACTCTCCTTCTCTCTGGCTTCTCATTTTCTATCGTCGTCTATCGAAAAATAGAAAAGGATCTCTTTCTCTAAATTGGACGACGACGGAAAGAAGTCATGGTTTCACACGTGACGCTTCCAGATTTCTTGGGACGCGGTATATCCAATAAATCATTCGTTTTCGACGCAAACGCTTGCGATCTCTAAATATGATTTCGCAACTGTTGGAATCTGATCGAATTCGACCGGGTCGATAAGCATTTTATTCGATGGGGAATGTCGACAGATGATAGGAGAAATCGTAGCTAGCTTCATCGTCATATTTTTAAATCGAAAACGCCCGGTACCGTGATTCAGTTTCAGAATTCAATAACTTCAGTTATTATGTGCAATATATTTCCTATTGCTAAATGGAAATACTTACGTAAACATTGGCTCGAGAATGAATCATGTTTTAAAAGAATGGTGGCGGTTATTGGAATAGACTTTTCAAGGGGATATTGCAAATACTTCTTATAACTTTTCATCACAATTATTATGTCGACATGGTTGCTTGTTCTCTGCGTTTTTTAATTTCTTATCTGCTTAAATGAACTAAAATTAGAGTTTCTAATGTCGCATATTCGATATCCGTGCAAATTATAATACCTATATCTCTAAACCACAAACTAATGGAACTTTTTGTGTTAAAATAAATTTCTATTTCAAAAAAATTATTTTTGAAAAAGAAAATACAACCAACTTCGAAATGCACTAAAAAGTATGAAATAATTTTAATTTGTAAGAATTCTCTCCAGATCTTTGTAAAATTGATGAAAGCATTACATGTCATATTAAATACAATGCAATCTTTTCGGAGGCAACGTAAAATTAAAAATTCTCTAAATTAAAGATGTTGTTGATTATGATTTGATTGGGGTATGGGGGATTTGGTATCAAATGGTATATGAAAACGTTTAAGAATTAAACTATTTTGGCAAGGAAATTTTCAACCGAAAACTTTCTAGATAAAAGATGTTGTTAATTAAGATCTCTTTAGAGTAAGGTAGACTTGATAATAAATGGGTGGTTAAAGAAAATACATGAATATGTGAAAACATGTAAAAAAGTTCAGGAATTTTGGCAATTTGGGACGGAAAGGGATGGGAAGGGCAGGGAAGGGAGGGAAGGGACGGAAAGGAGGAGAGTGGGGACGAAAATTGGAGGAAGGGAATGGAGAAGGGGTCTGGGGGAAGGGGGCGGTGGGAGAAGAGAGGGTGCAACATTTTAAAGTTACCAGATTTTTAATTTTGCGCCTCCTCCGAAAAGATTGCATTGTATTTAATATGTCAAA
Source organism: Stelis phaeoptera (assembly GCA_943735885.1). Taxonomy (NCBI): domain Eukaryota; kingdom Metazoa; phylum Arthropoda; class Insecta; order Hymenoptera; family Megachilidae; genus Stelis; species Stelis phaeoptera. Next base: position 1,450,415 of record OX030939.1, on the reverse strand, counting down.
TGGAATCATCGCGGGAATATCTTCTACAAGATGCGAAAGGTATCCTCCCGATCGGTGCATCCTTTGCAGAGTTACATCAAAGAATACGAATTTTGCAGTAACAATAGTTATCAGCAATAAAGAAATCCATAAATTTTTGCAAATGGGAACATCGCGGAAACTTCTCAACATGACAGTGACTTTTTAGTAGAATTACATATTCTTTTTTTTCGTATAAATATACCCTTTGCAACATTTTGTATAAAACAGGATTACGATATAACCTAACATTTTTATAAAGTATCTTGTTTTCAAGTTTAAAATACTTCATGAACTGCTGATTTCTCTAACATTGCATCTTTACACCATTTTTAAGTAGAATATTCTAATCTTTACCCGTAGCATAATTTCCTACTTGAAACGCAAAATTACTTCCTACCGAGGTACTTTTGAACATCTTGTATATCTTTACTAGCTAAATGGAACATTTGGCACGAAATTATTTCTTTTTCTTCTTTAATCTAATTGCATTTTGTTGCTCCTATACATATAATAAAATTTCATATTTTAAATATTCTGAAACGTCACACAGTTTTAAAGTGTTCAATTTTTTTGCTCGTTAGCTAAAACCTATAATTTTTCAACTGATTGTTGCTGTCGTATGCCACGCACATAATGCATGTAGTTTCCTTTTGAATTATTACAAAATTATTATAGTACCGCTGAGGTGTCACTATCTCTGATGAACATAACAGAGGTTCGTAACTGATCCTTGAATTACCTAGCATACGTCGTTTACGGGTTAAATACAATCCCTACAGAAAGTTCGATAACCGACAAAGCATACAAAAATTGACTAAAAAAAACTGGTCGAAAACGAAGTCACGGGTATGTGGCAATAAACGCATTCTGGAAGAGCGGGATTCATCGGTTCACGGATTACGCGGGAACAGATTCTCTATTTCCAGAGCGGTGGGGCTCGATGATACGCCGAGTGGCTTTGCTTCCTTCCTCTGTAGCTGGCTAAATTGCGTCTGTCAAATCCGCTCTGTAAGTCTTTCCTCGATATTACGGATTCCGTAAGCGACACGAAGACACCCGGAGCGATGTCGAGGAATTGCTCGCGACCACGCGCCCCGAGAAAACGGTTTCGATCAGTTTGCTCGTTCTTACAATCAGCATAACATTCCTTCGGGCGTCGCTGTCAGACCTTGAATCGGATTACTCGATGCTCGATGCTCGTTCCGACTAACCTCGAGAGCTTCGACACGTGCATCAGTTGCTTGGCACGGGCCCGGTTCCGCAGTCATGCGGAAAAATTTCAACGAGACCGTCAAATCTTCCCAAAGTTTCTTCACTGATTGTGAGAACGGAACACGTAATTATCCAACGTGGACCGACAAACAATTTGACTTCGATTGTATTATCGTTCGCCTCGACGTTAATAGACTGAATTCGATGAAAACTGGCAGATTGAAATTTTTAAGTTATTTTTAACATTTTTCTTTCCACGGTATTAGTTTTTTTTACATTTTTAAACATTTTAGTTATTATATGATTGATGGATAAAACGGAATGGAAGATTTTTATTTTACATGCATTCCCTCTTATCACTAGATAGCAGATGTTTGTTTATTTATGTAAATGCATAGTTTGGTAATTATTATGTATTATGTTATATTTTTGTAAGCTCTTTAACAGCTGCTTTACTGTTTGAGAGTAAAATAATTACAAATACTTACATCTTGCATCGCTAATAATACCAACCCGAAATAAAGAGGCAGTAGGTGATAATGAATTTGCTCTATACCTGTTGACACAGGCGATGAATTCTCGTGTAAGACCTTTCCCAAAATACCACGTGGTTTGTTGGTATCTTTATATATAATAAGTCTTTCCTTTGTTCCTGAGTTACTGTAACTTCCTTTGTATTTAAATTACACTTGCGTTTGGAGGTTTCGTGGAAATCGGTGAACGGAATCAAAATACTGTTGTACATACATACATGCCTCTTTCGTCTGGTGTTCGGCTTGTTCATTTCAACGTATGAATCCCATAAAATTCTATTTTCCGATTGTTTTCGCATTTCTGCTGTAAAGGTTCCGAAGAGCGGTATCAAGGCGTCTGGGGCAGGAATCCAGAGACGAAACGCCGTTTGTTTCTTACAAAAACATATCGCATCCATTAAAAAAAATGAAGATGACCTTGGTATCTCCGAAGCGCCTTGGAAAATCAAGCAGCTTGCCATCACTCTGTCTTCGTCTCTCCTACAATTGTTGCACTATCCTCTCTGTTGCAGCGCTGTTGAGGAGACAAGGATCTATCTATCCTAGTTCTAGAGCTTCCTAATTTCTCCGCAACTGTCGCTGAAGTCAGCTCGGAGTTCGGCCATGGCTCCTACACACCCTTAATGGCAGCTTTAATAAAAGAGATCTGAGATTTTATTGACACGTTCATTTCTGCCAGTTTGTCTTCAATAACGCTATGTGGAATAATTGGACACACGTTAGATATTATTAATCCTTTTGGCTTTAGAGATCAGAGGACGTAATTGTAGGGCAGGCATGGGCACAAAAACCGCTCAGAGAGCTGCTCTGATGTCGGGCCTGTTTGGGAGCTGCTGGTCTGTTCTACTTACAGCTCTCTTGAGGTGGTGGGGATGTATTGTAGGGGCGACTGCGCTGCAGCGGACAAGGCAAAGTGTTCAACGGAGGCCATCAGTCAAACATACATACTTAGGCTGTGTAACCTCGGGAGACTGGGAACTGGGCAGTGGGAATAGCCTCTCCGCCGCTCTGTTCGGTTCGCACTCACCTTTGAGCTCGCCGCCAATCTCCGGAGCGCCGAAGAGCGCTCCCGCTCCGCTTACTACTTGCTGCCCATGCCTGTTGTAGGGTATTGTTGTGGTTGGTTATGTTTCTGTGATTATCGAGAAGCTTATTATTTACTGTTACCTGGTTGTTCAGGTACAGGCAAATTGTACTGTGTGAAATTCTTGAAACGAATCGTATGTTGCTCGAACCAATGAGTTTACCGATGGCTATTGTGTAATCTCTTATTGTAATACCTTAATTCTATCGTATCTGTAATTATGGCTTGTCCTTTTTTGGGAAAATTCATTTGGTGTACTGCTTGAACTTATGATCCTTTAAAGGAACACATTGTTGCGTTCAAACCGGTATTGTATGAATAAGGTTGAACTTGAGCGTCTCTAGTAACAGAGGCATTCATAACTGAACCCCCCTCCTATTACCTCCGGGTGCAGAAAACTATATCCAGATGGAGAGATCTAGCCTAATTATCACAAACACTTTTTAATTTGTCACTACTGTCACCATGTAATATAAAGATAAACTCGCGAGCACCAGTAAACACGTCTACTTAGACGCGTCAACGGCTGAAACGAGACTCCTGCTCGTTAACTTCACAGTAGGTACACAACATAGAAATATACCAAAACGAAGTGACAAAGCATTTGCAGATATGAGCATACAGTTAATCCGAAAAGAGGATTTACATTTCCGTATTAACATTAATAATGAATATAATCGTTTGAATTATCAGCAACTTCAATCACTTGTTTTGGTAACGACTTAAACTGTCGGATGGTATTTTTTTTTAATAAATGGTTTCTTCTTGCTGTGATAGATTATTTTAACTGTTGTATACTGTTACATTGCTGGTGCATGTTCCTCCTAACAATTTTATAACATTTGTAATATAAGATTTATGTAAAACGGATATGGAAGCTATAACAAAATGAACACGTGTTCTCCACTTCAAAAAATTGTTAGGTAACCTCTGCTTGATAATCGTTCTAAAAAATCATTATGTTTGTTATTATCTGTTCTGCAATCCTATTAATTTGTTATTTGATTTAATTTACATGCATTTTGATATTTGTTTTTCCTTATACATATATAATTTGCAATGTAACCAACGCACTGATTTTCCCAACACAATCAGCGTAAAAGTGACATATGTATATAAATACATATTATTATCGTATCCTTTGTTCAAAGACATATTTCAGAATTTTCAAATTCTCCGGCCCAACTATTTTTTTAAAGGTGGGTATTTCTATTTCACCGAAGCCCGTACGTCATAAAGTATGATCGTTGATAAAGTTTCGAAAGTGTTCTCTAGAGTTTCTTGCTAGAATTGATTCCTTCTGGTATTCCTGTAAAGAAATTGTATTTACTCATCTACATTTGAAACGCCGTATTTACAGCTTGAAGTTAAATTTATGTCGTGGTGGAATTGTTAAGTCGATCCTGGAAATGTTTTCTAACGCTTCGATATTCGTAAATAATTAGAATTACAATCATCGTGAATAATAGAAGTACAGTTACAAAAATGTAAATATACTTATGTACAACCGAAGTTTATTCGACGTTTTTTGTTATCAGTACTTTTAATTTCATGGAAATTTTTCATTGCATTAAAGAAGATAGATCGTAAGAATCTAGCACAGTGCTTCTCTCGTAATTTGAAAAAGTAGCATCTTGTGAAACTTTTATTAATAAACCCTCACTCTATAATGCCACGTAATATCAGTTATAAAAATGAAGTACGATCAAAGTCCAAAAAGTCGAAAGTGTTACTTAAAATACAAAGATGTTCACAACCTGATCGATGAATTAATTATTTTTTATTTTAATTCTTTTTAAATCAGATATATTCTCAATCGTACGATTTAAACAAGAAATATGAAAACGAGGCAATATTGTTAAACAGAATAAAATTGTGACAATATTTTTAGGGTTTCTGTTTTTTATTTTAAAAATGTCACGTTGTGTGGACAAAAATTCAACAACGTGCGCTAGAATTTTTCAATTTTGTTCAACAAATAGTAGCGATGTTTTCACAGATCCAAGGATTCAGGGATAAGAGAGATCACTGGACAGGAAGTCTTCTGAAGAAATCACTTTTCGGAAAAGAAGCAATATTACCTTTCTCTTCGACTCGTTCACACGTTCACGTTGCATGACGGCTGAATCTACTTACACTTTTTCGTGAAACGATTCTTACTTGAATTTCATTATGAAGGTATTTGCATTTCGTTAACACATTTTGCGAATTGTTTATGGTAAATAATTTGAAAATATAAAGGAAAATATTTTCGACATAATCAATAATTAATATGGTATAGCATAGTATTCGGATTGAAACCTTTTTTAACAGAATATATATTTTTCGGGGTATTTTAAAGCATTAATTTCAAAAATGAGGGTCATCTATCGCGGAAGTGCGAAAGGGAAGTGAGCATTCTCTTTGTTTTCCACTCCGTTATTCATCTTCATCAGTTGAAATAAAATTACATCAAATTTTCAATTTAAACACAAATAATATATTTTCAGCTGGACAAAATTCTAAAGCACTACCAATTTAAATACGAGAAATGAGTACAATTAGACACAATTATGCAGTACTTTTGAATACTAGGAATGAGTAGTAATTACTAGTAATGAGTAGTAATGACCCTCCTTTATTCTGTACTATTTCGATTATTCTATTTGGCAAGATTTTGTATAATGCTTTACGTACCTTTTATTTCTTGAATATTATTATATTGATTGCTACTTTCATATACCATTCTGCTAGGTTGTCTCTACACATTTTTGGCTGACTAATCTAAACTTATTATATCTTCAGCAATCAAGAAATTTTTTATACTATTTCACCATATAAACAGTAACACCAGCATGCTGAAAAATAAAATTTTCTTTGGCTATTCTTCTAACACTGTTGGGAATTTGTCTTTTGGTTTATGACCGTCAATAAACTTAATTTGTGACTTCCGGTTATAAGCAATGTTTGTTCCTAATATTCCTGAACCTCCACCATGCCGACGGCAATTTAAAATTACAAATTTTGTATATCATGCCAACACCATTTCATTTGAAGCAACATCTACTTTAAATTTTTCCTTTTTCCTCTAATTATAAAATCTCTATTTTCTCCTTCTCATTTAAAGTGTTTGCGGTTTTATTGTTTTTTCTATTATCAATTAAAAAATGTATTTCAGCAAAGGATTTACAAGCCGAAATAAATAATATCACTTAATATTCTCCAAAAGATTAAAAAAAGATGTCTTATAATTTTATCCTATTTGTGTTTCAAAGTCTTTACTCTACAGAGATATAATCTGACAGTTTTTATTTGTTTCCATTGTGGTGGGAGCCTAACAATACCCTTTCTAGCCTCAATTTTCTTTTCGCTTAAATCTGTATATCTATACAGACCAGTGTATTCGTCTTATTTTCTCAAGATAAAGTATCACCTATCTGATTGTACCGTAATTATTGGAATATCCTGAATGTAATACTAATAAATTATTACACATTAAATGGTGGATTTCGAAACATAAAGATTTTGACACAGTTCGGTAACACAGAAGTACCGTAAAATAAGTTATGTTAATAATAGAACTAGCAAACCCTTCGAAATGACGAGTTGAGGGTTTCTTATTTTAAATGACAGAATTTAATAAGTTACTTTTGCCAAAATGTATATCAACTATGTTCAAAATAAATACTTTCGGTATATGCTAGTATGTTTCATTCCACATTTATTTATTTTTCTATTTTTATTTTCAATCTAAATTCATAAACCGTCGGTAATTCTAGTGTTAATTTGAAGTATCATAATCGATTGAAATTACTACATAAACCATTTATTAATGTTCTTAATATAAAGTGACTAGTTCCTAGTTAGAGCAAGTATTGTCCAATTTCAAAACATAAATTTAACAGAATTTAATGACGCAGAACTATTGCAAAGTAACGTTTGTATTAGCTAAATTTGAAATTTCAAATCTGCTGAAAGTGATTGTGAAAACTTGAAGTGATTATCAGGTAATCGCCTTATCGATTATTGCGTTTGAGTCGTTGCGCATTTAACGACCGATTTCAAAATACCAAAACTTTAACATGACTATATTTCATAAAGGTACCGTAAAAAAAAGTTCCATTTTACATTATTGTGCATTGATTTATAACTTAACGTTGATTGAAAATTACTGCACAAAGTTCTTATTAATTTTTAATAATGCAATTTTACTGGTTATCAGAGAATCATTGTATCCATTACTATACAGGGTGTCCCATAACTAGTGTAGGAGCCGGAAATGGAAGGTAGCTGAGACGATTCTGAACAACAATTTCCTTTGCAAAAATGTCGGATGAGGCTTCGTTCCTGAATTATTAACGAAAAACACTGACCAATCAGAGCGCATGTAGAGCGCGCGCTCAGCCGTGATAGGGTAACTTCGAGCCGGGACGTCGAACTAGAACGAATCACGGCTGAGCGCGTACTCTACGCGCGCTCTGATTGGTCAGTGTTTTTCGTTAATAACTCAAAAACGAAGCCCCATCCGATATTTTTGTAAAGGAAATTGTTGTTCAGAATAGTCTCAGTTATCCCTCATTTCCGACTCCTACACGGGACACCCTGTATAATAACTTCGAACTTCAAATTGATATGGCATAAAGAATATTTTATTATAGTTTTATGCCAGGCTTTCGATGTTTCGGAAGCGATTATTCAATCATTCAATGCGCTACAGTTTAATATAAAGAGTGTTCTGTTTAATTTGATTAACTTAACACTAAACCTACCGAAGCGATCAAAATGACCGCTCGCGTGTTTCTTATTTTAAATCACAAAATTTATTAGGTTGCTTTTATTAAAACGCGTCTTAATTTTTATCACGCCAAAGACTTGCTGTATATGCTAGTATAAGTTACATTATTTATTGATTTATTTTTTTATTTTATTTTTAAGTTGAAAATAAATGTACATAAAAGGTCGGTAGGTTTAGTGTTAATTTTGTTCGTAACCAGTGGACAGTTGACCTTGGAAACCTATATAAGGAAGACATAGAAAATATCAAATGTCATCACCATCGAAGGTCTACTGACATCATATCACCCGTAATAAAACAAATTTTGAATCATTTGTCAGTTATGTAAAGAATTAAAGTGATCAAGTTAAGTGAAACCACTCTCGATAGTATACCTATGTAACTCGCACATTAGTTACACAATGTTGATAGTTTTTGGTTACAGCACACAACATCCAAAGGGTTCAGGTCATGACTATCGCTTGGGTTAGCTACTCCATTCTTGCCAACGTGCCGTGCAACATTAATCCTTGGAGACTGCGTGCATAAAGGTGGCTCAGGTGGTTATACGCTCGCGCGAGGAGAAAGGTCCGGTCGTTCTCTATTTCACCACGACGAAAATACCCCTTTTGTTTCTTCTAATGCCCACCCCTTTCATTTCTCTGCGTCCGTTTCTTTCCTCGCACACTCATACGCGATTCCTTCCTTATCCAGCCTCACCTGTCCTCTTCTCTTTGACCTCACAAACAACTTCTAGGGAGCTCAAGCCGGTGTTCCTGTGATAATGAAAGGACCCTCGAAACGAAGACCATTGACGACATCGACCGATCCAGCTCGTTTAATTCACACAGAACATACTGGATTCTGCTCGTGTGTCATCTGAAAATAGAGAGTTTACCGTTCGTGGCTAAAAGCATTATCCTGTGACGTACCAAAATAGATTTTGTTATCGCGATCAAATAATGTAATCTTGCGATTGTGTCATGTAAAACTGATAATGTTTCATAATTACTTGCTTAGTCCAATAATGTACATACAGTAGGACTTCCCATAATACCGTATTTGCGAAACCCAACTTCATGTAACGCTATCGCAAAAGAAAATTGCTACTGCTCTCGTATTATCACACTAATTGGATACTAAACGAAATTAAATAAAATTTTAACCAAATAAAGTGGAAAATTTCACGAAAATTGAAAAGTGAAGCGATAATAATTTGAATAATTAGAGTTATTGCGCGTTGCGCTTCATATGTATGGCTCTTTTCACTGCAGTATTTAACAAAACGGCAAAAATCTAAATCAGCTGTGCTTATTTTACAATGTTAATAATATTAAGGTATCATCAGCGGGCATACGTGATAAGCGAGAACGGTATAATGAATGAAGTATAACTGGCTAAAAAAAAATGCAAGCGTGAGGTATCATTGTATGTCCAAGAGGACGAAGGTAAAGGACAGTTCGTAAAGAAAACCCAATAAGCGAACTACATAGTACCTAATCTATAGAAAGAGTTCAGAAATCGATGCTTCTAAAAATCGAATTTTAGATACGAATAAAATTTCATTTTTATATTTCTTACTTCTAGCCTTCTAGCCCTTTGAGGACGGACCAATCCGAAAGTCAGTTTCGATATATAACTGTTATGATTTTTGTAAGGTATATTTAGCAAATTTTCAATATTTTAATATTCCAATCTTTAAAATTTGTTGCATGTGTGCTTTTACCCCCTCTTTGGCCGAATACGGTGTGTGTGATTTATCTGAAAACAGATTATCTGAAAACATATTCTTAAATATATCGATTAATATGGATGATACGAAAAAATATGTGAGACAAATGTTGCAGCGTATCAGAGGATACACGTGATGCTAATATTCGCTTGATCTTGCGATAACCTTAAAAAGATTTATTACGCATACAGTTAAATTTTTAAACGGAATCATTCCTCATGGTTGACATTTAGACGTATTCAAAACATTATATACACATGCATTTTGTGCTAGCCAAAATCGAAATATTGTTTTACTCCGCTGGAGTTGTTTGTTTATTGTATTTAATAAGGTACGACGTCGAGCGAAATGAACGAAGTTAGGTGTACGTATAACAGAGTGTATTCACGTACAGTTACAATTACGCGTTCTAATACGGTTCAAGAAAACTAGTGGTTTTATAGATTTGAAAGATAAAGAGGTAGGGGTTATCTTGGGTTCAGTAGTCAGTAAGGGATGAGGTAACAAGGTCGAGGTTCGGAGTTCGGAGATGACTAGTAAGGATGAAATCATCAGCTATTGAAGGAAGGATTTTGGGATGTTTGCTGCTGGAGGTTAATTTATGGTGTTTGAAGGAGGATAAGAAAGCCGCGTTGTCTTAACTAAAATAACACGATGCGTTGGCATACAACAATATCACATTTCAAAATTCATGTACCGCTGGTATTAGCGTAACTCGATGTATGTATATTGTGAGGAAGCTGCTCGGTCGGACTTTCTGAAACGGACCGTTTGTGTATGCGTATTAAATCACTGGGATTAAACTCTCATTTTTCCTTCAATGTGTTTTTTATCTAGTAAGATATACATTTCCATTATTCTTAAAAATTCCTGTTCTATATTTATCAGGATTTCCGGTATTATTCAGGTATTCTGGTATTTCTGGGATTCCAATACAAAATTTAATTGTGAGCGTAATGAACTTTTTCCAGGTCATCACAAGGACAAATGAATACTAGCGTCACATGTACCCTCTGATACACTGCAAGATTTGTTTAACACATTTTTCCATATCATCCATATTGATCGAAATATTTTCACGTTTTCAGATAAATCAACAAATTCTGAGAAGTCCTGAATAAGTTCCTTTTCATATTCGTGTTCAATACTGTTGTAATTCTGCTTTGATTGAGAGAAGGAAGACACAATTCCGTTTAACACTTACAATGAACTCTGCCAATCTAAATATGTGAAATCACTCCTAGCTTATATTTTGTGAAAGATGAATTTGTACCACATTAAAAAATAATCGCTGTTTCATGTATATCTGCTAGCACGTACATAATGCTTATTTCAGCAGGTAGCCAAAACGATGGATTTCAGATATTTGATATTTAATATCACAAAAATTATCAACATGCTTTTATCGAAGTACATGTTGATTTATTTTAAGATGAAAAACTGTTATGTACTCTAATTTAATTGCCATCTCTCGTGTAACACTTTGTCTCATTTAGTATCAATTTGAAAGTGAGTATACGTCCAACGCCTGTTGTTCTAGTTGAGTAGCACTGAAGTTTGAGCTCTTTATCAATAATAACTAAATGCGATGTATGGTTAATTCTAAATTCAACCACGTGGTTGAAAATATACGTTTCGTGTTTGAAATTTGAGCTATTATAGATAGTACCTGTGGTATGATGTATAGACCGGCATGTGTATGGGAGAGAGCGATGGCACCCTGTTAATGATGAGGAGGCTCTTATACTATTAGACCGGGCATTGTACAATCATGAAGCTCATTTATGTGCTAATCCCAATAACAAAACAGGCTTTTCAAACATTTATGGATATACAGTATCGAGGTTGAAAGCTTATGAATTCAGGTTATATGGATTTTGTAGGTGGACAGTACATTTTTCGTTCGTAAAAATCGCAATTCAGATGAACAAAATTAATCACGAATAGTGTTTTTACTTCCTCGGACCTCTGTCGTCCGAGAGACAAAAAAGGTTGTTTTCCTTCTTGGACGATATACCTGGTACAAGCACGGCCAGAAACCCAGAAATTCGGACCCCGTCATTGGCGCCAACTACTGGCATAGTCTAAACGCAGCCTAAGTCGTGTTTCAAGTATTGAAATGGAATATTATCGAATGTGAGTAAGAATTTATAATTCAATGATACCCCACCGAACATCACTCAAAATTGAGCACTCAAATTTCCAAACGAAAAACCTTCATATATTAGAAAGGTAATAAATAAAGAAACGGTGCTGAGTTTAGGAAATGATAACAAAAACAAATTTCAAATTATATGTCGATTAAGCAATGACTCAGCAGCTTAGCCATTCCGTTTTTCGCTTGCTCAACCGGGAGAGTGTAGCTTCGAGCAGAGACGTTCGGACTAGGCACTGAACAAACGCGCCGGTAAGGTAGGAAACATTGAATTCAAGTTATACCGAGCAACGAACACAAATAATTAAAAATAGTATCATTACAACTATTACCCTCCGAGGATGGAATAAATCAGCTAGCTAAATCGAATTTATTAATTATTTGTATTTGTTTGAAAGGAGGAGGGAATAAAATGTGGGAAGGTGCTCTCGGAATTCATTACAAATGAATAACGATTGCGCAATAAAAAGCCGACGGTAAACGTTATGAAAATTTTTGGAGGTAATTTGAATTTGACTTATCCGTTCACTTACAAATTGAGCTTGTCCGTTGTCAATGGTCATCGTACCCATCCTGACCATGGGAAGAACGAAGACCGCAACGCAGTGCAGCTGATGGAACGGCCCGATCATAGAACCCACTTGTTCATACCAAGAGCACTTTACTTCACGATCACTGGCACTAGTTGCTATGTTGTTTCTTCCTGGATAGTTGTTCCTTCTTGGATAATTGTTCCTTCGAGGATTGTTGCTGTTTCCGGGAAAGTTGTTCCTTCTTGGATAATTGTTACTTCCTTAATTGTTGTTCCTTCCTGGATAGTTGTTCTTTTCTGGATTATTGTTCCTTCCTGTATAGTTGTTCTTGTTTAAAAGACACGTGACCGGCCCTGAAAGGGGCCGATTGGTGTTTCTTTCTTTGCGCCGAATTAATATGTCCTCTCGTTTTCAGTAGCGCGGAGGTTCTGTAGAAAATGTTGTCTGGTTAATTGCAGTTTCCTTCCCGAAAAACACCCTCGGAGGGTCGTCGAAGGTGATTAACAGAACGATATTTCGGCTTCGTGCGATTTGCGGCAAGGGTATAGCCTGCACTCGGTCGGTAGCAGCAGTTGTAGCAATGCGACGCGCGGAGGTCGATGCCAGGTAACTTCAGGTCGCGCAACGATGACTTGCCATACTATTTGTCATTTGGAAAGATACGTGGGGCCGCTAGAACATGAACAGGCATCCGATGTTGCATTTCTGTAAAGAACGGGAACACTCTTCCTCAAGAAGTGGTGAGGGTAAGGGTGTTTTTTTGGAAGAAAACTGCATTTAAGCAGTCAACATTTTCCACAGATTCCTTCTTCTTTTCAAACAAGGAATACACATAATTGATAAATTCGATTTAGCTAGCTATTTTATTCCATCCTCAAGGGTGACAATTGTATTGATGCTATTTTTAATTATTTGTCTTCATCGCTCGGCATAACTTTAATTCAATGTTTCCTACCTTACCTACGCGTTTGTTCAGGGCTTAGTCCGAACGTCCCGGGTCGAAGCTACACTCCCGCGGCTACGAGCTAGCTTTACGCGCGCTCTTGTTGGCCAGTGTTTTTTGTTAACAATTTAAAAGTGGAGCCCCATCCGACATTTTTGCAACGGAAATTGCTGTTTAAAATCATCTCACTCAGCTGTTACCCCTTTTCGACTCTGGCAGTAGTTACGGGGCACCCAGTATATACGCCAAGCAAGCTTTAAGATTTGAAGTTACGATTAACCTAATTACGACTATAATTTTGGCTTCTTTGATTTGAAGAAAAAAGTTTTTCTCGACTTTTTGCTAAAACACATCATTTTCCGCTAAATATCGAATTCGTACTATCCCCGCACCCTCGTTTCCTTTCTTTCTGCTTCTGATAGTTAGCCATCCTCTGCTTGGTTATGTCGCAACACCCGTGATCGTCCTGAAACGCTCCCAGCTTGAAGCAGGGAGGAAGTTTTATGGAATCCCTCCGGGAAATTAAAAGTATTCTGGGTCGATGGCAATCCTCCCTTTGTTAATATAAGCTCTAGCTATTGGAATATTTCATTAACAATGGAACTTTTACAAAATCGGAGTTCTATGGTTAATCCATAGCCGCTGGCTATATAGAAGCGGATAATTATAATTGGTATCGATTAATTATTATTTACGTCGGTCAAATCCTATGTGGGAGGTAGGCCATTATTGATTAACTGTTAATTTGCGGTAATCATAATGTTCACTTTGAATTGTCGAGTTGGTAACGTGCATCAGACGTGAAAATTTATTGTGGATAGAAAAACAAATGTAGACAAAGATACGTGTTTTCGGCTAACTTTTTAAGCATTAAAGATATCAGAAAATTATTTAGTGTAAATAATACGAGGATGAGGTTGAATTGTTTTTTTATTTATATTACTGTTTATATAACTCTTGAAGTTATTTTTATTATTATGACGATGTTAATAATACTTCGATACACATATACATGTATAGTTTTTAATATTGTAATTATTATTTAAAAATATATGAATGGCACATTTGCAGCGATCTGCTTGTTTACATTTTTTCAGGACAGAACTAAAAAAAGAAATGGAAGATTAGATGCCATCTACTTGTATTTTTCTAATTTAAAACAACTTCACAACGCCCCTTTTATTCGAATTAATAGGGAAACATATAATAAGTATTATACAGGGTGTGGCCGGACGGGTGGTATAACCGTGCAGGAGGTGATACTGTACATGTACAAAACAAGTCGAAAAAATCGAGAAAATCGAGTTTGAAAATTCTGTCCAGTACGCGTTCACTGTAACTCCTCCAGGTTTAAATATGTATTAATAAATAAGAAATATTAATGCATGAATAATACATTTATTAACTTTGTCGATATTACTAATGTTAACTGTTGGGGTGCCAGGCAGCGATTTTGCGCTTCTTTTGTTTCGCTCGAAAAGCTGCAAAGCCGACAATCGTGATACGTTCGGTTTCTGTCGATGCGCGACTTTACGGCTACCGTTTCATTTTAGGCAAAAATAAAATTGGAGTAATATTACACTTTGTAGGTGTACACCTTTTTACTGAATTGAAAGACTTACAACTTACCGTACATATATGAGCAGAAAACAGCGCAATAGCATCTCCTTGGCATTTGTGATCGGAGAATAAGACAAGCGCTATCGCATCGCTTGGCATTTTTGAAGGGGGAATAAGACAAGCGCAAAAGCGCTCCTTGGCACTTTTGGACGGGGAAACAGCAAAGACCCGTGGCACTCAAACGGTTAATGTGGGATCGAGACCTCCAGAAGAGGAATCGTGGATCGGCAGACGGTGTTTGCGTAGGGCGTACCGTAGCCGGCTACAATTCTGTGGGTCCCGAGTTCGATTCCCGGCGAAGAGAGTCCGCTTTTTTCACGATTTCCTATATTAATTACATAACATTATTGAATAAACTGTTCAAAGTGACGTCCTTTTTGACTTGTATATACCGCCCACCTGGGAGCGGTACAGTGCACGCGTACTGGACAGAATTTTCACACTCCATTTTCTCGAAAACGAAGCGTAAGACGGAAAAATGTTATTCCTTCTTTCCGACTTATTTTTACATGTAGTATCACCTCCTGCTCGGTTGTACCACCCGTCCGGCCACATCTTGTATATGTTTCTCTATTAATTATGATTCCATATTAACATATTGAAACCTTCGAATAACAGAACAACCGCTCTTCTCATATTAGATTAATACCAATTATACTGTTCAACAAATTTTATATCGCAATACTGATTTTGGGTATCCGCGATCAATCAATCGCCAACAATTTTGTTTGTATTCAAGCGACTGACCAAACATACAAGGAAATGGATATATTCACACAGCAGCTGCTGACAAATACACGTATCTTCGTGTGAAAAAGTTTTTAAGGGCATAAGCTGGTCGAAAAGAAGATACCAAACTGAATCTACGTTTTACTAATATTTTCTTGTAAATATTCACGTTACACTTGAAAACTGAAGGGCCAACATCCTCATCAATCTCATGCAAATATCGTTATACGTGAATAAAAAATAACAATCTTTCAATGATCCTTTTTTTTAACTGGCCACTGCTGGGAAGTGAGGTAATTTAAAAAATGATGACTAGCTTTCTCATCGTCAGTAATAAACACAAAGCAAAATATTTACTCCTTAACTAGTAAATATCCAATAGGTATACCAAAATTTATTAATAATTTCTTTTCAAAATGTTATTTTTTCTCTACTTACAATTGAAGTTTAAGGGGAACGTTTTAAATAAATGTTTATGTAATCATTCGTCCGGAAGGATGATAAATGTAATTAAATCAAATTGGTCTTATTATTGTAATTGTGCAAACCTGTAGAAATTTTAAACTGCAGGCATTTGTTAACAATATAAACATTGCTTGTTATACCGTTATGATAACTTTGAAATAATAATATATAATAATATATGTATATTTAAAATTATAATAAAACTCAACAATTTTGTTAATAAAATAAATAAAACAGTTTCAGATACACCATTTATAATGCAAAATTATAAACACAAATTCTGATGTTTAAAGTTTTCGTGCAAGACCAGACGTGTACAAAGTTCAGTCAAATTATCTAGAACAATTAAAATTAACAACAATTTTAAATACTCCATTAAGGAAGGAGAAAGGAAGTAAAAATGAAATAGCAGATTGCTTTTAGTTCAAAAGTATTAGGTATCGCATTCGTCAGCTTTAGATTAGAACCATATAAAATTGTTTCTTATAAGAATTTTCTAGTTGATAAAACATCTCGTTATGCGAAACTTAGTACAAACTCACACGTCGTTTTCGTTGCTCTTCTTTTCGCTGTTCCGCGGAAATTCGATTTAATAACGTAAAACTAGAACGTCACGAGGCGCATTGAGCTGCACGACGATACGAAAAGAGGTAAAAATCCGGACCCAGAATAAAAACTAAAAAAGAACCGAGCTCATATCCCAAATATTGCGGCTCCGCTCGAAACTCCTTTCTTCCACAAAGTCTGAACTGTCCTTTGAACACCGTTCTTCCTATCATGCGTTTCGTTCCCACCGATATGTTCACCGTCCTCTCCCTCGTCAGTCGACCAAATTGTCAAACGAGTTTTTGAAACTGTTTCTCGAAAAAACGTAAAAGAGTTAAATAAAGTGTTAGGCGAAGCCGTGGTTTTTGAGCGATCGAGCGGTACGTCGACTTATCCCGCGTGACGCTTGATAATTTTATATACAGGATGTCCCATAACTAGTGTAACATCGGGAAATGCGGAGTATTCTGAACAACAATTTTAATGGGCGGGGGACGGGATATTTGCATTATCTGTATGAATTTTGAATGGTATGATAAAATTGGTGTTCATATTTGTGAGAAATTTTCGGAACGCAACAAAAGCAAGGAAGAGAAGAGAAAAGGGACCATAACAATGCAATTAAATAAAATCAAGTTAACAACAATCACGTTAACTACAATTTTAAAAAGTATGAAGAAATACATGTAAACTTTGTTAATTTTTATTAAGGCAATCATACATAAATTAAATTATAGCAATTTTTCTAAATATTAATTTGAGCCAAAACAGTGAATTACGACAGAGTGTTCTGCACAAACATTTTTCTTACATTTTCTGCAAAATTGGCCGAGTTTTTCTGTCTCTTTTAGAGAAATGAAAATGGTATCTTAATTTTTTTCTGCGGTTAAAACATTATACGAGCTCTGTCCAGAAAGTATCCGACCTTGAGCTGTAGTTGAAGAAGTAGTTAATCCTCGTCTATGTTGATGATGTCCGCTTCAAAGCATGACCCTCTGGAAACCACTACTTTCTTCCAACGATCCTCCCACTTTCGAAAACACTCTTTGTACTCAGTTTTCGGAATGGCTAATAGCTGCTTTGTCGCGTTCTTTTTTAATTTCCTCCACATCGTGAAATCTTCTTTCTTTTAAAGGATTTTTTAGGCTGTTTCTGAACTCGAGTGGCCAAGTTTTTGGCAAAATTTTATACAAATTCTTTGTTCAAAAAAATTGTTGTTTGCAAAACAGTGCATAGTAGCTGACTGAGCTATTATTAGAGTCTTTTGCGTGGTTAGGGAACCCCTTGAGGTCAGGTCTAACCAATTATACCGATTATGTGACAATAACTCGTATAGTTTCAATACTACAGTTCCAGGTCGAATACTTTCCGGACGGATCTTGTATATTATAAATAAGTCAGATCTAATGGGCCCGTCAGGTTACAGAGTTAAGAACAAGTTATGTATTGTGAGAAAATCACAATTTTTCTTAAAATTTACATGAGCGTGAACAATATAAGGTACTCAAAATGTAAGTTTGCTATTTTCTGTTGAAAACAATTTTTTTTTTTACAAAAGATGGAACTCATAAGAAAGCTTTAAAACAATTCTAGTGTAATTAATTTCTATGGAGTGTAAATAATTTAATCTTATGTGTCCGAAATCATACTTCATAAACTCCACTGTAATAGGTGTGTCTTAAAAAAAATCTTTTTTAAAGATGTTTATTTTGAATAAAAAATGTTTATGATTGTTCTACAGCTGACAGCCACGGCATGGAAAGATAAGGAAATTCTTGGAACAATTTGTAACGAAAAATAAGAAAACTTTATCTACTTGTTGTTCTATTTTTACGAAGTGAAAACAAATTGTAATGCCGTTATCCTAAATTACCTGCATTCTAACGAAATGATCACCTTTCGTCATTTTGTAATTAGATAAAAATTTCAAGCACTGTTTTCCAATATCATTGAAGATAATTCAAATATAAAGATTTATTAGTCTCTTTATGATTTTCTGTCGTTTTGTTTGTGGCCTCTCTGTGCCATAATTTTCATTCATCTTAAACAAATTAGTATTTCAAATATACTGCGCTTTCTCTAATATCGATAATACAACCTGTTTAATGTTACATTCAAAGACAAAATGAAATGATAGCAATATTCAATGATATGGGTTCTGCTTGTTGCTAACTGTGAATGATGACTGGCCTATACTGAAATGATCGTAATTGTTGAGTTAGTAATAAAAATAAAATAATTTTTGAAAAGGAAAAATACCACCGACTTCAAAATGCACTAAAATGTATGAAATAATTTTTATTTAATTTATATGAATTCTCTCCAGCTCTTTATAAAATTGATGAAAGTAATACATAACATATTAAATACAATGCAATCTTCTTGGAGGCGGCGCAAGATTAAAAATTTTCCACATAGAAAATTTCCAAAATTCTTTAATCTTTTACACGTTTTCATATGATAATGTATTTTCTCTTTTCGCCCATTTGGTACGAAGACAACCATACCCCATCAAATCGTACTCAGCAACATCTTTCATTTTGTAGGAAATCGTGAAAAAAGCGGACTCTTCTCACCGGAAATCAAACCCGGTACCCACGGACTTATAGCTAGCTACGCTACTCCATACGCTAAACACCGTTCGTCGAAGTTCTAGTCTCCTGTGGTAATTATGCACAGCGACATCCATGAAGGAGACACCCAGATTATAAAACAATTCAACAATGTGTTCAAAGATTAAAAGATGGCCATGTTAAACGACGTCGTCGTCGACGTCAAGTTCCATCACTTGCAATCCTAACATAAGGCTCAGACAAATCCGATCGAGCAACCTCCCTGCGGTGTACATCGGGTAATGCAAACGACGGCGATATGTCGAATTTCAAGCTTCATATCATGGGAACGGCTTACGTAAAAGACATCAATGGATAGTGTTTTGGAAACGACTCGACAAGAGTTACAAGAAAATGCAATAAAAAATAGGAGCTTCAATAGGTCGCTCAAGGTCAAGTCCATATTTTTTTCATCTGGCCCCCTTCAAGTCCTACAATTTTTGTCTGAAACATTTTTCCGTATCTTCCATATTTTTCGAGATATTTGCCTGAGGAGATTAAAATTTTAGCTCTTTTAGCACTTAAATATCTCCGTTATTTGTTATAATATAGAAAAATGTTATATACGAAACTTGTATGGTATAAAGGGGGGCATAAGGTAGTATAAATATTTTTTGCGAGGGTAGAGACGTATAGAAGTTTTCAAGGTCACCTTGATTTTTTTAAATGGATTCATATGGTTTTTTTATATAGAGTGATAGTGAGTTATGAGCGGAATACAACGACATATGACTCTAGGTCGTACAAGGTCATTCAAGGTCAATAATTACAAGACATTTATGGTACACGTTAAATTTGACCATCAGGCCACGTGTACCATAAATGGTACACGCAGACATATTCATTTAAAGCGCAGAAAACATACATTTTATGACATATTTGATTCTATAAAATATATTTCCACCAAAAGGATGAGGCATTGTAAAAAATGCAGTATAGAACAAAGCACATAAATTCGTTTAGTTGTTATATTTACAATAATTAAATACTAAACATAAATTGGTGCGAATTGGGTCGAAATATCAAATGGCCTGAATGACAAGTCAGGCAAAAAGGGCTTGGCACGGAACGTGTTAATGAGGCTTCAATTTACAGAAAATGTTCAAAATGATGGCCAAAATAATGCCAATAACGTAAGACAGCAGACAATCTGTGTTCATACAATTTTACTACATACAAGAGTCACGCGAATGTCGATTTACATAATATAGGAACATAGATTATTACTTAAAATCTGCATTTGTTTTGGAAGACAAATTGTATCGATAGGTCAAAGATTGCAGCATTGCATCAATGCCAACAGCCATAATTGTTTTTGTTTTCTGAATTGCTCACACATAATTTATTAGGTTTAAGTTAAACTAAGCAAACTGTATAAGAAGAAAGAAGGCAAGACGCTTGTGCTTTTCGTTTTCATGTTTTCCAAACCTTTGTGTTATGAAGAAACAGCTTTTATTTTGTTGATGCTACCCTCATCAAGCCAGACTACTCAACAGAATTAATCTATTGCTTATAATACTCCGTTAGTCAAATTGAGACTGTTCCAGACTTTCACTGTTTGCAATTTCTTCTATCAAGTTCAACTTATAAAATATAATAAACGAACAGAAAAGTTAGATGCATAAACAAACGAAGAACGAAAACGTCGAATCCATGAGAATTATTTCTTCAATAACACCTATTAGTACTTTAGCATTTTTAACTGATAAAGTATTCGTTAATTAATTATCGAGCTCATCACCTATTTCAATTAATTATTGTAAACTAAATAAACTGTACTGTAAATATGCATTGTAGTGTAAACGTAACTTTTAGATGCACTGACAATGTGAAAAATCAAAATATTCCTACGACTCACTTGATTCTGGAGATTTGGATCAAACTTATGATACCTTCGAGATCTATAATTATAAAATCTTTTCAATCCTTCTTCTCCGTAAAGGCTGGTGTGAAATATGCGTCCTTGAATCATCGTGTATTCGTGATTTCGATTACGTCACCGAGTTATTTATCATTAAACAGGGGGCAAACTGACTCGTCAACGATTTCTGAAAACTGTCATGGCCGTGATGAGAAAGAAACAGAGGAAAGTCTAGAAAAATCTAGAAATTCTAGAAAAGAATGATAGGGCGAAGAAACAAGTCCGTTAAAAGAAAGAAACGAAACGTCGGCGAGTGCGAAGGATGAAGGAAAGGGAGAACGATAGTGGCCCACGGTTACTACGAACTACACAATACTTGGTTGTCTCACAATGGAGCAGCTTCGGGCTGCGAGCGAGCAGGCGGAATGAGTTCTCCGTTTGGTGCTGAGAAGACTATTTTAGTTTCTATTCTTTCATCTCACGACACGCTCTTTTCTCTCTGTCTCGTCCAGCCTTTTTTCGCCTGGGAATGTCTCATTGAGGGCTTCGTTCCCTGTGTCGGTTCCATAAAGTTATTATTTTACGAAGCCTCGAGAAGGCGGAATCTATCTGGAACTCATTTCGAGCCAGGCTCGCGTGAAACCGAAATTAATTCGTTGGCGTTTCGCTGGCTGACCCTACCTGAGTCACCCTGACGAATTTCAAGAATTTCAAGAACCGAAACTTTCCGAAATGTTAGCAGCATCGAATTTCTCGAAACTGAATAGCCTAAGTGGAGTCACGAACAATGAAACGGGATAAACATTTTATTACGAGTATGCAAATTTCCATAACTACTTTCTTGATTAATGTTTTATATAAATTTAGTGACGAAAGTTGAGAAACGAAACAGTAATTTGTGAATCACTATATATTCTCAATCTTTTGCGATACATAGATTGCAATTTAAAATAATATAAACAAATAACTTCTTATATACCAACGTGCGATAAGTTTATTTTTTAATATACTTGTATAAAGACTGCAATTAATATGAAGTTGAACAAAACGTAAGAAAAGCTTTGGGATGGAAGTTAAGATAATCTGCTTGAATTAAATTGTTCAATCTGCACTTGAATCACTAATATTCTATACGTTTCCTATAGACTTGTATACTTTGAATACAAATTCATGAATTACTTTTCGCTAGTAACTCTATATTTAAAGAAATTTGATTTTAAATAAACAATTAAACAGTAATCCTTAATCGGTTGTTCTATCAATTGTCCTAAAAAAAAAATTATATAAATTATTATATTGAAAGTGATGAAATATGCTTAAACTGCAATTAAGAAAAGAATGACAACAGAAATGGTTAAGTTTGGACCGATATTTTTGAATTTGCTTAAAAAATTGAAACTCTGAAAAGAAATTTAATTACTCCACGCGATAGAACAGACATTTTTCCTACGAAGAGCACCAAAGATAATGTTTGTTCACTTTTATTTTTATTTTTTTGGAGTACAAAAACGAAATAGTTTGATAAAATGCTCACAGTGCAGAAAATGCCACCTAATTTTCCAATAACTTGCAATTCATTGTATATAAAATTAACTAATAAAATTCCATTCGAACTAACTTCGTGATCTTCCCAAATATTTGGTCTTAAAGCTGCTTGTATTCTGTAGCAGAGGGAACGAATAATTACGATAAATGTAACAAAAGATAATCTTTGAAAACTGTTATTGTTATTTGAATTTGAATAAATAACGTTATAGAACATGAAGGTGAGCGTGAATTTAATTACCAGTGTAATAAATCAATTATTGTACCTACAACCATCACAAATTACACTTCGGCTTATGAATAAACATAATTTTCCGTCATAGTAACAGTATAGTAGAATGCCGTCGTTATACTGCGCGACAGTTGCTATAAAAAGCGATCATGATAATAAAACGATTATAATTACATCTCCGTGTATTGAATTAATTAAAATACATATTGAAAGAGTATGAATCAATATTGAAGTATGAAAGAGTACAAACGTCAGTATTGATTAAAAAAAAAAATACAATTATACTGGAATTGAACCAGCAGAGCCAATATTAAGAGGAATTGTGAAATTAGGGATGTCAGCGGACCGGCATGGTAGTTATGTACGTAGGGGACCGATTTTTGGTGCTGGTGGCAGCTTACTTTTTACAGAATCTTAGAACCATGGAATTTTTGCAGCATACACAGGCGAATTAAATTTGACGACGTCATTGGCTTCTTCGTTTTCAAAATATAGAATTGAAATTGTGATTGATATCGATCCTACATATGATTTATTTCGTGGTTCCTATGTCTCATCAAATCGTGTCAGACTCACTATGCTTCGGAACCTGCCTGTTGATGATGCAATCAGTACCGCCCTTAGCCCCAGGCAATCGGGGAACTTGCCCTAGATCTCGCGTTGTAAGACGGGCTCGCACTGAAGGACTTTTGTATTTTGTAAAACTTAAATAATGCGAAAATATCAATTTTTCGAATATATTTTTAAAACTATATTATTATTATAGGCAGAATTACCAAATTCTGTGAAAATGTACTTTCCTACAAAATATGACTATGTTTCTGTAATTATACGATGATAATTTATTGTTTTATTAATAAATGAGTTTCTATACATAATTTATACTCTTTCGTTTTGTTTCTAAGTACCTAGCATAACATATTTTTTGGATTTGCATGCAACAATCAGATATTAACTACTAACTTAGGAAAACATTTCATTTTTATATTATTTAATACGGTTATATCTACACTTTATATAGATTAAATATAATAAACATTCAAAAGAAGATCCAAAGGACTCCGCACAAACCTTGTGGAAAATGACTTCTCCATGGATTTCCTTGAGTCGGTCCTAGAAGCTGTTTCTGCTCTAAGGAAGTTCAAACATCCGTAGTAGTCAAGTGTACATATACATAAATGCGTGTGTGCATATACACTTGTTTGTTTGTGATTCTGCATCAGTTCCAAATATTATTTTACTATGTCCGTGAGAACACGTAATCTAGAATTTAATTTCACAAACAGTTGTCAGGAATACGTCTTTTTTTATCTTTGTCGTTACGATATGAAATATAAATAATTCATAAAAATATTTTAACGTTTCGAAAGTATTTTGTTTCATTTTTCTTTCGTCACCAGTCGTGAGAAAATCAACTTTTATCCTTCAAACATATTTTAATTTTAAAAGAATAACATTCATGATTATACTTACCCTACACCTTCCGATATTTTTTGAGCCTACCAATTCTATCATAAATGGACTTGGTGTTAGGGAATTTTCATCATACGTCTACGACATAAGACAATCCCTACTTCCTAATATTGTTGTAGAAGAAAAAGACAAATTAATACCGTTTTATTTTTTAACAAAGTTTTAAATATAACTTAAAATGTATGTTATTCCATTGTATCTATACAATACTGGAAGGAACTATTATATTTTCACGGATCCGTAAAAATATACAGGGTAGTCATTTCAAGTAAGGCCACCTAAATATCTCTTCAGATTATTGTGGTGCAAAAAATATTTGTTCCGTAATGTGCATGGTGTCAGTGGACAAAAAATATCTGGCAAGAATATTTTTTTCCCAAGGTCATTTTCTTCGGAGTTATCAATGTAATGTAGCTTTCTTACCGTTTTAAGATAAACATTTATTATCGTACGCTTGTTGCATTAATTTAGAATTTAGATGTTTGTAATGCAAATTTATAGCACTCAAAATAAAATTCAATCACAACTCATTATTTCATCGTAACGTGGTTCAAAAGTTTACATGTATTAAAACGAGTACAACGTGTCATGGATGTTATCAATTAGAAAATGTGATTAACATTTCGAAAAAGAAAAAAGAATGATTCTCATACATTTTCGGTAATTAAAGCATAACAAGCGCTAAGAAGTATTTGAAAAATATTGATGCAATGGCTGATACGTTTTCCTAATGTACTATATCCTTGACACACGAAAGGTTCTGAAAAGCAATGGGTAAGCTATTTCTCTTTCTAGGTCCATCGCTTGATAAATGGATATGAGAGGTTTACTATTTAATTAGGATCTGATCAAGTTAGTATAATTATTTCAGAGGGACCTAAGGAGGCGTGGTAATAGGGTTTTATATATTCCTCAGGTATGAAAGGATTCCCGACGAGACCGACGTGAGACTGAAATTAATTTGTTTTCAGTTAATTGCGGGTTCGGCCAGACCACCTTGATCGCTTCAAAGATTGTTTAGTCTAACGGCATTTGGTACATAATCTTCCATAAATAGATACTTCTATGAAGTCATTATTAATTAGAATCCTATTAAAACTAATTACAACGTCTAAATTGAATGATGTCGATTCCCAACACCGCAGGATATCGTCTAGAGAAAATGATAGTATACAGTCGGATTCCTTTTCATTTTGAAACCGAGTAAGTACGCTCATTTCAATAACGATTAATGCGAATGTATTTCATACTATATCAACATTTACTTATAATTTTTTTATTATATGGTTCCATAATTTATCGTACATGACATTTGACTTTCAAGACAGTTATTATGTTCGAGCCTTGGACAATATACGTTAAGGGTGCGCAGGAGGTAAACTAGCGCCTTTGTCGACAGTTGTGGAGAAATTAGGAAGCTCTAGAACAAAGATAGAGAGGGTGATACAACAGTTGCAGGAGAGACGAAGATAGAGCGATGGAAGCGGCTTGATTTTCCGCCAACTTTGGTGCAACTTTTTGAGCTTAAAAAGCGATATTTTCTTACACTTTATTTTTTGAAAAATTCCTTGTATCATTACGGAGGGGGGTACAGAGCCCGATTTTGCAATTTCCCTCTGGAAAGTTTATAAAAAATAAAAGTGTATATCTTTATAGAACTTTTTTTCTGGACACTTTTTCGAAAAAAGGGCTCTGTACCCCCCTCCGTAATGATACAAGGAATTTTTCAAAACAAAAAGTGTAAGAAAATATTGCTTTTTAAGCTCAGAAAGTTGCACCAAAGTCGGTGGAAAATCAAGCCGTTTCGATGCTCTATCTTCGTCTCTCCTACAACTGTTGCATCACCCTCTCTGTCGCACCACCGTTGGAGAGACAGAGCTTCCTAATATCTCCGCAACTGTCGCTGAAGCTGAGTTCAGCGACAGTTGCGGAAAAATTAGGAAGCTCTAAAACAAGGATAGATAGATTCTTGTCTCTCCAACGGCGGCAATTCGAACAGAATAATATTTTCCTTTGACATTTTTTCCTATCGTAAAAGATGAGCAAGATATTCAAGATGGTCAAGTTAGGTGGGACACCCTGTATATATACTGATCGAATTAAGTAATCTCCTTTTCGAGGTCGGTTAAAAAAAATCCGTGCACACAGAAACATTCTCCCTATTTTACTATGCAATTTTCACATAACCAATTTTTTTGTACATAAATAGTTATTACGTAACGGGGTTATATCGCTTGAGCACGCACACCCTGTATGGTATCGCTTTCGGAAGTACAAGGATATAAAAATTTTAAAATACGTTTTTTGTTTGATAGTTTATTTTGTATAGTACGTCGATGAAGATCGTCACCAAAGTATTTGACAAATTTCATAGTGGAAGCAAATGTTTACGCAAAATAAAGATTATCATGCTAGCATCCAGGTGCAGAGAATGTCGAGGTGGGCGAACGAGATCAGATAGAACGATCGAAATTTCGTTCGACGCTTCGATACATAAGCGTAATATATTTCGGCTGCTCTATATAGGCAGGATTCCGAAAATTGTGGACATTCGTTTCAGCGTCACGACGTATCTGCTTAATCGCTAGTTTTAAAGATTTATCGGCGGAACGGCCGATCCGTTTCGCTATCCGAAATCATTTTTCGATTGATTATCGGTGTCTGGCTTATCCTCCGATTCTTCTCTGTGGAGTTGAACGTTGACGCAAAATGTTTCGTGACCGTTCGTCGTCTGACCAACAGAATATCTTTCATCTCGTTATGGAAAAACGTCGAATTTTCGACGCTCGAATAAAACTGGCGGAAAAACATCACGGAAAATGTGCGTTTTCCGCCAGAATTTCAACGAATTTTTATATAAAAAAAAATTCTTCCCGTTATCACGTATCCAATCAATTTCTGAATAATATCGCAGCATGTTTCAAACATCTTGTTCACGTGCAGCGAGCAATTAAAGTGCTTGAAAATCTTTTGGAACAAAAAATCTTTCCCAAGCTTTGAACCAAAATTTAAAAAATTATAAGGATTAGTTTACTAGATGACGTATAAAAAAGATTTTGAGAGGCGAAAATAATTGAAATTATGAAAGATGTTTGGACGGTTGTTTTTTTTTTTTATTTTCGTACCTGAATCTGTAGTGACAATTTAAAAAATATATTTTATAAATGCGTGCTAATTGTATACTTGCTGAAAATTTCCTTTTTTCGTCTAAAGTCATGACTAATTGCTTTTATAGATGATAAACTGACAATGAGATTTTCACTAGATTTGATTACTTTTAGCTCCTTGGTACGTTTTCCAATTTTGATTAAATTTGTTAAGATATTTTTTAATGTGTAGCATTCATTATTGATATGTTTGCTGATAAATTTTAATTTTTCATAAAGGAAAATATAGGTTTTACAAGTACTAAAAATACTATTTTCATATATATATTTATACCGTTTATTAATTCATGCTTGAGTTTTTGAAATATTCATAGAAAAACTGAGATTATGTGTCGTTCACGCAGGACACCCTTTATGTACACAGATTTACGTAGGTCTAGGTAAAATTTTCATATATTCCACAACTTAAAAATAACATTAAAGTATCATATGAAGAATAGTGCATAAATATTTCGTTAAAAAGTTCCGATAAAGGTATGAAATGTAAATAATGTACTAATATTTAAAAGTATATGTATAATCAAAATGAAAATTAGTTATTTGAAAAGAACCAGTATTGTGTTGGATGAAGTTTGACAAAGTCTCAATAAAATTCCATTTCCAATCAATTTAATACTACATCAAATTTTTACTAATACTTTTTTAATAAAGCATTTGCCAATTTTTGATAAACTGTCATTTGAGTTTTATTTTTGGCTGCAGAACAAATTGATAAAGTTTATACAAAAATTTGTGAGATGCTGTACAGTACCTCTGTTTTAACTTTATTTAAATCACAGGCAGCAAAGAACTATTAAACGAATGCTATATTGAATAGAAAACAAATACGCAACAAGAAAAATGCAAAACTTCAAATTTTCTATACTTTTCTACTGAATTTGAAACACTGAGAATTTAAATCCAACTCATATTGATTTAAAACATGATTTATTCTCCACGAATACAGAACGACAGGAATTCGACATGAGTAATCGCATAAGTAAGGGTTGTTCGTTCACGTAAATTTATATGTATCACTGATCACCGTCGGAACCGTCTTTTTTTTATTTTTTTTATAGCTTACGAGTGCGATATGCTGTGTGTAGCTCATGGTTACCGAAGGAAACGTAGATTACGATAGATTGTTACTAGTTTGCGATTGCAGTCTCCGGCACAGCGGGATGAGATGTTATAGCGTCGCCGCAAACCTTCTGAAACAACCTATTTCGTTTATCGGCGAGGGTTGGTCCGGTCCCTTCGGTGTCCGAACGGAATTTTAATTATCCGCTATTCTTCGTTCGACCAACCTTGGACGAGTTCACGGTGCCGTTATTATCGTCGTCCTGATCTTGGGTATCGTCCCAAGGACCAGTTCGTATGTTGAGCGCAGACACGGTGCTCAAACGCAGACAGAGATTTTTCAGTGACTTTTCCATTTCTTCGCGAGTCACGCTACTCTTGCCAGCGGACATCGCCAAATTTCTTGCATCCTCCAACGATTCCTCTAGCAGGTCTGCCAGAACCGACGAAAGAATGGCTTCCGCCTTTTTTGATATTATATACGTCCGATCTGTGTATTGCAAACGTACAAAAACACTGTTAACAAAATTGATATTCGATGCAAATTTATGGAGATTATTTCGTAAATAAATGGGTGACTTATTAGTAGAAGGGTTTAGTACACAGAAACAACGGAGGAGGTTCATGTAAATATTTAGAAGATATATGCGGGTATTAATAATAATTGATTTATAATATAATGGTTAGGTGAATTAACTCTTAACTGATATCATCCTTCTCTCGTACGTACATCTATTTTTATCTTTGTCCTATGGTCATATTCTCAAACATATAAACAATTAATATAAGGGGTTGAAGCAAAAAAAAATCTAAACATTTTATTATTCATTCAATAAATAACCTCAGTAGTCTGCTAAATGTATGATGTCAGTTACGTCACAAATAATATGATACCCCGTATATGGGATCCAATAAACTCTCGTTCATGGAAAATTTAGAGATACAATTAACACTCAATCTAGTATACGAATACACTGATAGCCCACAGTATTTTAGTTTCAGTTTCTTCGTATTTTCAAATGTCTGAATCTACTGAATCTTATACGGCAACAGAAGTAGTAAAGAAACTTAAGACTCACCATTTGCTCGCGAAACGAATATACAATTACTTTATTTATTATCTAACTTAACCATAAATCACATTAAAGTAAAAAGATATAAAATATTTTCACGAATACCTTCGAAACTAAGGCTGAATCGCTGTACTCGAGAAAATATTCAGGATGTTGAGCTTAAGTATACATTTCTTTAAGTGTATATTTCAAGGACATTGAAATCAATAAGGAAACTGAACTTCTAACAATAAGTAATTACTGTTACTTTTATCAGGAACCTATATATTATTTTTAAACCAATCGCTCACAGTGGTTTTTGTAGTAGAACCTTCCCCGAATATAGCGTTAATATTTCGAGTCGTCTTTGACACCACAGATCCACGGTGGAACTCATATTTGTAAATTGCACGAATTTTCAACTTGGCCATGGTGTCACGAAAATTTTTTTATCTCCGAAGCTATCAATGATATTATAACAAATAAAAGTGATAAATAAAAGCAAAGATATATCTTCCATAAAAGCCTAGTTTCATGCTAAAATTCGGAGTAAATCCAGAAATAATAAATATCAAAGTTCACCTTCCGACAGTTGTAAAGTTTCATACTTAATGACCCAATACATCTCACATGGATATACAGGTTTCAAAAATTCACGTATCCAGTACTGCCTTATGTTACAAGTATAAATAAATAACACTATTAATATTGTATAAATATTAATACAAACACTAATATTGTATAAGTATCGCTATCATTTTAGGGCCTCTATTACTGCCCCTGAGTTAAAAATTGAGCGTTTTGGCAATGAAACTTTTATTAAAAAACCTCTTCCTGACGAATAAAACTTTCATTCACTATAAGCATCGATTCAATTTGATTTTGCTTTCAAACTAGGAATGTTTCACTGTGTGGTATTGTAAAATTCCCAACGAATGAGAATTGTAGTTCAAATTCTCTTTTCAGAAATACATAGGTTGCAACAATACAATTAATCGTAAAATTTCTATTACGGTTCTAATTTTTCTAAGATTTCGCAATAAGTTGTAATAATAATAGCGCCTAATACTTTCGGTCAAGGCTGTATACTGTGATCTCTGAAGAATTTACACATACAGCTTGTAACATGAATTTAATTTTAACGTTTCAATTATATCTATACTCATTATTAAATAACGAACTGCGCTGAAACTATCGATTTTTACCTGTCGTTTAATCTTCGATTCCCAGAAGTGTACTCGCGGATAAGACTCAGATAGTATGGAAAAAAGGGGACGAAAATGTAAGGCGGAAAATTCGATTTACGAAGATAGGCACTATGGGAAAAGTTTTTGAAAGTGAACAGATCAGAATTATCATTTTGTTCGTTCATGTGAAACCGTCGTGGATTACCTTAATCGAAATGTAGCTGAAGGAAGTGGTTGAAGTCGGTTACCGTTTTTACGCTTTGAATAAGAAAAGAAGACACATTTTTGGTTGTATTTATCATGTAACACAATCGATTAATAATAAATGTAATGAAGAATTTTGAATATTTAAATGAAATAGGAGTATCGTTTTCACTGTGATACAAAATCCCGGTAATGTAGAATTTAAACTATCATTTGCATATCAAATAGCAGATTTTGAAGCATAGAAACTTCGATGAGCCATTTTACGCCAATCGATCAGTTTTGGCAACATGATTTCCGATTTTGATGGAACTCGAATGTGTTGTAGTCTATATGAAATGATGAGGGGTTTAAGTGATCATTTTGCTGGCTTCGAAGTAATTAACGAATTATAACGTGTTGAAAATCACGAAAAAGTGGATTTTTGGTCAAATAAGACGGTATAAATGAATTTTTATCTCGGGAATAATTACACTTACATAGAAAATTTTTGTTTCATTCGCATCCCAAAAGAACGAGCTTTCTAAATATATTTTTGATTTCGTTGTGGATTCCCTTTTTTTTGTGTCAACTTGATTTGATCGCGTGAAAGTGTCAAAGAAATAGCATTTATGTATATCATTGCAGTTTCACCTTTAAAATTTTGTAGAAATAACTACCAATGCTTTTATTACCATGCTTAATGTAAAATGTCTAGCTGTCATTCACAGCAAATATTTACCGATTGATAAATTCTGGCACGATGTGATAAAGTACAAAGTACAGAAAAATTAGATTTGGAATTTAAGGTTTTATAAAATTGACAATGCAATAATTTCATCGATGTTTTTGAAATAATAAATAGCTAAATCTCGGTTGGAGCGAGCAATGAATACGCCAATTTACAATTTACTGCAGTTAATTAGCAAATATCAAATTCCCAATCGCTCCTATCTCAAAATGTTAATGGATTTTTTATTTGCTACCCTATGAAAGATCTGCAGTGTTTTTGAAATTTACTCGGAAGTATTATTACTCGTGTCGTTTTGGTATCTATAGGGTATTTAGGAACAAACTTGTAACAATCCATGAACTATATGTCGTTTATAACAGCACGAATTGAAAACCTCTTTATTATTTCGGCAACATAAGCGATTGAGAATTAGACATTTGATGATGGACAATAACTTATAATTTGGTGATTGCTTTATTATCGGTTACTTACATGAAAGACCAATCAATATGAATGAAGAATATTTATTGTTTAGGATGTCTTTTTCATAAAATTTTGTGCCGTCAAATAATCAACTGTAATAAATTTTTGCAAAGAAATAAAAGTATTGAAACCCTTAATAGCAATAATGATAAAATAATCCACGAGTGCTGTTTTGTTATACTTTTATATCATCAAATCGTGCAAAACGTCTTAGATTTTAAAACCGGCCATCTAAGATATTTTTTTAATTCTTATGAATTTCTTAATACACTTAAATAACTTTTATGTTATGAAAATTTTTCTATTATTCACTGAAATATTCAAATATTGCTAAAACAGCAACTTAAACGTACCCCAACCTACAGTTTCCTTATCGTCGCACTGCTTTATCTTTTAGATTCAATCCTTTAAAATCACCTTACTCCTAATGCCTTCCATACTCTTTCTTTTTATATTTTCCATTGCGCGTTCAAAAAAGCTATAATCTGCCAACGAAATATAGGGTGGATCGTTAAAAAAAGATTACCCAACTGTTTTTGCTTACGTGTCGCGGTATAAGACTTTCATATGTAATTTAAATTAAAAAGTGAATGACATAGAAGAAACTTTTCTTTAACTCTATTTCTTTTTCAAGTTTTGTTACACGAATGAACTTATTCTTTTGTATTGTATGTCATAGAGGTTACATGAATGTTCATTTAGAATTTAGACGTACATGATACCAGATACATATGATCTTAACCCTTTTCACTCTAAACCATTCTGGACGTTAGCTACTAGCTACTTAGCGCCACTTTGTGGCAGAAACGTGCATTTACGAACCCTCATATTATTTAGTATAGTTTTGGAACCAAGTAACGTATTATAATGATATTGGGCTTGTATGAATTGGTTAACATTAAGAAATGTATATTTGCAAAAGAAATCAATATTTTTTATAATTTTGTAAAGTATGATAACGTTTGAAATTTTTCTTTTTCTTAGTAATTTTACCATATTTTGATTTGATGTCTTCTGCCATTTTCAAGAGAAAATTTCAGGAAAACGTGCATTTCACAAAAAGTTGTGCTGGAATAAGTTGATCCCCCGTAATCACTAATAAACTTTAATGACCCCTGAAATGGGACATCCGAGTGATATGCCAGAATTACGATGTCCCCTGAGAGGGGACAGCGGATTGCAAAGGGTTAAATTAATCTGGAATTCTAAAACTTGTAATGAAACGTCAAACAATCTAACTTGAATGCAAAATAAAAATATTATAGCAATAAAAAGTGATACGGTTTGATTACGCTGTCCTTTACTTTTTAAAATTTAAACGTATGCCAAAAAATTGTTGAACCGTGAGTTATTATTGTTTAAACAAATTTACGTACTTATTATGTTTATTTTATTAATTGTATATTTTTTTAATTATCTTTATTATTAAATATTATATTACTTACATTATATTATATATTATTACATTATATATATAATAATATATTATATATATTATATTATATTATAATAATATATTATATATATTATTATATGATTAATTAATAATTATTAAACAAAAATGAATGTCAGGTTTCTTTAGAAAGTTTACAGAACTTTTCTACCATGTAAATAAAAACGATACCTTTTACGGCCGTCACGAAATTATCTAAATACCAAAAAATGAACTTCCTTTCAAATCTGAATACGGTAGAAAGAAACCGTTTACAGATTTATAATGAATATACGAAACTTCACACGAATTTGTCTAACCGTGTCATTAGTTGGTCTGTTTTCGTTAACCCACCCTGTGTACGAAGGAACAATTCTGTTTCCCCGCGAATCGAAAGGCTTTTGGCGATTTTCAATCGCAATTGCGATGCTAACCTTAACTCGCGGAGACAGCATGTCGCGTACACATAGGTGTGGTTGTCTCTTTATAGGCGTGGGTGTATCTCATTTCGTAAAGTGCGGGACCACTTCGGTTTCACACCCTTCCACCAGCATCAGTACTTTTCTGCCCGCCTCCCCCTCACCTCTTTTTCGTGATTCTACGATTCTTCTCCCGTTTTACGTTTGTCTTTCAGCCATTTTGTTGAACATTTCCCGTTATCTTGTTCGACATCGCATTTCCTCGAAAAAAGACCTCGAAAAAGACTTACCTTTCTTTCAGAACGATTCCTCGACTAATTTCTTAAAACTTATGCTGGATATGTTGGAATTCTATGGAGAAACTAATGAGGGATGTGATACATCCAAATGAGTATCGATTCAAATTTCTAAATGTTTCAGGAAGTATTTAGCTATGACAACTATCCGCACAGAAATTAACTTTTCTGATAACAATCGCAGATTATAACACTAGAGAGAATACTTTTTATTTATATATATAAGGTTATTCAATTTAATTTAGAAATTTCTTTTTTGGTTAGGTAAAGGTCGGAATAATCACAAAACTGAGTTTCTCCTAAAAAGAAAGATTTTATGATTTTATTATTCGTATTCCTATTTACACTATTTACAGGGCTTACCTAAAAAGAAAGAAACGACATTAAATGTCAATTATTCGCTCTTTCCTTTTCCTAATTTTGGTCTTTAAATTCGCTCTTTCACTTCGTTCGATCAACCGTCGCACCTGTTTACTCCATGCTCACACCTGTCTTTCTACTGTTTCGGTTTAGCTAGTCTGTTTACTAACGTGTCGTAGGTGCGCGGGATAATTTGAAAGGAAGTACCGCGTACTTTCTTTACATATATACATATTATTAACCATGTAAAATTCATTAGTCTTGAGTCTTGTTCAATCCCTTGCATATTTAGCATCTAACATATGTATACGATTGTGTACTTACTCATTACTTTAAAATACAAGGTGTGGCACAACTAAGAAAGAGGGTGATTCTTCATAAAAAAAAGTAAGTCGAAATTAAGGAAAGAACTTTTTCACGTAAACGTTAGTTTTCGAGAAAATCGACTTCAATCAACAGTATAGTTTGAAGGAATTACATGTGACAAGCAATTGAAAGTTTCAGTGCTTAAAGGAACAGATATGCTTTCCACCAATCAGAGACGATGATGAAGAATCACGAATCACTTTGAAAAATCCGCATAACTTGGAACGTACATGACCTAATCATTTGTGATATACAGATATGTAATATTTTGAGGCATCTCTGGTTACCATCTCTGTCCTACAATTGACACGTGTTGCTTCCAAGCGTTTCACAGTTAATGATATTAAATACAATAATTACAAAAAGTACCATTCCTCGCTATTAACACTATTCCTACCGACATTTCGTGTATACCTATTCCTACCAGATATTTCTTAATATAGAGCGAACGTTATGAACAATTAGGTAAGGAAAAAAATATTTTTTTTATATTTAAAAATAAATAGTGTTTGTTTTAATGTTTATATAAGAAAAGTCGTGAAGTTCAATAGCGATACAATAACGCCGTATGCAGGAAATTCTGAACGAAATTTTAAAAACGGTCATTTGACCGCTCGTGGTAGGTTTAGTGTTAAAAATTGTATGGGTATACAAATAAAATCAAGTTGCCTCCATATTTTGTTCTACTTAATCAAGTATTCCATAATTATATGCGAGAAAACTCTTTTTCTGAAAGAAAATCTTCAAAAGAACTATTTTTTGACTTGCAAATCCGAATATTGCAAATATTACGACGCTGCAGTTCCATTTCCAAAGGAAAACGCACGTTAAGTTTGTTAGTAATTCAAATAGAATATCGTTAAAACGTGAGAACATACATGAAATATTCATACATTTCACATTATATCTTAACCTCTAAACATTATCTGTATGACAAATAAGCAGGTGTATTAATTAAGTGCAAATATAATAAATGTATAGACTTTATCTAAAAATATGTATTTGTCAATTGCTCTGAACACTGACGTCACCTTACTATCTTTAGAGTTTTGTAATATTATTCAAAACTATCAAACCTCAAAAGGTCAACATGTCACAATGGTGTTTTTACTTACTTATGCCTCTTCTTATCCTGGAACGTTTATTCCTGTTTCGTTTGGGGCAATTCTTCCGATGCATACTTTCGCACAAATATCTGTAATTATTTTTCGTCAGAACATACCGCCTGAAATAATAATTTGAAAACTGTAAAATTTTATATTCTCACATGTGCATCCAAACAATCTACTGTTTCATCGGCTTGTAACTCAGTTCACAATTTGGAAAAATCAAGCGATTATTAGTAGAAAAAGATAGAAATAGACAAAAACAGTAAAATAACATAAAGAATACCATAGTTTCAGAAAATATTATATTTGTGTTAGAAAAAAAGCGTAAGCGCACAACGTCAAGTTTAAAATATCTCTATCACAATGATTGAAATTTAGTATAAAAAAAAAAACAATAGTTCTGTTATTTAAAAATTCCTGTGTCCAAGTTGAAATTTTTACTCATCAGTTCGAATAAGGAAATTTTATTGTAATCGGTGGTTCTTGAATACAAAAGACATTAGATATCCAAAGGGAAATTTACAAAGATTGAAAAGTACGCTGGAAAATATTTATCGTATACATATATGTCGCGAAGTATTAAAATCGTAGTCACGTAAACGTTCCGATTCGTCGACGTGATGTTGCATCTTAGTGGATGCTAAAGAGATACAATTTTTCCTGCGAGTATTTGCATATACGAGTAAAGTCTCCAGTAGGAGAATTACGATGCTTTCAAATAAATGTAAAATGTGTGCTCGATACATGTTCAAATAATGTTAAAGCCAGATACAAAAAAAATTTACTTGTATCGTTTTGCATTTATTTCTTTCCTACTGTCCTCTATCTAGGACAGTCCTCGTTGACTGCCTTCAATCTAAGTAACTACTCAAAGTAATTTAAAAATATCACTTTTGAACATTTGTGACTATCATACGCTAAAAAGAATGTACAGCATATTTCCAAGAGGTTATTAAATTTTCGTTAAATAAGGCTTTTTCAGATCAATGTTCACTTTATATAAATATTACACTGTCCAATACGAATTTTGTTTTCCAACACCGATTGGGTGATCCTTGTTGAGTTTCTTGTCCTGAATACGAATCCGAAAACAGAATTGCTCTATCACTCTCAGTTTTTGAAATTCACGAGCTTCTGTAAAAACGTGAGTTTTGGGGGAAAGATGCGCTATTACGCGGAAACTAAAAACACTAGGACGTTCAAATTGATTTCAAAAGATAGAGGAGAGTTGCCCGAATATATTGGTATATATAGATGTTATATTACGTGATTCTGAATACAGATATTCCTCACTTTACGACCTATCTGCTTAACGACCACTTGCACTTACGACCAATCGAGTTTCGACCTGCAATTCGGGGAATTCCATTTTTTCAGCTTGAGTGTCAAACAGTTGCGAATCGTGACATGCGCGCTGGGCATACTATAGGCTTGCTAAAAGAAGATTACAAAGCAAACCACGCTTACGAGCTTCTTTTCGACTGGTACATGCAGGACCTCCGCCCTTGAAGGTACAACTTCTATTTCGTCGTCATCTCCCTTACCTAGGCCCTCTACAGCTCCAGATAACCAAATAAACATATGTATGTCTTTTTATGAATAAATTTGGTGTTTGTTGTATACTTTTCATAATTCTATAGTTTTACAACGATCCTATATTCCCGGCGTAAGCTCCTCGCTTAACACCTTGACTGCCACAGTGAAAACGGACGTGGGTAGTCAGACACGTTGGAATCCTAATTATTAAGAATATAATCAACTAATTTTCAAATTTAATCTTTAAAATCGATAGCTAGCATTATTAGCTTAATGATAACGCTATCCGTGGTTTATTTCGTCATTTCTTTTATTAATTATTTGATTGTAAAAAATTTCGGATGCCGGTCACCGGTGACCCCCGTGGCAGTCAACGTGTTAACGACGTAGACGTCAGAACGGAACTCGGTCGTAAAGTGAGGAGTACCTGTAGTTGTAAATATCGATGAAAGTTTAAAAAGTTTGAAAAACTTTTAGG
This sequence comes from Stelis phaeoptera, assembly GCA_943735885.1. Taxonomy (NCBI): domain Eukaryota; kingdom Metazoa; phylum Arthropoda; class Insecta; order Hymenoptera; family Megachilidae; genus Stelis; species Stelis phaeoptera. The sequence continues at coordinate 1,412,506 of OX030939.1, read as the reverse complement.
AAACGTTATTTATCTAGCACGAATTCGCTATACAGTACCGAATTCTGTAAATATTTCTGAAGAATAAACTATGTGGGGTAAGTGCGGGAGCACTATGCAATTCGAGTAGATCGAACAAATATGTGCCGGTGAGGCGTGCACGGCGTTTTGCCGCCAGGCGGCCGTAGCTCGATCTCCTCGCTAAAAACATTGATTACTCATAGTAGACATTCACATACAAAAATTGCATCGATTAGTGACGTTTCGCGAGCTTCGATTTACGGAATAAAAAAAAAATGCTTGATCGTGGCTCTAATAATTTGTTCAACAACTGTATGTATTAGAAATAATATTTACTTTGGTAGAGGGTCTATTATAATTGTAAAAAGTATACAGGGTGTCCTGTAATTAGTGTAGGAGCCGGAAATGGGAAGTAGCTGAGACGATTCTGAACAACAATTTCCTTTGCAAAAATATCGTATGGGGCTTCGTTTTTGAATTATTAACGAAAAACACTGACCAATCAGAACACGCGTAGAGCGCGCGCTTAACCGTGATAGGGTAACCTCGAGCCGGGACGTCGGACCAGAACGAATTACGGCTGAGCGTGCGTCCTACGCGCGCTCTGATTGGTCAGTGTTTTTCATTAATAATTCGAAAGCGAAACCCCATACGACATTCTTTCAAAGGAAATTGTTGTTCAGAATCGTCTCAGCTACCTCCTATTTCCGGCTCCTACACTAGTTAAGGGACACCCTGTATGTTCAATTCAGTAGAATAAAAAATGGCAACAGTTAAACTGCATGTCCGACACGATTTTTTACAAACTGTAAAAAGTTAAAAATGTTACGAAGGATTTGGTCTTTGTTTGGTGAATATGTTGAATTATTAATTTTAGATCAGTGATTATAGTTTAATCAGCGTACTGCTGACTTTTGAAAATACGATAACGATAATTTGGAGCATCTACTTCTTGAGTATCCGGCACGGACGTAACATGAAATGGGACGGTTCTAAAAAGTTGAATCAAAATAAAACAGATTCTGCAGAATTTATTAAAAGCTGTATTTTCTTTATTTTACGTGTAGTTTCAAAAATAAACGGGTTAAACATCACAATAATCAGTAAGATAACTACTGTATCGAACTAATAAGTTGGCAGACGCGAGGATTGCGAATCTCATTGGTTATAACAAAATTGGACCTCATATTCCTATGCAAAGTGAAAAAACAACACACACGTATTTTCGTTATTGGTTTAAGCAGTCGCATAGTACTAAATGGTGGAGGTGACATCGTGTGACGAAGAAAGTGAACAGAACAGCAGGATACAGAGGCACATGGCGTAGTCCTATATTTTGAAGTTATTGCCATAGCTTGTCATTCTTTATTTTTCACAAATATCGAAATCTTATTATTGTCAATGCGTGCCGTAGGTGCAATCTTTCAGAACGTCAAAGGTGAAAATAAATGGAACAAGCGGCTCATGTTCCAGTGCCATCCCGACTGTCAACTTACCCGCTCCATGCGATACAAATGGTGTGTTTACCCAGTGATGAGGATTAGAATCTTAAATTAATTGTCAATTCCCATTCCGAAAGTTAATGTTTACTAACCCCGTCTAAAAAGGGAATTAAAAGAAAATATCCATTAGAAGTATAAAATAACTGTTTTTATTCAGTCTATTTTCCCGTGAAACGCGGATTGGCGCCAATGTTATTCAAGAATTAGCGTTGTTTGACTTATGAAACTTTTATTATAAAAATAGCGAAAACTCGTAGCTTCGTGGCGACACGACGTGTCCTGCAATAAATACACGCGAGATTGACGTCGTAAAATTACACGGTAGTGCGCCCCATATCCTTGATATTTCGGATTTCGGAAGTCCCAACGCGACTTCGATTCCCGCGGGGCTGTTAGTTTGACAACGCTCTTACTTTTTCGCGTACCGACGCGACGTTGAGATGAGCGACAATTTTTCTGTATACACCACAGACCTTCTCTCCCCGGAAACGATACACATTTCTGCAACCACAATCAAGCGGTTTCCGGTAATGAACGGACAAATCACTTTCGAACGCGACCCAACCGCGCAACAAGCGTGTACAGTCGAGATGTTTCGAAGACGTTTCTACTTGAAATTTTTTATGAAAACCAGTGAAACTTCTTTATCCTAAAAGGAACCAGTCACAGAAAATTTTCCGACCCTAAACGAGATTTAAAAATCAATATCATATAATTTTATAGTATTAACCTTAATTCTTGGTATAAATGACAACTTTTGGGATGAACTTTGAAGTGTTTCATTGATAGGCACCCCCGAGCAAGGATCAGAGCGAAACAATTTTTCATTATATTCCCGATTTTCAATATATATTTTTAAAGGGTACGAGTCAGTTTTAAGGCTGGTCTTTGATACAATAAAATTGGGGATGCTAACAAAATAGATTGCAGTAAATATTTTAATATTTTTTAACAATGAATACGAAAAGCTAAGCCAGTATATTGCTTATTTATTCTATTAACATGTGTCTGGTTGTATATTTATTAATATCGAAAATAGCTCAAAAAATAATTCTATCGAAGAAGCAAAATGCAATATTTTAAAGTAGGTTTTATACTTCCAGGTAACTAGAAATAATATCTGCACAGTGTGTGCTTTTATATCGACAGCTTCAAAAATAAGGGAGGTATACAGATAGTCTATTTAGAAACACTGTTCTATACAACGAAAATCGACTCTGTTTATAAAACTTTTTATACCGTTTTATATAACAATGAATGTAGCTACCGATGTAAAAACGTACCGTAAAAGTCCGTGCATCGCATCGGCAACAATATTACATTTCCCGTTTGAACATAAGATTGTTGATGCAAAATTTCTTTGAACCTTTTGTTGAAGCTGCTTTCGTTTCATGATCCTTGGTATGAATTACAATTAAAGGTCAAACTGTATACTTGTTTATTTATTTGTTGTTAAACTAAAATAGAAGTTACTTTTTATTTTTTAATACACTTCGGTGTCGGTTATGCTTCTTTTTCCTAAAAACTTTTTATTTTATACTTTTTAATGGAACCCAGAGCTTTTTGGAAATCATTTGCAAACTAGAGTTGCGCAGAAACATCCTTTATGGTATTTTGTATAAAAATCGGTCCATGCGTCGCGAAGTAATTGCCGACAAAAATGTAATAGAACAATAAATTATTAGCAATAACAATAGTTTACAGTAAACCAATCTAATAATGATTGCAAACAGAAATACCAGAGATCATCTTCTACAAGTTTTGGTTCGGGTCGGTTCATTTGTTGCATAGTAATATTTACTACACCGTAAATTTAAGTCGATAAACATGTTTGTTTACAGTAACAGTAGTTTATAATTAGAATTCAGAAACTTTAATACAATAACTGTCTTGGGAATATTGTTTATGGCATGCATACAATTTCATCCCGATTGGTCGGGAATTTAATTAGCATTTGGCAGCTAATTGTAAGAACGCACTTCAAGACAATAATATGAATTTAAATTTATTATCCTTGTATTCCTGTATTTTGAAACACTTTTTAGATATGGAATTCAGGGCTCCTTGTGGACGTCAACAACTTTTCCTCTAATTAAAATTATCGGTCAAACACACGGAAACGATCAAAGACTTCGTGTAAACGCAACCACAAACATGAATTTTTACCACGTTTTTAACGATACTTTGAAACAGCGAAAAGAAGTTTGGTTCATAAAAATACCAATCGTGTTCAACGTGTTCTTATGTTTTCAAGACAGTATTTTTTACGTGTTACATTAACCCTGAACAACGGATATCGAAGAACTATTATACATTTAATTATTACGTATTATAGAATAAAGGGTCTTCTACTCTCAACCCGTAAAGGCTTTATAAGAGTTCAAAAATTTTCACGACTTATTTGATCTTTTCTTTTATAAATCACTCGACTGTAAGGGATTTCAGACTCCACTCACTGACGACCGCCGCCGTAGCAGTCAGTGTTAATAATAAGTACGTCCGTATCGTAAATTCAGAGGTTTCAAAAATTTTGTGAGAATGTGGTTTCCAAAAAAATGTTTCATTCCTGTTTCTTTATTGGCCATCGTTCACATCTAGAAGGTGAAAATGGCTTTCGAAGTAAAGGATGAAATGTATATTTTTCGCAGTATTCCGAAAACTTCTTGTTTTAGCGCAAAATTATTTAAATAAATATCGTGTGCTTTTTAAAAATAAAACATAGCAAAAGAAACTACTTCTTAAAGTACTAATTTGTTTAACAAATATTTTAATAAATTGTATTTTTGCAATCATTTTTCTTGTAAAATAATAAAGTGTTTTTGTTTAACATTGTGTTCGTGAAGTATAAAATAGACTGAAAAATGTACATGTATTAAAATTGTTAGTTACTGCCTTTTAATGAAATACCAGCATTCTTATGGGAGAACCTAATATGATTTCATATCACCTGTACAGTACAGAATTTGCGGAAATATTCTACGGAAACGTTTCTAACAACTGGAATTAAATGCTGTTTTGTAAAAAAAAAGAATTTGAAAAATAGGAACAAAGTAGAGTAAAAGATTAAATTTAAATTGTCGCTGTCTCTGCGATCCAATGCCCAAAGGTTAATTTTAACGCCAGATAAATTCGTTTCAAAACATCGTATAAGAATGTTTTGCAGATTTTAACAAATAAGTCGACCAACAAATGTGTTCTGCAGTAGTAACAAACGTTGGTCCTTACTTAGTCACAATTTAACTACATATTTAATAACTATTAGACGATCTTTAGTTAATTTGATTAGTGTCTAGAAAAGGTTTGTCACCGATACAGACGTTTCGTTCGAATATATCATTTATTTACTTGAGAGTGATAAATTCAATTAATTAATGTAAGTACTGAAATCATATTAGGTTCAAATTTTCAAACTTCTTATTTAACAGGACCAAAACTGTGAATTCTAGTGCAATGTTTAAAACACTTTCAGTTAATAATTTGAAGCAGTTCTCTTATTTGCTTTTATTTAAAATATATTCATAAAAATCACTACTTTAGGTTTCGCCATACATCAATTTTCATACTAAATTTGCTTTAAGTTTTTAATTTAACACAACAGAGTTCATTAATGACTTTAGGGTAATTTAACTGGTTAAAATTATATAGGAAGTTCTGATTTTAAATCGCAGTGTAACAATCCAACGAACCAATTCTTCTTTTCTTTGCAGTAATATTTCACTCATTGTGAATTCCTACGTACTAGATTTACGAACTCGGAAATCCTCGAACGGCTTCGATTGCAGCTGTTTTTCAATGTTGCTACCCTTATCTATAGATACATATATCAATTAAAATCTCAAAAAGAATGTCAGATAGGTAAATTGCCAAGTCAATCAGTAATGTTTGTAAAGTTACAGAAGTTTATAGTAAAATCGTAATTTTAGCAGTAGACAAATGTTTCGGTGGCGAAACGTTTCTAGTGTTAAAGTTTGAAAACAAAAAAACTAATTTAATTATTTTATTAACTACATATTTTTTACAAAAGAGAATAAAACGTGTAGTAATATACAGAAGGATACAAAATGAAAGAGATAATTAGGTGATGTTTTCCCATGTACTGATTTAATTTGATTGATTTACTATTCCAGTTTATCATCATTTTAAAAATAAGTATACATCGAAGTTTGATTGTTTTAATATTATATCGTGCAACGTCAATTTAACATAAAATTTTTATAAATGTATAATTCTATTGGCAATATAATATATACGATGACATGATTAACCTTCAAACGACTGATACTAGGTCCATCATGACCTAATTTGCCAAATTATACAAGAACATATCAACTAAGATTACACGGTTAAATTTTTTAACAAATTAACGACTTTCATACATTGAAGAAATAATATTTAAAGATCCATTGATTATTAAAAGATTACATTTCAATCATAAATAGTCACGTAACAAATTGTAATAGCAAGAAATATGCAAATACGTGCTGTAATGATCAGTTAAACAGAATTGATCAGTTAATTAATTATAGAGAAACAAATTAAATTTTCTAAAATGTTTTGTTACCGACTTTAAATATACAAAACTAACACAAGGTTCAATTCAAAGGAAAAGATGACTTTTTTAATTCATAAATTAGTTAGCTTGAATCGTGACGAAGCCTAATAATTGCTCCCATTATAACCTAATGGCCATCGTTAAGACGTTACACATTTCTAATATGGCTATCAACGTACGACAAAAACGAATTACTTCGAACTCAGGAGACGTCCAGAGGGTGGAGGCAAGAAAGAGAAGGCAGCGAAATGGAAACTGAGATAAAACGAAGGAAACAGTCTCGACACTTTGCACTTTTCTTATTCCTACGTATTCCCTCGCTCCTTATTAAATTTCCAAATCAACGACCGAGAAATATTTTGCCCTTGGGTCTGAAGATATTTTTCCCTTCATTTATTATTCTGAGCATGATCTCAAAAATTCATTAACGACTTCCGTTTACGACACATTCATATTCATTTAATTACTTACATACATCTTCAACGAATTCGATTACAGTTCTATTTTCATTAAACTCATCAGGGAATCAAACTGTTCTTAACCCAAGGTTGTTAATTCATTGTTGCGACCCAGTTAACCCAAGTCAGAGTCGTCAGACCGTTAAAACTGTCTATACGTCTATCCTCATCGATAACGTACAACAATCAAAATTGAGGTTAATAGGGGCAATCCATGGTTACAAGATTTGGTGACTTGAATACTTTATTTTGTACCATTTTTTTATTAAAGAACTTTTTTCAGTCTGACAGCTACACGAATCAAAATGTTGGTTTACAATTTCTTTAATTTTTTTTTTCTATAATTATATGGCATTCCTGTAAACAAATGTCGAGTTACTTCGGCCGAATTACTATTGCATTAAAAAATCACTACGCATACTTGTAAAACAAAATATACAAATACCTTTTCTTTAAACAAACTTTCAAAAGTTACCTTATTTTCCAACCATTCCAGTAGAAGAGCTGTTAAGTGTGAACTTATATTCATTAGCTATTTATTTATTTTTACTTACTCTCAACCCGTGTTTGATATCTTCTTATATTTATAGCACGATTTAAAATTTTCATAATCTCTTTTTCTTATTATAATATATAAATTCTATAATCCAATTCACGCCGTGACGTTGGTGGATACCAATTATCAGTAATTTTAGTACCAGAACTACTAACGTTAAATGTACGCTTACTTTTAAATTTACAATGAAATGGAAAACGAAATAAATGAAGGATGAAACACAAACTAGGACAGAAAGTAATTGAGCCGTTTCTTTTTTTTTTTTAAGTGGTATAAGTCCACTTTTAAAAAAAATAAGTTAATGATACTTTTAGTAAGACATAGATATCCTCCTCTTTTTATGTTTATAAAAAAAAAGTAAAATAAAATGGACTTATAGGGGAAAGTCCCCTATGTTGGACCACGTAAGAAAATACCTCCATAAATCGGAAACTTGTTCATATTTTTGAGCAGAAAAATTTGAGAACAATTTCAAGAATCTACTTGATACATAAATATAATAAAATGGGCTAAAATGTTATGTGGCTGGATGTAAAGAAATATTTTCAAAATAGTACTATTTGTCCAATCTAGGTAACTGGTTTCCTAAATTGCACCACTTTTATTCTTCATTTTATTTCAAATAAGAACTTTTATTAAAAAATCTACGTACATTCTACAAAAAGATAAAAAATAACTTTGGGAAACAATTGACAGCGTACATACTGAATAAAACGAAACATGTATGCGTTTACAAAATAATCAGTCTCTGTCAGACTGACAGTTTATGCATTCATAATAATCGATATTACGACCGTTTGTGCAGCTCAAATGGACCAATTTTTTTTTTTTGCAAAAAGTACACTGAATCCACTGTTCTCCCATTACCGATTCCGAAAATGCTGCGAAACAAACGATGCAAAGGTCCAATTTAAGAACCATTAGGAGGTTCAATTTAAGAAACCAACCTACTTTTCACGTTTAGATGTAATAAACGAAAACTAGTGAAAGCAAGGGACGAATGTTACGATAAAATTAAAGATATGCCTCTTAACAAATAGCACCCATAAGAATTCAAAATTTACAGACCTTATTAGAACTTAAATACAGTGAAAACAAAATTATATCGACTGGCATCACAACACAGTACTCATCACCGCACAGTTATACGACGGTAGACAGTGTTTTGCTTCCTGACTGTTACTACACAAGATATAAAGAGAGATGTCGATTCAATCCATTTATATATGAAAAAAGACTATGGTACAATTTAGGAGCAGGTTCAATATGGGGACCTTTGACCTACCACTTTCACAAATAACGGCTCAATTATTAATGCCCATGAAACCAATTTAGATTTCGACAAAAATGGTCCCAATAAATCGTGTAACACAAAAGAAGAGATCCGGAGCAAGTCATTTTGGCTAGTTTGATAGTTTTAGTTTTAATACATATTGCTATCGATAGTAGTTCGGTAACTAAAATAAAATGTCTGTCATTTATAATAATTGTAGAAAGAAAAATATTAATTCTCGTTTAATAACTTTTTAAATTTGGGTACATAACAGTATTTATTTATTTACTACAGAGTGTATTTATGTTGGGTTATAACTGGGTTCCTCTTTAATTGGAACTTTGAAAATCAAGAACTGTGTCGTATGGGCGACTTGTCTTATGAAAAAAACTAATTATTTCTTTAATAAAGACACAGGAAGTTTTGCAGAGTTACAATTCGGTCTTTTCGAAAGGAATGCACGCGTCTTGTGCTCAGTTCTAGCAAGAAAAATTTACGAGACTCCGAAATGTTAGGGCGTCCGTCATAAATTTTGGAACGAGTACGAAAGAACCGTCGGTATATCAGTGCCTGGGTTCACGATGAAAATACTGTCGCGAGTTAGTGATAAGACCCGAGAATATAGTTTACTCATAGGGGCTGGATAATATTCTTACGGAAAAGGGGTTATTGGTACCCAGAGGAAAGAAAATTCTTGAAATTTTGTATGAAACAGATGAAACTGTAGGTCAATGTTAATAGTTCATCTTGATTTATAAGTAATGTAGAAAACTCTCTTTTCGTGCAAAACGAAAGATGTTCAATTTTTAAGTTTAACAAAGCAACTGAAGAGTGACATAAAATAAAATTCCTAGCGTTTGAAAAAGGAACTTTGTGAACTCTCCCAAACTACAAATGATTCAAAACTGTGGGCGGAATTATAAAATAAGAAGGATGCAAGATTAAAAGAAAACTAAGGAATCTGAAAAATATAATGTAACAAAAGTTGAAATAAATAAATGCCTGAAGGAGGCCATGTGCCTCTTTTCGACGCGTTCCTCTTCTTCAAGGAAGTTCGATTGAGAGACGAGGTTAAGAACCTTCCTTCGTCAGTTCCTACCTAACAATGTGGCGTCGTACTATTCGGAACACGTGCAGCAGTTAATGTATTTAGAAATAAAAGGTTTTCTAAGAGTGGCCTGTGTTAATTTTTATTTTAATATTTAAAGAAATACAGTTATCATAATTTAAACTCCTACAACGTTTACACTTTTATTATACCGCTCGGTATCTCATCCTGGTAATTTCTTACAATAAATGTGGTGGGATAAATAATAACTGCGGAAACAGCGGTCGATGAAATCTTTATTCAATGGTGCTTTGTCGTCAAGACTTTGTCGACAACTGCGTATGGTAAAATGGGTAAAAAAACCCATATTATAAAAACTTAAACATCGTAGTGTCTCTATGCGGACAGGCGACAGGGGATTACATGATTGTATTCACAAAGATACAAAACCGAACAGGTGCTTCAAAACAAAATTTTAAAATCATCTAACGCTTACAAAATTAATTTTTTCTGTATAATGGTTTCCCGGGACTGTTGATCAATTCTACAAAAAAAAAAATTATTATTATGTCAATAAGAAGGGCATGGACTTTAATCAGTTCTTTCTAGGGAAAACATTATTTTTTCTGATGAGATATCAATCGAGCAATTATTATAAAGATACAAAATGAAAAATAAGAAAAATATAAAAAATTTACGTTAGTATTAACGGTAAGACAACTCATAACATTTCTTTATTTGATTTTTTTTTTTTTTTTAATTATTCATTTTTCCTCGAACCTAAGATTCCTTCACTCTTAATTTTTCTGGCCTGAGCTAGTTTTTTTTTCCTCTTACGATACTACGCTTTATAACTTTATTTAACGTCTGACACATGATGTTAAAACTTCAATTTTGATTTAGTAAGGATTTTGAAACATTTCCGTTGGATTCTTTGAAGTTGATTAATTTTGTTACATTCAGTCTGCTTATTAGGGTATGTTTGCGATATATCCGCGGAGAGAAAATGATAGCTTCTAGCTGAATTAATGTTCGCAATATTGTAATCTCCATATTTCAGGGAATCAGAAATCAAAAATGATATATCTCGAAAGTCATTATAAAATTACGAAAAACAAACGTGAACACAGAAATGCCTCCCCTTTCTATTATTGTTTGTAACTAATAAGCGAAATGACATTTTTTAACACTGTTAGCTACATTAAGCAGTAGCTTCATTTTTAAGAAACTTTATTTATTATTTTCACAATACTATATTATTTATAATTTCAAGTATCTGTTACAAGTATTCCTAGATAAATAAATTAAAAAATTCATTATAATATGGATAGTGGGTTTCTATGGAAATTCGAGTGTCACCCAAGTATGGTGATGTGGTAGTCAATGTATTAACACAGACGATTCGATGTTGAATTATCAACAAAATAATCGCATTTAATTTATTATAATAAGTTTATAGGCATATAGTTATTATAAGAAAAGTTGAGTCGGTAAAGTGAAGCGGGACATTCTATATTGTGACGTACGGGTTATGGGGCAGCCTAAGGGTTGCCCTGCGCGGAGGCGATCAGGGAAAATCGCTCTCTGCGCGCACCGTGCACAAATCCACGGACGATTCGATTCTATGGGCGCCAGTGCCGTAGCACTCGTCCGGAACACTCGCCCTTCCGGCTGCTCAGTAGGGGAGCGGAAATCAGGGGAGGTTAATTGAAAGTGACCCACGAGTGTTTCGGTAAATTAACGGTAACTTTAATAAAGGCCAAAGTGGCCGTGCCAAACAACCAAAAAAACGGGAATTCCGCGGTACACTTTTGCGCAGAGGAAAAGGTACGCGGCCGCCAAGTGCGGCAAAGAGGAACCGCGACGCAGAAATTCCCAATACAAAGAAAAATCTCTACTGTAGAAACTAAAACTAGGGGCCGGATACAAAGTGTCGGTGGTCCTAGAGTTTCAAATACAGGAGAAAACGAAAGGTTAGTCGGGATCGCGGTCGCGGGTATGGGGGAGACCCGTTCGCGATTCTGAGACGGAGGCGCCGGGGCCTCGACGAAACCGACTATAACTTCCGGCACGCGAGATCGCGGAACGAAGATGCGCTTCGTTCGAACGCGCGGTACGAACGTCAACGGCTACGGCACCGAGGTCAAGCCGCCGGGGCTCGACCGTCGGACGGTACCGGACAACGAATCGTTTGGGAGCGGAATAAAGGGGACGGGCCTCGAGAGTCCTCGTCTCCTTGGGTCGGTCCTGTCGCCTAGGTCGCGGAACACGGTACGATACGGAATACTCCGGTATTCCCGCGTTCACACCGATCCTCTCACACTCACACACGCAATAAAAATCAAACCAAAAGGCGTGAGTCCTACCTGGACATGGAGTGCGGCGACGTATCCAAAACAAAATGGTGCGGGTGGCCCTTCCACAAAACGGGTGCCACACGAACACACACACAATGACAAATAAAAGAAAGAAGAGGGGACTCGACACACGCTCAAAAGAAATAAAATAAATCAATTAAACTTTCAAACTACGATCGGTCTCGACACCTGCTCGCGCGCTTCTCTCTTGAAATTCGCCGCCGGTACGCGGTTCTCCCCCCAGGGAGTTCGGCAACCAAGATGGGCCGCTCGATGTAAACTCGGTTGGCCGGGTCCTGGGAGCCCTCTGGCGGAGCTCCGGGCGAGGTGGCGGTGGTCGGCTGCTCCCAGGCCCGGCGTCCTCGGTGTCCGGCTGCCGGTCGCTCCCAAGGCGGCTGCTGGGTGGAGGCACGGCGACCGGCCAGCCGGTCGGCCAGCGAAGGTGGGGGACCCATCTGGCCCCTCTCTCTCCTGGGTGGAGGTCCCCACGACCGGCGGCGGCGATGCTCCGCCGTGGCGGAGCGCTAGGCGGTCGGCCGCAACAAAAAAAAAAGAACACACACGCACACGCACTCACTCATTCACACACAACCATATCCGCGTCCCGGAGGCGAGGACTCGCCGGAGCGGAGGGAGCGGGGCGCGCCAACGTCTCGTAACGAGGCCAAAATTTGCCTCGTTACAATATGTCCCATTGCTTATGGAAGGTTTAAGTTTAATAGTATGTAGTCGTGTCCTAATAATGAAATATTATTCATCAGGTTACAAAAGCCCATCAGTAGAAAAGACAAGAACTTTCACACAATTCCGACAAGAAGAGTGCTCTCAGAGTAATTTCGTACCTATGTCTGATAAAAAAATATCTTAATGTTACCACTGATACCTCCTGTACGAAGTTAAATTTAAAGAACTAATTCAAAAAATAAATCTCAACCAAACGAAACAATTCACTTTATTGATTGCAACTCTCGCACTACCCACACAACGTTAATTCAACGTGAGAGATAACGGTACATAGCACGTTGCATCTATCACTTTGAGAAATTAATTAATCCCTTCAGCTGTATACGTACTGTTCTTCTATGACACTTGAAACGTGAGCTAAACTTTTAATTACAAGACGTGATAAGTACACAACTCAGTTGTAACAACCTCGTTGTTAGTTGAAAATAGTATGAGTGAGATAATGAAATTATTACGTGTAGTTAATAATCGATACTTACTATAAAAACATCAATTACTAAATTTTAATAATTTTATAGGTATGTATAGAGCAAGAAATAAACAATAATAACACTATCCATCAAATTTTAACTTTTTTTGTACGTTTCGATTTCTGTAAAGCGATTATTGTAGTGTTTCTATAAAAAAGAAACACATTTTTCAAATTTAAACCAATTTTGTGAAGTAATTATAAAAGATATCAAGATTCTGTTTGTATAAGAAGATTCTATAGACTTTGCTGTATACAACGGTATCTGCTTTTTATGCATTCGGAATATTTAAATATGTTTAAACAATCATTGAACGCGGAGAGACACCAATTTTTACGTATATTTATCAATTTATCTTAAAAAGTAAGGATCTAGTGAAAAATCGAATTATATCACGCGATAGAGCAGACTTTCACCTTTAAGAAACACCTAAACAAAGTTGCAACGTCGGTTTTTTTACGATGCCGAAAAGCAACATAATAACACGGGAGACGGTGTGAAGGCAGTGGTGCTCAGCGTCAACGCGGTCGTTCGGTGTCGCGCTAACATAGACCGGAGGTAGCTGAGATGATTCCGGACAACAATTTCCTTTGCAAAAATGTCGGATGAGGCTTCGTTTTTGAATTATTAACGAAAAGCATTGACCAATCAGAGCGCGCGTAGAGCGCGTGCTCAGTCGTGAATCGTTCTAGTCTAGACATTTTACAATGGAAACTATTCAGATTAGCCTCAGCTACCCCACATTTTCTGATGTTACTTTGGTTACGGGACACCCTGTATAATAAAATGCCATTTTACTACATATCTGTACACAATGGACATGCTTATTTTGAATGACTAATTCAGACGCTTTGTACAATTACTTTCTTATTGTATGCAAAGTAGTAAACCATGTATAAACGGTGTTAAATTATCCTAACCCTGTTGATGTTCGTCTACTGACGAGAGATCCTCTTTGAGAGATATAGTGGCTTGTTTACCTCCGACTATCGTCCGGGAACGTCGTTGGAGAATCTGTCTTTGTCACCTACGGATAACGAGATAGCTACTGAACAGCTACTGAAACAATTAATAGAAAGTACTAGTGAAACGAATCTATAACGATGGATAGAATGGTAGTCTCAAACTATTTCGGATCTTCATTAAGTTGATGCGTATCAAATAATGGATATTGAATCATACGAAATACGGCTAAAATGCTACGTCTTTTAACAAGAATTAAGAAAAGAAACATTTTTTAAATCTTATATTTTTATTCGCAATTAAGTAATACGTTCTGTCGACTGCTAATTATTTTTAGAAATCTGATGCGTGAATTACTTATGTAATTTATAAATATTGTTTATAAATACTAATTCATTTAAATTGTTTAAAATCAGCTAACAAGTCAACGTCATATATCTATGAAGTTGTTTATTAGCAAAAAAATCTTAAAATCGTTTAACGCTTAGAAATGTTAAATTTTCAAACTGCTATTACTATATTGCTATATATTAGTATAATAATATATTAATATACGTAATACTATTACTATATTGGTATACATATATGGCTATAGTAGTGTAGTATAGCAATATAGTAATATAGTAAATAGTTTGCTATTACCGTATTACTATATAACTATATTGCTTACTGCTATTACTGTACTACTGTACAGCTGTTGCTATTTCAAACATATTTAAATTAAAATAAACAGATGATTAATTAATTAATCGATCAATATTGCTATTTATAACAGAATAATATGTTTAAATATCAAAATTATGATTAAAGAATATTTAAATTTATTGTAATAATATTACCTAGAATTCGTTAAATTCTTGATATTGTCAGAAAAATGTATGAAGATTGTACAACTGCTATTCTGTATGAGCTGTTTGATATTACGCAATCTAATTTTAACCATTATAGCCTAAGAATGATTTTCATACCCATATAAAAAGTATTATAGAATTCAATAAATTATTTAAAATGGGATATTTTCAGGAAATTTGCTTTTCACGATCAATTTATACATTATTTCTTGTTTCCATTACGCAGAAACGGAACTAACAGTAAGCTGAAGAGTACTATCAGCGCAGAAGCTCCTATAGATACAGGGAATTGCGGGCAGTTTATTTCCACGTGGCGTGAAACAAGATTCGCTTGGCGAACGTTGTCCTAACGATGTGATTTATCGTTTCCCATCACCTTCTAGACCTCTGCTGCAACGTCAAACCATACACAGACTGAAATCTGTGCGGCAGAATTGCGAGCCAGTGTGTACGCGGTGTAGGACGTTAAACGAGATATCGTGAGAGATCTCCAGATCTCCAGGCTAGGGATAAGCTGCTTACTGAAATATCTGTTGGTCCAACAAATCACTAGCGATGCATTTGAAATCAGTCAACAATATCCCAACCGTCGAACACTTAATGGAAGAGAAACAATCCGTCGTCGATGTGAAATCGAAGCTTGAAACACACCTAAAATTATATTCGATGTGATGCTTTACATAAACTAAAAGCTTTCAGTGATTTTCAAAGTGAGATATCAAGATCTGACCACTCAAAATATTTTGTATACAATCTATTAATTGAAGAAAATACGTCAAATGATCCTTAAATTTAATTATGTATTTCAAGACTAATATTTAAAAAAGATCGGATGAAATAACTTTTTAAATCAGGAATTAATAAAACTCGAAATTAAAAGTTAATTTTAGATGTTTTTCAGTTTTATCGTCTAAACTTAGAAAATACATCTTTAGATGTTATTTTCTCACTATATAAAGGTCGTTCGTTAAAAAATTGAATCGTCTAATTTTATTCGAAGTATTCTTGCAAGAATCTGGTAAATTCGGTCACAAGTAATTTGGTTTTCTATAGATTCCTTATTTTAAAACGGAAGTAAATAACTTTATAGGTGTAAAAAGGCTCTATGGAAAATGTTAGAAGTTTAGCAGATTTTAGTACCTTATTAATTGATAGTAAACTTCTTACCTGTGCTACATCGCTCCAACTACAAAGAATTAAAGAAAAACGAAAATTAGTACTAGAACAAGTTATTAAACAACAAAGTTTATTATCCATATATACAAACGTTTAAGTGCTCCTTAAAAGGTTTGATCGATCGCGAAGCGCGACAACGCGTTCGCAACTAAAATGCACACATTCTTACAATACATCAAGTATCCTCGTAAAACAATTCTCAACATGAGACCACAGGCTGGAAGTACAGAAAGTTTCGGACAAGGAGACGAACATTTAAGGAAGAAAATTTTATTGTCTATGTACAAACGTCATAAATTGAGTCGTTCGTGATGATGAATTTGACACACCTCCTTTCTTCATCTTATATTTACTTATGATTATTTAGTCCAGGTGAAAAATAAGATCGAAGCTTCGATAGTTCAGCAGGGAATCTTAACGATACTTATTGTCTATTTACAAACATCATTAATCGTGTTTGACGCTTTTGGCATGGGTCAATCGTAGTTTTACGATAGGAGAATGAAGTGAGTCGAAACCGTTCATTTATACTTTATCATTTATTTGGAGATCTAACCAGATTCAGCATTTCAAATTTGCCTGTACTTGTTTATCTATTTATTCTTAACCCTTTCGATACTTTTGAGTATAGTCACCCATCTTCAGAAGTTTGTGTACTAAAGATGAATACTGTAGTTATCTAGTACTAGTTACTTGTTGAATGTAAAAAAAAAAGAAAAAAAACAATAAAGAAAGAAAGAAAATAATGGAATGTTATATCAAGCGGAATAAATTTACTAAACTATTACAGAATCTGTATGAAAATAAATTCTAAATCATTTTATTGCATATACGCGTCTGTATAATGTGAATACTTTTTGTCTGATTATTGCCGTAGCGAAAGGATTAAAAATATTTTAACCAGGCGAAAAATCGCTTGAACGATTAGAACCCAAGTAACAATTATTTGAATACTTCTACACTGACAGTAGTTACTCGCACTTGCTTCCAAAGGAACATCCACAACCTTCTCACAAGTATTCATTCAATTATCCATTCCTATACATCAGGATGAAACGAAAAGGTTCGAATTGCGTTATGATTTTCTAATAGTGAAAAGAACTTGATTTTGAATTTCTAAATCGACCGTGTAATAACTTATTTTTATCAAAATTAAACTTCAGGTGTCACGGTCACCTTGAAGTTATTTTTTTTAATTTTTACTCATATTTTTAGAATTCTTTGTGTTCCTACAATGAATGAAAACTAACGAAATTTTTTAACTATTACAGACTAATTTTAAATGATGATAATTTTAATAAATATTTTACAAATAAAAATTAGTTTCCAATATCCACACATTTTTATAGCGAGTAAATCTCAATTTGAGAAATTAAAATAATACAATTAACACTAGAACTACCGAACCAGTCAAAATGACTGGTTGAGGGTTTTTAAAATTAAATTATAAAATTTATCAGGCTGCTTTTATTAAAGTGTGTATTAATTTTTATCACGATAAAAGTCAACTGTATATGCTAATATATATTTAATTCTTCATTTATTTATTTTTCTATTTTATTTTCCACTTGAAAGTCAGTATACATGAAACGCCGGTAGTTCTAGTGTTAATTGAACAGTAAAATAAAAGACACAGATGCCCTCAGTGGATGAACACTATTGATTAATATATGAAAATAACTTTCTGTATATAACTATTTGAGTACCAAACTGGGAATTCAGAGAAATAATATTTAATTATTTATCTATTTTAATCATTTATTTATTTATTTTAATATGTAAGGTTACATATTAAAATTAACATATGTATAATGAAAATAATAATTTTTGAGTGATAGTTTAAATATTATTATGGAATGCAATTTCTTCTCACTATTAGAAGTTATAAATAATAAAAAAGGAATCTGTCTTTATATTTCGTTTTATTCTACTGCAAATACGTGGTTTGTTCTTGAAATAATTGAACTACGTACATCATGACTCAAATTACTTATCGAAAAATTAATTGTAAAATAACAATTGACGTCAAGAAAACTGAAATAAGAATATTTATTTAGTAGACAGAGTATACGCCTTAAGCTATGTACAGACAGTGCGAGTACTGTCTCGCAGGTACAGACATAACAATTTCAATGTTGCTTCTGAACTCTTAAACCCTAAAATAGTGTACTGTTTGGTCATTTACAAAAAGAAACATATGCTAATTTCTATTATAAAAGATGAAGGCTTCCAACATCGCTTCAAGGAATGGAGAGAAATATCTTCATTAACGCATCACTTCCTAAGAAAAGTATTTTGAAGATGATCGCTTTGTTTTCTAAAAATATTACACAGACATTCTTGTACAAATGTGGTCGTATTATTTTTGGAACAAACCACGTATATCTTTCTAAGCGATTTTAAGTATCCCATGTTTACCATAAGAGACAGGTTTATTAAGTAACCTTAACCCAGTGTATCTGTGCCAAAAATAAATAATTGATGATGCGGAGAGAATGTCATGTCCCACTAGTTAATGAGTCTAATTATCATGTTGTTGATAGTAATCAACTGTTTAATACTAAATTTTATATATTAATTTTAACACGTTGGCTGCCACGGGGGTCACCGGTGACCGGCAACCGAAATTTTTTACAATCAAATAATTAACAAAAGAAATGACGAAACAAACCACGGATAGCGTTATCATTAAGCTAATAATGCTAGCTATCGATTTGAAAGGTTAAATTTGAAAATTAGTTGATTATATTCTTAATAATTAGGATTTCAACGCGTCTGACTACACACGTCCGTTTTCACTGTGGCAGTCAACGTGTTAATAAACAAAATGTGTTTTCGAACATACAATCACAAAGATAAAATCTGCAATTAAAAGCTGAAATATGTAACCACAAAGCTATTAATTTTTCTAATAAAACATTGACAGGGTATAACGCTGCTACAACTTCGCCGAGTTAAAGGGGTATTCTAGTGTACACGCTCATTTTTAATGTATTTTCAAAAATGAATTTAAATAAAACTATCAAATCTCGTAAGGTGGCATTTGGCATGTATATTTATACATGTTTAAATTAATAACAAGTAAGAATTTTATAAAACATTTTATTGGAAATTGAAGAAATCATAAATCGGTGCGCAAATCAGATATCTCAAAACAGCTAATTAATTGGAGGTATCCATTGCGTTCGCCCTCAACCTCCACAAAATAAAGGTCTGCTACATTCGTTATGAATGTGGTCGTTATTCAATCTTCCATCAATAATAATAGTAATAATAAAAAGGAAAACAATTGACAAAACGATAAGGTTTTGAAGTAGAAATTCTGGTTTTTATTCACAAATTTTTATTTTTTGTGTTTCAGAAAAAATAATAATTTTATTAAGGGCTTTCAAGTATATCCATTCAATAGTACGGCAGTCGAGAGATGGATCACGACTATATAGTTTCAATAACTTACCCTCAGTTTCGTATGTATAAATAATGGTTTTTTAAAACTGACACACGGTAAAGTTAGCTGAAGGAAGTTCCCTTGAAATTTAATTAGAAAAACTGGAATTTGTAAGTAATTCAGTAATTTATTTGCCAGATAGACATTATAGCTTTTTCACCCTTTCGTAAATTTAAGAATTTTATGAATTCTACTAGAACATTTAAAAATTTATTTTCAAAAGGCCAAACTATGAGAAAATGTAGAAAGAAAGCAACTTACTTGAATGATTACACTAGAATACCTCCTTAAGGTGGAATTTCCTATCGGTCTGTTTTTTACAAATGATTTTTTATATATGAAAAAATATCAACAAAATTACCGTTTTCTTCTCTGAAAGACGACAAATGAACAAAGATTATAAAAACATTGAATGAATTAAAAAGAAAAAATTTTCCTTACTTGCATTCATGTTTATAAAAGTTAAAAATTTCGAATTATAAAAGAGGTAGATATTTTTTGGAATTATGTAGAATTTTATTACTATTATTTTTCATTAGGTGAGATTTCCTTGATATTCTTTAAATTTATGCATGTGAAACATATTAAGTCTAAACGCATTTGTCTGATACTGATAGAATACCCTACCTTTATTACCAAACCCACCAGCAAACTCCGGACGAAACACTTCTTTCTCCCCCTTTTTCTTCTTTTACACAGCACATCCGTCGCAGCAGAATTTGAAAGAAGCAATGAAGCGAAACGTAACTCGTCAATTTGACGAGTCTCACTTATGACGCCACTTATGGTTAGCCAACCAAAATCACTTATATACAACTTTCTTGGACGCGCGAACTTCTTGTGTAGATGTCGTGACTACGATGGACCGGAAGTGTGCTGGGTCGCAACGGGCTCAAACTTTTCTCTCCTTTCTCCGTATAACCATTCGGATAGACCCACGAATTCTTGGTCTGCAGCGCCGGCGACAACGACAGATAATCGAGGTCCTCCAGGTGGCTGAACTCTTTCGTCCTTTCCGGCTTGGTGGTCCCATAATTTGGTTCGAAGATATCCGGTCTCTTGTCCACCTTGTTTGGAATCACGTCTGGATCGTCGTCGGCCATGTCGGCTGACATTTGCCCCTTGATCTTGTTCCTACATTCTTTTTTCAGCGGCGTTATCACTACCCTGTCCTCTTTGTTCCCATATTGCACAACTTCGGTGTGAGTTTTCATCGGTTGCATCGGGTGGTTGCGACGATACAAGGTCAGAGTTATCCCGACGATCAGAATACACACGGCAGTTATCCCGCCAGCGAAACAAGCCACCAGCAAGCTATAGTCCGTGCTCTCGCCCGAAGTTTCACGACCTGAGAACAGAGGAAAACGTGACTCACGTAAAGGAGATCGTTACAGGAATCCTGAAGTTTGAGATTTCGGTGCTGTCTTGTTATGATACTAGTAACAAGCTGTTTATCCTTTCCGTTAGGGTTTTTGCAATTATCAGATATAATACAGTACTTAGTTATTCCATTATGTACGCCTGATATTCCGTTCTTTCGATTTTATAAGATCATTTTTACCTTTAGCTTTCATAAAGCGTATCACAATACAAGTATCAATGTTTGAAATGTCTGTATTTCAATTTAATTAAATAGTAAAATTTTGTTGCTATTAATGTGTATCAACGCATCATCCTTTTTATACTTTATGAATAAATTAGATAAGGACATCTTTGGTTGGATTGGATCTTTGATATATTAGAGGTTGTAGAATGAATCAAACGATTTTAGTTGGATTTAAATCGAAGGAATTACAGGGCTCTTCTACAGGGTGTCCCAGCTAACTCTGGCATCTCAAATATCTCGCTTGTTTTTCATGGTAGAAAAAAATGTTAGAAGAAAAAGTTATTGCATCCGATGGGGCACATATTCTGATTGGTGAAAAATTTTGCTCAAGGTCATTTTTTTCGAGCTTACAAGGTCATCGGTGTTTTTTTAAATGGAACCATATATTTTTGTTATCATACGATGATAGCTGAGGGCAAGGCGAGTTCATTGACCTATAACACTACGACCTTCAAATGACCTTGGTTCCATTTAAAAAAACACCGATGACCTTGTAATCTCGAAAAAAATGACCTTGAGCAAAATTTTTCACCAATCATAATATGTGCCCCATCGGTTACAATAACTTTTTCTTCTAACATTTTTTTCTACCATGAGAAACAAGCGAGATATTTGAGATGCCAGAGTTAGCTGAGACACCCTGTATATATCTGTATCAAACCTGAGCGGTTTTAAAACTCTTCAAATATTATTTCAAAATACTTTTTAATATTACAACTGATTTAAAAATTTTTAAATATATAAGGTATCCTAAACAACTTTTTAACAAATCTTTACTAGATAATCCATCATAGATTTTTTAAACTTTTTATACTGACAATTATTTATCGTCTGATTTCACAGAATACTCCTTATATCATATGCAATTAAGCAAACAAATAAAAAATAAACCGACCTTCTTTGATCTGGCAGAAGTATGTATTTTAACTTTTCATTTTATGAAATTTTCAACTAAACAGTTTCCTTAATATTAAACATTTCTAGGATATAAAAGATGTTGTCGTTCGGAATGGCGTCACTAATTAAAGGTTAATCTCCAACTAATTCCTTAAAGCTGCTTCAGCAAAGCAACCACGAGACAAATTTTGTCTACGTTAGAAGGAACATTCGAATGTACAACATCGTTCGTTCGTAAAAAGAAGAGAAAAAAAATACGTTTCAGACGTGTCCGGTAAACGAGATTCGCCTTTTTCTCTATTTATTGGATCACGAAGGAAACGTAAAGAACTTCCGACAGCAAAGATTAAGGAATAGAAGAAAAGACCAGACCACTGACGACGATAGCCAAGCTCTTTGGCATTCAGAAAACGCTTTGGTTCGTTAGCCAACGAACGTTTCACATGTACACCATTTTCTTTGTGTGCGCGTGTATCATTGTACAGGTACGTGTTTCAAGCCAAACGTACATATGAAGCTAATTTGATCTATACATATATTCATTAGCAACATTTGCTGACAACTTGTAACATGAGTAAATATTTCGGAATGTAGTAGTTTATCCCATTCGAACGATGTCTGTTTTATCTTGTTATGGACAAAGTGTGACGTTTAATTCATACGAGTGCAGTATGTGTAGGCAGTGTGACGTATAACTTAACCTTTTAGAAATACATTTAGAAATTATAGGGTGTTCGACAATAAGTGGGCATTATTTCAGATGGTGGTAGCTAGGGTGATCTTGAACAACCTTGTCTCTTACCATAATGCTCGTTAAAGCTTCATTTTTGAATTATTAATAAAAAAAACCCAGCCATTCAGACTGTGTGAAGTGACGGTAATTGTCGGTAAAGAAGTAACCATCGTGCAATAATTACAAAATTCACGACTGCTTATTAGCATAAATTGATTAAAAGCGCTAATTCTATAAGTTAAAGTAAAATCAAAATCAAGAGCGAAAATTTTACGTTAAGGCTTCGTTAATTAGTTATGAGCAGTTTTTATAAGACCAAATGCTTTTATCTTTCGGTAGACAATTTACGAACACTATCGTAAGCTTACCACGCAGAGGAATTTATGGTTCCAGCAACGTACGATGTTACATCAGCATTTCAGTGATCTCCTTAGGTTAATAAACGTTCATTAATTTTTAACCAAATTGTTGTAGGACATCAAAGTTGTTCGTTTGCTAAAATTCACAAGAGCATATTCAATACTCACTTTATGAGAGTGTCAAGTGAAGAAGGTGAATGCCACGTTCAATGATAATTATTAATGCGGTATCCACACTAAACTCAGAAAAAATGATTTACTTGCCAAGTAAATCATATTCATTACACTTATTGAAACCAACTGTATTTTATAGATCTTTGAAAATTTTGGTTGCATTGCGTAAAAATGTTATTTCCTTTTTGTAGTGAAATAAAGCAAATGCATTCTTTCTCTGTATAATGCATATGTAATTTATTGTTAGAAAGAAAGAAACGAAAGAAAAAATTCGTGAAGTTATTTTAAAAAATTATGTATTGTTGTATGTTACGAATAAACGAGCCTACAAAGTGCTATATGTAATATTTATTTCCCCTTAATAAACGCTTCTCTTTTACTTTTATTTACTTTTATTCATAGAAATCTTTAACAGTAAGGCATATCGAAAATACGTTATTTAATGACAAATTTTTGGAAAGCGATTGAACATATTATTGTAGTAACTTATAAGCAGCAATTTATGAATTCATATCGTAGGGTATACTTTCGATAAATATTGTTGTATCTGTTAAACGAAAAAAACAATTACCAGTGTCCACGGTGAAGATTTATAATTGTATATGCTTCGAAAAATTCATTTTCTTTAGTTTCTTTGTAATAATAAATATTTGCTGCATATGTACATATATGGTATCAAACTTAGAAACATTCCATCCGCAAAGGTTTAAAGCTTAATTATGATGTTTTTATTAACAAGGGGTCCATACTATGGGATACCCATCGTTCTTTATTTTCATGTATATTGTACTGCTAGATCTTCATGGTAATTTGACTATTCAAATATGAGTGTATTTCTTATCATTTTAGAGTAATTACGGATGAAAGATAATCCATTTTTAACCGACTTCGAAAAGGAGGAGGTTACTCAATTCGACATGTATGTTAATTTTTTTTTTTTTTAATGTATGTTCGCCGATTACGCCAAGATGGTTGGACCAATCGGAACCAAACCTTTTGCATCTTGTAGGGTATGACTCCCAGTTGGTCCCGTAAAAAAAAAAATTTGCATTTCATCACCGCTTGCCCCTTTTTTATTGCAAAAAATGCGGACGATTTCGTCCGCGTTGTGTATGGTCATCGATTACTCCAAGATGGATGGACCAATCGGAACGAAACCTTTTGCATCTTGTAGAGTATGACCAACAGTTGGTCCCGTAAAAAACACATTTTGGATTTTTTTCGTTTTTATCGCAAAAAACGTGGTATTTCACGTTTACTCGGACTGATATCGATGAAACCTAGTATTACATTTTGCGATCGGGGATGTTTCCACGATGATCCCATTTGCAACATTCCCTTCACTTCCATGCCCTTTCCTGCACTTCCCTTTACTACCCTTCCCTTCCCATCCCTTTGTTGCTAATTACTATTCCCATAGCAAAATTCCTATTCTTTGATGCTACTCTGGAAGGAATGCTCCGATCGCCACTAAAAAATGTGAAATAAAAAAATTTTTGGAAAAAAAATACAACTGACTTACGATACAAACGAAAGAATCTTTAATAATGCGTGTGGTAGATATTCATGATAATATTCTACTGTTAGAAGCAACTGAAAGTCAGAAACTATGTTAAACTGCATAAGAAACGCGTATTAAAATTACTAAAAGTTCAAAGGGCTGCCAACAAAGTCCTGTTTCGAATTTCGCTATAAAGTTAGATTCGTAAGAAAGCAAAAATCTTCCACTTTAATTCGCTTTTTGATTTACATCGATATCTTTATCCGTTCCTGAGATATCGTCGTGTGAAGACAAACGTAATTTTTGTAGAAATTCACTGCCGCCTTACGGTTGGACCCAGACAGTGGGTGTCTAGCGTAGCGGTCACGTGGTCATTGTCTACGTCTAACCCTTTACTATTCCTGGAAATGCGTATATGAATTTCCTAGAAAAAAGTCTGCGGCCCATTCGGGATTACCCTCGTACGCGCCGGCCGCTATACAAACTTTGAAGCCTTATATCTCAGGAACTAATTAAGATATCGCGTTGCAACAAATTGCGTTATTATGTACGCACTTTCCTCTATCTTCTGAGCTATCTACTGCGTAAAATTTACACATGTTTTTTTATATTTATTGCCAGGAATTTCGCCGCCGTTGAATGTTTCGCGTTGACCTGTGGGATCGTTAATGCATCAAAATGTGTTTCCTGTTAATTTAGATTTAAATAACATTAGTTGATAGGAAAAGTAATATACAAACTTGAAGATTATATTTTTCGGTTCGGTAACGTGGTGACATATTATGTTGGCGGAAGTTGAATATCTATAAAACTGCTGTGCTGTGAATTTTTCAAAACTACGAAAATATTAAATGCTTGAAATATCATCGACCAGTTGAATTTTAATATATTTCGGTATATTTCTGTATACATATATTAATACATGTGACACGAAGGATTTGGTAATATGTTAACCGGACATTGATTCTCGTGGAAAGCTTACAAAACATCGACTACTATACAACAAACTCTCGTCTAAATCGTTTTCACCCTCCTCCCTTTCCCTACACATCGAAAAAAAATTTTTGGAAAAAAAATACAACCGACTTCGGAATGCCGTAAAAAGGACGAAATAATTTTAATTTATATTTCGGAGACGGCGCAAAAATTGTGAAAATATGTAAAAGGATTAAAGAATTTTGACAATTTCCAATGTAGAAAATTGTTAATTTTGCGCCGTCTCCGAAATATAAATTAAAATTATTTCGTCCTTTTTAGGGCATTCCGAGGTCGGTTGTATTTTTTTTCAAAAAATTTTTTTTCTTACACTTGCGTTATGTATTCTGTTTAGGCAAACTCGAACATACAGTGGCGTAGTAAGGCGGTATGGTACGAGAAATGAATTTTATTTTTATTTTTATTTTTTTTTATTTCTTTTTAACATTTGTTTTCTTCTAATTAACTTATTTCTTCGTTACCTAGTATATTAAAACATAGTTTTAAATAGAGGAAAAGAAATAAAGTATGCTTTTCACAGTGCTGAGAGTATCTAGGTACTTATATTTCTTTTCCCCTACTTAAAATCCTGTGTTAATATATGAAGTAACAAAGAAATAAGCCAATTAAAAGAACAAAAATTTAAAAGAAAAACAAAAAAATAATAAAATTCATCTCTGCGAGATTTGATCTCTAGTTTCTCGATTTCACTCTAGACTCTAGGTTCTAGAGTCTTGTACCATACCGCGTTGCTACGTCATTGTATGTTCGAATATGCCTAAAAAAAAAAAATACATAACGTACCCTTAACCCTTTGCGCTCGAAGCATAAATCCTTCCAATAAAGTTTCCAAAATCCAAAAGCACTATTTCAGAAGGAAAGTGCTACGAATTCTCAAGAATCTATTTAGTTTTATTTTTTTCGTTAATTTTCTATATTTCGATATCAACAAAGCTTAAATTTCACATTTTTAAATATCCTGTTAAATTACATATGGCACCGCAGAGGCGCCACTCGACCGCAAAGGGTTAAACGACAAAAAATGTACCTATATATAAAAAGTCAAATTACTCAGGAGATCCGGTAGTACAATATACATATATGAAAATGAAGATCGAAGAGTATCCCATGGTAAGGTCCCCTTGTAAGGTATTTCAGGACTCTTCTATAGAATCAATGTACATATCTCCATTTTTTTACTTAAAAGTTGGCAAACGATTGCGTAGCTATTTTCGTCCAATTTTAAGCTTCGTATTGGTACGACATGAGTGCACTTTTACAGTATCCTTATGCTATCAGATTATGTCAGACCTTCCATATTTCGAAATTTGCCACTAATATGAGACGATATAATGTTTTAATTTATGCAATAATTCGTATATAAGTATATAAAGCTATTGATACACATTACGTATGAAAACGCGTTACGGAGAAATGAAACTATTGAACCGAAACCGGTTAATTTTGTAGAGGTGCGCAAAGGTTAAGACAGGGTTAGAAGGGTGGTATAAGGCATTTCCGTATTATCAGTGCCAGCAGTGTTCGAACATGTACATACAGACACCTGGACAGCAAACGTTTCAACACACAGCGAAATCGTCCACAGCTCAACATGAATAAACCATGAGGATGGAAATTAAAGGCGATAAATGCGCCTCGAATGAGACAGCAACGAAGAAAGGGGACTTGGTCTTTATGGGATTTTAATTCAGGGTCTACGGGAAGGAAAATACGAAGAAACGTATCGTACGAAAAGGGGTTGCCAGGGAAAAGAGATCTTGAAATTAACGCGGATACGAATATAATTACACCTCTGAACGCCAGGAAAAGATGCTTGGAATCTGAGGATATGAATCGTTTGCTCCGTAGTATGATTCGCCCTGATTCAGATACTAATGAATTTTTAACAGATTCCTTTTTACCAAAGTGTCATATTAATGTTACGATTTAATTCTGGAAAATATTATCGCTGACGATATTTGAACTGTAAGTTTGAACTATAGTTTAACGATATGATTACACCGTAGAATATGCATAAATATACATGATTGAAGAGTTGAAAAATAGAAATATAATAATTTTAAGGAAATATTGAAATAAGTTGCATTATTTAAGAAAATTAATTCTAACAATGTAATAAACTTGATCACATAGTATATAGGGTGTCCCGTAACTGGTGGTATAACCCACAAAGGGATGATTCTATGTAGGAAAATAAGTCGAACATGTGAAATAGAATTTGTTTATACCTGGTCGTGTTTTCGAGAAAATTGAGTTTGAAAATTCATTAAAATAATTACCAAACATTCGTTTATAGCACGATAGATAACAATTTCATTAATTTTTTCACTTATTTAACTATTAGTGGATGTTAAAGATTAATAAATTTCAAGCGTTAACACTGCTAAAATTTATTGTCAATCAGTGTCCTTCGCTACACTGTCACATGTAAGTGTGAACAGTTATACATTAATATTTTACGAATGTCATAAAGGATATTGAACGATAACATATTTCAACAACAGTAATATTTACATTTATTAATTTACAACGTCCATTAATTGTTGAATTTTCAAACACAATTTTTCTGAAAGTGAAACCATATATGTATAAAAAAATTTTGTACTATACCTTCGACTTATTTTTTCATGTAGAATCATCCCCATGCCGGTTGTACCACCAGTTACGGGACACCATGTATAAAACAGAAAGCGAAACTATTGTGTTCCACAACGAGCAAAAGTATTAATAATAGTAAGTGCCGGCTGATTTAATATTAAAAGCAACGTTTGATTACATCGGAATTTAAGACAGGAGTTTTTATAAAACATCTGCTTATTTTCAATTACGTCTTTCTGTAATTATGCGAATGAAAATTCATGGTTCCTTTCTGCTCTTTGATTCATACTTACTTGTTGTTAGATGCACTGCGAACATTGCAATAATATAATTATATTTTATTCAACTGCCTTCAAAGGCAGTTGAATACATCTACTAACTACGACAATACGTTAATGAGTGTCGTAAACTTTATTTTAGATTTTCAACTTCATAACTAAACAAATAACTAGTTAATACACAACGATTGTTATGAGCCCGTCCGCAAATAAAATGGTCCTCCATTTGAGAGTTTATTGCATCCTTCTCGTTATTTTGAATTAATTATCATATGGACGTATACAACTTTGTTATGAAGTTGATGACTTCAGAAATATGTATTGCAGAAACTACCTTATTAACACTAAACGCACCAAGCAGGGTCAAAAGACCCCTTTCAAAACTTCAAATGTATGAAGGAGAAAGCTATGTGAAAAGTGTAATGATTTGATTATTTTATTTATAAAAATAAAAATATATGTTTGATTATTTTATTAGAAATCAGAAGTTATGTTGCGAATGATTTTCTTTAATAAATTAGGAATTTCGTTCCAAAAGTCAACGATTATTTCATAAGGGGTCAAATGACACCTTATGGTAAGAATAGGTATTGTATGTAAAGTGCCGGTACGTTTAATGTTAAAGTTAGTCTGTTCTTATATTTATCAATAAGTAGTAATGCTTATACATTAGTTATATTCGTTAACCCCTTGGCCTACACGGTATCTGCCGATTGCGCGAGCCATAGTAAACAGAAGATCGATCGGGCGCCGTGCCATTCAGCTGTTTGACCGTGTACCCGAACTGGCGCAAAATGTATACTTTTCATGACATGTAATACAATATTTCGGCGCAACAAAAGGAATTGTGAAATAATAAACATCGTTTGGGGGCAACTAGTAATTTTAAAACGTCTGGGGCATAAATTCCTTACCACGAGTCAGACTCGTAGTTTTCGCTTATGGCACAAATTCTTTACCACGAGTCGGACTCGTAGTTATAGGCCAAAGGGTTAAATATGCAGCTTCATCTGTCATTTTTAATGAAATGAAATAAATCTATCTATCACTTTTCTTATTTGTTAGTTACTACTTACAAAGCTACTATTGTTACTTAGCTACTACTGTTATTACTTTAGTAAGTGGTAAGTGGAATCGATCGCAAACAAAAGCATTCACCTTACTGTTACACATCGTATTTAAGTTTGATCAAACGAGACAAAGGAGGAAGAAGGTAGGAAGAGGTAAAAACAATCGGTTAACATTCTTTGTAAATTTCTAAAGAACTTACCAGTGGTGTACATAGCAACTCCTTTCAGCGTGACTGGTTCAAGGACAACAGGATCACTACGTCCTTTAGCGTTGACAGCATAAAGGTGAAGCCTGTAGTTACGACCGGGCTCTAATCCAGGAACTTCGAAAACCGGACCTGATGAACTGGTTCTCTCTGTACGGTTCAAGTAGATGATATTGACATGATTAACGTTCTCCTCGCTGTAGACCTCAAGCTCGTAATTAGTCAAGGGCAAACCGCCATCAAATCCCTCCGAGCATCTGACAATCAACCAGTCAGCGTCCCTCGAGTCAGTGGCTTTAAAGTCTTCGTGTCCTGTTTCGTACGAGCAAACGAGGGACTTTAAAGAAGAACATCGAATTAAAATGAAAGTTTATAAACTGCATTGTTAATTGATTTGACGAAATATACGAAATGTCGGAAATATTTTTTGTCCTATATTTCATACAAAGATCATTGATTTCTTTTCCGATTTAACACTTTTCTTCGAAAATTATTATTATATGGGGAGAACTTATATATTAATAATAAAAGAATTATCTAATTTGTTTAGCTACTTTAAGAGGTATAAATGAGTATCTCTAGCAGAAGTACAAAATCAAATTTCACTTCTAATTATCCACAGAATTAGAATGTTATTTGACTTTAATGGGAATGTAATCTTAGGTCAACACTTCTCTGGCAACACGAAGGCATAAAGAATACGTCCAAAGTTAACTTTCTTTTATAATATAATATTAAGTAATATTTTTTCTTCTAACAGATTAATATTGGACAGCGATAATTAAACTATGGTTAATATTTACGATGGAAACAGTTTAATTCAGCAAATAGATTAAACGCTTTCGTATCTTTAGTCATTTTCGTTTTTCACGATCGATGTTTTAAAAACATTTTACATTAGCTAGTATTTTGTATTTGTTATTTAAATTCTTATAATGGATTATTCTTTTATAGAAATAGAGAAAATTGATGCGATTTTATCCGTTGGTTAGTTAACAAATTTCCCGATCGTGTTTCTTCTCACACAATTGCAGACAGTTCGAAACACTCCGTTAGTAAACTGATAAAGCAAGACATCATTCTATTGAAAACAAGAAAATTAATCTTTACTCTTCCTTCATATTCCTGTTTACAAAAAGTGGATGTCAAATAACAATTATCTAAAGCATCTTCTTCTCCTGCTCCTCAAATTAGACAAATTAATCGGGTGATCGGTCTTAAATGCTTTACTGAGTATAAAAGTTAGGTAATGCAAATTTTATTTCTATTTAACAATTATATTTAGAAATACCGAAGGTCGTAGTTAATCGTCGAAAATGTCTGGCGTAAGTTTAGCAAGAAATTTATTAAGATAAAAGGTTTTCTGAGCACAAGCAAAAAAAAGTTGCCTAAGGCGACCCCAAAGAGCATCAAGCACCCTAAGCATCAGGATCTCCATCTCCGGTATCGGTCTCCTGTAACGAGAAACCCCAGACCCCTTCAATCGTTCCCTAAAGCCCGCCTAATTTCACGAAGTTTCCCGCACGACTGGTCATCTTGCCTTTCAGAGGATACAGCAGAAAACAAGCTGTTGAACACAATACACGAGGTTATCGATCGTAAGTTGTCATTCTGTACGATGGGTCAACGTAATGGCATAGTTGACGCCATTTATGCCAGAAGAAGTGTTCAAACAACGTGGATCGAGTGTTGCTTACCCATTCGATACGCATAGGGTCCAGTCGATTGAAGTGCCGTGCAATTTTGCAGGGGATAAGGTTTCCCAGCTACAATGATCTGGAAGATACATGGCGTTTTTTGCACTCCTATCCGGTTTTTGGCCCAACAGGCGACCGTGCCGTAGTCCATATCGTTTGCCGGCGTGTAATTCAACCTGGACCCGTGCCAGTGGCTAGTGATCAGACTCAGAGGTTTGACATGTGCAAACCTATTGGCCGGTACTTTCATCAACTCTCCGGAATTATTGAAAGTCCAGTGGAAAGTCGTAGGCGGCGGTTTCGATTGAACACCGCACACCAACGAGATCGTCTCGTGCTTCAAAGCGCCAACTACTTGAGTCGAAGAACCGTCCTTGCAGATCGGTGCGTCTGAAAATGCAACAAGTTCCAAATGTCGACCTAATGAAGGTCATCGTGTTTCTTTTACATTTTTTCAGATTTTTGCAAATGTACCAGCGGGATCAGAATGTGAAATTATAGAATGTACTGTTATTGTTTAGAATTTCGTTTACGAGTATACAAGGTGGTTCATAAAAAGTGTATACGATTAAAAACTTATAGTGTACATCGAGAGGACTAACAAGGAATTAACATTAATTTTTGCAATGAAAGATACAACAGTTAAAAAAGATACTAAAATACTTCCGAAAAAGAAAAATAAATAAATACTTCTTAGATTGCAAATTACACATTTGTAATTTCCCGTTAGCATCTAACCAATGACATGGTAATAACATTAACCGCACTGTGGATGAGTACTGAAGAGCTAAATAGGCTTGCAACTACCGAATGATCTTTGCTAATATTAACATTACCACGGTGTTATCATACACCTTGAACTAGTCTAGATATTTTTGAACCAATTGTATTGTCTACGCCTCGCAGTTAGTAATATAAACCCTCAAATAGTGTTAAAGACTCATTCTTTTTAATGACTCTTGTGGAAGTGAATTATGATATGTGTATTGTGTTGAATTTATGTCTGCTCAGTAGTATTTTTTTAATAATAGTCTTGTACAAATTGTTTTCATTACTTAAATTTTCCGTATCTTAAAAATCAGAGGATTTAGACAGAGTTATGTGTTGTAATAAGTGCACATTGATGTATATTTTGTAATATTGTTACAGACAATGTATAATTGTATAATTGCAGCTGTGATGTGGATTAAAAATGGAAATGTAGAATATTTCATACTCACACAATACTTCTAAAGTTACTGGCCTGCTAACGGATTTTCCCTCGATATTGGCTGCCATACAGGAATATTCACCTGCGGAATTTCTAGACACACTTTGCAAAACTAGAGATTGCCCGCTGGGAAGAAAAATTCCGGCAGTTGCATTTTGGTGCAACTCCTTGCCATCCTTGTACCATATCAGTTTGTACGCCCTTGGATTCGCTTGAATGTTACATTCGAAGTAGACGTCATCGCCTTCATTTATATCGTTTGCTCTTAAACTTGAACCTAGCTTGAGTGTCACTATGGGCGCGTCTGTGAATAAGTGTAATACACATGAATACAACTGTTACCGATATAATGATATATTTTTTGGGAATGTTTAGATTTAAAAATATCACACCTTCTTGAATTATAGTACATTCAATTTAACTGAGTAAAGTTCTCTGTGTTTGATAATAATTATAATTATGATCTGTAAGCCCATTCGATATTTAAAAATTAAGTATTTGTGAAATTAGGAAAAAAATCCATACGACAAAAGATGGTGACTTTTAGAAGTATAAATTTTCAGTTGGACGCAATCATTTTTACTTTGCAAATTAAATATTTTTCTTTGAAACCAACAGCACTAATCATTTCTGTTTACAATTTTATTAAAGCTGTTAAAAATTATGTGGTGATAAAACAAACATTGTTTGGCAAAATGATATATTTAATCGTGTCTCACAAGTTTCGGCACTTGTTCGAAAAGAAATTAAATACTCACTAATAATAATTTGAACGAAGTAGCTACCGATTTGATGTGAATTGAACAGTATTGTAAAAAGTTTCATTTTAAAAAGAAGTGAAAGCAATACCGACTTATGTTCCAACCTGACACCTCTTTGCATCAAACTTTGTGATTACATTGCAAGAATTTTTAATCGAAAGACGTGTATAGCAGGTTAACTCAGCTTTATTATAGATGCAATTTAATCGATTACCTAATTAGGATCACAATGAATCAAAATTTGTTCCACTCACAATATACTAGCAAACGCCATTTGTCTTCTAAAGCACTTTCAGGTACAACTGGATTCTCTGCTCGACAAGTCAAGTACTTTCCATCGTCCTCCATAGTTGGTACATAACTTAAAATACTTCTTGTAATGTTCGGACTATCTGCAAACTACGAAGAACTCAGCATCGAGTTTTGTATGCACATGTTATGCGTTCTAAAAAATTAAGCAGGATAACTGAAAGTGCAAAAATGTTATACTCACATTTTTGGCCATATGTTTCACCTGGTGGTTTCCTTTCCACCAGGTGATCACAGCTTTCGGCCTAGAACCCGAACTGACGCATTCAATTTCGTATGTTCTTAGCGCTAACAAATGTACTTGTTTGTTTGTGATATTCACTATTAATGGTTTTACTAGAAATCGGAAAAATAATTAAATTAATTCCAAAATGTTCAATGTATGAAAGAATATGTTTGATTCGCTTTGCATAATTGATTTGAACCGTACAATACCCGTTTACGAAGTTTCAAGTTTGATCAGTATCCAAATTTTCAGGTATCAGAAAGAAGTATCAACATTTATTTTCAGATTTTCTTTTAAAAAATCATTAATTTTGTTCAAACACGTTGATAAAATTCGATGAAAAATTGGAAGTAATGAAATATTTGTGCTAGTAACATTCTTAATTCTAAAAGTTAGATATTGCAAATACAAAAAAGTAAGAAATGCTTCAACGTGTCGCAACATGTAAAAGTTTCTGAATAGTTGATAATTCACTTAAACTCGCAAAATATACTTTTTAAATTCCCATTACAAATATAGGTAAAAATGTTTTATAATCGACTCTTATCCTGTTTTCTTCGCCATTCCGACTGGTTGCAATTTTTTCAAAATTACCAAGTCATATCAACTAATAAATTAAAATTCTTCTAGCTTCACACAAAAAGTCAAATTGTTTAGTTTTATTACAAAAAAAAGAAGAAAAAAAGAAGATATTTTGTTTCAAAGAGTATTCATTTAATTTCCGCCAGCACTGCCAGCACCGTATGTCTGCTTCAAATCTTATAAAACCTATTATTTTTCTTTTACATTCCGAATATTAACGTCTTATATAAATTGATCTCTATATCCAGAATTTTCATATTTTAAAAATCAAAATTAAGTATATTCTCAATCATGTGCTTTGCCACTGCTGTTTGTTATGATAGATTATTTTTCCAATTGTTTTAATGTTCATAGATCCATTTATATATGTATCTTTTTCAACAACAAAAAAATATAGGCTGTTACCTATATACAAAATGATTGGATGAAAATAAAAAGATAAAACAATAGAATCTCTTGTAACATATTATGTTTAACATCTGTGTACAAGAATAAGAATTTTGGGAGCTTTTCTTACTTACAATTAATATCTAAAATAATCTCAGACGTCAAAGGTGGCATGAGATGCGTGTTGTTCGCTTGGCAAATTAGGTTAGCCTGCAGAAAATCCCTCGTTACTTTTCTGATATCGAGACGATTTATCGTGATGTCCCCGTGTTCTAGCGTATACGTATCATCCAATATTTCCTTTTGAAAGTTCCATGTGACCTTCGGCGGTGGAGAACCCCCAATTACTTCGCACAGTAAGGACAAGTCGCTACCCTCATTGAAAGGCTGCAGCATATTGGCCAAATTTCTGCCAGCTCCGGCAAAAATCACCGGTTTGTTTGGTGGTACTGTCACAAGGGTGGATTTATGTAAGTTGTACAATGTAAGTATTTTAAAAACCTTCTAACATTAAATCTTTTGTTACGAAAGATACCAGAGTATCTTTGATTTTTTTTTTTTTTTTTTGGTAAATAATGTAATAATTATTCGTTGTCAAGGAGAAGATGGAAACTGAAATAAACTAACTAAAAAGTCTATCGATAATATACCGTAAACTATTTATAGACACATATGTAGTAAGTAAATTTCCTGTGTGCATATAAAGATTAGTAGATTGGATTAAAGGTCACTTTATTGTAAATACTTCATTTAACTGATAGTTTCTTTATTCGCTCTGACATTCCAGGTTTTGATCGTGTTTTGGGATCCTACATTCCGTAGATACTATAGGCCCATCTATTCTTTCAAAATTGATCTGAAATAGGTACCTAACTCAATCGTCATTTTACATGCTTCGTAGCGATGTGCCTATATCTAATTGAATCAGCGAGAAAAAACAGTGGAAACTCTAAACTGAGCAATTTTTAAACAATCTCACAATTAAATGTATCAGATTAACAGAATTATTTATTGAATATCGATAAATATCAATTCCCAACCAAAATAAGTAACATTTAAATTAATAACACCTTACCATATCTGAGACAATCTTGTTATCCCTATACGATCGAATTGAAATAATTTTGATGCAAAATGCAAAGAAGTCATGAATTTAATCACCAACTTAATAGAACTATACATTGAAACCAAGAACAATGCAACAGAAGAACATACGCGTATTTTGTGTCGTAATTTGTAAAATCTGTTGGTAATATATTCATTCTACAGAATTAGAATTTATTATTCATTCTCAAAATAATTTACAAATTCATTCTTTCTTAAATATTTCTTCTCAAATATTTAATTAAGATTGTTCCATTTACATTTATTAGTACCCACTCTTATGAAATATTTTGCGTAACTATGTCAAGACAATTTAATACTTCCATAAATTCTTAATGTCTATTTTTAGATGAGATCAAATTCAACTTCGTTAGGAGTAGACGCAGTGTATGCTATATCTCGCTTCAGCAAAATGAATGTAATTAAACACCACGAATGATACTACCGCTACGAAACAGTCCTAAATCACAATAAATAACTTTTACTTGAACACACACTAGGTATTCGTATAGTTACTAGAAGTGACATTTCGCGATACAAACTTATACCATATTTAAATAACACGAAATAATAGATAACTGTTTAATTTTAAACTGCTAGGAGTATGTATTATACATACATGCTTGCAACGCTTACATATAAACAGTAATATGAAGTATTTTATTAGCCTCCAGAGAGATGAAATTATTAACGGTTTCAAAATCATTTTAGAATCGATTCTGGAATCGAATTATAGTAATTGAAAGCATGAAATACTACGGTTGTACATTATTTCATGTGTTACTTTTATAAAATTATTATGAAAAAAAAAAACAAGCCCTGAAATATTTTTGGTACTATTATTTGTATTATTTTGCGACACGAGAAATATTTATTAACAATTTAAAAGGCCGAATTAAAAAGAACGATTCAGGTATACAGGGTGTCCCGTAACTAGTATAGGAGTCGGAAATGGGGGGTAGCTGAAACGATTCTGAACAACAATTTCCTTTTCAAAAATGTCGGATGGGGCTTCATTTTTTAATTATTAGCGAAAAACACTGACCAATCAGAACGCGCGTAGAGCGCATGCTCAGCCGTGATTTGTTCTAGTCCGACGTCCCGGGTCGAGGTTACCCTATCACGACTGAGCGCGCATTCTACTCGCGTTCTGATTCGTCAGTATTTTTCGTTAATAATTCAGAAACGAAGCCCCATCCGACATTTTTGCAAAGGAAATTGTTGTTCAGAATCGTTTCAGCTACCTCCCATTTCCGGCTCCTACACTAGTTTTGGGACACCCTGTATGTCTACTTCCTGTGTTACGATATTGGTTTATTTAATGAATATTGATTAACTAGCTTTAACGTCGTACATATACATAACATAAAAGTAGTACAGAATTAATAAAATTATTATGTAATTTAATGGCATAAATACTTAAATTAAAAAACAACTATGTATAAAAGACTACCACAATGAATTGAAAAAAATGGGACATTGTATGAAAACACTTTGAACAGTAATATAATATAATATTATTCAGGTGCATTCATGTAACATTATGTTCCTATCAGTTGAGGAGGCGAAGAAAGGTTACACTAACTCCTTCACGTTTATGCTGAATTTATTTTTAACAAACTGACTAATAACAAGTCGGTCGATCACAAAAGAGGTGTATGCGCAACGGTTGCCTGCAAGACTGTGTATCGCGAATCTCTGGTTTCTGCTTTTAAAAGGATCTTCCGAAAAAGAAGAAATTAGAAAGAGAAAAAGAAGTGAAGAGGAGTAGAAAGTCGGAAAATTGAGAGATAGAAGAGAAAGTGATCGAGAGTTCAAGGGCTCGCACGGGTCTGGTCGCCAAATGTGCAAATTGACGTTGACCAGGCCCGAACGAGCCTTGAGAAAAACATAGAAATGAAAATGAACAGGAAACAAGCTTTTAAAAAAGAGAAAGATGGAAGAGAGAGAATTTTGTAGATTTCGACAAGGACGTGGTGGCAGTGACGTAACTGTCACACAGTAATAATACGAATAAATTGCTGTGTAATGGTTGTGTTTGGCACAAAAAGCGAACCAATATTTGAAATGTTACACTATTAATGAAAACTTATCCAACAATGTAAGTTATACAAGAACTTCTTTTGCACAAATTGTTCAAATATGTAACGATTGTATTTTGCTCATACATTCCTATACAAAAATATTTGTTTAAACAGGAATAACATGGTCCTGATAAACCCACTTGTTTCTTGAATGACAAAATTAAAACTTGACAGATCAAACGTTTTAAATAAATTTTACTTCGTTGGCGAACATTTTATGCATTCCTCTGTAGATTCAATTGTGATTATTCATACTTATTTCCAAATTTCAATTTGAGGCTAGTAACATTGATTAGGATGTGACAGTATCAAAAATTATTCTTCGGTATGCATGTTCGAGCAGTGAAGAAATGTACCCTATTTTTATTTTAATTGTTATGTTTAGAATGACAAGCAAATCGATGGAGCGGTTAATTTCTTACTCGGAAAAGCTAAGCAGACTCTTGCAGTTTAAAATCCCCATTCTATACGTGTATTTAACTATCAAAATCTCTTTTTTATAGTTAGATGTTATCAGCATTACATTTACGTGAAAAACCAATTTTAACCCTTTCGCATACACGTACGGTCGTACATTCCTCCGTTTATTATATGAAATATTTTTGAGTAAAAGTGCTTCTACCTGAATCGGTTAATCAAAATGTGGAACTGATCAATTTCTGCACCGAATCTTTCAACTAAAAATCGTTTTCTAATTTTCATTTTTCTTGATGATAATTTTGCACAACATATGATTATATTAAGTAAACTGCAAACTGTATTGTCTACTGATTTCAGTCAGTATAAAATTGATATAAGAATCAATCCTGAAACCTTCCTGTAGCTGATATACATAGAATCGAAAAGATAACGGTTTTGGAACAGTAATCGAATTAAATCTGTAAAAAGTTATCCGTTCTTTGCTGGTTATTTTAATTATTTCTAATCCCTTCCAAAAGTACACGGTTTCGTTACATTTTTTAGATGTATTATACAAAGTGGTTTTCTCCAAAATTGGAGATAACGCATATGGCCACTTTATAAGGTATCCAAAAAGGCCTCAAAGTCAATTCTGATTCTCCTTTTTTAATTTTCAAGAAAAATAAAAATGTAATATTTAAAAAATCAATGGCTCGCGAAACGCGATGGTGAGTCTTATAATTTTGTCGCGATAGCACATTATTTAATAACATTTTTCGTTTAAAAAACAATCTAGGACTTTTTAATCGTAGCGGTAGCTATCGGGGCTTTATATTTTAGAAATTTTTAATTTTCGCATGTATAAAAAAGAATTTTTATATATGTTTATAAAGTCATTGATTTATTTGTTTATTTTTAATATAAGTCAAATTATACTGCCAGCAAATGACAACATCATCATTCTTTTTTATTAAATCAGAAATTAAATTTGTTATATAGTTTTATACTTAACACAAATGTCTTGTACATTATACTGTACACAGAGTCTAGGATTATAACTTTACACTGTTCAAATATCATCAATAAAAAAAAAAGAAAGAAAAACCAATTAATCCTGATCGACCATTAAAGAAGACACTCACCTATCAGTGTTAAGTTAACCTTGTAATTTCTCGTTGGACTATTTTTGTAATCCATTCTGCATCTATACACCCCCGCATCGGTTATTTTCACAGGATTGATTTCCAATTTCACAGATTCCACGTCCGATCTCATGGTCGCTCTTTCACCGAACACGTTTGGATCTGACCAAAACCTCGCTTGAGCTATCGATCTGCCGCGAGCATCCAAGTTGTATATCGGTTCGCCATCCCTCTCGTCTTTATACCAAAAAACCATGCTCACCACCTCGCTTCTTCTCAATGGATCAATGTTGCAAGGTATTAAAGCTTTAAAGCCAACCACAGCCGACACATTTGACATCGGAACTGAAAAACACCACAAAACAATTATTGTAGAACATTTGATCATCTTCGTAAAAGTATGTGTTTCGAAGATTTCGAGATCTAATATGCGTACACTGCTGTTCATATTTTAACATTAGGATACTTGTCGAATTTGAATAATTTATACACAGATTGTTCTATTATACACTCCTCAAAAGAATTAAGGGATCACTTCTGAAAACCCGACAACGTAGTCCAAGTTCAAGCGACCATAACTTCGGCAGATGTGGTCGTATCGATATCAGTAAACAACCGATTTAAAGCTTGGAATCTTTGCTTTCGTGTACTTCCCGAAGAATTTCGCTACCTTTCTATTCGGCAAAGTTATGGCGATGCAAAGTCCAATGTAAAAATTAAAGAAAAATTTGTTGAACTTCGTAATGTTATACGAGGCGAAAACAATTTTTTTGGTGAACTGCATTTACACCAGTCGAAAGCCACGATTTTTCTGTGTAAAAGCAGTGTTTCTTAATTTCTGAATGATTATTTTTTTGATCGAGTTATTTGACGTTGTAGCAAAAATGGTCATTTTGACTTTAACTGTTTCTAGAGAGCGATAGAATCATTGCAGAACATTCAGGAATAGAGTAATAGAAAGATCAGTCTTTTTTCTGGGAGATACGTGTATCGCCTTTATAATTTCATCAACATTTAGACGTACCAAGTCCTTTGCGAATTATGTTTTAAAATTGCAAACATTCCATTTTTTCTTCCACGCGCCAGATCTCAGCAACAAATAACTGTAATACGATGAACTATACATTCTTTCAAAGCGTAAGAACTGTTGATTCGATCGAGCTTCGAACGAATAAGCTGCGATAATTATTATAGAGATAATTAAATAATCTGAATCAATAAATTGATCGCGTATAATTATAAACTCATTTTAATTGAAACACATTTTTCGATGACTGAACGATAGCTCAGTCAATTTTTTATATTCATTTTCCAAAATTTGATGATAAGATCATCTGTCACATATCTTGCCCCTTCTTTTATCTTGTAACGTTTAAAAGTTTTATTCACTAATAAAATAATAAATTATTACATAAAATATCTCCTTCTTTTTAACGACGTACCTAATTCCGTTAATTTTTTGAAATCTATGAATTGGTTTTTATTTAATTATAACCAATGCGATACAATTTCATAGAACTCCATGTACTTTCAAATCAGACCATTGTGGAAACCTAAATCACGCAGAGAATACAGCTGGGATATAATTTGCCAGCGATATTTCCTCATGTATAATCTGGAAATTTTGTACATGTAATCCATGATATATATTCCCTGTTTGATCAAAAATAACCAAATCAATTCACTGTTCGATGCACAGAAGAAATCTCTTGAGGAGGAATAGAAATATTTGATCATTTCACCTGACTCTTTTATTGTACATGGACCTACTAATAGATATGACCACTTCGATTAACCCTTTGACTACTGTTGGCGCCTATTAACGTCTGAAACATGTTGGCTTCCTGGTACTGTAGGAGCCAATGGGCGCTTGACTTATTTTGCTCCACTGGTACTGTTGGCGCCAATAGACGTCCGGATCTTTCACCTGTTTCGTGAATAATTGCCGATTTAAAATTTTATAATTGCTCTTATGGTAATGTAAGCCTATAGAATTTAATATTTTGAATATTTTATTATACTTCGTCAGAAATGTACGCCTAACGAAAAACATTGCTGTTCTCGGTGTACGTCGCGACTGAATTCATACCGTACAGTACGGCCGGTGCGTGCCAAAGTCTGCCGTAGTCAAGGAGCTAATAACGAGAATACATAGGTCATATCTTTAGAGTTGTCAATGAAGAGTAATCCCTACAGTAATTCACCCTACCGGACCCACGTTTCTTCTAAGCTATTTTTTATGTGGTTCAAAATGTATGTAGGCACGTTCTTAATTCTTGAACCAGACGTACTTAACTCAATATTCTTCGTACAGTAGTTTCATTATCCAAAAAATCGCTTGCTACGGCTAGCTCGCGTCTGCGAAAACGCTCCAACAGAGGAACAGTGACTACGTGCTGTCGTTAGTGTTCTATGACTTCTATTACAGTGGAGAAAATAATAATTTATTCGTATTGTTGCTAGTTTCTTTTAATTCTCAATAAATTCCATTGCACTTTCATATATCGTGTCTAGAATTCGTACATACGCGATGTGATATTGTAAGAATGGATAGACTGCTTTACTGCTCACTGGCTTGTTGCGTTTACAATTACTGCCTGAGATATTGCCCAAGCCTTTGCCCACGGACAATAGTACAGTGTTAAACGTATCAGTCTCAATAGAAAAAGTGGAACTGTGAGAAAAGGAGGATCTGTATTATACTCAAAAGTTTCTAGGCGTTATGCGTCGGTGTAATATAATTAACCGAGCTCATCCATTTTATCTCGTTATTAAATCCACTAACTGCCTTTGAAATGTATACTAAATTTAACATTTGTCTCATATGGACATAATACACAATAATTCCTGAGAATTGGGATAGATGGTGGATCCTTCGTTACTTTTAACTGAAAATATTTTACGATATTTTAACAAAAGAATACCCAAGTAATAGGACGGCGCAAGATCAAAAAGGAGTCCCAATTATTAGTAAATATAACCATCGTATTACAACTAATAAAACTCTCATTCTTTACGCTAGCGAATTTTTCATGTTTTCACAGTACATATATGAATGCTGCATTTGTTACTTACGAAGCTAAGAAATAAGATACATGTACGTGTGAATTCTATATTTCAGGCATGGGCACGAAAACCGCTCAGAGGGCGGCTCTGATGTCGGACCTGTTTGGGAGCTGCTTGTCTGTTCTACTTACAGCTCTCTTGAGGTGGTGGGGATGCATTGTAGGGGCGACCGCGCTACAGCGGACAAGGCAAAGCCTTGTCTGACCTCGGGAGACTGGGGACTGGGGAGTGGGGATAGCCTCTCCGCCGCTCGGTTCGGTTCGCGCTCGCCTTCGAACTCGCCACCAAGCTCCGGAGCGCCGGAGAGCGCTCCCGCTCCGCTTACTACTTGCTGCCCATACCTGCTATATCTGAACGAGGGACACTCCTAACGGCGTTTTACCAAGTGGGTTCTGTAATGCTACTCACACATTTTTTATATAAAATATTCTGTTCTTTCCTATATAAGTTTGTAAAGAAATAAAAATGTTATGAGTAAAAATCATATTTCCGTCCTCAATGGGCTGAGTAGCGCAAATGAGACGTTTATCATTTTTTACACCTTGCTACCTGCTTAAGCATGTCAAATAATATCTTATATCACCCTTGTTTCTTTGAGTTACAAT
Source organism: Stelis phaeoptera (assembly GCA_943735885.1). Classification (NCBI taxonomy): domain Eukaryota; kingdom Metazoa; phylum Arthropoda; class Insecta; order Hymenoptera; family Megachilidae; genus Stelis; species Stelis phaeoptera. The sequence continues at coordinate 1,369,118 of OX030939.1, read as the reverse complement.
ATACAGAGTGTTTCGTAAATGGTGGGCAAAACTACAGAAATACAGTATTGGCTCGAAATAAGCAACACGCTCGGGTCTGGCCAGTTGCTTATTACGAGCCAGGTATGCTATTCAGCTGACTTTGTTCTCGAGCGAGTCGAGGGGGAACGTGTAGAAAAAACAGGGGGGTTCGGTGTAGGGCCAAGCTCGCCGCTTTTACGGATCTCTCGCTCTGTGGGCGACATCAAACGAAAAGGTGGGGATAAAGATTTTCTTATTTCGAGCCAGAAAACTGTTGCTTATTTCGAGCCAACACTGTAGATTCCTAATGCTTGGAGAATAAAAAAAAATTATATTAACATAGGTCCGGAATTGATTGGTTTCTGAGTTATCCAAGTTTTTGTGCCACAATACTCGTCACATCGTCATAGAGGAAATAGACAATATGTCCACCACCTTTCTCAATACAAGTCTCAGCTCGTCGTCTTATTGAGCTCCGAACACGCTTCCAAATTCCTGGCATGGCGCGTATCGTCTGAAAAGCTGCCACAATTCGGTCGCGGAGAATTTCTACATCACCTATTGGAGACGAATACACTAAAGACTTAACATAACCCCACAGGAAGCAGTGATGAGAACTGTAGCAGAAAAACTTGAATAACTCAGAAACCAATCATTTCCGGAACTATGCTTATATAACTTTTTTCTTCTTCTCTAAGCATTAGGAATCCATTCCAAAAGTTTTGCTTAACATTTACGAAACACCCTGTATGAGTTATTGCTCTAGTGCTTGTTTCTAATATTTAACACCGTCGCTACATCTAATATCTATTTTGCAGTGAACATAAAAATAAACGAGTACAGTCCTAATCATATATCAATCACTTACCATCTTAGCTACACTTAAAACGTTTAAATTAATTATCCTTCTTACTTGATGAACTATAGTAACTGCGTGGTAACGAAGATCTTAATTTAATTCTAATTAGAAAAATAGCCAGCAATTTAAACTTGCATCACTGCCTGTATTCGACTGCGGAACACAAACCACCAGCGGTTTGTGGACCATAGATTTTCTTCCTAATTCTACTTTCAAACAAGCGAAGGCCGGTGAATCTCAGATCCGAGGTATCGTACATTTTCTTGCCACAACCGCAAATTTCCAGTTCTAGTCGGTAGCTGACCAAAAGCCGAGTTACTGCAAATTGACCAAAGCTCAGTCTGGCCAGGTTGAGTTGTATTAAGAACAGTCCTATGTCGGAAACAAAAGTTTGTATGAGCACAGGTATGATCAACGACCGCATAGCTGAATGTACACCAGCGTCAGGGCGAGGGCCAATTAATTGATCTACTTACCGATTTATACCCTTGCTCTCGGTATTGCGACTTTCTTGGCTTTCATACCCCCCCCCCTCATCAATCGTGCTGCCATCTAACCACCTCTGAAGTAGCGCAACGTTAACCTCGTTACCTTTTTCACATCGACCTTAGGATACAACAAGACCTCGAGAAATTGCTCTTCGTTGCTTGCCCCGAAGATTAATCACGCGCGACCTATCGATTCGCTGCATGAGTGTCCAGCGTTTTTCCGTTGGCATTCCTCTCACGAACTGAACGGGGTTGGAAACGGGAACGAGTCAAAAGCCAGAGTAAGAGCAAATGAGGTAGAACGTGGTTTGCGGGGCTTCAATGGGAATTATTGGATTTTGATACACGCACTTTGGGCGAGTGTGCCATGTAATAGCAAACAATTGTTACCATGAAATTTATAGTCTTTAGAACTCGGAGAATTGGCGTCAATGGTAAAGTTAAGTGATAAATTTAAAGACGTTACCCTTTCGTGCATTTCATGAAATGCAGACAATGAAATCAAATCATGCCGCACTTTCTACGTCTGTATAACCTATGAATACCGTTTAGAAAGGTAACTTATACCGTCATATTTCTTAAATTTATACTATAAAAGAATATTGGTCTCTGTCAGTATAGCTACTATACAATTTTCATATGAACAATTTAAGAAATTGTTAATACTTAAAGAAACAACTGAAACGAAGCAACTTAATCCAAATACCCTGTATACTACAGTTCCGTTGCTCATCTCTTTCCAACGACACAAACGTTGTAAAATTTTTACTGTACTGCTCCAGTTTTCAATATACTGTGACGAAGCAAATTTCGCCCCGCCTCGAAAGGGTTGTACGCGGCCCCCGCATCCTCCACTCCGGCGAGTCCTCGCCCCCAGACCGCGATGTTCAAGGTTTGTAGAGAGGAGGGGAGGATGAATGCGTGAGTGTATGAGTGCGTGTGCTTCTTTTTCTTTGAATACCGGCCGAGCACATCGCGCTCCGTCGAAGCGGAGCCTCGCCGCCACCGGTCGTGGGGACCTCCACCCAGGAAAGAGAGGTGCCGGATGGGCCCACCACCGCTGTTGGCCACCCGGCTGACCGGCCACAGCCTCTCCGCCCCAGCAGCCACCCTGGGAGCGACCAGCAGCCGGACTCCGAGGATGTCGGTCCCGGTAGCAGCCAGGCCACCGTCACCTCACCCTGGACAACCACCAGCCCAACAGCAGAGGGCTACCAGGTCCCGGCCAATGAGACCTGGAATCCAGTGGCCCATCTAGGTATTCGAACTCCCTGGAGGGGGAGGGAGGGGGAAACACACGTGGGTCACTGTTTCTTTCACCTCCCCTGAATTCCGCTCCCTTACTGAATAGCCGGAAGGGCGAGGTTCCCGGACGAGTGCGAAAGCACTGGATTTGTGCACGATAGTGCGCGGAAAGCAGCTTTCCCTGGTTGCACTCTGGCGCAGGTTGCTCTTTGGCTTCCCCCATACTCCGTACGTCACAGTACTTGATCGTGCAAACGTTGATGATATAGGATTTAAAAAGAAGACGAACAAACTTTTAATCGAATACTCGGATAATTGATTTTTTGATAAACTGAAATATTTTTCGGCTTCGACCTATTAAGTATAAACCAGTTATTTCAGAACTATTGTTCTATAGTATGATAGCAAAGAAATAAATAATAAAGACGTAAATTCATGATCTTGTGTATTTCAGAACGAAAGAAACTATGTATTAATAGATAAAGTTACTGAATTAAATTTAAAAAGTTGTGCAATTAAAATAGCAATGACCAATTAAAATTTATATTAATGTATTCATGTATTTATGTTAAGCGAAATTTATATTAATAGACTGCGTATTTCTTAACTAGTAGTATAACCGAAAAACGGTGCTTCTGAATAAAATTGTATTATATACAGCTTCATTTTCAGAACAATTGGCTTTGATAATTCTTCAACAACGTTTATACAAAAAAATCTGAATTAGTTTCGGGATTTAATGTAGAATATTATAGAAGAATATTTTCTTTAATTTTTATTTTGTAAGTGACATTAAGACAAACTTAACGATACAGAATAGAGGTACCTTTGTTTAATAATTTATCCAAGAAATATTTTTTAATTAAAATCAGATAGTAATGTTATTTAGGAATAGTTTACCACTAAATATTAATAAGGCCCCGATTCAGAATATACATACAGAGAAAAGTTATCTTAATGTCACTTACAGAGCTTCAGCATTTCACTTACAGAGTAATTTTTCAATATTTTGGTTTGTAATGTGTTTGGAATTAATTTTTGTGGGTTGCATATTTTTCTACATTATTATTGGAAGTGTATTAAAAACCGTGGCAAATGTTACACTGAACACACTTTGTACGAACCGCTTAACTCTTTGGGGCACAGAATTTCAGAAGATAAAATAGACCCGTTGCACAGAAATTATTTTGTTATTTTTCAAATTTTATTTTACTTTGTTTAATTTTATTTTTTTTTGCACCTATTGCAATATTTCGAGGTGGGTATAAAAATGTCCCACCATGTATTACCGTGCATCAAAAAGGTGGGACATTTCTAATCCCCCCGTGCTCCAAAGAGTTAATGCAAACGTGGTATCACCTGGCTTTTTACCTATTTGGCTTATCACGATATTTAATATAATACTATGTACTAAAAGTTATGATACTAATATAATACTATATTTGACACTACATTTAAGGTATAATTTTGCAGTGGCTTACATATAAAAGATGTAACATTCTTTAATACTATTGTATTTCATACAATTTGTACTTCATCCCTAATGAGGGATAGTTAATGAACCAGTATGCAACATTTTCACTTACACAACTTTCGTATTAAATGGCTCGTACAGTAGGATCGGAATACAAATAAAATGAAATTTGTGATTTTATTCTTGCAATAAATATTGTTACTTGCATTAATTTTCACGGAAGAATATAATTTATAATCAATTTTCATGTAAGCATAGAAAATGCGACGTATTGTTTGGTTAAAATCCCAACTTCTAACGCCTCAGTAAATACCACCTTATTTCATGTTTTATTCCCCTGAAAGGAATTCCCTCGAGCACAAGCTGAATGATAAGAATTTCACGAAAATTCACCGACCACGGGAATACGTCGTATTGTAGGACGTGCTTCAGAGCTCATCAAATTTACGGGCGATAGAACGTTTTAGCGGCATCTATCATGCAAACGCGCTGATGCAAATCTAAACGGAAGGCATCTCTCGTAATCAAAAATCCTTTTTTATAAAACTGCATTTAACGTCAAACTTTCCTTTAAGAAGATTATTAATTTGACACTTGTTAAAAGATTCGATTTCCAGTAGTAAACTGAAGATTTTAAAATACTAGATATTTTTTCATTACTATTCGCCCGTACCTAACCCATTTTTAGCAATGATCAGTTTCATAATTTTTGTAAGATTTTTTACAACTTCCAATACTGATTTTAACGCTTATTTAACAACTTTCAAAGAGGCCAGACAATTGAAACCGTTTTTAAATCAACATTATTTTAGGATCTGAAAAATATAGTGAACTGCGGTATAACTGTTATAAAAAGTGATGATATGGCAAAAGGTGAACAGCTAACTATGTATTAGACACGGTATGCATATCAGCGTACTAAAACGCGAAGAATAATCCGGGAAAAATATTTGCGTAGAAGGATTTTATTTATGTAAGATTTCTCGACTCTGCCCACTTTTCAAGCAGGAATGTCGAGAGAGATCCATTACGTAACAACTGAAGTAAACTGTCGTTCACTTTATTTGAAATATGTCAGAGAATAATATAATAGCAGCGTTTGTACTTCAAGTTCCTTCATAAAAAACTGTTGCTTCCGGAGCCCATCAAAATGTAATTTTTTTAACTTTATAATTTTAAAGGGCACATGTTTACTAAATACATGTATAAAATTTTGAAAAATTTGATAAGATAATTTCGGAAAAATCATACACGTACGTTTAGAAAAGTTAGTTTAAAAAAAAAAAGTTTTTCTTGGTGTTGTCAGAGTTTCTGAGTTGTATTTCGTTAAAGATGTATTAGACTTATTTTAAAACGTACCCAAATTCATGACGGGAAATTTTTGTCATAGCTTCATAAATCATCATAAAAATTATAAATAGATTCACTAAACTGTAAATGAGTTATAATGATTTTTATTTCCACTAAGTTTACACGATTTCTTACAGGAAACGTGCTGTTATTGTGTACAATAATTAAAGAAGCATTGAAAAATCGCAAAAACTGTCTTCAAATTTTTTTACATATGGTGTGTGGCTAATATAAAGTATTTGCAAACCTTCGCTAATTTCTACTGAACCTTTCCTACGAAATTAATTATAATTCATGAAAATTTTACGTTTCACACAAACGCGAAAACGTAGCAACAGTGGAATGGTAAAAACAGGTGGTGGCGGCATCTGTTTATCTTCGTTGCACCGATTCCCAAATGGATAATGAAAAGCGTAAATGACAAAAACGTCTTTTACTGTTCTTACATTGATGACAGAAATTTGATAGAGAAATACATTTTCAAAGATTCAAAGTATACTCGAAAGTGCAGGTAACTGAAAATGGCAAAGCTCGTCATTTTTTTAGACGAAAGGCTTTTTAATTCTTTCGTGACTAATGTACATGTTCCACTTATTTCTTTTTTGTCCTTGCAATTAACAAAAAGTACGATACTTGTAACAGAATGATAAAAATCCAATTTTTATGTGTGCTGATGTGTAATAATACCTTAAAATACTGCCTAATGAACCATTTTGTAATTTCCTTCGTTAAATCATAGTAATAATGTTTCCTGTTTGACGCTATAAATACGTTTTTTTTTCCATTTGTAATGCTTTTCTTTACAAGGTCGCAATTTCGCCGATACCTCTAAGATGTTCTTTAAAGCTAGCTTCTGCTGGTACCTTTGCATGTCTGTCAGATCAGTTTACTGCATAATTATTTTTGAGCAACCTTGCTAAATAGATAGGTGATTGTGTAAACGTCGATTTTACATAATGCACTAAACTACATAATATTTTTAAGAGTGTTATTTTTTTAAGTGTAATATTTACACTAATCTAGTTTGTTCGTGTTTGTTTAAAGTTCTAATGAAGGTAGATGGTTTATGTTCGTAAGTTTATTCTTATTTGACTAATACTTTGGTACATGCTTCCAATTTTATTGTTAGATATACATTTAAGTGAGGCTTTAATGTACTTGAAAACACTTCTACGAAACTAGTAGTTATTTTATATTTCAGAGAATCAAATTTATTGAATTCATATTAATATGTAAGTCAAATATGTAGGAAAGTCCCTACTTGCAATAAAAGCGAAAGATATTCAGGGTGCAAAAACTTGATCACTCGTAGATCAACTACAAATACTTAAAGGAAATTAATAATTGATAACTTGCCATTACATTATCGGTATAGCAGATGGACGTGTAAACAATGCATGGTCGAACGTTTACGAATTTGACATGCGTATTTGGGTGAGTATCAACGTTTGCTTAGGGGGGTTGTATAGATCTGATCTCAGGGTAGGACATGTATCCTGTACACGCCGATCCCGCAGTAATTATTCAAAGCAAACGTGAGTTCATGTCGCGGATCGGTAATGCATCCTATTACCAGTTTCCTTGTATGTACAAGATCACATAAACTCGCACATAGATTTCAACGGATACGAGGTAGTAGGTATGCTTCGCCGACACTTTGATAGCTGCGATCTTATTGGATGCAAATGCGAATCGATCTAATAGGTTAGTTATTGGCTTCTGTTCAAATTTGTAAGTTATTTAAAGCAATACTGAATTATTATTGCAGTAAATAATTAATGGGATATTTAACTCGATAGTCAGCATAGGACTTTTAGTACACCTCCGGTAACCTGAGAGAAATGTGTTACAAATTAAAGTTAAATGGCGTTTGATCATAAACAAATTGGGAAATAAAAAATTGCAAAAATTTCCGTTTCCAACACACATCACATAAATTCAACGTACCATTGTTGAACGAACGCGACGGATAATAAAAAAGTCAAAGTAACAGTCGATGTACCAATGGTATGCATTGCTTTACCCTTTGGCCTGCGTACAATGTATATTTACTTTCTGGACGCGCCTGGTATATGTTTGAGATCCGAGATACCATATGGATAAAAATCTTGGATTTGATTTCTAAAAAATAAATAGCTCTTCGCCAAAAGAAAATATCCGGAGAACGATAGAAGCGAATGCAGGTAGCAGTCGTAGAAAGAACTTGAAACACAAGTACGAGATATACTTGATTTCTGTAACGGGCTCGAGAGTATTTACCGTTATCGAGGAATTACTGCACCAGGCGCTAGAATATTTACTTTCATTGAAGAATCTACGCAACAAGCGCAAATGTGTTAATTCACAATGTGAGAATTGCAGTATTTGCTCGCGATCCGTCGTGGTGGACAACTGTATAGGGCATCGATTACAATTATTAGTAATATTATAATATATCTGCAGCTAATATCGACCAAGACGCACGTTGAGTGGTAGCAATGTGCAATAACAATGAATCGACAGTGACTGGATTAACTTAGTCAACTTCAAGGATAAGTTGCTAAATTCGTAAATTTTTCCTATTTTATTTTCGTATCAGATGATTGCTGCTGCCAGTGTTGTTAATGTTGTCTGGAGATGGCTCGTAATCGGAAAAGCACAACGTTCAGGGCATCTGGAGAACATATCGCTTGTCATCGCTTTCGGAGATGCGTCCCAAAGGGCCGTTTCCCCGACGGATACATCATTATTCAACGACGATTTTGTGCACAGTAATGCTGCATTCCAATCCTCGAGTTGGTACAAAAAATATACGTCGAGAATCGTCACTTCAGAGAGAGTGTCACTTACAATAATTTATATTGCTTAAATTATACGTGTGTTTCCATTTATAAGCCCACCATATAAATTTAATATAAGCTTTTAGACAATGTTTCTAATATATGTAAACAACAAAAGGTTAAAAAGTATCACGGTCCTGCAATAAATTATTTCTGAAAACGTAACAAGAATAAATTGCAACTGAAATGAATGCCTTGTTGCACCCCGATAAAACATTTATTGTTAGCCAGAAACATTACATTCGAAGCTAGGGTACGAATTCACTGCACTATTTGCACGGTGGAAAACTAACCAAGACAAAAACAGTTGGATGCATCAGCTCGATAACGAGCAGTTATCGCGGTGCCATGTACTCGTGAGAATTATTCTCCTAAACACGTTCGTGGTTAAAGCGAAACTATCGCGGAACTGAGAACGACGCGTTCATTCTGGCGATTGTTATCGTTTGCCAGTCTAAACCTGCGACGACATGACGCCGCTTTCGTCGAGACTTTGTTGTGCAAACAGCGCCATCCGAGCAAACGTAGTAACGATCCTTCCTCGACAACGCCCTGAAAAACAACGTTGGCCCTCCGCAAAACCGACGACTCGACAAATACACGTTTCAGTGGAAAATCGTGCAACCTCGACCGGGAACTTGGGACAGACTGGAAGTAGCGAAGACAAACATGGTGGTGGTTGCAAGCACGTTCGATGGGTGAGACTTTTGTTTTATGCGTGTGCTCATAGTTTGATCAAAGGTTTCAATTGTGCGGAGATACGAAGTTCTACATAAACAAGAAAGGAAATCAAACAGAAAGGATAGTTTGAACACTTAAACGATATCGAAACCATTTCTTCCCGGTCTTTAAGTAATACAAGAGCGGATTGAAATATTCTGTCCCGTCTTCTATACGAAAGATTCTCAGAATAAAAGTGCCTAGTGTATACGAAAACTTTAAATTTGAAAAAACACGTGTCATAACATTTACATGCTTGATTTTCTTTTTATATCTGATATCACTAATGCGTTTCTTTCTTCCGTATTTTTATTTTTATGTAGGTTTTTAGTTTAGATTCGGGTTAGATAATAAATAAACAAACGATAACAGCCTGAACTAAAATTAAATTTAAATCATTAATGCTAATTATATTCAAAATAAATATCAGAGAAAAATTAGGAGGGTATAGATTGAACTGGAGTTAATACTCGATCGTTGAGCAACCTTCTATGCTATAATATAGTGTTTTTGAATAATTTGGAAAAAAAGGACCGAGCGTTGGTTATACATAAGTATAGAATAAAGTTGTTCAGAATGTTGACCTTCACAGCACATTTTTAACACGTTGGCTGCCACGGGGGTCACCGGTGACCGGCACCCGAAATTTTAAAAAATCAAATAATTACCAACAGAAATGATAAAATAAACCACGGATAGCGTTAACATTAAGCTAATAATGCTAGCTATCGAAGTGAAAAGTTAAATTTGAAAATTCGTTGATTGTTGTTTACTAGCACTTGTCCGTGGTGGGACCGTCACGAATGTCGATCAGGTCGACGAAGGTTGTAAATCTTCGTCCCACGAAATCAAGCGCGTCTTCACGACCCGTTAAGGTGGTAAAGAGTTTAAGGTTGTTGATATTCGGAATAAGTATGACTTATCAATTCATTAGGCAAGGGCCAGATTGAGAAGATTAGGCAAGGGCCTGATTGAGAGGTTTCACCGCGTGTCCGTTGAATACTATCGCGTCTTGAAGGCGAAGGTCGCCGAATGGTAATGGTTTACCACGAGAATTCCCATGCGACGAAGGCTCGTCTGAGTGACCTCGTGTTGTTCACGAGGAATTCTTATCAAGACTCCCTAGACATATCCAAATTGAGACCAGGCAGCTCCAGAGGGATGGTCGAGCCGCGGAGGTGTTTACCGAAGAGGACCAGTCAGGGCTGACCCATAATTCGACAGAACACCGATTGGTGGCACGGCTAAGCGAATAGGATCGCGAGACCTTTTCCCTTCTGCAAGGTCGATGAATGTTTATGTGTGTAAGAGACCCAAATACTTGGGTATTTGGGTCCTTTGATGGACACGGCCATGGGACAGAATGCACGAACAAGGCTGCTGAGTGCGTGGGCACGAGTACATCTGTCAGCCGGATGCTGTAGTAGACCCAAACACTTGGGTGTTTGGGATTGTCGACAGGTCACGGCAATGGGGCAGAATGCACGAGCAAGGCTGCTGGGTGCTTGGGCACGAGTGCAACTGCTGGCCGAATAGACCTGGATTTCATTGAAACGTGCACCGCAGGGGGTGAACAGTTTAGGACACGGGAAAGAAACCTCTTTATGGAAGGCGATATCGACCTTTGATTATTGGTGTATGTTCCGGTTGTCAGCAAGGCTGCTGGTGATAACCTGAGAACTTTGGACATTTTGAAAGATCGTAAATTATCTATTTAATGTCAGGCGGATGATGCGTAGTTCTGGGACTTGAGTCCAGATTTCAAGAGGAACCTTTCCTTTCTGTAAACGTTTTCTGGTCTGGTGTAAAGAACTTTTGCCCGCCGTCTGGTGACAGTTATATTGCCTGGCGAGTTTACAGTCTACACGGCCTATGATAATCCTCGATTGGGTGGTCGTAAATGACAGACTGACCGCGTCGAATTCCGAGTGTAATGCAACTCGGAACAATTGTATTGTTAATAATTAGGATTTCAGCGTGTCTGACTACCCACGTCCGTTTTCACTGTGGCAGTCAACGTGTTAAATGACTGAAATTGATGTTGCCACCTTTATCCGCAATAATTTCGAAATAAAGAAGAAAGCTGAATATAAATTCATAAGTGCGGTAAAAATGTACTGATGGATTAATTAATCCTTGAAATGTTGTGAGCGAATACACGCGTATAAGATTGCCATAACTGTTTTAAATTCTTCTGATAGTTTGACGCAAATTTTACTGAATAAATATTACTAAGGACCTAATCATTAACAACTTGCATATTAAAAACGGTCAAAATACCTTTTCTTCGAAGAAATATCAAAATGACATTTACTTTTTTTAACTTCGCTTTATAATTATCACGTCCGGTTTTGTCAGTATTATCAATGTATATTTAACAATATCAAAAGAAGTTAATCTTCGTCAATAATTTCTTTGAAAAATAATTGTTATGTTCAATAAAATTATTTTATAAAGGATTATTGAGTATAATTCAACGACATTTTATAACTGTATGTAAACAGCAAACATCATTATTATCAGTTTGTCCTCTTGCCTATTATTATTGAACTAAATACACCGATGAGCATGATAGACTTCCTTAGGGAAAATGTTCAATCACTCGTCTCAATACTCTAAAATTTCTATGTATTACGAATTTAGGTTAGTCTTCAGTTCAAAGAGAGTTGCTTGATTTAATAATGAAGTAAAATGAATTATTCAGGGGATGTCAAATGAAAGTGACCCACGAGCGTTTCGTTAACGGTAACTTTAATACAGGCCGAAGTGGCCGTGCCAACAAAACAAACAGGAATTCCGCGGTACACTTTAACGAAAGGAAAAGGTACGCGGCCGCCAAGTGCGGCAAGACGAACCGCGATGTGGAAATTCCCAATGCAAAAAGCCTACTGTAAAAACTATAACTAGGGGCCGAATGCAAAGCGTCGGTGGTCCTAGAGTCTCAAATACAGTAAGAAAAGAAAGGTTAGTCGGGACTCTAAGTTGGAGGCGCCAAGGCCTCGACGAAATCGACTACAACTTTCGGCGCGCGGTATAGGCGTCGACTACTAGATGAACTTCGGTACTTTCCCCGAGTGATGGAACGAAGGGGTTAGTATTGTTAATATTAGTTAGTATTAAGATGATCGCGTTGGGTCCAGCTGTTTTTCCAGAAATGGTTTGAGCGTTTGCAACTGGTATGTAATTATGGTGGACCTACTGCTTTCTCAAACATTCTGGTTCGTTGTCGCAGTGGGCCTTCTGTTTGTTTCGAACATCTGCTGTACCCGCTTGATAATATTATTGCAGTGGATTTTCTATTTATTTTAAAAAGCTAGCGGCCTATTTACCTAAGAGCTTTCCTTTTCTAGATGTTGAAAGATTTTTTAGAGAAGATCTGCCTACGTGACACCAGATACAACAAATTATAGTATATGGACTTGTATAGGAAAGTGAGGGTGATAATTATAATTTGTTGTCAAATCTTCATAATATTTTCTGTTAGATAAGTAAAGTGACTTTTATCTTTGAAAGCTTTCAAATTCTATGTTTATTGTTTTGATGTGACATAAACGTTCGATGTTATCCCTTTTTAAGGTAATCTACCTGCGTACATGTTTCTCAAATGCTTACTCGCGGTTTATATTTTCTTACGGTAAAAGTGAGTATAAAATGAAAAAATAAAACTTCTCAAGTAACATTCAAACAAATTTTGTTTGAGAAGAAGCACATGTTACTTTGTATGTAACCTACATATCTAAATGGGTTTCATTTGGAAATACAGCTTCACGGCACAGTTTTCCGTAAAACTTTTAACATGTGCGATATAAAACTGAGTTAGAGAAGCACTTTCATTCCTTACAATCGGTTTCGAACCATTTGAACCAAACTGTGCGTAGAATACATAAAATACACACTGAATTTTACAAAACTTTATGAAATACATTTGGATTAAGTAATGCATAGTAGCTTTTAGCTTGCTTAGCTGGAAAAATATGTATTGCATGTAATATTGAAAGTTGTAAAGGCGTATATCCTAGAAACTTTTTATACTTTTTTCCTTAAATGGCGAAAAACATCCTAAAACGATAACACTGTAAAAACTTTGCACCTTCCAAAATTATTTAACAATAGCAAGAAAACTATTATTGTAATTAATAAGAAAAAAAAAGACTTTTACCTTCTCGAAATGCTTTATCTGCAAAGTTATAGCATCCACGATTACAACTATTCAAAAATCTTCTAAGTTCCACAACATAAAACCATACTGTCAGTGAGATACAACGGCTGTCGACGATAACAAATCTGTAACTTCGGTTCTATTAGAAATACTTTAATGAAATTTTGGGAAATTGTTTCCTACATTATAACACTTTATCAAGAGCTGGTGAGAATTTATCTAAATTAAATCAAAATTATTTCATACTTTTCACTGTATTTCGAAGTCGGTTGTATTTTTTCTTTTTTTTTTTAATTATTTTATTTCACACTTGTTAGTGGTGATCGGTACATTTCTTGCAGAGTAAGATCAAGAAATAGAATTTTTGCAATAACAATAGTTATCAACAATAAAAAAGCCGATAAATTTTTGCAAATGGAGTCATCGCGGAAACTTCTCCTACTATTATAAAGGACGGTTTCATCGTGATTGGTGCATTCTCTTCAGTGTAAACGCCGCACATACATGAAATGTGCGCATTTTTGCAATAAAAAATGGTAAACAACGAAGAATGCAAAATGTTCATTTTCCGGGACCAACTGGGAGTTATACCCTACAAGATGCGAAAGGTTCCGTTCCGATTGGTCTGTCCATCTCGGAGTAATCGGCGAACATTAAAAAGAAAAATTACTTATCGAATTGAGTAGCCTCCACCTTTTCGAAGTCGGTTTAAAAGTAACGTAAAATAACACTTATCTAATATCAGTTTAGAGCTAAGAAATTGTTCAAAGTAACTACATAAACGTTTTATCGGTATTCTTAATACAAAATGGCTACTAGTTAGTTTATGTTAAAAATATTTATATAGAGTTTAAATCATGGTGCTGATATTAGAATCGAACATTTTTAAATAAATATGAGTAAATGTTCATAATTCAATAGCACCCTACTGTGCCCAATAATCAGGAATACACTCCAACTAAAAAAAAAAATTATTTTATTCCTTGATTCTTGTCTGTATATGTATATTCATCAATTTTTGAACAATTTATCAACAGTTTCAGTGAAATTATATTTATTGCTACATCGCTGACGCTTTAATCGTGTGGAACTGCTCTCAAGTTTAAAAGGAATATCGAATAATGGTAAAACCGACTCCCCGTTTCAAATCTATAAAATTTCAGGGTGATTTTCACGAAGATATAAAAGGAATCGATGCTTGAAAAGGATCAGTGTGGCAAAGTGCGCGGACGAATAAGCAGAGCAAGCGCGAGCAGGATCTTTTCGACGCGAGTGAAGGAAATATACGAGCGAGAGATTCTGAGAAAGGAAAAAAATTGTCAGCCTCCCCTCTCTTTCCCCGATGTATGACATATTTTTCTTAACGCTACCACGTTTCAAAGCAATGCCCTGGCGTCGTTTCAGCAATTCCACGTGTAAAGGTTGCAATTGAATTTTAAGGTGTATATGTATATGTTCTGCATACGTATTCACCGAAGAAACAAACAGCAATATTTTTGTTGCTCGTATTTGCTTTACGAAAACTTTTAACGCGTTCCCCAATGTTCCTCATTCTCATATGTGTATCCATGGGAATACGGTAAAATCAAGTATAATAGGAAAGGTTGTAGTAAATATGGGTCACCATGATTTTGAACCACATATATGCGGTAACAACAGCTATGAAAACTTTTGTAAACTGTTTGCTATAATGTTTGTTACATATCAAAATAACTGTTGTTCATTTTCATTAGTATTTTGCCGCGTAATTAATGTTTGTTGGTAGTATGATTAGCTGAAATGTTTGTGTACGCTTCAGTTCAACGGTGATTTACACGGTTTAGTTTACAATTTTTTAAGGAAATTTTTTATCAATTTTCTTAAGAATTCCATACTTATTAAAAGTAAAAAATTAATTTCTTCTGATTTGCAAAGACAATTTAAATGTTATTGAACAGTTTTGGGATCATTTATTTCACACCCTATTAAAAAAAACGTCACACAATAGTCGTTCATATACATATTGATTATGTGATAACTGACTTCTAAATCAAGCCCATAACCCATTTTGCTCGTTACTAAATAGGCTAATTCGTCTTTGCAAGTAAATATTTATTTGCAGATACTTATTGTTCCATAAAGTATGGAAACGTCTTGCGTAAATTAAATAAAATGTGTTACGATTCTCGAATGCTGGGGCTTCCCTTCTCTGCGCTGTAATTTTCCCTAGGGGAAGCTAGTCTGTCAGAGTACGCAGTGTACTGTCAAGCATCGCATTAATAACATTCAGTCAAAAAAGATAAACTACTTGATTAAATCTAAATTGACGTTAAAAAGTTAAAATGTATACTGAAATATAGCGAAAGGCGAGCTTGTTACCATTACTTTCCTGATTTTTATAATTAATTATAGCTTAATCGTTTTACTTTGTCCCGAGTTCCATAGTTTCAGCTCACCATACTTCCATATTTCAATGATTTCTTGGTGCTTATACTGTATCAAGTGTATGTACAAGACTGTACACGTTTTAATAGAGGATACTGCAATACATAATAATTTCAGATTATCTTCCGACAGACTTTTACTTTCTATAGGTTATCCTCTTAGACTTTTTCAGAATTTCAGCTCCCTGCTCTTCGAAGAAAATAGTTAGTAATATTTTATAGATGCACTCGAACACCAGAAAATTAACACGTTTAACGTCGACTCTCGTATTAATTTATCAATAATAAATAAAAATGTAACAACTTCACATAGTAACGACAGTGGTATACTTATCGCTGACGATCATCTTTCTTCTGCGAACGTTTACCGAATCTGTTGCGACAATTTTGCCAAAATGTTTGACACATATACTCAAAACGCAACACGATTTATTAATTTTCTTTGTAACTGAAATGTTTACTCTTTCATACGATCTGGTTAGAATATTTCCTAGACTCTTACTCATCGAAATAAATTAAAAAGTATCAGCAGACACCGCCGCCTCTTGGGTATTTTCCTCATTTCCATTGACATTTAAACATATTTAAATGATTACAGTGCAATAACAATTTATATTATTTTATTCGGGAGAGTCTACAGAATAGTTCGACATAAAATTGAACTAAATAGAAGCAATTACAATCTATATCCAGTACATAACTATAAAATTTATTTTTCTGTCTTTAACAGTTAAAATGTATTATCCACAACAAAATACTCACTTAAGTAGAATATTATTTACTACATTGAAAATTTAAGAAATAACCAAAATATAAATTTGATAAACTTAAAGGCATCTAAGAAGAGGTATAATGTGTTGTACAGTAACCGTTCGCTAAGTGGGCTCGCTCGGTTTGAGCTCGTTTACGGGACAACCAATGGCATGAGCGCTCCCTTCCCAGATGGCCACTCGCTTGATACGCCGATCAACCGCAACACCGTATGTATATTCCCTCGAGCGACGGAGTAGGGTACGTACGCGTGTGTGAAAAATTCACGTGGGCAGGGGGCGTTCCTAAAGCTCGTTTACGAAACGCTCATTTAGCGAACGATTACTGTAGATATGATGTTCCTATTAATTATTCCATAATGTAAGCAAAGGAAGTTTTCGAAATAATAAAAAGTATTTGTGACAGAATAATTTCAGTATAATATTACATAAAATGACGTCACTTATAATGGCAGGTTTTAAGAGGTTGAATTTAATTAAGCTTAGTGAATAACGCGAGAACAATTTCGTCTAAATTAATTGAAATTCTTCGCAAGCGTTATAGAAGGATACTGCACGGGCGTAGAACGTGTTATATCTTCGAATAGTTTGAAATATGAAGCAAACTTGTGAAGTACGGTTAAACAATATTCAACGTTTAAGCTTTTATTATTAAAACCACTGCTGTAACATTGTGATTAATTTTCCGCTTTAAACTTTTGTTATGATCTTAAGCCAAAACTATTAAAATGACTCTGGGCAGACTTTTAAATAAACTTTGTTATCAAATTAACATCCACACTTCATTGTAAAATTAGAGGAACACCCATTTTTTTCCTAAAAATGATGTGAACTTCAAATGGACATAATTTCGCCCCGGAAAGTCGTACGGAAATGAACAAAACAGCCGATTAAAGAGCAAGTGACCCTCTTTTGAAACCCTGTTATAGAATTTCAAAATGTTCATAAATTTTAAAAGTTCTGTTGATTGGAAGGAAAATCCACGCAGTTTGTAATTTTTCTTACCATCTTCCTCTGTCAATGCTGGCTAACGAAATTTTTTTTCGTTAACGTTGATAACTGGATACGAAAATCTGTTCCTTTAGCTCTAATATTCTTCCTTCAAACACCCTGTACGATTTTTTTCTATCCGATTTATTAAAGTTTAAAGCAAAAGAATCATTTTCAACTTTGATGAGTTGTATCTTCCAAACAGATTCGTTTGCAGGAACGAAAGAAAATGCAAATTAGTGGTTGAGCAGTCAGTTTTAACCTTAAAGTATCAGATATCATAAAGAGACCCTTCCACCCTATTTCTTTTTACATTAACTGATATTATAAAAATGTGCGAAAATGAAAGTTGTAAACAAAATATAGTATAACCTACAAGAAGTGGTCTCGGAGTTGCACCATTTAGTATTTTAAAGTCGAGACTATACACTTTGCAATCCCGTTGTAATTTTTCGATTACAGCCATTTGGTGCGTAGATATTGCATTTGAAATACCTTTTTACATAGTTCTGTCTATTTTGGTTAGTAAAATGCAAAGATGCAAATTTTAAGGCGAGGAATTCACTGGTTCAGAAGTTATGTTCACTTAAAAGTGAGCGTTTTTACCGTATTTGACAGGCGACATCGACGCCATATTGCCTTGCAGTCATACTCTGTTGGTAAAACAAATTATCGTAGGTGACGTGCTTTTTGGGTGGGATTCGTGAATGCGCTTTTGAACGAATTCGGAGTTAGCTTGGCCGTATTTTTTCGGGGTGGGGATGCGCCGTAGAGCGCGAATTCGGTTGTTTCAATAAATTGCATTACAGCATGGACGTTGTCGACTATACATATTTACCGACACCTACATGAATCTGCCTTACCCACATAGTATGGTTGCAAGGCAATATGGCGACGATATTGCCTGCCAAACACGGTAAAAATGCTTACTTTTAAGTTAACATAAATTCTGAATTAGTGGATTGCTCGCCTTGCAACTTGTATTTCTGTATTCTACTCGTTAAATGCAATAATAATATAGAAACAAAAGGCCATATTTTTTGGTCCCCCGAACTAAAGTTCAACCTATTATTTAACCACAGAATCATATAACGTAATATATAAATGATCAATGTGAATTTGATCAAATTATGATGTTACAATATAAATTGCAAGCAAATTTAAAATCTTATACTTCTATACATTGTTCTTACACCCAAGAAAAACTTCTCAATTCACCACTGTAATATTCCGATATTAACTTACACCCCCATAAATAAAATTTGTACATAGCAGCATAGCAGCGACATTTTATGGCAAGTAGGTATAATACATATTTTATCGTATGCTTTCATAAACAAACAAAAAGAACGATTCGTATCGCAGAATGTTTAAAGACTTTTATGCAGAGTATGTACGTGTAAGAAATTCATTGCACATACACACGTAACATTAATTCAACTGGCAGGCGATCGTTCTGCTGTGTAAACGTTTCTATAATATCTCTGTATACGTCTACGATTGGAGTGCGTTATTCCGATGTGCACATACAAGACAATGGATTGAATTATGGCATGAATGCAGAAGGTACTTATCGAGTAAATAACGCATGACCAATGGGTGAATCAGTCCGTATAGTGACACATAACAGCACCGAATATAAGACGTACCGTAGGATTGCCAGCAGGTCTCTGTTAACGAAATCTTGTTCTCTATTCTTTGTGATAAAACTGTGATTTAAAATAAACACTGCTTCATCTTGAATTAATAAAAATTGCAACACTTTGCCAAACTGTGAATGTAAAAATAATATTTTCCATGATTAGTGGACAATGGATCCAAAAGAGGAATACGGTGGCGAAATTCCTTGCAATAAGTATAAAAAAACATGCCTAAATTTTACGCAGTAGGTAGCTCAGAAGATAGAGGAAAGTGCGTACATAACAACGCAATTTGTTGCAACGCGATATCTTAATTAGTTCCTGAGATATAGGGCATCAAAGTTTGTATAGCGGCCGACGCGTACGAGGGTAATCCTGAATGGGCCGCAGACTTTTTTCTAGGAAATTCATATACGCATTTCCAGGAATAGTAAAGGGTTAAACGTAAACAATGACACGTGACCCCTACGCTAGACACTCACTGTCTGGGTCCAAGCGTGAGGCGGCAGCGAATTTCTACAAAAATTACGTTTGTCTTCACACGACGATATCTCAGGAACGGATAAAGATATCGATGTAAATCAAAAACCAAATTAAAGTGGAAGAGATCTACTTTCTTACGAATCTAACTTTATAGCGAAATTCGAAACAGGACTTTGTTGGCAGCCCTTTGAACTTTTAGTAATTTTAATACGCGTTTCTTATGCAGTTTAACATAGTTTCTGACTTTCAGATGCTTCTAACAATAGAATATTATCATGAATATCTACCACACGCATTATTAACGATTCTTTCGTTTGTATCGTAAGTCGGTTGTATTTTTTCTCCAAAAATTTTTTTATTTCACATTTTTTAGTGGCGATCGGAGCATTCCTTCCAGAGTAGCATCAAAGAATAGGAATTTTGCTATGGGAATAGTAATTAGCAACAAAGGGATGGGAAGGGAAGGGTAGTAAAGGGAAGTGCAGGAAAGGGCAAATGGAATCATCGTGGAAACGTCTCCGGCCGCAAAATGTAATACTCGGTTTCATCGATGTCAGACCGAATATACGTGAAATAGCACGTTTTTTGGGATAAAAGTGGTAAAAAATGAAAAAATGTAAAATGTTTTTTTTACGGGACCAACTGTTGGTCATACTCTACAAGATGCAAAAGGTTTCGTTCCGATTGGTCCATCCATCTTGGAGTAATCGATGACCATACACAACGCGGACGAAATCGTCCGCATTTTTTGCAATAAAAAAGGGGCAAGCGGTGATGAAATGCAAATTTTTTTTTACGGGACCAACTGGGAGTCATACCCTACAAAATGCAAAAGGTTTGGTTCCGATTGGTCCATCCATCTCGGCGTAATCGACGAACATACATTAAAAAAAAAAAAAAATTAACATACATGTCGAATTGAGTAACCTCCTCCTTTTCGAAGTAGGTTAATAAGTACTTCCTTCCATCGCAATATTGCAATATTTTGATCTAGAATGATAAATTTTCGGTGTAACACATGAAGTTTTAAGTTTCTCTTTGTTGCTACTAAATTATGTTTGGAGCTATTCAATAAACGTATTCGGGGTCATATATTATATAAAATGTTCATATAATTGACACACATGGAGACATTTTTAATTCAAAGTCCTCTGCACATATCTTACAAGCAAAGCAGGTACATTTTTTCTATGAAATTTTTAATAATTTAGCGCTTTGTCATCTTTTAAGATATTGAACTTTCCTCAAATATCGTAACAGGCGTAAGCTTCTTTTTAAATTATACATAATTCAATCATGCCTGAAATCATTAGAAACTAACGAGAAAATTATGATATCCAATAGAATTCTATATTTCCAATAATTTCACACAGATTATTTACTATACACCAATAAAAAAAACAATATAACGTTTGGCATTGTTATTTGATAAGAAATATTAAAAGTGTTAATGTTTCCAAAATTAATCCACTTCACAAAATTCACAGTCCTCCAATTTCTCGATCAGTGAACACTAACAAAATGCTCCAAGAGCTGATTTCCACGTGGCTTCAATGAATGACTGGCGTGTAAATAGCAATAAGCAAGCGTATTCTCGTTTATAGCTGTGAGAGATTATGTAAGGAGCTCAAATTGTCAATTTATGTCATAACATCTCCTTATTTCGACACGTTATACGTAACACGTTGCTCGTATTTGTGCACGTTTGCCTAATACGATAGCCATACTATTTACGATACACGAAACCATATTTGTTCGTGCATGTGCTCTCACTATCGTAAGACGCGCCAATGCTCGAGTATACTACTGGAATATGCACCCATTCATGGGATCGGATAACGGAGACGGTCTAGAGAACCGATGATAAGAGTAGGGAAACAGACATCCTAATGCAAGGTAGAGAAAATAAGAAAGAAGATAGATAAAAAAAAAGAAAGAAAATGAAGATACAATAAATAAAGCAAAGAAAGAAAAATTGTAAAAATTAAATTGGGATAAGAAGAAGTGTATTTATATGAATGAGGAAGTAGAAAAAATTAATAAGGCAATTAGGCTCCATACTTTTGCAATAACGGCTCCATAACACTTGGCGTGGGACACCCTGTATGTACCGTAATCACAGCGTATCAAAAGAGAAAACTGCTTTTAGTTTTGTTCATCATATCTAAGTGTAATGTATTAACTTTTTATAATATGCATTAAATCTCATTAGCATAAATGCCTTGTTCCGCGTCCACTACATATATTATTGTTATTCTCACAAAATGAATGTAAAGTAACGCGTGCTACAGAGTTTATAATTATTTAATTTTTATTTTAAATTATACATAGTGAAAAACAAAGCTGAACCCATGAAATCACTTTTACGTAAAATATCATTTATTTATATATTAATACACAGTAACAGGAAAAGTTAGCTTATATTAATTACAAAGCTGTTCTGGCTTCAGGAAAAATTGTTATTTTGATTTTATTACATTTCATTGGTCAGTTATAATTTTATAATATTGTTGTGCCAGGTAACACGCTCAAGGTTTCGACGCCACGAGCGACCAAGTAATGCCCCAAGTAAAGCAATAGCTGACCGTCGGCCAAAGAATGTCCGAATCAGCGACACTCGGAAGTACCGAGTAGATACCCAAAAATGATAACGAACGATCGAACTGTAGGCACTCCTATCAAATAACCAATATGATAAAAGACCGCGCACCGACCGAACAAGCAGAATTACCGAAGGAACGTCAGTAGAGAAAAGTGTAACATATTCAAAGTGCAACCTCAATAAATCACTTCAACTTATTCTATACTCGAAAGTACCCGGTGAATCCCAATTCTTTAAACGCTCCCGAACCTCAGTTATTCCATAAATAATTGTTGATACTCCGACAGACATAACAATATTTTATTTCTAATTTAGTCATGCTTGACATACTTTTTATTAAATTTTGACAATATTTTATAGATAAACTCTAATGAAGTAAAAGTAATACAATTAATATGCTAATTACTTTTTAAGTCGAAGTAGCTATGAAATTTTATACAATGTTTTTTGTTATTTTATGTTAATACGTGTATTAATAATCAATTTTCTAGGAAAACTAGTAAGCAACGCGCATTTCTTTTAGTTCAAATTGAGCAGCTAAAAGTAAGTTAGTGGCTTATTTCTGATCAATTTAAGAAGAGTTGAGAAAGAAACAAAAAATATATTCGTAATAAAGGAGTTGCGTACCTTATTACGTAATATAAAAGGATCTTCCAAGGTTGAAATTTCTTTTCAGAACGAAGGTTTCCGTTTCACGATAGTCATTGTGACAAAGAAGCACACGGTAGATCATTGTTTCGAAGATTTCGTAGGTCCATGGTTTGGGTAACCATTTCATCGAAGAAAATCACGTTCGTTCTTTAGAATTGATGCCGGCAATGTTTCTTCCCGAACGTAGGAGGCCAAGAAGCGTATAAAAGTCCGAACGTTATAGGAAGTCGATGGTTAGGTGGCTGACCACCAGAATGAATCCGGATTTGGGAGATAAAATGAAGAAAAGAATTCCCTTTCTTTTTCCCTTCAAATTTACCATTTATTTCATATTGCGGTCATATATTATTCTCATCTTTCATTGCAACAAACTTTTATTGCATTTGTTGTCTACTAAACAAACGATCAAGTGAGTTAATTGTCATCATTAAAATTTGAAACTAATTATAACATACTATTGAACACTTTCACTTTGCAGTACTGTTCAGTTATGAACTTTATGGCAAATTATTATGTAGAAATATTTTTAAGAAGACATTACACAGTGTATTATACATATATTTTTCATGAGCCAATGGGTTTTAGAGATAGAAACGTGAATTTTATATATATAAACTGAATATGATATCTATTATGCAATAATTCAAAGAAACGTTTGGTATTTGATTCCGTCTCAAATTTTTACTTTTTTTTTTATTAAGAATTTTTAATATTTTACATAAAAAATGATTTTGTATTGTAATGGAGACTTTAATAAGTATTCCAAAATTTTGCAAACTTTTTCAAAGCTTAAAACAATAAAATAAAATTAATGATACAATTTGTTCGTGAGTATAGATATAGCTATATGCACAAATTTTTTTAGATGATTTCCTTGATAAAAGGAGTTTGCACGGCTCTAAGTCAGCTACAAAGTGCACGTAATAATTTTTGTTCTACTCGTGGCCCTTTCGAGTTATGTAGGTTAACATAGTTTTTTTAAATGGATACCTATAATTTTTTATGCATATTTGTATAGTAGGGATCGTTTGCGACAAAAATCATATATGGTAAAAAATTCCTACTATGCATCGTTTACGAGATAATCGACATCTTAAGTATTAAATTTTAAGGGAGGGAGCGGAGTCCGTCGCACGACTCGGGGCACGCGACGGGCCTGCGCTGTAATCAGGATATCATACTTAAGATGTACTGAATTTTTTATCACATATGATTTTTGTCGCAAATGATCCCTACTATACAAATATGAATAAAAAATTATAGGTATCCATTTAAAAAAAACTATGGTAACCTATATAACTCGAAAGGGCCACGAGTAAAACAATAATTATTACGTGCACTTTGTAGCTGACTTAGAGTCGTGCAAACTCCTTTTATTAAACTTTCTTGTAACTTCAACCAATTGCGAGATATTTGCTCAGACATCTATGGACGGGCACCCTGTATAATTAAGAAACTCGTATATCCCATACATATGTATTATGTATGCACGCATCCAGAATTATAGTACAACTTGCACGTCTATGAAATATGTTAATATTAAAGTTCAAGATAAAACTTAACAAATTAAACCATCCATGTTCTGTTTTATGTTTCACATTTATAAACGTAAGTACATATTTCGCATGCATCTCACTTCAAACATATTCGGAAACGTCGAGAATTAAGACTTATTGCAAAAACATCTTTTGCATTCCGGATTTGAGTGTTGATTTAAAAAGTAGTCATATGCAATATTTACTATTAAATATTTCATGAACTATTGAGCGTATACTATGTTAATTATCCGGATGGACGCTGCATAGACGCCGAATGACGCTGTTTTCAACTTCTCTCACAAAAAGTGATAAAATAAAAAAGAGATTAATTTAACCTGAATGAGAGTGATGAAATGATGAAGGAAAATTTGGAAAGCTGCAAATACTGTAAGAACCTTTATTTTTATTGGAAAAGGATGACAGCGAACTGTCGAATATGGTACATAAAGAAATCAAGGTAGATAATGTGCCATCAATGCTGTCTAAATAAAACAAAGAGCATGTAACACGTTGTGCAAAGAAATTTCTACAGCAAGATGATGACTGCCATTCTTTTCTGCATCCAAAATCTATTATCTATATATATATATATATAAAAATAGAGTGCTGATTCACTGACTCATCAACGCCCAGGCAAAACCCTTGGACCTAGAAAGCTGAAATTTTGCACAGAGGTTTCCTTTATGATGTATACAAGGAATAAAAAAGGATATTTCAAAATTCAACCCCTAAGGGGGTGAAAAGAGGTAGCAATGTTATGAGAAATACTTTATTTGTGGTCGGATTTGCTTGAAACTTGGTCTTAATGCTCTGTAATATAATTAATCAAACACCTATTTCGGCATTTTAAAAAATGAAACCTCTGAAGGGGTGAAAAGGGGTTGCAACGTTTGTATGAGAAATATTTTATTTGTGGTCGGATTTGCTTGAAAATTGGTATTACTGCTCTTTGATATAATTAATCAAACACCTATTCCGGCATTTTAAAAAATGAAACCTCTGAAGGGGTGTAAAAGATTTACTTCATACTTGGTCTTAATGCTCATTGATAGCGAGCGAAGCCGCGGGCAAAAGCTAGTCTTTATATAAAAATTATTTATGGAATCATTTCAAACAAAAAAATGTCACAATTGGTAAAAGTTTCACAACAAAAAAAAAATAAAAAAATCGTAAAGCTTCATCGTCACTCGTCAAAGAAAGAACTTCTAGGCAGGTTCAACGCGTTCGCCGGAACCCGGCCTCGCGTTTTGAGAGGCCCCACGGTCTACGAAAATTACCCAATTAAAAAACACCGATTTTGATTAACTTTTTACAGAATGATGATACCATTAACAGACGCAAGACATTTTTTTAGTAGCGATGATTCAGTTTAAAGGAGTGACAAAAATCATCAAAGTTCAGTGTAACTCCATAAAGTCCTCATATCCTGGAAACTACTTTAGATAAAAAATCCAGGTACATCCATAGTTTTTTGCAAAAGTCATACATGATTACAGATTTTGTACTTTCATTGAATTTTTTGCCCCTTGAAAGCGAATTATGGATGCAAAAAAATATTACTTGGATTTGTTTAAAAAACTGCTTAAAAAAATAGTTATAAGACTCCCCAATTGAATTGTATTATTATTTAATATTCATCTTATAAAGAATATATAATATGTAACAGCATTTGTAAGTAAATAATTCCTCGTTGTAAAATTTAGCTGTAGGATTTGAATGTGTATTCAGGCTCCGCAAAATTTTTGAACCCGGCCCCGCAAAAGGTCACGCCGGCCCTGCTTCTAGGTGTCACAAGGGGTACACCCTCAATAATGGGGATAAACTCTTCGCTTACATCATACAGATTTATCACTTATATCAACACTTTACTGTGTTCACCACTTTTGAACGTTAATTTCTGGGGACATATAACAATACAAGTGTCGGAAGCGACTGAATTTGTCTTCGGCTCATAAAACGTGAGAAAGAAACATTCTCTTCCTCTGTGTTCTCTTTCATTCTCGCGACACATTTAATTCTTTTTAAGAATCGCACCCTTTAACGTTTCTCTTTGGCGAATTTCTTTAGCAACCATGCTTTGGAGACAATTGCGGCCAACGGACAATTGCACGGACCAATCAGACCCGTATTGAGTTTCTGAATCTTCCTCTTCGTTCGCGCTTTTGCCGACGATAAGAGAAAACAGGACGAGTGGATAGATAGTGGCTGTGAACGAGACGGAGAGCTAGAATCAAAAGGAAAATAAGGGAAAGAAGAAGGTTTGGGTGCAAGACGGAGGAAACCGAGTGACCTAAAATCAGCTTTATCGGGTCACGCTTGATGCGCTTCCTTGGCAATCTCGCCTTTTCGATCGGTCGCACAATGTTCGATTTTCATGGAAAACGGCCGAAAAGTCATAGCTGTTAAACTAATCAATTTTTAACCAAAGACCCCGAATACTTTTTTAAAGAGACAACAAAGATGCATCGATTGATGAAAAAAAAAATATATATAATTTCATTAAAGAAGTTTATTTAACCTCGATCCTTTTACTAAATAAATAATTTTTTGTTAATTACTGCAGTTGCAATTTATTACCATATAATTACTGTCCAATTTTTATTTGAAACATTTCTTATCAGTTTATTGGAACTGTGTGAGAAGTTGAAATAATCATGTTATAGAAAATATAGTCGATTTCCATTTTTATGATTTATGAAATTGTTCATAATTTATATCATAATATAATACAATAACATAATAATAATTTGCGTAACGCTCGGAAAACTTGGAACATTATTTTGTGTACTAAACATTTCGGCTTTATTTTTCGTTTTGGGCAAAAGTGGGCAAATAAACTTGATTGCTATTTCCAGTTCAATTTATCCAGAAATAGTACACAAAAAATCACGGAGGTACTTATTGGTACTTTTTTTAAAACTCAAGTCAAAGGTGGTAAACATTTAACATAAGAAATTAGGACGAATTGTTAATATCTCAAACAACTAAACGTAACTCACAAGTCTCATTTTAATCAAGTAAATGTTCAGCAAACAGCTCGTGTTTTAATAAAACTCGTCGATTCTTCTATTCAACTTCACGCCTCATTTTTAACAATAAATTCATACGTTCTGCAAAAATCATGAGTTGTTTTATAAACTACATTATGTTGTTAATATCTTACGCTATAATCTTTTTTAAATTTCACCTAATAAAAGAACAATTCAAATTCTCGGGAATATAGTGGCGAAGGCAAATATTCGAATACTCTTTAAAACAGAATTAACTTTTAAATTCTTTAACGCCTAGTGTAACATATGTATAACACGCTGTTTTTAACTGCGTAAAGGAATCAGCAATAAATAATTTAAGGTAGCAAATTTCTTCAATTGTCTAAATAACTCTAACACCGCGTGGTTGATGAGTTTAGTATAGACGCTATAAGTATCTAATATTTAAATCAGATTCAGTCAAAATTGGGTGAAATGACTGGAGTTTTATTTTTTGCTTGAAAAGCTAGAAGGATTATTTTACTAAATAACGTGCGTTAGTAATTTTGAAAAAACTGCGATTAATTGGCATCACTGCGAAAATGGAGAAAGCAATGAATATTTGCAAAATACAATTAGTAAAGTCGGTTGACGTAACTGTAAGTTAAAGATAATTTAATATAGCTACAACGTTCGATTTATAATCGTCATAAACCTAAAGATTCTTAGATCTGTCGATGTCTGCCACGAAAATTTCGATGTTTCCCTTATACATATAATTTACTTAAACTTAAATCTACAGAAAGTGTTTTTTAAACTTTCATTATAGGTTCAAATAAAAAAGTTACGAAAAGCGATATTATAATAAAAGCAACAAAAACAGGTTATCTGGTAAACTAATCTGCCCAGCTTTTGCAAGAAAGTTAAGTAATTTGATCCACTTTATAATAAGTTATTCTACTTTAAACTTTGTATGAATACTTTCATCCGCCATTGTACGATAAACCCTATTAATATGTAGGAATTCGAACACCACACCATGTTTGAATTCTCTGTTTCATATAAAAAAATAATTATTTAACCGCAGAGCTGTGCTTATGATCTTTTCTGCTCTCTAATGCAAAGCTGTGAGCAATAACTATCTTATTCGTTTCTTGTTTGCACAGCCATTCCTATCAGCAATAAACAAGCTAAATAGTATTTTAACCTCGTCTTTTTTTTTTATTACAAAAGGGAACGGCGTGCGGCAAATTCAATTTTATTCATGATAAATTAATTGGAGACACACTCAAGGTCAATGCTAGACTGTGAACTGCTCGTGTACTAAGAACATACGCTAAGAAATTGCTCTTGTTAATCTAAATCACCAGTGAATTCGTAATTACTCAACAAATATGTTTTTATGGCATTTCCATACAGTTTAGACCAGGGTAAAAACATTTATAAAAGTATTTAATATATTCATTTTTAAGTTTATTCTTTGAAACATATAATTGACTGCCTTAGAGATTTGACTGTATAAGACAGTTTTTGATTATATGAAAAATTTTCGGAACACCAAAATTAATGATCCAAAAAACAAACAAAAACATCCTGCGTAGAAATGAATATTAGAAAATATATTATCAAATATTTTAAGATATATAATTTATATATTTGATAAAATAGAAAAAATATATATAGACATGACTTGTATTAAAAATTAAACTGATTATTACATAACAGAAAAAATAAAATTAATAAAAAAAATATATATGTATACATGTATGTATGTATATGTATATACAGGGTGGCCCGTAACTGGTGTAGGAGCCGCAAATGGGGGGTAGGGGAGGTGATTCTAAGTAACAATTTTCTTTGCAAAAATGTCG
The DNA here is from genome assembly GCA_943735885.1 of Stelis phaeoptera. Taxonomy (NCBI): domain Eukaryota; kingdom Metazoa; phylum Arthropoda; class Insecta; order Hymenoptera; family Megachilidae; genus Stelis; species Stelis phaeoptera. Next base: position 1,340,067 of record OX030939.1, on the reverse strand, counting down.
TGCGGGGCTTCGTTTTTTAATTATTAAGGAAAAACACTGACCAATCAGAGCACTCGCTTTTCGCGCTCTCAGGCGCGTGAGCATAGGGTTGGGTCCTCGGATGTTATCTTATGGCTTATGAGTCTATTTATTTTTATTCCTGTCTTCAATTTTCTGCGTTCTAATGTAAATAAACCTTAAATGTCGCGTTTCAAAATACTCTGGTAAATTAAATATGTCTCCTTAGAGGGGACAGCCGAGTGCAAAGGGTTAATGATAAGCGACTTTCCAAGTTATAAATGGTGTTTCAAAAAAGACATATTTGATTAATAAATGGAATTTTCAATCTTTATATTTGGACACGACCACGAAGATGAAAATAATGGAAAATATGGAAAAAGTTAATAAAAGTGTAAACAAAGAGCGATATTTAAAACTCATTCGTAAGGAACATTAAGCACCTCTTTACTTATGGCACTATTGAAGCAAAGAACATTATAAAACTGTATTCAAAGTTCCACGAATCCATGTTATTATTGTCTGCTGCCAATTATAAGCCTAAAAAATACGACAGTATCATATAAGTCTTCATGTTTGCAATTTTAACTTTAGAATACGTACTGATGTATCGTCGCTTGTAAACGAAGCAGCAAATGTAAAATTGATGCAATGACTAAATATGAATTTCTTGCTTTATGAATTCTTTTGCAGAAACATCAGGCAAAACAAAATATCTATACCAAAAATAATTGTAATATCCTGTATATTTTACATTTAATAATCCTTGGCCGACAAATTATAATTAAAATTCAACTCAACATTCAATTGTACGAAAAATACGAGTAAAGTTCAAGGAAAGAATTTTCGTCCAATGACCGAGAACTAATGATGATTAAAAGCCGTGAGTGTTAATGAGATCTGAAAAATTTTTCGCACGGGTGGATGCAAGAATGGTGATTACTGGATCAAGCCTAGTAATTAATCTTGAAATTGAAGGGCCGTTTTTATCTAAACCGGGCGCTCTGCTTGATTCGATGCTGTTTGAGCAGCAATTGTACGAGCACTATTACGCAAAATTTTATTGGGATCAATACGAAAGAGTAATAAATAAATACAAGTTTAATCATTTGTTTTAATTGGATATGAATTTTTGTTTACTGACACTCGACTTATTGTTAGTCCTTTATTGTGTGATACTTTTCAACGTTGAAAAGAAAAGGAAATTTCTTCTATTTGAGATTTTTATTAAATAAAAAAACTAATATTAGTCTTTTTGATAATCCATTGTCAGAATTGATAGAAATGTGTAATTTACGTTTGACAAAATACAAGAATTCATGGCATGTTATTTCATGTCGCATATTTACAACACAATATAATTAGTGGTTAAAATAAGTGTTAATATTTAATTTTATCATTATGTTTAATAAAATACTATTTATTCTTTTGCTTTCATAAACTACTTCTATTAGAAGGACTATTTTTTGATACGTGCTTCGTACATGTATGTACATTACATAATGTATGGTTTACCTAGATAACAGCAGAAAATCTATCAAAATGGCGTTCAGTAAAACGACATTCAACACTCAACAGAAATATGTGTAAAAAGTCAGCGATAACGCTTTGTAACAACATCTGGTAGTAATAATACCAAGAATTGTTTAGTCATTGCTCATTTTTATACTCGTATGTTTTCCTTTTTTTATTCTTTTCACAAAAAAAAAACCTCTCCTTATTCTTGCTTCACACTTTGCACTGATATTCTTTTCTATTGTTCTTTCATTATCCTTGTCAACCTTCTTAATAACTTCCTTTCATCATAATTTTTCTGTTTTACCTTTTCTCCTCTAATCTATAAACCCCCATCTATTACGGAACAGCGTTTTGTTTCACTACACTTTTAATCGAAGAACAGGAGTCAATATTTTCCACGATGTAATATGTTTTAAAACGCGAAAAATGCAAACATATTACGTTCCTTTTTTTACAGGAAAAAGTAAATGCTATCTATTGTTTCTACAGTGGCTTTAAACAGTATCGCAACACCTCAAACTGAACTAATTAAATTTGCATATGTTCTTTTTAGAGTCTTGAACTGCAAAGGATGAATCGATTAATTCCAAAATAATACGAAAATGATATTATTTAAAATCCTTATGTTTACGAGGTAAATTTACCTTTTATGCTGCTATATTTTGTTTTTATGAATTGTTAATCAATTCATATAAAGGATATGTAATTTTATAGTGTTATCTAATATAAAATTCATATGCTTTTACATTTCCGCGACAATTCTTAAAAATAAAATATACTAGGAGTGTAGGAGTAAAGTATTTTGAAATTACTTTGGTAGAAACCGATTCACCTTTTACAGTCTAAGTTATTGAATTACTCTGGCGTATGCTAAACTTTGAAAAAATTATCCATGCCTTTAAAATGTCTAAAAAAATTCAAGTGTCGCTTATTTCTTGATCGCGTGTTACATATTTCAGTTTCAATAAAACCGAAGGGGAACTTCGAAAGATTTCCTTATAAGATCTACATGACAAAGCTAAAAGCATTGCAATCCATTATACTTATAATCGGAATTGTATTTTAGCATACTAAAACAACACTAACAAGTGACAGATACAAAGAAAAACATAGCAATCTCTCTAGTGATTTCAATTTAAAACTATACAGGGTGTCTCGACTAAAGGAGGCCACCTAAATATTTCCTACGCTTTTCATGAAATGAAAAATATTCATGGTACAATTTGAACACCTTCAATGACCTGACAAAAAAGTTCCTTCTTCAAAGTATTGTTTTACCGAAGTCATTTAAACTGTGCTGTAAACGTTTCTCATGCCTAGAAAAACGGGAAAGACATTTAAGTGGCCCCCTTTAGCTAAAATACCCTGTATTTCACTGAATATATAAAACTTTATCCAACTTCTCTTCTTCAATCTTGTTCCTCAATAAAATACAACCAGGTCGTTCAGGAAAATGTGTATCGTCTTCAAAGATAAAAATAATGTCTTGTATTTTATATCAATCCGTTTATTTTAAGAATCAACCTAGTTTTCTACTTTTCAAATTCTTATTTAATTTCTTTTTTAATTTGACCAAAGTATGGCTAAATTCTTTTCCGAATTGCCACATGACATAACGAAATGGTATTGGTTAGTGTTCATGACATTATGTAACTTTAATCTTCATCTTTTGTTTGCTTTATACAGGGTGTCCCATTATTGGTGTAAGAACCGGAAATGGAGGGTAGCTGAAACGATTCTGAAAAACAATTTCCTTTGCAAAAATGTCGGATGGGGCATTGTTTTTGAATTATTAAAGAAAAGCACGGACCAATCGTAACGCGCGCTTTCCGCGCGCTTAGCCGCGAGACTATGGCCCGGTCGAAAACCCCCGTCGGTATAGCAGGAAGCGTTAAACACAAATAATGTCGAATAAGAAATAAAAAGAAAAATCAGAACAATATGAATTGAATCGTATATCCAGAATAAGGAAAATAATCTAATTACCCAATATCCCGATAGAACGAATTAATCGAGGTTGCGTAGTATTTTTCGCTGTGTGAAACGAGGAAAATGTTGAAATCACTCAATATCCGGATAGAACGAATAAATCGAAGTTGTACGACACTTTTCGTTGTTGCGAAAGAAGAAAATTTAAAAAATTACATACGTTACCTATTAAAAAGTGCAGACAGGATTGAAATTAGATTCATCAGTTCATTCGCAACTTGACCTGCACCGCTCAACAGCTAATAAGACGGCCAGGTCAATGAACTCAGGTTACTTTACACCATGTGTTCCCTATCCACGGTCGAGTTTTAGGATAGATGCACCTTAGTGCTTTTATACTCAGAATATCTGTCCAAATCGAGCATAAAAATTTAGGCATTCCATTTAAAAATACAAAAATGACCGCTATATTTTCTCTACGCCTCCACTTACAAGAACATCATTTATATCATATTATACAGTTTCTTAAGCCCTATAACTTTTGTGCGTAACATTTTCTCGTATTGTTTGAAACTGTTTGAAACCAAGATATTTAAGTGGACAGAGTTTGTGGAACACACTGTCGTTGCAATGATTAAATGCACGCTTAAGAACTTTTGCAAGCTGACGTTTCACTCCACTACAGATTCAGTTGAAAATGTCAAAATCATGGTTCGTTTATAAATGTCGTGGTTAACGTATCTTCGAAAATGTTGATAGTTTTTTAGATACTTCAATATTCCAAATATGTTGCACTTTCTCTGTATCTAAATGACAAATATGTCCTCTCAAATAAACTGATTGTTTATTACTAATAAAAGGTATAATAAAATTAAAAGTGGCACGAATGAAATATGTATATACGATCTCATTAAAACAATTTATCAAATGTCCTTACTGGATGAATCGTAAAATTTCTTAGAGTCATTGAAGAAGGATGTTTGAAGTTTACTTTGAATTGATACTTATATTATGAATGTTAATGTTACTTTTTACTCGTTGATCATATCTCAAGATTAGTTTCCTTTTTAATAAATTTCTTTGAAATTAACTCAATAAGTATGTGATTTATATGCAAACCAGTGATAACATTTGTTACTTTTTTCCGTTTTCACGTTGGTTATTAACCACCGATTTTCCCAAAAATAGCGACGAAATTTGGTCGTGTTACAAGCAGTTTTATCATAACAATGAAAGAACAAAAACATTACAGTTAGAATCGCGTGGAATGCATAAATAATTCCAACAAGGGAATTCTCTATTAAGTGCCGCGAGGACGATCATTAACTTGCAATGTATAGTTCAACAAATACGACCACCCTGTACAATACTCGTAATGCCGTTACACGCTAACATTTTTTATAGTTAAGAGTCTCGTGCATCACATCTTGCCGCATGCAATATATCACTTTCAAAGAAAACATTAATGTAGTCGAATTAGCCACTAGCGAATAAACACTATAAAATTCAAAGAGGAGGATGTTGATGAAGTCGTCCCGCTTTTTTTTTACGATAATCTATTTGTAAATTGATCATTTAGAAATTCATTTTGAATAGTATTTACAAATAGTAGGGTAAAGGTACTGGTACTTTATGCAAATTCATATTTTATAATACGTTATATTAAAATATGCATTAAAATTTTGTTAGAATGTTATGTGTGTATTAAAAAATTTGCAGCTTTAATTCTTTTGTTAATAGTTTCTTTTTAAGATCATACCATAAATTTTGTTTATAAAACCAATGTAATATAAAACTGTGCAGGTCCCTAAACATTACAAAATACTAGTAATTGGCATACGCATTATTCCAATTAGTGAAATGTGGTTCTATTTATTGGCATATACAGTGCCTACCAAAAGTTCGGGGCCACCTAAATAATTTTTGATCGGGGCCATTTTAGAAAAACGGCCCACGAAAGAATTTCTTCTATAAAATCGTACACTTTTATTTTTTATAAATTTTCAGAAGCGAAATTGCAGAAAAGGGCTCTATAGCAGGGCTGGAAATTTCATGAGGAATATTTAAAAAAAAAGAAATGTAAGAAAATATTGCTTCCTCAGGTCAAACTATTGCGATCACTAAATTGTGAAAATACCCTGTTTGATTTAGCTCTGTCTTCGTCTCTCCTGTTATTGTTGCGTCACCCTCTCTGTCGCACCGCCGTTCGAGCGACAAGGAAGTATCTGTCCTTGTTCTAGAGCTTCCTAATTTCGCCACAAGTGTTGAAATTACCGCCACTTTACCTCCTACACACCCTTAACCAGTTAACTGTTTATGACGAAGATATTCGTCATGAAGAAATTGTAAAATTTTGTGTTATGACGAATATCTTCGTCATGCGTCTTCAGTAGTGACCATTGGCAGTTAATTTTGCAATTTTAGTTAAAACTAAAATATATTCGTAAACTGCAAGAAGTTTGGAATATTTTGAGACCATGTCAAAATAAAAGGAACTAATAAATTTATACATAATTATTATAAAGAAAACAGATTCTTAGTGTCCTTAGTGTCTTAGTATGAATTATTTTTCATAATGTACGCTGTCTTTCATTAGTCATCACTGAAGCAATTGCGGATTCACTGTGCAATCAGTGGCGCGCCTGGTAATAAAAAACGGGATGAGAATTCTTTCGTTTCCTTATTACATGTATTCAACAGGCCGAAAAAGGTGAACGTGAGTCCAGTTTTTCCCTGCCCGAACTTGTCGTGCGCTACAGAATTTCGTGTCGCCCGTTCGCTTTGTCGACTCGTCTGAACAGGCTCTTTGTAATATCAAACATACTCTGGGTTTGACGAATATATTCGTCATCGCTTAATTTGTACGACGCACGTAGGGGACACATTTTCCAAAACGGTCGAAACAGTTAACCGGTTAAATATCAAAATAATTAACATATTTTATACAGATAACCCATAAACTAATTATAGTAAATGTATTCGAAGAATGAAACATTTTACTTCAGATTTCCGTCCACAATTTTAATAAAATTCGCGGATGCGAAACTACCATTAACACACCACTCTCCTAAACGGTGTGCTTCATTAATTAAAAGTAGTACATTCCTAGTGTTAATCACTTATTGAGGAATTTAACTCTCGAACAGCGGAGACAGTGTCAAGAATATTTGGATTAAAATTAGATATACAGATTTTTGAGACAGAAAAGTTTTATATGGTAGTAAATAATTTTTAAAATAGTAATGGAAAATTTGAAAAATGAAAATGAAATAAAATAGAATATAAATTGTAGCTGTCTAAGCGATCCGTCCTCTAAGGGTTAATATGAAACTTTCATCTTTTACTACGTCGTAATATCATAATTATTATCAACAAAATAGTGGAATTGTAAATTTGATATTTTAATTCGTTGCAACGGTAATAAACCGTATACGATAATTAAAATAACATTAGAAGCAATGAAGACTGATCTCAAGAACTGAATTGAAATTTGAATTGAAGGTTTAATGCAATAAAAAAATTTTTGGAAAAAAAAATACAACCGACTTCGGAATGCACTAAAAAGGACGAAATAATTTAAATCTATATTTCGGAGACGGCGCAAAATTAAAAATTGTGTAAATGAAGGATGTTGTTAATGTAAAAATATGTAAAAGTATTAAAGAATTTTGACAATTTCCAATGTAGAAAATTTTTAATTTTGCGCCGTCTCCGAAATATAGATTTAAATTATTTCGTCCTTTTTAGTGCATTCCGAAGTCGGTTGTATTTTTTTTTCCAAAAATTTTTTTATTTCACATTTTTTAGTGGCGATCGGAGCATTCCTTGAAAAGTTCAACAAAGGGATAGGAAGAGAAGGGCAGGGAAGGGCAGGGTAGTGAAGGGAAGGGCAGGGAATGTTGCAAATGGGATCATCGTGGAAACAACTTCGGCCGCAAAATGTAATACTAGGCTTCATCGATATCAGGCCGAATATACGTGAAATAGCACGTTTTTTGCGATAAAAGCGGAAAAAATGTAGAAATCCGAACCGGGTTTTTTTACGGGACCAACTGTTGGTCATACTCTGTAAGATGCTAAAGGTTTCGTTCCGATTGGTCCATCCATCTTGGAGTAATCGATGACCATACACAACGCGGACGAAATCGTAGGCTTTTTTGCAATAAAAAGGTGGCAAGCGGTGGTGAAATGCAAAATTTTTTTTTTACGGGACCAACTGGGAGTCATACCCTACAAGATGCAACAGGTTTCGTTCCGATTGGTCCATCCATCTCGGCGTAATCGGGGCACATACATAAAAAAAAAAAAAAAAAAAAAAAATATATATACATGTCGAATTGAGTAACCTCCTTTTTCGAAGTCGGTTAAAAATCAGTCGCCTCCAGATTTTGATTAAAATTGACTTTTTGTATAAATCCTGATGACAGTTTAAATAGTTGAAGAAGTCAGCTACATTCGAAGTTTGCCTGCTCCACCGAGTCAGAAATTAATCCCATCATCAATCTGTCAGTTCTTGTATTAAATTAAGTGGATAAAAAAATAATAGAATAAAAATAGAGAATATTTTTTTCACTTGCCGAACAGTATTCACCAAAAATTGATTTTTGATACTATGGTATTATAGTTAATCCTACTGTACCGAAACAAATACGAGTAATACTAATTAAATTTTAAGTAGAAAAAATGTATGAAATGTTCGTCCACAAATAAAAGTGTATTTGAAGATTTTGATTTGTCAAGTTTAAATTTCAAAGCAAAAGACAGATATCTTCATGCAGTAACAAATTGATTTTATTAGAACCATTACAATCTTTTCTAAATTATTTTTGTTCAGAAATGTATAAACAGTATGATCTTCAACACAGGATAATTTTTCGTTTATATTGTGAAATTTCGAACAATGAAGTAAGCCGTTTTTGGTACTGAATCCATCCATCCGTTACTCGCGGTTATTTTGTATTAATATCCTTTATGCTGCAAATTTAATAAAAATTCCGTAATTATTTCTACTCTACATATTTTGCATCAATTTCAAATCTTAAAAAATTCAATTCAATTTCAATTTCTCCCAGAGGAAAGCTTCTCGAATGTTGCTAGTATTGCTCATTCACAAGTCGATGAGCGTTCGTAAGAAAACAATAGGGGATGCGGAAAATAAGGCTATAAATGCAAAACAATGATGACGCTAAGCAGAGACTTCTCGAAGCAACGTAGCGAAGGGCGTTTACCGGTTGAAAGACTTTTTGCATTTCATCTTTTGCTGCGATTGCTGAGCTTTTTGTCTGTAAACGTTGTTCGTACCAACGAGCTATCTTTTCCGTGCTGCGATCCGCATTGCATTTTTCCATTCCGCCGACTGGAAGCTTGGGTTGCTATGGTTTCTTTTGTCGAGAAGCACTTTATTTCCGTCCCGACATGATCGTGACACATGCAGTTTCAAACGTACGCATAACTTTCAGAATATTCAAATTTCGAAATGAAAAATACTGCGTTAAATAACCGACCTTTTGTCATATCCATTGTACATACAGTCCAGACGTTATATGTAGATTATTTATGACAAAACAAATACAAAATTCTTTTATTACTTTCAGCTATTAGCTATTCTCTGATAAACAGTACCGGCTAAGTATGTTGACAAACATTTTAAACTTCAAATTAATATGCCATAGATGCTACTTTGCGATACTTTTATGTCATCAAATCATATCAAACTTTCACGATATTAATACCAACATCGCATGAAATGTTAACCCTTATCGGACGTCAGCGCTTCGAATATAAATTTAATGCTATAGATCGTCACTTTACCGTGCATAACTGTTTCTACCACCTCGGAGGTGACAAATGTCCACTATGGTAAAAAGTATGACTTCATGTGGGAGGTGACATCCGTCCATTAAAGCTTAAAACCTGCATTAGAAATGTGACAAACTGCTTTGTTTTATATTCAGTTTAGTTAAATTGAATTTCTTTTGTAGATATATTCCTTTTTCTGGCACGTAGTGACAGATCGTGGCGGGGAAATACAACAGTTGAGGGAGTACTTTAGCGAAAAACATTGCTACTAAAACGACATCTTTGTGGTGACATCTTCCCTTACCCGACACCAGAGGGACCACCAGTAAATCCCTATTCTCGTTAGCCGTCAGCAAAACGTGTAGCAATCAAATTAGATTCCTACCGCACGTACTACAATTCCTAAAGCAGTGTCTATACTTAATAAATACGCTTTTTTTTTTAAGCACCAGGACTGCTGATTTGATTAAATTCTAAGCGAACTGACTACAATAATTCTTTACCTGTTTAATTATCGATTCGCATAAAATAGTGATACGGCATTCAGCGCATTGCGACCTCGTTTGGAATCTCACTCATTCAGTATTTCATGTGTGTGTACACACACATGTACATTAGGTAACTCCCATGTACAGTTACTCACAAAATTCAGTGTACACTTGCGTTGGTAGAAAAAATTGTGGGGAAAATGAATGAAAACGTAGATATTTGGATGTTATAATACAATATTATATTTACTTGTATAGTTTAGATAATAGTGTACTTGTATAGTTATATAACTGGAAATATAAAAACATTACTATTTTAATGACACAAAATTGAGTGTATACTAATATTTACAAAGTATAATTAAATGAAGAAATAAATATTAATAATATGTTGAATAGCCTTTGGCTTGAACAACAGCCTCTAACCGCGATGGCATGGAAGACGAAATAACTTCCCATTCTTCATGTATCTTCAATTTTAGTTCTTTATTTTTAAAAGTATGATTCGATAATTTTGATTTCAATTCTACCTATATGTGCTCAATAGGGCTGAGGTCTGGTGATTGCAGTGGAGTTTTTAATAACTTCGGTACGTTATAAATATAATAACCATTCTTGTACCAAAAACAATGAATGTTGTGGGTCATTATCCTGTTGAAATTAGTAACCCCTTGGCATTTCTAGTTTCTGTGCTGGTTGTTTCAAATTTCTTTGAAGAATATTTAAATATTTCATTTTATCCATTATTCCTTCAATAAATTCTATATTTCCGGTACCTCGTACGCCTATGCATCCCCATAACATTATCGAGCCACCTCCGTGTATTATCGTGGGACATGCGTTGCGAACGTGATGTTCTGTATTTCTCCTCCTCCATAGAATTTGCTTTCTCCCATTGCGGCCAAATAAATTTATTTTTGTTTCGTCAGACAAGATAATAGTTTTCCAGAAATCGTCATCATAATTTACGTAAATTTTGGCGAACTGAAACCGCGTTTCGGTATTGATATTCGAGACGTAAGGCTTCTTCCTAGCAACTCTACCATGATACCCTTCCTTAAGCACACTTCTACGAATATATTCTTTTTAATTCTTTCCACAGATAAAGAATTAAGAACTGTGAAGTTAGCGCGTCAATTAAAAAAAAAAACTTCTAGCAACAGTTCTACATATTTGCATCCGCAATAGTTCTACAGTTCCTGATAGATTTCAGAAAAAGTTCCGGCAAAATACCCCAAAAAATAGCATTTTGAAAATATGTGGTGCCAACTTCCGTGCGTGGCACCGCATCATACGAAAAATGTTACTTAAATTATCAAATTTTATAGTTTTCGAAGAGTTTTATAGTTCCTGACCAATTTTAGCAACAGTTCCGACCGCTGAATATTAAAAAAAAAAAAAAAAAAACGTTTTCAATCGTGAAGCTGGCACCTCATCTTTTCATTATTGGGCTAGAACATTTTTGTTTCTGATTTCACGTCTCCGGGCCTTAATAACTTCTGATAGAACTGTTCGGGGTTCAAATAGAACTGTCATCAGAACTTTGGATTTGTGAAAAAATTTCGTTTTGGGACTTAGAAATCCCAGTGAAATTTGAAAATTAATTTCCTTAAAATTAAATTCGTCTCCTTAATTCGGAAAGGACCTCGGGTACATTGAGATGTTAAGTAAATTATAAAAGCGATAGATGCATCTTCAAAAGAAAAGACTGATTTTTCCATTCCTTTGTTCTCGAATGTCCTACGATTATTCCTTCGCTATCTAGAAACAGTTAAAATTAAAATGGCCATTTTTGTTTTAATGTTAAATAACTCGGCCAAAGAAAATCGTACAGCAACCAGTGAGCACTGATTGTACACGGAAAGATAGTGGGTTTTGACTGGTGTCAGCGAAGTTTACAAAAAAAATTTGTTGTAATTTCTTAACGGTCTTTGTATCGCCATAACTTTTTTGAAAAGCAACGCAGCGAAAATCTCCGAGAAGCATATAAAAGCAAACATTCCATGTTGCCAGGGTTATAATCGTTTGAACTTGGACTACATTTTCGAGTTCTCAGAGGTGATTTCTTAATTTTTTTTAAGAGCGTAGTTTGAATTGTTAACACAGTAGAATATCTAGAAAAGAAATTATAATCGAATATTTGAATAATTCGGATGATTGGAATATTCGAATATTAACCTAAGCTTGAAGGTACAAATTAATTAGCTGAGCTAAATGCTGGTGTACCTGATTAATTTCACTAATCGAATGTTCGTTTCAGCCCTAGTTCAAACACATAAACAGTGTTATCCGAACTAGACTTGGACTACATTATTTCGGATAATTTATTGATCAGTTAAAAATAATAACAGTAACATCCACTATCGATTGTTTCCGAAAAACATGCTTTTGTAAAATTTGATATTATCTTGAACACGTATGCGGTATAATTTTAGTTCGATCATAATGAAACAATGGTGTTGTTTTATGTAGGTAAACATATAAACGCTGTTTTTTTTTTTATTTTTTAATATATGTGATTCATTATTTTTACAATGTTATCAAGGACTTTAAATTCTTTTTCTAATCCTTGAGTGTGAATCTAAACCAGGTATGAGTAATATCGTAGAATTAATCCCTTTTTAAGAACTTATTGAGGTTAATAAAAAATTAGGGTAAGGTGTACTTACGAAGTAGCACATTTAAGCTGCTCATGAGAAAATGTAACATAGATGTTGTGTAAAGCCGTAAACTGATACTTTGTCGTAAGATGAATTGGATCTCGATACGAAACGAATTGAGTTTGAGAAGCGGGCGGTGAAGTTGAGTTTAGCTTTCAGTTGCTTCTTGTAAAAATGGGATAAGTAGAAAGTAGATTAAGAGCGAGGAGAAACCGCGTTTTACGGTTTGTTACTACTTCAATGGCGGAATAAGAAGGAACTGAAGAGTTCTTGATGCGTTCAGCTTCTACGACCTTCTTTACGAAGTAATTCTCTTCAGAAATTATTTTCTCTACTATTAAGAACTTTACAAATAATATAAAATAACTTATTAAGGAAATCATTTCAACGAAACTGCAACTATTTCTAGTTATTTGTATATTCAAAAATGTATATGTTCTATAAACAATATTTCAATATTAAACAGAAGCAGCATGTAGGGCGAGCAACGTTTAAATAGATAAATGTATAAATTGTCAATAAAGTTAAAAGTAACTAAATGTAAAAATATTGTTTACGAAATGAAATTTGATTATAATAAATCCTTGCAGCAGTTGGTGGTTTTAGAAGACGTTATTCACTTTTTTTTTTTTCGAAGAACAATAAAATGTTAGGATAATATAGCTTAGCTGCCCGCAGTGTAAAAAAAATTTGATATATACAAGATTCGTAAAAGGAGAGAGACCAGAAAAGAGCTTAGGAGCGTCTTTAACACGTTGGCTGCCACGGGGGTCACCGGTGACCGGCACCTGAAATTTTTTACAATCAAATAATTAATCAAAGAAATGACGAAATAAACCACGGATAGCGTTAACATTAAGCTAATAATGCTAGCTATCGAATTGAAAGGTTAAATTTGAAAATTAGTTGATTGTATTGTTAATAATTAGGATTTCAGCGTGTCTGACTACCCACGTCCGTTTTCACTGTGGCAGTCAACGTGTTAAGTTTCTATTTACAAAGGGAGCTACCCAAGTGTTCCCCTCACTTATTTATGAAACTTTGCCACCTTATAGAGTTCGTCCGGCTGAGTATTCCGATACCCCCTTTTGGGCGTAGACGGCCAATAGTTTAGGAGATATTAACGATTAAAGTTAGTTAGACTTTAATAATAATAAAATTAAAAATACTTAGTAAGTTATTAACAGGTGCAAAACCTATAGCATAGCTTCAATAAGTGGACATAAAAAATCGCGACAGTACGTAAAAAAAAAAGAGTAAGGAACGGAGGATTTGAAAAGTGTACCTTTGGATTTCCAGGCAAGCGTTTAACCACGGGACTAACCATTTGTATGTGTACTATAATACAGAATTTACAATCTAACTAACTTTAATCGTTAATATCTCCTAAACTATTGGCTGTCTACGTCCGAAAGGGGGTACCGGAATACTCAGCTGGACGAACTCTATAAGGTGGCAAAGTTTCATAAATAAGTGACTTGGGTAGTTCCCCTCGTTAGTGTAAACGTTCCCGTTAAATGCAGGATTATGGTAAACTGTTATAACGTTACAAATACGAAGAATTAAATTTCATTTTTCTAAAATTCAATACATTTGCCCAATTAACTGAATAATTAACAAAAGCAAATTTTTGTCTAAGAATTAGCGGACAAAATTTTATGGTAGCAAATATTAAATGGAACGGTCTTCGTTTATGTGAATTTAGTACAATTTCTGTCAGTAAGTTAAAATTCAACAATTGCAATCTCCATACCCGTACATTTTACAACAAGTACATAAGTTATACGAATTATAAATTTTTGATGATATTAATTCCTATACTTATTACTAGAATTAAGCAAGTGTAATTTCATCCCCTTGCTTTCGGTAATTCGTTATTTTAACTCTACTTTTATATATAAGATGCTACATTTGTATCTTATCTATTTTTTGTTCTTTATGGATTACACTCATCTTTTCATTCATATTAAGCTCAAACCAATAAGAAATGCCTGACAGTAAAATACTTTTATTGTTTTACGAAGCATAATACATAAACAACTGCCTATCGATCGTCTATCGGTCATAATATCAGCCGAAGCGCATCAGATCCATTTGGATTTAACGTGTTTCGATTCTAAACATGTGCGGTCCAAATCGGTGTGGCAAGAGGATTACCTGCATCCGGTTAGTCATTCGAGTGTCACGGAATGAAATTAAATATCGAAAGCGACACGTCAGTGGTGTCCTATTCATCCATTATCCTCAATGGTTAATAGCAGCATCGAAATTGTCGTGTGTTTCCACTATATAATCAAAGCAAACCCCTGATAACCGGTATAACGATGTAAAATGGACACAAGGTGGTCGCTTTATTCCATTATCCTTCAAAGCAGGAGTAATGACTCCATCACCCGCCTCTACACCATCATTACGAAGTAAATTGCTTGTTTTATATGCAAATCTCTTCACTCTCTTTAACATGCCTGAAATTATAGCCACGTGACAAACACGCTGCCGTGACACCCTAGGGTGAGGCAGAGGGAGAACTAACCATCGGAGGACAGTATGAATGCAGTGACCATACTTCTACAATCCCTGGCCATTGAATCACCACCACCTATCAATTTCGATATTATTCATGTTCGTGATGAAATCAAAAGGCTGTCTGTAAATAGAAGTAGAGCTGACCATTACCATCTGGCTGCTTCCCTCGCTCGTATTGGTATTATAAATAATAATCCTACATGTAAATATAACCTTGAAGACGAAACTCTTAACCATGTCCTTTGACAATGCAATTTGTACAATACTCAAAGAGCTAAACTGATTTATAATCTGCGTAAGCTAAATTTTCAGTTACCGTTAGACTTCTCTTTGTTAATAGCTACACCTAACATTAAAGCATGTCACTTTATTCTGACCTTTCTAAACAGCTGCAATGTGCATATTTAAGAGGAACGGTCGTTTGAATTTTTGATATGCCCCTATTTAGAAATATGCGTGCGTGTGTGTGTGCGCACGCGAAATATTTTTTTTTCTTTTTTCCTCTTTCTTTCCCGTCGCTGTTTTCTTTTCTGTGTAATACTATATAATACTGTGTAATACTTGCAATATTGTTTTAATAAATCTCCTATGAGATTAAAAAAAAAAAAATCAAAAGGCACAAAGGAACGTTAATAGGTATATTTATTAATATTTATAAGTGGTATAAGCCTTCTTCTCATTTGTGAAGTTCTGTTGCTTACTTTTTGTAATTATTTCTCATTAATTAATCCTTTTTCATAATGAAAATTTTAATACATATAATATCAAGGAAAAAAAGCTTACTTTATTCAAATTTCATAAAACTTTCAATATTTCCACTTATTTTGACCTGAGAATGACAAGTGTCTAATTAAAGTGGTCAAAAGATCAACATTTCTATAACCAATAAACATAAAATGCTTCAAAAACTATAAGAAAACTTTAAAGTAATTAACAAATTGCTATGCACACGTGATTATCTATGTATTTTATCCTAGATCACTAAACATCCGTCGAATTTGATTTTTCTTGCTTTTCCATTCTTTAATTAAGAATTAATAATACATGTCTTCAGTTCTGCTACTTTATTTGCAATAAAATGCTTTCAATTCCTGATCTATGAGTGGAATGATTAATGACAGGGTAACGCTGATTTAAGTTTGGTTATCTAGGGTTAATAATAATCTGAGCAATCAAGGGTAAGTTGCAACTTATTACACAGTGTTATACTTCAGAAAATGAAACTCTTCCACCTGGTTCTAATTTAACGAGTCGAAACTGTACATACATACGTGTGTTCCTGTTGGAATTTACATCGAAAGAAACAAACTTTTCCATATCGATTAGTAGTGATTCACCAAAGAGTAAGAGTTTGATTAAACATTTACTTCCAATGATTAGCTCTATATGTATATTGCAACACTAAAGCCAAGCGTACATACAGGCGTACGCGAAACGCTGCCAGACGCTTTTTAATACTAAATTAACTATCAAACGTCAATCCGGACAAATCCGGAACCAAATCCTTTTGGATTGTAATC
Source organism: Stelis phaeoptera (assembly GCA_943735885.1). Taxonomy (NCBI): domain Eukaryota; kingdom Metazoa; phylum Arthropoda; class Insecta; order Hymenoptera; family Megachilidae; genus Stelis; species Stelis phaeoptera. Next base: position 1,323,630 of record OX030939.1, on the reverse strand, counting down.
ACAAATACATAATGAGACCAAAAAGAACATCGGGACTCACCCGGAAGCATAACATAATCCTTAATGAAGTCTTATAATCATAAACAAAATAATCGAAATATTGATTATTTTCAAATATTAATAAGTATGCAAATATATATGATAGAAAGGTAAAAACCTCTTCTAAAATGTTGTATATATTCACCCGAAAAACTTTTATAAAATAAAAATTTACACAGCTATTTTGAAAATGTAATATGTTTCATAGGACAGTCAGAAAAGAGAAACGTACCATAAAATCTCCTAACTTTCAATAAAGTTTAACTGCTTTATAAGTACAGAAATGAAGAAGTGGTTGTAGTACGTTGTTCTCTAGACATTTAACAACTTCAAATAATAACCATTTTACAGTTTACGTAAAATTTTTGAAATCGTCTTTTTCTCTGGCTTAGCGAGCCAAATATCCCACTGTGCAACGGCTCGTCAGAGAAAGAATGAGGTCTTTGCGCATCCTTTGGAAAATTTCCACCCTCGCCGTCAGTAGAGGTCGCTAGTCATCCATCAAATTCCCTAGAAGCTTTTCCGGAACTGGACTTTTCGGCGGGATGGCTGATCGGAACTGCAGGTCGCCACAATATTGTAGCGTTTTTACCTACAGTCTATTCGCGATTCCGCCACGTTAATATTATTAACCTTCTTATTTACTTGGAGGAATAAATACAACGATGTAAATCACAATCAGTCTTTTTATTGCGTCAGGCACATGCAGCGTCGGTGATTCAAATCTGTACAACCACTAGAACTATAAGCTTAACCTAGACTACGAACTAACTGCTTATAACCTAGGGACTTTTCTTAAAGGCTAACTAACGCTACAATATATTTTCGTATGTTTCCATCTAACGGCGCGGCGCGGCGTGAGTAAGAAACCGGGTAACGTCTCATAAAGAAAAGAACTATACGCGTTTCTTACTTCGTCGCGCTCGACACGTACATACAAGCATTGTATTTTATTATTCAATAAATAACTCGTTCTATAAACTTATGCTCCGTCTCTTCCAACCACGGATCCTCATCCACTGATACGTATTGATTTTTAACAATCAGATTTCGTAAACAATGGTTGATAACGAATCTAGGTATTCGAACATAAAGCGACCAAAAGGATGTACTCAAATTATTTAAAGAATTGTGAATAGACAAGCCATCATAAAAGATGCTATATAAATCAGATGATGATCTGAAAAAGGAACGAAAAGATATAGGTACATGAATAAAATTTTCTGATTCCAAAATATTAAATCAGATGTGTCGGTAAAAATTGTGAATGGCAAAGAACGAAAGATACCAGAAAGATCGACGATCACCAAAAAAAGGTATTACAAAAATGGAAGTTTATTTAGAAAGCAACAAAGAATTATGATATTTTATGCATATTTTATTAGTCATTCTATTATTTCATTACTTATTAGTTAAATATATCATCGTAGCAGATACTTGAATTACTTTTGAACATGCTTATGGAATATCCCTTGAAAATGTTTGGCGCAAGTTGTTATAAGTAAAATGATCCATTAGAAACCACAAACGAGGAAGACTTTACCAATAGCTTTTTTTAATTATAATCCTTTTTTGTATGTACATATATTAATTTATTTTAATATTTTATACCGATCAAATTTTTGTAATGCAGTGTGAATTAAGGAGCTGCCTTCTTAAAATACACGATCGTTCAGTGGTGTGTCACTTTGGCCACTGACCTCGTTATATTTAATGAACTGACATTTGTCCATATTTTGAAAAACGATTTTATATTGTAATTTTATTATATACATTTACAGTGAAGGGGGTACCTAAAGTGACTAGTAGCTTGAGATTTTTGAAAGTACCATGGACAGGTGTGTTGCTTTTCAAAGTTGCTGGTGCATGGAAAGCATTGAAATCCGAGTTCGTACTCTGTAGTCCATCTAAATCCATTACTGACTAAGCCAGGCCACTATCCGTTACCAAGATCGATCGTCGGCAACTGCTGTGAATCTACATTTTGTTTTATTTCCAAGCGAGAAGAAACTATTCAATTGATGGACACTCGAGTAGAATACAAAAGATTGATCTTAGCTATGGTCTTCCTTCAAGTTTTAACACAGCTAACAAGTAAATATTAAAAAACTGAAACCTTTTCATATTTTAAGATTTGTTTAAGAATAATGTAATGTAACGTATAATATAAATATAATAATCTAGGAATGTTAGTAAACTTGGACTAGGTATGGGCACAAAATCGCACCGCAAATAGCTTTGTTGTCTGGTTTCCATACCATGTAGGCTTTGAGCTTAACCGTACTAAGCGAGGCAAATTGGTATCGTAATTAGCTGCCATTTGACAGCCATTTATAAATAGGTACAAACTTTCAGTACCCACTTATAGTACTTTTCAGGTACATATACAGAGTGATTCTGGGAACTGGGAAAAGTTACTGCTCTTTTTTAAGTAAAAACAGACAAAATCATATGGCATGATATGTCCTAATTTCCTATAGCTTTATTTTTTATGTTGATGCACCAGTGTACTCGCCAGGTGTAATTGCACTGTACTCTTTAATTCATCCCAATTTTTTTATTGAACCAATAGAGTCCTTTTATTATCTTGCGTATAAAAGTACTAGTCCCGGATCATCGAAATATCAATACTTTACGCGATATTTGACATATTATGTCAGAAACCCAGTTTATTACAATAAGTGGTCAAAGTCAATAAAATTTTGATGTACATTTCAGTCAATTATTGCAGAAAGTATTAAAGCACTCGAATATTCGCTTAACTAACGCTATGTCATCTTTTATAAACGATGAGAAAGATAATATGTTTATTGCGTTTATGGAGTGTAATAAAAATGCAGTTGCTGCTAAAGAAGCATGTCATCACAGAAATTCTAAACGAATACAGCCACAACGAATATATTTTTTAAATTAGAAAACAACTTAAGAGCATACGGTTTATTTTTTAAATTGTATAGAGAAGTCGCAAAACCAGTGGTCCAATGTAAATAAACGAATGTGAATATGTTGGCATACATATAACACCGAATCCCAATGCTTCAACGCGAGAAGTAGTCAGGGAATGTGGTATGAGCCAAAGTTCTATTTCACGAATTTTAAAATTGCATAAATTTCATGCGTTTCGTTACCCCATAGGGCATACCGTACATGCGGGAGATGAAATTGGAAGAATGCAATTTTGTGAATTTTTTCCTAGAAAAATAGAAAACAACGAAAATTTTGTGGAAACGATCTTATGGACAGATGAATCCACTTTTACAAATGATGGAATATTCAATCGGCACAATAGGTGGCTTCATTGAATAAGTTCCATCTGTAAAACATTACTTTTCTACTGTATTCAGAATTTTCAATAAATGTTTAAAATTAGACCTCTTACAGATGTTTTTCCTTTATGTATTTCTCGCGCCAATTTTACTCGCGCACCCTGTATATAAGTACTATATGCATTTGTTGCATAATCCTTTTCTGTGCATAGAAAATTGTATGCTCGGAGGACCCAGGTAACTCAGACGATTCGGAGAATCCAAAAGGACTTGGAGGACTCGACATCCTTACCACCAACAAGAACCTGGAAGTTCGTGGCCTTTCCCCAATTGGAATACGCCACCCGATGCTGCAGGCTCAACTGACTCCAAATGGGATAAGTGACTGCGTACAAGGTGACAAAAGAATACAACAGCCCAATGTGACAACGCAAGTCGTCATATTGGCACTGAGACTATTGCTATTCTCTGTTCACGTTACGAATAACCTCGTTTGGCGCATGGGATCGGTCGGAGGAGGTCCTAGAACGTCTGAACCCCCACCCAACCGCAAATGGTTGTCTTTTTCTTACTGCATGCAACACTGTTTCCTATTCTGACACCTTTGTTTTACGCAGTGACAATTAACTCCTGTTTGGGCTGTATCGTTATTCGGTAGGTGGTAGGTAGGGATAGCGCGGGACTAATCATATGCGTCAGGTTAGTAGGAAGTGGTGGGGGATGCGCACATCAGTCAAAAACTGGTCGAAGCGTGAGGTTATTCTTAACGTGAACAGAGTATAGCACAGGAAGAGTCTCTTATTCCAGCTGAATGCTACCAGTCCTAACTTCCCAACAATAAGGGGATCTTGCTTACACGTACTCGCCAAAATCAGCCCCGGAAGATACCTGCAGTCGATAGAGCACGTACGAGTTGTTTACCCCCAGGCAATATTGGGGGGAGGGGGATAGGCTGATGTGACTTTGAGAAATTGTTCGAAATGTGCAAGCAAATGAAGCCAAACCTTGGAGATCTCGCAAACCCCTCGAAAAACACGGGGACCTGGATCCAAAGGATTAGCGTCAATATAACATCGACTAAACCCAGTTCTTCCTTTCCATTTATTTTAATTATTTATTTGCTTTGTTTGTTTTCGAATCCATACAAACAGCACTAAAGGATCGGAAAATTTCTTCTTTCTTTTATCGATGTCCTGCTAAAAAAGAAAATTATATAGTACTAATATTGCATCATTTGTAATGTTAATTATCCTTTTCAGTTCTTTTTAATTTTCCACTTTTTCTTTTGGTTAGGAGACATAAATAATAGCAATAACAATAACTGTTCTGATAGTATTGTAGGATCGGGACCTCCATACCCAAAACATAACAGGTGTCGCGTCGTGGAGAAATAGAGAATAGTCGGCCGCCTACGAATCCGAGGTTCGCGGGTTCGATTCCCGGCGACCGGCGTCCGCTTTTTTCCACGATGCCTACAGTATTATATTTTTTGAATCTGCACACCTAGCTATAAATATTTTTTATAAATCGTCAGTGCAACACCTGCTGCTAAATAAAAAAGAGAAATTTCCCGCGAAACGTTTTCTTCCGACTTAATTATTTACTGACAGGAAAGAGGACATTTGTTGAGTACATCAAAATGATACAAACTTTTATTTTTTAATGATCGTCTCTTTTTGAATGATTTTCTTTTATGATTCATCCAGTAATGTCTTTTATATCGATTGAAAATTTTCAGCACGTTTACCAGATCTGTTGAATTGTATCATCTTGCTATGTGCATTGCATCAAATCATTACAATTCTACATGCATTAATTCAGAGTTACTTAATTCAACCGCAGCGTGTCAAACAATTACAGTTGATTAACAGTTCTGCATCTGTGAATGAAATACCCCACGAATAATTTTTTGTCGTCGTAGGAAAACCTTCTATGAAAAATTGCCACTTCGATGGACGAGCTCTGTCGGCTTTTTTCTCAAAATACCTTTCACAATAAAAAAAAAAAACACATCAGGTCCAACAAAACGATGTATAGTATTATACAGAGTGTTTCATAATGTAACAGGTGATCCAAAAGCAACAAAAAAAGATCATAGAAGCACGTGTCCTATTTTACCTTATTTCAAAATTATAGGCACTGTTGTACTTGAATAATTTGTTGGAGTTAATCTTTTTATTGTTAGAAAGCGCCTGAAATGACTACCTTCGGTGTGTATGCAAGCTTGCAGTTGCAGTACTGTTGGATACAGAAACTTCCCTTTAAAAGTATGGTTTCGTTTATTAATTCGGTGTGTTCGCGATCGGTTAGTTGATTATAAAATATTACAGTCTGATTATTTCTAGTTTTTGGTTTGTTTGTGCATTACCTTTATTTAAGCGATGTGTGCGATTTAGTGCGAGTAAGTTTAGTTTGTTTTGTTTATGACGCGTTAAAAAGTAAGTCCTGAGTACTACAATTGTAACCGATATTACGACAGGTGTAAGAAGCACGAACGGGAAGGAAAGGTAATTAAAGTAATAAGGGATAAAACTGGCAGGCGATCTTCTTACGTGCACAGGGGCACATTGGCGAACCTGGGGCCGTTCAAGCCACGACTGGGAGGAGGCACTTACGGTGACCCCCTGAGGCCGGTATCGACCCCGAAGGAGATGAAGATCTCTTGTTGTAAGGGTCCGCGGACGGATAGTCACGATGGTGATTTCCGAGACGCTTAGGCTAACCCAGGGGTAAAGCCGCCAGGTAAACGAATTTTGATTTCGGCCGGTGTGGGGGTAGAGTCACGAGTTTATTTACACCGGCCGTGGGCAGCAGCGTGTATTCTTTCACGTAGACTCGAACGATACGGTTGTATAATCTCCTCTCGTTCTGCTTCTGACACGAAAGTTAAAATATATTCTGTTTCTCATCAATAAGGTCTAGTTTTTGTTTTGTATTTTCCCCCTTGTATATAATCAATCTGAAATTTAAAGATAACAAGTACGATATAATAAAATATTTAATATATTAAACTTAGTTTGCAAGATAACTCGACAGAAAATATGGAGGAGCGAAACTGTTTTTCCTTGCGGTTTTCAATCCGGAGAAAAAATTAAGCAAACTGTACCAACACTTGATACCCAATAGATATTCAATAAATATTCAACATTTTTTCATCGAATAATTTAATAACTATGCAACGGCAACAAGAATTCCAGCTTCTATCGACTAAATTTAGAAACGTGTGTAAAAATTATACAATAGTGTATACAGGGTGGGGCAATAACTGTGTCCACCTTGAATTTTGCCGTTATTTGTAACAATATGAAAACATGTTATATATAAAACTTTCACGGTATAAAGGGGGCCATATTGTGATATAAACATTTTTTGGGTGGGTGGAGGCATAGAGGAGATTTCAAGGTCATCTCTATTTTTTTAACACGTTCCGTACGAAGCCCTTTTTGCCTGACTTGTCATTCAGGCCATTTGATATTTCGACCCAATTCGCACCAATTTATGTTTAGTATTTAATTATTGTAAATATAACAATTAAACAAATTTATGTGCCTTGTTCTATACTGCATTTTTTACGATGCCTCATCGTTTTGGTGGAAATATATTTTATAGAATCAAATTTGTCATAAAATGTATGTTTTCAGCGCTTCAAATGAATATGTCTGCGTGTACCATAAATGGTACACGTGGCATGGAACGTGTTAAATGTAATGCTGTTTTTTTTTATCGTGATGTGATAGCCGGTGCTGAGACGACTTTAACAAGCTATCATTGAAGGTCATACAAGGTCAAATGTGATAGTAAAATTATCTTTTTTACATTACAGGAGATGTTCGAAGTGATGGCTGTTTGCGTCAATGCAAAGTTGCAATCTTCGATTTCTGGTGAACAATATGAACACTTCATATGAAACACATTGGGAATTATATTAGACAAAATAATTTTTGAAAAAAAAAAAATACAACCGAGTTATAAAAAATACAACTGAGTTATAATTTTTACAAAATTTTGTTGGTATTATAAAATTTAAAGGTTTTTCCGCATTGGTTAATGTCGAGTTTACGATTATTTCAAAATTATTTTCTGTAAAAATCAGATTTATAAACAAATGTACAAATTGTTAATTATTAACTCCCAGCATTGATAAATCTACAAAAGTTACGTCTAAATCTCCAACATAATATTTACATTCATAAATGTTACGTATTTACTATAACGTTTCAATTATGTTGTTAAAGTATGCACACTTACGTTCACCAAATTGCATAAATATTACATAACAAAGTAACAACAAAATTACATAACCATTCTATGCAACAATTATAGACTCATTACATTATTGATATAACTGATAGTTTCATGTTAATGATCTGTAATATATACATATAAAACAGTATGTAATTGTTACGGAAATGAAGCCTGCGTGTTTACCGGATATTGTATAAATGGTGTATTTAAAAAAATTCACAGATACTTCAATAAAAGGTAAAATATCTCTTGAATTCATTTTTTGGACATTGTAACCTAAAATTATGCTTATATTGAAAGCGGTTTCGGACGAATAAGTCCTATATATACAGTGCAATCGCCTTCATATGAATATAATTGTTTGACTACTGTAACATAATCGTCAGAAAATGCTTGCATCCGCAGCTTAATACCAGTTTGTATGCGGAATATTACAAGAAATCAATTGGTTTAAATAAAATGATACGTAGTCGTCTTTAAAATCATCGGAGAACGACATATGCCACATGGACACTTACAGCTGCAATAACATCACTCTTAAACCACGAAAAATTTTATTTTATTTCACCCTTCATTTGTTAAACAATTGCACAGTAACACCAAATACCAGTCATTTACACGGCAAAATATTCTGTACAAAGCGAGCCTATACACGATCATTAATTTTGCCAAAATGTTACAACAACACACGGTTACATGTTTGGTTACCACAAAGCAATTCTGGTTCAGATTTGACTGATTTACACAGGTACATATCCACCGATTCATAATTCGGATAGTGAATCAGCGTTTAACGATACGCGACACCGGGAAATTGTAGTTAAAAATATGAAGGATGAAGTACGATTACACATAGACTCCTATAGACTAGCCTTACCAACGCGATGCATTACTCACAATTTAGCAGTAGTTTACGAAAATGTGCATCCACTGGTTTTCGCGAAAAGTTCGCTCGTTAACCCGGAAAATTTCAAATGCCCGGAGTTTCCTATACTTGGTATGTTTTGTTTTTTCTATCGTATAAAGACCGGTTCGTTTAAACTGGCACGAATAGTTTTATAATTATTGTTGATTCCATTTCGAAATAACATCCTTGTCGTCCCTTTTCTAACCCACTGCCTTTCTTTTAAGCGAATCAATTCTTTTGTTACTATTTTTCTACCATTTGGTGTTGAGCTTTAACTATTGTTCTGAAGATTTTCGATAATAAACTTGGCAGAGTAACTTATGAACTAATCCCCTTCCTTTATAATCTCCTCCATTTTCACTTCTGACATCCCCCAGGAATTCTTAGTTTAATAATGTCGACAGTGATAGATTTTGTTACAATACACTAGATAATTATAAATTGAAGGTCTCAATCTTGCTGCAGGCACTTATTAGCTGATTGTAAAAAAGTTGAAAATGTTAATGCTATTTTTGCCTACTGGAACTAATTTGTTCGTTTTCTTTCACTGACAAGTTAACTATTGCAGTTAAAATAGACTTATACAATAAGACATTTTCAAACTTTAGTTATTACAGATACGAATAATTTGCAGTGTTTGATTCAGACATTTTTCAGGTATAATGTATTGATTTCGATAAAAAAGGAGATCGACTTTGTTTTCATTGAAGTTTTCTTCTAGCAGACACACATGTAAGAAGTATTTTCATTCGGTCCAGTCTCGCAGAAAAAAGAAACTTTCTTCTCATGATTGGACTGACCTAGAACCCCTTTATATTCCTCCGAAGGATTTTCCACAATACCATGCATTGAAAACACCAGAATTAAATGTAGAAACATCTTTATACGAAGACAAAGCACGTCATGCCCAGTGGTTCCGACTTCGTACAATGTACGACTCTCAAGCAGTTGATAAAAAAATAAATGAATAAATTGCAGGTTAATATTAAATTAAATGCAGCAGAAAGTAGACCAAATGTACAGTATACTCAGTATCTCACATTATTCGACGATAAATTCTTCATAATTTTGAATAAACATAAATTTTGGACTTCAGAGTCAAAATGTATTAACATTTTTCATATTATTCACATTTTCCGAATCTTTGAAGAGAAGCAATAAAAAATATAAAATCCTTGAAATATAAGTTATACACTAGTATATTCAAAACTGTACGACTTAACACGAAATAACATTTATCATCGGAAAAGGTGAAAAATTTTATAGAAAAATTATGTAGAATAACGTTTTTTAAAAAAATTAGACTTAACACATTCTGGCTCTAAAGTCTAGAACGTAACATAATCATACTGTCTTCACTTAACACGTTGACTGCCACAGTGAAAACGGACGTGTGTAGTCAGACACGATAAAATCCTAATTATTAAGGGTGCAGTCGATTAATTTTTCAAATTTAACCTTTCAATTCGATAGCTAGCATTATTAGCTTAATGTTAACGCTATCCGTGGTTTATTTAATCATTTCTTTTGGTAATTATGTGATTTTAAAAGATTTCGGGTGCCGGTCACCATAATATTAAATACATGAAAATATATAATATTTATAAAACTATTGAAAAAGATCTTTTATAAGACAGACGTACATTTGTTAGTATACAATTATATTAGAAATGGTAGATTTTAATGGTAGAGAAGATAGATGACTTTATATGAAGTGAGAACCTATTTTTGGATCTATTCGGTTAGAGTTCAATCTCACGTGAGAGTATTTTCTTTCATTTTATATCGTATTCACAGGGAGATTGGATTTGTTGCATTTAGATTCGGGTTCGCCTGAAAATACTGCTTCTACTTTTCGAACTATTTATACAGAGATCAAATAGGTTTTTGTTAAATTTCATATGCACCAATATAATATAAATATGTGTTCCTAGTGCTTCCGGCTTAATATTTTTCATCTGATTTCACGACATGAACCCTTCGATCCATATTACTGTAATATCAATTTATATATAGTCCTGATTTTTATATAATCATTTTTTAATATAGCTTTCTATATTTTTTTATAATGAGCATATTTCCACTTTCCCCTGCATTAGCTTCTATTTATAGCTAAACTGCCGCTTTAAATACTGATATGAACATTGTTCTTGAACGGCATACTAATTTTAAAATTGTGTGCAAAATAAAATATCAATGAGTATTATTTAATTATATAGTATCTTTAGTTTTAAAATTTGATTTCCCAACTTAAACATACGCTACAATGTTATATTAGGTGTATAATAAATGGTCAATGTTAAATAAAATTATTTCATTCTTTTTAGTGCATTCCGAAGTCGGTTGTACTTTCTTTTTTTTTTTTCAGAAATTATTTTATGCTGTACACTTTTGTTATTGAGTTATTTCAGAACTTTTTCACCTCAAAGTTTAACATGCAACAACCTAATGTAAGAATGTTTGAAATTTTTCGCATTAATTTGAAATCAAAATAAATTGCTTAAAATGTTAGTACAATATATCTTCGTAATATGTTAGCGCTATAAAATTAGATTCTTTATATTATTGTATATTGTGAAAAAACTTTTGCTGTTCGGGGGAAAAAGGTACGAATGTAGCAAAAAAAAAAAAGAATTATGTATGAAGCAATCACCGTGAAACGTGTTTCATAAATCGCGCAACAGTGGTAGGCGACGCCATTTGTACATCCCCCGAATATCGCGAATCAAATAATCTAGCACTGTTGCAGGTCGAAAAAACATGCGACATTCTGCGAAATATGCTTTTGCACGCGTGGCGGCTATGGAAAAATTGCAAAGATATTGCGCGTTCAAAATAAAAAGTGGAAGAACCACTTCGATGTACGTCAATATTACCGTTCTTGGAAAAGGAAAGTATGTTGAATAAAAATTAAATGTTTTTCGCAACAATAAATGATGTTACATTGAACAAAGGCTTTTGAAACCAACTTTATAAATCTGAAACTTGTGCTTATTTTATTTAGCAGAAAAATGTATAGCAAAAACATTTTGGTAGAACAGCGATGCACGTTTTAAATATGTCATAAACTTTCGAAATGAAAGCCTTTTGATTACTTTGAAGAAGAATAAATTAAAAAAAAATTGAAATGAAAGGAAAGCACTTAGTTTAAACTAATTAGTAATATTAATATTATATTAAAATATTATATTAAAATATTAATATTAATATTATTTTAAGATTGTCTGTATATTTTATGTTAAAAAATATATCTATTGTTTCAGTTGTTATGTGACTTCTTTTATTTTCACGAAAAAAGAAAGACGGAAAATGTAAAACATCAAAATATCAGAAATTAAAGCATTTTATGAATGCTTCCGAAAGTTTGGTCTTACAATTAGAGATCGGCTTCAACAACATAGACCTGTAATTCCTCATTACAATCTCCACATTAATTTTTTCTTGAAATCTTAAAATTTACTCGGCATATACACACGCTTTTTAACCGACTTCGAAAAGGTTAATCAATTCGATCAGTACATATTTTTTTCGTATACATATATAGACAAGTGAGGGCATATACATATATGTATACAGGGAGGGGCATTTAAAACAGGTCACCTGTATAATTTCTACATTTTTTGAGATAGGAAGAAATGTTTCAGACGAAAGTTGTTTGACTTCGAGGGGCTCATTACGTGGTGTACGTAACTTTTCTTTAGGTGGAGGCGCTTAGGAGATTTGAAGGTCAACTTAGTTTTTTTAAATGGGACCACATATTTTTGAACACTTACGATTATAGCCCTTATCGAAACAATTTCAACGACTATAGTTAGTCGAGGTGATTGAAAGTCATAAACGTTGGATTGGACGATCTGGACATCGAAAATGGCCACCGCGATCGCCAGACCTAACGCCATTGGATTTTTTTTATGGGGAAAGTTGAAAGAAGATGTTTATCGTGAAGCACCTACTACAAAAGAAGACATGCAGGAACGCATACAAAGAGCCTGTGCTGCTATTAATCAGCACACACTTTACTGCGTAACGCAATCAGTGGGCGAACGCTTCAGACGTTGTCTTTCTGTGGCTGGTCATCATTTTGAGCATCTCCTGTAGCAGATTATTTCGGAATTAAGCACTTTGTTTGAAAAAAAATCCAATGGCGTTAGGTCTGGCGATCGCGGTGGCCATTTTCGATGTCCAGATCGTCCAATCCAACGTTTATGACCTTGAATCACCTCGAATGACTATAGTCGTTGGAATTGTCTCGATAAGGGCTATAATCGTAGGTGTTCAAAAATATGTGGTCCCATTTAAAAAAACTAAGTTGACCTTCAAATCTCCTAAGCGCCTCCACCTGAAGAAAAGTTATGCACACCACGTAATGAGCCCCTCGAAACCAAACAACTTTCGTCTGAAACATTTCTTCCTATCTCAAAAAATGTAGAAATTATTCAGGTGACCTGTTTTAAATGCCCCACCCTGTATACGCTTTTAGTAGTCAAAGGATTAATAATATCTTATTTTTGAGAAGTTGAATATACTTTAAAATATGTTTGAAACATGCGATAACCACATTTCTTGATTCGTGGCTAGGGAAAACTGCAATTATTCTTCAACTACGAGATCAACCCTAGAAAAATACAGAACTCGGAGATATCATTTGCGTATACGTCGTGCCACAAGTTACGAGGCAAATGGAAAGAGAAACAAGAAAAAAAGTAGGTTTCAGTGTTTTCCACGAGACAGTGGTGTAACAGTCGCGTCGGTGACTTCAGATAACCGGAAGCTGCTCGTAGTGCATGTATTTGAGTCTGTAGGTTTGTGCAGTGTAGATCAGGGATTTTCAACCTTCTTGTGACGCGGGCTCATTCGAGATTGCACAAGATAGTGGCGGGCACAATCGGATTAAAAAATAAGGGAAGTAATAAATAAATAAATAAATAAAATAATTTTTGAAAAAAAAAAAATACAACCGACTTTGGAATGCACTAAAAAGAATGAAATAATTTTAATTTATATTTTAGAGACGGTGCAAAATTAAAAATTGTGTAAATGAAAGATGTTGCTGATTATGACTTGATTGGGGCGGAAAGAGAAAATACATTAACATGTGAAAATATGTAAACAGTTTAAAGAATTTTAGCAATTTTCAATGTAGAAAATGTTTAATTTTGCGCCGCCTCCGACATATAAATTAAAATTATTTAATTCTTTTTAGTGCATTCCGAAGTCGGTTGTATTTTTTTTTCCAAAACTTATTTTATTTCACATTTTTTAGTGGCGGTCGGAGCATTGCTTATAGAGTAGCATCAAAGAATAGGAATTTTGCAATGGGAATAGTAGTTAACAAAGAAGGGATGGGATGGAAAGCAAAGGGAAGGGAAGGGAAGGGTTGGGAAGGAGTTGGGGCGGAAGAGGAAGGGAAATTAAGAGAAGACAAGGGTGGGGAAGGGAAGTGCAGGGAAGCGTAGGAAAGTGAAGGGAATGTTGCAAATGGAATCATCGTGGGAACGTCTCCGGCCGCAAAATGTAATATTCGGTTTCATCGATGTCAGACCGAATATACGTGAAATAGCACGTTTTTTGGGATAAAAGTGGTAAAAAATGAAAAAATGTAAAATGTTTTTTTTTACGGGACCAACTGTTGGTCATACTCTACAAGATGCAAAAAGTTGCGATCCGATTGGTCCATCCATCTTGGAGTAATCGATGACCATACACAACGTGGACGAAACCGTACGCTTTTGCGATAAAAAAGGGGCAAGCAGTGATAAAATGCAAAATTTTTTTCATATGGAACCAACTGGGAGTCATACTCTACAAGATGCAAAAGGTTTCGTTCCGATTGGTCCATCCATCTCGGCGTAATCGGCGAATATATTATACATTAAAAAAAAATATGTATATCCTTCTTTTCGAAGTCGGTTAAAAATACAACATAAATGCTGTATCTTATTACTATCCGTCTGATGTGGTCAATGACAGAATTCCCTTTTCGTATTATGAAGTGCAAGAAGGCCTTTCATGCAATATGTAAAATGTTGTGACCGCTTCCCCCAGAGGTTGGAAAAAAGTTCATCCCTTCATCTTTTTAAATAACATGGTACATAAATCATTGCATCTCCAGAAACGCTGCTAAAATGTCAAATTCCATGTTTTATAGAATTCATCAAGTTAAGCCGGAAGTATATTTCGTTTGAAATGAAATACGCAAATCATAGGAAAAAAAAAACATTTAAAAACTAGTGTCGTTAGAAATACATAGTTTAATAAATGTTCAAAATGATGTTTACTGGAGTTGTGCATAAATATTAACTTTATTAACGTAGAGACAAACGGTGTTTCGTCTCGGGATCGATTGCCAGACTCGTCAGTAGGGTTGACGACAGCCGATCCCTGACTCAGATGATTATGATACCACTTTTCGGACGTTCGTATATATCTGAATCGACGAATAAACATCTCCTTTCTCCCATCAACTCCTACAATTACTAATTAAATATTTTCGCAAATTCAGTATATAGTACATACATATTTATACACGTCGTCGAAATCAGAAGGAAATCTATATCATATTTACTTATTGCCATTAAAATATAAACTTTATTACAAAACCAACCACCCCAATAGTTTATCAAATTTTCTACAAAATCTTCTTTATCGTATTATACGTAGAATAATTTACACCATTTCAAATTTAAAATATACCTTTATTTTTAAGAATTTCCGGAATGCTTTCAAGTATACCAGTTTTTAAAATTTTAGTATTTTGCAGCTAATTCGCACGTTTTAATATTATATCCCAACTTTTTTTTTCTTTCAATAAATTTTCCTATATTTTAAGACGCTTACACTTCGGTCTTTTGCAAACCTTCAATATCTTAGGGTTAAGGAAATACGTGCCCTTATTTTCCAACGATTTACAAATCTTTAAAATTGCATTAAAATTAGGGACGGATACACCAATAATCATTGATAGCACATTTAATGTAATTCAACATGCATTAAACATTAAAACCACTTTTTTCCGGTAGAGTTGCGTTGTGTAAACATTGTCCCGTGAGTAACGTTATTCTTTTCCGCCCGTTCGTCGCTACTTCCGTAGCGGTTTGTACTCGCAGCTCCCTCTTTATTCCTAATCAAGAAATGCCTGTATAGGATAGCATTCGCGTTCTATGAACTTCCTTCTTCGTCCACGGTGGAAAGCTTCGGAAACGGAAGCAATTAAACCATATAAAGACCGGTGAAATTGAAATTATTTCGAAACGGATTCATTTAAAGTTTGTCTGAATGACACAACTAGCTCGTAAGCAGTGATACCATTTTTGGGGGAATTTTCGGTCTTTCTATGGATCGTATGAATCTTCTGTTTTAAAAAACTCGCTATTGTTGTGCGAGTACATTTTCATTTTATTTAAATATTCCATCAAAACTATTTATGAATTAAATTGTATAATTTTATAAAATATTTTAAAATTTACATTCTCTGTCGAATTGTAACGAAAAAATATGTAACTTTAAACAAAGGGAAAACCTAATTTCTATGCTCTTTTGTTATCTTTCCGTAAATAATAGGATAAAGGATTGTTATATGATATCAGGAGTAAATGGAAAGAAGGAACTGCATTAATACGTTGGCTGCCACGGAGGCACCGGTAACCGGCACCCGAAATTTTATACAATAAAATAATTTCCAAAGGAAATGATGAAATAAACCACGGATAGCGTTAACATTAAACTGATAATGCTAGCTATCGAATTGAAACGTTAAACTTGAAAAATACTTGATTGTATTCTTAATAATTAGGATTTCAATGTGTCTGACTACACACGTCCGTTTTCACTGTGACAATCAACGTGTTAAAATATTTAACCTTAGAGTTAAGTTGATAAACATCATTTGGTGAGCTCCACGTTCTAACTGACTGACCAACGTTTAAGCGGAAAAGCTTTTTTTTTGCTTAAAATGTTAAAAATTTAACAAAAGAAATTAGTGTAATGTATTGCGAATCATTGTTTTCCAAATTCTTTCGCACGCGTCATGGGAACCTTAGAATCCAACGTTTCTAGAATCTCGATTTCTAGAATTCCATCACATTCTTAGATACATAACTGAACCACAAAGTCACAGTATATTAAGTTCATTTTAGCCTACAATTTTTAAAAATATTCTACCCATACTTTCTTTGACAACCATCATTATATTGAAGGACTCAAGTTTAAACTCGAGTACACCATGCGTTCAATATCTTCCAAATTTCTGCGAATTTTCTTGAAAATATTAACCTATGTTCATAAATGTCCATATGTATGATTGATATTGACATTGACGCATTATGTAAGCCAAACACAAATGAGATAGGTACGTACCATTATTTTACATTTCATTTCAACATTGCTTCGGTATATTCTGATTAACATTAACTAGTAAGATAAACTATTAATTATTAACTATTTGCTTACCTATTATACTTTATAAATTATTTACACGAATGCTATAACTTTCTAATTAAAACAATTATTAAATAAAATTTGTTTTTAACACAAAACATATAAATTAATTTAACTCGTAATTTAACTCTTAAAATATGATTAGCGGCAATATGAAAATTTACAGCTTCCTTAATAGTACATAAAGTGTTATATGTATTACGCATGTAATAATATTTATATCGAGAATGAATCTAAAAATTTCTGCTGCATTATGCTAAAGTTTCATAAAAATGAATACATGAATTTTATTATTAATCCTTTGCGAAACGCTTGAAAGCAAAATATATGAACTATACAACGTAGAGGTGGCAACAGTCTTCGTAATCAAAGAATAAGTTACTGAAATTTGTTTTCTCCTCACTATCTGTTATTTGTATAATTACAAAAGAAGTAATATGGAAATCTAATACATTTATTGTAAAATAATAAGCGTTGTTCATATACAATAAAAAAATGAACGCCGGACGCGTTTCGGCGCTCTTTGTCGCAAACAAGCAAGCGCACCTTTAGAACGTACTCAAAGGGTTAATAGTTAATACCATTGCACTTAACACTGTTGCATCTAACACTCTTCGAAGCTTTTGAAAGTAAAATGTGTCACGAAGAAAGGTTTTTCCAACGTTTCACCAGCGTTAGGGACCTGGCTTCACAAAGGACAGAAACATACAGTATTAATGTGCCTACAAAGAAAACGTATATGTACCATCATATTATTTACTTTGAACGAGATTACATATTCAGAAAAGCTGGTAGTTTGAAAGAGATGATCTTTAAATTGCATTAATGCACGCTGTGATTGCTATTAACATGCTTCGGCCAATTTCAGACAATGAAATATGAAGTTTTCTATTAAAATACATATGTATACAAATCACACTAGTCAAGATTAACACGTTGACTACCACAGTGAAAACGGACGTGTGTAGTCAGACACGTTGAAATCCTAATTATTGAGAATATAATCAACTAATTTTCAAATTTAACTTTTCAATTAGATAGCTAGCATTATTAGCTTAATGTTAACGCTATCCGTGGTTTATTTAATCATTTCTTTTGGTAATTATTTGATTGTAAAAAATTTCGGATGCCGGTCACCGGTGACCCCTGTGGCAGCCAACGTGTTAATTAACATTTTTTTTTTTGCTCTTTTTATCTTTGTTTACATAATATTGTACACGTATTATAAATCTTATAAGTCTTCGTCTATTGAACACATTAACATATGAAAATGGTATAAATAAAAAAGCCTAAAAAAATTAAATCTGCACTATTTTACGTTAGGATTAATATTATGAAAGAATTCTTGCATAATAATTGTAAAGTAAGTAATCACATAAAGTTATTACATTTAGATTGAGCCACGGCAACTTCACCTGTACTTTGTCAGTAATTTGAGAAAAAGGAAATAATTACGTTCTTGTGTTATGTCATCACTGATGACTCATCAGATATCGACTCAAGTAAATTTAATATAAATAATAACTAATGCGGTTAAATTATAATAATATCAAGATATGTTGAAGGGTAATGTATGTTAATACGTTAAAAATACAATGGATGCGATTTAACAAAAAATACTCTGTATAAAATGTTTTGTAAGACAATAATGTATAATATAACTGAATTTCGTGTTTTAAATTTTCTATTGAAACTAAAAGAGGTTGAGATTATATTGGAACAACTAGTTCCTTTATTATTATACAGTTATGTATAAAGCTAATAAAATAAAGGTACAAATAACAAAAAAATATATACAATTTATAAATGTAAATATACATATTTTAGAAAAATTAAAAATGTTCTTGTTGAAACTGAACACAAACGTGCAATTAATTGTAAATACGTTTATTCGTAACTTACTTCACTTATTATTTTTAAAATAGTAATGTTATATAAGAATTTGATAAATCTATTTTGGTACAAGTTACTTATAAAAGTTTACAATGATAGATAAACACATTAGAGAGTACCTACATAATTTGTGAAACATTTTGTTCTGTAATAGAAAAATGTTTTTTAACCCCTTGTCCTACGATCTTCCCGACAAGGTGCGTCAGTCAGAGCTAAATATTTTTTACTTCAGCGTTAAAACAAATCAAGGAAATTGAAATATTACATATACTTCGTTCTTGACAAACATTAACTGTATAAATTGTAATCAAAATTAAACTTAAAATTCAATTGTGATCAAAGTTTGAACGACAGAAGTCAC
The DNA here is from genome assembly GCA_943735885.1 of Stelis phaeoptera. NCBI lineage: Eukaryota > Metazoa > Arthropoda > Insecta > Hymenoptera > Megachilidae > Stelis > Stelis phaeoptera. Next base: position 1,304,483 of record OX030939.1, on the reverse strand, counting down.
ATCTGAACTGTAAGGTGCGTCACAAGTGTGTCACGTTATTGTAGATTAAAGAGTTAATGCGTCCAAACGTAAATATCTCAAAATGAAAAATGCTTACATCGTTTTCATAATTATCCACGAATATGCATATATTCTTTGCGTGTTTTGTGTGCATAATCTCTAATGCACTAATAAATAATTAACTAGGTCAAGGTGTCCAGCGAAAGGTCTTTAAAACACCTCAGGCGTGCACAATTTCATGAAAATGTTAAGCAATGCATTATTTCTTCGAATAATTCCTGGAATACTAGTTCTTGAACCACAATGAAGTTAATACTTTCGTCAAGCGGACCGATGTAAAATAGCGTGCGTCGCACAAGAACCGCAACGTAACCATATCATTATAACGAAATACTCCAACGATCCGTATATACTTAGCTCGCGTGTGGAAAATTATTCGATACCAACGTTCTTAGAGAAAAGAAAAAGCCGCAAAATACTTTGTGAAGTATATTGATCTCGGCTGTTGACAGCGTGGCACGATCGAAGTGCTTAACATCGATTTTCTTACGATTAGCCGTTATTTACGGGGCCCTGCAGTACCGTAGAATCGTGAATTTATTATAATTCCGCCCGTAAGGCTGGAAGACAAGCGGGAATACCACCTACTTTCGCCTTAAGTTGTTGCATACACGTACCGGAAGGACGGCTTTCCGGCCACGTTGTCGTATTACCTACCGCCTCGCAATTTTTGTGTCACCACGATAAACGACCATCACATGTCTTTTCATTTTGTACACAAGGGAAAACTGGAGGAATTCTTCCTCTCGATAGAATTTTAAGACGGAAAGATTTTCGATGAAATTTGAAATCCTAAAGCGGAAATTTTAATCTTATTGTTAGTAGGAAAATCTTACTTACAATTAGTGCTAGATATTTAGAAAATTTGATGCCTATGCAATCATTTTCATACGAGACGCTAAAGTATTATTTAGTATCAGGCTATAAAACCAAAAACAGAATAATTCTACATGAAAAATAAGTAGAAAATATAGAATGAAAGTTTTCTATACACAGTTTCGTTTTTATGAAAATAAAGTTTAAAAATTCTACAAAACATTTCTAAAGAAATCTATTTACTGCAAAGTAGATAACAATTTTATTAGTCATTTCGTTAGTGTAAAAATGAATGGATGGTATAAATTAATAATTTAAAATAACGACAGTGCTAAAATTTATTGTTAATTAGTATTTTTATTAAAAACACAAACCTCAACATTGAATGCAGTTACGAGGAATCAACCATACTTTTATTATTAAAGCTATTAATAATATGAATTAAAATAGGAAAGTAATATATCCGCTCATAACCGCTTAAATTTCGTTCTTAAGGAACAAACGGCGTGTACGGCACAATTGAACGATATCCCTAATACCCCAATTCAATGCACAGAATCCTGCCAGTGTTCATCGTTTCAAGTTCTGAGCTATGAAGAGCTACTTCGGTAGACTTGATTCCGAAGCCGCAGCATGCTACTGCCAATTATTCAACGTACACATTGTCCCATTGTGAATCAATTGAGAGATGGCGGTCGATTACTGTATTCGAAGTGGTGCCGTTATGTCAATTTGCATAATGCATCGATTAAATAAACGAGTTGCGGCTCTGTCCGATGTCGTATGGTACGGAAACCCAGCCGACGGTACCCGCAAAACAACTATTGACAGTCAAATTCTCCATACTGTTCACGTATATCGTTGAGTACGGGACACGTTGAAATTAATGTGTTCTCTTACACTTTTTCCTTAGCCGTGTGTCCGCTTGCCACATGCCCATGTATTCACGTTTCTACGTGTTACTCTGATCGCAGACCATAAATGCTTTATAACGATTATGAGCCTGTCAACGACGTTATTACGGATGGCTGACACCGTGGCGAGTTGTCTTTCGGCATTAATTGGAAGCATAATTGCAACCATCCCGCACCGAACGTTTAATGCAACGTTTCGACGAGTAATGTTATCTTGTCACGTTGAATGAAAATTTTGGGAAACAATTGGCGACGGAAACAAGAAGCAATTCTATTCTTTAGTTTGATATTTATGTGATTTTAATCGTTAGTTCGATCACTTATTTTTTGAGAAAACAATTTGTTCCTCGTCGTGGACTTTGTGGAAAGATTTACTAATTTCGCGCTAACTAGTGTATTTTTAAAATTAAAAAAATTTCAAAATTCATCTATCAATTTAGAAGTATTAAAAGCAGATTAATTATTATTAAAGTTCATTATCATTTGAAGGGCCACGGGGAAGAACGATCAAAGTCCATTTTTTTACTAAACTGAGTTTGCAGTCCGATTGGGTAACTTATTATAGACATAATGCATCTGTGATAACAATCAGGTAGGAGAGCTCATAGTCACCAACTTTTTAATGATAAAAGATATTGGATACCGGGCTATCTTTTACCATATTTGAAGGCTGGTTTTACCCTTCATTTTGTTTTTTTAAATGTAATGTTTTTGTGCATAATCGATAATAAATAAAGTACTGCTATGTAAAGAGTTAAAGTAATAATTTTACCCGTACTTTGTAAGTTAGATAACCGACTTGAAACTTTAAAATCTGAATTCTGGAAATTTAGACAAACGTGACTATGATCGTTCTTCCCCGCGGCCCTTCATTTGTGAAACTGAAAGTTTGTATTATAAGACAGAAAATGTTATAAGTCGTTTCCAATTAATTGAAACATTCTAAAAAACAGATATCCATACAATGCTCATTCTATTTCATATTGAAATAATCGTAGATTAAATTATCAATTAAAAAAGAAAAAAATGAATAGGTATGTACTTTTTTATTTACAGCTATTTTGTAAATAACACCTATCTTCTGAAAAGATCAATTAACACGAATGTACTCAAATCAAAAAATTGATGATGTGTTACTCTTAAGCGACCATATATCGTAAAAGTAATTATATAATAATTTCGTTTTGTGTAACGAAATAAAGTGTTTATATTTAAAATAATTTTTGGTGTACATTAAGCCACTGGTTATATGATTATAAATTGGCTTAGGTGTCGTAATATGTTACAGATTTATCAAATTCTTGGACATGTATAAATATTTAATATTTGCGCAGTAAGTAATAAGTAGTAAAAAGAATATTTATAGGTGCCAACAGGTCATGCATTAGATATGCATTTATGATTTGGACATAGCATAAATTCTGTTCTAATTTGCGAATTCAAGCAGTTGCGCAGTTAGGGATAAGATAATTTCATTAACGTTTCAAATAGCAGCCTTGGAGGAATATAACTATTAGAACGAAGTCGGTTAAAATAATTTAAAACCAGGTGCTTCTGAAATTACAATTTTTCTTTATGCTTAAAACAGCGACGATGCATATATTATTTGTTTCGCTCTGCTGTTTTTAAATCTTCCACATATTTCTATTAAAAGTGCTTTAAAAACTTCATCACGTATGCAAATGCAACAACGATAATAAAAGTTAAAAAGGGTTTTAAAATTCCCTTTACGGAGTTATTCCACAATCGACATGATATATCCTTGTAATATTAGCTGAGGGATGAAACACTGTGCTCCATTTTCCAAAGTACTACAGCATCGAAAATAAAAGTTTTATCGTAAAAGGAGATGAATATTTTAAATATCCTAAAATCTGAGTCCCAATTTCTTTACTGCATTGTAAATCTACACCTTTTATAACTTCATAAACCGGTGATTATGTATAACAACCGGCAATTTTACATAATCACCGGATTAATAACATTTTCCGTAACATATTGCATATCTTTAATAAAACTTGTGTTCCTACTCCTGTCCTTTAGATGAATAGAAAAAAAAATGTATATATATATATATATGTAGGGTGTCCACGCTAAAGTGTGACAGAAGCAATATTTCAATAACTATTGATGACACGAAAAATTGTTTATATGGAAATTGCAGAATAAAATGGGATCTATGTTTTGGCTTAAACGAAAATTTTTGTATGTTATTAATTTAAAAGATATGATGGTGAAGCCCCGTTTTTTAAATGGAACTACAGGTAACCCTCCTATAACACGGTATCTTATAACATGGTTTCGCTATAACACGATTCGTAAATTGCGGGAACCCTCCTACAACACGGCATCCTATAACACGGTTGTTCCTCTTATCGGGGCCTGTGTCCCCCGTAGGACATTGAGGTATCCGATACAGTGGAATAGGCCTACGGTGGATACCACTGACAAAAAACAACGCATCGAAAATAGTGTCCCGTGGATGATGTAAAAATCTATTAATGCGAGTGTCGCCCTGATGCGCTACACGCGATTGATATGACACGCGCCTGAGGTGATCCAAGCACTTGGGTCGCCGCGGGGTCCAAGACGCGCATTTATATTTTTAATAAAATATCCAAGACATTTATATTTTTAATAAAAATTAAGTTGTTTATATCGAATTAAAAAAAAATTTGTTTTTAAGTTTTTGGAACGTAACCCCCCTTTTTGTACTAGCTCTGGGTCTCATGCAACACGGTTTCACACAACACGGCATTTTCTAGGAACCTAACTACCGTGTTATAGGAGGATTACCTGTATATATTTTCTTTTGGATCATGCGGTAGTGGTTTTGAAGACGAATTTATTAAGCTTTAATGTATTTACCCGATTTTTATTAATTTTACTGTATATACTGATCGAATTAACACGTTGACTGCCACAGGGAAAACGGACGTGTGTAGTCAGACACGTTGAAATCCTAATTATTAAGAATATAATCAACTAATTTTCTAATTTAACCTTTCAAATCGATAGCTAGCATTATTACTTTAATGACAATGCTATCCGTGGTTTGTTTCGTCATTTCTTTTGTTAATTATTTGATTGTAAAAAATTTCGGGTGCCGGTCACCGGTGACGCCCGTGGCAGTCAACGTGTTAAGTAACCTCCTCCATTTCGAAGTCTGTTAAAAAGGGCACTAAATTTGTACAGTGAATTTTGTTTTTACATTGTAAAAGTTAGTGAAATCAGCAGGTGTTAGTTCTATTTTTAATTTCATCGACAAAAAATTGGAAAAAAACATGAGTCTTCAACGTTAAAAATAGAAAATGTATTCAAAAAAAGGCATATAAATAAAAATGTCGCTATAAAAAGTATTTTTAGTTTCAACTAATTTTTAATGAAAATTTGAACTAATTGGAATCAAGAAGAAGATCCGTTTAGTTATGTTGGCTCGAAATAAAAGTTAAATAATTAATAATACTGCCTTTTACTAAAGGTACTTGAGAAACAAATCTATCGAATAAAAGCTTAGTGGCCATTGTTTTTATAATGCTGTATCAACCAACTGACACGAATTTAATAATTTGTATGGCGCACTCGGGTTAACGTAAACAATTACAAATTCATAGGCAGACAAAAACTGATAATGTAAAATATAAACATTCAATGTTTATGCTCTTCTCCTCGCCCTAAGATTCTAAAATATTATATTTCAAACTATAAAGCTGAAGTTATGAAATTACTGTAGCAGCCTCTCATTTCGTTAACACGTTGACTGCCACAGTGAAAACGGACGTGTGTAGCCAGACACGATAAAATCCTAATTATTAAGGGTGCAGTCAATTAATTTTTCAAATTTAACCTTTCAATTCGATAGCTAGCATTATTAGCTTAATGTTAACGCTATCCATGGTTTATTTAATCATTTCTTTTGGTAATTATTTGATTCTAAAAGATTTCAGCTGCCGGTCACCGGTGACCCCCGTGGCAGCCAACGTGTTAAGGGTAGATACTAGGGTAAAGCATAATATAAGGCAGAATTTTTTTTATTATTTCTAATTTCTAATAGTGTACGAAAACTGAATTCTATAGTAATATTCAAAAAGTTCTTGGAAGTACCGCAAACCGTTAATAAAATTATTATTTTTCTGTTTTTACACATTTTTCGTAATTTTTCATTACTATGTTTTTCTTATTATGTGAAAATAATTTTCGATGAATGAGATATGAAGTTTCAGTTTCAAAATCGTGCTCAAAATATTTTCACTGTGCTATGACGTATATTCTATTCTACAAGTAAACATAATCATTTTTACTATAACCCCGCTAAATTTTATAAATACCAGATTCTCAAAATATATCCAAGAACTTCAAAAAACTAGCTTAGAGGCGATTGCGGTATCTCAAAAATTGGTTTGACAGAAAGTGGTTTTTGCAGCGAAATGAGCCCGGAAGACTAAAGTTAGATTCTTTTTACTATGAGGAGACACACATAATTTCAGCCTCCTTATTACAGCTGCCTATTTGAAACAAATACCACTTACTGCAATTATACAAAAATAATCACAGAAACAAAACACGCACACGTTGGGTTATGGCAAGAGCAAGTGACAATTATAAGATCGTTTCATACATTATATACGAGCACGTTAACATATTGCGGACCACTAGTTGTAAGAAATCTGTGAGACATACGCCAGGGACCGCACGTTTTTGAGCAAATTTGCACGTTACTAAAATCGTTACGAAAACATATTTATTTATTAGCAAAAAACACAGCTTGTGGTACGCTGAACAACATTTACACTGTATGATCTCCGAGAACGTACTGACCCAACTCGAGATCGATGCGAAAAAAAAAACGGTCAGCAACGTTTGGGCAGAAAGACACGAGTTAACTCGTGACCGGTCAACAATGTGTTATTAATTACATACAGCAACGGTTGTCAATTAAATATTGTGTTATACGTTTTCCAACGACTTTAAAATATTTTGAAAAGGTGAAAATAGATGATAGCTACTAAACAGCATTTTTTTAGCAAATTATTTATTTATATCTAAAATCACATTTCTATTCGTTCTGTTTTTCGTTATTTTGACAATTTTCTAATAAACTATTATTAGACATAACAATTTATTCAATAAGAAGACTGCAGGATATAGAAATGTGCTGGATAGCTGAATACAAAGGATACATGATCATAATAAATAGTATTATTAGTATGTCAGCAGAAAAACCATATTTGTGGATTTTAAAAATAACTTTTGCAATATAATAGCACAGGAATTTGTGGCAGTTATTTTTGTTCATAGGGTAAAAATGCTAAGAGCATTTTATTATTGACAGCCTAAAAATAAACAATTCAACTACCCTGTGCTTCCTCTTTCTGAGACAAAAATTTTACAGTTTCAACAATTTTCGATAAATAAAATAACAGCTGGAACAGAACATGGACCACGAACAGCAGAACAAAAATCCACAACATCGTACTTAACTTTTACCAACAAATGCCCACCTTTAACTTGAACAGAAAAGAAAAGTCTATCATGGCAAGACTTAGAATCGGCCACACAACAATCACCCATAACTACCTCCTAAAAAGAACAGCACCTGCAACTTGCAAACTACAACTAAACACCTGCTATTCGAATGCCGAAGACATCAAACCCAAAGACTCAAGCACAAACTGGATCCAGGCAGCGTCCTAACATCGCAGGACCACTTTAGAGACACAATCAATTACCTCAAGGAAACTCTCATCTACCAGAAAATTTAAATCAGAAAGAACGACCCGAAACTGTCGCTAATGACCTAGCCGTCGATGCGACATTAAACCTAAAATAAAAAAAAATGAACAGCAATAACTCTTTGTGTTTAGTTATTTATATATGAATAAAATTGTGTTAATTACGAAATACTTGGTTAAGCAATATTAACGTATGAATTGTTTATTCATTGTATGAAGTGTATTTATTGTAAAGTTAACAGATTATTTGTTGCAGAAGATAGTCATGATAAAATCTCCATTAAATTGGAAGATACTTGTACGTATTCCTATTCAAGGAAAATATTTAAATTCTATAAACAAAAGTACAAAACTACCCGCAAGTTATTATTATTTTAATAAAACAGCAAAACTGTGTTCGATTATTTTACTTTTTCCTTATGAGCAATAATTTTGTCTATTGTCATTTTAATAATCTAGTCCAGCTGCAAGATGTTACACAATTTGTAGTACAAGCAGAGAAATTGAGATTCCACATGAAAGAATAAGATAAAATTGTGAGGTAAATTTTGTTCGTACGTCACTTTATTTTTGAGAAAATCTACTATTCCATTTGTTACGTAACATATTTCTTAAATGATTTGAAGCATTTGCTTCAACGATATAATGAATGTTACACAACTAAAAGGAAAAATGACTGTCGCATTAAAGTAACAAATATCATACTGAAAAGTGACTGGAAAAACTTAATAATAAAAGCACAATTATCTATGCAGCAACGCTTTCTAACAATTTTAAAATTAGACAGAATTTCTCGAAAAGCAGAAAAACTTCATCTCAACATTCGATTCGACGTATACACCAATTAGCAATATCTACAAATATAATCTGCAGTAAGGTTAATTAAATCAAGTGATGGGTAGTTGATTTTTTTCTAGAACGAAGTCACATACATGTAAGAAAATATTATTCTACAATTTCGCCACATTTTTCATTTTCAGCTGTACTGCAAGTTACATATGCCGTTCTGTGTAAGAAGTAAAGTCTATCCGCGATCAAGAAGAACAAAACAGTGTTCTCTTCGTTACTTAAAAGCCACGGAAAAAAAAATTACATTTAATCAAAAGCTCGGGATTTCCCTTTTCCCGTCAAAACCTAGAAAAGAACGTTCGCACTGCTCCTTAATTGCAAATAGAATTACTCTTACATCTTAATTGAACGTTCCCGTGAGCGTAGTTGAACGAGAATCAGAAGTTTCAATCACTTACTCGGCTCATCGACGTTACCGAGGAAAACTTCCGCCGCGACAAACCGAGCCATCATGCTCATCAGCCAGAGCACCCCCTTCATCGTTGCCGACTGTGTCTGCTTGCGACCGAATACGTTTCTACTCCACTCCCTTCTTCAAATATCGTCCTCCTTAACTGTGGGGTAACAACTTGGCCAAGATAGCTGATAAGTTTCAATGAATCTAGTTCTCTGATAGCTTGAAACTCCGCTTCCGGACCGATTCTCTTCGTCTTCTGGGATTCCGGCTATCCGACGTGACACGTCGTCATGTCAATTTTACAGCAAATCGGATTCTCTGCCAAGTGGTTTTACCGATCGTTAACACGAACAATCGTTATGTCTTTCTCGCGAAACACGGTGTTGTCTAATTTCGTAACCGAAGATCTGTCGATTAACTTTCGAATAATTGCACATACTCGCACACGCGCACGCACACAAAATCCAACGTCAACGATAAATGTCAAAGTGAGTTCATTCACGAAACGACCAAACTAAAATGCGTTTCACCGAGGGTTTTAATCCTTTTTAAACCATCCGTTAGTCATCCCTCCCGTCGCAATTGCGTACGTTCTTTATAAAGCCCGTTCCTCATTATTAATGGAGCTACTCGATCGGCTAATCGTATGATTGGTCCACGGTCCATTAACGTCTTGCTTCATACACGACTACACTTCACACGGATTTCCGTCATCCTTCATCGATAATGACGTAATGCCGGTCTTTTTTCAGAATAAAGTTGCGCGTAGGACGTGGAACTCCGGCGACGAAAATAAACGACCCCAACGATAACAACTAACCGATATCATTAGGGTCTATCACATGTTATCATGGTCGTAAGGTGTACGTTGTCGTCAAAGTCGTTTTATAATACACCATAACGTGTCGAAGTAATAGCAACTATGCTCACGTAGAACCACTGCTTTAACAATTTCTTGATAGCCACAATAATCACGAACGAATAGAACAGTTAGTCGAATAGTTAATGTGTCCTCTTCATATCATAATCGGCAAATTTCAAGTGATTTCTAAACTTTGATACAACAGTTGAATTGTCCATTCTTATTCGTTTATCCATGTGCTTTCATGAAATGATCCACGTAGAAAAGCGATAGACACAGAAATATTCACTTATGAAAAAGTACTCAATCATGTTCTGTATTATATTTAAAGTTACATTTAAACGGTCTGCATTTTTATTCGATCCAATCTGTTCCAACCGCTTTGAAGTTTCTGACGCGCAACAGCTGATGCACCTACATTGGAAGTTTCACAAATTGTTGACAAAAGCACGAAAACTGAAAATCACGAGTTTAACGTTGATAGCGTGCAACACTGTGATCAAACGATTCACGAATAAAAAACAATAATGGGTAACATTCGTTTAAGCGTTACTCTCAATTTAAACGGATCAAAATTGATAGGAAGTTTAACGTTACTCAAAATCGTGTTGAATATCGATGGTACTCCGATAAAAAAGCGCGCAATCTCTACAGAAAATAGAAGGCGCGCTCACTGCTGCGTTGCGGCAGGCCTACTGACAGGGGCAACTGAGCTTTCGGTTGAGCTCGGTACGTTTCGTGCGACTTCGCCACCCTCCGGCGGCAGCTTAAAGCATTCTCCGACCACTTTTCATATCCCCTCCCTACAGCCTGTGATCACTACAGACTATTCCCTTGTTCAACCCTCCGACGAACGGACAAATGTTAGAAAGCGGTGTAAGAATTAATTATTTGATAGATTAACGAGAAACATTTAAAATCAATTATCAGTTATTTATAGTTGGCAGCATACGCATTTGTACGTCTTTGATTAATATCCCAGTCGTTCATAATACTATCTGGACAATGTGTTGGTGACTTAGGTTTTATAAATGGCATTTGTAAAACAAAGTACTGTATTTTGGATATTTCCGGCAGGATAATACAGATGGCGAGTCATAGACTACAGTAAAACAGGTCAACTGATTATATCTTCTATTTATAATCGACTGAAAAAAATTCTTAAACATAATTAAAATAGTTTTATAGGATAAATGAAATAGAAGAAGAATTTTTCTATAAATTTGTTTTTTTTTGTGGATTTAGATACATTTTTTTTATTGCACGTTATAGATAACATGAATATGCATTTAGACGATACAAAATGATATGGTGTTCAACTTCCGAAAATGTCACATTCCAGTGTCGGCTAGTTAATTAGTGAATGTAAATAAATACGTACATTCACTGTTTTAGCAAATTTTCATCATAGTATTCCCCAGTGGTTGCTCTTATATGCAGGGAAACAGTAATAGACCGTACAGTACGTTTAACATTTTCGAGATTAATTGCATCACAAAATTTAATTATTCATTCCTTTATATTTTCAGCTGTAGTAATATAACCTACTTCCTTTATCTGTAGGACCGCCGCCAAAAGAATTCCGGACGTATGGGATCTGGTGAACGAGCTGACATATACATATAATGTAACTATCAGGTCATCCCATAAGTCGTGTCATTTTTTGTTGTAATTGCGTATGTACAGTACTATTGCTACTGTTCATTCCTTCTGCTATTTCTTCAACTGCCAAAGGAGGTTCTGCTTCAATTAAAGCAGTAAAACCTGGAATGTCAAACATTACTGGTCGATCGGATGCGGTTTATCGGAAAGGTAAAAAATCTCATTTCGAAATTTAGAAAACCACCTATGACATTTTCTTACACTTAAAGCATCTTTGTCATACACGTCACAAATGTTTTTAACTGTATTTTTGACTGTACTGCCTTTTTTTAATTCATACAGCACGCAATGCCGAACTACTAATTAAAACGCAGCTATTTTGATATATTTTATAAGGAACAAAATGTTTTTGCAACACGAGCCTTTTTTATTCTGAAATTCCGTGCTTCAGGGAGTTAAGCTTTTTTAAGCGCAGATATCATCTTGAGAATGCTGATAAGCGGTAAAGCAAAATTATTTGGTACGGAGATAAATCTTTACCTGAGAGCCAGGCTAATCCCGGCCATTTTTTTTCTAAGTTGTATTATATATGTATACATCAGTTTACTGCTTTCTCTTCGTGTTAATAGAATTATAGGGATCCGTCCATATTGCATTTTAAATTAAAAGAATTAACCCTTCGTATACTATGCTGGAGTCACAAGCGTGAATTAAACGTGATTCCGGCATCGGACTCTGATCTGAAAAGACATAAACATCTTTTCTGATCTGAAAAGACATAAACATAGACATGGATTATTCTGGCTTTTATAGGTACTGAAGTTCTTTCCAATTTCTGCGTGAAACCGACGTGTTTTTTCAATATAATGGAAACAATTTAATTAATTATGTATTATATACTGTATTAATGTTAATTAACACTAGTACTACCGACGTTTTATATACACTTACCTTCAAGTTGAAAATAAGGTAAAAAAATAAATAAATATTATAACATTTATATGAATAATAAATATAAAAATTAACACACATTTTAATAAAAGCATCTAAATAAATTTTGTGTTAAATATTAAATGAATATATTAAAGTTTACAATATTACGACGAGTACGCTCTTTGCTTTTTTGACCTCTCGACGACTTACTATCGACTGCCTTCCCGTTACCGGTAATTGGTGCTGTACGCTCGCGAAATATATAGCCCGCGAAATATGATTGTTACATTTGTGATTTAATTTAAGAAACTCTAAACCAGCCATTTGGACTGGTTCAGTACTTCCAGTGTTGATTTCTGTGAGATAAGAATTTTTATGAGATAAGAAATAGAAACCCTGTGGTTTTGAATGAATAAACTAGTCGAAACGTTTTCGGACATCGTCAACTGGTTTGGACCATGTGTTTGACATATAATGTAGGATCTAAAGAAATGATAATCTAAAGCGATCATGTGTGACGGATAAACTGCACAAGGGAGAAATTCCCAACCGAAAAAGGAAATTATATCCTTTGTTGCCTTTGCTGCGCGCAGCCGAGCATTGTCATGGAGGAAAATGAGTTTACGATTGCCTTGACCAGTGAATAGTATTTTCCGTTTTACTTCATCGCTCAAATTGATGAATTACTGTTCGCAAAGCGTAGCAATTACTGTTTCTTCTGGATTTAACAGTTCATAATATACTATTCGGATCATATTTCAGGAGATTCACAGCAATATATCCTTGGTGTGAAAATTAGGTTTTATAATCGATGTCTGCTGGCCAGGACTCCTCAACATCTTTTGTGCTTATTACTATTCGTAGCCTGTAATAATTTAAAACAAAGAGACTTGTTTATGAAATCGACTTAACAAAGTCAATGTATCAGGATTATTTCATTCGTTCACAATGGATTTTAGGTGACTTTGAAGTAATCTGCAAGTATCTTTTGTGTTTGAATTGTATTTTGATAGGTAATTGTAGCTTTCAGTTTTTAGTCTTTAATTCTCAAACAACGAAGCCAGATCAACTATGACCCAGACCTTGAAAACATGTACCATAGTATTTCGATTGTTAACTCGTTGACTGCCACGGGGGTCACCGGTGACCGGCACCCGAAATTTTTTACAATCAAATAATTAATAAAAGAAATGACGAACTAAACCACGGATAGCGTTATCATTAAGCTAATAATGCCAGCTATCGACCTGAAAGGTTAAATTTGAAAATTAGTTGATTATATTCTTAATAATTAGGATTTCAGTGTGTCTGACTACACACGTCCGTTTTCACTGTGGCAGTCAACGTGTTAAGCAATACAATTTTTAAATGCAAGACTTTCAAACATTGAACGAAAGAATATTTAACGCAATGTTTTGAAATTTCAAGAGTAGAAACAAAAGATACCTACTCTAAAATTCCATTTAAATTGTTAACTCTCTCCATAGTCTGATGCCCGAGGGTTAAATAGGATAACTACTCTTATACTATAAGAGACATTACATGACAGGTAAAAATGAAAGTTAAAATAAAAATTATACTGTTGAGTTTCAGTAATGATATGATAAGTTTAGTTGTAATACTTTTTGTTTTTATTTATTAGACCAAAGAGGGCGTCGCGTCGTTGTGGTCCGTTTCCGTGTTTCAGTTTCCACGGCGTATGCAGGTGCGACCCAAATCGATAGAACTAATTATGTGTTAATCTCTTTATGTATTATATTAAATAACGACTAGTAGTGTATTAATGTTAGGGTTACGTTACGTTAATAAACTATAATTATATTTCAGCACAGCACGTTGTATAATAAAATAATAAATCTACCACCTTTTATAACAAGATGTACAATAGTATTATTTATGCATTAAAATAATAGAACGTAAATTTTCAGTTTCTGATTAAACATTAAACTTCTGGGACTCGTCAAAATGTGGATGATTTTCAACATTATAATTGCACATCTAAAGTTACTAATATCTTTACCATAGACAACGTAGTAAGCCATTCAAAATTAAATGCTAATAGCGTTAAATAAATTTGTTATTGAGCGCAATAGCATACACAGGATAAATCACCTAACATTAAAACCTAAAATATCTCCATTGTTTTTAATAATATGAGAAAATATTTCAGGAAAAAGATATTTGATTTAAGGAGGCAATTATTGTTTCTCAAGGTCGTATTTTCAAAAATTTCAGAGTTTTGATTAGTGTTAGGTCATAACCAATAAGAAGATAAATGTAACCACGTATAATATATTGGCTATCAAATAATCTTAAACGGAAAGTATGACCTTTGAGGAAAACAATTTTTTTATGATCATAATTACTTCTCCGAACCAAACATTTTTTACCTTAGACATTTCCGTGTATTATTAGAAACAATGGAGATATACACTTTAAATTTGAATGTTCAGGTACCACCTTGTATATTGTATACTACGAATTTCTGTAACATCAACAATTCAAGGATTTTCATTTTATGCTAGATACTATATGAATTTGTATCAATTCTTAGACATACTGTTTATTCCGTTTTTGTTTGGTGGTATTGGACACCAACGAAATATTCAGAAATTTTTTAACAATTGACAACATTTTAAAATATTGTGAGTTACACTTATCACTTTAGTTAAAAACTAGTTGAGTTATATTTTAAAAAATAATGGGACCCGCCTTGTCAGTTATGTGATAACATTTCAAAATCTCAAAAGGGCGGGAAAATAATAATGATTAAATCGCTTGAATTCATTTCTACACCTAAATATGTTGGTAAATTATTATTTGGCTGTTGCATATGAAATGTTCGATTTATAATGGCAACTTTAAATAAACACACATTTTTTATATTAAACGTAAATAATCAAAATAAGAATTATTAAAATCTGTACTATTGCAGAGAATGTACGAAATTCTAAGTTTCCGGAAATAGATACACTGTCGCCATCTATGGACAGTAACCACAAACTTAATAGTCAGTTCAAAGCTCAACCGATTTTTGCGAGTTTCGTCGCTTTTTGTTACGTAAACACAGAATAGATCCCATTAAGGGGCTACAGTGAAAGGACCGAGGTAAATTCGTATATCCTGAAATGTTCCAATATTTCGGAGCGAAAGTCAGCCGTTATTCAAACAGGAAGCGGCCTCTTTCACGCGAAAAAAAGTTTAGCCAGCAATTGGAAACAGTTCTCCATTTTAATGGCGAACTTTCAAATGAACATTTTCATAAATATGTATTGCAGGCTCACGCTTTCGAGGCTTTCGTCGCGTTCACATTTTTCATCAGGACGAACGCCATAACGTTTTTGTCGCTTTAATAATTAAGTTAGCAGTGAACAGCTGTGATAAACTGTTTAACTTCAGTTACCGAATTTGGTTAACTGAACCTCGTTATTTTTCTTTTATCTAAAATTGAGGAAAGTAATTATTAACGTGTACACATTAATATATTTTTCTTTAACATATTTACGCTGATATGAAGTATCGTATGCATGTATTGTATAAAGTAATAATATCACATAGGGAGTTAGTTTCTCAAGTTTTCGCATTATAAATAAAATTTCTGATTGGGATTTTTAAGTGAAAAGATGTTTACGAGACGATAAAAAAAGAAGATTTATCGTGGGTTCTAAAGCACTGGGGATAACAAAAGCAACAGAAAGATATGCTATCAAAAATTTCCTGTAGCTTATTGTTAGTAGTTAATCTTCGTCAATAACTCGTGGTGCCATCGATATCATAATAGAAATAAATATGAAAATATCGGGAGTCACAACACTTAACTACATACAAAAAATCAGAGCTTGTGAGTGTGTTACAGTCATGCGGGCTCAGTCTCAGTAAATACTCTTCATGGTTGATCATTTGGCAGACTGAAGGAATACGAGTCTCATTGGTTGTGGTAAAATAAATGAAACTTGTCCATACACAGTCATAAGGTCGAGTCACACACATTTTTGTTATCGACTGAATTCGGCATATCTACTGTTAAGGTCAAGCTTGTAAATAGTAGGATAATTACGTTAATATTTAAGTTTATTTATTAATTTCATTCAAATTAAGCCGCTCGTTTGACCAATTAACTCGTCGGTTAAAGGCGCGACAAAACTGCGATCTCGGCGCCACGCGCGATCGTTGCATCCGTCAGTGATCTATAAATCACTTTTGTTCAAAACATCGAACGCAACGCACGTGTTTATTTACGGATCAGAACGCGCCTATCGCTTCTTTTACCGCTTACATTGTCACGCGAAAACGATTCGGCTTCAACGTATCGCGAGGGATCTCACGTCTTTCGAAAATTAATCGCGGAAGCGGAATAAATCAAGTGACTCGTGTTACAATTGCGTGAATTATTTCTTCTGTAATACATAAACTCTTCCACTCAATTCCTGCATATCCTTGTCAGGATAGTTCCGGTGAAAATTTTAAATCGCTTGAACGCTAAACATCTACTAATCAAGGTCTGCAAATTTAAAATGTCAAATGCACCCTCCAGTGGTACCTCATGCGTGACTTCAACATCTCAGAATCATGAATCTGAACTATTTAGTTAGTATCTAATATACAGCTAATTCTCGTATAACGCGGTAGTTAGGTTCCTAAAAGATGCCGTGCTATACGAATCTGTATTATATGAGGAATTAGCCCAAAAAATAGGATTAAGTTTTACAAATGAACAAGACTTTATTACATTGTTCTTATACGACCTTTTTCAGTTCAATTATGCTAATTAATGTTTTCAAATAATTGAGAAAAATAAAGAATTATTATTTAAAGCAGTTAAGGGGTTAGACTCCTTTGACCGTGAATTGTGTGCGTGTGCTCATACGATCAACAGAAAACATACATATACAGTCACTCCCATAAGTATTCGGACACCTTTTAAAACACAATTCCCTCGTTTGAAATTGGACCAAATGACTTGAATTTCAATTGCTTGTAGTTTCTAGATGCGTTAACCGATTTCGATGAAACTTTGTGTATACATACAACTTACTGAAATCTACGAAAAGTATGTTTTAAATTTTTATTATTGGCTCGGATAAAAAAATTGAGAAAAGAGATCCTCACTGTATTCTTCATAATTTCAACCGATTGGGACTTCTTCAACATTTTCTTTTTTTGTCATCCAGTAAACTAGTTCTTCTAGCTTCTCAAAAAAATTCAAGTCATTTGGTCCAATTTCAAACGAGGGAACTGTGTTTTAAAAGGTGTCCGAATACTTATGTGAGTGACTGTACGTATAAGCGATGCGCAAGAGGGACAGCCGATTTTGTAGATTCGATCTTTCGTCTATCTAATTGCATAAATTAACTTTTTATTGGTATAATACTCACGGGTAGAATTTACCACAGGGCGGTCTGGTCCGTTTAAACACTAAAAAGCACTATACCTTGAAAGAATTGGAATATTAGGTATTGTAGACTTGAAACAGATGCTAATGCAAACGAACAAGATGACTGCCAAACGCACATTTTATCAAAAGTCACACGATTTAGTCTTTTTTTTTTTTTTTTCATCGATATCACACCAGACCATCCTTCCTTGAACTTGCATAACGTTTTGGAAACGCGATTTTTGTCAATTATTCGTCTCTAAAAGGCGTATAATCGAATTTCGGACTGCTGTGCGATCACTTCAATCGTGTTGCCACCTGTGCCGATTAAAATATAAATTGGTTAATAAATGTAATCCAAGCATAGTTACCGAAACGTGTCAAGAGTTTTGCCACTCTGTTGTCACATTTTTTTAATTACTGTCTTGTCAATCGATGAAACTGGAATGAATTCAACTCCAACCGAGGTTCTGCTTATTACTGAATATAAAAGGAGAACAGAACGAACAGAAGAGAAGGATGTCCGAGAATAAAACAAAGTTTACTAATGTATACAACGATTATACCTTTTTATTAGTACTTGTAATTTTTTTACAATAAAATTACACATGGAATACTAGAAACAGCATTTTGAAAATTTTGAAAATATTTCGTGTACTTCAATAAGTTTTATACAGTCAGTCATAGTGAAAATTGTACACTGTCTTTATCGTTTTAATTTTGGCTGATTTGACTTTACGAGGATGACATTTTTGCAACGAACACGATTACATTTCTTGTTTGGTTTCATGTAAAATAGATTGAATTTTGTTTAATATTCCAGAAAAATGAATAAATATACCGACATGCACGAAACATGGCTCATACTGAAAATGGTTCCCCAATAATGTTTGACAAATCGTAATATTTCTCGATTTTGTAACTTGCAATAAATGAATTTTATAGATTTTTAGTGTATATTTAATCATTTTCTCTGAAATATTAAACAAAATTTGATTCCTTTGTTACATGAAACCAAACAATCGCTTACAAGGAATACCATATACATATAATGTCCGTTATAAACATGTCATGTTCATTAAGTTAATTTTCATTCAAAATTAAAACAAAAAATGCAGTATACAACTTTCACCCTTACCGTTCTATTTCGTCATTTGAAGGATATACATTTTCTTTATTTCGAATCACGTTTTGCGTTTCCTCTAAGAACTAATTGCAATTAAACAATAAAAACTTCATTATTTAGATTATCTATCGGCAATTTATTTCTTGGCTTCATTTTGTTCTGTGTCAGATGTTTTTATGTCACTTTATGGCAGATTTTCGAATAAGTTTGCTTCGTAGATTCGATATGAAGAAAAAGAAAATTCAATAATACATTTTCATGCTGAATCTTTCATAGAATAAATTGTACTGAATATAAAACGTCTCAGTTAATGTGCCTAATTAAACCAATCTCGTTCACCTTTTTAAGTAGATCACAATGTTTTCGTATATTATATATTTACTGCGTTCATTTTTATGTTTGACGAGGTATCAAAACAGGTTTCCCAAACGGAGAAAATAGTTGTAATAAGTGTGACAAGAGCATAATGGAATACTCCTACGAATCAATTTGACAATTATGCGTTCGAGTTTTTATTTGTCATTCGGTACGACGACGCGACGGGGCAATGAGATAGCTGATAAGCAATAAAAAAAAAAAGAATTTATCTACAGGTACTACCGTTGGATGTCGCATTATCAAATGTTCCTTGTACCAATTACATATGTATTTTCGATAATATCCATTTATTTAAAAGGGCGTTTCGATCAATTCAGGGAAGGCCTTGAAGGAGTCTACCCCAGACTAAATTATTTTTCGGGCTCTATAGAACACATCTGATATTTTAATTTTGTGTAACCCTTCTTTAGATTTCCAGGTTTAGATTATCTTTATGGGTCATTATTTCCTAAGTTGTGCTTGGTGCTCCTACATTAATGTTGGAATATCTGTGATAGTACTAGGAACGTTTGAGGTTTAAAATTAATTTCTTGGTATATAAATAATTATTTACAATTATCCCATAAAAGTGGGATAAATCTTCCAGTTTTTAGAAGTTAGTAGCGCAAAACATGAGAGAAATTATAAATATTTTAGTGTTTTATTTAATAGACAAGAATTTCTAAGCACATAATATCAATACTTACCCTGAAAACATTTGAAATTTTGCTCCAAATTTTTGGAATGTGAGTCACTTATTTCTTTCACAAACTGAACCATCAGTACTTCTTTGATTTAACAATCAACTCTTAACAACGTCTTACTCTAAATTGTCATTTTTGGAATAAAATTAAAAAAAAAAGTAAAGAGTGTATTTCTAACAAACAGCTAATTTAAATAAATAATTTATAAATTTTCCAATTCTCATTTACATTCACCCCGCTTAGCCCATATAAAATCGTTCGAAGATAATAATCAAGTAGCTGCTATTTTGTTCATGAACCTTGTTCTGTTGCGTTACTAATTTACAAATGTCATCTTGATGAAATAATAAATCCTGTTTTCCAGATTAAAGAAATTAAACATTTTAAACATTGTAATATTGTTTGTAAATCTGCCACCATGGTGACCTGAAAATGAAATAATTTGACAAAGCCTGATCAAGGGAAGGTATATTATATCATCCTAATTCCATCTATCTAATTAACCGAAAAATTATTGATGCATGTGCCCTAACATTATCATATTACGGCATTATATCACATTCTCTCAACAGTTTTGATCATATTTCCTCATTAACGACGTTCAATATCTGTAGATACTTTCAACGCTTCTTGGTACTGATGGTATTGTTAGGCTTTAAAAAGTTATGATCGATAACAGATCTTTGATCTTACTCCATGTAAGTACAGAATAATCTTCTTGGAATTCAATTTATTATAATACTTCCAAAGTGACAATTTCGTACCAAAATATTACTGAAACGTTTATGTAGTCATTTTTATCGAAGTTTACACATTAAACAAGTATGTCACAAGAGCTATTTTGGGATACAATCCAACACTGAGCATTGACCATGTTTTGGGACCGGAGTGCTTCAGGCGTTGGTCAAAAACAAAAGAAAGGACCCCGCACAGCTAAATTAACTGAACTTTTGATATGATGTAGTTTATGATGTCCTGATCAAAAGTTCCAATGGACCCACGCTCGTGAATTGAACAGTTTCCGAGATACGGGGGATCAAACGTCAATAATAGTGCCTTATTCGAAACTACCACGTTTGAACATATCTGACAAAGAAACACCGGGGACTGATACCCTCCGATTTTTATGAAACTTTGCATAAATATTAATTCGACTTATCTAAGAAGACAGGTGTTTATCACTTTGAGCGAGATATCAACCTTTTTATCCGATCCGCCTTTCCTATATTATGTGCTTATAAGTCGTAAACGACAAAACATATAAAAAAAATGGTTGAAATAAAAGTTGTATCGTCTCTTGAGGTCTATAAATCTGCATGTACATTTTTTTGAAAAAAATCATTATTTTTTCATCCTCTTGATCTTTTGATCCCTTGTATCTCGGAAACTGTTCAATTTACAAGGTTGGACCCACTAGAACTTTTGATCAGGACATCATAAACTACATCATATCAAAAGTTCAATTAATTTAACCGGGGGCTGTTTTCCATAAGGTCTGTGTGGGGTCCTTTATTACCAATCAGATTCAAACATCAAAAGCATACATATGTATGTGTTTATGACGGTCTTGACAAGCTGGCCAATGCTTGAAATAGGCTAGCGGCCAATTTATCATTAAATCCAGCAGACTTTATACTACGAAATCCGCTCCTGTTTGTTATAACCGATAATGAGCCATTAATGAGATATTAAGAGGGTGCTCCCAAACGGAGTCGTGGATTTTAAACGATTTATGAGAAAAAAAAAATGTTTAAGACATTATAAAACAAGTGTTTTAATATTTTCTGTTCATATTTGCTCATATTTCAAGATAACAAGTTCGGGAAACTTCCGGAATTTCCGCAAACGGAATCAAGGAGACGCGAACGACGCAAATACGTTTAAACGCGGTTTTTAAGATTTCAACATTACTTTATTTTTACATGTATTGTCTCTTATGTGTACTAGACAAGGTTCCTTTTGTAATAAATAGCGAACGGCGTGAAATACACTTTTTAACGTGTATGGTGAGAATTGGAAGAAAAAGTGTTGAGGACAAATAGTGTTCCTTACCTCGATTATAATCACTTGCATCGGTTACAAAGGTATTTGTTGAATAAGGAAATGCCACATTCGTCACTGTTACAACGAGATTACTAAAAGCCCTTGGAAGTCGACAATGGAATGCCCGAGAAAGAAGTTTATTACTTCCGCAATAAGTTTCTGAAGCACACCCTAAGAAGGAGGTTAAGTTCAAAATACACATTTACCAGACAATGCTCAAAATTCGGAAATGTATTCGCGAGTTAATGGCTGGTGGTTTTTCAATGATGCGTCTTGATTTAATACCAAAATACGCATAACTATTACAAAAATTTGTTATTATTAGCTGGGACGTAAGATAAACAAGGATGCCTAAGGATTTATATACAAGATTCTTAATTATATTATGAATTTATCAAAAGTTGTGTGTTGTTTAGTTCAGAATCCTAGAGAAAAAATTTTTGGAAAAAAAAATACAACCGACTTCGGAATGCACCAAAAAGGACGAAATAATTTGAATTTACATTTCGGAGACGGCGCAAAATTAAAAATTTTCTACATTGGAAATTGTCAACATTCTATAATCCTTTTATATATTTTCACATTAGCAACATCTTTCATTTACACAATTTTTAATTTCGCGCCGTCTCCGAAATATAAATTAAAATTATTTCGTCCTTTTTGGTGCATTCCGAAGTCGGTTGTATTTTTTTTCCAAAAATTTTTTTTCGATATGTAGAGAAAGGGAGGAGGGTGAAGACGATTTAGACGAGAGTTTGTTGTATAGTAGTCGATTTTCAGAATATCCCGATAAATTAATTATGGCGCCTCAGAGGCGCCACTCGAGTGCAAAGGATTAATATATACAGAAAATATACCGAAATATATTAAAATTCAACTGGTCGATGATATTTCAAGCATTTAATATTTTCGTAATTTTGAAAAATTCACAACACAGCAGTTTTATGGATATTCAACTTCCGCCAACAGATGTCACCACGTTACCGAACCGAAAAATATAATCTTCAAATTTGTATATTACTTTTCCTATCAACCAATGTTATTTAAATCTAAATTAACAGGAAACACTTGACGCATTAAGGATCCCACAGGTCAACGCGAAACATTCAACGGCGGTGAAATTCCTGGCAATAAGTATAAAAAAACATACCTAAATTTTACGCAGTAGGTAGCTCAGAAGATAGAGGAAACTGCGTACATAATAACGCAATTTGTTGCAACGCGATATCTTAATTAGTTCCTGAGATATAGGTCTTCAAAGTTTGTATAGCGGCCGGCGCGTACGAGGGTAATTATGAATGGGCGCGACCGTAGACATTTTTCTAGGAAATGCGTACTACGAATTACTAGGAATAGTAAAGGGTTAGACGTAAACAAATGACCACGTGACCGCTACGCTAGACACTCGCTGTCTGGGTCCAAGCGTGCGGCGACAGCGAATTTTTACAAAAATTACGTTTGTCTTTACACGACGATATCTCAGGAACGGATAAAGATATCGATGCAAATCAAAAACCGAATTAAAGTGGAAGATTTCTACTTTCTTACGAATCTAACTTTATACCGAAATTCGAAACAGGACTTTGTTGACAGCCCTTTGAACTTTTAGTAATTTTAATACGCGTTTCTTATGCAGTTTAACATAGTTTCTGACTTTCAATTGCTTCTAACAGTAGAATATTATTATAAATATCTATCACATGCATTATTAACGATTATTTCGTTTACTCAAAAAACATTTTTGGAAAAAAATACATCCGACTTCGGAATGCACCAAAAGGGTTGTTGCGATGAAAGCGGAAAAAAAAATGTAAAAATCCAAAATGGTTTTTTTACGGGACCAACTGGGAGTCATACTCTACAAGATGCGAAAGGTTTGGTTCCGATTGGCCGTCCATCTCGGCGTAATCGACGAACTTACATTAAAAAAAAGAAAAAATTAACATACATGTCGAATTGAGTAACCTCCTTCCTTTTCGAAGTCGGTTAATAAACTTACGATAGTGTTTGTAAATTGTCTAAAGGTAGATAAAAATAGTTGGTTTTTGATTTATAGAATAAGCGCTGTCAATAAATTTATGCCAATAAGCAGTCGTGAATTTTGTAACCATTGTATGATGGTTACTTCGTTACCGTAGAGACACGGTGTGGATTCGTTCGTACCTGACTACGGTTAACTCGGGTGCGTAGCCAACGCTGCCGTCACTGAGCGCGCGCTCTGATTGGCCGGGGTTTTTCATTAATAATTTAAAAATGAAGCTTTAACGAGCATTTTGGCAAAGGAAAACGTGGTTCAGAATCACCCCAGCTACTACCCCCTGAAATTATGCCCACCTGTTGTCGAACACCTTGTATACTGATCGAATTGAGTAACCTCCTCCTTTATGAAGCCGGTTAAAAACGTGGGACGTAGTGGTATTCTCACTATTCATTCACTCCGTTTATCCCCATGCCCCTAGCCCCCCGACACCATAGTCTCATGAGTTGCGGCCGACTACCGGCACACTGAAACGTCATAATGGAAAGAGGATCTGTCGCCGTATCGCACTCTGTCGTGATTTGTCTTGTTCGTATTCTTTGTCACACAGTGGACTTTGCTGAAGACGATTGTGTGAGGCGGCTGGCGTAACACAGAGCACGAGTAGAGCAAGTTGCGGTAGAGCGAGATACACCGATAGATCGCTTTTGTTGTTGCAGCTACTAGCCCAGTAGAATTAGCATCAAAGTACCCTGAAATATAACAAAAATTGCTAGTATAAGTTACTAAGGGATAATGATGAGGAATTTCTAAGCCAGGTTTTCTAAGAATTAGACTGTATTTCAAATTTCGTAATGCAACAAGACATCAGATCTTCATTTCATACGAGATCGATAATAGGGATGCACATACTGATGACAATGATAATGATCCAATTAATGGGTATTATTGTACTTATCAATCTGGTGAATCTGGAGCTCGCGCTTTAGGTATATGCGCACACGTTGCCAGCGTTTTGTGGTACCTTGGTTTTGCACGACGTTTGGGAAACATTAAATATACCGATACGTCATTGCTCAACATCGTATTGGATGCCGAAGATCGATTACCTCCAGATGATCCTCGGAATGTTGAGATTATTAATCAAGAATAATCTATCTCCAAAGATGCGATAAAAATGCAATAATTAACACACATACGTATAATACGTTCTAAACACGCACACACGCAGCCACGCACACCCATACACACATACACACACGTACACAAAGGGATCAGATACTCGCTACGTCCACGTCGTTGATCCTGGATAACGCTAAAAGCGAGAAAGCATCATAGGCACTATTATCGAACTTTGAGCCTTTCCAGAACAAAAACGGCTCGCAGGATTGACTCGTGGCAATGGTAAGTTTTGATCAGCATTACTTGAGGTACAAAATGGCAGTTTCAGCCAATTTTACCTTAAGCTGTTTTCCATATGTTTGCTGCGGGGTCCTTTAATATTAATATTGAAGATTTTATTTCAATTTCCCTTAGTTCATTACATTATTAAATATTTGTTACGACTGCTCAGTTCGTCTGATCTTCGACATGTACGGCAGTCGGTAAACATCTTTCTTTTATGAATATGTATTAAAGCACTTCGTTTATACTACGCGAGAACGGTGTTCGAAGCTCTGAAAAGGATCTCCTAGAAATAAATTAATCATTAAATCAATTGAACCTGAAAGTTTGCATTATAAAACCTACTAGATTCTGTGAAATTCTTTTTATAAATGTGAAAACATTGCGAAATCACATTATTTTAAAATATAAAATTATTTTACAACCTGACTTACTTATCAATGTTAATATCAACATTTATTGTATTCCAAAGTAAGTGAATCGCGAAATAAGACCCCAGTTATGTTTAATTCAATCACACAAAATAAACGAGATAAGTGAGAACAATATTAACAAAACATCAGACAATATTTATTTAAAAAAAGGAAAAATCGAAACAAAGAAAATATTAACGAATGTGAGTGAATTGATATTTGTAAAAAGGAGTTGCTAACATGAGGCATCATTTTGCATAAAAAGATTCACAGAAATATTTATTCTTTTCTGTCTCTATTCTTTTAAGACAGCTCAGACATACACAATTAACATTTATAGAGGGAGGGAGGAGGGTTACAGTATTCATTAACATATTTGTAACACCTGGTACACTGGATATACTGTTCACCACTATGATTATTAACATAAAACTAAGAATCAAATAAACATTTTGCATCGTCATCATCAAATTTTAATTTTGAACTATTACAAATGAATTCATTTTCCGTTTTAATATGTTTTCGCTTTTTTAAATAAAGTTGGGTCTTATTTTTGGAACATCCTGACTTCGCATAAAAAATCCAGATTAATTTAAATGTTTTATCTAAATAGTAAACATAACGATTGAGAATATTTAAAGTTTATCTTAACAATGAAGTTGACTAAGTAACTTACTTTTAATCACGTACATAGTTTCAATGTGCACGAATGTAAAAAACTAAAACGAGTTAAAAGTAAACTCAATGGTGTGTTTAAAACTACCAAGGCAGTGTTAACGAGTGTTTTATCAGTTTCAAAGACTGCCATAACATTTTAGCAACCCCTTATAGAAATATTACGAGATCTTCTATTTAGGTAAATATCCCATGTTCAGTACACTTATCCTGTATATTTTTGTATACCAACTATCTTTAAATAATAATACATATTTAAAAGATAACATATAAATATTGCTGATCAAAAATGATTTGCGAATAAAAATAAATAAATATAATCTTATTAAGATTTATGATTGAATCATCTTTCAACGAAAAACAAAATCGTGTTAGTAGAATTGTATAAATTAGTAACGTGTCTATATTACTAAATATAGTGTTAGTATTTGTTTACCAAAGTATGGTGAAATAAATTTCCTAAGTTGAATATAAAAAATAAAATAAAAAGGTTTGAAGATAATAATGATATCCCTTCTTGTACTGTGCAAACTATAAAACTGCATAATAGCCCCCCTAAATATCCAGCCGCCTTTTTGTAAGTTCAGAGAATCAATGGCCACAGAGAATAAATTTAGTGTTTTCATTACCTTTTGTTAAAACGTCTTTCTTCTTTCCCCGGCAAAGAATAATTTTCATATTTTTCTTACTCTACTCGAGATTTAATTTTCTTTGCAAAAAATGTGGTGTTACAGAGTATGGAAGCGTTGCGGTTCAATTCCAAAGATAATATTAAGACTAACCGAACAATTTTAATTTGATCAGTATTTGAATAATTAGTTTTTGTAAACTTTGAAAAATTGATTAATTAAAAATTGTAACTTACTCACTGAAGCTCAAAAGATGAAGAAAAATGCGCTACACATACATACATATAAGAACGCGACAAACTGATTAAAATAATTGATATTGTGTAACTTTTAGTAAATCTTATAGTTTTAAAAAAAGTAAGAATATTCAAATATAAAATGAACAAAATTTCTAAAATTTTCATAAAATCCTAAGGTCAATTTCACTGAATGTGTATGTATATAAATGAAATAAGAATTATAATACGAACATGTAAAATTTCAAGCAATGAATGAAAATTTTTCAATGACATAATAATATAGGCAAAAAATATATACTTTAATTAGTTCATATTAAATCGTTTAAAAAATGTTACAAAAGATACAGGAACGTCTATAAAATATTAATTATTACCAATATGTTAGATCAGTGGTTCTTAACCTTGTTGAAGTCAGGGAACACTTTTGATTGTATGAAAAATTTGCGGAACCCTAAAATTAATGATCCAAAAAGCAAACAAAAACATCCCGCGTAGAAATAAATATATTTTAGAAAATATATTTAATATCAAATATGTAGTAAGTCGATTATTACATAACAGAAAAAAATAAGCTTAATTACAAATATATATATATATATATATATATATATATATATATATATATTGATTGTAGCCACAAATAAATTTCATATATATATATATATATGAAATTTATTTGTGGCTACAATCATTTATCCACGATTTTCTTATCCACGTTTTATTAATTATAACATTATATCATTTTTTTTTTTAATTCGGCTTTCATAATTTCGCGGAACACTTGCAAAAAGCACGCGGAACACCGGTTAAGAACTACTGTGTTAGATACATAATGTTGTATAACAATAATTTGTAATTATTACTACTACTTCGTTGGTATTAGTTTTACCAAAGATCATTTAAATTAGAGTTTTTATTATACGAAATTGATTTTTGCCAAAAAAATGTATGTTATATAGCACCATGTAATGTTTCTTTCAAAAAAAATATTATGCACGTTCATTTATGAATTGAGAGGGTACGAATACTTATGGGACTTTCGTTGAATATCTACATACAATATGGCAAAACTTGAATGCCTCAAAACTGCGTGGTACAAAATCACTTTGCAAGTTAGTTTTATTATGCATGTAATTGAACTTTGCTACACAAATACAAAATTCGTCTAAGTTTTCTTTAAATTTATTCTCTGTTCATTTATTAAATGCAAAAATTTCTCATTTGAAATACACGTTTCCAAGAAAACTTTCAGTTCGTCATCCATCTTCTCTGAATTTCCAGCGCTCGTCATATATTTGTTAATCTTCTTGATCGCTTCCATGCAGCTGTCAAATCCTTTGTTCGATCCGTCCAACGTTTGATAATCGCATTGTAATTCGTTCGTTCCGCGCGTGAGGTCGGAATTCGTTTTCCTTAAGGTATAAATCTCGTTCTTCAAAGCGGCCTTCTCAGATTCGAGTTGATCCAATTTCGTTCTAACTGTATCCAGTCGATTTTGCAAGGACTCCTTCTCGTCTCTCAGTTTCGTCAATTCTCCCTTCAAAGCCCAAATTTCTTCTTGTGTATTTCGAAGTTCATCCCTCCTTCTATCGTCCTCCGTAATGTTCGCAACAAAATTACATCTCAAAGTGTTTACTTCCATCTTCAATGCAACGTTCTCAATTTTTAGCTTGTTTACGACTTCCAGCAATCTGTCGACTTCAGTTTCGGACTGTAATTCAATCATTGATCCAACGAAGGGACACGCGTTCGACTGATCGATACACGCCAGCGTGCTCACATTGCCAAAATGCTGACCCGAATAGCTATTAATCTCTTTGTAATAAAGATTCACGATCTCTAATTTATTCGACTTCTCGGTTTCGTTTTCGTGGTTTTTCATTTGCTGCTTCTGCAACTCTTTCTTTACACGAGTCATCTCCATTTTGATATTAAAATTCTGGTCTTTTAAATTCAGTACTTCAAATTTCAACGCTTCGTTCTCTACTAACAACTGTTTCAATTGTTCTTTCGACTTCGGTTTGTCGTTGGTGGATTTGTTGGATTTTTTGTTCGACTTCGTTTTATCGTTAACTATCTTGGAGTCTTTATTTTGGAATTTTGCAATTTTTGATCGGAAGTTGATCATGTACTCGTGCTGTAACGCCTCCTTTTCTTTTTTCAACGCGGCACTTCCGATCTCCAAGATTTTCATCTGATTTTCAAGTATTCGACACTCGCTGTAGACTTCATTCAGTTTCATTTTCAATTCCTTGCTCATCTTTTTTAGCACTTCGTTGCTTCTGTTCGTTTCGTCGAGCATATTCTGCAGAGACGCGTTCTCCAATTTCGCTTTGTCACACTCCATTCTCAATTTATTCAATTCGACAGAGGAATATTCGTTCTCCGTTTTAACTTTATTCAGATGATCTTTCAGCGCGACGTTCTTTCCATCCAGCTCATTAATACGCGTCACGAGGTCATTCTTTTCTGTCAGAAGCACTTGCACACGGTCTTCGAGGCTGATATTCTTCAAACTTAAGTCGTTCAAATCGTCCTGGAGCTTCGAATTTTCAAGTTCCAGACGTCTTGTTTTATCCTCGGCTTCGTTCAACTTTACTTCGGTGTTTTCTAACTTGGCCGCCAGATTTTCTTTACTGGCCCTAAAGTTTCTTGCTTCCTCTTGTAGAACACTGTACTCCAATCTATATTTATTGATTTCATCTTCCAGCTTCGAACACTTGGAATGAACATTTTCCATGGACTTTTCTAACTGCTCCTTCTTAGCCTTTAGATTTATCAGTTCTGTGTTCAGTCGTTCCTTTTCATTCTTCATATTGATCCTATCGATGTCTAGTCGATTATTATCTGATTTTAATTTCGTTAACTCTATGAATCTCTCCTCGGCGATAGCTTTTTCAACGCCTAATTCGTACACGAGTATTTCTTTCTTCGATTCCAAATGACAGATGTTTAATTCCAATTTTACCTTTTCGCTAGACAAGTGCTCCAATTGAGCTTTTAAATCGGCGATCTCACGACCCACGATATCCAGAGCTTCTTTCGACGTTTGTAAGTTCGATTTTAGTTGTAATTCGCTGTCGGTAATCTCGGACATTTCTTGCGAACATCTTGTCTGTTCGATTGCTTTGTCGGCGTTTATAGAGTTAAGTAGTTTACACTGAAGTTGTTCAAATTGGTTTATTTTGTTTCGCATTATTTTGTTCTCTTTCGAAGCAACATGAAGATTCCTTGTTAAATCCGTAATCTTTGCGTTTAATGTTTCTTCCACTGTTTGTTTTTCACCAACAATGATGTTAACTTCCTCATTTCTTTTCTCAAGAGTATCACGCAATTCTTCCAGTTCCTTCAACAATTTTTCCTTTTCACCCCGAAGGTTTTGCAACCTTTTTCTCGTTATATTCATGTCGTGCTTCACCTGTTGCAGTTGTATCAGCTCCTTTCTGGTAGCCTCGTGTTCGCTATGAAGCTCCAATGTTTTTTCTTCCACCTCTTTTGTTCTCATTTTCAAAACTTTATTTTCCTCCGTTAATACGTCGACCTGTCTTCCCGCGTTTGTCGCTTCCTTCGTCCTTTCATCAAGCAAGCTTTCCGTGTTAAACAATTTTTTAGTTAAAGTACTCACGAATTCGTCCTTCTCGTTCAATTCAACTTTTATTCGAACTATCGATTCCTCTAAATGCTCGATTCTTTTCAGCAGAGCAGAACGATCGTTAGATATGACGATCACTTCCAGCTGCTTAATTTCCTGACACACACGGCCAACAAAATCATCCAATTTCACAATCTCCTTTTCTCCGTTTGAATCTTTTCCTGTACGACAATTCAATTCGCTTATCGTTATTCTTAACTTTTCAATTGTCAATTGGAGCTCTTCTATTTTCTTTAAATACTGTAGACCTTTTGTACCACCGATTCTGCAATTCTTCCTCACATGTTCGTCCTTCAGTTTATCGATTTCAACGTTGATCTCTTTTAAGGTAGACTCTATACTGAACAGCTGTTTCAGATATTTGGGACAATCATCCAGATTTTCGTAACGAGGGCAAAGGTTAGTGTTCGAAGTCGTTAATCTGATATGTAGTTGTTTCAAGTTTACCCGTAGTTCAATAATTTTTTGAATATATCGTAAGCAATCTGGATCACCTGCTCCGAGCACCGCTTCGTAATCGTTCTTCAGTTTATTTTTCAGATCGTTTGCCAGTCGTTCCACGTTATCGAGATTACTTTGACGAGTTGAGTCCATGGTCCAAGAATTATCTTCGAAAGTAGCTTTGAATTTACCTAATTCTGTTTTCAAACATTTCGTCAGGTTATCTAGTTCGACGATTCTATTCTGATAATCCCCTGTGTTGCCACTTTTAGATCGTAGTATTGCCTTCAGTTTGTCAACTTTAATGTACAGATGGTCGTTTTTCATTTTTGACCTGTGCAAGTGCTCGTTCATGTTCACCAGCTCTTCGGACAAATTAGCTATCGTCTCGGCAACTTTGTTAACTATATCGGTAAATATAATTTCCATAGTGTGATCGATCATCATGAAGTGCTTCAATTTGCACTTCAAATGTTCCGCCTCTGAATTGTGCTGGTGCCCTTCTTCGACCTCTTTCAGTCTACTTTTCAAATACAATATCTCGTTGTTTAAATATTCCCGTTCCACGAGATATTCATGCTTAACATCAGCAAGCTTTTCATCAGATCTGTAAACAGTTTCGTTCGTAATATAATCCGCGTCGACAATGGCCGCTTTAATATCGGCTATTTCCTTCTTCAGAGCTTGATTATCCGTCTCCAGTCTTTTTATTTCTGACCTTTGATGTTCGATCAATGGATCAGCGTGTAAAGTATCGTTTGTTTCTTTTCCAGCGACCCGTAGAGCCAACTTCAGTCGCCAAATATTGGATCTCAGCTTCATTCGATCGTCACGCCAATCCTTCATTTGTTTCATTATGCTATTCAGTCTGCACAATGTAGCAGCCGCCACTTCCGCTATTCTCGTCTTCTCTTTGAACGCGTCATTATATCCATCGATCGATAGGCAATTGTCAAGATATCCGTCCGCCATTGTTAGACTTTTCAGTATCAGATCACCAATGAAATTGCTTCAGTTACTTTCCTGTAAAAATTTCTGAATGTACCGGAAGATTGTTGTACTTGAATTTTAGACAATAAAAACCAAATTTTTAGGTAGTTTAGTCATCATACATGTACATACATACGAAATACATATATTTATGTAATTCTTATATTCTTGTTACAGTTCATATCAATTTTAGCTAATTTATTCAATTGTATTTGTTACTTATGTTAACGAAATACATTAATATTTTATAAGGTATTTAGCTAAGTGCCATCATGAAATTTCAAGACTTCACACGAAATTTAAACATTACATTGGACAAAAGTTAAATTATATTTCAATCTATATTAGTTTCATGAATCGTAATCTTTTTATGTATTTTTCTTTTTTCTTTTTTTTCTTTTTTTTTTTCAAACGTACAGGGGTTGTCTGTTTTTAACACGTTGACTGCCACAGTGAAAACGGACGCGTGTAGTCAGACACGTTGAAATCCTAATTATTAAGGATATAATCAACTAATTTTCAAATTTAACCTTTCAAATCGATAGCTAGCATTATTAGCTTAATGATAACGCTATCCGTGGTTTATTTCGTCATTTCTTTTGTTAATTATTTGATTGTAAAAAATTTCGGGTGCGGTCACCGGTGACCCTCGTGGCAGCCAACGTGTTAATGAAAGTATGGTACATTTCAAACATTACAGTAAATAATCGAAATAACTACCTGCATTTGGTGGTCTAGAAGCAAACAGTTGCAAAAAAACGAGTACATATCGGAAGTTAATAGCACGCGAGATATCTCAACTGCTCATCTACAATAGTGTCGCTTTAAGATCTAGTTATACTAAAGCATACCGGTAACGACGTACCATTCAGTACCCCTACCCCACATCTATTTAACCCTTGCACTCGAGTGGCACCTCTGGGAGGAATATATTTAATTTACCAGAGCATTTCAAAAGGTGAAATTTAAATTTTATTTGTATCAGAATGTAAAAAACTAATAAAAAGAATAAAAATAAGTAGACTCATAAGCATTTGTAGTTCCTTTCTTCCAAAACAGCGCATCTGATTTTTGGAAGCTTTGCTGAAAATTCAGAATGATTTCAATGGTATCCAAAAATGCTTCAAATGCAAAGGGATAATACGATTTAAACAAAAATTAATCGCAATCGAGATCACAACTGACAGATTATTAACCATCGATAATTACGATGCCTATTTCAACGAGTCATAAAATACGAATAATAGTTTAATATATGTACATCCAAATAAAAAGTGATTATATTAATCATAAGAATCATATATTGTTTACTATTATTTGTAATATTATTATTAATGCCATTAATCAATTCATTAATTAATTCATGTATGAAATATTATCGACCATGATTGGGTTTTGCTTGAAACCGATGCGATGAGAGGAATAATAGCGGAGCGAAGGTAATGAATTTTACGTTACATTACGCAGTCAAGTATCGTGAACGCCCGACTATGCTCAGATTGGAACTATTAGAGTATGTCGGTCACCATTTTTTGAACCTCGTATATTTTTGTCGTCGGTGATAAATATAAGGGAAGGAAATAGAAATCAAGCACCTGACAAATAAAAGCTACCATATCATTGTGACAGAATAAAGAGGTAATTATTTAGAAGTTTACCCTCCTCACCGATTTTCGTGACCTTGAAATATGTTATCAAAGTCACTATTCTGAACAACTTTTCCCTATACATGTTACCGCCGCTCGGCGTTAGTTTCTGAGATATTTGTAAAAATCTTTAGTTAAACTTAGATTACGAGTACACTTCATTTCGGCATAGGCTATCGCTTAACACATTGGCTACTCGATATTTTTTACAATCAAATAACACTGTACAACAGCCAAATGATTTCGTAAACGCCACTATGAGATTCTTATAGATTTTTGCGAGCTGAATACGAATCTGAAATCCGTTTCTCTCTAGGACGTACAGTTTTTGAGAAAATTAATGTTAAAAAAAATTGCAAATTTTCAACTTTGAAGATGTTTTGCGCTTTTACCATAGCAGCTATTCAGTTGCTTTTGACACGAGAGAAATCTGTGAACTTTCCCGAATAAAACGGTATAAATTGTTATTACATTGTAAACATTTAAATATGTTTAAATAATGATCAAAGTGAGAAAGACACCAAAAACGCACCAATTTTTGCTGATATTTTTCAATTTATTTCAAAAACTAAGGGTATAGACGAAAATCTAACCATCCTACGTGATAGAGCAGACATTTCTGCTATAGAAAGCATCAAGCGAACTTGCAAAATCACTTTCGTTTTCATTTTATAAAGGAAACAGTTCGGCAAAACACGCGTCGCTGCCAGCGGTACTCAATGTTGGCGCGGCGCGGTGATCGGCTTGCATATACCGCTTCGGCGTACCGGAATAACTGAACAGCGCGGCGCGGTACGGCATACAATAATAAAAATAATAATAAAATAATAATAATGAAAAAAAATAATAATAATAAAATTTATATACGTACTTAAAAATAGTTTCTTCTTGCTTGACGTTTATGTAATTCTTTGGCTTCAGTCTTCAAGTGCCAACAATAGTCCGCCAACATGGCAGGTACGTCTTTTCCTAGGTAGCGTTTTTCCATAACACTGATGTCTTGATGAAATCGTTCACCATGTTCATCACTCACGTTTCCAAGATTTTCAGGAAAAAAGTTTAAATGAGAGTGTAAAAAATGCATTTTTAGTGACATATTACACCCCATTTCTTTACAGGCTTGAATCAATTGCTCAACAATTTCTACGTAATTTGACGAACGATGCGACCCAAGAAAATTTTTACAAGTGTTTTTGAATGCTACCCACACATTCTTTTCTATTTGCAACAGTTTGTTTTCAAATTCCTCATCTTTAAATAAGACGCGTATCTGTGGTCCTATAAAAATGCCCTCTTTAATTTTTGCCTCTGACAAAGTTGGGAATTTTGTCTTTAAATATTGAAAAGCTGCTCCGTTTTTGTCCATGCGCTTTACGAAATTTTTCATAATTCCCAATTTGATATGGAGTGGCGGCAAATATATATTGTTTTTATCCACTAAACTACTATATTGCACATTTTTTTCCCCGGGATGAAAACTTTTCCTTAGTGGCCATGTTTTAATATTATAATGGTCTGTCCTTGCGCGACTGTCCCACTCACATAAAAAGCAACAGTATTTGGTATAGCCACTTTGAAGACCCATTAATATAGCAATAACTTTTAAATCTCCGCAGATATGCCATCTATACCGGTTGTAGTTTATTTTGAGTAGAAGTGTTTTAAAAATATCATATGTCTCTTTATGCTTTCTGCCATATGCAATTGGTATTGATGGATACATATTGCCATTATGTAATAATACTGCTTTTAAACTGGTTTTTGATGAGTCTATGAAGAGCCTCCAATCCTTAGGATGATGTTTATAATGTAAATTGTTGAACAAATTTTCTATGTCGTAGCAGCAACACAAATTGTCGTGAATCGTAAAATACTGTTGTAATTCTTCACTTCTTTTCCGAAAGTGACTTACAGTTGTCTCCGGTGCAAGCAAGTTCCACTGTTGTAACCTGGAGGCCAAAAGTTCAGATTTAGTTTTTGTTAATTGTAAATCTCGTACTAAATCGTTTAAATCTGCTTGACTGATCAGATGAATATTGTTTCGTGTAGAAAATTTTTGCTCATCTTCATCAGACGTAGTTTCGCTTGAACTTGAAGCTATAACAGCAGTTTCGCTTGAACTTGAAGTTATAACAGCAATTTCGCCTGAATTTGAAGATATAACAGGAGTTTCGACGACTGGAGTCGGCGCTTCTTCTCCTAGACGTATTGGTCGTATAGCCGACGAAACAGTTGGATAGGAAATATGTTTTCTTGTTTTAAAACTATGTCCAGCTATATCAATAAGACAAAAATAACAATCACTTCTGTGGTTTGTTGGTTCCCTCCAAACCATTGGTATATCGAATGGCATATTTTTTTTTCCATTTCTCACATAACGAAGTAGTCCTACACTGCACCTGCTGCAAATTACGTGAGGTGCCCAATCTTTATCCTGATCGCCAAGATGGCATTTAAAATATTGCTGATATGCTTGTTTTATAGGTTCTGTAATGTTTCTTGCTGAACTTTTAAACACCACTTCGCCACACACATAACAAAAGTTATTTGGCTTATTAATACACGCACGGGACATTGTTATTTACATTAAACTATTAATTGCACTAAACTAGAACTATTATTAAGTTATAAAATAACGCACTAAATAATACACTGAATATAACAATATATAGTACAGATTAAATCTAAGAGAATATACACAACGCACAACTCTGGTAGTATGTATAACTTTTTGTTTGGTTGCTCAAAACAGACAAGAAAATCTCAAGGAAATGCGAAATCTTTGGCTGTGATGTCCTTTTTAAAGGTATTTTACCTTGTGTTTGGACAATTTATGACATGGTCAAGAGCTACGCGAGAATGGGAGAATCTACGACTCTTAACTGTTTAAGTCCCAAGCAACGCGTTCGCGCTCTTCAGATTTTGTGTCGAAAAATCTCAGTACATTTCCAGCGTTATGGACAACTGACGGTGCAGTCATTGACTGTCGAAGTAGCCCGCTCAACTTTATTGACGCACGTACATCACATAGCTTCCTTTTTTTAATGTAAATAATACAATTAAACATTTTGTATTCCATTGTTATCTTCTTAATAATAATAAATTGTACAAATAACATTTGATAGGTATAAAATATTTAGTAAGCAAAATTACAAATTAAATATAAATAAAAAAGTTGAAGTTCAACAAAGGGGCTTCAATTTGTTAATCTAATATTAAATAGTTTATAAATGCAAAATTCAATATGTATAGTAACAATAACTGCGCGCCGCGCCGCGCCGTTCAGTTATTTCGGTACGCCGAAGCGGTATATGCAAGCCGATCACCGCGCCGCGCCGCTCCAACATTGAGTACCGCTGGCAGCAACGCGTGTTTTGCCGAATTATTTCCCTTATAAAATGAAAACGAAAGTGATTTTGCAAGTTCGCTTGATGCTTTCTATAGCAGAAATGTCTGCTCTATCACGTAGGATGGTTAGATTTTCGTCTATACCCTTAGTTTTTGAAATAAATTGAAAAATATCAGCAAAAATTGGTGCGTTTTTGGTGTCTTTCTCACTTTGATCATTATTTAAACATATTTAAATGTTTACAATGTAATAACAATTTATACCGTTTTATTCGGGAAAGTTCACAGATTTCTCTCGTGTCAAAAGCAACTGAATAGCTGCTATGGTAAAAGCGCAAAACATCTTCAAAGTTGAAAATTTGCAATTTTTTTTAACATTAATTTTCTCAAAAACTGTACGTCCTAGAGAGAAACGGATTTCAGATTCGTATTCAGCTCGCAAAAATCTATAAGAATCTCATAGTGGCGTTTACGAAATCAAAAAAAAGTCAAAATTTGTTGTACAGTGTAATTACCAAAAGAAGCGACGAAATAACCTGCGGTTAGCGTTAATATTAAGCTGATAGTGCTAGCTATCGAACTGAAAGGTTAAATTTCAAAATTAATCGACTGCATCCTTAATAATTAGGATTTTATCGGGTCTGATTACATACGTCCAATTTCACTGCGGCAGTCAACGTGTTAACGGCGTTTGGAACGTATTCTCCTTGTTGCAACAGTTATGTTTTTGCGTTTGTTTGGGTATTTGATACGTATTCCTTCCAAGTGATGTCTTGTCATTAGTTTACGAGCGAGCTGTTGACAAACTCACGAGTATCGAAGCTGTTAACCCTAGGATGTATAACGTGGGTATTTTATACCCACGTGAATATTTACTTTTAGTTTTTTTTCTAGTACAAGGATATAATTCCATATGGCTTTGTGTATTACTCCTTTAAGAATTCATGTATATTACAATGAGTTGTTTAACTCATTAATAGAATAATTAAGAAAAAAGACGTGGAAATTCAAATTTTAATTTAACAAAACGTATTTTGGAAGACATTGAAAAATTTATCGATGTACAGGAAGAGGAAAATATACCCACTAAAATCCTAACAAAGAAACGCTGTTTTATGTGCCCAAGTGAAAAAGATAGAAAATGTGAAAGAATTTGTGTCCAATGTAAAAAGCCGATATGTAAAGAACACAATTAATACGTGTAAAAAGTGTAATTAATAGGTATTTATATAAATATTATTCCGTATTGTTATAATACAGCTAGTACATAAATAAAAAGTTTGCTTTATACTGTGTCAACTGCTGTGGGTTTTTTTTTCACCCCACATATGTAAATCTGTTGAAAGCAACAATCATGCATCCTAGGGTTAAAGTCGTTATAGTGCTGAGAAATTCACTCAGAATGAAATTATATGAATTTTTAACTCTGTGTAATGATTACGATAAGTTGTTAGAGTTTTGAATGGAACGAAAAGTAATTTTTGCGAATATCTCAGAAACGAAGGCCGAGCGGCGGTAACATGTGTAGGGAAAAGTTGTTCAGAATGATGACATTGACAACATATTTCAAGGTCACAAAAATCGGTGAGGAGGGTAAACTTCTAAATAATTACCAATGAAAATTTTGTTAACACATTAGTTAAAAGACTTTTCTTATTAAAATGGCATCAAAGACGATATAATTTGGATTATATTTACAATATTTAATAAATGGAACGTAATGTTATCAATCATGTACAATAAATATGGTTCAAATTGTATCATGTTTAGTCTCCTTTTCATCAGAAAAATGTCACAGATATCCTGATAAAAGTTTCATAACAAAATGGAACAAACAAAAATAGGAAAATTTCACCATTGTATTGGCGATTGTTTTGCTTTGGTCGTTCCGTTTTTTTCAGTCGCTGGTCTTTTCTATATTCTATACCAGTGTTTCTCAACCACTGGGCCGCGGCCCGGCATCGGTTATACCGGGCTACGGGAGGAGGATATTGTTTTCTTCGACATTGAAAGAAAAAAGAACCTCGTTTCGACTTTTTATAATTATACCATAATTAATAATTACTAATGCTTGTATCATTATTAATACTCAGGTATATATGCAATACATGAACTTCGAGAAAGTTCGAAAGGTATTTATGAGTTATTATGAGGTATCTATGTCGGGGCCGGGCCCCCATCTCATACAAAAGAAATTGACCGGGTCGCGATTTCATAAAGGTTGAGAATCACTGTTCTATACTGTTAACAAACCCTGAAAATGTAGGAACTGCTTGATGTAGGCGACATTTCGATCCCGAGTTTCGCTCGTATCAAGTTTCTACAGTACGGCCCTGGTTACTGGGCTACAGGATTTGGTGGTTCGACATCGCCGGATGCTTCTTCTCGAGAATTATTTCTTACATGCTCAAAATAGGGAAGAAACATGTATCGAGAATTTTCAAGAGTTCCATCTTCTATGCTAACAGGCTCATTTCGGTCCCGAGCTTCTGTCCATTAATGCGATATTACTGTATTTATATTTCCACAATGGCTATTTCGCAGCGAGATCTCGCTTATGCACATACGCATATTAGTGGCAGAGGAAATGCTTCTATCGCGTGCCCAGCACAAGTAGGATGGCGATATTGTTTAATGATGCTGTATGAAGGATTATCTGTAAGTAGATTACATCTGCTGGGACCGTGCGAGCGGTTTTTAATGTTCTACGTGAGCGTTACACAGCACACACATAAAAATATCATTTAATGATCGTCGGTCCTGTAGCCTCAGCTTTATTTACCAGAGAAGACAAACAGAATAGTAGAGTGTACGTATTGTAAAATAAAATGAATAGCAACACTTTTCAGTATAAACAGTTCAGTAATGGAAGGGAAGGAGTTTTAATTAGAATGGTAGATAAAATGTAAATCTTGTACTATTGTTTACATGTTAATATGCACTTTTTTAAGAAACATAGGCATATATCAACGTAATTTGATTTCAACCGATAGGTACTGGATATACAGGGTCGGACGAAAGTATTCAAACACCTTTTAAAACACAATTCCCTCTTTTGATATTGGACCAAATGACTTGAATTTTTTGAGAAGTTATAGAAACTAGTTTACTAGGTAACTCAAAAAAAAAAAAATGTTGAAAAAGTCCCAGTCCGTAGAAATTATGAAGGATACAGTGCGGATCACTTTTCTCAACTTTTTTATCCGGGCCAATAATGAAAATTTAAAACATACTTTTCGTAGATCTGAGTAAGTTGTACGTATACACAAAGTTTCATCGAAATCGGTTAACGCATCTAGAAACTACAATCAATTGAAATTTATGAGAATCGCTGTTTTTCACCTAAGAACGTGATTAGTCATGATCTTAGGTGAAAAATTGCGTTACTCGTAAAATGCGTAAAATAAAATAAAATCTAGAATAAAATCTAGTTACGAGACCTAATACTAACAACTCCCGTGACACCCGGCGTTAGCCATACGTCGCGTCGGCTGGTTCACATATCACTCTCCTGGAGCATCCTACGTTAGCCATACGTAGGCTAGTCTCCACGTCTTGACCTTTCCTGTGACACCCGGCGTTAACCATACGTCGCGTCGGCTAGTTCACCATAGCCAACCTCATGAAGCACCCGGCGTTAGCCATACGTCGGCTAGTCTTCGATTCTAATTCCTCGGGCGCTCAGTATCTTTAACAATACTGGGTTAACCCAACTAACAAATTATCATAATCTATATACAGCCCCCAGCCAAGCGGCTGTACCCCTCCGGCTCGTAACATTTGCAACGATTTTACAGATTGAAATATAGTTCAAATTTTGTTTCGTGCAAGAAAGGCGTAGACCATGTAAATTAGGTCGACTAAATGTCATTTATTTTTCATTGTATGAAAAAATTCTTAAGACAAAGTGGTATTATTTTAACTGATACATACGTGCGAATGTGCATTTTTTTTATTTTTTTTTTTATTAGTTATACAGGGTGGCCCACACAACTCTTAAGCTCAATATCTCGAAAGCTATGCCGTCAATTTTAAAGTTCTTGATCTTCAATTGCATGGATCTGAAGGGCCTTTCTAACTACACAAACGTGAAGTGCCCTCCCCCCCCCCCCCCCACCTTTAAGGGGGCGGCGGGGGTACCTTTATAATTTTAAATAGAACCCTCTATAAAACGTTACATATTTAGATTTTACATGAAAAAACAAGTAACTTTTGTCTGAAACATTTTTTTGTCAGATATTTTAATGATAAGATATAACAGTTTGGAGTTTCAACTTGGAGTCTCAACAAAAGTTTGGGTACATGTACTAATTAAAAAAATATTCTTAAATATTTTACTCTTACTAGAAATATGCACGGGGAAAACAGCTTGGTTAGTAACGTTTCATAAACTCATTTCTAATGTACAAAACTATACCTCTGCAGCTAAAGAAAAGTTAATGTATACATTTTTGTGGTACTAAAATCACATGGAACTCGTTCCACAGTTAAGAAATGATGAAATGTTGCATGTTGCAATTTGTATTTAACACTACAAGTCTCATGTCACTCATATCTAGGTAACGTATAAACTTTTATAAGAATTTGTCATTTATGTTGATAGGGATTTTAATTAGTCAATTACAAGCAATATTTTCAAATACTTGAAAGTTTAATCAACCAAGAAAGTAAAACGGTATACCAAATTTATTCCAAATAAATATTGAAAATAAAATCACTAACTAAAAGGATTTTGTACAATTGTAAAGTGAAAATATAGTAAATGTACCCAAACTTTTGGCCGGTAGTGTACTTACTTGAAGCGCTCGGAAATAGCGTTATTGAATTATAAACGCTTGAGTCCTTTGCTTTGAGTATCTACAAGTCAAAACTTCCAACTGTTACATCTCATCACGGAAATATCTGACAAAAGAATGTTTTATAGAGGATTCCATTTAAAATTATAAAGGTACCCTCCTTCCCCCCTTAAAAGGATAGGGAGGACCACTTCACGTTTATGTAGTTAGAAATGCCCTTCAGATCCATGGAATTTTAGACCAAGAACTTTAAAATCGATGGCATACATACTTTTCGAGATACCCTAAAAAATAGTTTTATTAACTAAAAATAGAATAAAAATTCTTAAGAGAAATAAACACTGTTTGAAGTGTTTCTTTCATCTTTTAATATTTAGCTCAAAGTTTAACATATTCATATTATGTTGTTAAAATAAAATTAGAATGATTACTTATGTGTTAAAATTTTCACTGTTTAACTTTTGAATTTATATTATTCGAGATAATATGACAATTATAATTGACTACATTGATGTTGACTGTAAGAATCTTAAACGCGTACGTAACATTTACAATGACATCAGAAAGCAATTTTTTATACCGTCACATTTTCT
Organism: Stelis phaeoptera; assembly: GCA_943735885.1. Taxonomy (NCBI): domain Eukaryota; kingdom Metazoa; phylum Arthropoda; class Insecta; order Hymenoptera; family Megachilidae; genus Stelis; species Stelis phaeoptera. Next base: position 1,261,910 of record OX030939.1, on the reverse strand, counting down.
ATCTTAAATAATGCAATTTTTCACTTTGACTTTTTTTTTCATTTTCAAGTCTACAAAAATATCTAGGTGTTCTGCTTTTCCAGTGACTTATTTTGTATTATAGAGTATCTGTTATAGATATTTAAACAGTGACATAAACAGATTGATAAAATCAAATAACTTTCGTCAAATATTATACCTCGAAATCAATAGTAAACAGGGGATTAGTATGTGGGTAAAAGTAACACAAAAGTGAAATACGTGAAAAGCTATTAAATAATCTTCAAAGCATCTGCATTTCGACTTTAAATTTTCTTCTCGCTCTAAAGATTTCTGTTGCGTTTTGGGAAAATTTCACATTTTTACAAACTAAGCGATTTACTGTTATTCTGGCAATTAAAGGTTACAATTTATGGTTAGAACGCTACATACTTTGACAAATACATTCATGCTGTCACACTGTTCTTTTTTTGTTTTTTTTTTGTTGTTGTTTTTTTTAGTAAAATATGTTTCACCCTTCGTTGCTTGACTTTTTCATAGGTGATAATACGGAAAGTATAATAAAATCAATTTTGCGTTTTAGAAGTTAATTAAAAGAAAGTATATGTACTGAGTCAGATTTGTAAAAAGTAAAACAGAAAATTATATTTTCAAAAGACAGGAAGTTATTTCATTAATAATACAAACCGTGTATGAGCGATAAAGTACAAGAGTTCCATAAAAAAAGAAACGAAGAAATGGTTATTTATCAAGGATTTATTCGCCATTACCCTTTAAATTTATTAAAACAAAAGACATCGTAATTCTTAATGCCATCTAATATAAATTTCATTGAACTTGGATAGGTACCCTTTATGATAAAGTATTAGGTAGTCCCAAAAGTTTCTTTCTTTCTGGCAATGCATTGTCTGGCAGTATCCACATTAAAATAATTACAAGAAAAAATTACAACCGACTTCGAAATGCACTAAAAGGTATGAAATAATTTTGATTTAATTTCTATGAATTCTTTCCACCTTTTGCAAAAATTGATTACAATATTATATAACATATTAAATATAATGCAATCTTTTCGGAGGCGATGCAAAATTAAAAATTTTGTAAATGAAAGATGTTGCTGATTATGATTTGATTGGGGTATGGTGGACTTAGTATTAAATGGTTGGTAAGAAAAAATACATTAATGTGTGAAAACGTAGAAGAATTAAAGGGTTTAGGTAATTTTCAATAAAGGAAATTTTTAATTAAAAATTTTCTAAAAATTGTGATATCGAGACCTCGAGATCCAGCAGAGAAGAGAAATCGTGGAAACTAGAGAATCGGCGGATGGAGTAGTGTAGCCGACTACAACACCGTATGTCCAGGATTTGATTCCCGACAAGGAGATTCCGCTTTTTTCACGATTTCTTACAAAATGAAAAATGTTGCTAATTATGATTTGATTGGGGTGTAGTGGAGTTGATATTAAATGGCCGAAAAAAGAAAATATATTAACATGTGAAAACATATAAAAGAATTAAAGAATTTTGGCAATTTTTAACCGACTTCGAAAAGGAGGAGGATACTCAATTCGACATGTATGTTAACTTTTTTTTTTTTTTATTAATGTATGTTCGCCGATTACGCCGAGATGGATGGACCAATCGGAACCAAACCTTTTGCATCTTGTAGGGTATGACTCCCAGTTGGTCCCGTAAAAAAACCATTTTGGATTTTTTCATTTTTTTCCCGCTTTTATTGCAAAAAAACGTGGTATTTCACGTTTACTCGGCCTGATATCGATGAAACCTAGTATTAAATTTTGCGGCCGGGGATGTTTCCACGATGATCCCATTTGCAACATTCCCTTCACTTCCCTGCCCTTCCCTTCCCTTCTCTTTGTTGCTAACTACTATTCCCACTGCAAAATTCCTATTCTTTGATGCTACTCTGGAAGGAATGCTCCGATCGGCACTAAAAAATGCGAAATAAAAAAATTTTTGGAAAAAAATACAACCGACTTCGGAATGTCCAAAAAGGACGAAATAATTTTAATTTATATTTCGGAGGCGGCGCAAAATTAACAATTTTCTACATTGGAAATTGTCAAAATTCTTTAATCCTTTTACATATTTTCACATTAGCAACATCTTTCATTAACACAATTTTTAAGGATCCCACAGGTCAACGCAAAACATTCAACGGCGGCGAAATTCCTGGCAATAAATATGTATAAAAAAAACATGCCTAAATTTTACGCAGTAGGTAGCACAAAAGATAGAGGAAAGTGCGTACATAATAACGCAATTTGTTGCAACGCGATATCTTAATTAGTTCCTGAGATATAGGGCTTCAAAGTTTGTATAGCGGCCGGCGCGTACGAGGGTAATCCCGAATGGGCCGTAGACTTTTTTCTAGGAAATTCATATACGCAATACCAGGAATAGTAAAGGGTTAAACGTAAACAATGACCACGTGACCGCTACGCTAGACACTCATTGTCTGGGTCCAAGCGTGAGGCGGCTGCGAATTTCTACAAAAATTACGTTTGTCTTTACACGACGATATCTCAAGAACGGATAAAGATATCGATGTAAATCAAAAGCCGAATTAAAGCGGAAGATTTCTACTTTCTTACGAATCTAACTTTATACCGAAATTCGAAACAGGGCTTTGTTGGCAGTCCTTTGAAATTTTAGTAATTTTAATACGCGTTTCTTATGCGGTTTAACATAGTTTCTGACTTTCAATTGCTTCTAACAATAGAATATTATTATAAATATCTATCGCACGCATTATTAACGATTCTTTCGTTTACTCAAAAAAAATTTTTGGGAAAAAATGTACAACCGACTTCGGAATGCACTAAAAGGACGAAATAATTTTAATTTATATTTCGGAGACGGCGCTAAATTAAAAATTGTGTTAATGAAAGATGTTGCTAATGTGTAAATATGTAAAAGGATTAAAAAGTTTGGACAATTTCCAATGTAGAAAATTTTTAATTTTGCGCTGTCTCCGAAATATAAATTAAAATTATTTCGTCCTTTTTAGTGCATTCCGAAATCGGTTGTATTTTTTTCCCAAAAATTTTGTTTCAGTGTAAAAAATTTTTAATTTTGCGCCACTTCCGAAAAGATTGCATTATACTTAATATGTTACGTAATATTTTAATTTCATTCAAAGCTGGAGAGAATTCATACAAATTATATCAAAATCATTTCATACTTTTTAGTACATTTCGAAATCGGTTGTATTTTTTTTTTATTATTATTTTATTTCACACTTTTTAGTAGCGATCGATACATTGCTTGCAGAGTAATTAGCCAAAGACCTTATAATTTTAGTATAACAATAAAGAATTGCACCAAAAATTTTTTTGCAAATGGGATTATCGCAAAAACATCTCCTACGAACTGGGGAAAGTTTCGTCGCGATTAGTACATTCCATGCAGAGTAAATGCCGAACATATATGAAACAGTAAGCTTTTTTGCAGTAAAACATGGTAAAAATGAAAAAATGCAAAATATTTTATTCACGGGACCAACTAGAAGTCATACCCTACAAGATGTAAAAGGATTCGTTCCAATTGGTATATCCATCTTGGAGTAATTGGCAGATATATGTAAAAAAATAATATACTGATCAAATTGAGTAACCTCCTTTTTTTCGAAGTCGATTAAAAATATAGTATTGTATTATGCAGCTTTCAATGTTTAATTCTCCATCCTTCTAAAGGAGTAGCTTCAGGGAATATGGCTCTATTTTTTTCAAAATATAAAATTACTCTGGCCCATCATCGAAGAAAACACGAAAAAATATGTTTACATTTTTCAACATTATAAGGTTAATTATCAAGGTTCAAAAAAATTATTTTATAATAGCCCAGTCCTTCCTGAATAAAATAAAACAAAATGTAGCTCAATCAGATAAACAATTCCTGAGATAAAAATTCATACGTGGAGCCCGTTTTCGCCAAAATGGGCAAAAATTGCATATTCCGAAGGCCTGTAATTTTTAAACAAATACTAAACCGGCAAAATGATAACTTAACCCCCCTCCCCTAACTTCACATGGACTACAACATATTTCATTTGGAACAAAATCGCCGATGCTGACGTGAAAAAGTGATCGATTTGGCATGAAATTGCACTAATATCATTATTTGATTCATCTGGAAGCAACATTTGGCGCAAAATGGGACATTTTTGTAATATCGCCTAGTTAAAACAAAAAATGGCTCGAATGTAATAAAAACAGGGAGTAACAGAGTTAGTTCAACAAATCAAAGCAACAGCAGTTTTTAACGCACCTAAATCTATATTGTAAAGAAAACTTGCAGTATATCAAGAAACACCTCAACAAATGTTGAAAAGCAAGTTGAGTAGTTTGAAAATGATGTTTTTATTTGAAGGAGAGAAAGAAACAAATAAAAATAGATGAACCCATCCTGCACCGATGTACAGAACAAGACAAGGCACTGTGACTATAATAAAAATAATTTTTTTAATCTTCCCCATTAAGTTTTGTAAATCTGTTTTAATATTTTTCGATAAACAGATGTTAACAATGAATATACATCATATTTTTCACAAGTACAAAATCAATGTATGTAAGTCAAATTATACAACAGTTTTGCATATTGCAACATGATACAACGGAAGATTAACATCGAATTGATTAATTAGTACAATCACAGTTATCCTCATCGCTTCACACAATTACGAACCCAAGATCGTTTTCTATTTCCCTTATACACAGAAAATATATGTAAATGAAAGTTCATATCCATTATTATATTCTACGATCATTATTCGCAACCACTGTAAAGATTTATTCGACGATATGTACTCTGATAACTAATTAAATATAACTATACTTAGAAGCCTATCCAAGCTTCGTAAGATTTCAATAACGCGGTACAACTTCCTTAGAACTGGAACAGCCAATAAAACGTTTCTAACGAGAGTTCGCGAGTAGTGATTCAATTATGGCAATCGTTCAAATGGAAAGCAAATGAAAAGTTTCATAACTTGTTACATAACTTTTACCCAAAATTGAATGCAGTTTGTGGCCTTCGTTGATTCTGGTTTCATACCGAAGTATTAATATGTCGAAATTGGCGCCACTTTACCTCCTGCGCACCCATAATACAATGAAGCAGAACGGTATGACGTTAATTATATACATACATATATGTATTATTGATCTTCGTTATTCATCACACAGTGTAGCAGTAAAAATATGACTGGCGCAGTGAAAACACATCATTGCGACCACGATTATATATTTCATTTAAATGTTTGATATCCTACCTAATTCTTGTTCGTTTAGGTACAATAAAATGTCTGTAATCGATTTGGAATCATAAGTCACTTACATCGGTGATCTCATAACGCGAATGAAAGAAAAAATAGGTGTAAAAAATAAATACACTCACCTAACCTGTAAAATGTGATCTAGCGAATATTTGAAAAATCACAGAAGAATTGAAGCAACGAGGCATAAAACGAAAGTAATAGTTAAAGTTGTATCAAACATTTATACTTCCTTTCAATAACACCCGCTAATTTTAACCCTTCCTCGGCAAATATAATTTTTCACAGTTCTTAAGTAACATAGATTATTTTTCATTTCTGTTACTATTGCAAGGTTTTAAAAAATCTGAAAGCGTCTGAGATACTTATCAAAGTGTTTTGCTATATTACTTAATCATTTTTTAGATCAAATATTTAAAATTATTGACAACAACAAACATAAAAATCTAGAAGTAAATAAAGTTTCGTTCGTGACGTCAACGGCCTACATATGTATGCATGTATGTATGTATATTGTCTGTAATGCTACAAAATTCTTTAGGGAATGGAGGCACAAAATACGTTATCGCTTTGCGGATGTGGATGTAATGCATTGTCATCGCAAGAATCGATTCATCCACCAAATGAGCCGTGCTGTTGCTGCACTTACAATCCTTTTAACGACAATTCCAAGGAATCAGAGATATACGACCTTCAATTTGCTGTAAGAAAGCTCAGCATAATGAAATGTCAGATGAAGAAGTGGCGAATGGAACGACTTCAGCTGGAAAGTGAAAATAGATCTCTGAAACAAGCTCTCCAATCATTCGGTATCGATGTATGCCATTTCTTACCCTCTTGTCTCTCTATCTGATACTTCGCAGAAAACTAATTAATCCTATCATAATCGAATAAACCATTGGACGACGGACTGTTGAAATAGCAATAAATTAAATTAAATTTTTTGCTTTATATTATTTCAATTTTTTAATTCTTATATCATTCTTTTAAATCATACTGCGATGTATGAAACCTTTTTATTTAAAAATTCGTACCTCTAACTTTGAGTGAAATGTTGTACATATTCCGTAGGTCTGGGTCACGATTAACCCGACTTCATTGTTCGAAGGTTATTCTTTCTTTAGAACTTACTGTTGATCACCAGGATTGATGTTATCGGAAAAATATTTTTCCTTTTTTTTTTTTTCAAAAATTATTTTATTTCACATTTTTTAGTGGCAGTCCGTGCATTCCTTGCAGAGAAACATCAAAGAATAGGAACTCTGCAATAAGACTAGTTATTAGCAATAAAGGGAAGGGCGGGGGGGAGGGAATCGAAAGGAAGGGGTGGGCGGGTAAGAGAATGGTGGGGTAAGGAAGGGAAGGGAAGAGAAAGGAAGGAGAGCGGATGGAAAGGCAGAGAAGGGCAGGAGAGCGAAGGGATGGACAGGGGAGGGAAGGAGGGCGAAAGGAAGGGCAGGGAAGCGAAGGAAAGTGAAGGAAATGTTGCAAATGGGATCGTCGTGGAAACATCTTCGTCCATAAAATGTAATACTAGGCTTCATCGGTATCAGGCCGAATATACGCGAAATAGTACGAAATAGTTGCAATAAAAGTGGGAAAAAATTAAAAAATGTATAATGTGTTTGTTGCGAGACCAACTGGGAGTCATACCCTACAAGATGCAAAAGGTTTCGTTCGGATTGGTCCGTCCATCTCGGCGTAATCGGCGAACATACATAAAAAAAAAAATAAATATACATGTCGAATTGAGTAACCTCCTTCTTTTTCGAAGTCGGTTAATTAGAATAGTAGATCGAAAATAAATTAATATATATGCTTACTTTTTAGAGTAATTTATATAAAATTGAATACCTTCATTTTTTTAAATTTGATTTTTTATTGTTTTGAATTGTTTTGATTTTAAAGACAAGAAATACGAAGGTAAGATGGGGACGCTAAGAAAAAATTGCTGTCAAACACTGTACTTGTTAAAGATACATATATTTATAACTAATGTCAGATGTAGCGTAGGTACTTGGCTATGAAACTAAATTAAAATAAGTGTCTTAAGTAATAAAGCTGAAGAGTAAAAGATTACTATTTCTATAATAATAATGTCCTGTCTTGTGCCATAGCTGGGTCAAGATGTGATATACAAATATTTACACATGTCACAAGTGTAAGCGATGTCTTCCTTAGCATCTTCTGTGGCACAGATACAGTGAGCCTAGCCGTGACGTTATAAACATTTAATCCACCTTTCTTAGATTTAGAAAACGGAGAACTGTAGATTTGATTTCATTTTCAATATTCTTCTTTAATAGATCTGTGGCATTCTCTTAGCAAACAGTAAGTTGCTTTTCTTTTACAAGGAATGGTTTATGTATCAAGACAATAGTTTCATTTCTTCTTGAACGACTTCTGCAAGTATAAAAAATATACTTTAAGGAACAGTCTAATTTATAGTACTCAATAATTAATATTATTACACATTGTAACTTATCTGCCAAAACTCAATGCATAACGAGAAATAAAATAGAATCTCACAAAACAGTTAACTAAATAAAGACGCTATAAACTGATCGAAACAGGATTTAACTGTTTCTTCTTAATTGCATAACTTTTTAATGGCTGGCGATATGGATATAACTAAATACTGATTCACCCCATCTTGCCTTGCATCCCCATATCCCCTCCCCCCTCTATCGTTTCATTAACGAAGGAAATTGAGTTGCCCTACTTTCATAATAAACGGTACATCTATTTCAAAGGAAGCCCCTTAATAATTTCTGTGATATAAAGTAAGAGATTATACATAGACTTTATGATTCTCGCCTGATGTGTTTTCTTTCAAATTCAAAATAGTGTTTTGAATCTGTCTAATGCCTCGTTTACACCTAACGAGTGACTCGGCCGAGTGGGCCACTCGGTCGAGTACTCGCCTGGTGTGAACAGCACTCGGTCGAGTAATCCGCAGAGATTTTTACTCGGCCGAGTCACTCGTTAGGTGTAAACGAGGCATAAGAATCAGATTTTTGTAGGTATAAATGCGGATGAAATATTGAAGCCTGATCCGCTGCTGGTACACTCCCGAGAAGAAATCGAAAGGCTACAAAATGCAAACGTCGCTCTTGAAGATAAAGTCAGGGATCTGGAGGAAACTCTTGCCGAACGAGACTGCTGCGACGATTCTTACGATTCGGTCCATTGCCTCAGAGAGAAAATGAGATATTTGAGGGAACGTTTCGCTCTTGAAAAAAACGAGTACTGGTCGCAGATTTTATTAGCCCCTAAATGTAAATGACTGAATTATTTTTGTAAACAAGAGATATCGAAGAGGAAAATGACTGCAGATACACTAATAGTAGCAGATACTATTTTTGTGTTTTGTTTGTAACATGAAACTTATGGTATTTTATCATCAATAATACTTTGCGCTTTTCAAGTAATAACTTCTGAAATATTCTGAAATCGAATATGCTTTTTAGTATTGAAACCAAAACTTTAACTTTTTTAAAAGTTGAATTTTAAATACCACTTTAGAATATATCTTTACCAATTGTTACTGACAAATTTATCTTTATAATAATGTTCAACAATCGTAGCATATTGTAAATTGCTGTTTCTTTGCCTTTTTCTATACGCGGGTCACCTTATTAACTTTAATAGACAGTCGCCATCAACTGAATAGCTTAGCGAAATTCTTCAAAACATGAATCTAAATGTCACTGGTCTTCGTGGATTAATAATTTCAACTAAAAAAAAAGAGCAAGAATGTCAGACGCGATATTACAAATTACTGTTGCTTCCTTTTTATTTATTAGCACGTCGAACATCGCAATGAAACTAGCCTTTTGTAAAAGAGACACTAAAATTACAATTATTCCAAATTGTTTTATTTTACAGTCTATGCCTTCCACTTGATACCTTACACAAGTAATGCAATATTAATATTATTTGAAATTTTCTTCCATTTTTTGGACCTCAGTTATTTAGTAGCCAATGTGTTAAAAACTAATTAAGATCAAACTATATGAATTACTTTATAATAGTCCCTTTTTACTACTTACTACCGCAATTGATAATATTAACCTAATTATAAGCATTAAAATAGTTACAATAATTAAATATCCTCAGCTTCATTATTTCTAGCAATTGTACAAATTGAACTTCTTTCAATAATATAGATTGAGAAATATGATATCGCATTTGAAACTAAAACTGACGGAAACCGAGGAGGACGTCAGCTGTCCTGCCATATATCGTTTGAGAGCAAAACTTCGTGAACTGATGAAGGGTGGTGAAGAGGCAGATCAACAGGTCACAAAAGTTGTAGAACGATCGATAGAGACACTGGTGGATCTATCGACGAATTGTGATGATCTGCGAGCCGAAAATGATCGTCTTCTGGCCGAAATAGCCGAGTTACGAAGCAAATTGGCAAACCTTGTGGAAAGGGAAGTAACTGAGCGGACGTTGCCACCAAAATCGGTCGAGACAACCACTGTGCCGGAATACATAGATATATCTGAGTTGTTACGGAAACTCGAAGACTGTGAAAAGACTGTATCCGATTTGAAACAACAGTTAGCAGAAAAAGACGGTCTCATCGATTCGTTGAATAAAGAAATCGAAGGGATGATCGGTCAAAAAGACTTATCAGATGAAATTGCGGCAATGAAAGCAGAACTTCAAAACAAGGATGATAAGGTAACACAACAATTTAGAATTAACAAAAAACAATGTTTTTATTTGTAACGCATTGATTGTTACAGTGGTCACCTCAAAGTTTGTATAATCGAATAATTAACAAAAACAGGATAAGGCACACCATGAATAGTGTTCGTATTAACATGTTGACTGTGATGGTAGCCACTGGTGACCTGCACTCGAAATTTTTTACAATCAAACAATTAACAAAAGAAATAATGAAATAAACCGCGGGTAGCATTAATGTTAAGCTAATGTAATGCTAACATTAAGTATAAAACGTTCGATTTTGCTTCATCAATTTTTTAAATCTGCTTACTCGATAAACATTCGTGTCTTGGAGATGCTTTATACATCGATTCAAAGCTTAGAATCTCCTCTTTCACAGATAATTTTCATTTTTTAATATTTACCGATTTTTACGCATCCTTTTCAAGTTTTTATGAAACATGTTTCATAAAGCGTTTTGATTCGTTGAAGAAAATGTGCAGATTCCAACGATTTTTATTTCAAAATAAGACTATGATTTATTGTAATAAATTATCATTAGAATTTGTTAAGATTTGCATGTTTAAACGTATCTTTCTTAGATTTCTGTGAAGCACGAATAATCGTGATTTTTCCAAAAATTTCTGAAACGAATGCAGAAAACTTGTAATTTCTTGAAAAAATCTACAGATTTCGATAGTCCCTATTTTGATTATAATCATTTAATATAATAAATGTATGTTTATTTAAAGTTGCAATTATAAATTGGACGTTTCATACTTAATGACCTAATACTTACTGAATTGAAACGTTAAACTTGAAAATTAATTGACTGCATCTTCAATACTTCAAATTTTAACGTGTCAACTACATACGTCCGTTTCCACTGGGCCAGTCAACGTGTTAAGCTAATGATGCAAAGTACCTCTTAAGGTCAAATTTGGAAATTAATTGATCGCATCTTTAACGATTAAGATTTCAATGTGTCTTACTACGTACGTTCGTTTTCACTGTGGCAGACAACGTGTTAAAAGAGGGGACATATTTTTGAGAGATTAAGCAGTCAAATCTTAATTCGTTTATTTATGTATGTAGTTAACATCATAGTAGATAGTATACATACATAATATATGGTATATTGTAATAATATATACTATGAGGAATATTCTATAAAAATATTGTTGTCATATTTTTAAAATAACTTTTAGTAAATTCCATTTATTATCACGTACTTAACACGCTGACTGCCACAGTGAAAACGGACGTGGGTAGTCAGACACGCTGAAATCTTAATTATTAACAATACAATCAACTAATTTTCAAATTTAACTTTTCAATTCGATAGCTAGCATTATTAGCTTAATGTTAACGCTATTCGTGGTTTATTTTATTATTTCTGTTGATAATTATTTGATTGTAAAAAATTTCGGGTGCCGGTCACCGGTGACCCCCGTGGCAGCCAACGTGTTAATATTAAAAAAAAATTTGGGCCTTTGTGGGACGCTTTCCTAGGACAAAAGAGTACGCAGCCTTTCAGCAATCAAATACTTTAACCCTTTGCGGTCCGAATTATTTTTCAATTATTTTTTTATTTTAACTGGCAATTTAAAAATGACATTTGCGAAGCGACGTAGCAGTGTCCCTGTGATAAACACTAATGTCGAGTCACACTCGACACCGGACCGCAAAGGGTTAAGGGCTACGCTAGCGCCAACGTTGAGAGGCAATATGTACTTTCTAATATAAGGGACATATGCACTATTTAATTAATTGAATTAACTTAATTCCTTTGATCCGTATCTTAATTTTACCGATCCACAAATATTATAAATCACACAATACACTTATTGTATAAAGGAAATGCTTGAATTATAAATATTTATCATGTTTTTTGCCCGATATGTGTCGTGGAAATCGGTTTTTGATTTTTTTAACTACGACGCACGTTACCAAAATATCTGACAAAAATTGGAGATATTAATCATGCCAATATGTAGTTACTGTGAAAAAGAGAAAGTAGTCGCTCGCAAACTTCAATACAAAATATGCATTTTTCCGAACTTTTTTGGGTTTTTCATTTTTCACACTTTCAATTTTCGACGGAAAAATCTGAAAAAATTCTCCAACATACGCTATTATGTCCCGAATATTGCAGAATTTTTTCAGAATTTTTGTATGCAGTTAAATAGAAACAATGAGGCATAACTCGATACTTCGACTTTACCCATAACTACCCTCCCGATTTTGATACAGGGTTGAAACTTGGTACACCATGTTTTCTTTTGATAAGCTATCGAACGGTATACATATTGTGTGTCGAAATCAGCTCAAAGGCACTTTTGACCATCTTATCCGGCTATTCCCTTTGCAGTACTTTTATGCCGAGCTGCCTTTTTAACTTTTAAATGTTTCAGACTTTTATTCACTAACAAAACCGTACGATTTTATAAAGAATGTCATTTTTATAAATAAGGTGATTTTATTAATACTTTGAAATTTTTCCCACGCGATAAAATAAAACGAGGCGACGTCCATTTCTAAATTAAACCACTGTAGAAACCTAAATCATAGAAATATTGCAACTGTGTTTGCATCAGCTAAGTTCATATGCAATTTCGACAATTTACAAATTAGTAAACGAAGTAATGTTTCTTGAATAAATTTTTGGAAATGTCATTCTTCTCACGGTGTTAAACTTTTTTCTTATATGAAATTTCTATTAAAAAATAAATGAAGTGACTTCTTCGAGCAAAATAAAACCAAAGCAAATATTACAGTAACATTTCAACTTCAATTTTAGGTCTATTACGAACATTATTATTTTCAATTTATTAAATTAATATCATTAAAAAGATCGAATTAACAATAACAACAGATAACGGAATAAGCATAATCTCGAAGTTAATGAACGTAAAAGAAGTCTAATGCATATGGAAAGATGAAAAGAAAGAGGATCCTTAATCCTCGACGCCTCAATCCTTAATCTCCCGGATCTTAATCCTTATTCTCCGTAATAAGGTTACCATTGTTCGTGGCCGAAATTTTAGTAAATTAGATTCACCCTTTCTCATTGTGTAAAACATTTGTTTCGAAATCTGTTAATAGAAATGTAAGTAAACGACATAGAATAACGTCTATCAGGGTACATACATATACAGAGTGTCCCATCCAAAGAGTTACAGACCTATAACTATCGGTCATATAAAAAATTGTTAACATAAAAATTGCATGGTAAAATGGAAAGCATATTTTGATAGAAACGATTCTTTTTTTACAATTGCCCAATCCGCTCACTGTATGCATACTGTATAGCTACAAATAAGCAAAAAGTTAAAAATAACAAAACTGCCGGAAGACTTTGTTCCTCATAAAAATACATTTAGAAATTCTTTAAAACATTTGTCAGAAAACACTATCGAAAGTGCCCTTGTGCCGAATTCAAGTTGTAATGCACCATTCGATAGCATGTCCAAAGAAAGCATGTTACTCCAATTTTCAACACTGTAGCTCAACTAGGAGGGTAGTAATAGAGAGAAATCGAAAATCCAATTTTTACCCCATTTTTCCTATTCAAAATTTTTCCAGATTTTTTCATTACAAATTCTGGTTGTAAAGAATAAAATGCCGTAAAAAAATGGAAAAAACTGCGTATTTTGGTGACAACATATTAGCATGACTATTCCTAAATTTATTCAAATATTTTGATAAGGTGCGCCGCACAGTGGAACAAAACGACTTTTGGCGATCAAAAATCGATTTTCGAGAATTGGAAAATTGAAAATCTGTTTACGTACATACATAGAGAACGAAGTATAGTAATACTGTGCAGTCGGTTTTTTAATATTTGTTTACGCTTTGCTGTGGTATTCATTCAAAGTCCGTAGAAATTCGCCAAAGCAAAACGCTCACGATATTACCCACGACTTTAATGTACGATTCTAAAAATCTTCGCCCGGGAAGATGAAATTCGAACGAATTATAAAGATTACTACATTAATATAAATTGTATTCAGTTCATAAACTAATGCAAAATGTTAACAACTTATTAAATAATAACGCCTGATCGAAAAGAAGTACATTTATCCAAAACCTTAACTTTATGCAAGCTTTTCAACAATTGGAACCATTTGATCCTTTTTTCTGAATCCATTAGCGTACGATATTATAGATTTGCCTCCTACAGTTTTGTATTTTCATATATTAGGCAGAGCGCGCGAATCCGCCGGGCTGCGGCCGCACGAGGTATATACAGGGTGTTCGACAACAGCTGGGCATAATTTCAGGGGGTGGTAGCTGGGGTGATTCTGAACCGCTTTTTCCTTAGCCAAAATGCTCGTTAAGGCTTCATTTTTGAATTATTAATGAAAAACCCCGGCCAATTAGAGCGCGCGAATAGTGCATGCTTAGCCGTGATTCGTTCTAGTCCGACGTCTTGGCTCGAAGTTCCCCTATCACGACTGAGCGCGTACTCTACGCGCGCTCTGATTGGTCAGTGTTTTTCGTTAATAATTCAAAAATGAAGCCTTAACGAGCATTTTGGCAAAGGAAAAAGCGGTTCAGAATCACCCTAGCTGCCACCCCCTGAAATTATGCCCACCTGTTGTCGAACACTCTGTATACATGTGTAGACAATGTAGACATACGGGCGGCTATTATCATGAGATACGCATTGATTAATCATAGCAAGATCATCTAAAACACCCCGTTAGGTTACCAATCTTTTACAAGACATGGAATTGATTCAGGAAACAAGAAAATTGCACAATGTAAAGTTTTCATCAATGAAGTGAAGTCGCACCTAACAGCGAACGGATCCGAAAATGTCTTTAATTCCAATCAGAGTGGACTCAGCCTCGAACACCATTTTGGTAGAACATTGCCTCACCGAGGGTAAAAAAAAGTGGAATGTGTAGTTCAGTCCGTGTCATCGACAACTCACAGCTATATGATTCAACCTACGCTATCCGCGTCTGGCAAACTCCTTTCTCCTCTTTTGATTGTACTTAAGGAAATCGGTGGAGAGTCTGAACCGAGGGTTCAAGAAACTATGTTTAGGACGAAAAATGTTTTCATACTGGCTTCCAAGTCTGGGAAAATAACATCAGCCCACCTGAAAACTTGGTTGAAAGATGTGTTTTTTTCTAACGTCGGGTCGGCAAGTGTTTTATTGTTAGACTCCTGGGGAGGACAGTGTTCTAAAACAGTTTCAGATACACATGATAAAGAATTAAAGCATCTTATCATTCCGAAAGGCACAACGGGAATGTTTACGGATTTCGAGTTTGGGAAAACTTTGTTAAACGCTTCTCGGACATGGTTATACTTTTCGATCGCGACGTTAATCTTCAGACAATATTATTAAGCTTCAATCTTGGACACACAATCAGTTCTCTTCGCCAAGATTTACAAATCTTTTCAAGTATGTAGGAGGTAAACCAGATCCTTTGTCGACAGTTGTGGAGAAATTAGGAAGCTCTATTTTAGGATAGATCCTTGTCTCTGCAACGGCGCACAGTGGGGCGATATGGTTGAAAGTTGGACATTGGCTGCGCTCAGCAGACACAACTGTTGAGTTCGTCTTATTATTTTATTTTAAAAGTGTATTTTTATATTTTAATATCATTATATATTTTAAAATGTGTTAGCGTTTTTATCTAATCAAAATTTAACTTTTATTTATTTGTTTGACATTATATAGAATGATTCGAAACTTTGTAATAATACTTTATTGCGTTATTATAAATTTTAACGCAATTTTTTCATAAAAGGTGCTCAGGGGTGGGTACAATCGGTGGTTTTTGGAAGCTAGACACTTTTCACAAGTGATGGAGACATTGCACCTGTTGGACCGTTCTGGACCGTTAAAATTTATAATAACGCAATTTTTTCATATAAAAGGTGCTCAAAGGTGGGCACAATCGGTGGTTTTTGGAAACTAGACACTTTCCACAAGCGATTGAGACATTGCACATGTTGGACCGTTCTGGACCGTTAACTTTTAAGAACTTTGAAAATCAAACTTTAATTTTGTCGACAGTAATTAAGGAAATTGTTTATATATATACATACCGGAAGATTAAGAACTTTTAACTAGCATAAATGTTATTAGTAGGGGTTGCTAAATAATTGCTAAAATGCGTTTTATGTGGATTTTTTCTTTGTGCGACTCACGATGTTTTAAAATTAAGCAACGAAATTATCAAAATCCTTTCATCCACTTAGTACCAAACTTCATCATATGTTTTCTACAACAATAACAAGTAAAATAGACTTTTAAAACTTACTAATAGATGTATTAATTAGTCGTCTAAATAAGAATAAATTTATTTTTAGAATCTGAAGACTTTTTTTTCTTTCTTCGAATGTCCGGTTTTTGACCGAATCGCCCCACTGTGCGGCGGTGCGACAGAGAGGATGATGCAACAGTTGCAGGAGAGACGAAGATAGGGCGATGGAAGCGGCTTGATTTTCCACCGACTTTGGTGCAGCTTTTTGAGCTTAAAAAGCAATATTTCCTTACACTTTTTTTTTTTTAATTCTTTGTACCATTACGGACAGGGGTACAGAGCCCTGTTTTCGAAAAAGTGTCCAGAAAAAAAGTTCTATAAAAATATACACTTTTATTTTTTATAAAATTTCCAGATGGAAATTGCAAAATCGGGCTCTGTATCCCGCCGCGGAGTGGTACAAGGAATTTAAAAAAAAGAAAGTGTAAGAAAATATTGCTTTTTAAGCTCAAAAAGTTGCACCAAAGTCGGTGGAAAATCAAGCCGCTTCGATGCTCTATCTTCGTCTCTCCTACAACTGTGCATCACCCTCTCCGTCGCACCGCCGTTGGAGAGACAAGGATCTATCTATCCTTGTTTTAGAGCTTCCTAATTTTTCCGCAGCTGTCGCTGAAGTCAGCTCGGAGTTCGGCCGATCTTGGAAAGCACTATCACATGATCAAAAGAAAAATATATATGTATTTCCATTTAAAAAACGAAACTTCACCATCATATCTTTTAAATTAATAACGTAAACAAATTTTCGTTTACGCCAAAAATAGATCCCATTTTATCCTGCAATTTCCATATAAACAATTTTTTTTGTTATCAATAGTTATTAAAATATGGACACTCTGTATATGAAAATTTACAAAACTATAGGGGCAAATCTATCGTATTATAAATTATTGTATCTTTTAAAATAATGTAATAATAAATTTTTTTTATAAAGAAATTACTATTTACAAAATCAGTGATCACTTTTTGGTTTACTTCAATAAACCATGAAACTTTTTCCCAAGAAGTTTTCTAATATCTGTGATAGCTTTCGGGATAGCATTTTTCTGCTGAAACTTCAAGGGGTGATTTTACCCCCTAAACTTGCGATTGGACAGCTATAAAAAAAATATGTATCCCTTCTTTTCACCTGCTTAATGTATCCACCAAGTTTCAGCAAAATCGGAGACGGACGGTTCGATATGTTTCTTTGTTTAGAGTAAAAGATTGCTCCAAAATTATTTTTGTATACAATTACAAGTTAAAACATCTCAAAATATGTTTTACATATTTTTCAAATAACTAACATTTCCTTCGTAACATTTTTTCGTTGAATATGCTATCAAATGGCACATTACAATTTAAATTTGGCTCAAGGACACTTTTGACCACCTTATCCGGTTATACTCTTTACGTAGGGGAAATGATAATTTCAATAATTCTTTCATTGATAATAATGGATCGACGTTACAAAGTAATAAACACAATCATTGATAATCTTATATAATCTTATACAGAATGTCTCATAATTGGTGCAAAAACGGGAAATCGGGGATAGCTAAGACGATTCTGAACAACAATTTCCTTTGCAAAGATGTCGGGTGGTGCTTCGTTTTTGAATTATTAATGAAAAACACGGACCAATCATAGTACGCGAAAAGCGCACGCCCAGCCGTGAGAGTGGCCTCAGCTGCGACGTTCGAGCACTGCCGGAAACCCCCGTCGGTAAAGCAGGAAGCGTTAGGCAAAAATAAATATCGAATGAGGAATAAAAAAAATTCAGACCAATATGAATTGAATCATACCTTCAAAATAAGGAAAGTACCTTAATTACTCGATATCCTGATAGAAGAAACAAATTGAAGTTGTGTAACATTTTTCGAATGGAAGAAAATGTTGAAAATTGCCTACGTTAAATGTTAAGAAGTACAGATGGAATTGAAATTATACTCACCAATTCACTCGTAAGTTGACCTGTTTCCAATGGCCAATGGAACATGTACCTAACCTACAGTGCAAAGTAGCTGATGGAACGGCCGGGTTAGCGAACTCACGTCATTTCACGGTTACTGTCACCTTTCACTGGGTCATTTAAATCACTGAAATGATGTAAAGAAAGATGTCCCGGAAAAGGACCAACTGTTATACCTCAAACGTAGAGCCTTTCCCGCGTTGCTTTGACGCTGCGCAAAGATGAAAAACATGTTATGTGGATGAACGCGAATGAAACAGATTTAGATAGAATAAGATACATCGATGTTCTCTAACGTTCTTTTGCCAGTAACAAAGAACACGAATAAAACAGGTTTAGGCAGAGTGAGACGCAGGGACATTCTATGATATTTTGTTGCCGGTAACAAGGAACGCGAATCTTTCCATGCGCGTACAGTATCTTGCACACAGCTGACATACTGTGCTTCAATGCCGAGTATACTAATATGTTCTTCATCTTCGTGCACTGCCAAGACAGTTTCTCGATTCACTGATTTAAATGTCCCAGTGAAAAGTGACTCGTGGAGAGAGGATACATGGTGTAATGTGACTTGAATTCGTTGTCCTAACCGTCTCATCAGCTATTCGGCGCTGCAGGGTACTTTCCAAGATTGGTACGATGACCCTCTGATTGCAGTCCATTGTCATCGAAGCAGGTTAACTTACGAGTGAATTGATGAGTCTAATTTCAATTCTATCCGCACATTTTAACGTTTAATGTAGGCAATTTTCAAAATCTTCTTTCTTCCAAACAGCGAAAAATGTTACGCAACTTCAATTTATTCGATCTATCCGGATATCGAGTAATTAGGTTCTTTTCCTTAGTTTGGAAGTACGATTAAATCCATATCATTTTCAATTTTTTTTTATTCCCTATTTTACCGACGCGATTGATCGCAGTCACGATCGAACGTCGCGACGCGTCGCAGTCAAAGCCATACTCGCGCGGCTATGTGCGCGCTTTTCGGGTGGCACGATTGGTCGGTGTTTTTCCTTAACAATTCAAAAACGAAGCCCTATCAGAAAATTTTGCAAAGGAAATATATCCTATACTCATATACATATAAGCTTCTACGTGTTATACTTCCAATTAAATTGATCACACTAGTGCATAAATAGCAACTCATAAGACATTTTAGACGTATTAATTACATGCATCATTTTATAATATATTTTTCATCAAACCGATGAAAAATTGTCATTCTTTTGCCGTAAATGAATTTTTTTTCAATCTTAAAGAATTTTTTAATACAATTTTGTTATTCTTGATTTTTGTCTTATTTCTGGCAATACTATCTTCCTAACACTCGTATGATGAATTTCGGCACGCCCTGTGTAAAAGACCGTGTAATTTTGTTTCAGATTAGGGAACTACTGGAAGAATTAAGGCAATGTGAAATAAATTTGCTCGGCCTCAGTAATTTGAAATCACAATTGGAGGACCTAAAACCGCAATTGTACGACTTGGAATTGGAAAGAAATCAGCTATTGGAAGAACTTGCTAAATTGCAGAACATATTATCCGAAAAAGATAACCAAATAGCAGCTACGTTGGAACAGAAGGATGAACTTGAAAAGAAATACAAAGACAAGCTAGACGCAATGCAGATGAAAATTGACGAACTGTCAGCCCTTGAATCAAATTTAAAGAAAGAGATCGACGATCTGAATACACAACTAACGGAGCTAGAAGACGAGCTCGAAAAGTGTCGAGCGCGAAATACAGAACTTGAAAAGTGCTGTAATGACACGAACGCGCTTTCAGAAAAAATACAAGCTCTAGAAGATGAGTTATCTAAACTACAAAACGAACTTGCGCTCGCTAATGCTATGAAAGAAAATCTGCAATCAGAGATAGAATCTTTAAAAGGTGATAATGAAAAATTGTTGAAAGATTTGGATGAGATGGCAGAACAATTTCTGGCATTGACTGATCAGTTAGAGAACGAGAAAGTGGCCAGGAGTGCCTTGCAAAGTGATTTCGAAAATAGTAAAGACGAAATCGATCGGCTGCAAAAAGAAAATTCGAATCTGAAAGATCAGTTGGAGGCTACGAAAGAGGAAAATAATAAATTACGTGAAAAGGCAGAAATGTCGACGAAACTGGCTGAGGAGAACGAAAAGCTGAAAGCAGAGCTGCAGAAAATGAAGAAGGAGAACGATGAGTTGATGAATTTAAACAACGTCTTAAAGGACGATTACGACCGTATAAAACAAGCGTTAAATAACCTGGAAGCAGAAATTAACAGATTAGAGGACCAATTGAATAAGGCAGCGCAAGAACGCGACGCGCTGTTGAAAGAGAATGGCGACATTAAACAGCAACTTGAAGTAGCAATGGCGCAGAATGAGGATTTGAAAGCTGAGCTAGGTAACGTCAGAGAACAACTCGATAAATTGAAATTAGAGAGGGATAAACTACAAGAGATTCTCAACAATACGATGCTTGAGAACGATGCGTTGAAACAGGATATGCAGGCTTTAGAAAGAGATCTTGATCGTGCGAAACAGGAAATGGAAGATCTGAGAGCCTCTGGAGATGCATTACAAGCGGCAGACAAGGATAAAACGTCTGCGCTTCAAAAGTTCGAGGAAGAATTGAAAAATTTGAAAACTGAGAAGGATCATTTAACAAATGAAAATATGGAGTTGAAGACCAAAAACATGGAACTGGAGAAAAAACTCGAGAACGCTATGGACCAGATGGAACAAATGAAGTCGGAGAATGCTGATTTACTGGCCAAGATCGATCGCCTGCAAAAGGAACTCGAGAAAGCTGAAAACGAGGTCAATCAGTTGAAATCTGAAATAGGTTCCCTGAAGGATGCCATCGATAAATGCATAGACGAGTTGGAAAAACTGAAAAATGAAAATAATGATCTTAAATCGGAGAATCAAGTTGTTAAGACTGAAATTGAGAACTGCAAGACTGAAAGAGATGCTCTGAAGGGGGATCTTGAGAAAACAAAGGCACAATTAAAGGATGTCAACGACGAATTACAGCGATTAAAACAAGAGAACGATTCCTTAGAGCAAAATTTGAAAAGATTAACCGATGAAAATGACAAATTGAAATCGGAGCTTCAAGTATTAATAGATGAAATAGAAAAGTTGAAGAACGAAGTTCAGGAGCTTCGAGCGTTAGCTGCGAGAGGAGACGAAGAAGAAGCGGCGTTGAGAAACGAAGTTGATGGGATTAAACATGAAAGAGACAACTTGTTGGAAGAATTAAGCAAGCTGAAGAACGAAAATTCTATTTTACAAAACGAGAGGAACGAATTAAGGGAACAATTAAACGATTGTAGAGCAGAAAATGAAAGATTGAAAGTGCAAAGGGATCAGTTGGAAGCCGAAAATGAAAAACTAAGAGAAGAAAGAAATGCGTTGGAGCAGGAAAATAAAAAAGTCAATGCTGAAGGAGAAAAATTACAACAACAAGTACAGTCGTTACAAGATGAATTAAATAAACTGAGAAATCAGCTGGAAAATGCGGAAAATAAGATCCGAGATCTCGAGCCTCTGGTGGATCGTTTGCAAACAGAAAATAATACATTGCGAAATAATCTGAAAGCGGTGGAAGATGAAGCAAGTGGGTTGAAAGCAAAGCTAGAAGCCGATCAAAAGCTGCGAGACGATATGATAATATTAGAAAATCAAATGCAAGATTTGAATGAGAAATTGAGGGAAGCTAGAGAAAGAAACGACGCTTTGCAACAAGAAAATCAACAGCTACAAGCAAAGTTGCTTGAAATGGACAACGAATTGTCTCAGACAAAGAGAGAATGTGCGGACTTAAAGTCAGAAGTTGCCGATTTAAAGAACCTAATTTCCGAATTGCAAGCAAAGATTGCGAAATTAGAGGCGGATTTAGAACACTGGAAATTGGAGAATTGTAAGTTCCAGATGGAAGTGGATAAATTAAAAACCGATCTTGAAAAAGCACTGAAAGATTTGGCCGAATGCCAGGTAATACAACATAGTCTACCTTTAGAAAATTTTTTTTTTTTTAATTTTGTTGAATTATGTAAAAATTTTAATGGTATTGTTAATCTAACATATGTAATATATGTCTCGATTGATAGTACAGTTGAATAGAAAGAAATTAATTTTATACATACACAAATCTGTCATATAACATGACTTTTTTTGTAGAATTGACGTTGCTAACTTAGAAACATTAATTTGTAACGGCAGATTAAATATATTATTAAAATATATTGTGATATCAAAAATATTATCTAATAAAAAAAACAGAGTTCGCAAATTGTACTTAAAAAATTAAAGTCTTAAAACACGTTATAAAGCTTTCATGGAAATTAAAAAACGGTATTCTAATTTACGGTTTATATTTTGCAGGTTTTGTTTGCCATTTTTTTTTTTTTTTTTTTCGAAAGAAATTGTACAATTTACTACGGTCAAAATTTTACATACATATTTATTTATATTTCGATAACATAAATTAAAAACAGTTAGAATAAATCAACCTACAAAATCACAAACATAGTTCAAATGCTGGTTATGGTACTAACGGTTATATCCATCTAAAATAAAAAAATTAATTCGATTACAAAATAATTCTGCACAGAATCAATTGGCTATAGCAGCGACAGGCACACAAATACTCTGAAAGCAGCAGCTTTGTCGGATTAGTACTTTTATGACGAAGCTACGGCCCAATATATAAAAACATTGATCAATACGAGAATGAAAGCTCCAAAATAATTTACCTAAAACAGATCTGTTATGGTGATTCGTATCTTTCTAGTCCCATAAAGAAGATCGAATAAGCATGTTGGTTATTAATTTACCTACGCAGTCCCTGGACACTGAATTAGAACCACTTATATTTTCAATATTTTTCACTATTATGATAAAATTCGAATTTGTTAAAATAATTACAAGTTGATGAAGTTAACAAAGGGAACAATCTAAGTAGGTATTTATAAAAAAAGATAGAGAACAAAAGAGTTGTATTAAAAAAAAAAGAGAAAAACAGAGAGGGAAGAAGAGAACCTATAGCCAAAGAGAACTATAGCCAAAGTTCGACGATTCACAGTTTCTTATAAACAGTTAAACATATTTCACAATCTTTTTCAAAACTGACGCCTTGTATAGATCAAATGTTACACCTTCGATTTACTCTTGCACGTAAAATCAGCGTTTTCCAACTGTACTATCGATTCAAGAAAATTATTTATATAAAATATCCTACAGATATATTGGAATCTTGATGAATTGAAATTTCTTCAGAAGAATTTTTACAACAAATAAACCTGTTTTTATCAATATTATTATTATTCACGATTTAAACATTTTTATGTGTAAAACATATGTAATTTCAAATCAAATTTTTAAATATTGAAATAGTAAATTTTACATTTTATGTAAATTAAATGCTTTTTCCAATTTTTTTTTAATTTAACATTTCAATAGGGAGTAAAAAAGGCGCAAGAGGACGAGTTGAACCGTCTTCGAAATGAAAAAGCCGAGTTGGATAAACGAATCTCTGACCTAACATCGCAGATGGAGCAAATGAAACAAGCTGTTGAATCGGAAAAGTCAGCCAGAAGCAAAAATGATGCAAAAGTAGAAGCTTTAACGGAAGAGGTGGAAGCATTGAAAAAGGAGTTAGAAAAACTGAGAATGGATAATAACAACTACAAAAACGAAGCAGACAGTCTGAAACAACAGCTTTCTGCGTTGAAAAGTGAACTAGCTGCATGCAGAGAAGAGATTTCTACACTGAGAAACGCAAATGATGAATTAAAAGCTAAATTAAACGCATTGAATACTGAAAACCACAATCTAAAGGACGAATGTGATAAACTACAATCTAAACTAAATACTTTGGAAAACGAATTGGCGAATCTTCAAGAAAAGACCAAGAAACTGGAAGACGAACACAACAAACTTAAAGGAAAGGGCGATGGACAGTTAATTGAAATCGAGAAACTGAAGTCAGACTTGGCCACAGAAAAAGCAGCCATAGAAAAATTAAAATTAGATTTGCAGGACTGTCGAGCAGAAAACGACAGATTGCAAGCTCAGGTGAAAGATTTAGAAAAATGTAGAACCGAAGTTGATAGACTGAATGCCGAAGCTGATGAACTGAAGAAAACACTCGCTAAAATGAAGTCCTTGGAAGATCAACTCTCTGACCTTCGCGATGAGAAGCAGGAATTGATTAATGAACTGAACCGCCACCGCGAAGAGCTAAGCAATCTTAGAAATGAAATAGAGAAACAGAAAGCCGCAAGGGATGCCGCCTTGAAGGACTTATCTGACGTTAAAGAAGAACTGAACGCTCTCAAGGCAACGTTGGATAAAATTCGTGCTGAAAATGAAACGTTGACGAACGAATATGAAAAGCTAAAGTCAGAATTACCGGAATTGAACAAGCAATTGGAAGGATTAAGAAACGAAAACGAAAGGTTGAGGAATGAAAACGACACGTTGAAGAATGAAAACGACACGTTGAAGAATGAAATCGCAAAATTGACGTCAGAATTAGCTGCAACGAAGGATAAACTGAACGAGACGGAGGGTTTGTTGAACGATCTGAAAAACGAGAACGACAGTTTGAAAAATATGGTAGCTGAAATCCAAGGTGCGGTTAAAGAGCTCGAAACCTTAAAGAAACAATTCCAGAATGCTATGGACGAGTTGGATAGACTGAGGCCAGAGTTGAGTACGCTAAAATCAGAAAACGAGAAACTGAAAGACAAGTTAACAGAAGAGCAGAACAAATCGAATAGATTGAAAGATGATTTCGAGAAGCTGAAAACAGAGAACGATAAATTGAAGAATGATTACAAGAACAAGCAGGTTGAATTAGATAAATTGAAGGAGGAGAAGGATAAACTGAAAGATTCTGATGCGGTAGCGAAAAACGATTTGGACAGAATAAAACAAGAAAATGACGAATTGAGGGCTCAAAATGTGAAATTGATGAACGACTTGAACACTTGTCGAGAAGAAAACGAAACATTACGCAGAGAATTGAAAAAGCTGGAGGGGGAAAATGATACACTGAAGAAAAATGCAGGTCCAATAATTACTATAATCGCATTTCACTCGTTTAAACATACATTGTTTAGTACTAGAACAATCAGCGTCGCATGTATACTGGATACGTCAATTTAACGGTACCGTAAATAAGAGTACCTTTGGCCCAAAATTAAACAATACTTCTTTTGGATTGTACAGGAGTGAGTAACAGCACCTGTTATAAATACCGATCAATTATTGTGCTCTCGTTACAGTATGGCACTTTTGATCAAAGCAATTGTTTTATTTAGTAAACAGATATTTTTTCGAACTTTTCTTTTCGCTACTCAACTACTTATAAATATAGATTGCTCAACTTTCTATATGTACATTTGCTGTACTTATTTATGAAAATTCATTTTATGTTACTTTTTCCATCGACTCTATTATATCTTGGAGAAATTTTGACTCAAACGCAATTCTCCGTGTTCTCAGTTCTGATATTACAATTATCAATTATTAACTATAAAATTAATTAAATATTTCTAGTTTTAATTAGCATACCTTAAGAAGACCTGCATTTAGAGCTTAAACAAAGATTGGACACCATAAATAAAAATAATGACTATGACAGAGGTGGGGAAACTTTTTACCATCGGAGGCCACATTTAAATTAGGCAGTAATAAAGGAGGCCGCTATAATTTTTTATATTTCACTGTTGGTAGTTTTATTTATTTAAGCATACATATATATAAATATTCATCCAGATCTTTAAATTTTAATAAACAACTACATATTTAAATACCACTTGAAATAAAAATGATATTAGTAGAAGTATTTTTATATAAATTTATTTCATTTTAAAGAAATGCAATAGAAAAATAATAATATTAAGTTACAAAAAACTAACATAGCAACAATATGTATTGTAAAATAATTTTAAAATTAATATAAGAGTAGCTTTTATGAATGTCGCACAAGAAACTCACGGAGGCCGCACGTTCTCCACCTCTGGACTATGATCATAGTTTATATCTTTATGTGATCAGAACAAAAGAATTAGGTAAAACTGAAATATGAAACTATATGTTATTGTTAGACATATTAATCTCAAAATTTGGCACGTAAAATCATTGCAATTCGGCACTATTAAAATTCGCAACTAAAAGTTGTGCATATAAAAGCGCGTGCCAGATTGGCGTCACTCTCTCTTCTGTCTGTTGATCGATTAAAATTCCGTGATCGTTAATCGAGCTTAAAAACTGTGGTCCAAGGTGTATTGAATTTCGTTTCTTTAGTTTTCTCGCAAAAATGTATTTTCACTTTTTTATTTACGTTCATTTATTGTCTTTAATTAATAGCAGTGAAATGTAATTTGCGGTCTAAACACACGTGTGTTCGCTTCAATATCTCCTACAGTTAGTAAAAATTTCCAATAAAAAGACTAGTACTTGATTAATTGTAAAGTAATAACATTTGTATTATTTTTAATACCGTACAATAACTTCAAAAGAAGAGCTGTATTCTATACAAATGGAAAGATTTTTTTTATAAACTGAATTTTTCACAAATGGTTTCAAAATGGGATTAATTTTCAGTTTAAGAAATTAACAATTTGATTTAATGTATGATATATAGTTTTCTAGTTTTCTGCGTAACGATTTCTAGAAATTACTTACCTTAATTTAAAGAAAAATTATGAAAACACAGTAAACTGATCTTTTTTGCTTAATAAACTAAGGTTTTGGGTTATTATTAACCTTAATACTCATTCAGATCACAATGACATTGTATTATGATCAAAGTTATCCAACGTCACGGTAGCTTTGTCCTTAGTTTTTAATATTTGTAAGTTCAAACTTACACTACTCACTGAAATGTGTTATAAGTAGTACCACAATCATGGTTAACTAATTTTGCACAATTGTTCAAAATATAAAAAGATGACAAAATTTTGGACCAAAGCTGCTCTAACTTGCGTGAAATCTAAAAACGTGACAGAATTTTAGGCTAAAGTTACTACAACTTACTTGAAATGTAAAAAATGACAAAATTTTGGGCCAAAGCTACTCCAATTTTCGGTAGTTGAAACGTTTTATTAGTCACTGTCTTCATTTCTTTATAATTTACATAATTAATTAACAAAAATAGCTTTCGGTAACAAAGATTTAGTAAGTGCGGAAGTCCTGTCGGTTTCTGCGTTATCTACCAATTATGACACACAGAAATAGTATTCTCGGTTTAATAGAATTTACATAGTTTTGTGCATAATAGCATGTTTCGTATTAATGTAAAATTTCCTGTTTAACAATTCAAGAGACCTGATTAAAGGAATATTATTTTGTCATCATAATTCTATGCCTAACACTACAATGATCATTCAACAATTAATTGCGGAGTTTAATTGCGCAGTATAATACAATTTTTGCAATCAAATCATTGCTAATCTTTTTCGAGGGCGATACATTTATGAATAAGAAACAAATAAAACATGATATTGATAATTTTGTAAACTGTAAAGATCACGAATTTTCCGCAAAGTATAATAAATAATTAGTTGAGATGGAAAAGAGTAGCGGAATTAAATAGAAAGATTCATAGCAAGAAAATACAAATATTATAAAGTTATTAAAATCGACAGAACTTTTTCACTCATCCAATAATATACGTACAATTACAATATAATGCGTAACGAGTGTTAAAAAAATCTATGTAATAAAATACTACGTGATATAAGCAAAATAATTTTATATTTCTAGTTAATGGCGTAAAAAATAAACGCAGCGACATAAGCTATTGCTATTGCATATTGGAAAATTACTAGAAATATAATTTTGTTTTTCTATTATACTTATTATCAGAATCATTTGACAGTAACAATTTATTGATAATTTGTATCACTAACGTTGAAATGTTATTATGAAATAAATATAGCGAGAAAGCTAGAGCCGAAAGGGACGGAAATGGACAAAGACATTGTGGATGAATGCGGCGATTTCATTAAGGCAAACGATTTGTTGAGACAAAAATTTGAAAAGCAGAACAAAGGTAAAATGTACATAAAATTTCTTTTCAATAGGGAATGAACTGATTCTTTTCATTTATTGCTTTTTCTGTGGATAATTTTTACAGTTATGTACTTATGAATTGAATTAAACATCGCCATTCAGAATGGTTTTTTATCATTCTTAATTAATTATCATCAATAATAATCATCAAGTCTTAATTAACGAGAGGTTTTAAATACTCACAAGTAAACCTACCCAAATGTTACACTCCGATTTTGATGAGCTTTGGATATGTTGTAGTCTAGGTGAAAATAAGAGACACCTATTTTTTTAAACGTGCCCATACGGCCGATAAAGGGGGGAAACACCCTCTTGAAAAAAATCAGTTATTATATTTCTGAACATATACCGCCGAAATGGTGAAAGATATAAAAAAAAGTTTCAAATAAAAGTTATATTATATTAAATGTACTTTATAACAGTGTACGTCGATTTTTTGAAAATATCATTTTTTTTATCAAAATTCCTACCCTCTCCCTCAATTGAAAGGAATTTAAAATATCGTCTTATTGCAAATCTTATAGTACATATAATGACAAATTCAACCATATATGGCACAGTTATTTTCCAAAAACAGATTTTTCAGAAATAAGCTAAATATACCTATATATCACTATACGTGCATTCCATTGGTATCCATATCTCGATACCTATTGCTACATTTATTTTTTCAATGTGTTTTTCTAACATAAATATGCTCTAAATATTATGATCTGTTGTTTCTATCTTTGGTTATTAGATATATAATTTTTTTTTTTTGTATCATTATATAAATTTTTAAATAATTTTATAGGTTCTGTGTAGATTGAATCGTATTATTCATTATTTATTAAGTGTCTCATTCTCGAAAATTCGTACAACAATGAGGACGTCCAGAATTTTTTGGGTCAAAAAAATGTTGTATGCACTTGGATTCTGTGCACCAAGCACTGTGACGAGGCAACTTTTGCCGCGTCACGAGAGCTTGCAGGAGGCCTCCGCTCCCTCCGCTCCAGCGGGTCCACGTCTCCGAGACTCGGAATTATATGTGCCGAGGAATGCGTGAGTGTGTGAGTACGCGTGTGTATGGTTTCTTTTCTTTTGCGGCCGACCGTCTCGCGCTCCGCCACGGCGGAGCCGCCTCCGGTCGTGGGGACCACCACCCAGGGGAGGGAGGTGCCAGATGGGTCCACCGCCACCGCTGCCCACCCGGCTGACCGGTCGCAGCGCCTCCACCCTAGCAGCTGCCCTGGGGACGATCGGCAGCCGGCGTCCGAGGACGCCGGGCCTGGGAGCAGCCGACCACCGCCGCTGCGCTAAGGCGACCCTCCAGCCCAGAGGGCTCCCAGGACCCGGCCACAGGATTCGACGATCGAGCGGCCCATCTTGGTTGCCGAACTCCCTGGGGGGGGGGGGGGGGGGGGGAGAACCGCGTACCGTCGGCATAATTCAAGATCGAGAGAAGCGCGCGAGCCGTAGTCGAGTCAAGTCGTGTTATATCTGAAATTTTGTAGAAGTTAATTTAGTGTTCTTTACTTGGCGTGTGTCGGTCCCTTATCATTTATTTTCTTTTCTATTGCATTTATTCTTGTGTTTTGTTTCTATTTTGCATTATTTTGATTTTCGTGTT
Organism: Stelis phaeoptera; assembly: GCA_943735885.1. NCBI lineage: Eukaryota > Metazoa > Arthropoda > Insecta > Hymenoptera > Megachilidae > Stelis > Stelis phaeoptera. The sequence continues at coordinate 1,232,033 of OX030939.1, read as the reverse complement.
ATTGTGTGCGTGCGTTTGCGTGGCGTTTTTGGGAGAAGGAGCCAACCGCACCATTTGTTTGTGGATACGTCGCCGCACTCCATGTCCAGGTAGGACTCACGCCGTTTGGTTGGATTTTTATTGCGTGTGTGAGTGTGACAGGATCGGTGTGAACGCGGGAATTCCGTATCGTATCGTGTTCCGCAACCTAGGCGACAGGACCGACCCGAGGAGACGAGGACTCTCGAGGCCCGTCCCCTTGACCACGCTCCCGACCGATTGGTTGTCCGGTATCGTCCGATTGTCGAGCTCCGGCGGCTTGACCTCGGATTCGTAACCGTCGACGCCACTACCGCGCGTTTGAACGAAGGGCATCTTCGTTCCGCGACTCGTACGCCGAAAGTTATAGTCGGTTTCGTCGAGGCCCCGGCGCCTCCGTCTTAGAATCGCGAACGGGTCCCCCCCGCACCCGTGTCCGCGATCCCGACTAATCTTTCTTCTCTGTCACAAAATTGGCGCCCAACGTGGGGCCCGAGAAAGTTCCTTCTTTTGACCAAGGGACACGAGTGCCAGACTAGCGTTTTTTTGTTGTTATCGGTTCGTCTGGAATTTACCGTTGCTCTATTTAGACGACGAGCCTTTGCTTTGTCTCCTAGCCGTAAACAGGGAACGGGTGATTTCTGTTGTCAGTTTAACACCTCCCCGCGCTCCCCTGTTCGAACGAGTAACGAGCGATTTGCCTTGTTGTTCTCGTTCCGTGCTAGTGAGTCCGCAGAATTTGCGCTTTTTTTCTTGGCTGTTTGAAATAATAACGAGCGTTCGCGTAGCCGTGCTTGCGCCGCTCTGTGTACAGTTTCGATATTCGAGTTGTTCGAATCAGCTGTCCCGCCGCGTCGTGCCGACAGTATTTGTTTTGGTACAGAGAACGAGGGAAAGAGTTAGGTTTTCTGTCTCTCTTCTTCTCTTGTATCCTGTCGGTTCGGTTTCCTTTTTTTTTCTTTCTATTTGCAATCACCGTCCAGATCAAACGCGATAAGATGTCGAGCTCCAAAGCTGCTCCATCTGACCGGTCACTCCGCCGCGCCCTTCGCGAACGGAAGTCGGCCGCGAAAGCGCGTTGGTCGAAGTTTTTAACGAGCCATTCGATCGTGGATGTGGCCATGCTGATGAACATCCTGGGGCTAAAATCGGATTCCCCGTGGGACCAATTAACGGACCGATTCGAGCGGTTTCATCTTCGCCGCGAATTCGGTCCCCACGCCGCGGGTTGGGATCCCCGAACGGACGAGGGGAGCGAGATCCTGCCCACGGCGGTCGAGGCCGCGCTAGCAGGTAGTAGGGGGAAGGATTTGCTTATGCGATACGAATCGCTCCTCCGACAATCCTCGCGCAGGCCGATTACGAGTATCCCCCGGGTACCACGGTGTACGTCCGCTGTCCCCTTGCCGATCCCGACCACGACCGTGACTTCGGCAACATACTCGGTTGCAGGAACGCAAGCCCGGGTTTCGTACACGGAGGCTCGCGTATCGGTGAGCACGCCCCCGCGCGAGGCGACCTTAGATTGGGTCGACGCCGGACGATGGCTGCCCACCGGTCAATCCGCCGGCCGATGGAGGGACCCCCTTAGCCTCCCGGCCAGCCGAAGAATGTCCAGTCACGTGACAGGGGCGATTCCGCGCCGGTTATTCTCCACCCCTTCCGAGGAGGACCGTTTGTCCGCCCCCGCCCGCCGAGTCACGTCAGAGCCGGCCGAGCCTCGCGCTACCCGCTCGGCGGACTCCTATCTTCCGTGCACCGATAAAGGGTCGAAGAGAAGAGGGCCTTCGATGCCGCGCTCGCGTGGCACGTTGACCCCACTCTCCCCTCGGCCGACACGACGTTGTTCGGATACCGAAGACAGCGAGAGCGATGATTACGTCTCGCTGTATGCCGCTGCTGGATCCCGCACATGCGGTCGATTCACGCGGCCGGAAACCGAACGCCGACACGTGAATGAGCCCCGCGTCCGGCCTCCCGATAGCCGCTATTTCCCTTGCGACCGAGCGGAGGTCTCTGCGCCTCGGCTCCACGCTTCCTCGTCCTATCGTGACGAGCCGTGCGAGCCTCGAGAGCGGGAGCCTCTGACGCGACGATCTCGACCCTCCGCGGTTAGAGGTCATCGCCGAGTCGCCCCGAGAGAGTCATCGGAGGAAGACCATCGAGTCTCCCCGCGGGCGACAAGGAGGAGAGAGAGGGAAGCCCGCTCATCTTCGAGCGAGTCATGCCCCTCCCCCACCCGCCACGCGGAGTATCGCGCCCACGCGCGGTACGCCGAAAGACTCCGGGATCTTTGCCACGGGCACTGCTCTTGCCCCTCATCCGGTCGACAGCCGTCCCCAAGAGGCTATTACCGCGGGGACCGAGCCGTCGACACGTTGAATAAGTGGCATATCGCTTATTGTAACGAATTTGAGGAAGGCGCCGAGACGTTTTTAGACCGTCTCAAGTATTGTCGCCGGAGTGCGGGGTTGCCGGATCGCGACCTTTTAGCCGCGTTACCGGCCGTTTTTCGAGGTGAGGCAGCCAATTGGTATCGCCTCGAAGGGGCCGCTTGCATGTCCTGGCACGCGTTCTCCCGGGCTTTCCGGGCGCGTTTTGGAGCCCAGAACTTGCAGCGGCAATTGTGGAAGGACGCTCGAAATCGAACTCAGGGGGAAAAAGAGACGATTAGCGCGTTCCTCGACAACCTGCAGGTCATCTTTTCGCATATGCGAAACCCGCCTCCACGCGCCGAACGCCTCGACATGGCGTATGATAATTTGCGGCCGTTTTACCGCAGTCGTTTCCGCCGGTTTGAGTTCGCATCGTTTAGCGAACTGCGCGAGTTGGGGAGGAAGATCGAGCTAGCCGCGGCGCAGAAACGCATTCACGAAACCTTTGATCGAAACCTCCCCCGCTATCGGGTCTTCCACCGTTCCGGGGAGGGATCTCCAAGGAAAAGGAGAAGGAGGAGAAGGGCCAAAAAGACGGCAATCAAGTCGTCCACCTCCTCCCAAGAACGCGGCACTCCAGAGAGGCGAGGGAAACCGCAACTTCCGGCTTCCCTAACGCCTCCCCCGTCGCCGAAGTGGGCCTCCCCTTCGCCGTCAAGGGAAACTTCTTCCCCGGCGGAAAGACGCTCCGCGCCAAAAGCGCCAGCGCAGGCGACGGGAGTTCCCACTCCTTCGACTTCGAGGAGGGGTGATTGTTTAAATTGTCGACAGCCCGGACATTGGGCAGTCGACTGCCCCCGTCCACGAAGAACCAGGGTGTGCTTCGGGTGCAATCGGGAAGGGGAAACAATTTTGACGTGCCCCGATTGCGCCGCTCGACGGGCGGCAAACGCGAGGCGGGATAGTCGCTGAAGGGTCGCGACTACCCGCACATGGACGAGGAGGCCTAACTTATTGGCACGACTCAGGTGAAGGGGCAGTCGAAGGGTCCGTACCTTTGTACAGATTTTCCGGAGACTCCTATGACCTCCCCGAGTCGACCCTCCTGTCCTCCGCGCTGAACCCCGCGAGTCCATCGCCGGCCCCTTCTTCCCAGAAAGAAAGGGGGGCGTCTACTTGGCAGAGTACCCCAATTTTCCATGCGACGGCTTCTTTGCCGGTTGGAACGGGGAAAAACCAAGTAGTCGCCGAGGCTCGCGAAGAGACCCTCCTTTACCGTTCCGTTTTTTCTGCGGTGGAGTGTTTGTCTCGTCCTTTTTGTTTGTCTTTGATTTCGGCTGTTCGTCCGTCCTTGTTTGAAAAAAAAAAGAAAAAAAAAATTATAAAACTGGAAAAAGAAAAAAAAAACATTCATGTTAGGCTAGGTTTTGTCTTTTAGGTTTTTTTTTGTGTTTGTCCCGCCACTTAGACGAGGGTTCGATCTGTTGTTTTTTTTGGATTTTGTGTTATTTTGTTGGTGTACCGCACTCCACCTCGCGCCGCCACGCGGCAGTATTCTCAGCAACCTTCTCCTTCACGAGCCAATTAGGCCGAGAAGGTTGCATTACCGATCTCGGTTTTTTTTTTTTGAGGTCTGGATTTTCTTTTCTTTTTGGTTGTTCTCTCACCGTCTCTTTCTCCGTTCTCGAAGCTGTGAGCAGACTTTTCTGCCCAGCAAACGTGAGAAATCGAAGGCAACTCGGCGGGCCGCCATCCCGCGCGGCACGTCCACCCCGAGTGTCAAGCGGAGTTGCGAGTTCCGGTGCAGCGCTGAGCCTTCGTCGTTCAAAACGGCGTCGAGAAGCTCGCGCTCCGAAACGAACGGCTAGCCGAGGTGAGAAATTTACCGTTACCGTGAGAATATTGCCAGCGGCATCGAGGACGAAGAAAAACGCCAAGCCCCGAATTGGATTATGATAATCCTATTAGTTTTTGTGTTTCGGTGCGGCTTGGCGCGCCCGGATTAAGACGGCGCGACTATTTCTTGTGCCAGTTCTTCTTCCGAGGCCCGTCGCTCGTACGTGCGCGAGGCGTACCGCATCCCGCACACCGCCGTCCCGTCGCCGATCCAGACTCGCAAGTGAATGTGCGATTGACTGTGATTGTTGGTATGAATGGGAAGAGGCGTGATTCCTCCCTGGACGTGGAACTTTCTGGTGGCTCTAATTTTGCTCGTTTTGAGTTTTATGTTGCAGGGGACCACCACCGACCGTGTTTTTTTTTTTTATTTGCCGCAACTCTCGCGTGCTCGCCGCGCTTCGCGGCCTCGAGACGCGGGAGAGGGAGGAGACACAGGCTTACTAATGTTTAGAGGGGGTGACGAGGCAACTTTTGCCCCGTCGCGAAAGCTTCCAGGAGGCCTCCGCTCCCTCCGCTCCAGCGGGTCCTCGTCTCCGAGACTCGGAATTTTATGTGCGAGGAATGCGTGAGTGTATGTATGGTTTCTTCTTTTTTTTGCGACCGACCGTCTCGCGCTCCGCCGCGGCGGAGTACCGCCGCCGCCGGTCGTGGAGACCTCCACCCAGCGGAGGGAGGTGCCAGATAGGTCCACCACCACCGCTGCCCACCCGGCTGACCGGTCGCAGCGCCTCCACCCTAGCAGCTGCCCTGGGGACGACCGGCAGCCGACCTCCGAGGACGCCGGACCTGGGAGCAGCCTATTTTGCTTTATTTTGATTTTCGTGTGATTTTGTGCGTGCGTTTGTGTGGCGTTTTTGGGAGAACGAGCCAACCGCACCATTTGTTTGTGGATACGTCGCCGCACTCCATGTCCAGGTAGGACTCACGCCGTTTGGTTGGATTTTTATTGCGTGTGTGAGTGTAAAAGGATCGGTGTGAACGCGGGAATACCGGGGTATTCCGTATCGTATCGTGTTCCGCGACCTAGGCGACAGGACCGACCCGAGGAGACGAGGACTCTCGAGGCCCGTCCCCTTGACCACGCTCCCGACCGATTGGTTGTCCGGTATCGTCCGATTGTCGAGCTCCGGCGGCTTGACCTCGGATTCGTAACCGTCAGCGCCTCTACCGCGCGTTTAAACGAAGGGCATCTTCGTTCCGCGACTCGTGCGCCGAAAGTTATAATCGGTTTCGTCGAGGCCCCGGCGCCTCCGTCTTAGAATCGTGAACGGGTCCCCCCCGCACCCGTGTCCGCGATCCCGACTAATCTTTCTTCTCTGCTGTATTTAAGACTCTAGGACCACCGACGTTTTGTATCTGGCCCCTAGTTTTAGTTTCTACAGTAGACTCTTTTTGTATTGGGAATTTCCGCGTCGCGGCTCATTTAGGCCGTGAAGGAATTTTTTAAAACATTTTTCAGACTTAATTATGTCATATAATTATGATATAGATTTGCATTTGAGGAATAATATTTTAAAAATTCAGTCTCTTATTCATAACCAATTTTCATCTCCTAGATTCGTAAACCTTTTTAGATATGCATGGTACAAAAGTGGTTACATTGAAGAAGAACCACCTAAATGTGAGACACTTGTAAATTTTGGTTTAAAAAATTGTAATCTTATTTGTGACTCCTGTCGTGGCACCGCAATTTTTAGATGTGCTTGATGCACAGAATCCAAGTGCATACAACATTTCTTTGACCCAAAAAATTCTGGGCGTCCTCATTATTGTACGAATTTTCGAGAATGAGACACTTATAAAATAATGAATAATAAAATTCAATCTACACAAAACCTATAAAATTATTAAAAAATCTATATAATGATACAAAAAATAAAATTATATATCTAATAACCAAAGATAGAAACAACAGATCATAATATCTAGAACATATTTATGTAAGCAAAACACCTTTAAAAAATAAATGTAGCAAATGTATATTTAGCTTATTTCTGAAAAATCTGTTTTTGGAAAATAACTGTGCCATATATGGTTGAATTTGTCATTATATGTACTATAAGATTTGCAATAAGACAACATTTTAAATTCCTTACAATTGAGGGAGAGGATAGGAATTTTGAAAAGAAAATAATATTTTCAAAAAATCGACGTACACTGTTATAAAGTACATTTAATATAATATAACTTTTATTTGAAACTTTTTTTTATATCTTTTACCATTTCGGCGGTATATGTTCAGAAATATAATAACTGATTTTTTTCAAGAGGATGTTTCACCCCTTTATCGGCCGTATGGGCACGTATAAAAAAATACGTGTCTCCTATTTTCACCTAGACTACAACATATCCAAAGCTCATCAAAATCGGAGTGTAACACTTGGGTAAGTTTACTTGTCAGTTATTCGAGAAGTTCATAAGGTATTTGTATTATGTATCTTAAATTTGCCCGTATTATTATAGTTATTATTTTATCAATGACATATTTATACATCAATTTCAAGCATACAGTAAGTGTGCTAACATTTGCAAGTTTGTATAGCAAAAAGGTATTCTTTAATGATCCATTGAAATTTGAAAATGAACATCCTTAAGGGACATTTATGATACATTACATCACACAGGTTAAAAATTAAAAATGTTTCATTTGAAATAATCCAGTAGTTTTTATGCGTTGCTCATCACTGTTTTTAATTCAATTTTCATAATTTATTTTCGTTTAAGCAATAAAGCAACCAATTTAGAGCTTATAATTAGTACTGTTCATTACTAAAAATCCAAATTTCAATCGCCCATCTTTCACGATTATAAAGAAATTTCTTATTCGTTTTGGCATAAAGAATCTACAGTTCTTAGATCGAACTACCTTTTCCTAAAGTATCTTACAGATTACGAACAAATATAAAATTTGTACATATAATATTAGCACTCCACGTTTTTTTGTCACATATAGGGTGTTTCATAAAAGAATCTATAATCCAAAAACTACAGATTCTTCCGTATGTCATAATCAAAGATGGGCGTTCCTCAAACATTCTTCAAACACAAATATCGAATAAAGCCAAATCATTTGGAAATAAGAAATAACTTTCATTTTCAGGTTAAAATAAATTATCCTTCTTTTTGAATTTTAGTACATTTGAAATTATTGTCCAAAAATCATTCAAATGTTGTTCAACTCTATCCATAACATAAGGTGTGAAAGAATCCATTACCATTTTAAGACATAAACGATTAAGAAGATAATATTATTTAATAGATAGTACTAACAATAAGCTGTAAATTGATCGATGTCTTCATCGTTGCTTACTTTCTATTAAAAATATTGATGGAATGGTTGTATACTCGTTTTTATAAAACCTTCAACTTGAAATATTTACGAAACCAATTCATGGTGCTTTTATGTCACCACATAATCAGTCATCTGATATACAGGGTGTCCCGTAACTAGTAGTAACATCGGGAAATGGGGGGTAGCTGAGACGATCCTGAACAACAATTTCCTTTGCAAAAATGTCAGACGGGGCTTCGTTTTTGAATTATTAACGAAAAACACTGACCAGCAGAGCGCGCGTACTGCGTACGCTAAGTCGTGATTCGTTCTAATCCGACGTTCCGGCTCGAAGTTACCCTATCACGGCTGAGCGCGCGTGCTACACGTGCTCTGATTGGTCAATGTTTTTCGTTAATGATTCAAAAACGAAGCCCCGTCTGACATTTTTGCAAAGGAAATTGTTGTTCCGAATCGTCTCAGGTACCCGCCATTTCCCAATGTTACTACTAGTTACGGGACACCCTGTATAATAACCTAATACACTATCTATAGGGGTACAACGTGTACGAGATTACATCATGTATTTAGAAGGTAAAGTTGAAGAGGAACCAAAAATGGCAGATCACTTAGAAGAGCCGGAAATTGAACCACAACTCAGAGAAGATATTGCAGATTTGTTGAACAAATCTCAATTGTTGTCCGACAATATTCATCAAACTGAAAAGGAGATACAAAACATTGGTGATTTATTGAAGCAACTACAGGTATGTGCTAACAATAAGTATAATATAAACAACAATAAACAACAAACAATACTTATACTCTGTAATAAGAGAGAAATGGTTAACCTTGGACACTTAACCATTTCCAACTCAATGTTGCTCTATAGTAACATTTATTTCCAATGTATCAAAAATTAAGGGTTTGAAAATTTAGTTTCACCAAAATTAACAATTAAATAATTTTTTTAATTTGAACTGGAAAAAGTGAAATGAAACGCAAAAACAATGCATCTATACCACCGTATAAAATTATTAAATGAGGTGTATGTATGTTCCGATTTAACCCCTATACATTCATATGATTTAGAAAACTTTAAGCCATTGAAATGACCTTGAATGACATTTCAAGGTCAACATAATGTAGATCAATGGATTTGTCTTGAGGTAAACTATGTGTCTAGCTTGAAAAAAAACTACGTTTCCATTTAAAAAAACAAAGGCCACCTTCAAATGTCGGAGGCGCGTCCACCCAGAAAAAAACAGTGTGCACCATTGAATGTCCCCCTTCAGATAGAGCATGTTTCGTTTAAACATTTTTTTCGAATAGTAAATATTTTGCGAGACAATCGTGTGGAAAGATTATAATGAGACACCCTGTATATGTATAATTTTTGTTTTGTTTTTAGTAACTAAATAAAAGCAATACGTATACTGAATTATTTACTGATTATACAAGGTGTCCCGTAACTAGTGGTAACATCGGGAAATGGGAGGTAGCTGAGACGATTCTGAATAACAATTTCCTTTGCAAAAATGTCAGACGGGGCTTCGTTTTTCAATTATCAACGAAAAACACTAACCAATCAGAGCGCGCGTAGAGCGTACGCTCAGCCGTGATAGGGTAACTTTGAACCGGAACGTCGGACTAGGACGAATCACGGCTGAGCGACCGCTTTTTATTAATAATTCCAATTCGAAGCCCCGTTCGACATTTTTGCAAAGGAAATTGTTGTTTAAAATCGTCTCAGCTACCCCCCATTTCACGATATTACCACTAGTTACGGGACACCCTGTATACACATGTATACATATGTGTATTAACATTTTCACTACCGACAGAAACGCTATATTTTTTCATGATAATTTGAGAAATAAATATATTTTTGGGCACTTAAAAACTTTAAAATAGTATATATTCAGAATTTTAGGAAAATTGAAGAATTATATTTTTAGAAATCTGGGAACTTTAAAGCATATTTTTAAGGTACTTATATAAATTTTTGTACACGAACGTTTATTTTTTCGAGAACGTATGTATACACCTATCAGGATGAGGGGGTTAAACAACTTTGTATTAACAAAGTTAATACAGTTAGTAATAACACCTACATATTGAATATTTTATGTCACGCAGGAACTTGCTGACAAACCAACTGCATTCGACCCGGATTCATGGCTAAATGTAAGTACAAAGATATTATGATATTTTATTATTTATATGTAAGGACTTTTATGAGTGAACGTTTAAAATATAATTTTTTTTTTCACCGATTTTCGTACGAAAATGCTGAAATATTATGACAGTCTTTCGAACTAACCGGTATACAATAGAATATAACATTGCTTATATGAGATAAATACTTCCATAAAAGCAACCATTTTGGAACAATGCCATTGAGTTTTTTTTTCCTTGGTTTAGCTTTTACAGCCGTACAAGATAAAATTCTGTACACCATAGGGTGACCAGACGTCCCGATTTTTCGGGACTTGTCCCTATTGTTGGTTCACTATCCCCATATTCCCAAATTGTAGTTTCCAGACTACTATGTGTCCCGATTTTCAAATATTTATGATTTTATAACGTGGGTAGAATTTCATAGTTATTCAAAGGAGAATGATGCGTAATAAAAAATAAACCGTTATTGTGTTTGTTTATCTATAAGGATTTGACATTTTATGTGCAACTTGGAGATCTTGAAGCATGGCATATAATATTGTAATTTGAAGAAAATCCTTTAATTCATATTTATTTATAAGATATGATTGTTTACTTACAATGTTGCATGAAAAAATTTGTTCTCGTATATTGCAAATATACTACCTTAACTATGTATAGGAAGAAAGATTTCTTTGTTGATTATTTTTTAATTGTAAGATACTGCGTTCCAATTTTCAGTCGCGTCTGTCTGGTCACCTTATTATACCATTAAACATAAGTTATTTAATTAAATACATATCCGACAATTATAAAAATGTGGTTAACATAGGTCAAATCTTCTGGACTAAAATAGAAAAGTGAGTTCATTTTTAACCGACTTCGAAAGGGAGGAAGTTACTCAATTCGATCAGGGTTTTGTTTGTTACAATGATCATTCATTTTATTTCAAAAAGTATGCGTTGTTTAATGAATTTTTGAAATCTTTTAAATGTAATTAGAAACAAAGACAGGTGTTTTCTAAAGTAACAACTTTATTGGAACTGACATGTGTTTATTTACAATGTTATATTACAACACATTTGATTTTGTTTCTTGCTAAAAATTTAATTATACGTTTAATCATTGTTATAGATCTTGACTTAGATGGCAATACAACCATTTTTTGTTTATTTATGTAATATGAATATATTTTTCTTTTTATATGGAAATGGAATAAATTTAATTAATTGTAAATATTGGTAAAGTTGTAAAATTATGTATCCAGCGTTGTCACGTAACTAAATTTCTAGCAGGCTAGTATTTTTTGGAACTATTGAAGGAAAAAATATCTTGCAAATATTTGACTTTTTAAGGTAAAGGAACGTTTATAGAACAAAATTACTCAAAGTGCATATTATCATGGTCCGTTTAGATAACCGTACCCATTGTTCACTTTGTATTTTTATAATTTTATATCAGCTTTGAATGCATGAAATTAACAGTAGAACTAACACATTTTATGTACACTTACTCTCAAGTTGATAAATAAAGAATGACACATAAACTAGGATATACAATAAGTCTTTGTCGTGATAAAAATTATCACACATTTCAATAAAAGCATCTTAATATATTTTATGATTTAATTTGAAAAACCCTCTACCAGTGATTTTGACTGGTTCGATAGTTCTAATGTTTAAATCAATAAAATATTTTTCAGCAACTTATCGGTTCAAATATTTCACTATATGTGCTAACCACTGGTAGCCTCTATGAGGATCAGCATACTAATTTATGGGCGGTTCTGTTTTGTTTTAGTCGTTAACATTAACACAATTAGCGGATCTTCATGACAAGATTTGCCTACTGACATCAGATATGGTGCAGCAAGACAGCGGGGCGGTGATTTGTGATCAAGCAGCTTTTCCTCATGACGAGAATCCACTAAGAGCAAATTACAATACTTTGAACCAGCGAATAGCTGCTTTGCAAAAGCAGATCGCGGATAAGCAAATAGAGGCAGGATGGAAGCTGCAAGAGTTGAAACGAGCTCTCCGCCAGGAACAGGCTAACCTACTTCAAATCTCCGACCAAATGAATTTAGAGAGAAAACGAAATTTAGCTCTTCAATTCAACATGGATGGTTCGCCTTAATTCAGTTTCTTCCAACCTCGTTCGGCATCCTTCCTTAAAGACGTTTGCTAAATAAGTAAAATGTATTGATGGAGAGTGATTCTGTTCAGAGACGACGATCAACAGCTAGCACACGAAGACACTATGAATTAAATATGAACGTTAAAGAATTCCTCCCTCACAGGACACCTATTTTTTATTTCAATTGTAATTGTCTAAATTTGCTAAATAAAAAGTGCAATACCACCTAATCGAATTAAAAACATGTATGCTTTATATATTTAAACGTAGAATGTTATCATCCTTCGCTTGTTTTAAAATTGTTTTTAATATTAAATTTCCTTACTAATTAGTCTTATAATACATATGGTATATATATAAAGTTATGAATAATAACGGGGCTTTGTGTTGCAAGAAGGATATATATGTATATCTTCATCAAATTCCGTCAAATCACCATTAGGCTATGGTTATATTAAAAAAAAAAAACATTTTCTTACAAATCATTATTTTAACAAATTTATTTTAAGTAGTCGCCACACATACAGCATAATTGTTCTCATAAGAATTTATCAATTTGATTTTATCTTATTCATCAGAACGTTACTTTGTCAGAAAACGCTTCCGCTATAACCATAAGCTAAAATGTCAATTTTTAAACAGAAAGCGCAATTTCAATTAAGATTCTTTTCTATTTACAAATCTCAATAATTGGACTACAGCTGAGGTAAAGGAATAAAAGATTGTGTATTTTCACAATAAGCTATATTTCGTTTTTAAAAATATAATTATCGATATAGTTCTCAATGTCTGCGATCATCCTGTTTGCGTATACGTTTTGCAACTCTCTTGGTGCATTATATGCAAAATTGTTGAACTTGTAGATTGAAAACAAAACATTTTGAATCTTTTTTCATGCTTTCGTTAACAGAAATATTCTCTCTATCGTGTGCTATGATTAGATTTTTCCCCTAGACTTTTGGATTTTCAAATAAATTTAAAAATGTTAGTCAAAATATATTCAGATGCCTATAGCGTAACAATGATTTACATCATTTTATATAGGAGAGTCTACACATTTGTTTCCTCTCAAAAGAGACTGAATAACTGTTATTAACACGTTGGCTGCCACGGGGGTCACCGGTAACCGGCACCCGAAATTTTTTACAATCAAATAATTACCAACAGAAATGATAAAATCAACCACGGATAGCGTTAACATTAAGCTAATAATGCTAGCTATCGATTTGAAAGGTTAAATTTGAAAATTAGTTGATTATATTCTTAATAATTAGGATTTCAACGTGTCTGACTACACACGTCCGTTTTCACTGTGGCAGTCAACGTGTTAATAAAGAGTAAAACTGAAAACTGAACGTCTAAAACTGAAAATTTTCAATTCCTGTTTAAATTTGATTTTTCCAAAAGCCATGAGCATTATGAAAACACGATTTATAGATTTATATTCAGCACACAAACATTGATAACAAATTTTTTATCGAAAGAGACAAAGTCGAGTAAATGTTATAATTCGCTGAACAGTATTGTAAACGTATGACTTTAGCTAACAGTCATATTTATTAAAAGTTGGTTTCTCTTTCACAGGGAATCAACCAATGATACAGATACAATATTATTACGTTGAGTTCTAGAAGTGTTGTGTTCATGCAGCGCATTTTTATGCCAAAGTTAGAAAAAGTAGGGTAGTCTACAATTTTAATTGCCGCTCTTATTATTTTTACTATGCTACATATGTATAACTGTTAAAATTCCAAAATTATTTAATATAATTATATGATTAAATTGTTATCAAACCTGTTGAATCTCGAAAATATTATTCAAAATATGAGTTTTGATAACTATGACTTCTTTATTTAATAACTCGTATTATTTTGCAAATATTCCATTGTATTTTTCACAAAATATGACACTTTGTTATGTTCTATTAGTAATAAAAGTAGTAATTCTCACGTCACAATACAAATACCCTATTTTCAATTATCACGCCAGCATAGAGTGGAGATTATCCCTGAAAACATCGTATACTCAGTTTTCAAATGACTGGGCAGTTTCGCGTTCGTATAAATTATTTCTGCTCGAGTAATTCAATCGTACGGCACCGGTTACATTCTAATTAACGGAACAGGAGCGGAAAAAAAAATAAAAAGAACTAGTGGGTGAAGCAATAACGTGTAACGTCCTGGAAAACAGTAACAGGTAATAACGACCAATAGATTCAGCGTGGCCGAGTTTGTTCGATTTTGAGCGCAACACCACGATTTCCTGTTTCGTTTCGAAGCCCATATTATTCGATCGAGATTAATTCAATTGTACCGTGAACCGCATCCGTTCCCACGACTTTATCAGAAACCGTCGGTGTGGTTTGCATGACACGCCAGATACTACCGGCAAAAAGTGCGCGTATAATTGAAATGTGCGGCTAGATCAAGTGGTAAATGAATTGACGAAATCCGTTTAGCCGTATGTCCATCGGACCGGAATTGGAATAAGCTCATAAAGCATCAAGGGTGCTACGACATGCAAGCATACATGTACGTACGTATTATACATATATTTACGTATTATTGAAGCAATCGATGATCCGTCGTTTCAAAAGTTCCCACTGCGTTTTGCCAGTTTATCTTGCGAGAGTTAACGAAATTTGTGAATTGTAAAGCGACACGAACTCAACACCACATTTTGCAATATTTGTAAACACGGTTACACGAACCTGGATAAAATAGTTTTAAATAATTTAAATAAAATTACTGAATTTGTGCTGATTTTTAACTTGAGCACCTTTTTAGCCAATAAATGGTAATTAATTTATTAATCTGTTCTAAATATAATTTAAGTAAATGTCATTTAATGAAAATAAATTCAGCATAACATTATTCATATTTGAAGACTAAAATTTGCTAGTTTTTAATAAGAGGATAGAACTAGCTGATGAGATCATTGTGATAATATACGATACATACAGTACCGACAGCGTAACGTAAAATTGACTATCTGTTCTCCATCACTATTCTCCTCATCGCATAAATTAATATTATTAACGATATTAAAAAAATACTGTTTCAATAAGTCATCCAATTAATAAACTTCAAAATATGTCTTTAATATTTATTCTCTATATGACTATACATATACAGAGCAGAGTATGAAAATATATTTAAAAAGAAATATTTACTTACATAGTCAGCTTTTTTACAAACACTAGTAAGTTTAAAACGGTATGCGATCACAGCGTTGGAAACAAATAAATAACATAACAGAAATTATCAGAATTAGCCAACCTACCCCTACAGATACCCAGAGTGTGACAACATACCTTATCTTCTAGTTTAGTTACAAATTATTAAAATACTAGTATTAATAAGAATTTGTCGAACCGAAAAATTACACAGAATTGAAGAATATTTACATTATTTGAAAAAGAAATGATATTAGTACGTGTGAAAAAAATTAATACATTAATCAATTTTTTATTACTTTTTTATATTAATTTTACACTATTTTACAATTACTAATAATAATGTATGGCATAACCGGGTAACAAAGGTTTTAATTGGTAAAATGCAATGTACGGCGAAATATTTATAAAATGTATGATAGACAGTCTGTTCTAGTAATTTGACATACGAAGTGCCAAATTGAATTTATCGCATTAAACCAATTAGCTTCCGTGCGACGTTGGACATACAGACTTAAGTGAATTAAAAAAAAAAAAAAAAATTGGTCGACTTCAGCAAAGCGATCTTGTGCATCCAGTTTGCCCAATAGCAATTATATGGTCTGGTCCGCTATCGCGAGAACATCTCTCGAAACGAGAACTCCATCGCAAAACGAATGTAACGACCCGATGAGATCGTAAATTTATCTTTCGACCTGCGTGCTATGTATTCTTCTAGACTACGATAACGTTTCTGCGGTCAAAGAAAGTAGAAAAATAGCGGATACAAGTCACGTTATGTCTGCTTTGTTGATGAACTGGGAGCATGCCAACGTTAACGGTCGATAGGCTATTCCATTTGGTATTCTTTTCGATACAGCCATACGAAGAAGGGTAAAGGACATTGTGAAGGAGGCTAACGTCTGTATCTCAGACTGCAAAGATTATTTCTATTGATACACAGGTATTTATCTTTTAAAACTTTTAGTTCTTAACAAGGAGAATTTTCCAACTTGCTAAGTCAAGTTTCAATCAAAGATGGGTATTATTCGAATTATTTTGAATAAATGTTTATCTAAAATAATTATCTAACTAAATTCTTTTAAGCAAAATATTTTATCTAAATAATAACATTAACAATATTTATTCTATTATTGAAATAATGAATGAAAAATTATTATAACAATAAATCGAATAGTAACTAATTTTATATTAGTTCCTATTTAATATTGTAGGAATACATTTGCACAGGAGAACATGAAAGTATTCGCACATCCTTTAAAACAAAAATTTTTTTTTTTTAATTTAGGTTTTTGGAAGCTAGGATAGACGTGGGTAGCAAATTCTGGATCAGTTTTAA
Organism: Stelis phaeoptera; assembly: GCA_943735885.1. Taxonomy (NCBI): domain Eukaryota; kingdom Metazoa; phylum Arthropoda; class Insecta; order Hymenoptera; family Megachilidae; genus Stelis; species Stelis phaeoptera. The sequence goes on along the minus strand of OX030939.1, from coordinate 1,215,660 downwards.
ACGCTAATATTGCACTGCGTTTTTAATACTAACCTGACCCATCGTTTTCCAATTTCGACATACATTGTACATGTTTCGCTCCTTTTAGAATTCCTTGAAAAGACAACGCTTTGATTTTAACGAAAGCATCAAACGACATTGGAAACAATAATTGTCTGTTATTTCTAAACGAATACTAAACTGGCAAAATGATGAACTAAACCCCCCCCCCCCTAGTTTCACATGGACTACAACATATTTCATTTAGAACAAAATCGCTGATGGTGACGTCAACAAGTGATCGATTTGGCATGGAATGACCCTTAAAACACAAATTTTATAAAGTTTAGTTATAGCATAATACTGAATACCTTTAGTGAAAACATTATACGAATAATTTTGTTTTTTAGTACGTACAAGAAGGGACAACTTATCTCATACAGCCATTAAATACAACGAAACCACGTATAACGTATGTAAGATATGATTTTCCAAGCTACATAGTTTTTCACGGCGTGTAAACACTTCTAAAACATCGCAATACATATTTGTACCTTTAGTATATCAAATTTACAGGGATTTGTAGAATTAAAAACATTTAGAAGTATGTAATTTTCACGGATTTTCTTGGCGGTGAGGGGGGTAGATAGTAGGTATCAGTACTTCTGCTGCTGATGGTTTATTAAGAATATTTAAATATATATAAACAAGTAGTTAGAAAAGGTTTGAAAGTACAGAAAATAATTTTTGAAAAAAAAAAAATACAACCGACTTCAAAATGCACTAAAAAGTATAAAATAATTTTCAATTAATTTGTATGAATTTTCTCCAGGTCTTGATAGAATTGACTAAAATATTACACAACACATTAAATACAACATCATCTTTTCAGAAGCGGCGCAAAATTAAAAATTTTCTAGATTAAAAATTGCAAGAATTCCAGAACTATTTATACATGTTTTCACATGTTAATGTATTTTCTCTTTTCGCTCATTTAGTGCCAATTACCCCAAACTCGAATCAAATCATATTCAGGAACATCTATCATGGTGTGTACGATCGTGAAAGAAGCGATCACTCTTCACCGGGAATCTAACCCGGGAAGGGTAGCTCCATATGCTAAAAATCGTCCGCCGATCTTCTAGTCTCCACGATTCCACTTCTGTTTTGGATCTGGAAGTCCCGATAACGAAATTTATAGAAAATCTTTAATCAAAAATTTGCTACTGTGAAAATTACCTAGATCCATTCGTTCTTCTACGTTTTCGTACATTAACGTAGTTTTTCTTTCCGACCATTTAATACCGTGTCCACCATACCACAATCAAATCATAATCAATAACATCTTTCATTTACGAAGTTTTTAATTTCGCATCGCCTGCCTCCGAAAAGATTGCATTGTATTTAATGCGTCATGTAATACTTTCACGAATTTTACAAAGAGCTGGAGAGAATTCATACAAATTAACACGTTGGCTGCTACGGGGGTCACCGGTGACCGGCACCCGAAATTTTTTACAATCAAATAATTACCAGCAGAAATGATAAAATAAACCACGGATAGCGTTAACATTAAGCTAATAATGCTAGCTATCGAATTGAAAAGTTAAATTTGAAAATTAGTTGATTGTATTGTTAATAAGTAGGATTTCAGCGTGTCTGACTACCCACGTCCGTTTTCACTGTGGCAGTCAACGTGTTAAATTAAAATTATTTCATACTTTTTAGTGCGTTTTGAAGTCGGTTGCATTTCTTTCTTCAAAAATTATTTTATTTCATATTATTTAGTGGCGATCGGTGCATTCCTTACAGAGTACCATCAGAAAAGAGGAATTTGCAATAACAATAGTTTCTAACAGTAAAAAAAATCCATAAATTTTTTTTAAAAACGGGATCATCGCGGGAATATGTCCTACAAGATGCGAAAGGTTTCATCCCGATCGGTACATCCTTTGAAGGGTAACATCAATGAATACGAATTTTGTAATAACAATAGTTATCAGCAATAAAAAAGTCCATAAATTTTTATAAATGGGATCATCGCGGACTTTTCCTACTGGATGGGAACTTCTCCTACTGAATATGCAAGGTTTCATCGCGAATTCCTTGCCGAGTAACGTCAAAGAATAGGAATTTTGCAATAAGAACAGTTATTAGCACCAAAGGGAAGGGAAGGGAATGGAAGTGCAGGGAAGGGCAGAGAAGGGAAGGGAATGTTGCAAATGGGATCATTGTGGAAACGTCTCCGGCCGCAAAATGTAATACTATATGTTTCATCGATGTCAGGCCAAACATACATGAAATCGCACGATTTTTGCAATAAAGCTGGTAAACCATAAAAAAATTCGAAATGTTTTTTTTTACTTAACCAAATGGGAGTCATACTCTACAGGAAGCAAAAGATTTCGTTCCGATTGGTCCATCCATTTCGGCGTAATCGGCGGACATATATTTATATTTATAAAAAAAAAACCTAATCAAATTGAGTAACCTCCTCTTTTTTGAAGTCGAATAAAAAGCAATAAATACTGTTGAAATATTACTCGCCGGTGTGTAAGTACATAATGAGTGTTCTCATTATGGATGATAACTCGTCCTCAATGTGAATCTTCACATAGCAAATTCATTATCTTGAGGTCACTTATACGTCTGCAAAATAATACAAATATCGGTTTCTTGTACCAACCTAATTTCCCTTGTTGATACAGCTAATCAAGCTGTATCGATCATATTTTGAAATCTGCAGCTCTTTTAATTTATTCGGTCATTCTCAGAAGTTACTAACACTAAACCTACCGAAGCGGTCGAAATGACCGATCGAGTGTTTCTTATTTTAAATCACCAAATTTATTACGATGCTTTGATTAAGGTGCGTGTTAATTTTCCTCACAATAAAGACTTGCTGTATAAGTTACTACACGTTTCATTATTTAATTTTTTACTTTTTTATTTTATTTTCATATCGAGAGTAAGTGTACATAAAACGTCGGTAGGGTTAGTGCTAAACAATTAATTTTCACGAAAATTTAATAATTTTGTGTAACTGCATATCAATGTATATTATACTCTTCTTAATATACTTCCTCCTCGTTATCTCTTATTTATACTAAACTGTATTTCCCATTAATAAGGAAATAAATAAAAAAAATGAAGATACTGGTATCGTATATCATGTGTAATCAAACATTATACTATTAGACATTTGTCCTTGGGAAGCTGTAAAAACAATGGTGTATCGTACAAAAATCAAATCTCGATAAAAATTAATGAAACGGTTATATGATGCATTCACTGAATCAAAGCAAGATGTGCATGAAACTCGTAGACTACGATACTCAATTTCAAGCACGCATTCGAAACAACAAACGGCATTTTTCAATGAAAACATAATGAACTTACCTTCAATATAATGAAGCATAACGACATAAAGTTTTGATTTTCTTATTTCTATTTATAGTATATTATACTAATGAGAATTTAGCCCACTTTGGGATACTGTATATTACAAAAATATTATTGCTGTATTCGTGCATAATTATTTTATAATAAATACGTAATACATATTTCAGAATACGTTGTGAATTTTTAAAGACATTGAACTTTTTGTATAATTTTGCTATCTTTTAAATTACTTATATTTCGATGTATGTTTCGTACTTATTTAACACGTTGATTGCCACAGTGAAAACGGACGTGTGTAGTCAGACACGATAAAATCCTAATTATTAAGGGTGCAGTCGATTAATCTTTCAAATTTAACCTTTTAATTCGATAGCTAGCATTATTAGCTTAATGTTAACGCTATCCGTGGTTTATTTAATCATTTCTTTTGGTAATTATTTGATTTTAAAAGATTTCGGGTACCGGTCACCGGTGACCCCCGTGGCAGCCAACGTGTTAATAACATTCGGAATATTATCATTAAAGTACATCATCTTTATACCTGCAAACCTTTCCTAGGGTGAAAGAGGAGAAATTTTTAATGTAATTATAACAATACTATAATTTAATGTGCTGCTGGTATTTAAGTTACCTTAACTTTATACGTTAACATAACGTTTCGTTTTTATTTGTTAACAAATGCAGACATCGTTATATAATCATATATTACTAAATTATACCTTGCATCGTATATTGTTGTGTGAAATATTTTAATGATTGTTCGACGTGATAACTTCACTAGTGCAAAAAACAATGACATCTGATAAAATCACACGTACTGCAAATGTTACGTTACCAGACGAAATCAGGGATAGCAAAACGAATCGCAGAAACAATGTTTGATATTGCTCGTGCAGTACACAGGAAGAAATACTTGATACAGCTGTCATAATGTACTTCTTGTTGCTTACACTCTGTGTGTTACGATGGAATATTGCACAAGTAAGAATATTTAAATACCTTTCGTTCTATTGTAAGTTACAGTAAATGAAATCAGAAAAATAAAAGTTTTTGAAACGGAATCTCACATACTGTTGGAACTTGTGTTGATACATTATAATCTTTGTATGGTATGCGGTATTTTTGAAGCGTATAATATATTTCGTGTGTCCGTATATTAACTAGGCTCGGTTTTTCCTACGTCATTATTATTAGATGTACTGATTGTACACGGGTTTCGTGAAACGTGCTACGGATAATTTGGAATCCATGTATCCGTGTTTTTATTTGTCTGCATTAATTAATGAGTTTATGTTTTTTTGACTAATTGTAATAAATTTTTAAATAAATATGTGCCATCTGTATTTATAATAAAAGAAACGTACAGATTTTAGAAACGGCAATTGTTACTTTTATCACTTTTTCGAATATGGACAACAAAAATATCGAATATTTATACAGGGTGTGGCCGGACGGGTGGTACAACCATGGAGGAAGTGATACTACATGTAAAAATAAGTCGGAAAAAAGAAATAACATTTTTTCGTTTGACGCTTCGTTTTCGAAAAAATCGAGTTTGAAAATTCTGTCCAGTACGCGTTCACTGTAACTCCTCCGGGTTTAAATATGTATTAATAAATAAGAAACATTAATGCATGGATAATACATTTATTAACTTTACCGATATTACTAATGTTAACGTGGGATCGGGATCTCCAGACCCAATAGAGAAGAGGAATCGTGGATCGGCAGACGGTGTTTGCTAGGGCGTACCGTAGCCAGCTACAACTCTGTGGGTCCCGAGTACGATTCCTAGCAAAGAGAGTCCGCTTCTTTCACGATTTTCTACGTTAATTACGTAACATCTTTCTGGAAAACGAAGCGTAAAACGGAAAAATGTTATTCCTTTTTTTCAACTTATTTTTACATGTAATATCACCTCCTGCTCGGTTGTATCACCCGTCCGGCCACACCCCGTATAATATCAACTTACTTAATCTTTTACATGTTTTTCAATGACGTAATATCCTTTTCAACAAATAAAACATACCAAAATTAAATATAGTTTAATTTTGCTTACATTGTTGCATACAAACACAAATCGAGTTTGTAAATACGGTTCTAGAAATTTCAAATATAACAAATACATGTTTTATTGTTTCTTTGTATTCATTTATAGCTAGAATTATTTGAATGGATCTTACCCGTTCTAAAAGTATCAATACACGGGTATTCGAAAATCGCGATCTTGAAGTCCGTTTTGTCTATTTACACGGGTATACGGGTACTCGTGTGCACGTGTAATAAAGAGCTCTGTAATTATTATAGCAAATGAGTGGTATGTTCATTTTAAAACATCATGTTCACACTTTCATATCATTTTAACTATTTATTATTGATACAAGGCAGAACTTGATCTAATGTTTGATGACGCTGAATGTACACTCACTAATGATGAGTATATTGAACACGATTCATGCCAATTCGAGGTGAACGACGATAGCGAATATGGAACTAGTTTAACTTCGCATATTGTCATCATCAAGAAGCTACCTAATGATATAATGGTATGTATTTATATCATTTTCAAAGAAATTAATCTGTAACTAATATGTCAGTCATTTTGTCCAATGGTCAATATGATAAAGTCCACAGAACTCCATAGATACTGATAATAATATTGATTAAGGAAAAAGTAAAAAATATAATTAGTGTAGATTATACTTATAATTTCGTTTAAATCGTAATTTTATCATATTTTCCTTTTTAAACAAAATCACCAAGATTTGATAGACCTCATCTTATTACTTACACCAGGCGTCGGCAACCTATGACCCGCGGGTCACCAAGTGTCCCATTTGATAATTTCATGTGACCCAGTTGAGATCGGCAAATAAAGTATAATATATAAAAATAAATTATAAAACATAAACACGAAACAAACACTTTGAGATAATGTAAAGAATAGATTAACATTTTGATTTGATTAGAAAGTTACAGAAACGAACATAGGCGGAATACGCCTATATTTCCTAGTAATCAGGGCCGGCGAGAGTATTGAGATGGAGTGAAATATCAATGTAAAATGATATTTTATTTGGGTTTTGATAAAAATTACGTTATTTACGTAATTTACATGTAATTAACGTGTTATGTAAAAACCATTTCGAGGCGATTTACCCATCAGTGAGTTGTATTGTGGACTGCATATGAACCCAAATATTTTTTCTTGACATAGTAGGAGTTTATGAACACACGAATTTTTTCTCACTTGTTTATATAAATTCTGTATGAACCAGTCCACATTCAAAGGTGGGGGAATCGCAGACTCACCTTAGCTTCTACTGTTAGTTGCACCAATGGCTGTAATTTATATTTATTAGTGTTAAACTTGTTATAGGCTGTGGCTAAAATGTATGGAATTCACATGGGTGAATATACGAATGATATTGGGCTCAATATAGAAACGAATTTTTGCGAAGTGGCGAAAGGGCCTCATACTATAGCAGTCCCGATATTAAAAGCATTTGGCATGACTAACAACAACAACTGTCCTCCACAACCAGTATGTATTTAGCTTTATCTACTTAACATATTATCTACCGGGCTAAAATGAAATAAATAAGCGCTATTATTCTGTAACTTACAATCAGTAATTAAAGATTAAAAGTAACCTTTACTTTCAATTTCCTTTATACTGTATAGCACACTTGACAGTCATTATTCCAACTGTGTTGTAAACGAAACAACAATAATGAAATGTTTATTAATCGGTTTTCAGTCAACAACCAATAATATAGAAAATAAGTAATATTAAATATTTGGTAGATAAAGTGTTAATACGCTACCGATATTACAAGTACTAGGAATGTTTACATTGAGAAAATGAACTCGACAATTTGTAAAATAATATACTTTATACTTTGACTTAGCAATGTATGCACTGCAGGTGCACGATTGAATAAGGTATCAAACTTTATTGCTAATCGAATTTCCATTACCCGCGTTCTAACTAGCAAATACAAAGCAATGTTTCAGTCCATTTGTTGACAATTATGTAGGAGAAAGTTGGTTAAAACGGGATGCCTAGGGTTTGACGATTTGATCTGGATTAAATACTTGGAAAAAGACAAATATTTTCGTCCAAATGTGCAATGTAAAGTTTACAGTATAAGATACAATAACTTCTACACAATAAGTAATTACGGTATTTTGTAAATCTAAACTGATAGAAATGCTTGATTTGTAATGTTAAATAGTCTTTTATTATACGTCACTGGATAAGTAGTGCAACTTGTATTAAAGTAAGAAAGACCACATACATAGGTTAAGTATATTGAGTACTTAAAAAAAAAAAGAAACAAATATATTATTCAAATAATTATACTCTGACACATAAATAATTGAAATAATATCTATATACTGTTTATAGCAATACGAAAGTAGTATATGAAAAATTATTAAACAAAACAGGATATCCTTATTTATTCCACTATACACTTTAACCGAAAATGTGTAGTATTTTTTAACCGAACAAGTAATTGAAAATTGAAATATAAATTGTGAAAGACAAATAAAAACTAATTATAATAAAATACTTATTGCCTCACTATTATCTACTTAAAAGTCAGAAAAATTTGATAAAACCGCGGAAAATTCGACGCGAAAGTTCTCAATGCACAATTTTATGTTGAACCATTAATTATCTAACAGCTGTATGTAATTCAGTGATTCAACTTGTTCCTACCATGTTCATTCGCATAATAGAAGATATGTATGTGAATGGAAATAAATAGACAGCTTATTTTTAACATGTATTCATAAATATCCTGTTTTATCCAAATATACCATTTTAACCAACTTTCCTCTACTTTGTGTCAGAGACATGAAAGACTATCGTTAAATGTAAATTGTTTATAATACTGTCGTTTAATGGTCATTGAATGGAGTTTAGCTTAAGCTTACAATTAGCCCGATTTAATTTGTAGATTGTTGTACTGCCTTTATTTAGGTCTGTTTTATTTTGTGTTTATTTTAGCTAAATCAATAATAGATTTTTTCTTATAAAGAATATGTAGTATACTAATACATCGTCTACAACAATTTTGCATTCATACAAAGAAAAAAAAATTATATATAACTAAAAATTGAGTTAGCAAAACTGATGTATAAATAATATAGGGGAGCTTGGGGAGTTTTGCAACATGGGGAGTTGTGCAACACGACAATATCTGTTGCATGGCTATATTTTTTACAAATTCCAAATACTGTCAAATGTGTTTTTTGACGTGATTTTACTTTTTAGCTAGCACTTATTACGTAAACCCGTATTCTAAGTGTCTTTCCAGAATGTGATTTCAATTCTGTTAAAAAATGTTTTGTTGGCCATTTATGTTTGCAGTATTTTCACTCATCTTTTAAAACTGACCGCAAAGGTAAGTATATAAAAAATAGTCAGCGGTGAATAACCTTTCGATACATTAAAGGAATTTTGTATAATTATTCGGCGTAACGATGGTACGGTGGTTATTTTGAAAATGTAGAATTTGAGGAGTTGTGCAACAGCAATTTTGGGGAGTTCTGAAACACACCACATTTGAGTTTTCAAACTGAATTCGCATTTTCCAGTTCATCCGAGTCTGAAGAAAAAGACTTCTGCATCATTTGCATGGGTCCTATGCCAAAAAAATTAAACCGAAACAATTCAATCCATTGTAATACATGCTATCGAGCTGTGCATTTCAACTATGCCCATTTAATAGCCGGCTATTACACCTGCATTCATTGTCAACTGGAATGACTGAACGTAACAATCATCACAATTTATCACTTAAATAAAAAAAAATTTATCAAAATACTTCTTTTCTTCAATTTTTAGCCGTGTTGCACAACTCCCCAAACTTTCAAAAAACTCAACAATCGTATCTTTCGGGAAAACAGGTAAAAATTTTAGAACCGTTTCGAATTTCGACAAACTGATTGAACCAAAAAGTTGTAGTTTTAAACGTACTACAGATTATATATATTCAGATGTGCAAAAATATGTTTTTTATAGTATTTTTGTCCAAGAACAAAACCTGTAGCATAACTCCCCAAGTTCCCTTACTATGTATGTATACGTGTCTCCCTGTTAGTATACTGTATATATTTAAAAAATATCCTTTTCTTTTTTATCATATTAGATACCAACTTATTTGCTTCTGATACCCTTGCCTTTATAATACAAGGCATCTTTCATTTTACTACTTCTTTAATCATTAATCTGTTGGTTCACGATTCGGTCGCCACAGTATTTGAGCTGCTTTTAATAGTTTGATAAAAAATGCTTTTAACAAAAATGCTTTCATAATAAATGAAAAATTTATGGATGAACAAAGAATTTCGCGAAAACATTATTTTTCCACATAAGCAGATGTCATGTTGCATTTCGTAAACAGTACCGTATATTTTTTTTATTGATATTTTTAAAGCATTAAAGAAAGGCGAATTCAATGATGTATAATACGTTTTATTTTAATTATGTGATATTTAACACGTTTCATTAATGTGATTTATTTTTTAACTAATATCGTCTATAATACAAACATTTTTAAAACAAATGAATTTTTGCAGGTGTATAATTTGATAATTATAATCACAGTAAATATTCAAACTGTGTTCCTCTTTCTGCAACTCCGAGTTCAAACGTTTCTAATAAATTTGAATATGTATTAGCATGAACCAAAGTTAAAAGAGTAAATCATATTATTAAAACACGAAATAATTAAAACGAAACATGTTATACTTTGCATATTGAATTTCCTTTTTATTGTAGTAAGGATATCGTAAAAAAATATTATATACCGTGTTGTTTAAGAAATACAACATGACATCTGTTTTCTGTGAAAAAAGATATTTCAAAATTATTTGTCCCTCCATAAGTTCTGTGTTTAATATCAAAGCATTTTACTTTCAAACATTTTTTATCGAACTATTACAAGCAGCTTAAATATCGTGGTGACCGAATCGTGGACCACCCTGTATAAATACGATACAAGCTAATGATATGAATAAACAAAATTTATATTACATCATTAAAACTCTCATATTTAGGATTGATATTAACGAATTTTTTGAATTTATTATGTTTCAGGGAGTTTATGGAATAGAAAACTATGTTCTTGATAGCGATGAAGGATTACCAGACTCATTTCCTATCGGGAAATATTTAATAAACGTCACGCTCTTTAATGACGAAATAACGTTTGTCAATTTTCACCTTTATATAACAGTAGTATGAATTATTTTGTAACAATGCACTAAATTAGACGTTTTATTAATTATTCATATGTACGTTTGAAAAAAATCATCACAATAAAAACTAATTTGCAACTCTGTATTGTCGTTTGTTTTAATATTCCAGCCATTTTTTATTGAAATATTTCTTATCTAAACCATACATTTAATAAATATTAACATGTACGATATGATGATAAATAGGAAGAAAACATTCAGAATTAACTATGCTTTATTTTCTGTACTTTTACGCAAGGTACTTCAATTTAGTATCGTTATGCAAGGCTTAAACGTAGAAATCGTAAGCGAAGTAGATATCCGCGGGCATATAAATCGATTATTTAAAAGAAAGATAATTTCTCATGCACAAATAAGTCAAAAATGTAGAACGGGAATTTTTTTATAAAAAGCTATTTTTCGAAATAATTAGCTTTGAAGATTCATTAATTACGCATGCACGTGAGAGATTGTAAGAGTTCAATTTGAATATTCCGCTCATATTTGTAAACAATATTGTAGTTTTTACATACGTTGTGATTTGCTTTTTATCATTTTACATTATTAGTATCTATGAAGCTATCGTCACCGCACATCACATTAATTGCGAATACGCAAACATGCTTTTTTTCTTGGAGCTTACAATGAAAACACTTCTACAGCTGCTGCATTGTATTGCTTATGTCAAACGAATTTGTCGTTTGAAAAAAGGTTGACTGTGTATAGTAGACATCTTCGCATCATACTAACACATGCATGAATCAGCCCCGTAGTTCAAGCAACTTCCTCCTACATTATTGCAGGAGGAAATTTTTCGATTTTGATGCAGAGCATTTATATAACAATAGACAATAAAATTGTATACTGTTAAGTTATAATTATAATGTTTTTTGTTACTAAAAAGATTTAATTTCTGTAACATTTTTGAAAAGGTTACATTTTTTTTCCAACAAAATTACGAATTATATCAACAAGCGAAAGTTATTTATTCGATTAATTGATTTCTGATGAAGTTGAATTTAATATGTAAATGACGAAAAATATACAAGATTTGTAACTCTTTCCAAACATGAAATTTCAGATTGAAGTTCGTGAAGATTACTTTTAACATCTAAACAATTTTGTTTCATTGATCAAGAAATTTAGATTCAAGAAATTTCACGTACAAGTTTAATAGTTGTAGTTCTTACAAAACTTCAACTTCTATGGTAACTTTCATGCTGTTATATTATTCAAACAATATCAAGCTTATTGTCTAAAGTCTAAAGTCTATGTAGAGAATATACTAATTTTACTTGCAACCTTTTGAATGTAATTAATTTAAAATACACTGCTCAAAAGAAATATGGTACAGAAAAATTTTAGACAAAAATCGACCAACTTCGACTGACGATAACTCCGCGAACAATTATCGTAAAATTACGTTCTTTCTTTTCAATTGAAGCTTGAACTCTCTACTTTAAGATATTCTGGTTCGATTTTAGGTGTTATACATTCCTACCACTGTAACACCTTAAATGTGAGGGCATGTTTATTATATTGGAAATTACAAAGTTTGACGGAATGCCTGGACTTGCTATATTTTTTTCGGAGATACTGTTTACAGAAACATAAAGTAAGAACCTTCCTCTTCAATTTCTAAAACAGAATAGTCGTTGCCATTTTTTTTTTTCGCAAAGATACAGCGGTTTAAAATAACCCTTGCATTCTTGGCATATACCGTCGGCATTGGTATTACCCGATGTGCACCACGCGGAGGTTACCGATCGGATTTTTCGCATCATATAGCCGTGAAAAGAGCCATTTTTTTAACGTGAAGCTTCTTTGCTGCGGAGGCTACAATTTTTGAGCGTTACGAAAATTCCGATCGCATGAGGGGAATAATTAGGTAAGTGGTGAGGGAACAGGTAGACGAGTAGAGTGCATCAGCAGCGACGCCACTGCAACGCATGCACTAGCGGTCAAATGGGAAGACGGCAGGGAGGATCGGTACTTTATAAGTATCATTCCGTAACCTTACTATTCTCAATTATTATCTCTTGTTCAACAATACTAACAATTTATCTCTATCTATACCTAATAAGCAAGAAGTTTCACTTCTGTCGCGCGTGGACCCATTATGTCCCATACGTGTTCTATGGGGTTCAAATCTGGACTTACTGCAGAATGTGAAAGCAGTCTAACTGTGTTTTCTGCCATAAATTCGCGAGTAATGCCTGCAGTATGCGGCCGTTCGTTATCCTGTATAAGGATGAAATTTCTTCCTATGTGGCGACTCATTGGCAGCAAATAAGGTCATTAAATTTCTTCCACATATCGTACCGTTGGCATTCCTGGTGCTGGTAGAAGAACGAGATTGGTACGATGATTCAAGGTGATTCCTGCACATACCATTATGGAGCTGCGGTTGAATCCTCTTACAGGAGGATCAGTATTTAAGGGGTTACGCCTAGTTCAGGAGTCGGCAACCTTTCTGGAGTTAAGAGCCATTTTTTCCCCGATGTGACACATCATTTTTTTAAAGAGCCAAACATACCTACATACATCGGTAATATGTATTAGAACAAATAATATAACCGTTATTTGCTGTAAACATGTATTTATCGTGAAATCAAAACATTTTATACGCAGGATTATTATATTTGTTTGGCAATTGCAATATTGCAGTAAATTTTTCAATATTACTATTAAACTGCTCAAGAGCCACAAGTATGATTCTACTGAGCTGCATGCGGCTCGCGAGCCGCAGGTTGCCGACATTTTGCATTTTCTTAAAATACATCTCAAAAATATTCTCTCAAAATTTCATAAGAATCGGAGTACCTACTCGTTCTAAAGTTATTACAGCCGGATATATTCGTTGCATATCAATTCGCCGGTTGATAGCCGGACTCCGTTAAAGATTACGTATTTTGTTTATATCTATTACCACAGATACATTTATCTGTTTACTGGAATAAAAATTTATGGCCCTGGAATAGATGACTCTATGTAAGTTGAAAGAAAATAATTTAACTATGAAAAACGTGAACTTGAAACTTTACACGCGATTATCTGAAAACAGTGTTTTTTTAAAAAGGCCGTTGCGATCAAAATTTTGCATAATTATTTTTTATCATAACGAACAGTACCTGACCGAAGGATTTTTAATTATGTTCAATTGTTTTCTTTTTTGCGATAGAACCAAAATTTGATCACCTCAAATACCGGATTTTGCAGTAAAATTATTGTTATTTTCGTAAAAATGAAAGTTTCGCAAAACCCTTCGTTCAGGCCTTTAACAATACAACGTACTAACCTAATCTTCTTTGGTTTTGGTTTTAAATAAGCGGTTTGGAAGATATCATGGTCGCCGCAAGTGATCTTGAAAATAAAAGCGTTCTACGATAAGAGCTGTATTTCCCTCATTATTCAATATTTTTCGATAAAAAAAAATCTTACAGCTACTTTGAAATATATACTTTTCGATAGTATATTTCATTTCATAATAAGTATTTATTAGAACGTAAAAAAAAATCTTGAAAATTACGTCATTTTCTCGATCCTAACTAGGCATAACCCCTTAATGCCAATGCCGGCGGTATATGCCAAAAATGCAAGGATTACATTAAAGTGCTGTATCTATGTGAAAAAAAATGGCAGCGATTTTTCTTTTGTTTAGAAATTGAAGGTGTTACACATTTAAGGTGTTACAGTGTTAGGGATGCATCACACCTAAAATCGAACTACAGTATCTTAAAGTAGAAATTTCAAGCTTTAATTTAAAAGAAAGAACGTAATTTTACGATAATTTTTCGCGGACTTACCGTCAGTCGAAGTTGGCCGATTGTTGCCTAAGATTTTTCTATGCCATATTTCTTTTGAGCAGTGTATAAGAAACTGTGTGCTTTTATTTCCAACTATTTTATATGATATACATATTTACAAATTTAATTCCTCTAGACAAATGGTTTTCAGCCTTTTTTGTGTTACGACCCCATTTTACGATATTCAAATAACCTGCGACCCTCTTCTCCCTTAAGATAAATTTGTAACACATTAAAAATAAGTATTTCAGAATACATATAATTTTAACTCCATAACTTCTAATATATTTTCTTCTTCTCATTTATGAAAACTAAACATTATATTATTAGCTTTACAGAGCACGCGTTGAGCCTGATAAATCCTTATGCTTTTATGTTTTATATTGCAAAATATATATATTCTTTTAAGTATCTCTTTCATACATAGCTAAGCCTTCTTCTTAATTCCAAATTTTGCAAGAGGTACATATCCCAATATCTATTGCAATTATAAGTTGATCATTCTAGCTGAAGAATGAAAGATAATAAGCTCATAGAATTTGCAGCGTGCACTGTACGGTTAATAGAATATGAAAATAGAGCCATATTAAAATGAATAAATAGTAGAAATTATTAACACGAAATAATCACACCTGCCATAGATTGGGAACCACTGTTTTAGACCTAACAACAAATTTAGACTAGTTCCCAAGGTCGTGAGTCAAGACCCCCAGTATAATCGAGAAAAGATTTACAAAATAAAACAAGAAAAAAGCTGTATTAATATAGATCTGTGTAAATAAAAATTTCTTCCAAAAGTGGCCGCGGTTTTAAAAAGTTTGAAAACAACTGTTCTAGACCCATTATTTGAAAAATAATTTGTTGGAACTTAGTTTGGAACTTGTATTAAAGAATTTTTATGGTTAATTACAATTTTGACCCGTGCTACTCTGACTCAACAATGGAATCGATATATCGGGACATCATAAATGGACGATTTCGCCCCTTTATCAATTTATCTGCTCCGAAAAGGATTACTTACGGTTAATTAATATTTACACTATAGTTCCGAATTATTCACAGAGCTGCTTCGTCTGGAAAATGCCACTGAATGTAAATAGAACTAAAGCCTCCTTTTTGCCAAGAAAACTAAAATAAAGAATGTACAGTACTATTTAAAAAAATAAAATTGACTTATTGATTACCATCGTATTATTATCGTCTCGAAATTCAATAATATTGGTCTCACGTGTTTTCCATTCATACTAAAAACAAACGAATTATGCAAGTAGCCTGTTTCAGCAACATCGATTGTCCAGGTTTTTATAACATGCACTGCATAGGTTTTATTGACGTTAAAATTTTATTTCACAAAATTAGAGATGATTCGATAAAATATTATTTACAGATGTAGCAGATGCAATCTCTACCAAAGCAACCTGGTTCGTGCGTTATACATGCCACTTTATTACAACTGTGCTCAATTGGACGAAATAAATTTGATGAAATATTTTGTACTTGTTATGCCAAACAGTATTTTATCGAAATGGGGAAACTCGCGTTGAAGATAAAGACCCTTTCGGTTATATACCTCTTTATCAGTATCCAACGCCTGGCAATAAACTTTTTTATGATCGTTAAAACCCGTCATTAATAAGGCAATAAACAGTTAGCGTGTACGGCACATTACATTATGTTTAAAAATTCAAATAAAGGCGATTATGTATACTTACTATGTCATAAAACTTTTTTAGTCGACTTCGAAAAGGAGAAGGTTACTCAATTCGATCAGTATATAATATATTTTTTTTCTTTTCTTTTCATTTTATGTATGTTCGCCGATTACGTCGAGATGGATGGACCAATCGAAACGAAACATTTACATCTTGCAGAGTATGTCTCCCAGTTGGTCCCGTAAAAAAAAACATTTTGCATTTTATCATTATTTACCCTATTTTTTTATTATTGCAAAAAAAGCAGTTTTGTTCATGCTATGTATGTTCGCCGATTACGCCGAGATGAATGAACCAATCGTATCGAAACTTTTTGGATCTTGTAGAGTGTGACTCTCAGTTGGTCCAGTAGAAAAAACATTTTCCATTTTTTCATTCTTTACCACTTTAATTGCACAAAGCGAGCTGTTTCACGTATGTTCGGCCTAATATCGATGACACCTACATTTCGCTGGAGGATATGTTTCCGCGATGATTCCATTTGCAACAAATGTTTGTCAGTTTTTGAACCAACTTTGAAAAGAAGGTGCAGATTATGCAATTCGATCAGTACATGTATGTATTATATGTATATTCTTTCTTTTTATGTATGTTCATTGATTACTCCGAGGTGGATAGCCTAATCGAAACGGTGCCTTTGCATCTTGTAGGAGACTATTCCGTGGTGATCCCATTTGTAAAAATTTATGCATTTTTTATCATTGATAACCATAGTTATTGCAAAAATCTTATTCTTTGATGTTACGCGGCAAGAAATTTATCGATCGTGATGAAAGTTTCCGTGATGATGTCATCTGCAAAAATTTATAGATATTTTTATTGTTCATAACTATTGTTATTGCAAAAAACCAATTCCTCGATGTTACTCTGCAAGGAATGTGCCGATCGGGATGATACCTTTCGCATCTAGTAGGAGATATTCTCACGATGATTGCATTTGCAAAAAAATTTATGGATCTTTTTAATGATAGTAACTACTGTTATTACAAAAATCCTATTCGTCGGTCTTACTCTGCAAGGAATACACCGATCGTCACTAAAAAGTGTAAAATAAAATAATCTTTGAAACCAAAATACAACCGACTTCAAAATGCACTAAAAAGTATGAAATAATTTTTATTTAATTTGTATGAATTCTCTTCAGCTCGTTATAAAATTGATTAAAATATTACATAACATATTAAATACAATGCAATCTTTTCGAAGGCGGCGCAAAATTTAAAAATGTTCTACATTGAAAATTGCCAAAATTCCTTAACTTTTTACATACTTCCACATGTTGATGTGTTTTCTCTTTTCGCTCATTTGATACCAATTCTCCATTGCCCGAATCAAATCATAATCAGCAACAACTTTCATTTTGTAGGGAATCGTGAAAAAAGCGGACTCTCCTCGCCGGGAATCGAACCCGGAAACCGCGGAGTTATAGCAGGCTATGCTACACCATACGCTAAACACCGTCCGCCGTTGTTATGGCATGGCTTCACTCCGGGGTGCGCTTGGCCCGGTCCCTATATTCCTATGTCCGTGCTGTGGAACAAGAAACATGTTTGGATATTGAAAGATGTATTTGCGAAATATCTTGGCGATACTTCGGGCGGCATCTTTGATGTCGGCCGGTTGCCTGTCCCTTTAAGTTGGTTGTACAGGCAAGCGGGAAATTCAAATCAACTCTGGGTTCACTATCTTTATTTCATTTCAATCTCTAATGATTAGACATCTATTTGTATTCTAAATTTTCTGTGTATTACTAACATTGGCTCTCGACACGTCTACATTAATTTAACGAGATTGAAAAGTTGAAAAAGAGAAAATATAATAAAATGACGGTATAATGCTGCCAGATGGGCCGGGCTGGACGCGCATGCGTGGATCACTGAAGTTTAGTAAAAGTGCGATGAGCCACGCATGCGCGAAGGGCCACGCATGCGCTTCATCTCTCTCCGCTACGCTACATTTACAATTTACTGCGCTTTCAACATTCAATTACAAATTTCCTCGCTGTAGTGCGCTGGCGCTGTTCAGAGTGAAGTATCGGAAGTTGTCGGCACGTAACAACTGCTAAGTAAGCGCCATCTACCGACCACCGTGTCGATCGATTGACGGATCGATCGACGGTCGACGATCTACGTCGCGATAGACTCTTGGTTCTTTTTCGTTCGAAACGGTGCGCGTCCCGGCAGCGGCCATTACCGTTTTGCTCTTCAAGCGTATAAGTGCCTTTCGAGTGCATGCGATACAAGGACGATCATAGACCTTCTGAAACTTTATTATTACGAGTGCTAGCGACAAAGGACAGCTCCAGTTCACCTGTGAAGCGGATAGTGAGTAGTTTGATGAAACGAGCGTCTCCTACGCCATGTTCAGCAAGAGGACCTTGACACGTGCCAACACCACATGTTTGCGAAAAGATCCAACGGTCCGAATCAAAGAAGATTAACGGCGCTCAAAGCTCTACAGCGTTACCTCAGACTAGCTCGCGTAGTAATTACACTCGCGTACACAGGTATTATCATATAATTTATACGCCATACAGGCATTTTAATCTGTGTACTCTCGACAATTTTAATCATACGACAAAATAAACGACGCTTGTATTGTTTGTTACACCGTGGCAATTTTTGTGCGCAGTCCGCGAAACAAAAACACCTGTTTCGCGAACAAAGGACGTTTCTCTAGCACTGAATATTGAATGGTTGGAAGATGTGGAAGAAGAACTTGCTGACAATGATCAGAAACAAAATCAACAAACAGAAAAATGTTTACCCACTGAGGCACCAACTAGTTTCGGATATAAAAGAGATACTGTGAAGTATTGGAAGAGCGGTAAGATGAAACGTTTGGAATTAGAAACTGTCCAATCCAGATTCAAAATGGTTAAGTCTCTTCGGCAGTTGCGCAGATGGGCTGCTCAAGTCGAAGCGGGTGGTACCCGTTTAGACAAACTACGACGTATCACAGATTATACCTACCAAAATTCCGTGGAAGCGATTCAATCCATAGTCATACATGACAGCGATATTCGACGGTGGGCATTACAGGCAAAATTAGTAGAAGATTTACCATCGTTTACAGCTAGCCATACATGGGTGTTAAAATTTAAAGAAGCGTATGGTATTGTATCGCAGAAAGTTACAAACTTTATTACGAAAATCAATGCTGATAGAGAAGCAGAACTTATTTCAAGTACTCATCAGTTTTTGGAACGTGGTAAAGTGTATACCGAAAGTAACGGATTTGATCATTTATATAATTCAGATCAAAGTGGATTTAATCTTGAATTACATTCTGGACGAACTTTAGCATTCAAAGGTACGAGAAAAGTAGAACCAGTGATACAATCAATTCCATCAATTATCCATAGCTATACCATTCAGCCCACTATTTCTGCAAACGGAAAGTTACTGTCTCCTCTTTTCGTTGTACTGAAAGAAGCATCTGGAGTGTTTGGACCTGGTGTACAGCAGACCGTGTTGAAGGCAACGAATATTTCTGTTACAGCGTCGACATCCGGAAAACTTACAAAAGAACATTTTTTAAGACTTGGTTAACGGAAGTTTATTTTCCGAACATAAACAACAAGACAGCCCTATTATTAGATTCTTGGAGTGGGCATTGTCGTCGCGGTGTTGAAGAAGCTACTCCGGCAAATAAAGAACTAACGTTATTTACTATTCCACCGGGAACTACAAAATATTTACAACCGTTAGACGTGTACGGATTTCGCTTATGGAAAAATTTTGTTCGTCGCTTTTCGGACATAGTTGTTTTACTGCACCATGACATTAACCCCTTGGCCTACACAGTATCTGCCGATTGCGCAAGCCATAGTAAACAGAACTGGCGCAAAATATATACTTTTCATGACATGTAATATTTCGGCGCAACAAAAGGAATTGTGAAATAATAAACAACGTTTGGGGACAACTAGTAATTTTAAAACGTCTGGGGCACAAATTCCTTACCACGAGTCAGACTCGTGGTTTTCGCTTATGGCACAAATTCTTTACCACGAGTCAGACTCGTAGTTATAGGCCAAAAGGTTAATTTCCACACACGATACAATATTTTAAAACTATAATCACTTGTTCATAATCAGTTTTCTTCACCAAGATTTGAAAATTTTATTAAGTATTCGTGGATATATATCATCAAAACCACGATGTCATACAATATGTGGTGATGTAGCTATTATTACTTGTGCTTGGTGTCGAAAGCCGTTCTGTTTGAAATATTTTTTTGAAGAATACCATTATTGTCACGATGATGTTGCTCAACACATTCAAATCGTTCTTTACGTACTAAAATTGTCAGTTTAAATTATCTCCTGTCAAATACTTATTTTAATAAGATTAACAACGATGTATAACGCAAATATAATTGTTTACCATTTATGCTTATAAATAACGTTGACTGATAGTGTAATATCATCCGATTTATATCAGCGGGCACGCATGCGAGATATAAATAATAAAAATCTGAAGAACTGTAGGAGGCAATTTCGTAAACATATAACATCAATAAATTTGAAATAAAATGCTCTTCACTTTTCGTCATTACACAAATTTAAACAAATTGTAAAATAAGGTTATAAAAAATTATTTTGTTATGAACAAATTGCATTTTGCCCAATTTATTAACATCCTGTTATGATATGCGAAAAACCATAAAACTTTCCTTTCACCCCTTAAAGTTGCGTCTCAGCCGATAAAAAAGAATACGTGTCTCTTATTTTTGCCTGCTTAACAAACCTGCGAAGTTCCATCAAAATCGGAGGGGAAGACTTCCGTGCCTTTCCTTGTTAGACCCACGCTAAATAACACTGTCCAACAAATTTTAACTTTTTTCCGACGTTTCGATTTCTGTTAAGCGATTGTTGCAGTGTTTCTTGTGCTGATTACCAATCTGCAATCCGTTTTTCTCCAGCACGTACAGTTTTTGAGAGATTTGATTTTGAAAGAACAACACATTTTTCAAATACAAACCAATTTTGTGAAGTAACTATAAAAGATATAAAGATTCTGTTTGTATAAGAAGATTCTATAGACTTTGCTGAATACAACGGCATCTGCTCTTTATGCATTCGGAATATTTAAATATGTTTAAACAATCATTGAACGCGCTAACATAGACGGGACACCGAACGACCACGCTGACTGAAGAGATTTCATACGAATTAAATTAAAATTATTTCATATTTTTTAGTACATTTCGAAGTCGGTTGCATTTTTTTTTCAAAAATTATTTTATTTTTATATTTTTTATATATCTGAGATTGCATTGTAATTGTTCTAAATGAATTATTTTTGAGTTACGACTACAAAAGGTAAGTGTTTATACTTATAACTATTATTAAGGTATACAAATGATTTCATGATTTATGTAAAATTCTGAGCTCTTTTATATTTGACGAGTGTTCTTAAATTTTTTTAACGATATTATCACTGTTAAGTTATTCGTTACGTCATATACAACTTTCGTCATATATCATTTTACCACGAATTTTCATTTGTAAAAACAGCAGTATTTCACGGATGTTTCATTAACACTTTACGCAGGAAACCGTTCGCGAATTTTCATTTAAAACTTTTGCCAGTATACTTTTCGTTCCCGAGTAACAATGGAAACGAATTAAATGACAATGCATATTAATTAACCCCTCCCCTCGGAAGGGGAGAGAACCATCCATATAAACGATTCGCAGTGAAGTCAGCTATGGCAGGCTGCGAACAAGAGGCAATTAGAGAAAATCAATGTTGCACAACACGTTTACATGTTTCATTTAATAATGGTGTTCGAGTGGTACTCGATTTGTCCTTTGACAGCACAGCTAACCGTCGCGCTGCTTGCATACGTTTGGGTTAGTTCACCGCGCGTTTATACTGCAAACAGGTTACACACACAGAAAATAAATAATAACGTGAATCTGCGATCGAATTACCGTTTCTCTATTACCTTTACTTTATTTTTTTATTTTTTTTTTTTGTTTCCAAAACTGGATAATTAAATAAATATCTGCTAGCGCTCACAATAAGTCACGAAGCATATCGATTTACGTTCTTTTTGGTTAGTCATTAAAAGAAGGCTCAAAATGCTCATTTCCTTTATTACACGGTAGAAACGAAGTGTTTTTGATATTTGATTCTGCTCTTGAATTTCGTATCTAAACTGAGTACTAATTGTTTGCTGCGTTGCTTCGTAATCAATGTTTTACAATTAGTAATTTCGATATGTCAAAGAGGTAAAGCAATTGCTTAATCTGCTAAACAAAATAATGAGATAGAATTTCCTTCCTAAGAAATAATAAAGTTTAATTATGTGTACTAATGTCTAATGTGGCATTCAAGTTTCTACTGTTCCTAACGTATCATATTGCACAGCCTTAGTAATTATTATAATTATAATGAAATTATAGTAATTATATTTAAACACACTTGTTCACATTTCTGCTTTTCTCCTGGGATTATTTTATAGAAGTAATGAGGTTAAGAGGTTACATTCATAAATACATCTTTGCCTTGTATACTTTTGTACGTTTTTCCTATTCTACCTTATTTCTATTCTTCTTTATTTCTATTTTACATTTCTAAAATACACAGGCATTAACCTCTAGGTGACAAACCTGACCGTTAAAAAAATTCTACTTTAATATTACTGTTTGGTATTATAAATTTTTGGAGTATTAAATGGTACATTGCATTAAGGTTGCTTACGTCTCCTGTTATTTAATACACTGATTGCGAGTCGTAGAAAATAGACACATAGCCGAACCAACGAGATGTATGGGGTCATTCCACGCTAAATCAATCACTTTTTGCGGTCACCATCGGCGATTTTGTTGTAAATGAAACATGTTGTAGTTCATGTGAAATTAGGGAGCGGGGGGTTAAGTCATCATTTTTCCAATTTAGTATTGTATTTGTTTAGAAATTACAGGCCTTCGAAATTTGCAATTTTTGCCCATTTTGGCTAAAACGAGCTCCACTTATGAATTTTTATCTCAGGAATTATTTGTCCGATGGAGCTAAATTTTTTTTTGTTTTATACAGGAAGGATTGGGCTATTATAACATAATTTTTTCAACCCCGATAATTAACTTTATAATGTTGAAAAATGTAAACAAATTCTTTTTTTGCATTTTTCTCGATGATGGGTCAGAGTAATTTATATTTTGAAAAAAATATCACCGTATTCCTTGAATTTTCCCCTTCGAAATGAGCCCTTCAAAAGGATGGAGAATTGAAAATTGACGTCACAATGAGCTGGAAAAGTCGCGGTGTACCCGTTTCAGGTAGGCAAATCGTGCGCTCGTCCGAGATTTGAAGATGACATTTATTTTTTTAAATGGAATCGTAGTTTTTTCCACGCTAGACACATAGCTTACCTCAAGATGAATCCATTAATCTACATTATGTTGACCTTGAAATGTCTTCACTGCACGTCCAAAAAATGTTTCTTATCTTCTAAATTCAAAAGTACGACCTTGAACATTTATGCAGCACCTGATTCTATCCCTAAATGACAGTTCAACTTGTTCTAAAGCTTCCCTAGTAATTTGCCTGCAAGCATTTATTATCCGAGATAATCCCGTGGAAAGACTATAATGAGATACCCTGTATAAAGTTGGCCCAACTGAACACTCCTTTTGGCTGTAGACGGTTAATTATGTAGAAGATATTACCAATTAAAATTTATTTCTTACATTCTAAAGTCTGAAGTATAAAATACTGCCGCATATAAATGGATAACTTTTGGCAGAACGGAGTAGAAATCCAAACATCGATTGTTCAAATCCCGCAGATAAATAATTTCTTTTTCAATAGGTTCTTCATTTTGTTATATCGAATTATTGATGTTATGCTGGAACTATTGTATTTATTAACACTTTGTTAATTACGTTGTATTTTTTGTAATATTTAAATTACTTTTATTATCGGTAACGTACATTAATATTTTATGTCAATGGATAACTACTTTCGTACGTTACTGACACATAAAATAATTTTTGAAAAAAAAAAAACAATACAACCGACTGCGGAATGCACTAAAAAGAATGAAATAATTTTCATTTATATTTCAGAGACGGCGAAAAATTAAAAATTGTGTAAATGAAAGATGCTGATTATGATTTGATTGGGGTATGGTGGCCTCGGTACTAAATGGACGAAAAGATAAGATACATTAACATGTGAAAATATGTAAAAGGATTAAAGAATTTTGGCAATTTTCATAATCATATTTTTATCATACATTTCTAATAAATATAATACGTGGTCTCATTATTTGCAAAAAAGTAGTTACATTATAAAAAAAAGAATTTATTTTAACATTAACTTATCAGTAGATTGACACATAACACGGTTACGTAAAGGAAAAGTTATTAACATAATTCGTCCATATCAAATTCCACATTATCCAAATATGGAAATATTGGCAAGTTGTTTTCGTATTCTTGATCTTCATCACTTATTAATTCTTGTAGATTTCGATATTAATGGCCGTGATTCGAATGATGAGGAACCTAACGACTGTAAAACTTCGGGTGGAAGTTTAGGTTTTATTAACTGGTGTTTTTTCATCCTACTTGTTAAAGATAAACTTGAAATAAATGGATTTGAAGTGTCTAGGGCCCTCTTGAATATATCCTCAAGATTATTCGTTCTGCTACACTTTCGTGATTAATACTGTCTATCCTGCTTATAGTATTTATTGCGCGCTTCTGACGCATCTTCTCCGAAGTATCCTGGTGGTAAAATACACTGTTCAAATATATATGTAAAAAAAAAAGAAATAACAATAGATACGGTTCACACGATGAAAACATTCACATCTTCCAAGCTCCTCTTGTTGCGTAAAATCGCAACAGATTTAAAAGCTGCAGGAAGCTGCAGCTAAAACTTATACATATAATTCTTTTAGCAATAGTCCAAGCTTTCATATGAAACAAGTCCGATGCCTAACACATTTTTTTAAAACCCTTATCGAAGTTCCAATTATTATAAACTTTGCACCACTTGTACATGGATTTATAAATACTTATAACTCGATTAAATAATGAGAATACGCCTACTGACATATGTAAAACAGTCATTCAAACCTGTAGTTGAATGATCTATAATCTATAACAAGTACTTACAGCATCTAGTTCTACTTTGAATTTCCCAATTTTGTCTTTACAATGTTATCCTCGATCACACAATTATTGAAAAAAAAGGACATTTTGGAATTCGAAGCTTTAAAGTGTTTTCAATTTATGGGGAAAAAAATTTTGTCAAAATATTAACACGTTGAGCCCGGCGCCGGTCCCTGGGGACCAGCAGTGTACTTTCCATGTGGCCGACGTCGGTCCCTGGGGACCGGCACTGAAATTTTCGTTTCGTTGTTTTACTTTGAAAAAGAAATCAAAACTTCTCCTTATCTCGAACGCGATGTCAAAGGCGTGCCTCCGTTAACATTCGCGACCACGAGCTTTGTCATGTGTCGCCAACGTCACACGAGATGAGTTGGTTTAATAAAAATGTTCTTTATTTAATACTTCGAAGATTACACAAACAAATATTGGATCTTATTAACTACGCGCACGGACTTGCGGAGTCTCGACAAAAGTTCTTATTATACTGTACTGTCTTACGCTTTTGGGTCCTCCTTTTATAAGGGGTTTTTGGTAGGGAAAGTAGTAGTAGGGGTAGGTGGGAGAGCAGTGAGAGTTTTCTGAAAAAAGCGCGGGAATCAGTCCCGGATACATAAATATCGAGGTTTCCGGAGAATTGGATACGTGGGGCCTTTTTCCAAGGATATCTGATCGGAATGGCAGGAAAAAGGGTCAGGATACATAAAATATCTGGAAACAGGGAGTGCGTGGTTTGGGACCGTCGTAGAATACCTAGTAGAAGCTCGGTCGGCACATGCACAGGCAGGGCTTGTATGTAGGTAGCCGACAAATCTCACCCAGCAGATAAGCTCTACTCAGTGCGTGAAGTTGCGGATCACCCTGCAACATTGCACCGCTTGATCGCTTTTTGGCCACTTTTTCGTGGTTTCTAGCCCACTGTGCAGCGGCCATAACAGAAAACCAAACAATCGAATGAATTAATTGATCGGCGTCGAAGGATCACGATAGCAACATCTCCCTCCCTACTTCACTTCAGTCCGCTCTGAAATGCCGTGATGGAGATACGTGCGTTTGTTTTGTTCATACAGTGAAAGTAATTTTTTGTGCATCTGTATCGAGTCTCATAAGTATACTTCAATTTTGCATAGTAATATACCTTTCTGTGTATATGATGCTAAATATGTGTTTCACGATATCGTTAAATGGTTTTTTAAATAAACGTTTATTTAAATTTATTTTGGGAGGTTATATCCCAAAGGTAGAACCTCTCAGGGTCCGGGTGACCCTCAGTACTCTCCCTCACGGTAAGCGACCGACGGTTCTTCCAGCTGTTCTCTCCTCCGAGGGAGGAGACTGTCCCCTGTAAAAGGCGTCCAAAAGCTAAGCACCGTACTTTCCTTACTCTAGTGGGCAACTAATGATAATTACTTCGTTCTCTCCCAAAAGAGCACAGTAAAGAATGTCCTACCGCGGGAACGATATTTATATCCGATCGTTGCTATTCAAGCGATGTCAATCAACAAGCCGCGTTACTACGCGAAGTGCTCGCGCGAGTTTCGCGAAAGTTTAATGGCCCGCGAGCTCGCTTGTATTCAAGAGTTTCCTATCGACTTCTTCCGTGGTTTTCTCGCCGCATCTTTTCTAGCCATTCAAAAATTTTCAAGCTAAAAATAAAATAAAATCGAAAATTGGATTTAGTTTCCATTACCTCAGTGGTCTATCGTCTAGGGGTTAAGAAAATTGATTTAAAAGGCTAGAATAAGACTTAGAATTATAAATCAGTACCTTTTTAAGGCGTAGGACTTGAAACTGCAGCCAGTTGTATTTTTCATAACTTCCCCATCATTTCCGTGAAAGATGATAGTAACTCATTCAAGTCATTCTTTGAAGTGTATAAAATCATGCTGTGAAAGAACTTGACGTTCCTAACTCAGACCGAAATTCGCTTTTTTTAACATTCCCCGTTCATGACAATCAATAAATTCATACTTTTCCACATTTCAAGATCACTATCCCTTTTTGAAATGAAAATTATATATTCTTATCAGCATAATTATTTTCAAGGCCAAACCAATAAACTATGATAATGCGATTTTTGTGTAACCTGACTTGCAAAAGTCCGAAAGTAGATGCAAACAATTAAATAGCTACAATAAGAAGATTGGTAAATATTTATTTAAGCAATAAAGAGGAAACCGTGATAAAGCGATGAAAATTCTGGAGTTCAGAATCCACGCAAACACCAACGGATGTACAGTGTCGAACATAAGTATTGGCACACCATAAGAGACAGAATATAAATGCACAAAACTACTAAATAAACTGATTTAAGCAACAAACTTTTACACTTATTTGTACGTTGTCTATCGTAGTTTATTGTGTAATTGCAAGAAATAAAATAAATAAAGCGATCTACGAAATAATGACGTAAATATATATCTTGAGCACTTTATACCGACACAAAAGTATTGGCACACTCATCATTTTTTAAATTTACATGTAGATCAATTGTCTATAGATCTTCTTACATCAATTCCTACAGATTTTTGTGCGCTGAATTCAAATCTGCATGCGGTTTTTTTGTAGTGCTCACCCTTTTTGAGAAAATCATATTTGAACAAAAAGTTTAAGTTTTTAACTTCGGAGATGTTTTGTACATTTACAATAGCAGTTATTTAATTCGTGTTGGTATAGAACAATTCTACGGACTCTCCCGAATAAAATGGTGTGACTTATTAATACATTGTCACCATTTAACTTTGTTTAAACAACGATCAAAGTGGAAAGGACACCAAAATCGTATCGGTCTCTGCTGACATTTTCCAATTTATTTCGAAAACCAAGAGTCTAAGAGAAAATGTAAGGATAGCACTCGACAGAGGAAACATTTCTGTTAAGAAAAGCATTAGAAAAGGTACAAAATAATGTTTTGTTTTCAATTTACATGCCTATCCATTTTGCATAACACGCGGCAACTTGAACGGTTAAACGACATGGCAGTCGAGACCATTGTCGGCGTTGAGCACTACTGTCGCTACCGCGTAGCAACATGGACAGGCTTGTAAATTGAAAACAAAACATTATTTTGTAACTTTTTTAATGCTTTGCTTAACAGAAATGTTTCCTCTGTCGAGTGCTATCCTTACATTTTCTCTTAGACTCTTGGTTTTCGAAATAAATTGGAAAATGTCAGCAGAGACCGATACGATTTTGGTGTCCTTTCCACTTTGATCGTTGTTTAAACAAAGTTAAATGGTGACAATGTATTAATAAGTCACACCATTTTATTCGGGAGAGTCCGTAGAATTGTTCTATACCAACACGAATTAAATAACTGCTATTGTAAATGTACAAAACATCTCCGAAGTTAAAAACTTAAACTTTTTGTTCAAATATGATTTTCTCAAAAAGGGTGAGCACTACAAAAAAACCGCATGCAGATTTGAATTCAGCGCACAAAAATCTGTAGGAATTGATGTAAGAAGATCTATAGACAATTGATCTACATGTAAATTTAAAAAATGATGAATGTGCCAATACTTTTGTGTCGGTATAAAGTGCTCAAGATATATATTTACGTCATTATTTCGTAGATCGCTTTATTTATTTTATTTCTTGCAATTACACAATAAACTACGATAGACAACGTACAAATAAGTGTAAAAGTTTGTTGCTTAAAGCAGTTTATTTAGTAGTTATATGCATTTATATTCTGTCACTTATGGTGTGCCAATACTTATGTTCGACACTGTATGTAAGTAAAAATAGTTATGTACACCGTCTCAGTTACGATTATGGTCAGTCAATCTGTCCAGTCACGATATCGAGTAAACGATAGATTACACAAATATAAGTTGCAAGTCATGCCATCAGTGCCACAAACGACAAAATGGAAATATTGACGTGATGACTTTATCTTGAATGAGACTGTTAATTTAGTACAGCAGCATGACGATGCTAAAAGATCTATTTATATTATACTAGAGCGTACTGGCAACGTAATGTAAGATTCACTAACTCCATTCTACCACCGTTCACATCTAAATTAAGTAATGTTGTCAGTGTCATTAATAATAATATTGTAAACACTAGTAAGTAAAACGTGATTATTATTAACATTATTAATATAATCACTTTTAATTTTATACGGCCACTTATTTGAATGTATAATAAATAGTTAATCATTAAAATAGAAATTGAACTTATCAGCGATTAATAACCTGGAGGTTGTGATATCGATATGATATTGACCGTGATTGATTTTTTTTTTCTTGTTATACTCGTCAAATTACAGTGGAGTGTGGTAGTGAAATTTACGTTACGTTGCCGATACGCTCTAATAAATATACAGTCAGTCAAAAAAGTCTCCGTACACCTTTTAAAACACAATTCTCTTTTTTGAAATTGGACCAAATGACTTGAATTTTTTTTAGAAGCTAGAAGAATTAGGTTTACTAGATAACAAAAAAAAAAAATGTTGAAAAAGTCCCAATCAGTTGAAATTATACAAGTTGAAAGGATACAGTGAGGATCACATTTCTCAACTTTTTTATCCGAGCCAATAATGAAAATTTAAAGCATACTTTTCGTAGATTTCAGTAACTTGTATGTATACACAAAGTTTCATCGAAATCGGTTAACGCATCTAGAAACTACAAGCAATTAAAATTTACGAGAAACGCAGTTTTTCACCTAAGAACGTGATTAGTCATGGTCTTAGGTGAAAAATTGCATTCTTGTAAATTTTAATTGCTTGTAGTTTCTAGATGCATTAACCGATTTCGATGAAACTGTGTATACATACAACTTACTGAAATCTACGAAACGTATGCTTTAAATTTTCATTATTGGCTCGGATAAAAAAGTTAAGAAATGTAATCCTCACTGTATCCTTTATTATTTCAACCGACTGGGACTTTTTCAACATTTTTTGTTTGTCATCTAGTAAACTAGTTTTTCTAGTTCCTAAAAAAAATATCCAGATATCCAATATCGGCTACAGGAGATGTGTATACAGGGTGTCCCAGCTAACTCTGGCATCTCAAATATCTCGCTTGTTTTTCATGGTAGAAAAAAATGTTAAAAGAAAAAGTTATTGTATCCGATGGGGCACGTATTCTGATTGGTGAAAAATTTTGCTCAAGGTCATTTTTTTCGAGATTACAAGGTCATCGGTGTTTTTTTAAATGGAATCATATATTTTTGTTATCATACGATGATAGCTGAGGGCAAGGCGAGTTCATTGACCTACAACACTACTACTTTTAAATGACCTTGGTTCCATTTAAAAACACACCGATGACCTTGTAATCTCGAAAAAAATGACCTTGAGCATAATTTTTCACCAATCAGAATATGTGCCCCATTGGATACAATAACTTTTTCTTCTAACATTTTTTTCTACCATGAAAAACAAGCGAGATATTTGAGATGCCAGAGTTAGCTGGGACACCCTGTATAAAAATACAAAAGATATAGATTGAAGAAATTAAAAAACTGTGGGTTATGATATAGTTTTTAAAAGTACATACAAGGGATAAAAAGTATCTTGAATCTTGCTTTCTAGCATTCTTTCATCGTGGTAATTTCTCACATTTAGTTTAACGCAAGGTGGGAGGTCAATGTTTTCATTGATTCCCAAATAAAACAACGAGACTGCACAGCGTGTACAACTAACGAATATATTAAACAAACAATACAAAGCTTGATATACACTGTACAAGGTATGGCGGTTCGGAGAGTTGGATTGGTTTCGGAGCTTGTCCGGTTGATACGACTGTTGATATTCTTCTACTGATTCAAACATTTTTAATGAGTGTACAGAGTAAAGGAAGGAAAGGGAGAAGACCAAGATGGTACCTGGGGATGGGTATGAAATATTTCGTAGAAAGGGCAAACTAAAAGGTCCGTGTACTTTGGGCTTTTCCTGACCTTCAGGTACGCGGGTGACGTAGGTATCGGAACGGTAACGGTTTACTTGATCGTTTTATGAGCTACAGCTGGACGACGAGAGACAGCGGGTCATGACTAAAAGATTAAATCGGCAACGTAGGTTTAATATCTGTTAATAGTACGTCATAAAGTTTGTTAATTTGTCGAAACTCTGGAACCGGAGATTATGACCATTGTAGTGATTATTGCTGCGACCCAACACATCGTTTGATTATTATTGCCTCATCAACGGACAACGATTACCTTATCTCCAACTACACAACAGAGAGAAATGTTACCAGAAGCCAAACAACTTCTCGAAGAAGAAGTGGATTTGGATCCATAAAAGGTAATGAATAAATATCTGTATTAAACAATAATGTAAGTACAAGAATGACAAAGATAAGTATTAATACATAGACACATAGTTTCTGTGAACAATTTCTATAAAATATTTATATAACAATAATATTACAATAATATTACAATCGTACTATGCGCTCACCCCACTGGCTAGGCAGTGCACACGGACGAAAGTAGGGATATGTTTGTGTGAGTTGCGATGGAAGTAGAGTGAGGGACGACGGTAGATCATGGCAGGGGTAAAAGAGTTTGTCTCACGATTTCGGCATCACTGGTTGGACGTTACGGAGTAGAACATCGTCAGAATAACGTGACAGTTTCATAGTTCGATAGTTATCAAAAATATTTTGAATTTTAGTTTGGTGTTGTAACGATGTCTTGGCTAATATTAGACACTGTTGGATTCTTTGCTGCAGTGTTGTTTCTGTTATACTATTATTCCACATCGCGTTTACAGTACTGGCAAAAACGAGGTGTAAAAGGACCAAAACCTATCCTATTTTTTGGCAACTTTAAGGATGTGTTTCTTGGAAAAAAATCAGTCAACGATTGTTTCGTCAATGCCTATTACGAATTTAAGGATGAGCCGATGATAGGAGTGTACAGTGGTCACATACCGATTTTAATCGTGAAGGACCCGGACTTAATGAAGGACGTTCTCATTAAAGATTTTCCAATCTTCGCAGATAGAATGCATGAACCTAACGAAAAGGTAAGTTTAGATTATATTGTTTTCTAAAAAAGAATTGTTTCGAATCACGAACTAAACATTTTTTGTGGATTATATAATTTGTCATTTAAATAGATTTATGAATGTTACATGCAACACTGCACGCTTATTGTGCAGTTTTCTGCCCCGGTTATTATACGGAGACTCATACCCCTCAGTTCTTGGAATTACCGTTGCCGACTTCGCACGGCTCGTGATCGGTAATGATTTATGCTACCGATGCATCTTCGAAATAGGAAAAGGAAAATTTTTTTATTTTGTACCTTACAACTTTGAGAGTATTTCAATTGAATTATTGAGAGTTTCTTCGTGAAAATGATATCAAACATGACCATATTCGGACGATTTAACTATAAGAATATGCCTCACTAGCTTCGCTTTCTCACCATTTTCTCTTCATCTGTTTCATTTGGATTAGTCTCGCTCGCTCGATAAGGCGAGAAAACCGGTATAAAATAAATTGGAATCAATTTCTGAAACGATTACCACCCGAATTATAATCATCATACGGACTCGACCGACCAAACAATAAGTGGGCAGTACTGCAGTGATTTCTAAGCGAATTTTTTGTTATTTTTAATGATATTGTTAACACGTTCACGGACAGTACAAATTTCAATGAGCTGCAAAAATAGACAGGCAAATGAATCAGTTGATCATTACTTTGAAATGTATATTAATTACAAAAACTTAAGTTTGTATAAAATTAAATAACTAAAAATTGGCTTTAAAATTTGAATGGTATAGTATTCATGTCATTTTGTATCACTATGAAAAGTAATAATGTTTATTAAAGTAACTTAGAATACAGATAAAAGAAATGCAAAAACCTTTATACAAAACGCAGCGAGAGAGCATGCAAAACAAAAGACGCATTTTTCGCACGTGCAGAAGCAGAGTTGTCACCACGAACTCTCACTGCTACCAACTTAAACTCAAGAATACAAAATGTACCACACTCCATAGACACAATTCATTTATTTGCACATATTTGGGAAATATTTGGGGTACCGGAAAGTAATGTCGTTTTATCAAAGAAAAGTTTATTTACATTTTTTACATCGTACATACAAATCTAGTCGCCGAGGTAATCAGCATCGTTTTCAACGACTCTCTGCCATCTAGAAATCAACCGCAATGTACCATTTTTGTAAAAATCTTTTGGTTTTTCATTAAAATAGTTTTATATGCCATTTTTAATCTCTTCGTAATTGAAATATTTTTTACCATCTAAGAAATATTGTGGGGATCTAAGTAGATGAGAATCAAAGAAAGAAAGAAATGCTCTGTTTCATGTCTGAACAGTAAAGAATTGCAAACTGCAACGTTTGTTGCTCTAAACTCTAAGGAGATGCGGAACCCATCTGCCGCATCGATTGACCTTCCCAATTATTTTAAGGTATACTTGCACTGTCACACCTAACACTTCTGCAATCTCTACAATTGTTGAACACGGGTTTTCTTCAACTACAGCTCTTATATCACTGTCTTTAAGAAGAGACGGCCTTTCCGAACTTTCATCGCCTTGCAAACTAAAATCCCCGTTCCAAAATTTTGCAAACCATCGTTGACACGTTTCAAGTCTCACACATTCAGTATTTCATATGTGTGTACACACATGGATAGGGTGACATCGATGCAACTCGATGCGATTTCAAATGTTTTCGTCGCCGGGAGGGGATACGAACGAGAAATCGTGCGAAAACAAAATGACAATGCACTGAACGTCGTATCATTATTTTATGCAAATCGTTAACTTTAAACATCGAGGCCACAGGTAAAGAATTATCGCACCAAGTTCGCTTTGGACTTAATCGAATCAGTAATCCTTGCACTTTAAAACGATGCAAAGTTTATTGTATTACAGTTATTTGTTGCTGAGATATAGCGCGTCGATGAAAAAATGGTATTTTTGCAATTTTAAAGCGTAATTCGCACAGGACTTGGTATGTCGAAATGTTGATCAAATTGTAAAAGCGATATATGCATCTTCTAGAGAAAGGACTGATCTTTCTCCTGCTCCATATCTGAATGTGCTACGATGATTCCCTCGCTCTCTAGAAACAGTCAAAGTCAAAATGGCCATTTTTGCTTCGATATTAAATAACTCGGTCAAAAAAAATCGTACAGAAATTAAGAAACACTGCTTTTACACATAAAGATCGTCGCTTTCGATTAGCGTAAATGCAGTTCACCAAAAAAATTTTGTTCGCCTCGTGTAACATTACGAAGTTCAACAAATTTTTCTTTAATTTTCACATTCGTCTTTCTATCGCTATAACTTTGCTAAATAAAAACTCAGCGAAAATCTTCGAGAAGCACATGACAGCGTAGATTCCATGCTTTCGATCGGATTTTTACCGGTATCGATCCGATCATTTTTACCGAAGTTATGGTCGTTTGAATTTCGACTACATTTTCGGGTTCTCAGAGGTGATCCTTTAATTTTTTTGAGGAGTGTATTTGTCAATTTTATAATTAAACAAAAGTATGTATTTTGTTTAAAAGATTGATTTATTTTACTCAGAAACAGTATAATTGTATAATATCGACAAGTTTACATTTATTATACATACAGAGAATCCTTGTTAAAGCATAAATATCTCGCTTAAATTTATCTTTTATTTTTTGTCATACAAAAAACGTTTATAGTATAATTAGAATAGTTTCAAAACAGGTATAGTCTGAAAAACTATTGTTTTGTCAGGTCATGTGTTCTTAGTAATAATTTAGTCGAAGGAACATCACAATTCGTAATTACTTATAAAAGAAAAATGTATTCGTGTTGACAGATATCACTTTCAACATTTATAAATAATAAGTTTATACAGGACACTAAAGCATCAATAGTACAAGCGAGAAAAACACATATGTTTTTCAGATAAAAAAAGATATTAGTGAATTATTATATTATTCACATCATAAACAACGGAGGAGATATCTAAATGGCTTTCTTCAGCTGAGGCACCACGTATATTTAACACGTTGACTGCCACAGTGAAAACGGACGTGTGTAGTCAGACACGTTGAAATCCTAATTATTAAGAATATAATCAACTAATTTTCAAATTTAACCTTTCAAATCGATAGCTAGCATTATTAGCTTAATGATAATGCTATCCGTGGTTTGTTTCGTCATTTCTTTTGTTAAGTATTTGATTGTAAAAAATTTCGGGTGCCGGTCACCGGTGACCCCCGTGGCAGCCAACGTGTTAATATTCATCAAAAGTCAGCAAACAATTGATGATAGCAATATTTTCTGTAATTTTGCTAGTCAAAATAGAATCACGACAAATTCACGGGACTTGTAAATCAAGTGATAGTTACTGTTTTTTTACGCCTTCAATTGTTTTTTTACGCAATCAACTTCATGCATCATGAGCAGAATCTCTTTAACTGTTTGTAACATAAATCAATATTACGTCACTTAAGTCACGATATAAACGTTCTTAAAATAGAATTGGAAACTACGTAATTAGTGTAAATTTTGTAATTTAAAAAAATTAAGAACGGTGGTACAATATCATTCTATTAGTGTTACATTATAAGTAATGGAATTTTGGACTTCTCACATTATCAACTTTCACAATTATATTGTGTATATATATATTTTCTTTTTTTAATGATTGATTAAATGTGGCGTTTCAAAATCTGTTTATCAATTATTATAACAGTTATTGTAAACTATATTGAGTAATAAACGGAACTAGTGACATAAAAATAACAAACGGAATAAATCCAACGTTATGAGTCTTCTGTCGATTCTAAGGTGTGTTTTAGCACTTTATATGAATTTTATAAAGTCTATTTTAGATTAATTAATCAATATTTATTCCTTAAATATAGATTTGAAAAAACGTATTGCAATTAAATCTGCAAGAAAAATAATAGTGTTTAACACAATCACTTTTACAAATGGACAAAAAGCAAATTAATACCAATTTCTTTGACTAAATATTAACTAATAAATGTACAAAATTTTAGTACAGAATGAACAGAATCTTTCACCTAATTGAATGATATTTAGTTATTGTTGAAATGAATACGTTACTTTATATAAGATGTTATCTAACTGTAACAAGCCATATCTTTCATTTGTTTTACGGCAAGTAAATTTTCAACTTGTGGAAATGAAAAGAAAAGCAAATTCAAATTTTGGAAATCAATTGTTTTTTTTTTATACTTATACGTATACACATATATGTATAATATTAAACACTACTGTAAGATAAATTTCAAGTAAATTTTATTATACTATGTTATTAAAAGCAAGTGTGATGTTGCGTTGAGTGAAATATTTTAAGGTATTGTAACTCAATAGTACTTTTAATCGTGATCAATGCAAAAAACATGTTTCCCAATATTTTACCGTGTTTTTACAAAATATCGTAAAATATCACGCTTGTTTATCGGAGCTTGTTCGTTTACAGAAGGTTCTCTATCGTTCTGATCTTCAATTACATCTTCATCTAACGTACCTTGAGTACGAATAGTAGTAGGTCGGATCACAATACCATTGAGAAAAATAAAATACTGTCGACATTTGAATTATTATAATTTACGTGCAGACAAAGATGTTAACTTTTGCACATTACGCGAGTATTGTGCACTATGCACGACATCGTGTTTGCATTCGCTATCCAGACCTACATATTTTAAAGCAGTTGATAATGGTTTGTTTTGACACGTTCTTAATGTTTGCGTGTCGCATCACTATTTGCCTTCTCACTGCCTATAGTATGGCGCTAAAAATATTTTCCCGTTCTTCTCTATGTATTCAATATACATGGTGTTTCTCTCGCGAGTAGACTCCAAAAGAAATGCCGATAATACGCAGCTTGGCCACTGTTCCTTTCTTTGATCTAGAGTGCTTGAAATACACAAAGATTCATCTTTGTTAAGATAGCAACCGTAGGCATAGGACAATTTTGACTCCTTATCGAATAGTAAAATGCTTTCAAATCTATTAGCAACAAAATCACCCTGTATGTGTTAGTTGTATAATGAGTTTGCTAAGTTGACAATAATTCAATAATCATACTCATGCCTTTTTAGTTGTAGCGCAATTTAATGGGAATAATTTTGAACCCGCGGAACACCGTGGCTTTTTTTATTTTATGTCTGACATATCCTTCGCTAATAAGATTATGATTCTTCCTATTCTGTATTTACATTTAAAATAGTCCTCTGACTTATGAGATACCTAAATACCCGAGTAACTCATTAAACATTGGAAACAGTTGGGGTATTCGAGTCAACTATAGTCCAATTTACATCGTATTTGGACTCATTTCAATTGGAAAAATGTTAGCTATTCAGTGGTATAGTTTTTATAAAGGTAAGACCACCGACGAGATACTGTTAATGACTATCAACCTTACGAGAGTTCGTGTGCCAGAAAGATTCACTGTTTTCTACTACCCTTTAGGATATACAGGGGGCCCGTAACTAGTATAGGAGCCAGAAATGGGGGGGGGGGGGGTAGGTGAGAAGATTCTGAACAACAATTTCCTTTGCAAAAATGTCGTATGAGGCTTCGTTTTTTAATTATTAACGAAAAAACACTGACCAATTACAGCGCGCGCTTTTCGCGCGTTCAGGCGCGTGAGCACAGCATCGGGCCCTGGGACGTTCGCATTACTGGGCAAACGCGTTTTTAAAGGAGGAAAAATTTAATTAAAGTTCTACCGAGCAACGAATACAAATAATTATAAATAGTATCTACGCAACTATTATTGCTGAGGATGAGCTAAATCAGATAGCTAAACTGAATTTATTAATTTTGTTTCGCGGAAGATGGGACTGGTCCTATCGCCTAAACGGTTGCCTAAACAAGGGGAATCTTTCTGTCTCACTTTGTCACATTTTATTCCGTGCGTGTTCTTTGTTACGAGGTAGTATGGTTGTTTCACTCTATTGTGCACGGCTTCGTTCGCGTTTCTTGTTATTGACATACGAATGCTAGAGAATATCGCTTTATCTCACTTTGTCTCAATTTGTTTCGTTCACCTTCTTCGTTACGCTAGAGATAATTTATCGGCGACGAAGTAACAGTCATGCTAAACACATTTACCGATGGAGTCCTAGGCACATTTCTTGGCACGCCAAAATACACAGGGGCTGACAGTCTTTAATAGTAACTCGTCGGTGATCTGACGTTTCGTCAAATGACTGAAAATGAAATTTTCTTTGTTGCATGTGTTGGGGAACCAGATTCGAATCAATGTGTTTGTTTAGCACGAATTCGCGATATTACTTCAAATAATAACACCCGAATTGCCGCGCTTCCTTATTCCCGTTAGAGTAATAAGGATATTAAAGTGTATACTTAATTACAAGTATTGCAGTGCAGGAGGTAAAGTGGCGCCAATATCGTATTCGCTGTTTAAAAGGAAGAAAGAATAAAATGTCGGAAGGTGCGCTCGAAATTTCTAGGAAATTAGTAAAGATTGCGCAATAGAAAGCGGATTCTAGCGCTATGAAAACAGAGAAATAATTACAATTCGACTTACACAGTCAGCTGCAAGTTGGCCTGATATGTTGACAATAAAACGCGGTCAGTGAGTCATCGTACTGCTGTCGACCATGGCAAAACTAAAGACCCCACGAAGAACAGCTGATGGGACGGCCAGGTCACTGAACCTTCTTGTCATCCCGAAAACAATTTATTTTACAGTCACTGCTACTTGTCACTTTCACATGCCGAAGCATTCCGTTGCACCCTTCTTCGATTGTTGTTCCTTCCTGGATTATTAACGCTTCTTGGAATGCTGTTGCTTTTTAGATGTTCCTCCTTTCTGAAATGTTACTCCCTCCTGAATGTTGCTCCTTCCTGAATTGTTGTTGCTTCGGGTGCAGTCGATTCGCGAGCCCGCGAAACCAGTTCGCGGACGGCATTTTCTACGGGACGCTCCTCGGTACCAGCGGCCAGCTTGCTCCGCGTTCTTGTCACACTGCGCGAATACGAAAAACATTCATGATGTGCGTTTCGTGACGTACGTCTGTTCGTTTTCAGAAACGCTATACCTACTAAAATAGGATTTAGCTATTTTGTTTTGGAAAATTTAAAGAAATATGGTATTGACTTCTTTCGGATTTCTAAAAGCGCGATCTCAACGTGTTGTAAAATAATAATTTGTTCATAACGTTCAGTGTTGCAAAAATTATGTCTTAATATACTGATATTATTATTTGCAGGCCGAACCATTTTCACTACATCTCTTCAGAATTGAAGCAAGAAGATGGAAACCGTTAAGAAGTCACTTTTCTCCTGTTTTCACTTCGGGGAAGCTGAAAGAAATGTTTCACTTGATACTGGAATGCGGAAACCATTTTGAAAAATATCTGGATAAAATGATCCAAAAGGAAGAATCTATCGACTGTCGTGAGATTTCTGCGAAATACACCACCGATGTGATCGGATCCTGTGCGTTTGGAATAGAAATGAACGCTTTAGCAGCAGAGGACAGCGAATTCCGTAACATGGGCAGAAGAATCTTCCAGACGACTTTTAAATCTGTTCTTAGGGATAGATTGAGAGAATATCCAATCCTATTTAACATCATTGGACCATATATTATTGATCACGACCTCGTTGACTTTTTTATGAGAATCACCAAAGAATCTATCGATTATAGGATAAAGCATAACGTTCGTAGACATGATTTCATCGACGCTTTGGTAGAATTGAAACAAAATCCAGGAAAAGTTAATCTTGGAGGTGAGCAACTTTCATTTGTTTCTCGTTGTTTTTCTTACCTTTTTTTTTTATACAGAGTGTCCCGTAACTAGTTTTGGGGTCGGAAATGGAGGGTAGCTGAGACGATTCTGAACAACAATTTCCTTTACAAAAATGTCGGATGGGGCTTCGTTTTTGAATTATTAACGAAAAACACTGACCAATCAGAGTGCGTGTAGAGCGCGCGCTCAGCCGTGATAGGATAACTTCGAGCCGGGACGTCGAACTAAAACGAATCACGGCAGAACGTGCGCTCTACGCCCGCTCTGATTGGTCCAGTGGTTTTCGTTAATAATTCGAAAACGAAGTCCCATCCGACATTTTTGTAAAGGAAATTGTTGTTGAAAATCGTCTCAGCTACCCCCCATTTCCGGCTCCTACACTAA
This sequence comes from Stelis phaeoptera, assembly GCA_943735885.1. Lineage (NCBI taxonomy): Eukaryota > Metazoa > Arthropoda > Insecta > Hymenoptera > Megachilidae > Stelis > Stelis phaeoptera. Next base: position 1,175,250 of record OX030939.1, on the reverse strand, counting down.
TTACGAGACACTCTGTATAGTATGAAAATACACGATAATGTTTGTCATTTAGACTATGCAGATTATAAAATTATACAAAAATTTAAAAAAGGAATTCAGATTTTTACTTCTTAAGTAAGCATTATGGGCTTTAAATTATACAATTACTATGAGTCTGGCAGAGTTATTACGTACATACAAGTGCCCAATGTCAAATGTGTTTCTTTATCCTTGATAAGTTAATAATACACTATTACATGTCCAATAAATTGGACAGTAATAAATGTATTAAATAGTGTATGTTTTTCAATCGCATATTCTTCTCAAAACTTAATATATTTTTAAATTATATTTTCTATTATGTTTTCTACTCTTTTTTTATTATTTTGTTTACCCTTATAGGATGTAATTTTTGTTACACAATCTCAATGCAGCATCAAAAATTTTATTTCAACTTGTTTAACTCCTTGCCCTACAATTTTTCCAACAGGTGCTTTAGTTAGAGCTGAATATTTGTCGTTTCAATGTTAAAACAAATCAAGGAAACTGAAATATCATTGTATACTTCACACTTGATAAGCATTGACTGCGTAAATTGTAATTAGAATTGAACTTAAGATCACGTCTGCCGAGCTAGCCCCCCCACCTTGCAAAAATAAAAAACCAAATACATGTAAATTATGAGCTATTTATGAGCTTTCATATTCTGCAAATCAAAAATTTTGAGCTCGTCAAACAAAGCAGGAATTTGAAAATTTCAGTGGGGGGCCCTTTCCCTTAAAAATAAACATATCGGATCGCTCTTTGCGGCAGAATTAGGAGCTATTTATGAGCTTTTAAGACAATATAATTCAGATTTTTGAGCTCATCGTTTTAACCCTAAAACCACCTCTTAAATATTTTGATTAGGGGTTGTGAGTCAATAATCAAAATACGTATCCGAAGAGCTCTTAAATCAATAAACAATGTTTATCTGCAAAAGAATTAAATTTTTTCATTTTAAGTGTAGTTCACTCTTCAGTTAAATTACTTAAGGGGTGGTTTTAGGGTTAAAACGATGAGCTCAAAAATCTGAATTATATTGTCTTAAAAGCTCATAAATAGCTCCTAATTCTGCCGCAAAGAGCGATCCGATATGTTTATTTTTAAGGGGTCGACGTCGACTCAGCCCCCCCACTGAAATTTTCAAATTCCTGCTTTGTTTGACGAGCTCAAAATTTTTGATTTGCAGAATATGAAAGCTCATAAATAGCTCATAATTTACATGTATTTGTTTTTTTATTTTTGCAAGGTGGGAGGGGGGGGGCTAGCTCGACAAACGTCTTAAGATCCAATTGTAATCGAAGTCTGAACGGCAAAAGTCACATCTGAACTGTAGACTGTGACACGATATTGTAGATCAAGGGGTTAAATGACATCGTACTGTTCAAAAGAGCAAAAGTGAAGTCAGAAGTTGAGATAGAAAAGTGAGGGGATGAAGAGATTCTATGATGCCCTGCCTGTTATTCTATTAATAGTTTCTGAAAACGTGAGGGCGTTATTGTTCAATGACGATTTTGCCTAGTCACTATAGTGTCGCACAAGAGTCCTATTGGCCGTCCTTTTTCACACACAATAATTGTAAGAATACAAATCACGCGTTTCTGTCATTTGTCGGAACATTCGTGTTTACTAATGAAACCCCTGTATTACACGCACACGGAAAGATTGGACTGATCCGATCGGCTAAAACGGTTGCCGGGACAAGGGGAATCTCGTCCGTGTGTAAGAAATAACAAAAAAACAGAATAAAACGACGTTGGCTAATTTTACATACTTCCGCGTGTTTTATCGAGAGGGAGTGCGAACGATGTTTCGCGGTCCGTGGCTTCGTAAAGAGTGCCCCTTCAGGGCCCGGAAAGAGTCCTCGTCCTCCTCGGAGAAATGCCAGAACCCTTGAGTGGCTTTTCATGATGGGCCGGCATCCCAACGTCGGGCTTCATTGTCCTTGTGTTTCCGGGCTCGCAGCCACGTGCTCCCGGCATGGGGACGGTAAATCGGGGGTATTAGGATTTTCCAACACGTGGCATAACGAACAAAGCGAATAAAACAAGTTAAGACAGTGTGAGATATAGCGATATACTCTAGCGTTCATTTGTCAATAACAAGGAACTCAAACAAAGCAAAGCGCCTCGTGACAAAAAAACGCACACGAAACAAACCATAACAGAATGTGATGCAGCGATACATCCCCTTTCTCCTATAACGTTTCAGTCTGTAGAGTACACAAGTTCCCAAATAGCAGAATAGTGGGGATCAACGTAACTGCCCACCTTTTCCACCTCACCTTCGTCATTTGCTCTGTCGAACAGTAATTGCATGCAATGTTAAGTTACCGATTAAGTATTCCTAGAAAACCACGGTTTCTCTTTAAAACTCAAGTTCATTTGTTTTTGTACAGAGTTGACTGACAGTTTATTGGTTGCACAATCCTTCGTTTTCTTTGCCGCTGGTTTCGAAACATCCTCGGTGACAGTCACTAATGCTTTATACGAGCTTGCATTAAATCAATCAATCCAAGACAATCTTCGAGCAGAAATTAAGAATGTTCTACAGCGCAGCAATGGAGAGATCACTTACGATAACATAAAGGAAATGAAATATTTGGATGCAGTCCTTCAAGGTATTCTTTAACCGACTTCAAAAAGGAGGTCACTCAATTCGATCAGTATTTCTTTTTCTTTTATGTATGGAGGATCAATACTAGAAGCTAAAATAAGTCAAAAATCAAAAATACTAAAATCTCGTTTGAGGTTTATTTTTTAAGTTATTACCAAATTAATTTCCACCTGTAGAATGGCAATCTCGCTGCGCCGCGATCGACGTTTCGACAGCTGACAGGGCCTGACCTACGTCACCCAGTTGATGTATTCTAATGTTGTTGCACCCGCGGGCGAGATAGTCCTTACATCGGAAAGTATTAAAGATGATATTATCGTCATGTATATGACTCGCTATACCGTTATTAACTGTAATTTCCATGTAATGCAAAACATGTATACCATCCTACAGACGGAAATTAATTTGTTAACAACTTAAAAAATAAGCCTCAAACTATGTTTTTATTTATTTCTGCTTCTAGTATCGATCCTCCATACATAAAAAAAAACTGATCAAATTGAATAACCTCCTCCTTTTCGAAGTCGGTTAAAAGTGTCCCTGATGTTCTGAAACACCCTGTATAATGCATGTATTTTTATCGTTCCTTATAGAAACGTTGCGAAAATACCCAGTTGTATTATGGTTATCCAGGAAAGCGACGGCAAATTACACATTTTCCAACACAAAAGTTAGCATTGAAAAGGGTCAACTTGTAATCTTGCCTGTTTACGCTATTCAGCGTGATCCAGATATTTTTCCGGAACCAGAAGTGTTTGATCCTAACAGATTTATAGATGAGAATGCTAAAAGCAACCACCCAATGTTATTTTTACCTTTCGGAGATGGCCCAAGAAATTGTATTGGTAAGATATTGTTTAATTGGAGTTAGAAGATAAGTGTGTGAATTTTAAAATACATTCAACCAATTCTTTTTACTTTAGGAGCAAGATTTGCGAAGATTCAATCAAAGATAGCAATAATCAAAGTTTTATTAAATTTTAAAGTCGACGTATGTGAGAAGACTGTTAAAACGTATAAAGCAGACAAAAAGTCATTATTCCTTTTGCAACCATCACACGAAATAAATCTAAAAATGACAAAGATTTAAACATGGAAATATAACCAAAGGAGCATGTATTAATCAAGGGAATGATAGAGAACTACTTCCCGTACAATTCCCCTTGCTGAGGAGATTGTAGCCAGGACCTAAGTGTATAGAGGATTGCATGTGTAAGAATACATTTACGACAAGAAATATTTGGAAATAAGTTGTGAGAAGTTCGTAAAAACTTTATGTTAACAGCAAGCAAGCAAACAATAAGACAGAATATTTTGTCGTTATATTCTCCATAACTTCATCATTTCTAATCGTTTTTCAGTATTTTGATTCTAACTTTGATTTTGATTTTCAACATTTGTTGAAAATTTGACTCTTTAGAGCTCAAATTAGGAAAGATTCACTGATTGATCATATATGTGAATATTTATATATTTACGAGATAAAAGGAACAAAAGGAGATCCATTTAATCAATTAGCAGCAAACATAAAAAATGTATAATGTATACTAATAAAGAGAAAATACTGATCCCTAGTATTGTTGTAATCTTATTCTACACCGTGTCGATAACGTTGGAGATGACATTAAAATGTTAAAAACTTTTCGCAAAATTTTAGATCCTACTTTTGAGTCGCCAAAAATTCTTTCTTTTTAAAACTAAAGGTAGGTGTTTATTCAAGTTTTTAAAAAATTTTCTTTAAACAAGTGTCAGTCATAGAATAATGTATTTGTATATTTTATCTCATGTTTACAAGTTTTATTAAATATCATAGCATTTTTAAAGTAAGCAAAATAATTTTTTTTGAAATGGTGATTAATTTTCATAACTTCCAATTTGAATATTTATCAACTGTGAGAAAACTTTTAAGGGGGTAGACACGGCACGTGACCTCGCCGATTTGGCAGGTCGGTATTACTGCAGCTTTTTCTTCTACAGAAATGGTAATACCGTATCCACTCGTATCCACTACTTGAACTAAATTTGTTACGTGACTTGCTCTGTAATATCAGCAATATGGCAAAACTCATCTGCGGGAATGCATTCGGGATTTTTCCTTTGTTGTCCTTATATGAGGAAAATTTGGGCCGGGTGAGCATTCATTCGAAAGAGGAAGGTGCAACGGTTGGCGCTGGATTCATTGTTTCAGTCACACAACTCTTTAGCAAACTTACAATACTCGAATTCTGCGGGTGTTTTAGTCGATTTTTGCTCTACTTTGGACACTCATATTATTAGATGTTAACATTATCTCGTTGAACCATAAATCCAGCGCCAAGCATTGCACCTCTTCCTCTTTCGAATGAGTCCTCACCCAGCCTCAAATTTTCTCATATAAGAACAACAATGGAAAAATGCCAAACCCATATTTCGGGTCAAATTGTGTCGGTATACAGCTCACTGCATTACCCGTGTCTACCCCCTTAAGGATATAGGGGAATCAAACTAGTACCTCTGTCGGAGTAAAAATAAAACACTGGAAATTATGATTTGTAACACCGACGAGGTACTGTTAAAGACTGTTGGGTATGTTCGACCTGTTAGCGCGGGCCGGTTTTGGCCCGCGGGCCGTAGTTTGGAGACCCCTGGTCTAAACGGTCGCCGGGGCGAGGGGAACTTTTCTGTCTCGCTTTGTCACATTTTGTTCCATATGCGTTCTTTGTCACGAGGCGATCGCTCGTCGCTTTACCGACGGAGCGACAGAGCCCATCAAAGCCCAGTTAGTGGTACGCCAAAATACACAGGGGCTGGCAGTCTTTAATAGTACCTCGTCGGTGTTTGTAACGAGGCAAATTGTAAGTACCTCGTTGCGGGGACGCTTGGCGCGCCCCGCTCCCTCCGCTCCGGTGAGTCCTCACCACCGGGACGCGGAATTCTTGTGTGTGTGGAATGCGTGAGCGGGTGAGAGTGGGTGTGAACGTTTTTGCCGGCCGACCGCCTCGCGCTCCGCCACGGCGCAGCATCGCCGTTGCCGGTCGCGGGGACCTCCACCCAGAGAAGGGAGATACCGGATGGGCCCAACACCACCGCTGGCCGCCCGGCTGACCGGTCGTGGCTCCTCCACTCCAGCAGGTGCCCTGGGGGCGACCGGCAGCCGGCCTCCGAGGACGCCGGGCCTGGAGGCAGCGAGTTCAGCGCCGCTCCGCCGAAGCCACCCTCCAGCCACGCCAGAGGGCTCCCAGGACCCGGCCAACCGCTTTTGAAGATCGAGCGGCCCATCTTGGTTTCCGAATACCTTGGGGGGAACCCAGACCGGCAGCGAAATAGCGAAATTCGGGAGAAGCGCGCGAGCTACGATAGCGTACGATCGTATTATTGAGAGCGATTTCTTTCGAATTTGATTTAGTTATTTTGAGTTTTGTGGGTGTTGAGTCCCCTGTATTTTCTTTCTTTTGGTAATTGCGTGCGTGTCTGTGTGTTTTCTCGTGGATCGAGCCACCCGCACCGCAGCCATTTGTTTTTTGCGGATACGTTGCCGCACTCCATGTGTGATTTTTGCTAGCGTGTGTGAAAATAAGTGGATCGGTGTGTACGCGGGAATACCGGTGTATTCCGTACCGTCCCGCTTTCCGCGACCCAGGCGACAGGACCGACCCGAGGAAACGAGGACTCTCGAGGCCCATCCCCTTGACCACGCTCCCGACCGACTCGTTGTCCGGTATCGTCCGATTTTCGACCTCCGGCGACTCGAAATCGGATTCGTAACCGTCGACGCCCATACCGCGCGTTTGAACAAAGGGGACTTTCGTTCCGCGAATTCGCGCGCCGAAAGGAGTAATCGGTTTCGTAGAGGCCCCGACGCCTCCGATTTAGAATCGCGAACGGGTCCCCCAGCACTCACGACCGCAGTCTCGACTAATCTTTCTTTTCTTGCTGTATTTGAGACTCTAGCACCACCGATGCTTTGTATTCCGCCTCTAGTTTTAGTTTCTACAGTAGTCTTTTTGTATTAGGAATTTCCGCGTCGCTGTTCCTCTTGTCACACTTGGCAACCGTGTACCTTTTCCTTTTCAATAAAGTGTACGCAGAATTCCTGTTTGTTTTGTTGGCACGGTCACTTCGGCCTGTATTAAAAGTTGTCGTTAAAGAAACGCTCGTGGGTCACTTTCATTTGACCTCTCCTGAATTTCGCTCCCTCACTGAGCAGACGGAAGGACGAGGTTCTCGAACCAGTGCGAAAGCACTGGCGCCCAGAATAAGAAATTGTTCGTGGATTTGTGCATGGGGGTGCGCGGAGAGCAGCTTTTCCTGGTTGCACTCCAGCGCAGGGTGCCCTCTGGCTTCCCCCATACCCCGTACGTCGCAAGGTGCAGGTAGCTTTTTCCCATGACGTAATTTATGGGTGGTGGTTGAGCTCGACAACAGCGTACACAGTTTTTGGCGTTTCCATCGTAAGCAATGTGCGATAATTCGTACCATTTTTTCCTGCGACGAGTACCTGTCCAGAATAGTTATATCGACGGATATGGTCGCTAAAAAGTAGTTGTTCTCTGCTCGGGAATCACATTGGCCGGTGTCATTTCCCAGATTGGCCAATACGATTTCTCACATTTGAGCCATTCTGGTCCATGGTACCAGATAGATGGGCATAGGAATTCCTCTGATGATTGGCTTCTAGAGCGGAGATCTGCGGGGTTATCCGTGGTCGGAACGTGTCGCCAGTCTGATACGCTTGTTCTTGTTTGAATTTCCGACACACGGTTCACGACAAAGGTTTTTAACATGTGCGGAGATGTCATCAGCCAGTATACATAGGACGATTGCAGAGTCGGTCCATAAAATAGTGCGAAACGATAACTGCAGCGTCTTTTGAACCACTGAGGCCAATGATGTGAGGAGTAATGCTCCGCAAAGTTCTAATGGAGGTATTGTCTGTCTTTTTAATGGTGCTACCTTTGATTTTGCCAATAGAAGTTTGACTTGAATGTAACCGTGTGCATCGACAGATCGAAGGTAGATGCAAGCTTCGTAAGCGCGCTCAGTGGCGTCGCAAAATCCATGCAGTTCGGTTGGAGTAGCATTGTTGACAATTGTATTTCTCTCGAAGACAACATTATTCAGCAGGGGTAACTGTATATAATACTGCATCCACTCGGTGGGATATGCATGGGCAGAGATTCGTCCCAGTTGACCTTCGTAGTCCAGATTTTCTGTAGCAGAATCTTTGCAACAACGATGTCTGGTCCTAGAAGACCTAGTGAATCGTATATTTCCGCAATCTCTGAACTGATGGACCGTTTTCTGACGAGTGACGCAGAATTAAGGACCTTGACAGCATAGGTTATCGAATCATTTCCGGAATCCTGTACGACTCCGAGCGTCTTGACTGTCGACGACTCTCCGAGGTGAAGTTTTCTGTTGATATCCTGATCTGGCAAACCTTATAAAAGGGAATTATGATTGGAGGCCAACTGGCGTATATTTTGTCCTGCCAGCTTCGGTAATAATTGTGCGAGATTGTCTCGCAGCATCAGTGCTTCCTCTATTGTGGTTGCTCTGGTGAGCATATCGCCGACTTAAAAATCTCGTGCCAAGATTTCGTAAGCCTTGGGAAATCGACTTCTCTCATCGTGAGCGACTTGCGTGGGGCACCGAATTGCTAAATAGGGTGCTGCTAAAAGTCCGAATGTCACTGTGTTTAATTGGTATGTTTTCATCTGTCCGGTGGCGTCGCGCCAAATAATTTGTTGATACTTCCGGTCTTCCGGACGGGCGAGGAACTGCCGATACATTTTTTCGATGTCCCTCGTTAGGACATACCGATGACACCGAAATCTGAGTAATATGTAAAGAAGGTTATCTTGAATTTTTGGACCGACATGCAACATATCGTTGAGCGAGACTCCTGTGGTTGTTGCTGTGGAACCATCAAATACCATTCTCAGTTTGGTGGTCTCGCTACTGGCTTTCGTGACCCCGTGATGAGGTAAATAATACCCTTCGTTTACCTCTCTAACGTTTGGCACCTCAGATATGTGTCCTAATTCAAGGTACTCCTGCAACACGCCGTGGTATCCTTGATGCGACCGTTGATCGCGTTGCAATTTCCGTTCCAGCGAGATGAGTCTGTTGATCTTGACTCTCCCAAACGTGATAATTTGTCTTTAAACGGAAGTGCCACTACGTACCGACCTTCAGAATTTCGTGTTACATACAGAAATGTTCTTCACATGCCTTTTCCGTTTCTGAACGGTGTTAAACTTGTCGCCCTTCTTCTATTTCTCAACAACGGGCGAGATCAAACTGTAACGTAGAGGTAGCGTGACACAACACGTTTTGTATGAATTGGGAGGCCGGCACACTCCCCCCGATGACCCATCCCAGTCTTGTCTTTTGTAAGTACAAGTCTGGACCGTCGGGTGGTGATAAATTGATTTGTCCAACGCTTAATAAAGACAGCGCTGCTCCGGCGTCCAATAGCGCGTCGACTGGTGCTGGGCAGTGAAAGTATGGATCTGCTAATTTGAAATTCTTCGGAATGTTGATCGTTGATCGATCGATGGGCTGATCCGGAATGAGCGACGAGATTCTTGGGATGATCAGAAAGGTTAGCATGCGTTGATAATTGCTGGTTTTCGATTGGATGTTTGCGGTGACCGTGTGTTTTGATATGATGGATATGGAGTACAGAGCTCCGATGGGGATGGAGCATTTTTTCTATGAGATGCTGAGTTTGCTGGCGAGAGTCTCCGTCATGAAATTCGTTGATGCACCAGTATCCATCAATGTACGAGATTCGATCGGTTGTTGATTTTTATCGAATAAATAGACTAGTGCAGTCACGAGAAGCTCGTTCGTTATTAAGTCGACGATAAATGCGTTTTGTCTCTTTGCTTTCGTTGGAGTTTGAAACTGTCCTAGTCATGCTGAAGTTGATAATTGTGCATCTACTGAAGTTAAGGATTTCTTCGGGAAAGTCGATGTCGAGGATTTCGCGATCGCGTGATTACTCGTTTGCTCTTCTTGGTGCAGCAAAGTATGATGCCATTGATTGCAGATACTACAGAAACCCTACAGACAAGATGCCTGGTTGTGACCCAAGCTACATTAAAAGAATACCAAAATAAATTAGATACATAGAACGTCCACAAAAATAAAAGGCACTCAAGCTAAATTAACGCTTAAAGAGAATGCCCGTGTAATTTTTCTCAAAGCACGTAGACTCCCTTTTAAACTTATTTCACTAGTTGATCAAGAAATTAGAAAACGAAGGTGTTTTAGAGAGAGTCAACACCTCAGCATAGGCAACGCCGATTGTTCCAATTCTAAAAAAAGGAAATAAAATCCGTCTGTGCGGGGACTTTAGCGTTACATTAAATAAATGTTTGCAAATTGACGAGTACCCAACTCCGACGGTAGACGTACTACATATTTAGTACACTTGCAGGCGGGGAAAAATTTTCAAAAATTGATTTGAAAGAAACATACCTCCAAATGGAGATTCACCCGGATGATAAAGAGTACCTAACGTTAAATACACACCGGGGATTGTTCAGACGTACGCGTCTATTGTATGGCATCGCGTCAGCACCTGCAATCCGGTAACGAGAGATTGAAAATATTCTAAAGGATATTCCCTGGGTATCAGTGTTTCTAAACGACATAAAAGTTACGGGGACAAACGACAGAGAGCATGTGCAACGACTTAACGAAGTACTTACACTAACAATAAAAACAAAGGGATAAATTATTGCGATTATTACATAAATAAGTATGGCAAACATAAAGATCAAAATTAAAATTAAGTTGAATTTTAACTCTGTTCGCGTTTCGCGCTTTTGCATATACGGCATATACTAGCGCTTTGCGAGGGTGCAATGAATGAAAAACTATGAAATTAATGGTTTATATATTTAATTAGATACACATAAATGCAAGCAATAGATAATTTATAACCTAATCCAATCCCAATCCATCCCCTCCCGATGGAAGAATACTTACCACCTTCTCGTGGTTTCCATTGAACAATGACAATTTCATTGTGTATAACAATAAGTATCATTGACAAAGAGTGAGTTTCCAATAACTGTTACCAATATTATACCTTGTAGCGATCCCATACTCCATTGACAATAACAGGTATAGCTGCCGACCGCTGCTATCACCGCGCGACTCGGCCGCTCGAGCCAGCGTACCCTGACGCACCGTTCCATTCAAACAATTTTCGTATCGCCAATTTTAAAGTGTCCATATTTCTGAAGACTGCTCCGTAAAGGGGACGAACGGGGCTATATTCTCAAATTTTTTCAGATTTTTAAACATTTCCCCACTACTATAAAATTGCATTTGTTTAAAACAATTGCAAAATAAGCGGTTAAACAATTTTTTTTTTTAACTGAAATAATTTTTATTAGATACTCCCATGTCTTCACTATAAGTACCTAAACGCCCGTTTTGGTCAGTTTGTTACTTTAAGAGTTATAATTTATTGAAAAAATGTGAGCACTATATTTTCAACAGCTGTAAATTTTACAATTTTCAAAATTTTGAAAAATCCTTCGAGATACGTTTATATATCACTAAAGACTACAACATATTCAAATTAGAACAAAATCCGACATGGTGCTCCAAAAGGTGTCCGACTTCGCATGGAATGTCCCGTACGGCACTGGGCCCCAGTGTTGTGATATGGGATGGGTTTTCTCGCGCATACGCGGCGATTTTAGTATCAGTACAATACAAGTTTCAATAAAATGGGGTACCTTAATCACCCTGCATAATTTTGCAAAAATTGTTAAGATCCGATTGTAAAAAATGAATGTATAACATGTATATAATTTAAATATAATTTACTTAGTAGCTTACCAAAACTTCGTAGTCCGTCCGTCTCGTGATGAATGATTACGCTTTTTCCCACTAGGAACACTACGCCCTCTAGTTGCGCTTGCGCCACCACCAAATACGTATAGATACGTCTCTGTAAAAGTCGCGCATGCGCGAGAAAACCCGTCCCATATCACAACACTGCTGGGCCCAGGTATTAGGACTGGGGTCGGTGCACCATACGGTTTATACGTTTTGTTTTTCTTTGCGACTGGCTTGGCCAACGTTTGATCTTTTTATTGATACTTGGACGGGTGGCGGTTTACTGACGGGCGTTATTGTAATCGGGCGTGCGTCGTGAAGTGTGTGAAGCACTAGGTGCTGTATTTTGTGTCTGCACGACCCGGCGATCTCTTGGGAGGTTTTCAGACAGCTAACTGTGCGCAGTTGTGGAACGGCACTGTTTGGCAATCGGCTAAGCCTGCCCACCTGGCTAGCCGTGCAGTTGGTGACGCGTAGGTACGATCACCTTGTTTCCGGTCGTCGCGGAGTTTTCTGTGATCAGGAAGGATTAATTGAGAGAACCGCGGCGATCCGCTTCGACGTTCGGTTACGGCTTACTGTAAGGCTGGGGCCACACTATGCGTTTTCGCCACAGCGGCGAAAATGGACGCGATTTAATCAAAGAGCTACTACGTGACACACTGCTGCGATTTCAACGCAGTCAATCTCGCTTGAACAGCCAACACGTCAACATGAGCACGAAGAAATTTTTGACAATTATTTGTGCAATGGAAGCAGAAGGGATGTTACATGATTCGATAGTTCGTAATTATTGGGTTCATCCATTTTTTCCGGAGCGAGAATCTAGGGCTGTAGTTCCGAATGTTCCCGGTCGCGGATCGACATGAAACTTGGAGGGTTGGTTGGGAGCAGTTAGAGAACCCCAAATATAAAGTGGTATCTTCGGCTTCCTATTAGTTTCCGAGATATTAATTAAAAACTTTCGGTACAATACATAGACTTTTGCCTATTCAGACGTAACTAACACAGCTATCTTCGCTGTAGCAAACGTGATCGTCAAGTGTTGAACAGCCGTTGACACCATAGCGATATCGGCTTCCGTTTCTATAGAGTGTCTTATGTAGGCTGAACTACGGTTTAGGGGGCCAAAAATTTTTGGCTAAAAAGTATCAGATCTTGTAGTTTTCGAGCTGAAAAATTCGAAAATGCAAGTTAAAAATGGACATTGGTGTTAGTTGGTTTAGTTTTTAGGGGGGGGGGGGGGGTCTGGGGGGCGCAGCCCTCCAGTCAGCAAAATGAATTTAATATGATACTGTAGCACAGTATATACAGTAGCGCAACTCTCTGTCGGCACCTTTGATGTTCGTGTCACATAAAATGGAGTGCGCATGCGCGAAGTCAGCGAGTTAGCCACTATCCTCATCTGAACTTTTCTCTCATTTCCTCTTTCAGTTTTTAATCTCTCTCTCAGCAAAGAGATGAAGTGGCGCCTCTATCGGAGTAGAGGTGTACTACGAAATAGTTTTTCGCGTTTTTTAGGCACAATAACGAAAACACGTATAATAAGTATGCTTTTCGAAATCAGGAGAAGTATAAGGATCGATGTACAAAGCCCTTTTTCGGAAAACTAAAAAAAAAAAATTTCGGACCTTTAAACGTATTTTTATCAAGTTTTAAAAGCGAAATTACAAAAAGGGCTCTGTATTGCAATGCGGAATGATACAAAGAATATTTTAAAATAAAATTCAAGAAGAAATATTGCTTCTTCGGCGCAAGATATTGCACAAACGTCCTCGATATGAAACCGAGACGATTTGTATTACAAATATCACGCGGGTATACGGACAAACGCTGAGAGAAAGCGATGGAAAGCGAGAACTGAAAGAGGAAGTGAGAGAAACGTTTAGATGGCGTTACAACTTCACTCACTGACTTCGCGCATGCGCACTCCATTTTGTGTGACACAAAATCAGGAGAGTTGCGCTACTGTATATACTGTGACTGTAGGCCGGCAACGCTACAACAGTCGTCGTATCTCCGAGGTTTTAAATAGGACACCTTATAGATAGTCAGGTTAGAACCCCCGTTGAATCAACGGCTGTTCGACACTTGACGATCACGGTTGCTACAGCGAAGACGGTTGTGTTAGTTGCGTCTGTATACTAAAAATTCTATGTATTGTACGAAAGTTTTTAATTAATATCTCGGAAACTAATAGGAAGCCGAAGATACCACTTTATATTTGGGGTCCCCTCCCCCCTCCCCCTGCCCCTCAAAATTTCATCTTGATCGGCGACCGGGGACATTCGGAACTTTATCCGAATCTAGCAATCGATTTCAAAACTTCTTTGCAAACAACCGCAATTTTGAGGACTTTTGAAGTTTTTTTCAATATTGTCGCATGTCCAAAAATTCATTCAATGGATTATTAGAAATTTTGAAATCATATAAATTGAACAGAACGCTGCGGCAAAACCGCGTGATGTGACGGCGGGCACAGATCTAAACGTATTCTGAAACGTCTCCGGCGCACAGTGTTTTCATGGAAAACGGCCGAAAAGTGATAACTTCTAATCAATTTTTAACCAAAGACCCCAAATACTTTTTTAAAGAGACAATAAAGATGCATCTGTGGCGGCTGTTGACGGAAGAAAACAGCATATGGCCTAGAGCCGACGAACGCGATTTACAGCAAACGTCTCTTAGAATGTAATCTCAACGGTTTAGAGAGCGAGCAGCGGATGTTGTAAATCGTCCCGTTCCGAAGGGCCTGTAGACAGGGTCAAGTACCTGTTTGTTGATGGACAACGAACCGACCCCTGGGGCCCGGAGGAAAGCCGGCGACAGGGTCAGTTTTCTCCGTCGCATGCACCCCTACCAGATCGCTCGCCCTCCTGAAAAAACACGCTAAGGGCGTAGTGGAGAGGCAGCGATCGGTATTAAACCGATTGGCTAGACGTGACGGACGTCGTCAAGGTTTGGCCAATTAGGGCAAGTCACTCCGCTCGCGGGAGTGGGAGTACGCTCGGAAAAAGCGAAGCGGTTTTCGTAACGAAAAGAGGACTTCACTAATTTGTCAACCTCCTTACCTAGCCTTTCAAAACGCGACGTTCGATTTGTGTACGGTCTCGTGAGATACATTATCGTCAGCCCGAATAAAACAGTATTCATCCGAACCTTGTGCCGGAAGCAGTTTTATTTCCAAACACGTCATTACTCCTGTATCTCTTCACATCGATTAATGAAAAAAATATATATATAATTTCATTAAAAAAGTTTATTTAACCTCGATCCTTTTACTAAATAAATAATTTTTTGTTAATTACTGCAATTGTAATTTATTACCATATAATTATTGACCAATTTCGAAAAGGAGGTTACTCACGAGAGAAAATATCTCGCAACTGCCCATCACTGCACTGGCATTCGGCAACTGTCGGAATAATTCCGTTAGAACAACCAATGGGGTCAGGATATTTCGTTTGCTTCTTGGCGGGTGATGGAGTGGGGTTCTCGAGCATTTGAATGACTGAATTACTTAACCAACTATAAAGTTGTTTTTTAACATCAATGAATATACTAAATCTGTTCAACAGATAAAGAAAAAGAATTAAAAATTCGAATATTGAAAGCTGAATATAGAAACACGTTAAGGAAGGAGGAGCATCAGTAGAAGATTCAAGCTTTGAAGCAGTGAGCAGCCAAAGCAAAAGCTGAGCTGGCGGAATTGCTATTAGAAAGAGAAAAGGAGTCAAATAAATAGAACAAATAAAACAATTTGCGTATAAATAAATTACTATTTTAATGTCAATTCATACATTCTTCAATCCACTTAATTCTTCATGTTTTTTGAGTTTGGTGTTCAGAACATGACAGTATTCTCTCCTTAAATGTGAAAGATCTCTATTGTAAGAGAAATAAAGGAATTTTAATTTTTGGATTTAAAAGGTTGAACTCGCACGAGTTCAATGTGACTCTGCATATCGAAGTTTTCACATTTAGGGAGAGAATACTGTACACCCTTACCACCCACTTTCGACAGATTGCATTCGGCACATCTTAATCTAACTTATACAATTTACATATTTTTCCATATTTTTTAGATTTGTTCTTGTCAAAACGGGAGACATTTCTTCTTCGCTAGAAGCAGAAACATCAATTTCTAAATAATTTGTATCGTTCTCTGTACCCTTATCTGCATACTTCTTTCTTATTTAATTCTTTACAATCTGTAATAATTATTAATTTGTTTAATATTTATTTTCATGTATGTGCACATGTACAAGTAAACAAATTTGCATACCAGAATTATCCTGTTCTTGTGTTAAGGACTGCTGTTTTACGAACAGTATTAGGCCAAGTTGTAAGATCTTTTTCCTGAAAAGATTCTTGTACTAATTTTGTACAATTGATTGGACAATTTAGTACAACTGATTTTGTACTAATTTATATTTTTTTGACCAAATACTGATATGTTGAGGATGTAGCGTTTTTCTTCTCCATGTATTAGATTTATGAGTTGGATGCTAGGTAGTTTTATAATAATCAATTTTATATATAACACAAATTTCAAATAATATACTTTGTACCAAGATAATAATCAACAAGTAGATCTTCTATAATAATTTTACTGATAGTGATTACCTCCATTTTATCGGGGTCAAAGTCGTGGAGTACTTTTAAAGTAACCGGATCACAGTTTCCATAAGCAAGTTGCAACGCAATATCAGGACTTGTCTCTGTACCAGCATAATGTAATTGTTCCTCAGTCACATCGGACATAGGCGGATTTAACCGGACTTGTTTCCGTTTTAAAGGGCAAAATACTAATTGGTGTTTAAATGTAATAACTGCTAATATAAATGCATCTGTGTATTTTTGTGTTACAACTAAGGACTTCATATTCAAATGAGATCCTAGTTGCGTTAAAGCCTACAAAAGCAAACGTTATTGATTATATGTCTGTAACTTTATATATCTATATACATATACCATACATATAAAAATATTTACTCTATGTATATTACAGTCTTTGTTGATCTTAATGAATTCTCTTGCTTTAGACAATCCAATACCAGGGAGAGACGGTAGATAATCACAGCCTGATAAAATACACATATAACGAAATTCATCTATACTAAAGTGTTCAGGATTTACACCCATTGCAAGGTGTAATTTATCCTGATCAACTAGAACCCCGTTACCATTTACATCCATTTTAAAGAAAACCTGAAACATAAAATTTATACGTGTTATTGAAATTTATTTATATTTTCTATCTAATTTTTTTGTCTCGCAGTTACCTTTTTACAACCGAACAATGTTAAATGACTATCTTCAGTGATAACAACATCCACAATCCCGTTGATATTAAGATATGCTAATTGTGCATCTGCCTCATATGGTGCTACAATACAATCAATATTCATTTTGTGGCATTGTATAATCAATTTCAAAGCCATTTCATGTGTAAATTCTATGGATCTTTTTAATAAATTTTGCCCTTTTTACGTTGTCCCATTTGTATTAGTCTGACAGCTTTGCGGCGGTTATTCTCTCTAGCCCTTAAAAGAAATTTAAAAAAAGTTACATTAAAAAAATTCATCAGTTATATAGTGTAATAATCTATTTACCAAAACATACTAAGAGTATCAAATGGAATTAATTATGTATAACAGTCGTATTTACATAGATTTAAATAACTGAATTTTTAGTTTTTTAATTATAAATAATTAAAAATCAACAGTTTAAAGTATTCTGTTCTTTCAATTTATTCGTTTTGTGTTTTAAATTGTTGAGGAAGGAGAAACCTTTGTTTTATAATACATAATATTCTTACTTATGCATTTAAAAATATTTTTGAAAACATTTACAAATCTTAAAATTATACATACTCTCGTCGTTTAGCTTCAGTTTGTGCTTTAGCTGGCAAATGTCCTCCATCGAATACAAGAATCGGTTTGATTTTATGAGAAAGCAGTATATGTATTTGTTTCATACAATAATGAACATATCTGAAATAAAGTAACGGATACATAAATAATTTGATCTAACGAACAATATTGTTAAACAATAATAACTTTCTCACGCATTTGTCTGTTGCCCCTTGACAATTTATCGGCACAACAAAATGCGCCTTTGTGTAACCAACAATAAGAATCAATAGCAACAGTACCACCACTAAACTCCTTAATATTCGTTCTTTTTGAAGATTCTTCTAAAAATGACAGTAATCCGGTAATACTCATATTTAAATTTGAACAAAAATAATATCATTCATATGTACAACAAACGTTAGAACAATTGAATTGAGCTCTACTACTGTTGCCGTTATTTGCATTATACTGAACATGACTGAATATTACCGCCAAACAGGCTTGCCAGGAAAATCCGTTACGGTAACCAAAGAGGAGACAAAGTACTAAGAGGCGACACTTCGGGCGGCACCTTTGATGTCGGCCGATTGCCTGTCCCTTGCAGTCCCTTGTAATACATACATACGTAGCCTAAGAATGTAATTCGTGAAAAGTGAAAAGAATAAATGCTCTCTACCAATCAGAAACAATCACGAGGAATCACGAATTACTGTGAAAAGTCACCGTGATTATAGGAATGAACAATGAACGTGATCGAATCACGAGTGATGCAAATGATTCAAAAGTAGCAGTTCACGCCATCTCTAAATCTCTAATTGCGACGGATCCTAATTAATATACTGTCATGAAGTTGCCAGTCGAATTCTAGGGATATTTTAAGAATTTGTGTTGGTGATATCAATTGACGATCACTTTTTAGGAGCGTGCGCTGTAGGTTCATTCGTTCGGCGACAATGGCGGCAGACCTTGAGCAGTTCCAACAGCTTTTACTCACACTTCTTAGTACAGATAATGATGCCAGAACGCAAGCAGAGGTGCGTATATGTTTTCCAATTTTGAGACATACATTTTGTACCTATTAGTTGATTATAATACATAAATCTCGTGAAAAATGATGTTTCATTTTGTGGAGCACGTTGCCAGCGTGTTGTCAAATTTCGCATGTGGGTACTATTCTCTGATCGTTAGTACTAAGTAGTGATTCTTCATCGGATGTTATTGTAAAATATTTCTATATAATATTGCTGTAATTAATTTTAGAATAAATATAGTTGGTAATTATGATGATTACTGACAAGTGTTTAGAACAACCTAATAAAATCCAAAATGGTGTCGCGTGATAGTGTGCACCGCGCCAATCTTTAGAACATATTTCAAATTACATTTGAGTCAGTGTGAATTTTAACTTCATTAAAGTTATCTTGCAGTTATACCTCTTACACATTTTTGTTTATAACCATAAATGACATTAATTTATTTTTAAAATAAATGTACAATATAGCGCAACTACTTAGCAAGATTGATATTTTGTGTATTTCATTTTCCCGCCTACACGCAACGGTATTCGAGAGATTTCCGGTATTTTTCGACCTATTTTAGATATTAAAGAAATTATACTATTTTTTAAATTTTGTTTAATTTTTATTATATTATCGCTCCTAATATCATTATCTTTGTATTTATTTTATACTTTATGTCTATTGCATATATTATAAAGCACTAATAATATCTATAATTATGTGTCATTGTCAAACACCATGTGCGTTATGTTTTTTTATTAGCTATTTTTAATACCTATCAGAATGCAAATTTCATATCTTAAATGAATTAATATGAATATATTTTTTTATTTTTATGCAATTGAACTCCATCTCAAATTTTTAATTAATTTTTATCAATGATTATTAAGAATATGAATAATTTTATTATTATTTAAATTGATACACTAAACATTTAAAATGATATGTTACTTAAAATTAATTTTATTATATACATATCTAATATTTTAGGAAGCATACAACAATCTCCCGGTGGATAGCAAGGTGACGTTTCTGTTAGCTTCATTATGCAATGCAACCCTTTCAGAGGAGATGCGTGCTATGGCTGCTGTGTTATTACGCCGACTCTTTTCTTCCGAGTTCATGGATTTTTATCCTAAAGTAATTATAAATTTAATTTATTTAGTCCCAGTTTATTTAGCTTTCATTAGAAAGAAATTTTAAAAACTCTCAAGTATGAATTTGAGTATGATATTTAGTTATTTGTGTGCAATAATATGTTTATGTTATACATATAAAACAATTATTGGTGAATTATGTAATTTCAAATTATATAATATTTTTTTTCATTTTTTACAAGTGCTGTTAACAGGAAGGGAACTTCTTTTTTAAGTTATACATTATGAGCTTCTACACATTTCATATTTTATAGCATAGTTAATTTTAAAAAAATCAGAATATATTTATTACCTAATGCATCTTACATTATTAGTATGTTTCTGTAATAATATTTGTGATTAAAATATATTATGTAATCTTTTGCATAATATATATGCTTTACTTTACATTATATCAGATGTATGCATGTAAAATATATGAAGCAATTTTAACATAAATTAATATATATTTCTATGTGAATCGTATAAATAAATAAATTTGTTAACCTGTTAACTCAGCAAACGAGTTAACTTGCCATTTGACTGATCAAGTTGTAGTGAGTAATAACATATTTAACACTAGGTTTATGTGACGTGTCGTTTTGACATATTTTGGATTTCACAAGGAAAATTATAGACATGTAATGTTGTATAATGTAAAACATTATAAGTTTTACATAAATATATAGTATCACATAGTTTCGTTTATAAGTTAGTAGAGTATAATTATGTTGTTTTTAAATGAAATAAGTTGTTTTTTAAAGAAAATGTGCAGTTTTGTTTACACGTCAGTGAAGCGTATCCTTAGAGATAGGCATAAAAAAAATGTTGGTAAACCTAGATTTAAAGGTTTTCGCATTCAAATGTGCTATTATATTTCTGCAATAGATACATCAAATTAAATTTATTTGTATTTTACTTCACATTTAAAAAATTACTTAGTTAATAGGTTATAATTTAATTTGTGTAACTGTAATGATTTTAAATGAACAATATAAATTTCTGCAATTCATAACATTATTACATACAACTTTTTATGTTATCATAGTTATCAAAATACATTTATTGCATTGTTATAATGTATTTCAGATTCCACCAGAAGCACAAGCACAGTTAAAAGAACAAATTTTATTATCCGTTCAAAATGAGCAAACGGAAACTATTCGACGTAAAGTATGTGAAGTTGCAGCTGAAGTCGCACGCAATTTAATTGATGAAGACGGTAATAATCAATGGCCAGAATTTCTGCAGTTCCTATTTCAATGTGCAAATAGTCCTTTACCAGCTCTAAAGGAGAATGCACTTCGAATGTTCACGTAAGTTCGCGTTAGTATTTTAACTACAAATATGAGCCATATTGTATTGAACTCAAAATTTTATTTATGATTTGTTATATGTTATTTATAAATATATAGGTGTATACATGATTATTACATAATTTTATATTACATATTTATATACATCCAGATCCGTCCCTGGTGTATTTGGAAATCAGCAGGCAAATTATCTTGATCTTATCAAGCAAATGTTACAACAATCGGTTATGGACTCTGCAAATTATGAGGTAATATAAAATATATGTTATAATTGAATATAAAGATATTCTATACTTCCCTGTTTAATATAAAGGATGTAGATACACGAGATTTAAGTAGTTATGTCTCTCGTCACGAATTCATCCTAAAAGAAAAAAAAAAGATAGACATTGCCTTCTGATGACTGTGACTTGTGAAGTTTTAATTTACAGACAGATACGGGGCATACAAAAATTAGTTAATACTTTGTCACCCGGCTCAAAATTACAATTCAATATCTGGAAATATTTCAGCACCTAGGAGTAATGGTCTTATAAGAGATCTCAAAATTTTATGTTTTTCAAGTTTATTTATGTAATTTCTTTTTGCTGAAAGTATTTGTAATTGTATCTTTTCTTTCGTTTATTCAAAGTCCTGTGGTAATCATTTCAAGCGCTAGTGTTTAACACGTGGCACTTCACGCGCGAACAGGACCCCTGCTGGTATTTCCCACTGAAGTGAATTTTTCCAGTATAAAATCTCCAAATTTGTTAGCGCAATATCTCGAAAACAAATGAAAATCAAGTGTATACATGATAGCTTAATGAATTCGATTTGAAAAACACTATCAAATGATCGAAAGAAAAATATATAGTTCCATTTAAAAAATCAAACTTTGCCTTTATATCTTTGAAAATAATAATGCAAAAAAAAATTCGTCTACATCAAAAGAATTGCCCCCTCTCACCATGCAATTACCATCAAAACAATTTCTTGTATCTTTAACAGTTTAGGAAATAATGGACTGTTCTCAGTTACGTGGGACACACTGTATATATAATATTATTTAAACTACATAATTATTATAGAAATCATTGTTGTTGTGTAGGTCAGATTTCAAGCAGTAAGAGCAATTGGAGCTTTTATTATTTTGCACGATAAAGAAGAAAATATACAGAAACATTTCTCAGAGCTGCTACCAGCAATTGTCCAAGTAATTGCTCAATCAGTAGAAAAACAAGGAGATGATGCATTGTTAAAAGTTTTAATAGATTTGGCAGAATCAACGCCTAAGTTCTTAAGATTGCAGTTAGAAACTATAATGGAAATGTGTATGAAAATATTTTCTAACGAAGAGATGGCTGATTCATGGAGACAATTAGCATTAGAAGTATTAGTAACATTAGCAGAAACCGCTCCCGCGATGGTACGTAAAGTCGGTGGAAAATATATTGCATCTCTCGTACCATTGGTATTAAAAATGATGACAGACATTGAAGAAGATGAAAAGTGGAGCTTTTCTGATGAAATTGTTGATGATGATAATGACAGTAACAATGTTGTTGCCGAAAGTGCTTTAGACAGATTAGCATGTGGTTTAGGTGGTAAAACAATGTTACCACAGATTGTACAAAATATTCCTTCGATGTTAAATAACAGTGATTGGAAATATAGGTAAATGTTTTTTTGAATACTTTTATATTATTTTAGTGCTACAATATCATCACAGAAATGTCAGCAATTATATGCTTCAATGCAAATAACTGTGTTATATCTGTGATAGAATAACTTTCAAGTGTTTCTTTGTTTTGGCTATCGTTCTGATAGTTAAAAATTTAAGACCTTGTAAGGTGTTCTTTAATAAGAGAGTTGACAATAATGGTATGCGATTATTGTCATAGTTTTAGAACATACATTTATACTTTTGCATATCTATTAACATTTTATATCTACGTGTTTGCTCTAATTACGTAACTATAAAATACTTATACATAGGCATGCTGCTCTTATGGCGATATCAGCTGTTGGCGAAGGTTGCCATAAACAAATGGAAGCAATATTACCTCAAATTATGGAGGGAGTTATACAGTATTTACAAGATCCTGTAAGTTCAACTATTTCTATATAACTTAATTTAAAAACCATGAATGGAGTCAGCAGTTATATTTACGATATAGATGTAACAGCGTTACATTCATGGTAGAGTAAAACAAAGGTTTTAGTATTTATTCATATTATCGTTCTGATAATATGTATTAAAGTACATCCTTTGTAGTTCCTGAGAGTTGACTACTTAATCTTAAGTAGTCATAGTATTGGAACGTACAAAATTTACATAAAATCACATTGCATGTTTCATTTTTTTTTTAACTGTTAATTGGATTTTTCTCAGCATCCTCGCGTGAGATACGCAGCTTGTAATGCAATAGGTCAAATGTCAACTGATTTTGCACCTATATTTGAAAAAAAATTCCATGACAAAGTTATTCCTGGATTACTAATGGTTTTGGATGATAATGCAAACCCAAGAGTTCAAGCACACGCGGGAGCAGCACTCGTGAATTTCAGTGAAGATTGTCCGAAAAATATTCTAACGCCATACTTGGATGCCATTATGGCCAAGTTGGAATCAATACTTACCGCTAAATTTCAAGAGTTAGTTGAAAAGGGCACCAAACTTGTTTTGGAACAAGTATGTATATTCATTATATATGATTAATTAAAAATAATATACATGAAACATAAATAAAATTACAACAATAAAAACAATAAATTTATTCTTTAATATGAAATACTTATTAATTTAAAATTTTTACGAATATTTTTTCGTCACAATACAAAAAAAGAAAAAGGAAATAGTGACATCAAGATTCATAACTTACATATCTTGTTCTATTTCTTTATAAGTAATGTTGCGATTACATTGAAAACGTTTCTTAATGAATATGTTCAGGAAATTCTTCACAATGTATGTAGTACAATCGATTCCATAATAATTTATTTATTTGGGTGTTCTACTGTATTTATCAGAAAATATTTTCACTGTAACCGTAGCCTTAATCTTGGACATTTTGTAAATTGAACTATGTGCGGTAATAATATATATTATTTCAGTATCAGAATTCAAAATGAAATTAAAAATGTTTTTTGAAATGAAGTTATATAAGAAGAAAGATTCTTTTTTTTTTTTTTTTAATCTTTGTTATAAAAGGTTTAGATTAAAAATAAGAAACTGAAACGAAACTGTCCTTAATAAAATAATATTAATTCAATCATTTCTTTTTTCAGGTTGTTACAACTATCGCTTCAGTTGCTGATACGTGTGAAGAACAGTTTGTAACATATTATGATAGGCTAATGCCATGTTTAAAATACATTATACAAAATGCCAATCAACAAGAACACAAAATGTTGCGTGGTAAAACCATTGAATGTGTGAGCCTTATAGGACTTGCTGTTGGACCCGAAAAGGTATAATGGCGGTATACTTACTATAAATTAAAGCAATTAATAAAATAAAGATTAAGTATTCATTTATAAAAATTGTATATAACTAAGTCTTTTTGCATTTATATAGTTTATTGCAGACGCCAGTGACGTTATGGATATGTTGTTGAAAACTCATTCAGAAGGTGATCTTCCAGATGACGATCCACAAACAAGTTATCTTATATCTGCTTGGGCTCGAATTTGTAAAATTCTTGGTACATATTTCAAACGGATATATTTCATTACATTTCTAGGTTATTTATTACGAATATTTAAAAAATATTGGTTTTATTTGTTTTAGGAAAACAATTTGAGCAATATTTACCATTGGTTATGGGCCCAGTTTTACGTACAGCTGCTATGAAACCTGAAGTTGCTTTGTTAGATAATGAAGATATGGAAGGTATAGAAGATCTTGATTGGGAATTCATATCTCTTGGAGAACAACAGAACTTTGGAATTAAAACAGCTGGTTTAGAAGATAAAGCTTCTGCCTGTGAAATGTTGGTTTGTTATGCACGAGAATTGAAAGAAGGTTTCGCAGATTACGCAGAAGAAGTAGTACGACTAATGGTTCCTATGTTGAAGTTCTATTTTCATGACGGTGTCAGAACAGCAGCTGCTGCAAGTTTACCATATCTCCTCGATTGTGCAAAAATTAAAGGTTAAATGATAATAATATATTATAATATATTGTTCATATTATAACATAAATATGTGAGTACACTATGTAACAATTCCATTGCAGGTCCACAATATCTTGAAGGTATGTGGGCATATATTTGTCCTGATCTTCTGAAAGCAATTGATACCGAACCCGAATCTGAAGTTTTACTAGAATTATTATATTCATTGGCTAAGTGTATCGAAACACTAGGTGCAGGTTGCTTAGGATCACAACCTATGGCAGAACTCCTACGTATACTAGATAAATTGCTTAATAAGCATTTTGAAAGAGCAGTTGCCAGGCTGGAGAAACGTAAAGACGAAGACTATGACGAAGTAAGATAGTACATGAAATTTATTTCATATATACAGCAGTATTATGAGAATTATAAGATAAAAAAAATTTTAATTACAATTATAGGTTGTTGAAGAACAACTTGCGGATGAAGATAATGAAGATGTATATACTTTAAGTAAAATAGGAGATATTTTACATGCTTTGTTCACTACTCACAAATCTTCATTTTTCCCTTACTTCGATCAAATTTGTGGACATTTTGTTAAATTGTTAAGTCCTGAAAGGGCTTGGTCAGATCATCAATGGGCTTTATGCGTTTTTGACGATGTAATAGAATTTGGTGGACCTGAATGTGCAAAATATCAAGAATACTTTTTACGACCAATGATACAGTATGTATCAGATAAATCAGCAGAAGTACGACAAGCTGCAGCTTATGGTTGCGGAGTTTTGGGGCAATACGGAGGAGAAGCATTTGCTCAAGCATGTGCAGAAGCATTACCTAGGTTAATGGAAGTTATAAACGATCCAGAATCTAGATCGCCAGAAAATGTTAATCCCACTGAAAACGCTATTTCTGCAGTAACAAAAATTCTTAAGTATAATAATAAGGCAATCAATGTTGATGAAATACTTCCTCATTGGTAAGTTTTTCATCTACAATATATTTAATTCAATAATTATGATTAAATATTTCGTTTTATTTAATTAAATATAGGCTTTCTTGGCTACCAGTGGTAGAAGATGAAGATGAAGCACCTTACGTTTATGGATATCTGTGTGATTTGATCGAAGCAAATCATGTAACAGTTTTAGGACCAAATAATGCTAATCTACCTCGATTAATAAGTTACTTTGCAGAAGCGCTTTTTAAAGATGCTGTACCTATAGATAATCCTGTCATGGGTAGAATTCTTAGTATTGTTAGACAAATACAGGTACAGTGAAATTCAGTAGAACAAATATTAACATGTACCTTCGACATTATGCATTTATATTCTCCATAATAATAATTCAAAATTTATTTGTTTCAGAACAACGAGTCCATGTTCCAGGCATGTATAAATGCATTGACAACAGATCAACAACAAGCGTTGCATGAAGCACTTAGTGCATAGCCTACTAATTAGCTATTTGCTTTTACCCCCAGAACTTTAACACCCTGATATAAAATAAAATTAAAAAGAAAAAAACATTTGCTTTAATAAAGTTTATGAGCAAGTCACAGATTTTAGGTAGCTACATTATACCTATGGAACATGCGCCAGCCTAATTATGAGCAGACACGACTGTACGTAATTGATATATCTCGCATATTTGTTGATTGTATTTCATTAATTTGATACAATAGTAATCTCATTTTTTTACTATTTGGAATTGTTGCAAATTATATAAAACAAAACTTGTGCTTCTCACTACTCGACGAATTGTGATATGTTGCACGTAAATTTAGCGGTATGAAATTAATTGAGTAATTTGTGAGTTCGCATTGACGAAATTTCTACAATTCATTCCTATTCGTATCATTCATAAAAATAATACATCAAGATAATGTAAATATCCGGATTTACTTTAATGTAGCAAAATTAATGCAAGACTATATTTCCGCCATTGAAAGCCGAACGATGCTAAATTTCTTTTTAATGTAGCTTTGTAAATTGCATACCGTTTCTAAATCTTATTTCTAAATTTCTTGTAGCTTTACTCAGAAGGCGCTGGAGAAGTTTTTGTCACTGCGATCTCTTCCTCCCAATTATGTGTATTTTGAATCTACTTCTTTGGCAGATTGATAAAACTGCGAAAAATAGACTGGAAAAACACCAACTCGTTGCTATCAAATGATGGCAAAACATATTGTGATTTAGGTATTTTTATTATTAAATTTAGGTGCAGTAAATGTTATTTAATAATAATGTCGATAATATTACAGTGTTGAAGTTAGAACTGTATACGAATGCCTTTTACACGAAACGTAATGAACTGCTCTAAAAAAATCTTAAGATTTGGATAAATTACGATATATAGTATATTAAATTATCTGCTAATTCTAATTTAACCAATTATGTTTTATAAAATAAAAGCAAAAAAAGAAACCTTATGATTTTACAGCTAATGTGTATCTATTTACTACGCTTATCTAGCTGTAACGTTACATTTATTTTATTATTATATCATCTACAAATAAAAGTATCAGTAAAATTAAGAGATATGACTGAAATGAGCAAAAACGGTGACAATGCTGGGCATTACGTTTCTTCTGATTATGATGTAATAACAATGTGAATTAAGAACAGTAATCTTAAAAAATAATGACTGAATGGAGTAGCATTAAAACTTCCTGATCTTGTTTCTATTTATTTATAATCAATAATTGCTGTTGTTCACTATTGCATGCACATTTGCAATGCAAAATATATCCCTCATAAAATCTACGACTACTTGCAACAAAATCCTTAAACAAATTTTAATTATCATATATAAATATGTACAAGAAAAAAGTACATACATGTAATTATCATTGATCTTTGGTAGGCACTGCGTCATTAAGTATTTCATGCAAACCAACAAAAATCTTATGAAATGAATACAAATAATGTGCGACTGTAAACATTTCCTTACGAATTATTGAAGGACTGTTTGTGCGATATATTGTGACAAAAAATGTGGAAACAAAATCAATACGAAAAAAGTAAAATTATAATTCGTATAATTATATAGAGATTATTTTAAAGTAATTATTGTTTAAAATAAATCTCAGCTTTCTAATTGATTGTCCTGCTTTACCTTTAAACATCATACATACACTTTATACCTGGCGAGAGCGAAATTCTTCAAATATAAGAGAAATATTTAAAAATTGATAATAAGTAAACCATAATCGTCATTAATTACATTTGTATCTGATTTTTGCGATTATGATAGTTGATATTTTATACAATGTATTTAACAAAGATTTAACTAAACAAAATTTTATGGGTAATTAAACTTTACTGTTTATTTAAAATATATGCATTTAAATATCAATAAGATAAAAATATAATGATGATAGATACTAGATCTTTATTTTTACTGATAATTATATTTTAGATATAATTTCATAAAATCAAAATGATTTCAGAAATTAAAATGATATATAATACAATGCATGTGTTTTGACAAAAAATTATATTTTTTTTATGTTATATAGTTTATATAATGCAGAAATATAAATTTTTTGTAATGTGTGTTTTTCATCAATTATATTCACGTGTAAAAAAAAGTGATTTAGATATAAACTAATTCTTTTTATAATCTATCAGTTTGAATTGTGATTGATCATTCGAAATTCGTGATTAATTTCATTATTATAACTATACATTACTATTTTAATTGTTTCCCCATATATTTATTCTATACTTTATAAATAATAAGTCAGTTTTTTGTAATGAATAAAACAAGTTGTGGTGAACAAAAAACCACAGTTGTGGTTTACCAATTTGAGTCCATTACATAGACTCTTCAACCTAATTATGGACATTACAAATACCAAAAACTAATAATATTTGGTATTTGTAATACTTACCATTTGTCTAGTATAAAACTATTAAAAGGCCAAAAACATAGTATTATAGGATATAACTGTGATTCTTTATTTATGCACAACTTGTTTTATCAATTAAAATATATTTTTTATTACTATATTTTCAATTAACGTCAATTCATCAAATGAATCATGAATAAATATATATGGTAAAATAACTTTGAAATTAAACTGATTATTACCAATACATATGTGTATTAAATAAATAATTATAATTTTTATTAATTGTTAGTAATCAAAAGTAATAAAATAAATGTAGAATAATCATTAATCATAAAATACAATAGTGTTTTAATGAAAAACAAGAGACTTAAAATACTTTAAATTGTGTACATTTATTTTCTGTTATAATTCTAATTCACGGATCTATGTATAAGGGAAGAGTAAATAAGTAAATAAGAGTAAGAGTATGAGTTGCAACAAATAATTGTATGAATATGGAAATTTCCATTAATACAATTCATACTATTTCTATATTTCTACAGTCGTAAATTCCACGTAATATTATTATTTCAGTTATATTAACCATCAATCAGTAAAACAAAATATTAGCCTAATTTCTCAAACTACTATTTATAGGTATACTTTGATATTTTAATGCGACAAGAATGTTGGCAATCTTATCTTAAATATCTACATAGGTATTAAAACAATCAGTCATCATACATACTTTCTGAATTAAAAGTATATGTAAATGTACATACATATATGTGTACGTGTGCATGTACATTACAAGTATGTGACGTTTCTGATCATCCGACATTACGTCATCAGTGTTCTTACTTTTTGTAACTGGCGCTCATTCTGTCGTAAAACATCGAAGTTATATATTCGGTATATTTTAAACGTATTTTATACAATAAAAGTGACTATTACATTGTGTAGAATTAATGTATAATTAATTGTGTTATCTCACATTGCAAATTATTAACTCATCTTTTCTGGAAGTTGAAAAGTACACAGGACGTAATTACACGTTTTGAAACCGTATGTTATCTTATACCGTAAAAAAAAAAAAACGTACTTCAAATCACATTCATCCTATTTTCTAATCCATATTTCACGCGGCAATTTCAAACATTCAACGTTTCATGTTGATAAGTCATTCGTATATCTGAATAATCGTATCAATTAACGGATTTTTATAATTGTATGTCTTATTTAGTCCTTTAATAAAAATTGAATAATGATATTTATAAATTTTACACTGCACTCAATGAAATAGTTTTAATTACACTGATTTTTCCTTGTAATACCATTTAGAAAAGTGTAATTAATTATAACAGTAAGATTTAGAAATATATTTATTTTCTACAATCTTATTATATGACTTATTTTTTTCAAATAAAAATAAATTTAAAAAGAACTCAATTTTTGATAATTGCGGAAACAAAACTAGATTTAAATAAAGACATTGATACGGCTTCTTACCCTTCTTCATAATTCCCGTATTGCTCTAATTCGGAATCCACATATACATGTACATTTTACACTATTTGATATGTACTATTCCTTTATAACTTGTTACCTGGGGTTCATAGTACTGTTACTTCGCCCCTGATTGCACATTGAAACGCTTGCAGTGCGCAGAATATCCACAAGTATCGTGGCAGACGTCTGCTGCATCAGCTGTTAAATAGTATGTAATGGTAAAATGAAATGTAAAGTTTTTATAAATGTTTGTACGTATTTTTGTTTCATAAATTATGCTGTAAAAATCTCGCATGGTGGTTCGACAAAACAAGAGTTCCATAAATTCCTAACGGAACTTCTATTTTTCGTCATATCCTATTACTTATCGGTGTAGTTGTGCGGTAAAAGAAATTAGGGCGTGAAAAAGTTCGGTCAATTCAATTGGAATTTATGAAAATTTAAAACGAAAAAAAAAAAATATATATATATACGTATATACGTAATAACGGAAAATACACATGACAATAGATTGTAAAAAGCCGGGTGAACAAAATATTTTACACATTCTTTGTATAAGTAAATTGTCATTACATTATAACAATATAAATGTTATATTTTTAGTTCATTTTTTCGTATTACATTTTGTTTTATGTGTTTTGTTTTATTCTTAGAACATAATTTTTGACATGTTAGGTTGCAGAGTCTAAATGTGTCAGTAAATTTTTATCGAAAAGTAACATGTAGTAATACTAAATATGTTTTCTTTACAAAAATTCAACAATTGTTTAATCACTGTTTTGAAATTATGTGACCATTCACGAAGGTTTTATAATGATCATGATTTGTAATAATAAAACTGTACTAATGATATTGATCAATAATTTTAAAACAATAATTTTCAAGGGTCAGGTAAATGTTTCCTAATTTCTGAATAAATTACTTGAGGTAATTTTTTTATAAATCATTTATATTATATTTTTAAGAGTACTTTGAACAACATTTTTATTTTACATAGTAGACTTTATGAAATACTAACAATATTTATAAATTTATTTGTGATAATTGGTCATATATAATATAAACATGCAGTTTTATATTTTTGTGATACTTTTTTCATTTACTGTTGCATATTTTGTTTCAACAAAATATTGAATATCTTTTATTTTAGTATTTTATGTGGTTACCATTACATGTGTCAATTACAAATAATTATATGTTAATTATATACTTAAATTATTACGTGTCTAATAGGAATTTTATGGATCTGACGTTGAAACAATAAAAAATGTCTAGGAAGCGTGTTAGAGAAGAAACTACGTTGAATTCTATACCATATTCAAATATTCAGAATGGGGAAGATGCATCCTGTTCCAAAGAAGACTTTCCAATTCATCCTGTGAGTATTAATACACATATACATTTCAGTTAAAAATAATTTAAAAGTATAATATTTTGGTATTCTCATCTTCAATGTTCATGGAAACAAAATCAAATTTAAATAAAAGTATTAGAATAATTTATTGCTGATATTTGTGTATTATATTCCATTGATATATCTAAATATATTTAATTTATCAAAAGGTATAACTAACATGTAATTATTATATTTGACATAAGGTATTACAGCATGAATATTATACATTATCTTCTAATTTATTATATCCAGTGCTATAAAATTTATACTTAATTATTATTATACCGAAAAATTATCTTTAATCTATTAGAGATAATAAGACTTTAATGTTGTAGTCTGTACATAGAAGCAAAAACTCATGATAATGGTATGATGTGATGCAAGATCTTAAACATATTTAAATTGATATAATATGTGGATATTCCATTCCCTAAATAGTCTTGGAATGTTTTGCGAGTAATTAACATACGCTCTAAACATATACTTTATAATAAAGAGTTGAGTAAAGTATTTAAAATTTTTGTATAAAATCAATTCATTTTATAATACAAATTAAAATATTACAATTGAAAAAATTTGATATAGACATTAACTTATATTTTTTTTATGAAATATATATATTTTGATAACATTAACAGCTGGTGACAATGACTTGGGGGACTAACAGGAACTCAAATAACGAATCAAATCAAACTTCGCTAAAAAAATATAATAGTGAAATTTCTGTTTACCACAAAGAACTTCCAGTGAGTTTAATTTTTTTTATATAATTTTTACACTGTTAAATACTATATGATGAATTGTTAATTTTTTAATTTTTATTTAAAAATTCTAAATATTCTATTTATATTTCAAATATATTAAAATATCGAAGTATAAAATATTGAAATTTTCGTTTAATAAATTGTTGCAACATACCGTAATTAATTTCTTAAAGAAGTTCTTTATGACATAGGGTGTATTGTTTAAAAATAATACTTTTAAACAAATATTTATTTTTATTAATTTTTAAAAATATGCGTCTACATATTTCATATCATAAATTTAGTTATGTTATTAATATCTTCTTGAATATATTTCAGTCAATCTGTAAAGAAGCTCCTTTTAGTGATGATCCTGAAGCACATGCTGAAAGAAATGCATGTGATTATAATACACGTATTACATTAAAAATGGCAAAAAGTGGCAAAGGTTAGTTTGAATAAAAACTTATACAGTGCTATTACATTATGTGCAATGCTAATATATATGATAATTTAGCTCCACGGAAAGTCAGGGTATATGCAGATGGTATTTATGATCTGTTTCATCAAGGACATGCACGACAACTTCTACAAGCAAAAAATATTTTCCCTAATGTATATCTTATTGTAGGAGGTAAGAAAAATAAATATTACTTTCTAGATATACAACAAATGAAAAGTTATAAAATGTTAAAAGAAATTTATTTATTTTTGTGGAACTTACAATTTTTATTCTATTGTAGTTTGTAACGATGAATTAACACATAGTAAGAAAGGCAGAACAGTTATGACAGATACCGAAAGATATGATGCAGTAAGGCATTGTCGTTATGTAGATGAAGTGGTTAGAGATGCTCCTTGGGAATTGGATGATGAATTTCTCACAAAACATAAAGTAAAATTAACTATATAAATTTTGTTTTCTTTTTTATTAATATTTTTATAGATTATTAATAGTTTGATGTTTAATTTTATAGATTGATTTTGTTGCTCATGATGATATACCCTACATGACAGATGATAGCACAGATGTTTATGCAGCATTAAAAGCAAAGGGTATGTTTGTAGCTACACAAAGGACAGAAGGAGTTTCAACATCAGATATTGTAGCAAGAATAGTTAAGGATTATGATATATATGTAAGAAGAAATCTTGCACGAGGTTACAGTGCCAAAGAGCTTAATGTTTCTTTTCTCAGTGTAAGTTAATATAGTTATTTAGATACAGTACAGGGTGATATTATATATCGTATATATAATTTTGCATGCATATATTATTACTGTTATTATTATTGTAGGAAAAGAAATTCCGTTTACAAAATAAATTTGATGATTTGAAAGATAAGGGTAAACGTGTCATGGAGAACATTGGTGAGAAACGTATGGATATAATAAGCAAATGGGAAGAGAAATCTCGAGATTTTATAGATGCTTTTCTACTACTATTTGGTAGAGAAGGCAGATTGGTGGGTAGTATTTATGGAGGAATAATTCTGATAATTATTTTGTATTCAATATTAGCGGTACATTACCAAATATGCATTAGAAAAGAATAAACAATATTTTAATTACCTGATATATATATATATTAACCTAAATCTGCAACGGAAAGTTTTTCTCAATAAAATATGTTCACAGATAAAATAAATATTCACATGAAAAATTTGGTTCTATAGATTGTTTTAAAAATATGATTTTTCATTTGTACTTGTCTATTTCGATGCTTATATGTATGATTTTGTTATAAATATTGTATTGTATATTCAAATACATTACAGTTTTTTTTATTTACAGTCGACAATTTGGAATGAAAGTAAAGGTCGTTTGATGCAAGCACTATCTCCTCCAGCAAGTCCAAAAAGAGATGGCAGTCCAAATAGCAGTAACAGCAGCAATAATGATGAAGATCAGACAAGGTACATCACAGCATTTGAGTCCATTGACTAACGTACAACACCACTTCATTCTGTACTGCTTCTATATGAAAACCTTCAATACTTCACACCACCCATTTGCAGCATGTTATGTTAGTATACAATCCCACTGTTTAATACATTAACTTTAAGCAGTGATCCACAATTTAACCAATGCTTGTTGTTAAAGATGCATTTAATTTTCTTTTTTTTTTTTACAAATACTAATATTTATTTAAATAAGGTACAAATATATGAAAATGCTATGTATTATAAGTTATTTTTAATCTATATAATTAATATATTCTGTTTTACAGTCCACCACCGAAAAAGACTGGTCGTTTTGAATGTTCACGGAGTAATTACTATTTGAGTGATGATTATAGTGACGATGAAGAGGAAAATTTACACTCTAAATGATAACCCACATTCTCAAAACCGCATTGTTCATTATGACCAAAAATATCGTGCAATCTCTTTAAAAATATGTAGAGATATTTTCATACAGCTATGTGATTTGCTGATATGGATCGTAATGCTATGCTTGATAGTCTTTCTATGGTATGATTTCATACTATATACGACATAAAATTATCTGTTATGGCATAAAAATTTAATCCGTTTGTGGATTAATATATACAGATTAGAATATGTATTATGAATATGCATGAATTACATACAAAAGTCACATAGATTATTTAATACATCTGCAACTATTTTACAGTGTTTTTCATTATCATTACTTGCATTCTTAATAATAAGTTCCTATATTTTTAAAGATATTTTATTATTATTGCAATAATTTACAACAGTCGAGAGGTACTTTCATACTTAATACAGAAAAGTTTGTGTTTCGAATGTTTAGTTGGTGATTTTTTATAAATAATTATCAGATAATTTATCTCAAATTTTATATGTTTTTTATAAGTTACCTCATAATTAAATGTTATATGTATATACCTTTTTACAATAAGTTTCAAGTTATATCATAACTTATTATCGATGTAATTAATAGTACCAAAATGTACAGTAGTGAAAAATTAGTCGAATGTTATACAAACTTTATTTTAATGTATCAAGGAGATTACCGAAATGAACAGTACAGAACAAATTTAAATGTATTATTTTACAGATGATTAGTTTAATTGTGTATTATTTGTAAAATAATAAATTCATCCATTTAAAGTATTCAATATTATTTTTTGAGAAAATAGTTGTGCAAGCAGAAAATTTATAGAATATTTTTATCATTCGATAGTTGTGTATAGTAAGATATTGATAGAATTCGATCGATAAAAGTTAATCAAAATCACTCAAATAAGCATTGTAACGTGATACCAATATAGAAATCGTGTTGCTTTTATTTGAAAACATGCAGATATAATAACCTTGAAATGGTACAACCAGTTTTGTACTTTTAAATCATAACAGAGTTTAGTAAAATCATATATATCGAGTATATGGATGAAATATTTTTTAATACATAGATGTACAATAAAAATGATTTATTTTTAGGTTCAACACGTAGCATTCAGGATAATGTAATTTATCTACTTCGTTTATAGTCACAAGAATAATAGGTACATATTAGGTACATTTTACATTTAAATTTGGAATAAAATGAATATGAACGACTTGTAACAGAAAAATGTGTATAGATTTTATACATTAATACGCTTTTGTTTCTTAATACGAACTGATGGTGCCCTAGTTCGAAGTTTATTTAGGTATCTATAAAATAATATATTTCTTTAAAGTATGTAAAACTTGTTAAATATGTCAGCGTTTAACAACAATTTTACACATAATTTAACGGTTTATATATATAACATTTTCAATATGTATTATACGATTATCCCACAAAAAGTTCTGCAATGTTAACAGTGCAATATTAATTAATGTAAAAGTATGTTTTGAATTTTTAAAACAAAATATTCATTTATTCATTATTAAAGATTATTATTTCTGCTTCAATATAAATATTAAATAGAATAATGTTATTTATATTATTTATATTAAAAATAAAAAAAATAAATATCAATAAAAGAGCATAAATTATAAATTACGTCAAGTAATGGTAGCAAATGGAATGTTAAGTATAAATATATTATAACATAGCTATGGACTGTCATATAATTTATACATTTGTGTCTCTCCGGTCCGTGTATGTATCTTAACCCTTTAATGTCCAGAGTTTCTCTCCGGGAAGCAAATTATTTTTTATAACCAAATTAAAATGTACACATTATAATAGTTGTTTTTTTCAGCTAAATTCATCAGTGACTCTATCCCAAAGCCATGTAAAGAATTAAACAAAGCTTGGACCTTAAATTTTTTAGTACAGATTGTTTTATACAATGAAAAATAATGCATGATGTACATTATATTAAGCGTTAAAGGGTTAATATAATTGATTACTAATATTCTGATTTGTAAATAATTTATTGTAAAGCTTACTTCAAATATATATTTTATCTCTACAAAAATTTATTTCAAACATAAAATATAGCAATTCGTTTAGATTTCAATAATATTAATACAAAAATGTCATTATTTATTTATTTTTGTGATGTAATTCCAGAATATTTGAGAATTGATTAATTTTCTAACATTTAAAATTTAAGTGTATGTGAGGAAAATGGTGTAAATGCAATGTTACCAAATATTAAAATAGAAATTCTGTAATGCACATCATTTAAACTACTTACATACAAATCCTTATGTAATTTTCTTTATTTTAAATTACAACATAATTCTTTTATTCGTGTACTTACCAATCCAGAAATATAATATTGTAACCTGTCATTTATGCAGTTCTAAAAAATAGTGAATAATGGTTGGCATTATGTGACGTAGTATCTATACAAAATATGTATATGACATTAGTGACAACTTCACTTCAATGCTAATGTTAACGGCGCGTGTGAATTGCCTGCCATTTATTGTTCATTTTCAACATTTCAAATCAACAAACATTATTATTTCTTATAGTACATTGTTCTATATTCGTATATTTTAATACTATGCAAGTTATAATTTCATATAGAAGTTTATCACAGTGCTGTACAGATACTTGATTCAAACTTATCAATTTCTCTATTCTTTATATTATATAAATGATTAAGCGAATTATTCATACCCATTTGAAGTAAGTGAAATTCATTGCGCATTTGCATCATAAAAAAAAGTAGGATTTGCAATTAATAAATAGAACTAAATTTTGAAAGTAACAGACGGAGAAAAGTACTAAAATCACGGTATTATTAATAAATACATTTCAGCATCATTCCGTGACAGTTATGTCAGATACAGTTGAATGACTATGGACCGTACGGATGTTATTCGCATAATGGATTTTAAATAAATATCGACGATAAGAAGTGCCTTTCAGTGCCAACAGTAAAGCATATATATGCAAACATACACCACACACGCACACACATGCCTAAAGAATCCCTTGTACAATAAAATCTGTGAAAGAAAGTGCACTTGAAAGACCTGTTTAGGGTTCGAACTCGAGTTTTATCTACACAATTTGAAAGTGCTATAAACTGTACCACCCAACACCACGGTTTTCCCTTATTTTTCCGAATTCTTTTTCTCTGTGAATTCGCCCATAGGAGGCGCTTCCAATAATCAGTACGAAGAAGAGCGTACGAGCAGAACGATGTTGTAACTAACGGCCAAAATGGAAGAGCAAAGCGTTCACAGTAGTATCAGTGATATAAATAGTGAAGAAGCAGTTAGAAATGAACGTAAGTCTGCTAGTATTATCATATTTAATATTATGCTTAGGATTTTACATATATTATTAATTGATGCCTATACAGTAAGCATCTGTAGTAACTAACCCTACCTCACTCTTTATCAAAACTCACAGTGTCTTATATCTGTCACTCATCATGATTTGTAGATAAGTCAAAATATATTATTCATTACTTTCGTTGAATATTTTTATATAACATTTTGAACTTACCATTAAAGGAATGTCAGTGGTTTCTTATAAGTTCGGCCTTGACTTATTCTCCAAAATTACGTCAGAAATATACATTTGTCAAGTCAAAATACTAATAAAAGTTTTCTGATAATCCGTTGTATATTTGTTTCGAATTGATAATACGTTTGATCTTTATTCTCATTTTACTCAAGTTATTTTCATATAGAAACAAATAACTATCAATCGAAATTTTATAAAACATCCTATTGTTTACACCATTTTTTAAATTATTTATTTATGAAACTGTTTCATAGAAAACGCATTAGAAATATTTTAGTAAATTTTCATTATTACTTAATGAATAACTACTAAATTACAAAATATATAAAAATAAAATTCTTTTAAAATATTTGTTGTTTATTTTTTATTACCCTTTAATGATTGATTAAGACATTTATTGAGCAATTATATTTTATTTTTGAGTAATTAATATTGCTTATTGGTTCAATTATAAAACACATTTTACAACAAAATCATTTAAAGTATTATTATTAAAGTTTTTTTTTTATTAATTAGTAATTCACGAATAGATAAACAAGAAATTATACTTTATATATCCTACATTTATGTATCTCAAATTTATATAAGGTTAGTCATTATTTCATCCACACCTATTTATGGGGTATTTAAGATATAAAAGTGAAAGGAATAGGGGAGGGTTGTTTGGTACCTATTATGTGGAATAAGATTAGACCTGTAACAATAGATATTTATTGCACTTTCTGCTTGTGAATATAAAAGGATTAGTTTTATTGTCAATTTCTAAACATGTATTGTATTCATGAATCATCATTATAAAATTGTCCTTCTTTTCAATTATGGTTATTGTTTGGATAATTTGTAATTATAGTGTTTAGGATAATTTGAAATAGGTAATTTATAAAGTATATATTATCATTAATGTCACATTCTTTGTTTTTCCATTGCTTAGTTTTAAGTTTACAATAATCAAATGCTTTTATGCATAGCACATACAATTATAGGAAATTACTTATTATAGGAATAATAAATTATGATAAATTGAGCTTTAATCATCTGTTTCAAATAAAAATATTTATATTAATTATTTTAAAAAATGATTTATAATTATGTAATTAAATTAGCTAAATAATTCAAATAAATTGATAAAATGTTTGAATTAAATTTATCAAGGATATTAATAAAGGTATTAAACAATTTTTTTGTTAATTTTAGCTGTGATTATACCACGTAAGAAAAGGATATGTTTAATTGGTGCAGCTGGAGATGATCCTGCACTTGGTGCTGCTGCTCAGCAGTTTAATGTACCTGTTCTAAAATCAGAAACTGGTGTAGAATATATAGAAGATACAGCATATTGTACTTATTTTATATTAAAAAAGTTTGAGGGACCTGAATATGACGCTCTTCATAAAAGTGCTCATAGGTTCGTCATAGCTCCTTCCATATATTAATTTGTTTAAAAGTAATAAAGAAAGATTTGATTTTTGGTTATATTGTAGAATTTTGGGACCGACGGCACTTCTGCAATTGGCAGAAAGAAAGGACTCATTACCTAGTATTAATAGACCAATGTATACACAAGCCATGGTAGGCACGGTAGTAGTGTTTACTGGATTCAGGAAAAAAGATGAATTGGTTAGTTTTATGTTTTTGTTGAACAAATTTAATTGTTAATAAGTTTATAATATTGTTGTTTGGTGCTATAGACTAAATTGATCAATATGATCCATAATATGGGTGGAAGTATTAGAAAAGAAATGGGTGCAAAAGTGACACATCTCATAGCCAACTGTTGTGGTGGAGATAAGTATCGATATGCTGTTACATTCAGGGTCCCTATTATGTCGATGGAGTGGGTGATAGCTCTATGGAATGCCAAAGAAGATATTTTCAGTTATGGAAATAATGAAGAATTGGTAATAATCTGGTTAATAATGATACTACGAATTTGTTATAATTATCTTTTATTCAGTTTTTATTGTTTGCTATTAATAATATCATTTAAGTGTTCACTAAGTGAAACGAAAGAGTGTAATTTAGTGTTAAATAATTTTACATTTAATGTTCAGAATTATTACTTTTATACAGATTACAACCTATAAACTAAAACCATTTTTTGGTGCAAAAGTATGTTTCTTCGGTTTCCCTGAAGAGGAGAAGCGTCATATGTGCGAAGTTCTACAGCAGCAAGGTGGTGAACCTACTGAAATTGATGATCCTAATTGTACACATGTGGTAAGCTTATAATAAAATACACCATATTCAATAGATATTATATATGACATACAACATAAACATAAACATTTAATATACAAAAGAACACTACATTCCTTAGGTAACCGATTTAGGAAGTCATCAATACAAGAAATCAAGCAGTGCTTTTGATATGCTACTATGTACTAAAAATCCTAATTATGCTCCACATCACTATATGGAAACTAAACCATTTTCCTTTACTTTCTATAACCCATATACTAATACTATACCTAATGTGAAAAACGTAGATCATTCACATTTTCGCAGTAGTAGTTACATTAATTTATTAAAGAAACAACATAGTAGACACTCTTCATATAATCTTTGTTCTTGTATTCAACAGTATATAGAATATGAAAAAAATGCATGCAATCATTCTATACCTGATAATATTAGTCAGGATTCAGCAATTTGTGTAGATGATAATTTGAACGATTATCCCAGTTTTTCAGATGAATCTTATAATATACCTAAATTATCAATATCACGTAGTGACTCTGGTATTGATATGTCTACAACAAAGTATCATTCCAATGTAACACCAACAAACGGTGTAACTGCATCACAACAAAGTAATTTTCTTGTTCCATCCACTATGTTGGATACATATTCTGTATTTTCACCTTCATTAGACTACAGTAATAAAAAAATTGGAAATGTTGTATCCAACATTGTTTCAAATGAAAACAGTGATATTAGCAATACATATACTCACTCAGGATTACATAATTTTAAGTCATCTACTCTGTGTAAAAGAAAAGTTACTCAGCACATAAACAATCATTGTTCCAATGGTAAAACTCATTTATGGAAATTTTGTAAAAATACACAATGCCCACATCATTCTTTTCTTAACAAGAAAATCACAACTCCAAGAAGGTATATTAAATGGAGTAAAGCTAAGTCTTGTGTTGCTATTCATAAAATCAGTTCACCAGATAAAGTCAAATTTAAGAAGATACATTCTCATCCTAATCTATTAAGACAATATGATTCAGAACTAAATGATTCTCTATTACGTAATTCACCTACACGAACAAAGAGAAACAATTTTTTGAATACATGTAAACTGAATTCGTCTATTTTCTCGAAATTTAGTTACTTCCCTCCAATGCTTAAGCAATATGCTGTGGTTAGTCCATATCACCAAATTCCAGAAATCCACCAAAGGCAAAAACATACTCCTTTACCTAATCCTCTTCCTATACCCGTTAAAGTAGCAGAATTATCAAAGTCTAAACATGGCTTGAAAAATAGTTTTGCATCAGATGGAAAACACTCAAATATTTCTTCTAAACTTTGCCCTACGAAAGGTGGTCATTTGAATCTGGAGAAACAGGAGGAGAAAACATTACCTTTGGTACTTTTACTTCTTTAATAGAGAATTATGTAGGTTGTAAAATTATAACAGTTGTTAGTTTATTTGTTAATTGTTAAGTCGTGGGCAAAGATAAATGTATTGTAAGAATGGGCATTTTAGCTTATTAACTTCAAATGTAGATATTCTTGATGATAAATTATTTAATTTTATTTGTAATTTGTTTGTGATGTATTAAATTGTATATTTACAAATCTACAAATTATAGTAATACTATTAAGTATTTCAGTATTCATATTATATATTTTATAATTTACGTAGCATACTCTATCATCATAGTTTTTCTGTTGTAATGTTAGAAAGGGAACTAACAAAATTTTGTGCATTATATGTTTTAATATATGTCTACTATGTCGGTCCTGGTTATAAAAAAAGAAAAAAATATATAAATAATTACATATTAAATAAGTTTCATTATTTTAGGTTGTCGATGAGTCAAATGTAAATGCATTACCGGATTTAGCTTCTGTGAGAGCTCACATAGTAAAAGCTGAATGGTTTTGGACGTCTGTGCAAAATGAAGGTGCTGCTGATGAGAAAGAATATTTATTTGAAGATGTAAGTTTAATAAGATTATTATACAAATTTCCTCATTTAATAGTAAATTGTATGTCTAGTATTTAGAATCTGTTTTATCGCCAACTGTAACAGCAAGACGTGATAGTCAACAAGCTGTTACTCCAAGTACCGCATCTACGAGACGAAAACGTAAACGTTTAGCAGATACTTTATCTAGTCTAGTTCAGAATGGGACAGATTCACCAGCATTGCATAAGAGACGATCTAGTATCAGTGATGCAGGGCATTTAAGTGTTAGTGGAAGTTTTCTGGACTGTACAACAAGTCCAGAGAAACCATTACTTGATGGTTAGTCACTTAAGATTTATACCTTATTTTTATTTATTTATCACTTCATAATTATGGTTTTTTTTTTAATTCTGTACTTATTAGTTAATTATTATTTTGTAGAATATTTTTATGCTTGATTAACGATCCCGAACTGTCTTCCCTTCCTTTGTGGTTCATTTATTTTATTGAGTAAAACATTATGTTCCGTATTTTATTTTATTTAACATTTACTAACAATTGCATAAGATAATAATAACATATAAT
This sequence comes from Stelis phaeoptera, assembly GCA_943735885.1. NCBI lineage: Eukaryota > Metazoa > Arthropoda > Insecta > Hymenoptera > Megachilidae > Stelis > Stelis phaeoptera. Next base: position 1,132,220 of record OX030939.1, on the reverse strand, counting down.
ATGAACCATATGAAGGGGAAGATAATACAAAATTGAATTATTAATAATTGGTAGATATTCCAGAAGTGGAAGCTGTTGATACAGACAACAGCAGGAAAAATTTATCACCGCGTCATCAAGTTTTCTTAGAATTAGTACAAACGGAGTCAAATTATGTTGGAATTCTTAGCACAATTATGACGGTAATATACCAATGAATTATAATGTGTAACGTATTAAAGAAACTAATACTTTAATATATTTATGTAATGCAACATTGTTTATTTTTTCAGTTATTTAAATCACCATTGGAAGATCTTATAGATACAAGTGGCGAGTTATTAAATGGTACAGAAGCTAAAATCATATTTGGAAATTTCCCACCCATTTATGAAGTTCATAAAAAGATGTTAGAAGAATTGAGATACAGTGCCACTCATTGGATGGAGGATATAAGTATAGGTAATATATTTCTGAAGTTTGCACCTGACCTAGTCAAGGCGTATCCACCATATGTGAATTTCTTCGAAAATACAAAGGAGATGCTCGATCAGTGTGATCAAAATAAACCGCGATTTCACGCTTTTCTGAAAGTTTGTCAAACTAAACCTGAATGTGGCAGACAAAGTTTAAAGGAATTACTGATTAAACCAGTACAAAGATTGCCCAGTATTAATTTACTACTGAACGGTAAATTTATTCATTTTAGTTACTTAACGAATTGTTATAATCAATTATAGTAACTGTAAGCAAGTAATACTTGTAATATTTGTATATTACAGATATTCTTAAACACACGAATAAAAATAATCCAGATCATAGTGCATTGGAATTATCCATTAGCAGTATTAAGGAAGTTATGACTTATATAAATGAAGATAAAAGAAAAACTGAGGGTCAGTTAGTTATGTTTGATATATTTAATGAAATTGACAACTGTCCACCGCATTTAGTTTCGTCACACCGATCATTTATTGGTAAATGCGACGTGATGGAACTTAGTGAGGGTTTAAGTGGACGTGGTGATCATTTAGTTCTGTTCCTGTTTACTGATACTCTTGAAATATGTAAGAAAAGGTCGAAAGCTTTTAACTCGTTGAAGAGTCCAAATACAGCAAATGGATTGCATACAAATAAATTAAGTCAGGGAAAACCATATAAACATATCAAAATGTTATCACTTAGTACGATAAAAAAGGTTGTAGATATCCGAGAAACTGATGGTAAGTTTGCAAAATGAGGTGTTCTTAGAAAATTTAATTATATTTTATTAAAATTTTACAAGTATAATATTTTATAATCTCTCTGAATATTTGTATACATTTACATTATTAAAATTGAGTTTTAAGTTGATTTTAAACTATTATATAAATTATACAAGTATATTGTGTATTTTGCATATTTGTAGAATGTCATAAAGTATTTGCTTTAATGGTGAGAAGTAATCAAGAATTGAAAGAAAAACTGTTTTCATTTACAATTACTGATGAGGAAGTAAACAAAACAAATTATTTACGAACCTTATGTAGACAAATGGCTAATACAGTATGTAAAGCTGATGCGGTAAGTTACATACCTGTTGTAGGAAACATTTAATTCTTTCTTTACTTTCTGTTGTTATTAATATATCAATATTATTATTTTTTAGGATACGTTCTTAATAAGTTTAGACTCACATCAACTTGAAATTGACACAAGTGATGTAGCCTTAGGAACATTAAGTAAAGCATTTAAGTAAGTAATCAAAATATAATCTATATTTGTTGAATACATTTATTATTCTAAATAATTATATTTCTCCTATAACTGTATGTACGTTTTTCGAACTAAAATATTGTACGAAAACAAAAAATAGATTTGTACTTATTACAATGTTATATTGTATATTATGGGTCACCCATATGTAGTCAATTATTTTCAAAAACATTATTTCTTATTACTTTTAAACCAAACATACAAATGCAAGCACGTGTTCTTTAATTTTCAATAGAACATGTTGTGAATGAAATATTTCCAAAAGTGACAAATTCCTGTATTGTCCTGCAATAAAACGGCGGATTTTTTCACTTTCCGATAATTGATTACTTACAGGTACCCCTAATATAATACAGTTTCTTGGAGAAATATTTTTACAAGTATAATTTAGTATATAAAACATATAATTAGTTAATTTGTCAGTATTTCTACTTCTTTTTGTATAGTTTACCTTATATGATACTTTGCTGTATTATTATTAAGTTTTGTTAGGTCGTAGGTTCTTTAGTCTGTTTATAAAATGTATGTACATATGGAAATCAGGGATTGAACTGCTACAATGATTCTCATTTTTTAACTAATTTCAAAAAATTGCTGTGGTGGATATGATTTTGATTTTTGCTCTAGTATTGTTTCTGATATCGATTCCATCAATGTTCATAATAATATTTTAATATAAAGTGGCCAAATGTTTTACAGTGGAATATGGAACAGGCGCAACAGAAAATGTTCTATTTTTTATTACCATGTATACAGACAGCAGGATATCTCGGAAGGAGTTGTAGTTATTAAAAATGGGTCGATACAATAGTTGTTTGGTGGGCCGGGCTACATCATGTAGCAATAATTGTTTTCTTGTGGGTGGAATAATAGAGGAGATCTGAAGGTCAATCGAATTTTCTTAAATGGAATGCTATATTTTTTTTCTTCAGAAAGTGACAGCAGGCAATTTAATTTATTAGCAGGCAAAGTAATTTAAATACCGACGCATTCGACGCGACTCAGCAGCGGTTGCTAGCTGTCGGCCGTCAGCCTATGCAGAACGTAACCATAAGCGAACGATTTACCTTTATCGAACTCAGAATACTATCGTATAGCACCTCTTTGGATTTATCTCAGTGCCTGCTGTCACTTTCTGAAGAAAAGAATATATCATTCCATTTGAGAAAATTAGATGGACTTTTAGATCTCTTCTACTACTCCACTCACAAGAAAACAATTATTACTACACGATGTAGCCCGTCCTACCAAACAACTTTTGTACCCACACATTTTTAATAACTACAACTCCTTCCGAGATATTCTGATGTACTCACTTAAACAAGACACCCTGTATATTGTACACCACAATGGAACAAGAACAGTCATACATACAATTAAAACATCAACATAACAAATCAAGATATAATCACTCCTACTTTTCTGAACTATGAACTTTTTTTCAATAATCCATCATTTTCTGATATGTTGTTACAAAATTCCTCACAAGTATTGGAGAAATTGCCCTTCACTTGCAATATACAAATCCTAAAACAGTATTATAGCGCCATCTTATATAAAACTCAACATCCGACTTTATAAAAATGGAAATAATTAATAAACATAACATTTTTTATCCAAAAGACAAAAGATTGTCCAATGTGGGACAAGAAACCCAAATGCGGTACGTCTGGTTACTTTATTTTAATATATTGTTCGTATTTTTGAACATTTACCTTATTTTTAGCTCATTCTACAATTTAAATTTGTATATTTGTATAAGAATATTATATATTCTTTTTGAAGAAATTTATTATTTAAAGTTAAGAGTCTAGGATATTGTAGTTAAATCTTTTGTTTTAAGTGTGGAATTCTTGTTTTTCTAACGATGGGAGCTACCCAAGTGTTATCTTATTTATAAGATAATTCTGCTCACTTATTTATGAAATTTTATCACCTTATAGAGTTCATCCAGCTGTGTTTCGATACCCCCTTTTGGGCGTAGACGGCCAATAGTTTAAGAGATATCAACTATAACGCAAACATACAAATGGTTAGTTCCGTGGTTAAACACTTGCCTGAAAATTCAAAGGTATCCAGATCAAATCCGTTATTTCTTCCCCCCTTTTTTTACGTACTGCCTCCCTTTTTATATCTACTACTTATTACAGCTATGATATACTTATTGTATCTGTTAATTATTTACTAATTATATTTTATGTTTCTTTTATCATGTTTAAATTGATTTTATTCTCCGTTACGTACATTAACCGCTTATATTACGACATCGAATCCTCACACATATAAACGAATAAGCGTGTAGTTAAACAAATGACTAAAACTTCAAATGTCCACGGTTTATATCCCCGGATTTAATTTTTTTTTTTTTTTTTTTTTTTTTGTTATACAAGGTGTCCCACCTAACTTGACCATCTTGAGTATTTTGCTCAATTTTTATGATAGAAAAAAATGTAAAACAAAAACATTATTTTGTTGGAATAGGCAGATATTATGATGGGGTATCGAAACACAGCTGGACGAACTCTATAAAGTGGTAAAACATAAATAAGTGAACATAACACTTGGGTAGCTCCCCTCTTAAGTACTTAAATCTGTAAATCAGCCCGATGATAAGATAGTCAATATGATAATATAAAATCTTAGTTGTGAAGTTTATTTAATTAGCATGCGTATTACAAATTTACATACATGCACACACGAACCAATAATCAATTTTCAATGACATATCTTGAAAACGAAGCAACAGATTCATAGTAATGCCGATTTTTTTTATGTATTCGTACATAGAAAATATACAGTTTCATTATTATACAACTGTTTTAGAACGCTTATTATTAGTATTATTGTATTTAGGTTACAAAGAAATTCTATTTTTTATATGCGATTGTAGTGTATTTGAGTAGAATTTAATTGTTGTAACATGCAGTAGAATTCATAAACGAAAATATGATAAATACACTGTTGAGCACGTAGGCTTCCGTAGGAAAAATGGTGTTGCAGGAAATGGTACTACCAGCACTTACTATAAGTATCCGTTCACACTAAGCAAGTAATCCAGGCAAGTAGCCAGGCCAGTGGACGGTCCGAATTTCTGGGTTTCTTGTTTTACCCGTACCAGGTTTGTTGAGGGTTGGACTTTACCAGAATACAATCAGTAAACTCCATATTCCTTTCGTGTCCAATATATCCAGCTCGGCACGACAGAAGGAAAGAACCATTTTCTTTTTCTGATGACAGGCCTGGTGTAGACAAGACCAGAAACCCAGAAATTCACTGTCCACTTGTTTGGCTACTTGCTTGGGTTACATGCCTAGTCTGAACAGACACATACTAGAAAGCATAGATACATAGGTCTGATTCCCTCACTAGTAGACTACAAAAGAAGAGCCATCGAAAAGCCGCTTGACAGCTGTTCCTTTCTTTGGTCTAAGATATTTTGAATACACGGTACATATAAGTGGTCATGTTTTAGCGCAGCCATTAATAACGAGTTAAAACGAATCCGAATTACTGGTCTTTTCCCCTTTAATTCTTCGGATTGTTTCGCTTAAAATGTTTATGTTCCGTCTAGTTAGAAAGTTACTATGCATTGTGTCTAGGTTAGGCAGTAGATTAACACGTTCAGTCCCGGGGTAACATGATCAGTCGAGATAAGGAAGGAAAGGCCATAAATCATAAATTAGGGGGCGGCGCTCTTTTGATGTCTCGAGCGCTCAGGAGCGCATACTTTGCGTTTTGAGGTTGCTGGGCATCAAATTACATGTTCTTTCGCGCTTGAGTGCCTCCTTTGAATCTCGTCGGGAGTAAATTTACTCGGTCCAGGACGGAAAGTGTTAAACGTGACAAGTTCAATAATTATTTCACAGCGAGTTGGTTAGTTTAGTAAGTAGGTAAAATCTACTAAATTAATCATAAATGCAATAATTTTGAAATATAAGAAGAATGGTGGAACTTCCTTTCCTACACCGTCATTTTTCCTAGGGTAGCCTATACAGAGTGTTTATAAAAGGTAGTGCCAAACTTCAGAAGCGTGTAATACTTACCAAACTAGCAAAATAATCTTAATAAGTATGGTCTAAAAACAATTAATTTCGGAGGTACTAGACCGTTCTGCTTTGAACTTGTAAAAGCTGCATAACAGACTGTTGCGTCGGTATCCGGAACCAGTGCAGAGAATCTAGGAACGTGAAAGAATATTTAAACACCGAATTTCAGGAAACTTAACGCAATAGGCGTCTCGTTCATCCGATCTAAATTCGTTATTATCGGCGAGGACATTTAAGAAATATGGTGTACAGTGAAGTAACGACTTCGACAGATAAATTGAAACAGCGCATTGAAAATTCTTGCCAAGTAATAACAAAAAATACCAAGGATCTTTCAACGCTTCTATGAGAAGCGTGCATCGAAATGAACGAGGGACATAAGGAATATAGGCTGTGAAGGTGATATTTTAAAATTGGTGATAATACAGCTTCATAGCTTCAGAAGTAATAGTTTCTAGACTGGTGTTTATTAAGACATTTTTCCTTGTTTTAATGGATATTACACATTCCTGTAGTTTGGCACGAACTTTTGTAAACATCCTATACAGGATGTATACTGGGTGTCCCGTAACTAGTGTAACATCGTAAAATGGGGGGTGGCTGAGACGATTCTGAACAGCAATTTCCTTTGCAAAAATGTCAGGCGAGGCTTCGTTTTTGAATTATTAACGAAAAACACTAACCAATCAGAGCGCGTGTAGAGCGCGCGCTCAGCCGTGATTCGTTCTGGTCCGACGTTCTAGCTCGAGGTTACCCTATCACGGCTGAGCGCGCACTCTATACGCGCTCTGATTGGTCAGTGTTTTTCGTTAATAATTCAAAAACGAAGCCCCGTCTGACATTTTTGTAAAGGAAATTGTTGTTCAGAATCGTCTCAGCTACCCCCCATTTCCCGATGTTACACTAGTTACGGGACACCCTGTAGATGGAGCATTAATTTAGTGGGGGAGCAAGAATTGCAGCAAAGAGAGAACAATGATACATCAGGTAATTTAGTTTATCTTCGGTGCTATTTCGATAATCCACGTGGTATGGACAGTATAGACACGGATAAATTGGTCAATGTGATGATACCACTATAATCTCGATACCGGTATTACGATGCGTGGCTTGCAACCGATATATCTTGAATACTAACAAAGCTGTATTGAAATCGGTGTAAGACTAGAATGATATCAGATATTTCCCGCACCGGTGTAAGTTCTTGTGTGAAATCAGACGTAGAGATTTAAATTTAAGAGATTAATTAACAATTTGATTAGTGTTTTTAGTACTTGTTCCATTCCAAAATTTTTAAGTAAAGTTTTTATATACAGTATGACTGATTTAACTTGAACTTGACAATAACATGAGAAAATGTTTCAGACAATAGTGGCATGGTATTAATTTCTTATATATTTAATGTTGCAGTGACTTTGAACCGTTCTGTGAAGACCACAGTAACACATTTAGATGGATACCCCCATTTTCAATTCCATATTCTTATAGCTGATATTCGGACATCTTCAAAACGCTACCTACTTGTGCTTTTTCCATCATTCACGTTGCAGATATGATTATCACCATTTCACATGCCATCAGCATTAGCGTCATTCAAGGTACACCGCGGGGAGATTGTTTAGTCAGACTTCGAACCTCATATTGGCTCTAATACTCTAAAAATAGTAGGAAAAGAATTTTTGAATAGAATAAAGAAATGCACAATTGTTGACGATAACCATATCGAAGGAATTAGAAATCGTAATTATCGTTAATATACACCCACAAATGCAATAACAACCATTAACCATTAAAGCCACTATGAGGTAATGAGCACTAACGAGCAACATCTTCAACCGAGTTACCTCGTGTAAAAATAATTGTAGCAGCACATCAGTAGCGAATGGTGCAAAAGGTTGCAAGTGGGTAATGTTTTGAAGACGTCTGAATATCGGTTACATGAATATGAAATAGAAAAGTTTCAAGATTATTACACGGTCAAATTGATAGAAGAATAGCATACCTCTCTCAATACTATTTAATTCGTCCAAACAATTTTTTCATATCCTTAGTACTTTTTCAAACATTTCAGCGTTTTGAGTTAAATCGAAAATTCTGTATGTAACAAGTTTTCAGAAGACTATTTTAACCTGTTTTAATGTTTTTAAAACAAACTGTAAGGCAATTATTTTAAGTCACAATTGAAATATCTATGGATCTTTTACAAAATTGTTTTAAAACTGATATTGAACTATTTTGTAATTATAAATGGAATCGGTGTATACAATTATTTTTCTACTGATAAAAGTTACACAATTTTTTAGTTTTATACGAAAGATTTGTATGGAACTGTTTCAATCTCTGATTAAAAATTTTTAGATTAATTTTCATATAAGTATTAAATGCTAAAATACAAAAATGGATATAAAGGCGATAAAGGGTATAGTCGGATAAGATGGTCAAAAGTGTCCTTGAGCCGAACTCAATGTGTAATGCACCATTCGATAGTATATCAAAAGAAAACATGTTACACCAGGTTTCAACGCGAAATAATCAGTTTTTGATTTCTTTATTAAGGATACGCAGGAGGTAAAGTGACGCCTATTTCGACAGTTGCGGAGAAATGAGGAAGCTCCCGAACAAGGATAGATAGATCCTTGTCTCTCCAACGGTGCTGCGACAAAGAAGGAGATACAATACTCGTAAGAGAGACAAAGACAGAGCGAATTCAAGCAGCACGATTTCTTTATGCAGCTGTTCAAGTTTTTTGAAGCGAAGAAGCAATATTTTCTTATAATTCTTTTTTTTTTTAATTTTTCTTATACCTTGGCGCATGCCACTATAGAGCCCTTTTTTGCAATTTCGCCTTCAAAACCTTATAAAAAAATAAAAGTGTGCGTTTTTATAGAATAAATTTTTTTACATACACTTTTTCCAAAAAAGGGCTCTATAGTGGCATGCGCCAAGGTATAAGGAACATTTTAAAAAAAGAATTATAAGAAAATATTGCTTCTTCGCTTCAAAAAACTTGATCAGCTGCATAAAGAAATCATGCTGCTTGGTATTGCTCTGTCTTTGTTTCTTTTACGAGTATTGTATCCCCCTTTCTGTCGCAGCATCGTTGGAGAGACAAGGATCTATCTATCCTTATTCGGGAGCTTCCTAATTTTTTCGCAACTGTCGACATTGGCGCCACTTTACCTCCTGCTCACCTTTAAGGTGCACCTTACTAAAACGTCTGAAAAAATTCAGGAATAATAATCGTGCTAATATGTTGTTACCACAATAATATAAAAGTTGTGCGTCTATATTTTCAATAGGAAATTACATTTTTTCCTATTTTTTTACGGTTTTTATTTTTTCCAACCAGAGTTTGCAATGAAAAAATCTGAAAGAATTCCTTAATATGAATTTTTGCATGTCGTTAAATAGGAAAAATGGGTCAAAAACTGGTAGTTCGACTTTTCCCCATTAGTACCCTCCTGGTTAAGGTACAGGGTTGAAACTTGGTGTAACATGTTTTCTTTGGATATGATAACGAATGGTGCATTACACATTGAATTCGGCTCAGGGGCAGTTTTGATTATCTTATCCGGCTATACCCTTTATATAAAATATGATGATATGTATGGTATATTTATGAAGAAAATTATTAGGTGTTTTAAACCGTTTTTCTCCTGTATTGCATGTTAACAAAAAATAATGGGGTAACGACTCGTTTGGTTGCAGGAGCTTATTTCATAATTTTTACCTGGAGTATATGGACCCGTATGTGTTCCTACTCAATAGCATGTGTGAAACCACGTTACATGTCCCACTACCGTCAGTTTTTGCACCAGGCTGATTATCTTTTTTTTTTTTATTTGCTTTGATCCTTTACTCCTTGCTTATTTGAATTAATTGATATCATTTTTTGTTGTTTTAATAAGGAAACATAAGCTGTATTGCTTGCTGGAAATAGTTTGGCCAGTTCAAGCATAATATTTGTATTGGCCTTGTACATCCATTGAAAATTTTAGCAGTGCTGTTTATAACAGTTTACATAACTATTTCAATCATTCATATTTTGATTAATAAATAATGAAAGATTTAAATAATTATTTATGAAAATCGTGATTTCTAAAATTAAATTCTTTTTTACATATGTCTTTTATTGTAACATAGATTTGTAGTTATAGTGTAATTTTTATTTATAGTCCAGCATGAAAAATGTTCAGAATTATTGCTAAATTATAATTTGCCTATGCATGTACGTATTAAAGTTGTGGTGTAATATTTACTTGAACTGGTTTATTCAGGTTTGGGGTTTTATTTTGTTTTAAGTTTTTGCTAAGTCCCTTTGTTTGTTAGAAAATTTATTTTCCCTTATTTAATAGTATATTTTCATAATTAATGAATTATTGTTTTTGATATAATACTGTAATTTAAACATGATAATGGCATCAATTTTTTGGGGGAAAATAAAATTTCAATAAATGCTTCAATTCTTTCTTTGTTTAGAAACTTAAGTTTGAATAAATTTGCAACAAATGTTTTCCTTCAGGTTTGCATCTCGTACAAGGATGAAAGTCGGCAGAGCGTTTAGTTTTAATAAGACTCCAAGCAAATTGAAGAGAGCAATGTCAACAATGATGTCGCCATTTGGATCCACCAATAGTCTTACACCAGCGAGTCAACAGCTTGCACAAATGCGACTTGCTAGTTGCAATAACATTAACGTTAGTTGACAATTTATTATCGCATGTATTTCCTTTTTTTTTTCTCTCTTTTTTTTTTAAGTATGTGCTTATATTTTCTTCATTTCTCCTAATTTACTTTCATTTCACGACAGGAGATTGATGTCTCTTAAAATAGTTTGCAATCTCTTAATCAAATTTTTTCTGTTATAACTTTCAGTTTGCTTTTAATCGCTACTGTTTACATTTGCCCTTCTGCATTTTTACTGAAATTTGCTTAAAGAACATGGTTATGAATCCATGATAATATTATTATTTTTTGTACATATTTTAATAATACAAAATTTGTAGATACTTGATATTGTATCTTATCACATTTTTAAATGCTGAGCAAAATATTTCTTTCTTTCTTTTTTTACTGCGTTCATTTGCCTGCAACTAATTCAGATTGTATATTAATCATTGCATGTAGTTCCCTTATGTTCATCTTAATATATTATTCTGCTTAACTTTTTACTTTATGCGTTATATTGATTTATTCATAGTAAACATCAGTTTTGTCCTATTTGCTATATTTGTTCTGATAGAAGATTGATTATACAATTTATGCTGGTGTAGTGTTACCGCATAGATTTTAATTCCCTATCACGTAAGTATATTATAGGATGTTCATTTTATTAACTATTCGTTGGATAATCCAGTAGGTGTCATTAATGAACCAAAATAGTTCATTAATATTCACATTGAAATATGTAAAAAGCAGTAATTTAATTTTTTAACATCTCCTCTTGTGAAAAGGAGTAGAAAGGAGGGTAATTAGAATATTTTTCATATTTTTCAATAAACAAAATTCGTTTTAGGAACGTGATGTCACGCAGTGTTTCGACTGGATCAAAATACTTCGCGTCACAAATTAAATACATAATTCTAAATTTATTTTGGTAATAATTAGGGCGATACTTTTAGAGTGAATTGTTAAATGTTAAAACAGTCACTACAAATGTTAAAACATTCATATTTTTATAAAGTTAACTCGGCCCTTCTAAAGATGTTTTGTAACAGCACATTTTTTTCTTTTTCTGTTTCCTTTTTATTTTTTAAATTTTTGTTTACACTTATAAAGTCAAGGCTGGATTCCTTTTTGTTATTTTCTTATCTTCCTTTTTTTTTGTCAAATATATTTGCATTAAGAAAAACTACATGTATAAACTTTTCTTTTAATACACCTATGAACTTGCATGCTATATTAGTTGTATTTTCTATTCTTTAATTGCGTTTGAATGCAAATTAAATGTTATTTATGTGTCCAAGTATTTTTGTTTGACGTGTTTCTCTTATGTTTTCAATTTTTTCTAGTATTTTCAGTTATAATTGTATATAAGAGTAGGATAAATAGATATTCGTGTATGCTTCCAGGAGCTGGGTAATGGTGGTTCAGGCTCGCCATCTAGAGATGATGTTCTAGTAGCACCTATGTCGGTTCAACCGACACGAAAGGCCAAATGCAGTTCCCTCAGTATGGCTTCATTGAGAAGGTTGTAATTAGTATGTTAGAAGCTATTAAACTTTCCTCTTTGCTATTGTTGCATAACCACATTTGGTCAACTCTTCCATTGTTCATGTGCCTTAAAACTTTTCATTTTGTGTTTATCGTTTCATCGTAGACAACATCTGCAAATGTATACAAGATACATATACATAACAAAACATTTTACATATTAGTATATATGTACCAATATGTTGCTATGTGAAATTTTAAAAGATTATAAAGACTGGACTGAAAATTCTAGTTGCTAGTATATTTAGTAACAATACAAAATTTATCATTACTAAATAGAATACTGCACCTAGAAATTCATTGCTTTAGAAAAGTTTGGATGAAACTTGACGAATAATCTGTTGTAACATGGTATGGATTATTCATTAAGAATAATACTCATTTTGATTAAAGGGAGCTTATAATAATACATTGTACAATTTTGAAACGCAGTGTTGTATTTACAACTACCTTTAGCCACAGGTATAATGTGTTTGCTAGTATAGTTTGTACGTGTATAATTTTGTGAAAAAATTTGTCTATACTATTTCTTCTAATTCGTGTTGTACCAAAAATTTACAATTATTTTCTTATATAAAATTAATATTATTGATAAGTATGCAGTTTTATCTTATGATATTATCACAGTAACACTCAAAATTGTGTCTATTTAAACCCTATAGTATTAATTGAAATGTTAACAATTCAAAAATTATTTCATCATTTTGCTTAACTAATGCATATTTATTTAACTACCTTAGATTTTGATTCTTTATTTTTTATGTTAGTATATTTCAAAACAACCTTGCTTGCTACATGTTCGGATGTATCATATTAAAATTTATTCTTAATATCTTTATTTGTTTATTATCAATATTTATTTTAGAAAAATTTCTTCGCCAACTCTGTTCATAGTATTTTTAAAAATCAGCCAATACATTTATTGTTGTAATAAATGTAAAGTAAAAAATCAAAAGTATACCTGATTTTTATATGTGGATGAGTTGGTGCAATTATTTTCGTGTTATGGGTTATAGTCTTTTTCAAATGACTTTATTTATCCTGCAGAAATTGTTCAGAGGAAGTCATGCAGGACAAATCCGATCTATGAAGTACAAGGCATGCACACCTATACTATATTTTTTCTGTGGTGACAATGAGAGGTTTATGTGAAAGTAGAAAGTTTTATGAATGTTAATAGGAAGAGTATGTTTGCAACATTTATTTAAATATTTTTGTTCAAAATATAAGAACTTGTACAACACTTTCGTAAAAGTCAGATAAAACAGGGAACATATTCGCAAAAGTTAGTAAAGAAATTCAAAATTTGTATTAGCCATGTGCCAATTGAACTACACAGATTTTTGTAAAGAAGATGTACATTGCCAGTTACATTTTAAGCTATTGCAACTACATATTAACGATGTACTGTATTTAATACTGTATTAACCGTTAATTTATATATATATATATAGTATTTAAATAATTTAAACTTGTCTTAGGAAGGCAAATGAAATTAAACTGAAAGGGCAAGAAAAGATATTACGTTTCCATATGAACCTTATTACAACACATCTTTTACAACAAATGAAAATATGTACATGAAATTTGTGCCATTTTACCGTATTCTATAAAAATATGTTTAGAATATAATAAAATATCTAAACACCATTTGTGGTTCTCAATAGCGAAAAAAGTAATTACTTTAAAAAGTAATTAATTTAAAAAATTAACATTAACTATACATTTCTTATTGAAGCTTTAATTCAACTGCCATGGTTTTCATCATTGCGGTTTTGATTCATATATGTAAATTGCAATAACTGATTATGACTATATTACATGGTACTCGAGTATTATGGTATTCTCTACTAAATGGTACCCTGTTGCCTCTATATATCACCTTCACAGTACTGTAATGTATCTAAGTACATTTTTACTTTCTTTTCTTAATAGTGTAAGTATATTATAGTAAAATATAGTGAAGATGTTAAATAAAAATGCAGTAGCAAAAAAAGATACAGATAAATATCAAAATCATTTTTGTTCTGAATAATGTATAGGTAATATAAAATAGCTATAGAGAACCATAGTTTATTAGTATTACATTACTGTTACCTTTTTTTATTTCTATGGTTATACGCTTAATGTAATTGCCTACATATTAAAGATATACTTATAATATTAATTATAGTTGTCAAATATTCATGGAAATGTTCACTATGTTTCAAGTTAGCATTCTAAAATTCCGTAGAACATTCAATTTTTGAATACTGTGAACGTTTGTGAAATTCATTACGTGTCTTATGAAGAATTGAAAATAAGGATAAATGAAGATCACTATTTCCTATATTGCAATTTTTCGAGTGTATAGTAACTATTTTTATGAAGCATATTGTAATACTTTACTTGAATATAGTGTCACATTTTATTTATAATGTACAAGAAATATTTGTAAATATTTCAATGCAGTAGGAGTAGGCAGTTTGTTAAATGAACGTATAGCAAGATTCAAACAATTATGTTCGTTGAAAAAATAATATCATTACTTAAAACATATTATATTTTTAGTAAATTGGAAAACGTTTCAAAAGTTGTTCTTGCAATTAGTTACTTTGTCAATTACAAACAATAGTTACGAAATAATATATATATATATATTTTTCGTTTATCATAATATTATTGGAAAAATATAACATTTTGAAAAAATTTTAATGTTCAAAAATTGGACTTTGAAAAGTTGATAAAATTTAAAATATTCAGTCATACAATTTTCAAATTTTGTAGAAAATAATATTAAAAAAAAAAAGGATCATATTAGAGCTAGAGTTCAATATTATTTTTTACTGAATAATATTACTAATAAATACATGTAACTGTAAACAAGATTATGGACTTAAACATATATGTATCACTTGTTAAAGTGGAACTCAATCGAAATACAAATGTCAATTACATTTAGGTCCTTGTAATAGTACATTGTGTTGTTTACGATTCTTCTTTTTTGTAATTAATAATTTTTTTGTTGTATTGTTTTCTTACGAAAAAGTAAGGCAAAGAAAACATAAAATATTTTCTTTTTTATTTTAAGTTTAAATAAGAAAAGGAGAATATGAATACACTATTGTTTCAGTTAACGCAATAATTAAAATTGAAAGATTGTAAGGAAAGTAAACAAAAGTCTGTTACTTTTTTACAAGGACTTAATTTATTTAACAAAATTCTTGCCTCGTTTACTCTTGCGTACAATATCTATTCAAATAATGTGCCTTTATATAGAAAGGACCATTCATGAAGATTTTCTTACTGTCTTGATGTAAAAGAAAACAAAGAAAGGAATCTATTAATGATATTTTTGTAACTTCTCGTTCTGCACTGAAAGGGCGTTTTCTCGAATAACTTTGGAGTGCTCTGGTAGCTCTTCATATATCGATTTTTAATTTATGCTAGGTTCTTAAGATTTTAATGTCATCGACTGTCTTAACTTTCGACTTCCATGAAACGGTCGTTTGTGCTTTTGACTAAGCAAACATCTTCTAACACTGTACATGGACAAATTAATAATCGAAACATATTACGTAAGACAATACAAGGAAGACGAAAATAATTATAGAAAACAATTTAATTGTTTTTTTGATCTTTTTGTAGACTTGTAAATTCAAAACAGAGATTAGTTGAATTCAAAATTTGTATTCAAACTGTTAATATATTTTTCATATGCATATATATGTCCATGAACTGTGATAGGTATTCTAATATTCTGTGAACTGTTGTGTGTCTGATGAAAAGGAAGTCAATGTCTCGACGTTTTACGGCTATGGAACACGTTCCACGTTTCACGTTCCATGAAATATTCGGAGTTGTTGAGCTTCGCGAACATTGATCTTCACTGTTTCCCGCCTGTAGAAAAAGGGGGAAATTCCGTTTAGTTCGGAGCATTGTAAATATTATTGATAAGTACCGTGTAAGTGTAGTATAGCGCAGAGAATGTTTTTTACTACACACGTAATAATATTGTAATACTTGTAATTCGCGCATAATTGTTACTATTTATATGATATTGTAATTGATTGTATAAATTTACTCTTTATTATATAAACAGAAAGTCACGGTATTTTGTTTCTTACCTCCGGTTCATCTTTTCCCATTTTTATTGTATTTCTACATGTTATGATGTGTATTAGAAAAGAAAATAATTTCTATTGTCTTTCGAATTGTTATTGGATACTGTAAGCAGAATTAGTGTTTTTATTATAGAGTATTCGGATAATGAATATTAATGTGTTATTTGTTTAAATTGTTAAGCGATTCTAATAATAATAATTTTAACCAACTCGCTAGAAGTTGTAATAATTTCTAAGTAGAAATTCACTTATACTTCTTATAAGTATAAATGGGAGTACTTAGGCATTAGCAAAAACTTCTCAATTTTGTCGACTTCGTTGTATCAATATGCGTAGGGTAATATCGGTCCGATGAGATGACCATAATAATAATAGCGCAACGAACTACGGCCCGTCTACCTGTTACGGTGCGTAACGGCTATCTATAACATTTTATTGCGACGTTAATAGGAAAAACACCATCGTGAAATTTAGATATTTTATAGAGAAAACTTCAAGGAATACGAAAATAATTTTTCCGGTCTTCTAAAAACGCGACCTTGAAGCGATTTTTGCAAAAGAAGAATTTGTTTATAATTTTCAATATTGTAAAAGTCAGTTTTCAATCCAACAAAAATATACTATAAAAGAGTGATCCTTCCCTATTAAAATAAAAAGAAGTGTAGGTCAATAGAATAAATAGTTCCCGAGATAAAAATTCAAACGTACAACCCATATTCACGAAAATAGGCAAAAATCGCGAAATTTAAAGGCTTATATTTCTCGAACGGTTTCGAAACAACCAAAATGATGACTTAAACCCTCCATAATTTCACGTGAACAGCAATATATTTAATTTAGAACAAAGTCCGAGACATCGCTAAAAAAAATGATCGATTTGGCGTGGAATTACCCATGCGCGAAAAAACCCAGCTCGTTTGACATCACTGTTACCCATCTATAACAGACGATGTGTTCCGACCATCATCACGAGATTGCGTATTGCGTCACGATCCGAGTCACGTGGGCATAACCTACCGCATATTGATTACCCAATTACCATGATTGGCAGGTATTACATACAGATGCGCGATCGTCAACCGAGAGAGTCGTCCCGGAGGGCCCAAAAGTTCCTTTGGAGGTCCGGACAAGAGCAACGGCTCTCTTACTGCTATGGGCTTCCTGGAATAGATGCATTCGGGGGGGATCAGCGCCGTAGACACTGGGCTCCCGTGCCATGAGGTTAATCGCTCCACCGACACTGGCCGAAGGCAGTTGACCTGGCTATGCCCGTGGGCGATCACCACTGGCCCCGACGCAGACTCTAGATAGCTGGTCTGGCTATCCGTGTAGTAACCTGGAATAACCCGGATAGTGGCCGTCCTCGCTGTCGACGTGGCTATATCTTCGCAGCGTGGATGTCTACCGAAGATAACCGTGGCATCGAGCTCATAAAGATCCGGGAGGAACAACTCTCTCTTTCTCTGCCCCCATCTCCCTAGGGTTAATGAACTATACTTAGCCAAAACGGGCCACTACCATCTCCCTCTCTTCTCTCTTCCTTCCCGCACTACCAGGTACACTATGCCGAGACTTCGTGTACCGCGAAATCGGGTAACCACTGCTATAGAATCGGATACCGCGCGGCCGACCTGTAACAACTGATCGACACAGCATTGGCCGACCGTGACCATCGGAACAGCATACCGCCCGGCCGACCTGTAGCGACCGGCCGTAGGATATGACGATAGTTTGGGCTAACCGCGACGTCCAGATTGGGATACCGTCCGTTCGACCGTTACCATTTGAGCTGCGACCGCAGTTATGAGAACCGGTAGTTTTCAACCGACTTCGAAAAAAAAAAAAATATATATATACATGTCGAATTGAGTAACCTCCTCCTTTTCGAAGTCGGTTAAAAAGAGGAGGTCACTCAATTCGGTCGGTACATTTTTTTCTTTTTTATGTATGTTCAACGATTGCTCCGAAATGAACGGATCAATCGGATCGAAATCTTTAGCAGTTTGTAGGAGATGTCTCTCCATTAGTCCTGCAAAAATAATTTTTTAGAACTGTTTATTATTAAGGGTGTGCACGAGGTAAAGTGGCGCCAATTTCGACACTTGCGGCGAAATTAGGAAGCTCTAGAATAAGGACAGATAGTTCCTTGTCGCTTGAACGGCGCTGCGACAGAGAGGGTGATGCAACAATTGCAGGAGAGCAATTGTCGCTGAAGTCAGCTCGGAGTTCGGCCGTGGCTTCTGCACACCCTTAAGGGGGTAGACACGGCACGTGACTTCGCCGATTTGGCAGGTCAGTATTACAGCAGATTTTTCCTCTACAGAAATGGTAATACCGTATCCACTACTTGAACTAAATCTGTTACGTGACTTGCTCTTTAATATCAGCAATATAGCAAAACTCGTCTGTGGGAATGCATTCGGGATTTTTCCTTTGTTGTCCTTATATCAGGAAAATTTGGGCCGGGTGAGCATTCATTCGAAAGAGCAAGGTGCAATGGTTGGCGCTGGATTCATTGTTTCAGTCACACAACTGTTTTAGTGAACTTACAATACTCGGATTCTGCGGGTGTTTTAGTCGATTTTTGCTCTACTTTGGACACTCATATTATTAGATATTAACATTATCTCGTTGAACCATAAATCTAGCGCCAAGCATTGCACCTTCCTCTTTCGAATGAGTCCTCACCCAGCCAAAAATTTGCTCATATAAGGACATCAAAGGAAAAATGCCAAACCCATGATTCGGGCCAAATTGTGTCGGTATACAGCTCACTGCATTACCCGTGTCTACCCCCTTAATCATTATTATTGCAAATACGTATCGTTTGATGCATATGTAGCGATTATTCTGCAAGATATATATTGATCGCGATGAAACCTTTTACATCTCGCAGGGGATGTTATTCGGTGATTTTATTTGCAAAAATTTTCTGATTTGATTATAAAAACTAAATTACCGTGTGACGGGACGTCACCGGCAGATCCCCTCGCGCCGCTGCACAGTGGTATTATGATCTGCTCTGACAGGTGATCACGGTCACGAAAGTTCAGTTGAACAGTATCTCCTGTTGATGATTTGCACTGTTTCTCGATAGATGAATAGCACTGATTTCTTGATTGAATTTCAAAACATAAGTTTATACGAGTCGGTCATGTTGAGCATGAGATAAACACAATACTCGGAAACATCCATGATAGTCTCTTTAGAAGACTGATTTGACGCATCGTTACGCGACACTGTTGGACAATGTGATTGGTGGGTTCGCTGCGCGATGCACACTCTGACCTTGTGATGCACGCCGAAGTCCCGGAAGTGATCGCTACACGCCGAGCATGAGCCATGAGAAGCGAGATGCAGTGCTTCAATCATGGGAACGCAGACACCATCTGAGCGACCGGCCGACAGGAACCCTGCATCGCAACCGATTACAGACGGGACACCCACTCCTGGTAATGCGGCATGATAATGGGACATGATCCCCAGCGCTGCATAAACACATCCGGCTACTTCTGCTCTCAATGCGAATGAGTGGGTGACATGAGCCGCGGCTGTCTCTGCCTACGTTCGGGAAACGCCAGCTGGGCCGGGAAAGCCAGGTCTCAGCACTGGATGGCCGACCAACCAGTAAGTGCAGCTAGAGTTAGTGTCTTGTTGAGCTTCTAGGCGCACGCACAGCTCAGCCGTACCCAGCCATTAGTCCATAGCGGCAGGTGTTTGAACCCACCAAGAGAAAGCAAGCCCACAAAAATCTAGCAATACCGCATCGCTGTTTGATGGTCGAAACCTTTAGTTACTGCGAAAACCGTCAGAGCTACCACTCCCCCGAGCGGCAGAGGGGTGTCTGCCGTTCAGATTTCCTCCACGTAAAAAAAAAGAGAGAGAGAGAGAGAGGCTAAGTTGGGGGCTCCCGCTGGACGTCGTAGCGGTCGGACGTGTTTCGCGTCGCTCCGCGGACGATTGGATATTAAACCGAGTAATAACGCGTTAACAGTGGCGAACTAGGTATTAAAATGTTCGGTTAGTGACCGCGAGTGCGAATATATATTAATTGGGCCGGTCGCGATCCCAATTTACGCGAAAATTGCTATTTTATGTTGCTCGGGGACGACATACGATAGATTCACGATTCTGACGAAAAAACGGCCTACGGGGGAAAAATCGGTCTCGCGTATTGTCTACTATGGAGCGGGAGTGCTTATGAAAGTGTCTCGAGCGAGCGATTTGACTTACTTAGCGCGAAATATGATCAAACTGTCGCGATTGTGTACGCGGTCGACAGGTCAACATGGCTGTTTGTGGTTGATGCGATGATTGAGAACTCGAAGAAGAAGACGGCGTCGGTAGCATGGCGGATTGAGATATCTCGAATGACGGGGTGTGACGTCACGGATGCAGCGCTGTTCTATGTTCGAAACCGGTGGAGTGAGTGAGCGCTTTCGGCGGGGAAAGAGTTTGCAGGGGTTGAACACGTCGAAAGGTAGGATTTATCTTTATCTGTATTAAGGGGCTGCAGGAGGCCGCGACTAGAGGCAGGAGTAAGTTAGGCTTATAGGGCTGTGGTTTTGTCATCCTGCGCCTGGCAGGAAGATAGCTGCGGGTAAGGGAAGCGATGGAATTGATGCGATGCGCGGGAAGAATTCGCGGTGCGTAGGCTCTTTGTGACGCGACTAGGTTACGGTTTGGTAGGCAGAGGTTATGGCGGGATGGAAGTTGGAACTGCCTTACGCGCGGAGACGGTGTTGGCAGGTAGAGGTTATAACAGGCTGGAAGTTGGAACTGCCTTATGCGCGGCGACGGTGCTAACGGAGTGCATATTTAAGGCTACTTGTGGTTATTAAAGACTGGAAAAGTAGAGGTGGTAATTAACTAAATTTGGAAATGTCTGTGTGCGGCGTCGGTGCGTTAGGCTAAAGGGTACACAGGGGAGAAAAGGAGGCAACAGAGATGTGTTTAAATATTTTATTTTGTTCAACAAAGGTATTAGGAGAAAGGAAAAAAGGGAAACATTATGAAAAACAGTATAGGTTATAGGAAAAGTATGCGACAAGTAAACAACATTAAGCTAAAAATTAAAAAGGGAACGAAACAAGCGCGTTAATCTTAACTAAATAAATATAATTTTATTTACTAAAATAAAATAAATAATTAGAAATGAAATGAAGTGGTAATAATAATGGAGTCAAAATGGCCAGGTCTGAAAACGAAGAATAATGCTATTAAGGAAAAGAGAGTGAACTTGAACGGGGGCGTATTATTGCCAGCGACTGGCGCGGGGCTTCTGCGGGGTGTGATGGGGGGGGGGGGCTGCTCTGGTGATCGGATGCTCTTTGGACTTGGCCTGCCCCCCTGGCGGTCTGGGTTGTGGCGTGGCGCCGGGCACGCTCGTCTTGGCGACGTTGATTTCGGCGTTGTCTTGATGTGCTGGCGGTGGCGCTGGCCTCCTGCCTGGGCTGCCGATGCTGCCTGACGGTATGCACGGGGGGGTGGTCCTGGTCTCGCTGAGCTTGGTGACTTGGGATGAGGCGGCTCGTCGTGGTTCCGCGGCGTGCCGTTGTGGTGCGAATGGTCCGGCGGGGACATCTCCTCTCCAGATGACCCGTTTGTTGGCAAATGAAGCACCTGCGTCGTCCGTCTCGCTGCGTGGGGCGAACCTAACACACGCATATGCCGGTTCGGACGTTTCGGATGTTAATTAGGGTAGTAGCGGTCTCTTCTGTGCACTCCATGGTTGCCTCTACGGTGCCATCGCGTTGCCCGCGATAGCCAAGGCCCCGGATATTGTGAGGATTTATAGAACCGGCGCGGCTTAAGTCAAGCAGAAGTTCCTTGCGCTCAACAGTCGGCTCCAGGCCGGTTATACGGAGTGTTTGAGAGCGCTCGGCTACCCTGATGCTCCACCGGTCCTGGGTGGCCGACCTTAGGGTGTGCGCGAACAAATCATGGTCTGCCTCCTGGATTAACTCGAGCGACAATTCTTGAGTTCGGCTGTTTCGCACTCGGTATACCTGAGGTGCCAGTGAGCCTAGATGCTGCTTGAGCTCTTTGATAGCCGCGCTGAAGCGTCTTCTTTCCGGTGGAGTCACGAGGATGGCGGCGTGTCGGCTTAGCCGCAGGCTCCACCGGTGCACTGGCTCCGAAGCAGCTCCAAAAGCCTCACGGGATGACAGGGGGTAAATTTTGGTTGTTCGTAGATCCACAGGAAGCTCGGGCACAGATGGTTCTTGGAGGTTGAGTCCGAATAGCCGCTTAGCGCAGCTGGCTCTGAACCAAAGATGACGGTGGAGTCCGACGCCGCGACGGACATGGCGTCGGGCTCCTCATCTCCACTGTCTGCCAGCAGGCGCAGTTTCGCGCATAACTCGGCTTCCGCCACCTCGGAAGTTGAACTTGTCTCGTCTGGGTTTAGCGGCAGTGCTAAAGGAGGCGGTGTGCTGATGGCTGGATGAATCAAACAAACACGAGCCTCGTTAGGATTGGATACGCTGGTTAATTGAGGTGTGGCATGGAGAGACTAGCTTACCTGTTTCTTCCCGCTCCTCTGATCTGGGGGGTGTAACGTGCTTCTTTTTCCGGCTGGTCGCCGGAACGCACCTTGGGGGTGAGCACTGGCGGGGAGCGATCACACGCCTCGGCCTCCTTGGATGTTCTTGGCGGACATAATTGTGGTTGAACTATGTGAAGCGTGTCGCTGCTTTTTGGAAATTGCTGCTAATGAAACAAGCGTGGTGAATGGTTTGGTCAGGAATCTATGTCCACAAAGTTTAGGCGTAATCGATCGCATAATCTATGAAGAGCGCGGAAGGAGCGACGTTGATACAGTGACTTACAGCCAAAATCGTACACCGCATTTTATCTTTTTATTTTGGTTGGCAATTAAACAGTATGGACGTAATGACTTTGTAACATGCATTATTATATTCCATGTGTACCCCTCTCTACTTTTATTAATAAACAGAAAACCGAATTTTGTCCAATATTTAAGATAAAATGAATAATTGTACTGACATGCACGAGAATTGGCCCACACCTAAAATCGTACACCTGTAAAATTGTTCGAAAGATAATTGATTTTGTAACTTTCAATAATCGTTTCTCATTGAGTTTTAATCGCTGAATACGAATCTGTAAACCATTTTTCTGTAATACTTATACTTTTTGAGAAAATTGAATTTAAACACAAATTGTAAATTTTGTTGTTGTCGCCGTGTTTGTCGTCATATGTATGTATTTCGCTTCTGTGTTGGAAGCCAATAAATGACGACACTACGCGGTAGCGACAGTATTGCTCAACGCCTGCAATTATCACGACTGCCATGTCGTTTAACAGTTCCGTTGCCGCGTGTTATGCAAAATTGATGGGTCCCTAAATTGAAAATAAAACATCATTTCACCTTTCCTTTAATCCTTACCTTAAGAATAACGTTTTCTCTGCCGTATGCTATAGTTAGATTTTTGTTCAGATTTTTAGTTTCTGAAATAAACTGAAAAATGTCAGCAAAGGTCGTCATCTATTGGGCGTCCTGTTCGCTTCGATTGCTATTTAAACATATTTAAATGTTTATAATGTCACAGGAATTTATATCATTTTGTTCGGTAGAGTCCACAGAATTGTTTCGTGGAAAAACGAACTGAGTAACTGCTGCTGTAAAAGCACAAATCATTTTCAAAGTTGAAAATTTACAATTTGTGTTTAAATTCAATTTTCTCAAAAAGTATATAAGTATTACAGAAAAATGGTTTACAGATTCGTATTCAGCACTTAAAACTCAATGAGAAACGATTATTGAAAGTTACAAAATCAATTATCTTTCGAACAATTTTAGAGGTGTACCATTTTAAGTGTAATAATTTTCGTACATGTCTGTACAATTATTCGTTTTATCTTCAATATTGGACAAAATTCGGTTTTCTTTTTACATAAAAGCAAAGAAGAATACACATGGAATATAATAATGCATGTTACAAAGTCATTACGTCCATACTGTTTAATTGCCAACCAAAATAAGAAGCTACAATTCGGTGTACGATTTTGGCTGTGAGTCACTGTATAAGGAGCTCGTGTGCACATTACGAGTGAAACACTTACGGTAACGCAAGTTCCTTCTTCCTTGGTTTTAGGGTAACTCTTGGGCCTTTTTCTTGTCGTAGTCTGACGCAGCGTGGCTGAGGATATGTGAAAACGTGAACCGCATGTTGCATGATTCAAGCTGTTGTGTTTAATGGCGGTGCAATGACGCTATATTGACAGCTCGATATATCGATACATCGATTTAACAAAAGAGATTCGAAACAACAGAGCGCGCTGGGCGGCTATTGGACGGGACTATGCGGCGTTACCAGCGCGCGCAAGCGATCATGCGCCCTGACATAAGAGACATGCGTGCGCTGACGGGCATGCGCACGGAAGTAAAGTCACGCGCAGGCGAGCAAACGATACAGCACCGGGAATCGGGCGCGTGGTACAGCGGGAGGAAACGGGTGTGCAACTAGTTTTCATCGCCCCGTGGTGCGGCTTTGGGTGGTTCGGCTGGTCTGGGGGTGGACGCACTTTTGGGAAACGGAATCGGCGTGACGGGGAGGGGGGTCGTGTCATTCTTGACAAGCTAAGGGGTCAAAATTTGCAAATTTATTATTTAGAAAATGTTTTTCGGGGAAAAAATTTGTATTCGCTTTTTGGGTGGCCTGAGTGACGCCTTTTGAGATAGTACAGTTGGGAGTTCTCCGAGGGCGCCCCCTTCGGAGATTTTTCGAGTTAGAATTTTTATTGGCCTAGTGAATTCGTGTGGTTGGTTCACTCCCCCCTGCCAAAGATTCGCTTCCTAAAATGGCGGTAAGGGTGGTTTCTGACGTTTTTACGATTTTTGGACTTACTTTTCAATTGTTTTTCAAAATTTTGAATTTGTCTCCGAATTGTGCATCAACCCGCGTCGTTCGGGCTCCCCGAGCAAAATTTTCAAAATAATGCAGGCGGTAGGGTGGGGGGCGAGTCGTTCAATTTTGATTTTTTCCGCGTTATTTGGGCACAAGGGGTTCAGTTGGGGGCTGGTGCATCTGGTCCTAGATTCTCCGAATTTTCACCCCTCGGAATCTGGAAATATACAAGGAAAGGGCGAATTGCTGGAAAAGCAGTTCGAAGAGCACGCGCTTGCGAGAAATGGACGCGAGGCGCCCGCATCTAGGGACAGCAACGGTGGCGACTCAAGAGGGAGCGCTGCTGGCCTGGCTCATCGCCGTTGTTTAGATCACTGGATTGTGCTTATGGAGCGGCCATTGCTTATTCCGGAACGGCGCAGCACAAACGGCAGCTAAAGTGTCAGGTTGGTAATAGGCAGGCTGACAAAGCTCAAGGCAGTGACAGTGCGGTTACAAGAATCAAGATTTAAGCAAAAGGAGGCAGCGAAGCGCATCTACTGACCCACCAATCGTGGCGGTAAGGAAGCGAGAGGCAACGAGCAGGTCAGTACACTGAAGTTAACAGCAAACCGTGGAATTGTACTGCAACTGTTCACAGTGGTCTGGTGAATGCATGATATAATGGCGGAATATATTATCTTGCAAATTAATCTGAACCACTGCAAGATGGCTCAGCAGATGATGTATCAAATGGCTGATGTAAAACAGCTCCGATCGCGTCATCGGAGGCATCAATCATGAGGCTGATCGGTGCGCCAGATACTGGATGCGCCAACAGCGCCGCGTTCGCTAGGGTACGTTTTGAATTATTGCGCAGGAGTCGCAACCGAACTCCGAGCTGACTTTAGCGACAGTTGCGGAGAAATTAGGAAGCTCTAGAACAAGGATAGATAGATTCTAGTTTCTCTAACGGCGCCGGCGGTGCGATAGAGAGGGTGATGCAACAGTTGTAGGAGAGACGAAGATAGAGCGATGGAAGCGGCTTGATTTTACACCGGCTTTGGTGCAGCTTTTTGAGCTTAAAAAGCAATATTTTCTTACACTTGTTTTTTTTTAATTCCTTGTACCATTACGGAGGGGGGTACAGAGCCTAATTTTGCAATTTCCCTCTGGAAATTGTATAAAAAATAAAAGTGTATATTTTTATAGAACTTTTTCTCTTGACCCTTTTTCAAAAAAAGGGCTCTGTACCCCCGTCTGTAATGGTATAAGGAACTTAAAAAAAAAAGTGTAAGGAAATATTGCTTTTTAAGCTCAAAAAGCTGCACTAAAGTCGGTGGATAATCAAGCCGCTTCCATCGCTTTATCTTCGTCTCTCCTACAACTGTTGCATGACCCTCTCTATCGCACCGCCGCTGCAGAGACAAGGATCTAACTATCCTTGTTCTAGAGCTTCCTAATTTCTCCGCAACTGTCGCTGAAGTCAGCTCGGAGTTCGGCCGTGGCTCCTACCGAAAAGTTTAGAACTTTTTAATATTCAATGCTCCAGGGAAAGATCAATTTGCGAACGATAAGAAATCGAACGTTTAATTACACCATCTAATGTGGTAATAAGGAAAGATATAAGAAAATCATTCGGTTGAAAACTTTTAAACTCTAATATGTAATATGTCTCTGAGTTTATGTTTTTAATTTTTCGAGTATCGATACTCGCATTTGACTACCATTTGACTTTAAAGTGGAATTGCAATGCGATTCAGGAGTAATGCAATTGCAATAGTCAGGTAGACCATCAACGAAACGTGGACCGTTCATCAGCTGCAATATGCATCAACCTTGTTACCACGGTGCAGGACATTCTTGGCGTCAGGGCAACGCGTACGTTCCCATTAACTAAATGAGTTATTCCTGTTCGCATTACCTGTTCGGATATTCGTGTTCGATAACAATCTGCGAACGTCTGGATATTTCATGTTGCTCGATCTGTGAGGCTTATCTTTTAACATTCATACTTCAGTATTTTTTTTTCTGTTTTCATTCTGCAAATATTGATTGCAATTTTTTTATGTTTTATTTTGATTATTTCAATTATTTTACGAAAATCGTTTTGGCACATTTTAATATTACAGTTTGTTGTCAATGAGTTAATTAATTTTTGTTTATAACGTTATTCTATCAGATTGTTGCGTAAGGATTTAATGTCGCCTGTACTTAAGTGAGTATGAATGCGTTTCTGAGCGATAATTGACACTTTTAATTGAAGACATAAATAGGTGAATATTGCTATAAAAAAAGGCACACCGCTTGACCGAAAATGTTTAAAAAAATATTAAAAATATAATACAGCATTGTTTTAATATATTTTACGTCAAAGAATCTTTATTTCATTTTTATTTGACAATGTTTAACACTCAATTCTATTGAATCGTAATAACCAATATCATATTTATTTCGTTTTATATGCATTACTTTGTACGGGTATATTATTTACTCTGTTCAAGATAAACGTGGATACAAAAACATTGTGTTTCGGTTTTCGTTGTTTGTAGTTAAATAATATTGTTAGATCGCAATAATAATACTGACCATAATTGTACTCTTCGCTTTTTAAAATTTCGACAAGGCGATGACCTTTAGTTTCTTAAGCTCTTTACAACGTACCGTCCTCGATCTTTAACCTACAAATGTAAATTACTCTACAATTCATTGTACCTCGTCGCCAAGCTCAAGATTATAAAATGTAATTTTTTCGGACACCCTCGAGGACCCGACATAAACCGTTTGACCAGAATCCAGTCTCGGTGTCGATGTCATCATTTTACCTGAGAGCCGGAAAAACTCAACTCTTATGACCTTGCCTTCGTCCCTTCTACACGATATTTTTGCACACACCCACGGCTCCCACCCTATCCCATGTTACGTTTCCGCCCTCAAAATTTCCTTATTTGGAGTTGGCTGCGTGCACCCGGTATTAGTCACGTAGTCTAGAATTTTCGAGACCAACGCGAAGCAAGGACGTTGTCCCTCGAAGTCACGTAACGCACTTTCCCCACCACACTTTTCCCTCTGATTTTTAAGTATAAAAAGGGTGACGGCGAAGGCATTTTGGGGTTTAGTTAAAATTTAGAAAGGGCACGTTACACGTCTGTACGTTTCCCTTACGGCACTCTACAACTCAGCGAGATCGGGTTCAAGTCCCCTTCGAGCATTTCTTAACCATTAGATTAGATTCTTGCTCCGCGGAATCGAAACTAACCAATTCAAGTATTTCAAGTAACATTGTAACTTAAATTCAAGTTAGCACGCCGCGATAATTTACTCTATAACAATTGTAAGTCCCGGCATATTAGAATAAACCTGAATCAAATAGATTTATTGTTGATCAATTATAACAAACGGTCCTGAATCCACTAACTAAGGTGTACCTTTACCGCTCGAGGTGCACCGAATAAGTTACGAGCACTAATACTAACATTTCCTGCGGCTCTCTACGTTAGCCATACGTAGGTTCGTCCGCATATCACTCTCCTGAGGCTTCCTACGTTAGCCATACGTAGCTTCGTTTCCGCGTCTAATTCCTTTAACAAATACCATTTACCTAATATAAAGCCCCGGCTACGCAGCCGCCCTCTCCGGCTCGTAACATCTTCTTAGCCAGTTCAGGCCCATAAACTTACTTTTCACTAATTTTCTTATTTTCGTACTATCGCTCCTCCCTTTTTTCCGCTCCGATCATTCAAGTCATTGCTTTTTGCTTTCGACATTTGTCATCAGATAAAAATCAACACTTGTAATAACTGTTTAAGTTAAATATACTTAGCTATCTGTACAAGGTGTATGTACAATTGCTTGTTTTATTTGGGAAGTAGCAACACCGTTTACATCTCGCCGCATGCTAAAGCAAATGTGAGGAATTAACAACTATCATGGATATTTTTATGGATAAAGCTTTCTTTTAAAATACTCATATTTTAGGTTTGGTCTAACACTATCTGTAGATTCTTCCAAAAAAAAAAAGATATATAGTTAAATATGTGGTTTATAAGTTTTGATTGCATTTATATGTTTTACCGATAATTTTAGTGAAAAGAACAATTGTTAAAGCTCATCAGAAATTCTTAATTCCATCTGTCCTGTTAAACCGCATACAAAAATTATCAAATATGTATATACATGTGTGTGCGAAGAATGAGAGTGTCTTGCGAATTGTTAAAGAGAGCGTTTTACGAGAATTATACAGCAAGTGTAAATTAGTTAACAAATCAGTTGTTCAAAATTGTTTTTGGTCTAAATATTAAAAATATACGCCGATCAGGTTCAAATACTAAAAATTTACGACAGTATGTCCACTGAATCTTGTTTCTTTTATGTAAAAGTGGTAATAAATTATTTTCAGAGGTTTCGATGCATTCTGTACTGTTCGTTCTAAAAAAGTTGTTATAGATACGATAAAAGAAGAATAAAGTGAAAAAGGAATAAAAAAAATATGGAAACAAGAATGAAATTATAGCTGAATAACAGTGGAAAACTGCCTGCGGTAAAAATAAATATTTCATGCATTCTAAATATTATTCTTTAGCGAAGTCTTGGTGTTCTCTTTTAACAAGATACCCCTGGATTAATTTATGAAATTAATTAATTTATTCTAAAAGGAGCTCCATTTCATACATTATTAATCACTCGAAAAAGATCACAGGAAAATAATATGAAGGAAAACGGATTGTATTGCAAGAAAGTATTTGATACGCAATAACTTACATTACCACGTACATAAATAACGTTTAATAGATTCATTACTAATTCGTCATGAAGTCATAAATACGTGAATAAATTTAAAACAGAAAAATTAAATCGTTCCAAGTTCAATTAGACAAGATGTTTACAAATTATACAACTATGTAACAATTTAAAAAAAAGCATTGATTTCTCACAATATCACAAAATAAAATTTACAAATTACAATTTCTGATTAAAACCCAACACTGAAAAGAAATTGATAAAATAATATGCCCAAAGAGTTATACAATATTCACATATATCTAATATTCCCTTTTCCTTCATCATTTGTACCGTATTATTAAATTATTGATTACTGATATCATGCCGCAGCGTCGTCAGTGATTATTCCGGTTCGTTCGTTAAACGACGCTTTTCATTACAGGAATATCCAGTATCAACCAATATTATACGCATAATTTAAGATAACGGCACATGTGGGTTGGCAAGGATTCCTTCGAAAGTGTGTTATAAAGGATAGCCATTAGGTATCTTCAGAAATAGGTTGAACATCAAGGAAGGAATTTTTTTTTAACAATCCCGCAGTAAACCTGGTTTAGTGTTTCAAAGAATCACGAATAAGAATCGGTTAAGGAGGTCGAAAAATCACTCAAGCATGAAACAACATGTAATTTGATGCCTGGCTCAGAGTATGCGCTCCTGAGCGCTCGAGACATCAAAAGAGTGCCACCACACCTCCTGAAATTTATGATTTATGGCTTTTCCTTATGTCGCCTGAGCTGGATCGTGTTACCCCAGGACCAAACGTGTTAAGTTGAACAATTGCGGATCGACCACCGATTTGTAAGAAACAAACGGCGTTTTCGTCTCGGGATCGACTGTTCAGACTCGTCAGTGGGGCTGACGACAGCCGATCGCTGCCTCAGACGCATTGATACCGCTCTTCGGAACCTCGTATATATCCCAAGAGCCTGCCGGACGACCGCTAGCGAGAGAGACCTATCCCTATCTCTCCGCCCTCTGTCGGCCTCCGACCTGAACCAAGCGGATCCGGGGTGACGAACAAACGCCCGTCTGCCCTATACGTCTTACAGATTTTTTGTTATCGGGGAAAATGCGTATGCCGACATTTGATAATCAACAGTTGAAGAGATTATATATCCGTTTATCCCAACCCTACAATTTTGTGCTTTTTATATTTCTTTATTTAATTTAATTATTTTATTTGTTGCTGTATTTCTTATGGAGTGGAGTAATAAGTTTACGCTTCAATTTTTGGAATTTTACCAGGGGGAACTGTGTTTGTGGGATCCCTCTCACCAGCACCAGCACCACAAAAGAAAAGAAGAAACAGCGGATGCCTGACGAAGATTAAGGGAAAGCATCGGGAAATCTGTTGCTGAATTAAAGAGAAAAAAAGACTCTTAAATGGCCACGTTCAGGGGACATTTAAGAAAAAAAAGGCGTCAATTAAAAGTGGTGTTGGTGGCGATGATATATACGAGGTGTCCCGTAATTAGTGTAAGAACCGGAAATGGAGGGTAGCTGAGACAATTCTGAACAAGAGTTTTCTCTCTTTACTGGTACTTTTACCCTTCCGATGATCCTTAAATGGTGAGGAGGGGGTTTTTCCAAGCCCACCGTTCACAACACCGACGAACGTGACCCTCCGCAGTGGTTTCCATCGCTACCCACCACCAGCCGATATAAGTGGAAGCTTAGGCGCGACAGAGCGGCGTACAACGCATCAGCGCTCAATTTGACAATAACCTTTACTGGTACCTGCTACAGGCATAGTCTAAGTCCAAACGGACCTTAAGTTTCTACGGCGAGTAACGTCCGCTTTTTTCCACGATGCTTACCCTACTATAAATCGTATAATATGTTAGTAAAAATATGATCAAAAATATGTGTTTTCAAATAGTCTCGATGTCCTCTAAATATAGTGAACAAACATATATATCTTCCTATTTATAAAACACTCGGTGACCTCGATTTCGCCATGAAAACAAATTGTTTTCGAATTTTGATTTACTAATGTCTATTGTACACTCCATACGCTGCAACTCTTATTCCAAACTTTTTTTGTCAGGTGGCTACAAGTGGATGCAAAATCGTGCGTCGCGGTACAGGTAACACCCTGTATATGTATATGTATATGTACATAACTTCCAGTCGTGAATTGACGTAGCTAGAAATTCCAGTGGGACAGTTCTTTCTCTTCCGGTAATAATCACCGGGGAGCTGTGATTTAGCTGCCGGAGTCACATGGCCATTACAATTCTACCACGATGTTTTTGTAATTGGAACTTTGGAGGAGCTCTCTTCCTGGCGGACGAACTGATCCAGGTGGGTTTTACAGGGATGAATGACGCAATTTCAAACTGAATCTCATTTGAGGGAAAGAGTGTGCCACAGCACAAGGAAGACGAACGGTTTCTGATGAACGCTGTTCTATCGAGAGTAACGAACTGTGTTCTTGAAAAGCCTTGAACGATTCCTTAATTTCCAGCAATTATGAAACTCTAACGATGCGACATGCATCTTCATTGCGAACACGACTGTTTTCTGATAGTCATGGGAACGTTCCTTGATTAACTTTAATTCCTCAAGAGGGCATGCCACCCTAACGTTTATTAATTATTTTTCTTTTTAATCTTTTAAAAGTTCTGAATATTTAGGATGTTATGTTAAAGCAATATGTTAAATTTTAAATATCTGACGAAGTTACAATAACGAAAGGTACTTGTCTTTTTTAGCGAACCTTTCCCTACTAATATACTTTATAACGAAATAGGCAAATACAAACAAATCTGAAAAAATAAAAAGTAATTTTTAAAATTAAATTAATAATATTAGAAAAGAAAATAGTGAGTTTTTTTTATTATTAAAATGTATCGCACATGTTTTCAAAGGTACACGTTATACTTTCGAAGATTTTACCTACATACCTTTTCGGAAAGGTTAAGGTATATTTATTCAGTAGAAGTAAATAAATAGATAATTAACACAATTCATATTACATAAAGTTTACATTATAATGAATCTTACAATAAGAGGTTAAGTAGTCTCAAAGGACGACAGAATGGAACCGGATATCACACGAGTGGTTGGATGCGCTTAGGGGGGGGGCAGAGGGGTACAGAGCCTGATTTTCAATTTCCTTCTGGAAATTTTAGAAAAGAATAAAAGTGTATGTTTATATAGAACTTTTTTTCTTTAAAGTGCTGTTTTTATAGCACTTTTTCGAAAAAAGGACTCTGTTACTCTTGCTTATTAAGCTCAAAAAAACTGCACAAACTCATTGGAAAATCAAGCCGCTTCCTATAGCTCTATCTTCGTCTCTTCTGC
This sequence comes from Stelis phaeoptera, assembly GCA_943735885.1. Lineage (NCBI taxonomy): Eukaryota > Metazoa > Arthropoda > Insecta > Hymenoptera > Megachilidae > Stelis > Stelis phaeoptera. The sequence goes on along the minus strand of OX030939.1, from coordinate 1,099,180 downwards.
TATTGATGCATCACCCTCTCTGATGCACCGCCGTTGGAGAGACAAGGATCTATCTATTCTTGTTCTAGAGCTTCCTAATTTCTCCGCAACTGTCGTTGAAGTCAGCTCAGATTTCGGCCATGGCTCCTGCGTCGGTGTATAAAAACGTGAATTGGTCGGTAAACGTAGCATAGATTTGACGGCGCAACGGTGGTTCACAAGCACGTGAATGTATATACACAAAAAGCATGGTTGCTGAAAATTATTGAGAGTTTTGTCACGCTGTTGCCGCTCTGGCCATCAGGGAATCTTGAAATAATACGGCTCGAGCCGAGATTTTGACTTTCGACGAGAGAACGTAGAAAAGGACAGCGCCAGCGAAAGAGAAGGAGGTTCGAAAATGAAACGATACGTATTTACTAATTCGTGCAGCGATAGAGAATTGTATTCATACCTACAATAGTATTTACACAGCTAGCCGTGCTGAAGGTAAAAATCGCAACAGTGCGGGAGTCCGGCTTCGACATATTTACCCTATCAGCTTCCGAGCCTCTGGTTATGTAGCCAGAGGCTACTGAGGCGGAAGCTGATTGGGTTGATATAGTATGTCGTAGCCGGACTCCCGCACTATTACGATTTTTACCTTCAGCGCGGCTAGTGGTATTTATTGAATCTATGAAGTTACATGTGGAGTTAAAATTTCATATATTTCGATTATGAACAGTCAAAACTTATTAAACTCCACCTTTATTGTTTATTTATAAAAGATAATCAGAACACATTTTGCTCTTCAAAAATGAAAAAAAAATTTTTTCGCGCTCCTTTGTTCGCATTTGTTTCGTAAATCTTTCGTCGTACAACGAACAATAATACGACATAAAAGATGCGTCTTGTTCAAATCTACAACTTTTGCCGAACACGTTTTTTTATGTGATCAGTAATGTAGAAAATTATTGAGGAAACCGATGTTATTCGCATTTAATTAATTATTTTAATGTTTATGAGCTCGGTGGCACATTTCCGCGTTATCCAATCGAGTTCATACTTTGCACAGTCTTCTAGGAGGAGCCGCGAAGAAAATTTGAAAGTTGAAACTAAAAAATAAAAAACCGTAAAAAATCGAAGAAAATGCAATTGTCTGTCGAAAATATAGATGCAACTTTTATATTATTGTGGTAACAACGTATTAACATGACTATTATCCCTGAATTCTTTCAGCTTTTTTGCTAAGGTGCGCCATAGTTAAAAAAATCAAGAACTGATTATTTCGCGCAAAAGAAGCGACTTTTACTTCAAATTTGTATGTCCTTTTTTTCAGTATGTGTACTGAGAAGTAATAAACAAACTTACAGTCACATAAATGGTAGATTAAATGTGGATTGTTGAAATGGAATTAACGTACATAATTGGTTAATGCCTTTTGGTGAGCTCATTATATACCATAATGTTAAAAGGATTTTTAAAAAACGTTGTTGGCGAATCGACTTAAGATCTTGGCCCGGAAACGATGCGTGCGTTTTAGGACATAGGTTCAAAACCCACTCAGAGTTTGTATTTTTTTTTTTAGTCGTAACTGTTTTCTTATCCAGTCTACATATAATGTAATGAGGGTTAGTTATTTGAAAAATATTTAGAACATATTTTAAGATCTATTTAATTTGCAATATACAGGGTGTCCCGTAACTAGTGGTAACATCGGGAAATGGGGGGTAGCTAAGACGATTCTGAACAACAATTTCCTTTGCAAAAATGTCAGACGGGGCTTCGTTTTTGAATTATTAACGAAAAACACTGACCAATCAGAGCGCGAATAGAGCGCATGCTCAGCCGTGATAGGGTAACCTCGAGCCGGAATGTCGGACTAGAACGATTCATAGCTCATTGGTCAGTGTTTTAAAAACTGCTACACAATTTCTCTTTTGCCACAAGAATATATTTTGTACCGTTTCGGTTAACCGATCACAGACGCAGTGACAACATACAAGTAAGATAATGGTAATCTACATCCTACTTATTGCCAACCTTAAGACTATCTAGTAACTATTGCTATTCTAAGGGAGGCCGCTACACACTCATTTGCCGATCATGTATTTTCGCTAGCGCCCGTTTATTTTCATTGGCGCTTCGAGCGATTCGGAGCAGGCCTCAAACGGATCTCCCGCTTAATTGGCATTGCGCTAATGATAGCGTTCGTAATTAGACAGAATGTCTTTTATCGGTTTACGCGCCGATACAAGGTATTATTTTAAATTACTGAAAAACAAGATTTGTTTTTTAAGAATGCCGAAATTTTCATTCTAACTGAAACTATAAAGTTTACCATTAATTGTGGAATAATTGATAAATCTGGTAAATGATTGCTTTAATTATTTTTATAAACGTTTATTTAAATGAGCAAGTTTCACGTTACGCTTTAACATAATGGGGAACCTGTGTTGTTATTCAATTTACGAAGTCTAATATTGTTTTAACTATATCAGCCGTTTGAGAATTATTGATTTTTTCTTCGCATCGAAGAATTGAAAACGGGTATGGAAATCTTTAATTTTGCGCCGTCTCCGAAATAGAAATTAAAATTATTTCATACTTTTTAGTGCATTCCGAAATCGGTTGTATTTTTTTATCACAAATTATTTTATTTCACATTTTTTAGTGGCGGTCCGTGCATTCCTTGCAGAGAAACATAAAAAAATAGGAATTCTGCAATAAGACTGGCTATTAGCAACAAAGGAAAGTGTAGGGAAGAGCGGGGAGGAAACGGAATGGAAAAGAAGGGTTGGAAGGGATGGGTAGGGAAGGGAAGGGAAGGAGGGCGAAGGGAGGTGCAGGGAAGCGAAGGAATGTGAAGGGAATGTTGCAAATGGGATCATCGTGGAAACATCCCTGGCCGCAAAATGTAATACTAGGTTTCATTGATATTAGGAGAGTATATGTAAAATAGCACGTTTTTTGCGATAAAAGCGGTAAAAAATGAAAAAATCCAAAATGTTTTTTTTACGGGACCAACTGTTGGTCATACTCTACAAGATGCAAAAAGTTGCGATCCGATTAGTCCATCCATCTTGGAGTAATCGATGACCATACACAACGTGGACGAAACCGTACTCTTTTTTGCAATAAAAACAGGACAGGCAGTAATAACCAACTGGGAGTCATACCCTATAAGATGCAAAAGGTTTCGTTCATTAGATTTAGAAAAAACTCTTATAACTCGATATAATAGATGTCGCAGCCAGGCATTTGAGAAATACTGCTCTATGTAACGTTTTGAATATTTTATAACTTTTTCGAAGTTCGCTTATTGTTATTCGTGACAAGTTATAAATCATATGCAGTGTTCACGTCTTCCACGGTTACGATTGTTCTGAAAGAAATTGAAGTTTGTGCCATTGCTTACTGAATGGAAAATCGAACGCAATCATGTTCTGAATAATTCAGCATGTGCTGATATGTGCTAAACTTGTGAAAAAGTTTGTTGGAATATAAAGCACGGTATATAAAATGTTATGCCAACAGGATTGACCCATATTTTGGAACCAGAACGAAATATTGTCTTTGATAGAATAGTCGGCCTGGACAATATACATATTGCCTTTAGTCACGTATTTACAAGTTCTGGCACCTGTGGATCAACAGCCTTAGAAATACCGAATGCATGTGTGTATTTCAAAATAAAACAGTAATATTATAAAGAAACTAACAAATAACATTAAAAAAATAAGATATTACATATTTCTTTGATATTACTGAAAATAGATCAAAATATTCTTTTTCGTTTCGTCTGTTTCTTCTTATCTTTTTCTTATAGTTCATCTGTCATATAGGTTTTGCTGTCGCGATACTATGATACATTTAACAGTTTAACATCATGCTGTTATGTGACACTGAAGATCATTATTTCTCACTGTAGTGACAATTTGACATTTGTTTTGAAAAACATCTTTTGTGATTTACTCTAACCATAATTCTCAAATTGCGCGCGAAGTAAGAAAACGTTGCTTTTCACATGTTAACCGAGGATGACGATGCAAATAGTTACCCGAGCAAAAGGCATAAAAAGCTTAATACTGAATGTACCTAAGGATTTTTACTTTTCATTACATTATTTTGGTTTATAAGGAAGCAGAATATTTTATACGAGTTTTTGTCGGGTGTGTGACAAATGGACCGTTTCTCATTCGCTTTTTTTTTTTAAGATATAAGAGGAAAATGATTGCGGTTTTTAACCTTAACAAGTTCATACGTTGAACTCCGCGGTGGTCACGCATGTCTGGTACCACAGATTCAACACAGTCGAATAACTAACAAGTATTAAAATATAGTTAACGAAACTTCTAGGTGGTATTAATGTTATATTAATTTTGTAAGGCATCAACTGGAAAGTTTAAATTGAAAAATAAACCGATGGTAACTTGAATAACTACAATTAGTGTGGATATCATTTGTGGTTTTCATTGTGGTATTTAATGTGTTAAAGCAGGGGTCCTCCAAACTACGGCCCGCAAGCACCACTAATCCGGCCCGCCATAGTTTATTTTGATTACATTGTAAAATTTACAATCTAACGACCAATTAAGAAACACAATAGCTGACATACATAATTATCCTAAAAACTTACAATAAGTGACATACATAGGTAATTCTGATTATTTATTATATAGGTAATGATAGGTTAATGATATTTATGTAGCTGTAACGAAAATTTTTGTTCCGTTTTTGTTTTAGAAAAGTTATAGTATGTTGGTACGGTGTGCTAGGTCTTGGCCCGCCCGACTTTATGAAATAGTCAGTGTGGCCCTTGGCCTAAAAAGTTTGGAGACCCCTGTGTTAAAGGAAATGGTTACAAAACATGGACATATTTATATTCAAATATTTTTCAATTTGAACTCAGGATAAAATTTACAAAATAAAAGTATTTCGAACACTTTAGATTTGTAAAGATGATAGCATGAATAAAGTAAAAATTGAATAAAAACGCAATCTTTGGCAATTAAAACAAAAAGGTCGTAATTTATATGTCCAATTAAACAGAAATTAAGATTCCATGATTTATTTGACGTGGAATAGTTCCATTACGGTAATGTAGTTTTTACCTCTTATTATCAGTGACATTGTCGAAATATCATAGACATCAAAACAATTTGATTCTGTTACATTTAACACTAGAACTACTAAACGAGTCAAAATAATATACTTCAGATTTCTTACTTTAAATTACAGAATTTACTAAAATGCCTGTGTCGAAATGTAACAGTCATTATAGAAACAGAATAGAACTTACCGAATTAATTCATATATTTAAGAAATAAATGTGCGGCGAGAATACACCTGTACGTACGTTGTTTCATTACTGATTCGGCAAAATTATCGAATCGAATAAAAAATCGCATCGTGTGAACTGGCTGTAATTTGGCTTTTATCGAGATAAGGAATTATTCTGTATGTTAGTTTACTTTTCTGTTTTATTTTCAATTTAAAAGTAAATGTACTTCGAACGCCGGTAGTTCTAATGTTAATGTCGTGACATGAAAATCAGTGCCATGATCAAGTCTAGTCTTCACGATGATCAGACTTCAGACATTTTGCGTTAAATCAATGTGAAATATAAAAGATGCAACGTAAAATTGCAACCCATAATCCAATGTCACAGCACTGCGGTTTATAAAAGTCGTGACATTTAGCATCGGCGTAAAAACGTACTTACATACACAGCAGTTTGTAATATTTACTGACAAGGAGTATAACTCACCGTACTGCAATAAACTAAAGAAAGAATATTAAACCGATTGTCATACGACAGATACAAATTATTACAACATGTAACTGTTTATGTGAACGTTATTTTAAATTTAGAACATTGTTTTTAAGTTTACTGTCAATATTAGCTGTAGAAATAAGTTGTTACTGGTGAATTTCAATTCTTTATTATGTACGTTTAATGTGATATAACCAAGAAGAAAATAATCTAAGGAAGTAGCGAAGTATTATGTTAGATCGTCCCATAAGTTCGTGCCGCTTTTTGGTTAGCTATTTAAATTAATGTATGAAACATACCTTTACAGTTTACGAAACAATAAGGTTACCATCTTGTTCCACAACCTCTTCCCATCATTTTGATAAAGACATTATTCCGTCACTATACAATTTTTGTGGTTTTTCTTTAAAATACTTTTCAATGTTTGTTTTTATGGACTCGACATTATCACACTCTTTTCATGCTAAAAAATGCTGCATTGGTCGAAATAAGTGGTAATCCGATGGAGCGATATCTGGGGAATAAGATGGGTGTAATATAATTTTCCAACCGAATTCACGTATTTTCTTTTTTGCACGTTTTGTACCATATGTGGTCTTGCATTATCGTGATGAAAAAACACATTGTACCGATTCAGGAGTTTTGGTTGTTTTTCTTTTATTGCTTCCTTCAATTTATCCAACTGAGTACCGTATGTGTCTGAATTAATTGTTTTGTTGGCTAGAAGAAACTCAAAATACAGAATTCCTTGGTAATTTCATCATACAGAGGAGAGAACTCTGCAAGGGTGTAGACCCGATTTCGCAACTCGTTGTGGTGGGTCAGTCACTAAATGTTTCAAAAATGGTTCGTGTTCACTGCGTGGAAGGGAAGGGGGATAGGGATAGGATGGAAAGCGAAGGGAAGTGCAGGGAAGCGAAGGAAAGTGAAGGAAATGTTGCAAATGGGATCATTGTAGGAACATCCTCGGCCGCAAAATGTAATATAAAAAAATTTTCGGAAAAAAAATACAGCCGACTTTGGAATGCACTAAAAAGGACGAAATAATTTTAATTTATATTTCGGAGACGGCGCAAAATAAAAAACTGTGTAAATGAAAGATGTTGCTAATGTGAAAATATGTAAAAGGATTAAAGAATTTTAACAATTTCCAATGTAGAAAATTTTTAATTTTGCGCAGTCTGCGAAATATAAATTAAAATTATTCCGTCCTTTTTAGTGCATTCCAAAGTCGGTTGTATTTTCTTATTTCACATTTTTTAGTGGCGATCGGAGCATTCCTTCTAGAGTAGCATCAAAGAATAGGAATTTTGCAATGGGAATAGTAGTTAGCAACAAAGGGTTGGGAAGGGAAGGGCAGGGAACGGCAGGGCAGGGAAGGGTAGTGAGGGGAAGTGCGGGGAAGTGAAGGGAATGTTGTAAATGGGATCATCTTGGAAACATCCCCGGCCGCAAAATGTAATACTAACAATAAGTTTCATCGATATCAGGCCGTGTATACGTGAAATAACACGTTTTTTGCGATAAAAGCGGTAAAAAATGAAAAAATCCAAAATGGTTTTTTTATGGGACCAACTGTTGGTCATACTCTACAAGATGCAAAAGGTTTTGTTCCGATTGGTCCATCTGTCTCGACGTAACATACATTAAAAAAAAATTAACATACATGTCGAATTGAGTAACCTCCTCCTTTTCGAAGTCGGTTAAAAATAGATTTAAACAATGCAGTACAAGTACTCAGCAGAGCTGCTACCTTTTATGATACTTTTACACGTATTAACATAGGCCAATGAACTCAGCGGCCAACTTTTCCGAGCTTTGCCATATACACATTTGCCAACATTTGCCAACATTTGCCTATGAATCTTTGATCATGACGGGCGTCGAATGTGTAGATGTCACGTTTGCGTATTAGGCCAACCTCCTTTGAACGGGAAATAAAATCGACAGTAGGGCGAGAGGTAGCCAACGTTGGCGCGCATAGGCTAATCCTGGCAAAATGACTATTGGAGTTGGCATAAGTCCAAGTAACAAGTTCAAGTAGCAAATATTGGAGGCTGACGTCAGAAAAAGGTGCAGCCATGGTGGATTCGAGTAATGAAAGTGCATTGGCCAATTATGGCTTGTATAGGCCAATGCTTTACAAAAATTCGTGTCTACACGTTGGTATTAGCGTACATTAGAACATGTTGACCGAACGTGTAGAGCTAGCATTAAACAAGTTTATTATTCAAAATTTATTGTAAATTTGTGTCCGATAGTTTCGTCTGCTTTTATTTTTAAACATTGGCGTGTTTTATTTATTTACAGAAAGTGTTTGTAGCTTATCCAAATGCATTGTTATTTCTCTGCGAATGAACCATTTTCTTTTTTATAAATGTCTATAAATGTATTTGAATCTCCAAGTACACAGATAGCTAATTTAAAACTTCGCAGGCATATTGAAATCTCATCTTACGCTTCTGTTCGTTTTCTCGATCAAATGTAAAGTAATCTGGTGTAAAAATAAACGTTCCGACTGATAATCGGATAAACGTTTCTTCGACAGTTTTCCGATAAAGCGGGGCTTTCTGGGAAACTCGAATAAAGACATTCGGAAATCTCACTTTCACCTGCGGTGTGATCTGTTGTCAGATCCATTTTCCCTCGGTCCAGTTACCGCTTACTCTTTCATTGAGCCAGCGATGTTTTATTCAGCAAGATCACGCCACGATATCGAATACACAAATAGGGCAAAATCTAGACATTTCTTTAAAATTCTTTTCTTCGCATGCTAAAATTTTCTTCTCGAGTTATATTGCATTAGAAATGTAAATTGTTATAAACAATGATTCTTCATTGTTCTGTACAAACATGAAAACCTGTTAATACGATTGAATTCTCTAAGGTACATTTTTAGAAGAAAATTTCGAAAAGTACCGTCAGAATAAGATTCTTAGCTTATGGCAGTGTTCCTGGTTAGGGTATTTTCTTAACAGGAAAACAGGTTTTACTGTAAACAATTTCCAGGACGAAATTAGCAATGTTATGTTCACACACCGTAAAAAATTGAATAATTTTTGTTGAATGTTGAAAATAAAGATATTAATATAGGATTGTAAGACGTTTAGGGTAGACGTGCGTTGTTCGTCATCCCGGACGCGCTTGCGTTGGGTCGGAGGCCGGCAGAGGGCGGTGAGATAGGATAGGTCTCTCTCGCTAGCGATCGTCCGGCATGCTCTTAGGATATATACGAGGTGCCGATGAGCGGTATCAAGGCGTCTGGGGCAGGGATCGGCTGTCGTCAGCCCCACTGACGAGTCTGTGGGCAGTCGATCCCGAGACGAAACGCCGTTTGTTTCTTACAAAAACATATCGGATCCATTTAAAAAAATGAGGATGACCTTTTTTCGGCAGAGAACAGCTGCGATCGTTTAAGACAGACCTGTGTAACTTCTTGCTCACGAGCAAATTTCCCCTCCTGAGATATCCCCACTCCGACCGAAACAATGGCGTGTGGGATGCGACGAGAGGACACGGGAAATCTCGTGCATGGTCGTGTCGGTCGGAGTGGGGATCCCTCGGGAGGGGAAATTTGCTCGTGAGTAAGAAGTTAACACAGGTCTGGTTTAAGATGTTTTTAAAGTCATCCTTAGCTAACAAACCGATACTACGAGTTTATAGCCCTACAGCAGTTGTAGAACTTCATACAGATGCCAGTAAGGAGGGTTACGGCGCGATATTGTTGCAAAGATGAAAACGAACGTATTCGGGTGATAAAGCAAGTGTTGCCAACGGAGTCCTACGAAGATTATGTTATAGAGAATGGTGTGTTAATAAAAGAGGCGAACCATAAAAAAGTTATCGTATTACCTACCGGCTAGTATGTACACAGAAATTATTAGGAAGGTACATGAAAATAGACATTTCGGAATAAAAAAGGTGATGGAACAAATAAAGGATGAATACTATATACTTAATTTACCGGCCAGAATTGAAAAATTTGTTAGCTGCTGCGTTCCGTGCGTCTTAGCAGAAAGAAAGAAAGGGAAAGTCGAGGGCAAACTTGCTCCGATTCCGAAACGGGATAGTCCGTTATCAATTTATCATGTTTCTTCGACTTCGTTTGACTTTATCCGATGAAAAAGCGATAGAAGTGCTAGAAAAATTAATGAACCAACAGAAAAAGTTTGGTAATCCAGCGCGTATAATTTCAGATCGCGGTACGGCGTTTATATCGACCGAATTCAAAGAATATTGTAATAAAAAAAATATAGAGCACGTTCTCGTTACAACAGGCGTTCCGCGTGGAAATGGACAAGTGGAGAGGATTAACAGAATAATTATTCCCGTATTGACAAAATTATGTTTGAATAACGCAGACAAGTGGTATCATATGGTAGATCGTGTACAGCGCAGTATAAATAGTACGTTTCAACGAGGTATAGGCATGTCCCCGTTTGAATTATTGTTCGGAGTAAAGATGCGACAAGCGGAAGATGTAAAAATTCTCGATCTCGTGCAGCAAGAAATAGTTAACATTTTTAATGACGAACGTAACGACTTAAGGAATATTGCGAAAGAAAATTTGTTAATAAAAATACAAGAGGAAAATCGACGGGTATATGACAAGAAATGTAAAGAGCCGACAGCAAAGTTTCTGGGGCCATATCAAATATTGAAATCCAAACGAAATAATAGATACGAAGTCATTGGAGGTGTCGAAGGTGTCGACAGAGCCCCTGCTAGGTACTCTACGACGGTCCCATTAACCCTTGGTCCCAAACCACGCAATCTCTGTTTCCAGCTATTTTATGTATCCTGACCCTTTTTCCTGCCTTTCCGATCAGATATCCTTGGAAAAAGGCCCTTTGTATCCTATTCTCCGAAAACCTCGATATTAATGTATCCGGGACTGCCTTCCCGCGTTTTTTTCCAGAAAACTCTCACTGCTCTCCCACCTACCCCTACCACTACTTTCCCTACCAAAAACCCCTTATAAAAGGAGGACCCAAAACGCAAGAAAAACAGTATAATAAGAACTTTTGTCGAGACTCCGCAAGTCCGTGTGCGTAGTTAATAAGATCCAGTATTTGTTTGTGTAATCTTCGAAGTATTGAATAAGGAACATTAAATTAAACCAACTCATCTTGTGTGACGTTGACGACAGAGGCGTCGAAGGGCCCCGTATTACAACGACCGCCGCCGATCATATGAAACCCTATATGGCGACCTCTTCGGAGGGTGAAGAGGGTTAATCAGGAATGGCCGAATGTAGGATGGATATTTATAATACGCATCGGCGAAAAGGACACATCGGTCGTGTCGGGTCGCCAACAGGGACCAGATCTTTTTTTCGTTGTATTCCGTTATTCTTTATATGTACTAATAAATCTATTTTGCTTAATCGATATTAGCCTCCAGTCCTCAATTAACCCCAATCCTACATTAATAATGTGATTGCCGTGGAAATTACGCGCGATCGACGCTACGAATTTAATAGAACCGAATACTCAGTAACGTAGGATATTAAAGACAATTTTTGGTTAAGTTGATATTATAATAGTACATAAGACAGGGAATAGAAAGCTTAAAGTGAAAAATGTAACAGTCATATCCTTATCATGTTCACTACCAGCGTCATATACATACAAGGTGTCCCAGCTTTTAGCAATCGATCTTTGTCACTTGTAACGAACGGCGTGGTTTCTTGCAAAAGCCGAAAGTCTCACGACTCAAGAATAAAATCAAGTATATTCTATATAGAATTAACATTAAATAAGAAGGTTATTACACTGTAATTTATTTCTTAGTAATCAAGTTATTCTTCATAACTTAACTGAAACTAACAAACATCTTAATTACCAATTTAAATTTTCTTATTATTTTTCTCTTTTGCATTTAAAATATTTTTTACTAAAATTATTATTATTTACATAGAAATCGAAGCGGTTCATCCTATATATTAATGTATTATTTAACTTGCCATAGGCCATCTTTTGATTTTCAAATTTTTGCTAAGATCGTTGCAAATTTCACGGGCTGAAAACTTTAATTAAATATTATCTATTAAAAATAATTGTCCAAATATAATGAACTAAATAATTCGAAGGATTTTATCAGAAAATAAAATTATCAAGCACATGTTGCAAACAAATGAATGCGTTTTAGTTAATTATAATATTCTTCTTTCTTTCTTCTCGTGAATAATTTATTAGCATTTTATGAAATACATGATTATCGCGAAATACAATTCTCGGTATTATTAATATGTTAAAATGGCGATGGCGTACGAGAGACAGTACCTATATCGATTTTAACTGGTAATGGCGCACTGATAGAATCACTTGTTCGATAGGCAGAAAGTGATTTGAATTACAAATGTCATGCCGATAATAGAATAAATGTTATTTGGTCGAGGGCTCGAAGTCCGGAAGTGCTGCACACCCTAACCACACCGTGCACTGCAAAATTCGTTTTTCACCTTGTTAGTGGCACTGCGCTAAGTGGACACGGGGATGTTGTTCAGAACAAGATAAGGTTTGTTAATTTTAATAAACAATTTTCACACTTTTTTTGCTAAGCATAAAAAAACTAACTGTGCAGTTACCGAGTGGTTGGACTACCCCGACCGATGGAGAAATATCGTATTTTTTATGATTTAATTCTAAGCGATAAAAATGCTGTTTTTTAATGAAAAATAGTTCATGTTAAGAATAACCTCGTTTGGCGCATGGGATGGGTCGGAGGGGGTCCTAGAACGTCTGAACCCCCACTCAACCGCATAAGGTTGTCTTTTGCCTTACCGCACGCAACACTGTTTCCTATTCTGACGCCTTTGTTTTACGCAGTTTGGGCCGTATCGTTATTCGGTAAGTGGTCGGTAGGGATAGCGCGGTGACTAATCATATGCATCAGGTTAGTAGGAAGTGGTGGGGGATGCGCAGATTAGTCACAAACTGGTCGAAGCGTGAGGTTATTCTTAACGTGAACAGAGAATAGTTCGGGAGATTCCTAATTTTTCCGCAACTGTCTCTGAAGTCAGCTCGGAGTTCGGCCCTGGCTCCTGCACGCCTCTACGGACGTGAGCCCTTTACGATAACTAGGCGTGTTAATATTACCGATTTTTCGGTAATTAGGAGGCTCGTGTCGATGTCCGGCCAGTAAGAAGGAAACTCACAATGGTGGCAGAGGGTCCTATATTAATATGGGCGAGTCTTACAGCGATTGGATTCATTGACGAGTTGAGCAGAATCTTATTTTCCTGTCACATTTTTAATTATAGGTTCCAGAGTCTGGAGTGAAACATTTTCAGGTTTGTATTTCGGCTCATAAAAATTTATAAGAATTGTTTATATTGTTATCGTTGTATCGAGGCGTCGCTCGCGGGCCTCCGGCTGCTGGGCGCTCAGCGTGCCAAAGTGACCGCGAGGAGGCCGGTCGCGGAAGGAAGGGGACGGGCCGAGAGTCGAGTAAACGAGAGACGTGATTACTCTATAAGAACTATGTATTTCGAAGCCGGTGGTGTTACATCAGTCGGCTAGCGGTGGCGGCGCCGGCCTCGGCCGGCAAGCGGTCGGCGGCTGCGGGTGTCTGGACAGTGGTTGCCTTGGCTACCATGCCAACGGGGGTACCATGCCACTGGGGATACCATGAAGTATCCTAATGGTGACCTCGGACGGTGGCTAAAAACCATCATGGCCAATATGAAGCCTTGGGAGGGTGCAGCTCTCCAACCTCCATAAGCTTAGAAGGATGACACCGGTTATCCCCGGCTCTCCGATCATAACCGAAACCGTCCTTAAGACGATGGAGGGTCAAAACCCGGGGCTGCATACGAGCCGATGGAGAATATGAAGCAGAAGAGAAGAAACAAATTCGGTAACTCTTGTCCTGGGGATCGCCCCGTGTCATACGCCACAATCGAGCGGCAGGGCTTTGAAATACACGTGGGACTGCGCAGGGCACTCCTCAGAGAGGGACCTGCCGGGACCACGGAGAAACCTAAACAGGCGGTGGCAGAATCCACACCGGCAGCGACCACCGCAAGCAAGGAAAAGGGAGAGAACGGGACGAAAAGCCCACACCAACCAGCACCACTCTCCAAGAAGGAAAAATGCAAGAAGCGATAGCCAGTCCCTCGAAGAGACCAACGCACACCAGCGCACCACCTCCGCCAAATGGGAGCAACCCCAAGACGGGCAAGTCAAGGGGGTGGCCGACCAAGGCGAAGGTGACGAAGAGGTCCGGACTGGTGGGAGTACAAAGGGGTAGACAATGCACCCTATCCCATCCAACGAGGGACGACGCAAATGGTAAGAGAGGGAGAGGCTCTGGCAAGGACCCCCTCAAAGGTAAGTCTCATTGGCCCCTGGGGGGAACAGATGACGTCTACCAACTTTTCCAACAATAGGGGGACAGCAGGTAGCAGATTCCCGCAGATCAATCTGCAACACTGTAAAGCGGCAACGGATATTCTCCATCGCCGCTTAACGATAGGGCAGACAGACATAGTCCTCATACAGAAGCCTTGGGTATCCAAGGAACGGATAGGGGGCCTCGACACGGGATGTGGTTCGTGATTTTATGACCCACATCCACTAGACCTAGGGCCTGTATCTTCGTTAAAAGGAGTATAACGGCCCTAAAATTAAATGAATTCTGCACATGAGATCTCTCAGCGGTTAAGGTAAAACTTAACCTCGGGGGGAATATAACCGTGCTGCTCATCTGCTTGGCGTACCTTCCATACGACTCCAAGGACCCACCACCTACAACGAAACTTGGAGCACTGATTGATTACTGTGTCGTAAACGGATTGCATCTGGCGATTGGTTGTGACGCAAACTCGCACCACGTGTGGGGCAGCTAAAACATTAACAGTAGAGGCGCAGCGTTACTGGAATACCTCACCACTACGGAACTGGAGATCCATAACACAGGCTCCGCCCCAACATTTGTTACCTCCCGCAGACAAGAGGTAATCGATCTGACCTTGGGCACCGCAAAGGTAGCACAAGTCATCAAGGACTGGCAGGTTCGGAGTGAAGTCACACTCTCGGACCATCGTCTAATCACGTTCCATCTGAAAGATGACAAGGAAAGAGGTCCTGGCGAACTTTACAGGAACCCTTTGGCCACTAACTGGGACCTCTACAAAGAGGTACTGGGTAGCAGGCTCAAGGGGAACTGGCAACATCCCGGGACCGCGGGTGAGATTGAGCGCCGCCATTACTCAGGCTTACGAGGCAACCTGCCCGGTCAAAACAAGAAGCAGCAGTAAAAGGGTCAACAACTATAGGAAGTCCCAGAAAGTATACAAAAAGTTAATAAGAACCAGTAAGAGGACGGCCTGGAGAACCTTCTGCAAAGAGACTGAGGCACTACTTGTAGTTGCCAGGCTAAGGAAGGTCTTCTGTACGAGGCCCTCACCCAGGTTTGATCCGATCAGATTCCCGAACGGTGAAATGACGAACAACCATAAAGAAACGCTAGAATGCCTGATTCGGACTCACTTCCCGGACTCCGTCACAGATAGCCACGAGCGACATCCGGAAGACACTGCACGTACTGACTCCCATACGATAGACTCGTGAACAGCCGAGAAGGTAACAAACCCGGACAGGGTAAAATGGGCCATTGGCTCCCTCAAGAGATTTAAGAGCCTGGGAACAGACAAAGTCATTTAGACCTGTCCAGCCTTACATCCTTCCTATTTAAAACGTTGGAAAGACTGGTTGATAGGTACATCAGGGAAGGGGAACTAATCAGCAGGCCACTGCATCCTTCTGAACACGCCTATCAGAACGGCAAATCCGTCGAAGCGGCCCTTCATAACCTGGTAGGTAACATCGAAGGAGCACTATCGAACGGTGAATCCGCTCTTTGCATCTTCATTGACATCGAGGGGGCATTTGACAGTACACTGCACGATGCCATACAGGGAGCTGCAAAGAGCTACGACATTGAAGAATCCATCATAAGATGGATCCGGAACATGCTGACAAAAAGAACAGCAACAGCTAGCCTGGGTGAGGCAACGGTGAGGGCCGTTGTCGTGAGGGGATGCCCGCAGAGAGGCGCTCCCCCACCCAGTGGACCCTCACGGTAGACAGACTCATACGGGAACTCACTCTGGAAGGCTACGACGTACAGGGGTACGCCGATGACCTAGCAATCTCGGTTATGGGCAGACACTCTCTGAAACTGTCGAGGAGATTGCAAAATGCAATCACAGTTGTAGAAATATGGTGCCATAAACACTCCCTCACGGCCAATCCGAGCAAAACGGAATTGGTGCTCTTTACAAGAAAGCGACGCTTTTACTTTAAGGCCCCTTACCTGTTTGGTACACAACTCCAACTGACAGATGAGGTAAAACATCTGGGCGTGATGCTGGATAAAAATCTCACCTGGAAGACTTACATCGACAAATAGGCCCGGAAAGCAATTAGCACCTACTGAACTTGCCGTCGCATGTTTAGCTCCACATGGTGGTTAAAATCAAAGATGGTAAAATGGATATACCAGACCATCCTGGAACCTGTAATCACCTACGCCTCATTAGTGTGATGGACCTGTATGAAGCGGGAAGCACACAGAAGGACCATTGGGAAGATCTACCGAATTGCGTTACTGGGGATAATAGGTGCGCTCCCCTCTACGCCTACAATGGCGATGGGTGTGCTGCTGGATAACAAGCCACCCCACCTTGTGGTGATTGCGGCGGCTTGGAAAGCAGCCATCCGCCTATACCAAGCTGGAAACTGGTCGCAGTCGAACAGCGGGCACCACACGATCCTCGAGGAACTGGAGTCGGAAGAAATTCTGACCCGAGTAAGTGACCGCTGCGAGAAGACGGCGTACCTTTCCAGACATAAGTATGAAGTTATCATCTCTGAAAGAGGAAAGTGGCTGGAGAGCCCAGACAGGTTTTTGATTCCAGGTGGGCTCGTCTGGTTCACAGACGGCTCCAAGACCAAAACCGGAACTGGAGCCGGGATATGGGAGAAGGGCTCTAGAGTCAGGTTGACCTACACACTGGGCCACCTCGTATCGGTCTTTCAAGCGGAACTGTTTGCCATCTGGGCCTGTGTCAATTACAATTTGGACAGAGCCCATACAGGCAAGCACATATATATTTGCAGTGACAGCCTTTCCGCGCTCAGAGCACTCCACAAAGTGGATATAAGATCCAAGCTAGTCAGGGACGGCGCACTGACCTAGAAGCAACTTTCTCGGAACAACCGAGTTAAGTTGCTCTGGGTACCAGGTCACACTGGTGTAGCGACCTGGAAAGTCTCAGGCAAAGATTGTATACAGACCCCTTCTCGGACGTAGAGGATTTCGGGCCGCCCGGTCAGACGCCATAAAACAATAAATCGTTGTTCGTCGACCGGGCAACCACTTCATGTAGCAAGGCCCTTTTCTTCCTCCATCTCTGCTCGACTCTCTTTCAGAGAGCGAAAAAGAAATTTTTCCCGGCGAAGAAAACCAGTCTGGTTTTGGCGTTCCTCGCTCGCGTTTGAGAGCGACGAATAAAAATTGCTTCTTCAGCAATCGTGTCCAATCATTTCAACACCCCGACGTCCTTATCACCTCACTGGTATCACAGGAAACGAAAGGGCTAATGAACTGGCACGACTGAGGGCGACCAGCATTGGTGTCTCTACATGGGTGACAGGGAGCCTGGCAAAGGAATGGCTGAGCCAGGAATTTGTCAGACTCTGGCACAACACAAATGGCATGGGACACACGAGGGCTCTCCTCGAGAGACCGTCACAGAAGCTGGGTGATATCCTAATTCACCTAGACGGGACACAATTACGCTTACTGGTGGGAGTGGTGACAGGACACTGGTACACAAAGAAGCATCTTGCGCGCATGGGGCTCAGCAATGAATCAGCATGCCCAAGGTGTGAGTAGGAGGATGAGACGTCCCTCCGCGTGTTTCTACGATACAGGGCACTCGGGGCCTTAAAGGAACCCTCATCGTTGAGTATTACGGCTGATTTAGTGCCGGTACAGAAGTAGCGTAGAAACGCTACGCAACTGAGGCCCAGTTGCCACGGCACGGTCAGTAAGGAGGCTGCTTCACGGCACGGATACAATGGTTCTCAAGGACTAAATGTCCAGCTAGCCTCAGAAATGGTCAATAATAATAATAATAATAACAATCCTTTTATTATTTTATTCCAATAAATTTTTTTCATATATTTTGATTAATAAATAAACCATATAAAAATGTATATAATTGTTGCTCGAAGTGTAGACAGATGTGAAAACCAGACTAATGTTAATAATTTTAATTTACAAATTATGAAATTTTAATTTTTGATACTACAATTAATTTGAAAATTCAAAAACAACCACTGTTATCTGATAGTTTTAAGTTTTCACTTCTATCGTCAGTCTCCATGACTGTTTTTCTTTTTTTGTTGTTGTTAAAACTGTCATCTCTGTATCTCTCGCCACCCACCCTTGGTCCATCCTATAATTCAGAGATTGTTTGAAAGAATTCTTATTTTCAGACATCTGCATAAACACTTGTGGTTTAGATTTCATTTTATTGTCTGCATCATTTGTCAAACGCAAATATAATGCAGCAGTTAGCACTTACTCACCGAAATTGACAAGGAATGTTGATACATTTCCTTGTACGAATGCTACGAAATGAAATAATCTCCACTTGATGCAATTAATATCGCGCGGATGAGCGAGCATTACCGTTGATTTGATAAGCTGCTCGCTAATGTAGTCGTCGGAGCCCAGTTCAGACGCAAATTAATAGTGTTGCGATCCTATTATTACGCATCGCCAACTTCGGACTGATGTCGCGATAAAAATTTTATGTTTCCTTGATATTTGAAATATCGGATGGCGAACCGCCGGGATAATAATAATTTAAATTTAATTTTAAATTCTTTTTCGTTATTATTATCTAAGCTTTAAAATGTTTCTATTTCCCAGTTCTTTTGCCATATTTATTAATCAAAAATTGATGTACAAAAAGTATGTGAATCTTTTTTAACGTAGAACTGTACCAGTATTTATTTTTACTTGATACCTTAATTAATCTATCCACGGAATTAATGAAGTTACTAAAATAAAAATTCAGTTTGTTTCCACTAAAAAAATCGTATAAATTCTATGCTTAAGAAAATACACTGCTTAAAATAAATATGGAGTAGAAAAATTTTAGGCAAAAATTGGATAACTTTGACAGACCGTACCTCCGCGAAAAATCTTCGTAAAATTATGTTCTTTTTTTTAAATTAAAGGTTGAAATCTTTACTTTAATATACTATACTTCGATTTTAAGTGTGATGCATCCCTACCACTGTAACACCTTAAATGTGAGGGCATGTTTGTTATACGAGATGGGGCAAGCACCTCAGATGTCTTCGAAAGTATAAGTTTCACAGAAATATTTGCTGAATAAAATTGTATAGTACGAAGAGGTCCATCCGGTGGCGATAATAGTTTTTTTGCGGGTGGAGGTACTTCGGACATTTGAAGGTCACCTCCATTTTTTTAAATGGATCGGTATAATTTTGCTTCCGTATTTTTGTTCATGATTCAGCGCCATCTTGTGTGTGTTGTTTCAGAAAGAGATGATGACGCTCGACCATGTTTTTTTTACGTTTCATTTAATATTAGTTTATATTATAATTTCTTATTAAACAGTTACACAATGGTAATGGTCTGTTCTTGATGTGCAAATCATAACAATTTTCATTAAGAAAACACGAACGTTTGTATCATCTTCATGCCAAGAGTCAAAAAGAAAGGAAGAAATATCGAATTAAATTTTCTGTTGATGCACTCTGACATCGACGAGAAATAGAACCGGATGTGGCTTGGCAGGAAACACGGGAACGATTGAAAGGCAGAATGAAGAAGATCGAAAAGAGTGAATGAGAGGGAATAGAACGCCGCAGCTTCCAATCGAACCGTGGCCTTCAAAAACCCCAACGCTGTGAAAATCAATGCGAGTTACTAAGGTTTCGTTACTAACCATTCTGATAACGTGTTTCCCTTTGTACGTTTATCTTTCTCTTTTGGCACTAATAAGAAACAGATAGTAAAAAATTAAAAATATGGACATAATGCAAATAGCTGTAAAGTGTCGTTCGTTTTACGTAATTGCTTATATTTTTAACGAAGTATCTGTACCTTGAAAGTGAACTTTTTTAATTAAATTTTATTTTCAAATTATATTAAAAATAAACAGGTCGAACTTTTTTTCGAAAACCTAGCATTATAAATCTTACTGTACTACGACGCTAGAAAATATAATTAATTGTTGTAATCATCTGATTCATAAAATTTCCAGTTGTAATTACAATGCTTCTATTAGGGCCATTCCACGTCAATTCGATCACCTTTTGGAAGCATGTTTTCTGATTTTGATGAAACTCAAATATGTTGTAGTTTACATATGTGAAACAATGGGGGGTTTTAGTTATCATTTTGCTGGCTTCAAAGTTGTTCACAAATCATAACATGTCGAAAATCGCGAAAAAGTGGATTTGTGGCCAAATTTGGTTATATTAATGGATTTTAATCAAAATATTCTTTTCATCCGTATCGCAAAAAAATGAACTTTTTAAATATACAGGGTGAGTCATCTAACGTTTGCACTTCAAATATCTTTGCTGTTTTTAAAGATACGTCAAATGTCCTGAGGAGAAAATTAAATGGTACATTGGAGCTCACACGATGCTAAAAATGTTTTCGTTTCTACGTCATTTCTTTTGGAGATATCAAGGTCACCATCATTTTTTTAAATAGAATCACCATTTTTGAAACACCTACGATGATAGTCCCTTTCATTACGAATCCAGTGACTATAATTTTTCAAGGTCATTCAAGGTCACAGTCGGAGAAAACGTACAAGATTTAAAATATCAAAGCAGAGTAGGTACGTTTATCGTAAGTGAGACTTATGGTGAGCATACTAAGATCCTTCAGCGTTACTGAATATTGTCAATATTACCGGAACGATGACAGGGCAAAAATATTCCCAATTTTTGCAAGAAAATCTACCAATTTTGTTGGAAGATGTGCCTTTACAAGACCGCTATCATATGTGGTACCAACATGATGGCTGTCCGGCTCATTATGCACTAGTAGCAAGAGAAACGTTGGATACTAGGTTCCCAAACCGATGGATTGGACGAGGTGGAACTGTCTCGTGGCCAGCACGTTCGCCTGATTTAAATCCACTGGATTTCTTTTTATGGGGTCTGCTAAAAGAGACCGTATACACGAATGCTCCAAAAACAATTGAAGATATGCATTAGCGGATCATCACAGCATATGCGAACATTACCTCTGATGTACTTGTCAGGGTTTAACATTCTTTCAGAGCCCGTTTACAGCAATGTCTCAATGTAAATGGTCATCACTTTGAACATTTATGAAATACAGGTATTCTGCTTTGATATTTTAAATCTTGTAAGTTTTCTCCGACTGCGACCTTGAATGACCTTGAACAATTATAGTCACTGAATTCGTAATGAAAGGGACTATCATTGTAGGAGTTTCAAAAATGGTGATTCTATTTAAAAAAATGATGGTGACCTTGATATCTTCAAAAGAAATGACGTAGAAACGAAAACATTTTTAGCATCGTTTGAGCTCCAATGTACCATTTAATTATCTCTTCAAGATATTTGACGTATCTTTAAAAACAGCAAAGATATTTGTGGTGCAATCGTTAGATGACTCACCCTGTATTGTTGGTTTTCCTGTGGATTCCATTATTTAATATAAAAATTATAAGTTAATGTTTATTTTGCAAAACTAAGCCTCTGCTCGCGTTTATAAAAATTTGAAAAAATATATGTATGTTGTACCTTAAACATTTCTTGATAAGCACAAAAAGTTTCATTAGTATTATTTTGTAAAGTAATTGACCACCACGTTCGGTCTGAAGCATAGATTTGAAAAGATAGGTTTCTAAACGTTGTCCAAGATAGAGTAAATCTAGTTAAATGTTAATAATTACGAACATAAAAATAATTTTAGTAATTATTGATTAATAATTTGACTAATTACACGGTCCAACAAATTTAAACCTTTTTTTTCTCATCTGCAACATCCACTACGTGATTCTTATAGAATTTCTCGTCCTAAACGTTCTAAAAGACGTTCTACACGAATTAAAAAAAAGCTTAATTGTGGCTCTAATAATTTCATCACCCACTGTAAAAAAATGTTGTATGATTTTATCATCAGTTGAATAATGTTTCTTGTAAAGTGAAAAGCATTTAGTCAGGTTGCAGAACAACTACATATATTCTTAGCAATGAGATTACCGTGGATCTTTTGGAGAATTGATTTGAATTAAAGTTCTTTAAAACGACAAAGTTTCTTTCAACTTTTTCCTCTTTCCGTAAAATATTACCTTTTTTGACTTTACACTTTCCCACCACATTTACTTTCAACATTTTATTCTTATGATCAAATACGGTCACGTTCGCCGAATCTTACCCGCATCACACCCTCTTTCTTTCAAGAAATCCTTCAATCTGTCGTCAGACCATAGCTTTTCATCACCTCTAATTTACCGTTTTCTATCATTTCCAGTTTCTTTTGTTCACTGCTTTCCCCTCTGAAACATTCATACCTCTGAAAATTAAGGGGCTGGCGCCCTTAAGAGCGTAGCAATTTTATTTTAAAACAATGTTTCAATTCAGTACTATCTTCAAATTATATGCCCTAAAATATTTATTTAAAAATTCATAATACTAACGAAGTTACAGTCTGCAGTAGACAGTAGACGCTAAGTTTCTATTTCGTGCCTCTAGGAAACATGAAAGCGTTTTTCTTAAAATATTATTATTGGAAACATCGATATCAAATGATTACCACTATTAAGCAATTCTTGATTATAAAACTGGGTATGAGAAAAATAATTTTTTTTCTATATGTTTAAAGCAAGAGCTTTTATTTTTTGATTCATATAAGAATGATAGAAGCTATTTTGGATACCGTTCAAACAAAGTTGCTATTTCGTATTCAATTAAAAAAATTTTTGAGTGGAAATTCACACAAATTTGATGTTGAGGTATGTATTTCAAGCTGTATAAAAAGGCTTTTTAATCAAAAGATATTTTCATTAAAAAAAATAATCGGAAATTAATTTTTAATTTTCCTACTTACAATATTTAATAGCCCCTTAACAAAACTACTAAAAATTGCATATTTTGACGATAATATTAAGTTGTCCGGAAAGTTCTTTTCGTTTTTTTTTTTTCATAGGTGTTAAGAATAAAATATTTTACGTTTTGTGTACTATTCTTGAATAATATATAATCCATTCTGTTCTACTACCTTTTGCCATCTCTCCAGAAGCTTCATAATGCCACTTTCCCAAAATTTCCTTGGCTTACTGTTAAAATATTCTTTAATGTTGTTTTTTATTTCATTAATCGATGTGAATCCTTTATAGCAAAGAAAATTTTTTTAGGGAAGGGAACAAATAGTAGTCCGATGATGCAAGGTCTGGGGAGTATGGAGGATGTGGTAGAACACCCCAATTAAGGTCTAAAGGTTTCTTTTGTACGGGTAAAGAAACGTGTGGCCTCGCGTTGTCATGGTGGGACACGAGACCACGTCTATTCACCAATTCTGGACGTTTAGCGATGATAGCTTCCTTAAGTTTTTCGAGTTGAGTGCAATATTTTTCACTGTTAGCCGTTTGCTCTTCCGGAAGTAACTCGTAGTAGAGAACACCATTCCAGTCCCACCAAATTGAAAGCAAAATTTTCTTCGAGTGAAGTCCAGCTTTTGCTACCATTAAAGGATCCTTATTTCAACTCGACCAAGTTTGTTTGCGTGCAGTGTTGCCGTAAAGGATCCAACTTTCATCCCTAGTAACCAATATTTTCAGAAACGGCTCTCTTTTATTACGTGGAATGAGTAAATCGCATGTCGAGATTCGGTTCAGAAGGTTGCTGTCCGTCAGTTGATGGGGGACCCACACTTCATAGCGATTAACGTATCCGAGCTCCGTCAAATGTTTATAAACCGTTGTACGCAAGATGTTTGAAGCTTTTGCTATCTCACGATCACTAGATCTTCAGTTTTCATCGAGATAGGCCTTGATAAGGTCGATATCAGTGGTGGATGGACGGCCGCTGCGATCTTTATTGTTAAGATTGAAATTTCCGGCTCTGAACCTTCTAAACCAATTACAGATTGTTTGAACAGTTATAGATTGGTCCCCATAAATGTCAAAAATCTCCTTTGCAGTATTTCCAGACGTACTGCCTTTTTTAGCAGTGAAACGTAACACGACGCAAATGCATCTTTTTGTATTCCATTTTTCACGACGCAAAAAACACTCGATACATTTTCTACTGACGCCGAGAACGCTTATACTACCAGAGGATGAATAGTGACCAAACAATTGACGGTACAATGATCTGGTTGTTTGTTTACTTAAGCACAGCGAGATAAAGCCTCGAGCGACGAACGCGAAAAGAACTTTCCGGATAATCTAATATTATACAGTGGGCCGCAAAAGTATTCGTCCACCTTTTAAAACACAATTCCCTCTTTTGAAATTGGACCAAATGACTTGAATTTTTTCGAGAAGCTAGAAGAAGTTAGAAGAAGAAGAATAGAAAAAGAGAAACTAGTTTACTAGATGACAAAAAAAAAAGAAAATGTTGAAAAAGTCCCAGTCGGTTGAAATTATGAAGGATATAGTGAGGATCACTTTTCTCAACTTTTTTATTCGAGCCAATAATGAAAATTTAAAGCATACTTTTCGTAGGTTTCAATAAGTTATATGTATGTAAAGAGAACCACGACACACGTATATTCGTGTTGAAGCCTCTCTTCAACATTCAAATCTGCCGCGTTACCGGCAGAGCCCTCAATCGGCGACGTAGGAGAAATAGAAGGTAGAGAAAAGAAATGAAGACACGTGCTGCGACAGTGTAACGAGAGAGTTATAAATAAACCATCATAGAAAAGAACATACCGTAAATAAAGGCGTTAAATGTTGTTTCTTTTGTTTTACAGGTATGAGTGAACGTAATTAATAAGTTGTACATAGAGTAAATAAATCTTTTGTTTTACACAGAAACACAATTTCGTCTTTGTTTAGAAATTTCCAAAAGTAAAACGGAGTACCGAAAGGAACTTTATTACACGTATACACAAAGTTTCATCGAAATCGGTGTTAAATTACAGTTTGTTCTCTATTATGTATGTAAACAGATTTTCAATTATCTAATTCACGAAAATCGATTTTTGATCTCCAAAAGCCGTTTTGTCCCACTATGCGGCGCGGCGGTCTCTTATAATTTCTCAGATATTTAAAATTACAGTTTAATTTGCGTTATATGTGTAACGTAATTCAAAACAAATGTTTTTATACGTTTGTTACGCCGACGTCGCCGTCGCCGTCGTTTACACGATAACTTTCGAACGGATTAAGAAGTCTGATTTCTGATTATTGTTAAAGATCTCCAGGGGATCATTGGTATTGAATTTCATGACCTCAGGTCAACTACAGGTCACGTCGGGTCAAAAAATTTATTTCCCAATTTTTGCATCACTCAACTTCTCGTGAACCACACGCTTGATAATTTATAATAATACGTGATTTTATCTTAGTGATTAAACAACATTTAACAACGTAAGCTCGACCCGTAAATCAGTTTCCTGAAACCCCGGCCGCAGGCCGGAAGCGAGCGGAGCGAACCACTTTTTTTGGAAGTATGATTTCTACTGTGCGTATAATGACCTATACCGCTGTGATTTAATTGTTCTTTTTAAATGTAAGAATTCCATCTCAATGAATTTACATGAGTTCAAACGCGATGTAAATCGAACTAAGCTAGTGATGAATAAACTATAAATCTTTATGTAAATACAAATGTATTTTTACGAATTATTTTTTCCCTCCAGGTGTGGTGAAAGTGATGCCTAAATTTGTAAATTTTGTATATTTTACAAATTTTTAATCATATATTTCATTTTCGTATACGTAGAGTATAGTTAACATATTTTCTGAATAGTTTAATGTTTCATAAATCCGCAGTTAACACGTTGGCTGCCACGGGGGTCACCGGTGACCAGCACCCGAAATTTTTTACAATCAAATAATTACCAACAGAAATGATAAAATAAACCACGGATAGCGTTAACATTGAGCTAATAATGCTAGCTATCGAATTGAAAAGTTAAATTTGAAAATTAGTTGATTGTATTGTTAATAATTAGGATTTCAGCGTGTTTGACTACACACGTCCGTTTTCACTGTGGCAGTCAACGTGTTAAGTATTAAATATAACGTAGATAGTAAAACTAAAATCAATCAAAATTTTTTGATACTATTACATATGATAAAATAATTGAAAATAACAGAGTTAGATGCTGCACCAACTGAAAAATTCGTAATAGTTCTACATAATTTTAACATTGTTTCTGTAAGGTTTCTGTTGATATTTCGCTCGGGACTTACTGTAACATTCTTGCTATACGTCTTCCGTTCATGTAGGGTAGATGACAAACGTACCAAACACTCCCTTGTTATCGGATACCATGTTGATCTTTATGATTTGCAAACGCTGAGTTACATAAATCAAAATGTAGCATTCCTTTATACAGGGTGTACCGTAACTAGTGTAAAGATTGTGAAGAGGTGATAGCTGAGATAATTCTAAACAACAATTTCCTTCGTAAAAATGTCAAATGGGGCTTCGTTTTTGAATTATTAACAAGAGCACTGACAAATCAGAGCGCACATAGAGCGCGTGCTCAGTCATGAGAGTGCAACTTCGAACCGGGACGTCCGGACTAGATCATAAACAAACGCGTCGATCGTCTAGGAAACATTGAATTGAAGTTATGCCGAACAACAAATACAATAGTACAAAAATAATTTTTAGAAGAAAATACAACCGACTTCAAAATGCATTAAAAAGTGTGAAATAATTTAAATTTCATTTGTATAAATTCCCTTCAGCTGTTTGTAAAATTGACGAAAGGATTACATGACATATTAAATATTAAATATAATAAACATATTAAATATAATGCAAACCTTTCGGAGGCGCCGAAAAAATAAAAATTAATTTTTCATTTTTGTCAATGAATAGGGTCAATGAACGTGTCCCTGTCAATGAACAGGGCCAACTTGTAGGTGAATGGGTAAGTCAAATTCAAATTATTTCCCAATTTTCATAACATTACAGTCGGCTTTTCATTGCGAAATCGTCATTCATTTCCGAAAAATTCCGGGAGTACCTTCTCACATCTTATTCCTTCTTTTTTTTTTTTAACAAACGGTACAAATAATTAATAAATGTAATTTACCTGTCTGATTTAGCCCATCCTCAGCGATAACAGGTGCGTAGATACTATTTGTAATTATTTGTATTCGTTGCTCGGTAGAACTTTAATTAAATTTTTCCACCTAAAAACGCGTTTTCCCAGCTTATCACGAAAGTCCCAGGGTCCAAAGCTATTCTGACGCGCCTGAGCGCGCGAGAAGCGCGCACTGTGATTGGTCAGTGTTTTTTCTTAATAATTCAAAAACGAAGCCCCATATGACATTTTTGCAAAGGAAATTGTTGTTCAGAATCGTCTCATCTACCCCCTATTTCCGGCTTCTACACTAGTTACCGGCCACCCTGTATATAAAACACTTTTTGTTCAAATGTTTTGTTTTCGAGATATTTCACCGGTCCCAAACTTTTTCCTCACCCTGTATATTGAAGAATGTGAAAAACAGTTTGAATGATTCATGCATCTGAGTCCGATTTATGGCTTCTCGAAATGTACGCTTTTGAAAAAACGTTGCTGTGCGGCTGACAGAAAATCTGCATTATGTGTCACCTCAAATAAAAAATATGAAAATATATACATTGCTTCCTTCTATATCTCTTCCTATTCATTACGCTACGGGTGGTTCCTTTCTTCGTGATAACGTTCCATGTACTGCTCTCCTATAGCTGCAGTTTATTTGTAATATCTCCGATGAAATAGCATGCTCCGTAGCTCCGATGAAATAGAACACACTCTGTAGAACGCTTTTCAATAGAAATCTCCGCGGCGTTCACCATTTCATATTCACAAGAAACGAACAAGGAATGATAGGGGTAAAGGTGCATTCTATACTTATAACGTCAGCAACAAAAATATAAATAAGAAGCATTTTTAAAAATTCTTAACACATTAAGGTAGGTAGGTAAGAAATTAGAGAAAATACAGAGTGTTGAAAGTTGTTATTCAAAACGATCTTTTCTGCGTGATGTTAATCAGATGTTGCTGAGGGTGGGTTGATTGTACAGTTCTACAATTACTTTTTTTTTTTATTTAAATTCATTGATTTTCATGAAGCTGCATACGAGAATAATATTTTTGTGTGGAAGAGCATACCTGAGTCTTAACACTGACATAAACTTCAAAACTCATGTTACCTGAATAACTTTGAACTATACTGCAAATAATACCGAAGTAATTTCGATATTCTCAATGCAATGTATAATAGATATACATGGCTGATACAACAATATTGGAGTATTCTTGATATCGCAGGCTACCGAATATACGAAAATAAGGAGATCGATACTTATACTGTTCTTTTTTTTGTCAAGAATGAAAAAATTGTGCATTAGTGATATCATTAATATGAAATTAAAATAGATGCAACACTTGGCTGAATTAATTAAATAAATATTTGCATAAGTATGTATAATATTATACATCGACTCGAGGAATTGATCAAATACTTTCCTTTATTAAACTCTTTGTATAATCAACGTATCGTTGTTTATACACACTTGTTTACACACTTAATGCGAAAATGTGAGATCTTTCGAGACAATGAGATCTTCCAGAATTGTCACAATACACACTTTTCTTTAAAAGAAACAGAATAACTTTTACTGTTAAAAAAAAATATATATGTATGTATGTACACTGACCGAACTGACAAGGAATGTTTTTGAGGTGTCCGCCTCCGATTGTTTTAATTTTTGGATATGTTAAGTTTTGGATATGTAAAGTTTCAGCTACAATAGGCTATCTCCAAAACTATCATAGATAGAAGAAAACTTTTTAAGGAAAAGTTTCATGGCTTTTCATGGATATATAAAGGCTAGCCATAAATTTTGTAAAAAATAATGTGTTTATAACAAAAAATTTGTTTATAACATTATTTTAAAAGTAATCACAATAGACGTAATAACATAAAAGAATAAACACTTTTTTCTGAATCCATTGATGTATCATATGGCATGTTTGCCTCTTACATTTTTGTATATTTTAACATTATATGTGCATTGCGCATATACGCCGGGTCGCAGTCATACCAGATATGACGTACAGTCAATATTCATTATGATACCTGGCGTTTACCATGTATACTGGGCATTAGTAAAATTATTTATAGCTAACAATATTAATAAAGGTTACTTTAGTACCTACGTATTAATATGCGATACAGATTGTAAGGAATATAATAAATGTAAATTAATTTCTGGTTTTAGTAACATGATCGGTGCAAATTATATTTCAAGTGTAATTTAAAAGGAAGTGTTTTAATTTGCTTTTTAACCGACTTCGAAAAGGAGGAAGTTACTCAATTCGATCAGTATATATATATATAGTACATAAAACACATATATATATATATATATATATATATAGTACATAAAAAAAAATATATATATATATAGTACATAAAAAAAAAATATATATATATATATATGTTTTTTTTTCACCGGTATTGTACTATATCAATAAGGACCCGGAGTATCACGGTAAAATACTTTCGTTGAAGGACTACATTGTTTGATCAAGTCCAAATGACCATCGATAACATCGATGTTCAAGATCAAACGCTTAAGATTTCCGTGACAATTTTATCAGCGTACAAGAGGAGGCTAGTCTCTCGGTTAGTCGATTTGTCATAGCAAAATCAATTGCTGTCCATCAATTGTCTCTCTCTTTCTTCTACCATTGATTTTTTTTTCTGTTCCGTCTTTGCACTTGTTTCTCACCTATTTTCGTGAACCTTTGATCTCTTTCTTTGTCCATCACTTCACTTTACTCTGAATCTCTTATCCGATAGTTCCTTTGGAACATTAATGATTTCTTTGCGTGCTCTGTGGTTGATGTCCTTCTAACTAATATCATTACGGACAACACAATCATCTAATTCCTCGCAGAAAATGCTTTGTAGCCGTGATAAGCAGGATAATAATAAGAGGAAAGCTTCAGAAGAATCAAAAGAACTCCTTGTTACTTTTATGAGCTAAGTTTCTTTTACCGACGATAAAGAAACGGCGTCGTTTGGTAAAGCTTGGAAACTCTTTTATAATGGTAACAGGAGGAACCATACATATTCGTCGTACGGATAAAGTGGAAATATTTCTTTTTCAAATGTTAGTTCACAAATAACTAATCCGCAGTCAAAATCGCAAGGGATTTTGACTCCATGTCACGTACGGTAGGGGGGGGGGGGGGGGGGGGGGTACATACTGCCCATAGATTTATCACGGTTTTCGCATCTATCCGCTTCGATCCCCGAGCGCACTATCGGTTGTTACGCACAAACAAATGTTTCACGCCTCACTAGTAGAAAATATCTCTGCTAAACGCGACAAATTTAATGTACAGTGCGTAACAAAAAGATAGGTCCATTTGCATTTTTGTTCTTAACTTCGAAACTATATACTTTATTTGGCTGAACTTATCTCACAAGAAGAGCGCGAGACCTTCGATTCACCGATTTCATTGAAACTTTGCGCATTTGTAGATCTCGTTCTCCTGCTTACCAATATATACCATTATAGGGGCAGACACTCTGTAATTTTTGAGATATTTGTAATTAAAGTTTTATTATTACGTTGAAGTATGAGTTAAGTTGCTCCGATTACGAACCGTAACGGTGGCGCAGCAGTAGTGTACAAGACTTGTACGCCGCTGATTTGAGTTCAAATCCTTCCTGTGGTGATAATATATATTTTTTTTTGTTCTAATTAATTAAATTTCACTCACGAAAATTTAAAATAATAAATAATACTAATAAAATAGAGCGAGCAAAGGGCAGTAGAGAGAGTGAGAGAGGGGCAGTAGAGCGGGCGAACGAAGGACAGTGGAGCGAGCGAGTGAGCGAAGGGTAGTCGGGCGAGTGTGCGAGCGGTAGAGCGAGCGAGCGAGATTAATTAAAGATGAAGTAGTAGTAGAAGTAATACTAATAGTGATAGTAAAATAAGTTAAGGATAAGTAGAATTAAGAATAAAAGTAGATCATAGAAATAAGTATTAGCTAAGTTAGGATAAGTTAAGTTAAGCTAATTGTAAGTCAAGCAAAATTGGGATAAATCAGGGGTGGCCAAATCGTGGCGCATGCGCTAAACCTGGCGCATTGGATGATTTATAAGCGGCGTATTGCATCCTTGCGCTTATGTACTTGTTCTTTTGAAGTAAACTCTCTTTCATCACATCTAATAAGTGTGGTCCAGAGTTATCTTTACTAACCGAGACTCTTTGGTTGCTGTAATATCAACAGCGGGTCCACGAGAGGGATCACCCTCTCGTCCAAGAGATCATTTCTGATTATTGTAGATCGGTGCTCCAATAATCGTGTGTCTTTTGAACGGACGTAAATTAATTAATTTAACTGTGTGATTGAGTTATTCCATTTCCTCCCATAAGCGAAGCAGATCCTACCCCTATCCCTATTTCCAACCCCAACCGTGAACGTAAGAAGGTAGAAAAGGTGTTCGAGTTGTATGGCGAATCTGAACTCATCTGTGAAAAAAATTGGCGCACGGTGTGCATAAGGTTGGCCATCCCTGGGATAAACGGAGGGAAATTAGTATGTAAGGACAGGGCGAGGTCAACCTTTGTAACCCTAAGGGGAATCAAATAAACATTCATTCATTCATTCATACTAATAAAATATTAAACCTCCGTTAGCCGAGCCTGGAAAACAAAATTAAATAATAAAAAAATAGAAAATATATCACACATTTAATGTAAAAATATTATACATACTTGTAAATTACAACAGTGGTATTGGTCGCAAAAGCATGGGAAGCATAGTGCACAGAAGCATTTTGCACATCGAATAAATGCAGTATTATTGCATGAACATTTACTGTTTTGTATCTCTGTTGGAATACAGACCTGATTGATATTTTGAAGCAGTAGTCTTTCTGTACACAGTCGGCTGCAAACCATGCATACTGCAGCATAGGTTTAAAAATTGTCTGTAAAATTTTCTGTAAAATCACGATTGGACCATATTCGAAATAATCGAATGATGTTTTTCTTCGATGGACTCATACCATGTATCCTCCACAGAACCTTCGTGCGTTATTTTTTTGTTTCGTCGAATTTCTATTGTTACGCTTATGGTGACTGTTTATATTATGGTTAGAGCCGAGGAGCTGATAGTGAATTTTTCGTTGACTTCAGCGACAGTTGCGGAAAAAGTCGGAAGCTCTCGAACAAGGATAGAGAGATCCTTGTCTCTCCAACGGTGCTGTGACAGAGAGGGAGACACAACACTCGTAAGAGAGACAAAGACAGAGCGAACTCAAGCTGCATGATTTCTTAATGCAGCTGATCAAGTTTTTTGAAGCAAAGAAGCAATATTTTCTTATGATTCTTTTTTTAAAATATTCCTTATACCTTGGCGCATGCCACTTAGAGCCCTTTTTCGCAATTTCGCCTTCAAAACCTTATAAAAAAATAAAAGTGTGCGTTTTTATAAAAAAAATTTTTTTACATACACATTTTCCAAAAAAGGGCTCTATAGTGGCATGCGCCAATGTATAAGGAACATTAAAAAAAAAGAATTATAAGAAAATATTGCTTCTTCGCTTCAAAAAACTTGATCAGCTGCATTAAGAAATCATGCAGCTTGAATTCGCTCTGTCTTTGTCTCTCTTACGAGTGTTGTATCCCCCTCTCTGTCACAGCACCGTTGGAGAGACAAGGATCTCTCTATCCTTGTTCAAGAGCTTCCGACTTTTTCCGCAACTGTCGCTGAAGTCAACGAAAAATTCACTAGCAGCTCCTGCACACCCTTAATTCGTGCAATATTGTTGATAAAAACAGTTATTTTATTGCGTAGCTACCGTTTACTCGATGTGTATCATCCATTGTGCTTTCACGACTTGATGGCTTGTGACAGTGTTTACGCTCTCACTCTGTTACACCTCTCCTGCTATAGGATGCAGGAGATACAATATAATCTATAGAATATATAATCTAAATAGATTACAGAATATAGAATATAAATCATTACAATCATTATATTTCACTCTATCTCAATATGCTCGTCGTCGTTCTTTGTCATCACTTCAGCCAATAACAACAGTGCGTGTGTTAGCAGGAGAGGTGTAACAGAGTGAGAGCGCAAACACTGTCACTAGCCATCAAGTCGTGAAAACACAATACCAGAGATATTCACAATACAGCCTAGGCCATAGGTGGGGAACGTGCCGCCTCGAGGCCGCATGCGGCCTTTACAAAAGCTAGCTCTTGTATTAATTAACACATTGTTTGCGGGACATTTTCTGCGTGGCCTGGAGCCTGACGCGGGTGATATTTTAACCGTCGCGTAAGAAATTTAGATTAACCAATATAATTTATTGTCAACATAACAAGTATGTGTGCTGTGGAACTGTCACAAAGGCGATCGTAACATAATCCGTTGTTAAACAATCCGTATAAATACGGGACCCGACTTCCATCAGCAGACAATGAAAAATGAATTTTTACGTGCCTCGCAAACCACCACCAGTCAACAAAAAACAGACAGATTTATCCGTGTTTCGACAACAATGACGTGTTAATATTTAATTATTTAGATTTGCGGAAATTTGAGAATTAATCGAATTAAATAAACTTCTACTTAATATTATAGCGGCCTCCTTTATTACTGCCTAATTTAAATGTGGCCTGTAATGGTAAAAAGGTTCCCCACCTCTGGCCTAGGCGATATTACATGCGTGGTCTCTGTTTACGAGAATTTAATCGTGTAACGTATATGTTCTACATTTTCTACAAAAATTAATATTGTTCTTCGTTCTAATATCGATATGATTACTTTTTAATTCATAGATAAAAGTACATAAACGGGGACATGAGTGTTGGGGGCCTACGGAGTTTTATTTTATTTCTTCAATAAGTAAACGAAATCGTTTAAAGAAACAAAATTATTACAATTGAATTTTTGTTTTTAAAATAATAAAACTTTTTTAAAATACTGCCACTTGATAAATAGATGTAAATGTATAAATTATAACACATTTTTTAGGTAGGTGATATTCTAACACTTTTTAAAGAGATCGATATCTGTTTATCTTTCATTTTCCTAATATTATTTACAATTTTTTACATTCTAACTATTTTCACCTACTGTATATTAAATAATGGTAACGTATCTTTCGTTTTAGACTAATTTGATATAAAAAAAAAATAGCAGCTATTCCCTGATCCATACCAACTTAAAATTTAGTACGCAATATTAGGTGCGTTTGCTTTGCATTTGTAAATATTTTTTGCAACGCACATGGCTGCATCGATGTTTTTTAAATTTATTGGATAATTCTCGTTGTTAGAAACACAATTTTCACCTTTGGGTAATGCTGTTTTTTAAAACATAAATACAAAAGTATCTTATAGGCTTAATAATAATAATTATTACAAGAATGAATCAGAAACTTTAATTTATTTATGTTTTTGTTATCAATAGATTTAAATGTATAGAATTTTCATGAAAACTGCGCAACATTTTACTACAGAAATGCACAAAAATCGTTTCTTAATATATTTTTCAAATAAATTGTTGACAGGGAAATCTATGTGCGCTGATACATTTATCATTCAGGAACACATAATAAGGTATGTTTAAACATTTTATCTGCAATACATATTTAGCTTTTAAGATATTCAATGAAATATGGTATTGCGACCCCAACTTGAAGGGTCGTTTTCACCCTCTCAGAATGGATTATTATATTATACTAAAGGGATATCAAAATAGACATACAGGGTGTCCCGTAACTGGTGTAACATCGGAAAACGGGAGGTAGCTGAGACGATTCTGAACAACAATTTCCTTTGCAAAAATGCCGGATGGAGCTTCATTTTTTAATTATTAACGAAAAGCACTGATCAATCAGAGCGCGGGTTCGGCCGTGAATCGACCTAGTCCGACGCCCCGGCTCGAAGTTACCCTATTACGGCTGAGCACGCGTTCTACACGCGCTATGATTAGTCAGTGTTTTTCGTTAATAATTCAAAAACGAAGCTCCATCCGACATTTATTCAAAGGAAATTGTTGTTCAGAATCGCCTCAGATAGCCCCCATTTCCGGTTCTTACACTAGTCACGGGACACCCTGTATGCAGAATGTGTAGGGTGTATTGTAAGTAGACAGTCCCTAGGAAATCTTGATTTCCTCATTATTGCTGACCCATAATAAATATTTAGTTTATAAATAATCGTGTAAGCTAATTTTTCTAGTATCTTACGACTGTACCTATTAGCGTCAATGCGTGTGCAAGGATAGCACACGTGTCATGGTCATTGTTCCCTGGGGATTTGACCATCTTTTCAGGGGTTTTAAGTTTTAACGTCCCGTGGTGGGAGCCTATGTCTGTCATCGGGCGAAGGATCGGTGGTAACCAATAGCTAGGACCGCGACGAGTTCTAAGAATCGCGGATGTTATAATTAAAGTCAGATGCCTTTTTTTTAGGATCGCCGAAGTAACCGTAGCCCGTGGTCGATGACCCGACGTCATGGTGTTGCGTAGCACATGCAAAGCGAGAAGGGTGTTTTTGAAGGATCTGGCCACCAAGTGGGGAAGGTGACGAACCTTCTGGTAAGAGGACCATGATGAACTTACCCTTACTCTTAGCACTTACTCTAGAACCGTTCGAGAGTAATCACGAAATTTTGTAGCATACCAATATATTGTTGCTGTTAATTTACTCGGATTATTAAATTACTATCATTGGATGTTTATATCTCTGTTAATTCGAATTTCAAAAATACTAAAATTATTTACTTCATTTTAATTAATATTGTAGCCATAGTCAAGGATATAAGGCAAGGAATGCTGAACAGACAAAGATTTATTTAGATTAGAAAGTAATGCATCGTTACAAAGGTTCGGTAAAGGATAATTTTAAACATTTTAAACAAATCATGTTGAATACAATTCTTTGGATTTTAAATTTTTACGAGACCTTGCGTTGTTTCTCTAATAGGAGAATTATTCTGTACTCTCCCGCTCGAATTGGCGTCCAGGTATTTATCGTCGAACTCTCCAAAAGGAATAACCTTCTGCTAGATCTAACTTGAGTATCCAGGAGAAACTCTGTTTTCTTTTGTTCGACAGGTGTCCAAGTATTATCGCCGAACTCTCCTCATTGAACGAACGTCCAGGAACAGAATCCCGTATTCTCCCTTCTCCAGGCAAGCGTTTAAGTATTATGGCCCACCTCTCATGCCGGAGACCCTATTTCGATTTCTGGGAGCCGCTGACAGTCTTACATCGTCCTTCCTTTCGGAATGGCAAATAGACCAAATGTCCCTGACAATGAGAGCATTTAATTTATATCACTTGGTTGCTATCCGCGGCTGCGATTATCAACAATCGCGTCGTCAAGCGCGAACGTTCTCGACTCCACGTTCCGCGCCTCGCGTCTCTCGCCGCGCGGTAACCATTGTGCTCTGCATGGAAGCTTATCGAAGTTTCGCGTGCTGGATTTTCTCATTCTCGATTCTTCTGCGTGCTGCAATATGAATTACTACAAGATACAAACGTTTAAAAAATACATATACTGTAAAAGTAATTATTTATTACAATATTGAATTGCGTAAATAAATATGGTTAAAGAAAATTATAGACTAGATTGACATAACATATCAGTTACCGTTTCTAAATAATAATAATAATAAAAAAAAAAAATAACCGACTTCGAAATGCACTAAAAGGTATGAAATAATTTTAATTTAATCTGTATGAATTCTCTCCAGCTCTTTGTAAAATTCATGAAAGTACATTACATGATTCATTAAATACAATGAAATCTTTTCGGAGGAGGCGCAAAATTAAAAATTGTGTAAACGAAAGATGTTTCTGATTACGATTTGATTGGGCTATGGTGGACTTGGTATCTGATGGTCGGTTAAAAAAAAATACGTTAATGTGTGAAAACGTAGATGAATTACTGGATCTAGGTAATTTTCAATGTAGGAACTTTTCGATTAAAGATTTTCTAAAAATTGTGCGAGCGGAGACCTCCAAATCCAATAGAGAACAAGGATCGTGTGAACAAGAAGATCGGGGGACTGTGTTCACCGTATAGAGTAGCGTAGCCGGCTACAACTTCGTGAATCAGATTTTCTACAGAATGAAAAATTTTGCATGTTTTTATTTTTTGCTGCGTTTACTACAAAAAACGTGCCGTTTCACGTATATTCGGCCTGATATCGTAAAAACCTAGGATCGATGATCCCATTCGCAGCAAACCTTTGTGGATTTTTTAAGCTGGAGAGAATAAAAGGGAAGGGCGAGGAGGGGAAGGGAGGGGTGGGGTGGCGCAGGAGCGGGAGGGGTGGGGTAGAGCAGGAGCGGGAGGGGTGGGGGAGATCAACAGAATTTTAAATTTACGAAATTTTTAGTTTTACGCCGCCTCCAAAGAGATTGCATTGTATTTAATGAATCATGTAATGCTTTCGTGAATTTCCAAAGAGCTGGAGAGAATTCATACAAATTAAATTGAAATTATTTCATACTTTTTAATGCATTTTATAGTCGGTTGTATTTTTTTTTTCAAAAATAATTTTTTACTCCCTTAAATTGGCACATGATAATTCAACATTGCAGCGTTTGAAACGACAGGTCATGTTTTATTTTGATAAAAAGTTTTAGAATTTTCAATAGCTTCCAAACTATTTTGTTTATAATTTCTTGTAGTTGTTTAAAGAATTTCTAGTTTCAATATAAAACAAATAGGGTAAAAACCGGGAGAGCTGGCCAATTAAATTATTTTGTACATACAATGTATAGATAGCATTAGTAATTGGTCAGCTTATTTCGCAATTAATTATAGAATGCAATGAAAAAGCTGGTATTTATGGAAAACAAAGTAAAAGGTAAATACTTAGCTTGTTTTTGTATCATGAATATCAAAATTAATTTGATTTCTTTAATTGTATGTATGATAAACATGTTATTTTAAAAATATAATCTACTATAATCAACTATAATCTTTGATATTTTTAGTGATTTGAGGAAACATAAAAGCGAAAAACAGGTGAAATTTCAAGCGCGATTTTCACCTCCTTAGAATTTTAAATGGGCAGCAAAAAAAAGGAATTACGTTGTAATTAGGAGAACATCTCCTACATGTTCAAAAAGTTTGATCACTTTTTGAATTTCCGGGTTCAAGATCCTGCCTTGTGAGTAAAGTAACAATGAGATAAGTAAATCAGCTCAGCACACAGAAGTAGGAGCGTATATAAAAAATGTAGCACCATTTATTGTATAAAATTCCCTATGTATCAGATCAAACAGAGTGGTCTTTAAAGAGTATATATGTACATGTAATGTACTCCGCCACACCTTGAAGCAGTTAGACAATGAACTTAATGTTGTGTGCGTTCAGTCGTATCTATAATTGGATCCAGGTGTGCTAACACACATATCGTGTGAACTTAAACGTTTCGTAGTTTGATTCTTAGGATCAGTTTTTATGAATGTTTCGATTAGACTACATGTGAAACATAATTCGAGTGATTCAATTTTTATACGATAAATGCCCTATACGTTAGGTATATTAATCATTAAAGTTTTAACAAATATAATATTATCCGGTTATCACACTTCAAATGGGAAATTTTGAAATATAAGAAGTCGAATGTGATTTTATAATATAAAAATTCCGTAAAATAGTATTTATGGCATATCAATTTGAATGTTAAAATTTTAAGAAAATTATTATATAAACCTAAATACTAAACAGCTGGGTCTTCATTGGAACGAATAATGGATCCACCAATTTACTGTTTAATATTGTCCAATAACGAACATTCAATCATAACTCGATCATGTGACATATATATGTATAATTATATATTATAGTATATTCATATACATATATTATACTGCTTGATTTCCTGTGTAATCTGACTTTTTAACTATAGGCCACTTTTTTGTGGTTTCGAAGAAATTAATGATGAAAAATAATCCATTTTTAACCGACTTCGAAAAGGAGGAGGTTACTCAATTCGACATGTATGTTAATTTTCTTTTTTTAATGTATGTTCGCCGATTACGCCGAGATGGATGGACCAATCGGAACCAAACCTTTTGCATCTTGTAGGGTATGACTCTCAGTTGGTCCCGTAAAGAAAAAATTGCATTTCATCGCCGCTTGCCCCTTTTTTATTGCAAAAAATGCCGACGATTTCGTCCGCGTTGTGTATGGTCATCGATTACTCCAAGATGGATCGACCAATCGGAACGAAACCTTTTGCATCTTGTAGAGTATGACCAACAGTTGGTCCCGTAAAAAAACCATTATGGATTTTTTTCGATTTTTTTTTCGTTTTTGTCGCAAAAAACGTGGTATTTCACGTTTACTCGGACTGATATCGATGAAACCTAGTATTACATTTTGCGGCCGGGGATGTTTCCACGATGATCCCATTTGCAACATTACCTTCACTTCCATGCCCTTTCCTGCACTTCCCTTCCCATCCCTTTGTTGCTAATTACTATTCCCATAGCAAAATTCCTATTCATTGATGCTACTCTGGAAGGAATGCTCCGATCGCCACTAAAAAATGTAAAATAAAAAAATTTTTGGAAAAAAAAGAATACAACCGACTTACGATACAAACAAAAGAATCGTTAATAATGCGTGTGGTAGATATTCATGATAATATTCTATTGTTAGAAGCAACTAAAAGTCAGAAACTATGTTAAACTGCATTAGAAACGCGTATTAAAATTACTAAAAGTTCAAAGTGCTGCCAACAAAGTCCTGTTTCGAATTTCGGTATAAAGTTAGACTCGTAAGAAAGTAGAAATCTTCCACTTTAATTCGGTTTTTGATTTACATCGATATCTTTATCCGTTCCTGAGATATCGTCGTGTGAAGACAAACGTAATTTTTGTAGAAATTCGCTGCCCCCTCGCGCTTGGACCCAGACAGCGAGTGTCTAGCGTAGCGGTCACGTGGTCATTGTTTACGTCTAACCCTTTACTATTCCTAGTAATTCGTAGTACGCATTTCCTAGAAAAAAGTCTACGGTCGCGCCCATTCATAATTACCCTCGTACGCGCCGGCCGCTATATAAACTTTGAAGCCCTATATCTCAGGAACTAATTATGATATCGCGTTGCAACAAATTGCGTTATTATGTACGCACTTTCCTCTATCTTCTGAGCTACCTACTGTGTAAAATTTAGGCATGTCTTTTTATATTTATTGCCAAAAATTTCGCCACCGTTGAATGTTTCGCGTTGACCTGTGGGATCGTTAATGCGTCAAGTGTTTCCTGTTAATTTAGATTTAAATAACATTAGTTGATAGGAAAAGTAATATACAAACTTGAATATTATATTTTTCGGTTCGGTAACGTGGTGACATATTATGTTGGCGGAAGTTGAATATCTATAAAACTGCTGTGCTGTGAATTTTTCAAAACTACGAAAATATTAAATGCTTGAAATATCATCGACCAGTTGAATTTTAATATATTTCGGTATATTTCTGTATACATATATTAATACATGTGACACGAAGGATTCGGTAATATGTTAACCGGACATTGATTCTCGTGGAAAGCTTACAAAACATCGACTACTATACAACAAACTCTCGTCTAAATCGTTTTCACCCTCCTCCCTTTCTCTACACATCGAAAAAAAATTTTTGGAAAAAAA
The DNA here is from genome assembly GCA_943735885.1 of Stelis phaeoptera. Taxonomy (NCBI): domain Eukaryota; kingdom Metazoa; phylum Arthropoda; class Insecta; order Hymenoptera; family Megachilidae; genus Stelis; species Stelis phaeoptera. The sequence continues at coordinate 1,058,516 of OX030939.1, read as the reverse complement.
ATACAACCGACTTAGGACTGCCCTAAAAAGGACGAAATAATTTTAATTTATATTTCGAAGACGGCGCAAAAATTGTGAAAATATGTAAAAGGATTAAAGAATTTTGACAATTTCCAATGTAGAAAATTATTAATTTTGCGCCGTCTCCGAAATATAAATTAAAATTATTTCGTCCTTTTTAGGGCATTCCGAAGTCGGTTGTATTTTTTTTTCAAAAATTTTGTTACGTTTAAGTTATCTACTTTCCTGAGGCACAGTTGAATGTGCACTGGCGTAAAAAAACGGCTATGATACGAGATTTCAAATCTAGATTTGCGACTAGAGTTCAATTCTCGCAGATATCAACTTTATTATAGTTGCTTTTTTAAATATTTTTTTCTTCTAACTAGTTAATTTGATCGCTACTTAACGTATTAAAACAGAAAAAAGTAAGTAGTTAAAATAAAAAAAGAAAAAAAAAGCAATACGGGTAAGAACTCTACTCGCTAGATTTGAAGTTCCGTACCATAGCCGCTTCCCGACACTAATGTAAAATGGATTATTTTTCATCGCTAATTTCTTCGAAACGACAAAAAGGTGGCCCATAGTTAAAAAATCAGATTACACAGGAAATCAAACGGCAGAATATACACTACCGGCCAAAAGTTTGGGTACATGTACTAATAAAAAAAATTTTCTTAAATATTTTACTCTCACTAGAAATATGCACGGGGAAAACAGCTTGGTTCGTAACGTTTCATAAACTCATTTCGAATGTTCAAAACTATACCTCTGCAGCTAAAGAAAAGTTAATGTATACATTTTTGTGGCACTAAAATCACATGGAACTCGTTCCAAAGTTAAGAAATGATGAAATGTTGCATGCTGCAATTTGTATTTAACGCTTCAAGTATCATGTCACCCATATCTAGGTAACGTATCAACTTTTATAAGAATTTGTCATCTATGTTGATAGGGATTTTAATTAGTCAATTACAAGCAATATTTTCAAATACTTGAAAGTTTAATCAACCAAGAAAGTAAAACGGTATACCAAATTTATTCCAAATAAATATTAAAAATAAAATCACTAACTAAAAGGATTTTCTACAATAATTGTAGAATGAAAATACAGTAGATGTACCCAAACTTTTGGCCGGTAGTGTATATGAAAAATAGGGAAGATCAAAGGGTATCTTATAGTAAAGTCCCCTTGTAAGAAGAATAAAACAAAATATTGAAATAAAAGAGTTGACGAAAAGCCTAAAGCCGGGAACACACTGCCGACACGGCACGGCACGCCACGCAAAGGCACGAAGGGAAATGTGACGCGACGTGCGGTGCAGAGTCACACGGGGCGGGCTCTTTACCTTGTTTTGGAAAATCCATCTTTAACCAATAACGTGTCTCACCCCCATTATATTTTCGCGAGTAATTAACCAATTCCTCTTCTTATAACTTGTATGTCACCATTAATAAATAACTAAACCCTTTTCTTTTACAGTTATTAATAGTTTTGAATCACATTTTAGTTCTAAAAGATAAAAGACAAAATATATCAAAGTGTACATTAATAAAATCCATAATCAATTCAATTCTGTTTTATGCATACTACGTGTTTCTACTTTAAAGTGTTATTAACTTCTTCCTACCATTGTAACATATTTAATGTCAGTTTTCAATTACTAAATCCGTTTCTCTGATAGTTATTAACAATTTCGAGCCAAATTGTAGTTAAACAACATAAATGTAAGACGTTTAGGGCAGATGGGCGTTTGTTCGTCACCCCGGATCCGCTAGGTTCAGGTCGGAGGCCGGCAGAGGGCGGAGAGATAGGGATAGGTCTCTCTCGCTAGCGGTCGTCCGGCAGGCTCTTAGGATACATATATACGAGGTTCCGAAGAGCGGATATCAAGGCGTCTGGGGCAGGGATCGGCTGTCGTCGGCCCCACTGACGAGTCTGGGCAGTCGATCCCGAGACGAAATGCCGTTTGTTTCTTACATAAAATACGCCAAATAAAATAAGTGATAGGTATTGAACGCGCTACATTTTATACTTGAATATTATGCCACCCGGTAGTTCAATACGATTCATATTAATACAACTTCAGCACCATAATGTAGGCAACAACTTCTCAAAATTTCATGAAAATATTTCCGATAGAACCGCAGTTACAGATTTTTGATCGCTGAGCGCCAGTTTGTGCCACTGCGTGGCAGTCGAAATTGTGAGAGAGCGTGGTCAGACTTTGCACGTGCGTGCCGTGCCGAGCCATGTCGGCAGTGTGAACGCGCGCCGTTCTTCTCCGTGCAAATACGTAGTGCACATTTTGGTTCGTCACGTGCCGTGCCGTGCCGTGTCGGCAGTGTGTCCCCGGCTTAAGAGAATCCATATGTATGTCTTACAGTCTTGCTGTATTCGTACATAAGTTTATTGCTATCGTATTTACGGAAGAAATTACGGACATGGCCATTTGCTTATGAGGAAGTAATGGTAATTATCGACAGGCTTCGGGTAATTTCTTCTGGAAGACATTATAAAACTAATCGGAAGTACAATCGTGGGAATGAACAAAATACAAAAATGAGATGTATCAGTAAGAGAAAGTGTAATAAACGAATAATAATGTTTAGCACCCTATGTCGATAAGAAATTCGTAGTAGTAACTCGAAATGATGTACAAATCCGATCCAGCAACCTCCCCGTGGTGTACACAGGTGTACATCGGGCAATGCATATGCCGGCGGTATATCGAATTTCAAGCTTCATATCTTGGGAACGGCTTACGTAAAAGACATCAATAGATAGTGTTTTGGAAATGACTCGACAAGAGTTACAAGAAAATACAATAAAAAATAAGGGATTCCATTTAAAAAAACACCGTTGACCTTGACCTGTCCGTCAATAGGTCACTCAAGATCAAGTCCATAGTTTTTTCACCTGGCCTCCTTCAAGTCCCACAGTTTTTGTCCGAAACATTTTTCCGTCTCTTCCATATTTTTCGAGATATTTGCCTGAGGAGATTAAAATGGGACATCCAGTTTTTTTTTTTATATGTTCACCGATTACGCCGAAATGGATGGACCAATCGGAACGAAACCTTTTACATCTGGTAGTTGACGTTTCCGCGATGATCCCATTTGGAAAAATTTATGGACTTTTTTATTGTTGATAACTATTGTTATTGCAAAAAACCTATTGTTCTGTGCAAAATTCCTATTCCTTGATGTTACTCGGCAAAAAGTGTACCAATCGCGATGAAACTTTGCACATTTTGTGATCCCAAATGTGCGTAAAGAAAAAATTCATTGGTATATGAAAACGTTTAAGAATTAAACTATTTGGGTATGAAAATTTTTAATTGAAAGCTTTCTAAATGAAAGATGTTGTTGATTAAGATCTTATTGGAGTAAAGTGGACCTGGTAATAAGTGGGTGGTAAGAGAAAATACATTAACATGTGAAAACATGTAAAATAGTTCAGAAATGGCAAGTTTCAACGTAGAAAATTTTTTATTTTGCACCACCTCCGAAAAGATTGCATTTTATTTAACATGTTATGTAATACTTCCATCAATTTCACAAAGAGCTGGAGAGAAATCACACAACTTAAATTAAAATTATTTCATACTTTTTAGTGCATTTTAAAGTCGGTTGTATTCTTTTTTTTTTTTCAAAAATTATTTTATTAGAAATATAATGTATCAATTAACTTGTGCAGCTTGGAAGGTTCAATTGTTTTAAGTCAAAATATTAATATAGAATTATTTACCAATAGCAATGAATCCAATGTATTTAAAAATAGCTAACGATTCAGGTCATATATCTATAAAATTATTCACCAAAAAACTTCGATCAGAATTACACAGTATTGTACTGTCCAGAAATTGAATAATGTTAGACTTTCCGCGTTGATGCCTACACAATCATTCCTTTAGTAATTATACAGAATATGATACATGTTTTTTATACACACAATTACCATTCAGTTCTATAATTAAGTTACAAACCAATTGTATTTTTCACAATTTATTTTCATCGCATTATTATACACGAAAAACTACAAAACTCGCTCAGGGGAAGTTGTCACGTATTTCTTCTCGTTTTCGAGTAATGCTTTCAGTTTGAAACTTTGAGGGGTGGTTTCACTCCTTAAAGTCACATCTCGGCCGATAAAAAAATACTTGTCCCTTATTCTTGCTTGTTTAACGAACGTAAAAAGTTACCCAGTTTTTAAGATTCAAGCAAAAAACGTGAGTTAAAATTATAATTTATAATTTACGTAAAGTTAATTCAGTAATTATAATAGTTTTTAGAGCGGGTTTTGAAAACTAAAACCTATTGGCGATTATATGTATGTACACAGTTATAGGATAATACGCTCAAAATGTACTCACACTTGATAATGTAGCTTAAAATAATCGAAGTTGGTGAAATGTGTCCTATTTTGCATAACTGCCGTTCCCTTCTCCAAAGTACATAAAGAAAAGTTCTTTCGTTATCGGAAACATGTTTTTACTAAATGCAAATTTTTCCAATCAATTGTATTGAAGATTCTGAATGTACATTGGATTGTACAAGAAGTCTGTATCTACAGGCGCTTTAGATAGCTGCCCATCTTCGCATTGCAAACTATTTTAAATAAATTTTCTACAATAGATCGATTGGTATTACCAAGTACACAATATGTTCAATTCCCGTTTCTTTCTTGTATTATTAAAGCTATTGGACATCACTCGAAAATAAAGGAGCTGCTTCCTGCTCTTACTTGTTCTGCACTGTACATTGCAGAAAATATTAATTTTCTTATACATTTCATACTTAACACGTTGGCTGCCACGGAGGTCACCGGTGACCGGCACTCGAAATTTTTTACAATCAAATAATTACCAACAGAAATGATAATATAAACCATGGATAGCGTTAACATTAAGCTAATAATGCTAGCTATCGAATTGAAAAGTTAAATTTGAAAATTAGTTGATTGTATTGTTAATAATTAGGATTTCAGCGTGTCTGACTACCCACGTCCGTTTTCACTGTAGCAGTCAACGTGTTAACATAATTTTTTAAAGTATTTGCTTAGAAATACATCAGAATCTACTGTTTGCAATATATTTATACGACAATGTTATCATTTTATGCAGGTTTCAACTTTGCCATTCCTGCTTAAATTCTTTCAATCTTATTTCATTTTTGTGTGCTTTGTATTTGATATTAACCCCTTTAAAGCTAAATATTTATTGCTGAAATTCTAACACAAATACAGAAAATCGAAATACATATTATACATTACCTTATAGTGTACAAATTACATTTATTGTTAGAACTAAATTTGAAATTCGATTGTAGTAAAAATACGGGTCAAGTGTGTTACATTTACACTGAAGGGATTTTCCATTCCATCGTTACAGGGGTAATCCCATTGAATTTTAAACAATTTTTGAGATAAGAAATGTTCAGATTATTATACATAGATCAAGTGTTTTGAAATTTTGTGTAGTGTAACGGCACTTATTAATCGAACACCTGATCTTAAAAGTTTGCTAAAACGGGAGATATGCATTTTCTTCAATGAAATTAACATCAGAACACGAAACGATAACTATTCATATGTTAACCGATAACAATGCAAAAACTTAAATGCTTTGATATCACGGTAAAAATGGTTCCTAATATGTAACACTTAGGAAATTTATAAAGAAAACTCGGAATACTTTATTTTTACTATAAAATGAATTTTTATTTATATAAGGTATATAAATAAATATCTATCATTTTTCTTAATGTATTTCAAATGTCATTGCCTTCTATAACGCAAATTGGACGCGTGAATGACACACCGAATGCATTACATTCCTCGTGATCCCATGAAAAGCAACGAATGCATGGAATTTATTTATTTTCATTATTATCGTCCTCATAATTTTCACCACAGAATAAACATTCGATGACATCCACTTCAATGGCACTAATATCATGCGTTTCTAAAGACTGAATATCAGAGTCTGTATCACTCTTCTCGTTCTTTTTTTTAACTTACGATTATTAACGTCACAATTTCTTCATTTTTCCTCAATTTCATTTCAAATTTATTCGAGAGACATTTTGTAAGAAGAAGAACTTAGAAGACAAGCATAAGTTAATTTACAATGAGAAATTGTTCTTGGATAAAACTATATAAATATAATGTAATATATTTATAATGATGAAAGTGTAAAATAATATAATGCGATATAAATAACGACCATACACTGTGTTTTATTTATAACGAAGTATTTTGTTCGGTTGCCAATAGAATTTGCTACTTATTTTTCGAAATTTTGTGGTGTTCCATGTTAGATATTCCATAGTAGGCGCTATTATCCTACATATTTGGTTATATTTCGAGATAATATAGTTTAATTAATAGATAATTATCTTTATTATTGTAATTATTAAATGATTTCCACAGTATATTACTTTTCATGGCTGCCACGATTTAAACTCCATATTCTCCTAAAAATAAAATCTACAGAAAAGTGGTTATCTTGTGAACTTGAATGATGCAAAGAATTAGTTTCAAAATTGCAGTGGTATTAAGCAAAAATTCATTAAAATTGGAAGTTCTACAAGTAGTAAGAAAAAAGCTAGTGCCGATATTGATGTAATTCTAGTTCACATGACAAAGAGACGTCCATTTTAGGCAGCTAATTTAAAAAGCATTGTCCTGAGGGAAATGTGTTTGAACTTTTGGTTCTTGTTTCAGCATATATAACATCGTTCTTTTCGAATCATTATAGCTTCGTTACTTCAATTGAAGCGTAACATTTTGTGAACAGATTTTTGAAGTTCTATACTTTAAGAAAGTACACCTGAATAAAAGATAAATTTTTCCCTTGGAATGAGAGTATCCTCTGAATGTACACCTATTTTTCGCATCTTATACTTCTTATCAGTGTGCTTTTACAATCGACATCATCTATCAACGTCCCCCCTCCTTCAATCTGCAGTTGCTTTTGATGTCTCTTCCTTTGATATTTTCTCTTTCCAATTTACACATTTATTTCGACAATATCTCGTTGATACCTCTCTTTCTATTCCCCTAACTGTGACCCTTTTCCTTCGACCTGTAAAACCTACACGAATCTTTTTCTTTCTACGCACCGTTATCTTTCTTCAATCCTACTTCTTCTCAGTTCTACTTTCCAACCCCCTTTTCCTCTTAACTTCTCTCTCTGATCTATACCACAGCTTGTCTCCTCTACTCTTTTCTTTCCACCCTCGCCGTGTTCTATAACTGTCTCTGTTCAACTAGCGCTTTCTTTCATCCGCTCTGTCAGCATATCGTTGTCTTTGTTTGACTTAGCTGTTGGGTCGTACGGACTGGTCCTGCGCGATAGGGATGCTGCGAGATAATCGTTCCCCCTTCGGCCCGCGAGCAGACGACCCCTTTCGGTCACCTACGCACCAAGGGAAGCAGCAGTAAGAGCCAGGCCTCCGCCATAGCCGCTCCCTGGGCAACGAAGGAGGAAAAATCGGCGTATCATTCTCTTTTCCTTTTTTCCTTTCTCATTTTCTCTCTTTCTATCTTTTAAGCCACAGTGATACGCGTTCCTCCGGGGAAATTCTAACCTATAACTAAGTAGTGCTCGCCGTTCATTGCGATTCAGACCATTCACCGAAACCAAGCGATTATTCGCCGGCTGATTATGTGACGCGAATCTGACAATGAGTACGATCCGTTCTCGTTGACGTGTCTGATGACAGTGGATGAACGGTGCTGCTGACGACGTCGCTCATGGAACATCTTCGATTTGCTGCGTGAACGTGGACGACTGTGAGCGCGAGCCGACGCCAGTGCACTAACCTCGATTCTGTGACATTGCGACGCTAAATTCGAATCAAACCGGATCAAACGTCGACGATGTTAACGTGAAGGTAATGTTTGGTAATAGGGTAACGTGACGACGGTTTCATTTCCTTGGAAGTGGAAGTTTGATTTGAGAAACAATTCGGACTGCGTGCATGTTGAAATATGAGCAGGTAACGCCAAACGTGTACCTCGAGACCAGGAACGTTGCAGCAGTACTAGTTTGTCATTAGAACACTGCAGCTTTGAATTTGTCGATAGAGACGAATATGGATTAATGGTATATGTAGCTCAATAACTTGACGCGGCAACGAGGACGCAGCTGACGATGGTGATGATTTATCACTGCCGAATATACATTCCTGTGTAAGTGACTTAAAGCTGACATACCTTGTTATCCATAAATTAAGAACATTAGCCATTGTCTTCGTGATATTATTTAGAAGGACCATCGTTTAGAAGACTGACGAGTTTTATTGGGATTTTATTAGTGTGTTCGGTAAAAAGTGGGTGCAGTAGAATGTGATCAAACTTATTTTTACCGTATAAACTTTTTTTTTGGTTAAAAACGTTGATGTCACGTTTGCTTTTTCAACAATGGAACAAGAGTGGCTGGAAGAGATTATTGATATTTTATGCCAATAAAAAAGAATTATGAAAACACCTTTCGAGAAGAATAACGAGAAACTACACACGTGTTGTTCCAGTGTGATACAACCATTTATATTTCGAACCCGATCAGACGAGCAGGTTATATCCAATTGTGCAACATGTAATCGTTTAAGCGAATATACAAGCAATCGAGAATTGTACCGGCATTTTTGCTATACTCAAAAGGTTCTCTAACCTAATACACGTTTCATGTGTTACTGGATTATCTGATCTTAACTTTTTACACTTCTGGAGGAAGAACTAATCGAGGGATTAGATATCAGACTGGCGGTTTCCAGGAGCGTGAAAGTTCGAGAAAGAATCCCCTCTGGTATGAAGAGTTTAATTGAACATATAACTGCTTGTACTTGACGATGAAAAGGTAATAAATAAAGGGTCAAAGTAAGAAGCATTATCTAACTGTTGCGTTAGTGTTTAATTATTGCATGAACGATTATTCTCATATACTTTGAATTTCATCGATTAATATAGTGCAACGTACACCGCCAAGTCATAATGCGATTACTAAGTGTCTTCTAAACGCTAGATATTAACTACTGACATCGAAAGAGAGAAATCTGCCATCAAGAAGAGAAATAGACATTTCTATTAAATGTTTAAGCTACAATTTCTCTGTTTACCAAATACAATTACTTCGACTTTCGATGTTGTATATCGCCAATAAGGCATAACTTTTTGCGGAATTGGAGTATTCGTGTAACACGCATGTACAGCTTCATTTCTCCAAACAATACAAATATTTAACGGATGAATAAACTATGTCGTACCAGTGTCACAAATAACCGTCGATATTAGAGATGTTTTCTGCGAAGAAACGCAAACGTTGAAGCATGAAAACAAGTAATTTTCACGTTAACGACGCGTAAGCACACCGATCAGACGAGTTCCTGGTTTAATATCTTTGGAGTTCCGTGATCGAAGATCGAATCTGATACAATTACCTCGTCGTCAATTTATCCAAAAACCATTTCTTAACATTTTAACATTGAGATTGGAACAAAAGTGCCCGTCAAAGTGTCATTGTGTCACGTGACAATTTGGAGGTCCTTCGTGAGTTCGGTTCAAGGGTAAACTCAACGTGCTGTAAGAGGACGCACATACGACGTGAGGGGTGTACCGAAGTGTGTCTTCGCGTCACTCACGGTAGGAGGGAAAGGAGAGAAGAGCGCCAGGACGCTACGGTGTTGCGAACGCGTGGACAGCGTCGTCGCTACCATCGCTATTATAAGGAGACACGAAGGAATATACTTTTTCACGCGAGTGTTGTACTGTGTCGAGTGACGCGGTGTCGTTGTTCATTCAACTGCTGTCGATTCCGTGGACGATCAATCAATATTGCAGCGTTTGTTTCTTCCGTTCGATTTCGTACGGTGCATCAACCGGGTTGCCGATTTCACTCGTCTGCATTTTAGCCTGTTCCTCACGAGTTCTGCAGAAGCAACGTGAACAACCATTGATGTAGGTATGTATGCCAGGATGTGTTACACTTGTATGCATGAACCTACGATTGGATCGTTTAATACTGACAATTAGTACCGAAATGTTATCAAAGCATGTATTTCAATTTAACGCCATCGCATGTTGAGTTAATAACTTTCTATTCGATAGAATTAATATTTTTCAAAATACATTGTATAACAAATAGTTAATCGACAACAAGTTTTGACTATTTTATTACATTTCATATTACAGTTACTAACATTGATATTCGGACGATGTATAATCTCCGAATTTACTGCTTTGTACAAACAAGAATTATTTAATTATCGTGATACCTACGTTGTAAAAATATCTTTTTTTAGCGCGTTGTAGCTGAACAAATAAATAAATAAATAAAAATTGAAGAAAATCGTAATAATTAAAATTAATGTGTTAATTTTGATTCTAAATGGAAAGTTTTATTTGGAAAATGAAACAATTATGATTTGAATAATTACAACGGTAGCATGCCGTTCCATGGCATTTAACGCATTAATATTGATTCTAATGTGCAGGTACCTTTCTTCTTAACAGAATGATTTAGTTATACAATAAATTCTAAACGAAAGTAGTCGCATTTTCACATCATACAAATATTAAGATCCTTACAATCAGGAGAATAGAGGGTAAAATGTTTAATGTTATTAAACGAAACAATGGGATTTTACTGTATCAAACATTAAATAGTAAAGCAATAGGAATTGTCACGTATGTATTTCATTTTGTGTAGCCTAGTTTTTGACAAGCAATTTCGTATTGCTGAGAACGCCCCATAATTTATTAATTTTATTCATTCTTAAAGTGCAAGATTTCTGTAATTACGATATTCTTCTTTTGTTTGAACAAAAAGTGATAGATAGTGGTGAATAATGTTTCAGTTAAAAAATATTGTACAATCTACAAAATATTGCAAAGGAAGTACACAAACGATGGAAATTTTGACATACATTTAATAGTATGTCTTTACGAGTACTTTTTTTTGATTTTCTACTCAAGTTCAACTTTTGAGATATTTTTAAGTAAATTCCTAATAAACAGACTTTTAAGAGAGCTATTTGGAAAAGTGATTTCTTCGCTGAACGATATTTCCCTTTATTATAGCTTATAAATCTACATTTTTAGTGGTAGCTCTGAATATCAAAATACCGGTATAACACCAGTATTTTGTGTTTTAAATGTCTGACCCAATTGAGTGAATGTATAACGCAAAGATACCGATAATCAATTCGGTTTCGGTATCATTTTAATAACATGATACCTTTAACGAAATAATACCGGTTTTACAATAAATCACGAAACTGAACCAATGATATGATTTTCCCAGAAAATTATCATTTATCTATAACGATAGACCCTGTGGAGATCAAACCATTAATTAGGAAAATAAAATGTCGTGATTGTCATGAATTAATACAATTGTTGCTCAAAACATACACATTATATATCGAATAATAATTAGTAACATAAAATAAATACAATTAAAGAAAATCGTTTAAATACCTTATTGAACTTAATATAAATATATGTATAAACGGTTTCTGCTAACTTACAAAGTTAAATGCCCTAGATCAGCGGTTCTTAACCTGGGGTCCGTGATGTCCTCACAGGGGGGCCGTAAAAGCTCGAAGAAATATCGGAAAGAACACGAAGTTTACGAACTTATTGTGTAATCGTCATTGGGGGAGTAATGTAAAAGACAATCACATGAAGTATACATGAACCATTTATCTTTATGTGAAGTTATACTGATAAATATATTATAAAAGTATATGTATTTACTTATTTTTCTCTACTCTCCAAATTTGATAGATCTTTGATCAGTAACTTCAAAGACGGCTCTATACTTATTTTTAAAAAATCTTAAATTTACATTACTTAATACTTGGGGGGTATGAAAATGATATAATAAGAAGGGGTCCGCATCGTGAAAAGGGTTAAGAACCGCTGCCTTAGATTGATCACTATATAGTCAATATTACAATGTAATTGTAGCAGTTATTTTTGAAAATATACGTATCGTGGTCAGCGGTGATGCTTCCTTATTCTTTCTGCAAACTCAAAATAATTATTTAATTATGATTATAGCTGTACTGCCTCGCTGGATTTGGACATACTCTTGTCCTTTTTACCAACTCATGTGCTGAATATTTTATCCAAGTACATCTAACAACTAATTACAATTATAACATACCTACTTTCTTTCTCTTTACGGATGTTCGGCACAAATATACGTCTAAATAAAATTGTCATAATAATTTATTAATCCGTACTTTCACCAAATATTGCGCTGTATCCTTGACACAAAGGGCAATTATAAGTGTAACTAATAGGAATTTATAATGTATACTATTACCTAAAATAACTCGTTATTTGCAAATGGTAAGTTTATGAAAAAATGTTTTAAAAGAAATTTATTTTATTTAAGGAGCCTGATCGGATAAATACGCTTTGATTGCAATATCGTAATTTAACAACAATTTCAGTTTAAAATACGGTCTCAAGGTATTCAAAAAATTTAACTATTACTATGACAAGATAGTCAACAAAAAAAGTCTTAACGATCAAAAAATTATAATTATTTTAGTGAAATTTTGTTGAATTATAGAGAGCATCGACCTATGTAAGGAATAATTTCCTTCTTCGGAAGGAAATCGTATTGGAAGGGAGTGAAATCATCCATTAATGTTTACTTAGTTTTTCGTATACTTCATGTTTTATATTACATATTTCATACTTTGATAGGCTTTTTAACCCCTAAATATTTAATAAATATTTCTTGCTACGGTATTAAAACAAAGCAGGAAAATTGAAATGTTACACGCAATTTACCTTTAACAATAGTTTGTTATCTCAATTATAGTTGGAATTATACTTAAAAGTCAACTGTACTGACAGTGCGAGTGAGATGTGTAACATTTGAGCTGCAAACTGCGTCACGAGTCAGATTCGTCAAAGTACGGGAAGGGGTTAAAATGATTTCCCATTAACGTTCAAAGTTTTCTATTATCTGTTATGGTTGATAAAATGTAACGGAAAAACGACGAATTCGACTTTTAAGGAATAATTTCAATCCCTTTTTCTGCGAAGAAGAAAATTGTTTCTTGTATGACTACAGTCCCCTATAATTCAACAATTTAATTAAAAAAAAAATTTCGAATTGGTGGATCTTATTGTCAATTATCTTGATATAATCTTTTTCAAAATATTAAACTATTTTGAGATGACTTCTTAAGATGAAATAGTTGTTAAATTACGTGTAAAATTTTGGTTACGTTTTCAGAGTTATTTTTTGTCATATGATGTTAATGTTACACGAATAATTTTTTGAGAAAATGATACGTTGGTTCAGTTAGGTTTTTAGTTAAGGCCTTTGCCATTAGTCTTGGACATTGGAAAAGTTCCGTGGCACAACCCCGTGGACTGGCGACAAGAGCACGAAACTATTCCGTTGTCTGAATTTACTTCGCAGTTTGTTTGTTTCCTTTTCTACTTTTTGTAGAAAGTGAAATCCAATAAGTGAAATCCATAACTCCCTCCAAAAATCCCAGTTTCAGATAAAGTGCAAATCGCAAAAATATTCCAGGTTCAGTGGGTTAAAATATTAACTCCAAACAACTGAAATGTTACAGAAGAAAAGCTATTAGCTTTAATGGGAGGGAATTTGTAATTTGTCACAAAAAACGGATAGAAGTTATCATGAAATTGCGAAGTTATTAACTATTAAAATCAGAATGGAAGGTAAAACGTAAAGTATAAAACTTAACTAATCTATCATGTTCAAGCAAAAATTAGTTTAAACATTTTAAAACGTTTGGATGCAATCATTAAACAAAAGACACATCTTATTGAAATTATTAGAAAGTTTTGGTGCTTTTTGACTGAATGGTATCTTTAGAGTGATGATAAATAAGCCCGTTTTTTTTGTATTTTTATTTACATTGAAATTATATTTGCACGAAACTTTATTTTTTCTCTTTTTTTAAGGTATCCAAATAATGGTATGGTGTGAGATTGTACCATTCTTTTATTTAAAATCAGTTGCGAAAATAAATATAATTGTTAATAAAATAATATATTTAGCAATATGTGATCTTCAAATATTGACGTAACTATATAAATTGATTAGTTTTTAAAAATATATTATATTCTTTGCTGTTTTTTATTTAAAATTGAATAAAAATTTTTATCGATACAAGTAGCAAGTACTTACTTATATTCTGAAATAAGGCAATTTTACGCGAAAGAATAACCCGAAATTATAAAGTGAATTTGTTTTATAGGTAGCTTAATTTTTAATGTGTTGAGTTTTCGTGCTAATTATAATAATCGTGTTTTTAGCAATTTTAACATGCTATAGTCATCGGGAAAATATTTGGCACATATTTGGCAACGTTTACTTTTTCTGTTTTAATACCTTAAGTAGCGATCAAATAAACTAGTTAGAAGAAAAAAAGGAGAAAAAAAAGCAACTAGAATAAAGTTGTTGATCTCTGAAAGATTTCAACTCTAGCTGCTAGATTTGAAGTCTCGTACCATAGCCGCTTTGCTACGCCAATGTACGTTCAACTATGCCTAAGAAAAATACGTAACTTCTCCGAAATGACAAAAAAGTGGCCCATAGATAAAAAGTCAAATTACACAGGAGATCAAACAGTACAATAAGTATTAGGGTGGTCCTTATTTTCGAACCTTACATATTTTTATGTAGGACCCATTCAATTGGTTCCCTTATAGAAATAATTAATTTCTATAAAATTTAGGCTCAGTTAATAGATATTAACCCGTGCCCCACGAGGCTCAAAATCTATAAATAACGGTAAATCCCTAAAGTTTATTATTAAATATGTTTTCAATGTATAAACCTACTTTCATACAAAATACTAGTTTCAACACGGCTGAATGGCAGTGTACTCGCATTAAAGGTAGAAGTGAGTAGTGATATTCTGAACGCCCAATAAGATCACTTTCGTTTCGAGCCTAACACAATGTTAAACGTGGTTCTTTATTAACTAAATAAATAGGTTTTATATTACACAAAATTGGTTATTTAAATCGGTATAACATATCTTTTAAATAATGATTAGCAAAAAATATTGAAAGATACACATATATTTTCTAATTTGACCTTGATGGGGCATGGGTTAACGGTACTCAATTAATCTCAATTTTTGTCAGGATTATTTTTTTGTGGAATGGAACAGATTTTGGAGGTTCTTTTATTTAAATTAAAAACAAAATTTTTTTCTATATAAATAAGGACCACTCTAATAAGTATGTAGGGACGCGAATAATTGTGAACGTTTTAACCGAAACAAGAATACTTTATTATAATAATACACGCGATCCAATATGTATACAGGGTGTCCCAGCTAACTCTAGCATCTCAAATATCTCGCTTGTTTTTCATGGTAGAAAAAAATGTTAGAAGAAAAAGTTATTGTATCCGATGGGGCACATATTCTGATTGCTGAAAAATTTTGCTCAAGGTCATTTTTTTCGAGATTACAAGGTCATCGGTGTTTTTTTTAAATGGAACCATATATTTTTGTTATCATACGATGATAACTGAGGACAAGGCGAGTTCATTGACCTATAACACTACGACCTTCAAATGACCTTGAGTGTGGAAATTTCATACAAGTTTGGAAATTGATTTAAATGGTAAAATAACAGAAAAAGTAATGAAAAAAAGAAAATATTTATTTCAACAGGTGTTCAAAATGATGTCCATTAGCTTCGATGCAAAGAGGTAGTGGTTACAAATGATATTTTACATGTGTAATAGCAGGATGATCTTGCGTTATGATACGTGTGTAAAGTAAATAGACGGACAGTTCATTATTTCCATAAGGTATGATCAAAGTTAGGTATTGTTTGAAATAATCTTGTGATAATTTGTGATATAAATTAACATTTACATTATTTAAAGTAAAATAAATTGTTACTTCTCTTCTGTTCTCATGAAATAAAGAAGATTACTTATAAAGATTATAATTTCTAAGTAAGTACAGGAAATATTTTATTCAAAATAATGCATAGGCGACCGATGTACTATCGTTTTGAATTTTGTACGCGCCGCCGCGACGCGGGTGATGTCGCGCGCCGTCGCAATACGATCTTAACGAGTGAGAGTATCGCACGCCATGATGTCGAACCAACGCGAATATCAGTAACGGCGCATGTGCGTAACCTAAGCCACAGCGCTAACAGCGCCTCTAGCAGCAAAAATGTGTGATCCACACTGACGTCAGCATGACGTAGGTAGTTAATGAAACTAATTGAAATTTTTCGATGAAAAACAGTTAATATCTCATAAATAAATGCACCGATTGAGGCGTTCTTGGGCTTAAAAGAAGGAGAAAGGCAAGTCGAAGCAGATTGTGTCATTAGAATGAAGCTCAGTTGCGTACTTTTTCTGCAATAGCAAATTATTTTTTGCAAAACGCTCTGCTTCGGGATAATATACTCGGTAGAGCCTCGCTGTCGCCGGCGGAGAAGCCTTCGGCCTAAACTACTTGGCGTAGAGACTCTACCGAATCTCCTGATCTTATAGTAAAGCCGGTTGTCAGTATTCTTATCTAAACCAGTAGTTTATGTATGTAAAATTCGATGGAAATAGTTTAATATTTTTTAAAGCCATATTACAAATAAAAGTAATACATTTTTCAACCATACAAATTTGTCCCAAAGCTCACATCAAGTTATATGCGTTTTGAATTTTTTATTTACGATCATAGTTTCCGAAATATCCGTAAAAGTAGTTTTTCCAACCCCGACTCTGAGGGTTGTTTTCAACTGTTTGGGGTGGATTTTCGCACACGAAAAGGATACACGTTAATCAAAATTGCATCAAAATCGGCGTGTAACATATGGGTAATCGCCCTTGTTAATTTATCTAATTTAACCAACCACTGCCCGTTTTGCGTATGTTTATGGCATAATCAAAAGTTGGTACAATTGTAAATAACTAATTTATATATTTATTTAGTTGTTTGCAAATTACTAGAAACATTGCTTTTGCTGTTACAGATAGATTCTTGGTTGGCGATTTAATTTGCATCCAAGCGCGGAATATTCCGCGAGCCGCGACAGTCTACTATCACCAAGCGCGGAATATTCCGCGAGCCCGCGACTGTCTACTATCATCAAGCGCGGAATAATCCGTGAACATTCGAGTGTTTTTTATTACCAGTTGCTAAATATTCTTCAGATGCGAAAGACCACGTTTGATCGCATGTAGTAGCCTTTCGCCTATGAGTTTATTATAGTATACGTACATCAGTGTATTCTAAACAAGTTTTACTTTCTTTGTGAAAATCTTTTTAACTGCCACTATGAGTAAGTGTTGTCAATCTGTGTTTTAATTTAACAAATCCAAGTTTTAAAAACCATCTAATTTTATTTTTTAAACTAACATTTAGTTGCCCTAATGGATTTTGAGTATGTTGATTCGGATTCAAGTATTGAGATTGGGCACACTCGAAAACGTGTCCGTAGGATTTCATCAAGTGATGACAGCGAAGTTGAACAGTGCAGCAATTCTCTAAGTGAAGAGTACGTGTGGAAAGCCGAAAATCATACACCCATTATACACGGGTTTTCTAATGTGGCTGGTGCAACCTTAGATACACAAAATTTGACAAGAAGGGAAGTCTTTGAATTATTCTTTAACAAAGAATTAGTTACAAAAGTAATTACAGAAACAAATGAATATGGTGCAACCGATGCAGAGTTTATACCCCTTGCAGACGACGAATTCAAAGTATTTATCGCTTTAAACATTTTAATGAGCTTAGTTTGTAAGCCCACGATTCAGAGCTATTGGACTACTGATAAAAGCTTAGAAACGCCATATTTTAAAAACATTATGCCTCGTAACCGATTTATGTCAATCGTCAAAAATTTACATTTTTCCAGTATTAATAATTCTAATGACGCACTCATAAAAATTCGAGAAGTTTCTCAAATAATAAAAAAGACTTTCATCCGCATGTATGTTCCAAATAAAAACATTTCGATTGATGAGTCGCTAATGTCATGTAGAAGTCGTTTGCATTATATACAATTTCTTAGAACAAAACGAGCAAGATTTGGCATAAAGTTTTATAAACTGTATGATTCGCAATCCAGATACATACACAATTTTAATATATATATAGGAAAAGATAAGACCATTACTGGATCTGCTAGTAGAAATGTTGTGATGAATTTGTTGGAAGAGAGTCAGTTATTGCACAAAGGCTATTGCTTATTTATAGATAATTGGTACAGTTCACCGACCTTATATCGAGAATTACACAGTATGAAAACGAATGTATGTGGAACCGCGAGAATGAATAAGAAAGAAATGCCTCGGGAACTAAAATTACAACAATTACAAAAGGGAGAAGCTGTTGTATTTTCTACAAGAGTGATGGCGGCGATAAAATGGAAGGATAAAAAAGATGTCGTTTTACTAACGACTATGCATGGCTTAGATTTTGCTGAAACGGGAAAAATAAGCCGACATACCGGACAAAGAGGTTTAAAACCAACCGCAATAATAGATTATAATCAGTATATGGGTGGAGTTGATGTAGGCGACCAAATGTTAAGTAAATTTCACACGATGCGAAGAAGTGAAAAAGCCTATAAGAAAATATTTTTTTATCTTGTAGACATGATGTTATTGAATAGTTACGTAATTTTTAAAAATCATAAAAAAGATCGAGCATTTCATGTTTATAAACAGCTATTAGCCGAAGAAATTATTCACCAATATTTACCCAATATAAAAGTAAATGAGGCATCTATCCATAATTCTATAACGCGATATACTGGCAGGCATTTTCCTATACGGATACCTCAAACCTTAGCAAAAGGGAATAGAACGTCAAAACGATGCGTTGCATGTTTATCCAAATCTGTGCGAAGAGAGACGGTCTTTAAATGCCATATTTGCGATGTAGCATTATGTATTGACCATTTTAAGGAATACCACGAGAAGTAATTCGTTTCAATTCTTATTTTAATTT
The DNA here is from genome assembly GCA_943735885.1 of Stelis phaeoptera. Taxonomy (NCBI): domain Eukaryota; kingdom Metazoa; phylum Arthropoda; class Insecta; order Hymenoptera; family Megachilidae; genus Stelis; species Stelis phaeoptera. The sequence goes on along the minus strand of OX030939.1, from coordinate 1,039,520 downwards.
AAATTATCATATTCTATTTATTAAATAATATTTATTTCTTTGCTTATTCATAAAAAAATGTAAAACGCGATGTTTGTGATGTAACATTGTGTATCAATGATTTTACACAATGCAGTTTTAATAAACTCCGCGAACAATATTTAGCTTGAAGGTCGTTTGAAGTGTCATCGGATGTTGTAGAAGGAGGTGATGGTCGCTTGAGTCCTTTTCCAAAAGAGATATCCGATGTATTTGGTATTATTTGAGCGGTTCCATTTGATGGCAAGTCACTGCTATCTTGTGTAGTTCGAGTTTCTGTTGTCCTGACCATTGCGGTTCTTAGACATAACTTGGCAATATGGCCAATTTGTTTGCAAACAAAGCAGCAAGTCGAGTCAGTATTTCGATAAATCCAATACGCAGTATTGTCGCAATTTATTTGAAGAGATCCAGGCAAAAGATTCTATTAGTGGCTTGATACTCAGTACGTGTTCTTTTACACGTAACAATGCATTTGATAATTGCTCGACAAATACTGTATTCGATAGAAACACGCAGAATCTTTCTTCTGATATCTTCGAGATAGATTTTATGTTACTCACCTCTATTAACTTTTCTAGTCCGTCAATGTAGTCGTCATTGGACACTCCCTCCATTGAATCTATTATAATCACTTGGTCTTTCTTCGGTATAGATTGGTGAGCGGTGATGTTGGCATATGTTTGGGAAACACGTTGTTGATTGGTATTGGTATTATTCATTTTTGATTGAGTTGACCCCTGATGTCAGAAGTCTACTCATTAAAGTGAAACTCTATAAAGTGCAAACGCAACTTGAAAAGTACGGTAGTAATTCACTGTACTATGAATAGCTGGTTTAGTAGGAATAGACACAAACGAATATCAACACAGAGACACGATGTCGAACTTCGTTGACGTGAGCTTCAAAACACGTCTGTTCGCTTTGACGTCTCAAGACCGACCAAATATATATAACATTTTGGTAAAATAAAAAAAGTTCTTTGCCTGATGCTTTATTTTATCAAAGAGCAGAAAGTAATTTTGTTATTTTGTTCTTGTAAACATAAAAAAAAGCTTTCTAAACTAACTATATAAAATAGTAAAAATGGCTAAATTGCATAACAAAAAAAGAAAAAAATTAAAACTAATAGAATGAAGATAGCAGTGTGGGAAATATTTTATAATATATCTAAATTGATTTTTCAAGATTTCAAATTATTATTAGGAGCGTTTAACTGTTATGAGCTTAACTCTGAAGTTATACTTTTCGAAACTGTTCCGATTTGTACATATTGTTCGATTTGTTCTGATTAGTTCGGTATGTCTCCCGGGCACGTTCATTTAAAGTCGCAGTGGAAGTGAGTATGCCATTGGGGATGACGCGACGCGACGGGTGGATTGATAATTGAAATTTGTATCGATTCGGCAGGGCAAAAGGTCGAATTGCTTAAGCGGTCACAAAAGTTGGAAGCGAGATTATTAAAACTGATTGCTTCCAAACCAGCGGTCATATTCGGATGCATATTGTGATCTTAAACGATGCACACAGCAAATTCAGAGCCTCACTTTATATGATTTTGGTAGCTGTTACAGTGTGATATTTCAAACAGTTGATTTCGAAACATGAAACACCTAACATGATTTGATGATATGAAAGTAGTGCAAGTAAGATTTGAAGTAAAGGACTATGTAAACATTTAATGAATATTCTAACAGATTAGCTGGTTCTTCTAATGGGACACACTAAATCGATCAATTTATATTTACAATTAGGTGGTATTGTCCACTAGTGAATATTCAATTTTCAATAGCTTATAGTACCAGACAAGGTTATAACAACTTAGTCATTGTAATGATCCCTTAAAGATTAATCTATTTAGTGTTTTTTGTATCAATTTGGAATACGTATAGATTGTCTTAAATGTTATCGTCTCATTTACAAAACTATATAAAAATTATACAGAAACTGTTTAAAATAAAAAAATGATTGCACCAAACGTTGAAACACCTGAATATAAAAACCTCCACTATCTAAAGACGTTATTCGACACGTACCTAATTTTGTAATATTTAGTAAGTTTTGCCTGATAGATTTTCGTCCGCTGAATACGAATTTGCAAATTGTTCTTTTTTTTTTTTCAATACCCACAATTTTCAAGAAAATCAAATTCAAACAATAACTGCAGATTTTCAACTTTGAGATGTTTTGTGCTTTGTTACGACAACTATTCAGTCTCTTTTGATACAAAACAATTCCATGGACTCTCTTGAAAAAACTAATATTTTTACTATATTACACACATTTAAGTGTGGTTAAATAATTCATGATACAGGTTGTTCGACAACAGATGGGCATAACTTCAGGGGGTTGCAGCTGTGGAGATTACGCTTCCATTTTTAACTTATGGTTCCATTTTTAAATTATTAATGCAAAATCCCGGCCAATCAGAGCGCGCGCTCTGCAACAGGAGTGTTGGCTACGCACCGGAGTTGACCGTGGTTACGAACAAACAAATCCGCACCGCATCCCATTGATAACGAAGTAACCAGCGTACAATAGTTACAAACTTACTATTGCTTATTAGCATAAATGTATTGACAGTGTTACTTCTATAAGTGAAAATAAAGTCAAAATCAAAAGTGAAAATTTTATATTTAAAGCTTCGATAATTAGTTGTAAGTAGTTTTTATAAAACCAACTTTCTTTATCTACCAGTAGACGATTTACGGACACTGTCTGTCATAAGCTTACCACGTAGACGAATTTGTGGTTCCAGCAACATACGAAGTTACATCAAAATTTCGATGATCTTAATAAGTTAATAAAAGTTCTTTAGTTTTTAACTACAAATCGTTGCAAGACATCAAACATGCTTACTTGCTAAAATCCACAAGAACATATTCAACACCCGCTCTATGGGGCTGTCAAATGAAGAAGGTGAATTCCACATTCACCGGTGCAATGATAATTGTTAATGAGGTATCCACACTAAACACACAAACATACATGCGATTTATGTTTAGATTTCATCGGAGAGCTTTAATTTTTTAAGAAAATTTATGAACATCAACGACAATTAATGTATTTTTAGTGTCCTTTTTTATTTTGATTGTTATTTGGTCAGATTCAGGTGTTTATAGTATAAGAACAATGTATGCTGTACTATTTTAGAGAATTTACAAATTTTCATGTAAAGTGTAACTGAATAACTGTTACGGTGGAAACATAAGACATCTTCAAACTTGAAAATTTGCCGTTTTTCTTTTAAACTAATCTTGATAAAAATTATGGATACTAGAGAGAAACGGTTTTGACATCATATTCAGTACACAAAAGTCTGTAAGAAATAACCTATTAAAAGTTATCAATTAGAGGATGTTATTATAGCTTTATCCAGTGGGATTTTCAGGTGTCCCAACTTTTATTACAATAACTTTTTTATTAATAATGAAAGAAAACAGTAAATTTGTTTCTTCCTCGCGGCATACATAAAAAATAGCTCCATCCTAAAAGAACAACTTACCTATCAATTTCACCATCCCTAATGAATATAGTTTAATATCCCTAGACATCCAATCTTTATACACCAATATGCTTATAAACCAGTCGTTCTTAACCGGTGTTCCGCGAAATTATGAAAGATATTAATTTAAGCGTTACATATAACTAATAAAACGTGGATAAGGAGATTTGATTTAAATCGAGTTTTCGTTTTTGAAATGTATGTGTATTGGCGCCTTTGCAGAAATCCCTTGAAATAATTTTAATTTAATTCGTATGAATTCTCTCCAGCTCTTGATAAAATTGATTAAAATATTACATAACATGTTAATACAATGCAATCTTTTCGGAGGCGGCACAAAATTTAAAAATGTTCTACATTGAAAATTGCCAAAATTCTTTAATTCTTTTACATGATTTCACATGTTAATGTATTTTCTCCTTCCACCCATTTAGTACCAAGTCCACCATACCACAATCAAATCGTAATCAGCAACATCTTTCATTATGTTACCTAATATTTCAATCAATTTTATCAAGAGCTGGAGAGAATTCATACCAAGTAAATTAAAATTATTTTACATTTTTTTGTGCATTTTGAAGTCGGTTGTATTTTTTTTTTTTTTTTATTATTTTATTTCACACTTTTTAGTGGCGATCGGTGTATTTCTTGCAGAGTAAGATCAAAGAATAGGTTTTCTGCAATAAGAATAGTTATTAGCAACAAAGGGAAGGGAAGTAATGGGAAGGGATGGGTAGGGAAGGGCAGGGAAGGGAAAATCCACAAAGGTTTGTTGCAAATGAGATCATCGTGGAAACATCTCTGGCTGCAAAATGTAATACTATAGGTTCCATCGATATCAGGCGGAATATACGTGAAGTAGTACGTTTTTTGAAATAAAAGTGGGAGAAAATGAAAAAATGCAAAATGTTTTTTTTTTACGGGACCAGCTGGGAGTCATAACCTATGTACAAGATGCAAAAGGTTTCACTCCGATTGGTCCTTCCATCTCGGCGTAATCGGCAAACATAACATACATTAAAATAAAATAAATAACATAAAAGATATATACATATATGTATATTTTTTTTAATAATATTTTGTAATATTTTATACTGATCGTAGTGAGTATCCTCCTCCTTTTCGAAGTCGGTTAAATACGCTTAGTACTTTCCCTAAATCGTTAGCATCGCAATAATGTTCGTTCGTATATTTAGTTGCCATAAAAGAATTCTGATTTATATTTGATTGACCTACATAGAAATGGATAGTTAAGTAAAAGTTTATGAAAAAGTTGTTATCGATGTTTCTCTGATTATGAGTATGAAAAATACTGCCATAGACTCTTTATTTCTAATTAATCTTTTGCATTTCTAGTTTTCTTAGCTGTGTATTACGAAAGGTAATCATTTTCATCTAACACAGTCTGGTAGTAGGACAATACATATCTTTTATCTATCGAGTTATCGTACAATAGTCATTTGGTGCACATTGAAAAAAATGAACTGTTCATAAATCTCGTAATGTGAAACGCTACCTCAACAATTTTGCACCAAAAGTGCTTGCTTGTACAACGATTTATCAGAAGAACTTTAATGTTACGTTAAGAATTTACCAACGAATTTCTCTCAAACGATCCGGATAACATGATTTTACGAAGACACCTCAGTGGAAGAATAAATGGGCTTGTGGAGAGAAATCAAGTGGCTTATTAATCTTCGCATAGGGCGAAACGGTGAGATTGGTATTCTTGGCGGAAGGTAATATGATCGGTACCATCAGAACTTCTCGTGCGGAAACTCGCGTTATAATCGCAACCACATTTCAGCCGTGAAAAATCGCAAGATTACCAGTTTTGGATAGCTATTTGTGAGCTTCTGAACTATCAGATACGGAATGTCGATTGAACGTGACAACTGGAGCAATGAAAATTCATATAGCTTATCGGTAGTATGTGCGGGCATCTAAAAGTTGGAACGAAAATTGAATTGAACGATTTGAAACATAAAATCATCCTGATCTTCAACCTTTTTCTTTTAAATATACTTATAATATTAAAGATAGTAGATTCTTCATTTGGCTATGTGAACCTGGCACCCGACTTTGAAAAAATTGATTTTTTTTTTATGGAAACTGGTAGTATTTTGGACACCCTTTAAAACACAATTTCCTCTTTTGATATTGGACCAAATGACTTGAATTTTTTTCGAGAAGCTAGAAGAATTAGTTTACTAGATGACAAAAAAAAAATGTTAAAAAAGTCCTAGTCGGTTGAAATTATGAAGGATACAGTGAGAATCACTTTTCTCAACTTTTTTATCCGAGCCAATAATGAAAATTTAAAACATACATTTCGTAGATTTCAGCAAGTTGTATGTATACACAAAGTTTCATCGAAATCGGTTGACGTTTCTAGAAACTACAAGTAATTGAAATTTACGAGAATCGCAGTCTTTCACCTAAGAACGTAATTAGTCATGATCTTAGGTGAAAAACTGCAATTCTTGTAAAAATATATGAATATGGCTATCGTCCCTACCTCAAGTTTGAAGAAATATTAACAGTTTTTAAAATGATGCCAATTTTAGTATTGAGTGTTATTTTGGCACAAGTTTTCGTGATTTTCTGTTTCAAAATTAAAACAAATTAATATTTACGTATACCTGTAGTAGGGACGATAACCACGCATCTGCTAATCATCTATGTACGAGCCGAACCCGATCGGGTTCGAAACGAACCCTATCGTTTCGAGAAAAACGCGTTTGAAGTTTTAGAACCAGTTTATATGCAGACTGTTGCACTTACCGTCAATCGGCTATACCTGACCCGCAGAGCACACCTTCCTCTGCTTAAAAAAATCCTGCTTGGCCGTTTTATTTTCCTAAATATCGACCCTGGCTCGTTTTGTCGCTTCTGACGACCGTCTCTTGGAACGCTGAATTCGGCGTGCGTCGCATCGAACGCAAAATATGTCAGTTTGACGACCAATACACAACCCCATGACGTACATAATTTGCATCATCGACGAAAAACCTTTATTCAAAATACACGCTGCTAGAAACGTTGCAATCTGCACTGTCTGTGCACCACAATGGAGATATTTCCATTGGAAGATCGAGTTTGTGATAGGGTTAGCCATTGAGGACGAAACGAAAAAATAAAACTCTGACTCTATTGTATAAGAAAAAAGTTAAATTAAAATTGTGGGTAACACAAAAATGTTATTTCTCAACTAACTAACAACGAAACATTCGTGTATTGCGCCCCGTCGCGTCGTTCGGAACAGCAAACATAAGACGCCTCGCCCGACCGAAGCATATTCTGATTGCTGCAGCTCTGTTATTAAAGTCATTACAAACAAACCTGTTTATAGGCATAATCTACATACCAAATGCTGCCGAAAAATGCAACAACAAAAAAATTGATTTTTTTTACCAGTCACACTGAAATACCCCCTTAACTCTCCACGGCAGTTGGTTAACCCTTTCGCTACTACGGGCGACTATAGTCGCCCTCCATGAGATGCCACTGAGGTACTACGGCCGACTATAGTCGCTCTACATAAGATTCCACTGAGGTACTACGGGCGACAATAGTCGCTCTTCATAAAATGCCGCGAATTATACATACGACGAGCGTATGTAGTTATGGCGCATCGACTATCTCACTCTGAACGTGCAGTTTTAGTGTTTTGTTTTGCATCATTTATTTTTGACAAACAAAACACGTCAATACTCAGCAAACCAAATGCCTCAAGAATCAGTTTTCGCTGACGATCGGTCTCGGGCAGAGTGCAATTTTGTCGCGGCGCGTTCAGCAGGGGTGCCTCGGCGGAGAACCCGCCCGTAGCGAAAGGGTTAACGTACGTCACCGGGCCTATACTCTGTCCATCGTAAGAGTAACCTCGTTTCGCGCATAGGCTGGATCGGAGGAGGTGCTACAACCGCCGAATCCTCACTTAACGGCCTATGCTTGCGTTTGTCTTACCGCACACAACACTATTACCTATTCTGACGCTTTTGTTATACACAGTGACAATTGACGTAAGAGACCGGTGGGGATAGCGTGGCGACTAATCATATGCGTCAGATCGGTAGGCAATGGTGGGGGATGCGCAAATCGGTCGAAAACTGGTCGAAGCGTGAGGTTACTCTTACGATGGACAGAGTTTAGAACGCGAAGCCCTGAACCGCTTCAGGCTCTGACAGCTCTGGGGGTCGTTTCTGTAACTTTTATCGTGGTGAAAATGCGAGCCAACTCACAATTCTTGATTCCGTAACTTTCATCGTAGTGAAAATGCGAGCCATCTCACGGGAGTTTATTCGGCAAGAAATTTCTTGTCGAATGGTGAAATCATTGAGAGATAGAGCGAGAGGGAAATAATAGACAACATCGTGGATCTCCGCGACGCGTTTTAGTGACGGTTAATATAAGGTTAAATGTCGCTGTTTCATATAAATTCCCGAAAGAATTCTTTATATACCTCCTTGAAAGTACATAAAAAAAAACTAAGTAATAAAAATGACAATTTATATGGCTGCTATTTTATTACTTGGTGATGAAGAGGATGATGCTTTATAATTTGTTTCTGTTTTTCTGTTACGTTCGTTGTCTTATTTATGGAAAAATCGAAGAAAATCTGTGATAAAAAAATAACCTTATACTGTAGTACTGTACTGTGGATAATCCGTAATAACCAAAATAATCGATATCTGGATGTTCGCAATATTTTTCGGTATACCAGCTTCTTTAATCAGTAACAGGAATAGCTTTCTAGAATTCAATTATTCACTTTATTATTTATTTTATTATTTCGCCGCTTGCCGAATATCGATATGGTACGGTACAGTCCTGACAAAACATTTTTCTCCACATTTCTAATCTAGTGATTTCGTATTTTCACTTTGACGTCACAGGATCGCGTGAACAAACTCATTTGAGATGAAAGTGTGAGAAGTGAGTGAACTCACTTGAATTACAGAATCGACCCCCTGGCGTCACTCGAACCCAGCGGATAGTCTGCACGTGCCTGCGTTTATGCCTCCTGAATCTCGAAGAGCTCCCCAGCCAGGGGATCGTTCAACCCTTAACCCAAGATTCTTTGACCCTTAATTTTTCTTCTTATGATATTAAGTTGTTACATACATATGAAATGGCTGATTTTGTTACATCAATATTTGAAATCTCCTTTTTTCATAAATATTCGTATTTTTAAGATGCTTTATACATCAGCGCAAAGCTTATAATCTCCTCTTTCACAGACAATTTTAACCTCTTTCACGTATCTGTTTCAAATGTTGATGAAATACGAGTCAACAATAATTTATCCTGATAAATTATCATTGAAGTTTTATACATGTCCAAACGTGTCTTTCTTAGATTTCTGTGAAGCACGAATAGTCGTAATTTTTTCAAAAATTCATGGAACGAAAATAGAAAACTTGTAATTTCTTGAAAAAAGTAATAGATTTTAATAGTTCCTATTTTAATTATTAACGTTGAGATTAATTTGCGCAGGGTATTTTTAATGGAGTTACACAGATTTATTGGAACTATTTTTATATATATTACGAAAGGCCGTAACCACACGAAGCAACTCAAAAGAAACTGGTTACTGATGCGAGTTACAAACCAGTTACTTTTGAGTCACTTTTAATATAATTATTATGTAGTGCCGCACACGGCGCTACTCGTTAGTAACCAATTAGTAACGCGTTACCAACCCGTTCCGAGTGACTCGGTTTCTCGATCACCTAGGAACTCCAGTTTCCAATTTCTTGACATCCGTGCAGTATTTTCATTGCATAATATAAGTGAATATAAAAAATATATGTAAGTAAAATATTTCTTTTGATATATTTATATACAACATTTTTTTATGATGAATGAGCAAAGTTTGAACATCAAATTTGTGAGAGAAGTGGAAAAGCAGCCAGTTTTGTATGATTCCAAGCTTCAAGGATATTCAAGAAAGGATATCACGGAAAAAGCCTGGAGTGAAGTGGGGAAATTTTGCTTTTCTATGACTGGAGCAATCATTTGTACCAGATCCATATAACTCTGTTTTGACATTCGATAGAAAGCAATAAATTAAGAATCTGTTTAGTGCAGTTCCTTTGCTGCTACAAATAATCTACAGTTGATATTTTTTTCTTAGATATGGGTGAACCCAATATTCTCTTTTTCTGTACACTCGTCTTCTATAATGATAGTACACTATCATATTTTCGTCGGTCACTAGAGTCAGTATTTGACATAATTTTACTGGCTTGCACGATAGATTACACTTAACTGAAGCAACTTTGGTTACTATTGAGTAGCTTCGTGTGCGGAACCGAGTCACTAACCAGTTAGTAACTAGTTTGTGATTTCAGTCACCAACCAGTTACGTTTCTTTTGAGTTGCTTCGTGCGCTGACGGCCTTACGAAACTGTACAGACTATTCACTAACGTGTCTGTCGACCTTCGAGGTTTTGCAGAGAAGTGAAGCGCGTTGTATACAAAGGATAGAATTCTCTTATACAGGGTAGTCCTGTAACTATTAGCACTTAAATATTTCCGTTATTTGTTATAATATAGAAAAATGTTATATACGAAACTTGTGTAGGATCGGGACCTCCATACCCCAAACTATAAGAGGCGTCGCGCGGCGTGGAGAAATAGAAGACAGTCGGACGGTACTTGGTCTATACTCTGTCCATCGTAAGAGTAACCTCGTTTTGCGCATAGGTTGGATCGGAGGAGGTGCTACAACCGCCGAATCCCCACTTAACGGCCTATGCTTGCGTTTGCTTACCGCACACAACATTGTTACCTATTCTGACGCTTTTGTTATACGCAGTGACAATTGACGTAGGAGACTCGTGGGGATAGCGTGGCGACTAATCGTATGTGTCAGATCGGTAGACAATGGTGGGGGATGCGCAAATCGGTCGAAAACTGGTCGAAGCGTGAGGTTACTCTTACGATGGACAGAGTTTAGGTAATAGCGTGGCCGCCTACAAATCCAAGGTTCCCAGGTTCGATTCCCGGCGTCCGCTTTTTTTCCACGATGCCTACACTTGTATGGCATAAAGGGGGACATAAGGTAGTATAAATATTTTTTGCGTGGGTAGAGACGTATAGAAGTTTTCAAGGTCAACTTGATTTTTTTAAATGGATTCATATGTTTTTTTCTTCCATACCGTGATAATGGGTCATGAGCAGAATACAATGACATATGACTCAAGGTCATACAAGATCATTCAAGGTCAATAATTACAAGACAAGTAATTCGTATAGCTTTTGAATTGCAATTATTAATGAGGCTTCAATTTACAGCAAATGTTCAAAATTGTGGCCGTTGGCGTTGATGCAATGCTTTGACCTATCGATACAGCTTGTCTTTCAGAACAAATGCAGATTTTAAGTAATAATCTATGTTATGTAAATCGATATTCGCGTGACTCTTGTATGTAGTAGAATTGTGTGAACACGGATTGTCCGCTGTCTTACGTGATTGGCATTACTTTGACAATAATTTTGAACATTTGCTGTAGATTGAAGCCTCATTAATAATAGAAATTCAAAAGCTATACGAATTACTTGTCTTGCAATTATTAACCTTGAATGATCTTGTATGACCTTGAGTCATATGTCGTTGTATTCCGCTCATGAGCTAATATCATGCTATAGAAAAAAAAACATATGAATCCATTTAAAAAAATCAAGATGATCTTGAAAACTTCTATACGTCTCTACTAATGCAAAAAATATTTATACTACCTTATGTCCCCTTTCATACCATACAAGTTTCGTATATAACATTTTTCTATATTATAACAAATAACGGAAATATTTAAGTGCTAATAGTTACTGGACCACCCTGTATAGCTATATGTATATACATGAAGGTAATTACACTATTTACATTTTGTTTCTATTTTAGACAAGAGATGTCGTTAGCTTTAAAATTACTGTAGGAGCTTTAGTTCGTATCACACGGCGCGTTCGTTTCGCCTAGGTTGGCAAGACGAGAAGATGACTACGTTACTAGGTTACTGTGTTCAGCGCGAAGCTTGGCACCTTTTGACTAGCGGTCTCCATATTGACATCTTTCTTTGATTTAATACAATATTGTTATGTTATTGTATTTTGTTAAATTTATTGTAAATAGATGTACATAGTGTTACAAATAGTATTGTGAAAGTGAATTTAATTCCCACATTACATCAGTTATCTTCTAACACTTCCTCTTAAGGTGGTAGACACGGGTAATGCAGTGAGCTGTATACCGACACAATTTGGCCCATAACATGGGTTTGGGAGGCTACGTTGTTTGTCCATATATGAACAGATTATAGACTGAGTGAGGGCTCATTCCATAGAAGGTTCAATGCAGCGCGCAGAACGCATGGTTCAACGAGAGTGTGTTGATATCTAATAATATGAGTGTCCAAAGTATAGCAAAAACCGGCAAAAGCACTCGCGGAATATAGGTATTGTAACTTTACTAATAGAGTTTTGTGACTCAAACAGTGCGTTCTGCGCGCTGCATTGAACCTTTCACTTTTGAACGAGCCCTCAGTCAGCCAATAATCTGCCCATATAAGGATAAACAACGGGTCCTCCTGACTGCATTTCCACAGACGTATCTTCCGTCTTCTTTTATTTTAAATACCCATTTACTAGAAAGAGTCTTTTTATTCTGTGCTTTATTTTTATCTACTAATTTCCAAGTTTTATTCATTTCCAAGGAATTTTTTTCTTCTCGTATTGCCTCTTTCCAGTTCTGCGAGTCTGGGTCATTAAGTGTAGAGCGCCCATTTATACGTGTACGCGTGTACACGGGTTTCACATGTAACACGTAAAGTCGTGTAGAAATCCGTGTAGTAAATACCCGTGTCTATATTACACGGATACATGTGTATTCTACGGTTATAGTTATTCTCAATTATTTTTCACGTGTAAATAAGCGTGAATTTATTAATTACACGTGTACGCGTGTAATTAACACACGTGGTTTCTGATATCCGTGTCTCGTAAACGTTTCAGCCGGATACACGTGACATGTGTACCCGTGTATCGCATTGTACGTGTTTTAGGTGAGAACTCTAATTAAGTGCTTCTTGATATGTCAAATGAGCATAGTATTCACCATATCTTTCTGGAACTTTAATTTCACGTCTTGTTTTCCTTGTATCCTCCAAAGATGTGTTTTGTTCATCTTCCTCTGTTTCTGTAGATTTGCCAGCTTCGTAAGTTTCTTCCTCTGTTTTCCTGCTTTCGCCTTCAGTAGTTTGTACTGTGTCCTCAAGTTCAGACGTCACCGTAGAACTTTCATTATTAGTTTCGCTTGCGTTAATTAGAAGAATTATTTTATTTGTTGCTTTAATAGTATTATTTGTTACATGTCCAAAGATGACATCTCGCCCATTCATTATCTTTCCTTTTTCCTCATCCTACAATCGATAACCACAAGTTGAATAGCCGACAAATATATATTTCTTACTTCTTTCATTTAACACGTTGGCTGCCACGGGGGTCATCGGTGACCGGCACCCGAAATTTTTTACAGCCAGATAATTACCAAAAGAAATGATGAAATAAACCACGGATAGCGTTAACATTAAGTTGATTATGCTAGCTAACGAATTGAAAGGTTAAATTTGGAAATTAATCGACAGCATTCTTAATAATTAGAATTTTATCGTGTCTGAGTACATACGACCGTTTTCACTGTGGCAGTCAACGTGTTAATTTTCATAAATATCCCAATTCCTTGACATAGGCATTACATCCAAAAATTTGTAAATTAGAAAGATCTGGTACTTTCTTCTGTATACAAGGACAACATTCTTCTGGTATACCAACGATAGAATTCTCTTATATTGCTATATATATGTATATACATGAAGGTAATTACACTATTTACATTTTGTGATGGTTGTTTCACTCTGCTGCACACCGCTTTGTTCGCGGTCCTTGCTAATGACAAACGAACGCTAGAGAATATCGCAGTATCTCACTTTGTCTCAATCTATTTCGTTCATTTTCTATGATACGCCACGGACAATTCCTTTTGCCTCGGCGACGGAGTACCAGGCACTTTCAACATATGTGTATTTATCGACGGAGCCCCAGGCCCACCAGGGCGTGGACGCTCCAGAGCGAAGCAATAAAAGAAAAGATATGCTTATTTAAAGTTCCCATTATAAATCGGGTATTTCAGATGTAACAACCTAATACTGTACTTTGATAGTTTTTATTAAACTCCAACACATGATGCTAAAATTTCTATTTTGGTTTAGAATGGACCATGACAGTTTTCTTCCTATGTTAGTATTTGCCAATGAGCGTGGTCAGAGTGGACAGAAAATGAGACACGTCCCTTGGCGACGAAAGCACTTAATTTATTTAACAATAACTTAATTCTACACTTAACCTAATTATTAATACAAGCACGCGCGGCTGATTGAACAACACATAGAAAACTGTTCATCCGATGCAATTGTGCACGTTTGACGGCAACTGACTGGATAGCGTGAACACGATTCACGTTAGCACGTCGCGTGTACCGAATTGCGAACGCGTGGCGTGATCAAACGCAAAGCGTGTGCTAAGCAACAGGTGAAACACGTATTACCGCGAGGACGTTGCGAATCGTAATCGCGCTGATCGTACACGTAATGGCCACGATTCCGGCGTATCCAAAACGCGTGTATCAGGCGGCGCGAACTGCGTGCGAAAACGAAGGGGATCCGTCTGAGAAAAGAACGAAATATCGCGAACCACGGAGTGCACGTGTGAGCGCGTGTACAAGTTGAACGTTAATGGCGTCGAACCGGTACATCATGGCCGTCGAGCGAATACCGATTTCCTCTTGCTGATGGCGTGATCGTAGCCATGCGGTGTGGCGCTTTAGTAGCGTCACCAGCGGCAATGTTGCCAACGTCGCGTTCCAAGGCTCGCACCGTTCTGGTGGTAGCATTGCAAATAAAATAATGACAGACGTCAGAGCTGTAAAGAAGGAAAAGTTTGGTAAAGTAAATAAAGCGTAGAAAGACGAATTTGCAATTAGTTCAACCCTGCTTGCTCATTTCGAGTGTGAAGTTTCGAACGGCGAAAAAGGCGACATTTCAAAGAAGTCGCATAACGTTATGCCTGGGAAATGCGGTGACTGTTGATTATTGCAGTGTTATTTTTGATCAAAAATTTTTTAAACCAACAACGATGGACTGGGTAATGCATTACTGTGATTCAATTTCCATGAAATGTTCATGCAAATGGTATTTTTTACCGTCGCATCTTGGGGAAAAAATTCATGAAACACAGTGCCATGTTTGTTCGTCGTACTTTTCTTTGCTTCTCTTTTTTTTACATCCGTTACTTTATTTTTCGATCCTGTTATTTTTCTACGTAAAGTTTATGTTCGGTTTCATTTGACGCCATTAGGTGTTATTTATTTATTTATGAGTGAACTGTTGCCTCCGATATATATTTGAAATTTTACAACTGCTTTGCTAGTTCTCAGAATGATAAATATAGTAATGCTTGCGGAATACATACATTTCCTTCGACATGATAAGTGGATCCGAACGAAGAAAGCGGCGAAAGAAAACGACAAAGATGGAGTGCGAAACGTTTGTGCTTCTATAGAAATTTATTGCAGTTTATATGATACCGATAAACGAGATCACATTAAGCTTCTATAACACCTGAATCAACGTGTAGCCGAATCTTTGTTTTTTTCTTTTTCACCTTTGCCAAGGTTCTTTTAAGGTTCTACATTCTGTCGTGCATTTTTTCTCCTTATGTTCATTTGTTCTTTTCTTTTTCGTTTCTTTTCGTCATAACGACCAATTTATGCATTATCCAACGCCATACCGCGCAATAAATCAAACAATTCTCGATTTCGTCCTCTCGACGAAATAATATTAGGTTGTAACATATGAAACGTCCGATTTATAATGGCAATTTTAAATACACACACATTTATTATACATATAAAACGTTAATAATCGAAATAGAAACTATTAAAGTCTGTACATTTTTTCATGAAATTACAAGTTTTCTACATTCGTTTCATCAATTTTCGAAAAAATCACGATTATTCGTGCTTCACAGAAATTTTAGAAACACACGTTTAAACACGCAAACCTTAACAAATTTCGATGATAATTTGTCATAATAAATCGTGGTCTTATTTTAATATATGAATCGTTGGAACCTGCGCAACGAATCGAAACGCTTGACGATTTTCGCAAAAATCGTGTTGATATATATTTCATAAAAACTCGAAAAGTACGCGTCCAAATAGGTAACTATGAAGGTATCCATGAAAGAGGAGATTATAAGCTTTGAATCGATTTATAAAACATCTCAAAGATACGAATGTTTATCGAATAAGCAGATTTAAAAAACTGATGGAGCAAACCGGGCATTTCATATGTTACAACCTAATAAATCAGCTTTTCTGCCGTGTCGACGAAGACATCCATCCTTTTCTCGAATTCGATTCACAAAATACGATTGAGATTTACGACATACAACGTTCTTCAAATGCTATCGGTGCCCGTAACATTGTTTCGTCCTGATTGCACGTCGCGCGGCGCGTCAGAAATAAAATCCCTGGTGTTGGCATGAATAGAAATAACTTACAGAAATTTTCAATCGAATTGCTAGAAATTTCAGCACGTACTGTGAGTTGAATCTCAAAGAGGCAAACAGGTTTGTTTCGAATTTTTTATTTTGAACATAAAGAAAAATAGGCATTGATGAAATTTTTAGCATATTTATTGTATTTCTTATTTCATTTGTGGTCAGGAAGTTTGACGGGAAGCAATAATTTAAAGTCATCCTTCTCATAAGCGGTACTTGGAATATTATTTTTTCGATACAACAACGGCTATGTCTTGCTAGTGCCATTCGTCATGCACTCCAGTCCACGACTGACATCATTCGTACATATTTCTTTCACACGCCGACGCATTTCCAAAAATGATGCTCTCATCTTTCTCACTGGTTCGCTGTCACTCTAATGCCCGTTTCCTCCAACATGGATCAGTTCAGAGTTCCTGTGAACTGCGTTCAATTTTGAACGCAGTTTAATCTTTAGTCAACGTACTTTGCTTTCCATCAACGCCATCTTCGTTCCGATCAACTGAACGTATACTGTTAGATAATTTAGAGTTAGTATAAACGCAACGGTCGGGACGGGCCACGTGCGTTTTGTCAGAGCGCTTTCCCTCTTGCAAGGGAAAGTTCGTTGAGGCCCAAAGGGCCATAAAAGTCGTTGCTAAGGGCCATGGTGACGTTGGCGTCTTCACGACCAGTATTATGCCAAAAAGGGGCACTCTTGTCTTGACGCCACGGAATAAACGCAGCAGTTCACTCGGAAAACCGTGTTATTTAATTTTACGCCCTGTTTCACTACAGCCTATCCTGACTTTCTTACAATACCTTATGCGTGCTAGCCCAAACTATATTTGTAACAAGTGATGTGATTGGTGCAATAATTCTGTGGGCACTAGTAGTACTGACACCAGAAAAATCACCTGCAGATATTATAAAAGATTCTGTTGCATAAAATCTAGAAATTGCTGCATTGGGGTTATAGAATTATTTCTGTAAAAATACATATTTATATTGATCAGTATAGTTTCTAGTATTAAGTATATACGGCATGAAGATAATTATAATTAAAAAGTAAACATATCTGTTGGATCGATATGCTAACTCTTCTTCTATGTTGTTTTATACTAACAAAACACTATTTTTGTTTAAGCGAAATCTCATTTTAAATTCAATAT
Organism: Stelis phaeoptera; assembly: GCA_943735885.1. Lineage (NCBI taxonomy): Eukaryota > Metazoa > Arthropoda > Insecta > Hymenoptera > Megachilidae > Stelis > Stelis phaeoptera. Next base: position 1,022,228 of record OX030939.1, on the reverse strand, counting down.
TGTCCAAATCATCAAAATAGTTCATACGGAATTTAAATCTTTTGGGTCTTCTACTGATATGTCTTATGATCTCTTCATCGTCGTATGATGATAAAATATTGTAATATGCTATAATAATCCAAATGTAAAATATTGTGTATAGTGTATAACTGTATACGATACAGAATGCACCTTTACAATGACGCTACGATCGATTCGGAGCAGGTCTCGAAGGAGTCTGTGCTCTTAAACGCCGTTCAAACTCGTTAACCGGCCAAAAATTGGCGTTCACGATAAACGCCGTTTAACTGATTCGAACTTTTAGTAAAAAATTGATGGAACGCAAAATGTCGTTGATCGGAGTTTAAACTCGGTTCAAATTTTGAACCACGTTGGAAAAAACGGGCATAAGCCTCTAAACTTTAACCTAATCGTCGAAACAGTCTCTCAGGCATTCTTCGAACTCGACCACCCTACACGACACTCGAATCGATCATCTCAATATCTTCTCGAAGGCGCAACACAAAGCATTCACATAGATCTACTCGCACAGGTATGCCGCATTTATCATTCTTATTCTCACTCGCTCTCTTAAAACTAGACTAAATATGGCAGGGACGTGGCGGCAGATGATTGCTGCCACGCATTGAAAATACAAATATGATTTGAAGATAAAAATTTTACGGATTTTACGTTGGTAAAAAATTGACCAACTAGCACGCAACATAAATGGCAAGACGCGTAGAATAGAAGGGGGTAGTCGTCTTTGCCACGTCTCTTGCTATTTAAGCTGGCGCTGATTGATCAATTTTTCAAATTTCAAGAATGAATTGTGGTTAAACTGTTGATCCCATTGAAAAATGCTACAGAACTTTTCACTTCTGCAGGTAATATTTTTATCACCCTGTATACATATAATAATATGATATAAATGGTTATCTAAAATATGTATAAATTTATAAAGTGGTAAGGGGCGGATACCCTTGTAAAGTCCTAGGCCGGTTCACTCTCACTGAACCGCGGACTTTCTTGTAAGGACCATGAGGGTTCTCACGATAGAATAAGATGGGTTTACATACCTTGCCGGGGGTGGCTAGGGTGACTTCGGAGTAGCTTGTCCAAGGTTGGAACGATAGGGAAGGCGTTCGAAGTAAGTTCACGCACTTGGTCATCAACCGATTAATTCGGACTTTGAATTATACAGATTTTTACGACAACTCGCTCGCGGATGTTACAATTTGATACCGGTTCCCACAATGATTACACTATCACGCGGGTGAGGTCTCGCTCTGTCGAAGTTCTGGCGCCTTCGTAGCAGTAGCAGAGTCGACGAGATCTTGCTCTGTCGAGGTTCTGGTGCCCTCGTAGCAGAGTCGCGGATTCCGTGCACAATTGTTACTTCGCGGGTTATTGAAACTGAGCGTCGAGAGCGAGAGCTTAGCGCGTTAACTTAATAACGGAGCCCTATGCGTTGAAACTTAGTGTGGAGCCCTATGCGTTGAAACTCAGTGTGGAGCCGCTCGCGGGTGATCAGTCGCATTATTTTATATCGCGTAAGTAGGGCATAGCGCTGCTTTGTTAATTCCGGTGAGCTACATTTACTTGAGTTGTCGGCATTTTTGCAATATGCGACCCAAATAAACTGCTCACTCGGAATTGGGAAATCGATGAATTTGGATGACGCGGAAGAATTTAAAGAATGCGTCACAGGACGTGACACCTTTATTTTGATACGAGAATTACCAAACAAGTCAAAACGACTTGCTTCAGGTTTCTTTTTTGTAAGACGCTTTCATCGAATATTAACGTTTATCAAGATCAAAAAAGATTATTGTATTTATTAGTTTATATTTTGTTTCATTTATTTTGTTTACTACTTTATATTCAATTTAAAATTAATATCAATAATATTAATGTTAAAATTTACCTTTTCGTTGATAATAACAAAAACTATCACATATCTAATTCGAAATTTAACAATAAGCTTGATTAACTTTTGCTGTTTAAAGATGTTTAATTAAGATAATTATTTTATTCTGTCTCATTTTAACATGTAATATACAAACTCAATAGATACATTCGATCTTTGAAAATAGAGCTTTTAAACTTAAATGCCAAAAATTGTACATATAGTTTATCCAAAATTTATACTGAACGCTTGAATTCTATTTATGAGTAGTATTGATCTTCGCTAGTATTGAAGTGATATTTGTCTGAAATCGTATTGGTTGTTACAAACAAACCAGTACGTATTATGGATGTTCAATGGAACTTTCATATCAAAGACATTATCTCGTTTTATGCGGGGCAATATCATGGACATGGGTGCGCACCGAATCCCTTGTTGGTATCGTTTATCGCTTTTGTAATGTCACCGCGAATCTGCTTTATCGCGTAACGCTTGTACAAAGTACCGGCAAATAAAACAAACAAATGGTGAATGACACGAAATGCTAGAATCAACTGATCCTCTAAAGACGAGACTGATATTTCTTCTGTAGTTAATAAACGTTTTCGGATTTAATAAAAGATAGATATTATTGATCGACATGAAACTTATGTATTTGATATTCTGCTGAATGCTCTTATGTACAATTTTTGTAACATGCTTCAAGATTTGAATTAATCAAAGCAATAGAAGCTCAATTTCCATTACTCATAGTTAATTCGATATTTCCCGGATGGAATTGCATATGTAAATTGTCTGTATTTACGCTTGACCATTCTCTAATCATTCTTGAATCCTAACTGTTACAGTTAATGGCAGTCATACACCATTCACTCGCAATACATAAAATAAACAACACGCCCTAAATAATACAGTGTAGCACTATATAGCAATAACTTTTTCTTCTAACATTTTTTTCTACCATGGAAAACAAGCGAGATATTTGAGATGCCAGAGTTAGCTGGGACACCCTGTATAAAAAAACAGATACAGGAGTAAACTTTCTGGGTCAAGTAATAATTTGATGGTAAAATTAACTAAACTTCCCATAAACACGAAGGAAATAATGAAAAATGCATCTAAACAGTTTCGTTCATCCCATTAAAGACAACTGAGCATTTTTGTATATTTTTTTGATTACATCTAATATCGAATAAATATAATATCGAATTAATTGTGTTACGAAGTGAAGGGATTGTTGTAGGAGTGTTCAGGAATTGAAATTGATTGCAGTTGAACTTGTCTTTATTCTATCGACGCGAGATGTATAAATGTTCCGCGTGACTTCGTTGTTCGTTGGCGGTCGAACTATATCTGTCTTGCGCCCGTTTCTTTCCGTTTTTCTTCCACCTTCGTACCCCCCTACTCGTTGTGCCCTCAGCACGCTTTTTCGGGGTAGGGGTGAACTTGGCGGCCGGAGTTTGCTGGTCAAAATTGGCAACGCAGCGGAATTTCCCAGGGCCCGCGGTACGTACCGCGGTCGGCCGCGGTCGTTCGGCCTCGCGTCGAAGACCCTTGGGGAAACCCAGGGTTTATGACACAGGCGCTTTACCATTGAGGCCGTTGGCAAGAATTCTCGACGAACATGCTTTGGAAAGGTAACTGTAAAAACGGCATACTCAAAAATAGCTTCGCTGTCGTCCGTGTCATAAACCGTGCTAGCCGTTTGCACGTTCTATACCTCGATGCTTGTACAGCTAGCCGCTACAGAAGTTCTTAAAAATTTTGCCGAATTCTATTTGTTGCGTTATTAATTATTTGTACTAGTTCTTTACATGATATGAAACGTTTATAGCCGACTTTTATATAACATTTTTTCTGATTTTTAACTACAGAAAACACTTTTGTATTTTATCAACGAAAATCTGAAACATTTTGGATAAGTAGAGGAGGACACCTAGTCTACTTACTCCACATTTTCTTTCCCTTTCTTTTAACCCTTTGATCGGAGATTCGATCTATTTTGGAAGAAAAGGGTTATAAATAATTATGCATCTATTTATTATTATTCCTTTCCTTCAATTTCTATATTTTAATACAAATAAGATTTAAATTCCACGTGTTAAAATACTCTGGTAGATTAAATATGTCCCCTCAGAGGAGACAGCCGAGCGCAAGCTCTTTTATAGTTGTATAAAATATTACCACGGATGATAAGACCACTGTCCCAGGGGCATATTCTTAGGCATCACTGTTCTAGACTCGAAACACTACACCATTTTGGACTCTCTTTAAGGAGGACAAATAATTTTCATTCAGACTCAAACTGTCACCAAAATAAATCATAGTAGAACCTTCATTATGTAAACACTGATCAATGGAATGATTGGTTTCAGAATCTTGAATATCGGTAAAAAAGCATCAAATAATCCAAGCAGTGTCATCGAACAAGTAAGGCATAAAAATATGCATTTAGGTGCAGGGTGTCCTATTCTAAGCGATTACCTTGAATATCTCCAAAATTATTCATGATACTGGAAACTGTTTCCAGTTAGTTAAAAGTTAAATGGTTTCGGGGGAGCCATAGTTCGATACGAATAGTTTATTTTGTAGGTGGAGGTATAGAGTACTTACGTATAAAGGTTACCTTTATTAATTTTTTTTTTTTTTAGGAATTATATATATTTTAATGCAGCTGTTAATATAGCTCATTATTCATTATAAAAAATGATTGACATGTTTACCCCGACGAGTTATTAATTTAGGAGATATTTTAATATTACGAAATGATACCAAGTAGTTGTTACAAGTAACACTAGGGAAGTGCCATACGGCGATTATCCTTTGGCATACAAGTAGTACATGGAAAACTATTGAACACGTATATTGTTATATCGGCTCAAAAGCTATTTGAAGGGTAGGAATCACCCTTATCGATTTTGGGGGTAGGTTCGACTATTTTAAGAATTATTTTTACGACTGTTACGAAATCAGATAACTAAGGGTTTTTGGGGTTGCTGATAACGAATCTGAAGTCCGTTTTTAAGAATTCAAAATGGCGGATCCAATATGGCAGTCGCATTTTTTAAAAGTTTTATACCCTGTCAAAAAGTGTGAAAATTGCAAAAAAGTAAGAAACCCACAAAAAGTACATTACATGTAAAAAAAGGTAACGCCAAGTAGTTTAGGCACTGTGAGCGGAGTACTTCTTTGCATCAATACACAATGCATATTGAAAACATTTGGAAGTTATTACATATTTTGTGGATTTTCTAAAAAAGTAATGGATATCATGCGAAACCAGCCAAGTATTGAGTTATATATATTTTTTTTCAAAATATTTATGCTTGGCGTCTGGCTGCCTCGTTGCGATCAAATATATATAGCATTAAACAACTATTTATAGTAATTAACTTTATATAAAATCGATAATATATTCACAGATTTGGAATAACGTACAACTAATTTTGTTGGATCGCAACGAGGCAGCCAGGCGCCAAGCATAAATATTTTGAAAAAAAATATATATAACTCAATACTTGGCTGGTTTCGCATGATATCCATTACTTTTTTAGAAAATCCACAAAATATGTAATAGCTTCCAAATGTTTTCAATATGCATTGTGTATTGATGCAAAGAAGTGCTCCGCTCACAGTGCCTAAACTACTTGGCGTTACCTTTTTTTACATGTAATGTACTTTTTGTGGGATATCACGACGTTTTCAGGGCCACATTGAAGTGCATTATATATTAGTGCAAAAAGGTGCTCCGCTCGTAGTGCCTAAACTACTAGGCGTTACCTTTTTTTACATGTAACGTACTTTTTGTGGGTTATTTTATTAAATGTAAGTAGAAGAAAAAGGTAAGTAGGAGAAAATAGAAGAAAAAGTAAAAGAATAAAAAAAAATAAGAAGGAAATAATAAATAAGAAAAAAAATTAGAATAAAAGAAGTAGAAAATAATTAAAATAGATATGTATAGTGTGAAACACTTACAAAGCTAAGAAAAATGAACGAACTGCTACCGTGCACCGGGTAAAATATGCGCATCATGGAAATTTATTGCAACAGGGCAGTGTCGTTCATTGGCATAAAGAAACAAAGTACAGTGATGCTTGGTTAAATTTTATCGTAAGATCGTAAGAGAATAGATGTAATAACGAGAGAAAGATCGTATAGGTATACGTCGAGCAACGATGGGCGAGCTACGACACTTCAAAAGGATGCCGCGAGTAAAACAAATGAGCATCCAGTAAAGAAAATTTCACTTGTAATAATTTTCATCTAACCTCAATGAAAATTGCACCAACGGATTGCTGGGAATTTTCCAATTAAAATGAGTCCAAACACGACTTAAATCGGTTTAATGTTACTTTAATTGGTTATTAATGGTTCATTCAACCACTTTAAGTTGATTACTGTAATTACGCTATACGTATATATAATTTCTCATCAATATTCCTAAAGTTACGACAAGCAACGAAAAGAGGTCGTGGTTACAAAAGGTATTTTACATGTGTAATAACAGGATGATCTTGCGTTATGATACGCGTGTAAAGTAAATAGACGGACAGTTCATTATTCCCATAAGGTGTGATCAGAGTTAGGTATTGCTTGAAATAATCTTGTGATAAGTGATGTAAATTAACATTTACATTATTTAAAGTAAAATAAATCGTTACTCCTCTGCTGTTCTCATGAAATAAAGAAGATTACTTATAAAGATTATAATTTATAAGCAAGTAAAGGAAATATTTTATTCAAAATAATGCATAGGCGACCGATGTACTACCGTTTTGAATTTTGTACGCGCCGCCGCGACGCGGCTAATATCGCGCGCCGTCGCAATACGATCTTAACGTGTTAGAGAATCGCACGCCATGATGTTAAACCAACGCGGATATCAGTAACGGCGCATGTGCGTAACGTAAGCCACAGCGCTAACAGCGCCTCTAGCAGCAAAAATGTGTGATCGACACTGACGTCAGCATGACGTAGGTGGTTAATGAAACCGATTGAAATTTTTCGATGAAAAACAGTTAATATCTCATCAATAAATGCACCGATTGAGGCGTTCTTGGGCTTAAAAGAAGGAGAAAGACAAGTCGAAGCAGACTGTGTTATTAGAATGAAGCTCAGTTGCGTACTTTTTCTGCAATAGCAAATTATTTTTTGCAAAACGCCCAAAACGCTCTGCTTCGGGATAATATACTCGGTAGAGTCTCGCTGTCGCCGGCGGAGCAACCGTCGGCCTTAACTACTTGGCGAGGAGACTCTACCGAGTCTCCTGATCAGCATAACATTGAGGCGAATTTGTAGCAAAACGGTCCTAATCTCTACAAGTAGTGATGCATCTAAAAATCAATCCCTCTTTAGCGCTACCCAGGATGAACGACGTGGACGTGATAAAATCGATGAGGGTGATTTCTACCCTTCAAATAGCTTTCGGGCCCATATAACAATACGCGTGTCTAATAGTTTTTCATGTACTACTTGTATGCCAAATTTCAGGAAAATCGCCGTATGGCACTTCTTTAGTGTTACTTGTTAGTCTAATGTTGCTAAGCTGAACGTTAAAGAATGATTTTATCGCTTACATTTGGGTTACCATACCTAATAAAATGTGAATGCATTATATTTACAATTAGTTGTTTCATAGGCCTAGAAAGCTTTATTCAAATCAGAACCTAATCGGTTGCTACTGTACCGTGTGACTGGTTTGGTAGTGAATATGGGGACTGTTAGATTGTATTTATTAAATAGTGTACTATTATTTTGATTTCGCGGCGTGTGTAATTTGATACATAATTCTATATGATTTGTATAAAAAATGTTTATGTCGCCATTCCTCTACCGATTTACTAAATAATAAGTTACTAATATCTCATTTTTTTAAGATCTACGTATATTTATTCATAAAAAAGATTTTTCTCTGCTTAGTTTACGTTCGGATCCAACCGAAAGAAAATATAGTTCGCGCCTTTGTTATTAGTTGAAGGTTGTTCTTCCTTTGCTATTTAGATATTTGACACTTGATACTGTTAAAGTAGTAGAAGAACTGTTTAGGTTGCAAGAAAGTCGTATTAAATATTTCACTCTAGTGTTAGACTCGTCTAAGTTAGAACATTCTCTAAAAGGTTCTATAAAACGCTCCTTAAAACTGTTTCAATAAACAAAATAGGTGGTGGAAAACCTCTAAATTTGGAAACACGTTCGGCCATTCTTACACTTCATCGATAAGGAGATTTAGTTTGTAACATTGGTGACAAGTTGAAAGTTTGTAAATCAGCAGTCAATCTGACTATTCATCGTTATAAAGACACAGAGAGTCTCCAATACCATATTAGTACTGGTCCTTCTAGATCAACATCTAACGTTGACGACAGACAAATTAAGCTTATGAGTAAGCGAAATAGAAAAATGACTGCTCCTAAAATTACCGTGGAATTTAATCGGCGCACAGTAGTTCATAACAGCTTTCGGCAATCAAAAATCGATTTTCGTGAATTCGAAAATTGAAAAACTGTTTACATACATGGATAGAGAAGAAACTGTTGTTAAAAAATTTGTTGAACTTCGTAATGGTACACGAGGCGAACAAAATTTTTTTGAACTGCAATGCAGTACCCCAGTCGGAAGCCACGATCTTTCTGTGTAAAAACAGTGTTTCTTGATTTCTGTACGGTTTCTTTTGACCGAGTTACTTAATATCGAAGCAAAAATGGCCATTTTGACTTTAACTGTTTCTAGGGAGCGACGGAATCATTGTAGAACATTCAGGAATAGAGCAATCGAAAGATCAGCATTTTCTCTAGAAGATGCGTGTATCGCTTTTACAATTTGAACAACATTTCGACGTACCAAGTCCTTTGCGAATTATGCTTTAAAATTGCAAAAATTCCATTTTTTTTTATCGACGCGATATATCTCGGCAATAAATAACTGTAACACAACGTACTTTACATCGTTTTAAAGTGCAAGGATTGCTGATTCGATTAAGACAAAAGCTAACTTGATGCGATAATTCTTTACTTGTGGCCCTGATTTGCATAAAATAATGATACAGCGTTCAGTGCGTTGTCACACATTTCAAATCTCACTCATTCAGTATTTCCCAGATCCAGTTAGGTGTAGTTAACCGTCGCGATCCGCGTATCCTTTTTTGAGAAAAAGGGACGATTTCAAGTACCATGATAAAAATGTTATTATTTCTCGAGATATTTTAAAAAAATATCTTTATTGAAGAAAATGCTCAAACGCTTCATGACTACGTTGTAAACGTGAACTAAGAATTCTTAGTTGTCGTACTAGAGTTACGATACGTAAATTGAAATTGCTACTGAATGATGAAATGCTTACTCATAAAAATCAGTTTCTCTTATGACAACAGTTTACAACATCGTCATAAAGTCATAAAGCGTTCGGTCATCTTCTTCAATAAAGACATTTTTTTTTTATATTTTGAGAACTAATAACATTATTGTCATGATTTTTTACGTAAAATAAACAGAAGTAGCGATCTGTGCAACAAAAAATATACATTTCCATTTAATGAAATGATGCAATTGTTAATTGCACATGCACTGTTGCACTTAAAAAAAAATCGAAGGGCCTGCAGATGTAGTGCTCTTCGAGCCATTTGTCTTTCTCCTTTGGCATTGTTTCGTAAATCATTAACACGTTAAACGCCACGTCAGCCACCGGTGACTGACACATGAAATTTTTTACAATCAATAATTGACAAAGAGAACTATGAAATAAACCGCAGATAACGTTAATATTAATCTAATAATGCTGGCTATCGAATTGAAAGGTTAAATTTGAGAATTAATCGACTGTATCCTTAATAATTAAGATTGTATCGTGTCTGACTAGGTATGTCCGTTTTCACTGTGGCACTCAACGTGTTAATAATGGTGATATATCCTGAAATAATTGCGTGGACCACCCTGTATATTAAAAAAAGCATTGTTCTTGGGTTATGTACTGCCCGAAGCATTCATATTCTTAGATAGCAATGACTACATACAAAACAAACAGACGGGCGGTTCCGATATCGTACCATTATCTTGCAACACGGATCGAACGAATCAATAGTTTATTCGCAAAACTCGGTAAAAGAACAGTTAGGCACAGAAATTCTCAAGTATAGTATAACAACTTCGTAAAAGGATCTCTCAGAATACAAAGATAGTGATAAAAAATAATTCTGATGGCTGAACTACAATTAAAACGAGCTTATCGGTATATAATAAAAAATCAGTTCAAGACAAAAAGGAAATACCGAAAATGTAGGAAGAATCATTAGCACTGAAAAATTATAAGTACAAAAAGATTGGATAAACATAAAAAAGCGTATAAAAAATATAAAAACAAGGGTTGAAAAGAAAATTTTATATTAAGCAACATATAATCATAGAAATTATTTGACTCTTGTTCGGAATTTGTAAAATTATACGAGTGAAAGATATAATCGGTTTGTATTTAAAAAATAGTATAAATTTTATTTTTTCTTGAAAAGATTAATAACATTTATTAGATATTTGAGAATATAAAAGAAACTTGCGACTTGATTTTGAGTGAAATTGGCTCAATATTCGTATTGAAGTTAAAAATGGGAAAGTAAAACGGAAACAACACAATGTTCCTAGTGATGTGACTGATTCCGTCATCGATACACATCAAAGGCACAAACATCAAAAGAAAACGATACATCTTTGATATTTACTCGAATATATCGCTACCCGTTTAACACGTTGACTGCCACAGTGAAAACGGACGTGGGTAGTCAGACACGTTGAAATCCTAATTATTAACAATACAATCAACTAATTTTCAAATTTAACTTTTCAATTCGATAGCTAGCATTATTAGCTTAATGTTAACGCTATCCGTGGTTTATTTTATCATTTCTGTTGGTAATTATTTGATTGTACAAAATTTCGGGTGCCGGTCACCGGTGACCCCCGTGGCAGCCAACGTGTTAATATTTAACGGAAGTATCTATACTCGTTCGATAATTCTATGAAAGTAGAAATACCCATTTAATACTTGTATTAGTATTAGTAATACTGTAAGTATTAACCCTTTGCACTCGAGTGGCGCTTCTGAGGCGACCTATTTAATTTACTAGAGTATTTTGAAATGTGAAATTTAAGCTTTATTTCTATTAAAATACAGGAAATTAATGAAAGGAATAAAAATAAATAAATCCATTGGCATTTACAACTTTTTTCTTTTAAAATAATGTGTTTGATTTTCGGAAGTTTCGCTAGAAAAGCGAATTAGATCTGTACGTATCGAAATATGCCTCGACCGCAAAGGGTTAAGTTCGAAATCTCAGTTTCGTGATTTATTTGATAATTATGTACGTGGAAGTGATTATTATAATTGCCATTGCCAGCATCTCAAATTGAAATTACGACAGAAATTACAATAGGTCACAGTGTGTTTTCAGAAGTGAGAAAATTCTTTTGGCCGTGGCGGAACAGTTGCCTGGTTTCCAACGTCTCCAAATCCCGTATGGGATTGCGTCAAAAGTAAAATTTATAGTAAAGGATACATGGATCGGTAATAAAATGGAAAAGAGGACATTAATTTCAACAGTACTGTAATCGATAATAGTAAAATATTCTTGATAAAATATATTTTTGTTCTATCTTAAATTCTCTAATTTTGAAATATTACGTAGATATTATTTATAAACATAGAAAGCATTATACGTCGTAGGGCAAATCACATTTTACTAGAAATTAAATTTGGACTGATCGGATTTTCAAACTTGAATTTCTCGAAAACCAAGTCCTGAACCTAAAGATTGTATTCTACTTTTTTCTTATTTTTTTCTCGCGTATACACGTTATCTGGTTGAACCCTGTATACATATAAATGCAGAAAATCGTTGAAATTATTTTAAAGTTTCTTTGGAAACGAAATGAAACAGCGAAGCGAACATCTAATTTACTTCACGTTTAAAGGAATTCTGTTAAATATCAAGAAAATGGTAACAGTTTATCGTCAGTTTGCATCCAATTAGTACCTTTTAAGCTGGCTTTCACATAATTAATTAATTATAAACTTTCTGTTGCAAATAGAGAGATTAAAAATCGTCCTTCCTTGGAACCATTCTTTTTGACAGTGCTGCCCTAGAATCTATAAGCAGAGAGTAGCAGTGTCGCACTTTATCTTTTTATGTTCAATTTTATAAATGCATATTTTTTTCGTTCATATTTTTTCCATTCTCAATGTGTTAATCTCATTAAGTATTATTGTGTTGAGAGTCATTTAATATCCCATGACAACACTTTCTCATTGCAACGTAGTTTCGAGTAATCATCAAAAGCTTATAATCCATTTTATCGCTTTAACGTTCCAATTGATCGGAACACAATTTCCTTTCGCAACGACACACTACTTTCTCGGAAGAACACCCAATTTTTTTACCGAGCTAAATACGAGTTCGGTCGAGCGCTTGCTAAAACGGGATTTCCGATGAAAAAGTCATTTAACAGTGGCTAATTTTCTGTGAAAGCTCCCATTAGGTTAAACTTTCTTTCAACGCCTTCTACTAGAGATTTTACGCTCGTAATCTCGCAAAGAATGGTTATCGTTAGAATGGCTATACGTAACGACAAGATATTGCAGATACGTAATTGTTTCGTTCAGAAAATAGAAAGCAGGAAACAGCGAGGTTCTTTCTGGAAACATTCCTAACTACCTTTGGCCGAGGTGAACGTACAAAATGGGTCGTATATTTTGCAGGCAGTAACAGAGTAATTGCATTTCTTTCTGAGAATTGTGGTTATAAATTGAAAAACTGAAATGGGAAACTTCAATGAAATCACTTTGTTATAAAGAAGAGCTTATTTGATACATTGTATTGTCTGGACAGTTTGTGCGGATTACTAGTGGGAAGTAGTACTCACATACACTACCGGACAAAAGTTTGGGTACATGTACTAATAAAAAAAATATTCTTAAATATTTTACTCTTACTAGAAATATGCACGGGGAAAACAGCTTGGTTCGTAACGTTTCATAAACTCATTCCTAATGTACAAAACTATACCTCTGCAGCTAAAGAAAAGTTAATGTATCTATACATTTTTGTGGTACTAAAGTCACATGGAACTCGTTCCAAAGTTAAGAAATGATGAAATGTTGCATGTTGCAATTTGTATTTAACATTTCAAGTATCATGTCACCCATATCCAGGTAACGTATAAACTTTTATAAGAATTTGTCATCTATGTTGATAGGGATTTTAATTAGTCAATTACAAGCAATATTTTCAAATACTTGAAGGTTTAATCAACCAAGAAAGTAAAACGGTATACCAAATTTATTCCAAATGAATATTGAAAATAAAATCACTAACTAAAAGGATTTTGTACAATTGTAGAATGAAAATATAGTAGATGTACCCAAACTTTTGGCCGATAGTGTACATATGTATACAACGCCTAACGCAACCACCTTAATTATGTTCATTATTAATTAACTGATCAAAGATTAAAGATCAGAAACATAATTAAGGTGGTTGCGTTAGGCGTTGTATACATATGTGAGTAAATACTACTTCCCAATAATAATCCGCACAAACTTTCTAGACAATACAATGTATCAAATAAGCTCCTCTTTATAACAAAATGATTTCATTTAAGTTTCCAATTTCAATTTTTCAATTTATAACGACAATTCTCAGAAAGAAATGCAATTACTGCTTGCAAAATATACGACCCATTTTTAACCGACTTCGGAAAGGATTCGAAAAAGTTACTCAATTCGATCAGTATACGTATTTTTTTTTTTTAATTAATTTAATTTAATTTTTTTTTAATGTATGTCCGCCGATTATTCCAAGATAGACGGACCAATCGGAACAAAACGTTTTGCATCTTGTAGTGTGTGACTCCCAGTTGATCCTGTAAAAAAAAAACATTTTCCATTTTGTCATTCTTTACCCCTTTTGTATTGCAAAAACGCAGTTTCGTACAAGCTACGTATGGTCACCGATTACGCCGAGATGGATGGACCAATTCGAACGAAACCTTTTACATCCTGTAGGCTATGATGCTGCTCTGCAAGGAATGCTCCGATCGCCGCTAAAAAATGTGAAATAAAATAATTTTTGGAAAAAAAAATACAACCGACTTCGGAATGTACTAAAAAGAATGAAATAATTTTAATTTATATTTCGGAGACGGCGCAAAATTAAAAATTGTCTACATTGGAAATTGCCAAAATTCTTTAATCCTTTTAAATATAATATTTTCACATGTCAATGTATTTTGTCTTTCCGCCCACTTACAATTAGTACCGAGGCCACCATACCCCAATCAAATTATAATCAGCAACGTCTTTCATTTACACAATTTTTAATTTTGCACCAACTCCGAAATACAAATTAAAATTATTTCATTCTTTTTTACTCAAATGTCTTGTTTTCTTTAGATATTTCACCGGTCCCTGACTTTTTCCTCACCCTGTATAGGTCGTAAAATCAGTCAAGCATAAAAGTACGCTGGTTCGCCACTAAAACAAATGAATCGCCAAACAGTAGTAGACTCGTATACTCAAGATGCAATCCTGAATTCCGCGATAACAATCAGAGCCGACATTTAAAGTCTAATTTACGACCTCGTTATGTCGTGGACCGTGGTATATTCTCGATCGCAATATAAGGTGTAAAAATTACGACATTACGGGACATCTAGCAAAGGTCTGTAAAAAGTCGAAAGCTGATACCAAGCAATTGGACGAAATACTTCTTGTTGAACATATCATCATCGGGAACCCTGCAATGTGATAATTAGGGTGGAGGACACCTCGGTAGATTTCAAAATCGACAGTGGAGCCGTGGTAACCATTATGAATTAGCAAACGTGTGAGAAATTGTTTTCTACGAGGGTAGGCTGAAAAGTAATGCACACATGCTTGTAAAATACGAACGAAATGACCTTCAGAAGTGCTCTAGGTGGCATATGGAAGTGACACCCCCCCTCTATACGCATGTGTAGTTTGATGGCCTTTCGTCCATCCAGTGTATTTTGAGCAGCAGAAGTATGGAGACGTGTTCTGGTGCTATGTCAACCAGAGTTAAACAGCGTGCTGTTATCGAATTTTGAACTGCTGAAAAAATGACTCC
Source organism: Stelis phaeoptera (assembly GCA_943735885.1). Classification (NCBI taxonomy): domain Eukaryota; kingdom Metazoa; phylum Arthropoda; class Insecta; order Hymenoptera; family Megachilidae; genus Stelis; species Stelis phaeoptera. The sequence continues at coordinate 1,007,214 of OX030939.1, read as the reverse complement.
TACTGACAATGAGATTCATCGTCGTTTAAAGGCTGTTTATGGTGACGATACTGTTGATAGGTAACATGTTGGCGCCAATAATCTTGCAACATGGCAACGCTCGTCCACATAACTCGCGCACAACTCAAGAGGCTCTGCGAAACCTGAAGTTTCAACCGATTCCACACTCTCCTTACTCCCCCGATCTTGCGCTTTGCGATTTTTATTTTTATCCTCTACTCAAGAGAGACCTCAAGGGTAATCATTACACCTCGGACGATGAGGTGAAAGCAGATATCAAGTCCTGGATTCGAGAAAAGTCGGAAGAATTTTTCAGTGACGGAATGAAAGAACTTGTTACACGTTGGGAGAAATGTGTTAGTCTTAACGGTGGTGACTATGTTGAAAAATAAATATATGATTTTGAAGCTTAAGAATTGTACTTTAAGGTACTTTTTGCCCGATCTTACTATTTCTTTTTGTTCGTATTCTACAAGCATGGGTGTATTAGCGTCGACCCGTGTACAAGGGTGATACACGTGTCAGGGTCGTTGCACCATGGGGCTTCGACGTACTCTCGAGGACCTAAGTCTGTCATCGCGCGAAGGATCGGTGGTATTCGATAACTAGGACCGCGACGAGTTCTAAGAGTCGCGAATGTTATGATTAAAGTCCGATACCCTTCTTTTGAGGATGTCGACCGAGCCCCTACTAGATATTCTATGACGGTCCCCTTTACCCTCGGTCCCAAACCACGCACTCTCCGTTTTCAGGTATTTTATGTATCCTGACCCTTTTTCCTGCTTTTCAGATCAGATATCCTTAGAAAAAGGTCCTTCGTATCCCAGCCTCCAGAAACCTCGATATTTATGTATCCGGGACTGATTCCCGCATTTTTCCCAGAAAACCCTCACTGCTCTCCCACCTACCCCTACCACTACTTTCCCTACCAAAAACCCCTTATAAAAGGAGGACCCAAAAAGCGTAGGTCAGTAAGAACAGCACAGTACAGTATAATCAGAACTTCCGTCGAGACTCTGAAAGTCCGTGCGCGTAGTCAGTAAGATCCAGTGTTTGTCTGTATAATCTTCAAAGTACTAAATAAAGAACATTTCTTAAAAACCAACTCATCTTGTGTGACGTTGACGACAAGGATCGCCGAACGAACCGTGCCTCGTGGCCGATGACCCGACGTCATGGTACTGAGTGGCGCGTGCAGGGCGATAAGGGTTTTCTCGAAGGATCTGGCCACGGAGTGGGGAAGGTGACGTACCTTCTGGTAAGAGGACCATGATGAACCTCTTGGCACTTACCCCAGAACCTTGATCGACAGAACGTCCCCTAATTCTACCTAATTCCATTAATTTCTAACATGTGCATTACTTTTCAGCCTACCCTCGTAATAAAATGCTAAAGTATACGACGTTGAAACTGTAACATTTTGTGGGACTGTCATAGATATTATTGGAATGTATAGTGTAAAAGTTAAATATAGAAATATTACAAGAAATTTAAATATATACGTTTCAAATATAAATAGGAAGCCGTTGCTAGACCAAGAATGGATTCGGCAATTGAAAATGCCATTAGAGGGGACAGTCGTTACGAGTCTACAGTACAATACAATGAAATAGACAAAATTGTAGATAACTACCGAAAGAAAATAAACCCGGACAGTTAAAACATCCGCGAAATCGAAGTACGATTAATATTAAAAGAAAATATAACGCCAATTTTCTTAAAAACTCGTACAGTACCATTTCGTTTAGTTCTGCTGGTAGATAAAGAAATTGGTGTGTTAGAAAAAAACGGAATACTCAAAAAAATAAACGCGTCCGAATGAGGTACACTCATTGTGCCGGTTTTAAAGCAAAGCCACACCGTTAAAATATGCGGCGATTTCAGCGTCACCATAAATAAGTATTTAATCATTGACGAACATCCACTCCCAATAGTCGATGAGTTCATTGCATCAATGGCATACCGTCTATGTTAGCGCGACACCGAACGACCGTACTGACGCAGAGCACCACTGCCTTCACACCGTCTCCCGCGTTGCTATTTTGCTTTTTGGCATCGTAAAAAAATCGACGTTGCAACTTTGTTTAGGTGTTTCTTAAAGGTGAAAGTCTGCTCTATCGCGTGATATAGTTCGATTTTTCACTAGACTCTTACTTTTTAAGATAAATTGAAAAATATACGTAAAAATTGGTGCAAAATCGGTGTCTCTCCGCGTAAAATGAATGTTTAAACATATTTAATTATTCCGAATGCATAAAAAGCAGATACCGTTGTATTCGGCAAAGTCCATAGAATCTTCCTATATAAACAGAATCGTTGTATCTTTTATAGTTACTTCACAAAATTGGTTTGAATTTGAAAAATGTGTTTTTTTTTTTTCAAAATCAAATTTCTCAAAAACTGTACGTGCTGGAGAAAAACGGGTTGCAGGTTCGTAATCAGCACAAGAAACACTACAATAGTCGCTTAACAGAAATCGAAACGTCGAAAAAAAGTTGAAATTTGTTGAACAGTGTAATTAAAGTACTTCAAAGTGCTTGCCGTTATTCTCAATGTAAGATTGATAATGACTGAAAATATAATTTATTACTCTGGGAATTTTATTAGGTGTATTGTTAATTTTTCGCATTAATTCATCACATAAATTTATTCTTTTTCGATGAACTTTTTATCTTAAAGTTTCCTATAGATATAAATCCATAGGATCGTAATCTCAAGTAATCTTAAGTTCTGCTGTTTTCTTCGTATTTCGTACTTTTGTTATAAGTTTTGATACAGTTTTAAATGGTTTATAGTTATATAACATTTTTTGTTCATTGAGGAGCATAGAATGTACTGACAGGACTTTTGGGTGTTTAAACCTGGGACACCTTGTATTTATTACTTATCTTTGTATTCAAATTTTTATTTAAATCTAATATTTTATGTAGTTATACATATATACATCTAGAGTCTAGAGTGAGAAAAAGATATTATAAAGTATTTTTTAAGGTTGTTGTTTATCACTATTATTTGTTGTATTTTGTATTTTACTTTGAACAACATAATGTCTTTCTTCTTTCTTGTTTCTCCCTTTTTTTGTACTATAAAACTACACAATATATTTATATTAATTAATACACAAAATGCTTTCAAATTGAATGAACATCACACTAATGTAATTTATTTTCGTAAATTACCTGAAATCAAGCATTAATTTGTAAATCTTTTTCATTCACCCTTGCTGCAGCTTCGTTTCTTTCTCACCCATCGCTTTTTCCTGTCTGTTGCATTTTTCCTTTTTACCTTTTTATCCTTTGTTCTTTTTCCTTTACTTGTGTATATCCTTCGGTTTTTCTTCCTCGGCCAATAGTTGGGTAATTATTGAGCTTGGTAGATCACTTAGGTGATTAAAGTAGGAAATGGATGAGCTGTTATTTTCCTTCCAACTTCAATTGAAAAAGAAACCATACGTATAGCGATGGACGTAATGAAAAGAAACTTCGAACAATAGGAATGGAGCGTAATCAAACGAAAAAATATTAAACAAATTGATTTGCCATTTTCTTATTTTTTCTTGTCAACATTTGTTTGTATTTTATAGAAATAAATTTTACACAATAAGTTTTGTTTGGTAACTTTTGATTACCAACTGTATAAGTTGCTAACTTACTATCTATTTCTACTTGCTGTATTACGATTCTCAAAAAGGTCGTTACTACAGTATATTATTATGGTACTAGCTGTTTTAACCATTTAATTCTATCGACGTAGAGATATAAATACCCAGTTGGACTTAATAAGGCAGTTAATTGAATGACATCCTTCTGCCTCACCCTTACTGTAGCCAGAGATTTGTCATATTGGTATTTATCCACTGCATAGAAACTTTCTTTGTCTTGTATCATTGAATCTTTCTTATTTGTAATTCTTGAAATATATACAATATTCCACGCAACTTTGCTGAGCTATAGCTAGCTTTAAAACTGTTGAAGCCTGAAGCTTTCATTGCGCAAAATTAGACTGTGTCGAATGGAACAATACGTGATTCGTGCACATGTTTCGAAAATCTATACTTTTCAAATAATTTAAGGTTATCATGGTTTTTTAAATAAAATTGTTTACATGGATTGATTTTGATGGAGTATTTTGCGTAAGAAAGTATTAAGTTACAATGACAGATTTTTGGCAATATTTTTTAAGCAGTGTATTTTGAAGAATCAATCCATATAAAAAGACATGTTATTTAATGGAAAAAAAAGAGACAGAAAGCAAAGGTATCCTTGAAATCATTGAAACGTCTTCACTTCCAGCGTCGTAGTATACAGGGTATCCCGCCCAAAGTGTTATAGAGCTGTTATTCCATAACTATTGGTCACATGAAAAATTGTTAATACAAAAGTTGCAAGAATTTTTTTTTATATTCTTACTTTACGAAATACGTATGATGGTCAAGTTCCACTTTTTAAATGGAACCACATATTTAGTTTTAAATCACCTGATAGTGTTTTTTAAGACGAATTTATTAACCTTTAATGTATAAACGCGATTTTAATTAGTTCTTAAGATATAACGGTTAGAAATTTACTAATTTACAGGCAAAACTTCGTGTGTATCGGTTTCAAGAAGGCGTATCGAACGTGTGGCACTTGCCACAACAATAAGGCCGCCCTTCGAATCGAGCATTTTCCTCTGAAAATCAGTTATGTAATTTGTAAGCGTTATATCTTGAAAACTAATTAAAATCGGATGTATACATTAAAGGTTAGTGAATTCGTTTTTAAAAGTACTATCGAATAATTTTTAAACAAATATGTGGTTCCATTTAAAAAACGAAACTTAACCATCATATCTCGTAAAATAACAATGTAAAAGAAAAATCATTTTGATTAAAACGGGCATTTCATTTTACCATGCAATTTCTATATTAACAATTTTTTGTATCACCAATAGTTATGGAATATCAGCTGTGTAACGCTTTGAGTGGGACATCCTGTACGTACGTTGCGCAATGCTGTATTCAAAACAGTTTAATTATTTCCATTCAAATTGTTTGTCTTCTAATTATTGGAAATAATTATTATAATTATTGGAAAATCGATGTAATATTTCATTCTTCCATCAGCTAACTATTTATATGTTGTATGGAAAGTTATTATGTGCTTAGTAATTTGATAAAATGATACTTAATCGAATTGTCATTATGATTTGAACTTATAGTTTTCATGTCGACGTTTCATAAATATTACGGTTCGCTTTTTCAGAGCTAATCTAAATCTAGCAGATTCAGATCCAGTTGTGCCTTATCACATTATTTCATAAGTATTTATATAATTCTTTTATGATTCTTTTTTTCTGTAAATATGCAGCATGTTAATCTCTAAATTTTACTTTTTATTGTAGTGCGTCAAAGGTGTTAAGAAAAAAAGTTTCTTTAGGTACAATTTTCAAAGGTATAGTAATAGCGTTGAAAAATAACACAGTCCAACAAATTTAAACTTTTTTTTCTGTTTTGCAACACCCATTGGGTAATCCTCGTAGAGTTTGTCGTCCCGAACACGATTCCGGAAACAGAATTGTTCTATCACCCTCAGTTTTTGAAAAACACGAGCTTTTGTAAAAACATGTGTTTTAAGGGAAAATGCGCTATTACGCGGAAACTGAAAACACTAGGACGTTAAATGAATTTCAGAAGATAGAGGAGAGTTGCCAAAACATATTGATATTTGTAGTTGTTATATTACGTGATTCTGTACAGCTGTAAATATCGATGCAAGTTTAAAAGAACAGCCAATGTATGCATTTCCTACGTACTACTTTTGTATTTTTAGGAAAAGTTCTTCATAGAATTCTTCATAGTGCGAATTCGCTATACAGCAGTGGTTTCCAACCTGGGAGACGCGAACTATTGTCAGGGAGGGGCCAAAATTTTTTAAAAAAATATTAATTTTCACTCTTCATATTACCCCCAAGATTTGATAAACTTTGTGTCAATAAATAACAACAACCTTCGCATTAAATTTTGATGCGATAGATGTAGTTGGTTTAAATGATTAAAATGAATTTAATATAAAAATAAATACACATGAACGTATATATTATAGCAAAACCTTGTTATTATTCTGTTAATAGTATATAGTTAATTGTAATAAAGTTTTTATTATTTAAACCATGTCTATATTATTATATATATTAAAAAAATAAAAGGTAGGGAGGCGCAGAAAAAAATTTTTTTTCGAGGAGGCATAATTGCATAAAGGTTGGAAACCGCTGCTATACAGTACCGAATTCTGTAGACATTTCTGAAGAAGAAAGTATGTGGGGTAAGTGTTGGAGCAGTATGCAGTTCGATTAAATCGAGAAAATATATGCCGAAGACCCATGCACGGCGATAGCTCGCTCTTCTCGTTAAGTCAGTGCCGTAGCACTTAACATCAATGATGGGAATCAATAAACATCTACTTTTTATATGTATAATATTTAATTTTTTGCTGTTATGATTATTTCACAATTATTATTATTTATCTTTCATTATTATTCAATATTATTTTTAAGCACCAACAATACAATGATAAAATACTATAATTCAAAATCTAATAAAACAATTTTGAAAAAAAAAATACAACCGACTTCGGAATGCACTAAAAAGAAAGAAATAATTTTAAATTATATTTCGGAGTTGGTGCAAAATTAAAAATTCTGTAAATGAAAGATGTTGCTGATTATGATTTGATTGGGGTATGGTGGACTTGGTACTAAATGGGCTGAAAGAGAAAATCCATTAACATGTGAAAATATGTAACAGGATTAAAGAATTTTGGCAATTTTCAATGTAGTAAATTTTTAATTTTGCCGTCGCCGAAAAGATTGCATCGTATTTAATGTGTTACATAATATTTTAATTAATTCTATAAAGAGCTGGAGAGGATTTGTATAAAATAAATTAAAATTATTTTATTCTTTTTAGTGCATTCCGAAGTCGGTTGCATTTTTTTTTTCAAAAACTATTTTATTTCACATTTTTTAGTGGTGATCGGTGCTTTCCTTGCAGAGAAACATCAAAGAATAGGAATTCTGCAATAAGACTAATTATTAGAACGAAGAAAAGGGTAAGGAAGGGCGGGTAGGGAAGGGAAGGGGGGGAAGAACGGGAATGGAAGGGGTGGAGAGTGGATAGAAGGGCAGGGATGCGAAGGTAAGGGTAGGGGAGGGAAGGAGGGCGAAGGGAAGTGAAGGGAATGTTGCAAATGGGATCATCGTGGGAACATCCCCGGCCGCAAAATGTAATACTAGGTTTCATCGATATCAGGCCGATAAACGTGAAATACCACGTTTTTTGAGATAAAAGCGGGAAAAAATGAAAAAATCCAAAATGGTTTTTTTACGGAACTAGCTGTTGGTCATACTCTACAAGATGCAAAAAGTTGCGATCCGATTGGTCCATCCATCTCGGTGTAATCGGCGAACATAAAAAACAAAAAAAAAATGACTGATCGAATCGAGTAACTTCCTCCTTTTCGAAGTTGGTTAAAAATAGTATCTACGCAACTATTATCACTGATGATGGGCTAAATCAGATAGGTAAACAGAATTTATTAATTATTTAAACGTTGTTTAGTTTGAATCCTAACTGTCGTGGTTAAGATGTCTGTTGTTATGTCTACGTTTATGAATACGTGCTTTTAAATTTCGAATGTCTATTGTTACAGCTTATTGAATTGAGATTATTTATATTTTCTTTAATATTTATCAAATTTTTATCCGTTTTTACACGCAAAACTTCTAAAATTAAGCTTTTATGTAAACTGGAATCTAGGTTATTAGAATAATGAGGTCATTGCAAATTTTTATGTTGTTTCAGGGAATTTCATGTTACTAGTCTTTCATTTTTGTACTTTAACATACGTAACTGTAGGCAATAAACTTATAAATCAGGCGTCGACAATCTATTACCCGCGGGACCCATTTGATAATTTAAAGTGTCTCACCTTAGTTCCGCAAATAAAGTATAATATATAAAAATAAATTATAAAACATAAACATGAAACAAACACTTCGAGATAATAGTTGCAGAAATAAACATAGGCGGAATACAGCGACATTTTCCGAACGAATCTCATGTATTCGTCATGTGTTCAACGCTTGTATTTGTTTTAAGGTGACTAAGCATGAACCAGATTTGACAGAGGAGCCATTGATCACAAAGAAAACGCTTATAAATAAAGTTCATAAACTATTAATGAACTAAAACTTGACAATTATATTTGTTTTTATAATAATTACAATTAGAGTTTTTTTATGTTTAGTTTAAAAAGAGTTTAAAAGGATGTTGTACTAGGTTTTCTCAATATGTATAATTTATCTTATTATTCACTAACGGACTGTTTTAAAATTAAAAAAATACTCATCGATCCGAACCGTCTTTTAATAGTAAAATTTTGATTGTGTTTGGCCCGCAGCCAAAAAGGGTTGCCGAAAAAATATGGAGTAAAATCCTGAAAATTTTGTTTTTGCTGTTGGCTGTATATCTCGCTATTACGGACAACTGTTGCGGAAAATTTTAATTTCCTGTTAAAATACGGGTAATATATCCAATGGGTGGGTGAATCTACTGTTATGACGCAATAAATACTTTTATAGATTGTTGGTAGCAGAAAGATAAAAATTCCTCTATATTTTCATTTATTTTGTCGTATATAATAAAAGCGTGGTGAATCGATGAAACGTTCAACTCTGAAAATTGAATGCTTTCCTCTCGTTAATGCTTATCAGAAACGTACCGTCATTCTCTTCGATTATCATTGACATGGCTCTCTACGTGAAAATGATTTTTGAACGATAACACAAGAACGTTGAAAAGCTTTTTTTTATCGTCTTCATTGCAAATTGATTTTACGTATGCAAATAAAGGTTGGTAGATGAATTAAACTCAATTTTATCGTGACTTCTTTAATTAGTCGACTGTTTGAAATATTATATTAATCTATTTTCTTAATAATATTTCGTTTAAGGGTATTAGCATGAAATTCGAGTTTCTTGAGAATTTCTTGAAACTTTCAGGGAATGTAAATTAACCTACTATACATAACATATAAAAATCTTAACACATTGCCGACGGGCTCCTCGCGTTCAAAATGCCCTCAAAGACCGCACATTTTCAAACGCTTCAAAACATGCTTGGCAAGTAACAGGAAGCGGGTACGTACATTTATAATTTTTATTTAGTATTCTTAAATAATAATATATATACATAATTTATATATCTGTTTATTATACAAGACTTTTTAACCGACTTCGAAAAGGAGGAGGTTACCCAATTCGACATGTATGTTAATTTTTTTTTTTTTTATGTTCGCCGATTACGCCGAGATGGATGGACCAATCGGAACCAAACCTTTTGCATCTTGTAGAGTATGACCAACAGTTGGTCCCGTAAAAAAACCATTTTGGATTTTTTCATTTTTTTCGTGGTATTTCACGTTTACTCGGCCTGATATCGATGAAACCTAGTATTACATTTTGCGGCCGGGTATGTTTCCACGATGATTGCATTTGAAACATTTCCTTCACTTCCATGCCATTCCCTGACCTTCCCTTCACAACCCTTCCCTTCCCATCCCTTTGTTGCTAACTACTATTCCCATTGCAAAATTCCTATTCTTTGATGCTACTCTGGAAGGAATGCTCTGATCGCCACTAAAAAATGTGAAATAAAAAAATTTTTGGAAAAAAAAAATACAACCGACTTCGGAATGCACCGAAAAGAACGAAATAACTTTAATTTATATTTTGGAAACGGCGCAAAATAAACAATTTTCTACATTGGAAGTTGTCAAACTTCTTTAAGCCTTTTACATATTTTTAATTTTTGGTGCATTCCGAAGTCGGTCGTATTTTCTTCCAAAAATTTTTTTTGAGTAAACGAAAGAATCGTTAATAATGCGTGTGATAGATATTTATAATAATATTCTATTGTTAGATGCAACTGAAAGTCAGAAACTATGTTAAATTGCATAAGAAACGCGTATTAAAATTACTAAAAGTTCAAAGGGCTGCCAACAAAGTCCTGTTTCGAATTTCGGTATAATGTTAGATTCGTAAGAAAGTAGAAACCTTCCACTTTAATTCGCTTTTTGATTTACGTCGATATCTTTATCCGTTCCTGAGATATCGTCGTGTGAAGACAAACGTAATTTTTGCAGAAATTCGCTGCCGCCTCAGGCTTGGACCCAGACAGCGAGTGTCTAGCGTAGCGGTCACGTGGTCATTGTTTACGTCTAACCCTTTACTATTCCTGGAAATGCGTATATGAATTTCCTAGAAAAAAGTCTACGGCCCATTCGGGATTACCCTCGTACGCGCCGGCCGCTATTACAAACTTTGAAGCCCTATATCTCAGGAACTAATTAAGATATCGCGTTGCAACAAATTGCGTTATTATGTACGCACTTTCCTCTATCTTCTGAGCTACTTACTGCGTAAAATTTAGGCATGGTTTTTTATATTTATTGCCAGGAATTTCGCCGCCGATTTATTTCTTCACTTTCCCTTTTCTTTTCATAAAATCCTTCTATTTTGCTAATTGTATACATATGATCTGCACATTCGATTATCAATGAAATTATCGAAAATATTGTTTACTTTTTGCAAATATAATCTTTTACATAATTTCCCTTTGCATACATTTTTAAGCCACAAAAATTTTTGTCATTTTCAAATTTGAGAGCATAAAACTGTATCTTCTGTTTTAAAATTTCAAGCAATTATGTAACATAAGATTTACAAAGAGTGTATTATATTATTATAAGTCTTTTAATTTTATAATTCACTGATGTGTCCTTTATTACATTTAAACTATTATTTATTACGCAAATTTGAATATCGCTTTAGAGTATGATATTTAGTAAAACATATTCCTTTATGCAATGCTGTTTGGCACAATTGACAACAGTATCTTGTTTCGTTCCTTTTTCCATTACACGAACAAACTTTACATTGTTTGGTTGGAAACTTCTTTTTGCCTTTACTCGTTATTGGTTCAAGTATGTATATGCTGTTTCATATTACCAGAAAGTCTACATAGTGGGTCGACACGTGGGTGATTTGTTGTATTCGAAATACTTTGTTTTACATCCATAAATGTATCCGTTGATTTTTCTTCCGTCGTCCACAATTTCATCACAGCAAGTAGGAAATCTTTATATTTCATTTTTTCAGTATTAGACGAATTATAAATCTTAAATGCATTAAACATGCCGCAGTTGACAAGATATAATACTACCTTTTTTGACCATTTAATTGTTTTTCTCAATATTGACAGTAATATGATAGATATTGATCTGCAAGATCGACACCGTTCATGGTTAAGTTATATAGTAGTCTGCAATACATTTCGGTAACGTAACATAAATATTTGTGACTGATTGCTTAAGCTGCTGATTGAATAAAAAGCATAAAAAAACGAGAAATCTCGTGACCCGTCCGCAACGTACAATTCGCTAAAAACGAGATATCTCGTGACCCGTCCGCAATGTGTTAAGAGGCCTAGCTTCACCGAAACCGATATATTAATTCGTAAAGTTTGAAATTTTAACACCGTGTCTTATGGAAGAGTCGTCATGAAACGAAAAAGAACGAACGTTTTCGTTGATAACATCAAGAGTTCTCTTAAGATTTAAAAAAAAAAAAAACTAATATACTACTAATGAACATATTTAGAATACCGTATTAAATTTTCAAAAAGCCTAGCTTCATCGTTCGTGAGATATAGAAGCTCAAAGTTGTTCTTTTTTCGTAATTCTCACACGCGCCGAGCGTAAAGGGAAAAGCATCGTGAAGTGTGCTCATATGAGCCCGTGTGTGCGTGTATACAAATGGAGCACTTAACATAACCGACATAACTGGTTAAATAAACGACTTCGAAAAAGAGGAGGTTACTCAATCAGATCGTTTTTTTTTTCTCTATGTTCGCCGATTACGCCGAGGTGGATGGACCAATCGGAGCGAAACGTTTTGCATTTTGCAGAGTATGACTCCCAGGTGGTCCCGAATAGAAAACATTTTGCATTTTGTTGTAGTTTACCCTTTTTTATTACAAAAAAGCGTACTGTTTCGTCCACGTTATGTACGGTCGTCGATTACTCCAACATGGATTGACCAATCGGATCGAAACCTTTTGCATCCTGTAGAGTAGGGGTCTCCAAACTACGGCCCGCGGGCCAAAACCGGCCCGCGAGCACCACCCATCCGGCCCGTGCTAACGAGCCGAACATACCCAGCATCCGGCCCGCCGTAGTTTATTTTCATTACATTGTAAAATTTACAATGCAAATAAATCATACAAAATAATAATCAGATGTTTTTATGTAACACAATAGCTGTCATACAAAATTATTTTAAAAACTTACAATAAGTGACATACATAGGTAACTCACATAATGAAATTAAACATTATAATTATGATTAATGAGATTTATGTAGCTGTAACGAAAATTTTTGTTTCGTTTTTGTTTTAGAAAAGTTATAGTATGTTAGTACGGTGTGCTACGTCTTGGCCCGCCCGATTTTGTGAAATAGTCAGTGTGGCCCTTGGCCTAAAAAGTTTGTAGACCCCTGCTGTAGAGTATGATTTCCAACTGATCCCGCAATAAACATATTATGCATTTTTTCGTTTTTTTCCATGTTTATTGCAAAAAACGTACTATTTCACGTGGCCGGAGATGTTTCCACGATGCTCCTATTTTCAACATTCCCTTCACTTCCCTGCCCTCCCCTGCACTTCCCTTCGCTACCCTTCCCTTCTCTTCACTCCCCTTCCTCTTCCTTCCCAACCCCACCCCTTCCCTGCTCTGCCCTTTCCATCCCTTCGCTTCCCATCCCATCCCTACCCCCCTTCCCTTCCCATCCCTTTGCTGCTAACTACTATTCCCATTGCAAAGTTCCTATTCTTTGATGCTACTCTGCAAGGAATGCTCCGATCACCACTAAGAAATGTGAAATAAACAATTTTTTGGAAAAAATATACAACCGACTTCAGAATGCACCGAAAAGAATGAAATAATTTTAATTTATATTTCGGAGACAGCGCAAAAGTAAAAATTGTGAAAATATGTAAAAGGATTAAAGAATGTTGACAATTTCCAACGCAGAAAATTTTTAATTTTGCCCCGTCTCCGAAATATAAATTAAAATTATTTCATTCTTTTTAGTGCATTCCGAAGTCGGTTGTATTTTTTTTACAAAAATTTCTTTTAGCAATAAAAATATGATCTGGCAAAGTAAAAACTTCGCGGTGTCCGAACATTAAAGTTACTCACTGTGGATCGATCAAATATCGCCTTTTAGCTAGCACAAAGCAGTCGTTGTTGGCATTCAGTGTACGCTTAGACGTCTATTATTTCTTTTGTGAGCACAACAATGGATCCGGTAATAATCAATACGTCTTTGTGCAATATGTTCGTCCAGACTGAGCGGATTCTGCAAGTTGAAGTGATGTTGGATATGTACTTCAACGAGGTTCACGTGATATTAACACAGTACATTACACGTTATATTACATGTGTCTCCTCATGTCCTTAAGAATTGAGTTCCGTCGTGTTTCTTCAAGAGATAACCCTCTTGTGGATTCGGATCAATCGTGACACAGCTTTCTGAAACGATTATTCAATATACAGCAATATCTGGATTCCTATGCAGCAGGGTGTTTAAATGTACAGTATTCACGTCACGGGAAACAGTATTTAAAGATATAGCCCAAAATTATGTAACCCCCAGTCGTTGGATCACTTTGACCTCAGCTACATTGGACTCTTTTTTTATTTTCATCTTGTAACGATTGGACTACTACTTTATTTACTACTACTTTCATTGAAAAATTTGGGTGTCCAGTTACATTTGAAGTACAATAGCATACGTTTCAGAGGTTTGAGTCTCAATTGACTTCATATTGCCGTTTGACGATTCTCAGCTAAGATCTGAATCCCGTTATTCATATGAAATTAGGCGAAGATTATATATACAGGGTGTCCCGTAAATAGAGTAGGAGCCGGAAATGGGGGGTAGCTGAGACGATTCTGAACAACAATTTCCTTTGCAAAAATGTCGGATGGGGCTTCGTTTTTGAATTATTAACGAAAAACACTGACCAATCACAGCGCGCGCTTTTCGCGCGCTCAGGCGCGTAGCCTCGGGCCCTATCCCTGGGACGTTCGGACTAGGCTGGCCGAAACCGTCAGTCAAGCAGGAAAAATTTAATTGATGTTCTACCGAGCAGAGAATACAAATAATTAAAAATAGTATCTACGCAACTGTTATCCCTTAATCGAATTTATTAATTATTTGTATTCGTTGTATCCAAGGAAACCCTCTCGGAATTTTTAGGAAATTAACCTTTTGTACTCAAGTGACGTTTCTCACCATAGTATTTTAAAATAAAAATAAGAATTATTTTAAGGAAATCAAAATAAATCCAATGAGAATCATTTGTAACTGTTTGCTTTTAAAAACTTTATTGAAAAAGCAGACTATATTTGTGCGTACTGAAATATTCCTCGAGTGCGAAGGGTTAATAGAGAAATAATTGGAATTAGACTTACCCATTCACCTGCAAGTTGACCTGCCATGGTAATAAAGCACGGCCGATGGGTCATCGTACGGCTGTCAACAATGGCAAGGCCGAAGACCCCAACGAAGAACAGCTGATCGGTCGGTCCAGTCACTGAACCTTCTTGCCACCCCAAAAACACTTTATTTTACGGTTACAGGCACTTTCCACTTTTACATGCCGATGCGTTCCGTTGCACCCTTCTTTGATTATTGTTCCTTCCTGGATCGATGATGCTTCTTAGAATGTGGGTGTTTTTTGGATGTTGCTCCTTTCTGCATTGTTACTCCATCCTAGATTGTTGTTTCTTCGGGTGCAGCCAATTCGCGAGCCAGCGAAAACAGTTCGCGGTCGGTGGGTTTTCGCTGGAGCAGTTCTCGGTACCGGCGCGGCGGGCATCGTGCTCCGTGTTCTCGTCACACTACGCGAATACGAAAAATATCCACGACGTGCGTTCCGTGACATACGTCTGTTCGTTTTCAGAAACACGAAGGTGCTGCGAAGACTGCCTAATTGCAGTTTCCTTCCCGAAAAATATGATCATATTATATAACATGAAGTTATTGCTCTTTTTATCTGCAGTTTAAATATACAAAAGTTCATCAAACTGATTATTAATTTGCTAGAAAAATTAGATAAAGTATTCTAATTTTAAATATACTTTTTAAACAAATTGCATTGTTGGGGTACTGATTATATTACTGAATTTGGTGGTTGGACCAAATACTTCACCTTCTTGTTATATGATGGTCCTTGAGATATACCACTAAATAAATTGTTCCACCCCAGATTCGGTGACCGTTTTCACCCTTTAGTATAAACCATTACCAATGAAAGGAACATCACCCTAAGTATTATTTTCTATGTCATATCAAAATAGCAAAAAAATTAGTATTGTTAACCCCCCCCCCCCCCGCTATTAACCTTTTGCACTCTACTAACGTATGTATCATTAGCCGTTTGGTTTATATAGTTATACAAATCAACACTAACTGAAAAACAAATTACTTTTTTGTATAAAATCATATATTTTTTAGTGAATTAGTCGCTTCAGCTTATCATTTCCTATAAAAACAGTATTAAACTATTTATAGTCGAAAGGCCATTAGTTCGAGAGATATTCTAATACCATTGATTTTATTGTTGTGTGGTGTTGCAATCACATATCTATCTGGATATGTCTTTTTAATATCTTCTATTGTAGTATTTTTGTTTTATAGTATGTCAAGAAATAATGAAACAACATTATATTACATGATACTTATTAAAAAATATGAAAATGCAACGAAGAAATTTTTTTTATAAAAAACGACGAACTGGTTCCATTATTACATTAAAAAATCATTTAATGTAAGAAAACAAACTTAATCTCCATATATCCGTCACTCTACGTTTGCCTGTAGACAAACTTTAAAAATTTTTGCAGTATCATTAATAATCTGAATATTTGCCGTTTAAAGTTTAATCTGAGATGCCGTCTATGGTCTATACTATTACGGTTTCAAAGGCGACCCACTTTTTCTTTATGGAAACGAACCGACGAAACGTAACTAGGTAAACATCCGTGGAATCAAACTCATCATATCGTCTTCAGCTTCCAGTATAAGAAAAGGAGCAAGAGGGATAGCGTGAATTTGGAATATACCCTCGTAGGAATGCTTATAGATGGAGCCGCGGGAAGATCGCAGTCGAGCAGAAACCAGAAACGTTCATTATTTTCCCGGTTTTATGTAAATCAGTGTGATAATGTTCAATGTGCTTCGCGTTTCCTCTAGTCTTCCTTTCTTCATTTTCCAGCTTTTTTCGTCATCGTAGGAAGCATTTCCATCTTGGAAATTTACCTTTTGTTTGCCAGAATTTTCGCTTTCAGGTTTCTGGCTGAAAATTTCTGTTCGAGATTTGTACCATTGTTCTCTTAGAACTTATTGTTTGATGAAAAACGAATTTTTTTCGGTGTTCAATGAGTGATTGTTTGTTTGAAGCTTTATTCGGTTTCTGAATTAATTAAGATATTAATTTTGTACATGATTAAATAATACTCTTATAAATATGTATATTATTTTACAGCAAGATTTATTAGTTATAACGTATAAAATATTTATAGTGCATTTATATATAGTAGACAATTTATAATCTTTTATAACAGAACTATATTATGTCGATATTGTAATTCGTGTATGCGTGGAGGGGGATCGCTCCCCTTGGTCAGTTGCTTCATGGCGTCTTTGTAGAACGATCGTATTGACGAGGTATGTAGCTCTCAAGTGTAACACGATTTATATCGTATTAACAACGCCATTCTACGCAATTCTTGTGTACTTCTATAATCGTACTCTGCTCACTACGGGTTATCATATTCATGCTCACATATTATTAGAAAATATATATATGTATTTCCTTTAACAAATACCATTTACCTAATATAAAGCCCCGGTTACGTAGCCGCCCCCTCCAGCTCGTAACAATAGGAAATTCTTGATTAAAGTGTTTCTACATGAATGATGTTGCTAATTATGAATTGATTAGAGTCAGGTAGACTTGGTAATAAATGGATGGTAAGAAAAGATTCATTAACCTGTCAACAGGAGAATCAACTTTTGTTCAACTTGTTGCGAAATAGAGACTTTTATCTTCGCTGTGAGAAGAAAGGTTGCTATGCCCATTGGAGTTGTCTTCCTGGTATGACGAAATATTTCTATAACTCCGTGGGTCCTGGGTTCGATTCCCGGCGAGGAGAGTCCGCTTTTTTCACGATTTCCTACTAAATGAAGGATGTTGATGACTATGATTTGATGGGGTATGGTTGGCTTGGTAATAAATGGGCGAAATGAGAAAATACATTAACATGTGAAATCATGTAAAGGGATTACAGAATTTGCATTGAAGAAATGATTGCATTGTATTTAATATGTTATGTAATACTTTCATCAAATTGCATAAAGAGCTTGAGAGAATTCATACAAATTAAATAAACATTATTTCATACTTTTTAGAGCATTTTGAAGTCGGTTGTATTTCTTTTTTTTTTTTCAAAATTATTTTATTTATTCTGCACTTTCTCGATCTCAGAATTAGTATCTGCAGTTTCATTATGTTGAACGTTTTTGGAATATACTCAATTATTTGAACATGTTCATTGCTTGTTTTGGTCGCCAAATTCTCAAAACAGGGAGCAAGCTAATTTTCGGGTACTAAGATATATTTTTTGATAACTGGAAACAACAATGATGATTGCATCCCTCACGCACTTTCCTACTTTATATTGGTAATCCTTTCCTTCCAATACCTTCCGTACCCAAAGAACGTACTCTATTTACTTTTATGTCAACCACATGATTCCTTATTTCGAGTTCTTCTTCTCAATACAGTGTTTAGTTGATTCTGCCTCTTACGTATTTAAGAGACGTAGGTACTCATACTCTCGATAATATTATCACTATTAAGAGTATTTTGCTCACAGATTTCTTTATTTAGTTGTTTCAATCATATGCGTAGCGTTAGTACAATTGCTTATGACTGCATTTGCATTGTTGTTGCCATTACCTGAATATTTTATGTGATATTGAAAATAATTGTTTTAGTACATGTTACAGAAAGTTTTTGAAATTAATGTTACATGTGAATAGCCTAATCGTTGTAGCCCCTGTCGGAATTTCTTTAACATAATTAGTTTTTTTAAACTAAGGGAGCGAAATACCCCCTTAATTCTCTATACTAATTTTCTATCAAAACAGCAATGGATAAGCGGTTTTTTCTTTGTTATTATAAAATAAGAACATATTACATTTTCATATAATATTGAGAAAAATATTTATCTATTACATACTTACCACCTAGGCTCGGCATATTTAAAAATATCGATAATTATTTAGAAGTTTGTCCTCCTCACCGATTTTTGTGATCTTGAAGTATGTTGTCAAGATCACTATTCTGAACAACTCTTCCCTATACATGTTACCGCCGCTCAGCCTTAGTTTCCGAGATATTTGCAAAAATCTTTAGTTAAACTTAGATTATGAGTACACTTGAGATAGTGTAAGATGGTGATGACCTTAAAATATGTTGTCAAGGTCATCATTCTGAACAACTTTTCCCTATATATGTTACCGCCGCTCAGCCTTAGTTTCCGAGATATTTGCAAAAATAATTCGTTTTGGTGACTGGGAGACTGCACCCCCCAGACCCCTCTCCCCTAAAAACTACACTAACTAATACCGATACCCATTTTAGCTCCACGTATATACTTTCCACACGAAACGATTATATTAAATTATATTATATTAAAAATGGGTATCAGTATTAAATAGTTAGTGTAGTTGGGGGGGGGGGGGGGGGGGGGGCAAATTTTTAAATAATTATCCAAATATCTTTTTCTTGTACCACGTTATTTTCATTATTAGTTTCAACCAGTGTTGGATTAACCAAATAATAATTATTCCGTCATTCATAACTCATCAGTTTTGTTTTTGACAATTTTATTCGAATTGATTTAACATTTTAAAAGTTTATGTATTTATGTATTTATAATCATTATAACCACTATTATCCACTAAGCATTGTTATTAGATAAACATGCGCTTATATGGATAACTGGCAGTTACTGAAGATCTGCGCCAATAATAATTTGTTGAAATGTGATAATTAACCAACTGAAATATGCTCGTTTTCACCGGGCAAATGAAACCTGCTGCTTTTCGCTGCAGTGTTTTAAATATGCTGCTGTTCGTCGTGAATTGCGAATTGTGCTAGCTATCGGTGGAAACGATGAAACGTGTTTCTTTTCGTGGTAAGTTGAAATGTGCTAGTTTTCTTATGCCAGTTGGAACGTGCTATTTTTCATAACGCATGTCGTTTTGTATTCAACCGGAGAAATTTGTTTTGGTGCACTTTAGAGTGCTACACTACACTAACTAATACCGACACCCATTTTTAATGGGCGTAGCCCCCCATTCGTAGAATATCGTAGAAATTACTTTTTTATCGATTAAAAGCTGTAACAACTTATCGTAATCATTACACAGTTAAAAATTCATATAATTTCATTCTGAGTGAATTTCTTAGCACTATAACGACTTTAACAGCTCCGATACTCGTGAATTTGTCAACAGCTCGCTCGTAAACTAATGACAAGACATCACTTGGAAGGAATACGTATCAAATACCTAAACAAACGCAAAAACAAAACTGTTGTAACAAGGAGAATACGTTAGAAACGCTGTTAAGCGATAGCCTATGCCGAAATGAAGTGTACTCTAAAGTTAACTAAAGATTTTTGCAAATATCTCGGAAACTAAGGCCGAGCGGCGGTAACATGTATAGGGAAAAGTTGTTCAGAATAGTGACCTTTACAACATATTTCAAGGTCACGAAAATCGGTGAGGAGGGTAAACTTTTAAATAATTACCGCAAAATCTTTTAAGTCTCTAATGTCCTTTAGTTTTTCTTGTCTATCGTCGACATTTATCTTTATTCCATTCTTTTTCAATTCCAGTATCTTGTTTCTTAAATTTAAACATCGTTTTGAGCATTCAGCTAACATACGTAAGTACATATATCATTGCATAAACATAAATCATCACAGGTTGCATTTACATGCGATACAAAATGAAATTTCCGATGCAAAAGCGTACTGTTCTTCTGATTAACTTTACAACTTTGCTTGCAATTTTCATTGCAGATCTTTGCAATTTTCCCACGTAAAGCCTCCTGATGAATTATACATTGTAATGTTAGACAGCTGATCTCGTTCTTCTTTAAAAGGTCGCGAAATCCAGACCATTCAACTACCATCGATCTTGCACTGTCTGTGACAATCGAGGAGTATGTCTACTTCCTTACGCATATCATTGAAGATATGTATGCCATTTGTAAGAAATATTTATTACGATGGGCGCTCTAGTGGTAAAATAATTGTATAAACGCTGTGGGCGTTTAAATGTCAAACCTATATATTTCTGATTCGTCACGGCGAGTGCTAATACAATTCTGTTCATTGGCAGAAGTCATGGTCTCGAGGACACCCTTGACTGTACGACCCTTCCTTAACCCTCTTAACCCTTTGCACTCGAAGCATTTTCGGACGTAATCGGGTTTAATCTAATTTTCCAGCTACGTTGCCAGAAACCAAACGCACTATATAGAGAGATAAAAAAATACAACCGACTTCGGAATGCCCTAAAAAGGACGGAATAATTTTAATTTATATTTCGAATACGGCGCAAAAATTGTGAAAATATGTAAAAGGATTAAAGTATTTTGACAATTTCCAATGTAGAAAATTGTTAATTTTGCGCCGTCTTCGAAATATAAATTAAAATTATTCCGTCCTTTTTAGGGCATTCCGAAGTTGGTTGTATTTTTTTTCGATATGTAGAGAAAGGGAGGAGGGTGAAAACGATTTAGACGAGAGTTTGTTGTATAGTAGTCGATGTTTTGTAAGCTTTTGTATTCTTGTAAATATTAAGTGTCGACGTCTCGTTCGTGGAGAGAAGAAATACTCGACGGGAATCAATGTCCGGTTAACATATTACCGAATCCTTCGTGTCACATGTATTAATATATACAAAAATATACCGAAATATATTAAAATTCAACTGGTCGATGATATTTCAAGCATTTAATACTTTCGTAGTTTTGAAAAATTCACAGCGTAGCAGTTTTATGGATATTCAACTTCCGCCAACATATTTCCGAAAAATATAATCTTTAAGTTTGTATATTACTTTTCCTATCAACTAATGTTATTTAAATCTAAATTAACAGGAAACACTTGACGCATTAACGATCCCACAGGTCAACGCGAAACATTCAACGGCGGCGAAATTTTTGGCAATAAATATAAAAAAACATGCCTAAATTTTACGTAGTAGGTAGCTCAGAAGATAGAGGAAAGGGCGTACATAATAACGCAATTTGTTGTAACGCGATATCATAATTAGTTCCTGAGATATAGGGCTTCAAAGTTTGTATAGCGGCCGGCGCGTACGAGGGTAATTATGAATGGGCGCGACCGTAGACTTTTTTCTAGGAAATGCGTAGTACGAATTACTAGGAATAGTAAAGGGTTAGACGTAAACAATGACCACGTGACCGCTACGCTAGACACCCACTGTCTGGGTCCAAGCGTGAGGGGGCAGCGAATTTCTACAAAAATTACGTTTGTCTTCACACGACGATATCTCAGGAACGGATAAAGATATCGATGTAAATCAAAAACCAAATTAAAGTGGAAGATTTCTACTTTCTTACGAATCTAACTTTATACCGAAATTCGAAACAGGACTTTGTTTTAATACGCGTTTCTTATGCAATTTAACATAGTTTCTGACTTTCAGTTGTATCTAGCGATAGAATATTATCATGAATATCTATCACACGCATTATTAACGATTGTTTCGTTTGTATCGTAAGTCGGTTGTATTTTTTTTGCAAAAATTTTTTTATTTTACATTTTTTAGTGGCGATCGGAGCATTCCTTCCAGAGTAGCATCAAAGAATAGGAATTTTGCTATGGGAATAGTAATTAGCAACAAAGGGATGGGAAGGGAAGTGCAGGAAACGGCATGGAATTGAAGGGAATGTTGCAAATGGGATCATCGTGGAAACATCCCCGGTCGCAAAATGTAATGCTAGGTTTCATCGATATCAGGCCGAGTAAACGTGAAATACCACGTTTTTTGCGATAAAAACGAAAAAAATCCAAAATGGTTTTCTTACGGGACCTACTGTTGGTCATACTCTACAAGATGCAAAAGGTTTGGTTCCGGTTGGTCCATCTATCTCGGCGTAATCGGCGAACATACATTAAAAAAAAAAAATTGACATACATGTCGAATTGAGTAACCTCCTCCTTTTCGAAGTCGGTTAAAAAGTGTTAGAAATATTTGAGAATCTGTTGATTTTGTATCCCCTTCTTTAATTTTCTATATTTTGATATGGGTGAAACTGAAATTTCGCATTTTAGAATATTCCGATAAATGAAATATGGTGCCTCAGAGGCACCACTCGAGTGCAAAGGGTTAATACCCAGCGATTTTCTACAGTCCTCCTAGAAATACCCGGATAAATATGCAGTTTTGAAGACATTTATTACAGTTATCATATCTTTCTTAAAACTAAGGACAAATCTCCACCTGTTTTTTAATTTTATTAGAAAATCTACGTAGTTTTACGTAAAAGGTAGAAAAATATTATTTTCCATAGGTATAAGTTTGTAATTAGCGGTTGAAAAAAAAATTTATCTTCTCTGGAAACAGTTATATTTTATGAAATACAATTGCGACGTACGGAGTATGGGAAAAGCCAAAGGGCATCCTGCGCCGCAGTGCAACCAGGGATAGGTGCTCTCCGCGCACCACCGCACAGTGGCGAAATCCGGCGAAAACGTGGACAAAATTAATGTCTTCGATCCTGAGATAAGTTATTGAGATGTTTTATGATAAAATGATTATACGAAGGTTGCAGAGTAATTTTTTTTTTCCGGAAATCGAATTTTGATTTGTTAGTTAACTAATGAGGAGTACTATACGTATGAATTCTTATCTGGGAAACTATTTATCGAATTTAATTAATTCTTTTTTTCATTTTAATCCTGAACGTGTGAATTATCATAATAATATTTTTTTTTATTGACAAATTAATTTTTTAATACCAGAAATTGTAAATAAATTTTTATTTTGTAAATTTCTGCATGAAGGTTGAAAAAGTGTGACAGTAGCAATATTTCAATAACTAGTGATTGAACTATTAAAAAATTTTCGTTTAAGCCGAAACATAGATCCCATTTTATCCTGCAATTTCTATACATATAAACAATGTTTCGCGTCATCAATAGTTATCGAAATATTGCGACTGTCACACTTTAGCGTGGACACTCTGTATACTTAGAAGTAAAATCTATTGAATAATAAAAATAAATGACGGAGAAAAGGAAAACAATATTTATGAAAAGAAAAAAATATATTCAAATAATATAATACAACATTGGATATAAAATACGATATAAAATAATACATATAATACAATAAATACATATATTGACTTAGTTTACATCTCACAGCGTCAAACTATAATTATACTATAATCTTCTAAAAATTAGGTAACTACCTTTGTTGCCTTTCCAGGTTGCAGTTTGGTAATCACACCTTTGGACTGCACCTTCTGCAATTGTAAAAATTCATTGGTAAAAATGCCTTTTAAATAGTTCAATACATTACTGAATAGCCAGCAATCTGTAACGTCAAAGAAAAGTAATTTTCTTGTAAAATAATACACTAACCTCTGGACGATCCATGAACCACTGAACATCCCTCATGTCCCACGATGCCTCCAGCGATGTCCTGATCAGACTCAGCGATGAAACTCGAGTTTCTGTGGTCCAATCAGGTCGATCTTTAATAATAAGATCATATAACATTATATGCTAGAAATGTTATCATGTATACCCACTGTATTAGTGTTACGTTAACTGTTTCATGTACATTATGTAGGATCGGGACCTCCATACCCAAAACATAAGAGGCGTCGCGTCGTAGAGAAATAGAGGATAGTCGGACGGTGTTTGGTCAATAGGGAGTAGCGCGGCCGCCTACAAATCCGAGGTTCCCGGGTTCGATTTCCGGCGAGTAAGGGTGTGTTTACATTCTACAAGTAATTGGCGCCAATAACCCTCGCAAGGGGGGGCCTGAATTTCTGTGTTTCTGACCGTGCCTGCACCAGTTCTGTCGTCAGACAGAGACAATGGTTGTTTCCTCTGTCAGACGACAGAGCTGGTACGGGCACGACCAGAAACACAGAAATTCGGACTCCCCGTTGCGAGAGTTATTGGCGCCAGTTACTTGAATAATGTAAACACACTTTTATGCAGACTACCAGATACCTAAATACTAAATACCGATTTAAATGACTATTCTTTGGACACTGATACGTTGATTTATGGCTTTGAAATAAAAGTTATCATAAGAAGTTTTAAATATTAAAGTTACATAAATATTGTTGCGCCGGGGAGTATTACTCGAGGACGAACTCATTGTTTATAAAAATAACACGGCACTGTACAACAAATTTATTTACAAGAGAGGAGGAAACTTTATACACTAGCAAAGATATCTCGTATCGCAATAGCACGTCCGAGTCTGACAGGTCGTCGTATTCGACTCTTTGAATATTTGCCGGTTTCTTGATAGCAACTGGAAGCTCGAATGCTCGCTTCCGCTCGCTCTTCGGGGCAGCTTCACATCGTTGCGGAACATCTTCACGCTGTCGCAACGATGCAGCTTCGTGGCATTGCGCGGCACCTTCACGCTGTCGCAACAATATCAAGAGGTCTGAGTACAGTTTTACACACGTAGCTTGAAATATGTATCGTAGCATCGGATATTAGAATACACTAATTATGACAATCACTGATACATATTATAAAATATGTAACTTGATGCAGTTTTTCAGAAAGCTCAAGTAAACACGCTTTAACAACATTTCAAGCCCTTTCTGTGTTACTACTTTTTCGTTCGGCTACACAAATGCGATCTAGATAATTGACCGAAAGCGCTGCATTCTAATTGGTGGTAACAATAGAAACCTATCCCCTGAAATTTGTATATAAACTCTACATTTCTGCAAATTACTAAATTCCATTTATGAATTCCAGGTTCTCCGACATACCTGAACAGAATCCAAACTATCTAGAACAAAATCAATGCAACAATATTTGGCGAGCGAATTGACTATCTTAATAACTTCTACAAAGAAAGCAATGAGATATAACTATTATTTGATAAATCAAATTGTTGACCCTTTAGAGAAGTCGAAAATTACTCCTCCAGTACTTATACGTTCCTAAGATTAATTTCAACAAATCCAATCTGTTTCTTTAAGATTAATGAGCAAACCTCTGATCCTTCTCGATCTGTTTTTTTCTTTCTCTACCGGATTTAAAAATTCAACCATTTATATCTTTTTCTGTAAATTAATGTTTCAGACAACAGCTACGATAAGGATTAGTTTTATTAATCTATTTTAAGAAACTCTTTTTCCTTTAGGAAAGATATTTTTGATAACCGCAATCATTGCCCATGAGAAACGTATCTTGTGCACTCAAAAACTTCATTATAGCAACATTAAACAAAAAAATGATGTACATCAGAAACTATTTTTTTAATCATATTTTCTCTTTTGGAACTTTCAAGATAGAAATCTTTGTTCCTTGAAATCTCTTTGCTCTGAAATATTTTCTTTTATATATAAATTAAATTAAATTGCTCGTGGTTGTTAGAAATTTGAAACGGTAACGAAAATATTTCTTCGGAAATCTGGCAACCCATTATGTAAAGCTCTGAAGTTTATATTGATCTTGAAAGAGGTAAGTTCCAATATTTTCTTCCATATGAAGGTCCGAAAGGTTCTACTATAAAAGCAATTTGCAGACTGACGTTTACATATCGTTTGTTTATCACTGTAATGCATAGAACATGTAGCTAAAGTTCAGCTATTATTTTATAAATGCTGTGCAAACTCTACAGTCTATGAACTTTGATTAATCAACATTGAGGTCAGAAAGCAACACACTTTTGAAAAATTAATAGTGTTTGCAAAATCACATAGGCATCGAACTACAGAGTTTTCGATGGTTATTGTTTGCTTAGTCCTTTGAGGACGATCGATGCATATATGCTTCAAAACCGAATCGTGACAGCAACTTACAAATTTGTACATATATTTAAGAAACATCGTCCTATATCTTTGACACAAATCGTAACCATAAGTGAGAAGGACAGAGATTTTTAGTATATACTTCGAGGAAGGGAATTACTATTTATTTTATTTTAATTAAATACTATTCCATGCTTTTACTGGGTCAAGCGTAAAAGTGTTCCGTCCTCAAACAAATTCAACGCATGTGAGTATAAAATCACAGCGTACAAGTGAATTGCGTTTATTTTATTGTATTATGCCATATTTTCTAGCTAGTGATAACCCTCTGTAATTGACGGTTAACACTTTAATGGCCGCACGTCTACGCAGTCAAACGTCGCCAGGGGCCGGCAATATTTTTGAAGCATATTTTTCCTTTGTGTGATAATTATTAAAAACAGGCAATAAAACAATAATTACCTAAAATCGAAGACGTAGCGATGAAATAGGAAGCCAATAGAAATATTCACATTTGTTTACGTTCATCAATCATCACACAGAGAGCGTGGTACCGGCCAATAACCTTCGGCGGTAGCATCACACACATGTTGTGTGAGCGGACACTAACAGTTGTTCCAGCTATCACACACATGTTGTGTGAGCGGCCATTAAAGTGTTAATAATGCCATAAAACATTAAATATAATTAATATCGTAACGGATAGGCCGTTCGATTCGCGAACATTCGGTATTACCATTTTCGTAAATTAGGCCTTAGAAATATTCGTTACAATTACATCGTCTCTCCTCGTCCCATCTATATTCTCGGAACGGCGTAAACGGTTAACCCCTCGCACTACCATTTTCCCGACAGGTGCGTCAGTCATGCTAAATATTTATTACTTTAGTGTTAAAACAAACGAAGGAAATTGAAATACATATATACATATACTTCGTACTTGGCAAACATTAACTGTGTAAATTGTAATCAGAATTAAACTTAAAATTCAATTGTAATCAAAATTTAAACGACAGAAGTCACATCTGTACTGTAAGGTGCGTCACGAGTGTGACACGTTATTGTAGTGCAACGGATTAACGCCAATACAGAACGTCACGTTTAGCCTGATCGTTCGTCGATGAAAACAAAGACCGTGGCAGGTCTACGCGTGGTGTTATGAATGTGTGTGTGGAATCTCGAAGTTTCGAGAAAAACCGAGTGGCTCGAAACGATTTGAATTGCCGTTTGAGACGAGTCGATCTCGAGCATTGTCGCTGGCAAGTTGTTCCGTCAGACATCCAAGAAAGGGTTATTAGATTCCGTCGCGCTTCAATCTTCCAGTAAAGGACCCGCGTTCCGCTTATCTCACCGAGAACTGAAATAAATCAAATTAAAACCAAACTGAAAGATTTATTTCTCACGCCCGGCGTTCCTCAGAATTTGGTCAGGGCTCCCGCGAATATCGAAGGCGCGGTAACAAATATATTTAAATATTAAATATAAGTATTTAATATTGTTAAAATTTCACCAAAGGTATCACTACTAGGAAATTACTAAATTTCTTAGAATTTTAATGAAATGTTAATAATTTTTTATAGCAGCTCTTCATAGAAAGTTAGTTTTGTACTATAAACCTTTCGCTTTGCTGTCCTTTATACCTGAAAATCGAGAGGTGTAAGATGCAATTACTTGCAACTATTGGCTTGTAATTTTTTAACAAAACGTTTGTAGCTTAATCTTTATATAATACTTTTATCATATTTTTGTGTGCAGAACGAATTTCCGTATGTTACTTGGAAAACTCTGGACCTTTTGGCGTGCAAGATGGTCTATTATAGCCGGAATACTAAAATATCCAAATTATAAAAAATGTTTCGTAAGTTCACTGTTTGATAGGCAAATTGTATATATAAAATAAGGGTGGTAATTATTTAGAAAACCAACCCCCTCTTGGATTTCGATGAAACTCAAATATGTTATAGAACTCAACATTCTGAACAACTTTTTCTTTCACATGTTCCCGCTATTCGGCTCTAGTTTTCAAGATATTAGCAAAAAGTTGTTGGCAAACACAGAACTCGCAATTTGTATAGTTTATAAGTTCTTTTCCCTTTATACTACCCCAAAACTTAGTAGAATTTGTTTAAAGACTGGAAGGGGAAGGGGTTTTTTACGGATCCGCGGAATGCTTACCCTTTCTATGTTAACTTAATAAACAACCAGAATCATACAGACTTATCCATGGTCGTTAGGATCACGAATAGTTTTATTATTTGTTTTAGAAATGTATCACTTGTAATATCCGGTTGATTTCGGTCGCTACGATGTGTTTATAGAAATAATACACAAGCTATGATCGATACACCACTACGGACGCGTAAGTATATGCAAGGTTCATTGTAATTATCGTAGGAACAGCCTTTCGCAAATATCTCGGAAACTAAAACCGACCGGCTGTAAGTTGTAAAAGAAAAAGTTGTTCAGAGTACCGAGTTCTACAATATATTTAAGTTTCATCAAAATCCAAATTGGCGTTGGTTTTCTAAATAATTACCAGTCTTTGCAAAGTAATTTTTTAGAAATATCACAACCGCCAATATTTGTTTAATTGTAATTGTTGGAATAACGAGGGACGTGGTTGATAAATGATTATTCTTATCTCTCAGTAAGAAATTAATATACAATATAATATAGGAAAATAAACTTATACTACATGCTACGCACATTTCATGAACAAAAGCTTTTTACAATCTCGTAATCTTCTTCACTCACACACTTTCCTTCTCTCTCACAGACGGCACAACGGAAAAGGAAGATTATAATATTTACTAGGATTCCAACACGCCTCCTTAAATTTATAATCTTGAGCTTAACATAATACACGAACGTTTCATTTAGATCACAATCCTATTCTTAATCTTTACTCAGATTTTACAGCTTTTTCCTTTCAAATTACTCTCAAACCTGTTCTATTTTTCAAAAATTTAGTTTCATCTAAGCTTTTTGTTAACATATCTGCCAAATTCGATTGTGTATCGATTTTTATAATATCAGTTATACTTTTCTTATAATCCTCATTTATGTATTGAAACTGCACTTCAATGTGCTTGGATGTTTTAGTAAAGTTTCCAAACTTTGCAACCGCAATTGCACCTGAATTATCTTCGTACAATTTCACTGCTTTATCAAATTTTACATTAGAGGATTCAATTAACAAATTCCTTATAAATAATATTTCTGTCACTGCTTTTGACATAGCAGTATAATCTGCGAAAATTGAACATTTATAGTTACTGTACTCTGTTTATGTGTTCTCCAATAGATTAAATTCCCATACACTTTAATTATAAAACCTGTCGTAGATTTTCTGTCTACATTATCATCTGCATAATCTGAGTCTACCGTACAATCTAGCGTTTCATTTTTTAAGTTGTAGTAAGTCAACTTTAATCTTTGGTCTTATATAAATATTTCAGAATTCTCATTGCGTATTTATAGTATATTGCATTATATCAATTCTGGTATCGACTTAGATAATTCACACTATAGATTATATCGGGTCGCGTGCCTGTATTTTAAGTTTTCATCTGCGTCACTAGCTTGCGTTAATTTCAGGTTTGTTTCCATCGGAGTATCAATAGAACTTGGCATTTTCTAAATTGTATTTTGCAACCAATGATTCAATGTATTTAGTTTGGCTTAATGTCATCCTACGTCTATCATCACTATAGTCAATATTGTTGGGATCCGGGTGAGAAACGTAGAGTCGAATTTGTTCAATAACAAATATATTTCGGACGTTTCAAATGTATACTCCGGACACACATCGAACGACGCGGAAACACACAGTTACGGACAGACCGCTACCGCAATAGGATTGAAAGAATAATAATTGCTTCTGCTCTAAGGATGATAGTTCTTGTATATTAAGCTTTTCGCTGAGGAGGGGATGTCGGTGACCCTTGGTACCTGATGACTAACTAGTCATGACTGAGACATTCGTGTACTTCATCTAGGATTTTGTACTTATAGATAAGAATGCGAAAAACAAGGCTGACTAAGTTGTTTTGGACGCGGTGGTCCTGATACGCTTATCCTGCGTCGAGTCATCTAGTTGGTCATCCAACAATATCTATACCAATATAACTTCCAACTTTTTCCTAAATCTTTCACTGAGAATCTTTCCATCAGGCTTGTTTTTGTTTCATTTATTTTGGTTTTATTCTTGCAACATATTAACAGATTATCCACGAAGACTACCATATGTATATGTATATTGGATCGTTGGTTGCATTATTTACATATAGGTACATAATAATCATAATTACTTCTTATAAAATTCATCTTTTCTACAAACTTATGAAAACAGTTATACCATACCCTGGGACTTTCCCTTAGACCATAAAGGGCCTTTTGTAATTTGCAAACTTTGTTTTCACCAGTTTCATAGCCTTTAGTACTTCAGACTTTACTTGACCATTTAAAAATGCCGTCTCAACATCCATTTGTCCTATAAATAGATTATTTTTGCAACAATATGACAACAAAATTTTCAAAATTTGCATTTTGCCTACTGGAGAATACACATTGTCAATATATTCCTTCTGTTGAAAACCTCTAACAACTAATCTTGCTTTATAAGTATTGTCACTCTTCTTTGTATAAATCCATTTTACACCAATAATCTTCTTATCTTTCGGTCTTTCATCAATTTTCCATGTGTCATTTTTCTTTAAGCTAGCTATTTCCGAATTCATCGCTTTTTACCATTCTTTGAATTCATCACAATTTATCGCTTCTTCGAATGAACCTGGAACATTTGCATTCATGTAGTTTACAGATATAAAATAGGTTACTTGATTTCCATATTTGTTTATAGGACTTTTCTTTCTAGTTGATTGTCTTTTCACTGTTAACTGTTCATCTTTTATACTTTCATTCTCATCATCAAGATTTGTATTGTTTTCGTTGATTTCATTTTCCTCAGACTCACTTTTATATCTATCTTCATCAAGGTTTCCATCTTCAGATTCAGTTTCATCGTATTCCCTATCCTTTTCATCATCAAGGTTTTCTAAGAAAATTAATTTAGTATCTTCTTCAACCACTGTCACATGTCTGGCATTTATTACTTTATTGTTTATCAAGACTCTGTAACCATTATTAGTATAACCTACTAGTACACCTACTTCAGCTTCATTGTCCCACTTGCTTTTTCTTAATACTTCTGGAATTCTAACGAATGCTCGACTGCCATAGATCTTTAAATGTTTTACAATTGGTTGTTTCCCAAAGAATATTTCATTGGGAGTTTCATTCTCCACTGTATTTGGGAGTTTCTTTCTGGGAGTTTCTTACTTGGGAGTTTCTGTTGTATCTTTCAGCTACACCGTTGAGTTCATGTACGTAGAGTGGACATAGTATTAGTTGTATCCCTTTGTATCTAATAAACTTGAAAATTTCTTTGTTCGTATACTCCTTACCGTTGTCGCATTGTAATTTCTTTACCTTCTTATTAAATTGATTCTCTTGCAAGTTTACATAATCAATGAAACAACCTGCAGTTTCTGCGTTACTTTTAATTCGAGAAATTCTGGCGCATTTACTATAGTTATCTATAAATGTTAAGAAATATTTCTCACCACCATAACCAATTGTGTTATGTGGGCCATTTAAATCAGTGTGTATCAATCCTAAAATTTCAGTTGTTTTTGTTCCAGCATTTTTGTAATATTGTCTATCAGGTTTCGTATCGCCTGAGCGTCGAGAGTTCCCGCGCGGTTTGCACTCTTTCCGAGGTTGTAAAGCTCGGATTCACCCACGCTTGGTACGCGTTGTCCGTGACGCGTGTTTCGTGATTTTACGCAGGAAACACTTGGTTTTAAAGACTAAGCGACGAAGTTGATTAGATCCAAGTAATCCCGAACGATGGATGAGCTTGGTTCGCGACTCGATTTTTTCTTCAGTCTTGTTTGTTCTAAAGTACGAACGGTTGTGATCGGAGGGCTGCCACCATCCTTCCGTGCGCCCTCAGCGTGCTCGTATTTGGAGAGGGTGGGGCGGTACCTGCTGTACGCGAATATTTCGGAGTTCGACGCGTCGCGGTCCTTCCTCTGGGTTTTTTCGCACGAGGGTCGAAGTCCCGTTTTACTCGGCGGTCGAAGTTCCGTTTTTAATTTACCCTTCGGAAGACCGAGTTTATGACAGGATTAGCTATTGAGGACGAAACGAAAAATTAAACTCTGACTCTATTGTACAAAAAGTGAAAGGAAAAATTGCCGGGAATACCAAAATATCTTTTCTCAAAAATAGCTTTTATGTCGCGGACCCGTCATAAACTGACAACGAAACATTCGCGTATTGTGTTCCGTAGCGTCGCGTCGGTCGGAATAATTTTCAAAAGGTTCATTTGTCATCTTACTCTCACTATAATTTGCACATTTCATTTCAGTGTTTTCGATTTTGTCTGGCAATTTATTTCTTACCAATTTACACAAGTATTTAAAATTTACGTGACCTAATGTCCTATGCCATTTTTCTTTTTCGGTTAATTTTGTTACATTAGTATAAATTTTATTTTCGTTTGTGATGATAAAACTTTTCATTTGATATACATAGATTACCCGTTTTATATGCTATGGCTAGTAGTTCTCTATTTTTATCAAAGATTTTTGCATGGTTATCTCTTGCTACTATTGTACAATTATTCTTTGTGATTTTTCCGAAACTTAGTATGTTTTGTTTAATACCATTTACATAATAGACATTTTTAATATCAATTACTTTTTCATCATGATACACTTTAAAATACGTCTTAACATTTCCAAGCTTAGTAGCTTTCAAAATTTTTCCATCAGGTAATTCTACTTCTACAGGAAGTTACCGTCTTTCACAATGTGATCCGAACAACCGCTATCTAACAACCAATTAATCTTCTCTGAATGTTCACATTTGTCATTGCACTGTTTTACTTCTTGGTTGAATATTTGCATCGCCCAAATCTGTGCTCCACTTGAATCGTTGTTCCTCTGCTTCCTTAAATATTCGCCTCTTGATTGGCTCATCTGGAATCCTCTTCCTCGACTACGACCTCTATATGGTCCTCCTCGGTTGTATCCTCGTTGAAATCCTCGTTGACTTTTTCCTTATTCTTGTCGACTTCTTCTCTCATTCTTGTTTGGCTCTGCGTGCCAACAATCTCTTTGCAAATGTCCTGGTGTTCCGCATTTGTAGCATTGTCCCCTTGTTTTTGTCGTGAAGGTACTTACATTTGTTTTCTTTTTCATTTTGATTTCTATTCCTGTCCTTTTCCTTGATTTTTTATTTAACCTAGTCAACTGTTCGTTGGTCTTCGGGTATCACATCAATGAAATCACCAATGTAACTATAGCTTGAAGGCAAAGCTTTTAACAGATACCTCAGCTTTTCGGATTCGTCTATCATTCCTCCTGCTGATTTGAATTCGTTTACTGCCTTTTCAAATTCTATGAAAAATTCTTCTACAGTTTCATAATTTTTCAACTTCACTTCATCCATTTTACCTTGGCATAATATTTGTAATGCTGTAGATTGTGTTGCATATATTTTATTGAATTTGTTCATCATTTCAAGAG
The DNA here is from genome assembly GCA_943735885.1 of Stelis phaeoptera. Classification (NCBI taxonomy): domain Eukaryota; kingdom Metazoa; phylum Arthropoda; class Insecta; order Hymenoptera; family Megachilidae; genus Stelis; species Stelis phaeoptera. Next base: position 973,389 of record OX030939.1, on the reverse strand, counting down.
TTGTTACACAGTCGCCAACATACTAATTGTTTATCCGAGATTGTGCTTATTAAAATCGTTCTTGCTTTCAACTCCTTTTTCTTCCATTGTGCTTCATCTTCCTTATCTGCTTTTAATCTGATTACGGGATCTTTGCATTCTTTGTATTCTAGCAATATCATTAATCTGATTTTCCAACTCGAGAAATTTGCTCCGTCAAAAATAAGCATTGCAATGTCTTCAATTTTTGCGTGCGTAGCCATCTCGATTTCGTTCAACCTTATGTTCTCGTCAATTACACTTTTCAAACTTATAACTTTTCTGAGTTCTGTCAAGAACAACTTTTTAATCTTATCTCTAATCTCTTTAGTCATAACAACGTCTTTCATTAATACTTCGTGTCCATTCTTTAGCTCTTCCTGGTCACTCATATATTGTTGCCGTCACGAGAGTCCATAACTAATTCGCGCAGGTTTGAAGACAGTGAGGGAAGGCAGTGCTACCACTCTGCTAATTAACTTTCCATTTTATTGGCTGCGATATTAATATAAGCAAATTACGGGCAAGGATGCGCAGAAAAGAACGAAAACTGGTCCTCTCGCAGTTATGGACTCTCGTGACGGCAGGTATATACTGTTGCTTTACCACTTGCTTCACTTTCCAACTGTAACTTTGTCTTTTACAAACTTTTCAGTTAAGGGTGCACAGGAGGTAAAGTGGCGCCAATTCCGACAGTTGCGGAGAAATTAGGAAGCTCCCGAACAAGGATAGATAGATCCTTATCTCTCCAACGGTGCGGCGACAAAGAGGGAGATACAATACTCGTAAGACAAACAAAGACAGAGCGATTTCAAGCAGCATGATTTCTTTATGCAGCTGATCAAGCTTTTTGAAGCGAAGAAGCAATATTTTCTTATAATTCTTTTTTTTTAATTTTCCTTATACCTTGGCGCATGCCACTATAGAGCCTTTTTTGGAAAAAGTGTATGTAAAAAAATTTATTCTATAAAAACGCACACTTTTATTTTTTTATAAGGTTTCGAAGGCGAAATTGCAAAAAAGGGCTCTATAGTGGCATGCGCCAAGGTATAAGGAAAATTAAAAAAAAAGAATTATAAGAAAATATTGCTTCTTCGCTTCAAAAAACTTATCAGCTGCATAAAGAAATCATGCAGCTTGATTTTGATCTGTCTTTGTTTCTCTTACGAGTATTGTATCTCCCTCTCTGTCGCAGCACCGTTGGAGAGATAAGGATCAATCTATCCTTGTTCGGGAGCTTCCTAATTTCTCCGCAACTGTCGAAATTGGCGCCACTTTACCTCCTGCGCACCCTTAATCACGCTTAACTATTCATCCATGTTTTTCATATTGATATTTCGCTTCATTTTCACATCTTTATTCTTTCGAGCACGTGTTTCTTTGTACCTATAACCTCTTCTGCCAATCAATTTTTTTTCTTATAAACCTCGCTTTGCTACCATGTTGGAATAACGAAGGACGTGGTTGATAAATGATTATTCTTATCCCTCAGTAAGAAATTAATATATATATAATATGTAGGAAAATAAACTTATAATATATACTACGCACATTTCATGAACAAAAGCTTTTTTAACCGACTTCGAAAAGGAGGAGGTTACTCAATTCGACATGTATGTTAATTTTTTTTTTTTTTTTTTTTTAATGTATGTTCGCCAATTACGCCGAGATGGATGGACCAATCGGAACCAAACCTTTTCCATCTTGTACAACCTCGCAATCTTCTTCACTCACATACTTTCCTTCTCTTTCACGGATGACGCAACGGAAAAGGAAGTGTTCAGCCGCGAACGTAGATTTTTGTCGCGACTGAAGGAATTTTTCCAAACTCAAGTGGTTCGGCGCGTAGACCACCGTGAATGGCCTGGGGCCTCGAATTTCGGGTCAACGCAGGGCCTATTGTCTGTCAATTCTCGAGCGGAGTGGTCCGACGTAAACACGTGGTTCCAATAAACATTCCAACGGTCTCGCATCGTATTCCGTAACGGACGAAAAGAAGGGATATTTTTTAAACATCACCCCCTCTCGTCGGGGTTCTCAAGAGATTGTTGATTATCGAATGAGCAGTCGAGTCGTGAATCTGCTACGGAACGGATCGTGGACAAGAGTCGTGTCCGGGATTTAGTGTAACGTAATCGTATATCAAACTATCGCATTTATCGGATCGTTTCTTCCGTAAGACCGCGACGGTATAGAGCGCGAATAGCGTCGCGTCGAAACGCCACCGCGCGCCCGCGATCCGCGAAGCACACATAACACTATCCGCACGGCCCACAAAACGCTGCGAGTGAGACCCTATACTCCTCGTCCAGATCGGCTCTATCAATTAGAGCCGCAGGATTCGCACTTCGGTGTTCGGAATCCAACGGAGACCACAAATCTCCTATCGGGCCGTGCTATCACACAAAACGCTGCGAGTGAGATTCTATGCTCCTCGTCCAGACCGACTCTATCAATTAGAGTCGCAGGATTCGCACTTCGGTGTTCGGAATCCAACGGAGATCGCAAATCTCCCATCGGCCGCACGGCCCACTATAATCGCTGCGAGTGAGACCCCATGCTCCTCGGCCAGACCGACTCTATCAATTAGAGTCGCAGGATTCGCACTTCGGTGTTCGGAATCCAACGGGGACCACAAATCTCCTATCGGGCCGTGCTATAACGTATAAACGTCGTGAGGAGTCACTGTGCTCCTTGCATGAAACCATATCGATTACACGCAACACACACATACAATCGCTCGCACTTTCATCGTTCATTGTATATCAATTGTATTCTTCAGGGGTTTTTTATGCCGAGAGGCTTTTTCCCCTAAGCGTATTGTTCGAGCCAATAAACGTAATAATTCTTTCGGCTCAAATTAATTCAATTTATTCATCAAATTCTCCTCCTCCTCAATCATAACATTATCAATATCCTGAACCACGAGATTTCTCCATGTTGGAGAGATTTCGACGATACAGGAAGATTATAATATTTACTAGGATTCCAATAGTAATGATGTATCTTTGTTGCCATAATATTGTTCACAAACAAATAAATTTTACGACGTAAGTACGCTTATGTTTAGGTGTCCTTTAACCAAAAAAGTCGCGTTCTTAAAGTGGAGAGAAAGGCTGGAGGGGTATAGAATACTTCAATTTGTACGTTGCAATCGAAATAATGTTACATATTTATAAAACGTTTGTATATCATGGAAACTATTCATTCTTCAGTTAATTACAAAAATTGTCCGAAATGATGACCTTCGGTATCAATATTATCTAATAAGAGAGGTTAGATTGCTGTGAAAACTCGAAATTTTTGTAATCTTTTCAGACGAGTAAATTCTTGGCCAAAACTCACATTTATGAGGAAAACACTCGTTAAGTACATCACGGCGTAAATAATGTTTATAGCTTTTTTGTGCATTCAAATAATTTTTATCTTTTTATTTACATTGAAATAGTCATAGTAAACTCTCAGCAGTAGAAATATTTACGAAATTACCTTGTCTACCTCTTAAAAATCGTAAAAAATTCCCTCAGCTAGACGTTAAGGGGAATAAGTTTTTTCAAGCTTAAAAAGTTCTTTGTGACACACGAAAAGTACAATTACGTATAACGATGTTTTAGAAAATTCTGGCGTACACATGTTGTAATACATTTCCCGAAGCTTAGAAGTAAGGGATGTATGCATGACTCTACTTAATACGCCACATTGAACTCTACGCTCGGTGATTAACGGAAGGCCAACATCTTGTTTGTCAAAGGAAGTGTCAGAAGTTAAAGCGCGAAGCTATTTACTTAGAACTAACAGTAATTCACCATTAGTGCAAGGACTGTAAATTCAAAACTTCAGGTTGTCCTAGTTATACAATAGGTCAACCGTGAATATTAAATAAACATGGATTGCAAAGTTTATTTTACCTTCGAAAATAGTATTCTTCAATTTCATACATGATTATATTTTAATTTTCACTCAGGTTAGTCCTACGATTTTGTGTTATCAATATTCTAATCTACACTTACAAAAACGTTATATTTATTTTAAGAAATTAAATTTTTGAAATAAAATACTTGTTTGATGACTTAAATTTTCGATGACAATTGGAAACGTGTAGGCCCGGCTTTGGTAAGTACACAGTACGTGTATGTAAGCAGATAGTCAAATCCCTAGAGCGGTTGACAGCTTACTATAAAAATAAATTCCTTTACGTCTATTAACTACGTGGAACTGCCATAAAAACATACTAACACAGTTTCATGGGTTGAATTAAATTATAAACTTATTCGCAATCCTTATTCATATGGGTAGTCAAATATCTCTAACACGAAGTGGGCTAACGACTTAATTCTGGTCCTGGGACCATACTACATATTACATTTTTTCTTTTTTTAAGGGTTTAATATCGAATAGACTTCTAGGTCATTGGCACCGCAAATTTTAAAGCTCATAACTCAGACAATTCTCAATAAATATAGGTCATCAGGTAGCGTTTTGGAAACGTCTCGCTTACATCTTTAATACTGTATGATAAAAAATAGGGTATTCCATTTAAAAAAATCATGTTGGCCTTGACCTCGCCTCGATCCTTCCATTTAAGGTCTGTTACGTGGCCGACGGTTAGGCAGCTCTAGTGGCCGGCGGAGGTTTTCTGGTAGGGAGGCCGCGTAACATTTATTTATTAAGAAAAGTCAATATAACCCGAGCGGTTAGATTGTATTGTTGTGGGAACCGTCACTGGTATTCACTGGGATTTAGAGAGAATGCTAATGTGGGTTTGACACAGTAAATATATATTACAAAATCAGTCTATTACAGTTGTTCTGTCGCGAATATAGGTGTGTGTGTGTTGTATATTACCTATTCCGCTGGATGCTCGGTTTTGACGCACTGGCAATGCGGGGTGTGTGTGTGGTTGGTAAGAATGCCAAATAGAAATACAAGCAAGTTCGCAGATTCTATAAGGTTCGCTTTGATCGAAAGGGACTTCAACCCGATCTCACTAAATAATAACCAACTCACGTTTGTACACGAAGTGCTCAACGCTAGATGAACTTTGGTACTGCCCCCGAACGTTGGGGTTTATATACTACTTCGAAAGGGCAATCTGGTTATTACTTAGATAATCGCATTGGTCCCATCTGTTTTTCCAGAAATGTTTAGAGTGGTTGCAGCTGGTGTTTAATCATGATGGTCCCACTGCTTTCCCAAAACGTATGGTTCTGTTATCGCAGTGGGCCTTCTGTTTGTTTCAAGTGCAGGCGGCCTGTTTGTATTAGAGTTTTCCTTTTCCAGATGTTAAAAGGATTCGTTTTTCTAGAGGAGGCATATGTTTGATAAAACGATCTGCCTACGTGACAGGTCAAACAGATATGATCACTGAATAGAACTTTTAAAACCCTATAACTTCAATTGCAAACATTTTTTTCAGAAACGTTTCGTTTTCGAGATATTTGACTGTATCCAGACTTTTTGCACACCCTGTACGATTGACCCGTAACTTATTTTGGAGAGAATATGGGCTCGATACGTTTGTAGGACTATGTATTTCCTAATCTGAACCTCAGTTATTGTTGGCTAATGTTTTGATGATGTTTAGCCTCTTTATTGATGGTGTGATTTGGTGGGTTGGTCTTTTGGTAAACAAGATTCCTTGCGGTTTTTGGACGAAGAAAATAAGGCCTGACGTATTTGACCTTATTTGAAGACTGTTTATAGCTTCTTATACCAATTTTCCAATAGTATTTATACTCTCTCCGCTACATATTACAGTGAGGTCATCTTTATACAGGTATTTTTTGACTGGGTATTTTATTCCGGCTGCAATGTCGTTTATTCTTATAAGGAATAGTTGACACGCTGAGCACTGAACATTGAGGTTCATCATTTTTTTATTTCCGTGGAATCAGAGGACGTTCTCGTCCCGTCTATGTTAGCGCGACACCGAACGACCGCGCTCACGCAGAGCACCAGTGCCTTCACACCATCTCCCGCGTTGCTATTTTGCTTTTTGGCATCGTAAAAAAACCGACGTTGCAACTTTGTTTAGGTGTTTCTTGAAGGTGAAAGTTTGCTCTATCGCGTGATATGCTTCGATTTTTCACTAGACCCTTATTTTTTAAGATAAATTGAAAAATATACGTGAAAATTGGTGCCAAATCGGTGTCTCTCCGCGTTCAATGATTGTTTAAACATATTTAATTATTCCGAATGCATAAAAAGCAGATACCGTTGTATTCGGCGAAGTCTATAGAATTTTCTTATACAAACAGAATCTTTATATCTTTTCAAAAACTGTACGTGCTGGAGAAAAACGGGTTGCAGATTCGTAATCAGCACAAGAAACACTACATTAATCGCTTAACAGAAATTGAAACGTCGAAAAAAAGTTAAAATTTGTTGAACAGTGTAATCTATGCTATATAAATCGACATTCGCGTGACTCTTGTATGTAGTAGAATTGTATGAACACAGATTGTCAGCTGTCCAACGTTATTGGTATTATTTTGGCCATAATTTTGAACATTTGCTATAGATTGAAGCCTCATTAATAATAGAAATTCAAAAACTATACGAATTACTTGTCTTGTAATTATTGACCTTGAATGACCTTGTATCACCTTGAATAATATGTCGTTGTATTGCGCTCATGAGCTATTATCATGCTATAGAAAAAAAAACATATGAATCCATTTAAAAAAATCAAGATCACCTTGAAAACTTCTATACGTCTCTACCCACGCAAAAAATATTTATACTACCTTATGACCCCCTTCATACCATACAAGTTTCGTATATAACACTTTTCTATATTATAACAAATAACGGAAATATGAATGAATGAATGAATGTTTATTTGGTTCCCCTTAGGGTTACAAAGAACCAATCTCGCCCTGCCCTTACAAACTAATCTCCTTCCATTTATCCTCGGATAACGGAAATATTTAAGTGCTAATAGTTACTGGACCACCATGTATATATATATATTTTTTTTTTAATGATACGAAACATCTTCCGTTGCATTTCTCGAAATAGCCTCGGTTCGCAGACGAGTTGGTAAGGCAACGAACTAAAGTCGCAGCCTTGTTTCCGGTTCTGAAAATGTACAAATACTCGGGAATTCAAAAGATTTCGAATCTCTACAATTCGAAACGTTGTATCTTTCTTTTAAAAAAATTACTACGACCCTGGGATCCCTGGTTTGCATATGGTTAATCTTCAGAGATTAATAAAAATTGGACGACAACGAAAGTGCTTCGTCTCTGAATTCGGTATCGTTATACAGGGTGTCCTGTAACTAGTGTAACATCGGGAAACGTGGGGTAGCTGAGACGATTCTGAACAACAATTTCCGAAATTGAAGTTAGCTTGACTTCAAATGAAGCTCCTACAACCCCTGTCACTTTAGCGAGTCTTGATGTGCATATAATATGTTGCGGTAAATTACTGAATGAATCGTTGATACCTGATAACAAAATTTCAATCAAGGCAAAACATAATTTTATTAGTGGTTCAGGATTTGAATATTGGTCTGAATAAATTACGGTCAGTATGGTGGAATTGAATAAAATTGTTTTCGTTTTCAAAACTGACCACTGGGGGAACTGGAACTACGTGAATAATGTAGTTACGTTTGCATTTGCGTATATGTATGCAAATTAATTAAACAACAATCCAGTGCAAATGAACCAGTAATTTAATGCCTACCAGTGAAAGACAATTATGTAAAGAAATGTAAATTATAAATTTAAAAATTTATAAATGTTTATAAATGGACCGAAATTACACTTTTTAACCGACTTCGAAAAGGAGGAGGTTACTCAATTCGATCAGTATATACATACTTATAGACGTCCGAACTTTTTAAGTCGACATTATTTTGGTACTGATACTGTTTGATACTTATGGTTTCATATATGCCTGCAATATCATGATACTTCGTCGCTTGAGTAGCATCAAAACTATAAGAAAGTTATTCCTGTTATGTAATTTGTAGTTTTTGCTTGAGCGCAATTTGTAACAGTTCGATGATACGAGTCAGAATTAAGTTTACATTTGATAAAAATACCTTTACAACTTAACTACTTACCACTACTTACCAATATATGGGTCACAACAGGTGTTAAGTGACTTACGATTGTACTATTGGATGTAAAGATAATTTCAAGACACCCAGGTCCTTTTTCAGTAAAACATTAAAAAAAAAAAGATATTTTGAGCGTTCTTTGCATCAAATTTTTCGCTCCTTCCGATACCGAAAGTTATTTCATTTAAAGGCGTTTAGTTTCTAATATAATGATGTAAAAATTATATCATGTTCATATATGTATTATTCCAAGGATCTTACACTTTTCATTTGCTATTTTCTGAAGTTTGAAAAGTGTGATTTCATACACTCTAACTCTGAGATCGGGAATTGAATTCTACGTTCCTTTCTATATATTAATACATATCTCCTGTAAATGTCATTATCGTATTTACAAAATGGTCAGAATTATGATAAATTTTGTAAATCGGTGTTGATGAACTGACTTTTACTCTGTATAAGTCTGTACAATTTCTTAAAGGAAGAGAAAACAAATTGGTTTGAAGAATAATTCAAAGGAGGCAAAACACAAGATCTTGCAGAAGTTGAAGAACACACTGATTCCGTCTTGGATGAATATATTGACGTTGATGTTATTATTGAAAATACAGAAGAAGCTATCGAGAAAGACTAACCTTTTTTATCTTTTTGTTTGTTTACTATATTGTTTTAATACCATGTATTTTCTTCAGATGTTATGTAAATGTTGAAAATAATACTGGTTTGTGTATATCACTATTTTACATGCGTAATAAAGGCTTGAAAAGGCGAAAATTAAAATTTGTTTCATCCATTGTATTAACTTAATTAATACATCACATAATTCGGATTATGTTAACGAAACTGTAAGGAGAGAAATTTTTAATTTTTAATTGTACAAACAGTCTTACAATGATTTCACTAATTGTAAGTATATGTACATAAGCAATATTTAGCTTTCAAATGTTTACAGACGTTTTCTTCGATACTGACTTTCGTCACTGAGGAGGTCTTTGCATCCGACAGTATAATTAGGAATGTACAGAAGTACTCGTATAGATACACTTGTAAATATACAAGTTTCAGACAACATTGATTTACGAGATATCTGGTAAAAAATGATTGATATTAGGACATATTTGATCCATGAATAGATAAGGATTAATTCTTGACAATAGCGTTCCAAAAATCAAACATCCAATATTTAATAGCTTATATCTTTAAAATAGAGCTGCGTATTGAAAAATAATAACAGATTTTTCAATTTTGTTTACAGTAAAGATTTATAATTTTTATTCATTTAGTTATGATATTCTGCATAGTTTAATACCAACTTTCAATTCTCAAAAATATTCCGGTAGAAACGATATTGTCGATCGTTATAAAATAATGAAAATACTTTTCGAGGATTAGAAAACCTCGCAATAAATCCTTTCCGGGAAGAAATGAAATTTTTTCATGGTAAAACCTTTGTTCTGGTTAAATCTTTTGATTTACTACTATCGGTATGGAAATTCGTAGGTACGGGGGCCATATCTTCTGATCGATAAAGAAATAGCATCTCTGAAGCTGTGCTTTCGGTTCCATCGAAAACTTTTCTGAAGTTGAATATCTGGCGGCTGAATCGTGGAACGATGTGTTTTCCGACACTTACGGAAAGAGACTTTTGCAACTTGAAACACATATCCACGCTTTGCTTGTTTCCTTTCAACTCATTCAACTTTGTTGAAAGACGAGAAATTCGATATGGATGAAATATTGGGAAATTGCTATATATGTATAAAAGTTGCACGGGTTGAGTTATATAGCATATTACACATCGATATGTCGATAACTAGGTACGGTTTCAAAAAAATTCTTCACACTAATATAACGATATGAAATAACACGTCAATTAAAGAGTACACTTGTATAATAGTTCATTGCAGGTATATCGCTATTATTTTAAATTGGTTTTCTAAGTACATATCGTAAGTCGTGTTGGGTAGCAGCATAGAGTGTCAACGAATTAACAAATTTTACAACAGATCATTAACAGATATAAAACCGTTGCCGAGTCAATCTTTTAGTCAAGACCCTCTGTCTCTCGTCGTCCAGCTGCAGCCCATAAAACAATTAAGTAAACCGGTACCGTTCCGACGCCGACGTCACCCGTGTACCTGAAGGTCAGGAAAAACCCACAGTACACGGACCTTTTAGTTTTCCCCTTCTGCAAAATACTCCATACCCACCCCCAGATCCCACCTTGGTTTGTTTCCTTCCCTCCTCTTACTTTGAACCCCTAGTTTTAAAAACTTTTTCGAATCCTCAGAAGAGCAACAACAGTCGAATCGATCGGACAAGCTCCGAATTCAGTATTAACTCACCGAACCGTCATACCTTTGTACAGTATACACTAAGCTTGTATCATTTATTTTTAATATATTTCTTAGCTGTACACACTGTGCAGTCTTGTGATTTTATTTGGGAACCAATGACAACATTGACCCTCACACCTCGCATTAAACCAAATGTGAGGAATTAACAAGTCGTATAATTATTAATAAACATGAAGTGTTATATAATTACTAAACCTCAAATATTTATGTATTGTAATTTATGTTAATGCGAAAGAAATTAATATAAAAGAATTCGCAAACTATAAGGGAAAGTGGGGTAATAATTCCGGCTACCTTCATTCCTTAAAAACAAAAGGGCGTGGCATGATCCTATATGGTATTGCAATATGTTAAGAACGCAGCTAGTTAATATTTATCGGTTCGCAATCGTATGAATAATTTTCGACTTACGGTACTTTCTGCTTTTTGTAAATAGTTTGTTTCAAATGAATAGAATGTTAATTATCTACGATAAACTCGATGATAAAAATTATTCAATTTACATTTGTAAACATTGGGTAATATATCCTTAGTATCGAAATTTGTTGATTCATATGCTGTATCTAAAACGCGTAGAGTATAATAGATAGATACAGACTATGCCCTCACTATATACGTTAGATGGTAACATTGAACACCTAACATTTACGTTTCTGTTAGTCCAATTTAACATTCAGAATTTTATATTGTATATTAAAGTGGAACGAAATGTAAAGGCAGAATTCTTCTTTTTTATTGTGTAAGGTGGACTTGATTTGTACTGCATTTATTAACAAAAAGTAAAAAAACAAACAAACACAAAACCTTCTTGTTACAAGTCGTTGATGTCGCGTTTTTGCGAGACGGGCGAAGTTATACACGTAGGATCAGTATAGTGCGGCGCGGTTAAAATCAAACTGGGGGAGGGAGGCAGGAGAAGACAGTTTCTATGATGAGTGGTATTCGTACTGGAAGAGCTTGGAAAGTGCCGTATGCTTGATAGGCAACGTCTGCTTTCTTAGCTTGCTGGAAAGGGGTGGTTGAGATGCCGAGTGCGCGTCTTCCTCTGACCGGGTAGGGTGGTTCGCTTTGGCCTGTGCTCAGATAGTGCCGATCAGCGCACGGTGTCGTCTGCTCTCTAAGGGTAAGGCGTATTAGAAGACCTCGGTATGACTGGCTTTTCGTACGACATGTTCCGGTATTTATACTAAAAAGAAGAGCTTGGTCCGCTCAATCAGCGTAGCCCAACTCCGAGTCCGAGAGTTTTATGGTGTGGCCTGAGGCCCGCGCTCTGCGTCAGGGGACCAGAGTATTCTATCGTGCACGTTCTGCGTTCATATGTTCTTACATTATACACACTCTTATATACAGGGTGGGTCGCCACATTTTGCCATCTAGATTCACGTTATTATTGGGTTGGCCAATAAGTAATGTCGGATTTTCCCAACTGTGTGGAATCCAAACATCATATCTCGGTATCATATCAAGTTGATGCAAATGATTTTCTACGCTGGATTTCGAAATTCCTAACATTTCAGCAATCCCAGGCGTGGGATAACGTGGATTGCTTTCAATTAGACTGGAGATTTAATCTTTATCGATATGACTAAAATCACCACTCCGAAACTTATTCAACCATCTTTGCACCATTTTTTCATTAACAACACCTTCGTGCACATTAGTAATCTTTTTTGTCGTTTGAGATGCATCTTTTCGTTTGCAAAAATAGAAAAGCATGATTGCCCGAAATAGACTTTCTTGTCTCTCATTTTCAAATCAAAATAAACACTTGTAGTACCTGTGTGTGTGAGAGAGGGAGAAAGCGAGAGAGTGAGCGAGAAAGAAAGAGCGCGAAGCCGAGAGAGCCGACGGGTGATTGGGAATGTGAGAAACGGAGCGAATGATAGGTTGGATGTGGAGCGAGTGAGAGGGAATGCGTGAGAAGGAAGGAGAGGGAAGACCGCGAACGAACCGCGGCCGACGGTAGCGAAACGGCCATTAGAATTAGAATAAGAGCGAACGTGAGAGTGGGCAAAGCAAAAGATCGGGCGTAATTGTAGACGGGTGAATATTGCGAACTTTTATGTATCTTAAGAAATATAATCGTACCTTAAAAAGTACAACAGTTCTCAGAAGTGGGATTAGATATTCTACGCGCCGCGAAGATTTATTGGAAAACGAGAATCGTCGCGTGGTGAAAAACGGTAACGAGCACGTGGCGAGCCGGTAGTCGTTGTGATTTCGGTGCGGTGAAAAGTGGTAACGTGGGACACTTTTCGCTGGTTGAACTCTGCGATCGGGAAGCTTCGGTCAAGAGGACGCGAAGTTACGGAGCCGAGAGGGAAAATCGAGGCCGATTGAGGGGCGATTGTTCGATTTTGAGACGGCGAAGACGGAAGACGACATGGCGGAGCAACATTTTCGCAACATGGACGACGTGCTACCGAAATTTGATCCGGTGTCCAAACGACTCTCTGTGGACGAATGGATCGAGAAGATCGAGGAATACGGTGATTTGTATCAATGGGACGAAACAGCGGTAAGACATTATGCTTTATCTTCGCTAGCGGGAGTCGCGAAACAGTGGCGAGATAGCCTTCCGCGACGAGTTCGCACGTGGGTGGAGTGGAAGTTCCTGTTGCGTCAGGATTTCCCTTGCAAACGAAATACCGTCGAGACGCGAATAGAAGCGCAAAATTACAAGCAAACGGCCGGCCAAAATATTACGGAATATTTTTACGAAAAGCTCGCGAAATGCAACCGCGCGAGGATGACGGATGATGAGATCGTGGAATGGATCGTATCCGGGCTAAATAATTCAAGATATAGAGATTTTTTGGGTCCTCTGAGCCGCTACAAAAAACCGAGCGAATTATTGCCGGATCTGGAAGCGGGCTCTGCGTTCATACGTGAGAACCCCGTAGCGAGCAAGCGCGTGGCACATGGCGCGACCACGAGGTCGGCAAGTATTAACTGCTTTGTTTGTAAACAGCCAGGACATCAAGCACGCGTATGCCCGAACAGAACGAGAGCTACAGTCTGCTTCAAATGTGGAAACACAGGCCACATATCGCGTGCCTGTCCCACGACAAGCCGAGATGGGAGGAGAAGCGATCAGACAGCGATCTCCGCGACCCCGATTGCAACAACAAGAACGGGAACGCTCAACCAACCCCCTGCGGTGCTGCACATCACGGAGGATACGCACCGAAAATATTATAAGGATGCACTCATCAACGGGCACCCTGTCAAATGCTACATCGACTTAGGCAGCAGCGTGGTGGCATTACGTCGGGATGTCGCGGACGAATTGCAGCTGACGTACCACGAGACGGCTCTGGAACCATTTGTCGGATATGGAGCAGGACAGGTACGACCCATTGGTATATTTACCGCTAATATTAGCATTGATGCCGTAGAGACCCGAGTGACAGTGCACGTGGTGCCAAGCGGTAGCCAGGCCATACCTCTCCTGGTTGGCCACCCGTACACCGAGGCCGAGGGCGTCGTCATACTCAGTCGGGCGGGCGAGCTGATCATCGCCCCATCATTGGACAACGCGTACCAGGCGACAGCGACATCCCCGGTTTCGCGTCGGACGACGCTGGTATCGGAGGGACCGTACGTAATTCCACGGAATTACTTGGGGCACGTGACCGTGCGCAGCCAGCTACCAGCGCAAGATATTTGCGTTGAGGGAGGACTGCGTACACAGACTTTCAGCGTTCCAAGGTGCGTGGTTTCGACGAATGAGGAAGGGCTAACCGTGCTACCAATCCTGAACGTGACGGCGGCGCCGATTACTCTGCACGAGGGCGAAGTGGTCGCCCGGGGTGAGGCGTGCGAAGAAGAGGACGTCAGCGAGCAGTCAGAGTTGGTGCCGGAGGTCAACGACGACGAAGTCACGAGACAAGAAGTGGACACTGATCTCGTGGGCGAAGACGCGGAGAACCTTGTAAATATGCTAAACGCGAACCGCGACCTTTTTGCGAAAAATTTTAGACAGTTAGGAGAGGCTAGCTGCGCGACAATGAGACTAGAGTTAACTACCGATAGGCCAATTGTGTATCGGCCCTATCGTTTATCGTACCACGAGCGGAAACAATTACGCGATCTAACGAACGAGTTAAAGGACGCGAACGTAATCGAGGATAGCCAATCTCCGTTTTCGAGTCCCGTAATATTAGTTAAGAAGCGGAGCGGAGATGTTCGGATGTGCGTCGACTATCGCGCTTTAAACAAGGTCACGTTAAAGGATAAATATCCGTTGCCGCGGATCGACGACCAAATCGACTTATTGCGAGGTTATCAGTATTATAGTACGATCGATTTGTTTAGCGGGTATTACCAGATTCCAGTAGAACCGTCGTCGCGAGAAAAAACTGCCTTCGTTACACCGGACGGGCACTTCCAATTTTGTCGAATGCCCTTTGGGCTGACCAACGCGCCGGCAGTGTTTCAGAGGGCGATTAACACGATTTTAGGATCGCTGCGGTTTGATACAGCGATAGCATATCTGGACGATATTGTAATTCCGGGCAGAACTGTCGACGAGGGGCTGCAACGGCTGCAGCACGTATTTGATCTTTTGCGCGCGAGCGGGTTACGAATTAATTTAAAAAAATGCCATTATCTGAAGCGCGAAATAGAATACTTAGGGTTCGATATATCGGCTGGGGAAATTCGACCAGGGAAACGGAAAATCGACTGTGTGATTAACTTTCCCGAGCCAAAGAATACTAGAGACGTGCGAAGTTTCGTCGGATTAAGTAGCTATTTTCGTCGGTTTATAAAAAACTTTGCCGTGAAAACGAAACCCTTAACCGATCTCTTAAAGAAAAACGCGCCCTTCCATTGGCAGGCGGAACAAAAGGGAGCTTTTGAAGAAATCAAGCAGTTGCTTTCTACTAGGCCGGTCTTAACTATTTACCAACACGGTGTAGAAACCGAGGTGCACACAGACGCGTGCGCGATAGGGTTAGGTGGCGTTCTGCTACAAAGACAGTTAGATAAATCGTGGCGACCCGTTAGCTATTTTAGCCGGAAAACTACACCCGAGGAGGCCAAGTACCATTCGTACGAACTCGAGGCCTTGGCGATAGTATGCGCGCTCGAAAAGTTTCGCGTCTACCTTATAGGAATACATTTCGTGATTCGAACCGACTGTAACAGCTTAAAAATGTTAGCGGACAAACGTGATTTGAATCCCCGGATTGGGAGGTGGTTCGTGCGGCTCTCGGAGTTTGATTACACGTTGCAATACCACGCCGGCAAGCACAATCAGGTAGCGGACGCGCTGAGCAGGAGTCCGGCAGGCGAAGCCGAGGATACGGCAGTAGTAGGGCTTCCGATATTAGGCGTGCGAATGACAACCGACTGGGTAGCTGCGATGCAACGGAGCGATGCGGACATTTTGCGAGTACGCGACGAATTAGAAAAGGGCGATTCAAACGCCCACGCGAAATTTACGATGCACAACGCGAGAGTGTACAAGGTAACGAAGGGAAGGTGGCGATTGTACGTACCGGCGGAATTGAGATACGACGTAGTAGCGGAAGCGCATCGATCGCTAGCGCACTTAGGTATCGATAAAACCCTCGCGAAGCTAAAACAGGAGTATTACTTTCCGAAAATGCGCGAATTCGTCACGAAGTATGTGAACCGGTGTATAGCGTGTCTGTACCACAAAACGCCGTCCGGAAAGAAACCAGGGTTCTTGCATCCATTGGACAAAGGCGATACGCCATTCCAGAGTATACACATTGATCATTTAGGACCCTTACCCGTCACCGAGCGAGACAAAAGGTATGTGGCAGCGGCAGTGTGCGGATTTAGCAAATACGTAGTCCTAAAGGCCGTAGAGGATGTAGGCGCGGCTGGTACAATAAGGTTCGTGATTGAGTTCATGTCACATTACGGTAAACCAATGCGTATTATAACGGACCGTGGTACAGCGTTCACAGCGTTGAGCTTCTCCGAGTTTTGCAGCGAGTACGAAATACAGCACGTCAAGATCGCGACCGGTACCCCGCGAGCAAACGGGCAGGTCGAAAAGATAAACGATGTAATATTAAATTGCCTGGCCACCACTACGAGCGCGACAACATGCGAGGATTGGGACGAAATACTTCACGAAGTACAGTGGGCAATCAATAGTAGCTACCATAGAGTCACGCGTCGAACACCACACGAAATTGTTTTCAATTACAAAACGAGCGGGTGGCGCGAGAATCCACTAACGCTGGAAGTCAGGCGAATAAACGACGAACTAGGAGCCGAGGAGGAACGACGCGATGTTTCGGAGCTGTTGCGCGAAAATCAAGGCGCAATGAAACGACAATATGACAAGAACCGCAAAGCGCCGAAGAATTACAATAGGGGCGATATCGTATTAGTCAGGAGCGAAGCTCCCGCGACGGGGGAGAGTCGAAAATTGGCACCGAAGTACCGTGGTCCGTACGAAATCGGCGAGGTTTTAGACAGAGATAGGTACCTGGTGCGAGACATCGAGGGCGAGCAACAAAGTAGTCGCGTTTACTCGAATGTAGTTCCGGTCGACCGATTAAAGTATGTATCTTCCGCGCGCGAATATACCCACCGAGCTGTCACGCGAGCACGCAGTAACATCGCAAGCGGCGAAACCAAAGATGAAAATTGTAACCAGGATGTTCTTAACCTCGACGAGGGCGTCGAGTAAATCAGGAAGGGCCGAACTGTAGTACCTGTGTGTGTGAGAGAGGGAGAAAGCGAGAGAGTGAGCGAGAAAGAAAGAGCGCGAAGCCGAGAGAGCCGACGGGTGATTGGGAATGTGAGAAACGGAGCGAATGATAGGTTGGATGTGGAGCGAGTGAGAGGGAATGCGTGAGAAGGAAGGAGAGGGAAGACCGCGAACGAACCGCGGCCGACGGTAGCGAAACGGCCATTAGAATTAGAATAAGAGCGAACGTGAGAGTGGGCAAAGCAAAAGATCGGGCGTAATTGTAGACGGGTGAATATTGCGAACTTTTATGTATCTTAAGAAATATAATCGTACCTTAAAAAGTACAACACACTGAAAAATTTAATTACTCACGATGAATATTTTTTTAAATTATACGTTGGAATCTTAGCTTTTAGATAATATATACGTTTTATAGATTATGGATACTTTTTTATTTTAAAAACAGCAGCGACGATACCAAACGGAAAAATCCGACATTACTTATTGGCCAACCCAATATTATTACGCATAGCAAACAATGTTTCAGATGAAGTTGAACGGTTTTGAGAGGGGTACATTCTGATAGTACATTGATAATTCTTGCTCTCCTATTACATTATCACATTAAAAATTCATAATATTAACCAGAAAGTCGAGATTTCCTAACAAATTACAATTAAAATATCTCCTAAACTAATAATTTTTTTACACAAATAGGTTAATCTTTTTTTGTAAAGAATATGAAAGAGCATCAGTTGATGCAATAAAAAATATATGATTCCATTTAAAAAAACATCAATGACCTTACTATGTCCTCTACACGTCCATCTACAAAAAAAAAAAGTGTACCATCAAAATGTGCCCCAAAATGTGGCGACCAATCCTGTATACAGGGTGTCCACGCTAAAGTTAATATGGAAATTGAAGGATAAAATGGGATCTATGTTTTGGCGTAAACGAAATTTTTTTTTTATATTAATAATTTAAAAGATATGATGGCGAAGTTTCGTTTTTTAAATGGAACTGTATTTTTTTTTTATCATGCGATAGTGCTTTTCAAGACGCATTTATCAGGAGACTCGGTAGAGTCTCCACGCCAAGTAGTTTAGGCCGAAGGCTGCTGCGCCGGCGACAGCGAGACTCTACCGAGTATATTATCCCGAAGCAGAGCGTTTTGAGAGTTTTGCAAAAAATAATTTGCTATTGCAGAAAAAGTACGCAATCGAGCTTCATTCTAATAACACAATCTGCTTCGACTTGTCTTTCTCCTTCTTTTAAGCCCAAGAACGTCTCAATCGGTGCATTTATTTATGAGATATTAACTGTTTTTTCATCGAAAAATTTCAATCAGTTTCATTAACCACCTAAACAATACCTAACTCTGATCATACCTTATGGAAATAATGAACTGTCCGTCTATTTACTTTACATGCGTATCATAACGCAAGGTCAAACTGCTATTACACATGTAAAATATCTTTTGTAACTACGAGCTCTTTTCATTGCTTGCCATAATTTTAGGAGTATTGATGAGAAATTACATATATAGCGTAATTACGTGTGTTCTTTTATCAATTTAAAAAACAGTATACAACTTTCTATTTTTTAACCCACGGTTACTCGCACGATGATAGTATATCACTCTAGGAAACATCAAAATATTCGATAGTATATACCAAAATGAACTTGTGCTTCTCAGTAACTATTTATTTATGCGATTATGTCAGCACATACAGGGTGAGCAGTAGCCGCGAATTTACTACTCCATAACTGCTTTTAAATCATTCCCTACAAAAGAGCTTATTCCACATTTTAAGCACTCATATGTAAGAAATATTTCAACGATTATTAAATTCAGTCGAGTAATAAGCATGTCAGTCCAATTTAACCTATCTTCTATCTCTTCCATACATGTATATCCCTTCTAATTTCAGGTATACAATAAATCATTTAAACGAAAGCCAACTGCAGAAGAGTAGAATCCAGTGTGTCGTAACGCTTAGTTGAAAGAAGAGTAAGCGAGCACGTGAGATGAGTGTCGTGGTCCAAAACACTTGTTGCACATCGACTGTCCCTTATGAAGTCTGCTAGAGGCGGTGTACTTTGTTAGAGCAATAGGATAAATCTACGTCTAAAAGAAAGAAATAAAAGCTGAAGAAGTAAAGCGCACGTGCCGTGAATTTTTCGTGCTTCCAGGTGATTGTGACATGCCATCCGTACGTGCTTTCATTGACATAGGAAAAAGTGTGTTAGTATTTCAGTTTCAAGTTTTGACCGTTAATACGATAGAAATTCGATAGTTCTGATCGTGTTATATTGTTGTGTCTAACGGTACGTTTATGTTGAAGCTGCAATAAACGATAAGAGTGAAGGATAGAAATACATTGAGTGCTTTATAAGTATACATCTATTTTGGAGCTGTGATTGTCGACCGAGCCCCTACTAGATATTCTACGACGGTTCCCTTTACCGTCGGTCCCAAAGCACGCACTCTCCGTTTTCAGGTATTTTATGTATCCTGACCCTTTTTCCTTCTTTTCCGATGAGATATCCTTAGAAAAGGCCCCACGTATCCCATCCTCCGGAAACCTCGATATTTATGTATCCCGGACTGATTCCCGCGTTTTTTCCAGAAAACCCTCACTGCTCTCCCACCTACCCCTACCACTACTTTCCCTACCAAAAACCCCGTATAAAAGGAGGACCCAAAACACAAGAAAGACAGTACAGTACAGAACAGTATAATCAGAACTTTTGTTGAGACTCCGCAAGTCCGTGCGCGTAGTTAATAAGATCCAGTATTTGTTTATGTAATCTTCGAAGTATTAAATAAAGAACATTTTTATTAAACCAACTCATCTTGTGTGACGTTGACGGCACGATAAACACTCAGTGCAACGATGAAAGAGAAGCATAGAAAAATGAGACGAACATTTCTCTATGCTTATCTCTCATCGTTACTCTGATTGTTTAACACAGCTCCAAAATAAACGTACACTTATAAAGCAATTAATGTATTTCTATGCTTCGCTCTTATCATTTATCGCAGTTACAACATAGACGTACATTGACACTGATTATTTTTTTTGTTGCGTGTGTACACGTGTCACGTGATTCTGTCCAAAATTCGTAAAATGCGCTTACAATTTCGTTGAACGCGATCCAGGTAATACCGTGGTAAATAAAGAACATGAACGTAATCGTATCTTCAGGCCGGTGACACCGGTCGTTGTTGCATGTGTGTCGCCAACGTCATTTGTACGCATTGTTTGTAAGTTCATGTTCACTGTTGTTTCCTAGCTTTTAAAACGTTGATTCGCAACGCAATATTTATATAGTCCATCACGCAAGAGCGTAATATTCCGACTTTTATGAAATAGTTTAGAATTGTAAAGAGTATTGAATTATGCAAGGACCCATTTTTTCTGTTCACTTTAATGGTCAATTGATACATCCTCTAATATGATTTACTTTTTGTGTTAAAAATGTTTCTTATCCCTTATGAAATGAGCAACCGAAAGGATTAGTTTCCTATATTACTACATTAAGTGTTTTTGTCTGTTTGAGAAAAGGTATTACTATACAGGGTGTCCCATTATTGGTGTAAGAACCGGAAATGGGGGGTAGGTGAGACGATTCTGAACAACAATTTCCTTTGCAAAAATGTTGGATGGGGCTTCGTTTTTGAATTATTAAGGGAAAACACTAACCATTCACAGAGCGAGCTTTTCGCGCGCTCAGCGGTGTGACTATGTCCCGGATTGCATGGTCCGAGCGCGGTGTGAAATGACGAAAATTTTGAAATCATTCAATATCTGGATAGAACGAATAAATCGAAGTTGCATGACACTTTTCGTTATTGAAAAGAAAGAAAATTTTAAAAATTACATACGTCAACTATTAAAAGATGCCGACAGAATTATTGAAATTAAACTCACCAGTTCATTCGCAACTTGAACTGCAGCGCTGAACAGGCGGCGTTCGAGTACTTTTGTGACCGTGTTTCAATACATCTTAGCAATGAATGTTTCATAACTTTTACAAATATTATCCGGTTCACTCCAAATTTTGTATACATAATCCCGAAACTTGTGTTTTATAGTCGTTACAACATTACTTTCAGAACTTAAATCTAACATGTATATTTTTATTCTTTACAGTTTTAATAGCGAGCGTTCGAATACTTTCGTGAGCCACTGTACATGTACTCATCGCATTGAGTAACCTCTTCCTTTTCAAAGTCGGTTCAAAATGAATATATGTACCTACTTGTCTCTTTCAATAGACGTTTCAGATGGAAAATACAAATTAGAGAATTTCGATTTTTTATTATTTGCGTATATGTATTATAATATTCGAATTTATAATATCTAATAATTCTTTCTTACAATGTTCGAACACTTTCAAACTTTTCCTCCCCTTATAGGACTTTCATATTTGTACATATTCATCCATATTTTCTTGGCACGTTTTGGATGGTTGGCCATAAATATCAGCTGTCCAATGTTACACGGTAATATTGATGTAGGTTTTTGTTCGACGAATTTCTATGGTAATATGTTATTGGAATCTCCTTTCCACTAAATTGAAGTGCCTTTTTATAGCTCTATCACAGTATGTTGTCAGCTCATCATTTTATCGGTTAGTTTGCTCGCTGAGTGCTTCAATATCAAGAAAAATTGATAACTAACAACTGAAATCAGTATTGTCTAGCGAACTCTTCAAATTGATTTGTGATATATCTGTATGCCTATCAAATTACCAAAAAAGTTTTGTTGTTTTTGAGACAAAACAAAGAACGCTTATACTTTTTACTGCAAATAATCTTATTTGTCAAAATGTCTGTTTTCATATTGAACTTCCTTTTCCCAATGCGAAAATATTGAAAGCAAAATTATAATTGTTGAACAAAAATGCCTCGCGGAATAGAACTTTCAATCGAAGAAAAAGCAACGATTGATACTTTTCGAATTGAAGGCAGAGGCTACGGGTACATCGCGAAAATTATTGCATGTTCAAAGAGTGCAGTTGCAGATTGTGTATCTAAAAGACGTAACCATGAAGAAAATAAGCGATTAGGACGGCCAAAAAGGTTATCTCCACGAGATGAGAGAAAAATAATTCGAGCAGCATCGAACTTTTCGAAATCGCTAACAAAAATTAGGCAGAATTCTAATGTAAGGGTATCGCGAAGCACGGTTTACCGATGCATTTTGGAATCCCCTCATATTGTTAGAGCTAAAATGCTATCAGCGCCAAAATTAAAAGCTACTGATAAAGAACGGTGACCAACATTTACGAAGGTAAACATGAGCAGAGACTGGAAAACGTTTAGTTCAATATTGTCTATTTATTTATATTATTCTAAAATGTGTAATGTATGTATGTGCTTAATAATAATTTGTTTCGTAGGTAATTTTTAGTGATGAGGAAAGGTTCAATTTAGACGGTCCAGACAATTACAACTCTTATTGGCATGATTTAAGAAAAGAGAAAGAATATTTTTCAAAACGCAATTTTGGAGGCGGCTCTGTTATAATGTGGGCATACTTTTCGGTCTTCGGAAAAAAGTTCGACTGCATTTATGTATTTCAAATAAAATGAATGGTACCCAATACACGGCATTATTAGAACATTATTTAAAATCATTTTGGATCGAAAACAATGCTGAAGACTAAATTTTTATGCAAGCCAATGCCCCAGTTCATAAGTCGACGCACAGTTTACGCTGGTTTCCGGACAATAATATTCCTCTTTTAGAGTGGTCAGCGCGTTATCCTCACTAATATATAAAAGTGAAAATACTGATCGTTTGTCCTTCCTTCACGTTTAAACGGCTGAACAGATTTTAATGAAATTTGCACTATTCAACAGCTTATTCTTTCAAGATAGACATAGGCTATGTCATATTGTGATATTGCGATTCGTTATGTTTTTAACTAACAAAGAAGCATTAAAGAATTGGTTTAGTAAGCCAAGCGTGAACGTAGAAAGGGACAGACAGTGGAGGAGCGAGAGAGAGAGAGAGAGATCTAATGAACAAAGGAAAGAGCCGTAACATATCGGTTAAACCTATGTTCATCTTGAAAGAATAAGCTGTCAAATAGCGCAAATTTCATTAAAATCTAAACTTGCTTTTGCACTAACTATAAATAAAGCACAGGGACAAACATTGAAAGTAGCTGGTGTTCATTTGGAGTCGCCATGTTTTTCACACGGACAACTTTACGTGGCTAGCTCACGCGTATCAAGTGCAGAAAATTTATTTGTCCTAACCAAAGACGATAAAACGGAAAACATAGTATACAAAACTGCTCTACAATAATTCTTTCTATAAAATACCTATATTTTATGAGTGTAACATACTGAGGGGGTCTTGGTGGCAATGCCGAATATTACCAAACCAATTCTTTAATTATTCTTTGTTAATCAAAAACATAACAAATCGCAATATGACATAGCCTATGTCCATCTTGAACGAATAAGCTGTACAATAGTGCATTTCATTAAAATCCGTTTAGCCATTTAAACGTGAAGAGGAACAAACGATCAGACACTTTCACTTTTATATATTAGTAGGGATAGGGACAGGGAAGTAGGGATAGAAATAAGGAGATAGGGATAATAATAGTTGATTACAATTCCCGGGCAGAGCCGGGTAACGCAGCTAGTTCTGATATGAACCGAATAGAGAATTTGTGGGGCACCTTAGTTCGTCGAATTTATTCCGAAGAACAACGATATCAAACGGTTCAAGAACTGAAAGATACTATTATCGAAGCGTGGAATAGCACTGACAAAAAGATACTAGAAAATCGCATTTTCGTTTGATTCAACAAAGGAGAAATGTAATAAATTATTAATTTCTTTGCCCGCACAGAAAAATTAAGACGAAAGATCATTTTAGCTGGAGTTGGTATATTTATGAAACGACGATTAAATGATATTTTGTGTATATTTTTGATTTTACATATTAATTTGAGTAAATTCGTAAAACTAATTCTTAATTATTCCTTTCTATAACCCTATCTAACAATGTAAAATGATGTTATGACGTAATTTATCTCCAAAATACTAGATTACTTCAATTTTACGAGGTTGGTATATTTATGACACGCACTGTATTTTAGAAAGATATTCTAATACAATAACTCTTTTGTTGATGCTTGTGCTGCCTCGTACAACGCGATGTGAGTTTGCACCGTAAACTATAAGTAGGTACAAGTTGTTAGACACACAGAAGTCGATTGACACTGCAAGTTCCCTCGTAGTTATAGGAGAGATAGATAGAGCATACCACGAACTCAGCATCACACTCTTGTACAAGTTTTAGTTGACTGTGCCTATTACTAGATTGTCCGTGTGAAAATCATTTAGTACTTTTTGTTGACAGAAACGCAGGCTCTGATTTCAAGATTTCTATATGGGGGCTTATCTCTGTATCAAGTTTGTAACTGTTCTGCAATGTACGATAATCTTAAAGAAGACGCAACTCTGACTTCTTAGACACTTCTCACCTTCGTCATACGATACTGGGCTATTCACACCCAGATACAAAGAACTAGTGTCATTGGCCGACTGACAACGTTCCACATTTATTACTGCAATATCGTTACTTGGCAAGCGCGCAAAAAAACATTTAACAGTTAGCAGTCCTGCAGTTATTAGCATTTCTTTTATTTTTATTCATTAGCAAATCTTTTCACTTTTTATGGACAATAATTAAAGTAACGTATATGTGTCATTGCATGCCAATAAATGAAATATGTTGTAGCTCATGTAAAATTAGGCGCAGAGGGGGGCTTAAGACATTATTTTGTCGGTTTAGAATTTGTTTAGAAATTACATGCCTCCGAAAGTAATTTTTGCTCATTTTGGAGAAAACGGGCTATTAGCGTAACCACGTGTTCAGGTGCAAGTAAGGGTATCGTAATTGACACGCGTTTTGCTTACTTGAAAACAGAAAGTTTATCGTACGCTTTGTAACGGTGAGTAACAAAATCTTCGGTATAGCGAGAATTACGATATAAAAGAAACACTGTAACCTTACTTTACTTGGAAAGAAACATGGTATCTCTATGGGTACCGCTGCGGACGTATACGCCAGTCTACATATATCTTGAAGGTAGCGCAAAGAAACAAACAAAAAGAAGGACGTAACATAGAAGCGAAGTGAGCAATAAATGAACGCGGTGTATTTGAATCTTATTATATCTAACACGGGCTTCACTAATGAATTTTTATCTCAGGACCTGTTTGTCCGATTGAGCTACACTTTTTTTCATTTTATTTAGAAAGAACTGGGCTATTACAAAATAATTTTTTCAACCTCGATAGTTAACTTTATAATGTCGAAAAATGTAAATGAATTCTTTTCTTGCATTTTTCTGTAGTTCATATTCAATTAGTGCAGAAATTAATATCTGTAAATGAAGTTCTGATTAAAAAGGTATCGTTGGCCTAGAAAGGTTGCAAGTATAGTTCTCGAGGTATAAATAGGGTCACTTTTTTTTTATTAATATAACCCTTGAGTTCTCTTGGGTCCCATAGGTGAAGATAGGGTCACTTAGTTGTATAGAAGGACTGCTGGTAAATATTGCTTTGAGACCAGCGATATAGACAACCGACCATAATAGCGGAGCACACGACTCGCCTACCTGAAACGGGGGTACACCATGTTCTTTTCCAGCTCATCATGGCACCATTTTCAATTCTCCATCCTTCTGATTGGCTTATTTTGAAGAGGAAACCTCGAGGAATATTTTTTTACCGTATTTTTTTTCTAAATTTAAATCACTCTTGCCCATCGTCGAAAAAAACGCAGGAAAAAAATTCATTATTTTGTAATAGCCCAATTCTTTTTTTGAATAAAACGAAAAAAGTGTAACTCAATCAGACAAACAGTTCCTTACATAAAAATTTATAAGTGAAGCCCATTTTCACCCGAATGGGCAAAAATTGCAAATTTCAGAGGCATGTAATTCTGTACAAATTTTAAACGGGCAAAATGATGACTTAAATCCCCCCATCGCACCCTAATTTTACATGGACTACAACATATTTCATTTAGAACAAAATCGCCGATGGTGACGTTAAAAAGTGATCGATTTGGCATGGAGTGACTCATACAGGGTGTTCGACAACAGGTGGGCATAATTTGAGGGGGTGGTAGCTGGGGTGATTCTGAACCGCTTTTTCCTTTGCCAAAATGCTCGTTAAGGCTTCATTTTTGAATTATTAACGAAAAACACTGACCAATCAGAGCGCGCGTAGAGTGCGCGCTCAGTCGTGATAGGGGAACTTCGAGCCAGGGCGTCGGACTAGAACGAATCACGGCTAAGCATGCACTATTCGCGCGCTCTGATTGGCCGGGGTTTTTCATTAATAATTCAAAAGTGAAGCATTAACGAACATTTTGACAAAGGAAAAAGCGGCTCAGAATCACCCCAGCTACCACCACCTGAAATAATGCCCACCTGTTGTCGAACACCCTGTATATAAATTACTACTGTTTGGTGCCAATAACTAAAAGGTAGAGGACACGAGGTGGAAACTGGTTTTTCCAGCTTCCACAGGTTAAAAGTACACAAAGAAATATTAGGTATGTGTCGTGGCGTTCTTGCTAATGGCTATTAGTTTCGAAGATATTGATCTTTAAAGTTGTATCGATATCATATGAAAAAATTGAGAGGTGGTATTAGGTGTACCGTAGTTCAGTAACAAACTTATGACCTTGCAATCTAAAGGCTGCGGGATTGAATGCACGGTAGTCTCCTACTCATTATTTTATTTCATTCTTCTCCTGTTTTTTTTTTTTAAAGATTTTATTTTTATCTTATTGCATAAATTACAGTTCACCTTTAAGAAAGGTATATTTAACATATAAATCTGCTTCAAATGCCAATAATTACATATTTTACCCTATCTACTGTAATTATTGTCGAAGACGCCTTTAGTATCGTTGTATATATCTCTTGTTTACAATTTTATTTATTCGTGTGTTTCAAATCTTATAATATGGCAACTAAAAAACCTAAATTTAAAAGTAATTACACGGTAGAAAGCAGAAGAAAGATATTTCTTAAACATAGGGATACTTTTTGAAGTAATTATAATTAATTCCTACTAATTCCTTCATATTAATCTTGTAGTGATTATTTTAATGTCTTAAAAGTTTGTAATTTATTTATGAATCATCATGTAAATATTCAAAACAATTATGGATCTATATGCTCCACGTACTAAAAATAAACCATGAAATGTATTTGTCCATTACAATGACAAATATTAAGTATTTGTAAATTATACTACAATTTTTTTAAATAGAGATGAACATAATACCTTGTAATGATTGCACATTATTCTAGTCCTTTTTTGGACTTTGTACATAGGATCCCTTCCATGTATCCGATTTATAATAATATATCTGAAAAATCCTATTTGTAATACTGTAGTGTTCTTTGTGTAGTTTTTAACGATTTCTCTTAGGCCTGTAGATCCAAAAGCATTTTCAAGAAAGTTTTTCGATTGTGTATACACGTAAGTTAAAATGTAATTGTTACCTTGGTTTTCGATATTGCTGTTGGCCAGTTTAAGCTGTTGTGCCCGTCGGTTGTCACCAATTATTTATAAGATAGCTGAGGTTCTGGAGCGTTTAAAGAATTGGAAATCATTGGGAGTTTCACGAGAATAGACGAAGTGATACGTGGTTTATTAAATGTTTCAGAGTTACAAGTCTGACAGTTCTAAAGTTACTTTATGTTTTGCTTACCATCTTTCGGTTATTTGTGCCGCCTGCGGGCGATGCACAGTCCTTTTATAATCTGTATTCATCGTCAATTGCTTAATTGGAATGTCCTAATTATTTGGGACATTTCTCAATAGATCGAAGTCTTTTGCTGTTCGGTCGACACGTATCGCTGAGTTAGACCTTCCTCGCTCGATGGAGATCGGTCATCGCTCGCTTTCTAGGAGTTGCTGAATCGTGCATTTCTTATGTGCGTATCCGGGCACAACAAAGCATTTCTTCTATTTTTTCTGAACTGGGCTTGATTGGTGGAAAATACTGTTATTTTTTGCTGACTGAAACATCGGTACTCATTTTTTTTCTGTTCGAAATTAGTGTTGATATTGTAAATGTTAAGTCACTTACATTAACTGACATAATACTTGTTTCTTCTGAGGATACCGATAATGGCATTTCAATCCCGCTTCTATTAGTATTCGACTATTCTGTTCCTATTTCCATTGTGTCTGTCTTTTTAACCGACTTCAAAAAGGAGCAGGTTACTCAATTCGATCAGTATATGTACAGTGGCCCTTAAAAGTATTCGGACACCCTTTAAAACACAATTCCCTCTTTTGATATTGGACCAAATGACTTGAATTTTTTTGATAAACTAAAAGAACTAGTTTGCTGGATGATAAAAAAAAAGTGTTGAAAAAGTCCCAGCCGGTTGAAATTATGAAGGATACAGTGAGGATCACATTTTTCAACTTTTTTATCCGAGCCAGTAATGAAAATGTAAAACATACTTTTGGTAGATTTCAATAAGTTGTATGTGTACATAAAGTTTCGTCGAAATCGGTTAACGCATCTAGAAACTACAACCAATTGAAATTTACGTGACTAGTAACGTTCTTAGGTGAAAAACTGCGATTCTCGTAAATTTCAATTGCTTGTAGTTTCTAGACGCGTTAACCGATTTCGACGAAACTTTGTGTATACATACAACTTATTGAAATCTACCAAAAGTATGTTTTACATTTTCATTATTGGCTCGGATAAAAAAATTGAAAAATGTGATCCTCACTGTATCCTTCATAATTTCAACCGGCTAGGACTTTTTCAACACTTTTTTTTATCATCCAGCAAACTAGTTCTTTTAGTTTATCAAAAAAATTCAAGTCATTTGGTCCAATATCAAAAGAGGGAATTGTGTTTTAAAGGGTGTCCGAATACTTTTAAGAGCCACTGTATACACGGTGGCCCACATAACTCTTAACACCTCAATATCTCGAAAACTATGCTATCAATTTTAAAGTTCTTGGTCTTAAATTGTATGGATCTGAAGGGCCTTTCTAACTACATAAACGTGACGTGAATCACCCTTCCCCTTTAAGGGGGGGGGGGGGGGGTTCCTTTATAATTTTAAATGGAACCCCCTATAAAACGTTACATATTTAGATTCTACAAGAGAAAACAAGTAAATTTTGTCTGAAACATTTTATTGTCAGATATTTCCATGATGAGATATGACAGTTTGAAGTTGCGACTTGTAGGTTAGAACAACTTTGATGTTTCGAGTAAATAAATGTTTACAAGTCCGTAGTGAACATTTTGAACTGTTAACTTAAAAAGATCATATTATTTCTTCGTGAATAAGCAAAGGACTCAAGGGCGTATAATTTAATAATCTTTATCTGTTAAAAAAAACTTTGTACTTTGCAGTACAATGAAGCTACCAAAATGTACAAAAAACCATCCCCTAAAATCGTCAATCAAGACAATCGTCAGCGATTGGTATCACTGTCGTTACTACATATGTGAAGTTGTTACATTTTTGTTTATTTTTGATAAATGAATGCAAGAACATTTCTAGTGTTCGAGTGCATTTATAAAATAACAACTTCACATAGTAACGACAGTGATATTCATCACTGACGTTTACCAGATCTGTTGCGATAATTTTGCCAAAACGTTTGACACATGTACTCAAAACATAACACGGTTTGTCAGCTTTGTTGGCTACCTTTTTTTAATTGAAATGTTTACTCTTTCATATGATCCGATTAGAATTTTTCCTAAACGTTTAGTCATTGAAATAAATTAAAAAATATCAACAGACATCGCCGCGTCTTGGGTTTCTTCCTCACTTCCATTGACATTTAACACGTTGACTGCCACAGTGAAAACGGACGTGGGTAGTCAGACACGCTGAAATCCTAATTATTAACAATACAATCAACTAATTTTCAAATATAACTTTTCAATTCGATAGCTAACATTATTAGCTTAATGTTAACGCTATCCGTGGTTTATTTTATCATTTTTGTTGGTAATTATTTGATTGTAAAAAATTTCGGGTGCCGGTCACCGGTGACCCCCGTGGCAGCCAACGTGTTAAACATATTTAAATAATTACAATGTAATCACAATTCATATCATTTTATTCGGGAGAGGCTGTAGAATAGTTTAGTATAAAAGTGAACTGAATAGAAGCAACTACATATAAGGCTGCGAAACATTTCCAAAGTTGAAAATTCACAATTTTTCTTTAAATCAAGTTTTCTTTAAAACTATAACCACTGCAAAGAAACACTTAATTCTTATTCGGCATAAAAGGATCTATAAGAATTGTTTAATAACAAAATCGGAAGGATTAAAACGTTATTGAGCAATGTAGGTCGTGTTTACTTACTTTTGGAACGTGTATTCGTCGCGTATCGAGAACCTTTATTTTCTTTTACGAAGAAATCCAACACTAATGAATATTTTATCAGCATAGTTATGTAGATTATTTCGTGTAGTTTCAGCAGATATACAATTTGTTTTTTAAAGTTACATGTTTGCTTTCATACAAATGCTTCTTTGCTGCAAACGCCAGGTGTTTACTTACTTTTGTTACCCACTGTACATATTTCTTGTTTTGCGCAAGGAATAAATCTCTTGTATTTCCTAAAGTATTCATTGAATGAATAATTAAAAAAAGTCAAATAAAAAAAAGTTAATTAAAAAAAAATCCGACTGTTTAAAAAACGAACTAAAAAGATGGTAACAAGATGGCGTAGGAACATAGTATAATGCATAATGGTAAGCCTCTTTATCCTTAAATTAAAATAGTCGTTGTTGTTATCCATCCTGGGCCTGCCAGTTAAAAGGTGATAGATAAATTCGTCGAATTTGTGAAATATCATTTAATCAAACTGTGATAAATAATTGCAGTCAAAGGCATATAGTACATGCTTTATACTTTCTGCGACTCTTGCTATATGTATGCCTTCGACTGCAATTATTTATCACAGTTTGATTAGATGATATTTTACAAATTCGACGAATTAATCTATCACCTTTTAATTGGCAGGCCCAAGATGGATAACAACAACGACTATTTGAATTGAAGGACAAAGAGGATTTCCATTATACATTCTACTATGCTCCTACGCCATCTTGTTTCCATCTTTTTATTTCGCTTTTTACGCAGTCGGGTTTTTTTTTTAATTAACTTTTTTTTTATTATAAAATACTACTGATATGAATAGATTATACATAAGAGAGTTGGTAATATGAAAAATATTAAGCTTTTTAAAACGATTATTGTTGTTATTTTTAAACGACACAAAGAGGCTGATCTTATGGATTGCTTTTCATCCCTTTAGGTAAACGAGCTCTGTATATGTATTTGTATATAAAATTATTAACTTACATTCAAGGTTTATTTATTGCAAAATTTAATAAAAAACGTGTTAACTACTTTACAACTTTAGAGGTGGATTTCATCTCTTAAAACAATGTTTTCTACAGAAAACAAAAGATATATATGTGATATTTTTCAATTCCCTACATTTCTGAAAATTTCTTCAAAATCGGAGTCGAACATTAACCTTCCTTTCCTTCTAAAAGTTCATATTGATTATTGATGCTGAAGGCGTCATTGTTAGTTGTGCCAACCATGCTGTTGGTAGATCATATTATGTGTTATACCTAATTGGAACAAAATTAAAAAGATGAGCAAACCAGCGTAGTGACCAGTAGTATAAGTAATTAAATAAAACAAGAACAATCTGTTGAAAAAAGAATATCGTTCTTGGGAACGGAACTGAAATGTTAGCTAGCAATGAAAGTATTAATCAGATACATGTTCAGTTGGCTTAATTCGTTAATCAATCGATCTCCGCCGTAACATATTCAGGTTTGAGAAAATTCGAACACCAGCGCGTGAGGATTAAATAAGGAATATTAAACAGAGAAACTATTATTTATATAAATGAATCAAGAAATTTAATTTTGAATAAAAAAGATCGTTGACTATTGTGGCGACTTGTAGCCACTTGAGCGGTGCCCCAGTAATCTATCGGGTGAAGGATGTCACCGAGCGAAAATGGATACTGTTTATCCTCCGGCGCCGCGTTGGCCTAAACAGTCACTCTGGTCGGACCCTGAATGTGACCGTTATTGTCACCGTCGCTTCTACGACGTAACCGAGAAATCGGGGGAGCTGAAGCGACGTTGCAGGCAGGGTTACCAAAGTGGTGTCGACCGAGCTCCTGCTAAGTATTCTACGACAGTCCCCTTTACCCTCGGTCCCAAACCACGCACTCTCCGTTTTCAGGTATTTTATGTATCCGGACGCTTTTTCCTGCTTTTCCGATCAGATATCCTTAGAAAAAGGCCCCACGTATCCCATCCTCCGGAATTATGTATCCGGGACTGATTCCCGCGTTTTTTCCAGAAAACCCTCACTGCTCTCCCACCTACCCCTACCACTACTTTCCTTACCAAAAACCCCTTATAAAAGGAGGACCCAAAAAGCGTAAGTCAGTCAGTACAGTACAGAACAGTATAATAAGAACTTTTGTCGAGACTCCGCAAGTCCGTGCGCGTAGTTAATAAGATCCAGTGTTTGTTTGTGTAATCTTCGAAGTATTAAATAAAGAACATTTTTATTAAACCAACTCATCTTGTGTGACGTTGACGACAGTGGCAAGGCCTGAAAAAGTCAGTCTGGGACGAACGGTCGATGAGATACGGCCAAAATAAAGTAGCTGTTCTGCTCGAATTACACGCGCAGTTCATTTCTCCTATTGCCCCACAATTATCTTAAGTAATTTCAACATATGAATATGAACTATTACAATATTCGTCTTTTATAGGAAGTAACTCTATACACTTTCAGAAACGAGCAATATCATGTTATATAAAGTAATTTGATATAATATTGCTAATTAGTTTTCATTAAGTAAAAAAATGATTAATAATTGGTCGTTCTGTTGCTGCTAAAAGTCGCACGAGGGCTTAAAGTGTCAACACACGTTTGATCTTATACCATATAAAAATAGTCTCATATTTGATTTAATTTCGTTTCCACAACAACTGCATCCATTATTCATTCGTAATGATAAAATGTTAACATTTTACTTATAAAAGCGATATTACTGTGATCGTTTACTTAAACGAGCTTAATTGAAAACCGTAGGAGGACATCCTTGGGCGTGTACAAGGGCGGCTTCGAAAAGGACAAGAATTAGAATAGACCGGAAGGCTGGATCACCTCCGTGGAATGTCTTCAGGCGCCAAGCGGCTGGTGCAGTCGCTTCGCGGCCGCAGTGGTGGAGGCAGAGGCAGCGGGGGCGGACGCGGAGATGCTGGAGGTGGAGAAGGCAGTGGTGGCGGTGGTGGTGGAGCGAGTACCAGTGCAACCAGATTGTGTCATTACGATAGTGGCCACGAACTCGACGAGATCTCGGTGGTTGGGGCTACTATCAGGGGTATCGAGGGACTTCCCACCCCCACGACCCCCTGTCACTGCGGTGCTCTTAAATATGGTAGCGGACAAACCCTTTACAGCATCGCCGGCCTGATGCCTCCTGCACCTGCAATACCTGCGCACGGTGCACAACCAGGTGAGTAATAAATTTTATAACAGTTATTCGTACTTTAAAC
Source organism: Stelis phaeoptera (assembly GCA_943735885.1). NCBI lineage: Eukaryota > Metazoa > Arthropoda > Insecta > Hymenoptera > Megachilidae > Stelis > Stelis phaeoptera. Next base: position 939,601 of record OX030939.1, on the reverse strand, counting down.
GGCTAGAATTACAGCAGTTACAAATCGTTCTGACGATCAGTCGTAGGAAAGTTTAGTTTTCAGTCTCGCCTCCTGTATATCAGTTTGCGCAGTTTGGGTTCTGGTCCCGTAACGTGCCGCAAAATCGAATTATCCAATCCTGGAATTCACGTACGATTTTTTCTAAGTTGTAACACAAAACTGAAGTAGATACTCATCTTACAAAGCTCGTATAATCTTTCTGATCAGCAGTAAAAAGACTTCCTAATATACAAGTATGTCCAGTTTTCAATAAGAAAGCGAATGAAGCTCGCGAAAATTTAGTTTCATTGAAGTATACTTAAGGAAAAATTCATTTAAAAGTGAACATTAATGATATTGGATTATGGGTTGAAAATAAACTTTATAAAAATTTTATTACTGCGGCTCGGAAGGACGTCTGTACTATTCGAACGATAGATTGGAAGTGAAGAGAAGTCAACGCAGAAAGAAATTCTATAGGAAATTTGGCGTCCACTTAAAGAAAAGAAAAGTAACATCTGCACCGTGTTTTATGGCGCAGGCCCCGCGGCATAAACAGTTAGAGGCCCTTCGGCCCAGTGCCATTCAATCGGTTTTCCACTTTACAATAGAAAGGGCAGTGCCCCTCAACACGAGATTCGTTTTTGCTAAAACATTATTTTTGATAAATAATCTAACAAATGAAAATTATCAGTTTTGTGAAGGGAAGAAGCAATATTTTCTCATAACTTTTTTTTTTAATGTTTCTTGTGTCTTGGCGCATGCCACTACAGAGCCCTTTATTATTTATGTTATCTCTCTCTCTCTCTCAGGAGAAACTTCTCATTGTAGGAGAAACAAGGATCTACCTATCCTTATACAGAAATCTTCAGTTTCACCGCATGAAGTCCCCAAGATCAATTCAGACTTGGCCCGTTACTGCCATATAACCTTAAGCCTTTTTATGACCAAAGTTCTAATACGTACACTAAAATATTCATACACCAAGAGAAAAAGCACTTGTTTTCTGAGTAACTTGCAATATTTTTACTTGTTCAGATACTTGAAAATTATAAGCGGCTAAAATGATTGAAAGATTACCATATTTATAAGCCGGAAGGATAAAATTGTTTAAAGACAGGTCGTATACATAATGTTTATGTTTACGTATTTAATTATTTATTTGACATTTTTTACTTAGAAAAATGAAAGTATTAGAGGTTATAATTGGGAGCCGGGATTGCACAGGTTTAAAACAAAGTAAATGTTTAGATATTGACAATTTCACTAGTATATTGCACAAATAATAATGAGACACTTGAGTTTTAATAACTTCATAAACTATTTAAAGCTGTTTGAACTATATTTATATTATGCATAATAATATTGGGAAAATATCAATTATAGTAAATACTACATTGCTGTTACATTATTGCTGCAGAAAGTTTCCAAACCTTGTTCCCCTCTGTTTTTATAGAAACGCGGCTGGTTCGATGTTTTTTGTGAAAAAATATGCCATTGGCTGCAGGTTGCATGCACGTTGCTCCTGTATCGTAAAACGTGTAAGGGGATAAAGGTAGGGGTTTATTCCAATCCCAGTAGGATGGTTTTCATTATTTGAAAGAAATAATTCATGAACAACGATCCGTATGAACGACATATCCAGAATTTATTTAATTTTCAAAAAATAATTTCATACTTTAATTCGATTTTTACTTTTTTGAAATGTTTTTTCCATCGCATAATTTCTATTGTTCAAAGATTTTCGTGTTTCTTTTATTTAATTAGGTATAAGTAATTAGAATGTTATAAGTTCGGATTTAAATTTTAATTATGTTTTCCTTGAAGTTGAAAAATAGATCGAAAATTTGGTTCTTTAGTCGATAGTAATTCAGTTGCCAAGTAAAATTAATTTCAAATTTGGATGCAAATTACAAAGAATATATCATAAAAATTGTCATACGCAGAATTAAAGTTTCACATTTTCTTTTTTTCTGTTATTTAGTATCTCGGTAAAAATATGTATATAATATGTTTACTACACTCCTCAAAAAAATTAAAGGATCCACAGGTAAAGAATTATCGCACCCAGTTCGCTTTGATTTTAATCGAATCAGCAATTCTTGCACTTTAAAACGATGCAAAGTTTATTGTGTTACAGTTATTTGTTGCTGAGATATAGCGCGTCGATGAAAAAATGGTATTTTTGCAATTCTAAAGCATAATTCGCAAAGGACTTGGTATGTCGAAATGTTGATCAAATTGTAAAAGCGATATATGCATCTTCTAGAGAAAGGACTGATCCTTCTCTTGCTCCATATCTGAATGTGCTACGATGATTCCCTCGCTCTCTAGAAACAGTCAAAGTCAAAATGGCCATTTCTGCTTCGATATTAAATAAGTCGGTAACAAAAAATCGTACAGAAATCAAGAAACACTGCTTTTACACACAAGGATCGTCGCTTTCGACTGGCGTAAATGCAGTTTACCAAACAAATTTTTTTCGCCTCATGTAACATTACGAAGTTCAACAAATTTTTTTTTAATTTTCACATTGGTCTTTGTATCGTTATAACTTTGCTGAATAAAAACGCAGCGAAAATTATCGAGAAGTACATAACAGCGTAGATTCCATGCTTTCGATCGGTTTTTTACCGGTATCGATCCGATCATTTTTACCGAAGTTATGGTCGTTTGAATTTCGACTACATTTTCGGGTTCTCAGAGGTGATCCTTTAATTCTTTTGAGGAGTGTATATATTGAAACGTTTTGTGAAATAAGTTTATTAATTGTGTATATGTTATTTCGGCAGAATTACTAATAACAGGTTTGATCTTTGTTAAAGTTAGTCATATACCGGGTGATTCACGAGAAACAGAACACCTAATTATCTCTGTTCAGCTTAAAGATAGAAGAAAATGTTACAGAAAAAAGTTGTTCGGTTTAAGGAGGCAAATACGGAGATATAAAAAAATTTTCCGATTGCTGCCATTTTCAAGGTCTTTTGAAGGTTATCGATGATTTTTAGATTACAACGTATATCTTGTCGCTACAATACGATGTAGCCGGAATAAACACGTGGATTCTGTACAAACGACTGGTGAAAATATTTCACGTAAAGATTTTTGATTCCAATTAAAAGAAGAACTTGCAGTGGAACACTAAAAACGTATAGAACGTTCATCGGTCTCAAGTAAAACTACATCCTTTCCAAGTAGATAAAAAAAAAGTGCCAAGTAAAGTATTGCTCAGGTAATAGAGCAGCGGGAACCTGCTTGCAGTGTGAAAAGTGCTTAGTAGAGCAACCATTGATTTGTAAAAACTGTGGTACTGAATAAGTAAAGAATTTTATTACAATGCTGTTTTTATAATTACTGTTTTTTTGTTTTGTTACTGTTAGAGATTTGGCGAGGGCTGAGAGGGCAGAAAACGAGACACGGTTCTTTTCTTGGACGATCACAACTAGTTTATTAACACGGCTCGATTTTTATGAACACTTACTTCTAATACGCGAAACCGTGAAACTATTATAATTTGACACGCAAAAAACTTACACTAATTATAACTAATAAACAGTCTAGAAAGTAAATATTGTTCGCTTAGCACCGAGGCGCACCTTCGCCCACTGCGTGGACGACAAAGGAAAACTTTTCGCGTGGTCTGAGACGTGAATAATCGCAAAACGAAACGAGCGAGAAAAACACGTGCACGAGCGTGAACAGAGAGTTCGGTAATGGCGGCGAACCGGTACATCATGGCCGTCAAGCTAGTAGCCATTTCTTCTTGCTGATGGCGCGATCGTAGCCATGCGAGCCCAGGGAGGTGCTGCCGCTATCGGTAACGACGCACCGGCGAACTATTTTCGCCACGAACACCACGGCACGGCGTAATCATGGGGAATTTCGCCAACATTTCCCCCCTGCTATCAGCGACTGGTCAGTGATGAGGTCTGCGTGTCCGCGTCGCCCGGAGTGGGCTGATGGAGCAGAGCAAGCTTGACGATAGGCCGCGTGAGCGTCGTGGTGACTGTCTTGAGTTCGACGACCCTGGTCAATCCATCCTTCTCTGGTAGGAGCCTGAGAACCCTGGCCATTGGCCATTTGCCTGGGGGCAGACGTTCATCAGTAATAAGAACAAGGGAGCCTACCTTGATCTTGTTGGTTGGATGGTGCCATTTGGAGATGGACTGGAGTCGTTGTAGATACTGCGTGGACCAGAATCTCCAAAATTGTTATAGGCGCTGCTGGACGAACTGCCACCTCGACAATCTGCTGGCTGCAACATCGAGTAGTGCGGGTTGTGGTACTGTGTTCAGCTGCGTTCCGACGAAAAAGTGGCCTGGTGACAGGGCTGAAACGTCGTCTAGATCGTCGCTGAGTGGTTCCAATGTTCTTGAATTCAGGATGGCTTCAATCTGCGCGAGCAATGTCACTGATTCTCCGTACGTCAACTAAGCATCTCCAACCGTCCTCTTGAGGTGGAACTTGAGTGACTTGACCACGGCCTCCCATTTTCCGCCCATGTGTGGAGCGGCAGGCAGGTTGAAATGCCACTGCGTACCATCTTGGGCAGGTAGGGCTACGATGTCCTGGTTCTCGCGCGTGCTTTCTGTGAATTGCTTCCTGAGTTGCGTGTCTGCTCCTTGGAAGTTGGTGCCGGAATCTGAATAGAGGTACGCTGCGATGTCCCTCCGGGAGGTAAACCTGCGAAAGGCTGCGACGAAGACTTCCGTCGAATAATCTGAAACAACTTCCAAATGAAAAGCTGAGGTTGCGAAGCAGACGAATACACAGATCCACTTATTGTGCGTTTTGGCTCCTCTGCCTTGCCAGGTCTCAAGAGTGAGCGGTCTTGCGTAGTCCACGCCAATGTGCGTGAACGGGCGTGATGGAGTGACCCGACAGAGAGGTAGATGGCCCATCAGTTGATGAGCACGGATCCCTTTCTGCCGAGCACACTTTACGCACCGTAGGACGTGGGTCTTCACTGGAGCTCGTCCACCGATGATTCAGTAACGTTGTCTGAGAAAGGCAAGGGTGTCTTGCGTACCTCCGTGCATCGTCTGTCGATGTGCGTGGTCGTTGAGAAGTGCTGAGAGCCGTGAGTCACGAGGCAAAGTGACAGGGTGATTGCCTTCGTGTGACAGCTCTGAGTATTGAAAGCGTCCTCCTGCCCTGGCTATCCCTTGATGGTCGAGGTAAACGGTCAGCCGAGCGAAAGGATGTGTTGATGGAAGTGTAGTCCCCTTGGCGAGTGCAGAAAGCTCATCCTTGAAGTAGAGGGACTGCGTGGTCTGAATCCAATAGATCCTGGCTCTCTCCATATCAGCGGCGGAGATCAGTGGAGTGGGCGAAGCGTCGTGTCGTTTCAACAGTTCGTCCACGAATTTGAAGCAGAGCGACGTAATTCTGATCAACCTGTTGGCAGAAGAATATTGGTAGATTAAATTCCATGAATATTCCTTGACTGCGTTCAACGTGTGGAGTGGGACGACAGAGCAAGCTTCTGGAGCCCCTAGCTCGTCTGCGTCACTACTGGTCTGCTTGGGCCATGCGTCCTGCGTTTTCTTGAGCCACGGTGGTCCCGTCCACCACAGAGTGTGTTGCTGTAGCTGCTCCGTTGTAATGCCTCTTGTTGCGCAGTCAGCAGGATTTGACGCTCCTGGTGTATGCCTCCAATGATAGTTCTGCATAATCTCCTAGATTTGGATTACCCTGTTGCGAACGTAATCGTTCCATTTGGAGGGGTGCGTCTTGATCCATGCCAGAGTAACTTCTGAGTCCGTCCACAAAAATGTCTGACAACGGTCATGTTCAAAGTAGCGTGAACATGCCTTACCAGTTTGCAAAGTAGCACCGCTGCTGTCAATTCTAGCTTCGGGATGGTTAGACGTTTGAGTGGAGCCACTTGCGTTTTCGAGCAGACGAGAAAAATTTGGGTACCCGTGGACGGCGAGCGGACAACGAGGTAGACGACTGCTGCCATCGCGAAAACTGACGCATCAGAGAATCCGTGAAGTTCAATGGTAGACGTGGTCGTAGTGTTGAACCATCGTGGGATGGAAAGCCTGGCCAGGCTGGTTGAATTTTCCCTGATGCGAAGCCAACGACGAGTGATGTGAGGCGGCAGAATGTCGTCCCAACCGAGTTCCTGTAACCAAAGCTCTTGAATTAGAATTTTGGCTCTGATAACTACAGGTGCAACAAAACCGAGAGGATCGAAGACTTGTGCTACTTCTGAGAGGATGAGGCGTTTGGAGAACTGCGTGCGTTTAGTGGATAGTATGGTTGCGAAATTGAAAGCGTCTTGATACGGGGTCCATTTGATTCCTAGAATCTTGGTTTTGCAGTCGTCGAATGAGATTGCTGCGTTATTCTGATCGGTTGCGAAGACTTCAAGCAACGGTTTGCTGGTGAAGTGCCATTTTGCCAGCGGAAATCCACCCGCTTGGCAAAGCTGCGTTAACTGCTGCGCAACTTCGAGGATGTTTCGCAACTGCCGTATTTGCACCACCAAAAATATTATCGACATACCTGTCATTCTTGATGGGTTCCACGGCGAGAGGATAATTCGACCCTTCATCCTCTGCGAGTTGCAGGAGTGTCCGCACAGCCAGGTACTGCGCAGCTTTCATCCCGTACGTGACTGTGGTCAGCTGATACTGCGTTCCTTTCTGAGTGTCATCAAGCCAGAGTATTCGCTGCAAGTTCCAGTCATCAGGATGCACCTTGATTTGGCAATACATCTTGGTGATGTCCGTTGTAAACAAGTGTTTGTATCTGCGTATTCAAATGAGGAGATCTGCGATGTTCAACATAAGATTAGGGCCTGTGCGCAGAAGTTCATTCAGTGAATAACCTGAGGAAGTTGGACTGGAGCCATTGAACACCACCCGAAGAGCGGTGGTCGTGCTGCTCATCTTGAGGACGCCGTGATGCGGGAGATAATACTGGAACGAACTAAATATTGAGTTGTTATCCAGTCTTACCATATGGCCAAGTTGCTCATACTCTTGCATGAACTTGGTGTACAGCTGATTGTACTGGTCGTCCTATCTGAGGCGTCTGAGAATCCGCTGACGGCAGTTGTGTGCAGTCTGATACGAATTGCCTAACGCTCGTGGATGTAGTTTGAGCGGCAACCGCACGATGTATCTTTCTGTCGAGTCCCTTGAGTGCGTGGTCTTGAAGTATTCTTCACATTCCTGTTCTTCTGGCGTGAACAACGGTGTCGTGCCATGGGGTGGCTCTTCCTACGTCCAGAATCGGCTGCGTAACTCGTCCAGCTGGCGATTGGTATTATTAACCGTCATGTGATGAACGGTTCGGCGTGGGGTTGGAGGGCCCTCGATGGGGCCGATTACAAGCCATCCAAAGATAGACAGTTGCGCGATCAGCGATGTTGACGGGTGTTGATGGATGTTGACTGATGAGGTTTGGCTTAATGACCTGTCGGTAGGCGTCAGATGAGAAACTGTGGATCTGCTAAATTCAGTCTCTCCAGATGCGGTGGCGACGTTGTGAGAGTTGGTGGTGTCGATGGTGCTTGCCAGTTGTCACCTTCTGGAGTACGTGCGCTTGAATGGTGACTGCGAGAGGCCTGTAGTTGGAATAGAGGGTAATATTGACCACTCCGTTCGTCTGCGAAGTCTTTGCACCACCAACTCCGTGGACATCCAACGTGAAGCGTGTCCATTTTAATTTAAGCTGCGTTACTAAAGACTCTGAAACAAGTGAGACTTCAGAGCCTGAATCGACAAGAATTTTTACTTGCTGCGCTGCGAGGCCAGTGTGCACTCGTGCGAGTGCCGTTGCTAGAAGCGTGGTCAGTGTTTGCGTGGTCTTGGAGCGTGGTCCGTGCGTCGCTTGAGTTGCTCCAGCGTGCCCGCTCGAGCGAGCAGGAAGGAGGTCAATTGCTCAAGAGTTGGAAACTCCTGCGCCGCGAGGGAGGATTCCCAGTGCTCGCGGGTGTCAGCATCGAGCAGGCGGACGAGGTAGGTCACCAGGTAACAGTTGTGGGGATCCTCCAACCCGAACGTCTTCAGCGCCTGTGTCGTCTCGCCAATGGTGTTCGCCATTTTGATGAGAGACGAAGCCCTGCGTTGTTTCATGGGCTTCAGGTCGTAAATCCTGTCCATATGCGACTGGACGATCCGGCGCTTGTTTTCGAAGCGCTCGTCAAGCAGCTTCCACGCCTGAACGAACGCCTTGTCGGTCGCAGGGAGGTGACAAATTAGCTGCGCCGCACTGCCTGATACAGCTGCCTTAAGGTAGTGTAACCTGTCGAGGTCTGAGAGTTCTGCGCGGTCGCCAATCACTGAGGTGAATACGGATTTAAATTCCGGCCACTTAATATATTCGCCCTCAAATCTCGGTAGTGGAAGCTCTGGCAACCGTGGTCGACAGTGGTCTGGTTGAGAGGCCTGCGAGATCTGCGCTGCCAGCGGGTGGGGTTCCGTCTGGGCCCACCGATGCTCGAGTCGAGCGACAAGCTTCCGCGCGGTCAAAACCAACTTCTCTTCCTTGGCGGACACCTTGTTCTTGTAATAGCCGTGGTCAAGCCACGTCACTGGCCAGAGGCGGCTGAGCGCCTTATGTTCCTGCTGGAACGTTAGGTGCAGCTCCAGCAGCGTGTCCCGAACGATCGCGAGCTTCTCGCGGAGGAGCTGGAGCGGGTCCGTCTTGATGGCCGCCTCCAGTTTTTCGACGATGGAGACTATCCTGTCGAATCTGTCCTTCTGAACGGTCGCGCGAACTTGTAGTTCTGACGACAGGCGCGCGGGCGAGCATGGGCGAGCATCGTGAGAGGACGGCGTGTCATCTCCTGGAACCGTTAGATGCGGAGGCGCGACGCTGTCAAGTCCTTCCGTCTTGTCCGCCGGCAGGGAGTCGGCCTGCGAAGCGGGCGACGGATCTCGCGATTTCGGCATCGTAAATGTCACAAAAAACGTGCAAATCACTCACACGACGAGAGTCACTGTCTAACTGACGAACGAAATTCACGTACGCACGAACGAGTCACTGTTTAAATTAAAACGAGGTTCACGCACCTTAAACTATACAAAGAGCGAGTCACTTTCTCACTAGTCTACGCTTAAAGGCTAAATCAGAATCACGAAGCTCACTAGTCTATACTTAAACGAGAAGGGAGTCACTGAGCTCACTGAAATTGCACGGCACGTTGACGGCGTCACACAATATGGCGTCTTTCTAATCGTCGCGGCAAGGACGTGTCTCAATCCGGCTCGAAGGACCAAAATGTTAGAGATTTAGCGAGGGTTGAGAGGGCAGAAAACGAGACACAGTCCCTTTCTTGGACGATCACAACTAGTTTATTAACGCGGCTCGATTTTTATGTACACTTACTTCTAATACGCAAAACCGTGAAACTATTATAATTTGACACACAAAAAACTTACACTAATTATAACTAATAAACAGTCTAGAAAGTAAATATTGTTCGTCTGGCACTGAGCGCACCTGCACTCACTGCGTGAACGACAAAGGAAAACTCTTCGCGTGGTTTGAGACGTGAATAATCGCAAAACGAAACGAGCGAGAAAAACACGTGCACGAACTTGAACAGAGAGTTCGGTAATGGCGGCGAACCGGTACATCATGGCCGTCGAACGAGTACCGATTTCTTCTTGCTGATGGCGCGACCGTAGCCATGCGAGCCCGGGAGGTGCTGCCGCTATCGGTAACGACGAAACAGCGAACTATTTTCGCCACGAACACCGTGGCAAGGCGCGGCGTGGTCATGGGGCGTTTCGCCAATAGTTACACAAATTGAATTTTTACACGTGAGACTGAAAGTTTGTTAAGTTAATAATATTACAATGTCTGATTATCTTTCTAATAAAAATTAAAAAATGAAGAAGATAATACTTTTTAATTATTGTTCCTGTTGAGGTAAAATATGTATGATTACATTTATGTATGTTTATATTTTGTAGATTGATGAATTAACCTAGAATTTATAACCTGACTAATTAATCTCTAATAAATACGCATCAATGTATGAATAAATATATTACTCAAATTATCTATATTTAACTGATAATTTGATATCCCGACAGTTTTGGCAATTATTTGCATTCAAGCGCAAAGGTGTCAAAAGACACCTTTCGGTCGAAATAGGTATACACAAAATCGTCGTAGAATAATTTTTGACAAAAAAGAAATACAACCGTCATCAAAATGCACTAAAAAGTATGAAATAATTATTTAATTTGTATGAATTCTCTCCAGCTCTTTATAACATTGATGAAAGTGTTACATAACATATGAAATACAACGAAATCTTTTCGGAGGCGCACAGTGTTTCGTACAATGGACAAAAGTCAAATATCGATAGCATTTAAATCATGATGTTTTATATATCAAACTCTTCAGATAAAAACATAGATTTCAAAAATATGTATGCTTTTAGTAAATGGACAGCTCTTTTTCTGACATTGAAGGTAAAAGTTGGCCGTAGTATTTGCTGGATTTTCTTTAAACAAACGCAATTCGTGTAATATTTGTATATTTCATTTCATCTCTATAGGTTTTGATAAACATTATAATACCTTGAAAATAGGCGAAGCAATTTTTAAAAAATAGCAGTTAATTTTGTTAATTTTTAATTTGAAGATTTATCAACTTTAAGGGTGCGCAGGAGCTGCTAGTGTCTTTTTCGTAGACTTCAGCGACAGTTGCGGAGAAGGTAGAAAGCTCTAGAACAAGGATAGATAGATCCTTGTCCCTACAACAGCGGTGCGACAGAGAGGGTGATGCAACAATGTAGGAGAGACAAAGACAGTGCGATTTCAAGTTATTGCAACTTTCTGATGCGAGGAAGCAATATTTTCGCATACTTTTTTTTTTAGAACATTCCTTAGCTCATTCCGCGGCGCGCGACAGAGCCCTTTTTTGGAAAAAGTGCACAGAAAAAAATTTATTTTATAAAAACGTAATTCTATTTTTTATAAACAATTGAGAATGAAATTGGGAAAAAGGGCTCTGTCGCGCGCCGCGGAATGAGCCAAGGAATGTTTTTAAAAAAAAAAGTATGCGAAAATATTGCTTCCTCGCATCAGAAAGTTGCAATAACTTGAAATCGCACTGTCTTTGTCTCTCCTACATTGTTGCATCACCCTCTCTGTTGCGCCGTCGTTGGAAGGACAAGGATCTATCTATCCTTGTTCTAGAGCTTCCTACCTTCTCCGCAACTGTCGCTGAAGTCTACGAAAAGGACACTAGCAGCTCCTGCGCACCCTTAAGGAGGCTTTTCAAAAATAGCCCAGAAAGTACCACCTGGATGTTTTGTACATCAATTCTGGGAACATTATACTTTATGTAGCTATCAACTTTAGCTGCCCCGGTTTGCCCGAAACGAAATAAATAATGAAAGTTGTTAATATGACGCTCACCGCTCAGGGCCTGAGCGCATCTATGGGACCTTTGTATATGAATTTTACTCGTGCATTTCGTCGAGCATTAAGGCACTTAAGTTAATGTAAACATTCGCTATTTGTCTGAAGAAACTATAGAAGCAAGGCACAAAGAGATAGGATATATGCGAGAACATCACACTAGAAAAAATTCGCGAGAAAGCAGCAATAAAGATTTATTAAATTTACTTATAGCAACTCCGATCCAGTAATATCTAAGTATAGGACGAAACACAATAAAACTGAGCAAACAGAAAGGACAGACATAAGACCATACATTATAACAATGACTGATTCTTTTGGTGAGAGCACTGCGCACAGCACCGATACTGATTCCGAATCCGATTCGGAACTCATTTGAAGAAACCAACTGTAGGTATATCTCCAAATATTAGAACACTTTATTTATCTGTGTGGCATCTTTGAATTTATATATATTCTGACTAATATAATCCAAACATTTTATAAATGACATCCATCTATATACAAGGTATTTATTTATAGCAATTCGCAGCTTGTGATTTTTGTACCATTTGTTTCAAGACGAAAAAATGCAATTAACTCAAATTATTGTTACAAATTACTTCTTACAAATAGTTATTCTGATAATAAATAGTACAGATACAGTCAACTAATTATTGACTTGAATCTGAAGGTTAATATTAGAAAATCTCAACTCATGTAACTGTTTTTTTAGACACGATAAGAAATTGAGATAGAATAGCAGTGTAAAATTAAATAGAAACAAAAATTATCAGAAAATTCCAAACGGAAGCGAAGTTATGAATTTTGTCCCGAACGTCCATATATACGAAACACTGTGAGGCGGCGGAAAATTAAACATTTTGTAAACCAAAGATGTTGCTAATTATGTTTTGATTGGGGTATTTTGGACTTGGTAATAAATGAGCGATTAGAAAAAATTCATTCATACTTCATTGATGTTTAATTCAAGTATTAAACTAATTTGGTAATTTTCAATGTAGGAAATTCTTCACATTACAAATGGTAATGTTGCACACAATAGTTTTTCATCTCATTTGAACATTCTCTTCCGTTAACACAATATAAATTGACAACTTTTAAATCAAAATGTGCTTCTTTATAATAAAATCTTGGAAAGCAGAAAAGACATCTGACTTATATGTACTCAAATATATCGCACGATAATAAGTCAAGTAGACTCTTTTATGTGACTTTTGTCTGGCTTGTTAAGTCGCGCGGCGGTCCACTCTCACTGAACCGCGGACTTCCTTGTAAGAACCCCGAGGATTCTCACGATAGAATAAGATGTGCGTACTTACCTTGTCGAGGGTGATTAAGACGACTTCGGGGTAGCGTACTCGTGGCGGGAAGGTAGGCAGGGCGGCTGGAGTGAATTCCACGCACTTGGTCACTAACCAGTTTATTCAGAGTTTGTACAATTCCGCTCCTTACACTGTTACTCGCGGGGTTATCGTCGCGTTCGTCGTTTTACAATGGTGCACTTGACGCGGGTGAAATCTCGCTCTGTCGAAGTTCTGTCGTCTTCGTATCAGAGGCGACGAGATTTTCTCTGTCGAGGTTCTGGTGCCCTCGTAGCAGAGTCGCGGGTGTCGTGTACAGAAGTATCTCGCGAGTGGACGCAACGAGTAACCTTGGTGGAGCGCGTTAACTTTTAACGGTGGAGCCGCAAGGAGCTTAATAATGTAATAATGAGCGTGGAGCGTAACACGTCGAGCTTAACACGTCAAACTTGGAGCGTAACACATCGAGCGTAGAGCAGAGCGTCGCGGGTGATCGGTCGCATTGTTTTATATCGCGCAAGTAGGGCGTAGCGATGATTTGTTCATTCCGGTGAGCTACATTTACTTGGATCGTCGGCATTTTTGCAATGCGCGACCCAAATAAATTGCTCACTCGGAATTGGGAAATTGATGAATTTGGATGACGCGGAAGAATTTAAAGAATGCGTCACAGGACGTGACAGGCTTTTTCAAATGATAATCGTGTTTGTTTACCGTTTATACAAACTTCGTATAAATTCTCATTAAGTATAATTTTATCAATTAACACTACGTCATCGATCATTTGTTTATTTTTTGATTCTAAAAAATTTTGATCTTCTCATGTGACTCAAACGTTTATGCCGTTATTCATAATTATTACTCATAACATTATTCATTTGTAAACTGTTATTGCTTACCTTTTTTGTATTAATTTTAAAATCAACAGCAATTAAATTATTCATTGGTTTACCAGTCATGGCGGCTTTACAGTATTTAGCGATCATCATACTATTTGCGCGAAAGAGGACTCTATTTCCAGAACTCCTAGAATTCCAATATTGCTGGTCACATCGATGTTTCCCATTTTAGTAACGTACATATGTATACAGTATGTCCGTCTTAAGTGTCTACACGTGATTATTTCTATAAGTATTAGAGATACAAAAAAATGTTTCAGATGAAAGTTGTATGATATTATGGGGGACATACCGTGATGGTAATTGTTTGACCTTGAGATAGCGTTGGTGCGTCCTGTGAAGGTCACATTTAATTTTTTAAATGGAACCCTATATTTTTTATTCCATATTCTTATAGCTAATGTTGAGACGTTTTCAAAACACTACTTATGCATGCATTTTACATAAGTCATTGTTGAGTTATTAACTTTCAAAGTTTTCATGCCGCCGGCATAAGCGTTACCCAATGTACACCGCGAGGAGGGTGCTCGGTCGGACTTTGTACATCATGGTGGCTCTAAAAGCCGATTGTGAATCTAGTATCTAGTATCTACTGAAACCTAAGGTGGTTATCCTTCAATATGTTCTCCATCATTAAGAATACATTTCTGTAACCTCTTTTGGAATTGCTTTTCCACTTTTCTTAGCATTTCAAGTGTTACTTCTGCACATGCATTTCGTATCCGTTGACGTAATTCTATTACACTTTCAACTAAGGTGCGATAAACTGTTTGCTTCAAGTATCCCCATAGGAAAAAATAACACGGCGAACAATCTGGGGATCTTGGTGGACATGGTACTGGCCCGCCACGTCCAATCCACTTATTTTGAAAATTTTCGTTTAACCAGTTTTTCACTTCTGCCATGTAATGTGGAGGTGCTCCTTCTTGTTGAAACCACATATTTCTTCTATCTTCCAATTCGATATTTTCCAAAATTTCAGTTAAGTAGGTTTGTAAAAATTGTAAATATTTTTGTCCATTGACACATCCATAAAAAAAATACGGACCTATTAATTTTCTATTAAATATTCCGCACCACACCATCACCGAGTTTCGGTACTGATTATTTTTTTCTGATCTCCAGTGAGGGCGACATGAAAACTTTGAAAGTTAATAACTCAACAATGACTTATGTAAAATGCATGCATAAGTAGTGTTTTGAAAACGTCTCAATGTTAGCTACAAGAATATGGAATGAAAAATATAGGGTTCCATTTAAAAAATTAAATGTGACCTTCACAGGACGCACCAACGCTATCTCGAGGTCAAACAATTACCATCACGGTATGTCCCCCATGATACCATACAACTTTCATCTGAAATATTTCTTTGTATCTCTAATACTTATGGAAATAATCACGTGTAGACACTTAAGACGGACATACTGTATGTGCCATTTTTAGCAATAGAAATTTTAATGGCAGTTACAATTCACCAAATTTAAAAAGAAATCGTACTTATTAACAATGTGGTCTGAGATTTCTGAATCTAATAAAAATGTCAGGTTATTGGTAGCCTGCGGTTGACAGTTCTCGGCCATGAAAGCAAATCCAGATGCATTCTCTTGGGTCCCTGATGGTTCATTCATTTGCACGATCTGTATGGTCCTCTTCTTCTCCGCATTATGGTGGAGGCTTCTTTTATAATAAAAGCAATCCTTCATCTTCTATCCTTTTCCTCCACAATGGTGACAGTTCAATTGTAACCCTTTCTTTTTGAATTTGAAGGATTGATTTTTTGTTTTTGTTTTTAATATAACTGGCTAACCCCCATAGATTTTGGTTTTGAGTGTTATTAATTTAAAAATTTTGCGTATATTGATGTATCTGAAGCACTATGGAACTTGTACATGCACTTTCTATCCTTAATTTCATCTCGTGGTCTAATAACAGACTCTTTACAAAAGCAATTGTTATGGTATGACGCCATCATATAATATAGGAAGAGTTAAAAGCAAGTGAGATACCTTATACGTCTCCAATGTTGCGTCTGCTGCCGATAATTCAGTGATAAGATCATCAAAAACTGCGAAATGTCTTACTAGCGATGTATCGTCTTGGATTATGTTCAAACTGTTCAGAATTTCGTTGGCTGTACCTCTTGTCTTTGCGAACCCAAGAAAGAAATCGGCTTAATGTTCCACGATGACGTTTCTCGCGACCCTCTCAGCTTTGACCCATTCAGTGGTTAGGATGTCTGGAGCTTCTTCATCGATCATTTTCATAACATCAAGTTCACTCATTACAGTATGTACTCTGAGCTTCCAGGTGTTGTATCGCTCACCGCCAAATGGTGTAATGTTCTTTTTTCATCTTCAGATTTTTTATATATTTTTTTTTTACAACCTAATACTGAAACACTTTAAATCTTGTTTAACGTAATTAAATGAAATTTCACTAAATATAGAATTTTGCGCCACCTCCGAAAAGATTGCATTATATTTAATATGTTATGTAATATTTTAATCCATTTTATATAGAGCGGGAGAGAATTCATACAAATTAAATTAAAATTACTTCATACTTTTTTTGTGCATTTTGAAGTCGGTTGTATTTTTTTTCTTTTTTTTTTTCAAAAATTATTTTGTACGCATTCTTTAGCCTAGTGCTTTTAGGATAATGTTTATTTTTTTATTCCAGTTATATATCCCGATTGGAGTAAACCGTAGATACTCTTTTTCAATCTGCAAACATTGTTATTACCTTTCGTGAATCCGGGGGGATGCTCCATAAAGACTTCCTCCCAAATTTCGCTATACATATACATAAATGTAGATACACCGATTTAACATCGTATTGACCGATCCGTAATTTATATATACTGGCTATCGCTAACATGACTCTAACAGTTTACAGTTTTATAACTGACGCAAATGATTCTTCGTAGTGTACATCCATTCTTTACTGACAACCAACAGCAACCAATCGCGCTGTATACCTTACTGCGTCGTCTGATGCGTTGTCTTTGACGCTGAATACCCATTTACATTTTATAATTTTCATGTTAGGTTTCCTTGGTACTAAACTACATACGTTTCGCTGCTCCATGGATGTTATCTATGTACTTTTTCATAGCCTCAGCCCAATCTACTTCTTCTCCAGGTTTCATTGCCTCTTCATAATTATTAGGAATTATTATATTTGTTAGAAATTAATGTAATTAGGTAGAATTTGGGGACGTTCTCTCGATCAAGGTTCTGGGGTAAGTGCCAAGAGGTTCAACATGGTCCTCTTACCAGAAGATACGTCACCTTCCCTACTCCGTGGCCAGATCCTTCGAGAAAACCCTTATCGCCCTGCACGCGCCACGCAGCACCATGACGTCGGGTCATCGGCCACGAGGCACGGTTCGTTCGGCGATCCTCAAAAGAAGGGTATCGGACTTTAATCATAACATCCGCGACTCTTAGAATTCGTCGCGGTCCTAGCTATCGGATACCACCGATCCTTCGCCCGACGACAGACATAGGTTCTCGAAAGTACGTCGAAGCCCCATGGTGCAACGACCCTGACACGTGTATCACCCTTGTACACGGGTCGACGCTAACATATTGTTGTTACGTAACTTGCTTGTTCTCTGGTCGTTTTAACTCGTTCTGATCTCCTTGCTCCTCTTGCTCTTAGTTCTTCCTCTCTCCGTATTAGCTTCATTTTATGTTCGATGTCTCTTTGCTCTCTTGTTTTTCTAGACGTTTTTTTTTCTTTATCTGTGGTTTCTTGCTCCTGCATTTACTGTTCGATTTCATCGCTTTGAATATTGTCCTCTTCTGTCTGTTGTTCTTTCATTCGGTGTTCCTCTTCGTCTGTCGACGGTGGAGGCTCTTTTCCCTCTTCGTGATCTTCGTATATTTCTTGTTCTTCATAAGTTATTTTTTCCCAGCCGTCCTCGTAATGGTCCCTTTCTAGTAGCTTGGCACCTCTTACCTGTTCGTCGAACTTTTTCTTGCGATTTGGATTTTTTGATTCCCTGGGTTGTATATTCTGTAGGCTTCACAACTTTTTGCGTATCCCACGAAGATTCCCTTCCTCGCTCTCGCATCTAGCTTAACTCTTACTTTGTCAGGAATATAGTAATATGCGATACTGCCAAATACCTTTAAATATGAGACGATGGGTTTCCTACCCGTCCATTCCTCCAATGGTGTAGTATCCTTAATTGCTCTCACTGGTGTTACAGTCTGTTAAGTAGGAGCGTGTGCGGCATAATTAGCAGTCGATGGAAGGTACCGTCCTAATTCTTTAGTGAATGGATAGAGGGAACTTTCGTTCTTTATGCATTGTCAAAAAAGAAACAGTTTACACTGTAGTTTTATCAGAGAAACGTTGAGCAATGTAATTTTTACGAACGAAGCTTCTGTTTGGGGATATGTTATCACTCCACGAGCCTAGTCAACTTCCACCAACAGGTTGGTACAGCGGAACGTTAAACACCCAATAAAGGTGCACCTTTGGGGCTGCTTCTCAAAATTCAGTTTCGGAGCTTCGCACCTGTTTGTGTACTATCTGAATGCTCCGAAAATACTCGACATATATAAACAAATCTTTATTGGCGACTGCCGAATGTTGGTTTATGACAACAACGATCGTAAACACCACAACAAGCTCTGTAATGAGTGGAAGCAGCAGTCTGGCATCGTTACTCTTGATTGGCAGTCGCAGTCGCCCGACGCAAATCCAATCAAGAATGTGTGGGCATATATCAAGCACAACCTTCGTGGAAGAAAAGTATTCACTTTGAAGCAGTTAACTCAAGACATTCGTCGCATTTGGAGGTCCTTGCTGCATGAATACGCCGTCAACTTGGTTGAAAGCATGCCTCAAAGATGTTAGGCAATTATCGACGCCAGTTGTGACTGGACGCATTATTAATATAATTACATCTTTGATTGGATCGAGTACAAGGTATCCATATACATATTTAAAACTTGTATTGAATAATTTTTTCTACAAATTAACCCGAACACGATTTTACTTAACAGACTGTACATTTCTCGTATGTGTCCCTGTAATGACCGCTTTTGCCCAAAATGCGCCTTGTAGCTTTACATCAATCAACGTCGCTCGCGCTCCATCCAGAAGTGTCCTATATATGCGTTCCGTGATCCCGTTGCTTTGCGGATTATATGGCACCGTCCTTTGGTGCCTTATACCTCTTCCTTTGATCAATTCCTCGAAGCTTGAATTATTTAATTCGCGACCATTATCAGATCTGACTGCCTTTATATGCTTACCGGTTTCATTCTGGGCTCTTTTTATAAATTCCAGAAAACGATTAAATGCTTCATCCTTCGTTTTTATTATGTATAAAAATAATTCGCGCCGGTCCATTCAGTTTTCTATGTGGCGCTTGTGTTAATTTTCCGAGAACACATAGTTCGCACAACCCTAATTTTTCTGCGCTGCAATTTAAATCCCTAACGAGTTTTCTATCTCTCATTATATTAAGGTAATTTTCACATAAGTGGCTCAATCTCCAATGCCATAACATCTTCCGGTATTTTATTCCTTCTTTTTCACCCTCCTTTTTTTGCGTTATCCTTGTTGTCATCATTCTCCAGGATCAGCAATGAACAATTTTTACCGGCTAGTGTTGGCTCTAGTATGAATATACCGTTTATCTCTTTCGCTTCCGCAACAATCTCGATTCTTGTTCCTATTATTTAGGCTCCTCCTTTCTCAAATATAACTGTAAGTTTATTAGCAATTAATTGGCTTACCGACAATAAGCTGGTACGCAGTTCGGGCATGTATAGAACGTTTTTCATGGTAACGGTCTTCGGTCCTTCTTTCAGTGTAGTATACAGGGTGTCCCAGAACTAGTGTAACACCCGGAAATGGGGGGTAGCTGGGGTGCATCTGAACAACTTTTTCCTTTACCAAAATGTTGTTTGAAGCTTCGTTATCGAGTTATTAACGAAAAACACCGGCCAATGAGAGCGCGCGTAGAGCGCGGGCTCAGCCACGAGAACGTTAGTGGCTCTCAATCGCGCGCGGACGTGGCCGTGAACGAATATCTCTTTGCAACGGAGATATCGAGAGAATCACACGGCAAATGTTACATGGTATTAAATTAAGAATAATGTAGAATTATTTATCAGTAACAAATTAATGAATATGTCGTTTAATAACTATGTTTGACACTTTTTAACGTTATCCGAAAGGAACAAAGTGTTGTAGTAGTTATGAAAATAATTTTTTTTTTAATATCACATCAACAGTTGGATAATTTATGTTTAAAGAAAAACGATTTCGAAAGCTAATGTTAGAAAAAGCTGGATTAACTTACTTGTCCTCGAATGAACCTGTCACGGCTGAAGTGTGTCGTTGAAACTGGGTCACTGTGCCGATCCTGATCCTTTTTCGAAACCCTCAATAGCTGATGTTACGGCCGGGTCGGCGAACTCACTGCACTGCACGGTCACATTTATTGTGCGGTTACTTTTATTACGAGGTCACTATCACTTGTCACTGAGAAATGTGGGGATATTTAAACACAATTTATTATTCCTTCGTGTAACCAAGTCGGTCACTCAGTGACGAATGAATACAGTACTGCGTAAGGAAAATTTGATCTCACGCCCGAATCAATGAATTGAATTTTTGACCGAGGACTTTACACGCAGAGATGTCCGAATGGCACTGCAGTTCACCCTCCCCCACCAGCACAAGCAGGCCCACGGTTCAAGGGTTGTTAGAAATGAATGGAGGACGAACGAAATTTCTCCGAAAAAAGACTAGCCTTGTTTAGCTACGGTGTACATCGTAAGAGTAACCTCACTCTTCGACCAGTTTTCGCAACAATATTGTGTGCGCTAAGACAAACGCAAGCATAGGCCGTTAAGTGGGGATTCGGCAGTTGTAGCACCTCCTCCGATCCAACCTATGCGCGAAACGAGGTTACTCTTACGATGGACAGTATATAGTTATTAATGTGGTATCGGGACCTTCAGACCCAATAGTGAAGAGGGAATCGTGGAAACCAAGAAACTTAACGGACTGTGAAGCAGTGCGTAAGGGTAGCCGGCTACAAATCCGTAGGGCCCGGATTCGAATCCCGGCAAGGAGAGTTTGCTTTTGTCACGATTTTCTACATTAGTAACAAAGGGAAGGGTAGGGAAGGGAGGGGAGAGAAGGGAATGGAAAGGACAGGGCGAAGGGGTGAGAAGGGAATGGAAGGGAGGGGAAGGAGAGCGAACATGCATTAAAAAAAAAAAAAATTAAAAAAATATACAATACTGATCGAATTGAGTAACCTCCTCCTTTTCAAAGTCGGTTAAAGATCTTAAAAATTGCATAGGTTAACTATTAAAAAGTGCGGACAGAATTGAAATTAGACTCACCAGTTCACTATCAACTTGACCTGCAGCGCTGAGTAGCTGATGAGACGGCCAGGTCAACGAACTCAGGTAACTTCACACCATGTATTCGCTATCCACGGTCACTGCCACTTTTCACTGGATCATTTAAATCACTAAATCGAGAAACTGTCGTGCAGCCTCCTGCGCGTTGTCTTGGCACTACGAAAATATGTTATAATACCTACCCGGCGTTGCACAGTGGTCCAGCGGACCGCTTTTCGTGGCCAAAATTATTTTAGCGTTATTTCAAGACTTAAGGTTGTATTGTAATAGATCGTTGAATTCGTCTCGACACCTGCTAAAATACTATGAAGTGAGAAATATATGTTAACGTCTAAAAAATCGATGTGGTCTCCATTATTTATTTAAAAACATTTTTTTTTTTAATTGTTTATACTGTAATTTGTAAACCGGTTAATACCGATCAACTTTTGTTGGAAGCAGTTTATTATCAGATCATTAGGAATGTCTGAAAAATCTTGCTAAACTTCGTGCTAAACTCCGGCCGCAGCTCATTGTCAGCCTATGTAGAAAGCGGTAATTTATTGCCAAAATTAAAATTAAAATATGTTTATATCGATTTTTCTGTAACGCAAATCTAGTTTTTAACACTTATTGAATTTAAATATGTCATACATATATTGTATATATTGTAAATTATGCAAAAAATACCATTACTCACAAACGAAAAAATTAATAATACTGTTACTTACAAATCATTGTTTCGTCGTAGAATTCAAGTAAAATATTTATATTTTCTAGGAAAAAAGAGAAAACGAATCAGTTCTAACATTACCGTTGATTTCAAAAATATAAATAATTATTATACCTATTATAGAATATATGGAATTATTACCTATTGTACATCCAACTCTAATTCCACATTATCTAAATACTCAAATATAGGTAAATCATATTCTTCATTATCGTCTTCATCATGATCATTGGAATCTCTATCGTCGGCTATTGAAGAGTGTGAAGTTGATGGTTGCGGTTGTGATGGTTGTGTTGGGACAAGTGGACAGCTCAGTAGTGAAATAACTTCAACGGGTAATTTCGGTTTGTTTAACTGTTGTTTTTGTATCCTATTTGTTAATGAAATGCTCGATATGAATGGATCTGAGGTGTCGAGAGCTCTGTGAAATACGTCCAAGATATTATTCCTTCTACTCTGTTTTCGGGCATGAAACAGTCGGTCCTGTTTATAAAGTTTATTTCTTGATTCTGCGGCATCCTCTCCTAAGTATCCAGGAGCCAAAGTACTATTTTCTAATATTTGTTTTCCATGTATCAAAATTTTGTGTATTGTAGGCGACATAGGATACCAAGGATACTTTTCCATAAATAAACGAGCCGTATCAAAGCAAAATTTTTCAAATTTTTCGAAATTAATTGGATACTGACAGGAAATTGTGATTAAAATAATTTTTAAGCTTCTCAGTACGTTAATATCCACCCCTGTAATATCGGCTAATATTTGTATTTGCTGAAATGAGCGGCGAGCCGTATTGCCGTCATTAGTGTTGCCACTACCTCCTATTTTAGGTTTGTCTATATGTAAACCATATCTTTCCCAAAATAAGTGTTGTATTTCTTTTTTTCGCGAAAGAAATTTCACTTTGTCATCTTCCTGTCTGATTTGCCATTTCGCGATCGGTATTCTGTATGCGATCTGAAGCACGCATTCAAAAAATCTTATCCATGCGTGTAAAGAACTAACTCCGTATTGCAAATTTTCTATTCTTTTTGGTTCAAACTGCTTCGCTTGAAAATCGCTTATATTTAAAACTTGTGTAGGAGTCGCTCCGCAAATAGGGCAACATTGATTCGATCTAGTTCCTGTTATTATATTCAAAACTTTGCCGTCGATTAGCGTCATTAACATTTTAAATGTAATGTTTAGAATTTTGTTTCCCTGTAATATTTGAACGTTCGACAAATTATTAATTTCGGTATTCAAATTTTCTTGTTCTCTTAAAATTATTTCTGTCGTTTCTTTTATATACTCTATTTTGAGTGGTCTGCAAAATCTGATCGACTGTGGTACAGTATTGTTCCATAAAATAATATCGTTGGTTACTAATCGTAGTGGAATTAATGTGGTAGCAAATAGAAAAGAGTCCGATCCAGCTGAAGCTTGTTCAAATTTTTGTTTATACATGGAATGGCTACTGCTTCCATCAAAGCCATAACTGCAGATCATTTCTATATTAATTATATCACTATCAGTTTTAAAAATTACACTGTTAATAACCTGTTTCTGCGTTAATAGAATTCTTTGTACAGTATGTTGTAAAAGATTTTGAAGTGGTACTCGCGCACTTGTTTCATCTGCTGTAATACCAAATGGCCTACAATTTGTTTTTGCTTCAAGAAGAGTATTATAAGTTGGATATATGTCACAATTTCTTTTTTTATTTTCCAGCCTGATATTCATGTACTGCCTTTTGCTTAAATTGTTATCATAAAAAAAAGCCACTGCTTCATCCACTGAAAATGCAATTGGTTCTTCACTGCAAGAAAGGGTTTTATTTATTATTTTTGATTGCTTCGGATATTTTATTGTTTTATCTAAAATAGTAGCTAGATCTTTATTTCCTCTTTTACGTGCAGTTATTGCTGTTGCGTGCACTAGTAAATCCAAATTTTTATCCATACTTTGGGAAAGTTCTGATGCCTCTCGTCTTTGAGATCGAGTTGATTTGCGTTCATATGGCACGCGAGGACGTCCTCCTGATGTTGTAGTTTCATCAACTTCATTATCATACTTTTGTAGAATGAAATGCTCTTCTAACCACTTCTTATTTTTGGCTTTAAATCTTCCCAATGTTCTGTGGGAATTTTTCCATCTTGAAGACAAGTTGTTGCAAAATACGCGAATTTTCTCCTTAATCGACTGTTGCAATTGTTCAGAAATATCAGTTTCGCTTATTGTTACTGCATTCAAAATGAAATTAAAAACCGCAACTGTTTTCTTGCTTGAATTTGTTTCAATGTGCCACGCTATAAAAAGATCTTCATTCTTGAAGGAAAACTTGTCTACAAAATTAAAACTTTTTAGCTGTTTGTCCGCAAGTCTGACATTAATATAGAAATAAAACATACCTTCCGACATTATTATATCAAATTTTTTAAACACTTATAAAATAAACTTCACCAAACACTATAATTTATATGTTTATTATTAAGTATTATATTACAGTATTATATATTGAATTATGTATAACTTTGATTATGTACAAATATAAATAACTAGGTATAACTATGTATAACTATAATATATAACTATGATGCAGAACTAAATGTTATTATAATCACGATTTTTTACAATAAAGTATATAATACGAAATTGAATAAAATCTAGCAATACGAGTGCAATACAGTATTGAAAACAGACTGACGCAAAATTTGTTTATAAGAGTTACTACTAGCAACAGATAATTGCAGTCTAAACAACCAAAGCGATGCGCGCCTAAGCGGTTCAAATGTCGGCCGCCTATTTCTAAAAGTCTACATAAACTTAAAAGCGGCAAGAGGTGGCACTTGAAATTTATATACTCTTGTTAAGAAAAGTGTACGCTTTCGTTAAAAAAAAGTCCGATGTTAATCACTCTCAAACATTTTTTTGTAACCCTTCCTAAAGTTTACATTATTATAAACACTTCATTGCTCGTACCCGGATTAAAATATGCATATAACATAAATGAATATCTAAAATATACTTGCTTACCTACATAATAGTACCATAAAAATCCACATTTTGATGTTCTGCAATAAATAATTAAGATAACTAACTCAACATACAATTTCGTACTTTTGTCTTTATGTTATTATATTTAATCAAGGAGTCACCAGAAAAGGGTCAAGTATACGAATTTTAAAGCCTTAAACATTTGTGAATTCATATAAAAAAAAATTTCTCTGTAAAGTTGAACTTGAAAAAATAGGTTTTGGCCACGAAAAACGGTCCGCTGGACCACTGTGCGTTGGAGCAAATCATGTTGGCGATGTGCGAGATACTGGACGCGTACGGAAGGTTTCGTGTTCCTTGTTACTGACAAAAGAACGTTAGAGAAGAAATCGCTGTGCCCCACTCTATTGGAATATGTTTCATTCGCGTTCTTCGTTACTGACAAAAGAACGTTGTAAAATATCGCTGTATCTCACTCTATCCTAATTTGTACGATTGGCATTCTACGTTATAACATGTTTTCCATCTTCGCGCAGTGCCAAGGCAACACGAAGAAGATACGTTCGAGATATCGCAATCGGACCTTTTCGAGGAAACCTCCTTTACATTCTTTCACAATTTCCCAATCCAGTGATTTAAATGACCCAGTGAAAAGTGACAGTGACTGGTGTAATCAAGAAAATTTCGTAATGTAACGCTAGTTCGTTAACCTGGCCGTCTCATTAGCTGTTCAGCGCTGCAGGTCAAACTGCGAGTGAGCTGGAGAGTTCAATTTAAATTCGGTCCGCACTTTTTAACAGTTAACGTATGTAATTTTTAAAATTTTCTTCCTTTCCAACAACGAAAAGTGTCATACCACTTCGATTTATTCGTTCTCTTTGGATATTGAGTAATTTCAAAATTTTCGTCATTTCACACTGCGAAAAATATTACGCAACTTCGATTAATTCGTTCTGTCGAAATATCGAGTAATTAGGTTATTTTCCTTATTCTGGAGGTACGATTCAATTCATATTGTTCTTGTTAATATTTGGAGGTGAGGATACTGAAGGTACGAGAGGATTGGTTTCAACTATTTGAGAGAAGTTATGATTTACCTGAACGACACATTTATTCATACTGTACGCTATGTACATCGCTATCAAAGGCTATATTGCAACTGTGCCTTTTTCTAGATAGACTCGCTCGTACCCATGCTCACTTATTCGCTACCGTTGCACCATCTCGGTGTAGCTCATTGTCAGCCATACATGCAGGTTGTCCCGTCACATCTGTGATAAAGCTGTAATTCCAAAACTATTAGTCGTATACAAAATTGTTAGTATGGAAATTGAATGGTACAATATACCGCATGTTCTAGCGAGAAGGAATTTTTTTAACTTTGTTATTTTACGAGATATGATGGCCAAGTTTCGTTTTTCAAATGAAACCATATATTTTGTTTCGGACTATTTGATAGTGCTTTTCAAAACGAATTCACCGACCTATCATGTATACAACCGATTTTAATTAGTTTTCGAGATATTGATGCGGTAAGTACCACGCGGTTGTTGAAATCGATACGGAGGGTCTCGCTCGGGACAGCAGGCCCAAGGAAGGAAAACCATGAAAAATATTGTCCAGTACTGATGCATTATTTGCAACACCGAAAATTTTCCAGGTAGGTAATTGCAAAAAAGTAACACAGTTGCAGTCTTAATACTTAATTGCGTTAAAATTGTTCTGCCCGGATACGCACATAAGAAATGCACAATTCAGCAACTCCTACAAAGCGAGCGATGACCGACCTCCATCGAGCGAGGAATGTCTAACTCAGCGACACGTGCCGACCGAACGGCAAAAGACTTCGAACTATTGAGAAATATCCCAAATAATTAAGACATTCCAATTAAGCCATTGGCACGACTAAAGAATATAAAAGCACCGCGCATCGCCGCGCAGGCAGAAGAAATAACTGAAAGATCGTAAACAGAACAGAACATAAAGTAACTCTAGAACAATCAGACTTATAACTCTAAAACATTCAATAAACCAAGTATCACTTTGTCTATTCTCGTGAAGTTCCGGTGAATTCCAATTCTTTAAACGCTCCAGAACCTCAGGACTCCAGGACCCTCAGCTATCCCATAAATTAATTGTTGATACCCGACGGGCACAACAAAATTTATTCGATGTGTTTGCCATCATTTAAAATACAGTCATTAATGCGTCTTAGAAAATTATTCTGTACATTTAACAACATATCTGACGAAAAACTAAGAGAATAGAACTCAAATAAGAAATGTTCATCACTTAAAACAGAAAATCACATCTGTATGCGAAAATATTTCGTCATATCTCGTAAAATAACAAAGTTAAAAAAAATTCCTTCCCGCTAAAACATGCGGCATATTGTACCATTCAATTTCCATACTAACAATTTTGTATACGACCAATAGTTTTGGAATTACAGCTTTATCACAGATGTGACGGGACACCCTGTATTTGACACTCGCATGACCAGGCTAAATTTACTTATTTCACAACAGTTCCGAATTTTTTTTATTCCTTATTCGATATTATTTCCTGCTGTGTCGACGGGGGTTTTCGGCCGCGCTCGGACCAGGCAATCCGGGCCTGCGAAAAGCGCGCCCTGTAAATGCTCATTGTTTTTCCTTAATAATTCTAAACCGAAACCCCATCCGAAATTTTTGCAAAGGAAATTGTTGTTCAGAATCGACTCACCTATTTCCCATTTCCGATTCTTACACCAATAATGGGACACCCTGTATATAATTTTATATAGATATTACTGTCTAATCCGTCACGCATGGACATTTCTAACGAACTGTAACGAACGTCGCTGTCGTCGCCTTTTCTCTTTCCATCTCGCTCGTTCTACCCGCGCGCTGCATGTGTACTAATTACAGTAGACTCTCGTATAACGCGAATTCCTATAATGCGGTAAAGATATCGCGGCCACTGTTTTCGTATAACGCAATTCCTCGTACAACGTGTATATACGTCACTTCTTTTTATTCGCGTTATACGAAGAAAATTATCGTATAGCGCGATTTCCTATAACGCAAATTCTTACAACGCGTATCGTATTAACCGCGTTATACGAGAGTCTACTGTACATGTTATACAATATTTATAAAATTAGCTGTTATAAAAATTATAAGGAGTATGGTCGGGGAGCGCGGCCGAGACGCGCTTCTACGAACAATGAGCCTCAAAAGAAGGTAGGACTGCTAGAAGAGAAGCACTGTCTGACGAAAATCAATTATACGAGAGAGAAAGGAGCCAAGGAGAGAAATGGACCCAGGTTGGTCGAATAACCAGTAAGAATCAGTAACTTCATTTAAACCTCATCAAACAGTACGAAAACTTTCAACGTGGTTTTCTCCAAACTATATCCTTCAAATCGGCAACCAATAACCAATTGGCCGAATAAGGTCAGACTTGGTATTCATTTTCATGAATTAAGTTAAAATCAATTTTTTGTTTATTTTCCTTTAACTTTTAAAATGAATAAAAACAGGGAAAATCAACAATAAATGTTTAACATGGCGCCGTTTTGTAAAAAAAGTTTTTTTTTACAGAATCTGGAACCAACCATCACAACACTCATACAAAACAGTACGTCCACAACACCGGTTCCCAATTAGAGGTTTTTTCCGCGCACCATTGTACCCAAATATACAAAAGTAATTACTTGATAATATTTTTTTTCTACAAAATCTGTGTATATTTTTAAAGATGTGTATATTTTTGCACAATATTGTGCAAAATGTGTATATTTTTACACAATAAATATGTGTAAAAAATTTCAGAAAGAAAACTCGGATAGTCTTAAAGTTATTCTATGCTATATATTACCTTTAAAATCGCACTCTACACGACAATACTGCCTGAAATAAGTAATTTGTGTAAATTAAGTGTAGAATAGTGTTTTAATGGTGTATTTGTTGCGTTTTATCTGAATACAGCATGAAAATTTTCGTGAATTCAAATCGTGGACCGTAAGGGAATATTGAATGAAACTTTACAAAGCTAATACTGTCACTGTGTAATTAGTAACAATAATTCGAATTAGTTTGTTGTTTAAGCACTTGCGAATGGAAGTTTGGTGCTTGGTTGCATGGATATAACCCGGGCGCATCATTTCTCAACTGTAATTAAAGTGGGCTACGTTTTTAGGCATTGCCGGAAAGTTATAAAATAATTTGCAAATTCGGGCGTTAATGCTTTCGCTGGTCGAGTGGAACACCGAAGCAAACTTATCATGACTTTTACTTTATTACTTCGCACAGAATAGTCGCTCGAAGTTATTTCCTTCTTCCTTTTTTAACTGACTTCGAAAAGGAGGAGGTTACTCAATTCGATCAGTAAATTTCTTTTTTATGTATGTCCGCCGATTACGCTGAGATGGTTGGACCAATCGGAACGAAACCTTTTGCAATTTGTAGGGTGTCTCCCACTAGGTCCCATAAAAAAAAATTTTGCTTTTTGTCACTGCTTGCCCCTTTTTTATTGCAAAAAAGCGTACGGTTTCGTCCACGTTGTGTATGGTCATCGATTACTCCAAGATGAATGGACCAATCGGATCGCAACTTTTTACATCTTGTAGAATATGATCAACAGTTGGTCCCATAAAAAATAGGATCATTCCACGTAAATCGATTACGTTTTGCGGTCACCATCGGCGATTTTGTTCTAAATGACATATGTTGTAGTCCACGTGCAATTAAGGGGGTTTAAGTCATCATTTTTGCGAGATTAGTATTACCAATTTAGAAATTACAGGCCTTCGAGACCTGCAGTTTTTTCCTATTTTGGCTAAAACGAGCTCCACTTATAAATTTTTATCTCAGGTATTATTTGTGCGATTGAGCTACATTTTTGTCTTTTGTTTTATACAGGAAGGATTGGACAATTATAAAATAACTTTTTCAACCCCGATAATTAACTTTATAATGTTGAAAAATGTAAACAAAATCTTTTTTTGCGTTTTTTTCGATGATGGGCCAGAGTAATTTAAATTAAAAAAAAAATATCACCATATTCCTTGAAGTTTCCCCTCCAAAATTAGCCCTTCAGAAGGATGGAGAATTGAAAATTGGCGTCATAATGAGCTGGAAAATTCGCGGTGTACCCCCGTTTCAGGTAGGCAAGTCGTGCGCTCCGCTATTATGTTCGGTTGTCTATACCACTGGCCTTAAGGGTGCGCAAGGGGTAAACTAGCGTCATTGTCGACCGTTGTGGAGAAATTAGGAAGCTCTAAACTCAAGAATAGATAGATCCTTGTCTCTCCAACGGAGGTGCGACAGAGAGGGTGATTCACAGTTGTAGGAGAGACGAAGATAGAGCGATGGAAGCGGCTTGATTTTCCACCGGCTTTGGTGCAACTTTTTGAGCTTAAAAAGCAATATTCTCTTACACTTTTTTTTTTAAATTCCTTGTATCATTACGGAGGGGGGTACAGAGCCCGATTTTGCAATTTCCCTCTGAAAATTTTATAAAAAATAAAAGTGTATATCTTTATAGAACTTTTTTTCTGGACACTATTTCGAAAAAAGGGTACTGTACCCCCCTCCGTAATGATACAAGGAATTAAAAAAAAAAGTGTATAAAAAGTTAGTGTAAATATTTCAAACGGAAGTTGTTTGGTATCAAGCAAGGTGTATGTTTGAGAATCGGCCCGTTTCTCAAGAGCACCTCCAAACACTAGCGCCGCTCGATCGATTGATTTATCGACCGGCAGCTGTCACTCTAGGTGACGTATAGACTTTTGGGTCTTTTTCGGTTCGCGCAACGACGCGCGACGCGCCGTGCTCAGCCGCCATTCTGGTGTGAAAAGCCAACGAACAAGTTGCTCTAAGTGATGATTTAACAAAGTGCTCAAAGACTCTCTCCTTTTACTTTCACGTCGACTCACAACAACTCACGGTCTTTACAGTGATCGCAAGCATTGAAGTGCAAGCTCCTGTGATTGTGATACTCCACAACGACCGCCCACGTCGCGTAGCCCATCAAGCACGTGTTCTGCAGCTCAACCAGCGCAGCGGTCCGAATCAATAATATTAACAGCGCTCCCCACGTATCTAGCTAGCTCATCTGAACAGCTAAACAGACGGTATTCACTCATCTTGCAGCAGGTACTATCAAACTCATTTGTACGTCCGCCAGACAGTAAGTTGATTTCTCATTGTACACTGCAATTTTATCGAAGTGACGAAAATAAAGAAAATACTTCGTATTCATATTAAACCACTGGCAATATTTTTCTTACAGTCCACGAGAATTACATCCTCTCGGGGAACAGTACCCAATACAATAATTAGTTTTTTAATACTTAGCTTTATTATCGAAGTATGAAGGTGATATTGAGCCTTTATCTTATAATGTGTAATATATCACCCCGCAGTTTGTGAAAGTGCTGAATGCTTAGTAAAAGATTGTAACGATGTGGGATCAAAAACTAATAATAATTACTGGGATATTCTGCAATGAAAACTTATAACCCTTTTGTATATAAAAAACTCATACAGCACTTGTTTCTGTTATCGACGCCACTTAACTGTTTTCTGTGGGGGATATTTAGAAAATAAAATGTATCACAAACCATCTACATTGCGTCGTACGTTTTGTTACGTCTGGAGAAATGAACGTTGTATCACCGGAACGTGTGCTGTTGTAATTTAGGAAATACTTTAATGTTATTTTCATTCATTAGTTAATTACAAGTATTGAATGTAGTCGATACTATCTTGCACATTATCCATGTGGTAAATGTTCGGAAGTGTCACTCCTGTCAGAATCGAGCTGATTTTCTGTTTGTGTGTTTTCTTACAGTTAAAAAACATCATATTTAAACAAAAACAACGTCAATAAATATCTTTTTAAAGATTTTTATTCGTCGATCTTTCGAACTTTTTTTCAAGATTTCTAAAAGAAATATTCTGTTCTTTCAAAATACAATAAACATACAAACTATTTTGACAATTTTTCGTTATAAAATTGCTGAATAGCATCGAAGATGGCATGTACGCGTTCACTGTGCGAAAAACTCGACGAAATAGAAAATAGGCAATATAACCAGCCATGTGGTAATCACATCGTCCGAATTTTGAGATATTATCACGAGCATCGCGTCATATTCTTTCAATATTTTGTGTATATGCTTCCAAATCTGGATCGACGAAATTTAATGAATGATTCACCGTTAATAAAACGTCCCCCACGAGTTGAACAGTAATATGTATATTACTGAATTTAATATGTTAAATTCGTTTTGCTGACTGGGGGGCTGCGTCCCCCAGACCCCCCGTAATAACTACACTAACTAATACTGATACTAATATATTATATAATATAATTTAATATAATCGTTTCATTTAAATAAATATGTTACTTTGTAAATTGTGTTTAATATTTCCTTATATTAAAAATGGGTATCGGTATTAGTTAGTATAGTATTTAGGGAGGTCTGGGGGGCGCAGCCCCCCAGTGAGCAAAACAAATTAAGGCTGAACTTTAGTTTAGGGGACCCAAAATTTTGGACTTTTTTTTTTTTTAATCGATAGTTTTTGATGTGCAGAATCCAAAAATGCAAGTCTTAACTTTAGGAATCCAGTGGTTAAAAAGTTATGAGCGTGTAAAGTTTGACATTTTTCGCGCATTTGCTACGTTACTGTGACGCCATATTGGCTTCTGCCTATGATTTGTCCAATGGAAGGTGTCGCTAGCTGACGGCAGACGCACGTGGATGCCGACCACTTTGGCGGGTTTAGTCAAACCTTTTTAGCCAAATGTGTTTTGCACATTTTTAGCTTTTTGCCTTTTCAATTGTTCTGCAGCCAACAGGTAACAGTTTTTTCAGAATTCCTCGTGCGTTCAAACAGTGTACTAGCGTCTTGTGAATTTCCTTTTCTCGTATATTTTGTATTTTGCTGTTTTGTATTTAGTATTCTATTTCAGTTTTTAGTATTTTTTATTTTAGTGTTCGTAGTTTATTTAGTTTTTTGTATTTTTTGTTTGTTTGTTGATACTTTGTGTGTTCCTTTTTGTATTTTGTTTGTTTATTGGTGCTTTGTGTGTTCTTTTTTGTTTTTTTATTAGTGTGTTTTTAGTTTAATTGTATTGTAAGGTATACATAAACAATGGAGAATTTAAAATTCAATTTTGCCAGTTTGCCAAATTCGCAAGAGGCTGCAGTGATTTGGGCACGGGAACCAATCAGGTTACAGATATAAGGCAATATGGCGTCGCAGTAACGTAGCAAATGCACGAAAAATGTCAAACTTTGCATGCTCATAACTTTTTAACCACTGAATTCCTAAAGTTAAGATTTGCATTTTCAGATTCCACGCATAAAAAACTATAAATTAAAAAAGAAAAGGGTTAAAAATTTTGGGTCCCCTAAACTAAAGTTTAACCCAAATTAAATATGTTACTATTCAACTCGTGGGGGATAAAAAAATTTACAGCCTCTTTTTAGCAGGAGTGACACTTCCGAATGTTTACCACTCATATTAAAAATAAACTAACGGATATATTGGTAGTTATTAATTTTTGACCTCATATATGTTACAATTTTTTACTTGGCATTAAGCACTCTTTCAATTTGTAAAATCAAATATTATATGTTTTAGTACGATAACTCAGTATGTCCTTCAATTCCGATATATAGGCGAAATATCAAAAAATGAATTATTACATTGTACGCGTCGATTAATACTAAACAACTTTTTTTTATACAGCAAATAGTTTGCAAGTAAACTTAGGTAGCAGAGTTGAATAACTTATCTTGTATTATTACATATTGTTGTTTTAACATTTCATATTTGTGTAGATTTGAGATATACAGTCAAAGGAAGTTTGATACGTGTATTAAATCCCGCTGTAACCACTGTTTCAAGTTTGCAATATCCTGCAGCAGTCAAATTATTGCAAAACTTTGTATAATTCAATACATGCCGTTTAAATCAATATTTGAGGGTTATTAGAATTAATAACTTCAGCAAACGTTAACTGAATAATACCTACCAACTTAAACAAATATAAGCTATAGTCTTTCACTTATTTAGATCAGGAAGTTAGCGTTATTCTCTTTACAAGGAAAATATGTGAGGGAAAATATGTAGGAGTTAAATAATTCACTGTACCAATGTACATATATAACTTTGCAACAATGTAATTTTTTCAACCGACATTTTTTCATATTATTAAGCAGGAGAACCACTCTGACAGACTGCAATTTAAAAATCTTTTTTCATCTCTTTTTACGGTTTAAAATTTTTAAAATGCCTAAAGTTTGAATATCAAAATTTTAGAAAAATCAGTTTAAGAAATGTTTCGTTCTGAAGGTATTAAGAACTGTTAAAAAAAATGTATTTCACCAAAAGAGATCCCTGATAAAAGCCTTTACATTTAACTGTCACCGTGATTTCTCCTCTTACCCAAATACAGCTTGTATCTTTCAATATATTGTTTTGAAGCATCGTATTATACCTAATTATACAATATTTGGGCCCGTATGTAAACGAAAACAGGTACCACAATTATAGTTCATGTTTAGAGCGATTCAATGCTATAATATAAATGTCAGCTTTAACATTTATTACACTTGACTTGTTCGTCTTCCAAGGTAAGCTAAGAAGTAGAAATAGTTGCTAAACCAGCTGGCTTCAAAAGCATGAGCACGAACTTTTCACACATTGAAAAGTCTCAAAACGATGGACAAGTGAGTAAAGAGTTATATCGATCGCAGTTTCGTTCCGTTTGCGTCCCAATATCAACGACGTTCCATTAAGGAAATTAATTACCACCAATTTAAATATTACGCTGATTGATATTTCATCATAATTCTGAAAGTATGAGAGGTTTGTTACAAATGTTTAAAACTTCTTTGAGGATTAACGATATCGGATATTTTATACTCCTATCCTCCGATTTACACGGTACTCTGTTTACACGATTTCACTTTTACACGGCTTTTAAAATATGGAATTTAAAAAAATAACATTTTGCGGTCATTTAAAAAAAAAGAAAGGACCTGGCAACTTTTATGGGAAAAAGTCCCGTTGAGCCCAGACAATAATGTTATACATCAAAATGACGAGCCGGAGAAGATAATCAAGAATATATATTTTTTATTTCATGGATTAGTGTATTGTATTGTATCTTATCATATTTTTATATGTATCATATTAACGTGTATTATACATAGTTATTCTATTGAGACATATAAAAAATAAGAAAAGGAGTTAACCATTTTGCTAGCATTCTTGACTTATAAGTGAACTCATACCGCATAATATCCACAGCTTATTCGCAGAAATCTGTCTATTCAATCGTTAACAACTTATAGTTGTTCTTTATCTATCATCAATAGTTCCGAACATAATAGAATAGAGAGCGTACAATAAGCTTTGCTAGTGAACCCTTTTTAAGCTCCTAGAGACTGAAATATGCATGAGCGCACCATATGATATACAGTGGCTCTTAAAAGTATTCGGACAACCTTTAAAACACAATTCCCTCTTTTGATATCGGACCAAATGACTTGAATTTTTTTGATAAACTAGAAAAACTAGTTTACTGGATGATAAAAAAAAAATGTTGAAAAAGTCCCAGCGGGTTGAAATTATGAAGGATACAGTGAGGATCACATTTTTCAACTTTTTTATCCGAGCCAATAATGAAAATGTAAAACATACTTTTGGTAGATTTCAATAAGTTGTATGTATACACAAAGTTTCGTCGAAACGTCATTTGGTCCGATATCAAAAGAGGGAATTGTGTTTTAAAGGGTGTCCGAATACTTTTAAGAGCCACTGTACATATTCTTGATTGTCTTCTCCTGCTCGTCATTTTGATGTATAACATTATTGTCTGGGTTCAACGGGCCTTTTTCCCATAAAAGTTTCCAGGTCTTTTCGATTTCGATTTACACGAAAAATGAAATCGTGTAAACAAAGCACCGTGCAAATCGGGGGATGGGCGTAGTTCATGAAAGCAATTCTCTCAGTTTTACTCAATTGTGACAACTGAAATGTTTCGTATGTTTTAAAAAGATCGTTTAATAACAGGAAATATGGAAGGAAAAGTAAATACAGAAATGTATTAGTTTAAAGTTTGTTGATTCTACCTACAGTACGTTGTTATACATATGTACATACATACAGTGGTGTGAAAAAGTTTCCGGAATTCGTTCTTATGCTTCAATAAATTAGGGATATAATGCACGTTTATATGTATAGAGAATTTATTTATGATCAATTTTATTATTTACTAAATACTGAATACGGAAAGTTCTCTATTTCTTAAAAACTTCAAAAAAAATATTGAATGAAGCATAGTTACTCGTTAACGAACTGTGAAAAAGTTTTCGGATATAATTAATATGATGAAAATTTATATAAATATTTACCTAATATTTAGTGTGAAATCCTTTCCTTTTAATAACTTCTTTTAACCTGTTTTGCATGGAGTCGATTAACTTTTTTGTTAAATTTTGTAGTACTTCGTTCCATTGCTCTTCTATAACTTTTCGAAGTGCTAAAATTCCTTTAGGCTGTTGCAATTTTCTTATTTGTTTCTCTATATGAGCTCTCACCATTGCTATTGAAATGACCTTGAATGACATTTCAAGGTCAACATAATGTAGATCAATGGATTCGTCTTGAGGTAAAAAAAAAAACTACGTTTCTATTTAAAAAAACAAAGGTCATCTTCAAATCTCGGAGGCCAGTGAATGTCCCCCTTCATATAGAGCATGTTTCGTTTAAACATTTTTTTCAAATAATGAATACTTTGCGAGATAATCGCGTGGAAAGATTATAATGAGACACCCTGAATATATTTTGGAAACTAAGTTAATTTGAGTTTATCTGTTTGCTTATTTTAATTTAACAGGTCGACAATCTTTTCTGTTAGAAAAGTCGAAATAAATAAATGCCCGAAGCAGGCCATGTGTTTCTTCTTGGCGCGCTTGCGCCTCTTAAAGGAAGTTCGGCCAAAAGACTTGGTTAAGGAAGGGCCGGACGGTCAAGGGTGTCCTCACGACCGTGATTTCTGTCACGGAACAGAACTGTATTGGCATTCGCTGAGACGAGTCACAAAATATATAGTTTACTATTTTCCAAGGCTACATAACGCGTCAATCATTATCACGCCCTATCGCCCATCCTGATTTACGCCGCGTCTTACATTTCCGACAATGTTTTCGAGAAATATATGATATAACATAAAAAAACTCCAATATATGCGAGAAATAAATAATTAATATTATTATACATCATTAATAAAAATAATCTATTGTTATCATAATAATATTTTACTCCCATGCGTACACGCGTAAATGACTGAACACTAACGAATTCAACAAACATAAAATAAAAATACATATTTCGCTCCTTCACAAGTCGTTCGCACTCGTTCGTCAGTGGAGACCACGCGGCATTCTTTCATCTTTATCTATCTCATTCTCTCCTCTGCAGTCAGCGACACGTATTCACTTCCACAATCTTCTCCAACCGCTACGAGGCGATGCTACGTATCGACCTCCCCTCTACCTTACCTCGAACAGATCAGTAGAACAGGTCAGCTCGTGATTCGGTCAAGCAAATCAGACAGTGCCCATGCCTGCTCGTGGTCCACTGACCATTTGTATTCGGCCCCTTGTTTTACTTTCTACAGTACTCTTTTTGTATTGGGAATTTCCGCGTCGCGGTTCCTCTTGCCGCACTTGGCGGCCGCGTACCTTTTTCCCCGCCGTAATGTGTATCGCGGAATTCCTCTTTTTTGTTGGCATGGCCTACTTCGGCTCTTTATTAAACGTTATCGTCAAAGAACGCTCGTGGTTCACTATTCATTTAACCTCCCCTGAATTCCGCTCCCTTACTGAGCAGCCGGAAGGGCGAGGTTCCCGAACGAGTGCGAAAGCACTGGCGCCCAGGGTAAACAAATCGTCCGTGGATTTGTGCACGGTGGTGCGCGGAGAGCAGCTTTCCCTGGTTGCATTCCGGCCCGGGTGCCTTTTGGCCTCTCCCGTACCCCGTACGTCGCAAGACCTAGTAAATTTATCAAACTACGTTGTCTGTATACGTTAAGTGTTGGTATTACTGGCGGATAGTCCCGGGAGATACTTTTTGAAATGTTATTGCTAAGCAACTAGAAACAAATGACTGCTTGTTACCTATTTATTTGAGTATTAATAGTAAAATGGTTATCGGGAGAAGAGAAATAGATCTTTCAATGCGGAAATTCATTATAAAATTATATTGCGAGTTTGCATTCTACAATTCATAAAATTGTGAACAGATATCGGTATGAAGGTAGAGTTAAGAATAAACTTGGACATGAAAGAAAGCAATTATTATCAGACACCGATAGCAGATTTATTTGCAGACATATCAAGATAGATCCAGCAATTAATATGAAAAATTTAACGACAGAGGTTTCTAAAAGAATTAAAAAGAATATATCCGTAGAAATAGTTAGAAGAAGTGTGCGTAAAGGAGGGTATCATGATAAAGTTGCTAGGAAGAAGCCTTACGTTTCGATTATCAATAGAGAAAAACGGTTGCAGTTTGACAAAACTTACGTAAATTATGATGATGATTTCTGGAAAACTACTATCTTTTCTGACGAAACAAAAATAAATTTATTTGGCCGCGATGGGAGAAAGCAAATTGTATGGAAGAGGTCCAATATAGAATATCACTTTTGCAACACATATCCCACGATAAAACACGGAGGTGGCTCGATAATATTATCGGGGTGCATAGGCGTGCGAGGTACCGGAAATATAGAACTTATTGGAGGAACAATGGATAAAATGAAATATTTAAATATTCTTCAATTTGAAACAATCGGCACAGAAACTAGAAATGTCAAGGGGTACTACTTTCAACAGGATAATGACCCAAAGCATTTATCGATTTTGGTACAAGTATGGTTACTATATAACGTATCGAAGTTATTAAAAACTCCACCCCAATCACCGGACCTTAACCCTATTGAGCACGTATGGATAGAATTGAAATAATAATTCCGAATCATACCGTTAAAAATACAGAAGAACTAAAATTAAAGGTACACGAAGAATGGGAAGCTATTTCGTCTTCCTTTATTAAACGAATAATAGAATCCATGCCATCGCGGGTTGAGGCTGTTATTCAAGCCAAAGGCTATTCAACAAAATATTAATATTTATTTCTTTATCTAATTATACTTTGTAAATATTAGTGTACACTCAATCTTGTGTCATTAAAATAGTAATGTTTTTATATTTCCAGTTAAATATAAGCAAATAGTTAACCCTTTGCGGTCGAGGCATTTATCGATACGTACAGATCTAGTTCACTTTTCCAGCGAAACTTCCGAAAATCAAACCCACTATTTTAAAAGGGAAGAGCTGCAAATGCCAATGGATATATTTATTTTTAATACTTTCGTTAATTTCCTATATTTTAATAGAAATAAAGCTTTTTCACATTTCAAAATACTCTAGTAGATTAAATAGGTCGCCTCAGAGGCGCCACTCGAGTGCAAAGGGTTAATGTTATTTAAAAACTTTTTTATTAATTATTACGTAAACTATACAAGTAAATATAATATTGCATTATTCCATCCAAACATCTACGTTTTCGTTCATTTTCCGCCTAATTTTTTCTACCAACGTAAGTGTACGCTCAATTTTGTAAGTAACTATACATGTCGTTCATGTTAGACTGAGTCGAAAAATGAAATGGGTTAAAATGAACATAAGTCGACGTTCAGTACCGTAGGATATTAATTTGCAGCTTGTATTTCCGTTACAAGTAGTTATAAAACATAGTTGCACGTATTAAGTGGAATCGAAAGCAATTAGAATCTTATAATTACAATATAGTGCTCCCTGGATTTTATTATCAATCGACGCCGCCGCAGCTGAGGTATTGAAAAACACGAATAAGTTTACAGATTTATTCCGGAACGAAGCCCGACGTGAAAAAATGTTATTCTTTTTTTCCGACTTATTTTTACATATAAAGTTACCCCCCTGTCGCTTGCACCACCAGTTCAGAAACACTTTGTATACTTTATGAAAAAATGGAGACTCACGTATGAATAATTGTGTTATTGAACAAATAATAATAATAATATCAAATTACTAAGTTTAGAGTGTAGAAAACGTGGTTATGCGTAGTACGCTCTGTATATGTTGTCGACTTATTAGTGATATATATACTCCATCCACAGCAATTATATTTCGTTATAAGTGCGTTGAAGTAAAATGTAGCAAAAGAAAGCAGTTCAACAAAAGAGAATCGCTTACTGTAGAGATATAAGGATTATGAGGTCAATGTGATATTTTGAAATTTAACTATAGTCATCTATAGAATACGACAAACGTTCAACGATCAGTATGTAACTCTAATGAGTAATATGATACGATAAACGTTCATTTTTGGGTGACTATGATCATCCTTATTAACATTTTTAACGTCTTCACTGAGGGCGTTCGTCCAGTTCCAAGCCACTATGTTACGAACGTTCACTGAACATTAAACCGCTACGCTAAAAATTGACATCTAATACGAGCAATAAAAACACATACAAGCATTAATACAGGGTGTCCCAGAACTAGTGTAACTCCCGGAAATGGGGGGTAGCTGGGATGCATCTGAACAACTTTTTCCTTTACCAAAATGTTGTTTGAAGCTTCGTTATCGAGTTATTAACGAAAAACACCGGCCAATGAGAGCGCGCGTAGAGCGCGGGCTCAGCCACGAGAACGTTAGTGGCTCTCAATCGCGCGCGGACGTGGCCGTGAACGAATGTCTCTTTGCATCGGAGATATCGAGAGAATCACACGGCAAATGTTACATTGTATTAAATTAAAAATAATGTAGAATTATTTATGAGTAACAAATTAATGAATATGTCGTTTAATAACTATTTTTGACACTTTTTAACGTTATCCGAAGGGAACAAAGTGTTGTAGTAGTTATGTAAATAAATTTTTTTTTAATACCACATCAACAGTTGGATAATTTATGTTTAAAGAAAAACGATTTCGAAAGCTAATGTTAGAAAAAGCTGGTTTAATTTACCCATTCGTCCCCGAATGAACCTGTCACGGTTGAAGTGGGTCGTTGAAACTGGGTCACTGTGCCGATTCTGGCCCTTTTTCGAAACCTTCAACAGCTGATGTCATGGTCGGGTCAGCGAACTCACTGCACTGCACGGTCACTTGTATTGTACGGTCACTTTTATTGCGCGGTCACTGTCACTTGTCACTGGGAAATGTGGGAATATTTAAACACGTTTTGTTCTTCCTACGTGTAACCAAACCGGTCACTCAGTGACGAATGAATGCAGTACTGCGTAAGGTAAATTTGATCTCACGTCGAAATCAGTGAATTGAATTTTCATTCTGTAGTCCAGGGTGCCATAAAGTAGTACCGTAAGCATATCTTCTGTACACGAATAGAAGATATCATTGACGTATAATATATGATGCAAAAATCCGTCATCCGTAATAAGTGGCTGTCTTTTTGACGCAATGCGTTAAGGAAGAGGTTAAGAGAATAATGAAAGAAATGCGTAATTGCATGAACATCAGTTTAATAATAACAATTGTTTTCTAGCATGAGTCGTATGTTCAGAATCATTGACCTACCGCAAATACTAACTGTTATCTAAATGTAATTTGGCAACATTTGATTATAAGTGATAATGTAAAATATCTAAATTCTGCATTTTGTTCATGAAGTTATTTATAAAAATTAAATTTCAAATATTATATACTCAATGTATGTATTAGGAGATAATTTTTTCATTATTGCTCGAAATTGAAATCTAGATTTTCTGCCACGTAAATAGCAACTTCTTTCACTCTCCTCTTTCCCTCGTCTTACCGTTCTAAAATAGCTTTCTCACTACGGTGCTATTGATATCGCGTTAGTGTTATATGGATGGAAGAGGATCAATACTTTGGTACTCCCCATGCCTTTAGAGGTTGAACGCGACTATGAAGATTCCTTTGTAAAAGCCGTAAAACCTTTGATGAAGAACCCTGTGTTGTCATCAAGCTCTACTTCCTCCGCTTTCGTCCTAGCAAGCGGATAGACTTCCTACAGGGCCAACGAGCGTTTGCAATTCAAGCAATTAGAGGCGGTATGTCCTGACCACTATCAGCTATTGCTTCATCCGATCGTCCATTGCAACTTAAACCCGATAACGTGCTGGCAGTCGAATTGATGAATTTACGAAGGCTGGTTTTAAAATTCATGACTTGCCTGGCATTCATTCTAACAAGGACTCAGTTACTCTGTCCGAGTATATAATTCGTTACAACGAATGTTTTACAAAGAATCGTACAAATTCTTGAAGAACAACGTATTAGGTTGGCTAAAAATTATCTTATTCTTGTCGGTAAGTGACATTAACCATTTGAGTCCCAAGCAGCGCGATCGCGCTGTTTAAATTTTTAACCGACTTCGAAAAGGAGGCGGTTATTCAATTCAATCAGGGGTTTTTTCTATGTATATTCGCCGATTACGCCGGGATGGATGGACCAATTTGAACGAAACCCTTTGCATCCTGTAGACTAGGGATGGCCAACCCAAATGATTTTGCGGGCCACATTGGAAATGCATCATAACTCCGCGGGCCGCATATCAAATTATACATATATCCCCATATTAGATTTAGACCCACTATAGACATTTCTTTGAAGTGAAAAATTGAAACATAACTGTAAACTCATAAATAAAACAGGCAATATCTGTCATATATTTGCAAGAATATTATTTTAAAATCAAAGTTAATTTTTTCTCATAATTTTGACAGTTAATTTTTGAATATATGGATGCAAAAATAATGTATTTTTTATTAATACATTGGTTTTTACTACTTTGGCCATTATAAAATAAATATTGTATATTTTGTAAAGGTGTGATGAACCTCGCGGGCCGGAAAAATATTCAAGGCGGGCCGCGGGTTGGCCACCCCTGCTGTAGACTGTAGGGATGACTCTCGGTTGGTCCCGCAACAAACACATTATGCATTTTTTCGGATACGGCGCAAAATGTGTTTTTTCAATGACCCCTCGGACTCAAACGGTTAATGACGTGTTGGGATCCGGGTGAGAAACGTACAGTCGAATTTGTTCAATAACAAATATATTTCGGACGTTTCAAACGTATACTCCGGACACACATCGAACGACGCGACGCGGAAACACACCGTTACGGACAGACCGCTACCGCATAGGGTTGAAAGAATAGTAATTGCTATTGCTCTAAGGATGCTAGTTCTTATATATTAAGCTTTTCGCTGAGGAGGGGATGTCGGTGACCCTTGGTACCTGATGACTAACTAGTCCTGAGTGAGACATTCGTGTACTTCATCTAGGATTTTGTACTTAGATAAGAATGCGAAAAACAAGGCTGACTAAGTTGTTTTGGACGCGGTGGTCCTGATACGCTTATCTGCGTCGAGTCATCTAGTTGGTCATCCAACAGACGTTTCGCAAGTGTACATCTTTTATTTCTTCAATAAAGGCATGCATAAACTAAGAACTTACATTTTGGCGAGTTTTATTTAAAAAAGGGTCAAGACTGGT
Source organism: Stelis phaeoptera (assembly GCA_943735885.1). Lineage (NCBI taxonomy): Eukaryota > Metazoa > Arthropoda > Insecta > Hymenoptera > Megachilidae > Stelis > Stelis phaeoptera. Next base: position 896,312 of record OX030939.1, on the reverse strand, counting down.
AGTGTTTGTCAACTATTGTGAAATTTATAATAGATGATAAAAAGACAGTTTCGTCGAAATATGTTACTAAACATACCAGTACATTTTGTACGAAAACCTTTGGAACACATTATACAAAACAAACAAAAGATTACATTCATATATTTATGCGCCTACAATAACTTTAACACGTTGGCTGCCACGGGGGTCACCGGTGACCGGCACCCGAAATTTTTTACAATCAAATAATTATCAACAGAAGTGATAAAATAAACCACGGATAGCGTTATCATTAAGCTAATAATGCTAGCTATCGATTCGAAAGATTAAATTTGAAAATTAGTTGATTGTATTGTTAATAATTAGGATTTCAGCGTGTCTGACTACTCACGTCCGTTTTCACTGTGGCAGTCAACGGGTTAAATAAGAAGAAGTATGATAAATTCGAAACTAAGTTACAAGCGAAAATGAAGCATTTCTATTCCGGAGAGAGATACAAAAAAATTCGCAGTAAAAATTAAATTTCTAATAAAAATAAAAGTAAATATGGGAAAAAAGTTAAACGTATGGTTAGAGGAGGATGTTTTCATGACTTTGACCTTGACATATATTGTCAAAGACACTCTCTTGAATAACCCCCACAATGTTTTAGCCGTCACTCGTTTTTTAATAAAAAGTTATTTACAAAAAAGTTTTACGTTATAAAGCGATAATGGATAGAAAGTTATTCCATAAACCCTAGTTAACGAGTATGAAAATTGAGAATTTTGATCAGTATTTGAAGATATTCTGGATTAAAAAAAAAAACATCCATGCGTTCATGAAGGTTTTAATTTCTTTTGTAACAGGACGCCACCCCGTGTATGTACGTGTTGAATATTTAACGAAATAGAACACGCAGGTATTAAATATCTTCCTTCGTGCAATTTATTTAAGAAAATAATTTTTGAAAAAAAAAAAAAAATACAACCGACTTCGGAATGCACTAAAAGGAATGAAATAATTTTAATTTATATTTCGAAGACGGCGCAAAATTAACAATTTTCTACACTGGAAATTGCCAAAATTCTCTAATCCTTTTAAATATTTTCACATATCAATGTATTTTGTCTTTCCGCCCACTTAGTACCAAGGCCACCATATGTTGATTATCAAATCATAATCAACAACATCTTACATTTACACAATTTTTAATTTTGCGCCGTCTCCGAAATATAAATTAAAGTTATTTCGTTCTTTTTAGCGCATTCCGAAGTCGGTTGTATTTTTTTTTTTTCAAAATTATTTTTCTGGTGAGACCTTTTATCTCACACTTAGAATACATGTATAGATTTATCGTTTCTACTTACAGCGCTTGCGTACAAATTTGTCCCGTATTTTACAATCAATATACAAGATGAAATTCTTGATTTATGAACAATGTTAAGAATGAATTAAATCATTCACCCTTTTACTTTTTAACCGACTTCGAAAAAAGGAGCAGGTTACTCAATTCGATCAGTATATGTATACAGGGTGTCCAGGCTATTACTAGCCAAATTTTTTTTTGTAAATAGTATATAAGTATTAGAAAAAAATGAAAGAGGAAAAAGTAGTACTGCTTTTAGTACGCAACAAAATGACATGTGCATTTTGGCTATGTGAACCTGGCACCCGACTTTCAAAAAAGTAATTTTTTTTAATGCAAACTAGTAGTATTTTGTTTGTAGTTGATTGTAGTAACAATAGTTTCGTTTGTAGTTGCATCAGTTAATAAATAAAAAAAATTGACAAAATGACCCGCACCCGACATTGAGATATCTCAAATTCGCTGGCGCAGTCTTCTTTAGTATCGTTTGTAGTTGTTTGTAGTGATTTCTGTTTCGTTTGTAGTTGAATAGTTTAAAAGTTACGAGCAATTGTTTATACCGTCAAGAGTGAACTTTGTTAATTTTAAAGATTTTTAAAATCCGCTTTTTCCATGTGATTCAGAATCGTTTGTAGTGGTTTGTAGTGATTTCCGTTTCGTTTGTAGTTGAATAGTTTAAAAGTTACAAGCAATTGTTCACACTGTCAAGAGTGAACTTTGTTAATTTTTAAGATTTTTTAAATCCGCTTTTTCCATGTAATTCAGAATCGTTTGTAGTTGTTTGTAGTGATTTCCGTTTCGTTTGTAGTTGAATAGCTTGAAAGTTATAAGCCGTTGTTTATAGGTGAATCAACAATTGCTCATAACTTTTAAACTATTCAACTACAAACGAAACGGAAATCACTACAAACCACTACAAACGATTCTGAATCACATGGAAAAAGCGGATTTCAAAAATCTTAAAAATTAACAAAGTTCACTCTTGACAGTGTGAACAATTGCTTGTAACTTTTAAACTATTCAACTACAAACGAAAACGAGGTCACTACAAACGACTGCAAACGATTCTGAATCACATGGAAAAAGCGGATTTAAAAAATCTTTAAAATTAACAAAGTTCACTCTTGACAGTGTGAACAATTGCTTGTAACTTTTAAACTATTCAACTACAAACGAAACGGAAATCACTACAAACCACTACAAACCACTACAAACGATTCTGAATCACATGGAAAAAGCGGATTTAAAAAATCTTAAAAATTAACAAAGTTCACTCTTGACAGTGTGAACAATTGCTTGTAACTTTTAAACTATTCAACTACAAACGAAACGGAAATCACTACAAACCACTACAAACGATTCTGAATCACATGGAAAAAGCGGATTTTAAAAATCTTTAAAATTAACAAAGTTCACTCTTGACGGCATAAACAATTGCTCGTAACTTTTAAACTATTCAACTACAAACGAAACAGAAATCACTACAAACAACTACAAACGATACTAAAGAAGACTGCGCCAGCGAATTTGAGATATCTCAATGTCGGGTGCGGGTCATTTTGTCAATTTTTTTTATTTATTAACTGATGCAACTACAAACGAAACTATTGTTACTACAATCAACTACAAACAAAATACTACTAGTTTGCATTAAAAAAAATTACTTTTTTGAAAGTCGGGTGCCAGGTTCACATAGCCGTGCATTTTTGCTGTATTCACATTATTTTGATAAAAACAAAGGTGACCTCCATTTTTTTTAATGGATTGCTATATATTTTTTTACATCGTATGAAAGCGTCTATCAAGACGAATTCACCCATGTACATACCGCGAACCAATGTGTTCACAAGTATTCCTTATTGATACGAATCGTATGATGTTGCCAATCACTGTCAGTGTGTTTACTTCTAATTTGAGAATATTGGGAATATCTGCCACTGTCTGTTGCGGAAGATATCTACTTCCGACAAGTTGGGGTCCCACCACAAAACAACAGAATCGTAAGAAATTATCTTAACGATACGTTTCAAGACCGATAGATTGGAACATACGGACCTGTCAAGTGGGCTGCAAGATCTCCAGATCTATCACCTCTGGACTTTTTTTTTTATATGGGATACTATTAAGGGTGTGCAGGAGTCACGGCCGAACTCCAAGCTGACTTTAGCAGCAGTTGCGGAGAAATTAGGAAGTTCTAGAAGAAGGATAGACAGATCCTTGTCTCTCCAACGGCGCTGCGGCAGAAAGAGTGATGCAACAATTGTAGGAGAGACGAAGACAGAGCGATAACTAAGCAGCGTACTTTCACAATTTAGTTGCCGCAATTGTTTGACCCGAAGAAGCAATATTTTTTATACTTTTTTTTTTGTAATATTCCTCTTGAAATTTTCGACCCTGCTATAGAGCCCTTTTTTACAATTTCACTTCTGCAACTTTATAAAAAATAAAAGTGTACATTTTTATAGAAGCAATTCTTTTGTGGGCCGTTTGTTCTAAAAAAGAGCTCTATAGCAGGATCCAAAATTTCACGAGGAATATAAAAAAAGAAGTATAAGAAAATATTACTTCTTCAGCTCAAACAATTGCGGAAACTAAATTGTGAAAGTAAGCTGCTTAATTATCGCTCTGTCTTCATCTCTCCTACAATTGCTGCATCACAGTCTATGTCGCAGCGTCGTTGGAGGGACAAGGATCTATCTATCCTTGTTCTAGAGCTTCCTAATTTCTGCGCAACTGTCGCTGAAGTCAGCTTCGAGTTCGGCCGTGGCTCCTGCATACCCTCAAGCCGGGTATCTACTTGTGTTAAACGTCCGTATCGTATCAACGTTGCGTATCCTTTTGGAGAGGCTCGCGTTGCGTCGCTGCGTATCACAGCGTGCTTCGGCTCGGTCGAGTTTTCTTCGTTTCGTGAAAAAAACGGTACGGCAATGGGACTAGGCCACTGCAGGCGAAGGATTTCCGTTCAGTGCCTGCTATTCCTTTGATACGGAGATACGCAGCGGGCTCATCCGAAAAATTGGTCGGTTTCTAGCTGTTGCATCGAAGGAATGGTTCATGTGTTTGCACACGGCATAGCGTTTCGTGCTGTCGCTTGGGTTTTGAAGTTCAATAAATTAACATTTCAATTCATTTTAAATCTTGCGGTATTATTGGATCAATGAAATTCTTTATCAATTTAATGTAATTTAGACAAGTTTTATTGTCTAAATATATTTAAATATATCAATTACCTTCGGTGCTACTCTATACATGAAACAGCAATGTTAATAATGACTTCTGTGATTATCCAAAAAAGACAATATTAATTTTTTAGAGATTTTTTCGTTGCCGAGTATTGAAAGTTTGCCTGTTGGTCTGTGATACGGAGCTAAGCAACCGAAATTTGTCGGTTTCTTGCCGTTCAAAGGAAAGGTTCGGAGACCATTTGGCGGGTAAAAACAACATACTTTTTGCAATAAACGTGTAACAAAATGAAAAAATACATAATGTGTTTGTTGTCAGACCAGCTGGAAGTCATACTCTACCCTACCAGATGGAAAAAGTTTCGATCCGATTGGTCAATCCATCATGGAGTAATCGGTGACCATAGATGTCGTGGAGGGAACAGTGCGCTTGTATGCAATAAAACAGGGGTGAACAATGATAAAATGCAAAATGTTTTTTATACGGTCCCAGCTGGGAGTCATACTCTACAAGATGCAAAAGGTTTCGTACCGATTGTTCAATCCCCCTCGGAGTAATCGACGGACATACATAACGTGGCCGAAACAGTACTCTTGGTTTTGCATTAATTTTTAACAAACCAGGGAAAAACAGGGTAAACAATGATAAAATGAAAAATGTGTTTTATCCCGATTCTAGTGGGAGTCATAGCCTACAAGATGCAAAAGATTTCGTTCGGATTGGTCCATCCATCTCGGTGTAATTAATGACCATACGTAGCATGAACGAAACTGAGTTTTTGCAGTAAAAAAGGGGGTAAACAATGACAAAACGCAAAAAGTTTTTTTTACGGAACTAACTGGGGGTTGTGCTCTACAAGGTGCAAGAGGTTCCGATTCGATTGGTCCATCCATCTCGGCGTAATCAGCGAACATACATAACAAAATTAAATTAAATTAAATTAAAAAATATATACTTGTCGAATCGAGTAACCTCCTCCTTTTCGAAGCCCGTTAAAAAATAAATGATACTTATAAAGTGCCTATCCCCCACGCCGTCTTCGTCTTCCCTTTGGGCCGCTCGTGCATGCGTTGGAGTGGCGCGGCGTCGCGTCGCCACTGACGCACTCTACTCCTACTGGTTCCCTCACCACGTACAGTAAGGAGCATAAGTGAACCAATGATCACAAGTTTTGTATAAATGGAAGAATAACAAAAAATAACCATTATAGCTACTTTTATCACAGTTAGAAGTAACATAAGAAATTTTTTTAATAATTAACATTCTGTTGTTTAGGAATAATAAGAACAATAGATTGAGTCGGTTTTGCACCATGTCCGATATTTGACAATATTTAATATATTATTTATTTTTAATATTTCGTCCACAATGCTTTTGCTTGCAAAACTTCACTAATTCTCTTAGGCATACTTTCTATTAATTTTTTGCAATAATCTGGAGATATTTGTTCCCATTGTTCTTGAATTCTGTTATGCAAATCCGTGATTGAAGTTGGTTGGGAGTCATATGAATCCCGAAGTCGTCTTTTTAGTAACCCCCATAGATTCTCTATGGAAAATTTTTTAGTATTGAGCCAATTTTTCACGCTTTTAGCGGTGTGCTTAGGGTCTCGATCATGTATGAAAATTACATTTTCTTCGTCGAATGGCATATTTTCTACTGCATCTATGAGATGATCTTGTAAAATATCTTTATACATGTATTGATTCATGATGCCATTAATTTGGTGCAGTGATCCAACACCAAATGCTGTTAGGCACCCCCAAAACATTCGGGATCCGCCTCCATGCTTTACCGTTTGCTTTACATGTCGTGGTTTAAGCCTTTCATTTTTACGAATCCAACACCAAGACATGCCATCTGAACAAATTCTGTTAATTTTGGTACGGTTATATCCAAAAATTATATTTTATATTCCAAAAATTTAGTTGTTTTTTTTTGCCTTGTATTTGGGATCATTGTCTTGATGAAAAACATATTCCCGTTCTAATCTCATTTTTTGTACTTAATCAAACAAATTGTTTTGTAGAATTTCAATGTATTTGACTGCCGTCAATTTGCCGTCAATAATAACTTGGTTTCCCGCAGCATGCCTACTAAAGCACCCCCAGGTCATAATAGAGCCATCTACATGTTTGATAACTGTTTTCCCATGTCCCCTTTTAAAACTTTAGCCGCTCTATTTCCAAACATATCGTTGCCTATTATTACTAAAAATTTCAAATTTTGACTCGTCGCTCCAAATAATCGCTTTCCAAAATTCAATTGGCTTCTTTACGTCTTCCATTGCGAATTTTATCCGTTTCAATGTATTCTGCTTAGAAATTAGTGGCTTTCTACGACACACACGGCCATTAAAAACCTCCTTCTGATAAACGTTTCTTAATTTGTGTCAGCCCTATTGGTAGTTCTATATTTTCTTTTATTTCTAGTCGTAATTAAAGGATTGCGTTTTATTTCGAGAACAATACCATTGTCTTGACGTGGCGTCGTTTTGCGTTTTGTTAACTCCAGCTTTAGATAATTTTGAAGGTTTCTGCAATTACAGATAAGGAATATCCTTCTTTCCTGCGTTCAAGAGTTTGCAATCTTCCTTCAGCAGATCATTCTCCCTTTCTTACCATGTTGAACAAAATATTACAGGATATCATTTCAGATCCGGTTTTAAATACCAATAAAAGTACCATAAGTGTTTTACGACATCCGAAAAGAGTGTAAGAATGAATACTATAACAGTAGTCTGCTAAAAACGAAGAATTACATGATCGTTAACTTACTTTCCGACGATGAAATGTGCTCCTTCAGAATTTTTAACTTTATATCTTGTTGAATTCTTTGTTGATACAAATGCCAACAAAATGGCAAGATTACTAACAATTGTTTTATTCAGAAGTGTCATTATTGGCACCACCAACAGATGGCTTGCATTATTTATCAACAGATAAATAACTTTACGCAAGCCGTTAACTTACTTATCGACGCGACTGTATGTCCGCCGATTAACTTCGAAATGGATGGACCAATCGGAACGAAACCTGCTGCATTTTGTAGGGTATAACTCCCGGTTAGTCCCGTAAAAAAAACATTTTGCAATTTCTTCGTCGTTTACCATTTTTCATTATAAAGAAAATTCGGTGAAATCACAAGTTTACGACGAAATTCCCACGACACCGGAAAACATGATGGAACGTATTAAAATTGCCTGTGCTAATATCAGCAGAGAAATAATAAAAAAACACTACCGAATCATTTATTAATCGCTTAATGAAATGCATCGAAGTTAATGGACATCATTTTAAACACCAATCGCTCACACTGGTTTTTGTAGTAGAACCTTCCCCGAATACAGCGTTAATATTTCGAGTCGTCTTTGACACCACAAATCCACGAATTTTCGGCTTGTCCATGGTGTCACAAATTTTTTGTCAGTCTCAGTTTATAACATCAGTTTATAACAAATAAAAGTGATAAATAAAAAGCGAAGATATATATTTCATACAAGCTTAGTTGCATGCTAAAATTCGGAATAAATCGAGAAATAATAAATATCAAAGTTCACCTTCCGACAGTTGTAAAGTTTCATACTTACAGACCCAATATTAACACTCGAGGCGCTACGATGCAAAATAAAAAAGTTCTCGCTGCTCGAAGTTGCAGGATGAAGAATTTTCTTCAATTTTCTCTCTCTGTGTGTCGTGCGTGCGTGCACGCGTGTGTGTGAACTGTAATCATAGAGAATTCGAAAGCATGCAATAAATTGAACCTACTTGTAAGATACTTAATCCCATTACTGATGACGACTTATCATATTTTATGTATCCTTTTTTATATAAATCATCACATGAGGATATATTTCTCGATTTACTGTTGCAATTCATCTTTTTGCTATCATGTCGTCATATTTGTACCAATTGAGACCTATATATGTGTATGCAATATAATGTCCTTCAGCAGAACCACTACCGTATTTTATTTAAGAGATCATGCCTACCAAACAATAATTGTTATCCTCAGCGATAATGGCTTTGGCTATATTATCCAATACGTATTTGGGCGGTTGTACATCCAATGAATTTATATAATTGTAATCTGTTAAAATACTAATGTCAAAAATTAAGCGAGACGCGTACGTAATATTGCGACTGACACTTTTCTTGCAATTATAACAGGTTGTCATTCGTTTCGTTATGATATCGTCATCCATCGCTCTTTGGATATTATGTAGACCATTTTTTTTTAAATTTCGTCAACATTTACATTACATACAGATGATGTTCTTCTGTAGCTATAGGTGCAGTGAAGACAGTCATATGTAGTTATGCAACTCCGCATATTTTCAAATAAATATTCTGTCAGATGTGTTGCAATTACAATTCGTATTTAAAGATGATACGCTGCGAGTATACATTTTTTTTTCTTTTTTTTTTTCAAATAATGGTATATCGCACAAAATTGTTGCCCTTGCGCAATAATCATTTGCGGCGATCGTTCCACGCTTCAATATATCCATAATTAGTTTAATAAAAGGATTAGTCTGATTTAATTTTTCCATTGCGCTTTTGTAATCATTGCGCATACCCATTCCACTCCCAATAATTTGGAAAATGGAATCAAATGCGCAAGTATTACGCACAACTATTTGTTGTTTATTGACCGTAGTCGCGTTGTACAAATTACCATTTTTTTAAAGTGGAATGCTTATAGCTTTATCGATGAAGTCCCAATCAGCGCATGGTATTAAATAGTTCGGTTTTGAACGTTTCTGAATTTCATCACTTACTGATGTCTTCTTCTCTATCTTACATCTCCAATTTTCTGATTCATTTAACGATTTTTGCAGATTGATACATCCTACAGGTGTTTTATCAGCTGATACTTCAGCAGAATCTTGCGAATTCGAAATAGCTTCATCTAGAATCGTTTCTTGTTTTGAAGCATTGAACGTTAATCTGAGTCGACCATCAAGATATTCCAGATGGCGCAAAATAAACTTGTCCAGTCGCTTTGGTAGTTCATTCTTAAATACTCTAGTCTTTAATTGAGCAAATTCTGCTTCAATGAAGGATGATGTAGCAATCTGCAAACTGCTTTTAAAATAAGGCTTCATTATACGTGTCCACAGAGGTAGATAATGTATGAGGTGTTTGATTTTTTTTAGCAGCTTCGACATTGTAGTGTGCATTTACAACACAACCATTATTAGAATTATTGGCGATGTCTTGGGCTTGTCAAGCTATCCGGCTTCCAGCAATTAATTCGTCGTATTCATTGTTCTCTTCTTCCTGATTATCCATCATTGTAGCACCTTTAATAGCATTATTTACGTTCCTCAAATTTATTTCGGATTGTAATAACATATCATTTTCGTCCGAACCTACTTCTTCGCTTAGCGCTATGACCAATACCGATTTGATAATATCACAAGTTTCATTAAAATCTTCCATTGGATAAATTCTCTTCAAGCATCTTAGAAAAAAATTGTCTTACCTTAACTGCCTTGCCTTTCAAACACTCCCACCTAGCGACCATAGCTATAAAATGGTTAATATCTAACCTTATGAAACGTGATGGAATGCTCTCGAAACTGTCATTATTATTAATAATAATGTTATAGCAAACTTACATATAATGATTAATATTGACGCATCCTAAAAATACACGTGCAACTGCAATTAAGATTGCTTTTCCAAAATCCGCTCAATAAATTGCACCAAACTCGTTATCGCTCTGTCTTCGCGTCTCCTGCTGTTGTTGTATCACTCTCTCTGTCACAGCACCGTTGGAGAGACAAGGATCTATCTATTCCTAATTTTCCCGCAACTGCCGACAAAAGCGCTAGTTTACCTTCTGCGCACCTTTAACCTGTTAACGGTCCTTTGAGTATATACATACATATGGACTGCTAACGGCCACCATTGTGCGTTCCATGACCGGTGGCGAAGCCATGTCCCAAAAGCGGCCAAACTAACAAGGGGAACCACCCAAGTGTTACGCTCACTTATTTATGAAACTTTGTCACCTTATAGAGTTCGTCCAGCTGAGTATTCCGATACCCCCTTTTGGGCGTAGACGGCCAATAGTTTAGGAGATATTAACAATTAAAGGTAGTTACAGTTTAAATTCTGTTTTATAATGCACTCACACATATAAATGGTTAGTCCCGTGGCTAAACGCTTGCCTGGAAATCCAAAGGTACAGGGTTCAAGTCCTCCGTTTCGTACCTTTTTTTTTAACGTACTGTTGCCCTTTTTTACGTCCACTTATTGAAGCTATGCTATAGTTTTTGTATCTGTTAATAATTTACTAATTATACTGCATTTTTTTATCATATTTAAATTCATTTTATTCTTTATTACGCACATCGGATTCTCACCCATATAGACGAATAGGCATGTGTTTGAACAAATGACTGCAACTTCTAATCATTTTTTTTTTGTCATTTATAATTATTAATAATATGCTTTGGTTATTGTATCTATTAATAATTTACTAATATGTTGCATTTTTTTTTTCTTTAATAATTGTGTACGTCACACTAGCATACGATATTACTGTACACAATGAAGAATCAGAATAGTTTTAAATATTAAAGAAAAAAAAATGCAACGTATTAATATATTTTTTCTTACCGCCCATTTATTACCAAGTCCATCATACCCCAATCAAATCATAATCAGCAACATCTCTCTTTTATAAAATTATTAATTTTGCACCGTCTCCTAAAAGATTGCATTGTATTTAGTATGTTATGTAATATTTATTTTTATCAAATTTATTGGTTCTTGGTTTGTGTGTGTCTAGTAGTACAAGCGATCGAAAAAGTAAGATGCCGAAAAAGAACTGCATGTGACGTAGTGTAGTACTAACATGTATAAAGTAGTGAGACAGACTTGGTATTTCTGGTATAATTTTTATTAACCATATTGATATGATAAACAACATATTTTTAACCGACTTCGAAAAGGAGGAGGTTACTCAATACGACATGTATATTTTTTAATTTTTTGTATATTCGCCGATTACGCCGAGATAGATGGACCAATCGTAACGAAACCTTTTGCATCTTGTAGGGTATGACTCCTAGTTGGTCCCGTAAACAACAAAAAACGTTTTCCATTTTATCATTCTTTACCCCTTTTTTATTGCAAAAACGCAGTTTCGTTCATGCTAGGTTTGGTCACCGATTACGCCGAGATGGGTTGACCAATCGGACCGAAACTTTTTGCATCTGGTAGAGTATAACTTCCAGCTGGTCTCACAACAAACACATTATGTATTTTTTCATTATTTCACACGTTTATTGCAAAAAACGTATTATTCGGCCTGATATCGATGAAATCTAGTATTACATTTTACGGCCGGGGATGTTTCCACGATACTCCTATTTGCAACATTCCCTTCACTTCCCTGCCCTACCCTTCCCTTCTCTTCACTGCCCTTCCTCTTCCCTCTCCAACCCTCCCCTTCCCATCCGCTTGCTGCTAACTACTACTTCCATTGCAAAATTCCTATTCTTTGATGCTACTCTGGAAGGAATGCTCCGTTCGCCTCTAAAAAATGTGAAATAAAAAAATTTTTGGAAAGAAAATACAACCGACTTCGGAATGCACTAAAAAGGACGAAGTAATTTTAATTTATATTTCGGAGACGGCGCAAAGTTAAAAATGTTCTACATTGGAAATCGTCAAAATTTTTTAATCCTTTTACATATTTTCACAATTTTTAATTTTGCGCCGTCTCCGAAATATAAATTAAAATTATTTCGTCCTTTTTAGTCCATTTCGAAGCCGGTTCTATTTTTTTTTCCAAAAATTTTTTTTACTAGACATTCAAGTTACATGACTTTTCATATCTGATAAGGTATAATTGGGAAGAATGAGTAAAAGCACTGCATTTATATATATTTATTAATATTATACGACGCGATTATTACTAGCAATCGTGTAGCGAACGAACACGAACAACCACGAGCAGCAGAGCTCGTACACAGCATACCAACTCTTGCGTTCAACAGTATTTACAACTGTAAATTTATTAAAAAAATATTTAGTTTCATTGGATGTATACTTATATGTTAATTTATTTATTTACCTATTTACTACTACTTTTACTTTTCAAAATACCCATTGTTCTTGTTAATATGGTATTAAATAATATTGAAAAGATCAATGAATTTACAAGTTTATGTTATATAATAATAAAATATAATAATAAATTTATGTAAAAATAAAATTTTTTATTTAACGTTTTATGCATAATACATATATGTACACGTTAAGGTATACTCGCGGTTCAATATCAATATCTTATGGTATAGATACGAGGTCGTTATATTATCTCTCTTGAAATGTTTCCTGAATTGTCATGCCAGGTATAGCGAGATTAGTGAGGCGTTAGAGATCGAAATTACTGAACTGCTTATGAATTATTGTAAAGCTTAACAATTTATTACAAGAGTTGCTCACTGTGTCAGAGCGACGACCTCAGTGTTTTGATTGGTAAGGTTCTAACTGACCACATTTTCGTGACTTACAATTTTCATCTTATCTGTAATTACGTAGAAGTAAAGCCTAGGATTAAGTAATAAATAATTTAATATCATGTTTTAATGTCATTTATAAAAAGTCAATTTGCAACACCTAACACGGTGAGGACTATACATTATTATATTCATTAAGACAGTAGGAATAGATCGGTAAATTTTTCGTTTTCAACTTTAGCTACCTGTTATCCAATTATAATAAAATATTGTTCGTAGTAAATAATTAGTTTTAATGTTTATTTTATATTTTAATCTCAATTTTTATTGATCATAAAATGAACTTGTAAATAACATTAAGAAATGACTTGTGCAAACTGTGGACATTTGATACATTAAGAATACTGAATTGCAAGTTAATTTTTGGTTTAATATAAGATAAATGGTATGTGTAATCAGAGTAGTATGCAGTTGCTTCAGAATGATATTTTGATTACTGGAATATTACTGTACATTATTTTTATGGATTTGCAAATGTATACAATTATAGAGATTTCAGAAATTAGACGATTATAACTTGATTTCAGGGAATATCGTAAAATTTTAATGCTGTTTGCACTGACCAAGCCTGGAGGTGAAGATAACACCCGGAAATATACTGTCGGATTTGTTTTCCAGAATTCGTCCCTCAGGAATATTTCTCTTCCACCTATTACCTCTATCTGTACAATCTGTGCAATACAAACGAAAGCCAAGTGCTCTAAATTTTCGCTTACCTGTAATAAAATAATTTTTGGAAAAAAAAATAGAACCGACTTCGAAATGCACTGAAAAGTATGAAATAATTTTTATTTGATATGTATAAATTCTATTCGGCTCTTTATAACATTGATTAAAGTATTACATTACATTTTAAATACAATGCATACTTTTCGGAGGCGGCGCAAAATTACAAATTGTCTAAATGAAAGATGTTACTAATGTGAAAATATGTAAAACGATTACAGTATTTTGACAATTTCCAATGTAGAAAATTTTTAATTTTGCGCCGTCTCAGAAAAGTATGCATTGTATTTAAAATGTGATGTAATACTTTAATCAATGTTATAAAGAGCCGAATAGAATTTATACATATCAAATAAAAATTATTTCGTACTTTTCAGTGCATTTCGAAGTCGGTTATATTTTTTTTTTTCAAAAAGTATTTTATTAAATATCCCTATAAAAAGAAGTCCAAAGGGTTGAAATCGGGGGATCGATGAGGCCATGCAACTGGTCCACCACGTCCAATCTACCTTTGACCGAACACCGTGTTTAAGTGGTCTCTCACACTAAAAATGTTTATATCTCAGGAACGGTTGACCTTTCGACCTATGTTTACTAAGGCTTTTTTACTCAGTACAGTGCGTCTTATATACCATATAAATATTGAATGGTTTTTTAAACACCCTATATATATACAATAATGTTTATTGTTATATATTTATTAATATATTGGCTATATATAATATAAGGCTAAGTTAGCCTTGTTTTCACACGATATCTGGACTTTGGAACATTTGAAAACAAAACACCCAGTATTTTATTATTAAGTAGAGCTGCAGTTATGGTTCCTACCTAAAACTGTCACCCACGATAAGAAGAAACAAAATGGCGTACTCATAAATTTTTCGACCTTTTTTGACAACTGAAATTGTTTAAAAACAGGGTTAAATATTAATGAATATTTGCACTCAAGGTACGAACGAAAAGTATACATGCACAGAATAATCCCTCAAAATTTCAGCCGAGTCGGTGCAATAGTTTTTTCAAAATCATGTCGAAAAGGTCATAAAACGTTGTTTTGAGAAAAACACGTTTAAAGTTTTTTTTTTTCGTAAAACTACATAAAATTAAAAAAAAAAGCCTCTTATCCTCTATCAGCGATGCCTGGTCGATACATTATTCCTTCAGCTTCTTCAAAAACTTCATTTTCTTGATTTTTGAAAATCAAAAATTTTGCAAAAATAAATCCCATATTGACCCCTTAAATGGTGGCGAATAGTAGGACCGAGAACGGACGCATTATCAAAACGTGTCTCATCGTACGCAAGTACGTTGGTCATAACTCCAGAAGACTGGCCGTACTGATAACGGACGCATATCCATATGTGTACGTATTTGCGACTATCGAGTGAACGTCTGTCTCATTATCGTGTACGTACGAATTACTCCTATGCACGTTGGGTCGAAGTCCGTTGGTTAACCAACAAGCGAGCTGCGGCTGAACACCATCATTCTAAGCCTGACCGCGTAGGAATCCTCGGAGATTAACTCGATTCGTTTGATCGTTTCATTTCCAGTACGATACACAGTTTTCGCTCTCACAAAATACAAGCGGATCTTAAACATTTATACAGATTATTAAAATTGTATGCATATTAAATTACATACATATACATAAATGTGTTCAAAACTGTTATGCGTGTAATGATTTATGATGATAAATGATTCAGTAATTGTAGTGATCTTCTTTTATTGTTTGTGAACAATATTACTTGTATAAATTAAAATGAGAAACATTAATTCCTTTGAATCGAAGTTTGAATTCAACTTTTTTAAATCATTGGCATACACTTGGATTGTAATTATTTATTTTGCCCCTAGTAGTTTAAATGTTAAGTTGTTTATGTAAAATGTTCAAAAGTATTCCTAAATGTAGATGTAAACATGGAAAAATACGCAGCGCCACTGGTGAAAAATCACAATGGGATATACAATTTTGGGATACTTTCTAATTTCTTCGATAAACAATTCTATCGATTACCATTAGCTTTAATAAATAATCATTGCAATTTGTGCACATGTTAGCGAATACATTATCTGATTCGTTGAATTTTGTTGTGGTCATGCGACTTGGCGAACGATGAATGATAATCGAAATATTGTATTATCAATTGCTGACATCGTAACAAAATCACATTACCATCTGCATCGTATAATTAGAGATATAGATCTGCCGCATTGTACATACAATGTTACCCTGTATACAGGGTGTCCCATTTTAATCTCCTCAGGCATGTATCTCGAAAAATATGGAAGATACGGGAAAATGTTTCAGACAAAAATTGTAGGACTTGAAGGGAGCCAGACGAAAAAAATATGGACTTGACCTTAAGTGACCTATTGACGGTCAGGTCAAGGTTAACGGTGTTTTTTTTTTTAATGGAAACCCCTACTTTTTAATTGCATTTTCTTGTAACTCTTGTTGAGTCGTTTCCAAAACATTGTCTATTGATGTCTTTTACGTAAGCTGTTCCCAAGATATGAAGCTTGAAATTCGACATACTGCCGGCATATGCATTGCCCGATGTACACCGCGGGAAGGTTGCTCGATCGGATTTGTACATCGTTTCGAGTTACTACTACGAATTTCTTATCGACATAGGGTGCTAAATATTATTATTCGTTTATTGCACTTTCTCTTACTGATACATCTCATTTTTGTATTTTGTTCATTCCCACAATTTTCGTCTGATTATCTTCCGGAAGAAATTACCTGAAGCCTGCTGATAATTACCATTACTTACTCCTAAACAAATGGCCATGTCCGTAATTTCTTCCGGAAGAAATTTCTATTTAAAAAAAACACCGTTGACCTTGACCTGACCGTCAATAGGTCACTCGAGGTCAAGTTCATATCTTTTTCGTCTGTCTTGAAGGGTCAAGTCCTACAATTTTTGTCTAAAACATTTTTCCGTATCTTCCAGATTTTTCGAAATGTTTGCCTAAGGAGATTAAAATGGGACACCCTGTACATGTATTTAATTACAGTAGTGCCTGCTACTGCTCGACTAATAGTCTGAAAGTTAGCAACGTCGGAAAACACCTGATTTCAGCAAAGCTAATTTTTTTATATACCCTCCCTTTTTATGGCGTGGAAGGTATACGGACGGTCTGGCTGGCGGAGGACGTTGCGTTTACCTGTTCGAGTAGCGGCTATACAGCGACAGTTAAGCTCTGTTCCATTGTATTCACTACGACTGATGTATTCGTTGGTGAGAAATTAATAGGTGTCAGATATAATACATTTTGTTTTACACTGTTATCCTCTATTAATTTACAATTAAAGTCTGTCCACATTGGAGTATTTGGTACATAAAATACATGTGAAATCAACCATAATGAATCTATTGTTTGTAACAATGTGAGGTTTTTTGGGGAAGTAAATTTTAAATATCCAACGCCAAGCATAAATGTTTTGAAAAATATATATAACTCAATACTTGACTGGTTTTGTATGATATCCGTTACTTTTTTAGAAAATTCACAAAATATGCAATCGCTTCCAAATGTTTTCAATATGCATTGTGTATTGGTGCAAAGAAGTGCTCCGCTCACAGTGCCTAAACTACATACTTGGCGTTACCTTTTTTTTTTTACATGTAATGTACTTTTTGTGGGATACTAATTGTCGACATTCACCGATGCAAGTGAGAAATAATGATATTTGACAAACAGTACTTCGGACATGCACAAAGCGACTTGGTGAATATTGACATTTACTGGAGGATGTCGACATTCACTAATTTCGGTATTTCACAGTAACATATACGCATTTTCAATACGCAGATTATTCACGAAGTAAAATCTGTTTCACTTGCAATTTTCCCAATAATATAATGCAAGCAAATATTTATACATGGAAACGTTGACACAGAGAATTCCAAAGAGGTTAGAACATACGAGGGATTGTGAGCTGCTACGTGTCAATATAGCAACAGCGTGGCTGCACTGTGTGCACCGGTTCGGCGCTTCAAGCAGTGCCGGCTTTGTAACTCCACGATTTGTTTGACCGCCACCTTGACAAACGCATTTCCCATCCCACAGTTCTATCATTGCGATGCAATATCGCTTTACGGTAATTCCATGACCTGTGATCCATCAATTCTGATAGCTTTAATCTTTGTAAGATAGCTATTTGACGATGAAAAGTATTAATTATCTATAATGTATACTTTAAACACAACTTGTTGCAGAAATTTACGTATACAGATTATTTCAATAACTTTGATCACCTTAAACTGAAGATGGTTAAGTATAATACAACATTCCTCATGTTTTCTTAAGAGCATAAAGTTTCTGGTCTTGTTTCAGAATGATACCGTTTCATGGAAAAATGATCTCTAACAAAAATTTATACTGCCTTCGCCTTATAGTTCTGAATATTAGGGTGCTTTTAAATCTGGTAGATTTCTTGAAAATAATAAGTTTGGTATTTTGTTTAAATGATATTAAAGGAGTACACAGTTTTTTATAATTTAGGTACATATAAATTTTTTTGAGTTTCGAATCATCTTTTAAAATGATAATATCTGAATATTCAGAGGATTTTATTATTTGCACAGGTGATACATTAAATACATGCCTTTTTGCACATCAGGAATACATACGTATCATGTGAAACAGACAGTAAAGGTCATTTGTTTAAATATGTTTCTTTTCAATTTTAATTTCAATTAAATACGGAAGAGACCAAATCTATTATAGTTCTTTGTCGTTGATATGGTGATAGAACGCCATACATTTTCGTGGAAAGCAAAGACACTTGAATATACTCCTTCATTTCGTACAATGAAAAATTAAGGCGGTAGATGTCATTAATTTCCTCTAATTATTTTTCTTGCTGAAAATTTATTTAGCATGTCACTGTAAGTGTGCACTTAATTTAAAACTATTATGCCAGTAGATAAAAAATTACGATACCAACTTTTGAAGGAGTATCAAAATCATCCTAGTTCAAAATCACACGGTATACAATTAAATGGATGAGTAAACATAAGAAATGGAAGTTGGAAGTATATATTTATATTCAAAAACCATATTAGGTGCGTGCATATACAATGTACTTAATTTGGATATAATATTAGCTCATGGTAGTTCGGCCACATACGAGGTGTGATCAAAAAGTTCCCGGAATTTGAATTTATTTCAAAGAATGTTTATTTACTCATCAATATTGACACGATCCCCTTCAAAACAGTCCCCATTGACTATAATACACTTGTGCCAGCGTTGTTTCCAATCTTCAAAACATTTGTGAAACGTATTTTTGGGGAAAGCTTTCAGCTCGTTCAGCGATTTTGCCTTTATCTCCTCTATAATGGCAAAACGGTGTCCTTTCATAGTTTTTTTCATTTTTGGGAACAGAAAAAAGTCACAGGGTGCCAAATTTGGCGAATACGGTGGCTGCGACATTACTGTAGCTCTATTTTTTGCCAGAAATTTTCATACGAGTAGCGAAGCGTGAAACGGTGAATTTTTGTGGTACCGTATCCAGGAGTTGTTTTTCCAGAACTCTGGCCGCTTTTTGCGGATTGTTTCATGCAAATGGCATAAAACCTGAAGATAATACATCTTAATAGTGGTTCGGCGATTATCAAGAATAATTTTCTTAATTCTTTCCACGTTTTCTTCGGTATTTGATGTGCGGGGACGTCCATCTTTAAAACGTTTTTACCAATTATGAATACTTAGTTTTTTCATGACAGATATGCCAAAAGCATTCCGCAACATTTCACACACCTTACTGCACTTGATGTCACTTTTCACACAGAATTTAATACAAGTTCTTTGTTCCGTCATTTCCGCAACTACGTAATCGCCGAACTAACTAAAATGCATCTTACTTATGTGCTCGTTAAAAACAAACGACAAGTCGGAAATGGCTGACAAATGGCATACATATCGTGGACATGTGTACAAACATTCGAAAAAAAGATGGATTTATTCGGACGTAAATAGCGTTCGAAATTAAGAAATTCCGAGAACTTTTTGATTACACCTCGTATGTATGTGCAATGTGCATATCCGTACCCACAAGGTTTAAAAAGCCATTTTTATATTTTTATTTATTTATTTATTTATTTATTTTTTTTTTTGTTATATTACTTCTTTCAATAAAAAGCATGTAATTAAAATCCCATATTTGTCGTTGAAGGGTTTAACACGTTCCGTGCCAGACCGTTTTTGTAAGACTTTCTGTTGCAATGATTAAAATACATAAATGCAAAATCATAATTATAAAGAAAAGGGTGTATAGTTTAAGATTCATAAGACAACAAAGCAATAAATTTATTTTTCTAGGAATTAGTTTAACAAATACCTAGCTGAACATTACTGTACCAAGCGTTCAATGACTTGAACGGAAAGTTCAGCGTGGGGCGTATACGCCCCACACGGCACGGAGCGTGTTAAAAATTCATTTTAGTTCAAAAATTATATGTACTTAATTTGAAAAGGGTATTTCTTATTGGGCTATTTTCCCTTGTACTTAATTTGAAAAGGGTATTTCTTATTAGGCTACTTTCCCTTAAACATGTCATTCAATTTCAGTTTATTTTTGGTTAATAATAGTTTTTATGGAGTATAGATGTTTTTAACGCGATTCGTTCTTGTAAGAAACTGATCATGGCAATTACTACTGATCTGAATTTTGCGCCAACCTGTGACGAGTGTCGCAACGCGCAGGGCACCCGTCAACAAGGAACAAGCGGTTCAGTCCGTAACAAAGACAACAACGGCTAGCCGGGTATCCACCTGTGTCAAACGTCCGTATCGTATCACCGTTGCTTTTCCTTTTGGAGAGGCACGCGTTGCGTCGCTGCGTATCGCAACGTGCTTCGGCTCGGTCAATTTTTCTTCGTTTCGTGAAAAAAACGGTACGGCAATAGGACTGGGCTACTACAGTCGAAGGATTTCGGTACGTTGCCTGCTGTTCCTTTGATACGGAGATACGCAACGGGCCCATCGGAAAAATTTGTCGGTTTCTTGCTGTTGCATCGAAGGAAAGGTTCATGTGTTTGCACATGACATAGCGTTTCGTGCTGTCGCTTGGGTTTTTAAGTTCAATAAATTAACATTTCAATTCATTTTAAATCTTGCGGTATTATTGGATCAATGAAATTCTTTATCAATTTAATGTAATTTAGACAAGTTTTATTGTCTAAATATATTTAAATATATCAATTACCTTCGGTGCTACTCTACACATGAAACAGCAATGTTAATAATCACTTCTGTGATTATCGAAAAAAGACAATGTTAATTTTCCAGAGATGTTTTCGTTGCCGAATATCGAAAGTTTGCCTGTTGGTCTGTGACACGAAGCAAAGCAACGGGCCGAACCGAAATTTTTCGGTTTCTTGCCGTTCAAAGGAAAGGTTCGGAGACCATTTGGAGGGTAAAAACAACATACTTGAAAACCCAAGCCAAGACACGAAAGGGTATGTCAAGTGGAAACATGACACTTTAGGCACGAATACAATCACTGATAATTTCTATGCGGGCGAATATGCATTTCTTGTTTTTTCAAAAGTTGCAATTTTTTAAAACTTCTGAATATTAAAATCATGTTATTAACCGACTTCGAAAAGGAGGAGGTTACTCAATTCGACATGTATATTTATTTATTCTTTTTTTTTTTCAAAAATATTCTATTTGACGCCACTGGAGAGATTATTTTTATTATATCTGTAAGTTAGGAACGAATTTTGGGAATCGGTTTATAACTGGAGGAAATAAAAAACGGGACAATCATTTATTACTCGCAGTGGTCATCATTTGTTGCTTTTATCAGACTGGTACTACCTGTGTACCAGAAGTAATAAAAATAAACTCTCCGGTGCTGTCAAATACACTATTTTTGAAAATAAATGAAATATTCCCATTTAAGGTCAATGAATAAAACTTATAAATAACAATACCTACTAAGCGACGGACTTCTACATACAATAAAGAAACAGTAAAACCGGGTACGGACGAGTGTGCCACGGCTGCAACGCGGCAGCAGCGCGGCAAGAAACGAACGTGTTCGGTGAATGTTCGTTCGTTTTGACGGCAGCTCGAACATGCAACGCGGCATTGCTGCAGTGCCGAACCAAATTTTGTCGGTCTTTTGCGCGAACACAAAGGAGGGCGCACACAAGTCCTTGCCGTGGTCTTCCCGCAGTGTTGGTATCAAAACATGACATAATTATGGGCGGCTCATCGGACCGATATACCCTATACTTGTTAATACAATAAATTCGAAAAAATTGACATGTTTTACTAATGCCTAAGTACTGCCATTTATACTTGCAAAAAAATGTTAATAACCCACTTATAGCCAATGACGCTTCATTAGTTCAATTCCACGTTAAATCGATCATTTTTTTGTTTAATGTCACAAATTTTGCACAAAATGAGATAGTTTCAGTCGCTTTCTTATTTATCAGTTATAGTTCCGACATCTGAAATTATCCCATTCATATCATCCCTCCAGTCCCACCCTTATCCCATCCCGATAATAGAAGCCCACCACTTTTCCAATGGCGAATGTGCGGTGAAAGCCATGGTTTATTCCATGCGCGGCGAACGGAACAGCGCGTACGCTGCGAATGCCGCGCTGCTGCCGCGTTGCAGCCGTGACGCGCTCGTCTGTACCCGGCTGTAGACAGCAAACCGAAACTCCGCGCTTGTCGCGACCCAGTCCCATTGCCCAGGGCCGCCACGTACGGTTATGTAGGTTGTGCACCGCACATAGGCGCTTCTCCGAAGGGGCGCCATACCGCCACAAGAATTTTTGTACTTTTTATGCATTACGACTAAGGTGTAATGAATCATTGAATCACCGAGAGGACAAACTGCTCGGGAGAGGTAAGAACCAGACGGGGGTGAGCTAGCTTGTCCGGCTGCCGAAAGGTTGTCTGGGAAATCGTTAATGCTTGAAAATAGTATGTAATATTGACAGTCTCGATTGTCGGCATTTTGGAAGTTAAAATAGAGTTTATTCTGTGAGAAATTAATTATTTTGTTGTAATTTACCAATCATGTATCGTGGACAAGGGCGCTAAATTTTTCTTGCACACAGGCGCCTCTTACCCACGTGGCGGCCCTGCCATTGCCGTACCGTTTCTTTCACGAAACGAAGAAAAATTGACCGCGCCGCGCCGTGGCACGCTGTGATTCGCAGCGACGCCGCTGTGATACGATACGCACGTTTGACACAAGTGGATACCCGGCTTAACACGTGCGAATGCCGAAACCGAGCAAACAGTAGTTTTACTTTAGGATAAGTTTAATATAAGTTTAACATGAGCATGTATATTACTAAATAAAAATTAACAGTTCTTATTATTCAATTACGTATGTATTCAATGTTATGAAAAACGAAACTACATCCTATTATTAACATACCTTTGTTCTTATTATCAGGCACAGACCGTTAAATAGAAGGTTCCAAACTTAAACGATGATAAAAATACATCGTAATAAAATTAACATCTAATATTGACTCAAGAATGAAATTAGTTTGCAATACATAACGGTGGGAATTTAAATCATTACTTTCTAATAAAATAATTTTTGAAAAAAGAAAAGGAAAATACAACGGACTTCGGAAAGCACTAAAAAGAATAAAATAATTTTAACTAATACTTCGGAGACGGCGCAAAATTAAAAATTGTGTAAATGAAAGGTGTTGCTGATTATGATTTGATTGAGGTATGGTGGCCTTGGTACTAAATGGGCGGGAAGACAAAATACATTAACATGTGAAAATATTTAAAAGGATTAAAGAATTTTGGCAATATTCAATGTAGAAAATTTTTAATTTTGCGCCGTCTTCAAAATATAAAGCAAAATTGTTTCATTCTTTTTAGTGCATTCCGAAGTCGGTTGTATTTTATTTTTTCAAAAATTATTTTATTTCACATTTTTGAATGACGATCCGTGCATTCCTTACAGAGAAACATGAAAGAATAGGAATTCTGCAATAAGACTAGTTATTAGCAACAAAGGGATGGGTGGGAAGGGAAAGTAAGGGTAGGGAAGGAGGGCGGATTTGTATTTGTATTTGTTTTGGATTTCTGTATGGAACTGCTCCAACTAAGTTCAGAAATCCTTTTTTTATGTCACTATTTTCGAACACTGAAGTGCGTTAAGATTCAATAATTGTTGCAACCGATGCGTTAAATTTAAATTTTTTCATTTGTTGCAATTATTTCAGCTTATTTTTAGGCGACCTAACCGTGTGTTTAATGTCAATATCGTAATAAAAACAAAATTACTGCCAATCCTGCATTTAATGTGTGTAGCTAAATTTACAATGTAATTCAGATTTATTGTGAAATGGTAAGGAGTTCCAAAATTTATGAATAGAAAAGTGGTACTTAAAAACCATTGTTTTTGTCCATTGTCCGTGCAACTTCTACGTGGTATACCTTGGGTTATTCTAATGCCGACGACTCACTTTTCATTCGAAGTACAATAAAATGGCGAAAAAAAAATCGTACATTAACTGTTAGGGGATTATTATAAATGGTATCTCTGAAAGAAATGTTTCAATATCTGTAGAGTCGTTTGAATTTGAACAGTTTAACAAAAAGGCATGCTCGCTTCTCCACGCTCTCACATGACGTAGAAGTTACCCTGAAGAAAACTGCCAGAGGATTCTAAAAATAGAGGGTTCAAGTTTTAATATGAGTTCAGAATGACTGTTGTATAATGTTTTGTTAGGAAGTTATCACACTTTGAATATCGGCAATTTTTCAGCGAAAATTTAGGGTTCCTTAAATTTTACACGCCAGTGTATTTTTTTATATAGGTTATAATAATTAAGAAACCCCTTGTTTAATACGTTCTATTCAAATTTAAGCTGTAAAAATTCATATCCGCACATTCAAGCCATGCTTACGACTACCTCGTTAAAAATTGCTTTACAGGGCACTCTCATAAATTCTTTTAGTACTGCATTAAATCTTGAAATCCTTCGCGCCGCAAAGATTGGAATTGCCATCGTTTTCAAAGAAGGTACTCCAGCTAGTAAGTTTAAATATACGAAAATGTTTATGTGTAATGAATATCAACGTCTGGAAACATTTTAAAACCAGCAATTTACAAAATTGACGAACAATCCAATTTTTACATGCCATAAGTATCATTAGTCACATATTTTTAAGAATAGTTTCAAACATGATCGTAATTTTTGTTGTCGTGATAAATGTATATGATTATTTTCTTCCTTCTAAATATATACATACACTACCGGCCAAAAGTTTGGGTACATGTACTAATAAAAAAAAAATATTCTTAAATAGTTTACTCTTACTATAAATATGCACGGGGAAAACAGCTTGGATCTATACCTCTGCAGCTAAAGAAAAGTTAATGTATACATTTTTGTGGTACTAAAATCACATGGAATTTATTTCAAAGTTAAGAAATGTTGCAATTTGTATTTACCACTTTAAGTATCATGTCACCCATATTTAGGTAAAACGTATAAACTTTTATAAGAATTTGTCATTTATATTGATAGGGACGATTTTGATTAGTCAATTACAAGCAATATTTTCAAATACTTGAAAATTTAATCAACCAAGAAAGTAAAATACCATAAAAACGGTATACCAAATTTATTCCAGATAAATATTGAAAATAAAATCACTAACTAAAAGGATTGTGTACAATTGTAGAATGAAAATATAGTAGATGTACCTAAACTTTTGAACGCTAGTGTACATACGTACAAAAGATTAACCAATTTAATGTCGCATGGAATTTAAGATTTTTGGACAGTTTAACAACAATTGTAATATAATACTTAAGAGACGTACGAAGGAATTCAATTCTTTATGGAATTTCAAATATTAACTATTATACACTTTGTGTTGATTTAGCTTCAATATATGCAAGGAGTTCACTTTCAAAATATCTTCGGTTGATAACATTTTTTCGCTGACTAGTGGTAGCCATAGCACGAAAAAGGTAATATCCAGGGTTGGGGCGATAACCAGGGAATATGACAAATAAAGTAGCACTTCTCACCGTAAATGCGTGAATGTTAGTTGAACTACTTGTGCTTTTTGTACGTTCAAGCGTTATTTATGAATAAGGGAGGGGTCCATTTCCGTTGACAAGATTTTATTGCTTTGTTACAAATTTTTCGTACGTTTTTCGTATCATCGCCGGAAATCTATTCTCAGTGATGGTTTGATCTTGCTGTAGAAGTTCAAAGTGAATGTATCCCTCGAGGTACAGAACAGTATGACTAGAATAGTTGGATATGGCGGTGGTTTTGAAATTCTTTATAGTGATTCATCTAGTGATAACCATTGATATGAACGACGTGCTGTGTTATATAAAGTCCAGTTTCTACTGCAAGTACCTATGCGATTTAATAGCAGCTCATATGCACGTCGTTAAAACAGTAACTGAAAAATTACGGATCGAATTCTGTTATCCTCTTCGCTTAAATCAGGAAGAATCCATCATCTATACTCCGTTCAGCTAGACGAGTCACCAAGTATAAACACGTGCACGTGAGCAGAGCAGGGCCGACTTATGGGTTCCGGATCCCCACATCGCATTGTAACATAAGCTTTTTTTTAAGTTAAAATTCTTTGACTATGGTATGGAGCTACTCGTTATATAAATATACCTAAATAACAGGATGAATAAAAGTACAACAGAAGTTATTTGTAATTATTATTTTTTTATTCTATGTTGCTCTCACAACTGGTATTTGAAACTGAACTATCGTCGGAATCATTTAAATTTATAATAAATGGCTCTATTGATGATTCAATTATACAGTCTAATTGCCAAAATTTTTCTTCAAAATTGGTTATTACGTGATCAATACATTTCTTCCAATCTTCTACAGTAACTGTATTTATTGCTTCCGTAAATAAACGTACCATATCGCAAAATTTAAAAGTACTGTTTCTCGCCGCAACATAATTTTTCACCTGAGCCCATATCATCTCTATGGGATTTAATTCGCAATGATATGGCGGAAGTCTTAAAATTGTTTCACTTTTTCTTTTCGCTATTTCATCTACTGCATAAGAGTCTGTTACTTGTTGTTGTTTCACAATATGTAATAATTCAATTTTTACCATATCGTCTGCGAACGTTATACCTCTTGCCCGTAGCCATTGTTGGATGTCGGCTTTTTTCCACTTATTGGTAGGGACTTTTTCGATTTTGCGGCTGTGGTATGGAGCGTTGTCCATAACGACCACTGAATTTTCTTCTATCTTTTCAATTATTTTGGAAAACCAATCTTCAAATTTTGTCGCATTCATTTCCTCATGGTAATTGATGGTTTTTTTGGACTCAAAAGTTCATAATGCATCATCCACAAAACCATTTACACTTCCGATGTGGGTAATTATCAGGCGTTTTCCTTTGCCGGGAGGATTTTTTAAACCGGTTGATAGATCGCTGGAACGTACAGCTCGAGCTGATTTAATGCTTGTATCTTTCCATACGAAATTTTTAGTATGCCCTGCATTAATCCACGTTTCGTCTAAATAATATATTTGACGATTAGCCTCCCTGAATTGTATCAATTGGCGTAAATAGCTTCTTTTCCACGCAACAATGTCTTCTCTGTCGTTTAAAAAACTATCGCGACCTCGCCGAGTAAACTTGAAGTTTATGCTTTTTAATAACTTATAAAATGTAGCTCGTTTAAAATTTGGTAAAGTCGGATCCGCATTTACAATTTCTAACACCTTTTCCATCATTGGCAGTTCATTCCGATGAAAAAATTGGTGAACTATTCGTCTTATGACATTCTTATCGAAATCGTCTACTTTTTCAACAATTTTTTGGCGAATTTTTGTTCTCTTTGGAGACGATATTTCTCCTGATATGCCCTCTTTCCGTATTCGAAAGACTGACCTAACAATATTACAAAATTAAACAATGTTTTTAGTGAAATAGATATTTCCAAAATATATATTAAAGTATATATTATGTATGTCATTTTTACCTCTTCGAAACTCCTGCAGTACGAGCAGTTATTTTCACTATATCAGTAACACTTTTTCCTGGATTCTTTAACAGTTCTGCTTTATAAATATTTAATATAATGTTCTTTTCACTTGCACTAATGTATGTTCTTCTTGCACGCTTCCTGACAGGTGACATGCCAACGTTTTCTTCGTTAGAACTTGAGAACGACGACATGACAAAAATTTTAAATACTTAACGAAGGAAAAAAAGCATACGTTCACTTCGAAGGCTCGCAAAAATCTAACCATTTTTAGCCTGTTTGCAACTTATCTGTGACCATACTTACCAGTGAAGTTTACCTGAAATCATAATGTGCACATTTGGAAATCATTTAGGTTTCTGCCTGACCTGCATGCAAGAGCCCTCGGCCAGGGACCACCATAACTTGGCCCTGAGTTGTAACATGTGACAGCCAATGACCGTAGTCGCAGAGCCGATCACGTGAAAAGCGAGGGAGTTGTTTGTTTTTACTTGGTGACTCGTCTCGTTGAACGGACTATAGTTTGCAGACTTGTCCTGTTGCATGTAAATGATTCCGTTTTCTTAGCCCTCTTTGAACACCTTGTACACGGATTAACTTCAATTATGTCATATAAATCATTCTCATTACTTACCAAAGGCTTTATTGCAGGTGGCGCATCTTCCTGCTTCGTATCCAGAACAAAACTTCTGAAACCAAAACTGTGCATTACAATCACTCATTGTCAATGAATTTACACGCGCCATTTCATGCCAAATCGATCACTTGTAGCAACATGTCTTTCAATTTTGATGAAACTGTAATATGTTATTTATAAATTATAACATACTGAAAATCGCGAAAAAAACAGATTTCAGCCTAACATGACTATATCAATTATTGTTTCGTTCGCATCGTGCAAATATAACCTTTCTAAATAAGTACACCTTTAACCCTTTCGCTTCGGTATTCCAGTCCACCTAACAATAAGTGCCGTCACCGAACGGAAGCATCGCCAGAGATGTGCACAGTGCGCGTGGTTTTTTTGTATATACGTTCTTCTAAGTCTTAAATAATTACTATGCTTAATAAAACAATTGTTGCTCTAATATAGCACGTATTCTTCACATTTTCAACTGACTATGAAAAGGAGGAGGTTACTCAATTCGACACGTATTTTTTTTTCTTTTTTTTTATGTATGTTCGCCGATTACTCCATGATGGATTGACCAATCGGATCGAAACTTGTTGGATCTTGTAGAATATGACTCCCAGTTGGTCCCGCAACAAACACATTATGCATTTTTTCGTTTTTTCCCACGTTTATTGCAAAAAACGTACTATTCCACGTATAATCGGCCTTATATCGATGAAACCTAGTATTACATTTTGCAGCCGAAGATGTTTCCACGATGTTCCAATTTGCAACATTCCCTTCACTTCCCTGCCCTCCCCTGCACTTCCCTTCGCTACCCTCCGCCACAAAAAAACATTTTTGGAAAAAAATATGACCGACTTCGGAATGCACTAAAAAGAATGAAATAATTTTAATTTATATTTCGGAGACGGCGCAAAGTTAAAAATTTTCTACATTGGAAATTGCCAAAATTCTTTAATCCCTTTACATATTTTCACATGTAAATGTATTTTGTCTTTCCATCCACTTACAATTAGTACCGAGGCCACCATACCCCAATCAAATCATAATCAGCATCTTTCATTTACACAATCTTTAATTTTGCGCTGTCTCCGAAATATAAATTAAAATCATTTCATTATTTTTAGTGCATTCCGAAGTCGGTCATATATATTTTTTTTTTCAAAAATGTTTTCTAATATGAAAAGACTTATACGAAATTATGTTAGTTATTCTAAAAACATTAGACCAATTACAGTTGACATGTTTTTAGGTATTTACATATTTATATATTTTACAATTTACAATTTGGTATTACATATAAAATCAACAGAAAATGTTCTGCCGATAATGAAGAATTTCAAAAGCAGCAGGCGTGCGTCCTACCTGGACATTGGCGGTTGCCCTCTCGCAAGCGGTCGTGGCGGTGGGTGGCTTGGTTCACGAAACAAAAGGGACGACACTCCAACACACACGCAAACGAGAATACTACACGCAAAAAGCAACGGTAATTGAAAACTTATCGTCACGACTCGACTCGATACTCTCTCGCTCCCGCTCGCCGCTTATGCGCTAATTGCTGTCTAATCGTCTTCGCGATCTTGCCGGTCCGCGGTTCCCCCTCCCCAGGGAGTTTGGTTGCCTTTCAGTATTCTTCAACCGAGTCCTGGGGCGTTCTCTGTGGGCTGGCGTAGGAGGCGACGGCTTGACTGTTTCCCTTTTACCAATTTTTCAATAAAACTGGGTTCAATTTTGCTCCATTCCTCCATTAATACACTTTTTAAATCATTTTTATTTCTAATAGTATTGTTGGGTTCCGATCGCGGTAGGAATGGGTCGGGTGAGAAGGAACACGCACTAATACTTTACGAACAATATAACTACGGAATACTAGTTACAATATCTGTTGCGCCGGTCCCCGCCGATCGTCGGCGTGGCGCTGCGCATGCGTGATACCCAACATCTCCCTTTCTCAAAGAGGGTTACCAATACGAATATGATTTGGCCCCTGGGTCCAGCTCCAAGCGTCGCGGCGCGTTCCGCGTGCGTGTAGGTCTGGCAGGTGCCAAGTGTGTTGTTGGAACCTCCGGAATTTCAGCCCCCGGAGTGTGATCCTGACTGGTTTGACGTGGTGCTTCGGTGTCCACGCTGTCTGGATCGTTAGAGGACTGAGGCGAGTCGTTAGTGGAAAAAGTCCAGTCATCCCCCACCGTCAGTTCCTTCGCCGAGGTAGAAGTTCCCGGCTCCGGGTCAGAACTACCTTCCCTCCAGATGTGGTTGATGTGGCGGTGAATTTCTCTGCCGCTGTCCAAACGAACGGAGTAAAGAGTTTGGGAAATTATTTTAGATATTTTCCTTGGCTCGCGTTTCTTCCCCTGTATGAGGATGACAACGCGGTCTCCAACTGCCTCGCTCGAGCCCCGGGACGTCGGTTGAACTGCGACTGCATGTCTGGCTGCACGGGATGGTCCGGGGTGAGTGCATTTGGTTGAGACCTGGGAAACAATTTGCTGAAAGGTGAATTGATTCGAAGTTGTATGACACTTTTCGTTGTTGAAAAGGAAGAAAATTTTAAAAATTACATACGTCAACTATTAAAAGATGCCGACAGAATTATTGAAATTAAACTCACCAGTTCACTCGCAACTTGAACTGCAGCGCTGAACAGCTGATGAGACGGCCAAGTCAACGAACCCACGTTACTTCACACCGTGTATTCCCTATCACTTTTCACTATCACTGTCACTTTTCACTGGGTCATTTAAATCACTGAATCGGGAAACTGTCGTACAGCCTCCTGCGAATTATTTGGGCACTGCGAAAATATGTTATAATATCCAGCTTTGGAGCAAAGCATGTCGGCAATGTGCGAGATACTGGACGCGTACGGAAAGATTCGTGTTCCTTGTTACTGACAAAAGAACGTTAGAGAATATCCCTGTGTCTCACTCTGTTGGAATGTGTTTCATTCGCGTTCTCCGTTACTGGCAAAAGAACGTTGGAGAACATCGTTGTATCTCACTCTGTCCTAATATTTGTATGATTGGCGTTCTTCGGTATAACATGTTTTTCATCTTCGCGCAGTGCCAAGCCAACGCGAAGAAGACTACGTTCGAGGTATCGCAATCGGACCTATTCGGGGAAACCTTCTTTACATCCTTTCACAATTTCCTGATTCAATGATTTAAATGACCCAGTAAAAAGTGACAGTGACCGGCGTAATCAAGAAAATTTTGTGAAATAACGTGTCAGCTGTTCAGCGCTGCAGGTCAAATTGCGAGTGAACTGGTGAGTCTAATTTCAATAATTTTGTCCGCACTTTTTAATAGTTCTAAATTTGTTTAATTCTTTATTCGATATTATTTGTGATATTATTTCCTGCTTTGCCGACCGGGGTTTTCGGCCGCGCTCGGACCTGGCAATCCGGGCCATAGACACGCCACTGAGCGCGCGAAAAGCTCGCGCTATGAATGGTCAGTGTTTTTCCTTAATAATTCAAAAACGAAGCCCCATCCAACATTTTTGCAAAGGAAATTGTTGTTTAGAATCGTCCCAGCTACCCCCCATTTCCCGATGTTACCACTAGTTACAGGACACCCTGTACAGAATCTTCTTATACAAACAGAATCTTAATATCTTTTAAAGTTACTTCACAAAACTGGTTTGAATTTGAAAAATGTGTTTTTTTTTTTTTCAAAATCAAATGTCTCAAAAACTGTACGTGCTCCCGAGAAACAGGTTGCAGATTCGTAATCAGCACAAGAAACACTACAATAATCACTTAATAGAAATTGAAACGTCAATTGGCTGTTGGATAGTGTTATTGAACGATCTAGGAAGGTACTTAGAAGTTCATCTTTCTATCTCTTTTACTTTAAAAGGTGTTTACGTATTTTGCACGATCTGTAAGACAAACGTTTATGAATCTAGGATTAAGAAAGATGGAGAATTGAAAACTGGAGTCAGAATGGCCTGGAAAAGGTCGTGGTGTACCCCCGTTTCAGGTAGACTTATGCGCTCCGCTATTATGGTCGGTTATCTATACCACTGGTCTTAACACTTTCCGTCCGGGACCGAGTAAATTTACTCCCGACGAGATTCAAAGGAGGTCGTAAAATCACTCAAGCGCGAAAGAACATGTAATTTGATGCCTGGCAGCTTCGAAACACAAAGTATCCGCTCCTGAGCGTTCAAGACATCAAAAGAACGTCGCCTTCTAACTTATGATTTATGGCTTTTCCTTGCCTCGACTGAGCTGGATCATGTTACCCCAGGGCTGAATGTGTTAAAGCTGTGGAAGGCGGTTGCGTTAGACCATTAAGAAGTGACTGACTCCGGTATACACAATAAAAAACCTTTATTGAGCGTCGCTACCACGGTCCGTACTCTACGATATTTAGTCCACGACTGAATTCAATCACACTTCTTTCATATACTGGCGCATTCCCAAAAATCATGCTTTCTTCTTTCACACCGGTTCGCTCTCACTCTAAACCAATCATTCGTAGAACGGTCACACATCTCTCAGACATTCCTCGAACTCGGCCACCTTACGCGACACTCGAGCCGATCACCCAAACATCCTCTTGAAGACACGTCGTCAAGAATCACGCAGATCCGTTCGCACAGGCATACCGCATTCGTTTCCATTCTCACCCGCGCTCTTAAAACTTAACTAACCATGGCAGGGACGTGGCGGCAGATTATTGCTGCCACATCACCCCCCTGCTAGTTATTGAACCAATCACGAAATTTGCAATCGGTCAGGAAAACGCACTCTTTTCCCTGACCGTGTAATGCGAAGGCCCGCGGCGCCAAATCCCTGATGGCGGATGACCTTGGGACGGCGACGCCGGCTCTCGAGGTCATGATGGTGTCGCCGACCGAGGCGGCAGCACCGTACTATCGGCCGGTCTAGAGGCTGCTGGTCCGTCAGACGACGCAGATGACGCTGGGCACATCGCCTCCCGTGGTGTCCACGGTGACGAATTATTAACCAGCAGGTACGCCGGTTTAAGGCGGTCAATGGTAGCCGTCGTTGGTTTCCCTCGGATGTCTAGGGAGAATGTCCGAGTACCTCGGTTGAGGACCTTGTATGGCCCGTCGTATGATGGTTGGAGAATTCCCCGGACGGTATCGTTCCGGAGAAAAACATATTCTGTCGTGGCGAGATCCTTAAATACAAAAATCCGCCTCGTCGAGTGGTTGCTGCCTGTCATCGGGGCGAGGGCCGCGAAATACTCGCGCAGCTTTCCGACGAAATCTGTCGGCAGCGGTTCCAGATCCCGACTCCGTGGTGTCAGGAAATCTCCTGGCAACCGCAGAGTCTGGCCATACACCATCTCCGCCGCGGTAGAATGAACGTCCTCCCTCCAGGCTGCGCGGATGCCCAGCAAGATGGTGGGAAGAACCTCTGTCCAGCGGATATTCTAATGGGAACGGATTGCCGCCTTGAGTCGCCGGTGGAATCTCTCCACCAAACCATTTGCCGCCGGTTGGTAGGCCGTTGTACGCCAGTGTGCTGCGCCTGTAAACTGGGACAGTTGCTTAAATAGGCGACACTCGAATTGTCTGCCCTGATCAGTGGTTACGCGCAGCGGGGTCCTGAACCGGGAAATCCACCCGTCGTAAAATACACGTGCCACGGTTGAAGCGTCCTAGTCCCTAAGTGGGAAAGCTTCAGGCCAACGGTTAAGACGATCGACACACATTAAACAGTACCTGTATCCTTCCAAAACGTGTTCGAATCTACCGGATGGCACGTTAAAAGTTCCCAGTGACGCGGAAACGTGCCTGGTCACCTTCGCTCGTTGGCACTGGACACACCGTCGAGCACAATTGCGGCAGTCGGCTTTAACGGACGGCCACACATACCGCTCCGTTACGAGTTTCGCCGTCGCATTGATCCCCGGATGCGCTAGACGATGAACGACGTCGAAAGCGCTTCGTCTGAAAGGCCTCGTGACGAACGGGTGTATGGCTCGCAATAACATGTCGCAGACGATTTCGGTATCCGCACCGGGTAGGCGTATCCGTTTGAGCTGCAAGGTACTGTTGATGTCCCCACGCATATACGCCTGCAGTTCCTCGTCGTGCTGCTGGGACGCGGCCAGGTCGGCGTAACTGAAATATTCCGCAACCTCCTTCAGCCTCGATAGCGCGTCAGCCACGACGTTTTCCTTGCCGTCAACGTAGCGAATATCGGTGGTGAACTGCCCGGTGAAGTCCAGGTACCTAAATTGCCTGGGGGAACACTTCTCGGGCTTTTGCTGGAACGCGAAAGTGATTGGCTTATGGTCCGTGAAAACGGTGAGAACTCGTCCCTCCACCATATGCCTAAAATGCTTAATCGCCATATAGATCGCCAACAGCTTTCTGTCGTAGGCGCCGTAGATCCGCTTGGTCGTGCTGAGCTTCTTCGAGAAGAAAGCCAGTGATTGCCAATCCTCTCCGACCCGCTGTTGCAGCGCGGCTCCGATGGTAAAATCAGACGCGTCCCAAAACAAAGCCAGCAGCGAATCTTCACGCGGATAAGCTAGCAGTGCCGCTTGCTTTAAACTGTGCATCGCTTCGTCGAAAGCTGCAAGAACCTCCCGCATCCATTTCACGGGTGTAGGACCTTTGGCATTTTTACACAGAAGGTCGTTGAAGTGCGCCTGTATTTGTACGGCTCTGGGTATAAAACGTCGGTAAAAGTTTAACGTACCCAAAAACTGCCTCAGCAGTTTTGCGGTGGTAGGCTGCGGGTAGTTGGAGATTGCCTCCACCTTTGTCTCCAAGGGATCAGTACCGTCGAACGAAATGGTGTAACCTAGAAACTTGACCTGGGTCTGACCGAAGTTGCACTTCGTTGGGTTTAGGGTTTAGCGTCACTCCCTAGCTGTCCAGACGGGTGAAGACTTCTTCCAGGTTGCGCACGTGCTCCCCTTCTGTCGCAAATGCCACCAATATGTCGTCGATATACGCGTACACGAAGTCTAAACCGCGTAGCACTTCGTCGATAAAACGTTGAAACGTCTGTGCCGCGTTTCGTAAACCGAACGACATAAAGAGGAACCCGAAAAATCCGAAGGGAGTTGTTATCATGGTTTTACAAATGTCTTCCGCGGCCACGGGGATTTGGTTGTACGCGCGTACCAAATCCAACATCGAAAACACTGTTTTCCCGTGAAGTGCATGAGCAAAGTCTTCGGTGTGCTTTACGGTATACCTATTCAGTATTGTTCACGCGTTCAACGCTTGGTAGTCTCCATATAGTCACCACATGTCTTATCTCTTTTTTTTAACCATGTGGAGGGGTGATGACCACGTACTTTCCGACGGTCACGCGATGCCGAGGCGCAGCATTGTCTCGAATTCTTTCCGCGCACTTTTTAAACGGTCCGGTGCAAGGTGCCGAGATTTGCAGGCAAGGTTCGGAGGCGGCGCAAAATTAAATATTTTCTACGGTGAAAATTGTCAGAATTCCTGAACTTTTTTACATGTTTTCACATGTTAATGTATTTCCCTTTTCGTTCATTTAGTGCCAATTACACCATATCCGAATCAAATTATAATCAGGAACATCTATCATGTTGTAGGAAATCGTGAAAAAAGCAAAATTTGTTTTTTACGTTTGACGTTGTCGACATACTTGAGACGTCGTAAAAACTGCAAAATGTAAATGACAGTTCGGACTGAGACTTTCGTTTTCATTAAGCCTTTGGTGCAATTTTACAGACAGTAATTAATAAAGAAGGGACATTATTTATTTTTATATATTGTTCTAAACTATTTCAAACACAGCGGTTGCTGATTTTCACAAACACAGCAAAATATAACTCGTTTGTGTTATCTCACAAGTAGTTCTTTTTGTTTAATGATTTTAAAATCATCATTCAGCTATTCACATCAATTTTTATCACGTGAACAAATGATTTTTCAATCCCAATCCGATACCACTTACTACAGCGCCGCATCGATGTCAACGTGTTAAGGAAAATAATCATAATAATAATACAAATACAAATTTTTCATGGAAAATCAAAACATTATAGACAGTAAGTACTATGCACTGAAACGTTGAATAAAACATTATTTATCTTAATATTTCATAAATGCATACAGCTTTGCTTCTATATATAAGAATTAATGTTAAATTAATTTTTTTCTTTCTTTAAGATTCATATATTTTTATTGTTAACTTAACAGTGCATTTTAAACTTATCTACTATATATGTTTAATACATAACTCTTATTTGTATTTTCTGTAATTTGTATATTCTATGTTTATGGGACAATGTAACAAGTATTCCGATCCCCTTCAGATGTATCATCCATACTAATGCTCGTCCCTAGTTTGTTAAATTGTACATTGATTTTAGTGATTCATAAAATTAACATTGCTAAGTAATTTATATCAAACTTTGAACTTACAAAATTTTGTATCTTTTTTAACTGGTTTATTTATAAGTAATACATTGAATAGCATCACGTTGATATTTAAACATCACGAATTATATTTTAATTCATTTTGAATTGTCAATCATTCTGATGAACGTGAAGGAAATGAGTTCCCTATCGCATAAAAGGTATCCCTATCCGTGTTTGCAGGAATACCAAGAAGCTGGCAATTACTCTCATCCCCTTCATTTTACGTTATCAATATCATAACCAATCCCTACCGTTTCACAGAATAACCCGGCTAATT
This sequence comes from Stelis phaeoptera, assembly GCA_943735885.1. Classification (NCBI taxonomy): domain Eukaryota; kingdom Metazoa; phylum Arthropoda; class Insecta; order Hymenoptera; family Megachilidae; genus Stelis; species Stelis phaeoptera. The sequence continues at coordinate 859,215 of OX030939.1, read as the reverse complement.
ATTACACCGTCCGTCAAACAGGGAAATTCAATGCCCGATATCAATCTGTGTTCGTTATACGATGCTTACTGATCTTTGATACCTTCTATCTCATATCAGAATCACAACCAATGTTAGTTGCCGTCTTTTTGTAATAATAGACAACCTTAGGAAAACGGAAAAAAGCTAGAAATAAATATTTTACTTTTTGACACTGTAGCCTGGATCAAAGCAATCAATAACGCTGATGCAACAAATGGATGGTTCTGTTTCAGCTCTGATTTGTGGAAGTGAGAAACATCGGGAGGATAGACATGGAAGAATACTGGATGGTAGGACTGTAATCAGAAGGGAAAAGGAAGAAGATACGAAAAGTGCGGACAATATTTCCAGGAGCGCTGCTTTGCCTTCCAGGCAAAATCTTTTAGAGTTGGTCAGCGGTAAATATATGAGTCCCCACACGCCCACGCATCATTACTATCAGCAGCAACAGCAGGTTAGTTTTATTATTATTTTTTCAAATATTCGGAATGTATTAATTATTAAGGGTGCGCAGGAGCTGCTAGTGTCATTTTCGTAGACTTGAGCGACAGTTGCGGAGAAGGTAGGAAGCTCTAGAACAAGGATAGATAGATCCTTGTCCCTCCAACGGCGGTGCGACAGAGAGGGTGATGCAACAATGTAGGAGAGACAAAGACAGTGCGATTTCAAGTTATTGCAACTTTCTGATGCGAGGAAGCAATATTTTCGCATACTTTTTTTTTTAAAACATTCCTTGACTCATTCCGCGGCGCGCGACAGAGCCCTTTTTTGGAAAAAGTGCACAGAAAAAAATTTATTCTATAAAAACGTAGTTCTATTTTTTATAAGCAATTGAGAATGAAATTGGGAAAAAGGGCTCTGTCGCGCGCCGCGGAATGAGCCAAGGAATGTTTTAAAAAAAAAGTATGCGAAAATATTGCTTCCTCGCATCAGAAAGTTGCAATAACTTGAAATCGCACTGTCTTTGTCTCTCCTACATTGTTGCATCGCCCTCTCTGTCGCGCCGCCGTTGGAAGGACAAGGATCTATCTATCCTTGTTCTAGAGCTTCCTACCTTCTCCGCAACTGTCGCTGAAGTCGACAAAAATGACACTAGCAGCTCCTGCGCACCCTTAAAGACTTCCGTTTCCGGTAGCAAGCGAAACTATTGTGAAAGAGTGAAAGTGAAGCGAGCTATTGGAGTAGGTATAGCCTTATTATATGACTTCGGGTAGATACGTCCAAGTGGAAGGGTGGTAGTAGGCACATGTCTCTACGTATTACACTACACAGAAATCAGAAATACAGTGGAATGCTGTTTATTTAGATCGAAGTGGGTGTTAGGACTTAATGATAAGTTAGTAATTCAAATCGCGCGCCACCAATCTGGCCACCGACTAACACGGTAATTGCAAAGAGTAGGTATACTAAGAGGCGACACTCTGAGAGAGAAACTGATTTTAGAGAGAGATGAAGCGAACAACCAATTTAAATGCCCACTCGGGCCCATTGCGCATGCGTAGCCCTTCGCGCATGCGTGGCTTATCGCACTTTTACTGAACTTCAGTGATCCATGCGTGCGCGTTCAGCCCGGCCCATTTGGCAGCACTATACCGTCATTTTATTATATTTTCTCTTTTTCAACTTTTCAATCTCGTTAAATTAATGTAAACGTGTCGAGAGCCAATGTTAGTAATACACAGAAAATTTAGGATACAAATAAATGTCTAATCATTAGAAATTGAAATGAAATAAAGATAGTGAACCCAGAGTTGATTTGAATTTCCCGCTTGCCTGTACAACCAATTTAAAGGGACAGGCAACCGGCCGACATCAAAGGTGCCGCCCGAAGTTTCGCCTCTTAGTATATCTACTCTTTGGTAATTGTATATAGCAGGTTTAAGTTGGCACCGTTGACTTTATCTGGTTGCTCGCGACGAATTCGAATTCGGCAGTCAGTCTGTTGTATACACTCTGTGCGAAAAGTAAAAAAAAAAAAACTCTTCAATCGAGCGCGAGGCACACGAACCTGTGTGATCTACGACAAATAAATTACACGTGATCCGTGACAAATTAAATCTATTTTTATCGTCACAATTCCCCACCGGCTTAATAAAAATATTAAATTATGCTTCACGAATATCGAAGGGCGAATGTGAACAATGGGATTGGACTCAATTTGGATGATCAAAAATGCAGATAATAATTCTAAACATTCGTTAACGACATAAGTAACATAGTTTATATGTATTTTATTTTGTTTATTGCACATTTTATGTACTTTCACAACAATATTTTTATTAGAATGCTGTAAAGAAGTTTGAATTTCTTTTTTATCAGCTTTGAGTGATGCTTTCTTACGTATTCCCAGGTTTTATAAACGTAACGCGTACAAGGAAATTATCCGAAAAAGGGGGAAGGGTTTTGTAATAACTACACTTCTTTCTCCTTGCAACGAACTGCGATTCTTTGTTACTTTATTCAAGGCGGGAAACTTTCGATATAAAACTTGTTGCTCGCGTGGTTTCTGCCAGACTGTTCGTCTAGTGTGACGAGTTGCTCACTATTCGAGCAACAAAGAAAAACTTTCGCCAAGTAACCGTTACGGTTGATACATAAAAACAGTTACGCTGAAATTCGGCGACCGAGAGTGCTCATTTGAATATTAACTGTACAGAAATAAAACGTAACTGATTGTGGAGGAAATTAAAGAATGTCTTGTATGCACTGCGGCTAGATGTAGACTCAGTATATTAATTAATTTGTCACGTAGGCAGATCGTTCTATTAAACATGTCTCCTCTAAAAAATCTTTTAACATCTGGAAAAGGAAAACTCTCAGGCAAATAGGCCGCTTGCTTTTTGAAATAAACAGAAGTTCCACTGCAATAATATTATAAGGCGGGCACAGCACAGTTTCGAAACAAACAGAGGGCCCACTGCGATAACGAACCTGGATATTTGGGAAAGCAGGGTTCACCATAATTTCACACTAGTTGCAAATACTCAAAACATTTCTGGAAAAATCTAGCGTGATCATCTAAGCTATATCACTCCTTTTCGAATCCCTTCGTTCCATCACTCGGGGACAATACCAAAGTTCATCTAGTGTTAAGCACATCGCGTACAATCGTGAGCTGGTTGCTAGTTAGTGAGATCGGATTGAAGCCCCTTTGAGCAAAGTTAACCTTATATGTAGAATCCTCGAAGCCGGCCTGTATTATAATTTGGCATTCGAATCAACCATACACAATACCCCGCATTTGCAGTGTGTCAAAACCGGGCATCCAGCGGAAATACATAATATAAAACACACACATACACACCTATATTCGCGACAAAGAACAACTGTAATAGTCTGACATTGTAATATACATTTACTGTGTCAATCCACATTAGCATTCTCTTTTAATCCCAGGAAATCGTAGTGACAACTCCCACAACAATACAATCTAGTCGCTCGGGTTGTATTGACTTTAATATACAGGGTGGGGCAATAATTATTAGCACCTCAGATATCTTCGAAAGTATATGTTTCACAGAAATATTTGCTGAAATAGAATCGTACAATACGAAGGGGGCCATTCGGCGGCAATAATAGTTTTTTTGCGGATGGAGGTACTTCGGACATTTGAAGGTCACCTCCATTTTCGTAAATGGATCGGTATGTTTTTGCTTCTGTATCATGATCCGGGTGGGTGTTAGACCACACGGTGCCCACCCATAAAACTGCCTCCGGAGCTACCCAATCCCACGTATGTGGGCAACGGATGCCGTTGGCAGTAACTAGTGTGGTAGCGACTTGTCGCGCTGGGTAAATGCAGGGCCGTCATTTGAGGTGTCGGGTTCGTCCTAGTATCCGAGACGAGTCCCTGAGGCAGACCACACGACCTTTGCCCATAGAGTTGCGCCTGAATCGGTCTAATCCCACATCCGTGGGCAACAGACGATTTCCGCAGCGTTAGATGAGTGGTAGAGAGCCGCGTAAGCGGTCTCGGCGGTTACCCATCAAACGTGGTGTGAGTAATCATACCGACATGGGTGCTAAGGGCGAGGGGAGCCCCACCGAACGCGGTGCCCCTCGTTGGCGTTGGCCTCTTAGTGGCGGTGGTTTATTTTGTTAAACGCTAACCCACCATCTGCCGGTATGAGCACAGACTCCGGTACGGTAAGGCGGCGCACGCGCCAGAAGGCCATATGAGAAAGACAATAATTCTGTATCATGATAGAGGATCTTAAAACGAGTTCAACGACCTATTACATAAGGTCATTAAAGGTCATAGAAAGTAGAGAAGGCGTTAATATTTACGGTTTTGGTAGCAAATGAAACATACGTTTATAGTAGGTGTTCGAAATGATGACTGTCAATGCAACATTGGATTCTTTTGTACGATTGATTGACTTGCAAGTCTTAAAGTGTCAGAACTTATTGACGCACAGGCTGCAATAATTCGCTATTGCATGTCGTAAGGTTGGCACTTCTTTGTACACTTTATCTTTCAGTGTTCCCCACAGAAAGAAATCTAGAGGTGTTAAGTCTGGTGAACGAGCTGGCCACGATATTGCACCGCCGCGTCCAATCCAACGATTTCGAAATTTTTCATCGGATTTCCTTCGCGCAATCAATGAATAATGTGCTGGACATCCATCACGTTGATACCATATGATTTGTCGTGTAAGTAAAGGTAACACTGCTAGCAAAAGACCCAATGTGTCCTTAATAAAATTAGCATAGATTTTGCCATTCAAATTTTCATTGATATCATCTCCTTTCTCTACTTTCTATGACCTTCAGTGATCTTATGTAATAGGTTGTTGAACTCGTTTTAAGATCCTCTATCATGATACGAAAGCGAAAACATACCGATCCATTTAAAAAAATGGAGGTGACTTTTAAATGTCCGAATTACCTCCACCTGCAAGAAAAACTATTATCGCCACCGGATGGCCTTCTTCGTACTGTACAATTTTATTTCACCAAATATTTCTGTGAAGCTTATACTTTCGAAGACATCTGAGGTTCTAATAGTTATTGTCCCACCCTGCATACATAAATGTTACGCGATCTCTCCTTCGGAAAACCTCCGCTGGCCACACACGCAGCCTAACCGCCGCGGCGCGCCGGCCACATAACAAATTAGTAAAACATTAACTGGTTAATACAAACATTCTTATCAACGGATGAAAATTTTACTCTATGCAGTGTGGTAAATATCATATTCGATAATCCGGATAAACCAGAAATTCAGACTAACGCGATCCGGATAAACGGAGCTTTATTATATATCTAAGCGAAATTGCCATAAGTTTATGCAGACGCGACAAAAATAGTTATATAGCCTCGAAAAAACTTGTAAATTTCTGTTTGTGCAGGTGTACTCTGTCGAGCAGCGATACTTCAGTTCGTCCCGCGACTCGCTACATGGGGCTTATGTGAATCGCGGGGCGAGCGAGCTTGACCTAAGCCGTAAACCGAAGAGGCGGGACCATCTCAGGGGAAGATTCAAACTGCCGTATACAGTTACCCTCACGCCCTCGCGCGACCAATCTCATTTGCATACACCAGCATCCGTCAATCATCTTAGTAATAGCAGCTGCAACGGTACCGAAACGTGAGTATGCCATCAGTTTTCTATGCATAAAAAGAATAGAGTTTTGTAGATTTGGATCGTAGACGTTAGCAAAAATCGGGTACGTTTTATTAGCACTTTTCAAATTGAATTCTGTATTATGCAATAACACTATTCAGCAAATTCTAACTCTTTGGTAGATCGTTCATGTTTAATAATCGTTCAGTAATTGTTGCGTCATCACTATTACAGGAAATGATGTCTTGCCTTATGGCACTTAAAATGGCAAAAACAATAGAGTGCATCACTTCTATTCCAAAGACCGCACGATCGTTCCATGTTCTGACGTCTTCACATCATGAATAAGTCGCGCAGAAGTTCGTTCTCTTCAAGGTTATAAATATTGGCGCCACTTTACCTCCTGCAAACCCTTAAGGGTGCGCAGGAGGTAAACTAGCGCCTTTGTCGACAGTTGTGGAGAAATTAGGAAGCTCTAGAACAAGGATAGAGAGGGTGATACAACAGTTGTAGGAGAGACGAAGATAGAGCGATGGAAGCGGCTTGATTTTCCGCCAACTTTGGTGCAACTTTTTGAGCTTAAAAAGCAATATTTTCTTACACTTTATTTTTTGAAAAATTCTTTGTATCATTACGGAGGGGGGGGGGGGGTACAGAGCCCGATTTTGCAATTTCCCTCTGGAAAGTTTATAAAAAATAAAAGTGTATATCTTTATAGAACTTTTTTTCTGGACACTTTTTCGAAAAAAGGACTCTGTACACCCCTCCGTAATGATACAAGGAATTAAAAAAAAAAAAAAGTGTAAGAAAATATTGCTTTTTAAGCTCAAAAAGTTGCACCAAAGTCGGTGGAAAATCAAGCCGCTTTGATGCTCTATCTTCGTCTCTCCTACAACTGTTGCATCACCCTCTCTGTCGCACCACCGTTGGAGAGACAGAGCTTCGTAATATCTCCGCAACTGTCGCTGAAGTCAGCTCGGAGTTCGGCCGTGGCTCCTGCGCCTTTGTCGACAGTTGCGGAAAAATTAGGAAGCTCCCGAACAATGGTAGATAGATCCTTGTCTCGCTAACGGTGCTGTGACAGAGTGATACAACAGCAGGAGAGACGAAGACAGAGCGATAACGAGTTTGGTGCAATTTATTGAGCTTAGAAAGCAATATTTTCTTGCACATCTTTTTTTAAATATTCCTTGTGTCACTCTGCAGGGGGGTACAGAGCCCGATTTTTCAATTTTTACCCTGGAAATTTTATAAAAAAATAAAAGTGTATGTTTTTATAGAACTTTTGTTCTGGACACTTTTTTGAAATAAAAAAATTGTATTATTTCGCCGAGTTAACCGAGTCGGTTAAAAATATAATTGTTTCGGAGCGGAATAGGCTCGAAATTAATTTGCCGGAATCTTACTGACGAGGGTCTACAAGGAGGAGTGAAAGAAAAGAGTGTTGTCGTTCACTATCACACACAAGTTGCGTTTATTGGACGTTTCGGACACGATAGTCACCGCGATAGGCGCAGAAGCGATAATCGCCGAATCCGACGGAAACTTGTGCGTTTGACGAAATACAATCACTACGTGTTGCGGATAAATTGCGAAACAAAGACTTGACGCGCGTGTACATGCGTGTACCTTGTTCGGCTAGCGCGAAGCCGGAAGGAACGATTAGTTAACACGATAATCAATCGCGGCGCTGGCGATCGATACATCACGTAATCGATTAGCGATTACTTCGCGACATTCGCTCAACGCAGTAGCTAGTCGTTCCGCGCCCGCGACTACGGCATCGAAAATTCGGTTAATTCCTGAACAATAATTTTTATTATTGTTATTATTGTCTTATTATTGTTTATTATTGTTGTTTTATTTATTATTGTTGTTATTGTCTTATGAAGAGATAAAATATGTCTGAATAATTTTGAAATTCATTGTGCAGGTATTAGTTTAAAAGAGAAAGAAGTTAACACGTTGACTGCCACAGTGAAAACGGACGTGTGTAGTCAGACACGTTGGAATCCTAATTATTAAGAATATAATCAACTAATTTTCAAATTTAACCTTTCAAATCGATAGCTAGCCTTATTAGCTTAATGATAACGCTATCCGTGGTTTATCTCGTCATTTCTTTTATTAATTATTTGATTGTAAAAAATTTCGGGTGCAGGTCACCGGTAACTCCGGTGGCAGTCAACGTGTTAACATTGTTGTTTTTACTTTAAAAGTACAAACAGACGACACGCCAGATCCATGATGAACTAAACAGTCAATAATTGTTCAAGAGATACAATTGTAACTAACAGTCGGCTAAAACATCTTTTGTAATAATGGATTAAAAAGAGTGGTTTAATTTCTATTCATAAATGTATTATTCTTTATATTCAAATAACTTATATTATTCTACTTAAAATTCATATTCGGAGATCAACTTTTAGTAAAATTATTTCTTTACTAGTAAAATCAATAAAGTTTTTATGTTCCAAAATTTTGCATATTATACAGGGTGTCCCGTAACTAGTGGTAACATCGGGAAATGGGGGGTAGCTGAGACGATTCTGAACAACAATTTCCTTTGCAAAAATGTTAGACGGGGCTTCGTTTTTGAATTATTAAGGAAAAACACTGACCAATGACAGGCGCGTGAGCATAGCTTCGGACCCTGGAATGTTCGGACTAGGCTAGGCAAACGCGTCGGTAAAGGGGGAAAAATTTAATTGAAATTCTACCGAGCAACGAATACAAATAATTAAACAGAGTATTAACGCAACTGTTACCCCCCTGAAGACGGGATAAATCAGCTAGCTAAATCGAATTTATTTTATTTATTAATTATTTGTATTCGTTGCTGGAAAAGAATGGGGAATAAAATGTGGGAAGGTGCTCTCGGAATTTTTGGGAAATGAATAACGATTGCGCAATAAAAAACGGACTCTAGCGTTATGAAAACAGAGAGATAATTAGAATTCAATTTTCCTATTCACCTGCAAGTTGACCCTGTTCGTTGAGTATGGTCATTGTACGTGTCCTACCAAAGGGAAGAACGAAGATCCCAACGCAGAACAGCTGATGGAACGGCCCGATCACCGAACCCAGTTCACCACCACAAAAGCATTTCACATCACGATCACTGGCACTTGTAACTTTCACATTTTCGATTATTATTGATTCTCTTAACAGGATATTGTGCGTGTTAAAAAAGTAGGTAACCGATCCTGGAAGGGGCCGGCTGTTATCTCGTCTCGTCGACAAAAAAAAAACAGACGACGAACGACGCAAAGCGAATCGGTAGAAGGGCAGTTGCCGGTCAACAAGCGGACGGAACGCTCGACGTGCGACGTCGTTTACGTAGCTTTTATTTGTATCGCGTTGAGCCAGAGTTCCTGACCCTGACAGTTTATTACCCGTTCAAATAACCGGTTACGAAATAGACTTTAGTTTTTTCGGAAAAAATTGTGAATTTGCACGATACATTTTCTATTACGCGATACAAAAAACCGCCCTTCTACCGATTCCTTTCGAGTAGTTCGTCGTCTATTTTTTTCTTTCTGAATTAATTGTTTCGTTCGTACTTTTCAAACACGCACCTTAACCTGTTAAGGATCAACAATCGAGGAAGGAATACAGTGTAATGTGAAAGTGACAAGTGTCAGCGATCGTGAAGTGGAATACTTTTGTGGTGAACAACGTACGATGACCATTGTCAACGAACAGGGACAACTTGCAAATCAACTGGTAAGTCGAATTCTAATTATCTCTCTGTTTTCATAACGCTAGAGTCCGTTTTTTATTGCGTAATTGTTATTCATTTCCCAAAAATTCCGAGAGCACCTTCCCACATTTTGTTCCCCATTCTTTTCCAGCAACGAATACAAATAATGAATAAATAAAATAAATTCGATTTAGCTAGCTGATTTATCCCGTCTTCAGGGGATAACAGTTGCGTTAATACTCTGTTTAATTATTTGTATTCGTTGCTCGGTAGAATTTCAATTATATTTTTCCCCCTTTACCGACGCGTTTGCCCAGCCTAGTCCGAACAGTGATGGACTTTCGTGGGATTTTCCTGATCATGCGCACTGGAGCGAGCGCTGCAGTCCTCACTGTATACATTTAACTAAAATTTAGGGTACCGTTGTATCCCAGTAAGGAAACAAAATATATAATAAGAAAATAAAATATTTTATTTGACAAAAAAATTAAAGAATACCAGAATGCTAATAGCATCCCATAGATTTTAGATTAGATAGGTCACTGTTAACGGTCTTTCTGACCGCGCATGCGCGAAAAAACCCGGCCCGTCTGACATTACTGCAAGGGCCCCTTACATGCACCTCTTCTTGCGCTTGAGATACATGTATGGTAGCAGACGACATGTAGCTGTGACGTCAGCTTACGCATGCGCAGAAAGCAATCCCGCGAGGGAAAAATCCCACCAAAGTCCATCACTGAGTTCGAACGTTCCAGGGTTCGAAGCTATGACCACGCGCCTGAGCGCGCGAGAAGCGCGCGCTGTGATTGGTCAGTGTTTTTCCTTAATAATTCAAAAACGAAGCCCCGTCTGTCATTTTTGCAAAGGAAATTGTTGTTCAGAATCGTCTCACCTACCCCCCATTTCCTGATGTTACCACTAGTTACGGGACACCCTGTATATGAAAAGATATTTATCCGCATATAGAACATACCTTCGTCTTGTGATAACTAATAACAGATACGGATTGCTGATGAAAACTTTATTACATGAAGTAAAAATAAAAAAAATGCCAATAACCGAATCAGTGTGCACTATTTGTTTCTTACTTTATAAACTTTTACTTAGAATGTTTATATGCAAAAAAAAAAGGAAAAATTTTCAACGGTTTGTAATAAAACGATAAGAAAATATTTAACACGATATTGTAGTAGTTTTTGTAATTTGTTATATTTATGTTGTTGTATAGTAGGTATACAGTGCAGCAGCAACAACAGCAACGTGGCAGCAGAGGTTACCCTGGACAGCCTGGAACAAAAGGTTTTCGTACGGGTGCTCCTAATTGGTCCTTCATTTTCGATCCTGCAGGACGCCTTTGTTACTACTGGTCAATGGTGGTCTCTCTTGCCTTTTTGTACAACTTTTGGGTCATAATCTACAGGTTCGCCTTTCAAGAGATAAACGGTTAGTTTTTTCATTTTATTTTCTACAACTCGATTATGTGATAAGTATTCACACATATTAATAGTAATTAATTAAAATAATTTATTTGTTCATGGAAATAGAAGCTTCTTCCGAAATATGATGAATAGAGTAAATAACAATTCACAGAAATGAATAATCATTAAGGGTTATTGAATACTTAGTAAATTCAGTATTTCCATATAAACAAATAGATATTAAATATCAGATATGCATATATCGTCTTGACAAAGAAGATAAAGGTATAAACATCATTCTTGTAGTAATCAAATTACATAAAAACCTTTTATTCAGTGAAGGCTTGATCTATGAGTTTCCGTTATACTCTCCGTTCATCTGTTCTTTTACATTATAAAGTTTCGTTTGCTATCTGTAATGAAGTGATCATGGTACGTCGCGGCTGCTGTCTCGGCGTTTCGGGAACTTCGGCGTTCGTGGTGGTACTGCACGGCGGCGTGTGCACTCCGGGAGGGTATCCAATTATGGGTCAATTCTGTCTGACCGCGGCGCTACACACGCCGTGAACCGTCGTCCGAACACAAACGTCCGGGTTCCTTCGGGTACGCGATCGCGGGCACGGATACGCACGTTGCGTATCGTCGACTGACAAAAGATCGTTAATTTCTCTCCGTGCGGGCCACGTTGTCCAAGTTTTTTATATTCGCGGCTGTGCCCGATTACTGGCGTAGTTTTGCTGGGTAGCATTTTCGTAATTTAGTTCTTTGGGTCATGGTGTTGCACCACGCTGTTACCGTAGCCTGAGCGGTAACCGTGCAAAAGTGCTGTTCTGCACATTCCTAGCTTGCTTGGGCAACGCGATCCGTTTCCGAAAAGCGGAGCAGCGAAAGACAAACACATCCATTACTTTTTTAGAAAATTCACAAAATATGTAATAGCTTCCAAATGTTTCCAATATGCATTGTGTATTGCTGCAAAGTAGTGCTCCGCTCACAGTGCCTAAACTACTTGGCGTTACCTTTTTTTTACATGTAGTGTACTTTTTGTGGGACTGTTATTATGGCTGGGTTATGGGACCGATATTACGCTATATACCTGTTAATATAATGAATTCGAAAAAATTGAGATGTTTCTACTAATGCCTAAGTACCTACTGCCACTTATACTTGCAGAAAAATGTTAATAGCCCACTTTTAGCCAATGACGCTTCCTAAGTTCAATTCTACCTTAAATCCATCATTTTCTTGTTTAATGTCACAAATTTTGCACAAAATGAGATAGCTTCAGTCGCTTTCTTATTTATCAGTTATAGTCCCGACATCTGAAATTATCCCATTCATATCCTCCGTCCAATCCCATTTTTTTTTTTTACGTGGAGGAAATCTAATCGGCAGACATCCCTCTGCCGCTCGGAGGAGCGACAGAGGGGTAGTGTGGGGTTCGACCCACTAAAACCTCCACGGCGGTCTTCGGACGCTGTTCCGCATCTGGCGGATTCGGGGGAGCCACGGGGACTCTTGGAGAACACTACCGCGTCCCGAGGAGGGGGAGTTTACATCTCCCCCTCCTATGACCTCTGTTTCCGCAGTGCAGGGAGGCCGCGCCCCGCACCGCTCCACCCCGGCGATCGCCTTCAGTTACCCAGGGCCCCCGTCCTGGGTAACACGGCCGCTCGGGGGGACTTTGTTAAACTTGCCGTCCCCCCGCTCCCGTCGACCACCTCGTCTCGATCCGCTGACGGCGGGGGAATCCGTCCAATCCCATCCTCAACCTATCCTGATAGCAGAAGCCCACCACTTTTCCATGGTTTTCATCGTACAACGACATTTCCTTACAAATAATCACAAAATATACGAACTGGTAGAAATTTTATTATTATAAAGGAAATATCATTGGATAAGAGTGGGTTATTAATATCTTTTTGCAAATATAAGTGGCAGTACTTATTGTTAGGGTACAGGGTAATATCGGTCCTATAACCCGACCATAATAACAATAGCGAACCGAACTATGGCCCGTCTTTCTGTTACGGTGCGTAGCGGCTGTCTATAACATTTTATTGCGACGTTAATAGGAAAAACACCATCGTGAAATTTAGATATTTTATAGAGAAAACTTCAAGGAATCCAAAAATAATTTTTTCAGATTTTTAAAAACGCGACCTTAAAGCGATTTTTGTAAAAAAAGAATTTGTTTATAATTTTAAATATTGTAAAAGTCATTTTTCAATCCAATAAAAATATATTCTAAAAGAGTGATCCTTCCCTAATAAAGTAAAAAAGAAGTAGGTCAATAGAATGTATAGTTCTCGAGATAAAAATTCAAACGTACAACCCATTTTCACGAAAATAGGTAAAAATCGCGAAATTTAAAGGCTTATATTTCTCAAACGATTTCGAAACGAGCAAAATGATGACTTAACCCCCCCCCCCCCCCCCCCCCTAATTTCACGTGAACTACAATATATTTCAATTAGAACAAAATCCAAGACATCGACCCAAAAAAGTGATCGATTTGGCGTGGAATTACCCAATAGTAATAGAAATTAAAAAAAAAGTTTTTTCTGTAATTTTGTGTAATAAACTTTCTTTCTGTTTTGTAGGAGAAACACGTTGGGTGTGGTTCTGCCTGGACTATTTCTCCGACTTTTTATACATACTGGATATAGTATTTCATATTCGAACGGGATACCTAGAGGACGGTGTATTGCAAACCGACGCGACAAAATTACGAAATCACTATACAAATAGCACCACATTTTATATGGACATCCTGTGCCTGCTGCCCCTCGACTTTTTATACTTATCTATAGGATTCAACAGTATACTGCGAAGTTTTAGACTCGTAAAAATATATCGGTAAGTAAATTCTGTTTTTCCATTATTTACAATATTCTTACTTTCATTGTAAAATTGGATTCCAAGGTAAAAAGTTAAATATATTTTTCAAAAATATAACTAGAGAAAATGTGCCACGTTCGAATATTATACAGACTGGGCTATTTTTGAGAACATAAAATCATGAAATATAAGTTAGTATGAAAATCATTTTACTGATAGGGTTCTCAAATTTTTCTAATGTTTATTTTAACGAAAAACCAGCCATTTTGTATTAGGAAAATCTATTTTGCGGAACTTTTATGCTACCAAATCGTGCCATACTTTATAAACGTCGATACCGGTCGTTCTTTATTGCAACTATCAATCAGTCACTTTGTATTGTCAGTTTGTTGATTGACATATTTATTGTGTGCTTACGTATAACAAATTGATTAACTGAACGCGTAACTGTTAGGTACTTTGTGTAGTACAACTCTTTTAACCCTTTTCACAGAGTGGTTTCTGCCAAAAAGTGTTTTTATAAATTTATATACTAAATTGTTTAACTCGGATTCTGAACGTAAATAAACTATATTCGTTCGAAACTTTTATTGGCGATCGTAAATTTTTAGTAAACTTGCATAAAGCCTGTTCAGTCTTCGATTTGGACCAGTTTTTAATATTTTGTAGAATTCGATGTTTTAGGCAACGTTTTCCTCTTGCAATACCACTCGATATGCGGCAGCATGCTACCTTCGCTCTATACAGGGTTTAAACGATAACTTTAGCAAAAATAATAGGGTAAGTAGCGGCTCCATAGGCAAGTATTTTGAGCATAGGAACCCGTGTCCGGAAATGTAACAGTAAAGAATTACGGCGATCTTTAATTTTGGTCTTTTGCGCTTGATGGGTGGGCAAATCATCGCAATGGAAACTGTTTCTTTTGAGGTAGGTCGGTCGTAGAGGTGACAAAGGTGACAAGCATTGAAAGGTTCACGATAAACAACGTAAATATGTAATGAAATCATGGTTAAGAAACAATAAACTAAAAAAAAATCAACAATCGCTAGACATCTGTAAAAAAAAAAAAAAAAAAAAAAAAAAACGAATAAATGTCACAAAAGGTGCTCAAAGGGCTCAGAGTCAGTCCAAGTACGATGGTTTTTCTACCCATCAGGCGCCAAGACCAAAATTGAAAATCGCCGTAATTCTTTATTTGTGTATTTACAGGCACGGTTTCCTATGCTCAAAATACTTGCCTATGGAGCCTCTACTTACCTTATGATTTTTGCCAAAGTTATCGATTACACCCTGTGTAACGGGTGAACTGGTGAACTAAAAAGTATCTTTTTAACTAATTGTGATGATTTTGATCTACCGTAAGTATCTACCGTACGGCACAGGTTTTCACCGGACACGGTTGCTCCGACAATTCTACAATAAACTTGTAAATTAGCTACCTTCATACAGTTCATCCATTATACAGGCTGTTTGGCGGTCATTCTGAAGCATTCGTAGCAGGTATGGACGTATGGTAGCAATAGGAGCTGGAGCGCTCCTGTCCGATAGGAAGCGCTGTAACAAAGCTCCAGGAGAAGTTTAAACACGTTCTGAAGCACTCGCTGCTCCCTACTCCACAGCAGTGATGCTAGAATCGTGGACGTGGGACAGACGCTTATCCCCATCATGACTTATCGTCGTCGCTTCACTCATTGTCAGAGTGCCGGAAGCGTAGTATGGACGCGCAGAAGTAGACATGTTTATGTGTGGAAGAGTAAAAGTAACTGGGAGACGACAATAGGTCATGGTGAAGATAACTGTTTGTCGCACGTCTCACGATTCTAGCATCACTGCTCCACAGCTTTACAAAGCCTCAAGAATAAAAATTCCCACTATTCACTTTCGCACTTTTCTCGGCTGTCGAGAACAGCAATGTGTTGGTAACACATCTAAACCAAGCATATTTGCCACATCGCTCATGTGCCCTTGTTCGATTTATACAGGGTGTCCCGTAACTAGTGAAAGAACCGGTCATGAGGGGGGGGGGGGGGGGGGGGGGGGTAGCTGAGACGATTCTGAACAACAATTCCCCGAGCAAAAATGCCCGATGGGACTCAGTTTTTGAATTATTAATCAAAAACACTGACCAATCAGAACACGCGTAGAGTGCGTGCTCAGCGGTGATAGTGTAGCTTCAAGCCGGGACGTCGCAGTAGAACGTAGACCCAGCGGACTGCAGCGCTACGAAAGCAGAGAAACAATTGAAATTCGACTTATCCATTCACCTGCAAGTTGGCCTGGTGCGTTGGCAATAAAGCGCGATCGGTGGGTCATCGTACCGCTGTCGACCATGGCAAAGATGAAGGCCCTTCGAAAAACAGCTAACAGGACGCCCCGGTCACTGAACCTTCTTGTCACTCCAAAAACACTTAATTTTACGGTCACTGGCACTTATCATTTTAACATGCCGATGCGTACCGTTGTACCCTTCTTTGATTGTTCTTCCTTCCTAGATTGATAATGCTTCTTAGAATGCGATTGCTTTCTGGACGTTGCTCCTTTCTGTATTATTACTTTATTCTGGATTGATGTTGCTTCGGGTGCAACTGATTTGCGAGCCTGAGAAAGCAGTTCGCGGTCGGCGGGTTTTCGCCGGGATGCTCCTCGGTACCTGCAGGCAGCTTGCTCCGCGTTCTCGTCACACTGCGCGAATACGAACAACATCCATGACGTGCGTTCCGTGACGTACGTCTGTTTGTTTTCAGAAACGCGATGGTACTGCGAAAATTATTCGCTACCTAATTGCAGTTTCCTCCCCGGAAAATAACTTCCTCTTTTCCGCTTCGTGGCTGGATCGACCTTCGAAGAAATGTGTCCCCGTTCTTTAGAGAAATGCAATGTCTGTTACCTGTCCATGTCAAAGCGGTTTAAGGTTTTTTCCCCAAAGGCAAATGGTACGGCAACCCATTGCTGTGCGACACGGGTTTACCTGGCATCGACGGCCGTGCGTCGGGCTGTTACAACCGCCGAAGCTGATCACGTGCAAGCAATGTTTTTTTTTTATTATTTTTTTTTTTTGACTTTTTTTTTTTCTTTTGGCTCTCTCTCGCTCGACGGCCTCCTTCCGCGCAATAACATCGTCGCAGAAGGAGGCCACTAAACTCTAGTTCCTTTCGCTCTCCAGCATAGCCCCCAACTACTGCTGGGAGCGAGAGGTATCCTTCAATTTCACCTCTAAGGGCTCGACGCAGCGTTTGAATACGCGGATCATTCCTCCAAATTGTGCTGCGCCGAGTTCTCTTCCTCCCCGCACTGATGGCAGACCGCCGTCTCCTCCTGTCCCATGCAACATAGGTAGACACCGAAGCGACCGTGTCCGGTGAATACCTGAGTCACTCTTTTGCCTTAGCTAAAAGTTGAATGGCGGCCGAAGAAGCAACCACGACGGTGAAACCGCCACGGAAGTTTCGCAGCAAGGAAGATCCGCGGGAAGCCAAGGAACGAGAGCGAGCCCGGATCCTGGGACGCGATCCTAGTCGCCAACCGTTCACCTCGCCCAGACTCAGCACGTCAGCCAGACCCGCTTTCCGACTAAGTCCGACACACCCTACTCCTTAGAGTGAATCCAGACTATGCTCTTGCCATACTTCGCACAAAGCCAACTGCCGTTTGGTTAATTGCCTTCGGCGATACTTCAATGCGAAGCCCGATTAATTTTTTTTTTTATACAAAAATGTCAGAAATTTATCCGGCATTCAAATGTCCGACTCTGCCCATAGAATAATTTGAACGGTATCAATGTTTGGCTAAGAGCTGCCTACCACTAAATTGACACACCAATCGATAATTATTTAGAAGTTTACCCTCCTCACCGATTTTCGTGACCTTGAAATATGTTGTCAAGGTCATCATTCTGAACAACTTTTCCCTATACATGTTACCGCTGCTCGGCCTTCGTTTCTGAGATATTCGCAAAAATAATTCGTTTCGATGACAGGGGGGCTACGCTGCCCAGACCCCACCTAAAAACTACACTAACTAATACCGACACCCATTTTTAATATAATATAATTTAATATAATCGTTTCGCGTGGAAGTAAAATGGGTAATCGGTATTAGTTAGTATAGTTTTTTGGGGGGGGGGGGGGGGGTAGCCCCCCCAGTGAGCATAACGAATTATTTTTGCGAATATCGCAAAAATTACTTTTCGTTCGATTCAAAACACTAACAACTTATCGTTGTTAGGGCATTGTTAAGGGCAATTAACCGAACGGTATTTTGGCTTTGTGCGAAGTACGGCAAGAGCATAGTCTGCAGATGGTCGGCTGTGGCGGTTGTAACAGCCTGACGCAGGGCGGTGAGTGCCAGGTAAATCCGTGTCGCGCAGCATTGACTGGCGTACGATTTGCCTTTGGGGAAAAAACCTTAAACCGCTTTGACATGGACAGGTAACAGACATTGCATTTCTCTAAAGAACGGGGACACATTTCCTCGAGGGTCGACCTAACCACGAAGCGGGAAAGAGGAAGTTATTTTCCGGGAAGCTACAGACCTACGTCACGGAACGCACGTCATGGATGTTTTTCGTATTGGCGCAGTGTGACAAGAACCTGGGGCAAACTGCCCGCAGGTACCGAGGAGCGTCCCGGCGAAAACCCGCTGACCGCGAACTGCTCTCGCAGGCTCGAGAATCGGCTGCACTCGAAGCAACAACAACCCAGGAAGGAGCTACGATACAAACAGGAGCAATATCCATGAGGAAGCAACAAATCAGAAAGGAGCAACATCCAGAAAGCAACAGCATTCTAGGAAGAATCATCAATCCAGGAAGGAAAAATAATCGGAAAGGGGTGCAACGGAACGCACCGGCACATGAAAGTGGCAAAAGCCAGTGGCCGCAAAATAAAGTGTTTTCGGGGTGACAAGAAAGTTCACTGACCGGGCCATCCCATCAGCTGTTTTTTCGCGGGGGCTTCGATTTTGCCATGGTAGACAGCGGTATGATGACCCACTGACCGCGCATTATTGGCATCGCACCAAGCCAACTTGCAGGTGAGTGGATAAGTCGAATTTCAATTATTTTCTGTTTTCATAGCGCTAGAGTCCGCTTCTTATTGCACAATCTTTATTAATTTCCTAAAAATTCCGATCGCACCTTCAAACATTTAACTCCTTCTTCTTTTCATACAACGAATACAAATAAATAATAAATTCGATTTAGCTAGCTACTTTATTCCACCTTCAGGAGTAAGTTGCACGACTGAGCGCGCGCTTTACGCTTCCTCTGATTCATCAGTGTTTTTCGTTAATAATTCAAAAACGAAGCCCCATCGAAATTTTTGCAAAGGAAATTGTTGTCCTGAATCGTCTCCGCTAATTCCCATTTCGGGGTCTTATATTAGTTACGGGACATCCTGTAGAAATTGCAGACGAGCGAGCACGCCACACTTATGCATACACTTCCACGGCTGCATTCGTATAGGCGAAATTCGCTGTAGTAGTAAGAATTTTCTTTCGCAAACATCTGATAAACAAAGACGGTCGAACCTTTTCGTGTGAGGAAAAGGTTATTCATAATGACGAATTTTATAATATACTTAAAAATAATTGAAATTGAAGAGCCTGTCGCTGATCCACCAGTTCACATGTTTTGTCATGAACAACTATGGTCAAACCAGGGATGTAGAAGTAAGGAGACGGTAAATAAAATCCCACTTCAGGCGCGGAAATCAGCCAAAAGTGCAATGATTGGAGAACAAGATCCGCTATATTGTAAACTTGAAATCAAATACTATTAAAAAGTATATGTGGCGATTCTAGCACCAAAGCTCACAATCAGTGGTGCACGATTTACTTACTTATATGCCGTTTTCGCACAAACCCAACATAATCGTAGATAAATACTCATAAATGTTAGTATCAATGTATACGAAATCAAGTTTTAAATACAGCAGTGCTCACCCCACCTTGCAATCCCCGGAGCCTCCACGAAACGGCTTAATTACCACCCCCATATTTCTACATCCGTGAGTCAAACGTAGTACAATAGTTCCTCTCACATTGTCCTTATTGGAGCTACCGTCATATTGACCCTACAGCAGTGTTGGGCATCAATCGATTAAATCCTTAATCAATTAATTAATTGATTGAATATTTAATTGTGGTATTTCAATCGCGATTAAATTTAATTGCGACAAACCTTTTAGTTACAGGTTGCAATTAAATTTAATCGCAACTAACCTTTTAATTGCCAATTGCAACTAAAATTAGTTGTAATAATATTTTTCTTCAGTTACTATATATGTCGATTCTGTTCATTTCTAAAAAAAAAAAGTATATATGTAAAGTTGATACTCGATATTGTCGATATTTCATCATTGTTGTTTCCTCGAGATGCCGAGTAATTCGTTTTCACGGTGAAATTCATTCAGTCTTCAGAGCGAGAATAAACAAACATTGTATGTACGTGCTTCTACTTAAATAACTAAATGCATCAAATCATCATCACAATAAAAATTAATTGTTAATTGCTCTAACAGTTAAAATTAATAAATAATTAAATAATTAGTTTTAATTGTAAGGACAATTAACAATTGATTAATTGTAATCCTGCAAAACGAATACATATTCACAACTAACTAATTGAACGGTCAATTGCAATTAACAGTTAAAATTTTAATTGTTAATTGTTAATTGTCAGAATAATTTAATTATGCCCAACACTGCCCTACAGCTATTCCTACGCTAATCTCTGCGTCATTTCTGCGCCTATGTTGTCTTTGGCCGAGTAAGTCAAGCGTGCGATGGATGTAATATGTGATCGGCGCTGTGATTCCCTTGATGAAAGTTCCGGGCTTAACAATTTAGAACATCCAAAGATAAATTGTTTAATGTTATTGTTTTTAATTTGGGATTTTTTTTTAACATATTGATGAGACTTTTACGATTAAAATGAAACCAAACACGACGTAATTTGGGCCACATTTACTTATTTTATACTTATTACATATAAATCGTTTTACTCCATTATTGTTGTCGCGTAAAAAATAATAGCAGAGTTATGAAAAGCGAAATGAAAACATCGAAAAAATTAACATCTGCAGTGTCATTGTTATATCTTTGCTATAAGCTTCTAATAAATTATGTATAATTTATCCTTTTATAATTAATCCTTTTCCCCACATAGTTAAATGTAAGCTACGCCTTCACATAGTACAATATTTTATATATTTTTCTAGCAATCAGGTTTTGTAACATACTGATAGCAATAATTAAACGAAATGGGTTATTGTTCATTTAAATAATAATAAGTAAATCTGATTCAAATTATATCATGTTTGGTCTCATTTTAATCAGATAGATATTTTCATATACAATAGAAAGTGATAAAAATATAAAAGTTCAAGTATTATTATTAGTGCAGTGTGTGACAGAACAAATTTTAAATCCCTCGGTCTCCTGATATTCATTCTATTCTGTTCTTTCCTATGTTTGACAAACTACAAAGGGGAGCTGCGAAGTCGCGAAAACGATTCTCCTATCGTCACATTATCCCTTTTAGATTCCAAACTGAGAGATCATGTGACCGGAACTACTGTATTCAGAGCTCGTTTCACAGAGAACAACTATAGCCGTCAATAATAACGAAAGGGTTAAACACAAAAAAGTACGCTAATAATCGTTTATGATTGCTTCGTATCACATCTATCGAGATGAAAATCGCATTTACTGAACAAACAGGACTTTTTGATAGATCCAGTAACAGAGGACGACCATGTAGAATGAAGTTGTAAAGAAACTTTTAGTTTCTATTCAGTTCCAAAAGTAAACAATTTCTACCATTCTATCTTTTAATATCAACAGAACTAAGTACTTGATTTGAAATGTAATGAAGAAGTATATTTACGAGAAATTCCTTTTATTATGGTTATTACAAAAATTCCGTAGTTGAAAGTGTAATGAAATTACTCACACGGTATTTTAACAGTCGGTGAAATACAGGGTGTTTAAAAAATATTTTAAACAGCAATTGATCAGCTTTCGATTGGCTATACATCGCAATAAAAAAAAAGTTTGAAAAAATATTTTTTTTGGTGTTGTCAAGGTCACCTTTATTTTTTTAAATGGCAGTTTGTGTTTTTGACTTAACAGTATTATATCTCGTATCAAGACGGATTCAACGACATAGCATACCATGACCTTCGGATCACCTTGAAGGCAAAAAAAAATAAAAATAAAGGTGACCTTGACAACACTAAAAAAAATATTTTTTCAAACTTTTTTTTTATTGCAATCGAAAACTGCTCAACTTTCGTTTACAATATTTTTTTTTGTCAGATTATCGCAAGTATTTGAAAAATCGTGAAAAGTGTTACGTGGAACACCCTGTATATCACCATTCTATGACGATTCCACTGAAATTTCATGCAATTTTCTTCATTCGTTGTTACACAGGTTTTGGGCATTCATGGATAGAACTGAGCGACACACGAACTATCCAAATTTATTCCGCTCCACTTCTTTGATACATTATTTGCTAGTGATCTTTCACTGGAACGGGTGCCTCTATCACATTATTTATAAGAACAACGGCTTCGGTAGTAAAAACTGGGTGTTCAGCGACTCTGAGACAGCGGATGTGGTGAAACAGTATTTGCAGAGCTACTATTGGTGCACACTGGCCCTCACAACTATTGGTGATCTACCAAGGTAATTTTAATTTCATATTTACTTTGGTAAACTATTTCTTAGAGATTATCAATACCGTACGTATTTTTCAAATAAAGCTGTTAGTTTCAAGATCATTTTCCTTTTAAAGGTGCATTATTCCGATGATGATTTTTTGGCCATTTTCTTAACATGTTATTATTTCTCTAACAATAAGTATCAAAAATACGAAAAGGGTATTTTACATACAAGTTGTTCGGCATAGATGGAGTTGGGGTTTCGGTACAATGATCGAAACAATAATAGGTCCACTACTTGCACAGTTTATTTACTGGTGTTATTCATATCTTCCATGCCTGCTATTGTTTCTCTAGCATTTATTTCAATAACTGTTGATATAAATTCGTGATTCAATTAATTCGATAATGTGAGTGAGTGGACATAACTTATAAAGCGATTTTGTAAAAATTACTGTGAATTTATGAAAATAAAGCGAAATAATCTTAGGTTCGAAGTGATTTTTTTCAATAACTACTTTTGGAGCACGTATTTTGTACATTTTTTTATAGCAAGTATAAAATTTTATCAGTCTTGAATATCTTAAATTAAATATTAGCTTTATTTAATGCTTATATAGCACAATGGGACGTGGAAAACCGCTGACTAATTTGAAGGGGGCTGATCATTGTTTTGAAAGACATGGTGCTCTCAATTAGAAAAATCGCAGAAAAAATTCAACGTTCCTCAAATGTTGTCAATCATTTTGTACAATTAGGTAATAAGTATACGACTAAAAAATCTACAGGTCGTCTGAATAAGCTTCGTTTGAGAGATAAAGGAAAAGTTTCCCGAGAGATTCGAAAAAATACGCTTATTCGCGAGACAGATTGTCGACAACACGAATACAAATTATTGTCTTTATTTCGTCGTTCGATTAAAATTGTTTCAAACACAAAGAAAGTGAGGTGCCTGAGGGGCATACAAATTGTGTGGTAGTACCTGCGAGAACGGTCAAATACCGTCTGTCGAGCTGTACTTTGCGGACAGTACATTTGCACAGTACAGAGTTAATTCTGCAAATTGGGTCCGCTGTTGTCTTCTATCGAGCACGTGGCTTTGTCACACGTCGTGGTCCACTTATCGGAAGACGACTAAGGATGCTGTCTTCTTCACGTCACATTCACTACCCGTGGACACGGAGGAGCTCAGGAGCCGTCTCTGATTGTATTCGCACTACGCGAACTTCGAGAGTATCTCTGAATTGTCTTTGTCTTACGAGCACTTTGTTCTATGACTTGTCACAATCGGAACGCAACAGTAATGGCCGCGGCGCGTGGCGCGTCGTTACACGAACGAAAAGAACCAAACGTCTCTAAGCAACATACATCGTTGACCGCAGATCGATACGTCGATCGATCGGGACGGTGGCCGTCAGATGGCGCTCACGCGAGAAAGGTAGATTCGCAAACATTCCGCCCGCCATTAACAATGTGTTGTTGATGTAAATTCTGCTAGAGAGCTGTGGTCGCCGGTGGGCTGGCAGTATGACAAGTTTGGTGAGTGGTCAAACTAAAGATGTTGTCGCCGTTCTGATTATGGCTACTCTGGTCAATCCATCGCTGCCTGGATGCACTTGCATGACCCTTGCAAGTGGCCATTTGCTCGGTGGTAAATGCTCGTGTGTGATTAGTACCAATGAGCCGACCTTGAGCTTGTGGGAAGGGTGGTACCATTTCGAGATCGCCTGAAGACGCTGCATCGGTTGAACCCGCTGCTGGATGTGCTGCCAGTTGGAGAGCCGACTTGGGTTGAGCTCCAGCAGGGATGGTTCTGATGCCGAGTTAAGTGCTGCACCCGTTGGAAAATGTCCTGGTGTCAGCACCGAGATATCTTCAGGGTCGTCGCTGAGTGGTTCTAGAGGCTTGGAATTCAATACAGCTTCAATCTGAGCGAGTAGCGTCGTTTCTTCTTCAAATGTCAATGGGAGTTCCGTGACAGTCTTTCTAAGATGGAATTCCATTGATTTGACGACTGCTTCCCATTTTCCTCCCATGTGAGGTGACGCTGGCTGGAAGAACTTCCATTGCGTCTGGTCCGCTGACAGGATCGACGCAATCTCATGATGTTCCTTTGAACTTGCTGTAAACATTCTTCTCAGTTCGGCTTCTGCTCCAATGAAGTTGGTCCCACAATCGGTGTGCAACGTGTGAACAAGTCCTCTCCTTGATGAGAATCTTCTGTACGCTGCCAGGAACCCCTGTGCCGAGCAGCCGTTAACCACTTCCAGGTGGACTGCAGGTGTCGCTAAACAAACGAAGATGCAGATCCATCCCTTGGTGATCCGTGAGCCTCTTTCTTCCTCTGGAATTCTTCTGAGAGATTGGTCCGGCGTGATCAACGCCTGTGTCGGTGAACGGTTTCGATGGAGTGACCCGAGGGAGAGGTAGTTGGCCCTTCAGTTGACGGGCACGATTCCCCTCTGTCGAGCACACACTACACATCTCAGTATGTGTGATTTCTCGCTGGCTCGTCCTCCATTTATCCAGTGCGTCTGCCTGATGTACGCCAAGGTGAGTTGGGTTCCTCCGTGGAGAGTTCTTCTGTGTGCATCTTCGAAGAGTCTGGTGAATTGAGCGTCCTTTGGAAGGATTGCCGGATGCTTTAAATCCGTTGTGATCGAGAAGTGTGACAGTCTTCCTCCAACCCTTATGCTGCCATGAAAATCGATGAACGCTATCAGGCGATTGAACGGATGCGAAGAATGTAAAGTTGAGCCGGTGCTAAGCATCTTCAATTCCTGTCGGTATTGCAGTTGTTGCGTAGCTTGCGTCCAGAAAATCTTCACCTTTTCCATGGCTTCTGCTGGAACGAGGGTGATTGGCGGGTCGTGTGACAAGCCTAGAACAAAATGCAGTGAGTCGATACAGTTTAACAAGTGACGAGTATTTATAAATAAAATCCCAATGATAACTTAACTTTTGGGACGTAACAATGAGGGAAACATTGGGTTTCACTTCTAGCTCTGCTAATTCCGCCGCCTGATTGGGTTGTGGTGTCCATTCTTCTTGTGGTCGAGTAATCCACGGTAGTCCTTTCCATCATAGGTCGAGTCTTCTGAGTTGCTCCGTTGTGATTCCTCTTGATGCGCAGTCTGCTGGGTTGGAAGTCCCTGGGACGTGCCTCCAGTATGCATCTGGAGTGAGTTCGTGAATCTACGTCACTCGGTTCCTGACGTATTCCTTCCAGCGTCCTGGTTGAGACTTGATCCATGCGAGAGATATATTTGAATCCGTCCAAAGATGAGCTGCCTTGATGCTCATCTGAAGAGTGATTAGAACATAACTGGCGAGTTTAGCTAGTAGCAGCGCTGCTGAAAGTTCTAATCTTGGTACCGTAAACTTCTTGAGGGATGCTACTTTAGTCTTTGATCGGACTAATGACGTCACTGGACTTTTGGACGGGGATACAACAGTGATATAAATTACTGCTGCCATGGCTAGTTGCGATACATCAGCAAATCCATGGATTTCTACTGTCGAGTTTCCTAGTGTGTTGAGCTAACGTGGGATGGTCAATTCGGCCAAATCGAGAAGATCTTCCTTTATAACGATCCATCTTTCTGTGAATGGGGCTGGCAATGGATCATCCCAGTTGACTTTTTGGAGCCAAAGCTCTTGTAATAGTAGTTTCGCTCGTACCATTACCGGTGAGGCAAAACCTAATGGATCAAATATCCGAGATACTTTGAATAAGATAAGTCTTTTGGAGCACTTACTTAGTTGCGTTGTGGTTGCTGTTGCGAATTCACATTGGTCGGTGTGTGGCGTCCATTGAATTCCGAGTAATTTGGTGGCATTGTCGTCGAACGAAATCTGGGTTGAGGGGTGAATATCTGATGAAACCGCTCTGAGTACGTCTTGATGCGTAGCGTGCTTCGAATAGTTCGTCTACAATATCTGCTTTAATAAAAAATCTGCAGTAATAAAGTAACTGTAATAAGGTACGTGTTGCCAGGAAAGGAGCTGCCTTGGTTCCGTAGGCAACGGTGGTCAGGTGGTAAGGAACCATGGTCCGCTGTTCGTCGACCGAAGGGATTTTCTGCAGGTCCCAGTCATCCTTGTGAACAGCAATCTAGTGATACATCTTTGTGATATCTGTGGAGATCAAATGACAGAAATGACGGAGCCAAATTAGGACATCACAAACATTGAGTAGCAAATTTGCACCGGTGTGCATCAGATCATTTACTGATTTGCCTGATGATGTAGTCTTCGACCCATTGAAGACAACCCTAAGTTTCGCGGTTGTATTGTCTTGCTTCAGGACTCCATGATGTGACAGATAATACGGCGAGAAATGAGCTAAAACCTACGCCGCCGAGCCTTCAGAGGAGACCCTCAATCGTCCTGATGCCGAAACATCATGTGCTAAGGTCATCCCTCCTTGGACCCAACAACGTCAGTCTCCTTGGTTTGTCCTGCCAAGGGAGTTGGAATTCTTACCATGTGTCCCAAGTCTTCATACCCTCGCACAAATTCGGGGTACTCTTGCTGGTATTCAGGGTTCTTCTCGAACTTGTGGAGTGTTCGTTGCAGACATATGTGTGCTGTCCTGTAGGAGTTGCCTAGTAGTGTTGCCGGTGCTTTGAGTGGGATGCCAACCACGTATCTTCCTGTCTTGTCACGAAAGTGTGTTGAGCAGAAGTGGGCTTCGCGTTCTTCTTCTTCTTTCGTCAGCGAGTTGATACTGGTTAATGGTGATTCTTCCTGGATTCAAGATCTTGTCAGTAGGTCTTGTAGGCTGCTCTGATCATCATGGGTTATCACCACATGCGAAGAACGTTGATCTCGTGGTGAAGAGTTGACTGGGTCGAAGATAAGCCATCCGAATATTGAACAGTGGGCCATTGGCGTTGATGAAGGTCCTTTGATGATGTTGAATTTGATGACCTCTCCATAGAAATCTGCACCAATAATAATGTCAACTGGACGAGGTATGAAAAACTCACTGTCAGCAAGCCTCAACTTCCGAATGTGTGGCCAATTAGGTGCCTCAATGGCAAATGATGATAGAATTGTGGAGACCGCTGGCAGATCATGTACGTGCAGATTGATGGTCTGCGTTGAGTGGACGGATCGCAGGCAGATGTTCACTACACGACAGGATTCCGTTTACTTTATTCCACGAAATGCCGATGATTGTGATGGTTGCACGGTGCCTTTTCAAGTTAAGTTAGTGGACGAGTCTCTTTGTAATGAAAGTTAATTCAGATCCAGGATCAATAAGCAAACGAATGGTGTGAACTTCTGTTGGTGAGTAGACGATTGCGAGAGCGGTGGCTAAGAGGGTTAAGTTGGTTGATTCGACAACGTTGCCTGCTTTCTAATATTTGCCGCTGGTCGATGTTGATGGATGACTCGAGCTTTCTGCTGATGGCTGACGGTCGTGATTTGGCTGCTAAGGCGCTTGCGACGTGAATGGTCCTGACATGTTCAAGCATCTGCCGTGCAACATCGGGTGATGCCGTCCCAGACAAGTCTTGTAACCCTGGCTGGTACGGCAAACTTCGATGAAGTGACGACCTAAACGGTTAAAACACAATCGTTTATGTCGTGCAACTTGTACCCTGTCATACGGCGTGAGACTGCGAAACTTGTCGCAGATGACGATGAAGTGACGTTCTCCACAGTAGTCACAGGACTCGATTGGTGATATCCAAGTTGAGCCTTGATGAGCCGTTGATCTTCCTCGCGTCGGTGGTTTGAGTTGAGTAGGCTGTTGACGTGGCGACGTTGTTTTCCCTTGGTCGCCTTCCAGGCTTCCCAAAGTCCGAATCCTTGCTGTTGCAAACTGTTTGAGATGTTCAAATGTGAGATAGTTGGTGGTGGATCCCAATGAGGACTCCCACCTCTCCTTCGTCGCACGATCGAAGTGCTTCTTTAGGTGATGGACAAGCAGGCAGTCCCCCAGTTGAGCTGCGTCCATCAGGTTGGTCACCGCATTCGTGGTCTCGATGGCTGTGGAGACGAGCTGGCTCATGGTCTTCGATGTGTGGTGACTGGTAGACGGGAGCGTCCGCAGCTGCTCGAGGTGAGCTTGAATTAGCTGCTGTTTGTTTTCGTACCTGTTTCGGAGAAGATCCAACGCAGATTGAAATGAAGCACCGGTAAGCGAGAGGTTGGAGGTGAGCTGGGCTGGTTCTCCTTCGAGTTATCCTTTCAGGTAATAGAACTTCTCTGCATCTTGGAGCTGCGGCTGCTTTACGATCATGGTGGTGAACAGCTTGAAAAAGGACGGCCAATCCGTGTATGCACCAGAGAATTTAGGCAGTGCGATGTCCAGAAGCCTTGGCTGAGCAGGCTGGAGCTGTGGAGATTGCAATGTCTCTGATCGCCGTGAGGATTTCTCCTTTGCAATATTCCGCTTCGTCTCAGATGCAATCATTTGAATCTGTAAATAGACGTCTTGAGAAAGATATTCGTGATCAACAGCAGTTGTGGGCCACACGACCTTCAAATAGGAATGTTCTTTTGTGAAGCCCTTGAGCGTTTCCTCTTAGATCGATCAGCTCAGCCTCGCTTAAGGTTCTGCTTGTATCGGAGTGAATCAAGCACCTTTTGCATCATTGCAAGTCGTTTCATCTGGGTTCGGGCTTTGAGAGTCAATTCCACAGGGAATTTTGCTGGCGATGTACTGCGACTGCGACTGGTCGATTTGCTGAACAGCTGCAGCGTTTCCATTTCTGGCTGCAGCGCAGTCTCCTCTTGAGCTGGTCCTGTTGTCTTCGTTTTTGTGTCAGCTATATTATCGTGAATCGCTGTCGGTTAAGTAGATCGCTGTCGAAAGCGCCATCTGTCGAGTGTGCCGAGAGGTTGAGTGGTAAGGAAGATTCCTGCCGTCTATGAGTGCCACCTGTATGTTGCAGCGTGAATGTCAGAAAGAATGTAGCGAACTGCACCGACGAGGTACTATTAAAGACTGCCTGCCCCTGTGTATTATGGCGTACCACCACCGACGAGGTACTATTAAAGACTGCCAGCCCCTGTGTATTTTGGCGTACCACTAAGTGGGCTCTGATGGGCTCTGGCGGCTCCGTCGGTAACCCGGCAAGCGGTCGCCTCGTGACAAAGAACACCCATGGAACAAAATGTGACAAAGCGAGACAGAAAAGTTCCCCTCGCCCCGGCGACCGTTTAGACGATGGGACCAGTCACGTCTTCCGCGAGTGTTTCTTATTCTGACCGCAATATATCCTAGAGGGCGGTAGAAAACAGCGAATTTTTCGGATACGCGAAGTCCCGTAAGGCTGGCAGTCTTTAACAGTACCTCGTCGGTGACAGGGGCTAGTAGTCTTTAATGGTACCTCGTCGGTGGATAGCGTAATTTAACCCATTACCTGCTAAAATTATTTATTATTTTTCTAATTTTTTTTTATTATTATTTTTTGTTGGATGATATTACAGTAAAGAAATATAAATGTCCCTAAAAAGCGACAATGGTAGATGTTGAGAATATTCGTAAATTTAAAATAGCGAGACAATGAGGTATGCGCAGTAGTCAAGAGGGCAGACGGCCCTGTCTGTATGTGAGGGAATACAGGTGAAACGGCTCGGTGTGGAGCGGGGTATGTTCGTTGAGACGTATAAGAGGTAAAATGTGCGCGTGTAAAAGTCTTTTCGTTATTATAATGTACAATATGTATTACTATTAAAACCGTTAAAACTATTAACATAAATATAAGTTTACTTAATAAAGAACAGTAATTATGCACAAATCTTAACAGTAGATAATGAGTTAATCATGTAAATATACATTTTTCTTTCCTTTCATGTTTTCAGGCCGAGAAGCAAAGGTGAATATTTGTTCGTGATAGCTCAACTGCTGTTCGGTCTACTCTTGTTCGCCACGGTACTCGGACATGTGGCTAACATTGTAACTTCTGTCAGTGCAGCTAGAAAGGAGTTTCAGGGTAAGTAAGAATCAGATGTAGTTATTTTGTATTTGTATTCAGTTCTTGTTGATCATTAGAAAACTATGCACCAGTTAGCAACTATAGATAAACAGTAATTATTTTCAACACCAACGTCCTCTTGGATTTAGACGAAACTTAAATATGTTGTAGAACTCGGTATTTTGAACAATTTTTTCCTTACTACCGATCAGCTTTATTACATTGAATTTTGCCTGCGCGTGCACGTTCGCGGCAATGCGTGGGTCGCCAGGTGGCCACTGTCTCCTTACTCCTAATGTAAGATTACAGATATACATAACGGATGACCGTAAAATAACGACCGAAATTGCCAATGACCAATTTCAATTGCAATGACTAATAGTTTTGTGATTTTCCGCGGAATGTAAAATTAAATATAAAACATCCTCCAAGCAACTGAAATTAAAATGATTAAAATTACTTTTTTTTAATCGTATATCTTTTCTTATAGTCACCTGTTATGTATATCCGTGATAGGAAGAGATGGGAGACAGTAGCCGCCTAGCGACGCACACACTGCCGCGGACGTGTACTCACAAGCAAAATTCAATGTGTAGTACCGACAGTTTTTTGCAAATATCTCGGAAACAAAAGCTGACCGGCGGCAAAAAGCGTAAGAAAAAGTTGTTCAAAATACCGAGTTCTATAACATATTTAAGTTTCATCGAAATCTAAGTAGGCGTCGGTTTTATAAATAATTACCGATAAAACTTTAATCGTAATTGCCTAGTTTTAAGAAATGTTCGAACAGGTAGGTTAATTGTACGTTTGCACCAAAGACAATTGTACAATTGTAATTTGCTTGAAACATAGCTTAACAATGATGTTATTGCAAAATGTACTTTTAAAACAGGCACAGGCGCGTGAACGCTCTAGAAGCGGCAGTTTTATCGGATTTATTAAGGAACTATTCTTTGTACTACTTAATCGACATTCGATAAGCGGTTGGTGGGGGGATTGAGAATCCGAGGGGTTGAAACGATGGAAACGCGACAACGTGTTATTGGGATGGTGCAGATTTCCCCTTAGACTCTGTTCCACGAGAATCGTGCTCCCAGCCCCCAAATACTATAATACTAGGTACCTATGTTTGCTTTAAAGTATGTCGTTTGCTTGATAGTTCTTTTATGATTTCAAAGTGTAAGATTATTTCTAGGAGTTATCATGTAACAAACGCAGAAGGTAAGTATGTTATTTAAGAATTATACTTTATTATTCTCAGCACCGTTTAGGAAGATGATAAGGGTATGTTTTTCTTTTATGCTTTCGCATACGTCAATCGCGGTGGGACATTACTTAGCAACTAATAATGTCCTCATTGTTTATCAGGACAAAGTGATTGAGTTTCATTGAAATTCAAACTGTAAATACAGGGTGTTTCAGAACAGCGGAGACATTTTTGGAGGATCGATACTAGAAGTCAGAATAAGTCAAAAATCAGGAACACCAAAATCCCGTTTGCGTCTTATTTTTTAAGTTATTAACAAATTAATTTCCGCCTGTAGGATGGTAATCTTGCTGCGCCGCGGTCTACATTTCGACAACTGACGGGGCCTGACCTCAGTGCCGTCCTAAGATATTTGGCGCCCGTGGGCTACTAACAATAAGGCGCCCCTCTTTATAACCAAATATATGGGAGGGGAAGCGGGAGCGCACAAAGCTATAACTTCAGATTTTTTCTCGAGCGTTGTCAATGAAAATCACATATAGTAACGTGGTCATAGGAACAATATACGGGAAAAGGTGTGGTGGGAGGACTCCGTCTCGGGTCCTCTCGCTGCACCACAATCAGCAACTCGCTGATGGTATAATACAAAAATGCATAATACTTAATGTGATTGTTTGTATGTAAATAACAAAATGCATCAATCCAAGTTTTCATCACTTAAAGTACTTCTTTGTAGGCAAAGAACCAATTCCGCGAAATTCAATAGGTTAGTTCCACGCCAAATCGATCACCTTTTTGGCGGTCTCGGATTTTGTTCTAAATTAAACATATTGTAGCTCACGTGCAATTGGGGAGGGGGGGTTAAGCCATCATTTTGCTCGTTTCGAAACTATTTGAGAAACACAAGTCTTTAAATTGCGCGATTGTTACCTCTTTTCGTGAAAATGGGTTGTACGTTTGAATTTTTATCTCCGGAACTATTTATTTTATTGACCTACTATTTCTTTGATTTTAATAGGGAAGGATCACTCTTTTACAGTATGTTTTTATTACGTTAAAAACTGTCAGAACTACACAGTTATTTATTTGCTAATTATGAACACATAAGCCAACTTTGCGGCATACGGGGTATGGGGGAAGCCAAAGGGCCCCCTGCGCTGGAATGCAACCAGGGAAAGCTGCTCTTCGCGCACCAGCGTGTACAAATCCACGGACGATTTGCTTACCCTGGCCGCCAGTGCTTTCGCACTCGTCCAGGAACCTCGCCGTTCCGGCTGAGTAAGGGAGCGGAATTCGGGGGAGGTTAAATAAAAGTGACCCACGAGCATTCTTTCACGATAACTTTTAATACAGGCCGAAGTGGTCGTGCCAACAAAACCGAAGGAAATTCCGCGGTACACTTTAACGAAAGGGAAAAGGTACGCGGCCACCAAGTACGGCAGGAGGAACCGCGACGCGGAAATTCCCAATACAAATAAAATACTGTAGAAACTAAAACTAGGGGCCGAAAATAAAAGCGTCGGTGGTTCTAGAGTCTTAAATACAGCAAGAAAAGAAAGATTTGTTACGTCCCGCGTTGCGGGACCGCGGGTTTCTAGGACGCGGTGCGGGTTCAGCCGATTTAAAGCGCTAAAGCGCACCTTGACCTACCTTACGTTATAGGATCGCGGGGCAGGACGGCGGAGGATAAGGTTTGTTATCACTTAAACACGGGTATCTGTGGTTACCTTATGTATTCTGTGTCAAACAAGCGTCTTACATACCCTGTCGGCGGTGTCTCGGGTTGCGGCTCGCTCGCTCGTGTCGCCTTATCTCGCTGGTTCACTCACAATACGCCCACGCACACACACACGTTCACGACTCGTATAATAGCTTCTGGTTTCGCGTCGCGGCCGTCTACTCGTCCCTCCAGGAACTCCAGCGGATGTTCCTTGCGGGTACGAGGTGCCGAACGCAGGTACGCGTACTCACCAACACGAACTCGAACAACTATGACGATTAACGACGCGCGGGCCGCGTTGTCCGAGCCTTTTTTATCCCCTCGGAGACAACTGCGCCTCGTCGCTAACGCAAAACTGCTGAAAAGCGTTCCCATGAAGTCTGCTGACTACGCGTCCAGCGGCTACCGACCACGGCACGTGGACCGAGCGCGGGTCACCTTGGTGAAAACGCTGATGTCCTGCGAATTCCTCCTGGGAACGCGGCTCGTTTCCAGCGGAGCAGCGAAAGACGAGCATAGACCGGATGTAACAGATTAGTCGGGACCGTGGACGCGGGTTCGGGGGGACCTGTTCGCGATTCTAAATCGGAGGCGCCTGGGCCTCGACGAAACCGACTACAACTTTTGGCACGCGAATCCGCGGAACGAAGGTGCCCTTTGTTTAAATGCACGGTATGGGCGTCGACGGTTACGATTCCAACTTTGAGTCGCCGGAGCTCGAAAATTGGCCGATACCAGACAATGAGTCAGTTAGGAGCGTGGTCAAGGGGACAGCTTTCTTGTGAGAGCGTCATACTGCCTGTCGTTCTGTTACTATCAATTTTAATGCCAAGAATATCACATATTGGCCCCAGATCAGTGACTTCAAATTTCGGTGTAACTTTATATTTCACCTCCTTCAATTTTTCTATATTTTTCGAGGCTAGTATTATATCATCACCGTAGCTCAACATTATTACTTTGTTTTCATTATTTCCGAAAACATAAACGCACAGATAATTATTGTCCAGTTTTTTGCACCACTCTCGCCCGGATTGTTTTAGTCCATATAGAGGTTTTAATAATTTGCACACCTTATTCTTTTCGCCATGCTTTATAAATGATTGAAGCTGTTCCATGTAAACGTCGTCTGCTATGTCGCCTTGAACATACGCTGACACAACTTCCATTTGGTGGGCATACATTTCGCTATTCACTGCCGCTGCCTAGACTATATGAAATCCCACAAAAAGTACATTACAAGTAAAAAAAAAAGGTAACGCCAAGTAGTTTAGGCACTGTGAGCGGAGCACTTCTTTGTACTAATACACAATGCATATTGAAAACATTTGGAAACTATTACATATTTTGTGAATTTTCTAAAAAAGTAATGGATATCATGCAAATCCAGCCAAGTATTGAGTTATATATATTTTTCAAAATATTTATGCTTGGCGTCTGGCTGCCTCGTTATAGCATTAAACAACTATTTATAGTAATAACTTTATACAAAGTCGATAATATGTTCACAGATTTGGAATAACGTAGATACAACTAATTTTGTTGGATCGCAACGTTTTGCGTTTTCTGTGATACCTCTTTAAAATTCCTCTTTTACTAGCTTTGCAAATTTTCGGTCTTCCGGGTCCACGTTTTACATTTACCTCTTTTATCCGAGATGTAGGTATCGTTTTCTTCCATCATGTCTTTTATCTTCAAATGTGGTGTCATTCGACTCTTCCTTTGCGTTGTCCTTGCAGAACTCTTTGGTTACTCCCGAGTTCAATGGCGTAACAGTTACATTTTTTAGTGGTCTTTCATTTTGCTGTACCGTTTCAATAAATTTCACATCCCGTGCACGGATTACAGTCTTTGTTTTTAGCTTTCATAAACGATATGCTTTCGATACATTATCGTACCCAACTAACACATATTCGTCACTTTTCGGTTTAAACTTGCTATATTTACTACTCTTATTTTACACAATTTCTTTACTTCCTGTTATCCTAAGAAAACCAACACACTTTTTATTACACCACGCTTCTAACGGAGATTTGTTATCTAACATTTTCGTGGCGCATCTGTAAGAAACAAACGGCGTTTCGTCTCGGGATCGACTGCCCAGACTCGTCAGTGGGGCTGACGACAGCCGATCCCTGCCCCAGACGCCTTGATACCGCTCTTCGGAACCTCGTATATATCCTAAGAGCCTGCCGGACGACCACCAGCGAGAGTGACCTTTCCCTTATCTCTCCCGCCTCCTCGCGGCCTCCGACCCGAACCAAGCGCGTCCGGGGTGACGAACAAACGCCCGTCTGCCCTAAACGTCTTACACATCTATTACGGAGATAAGTTGTGGCATTTATCGCTTTAGCCCATAATGATTGTGGAGGTTTGCCTGAATTATAATACACCTAGCCATTTCCAGGAGCGTGTGATTTGCCCGCTCGGCTATACTGTTTTGTTGAGGAGTATTGTAACCGCCCCCTCTTCTAAAAAGGGGAGTACGCGGATCGTGACGGTTAACTATACCTAAATATATTAGGATGTGAAAGAAGGATTAAAGAATTTTGGCAATTTCCAATGTAGAAAATTTTTAATTTTGCGCCGTCTCCGAAATATAAATCAAAATTATTTCATTCTTTTTAGTGCATTCCGAAGTTGGTTGTATTTTTTTTTCCAAAAATTTTTTTATTTCACATTTTTTAGTGGCGATCGGAGCATTCCTTTCAGAGGAATTTGAAAAAAATATATATATACAGGGTGGGTTACCACATTTTGCTATCTAGATTTACGTCATTATTATTACGCATAGCAAACAATGTTTCAGATGAAGTTGAATGGTTTTGAGAGGGGCACATTCTGATGGTTCATTTTTTTTTGTAGGTGGGCGTGTAAAGGACATAGTAAAGGTCATTAATGTTTTTTTAAATGGAATCATATATTTTTTATTGCATCGACTGCTGCTCCTTCATATTCTTTACAAAAAAAGGTTAACCTATTTCTGTAAAAAAATCATTAGTTTAGGAGATATTTTAATTGTAATTTGTTAGGAAATCTCGACTTTCTGGCCAATATTATGAATTTTTAATGTGATAATGCAGTAAGAGAGCAAGAATTATCATCACAGAAAATGTAAATATTTACATTGATAATTCTTGCTCTCCTACTACATCATCACATTAAAAATTCATAATAATGACCAGAAAGTCGAGATTTCCTAACAAACTACAATGAAAATATCTACTAAACTAATGATTTTTTTACACAAATAGGTTAATCTTTTTTTTGTAAAGAATATGAAGGAGCATCAGTTGATGCAATAAAAAATATATGATTCCATTTAAAAAAACATTAATGACCTTACTATGTCCTTTACACGCCCACCTACAAAAAAACAAATGTACCATCAGAATGTGCCCCTCTCAAAACCATTCAACTTCATCTGAAACATTGTTTGCTCTGCGTAATAATAATGACGGAGATCTAGATGGCAAAATGTGGTGACCCACCCTGTATATACAGGGTGTCCCAGCTAACCCTGGCATCTCAAATATCTTGCTTGTTTTTCATCGCAGAAAAAAATGTTAGAAGAGAAAGTTATTGTATCCGATGGGGCACATATTCTGATTGGTGAAAAATTTTGCTCAGGATCATTTTTTTCGAGATTACAAGGTCCTCGGTGTTTTTTTAAATGGAACCATATATTTTTGTTATCATACGATGATAGCTGAGGGCAAGGCGCGTTCATTGACCTATAACACTACGACCTTCAAATGATCTTGAGTTTCATTTAGAAAAACACCGATGACCTTGTAATCTTGCAAAAGGTGACCTTGAGCAAAATTTTTCACCAATCAGAATATGTGCCCCATCGGATACAATAACTTTATTCTAACATTTTTTTTCTACCATGAAAAACAAGCGAGATATTTGGGATGCCAGAGTTAGTTGGGGCACCCTGTATATGCATGTCAAATTGAGTAACCTCCTCCTTTTCGAAGTCGGTTAAAAAAGGGGACTTCAGTTACTACATTCTATTGTTACAGCACAATTTTTTGAACCTATTAGTGAGAGAATTACCCGTACAAAGCATTAACACTAAACCTACCAGCGTTTCATGTACACTTATCTTCAAGCTGAAAGTAAAATAGAAAAATAAATAAAAAATAAATGAGCCGTTATTTTTGATAGTGGTATAAGTCCATTTTTTCCCTCTTTTTTTTTAATATAAAAAGAGGATATCTATATCTTACTAAAAAAACCATTAACTGTTTTTTTTTTTCCAAAAATGGACTCATACCACTTTCAATAATAACGGCTCAAATAAGGAAACGTATACTAACATATACAGCAAGTCTTTATTGTGATGAAAATTAACACGCATTTTAATAAAAGCATTCTAATAAATTTTGTGATCTATAATAAGAAATACTCAGTCGGTCATTTTGACCGCATCGGTAAGTTTAGTGTTAAAGCTCCTCAGAAATAGCCAGAAAATAATTTTACGAAATTAGCTGGATAATGTGAAGTGTCAGGTGGTAAACCTATCTACATATGCAAGCAATTTCGGTAGTTGATCGACTTTCTCTGTTCACGTTTCACCGTGGTGAACCACAATACGCCAGCTGACTGAACCTGGCTAAGCCAATTAGCCAATATTAATTTCATTAATTATGCACCACCGTATTACGACACTAGTGCTGATCCGTTTACTTGATCATGTAATATAATTTCCTCCAGTAACCCTTCTGATAATTAATTAACTAATCGTGAGGTTTCCTTCGAGTTCGATACATTTTTTCAAGTTATTAATACCTGATTTATTCAAAATACACAGTTTCAATTTGAAGAGCTAGAGAAAAAATTAAAATTGTGAAACTGCTTTCTGATAACAAATTTTTTACTTTTCACTTTCAAATTTTATACCTGTAAACTTTTCTATAACTTTAAGATAAAAATAGCTCATATTTCGTTTTAAAACAGAATTCATGCAACGCATTATATAAAAACCTGATAAAAAGGATTTTGAGAACTGAAATTACTGTTAGTCCAATCTTAAACTTTACACATTTAAAATTGTTATTGTAGAAACTTAATATTTAAAAGGAGTTTAAAAATAAGCAGAAAGTTGTAAGCTTTGTGTTTATTGAAAAATCGCCATCAAACAATACCATTTCTACATTAAAACGAATAATTTTTGCCAATTAAGTCTTGCGATATCTCTAACTGTTTCGAAAGAAAATAAAGGAAAACGAAAAACAGTCGAAAAATGACGTTTTTTACATTGCGATTTAGCACAGGAACAATTTATGTATTGATGCCTGTCATAGCTATGTCTTCCTAACTTATCGACCCGCGATCGACGCATGTTGTAGACGGGGTCCTTATTACGTCAGTCCCCAATATAGCGATCAAGGAGAAATGTGATAGATTTGCATTGTTTCATTTTATTAAGTATATAAGCGAAGACAAATAAATATTATGATAAATTTAATTCCACTACAAACATATAATCCTAATAGGTTATGGGCCCAGTGGCAAAATTGGTTGATTAAATAATAAATAATTCAAAATGTGGACGATTTGAGAATGGCGTCTCACGAAAACCAGATCGAATTATTGCCGAAGGACCATTATGAATCTTGGGCGATACATATGTCAGCAGTGTTCAGACAAAAGAAGTTATGGAAATATGTGGATGGCACTATGAGGATGCCAGAAGAAAATAAAGATAATAAGAAGGAATGCAACGTATCTATGGAAGCGTGGGTAGAAAATAACGAGGAAGCCAGAGCGGAAATTGAGCTTGCCATCGCACCTGCCCATGTAAAGTTAATAAAAAATTGCGAAACTTCCTCTGAAACGTGGAATAAACTTAATGATATTTACAGTAATCGTTCGCTAAATGAGCGTTTCGTAAACGAGCTTTAGGAACGCCCCCTGCTCACATGAATTTTTCACACACGTGTACGTACCCTTCTCCGCCGCTCGAGCGTATGAATACGATGTTGCAATTGATCCGCATATCAAGCGATTGGCCGTCTAGGAAGGGAGCGCTCATGCCATTGGTTGTCCTGTAAACGAGCTCAAACCGGTTTGGACCCTCGAGCTAGCCCATTTAACGAACGATTACTGTACTGTGTAGAGCTGAGGAGAATGCCCCTGACAGAAATACGGGTCTGATTGGTGAGAATGGACGGCTGCTGCCCCGCTGTCACTTTGAAGTGATTTCGAGTCACACGTATTTTCCCTATTGGTGGAAAGGATCACATGTATTCGTTCAATGCGTAACAAAGGAGAGATAACAGAACATGCGGTAACGTTTACAAGCATCAAAGGTGGGGACAGGCGGAGCGAGTGAAAACTTCCTGTCACCCGTGTGCCGTCCCGGGGGCATTCTCCTCAACTCTACACAGTACCAGTCAAAGGGTCCGGCAAAAAGGGGCGTGCTATTAAAGCAATTGATAACGACGAAGATGAGTGTAATCGTTATAATCATTATATTTCACTCTTTCTCGATGTGCTCGTCGCACAGTGGATCAAAACATAGAAAGAGCCGGACATAGCATACATGTTAGAAATTAATATAATTATATGAAATTTGGAGACGTTTTCTCAGTCAAGGTTCTGGGGTAAGTGCCAAGAGGTTCATCATGGTCCTCTTACCAGAAGGTACGTCACCTTCCCCACCCCGTGGCCAGATCCTTCGAGAACACCCTTATCGCCCTGCACGCGCCACGCAGCACCATGACGTCGGGTCATCGGCCACGAGGCACGGTTCGTTCGGCGATCCTCAAAAGAAGGGTATCGGACTTTAATCATAACATCCGCGACTCTTAGAACTCGTCGCGGTCCTAGTTATCGGTTACCACCGATCCTTCGCCCGATGACAGACATAGGTCCTCGACATCGGCATCTTAAGATACTCGATAAGTAGGTCAAAGCCCCATAGTGCAACAACCCTGACACGTGTATCACCCTTGCACACAGGTCGACGCTAACATACATACATCGCTCGTTGGAAATTATATTTGTTGGATGACCAACTAGATGACTCGACGCAGATAAGCGTATCAGGACCACCGCGTCCAAAACAACTTAGTCAGCCTTGTTTTTCGCATTCTTATCTAAGTACAAAATCCTAGATGAAGTACACGAATGTCTCACTCAGGACTAGTTAGTCATCAGGTACCAAGGGTCACCGACATCCCCTCCTCAGCGAAAAGCTTAATATATAAGAACTAGCATCCTTAGAGTATAGCAATTACTATTCTTTCAACCCTATTGCGGTAGCGGTCTGTCCGTAACGGTGTGTTTCCGCGTCGTTCGATGTGTGTCCGGAGTATACGTTTGAAACGTCCGAAATATATTTGTTATTGAACAAATCCGACTATACGTTTCTCACCCGGATCCCAACATATTATAGTACTTAGAATTAAATGATTACTCACATAAAAGCAAAATACATGTATTTCATAATTTATTAACTTTGGTTTTTATTTATTTTTATTAACTTTTATTTTTGTTAATTTTTTATTTTTATTTTTTTTTTAATCTTTAAATTTTTATTAATTCATGTATTATACATATATTATTAAGTTACATTTTGAATATTTCATGTACGCAACAATCTTTAGTTTTTACGACTATTAACACTGTCAACCATCTCATATGCATTCATTGCGAAATCCGCCTCTCCGACTCTTCATCGTCACTTGACGATCGATTGCGATTTGGATTCGTGTTCCAGGACGCTTCGTTCGTGGAGACCCCATTTCCGCCTTCCGAATTGGAGGGATCTTCGTCGATCTGGTTTCTTGCGACACAACTTCCGGTGATGCGATTACCTTCAACATGTTCGCTCGTGGTATGATCGTTATCTGTATGATCGGCCGCGATGCGCGTTTGACAATATGCCTTCGACGGGCGACCGCGTTTTCCGGTGCGCACGACACGCTCGATACAGCAGAATCATTTGTATTTCGATCGCGATCGGTTTCAGTATCAACATTCGAATTTGTTTCATGACCTTCCGATAATCCTTTGAGACTTTCGCCATCGTTTAACTGGTCACACGCAATCTGCTGATCGGAAAAAATCTCAATGCCTCGCGAGTTCGAAAACCCTTCATTACTGGACACAAACTCCTCGAATTCTGTTTTCGACCCCTCCCTGTGGAGAGGGGAGCAGAATCCCCTGCTTGTCGTAAGAGGCGACTAAAAGGGGACAATTAGAAGAGAGTAAGGAGTTAAAAGAGAGAATTAAAAGTACTGAAGAGAAGATAGATGTTAAAAGTATGGATAGGAAGAAAGACTTAAAAGTATTGTAAAGAATGTAAGATTTAAAGTATTGAGAGAATGAATGTTGACTTATTGTTCGTTGGGCAAGAGTGAGACCGTAGTCTCAGAAGCGCCTTCCCAGTATAAAAACTGGGAGAAATCTTTGACGTTGACGTTGTCGTTGTTTTCGACCCGAATTCGTTTAAGAATCTAACGTCGCGCAACGCGACAACCCTTTTTCATCCGAAATCCAAACGCGGTAAGCTTTCCTTTCCTCTGAATAACCTACGAAAAATCCTTGCTTCGATCTCTTGTCGAATTTGCCTTTATTCGGCATTTTGTCAAGAACGAAAGCTTTGGTACCAAAAATTTTGAAGTAACCTATGAAGGGACATATTCTGGTCCATCTTTCGTACGGTGTACCCTCATCCAGACCTCGCGTTACATATCTATTTTGAATGTGGCAAGCAGTGGCGATTGCTTCGGCCCAAAAAGAAGAAGGAAGTCTCGATTGCAAGAGCGTACATCGCGCAGATTCAACGAGCGCGAGCGTTCTGTTTCCGCGCTCCGCGACGCCATTTTGTTACAGCGTATGAATCGTGGTCAATGGTCAAGCGACGACGAATCCCGGAACTTTTGAGAATGTTGTTTATTACAATCCGCGGATGAAACGCGACCGCGGTGTGACCCATCAACGAGGGTCGTAAATCCTCGTCTCGATTTTTATCGACACCCGGAATTGTAATTATTGTTATCCTAACGTCCTGTTAAGGTGGTCAGGATGAATTAGGGTTGTATAGATTATCCGTGATTAACACACTATTAATTGTATTTATTATGAGATAAACGGTGTAATGACATGACTCGTAGTGACGAATGTTTTTGTATGTGTGTGTAATAGTCGCGTGTTCTGGACGTGTATTCTGAGAAACGGTGTTCTGACCGCGTGCTCGCTATGTGTTAGATTCAGATTGTTTTGTAGATTTTCGTTTTTATATGCTTTGTCCGGTGGCGTTTCTCTTACCTTCGAGCCTCTACCTGTCTCGAAGGGTGGGTTTTTGTAAGGCATATCTCGTGGCCAGGGACCAATCGGTAATTTGGTTAAATTTAACAATCACTGATTAGCCGCCAGATTCCACGAGACGGTGCTTCCCACTTAAAAGGGGGAAATTCCTTGGGAGAGATCCAGGACCGCGATGCACAGGGCCAACGTCACTACCTGCTCTAAGGATCGCGTGATTTTTGAAAAGCGAGATAATTACTTTTTATAACGGTGCGACCATATGCACCGCGGCTGTCCGATGACCGAAGTTTTAGTATGGTTGATTGTAAACCAAAATGACTTCACCGTGTCGAAACTAGGGTCTGCTTTGCCGTTACTCTTAATCCTAATAAACTATTTACAAATGTACACATTTGGTCGGCTATTTACAGTGTTGGGGGAGCTATTAATAATCCGCAGAACGTTAAACAGTGTTGTCTATGTGTTCATTACAATATTCTTTGCCATTATCGGACCGAAGAACTTTTATTTTGTGTCCTGTCTGCATTTTCGCGAAATTTTGGAACTCAACAAACTCGAAAACACGTTGCTCTTATTTTGGATTAAGTAAACGGTACAATAACGACTATAATCATCGATGAAGGTCACGATATATCGCGCACCGCCTTGTGACTCTATGCGCACG
Organism: Stelis phaeoptera; assembly: GCA_943735885.1. Taxonomy (NCBI): domain Eukaryota; kingdom Metazoa; phylum Arthropoda; class Insecta; order Hymenoptera; family Megachilidae; genus Stelis; species Stelis phaeoptera. The sequence goes on along the minus strand of OX030939.1, from coordinate 816,193 downwards.
GGTCCGCAAACGTCACTATGGATAATTTCGAGCAACGCGCAAAAACGTTCGGTTCGTATCTGAAACGGTAGATTTATCAATTTTCCGGTTAAACACACCTCGCACGCGCGCACATTTGCAACACCGGTAAAATTTAAGCTGAGTGCACTTTGCTTATCTTTCATCAGGTTCATGTCATATTCGTTCCATATTTCCGTACTAGATTGAGTAGCCTTGCTCATCGCACACGCCTGTTGTGACTCTTGTCGAACAAAAAATAAATCACCTTCGCGATCCGCAACTAACATGACCCGTTTTCGAGAATCTCTTACAATTGCTTGATTCTTAGAGAAAAGTATTTAATTTCCTTCATCGACGATTTTAGAAACGGATAATAAATTCACTCTTGAATTCGGAACGAGCAAAGTATCATGGAGCTTGAAAGATTGTTCGACTGCACCGTTTGAGGCTGACAGCCAAATATAACCTTTTCCAGGCACTCGCGTCACCGCATCGCTCGGTAGCTTGAATTTACCACAGGGGTCGGAAACTCCCCTCTACAAAAAGTCTGGTATTGCCTGCAACGCCATCTGCTTGCTACTTATAATACATACAGGGTGTTTCAGAACATCGGGAACATTTTTGGAGGATCGATACTAGAAGCCAAAATAAGTCAAAAATCAGGAACACCAAAATCCCGTTTGCATCTTATTTTTTAAGTTATTAACAAATTAATTTCCGCCAGTAGAATGGCAATCTCGCTGCACCGTGGTCGACATTTCGACAGCTGATCGGGCCTCCCCTACGTCACACAGTAACGTATTCTAATGTTGTGCATCGGGGATGTCGAGGATGGTTAAGACGACTTCGGGGTAGCGTGCTCGAGTTGAGAAGGTAGGCAAGGCGGCTGAAGTGAATTCCACGCACTTGGTCACCAACTAGTTTATTTAGAGGTTGTACAATTCCGTTCCTCACACTGTTACTCGCGGGTGTCACCGTCGCGTTCCGTCGCGTTACAATAGTTCACTTGACGCGGGTGAAATCTCGCTCTGTCGAAGTTCTGTCGTCTTCGTATCAGAGTCGACAAGATTTCCTCTGACGAGGTTCTGGCGCCCTCGTAGCAGAGTCGCGGGTGTCGTGTACAAAAGTATCTCGCGAGTGGACGCAGCGCGTAACTTGGGTAGATCGTGTTAACTTTAGTGATGGAGCCGCAGAGAGCTTAATGATATAATGCAGAGAGTAGAGAGTGGAAGTTCGCAGGTGATCGGTTGCATTGTTTTATACCGCGCAAGTAGGGCGTAGCGATGATTTGTTAATTCCGGTGAGCTACATTTACTTGGATCGTCGGCATTTTTGCAATGTTCGACCCAAATAAATTGCTCACTCGGAATTGGGAAATTGATGAATTTGGATGACGCGGAAGAATTTAAAGAATGCGTCACAGGACGTGACAGCGGAAAATATTAAAGACAATATTATCGTGTAATGTCATGTACACGACTCGCTATACCGGTATTAACTGAAATTTCTATGTAATCATAAGGTCATCGTACTGACTCTGACCAAGGAAGGACGACGACCCTATGGCAGAACAGTTGATAGAACGGCCTGGTCAGTGAACCCTTTTATCCACCACAAAAGTATTTCACTTCACGATCCCTGACACTTGTCATGTTCGCATTACACAAACACGTTATTCCTTCCCCGATTGTTGACCCTTAGGGTGTTTAAAAAAAATACGTTACCGATCGCAAAAACGGCCGACCGTTGACACTTTCGATCGAACCATCGAGACAGAAAAGAAAGACGAGGAATTACAGAGAACGAATCGGTAGAAGGGCAGTAGCCGGTCGAGAAGGGGACGGAACACTTGTTATGCGACGTTATTTAAGTATCGCTTTTAGCAATTGTGGAGTTAATCACAAAATTTAACAAGATGAGGTGTATTAATTTAATTTTATTGAAAAGTTCATTCAATTATAGTATACTTTTATTTGCAGAAGAATTTTATATTAAATTGTGCTAGTTACAAATTGTTAACGTTTAATGCAATAAAACTGATATTCATAACGTAAAATCTTTTGCGAAATATTGTACATGCAACTTCAGGTTTCGATGTTAACAAAAAACAAGCGTGTTATCAAACGTGACAACCTAACAACCAAAACGAAATGACACGATAAAAATCTGTTCTCAATACAATTCTGTGTTTTTACCCTCTAAATTTGTTCTTAGTAAAAAAACATCTTTTTAAATTAACTTGCCTTCTTTTAAATTAATTTCGTTACACTACAAATCTTTGAAATTAAGTGTCTGAGTCAAAGATATCAGAAAAAAGTGTGGGTAAGTACGTCGATAAATAAATTTATTAAATCGTGTTTCATTATGTTGAATATGTGTACGTAACAGTTTTAGTCTTTTTCTATATGTTTTCTTTTATTTTCATGTTATGTATATGTACCATTGAATTGTCAAAATATTTGCCCATTTTTCTGTAACTTGGGTAGTAATCATTCAATACCATAAAAAGGTAATAAATTATTTGAACTTGTAATAATCGTATCAAAGTATTGAAATATGATCAAAATTTTTGCATACACATTGAAGTAAAACAAATTGCGGATTCGATTTATTAACTATTAGCGTAGTTATAAGTAAAACATTTTCGTAGCATTTACCACAAGCTACATTTAAAAAACTAATATATCAATGTATGAAGATATTTAATTTATTTTAATATATTTTTTGAAGTGGTATTTTTACTTAAATAATTGTATTGACCTAAAAATTTCAAAACAAATTTAATTGTAATCTCTATGCACAAGTTTTGATTTGTTTGTTAATTTATAAAATATGTAATCGATAAAACATCAATGTTTGTTGAAAACGGTTTAAATTGTTCAAGGTGTAATATTTTTCCTAAATAAGCAGTAATTTTTATTTCTCAAAGTACTTCCTTTCATGAAAACCAAATATTTTTAATAATATACGATGTTTTCATTTTGCAACTCAAACACTTTACGATATTCATGTACAAATAATTCTTTGCGAAAGATAGAATTACAAATAACCGATTAGGTACTGAATTTAATTAAACACTAATTAACAATTAACGTTTGATTCCTGATTGAATTTCTTTCAATTAAAAATTAAATTCCATCACTTAATTGAAAAATAAAATTTAATTTTAATTGAAGTTGTTCAATAATTAATTAAGCTCCAACGTTAACTGAAAGTTCTTCTATCTAATTGTAAAAATTAAAATTTAAGCTTTAGTTTAATGGCGTTTAATTAAAGATTAAAATTAACTTTCTAATTGGAGCTGTAAATGTCCATTGCGATCCAGTAAATGACTGTAAAATTTGTTCTCCAGGAACCTATTGCATTTATTGAAAACATAGAACAGAAAAGTTATTAAGAGGAAATAATATTTTTAAATATAAATAGTGCACACATATGACAATTAAATGTTTTAACACTAAACCTACCGAAGCGGTCAAAATGACCGATCGAGTGTTTCTTATTTTAAATCACAAAATTGAATAGGATGCTTTTATTAAAATTCGTGTTAATTTTTATCGCGATAAAGACTTGCTGTGTATGAAAGTGTACGTTTCATTGTTTATTGATCTACTTTTCTATTTTATTTTCAACTTGAAAGTAAGCGTTCATGAAACGTCGGTAGGTTTAGTGTTAAACATAATTATATTTAATAACTTAATTAATTTCAAGTAATTAAATTAACATCGTGGGTGAAAGGTAGGTTAAATAAATTTGGACTCCGAGAATTCCGTTCCACCATACCGATTTATTGATTAGCGATTCGGTTCAAGGCGCGAAGTTGACTGTGTCAAGTATCGTGACCGACTGACTGTGCGAGTCAATCCTCCTCCTCGAAAACCCTTAAGGAAACGAAAAGAAAAGCAGATAGAAAGAGAAAATCGAGAAAGAGAGGAAAACTTAGAAATCGTTGAAAAAATTCGGAAAGGGACTTATACAGCGGAAAAGAGTCATAAAAGAGAAAGTGAAACGGTTCGCCAGGACCTGAAAGCGGACACTACCCAGGCCCAGGCGAGACCCTGAAAAGAACATGAAACGAGAGAGGAGTGAAAACAATAGAGTTTTGACTCGTGCGGGTCTGGTCGCCACAACTTAATGAACATTTAGCCACTTACGTTAATCACACACACCATATCCACACACTAAACACATACACACACGAAATACATATACACTCGGAACACGCACCAAACACCTACACATGAGATACAAATCCGTCCGTGCAATCTCTACGTGGTGTACCTTGGGTTATTCTAATGCCGACAGCGCACTTTTGATTCGAAGTACAATGAAATGGCGAAAAAAAAATCGTACATTAACTTTTAGGGGGTCATTATAAGAGGGAGGCTTCAGTCCTTAAACCCGTGATGATTGTATCCCTGAAAAAAATGTTTCAATGTCTGTAGAGTCGTTAGAATTTGAACAATTTTTGAAAATAAAAGCACCCTTGCTTCTCCACCTTCTCAGACGATTCTGAAAATAGAGGCTTCAAGCTTTCAAATGAATTTAGACTCGTTTTATTTTATGAGTTCGAGACTGTTGCATGATGTTTTGTTACGAAGTTATCACACTTTTAATATCAGCAATTTTTCGGCGAAGTGTTCCCTAAATTTTGCACGCCAGTGTATTTGTTTAATTGTGGATTGACATTCTTCTTGTATAATAATGGAGCTCCCTGATGGAAATAGGTATGGTTCTTATAATGAATGACTCACAAGAATTTTTGAAACAAGATTATTATTTATTCACTGAAGCACGGGAGAGATCTGTATGGTTCGAAAGCCAAAACTAGAAAAAACTGAAAAGAGAAAGTCCGGGCGAAAAACCCTTATAGGGTCCTTTTGAGAAAAACTAAAACAGATGTGTCCAAGGTTTATTACTCAGACCCTCCTCAGGATCGAAAGCTACAGTCCCTTTCTGACCTGAGGACCGTCAAACTAAACAAAGACACTATCGGGCATCCTTCGACACACGATTTATTTTTGCAGTCAGCTATTCCAACACTCCCACGGCGGGTCCTAAGCGAAGGAGGAAGATCGTACTCGATCCTTCTCTACAGGGTGTCTCGTAACTAGTGTAGGAGTCGGAAGTGGTGGGTAGCTGAGATGATTCTGAACAACAATTTCTTTTGCAAAAATGTCAAATGGGATTTTGTTTTCGAATTATTAACGAAAGCACTGACCAATCAGAGCGCACGCTAAGCCGTGATTCGTTCTAGTTCGATGACCCGACTCGAGGTTACGATATTACGGCTAAGCGCGCGCTCTACTCACGCTCTGATTGGTCAGTGTTTTTCGTTAATAATTCAAAAACGAAGCCCCATCCGGCATTTTTGCAAAGGAAATTGTTGTTCAGAATCGTCTCAGCTGCCTCCCATTTCCGGCTCCTACACTAGTTACGGGACACCCTGTATATAGGGTGTCTCATTGAAATCTTTCCACGAGATTATCTCGCAAAATATTCATTATTCGAAAAAAATGTTTAAACGAAACATGCTCTATCTGAAGGGGGGCATTCAATGGTGTACACTGTTTTTTTTCTGGGTGGAGGCGCTTCCGAGATTTGAAGGTGACCTTTGTTTTTTTAATTGGAAACGTAGTTTTTTTTCACGCTAGACACATAACTTACCTCGAGACGAATCCATTGATCTACATTATGTTGACCTTGAAATGTCTTCATTGCACGTCCAGAAAGTGTTTCTTATCTTTTAAATTCAAAAGTACGATCTCGAACATTTATGCAGCACCTGATTCTATCCCTAAATGACGGTTCAACTTGTTCTAAAGTTTCCCTAGTAATTTGCCTCCAAGCATTTATTATTCGAGATAATCGCGTGGAAAGATTATAACGAGACACCCTGTAGGTATATGAACTTCCTTCCATCATGTAGGCGCAATCAGAATTGCCAAATATCGGCAATATTTAAATGTTATTACGCCGTGGTGTTCGAGCGTGATATTTGCGTTGACGCGTCACAGTATTCCCAAACATTTTCAATTATATTTATATCGAGTGATAGTCCTGGCCAGTTTAAACAGGTTATTTCCTGCTCTCCAAATCAGATTTTAATTAATTTCGCGATATGTATTGCAGCGCTGTCTTACTCAAAAATCCGTTCATTGTCTTTTATAACGTCAAAAATCTTCATTTTTGCTGTTTTTAAGATTTTCAAATATTTTTTTTTAATCTTGCCGCCTTTCATGGCTCAAACCCATCGATGGGTCACCGCATGTTTCTTCTATATGACAGCTTGACCCACGTGTGGGTCACCTGAAGCAAAATGTTTAAAATAATAATATGCATTAACCCAGTGCAGGTTGAATTTTCTGGGATTGTATTCTTTTGTGTGAATATTTTTTAACTAATGAGACCCGCGTTTCTCCCGTTTATCAACTTACGAGCTCCATACAGTAATTTATTGGTCTAGGTTACCGGGATGCTATTCTATATTTATTATTTTAATAAAGGTTAAATGAATAGCTTGGTATTATAATAGAAAACTATAACATACAAAAACAAATATGATATGGATTATAAACATGCTTTATTATGAAAATATGTACAACTTTACATATACATATATTATTATCTGATTTTTGTGGACCTTTTTGAAACCGGAAATTCGAACATGAGGTTGTCCAATGCACGTGTTGCAGTAGGTATTTATTCTTTTTTTTTTTTTTTGCTATAGCTCGTGTTTTTCCACAACCACTTTCTCTACTAAATGTTTAGTAACAATTCTTACGTATGATGTGATTTATCGCATGACTTACAAAGAGAATGATAAAATAGGTCACTTTGAATGCCAAAAAGTTGAAATATGCGGTGTAACTTACCTATGGTTATTGCTTTATTCTACCATTTTATATTAAAGAACCACATATATTTAACATAAAAAGACTAAAAAACTAAGAAGTGAAGTATTAATAAAAATACACACTTTGGTAAAATCGAGCTACCAAATCATTATAAATGCCGGCAGTAGCAAACATCTTGTGATTTTTTCTGTCGTCCAGTCTTGAACGTGTTTATGCAAATTCTTTACTTGACACATTCGACCATTATGAAGTGCAAGACTCACGAGTTTTAATTGTTAAAATAATTGTATATCATTGTCGGCTGAAGAGTAGAACCGTACAGCTTATTAAAAATACTAATAAAGGTCTCCTCCAAATAATGATTATCCATCTGTTACGATAGTATTAGGTGTACAAATTAATTCGGTGCCTTTTTTTATAAGATTCAGAATTTATTTACAAAAAAATAAATACATGTTTATTATTCAAAATAGTCTTCATTATTTTTCTATAACTTTACTCCATCTTTTGGGTAATCGAATAATGCTCTCGCGCAAAAAGCTTGGCGGATTTGACTGAATAAATTCATCGATGCTTCTTCGAATCTCGTCAACTGTTTTGAAGTGCTCATCAGCCAGGTGATGATAAAGTGACCGAAATAGGTGATAATCGGACGGGAAAAGGTCTAGCGAATAAGCCTCATGACCGAGGACTTCCCAGCCCAATCCACAAATGACATCCTTAGTTCCTTTTGCGACATGTGATCCGAACGTTCTCGATCGGTAAGATCAAAATCTCTATCTCGCAACCTCTGGTATCACTTTTTACACGTTTTATATGTATTGTGTCTTCTCCCAGAGGGGCATGAATCATTTCTGTAGCTTCAGCACCATTTTTCTTTAATCGAAACGTAAAAAGAATGCAGTGTCTCAAATGCTGCCTATCAACAGTCATCACGTTTATTACTGTTTTGGAAGGTTACGTCTCCTGCCCTGCCAAAGGTTACACTGTTTCGAGAACTTACTACAACAGAGCGGGAAAGTATTTAAAGAAACGGAATTATGAAGCACGAAATATAAAGGCACCGAATTAATTTGTACACCTAATACATACGGGTATACCTACATATAAGTCTAGAAAAGGGTATTTTCTGAAACTAAAAATTTTTTTAAACAAAAGGGAAAAGGACTCATGAAGATAGGGTAACCGTTTCGTGAAATAATTATCAGCATACAAAACTAATTCAATCATACTCTTGTTTGTATTATCTCCTTTAATGTTTTAATCCTTTGCGAACGATTGACGCACATATGCGTTCAAACCGAACCGTCATGTCACAGCAACTTACAAATTCGAACATACATTTAAGAAATATTATCCTATATTTTTTAAAGAAAAAACAACTATAAGGACAACAGAGGTTTTTAACATATATTTTAATATTTTTTAAAGAAAAAACAATTATAAGGACAATAGAGATTTTTAACATATAGATATTCCGTTTGTTTACTGTGCCGAGCGTAAAAATGCTCCGTCTGCAAACGAATTAATACAATGTAATCATTTTAGGATTAGAAATTTTCTTTTTTCCTTCACAAAAAAGCAATCGTCTCGGATAAACAACACCTTGGAAATACTTTTTGCATAGGAATCACAAATAAACGTATTTTGCAATGGCAGATCAACAAAATACGAGCCGTAAAACTACTGATAATTCCTCGTCCAAACGTGATACCGTTTCGCAAGAACCTCGCAGTAAAGGCATACCCGATCTCTTCGATTGTGATCCAGACTGCACACCTTCTAATTCGTCAGATGATCCAACTTTAATCGTGCGTAGTAACAAATTCTCAACTCTAGAACACAGATGCTTGTAATTTTTACGCCTGATGAAGGCTTGATCAGTAAAGCATTTTTTAATGGAACATAAAACACTAATACGCATTAATTATTCCAAGTAATATATTTGAAACCTCTAACAATTAACCAAATATAAAATTTGTAATAACTTCTAAAAATAGAAATTTGAAGACCATTGCGAATTTTACGAGCATTTGTGTTAGAAGAATGTTGAATAGTATTTTTGTTTGGGGATAAATATAACGCGTGTGAAAGCTAAAAAGAGGTAAATTCTTGTAAAAGTTTTAATAAGAAAACAAAATATCTTTTAAATTCTTCCATACTGCATTGACTGTCATATATAATGCAAGTGAATCACGCTATATCTCACTTTGTGTTACAATTTTTGCTCAAAAATAAATCCTTGAGAAGCGATACTATTGTTTGATACCTACGTTGGCGTGTGTGTTCGGTGGCCAACGTATTAAGAACTAGATGCATTATATCTAACGTTATAATGAACAACAATTAAATAATTTTTTTTTTTACTTACACAAGACGTCAATAAATTTGATTTTTTGAGAAAAAGCTTAGTTTGATAAAAAATAACGATACTAATAATTTTGACTATTATTCCGCTTTTCCTATTTTTAATCCCCTTCCAAATTAATTATTCAAGAATTTTGAACAGTCAACAGATAACTTCTTTTTCTAAAAAGTGGTTTATTTTGTAGCTGGGGTTCGGTTAAATCATTTGCGAAGCATTTTTGATACATGTCTTGAAAGCAATTTTTACAAAAATATATTTATCGCTGACTACTTGCTCTCAGAAAGCATCCAGGGTAGACGACTTTACGCCCCTCTAAAAATTTTGATAGACAAAATTTAAAAAATTAATAGTTTTGAAATTTTTAGATGTGCTCTTCAGTATATTATGTAACAAGCTTATTCTTCGCTTTTTTTTTTTAAATACAATTTACTGAGATCTCGGGTTAGTTATTATACTTTAAATCCAGTATGGAATAAGTGCATCTAATATCGCCTATTAAATTTCAAATTATTCTCAAACAGGAAGTAAGAGCCATTTTTATATCATATTACTGTTAAACGAAAGAAACGTTAGCTGTGTTTAATGTACTTGAGATAAAATAGTTAAAATGTAAGGACTTTTGATTAATATCAACAAAATGAAAGATAAGGAAATATCGATCTTTTGCAAAAGTGCTCCTAATATCGCTTGCCTAACAAATTTTTGTTAATTTATTCATTTACATTCTGTAAAGTTGCTAGGTTCACTATCACTGAACCACGACTTTTCTTGTAAGAGTTATGATACATAGTTAGTCGGGAATGATTTGACCTACTTACCTGGCTGTTGGTGGATAGAGTGCGTTAGGGGTAGATCGTCCAGCTGTTGGATCGGTAGGGTAAATGTCCGAGGTAAGGTCACGCACTTTGATCACCAATCGGTTTATTCGGATTTAGTACAGTCTTTTCTTCTCACGATAATTCGTCCGCGGATATTACATACAATCTTCTTCCGTTCGCGTTACAATAGTTACACCCTTACGCTAGTGAGATCTTGTTCTGTCGAAGTTCTGGTGCCTTCGTAGCAGAGTCGCGGATTAGGCGCGAAAATCGTTACTCGCGGAATTGTTCGCGGATTATAATGTAGAGTTGTTGTCGGCGCAGACTGGCGGGTCGAACGAACTGGACCGAATTGAATACCGTATTGGACACCTCGCGGGTGATCGGTTGCATTATTGTATATAGCGTAAGTAGGGCGTAGAGTTGATTTGTTAATTCTAGTGAACTACATTTACTTGGGTTGTCGGCATTTTTGCAATATGCAGACCCAAATAAACTGGTCACTCGGAATTGGGAAATCGATAAATTTGGATGATGAGAAGGAATTTAGAGAATGCGGAAAGGACGTGACATATAAAATGCAAATATGCAAACATATATAGGGTGTTTTATGTAACATAGGAGAGCTACAAATGTTGAATGTAAATAATTGAGTGTAAATAATTGACAATAACTTTTGTAACTAATTTTTTGTCGACAGTAGAGACCTTATAACTTTCAAGTCTTTTAAAAAAAGGTTAAAGTAAGAACATCAAGTATATATAGTATACAGTATACATACTTTTCTGCTAAAATTTTAACAGATATTGGCATATTTTGAACTGTGGGAAGGAAGGTAGGGTTAAATAAATTATGAACTCCGAGGATTCCGTTCCTCCACACAAATTTATTAATAGGCGATACAGTTCAAGGCGCGAAGTTATCTCTACCAAGTATTGCGACTGACTGACTGTGCGAGTCAATCCTCCTCCTCTAAAACTCTTGAGGAAACGAAAAGAAAAGCAGATAGAAAGAGAAAATCGAGAAAGAGAGGAAAACTGAGAAACCGTTGAAAAATTCGTATAGCGATAGACACAGCGGAAGAGGGTCATAAAAAAGAAAGCGAAGCGGTTCGCAAGGGCCTGCTAGCGGACAGTAACCAGGCCCCGGCGAGACCCTGCAGAAAGCGTGAGAATGTAGAAAACATGCAGAAAATAGAAACCAGAAAAAGAACTTTTGAGAAAAACAGTGGCGTATGTGGTGCGCTGGGCGCCACAGAACTATATTAATTTTGTATCGCCAATCTCGTTGAGATCTCGCAACGATTTCGTCGAGATCGAGATCGCAGAAATCTCGTCTCGTGTGCATCACTACAATTAACAGTTAAATTTGTAACAGTTAGTTTTAACTGTCAGAATAATGTAATTATGCCGTACACTGCAGCTCAGTAAGTACTGAACAACAGGTATTGACGCACACTTCATGGCTTGTATTCTCCAAATTATCACTAAAATAAAAGTTACTCAGATCTGGTAAACGCCCCTTACCAGTTACAGATTAAGCTTACTGTTAAGGCCAGAGTGGCCCAGGGAGAAGTCGACAAGGATCGCCGTCGAATTTCTCCGTTGTTGTTTGTGCTTGCCATCGCGACCTTTGGCCATCACGGTTGTCCGACTATTTACCTGCGGACCAAAAATCTGCCGACCTCGTACGTTTGCAGCAAGTGAACCTTTGTTTCGTCCCGCGTTGCGGATTGGCGGGTTTTCTACTGCTGTTTACAATCGCGGCGTGGGTACTGCCGGTTTAAAGCGCTAAAGCGTACCTTGACCTACCTTACGTAATAAGATCGCGGAAAAGAACGACGGAGGAGTAGGGTTCGTTATACTGGAATGCTAATATCTGTGTTTACCTTGTATATTATATCAAACATGTGTCTTACATACCCGGTGACTTAGCGGTTTGAATTGCGGCTCGCTCGCATCTCTCGTCTTATCTTGCCTCGCTCACACACTCACACTCCTCACTCTCGTCTTATCTCGCCTCGCTCACACACTCACACTACTCACTCTCGTTTCGCTCGCTGATTACAATTTACTTTCTTTTTGCGTCACGGCTGTCGACTCGTCCCTCCAGGAACTCCAGCGGATGTGGTGGTACTGCACGGCGGCGCGGCGTGTGCACTCCGGGATAATATACGGCGACACACACGCGGTTGACCGTCGTCCGAGCACAAACACTTGGACTCCTTGCGGATACGAGATGCCGAACGCGAATACGCGTACTCGTCGACACGAGTTCGAACAAACTATGACGACTAACGAGACGCGGGTCGCGTTGTCCGGGCGTTTTATACCCCGTCCCTAATGCAAAACTGCTGAGAAGCGTTCCCACGGATTCCCCTGATTGCGCGTTTCGTCGCTGGGAAGTAGACCGGATGTAAGAAAAGTTGTCCTAGGTATAATTCCTAGAATCCTGACTACGCGTCTAGCTGCTACCGACTACGGCACGTGGACCGAGCGCGGGTAACCTTGGTGAAAACGCTGATGTTCCGCGGATTCCATCTACACTCTGTCCATCGTAAGAGTAACCTCGTTTCGCGCATAGGTTGGATCGGAGGAGGTGCTACAACCGCCGAATCCCCACTTAACGGCCAATGCTTGCGTTTGACTTACCGCACACAACATTGTTACCTATTCTGACGCTTTTGTTATACGCAGTGACAATTGACGTAGGAGACCGGTGCAGCGGTGGGGATAGCGTGGCGACTAATCGTATGTGTCAGATCGGTAGGCAGTGGTGGGGGATGCGCAAATCGGTCGAGAACTGGTCGAAGCGTGAGGTTACTCTTACGGTGGACAGAGTATAGGAACGCGACTCGTTCCTCGAGAGGGGCAGCGAAAGACGAGCACATACCGGATGTAACACCCTTATAACGGAGGTTTTCCCGATCTAACGTGCACATGACGGTAAAGCTACCATGCAGTCACGAGTTACCAAATCATGCGTCCTGTTTGCAACCAACTTGCACTCGACTTCTGTCCCCTGAAATTGGCTGTAGAAGGGGGAATCGTGGTGAAGGATGAACCTTCGGATTTTTTCATGACCAGAACCGCTAGAACCTTCGGGCAAATTATACAAATCGTTTGACACTCGGACTTCGCACATCACAATAGGCTGTCGCGTTAGTACATTAAATTGTAAATTCAAACATTCGTGTTTCGCGACAAACAGTGGATATTCCCAGTACCTCATAGTGAATTAAAAACAGTACACCATAATCTGTTTCTGTTATTTCCTTCTAACAAGGGTGGCCCTTCTAATCGAAATTTATCGGCATAAACGCGCAACCGTCATCAAGGCTCGAGTGATTTTAATCGACCACGAGCAATCATAACACATACCTTTTTTCAATGTATATAATCGAAACTTGCTAGAGACGCTATTGTACCATTGAAATCTGTTTTAATATTTTCTCTGGGTTAAAAGTTTCTATGTCGACGGTGTCTATTCCCGAAATTGAAAAAAAGTTTTTGGCTGATCATTTTTGTCAGCCGAATTTTGATGGCTACAGTGAATAAGTAATAAGACCTCCTGAGGTAATATGAAAGTACTGTTGCATCGCTGGATGAACTGCGTTGAAGTTCAGGGGAGCCGTATTAAAAAATAAAAGCAATTTAAAATTCAGAGTTATATGGTAGTTTCATTATTATTAAAAAGTTAATGAAAAAATCAGAACAAAGTATTTAAAAAGATCCCCAGGTTATTAATACCTCTTCGTCTAATCCTGTAACTTTTGTTTGGTATGGTTCTATCAAACTAAAGTAATAATTTTCACTTATATTTTAGTAATATTTTATTTTACATTAGTCAATTGAATCATTCCGGGTCCCTGGTTGTACACAACGATGCAAATACGCTGACGAAATACCGAAGACATTGTCAAAAGGAGAGAAAAAGGAGGAGCTTCCTAAATCACCAGGAGTGCAAAAATATTGTTAAAAAGGGGTGCCAGTTATCTTTTAAAAGAATATTTCTAGGTAAATGATTCTATACTGTAATGCTAGCATATAACAGATTTTATCTTCTTCGGAAGCCGTCTCATACAGGAAATCGAAGATGTCACATATTATTGACTCCTAAATATATTTGGACACTCTTTAAAGCAGAATGACTTTCTTAAAATTGAAGCTAATGTCATGAAGTTCTTGAGCAACTAGAAGATATAAAAAAAATGTTACAAATAATTCTGATTGATTGAAATTATGAAAAAAGTGATGACAGTTTTTACAACGTTTTTAATCTGAATTTGTAATGAGTTTAAAAATACATTTTGTAGATTCATGTTGATTACATACATGGTGAAAATTTCATGAAATTTGGTTTATAACTGCCAGAAACCTAAATATTCTTGACCTCTCGATGCTTATAGCTTCTTTTTACATCAACTGATTTCATTGAAATTTTCAGCATGTATACAGGCTGTTAAAAAAAAATCATTCAATATTTATATGGTATATCGGACGCACTGTACTGAGTGAAAAAGCTTTAGTAAACATAGGTCGAAAGGTCAACCGTTCCTGAGATATCGAATCTACCATGCCTGTCAAATAATTCGACAAAAATGTGGAATTTTCGAGAGAGTTCGCGACTCTGTAAGAAGAAGATGCCAAGCGTGTATAGAAATGGAAGGTGGACACGTGGAAAGTCTTCTGTAAATATCGAAAATTCAGTAGTGAGTCAATCATGATATTAGCAAACAAAAATGTTTATATCTCAGGAACGGTTGACCTTTCGACCTATGTTTACTAAAGCTTTTTTACTCAGTACTACAATACTCAGTGGGGAACCTTTTTACCATTAGTGGCCACATTTAAATTAGGCAGCAACAAAGGAGGCCGCTATAATTTTTTATATTTCACTGTTGGTATTTTTATTTATTTAAGCTTAATAAATAAATAAATTTATTTATTTATTTATTCATCCAGATCTTTAAATTTTAATAAACAACTACATATTTAAATACCACTTGAAATAAAAATGATATTAGTAGAAGTATTTTTAAATAAATTTATTTCATTTTAAAGAAATACAATAGAAAAATAATAATATCAAGTTATAGAAAACTAACATAGCAACAATACATAAAATAATTTTAAAATTAATACAAAAGCTAGCTTTTATGAAGGCCGCACAAGAAATTCACGGAGGCCGCACGTTCCCCACCTCTGCTATATACCATATAAATAATGATTTTTTTTTAACACCCTGTATAATGACATAGATTTTCAAAATGAATTCTTTAAATTTTCATTACAGATTCACCACTTAAAAATTAGCATTTACCACTTTTTTTTACAATTTCAACCAATCAAAATTTTTTCGGAACAAAATTTTCTTGTATGTCGTTTAGTAACTTAATCGTTCTAGTTGCTCAAAATAATTCATTATTCGGTCCAATCTTAAAAGCGTAATTGTTTTAAACAGTGTCCGAATAGTTTTAAACATCACTGATTGTGAATGTGTGATATTAGTGAATTGAAAAAAAAAAAAGCTTCACGAATTCAGCTAATTTTTTGTCACGTCCTATGTTAGATATTGCTACATTCGCTAATGCTACAAAAATTATAGATAATATGTTGATACGATGACTTTTAAAAAACTCGTATTGCTGTCATTTCTTTTTCAGTGGCGGACGTGTTAATATTTTCACAATCGAAATTCTGATGTTTTCTTCTGTGCAATACATGTTGTCTTAACTTTTAGAAGAAAAATATTCTTGTGACATCTTGTTATAGATTGGGCGGGAGAGTAAAAAGAAGAAAGAGTGAGACAATTACATTAATTTAATTAACCGTAAGTTGAATCTATATTGTCAGGAATAAGTATATTTATATTTCTTGGTAAAAAAGTAACGTATGATTTTATTTAATATTTTAAATAAATCGGTCGTATAGCCGTGTCAGTTACTGAAGTGACATAGTAAAATTTTATCTCGAGCTCATTGCTTTCTTTGCTACATGTTTTGTTGTACTTTATTGTAACCTAAATGTACTGTAAAATAACAGAATAACATGGTGTTTGTAGTGTAATCTATAAAGTAATATAATAAGTTTACAACAAGTCACATAAAAATTGAATATCTTAGAAGGGGAGCTACCCAAGTGTTACGCTCACTTATTTATGAAACTTTGCCACCTTATAGAGTTTGTCCAGCTGAGTATTCCGACACCCCCTTTTGGGCGTAGACGGTCAATAGTTTAGAAGATATCAACGATTAAAGTTCGTTAGACTTGAATAATAATGAAATCAAAAATACTTAGTAAATTATTAACAGGTGCAAAACCTATAGTATAGCTTCAATAAGTGGACATAAAAAATGGCGACAGCACGTAAAAAAAAAGGTAAGGAACAGAGAATTTGAACCGTGTACTTACCTTTGGATTTCCAGGCAAGCGTTTAACCATGGGACTAACCATTTGTATGTGTTAGTGTATTATAATACAGAATTTAGACGTAACTAACTTTAATCGTTAATATCTCCTAAACTATTGGCCGTCTACGCTCAAAAGGGGATATCAGAATATTCAGCTGGACGGACTCTATAAGGTGGCAAAGTTTCATAAATAAGTGAGCGTAACACTTGGGTAGCTCCCCTCGTTAGTAATATCGACTTTAATAATAATTATAACCTTCTATAAAAAGACCTAAAACATAATTTGTTTTATGTTACTGTAAACAGTCTATTTTTAATAATTGTTTAATATTACTGTGTTTCTTAGTTTATTTTTTGTAATAGGCTACTGAAAAATGCCCATCATTGGATGTACTAAAGAAAACAATTGCAGGAGGAACGCATTTTTAAAAGCAAGAATTCTTGAAGAAGCTCAAGCTAAAGGTGTGCTAATTTCTATTTCATTAAAATTAACGAACATTAACCTTGTATTCGCTTACAAGGGAAGTTACCCAGGCGTCCAATTAGTTTTAAAAAATTAACCATTGGAAGTTATAATACTCTACCTCGTAATAACCAAAATGAGTGTCATTTGCTCGGAACATTTGATACCGACTATACTCTGTTCACGTTAAGAGTAACCTCGTTTGGCGCATGGGATGGGTCGGAGGAGGTCCTAGAACGTCTGAACCCCCACTCAACCGCATACGGTTGTCTTTGCCTTAACGCATGTAACAGTGTTTCCTATTCTGACGCCTTTATTTTACGCAGTTTAGGCTGTATCGTTATTCGATAGGTGTAGGTGGTCGGTAGGGATAGCGCGGTGACTAATCATATGTGTCAGGTTAGTAGGAAGTGGTGGAGAATGCGCACATCAGTCAAAAACTGGTCGAAGCGTGAGGTTATTCTTAACACTTAGCCGACCACGTGCGCCGCAACGAACTGTACGATTTTCACCACGCTCGGGCAAGCCAAACTAGTGCGCAGAGCTGGAAAGAATATTAGCGGAAAGAATGTGGGTACGATTGATTGTGTGGATTAGTTTACATCTCTGCGCACACGTATTCTCGATCGTCGTATATTATTGGCCGAAGCAGTTACAACTACTAAGCGCATCGTGTGACAAACAAAGCGCATCGCATTGTGTTTAGTTCCGGGAGTGTCAAAGGTGGAGATCGGGTGGAGCGTGCGGCGTGTTCCCCTTGCCCCTGTGCCGTCCCGTTAATATTCTTTCCAGCTCTGCACAGTACGCTGTCCACCACGCATGTTTTGTAAGTGACGCGGACTGATATTCAATACTTGAAATCAAAGAAGTCTGAAAATTATTTAATCTTGAGATCAAGTGAACAACTCCAGATCAAGGCAACTATGTAGATAAATAAATGAAAAACAGAAAAGCGTTGCTAAGGTCAACATGGGAGATCTCCCCGATTGGTCGGGCTCCGACTTACTTTAAAGTGGGGAGATCTGCCCGATCGGTCGGCCAAGTGTTATCGCGAACAGAGTATAGTATCAAATTGCTACACAATCGGAGCATTTCTAGCAATTTCGTCCGCCATATTGGATCCGCCATTTTGAATTTCTGAATTTTGAGTACGGATTCGAATTCAGCAACCCCAAAAACCTTGAACTATCATATTTTATAATAATGGGAACATTTCTAGTATTTTGGCCACTTTTTCAGTTTCCTGGCTCACTGTGCCCTGGAAGAAATGCGGGTCTGATTGGTTAGAATGGTTGGCCGCTGCTCCACTCTTACTTTGAAGTGATTTCGTGTCACATATATTTTCCCTATTGGCGGAAGGGATCACAACTGTTCGTTCGATGCGTATCAAAGGAGAGATAACGGAACATGCCGAAACGTTCGCTAGCATCAAAGGTGGGGACAGGCGGAGCGAGCGAAAACCTACTCTCACCCCTGTGCCGTCCCGGTGGTATGCTTCTCACAATCAGCTTTACGCAGTATTGTCCGTTCACGACTTGATGGCATGCGATGGCAAGTGACAGTTGCAACGCTCTCACTCTGTTCCATCTCTCCCGCACCACACGCGTCGTTGTTATTGGCTGAAGCGGTGACAAAGGACGACGACGAACATATTTAGATAGAGTGAAATATAAATCATAACAATCATTATATTTCACTCTATCTAAATATGCTCGTCGTCGTCCTTTGTCACCGCTTCAGCCAATACCAACAATGCGTGTGGCGCAGGAGAGGTGGAACAGAGTGAGAACGTTGCAGCTGTCACTTGCCATCAAGTCGTGAACGGACAATACTTACTGTGCGGAGATGGAAAAAAGTCCTGCTGGTCGGTACAGGGGCAAGGGGGGTGCACTGTGAACGCTCTAATCAACTCTCGTGTGTTATATGAGTTTTTTTAACCGCTGTTCACCGCTTAGACAAATGACAGCGCGCATCAATATGATTGTGTTGAATACAGCCAATAGTGGAACCCGTGTTGGATTCCGTGCAAAGGGAATTGACAACACCGTTTTTAAAGGAAGCTCTTAAAGGTTTTATTTATGCAGTTATGGTCTGCACTCTGTCAATGAATACTGAATTCTAACATTTTTTCAATTTGTTTCTCTACTTCTGATTTATGGATCTGAGAGTAACGATAGATTTCTGCTTGCGTCGGTATGTCGTCTGTAGTAAGAATTTTATGAAACGTCGCATCGCGGTGGTACGTGTAAGTAAGTCGGAAGGAAAATGATGTATGTCATTGAATTCTGAGCAAATCTCGTTAATTGAATCGCGCTCTTCTGAATTCAGATGATTTAAATGTAGATTTTGGTGCAATACTTGTAAGCGATTTGATTTCCTACTATTGACTACATCTTCAGCAAGGCTATACATGTATGAACGATTAGGGATAGGGTCAATAAATATTCAGGAGTTAGGATTTCGAGTGATTGGACGGATATATTTAGTATCATTATTAGTCTTCGATTATTATGATGGACTTTAACAATCGCATACGGAATTAAAAAAGCATTATTTGAACTTAAACTTTGTCTAGATACAATTCCCTCTTGAACATTAGATGAATTTATTAATTTTATAGGAACTATAATTTCAGACCATCCACAAATTTTTATTGTTGTTTGATGTTGTTTGTCGTTTAACAGGGTGCGCAATAATAACAATCTGGATATGTTCTTATAATACTTATAACGCTTTATTTGCTTAACACTTTATACACGGTACTACTCTCTCTGATTCTTACAATGAAGTGAAGAGCGTCGAACGCGTTCGTAAAGCCGCGTTCTCTGGCACAGAGTATATATGTTAATAAGGAGAGATGTATCAATGTGGTAAGGGAGCAGACGCCCTCTATTCCAACATTTGAGAACATTGTTGAGTGTTCCGACCGAGAGGTATAGGAGCTGGAATTGAATTTAACAATAATAGGAACTCATTGTAGTTGATGTTGGAGCGATGTGTTTTTAGAAAATCATCACCTAAGATACCATCAAATGGAATATTTGAAGTTACATCTAGGACTTGAAAACCGGTGATTTTGCCGTTACGGATTCCTATCTCTATTTCTGTTTCTCCAATTATCCCATTTAGAATGGTCCAGTAACTTTTATTTACCGTATAATTTTAAATAGATGATGTCTTGATTAAAGATACGCTAGCTCCAGTATCGATTAAGAATTTTAAAATACCATCGTCTACTATGGAATGACGTAATTCGAATAACACATAAGGTTGATTATAAGGCGATGAAGATTTAGAATTCCCTGATATCGAAGGTTGTTGAATTCTGATGTGACTGCTTCTACAGATATCGGGGTATTGGGAATGTCCTGGACATTGCAAAAATTTGTTATTCTAGAGCCATCATTGTCGTTATTTGAAAGTGTATTATGATTCATAACGTTTTATGGTGAAAAAGAGTTTGTAGGAGTTTGTTCAGCTGTGTGCCTAAGTTGTGAATTTGGATTTTAAGGACGACTTGTGGATAAAACTTAACGTTGGAAGTTGATTCTAAAGTTTGAATTATTATTGGAATTTGAAGTTAGAATTATTGAATTCGCGTTTTCTGTATTCCTCTGTTACATGTCCAAACCGTTTGCAATGCCTACATTGTTTAGATTCACTATGACTTGCTCTATTCCTGTCAATCTGATTAACATTAATGTATCTGTTAACGGGTTGGATAGTCCTATTGCGACTGTTGTAACATTCGTTAGTGTGATGGTTTGTTTTGTGGCCGATTCTACGTTTTCGCATTTCTACCTAATCATATCGCATACGTAAAGCTTTCTCTCCCATTACTGCGGCGCAGCAGTAAAATCGTTATTGATATTCTTAAAATCTTGATATCTTTGCATTTGCGAAATTTGCGGATGTGAGTGATACACGAATCTATTCAAGGTCATTTCATTGGTCATTATTACGCGTCCTGCTAAAGTATTGTCTTCAGTACCTGCGGAATGAATTGTACCTAGGATTCTAGACTGAAGTTCTTCTAATCGTTCATAAAATTGTGAAACACTTTCGTTACGTATTTATCTAATAGAATTCAATTCCTCCATTAAGGGGGAGCCTTGTGTAGAAAAAATTTTTTGACGATTTCTTTTTTTGCTTAAATTATTAGAAAATTATCCCAAGAATACAAGGAAAAAATAATTAAAGCGATATAAGATGTCCTTCTAGGTTATTTGGAATGAAAACTGAAACGGTCAAAGCGTCCTGAGCGCGCTGGTAAGCGTCTTTTAATATTACGTCTTTTGTTTTGTGGTTGTACCTAGCTATAGAAACAAATGTTTGATAAATAAAGGGGGAAGTTAAAGAATGTTTTTGAGGGTATACCGGTTTGATTTTATAACAAATGACAGTATAGCTGTTGTGCATGTAGGCTTGCGCTCAAGCGCCTTGCTGTGGTGCAACCGTACACGCCGAATGCGTTTTTCTTGAAACACAAAATTTTGCGCGCCGGGCAACGCAACTCAAAAATTGCTTGTTCGATCGTCTCGAAATATTGCATATTTATTCTTTAATTAATTTTATACTTCATGAACCTATTCCTTTATTAATTTTACATTGCAAAAAATTGCTATTAACAAACCTTTGTAGAAAGGTAATGCATTTTTTCCTTTTAATGTTGTCATTTTTGTAATTTTTGACATTTTTGTAATTTAATGACATTTTTAGGTTCATGAAATACAATTTTGGATAAACTAACGAATTTTATTTGGTGTTTTTGCATCAAATTATTTTTGCAATCTGTGCATTGCACGGCGAATTTTTGAGGCAGTATCTTTGAGCTGCGGTTTCTTAATGATTTTATGGCAATGAAGCTTTAAAAAAAATTTATATGATACATGGTATTATCAATAAGAAGTACCGAAAGTTTTAACTGTGTCATCAATTTCGTTTTTTCACAATAAATTCATGAAAAATAGATCGTTTACACAAGGCTCCCCCCTTAATTGATCTAATGACTTCTTTTCTTGGTATAGACTTACAATTAGTGGTACACCGGAAATCTCTTCCGATGTGGTGAGACTCCAGTGAATATCGACTCGATCTTTAGATTTCCCTACTATTTTATTCTTTACCAGTAATAATGCTGGATTTTGCGAACGTCTTGTCAATTCGAACACGGAATCTACTTGCTTAATAAACGATCGTAACTTTGCCCCATCCCCATCGAGTTCGTTTAGTAAAAACTTAATTAAGTGGTCTAGAGATATCTCTACGTAACGGACAACTGAATTTGTAGTGGCATCATCGATTTGCGACATTTTGTAGGAAAAGTGGAAATTCGGAATGGAAAGAAGTATCTGGAATTCAGTATTCATGATGCGATCGTATAAATGTTCCTCTTCCCCAAAAAAAAAAACTGCAACTTCCAGTGGTGCTGGATACAGGCTGCTCCAGTAAATGCGACCAATTGTAGATAAGCTTCAGGATGAGTTTTTTCTTTCTTCCTTCGATATGACCAATTAAAATTGGCGCCTTTCTTCAATAAGACAATCAATGACTGTCCAAAAAGCAGCTGAGTTAAAAACCGTTCAAGGATCCCACTTTTGACTCTCAAACCCTTCTTCGCCCTATCTTCAATTTCCCCGATACATCTACTCACCCATTCTACCTCTTTTCCCATCCTGCCCAGGTTAACATTAATATTGAAACGATAATAAAAAAGAAATGACTTGGTTCATGTAAAAACTTATTTAAGTATCGCTGAACAGAGTATGTCTTGATTAGTTCGAATAATTAAGGTCCCATTATATCGTATTATCAGATAAACCAAGATTAATTCAAGCACCGATAATTGAAGTTTATACCACACAAATATCAATAGTAATTAATAAATAGATAGCACATTCAGATATCATACTATAAAAATGAGCATAGCAATAATAATGTGTAACACTTTTAATTCAAATTTAGAAAAACATGAAATAATAGAACAGGCCAGCTTACAAAGTTCTGAGAAAATATCTGAAAATTCATCTGATACCGAACAAACTCATCCACCAAGTTCTATCATCAGCAACGGCAGCACTACACAACCGCCGGAAATAACTGACCTACAATCGCAAGCCACTCAAGACGAATCGGTTGAAAGTGAAGTCTCTATTAATCTTGAACAAGCAATCGAAGAGTGAATCGGGGAAAAAGGAGAATGTGGTAAAACCAATTTCACCAACACTTACTGTTTGAAAGGTTCGAAACTTTTGTGTAGTGAGGCAACGAATTAACCAGAACAGTTAAGGAACACCATACAGACATGAAATCCACGTAACAAACCATCGAAGTACATCTAACATTTTATTTAAGTAATGAAAAATTTGTTGTGAATGCATTTCCTGGTTCAATATGGGCAAAATTGCAAATTATGTTATTTAGAGATGGGATTAATAATGTATTGAAGTAAAGTTATGGTAATGTAAATTCTGAAAATAGATTGGGAATATATTGCGATTTTTATTTTTAACATTTTCTTAAGTCCATCTTCATAGAGAACATTTGCGTACAAGATATAACAAAATCTCAAACTATTTTCATTGACATAAAATTTTACAAATATAATATTGTACATGCATGTAGGTATAGGGTACCGTGTAACTGGTGGTACAACCCGTATGGAGATTATTATATGTGAATGATTTTATTTTCGGCGAAATTGAGTTTGAAAATTCTTTGAAATATTTATAAACAATTTAGTTTCATTTCAGGCAGTTTCATTAATTTTTAACCGACTTCGAAAAGGAGGAGGTTACACAATTCGATCAGTGTACTTTTTTTTTGTATGTATTTCCGCCGATTACGTGGAGATGGATGGACCAATCCGAACGAAACCTTTTTGCATCTTGTAGGGTATGACTCCCAGTTGTTTCCATAAAAAGAATATTTTGCATTTTATCATTGTTTACCTCTTTTTTTTATTGCATAAATGTGTACTGTTTCGTCCACGTTATGTTTGATCACCGATTACTCTAAGATGAATGGATCAATCGGATCGAAACTTTTTGGATCTTGTAGACTCTACAATGTAGAGTATGACTCCCAGTTGGTCCCATAAAAAAAAAACATTTTGCGCTATTTCATTGTTTACCACTTTTTACCACTTTTATTACACAAAGCGTGCTATTTCACGTATGTTCGGCCTAATATCGATGAAACCTACATTTTGCTGCAATATATGTTTCCGCAATGATCCCATTTGCAAAAATTTATGAATTTTCTTTGGTTTAGAGCTACTATTATTGCAAAATTCCTATTCTTTGATGTAAATTGGCAAGAAATTTACCGACCGCGATGAAAATTTGCGCATGTCGTAGGAGATGTTTCCGCGATGATGCCATTTGCAAAAAAAATGTATGGATCTTTTTATCGTTAGTAACTATTGTTATTGCAAAAATCCTATTCCTTGATCTTATGCTGCAAGGAATGCACCAATCGCCACTAAAAGGTATGAAATAAAATGGGGGGGGGGGGGGGGGGGTCCCGTGTTTTTTCCTCATACAGGTATTTGTATGTGTTTTATATCATCTAGGTGAATTGCACGAAACAAAGTTACCTGTTGAGGCGTACACCTCAATCGTGTTTATGATTTCAACGAAATTCTTAATGACCTCAGGGTCTGCCGAGCAGCATATCGTAATCTTGAATATTCTAAAGAAACTCTGAATCGGCCATAGCGCTAATGAGTTTATGAAGCCACCAACTGTTAATTACCTTTCATCAACAGTTTCGTTCGAATCTTTTGCCGTTCCTCGGATTACTATTCTTCCTTTTCAATGTCTCCAGCATGTTTTATTAGGGTCACGGCACTTCATAAGGTCACTACCTGCTATGGCCGAGGGCCACGACACTTTCCTAAAAATTGTCACTTGATGTACAGTGAGCGTCAATATAAAGTTAACACTTGAAATTTTCAACTTCTCTTTGAAATAATTTTAAAGGTATGAAAGAAAACAGGAAAAAGGTGTATGGTATTGAAAGCTCAATTAGTTTGCTATAAAAAACATATATATTTTTTAGTAATAATTTAACGATAAGCAAACACATAATGCAAAGAACAAAAACAGTCCCTTTTCCTTGAGTCAATATAAAGTTAACACCCCTGCTTTTATGTACATAGTTATAACTAATGCAATAATTTCTGGTTATGTTGGCATCACTGTTTAGTAATATAATCTTGGGAAATCCCCGTGTTTTGTTTCCATGGCAAAACAACAGAAAGAGATATTATTTGTGGAATCTCAAAATGGGTAAACAAACAACTGTTGAAGAGCGTCAAATAATAATCAAAATGCATATAAATGGACAGTCCTTAAGAGAAATTGCTAAAGTTGTGCAAAAAAGCCATGTGGCTGTGAAAAAGATCATTGACAAATATAATAATCTCGGATTATTAAGTAATATTGATCATAAACGGCGACCAAGAAAACTCAATGAGAGTGATGTGAGGCAAATTTGCAGAAAAGTAAAACAAAATCCTTTTTCGAGTGCTGTAAAAATAGCGGAAGAATTAAGTAATCTAAAGAAAGAAACGGTTAGTGCAAGTACAATCCGTAGAACACTGAATAGAGCAGGGTTATTTGGAAGAGTTCCGAGGAAGAAGCCAATGATTTCTGAGGTGAATCGGAAGAAACGGTTACAGTATGCTAAAGATCACCTCAAATATAATGAATCTTTCTGGAATAATGTTCTCTTCACTGATGAGAGCAAATTCGAAATTTATCACGATAGAAAACCGCCGAAAGTATGGAGAAGTAAAAATAGTGCTTTGAAGGAACAGAACTTAGTCCATACAGTAAAACATGGAAGGGGATCTGTAATGGTCTGGGGGTGTATGGCTGCTTCCGGGGTTGGAAATCTCGTGTTCATTGAAGATACAATGAAAAAGGAGGATTACGTTGAAATATTGCGGAGAAACTTAAACCCTTCCGTTACGAAATTGAATTTATCAAGAACATGGACATTTCAAAGTGACAACGACCCGAAGCATACCTCACGCATGGCAAAGGAATGGCTTCTTTACAACACACCAAAACAATTAAAACATCCTCCACAATCCCCAGACCTTAATCCCATAGAAAATCTATGGGATTATCTGGATCGAAAAATACGAAAAAGAGAGATAACGTCGAAAGAAACTCTCAAGAAAGTCATTTCGGAAGAATGGAGTCAAATTCCAACAAATTATACATCTTCATTAGTCAAATCTATGAGAAATAGATTGACCGAAGTTGTAAAAAATAGCGGACGTTCAACAAAATATTAATTTCACAAAAAAAAAGAAAAAATTGTTATTGATACCTATAGATGTTAACTTTATATTGACTTAAAGAAAAGGGACTTTTTTTGTTCTTTGCATTATATGTTTGTTTATTGTTAAATTATTACTAAAAAAATATATGTTTTTTATAGAAAACAAATTGAGCTTTCAATACCATACAACTTTTTCCTGTTTTCTTTCATACCTTTTAAATTATTTCAAAGAGAAGTTGAAAATTTCAAGTGTTAACTTTATATTGACGCTCACTGTACCTGAGGTTGCTCGAAGGGTGACCGCTGGTAGGCGGTCACTTTACCGGTGTCATCCCATATTTTTTTCAACCAATCGACGAAACGGCTGTGAGGTGGAAAAACGACGAATATTTATTTATTTAACATATATCTATTGTAATAGTTAATCACGCTTCTCTACTACGCCATGTGCTTTTACAAACTGCGTCCAACATACTACACGAACAAAAGACGGCCGGTCCTGCACGACGCGTAGCACCCACACACACACACACACACACACACACACGCACACGCACACACACACACATAACCTCACAACGGCCGCCTTCCTAGACAATCTTCCGAAATTGTCACATCTCCCACTCCGCGAGCCTCGCCCCCTCATTATCCAAACACGATAACTGTTTAACACGTTGACTGCCACAGTGAAAACGGACGTGAGTAGTCAGACACGCTGAAATCCTAATTATTAACAATACAATCAACTAATTTTCCAATTTAACTTTTCAATTCGATAGCTAGCATTATTAGCTTAATGTTAACGCTATCCGTGGTTTATTTTATCATTTCTGTTGGTAATTATTTGATTGTACAAAATTGCTGGTGCCGGTCACCGGTGACCCCCGTGGCAGTCAACGTGTTAAGCTGCGACACACCAACAAAGCGGATAATAGCAAAAATTACCAATTCCGATAACCAGTTGTGAGTCTACAAACGTACCTTCAAACCGCGAGACAGCGACGGAACAACCAAGTTCCATTCCGTTAAACTAGACACCTAAGTCGTTAATTCGTCGGACAAGAAAATCGACAACTGCGACGCTCAACATTACTGGTTTTATAAAAATTATTTGCATATTTGTATTTAATATCGAAACTAAGAGTAGGAAGATATAAACATAATTTTTAAAAATAGAAGAAAAGACGAAAGGACAGAATGTACTTTGTACAGATATCTATAGTTAAAATTTATATAAATTTCAATTTGCGGTTTTTTCTGCAAAAATATTTAACACCCATTGTGCTGTTATATTCGTTTTAATCATTTCATTTTCAATGTTCAGGGGTGCCATATTCGAATACCTTTCCCGAAGCATCGTTGTTTTTAACCAAGAAACAATCTTTATTAATTGCTGTTTTCAAACTGACTAACAATTATGTCAATGTTTTTATTTTGTAATGTGTTTTTTTATTACTATTATTTTAACCTGTAAACTGGAAATCGCTACCTTTAAAACATTTGTACAATATGTTACGAAAGCGACCTCGTAGTCTATTTCGAATTTCATAAATGAATCAACTGCTTGTGCCAGGGATAGATTTTCAAATCTATTTTTGAAGTTGATGATAATATTTTCCATCACTTGGTAATAAAAATTTATCTTCCAATATTCAGAAGGCTTTGTATCCGATGACAAGTTCGCCAAAATACTTTTACCTAGCGTTGATTCTATCACGAAGTCATCCATTCTCTCCGGATATCTTCTCTTTTTCAAGACCTGGGTAGGTTCTAAAGAAATTTTATGTTTCGCTGCAAATTTTTCGATTTAGACTCAAAGGTCATCGAATTTCGTCCCACTTTCCTTGAAACTAATAATAATACCGATTATTATTTCTCTTGCTCTGTCTAGCTTTGCATTTTTAGTTTGGAAGTACCTACTTAATACATTCACTATTGATAATACTGACTGAAACACAAGATTAAAAATTTTCTAATCCTTTTACATATTTTTATCCCATCATACCCCAATCAAATCATAATTTACAACATCTTTTATTTACAAAATTTTTAATGTCTCCGAAAAGATTGCATCGTATTTAATATGTTATGTAATACTTCAATCAATTTTATAAAGAGCTAGACAGAATTCACACAAATTCAATTAAAATTATTTCATACTTTTTCGTGCATTTTGAAGTCGGTTGTATTTTTTTTTCTTTTTTTTTTTTCAAATTGTTTTATTTCACACTTTTTAGTGGCGAGCAGAGCATTCCTTGCTGTGCAACATCAAAGAATAAGCATGTTGCAACAACAGTATCATCGCAGAAACTTCTCCTACTAAATGTGCAAGGTTTCATCGCGATCGGCAAATTCCTTGCCGAGTAACATCAAAGAATGGGAATTTTGCAATAACGATAGTTATAAAAACTGTAAAGGTCCATAAATTTGTGCAAATGGGATTATCGCGGAATTTTCTCCTACTAAACGTGTAAGGTTTCATTGTTATCAGTAAATTCTTTGCAATATCAATAGTTATTATTATTAACAGTTGAAAAATCAATTAATTTTTGCAAATGGGATCATCGCGGAAACATATACTGCAGCAAAATGTAGGTTTCATCGATATTAGGCTGAACATACATATGTGAAATAGTACGCTTTGTGCAATAAAAGTGGTAAACGATAAAAAAATCGGAAATGTTTTGTTCCTGGACCAAGTGGGAGTCATACTCTACAGGATGCAAAAAGATTCGATCCGATTGGTCAGTCCATGTTGGAGTAATCGATGATCATACACTACGTGGACGAAACAGTACGCTTTTTTGTACTGAAAAAGAGTAAACAATGACAAAATGCAAAATGTTTTTGTTACGGGACCAACTGGGAGTCATAGCCTACAAGGTGCAGAAGGTTTCGTTTCGATTGATTTATCGATCGCTGCGGAATCGGCGGACATACATAAAAAAAAATTTATTGTATATTATATATACTGATCGAATTGAATAACCTCCTCCTTTTCGAAGTCGGTTAAAAATGGTGTAACCGTGCTATGGATACTCGTTTAACTGCATAATTAATGAAGTCAAATTATCCCTTCAACGTAGAGAATACTTACGAAGCTTCTCTGTTGAACGAAACGAAAGCAGCAAAAAATAGGGGAAAACTTTTGGACTTAATGACAGCTTGAAGAGGAAGAAGTTAGAGCTCCTTGGTAAATTTACTTAGTTTTCCACTAAGGACGTCCTGATTAGCGATTTTTCCCTACCAACCAAACTAAATGAGGGTATGTGGATACCAGAAAATTATTCCTTGTTAACAGTGTCGAAGTTTTTTAAGTGTCTCTTCTATTATTCAGCGATTACCGTAAAATCGTCGAGATAGAATTAACTTGTCTGTCGGATTACATCAGCATTTCTATAATACTACTGTAAAATCGTTGAATTACCTTCTACAAAATTCCCACGTTGCATATAAACATGGACAATGGACAAGGTGAATATAACGTAAATACATAAAGGTACTAATAGGAAACAATTGAATACAGTAACACTCGGATATGAAGCACAAATTGCATCTGCTTATATGGCAGTTTTAATTATTCTCAGTGTGTCTTACACCTTGATAATGCATTTAATTCACCATCGCCCAAAGTTTATTCAGAAACGATGAAACTTAACGTAGGTAAGTATAACATTCGTTTATCCGTTCAGACGCAAGACGTGTTTTGATCCCGACTGTACTTTTTATATCCGAACATTACTGTATTCGAAAGTTCACAAAAGGTCTGTCCAACGAAACCGTGTCGGCGATAACTTCGAAAAATTAATAAAAATTTCGACAAAAAAATTCAGAGAAATTGTATTCAACAAATATGGAGGTTGTTACATGTATCATACGCCGAAAAGTTGGTAAAAAATATGTTAAAATGGTGTGAAACTATAATTACTAATGATGGAGACTGAACCCGTCGTTAAATACAGGAGACTTCCATTATAACACGAGTTCCTACAACGCGAATTTCTATGTATAACGCGTCAAACATATTGCTACATATAACACGATTCTTCGTACAACGCGCGATATAATAACAGTTTATAATTTTTATAAGACCTTCTTTGTTTTGTCCTGTTTCTAATGGTATGTAAGACTTTCACCATTTTCTGCAAATTGCTTGTACCTGAGCAATTAATCTGCGCAACGGTACGCTGCGATCGCCATCCTACCTGTTTTAGACGGACCATAGATTAAACAGTTATTATGGTTAATGTATATCGTTAACTTTTATTTATTTAATAGCTCTATAAAATAAGATTACTTACGCTTTTTATGACGAAAACAAAATTATTACATGTTACGCGAGGGCGTGGTTTTGAGCGACCGAGCGGTGCGTCGTCTTATCCCGCGTAACGTTTAACAATTTATTTTAATGATTTTGAGATGAATAATATTTATCCATCTGGTAGGCCAATTTAATTGGCTACGGGATCCGGGAACTGTAGAAGACCTATACAGGTCTCTCGCTCGATTGACAAGGAGTTGGAAGGTTTAAGGAATAACATACAAAAATAATGAAATGAATTATCGCTAGTCAAGATATATTCTGAACAGGAAATTTAGAAAGTGAATCTACAACATCATAACGCGGACTATTTGCAATAATTAACTATAAAATACAAGCCGAATACTATATGATTATAATTTCCACAAGTGACCGACGGACGCTAACAGTAGAAATAATTCACTATACATAAAGGAACTAATTTATAATTTTCGCGATGCCGAGAATCTGAAACCTCCTTCGTTATATCAACCCATGAATTGACCGATGTTGGAAAAGATTTAATACTTCAAACGCTTACCGGGAACAGATGTGGTCTGGTGAACAATACGATATAAATATGGGAAACCGTGGTCGTATTCTCTCTTTCTCTCTCTCTCTCTCTCGACAATCTCCGCACCTGGTTGCCCGGATGACGGGGTGCTGCGTTGGCTGGTAACTTACACTACTCGCGGTTTCGTTTACTAACTATTACTAGGAGACTAATTATGGTAAGTGATACAAATGAAGCGTAAAATATTCTGATTATAATGCCGGTAGTAAGAGTCTTTGTTTAACGAGAAACTGAGTCCTTTCGCGGGAGACTATCACACACGAAACTCTGCTCGGGGTATCTGAGATACTGAGTGTTCCTCGGACTGGCGGACCGCGCACCTCGCGACTGTATGGCCGACTGTGTCGTTTCGCTCACAGGTTTGGTTCATCAAGACTAAGGGTGCTGACTACGAATTTTCTGAGTGCAGTTGCACTCAGCGCTAGGACATTAGCCATGAGAACCGTGTGCAACTTTGTCGCCTATCGCTCACATGTTCGGGTTACAATTCCTGCTATAACCGCGGCGAGGGTTGGATTCGCAATTCGTTCTCAGAACCACAGCGATATCACCGGATGTTTACTGCCAACAAAGCAGAGTATCAAGCGTTGCAACTTGTTTGCTGACTAGATGATTCTAAGGAGTTGAACTTCCATCAGCGTGAGAACGCGTTGGTAAAAATGAAATTGGAATCTTTGGAACGTAACATACAAAAATAAAAGTCTGAAGGAGATTTATTTTCGATGTTGAAAATGTCAACCGTTGTGTTTTATACAGGTACGTGCTCGTCTTCGGATTTCACTGGTAGTAATGCCTAGCTTCATTTCTTCCTTCATTTTTGTAAAAGCTCTTTTCGATTTTTCTAGTAAGATGATTTTTGTCTCTAATTTCCTCCGCGTAGACTACTAAAAATCATCTTACTAGAAAAATCGAAGAAGCTTTTTTCAAAATGAAGGAAGAAATGAAACTAGGCATTACTATGAATGAAATCCGAAGACGAGCATGTTTCTGTATAAAACACAACGGTTGACATTTTGAACATCGAAAGTAAATCTCCTTCAGACTTTCATTTGTTATAATTTTGTTTTCGTCATAAAAAGCGTAAGTAATCTTATTTTATAGAGCTATTAAATAAATAAAAGTTAACGATATACATTAACCATAATAGCTGTTTAATCTATGGTCCCTCTAAAACAGGTAGGAAGGCGATTGCAGCGTACCGTTGCGCACATTAATTATTGTTCGGGTACAAGTAATTTCCAGAAAATGGTCAAAGTGTCGCATATCATTAGAAACAGGACAAAACAAAGAAGGTTTTATAAAAATTTTAATTTGATAGGTACAAGCTGTTTTTGAGAAAAGAGCGATTAAAACTTACTTTAATATGACACAGTATGCAGGCAACTTCATTCGCTTACTAAATATTTGAAATCATAATCAGAAACAATTTATTGCGTGTTTTAGACAAAACACGTTCTCAAGATAAGAAAAATATAAATTTGGAGTTTATAATAATCATAATAAACGTTCTACAGTCGTTTACTTCGGAAATGTTCGGTAAAAACAAAAGTCGCCAATAGCTCAAAAACCATGACACCTTGCATAAAGGTATATATAGCTAAATATATTCCAAATGACCTTCGCTCTCACCCCTTGCAAACTTCCTATCGATCTACGGAACACCCTGTATATACCATTTATGTTTTAAAAACTGTCCTTTATAGAATGCAGAAACTGAAGGTTGATAATGGCAATCATCCTACCACACATGTTCCTTTATATTACTCGTGTTATCCGAGCAAAAGACATCAAGCGCGTTATACGGTAGTCTACCATAATAACATATTACTGTTTTCAATATATTTTCAATTATTATAAAATTTGTTACAAATACGTATACTAATATTTATAGGAATATCGCCGACTCACTTTTAATGGATAGACTGTAAAGAAAATAAATGATCATTATTTTGGAGTAGTTTATAGAGGAAAATTTTCCTTAACAAACTGGATTATCCTTGCAACGTATTCCCAATGTATACAAGGTGTTAAAGAAAAAGTGTTCATAAATTCTGAGGCAGATACTATTTGCTAAATTTTAAACCATAAAACAATTTTCAAATACATAAGTATAAGTCGAAAAGTTAATATTTTAGAAGTAATAAACAATTTCTTGTTTTGGTTAAAATGAGTAATTTATTCGTAATATTGTATGTAAAAAAGTATGTAGTATTTTAATAAGAGGTGCCAAGCAGGTGGAAAATGTGAAATGTATAAAATCTTGTACAGTCAGGAAGAAAACATGTGGTAGGAACATGTTTATTAGCACCTTTCTTCATCATCTGGCGGACATTATCTACTGTAGAAATTACGAACTCTTTTTTTTATCTCGGTGGTCATTTGGACCAGCGTTTTTTTCGTAAACGATATGTATTTAAGAAAAATGGAAGAGCAAGAAGTTACGGTATATCTTACTGGTAACACGATAACCTATGTTAATTTTTTACATCTACATTATTCTTCAAGGAATGAAGGTAAACCCCAGGTTTTTTAATGATATGTTATATATTTTTTAATGTTACTTGGAAGCGTGTGTTAAGGAGGTAGACTCCGTGTGCCATGACCTGTGTGCGTGCACTCACACAAACAACGGAAACCATGCATGTATACGATATACACGAGAGAGACACTTGATTTCTTATTTTTATTTTGTTGGCTCTGTAATTGCACGAATGAAATTTTAGCGGTTATAGTACACACGGGTAGACATTATCATAAGGTTGGCTGTTCCGTTTTATCGACAACAAACAACATTCGTTTAAAAAAATGTTATTTTTTAAACTGTAAGCTTGAGACAGACACCGATGTAAACAAGCAAGATGGCTGTTGAAGTCACATTTCATCAAATATTGACCGATTTAATGTTTTATTCACTGATATTACCACAGCCATACCTTCCTTAAATTAACACAATATGACTTAAATTCGTTGTTTCACAATTTATCACTTCTGGAAGGCGTAAAATCGAAAATAAGATTTGCATGCAATCGTAACGTAATTGACGTAAGAATAGTTCAATGATTCTCCGTCAGAGGCATGTGACCACGTTATCATCAAGATCGATGTAAATACAAATTAGTCAGAAAACATTAGTTCTATTTTGACAACACGAACGGAGATTCATTAAGTACGGGAACGCAGACACAAATAAGCCATAGTTGCCGCAATGTATCAAGACTTCTGTCACGATGTTACCACATTTGTTACAATTCTGGCCATCAGCAAAATGAGTCGGCTCGATCCGAGATTTTGATTCCTACCAGACATCTAAAACACCAAGGAAAGCGAACCATAATACTTTTAGAAATAAAAAATAAATGTTATTTTTTAATTTTAGGACAGGACTAAAAGATAAAGACATGTAATCATTAAAATCACACTGTCATTTTTTAAATTTGACAAGGCAACGAAACAATCTCAAGGATCAAATCATATTTATTAAAATTTTCAAGAAGGGCAGAATTGAAATAAATACGACAGCAGTAAAGCAGAACCCATATACGATGAGGTTTGACAATTATGCCTACGAGATTTTTTTCGAAACGGAAAAGATCGGTCATTATCAATAGTAAGATGCGAAATTATCAGAAGCTATCGATATAACGGAACTATTTGACTATTTCAATGTTTATTTATGTTTCCCATAGGACATACTTAAGTATTCCTTATTCTGAAAACGTACTTGCAATATTGGTGTATCGTGTAAAGTAATAAGACACGTTTGATTTTTTATTTCATGAAGTACTGTTTCATTGACCTATAAAGTAATTTTTAGAAAAAAAAATACAACCGACTTCAAAATGCACTAAAAAGTATGAAATAATTTTACTTTCATTTGTTTGAATTCTCTTCATCTCTTTGTAAAATTAATGACGGTATTACATGACATATTAAATACAATGCATTCTTTTCGGAGGCGGCACAGAATTCAAATTTTGTAAATGCTGATTATGATTTGATTGGGGTATGGTGGACTTGGTAACAAATGGGCGTTCAGGAAGACGGAAGGGAAGGGAGGGGAGGGAAAAGGGAAGGAAATTGGGGGGGGGAAGGAAGGAAGAGGGAATGAGTAGTAGGGGGGGGGGGGGTAGGAAGGGAAGGTAGGAGAGGGCGAGAAGGAAAGAAGGGGGGAAGGGAATGAGGTGGGAACGGTTCGGAAGGGTGGAAGTGGGTAGAGGGCAGGTAAGAGGGGAGAGGGGGATTTTACGCCATCTTCGAAAAGATTGCATTGTATTTAATATGTCATGTAATACTTTCATGAATTTTACAAAGAGCCGGAGAGAATTCATAGAAATTAAATTAAAATTATTTCATACTTTTTAGTGCATTTTGAAGTTGGTTGTATTTTTTTCTAAAAATTATTTTATTATGAATGTAGTGGTAATAAGTGACATAGAAAAATAGTGCACAGAGAAAGATATCCAGGAAGAGTGTAACCTAATGAAATTGAATTGTTCCATCTCAAAAAACGTTTTAGTGAAGGTGGGGCTGTAAAGGGACGTCACCATAATCGAAATACTCTTTCCGAAGAAAATTGACCAGAAAATGCAATATATCAGTTGCATCAACTCATAAAGTTCTAAAATTGTACAATTACAGGCCTTTCAGGTGTCATAAAGTAAAAGATCTACGGGAATCTAATTTTTCATAGTGTATTATGTATAAAACATTACCAATTGATAAATCTTTCTCTCTTTGCTTAAATTAATGAGGTTATTTGAGATATGGTTATAATACATTTGTAAACTCTAAGACAACGTATAATCTTTATCTGTATATCTTGGCATTTCTTTTATTTCATTATAAATATCTTATTCTTTTCATGTTCAACTGACAAAGCCTGATAATTATTTTATTTCCTAATCGAAGCTTCTATCATTTATTCTAAGGATTAGTCGGTCAGACCTGTTGACTGTGTATTTTGCTAGAATATTGTATCTTCCGTTAAAACGAATCGATTTTCTCACTGCGCAATCAGATCGATTGAACTTTTAATCCCATAATATATAACTGATTATATAATTCTATGTTTATCTATATATCTTGTAATTGTTAAACAGATCATCATATCGTGAGTAAGATATGCTGTAACTATTTCCTCTTCCATTCTTTTAAATACTCACTGTTTACGGGAAAAAACGCTAGTCTAAATTACCGTAAGCCTTCTGTATACTAGGGTGACTCTTATTCACTATTGGTAAAACTTTTGTTAAAATTTCATTCGTTGATCCCCCAGAATAGCACCAATTAATAAAAAGATAATCTATCCAAGATTTAACCTCGATCGGATAACGGGAAGACGTGACCCGGGGTCCTTAACCTTTTAGATACGGCGCGCTCATCTGGAACTCGGTCTTCCTTGAACGGCGCTCCTATCGGCGGATGGCACAAAAACCGTTCATGACGATTCCCACTACGACATTACGTGGGAATAGTACAGGTACAAATTTTTCGTTATTCGATCGAGCTCGAATTTTTGCACAGATTGTCTTCGGTAATTGGAACTATTCGGGGGGATAATGCGAAAAAAATGTTAAAGTTAAAAATAAAAGCTACCTTTGGACTATCCTACACTGTGGTGGAACTACAAATTGCAAAATGATAAAGGAATTTTCAAATTTTTTTTGTAGTAAAATTGTGCTCGCTGAAACATAAACTGTAGTAAAACATACTCGCTGAACTTGAGTTGATGTATATCTTTGCGCTAGCCTATATTTCTGAATGTTATGCGGAGTTATTTGCCCTCATATACCCTCCTTAAAAATAATTACACTTAAATATTACGATTTATCATTACAATTATACTTAAGTGTAACTGTATTATCTACTTCCACTCTATATTTAAATTACAGTTAGCAGTTTGTGATGTTTTGCTGCATTTAAAAATTCGTTTCATGCTGGTACACTAAAGTTATTTTATTAAAGAAATAAAATTTAGTACAAAAAATGAGTTATCAACTAGTTTTTTCTTTGACAGTAACTAGGTAAAAAGTTTTATTGAAACGAATTATTTGCATTATCGTATGTGTTCTTCAAACAATCTAAATACAGTATAATCAGAATTTCTATCTTTCAGATTCATCAGTATATTCAGAAAAACTTTTCACTATACAAAAAAAAAAAAAAATACAGATCGAAAACACTTCACCCACAAAAATTTTCTTACATGTGTAAATATAACGTAGATAATTAAGTTAATAAAATATATTCCTCGCTGTTTACATTTGAAAAGAAAAATTAACTTTATCTGGGGATGTTGAAATGTTAATATTCAAAATTATTGTATAATAAAAATGTCGAGCCAATTGTAGTTAATGTTTTGTATATGGGATTCAGAAAACAAAGATCCAAGTTGGAACTTCTATTAATAATTCTTTATAAGTACATCGTGCAACTTGGATTTTTATTTTATTTTATGGAAAATTGATAACCCGGCATTGAACGGATTATTTATACAAGATTACTAATTAAAATAATAATGAAAATATTGATAAACTGTCATATCTGTTAGGCTGAATTTGTTTATTAAATTTGTGCACGTGGCTTATACTTACGCGGTTTATGCCTTCATTCTTCTAGGAAATACTAGAAAAATTCACAAGAGTGCGCACTTCCGTCGCCACACACACACAAACAGACAGACAGTATGCATAATATCATTTTATTAAAAATAAAAAGAATTCATGAATTTTGAATCAGAAAGTGTATGAGGGTTGATAAAAAATTTCACGTAATGATATCATGAAAAATGAACCATATACGATTTGACATTACAAAGATGAGAACTTATACCGTTTATGTAATTTCCGTTAGAAGTGTCTAAAGAGCAATATATTGAAGACAAAGCAACGGAACCAACGATAATTTCAGAAGAGAAAATTTCATTAAAACAAGATGAATTAATACACCAGTCAATTAACAAACAACCGGCATCACGGAATAAACCTAAAGAAGAAAGTGAGGAAATTTCTGCTTCCATCTAAAATCATAAATTTAATAATTGTACCTACGTTCAATGTGAAACGAAACAGCCCCTCATCCTTTTCTCTCATCCCCCTCCCCCCTCTCTCGCTTACATTTGTTCATAATACGAACCCAAAAAACTAATACTATACTGATCTTTCCTGTTACTATTCAAACTTCCCATTTAATTCCCTTGATCTGTTAACGTTGATCAATTTTAATTAAATAATACGATGTGATATTTGAAGAAAATATTTGTTATGGACTCTTCTATCGGCCTTCGTCCACTTCAAAGTAATAAAAACAGCCTTTGAAGTTCAGTTAGAGAATATATTTAATCACTCATCGATAACTATTTAGCGTAACGGGAAAATATAAATAATACAAATCGGACGTTTTTCATTACACCATTCAACTGTAAAAGCAGATGTCCACAAAATTTTAATAAATGTATATAAAATTAATACGTTTTGCACATTCTTTTAATGAAATATTGTATTTTCCTTCGAAACGCAACCTGTCCCGAACAATTAAAATTATACGTAATAATTGTCGAATCTTTATGCAATTATTGAATGAGAGTATATAATGCTCAAATATATTTTTCACCCACAATCTATGATTGATAATATCCTTTCTAAACATCAACATTGCGACCTATAGTAACGTAATCTCATGATGAAAATATGAAGTGATGTTTGATGGGCGTTTAACCGTTTGCGTACCAGAGGGTTTTCACAAAGCACGGTCGAAAAATGCCAAGGAGCGCGATCGCGCTCCTTCGATTGTGTCGAAAAAAAAAAACATGTGTATAATGAAGTTTTCATTAAGTATATTATGATGTCAACAATATTTCTTATTCATTTTATTTACTTTTCTTGTACGTCTGTGGTACACGTTACTATACTACGTTACATGGATTGTATAACTTTAATATTGTGGGCTGTAGGGGACATTGTATCTTAACTCGATGACATTGTCGCGGACACATACTTACGAACATTATATTTGGGACATGATGTGTCTACTTTATTGGTGAAAAATTAAACTAAACATTATTTTAACCACCGACGAGGTACTATTAAAGACTGTCAGCCACTGTGTATTTTGGCGTGCCACTAACAAGGGAAGGCCGGAAGTGTCCCCCTCCGATTTTGATGAAACTTCATAAGATTGTTAAACAGGCAAAAATAAGAGACACGTACTTTTTTTATCGGCTGAGACACGACTTTAAGGGGTAAAACCACCCCTTAAAGTTTTGATCCACTTGTGCTATCTCGAAAACCATACGAGATACATTAAAACTTCTAATAGGAAAGTTTTATGGTTTTTTTGTGTATAATAACAGGATGTTAATAAATTGGGCAAAACGCAATTTGTTTTCGAGATAGCACAAGTGGATCAAAACTTTAAGGGGTGGTTTCACCCCTTAAAAAATAAACACACGGAACAAAATGTGACAAAGCGAGACAGAAAAGTTCCCCTCGCCCGGGCGACCGTTTAGGCGACCGGACCAGTCACATCTTCCGCGAGTGTTTCCTATTCTGACCGCAATATATCCTAGATGGCGATAGAAAACAGCAAATTTTTCGGGCACGCGACTCCCGTAAGGCTGGCAGTCTTTGACAGTAGCTCGTCGGTGTTTTAACGTATCAAAACCTAGTATTTTGTTGTTTTACCATTTGCCTTAATAACTGCTGCACAACGTCTTTGCATAGAATTAATTAAACGAATGCATCGATCAATAGAGATAGAATGCCATGCATTTTCTATTGTTTTGTATAAATCATTGATATGTTTTTTTTTTTTTTTTTTTTTTAAGTTTGATTTCTTGATCTATATCAATCCAAAGCATTGCAATTGGATTCAAGTCCGGACTTTGTGCTGGCCCTTTTAATATGGTAACTTCCTTTTCGGTTAAAAATTGTTTCACGATTTTAACTGTATGCTTTGAATCGTTGCCGGCTTGATATATCTAATCAGCAGATAATTTTTCTTCGGCAAATGGCAAGAGAATCTTTTTAACAATATCTAAATAAACAAAACGGTCCATTTTTCCTTCAATACGATGAATAGGTCCCGTCCCATTAATGATCATACTACCCCAGACGAGCACCGATCCTTCACCTCCTTTAAGGGGGGATATACAATTAGGACCTTCAAAAAATCTATTTTCTTTTTTTAACGATAATGCTATGTAGGAGGCAGGCTAACGAACGGGAAGGTCCTCGAACTCCGATACGCGCACGGACGAAACAACTAAAAGAAACGTAAACAGCCAACGCGATGACAACAGCTGATCGAGTTCGTGAACCTTCCCGAGCGTGCCGGCCTCGCGCGGGCAAATGTGTGTGCGTTCGAAACCGTTTATGTTCACGTCAAAAGGTCTGTTTGGCATGGAGTGCATTGACTTCCACGTGCTACGTGTAAACCGCCGATCGACGATCCTCCACAC
Organism: Stelis phaeoptera; assembly: GCA_943735885.1. Lineage (NCBI taxonomy): Eukaryota > Metazoa > Arthropoda > Insecta > Hymenoptera > Megachilidae > Stelis > Stelis phaeoptera. Next base: position 775,650 of record OX030939.1, on the reverse strand, counting down.
GGCAAAGTCAAAAGACCGCAAAAACGTCCAGCGACTGGCGGATATAAAAGCGCGTGCTCGCGGCGGGAAGACAGAGTCTTGAGCGAAAGCGAGTTACGAACAACCACGATTACGATTACGAGTACGAATTACGAATACGACGACCACGACTACGATTTACGGCTTACGATTCACGGTTCACGATTTACGGTTCACGATTTACGGTTCACGGTACGACGTTGTTACGACGCGCGTTACTAAATTGTCACGGGTGTCCGTTGTTTGATTGTCTCAACATTGTGTATATTTCTTTGTCGTGTTACTCTTGAATAAAGGGGTAGATACAGAATCAAAACCCATTCTATTCCTACAGCTATATTTGTAGAATGTTTTTGTTTTGTAATGATTGTCGCTAGTCAAATTTTCAGCATAGGTATAGAATAGAAAGAGTGTCGCAATCAGTCGAGTTTCGAAATTCTAGCTGTGCAGAACGATTTCGTTAATTTTAAAATGTCTTCGTATCCGAAAGGCAAAAAGGAATCGACATATCGGCAGTCGAGGCCACGAAAAAGAAAAGTACCTAAGCATCAATCTAAAGAAAGAAGTGAGTCTATAGGAGACAGTGCTAGCACCCGGAAACTCTCAAGTGCAAGCAGTGACGATGAGCCATGGAATCGTGTGCACGCATACCGGCTCATTGAATTTTTTACCGTATTCACATCGCTTTCGAATTTCGTGATTTGCCGAGAGTGTAAACAGACCGTTAGATTTCAGGAGAGTGCAAATCGAGGTCTCGGTTTTAAAGTTGTTTTGATGTGCCGCTGTGGTCGCCAAAATATAAATTCAAGCACGCTAATAAACACTGGTTAAGAAGTAAACCGAAGAATTGTATTTGTGATGCGTATGTTAGGCGTTGGCATAGAAGGTATTACGTTTCCGCCCTCAAAATTTCCTTATTTGGAGTTGGCTGCGTACACCCGGTATTAGTCACGTAGTCTAGAATTTTCGAGACCAACGCGCAGCAAGGGCGTTGTCCCTCGAAGTCACATAACGCACTTCCCCGTCACTCTTTTCCCTCTAATTTTTGGGTATAAAAAGGGTGACGGCGAAGGCATTTTGGGTTTAGTTAAAATTTAGAAAGGCCATATTACACGTATGTACGTTTCCCTTACGACACTTTATAGCTCAGCGAGATCGGGTTCAAGTCCCCTTCGAGCATTTCCTTAACCATACAGTACGTAGTCTACTGTTCGGCATTATATTTACGGTTGTAGTCGACCCCCGTTTGCTCGCGTTCGTTAAAACCGAGAAGGATTAGATTCTTGCTCCGCGAAATCGAAACTAAATAATTCAAATATTTAAAGTAACACGTTGTAACTTAAATTCAAGTTAGTACACCGCGACAATTTACACTTACAACAATTGTAAGTCCCGGTATATTTGAATAAATCCGAATCAAATAGATTTAGTGTTGATCAGTTATAACAAACGGTCCTGAACCCACTAAGGTGTACCTTTACCGCTCGAGGTGCACCGAACAAAGTTACGAGCACTAACACTAACATTTCCTGCGGCTCCCTACGTTAGCCATACGTAGGTTCGTCCGTATATCACTCTCCTGAGGCTCCCTACGTTAGCCATACGTAGGTTCGTCCTCGCGTCTTGACCTTTCCGGAGGCTCCTTTTTTTTTTTTTACGTGGAGGACATCTGAACGGCAGACACCCCCCCTGCCGCTCGGGGGAGCGACAGAGGGGTAGTGTGCGGTTCGACCCACTAAAACCTCCACGGCGACCTTCGGACGCTATACCGCATCTGGCGGATTCGGGGGAGTCACGGGTACTCTCAGAGAATACTACCGCGACTCCCCCTCGCCATGGCCGGTCATCTAACACATGATCACCGGCCGCGTCCCGAGAAGGGGGAGTTTATTCCTCCCCCTCCTATACCCGCTGGTTCCGCAGTGCGGGGAGGCCGCGCCCCGCACCGCTCCATCTCGGAGGCCGTCTATCAGCTACCCAGGGCCCCCGCCCTGGGTAACACGGCCGCCCGGGGGGACGACATTTAGCTTGCTGTCCCCCCACTCCCATCGTCCGAATCCTCTTTGACGACGATTATCCGACGGCGGGGGATGTAGAGGAATTATTGTCTTTCTCATGTGGCCTTCTGGCGCGTGCGCCGCCTTGCCGTACCCGAGTCTGTACTCATACCGGCAGATGGTGGGTTAGCGTTTAACAGAATAAACCACCGCCACTAAGAGGCCAACGCCAACGAGGGGCACCGCGTTCGGTGGGGCTCCCCTCGCCCTTAGCACCCATGTCGGCATGATTACTCACACCACGTTTGATGGGTAACCGCCGAGACCGCTTACGCGGCTCTCTACCACACATCTAACGCTGCGGAAATCGTCCGTTGCCCACGGATGTGGGATTAGACCGATTCAGGCGCAACTCTATGGGCAAAGGTCGTGTGGTCTGCCTCAGGGACTCGTCTCGGATACTAGGACGAACCCGACACCTCAAACGACGGCCCTGCATTTACCCAGCGCGACAGGGATGTAGAGGATCTCAGATGGGGCCCACCCCCGCCGCCAGCTGCCCTCGTTAGTCCGGGGGCCCCACAGCGCGGCCTCTAGATGGCCGCACACGCCGCCGCCCCCGGGTTCTTCGAGCGGGATCGGATCTCTCCCGATCCCGCTCGGCGGCCTCCTTCTGCTTTATCACCTCTTCGCAGAAGGAGGCCACCAACTTCCAGTTCCTCTCGCTCTCCAGCATTGCCCCAACTACTGCTGGGAGCGAGAGGTCTTCTCCTATCTCACATCAGAGGACCCGGCGCAGCGCTGAAAAGGCGGGGCATTCCTGCAGCGCGTGCTGCACTTCCGGAGGCTCCCTACGTTATACGCAGCCGCCCCCTTCGGCTCGTAACAAAGGATTAAATTTATTTTGTTGTTAAGTTTAATGGATTTGTGCGACGGCCTCAATGAGAATACTTATAATAATATTGTCCAGCACATTTACAAAAGCACGAAATCAGTGTTTGAATGGTGCTCGAAAAAAGTCGCCGAGGAAGAAAAAAAAGAAAATGAAAAGCACGAGCGACCAGTTTTGAATTTAAAAGTATCTGGAGACGGTTCTTGGAAAAAACGTGGTTTCAAATCGCTGTACGGTGTCACAACGCGTGTAGGCTATTACTCTGGAAAAGTAATAGATTTACTCGTGAAGAGTAGCTATTGCCAAGCATGTACTTATTGGAAAAATAAAGCAGGTACTGAAGAATATAATGAATGGTTTGAAGAACACGCACAAGAGTGCATGAAAAATCACGAGGGCTCCGCAGGCAAGATGGTTGCTTCAATAACGGAAATGTTCTTAGCTTCCAAGAAGAAGTTCGGTGTAGAATATGGCAATTACACAGGTGACGGCGATTCTAAAACATTCAAGGCTATTTTACATGTGAATCCATATGGCGAAGATTTCCTGGTAATTAAAAGTGAGTAGATTAGCCACATCCCGACGTACGAAAACACATTTTGCCAATATACTCAGATTTAATAAAAATTGAATTATTGGAGAGGTGTTTGGGCGGCCACACCCAAAATGCTAACGAAAGTTTCAATTCTTCCGTTTGGCGTCTTGCACCGAAGCACCTGCATTCAGACCTTAAAATTATAGAGATTTCAGTCCATTTGGCAGAAGGATTATTCGATGAAGGCTATGCATCCATACTTAAAAATTATGTATGCGTTAGAATTGCAAATTGGATCTAATGTCAAAAATCTCGCCGATAACAGTGACCAGAAACGAATGCAGCGACAGGAGCGGCGCGGCGCAGCCTTTCACTGACTAAAGAGGCCTGAATAGCACGAAGAAAAGCCTTGATGGAAGAAAATCAGTTTTATGAGCAAGCAGAAGGCTTATTATACAGGCTTGGTATCGCTGATTAATCCGTGCGTAATTTTAATTATTATTAGTTTTTTAGGTGTCAAAACTTTAAACGCGTTTATCTCAAAACTAAATACATTTTCGTTATCGACTTGAAACTTTCTACACATATTAACAATATTATTAGTTTCTAGATGTCGGAAATTGTTTTTTAAAAATTAAAAAAAAAAGAACTATTTCTTTATCGAAAATTTACAAAAATTTTGGGCAACATTCCGATTTTTTTTTATGTATGCCATTTTTTAAATTTTCGCCGACGACATATAGAAACAATATATGTTCTAAATGAAAAAATCTTGCTCTTTCGCTGCAAATCAAAGGATACAGGCAGCTAGTTTGCACGCCATTTTGGTGTTAATTTAATTACGAAAAATTTCTTTGTACACCTAAATACATTGTTTCAATGTACCTGCAGTTTCATGAGTGTAAACTAATTATTTCTTCTTTAAAAAGACCCTCCAAGGTTGACTAATTTTTTGCCGTCTAATTGTACAGTGACGAACAAAAGTGTAATCACTCTGCGGGCTGTCGCAGCATGAGAGGCACGAGCACCCAGCACTGCGAAACGAGAGAAGGATGCTTGCATCCAACAACGCACCAGAAAGGAAGGGACGCGTCCAAATGGACGGACGACGAAGTTAAAACATTAAAAAAGCTGGATGCCAGATATAGGAATGATCCGAGCATCAAACAGGTCAACAAGCTAATTTCACCTTTCATACCAGGCAAGACAGTAAAGCAAATATCTGAGAAGAGACGACTGTTGCGGATGCAGGAAGAGAAGGAAGGGGAAATAGGAGAGGAAGAAGGAACAGAAGTGAATGAGGAAGCTGATGAAAGTACGGACTTAGCAGTGACAGTTACTCTAACCTCAGAAGACGCAATAGTAGCGACGCTAGTAGACGATGCCAATGACCAGACAACTCAACAGGACGTCAACGAAACAACACCTACTGTAGACACAGAATACAAGACCCACCTGTCACTCTACATATCCACGGCCGATTGCCCTGGTGATTGGGCTGTGGTATTTGACCCTAGTAGACAATGCCAATGACCAGGCAACTCAACAGGACGTCAACGAAACAACACCTACTGTAGACACAGAATACAAGACCCACCTGTCACTCTACATATCCACGGCTGATTGCCCTGGTGATTGGGCTGTGGTATTCGATCGGATTAGACAATGCGCTGCTGCAGAAGAGCAGCAAGGTGAGGAAATAGACAGCATAGCCCGCGAAATAACAGCGAAACTTCTCCGATCTAATCCTCAGAACCAGAATAGGAACAGGCGGCGTGGCAACCAACGGCGCGACCAGGCGACTGATGGGACAAGAGGAAAACGTAAACCAGGCCGTAAAGCAAGACAACGGCAGTTCAAATTTGCTAAGTGCCAAGACATGTACAACAAATGTCCTAAACGCCTTGCGGATAACGAGTAATGGACATGGTCGCGAGTAACGACCTGTCCATGTTTGAAGACACACGTCCACCGGCCAAAGCCGAAGTTGAAAAGTTATATAACGAGCTATGGGGTCAGCCTGGACCTGAGACCTCTATTGAACACCGCCCCGAACAAACCATAGAAACGAACACCGTTTTCAGGCCATTCACGCCGGTCGATGTTAAGAGGAAGATAGACAAGATATCAGGATCTTCTGCTCCTGGCCTGGATAAGGTCAAGAAGTGGCACCTACGCACCCCAGGTGCTGAAGCCATACTGGCAGCATACTTTAATCTACTGATTATGAAAGGATACTATCCTGACGAATGGCGGCGTAACAGAACCGTCCTTGTTCCTAAACCTGGCAGGGACCGCAACGACGCCAAGAACTGGCGTCCGCTTACAATAAGCTCAATGCTGGCCAGAGTGCTGTCAAGCCTATTAGATATGCGTCTCAGATCCTGCATCATACAACATCCGCGTCAAAAAGGGTTCACGCCGGTCAATGGGTGCTACGCCAACGTAACCGCACTGAATGCGGCCATTGAGGCAGCAAAAGTAATAGGCGGAGTGTTTATGATTGCAGATATTGAGAAGGCATTTGACACCGTATCGCATGCAGCAATAAAGACGGCGCTACTGAGAAAGGGTCTGCCAGTGACGGTGGTGGACTACACTTCCCATAGAGTGATTAAAAGAAATAATAATCCGGAAGTATCTAAATTTCTATCCTAACTTATGAATCACTTTAAGGCTGGTTTTTGTAACATGGGACTCTTCATTATCATAACAGTATGTCACTTTTAACAGCTTCGTTGGAACATACCGTCGTTTTCTCTTTAATTATTTGTTTAATTCCATTAGTGGTTGGTAACAGCTGTCGAAAGTAACTGCTTGGGTGGATAGAAGTTAATGAAACAACACGCTTTTCGTGATATGACATTCGGCAAAAGTTTACGCACCGTTTATATTCTTCCTCGCAAAATAATTCTTTTAAAAAAGTACTTTGTAATATGCATATTTAAAATGTAATTTATCAATTATTTTCCATTTTTGAACCCAATATTGTTTTTCGTCCCAATTTAATAGCTACTACTTTTTACGAAAGAAGCCCCTTTCTTCGTGGCATAGTTTTCACTTATGCTTCTTTGCATTGGAAGAGGATATCCTACAGATAAATAAACTGTAAGAAAAAGGTGTAACGCAATTAAGGAATATTACACAACTGGATTACCACTGTCCATGGAATACCCATAAAATAATAGAAATGAAAAGTAAAAATTACATATTTTCAGGTTGAAATACCTAAAAGCATGCTCAAGATGTAAATAAACTTACATGTGAAGTTATATCTTGTTTACAATATTATTAACCTGTGCATAATATGAGCAAACATACCTATCTTTTTCAATGTCTGTACCGTCACTGTATGTTCATATATGGCATTGGAAATATTCTACCCAGAATCATTCGAACAAGTCAGTTTCAAAAGTCATACCCACGCCCCTATAACTCCGCTTCTAGTAGACCTACGAAAACGACCGACCGCTCATTGTGTTCGGTAGAATATTTCGAGTTTGTATACGAAGTTTTGTTTTGTTCAGTTCAAAAGTGCTCGTGTTGTGTTGATTTAAAATGGAATTACCGTCGAAATGTACGTCCGGTTCTTATGAGCAACGTGCCGTGATTCGTTTCCTCGCTGCTGAAAATTGCACGTCTAAAAATATTCAAATAGGAGGTGTTCCAGCACCCACCGTACTCCCTGGACCTCGTGCCATCTGATTTTCATCATTTCCCGAAGCTCAAAGGATTTTTCGGAAGCCAAAGATTCACAAACGACAACGAATTGAAGGAAGCGGTAACAGCGTGGCTGAAAAGTTTGGACGCGACTTTCTATTCGACCGGCATAGAAAAACTTGTTACGCGGTATGATAAATGTTTAAATGTAAGTGGCAATTACATAGAAAAATAGAGAATTTCCTCACGATTTTTTTTTGTCTATTTTTGATTTTTGCAACTTCACTTGGAGCGAAGTTATAGGGGCATGGCTATAACTTTTGAGAGGACCCTCGTATATAACTCACATCCCTATTGTTTGGGATAAGGATATAATCAATATGGTAGTCTGTTGCTACTTCTCTTCATCGCAAAAAATTTGCGATGTATTTGCAGAAATGAAAGATAATGAATATGAAATTAGTAATACAATAGATTCTACTTTCCATAGGTGTCAGTTGTGCATTCATAATAATGGGCAGCATTTTCAAGTGGGATTATAAATGATTTCAATCTGTGTAGTATCAATCAACGCAACGACACCAGTTCTTAAGCATTTCGAATTTTTAATTACAACTTTTTAATAAAACATTTAAGAGCCTATGTTTATATGACATTTTTGCCTTGTTTTTACTTGTAGAATATGTTAGTAAAGTTTGGCGCGGAAAAAACTGGGATACTCTGTATATGTTTCTTAACTTTTGTTCTAAAACCTGTTTCATTTTTTCGATTTCATATTAAATGTTGACCTTATATGAATATAATAATAAAATAATTTTTGAAAAAAAAAAATACAACCGACTTCGAGATGCACTAAAAAGTATGAAATAACTTTAATTTAATTTATATGAATTCTCTTCAGCTCTTTATAAAATTGATTAAAATATTATACTACGAGGTACAGTGTATGGAGGAGGCCAAAGGGTACCCGCGCCGGAGTGCAACCAGGAAAAGCTACCCTCCGCGCACCACCGTGCACAAATCCACGGACGATTTATTTAACTTGGGCGCCAATGCTTTCGCACTCGTCCGAGAACCTCGCCCTTCCAGCTGCTCAAACGAAAGTTACCCACGAGCGTTCTTTAACGATTACTTTTTAATAAAGGTCGAAGTAGCCGTGCCAACAAACAAAAGGGGAATTCCGTGGTACACTATAGGACAAGGAAAAAGGTGCACGGCCGCCAAGTGCGGTAAGAGGAACCGCGACGCGGAAATTCCCAATACAAAAAGAGACCGATAGCCAAAACTAAAACTAAGGGCCGAATACAAAGCGTCGGTGATCCTAGATTTTAAATACAATAAAAAAGAAAGATTAGTCGGGACCGCGGACGCGGGTTCGGGGGGACCTGTTCGCGATTCTAAATCGGAGACGCTGGGGCCTCGACGAAACCGACAACAACGAAGACGCCCTTCGTTGAAACGCGCGGTATGTGCGTCGACGGTGACGACTCCGATTTCGAGTCGCCGGATCTGGAAGATCGGACGATATCAGATAACGAATCGGTCGGGAGCGTGGTCAAGGGGACGGGCCTCTAGAGTCCTCGTCACCTCGGGTCGGTTCTGTCGCTTAGGTCGCAGAAAACGGGTCGGTACGGAATAACCCGGTATTCTCGTATATACTCTGATCCACTCACACTCACACACTGTATAAAAATCAAGTCAAGTGGCGTGAGTCCTATCTGGATATGAAGTGCGGTGCTGGACCTCGAAAATAACCGTGTTGCAGATGGATCGTTCCACAAAAAACGCCACACAAAAAAAGAGAACCAAAACAAGATCAAAAGGCACAAAAGAAAATTGGACCTGATACAAGAAATTTGGTTTGAATAAAACTAAAATTCGCTCTCAATAGTCTATGACTTCTCCCTTCCGTGCCGCCGGTGCCCCCCCCCCCCCCCCCCCCCCCCAGGAGTTAGGATACCGAGATTGGCCACTGAATCTCCAAATTCGTTGGCCGGATCCTGGGAGCCCTCTGGCGAAGTCCAGGACGAGATGGCGATGGTCGGCTGCTCCCAAGTCCAGCATCCTCGGTGTCCGGCTGCCGGTTGCTCTCGGGGAGGCAGCCAGGGTGGAGAAGCTGCGACCGGTCATCCGAGTGGCGAGCGGTGGTGGTGGACCCATCCGGCACCTCCCTTTCCTGGGTGGCGGTTCCCACGACCGGCGGCGGCTATGCTCCGCTACGGCGGAGCGCGCGGCGGTCGGTCGTAATAAAGAAAAAAAAAAAAAAACACGCACTCGCACACATACACACACTCACTCATCCCAAAAAAAGAACCCTCACACCGCGTCCCGGAGGCGAGGACTAGCTGGAGTGGAGGAAGCGGAGGCCTCCTGCAATCCACTCGTGGCACGGAAAACTTTGCCTCCTCACAACATGAAATATTAAATATTATACAATTCAATCTTTTCGGAGGCGGCACAAAATAAAAAATTTTCTACTTTGAAGATTGCCAAAATTCCTGAACTTTTTAAAATGTTTTCACATGTTAAGATAAAGTGGCGCCAATATCGATAGTTGCGGAAAAATTAGGAAGCTCCCGAACGAGGATAGATAGATCCTTGTCTCTCCAACGGTGCTGTGACAGAGAGGGGGATACAATACTCGTAAGAGAAACAAAGACAGAGCGAATTCAAGCAGCATGATTTCTTTATGCAGCTGATCAAGTTTTTTGAAGCGAAGAAGCAATATTTTCTTATAATTCTTTTTTTTTAATTTTCCTTATACCTTGGCGCATGCCACTATAGAGCCCTTTTTTGCAATTTCGCCTTCAAAACCTTATAAAAAAATAAAAGTGTGCGTTTTTATAGAATACATTGTTTCACACTCTTTTTCCAAAAAAGGGCTCTATAGTGTCATGCGCCAAGGTATAAGGAATATTTAAAAAAAAGAATTATAAGAAAATATTGCTTCTTCGCTTAAAAAAACTTGATCAGTTGCATAAAGAAATCATGCTGCTTGAGTTCGCTCTGTCTTTGTTTCTCTTACAAGTGTTGTATCCCTCTCTCTGTCTCAGCACTGTTGGAGAGACAAGGATCTCTCTATCCTCGTTCGAGAGCTTCCTATTTTTTCCGCCACTGTCACTGAAGTCAACGAGAAAGTCACTAGCAGCTCCTGCACACCCTTCATGTATTTCCTCTTTTCGCTCATTTAGTACCAATTCCCCTATACCCGAATCAAATCGTAATCGGCAACATCTTTCATTTACCAATTATTCAATATTGCGCCGCCTCCGAAAATATTGCAATGTATTTAATATGTTATGTAATATTTTAATCAATTTTACCAAGAGCTGGAGAGAATTTGGACAAATTAAATTAAAATTATTTCATTCTTTTTAGTGCATTCCAAAGTCGACTGTATTTTTTTTTTTTCAACAATTTTTTTTAATATATCCATTGATATCAGTAATGCGAGCAGACACAGTTGGCTGCGATAAAGGTATGTTTTCGAAGTTCCTTAGAATATCTTCGTTATTAAAGGCCTTAGCAATTTCAATGGCATACTTTTCTATAAAGTTCCCATCAGAAAAACTCTTTTTTGCACAGACTATCTCCAATGTAACTGAGTAAGAGGCAAACGAACACTGTTTTTTCTGTGTATTGCTGATATTATTATCAGAATCACTGTCCTTACTTGTATGTTGCATCTTTAAGGTGTTGAATAATTGCCGCCGACATTCACCGATATACGGTTCATAAGCTTCCGTGTGTTACGTATTATATTGGCTAGAAATAATATTATTCTTCTTCATCACAGATAGCTTTGTACTGCAAAGCCAGCATTGAGGTAATCCTCCATAGTTTATAAAAAAGAAATCTGTTTCCCAGACTTCCTGGAATTGACGATTTTCACTGCCAATTTTGCCTTTTAGCATAATTAATACTAAAAATAACAAAACAAATAACAATAACAATAAAATAAAAATAAAATAAAACAACAATGAAACGAAGCAACACTAATATACTATAAGTAACAATACAGGGTGTCCCGTAACTAGTGTAAGAGTCGGAAATAGAGTGTAGCTGAGACGATTTTGAAAAACAATTTCCTTTGCAAAAATGTTTGATGAGCTCGGCTCGAAGTTATCCTTTCACGGCTGACACGACTTATGAGTGCGCGCTAAGAGCGTGCTCTGATTGGTCAGTGTTTTTCGTTAATAATTAAAACACGAAGCCTCATCCACCATTTATACGACCAGTCATAGGGACCCCCACCCAAGAGAGGGAAACGTCGGGTGGGCTTGCCACCTCAGATTGGCTACCCGGGTGACTGGTCGCCGCCACTCCATCCCGGCTACCTCCACAGGAGACGAACTCCGAGGATGCTGGGCCTGGTGCAGTTGAAGCCTGCCCACTCTAGACACTAGAGGATTTGGGGGTACCAGCCACAGAAATTTTGGATCCGGTGACCCATCTCGATATCCGAACTTCCTGGAGAGGGGATCACGCACCGATGGCGCGGCTCTGGGAGAAGCATGCGTGACGCTACAGCGAGCAGTCGATTTAAACCGAGTTTAAGCGTCGCGTTTCTTCTTTTTTTTTTCTTTTGAAAGCACAAATTTATTTTTCTTGTACGATCTTTCCTTTTTTTTTTGTCTATCAGTGTTCGGTTTCAGGTTGCGTATCGCCTGAGCGTCACGAGTTACCGTGCGGTTGATACTCTTCACGAGGTTGTAACTTTAGGTACGTGGTTGCCTGTGACTCATGTTTCAAGTTCCTGCGCAGGAAACACTTGGTTATATTTTAAAGAAGTTGAAACGATGTTCCCAAAACCTTGGAACTCAAGTGAGTTCAAGCAACCCTGAACGATGCCACACCAACGAGCAACCCCAACTCTCGGTTGAACGGCTCGATTTTAATTTTTGTGTGGTACACTCCAAAGTTCGAACAACGCTTGTCACGACGACGTCGCTTGTCAGTCGTCTTGAATTTTTCCCTTTTTTAGTAGTTAAAAAGAAGCATGTTGATTGGCGATCGCACTAAAAATTATTTGCCGAATCAACATGTTACTTGAAGACTGCAACCATCCTTCCATGCGCCGTCAGCGTGCTCGTTTTTGGAGAAGGTGAGGCGATACCTGGTCTACGCGAATATTTCGTAGTTCGACACGTCACGGTCTTTCCTTTGGGTTTTTCCACACGACGCGACGCGACGGTGGAAGTCCCGTTTCGCTTGATGGTTGAAATCCCGTTTTTAATTTACCTTTCATAAGACCGAGTTTATGACAGGATTAACTATTGAGGACGAAACGAAAAAATAAAACTCTTGACTCTATTGTATAAAAAAAAGTTACATCAAAATTCCCGGCAATACAAAAATGTCTTTTCTCGAAAATAGCTTTTATGTCACGAACCTATCATGCACTAACAACGAAACATTCGCGTATTGTGCTCCGTCACGTTGGTCGGAACGTTCGAAATGACTCGAGTTTTCACCACGCGCCAGCAATTTTCGGGAATCGGAACCGCCGCGCCGCGCCGCTTCATGTCCAAGAAGGACCCACGCCCTCTGGCTTAAGGCTGTTTGTGTGTCAAGTGCGCGCGCGCGCGCGTGTGTGTTTGTGTGAGTGAGGATCGGTACGTGAACCCGGGAATACCATCGTATTGCGATACCGCTCCGTTTTCCCGCCGCGCATCCCAAGCGACAGAAGCACTTTCGGAGACTAGGACCCCCGAGGCTCGTCCACTTGACCGCGGTCCCGACTGGCTCGTTGTCCGGTACCGTCCACTTTTCGAATTTCTGGCGACTCGAAAACGGAATCGTAACGGTTGGCACCGGACCAACCGACAGCGGTCATAACGCGCGTTTAAACGAAGGGCACCTTGATTCCACGAACTCGCGCACCGAGATTTGTTGTCGATTTCGTCGAGACCATCGCGCCTCCGATTTACATTCACGAAAAGGTACCCCGGAGACCACGACCGCAGTCCCAACTAATCTCCATTCTTTTGGTTGTATTTGTAACTCTAGGAATACCGACTTTTGTATCTGGCTCCTAGTTTTAGTCCGCATTTCTTTTTATACTGGGAATTCCCGCGTCGCGGGCCTACTTCCCACACTTGGCGGTTGCGTAGTTTTCTTTTACCATGACTTGTACCGCGAGATTCCCTTTTTTGGAACGGCCTATTTTGGCTATCCGTTAAAGCAAGTATCGATAAACGCTTGTGGGTCAATTTTTCTGAGTACGAAAGCACTGACTCTCAGGAAAACAAATCGTCCATGGATTTGTGTACGATAATTCATAGAATGCCACTTTCCCTGATTGCACTCCGCGCTAGAAAGGCATTTGATTTCCCTCCCATACCCCGTCAACCTCAATACATATAAAGAATAAAATTAAAATAAATGTATTGAAGGGATGGGGTTATCGGTGTGTTAATAACTCACAGCGAAATTGATGTTACGGTTCTTTATTCTATGTTACGCGCACGGATACAAGCTGACTGTCCGCGGTGACTCCGGAAGTCGAAAAAGACTTGCATGCGGTGTTAGAAGGTTTTAGACGTCGCGCCTTCGAGTTCTTTCTGTCAAAACGGTCAGCTGTTTTGCTGCTGGGGTGGCGACCGTTTGTTGGTGCGACGTTCGCCTAAAAACGCCGATGTCTTTGTGTCGCGCGTCGGTGTGACCTCGCCGTTTCGCACGTTGTTTGCGCGAGTTTCTTATTTCTTGTGCGGATTTATTATTACACGCTTTTCCTTTGCCGTTACAATATTAAATATTTTTACGAATTTTTTTACCTTTATCAAAATTACTCGTATATGAGACTACCATAAAAACATGTTTGTTGAATTGAATTATGAATTTACTAGTGATTTAGATTGATAAAGGTAGCCAAATATTTTTAGCGCACAGGCGGCTAACAGCCTAGCACCGACCCGGTTTGCATCACTACAGAGTGTCTCACCCGATTTTGATATCTTGACTTCTTCGTTATTATTATTCGTACCAGGAAATATTTCAGATAGGAGTTGAATTGTGGGTGGACTTATAAAGGTCATATGAACCTCCATTTTGTATTTTTGTAACGAAATTATATACTGTTTAATGCATCAATTGATGCATTTTGTATGATTCAACTCTGACCTGAAACATATTTCGGTGTGGGTGATAAGAGTAAAGAAATAACGATGTCAAAATGGGGTGAGACACCCTTTATAAATAGCTATACAGATGAGTTGCTGTTTTCGTAATATTTCGTACTCTATGTAGGGGAATAATATCTAACTGATGGCATACCAATAATAGCAGGTCCGTGATCACGTATCCCTTCTAATCAACTATCACACTTCTCCCCTACTATTGTTCAAGTTGATAAACGGTTAACTTGTGTGAAAAGCTAAAATATATCGTACATAATTCTAACAGTTTAGACACCTGTTAACACAGAGAAACTTTTTCACAGTTGGTCCAAATGGCTCGATTTATTTTGAGAAATTAGGAAGGGTAATCTGTTAAGTAACGCGACTTCATCGCATTAACAAACTTACAATTAGTCATTATTGTGTTGAAGATAATAAAGATCATTTCTTTCTTCTGACCGTGTAATGAAAATTAAAAAAAAAAAAATAATTTTGATACATAAAAGTCAATAAAGAAGTATCATATAGTCAACCAAAAGTACAATATTAACACGTTGATTGCCACAGTGAAAACGGACGTGGGTCGTCAGACACGCTGAAATCCTAATTATTAACAATACAATCAACTAATTTTCAAATTTAACTTTTCAATTCGATAGCTAGCATTATTAGCTAATATTAACGCTATCCGTGGTTTGTTTTATCATTTCTGTTGGTAATCATTTGATTGTAAAAAATTTCGGGTGCCGGTCACCGGTGACCCCCGTGGCAGCCAACGTGTTAAGAAATAAATGTATTATTTTAGAATTAAAGTTTATTTCTATCTCTCTATCATCCTTCACAGGATTTGAAACAGCAGTCTTCACCTTGGTCACATTCACTGCAGTTTTAACTGTCTACGTTTGTATCGTGTATAGTTTAAGCAGCCCTCCGACGGTGTTGGATCGAATATAAGAACCCTTTGCCTAAACAAGCAGAGGATCATTGTAACCATCTATTTATAATTATTGTAGTCTCGAAGAATACATTTCATATGCAAAATACACCAATTACAGAATAAACTCCAAATGCCAATTTCTTTTTTAGATATAGTACTCAAGCTGTTAATATAATCGTACTGTGTAGAGCTGAGGATAATGCCCCCGGGACGGCACAGGGTTGAGAGGAGGTTTTCGCTCGCCCCGCCTGTCCCCATCTTTGATGCTACCGAACGTTTCGGCATGTTCCGGTTTCTCTACTTTGTTACGCATCGAACGAATAGTTATGATCCTTTCCGTCAATAGGGAAAATACGTGTGACACGAAATCACTTCAAAGTAAGAGCAGGGCAGTGGCCGTCCATTCTAACCAATCAGACCCGCATTCCTTCCAGGGGCATACTCCTCAACCCTACACAGTATTTTTTCTAAAAATTATTTTATTTCACACTTTTTAGTGGCGATCGGTGAATTCCCTGTCGAGTAAGATCAAGGAATAGGATTTTTGCAACAACAATGGCTATAAACAATGAAAAAAAAATCATAAATTTTATGCAAATTTTATCATTACAAAGACATCTGCTACTAAATGTGGAAGGTTTCATCGCGATAGGTATATACAGTAATCGTTTGCTAATTGAGCGTTTCGTAAACGAGCTTTAGGAACATCAAAATTATAAGAGAAGAGTTAGAAGCAAAAGTATTAGTATAATTAACGCATATATAGAAATGAAGAAGATAGAAATAAAATCTGTTCATTTCCTTTGGCATTTTTTCTTACTTATCTGCTACTCTTATCCATGGTTTGATTTTGTCTGAGTATGGTATTTCTATCTTCCACTGAGTGGTTTTTCTTTAGTACCTCTTTAATTTGATAGAGATCCTTGTATTTTGGAAGTAACTTTTGATTTTTACCCGGTTGGGGGTGTAGAATTCTTATCATAACCAAATCGCCCTTTTTGTACTGAGTGGGTTTCTTACGTCTACGATCGTATTTAGTCTTATTATACTCTTGGAGAGCCCAGTTTTGCATTAATTGCGTTAATTGCGTAATGAGCGATTTGAGATCTCGATCCTCACTTTGACGCAGATCGTAGCTTAATGACATTTTACTAGGCGAGCAGTTTATTGCCCCCGGCTAGTGAGGTACTCAAACATCTAACGCAGTTGTCCATACATTGTTTAATGCGTAGCTTCAGGTCTGGAAACCAGTAGTGGCCCAAGACACCCTGTAATACTTTGTCTAACCCGACGTGACCTATTTCGTCGTGGTATATCCTGAGCACACTATTAATCATGTTCTCGGGAACTACAAATAAGTGCTTATCGCTGTATTTCTGAAAAATAAGTCCCTCTATTAGTGTATAATATTTGTCGTCTCTGTTTTCCAATCCCTCTGCTAATTCTTTTAACTTCGAATCAGCTAACTGTTTAAACACGAGTTCATCTTCAATGTTATCTAACGTAATCATCATGATGTTACGGCTTATTAGACAATTTACATGTAGCATTTTACCGGATGCACGGTGTACTAACTCAAATTTGTAATTTTGCAACAACATGCTCCAACGAGCTATACGAGGATTAATATTTATCTTCTTCAAGCGTTCTATGGCACGGACAATATAGCTAAGGTTTCTAATTCACAACTATGATAATTCTTTTCCTCTAAAGATGTGGCTTTACTGAAATAAGCGATCGGGGCTAACCGTCCCTTAGGCTGACGCTGTAATAAAATAGCTCCAAACTCTAGGCTGCTTGCGTCTGTGTGCAGCGCGGTTTCTGCTCTTACAAGTAAACCTACGGAAGTGTCACTCTCCGATTTTTTTGAAATTTGGATATGTTATAATACATGAAAAACTAAGGGGCACGTCTTTTTTTTAGCGGCGGAAAAACATATTTAGGGGGTGAAACGGCCTCCCAAAATAGGGGATAAAATGGAAAAATTGCGATATCTTTGAGACCAGTGAAGCGATTTCGATGATTTTTGGTATGAAAGTATACCGATAGAAGACGAAAACTGGCCTAGGTATGTTGGGAGGGGAGCGAAAATTAGGGGGGTGAACTACCTCTAAAGTGGCCAATATCTTGCTGCAAAAAATGATTTTCCGCCGCTAAAAAAAATACGTGTCCCTTAGTTTTTCATGTATTATAACATATCCAAATTTCAGAAAAATCGGAGAGTGACACTTCCGTAGGTTTACTTGTTAGATTATATAAACAAAGTACAGGCGGAGTTGTCAATTCCTCTTTCAACGCCGCGCTGTAAAGGAGCGTATGCCCTCATCGTTTTTAAAATCTATATTCTTTTTTATTAGAGCTTGCAATGGCTGTGTTTTAATAGAATAATCTTTAATAAGCTTTCTGAAATAATTTTCTAGACCTAAGAAGCTTCGCAATTCTTTAACGTCGTTTGGCCGTGGAAAATCTAATATGGCTTGTATATGTCGCGTGCACATAGAAATACCCTCACCCGTTATTAAATAACCCAAATATTCTATTTGTTTACTTTGCAATAACAAGAACTTATAATTTTATTTTAACAAAACGAGCATTTTCATATATGACAAAAAAAGTAACCACCTTGTAAATCTTAATTTATACTTGGGTTATGCATCATGTTCGACTGAAGATGTCCATACAAATGCCAAGAAGAACGTTTATGGTACATAATAATTTCCCCCCCAAAAAAAAAAGAGACGTCGAAGATGGAGAATTTTTTCTTTCCTAAAACTAAATGAGGTAAGTTGGCCGATTTGCGGAATGGAAATGTGATTTACTGTAATATGAAATTGCCACTTAGTGCTAGATCGTCTGCAGATTAGGTTAAATTTCAATCTTTGCCACGGCTGTCTGTTATGCTAAAATATTAGGTTATTTGGAGTATCATACGAATCTCTTACCCCTCGAATGCTGCAAATACTTATTTCCTTAAACCTATTTAAACTAATAAGTTGTTACGTACAACGTTTTACACAGTATTATAATTGCTGTAATATTTATTAACTGTTTAGGTGTACATTCATACTGTGTTTTAATATTTTTTTATTAAATTTATTGTACCTCTCAGTATTTTCATTTTTAAATCTATTGACAGTTTGAAATTGCTTTCCACCGCTATCTGTGAATCTATTTTTTTTTTTTTTTTTATTTTATTTTAAGTAAGCACATTTGAGTAATCAAGCTGACCATTCCAAAATTTGTATATCTGTAGAGCATAAAATCATGCATATATTTTATATGTTTCGGAGGATTTTATTTCTGAAAAGTATATTTTTCATCTGTGATACATATTGTAATTTTTCCAGCTTCTACTTGTTTCTAATAGCAAGTAGATTCTTATTAATACATCTTTATGTTCAAATCTGCAATAGAAATAGACTCTGAAAAACAAATAGGAAAAGTATTTCTGGTAATTAAATTAAACTATTAATACATACATATATACCTTTGGAGGGAAAATATAGCATTTTTAAACTATTAAAATATTAGGTTGATCAATGAATTCGAATGGTTTTTGTATACGTAATGTAACGGAAACTTTTCTACAGAAAACAATAATTTCATTCAATAAGATGTAGGCCATTTTCATTCGCTATCTTATGCAGCGTTCAAGCTTTCTCGTATTTTTAATGTGAATCCAGTAATACTGCGTTTTAAGGTTTATTTATATTAATATGCTCTGTTATTCGCTTATTTTTGTCAAACTTAGCCTTCTACTTATTTTCAATCCCTTTGAGTTACTGCAAGGTTGGTCGAATATTCTTAATCCTTTTACTCCGAATATTGGTTATTGGCAGTATCCATGAATCACTCTGCAAATACGATCTCTTGATAAAAAATATGATTTTAAGAGATTGTTATACGAATTAAGTTTCTGTTTAATACATAAAAAGTTATATTTGCACTTTAATAAATCAACAGTGATAATCTCGTTGCTACGTGATTAATATAATAACTGATTCAATTACGTACAGATCACTGGATTCATGAGCTTTTTATTGTTAAGAAATAAGAAACTACTGATAATTGTTTCTTTTTTCATGCTCTCTAATAACTTTTATTATTTTGAAACCCCTAATCAACATTGTTTATGAAATCAGTTAGAAATTAATGAAATATCCTACGAATAAGGAAACGAATTTTTCCACCTATTATTATAATGCCCTAAAAACAGGAGTGCCTATATTACGAAGCTCTAATTATTATTACCGCACTACCAAGGTGTTGGACGGCCTGTTACTACGTCGGAAAGGTTAACGTTGCTTTTTACGTCAGCCGATACAGCAACTTATCCCGTAGTTTCCTTAAAATCTGATACAACCCGAAAAATTGCTAGCCTGTTACGTTTGAAAAGTGCTGGTAAAAGTGCCTTGTTAACTTGTTTACTCCGTATCTCTTATAGAGATTTTTAAGAGTTTATTAGTTCAATAATTTCTGTAATTTCACTGTTATTTCATCACGAACGAATGATTTATTCCATTTTCCACCATTTAAACTGGCACCTTGTATCATCATCCTGATATTTTAAAATCAGGTACAATGTCTAGTATTAGTTTTCTAATAAACACAAACAACATTTTCACTTTCTGCGAAAACTAACAAATTTTTCGGGCTAAAATTTTCAACGCTTATTAAGGACACCAGAAGTTCCATTTTAAGGTTTATTACATGATATTACGATTCAACATTTATTAGATATTAGACATCGAAATGAAAACTCGATAAATGTCTTCAGGAGCTGTTCCGTAAATGTAACATTTCTATCCCCACCACTAGGGGGGTTCCCCCTTGAACCAGTGAAGCGAAGTGTAATCGGAGACGAGCAGCTTTTTTTACAAATCTTGACTGCCTTCGTCAACGTCGTTTAAATGCCCATGCCGTGTGACCACACTAATGCACAGAAGAAAGTTTTTTATTTATTACTTTTTGTTAATAAAAATTTTACTATCATGTTGGGGAGATTTTTCTGATTAAAATGAGACCAAACATGATATAAATCGGTCAGTATTTAGTCTTTAGTTTCGCAAGACTAGCGGTGGTACATTTATCGCACAGTGGTAGCTAACGAAACATCCTATCCCATAAGTGTTGCTGTTTGTGAGCATTTATCGAATAGTGGAAGCGTTTCGCCTGGAAATAGCTACCTCCTATTCGATAAATGTAACCAGCAGCTCGAATCCGTCATCCTTTGATGTTTCCGAACATAGAAAAGGACAGCAGAAGAAGGATAAACAAAGAGAGAAAGACTCGCAAGTTTAATATTTAATCCAATATTATGCTACTAAATATTGACCGATTTATATCGTGTTTAGTCTCATTTTAATCAGAAAATTCTCCCCTACATGATAGTACAATTTTTATTAACAAAAAGTAAAAAATAAAAAAGTTTCTTCTGTGCATTAGTGTGGTCACATTGACACGGGCATTTAAACTGGGGCCATAAATCCGGTTTTCAGTCCCTCTTTCTTCTTTAGCTACTGACTCTTTCTACGTTCGGCAAACTACAATCAAATTCGAAAAACGATTCTTCTATCCCATAAGTGTTGCTGGCCGGACCCAGAGCAGCGACATTTATCGAGTTTTCACTGTAGTTGCTTAAATTAAGTGTTTATAATTTTCCACAGGTAAACAAATTGACAAATTTTCACTTGCCGCGACTCATTTTGTAGATTTTTGTATTCCTATGACCTGACATTTTTTATTGTTCGCTATCAGTAACACATTTTTAACCGACTTCGTAAAGGAGGAGGTTACTCAATTCGATCAGTATACAGGGTGGGGCGATAACTATTAGCACCTCAGATATCTTTGAAAGTATAAGATTCACAGAAATATTTGCTGAAATAAAATTGTACTAGTTCTACCGAGCAACGAATACAAATAATTATAAATAGTATCTACTAGATTTGGAGGTCCTATTTCACACAACATTTTGGAAATCCTTAATTAAAAAGCTCCTACATTGATAATTGCTTAGAACCATTTATTCTTCCACGTTTTCACATATTAACATATTTTTTCTTACCCACCATTAAATAACAAGTCCACCATCCCCTAATCAAATCGTTATCAGCAACATCTTTCATTTAAAACATCTTTCATTAAAAGATTACATTGTATTTAATATGTTATGTAATATTTTCATCAATAAAAATTATTTCATACTTTTTAGTGCATTTTGAAGTCGATTGTATTTTTTTTTTATTATTATTATTTTATTTCACATTTTTTAGTGGCGATCAGTGTATTCCTTGCAGAGTAGCACCAAAGAATAGGAATTTTTCAATAACAATAGTTTCTAACAATAAAAGAATTCATACCTTTTTGCAGACTGGATTATCACGAACACATCTGCTACTAAATGTGCAAGGTTTCATCGCTATCGGTAAATTCCTTGCCGAGTTACATCGAGAACTAGGAATTTTGCAATAAGAATAGCTCTTAGCAACAAAGGGACAGAAAAGAATGGGAAGGGAAGGGAAAGGGAGGCGATGGGGGGATAGGAAGGGATGGAAAGGGAAGTTTAATTTTTTTTTAAATTAAAGCTTGAAACTCTACTTTAAGACACTGTAGTTCGATTTTAGGTGTGATGCATCCCTACCACTGTAACACTTTAAATGTAAGGGCATGTTTGTTATATTGAAAATTACAAAGTTTGACGGAATGCATGGACATGCTACAGTTTCTTTTTCGGGGATATTATTGCCAGAAACATAAAGTACAAACCTTCTTCTTCAATTTCTAAAAACAAGAAAAGTCACTGCCATTTTTTTCGCAATGATACAGCACTTTAAAATAACCCTTGCATTTTTGGCATATACCGTCGACATTGGCATTAACCACTGGTCCTCTTGTAAGCGGATTGAACAGCGGCTCCATAATGGTATGGGGAGGAATCACCTTGAATTATCGTATCAATCTTGTTGTTCTGCCAGCACCAGGAATGACAGCGATACGATATGTGGAAAAAATATTGCGACCTCATGTGCTGTCAATGAATCGCCGCGTAGGAAGAGATGTCATCCTTATGCGGGATAACGCATGCCGCAGGCATTACTCGCGAATTTATGGCGAAAAACTCAATTAGACTGCTTCCACATCCTGCAGTAAGTCCAGATTTGAACCCCATAAAATACGTATGGGACATAAGTGGTCGTTGGTAGAGAAATTTAGCAAGACAACCTGTCAATCTCCAAGACTTGTCATAAGTCGTAATTCAAATCTGGAATTACATTCCATAGGAAGAAATTAGGGCTTGCATTAACATGAAGAATCGGCTGCAAGCAGTAATTCAACAACGCGGAGGAAACACGTGTTATTAAAATTTAAACACACACACACACACAAAACGGTTCTTTTCACGGCCATATTATTTACAACATGGATGCTAAACTCGTGGCCTGCGAGCCACAGGAGACACTTCTCTTTCGTTGTTTCGCTGGACGCCCCTCGCCATACCTACTACACTCTGACGATCGCAGTCGAATTCCTCCTTCTCCAGTCACCACTACATTCATATACATACAATATACTTGTATTGACTGCGATCGTCAGAGTCTAGTAAGTAGGTATGGTGGGGACCGTCCAGCGAAACAATGAAAGAGGAGAAGTGTCCCCCTGTGGCTCGCGGGCCACGAGTTTAGCATGCCTGATCTACAAAATCCGACTGGCAATCTCCGCGTGGTGCACATCGGGTAATGCCAATGCCGGCGGTATATGCCAAAAATGCAAGGGTTACTTTAAAGTGCTGTATCGTAGCGAAAAGGAATGGCAGCGACTTTTCTTTTTTTTTTTACAAATTGAAGAGAAAGGTTCGTACTTTATGTTTCTGCAAACAGTATTCCTGAAAAAAAAATGTAACAAGTCCATGCATTCCGTCAAACTTTGTAATTTTCAATATAATAACATACCCTCACATTTAATGGTGTGCAGGAGCTGCTAGTGAATTTTTCGTCGACTTCAGCGACAGTTGCGGAAAAAGTCGGAAGCTCTTGAACAAGGATAGAGAGATCCTTGTCTCTCCAACGGTGGAGGAGACAGAGAGGGAGATACAACACTCGTAAGAGAGACAAAGACAGAGCGAACTCAAGCTGCATGATTTCTTAATGTAGCTGATCAAGTTTTTTGAAGCGAAGAAGCAATATTTTCTTATAATTCATTTTGTTTTTTCATTTTCCTTATACCTTGGCGCATGCCACTATAGAGCCCTTTTTTGGAAAAAGTGTATGTAAAAAAATGTATTCCATAAAAACGCACACTTTTATTTTTTTATAAGGTTTCGAAGGCGAAATTGCAAAAAAGGGCTCTATAGTGGCAAGCGCCAAGGTATAAGGAAAATTAAAAAAAAAAAGAATTATAAGAAAATATTGCTTCTTCGCTTCAAAAAACTTGATCAGCTGGATAAAGAAATCATGCTGCTTGAATTCGCCCTGTCTTTGTTTCTCTTACGAGTATTGTATCTCCCACTTTGTCGCAGCACCGTTGGAGAGACAAGGGTCTATCTATCCTTGTTCGGGAGCTTCCTAATTTCTCCGCAACTGTCGAAATTGGCGCCACTTTACCTCCTGCGCACCCTTAACCCCTTGCCGTGCCATTATTTCGGTAAATGCGTCAGACACGATTAATACTTCTTGCTATAGTATTAAAACAAAGTAGGAAAATTGAAATGTTACATGTAATTTACGTTTAACAATAGTTTGTTATCTCAATTATAGTTGGAATTATACTTAGATAGTCAACTGTATTGACGGTACGAGTCAGA
This sequence comes from Stelis phaeoptera, assembly GCA_943735885.1. Lineage (NCBI taxonomy): Eukaryota > Metazoa > Arthropoda > Insecta > Hymenoptera > Megachilidae > Stelis > Stelis phaeoptera. The sequence continues at coordinate 751,690 of OX030939.1, read as the reverse complement.
TTTGTAACATTTGAGCAGCAAAGTGCGTCACGAGTCAGACTTGTCAAAGCACGGGAAGGGGTTAAGGTGTTAGAGTATTGTGCTTTCACGAGAAGATGACTAGTGACAGTGTTCACGCTTTCACTTTGGTCCACCTCTCCTCATACCACACGCATTGTTGTTATTGGTTGAAGCGGTGACAAAGGATGACAACGAGCATATCGAGATAGAGTGAAATATAAATTCATATAATTCACAATCATTATATTTCACTCTATCTCGATATGCTCGTCGTCGTCCTTTGTCACCGCTTCAGCTAGTAACAATAGTGCGTATGGTAACGAGAGGTGGAACAGAGTGAGAGCGTAAATACTGTCACTAGCCATCTTCTCGTGAAAGCACAATAGTACGGATGCGTCACACGTAAAATCGAACTATAGTATCATAAAGTAGAGATTTCAAGCTTTAATTTAAAAAATAGAACATAATTTTGCGATGATTTTTCGCGGAGTTACCGTCAGTCAAAGTTGGTCAAGTTTTGCATTTTCGTGCAGTTTAAGTATATTTCAATGTAGCACAAAAGCTTAAATCGTGAACATTTAAAAAATATATTTAGTGTCTGCACCTAGAATGGGGTATATTTGGAAATATTATGAACAAATTTATCGCTATGCAAAGTTTGAATGAAATCGGTGGTCCGAAGGTCATGCACTTTCCTTGTAAGATGGATAGTACATTACAAACCTGCGCTGAAAGTACATACTTGGGTGTGTACTGAAAAAACTACAAACAGTATAAACTACATACGTCTGTCGCATCATTAGTAATTTCAAAACTTATATAAATGGCTAACATAAACAGCATGTAATCCTTTAAAAAATATGATTTCTGTTTCTTGATGTTTATAGAAGGCGTATATATATTTTTTTTTATGCATACTTCTATTTACATTTTACATTTTCGTATTATACAAGGTCAAACTTTTTCGAACGTTCTTCACTGTGTACGAGTTATTTGACAGATATTTTAAAACCGATAGCGTAAGCGGTTAACCATCCGTGGCCTCCTGTAAATACGTTCGTATATGTAAATAGATTATTGTAGATTGTAGATGGTCAACTGTCTTGACAGACTGCGTTCAGTCAGTCCGTACCGAACCGTTCAATAAAGAACTGCGTCTCTTACAATAGTGTAATATGTATAGATTATATTATACATTGTAACGTACGGGTTATGGGGGCAGCCTAAGGGGTACCCCGCGCGGAGGCGATCAGGGAAAATCGCTCTCGGCGCGCCTCGTGCACAATTCCACGGACGATTTGAATTTCTGGGCGCCAGTGCCGTAGCACTCGTCCGGAAACCTCGCCCTTCTGGCTGCTCAGTATGGGAGCGGGGCTCAGGGGAGGTTAAAGGAAGTTTGACCCACGAGTGTCGTTTAACGTGAACTTTAATAAAGGCCGAAGTGGCCGTGTCAATCACCAGAACGACGGGAATTCCACGGTACACTTTTACGAAGAGGAAAAGGGCACGCGGCCGCCAAGTGCGGCAAAAAAGGAATCGCGACGCGGAAATTCCCAATACAAAGAAAAAAATCTCTACCGCTGAAACTAAAACTAGGGATCGGATACAAAAATGTCGGTGGCCCTAGAGTTTTAAATACAGTAAAAAGAAGAAAGATTAGTCGGGAATGCGGGGGGGTCGGGGGTACCCGTCCGCGATTCAAATTCGGAGTCTCGATGACCTCGACGAAACCGACAGCGGCGGGCGATGCGCGGGCTCGCGGAACGAGCATGACCTTCGTTCGAACGCGGAGGGCGAACCCGGCGGTTGGCGCGGTGCGAACCGTTACGATTCCACTTTCGAGTCGTCGCAACTCGAAATCGGCACGGCGAAGGGCGGCGATTCGGGGGTCAAGGGGTCGACCTCGAGGGTCCTCGCCTCTCGGATCTCGTCCTGTCGCCAAAGTCGCGGAGGGGACGGGGACGGTAGCGGGCCCGGCGGGTTTCCCGCTCACTCTCGTCAATTTACCCACGCACACACGCACCAAACACCAAAATGTAACGTGGGGAGGCGGGAGTCCTACCTCAGCATCGGCGGGTCCCCGGACGTAGTTGGCCTTCGTGGCGGGTGGTCGGCTCCACACACAAGGTAACACACCGTACACCGCGAAACCGATTGACCGCGAAAACAACAGATTGCAAAAAGAACTACTCGTCGGACTCTCTCACTCGCTGCGCGCACGCTAATTAGTTCGCATCGGCAGTCGCGATCTCGCTGGCTCGCGGTTCCCCCTCCCCAGGGAGTTTGGGTACCGAGGCGGGCCACCAGGGGTCGTCCTACTTCAGCCGAGACCTGGGGTGTCCTCTGTGGGCTGGTGAGGGAGGCGGCGTGGTCGTTTCCCCAGGCCCGGCAATTTTGAAGTCCGGCTGCCGGTCGCTCCCGGGGAGGCTGCCGGGGCGGAGGTGGCGACCGGTCAGCCAGGTCGTTCTGCGCTGGGATGGGCCCGTCCGGCCCTTCCCTCGCCCGGGTGGAGGGCGACCGCGGCCGGCGGCGGGTACTGTCGCCGTTTTGGATTTCGCACAAAAACGCTGCCGCTCCACTCACTCTGTCCATGCTGGGGGGCTGTGGGGGAACAATGCCCGGGGCGCAGTACGGCGCGGTCGAGGCGGGGACTCGCCAGGGTGGAGGGAGCGGACGGACCTGTGGTATCTCGTGGCGAGGCGAAATTTGCCTCGTCACAACATATTATACAATATTTAATTAAATAATTATATTTGCAATTTTAAGACTATTCAAATTACAAATGATAAACATATTTTTAATTTGTTCATACGTTTAACTGGAATAATTTTTTGCTACTTGCAGCTAAGTTGGATGGAGTGAAAACCTATATGAGAATGAGAAGAGTGCCAAAACATCTTCAGGTGAAGGTGATCAAATGGTTCGACTACCTTTGGTTGACTCAAAAGTGCTCAGATGAGGAAAAAGCTGTTAGCTGTCTTCCAGGTACGTTTCTTCTATATTACTTTGAAAAAGCTCAAAGTTTTTTATGAAAATGAAATTAATAAAATACATTCAGACAAGTGTGAGAAATGAAATGAACAAAATACATTCAGACAGTTTTGAAACTAAATGTAGGAAAAAAAAATATCCTGTACTTTTGCATATTTGGGCGCAATGGTGCGTGAAAAAAAAACTCTAACTAGCAACCAGTGTTGTGGTCGTTGTATGCATCTGAAAAAAGAAACTAAACATATTTTTAATTTGTATGAGTGTTGTACTGGTTGGTACCAAATTCGGTAAGGAAACAACTTGTTTTCTTCTGCGTTTTTGCTCCTTCTAAAAGTAAAAAGAAAACAAAAAACGATAGTTTTGTCTCAATTGTGTTACCAGCGTTAAAAAAACAGTCTACTGAAGATGTATACCAAGTCTGAGCTCAATCGGCCAATTGGTTATTGAGATGTCGTGCTGGCAGATTTTAAAAACATAGTTTTGAGAAAACCACGTTTAAAGTTTTCGTACTGATTGATGAGGTTTAAATGAAGTTACTGATTCTTACTGGTTAATACGTTCCATGCCACGTGTACCATTTATGGTACACGTTAAACTTGACCATCAGGCCACGTGTACCATAAATGGTACACGCAGACATATTCATTTAAAGCGCTGAAAACATACATTTTATGACAAATTTGATTCTATAAAATATATTTCCACCAAAAGGATGAGGCATTGTAAAAAATGCAGTATAGAACAAAGCACATAAATTCGTTTAGTTGTTATATTTACAATAATTAAATACTAAACATAAATTGGGTCGAAATATCAAATGGCCTGAATGACAAGTCAGGCAAAAAGGGCTTGGCACGGAACGTGTTAATCGACCAACTCAGGTCCATAAATGGCTCCTTCTTCTCTCTCGTATAATTGATTGTCGTAAGACAGTGTTACACTTCTAACAGTCCTAGCTTCTTTTGAGGCTCATTGTTACTAGGAGCGCGCAACGCATCTCGGCCGCGCTCCCCGACCGTACTTCTTAAACCTCTTACAGTAATCGTTCGCTAAATGGACTCGCTCGAGGGTGCAAACCGGTTTGAGCTCGTTTATGGGACAACCAATGGCATGAGCGCCTCTTTCCTAGACGGCCACTTAATATGCGGATCAACCGCAACACCGTATGTATATGCTCGAGCGGCGGAGTAGGGTATGCACGCGTGTGTGGAAAATTCATGTGAGCAGAGGGCGTTCCTAAAGCTCGTTTACGAAACGCTCATTTAGCGAACGATTACTGTACGGTGTTGCAGTTGATCCGCATATCAAGCGAGTGGTCGTCTGGGAATGGAGCGCTTATGCCATTGGTTGTCTCACAAACGAGCTGAAATCGGTTTGGACCGTCGAGCGAGCCCATTTACCGAACGGTTACTGTACCAACTTGAGCATTTTTCCACGCACGAACGGCTTGGGCGCACGAATGCTCTAGTCCAGGTATAGACACCTAGTAGTAAACTCGAGCTCGAGCCGAGGTTTCGGCTCGCGAGCCGACAAGCGAGCCGGAGGAGAGACTTCGGCTCGAGCGGCTGCTCTCCACTACCTAGCAGTGATGGACTTTCGTGGGATTTTCCTGAGCGTGCGCACTGGAGCGAGCGCTGCAGTCGTCACTGCCGTATACATTTAACTAGAAGTTAGGGTACCGCTGTATCCCAATAAGGAAACAAAATATATAATAAGAAAATACAATATTTTATTTGACAAAAAAATTAAAGAATACCAGAATGCTAATAGCATCCCATAGATTTTAGATTAGATAGGTCACTGCTAACGGACATTCTGACCGCGCATGCGCGAAAATACCCGGCCCGTCTGACATTACTGCAGGGGCCCCTTACATGCACCTCTTCTTGCGCTTGAGATACATCTATGGTAGCAGGCGACATGTAGCTGTGACGTCAGCTTACGCATGCGCAGAAAGGAATCCCGCGAGGGAAAAATCCCACCAAAGTCAATCACTGCTACCTAGTCGCTGAAGGACACACAGCCGAGTCGGCTGCGGTGCTTTGTATCACACATACCCGAATCACGTATACATTGTAAAGTCGCGATCCAAGCTTCGCCACAGCACAACCTCACCATAATATACATAACTCTTATATGGGACGTCGAAACAAACATTCATAACTTTGCTTCCATTCAATATTATTTCTTGATTTTTTTTCTAATTTGTTACATAACGTGCACTTTTTAAAAGGAAAGAAGATAAATAGTAATATAGCGAATTTATTTTACATAAAATTGATCATTTCTTTCATTTGAATATCAGGTATTTTATTAACAGTATAATATAACGTAGTACATATACAATTGGAAAAGATTTAAAATATTATTTTGCTGCTTTCGAATGTGTTTGAAAAGCATGCATCTTGAAGTGTTGTAATATATATTTTGGAAACCAAGTTAATTTGAGTTCATCTGTTTTAATTTAACAGGTCGACAATCTTTTTCGACAATGTTTTCGAGAAATATATAACATAGCATAAAAAAACTCCAATATATGCGAGAAGTAAATAATTAATATTATACATCATTTATAAAAATAACCTATTGTTATCATAATAATATTTTACTCCCATGCGTACACGCATAAATGACTGAATGCTACCGAATTCGGCGAACATAAAAGAAAAATATTTCGCTTTTTCGCAGGTCGTTCGCACTCGTTCATCAGTGAAAACCCTGCGCCATTCTTTCATGTTTATCTACTATGCAGAGATGGCAAGTTGCCGTCCAATGAAATTTGTTGTCCTGCCTCTAGTCACACGTATTTTTTGTATTGGTTAAGGACCTCACAACTACAAGTCTATCGTGTGACAAACGTCGTCAAGGAGAAAGTTTGGAACAGAGTGAGATGAAGCGAAAGCGAGTGACGATTCGAACGCATTGGCGTAGACATAGATTTGGAGTTTACATTATAAATAATAGTTAAGCACTAACGCCCAGAACAAAATACATGTGCACAGTTTGAATAAATTTTAGTTTCTGTATATATAAAAAATATACCAATATAAAAAATTGTTTATATTTAAAAGAAAGTCATTATCTTCTAAATGTATCCCCCGCAAATATGGAAACTTTACGCCTATGCAATGTGACCGCACTGGAAGGGATTAGGTGGAGCGAACGACCCAGTCCCCTTGCCCCTCTGCAGTTCAGTTTATAGGAATTCGGCAACTTACCATCTCTGCATAGTATCTCACTCTCTCCTTTGCACGCAGCGACACGTATTCACTTCCACAATCTTCTCCTCCAGCCGCTCCGTGGCGCTGCTATGTATCGGCCTCCCCACCAACTTACCTCGAGCAGATCAGTAGAATAGGTCAGCCCGCGAGGAGGTCGAACAAATCAGACAGGCTCGCGCGAACCATTTCGTGCCTATGCCTGCTCTAGTCAGTACGTACCGTTTATGCGTTCGTGTGTGCTCAGGGCCTGCGCGAACTCATAAACCAGACCTGTGTAACTTATTGCTCACAAGCAAGGGACGGCAACTCTCCTCTACAAAAATTCTGGCATTGCCTGCAGCGCCATCTGCTACATATCCGTCGTGGGTGAACTAAAAATTGATATATATATATATGTATATAAAAGTATACTATATACAGGGTGTTACCTGTAACGTTACTCACAATTTTTACCCACTTGCAGCCATCTGGCAAATAAAAGTTTAGAACAAGAGCTGCAGGGTATGAAGTGCACAATAAATGTCAGTAAAAAAATGTCGAAAACAGTTTATTTTGCTGACTAAATCAAGGTCACCTTGGGTGTTACGAATGGGAACATATTTTTTTTTTTTACCATATTGTAAAGGACATCGAGATGAATTCAAAACACATAATACGTGATATATTTACTAACACATTACTTGATTTACTAAAGTGGAAATGTGACGGATTTAGCTTTTCGTCGTATTTGACTCTGACAGTGTCTATGACGACACTGAATTAATAATGAATTAATCGGAACAAAAATAATATTACAACATTGTGTTATATGTATACATTTCCAGTGTATTTACATATTTTTTTTGCGCAATACATTTTTTGTTGTTATACAGTACAAAGAAATAGTTATTACACTACGTGTTTTCTATTTAAGATATTATTTGCAAAGCGGCACCATACCGATAGAATAATAATAATTGCACTGTCTAAAAACCATTCTATGTTCAATTCAATTGTCTTAACAAGAATTAAATAACACCAAATAGCACAAACACTACACAACGCTGAATCGCAATGGCCAACAATGGCCTTTCACTACCGGATTCACACGGTTTCAATGTTTTTAGGCGGCGCGCATTGTCGTCGAAATAGCGCCATCTACGCCTTGTCCGTCATCGGGGAACTAAAATCGTAAAACCAGAAAATTCGGTAGGAGTTTCCGACCCCTGCTCACGAGTAAATTTTCCTTTCCAAGGTACCCCCACTCCAACCAAAACAAAAGCGCGCGAGATGCGGCGGGAGGACACGGGAAATCTCGTGCATGGTCGTCTCGGTCGGAGCAGGTCGGAGTGGAGATCCCACGCGAGGGGTTTACTCCTGAGTAAGAAGTTACACAAGTCTGAACTAGAGCATTCGTGCGCCCAAAAAATGCTCAAGTCAATAGGAGGCTTTATACAGTAATTCGCTCTTTATTTGTCCTAGGAAAATTTTCTTTAATTGTCCAGGAGTCATCCCCACCCCAATTAGAGGGACTGAAAGTCGGTTTGGGGACCTTCGATGCCCCAGCCCAGTGGAGCTACAAAAAACAAAACCAGTTTTTGCCATTGAGAAGTGAAAATACCAACTTCCGCATTTTTTATATCTTTGTGGAAGCGACGTCAATCGATTCCTTATGTTTTTCCGATAAAAATGACACCAAACCGACATAAATTGGACAATAATTGACCAGGTTACAAGAAAAATCTGAATGTATAATTAAAAACTAACTGTTAAAAATAGGCCGATTTACATGATATTAAGGCATCATTTTAATCGGAAGAACACCAGAAATCCATTGGTACCACTTTCACATCGATAAGATGAGAAATAAAGAATTTAATTTTTCGAAAAATTGATGAGTCATCGCACAGTGGTTCATTTTCCCGAAAACGCTGACAAAATTCATATCTCTGTTAGTTATACGTTATTTATTACAAGTACGTCAATATAAGTGTTTTTTGGCCAGTAGAATCTCATTCTGGCGTCATTTTGTTAACACGTTGACTGCCACAGTGAAAACGAACGTGTGTAATCAGACACGATGAAATACTAATTATTAGGGATACAATCGATTAATTTTCAATATTAACTTTTTAATTCGATAGCTAGCATTATCAGCTTAATATTAACGCTATCTGCAGTTTATTTCGCCACTTCTTTTGTTAATTATTTGATTGTAAAAAATGTCGGGTGCCGGTCACCGGTGACCCCCGTGGCAGCCAACGTGTTAGTAGGAGGGAAAACAACCCTTGTAAAACCACTCTTATAGGAGTGGTTATAGGGATTTAGAATGTGATTTCAGCATGTAATGTCATATAGAAATATTCTTGGAATTCAATAGATAGAGTACTATTGTCAATAGAAGTTACAGATTTTACGTAATTTTAATATCAGGAAATCGTAAACAACCTTTTCCCTTTCCTAAATTTTTTTCAAAACATCTGTAATGACTTACAACATTTTGTGTAAGCCTCAAAAATACGAGTATCGGAATGAAATTATGGTACTGCAATAGAATAATATCGCACGGAAAAATCGCGTTGTTGCCCGTTCAAGATCGTGACAATTACTGACTTGGTCTCCAGCCAAACCTTCGACGAATCCTTTCCTATTGACATGTTATCTCCTTACAAAATGAAAGCCAAAAACATACAACGTGGTATCGCAGCGAAAAAAGTCGCTCGCGTGCATCCAACCCTACTCTGCGACACCGCCGCGCAGCGGGTCACTCGAGAAGTCGCAAAAACTCGCACCTAATTTTGATTATAATTTCATTAGTAATGTCTAAGATTCATTTAACAAAAAAAATCAGTACTTCATCTCGCTTCATAACAAACTTTTTGCCTCAAGATGTACAAAAAATATGTATTTAAATTTTCTTTGCTAGTAAAAGCTATAAGAGTGTTCTAATTTTAAATAAATTATAGCTTATACGATACTTTATTATAATATGTGATACTTGCTTTGATAGACAAACATGGTAATTTGTACATCAGCTTCAAAATTACTTCCTAAATCATGATGACCCATTTTGAATTGGAATATCTTCAAAAGGGTTGCCAATAAAACATTAAAACTAATAGTAAAACATGTACGGATAACTCATTTGCTAATTACATTAATTTGATTTCATGAACTATAAACTTTCTTTTTTATTTTGTTCGCCTCTTCGGGAAAATGAACCACTGTGCATCGGCCGTTCGTTTGATATCCGCCGAGTGCCTACTTGGGTTTGTTCGACTGCGTAGGGTCGAACGGACGATGACTCGTCAATTTGTCACAAAACAAAATTGTTTATTTACCATCGTATCGATGTAATGAAAGCGGTACCAATGGATTCCTGGTGTTCTCCCGATTAAAATGATACCTTATATCACGTAAATCGGCCTATTTTTGACAAAGTTAGTTTTTAATTATGCATTTAGATTTTTCTTGTAACTTAGTTAATTATTGTCCAATTTATTCCGTGTTTGGTGTCATTTTCATCGGAAAAAACATAAGGAATCGATTGACGTCGCTTCCGTAAAGATCTGATCAAAAATGCGGAAGTTAGTATTTTCACTTCTTAATGGCAAAAACTGGTTTTGTTTTTTTTTGTAGCTTCACCGGGCTGGGGCATAAAGCCAGTGAGGCCTGAAATCAGAGGTGTGAGAATAGTTTCCATCCATCTCCAAATATCCACGACCGATCCCGAGTCGTTGACAAATAAAGAGGAATTACTGTAATTTGTATAACTCAGCTTTATGAATATCGCTATACGGTTTTATTATGCGTATTTATAAAGGTTTGTAGTATAATAATATCCGAAAAACTTAAAATTAATTTTTTTTAATTTTTTTACACGACAATACTGCCTTAGGTTTGATTTTAATGTACAAACCTTTTAGTTCCATAATATAGGATTACTAAGTACAAAATAAACGTAGTTGAAAATTTTATGTTTCTTTCTAATGTGTTTGTAACTTTATGGAGTAACATCATTAATTATAAATATAACCATCATTAAACATTTGGATTGAATGTTAAATGTTTAAAAACTTTTGTAAAATAGAAGCTTCATTTTAACTTGTAGGTGTAACAGTTTGAATGTTCCTATTCCGTTTTAAAAATGACTATGTATTTTACGACAAAGGAAATACATGAAAGCCGAGATTTTCCGTTGTTCATTATTTCATGGTTCGAACGTTACAGACAAACTGAAAGCTGAAATCGCGATAAATGTGCACCTGGACACGTTGAGAAGAGTGGAGATTTTTCAGAACACGGAAGCTGGTTTTTTATGCGAGCTAGTGTTAAGACTTCGACCCGTTCTTTTCTCACCTGGTGACTACATTTGTCGCAAAGGTAAGCATAAGATTTTGTTTCCATTTCTTTCTTCTGTATTACGACATCTCTCCTGGATATGAGGGTGCTTGTTTTTGGATGGGTACCTGGAATCGTGCCAAGCAAGGAATTAGCTAGATGTATGGTTGAAAAGTGATTGCTTACCGTTTCTACGTGACCTTATTACCAATAGCATATCTGGAACGTTAAATTATAATCGAAATATTAGACTTGGAAAGGTAACTGGCCACGATAATGTTGCGAAGATGGAAAATGGTTTCAATAAAATAACTAACTGTGGCGCCCGGCGCACCACATACGCCACTGTTTTTCTCAAAAGTTCTTTTTCTGGTTTCTATTTTCTGCATATTTTCTACATTCTCACGCTTTCTGCAGGGTCTCGCCGGGGCCTGGTTTCTGTCCGCTAGCAGGCCCTTGCGAACCGCTTCGCTTTCTTTTTTATGACTCTCTTCCGCTGTGTCTATCGCTATACGGATTTTTCAACGGTTTCTCAGTTTTCCTCTCTTTCTCGATTTTCTCTTTCTATCTGCTTTTCTTTTCGTTTCCTTAAGAGTTTTAGAGAGGAGGATTGACTGGCACAGTCAGTCGGTCACGATATTTGCCACAGTGAACTTCGCGCCTCGAACCGAATCACAAGTTAATAAATCGGTGTGGTGGAACGGAATCCACGGAGTCAAATTTATTTAACCTACCTTTCACCCACATAACAATCAGTACATACTGACCAATGGTGATGTATACAAGTTCTCTACATTCGAGTCTTTTTAATTAAACGAATAAAATGACGTTCAATTTTGGACTATTCTACAGTGCATTCTATTGTATAATAGTGTACTATTTTCAATAAATTTTGTTTATATTTTACGTATCTTTTTCCTTAATTTTACATATTTTAATCTATAAAATTTGCATGAACACCAGCCGTTTATTTATGACACATAAATGACATTGATTTTATAGTGCTGTTCTACTTTAACATTCATAATCATATCGTTTCACCGTACCGTTGCCGCTTGTTATCCAAAATGGATAGGCTTGTAAAGTGAAAACAAAACATTATTTTGTACCTTTTTTTATGCATTTATATTCTGTCAGTTATGGTGTGCCAATATTTTCGTTCCTATCTGTATGTAGGTCGGAATGAGACAAATTGAGAGTGAACAGGACACACGATGAGAGCAAAATAGATACACTGATGAGTTCCAAGAATTGATGAGGATAGCTCCGTGAATAATAATCGTGGTGAAAATCCAAAAATAAACAAGAAGTATTGTATTTCGTCACGTTAACAAAGCGACCCTACTTATGGGGTATGACGACATATAGGGATATAATCCAATTTTGGTGCCAGGATTGTCAAATACTGTGGTACAACTGACGAAGGATGTAGGTTAGCATGACTGAGTGTAGCATGATGGACGATTGAGTGAGGTTGGGATCGCTGCGAAAAAGAAGAACCTCGTGTGTGAGCGTAGAGAGCGCAAGACGAAAGATTTTGATAAAAAATAAAATAAGTTAAAAACGAGATTAAGAGGCTTACAGGTACAATAATTTAATTCCCTCGTACAAACGGTACAATACCATTATATATGCCACACTGTTTTAAAGTTTTTCATACTGAAGCAACATAACCTTATTTACGTAATCTTCTTCTACTTGTTCAATTAGCTTGTTTAACGTAGCATTTACTGCGAGGTCATTAACGACGATGCTGAGCTGAACTGTATTCTGTTGAACGTGTTGGTTTTTTTCAGGTAGACAATAATGTTTCGTATGCGGTCCTGGTCTGTTAGGGCTGTGCCCGATTTTATGTTGTATTTCTGTCTTTGAGGGTTAGTTGTTCTGCATTCATAGAGTATGTAGTCGATAGTTATTATTTGGTTTTGGCAAAGGTTGCAGTGGAGAGGTTCTGTTTTGTTTTATTAGATTCATGAGTTATTCATGATTTATTCTAGAGTGGCCAGTCCTCATTCTGGATAGCACCGCCTTTTCTTTTCTGCTCAATTGTTTGTATGGTATTTATAGGTAGAAGTGTTTGATTCCGCTATGGGTTCTTGTTTTCCTGGTTGTGGTCCATGTTGCGTTCCATTCATCTTTTTTTTCGTTGATTTTATATGAGCTGTAATGTTTTGGTAGGGAACTGGGGTAGTTGGTTCGGATAGTGGGAGAGTAGAGGTTTCTTTAACTGCAGTGTCAGCGAGTTCATTTGCCGAAATTCCTTGGTGTGAAGGGATCAAGATGTTGTTCAGGCATGGGCAGTAAGTAGTAAGCGGAACGGGAGCGCTCTCCGGAGCTTGGCGGTGAGCTCAAAGGCGAGTGCGAACCGAACCGAGCGGCGGAGAAACTATCCCCACTCTCCAGTCCCCGGTCTCCCGAGGTCACACAGTCTAAGTACTGTTCAGAGCTGGAAAGAATATTAGCGAAAAAAATGCGGGTACGATTGGTCGTGTGGATTAGTTACACCTCTACGCACACGTATTCTCGATCGTCGTATATTATTGGCCGAAGCGGTTACAACTACTAAGCGCATCGCATTGTTTTTAGTTACGGGAGCGTCAAAGGTGGGTATCGGGTGAAGCGTGCGGCGTGCTCCCCTTGCCCCTGTGCCGTCCCGCTAATATCCTTTCCAGCTCTTAGGTATACTGAGTAAGTACTGTGTAGAACTGAGGAGAATGTCCACGGGACGGCACAGGGGTGAGAGGAAGTTTTCGCTCGCTCCGCCTGTCCCCACCAGGGCCCCCAAGCTCTACTCTTGTGAACTTGAAGCCGATTTTAACTCGCGCCCGGCGCTACCGGCGGCGCCACTGTCACTCCTTTACGTGCCATTGAGCTCATATTCTGTGTAAGTTTATTCTATGATGTATGCGCCCGACATCTGAGTCCGGTACAATTTTCGTTGTGTATAGTGTATATAATTATCATTTCAGTAGTATATAATTTACCTATATTCATAAAATGTTTCTTTTTTTCATTTTTAGTAAAAGCTTGTATGAAAGTTTTAAATTACTTTATTTTCCCTCGTCATTTTTGCCAAAGTATGGCATCTAATTATTAAACTAGTTTTTCTAACTTTACGATAATGATTCTAACGGAATCAGTTTATTTTTTGTATATACATACATATGTGACGGAAATTGTTGCGGAAGATATAAAAAAAAGAAATTCTCTGGGAGTTTCCTCCCAGCCACGAACTTCTGAATGATTTTATGTATTAATTCACGCAACTTAGATTTAGTGGACAAGGTTAGAAACTTGTAACACCTTTAATTAATGGGCAGAGACTGACCTTTATTCAATATTAGCTTCTGACTTTCATAACGTATGCCCCACCTAGAGTGGAGCTCGAGTCTTTTATTCTATGGGTGCAGCGTAAGGGTTTTTGGAAGTCGGTGTTGGCCGTCCGTCGCGAGAATCTAGGCGTTGAGCATCGTTACACATATATAAATGAATAATAAACTACATAATGTACATATGATATATTTTTTATATATAAATATGTTTTTCGTATTTTTATGTAATTGTATTTTAGATATTGCTTTCTTTTTTCAATTTATATCAATGTAATAAATTTCATTTTATATAAGTAGAGCCTTTTGTTTTTCTTCCACTATTTTTTTATTCAGATTAATTTTAAAGCAGATATAAATCAGTATAAATACACATACATATATAGGACCATGCTGTTGTGTGTGTGCCTCATTGATTATGTGGTATGTGGTAGTAACGACACTAGCGCTGCGATAGAGGCGGGTGCGAATTAAAATCGGCTTCAACGCGAAATACGGTAGCTTTGCGGCCCTGTTCCCTTCCTTTGATGCTTGCTAATGTTTCGGCATGTTCCGTTATCTCTTCTTTGTTACGCATCAAACGAATACATGTGATCCCTTCCTCCAATAGGGAAAATACGTGTGACACGAAATCACTTCAAAGTGACAGCGGGGAAGCGGTTATCCATTCTCACCAATCAGACCCGCATTCCTTCCAGGGGCATTCTCCTCAGCTCTACACAATACGTACGTACCCTACTCCGCCGCTCGAGCATATACATACATACGGTTTTGTGGTTGGTCCGCATATCAAGCGAGTGGCCGCCTGGGAAGGGAGCGCTTATGCCATTGGTTGTCCCGTAAACGAGCTCAAACCGGTTTGGGCCCCCGAGCGAGCCCATTTAACGAACGGTTGCTGTACTTATGATCTATGTATCAATTGACCTCATTATCATCGAGTTATATTCTTTAAGGGTGTGCAGGAGCTGCTAGTGAATTTTTCGTTGACTTCAGCGACAGTTGCGGAAAAAGTCGGAAGCTCTTGAACAAGGATAGAGAGATCCTTGTCTCTCCAACGGTGCTGCGACAGAGAGGGGGATACAACACTCGTAAGAGAGACAAAGACAGAGCGAACTCAAGCTGTATGATTTCTTAATGCAGCTTATCAAGTTTTTTGAAGCGAAGAAGCAATATTTTCTTATAATTCTTTTTTTTTAATGTTCCTTATACCTTGGCGCATACCACTATAGAGCGCTTTTTTGGAAAAAGTGTATGTAAAAAAATTTATTCCATAAAAACGCACACTTTTAATTTTTTATAAGGTTTTGAAGGCGAAATTGCAAAAAAGGGCTCTATAGTGGCATGCGCCAAGGTATAGGGAAAATAAAAAAAAAAGAATTATAAGAAAATATTGCTTCTTCGCTTAAAAAAACTTGATCAGCTGTATTAAGAAATCATGCAGCTTAAGTTCACTCTGTCTTTGTCTCTCTTACGAGTGTTGTATCCCCCTCTCTGTCACAGCACCGTTGGAGAGACAAGGATCTATCTATCCTTGTTCGGGAGCTTCCTAATTTCTCTGCAACGGTCGAAATTGACGCCACTTTACCTCCTGCGCACTCTTAAGGTTAATTTCACAGATTCTGTTACGAAAATTTTAATCTTTTTGGATTTCTACATTTGTCTGATCACCCTAAAAGTTAAGATAAAGAAGATATTTGTCACTTTCTGGTTATTTATTTTCAAACGAAAGATTTTTAAATTTATTTTTATTTTGTATCAGTAATGTTAAGAATAAATGGATATAACTGCAAGTTTGAAATAAAAGATTAGATTTGTAATGTTTAACCACTCTTTTATTATCATTAAATAGAAAGTGATCGAATTCACCTCGGTTTACACTAATGTATTCGACATATAAGGTTGGGTATCATCCTTCATTAGTTAAATTCTATAGAATCTTTAATAATATTTGGAACTATTTACCTGTTATAAATAGGATTAATTGAAGTGGCTAGAAAATCAACATATTTGTAATTAGTAAAATTACATGATCATCTGTGTACCTAGCAATAATTTGCTATTTATAACATACTGTTGTTCTTACAAGTGCTGTTAGAGGAATAATGTCTGTATTAAAAGATATTATGCCTTGTGTGAATATTTATGAAGTTGATTCCTAAAAGTACAAAAGTTTAACTATAGTTTGGTACATTTTGAGAGAAGTCACATTAAAAACGTAGGAATTTATAATTTAACAAAATGGCAATATTGTATAGTTCACAATATTAGGCTAACCAAAAATGAAAAAAGAAACTGTTAATATAAGCTAAGAGCATTTTTTAGAGCACTATTTTATTAGGCAAAGTAAAGAATTTGCAGGTGAGTAGTAGTTACAAAATCAGACCAATTGTTTAGAAATGATGCAAAATTTTATTGACATGATATGAATATGTTAAGAGAAGAGAAATAATAATTATATGTGCATCATTATTGAAGAAATAAAATAATCATTGATAGCGTCTAATAGAAGATGCAATAGAGGCTGGATTATCTGAATACTTATCAAGTGGTATGAAGCATAACAAGCAAATACTCCCATAGAATTACTAACTTTGAAAAGATCTACAATTTAACAGCTCAGAAGAATCGAGCAAATAAACACGATTACAACATGTACATATACGTAATATGTAAAGAATTATAATTTTTCATGTAAAACGCAGTTGTAGTGTGAGTCGTTTGATTATCCCATTATTCTGAACATAATTAGTTTGCATAATCAAGATTCTACCATACTAACTATAATAACAATCGGTATGCAATTGATATTTCAGCAACCCCATCATACATCACATTTGATGTTTTTCCAAGCGGCTCACATCATAAGTATTCTTTTATAGGTTCATATAGTTCAGTACCTTCATCCGTCAGCTTCAGGTTTTTTTTAATCGTTTTTGGCTATTTTAATTTAAGAACAGTCGTTCGGGGACACGTCTACTACTAACAGATTCGTGTAAAATAAGAGTTGGGCGCAGCAAACGAGGTATGCCTCGTGTCCCTTTCTTTCCATCTTCGCAGAACACATTTCCCGGTTTACCTTTTATAATCGTGCCCTAGGACATGTGCATATGATCTTCTGTTTATAACTAAATATAAACAAGAAAATGAACGGTAACAATAATTTTCGGAGTATAATCTAATACAGATATTAATAATATTAATATATTTTGTAATGTATCTTACCTACTGATACCGGCTGATTCAATACAAAAATAAATTATATAACTAATTAGAGAATATTGCGACAAATCCCTACTATAGAATTTTTTAAATTAGAGAAATAAATAACGTACACGATGTTGTACAGATTTCTTCTGCGCAAACAGTAAACTTTTACCAAAAAAAAATGAAGCTCGTCGATTTTTGTATCAAATCTTGCAACAGTTCTTTCCTTTTAATATTATTATAAAATTTTTCACAGGTGAGGTAGGCAAGGAGATGTATATAGTCAACAGAGGACGACTGCAAGTAGTGGCTGACAACGGAAAAACAGTCCTTGCTACACTTAAGGCCGGTTCCTACTTCGGAGAGATCAGCATTCTCAATATGGGGACTGCAGGTAAAGAGTGCGGTAAATATTCCAAGCGGACCAGGGGCCCGTGAGCTGTCCCCCTCGCATTTCACAATTCGCATTTTCACGTTTCACATTCTTACTACTCTGTGAGAGGGCAAGCCGTTGAGCTGGTATGAGCCGATATAAAACCGATCTTTATAATAATTTTCTTTTTGTACTTGTATTCGTCCTGTCACTGACATCCCTACTGTCAATTTCCACTTGCCACAAGTAATCGACGTTCACGCAACGAAATAAATTGATTCTTTTAAAATATTGTAGCACAAAAGACATAATGAAAGCTACAATGTTTTATAGTATTTATACAAAACATAATATTTTGTTTCATACTTTCAAAACTTGAAAAAATAGTTAATTACACTTACAATCAGTTTAAGTTTATTTCTATGTTTACGTTTTTTTAATAAATTCGTTTTTCTGAACGTGTCTAATAAGATTTTTCGATTTTTGTGCATAAAAATTGATTATGTTGCTCCTAGATTCACTCATAACTAATTAAAATGCTGTTAATAGATTGACTATATACACTAAGGTGGGGCACTTACTATTGCCACCTAGAATAACTACAAAGATACCATAGTAGTAGAAAAGTTTTCCAAACAAAAGTTGCATAGGACAACAGGGGCTGTAGTATGGCGTTAATCTTTTGTTGCCAGGTGGAGTCGCTTCAGAAATATGAAGGTCACCTTTGTTTTTTTTAGATGGAAAGTTATGTTTTGGTACTTGTTTTCTGATTGCGCCTGTTAAGACGAATCCAATGAGGTGCAATAACAAGTGCAATATACAAGTCCCAACTACAACTGAAAATATGCGGGAGAGAACTCTTACAACATGTGATTCGACAAGTGCCGAGGTGATAAGAAATACTACTCAATCCGTGATAAGAAGATTACAGCATTGCACTGATATCAATGGCAATCACTTTGAACCTTTTCTGTAAATGTAAGTTTATTTCGCCTCTTTTGTCATGAATGACCTTTGTTGACCTTTAAAGACCTTAATGTTGCACCTTATTGGATTCATCTTAACAGGCGCAATCAGAAAACAAGTACCAAAACATAACTTTCCATCTAAAAAAAACAAAGGTGACCTTCATATCTCTGCAGCGACTCCACCTAGCAACAAAAGATTAGCGCCATACTACAGCCCCTGTTGTCCGATGCAACTTTTGTTTCGAAAACTTTTCTACTACTATCGTACCTTCGTAGTTATTCTAGGTGGCAATAGTTAGTGCCCCACCCTGTATAATAGCTTAAATAAGGTATAAACTTGTTTATTAGTTCTTTGATTTCAAAAGGCGCATATACAGGATGTCCCGTAACTAGTGTAAGAGCCGGAAATGGAGGGTAGCTGAGATGATTCCAAACAACAATTTCCTTTGCAAAAATGTCGTGTGAGACTTCGTTTTTGAATTATTAAGGAAAAACACTGACCAATCACAGCGCGAAGAGCGCGCGCTCAGCCATCAATGGGTAAGTTCGAGCCGGGATGTTGCGTCGGACTAGAACTTTTCACGGCTGAGTGCGCGCTCTGATTGGCCAGTGTTTTTCGTTAATAATTCAAAGATGAAGCCCCATCCGATATTTTTGCAAAGGAAATTGTTGTTTGGAATCATTTCAGCTACCCTCCATTACTGGCTCTTACACTAGTTACGGGACATCCTGTATACGCCCGGCAAATTTTAAGATTTCAAGTAAAAATTAACTTAACTATGAATGTAATTTTTGTTTCTTGAATTAAAAATAAAAGTATTATTGACTTTTTGTCAAAGCATGCCGTAGTTAAAGGGTTATGAATTTCTGTCCATCTACGAAGTCAGAAAAAATATGTACTTTCAGAAACTGTTTATAACTGGTGTTACTGTATTCAGCGGTATAAGTTATAAAATTCTTATACTAATCTTCTCCATTGAAAAATATAAATAAACAAATAAAATATTATCGGTTTCCCGATAGCGGATTATTTTAGGTGTTTTATGGTGACTACACTAGGTTGACCTGATTCGTCTACAATAAAAAATCTCTGCATACTGTTGTGCCCGTGAGTGTTCGGTAATGTTTGTGGGATAGGCTGGGAGCTGGAGCGGTTATAGTTAAAGGATTGGAATTCACCGGATCTCCAGCGTAGAGAGAGATATCTTGGTTTATTTAAGGTGTTATGGTTACAAGTTAAATGTTTATAATTTTTCTTCTGCCCCCGTGAGTTGGAATCACAGGGTTTTTATAACTTAAGCTTTTCTTACTTCTACAGTAGGGATGACCATATATGGTCATGTCGTGCTGCAGAAATTTTCCGGACCGTGTTAGCCTTGGTTATCACGTTTTGCTGATTTGGTATAGTGAACTGTTATGCTCGGACGATTTTGTAGTATGACACTAAGCGCATTCCTAGGCACGACGATATTGAGAATCTCGATACTTCAAGCATAAACACTTACCATGATATGTGAATTCAACTTTCTAAGATAATAAAAGAGTAAGTCTACTACGAGGTATTAACAAATTGCTTTATAGTCCTTGAAGTTTTATCTACAAAATGAACCTTTCTACCGGATGGAATAGTAACACCATAAGGAGCTGTAAAAGCACGGATGTACACCCGTTTTAGGCAAGCAAATCGCGCGCTATGCTATTATGGTCGGTTCTCTCTATTACTGGTACGCTGTAATGCCTTTAATATGGTTACAAAACAGTATCGAACGATTTTTTATATAACTAAATGACCTGATTCATACCTGTGAAAATATTTAAATAACCACTCTTGGCCGTAGGAGGTAATGACCTTATGAAGGGCTGTGACCTTAGTAAAACATTAAAAATGTGAAAGAGAAAAACTGGTAATCCGAAAGAAGGATCAGGGTACTCACACGAGAATATTTGTAAAGGACAGTAAACTCATTATTGCTACAAACAAGTTCAGAGTTTCATTTACATACTGAGAACTTCTATACACCAATAGAAACTCTGAACTTATTTATGATGTGCTACTTAGTACAAAGAGGTTTTGCACTATTATTATTGAATTTAGAAATTATTTTTGAAGTTAAATTAGCATGGCTTAAAAGGATCGGCCAGGAGCGGTTCCTCCTTTTGTTCGATCGTTTTTCTTGGTTACACCCAGAAACGCGCCTCAACATTATGGATTTACACCAAGTAGGAAATTTAACTGGAGCGTTATCAAGTGCGGCGAGGAGTAGGTTGGAATCTCGAAAACATGGCATTAATTAACCAGTGATATATTTTCAGTGAATTGTTACATGATGAGTTAAAAAAAAAATAACAATAAAAGTAATGTGTAATGAACAAGAAATATTTATTAATTTCAATTGCAATGTAATCTTCTTAAGGGTGCGTAGGAGCCACGGCCGAACTCCGAGCTGACTTCAGCGACAGTTACGGAGAAATTAGGAAGCTCTAGAACAAGGATAGATACATAGATCCTTGTCTCTCCAACGGCGGTGCGACAGAGAGGATGATACATCAATAGCAGGAAAGACGAAGATTGAGCGATAGGAAGCGGCTTGATTTTCCAACGAGTTTGGTGCAGTTTTTTGAGCTTAAAAAGCAATATTTTCTTACACTTTTTTTTTTAATTCTTTGTGCCATTACGCAGGGGGGTACAGAGCCGTTTTTTAGAAAAAGTGTCCAGAAAAAAAGTTCTTCTATAAAAACGTACACTTTTATTTTTTATTAAATCTTCCGAGAGAAATTGCAAATTCGAGTTCTGCACCCCGTGCGGAGCGACACAAGGAATGTTTAAAAAACTGTGTAAGAAAATATTGCTTCTATCTATCCTTGTTTGAGAGCTTCCTAATTTTTCTGCAACTGACGCCGAAGTTAGTTCGGACTTCGGCCGTGGCTCTTGCGCACCCTTAAGACCCCTTTTGAAGAGCCTTCTTAAAATAACTTCAGAGAAACCGTTCCTTCCCGAATATGATGCTCTGCGAAAGCCAAGGTCGCCTGCGAACTACGCTTCACTCTTTCCATTTTGCCTATCCTTCAGGTGTCTATAGCAATAAATACTACGCTACTTTACCAACGTACCAGAAGGAAGTGTTCAAAGGTTTATAAATTATTAAATATCTTTATTTATTTACACGAAATATTAAAAGTTTCTATTTATTTATACTATAGATAAGATAGTGAGTGCATTATACTTTGAAATATGAGCAGCAACAAACTTTATTGCTGATATCCCCCAAATTCTGTGGCCCATATATGTTTTTGTATCGTTGGTGACCCAAAGTACAGTTTATTTTTTATAGTTTCTTACAAAAGAAATTCCAATGGCGAAAAATCTAGTAAACACACTTTTACATAACGTGCAGGTGAATCATCATGGTGAGACCACACTGATAGGCAGACATGGTGTAACAGATCTGGTCATATCTTCGTAAGAAAATGTGTGTATTTTCATCTTGTTAAATGACCATGAATGGCGAATTGAATAGACCAAACATGGTCTAAGTACCTTATGATTAGACGTATAAACCCATATGTAAATTGATATTTCATTGTCATTATAAAGGGTGTTAGAAAAAAGCCATTCAATCTTTATACGGTATATAGAACACACTGTACTGACAATGAGTAAAACAACCTTAGTAAACGTAGGTTGGAAGGTCAACCGTTCATGAAATATAAACATTTTTGTTTACTAACATCATGATTGACTTACTTGCGCCCATCGCATGTGACGTTTACCTCAGTGTTTATAAACTACTTTCTAAATATCCTGATTGAAGTGCCGACAGTAGATTTAATCGGGAATCAGTCAGCTGTGGATCGACGATTGTGGATTTCATTAGTATTACACAGCTACTAAGTATCGTGCTGTGGAATCGGTACTATTCTTGTCTGGAGAAAGCTTCATGATCGGTTACTCTATCCATACCATATCCAACGAGTTCAAGCCCTTACTCCACCGTACTATCAGGCAAGAATGGAATTTTCACAGTAACTACTAACAAAATGTATCGTGAATCCAAATTTCGTATCTTGCATTTTATTTACTGTAGTTATTTCAGAGGTGGATTGTTCAAAACAAATGATTATAAGGAAATTATAATATGTTTATTTAATACAGGTACTCCTCACTTTACAACCGAGTTCCGTTCCGACGTCTACGTCGTTAAACGAATTGTTCGATAAGCGAGGAGCTTACGCCGGGAATATAGGATCGTTGTAAAACTATAGAATTATAAAAATTATATAATAAACTTCAAATTTATTCATAAAAAGTTGATAAGCCAAAAGTGTGGTGGCCTTGGTACTGGATGGGCGGAAAGACAAAATACATTTACATGTGAAAATATGTAAAAGGATTAAAGAATTTTGGCAATTTCCAATGTAGAAAATTTTTAATTTTGCGCCGTCTCCGATATATGAATTAAAATTATTTCATTCTTTTTAGTGCATTCCGAAGTCGGTTGTATTTTTTTTTCCAAAAATTTTTTTATTTCACATTTTTTAGTGGCGGTCGGAGCATTTCTTGCAGAGTAGCATCAAAGAATAGGAATTTTGCAATGAGAATAGTAGTTAACAACAAAGGGAAGGGAAGGGGGGGTTAGGGATCGGATGGGAAGCGAAGGGAAGGGATGGAAAGGGCAGAGGGAGGAAGGGAAGAGGTTGGGACGGAAGAGGAATGGGAGTGAAGAGAAGGGATGGACAGGGAAGGGAAGTGTAGGGAAGCGAAGGAAGGTGAAGGGAATGTTGCAAATGGGATCATCGTGGAAACATCTCCGGCTGCAAAATGTAATACTAGGCTTCATCGATATCAGCCCGAGTAAACGTGAAATACCAAGTTTTTTGCAATAAAAGCGGAAAAAATGAAAAAATCCGAAATGGTTTTTTTACGGGACCAACTGTTGGTCATACTCTACAAGATGCAAAGGTTTCGTTCCGATTGGTCCATCCATCTTGGAGTAATCGATGACCATACACAACGCCGACGAAATCGTACGCATTTTTTTGCAATAAAAAAGGGGCAAGCGGTGATGAAATGCAAAATTTTTTTTACGGGACCAACTGGGAGCCATACCCTACAAGATGCAAAAGGTTTGGTTCCGATTGGTCCATCCATCTCGGCGTAATCGGCGAACATACATTAAAAAAAAAAAATTAACCTTCTTTTCGAAGTCGGTTAAAAATGTTTATATCTCAGAAACGGTCGACCTTTCGACCTAAAACAGACCTGTGTAACTTCTTGCTCGCGGGTAAATTTCCCCTCCCGAGGTACCCCCACTCCGACCGAAACAAAAGCGCGCGAGATCTCCCCTGTCCTCTCGCCGCACCTCGCGCGTCTTGATTTCGGTCAGAGTGGGGGTACCTCGGGAGGGGAAATTTACTCGTGAGCAAGAAGTTACACAGGTCTGACCTAAAATATGTTCACTAAGGCTTTATTGTCAGTACATTGTGTTCTATTATACATGGTGTCTCGTAACTAGTGTAACATCAGGAAATGGGGGCAGCTGAGACGATTCTGAACAACAATTTTATTTGCAAAAATGACGGACGGGGCTTCGTATTTTAATTATTAACGAAAAACGCTGACCAATCAGAGCGCGCGCTAAGCCGTTAGACGTTCTAGTCCGACGAGACGCGACGCGACGCGACGTCCTGACTCGAAGTTACCCATTTGCTCTACGCACGCTCTGATTGGTCTGTTTTTTTCGTTAATAATTATAAAACGAAGCCTTATCTGACATTTTTGCAAAGGAAATTGTTGTTCAGAATCGTCTCAGCTACGCCCCATTTTCCGATATTACACTAGTTACGGGACACTCTGTATATGCCGTATAAATATTGAATGGCATTTTTCTAACACTCTGTAGGTAGCAAATACGTATTAAGTCTTAATTATTACAGTCATGTATCAGCACAACTATACGAAGCATTAACTTCTTTTTTTTTTATAATCTCTATGTAGAAATTATCATCATCATATATATGTAATTGGCAAATTATAAAGTTAAATTGTCCTAATATTTTAAATTAGAAGGTGAGATATCTCATACGAAAATTTGAAATGTCTCACGAATTATTTTTTAACATTGTGTTTTGATACTTTTTCTTATATAAAATAAAAAAATATACAGTTTCATTAAAAGAAGTACATTTCCATTCCTTTAAAATATCTCATTTTTAAATTTCAAATATGTCACTCACTATTTTTTTTTTTTTTTTTTTTTTTTTTTTTTTTTTTTTTTTTTTAGTTGTAGATATATACTTTTTTATTTAAAATGTTTGAAGAAGTCAACCTATGCAAGAAATGATATGTGGTTCCGTTAAAAAATAATGATGTAATTTTTAGGTATGCGCGCATCCGTTGCATTTGATAAAATATATGGCCCTACAAATATTGTATACTTCATATTTTAAATCATTCATTTTTTGTTCCACTAAACAAAAGATCTGTTACTCTGTTGCGTTGTTTTAAACGATTAAAATAAACTATTGTACAGAAATGAAATGAGTTTTATAGATACATTTAAGGAAATGATCGTAATATTAACAAAATGAAACAGATATTAAAATCAAAATGACACTATACGTTTAAATTGATAATACATATTTGTATTGTTTTCTATGTTTCTTTTGCGTCACAAATATGAAACTTTTACTATTCTTATTTATCGGACAGAAAATAACAGTAGTTAAGTTAAAGATAAGCTACTAACAATAAGATAAAATCGTTGCGAAATTGTCGACACGTTGTGGACAAGGCCCGTGACACGTATTGCCCTTTAGCCTATGCCATTGATTATTATCTTTCAGCCGATAGACCAACATCATCTATTACAATAAAATGTAATAAATATCATGCAAATTTTTCTTAGCTAAACACGGCTTAATTATAGATTGTGTTGGTCGATCGATTCATAAAATAAAAACATACTTTTATTCATCTTTATACCACCTCGCTTGCGTAGTAACATTAGAACATTTAGCTTAGAACTGAATACCTAAATGCTCTCCCAGCATTTGTTAATCATCCTTCCAATTCCCGTTATATTCAGTTTGGCTTTTATGAAATGCTGTAACATAGATTCTTTCTTTCTCTTTATGTTTTCGTTAAATCGAAGAAAATATTTGTCAATATTTCCTTCTTAAGTGAAGCATAATTAAACTGTAAATATACATGTACTGCATGTTTCAAAAAGAATGTATATACATTCTGAGATTGATTTTTGCATATCCAATGGTAGATTTCGAAACATAATAAGCCTGTATAGTAAAAGTGCCACGAAATATTGATATTATACTAACTTGAAACCTAATGTTTAATGAAAATGGCTAAACAGATGTTTCGTTAATACATTGATACAAAATAATTGGTTCTTGGATATAATAAATAACGAATCGATTAACTTGCATCTCAGTACATATTAAAATATTTCATATTACATATTAGTACATAGTTAGTTAGTACATATTAAATAATTCTATTAAAATAAGAATTAATCAATTAATCGAGGGCAAACAGTAACAACAACAAAGTCATTAAACATTATCTTGTATTTATTCATAATTTAGACCAGAGCTGCAGAACTTGCTCACGAGTAAAAGGCCAAGCCGGATAGGCAGGGGCAAACGGCCCCCACCACTAATATCGGTATTTATGTATTCTAAATATTGCTTTCTATCCAGAAAGCAATTATGAAAAGTTTCAAGCTCCTACCTCCTCTTATAAGGGAGATGTAGGGGTAATAACCCTCAGAATTAACACTTTTTTTCTCGGAAACGGGTTGTGATATTTGTACACATCCAAAAGAAAATAACAGATATTTATCAGTTCTAGTACATATATTTTTTTAGAATTTTAATTTAATTACAAAGGTTGGAAAAAAATTAATTTAATTTTTGAGGGTGGTTTTTGCGAGCAACCCCTTGAGTGACGATCGCCAAAAAAATTAAGAATGATGCTCTGTTATCGAATTACTTTATATAAAGTCATCAAGATTGTCGGATGGGTGGAACATGGTTAAATAAATTAAAGAATGTAATGTTAGCGCGATCGTTCCGCTAATCGGTAACACACAGGTCTGCGCATCCTTTGCCGAGGGTTGCGCCGAGGGTAGGGAATTCCGTACCTACGTTGTGCGTGTTAATGTAATTACCCGCGGTGTGTAAAAGACATGCCGTTGCTTGAAAAAAATGTTTATTTCTAAATTGGTAGGTTTTAGTACGGTTTGCATTTATCACCATCTCTAACGTATTCTGATTTCGTAACGGCAAGACTACGTATGTACTTGGAAACCTTTTTTTATGACCGCAGCTCGCTTTTGGACCAGAACAACCGTCGCGAACCTTCTTAAAACCTCATTTATCCTTATTTAATTCCAAATATCCTTTTCCAGCCAAAGGTTTTATTACTTATCATCGGGTTTGTACCAGAGATCATCGTAATTTGTTTTTCGTTCGGTTTCTGCAAAATCGAGGTATTCCTTGGGTGTATTACTCATTATGGTCATTTGTAGGGACACGCGACTTTCTCGCGTAGGTCATTCGGGGGTGCAAGCAATGCCTCCGATGACCTGTTAGCAAGCAACGGAATTCCCCACTTTTAAGAATATATAAAGTGTGCAACAATATTGAGAGACATTTATGTTGGTACTGCAAAAGCTCTATGATCATTTGATTTTACGTGTCCTAGTTTTATGCGAGCGTATTAGTTTATTTTCCTTAGATTTATTATTACTTAGAATTGTTAAATATTAGGAGCACTGGGCGAATAGGGTGACAATTGGAGCTGTATTTTGCGGTAAATCCAGATTAGTTGTTTATAGAAATCAACAACCGAGTGAAACTGGCAATACTGATGCTGATGACAATAAAACGGACCCGGATTTTCATGCTGGAAGAAACAGCTCTCCGTAAACTTTCGTGGAATTACCCTTTAAAAGACCCGTGCATACACACAAATATTGCATTTCGTGTCAGGCACGAAATCAACTTGTGATACCATTAGATGCACGCCTCCAAGCATTCGTGCAAAGAAGAATTTACCATATATATACCGAAAAGTAGTCGGTGTTGCCCCACTCATATAATTAAAAAGCAATTTTACATCAATGATGTGCGGTTACTATGTAGTGCAATAGAAGTATCAGACATTTCCTTATTTCTGGAGTAGCTATCGATAAATGTTGACTCATCGCTATGTAGTAGGCGTTTAGGGTAAACGTGCGTTCGTCTCCCCGGATGCCCTTGGTTCGGGTCGGCGCCCGCTAGGTGGCGAGGTTTCTTGCTACCGGTCGTCCGGCATATTCTTCGAATATATACAGGGTGTCCCAGAACTAGTGTAACTCCCGGAAATGGGGGGTAGCTGGGGTGCATCCGAACAACTTTTTCCTTTACCAAAATGTTGTTTGAAGCTTCGTTATCGAGTTATTAACGAAAAACACCGGCCAATGAGAGCGCGCGTAGAGCGCGGGCTCAGCCACGAGAACGTTAGTGGCTCTCAATCGCGCGCGGACGTGGCCGTGAACGAATGCCTCTTTGCATCGGAGATATCGAGAGAATCACACGGCAAATGTTACATTGTATTAAATTAAAAATAATGTAGAATTATTTATGAGTAACAAATTAATGAATATGTCGTTTAATAACTATTTTTGACACTTTTTAACGTTATCCGAAGGGAACAAAGTGTTATAGAAGTTATGTAAATAAATTTCTTTTTAATACCACATCAACAGTTGGATAATTTATGTTTAAAGAAAAATGATTTTGAAAGCTAATGTTTGAAAAAGCTGGACTAACTTACCCATTCGTGCCCGAATGAACCTGTCACGGTTGAAGTGGGTCGTTGAAACTGGGTCACTGTGCCGATCCTGGCCCTTTTTCGAAACCTTCAACAGCTGATGTCATGGTCGGGTCAGCGAACTCACTGCACTGCACGGTCACTTGTATTGTACGGTCACTTTTATTGCGCGGTCACTGTCACTTGTCACTGGGAAATGTGGGAATATTTAAACACGATTTATTCTTCCTACGTGTAACCAAATCGGTCACTCAGTGGCGAATGAATGCAGTACTGCGTAAGGAAAATTTGATCTCACGTCGAAATCAGTGAATTGAATTTTCATTCTGTAGTCCAGGGTGCCATAAAGTAGTACCGTAAGCAAGGGAAGGTTCGGCTATTTTACGACGAATTTAGTGACGACAGCAGCACGTGTGCACGAGACACACGGACTGAGGATTTTACACGCAGAGATGTCCGAATGGCACTGCAGTTCACCCTCCCCCACCAGCACAAGCAGGCCCACGGTTCGTGGATTGTTAGAAATGAATGGAGGACGAACGAAATTTCTCCGGAAAAAGACTAGCCTTGTTTAGCTACGGTGTAGCCTTTTTCCGGAGAAATTTCGTTCGTCCTCCATTCATTTCTAACAACCCTTGAACCGTGGGCCTGCTTGTGCTGGTGGGGGAGGGTGAACTGCAGTGCCATTCGGACATCTCTGCCTGTAAAGTCCTCAGTCCGTTTGTCTCGTGCACACGTGCTGCTGTCGTCACTAAATTCGTCGTAAAATAGCCGAACTTTCCCTTGCTTACAGTACTACTTTGTGGTACCCTGCACCACAGTATAAAAATTCAATTCATTGATTCGGGCGTGAGATCAAATTTTCCTTACGCAGTACTGTATTCATTCGTCACTGAGTGACCGACTTGGTTTCACGAAGGAATAATAAATTGTGTTTAAATATCCCCACATTTCTCAGTGACCGCGCAATAAAAGTAACCGCACAATAAATGTGACCGTGCAGTGCAGTGAGTTCGCCGACCCGGCCGTAACATCAGCTATTGAGGGTTTCGAAAAAGGATCAGGATCGGCACAGTGACCCAGTTTCAACGACCCACTTCAGCCGTGACAGGTTCATTCGAGGACAAATGGGTAAGTTAGTCCAGCTTTTTCAAACATTAGCTTTCAAAATCATTTTTCTTTAAACATAAATTATCCAACTGTTGATGTGGTATTAAAAAGAAATTTATTTACATAACTTCTACAACACTTTGTTCACTTCGGATAACGTTAAAAAGTGTCAAAAATAGTTATTAAACGACATATTCATTAATTTGTTACTCATAAATAATTCTACATTATTTTTAATTTAATACAATGTAACATTTGCCGTGTGATTCTCTCGATATCTTCGATGCAAAGAGGCATTCGTTCACGGCCACGTCCGCGCACGATTGAGAGCCACTAACGTTCTCGTGGCTGAGCCCGCGCTCTATGCGCGCTCTCATTGGCCGGTGTTTTCCGTTAATAACTCGATAACGAAGCTTCAAACAACATTTTGGTAAAGGAAAAAGTTGTTCAGATGCACCCCAGCTACCCCCCATTTCCGGGAGTTACACTAGTTCTGGGACACCCTGTATAATCGTCCGAAGAATGGTATCAAGGCGTCTGGGGCAGGGATCGGCTGTCGTCAGCCCCACTGACGAGTCTCTAACGGTCGATCCCGAGACGAAACGCCGTTCTACTATAGTTATTTGATAAAATAGCAGTCTTCTCCTTGAACAAAGAGCAACTGTTAACATTCACTAGTGTTAACTGGAAAAGCATTAAGAAACTAGGAGAGATATGTGTTGTTAGTTTAGTATACGTACTAGTGAATCGCGAACTGTGCTGTAGGCCCTAATTGTGTTTTTATTCGAATTAAAAAGCGGTGTCTCTAATGCTATAATCCAAAGTACGTTTGGTTTAGAACGTGAACAGCGAGTATCGGAATACTTTCACCAAATAGTTGCTGCATTTGAGAAAAATATTTTACCCAGCCGTTTTGGTATTTATGCAAAATCGAGGGATCATCTAAGGAATGAAACCGCCTACACTACGAGGAAACTGTTTGATATGGAACAATCAGCACTAGCTATAATATTTGATGGAACGTATGTCCGGTATGAAAAAAGTGGAAATAATGAATAGCGAAGAAAATCATACTCCGGAAAAAAAAGACATCTTTGTGCAAACCGTTTACTATTTGCACTACAAACGGTTATATTATCGATACAGTAGGTCCGTTTAACGGAAATATGAACGGCGCTACAATACTGACGATACTATTAGAAGATCCAATAGGAATAAATACAATTTTGCGACCTGTTGACTATTGCATTGTCGATCGTGACTGTCGAGATGTGGCAATGCACTTGCAAGAACAAGGATATAATGTCTTAATCCTAGCGTGTAAAGGCAATCGATTACAGTTAACGGCGGAAAAAGCCAATGAGTCACGATTCGTTACAAAAATAAGGTGGGTGGTCGAAGCACTACATGGTGCCATTGCCTAAAAGTACCGTTTATTACAACACAAAATGGACAACAAACTCCTGCCCAGTTTAAAATCAATATACCTTGCAACAATTGATAGAAACTGAAAAATTAAGTCGGCGCAAAAAACCTTTCGCAGCAATGACTGCCACCTCCATTATGGATTTCCCAGAATTAAGTGAAAAAGACCTACAGATATTATTTAAAGGTACAAGCAGTATGCAATCTTGTGGAATTAATGAATAGCAAATACTAAAATGTTGAATATTATTTACAGGCACGTACCAGTTATTGCAGCCAGTGTGTTATCTTGCAGAACTGCTAAACAATGAAAATTCTTTAAACGTGGAGTATTTGATAGAAAATAAAAACATTATTAGAATGAAGGTGCCCTTCACGGCATATTAATCTAAAAACGTATCAATGTCACATAGAATATGTGCCAAATTATATTAGTTACACAGCAATAATAATAAGATAATACATACGATTGTGCGAATGGCAACAGGACAGTAGGTTGCTATTCCCACGTAGCTACAGTTATTTATTACTTGTCGCACGGGCGGTTTAAGTCAAAAATTAACAAATATATTCGATTCAACAGAAACAATACCAATTATTGAGGAAAATAGCGATGAAGATTAAATAAAGACTTCTGCTTGATAACATTAAAATGTTTTTTAAATTATTTAACCATGTTCCACCCATCCGACAATCTTGATGACTTTATATAAAATAATTCGATAACAGAGCATTATTCTTAATTTTTTTGGTGATTGTCACTCAAGAGGTTATTCACAAAAATCACCCCCAAAAGTTGAATTAATTTTGTCCACCCCTTGTAATTAAATTAAAATTCTGAAAAAATATATGTAGTAGGACTAATAAATATCTATCACTTCCTTTTGGATGTGTTCAAATATCACAACCCGTTTCCGAGAAAAAAGGTGTTAACGTTGAGCGTTGTTACTCCTATATCTCCCTTATAAGTGGGGGTAGGCGCTTGAAACTTTTTATAATTGTTTTCTGGGTAGAAGCCAATGTTTAGAATGCATAAATACCGATATTAGCGGTGAGGGTGGTTTGCTCATGCTTATCCAGCTAGACCCTTCCCCTACGGAGGTATGGCCCTTCTGACCGAGACAACCGCGTACAAGTTGCGGCGGGAGGACGCAAGTGATCTTAGGCGCAGTCGTCTCAGTCGGAGTGGATGTACCTCCGGATGGGTTTACTCGTAAGCAAGAAGTTGTGCAGCTCCGATTGTGACCATGGTACCATTTCACAAAAATGTGTTAGATCGCACAGCAGAAATGTTGAGAAATACTTCGTACCTCGTACTTTACCGTCATGTTCAAGGTGTACAAAAAAAGGGTTGTACAACCTAAGAAATATTATCTTCTTCATGAAAAAGCAAATCAAATGTTTCGTAGTTATTTCGACATAAGAGTTAATAAATTGGATATTTTCTGATAGTCTATATTAAGCCATAAAATGGTTAATTTTTTTTTTATTCCAATCAATCAAAGAATACTGTTGAAATATTTATATAATATTTTTCATAGAATCTTAAGTTTCAAACTGAAATACTATACATGCTATTTTGCCATATTTCTATGCTATTACATTATGTCAGAATTTGTATATTTCAAAATAAACCTTTCGGTATGCAATGATCTAATAGTATTTGTTTTTTACAGAAAATACTTAAAAAGTTTGTTTTGCACAAATTATAATATACAATATATTCAATTCACAATACTCTAAACTCACATATCAGCATTTCGATAAATTTGTATGTATAATTTATGTATGTATAGTGTATATCAAACTGTAGCTGTTTGCTTATGTTTCGACGAGCTTTTTGAAAAAGAAGGCAGTAGATACAGAGAAACAAAAACCATTAAATAAAGTAAAATTCCGTTCTACAAGTTTCACCACCTCTGCTAACCAAAAGGAAGCTGTAATTCCTTTTTTAACAAATATTCGTAAATACTACAATCTAATAGTATAGAGATTATTGCTAAAATAATGGAAAATGAAAATTTTTATTCATTATGTCTATATTGTAACACTCCTATGATATAATCAGAACTAATTTATAAAAACCGGTTCAAATACCGTCATACATTAATACAGGCAGAAAAATAAAATACAACTTTTCTTATCCACATATTGTGAACAGCTTATCAAACATAACTGTCAAATAATTTAACATAAATATAAATTTAAAAATGTAGACAATATTTCCTTCATTTCAATTTATTATTATACATTTTCATCACAATACTGCACTATTCATGTCATACTAATCACCATTTTCATTACCATTTCTAACGACAGTTTTTTAATATTTTCCATTTTAATATGTTTCAATATTTTATTTTTATGCTTATACTTACTTACTTTACCGGTGTAATTAATCTGCATTTGATTTAATCTTATTCCATACGCTCAAATATTGATTACTGTAGTTAGTTCCTAATACGTTAGATTATTATTTGTGATGTACTGAATATGAATTTCTGCGGATATGTAATATTGTAAATTTAGTATCTTGATACTCCCTGCCCAAATATGCCCAGACTTCTGACACCCGCCTAACCCCCATAAAATTATGATTGTATTAATTTCAACAAATGCTTAATTACTCAGCACACTGAACAGTATTGGACTAATTGTTCCGAGAATATACTTTGAGTGATAACAAACGAATAAAGTAGCAATCTTTATACGTCACAGCTTTTAATAAACTCATTTTCAATTTGGAGAAATATGATGAAATATACACGTAATTAAACTATGTAAGGACATCAAACCGTCAATATCTCAAGCATTTTGTACAGGGTGTACAAAAAATTCCACGTCGCGGCTACCACAGCGTTATTCTACACCTCCGGATCGGAGAAGTTTTGTAAAAGAAAGTGACCACAAAATTGACCTTGACCTTGAAAATCAAGGTCAAACTTTTTATTGTCCTATCCTGTAATTGTCATCGAGAAGGTAAAAATTCTAACAGAAACCATGGTCCGCAACTCAACCGTGCTCTCGACAAATGAAGTTAAACTTCCACTCACTTCCGGGTCTACATTAATTACAATCTACTTACATTTTCCAACCAGATATGGAGTAAATAATAGTAAATATAGTATCCAATGATAATAATGTAGAACCAGGATTTCTGTATCCAAAACATAAGAGGTGTTAAGAGCGCGCGCTCTACGCACGCTCTGATTGGTCAGTGTTTTTCGATAATAATTCAAAAACGAAGCCCCATCCGACATTTCTGCAAAAGAAATTGTTGTTCAGAGTTGTCGCAGCTACCCCCTATTTCCGGTTTTTACACTAATTACGGGACACCCTGCTGCGACGTACGGGGTATGGGGGCAGCCAAAGGACGCCCTGCGCTGGAGTGCAACCAGGGAAAGTCGCTCTCCGCGCACCACCGTGCACAAATTCACGGACGAATTGTTTACCCTGGGCGCCAGTGCTCTCGCACTCGTCCGGGAACCTCACCCTTCCAGCTGCTTAGTATGGGAGCGGAAATCAGGGGAGGTCAAATAAAAGTGACCCAGGAGCATTTCGTTAAACCTTAACTTTAATATAGGCCGAAGTGGCCGTGTCAAGCACCCAAAAGGGAATTCCGCGGGACACCTTTGCGAAAAGGAAACGGTACGCGGCCGCCAAGTGTGGCAAGAGGAACATCGACGCGGAAATTCCCAATACAAAGAGAAGACTACTGTAGAAACTAAAACTAGGGGCAGGATACAAAACGTCGGTGGTCCTAGAGTCTCAAATACAACAGAAAACGAAAGATTAGTAAAACGGAGGTGCCGGGGCCTCGACGAAACCGACTACAATTTTCCGCGCGCGAGTTCACGAAGGTGCCCTTCGTTCAGACGCGCGGTACGAGCGTCGACGGTTACGATCCCGATGTCGAGCCGCCGGAGCTTGACAGTCGGGCGATACCGGACACCGAGTCGGTCGGGAGCGTGGTCAAGGGGACGGGCCTCGAGAGTCCTCGTCTCCATGGGTCGGCCCTGTCGCCTAGGTCGCGGAACACGGTACGATATGGAATACCCCGGTATTCCCGCGTTCAAGCGGGATCCTTTCACACTCACACACGCTACAAAAACCAAACCAAAGGGCGTGAGTCCTATCTGGACATGAAGTGTGGCGACGTATTCCAAAACAAATAATCCTTGTGCGAGTAGCTTGCTCCACGGACTCCAAAACGCACGCACAAAGATTTACAAAAACCAAAAGAAAACAAAACTACGCGAATAAACACAAGAAAAGAAACTAAATAAAAAGGGACCGGCACACACAAAAGAATTAACTAAATCATCCAAAAGCTCTCTAATTATGACAACGACTCGACTCTTCAACCACTCACGCGCTTCTCTCGATGTTAAGTTTCGCAGCCGGTACGCGGATCTCCCCTCGAGGGAGTTTGGAGACCAAGATGGGCCGCTCGACGTTCTAGTCCGTTGGCCGGGTCCTGGGAGCCCTCTGGCGGGGCTGAAGGGTGACTTCGGCGGAGCGACGGTGGACTACTGCTCCCAGGCCCGGCGCACAGTGGAACAAAACGGCTTTCGGCGATCAAAAATCGATTTTCGAGAATTGGAAAATTGAAAATCTGATTACGTACGTAGATAGAGAAGGAACTGTAGTTTAACGCTGTATGCAATCGGTTTTTTAATATTTGTTTCCGTTTTGCTGTGGCATTCACTCAAAGTCCGAAGAAATTCGTTAAAGTAAAACGCTCATGATATTACCCGCAACTTTAATGCCCGATTCTGAAAAACTTTGCTGAGAAAGATGAAATTCGAACGGTTTATAAACATTACTACATTAATATAGATTGCATTCAGTCCATAAAGTAATGTAAAATGTTAAAAACTTATTAAATAACAACGCCTGTTCGAAAAGAAGTACATTTATCCAAAACCTTAACTTTATGCAAGCTTTTATACAATTGGCATCAGTTGGCGTGGGTTTAATTGGTACAGGAGGAAAGGGTGAACCTTCCTCTATCAGAATCAAGAAGAATTGGGTGCAACCTCGCGAAACCTTCCGAGATAATGGCGATTGAAGTGTGATAGTGCACCTATTTAGGCCGCTACGCTCGCGCTCGGTGCTGTATGGAACTGTTATTCAATCGCCATTATCTCGGAAGGTTGCGCGAGGTTGCACCCAATTCTTCTTGATTCTAATAGAGGAAGGTCCACCCTTTCCTCCCGTACCAATTAAACAACATACATTGTTTAACTAAAATTGGGCTTCAAACTGTTAATAACTATGGAAGAAATGGATGGAACAATGGTTGTGGGTAAATGTACTTCTTTACGATCAGGTCTTATTCAACCGAACGCTTAACTTTATGCAAGCTTTTAAACAATTGGCATCAGTTGGTGCGGGTTTAATTGGTCCCACTGTGCGCCGTGGCGGAGCTCGAGGCGGTCGGCCGGCCAAAAAAAAAACATTCACACGCACTCACACATTCACGCATTCTACACACAAAAAAGATCCGCGTTCCGGATGCGAGGACTCGTCAGAGCGGAGGGAGCGGAGGCCTCCTGCAAAGTCTCGTGACGAGGCAAAAGTTCCGTCTGTGAAGGGAGCGCTCATGCCATTGGTTGTCTCGTAAACGAGCTCAAACCGGTTTGGACCCCGAGCGAGCCCATTTAGCGAACGGTTACTGTATCTGGCTGGAAAATGTAAATAGATTGTAATTAATGCGGACCCGGATGTGAATAGTAGTTTAACTTCATTTTTTGAGAGAACGGTTGAGTTGCGAACTATGGTTTCTTTCGGACTTTTTACCTTCTCGATGACAATTACACGATAGTACAATAAAAAAGTTTGACCTTGAGTTTCAAGATCAAGGTCAATTTTGCGGTCACCTTGTTTTACTAATTTCAACCGATCCAAAGGTGTAGAGTAATGCTATGGTAGTCATAGCATTGAATTTTCATGCACCCTATACATTTCAGTTCATACATATATCGCAATATTATTAAAAAAAAAAGAAGTTAAATCATGTTATAATTTACTTACTACCTAATGCAGCCATAAAATGATTCTAAGTAATAGGTTTTAGTGACTTGTATAATAATATAGGTGAAATAAGCAGTACTCAAATCTTTTTACAAGGGTAGTTAGGTTGATGTCAGAACCCGACTTTTGTAACTTTGCAGACGAGTAGGACGCCTTAATAAGGTATTAAACTTGGTATATTACATTTCCGTGGAAATTTACATAATGGCAGGAGAGGGGGCACCCTTTAATTACATAGCAGTGTAAACAGTATTTAGAGCTTTTCTGTGCTTCGAAATGCTGTATAACTTTTTAACTACATTTAAGTATTTTTAATACACTCTTAATAGAAGAAATATTTAAAAAATTATTCTGCCTACCTACGTACCAGAAATCATGGAGAAACTACTTTCAACTATACGTTAAGTAAAATAATTTCTAAAACTACGACGTTTTAGAGAATTTTGGCATTGAAATATCGCAAAAAACTATCCTTAGCTTGGAAAATCATAGGCAAAAATAATGATTTTTAATGATAAGTTAATGAGCTTACATACCATACATCATAAATATTATAATACAAATTTTAAAAGTTATGATACATGATTTAATGCTTTTAATTAAAATATTTTGGTCATAAATAAATCTGCTATTTAGTACATACGGAAAGAAACAGCTTTTAAAATCTTACGCAGTCTTTAAGCATAACGAAACATGTTATAATGTAAAATACATATGTAAGCTATAATTTTCCAAGTTAAGCGTAAACTTTGACGAATGTAAACACTCAAATTTTCTAAAATACCGTAATACACAATTATACAGTGTTTCTAGAATTAAAAGAATTTATTTCGTTTCACGCACAATTATGATTAGTTTTTTACGATTTCTGGTAAGTAGGTAGGGTAATTTTACAAATATTTCTGCTGCTGAGTGTTAATTAAGTAAATAGTTAGAAGATATTTGGAAGCACAGAAAAACCACGTATTGTTCACATCGGTATATATTTACATATAAGGTGCCACCTCGTCCACACTGAAAAAGGGCCGCGTTTACAGCTCCTCAAGCCACAGACACTCAAATGAAGATCAGGCACTTTCTTAGATAAACAAAAATAGGTGATGTTTATATTTATATTATTATTGCTCGAGATTATAAACAAGAACGACATTAAACAACCAATAGCCTTGAAATGATTTAAAATAATAAAAAGTTGTTTGCTTAAATTTTAAATATATCTTAATTTAATTTAAAAGTAGAAACAAGATTTATTTACTTCATGCGGTAATGACAAGCACTTAGATACATCGACAGGTTTTGTCTAATGGTAAACGCAGCCCTGCCCCTAAATGTAAATATACACCGAAATGCAACATAGCATAGCAATTTAGTATCTTGTTGTATCGTCTGCAAAGTTACAACAAAAATCGAACTCTGATAACAATTTAACCCCCTTTTGTTACTATATAAAACCTACAAGTTAGATATATGTATTTCTTATTTAAAGTAATGACAATAACCTTCAATTTTGTAATAATAAAATCCGTTAATCAGCCTTAATAGTATTTGCAGTCATGTCAGTATTTAAGCTTATAAAAATAATTTTATGGTTCAGAAGATCAATACGTTTCTTGTTACAAATATATTTGTAACATCGCTTTAATACTCATTGATCTATCTCCTTTTCTGACTTAAAGATCTGTATTGTAACCCGTTGTGAACGTTTTTATAAAAAAAATATTTCAGCATGCTGCAAAGAATATATAGGGTGTCCCGTAACTAGTGGAAGAGCCGGGAATGGGAGGGGGGTAACTGAAGCGATTTTGAACAACAATTTCCTTTACAAAAATGCCGGGCGGGGCTTCTTTTTTTAATTATACTTATTAACGAAAAACACTGACCAATCAGAACCAAATAATTCAAAACAGCATTAACGAAACTGTTACCCCCGAGTATGAGATAAATCAGCTAACTAAATCGAATTTGTCAATTATTTGTATTCGTTGTTTGAAAAAAAGAAGGAATGAAATGCAGGGAGATACTCTCGGAATTTTTAAGAAATTAATAAAGATTGCGCAATAAAAAGCGCGATGAAAACAGAGAAATGATTGGAGTTCGACTTACCCATTCACTTTCAAATTGGCCTGGTGCGTTGACAATAGAGCACGGTCAGTGGGTCTTCGTACCGCTGTCGACCATGGCACAGTCGAAGACCCCACGAAGAACAGCTCAGAAAGTATTTTATTTTACGGTCACTGGTACTTATCACTTTTACATATCTTACACGTCTTCGATCGTTGTTCTTTCCTGGATTGACAATGGTTCCTGGAAAGGAACTGCTGTTATTTCCTGGATATTGCTCTTTCTTGGATGTTGCTTCTTCCTGGATTGTTGCTCTTTCCTAGACTGTTGCTACTTCCTGGATTGTTGTTGCTTCGAAAGCAGCCGATTCGCATACCTGTGAGAGCAGTTCACGGTCGGCGGATTTTCGCCAGGACGCTCCTCGGTTCCGGCGAGCAGTTTGCTCCGCGTTCTCGTCACACTACGCGAATACGAAAAAAAACCATGGCGTGCGTTCCGTGACGTACGTCTGTTTGTTTTCAGAAACGCGAAGGTACTGCGAAAACTACCTAATTGCAGTTTCCTCCCCGAAAAATACCGTCCCCTTCCCCGCTGCATGGCTAGGCTGGATCTCGAGGAAATTGTGTCTCTGTTCTTTACAAAAATGCAATGTCGGTTGCATTTCCATGTCCAAGCGTATCTACGTTATTTCCCCAAAGGCAGATCGTACGGCAACCCACTGCTGCGTGACACGGGATTACCTGGCATCGACGGCCCTGCGTCGGTCTATTACAACCGCCGAGGTCGCGACGTGTAGGCGCTGCTGTTGCCATACATCACACAAAGCCAAAGTAACGTTTGGTTAATTGCTTCCGACAGTACTTCAGTGTGAAGTCGGATTCATTTTTTTTTTAATACAAAAAAGTCAGAGATTTATACAGCATTTGAATGTTCATCTCTGTTCAGCGAATGATTTGAACACTCGCTCAGTTCATTAAACGGTTCCGACTAGTAGGCCAGTCAAATTAAATGAAAAAGACCTCGTTTTGCAAAAAAATTACAAAGTCGTTTTAAAAAAATATTGCGTTGTAACGAAAAATGAGTATGATTGATATGTCAATTTAGTACTAGGCAGCTGTTAGCGGAACATCATGCTCATTTTCTGCTACAATAACCCAATTATTTAGTATAATTTGATCGGCATACTAGTCGGTACCGTTCAATGAATTTGGCGGATGTTGAAAACATTCAATGAGCAGAGTCAAGCATTCGAATGCTGTATATGTTTCTGGCATTTTTATGTTGAAAAAAAAAAAAAAATAAATGAATCGCGCTTCGCATTAGAGTATCGTCGGGGGCAATTAATCAAGCGGTATTTTGGTTTTGTGTGGTGTATGGTAACAGCAGGGTCTGCACGTCGTCGGCCTCGGCGGTTGTAAGTGACCGACGTGGGTTCGTCAATGCTAGGTAACACTTTGTTGCGCAGCAATGGGTTACTATACGATTTGCCACTGGGAAAAATACGTGGGACCGATTAGACATGTAGATGCAGCAGACGTTGTATTTCTGTAAATCTTAGGGACACTTTTCCCCAAGCTTGAGCTAGTCACGTAGTAAGGAAGGGGAAGGTACTTTACGGGGAGGAAACTGGAATTTGGTAATGAATGTTTTTCGCAGAACCTCGGTGTTTCTGAAGACGAACAAACGTACGTGCGACGGAAACGCGGAAGAGGCTGAACGCTGGTACCGAGAGGAGCGTCCTGGCGAAAAGTTGCTGACTGCGATCTACTTTCACAGGCTCTCGAATCGGCTGCTCTCAAAGCAACAACAATCCAGGAAAGAGCAACATCCAAGAATGAGCTATGTCCAGGAAGGAGTAACAGCCAGAAAGCAACAGCATTCCAAGAACCATCATCAATCCATGAAGGAACAACAATCGAAGAAGGGTGCAATGGAACGCACCTGCATGCGAAAGTAACAAGCGTAAGCGACCGTAAAATAAAGTGTTTTCGATGTGACAAGTAGGTTCAGTGACTGCGCCGTTCCATCAACTGTTCTTCGTGGGGTTTTTGGCTTCGCCATGGTCGACAGCAATACGATGATCCACTGACCGTGCTCTATTGTCGACGCACTAGGCCAACTTGCAGGTGAATGGAGAAGTCGAATTCCAATTATTTCTCTGTTTTCATAACACTGGAATCCGTTTTTTATTACACAACCTTCATTAATTTCCTAAAAATTCCGGGAGCAAGTTCTCGCATTTCCTTCCTTCTTCTTTTCAAATAACGAATACAAACGATTAATAAATTTGATTTAGCTATCTGATTTATTCCATCCCCAGAGGTAACAATTTCGTTGATGCTATTTCTAATTATTTTTATCCGCTGCTTGGCACGACTTCAATTCAATGTTTCCTACCTTACTGACGCGTTTGTTTTATATTCTAAGCTGAACGTGCCAGCTTGAAGCACACTCTCACGGCTGATCGCGCGCTCTGATTTGTCAGTTTTTTTTGTTTATAATTTAAAAGCGAAGCCCCATCCGACATTTTTGCAAAGAAAATTGTTATTCGGAATCATCTCAGCCATCACCCCTTTCCGGCTCTTACACTAGTTACGGGACACCCTGCATACACATATTATTCCTCTACTCTAAAAGCTGTGATGTAAAATTCTGAACAAGTTCCAATTGTAAAATTTCTTTCCTAAAAGTGTGTTTGTTTTATGAAATTCCTATTGAGATGTATTTATTCCTATCTAAACACACTCACATAAATAAACATTTCACGTATTTATCAACCAATTATGGTAATTTGCCAAGCATGATTTTTACAGTGAAGAAGTCAAAATTACGTTTTAATGTAGAAACAAGTATGCATATCTAAAATAAGATACATGGTATTCACGTTTCTATTAGCTGGTGTATTTCTCGTAAATGATAAGTTTGATGAAAAAAATTGTATAAATAACATAATGGCATATAAAATTTCCTTGTGTTTGCATTATTTTCCTTAGAAACGAATAGATTACATGAGATGCTGTATATTTATTCCATTTAAAAAATTGGAGGCAACTTTCTTTTCCAAAAAAACATAATGTAAACACAAAGAAATTGCACACGCCATTATATCGTCTACAAATAACTGGGCAAGTTTTTCCTTTTTTATTTTTACCTCATATTTATCGTTAATGAAAAAGATACTAGTTAATTGGAACATGAACACCCTGTAAGTACATCTAAACCAGGCATGGGCAGCTAGTAGCACCATCCTCCTTTTACAGCGACTGCCCGCTACCTACTAGGATCCGATCAGCAGTACGAGCAGACGTTCCCAAAGCGTTTTCGTACCTATGTCTGTTCCAGGGGGATCCTGCCGATAGTATACTAAAAAACAGTGCCGCAACAATCGGATGACAACGTCGAGATCTCTTTCCTGTCGTCGTTGATTTGACGACGAATTTATGCGTGAAAAAGTGTGTACTGTGAAGAAAAGTCCTATTTAAACGATGTGGAAGACAGAATACATTTGTGGGCACTTATCTTCTGGCAATTGCTTCCACGCAAAGTATTAAAAATGGTTTCTTCCAGTATTGAAGTGTTGAGTTATCACCACACGTAGTTGTGACCTTACGGGACGGGAAAGGTTTATAATAAAACACTTGATCAAGATTATTTCTTTACTGCGTATCGTCTTCACGTGCGTGATGCGAGAGCGCGTCCATGACACAGTAGTGACGCTCGTTTGTTACACCGGTCTTTACGGACAGTGGTCGACAGATGTCACGCGTGACTATGGCGCGTGTATTTAACTGTGGAAGCG
The DNA here is from genome assembly GCA_943735885.1 of Stelis phaeoptera. NCBI lineage: Eukaryota > Metazoa > Arthropoda > Insecta > Hymenoptera > Megachilidae > Stelis > Stelis phaeoptera. The sequence continues at coordinate 709,021 of OX030939.1, read as the reverse complement.
CTCGCACAAAGTATTTTTATATTCGTTTTATTTATGTTTTCAAAAACTGGGACTAGTGTATCTTCAATTTTCCACGTCGTTTCTTTTTGATACACACCAATCAGCAATGTCGGAAAAGGACTTCGACTATTTCATTCTATTGTTGTAGTATTGCCTTTGAATCCGCTAGCGAGGAGATCACCCTGTATAAATCGTAGATCAGGCGTAGGAATAAAAACGCTCTATCAACTATTGGTTTGTCAGACTTATCTGGAAGCTGCTGGTTATACTACTAATTGACTCGCAATATACAAGGTGTCCCATAACTAGTGTGACATCGAGAAATCAGGGGTTGCTGAGACGATTCTGAACAACAATTTCCTTTGCATAAATGTCGGACGGAGCTTCATTTTTGAATTATTAACGAAAAACACTGACCAATCGAAGCACGCATAGAGCACGCCCTAAGCCGTGAGACGTTCTACTCCGCCACGCCGTCCTGACCCGAAGTTATCCTTTCACTAGTTATGGGACACCCTGTGTAATAGAAAAGCCGATGTAAGAATAAGAGTGGGCAAATGGGATAGTGGAGATACGACTGCATATTATAAAGAACGAAGAGTAGGGAACAACTTTTCTGCTATGAAACGAATCTGAATAGGAAACATCACTGTCGTTTAGTGATTGATTTTGATGAAACTTTTTCTAATACGTCTAAAGCAAAAATAAGCATATCCATATCCGGCCATTTTTGTCTATAATGAATATTTATAAAATATTTAAGAATTTAATTTTTTGATTTCCTGAAATGCTGTACTGTTGAAGGAGATTGCAACAGCTGTAATAGCAAAGGTAGTACAGTGCAAGCATTTTGCTCTAACTCTTATCGTGAGTTCAAAACGTTCCTAATCAATATATTTTTTTTTTCTGCATTTGTTTTTGTATGTATATATTTATATTTTTATATGTTCTTCGACGTTTTAGTTTTCTTTACATCTTAAAATAATTTTTTCCTTTTTTTTTAATCCACTGTAATTATATTACATTATTTACAATATAAATAGTGGTACGTATCGCAGAAACACAAAAACACAAGTTTTTTTCGATAAAATAGACGTTTAAAAAAAGTGAACACATTACAAGAGCATTGTGCTTTTCTCATATCATCTGAAAAACATACTTTGTTAACGTTAACAAAGACTATTCTTATTCTCCTATAATATAAGCAACGTGTTAATTTTAACTCGAACTTCTAAATTATTTCTGCTATTATTGAAAGTAAGACAAAATAACTAAATAGAATCTGAGTGCTTTTAAGGCGTGTATCTGATGGTGTTAAAAAAAATCTTGTGAGGGTCATCTTTTAATGATATCCTACCTACTTTTTTTTCTTGCTTTCAATAACAGTGGAAATAATTTAGATGCTCGAGTTAAAATTAACACCCTGTATAATACCAATCTTTGTATTGTTAATGTAATATAATTACAACAAATTGAAATAAAAAGAGAAAAGATCATAATTTTTAATCAACAAGCTCAGAGTTCCTTTAAAGCGGTAAGGTTGTTCTGCATTTTTTGTTCTTCATAGTACGTAGGCAGACTCCTGCCATCGAATTCGAGCGATCTTATTCTTACAGCGGGTTTCCCAACCAAGAGCCGACCCGTAATAGAGACAGCAGCTCCTAAACAGGCTAACAAGCCACGCGCCCATGCCTGGTGTATAGAATCAAAAAATAATCGATTGATTTAAATAATCGATTGCAATCAGATAGAAAAGAAAGCTTGATATATCATGATAACCAATAAATGGCTACATCGCTACAGGTAACCGACGAACAGCCAGCGTGCGCTCAGTGGGTTATTCGGATCTATTCGTTCTCAGTAAGAAGGATATGTGGGACGTGCTGAAAGAATATCCTGCAGCCAGAATTCGACTAGAAGCTATCGCAGTGAAAAGACTGGAAAAATATAAAAAAGCACCGCTCGAAAAAGGTGAGAATTCATGAATATTATTTAATTTTAGAATAATTTTAAAATATCATAACCAAAGTTGGATAAACTTTACTTTGAAGCACACAAAATTATGGACTTTTTTTACCATGTAATAGTTTTTAATGCCTAGAATACAAAAATGCAAGTTTTAATATTAGGAATTATAACGTTATCTTGGTCGTCCTTTTTTAACTTAAAGACCAATTTTCACCTTATTGATGCCTTCTTTTTTTTCGGAAGTTTCTCCACCAGTTTCCACGTGTTGTTGGCTATTAGGGATATATATTCTTCGTCGAGTGCCTGTTGCTGCCATTCGTATTTATTTTCACTCGATAACGCCTCCTCAATTGAACTGGGTTCAATTAAGGGTGCGCAGGAGCCACGGCCGAACTCCGAGCTGACTTCAGCGACAGTTACGGAGATATTAGGAAGCTCTGTCTCTCCAACGGTGGTGCGACAGAGAGAGTGATGCAACAGTTGTAGGAGAGACGAAGATAGAGCATCGAAGCGGCTTGATTTTCCACCGACTTTGGTGCAGCTTTTTGAGCTTAAAAAGAAATATTTTCTTACACTTTTTGTTTTGAAAAATTCCTTGTACCATTATGGAGGGGGGTACGGAGCCCGATTTTGCAATTTCCCTTTATAAAAAATAAAAATGTATATTTTTATAGAACCTTTTCTCTGGACACTTTTTTGAAAAAAGGGCTCTGTTACCCCCCTCCATAATGGTACAAGGAATTATTAAAAAAAAAGTGTAAGAAAATATTGCTTTTTAAACTCAAAGAGCTGCACCAAAGTCGGAGAAAAATCAAGCCGCTTCCATCGCACTATATTCGTCTCTCTTACAACTGTTGCATCATCCTCTCTGTCGCACCGCCGTTGCAGAGACAAGGATCTATCTATCCTTGTTCTAGAGCTTCCTAATTTCTCCGCAACTGTCGATAAAGGCGCTAGTTTACCTCCTGCGCACCCTTAACGCTTATAAAATATAACAAATATTTTCACGAATTTTTTAGCTCCTACCAAAACTGTATGGCAGCGGTTCTTAACCTTTTTCACGATGCGGACCCTTTCTTATCATATTATTTTCATAACCCCCCCTCCCAAGTATTAAGTAATGTAAATTTAAGTTTTTTTAAAATAAATTATAATAAACGCCTGAGATAAACGATTCATGTATACTTCATGTGATTGTTTTTACATTACTCCCCCAATGATGATTACCCAAGAAGTTCGTAAATTTCGTGTTCTTTCCGATATTTCTTTGAGCTTTTACGGACCCCCTGTGAGGACATCACGGACCCCAGGTTAAGAACCGCTGCTGTGTGGAACCGTCATAAAATCATATTTATCTTTTTAAATTACAAATGGCTTTAATACATGAACGCCTAACAACCTAGCGTCGGCCCTATATACAATATATGTATGAATGAATTTTCAGCTGCAATGGGACGATGTCAGAGCACACCAGGACTCGTAGAATCACGAGGTCGCATACCGCTGGAAGAAATGTGGATTTCATCGACGGATGCAAAATCTATTCATACGTATTCAACTGGTCGTTCGTTATTTTCACCTAATCCAAGTCCAGTAACAACCCGTGGCTTAGTGAACACTGAAAATAATATCAACGCAAACAATGTTGCAAGAAGTATGGATAGTCCGATAAGTGCTACAAGTAGCGGTCATAGCAGTGAGGATCAAACAACAAGAGCACCCCAGTCTACTGCCACACAACCATCAACTGGTAGACAATCTACACATTCCGGCAAGTACATATTTTACATCTTCAACACTAGAGATTTAATATACATATACATATTAGTATGTATATAACATATGTTGGGTGCAGCGAAAGTTTCCGGAATTCTTTGAAACGTTTCAACAACGCATAACTTGCGTAAAAGATTACAAATTCAAATCACTTATAAATCAGTAACATTTATTAGACTAGTAATAATAACATTTTATAAAAAAATTGCATCGAGTGATCAAAATTTATAAAGGCGGTTCTGAAAATTACCGACAATGTTAATCGCACATTGGTTAACTCTTATTTAGTTCCACGCTCACCTTAAAGCAACCTTCAGTTGATCGATTGATTTGTATCGCTTTCTAATTATCTTCTGCTCAGTAATGGACCAAATGGAGTAGTCCATTGGATTCAAGTCTGGTAAATCGGAAGACTACACATCTTTACCCAAAATCTGGGAAACAGGTCATCGCAAGTTGCGACTGTTGAAAGTACTGCATGTATCGGAGACCAATCCTGTTGGAGTGTAAAACCTGTCCACCGAATGCCTCATACCGAATACCGTTTCAATACCTCAGAAGAACTTTTTCTCGATAAATTGCTATATTGATTTTGACATTTCTGTCGATGAATATTAACGGAGTCTTCCCCATTGCACAAATACCACCCCACGCCATCATAGAGGCAGGAAAATGGCCATGAGCAGCAACTTTTATAACTGCACTCTTCTTTTTGCCTCTATTGAATATCTGACGATGATCCTGGTGATTGTACTCAATGCACTCGATTAATTTTGTAGCTATGTAGTCCTAACTTGTCCTTGACAATTCGGCGAACACTTCTGTCAGAGATTTTGAGATCTTTTGCCATTTATCGCATCAAGCGATCGGAATTGCGATGAATTCTGCCATGCATCTTATTAACGTTCGCTGGCGTAGTAGAAGTCGTAGAACGGTCAGATATCCTACCAAACTCACGAAATCGTTTGATGACATCGTAAACGGTACTTTTCTTTAAACCAGTCGTTTTTACAATACCGGAAGTTTTCATTCCTAACTTGTGCAATTCGATGATAGTGACCCGTTAGTTTTGTCGATCCATATTACAGCTATCTGCTAATTAACAAATAACTGAAACACATTTTTTAACTATAATTACATGATCAATTTAATTGAACAAAAGAACGAACGATAACAAAAAGTATTTGAGAAAACCTTCCGAATAAAATTCCGGAAATTTCTACCGCACTCTGTACAGGATGTTTTCGAAAATGTGGGCATAACTTTAGGGATAGATTTAGTACGTTAAAATAAGAACAAAAGTTAACATGAACATATGTCCGATATAACCTTGTTTCCGAATTATACCCGGTTTTGTCTTCCAATAATTCTTATAACTCTGTTGACGGCTTTCTTTAATTTTTTATAAGAAACGCTTATATCTCATGCACAGCCTTCTGATACGCTATGTAAGCACTATTGGACGCAGTTCTTATAAGCAAGGATTACTTGTTTACAAATACAACTTGACACAGATCGCTTTCGAGTGTATAGCCTACATTTCAGTCAGTTTAATACATGCTCTTACAATAATCCGAATTGATTGATATGTTCCGAATTTGAGTGATATGTTACATTGCAAATGTCAGATTATACAAATGCTAATATGGCAAACGTGACTTTGGAAGGACGAGTTCTCAACCGTTTCCGCCAAAATGACAGTGAAAGCACTCCAAACATAGGAGGAGTAGAAAATGCAGGAAACGCTGCTGTATGGAGAGTTCTGAAAGATGAACATATTCATCCGTATCGTGCTCAAAGAGTACAGGATCTTCTCCATGTTGACTTTTTTTCACGAGTGACATTCTGCAACTGGCTTTTACAAAAGCGTATAAATGATCAACAGTTCCTAAACTTTGTATTATTCATTAATGAAGCTCAGTTCACGAGGAACACAATAGTCAATTTTCATAATTTTCATTGTTGGTCACAGAAAAATTCGCATGCTATTATGGAATCAAATCATCAACGACAACTTAGCATTAACATGCGAAAATAATTTCTGACCATTTGATCCGATCAGCTTTTCTGAATAGGACATCAACTGGCGAGTCATACAGTTCATTTTTAACACGTTGACTGCCACAGTGAAAACGGACGTGTGTAGTCAGACACGTTGAAATCCTAATTATTAAGAATATAATCAACTAATTTTCAAATTTAACCTTTCAAATCGATAGCTAGCATTATTAGCTTAATGATAACGCTATCCGTGGTTTGTTTCGTCATTTCTTTTGTTAATTATTTGATTGTAAAAAATTTCGGGTGCCGGTCACCGGTGACCCTCGTGGCAGCCAACGTGTTAAGGAAAAACTTACATAAACTATTGGAAAACGTAACAGTTGATGATATCAAGCGTATATGATTTATGCATGATGGTGCACCACCACATTTTAGTCAACCATCGAGACAGTTTTTAAAATAAAGATTCCCTGATAAATGGATTGGTCGTGGAGGACCAATTAATTGGCCAGAACGATCACCCGATCTAAATCCATTGGATTTCTATTTGTGGAGACACGTAAAGTCTTTGGTTTACCATGCACCAATAAACGATGCCGGTGAACTGCGATATCGTATTTAAGAGTGTTATCAACGAATTCAAACAATATATGGTACTTTTGAACGAGTGACAAATTCTATAATGTAACGTTTGGAAACCTACATTCAAGCTAAGGGTGCGCACTTCGAACAGTTTCTATGAAGATTATATTAAATAACAGTACGATGTCCTTCGAACGCACGAGAAAGTGTTTTCCCACATAGGACATGGAGGGCAAGCGAACCGGGCTATGGTCAGTTCCTGCATCTGGCAGCCAGATTCATCGAAGTCAAGGCGTTTCCTGCTGGCCACGCGGACACTTTCACCAAGATTTCAGCGCACCTTTTTACGCGCGTTTTCCGCCCGCGCTTTTTCGTCCGCGTGGCTTGCTCTCTGTCTTTGTCAAAGGTCTCGGGGTATACGTATAACCCCGCAAAATAGCACCAAGACAAGACAGTCCGAAATCTATTGCTGAACGTTACGCTGTCCGTCCTCGCGCTACCCACAAGTATAATTTGTGATTTTATTTCTACGTGTCGCGTCCACGTTCCTCCCGTTCCGTTTAATAAATCGAGGCGTACGAATACATTATTTCATCGTACCCATTGCCTAAAACTGGTGAATCCGGTTATACTCTTCTTTAATAACATTTTTAGCGACAGTGTGTAGCTCTCGCAGTGACTAGTGCAGTTAAGTAAATTTTTGTAGTTAATAGTCGTGCCTAATTTAAATATAGTGTAAGCATAGCGCAAAGACTATAAATATGCCGAACAATGATGCAAGCAGTGTTTCGCCGATGGTGACCGCGTCCACGTCCACGACCAAATGGGTCGGTATCAGGGTCCCGGAATTCACGCCAGACGACTCTGGTTTTGTATTCTGGAGAGGAATTTTGTCGCGGCAAGCATCGCATCAGAAGGCGCTAAGGTGAGTTACGTCACGGACGTCCTCGGACCGCGATACATCGCGGAGGTATGCGACGTCCCTTTAAACCCATGGAGATCAGCTTTGTTCGCGAAACATGTGTTAGTGTTTCGTGGACTGTGTCAAAATTGCCACGGTGTAAAATGTAATGAGATGTTTAATTTATCGCAAAATTCAAATTGTTTAACGCCCCGATCGAACTGCCTGAAAGGCTTACAAAAGATTCGGTAATACCTGTGTGCGCAAGCTTATCTCTTACAAGAGCTTATCTGTGAATCGCTTTCGAGCTGAAGCGCCGTTAATGTTGTATTCGGACCGCTGCACTGTTGAAGAGCACGTGGCGTCGACACGTATCTGAAATCCCACGTTGAACTCGGCGTTGGAGACGCGTTGTCTTCAATCCACTTCACTGGAGAATCCTGCGCTGGATCTTGTCGCTGACACTTTAATACGATGCGTAATAACGTCTATAACTCTCACTCTCTCACTTGCACTCGAAAGACTTCTTAACCGCTTGACTAGCAAACCGGTAATGGCCGCTGCCGGGACGCGTGCCGTTACGTGCAAAAAGGAACAGAAAGTCACGCGTCGATCGATCCGTCAATAGATCGACACGGTGATCAATAGATGGCGCGTGCTTGCTCTTAGATATTTCGCAAACAAGCGTATATCAAACTGATTAGATTGTCTTTCATAGTGGCCTTCTGGGGCGTGCGCCGCCCTGCCGTTCCGAAGTGTTTGCTTATACCAGCAGATGATGGGTTAGCGTTTAACATAAACCACCGCCACTAACAATAAGAGGCCAACGCCAACGAGGGGCACCGCATTCGGTGGGGCTTCCCTCGCCCTTAGCACCCATGTCGGTATGATTACTCACACCTCATTTGATGGGTAACCGCCGAGACCGCTTACGCGGCTCTCTACCACACATCTAACGCTGCGGAAATCGTCCATTGCCCACGGATGTGAGATTGGACCGATTCAGACGCAACTTTATGGGTAAAAGTCGTGTGGTCTGCCTCAGGGACTCGTCTCGGATACTAAGACGAACCCGACACCTCAAACGACGGTCCTGCATTTCCCTAGAACGACAAGCCGCTACCACAACTAGTTGCTGCAAATGGCATCCGTTGCACACGTACGTGGGATTGGACAATTCCAGAGGCAGCTTTATGGGTGGACACCGCGTGGTCTAACACCCACCCTGCGATGCATATGAGACTCTGAAGACAGAGCTCATCCGGCTCTTGAGCGTTTCTCAGGAGCAAAAGGCTCGGAGGCTTCTCGAGTAGGAGGAAATCGGTGACCGCCGACCTTTCCAGTTTCTCCGGCATCTGCGAGTCCTGGCAGATACTTGCGTGTCTGAAACGCTCCTGCGTACCCTTTGGTTGGAGCGTTTACCTGCGAACATGCAGGCGATCTTAGCCACGCCAAAGGACACGGCCCTGGATAAGGTGGCCGAGTGGGCAGATGTGATCGTAGAAACCATGCCAGGACGTCCTGTTATCGCGGAAACGACGAGCCAGTGCTCGACGATACAACCAAGCCCCATAGATCTCGTCATGGAGCGGATAATGCAGCTGCTCATCATGATGCACGAATAAACTGGATGTGATGGGAGGCCAAATTGCAAAGCTGCGCGTTTCCCGCCGGGATCGGCCCTTGCAAAATTATAAGCAAAGGCGCAGTGACTTGAGACGCCAGCTAAATTCGCGGGACCGATCCCACTCAGCCAACGGCATGTGTTGGCACCACGCTCGACACGATCGCAACGCGCATCGTTGCATTCAACCGTGTACTTTGTCCACATCTCCGGGAAACGCAACGGGCAGTCGGTGATAGCGGCTGACGACCCGAAGTTTCGTCGTCTCGTCATCCGCGATCGGCAACTAAACACGCAGTTCCTGATCGATACTGGAGCGGACCTCTGTTTTCCGGAAGAAAATGATCTGCGACCAACGGAACACCGATTGCGACGTGCGGCATAACAACCCTGACGCTGAATTTGGGTCTCCGTCGGAACTTCACCTGGAGGTTTATCGTCGCGGATGTGTCCAAACTGATCACCGGGGCAGACTTCTTTGCCCACTTTGGTCTGCTCGTGGACATCCGCAACCAATGGTTAATCGACCAGACGACGACCTCGCGGCCAGGGATATATCGGTCCTGAAGGACTTTCCATCGATCAAGACGATCCAGGGAGGTTCCGTCTACCATGTACTGTTTCAACACTTCCCGAGGATCACAAGGCCGAGCGGAACACGTACCGAGATCAACTACGACACCCGCCATTACATCCGGACTTCCTCGGGGCCATCCATCGCTTGCAGGCCAATGCGTCTTGCACCGGACCAGCTCCTGATCGCAAAACATGAATTCGAGGTAACGGTACGTCTCGACATTGCGCGGCCTTCTCAGAGTAACTAGGCTTCATCGATGCACCTCGTCCCCAAAAAGGCAGCGATTCCTGGAGACCATGCGGCGATTACTGCGCTCTTATGGCGGTAGTCCCGTTTGGCCGCAAGCTGTGCGCGTACGCTCACACAAGCAACGGGGGCCATGTCCGTCTACGCGAGGCACGACAGAGAGTCATGATTTCGAAAGTTAGACTTAAATTTTCGATAATTGCAAGAATCAAGTTTCTGAGGATACAGAACTCACCGTTAGGTTTCCACGCAGAGAGGGGCACTCCGTTTGAATACTAATAAGCACCATATGTTGAATAACATCTAATTTTAGCGAGTGGAAGCTTGAGACGGATTCCGATGTCAACAAAAAAGATGGCCGCCTTGAAGGGGAGTCGTACTAAATTTTGCTTGTATCAAACGATTTGATAATTTTTTCACTAAAAGCAGACCATCCCTCCCTGCGGGTTAGTAGCACAATCTTAGAAAAACACGTTTTTTGCCGATTTATCACTTCGTGAAGACGTGAAGCCTAATTTACGGCTGGCACCCACTAGACAGAAATTGACACCAGAATAGTTCAAGGAATCGGGGCGCTCAGAGGCGCTTATGGTATATTGCAGCCGGTTTGACCATGTTACCGTCGGGTTGTATAAAGCACCGACGAGATACTATTAAAGACCGACAGCCTTACAGGAATTCGCGTGCACGAAAAATTCGCTGTTTTCTATCGCCTCTAGGACATATTGTGGTCAGAATAAGAAATACTCACGAAAGGTGGGACTGGTCCTGTTGCATAAATGATCGCCGGGGCGAGGGGAATCTTTCTGCGCCTCACTTTACCACGTTCTTCGTCACGAGATAGTATGGTTGTCTCACTCAGTTGCGCTCAGCTTCGTTCGTGTTCCTTGTTAATGACAAACGAACGCTAGAGAATATCGCTGCATCTCACTTTATCTCAATTTGTTTCGTTCACTTTCTTCGTTACACCACGAAGAATTCTCCTTGCCCCGGCAACGGAGTACCGGTTATTATAAACACATTTACCGACTGAGTCCCAGGCCCATCAGGCCCATTTCTTGGTACGCCAAAATACATAGTGGCTGGCAGTCTTTAATGGTAACTATAACCGGTACTTATCGTACTTCACACTTATGCTGCTCTTGTCTCAATGATCAAATTTTAACGATTTATTACTACACATATAAAGTTAGTTTTTTGAAAGTTTCAAATTTCTATCAAGTGTCCCTTTTGAGTTATTCCAATTTGAATATAGTCGATTTTACGAAATTCGCAATATTTAGAGGCTTGTAAAAAAGTAAGGATGCGACTCTCAGGTTTCTGACTTTTTCAGGAAGTAGTCCTATATGACGCCTCCACCGGAAAAAAAAATAGAAGGTACGTCTTTATTTTTACCCAAAAATGTTTGGTTCCAAAGTTCAGGTTTTTTAAATTAGCTTTTTGAGCTATTTATTTCAATATAAGCCAAAATTTGTTCTAAATATAAAATACAGTATGTTTCATGCAGATTAATGAGATATTTATTTGAACTCAATATCTATAAAAACAAGGAAGTTACTTAAGTTTCCACAAACCTTGAAAACGTGCAAAATTGGCCGACATGCCTATGCAAAACGACCGCTAAAAAAATATGTATTATCCTAAAAGTAAACTGACCTCTGTTTCTAACTCTCTAAATGTGGTAAGACTCTGTGACAAAAAATAAAAAATAAATAAATTTTACCCCCACAACCTTTGGGTGATTTGAAATGGACTGACCCCTATACAAAAGATTCTATGTGTACGCACGTGTCCGTGGCGATTTATGCGGCAGCGTGCATCCCTCGCTTATCCACTGTTTCTGCAAATACGTCATCACGGCCGGCACAGAGCATACATATACAAGGTGGCCCGTAACTAGTGTAATAGCCGGAAATGGGGGGTAAGTGAGACGATTCTGAACAACAATTTCCTTTGCAAAAATGTCGTATGGGGCTTCGTTTCTGAATTATTAAGAAAAAACACTGACCAATCATAGGGCGCGCTTCTCGCGCGCTCAGGAACGTGAGCATAGCTTCGGGTCCTGGGACGTACGAACTAGGCTGCACAAACGCGTTTTTAAAGAAGGAAAAATTTAATCAAAGTTCTACCAGGCAGCGAATACAAATAATTATAAATAGTATCTACGCAACTGTTATCGCTGAGGATGGACTAAATCAGATAGTTAAATTGAATTTATTAATTATTTGTATTCGTTGCTTGAAAAAAAGAAGGAATAAAATGTGGGAAGGTGCTCTCGGAATTTTTCGGAAATGAATAATGATTTCGCAATGAAAAGCTGACTGTAATGTTATCAAAATTGGGAAATAATTTGAATTCGACTTACCCAATCACCTATAAGTTGGCCCTGTTCACTGATAATGATCATCGTACTGATCCTGGCCAAGGAAGGACGAAGACCCCATGGCAGAACAGCTCATGGAACGGCCCGGTCGCTGAACCCTTTTATGCACCACCAAAGTATTTCACTTCACGATCGCTGACACTTGTCACTTTCACATTACAATAAACACGTTATTCGTTCCCCGATTGTTGATCCTTAACAGGTTGTTGTGCGTATTTAAGAAATACGTAACGATTCCGAAAACGGCCAATTGTTGACACGTTCGATCGAACCATCGAGACAGAACAAAAACACGACGAATGATCTTGAACGAATCGGCACAAGAGCAGTAGCAAGTCGACAAAGAGAGGGAACACTCGTCATTCGATGTCGTTTACGCAGCTTTTTTTTGTATCGCGGCTAGTTGGAGTTTCCTGGACCCTGAGAATTTATTATGAGGTCAAATGAGCGATTACGAAACAGACACTGTTTTTTTTTCCAGAAAAAACTGAGAATTTACACGATACATTTTGTATTACACGATACAAAAAAAAACTGCATAAACAACGTCGCACGATGAGTGTTCCTTCCCCTTGTCGATCGGCTACTGCCCTTCTACCGATTCGTTCTAGGTCATTCGTCGTATTTTTTTTTTCTGTCTCGATGGTTCGATCGAAAGTGTCAACGGTCGGCCGTTTTTGCGATCGGTTACGTATTTTTTAAACACCCTAAGGGGCAACAATCTGCGAATAAATAACGTGTTTGTGTAATGTGAACATGACAAGTGTCAGGGATCGTGACGTGAAATACTTTGGTGGTGCATAAAAGGGTTCAGTGACCGGGCCGTTCCATCAGCTGTTCTGCCATGGGGTCTTCGTCTCTTGTTGGTCAGGATCAGTACGATGATCATTATCAGTGAACAGGGCCAACTTGTAAGTGAATGGATAAATCGAATTCAAATTATTTCCCAATTTTCATAACATTACAGTCGACTTTTCATTGCGAAATCGTTATTCATTTCCGAAAAATTCAGAGAGCACCTTCCCACATTTTATTCCTTCTTTTTTTCAAACAACGAGTACGAATAATTAATAAATTCAATTTAACTATCTGATTTAGCCCATCCTCAGGGATACCAGTTGCGTAGTTACTATTTTTAATTATTTGTATTCGTTGCTCGGTCGAACTTCAATTCTTCCTTTAACAACACGTTTGCCCAACCTAGTTCGAACATCTCAGGACCCGAAGGTACGCTCTCGCGCTTGAGCGCGTGAGAAGCGCGCGCTATGATTGGTCAGTGTTTTTTCTTAATAATTCAGAAACGAAGTCCCATACGACATTTTTGCAAAGGAAGTTGTTCAGAATCGTCTCAGCTACCCCCCCATTTCCGACTCCTACATTAATTACTGGACACCCTGTAGTTAATCTCTGAAGACCAAGCAACGTAGGATAATTATACTTATAATTATACTGAAACTACACTGTATGATATACGAGTAACAAATTCTTAACAAGCGAGAGTAAAAACAGTCCTGTATATGATTTTTCTATTCGTTTCTTCCTCGTAGAACTGTATGTATTACAGTTTTCCTATGTATTGTTTATAATTGAAATAAATTGTTTATTTGGTACTGTAAATAAAACCTCTTATTGTCTTAAATATCTCATGAATAAAAAAGTTGCAACACCCATATTTTCTTTTTTCTCACCCGACCCGATTTTACAGTTTGCATAACGTCTGTCGAGCTAGCCCCCCCACCTTGCAAAAATAAAAAAACAAATACATGTAAATTATGAGCTATTTATGAGCTTTCATATTCTGCAAATCAAAAATTTTGAGCTCGTCAAACAAAGCAGGAATTTGAAAATTTCAGTGGGGGGGCTGAGTCGACGTCGACTCAGCCCCCCCCACCCCTTAAAAATAGACATATCGGATCGCTCTTTGCGGCACAATTAGGAGCTATTTATGAGCTTTTAAGACAATATAATTCAGATTTTTGAGCTCATCGTTTTAACCCTAAAACCACCCCTTAAGTAATTTAATCGAAGAGAGAACTACACTTAAAATGAAAAAATTTAATTCTTTTGCAGATAAATATTGTTTATTGATTTAAGAGCTCTCCGGATACGTATTTTGATTATTGTGGTGCAACCCCTTTACGGTAAAACCAGCCCTTGTCTCCCAAGCACAAGAGAGAACTGCACTTAAAATGAAAAAATTTAATTCTTTTCAGGTATGAAAATTCTGAGCTATTTATGAGCTTCCATATTCTGCACATGAAAAATTCTGAGCTCGTCAAACTAAACAGGAATTTAAAAATTTCAATCGACGTCGACTCAGCCCCCCCACTGAAATTTTTAAATTCCTGCTTTGTTTGACGAGCTCAAAATTTTTGATTTGCAGAATATGAAAGCTCATAAATAGCTCATAATTTACATGTATTTGTTTTTTTATTTTTGCAAAGTGGGGGGGGGGGGGGCTAGCTCGACAGACGTGTTTGCATACCATGTCATAAAGGCAACTTTTAATAGCTTTGAGTAGAACATGCGAAAGTATCTTCTCAAATATGTAACAAAGACACTTGTAACCCTTATGCAAAGAAATTTGAGGTGGACTATTTCGAATTTACGAAGGAGTCTGTAGGACTTCACATCATCGTTTGTGTAACAAAACTAGGATGTCATTAGCTCTGAGTTAACGCTGTGCTTTCGATTAACAACATGATCTGTGCGACATTAACAATGAGTACATTACAGTAACAATTAATTTCAAACGTACAGTAACATAAGATTTGTGTTTTCTAGGCATGACTTGTAACAGCATGACGCAGTTAGTCAGTGAAGGTGCTACACCACTACTAGGCACTCACGAAGCTTTACTGGCAGAGATTAAGCGTCTTCGAGAACGTTTAGTTTGTTTAGAATCCGAAAATGCGACAATGAGCGCTAAATTGAATCAACAACAGTGGGAAGTAGAAAACCGATTAGCTGAAATCGAGATGCACATCTGTGGAGCTAGTTCGACTTCCAGTCTAGAAGACAACAATGAGAGAAATCGAGAAAGTATCATTTAACAAGAAACAAGGCCGCGAGAGCGCGGCAAAACTAAGATGACGCAAATACGACATTACCTTGCTGAGGCTACCGACAATAGGTAAGTTAGTGAATTGAATGCAATCACATTACAATTATGTATTTACACCACCGGCAGGATACTATTAAAGACTGCCAGCCCCTGATCAAAATCAAATTGGAGCGAAATATTAATATTTCTTAACAATTTGTATCTTAAAAAATTGCTCCCCATTTGTTCCCTCGGGATCTAGAATGGCTCCAGTCACAAATAATATATTTAATGAGACATTCGCAAATAAAAAAGCAGAAATTTGTTATCTACAAAATAAATGGTAAACTGTGTTCTTACAAGAATATTATGGTACCAAAAATTGGTCCTAATTTATTTTATAATATTCAATGGTCAGATATCTAAATAATAAATTATTAACAAGGAGCAATTGAAATAATGTTGTTTCATACATATTATAGGTAGGTTATGACATCATGCATGACAGTTGGATTGGTTCCATCTATAGGTACATATCTTTGTATATACATTTATGTAAAAATCACAATACAATACAATGAGTATAATAAGTATAATGTAATTACGATTTCTATATGAATATATACATATAATGACGGGGTAGATTGTTTGTTGGAAAGTATATATGTATAAATTAATACTGAAGTTCAGTTTTTTTTTTTTTTTTTTTTTTTTTTTTTTTTTTTTTTTTTTTTTTTTTTTTTTTTTTTTTTTTTTAATGATTACCGACTGCTAGTGCCTTTGGATTTTCGTTTTTGTTTTTGTTTTAATTCGTTTGGTGCCCTCCCGCATTTGTTGTTAGTGTTCTACTTCTGTTTTACGGCGCTGTATGGTGCGCCGGTATTCGCCTACAAGACGCTATATAAGGACATTCTGTTTTTCTGCAGTCAAGTTTGTTTTAATTGTGGTAGTTTGAATCACTAAATAAACTAATTATACAGGGTGTTCCGTAACTAATATAGGGGCCGGAGATGGGAGGTAGCAGAGACAATTCTGAACAATAGTTTCCTTTGCAAAATTGTCGGATGGAGCTTCATTTTTTGAATTATTAACGAAAAACACTGACCAATCAGAGCGCGCACTCAGCCGCGAAAGTGTAGCTTCGAGCCGGGATGTTGGGACTAGAACGTAGAACAAACGCGTCGGTAAGGTAGGAAGCATTAAGCACAAATAACATCGAATAAGGAATAAAAAAAAATTCAGAATGATATGAATTCAATCGTACTTCTAGAATAAGGACAAAAAAAGACGACGGACGAGGCCGCACGAATCGATAAAAAGACAGTTGCTGGTCGACCAGGAGACGGAACTATCTACGACGAGGGAACGTTCTGTGTCGTTCGTCGTCCTTATTTCCTTTCTCGATGGTTCAGTCGAGCAAACAACTCTGAGTACACATTTTAATCCATTACCGTATTGAGTCGAAATCCGTCTGATTCCTTACAGAACTATCGATACCTGTTTGATACTTCGGCCAAAATATCAATACTCGTTCGATACTTCTACAAATGTTTGATTCGCGTTTGATACTTTATGAGTACAGTGAAACCTGAATACTCTGTCTTGTAGCTCCTACATTTTTTTAAGTTGTACCGATAGCGTCGAACGTACAAAAGGATAGTGAGCGAAAACAGAGACGGAACGACCAAACCAAACAATCCTAAGCACATCGGTAACACGGACCTAATGCAATATTAAAACTTCTTTATTTTTGACTTTTTTGTTATGAACTTTTTATTAACCTGTTTGTGCCGTTTTTCCAATAAAAATGACACCAAACACGATATAATTTGAACTATTATTCATTGGTTTAATTGACGATAATAAGTTTTGGACGCAGAAAAGGATAGCGACTGAGAACGACAGAGAAGCTGCAAGTGTGAAAAGAAAATCTACGAAACAAGTGACAAACAATCTTTCGCTACATCGAAGCTGTGTATGTTATGTTGCCAGTAGCATTTCTAATTTTATGTAGCACGCATCTCAGGCATATTTTGTGTATCGAAAAAAAAAGGTGTATATACAGGAAGTTCGACAGCAGGTGGACATAATTTCAGGAGGTGGTAGCTGGGGTGATTCTGAACTGCTTTTTCCTTTGCCAAAATGCTCGTTGAGGCTTCATTTTTGAATTATTAATGAAAAACTCCGGCCAATCAGAGCGCGCGAAGATCATGCGCTTAGTGACGGCAGCGTTGGCTACGCACCCGAGTTGGCGTAGAAACATAGTGTGGACTTGTTCGTTCCTGACTACGGTCAACTCGGGTGCGTAACCAACGCTGCCATCACTGAGCGCGCGCTGTTTGCGCACTCTGATTGGCCGGGGTTTTTTATTAATAATTTAAAAATGAAGTCTTAACGAGCATTTTGGCCTAGGAAAAAGAGGTTCAGAATCACCCCACCTAGTACTCCCTAAAATTATGCCCACCTGTTGTCGAACACCTTGTATAATATAATAACTGTGATATAATGTAATATTTTAGTAATATAAATGTAATTTTGGATAATTTTATACTTATACACAGACTGTCCAAAACCATGCGTCCAGAGGCCTTAACTTCTCAGATAAGCATATTCGGCAAAAATGTTTGAGATAAAAGTTGTAGGGATCAATGGAGGACGTAAGTCCATGACCTTGTATTTTACCTTCGGATCCATTTTCAAGGTTATTTGGAGGTCAGTATGTGTTTTTTAAATGGGAACCACTACTTTTGGCTACGGATTCTGAAAGAGCTCGAAATTTCATGTTCAGATATATACCTATATCCTAGATTAAAAATGACCTCTAGAGGCCATTCAGAGATCAAATCACTGTTTAGTGGTAAATAAAAAGTAACACTAAATACAGGCATTAGGATTGAACGAGGCTTCTGATTCATAAACTTGTGGATGATGTTAAGCTTATAATGCTGGCACTGAGGGTGCACCCGTTGGTTGCCGCCGCAGTGTCAGGTGCGGGTCTAGTCGTATAAGACGAATTCGTTTTAAACGTTTTGTGATTTGTTTAACAATAAACTATATACAGAATGTCCCGTAAATAGCGGAGGAGCCGAAAATGGGGGATAGCTGAGACGATTCTGAACAACAATTTCCTTTGCAAAAATGTCGGATAGGGCTTCGTTTTTGAATTATTAGGGAAAAACACTGACCAATCACATACGCTTAGGCGCGTGAGCGTAGCCTCGGGCCCTGTCCCTGAGACGTTCGGACTAGGCTGGGCGAACCCGTCAGTCAAGTAGGAAAAATTTAATTGAAGTTCTACCAAGCAGCGAATACTAATAATGAAAAATAGTATCTACGCAACTGTTATCCCTTAATCGAATTTATTAATTATTTGTATTCGTTGTATCCATCCTTGGATAAGGAATAAAATGTGGGAAGACGCTCTCGGAATTTTTAGGAAATTAACCCTTTGTACTCAAGTGACGTTTCTCACCATAGTATTTTAAAATAAAAATAAGAATTATTTTAAGGAAATCAAACTAAATCCAGTGAGAACCATTTGTAGCTGTTTGCTTTTAAAAACTTTGCAGGAAAAGCAGACTGGATTTGTGTGTACCGAAACAGTCCTCGAGTGCAAAGAGTTAATACAGAAATAATTGGAATTAGACTTACATATTCATCTGCAAGTTGACCTGCCTTGGTAATAAAGCACGGTCGGTGGCTGTCGTACGGCTGTCGACAATGGCAAGGCCGAAGACCCCAACGAAGAATAGCTGCTGGGACGGCCCAGTCGCTGAACCCTCTTGCCACCCCGAAAACACTTTATTTTACGGTCATTGGCACTTTTCACTTTCACATATTAATTCCGTTGCACTCTTCTTTGGTTGTTGTTCCTTCCTGGATTGATGATGCTTCTCAGAATATTGTTTCTTTTTGGATGTTGCTCCTTTCTGAATTGTTGCTTCCCCTTGGATGTTGCTCCTTTCTGCATTGTTGCTCCTTCCTGGACTGTTGTTGCTTCGGGTGCAGTCAATTCGCGAGCCTGCGAAAGCAGTTCGCGGTCGGTGGGTTTTGTCGCGGCGGGCAGTTTGCTCCGCATTTTCGTCACACTACGAATACGAAAAATATCAATGACGTGCATTCCGTGACTTACGTCTGGTCGTTTTCAGAAACGCAAAAGTACTGCGAAGACTGCCTAATTGCAGTTTCCTTCCCGAAAAATACGAAAAATATTCTGTTCTTTACAGAAATGCAATGTCTGTTCAATGCGAAGCTTGATTCATTTTTTTCTTCTTTAATACAAAAATGTCAGAAAATTATCCAGCATTCGAATGATTGACTCTGTTCATCGAATGATTTGAACATTCTCCTAGTTCATTTAACAGTATCGACTAGTCAGTCAACCTGTTAGCCGAGCATCAAACTCCTACAATAGCGCCATATATTTGAAATCGAGTTTGCAATTTTTTTGCTAAAACAGGTCTGTTTAATCTAATTTTACTGACCCGCTAGTCGATATCGCCTTTCTCTACTTTCTATGATCTTTAATGACCTTATGTAATATGTCGTTGAACTCGTTTAGGATCCTCTATTATGATACGGAAGCAAAAACATACCGATCCATTTAAAAAACTGGAGGTGACCTTCAAATGTCCGAAGTACCTCCACCTGCACAAAAACTATTATCGCCACCGGATGGACCCCTTCGTACTGTACAATTTTATTTCAGCAAATATTTCTGTGAAACTTATACTTTCGAAGATATCTGAGGTGCTACACTCTGTTCACGTTAAGAATAACCTCGTTTGGCACATGGAATGGGTCGGAGGAGGTCCTAGAACGTCTGAACCGTCACTCAACCGCGTACGATTGTCTTTGTTTTACCGCATGCAACAGTGTTTCCTATTCTGACGCCTTTGTTTTACGCAGTTTGAGCTGTATCGGTATTCGGTAGGTGGTCGGTAGGGATAGCGCGGGACTAAACGCGTCAGGTTAGTAGGAAGTGGTGGGAGATGCGCACATCAGTCAAAAACTGGTCGAAGCGTGAGGTTATTCTTAACGTGAACAGAGAATAATAGTTATTGCCCCACCCTGCACTTTTGCGCGACCACGAGCATAATGTCTAACGCAGAGAATCAGCCTACCGCGAAATTCACTATCAAGGACATCGTCCGACAAGTGTTTTTAAAAATGAACAATATCGTGACCAGTGCGACCAGTGCTACCGCGGGTGTTTCTAATTTCCTAATGGAAGCTGTACCTGAATTTGGTGGATGTGAATTGGGCTTAGATGCGACTGTGTGGTGTGATCTTGTGGAGGAAAAAATTACGATGGATGTCAATCTTCAACAAAGACTTTGAAAAGTGATACAAAAAGTGATACAGGTAGTGGAAAGGTACACCTCGAACATTGGCAAAATTTCACGATAATCTCTGTGTAGTGTTTGTGACAGAGAAAAATCTCCACGAACGATTACTTCGTGCAATGAACTCATGTGATACCGCGAAATCTTACGCTGAATACGCGCGTGCAAAACTCACGTACCTTGAACAAACGCGTGTCGATTTTAAACCTGCGGAATTGATCGAGCTGATTATTGGTGCCATCGCCGATCAGAATGCTCGACAAACTTTAGTGAAAAGTACCTATAAGACGACCTCTGACTTGATCGTTGGGATAGCACAGTTTGTTAAACCAATGAAAGCAACGGAAAGTGACGTTGGAAGCATGAAACGTGCCCCCAAACATTCTACGTTTACTACGAAGAAGCGTTGTTACTCGTGTGACGGAGTAGGACATCTTCAGCATAATTGCCCCGAAAAACGCAAATCATCGCTTGACAAACCAGAACGGCCAGCAGATAACCAGCTTAGAAAGAAGCCCGTTAGTTGCAGTTATTTGAAAAAGGGACACGAGGAACCACAATGTTGGGCCAAACGGCGAACAAATCAAAATGCCCAAGATCATAAGCATCCTGAACCGAACCTGTGCCATGAAGGAAACTCTAAGGAGAGGACTATTTTTTTTAAAGACACGATGGTGCCCTGCCTCATGGATAGTGGAGTAGATTGCTCACTGGTTAAAGAAAGGGTTACCAAACGTGCTGGCTGTAACGTCACTCCCTTTATCACCACAGTATGGAGTTTGGAAAACTCGCGGCTGTCTACAATTGGCCGTACCACTGTGATTATTCAGTCCGAGGATGTAGCCGTGGAACTGGATTTTTTCGTTCTGCTTGATGACACCATATCATATGATGTAATTGTTGACGTCTTTTAAGCTGGCAGGACCAAATCAGCAGAATCATATCGGACTTACAAAATGTCGACTTCGTTGATAACGGTACCAAGTACAACATTTCTTTTGGTGGTACAAATTAGTACAAATTCAGCACTAAATGTATCCACTTTGTTTGATTCATTTTTATTAATTTTGACGTTTGGTTCCAATAGCTCAATATTAAGCTACCAGCGCCACGATTTTTTTTTTCAAAATGACAGGAGGTACAAAATGTTTGTGGTACAAATTAGTACAAAATAAGTACTAAATATTCTACTATGTTCAATGTGATTCTGCTGGTTTGGTCCTGCCCGCTTAAGGGAGGTTAATTGTTGGAAGAAACACTTTGGCGCATGACGATCTCCAAATGGTGACCACTTCCGAGGGAACGAAGCTACAACGAAATCCAGCGCCTTCCAGGGACAGCGACGAACTACCTGATAGACAGTGTAACCTGGTCAGCATTGTGGTTAACGAGAATGGTGCACGAGCATCTCTTGAGGAATTGCTGAGGCGGTACGAACACATGATTACCGCGGGTAATAAGGTAAGGTCTGTGACTACCATGGAACTGAAAATTGTTTTAAGCGAAAATAAGGTAGTAAATCATCATCCTTATCGTTTATCTTTGACCGAGCGCGAGAAAATACAAGAAATTATAGAAGATTTGTTGCGCAATAATATAATTCGCGAAAGCGTCTCTCCTTTTGCGAGTCCTATTATTCTCGTTAAAAAGAAATACAGAAAAGATCGATTGTGTGTAGATTATCGCGCGTTAAACCGAATTACAGTAAAGGACCGCTATCCATTGCCATTAATTGACGATCAGCTTGATCGCTTGGGAAAGGGAAAGTATTTTACGACCCTTGACATGGCTTCCGGATTTCATCAGATTCCAATCGCTGAGGATTCCATTGAGAAAACGGCTTTTCGTGACTCCGGATGGTCATTGTGAGTACCTTCGAATGCCATTCGGTTTAGCTAACGCGTCCGCAGTTTTCCAACGAGCCGTTAATGCGGCTCTGAGAACGTTAAGAAACAAAGTAGCTCGTGTATATCTGGACGACATACTCATTCCATCTCAAACAATAGAAGAAGGACTACAAAGTTTGCAAACCGTTTTAGATGCCTTATCGGTGGCTGGATTTTCTTTAAATATTGAGGAGTGTAAATTTAAAAAAAAAAACATCGAATATTTAGGAAGAGAAATTTCCTCCTTTTTCAGGAGGAATTAGACCGGGAACAGATAAGGTTAAAGCTCTAATCGATTCACCGGTACTCCGTAACGTTAAGCAAGTTCGTCAATTTATGGGACTGGCGAGCTATTTTAGAAAATTTATTCCCCAGTTCGCGACGCGGACAGTGTGCATAACGAAACTGACGAACCGTGGTGTTGGGGCAAGGAACAGGACAAAGCACGAAATTACGTTCTTGATAAATTCAGTTCAAAGCCTTTGCTCATTATTTTTGATCTCGTGAGGGAGACCGCGCTGCACACCGATATTAGTTCAATTGGTTAAGGAGCAATATTGTTCCAAGGAGTAAACGGCGAACTACGTGTCATTTCCTATTTTAGCCGTCGCACAACGCTATTGTAAACGCACTTAAATATTTTCGCGTGTATTTATTAGGCCTTAAATTTAAAATCGTCACAGATTGTAATGCCATAAAAGCTACAAACGCTAAGAGAGTCTACTATTGCCACGTATAGCCAGATGGTGGGTCTTTCTTCAAGACTATTCTTTCGATATCGAATATCGGTGTGGTAGTTACGCCACTGCCACCACGTCCTTGCCGACATCCACAAATTCTTTCTTTTTCAACTTTCTCTTTTTTTTGAAAAGCTTGTTTCCTTTTCATTCTCATTTCTATGTTTTCCTCGAGGCTCGTTCGGGCCTGGTCAACGTCAACTTGCACATTTGGCGACCAGACCCGCGCGAGCCCTTAAACTCTCGATCACTTTCTCTTCTATCTCTGGTTTTTCCGACTTTCCACTCTTCACTACTTTTTCTCTTTCTATTTCTATTTCTATCCTTTGCGGAAGACCCTTTTAAAAAGCAGAAACCAGCGTTCCGCGAGGCAGTCTCGCAGGCAATCTTTACGTAGCCACGTCTTCGTGACAGTTCGCATTGTTATTTCGATAATTTGTTAAAATAAAAATTGAGCGTTTACGTGAAGGAGTTTGTACCATTTCTTCTTACACCTCATCGGAATGGAAAGTCTATCGAATACGTAGATTTTTTAAATAGAAATCCTTGCAAGGACTATCGCGTGAACGTTATCTGCGAAGGTTCGTGGCTGGAAGTTGAATGAATCAATGCAGGTGACAATCTCAGTAGAGATTTTGAGATTCGAAACGGAATCCTATATAGGAGAATATGTAGAGCCAACGGCCGTATAGTCTATCGTAATTACGTTCCTAAAGGCACAAAAATCGGTCTATTGCGTTTATGCCACTACGAAAATTGCCACGTTAGCTATGAAAAAGCGTATGACCGTATTGTACAAAAATATTGGTTCCCAAAAATGTGTAGGTTTACTATTTCTAAAACGCACACCGGCCCCAAACAAGAGTTATTGCATTCGATCGAAAAGAAACCGATATCATTCGACACAATCCATTATGACTGCGTAGGACCATTTGCACAGTCGAAAGATGGATACCAGCATATTTTAATTATATTGATGCTTTCACAAAATACGTCCAGCTCGTTACACTAAAATCGTTGAGCGGACCTGAAATGCTACAGGTTTTTAGGGAACGACTAACATTGTTCGGTACGCCCCGGTTGGTAATAATGGATAGAGCCACTAATTTTACGTACAAACCACTGGAATAATTTATTAAAAAGCATGGAATCCAGTTGCATTTTATTGTTACCGGAGCTTCTCGAGCAAACGGACAAGCTGAACGTTATGTTTCGATTGTGGTAAAGTTAACGACTGTGAGTTGAGTAAAGCTGCAGAATGGCCGAGCAGGTTGCAAAGCTAATGCACTCCCTAAATACCACAATACAAAAATCGACCGGGTTCTCATCCAGTCGGTTATTATTTGGTTTGGAAGAACTACCTGACACAAATGAAGAGATAGATTTAAATAAAGACAGAGAAACCGCGTCTAGGCGCCTGGCGGAAAATGCCAGGAAACAGAACGAAAGATTTGATGAAAGGCTTAGAACCAATATTGAATACAAAGAAGGTGATACAGTTTTTATAGAACCAGCTGATACTAGAAGGCCAAAATTAGTGGTTTAGTACGTAGAGCCGTTTGTAATTTCGAAAATTTTGCCAAATGATCGTTACGAAATAATAGGTAAGACCGGTAGGCCACAGATTGCGCCCAAAGATCGATTACACCTATGGAAGGGCGAGTGATGTGGCGATAACAATAACGATGATACTAGCGATGGTAGTGAAGACGGTAGCCACAGATGAACCGTGTTAGCGTAAGCATGACTTATTTGTTGTTATGATCATATGTTTTGAATCAAAGTTAATGATTATTTTATACAAAATCATTTGAAAAAAAAAAAATAAACAAAATTTAATGTTTATAGTTAATGAGTTTCGGAAACAATGTATGGAAGGTGGCAATGTTGTTGTTGGATGACCAACCACTTTATCAGTAGAGATTCTAACTCACTATTTATTCTGAGTCGCCTAGAATCTAGGCCCTAGATGTCAAAATTTTCATGGCCAGAGTCTACCCTTGCTCATTTAGTCAACAAGGGTAGAGTTCATCTTGGTTCGTCATCCCATGCCCCTTCCCTTTCTTTAACCTTAGTATATAAGATCTAGGAAGCATCCACGCAAGCTCTTATATTTTTGACCGTCTTTGTGTACAAAATGGAGCAACGTTATGGGTTCGAAGGAGACCTCTGTCATGGGTGACAATAAGACTATGAACTTGATATGGTATTCTTCGAAAGACGGCGTTTCAAAGGTGCACAAATTGCATGGAATGTTGTTGCGGAAGTACTTGCGAGTACTATCTGCTATTTTTGGAACATTTGCGATTGTTACCTGTTATGACATACACTTGCGAGTGTTGTCTGTCGTTGCAGTGCTTGTGAATGCTACTGCTCTTATAGAAGTATTTGTGAATACTGCCCGTGGAAGAATGCACTTGCAAGTGCCTCTTCTCCTTGCACGATATTTGGTTTGAAAGTGTTTGGCGGTGGCTGCAGCAGGACACAAGCATTGTGCGGAGCTGTGGAGGTCACGATGCCTGGAAACACTTGTGGTGAAGTACTTGACGGTAACAACAGCAAGGCACAGGTAAGGTGCGGAGCTGTGGGTGTTATGCGGCCTGGATGCACATATTGGAAGTGTTTGGCGGAAACGCCGGGGCAAGAGTGATGTAAAGAGTTGTGAATGTTTAGATGTCTGAAGAGTGTGTGACGTTGACTGAGGAGATTATCGACTCAGTACTTCACGTTGCAACTACTATTGCTGTTTTTACGAGAGGACGCTTCCCAAGAGCGTGAAGCATATCAGGTTGGCCGTGTTAGCGCCAACCCGTGTGCAAGGATGACACACGTGTCAGGGTCGTTGCCCTATGGGGCTTTGACCTACTTATCGAGGGTCTCAAAGTGCCGATGTCGAGGACCTATGTCTATCATCGGGCGAAGGATCGGTGATAACCAATAGCTATGACCACGATAAATTCTGTCGACCCACTCTCCCTTCAATATCTCATAGTAGTCCCTAACCAACACATAGTCCCAAAACCTTTTTATCCTCGACACGCATTAGCAATTTCCCAGTATTTCAGGTATCCTGACCTTTTCTCTCTAGCCATTTTCCGGATACAAACGATCCCTACCCCTGATTTTTCCGCCAAAACCCTCTTATAAAAAGAGGACTCGAGCCACGAAACAGCAGTATTCTATCGACACTCTGTCAGTGCTACACGCACTTACATATAACCATTGTACTCAGTTTGTGTAAACTTTGAAACAACATATAATAAAAGTAAAACCAAACCAACTCGCCTTCTTTGATTTGACGACAATTCTAAGACTCGCGGATGTTATGATTAGAGTTCGGTGCCCTTCTTTTGAGGATTGCCGAAGGAACCGTGGCCTGTGGCCAATGACCCGACGTCATGGTGCCTGCGTGGCGCGTGCAGGGCGATAAGGGTGTTCTCGAAGGGTCTGGCCGCGGAGTGGGGAAAGTGATGTACCTTCTGGTAAGAGAACCATGATGAACCTCTTGGCACTTACCCCAGAACTTTCTTAGTAAAGCATCTGATTAATTTCTGACATGTTGATTACCGATGTCGTGTTTAGTACCATTTTAATCAGAAAAATGACAGAAATATGATGGTAAAAAAACAAATGAAAATGAGAAAGCTGGTATCGCATTGGTATTTTAAACAGTACAACAGGCTTCTGATCTTTGCCGATTGTCACGCTTGCAGCTTCTCTGTCGTATTCACTCGCTATCCTTTTCTGCGTCCGAACAGTGTTGTGATATGGGACGGGTTTTCTCGCGCATGCGCGACTTTTACAGAGACATATCTGGTGGTGGCGCAAGCGCAACTAGAGGGCGTAGTGTTCCTAGCGGGAAAAAGCGTAAACATTCATCACGAAACGGACAGACTACGTAGTTTTGGTATGCTATTTGTGTTATACATTACGTATAACGCTACGAATATGTTATGCATTCATTTCTTACAATCGGATCATAACAATTTTTGCAAAATTACGCAGGGTGATTAAGGTACCCCATTTTATTGAAACTTGTACTGTACTGATGCTAAAATCGCCGCGCATGCGCGAGAAAACCCGTCCCGTATCACAACACTGCGTCCGAAACCTATTGTCGTCAATTAAACCAGTGAATATAGTTCAACTTATATTGTATTTGGTGTCATTTTTATTGGAAAAACGGCATAAACAGATTAATAAACATTTCATAACAAAATAGTCAAAAATAAGGAAGTTTTAATATTGCATTAGATCCGTGTTACCGATGTGCTAAGGATTGTTTTGGTTCAGTCGTTCCGTCTCCGTTTTCGCTTGCTATCCTTTTGTACGTTCGACGCTGTCGGCAAAACTTCAAAAAATGCAGGAACTGCAATACAGAGACAAAGAATCTTTCTGGAATCATCTGTTCAGTGTGTATTTACTTTAGTGTCGCGCAGCGAAATGGTAACGCTTTACATGTTCCGTGCATATTTATGTGACTTGTAAACATAGAGTACGCGTATATGAGATGGTCTACTCGGATACATTAGTTTCGGTAAGCATGGCGTTGTTGCCCTTATTTCTACAGTATCAGACGACAATCAAATTGTGGTGTCCGTGTTTTATGTGAGTGGTGGATGAAGGGTTTTGCTTGTTTAACAGTCGCTATTATATTTTCCGCCCATACGTACGTGCATATCTACACGTGCTCCGTGCACTAGTGCGAGCTCTCGGTACACATGCAAAACAAAAACAACACGTCTTCCGGGCAGTGATGGACTTTGGTGGGATTTTTCCCTCGCGGGATTCCGTTCTACGCATACGTAAGCTGACGTCACAGCTACATGTCGTCTGCTACCATACATGTATCTCAAGCGCAAGAAGAGGTGCATGTAAGGGGCCCTTGCAGTAATGTCAGACGGGCCGGGTTTTTTCGCGCATGCGCGGTCAGAATGACCGTTAGCAGTGACCTATCTAATCTAAAATCTATGGGATGCCATTAGCATTCTGGTATTCTTTAATTTTTTTGCCAAATAAAATATTTTATTTTCTTATTATATATTTTGTTTCCTTACTGGGATACAATGGTACCCTAAATTCTAGTTAAATGTATACGGCAGTGAGGACTGCAACGCTCGCTCCAGTGCGCATGATCAGGAAAATCCCACGAAAGTCCATCACTGCTTCCGGGTACCCCGGCGCCGCGTACGGCAGCTAACGGCCTACGTTCGCGCGAATTTCGAACGTCGCATACGCGCATATAGGTACTCTCGAATATAACACAAATATCTGTATAAGTATCGAACGGGTATTGATACGTTCATAGAAGTGTCAAACGGGTATCGATTCCTTCGTTAAGTATCAAACAGGTATCAACATTTTCGACATCTATCGTATGCTATCTACTGCCATGGAATCGACATCCCATATCGTGTTTGTTGCTTTCGATTTCGCGATGATCTACGCGGCGTATTCTCTACGTCTAACTCCGCTGGGGCTTCTACATTCACTCTATTGTCGGCTTCACCGGCGGCTACGGCAGGTACGTTTTCAGTAGAGTCGTTTGGTGGTCGGTAATTTAATATATCGCTTGCTCCTTCTCCCTTTATTGGCGCGTTCCCTACTTTTAGGATTTGATTGATGTGGCGCTTCCACTCTTTACCGTTATCTAGATGAATTACATAATGTACATGACCGAGTTTTTGCTTCACGCGGCCGAAAACCCACTTCTCTTTCCCGTAATAGTTCCTACATTCTACTCTATCGCCTAGTTGTAATTCTCGTACGGTTTTACGTTTCTTATTGGTACTATCCTCGTGTACAATGTTCTCTTTTGGCATTAGAAGATTGAGACGCGTGCGCAATCTGCGGTTGAACATCTTTTCGGCCGGCAACACGTCTGTCGACTGTTGCGGCGCATTCCTGTAATGCAGTAACATTTGGTGCACTGCTACTTGTAGTTCTTTCTTAGTTACTAGTGTGCCTTGCAATTTTTTGTTTAACATCTGATTAAAGGTCTGCACCCATCTTTCTGCCAGTCCATTTGTCGCCTGATAAAAAGGTGCTGTCGTACTGTCGAAATTCTTGGAATTCCAGTGATGTGAAATGTCTGCCGTTGTCTGACACTATCATGTCCGGTATTCCAAAAGTTGCAAAAACTTGTCTACATTTTTCAATCGTAGTGCTACTTGTTATTTCGTTTGTAATGAACAGTTCTGGCCATTTTGAATACGAATCTACTAGTACGAAAAAGTAATGACCCTTAAAAGGTCCTGCGTAATCTATGTGTACTCTTCCAAATACTCGTTCTGTCTGCGGCCACGTTTGTGCCTATATTTTTAACCGACTTTGAAAAGGAGGAGGTTACTCAATTCGACATGTATATATATTTTTTTTTTATGTACGCCGATTACGCCGAGATGGACAGACCAATCGGAACGAAACCTTTTGCATCTTGTAGATTGTAGGGTATGACTCCCAGCTTGTCTAGTATAAAAAACATTTTGCATTTTATCATTATTTACCCCCCTTTTATTGCATATAAGCGTACTGTTACCTCCACGTCATCTATGGTCACTGATTACTCCATAATGGATTGACTAATCGCATCGAAACCTTTTGCATCCTGTAGAGTATGATTTCCAGCTGATCCTACAACAAACACATTATGCATTTTTTTCGTTTTTTTCCACGTTTATTGCAAAAAACGTACTATTTCACGTATATTCGGCCAGATATCGATGAAGCCTACTATTACATTTTGCGGCCGGAGATGTATCCACGATGATCCCATTTGCAACATTCCCATCACTTCCCTGCCCTTCCCTTCCCATCTCTTTGTTGCTAACTACTATTCCCATTGCAAAATTCCTATTCTTTGATGCCATTCTGGAAGGAATGCTCCGATTGTCACTAAAAAATGTGAAATAAAAAAATTTTTTGAAAAACCAATACAACCGACTTCGGAATGCACTAAAAAGGGCGAAATAATTTTAATTTATATTTCAGGGACGGCGCAAAATAAAAGTTTTCTAAATTGAAATTGTCAAAATTCTTTAATCCTTTTACATACTTTCAGATTAGCAACATCTTTCATTTACACAATTTTTAATTTTGCGCCGTCTCCGAAATATAAATTAAAATTATTTCATTCTTTTTAGTGCATTGCGAAGTCGGTCGTATTTTTTTTTTTTTTTTTTCAAAAATTTTTTTATTTCACATTTTTTAGTGGCGATCGGAGCATTACGTGCAGCGAAACATGAAAGAATAGAAATTCTGCAATGAAACTAGTGATTAGCAACAAAGGGTGGGGTATGGAGGGGAATGGAAGGGAAGGGATGAAGAGCGGATGGAAGGGCAGGGAAGAGAAGGAGGGCGAAGAGAAGGACAGAGAAGCAAAGGAAAGCGAAGAGAATGTTGCAAATGAGATCATCGTGGGAATATCCCCGGCCGCAAAATGTAATACTAGGTTTCATCGATATCAGGCCGAGTAAACGTGAAATACCACGTTTTCTGCGATAAAAGCGGAAAAAAATGAAAAAATCCAAAATGGTTTTTTTATGGGACCAACTGTTGGTCATAGTCTACAAGATGCAAAAGGTTTCGTTCAGATTGGTCGATCCATCTTGGAGTAATCGATGACCCTACACAACGCGGACGAAATCGTACGCTTTTTTGCAATAAAAAGGGGCAAATGGTGATGAAATGCAATTTTTTTTTTACGGGACCAACTGGGAGTCACACTCTACAAGATGCAAAAGGTTTGGTTCCGTTTGGTCCATCCATCTCGGCGTAATCGGCGGACATACATAAAAAAAAAATATATATGTATATATTATATATATTATATACAGGGTGTCCACGCTAAAGTGTGACAGTCGCAATATTTCAATAACTATTGATGACACGAAAAATTGTTTATGTGGAAATTGCAGAATAAAATGGGATCTATGTTTTGGCTGAAAAGAAAATTTTTTTATGTCATTAATTTAAAAGATATGGTGAAGTCTCGTTTTTTAAATGGAACTTATATTTTTCTTTTGGGTCATGCAGTAGTGCTTTTCTAGACAAAATTAAGCTTTGATGTATTTACCCGATTTTTATTAATTTTCAAGATATGCCGCTTAGAAGTTTACTGATTTTCGACGGAAACGTCTCGGTTTGAGTGGCAAGTCATAAAAGCGGTCCTATTGTTGCGGTATTTGACTCTGCCTGTTGAAACCGATCCTGAGGGTCTACGCTCGGAACGGCGCGCTGTGGGACAAAACGGCTTTCGGCGATCAAAAATCGATTTTCGCGAATTGGAAAATTGAAAATCTAATTAGGTACATAGATAGAGAAGGAATTGTAGTTTAACGCTGTGCAATCGGTTTTTTAACATTTGTTTCCGTTTTGCTGTGGCATTCACTCAAAGTCCGAAGAAATTCGTTAAAGCAAAACGCTCATGATATTACCCACAACTTTAATGTCCGATTCTGAAAAACTTTGCTGAGAAAGATGAAATTCGAGCGATTTATAAAGATTGCTACATTAATATAGATTGTATTCAGTCCATAAGTTAATGTAAAATGTTAACCACTTATTAAATAATAACGCCTGATCGAAAATTTTTGGAAAAAAAAATACAACCGACTTCGGAATGCACTAAAAAGGACGAAATAATATAAATTTATATTTCGGAGGCGGCGCAAAATTAAAAATTGTGTAAATGAAGGATGTTGTTAATGTGAAAATATGTAAAAGGATTAAAGAATTTTGACAATTTCCAATGTAGAAAATTTTTAGTTTTGCGCCGTCTCCGAAATATAAATTTATATTATTTCGTCCTTTTTAGTGCATTCCGAAGTCGGTTGTATTTTTTTTTCCAAAAATTTTTTTATTTCACAATTTTTTAGTGGCGATTGGAGCATTCCTTGAAAAGTTCAACAAAGGGATGGGAAGAGAAGTGCAGGGAAGGGCAGGGTAGCGAAGGGAAGGGCAGGGAATGTTGCAAATGGGATCATCGTGGAAATATCTCCGGCCGCAAAATGTAATACTAGGCTTCATCGATATCAGGCCGAATATACGTGAAATAGCACGTTTTTTGCGATAAAAGCGGAAAAAATGTAGAAATCCGAACCGGGTTTTTTTACGGGACCAACTGTTGGTCATACTCTAGAAGATGCTAAAGGTTTCGTTCCGATTGGTCCATCCATCTTGGAGTAATCGATGACCATACACAACGCGGACGAAATCGTACGCTTTTTTGCAATAGAAAGGTGGCAAGCGGTGGTGAAATGCAAAAATTTTTTTTTACGGGACCAACTGGGAGTCATACCCTACAAAATGCAAAAGGTTTGGTTCCGATTGGTCCATCCATCTCGGCGTAGTCGGGGCACATACATAAAAAAAAAAAAAAATATATATATATATATATATATATATATATATATATATATACATGTCGAATTGAGTAACCTCCTTCTTTTTCGAAGTCGGTTAAAAAGAAGTACATTTATCCAAAATTGGCATCAGTTGGCGCGGGTTTAATTGGTACAGGAGGAAAGGATGGACCTTCCTCTATCAGAATCAAGAAAAATTGGATGCAACCTCGCGCAACCTTGCGAGATAATAACGATTGAAGTGTGATAGTGCACCTATTTAGACCGCTACGCTCGCGCTCGGTGCCGTATGCAACTGTTATTCAGTTGCCATTATCTCGCAAGGTTGCGCGAGGTTGCACCCAGTTTTTCTTGATTCTAATAGGGGAAGGTTCACCCTCTCCTCCTACACCAATTAAACCCGCGCGAACTGATGCCAATTGTTTAAAAGCTTGCATAAAGAGCTTTCGATTGAATAAGACCTGATTAAAAAGAAGTACATTTATCCATGAATTGATGAAACATCAATAAAGTATTAATTCTACATTAATTTATATATACCACATGCTTTTACTTTAAACCCTCATTCACCTATTCCTGTTCTTATAATTTGTGTGTCACCATTAATAAGTAACTAAACCCTTTTCTTTCACAGTTATTAACATACTTATTAACATAATTTTGAATCACATTTTAGTTCTAAAAAACAAAATATGTCGAAGTGCACATTAATAAAATATTAATTCCACTCCGTTTTATGCATGCTACGTGTTTCTATTTTAAAGTGTTATTAACTTCTTCCTACCATTATGGCATATTTCATGTCATTTTTTTATTACCAAATCCATTTCTTCGATATTTGTTAACAGTTTCAAGCCCAATTTTAGTTAAACAACATAAAATATGCCAAACATGTGACAAATTATGAACGCGCCTCACTTTATACTTGAATATTATGCCACCCTGTAGTTCAATACGATTCATATTAATAAAACTTCAGCACTATAGGGTATGCAACAATTTCTCAAAATTTCATGAAAATATTTCCAATAGCTCCAAAGTTACAGATTTTTGATCACGGAACGCCGTTTTGTCCAACTGTGCGCTGTTCCGAGCGTAGACCCTCAGTATCGGTTTCAACAGGCAGAGTCAAATACCGCAACAATAGAACCGCTTTGCCACTCAAACCGAGACGTTTCCGTTGAAAATCAGTAAACTTCTAAGCGTTATATCTTGAGAATTAATAAAAATCGGGTAAATACATCAAAGCTTAATAAATTTGTCTAGAAAAGCACTACCGCATGATCCAAAAGAAAAATATAAGTTCCGTTTAAAAACAAGACTTCACCACCATATCTTTTAAATTAATAACATAAAAAAATTTTCGTTTAAGCCAAAACATAGATCCCATTTTATCCTGCAATTTCCATATAAACAATTTTTCGTGTCATCAATAGTTATTGAAATATTACGACTGTCACACTTTAGCGTGGACACCCTGTATTGTATACATATATGAGTATATTCGAGCAACTCTTCTCTCTTTTTTAAAATCCATTGGAACGTCCTAGTGCTTTTAGTTTCTGCGTAATAGCGTATTTTTTCCCCAAAGTACACGTTTTTACAAAAGCTCGTGTTTTTCAAAAACGATACGTGATGGAGCAATTCTACTTCTGGATTCGGTTTTAGAACGAGAAATCCTATAAGAATCACGTAGTGGATGTTGCAGATCAGAAAAGAAGTTTTTTGTTGGACCGTGTAATTAAAAAAAGAAGTCTTAACGAGCATTTTAGCAAAGGCAAACGTTATTCAGAATCGCCCAGCTACCATCCCCTGAAATTATTCCCGCCTGTTATCGAACACCCTTTATACATATATGTATGTGTTTTAATTGAATTTCTTTGTAAATTAAACAATATTTTTTTTTTATAGATATGCTGTAGATGATGAAGAAGAATTTGAGGAAACTAAGATCTCTGGCAGATCAAGTGATACAAAATCAATTGGTAGTCTTAGTCAACAATTTCTTGAAAGTGATGAAGATGAGAAGTATTATGGTACCTGTAATGGTTATGTTTCTCAACCTGGTAGCAAATCGAATTTATTATTGTGCAGTGATTGTGATCAGAAAACTCTTACTTGCACGTACAGACCACTAACACCTGGATCCTGTTGTAATAGATACATTGAGGAACGTGTTGAAGATCGACAACAAGGGACTTCTCGTATTTATAAGAGTCCAGTTCGTGTGTCTTCCCCATGGTCCTTACATCATGATCAAGATTATAGTGGTCAATCTTC
This sequence comes from Stelis phaeoptera, assembly GCA_943735885.1. NCBI lineage: Eukaryota > Metazoa > Arthropoda > Insecta > Hymenoptera > Megachilidae > Stelis > Stelis phaeoptera. The sequence goes on along the minus strand of OX030939.1, from coordinate 674,310 downwards.
TTCACCTAGATCATTAAATCAAGATTATCAGGTACGAAGAAGCTGGTTAAAAAAATATGAGCTAGAACACGACCAAAATAGCTGTGAAGATAAAGATTTAGAACAGGCTAACAATAGTCCTACTTGTGAGATCTGTCATGAAAATAGTCATATTGTTCAATGTGAACATTGTGATTTCTCCAGCGATGGTGATTTAATATGTTTTCAATGTCAAAGCGAGGAAGGATCATCAAATGGTCAAAATTGTTCCCATTGTGAAAAAAATAAAAGAATGTTGTCAAATAGGTTTGGCATACAAAGGGGGACATTATTAAACAATGATGGAAAGTATCCAGTAGATGCTGTGGTAAAAATCCAAGTTAATGATCGCATGATTTCTGTAGATTCAGATGAAACATCTGAAAGTGATTTATCCAATAATCATCATCATCCTAGAAGTACAATAGAGCGATTAGATACTATTGTTGAGGCAAAAGGAGACACTGCCAGTGAAAATGATGAAGAAAACGGAGGTACAAAACTAAATGGAACTAGCAGTGCAAGATATCTCAATTATATGATCGTATTGTTTTTGTAAATAAACATGGTTAAAGTAATTGGAGTTGAGCTACGGATAATGTTGGTAGATGGAGAATATTGCCTTGTTGAAATTAGTAACTGAAGAAAAAATAAACACCAGCATGTTTATAATGCTTTACCATTTTAAAATCTTGAAATATTTTATAAGTAGATGTATTTATATTGTACAGTTATTAACTGTTATACTATTTATGCTAGTAACATTAATAGTATAATATTTTATATTCTATAAAATCTTACCACTTTGGTAGTATTATACTATATTGAATTTAAACCAAATTAATATAATACAGAATGTACAGGATGTATCAGAATTCTATGTCACTGCTACCTCAGTGTTACTCTGTACCCTTGGGTCAGTAAAGACTTATTAGAAATGTTTGCCGTAAAAATGATTTTGACAATGAAATTCAAGGTCAAATATGTGTATTGTCCTATCGTGTAGTACTCGTCGGGCGGACGAAAAGTCTGAAAGGAACCATAGTCCGAACTTAACCGTTCTCTCGGAAAATGAAACTAAACTTCCACTTAATTCCAGGCAAACCATAATTGTAATCTACTTACATTTTTCAGCCAGATACAAAGTAAATAATAGTAAATATAATATTCAATATACAGGGTGTTCAAAAATAACCATTCAGTATTTATGTGGCATATAGGACGCACTGTACTGAGTAAAAAAGCCTTAGTAAACATAGGTCGAAAGGTCAATCGTTTCTGAGATGTAAACATTTTTGTTTGCTAGTATCATGATTGAATTACCTAACCGAATTCACCATGATTGTCAAATAATTCGACAGAGATGTGGAATTTTCGAGAAAGTTCGCGGCTCTGTAAGAAGAAGATGCCAAACGTGTATAGAAATGGAAAGAAAACACGTGGAAAATCTTCTGTAAATCTCGGAAGTTTAGTAGTAAGTCAATCATGATGCTAGCAAACAAAAATGTTTATATCTCAGAAACAATTGACCTTTCGATCTCAGTACAGTGTGTCCTATATACCGTATAAATATTGAATGGTTTTTTTTTAACACTCACACAGTGAGATTACTTCTCACAATAACATTATTTACTCCTTTGGTCTAATTTCCCCCCTTGAAATATAACAATTTTCACTAAATTCATATTTTTCTGTCTTTGCAAATAACGAAATAATTAAAGGTGGTAGAGATACTGTATCTTCCATTTATCGTCATTATCAGTATTATTATCGTTGAATATTATGTTTATAATTATTTACTTTGTATTTGGCTGGAAAATGTAAGTAGATTATAATTAAGGTGGGCCCGAAATTAACACGTTCACGCCGGGGCCGAATTTTATATTTTTCGCTGCGAGGCGTAGCTCGAATTCATGTTCCGTTTCATCTGGCAGGGCAGTATTGCTGGTAATTCAATTGGTGCAACTGTCCGTTCAATAACACAGTTCATGCGTTTACTTTGAAAGTTGTGTAGTTCGTGCCGCTTTTTCATCCTGACCATAAATTAAACAAATTAAATTTTTAATGGTGCGCGGTGTCTGATCGAATATTCAAGCGTGACCCACCGGTGATGCACACAGTCCGATGGAACAGTCGAGTGTGACCCACCGGTGATGTACGCCGGCATGAACGTATTAAGTGGAAGTTTAGTTTCATTTTCCGAGAGAACGGTTGAGTTCGGACCATGATTCCCTTTCAGACTTTTCGTCCACCCGACGAGTACTACACGATAGGACAATACAAATATTTGACTTGAAAATCTTTCAATGTCGAAGTCAATTTTGCGGTAAACATTTTTTACAAGTCTTCACCGATCGAGAGGTGTACAATAACGCTATTGTAGCCGCGACATTGAATTTTCATATATGTACCCTTTATCATTATTACTGATAATTGAATATTATAAAATTCCATATAAAATAATTCGTAACTTTAAATAAAAATAGCAGATGTGTTTAGGTCCGTTATAAAATTTATCTGTGTTTTAAAATGTACCATTACTTTTGATATAAAAGGATGATGTTAAAAATAGACGAATTTTGACCTTCGATCAAGATAAAAAATTCCTTCACAGTATCATTTTACATATTCTAATGTAAGGAATAAAAAATGTAAATGTCATTTCTTTAGGAACTGATGGGAAAGTGATCAAAATACAATTGAATGTTAGAGTATGACTATACTTACGACTCATCTTAGTTGTAACTTTATCGCGTTTCTTTTTGTATGATTGTTTATTCGTAATTTAGTCACTTAGAAACCCATATTGAATGTTATTTATAAATAGTTCGTGGAAAAAACCTGAATGTACATACATACAGATAAAATAATCATAATCCTCGCTTGTAGGAGGAAAACTCTGTCGGGCAACAGGAAAACAACTGTTTTCTCTCTTTACTGGTGCCTGCTACAGGCATAGTCGAAACTGTCTAAACGAACCCTACTTGTCGAATTTATCAGTTAAAACAAGCTCCTATTTATTATACCGACCATTAAATTGAAAATGGTGATTTTGAATTTACTGTTGTAAAAGTACTTTCGATAATTGATTATGTTAAACGTCGGATTGAAACAAAATTTTACTAACAGTCTTCTATCAATAAATCAATTAAGTTTACGCCATTCAAATAGTGTAAAATACTTTGTTTATATGCTAGTAAATAAACGCTAAAACGGACTTAACGTGATTATTGGACGTACGTGCAGGTGCAAGATCGGTGAAAGTGCTATAGAATGTTACTCATATGTAGCAACCATCTTATAGTACTTTGGATTTGCATAATAAAATCTATCCGTCTGTCAGTATCTTATTTAAACGATTATTTTACACATATTTCATTACCCGAAGAAAGTGAAGCTGAAAGCAATGGCCAACAATAAGTAAGATTATTTTATTACATTTACGATAGTTTATGATAATCTTCATCACCTCTGTAATGTATAATTATTGCTTTTGAATTTCTTACAATAGAATGTAAACATTGTGTTATAAAAGAATTTTTTGTTTTTATTGTATGATTTCCGTAATATGCCAATCTCTTGTATTAATATTATATTTCGTTATTTTTGGTTTTTATTAAACATTAATGTGCATCAATCCTTATAAATAATATTCAGGATGAATTTCGAAGTGATTAATTTACGAATAGATCATCGTCCAAAAAGGAAAGAAACGATAAAGTTGCAACTAAGACGAGTCGCAAGTATAATCATACTCTTACATTCAATTGTGTTTTTCATAACTTGCGCATCATTTCCTGGAACAATAATGGGTATATGTATACAATACGTTTATTATTCCTTAAAACAAGTAAAATCATGCAGTAAAAGAATTTTTCGTTCCGGACAACAACCGAAATTCGCTTATTTTTAACATCCTTTTTTACTAATGAAACTTTCTTAATCATTTCGGTTAACTTTTTATAATTTTTCAATTATACTTGGATTAATATTTTGTTTCTTTTACATAACGGAGACTAAACAGTGTTTAAAGCAGGAATGAGCAACCCGCGCGACCCGCCACACTTTCTCGTGCAGCCCTTCAAATATTTTACATTTTGACTTTTAAAAATTGCTGCAGTATCCCGCAGCCTCATTGTACCCTAGGTGTGTTAACCTAATTTTTGGAAATGATGCCGACATCATGGATAGTCACTGATGCCATCGTTTCCAAAAATTATGCATCGGCATTTCTTGGTATGAAATGTTACGGGCGGCTTCGTTTGACGCTACGCATACAGTGGCTCGGAAAAGTATTCGGACACCTTTTAAAACACAATTCCCTGTTTTGATATTGGACCAAATGACTTGAATTTTTTTTGAGAAACTAGAAGAACTAGTTTACTAGATGATAAAAAAAAAAAAATGTTGAAGAAGTCCCAGTCGGTTGAAATTATGAAGGATACAGTGAGGATCACATGTCTCAACTTTTTTATCCGAGCCAATAATGAAAATTTAAAACATACTTTTCGTAGATTTCAGTAAATTGTATGTATACACAAAGTTTTATCGAAATCGGTTAACGTATCTAGGAACTACAAGCAATTGAAATTTACAAGAATCGCAGTTTTTCAATTGCTTGTAGTTTCTAGATACGTTAACCGATTTCGATGAAACTCTGTGTATACATACAATTTCTACGAAAAGTATGTTTTAAATTTTCATTATTCGTTCGGATAAAAAAGTTGAGTGCATGTGATCCTCACTGTATCCTTCATAATTTCAACCAACTGGGACTTTTCCAACATTTTTTCTTTTTTATCATCTAGTAAACTAATTCTTCTAGTTTCTCAAAAAAATTCAAGTCATTTGATCCAATATCAAAAGAGGAAATTGTGTTTTAAAAAGTGTCCGAATACTTTTCCGAGCCACTGTATGTGCCGCAAACGCTGCATTGGCAAGCGGCATAAAGTCAAAGCTCAAAGGGTATTTTAAATTTTAGAGGGGATCTATACGCCTAAAGGTCTATTTAAGTACACATATCCGTAACGTGTCAATGCCGTATCCGCTCAGTTTCGTGATTTTCCGTCAGTGTCAGTGATGTTAAATATTTTTCTTTTGTTTTTGAATAGATATGTTCACACACGTCCAGCACAGCACCGTCTTCGACATGCTGACATGCTCAGTCTTAGTTCAGTATCCGTTCAATGACATTTGTATTAAGTCCCAACGATATTTTTGTTTCTCATGGATAGCTTACGACGGTCAGTATTTATCTTTAGTTCATTCAATATCAAACAAATTATATTTTTTTAGGTCAAATCGTAGATTTCGATGCAAATAGAATATTATGTCTATCGGGTAATTTTTTATATCAACTCTTGTAAGCTTATGCCTACCTTTAAGTTTAAAAATTGTCTTATTTATATTAAAATTTAATTTATATTTTATGTTTAAATATTTGTAGAAGGGTTGTAAAAAATGAATGACGCACAATTAATTGAATTAATTGTAACTCCTCTTTTTCTTTTAATGAAGTGCAATGAACAGCTTATATTTGTTAAACAAAATACAACATTATTTCTTTCAAATATGCCAGTTATTATTACTTACCTCAAACAAACTACTAATCGTTCTCTCGGAGTTATAGCCTTTTTTTAAATATATTTCTATTTTACTTAATAATATATTAAAACAATTTTCAGACATTCTGAAATATTCAAAAAATTTTCTTCCGTTTTCAATTAATTCTTTATACAACATAACAAATTCTCTTTCACTTTCTCTTTTTTTCCCATGCTTTATGCACCCACTTCCGTTTCTTCGTCTTATTTTCTTCATTTTATAATCTCAACTAAACTTATAGCAATCATTGCTAGTTCATCATCCGGAAAGTTTGCTATCTCGGGAATTACTGAGATCGAACTGATCAAACTGTACGGATATGTAGAAACAACCGTCATTGAAACGTCACGGATGTTACTGACACGTTACGGATATGTGTAAATAGACCTTAATTCTGTTAAGTATGAACAATGTTATTTTTTTCTGGTCGGCTTCACGAATCGCTTGTTTCGAGGTAGTTCTCCAAGTTTAATTAAGTGTTTTTACAAATCATAGAACATTTTTATGTGTATTCTGTGACGTATTACCGTATCATCGTAATAAAAATGGTAAGCACTTTTTTTAAATTTGAAAACTAATTGTATCGATCAAAAATTATTTTTTTATAATTACTTTTATAGACACTTACCCTATTGTTATAGTTATAAATATGTCCTACCAGCAAGCAAAAAAACGAAAAGTCGGGATTATTTTTTTTTTCCATAATTTGACAGCAATGCATCTTGAGAATACACCGTAGAAATTTCAGACCGATACTTGAAGTATTTTCGAAGTTATAGCACATAATAGAGAACGCACCGTAGATAGCGCGCGGCAGCCTCCACGACCGTCCCTCTGCTATTGTGTACGCGGCACCTTATGCTTGCGCATATTATTGTATTATAGCATTTTTCACCATGGTGTACGTTAAAATTTCGATCTGTACGGATCAGGCATAGATAATTAGTGTAAGTATTAAGTGTTCATGAAAGATCTGTTACTAAAACTTTAAACGCGTTTTTCTCGAAACCACTTTTTTTTTGCCGTCGGCGCGGGTGATAAAAAAAAAACTATCCAACCGAACGGGCTGAAATTTTTACACATTATTCTACACGTAAGTAGTTCTGGCTGGTACCAGAATTAGACATTTTTATCAAAAATTTCTTATTCTTTTCTTTATTTTTCGTATTTTTTGTTTTGGACGACTACAAGTGCTGCAATCATCCGGGCCATCCACCTACCTTTTTTTTAGGGACCATTTCGACCGTAAAAAACAAGACAAAAACAATATTAAATCGATTTAAGAAAATTTTTTTTATCATTTAAGATGCCAATTAAAACATAAAATGATTGAAATGATTGTATTTCATTTTACTATAAAAAAAATTCCTGAAATAAGCTTAAAATTTTGGCCCGGGTATAAAAATACCCCCTTAAAGGAATATACAAATATTAAACGACATTATGAGACAAGACATCAGACAAATTATAAAATCATCCAAGGCCAAATGCGGAAGGACCAATATTGAAGCAGTTCGAGAAAAGTTTAAAACAGCAACAAAATATATTCAAAGTACAAAATTTTTCATCAGATTTGGCAGTGAAAGCTAGTTACACCATTAGTCAAATTTTAGCCAAAAAGATGAAACCATTTGCTGATGGTGAAATGATTAAAGAATGTTTAACTGCTATTGCCGCAATAGCCTTTCCTGGTAAAAAAAGAAGGACATTATTTCCAAAATTAGATTGTCAAGATTTACAATTGAAAGGAGAATAATTGAGGACCTGTCCGAAAACATAATTGCAACATTAGGTGAACGGATTCACTTTAAATGGTGTTCCTTGACACTTTATGAAAGCTGTAACATCAATCACAAATTACAACTAGTGATATTTGTAAGAGGAATTTTAATATAATTGAAGAACTAGGTTCATTCACTCCAATGAAAAGAACTGCAGCAGATAAAGACCTGTACAATGAACTAAGATCGATGTTGGAGAACTTATCAATTCCATTGGATAAAATTGTCGGCATATCAACCGATGGAACACCAGCAATGGCAAGCATGAATGTAGAAGTCGCGGGAACGTTATTTAATGATATTAAAAACTTAACAAGGAGAGGAGTATTAAAAACTTAATGATATTAAAAACTTAACAAGGAGAGGAGTAACCATTGGATAATTCACCAACAGAATCTTTGCGCAAAAGTTTTAAGTATGCCCAATGTTACCACGCCTGTAATAAAACTTATTAATTTTCTCAAATCTCGAGCGTTAAATCACCGCCATTTTAAAGAACTTTTGAAAGATTTGGAAAGTAAATATGGTGATGTAATTTACAACACAGAAATGCGTTGGTGCAGTAAAAGTGATTTTCCCTTTCTTGTCGATAAAACTCAGCATTTGAATGACCTGAACATGGAACTTCAAGGAAAAAGCCAGTTTATTCATAACATGTTTGATAAAATTAATGCTTTTGAAAGCAAACTCAAAATTTGGAACAAACATCTGTTGTCAAACAACACGTCACATTTTGCACACTTAGGAAAAGAAACTCTTTCAGAAACTCGAAAACATGCCCAGCATTTACAAAAATTAATAACAGAATTTGAATCGCGATTTAAAATATTTAGATCAGAAAAAAACTATTCTTAGTTTTAACATTTGTTTCTTTACCATTAAATATAGACGTGAAAACAGTTCCAGATGAGTTACAAATGGAATTAAGGATGTTTAGGCTGTAAGACAAAAAAGTGACACAAGCTTGAAATTTTGAAAATAAGTAGATTATCTCTTAATAAAATCATATATAAATTTTTATAAAGATTCACGGGCTTGTTTCAAAGATACAGTAATTCAAAATTAATATGTGGTCTTATGGAGATTAGCAAAATCCAGCCGTACTGTCAGATTAATTAATTCATTAAATTGGTATAGAAAAAAAAAGTGCCAAGCTTCTGAAACTTTTTATACTGATGAATAATTATATTAGGAATATAATGCATCAAAAATACTGAGTGTTCACCAAATGTAAAAGGAGATTTTATTAAATTATTTTCGTAAAATAATACAATCTTTTTTAGGACTTAATTCAAATGTTAAAAATACGAGATTTTTACTTTCTTAAGTTCGAAATTGAGTAGAGTCACGTGCAAAAGTTAGCAACGGTTGTACTAAAACCAACATAAAATTATGGTGAAAACTTCTTTATGTACATCGAAAACCATTTTAACAGTTGACTTCACTGTTAGTGTTCATAAACTGCCCATTTAGTGTAAGTAATTGCATTCTAAAAGCATAGAGATTGCTACATTTCATATTTTCATCACGTTTGGCAGGGATTGTATAGCCCAAACATCCTTAATAGATTTACAAAACGACACGGATTAACGAAATAAATTTCAAAATGTTGACATACACAATTTCTATCAAAATTACATGACTTTAGAAAAATTCCCACGATTAGAGACACATGCAAAGCAAATGACACTTTTTGAAAGCATCTATGTTTGCGAACAATTATTTTCTGCAATAAAAATAATTAAAAGCGATCAACGATCGAGATTAAATGATGTACGGTTAAAAATCTGCGTACGAGTTGCTGTGTCGTCTGTATCTGCAAATATATACCAATTGATGGCAAAGAAGCAATGCCAAATTTCTCATTAAATAATCTCTTTCCACATATATCTTTCGCCGTTTTTTTTTTTATAGTATTTCTATTAAGGAGTATTTTATTTATGTAATTTTTTATACCAGGTTTATTTTGTTAATAAAGAGATAATTTGAATTTATCATTCAGTGTTTATATTATCATAATTTTCTTACATGGAGCCCGCACATTTTTTTTTGTAGCTGGCCCGTTGTAAAAAAAAGGTTGCTCATCCCTGGTTTAAAGGTTTTATAGTAATAATCGTTATTACAATTACTAAAGCAGTTTAGTAACACTTTTAAAGCAAATAGAAAGTGTGGAAGAAATGGACTGAAAAAGATCTGACAACTAATCTGTTTAGAAAAACTACTTTATTAAATTCTTAACAAAAAGTTTGTGGAGCGACTTATAAATAGACAACAACGATAATCTCCACTCAGCATGATACATTTTCAAAAATATTATTTCATTGTATGAAAACAACTATCGACTTTAATGTATCTTCAACTTTTAAAAATGTTTCGTACTTCATAGATTGATTAACATCGAAATTTGTTGCCGCATATTTTCGGTGCCGTGGCTCAACTCGCATGTAAATAAACTGCCAAAAAATTCATTTTAGTGGTAGAGTTATATAGATCAATAGGTAACTTATAACATTCAAAGTACTATATGAGAGAGTGAGAGAAAAGGGAGACTGACAGAAAGAAATAAGGGAGAAGAAAAAGGGAAAGAAGTAACAATCAGCTGCAAAAGTATTCGTCTACTCTTTAAAATATAACTTACCTGAAATTGGAAAACAATTTTAGTTTTTTTTTTCTTATTTTTTTAAGCTGTATGATGTATTTTGGCCGTTTAAAAAATAATTGCAATTGATCAAAGTTGTGAAGAAAACTGTGAAAACCGGGATCTTCAAACTTTTTTTTATCTGAAGCTATATATGTATATGTAACATAAAATGATCTTCACTTTTTGTAAATTTAGGTACGTTGTATACACCCTGTTAATTTCGTCAAAATCGATTGATGCAGAAAAGAGATACAAATCTTTAAAAACTGTAAAAATCTGTAGGTTTCTGACAGTAATAGGCTGGAAGACATGAAAAAATTTGTTTAACCGTTTGCAGCTCACAGCTACTCTGTCGCTTATGTAGGAACGAAATTTTAATTCCCACCGGCTTCAATGTTCCATATTTGAAAAAATTTTTTTATTTTCCTAGTTACAAGTACTCCTATTAATTTGCTAGAATTACAGATGATAACAACAACGAAAAACTGTGAAAATAATAGGTAACATTTGTTAAAAGTACAAATACTACTGAATTGTTTTAGCGTGACGGTGAATGTGTCAACCGATTTCGATGGAATTTTTAGTACACTGAAACTTGAAATTTGAAACTTAAATTATACACGTATAATTTACATTGAGCTATAAAATGTATTTTCTAATTTGTCATTATTTTCTCAGATAAGAAAGATGTAAAAAGCGACCTTCGTTATTTTCCTAGTGACTCTAATCACTTACAGTTTTTTCAAAACAATAAAAACGCTATATAATAAAAAATCTAATGAATTCTTTAAGCATCTCTAAAAGACGCAAGCCACTTGGTCCAATGTTATAGAAGTTATTCTGTTTTATAAGGTAGACGAATATTTTTGAGGCTCACTGTATATGCATTAAACATTCGCTACGCGCAATGTAACTGTGAGCTAAAATCCCTAATGCAACGATCGTCACGATACCATATGCAACTTTTAGAATGGGTTTGTGCAGAAATCGTGTTTTTCCTTTTATTTTTATTTTTATTTTTTTCATAATCTTATTATGCTACGTTTACGTTGGCTGAGTTGTTCACGAACAGTTGGGTAGCTATTTATAAACTGTTTGCAAACAGCAGTAGTAACGTGTCCATAATAGATTTTAGGATCAGCTCGCGAACTAAAAGCGAACTAAAAGACAGACGGTCGCACAATTGTTCGATAATTGATGAAGAAAATTGACCGTACAATATCCGAAAAAGTATCTGAACAAGATTTGTCGTTCGCATCAGTACAAATATGAATTATCATGTTATAACACAATAATTAATATAGTGATTTTCGAATCGCTTCACACCACGACTCATGCTTAAATCATCGATGATATGAAAACTGAATCTCGATAGCGAATGATCACCTTTAACAAAGACATGTTACTAGATACAAACTCTTTGTTGTACCACCTCCTCATCGAACCATGTTCGCTGTTCGCTACATGTATTCATTATTTACGAAAGTGTCCATTGTCTATACTGCTGGTGAACATGGTCCGCGAACTGTTCGTAAACTGTTCGCACAGCAATATAAACGCGGCATTAAATTGTAAACAATATTCATTGAATATTTTCTTCTAATTAAAATAATTTTCAAAATCACATTGGATTAAGCAGAAATTGTATGTACAATCTGTCAATTTACTATATTATGATAGCAAAATAATTCGAACATAGGAATTACAAAGTGCAACGTATTCATCCAACAATTAAGATATTTCCAACAAAAAAGATTTGTACACAAACCCGTGCTAACTCATGTTCGGGACCAACTAAAACTACCACATACATCACTGCTTCTAACTTCTACTTTCACTGTTTATTATCATTCCTCGTACAATTTGAAATGTAAAAGATGATACAATGCAGATCATTTTTATTGACATGTTTTATTTATGGATATTTTAATGATATTGTTTCTTTAAGATTTTTCTTTATGATTAATTGTATTTCGGTATTATTTAAAATAACTTATAATTTAGAAGAGAAAAGGTTACTAAAAGAAACGTTGAGACTGTCCTGTTTCTACGAAATAATTTACATGATATAGGAAATATTACCTTACTATTTTAATTCTTGATATATTTTCTGTTTGAACACAACAACAACCAAGTACATAAAAACTACAAATGTGGATGTATTTTGAGCAGAACAAAGCATTCATAACGAATCGTATTATTCAAATATGAGAATTCAGTCTGAATGAACAACTGTAGGACTTCTTATCCTCTAATATGGAAATTATTTTCCGCAAGAACCTTAACGGGACCGAAAATCTCTACACCTATTTAAAAAAAAAACAAAAAGAAAAAAAAGAAAAACAAAAAAAAACGGGGTCATGATCATATCCCCCCATTTTTCCCAAATATATGTATGTGACGAACACTATCTATTACATTATTTACTATTCGGTTATTGTTTACTTTAAATTGAAATAATTCACCCATTGTGTTGTGAAAATTACTTGAATACTCTTTTTCAGTTATGTTTATAATTTTGACAACGAATGACAGTGAACATCAGTGAACAGAATTTTCTCTAATGGAATGAATACAAAAATGTGCAAATAAGAAAATATCACGATTGGAATGCTATTTAATTACCTATTAACCCCTTGCACTACAATAACGTGTTACACTCGTGACGCACCTTACAGTACAGATGTAACTTTTGTCGTTCAAAGTTTGATCACAATTGAATATTAAGTTTAATTCTGATTACAATTTACACAGTTAAGGGATCAGTAGCGACTCAAACACCCTATTTTGGCCTATGTTTGAACCTTTCCCTTCACTCCCCTAAGCAACCTAGAGGGTTGGGCCTGGGTTCATCAGAAAGCATGCATCTTTAGCTTCGAAACAAAAACAAAAAAATCCTTCACTCCAATTAGGATTGAGAGCCTGTGCTGTAAAAGCTTGCAATTACCCCACCAGAAACATGTCATCACTGCGCGCAGACTTTTTCAAACACCGTTTAATATTATGAGCTAGGATTTTTTGTGGTAAGTCTACAACCATATGGCTTGAAATTGAACCACTTTAGTGAATGTTGTTCAACTAGAAGTGCTCTGAAACTTAAGTTAAAAAACTACAAAAAAAAGTTGAGTTTTTACATAAATTTTGATTTTTTTAACAGTGTTCTAGTACTTCAATCTTAGAAATAGTGGTTCAATTTAAGGACCATATAGTAAACTTAGTCCACAAAAAATTTGAAGTAGACACGTCAAACCGTTCTCCTGAAATCATGCGCGCAAGGTTAAAAAACATAGTTTTGAGAAAAACAGCTTTAAAGTTAGAAGTACATTTATTTTCTACTCAGAACATTAATGGCCACCAGGGACATAAGAAGCCCACAGAAGCAAAACGGTTTCGAATATCGAAAAATCCATTTGAGGGGAGGTCAGGGAAGGTTCAAAGATGACTTTTAGCAAGAAAACAGAAAATCGATTTTTTTTTTCGATTTTGAGTCGCTACTGCCCCCTTAATGTTTACCAAGTACGTAGTATATGTAATAATCCAATTTCCTTGATTTGTTTTACCGCTGAAGTGATAAATATTTACCTCTGACTGACGCACCTGTCGGGAAGATGGTAGTGCAAAGGGTTCAATTTTAAGAATTCTTATATTTTATAGAGAAATTTTGCGCATTTAAAAAAATAAATGTGACATACATATTTTTTTTATTATCAGTAATATCACCCTTAATGTTTTCTTTATGAACAATAACGCCGTTTATAAATTGACCATTCTGTTCGTCATATGTAAATAATGTTGAAACAAGGAAGTAACTGAAAGAATTCTTTTATAGATATCATGTGGATAATACAAAGTTCACACAAATTTTTGTTTATTAAATATTTGCAACGTTTAAATATGGGGGAGATATGCTCTAGAACCTAGACTCACCCGTCTATATGTATAATAAGTGAAAGCGAAAGCGAAAACGGAATAAATGTTCAGAACTAACAAAAGATATGAAGCGATTTATAGTAAGGATAGTGAGTTTTTTAGTATTTATAAATTATCAAATAGACTTCAATAGTTAAATGCATTTTTTAACGTTCAATTTCTACTTTATAAGCGTATTGCACATGTATCGTTAGAATAAAATACAAATGCGTAGTCTTTAAAAGTGAGAAAAGAAAGGAGTCAAGGATGGAGAAAATTCATAAAGGGTGTATTGTATAACCAACTATGAATACAATTGAGGGGCATATTTCATGCGGAGAATTTGCTTTTGAGGTTAAATTTACATTACTTCTATTATATTCAGGATAATAGAAATTATCGAGAATACACTGTGACATAAAAAAATAATCATTAAGGTGTATGAGAATTTAACAAACTACCTTACCTCGAAACAAAGACGTAATAACTCAAGAAAACGAAGAAACTGTATTTATATATTAAAATATGTATTTGAATTTTCATTGTATGAACATATACATATATACATATAATGCTCGTGTTGAGTATGTACATGTATATTGTTAAACAATCCTCCTGCTTCTTTATATTTCTGAAAAAAGAAAATAGTAATCTAAATTTCTCATTAAACATTTTCAAGGAAATATTTTTCTGTTTTAGTGTCGAAATTATTCTACATTTTATGGAAAATGTATACTTATTTTCCGTTTATGTTGCAAATTAAAAAAGTTATTCTGGTTATAATTAGTTGCAGTTATTAACACGAATCAAATGATACAATGGCTGGAATTGATCGAGTTACTTCGTCTTTGTGTCAGGATTCTTGGTATACTATTCTACTGCCACGTTCTAAAATTAGAAGAAACTTTATAATCTCTCTCCATTTTATACTTTGATGTGCAATTGCATTTGTTTCGACTTAGTTCTAACATGTAATGATGTAAGATCCATTACAGATATTTTGATCATAGATATGCCCTAATGTATGATATTTAGTATTGTATATAATTGTTATAAAATGGAGACAGAATTTTTAGTCGAATTCGAGCGAAGAAAGATCATGTTTATCAGCCTTATATACTTAATTAAATTATCATCTACTTTGTTATACAAAATTATAAACATAGTTCGTCTATGTACATATACATTTTTATCACAGTCCCAAAATAATGGTATGGTCAACAACAGTCTTTAAGCAACATGTAGCTTAACATATATTTGTGTGGGTGTAATTGTGTTAAATTTCTCGTTTTTTTACTGATTGCTGATAATATAGCATTTATTTTAGACATCAAATTCTGAATTATTTAAATAATCAACATACGTGAGTGTTCATAGCACGTTGTCATTAACATCTTTTAATTGGCAAATTTGTATAATCTTTTAATTAATATCTGCAGAATCTAATGATTTTAATTACAAGATTAATTTAAAACAATATTTTCCAACTTTACGTTTTCTATTTTGTAAGCATACCGGTGGCAGTACAGCATTAAAACTGGTTACAAAACACTTAGGAACTTAAAGTTGTTTCAGAGACACTGCGGTCATTATTTTAAAAATAGGGTTTTGATACTGAACCTTTAGTAGAAACGTTTTCTATTTGTGCACACATAAAAAAAGGACCACAAAGTAGTATAAACAACGGAATTTTTTATTTTAAATCTGTATTACTTTTTATGTTTATTGTAAAAATTGATGTCAAATGAATGATTATTTAAATTTACAATAAATACCATAATATTTTTTAAATCAGAAACTGATATAGAGTCTGTACTCAAGGATCGCAAACAGGATGTCCGCAAATGTGTACTCCGTATCCGGCCTGCAGTCTAAAAATCAGTGTTTCTAGCTAGAGTCTTACTTTTTTCCAGTTTACATTTAAGTTTGCCAGATAATCTTAAATATAGCTCGCATCTGACATACATCTTATTGACTGGCTGTTCACTATGTTTGAGTTTAAGACTCCTGATTTCGACAAACACAAATATGTAGTATCCCTGAAACTCTCAAAATGTCACTATGAAATATAATGGAGATATTCCTCGAGCTATGACAGAACTCCATTTCGGAATTTTCGTCATAAGTCAAGCATTACACAAAATATATCTACAGATTCATATGTATGGCTTCTTTTTTTAATTGAATGAATTGTTAATAGTTTTAAATAAAGTCACTAAATATTAAATAAATTCTCAAAGAATTATACATAAGTATTACACAATTATTTAAACAAATTTGACAAGACGTTGCCGAAAAGGTATACTTTTTTTACGGCCGTAATGTAGAAAATATAAGTCGAGCAGGTCGTAATTCGAGGAATACCTGTAAATTTTGATGATAATACATACATATATCGAAGCCGCTTTGTCTTGTATTAGTTTTTATTAAATTTTAAGAAACTCGAATTTATGTAAATCCATTCACAACTATTTACATAATATTGATTTTATTCAGATGTTTATTGTTGTTAAAAGCAAACTAGAATATATACAAACGTCATCATAAATGTCTCGCATTTAGAAAAGATGGTTTGTGAAAGTTTGTTAATAATCAAATGTACTATATCATTCAATCGACAGGTCGATTGTCATTATACTAGTCAACTATATCTTATGCATGAGAATCCTGATTGCCTAATTAATTACGGTACGTGCTATTTACCTTCCTTAAACCAAATATTGAAGATAATGGGTAAATATGTACATGAAGGATCTAGTGGAATACAAGCACATGTCATAATATTATTTTATACAAAACCAATAAATCTTAGGAAAATTAATTGTTTCAGAAAATTCGTGAATAACAGCTTTTACCAAATTTTACCTCCAAAATTCATGATACTAATCTTTGATTGGACACGTGAGGTTTAATAGATCCTAGCCAGCTTTAAACGTCCATAACGTTCTTATTTCAATTATGGGAGGTTTATACTTTCGTAAGCTGATTCTAACCTAATGTCGTTCTGAGTGCCCACGAAAGTAAGACCGCAAAATGAGACATACTTACGATAAACGTGATATCAGTATTTACATAGAATATGGTTACACGATACACGAAAGACGCACAGGAAATTCTCAATAAGACTGATTATTTTTAATAAATAAGTCCTTATGTTGACTCAAAAGAAGTTACAAGATTAATCTTTTTATACTTCTAATATTGTTTTATAAATATTGAGACGATTTTAATTTTTCATATTAAGAAAATACTCTTTTATGTTATGTTTGGTCTTTAGAATTTAAGAGTAACATTTATACATAATGTTTAATTCATAATTTTAAAACTACCTTTGTACATACTAACCATAATAGGCGTTCAAAATAATAATAATAATTTTAGCTTATGAGCGGTTTCCATATAAGATTTGGCAAATCGTACACGGCCGACCACGTAATTCTAACACACTTGACAAGTCAGAGGTTTACCAAGCCATTAATTCGTCAACTCCTGTTTTAATATTTTGCATCAATTTCAAGTATATATTAACACGTTTGCTACCCAGTTGCTCGTCGATGAGCGATATTGCGAATTTAATACGTTCGTTTAATTAAAAAATGGAAATAGTCAGACAATTTTGAATATCATCAAGATCAATCTAATAGATTGAACTAGTAACTTAAAGCATTCTATTAAATAATTAATTTTCTAGCATCATTAATGTTCTAGCAGTGAACGTGTTAACGTTACATGAAGTAACGATAATTATAATCGATACAACAAATTTCAATATAGTCGGCTGTAGTTCCGAATGTCCCCGGTCGCGGATCGGCATGAAATTTGGAGGATTGGTTGAGAGCTTCCTATTAGTTTCCGAGATATTAATTAAAAACTTTCGGTACAATACATAGACTTTTGCCTATTCAGACGTAACTAACACAGCCATCTTCGCGGTAGCAACCGTCATCGTCAAGTGTTGAACAGTCGTTGACACCATAGCGATATCGGCTTCCGTTTCTATAGGGTGTCCTATGTAAAAATGGGTATCGGTGTTGGTTGGTTTAGTTTTTAGGGGGGGTCTGGGGGGTGCAGCCCCCCCTGTCAGCAAAACAAATTTAATATGATACTGTAGAAGTTACCGGGAGGCGCCCGGCAACGGTACAACAGTCGTCGTATCTCCAAGGTTTTAAATAGGACACCCTATAGATAGTCAGGTTAGAACCCCCGCTGCGTCAACGGCTGTTCGACACTTGAGGATGACATCTATTACAGCGAAGACGATTGTGTTAGTTGCGTCTGTATAGGAAAAATTCTATGTATTGTACGAAAGTTTTTAATTAATATCTCGGAAACTAATAGGAAGCCGAAGATACCATTTTATATTTGGGGTCCTCTCCCCCCTCCCCCCTATCCCTCAAAATTTCATCTTGATCGGCGACCGGGGACATTCGGAACTTCATCCATATAGTCTAACTGTTTCTCGAAGTGTTCAGGTCCTCTTCCCTTTTTACTTCTGTCGCACTTGAATGATTAAAAAAATAGGTCATATGCAAGCTACATAAACTGTATGAGACTGTTAATTTCCTGAATTTAGAAGTTTTACTTCAAGACGAAGGCAGTACAGATTTCTCAAAGTAGTAGGATGGATGTAAAATTATCGAAACTAGTTGATAGTACAAAATACTAAAAGTTTATGTAAATGTGACATATGCCCGCTTCCACTAAACCCTTCATTTCATAAAATCAATATGTATTCGAATACTTTGTATGAGAATTTTTCTGATCATCTTGTGGACTATCATTTAATGAAACAATGAAGGGATTTATGCCAAGATTCATAACCGACTTTTTTAAATTTTTCACCAGAGAAATGTTTGATATTCTATATCGTCGAGTATCCGTTTCTCTATATTATGCTATGTTTCTTTTGCTATTATGCTATGCTATATTTCTGATGGATGTTAATATAAATTTAACTCATAAAATTATCAAAACAAAATATATCATTAAATTAAGATTGTACACAACTCAATTCTATTAATATTGCTGTATTAAGCTCCAAACGCAAACGCAACAACATTCCTCGTGTTAATACATTCTTTTTGATAATAGTTTTTAAATTTTTCATAAAAAAAGGTTTACTTTAATATTTAATTCATAATAAATGAAAATTACGATAATTATTTAGAAATTTTACTTCCTTGCTGATTTTAATGTCCTTAAAATATATCAAGGTCAACATTTTGAATAATTTTTTAGAATCATCGCTCGACCTTAACTGTCGAAATATTCATGAAAATATTTCTGATATTTTTACTTTGATGAGGATTAAGTTTAGGTTAGATTTGAATTGGATAATAAATGAGGGAATCATTTTCATAGAAGTAAGGGAGAAAATCAGTGGGTTATAGATTGGTGCAGATTAAGCCGCTGCGCCGTTGGGGGACGTCCTATTCCAGAAAAAGGAGTATGCGTAACATAAATTTAACTAAAGTTCTTTGCGATCATCATAGAAACTAAAACAGAGCAGTAATTAAAGGATGCCGGGGCACGTTTGGATATGAGGCACGTTTAGACAGTTTAATTTTACAACCATACATATGTTTTATGTGATTATGGTATCAGCCACAAGATCTTTAATGCGGTTACACATGAATGTCGATTGAATAGAACGATTAATTTGTCATTTAACAGAAAAATCAGGTAATTAATGATTTCGTTAAATAAGTTAAGCTTAATTGAAATTATTGAAAGTTAAAACATACAGTGTAGACTAAATAGTTAATGGTGAATATTTTCATGAATTATGGTTTAAAGGTACAATCATTTTAGAAGTTTATAGCATTCATAACATTTCAATATCTCTATTATATTCTTCATGTTAACTACATATAGGTAAATAAACTCTAGACCAGGGGTGGCCAACCCAAATGATTTTGCGGGCCACTTTGGAAATGCATCACAACTCCGCGGGCCGCATATCAAATTATACATATATCCCCATATTAGATTCAGACCCACTATAGACATTTCTTTGGAGTGAAAAATTGAAACATAACTGTAAACTCATAAATAAAACAGGCAATATCTGTCATATATTTGCAAGAATATTATTTTAAAATCATAGTTAATTTTTTCTCATAATCTCGACAGTTAATTTTCTAATATATGGATGCAAAAATAATGTATTTTTTTTTTATTAATACATTGGTTTTCACTACTTTGGCCATTATAAAATAAATATATTTTGTAAAGGTGTGATGAATCTCGCGGGCCGGAAAAATGTTCAAGGCGGGGCGCATGCGGTTCGCGGGCCACGGGTTGGCCACCCCTGCTCTAGACGAAGAACACATTTGAACAGTTTGTTTGGGGCAGATTTGGAACTTTCAGTTGTCCAAAATTAAAAATTGTTAAAAATTGAAAAAAATTAATACTAAAAAAAGCCTTTAAAAAACTCATTTAATTAAAAATGTATCTGAAATTTAGTTATGTTTAATATAAAGGTTATTTTTTCCAGCGTGTAAAAAACATTAGGCTCAATTTCGAAGAATATGCAGTTGTGCCCTGATCTCCCCTACATACAGGGTGTCCCACGCAAAGTGTTACCGTTATTCCCTAACTATTAGTCGTATAAAAAATTGTTAATATAAAAACAACATGGTAAAATAGCAAGCATGTTTTGGTAGAAACGACTTCTTTTTTACATTGTTATTTTACGAGATATGATCGTCAAGTTTTAAAATAAATCCGTTTTAAAAAGACATTATCAGATGATCCGCAAACAAATATGTGGTTCCATTTAAAAAACGAAAACTGATCATCATATCTCATAAAATAACAATGTAAAAGACTAATCGTTTCTACCTATTATATTCGTGGGTTAGGGAATGGTGAATAAATTCGAGGGGTATCAAAGGTGTGAAACAATTCACCTACAAAAATCAAGATTTATTCTTACATAGACAATAATAGGAATGCAGGCAATCGCGAACACGCGGTTGTGCGATATTCAAGGTTTGTCCAATAAATAGGGATTGGGTGAAGTTCAATATGTACTCACGAATCCGAATCAATCTCAATAACCAAGTTTCATTTCATGGGTTTCGATTACTACTTAAAAGCAATAATGTTTCAATGATTATATTTGAAAAGTATTCATTTTATACAAACTGATATCGAACCTCGGAATGAGAACTTACAAGTTTCGAAATGATACTTATAGATACTTCGATGTTGAAAGGAATCGAATCTTTCACAAGTAGTACTCGAATCATGTAAATCAGAACTGCATAGTAGGTTCTAAGCACATACAGGGTGTCCCAGTTTTTTCCCACCAAACTTTACCAACACATTCTACAAGCTAAAATAAGACGAAAATGTCATATAAACATAGGCTCTTAAATGCTTCATTAAAAAGTTATAAAGAAAAATATGAAATGATAATTTCAGGAACATACGAAGAGTATTTCACCTAACCTGACCACCCCTTAAATATATCACTTATTTTGTATGATAGAAAAAAATGTCAGGGGGAGAAAATATTCTATTCGAAGGCGCCAATACGGTGATGAGCCGAATTTTTTTCTCAAGGTCATTTTTTTCGAGATTTCAAGATCATCGTATTATGCATATTTTCACTACAATAGTCTTATAGCTTATAAAAAAAAGAATCCATTAGCGAGGAAATTATGAAATGTTTGTCAGTAACTTCAGTATGCGTTCGGGGACGGTAAATGAAGGAATTTAAATTTCACTGAAACAGTGTACCGTGTAATTTTCCCTAGTGCTTGTAAACAGACATTCATATTTTCCTTTCATACTGCTTCTTCGGCTCGAAAGTGGCGTAAACTAAATCGCAAAGCAAGCGGCTTGGTTATCGCTCTTTGTCTTGGTCCCTCCTGCTATTATTGTATCACCCTCTTTGTCACAGCACCGTTGTAGAGACAAGGATCTATCCATCCTTGTTTGGAAGCTTCCTAATTTTCCCGAACCGCAAATGTCGCTGAAGTCAGCTCGGAGTTCGGCCGTGGCTCCTGCGCACCATTAAGGGTATAGGGGAGTGACGGCCAAACTCCGAGTTGACTTCAGCGACAGTTGCGGAAAAAGTAGGAAGTTCCCGAACAAGGATAGAAGATCCTTGTCTCTCCAACGGCGTCGTGACAGAGAGGGTGATGCAACAATAGCAGGAGAGACAAAGACAGAGCGATACCCAGTTTTTCCCAGATTTTGAGGCGAAGAAGCAATATTTCTTTATGATTTTTATTTCTTAATATTCCTTATACCATTACGCATCGCTGTACAGAGCCCAATTTTGCAATTTGGATTTCTAAATTTTGTGAAAAATAAAAGTGTACATTCTTATAGAAGAAATTTCTTCTAGTACAATTTTTCAAAAAAAGGGCTTTGTACAGCGATGGGCACATTTCTCCAGAATATAAATATCATAATTATAATGCATTTTTCTCGTTATTAAGTCCGAAATTTGGGAAAAGCTCGACCCTGTAGGTACTCGATTTGGATCTGCGCAACTTGAGAGACTAGGGAAATGTACGCGGTGAAAAAAGATAAACGAACATACTACGAAACATACGGCAATCGACAAGGATCATAAAATTTTCTGCTTGCTGGGTATATACTTTTGACGTCACGATCGTCATAGGAGCGCATGCGCGTCACGTTACATGCGCAGAAAGAACGAAAACGCGTCCTGCCGTCAGTTCGTTTCTCTCCTGAAACGAATAACCCTTTCCAGTGTTTCACTTTTACTCCGATAGAGGCGCTAATTCACTCCCCTATACCCTTAACCTTCACAACATATTTTAACGACAGTAAAAACAGCGAGAAAGTTAAACCTGTAAATAAATAATCACTGTGTTCTCGAGTCGCGATATGTGTACGTACTATCGAGACTCTGTTACAATCCTGAAAAAGAATCTCAACTTGACTCGACCCAATATGTTTTATTTCTCTCACATCTCTGTTACTGTGCCATCCTTGCAAATGACTTACAGATCCTAACATTACACGGAGTTTATACTTGCGTTTTTTAGGTACAGATAATTAATTACCTGTTGTAATTATATCCAAATTTTTTCATATGAAGTTATACAAAGTCATATTTATATATAATGACTATTCGCTAACACTAAATACTAATTACCTCTTCCAAAATTTATTATATTTTATTAGTTCCGACGGTATATTTTATAGCAAATTTTAGATTCCACAATATGATTCAGAAAATTCTCAATTTGCACTTCAATTAAAACTGTAATAATATTAGGTCAGTTCATATCAATTTATGAATTATCGGTAAATGTCTGAAATAATATAAACTATTCGTTAATATTTATATTAAAGTTGTTCCATGTTAAACATATTCAGCCCGTAACTCATACATATTGATATTGATTATTAATATCACGACAGCTAAGTATTAATTTTGAAATTATCCTTTATGTATTACAGATATTATAAGAATAGATATTAAACAAAATTATGTATTTATTTCAGATGATTATGTTTGAGCTGATTATGTCTGATTCTGTTGATATTTCTGAAAATGCACACTTTATCATAAAGTTCCCCACACGGAAAGCCATGTGATATTGATTTATTTCATTTTTAGAATTGAATTTTTATGATTCATTAAATTCTTACAGAAGCTGTTACAAAACACGTTTCTATCACATTTATCATCTTGCCAGGTTATATCAATATTCTTCCGCTACAGCGTTAAACAAACTATCCGATAAAGGAATAGAAACGAACAACAAGTTTTTCAATGAATGGTCACTCAGGAATAAAATTATAACGTAATCCGGTTGCGATGTTGAATATTTACATTAAATCAATAATTTTTGTAAATATGAATATAAATATATATAATAATAGTACGAGTATGTGTAGAAACTGTGTGAAAGTGTGAAGTGTTGTGCAAAATGTGTTTTGAGATTGGATCGAGTATTGTTTTTTAGAAAAATAAGCAAATAAAGCGTTATAGGTTGAGAAAAATATGAAACTCTGCATGTCGATAAAAATAACAACGGTTTGTAGAAAAAGAATCAACGTTTTTGCTTTGAATTTACGTGAATTATCTCCTCTTCTACTAACGGTTATTTCATCGAATACCTGAACGATATTACCTTATGAAACCTTATGATTGTTTCAGTAATAAATAGTAAATAATAAACTTGGCATATTGTACGAATCAAAACATACAGGGTGTCCCGTAACTAGTGTAACATCGGGAAATGGAGGGTAGCTGAGACGATTCTGAGCAACAATTTCCTTTGCAAAAATGTCAGTTGGGGCTTCGTTTTTGAATTATTAACAAAAAACATTGACCAATTAGAGCGCGCGTAGAGTACGCGCTCAGCCGTGAAAGGGTAACTTCGAGCTGGGACGTCAGACTAGAACGATTCTCGGCTCAGCACGCGCTCTGATTGGTCAGTTTTTTTCGTTAATAATTTAAAAACGAAGTCCCATCCGATATTTTTGCGAAGGATATTGTGGTTTAGAATCGTCTCAGCTACCCCCCATTTCCCGATGTTACACTAGTTACGGGACACCCTGTATATGTATATGAGAGAAAAAATGAGGAAAAGAAGGAGAAGGGGGAGGTTGGTGCGAACAGCTAAAAAAAACATAACACACTGCGTGGAAGTTTACTTCCGTTTATAAAAAATTGACCAAAATATTGGCATTAAGCTAATAGCGCAATATATGTTGATAATTGTGAATATTAAAAGGGAGCCATTAATTAAGCAAGCGAGAATCATAAATAAACATAATGTAAGAAAACAGTATCACAACAAAATATGACTGCAATCACATTATTATCTAGTTCATTTGTAATGATCATGCATTAAATTTGTCATCGATTATGCATTCAAGCATCAATCACATTTGCATACGTGCAAACACATATTGTTTTTTTTTTCATTTCTACACAAATATCCGCTTTTGCTGCAATAGACGTTATTTTTAAATTTTCAAAACTTGTTAACTGCGCTGCTCCCACATGTAAGTGTAAATGTACGATCTGATATATCAATAAGAATACAGAAATATAAATAGACGACTGAAATTCGTAAGACATTTTCTTAAAAAATACCTTACAACTACGTTTATTAAAAACTGATACTTTTACGTTCTTAGTCAGTCCTATTTTTGCATGATATTTTATTAAATATAATATCTTATGTTATTTAAAACTTTAAACATTTATTTTCTGTTAGAGCGAGCAGACCCTCAAGGGCTCTTTACGACGGTTTATGACCGGGGCGATAGTGACGATAGCCAGAGTCGACCAGAGCAACATGGGTTTTCCCCAAAAAGAGTGGGGCATGCGACCCTTCGAACAAAGTGAAAAAGTACCGAGGGATCGACTGTAACAGACGGCGGAAGAGTGAAGCTCGCGACGAGAAGAGACGACGATCGTAATAAAAATTCCTTTTTAACCAGAACGTTCGTTTCATTTATGATAAATCGCGCCTTCCTTACATTTCCAAATGAAGCATATATGTATAGGGTGTGCAAAAACAGGTGGGCATAATTTTAGGGGATTGTAACTGGGGTGATTCTGAACACCTTTTTCCTTTGCTAAAATGCTCGTTAATGCTTCATTTTTTAACTGTTAATGAAAACCCCCGGCCAATCAGAGCGCCTGGAGGGCGCGTGCTCAGTGATGGAAGTGTTGTCTACGCACCGGAGTTGACCGTGGTCATGAACAAACAAATCTGCACCGCATCCCTTCAGCAACGAAGTAATCATCATACAATAGCTATAAAATTCACTGTTGGTTTTTTTTTTGCAAAAGGAGAAAGTTTTCTTTAACAAAAATCATCGACGTGCATGTTTCTTTTCAATACTCGAGGCATTAGTCCATCGGGTGCAGGCGTGTCCCTTCTTAGTTTATTTAGACTGTTGTCAACGTCACTCAGGATGAATGGTTTGTAAAAAATGTTGTTTATTTAATACTTCTAAGACTACAAAAAAACGGGATCTTATTAACTACTCGCACGGTACGGACTTGCAGAGTGTCGACAACAACTTCTTACTGTCTAGATCGCAGTTTGGGTCCTCCTTTTATAATGGGTTTTAGTAGGAAAAGTCGTGATAGAGGTAAGTGAGAGAGCAGTAGGGGTTTTTAGGAAAAACGTGGGAAGGCTACCCCGGATACATAAATATCGAGGTTTTTGGGAAATAGGGCATGAAGGTACTTTTTCCAGGGATAGTTGGATATCTGATCTGAGAGGTAGAGAAAAAGGTCAGGATACATAAAATAAGAAAGGGTCAGGATACATAAAATATCTGAAAATGGAGAGTGCGTGGTTTGGGACCTAGAGTTAATGGGACCTACCGTTGTAGGATATCTAGCAAGGCTTCGGTCGACAAGACAAAGAGTAGGACAGATAGGGTTTGTGAGTACGTGATTAATTTTACGTCACTGACCTCTTCATTCTAACAATTTCCTAAAGTGCTTCAATAAAGTTATATTCTTAGTATAAACAGTATAGTTTTATTTTATTTCATCGCCTATTTCTTTCTATATTCACGATTGCTTAAAAGCATAAATTTATTAACAGCACTAATTCTATAAATCAAAATAAGGTCAAAATCAAGAGCCAAAATTTTACGTTTAAGACTTCGTGAATTACTTATAACTAATGTTTATAAAACCAACTGGTTTTATCTACCGGTAGACAATTTCAAAACACTATTGTAAACTTACCTCCTACATGAAATTGTGGTTCTAACAATGTACTGTGATGCCCGGTTTGAATCAGTTTCCTCAAAAACTGATTTCGGAAGACGGGGTATCACTTAAAGAATTGTACTTCAAGATCGACGTTCGTAGAAAAATATAACTTTATTATTGACAACAAGACTTACAACACTTATACGACCGGAAAATCTGAGACTAAGCTAACGACAGGAAAGTGGGGCTAAAGGGTTTCAGAAAATGTACTTTGAATGGTGGCGATGAAAGAGGAAAGAAAAGAGAATTGAAAGATGAAATGTGAGTATGTAACAGTGAAAGTTGGTGACGGATACGGATCAACATTTGGATAGGATAGAATAGAATAGGATAGGAATGATTAATAATATTATACGGAGTGTATAACAGTACGAAGTTACATCAAAATTTCGGTGATCTTCATAAGTTAATAAAGGTTCATTAATTTTTAACCAAATTGTTATAGGACATCAAACCTATTTACGTGCTAAATTTCACAAGATGATATTCAACACCCGCTTCATGGCACTATCAAGTAAACAATGTGAATGCCGCATTCAATGATAACATTGTTCAACAGCCACATGGCGTTCCAATTTTCACTATGCAATTCTTTTAGAGTTTAATGCTCTGATTACGAATCTGCAAACTGTTTTTTTCCTACATGAACAATTTTTTTAGAAATTAAAAAAAATATATTTGTTGCGAATCGGTCAAGAAACGCGTTCATTGTCAGTACCAATTTATCGATCGAGCGTTTCTCGCTCGATATTAGTACTATCGCTCTATCGCGTATAGCGCCTCTAATCTGTTTCTCTCTTCTTCTCCCTCTCCTCCTTCTGAGCACTGGGTTTATTCGGACGACTGGTAACGTTTATTCGTTGCAAGACAGCAAAGAGTGAACATCAAGAGAAAGAGAGCGAAAGTGAAGCGAGACATAGCACACGGTTATAAAGTTAAGGTTTAATTATTGTGTCAAATCAAGCTCAAAATTTTCTAACATTCGCATTGAGCGAATCATTTCACCACCCGCAACTCGCACCGGAAACATTGGTCCTTCGAGCCGGTATTTACAAACGGATATGCACAACGGTTTGTACGCATGGATATTACAACAGACGCAAAAACGGATAATACATATATGTACATTGGGATAACTCTAAAGTGGTGAGTGAAAATTCTTCAATTAAGGGTGCGCAGGAGCTGCTAGTGTCATTTTCGTAGACTTCAGCGACAGTTGCGGAGAAGGTAGGAAGCTCTAGAACAAGGATAGATAGATCCTTGTCCCTCCAACGGCGGTGCGACAGAGAGGGTGATGCAACAATGTAGGAGAGACAAAGACAGCGCGATTTCAAGTTATTGCAACTTTCTGATGCGAGGAAGCAATATTTTCGCATACTTTTTTTTTAAAACATTCCTTGGCTCATTCCGCGGCGCGCGACAGAGCCCTTTTTCCCAATTTCATTCTCAATTGTTTATAAAACATAGAACTACGTTTTTATAGAATAAATTTTTTCTGTGCACTTTCTCCAAAAAAGGGCTCTGTCGCGCGCCGCGGAATGAGCCAAGGAATGTTAAAAAAAAAAAGTATGCGAAAATATTGCTTCCTCGCATCAGAAAGTTGCAATAACTTGAAATCGCGCTGGCTTTGTCTCTCCTACATTGTTGCATCACCCTCTCTGTCGCGCCGCCGTTGGAAGGACAAGGATCTATCTATCCTTGTTCTAGAGCTTCCTACCTTCTCCGCAACTGTCGCTGAAGTCTATGAAAATGACACTAGCAGCTCCTGCGCACCCTTAATTAGTTTCTCTCCACGCTGAAAGGAAGTCCGTTGAAACGTACTAGTTTAAACGCAACGGTCGTGCTTGGCACTCGCGCTGACTGTAAACACTGGAAAACCTTGTCTGGTAAAATACACTTTTTCATCTAAACATAATGGACAAGTTCGTTACGAAACAGCTCTCTTTGTGTAATCAAATAAGAAGAACCGCTGAAAATATGAAGAAGATAAGTGCGGCAAAAATAACAAGAGGGGTAATTACCGCGCGGTTTGAACTTCTCGAGAAGAATTAGACTTCTTTTTCCGAATCACACGATACGCTGATGGACATGTTCACTGCCGCCGAACAGAACATCCCGTACTTCAAGGATGACTGCATAAGCTTGTGTGAAGAGGCTTACTTACAGCAAAAGGCTATATTACTAGACTCTTTGGAGGGACTGCCTGCGGGTAATATACAAACGTCTTACACTGATTCTTCTCAACGATCCTTTCCAAAAATAAAGTTGCCCATCTTTTTGTGGCGGTTACAGCAGCTGGACAAATTTTCAAGGTCTCTTTCAATCGATCATTATCCAAAACTCCCTTCTTTCAGACATTGAACAGCTCCACTATCTGAAAACAAGCTTAACTGGAGAACCGCTCTTTTACTTCAACATATTCCGGTCATTAATGTAGGCATCGTGGAAAAAAGCGGACGTCGGTCGCCAGGAATCGAACCCGCGAACCTCGGATTCGTAGGCGGCCGCGCTACTTCCTAGACCAAACCGTCCGACTGTCCTCTATTTCTCCACGACGCCTGTTATGTTTTGGGTATGGATCCTACATTAACGATAGCTTTCAGAGAGTGTGGTTAATTATCACGGAACGCTATGAGAATCGACGCGTTCTTATTCACTCACAATTACAATCATTGCTGCCCTTACCATCGATCGAAAGGGAAACAGCGCACGAGCTCATGGCACTGCTCAACGGTACAACAGATGATAAACAGACCAGTCCAACACTGGGATAACTGGCTAGTCTACATTACCACGGAAAACTGGACCCAAAAACGCGTATGGGATGGGAAACGCCCATCGGATCATCAACTGACAATGAGTCATCGACTTTCGCTCAGTTAACTACTTACTTCTCGGCACACGTTCGAGTTCTGGAAGCGATGGAGGAGTCATCCATCGTAGTATCATGCAACCCAAAAGCTGAAACGGAAACGTTGGATAACCCGCACTTTCGGCCGAAAACTCATGCCATTCACAAGCTAGAAGATAAGTAGAGGAAATGCTCACTCTGTCAACAAGATCACTTCATTCTCTTTTTATCCGGCTTACAAAAGCAGGGATCCTCGAAAACGGAAGCGATTAATCACTGAGAAAAATCATTGTTACAATTGCTTAGTGAAACACCCTGTACGTGAATGTAAGTTAAGCGTTGTCAGCTGTGCTTAGGTAAGCATCACACCTCTATTCACCTTAATTCTGAACAAACTTCTGTGTCAGCTTCTTCTCGATAGATACGAGGGGCGTCCAGTGCGCAACGAGCACGTCGCACGTTCAAAATAATTTGAGCATGACGACGCACCGTGCTTCGACTTCTTGTTCCGAAGTACCGCCTCATGCTATGTTGTTGGCAACGGCAAAATTCCTGGTGGAATCTGATCGAGGAGAGAGAATTGTATTACGAGCGTTAATAGATCCGTACTCCAAGGTTTCTCTGGTGGAAGGAAGTGTAGTTCAGCTCTTGAAGCTTCGTAGAAAACCTGCACACATTCAAGTCA
The DNA here is from genome assembly GCA_943735885.1 of Stelis phaeoptera. NCBI lineage: Eukaryota > Metazoa > Arthropoda > Insecta > Hymenoptera > Megachilidae > Stelis > Stelis phaeoptera. Next base: position 644,079 of record OX030939.1, on the reverse strand, counting down.
TTGGTGTCGATAAGAGACAGTCACACACTTGAAATATGGTCGTTTTAAACATATCATCTCATCTCAAAGACTCCATATCTTACTCTCTTTCGGCTCATGTTCTCTCACGGTTATCGGCGTACCAACCCTCTATCTCACATTGTACTCCGCTATTACCACATTTGGACGGTTTGGAATTAGCGGATCCTAATTTTCAATGCTCCCAAAAAATTAGTTTAATTCTGGGAGTTGATATTTACGCTCAAGTAATAAGGCCTGGCCTCAAGCAAGGGCCTCCTTCTACTCCGATAGCTCAAGTCACTTCGCTAGGGTGGATTATTATTGGGCCTCTAAGGCATGTTGCACCGATTGAAGGTTCTATTCGAACTCTCCTATATCGCGCTATTTTCTTGCAGTGCTCGGCGCGGGAGAACGATATACTGGAAATAATGAGTCGTTTCTGGAAACTTGAGGAAGTGCCTATTAGTCAGCATCCGATGACGAAGGAGGAAAGTTATTTTGAGGAACACTTTCTCAAAACGCATACTCGCGATGCATCTGGCAGGTATGTTGTTCGATTACCTTTCTCTGCTTCACCGGCGCTGCTAGGAGATTCGAGATCTGCCGCTCAATCTTTGCTAAAAACACTGGAAAAACGTATCATGCGCAATACACAACTCAAAAGAGCGTACGATGAATTCTTGCTGGAATACGAGCAACTTGGGCATATGAAAAGGCTCTCGAGGCAATTCTCTAATGGCGGATTCAAATATTTCTTATCACATCACGCGATTTTGCGAGAATCAAAGTAGTACTACGAAAGTAAGAGTAGTTTTTAATGATTCACTTTAATATCTTTTACTGGATATCTTTTCAATCTTACTAACATCAGTTCGCGATATTCTACGCACAATCGGCAGCTGCCGACCTTTTTTCTGACTAAAACAATTGGGCTCGCGTATGGCGAATAACTCGGTCGGATAAACACTCGCTCCAAGAGTTCGTAGAGTATTTTACGCAAAATTTCCTTATCCGAGAATGATAATCTACGCGGGCGTGACCTAATGGGCTGCTCATGTTTGAGCGCAATAATCATTTCGAAATCGGGAGCCTGTTTTTCTTGTTGAAGACTTTTAACATAATACGATTCATAAGCCTCGTGAATACTCGCAGACACGCTCTTCCCGACGGCTGGATTAACTTTTAACTCGCGGTCCATGTGAGGAGAATCGCGCGCGCTTCTGTTCCACCCGTGATTTTAACAGTTTCTCTCATCGTAACGCATAACTGCGGGCGATTCAAAAAATTCCTACCAAGGAGGACATCATACGTCATACGTCATCGTATCGCTCGGTACCGTATAAAATTTCATTCTTACTCGCACGCCGTTAATTTCTAGCACACCGTGAAATATCCCGCTAATTGTTAATCGCGAAGCATTAATTCCGCAAAACAGTTGAACGTTTTTTTTCTCCAACAAACGCGATTCACCTGAAATAACATTATTTCGCACGAGGCTAATGGGCGATCCAGAGTCAATTAACGCATCGAAACTATAATGGCATAATTCGCTGTTCGTTTCTTCGGTCGTGATTTTTACGCGAATCATGTACGGCTTCGGCAAGTCAACCGGTTGCACGACGTTCGTCGATATCACCTGCGTAACGTTCCTAAGCGCCCCCGATGTTGAAGGTTGATACCGTTTTGGACAGTTCCGCGCCAAATACTCGGTCGACTCACATACGTAGGATGCTCCTTCAACCGGCGTGGCGCCCACTTACATTGTGTAGCGAAATTCCCCGTCTCGCAGCACTTATAGCATCGTCCCTTCGTTGACGGTCGCGGCGCCTCCGTCCTTCCACTGCTGCCTGCCTTTGGTCCTTCCCTTCTCGATCTGGCGTCGTATGATCTGCCGTTGTCCAGTTGCACCTTCTCAAACGCCTTCAGTAGCTGAGCCCCATTCGGTAGTTCATTAGGCGGGCTTGGTTTCGCAATTATTGATCCATCACACCGTCGATGAGGTAATCCATGATCTCGTCCTCCGCAATCGGTATACGGTTGGCGAGAATCATTTTGTTATGATAAAAGTCACAAAACGGTTCGCCTCATCTCCAGACTTGAGACTCAAATCCTTTTCTAAGCGCTAGTTTGCCTGGCCGCTGGTCGAACATCTGTTCCATCTCCTTAATTAGTTCGTCCACGCCTATCGTAAGATATTCTGCCTTTGAATAGACCCACGCCAGCGCACTTCCCTTTAATCGCGAACTTATCAAAATTCGCGCCGAATTATCGTCTATCTGATAGGAATGTCTGATTAACTGCAGCTGCTGCCTCCATCTCCATAGGGCGTTGTCTGTTTCGTCAAATTCTGGTAATAGTTCTTTAACATTCCTAATACCCCCGAACACCGTGGTACTGCCGCTGTCCGTCGCCGTGCTCGCCGTCTTGAAGCGATTTTGTGCTATTTCCAACTCCCGAAGGAGCAGTGCCTGTTCCCATTCCAAAAGTTTCTTCTCTCGTCGCAAAAGCATAAGCTCCTTTCTCATCGCATCTGATGCCGCGATGTCCGCTTTCCTTTCTCGCATTGCCGACACACAGTGCGGTATTTGCCCGATCTAGCTGGCCATTGAACTGGTTGCAGCATTTCTATAGTGTCCGGCATAAATGGTATAGTTTCTTTTTATTATTTTTGGGCGCATGCTCGTTACAAGAGGATCGGAGGTAAGTAATAATCTATTGTGGACGTCCATATAACATGCTTCTCTTGAAAATTTTTGAGCATTAAACTGCCGATATAAACGGAAATGCTAGTTTCCATTGTAGGTGTCATTGAATACCATGAGTATAATGCAACGTACAGATTTGCTGTATCATTAGCATACATATTTTGTTGATATTTATATCGTGGCCACTAGATATTACCTCTAAAATTACTTTAAAACGGATAATAATTTTTACATTTAATCCAGTTATTTCAGCAGCTAGTTGTGGGTCCATAAAGAATCTTCGACTAGTGTTGCCATCATTTGTATTGCCGAAACCTGGTTTCGGTACATCGACAATCAGACACATGTTATTTTTTAATTCTTTCTGAATTAATAATTTTCTTTGTAGTACAACTTTCTTTTCACTTTCCAATCATACTTGCCATTTTTTAATGGGTAGCTAATAAGATAGATGTAATAAGCTCTCAAATAGTCGTATTCTTGCGTGTAGGATAGATATACCAAATTGTAATGACTCTTCATTTATTTCTGTTCGTACCGTTAGATTATTAAATTCTTTTGATGTTGCACCACAAATGCAACTCTTCATTGTTGACGTGTTATGGGTGATAGTGTGTGACGGACGGGGTATGGGGGCAGCCAATGGGCACCCTGTGCTGGAGTGCAACCAGGGAAAGTCGCTCTCCGCGCACCACCGTGCACAAATCCACGGACGATTTGTATACCCTGGGCGCCAGCGCTTTCGCACTTGTCCGGGACCTCGCCCTTCCGGCTGCTCAGTATGAGAGCGGTAATCAAGGGAGGTCAAAAGAAAGTGACCCACGAGCGTTTCGTGAAACGTTAACTTTAATACAGGCCAAAGTGGCCGTGTCAACCAAACAAACGGGAATTCCGCGTTACACTTTTGCGAAAAGGAAAAGGTACGCAGCTGCCAAGTGCGGCATCAGGAACCGTGACGCGGAAATTCCCAATACATAAAAAGATTTTTGGAAAAAAAAATACAACCGACTTCGGAATGCACTAAAAAGGACGAAATAATTTTAATTCATATTTCGGAGACGGCGCAAAATTAAAAATTGTGAAAATATGTAAAAGGATTAAAGAACTTTGACAATTTCCAATGTAGAAAATTTTTAATTTTGCGCCGTCTCCGAAATATAAATTAAAATTATTTCGTCCTTTTTAGTGCATTCCGAAGTCGGTTGTATTTTTTTTTCCAAAAATCTTTTTATTTCACATTTTTTAGTGGCGATCGGAGCATTCCTTCCGGAGTTTTGCAATAATTTTCAACAAAACAGGAAAACAGGGTAAACAATGATAAAATAAAAAATGTGTTTTATCCCGTTTCTAGTGGGGGTCATAGCCTACAAAATGAAAAAGGTTTTGTTCTGATTGGTCCATCCATCTCGGCGTAATCGGTGACCATACCATGTACGAAACTGTGATTTTGCAATAAAAAAGGTGTAAAGAATGACAAAATGGAAAATGTTTTTTATATGGGACCAACTGGAAGTCATACCCGACAGGATGCAAAAGGTTTCGTTCCCATTGGTCCATTCATCTCGGCGTAATCGGGGTACATAAAAAAAAAATAAAATAAATAAATATACATGTCGAATTGAGTAATCTCCTTCTTTTTCGAAGTCGGTTAAAAAGGTACCTTTTGTTCCTTTGTACCGCGTCGTACGACAGATTTTTGGCATGCCCAATTCCATGCGACACGACCGCATCGTACGACAACGCCCGACACACAACAATGCAACTATCGTATGTCTATACGGCCGAATCTACTTGGATCATACGACTTGTCGTACGACAGATCGTACCGTCTGTGGGCCGTTTAAGCTTCTTCTGTCGTATATTGCGTCTAGTTTTCTTATCACATCTTTGGCCGTATCTTTTTTCGTTGAGAAGCTAAGCATCGAATCTGTCAAATATTCAATTATTGTTCCTTTCGCAATCCTTTGTGTTTTCTTTCCTTTTCCTCAACCATGGATTCTTTTCGTCATCAGCCTTAGACCCTTCAAGACTCATAAAATTTCCACTTCCAGAAAACCACTTTCACTCGGTACGTCACCAATCCCCTGTTAACTTTCACCACCCTCGGTCAGCAATTAGCCAATAGAAATTTAGCAGAAACCAGAGTCGCCGCTTTTCTACTCGCTTGTACCAGATTCTTTCAAGTACTCCGCCGTGTTGGTCATATTTTTATATGTTAAAAACTAGGATAGGATTAAGTTGTGCAGTTAACCACAGTGTTCCGAACCTGGTTTCCCAACAACTTAATGGATTACCTTTTTGCTTTAATATTGTTTAATAAACTCAATACACTTGCAGACTGTATTGAGGAAATCTTACCAATTGAGAGTATTCTAGACGATCTTGATATTAAAATAAATGACCCTATACAAATACGAGGACAACACAGGTGCAATAGTCTTATCTAAGAATGGAAAGTTTTCAAAAAATTCGAAACACATAGACGTAAGTTACCATTTTATAAACGATTACAAAAGGAGGGATTTAATTAATGTACAGAAAGTCTCGTCCGATAATCAAATTGGTGATATTCTTACCAAGCCTCAAGGAAAAATAAAATTTCAGAAGTTTCGAACTTTACTAGGCCTAAGAACATTATAAATCTGTTACATCCGGTCTATGCTCGTCTTTCGCTGCTCCGCTAGGAACGAGCCGCGTTCCCAGGAGGAATTCGCGGAACATAAATGTTTTCGCCCAGGTGGCCCGCGCTCGGTCCACGTGCCGTAGTCGGTAGTCGTTGGACGCGTAGTTAGCAGACTTCGCGGGAACGCTTCTCATTGCCAGCAGTTTTGCGTTAGCGACGGAATGCGGTTGTCTCCAAGAATATAAAACGCCCGGACAACGCGGCCCGCGCGTCGTTAGTCGTTATAGTTTGTTCGAGTTCGTGTCGACGAGTACGCGTATCCGCGTTCAACACCTCGTACCCGCAAGGAGTCCAAGCGTTTGTGCTCGACGATGGTCAACCGCGTGTTTATCGCCGTGGTCAGGTACAGTTTTCCGGGAGTGCACACGCCGCCGTGCAGTACCACCACATCCGCTGGAGCGGATGCGCACCAGAAGGAATTGTAATCAGCGAGCGAGACGCGAGTGAGGAGTGAGTGTGAGTTTGAAGCGCGATAACGAGACGAGAGACGCGAGCGAGCCGCAACCCGAACCGCGAACTCACCGGCAAGGTATGTAAGTGGCATGTTAGATAAAGAATATACAAGGTAAACACAGATATCCGCGTTCGAGTGATAACGAACCCTATCCTCCGCCGTCCTGTCCCGCGATCCTATTACGGAAGGTAGGTCAAGGTACGCTTTAACGCTTTAAACCGGCAGAACCCGCGCCACGTCCTAGGAAACCCGCGGTCCCGCAACGCGGAACGTAACAAATACTTCCTCAATGAAGACTTTGTTATATCGAGATTGATTCTTTTTTTTTTTCGTTTGTTCATTAATTTGAAGCATCTTTTTTGTTTCCCTTGTTAAACATATACAATATACAAGATCAAGGAGGTGTGTTAGAAGGATGAAATTGTCTATGATTTGTATTTTGGCGCGCTGAGGTTAACTGTATTGGAATCCGTTAAAAAGAGAGATGTAGTTTTAGTTTCTTTGGTGTCTAATGCGTAGTGTAAGAAAATACTGTAACAAGAGAAATGTGTTAATAGAAAATATATTTAAAAGTAAAAATGGGTCTGATTACTATTTCCTAACAACATTTATATAGAAATCATAATACAATACAGTGAGTATAATAAATATAATATAGTGTATTATAAGATCGTTATTTGTCAATTTAAAAAATACCGAGCCCATGTTGCATATAAAATGTATAGTTATTCAAATATGCGCTAGATGGCGGGTATGATGTGTATATGCACCGACGAGCTACTGTTAAGGGTATAGGGGAGTGAATTAGCGCCTCTATCGGAGTAAAAGTGAAACACTGGAAAGGGTTATTCGTTTCAGGAGAGAAACGAACTGACGGCAGGACGCGTTTTCGTTCTTTCTGCGCATGTAACGTGACGCGCATGCGCTCCTATGACGATCGTGACGTCAAAAGTATATACCCAGCAAGCAGAAAATTTTATGATCCTTGTCGATTGCCGTATGTTTCGTAGTATGTTCGTTTATCTTTTTTCACCGCGTACATTTCCCTAGTCTCTCAAGTTGCGCAGATCCAAATCGAGTACCTACAGGGTCGAGCTTTTCCCAAATTTCGGACTTAATAACGAGAAAAATGCATTATAATTATGATATTTATATTCTGGAGAAATGTGCCCATCGCTGTACAAAGCCCTTTTTTTGAAAAATTGTACTAGAAGAAATTTCTTCTATAAGAATGTACACTTTTATTTTTCACAAAATTTAGAAATCCAAATTGCAAAATTGGGCTCTGTACAGCGATGCGTAATGGTATAAGGAATATTAAGAAATAAAAATCATAAAGAAATATTGCTTCTTCGCCTCAAAATCTGGGAAAAACTGGGTATCGCTCTGTCTTTGTCTCTCCTGCTATTGTTGCATCACCCTCTCTGTCACGACGCCGTTGGAGAGACAAGGATCTTCTATCCTTGTTCGGGAACTTCCTACTTTTTCCGCAACTGTCGCTGAAGTCAACTCGGAGTTTGGCCGTCACTCCCCTATACCCTTAAAGACTGCCAGCCTTACGGGACTTCGCGTATCCGAAAAATTCGCTGTTTTCTACCGCCCTCTAGGATATATTGCGGTCAGAATAAGAAACACTCGCGGAAGACGTGACTGGTCCCATCGTCTAAACCAGGGGTCTCCAAACTTTTTAGGCCAAGGGCCACACTGACTATTTCACAAAGTCGGGCGGGCCAAGACCTAGCACACCGTACTAACATGCTATAACTTTTCTAAAACAAAAACGAAACAAAAATTTTCGTTACAGCTACATAAATCTCATTAATCATAATTATAATGTTTAATTTCATTATTTAATGTTTAATTTCATTATGTCACTTATTGTAAGTTTTTAGGATAATTTTGTATGGCAGCTATTGTGTTACTTAATTGGTCGTTATATAAAAATATCTGATTATTATTTTGTATGATTTACTTACATTGTAAATTTTACAATGTAATCAAAATAAACTATGACGGGCCGGATGCTGGGTATGTTCGGCTCGTTAGCGCGGGCCGGATTGGTGGTGCTCGCGGGCCGGTTTTGGCCCGCGGGCCGTAGTTTGGAGACCCCTGGTCTAAACGGTCGCCGGGGCGAGGGGAACTTTTCTGTCTCGCTTTGTCACATTTTGTACCATGGGCGTTCTTTGTCAGGAGGCGACCGCTCGCCGGGTTACCGACGGAGCCGCCAGAGCCCATCAGAGCCCACCTACAATTAGTGGTACGCCAAAATACACAGGGGCTGGCAGTCTTTAATAGTACCTCGTCGGTGGTATATGTTACCGTGTAAGACCGAAATCTGGTAAATGTCGACATCCTCCAGTAAATGTCAACGTTCACCAAGTCACTTTATGTATGTCCGAAATACTTACCAAATATCATTATTTCTCACGTATACCAATGTACATATGTCGACAATCAGTATGCACTGATGGCGAATGCCTATTTTAGTTCAAACAAAATAAAAAAATAAAAAAAAGTACTGTTGAATGCTGTAAATATTGTAATCCTGGTTTGTATGCGGCGCCACTCCTTATATAGATGGCGCAGCACACTTCATAGCGTTTTTGTTTGACCGAGCGTCTCTTGATATATTTTTTCTCTCTCTCTCGCTTGTCGACTGTCACTAACAAGGAATGTTTTCGAGGTGTCCGCCTCCGATTGTTTTGATTTTTGGATATGTTTTAAAAGACCGAAAAATAAGACATACGTATTTTTTTATATCGGCCCGTTTTCATATTTAGGGGGTGAAACGACCCCCTAAATTTACAGCTAAAAATGGGCTATCTCCAAAACTATCATAGATAGAAGAAAACTTTGTAAGGAAAAGTTTCATGGTTTTTCATGGACATATGAAGGCTGGTCATAAATTTTGTTTATAACAAAAAATTTGTTTATAACATTATTTTAAAAGTAATCACAATAGACGTAATAACAAAAAAGAACAAGCATTTTTTCTGAATCCATTGATGTATCATATAGCATGATTGCCTCTTACATTTTTGCATATTTTAACATTACACGTGCATTGCGCATATACGCCGGGTCGCGGTCATGCCAAATATGACGTACGGTCAACATTCATTATGATATCTGGCGTTTACCATGTATACTGGGCATTAGTAAAATTATTTATAGCTAACAATATTAATAAAGGTTACTTTAGTACCTACGTATTAATATGCGATACCGATAGCAAGGAATATAATAAATGTAAATTAATTTCTGGTTTTAGTAACATGATCGGTGCAATTATAATATATTTCAAGTGTATATTAGGTATCTGTCTGTGACATAAATTTATAATCTTTATTTTTTATGTGTGCAGTTTACAACCTGGTTCGTTTAATATTCATATTTGTCGCAGAAGTGATATTTATGAAAAAAATGTTTCAACCAGAATGCTTTTTTACACCAAGAGCATCTAACTATCGGTATTTCATCACAGAATGCACATTTCAGTTGCGTGTTTTGTTCGAAAGCAGTCTACAGGATTCACAAAATCTCAAGACTTTTTTCTGTATACCCACTTTTGTACCAAGCATACTGGAATAGATTTTTATATCTTGGGGAAGACAGTTGGTTGTGTGCAAGTGATTGTAATTTAATTACATTATTTCTTAAATGAAGATTAAGGTCGTAATCATGTAACAGTACATCGTCGGAGAAACGTCTAACATAATTCTTCCACACCCTAAATCCATAAACATCTAGAGGTTGGATTCGTCCAGTTGTACCCTTTGATATCTTAATTATAACTTCTTTACCCATTGGTTTCGCATTATGTACATCTTGTTCACAGTGTCCACTCCAAGAGTTTAATAACAACTCTTATAAATATATATATTATATATTTATATATATATTTTTTTTTTTTCATGTCCGCCGATTACGCCGAGATGGATGGGCCAATCGAGATGAAACCTTTTGCATCTTGTAGGGTATGACTCCCAGTTTGTTCCGTAAGAAAAACATTTTGCATTTTTTCATTCTTTACCCCTTTTTTATTGCAAAAACGCAGTTTCGTAGTAGCTACGTTTGATCACTAATTACGCCGAGATGGCTGGACCAATCGGATGAAACCTTTTCCATCTTGTAGGTTATGACTCCCACTAGAATCGGGATAAAACACATTTTGGATTTTGTCATTGTTTCTCCGTTTTACCCTGTTTTGTTGAAAATTGTTTCGAAACGAAGATTGCTGTTTCGTCCACGTCGTGTATATCCGCCAGTTACTCCGAAATGGATTGACCAATCGGAACTGCAAGGACTGCTCCGATGGCCACTAAAAAATGTGAAATAAAAAAATTTTTGGAAAAAAAAATACAACCGACTTCGGAATGCACTAAAAAGGACGAAATAATTTTAATTTATATTTCGGAGACGGCGCAAAATTAAAAATTTTCTACATTGCAAATTATCAAAATTCTTTAATCCTTTTACATATTTTTTCACATTAGCAACATCGTTCATTTACACAATTTTTAATTTTGCGGCGTCTCCGAAATATGTATAAATAAAAATTATTTGGTACTTTTTAGTGCATTCCGAAGTCGGTTGTATTTTTTTCCAAAAATTTTTTTTAGTTTTCGAAATAAACTGAAAAATATCAGCAAAGGTTTGCATATTTTGGGCATCCCGATCGCTTCGATTATTATTTAAACATATTTAAATGTTTATAATGTAATAATAATTTATATCATTTTATTCGGAAGAGTCCATAGAATAGTTTTGTACCAACGGGGACTGAATAACTGCTATAGTAAAAGCATGAAACATTTTCAGTCGGAAATGTACAATTTTTCTAAAAATTCGTTTTTTTTTTTTCAAAATTATGGACACTAGAAAAAAGTTGTAAACATATTTGTATTCAGCATAAAAAAATCTATAGGAATCACGTATTGGAAGTTACGGAATCGGAAAAATATTACCATTTATCGAGCGGTTTTGTACGTGTACGATTTTCAGTGTGAGCCGCGTTTCGTACATATTGGTATATTTTTTATATTTTCTCAAATATTCGATAAAATTTGGGTTCTTTTTTTACATGAGATCAAAGAGCAGTTCACACAGAACAGTATAATGTTCATTACAGAAATGTCATGTTCATACAGTTCAATTTTCAGCCAAAATTAGGAAAATTAATGCGGTGTACGATTTTCATTGTGATTGACTGTATGTAATTTCTCATCAATACTCCTAAAGTTATGGCAAGCAATGAAAAGAGCGTGGTTACAAAAGGTATTTTACATGTGTAATAGCAGGATGATCTTGCGTTATGATACGCGTGTAAAGTAAATAGACGGACAGTTCATTATTTCCATAAGGTATGATCAGAGTTAGGTATTGTTTGAAATAATCTTGTGATAATTTGTGGTGTAAATTAACATTTACATTATTTAGAGTAAAATATATTGTTAGTCCTCTTCTGTTCTCATGAAATAAAGAAGATTACTTATAAAGATTATAATTTCTAAGTAAGCGAAGGAAATATTTTATTCAAAATAATGCATAGGCGTCAGGCGACCGATGTACTACCGTTTTGAATCTTGTACGCGCTGCCGCGACGCGGCTGATGCCGCGCGCCGTCGCAATACGATCTTAACGTGTCAGAGTCAGTGTTGTGATATGGGACGGGTTTTCTCGCGCATGCGCGACTTTTACAGAGACGTATCTATACGTATCTGGTGGTGGCGCAAGAGCAACTAGGGGGCGTAGTGTTCCTACCGGGAAAAAGCGTAAACATTCATCACGAGACGGACGGACTACGTAGTTTTGGTATGCTATTAATGTGTTATACATTATGTATAACGCTACGAATATGTTATGCATTCATTTTTTACAATCGGATCATAACAATTTTTGCAAAATTATGCAGGGTGATTAAGGTACCCCATTTTATTGAAACTTGTACTGTACTGATGCTAAAATCGCCGCGCATGCGCGAGAAAACCCGTCCCATATCACAACACTGGTCAGAGTATCGCACGCCATGATGTTGAACCAACGCGAATATCAGTAACGGCGCATGTGCGTAACGTAAGCCACAGCGCTAACGGCGCCTCCAGCAGCAAAAATGTGTGATCCACACTGCCGTAAGCATGACGTAGGTAGTTAATGAAACTGATTTAAAATTTTCGATGAAAAACAGTTAATATCTCATAAATAAATGCACCGATTGAGGCGCTCTTGGGCTTAAAAGAAGGAGAAAGACAAGTCGAAGCAGATTCTGTTATTAGAATGAAGCTCAGTTGCGTACTTTTTCTGCAACAGCAAATTATTTTTTGCAAAACGTTCAAAACGCTCTGCTTCGGGATAATATTCGGCGGAGCAGCCTTCGGCCTACACTACTTGGCGTGGAGACTACCGAGTCTCCTTATACAAATCAATATAACGGAAGACATTCATATATCTGAAGAGCGAAATTACGCTATTACGAATTTTATATGAATTCTATCTAAATGGTTTAAAGAAACTGCCTACTCTATTACAAAGTAAAATCGCGTTGCCGTTTCTGCGGCTCGTCGTCTAGCATTTCGGCCTATAATCGTTCCTTTTCACTCTGTAGTCCCCGGCCAGCCATCGGCGATCTCGTATCAATCTCGGATTCGGTCAGTCCACGAGCCGCGTCCGGGTAGCCGAGGAGGCCCAGAGATCTCGGAGATGCACATAGCGTACGATCGAGTCGTAACAGCTACGGCATCAGCGAATTGAAACGGGTCCCTCTGTTGCGATCAAGACCGGTATCGTGATCGATCCCTAATACTTAACCATTGGATCATGCAACTATTCGTTTGCTTCGCTCGACGACGACTAATCGATCGATGATCGACACGCGAGTCGTTCGCAAAGAATCCGCACGCTGTGGAGGGGAGCTCGTCGCGCACGCGCACATTGTTTCGCTATCTTCACTTGCTTATGGCGTGTTCACACGCCATGTGCAATTATCATGTACCGTACACATTTTTCACGGTTCCAACAGTAGTTATAAACAATTAAAAAATCCATAAATTTTTGCTAATGGGATCATCGCGGAAACGTCTCCTACAAGATGCAAAAGGTTTCGTTCCGACTGGTCCATTCATCTCGGAGTAATCGCTGAACATACATACAAAAAAAGAAATTGTATATATAGCGCGAAAAAACGCAGAAAAAGAATTCGTTTACATTTTTCAACATTATAAAGTTCATTATCGAGTTTGAAAAAATTAATTTATAGTAGCCTACTTCTTTCCGAATAAAGCAAAGGAAGAGAGTAGCTCAATCGGACGAACAGTTCCTGAGATAAAAATTCATAAGTGAAGTCCGTTTTCGTCGAAATGGGTAAAAATTGCAAATTTCGAAGGCCTGTAATTTCTAAACAAATACCAAACTGGCAAAATGATGACTTAAACCCCCCCTAATTTCACATGGACCACAACATATTTCATTTAGAACAACATCACCGACAGTGACGTCAAAAAGTGATCAAAAAGTGAATCGAGACGCCTACGACGATCGGCACCTCAACGCTTTCTTTCCGGATTCAGAGGAAGACGACCCTACGGCACACAGTGTTTCGTACAATGGAAAAAAGTCAAACATCGATAGTATTTAAATGATGTTTTATATATCAAACTCTTCAGAAAAAAACATAGATTTCAAAAATATGTTTACTTTTAGTAAATGGACAGCTCTCTTTCTAACATTGAAAGTAAAAGTTCGCCATAGATTTTGCTGGATGTTCTTTAAACAAACGCAATTCGTATAATATTTGTATATTTCATTTCATCTCTATAAGTTTTGTTAAACATTATAATACCTTTAAAATAGGCGAAGCAATTTAAAAAAAAATAGCAATTAGTTTTCTTATTTTTCAATTTGAAGATTTATCAACTTTAAGAAGGCTTTAAAAAAAAGCCCAAAAACTACCACCTGAATGTTTTGTACATCAATTAATTCTGGGAACATTATACTTTATGTAGTTATCAACTTTAGCTGCCCCAGTTTGCCCGAAATGAAATACATAAATAATGAAAGTTGTTAATATGACGCTCACCGCTCGGGACCTTAGCGCATCTATGGGACCTTTGTATACGAATTTTACTCGTCCATTCCGTTGAGTTAATGTAAACATTTGCTTTTCTCTTACGATTAGTGTATACAAATTTACAGTCGGCCGCATAAATGTTCGTCCACCTACCGCATTCAGTGTATGTATAGGTAAAAGTAGAAAAAAAAAATACAGCAATAAAGCTTTATTTGTACAAAATAAAATGAACCATAATTGTTATACATAATGAAAAATTAAACAAAATATTATAATATAGCGGGAAACTCGAACGAAAAAGGCTTCGTCCACTTACAAACTAATGAAATTATTGTTACATAAAATTATTATTTCTACTCCTAATATCTAGTATGATATCGTTTAGAAGAAATTATGGCTTTTAGACGTTTGGGTATTGATTTTACTAACTTTTCCGTAAAATCTGGTGGTATCTTTTCCCATTCCTTTATAAATCGTTGTTTTAGTTCATCACGATTTCTCGGCGGTGATTTGCGAATATGTTCTTTTACTTCTGCCCACGAGTGTTGAATGGGATTTATATCCGGTGACTGGGGTGGTGTTTCTAAATAATGTGGTGTATTATATAGTATCCACTCTTTAACGATCGCGGCTTTGTGCTTTGGATCGTTGTCCTGTTGGAACATGAAGTTATCTTTAATCCCAAATTTCTCAGCACTTCGAAGTAAATGTTTTTTTAATATATTCAAGTACATCAACGGTCCATGGTATTATCCATAATGTGGTAATCACCAACCCCAGCCGCCGATATACAGCCCCATACCATAAAATAAGCGATGCTCCGCCATCTTTCTTTTTGTAATTCGGTATTTGGTTTCCTCCAAACTTTTTTACTAGGTGTATCAAAAACACAAAATTTGGACTCGTCCGTGAACGTGACACGCTTCCAAAAATCTTCTGATTTTGAAACGTACTTTTCGGCAAACTCTAATATCTTTTTAGAATTTTTGGCAGTAATTAATGGCCTACGACTAATACGGCTATTCAAATTGGCTCTGTGAAGTACCCGTCGAACTGTATCACAGCTTACAGTTTTACCTAAAGGGATTAGCACTTTATCCTGGATTTCAGGTGTTGAAATGTGGGGATCCTACTTTACAGCTCTAAGTATTCGACTTTCCTTATTCGGTCTTCCTTGTCGCGGTTTATTTACAATGATTTTGTCTTCTTTAAATTTCTTTAATACGTACTGTACCGTGGATCGTGGAATATCCATTAATTTAGAAATTTCCCTTTGAGATTTTCCTTCCTTCCAAAACTTTACGATGTATTCCCGTTGAGGAAGTGATACTTCACGTCTCTTATAATCCATTATTATTGTATTTTGAAAAGGATATTTCCTTTCTGAATGTCTGACAAGGGGAAGGCACGGATGTTGCAGTCGCTTTTGGAACGACACCCTATTATGGAGGTTGTAGTACACATGTAGTACTGCAAAACCATGTTGGCTTTTTTCAGAATGGACCTTCGTTTTCGAGATATTTTGGTTTAAAGTTCTTCACATGTCTTCTTAAGAGATATATAACAAACGAATTTAACAAGGTTCGTTGGATACATTGGTAAAGTGTCAGCTTATAATTCCACTACATTATAATATTTTGTTTAATTTTTCATTATGTATAACAATTATTATGAATCTCATACAATGTTTTGCACATATTTGAATTTTATACACATATTTTTCTACTTTTATCTACACATGCACTGAATGCAGTAGGTGGACGAACACTTATGCGGCCAACTGTATATACCGTGTATATAAATACAAGGTACATATTTATTTATAACAATTCGCAGCTTCTGATTTTTGTACCATTTGTTTCAAGACGAAAAAATGCAATTGAAAATATTGTTACAAATTATTTTTTTAAAATAGTTATTCTGATAATAAATAGTACAGATACAGTCAAGTTAATTATTGACTTGTATCTGAAGGTTAATGTTGAAAAATCTGAACTCATGTAACTGTTGTTTTAGACAACTGTTGTCTAAACACAAATTATCAAAAAATTCCATACTGAAGCTACCAATAAGTTACGAATTTTGTTCCGAACGTCCATATACGCGAAACACTGTGCGGCACCCCTGCATCATCCCTACCTGTCCAGAATTATAGAAGAACAACGGAGCCTACGCGGCACACGGAACTTCTCTAACGATTCCTTCACGACCTTCTCTCTCCATCTTTTCGCCGATTCTCCCTTCGCGGTGAAGCTTTCCAACGCGCCGTGACACTTTATTTCCGTGCGCAACCAACATCTAACCCTTCGCGGTTAAATCTTTCGTTAATTTTACAATACTAGGTTCCATCGATATCAGGCCGAATATACGTGAAATAGTACGTTTTTTGCAATAAAAGTGGGAAAAAATGAAGAAATGCAAAATGTTTTTTTACGGGACCAGCTAGAAGTCATATTCTACAAGATGCAAAAAGTGCCGATCTGATTGGTCCACCCATCTTCGCGTAATCGGGGAATATACATTAAAAAATATTGTATATACTGAACGAATTGAGTAACCTGCTCCTTTTCGAAGTCGGTTAAAAATTCACAATCACAGATTTTCAGGACCATCTGTATAGGGTTAGGAAAAATTATTTTATACTTTTTAGTACGTCTTAGAAACGTGGTGATATTAAACTTTTTTTTTTTTTTTTTAATAATTATTGAATATTCTACCCGAGGTAGTTCCTAAAATCGCCGTTCTGATTTATGGCGTGTACAACAAAACGGTAGTCAAAAATAATGTTTAGGGCAAAGTCGGTATTTCAAAACGTGAGACACAAAACCGTATAGATGAGAGGTCTATTCTATACCTCGTCTGTTTCAAACATCCATTTAGGCTAAATTCTGATAACCCATATGTTCCGAATTAGCTAAAATTTTGAGAGTAGGTTCTTTTTTTACAACAACGATGATTGCAAGAGAGATTTTTGGCGACTTGAAAACAATTGGTATCTTTGGAGTATCTCTTCCTAGCTTACCGACACAGCATAGCATATAACGGGTGAATCTTTGAAACCAAAGAATCACCACTGGTCCTTCGGACTCGTGGAATGCAGAGGTTAATATAAAACATCCCGCAGGCAATAGAAATTGCAATGACCGAAATTACGAAGATAATGATGTCGATTTCATACTTCGGATTTGCCGAATTCCCAAGTTTCTTTTTTTTAATGTAGACAGCTGAGTACCCAAATATTTTGATAAATAATGTTGATTTTATGTACATACATGTAACTATATGTACAACACAAGCTTTGTACAAACTACATATGAACTACATATTCTTGCAGCTGGATTCCGACACTTAAAACTATTATATTATGCCTATATTTATCAATTATTATTTGATTATGCAAAAAAAAAGAAAATAAAAGAAAGTGGTGCCCCAAGACGAAGTTTAGCCACGCTATGCATTTAAGGGTTAATAACAATATAGTCGAATCTTGATAACTCGAATTTCAGAGAAAGGGAAAAGATCTTTAAGTTACAGAGATTTCGCCTTAACGAATTTTCTCTTATCGAGTAAGAGAAGTTTAAGAAACGAACATTTCACTTATAGGAACTTTGTACAACGCTTAGTTTTTCAGTTGATCTAGTTTTTTATTTTTTTAATTACTTTCACCTTTTCAGCCATTGTAAATGTTTCGAGTCTTTATTGAGAATTCATTTTGCTTAATCATTTTTGCAAAGTTTTAAAGGAAGATCACCGTTCAATACGTAACAAATTTTGTGACCTCCAATATGCAATTCTTATAGATTTTGGCGAGCTATTGCGAATCTGAAAACCGTTTCTCCCCAAAATTCACAGTTTTTGAAAAAATCAATTTCTAAAAAAATTTCAAAATTTCAAATTTAGAGATATTTTGTGCTTTTACCACGCTAGCTATTCAGTTGCTTTTTACACAAGAAAAATCTGTGAACATTTCCGAATAAAAGGATATAAATTGTTATTACATTATAAACATTTAAATATGTGTAAATAATGATCAAAGTGAGAAAGATACCAAAAACGCACCACTTTTTGCTGATATTTTTCAATTTATTTTAAAAACTAAAGATATAGATGAAAATCTATTCATTCCATGTGATAAAGTGGACATTTCTGCTAAGGTAAGCATGAAGCAGAACTACAAAATCATGTTTCATTTTTAGTATAGAAGCGAAATATTTTAGCAAAACACGCGGCGGCCGCCGTGGTACTCAATGCGGCGCGCCGCGCCGCGCCGGTCGCCCTGCTCACTGCATGGCGTAACGGAATGACTAATTGTGAGTAGTGAGTACCACTGCTGCCGCCGCGTGTTCTGCCGAACTATTTCGCTTTTATACTAAAAATGAAACATGATTTTGTAGTTCTGCTTCATGCTTACCTTAGCAGAAATGTCCACTCTATCACATAGAATGATTAGATTTTCATCTATATCCTTAGTTTTTGAAATAAATTGAAAAATATCAGCAAAAAGTGGTGCCTTTTTGGTATCTTTCTCAATTTGATCATTATTTAAACATATTTAAATGTTTATAATGTCATAACAATTTATATCGTTTTATTCGGGAAAGTTCACAGATTTTTCTCGTGTCAAAAGCAACTGTATAGCTGCTATGGTGAAAGCACAAACAACTCCAAAATTGAAAATTTGCAATTCTTTTTTAAACTGATTTTTTCAAAAACTGTGGGTTCTGGAGAGGAACGGTTTTCATATTCGCATCCAGCTCACCAAAATCTATAAGAATTGCATATTGGAGGTTACAAAATTGAAAAAACGTCAAAATTTTTCGAACAGTGATATTATAGTTTATAATTCAGAGAAGAGGGTGAAAAACGGAAGAATTGTTTCTTCAAACATTTACAGCAAATTACTCTTGCTACCAGAATTTATATTAGACAATAAACAATTTCCGATCATAATAACAATAAGCCTATTGGACCGATTGGTTTATACATATTAATAATTACGTATTACAATGCTTAACTATTTAAACCATTATTCTTTACATTATTTTTTATTTACTCTTACATGTATTAATTATAATATAAAAATCAGCAATTTTGCAGCATACGTTACATTAATTAAGTGAAATTTTCACCCATAGTTTGATTAATAATTTCCTACAAGATATAAAAAAATAGTTTAAGGCTGTAAAACTTGTAGATTTTATGAAATATCTGATTGTCGAAGCGTTAAGGGAGCCATAAACAAAGGGTATAGTCGAATAAGGTGATCAAAAGTGCCCTTGAGCCGTATTGAAGTTGTAATGCACCATTCGATAGCATATCCAAACAAAACATGTTACGCCAAGTTTCAACCAGGAGGGTAGTAATAGGGAATAATCGAAAATCCAGTTTTTGCCCCATTTTCCCTATTTAATGACATGCAAAAATTCTGAAAAAAATCTGACACATTACAGACTCGGCAGCGCATATTAGGGAATTTTTTCAGAATTTTTCATTGCAAACTCTGGTTGTAAAAAATAAAATACCGTAAAAAAAATGATTTATACCTTCACTTAGAATAGCAGACTGCTCCAAAATTATTTTTGTATATATTACAAGTCAAAAAAGTCTCGAAATACGTTTCAAATATTTTTCAAATGACTAATATTCATTCTGTTATATACAATTAAGATAAGATAACAATTAACATAAAAAAATTCTCGGTCGGAGCGGGATTCGAAACTACGACCAAAAACATACACGTAGGCTTCCGTACGAAGTCCATAAACAGCTTTGCCAATAACGTTGTTGAAAAATTGTTTAACATTACGGTATATATGGACATCAGAAGACATCAATTAATTATGTTAATTCAATTTCTTCAATCCACATACCATTTACGTGAATCAGAAATTGTTTATTATTACTGAATACATATATTAAAAAAAGAGGACAAAATATTCGAAGTAAAAGTCGCTTTTTTTCGGGAATAATCAGTTTTTAATTTTTTTAACTACGCCGCACCTTAACAAAAAATTTTAAAAAATTCAGTAATAATATGCTAATATGTTGTTACCACAATAATATAAAAGTTGTGCATCTTCAATAGGAAATCGCATTTTTTTTCCATTTCTTTACAGTTTTTTATTTTTTACAACCAGAGTTTGCAATGAAATATTCAGAAAAAATTCCTTAATATGTACTGCCGAGTCTGCGATATGTCCGATTTTTTTCAGAATTTTTGCATGTCATTAAATAGAGAAAATGCGGCAAAAACTGAATTTTCAATTTTTTCCTATTACTACCCTTCTGGTTGAGGTTACAGGGCTCAAACTTGGCGTAACATGTTTTCTGTGGATATACTATCGATTGGTGCATTACAACTTGAATTCGGCTCGAGGGCACTTTTGACCATCTTATCCGGCTATACCCTTTTCTGAAATATGTAATAAAAATTATTCATAGATTATGAAATATTGTACTATTGAAAGTGTTTGATGTGCATTAAAAATAATTTCTATGTACATACATATGCATGTATATGCCTGGAAATGTTTTCATGCTGTAATATGAAATATAGCGAGAAAAATATTTGATCAATTCATTTTTGACAAATCAGGATTTGAACTCAGGTTATCTGCTTGGCTGATATGTGTTCTAACGATTCTAAACATTGACCTATCCAAGCTAATGATGTAGACTGTGTGTACATGTACATACTATATAGTATCATCTGTGAAGAATTAAGTGGCTACAGCTTATAATAAAAAAATGAAAAAATATATATATTTCCCAACAAATTATTTTTTCAACATTCCTTTCTTTCTACAATTCTTCAACTCTCCAATTAATTAAAAAATAATGTACTCTAATAATAAAAAATGTCAGCATTAGCAGACACGAGTATAAAGTGTGCTTGAATGCAAATAACTAACACAGCGTGCATTTTCTTGTACATAGTACTCGTACATAATTAAAATAAAAATATTTATATATAAACTTAGAATTATATATCTTAAAAGTATTACTTCGATTAATATTCTATTAATCGATATTGCTTGATAAAATTCTAATAAAGAATCGGCTTAGATGCAAATAAAATTTTTACTTCGAATCGACTATGTATAAGTATCTTAAATTTCGATAAATTAGGGTCATGCCATTGAATTTAATATTGTACATATGTATGTATTACGATTCACGATCATACGAATGCATCCCCGAACGCAACGACTTAATGTTCTCTGTCTATTATTTCTATCTCTTTTCCGATTTCACGTTGTCGCATGCATGCGCCCATCGTCATCGTAGGATTACTATAGGTATGAATCTCTGCACGCCTGTGCAGTGATGCCGAAATCGTGGGACGTGGGACAAACTCTTACCCCCACCATGACCTACCGTCGTCCCTCACTCTGCTTCCATCGTAACTCAACACAAGCATATCTCTACCTCTGTCCGTGTGCACTGCCTGTTCGGCTCTTTTCGCCAAGAATCTGTGTTACCGACACGACGACCGAGTAATCTGGCGGCATGTTCAATAATCAGAAAATCCCGTTCAAATCCTAGTATGTCCTCCAATTTTTATGAAACCCAAATATATAGTAGTCCATGTTAAATAAGGGGGGATTTGAGTTATCATTGCGTCATCAAAATGCGTGTACTTGGTGCAATATTATTAATTACTAACATTTAAATGATTTTAGTAATTATTTATTAATAGTTTAGATAATATTGCTATACAACTTATTAATATTTCGATAATGTAAGTAATTATTTACTAACAATTTAAATAATTATAACACGAATTATTAATGTATGGACAATTCAATTAATTATCTACCAATGATTTAAATAATTATGAATGTTTAACTATATATCCGTATTTTTGGGCATAATTATTTGAACTACTAGTAAATTATTAATAAATAATTATCAAAATACTGTAAATGTTAGTAATTGTTAATATTTAACCAAGTGTACGCAGTTTGGGACAACTCTTTGAAAGTTGTTTTTTCAAATCGATGGTTCAGACCAAACGCAACGGTCAATAGTTGACCGCGCGGTGCTTCGGTATGGTACCTGAACGCCCTTAGAAATTTTGCCCATTTTCACAGAAAAAGACTTCAAGCGACAACCCCAGCTTGAAGAGTATTAGTTGCAAGGGTAAAACGCAGTTTACAGTTTAAGCATGATATCAGCATTGAGTTTAAATCTCAAAATACGTTGTAAATATTTTTCAAATCATTAATATTCATTATGTTGTATGCAATTAAGATAAGAAAATAATTAACATAAAAAAAAATTTTATGAGTCAGGGGAGCGGGATTCGAACCTGAAAATGATCGCTACGCCGCGATTTATAGGTGTTTCCTACTTATAAGTCATAAATCTTTTTGGGGAAAAAGTTATTAACAACAGAGAAAATATAGATTATTGAACCAAATGCAGTAACCTACCACTTGATATGTTTCCATATAGTATAATGTCGTAAATTAGATTAAAAAACCTAGGAGGATCAGAACGGCCCAAGTTGTTTGTAGATCGTCCCCTAAACAAATGAGATCAACGAAGATGTTCAATTACTTATAAGCGGGAATATAAATGTCGATTAAAGCTATTATATCTCGTAAGAAATTTCCTATTCTTTTTTTTTAATTTTAAGTAATATCTATTTTTTGACCGCAAAATGAGACAAATCGACCACTGTGCGGCGCCGGGACAGTACAGAAGACATACATGCGGAATGAATCTACGCGGAAGAAACACATGTGGACAAAATACGTGCTGAAGAATGCGCTCGGAAGAAACACGCGAAAAAATCCGTGATGCACGTTGCGAACGCAGATACCTGCGTCCCACGGGTCCTTCTGAGCGATTTTTAATTAACAGAGTGTATTGTTTGCTGTTTTTATGACGTTCTCTGTTCCCTACTTTTAAAGGGCTTTTTGTTCATTATTACTGTTGCTTGTCTCTACTGCTGGTACCCCACAATACGTTCAATATGGTCTGAAAGCAATACCGGCTAGTTTCGAACTATGAATCGGGACTTCTTTTGTATACCTCCACAACTGTTTCATTTTTATTGGCGGTTTATTGCAGACGGCGCGACGCGCCGGGAGAGTACCTGGGCGTTTTTCAAGTTTTATCCTGATCACAATTATAAAATGCTATTAATGAAATCTGATGTGCTTATCAGGAAATATACAAGGGACAACATGTATATTTTTTAAGATTTTTTAGATTTTTAAAAACGTGAGCAGAGACACGAGCTTGTGAAGTACAAGCATATTCGCTATATAGACATATAATTAATAAGGGGGTTACTGAAACAGTTGTGGAGGTATACAAAAGAAGTCCCGATTCATAGTTCGAAACTTGCTGATATTGTTTTCGGACCGTACTGATCGTATTGTGGGGTACCAGCAGTAGAGACAAGCAATAGTAATAATGACCAAAAAGCCCTTTAAAAGTAGGGAACAGAGAACGTCATAAAAACAGCGAACAATACACTCTGTTAATTAAAAATCGCTCAGGAGGACCCGTGGGTCGCAGGTATCTACGTTTGCAACAAGCATTGCGGATACGGGTTTTTCCCAAATTGTACGAGAGGGTTGTCAACATTTCACCCATTGTTCCAGCAGGCAGCCAATCAGCATTTATAAAAATTAGAGAAATTACTGATTGGTCTCTGACGACGTACCCCACCCCGAAAACACGCAGTGCGGAGACTTCCCGACTTTTGTAGGAAAATTGAGAAGTCAGATCGATAGAATCCGTCGAACGGAAATTACTTCCGGGTGCCGGTGACAATCGAAACAAGAATTGCGAATAACGAGCTTGAATATCTTCCGATAATCTAGTGCTGTAGTTTTGTGTAAACTGTCTCTATCCGTTTATCTATTTGTTTGTCTCTCTTTAATTCTACCTCCTTCAACCTGTGTTTCTCTCCCTCTTTCGTAGTAGTGAAGTGTATTAGTGTACAATTTATAAACTCTAACTGTGTCTATAATGGATTGCACACCCGCCAAAAAATACAAGAAGCGGTTCCAGCGTCATTGGTATGATGCTGACGAATCGTTAAAGGTTTGGTTAGAAGAGGTTTCTTCGGACGAATCGAAATGCTTCTGCAAGGTCTGCAACAAAATTTTCGATTGTGGGCTTTCGGAAATACGCAAGCATTCGTCCAGACAGATCCATTTAAAAAACATGGAGCAAATGCTCCATACTAGTAGGGTAGATCAGGAATTGTCGAATTCCGTGTCGGGGGAATTCGTTGAGGGTTCGGGTTCTTCATTTTCCCTTAAGGAAAAAATCCAAGTTGCGGAAATCAAATATGCGGCTTTCTTCGCCGAACATAATGTTCCGCTGTCGATTTCTTCCGATTTCCTTGCTCTTATGCAAGATATAGGACAGGAGCCCCGAGTTTTGCAGGGGATGAAAGTGGGTCGCACGAAGTGTCGGGAAATTATTAATAATGTTCTGTGTGTTCGCGAAACGGAAAGGATTAGTGATAACGTGCGGAATACTAAATTTTCAATTTATGAGGATGAAACCTCTGATTCAACTAATGATAAGTGGCTCACATTAGTAGTGAAATACGTTGAACCGTGCCGGCTGTCTGTGACTACGGAATTGTTGCAACTAATTCACCTGGATGCTAGCGATTGTTCGGCTGAAAAGATTTTCAAATCTTTTGAACATCAGTTGTTGCGAATGCAAATTCCGGCAACAAATATCGCGGCTCTTAGTTGCGACAATGCCGCAGTCATGACGGGTAAGAATTCTTCGTTTAAAACAAAGTTGCTAGAAAAAAATTCGAATGTTATCACATTTCCGTGCGTTTGCCATTCTGTGGCTTTGGCAGCGAGTGCTGCCTGTTCTACAATTCCAAAAGAATGTATTGAGTTACTTCGCGGTGTAGCGTCATTCATTAACAGCAGTCCAAAACGGGCTTCAATTTTTCGACAATTTCAAGAGAGTTACCAGAGCTCTCCTTTAAAAGTTCTCAAATTGTCTGATACACGCTGGCTTGCAATGTACCAGTGTGTAAACAGATTTTTGTATATTTGGGACGATTTAGTTCGGTTTTTTCATGAATATTCTTTTTCCGAAAAGTCAGAAGCTGCTAAGAATTTTCTGGCTTCACTTAGCAGACCGGATATTAGAGGCTATTTCTATTTTCTAGAATATACCTTAAATATTTTCAATACATTCAATGCCTCATTTCAAAGTAGGAGTACTATGGTTCAGGAATTGCAGCCTTCTTCAGCGCGGCTGCTTACATTTTTTTTGCGCAGATTTTTGAAACCGCTTCTTTTGAAGCATTTTGATTTAGTTAGGCAAATTGATTTTAATTGTAGGTCCAACCAAGTTCCACTTAATCAAGTGGATCTTGGTACTGGATGTGAAGAGTATTTAAATGATGTAGTAAATAGTAGTATGTCAGAAGTTGAAATACATTCATTCCGCGAAAATTGCTTGCGGTTCTATATCACTGCAAGCAATGAGATCAGGAATCGTCTTCCGTTTGACGATCCATTCCTCACTCACTTAACTGTTTTTAAGTCAGATCATGTATTTAATAATAATGATAGAAATTTAACTTTCCGGAATGTGACAGCCGTAGCTCGTCGATTAGGAACTTTTAACATCGAAGATTTGCAAAAAGAATGGGATATTTTATATTACGGTACTTCCCAATCAGATAAAGATAGGTTTACAAAATCAACATTCGACAATATGTGGGCAGATATTTGTTTAAGAAAAAATTCAGACAGCAGTCCTCAATTCCCGAATTTAACTTCTTTATTGAACACAGTACGTTGTTTGCCCCATTCTAACGCCGAGTCAGAACGAATATTTTCGATGCTCCCCGACATTAAATGTAAAAAAAGGAATAAAGTAGGAGCTGATCTCCTCAATTCCATTTGTGTGGTGCGCACATGTTTGAAAGCTAGACGCGAGACTAGCCGCACCATGCATGTCGATGACAGACATTTAGATTTAATGTCGGGAAAGCATTTGCGTCCGAGTTCGTCGCGCTTTCAAAATTTTAAACAATTGACGTTACACGCGTTTCAACACAATTCATTTTAAAAGTAGACCAAACGTCGCGATTCGATTTAAACAATAACTTTTTTAATTAATATTTTTTTATTCTTTTTTATCCGATTTTATACAGAAATCTAGGAATTTTTTCATATTTAAGATCCAAGTCTAATTGGGAAGTGCCGTAATACAAACAGTCCTACTATTTTTTTTATTAAATATTCGATATTAGAAGTTCATTATCTCAATCAAATTCCTGAACCATAGTATTCCTATTTCAGAAGGGGGCACAGGCAACACTCGCCGCCAAAGTTACAGAATGGCTGTCCACTTTCGTCCCCTTTCGTCTTTCGTCCCCTTTCGTCTTTCGTCCACTTCTATTTCTTTGACAGGTGTTTCGCCCATTTGTATTTCTTTGGCGTGTGTTTTTTCCACGTGTATTTTTCCGCATGCGTTTCGTCCGCTTGTATTTCTTTAGCATGCGTTTTTTCCACGTGTATTTTTTAACCGACTCCGAAAGGAGGAAGTTACTCAATTCGTTCAGTATATATATATATTATTTTTTTCCACATACGTTTCTTCCGCGCGTATTTCTTCAACACGTATTTTGTCCGCATGTAATGTTTCGCATGTTCCGCATGTAATTTTTCCACGTGTGATTTTCTACGCATGCAATTTTCTCGCATGCATTTTCACCATTTTCAGTTCTACCGCGTGAGCAACAAATTTCCATCGACAGATGCATTTTTGCCAAAAAGAAAAGATAAGTTTACGATATTATTTACATTTTACCCTACACCCTCACAATTATAATTATAATTTTATTTGTTTATTTGTTACTTTTTAGGTATAGAAAATCAGAAAGGTATTTAACATCGTACTCATATACATATACGTGGATCAGTTGCAATGGTTCTCAGAAACCAAAAACAATTAAAGATAAGTTTACGATATTATTTACACTTTGCCCTACACCCTCACGATTATAGTTATAATTTTATTTATTTATTTGTTACTTTTTAGGTATAGAAAATCAGAAAGGTATTTAACATCGTACACATATACATATACGTGGATCAGTTGCAATGGTTTTCAGAAACCAAAAACAATTAAAGATAAGTTTACGATATTATTTACACTTTGCCCTAAACCCTCACGATTATAGTTATAATTTTATTTATTTATTTGTTACTTTTTAGGTATAGAAAATCAGAAAGGTATTTATGATCGTACACATATACATATGCGTGGATCAGTTGCAATGGTTTTCAGAAACTAAAAACTTCTGCTGAGAACCCAATATTTGGGTTTCATAAAAATCGGAGGACATACTAGGATTTGAACGGGATTTTCTGATTATTGAACATGCCGCCAGATTACTCGGTCGTCGTGTCGGTAACACAGATTCTTGGCGAAAAGAGCCGAACAGGCAGTGCACACGGACAGAGGTAGAGATATGCTTGTGTTGAGTTACGATGGAAGCAGAGTGAGGGACGACGGTAGGTCATGGTGGGGGTAAGAGTTTGTCCCACGTCCCACGATTTCGGCATCACTGCGCCTGTGTTGCTGCGTAACTATAATCTCAAACCCAGCGCCTTCTCCTTTACGGACTAATTTGAATATACAGAGTTTATAATATTTCAACGACATTATTAAATTAATTTTATAAAATATGCTTTTTAATTTATAAAAAATTAATAATGTAATTAAAATAATAAATAATATTGAAGAACATAGCGTACTACTTTAGAAATGATCGATATAGCGGGAGCTCTGGGTTCGAGGCTACATTCGGGAAGCCGTATGCGCATGTCACTTCATTTGGACGATCTCTTTCTGTCGTGGCATCTGGAGGTGAGTGGTTGTTCGTGATTTTCGCACAGGAGTATAATCCGACTATTTTCTAATCGAAAAAGTAGCATCGAACGTCAGGTACGGAATAAAACAACGACCAAAATATGAACGAATTGTGCTGTGACAACAGTTTTTCGGAAATATTGTTTTTTTCGATGAATTACAATGTTGGAAAATAAACGCATGCTGATGGCTATAGTTGCCGGCTGTTCGAATGCGGTCCACATGCTGATCTTCATAAAAGTCGTTTGTCATCTCTTTTAAGATATTGGATCTTACCAGTAATTATTAATCGTAGAAAAAATATTTGTGGTTAAACCAACAATTAACTTAATGTGGTTATATTTTACAAATCAGAATAGTGAAAATAACCGGATGCAGTATGGCGGTCGATTGCTTGTCAGAGTTTGAGTCATGAGTTCGTACAATGCATGAAAGTATTCCTATTATAAATTTTCTAATCGTGCTCTTTGTAAAGTTAGAAATATATTAACGATAGTACTTTTAATAATGAATCGAAAAAATCTACAAAATGGCTTTTGTATAATTAAAATATCAAGATTATGCATTATTAGTCTGCTGGAAATCCTGTGCAATGACGGCGTTGTAAAATGACTTTTCGGCTACAATGGAGTTTGCTATCTAATTTTTGATGTGCCCAGTTATGGAATCATTTCTTTTTATTTTGTTATTAAGGTGTATCGTTGTACTGAAAGGATAACGGAAATTTGTATCGGTTAGAATGTTAGTTAAAAACGGCAACCAAACGGTATTCATCTCCAAAATTATTGCGTTAATTATGTAATATACAGTCTTTATAGCGTTCATTTGGATGAAAAATTGTAATTTATAAAATCCTTTACTTATGTTTAGGTAATATCATGTGACTGAATTATTTTAAAAATTCTGTTAATATAAAAGTATTGAATATTGATATTACATAAATTAATATTGCATAAAAGTGTTATTTTTTATCAAAAAATATAATTTACAGTTAAGTATTTAAAAAATTACAGCCTTTTTTTGCTCTAAATCGTACCAAATGTTAATATGGCATCACGTAATATGAAGCGCCAAGAAAGTTGTGGCAACATTGCAATGTTCTGCCCATCTACAAAATGGCTGCCAGTTCCGTTCTGGAATATTCAGATATCGCCACGTGGACGCTAGAACAAAGACACCTACCACACTTTTAAGTAATATTAATAAATTTTAGATTCAAATATTTTTGTTAATACATAGTTTCATAAATTTTGAAGTATTTACTGGAGGTTGAAAATTTATACATGAAATATTTTCTGTAACGCGCAACCTGTATACATATACAGTTAGTTTAATTTATTAATCGTTTTTCATATTTGCCAGGATTAATACTATGTTGATTGTACTTTAATATTTTGCAATATTTTAAAAATCATTCATATATTTTTTTCTTTTATACAGTTAAACAGGAAAGTCTCATAAAAACTTCATTATGGGTAAGGAGAAGATTCATATTAATATTGTCGTCATTGGACATGTCGACTCTGGAAAATCTACCACTACTGGTCATTTAATCTACAAATGTGGTGGTATCGACAAACGTACTATTGAAAAATTTGAGAAGGAAGCCCAGGAGGTAAAAAAACAACCTTATACTTATTCTATTTATTCTAAAATTATTTGTGGAAACTTAATCTGAAATATCAATTATAATTTCACTGGTAATCTAATTTTGAGTGGTACAGTGATAATGAAATGTAACTACATTGTTTATTGTACAACAAATATTGTATAATTATAATATTCAATATTAATGCAAAAATAACTATTCATTTTTAGATGGGCAAAGGGTCCTTCAAATATGCCTGGGTATTGGATAAACTGAAGGCTGAACGTGAACGTGGTATTACTATTGACATTGCTTTATGGAAATTTGAAACTTCCAAGTACTATGTTACTATTATTGATGCTCCTGGACACAGAGATTTCATCAAAAACATGATTACTGGTACATCACAAGCTGATTGTGCTGTATTAATTGTTGCTGCTGGTACTGGTGAATTCGAAGCTGGTATTTCAAAGAATGGACAAACTCGTGAGCATGCTCTGCTCGCTTTTACACTTGGTGTAAAGCAGCTGATTGTTGGTGTTAATAAGATGGACTCTACCGAGCCACCATACTCTGAAGCACGATTTGAAGAAATAAAGAAAGAAGTGTCATCGTACATTAAGAAAATTGGTTACAATCCTGCTGCAGTTGCATTTGTGCCAATTTCTGGTTGGCATGGAGATAACATGTTGGAAGTTTCTTCGAAAATGCCTTGGTTCAAGGGATGGAGTGTTGAGCGCAAAGAAGGTAAGGCTGATGGAAAATGCCTTATTGAAGCTCTTGATGCTATCCTACCACCAACTAGACCTACTGACAAAGCTCTCCGTCTTCCTCTTCAGGTAAGTTTCTAATTAGATTGAATAATTATAATATTCTTGTTTATATTTGATGATGATAACATTATTACCTCATTCGCGGTTTCCACCGGAGGATTCTTTGTATCCATTGATGGTTTAGAGAAGTCTGATCAAAATAAAGTATTTTAAAATTAATAAGTCTTTAACAACATGTAAGTATTTTATAATATGAAACATAATTTACAGGACGTATACAAAATTGGTGGAATTGGAACAGTACCAGTTGGTCGTGTGGAAACTGGTCTGTTGAAACCTGGTATGGTTGTCACTTTTGCTCCTGCGGGTCTAACGACTGAAGTTAAATCTGTCGAAATGCATCATGAAGCCTTGCAAGAGGCTGTTCCTGGTGACAATGTCGGTTTTAATGTTAAGAATGTATCCGTTAAAGAGTTACGTCGTGGTTATGTAGCTGGAGACTCCAAGAACAATCCACCAAAGGGCGCTGCTGATTTCACTGCACAGGTATGTATTTAAAATTAATATTGAAAACAATGAGTACATTGTGTTTAAATATAAATGAACTCTATGTACCATTAGCACAGTGACGAAAATACATAAACTTCATTCGCGGTTTCCACCAGAAGATTGTTAAAATCTATTGATGGTTGAAGACGACTGAGTGCTTAGGAAATTTGTCAATTATAGAATGTTATTTGTTTTTAAAATATTAAAAAGAATAGTTACTTTTTTTTTTTAATTAATATTTACTTATTTGTTTTTATTGATCGATTGATTTATTTTTTTTTTATGTAACAGGTCATCGTGCTGAACCATCCAGGCCAAATTAGTAATGGATACACGCCAGTGTTAGATTGCCACACTGCTCACATTGCGTGTAAATTTGCTGAAATCAAGGAGAAATGTGATCGTCGTACTGGAAAGACCACCGAACAAAATCCGAAAGCTATTAAATCAGGAGATGCTGCCATTGTTACACTTGTACCAAGCAAGCCTATGTGTGTTGAAGCTTTTCAAGAATTCCCTCCTTTGGGACGTTTCGCTGTTCGTGACATGCGTCAAACAGTAGCTGTTGGTGTCATCAAAGCAGTAACTTTCAAGGATGCCTCGGGCGGCAAGGTCACCAAGGCTGCCGAAAAGGCCCAGAAAAAGAAATAACTAGTTTCCGTATATGTGTATCGCCAGATGGGCTTCGGCATATAATAGCTGAAGTAGTTTACCTCCTTTCTTCACGTTTCTCTCGCGAGAATAACAATATGCTATTACCATCGTGGATTGCACAATTTTCTACGAAATCGCGACCAATGATTAAGAGTAATAGAACTGAAAAAGAATCGCGACGGCTGGCCTTTTATGTGCATGAAGTTGTACATTCGCCATATTTTTTTGATATTCGTGTATTCCATTTATCAAAATGGTTGCTTCGTCATTTTTCTCATCGTAAAGAATTTCGTAGGAAAGGTAAACGTCCAACGATGGTGAATAAGCAAATTTTTCTCGCTTGCTAGAGTTCCGTGAAAAAAGAAAGTAAACTACGAAAGCTACTTATAACATCTGATTCACAAGAACATCAACAAACATCATAATTTAGCTCGGCTTAATTATATTTTCTAATTATTATACGGAAATAAATCCTATATCTGCGATATTCGAAAAACATTCATTATTATTTTTTGCCGTCATTACAACTAATGATCGATTATCATCGCCATCCTTATCGTAAAACACTTCATATTCTGACATCATCTCTAGAAAGCTACTTTATTATTCAAAAAACGTTATTTTAATCGTTTGTCATGAATGGAATATATCAATTTAAATAATATTGATAAGAAAAAGAACAAGAACTAGTTCCAGTACAAATTTAGTTGAAAAGTTGGGACCTGTTTTTTATTCTTATTTTCCGATTACCTAATTAGGTAAGGAATTGAACTGCTGATAATATATACACGAAACATTTTTCTAGGATATATTTCTTTATAAAGATTTTACCTTGCATTTTTACATATTCTACATTGGACGGAAATACGTGCGGAAATACTATTGCTCTGCAACGGTTCTGCACTTTTATCCCGCCATTTTCCTCTATAGTTGAAATCGGTTAAAACGGTATTCTGTACATACATATAAATAACAATATCGAATAAAACTGAATAAAGGAATACAGAATAAATGTTTTGTTTGAGTGCATTGCTATCTCCCTGCATTCTGAGAATATATTGTATCATTTTTAATTTTATAACAACTTAGAACGAGTAAAGTATGTATATATGGCATTTTTTTAATGTACAGTGAATCCTCTGTACTTAGGGGAGTAGTAATTGGAATATTTAGGAGAAACACCCAAATGTTTTATTGGAGACTGTTATATGGACATTGACAAAGGCAGAAACCACGATTGATAGCAACTATAGATTAACCATCTGAGTATTAAGTAGGTGAAGATTTACTGTACGTTTTATATTTATTTAAAATAGAATGAACAATTAGTTTATTTTAAAAATGCAATAATCTGCTACCTAGAAGCAAGAGATTAGTTAATTATTTATGCCTAAAAAGTAAGTTCTAACAAAGTACATAAGAAGTTGATAAAAAATATTTATATTTTATCGTTATAAATGTTACACTGTTGAAAATCAAGGGGGCTTAATATAGAGTAAATGCATCATGACAATATATTAGAAATTATTTAATATCGAAAGAAATAAGAGCACAAATAGAATAACATTGCCCAATCAATCTAATGACATTTTAATTCTCGCAATACCGTTCTTATGTAGTATTTAATGTGCTAAGTATAAATACATAGATTTTATTATATGATTGACAAATTGAATTTTGAAAAAAATTATATTTGTTGAAGTAAATGTTCAAGCATAATCATATGAGATATTGAATTTAAGAT
Organism: Stelis phaeoptera; assembly: GCA_943735885.1. NCBI lineage: Eukaryota > Metazoa > Arthropoda > Insecta > Hymenoptera > Megachilidae > Stelis > Stelis phaeoptera. The sequence goes on along the minus strand of OX030939.1, from coordinate 610,980 downwards.
TCTGATTAAGATTAAGATTAAAGATTCTGTCAATTTTTTTAAATATTAGGAAAATATTACATATTTAGGTATCTTTAAAGATGAAAACGCACTAATGTCATGGAATGTTTTATCAATTATTTTAAAAAATAAAGAGTTTTCAATGAATCTTCAATAGATTAGAATTTTATCGTATGGTACTCAAGGAGAGTTATAAAATTGATTTTTTTTTTCACTTAGTTTAAAAGCAAAATGACTTCGTGGAAGGTAAGAGCTATTTTTCTTTTTGACTTTTCAGGGAATTTGTTTAACGTTTCTTCAATATGAAAGTTTGGTTTGTCGCACAATATACATAGTTCGATGTAACGTTTTATAGGAAGTTCCATTTAAAATTATAAAGGTACCCCCGCTTAAAGCGGAAGGGGGGCCACTTCACGTTTATGTAGTTAGAGAGGCCCTTCAGATCCATGCAATTTAAGACCAAAAACTTTAAAATCGATGGCATAGTTTTCGAGATATTGAGCTGATAAGAGTTATGTGGGCCTCCCTGTATACGGTGACAAATTTCAGGAATTGGTGCACAAATCGGTCTCTTCAAGATCAAACTTAGACGTTCGCAACATATTATTAATTGATATGAGCGTTTACGGAAATGTTTATAGCAGGCTTCGGAATTAACTGCTCTTTTCGGCCGATTTTCAGATGTCACGCCTCCTTTCCCCCGCCGTGCGTCTTGGACCCCGCGGCGGCCGAAGTGCTTCGATCACCTCAGGCGCGTGTCATATGAATCGCGCGTGGCGCAGTAGGGAGGCACCCGTAATAATAAATTTCATATTGTTTTCTATCTTTACAACCACCTGAGCACATCTTAGTGTACGGGAAAACCTAGTTTTTTCATATTTCATTAAAACTTTGAGAGCAAAATTTGAAAGCAGTTTCCAAATCTGTTTTTTGACGCGATTTATCACAAAATGATGCGACGAAAAATTATCCGATACAGTGGAATAGGCCTACGATGGATACCACTGACAAAAAACAACGCATTGAAAATAGTGTTCCGTGGATGATGTGAAAATCTATTAATGCGAGTGTCGCCCTGATGCGCCACGTGCGATTCATATGACACGCGCCTGAGGTGATCGAAGCACTTGGGCCGCCGCGGGGTCCAAGACGCACGGCGGGGGAAAGGAGGCGTGACATCTGAAAATCGGCCGAAAAGAGCAGTTAATTCCGAAGCCTGGTTTATAGCAGGCAAACAACTAGATTTTCTGGCGGAGCAAATAAGAGATTTAAAGTTAATACCGTGAGTCACAGCAACTGAATTTCGAACCTTCTTCATTTTTACCTTCTTTGTATTGTATTATTTCTAATCAATAGGCAGGATATCTCTGTGTACATGAATAGAGGGAGAAAAGTGTTTGTATACTGCTGCTCGAATTTCCATCATTGCTCGGAACTCCGATGGCAATGTTACATTACTGTCAAAGCTAACAATAAGAAGTAATTCGAATATATACTAATAATTTAATTTAGTTTCCTTTCGTTTTCTGTAGGTGTAACGTGAGCGTTGTGGGCCGTATTTCGCCAGCGGGCAGCTAATTGCGTATTCATGGTTTACGTTTACAGCATTTATTGATACATAAGAAATATTGTTAGTTGCGATACTTGTACGATCAAACTGCTTAAATTTGAAAAATACTACCCTTAAAATTAAACATGTCTCTCAAACATTTAAAATTAAACTTTAATTAGCGCATTAAATAATATAAAACCTTATTAAAAATTGAACCATAATCGAAACCTTTTTTTCCAAGAAGTTTCTTTCAATAATTGTTTTTTCAATACTAGAAAAGTTCGGAAATGATAGTACAGTGCCGGTTTTAGCAATATTGGCGCCCTGGGCAAGATTAGGTACCGTGGCGCCCATTCAGGGGCTCAAAATTTTTGAGAAAAGAAGAAGGTAATAATATCAAACGATGAATCTATAGCTAGATTGCAAAAATTGTTAAATGACATAGCAGTTTTTTACTAATCTAAACGGATATAAATGAATAAACGCATACAAGAATTCAGAGAACTTTCTTTTAGCTTTACCTAGAGTTAACGACGTGGACGTAGAAAGTTTATGTAGCTCCTTTCTTTTCTTTCTATTTTTTGTATTCTTTTGTATTTGTTAATTTTTTTATATTTTTTTTGTATTTTTTACATTTTTTCGAATTTCGTGTATTTTTTTAAACATATGAGATGTAGATAGAAAGAAGAGACAATGAAAAAATATTGGTATATTCGTATACTAAGGACACCGGGTTGCGGCGCCCCATACAGATGTAGCGCCCTGGGCGATTGCCCCCCCCCCCCCCCCCCAACGTCGGCACTGCAAAGCGTTGTAGGGTATTTTTACAGTGGAATTGGATGCTATATTGGTTTTTATCGATGATTCGACCAATCAGGAGAATACCTAGGCATAATCGAATCACGTAGGTGACGGCTATTTTGGCGGGATAAATGAAATCTATCTACACGCAATAATTCGTTGATTTTTAATATTTGTATTTTGACGTGAGTTGAGTCATTGCTACATCCAATTGCATGATGGTTGCTTTATAAAATAAGTTGCTGCGTCTCTCCGGCAGCCTTTTTTAATGACACTTGAGGTGGAATAACTGTGAATTGCTGTGAATCGAATGGACTTTATACAGTCCCTACTATTAACTATGACCTAGTATCAAAAGGCAATACAAATTACACACTTTTATTATTTGTAGGGAAGAACCGCATTACAAAAATTATCATTTTTATTTTATCAAGTTACAACAATTTATTGATTTAGGTTAGCTTAATATTTCAGCAATGTAGTCAGAAAGTTGCTGGGGCCGATTCCCTATGCTTATACGGCTAGACCCTTTGTGATTGAGTTCGACACAGTTGACCGTTTGAATAATTACTAGCATTTGAATTATTCCGTTGAAATGCGCGCCACTACGTGACCGATGAACCGTCGCGTCGCGTCGCCCAAAGCCAACATAGCAGCCAATTACACTGCAAATTATAACTACACTACAACCACATAATGCTCACTTAAAAACACAAATTATTATTGAAGTAGTGATCATCGCACTTGAAAACCATCATTTTCGGATTTCTCTCGTCAAGTAGTATTGAATAAAAACAAAAGGGGTAAAAAAAAAACGCATCCACCAAACTAAACTTTAATCAAATGTCATTTAGGGGTATGTTTCCTTCATATTACCAATAAAACTACTATGTATTTTATAAAAAAAAAAGTGAGTATTTTCTTTAGTATAACGGTTATTCCCCGTATGTACAATGTATTGCTTTTTACATGACCTGCGAGGTGCTACCTTATGGTATCTTGCTTTGAAAAATGTTGCACTAAAATAAAAAAATTATTGTTTTTTTCTGTATGAATTTTATTATTTTTTGGCAATTTTTAAATGTTTAATAACAACAACTTTTTAAACAATGAATTGTTAATTTTTTTACCGAATAAAAATGTAATCCTTCCTAGTTTTGCTTTACTTTTTTCATAAAATTTATAATAGCAGAATTTGCCCTATGTTCGACGTGTATACTCATCATTGCAGTTAATTGGTTAAATTGACTAATTCATGTTTGGTAAATGTAGCTTCATCTGCAAATAACATTGTATTAAAAAATTACTGACCTCAAAGGAATTCCTGTTAACAAAAATTCATTCTGTCTTAAAACTCATATCCGTGTAATGCTCGGTGTAAACGTAGCTAGAATAGTTAAAGTTTATGTTTATGAATTTACATTTATTATGACTGCAACATTCCTTTTTCTCCTTGTATTTGAATTTTGCATTCGTTATATTTATATTCCTTGGTTTACATTTTCTATTCTTCTTGAATACACTTTGTTTCTTCAAAAATATTAAAAATGTTCATTATAGTTCAAACGCTAGAATGTTTCCAATTAGGATGCTTATGTAGATCTTTAGATTGAACTTCAGTATTTTGTTCAGACTTGCAATAATTAATTACAATATTGCATTTCTCTCTGATTAAATAAGAAATCTTGAAACCATCACATGAATAACTTTGTTAGAAAATTAATTTGAAAAATAAAAGGCAATTTGAAAAACAAAATACCACTTGACATCTGAAATACATGAAATGGCACAACAAAAATTCATCTTTGTGCAAATACCACTTTACAGTATTTTATTTGACCCTCTAGATCCAAGGGTGTTCTGAGCTTGTCACAGAATTCTTTTGAAAATTGAAATAATCTATCTTATACTTTGGATTTGGTTGTTATGTATTTTGAATCCATGGGAATCTGAAAATTATTGATTTTTTGCGTGGAAGATAGAATTATTTCACTAGGATTTATGGATAATTTTTTGTAATATATTTAATGTATTCAAATTATTTTACATATATTTATATGTATTTAAATTATTTATTTGATATAGAAAATCATGTTTAAATAGCAGTAATGAGAAATTGTATTAAAATTTTAAACAGCTATTGTGCACAAAATGAAAATGGTTTATTATTAATATAGGGTGTATCTTTGTCTAAATACATTAAAGCATGAAAAATGATTTATTAAATCAAATTTTATAGGTATGTAGCTACAATATATAACTACTCAATAATTCTTATAAACAATTACTACTAACAAGTAAACCTAGGGAAGTGTCACTCTCCGATTTTTCAGAAATTTGGATATGTTATAATACATGAAAAACTAACAGACACGTATTTTTTTTTAGCGGCGGAAAAACATTTTTTGCAGCAAGCTATTGGTCACTTTAGAGGTAGTTCACCCCCTAATTTTCGCTCCCCTTCCAACATACCTAGGCCAATTTTCGTCTTCTATCGGAAGATACTTTCATACCAAAAATCATCGAAATCGCTTCACTGCTCTCAAAGATATCGCAATTTTTCCATTTTACACCTTATTTTGGGAGGCCGTTTCACCCCCTAAATATGTTTTTCCGCCGCTAAAAAAAATACGTGTCCCTTAGTTTTTCATGTATTATAACATATCCAAATTTCAAAAAAATCAGAGAGTGACACTTCCGTAGGTTTACTTGTAAGTCCCAGTGGTACATCCATGTCTTATAACTTCAGCTTGAAAGTCCCTGTACATAATATAAACAGAGTGCAGTACTGATACATTATTTAATCAACTAGGACTCCCTTCTACTATACACATAGGTTTAAAATATCTAATAAACTATTGGCTTTTCTATGCAAATGGTTTATTACTTTTTCATACAGCATAAGGTGCTAACAGTATTGAAAATATTTCAACTTCCAATCTTAGGTAACTTGCCATGTATATATAAAAGTTTACTTCTATATAATCAATATACCTAATAAAATCACTGATTTTGCAATTATCAATTATGTGTACTCTGATCGTTAATTTTTTTTTTCGTAAATGTACCTGTCTTTACGATTCAAAAGATTAATCAGTGTGTTAGTGTTTTAAGAAATATCTTTTGAATCTACTTGTACATAAATGCAATAGTAATTTCAATCTTCAGATTTATAATGCTATTTTTTAATTTCTTTTAAATATTCATTTATATCAGAAATTTTATTAAAAACCGTAATGTAACTAAACTTAATATAAAGAAAATCCAATACAATTTCTTTAGTCTTAATTATTTACATAATAGTTTATTTCATCTACAGTTCCAAGTTGTTTAAAAATATTATTAAAATATATTTATGTAACAAGATTACCACATCGCACGCTGTACACCAGCTAATTTATTATAGTCAGCTAAGTGACGAAATACAATTCTTGACAATCTCCATCTACGAATAGTACCTCGACCACGAGAAGTTAATACACAACGTGGTGTTAATTGGCGTAATGCAGTTTGACGAGGAATGGTCTCATCTATCTGTTTACCAACAAGTTCCTGTATCAAAGAATAAAAAGATGATAACTAATATCATTATCAATCAATCAATCTCTTCCTTCATATATTTACATCTTTGTATTAAGGTTAAACAAAATATGCACAACATACTTTTATTTCAGGTGGTAAAATATCATTTCTTTTCATAGCAACCAATCTTAATCGTTCCGCTGCATAATCTCTTGCCAGTTTTCTTCGTTTAACATCACGAGTCATCCATCGACCAATCCAAAGATCACGTATTTGCTGAAACTGAATAACGAAGTAATATTATAACTACAAAAACCATGTACATATGTTTTATTTATATATCAAGAAATTTAATACGTATATTATTACTAAATACGGTATTTCAAAGATGCTTTTGTACTTACATTATATGTTGCAAAATTTGTACTTTTGAAAAAGAAATTTGAAAATGTTAACAAACTATTTCTTACACCAGCCATATTTGATGCTAAATACAATCAAACTTTTGCCCAAACCAAAAAGTAGACAAAGAGTAGGTTGTTACGCTGTCTCGTGAACTAGCTTTATTACAGGTAGCGCCACTACGTAGCTTAACCATTACCACAGTCACAAAAAAATGCCATTACCGTGTTTATACTCTATGGGTGCATTCCGAATTTCGCATGAAGCGCGTAGGGTATGTACACTAAGGTGCAAACTCGGCTTCCGCTAGGGAAAAACACTAGTGAGGGGAAGGGTCCCCCACCACCGGATCTCGGGAGAATTCCTAAACTTTGCAGGAATCTAAATTCGACTCAACACGTGTTGAAATACATGAGCAAGCAACCATATTTCAGAATTGAAGCATTTAAAAGCAAAAATTATATATAAAATGACATCCCATTGTTAATTGGCATTCTCATCGGTTCCCCGGCTCGAGATAGCGCCTCGAATGAAAAATCAGACGGACCATATATTTATTTTTTAGCTATTCCTCTAACGAACTGGCACAATAAAATTGCTGTAATTGTCCAAATTTGTCATTATATTTACCAATTTCCTACCCTAACTGTCCTGATACTGAAAATTATAAAAATCATAATCAATGTTCGGTGAGAAATGTGAAGCGACCTCTCTCTGCCAGGAGGAACGCCGCAACTCGCTCTGCCATTGGCTGACACCGAGGGAAGCCGACTTTGCACCGACGAATTTTCGGCTTCGCATAAGAGCCTCTCTCTCGCACTCACGGTGACGAGAGAGAGGCTCTTATTTTCAGCTTTCGAGCATCCTCGTCTTGACGGCGTCATTACCATGATCGCTTCTCCGGCATGAGATGGCGCCAAACAACGAACCACACGAACCATATATTTATTGTTTCGTTGTCCCTTTAACAAATTAACAGAATATAATTATTGTAACTGTCTGAAGTCGTTATTAAATATACCGATCTCTTACTATAGATCTTTAGATAGAGAAAATTGCAAGAATCATATGCATAATATGCGAGATAATCGAAAATGTGTTTAGCATTCATAAAGTATTTAACACCGGTTAATAATTATTATTAGTTACTGATTCTCATTGATCATCAAGTATTTCTTTAATAAATTATGAGGAATTGTAATAATAAGGCCGTAAGTAATGTGTGATGGATATGCGAAGTGATGTCGCCACACGACGAGAAACGCCGCAGCTCGCTCTGCTATTGGCTGACACCGAGGGAAGCCGACTTTGCACCGACGAAATTTCGGCTTCGCATAAGAGCCTCTCTCTCGCACCTACGGCGAAGAGCAGGCTTCGAGCCTCCTTGTCTTGACAATGCTATTGTCATGATCGCTTCGATGAGATGGCGCCAAACGAAGAACCGCACGAATCATATATTTATTTTTGCATAATAAAATTACTTTCGTTCGTCGAAATCATTAATGAATTTACCCATTTCCTTCCATAATTATCCTGACAATGAATATTACAGGAATCATGCGCATCACATGTGGGAAAAAACGGGTTCCGACCATCACACATATGATGCGTATGATTCTTGTTTTACTTACGGCCTTATTATTACAATTCCTCATAATTTATTAAAGAAATACTTGATGATCAATGAGAATCAGTAACTAATAATAATTATTAACCGGTGTAAAATATTTTGTGAATGCTAAACACATTTTCGATTATCTCGCATATTATGCATATGATTCTTGCAATTTTCTCTATCTAAAGATCTATAGTAAGAGATCGGTATATTTAATAACGACTTCAGACAGTTACAATAATTATATTCTGTTAATTTGTTAAAGGAACAACGAAACAATAAATATATGGTTCGTGTGGTTCGTTGTTTGGCGCCATCTCATGCCGGAGAAGCGATCATGGTAATGACGCCGTCAAGACGAGGATGCTCGAAAGCTGAAAATAAGAGCCTCTCTCTCGTCACCGTGAGTGCGAGAGAGAGGCTCTTATGCGAAGCCGAAAATTCGTCGGTGCAAAGTCGGCTTCCCTCGGTGTCAGCCAATGGCAGAGCGAGTTGCGGCGTTCCTCCCGGCGGAGAGAGGTCGCTTCACATTTCTCACCGAACATTGATTATGATTTTTATAATTTTCAGTATCAGGACAGTTAGGGTAGGAAATTGGTAAATATAACGACAAATTTGGGCAATTACAGCAATTTTATTCTGCCAGTTCGTTAGAGGAATAGCTAAAAAATAAATATATGGTCCGTCTGATTTTTCATTCGAGGCGCCATCTCGAGCCGGGGAACCGATGAGAATGCCAATTAACAATGGGATGTCATTTTATATATAATTTTTGCTTTTAAATGCTTCAATTCTGAAATATGGTTGCTTGCTCATGTATTTCATACACCTGTTGAGTCGAATTTAGATTCCTGCAAAGTTTAGGAATTCTCCCGGGATCCGGTGGTGGGGGACCCTTCCCCTCACTAGTGTTTTTCCCTAGCGGAAGCCGAGTTTGCACCTTAGTGTACATAGAAAGTCGTTCCGAATTAGCTATTGCGCGCGTCAAAAGCGCTTCGAGGGAGCTATGAATTCCCTAAAGTGTACCAACCGTACTGAATTCTTAACACCCCTCCAGCGCACAGTGGTCCGGGAGCCCGCTTTTCGTGGCCAAAATTCAATTTTTGAAGTTTAATATTTTTAAAAACTTTTTGTTGCTACAAACTGAGAACTTTTCAAAGCTTTAAACTTTGCAATATTATTAAATTTAGATAATTCTATGATCGAAGACAACGTCCTGAAGTCAAAATCCCGAATTTTAAAGTGAAACTTATTATTCTAATCATTCATTATAAAGATTGAATATTTAAGTTTAAATTACTGTTTTATGCGTATCAAGGGATATATTTCGATTATTTAATTGTGTTATAAGTATTTTTTATTCGATGAACAAATACCGCAATGTTTTTAACAACTTAACACGTTCCGTGCCAGACCGTTTTTGGAAGATTTTCCGTTGCAATGATTCAAATAAATGCAAAATCATAATTATAAAGAAAAGGGTGTATAGTCTATGATTCATAAGACAACAAAGCACTAAATTTATTTTTCTAGGAATTAGTTTAACAAATACCTAGCTGAACATTACTGTACCAAGCGTTCAATGATTTGAACGGAAAGTTCAGCGTGGGGCGTATACGCCCCACACGGCACGGAACGTGTTAAACTTTGCGGAAGGTTTTAAAAAAATGCTTACGATATCCCGTGCTCGGGTTTCTTTTATCTTAAAGATCTGACATTTGTTTAATAGAGCATATAAATTTTAGGTGCAACTAGGTGCAACTTTTGAATTTATACGGATTTGTTGATAAACGGACGCCCGAAATATTCTGATGTTCTGGCTGCATGAGTGTCATTCGAACTGAAGAGGCTTCGGTCAAAACGCAGTACAGTGACTGTCACTTTAATTCGTACACCGCATTCATTGTTTTAATTTTGGCTGAAAATTGAACTGTATGAACATGACACTCCTATACTGAACATCATACTGTTCTGTATAGACTGCTCTTTGATCTCATGTAAAAAATGTACCGATATTTACGAAACGCGTCGGGCACTTAAAATTGTATACCTACAGTACCGCTCGGAAAACGGTAATATTTTTTCGATGTTGTAACTTCCAATAAGTGATTCCTCGGTGTTGAGCATTGCTGTTGTAACCGCGTAGCGTTGTCATATATGCATTTCTCTTCTGTATTGGAAGCTAACAAATGACGACGCTACGCGGTAGCGACAGTAATATATAAAGTATGCAGTGCGTAGTTATAGTTATTTATAAAATCATAATAATGTCTGACGGACGTTACCACGATTTCTCAGACATTTCTGATGATCTGACAAAAAAATAACTTCAATAAAAGTTTATTAGTATTCACTTTTCTACCAACTACAATATAAAAAATTTCAAAAAAAATTTTTTTTCCAAAAAACTGGATGTCACTACGGTTTTTCAAATGTTAATATATATTTTTGACTTCATACTATTTTTGCTTGTACCGAGACGAATTCAACGACCTACCATACTATCACCTTAAACTTTGAAATAATGCTAAAATACTTTTGGCCACGAAAAGCGGGCTCCCGGACCACTGTGCATCGTAAGAATAACCCAATAACCTCACGCTTCGACCAGAGGCCAGGGAGTCGATTCTGTAACTTTTTTACAGAATATTCTGTAATTCAAGTGAGTTCACTAACTTCTCGCACTTTCATCTCACATGAGTTTGTTCGCGCGATTTTGTAACGTCGAAGTGAAAATACGAAATCACTAGATTAGAAATGTGGAAAAAAATGTTTTATCAGGAACTGTACCGTACCATATCGACATTCGGCAAGCGACGAAATAATAAAATAAATAATAAAGTGAATAATTGAATTCTAGAAGGCTATTACTGTTACTGATTAAAGAACCTGGTATACCGATTATTTTGGTTATTATGGATTATTCACAGTACAGTGCCACAGTATAAGATTATTTTTTTATCACAGATTTTCTGTGATTTTTCTATAAAAAAATATAACAGAAAAAAAAACAGAAATAAATTATAACTCATCATCCTCTTCATCACCAAGTAATAAAATGGCAGCCATATAAATTGCCATTTTTATTACTTAGTTTTTTATGTTCTTTCAAGGAGGTATATAAAGAATTCTTTCGGGAATTTATATGAAACAACGACATTTAACCTTATATTAATAGTGACAAAACCGCGACATATTATTTCTCTCTGTACTACTACTATTTCTATACTACTATTTCTCTCTCTCTAATTTCACCATTTGACAAGAAACTTCTTGCCGAACAAAGGCTGTGTTCGCAAACTGGCTGACAGTACTGTCAGTACTGGATTTCCGTTCGTAAATGCTTTTCAGTATGCCTGACGAGACTGTAACGTACTACTATTTTGTCAGACATCGGTCCTAGGGAATTGCGGACTTCCGGCTGTCGAGACTGTCAGCAGAGAGGTAGTGCAGCGTCAGTATCAGGGCAGCCAAGCTACCGTATTTCGCGTTGAAGCCAGATTTTAATTCACGCCCGCCTCCATCGCAGCGCTAGTGTCGTTACTACCGCATACCATATAATCAATGAGACACACACACAACAGCATGGTCCTATATATGTGTATTTATACTGATTTATACCTGCTTTAAAATTAATCTGAATAAGAAAATAATGGAAGGAAAAAAAGACTGTACTTATATAAAATGAAATTTATTACGTTGATATAAATTGAGACAAAAAAAAATATCTAAAATACAATTGTATAAAAATACGAAAAACATATTTATATATAAGAAATATATAATATATACATTATATAGTTTATTATTTATTTATACGTGTATATACAAAAAATAAACTGATTCCGTTAGAATCTTTCTCGTAAAGTTAGAGAAACTAGTTTTTGACAAAAATGACGAGGAAAATGAAAGTGTAAATTAAAACTTTCATCCGAGCTTTTACTAAAAATGAAAAAAACAAACATTTTATGAATATAGGTAAATTATATACTACTGAAATGATAATTATATGAACTATACACAATGAAAATTGTACCGGACTGAGATGACGGGCGCATACACTATAGAATAAACTTACACAGAATATGAACTCAATGGCACGTAAAGAGTGACAGTGGCGCCGCCAATAGAGCCGGGCGCGAGTTAAAATCGGCTTCAAGTTCACAAGTGTAGAGCTTGGAGGCCCTGGTCAGTATTGCATATGGCGACGTACAGTAAAGTTCGTACAGTATCGTAGATCAATCTGTGTATAACTACAATAAGTTATTATAAATCATATTATGGCAGAAATGTACGAAGTACAAGTAATTGACGAAAAGACCGGTATTCCATATCGAACAAATTTGTCACAGGAGGAATATGAAAAAGCGGGGACCGATGAGTTGACCTCTTTTTCGTCCTGCTACTACATACAAATAAGCACAACAGATTTAATTGTAGTCATTTGAAAATTGATGAGGTTATGACGTTATAACGCACATGCGTACATGCAGTGCTAGCAGTACTGGAAAACGCGTTCACATTTAGCAGTTTCGGCAGCACTGGGCAGCACTGTCAGTAAAACAGAACGCCCATTTTTCAGTAAAACCAGCGTCAGTACTGACAGTGCTGTCAGCCAGTTTGCGAACACAGCCAAACCCCCGTGAGATGGCTCGCATTTTCACCACGAAAAAAGTTACAGAATCGACCCCCCGATGAGAATTCGTAGCGGAAGTGAAGCCAAAAATTCGTACATGGCTGCACTCGTAGAAAATTTAAGGGTGCGCAGGGGGTAAAGTGGCGCCTCCGTCGGAGAAGAGGTGAACTATGAAACAGTTTTTTCAGTTTTTCAGGCAAAATAAAGAAGAAAAAGCATAATGAGTATGCTTTTCGTAATCAGGAGAAGCATACCGATCGATTGACCAAGCGCTTTTTCGGAAAACTTGTAAAAAAAAAAAATTTCGAACTTTTAAACGTATTTTTATCAAGTTTTAAAGGCGAAATGGCAAAATCGGGCTCTATAGCCCCTTGCGGAGCGGTACAAAGAATATTTTAAAAAAAGAATCATTCAAAAATACTGCTTTTTCGCCTCAGGAAATGGTACAAAGCTGGTCGTTCTGAAATCAGGACGTTTAGAATGCCTATACGATTGCTTAACTCTCGCGCTGCCCACCCCAGCGCTGTTGTCGCCTCTCTTGCTGTTATTGTGCAGCTAACCTAAAGATGATTTTCAGCATGGTCTGGAACTGTAGCAAGAATAGCGAATGCCCGCGCTTATTCAATTTACATTTACGCGCGCAAAAAGTATGCATATGCACAAATTGTTAACAAACACATTATATACACGTTACAGTGACTTATATTTATTGGAATTGACTGGAAAGATTGTCTTTTGGGATAATTTTTAAGAAATGAAGACCCGAACAGTGATAAGATAGTTATAAAGAAGCATACGCATAATAAAATACAAATTTGACTTAATAAAATAGGATGTTAAAACTGCTTTAACAATAAAGTGTATCGTTATGATACTTGTAATCACAGTAAATGCTGTTGGAATTTTTGGAATTTCCTAAGGTAGCTATTACGTGACCATATTCCCTCAAGAGATCAAGTCCTAGCCGTGTACTGATTTCGAGCTCCCAAAGGCTAACAATAAGCCAAATCCCACTCCAGTCGGATCGGTCGGTTCGCTCATCACTCGAGAAACCAAGACTCAGCCGCGTGTCGCTTTCGAACTCCCAAAGACTAAGTGGTTACAAACGATGCAGACACGTTGCAATCGTTCTTCGCACCTGTTTCATTTCCCTACTGTTCATTTAAAAATTGGGTTGTATCTATTGCTGATTCTGCTGCACGTCGCACCCCTTTCTTCTGACGTGCACTTATCATTATCAGCCTCACAGACACCGATTTATAACTTTTGTATTTTGGTCTTTTCTTCGTCTGCCACACGTAACTACAAATCACAGTTTACGGTGATAAAGATTGAAACAGAAATGAAAGGATATTAAAGAGTAAGGGTGTGTTTACACCTATACCAGTAACTGGCGCCCAACGGGGGGTCCGAATGTCTGTGTTTCTGGCCGTGCCTGTACCAGCTCTGTCGTCCGAAAAAGAAAATGGTTATTTTCTTTTATTGCCTAGTCTACAGCGGCAGTAGAGAAGATCGCAAAGGAAAAGAAGGCGGGCTGTTGACTAGGCAACAAAAGAAAATAACCATTTTCTTTTTCGGACGACACAGCTGGTACAGGCACGGCCAGAAACACAGACATTCGGACCCCCCGTTGCGCGCCAGTTACTGGTATAGTGTAAACACACCCTAATATAGAAGAATGGATAAAAACTAAAAGAAAGGAAGTAATAAAAAAGAAAAGAAAGAATACATAACGAATTACGGTGTCATTCCTTAGCGGTTCTACCGCTTGAGACCCGGGTCAGGTCGAGTCTCATTCACTGTCGCTAAACTTAGAAAAAGACAGACAGTGAAGGACAGAGAGGTTCAGAAGTCAAAACAATCTAAGGAGTAGGGCTGTCGGAAATCTCGAATACTCGAACCGCTCGCTGAGCCGAGCCGATACTCGATTTTCAAGCTGAGCCGAGTACTCGAAATTCGAAACAAGCGAGCGGCTCGAAAGAAGCGAACCGCTCGTAAAAAGCGAGCCGCTAGGTTCGAAAGCGAGCGGCTCGAATAAACCGAGCAACTTGAAGGAAACGAACAGTCCGATCGTAATCTAAGGTTGCCGAGTAGTTTAACGCTTTACGGACGGAGCATTTTTAAGCTTAACACAGCGAATGCGAGGAATATTATTTATTTAAAATTGATATTATCGAGCAATTTGTTGTTTCAAAACTGATAAATATTTCGAATATTTTCCAGCAGTAGAATCTGAAGATTCTAGTGAATCTGAAGAACTAATATAGAACATCACTTATAGCTCGCTTGTTTCAAGTACTCGACTCGACTCGCTTTCCCGAGCTTTCCGACAGATCTTCTAAGGAGACGTATTGGTGATGTGGGAGTAAGTCCCATTCTTCGGAAGGAATGCCTCTCTCACACGACATTCTACAGGATGATTCTCTCACTAGTAGAGTCCAAAGAAAATGCCGACAATAGACCGCCCGGTCGTCCTTAATTGCATCATGAAGAGGTCCCGATTGTTCCGTGCCAGCAGGACCTTACCACAGTAAGGTCACTGTGACCTTACCCTGGCCGAGATGACTCTGTGCGTGTGTGTGTGTACGTGGGCATCCTAGTTATCCTGTCTCACAATCAGTTTATAAATACAATTATCTTCTAAACTATTTCATATTTGAAAAAATTATATGCATTATTATTTGAAACGTAGTTAATCTTGAAATCTCGAAAGCGCCTTAATAATCATATTGTATTGGAATAAATAGTAATCAATTATATAAAATACGTAAAACCTCACGTAACAACTGGGATTTACTGTGTCTGATGTAACATATAGGAAAGTAGGATATTGCTTGATTCGCACTTCCCACTTGCCATGTGGCCGTCACGCTAGAAACATAATTATTGCAATAAGAGTAGTAATTAGCAATGGAGGGAACAGCAGGGGTAGATAGAGAAGGGAAGAAAAGGGATTGAAATGAAAGGGAAGGGGTGGGAGGGAGGGCAGGAAGAGGCAGGGGAGAGTTGGGTGTTGAAGGAAAAGGTAAGGAAGCGAAGGGAAGTGCAGGGATGCGAAGGGAAGTGCAGGAAAGTGAAGGGAATGTTGCAAATGAGATCATCGTGGAAACATCTCCGGTCGCAAAATGTAATACTAGGCTTCATCGATATTAGGCCGATTTATACGTGAAATAGTACGGTTTTTGCAATAAACGTGGGAGAAAACGAAAAAATGCATAATATGATTGTTGCTGGACCAACTGGAAGTCATACTCTACAAGATCCAACAAGTTTCGATCCGATTGGTCAATCCATCATGGAGTAATCGGTGACCATACATGACGTGGACGAAACAGTACGCTTCTATGCAATAAAAAAGGGGTACACGATGATAAAATGCAAAATGTTTTCTATGCGGGGTCAACTAGGAATCATACCCTACAGGATGCAAAAGGTTTCGATCCGATTGGTCAATCCATAACGGAGCAATCGGCGGACATGCATGACGCGGACAAAACGATACTCTTTGATTTGCAGTAATTTACAATAAAACATGATAAAACAGGGTAAGCAATGATAAAATAAAAAACGTGTTTTATCCCGTTTCTAGTGGGGGTCATAGCCTACAAGATGAAAAAGGTTTTGTTCGGATTGGTCCATCCATCTCGGCGTAATCGGTGATCAAACTTAGCATGTACGAAAACGTGTTTTTGCAATAAAAAAGGTGTAAAGAATGACAAAATGGAAAATGTTTTTTATATGGGACCAACCGGGAGTCATACCCGACAAGATGCAAAAGGTTTCGTTCCCATTGGTCCATTCATCTCGGCGTAATCGGGGAACATACATAAAGAAAAAAAAAAAAAATAATAATAAATATACATGTCTAATTGAGTAATCTCCTTCTTTTTCGAAGTCGGTTAAAAATTGAAGAACTTTTGGATTACTGGTAATTGTGGACCAAAAGCCATGAAAAATTGCAAGTTTCGCTATTTTTTACTGTTTGCAGCATATAGACTTAATCTTAAAACAATTACTCCATTTTAAAGGGTCTTAATGTTTTTAGGAGCCACCATATTCATCGCTATAGTCAAAAACAAGTGAGTTATGTACGTGGTCTGTTTTAAATAACCTAGCTTGTATACACATATTTCGTGTCGACTTTTGTAGTAGTATATGTGCATGTATGAACAGGTGTTTATGGCGCAGGTCCAAATATATAGTTCTACTGAATCAAGTATCCTTTTACGGTTTAGTACACATTGGTATACTCGTGCAGTGAATACTCCTTTGTTGTTAAAGTTTAACCTACTGTATTGACGATTTTCATTTTTTATAGTGAAACATGAAAGATAGGAAAGTTGTGGCTACTTAATTTTGTAAGTACCTTATTTTGCATTAACACTTTTCTTATAACATTCATTAAAAACATTGAATTATTTAAATATTTTCTAGTACTGTAAAGCAAGTAATTTCAATGCTTTATACTATTTTTTAAGTTTTAAATAACGTGACGCTAAATAATAGAAATTTAATGTGGTTAAAGGCATGAAGTAGATGATTTTGTTTACATAAATTAACATGCTTCATGTATCACAATAAATAAATATTGCGTTTGTTATTTATTAAAGATGATAAAGAAATAAAATTTCAATAAAACTGTGCAAAAGTATAGTATGAAGACTTTTGAAAAAAAATTTATCTTTTCTAATACAAATTTTCAAAAACAAAGGAACTCTTTTTGTAATAATTAATTGCGTCATATATCTTCATACTTATATGAGATTTTTGTGTTAGATCCTAAAGTATTTACGCACGATAACATTTTTATGTTTAGACTCTTGCTAACGTGGCGTGTGTTAGTATGCATGTAAAACGGTCTACCTGCAGTGTTCTCAATTTAGATACAATTTTTGTACAGTGCAGTGGGTCGCAAAAGTATTTGTATACCTTTTAAAATACAATTCCCACTTTTGAAATTGGACCAAATGACTTGAATGTTTTTAAGAAGCTAGAAAAACTAGTTTACTACATAACAAAAAAAAAATTGTTGAAAAAGTCCCAGTCGGTTGAAATTACGAAGGATACAGTGAGGATCACTTTTCTCAACTTTTTTATCCGAGCCAATAATGAAAATTTAAAACGTACTTTTCGTACATTTCAGTAAGTTGTATGTATACACAAAGTTTCATCGAAATCGGTTAATGCATCTAGAAACGTGATTAGTCACGTTTCGTAAATTTCAATTAATTGTAGTTTCTAGATGCGTTAATCGATTTCGATGAAACTTTGTGTATACATACAACTTGCTGAAATCTACGAAAAGTATGTATTAAATTTTCATTATTGGCTCGGATAAAAAGTTGAGAAAAGTGATCCTCACAGTATCCTTCGTAATTTCAACCGACCGGGACTTTTTCATAATTTTTTTTTTTTGTCATCTAGTAAACTAGTTCTTCTAGCTTCTCAAAAAAATTCAAGTCATTCGGTCCAATTTCAAACGAGGGAATTGTGTTTTAAGAAGTGTACAAATACTCTTGCGACCCACTGTATGTATTGGTCGAATTTACTGACGCAAATGTTCTAGGCACATTACAGTTGCTTAGTTTGTTGTGAGTATCGATTTGCTTCAAGCAGACGACAAAAAATGCTAATACTCTTTGTAGAAAGATTTTTGCTGCTGAGATGTGTTTAAGTTGCAATTCGAATCTAACACGAGTGTCCGTAATAGCTTTAGCTACATAAATCGTAGCATGTATGGACGAAATAACAACTGCTTTAAACGCAGATATCGACTCTAAGTGGCGCCGTGCTTGTGTATTTTTAACCGACTTCGAAAAGGAGGGGGTTACTCAATTCGACCGGTATTTTTCTTTTTATGTCCGCCGCTTACTCCGAGATGAATGGACCAAACATCATTCATGCAGAAACAGTTTAATCAAGAATTTCCTACATTGAAAATTACCAAATTGGTTTAATTCTTAATCGTTTTCACATATCAATGAATTTTTTCTTAACGCCCATTTATTACCAAGTCCAAAATACCCCAATTAAATCATAGTTAGCAACATCTTTCGTTTACAAGATTTTTAATTTTGCGCCGCCTCTGAGAAGATTGCATTGTATGTTATGTAATACTTTTATCAATTTTATAAAGAGCTGGAGAGACTTCATATAAATTAGATAAAAATTATTTTATACTCTTTAGTACCGTATAAGTTCTAATTCTCTCGCCCACTGTAACATTGATGCTGTATCTTTTAATTTTGCACTCAATAAAAACAAATTCCTATTGTCGCCTTTTTCACAATCCTTGCACGTGACCGCTAGACAGTATACCACATTATGAGCACAAGCCGGTGGTATTTGTATTATTTGAAAATATTTATATGCCGAAATGTGGCAAGTACTAACGTAACGTTCAATGTGATAACTATAGTACAGTTTCTAATCTTTCTTTGTTAATAACAAAAAAATACAAACTAATCGTCCGCCTTCGGACTGGTTTTAAATTTTATTCATATTTCACTTAAACCATTTTTCTTAAACTTGTTTTAATAAGCAATGAGCAACGATTAAGTTACTCGGGGACATGTCCTTCACAACATATATCAAGATGAAGGTCATTGGAGCAGAGTCCCCTGATCAGCATAATTACCCATGGCTTTATAGTTGACATGCATGAAAGCACCTATTAATTACTTAATGGGAAAGGATGGGAAGGGGAGGGGAGCAACATCATTCATTTACAAAATTTTTAATTTTGTGCCGCCTCCGAAAAAATTGCATTGTATTTAATATGTTATGTAATTCTTTCATCAATTTTACAAAGAGCTCGAGAGAATTCATACACAAAAATAAAATTATTTCATATTTTTTAGTGCATTTCGAAGACGGTTGTATTTTTTTTTTATTATTATTATTTTATTCACACTTTTTAGTGGAGATCGGTGCATTCCCTGCAGAGTAACATCAAGGAATAGGATTTCTGAAATAACAATAGTAACTAACAATAAAAAAATCCATAAATTTCTTTGCAAATAGGATCATCGCGGGAATATCTTCTACATGACGTGAAAGGTTTCATCCCGATCAGTACATTCCCTGCAGAGTAACAACAGGATTTTCTGCAATAGCAACAGCTATAAACAATAAAAAGATCATAAATTTTATGCAAATTTGATCCCCACGAAAACATCTGCTTCTAAATATGGAAGGTTTCATCGTGATAGGTAAAAAAATAATATAAATTCCATTTTTTTTTTCAAAAATTTCGATTTTTACTTGTGGGGTTACATAAAAGATAAAGTTTATGTGGAACAGCCAATAACAGCCGAAAATATGAAGGCTCGAATAATAAATGCTTGCAGGCAAATTACTAAGGAAACTTTAGAACAAGTTGAACTATCATTTAGGGGTAGAATCAGGTGCTGCATAAATGTTCAAGGTCGTACTTTTGAATTTAGAAGATGAGAAACATTTTCTGGACGTGCAGTGAAGAAGAAAACTTCAAGTCATTCAAATTACCTTGAATGAGATTTCAAGCTCAACATAATGTAGATCAATGGATTCGTCTTGAGGTAAGCTATGTGAGTAGCGTGAAAAAAAACTACATTTCCATTTAAAAAAACAAAAGTCACCTTCAAATCTCGGAGGCGCCTCCACCCAGAGAAAAACAGTGTACATCATTGAATGTCCCCCTTCAGATAGAGCATGTTCCGTTTAAACATTTTTTTCAAATAATGAATATTTTGCGAGATATCGCGTGGAAAGATTATAATGAGACACCCTGTATATAAATATACAGCTAACTCTGGCATCTCAAATGTCTCGCTTGTTTTTCATGGTAGAAAAAAATGTTAGAAGAAAAAGTTATTGTATCCGATGGGGCACATATTCTGATTGGTGAAAAGTTTTGCTCAAGGTCATTTTTTTCGAGATTACAAGGTCATCGGTGTTTTTTTGAATGGAACCATATATTTTTAAGGTCATTTGAAGGTCGTAGTGTTATAGGTCAATGAACTCGCCTTGCCCTCAGCTATCATTGTATGATAACAAAAATATATGGTTTCATTTAAAAAAAACACCGATGACCTTGTAATCTCGAAAAAAATGACCTTGAGCAAAATTTTTCACCAATCAGAATATGTGCCCTATCGGATACAATAACTTTTTCTTCTAACGTTTTTTTCTACCATGAAAAACAAGTGAGATATTTGAGATGCCAGAGTTAGCTGGGACACCCTGTATATACATATATATATATTTTTTTAATGTATGTTCGCCGATTACGCCGAGATGGATGAACCAATCGGAACCAAACCTTTGGCATCTTGTAGGGTATGTCTCCCAGTTCGTCCCGTAAAAAAATTTTGCATTTCATCACTGCTTGCCCCTTTTTTATTGCAAAAAAGCGTACGCTTTCGTCCGCGTTGTGTATGGTCATTGGTTACTCCAAGGTGGATGAACCAATCGGATCGCAACCTTTTGCATCTTGTGGAGTATGATCAACAGTTGGTCTCGTAAAAAAACCATTTCGGATTTTTTCATTTTTTCCGCTTTTATCGCAAAAAACTTGGTATTTCACGTTTACTCGACCTGATATCGATGAAGCCTAGTATTACATTTTGCGGCCGGGGATGTTTCCACGATGATCCCACTTGCAACATTTCCTTCACTTTCCTTCGCTCCCCTGCACTCACCTTCAAAATGCACTAAAAAGTATAAAATAATTTCAATTTAATTTGTATGAAATCTCTCCACCTCTTTGTAAAATTCGTGAAAGTATTATACATGACACATTAATAAATACAATGCAATCTTTTCGAAGGCGGCGCAAAATTAAAAATTGTGTAAATGAAAGATGTTGCTGATTTTGATTTGATTGGGGTTTGAACTGGGGTTTGATTGGGAGAAGAATTACTGAATCTAGGTAATTTTTAATGAAAGATTTTCTCATTTTATCACTGCTTGCCCCCTTTTATTGAAAAAAAAGTGAAATAAAATAATTTTTGAAAAAAAAAAAAAAGATACAACCGACTTCGGAATGCAGTAAAAGGAATGAAATAAGTTTAATTTATATTTCGGAGACGGCGCAAAATTAAAAATTATGTAAATGAAAGATGTTGCTAATTATGATTTTGATTGGGGTATTGTGGCTTTGGGACCAAATGGACGGAAAGACAAAATACATTAACATGTGAAAATATGTAAAAGGATTAAAGAATTTTGGCAATTTTCAATGTAGGAAATTTTTAATTTTGCGCCGTCTCCGAAATATAAATTAAAATTATTTCATAATTTTTAGTGCATTCCGAAGTCGGTTGTATTTTTTTTTTTTTTTCAAAATTATTTTGTTTGTTTATGGCATTGGCCGCTGTACTTATTGTTAGCAGTACGTTTTTTACATTTTGTTCTTCGGCGATAATTGTAAGCCCATCCGTATGGCATCGGCCAGTGTGATGGCGCCTACACCAACACGACGCAAGCATCGATTATTATTATCACCACCAATGGTTTTATTATACTTCAGTAGTCACTCTGCTGTTGCTCGTATGTACATATGTACATGGCTAGTTATGTATCAAGAAGATACAAAGATCTTTTCAACTCATTGTAGGTACATTTTTTAAGATATCATGTATAAATGCAAAAACTTTGTGCATAAATAATAACATTTTTATTTTTCACTAAGGAATAATACAATTTTTCGTACTTTCCATGGGAAATTAACGAGGCAACAAAATATAATCTTTTTCCACGCTTTTCAGGAAGGCATTTGATGATTCCATGAAAATATAAACGCGAAAAAATAAATATATACAAATGTGAAGTGCTGTGAAAGATTGCTCTTACCTGCATGCATCGGTGTTAATTAAATATATCAGTAAGATTATGTCGGAACTGTGGTATGATGATTATCTTTATAAATATACATTAAGAAATCCAATTTATAATGTTAAAATCAAAAAGTGTTTCAAGTGGAGCTGTTAATAACATTTTGAGCAAAAGGCTTTGGCCCTTTTTTATGTATCAAAACGATGACTATGGTACCGAAGAACTGCGATTAAATCAAATGATCAACTTACCTTCTAGAAGGTTACTACGAGAACGAAATTATTCTAAGCATATTAGGGTGAGAATTTATTAATTTATTAATTTGAAAATTATTTATACTTATAATACGAATTGCTATAATTGATACTTATTTTGTCCTAAAATATTTTCTAGATATTATTTGTAAATCTTCTTTTTACAGATCACAGAAAGTTTTCACTGTGCAATTGGGCCTTTTTTAAGTATCGCTCAAATGTTTGGTGTACTTCCAACAGTCGGGGTTCGATCGTTATCGCCTTCCAAACTTCAGTTTAAGCCATTTTCGTTTCGTGTTATCTATTCAACTTCTATCGTCATAATGATGCTTTTCGCAACGATCATATCAGTGGTCCATACATTTAAGGCAGTGAATGCTGCAACATTTCAAACAGACGGTAAGCAACATTGCTCTTTCTTGATTATTTATGTATATTATAAATGATTTGAATTGACACAAAAATTGATCGGATTCTTTGATTAAAATTAGTTATCTAATTTAATAAGGATTGATATACATTAATTACGATTAGATATAAGTGAGATAACATTTTAATTTAAAATAAATAGTAATGAAAATAAAAATAAATAGTAATAATTGTATCATAATTATAATTGCGTAGTTAATCAGAAAAGTTTCCGTATACATTGTTAAAATCTGTTTACTGGTATAAATGCAATGAAAGTGATAAATCATTAATATTTATCGCTATAAGAAACTAAAAATAATTTACATTCATTTATCAATAATTAAATCGAACAAAAAACATGATATGGCAAAAGTGAGATTAGAAATATTTTTATATGCATAAGGTTTGTTAATAATAATGGTTAAGTGTATATTTTAGTGTAAGCCTTTGAGATTTTCTGACACAGGAATTGTATAATACAACTATTGGGCTGTTAACCGTTCATGTATATGTCACAGGCAAGTGATGAAAATAGGGTTTTGATCAAATCCCTAAGGTATATGATCAATTCACGGACGATGTTAAAATAACAACTCCGTGGGGTAATTCCCCTGAAGAAAGTAAGTGATTAGATCAAATTCCTTGACTGTTTTAGTGAAATGATGAAATAATATTGTTTAGATATTAAAAGTAGTTATTTAGTAAACCATGCATTATTAAATGTAGAATAGCTAATACAACAATAATCATTGAAACAGAAATTATTTATTGGAAACTAATTAACAAAAGAAATAGATACTTAATACAAATTATTTATTCGAAACTAATTAATAAAAAAAGAAATAGGTACTTAAGCTGATATTTTTAAAAACAAAAAGGATATTTTTAGTAAAATTTTAAACATTTTTCGTGAATGTAATTAATAAATAATAATGTTTATACATTTTTATCAAAACACGTTGTTGATGTGTGGCATCTCGAGTTATATAAAGTATGTTACTTTTTTTTACAGGCATATCTTTCTGTTTTACAGTGTAATTTGAATTGCTCACAGGAACACTTCTTAAATCCTTGACCTCCAAATACGGATAATTTTGCTGTAATCTCACGCAGACTTAGGTTAATCTGTGGAACTGTTTCGGTAAATGTTATACATAGTAGCTATTTGAAGAGCGTTTCTAGGTAGCCAATTTTTTATAACTCCAACTGAGGTACCAATTTGGTATAAATTATTTTTTATTACAGTAACTGCATATTGGCATGACTAGTATCTCCAATTTTTTCAGATTTTTTTGGTAAAGTGCGCCGTAGTTAAATAAAATCAAAAACTGCTTTTCTGGCTAAATATTTCGAGCGAAAAATACCATAAATATTTGTAGTTTTTGCATTGGAAGGGGGTAAGATATAAGTAAAAGCAATTAAGTTAATTCAGTTAATTAAAAATCACATATGTTCGTTATCTTCAGAAATGTTAATGATGTTTCCAACGATGACGGTAGCGCAGCGGTTAAGGTATCTGACTGCTAAACAGCTGCGGGTTCGCGCCCCGCAAAGTTTATGTATGCATCATACATTTTTGTTTTTGTTATTATTATTATTATTATTAATGTACAGGGTGTATGAAAATTCACATGGCTACCAGAGCGTTATTCTACACCTCTGGATCGGTAGAGATTTGTAAAAGAAAGTGACCGCAAAATTGACCTTGACTTTGAAATTCAAGGTAAAATTTTTTTATTGGCTCATCGTGTAGTACTCGTCGAGAAGGTAAAAAGTCTGAAAGGAACCATGGTCCGCAACTCAACCGTTCTCTCGGAACATGGAGTTGAACTTTTACTTACATCCGGGTCCACATTACTTACAATCTATTTACATTTTCCAGCCAGATACAGAGTAAATAATAGCAAATATAATATCCAATGATAATAGTACTGGTAATAACGATAAATGGAAAAGAAATAACATACAAAGTGTCCGCCGTAACTCTACCACCTTCGATTATTTCGTTATTTGCAAAGATAGAAAAATCCCACAAAAAGTACATTACATGTAAAAAGGTAACGCCAAGTAGTTTATGCACTGTGAGCGGAGCACTTCTTTGCACAATGATGCAAAAATTTTTTCATAATGTACACATCAAAATAATGTTGGAGCCCCCTTTACTTTGTCAGTTCGCCAGTTGCTTTTTATTCTTCGGTTACAGATGTTGTTTAATATTTTTTAATTAAATACACTCATATTATTAATTCATGATGAACATAAAAATATGTATTTTATTTTAAATGAACATGATTCCATGATTATTGATGTTTTGATACCAAAATGATGAGTGACGTCTTCAATGTATTGTTAGGCATTGTCGGTCTTCTGTTGATGTACCTTGTCAATCACAAAATTATTTAGTTTTTGTTTTCAGTTTTTGCATGTTTAAACTTGAGTACATAGATATTCATGGTTATAGTTGTTCTATGATTTCTAAATCTTTTTATTATGACACAATTAGTTCTCGTCACTGTCTTCGTTGACGACGGGTGCTATTTCGTAGTACCAGGTTGTGACGTACGTGTTATGGGGGCAGCCAAAGGGGTGCCCGCGCTGGAGTACGACTAGGGAAAGTCGCTTTCCGCGCGCCCCGTGCACAAATCCACGGACGATTTGATTCTCTGGGCGCCAGTGCCGTAGCACTCGTCCGGAACCCTCGCCCTTCCGGCTGCTCAGTATGGGAGCGGAAATCAGGGGAGGTTAATTGAAAGTGACCCACGAGTGTTTCGTTTAACGTTAACTTTAATAAAGGCCGAAGTGGCCGTGCCAAACAACAAAAAGCCGGGAATTCCGCGGTACACTTTTGCGAAGGAAAAAGATATGCGGCCGCTAAGTGCGGCAAGAGGAACCGCGACGCGGAAATTCCCAATACAAAAAGGAGTCTACTGTAGAAACTAAAACTAGGGCCCGGATACAAAACGTCGGTGATCCTAGAGTCTCAAATACAGCAGTAAAGAAAGATTAATCGGGATCGCCTATTCAGGTTCGGGGGGACCCGTTCGCGATTGTAAAGCGAAGGCGACTGGGGCCTCGACGAAACCGACTGCAACTTTCGGCGCGCGAGTCCGCGGACGAAGATACGCTTCGTTCGAACGCGCGGTACGAGCGTCGACGGTTACGGTTCCGAGGTCAAGCCGCCGGAGCTCGACGATCAGACGATACCGGACAACGAATCGGTCGGGAGCGTGGTCAAGGGGACGGGCCTCGAGAGTCCTCGTCTCCTCGGGTCGGTCCTGTCGCCTAGGTCGTGGAACACGATACGATACGGAATACTCCGGTATTCCCGCGTTCACACCGATCCTTTCACACTCACACACGCAATAAAAATTCAACCAAAAGGCGTGAGTCCTACCTGAACATGGAGTGCGGCGACGTATCCACAAAATAACGGTGCGGGTGGCTCGTTCTCCAAAACACGCACTGCCACACAAACGCACGCACACAATGAAAATCAAAATACGCAAAATCAAAAAGAAAAGAATGAAAACAATTAAAGAAAATAAATGGGGACCGGACACACGCTAAATCAAATAAAGAGTAAACTATTCAAAATATCGACCGTTCTCTCTCACTGCTCGCGCGCTTCTTTTTCGATCTTGAAATTCGCCGCCGGTACGCGGTTCTCCCCCCCAGGGAGTTCGGAAACCTAGATGGGCCTCGGTGTCTCCCAATGCCGTTGGCCGGGTCCTGGGAGCCCTCTGGCGTAGCTGGAGGGTAGCTTCTGCGGAGCGGCGGTGGACTCGCTGCTCCCAAGCCCGGCGTCCTCGGAGGCCGGCTGCCGGTCGCCTCCAGGGCACCTGCTGGAGTGGAGGAGCCGCGACCGGTTAGCCGGGCGGCCAGCGGTGGTGGTGGACCCATCCGGTACCTTTCTCCTCTGGGTGGAGGTCCCTACGACCGGCGCCGGCGAGGCTCCGCCGTGGCGGAGCGTGAGACGGTCGGCCGCAAAAAAAAGGAAACCATAGACACACCCTGCCTACAGAAAAGACCCGCGTCCCGGAGGCGAGGACACGCCGGAGCGGAGGGAGCCGGGCGCGCCAACTTCTCGTAGCGAGGCAAAATTTTGCCTCGTTACAAGGTATTCACACTAAAATGTCTACAGCAGCTTCTCTTGAATTTGAAGAAGGGTTACGATATTTTCTTAATGCACTGCCAATTCTTGATAATCCCTGCTAAAAAGGCACAGATGGCAAACAATAGGAAAACAATAATCTTTAAAAAGAACAACTTCCGTCACTACCATTTACTTAAAATCCAAAAGTTTTATAATGTTTTAATCATTAATATAATATATATTATATCATAATAATATACGAATAATGTTTAATGTATTTAATTTAAAAATATTAAACAACATCTGTAACCGAAGAATAAAAAGCAACTGGCGAATTGGCAATGTAAAGCGAGCTCTAACATTATTTTGATGAATACATTGTGAATAAATATTTGCATCATGTTTTAAAAATAATTTTAATTCAATACAGTGTAGTATCATGTCCATTAATAATAATAATAAAAATTAAAAAAAAAAAAAAGAAAAAATATGTATGATGCATACATAAACTTTGCGGAACGCGAACCTGCGACAGAAGAGTATGCAGCCGTTCAGCAGTCACCTATATACCTTACCGGCTGTGCTAACGTTATCGTTGAAAACAGCGTTAACATTTCTGAAGATATGTGTTTTAATATATGTGAATATATGTGTTTTTTAATTAACTGGATTAACTTAATTGCTTTTACTTATATCTTACCCCTTCCAATGCACAAACATGACAAATAATACGATATACTTATTTTATGAAGAAAATGCAAAAACTACAAATATTTATGGTATTTTTCGCTCGAAATATGCCCAGAAAAGCAGTTTTTGATTTTGTTTAATTACGGCGCACTTTAGCAAAAAAATCTGAAAAAATTCGAGATACTAGCCATGCCAATATGCAGTTACTGTAAAAAGGAGAATCTAGTCAATCGAAAACTTCAATACAAAATATGCATTTTTCTTAATTTTTTTTGGTTTTTCATTTTTCACACCTACACTTTTCGGCGGAAAAATCTGAAAAAATTCTCCAACATACGCTATTATGCCCCGAATATTGTAGAATTTTTTCAGAATTTTTGTATGCAGTTAAATAGGAAAAATGAGGCAAACTTCAATTATCCGATCTTTCCCCATAACTACCCTCCCGGTTGAGGTACAGGGCTGAAGCTTGGCACATAATGTATTCTTTTGGTAAGCTATCGAACAGTATATTGGGAGTCAAAATCGGCTCAAGGGCACTTTTGACAATCTTATCCGACTATACCCTTTTAACGAAGTATATGGAAACTGCTTTGATTGCATGTACTTCGTAGAATTTTTCCTATATATCAGCAAAGAAATAACTGTTTTTGTACCTTGTTGAAAATTCCTAATACCGGTATTTATACCGGTATTCCGATACAACGTTTAAAAAAATACCGAATACAGTTATTGCATTTTTGGTCCGGTATTGCAAACCCTAGTAACAACAAAATGGAACTTTTACTCCTTTTTTTTTTATTGATGTAACGAGCGATTAAGAATGATAAGGTAAACTGAATGATAAAGTATTATATTTCAGGGGGCATAGGAGCAGCAACAGCTGGTGCAGTATTCTATGGAAACGGTCTGTTGGGCACGATTTTATTTTTCTGGCTCTCATTACGGTGGAAGTCTCTTCAGTGCGACTGGAGAGCAATGGAACAATACATAGACAGGTCGATATCACACTTGTTCCTAGGTATAGAAGGTGACCCGATTCATGATTTGCTAATTGCGCTGTTTTGCCATTTATCAGCGAGCACGCGAACCTAAGTACCAACTAATCATTGTTGCACTCGCAAGCTAAAATAATAGTTTATTTTGGCGTTTAAACGTAACTATGCGTTACCACAAATTGCGACTTCTTTTCTGCGACATCACAGTATTTGTTATACGTATCTACTCCTTTTCAATCATACAAAAACGTAAATATTTTCATCTCGTTTCATAACGGAACAGGAAACGTAAAAAGTTTGAAAAGAGAAATAAAATATTTTGAGCAATATATTTATAATTTTAAGGATTTTAAGTTTTTACTTTCTAATTTTTTGATCATTTGATCGAATTATGGTTGTGGAATACGAATCTACAAACCATCTTACGACAGCAGGTCTGATTTTTGAGAAATATGATTTCCAAAGGAATATTCCAATTTTTAATTCTGAAGAGGTTTTATGATTAGATAGTACTAATTATTAAGTTGTTTTAACATGAAAGTATTCTATGGATTTTTTTTGAGTGAAAAGGTTTAAGTCATTACGTTAAAAGGACATAAATATGTTTTAAACTACGATTAAGATAAAAATGACATCTGAAACATACCAACCTTTCGTGACATTTTTAATTTCTTTTAAAAATTAAAAATCGAGGTAAAAGTGTAGTTACATCTCACGATATAACAGATATCTTTTTCTATGAAAGGTATTAAGGAAAACTTCAACAGATGTCACATGCGAAGTTGACGCTAGTGATTCAAGAATATTCCAAGCTATGGATGAGTTGCAGGTGCCGTTTTCATTTTAATCAAATCAGCTTTTTAAATATATTTTAATGTTTCCAATGCCCTAATAACTAGTATCACTCTATTCGGGATGATTCATAAAATAACTTTCTAATAAGAGTAACAATTAGTTATTGTTTAATTATTGCTTAAACATAATACTTTTTCAAAGTTGAAAATTTGTATTATTTTTCATAACCGAAGTTAGAAATTAGAGCTATTAGTAAAAAACAGTTTATGGATTCGTATTAAACGCATAAAAAAATCAGCATGGAACGCTTATTGAATATACGAAGTCTAAATACGTGTTTATATATATTTTATTACTTTCTCTGGCTTGTATTCATAATTCAAAGGTGTCGTTTAAATTATTTGCTTTGAACATCTGTTCCGTTTATTATCTATATTTTACTTTGTTCTGAGCGTTTGAAAACAGTAATTTAAATTCCCCTTCTTGTTTATTGCAACGTTGATAAAAATACAAGATAGTGCATGTTATTACTACACATGTAGTTCATATTATTACCAACACGCTATTTCACTTCTTCATATTTGATTACATTCAAATGTACAATATACAAGGTATTCCATTTTTATCCTGCCGAATGGTGTCAATGTTTTCTACGATAAAAAAAAAAACAAATGTATCAATATAAGACTGTAAATGTTCTATTACAACACAATAAGGTAAATTGATCAATGATTGACCGGATTGTTGAATTTATATACCTTTGAGGTTAATATCTAAATATACTTATTTTGCAATAGTACAGCTGTTAAAGTTACATTTATTTTTCTTGAAACTTTTATGAAAATAATTACATATTTTTATCATTATCTTTGATAAGGTAATTGTAGAATGCAGAAACGCATAAAACTTCAGTAAATGTTCGCATTTCTGAATAGTTTTCTAATACAAATTATACTTACTGACACCGACTTAGAATCAAAATAAAGTTGGCGCGGAATATTACTATCTCTTACCAATTTGTATTTTAAAAAATTTTTACCCACTTGCTTCCTCGGAATTTAAAATTACTTCAGTCACAAATATTAGATATGTTTAATGAGATATTCGCAAATAAAAAAGGGTCATTCCATGCCAAATCGATCACTTTTTGCAGTCACCATCGGCGATTTTGTTCTAAATGAAATATGTTGTAGTCCATGTGAAACTAGGCCATGTGATACTAGAAATTACAGGCCTTCAAAATTTGCAATGTTTGCCCATTTTGGCGAAAAAGGGCTTCACTTATGAATTTTTATCTCAGGAACTATTTATTCGATTGTGCTAAATGTATTTTTATTTTATACAGTAAGGATTGTGCTATTGTAAAATAGTGTTTTCAACCCCGATAATTAACTTTATAATGTTTAAAAATCCAAATAAATTTTTTTCGCGTTTTTTTTCAATGATGGGCCAGAGTGATTTAAATATTGAAAAAAATATCATCATATTCCTTGAAGTTTCCCCTTCAAAATGAGTCCTTCAGAAGGATGGAAAATTGAAAATTGGCGTCACAATGAGCTGGGAACGTCGCGGTGTACTCCCGTTTCAGGTAGACGAATCATGCGCTCCGCTATTATGGTCGGTTATCTATACCACTGATCTTGAAGAATACCAAGGCAAGGTTTTGTTGGCCAAAAGTGGTTAAAAATATAGTTCTCGAAGTGTAAATAGGATTATTAACCGACTTCGAAAAGGAGGAGGTTACTCAATTCGACAAGTATATTTATTTATTTATTTATTTATTTATTATTTTTTTTTTTTATTTAGTCATATACGAGGTCTGCTGGTATTTCTTCGAGACCAGTGGTATAGACCACCGACCATAACAGCGGTGCGCACGACTCGCCTATCTGAAACGGGGGTACACCGCGACTTTTCCAGCTCACTGTGACGCCAATTTTCAATTCTCCATCCTTCTGAATGGCTCATTTTGAAGGGGAAACTTCAAGGAATATTATATAGGCGGTTGATGGGAACAGAGGGGAGCGTTTGCGTGTCTCCTCCCCAGACGCCTTTGGTTCGGGTCGGCGGTGATCGTCCGGCATGTTCTTCGGATATTCAGGGTGTCTCCTTATAATCTTTCCACGCGATTATCTCGCAAAATATTCATTATTCGAAAAAGATGTTTAATGAAACATGCTCTATCTGAAGGAGGGCATTCAATGGTTTACACTGTTTTTCTCTGGGTGAAGGCGCCTCCGAGATTTGAAGGTGACCTTTGTTGTTTAAATGAAAACGTAGTCTTTTTTTACGTTAAACACATAGCTCACCTCAAGACGAATCCATTGATCTACATTATGTTGAGCTTGAAATGTCATTCAAGGTCATTTCAATGGCTTGAAGTTTTCTTCTTCACTGCACGTCCAGAAAATGTTTCTTGTCTTCTAAATTCAAAAGGATGACCTTGAACATTTATCAAGCACCTGATTTTATTCCTAAATGACAGTTCAACTTGTTCTAAAGTTTCCCTAGTAATTTGCCTGCAAGCATTTATTATTCGAGACTTCATATTTTCGACTGTTGTTGGCTGTTCCACATAAACTTTATCTTTTATGTAACGACCTTGGTGGAAAAGGTATCGGACTTCCTCTACCTATCCACCGTCTAGGAAACATTTCATTTAAAGTTTGTCGAACGCGGCGATCGTAATGAGCTGTAGCACCGTCATGCTGGAACCACATCCGCACTCTGGTAACCACTGGAATGTCTTCTAAAAGGATTTGCAACTCATTACGAAGAAAATTATTGTATCGCTCTCCAGTTAGTGTACCATTAACAAAATATGGACCCACTAAATAGCCACCAATAATGCCACACCAAACATTTAGAGACCATTGACGCTGATGTTCGATTGCTCGATGCCAGTGAGGGTTTTCATCACACCAATAGTGGAAATTGTGACGATTCATTTCTCCCGTGTTTTTGAAAGTTGCTTCGTCCGAAAATAGCACGTAGGAGAAAAATAAAGGATCACGTATTATCCTACGCTGAGACTATTGGCAAAATCTCAATGTGGCACCATAATCGGCATCACGTTATGCTTGATGTAAAGAAATGTGATACGGGTGAAAATAATGTCGTCGAAGGATTCTTGACGCCGTAGATCGTGATACGCCGATACTGTTTTCTATGACCCGCGTGCTAGTATGAGGATCTGCTGCTACTGTTGCTAACGTTACAAGTTCCGATCTTTCTGAACAATGGCCACGACGATTTCGATGTAAAAATCCTTTCCGAGCTTGAATCTCACAATTTCTGATAACAACGGTACTTTGGTGCCAGCGATCTGGAAATCTTTCCTGATACACTCGGGCAGCTTGCGTATAATTTCGCTGACATTCTCCTAAAATCAAAATCATGTCAACAATTTAACTAGGCGTATAATCAGCCATCGTAAAATTAACCGCTATCAAAATGAAGAACGCTTGTAGTATCTACCTACTCACCACTTCGAAGCAACAGGAACAACTAGAACTTGTAACATGGATATCAATATTATTAGTACTCGAGGTCGTTGTGCTAGCAGATATTCTGTGTTTGTAAACATTAATGTCAATAGCATTCAAACTCGTCTTGTTGAATTTAGAAGATAAGAAACATTTTCTGGACGTGCAGTGAAGAAGAAAACTTCAAGCCATTGAAACGACCTTGAATGACATTTCAAGGTCAACATAATGTAGATCAGTGGATTCGTCTTGAGGTGAGCTATGTGTCTAGTGTGAAAAAAACTACGTTTTCATTAAAAAAAACAAAAATCACCTTCAAATCTTGGAGGCGCCTCCACCCAGAAAAAAACAGTGTACACCATTGAATGTCCCCCTTCAGACAGAGCATGTTTCGTTTAAACATTTTTTTCGAATAATGAATATTTTGCGAAATAATCGCGTGGAAAAATTATAATGAGACACCCTGTATATGATCGTCCGAAGAACGGCATCAAGGCGTCTGTTGCGGAGATCGACTGTCGTCAGCCCCACTGTCGCGTCTGGGTAGTTGATCCCGAGACGAAACGCCAATTGTATGTTGGTTTCTCTTCCATCATACAATGATGATATTTTTTTCAAAATCACTCTGGCCCATCATCGAGAAAAACGCAAAAAAAGAATTTGTTTGCATTTTGCAACATTATAAAGTTAATTATCGGGGTTGAAAAAAACTATTTTTAACCGACTTCGAAAAAGAAGGAGGTTACTCAATTCGACATGTATATTTATTATAACACTTGATTTGGCATGCGGTTACCTTCAAGTGCCACTAGGTGAACACTCTAAAGAAAAAACTGCTTTTATTACTGAAACGCAGACCGGCCAATTTGAAAGGGCAATTATTGATCTAGTAAACGCCTCTCGATATTTTGCGAAATTGATAGATCGAATTTTGGGAGTCGCAAGAAAGAAAGGAATAGTTTTTAACCGACTTCGAAAAGGAGGAGATTACTCAATTCGACATGTATTTTTTTTTTTTTTTTTTTTTTTTTTTTTTAATGTATGTTCGCCGATTACGCCGAGATGGATGGACCAATCGGAACCAAACCTTTTGCATCTTGCAGGGTATGACCCCCAGTTGGTCTCGTAAAAAAAATTTTGCATTTCATCACTGCTTGCCCCTTTTTTATTGCAAAAAAAGCGTACGATTTCGTCCGTGTTGTGTATGGTCATCGATTACTCCAAGATGGATGGGCCAATCGGAACGAAACCTTTTGCATCTTGTAGAGTATGACCAACAGTTGGTCCCGTAAAAAATCATTTTGGATTTTTTCATTTTTTACCGCTTTTATCGCAAAAAACATGCTATTTCACGTATACACGGCCTGATATCGATGAAACCTAGTATTACATTTTGCGGCCGGGAATATTTCCACGAGGTTCCCATTTGCAACATTCCTTTCACTTCCCCTCAATACCCTTCCCTTCCATGTCCTTTCCTGCCATTCCCTGATCTTCCCATCCCTTTGTTGCTAACTATTATTACGATTGCAAAATTCCTATTCTTTGATGCTACTCTGGAAGGAATGCGCCGATCTCTACTAAAAAATGTGAAATAAAAAAATTTTTGGAAAAAAATACAACCGACTTCGGAATGCACTAAAAAGGACGAAATAATTTTAATTTATATTTCGGAGACGGCGCTTAATTAAAAATTTTCTACACTGGAAATTGTCAAAATTCTTTAATCCTTTTACATATTTTCACATGTAAATGTATTTTCTCTTTCCGTCAATTCAGTACCAAGGCCACCATACCCCAATTAAATCATAATCAGCAACATTTTTCATTTACACAATTTTTAATTTTGCGCCGTCTCCGAAATGTAAATTAAAATTATTTCATTCTTTTTAGGACATTCCGAAGTCGGTTGTATTTTTTTTTCCAAAAATTTTATTATTTCACATTTTTTAGTAGCGATCCGTGCATTCCTTGCAGAGAAACATCAAAGAATAGGAATTCTGCAATAAGACTAGCTATTAGCAACAAACGGAAGGGTAGGGAAGGGAGGGGATGGCAGGGAAGGAAAGGAAAGGGTAGGAGAGCGAAGGGAAGGGAAGCGATGGAAAGTGAAAGGAATGTTGCAAATGGGATCATCGTGGAAACATCTCCGACCGCAAAATGTAATACTAGGTTTTATCGATATCATGCCGAATATACGTGAAATAGTACGTTTTTTGCAATATACGTGGAAAACAACGAAAAAATTCATAATGTGTTTGTTGCGGGATCAGCTGGACGTAATAGAGGAATTCATACTTTACAAGATGCAAAAAGTTTCGATAAGATTGGTCAATCCATCATGGAGTAATCGGTGACCATACATGACGGGGACGAAACAGTACGCTTCTATGCAATAAAAAAGGGGTATACAATAATAAAATGCAAAATGTTTTATATACGAGACTAACTGGGAGTCATGCTCTACAAGATGTAAAAAATCTCGATCCGATTGGTCAATCCATCTCGGAGCAATTGGCGGACATACGTGATGTGGACGAAACAGTTGTCACGTAGGCAAATCGTTTTATCAAACATATGCCTCCTCTAGAAAAAAACGAACCTTTTTAACATCTGGAAAAGGAAAACTCTAATACAAACAGGCCGCCTGCACTTGAAACAAACA
Source organism: Stelis phaeoptera (assembly GCA_943735885.1). NCBI lineage: Eukaryota > Metazoa > Arthropoda > Insecta > Hymenoptera > Megachilidae > Stelis > Stelis phaeoptera. Next base: position 575,245 of record OX030939.1, on the reverse strand, counting down.
GAAGGCCCACTGCGATAACAGAACCATACGTTTTGGGAAAGCAGTGGGACCATCATAATTAAACACAAGCTGCAACCACTCTAAACATTTCTGGAAAAACAGATGGGACCAATGCGATAATCTAAGTAATAACCAGATTGCCTTTTCGAATTGGTATATAAACCCCTTCGGTACCAACGAACGGGGCAGTACCAAAGTTCATCTAGCGTTGAGCACTTCGTGTACAATCGTGAGTTGGTTATTATTTAGTGAGATCGGGTTGAAGTCCCTTTCGATCAAAGTGAACCTTATAGAATCTGCGAAACTAGCTTGTATTTCTATTTGGCATTCTTATCAACCACACACACACCCCCGCATTGCCAGTGCGTCAAAACCGAGCATCCAGCGGAATAGGTAATATACAACACTCACACCTATATTCGCGACAGAACAACTGTAATAGACTGATTTGTAATATATATTTACTGTGTCAAACCCACATTAGCATTCTCTCTAAATCCCAGTGAATACCAGTGACGGTTCCCACAACAATACAATCTAACCGCTCGGGTTGTATTGACTTTTCTTAATAAATAAATGTTACGCGGCCTCCCCACTAGAAAACCTTCGCCGGCCACTAGAGCTGCCTAACCGTCGGCCACGTAACACAGTATTCTTAATTTTGCAATAATTTTCAACATAAAACAATTTTTGCAAAAAAAAATACAACCGACTTCGGAATGCACTGAAAGGAATGAAATAATTTTAATTTATATTTCGGGGACGGCGCATATGTAAATGGGTTCAAGAATTCTGGCAAGTTTGAATGTAGAAAATTTTTAATTTTGCGCCGTCTCCGAAATATAAATCAAAATTATTTCATCCCTTTCAGTGCATTCCGAAGTCGGTTGTATTCTTTTTTGCAAAAATTATTTTATTTCACATTTTTTTAGTGGCGATCGGTGCATTCCTTGCAGAGTAACATCAAAGAATAGAATTTTTCCCATAATTTTCACAAAACAGGTTAAAACAGGGTAAGCAATGATAAAATAAGAAATGTGTTTTATCCCGTTTCTAGTGGGGTCATAGCCTACAAGAAGAAAAAGGTTTTGTTCGGATTGGTCCATCCATCTTGGCGTAATCGGTGACCATACCTAGCATGTACGAAATTGTGTTTTTGCGATAAAAAAGGTGTAAAGAATGACAAAATGGAAAATGTTTTATATATGGGACCAACTGGGAGTCATACCCGACAAGATGCAAAAGGTTTCGTTCCGGTTAGTCCGTCCATTTCGGCGTAATCGGGGAACATAAAAAAAAAACATGTCGAATTGAGTAACCTCCTTCTTTTTCGAAGTCGGTTAAAAATAGGAGAAACAGGGTAAACAATGATAAAATAAAAAATGTGTTTTATCCCGATTCTAGTAGGAGTCATAGCCTACAAAATGCAAAGGGTTTCGTTTCGATTGGTCCATCCATCTCGGCGTAATCGGCGAACATGCATAAAAAAAAAATAAATAAATATACGTGTCGAATTGAGTAATCTCCTCCTTTTCGAAGTCGGTTAATAAAATTATACGATATACTGTGTCAATCGATATTATTTCTTGCTACTTATATGTAGTTTGCATCTTTTAAATTTATTTGTCAAATGCTTTTGAAAAAAAAAACACACATACTTGGATAATTCTAAACAGTTTGTTTTATTTTAAACAACTTGCTAGTAGAAACTTAAATTTAAAATTGGCGCCTCTGTAAAACGTAGGGCTCATGCTGTAGGTCCCTCTAGCTCTTCCCTTAAGGGTATAGGGGAGTGAATTGGCGCCTCTATCGGAGTAGAAGTAAAACACGGGAAATTGTTATTCCTTTCAGAAAAGAAACGTACTGACTGAAGGACGAGTTTTCGTTCCTTCTGCGCATGTAACGTGATGCGCATGCGCTCCTATGACGATCGTGACGTCAGAAGTATATACCCAGCAAGCAGAAAATTGTATGATCCTTGTCGATCGCAGTATGTTTCGTAGTATGTTCGTTTATCTTTTTTCACCGCGTACATTTCCCTAGTCTCTCAAGTTGCGCAGATCCGAATCTAGTGCCTACAGGGTCGAGTTTTTCCCAAATTTCGGACTTAATAACGAGAAAAATGCATTATAATTATGATATTTATATTCTGGAGAAATGTGCCCATCGCTGTACAAAGCCCTTTTCTTGAAAAATTGTACTAGAAGAAATTTCTTCTATAAGAACGTACACTTTTATTTTTCACAAAATTTAGAAATCCAAATTGCAAAATCGGGCTCTGTACAGCGATGCGTAATGGTATAAGGAATATTAAGAAATAAAAATCATAAAGAAATATTGCTTCTTCGCCTCAAAATCTGGGAAAAACTAAGTTGTTAAGTCGAGCTGTTGGGTATCGCTCTGTCTTTGTCCCTCCTGCTATTGTTGTATCACCCTCTCTGTCACGACGCCGTTGGAGAGACAAGGATCTTCTATCCTTGACAGAGAGGGTGATGCAACAATAGCAGGAGAGACAAAGACGGAGCGATACACAACAGCCCGTTTTAGCAACTTAGTTTTTCCCAGATTTTGAAGCGAAGAAGCAATATTTCTTTATGATGTTCGTTTCTTAATATTCCTTATACCATTACGCATCGCTGTACAGAGCCCGATTTTGCAATTTGGATTTCTTTGTACAGCGATAGGCACATTTCTCCCGAATATAAATATCATAATTATAATGCATTTTTCTCGTTATTAAGTCCGAAATTTGGGAAAAACTCGACCCTGTAGGCACTAGATTCGGATCTGCGCAACTTGAGAGACTAGGGAAATGTACGCGGTGAAAAAAGATAAACGAACATACTACGAAACATACGGCAATCGACAAGGATCATAAAATTTGCTGCTTGCTGGGTATATACTTTTGACGTCACGATCGTCATAGGGGCGCATGCGCGTCACGTTACATGCGCAGAAAGAACGAAAACGCGTCCTGCCGTCAGTTCGTTCCTCTCCTGAAACGAATAACCCTTTCCAGTGTTTCACTTTTACTCCGATAGAGGCGCTAATTCACTCCCCTATACCCTTAAGGGTGCGCAGGAGCTGCTAGTGTCCTTTTCGTAGACTTCAGCGACAGTTGCGGAGAAGGTAGGAAGCTCTAGAACAAGGATAGATAGATCTTGTCCCTCCAACGGCGGTGCGACAGAGAGGTTGATGCAACAAAGTAGGAGAGACAAAGACAGTGCGATTTCAAGTTATTGCAACTTTCTGATGCGAGGAAGCAATATTTTCGCATCCTTTTTTTTTTAGAACATTCCTTAGCTCATTCCGCGGCGCGCGACAGAGCCCTTTTTTGGAAAAAGTGCACAGAAAAAAATTTATTTTATAAAAACGTAGTTCTATTTTTTATAAACAATTGAGAATGAAATTGGGAAAAGGGGCTCTGTCGCGCGCCGCGGAATGAGCTAAGGAATGTTCTAAAAAAAAAAGGATGCGAAAATATTCCTTCCTCGCATCAGAAAGTTGCAATAACTTAAAATCGCACTGTCTTTGTCTCTCCTACATTGTTGCATCACCCTCTCTGTCGCACCGCCGTTGGAGGGACAAGGATCTATCTATCCTTGTTCTAGAGCTTCCTACCTTCTCCGCAACTGTTGCTGAAGTCTACGAAAAGGACACTAGCAGCTCCTGCGCACCCTTAATCAATTTCTCATTATTTTGTATGTAATAGTAAAGCACGTTTTATTTGTAGTATGCAAGTATGTGTAAGTATTTTAGTGAATAATGCAGTACCGTTCCTAAAAAAATTAACGTCAATTTATAAAAAAATCATAATTAAAAAGATTATATTTAACTCTGTTTTTCTTGTTCACAGTCATTCATTGGAACCCCCACGTCTTCGATGGAAATTTTTCCTGATAAGTGTCGTGATTCTACTGTTTGCTTTCGTAGAACATGCTCTAAGCATATTAAACAATACTATTGACTACGAATGGGATAATTCAAATTCTACATTTTGTAGTTTCTTGCAACTGTATAGCTTACGGTCGCATTCTTTCATGTTTGATACATGTGAGGTTTTGTTAAGTGACCATCAACTTGTAACATAATTATCATTTAACTACTACTTTTAAATATTATTTTTCCTTTCAGTGGAGTACACTTTTGCTCTTGGTTTGTTTATCTTTACTGTTAGCAAGCTGGCAACTTTTGTGTGGAATTTTACAGATCTTTTCATCATACTGGTAATAAGTTCAGAAAATAAATTTATAGGTTCTAAATAGTATAATAAATTAAGAAAAAGTTAATTGTTATATTACCGAATTAAATTTCTGAACAAATTTTTTAGGTCGCTACCGGTTTAGCTGAAAGGTACAAATCTTTAAATAAGAAATTGATAAACAAAGTTGCAAAATCTCAATCAAAATTCCAGTGGCATGAGCTTCGAGAAGATTATGCAGTATTGAGTTCTGTTGTGAAGAAAGTAGACGACCACATTTCACCCATTATTCTTTTATCTTATGGGAATAATTTTTATTTTATTTGCCTTCAACTACTCAACGGTATATCGTACGTATATACATTTACTTATTTTCCATATACGGCATCGATGTATTTCTACTGTTTTAAATAATTGCTAAACGATAAATGATGTAGAATGTAGAATATGATTACGTAAAGTAAATATTTTTTTTCAAAGTTTTTTTTAAGTATCTTTTCTTAAGTATGCTTTTCTGAAACGAAATCTCATTTCTTTGTTCCAATGCAATGAGAGAGCAAACTAAGACAAATTGAAAACGTTACTTATAAATGATTTTGAATCAATACAATGTCGCGAAAAAGAAAATATTATTGAAATGGATAAAAAGATGGGATAAAATGGACAAACGGAAACGGGGAGACAAATAATGGTTTTGTCACGTGTATACTCCTTACGTGGGGAAGCATAATTATGCAGTTTAGTGGCTTTCTTCAATTTTGGTTATTTTACAGCAGTTTTTTTTTTTAATAGTTTCATTTTATCATTAAAACGAGAAATCAGGATAGGGAGATCGGAAAATATATTTTTTTTAATACAACCGACTTCGAAACGCACTAAAAAGTATGAAAGAATTTAATTTGTATGAATTCTCTCCAGCTTTTGATAAAATTGAATAAAATATTACATAACCATTAAATACAATGCAGTCTTTCCGGAGGCGGCACAAAATAAAAAATTTGTTACATTGAAAATTTCCAAAATTCTTTAATCCTTTTACATGTTTTCACATGTTAATGTATTTTCTGTTTGCGCCCATTTAATACCAAGACAACCATTACCCCAATCAAATCATACAAGGAAGGGCATAGAAGTGTCCTCCTTCGATTTTGATAAAACTTCGTAGGTTTGTTCAGCAGGCAAAAATAAGAGGCAGGCATTTCTTTTTATTGGCTGAGATGCGACTTTAAGAGGTGAAACCACCCCTTAAAGTTTCGAATCGTTTGTGCTATGTCGAAAACAAACTGCATTTTGCCCAATTTATTAACATCCTGTTATTATACACAAAAAACCATAAAACTTTCCTATTAGAAGTTTTAATGTATCTTGTATGGTTTTCGAAATAGCACAAGTGGATCGAAACTTTAAGGGATGGTTTCACCACTCAAAATCGTGTCTTAGCCGATAAAAAAATACGTATATCTTATTTTTGCCTGCTTAACAAACCTACGAAGTTTCATCAAAATCAGAGGAGGACACTTCTGTGCCTTTCCTTGTCAGCAACATCTTTCAATTAGAAAACTGTTAATTAAAAATTTCTTACATTGCAAAAGACCGAAATCCTTTAATTCTTTTACACGTTTTCACATATCAATGTATTTTCTCTTACCGCCCATTTATTACCAAGTCCACCTTATTCAAATCAAGTCATAATCAGCAACATCTTTCATTTACAAAGTTTTTAACTAATAATTTCCTACATTGAATATTATAACAGGGGCCAATAATTCTGTTTCCTAGAATAGCTGCCCACACATTGACTGAAAAACGTCCTTGATTGAAATGTTGTATCGTGGCGTGAGAATTTCGGTAATTCCATATTTTAACATTTTGCCTGTTTTGAGAACCGTGATTAGAACTGCTCTCATCCGTGAAAATATTTTTTAAAAAATTCTGATTTCGGTGCAACTTCCGAAGCATCAGTTGACAGAAACGTTTTCAAACATCATTAGTCAATATTTCGGAGTGCTTGAACACTTTGAATTCGAAAAGGTCGAAGACCTTCTTCATGAATTATACGACGCACTGTCATATGTGAGATGCCGACACAACGGGCAATATGACGCAGACTCATTACTGGGTATGATCGGGCAAGTGCAGTGACTTGTTCTTCCACACGCCAATGCATACGCGGTCGACCAGCTTCCCTATAATTATTAATGGAATTCAATACTGATTCCCCATCTCCAAAACGTTGGTCTAATCGTTGGAATTCCCGTCGATCAGGAACTTCTCTTGCACGCCTTCCAATACGTGTAAGGCACACTTTATATATTACGCGTGCTCTGGCATAGTTTCCTAATGCTTCATCTATTGTACGACGTATTTGTCGAATATTTATACAGGGTGTTCGACAACAGGTGGGCATAATTTCAGGGGGTGGTAGCTGGGGTGATTTTGAACCGCTTTTTCCTTTGCCAAAATGCTCGTTACGGCTTCATTTTTGAATTATTAACGAAAAACACTGAACAATCAGTGTGCGCTCAGTCGTGATAGGGGAACTCCGAGCCAGGACGTCGGACTGGAACGAATCACGGCTAAGCATGTATTCTTCGCGCGCTCTGATTGGCCGGGGTTTTTGATTAATAATTCAAAAATGAAGCCCTAATGAGCATTTTGGCAAAGGAAAAAGCGGTTCAGAATCACCCCAGCTACCACCCCCTGAAATTATGCCCACCTGTTGTCGAACACCCTGTATATGTTCGCACCATGATACTATATCGCACATAAATAACCGCTGTAACCAAAAGCTAGACATAAACTACTGAACGAATGTGATATCAATCAAAGCAAAGCAATCAAAATCACGATAGTGGGGGCCATTCGAACTGTGTTTATGTGGCTTTTAACGCTCTTCATGCGAGACATCGGATGTCCTTATCAACAGCGATGCGCCGGCTCTCGGGATGCCGATTCCTGGGACACCGGATTCCGAGACGTCGGATTCTCGGACGTCGAGTTCTTAGATGATGAGTTCCGCATTATCCCTGTCTAGCATTGTAAACCGAGGGTATAAAAGATGCTCATGTTCAATAAACAGTTCAGTTCTACCTTCATTACAGATTAAACCACGTCTCTTCATTTGTCTGACCTGTGTGTTTTGTGAAATTAACTATAAGTCCCGTGACACGCTGTAGCGGTGTGTTTACATTCTCGCAATGACTGTAGTTATGTCAACACCTAGTATTTCAATTTGAAATCTCCAACTTCTATGAATAAAATTCATCTTACAGACGACAAAACTTCCATATCAATTTCTGGCGAAACGGTCAAGTTTTGACCCGTCGTTCCTTTGACACTTTTTATCCCCGTGATGTGTAGCATAAAACGCAATAAAAAACAATTTGACCTTGAAATTGAAGGTCAAGGACAATTTTGCGGTAACATTTTTTTACAGATCTTCATTGATCCGAAGATGTAGAATACGCCTATGACTGCCAAGACCAAACATTTCTTTACACCCTGTACATAATATAAAGCCATATGAGGTTTGGAACAAAAGAAAACCGAACGTAAGTTACCTGAGAAGATTTGAATGCATTGCGTATTTACTAAAAAGGGGATCAAGGAAGAAATTCGTACCTAAGACTATTAAAGATTGTAACAGCATTCGCCGTCGCGTACGGGTCGATGGTCGTCGTGTTGGGCGAGTGGGTGCCGAGAAAGGGGTGCTGGCACAGCTTAAGACTTCGCAGGGTAGGAAGAAGGAACGGGTACCGTGTCCGCGAAGTACCGATTTCCCCTTAGCAGGTTTCCTGGGAGGGTTGGAGTACCGTACGATTTCTCTAATCAGGATGGTGGTAGGAGTAGGGTACCGAGTCCGCGAAGGACCGATTTCACTTTTAAGGGGGGAAATACATGTAGCGGCTTCAAAAAATCAATTTTTTTTCCATAAAATGTTAGTTAAACATCTTAAAAATACGGTGGTAAAGTTTTTGACCGAAATTCGGAGTCATTTCGAAGTTATTGCTTGTTAGCGTGACTCACCTTTCCCCTTAGCCGGAGGGCACTGCAGGTATAATATGTATAAGGGACCGCTGGGGGTCGGGAACCCTACCCTCATAATTGTTTTAACCATTGTTTAAAATTGTTATTCCGTTACTTTGAGTAAAGTCCATATTTGGTTTTACTCACAGTGATTTTTTTGTTGTCCATTCGGATCAATTTAGCTACGATACTCGGCGTGTACACAACGGTTTTGAGAGCTGAAAATGAATTCGTACCCAAAAGGAAGTTCTGGTGATCCATCTCGAGCAGCGAAGAAACGTAGAAAATCATTCCACGGAAATCAATTTACATCAAAAGACACAGAAGCTACAGAACAGAGAACAAGTGGAAGTGTAAGTGCAAATGCGAGTGGAAGAAAACTGTCTAGTTCTCACAGTGAGGATGTTTCTTGGAATCTATTACAAGGATATCGCTTTGTGGAATTTTATAAGGGTTTTACTGCATTATCAGAGCTTCTCATTTGTCGTACGTGTAAACAGGATATAAAATTCAAGGAAGCTGGGAATAGAGGTCTTGGATTCAAACTTGTACTTTTGTGTAACTGTGGTCGTAGAGATATAAATTCAGGTCCTTTTATCCGTAATGGTTATGAGGTGAATTGAAGAATCGTATTTATTATGCGTCTTTTAAGCATTGGCTTGCAAGGGATCAATTTATTTTGTTCTCTTATGGATATATGCAATGGCTTGTCTGAAAGTTCGTATAACAATATTGTTAAATATATCCACGAAGTCACAAAATCGACATTCGAATATAGCCGTGAAAAAGCTGTGGAAATGGAAAAGATTGAAAATGAAAAACACGTAAGACCAATATTAAATTTCCAAGTTTCTGGTGACGGTTCATGGAAAAAAACGAGGGTTTAAATCTTTATACGGAGTTACAACGATTGTGTGACTACAGCGGCAAAGTTATTGATTTAATGGTTAAAAGTAGTTACTGTCAAGCTTGTACATTGTGGAAAAACAGAAAGAATACTCCTGAATATCTCCAGTGGTGTGAAGAGCATGAAGAAGAGTGCGCAAAGAATCACGAAGGCTCCGCGGGAAAAATGGAGGTGGACTCAATAAAAGAGATGTTTTTAACTTCACAGGAAAAATATGGAGTAAAATATGGTGATTACATAGGCGATGGTGATTCCAAAACATTCAAGGCAATTTTAGATTGTAATCCATATAGAGATGAGTTTCAAGTAAGAAAAAATGAATGCATTGGACATGTGGAAAAAAGAATGGGTAGTCGACTGCGAAATGTGAAGAAGACTTAAAAACTTGGAGGAAGTGGTAAATTAACCGAAAATTTAATAAAACAACTCACTTCGTATTATGGTCTGGCTATCAGAAGAAATTTGAATAGTTTCGGCGATATGAAAAAAGCCGTACTATCAACGTATATATGTGCTCGACGAATGAAAATCTACAAACATGAGTACTGCCCGCCGGGAGCCGACAGCTGGTGGAAGTGGCAAAAAGCTGAAGCTACTGGTGAAAATTTGGAACTTTTGAATCATCCTGCACCACTTCATCCGGACGTGCAAAAGCATGTTCTTTCTATTCATGAAGACCTCTCTTAAAATGATTTACTCCAACGATGCTTAGGTGACCATACACAAAATGCCAACGAAAGTTTCAATTTAACCGTCTGGCGCTTTGCTCCCAAACATTTACATTCTGGGTTTATCATTGTCGATATTGCCGCATATTTAGCCGTCGGACTGTTTAATGACGGATATGAGTTCATTTTACGTACAATGAGTACTTTGTACTCATTATTGGCATGCTGCCAATATGGATCAGCATCGAGTGACTCGACAGGAGCGGGCGCAGCTCTTTGTCGATTAAAAAAGCTCGTAAAGCACAAAAAGAGCACCTGCTGGAGCAAATCAGCTTTATGAAGAAGCTGAAGGGCTACTGTATGGCTCTGGAATTGCTAATCAGCCGGTAAGTTACTGAAATGATCAAGTTTTGGTAGTTCGAAACTTTAAACACGTTTTCCGGGAAACTACATTCTTTAAGTTTGTGGGAAACAATAAATTCAGTCGAATTTTTTGGCTGATAGCCGATTTTTTAAGGAAGAGAGGTACAGTGCATTTAGCACCTTCAAGGCCTTAGTAACACGATCAGCTGCCGCGGGTCGCCAATTTAGCCTCCTATCAAGAATAATTCCCAAATATCGGACCGTGTCGGACCAGGGAACTATGTGTCCATTTATTTTAAGGTTCAGAGCTCGCCCGCCTGCAATCTGCACCGATCTTCTCGCAAACAATATAGCCTCCGTCTTGTCAGAATTTAGCTACAGTTTCCAGGACTCAAAGAACGAAACAACGTGGTTAAGATAAGTTTATAATCTGCAGATCGCAGTATCAGTACGATAGGAAGAAGAATATAAGGCAGTGTCATCGGCGAACAGAGCCAAATGACAGCGTAGAGACGAGCGAGGAATGTAATTTATGAAAATATTAAATAAGATTGGTCCAAGGATTGATCCTTGCGGGACACCCGCCAAAACTGGTAGTAACGCAGATTTAGTACCAGGAATAGAAACGTATAAAAAACGGTTTGATAGATATGACCACATAAGTCGTATAAATTCAAGATCGAATCCAATGGTATACAACTTGTACAACAAGGCATGATGCCACACCGTATCAAACGCTTTAGCCAGGTCAAGCAAGACTAAGGCGGTACAGCGTCGAGTATTTAAATCATGCGTAATAGCCTGGGTTATACGAGCTACCTGCCCAATGGTGGAATTGGTTCTGCCGGAAGCCAAACTGCTGGTCTATTATGACATTATTTTTTGTTAGGTGTTCAGATATTATTTTTTGAATACAGTATTCGAAAATTTTACCCATTATGGGCAGCAAGCTAATCGGCCTGTAACTAGAAAATGCAGTTGCAGGTTCTCCCGGTTTGTGTATAGGAGTAATTTTGGCAATTTTCCAAGAATCTGGAAAGTACCCAAGTCGAGCTGCAGCACGGAAAATGTAGCATAAATTACAATAAAGTTTCTCATTTGAATTTTTCAGCATAAGTGGAATTATGCGATCGTGGCCGAGAGCCTCGCGGTTACCCATCCGCCTAACAACACTAGCAATGTATGCAGGGAAGATGACCGATCCCAAAGCAATGCCGTTCGAGCACAACCCAAGTCTGGTCATGAAGTCGGCAACAGTAGGGGTATTCGGCGAGCTCAAACAGAATGACGAGTTGTGCACACTGGCAAATTGTTCAGCCAGGGCCTCTGCTTTCTGTTTATCAGTACAAGCAACAGATGAACTCAGATTGAGCGGTGGCAAGAGACGCTAACTAGAGTCTTGAATGGCGACCTTGTAAGTCTGCCAAAAAGTAGGGTCAGTCGTTTTGAAAGACGCAAGACGATTTTCCCAGTCTAAGTGGCGTAGTTGAGAAACTCTTGCTTTTATGGCTCCGGAAATATCTAAGATAGCCTTGTTAGACTGGGAGCAGCGAAACTGCGCTTGCTTTCTTAGCCTACGTCTTCATCGGATCAGAGATAGGAGTTGAGGATCACTCATGAGGAATTTGTGTTTGCCCAATCGGCCAGATCGGCCATGGGGATCATAGAGGTCAACCCTCTTGGTGGCAGCACGTTTCTCCTTCTTTGGAGGTGCTAGACTCAATAAAATAAATATAAACTACTCTTAATTAAGTAAGAATTTAGCAAAACTAAAAATTGAACTTGAGGAATAAGGAAAACCAAAAACTAATGTAATAATAAGAAGAAAGAAAAGAGACAAAGAATGTGAAACACTGCACGTAAACACAATAGACTCGGAGAGCGTATAAACAAAACCGTCCTATCCCGATAATTTCAGCCGTCGCGTTACTAGCGAGACTCAGTACACCACGCTTGTTCTTTTCAATTTCTTGAAAATCTTCGGCCGCACTACACAAGTGCGACGAAGTACCGCTGTCCAGGCACCAACGTCGACCTCGTGTTTGAGAATCGTGGTCCGGAACGCAGAACACAAACAAACAAACGTCATCTGCGCGCCTAGCACTCTGTCTCTTATTTTTATCGCGACATTTGGATGCTGTGTGCCCTATCCACTTACATCGATAGCACCGTAATTTACATTCATCCGTTCGTTGCGATGATTTCGATTAGTCGTCCCTTACCTTATCCGTATTTGTTTTTCGATCTCGCGATGTGAAGTTTTGTCTCGCAATCATGGCGTCCAATGACGCAACACCCGCGTTGCTTCTCCGCGCATAGCTCTCCTCCACTATTTTTATGCGAAGGGCTTCCGGCGACGGGTAACTCGTCTCGAGATTCGCTAGCGCATCGAAAATTCTCGAATTCCGCAGGCAAGCTATATAACAGCATAATATTGAGCAAAGCCGCGTTAATATCGACATTCATTTCTGACAATTTGTCAGAAATTTGAATGCACGTCGCCACAGTCCGCCATCTTGAACAAATTTAATTTCTTCAAAAGAGTTGCTTTTCGTGCTGGCCCCGTCGATTGATGAATCCCCTTTAACTTCAACTACATTTCCCGTACGGTTTCGCAGTTTTTGACTCGTTTTAGCTCACCTGGACCGATCGACAGGGTTATGTCTGCCATTGCTTTCGCGTCGTTTTCCAGGCTTGCATGTTGTTCAGTGCATCCGTATTGTTGGGCGTTGCCATGGGCTTTGGGATCGTGCCATCTACGTAGTCCCAGAGATCGTTTTTTATCAAAACAGCTCGCACTTGCAACCTCCAAGTATCGTAATTGTTTCTGTCCAAAGGTTCAATCCTTGCTACACTCGCGATACTCATCGTCGATGCGAGATTTCAACCTCTTATTTTTCTGTATAGTCACTTTTCACAACAAAGAAAAATTGACAGTATCACTTCGTGAAATATAACCTATACGACTGGGCCCATAACCTGTCCAAGTGTGAATAGTCGCAGCGCAGCGATCGGATTGCTAGAACACGTGACACGTCGCGTCGAATCGACGTAAAACAGATGAGGCATTTCGGCATCTTCGATCTATAGCTAAAATGGCCGAAAACGGGCCGATTATGATTTTCTAACAATAGTGATAGAGTTTGTAAACTAAATAAAAGTATTTATGGGCTCCAGCAAGCAAGTAAATGTTGGAATGCTTACTTAACGAAGATATTATTGGATAGTGGATTAAAACAATCTATTGAGGACCCATGTTTGTTTTTTGTAAAAGAAAAGGATGATTTCCTGTACTGTGGAGTGCATGTTGATGATATGACAACAACAGTCTCAAGCAATGACGAGTATGAGAAGAGCTTCATTGACAACATTAAAAATTATCTTGAAATAAAGGATATTGGTGAAGGTAAATCTATATTGGGAATGTCAGTTCTTAACAAGCCGCCGTATCGATTGGTCGTCTGTTTACATCGCTCGCGAACTACACACAGTTACTCACAGACTGACCGTTACTATTAATACAGTTTACATTCAGTGCTCACATATTAGCCAGTGTAACACCGGTGGTGGATATCCGTGTGTCCAACACGTGGATTTCCAGCTAGAAATGGCACCACTTCAATTAAAAATTACAAAAAAAAAGGTACCACCTTCATAACACAAGATACTACAAACGCTGTACTCGACGACACTGCAGTGGTTATAGACAAACCATCAGACTCCAAACAAACGAAGAAAAAAGGAAAATCCATCCTGGTAAGGACCTAACATTTGATGCAACAGACACAGATACTGACACATGGTTACAGGATTTCCCAACAAGTAACACATACAGTGCTCTTGTTGATCCAAATGACAAAGTAACCGACACAAATGTCAACAACAGCACAACAGCCGAACCAGTCAAACAACCTCCAATCTACATACAAGCCCAAATTATTGAACCATTAACAGAACTGCTAGAACAACAAGTCGGAAATAACAATTTCACTCTGAAACAACTGAAAGAAAATCAAGTAAGAATACAACATAAATCACTCAAAAGCTACAGCTTAATAGTTAACGCACTCAAAGGCAAAAAAGCAGACTTTAATACATATCAACTAAAATCAAGTAGAAGTTACGAGGGACCTTTCAAAAGTCATAGCCACGCCCCTATAACTCCGCTTCTAGTAGACCTACGGAAACGACCGACCTCTCATTGTGTTCGGTAGAATTTTTCGAGTTTGTATACGAAATTTTGTTTTGTTCAGTTCGATAGTGCTCGTGTTGTGTTGATTTAAAATGGAATTACCGTCGAAATGTACATCTGGATCTTATGAGCAATGTGCCGTGATTCGTTTCCTCGCTGCTGAAAATTGCACGTCTAACAATATTCAAATGGGAGGTGTTCCAGCACCCACCGTACTCCCAGGACCTCGCGCCATTTGATTTTCATCATTCCCGAAGCTCAACGGATTTTTGGGAAGCCAAAGATTGACAAACGACGACGAACTGAAGGAAGCGGTAACAGCGTGGCTGGAAAGTTTGGACGTGACTCTCTATTCGACCGGCTGTAAGAAACAAACGGCGCGGCGTTTCGTCTCGGGATCGACTGCCCAGACTCGTCAGTGGGGCTGACGACAGCCGATCCCTGCCCCAGACGCCTTGATATCGCTCTTCGGAACCTCGTATATATACTAAGAGCCTGCCGGACGACCACCAGCGAGAGAGACCTTTTCCCTATCTCTCCCGCCTCCTCGCGGCCTCCGACCTGAACCAAGCGGATCCGGGGTGACGAACAAACGCCCATCTGCCCTATAGTCTTACACGGCATAGAAAAACTTGTTACGCGGTATGATAAATGTTTAAATATAAGTGGCAATTACATAGAAAAATAGAGAATTTCCTCACGAATTTTTTGGTCTATTTTTGATTTTTGTAACTTGACTTGGGGCGGAGTTATAGGGGCATGGCTATGAATTTTGAAAGGTCCCTCATATAAAATCGTATTATGAGGCATTCACTCTAAAGCAGGTACGAACAAAGTCAGGAGCATTAACAACATGTTAACTACTTCAGCGTTTCCCTCGAGCGTTCTGGGGTAAGTGCCAAGAGGTTCATCATGGTCCTCTTACCAGAAGGTACGTCACCTTCCCCACTCCGTGGCCAGATCCTTCGAGAAAACCCTTATCGCCCTGCACGCGCCACGCAGCACCATGACGTCGGGTCATCGGCCACGAGGCACGGTTCGTTCGGCGATCCTCAGAAGAAGGGTATCGGACTTTAATAATAACATCCGCGACTCTTAGAATTCGTCGCGGTCCTAGCTATCGGATACCACCGATCCTTCGCCCGACGACAGACATAGGTCCTCGAAAGTACGTCGAAGCCCCATGGTGCAACGACCCTGACACGTGTATCCCCCTTGTACACGGGTCGACGCTAACAAGCATTACCAAGTTCGACACCAAACAGCCTTTACCTCTCTTTTTTCATAGAATTAGAACCAAGAGACAACGATAAAGACATCTTCAAAATTGAAAAGTTAGCAAACACAATTGTAAGATTCGAACCACCAAGACCAAAACGAGACATACCGCAATGTCATCGTTGTCAAGCATTCGGACACACAAAAAATTACTGTTACAAGCCACCAGCTTGAGTCAGTGCAGGAAATCACATAACAACGTTGTGTGACGTACAAGGGAAGGTAGAAAATGCTGAATGTCGGAATTGCCAAGAAAACCATCGTGCCAGTTACAAAGGGTGTATTGTTCGGAAACTATTAGAACAGAAACTGTTCCTTGCTCTCAGTAAAAGAAACGGAATTTTACCAATGGAAACAAACTTAGATTACACCAAAAAATTCACGATACCCCTAAACAACTCAATCAGGCCTAGTCACCCCGTGTGTACAGCTGAAAAAAGTTACGCACATGTTTCGGCTGGATACAACTCCACTGACCAACTGCAATGCTATGATCTTAACACTGTCATACACACAGACAATCCCACCCAAAAAGAAACTCTAGAAATAAAATAGCTCCTAATCCTAACAATTAAAAACTCTGAACTAATCATCAACATGCTAGCAACACAATCTGCACTCCTGCAACAACAATCCCAGCAAATCAACACCATGATAGAACTACTAACAAAACTCGTCAACAATAACAATAAATAAGCGGTCTAGAACAGCAACGGGTTACAACAGAGATTACAAGAGCTTAAAGTATTCATTTACACGCAGGAATTCGACATGATACTATGCAAAAATTCCACATTACAGTATTTACTACACCAAACATCCGTCTGGCAGGGCACACGGAGGAACAGCCACCATCATAAAAAACAACATAAAATACCATCTACACAGCACTACTTCATTAGAATACCTGCAAGCAACAACTATAACGATAGAAACATCAAACGAAGCAATCCAATTCTCAGCTATCTACGCCCCCCCCCCCAATCACAAACTTACCCCAGAACAATATCAGGACTTTTTTCAAGCCCTAGGCAACAAGTTTCTGGCTGCAGGGGACTACAATTTCAAACACCAATACTGGGGGTCAAAAAGAACCTCACCAAGAGGTAAAACTCTACTTTCCGTTATAGAGAAGCTATCTCTGACCCCGCTATCAACTGGTGAACTCGCATACTGGCCAACTGCTTGTGAAAAAACACCAGACCTAATTGACTTTGCTATGATTAAAGGCCTGGATAAAAATTAATTCAACTCCATAATGATAGACTACTTGCTAAATAGCTCTAATACACAATGCTACCACTCTATGTAATCACACCACAAATTGGGAAAAATTTAGAACAATAACAAATGAAAATCTGAACTGCAATATTCCATTAAAAACTCCCGAACATATTGAAAACGCAGTAGATTACTTGATACAAACTATTCAAGAAGCAGCTTGGACATCCACTGGTTCAACCGAAAGTAGAATTAACGGACTCTCCTACCCGAGTCACATTTTGCAAAAAATAAAACAAAAAAGAAAACTAAAGTCACAATGGCAAAAACACAGAACAACTTATAACAAACGTCTACTTAATAAAGCCACCAAAGAGTTAAAGGGAATCATACAAGAACATTGCAACAAAGACATAATAAGTTCCTCACATCACTGGCACCTAGTAAATACACGAATTACTCGTTCTGGAAAGTAACGAAAAGACACAAAAGACCACAGAGAAATCTGAACAAGTCACGACGTTCGCAGAATACTTGTATCAAATCTTTCAGTCACACAACCTACAACATGAAGATATAACAATCCCACAAAAAGTACATTACATGTAAAAAAAAAGGTAACGCCAAGTAGTTTAGGCACTGTGAGCGGAGAACTTCTTTCCACTAATACACAATGCATATTGAAAACATTTGGAAACTATTACATATTTTGTGAATTTTCTAAAAAAGTAATGGATATCATGCAAAACCAGCCAAGTATTGAGTTATAGTATATATTTTTCAAAATATTTATGCTTGGCGTCTGGCTGCCTTGTTGCGATCCAACAAAATTAGTTGTATCTACGTTATTCCAAATCTGTGAATATATTATCGACTTTATATGTATAAAGTTAATTACTATAAATAGTTATTTAATGCTATAACGAGGCAACCAGACGCCAAGCATAAATATTTTGAAAAATATATACTATAACTCAATACTTGGCTGGTTTTGCATGATATCCATTACTTTTTTAGAAAATTCACAAAATATGTAATAGTTTCCAAATGTTTTCAATATGCATTGTGTATTAGTGGAAAGAAGTTCTCCGCTCACAGTGCCTAAACTACTTGGCGTTACCTTTTTTTTTACATGTAATGTACTTTTTGTGGGATATCACGACGTTTTCAGGGCCACATTGAAATGCATTGTGTATTAGTGCAAGAAGGTACTCCGCTTGTAGTGCCTAAACTACTTGGCGTTACCTTTTTACATGTAATGTACTTTTTGTGGGATAGGATTTATTCTTTCGGGACGCTGTAACTTCCATGTTTTCTGTGGGCGGAAATCAGTATACTTCTGCAAAAGATAATGAAACGTATTCATGTACATACATACGTGTCTTCTAACCATTCACCTTGCCTGATAATATTCTGCAAATGATCTGGTAACTGTGGCATATTAGGCATTTTGTACATGTACTCCTATTCTGGATACTCGTAAAATGTGTATAATCATAAGAACTTTTTTATATTATTTTATTCAATGTAAGTAGAAGAAAATAGAAGAAGTATAAATGAAATAATGAAAAGAATAAAAAAAAAAATAAGAAGGAAATAATAAGGAAGAAAAAAAAATTAGAATAAAAGATTTACAAAATAATTAAAGTAAATACGTATAGTGTGAAACACTTACAAAGCTGAGAAAATGGCAAAAGAAACAATCGCTAGAGATGTGTTCAGGTGAATGTTTGCTAACGAACTGCGACCCGTGCACCAGGTAACATGTGTATGCACATTAAGGAAATTCATGGCAACAGGGCAGTGTCGTTCATCGGCATAAAGAAACACAGTACAGCGATGCTCGGCTAAATTTTATCGTAAAAGAATAGATATAATAACGAGAGGAAGTGAGATAGATCGTATAGGTATACGTCGAGCAACGACGGTCGAGCTACGGCACCTCAAAGGGATGCCGCGAGTAAAACAAATGAGCATCCAGTAAAGAAAATTTCACTTGTAATAATTTTCATCTAATCTCAATGAAAATTGCAACCGACGGATTGCTGGGAATTTTCCGATTAAAATGAGTCCAAACACGACTTAAATCGGTTTAATTTTACTTTAATTGGCTATCAATGGTTCATTCAACCACTTTGAGTTGGTTACTGTAATTACGTTATACGTATATGGAATTTCTCATCAATACTCCTAAAGTTACGACAAGCAACGAAAAGAGATCGTGGTTACAAAAGGTATTTTACATGTGTAATAACAGGATGATCTTGCGTTATGATACGCGTGTAAAGTAAATAGACGGACAGTTCCGTTTTGAATTTTGTACGCGCCGCCGCGACGCGGCTGATATCGCGCGCCGTCGCAATACGATCTTAACGTGTTAGAGAATCGCACGCCATGATGTTAAACCAACGCGGATATCAGTAACGGCGCATGTGCGTAACGTAAGCCACAGCGCTAACAGCGCCTCTAGCAGCAAAAATGTGTGATCGACACTGACGTCAGCATGACGTAGGTGGTTAATGAAACTGATTGAAATTTTTCGATGAAAAACAGTTAATATCTTATAAATAAATGCACCGATTGAGGCGTTCTTGAGCTTAAAAGAAGGAGAAAGACAAGTCGAAGCAGACTGTGTTATTAGAATGAAGCTCAATTGCGTACTTTTTCTGCAATAGCAAATTATTTTTTGCAAAACGCCCAAAACGCTCTGCTTCGGGATAATATACTCTGTAGAGTCTCGCTGTCGCCGGCGGAGCAGCCGTCGGCCTTAACTACTTGGCGAGGAGACTCTACCGAGTCTCCTGATAGACAACCCGATCGAAAGCACAGATCACAACTGCTTGATACACAAAACAACAAAAGAGGAAGTCAAACAACTTATTAAAGCAGTCAAAACTAACAAGTCTCCGGGGTATAATGTAATAAACGGAAAAGTAATTAACGAAATACTAGATAAAGCAGTAAGACCGATTACGATAATATTCAATGCCATACCTAGATTGCGCTAATTCCCAAGCACGTGGAAACTGGCTCAGATCATCATGATAGCAAAACCTAACAAAAATGCACACGAACCTTCCACGTACAGGCAAATATCCTTACTACCTATGCTATCCAAAATTCTTGAAAAAACAATTCGTGCCAAACTAAAGGAAATAATCAAAAACAAACATTTAATTCGCCAAACCATCAGTTCGTGTTCGGGGAGAAACATGCTATCACAGAACAAATCTACAGAATTATAGAGAAAATCATAACTGCCTTTGAAAACAAAAAATACTGCCCAGCGTTATTTCTAGACATCGAGAAAGCGTTCGACAAGGTATGGCACGAGGAACTGCTAAAAGTCATAAAGAAAAATGTTCCAGATACATTTCACTAACTTCTTAAATCCTTTCTCACCAGTAGAACGTTCTACGTGAAAATAAAAGACTCAAACTCTGACATACAACACATCAATGTTGAAGTCCGTCAAGATTGTGTACTGGGGTCCAAATTGTACACCTTATACACAGCAGACATCCCAACAACGCAGGACACTCTACTAAGTACATTTGCAGACGACACCGCAATACTAGCAGTACCTACATGAGAACCCAAACGAAGCAGTTAATATACTACATACTCATATAAACCTACTAGAAAAATGGTTAACAGCACGAAGAATAAAAGTAAACTATGATGAATGCAATCATATAACATTTACTCTCCGCAAAGGCAAGGCATCAGGAACCACACTCCATGGCAATGAAATTTCACAAAGAGAGGTAGTCAAATATTTGGGCCTCGACTCGAAACTTACTTGGAAGCACCACATCCGCAAGAAAATTGAGCAAATAAGAGCTAAAAGGAGAGAAATGCACTGGTTAACAAGTCGCCGATCGAAACTATGTAAGTGCTGAAAACAAACTACTAATATAATGGTTGTCCCCATAAATAGCGTAGGAGCCGGAAATGACGATTCTGAACAACAATTTCCTTTACAAAAATGTCGGATGGGGCTTCGTTTTTGAATTATTAAGGAAAAATACTGACCAATCACAACGCGCGCTTCCTGCGCGCTCAAACGCGTGAGCGTAGCCTCGGGCCCTGGCCCTGGGACGTTCGAACTAGGCTGGAACAACCCATCGATCAAGCAAGAAAAATTTAATTGAAGTTCTACCGAGCAACGAATACAAATAATTAAAGATAGTATCTACGCAACTGTTTTCCCTAAATCGAATTTATTAATGTATTCGTTTTATCCAAGGAAGAAGGAATAAAATGTGGGAAGGCACTCTCGGAATTTTTAGAAAATTAACCCTTTGTACTCAAGTGACGCTTCTCGTTATAGTGTTTTAAAATTAAAATATGAATTATTTTAAAGAAATTAAAATAAATCCAGTGAGAACCATTTGTAACTGTTTGCTTCTAAAAACTTTACTGAAAAAGCAGACTGGATTTGTGCGTACCGAAATATTCCTCGAGTGCAAAGGGTTAGTAGAGAAATAATTGGAATTAGACTTACCTATTCACCTGTAAGTTGGCCTGCCTTGGTAATAAAGCACGGCCGGAGGGTCATCGTACAGCTGTTGACAATGACAAGGCCGAAGACCCCAACGAAGAACAGCTGATGCTGTTCTGCCAGGCCCAGTCACTGAACCTCCTTGCCACCCCAGAAACACTTTTATTACGGTCGCTGGCACTTTTCACTTTCATGTACTGATGAGTTCCGTTGCGCCTTTCTTTGATTGTTGTTTCTTTCTGGATTGATGATGCTTCTTAGAATGTTGTTGCTCCTTTCTGAATTGTTGTTTCCTCAGCGAATACAAATAATAAATAAATTCGATTTCGGGATGACAGTTGCGTAGATACTATTTTTAATTATTTGTATTCGATGATCGGTAGAACTTTAATTAAATTTTTTCTGTTCGATTGACGGGTTCGCCCAACCTAGTCCGAACGTCCCAGGGGCTTGGCCCGAGGTTACGCTCACGCGTCTGAGCGTGTGTGAAGTACGCGCTGTGATTGGTCAGTGTTTTTCATTAATAATTCAAATACGAAGCTCCATCCGACATTTTTGCAAAGGAAATTGTTGTTTAGAATCGTCTCAGCTACCCCCCCCCCCCCCCCCCCACTTCCGGCTCCTACACTGATTACGGTACACCCTGTATAAGATCATAATCAAACCCATCTGGACCTATGGCATTCAATTATAGGAGACAGCCGCAAAAAGCCGTATCTCAAAGATGGAAGCAACACAGTCGATAATCCTTTGTACCATAGTTGAGGCACCGTGGTACATAAAAAATGAATGCATATGTAAGGATCTACAAATCCCCTCTGTGGAAACAGAGGTGCAATCACTGTCGGAGAGTTACAAATTAAGGACAACAAACCACCCAAATTCTTTAGCCAGCAATTTGTACAAAAACAACACCAACGGAAGACCGAGAAGAAAACACCCGAAAAATTTAATAACAACACAACAAATACAACAAATTGAGGGAATTTAAAGAAGTAGTATCTAAACGCCACCTAGAAAATATTACACCAGCTTGCCGAATGTCCATAGCACAAATTGCAGGGAAATAATTGAGGTTACAAAAAAAAAAAAATTGGGAGTGGAAATAGAATATGGAAAAGAAAAATTATATGTATGTGCTTCAGAAGAATTGTATAAGAAAACTTATTAAATTTATATGGAATGAGTGATTGTAATAGTGTGACAACTCCAATGGATATCAGTCAGAAGTTAAAGAATCATGAAGACAGTGAAAAGTGTGATATTAAAACATTTCAAGAATCAATGGGGAAGCTAATGTATCTGAGTGTCCCTACTTGACCAGACATATCTTATCGCAGTTTAATAAAAATCCAAACGGGATGCATATGGGTACATTGAGAAGAGTATCAAAATACTTGAAACTATACTTTGGTGTTTGGAAGAAAGAATTTAGATAATACAATTGAGTGTGAGGCAGATACCTAATGGGACAGAACGTAGGATGCCAAATCATTTACTGGAATACCCGTATATAGAAAAAGTGATTTGATACATTGCAGAAACAGAAAGCAACCAAGAGTGGCTTTGTCGTCTACTGAAAATGATCAGAAACATTGGTCGGAGTTAAATAGATCGTGTCGTGTACTAATTTTTTTTTTTTTTATTCAATTATTTACCTAAACCTCTGTGTGAGGTTTATACAGCTGTACATACAAAGATTACTGAATTATTAAATAGATTACTATTAACATTTCTTAAATAACCAATTGGTACATTAATTTAGAACAGTAGGATATTTAGTTAAATTTTAAGCCCGCATTTTTGAAAAAAGTCACATATTAGGTTGGTGCATATGAAATGTCGGATTTATAATGACAACTTTAAATAAACACACATTTTTTAGATTAAACATTAATAATCAAAATAAGAATGATGATAATCTGTACATTTTTTCAAGAAGTTACAAGTTTTCTACTTTCGTTTCATCAATTTTCGGAAAAATTACGATTATTCGTGATTCACAGAAATCTAAGAAAGATACGTTTATACACGTAAATCTTAACAAATTCCGATGATAATTTATCACAATAAATCATAGTCTTATTTTAAAATAAAAATCTTAGGAATCTGCATATTTTCTTCGACGAATCAAAGCGTTTTATGATTTCCCCAAAAATCAGGTTAATACATATTTCATAAAAACTTGAAAAGGATGCGTAAATAAGGTGAATATTGAAAAATGAAAATTATCTGTGAAAGAGGAGATTCTAAGCTTCGAATCGATATATGAAACATCTCAGACACGAATATTTATCGAGTAAGCAGATTTCAAAAACTGATGAAACAAAATCGGACATTTCATATGCACCAACCTAATATATACAATAGAACTTTAATATCTAGAGTAGCGAGTAAACTTTTAATGTCCAATGGGGGATACTGTTCGCATTTCCTTAGCTTATCTAACAATATTTCCCTTTTGGAGTTATACATAGACATGTTCATGCCTAATCACGTTCTTAGGCGAAAAATTGCTTTTAACGTAATTGTAAAGGATGTCCCAAAATTCACGCAAAAAGTAATTTTGATAGGAAACACAGGTTTTTAATTAAAAATGGGAAATTTTTTATTGATTCATAAAATATACAGTATAGGGTTATGGATGGAATAGTATATACAGTAAATGGCCTCCACAGCTTTGGAGATTTTCCATGATCGTTTTGCATAAGTGTGGCTGAATTTCGTTGATACAGCGCTCAATTTCCTCCTTCAAGGCGTGGGTGGTCGTGGGCTTGTTAGCATAAACGTCAGACTTCAAAAAACCTCAAAGGAAAAAGTCCAGCAATTCTTGACCACACTGCCGAATTGATATTCCTGGACTCTCAGCAACACTCTCACGGATTGCTTCGATGTTTTGTGTTGAACGACTTGTTGAAGGACGGCCAGAGTGTCTAAGATCACTAATTTTGATCCAGCCTCCTTGAATTTTTGAATTAGTCTCTTCACAGTTGACGAAGTTAAATCACTATTCCGATCATATTTCGTACGAAAATTGCGAACTGTAATTGCAAAACCTTCATTATTTTTAAAATATTGCTCAACAATTAAAATGCTTTGTTCTTTCGTGTAGCACTCCGTTTTTAATAACTCTGAACTGTCAGCTGTCACGCTGCCTTTTGTTTTCCGATGCCAACACTTTATCGCACAATTGGCCCAAAATTAAAATCTTGCGTGAATTTTGGGACACCCTTTAGTTTCTAGATGCGTTAACCGATTTCGATGAAACTTTGTGCATACATACTACTTACTGAAATCTACGAAAGTATGTTTTAAATTTTCATTATTGGCTCGGATAAAAAGGTTGAGAAAAGTGATCCTTACTGTATCCTTTACAATTTCAACCGACTGGGACTTTTTCAACATTTTTTATTTTTGTTATCTAGTAAACTAGTTCTTCTAGCTGCTCAAAAAAATTCAAGTCATTTGGTCCAATTCAAAAGAGGGAATCGTGTTTTAAAAGGTGTCCGTATACTTTTCCGACCCACTGTACCCGAATCACGCATACATTGTAAAATCGTGTTTTTACAGGCGAGTGGAATCGGACTCGCATAAGAAGGTATCGTGAGCTGGGTGAGCCGAAGGAGAGCTCGCGCTCCGAGCCTCATCTCAGCACAATCTCACCATAATATAACTCCTATATGGGACGTCGAAACAAACATTCATAATTTTGCAGCAATTCAAGATATTTTCTTAATTTTTTTTTCTAATTTGTTAGATAACGTACATTTTTTAAAAGGAAAGAAGATAAATAGTAATATAGCGAATTTATTTTACATAAAATTGCTCACTTCTTTAATTTAAATATCAGGTATTTTCTTAGCAGTATAATATTATGTAATACATGTACAATTGAAAAAGATTTAGAATATTATTTTGCTGCTTCCGAATGTATTTGAGAAGCATACATCTTGAAGTGTTGCAGTATATTGTACTTACTAATTTCATGTTAATATCTTGTCATATATTTACTAATTACATATTAACATCTTGTCATTCAATTGTAACATTTAATTTGGGAAATTCTCTGAGGTATACCTTTTCGCCCGAAGTATATCGCTAATTTAGTTATAAGGTATGCCTACTGTACGTCAGCTCGTCTGCATATTATTTAGGACTTCTGATGTTAATTATATGTCGATTCGTTTCCATGAATAGTTCTTGCAGCCCCCAGTATTACCTACGAGCATTAGGCAGTCACATTAACAATTCCAGGTTTTCAGAAAGTTTTGGCCGTATAACTGTCTTCTTTGACTTGTAATATTATCATAAAAAATTAGCGAGATATTAACGGTGTTCAAGTTAGATATAACATCCTGTATAGTTTTTGTTAACGCTTGTTACTGAGTGAATGAATTTAAACATTGAGTTATTTAATTTTGTTCTGTTTATCTCTAAAAATAGGTCAAGCAACAGCAACATTCTGAGTACAATTTACTTTTTTGGGTCACTTGCATTTCTTATTGGTCGTACATGCGCCGTTACCTTACTCACTGCTAGAATACACGACCAAAGCAAGAAGGCACTATCTTCCTTGTACGATTGTTCAGCGATTGGTTACAACACTGAGGTAATTCTATCTTTCAAATATCTATTTAAGTACTATATTGTTAGAAAGTTACTTTTTGAGTTAGTTGATACGGTCGTTGTTACTGTGCCACCCGCCGAAGCCACAGAAAAAAGCATCTGGAAAGAAAGAAGCGTTTCAACCAAAGAACGGTGCAACCCTATTATAGTGGTGCCTCGGTACGTCTGCTTTGGAATACGTCCAATTCGGAATACGTCCTTTTTGGACGTGACAAATTTTGCTCGGTATACGACTTCTGTTCGGTATACGACATACAGTTTTGTGTGAATTTTACGTCATTTGTCTTAATTCTGTGTTTACATGTGTAGACGTGTTTACGTGTGTTACAAGCTCCTTCTTCATTAACTAAAGAAATCCTTTGTAACGGAGCCGCCCCGTCACGCCGGTCGTCTGCGTGGCGGGGCATCACTCAAGGGCCTCCTGCCGCTGGACGATTCAGCCGCCAGGGTTCCCGCGAGGAGGCCGGTCGCGTTAGGAAGGGGTCGGGTCGTGGATGATTGACAAGACTCGAGATGTAATCGTAACGGTGGTTTATTGCGGCTCGTGGTTACAATCTCGGCCGCGGGCCGGCTGGCGCGGTGGTCGTCGCGGCGGCGCTGGTCGCCTTCTCGGTCGCGCTGGTCGTCTCGGTCTGCGGGATTACAATGGTTAGTGACGGCGCGGCGGTGGCACGCAATTACACTAGTACCTTAACCTACGGTTGCTTACAAGCTACGGTCGGAGGAACGCCCGGCGTGGGGTTCGCGGTGCTTACAACTACGATCGGGGGAGGCGCCCGGCGTGGCGCCTCGTGGACTTACGGCTACGGTCGGAGGGGCACCCGGTGGTGCCCGCGGTTCGGCTACACGGCTTATGACAAGGCGCGGGGTCGCGGTCGCGAGGCGGAGAGAGAGGGAGGAAGAATAATGTAGACGGGTAATGGCCACCTTTGGCCGACCGGTCAGTTGAATCCGAGAGAAGCTGTTCCGTAGTGGAGTTGGCCGGTAGTGTGCCCAGCGGTGCCGGAGAATCCCGCGACGAGGCCTTGTCCTTCCTCGCGACGTTCCTGCCCGGTTCGGCTACTCCGGGCCTGTCCACGGGGTACCGGAACCGGTGGACCGTTCGCCCGCAGCCGGGCTGGCCGTCCTGCGAGGCCTTGTCCTTCGCAGCACGGACGGTGCATGGCTCGCCATCCCTGGGCCTGTCCACAGGTCAAGTGGGCCGCGTGGCCGCGGGGGTTGGCGTGGCCAGCCCCGTTGCGAAGCCATGTCCTTCGCAACGACGCCGGCCTCCAGGCTCGCCTAGTCTGGGCCTTGTCCGCGGGCTAGGAGAGCCGGCCGCGTTGGAGAGGACCTCTAAGGAGATCCTGTCGGGGCCGAAGCCCCGAGCCAACTCATCGATTCCGTGATCGATCGCTTCCTTTAATTGCTTGCTGGGTATGCGATGACGGTGCGCGCGACGATGCTCGCTGGTGGGGCGCGGTGACGGTGCGCGGCGATGGTGCTCGGTGACGGCGGTTGTCATGGCGACCGGTCGTCACACCTTTCAAAATGGATGGACGTGAAAAATTTTTCAGAAAAATACCACCCCAACAAAGTTCAAACAAATCGCAAAAGCATCATTTAGGAAGACCAGACAACGTCACACTTTAGAAACATCCTGAGAAGAAGACAGAAACAAAGTTCTTTGGACAGATTTTTAATAAAAGTCAAACCAGCTAAGCCTAGTGAAAAGCGACAGAAAAAGGAAAAATAAAGAACACCAGAATGTCAGGTTTTATTGCAAGGGGGACTCTTCTTCCACAGAACAGAATATCATTTGTTTCTTTTTGTATTTTAGTATTAAGCAGAGTTTAAATTTAAAAATCTACAATAAAATCTCATTTTTATTCATGTGTTTAAAGAGTGTTTAAATTATTTTACGACCCCATTAATGTAGATATAATATCAACAGGAGTTTTCTTTACATGAGAACGGATTAATCATTTTTACATTACTTCTTATGGGAAAGGTTGGTTTGGTATACGTCCTATTCGGTATAAGTCTAAACATCAGGAACGAATTAAGGTCGTATACCGAGGTACCATTGTATTTAGTTTATACGTTTCTGTTGTGACGTATTTAAATAAAACTAGTCATTTATACACGGCGTGAGGTTAATCGACTCACGAATAGTCCTCTACAGGTAATTCCCATAGAGATATTATATGTAGATAGAGTAGGGGAGACATATGGCTGCCTGCAAGTGGAAACGTCTCACAGTTAAAAGAAGAGAGAAGACCACGGTACCCTATCCGTCTCTCTCTATTGGCGCTATTCATCTCTCTCTCTCTCTCTTATGTTCCTTTACTGATAGATGGGGTACCACGGTTTTCTTTCTCTTTCTAGTTGAGAGACAGCGAAAGATCTAGCTCCCCTACTCTATCAGGAGACTCGGTAGAGTCTCCACGCCAAGTAGTTTAGGCCGAAGGCTGCTGCGCCGGCGCACAGTGGGACAAAACGGCGCTCGGCGATCAAAAATCGATTTTCGCAAAGTTCAAAATTGAAAAAACTGTTTATGTCATTAGATAGAGAACAAACTGTAGTTTAATACGGTAAAACTTGTTTTTCCATATTTGTTTTCGTTTTGCTATAATTGGCGCTCAAAGTCAGCAGAAATTCATCGGAGCAAAACGCTTATAATATTCCCGATAGTTTCAATGTACGATTTTAAACAATTGCACTTCGAAAGATGCAACTCAAGTTAGTTATAAAGTTTACCACATCAATATAGATTCTATTCACTTCGTAAAGTAAGTTAAAATGTTATTAACTTGTTAAATAATAACACCTAAATAGAAGGAAGTACACCGAATTAAACTTTTAACTTCACATAAGCTTTAATAATAGATTCCCGTACATTCCCGGGGTGAAATTAGTACCATATGAAAGGGTGAACCTTCCTCTTTCAGGAGCAAAAAGAATTGGGTGCCCGTTTTTGCCCGTTTTAATGAAAATAACGATTGAAGTCACCTGTATCTCGCTTGACCGTTACGGTCGCTACCGACAACTCGCTTCTACACAGGTTTATTATAGGTCACGGAGATTTTTGGATAGTCTGTATGGCGTTTAAGATCTTGTTTATTTGTTACGATAGAAAAAAAATGTCAGAGGGAAACATTATTTTGTTCAAATGTGCAGATATTATGATGGTTAAGAGATTTTTCTCAAGGTTATTGTTTCCGAGACTTCAAAGTCATCGAAGTTTTTTTAAACGGTACAGTATATTTTCATCATCATGATATGATAACTGATGTCAAGACGAATCCAACGACCTATAATAGTATGACCTTCTCGTGACCTTGAAGTACAGTTCAGATAACAAAGAAGACATGACGACAGAGACTTGTTCAGTAATCGTTTAGAGATTTTTATTGAAGCTGCTGTACATCATACTAAGCACTTGTTATAATCAAATTTCCGTCGTTAATCTTTCTATCAGTTATGTTTGTACATCTTTGTTCATCAGTTTGTCCATCATTCTATCGGGGTGGGAAGTGGGAAGGTGGGTTTTTCCAAGGGTGTTTGAGACCTTAACGGATCTTCATTTTTCGCTTCAAAATTTGCTACGGTCCTTTAGCAGTATTTCATCTTTTTTTTTAATTGTAAAAATAACGCCAGATAGATCTTTCGTCAGAAATTTCCACATTGTGCCTGCTTGAAATGTGGCAAGACAGCTCTCCATATTTGCCGAAACTGTTTTCACGAATTAAGTTGTACTTAACTACTCAAACGAGGAAGGACTTTTCCATCCATCATTGTATTATTGTAAATAGTCTGTGTGCAAATATTTTAATAAAAAAACAATAAAGAATAAACTCTGTTTCATTTCGCGTATCTAAAGTGTTTTTACTTTAAACTCACATTAACCTATTTTTATTGTTAGAACATGGATGTATTCATTTTTAAATAATTCAATCCTTTTCTTTCACATTTATAAACAGTTTTGAAATAAATTTTACTAAAAAAAAACACAAAGTATATAACATAAAGTTGAAATTTTAAACACACTATACTTTATATGTCAATATTTCATCACCCCGTAGATTAATATGTTTTATATTAATACAACCCAAAAGTCATAATGCAAGGCAAATCATCTCAAAATTTCATTAAAATATCTCCAACAGAACCAAAGTTACAGATTTTTGATCGCCGAGCGCCGTTTTGTCCCACTGTGCGGCGACAGCGAGACTCTACCGAGTATATTATCCCGAAGCAGAGCGTTTTGAGCGTTTTGCAAAAAATAATTTGTTATTGCAGAAAAAGTACGCAACTGAGCTTCATTCTAATAACACAATCTGCTTCGACTTGTCTTTCTCCTTCTTTTAAGCCCAAGAACGCCTCAATCGGTGCATTTATTTATGAGATATTAACCGTTTTTCATCAAAAAATTTCAATCAGTTTCATTAACCACCTACGTCATGCTTACGTCAGTGTGGATCACACATTTTTGCTGCTAGAGGCGCTGTTAGTGCTGTGGCTTACGTTACGCACATGCGCCGTTACTGATATTCACGTTGGTTCAACATCATGGCGTGCGATACTCTAACACGTTAAGATCGTATTGCGACGGCGCGCGGCATCAGCCGCGTCGCGGCGGCGCGTACAAAATTCAAAACGGTAGTACATCGGTAGCCTATGCATTATTTTGAATAAAATATTTCCTTTACTTACTTAGAAATTATAATCTTTATAAGTAATCTTCTTTATTTCATGAGAACAGAAGAGAAGTAACAATTTATTTTACTTTAAATAATGTAAATGTTAATTTATATCACAAATTATCACAAGATTATTTCAAACAATACCTAACTTTGATCATACCTTATGGAAATAATGAACCGTCCGTCTATTTACTTTACACGCGTATCATAACGCAAAATCATCCTGTTATTACACATGTAAAATACCTTTTGTAACCACGACCTCTTTTCGTTGCTTGCCATAACTTTAGGAGTATTGATGAGAAATTACATATATGTAATTGCTATATATATAGCGTAATTACAGTAATCAACTTAAAGTGGTTGAATGAACGATTAATAACCAATTAAAGTAAAATTAAACCGATTTAAGTCGTGTTTGGACTCATTTTAATTGGAAAATTCCCAACAATCCGTTGGTGCAATTTTCATTGAGATTAGATGAAAATTATTACAAGTGAAATTTTCTTTACTGGATGCTCATTTGTTTTACTCGCGGCATTCCTTTGAGGTGCCGTAGCTCGACCGTCGTTACTCGACGTATACCTATACGATCTATCTCACTTCCTCTCGTTATTATATCTATTCTTTTACGATAAAATTTAGCCGAGCATCACTGTACTGTGTTTCTTTATGCCGATGAACGACACTGCCCTGTTGCCATGAATTTCCTTAATGTGCATATGTTACCAGGTGCACGGGTCGCAGTTCGTTAACGAACATTCACCTGAACACATCTCCAGCGATTGTTTCTTTTGCCATTTTTTTCAGCTTCGTAAGTGTTTCACACTATACATATTTACTTTAATTATTTTCTAATTCTTTTATTCTAATTTTTTTTCTTCCTTATTATTTCCTTCTTATTTTTTTTTTTTATTCTTTTCATTATTTCTTTTATATTTCTTCTATTTTCTCCTAGTTACCTTTTTCTTCTACTTACATTGAATAAAATAATACAAAAAAGTTCTTATGATTATACACATTTTACGAGTATCCAGAATAGGAGTACATGTACAAAATGCCTAATATGCCACAGTTACCAGATCATTTGGCCAGACGCCAAGCATAAATATTTTGAAAAATAGATACTATAACTCAATACTTGGCTGGTTTTGCATGATATCCATTACTTTTTTAGAAAATTCACAAAATATGTAATAGTTTCCAAATGTTTTCAATATGCATTGTGTATTAGTGCAAAGAAGTGCTCCGCTCACAGTGCCTAAACTACTTGGCGTTACCTTTTCTTACATGTAATGTACTTTTTGTGGGATATCACGACGTTTTCAGGGACACATTGAAATGCATTGTATATCAGTGCAAAAAGGTGCTCCGCTCGTAGTGCCTAAACTACTAAGCGTTACATTTTTTTACATGTAATGTACTTTTTGTGGGTTATTTTATTTAATGTATGTAGAAGAAAAAGATAAGGTGGAGAAAATAGAAGAAAAAGTAAAATAATAAAAAAAGAAATTAAAAGGAAATAATAAGGAAGAAAAAAAATTAGAATAAAAGAAGTAGAAAATAATTAAAATAGATATGTATAGTGTGAAAAACTTACAAAGCTAAGAAAAATGAACGAACTGCTACCATGCACCGGGTAACATATGCGCATTAGGGAAATTTATGGCAACAGGACAGTGTCGTTCATCGGCATAAAGAAACAAAGTACAGTAATGCTCGGCTAAATTTTAGCGTAAAAGAATAGATGTAATAACGAGAGGAAGTGAGATATGTAGATCGTATAGGTATACGTCGAGCAACGAAGGTTGAGCTACGACACTTCAAAGGGATGCCGCGAGTAAAACAAATGAGCATCCAGTAACGAAAATTTCACTTGTAATAATTTTCATCTAACCTCAATGAAAATTGCACCAACGGATTACTAGGAATTTTTCTTATTAAAATGAGTCCAAACACGACTTAAATCGGTTTAATTTTACTTTAATTGGCTATTAATGGTTCATTCAACCACTTTAAGTTGATTACTGTAATTACGCTATATATGTAATTTCTCATCAATACTCCTAAAGGTATGGCAAGCAACGAAAAGAGGTCGCGGTTACAAAAGGTATTTTACATGTGTAATAGCAGTATGATCTTGCGTTATGATACGCGTGTAAAGTAAATAGACGGACAGTTCATTATTTCCGTAAGGTATGATCAGATTTAGGTATTGTTTGAAATAATCTTGTGATAATTTGTGGTGTAAATTAACATTTACATTATTTAGAGTAAAATATATTGTTACTCCTCTTCTGTTCTCATGAAATAAAGAAGATTACTTAAAAAAATTATAATTTCTAAGTAAGTAAAGGAAATATTTTATTCAAAATAATGCATAGGCGACCGATGTATTATACTACCGTTTTGAATTTTGTACGTGTCGCCGAGACGTGACTGATGCCGCGCGCCGTCGCAATAAGATCTTAACGTGTGAGAGTATCGCACGCCATGATGTTGAACCAACGCGAATATCAGTAACGGCGCATGTGCGTAACGTAAGCCACAGCGCTAACAGCGCCTCTAGCGGCAAAAATGTGTGATCCACACTGACGTCAGCATGACGTAGGTGGTTAATGAAACTGATTGAAATTTTTCGATGAAAAACAGTTAATATCTCATAAATAAATGCACCGATTGAGGCGTTCTTGGGCTTAAAAGAAGGAGAAAGACAAGTCGAAGCAGACTGTGTTATTAGAATGAAGCTCAGTTGCGTACTTTTTCTGCAATAGCAAATTATTTTTTGCAAAACGCCCAAAACGCTCTGCTTCGGGATAATATACTCGGTAGAGTCTCGCTGTCGCCGGCGGAACAGCCGTCGGCCTAAACTACTTGGCGAGGAGACTCTACCGAGTCTCCTGATGCATATGATAGTTTTAAACATAATATTTAATAAGAAGAACGTAAATATTAAACTTACACACATGAATAAATTGACGCTAGACAAAATTAACGAACGCATGTATCATGGCCCCGACTGCATATAAATCATTACAATCATTATATATCACTCTATCTCAATATGCTCGTCATCGTTCTTTGCCATCACTTCAGCCAATAACAACAGTGCGTGTGGTTGCAGGAAAGGTGGAACGGAGTGAGAGCGTAAATACTGTCACTAGTCATCAAGTCGTGAAAACACAATATCAAGGACGTCTGTGGAAATAAACAAACGGCTTCTTTTCCTTTAAAACCAACAGTTGTTTAATTTCAATATTTATCTGTTTATTGTTATAGCATGTTTATAAGGTTAATGTTGTTAATTAGTAGATCATTTTGTGCAGGAACGAAACAATCGAGGAAAAAACAGTGATCAGAACAATTTAGATTAATTGCGACTTTATTTGATACACAGGCACAGCACGCGCAAAAAGTAACACACACGTACGCGTCGAACATAAACAAAACTTGCTTCTCAGTACGGTGTCGTTGCTCAGGCCTAACTGCCGTCGCTTACCGTGTATCCTTCCTAAATACTACATTGGAAGAACCAATGGCAATAGGCCAAAGAAAAACAAAAAGCGGCAAAATTTAATTTGCTTATTTCAACAGTTAACATTAAATACACTTTATTTTTCATTGCGGATTATTATGTGGAAGTATTGTGAAATATTGATGATACTCGTACATAGGGGTATATACGGCAAATAATTGCATCAAATTAATCGAACATCTTTTTATAAAGTTGTTAAGGTGATATTTTCAAATTTTTGTGGTTTTCTTCGTTCGGTTGGTGATAAATTTATTGCTTTTTTAATTATTTTTACAGGCTATAGATTACAAAAAATGAACTTATAACACTGTCCAAAATAAATGACTATGCGAGTCGGTTTATTAATGTAACTTCAATTGACTAAAACAAACGAAGATTTCACGATTTAAATTATAAATTACTTACAAGAAAAAAGTTCACATTACATTATAGTAAATTTTTTATATTTTTCCACTTTCTCGGAAAGTGGAATAACACCACTTTTAATGTAAGTAGTCCAGTTAAGGGAAAACTTTGATGTCATCTTTTTAAAAGAACGATTGATTTATGGCATATGGTTTCTTTAAGACTTTCTGTGCACTTTACGAGTACTACACGATGCGACAATAAAAAATTTGACCCTGAATTTAGGGGTGAAGATTATTAGGAATCAGGATGAAGATTTACAAATCTTTTTGCAGTAAGAGCCGGAAATGGGGGGTAGCTGAGACGAGTATGAACATTAATTTCATTTGCAAAAATTTCGGAAGGGGCTTCCTTTTTAAATTATTAGCTGAAAACATTGACCAATCAGAGCGCGCGTTCAGCCGTGGAAGTGTAACTGCGAGTCGTGACGTCGGATTAGAACGTTTCACAGCTGAACGCGCTCTGATTGATTAGTGTATGTCGTTAATAATTTAGAAAACAAA
The DNA here is from genome assembly GCA_943735885.1 of Stelis phaeoptera. Lineage (NCBI taxonomy): Eukaryota > Metazoa > Arthropoda > Insecta > Hymenoptera > Megachilidae > Stelis > Stelis phaeoptera. The sequence continues at coordinate 540,131 of OX030939.1, read as the reverse complement.
GCTCCATTCGACATTTTTGCAAACAAAAGTGTTGTCCAGAATCGTCTCAGCTACCCCTCATTTTCGGCTCTTATCCTAGTTACGGGACACCCGGTATACACCTTGCATGTACATACTATTATTTGTATACAGGGTGTCCCCGTTAAGCTATGTCACCATTTTTTAGGCATTTCCGGTAATGAAATTGAAAAATGTTTCGGGCAAAACTTCATCAGTATCTACTTTGCTACACGTTCGCATATGCTTAAAACCGAAAAAAATGCTTTTTACGTAAAAAAGTAAAGGTCATCTTGACTTTTTTAAATGGCACCATATATTTTGGGCATGACAGGATTATTGTTGACGTCGGGACGAGTTCAACAGTGTATCACAATATGACCTTGAAATGACCTCAAACTCGAAAATTTTGTGCAAACGTAATTTTAATGAAAAATTATTTCTTACAAAATAAATCAAGTTACAGCAGATGTTCGAACTGCGATCCATCTTCTACGACACAGAGCTCCGCTCTTTTTATTAAATTCTTTGTTGTCGCCATAATTAAAGCGTCTCGGTTTATGTTATTACACACAGTTGTTATACATTACTAACCGCTGTGTTGCACACAATGCTTTGCGTCGCAATTATGCGACGCTCGGCCGTTACCCTAACGGATTTTCTTGGCAAGCCTGCAGGGGACAGGACGAGACATTTTTCGGTTCGTTGTCTGACTCGCGAAACCACGACCGAAATAAAACTGTTATTTGTTACTCTAGTACACATTCATTTACCCTCACCTCAAATCTATTAATAGTGCATTGAATTTCTTATTTCTTTATTTTCTGGTAACATTATAACAAACATTTTTACAGACTCAGAGGTTACAATACCAACTTGCAACAGATGATGTAGCACTAACAGGATTACGTTTCTTTTCAATTACAAGGAACTTTATGCTCGGAGTAAGTTGATACATATGATATATTGATTAACTTAAGAATGTGCAGGAGGTAAAGTGGCGCCAATATCGACAGTTGCGGATAAATTAGGAAGCTCCCGAACAAGGATAGATTGATCCTTATCTCTCCAACGGTGCTGCGACAGAGAGGGAGATACAATACTCGTAAGAGAATTAAAGACAGAGCGAATTCAAGCAGCATGATCAAGTTTTTTGAAGCGAAGCAGCAATATTTTCTTATAATTCGTTTTTTTTTTAATTTTCCTTATACCTTGGCGCATACCACTATAGAGCCCTTTTTTGCAATTTCGCCTTCAAAACCTTATAAAAAAATAAAAGTGTGCGTTTTTATAGAATAAATTGTTTTACATACACTTTTTCCAAAAAAGGGCTCTATAGTGGCATGCGCCTAGGGCCTAGGTATAAGGAACATTTTAAAAAAAGAATTATAAGAAAATATTGCTTCTTCGCTTCAAAAAACTTGATCAGCTGCATAAAGAAATCATGCTGCTTGAGTTCGCTCTGTCTTTGTCTCTCTTACGACTGTTGTATCACCCTCTCTGTCGCAGCGCCGTCGGAGAGACAAGGATCTATCTATCCTTGTTCTAGAGCTTCCTAATTTCTCCGCAACTGTCGCTGAAGTCAGCTCGGAGTTCGGCCGTGGCTCCTGCACACCCTTAACCTATTTGCATCCAAGTGGGGAATATTCCGCGATCCGCGACTGTCTGCTATCACCGAGCGCGGATTAATCCGCGTTTATTATAATTTTATTTATAAAATAATTTTTGTTTTTCCATTTTTATGAAAAAATTTAAAAAATGTAAAAAGCGATGTTTGGGACCCTTAAGTAGGGTCATGATGCAAATGGGTTAAGGTACGTGTCTGAAAGTTTTTGTTAAAATAAAGATCTCTTTGTAGGTGGCTGGTGCAATTATTACTTACGAAGTTCTATTTCTCCAATTTAATGGCAATGTGAGAAACTAGGTAAAATAGTACTTATGATTAGTTGAGAAATTATTAGTATGTCTTTGATAATATGTTTAATAATTTCCACAATATAATAAATAATTAGTGTTATGTCTGACAAAACTGTTTATAGTTGTGTATAAATATATGTTCTTTCTTATTATAACAGATGCAAAACAGTTAATTTAAACCTTGCTAATTATCCTAATCCCTGCATACACTAAATACTTACTGTTCAAAATTTTTTGCAACACTGTGCGTAAAATTCGATTTTACGCCCTACTTTGAGTGCGTAAAATGTCACTTTATGATACAGTTTATCTGTATCATAGATGCCCTGGACCTGCTCCTTCCCGCCCCTACCGATCCTACCTTCCTTTCTTTCCCCATCCTAGTATTGTGTATAGGTATGTAACGAATTTTACGCACATAGTTGCAAAAAATATCGTATGCAACAAGGGCGTACAATTTACTCACTCGTGTGATCGGGCGTCACTCGTGTCCGGCGATCACACTAGTCCGTAAAATCGTATTTTACGCCCTTGTTGCATAATATACTATTAACGTCTGTTGAGGATGATCCGCTGAGGATGATCAAACCGCCGATTTGCACAGAAAAACTTTAAGCGGCACCCGTCGTCGAAGTCGACAACCGGCAGTTTTGTGAGTTTGTCCTTCTCCTGCGCGATCCTTCAGCCGCCGCTTCCACGAACCATTCGTTAGGGATTAAACATTCGCGTTACCGGTTGAACCTCGTTCTGAACCGTTTGGCGGACGATCCAACCAGCTATCGCCGCCGTTTCTTTCGAAATTCCCTTCCCAAGGGTCCCCCCGCGCGACAATAAATACGCGAGCATTCGCACACGAACTATCTTATTTCTCAGAAATTCAACGAGTTAAGAGCGAGCGAGTATTGTGCAATAATTTGTGCGAGAGACAGTTTTCTCCGAGTGGGTCCGAATTTTCGTGAAATCCGCACTGCGATATCCCGATTGTTGCACGCGTCGAGCGTCACAACTTCGTCTCTCCGTCTTGTTCGTGCTCTGTCGGTATTCTTTGTAATCGTCCGCGTCGCATTGAAGATTGTCCGTTCGCCCGTCAAGATTGTCCGTCGTTGAAACTGTAGTGTCACGTTTGTTGCAAAAAATTTGTCAAGTGCCGTTTAACCCGCTGCACTTTTCAATCGCCGAATTCCTTTCCTCCGTTACGTGCACGCTCATCGCTGGGCGTTATCAACGACCATCTGTGCTCGCTCACGAAACCGCGGCGAATTCTGAACATAATTTTGGTCCTTTGAGTCGGATCTGCACGCTGACTGAATCCGCGAATTCGTGATCGAAACAGAGCTCCATCATGTCCGAGGCGCTCACGAAGCAGACGATGCTGCAGCGGTCTATTCAGCGGGCCCTGGAGAATTTCAAAAAGATTGTAAAGACGAACTTAACGGCGGCAAAAGGTCGTGGCCGCCTGATGCTGGAGATGTGGGCGGACTTCCGGGAAGGCCATGCCACACTGGTATCCACTACATCTCTCTCCATCAAGGCCAACCTCGCCTACTTCACGGACGAATCCTTCGACTCCAACGAGGACGCCCATCTCACCACTAAGGACTTCATGGTCGATTGCTTGGAAGAACTCGAACCACTAGTAAGTTCGGTGCTAACCACGTCTCATGCGTCCAATCCGGGATATGCGAGTCCTGCCAAGTCCGGTGTTCCGCTTGCGCAGCTTCCACCCATTCAGTTACTTCCGTACGACAGCAATTACGAGGAGTGGGAGTCTTTTCGCGATCGTTTCAATGCATTAATTCTCGCGAATCCTGACCTAAACGACTTCGCGCGCATGTATTACCTAGTATCGTCACTGAAAGGCCGCGCTCTGCGGTTTCAAAAACAAACGCCGGTTAATCAACTCTCATTTTGCCTCGTTGCTCGGCTTATCATCTGTAAAGCGAGAGTCCCCGAGCGACTCTAAACGTTCTTTAATTGCCTTTCGCCAGGCCATGCCGTATCATCATGCCGCAGCCAATTCGTTTGCCGATTATGTTAACAGAAACATCATACGTCATTACATGACGGTTCGAGCTCTGTCCCGTCTCCCACCGGCTAGGCTCCGCGGCAATCACAACATCGATTCTCCCGAACGCGTCGAAATCAGCGATTACGACGCTGTTCGCGACAACAACCTCTCACGCTGCAACGCGTGTATTGCTCGCTACCGCGTGGGTCAAAGTTAGCGTTCCGTCCGGCCGTACCATGATCGTGAGAGCTTTGCTAGATCAGGGATCTGAGATGTCCTTTATGGCGGAGCGGTTGACTCAAACGTTTCAAGCCAAACGACTCTCCACGCATGTCTTAATCTCCTCGGTTGGTAACGTCCCGGTAAGAACGGTGAAACACGCTGTGTCCATCGCCGTTTTCTCGCGAACTGTATCGGAACCCTCGTATCAAACGACAGCGCTCATTTTGAAGTACCTCGCGGCGTACCTCCCCCTGCAGACCTCGGACTCCTCGGCTGTCGCGCATCTGGCGGATCTCTCATGGGATGACTCAGATCCGACAAACCTCGATTCCATCGATCTCCTCCTTGGAGCGGATATCTACAGCAGCTTGATGCTGGACGGGATGCAAAAGTGGGTCATGGGTTGTCAAATTGGACAACCCATGACCCAGAACTCAATCTTCGAGTAGATCCTCTCAGGTCTGCTGGGTTCCTTTTTCGTCGACTGTCGGTTCCATGATATCCCAACACAGCAGTCAGGTCATCGTTTCTCTACTAGTTCTTGCACGTCCTCCCCGTCCTTGGCCGACAAATTTCGAAAGCCGTTGATTCTGTCTAAACACTCTCGCCCAATCGATACTGGACCGTTGCAGTCTCCGCGTCGCGTCGTAAGGTCTTTAAAGCCTCCACCCACTCGTTTAACTCTGCGTTTACATAATACATAAATTGTATGCGCCGTCACTCAATCCACTGCGTGCGTATCGTTCCGACCATCGTACAGTGAGACAAAACGTTGATCTAGGAGTGCAAAACTGCTAACTACCCTTAATCATGGATGATTTTTATTTATTATTGTATGCATTCTATAATATTAAAATAAGTATTAAAAAGGCTAATAGAGTTCTTTAAGGTTGTTGAAATAGTTTCTTTTGGAAAAAGAGGGTGTTAAGGTGTAGAGGAAGGAACGTATTTTTTAACCGACTTCGAAAAGTAGGAGGTTACTCAATTCGACATGTTTTTTTTTATGAATGTTCGCCGATTACGCCGAGATGGATGGACCAATCCGAACAAAGCCTTTTTCATCTTATAGGGTATGACCCCCACTTGAATCGGGATAAAACACATTTTTTATTTCATCGTTATTTACCCTGTTTTTTTCTGTTTCATTGAAAATTATTGCAAAATTAAGAGTACTGTTTCGTTCACGTCATGTATATCCGCCGATTGCTCCGAGGTGGATTTACCAAACGGGACCAAACCTTTTGCATCTTGTAGGTCCTACAAGGTTTCGTTCGGATTGGCCCATCCTTCTCGGCGTAATCGGTGACCATACTCAGCTTCTACGAAACTACGTTTTTGCAAAAAATAGGGGTGAAGAATGAAAAAATGTAAAATGTTTTTCTTACGGGACCAACTGGGAGTTAAACCCTATAAGATGCAAAAGGTTTCATTCCGATAGGTCCAGCCATCTCGGCGTAATCGGCGGACATACATTAAAAAATAAATAAATAAATAAATAAATATACATGTCGAATTGAGTAACCTCCTCCTTTTCGAAGTCGGTTAAAAATCAAGTCAGTGAATACATGAATACATGTTGCTCTCGCAACAACGACACCAGAATGACCTCTGACTACAGGAGTCATTCCACTAACCCAGCAACTCAAGGTACCAGTAATGAAAATTCTAACAAAGTTAGTTACGCATCAATCACACGAATAATATGTTTCCCAAGAAGGAACAAGCGATCATTATGGAAGCCAAAAACGGGATTGAACTTAAAAGATTACATCAAAGCTGTTGGAAACCTAACAAGTCCGGCAAATATTCGGTTCGCCTCTAGAATTTCAAACAATAGAATTTGTATCTTTCTGGTCACCAAGGATATAGCCGACGAAGTAACCGGCAAGTATACAAAGGTTATCATAGCAAATCAACACATAGAACTTCGACCCCTATTAGTCAAACATAAAAGAATAATCTTTTCAAACGTCTATCCTACGATACCTCATGTATTAATTGAAGAAGTACTCGACAAGTTCAACGTTAAAGAGAATCCTCTATGTCCTTCTTAAGGGCTGGTTTGTCGGATCTATGTTATACCCACATTCTCAGTTTCCGGCGACAAGTCTTTATCCATCCGAATGATGTTAACAAAATTCCTGACTCTATTCAATTAAATCGCGAGAACATAACTTACTGGATATATCGATCTTCCGATAATCTGAAATGTTTTATATGCAAGCAAGATGGACATCGTGCAAAAGACTGTCTAGCTAATGAAAACAACCCTAATAAAACTGCTGTCCTCGAGAATACAACGACAATCGACCGAAACAGCAAACACTGTAGAAGTTTTTACACCTAACGCTATTTCGAACGAGGTCTTCCCAACTGTGCATCTTATGGAATATGCACTTGAAGAACCTAAAACCATTGCAGTCAAGCGAACCAGATCGAAGGTAAGCACGACTGTTTCAGATAAAACGACTGAACCGATCGCAGGCCAATCTAAAATGAAGGAACCGACGGTAATACTACCTAAAAAACCAAAGAAACTGAAGAAAACCAATGATGCAGATGCCCCAGTTCTAAACAGTTCCGATTCCTCGATAAATTCCATAGAATTTAAAAGTTTTATGGAAAAAGTTCATGGATCGCCCGCTGCGAGAGAAATAGCAGATGAGTACACTAACAACATAGACGCACTGATATCTCTTATGGAGAAACTATACCCTCTTCTTAAAGAGAGGTGTATTAAACATAGATTCTCCCGCATTATGAATAAATTAAGGAAGCCGTTGTCGACTGAATCCTCATCACCTTATCCTACCTCGTCTGAGGAAGACGACAATTTTCAACCAACAATTATCGAACCAGATAAACTCAACGAATGAGTACAAAAATTATCCAGTGGAACATAAATGGCTTAAGATCACACTATGAATACCTCCAGAAACTCATAACTGACAGTGATGCTGATATCGTCTGTATCCAAGAAACAAACTTCAAAGAGTCTAGCTGCACCAAAATTAAAAACTTTGCTATTTTGTACAAAAATAGAAGAGATTGTCTCTCTGCAAGTGGTGGAGTGGCCATTTACATTAAAGACTACTTATTCAAAACCAACATTTTTGTCAACACCAATTTAGAAGCAGTTGCAGCCACTATTTCTTTAGCAAACCGATTGATTACAACTTGCAACGTTTACATTCCAGTTAGTCATAATTCACAATCCGAACTACTAAATCAGCTTCCTAAACCCTTATCATAGTGATTTTAATAGTCACAACACCCTTTGGGGGTCAGATAAAACCGACCAAAGAGGTAAATTTATCGTAAAGTTTCTTGATGATAATGATTTGCTCCTCCTTAATAATAAGGACCCTACACACTTCAATGTGGCATCGGGCAGTTTGAGCTGCATTGATCTTTCCTTTTGCTCCCCTGGCATTGCGGATCTATTTAACTGGCAAGTTTCTTCTGAGCTTCTGGATAGCGACCATTTTCCGATTTTCTTGAATATAGAATGCAACACTACTGTTACAAATATCAACTCCCCCAGGTGGAAATTTCACAAAGCTGACTGGACTATGTTTCAATCATTAATTGAGGACAGTATCGATGGGCTCGAAACACCATACGAATCTAATGCTTGCCGCATTAGTGTACTAATCCAAAATTTTACCGATGCAATCTTACAAGCAGCTTCTCGAGCTATACCCCAAACAAAAAGTAATAAACAGAAGAAAAATGTTCCTTGGTGGAATAATGACTGTGAGGCAGCTATCAAAGACTACAAACACTCTCTAAATGTCTACAAACGCCATAATACTGTAGGAATATAAGACGTTACCATTCGAACAAACGACAGTTAGGAGTAGCATAAGAAAGCAATAAGAAACATAAATATCAGCTGGCGTTAGGGGCCACCGATGGATTGTCAAACCTTGTAAACACGCGACAGGCGATTGACCGAGAGAGAGAGTGAAAGAGAGTGCGAATGATAATAAAAGTGAGAAAGTGATATTGAGCGCGTTAACCTGAGAATCTGTGTATGTAAGAATGTGAGTGAACGAGGGGTATATTTGCAAAGGATGCATGAGGAAAGAGTCAGTATATAGAGAGATTAGAGCGGCAGAGTAATTTTTGGTGAGAATTGTGAGATTTGCGAGCGTGCGATATACAAATAAACTGATATATATGTTAAAATCATTTGTTTGATTACTTCCAACCCTACAATTTTGGGGGCTCGTCCAAACAAAAAAAAAAAAAAGAGGTTTAAAGCGAGAGTTATAGTTAACCGTGGCAATTGTGTTTAAACGTGATGGCAACAAAAAGTGCAATCGAGTTTTCTGTACAAGAACTAAGGGAAAAGCTCAGGAATCTCGGTCTAGCTACCGGTGGCGTTAAAAGTGAGCTCATCGGCAGATTGATGGAAGCAGATCCATCCGGGTTATGGGTTCAAGATGAGGATACCTCATACAACCCGAACGAACCAGTGGTGCAACCGGAAGCTACTCCTTTGCGCGAAAATGTGAGTGAAATAGAATCTATGCGTCGTGAAATGGAGTTGATGCGCAGAGAAGAAGCAGTCGCCAAACGTGAGCTTGAGCTGGCTCGAAAAGAAATAGAATTTTTGCGTAAACAGCAATCGCAGGAAAATCATGGTCCGATGTCGCAGAAACCTGCAGCCCAAACAACACCAAGGGGACAAACCACCGAGACAAATCAAGTAAATGTCAGTGCGATTGCAGAGTTGTTGAGTTATTTTGACGGAAGAGGCGAACACTATGATACTTGGGAAAGGCAGGTGTTATTCTTGCAAACTGCGTATCAATTGTCAGATGACCTCACAAAAGTAATGATTGGTTTGCGTCTTAAAGGGAGTGCATACGAGTGGTTTCACGCAAAATCTAAATATGTCACCATGTCGGTAAATGAATTGCTAAGAAACATCAAGAAGTCGTTCCAAAGGCGGCAGAATAGAATCCTCCTCCGGAGACAGTTCGAGCAACGGATTTGGAGACGGGAGGAAACGTTTAGTGCGTACCTCCACGAGAAGTTGATATTGGCTGATCACATCGACATGGATGAAGAAGAAGCACTGGAGTACGCCATAGAGGGAATTCCAGATGCAACATTGCGAGACCAAGCGAGAGTGCAGCGATTGAAGACGAGGGAAGACCTGCTGGAGGCTTTCGAGCTGATAAGGCTACGTGGACGAGGATTCCAGAGTAACATCCCTACAAATCCCAGCAGCGGTCCAATGCAGCGACGGGATGCGACCCAAGACAGAGCGGAAGTCCGGTGTCATAATTGTGGTATGCGGAACCACTATGCGACCGATTGTCCAATGCGTAACAGAGGTATGAAATGCTTTGAATGTCGTGAGTTTGGTCACATTGCGGCGAAATGTCCCAAAAATGGCGCGATTGAAAAAGATGCATGTAATATTTCGGAAATAACGAGCGGTAAATATCATAAAGAAGTTACGATCAATAATCAAAAAATGTCCGCTCTCATAGATACGGGTAGCGATTTATCATTAATGAGCGCGGATCAGTATGTCAGAATAGGTTCGCCTAAATTAATACAAAATGAGATTAGATTTCGCGGAATTGGGTTGGAAAGTAATAAAACATTAGGAGAATTTACAACACATATTGAAATAGACGGAAATTCGTTTCCAATTTTAATACGTATAGTATCAAATAAATTGATGAGGCATGAATTATTGATCGGAGCTGATTTTTTACGCAACGTCGAATTAAATATTAAGAACGGCGAAATTTCGATTACAAAATCCTCGAAAAACTCTGCAAGTACGAGTGAGCTACCCGAAATATTTAAAATTGAGATCGAATATGAAAACAGCCTAACAGACGTTACACATATCGAAAATAAAGAGCATAGGGAAACAGTTCGGCAGTTAATCGAGTCATACAGCCCAAACAAAATACGCGAAACGAAGGTCGAAATGTCTATTGTGCTAACGGATAACGAACCGATATACCAAAGAGCGAGAAGGTTAGCACCTTCTGAGCGGGAAGAAGTAAACCGTCATATAACCGAATGGTTGCGTAACGGTGTAATCCAACCGTCTCTATCCGAATATACGAGTCCAGTAGTGTTAGTAAGAAAAAAGAACGGGGATTCAAGATTATGCATCGATTACCGTCAGCTGAACAAAAAAATAGTTAAGATCCGCTTTCCACTTCCAATAATAGAAGACCAAATAAACGCATTAGAGGGCGCGAAAGTATTCACAACCCTTGATCTAAAAAACGGATTTTTTCACGTCCCTATCGAAGCAGATAGCAGAAAATATACTTCATTCATTATACCTGACGGACAATACGAGTTTTTGTATGCTCCTTTCGGCTTATGCAATTCCCCGGCAATTTTCCAAAAATTTATAAATACAATTTTCGCAGACCTTATTAAACAAGAGAAAGTATTAATCTATATTGACGATTTCATCATTGCATCGCGAGACCATAATACGGGATTAGAAATATTACGAGAAGTATTACAGGTCGCCGCAGATTACGGATTAAAATTTAATTGGGGAAAATGTTGTTTCTTGCAGACGCGAATACAGTTTCTAGGTCACGTAATCGAGAATGGAACAGTTCGTCCTTCCGAAGATAAAATAGAGGCAGTCATGAAGTTTAAACAACCCGAAAATATTAGACAAGTACAAAGTTTCTTAGGGCTTACAGGATATTTTAGAAAGTATGTACCCGGATATTCAATGATTGCGCGTCCGTTAACCAACCTTCTTAAAAAAAACGCGGAGTTTCAATTCGATGAGGAAACAAAAATTGCCTTTAACCACCTAAAACAATCGCTATGTAACAAACCCGTTTTAAGATTATATCGAGTCAAAGCGGAGACAGAGTTACACACAGACGCATCGATATACGGTTACGGGGCAATATTATTTCAGCGAGATAATTCCGATAATGCCTTTCATCCAGTTTATTTCGCGAGCGGACGAACAACAGAAGCCGAAATGAAATATACGAGTTACGAATTAGAAGTATTAGCAATAATAAAAGCGTTGAAAAAATTTCGAGTTTATGTATTAGGTATACCGTTCAAAATAATAACAGATTGCCAGGCATTCGCGCAAACCATGGCCAAACGAGACTTATGTGTGCGTGTAGCCCGATGGGCTTTGACATTGGAGGAATACCAATATACAATTGAACATCGCGCCGGTAAAAATATGATGCATGTCGATGCATTAAGCCGAAACCCATTACCGTCAGTTATGATAGTTAAAGAGTGTGTGGATAGCATCATTGCTAGAATACGGAAAGCACAACAGAGCGATGCGACATTAAAAAATGTTTTTGAGGCAGCGAGTCGTGGCCAATGCGAAGGATTCACGGTGCGAAACAGTCTCTTATATAAGGAAACTGAAAGCGAAATACAACTAGTACTACCTAAAGCAATGCAACCCCAAATAATTAGGCAGATACACGAGATAGGACACTTTTCGGTAGCTAAAACTGAAAATTTGTTAAAACACGAATACTGGTTTCCGAATATGCGCGCAGTCGTAGAGAAAGTAGTACGAAATTGCATCAGCTGCATTTTAGCAGAGAGGAAACATGGGAAACAAGAAGGTTTTCTGAACATGATCGATAAAGGAACAGTCCCACTCGACACGTATCATGTCGACCATGTAGGCCCCTTACCCTCAACTAAAAAGAGTTACCAACATATATTAGTAGTAGTTGATGCGTTTGCGAAATTTGTGTGGCTGTACGCAACTCGTTCCACAACAACGGCGGAAGTAATTATTAAATTAAAAAAGCAGGCAGATATATTTGGCAACCCTAAACGGATTATTTCAGACCGCGGAACAGCATTTACATCGCAAGAATTTGAATCATACTGCAACGACGAACACATCCAACACGTACTAATAACAACAGGCGTGCCAAGGGCAAACGGACAGGTAGAACGAATAAATCGCACTTTGATTCCAATGTTAACAAAGCTAGCTGCACCGAACACAAAAGAGTGGTTTAAATATTTAGAGGTTTGCCAAAAATATCTAAATGCTACACCAAGCAGAAGCACAAACACAACCCCATTCCAATTGTTATTCGGCGTCCCGATGCGTATGCGGGAAGACCCCAAAATAAAAGAACTAGTTGAGAATGAATGGATTACAATGTTTAACGAACAGCGGGATGAGATGCGCGACCAAGCTAGAGAAAACATAGAGAAAATTCAACAAGAAAACCGACGTAATTATAATAAAAAGAGAAAACGCCCAAATTCATATTGCAATGATGATTTAGTAGCTATAAAAAGAACGCAAACGGCACCCGGTTCTAAGTTAGTAGCGAAATATTACGGTCCATATCAAATTATAAAAGTACTGCGCCACGATAGATATATAGTTAAAAAAATCGGGGAACACGGTGGGCCGCTACAAACAACAACATCCGTTGACCACATGAAGCCATGGCTGGAAAATGTGTCAGATTATGCGTATTCGACAGAGGAGGAAGATGCTGATACTGCAGCTCCTGGGGACAGGAGCATTGTTCAGGATGGCCGAATGTAGGAATATAAGACGTTACCATTCGAACAAACGACAGTTAGGAGTAGCATAAGAAAGCAATAAGAAACATAAATATCAGCTGGCGTTAGGGGCCACCGATGGATTGTCAAACCTTGTAAACACGCGACAGGCGATTGACCGAGAGAGAGAGTGAAAGAGAGTGCGAATGATAATAAAAGTGAGAAAGTGATATTGAGCGCGTTAACCTGAGAATCTGTGTATGTAAGAATGTGAGTGAACGAGGGGTATATTTGCAAAGGATGCATGAGGAAAGAGTCAGTATATAGAGAGATTAGAGCGGCAGAGTAATTTTTGGTGAGAATTGTGAGATTTGCGAGCGTGCGATATACAAATAAACTGATATATATGTTAAAATCATTTGTTTGATTACTTCCAACCCTACAATACTGAATTAAATAAAATAAATTACAAGAGATATCGGGCTATTGCAAGGAAAATCATTAGGCGGAGCAAAAAACAATCGTGGATTGACTACGTTTCCAAACTTAATCACAAAGCTTCTTCTGCTGAAGTTTGGAAAAAGTTGAAACACATAAATGGAAATTTGAAACACCTTGATATCAGGACTATCATCACACCGAATAACTATTTAATTTCCGATCCGGTTAACATAGCAAACTGCTTCGCCAGAGCCTTTGCCAACAACTCAAATGACAGCAATTTTAATCAAGATTTTCGTTGCTTCAAACAGGCTTTCCTGGAAGAGGCACGTAATGATACGCGACACGAAACGTCTGATGCTGTACCTGAGATAAATATTAAAATTAGCATCGAAGAACTAAAGGAATCTTTATACAAGTGCAAAAACTCCAGTCCCGGGCCTGATAAGTTACCGAATGTTTTCATTAAGAAACTCTCCACAAAAGCACTAAATTACCTATTGGACCTGTTTAACTTCATATGGTGTAATAACGTTTTTCCAAAGCAATGGAGCGAAGCGATTGTGGTGCCAATTCCTAAGCCGGATAAAAACAAAAATCATATTGGAAGCTATAGACCTATCGCTTTAACGTGCTGTTTATGCAAATTAATGGAAAGAATTATAAATAAGCGACTCAAATGGTTCCTGGAAAGCAACGGACTCTGATCCATTCACCAAAGTGGGTTTAGGCAACGTCGCGGCATGACACTGACTCGGCGAGGAGAGCGAGCTATGGCCGCGGCCGCCTGGCGGCAAAATGCCGTGCACGTGTCACCGGCACATATTCTTTCGATTTACTCGAACTGTATACTGCTTTTATACTTACTCCACATAGTTTCTTCTTCAGAAATGTCTACAGAATTCGAAACTGTATAGCGAATTCGCGTGAGATAAAGAGCTTTTCCTAAAAATACAAAAGTAATACGTAGGTGAAAGAAACCGATCTATATTCGTTCGACAATATATCTTTTTGTAGCGACGCAAGACGGCGCTCTGTGCTCATCTGCGTTGCATCCGTACATCCACGCGCTGCGTAAGATGTGTTCTGCGTGTTCTTATTATTCTTTACTTTAATTAATTATGTTTATCATTTAATACTAATAAAGTTTAGTTCTATAAAATCGTGTTTGCTTCTGGAAACTCCTGACAGTAGGAAATGCGTACATCGGCCGTTTTTTAAACTTTCATCGATATTTACAACTATTCAGAATCACGTAATATAACAACTATATATATCAGTAGATTCGGGCAACTCTCCTCTATTTTTTAAAATCAACTCGAACGTCCTAGTTTTTAGTTTCTGCGTAATAGCACATTTTTCCCGCAAGACACACGATTTACAAAAGCTCGTGTTTTTCAAAAACGATACGTGATAGAGCAATTCTGCTTGCGGATTCGGTTTTAGGACGACGAATCCTATAAGAATCACGTAGTGGATGTTACAGATCAGAAAAAAAAGTTTAAATTTGTTGGACAGTGTTATCGGAGTTGAAAAAGTTATTTTATAATAGCCCTATCCTCTCCGTATAAAACAAAAAAACATTTAGCTCAATCGGATAAATAGTTCCCGAGATAAAAATTAATAAGTGGAGCCCGTTTTCGTAAAAATGGGCAAAAATTGCAAACTTCGAAGGCTTGTAATTTCTAAACAAATTCCAACCCGGCAAAATGATGACTTAAACCCCCCCTAATTTCACATGGACTACAACATATTTCATGTAGAACAAAATCGCCGATGGTGACTGCGAAAAGTAATAGATTTGGCGTGGAATGACCCAGAAAGGAGTGACGAAATCTAAGAATGGTTTAACTAATATGACGAGAGAATGAGAGGGAGAGAGAACAATGTTGAACCTGTTCATTTCTCCACAAATTGTTGAAATTATGGATTTTCTTATCCTAATTATGATAACAGCCTAGAATTGAAATGATAACACATGATACTATAAAGTTTTTTTATTGAAAAATACAAGACATTCATAACAAAGTTTTTAATTCATAATCTGAAATCACATTGAATTAAATGCAGCCATCGAGTTCAAAGTTTTCCCTGATCATATTTCTATATACATTAGAGATCATGAAAGTATTGAATATAATATTCAACGTAGCTATGACAATGTACGTGAAATGTTGCTTGTATTCATTTTGAACCGACTTCGAAAAGGAGGAGGCTACTCAGTTCGACATGTATATATTCATTTTTTTTTTATTATGATTATTCGCAAATGATTTGTTCTGTTTACTTTCTATCAGAAAAAAAATTACCAGTATATTTAGCACAAATCAATGAGAAACTCTTACTCTTAGAAAAGTTACCGTTGATCAGGAAGATAAAAAAATATAAACCAAAGTAATGTAAAAATTAATAGGATATTCAACAACACTTTTAGTATAAAAATAAAACAGGTGAAGAAAAATAGTAACATATATAATGGCAGCTTCACTATGAAAGCGATGGAATTAAAGGCTATTAGTAGAGTGTTTAACAATAGCATTGGGGCGGAAAACAAGACGTTCTTAAGAATAAATAAAAGGCTAATAGCTGTGAAAATAATTGTAAATATTTCTGCTACTATGACAATGGTATGTTTTTCCTTATCGTCTGGGTGCATCATTGTAACCACAAAGGCAGAACTCAACGTAATGTTATCACTGTCAACCTTAAGAATAATCTTAAAACGTCTGCGAAATATTGGCACGAAGATTTCATACACATAATTTTGAACTTTAGAATCTTTTAGTTCAGTAAATTTTTGGGTCTGCTTGAGTTCTTCAAAGAATTTTTTTATCCAGTCGTAATACTCTTTGACGGAAAGTATTCTTCCATCGTGAGGAACTTTTCTGTGTTTAAAGTAGTGGTACACCGCTGCGAAAATATCCCGAAACTTGGGAAATACGGTGTTCCATTCCGCAGTTTCAGCTTCGATTTCAGTTTTTAGTTTTTCAAACAGCTCTATTAGCTTTTCAATAATATCTTTTTCACTAGCAATCTCAGAGATAATTTTTTCTCGGCGTTCTTTTGGTTTCATCTTCGTTTCTGCTGTCTCAGTTCCACTCGAAATACGAGTGCGTTCCAGCAACTCGTCAGTGACATAAGTTTGAACAAACTCCAACAGGCTGAGAAAATTTAAAAATGAGATATCTTGATGCAATTGTTGTTTGAACATTCTTATGACTAATTCAATCACCACCTCTAGCGTACCGGACCCCATTAATGGTTTGAGAACTTTTGACAAATATTTTCTCTGTTCTTTTGGAAGATTTTTAAAAATGCTAGAAAATGGTTCACTTTCAGTGCCGTATACAATTTTCAAAATTCTTTCCAATAATGTCATAAAATTCTTAAAGAAGCTTGGCTCATTTTTCTCTTCGCACTTTTTTTTGTCGTCTTTGTTGCCCTGTGGTGGTTGCCAGGATCCAGAGTTTGATTCAGAAGCATCACGCTTTTGTTTTTCGCTATTAGCTCGCTGTTCCTTGTTATTATATTCTTTTTGTTTTTTAGACTTTTGTTGTTCTCTTTTTCTTTGTTGTTCTCTTTCTCTCTGTTCCTGTTCTCTCTGTTCTTGTTCTATCCATTCTCTTTCTCTCTGTTCTCGTTCTATCCATTCTCTTTCTCTCTGTTCTCGTTCTATCCATTCTCTTTCTCTCTGTTCTCGTTCTATCCATTCTCTTTCTCTCTGTTCTCGTTCTATCCATTCTCTTTCTCTCTGTTCTCGTTCTATCCATTCTCTTTCTTCCTGTTCTCGTTCTCTCCATTCTCTTTCTCTACGTTCTCTTTCTCTCCATTCTCTTCCTCTTCTTTCTTTTTCTCTCCATTTTTTTGCTCTCTGATCTCTTTCTCTCCGTTCTCTCTCTCTCCGTTTTCTTTCTCTTCTCTCACATTTCTCACGTTCAGTTCTTTGTGCAGCCGTCAATCCAACATGAGCAGATGCTACGAAAGCTCTTTGTGCAACTCTTTGTGCAGCTCTTTCCGACGATTTCCGAGCAATCATCTTGGTGGCTTCTGCTGATGAAATCCTCACTGATTTCTGGATGACTTGCTTTCCGCCCATTTGCATACTTTTCCCAACCGCTTTCCTAGATGCGTTACTCACTCCTGTAGAAGAGCCTCCATAGCCGCTTATTGCATCGAAACCCAGCTGTAAAGCTGCAGACGCTATAGAATTCGTCGGATCCCTTTCAGCTTCAATATCCTCGCCTATGTTTTTGAAGGAATTAACGAGTCCCTTTTCTTTTTTCATAAGGGCAGAAGCTGCGGTATCTGTAGCAAGACCAGCGCCCATGGCCCCTGCTGGACCGCCACAAATACCTCCTGCTATGACTGCCGTAGTTCTGGTGGATTGGTACATAGCTTCGTCGCCTTTCTCATCTTCTCCCTTCGCGTAATGATATACCGCCTTTACGGTACCCACAACGGGAGTCGCGTCTGCTAAGTTGGATAGGAAATCATCCATTTTGAATTATTTTTAATATAAAAAAATAATATTATTAACTTCCAGATTTATTAAGTAAGTTATTATGTTGTTTTGGAATTATTTTTTTTTTATTGTTCTTATTTTTATCTGAAGACAATGTATTCAATATGTTGTTATTTTCTTTTCAAGACTTCACTGAGACCACCAAGTGTGTGATGAGGGTACTTTTTTCGAGCCCGCTGACTCTCTATCGCTGGAACCCTCGTCAGAATCGCTCAAATCACATAAGTTGTCTATGAGGTCATCGAGTATTTCGATGCTCTCTCCTATATCTGCATCCTGGAGAACTTGGCTCAAGGTTGAATCGCCCACAGGAAACTGGCCGTAGTTGTCAATCAAAAATTGAAGTGCTGATCTTTTCATAAGAACGGAATTGTCGAGTCTAGTTCTGTAGACACAGGAAGTTCCTTCAATGTTGACTTTTATGGGTTTAATGGCGGTGGCTAATAAAGTTCCGAGGGTGTCCTTTTCTTCGGCATTGAAGGTTGTTTGTTTTATGCCAGCCTGATAGATCAGATTCAGAGCATTTTCCGCTTTTGCGTCGCTTTTTCTAGCGTTGATTCGGTCAGTGTAGTTAACGTCCTTGAGATCTTGTAGATATTGTATCAGCTTTGCTTTCAACGACATACCAGTATGGATGGAGGTATCTGAAAAAATATATAAAAAGTTAAGGAATCATTTTTAACCCCTCGAAAAATAGATAAAAAAGCGAAGAATGAGGAAGTGAATAAATAGGGGACGGGAGCAGAAATTGATGTCATAATGATATTCATTGAAGGAAATTGAGTATCATCATGTAGTCGATAAGTATTATTGTGCTCTTGACTATTGTAAGAATTGATTTAGATTTGTTATTTCTCCATTACTGGGGTCAAAATAAAAATAGACACAATTTTAGAAAAAGAGATAAGATGAATAGAGAGGGGATACAGCTAAAATCCGAATTACTAAGCAACATTCCCGTTCTCAGAACGGGACTAGCTTCGCTAGTCTGAAAAAATAAAATGATAAGTGTTATTTAATAGTATCCTTATTGAACACTGATTGTGAGAAACAATTAAATTCTGTATGTATGTACCTCAATTGAGAAATTAGCCATCGATGATGGTTCGTTGTTCATTTGTTTTTGGAAAATACTAATCATAATCATGATCGCGTATTTGCTTGAATCGAGATGAAAACATTTCGTTTAGTATGAAATTATGTCACTATAATATAATTTCGTGCTAAACAAAATTTTTTCCTATAGCCGCCGTGTATGAGATCAAACTTTGATCGCTAATTACATCGAAATAAAGCCTAAGAAAATTGCGAAAAAATTCATCCACACTTTATCGAAAGTATTTCTGATTTTATTATACTGAACGGAATTCTACACGCTTGAGATTACATTAAGGGTGCGCAGGAGGTAAACTAGCGCCTTTGTCGACAGTTGTGGAGAAATTAGGAAGCTCTAGAACAAGATAGAGAGGGTGATGCAATAGTTGTAGGAGAGACGAAGATAGAGCGATGGAAGCGGCTTGATTTTCCGCCAACTTTGGTGCAACTTTTTGAGCTTAAAAAGCAATATTTTCTTACACTTTATTTTTTGAAAAATTCCTTGTATCATTACGGAGGGGGGTACAGAGCCCGTTTTTGCAATTTCCGTCTGGAAAGTTTATAAACAATAAAAATGTATATCTTTATGGAACTTTTTTTCTGGACACTTTTTCGAAAAAAGGGCTCTGTACCCCCCTCCGTAATGATACAAGGAATTTTTCAAAAAAAAAAGTGTAAGAAAATATTGCTTTTTAAGCTCAAAAAGTTGCACCAAAGTTGGTGGAAAATCAAGACGCTTCGATGCTCTATCTTCGTCTCTCCTACAACTGTTGCATCACCGTCTCTGTCGCACCACCGTTGGAGAGACAGAGCTTCCTAATATCTCCGCAACTGTCGCTGAAGTCAGCTCGGAGTTCGGCCGTGGCTCCTGCGCACCCTTAAGGCTGTGCAGGATCTAAAGTGGCGCCAATATCGACAGTTGCGGATAAATGAGGAAGCTCCCGAACAAGGATAGATAGATCCTTGTCTCTCCAACGGTGCTGTGACAGAGAGGGTGATGCAACAGTTGTAGGAGAGACGAAGATAGAGCGATGAAAGCGGCTTGATTTTTCATCGGCTTTGGTGCAACTTTTTCAGCTTAAAAAGCAATATTTTCTTACACTTTTTTTTTTTAATTCTTTCTCCCATTACGGAGGGGGGTACAGAGCCCGATTTTGCAATTTCCCTCTGGAAAGTTTATAAAAAATAAAAGTGTATATTGTTATAGAACTTTTTCTCTGGACACTTTTTCGAATAAAGGGCTCTGTACCCTCCTCCGTAATGATACAAGGAATTAAAAAAAAAAGTGTAAGAAAATATTGCTTTTTAAGCTCAAAAAGTTGTACCAAAGTCGATGGAAAATCAAGCCGCTTCCATCGCTCTATCTTCGTCTCTCCTACAACTGTTGCATCACCCGCTCTATCCTTGTTCTACAGCTTCCTAATTTCTCCACAACTGTCGACAAAGGCGCTAGTTTACCTCCTGCGCACCCTCAACTGCTCTTTTCGGCCGATTTTCAGATGTCACGCCTCTTTTCCCCCGCCGCGCGTCTTAACCCCCGCGGCGGCCGAAGTGCTTGGATCACCTCAGGCACGCATCATATGAATCGCGCATGGCGCATCAAGGCGACACCCGCATTAATAGATTTCCACATCATCCACGGGTCAGTATTTTCGATGCGTTGTTTCTTGTCATCCACCGTAGGCCTATTCTACTGTATCGGATAATTTTTCGTCGCATAATTTTATGATAAATCGCGTCAAAAAATAGATTTGGAAACTGCTTTTAAATTTCACTCTCAAAATTTTAATGAAATATAAAAAAACTAGGTTTTCCCGTACACTAAGATGTGCTCAGGTGGTTGTAAAGGTGGAAAACAATATGAAATCTATTATTACGGTTGTCGCCCTAATGCGCCATGCGCGATTCATATGATACGCGCCTGAAGTGATCCAAGCACTTGGGCCGCCGTGGGGTCCAAGATGCACGGCGGGGGAAAGGAGGCGTGACATCTGAAAATCGGCCGAAAAGAGCAGTTAATTCCGAAGGTCTAGGCAAGGAGTGGCCAACCCAAATGATTTTGCGGGCCACTTTGGAAATCCATCATAACTCCGCGGGCCGCATATAAAATTATACATATATCCCCATATTAGAGTTAGACCCACTATAGACATTTTTTTGGAGTGAAAAGTTGAAACATAACTGCAAATTCATAAATAAAACAGGCAATATGTATCATATATTCGCAAGAATATTATTTTAAAATCATATTTAATTTTTTCTCATAATTTCGACAGTTAATTGTTTAATATATGGATGCAAAAATAATGTATTTTTTATTAATTCACTACAATGAAAATGAAATTACTTTACTAATTCACTAAAATGAAATTAAAACTGTTCATCTCTCAGTTAGAAAATAAGGATTTGAGTCAATTTCCTCACTTGAAAGAGCGCAGTGAATGTGTTACGGATAATAGCAATTTGACGAAATATATTGAAAAAATCAAGATATTGCAAGGGTCATTTAAAACTCGTTTTCATGATTTTGCCAAAGAAGATAACTGTATGCTCGCATTTATAAACCCATTTTCACTTAGCGAACAAAACGTAATGCAGATGGCTAGTAACATACAAATGGAACTGATTGATTTAAAAATAAATTCATTATTAAAAACTAAATTTGATGAGATTTTTGTAGATCAAAATGAATCTAACATAATTAATTTCTGGCGTTCATTACCCTGTGAATATTTCCCAGAGCTAAGAAAATTTGCAAAAAGTTATATATGTCGCTTTGGAACGACACACAGATGTGAACAAGCATTTTCATCTATGAAATTAATTAAAAGCAAATCAAGGTCGCGAATAACGGATTCTAATTTGAAGAATTCTCTACTGCTCTCTGTAACAAATTTAACACCAAATATTGAAAGACTAGCGAAATCCAAACGGGTGCAAAAGTTTCATTAATGGTACTCCAATAAACGTGTGTTTTTTGAATTGGCGTAAAATAATTTAATTGCGTGATTGAGTTATTCCTTTTCCTCCCCTAAGCGAAGCAGATCCTACCCCTATCTCTATTTCCAACCCTAACCGTGAACGTAAGAAGGTAGAAAAGGTGCTTGAGTTGTATGGCGCATCTGAACTCATCTGTGAAAAAATTGGCGCATGGTATGCAAAAGGTTGACCACCTCTGAGTTAACGGGAATCGACTTTTCGTCCTTATGTGAGAATATTTTCGCCTGTAAAAGGGCTCATTGGAAAGACGATAATCAAATAGAGCGCGCGACTGCCGTGGTTTAATATGATTTTGTTGATATTTAATAATATGAGTGTTAGAAACTGAGCAAAAATCGGCAATTACACATCGGTCAAATTAAACTATTTTTTTGTCATTTTGTCAATGAAAGATTATTCTTCTTCAGCGCGCTAGATTTAATGTTTAACTACACACTAAAATAGGTTTTGTCTTGATTCTCTCTGAAATAAAGTCAAATAGTCGATTCCCGTATAGCTGTATCTCAACGGCCATACAATTCCTTTTTAACCGACTTCGAAAAAGAAGGAGGTTACTCAATTCGACATGTATATATATATATATATTTTTTTTTTATGTATGTGCCCCGATTACGCCGAGATGGATGGACCAATCGGAACCAAACCTTTTGCATCTTGTAGGGTATGACTCCCAGTTGGTCCCGTAAAAAAAAAATTTTGCATTTCACCACCGCTTGCCACCTTTTTATTGCAAAAAAGCGTACGATTTCGTCCGCGTTGTGTATGGTCATCGATTACTCCAAGATGGATGGACTAATTGGAACGAAACCTTTAGCATCTTATAGAGTATGACCAACAGTTGGTCCCGTAAAAAAACCCGGTTCGGGTTTCTACATTTTTTCCGCTTTTATCGCAAAAAACGTGCTATTTCACGTATATTCGGCCTGATATCGATGAAGCCTAGTATCACATTTTGCGGTCGGAGATGTTTCCACGATGATCCCATTTGCAACATTCCCTGCCCTTCCCTTCACTACCCTGCCCTTCCCTGCCCTTCTCTTCCCATCCCTTTGTTGAACTTTTCAAGGAATGCACCAATCGGCACTAAAAAATGTGAAATAAAAAAATTTTTGGAAAAAAAAATACAACCGACTTCGGAATGCACTAAAAAGGACGAAATAATTTAAATTTATATTTCGGAGACGGCGCAAAATTAAAAATTTTCTACATTGGAAATTGTCAAAATTCTTTAATCCTTTTACATATTTTCACATTAACAACATCCTTCATTTACACAATTTTTAATTTTGCGCAGTCTCCGAAATATAAATTTAAATTATTTCGTCATTTTTAGTGCATTCCGAAGTCGGTTGTATTTTTTTTTCCAAAAATTTTTTAGTCACATTATCGGCAATACAGGTTAAAATACGTGACAAGTTTAGTTGGCCTGTTGCGAACCAGGTAGCGTCTAATTATAAAGACTTCCGATGTGGAACCGTAATGTAATTTGACACATACGTACATGCATGTACGCTCGATTACATGCATATACATACAGTGTCGAACATAAGTATTGGCACACCATAAGTGACAGAATATAAATCCTGTTGGATTGCACTTCGGGGCGCCTGCCACTGGGTTATACGTCCCTGCTGTCGCTACAGCGGGACTGGCGTTTTGCGACTGCGCACTAGCCGTCACTATCGCGCGTGGTTGGTTACCGGCATGTTTGCCATTTTGTATCTGCGTCACCGCATTCTATGGTTATTCAAATATAATTAATAAAGTGTGTATTAATTATCTTCTTCGGTATTCCGAGTCTTCCCGGAACTGTCCTTTCCAATAAATCCATATAACTACTAAATAAACTGATTTAAGCAACAAACTTTTACACTTATTTGTACGTTGTTTATCGTAGTTTATTGTGTAATTGCAAGAAATAAAATAAATAAAGCGATCTACGAAATAATGACGTAAATATATTTCTTGAGCACTTTATACCGACAGTTAGGTTACTTGTTCATGTTGTAAAAAGTCATTATGCTTTAAACATTTCTTTGACGAGTGTCACTTTTGTTCCAAATATATTGAGTAGGCAATCAGTTTCAAGTAAAAGTTGCTAATATTTAGTCACCTTAATTCTGTTTATCGAACAAGGAAATGCTATATTTGGTAAAAAAAAACATTTTTTAATTTTCATCGCACATATTTACTTGAATGTATAATAACTAATTACCATAATAACGTTTATATATGTTTGATTCGAATAAACAACAGATTCACTGGTTTATCTCGAAGGTGAAACTTTAAAAATAGACACAGAAAAAAATATATTTAAGTTGACAGTGCATATTTTTCTCGCGAGCTGCTAAATCATCCAATAAATACAATAAGTCTTTATCAATGATAAAGGTGATCTATTGCCTTTTATATATATTAACAAATCCGGTTATGTTGTATCACTTGCATTTATAACAAAAGTATGGCCACAATAATATTAGATAGAGAACGCTTTTATAACCAACTACATTGCAAAGAGAAAAAAACCACATCTTTAAATACTTAACAAAATTTTTTTTCGCGTTATAGAAGATAAAAGCGTATAACACTAGTGTATAAAATACATTCTTAAATTGCAAGAATGTACTGTATATCTCATCATGACCCATACTATACCTACAATCACTTTTATTCGATCATTGAGGATATGAGAATAAGACACTATTATCAAGGGTAGTTTACCACTCTAATAAATTGTAAGATGTATTTTGTTTTCTTAATTGTTCATATTCTGTAAAATAAAATTATTTTCATCAATGTTCAATGACTTTTATAATTGTTCTAGGAAAAAGATGCTAAAAGAATTATTTCTCCTATTATTAAAGAGTAAGGGATGAAACTCCCAAGAATCGAAGTAATGCATGTAATATCCCTTTCGATAGGGAGTAATTTCCAGCTAGCTTACTAGAGAAAACATGTAGGTACTTACCAACTACTCTAGAAAAAGCAGTTTTTGGGATTGAGCTTCGGGGGTTGCTATCACCCTTTACATTTACCATTCAGTACGTATGAAAATACCTGCCTTTCCCTTCTGCTGAGCCAATCATGTCCAGAAATGAGTAAAATCGCCAATGGATATCTTCTTTTCTTTTCAAAATTGTCCAAATTTAATGGAGGGTAGTTTACCCTATGATTCAGAATACTTTTTGGAAAATCCCAAAACACGTCAATTTTAGTTTTTAATGTTTTTTATATTAAAATTGTTTTCATCGATATTCAATGATATTTACTACTTTTGTAAAAAAAAAAAGGTTAAAAATATCACTTTTACCCTTGTAAAAGGGAGGGATGCTACGTATAATATCGCTTTTCGACGAGGAATATTATCCGGTTGGATTCATGAAAAAATTTTGCGTGTAAACGGAGATATGCTAAAAAAAAACGATTTTTGCAGATCTTTAGGGGCTGCTTTTACCCCCCAAATCTCAATATCCGCAGATATAAAAAACACGTGTCGATTAGTTTTTCGAGTACTACAACATATGTGAAAACGAAATATAACGATTTAATAATGATAATAATGATTTAAAATATTAACTGCATGGTCTCTAGCAAGAATGGTTTACGAAGCTATTTAACATTTTTCCGTTCAATTTACTTTCCACCAGCAACTGCTCTTTTTGTCGTCGGATTAGTCCCTAACTTTGGTTTTTTAAACCCATTTGCATCAGAGCTTTAAATCTACTACCTACCCGTCATTCTGAATAGACGTAAATATCGATGAAAGTTTTAAAAACGGCCGATGTACGCATTTCCTACGTATTACTTTTGTATTTTTAGCAAAAGTTGTTTTACCTAGAGCGAATTCGCTGTACAGTACCGAATTCTGTAGACATTTCTGAAGAAGAAACTATGCGGAGTAAGTGTCGAAGCAATATACAATTCGAGTAAATCGAAAAAGTATGTGCCGGTGACGCGTGCACGGCGTTTTGCCGCCAGGCGGCCATAGCTCGCTCTCCTCGCCGAGTCAGTGCCGTAGCTACGCGTAATTAGCATCAATGATGGGAATCAATAGACACCCACTTTTTATATGTATAATGTTTAATATTTTGTTGTTATTATTAATTCATAATTACTATTATTTATCTTTCATTGTTATTTCTGTTAAGACCGCAAATTAAAGTTGATGATAGGCACTTTCACGGTAAAACTCGATAATTTGAAAAAAGCAGTGTATTTTGTTTTCAAGAAATCATCTTATAATTTCTCGCGAAGTATAGTGTAGTAAATTATCTTTCCATCGTAAATAAACTTTCAAATTTTTAAATTCGCTTACCACAAGTAATTCTTCATCTTATACATTTTATTTCTTCTATATTATAAATTATAAACAGATATCAAAACTGTCTTCAATCGGGTGTCGTTTGATAAAGTCGCAATGATTTTTAAATTTTGAAATGATTTTTAGTATTTTATCGTTGTATTGTTGCTACCTAAAAATAATATTGAGTAATAATGAAAGATAAATAATAGTAATTATGAAATAATAATAACAATAAAACATTAAATATTATACATATAAAAAGTAGATGTCTATTGATTCCCATCACTGATGCTAATTACGCGTTGCTACGGCACTGACTTGGCGAGGAGAGCGAGCTATGGCCGCCTGGCGGCAAAACGCCGTGCACGCGTCACCGGCACATACTTTTTCGATTTACTCGAATTGTATATTGCTTCGACACTTACTCCGCATAGTTTCTTCTTCAGAAATGTCTACAGAATTCGGTACTGTACAGCGAATTCGCTCTAGGTAAAACAACTTTTGCTAAAAATACAAAAGTAATACGTAGGAAATGCGTACATCGGCCGTTTTTAAAACTTTCATCGATATTTACGTCTATTCAGAATGACGTAATATTACAACTATATATATCAATAGATTCGGGCAACCCTCCTCTATTTTTTAAAATCAACTCGAACGTCCTAGTGTTTTTAGTTTCTGCGTAATAGCGCATTTTCCCCGCAAAACACACGTTTTTACAAAAGCTCGTGTTTTTCAAAAACTGAGGGTGATGGAGCAATTCGGTTTTCGGATTCGCGTTCAGGACGAGAAATATTACAAGGATCACCCAATGGGTATTGGAAAACAGAGATGAGGTTAAAATTTGTTGCACAGTGTAATTTAAGAAACTTTTAAAAGTAGGGGCATTACAGAACCCCATTTTACACGGCCGGCTACTTCACTGATGCTAAATTCAGTGCGCATGCGCGAAAAAAAAATTCCTGTATGGCATCACTGCTCTCCCCTCTTCGCTCTCCTTCAATGAATCATCTAACACAAATGTCGGACACCAATGCACAAACACTTCTTATCATTTACATACTGAGGACTCAATATTACGTCTCTGCACTCATTATCAGTAACCGCAATAGAATTCTCATGGAATCGAATATCCTGAAATTTCAGTGTTATATCCATCCAACGTTATAGAGTTTGCAGGGCACTTACATTTGAATATCCGATCCTGGTTCGCTGCTGCAAACTGTAGTGATTGCGTTAGCCGAACAGATAACAATTCTACTTGTATGTGATGGGCATTTTCATCAGCAACGTGATGTGATTCCGAGCTGCGAAATGTGTGTATGTATGTCCTTGTGCGTGTATATATTATTTCATTCGTTTCAGCGAACCGAATGATTATTATAATATTATAGTGCTTGCTATAACAAAAAATTTAAAAATATTTATCTAGAAAAGAAAAGTTTCTGGATAAATATTTTTGTTAAATTGAAATATTTAACGTAAGAAGTAGTATAATTATTTCGATATCAATTTTGTAAAGAAAGTCGCAAAACAATTAACACTTTTAATACATAAAATTAACTTACCAGCTATCTGCTGATATTTTTCAGTTTTAAATCCTTGTGGATAAATCACAATGAAAATAATTACAATAACAGTGTGGCAACAAAGAACGTCGAACCATGGATCACCTCATCAGCAGATTTTAGTGTATTGTAACCGCGGTCAGTGTTGCTAGCAGACTGCTCGTGGATGACACAGAGATTTCTATTATAGCACACTACTGATATTAACAAATAACGCCACAGTATAGGCCGTCGCCTGACTTCTCAGAAGAAATGAATCGGTACGAGAGAATCGATTCTGAATCGGAACGAGAGAATCGATTCCTCAAAAGAATCGGAACCAAAGAATCGATTCAAAAAGAATCAGTTTAGAAATTAAAAAGAATAAATTCTTTGTTTCTTTTTTTATTTTCATTTTGTAGGCGGACTATCCTATACGATTCTTGCCTGTCACATCAATTATTGTAAAAAATAGATTTTTTCAAGCCGACTTTTTTACTAAATCGATTTTGGTTAGGTTAGGTTAGATTAGGTTTATAAAATCAATCCTTTCAGGTCGACTTATTTACTAAATTGATTTGGTTATCTCGATTTATAATCCATTGAAAAATCGATTTTTAATAAAAAGATTAATCATTTCCGAAACGTCAATATGAAAGGAGAATGTATAAGAATTGTCGCATGGCATATTTTGCAAAATTAGTACACGTATACAAAGGAAAAATTTATTTAAATACGTTTAAAATTCTTTGAATGAAACGAATATTCTAGAACAGTTTTCGCTATTTTAGTAATTTAATTTACAATTAATTCCTTAGAAGGAAAAAATCGATCTTCGATTCTTACATAAAAGAATCGATTCTGGGGAAAATCGAATACCAAAGAATCGATTCGAAAAATCGATTTTTTTACCGAAAGAATCGATTTTCTAAGGAATCGAATCGGAATCGAACATCCCTAAAGTGGATATCGGTGGTGGGGTGATCTACTGATTGTATTTGCGAATAAAAAAATTTTTGGAAAAAAAAAATACAACCGACTTCGCAATGCATTAAAAAGAATGAAATAATTATAATTTATATTTCGCAGACGGCGCAAAATTAAAAATTGTGTGTATGGTGGCCTTGGTACTGAATGGCCGAAAAGAGAAAATACATTTACGTGTGAAAGTATGTAAAAGGATTAAAGAATTTTGGCAATTTCCAATGTAGAAAATTTTTAATTTTGCGCCGTCTCCGAAATATAAATTAAAATTATTTCATTCTTTTTAGTGTATTCTGAAGTCGGTTGTATTTTTTCCCAAAAATTTTTTTATTCCTTTTTCACCAC
Organism: Stelis phaeoptera; assembly: GCA_943735885.1. Taxonomy (NCBI): domain Eukaryota; kingdom Metazoa; phylum Arthropoda; class Insecta; order Hymenoptera; family Megachilidae; genus Stelis; species Stelis phaeoptera. The sequence continues at coordinate 511,224 of OX030939.1, read as the reverse complement.
CGACAAAAATTACCAGAGGAGGGGTAGTGTAACTTCTAATTATGTTCTCCTACACGCATCAACATGGTAGAATATAAAATTACCCAAATAAGGACAAACAGTATAATTCAATTAATAGATATTTTATTTGAATGACTCATTTATAGTTCCAATGCCTGTCATAGTTTTCTCTAACATCTTACTAATAATCCTACAACAAAAAGAATGACATTCTGTCATGTTTAGCATAAAAAAGTTTGATCAGAAAACTATCAGAGATAATATTACACTTCATGACAAAGAGTCTTTGACAATGCAATAAAACAGTTAATAGTCGTGAACATAAATTCCATCGTTCATTAACCGCACACACGTTTTCCTTTAAACGTCACGAAAGAAAACTTTTCAATTATCTCAATATTAATCGTAACATATTGCATACAATGACTTCACTTATATATATAAATAAGACCGAAGAGTTTCTTTTTTATACATTCAAACTCAGTATACCTGCATTGTGTAAAATCATTTCTCAGACTTCTATCTTGAGCATATAATATAATTTACAATTGTAATTTTTTTTTTATTAGTAAGATAAAGAAAAAATCACTCCAACCCGAAGATAATTCATTTTTTCATAATGAATCTTTTGTACATTACAGGAGTTACCGATGATTTTTGTATTTGTTAGAAAGTTTTTCTTCTGCAAAAAATTACATTATCGTGACTCAGCTATTGTTTTAAGGGGTTTGAAAATTTTGGTTTTTTCTCTTTTTTCTTTTTCGTTCCTGAACCCGATTGGAAAGCTTGCCAACTTTCAACTCTTGATTGTCTGGATCCTTCGAAATTCTTTTGCCATTCCCGTTCCATCCCTACTTGTGTCTCTGCTATTACTTTTTCTTCTCTTTTTCTCTTTCGCTTTTCTGTATCTTGCATTGCTAGTTCTCTCCTGAAAAAATATTTTGTATATGAAAAATGATAATGTAATGCAAGACAGTTCACTAGTAAAAATTATATCAACAAGTTTTAGACGTATTTGAGTACTCTTTTGGTGTTTCTTGATTCATAATAGTATCATGTTATTTAAGTTTGAACAGAGTTTGATAAAATTTATGATACAGAGTTTTTTTAAATGAACTTTGTAAGAATAATGATTCTTAACTAATAAAAAACAGAAAATGTTATTCACGTTCCTTGCATTTAGTTGCTAGATATGCAATAATGGAATTCACGTTCCTTGCAATAATGGAAGATAAATAACAATGAAACCAACCACAACAAGAAATATTCAAGTGTCACTTATATCAAAATATCATTATTCAAGGTTTTTTCCTACAATTTAAAAAAACTGTCAAGGTATAAGACTTTTCTACTCAAAATTAAATGTTTTCTATCATATATAGACGAATATTTTTCCTGTGAATCATTACTGTTTGTTATCAGATAATGGAACCTTTGTCTCACATAATCTCCAGATCGCAAGAGACTATCCAACATAATAGATTGAATTTGTCTCTCATATCAGTTTACTAATGATAAAGTATATGAAATTTGAAGATAAAGATAATCTCAAACAGTACATTGTATTGGCTACTAATGAATGAAAAATTATAGATGAGAATTTATTGTAGATAATAGATTATCAGAAAAGACAAAAATATACCTTCTTCTCTCCATGTCAGCGAACAGTTTCATCAACATAACATAAACTGCATGTTTGTAACCTTCTTCCGTTTTCTCTTCTAGAACCGCAAGTTCACCTTTTACTTCTTTTTTTGAGGTTTTTCTTCTTCTCTGCTATCTAGAAAAAGCATAAGATTCTTAAAATAACTAAAATTTGTTCAATTTCTTTGAGAATAACAATAATTACCATGTGATCCATTCGTGCTTCTGCCTCTTCGATAACATCCATACAGTTGGCTCTGGTTTCTGAGCATTCCAAAGTTTTCCAAGCTTTGTTGACAGCTGAGAAACAAATAAATAATTAGTAACGTGGTGATGGAGAATTGCAATAAGGAAGAAAATGATTTTATAATATTTACTTTCGAATGCTTGCTGAGCTCTTTCCGAGTTTCCACATTTTTGTCGGGATGCACCAGTATTGACATCTGAAAATGAAAATACAAACTATATCCAATATTTCAACTTTCAATATAATAATCAGTTGATAAAATTATGAATTCTAAGATTCTTCTCAATCTAGACTCCAAGTCGTCAATTTTGTATTTTGTTAATACATGACATATAAGAAAATCCCACAAAAAGTACATTACATGTAAAAAAAGGTAACGCCAAGTAGTTTAGGCACTGTGAGCGGAGCACTTCTTTGCACCAATACACAATGCATATTGAAAACATTTGGAAGCTATTACATATTTTGTGGATTTTCTAAAAAAGTAATGGATATCATGCGAAACCAGCCAAGTATTGAGTTATATATATTATTTTTTCAAAATATTTATGCTTGGCGTCTGGCTGCCTCGTTGCGATCCAACAAAATTAGTTGTACGTTATTCCAAATCTGTGAATATATTATCGATTTTATATAAAGTTAATTACTATAAATAGTTGTTTAATGCTATATATATTTGATCGCAACGAGGCAGCCAGACGCCAAGCATAAATATTTTGAAAAAAAATATATATATAACTCAATACTTGGCTGGTTTCGCATGATATCCATTACTTTTTTAGAAAATCCACAAAATATGTAATAGCTTCCAAATGTTTTCAATATGCATTGTGTATTGGTGCAAAGAAGTGCTCCGCTCACAATGCCTAAACTACTTGGCGTTACCTTTTTTTACATGTAATGTACTTTTTGTGGGTATAATTTCTAAGTAAGTAAAGGAAATATTTTATTCAAAATAATGCATAGGCAACCGATGTACTACCGTTTTGAATTTTGTACGCGCCGCCGCGACGCGGCTGATCTCGCGCGCCCTCGCAATACGATCTTAACGTGTTAGAGAATCGCACGCCATGATGTTAAACCAACGCGGATATCAGTAACGGCGCATGTGCGTAACGTAAGCCACAGCGCTAACAGCGCCTCTAGCAGCAAAAATGTGTGATCGACACTGACGTCAGCATGACGTAGGTGGTTAATGAAACTGATTGAAATTTTTCGATGAAAAACAGTTAATATCTCATAAATAAATGCACCGATTGAGGCGCTCTTGGGCTTAAAAGAAGGAGAAAGACAAGTCGAAGCAGACTGTGTTATTAGAATGAAGCTCAGTTGCGTACTTTTTCTGCAATAGCAAATTATTTTTTGCAAAACGCCCAAAACGCTCTGCTTCGGGATAATATACTCGGTAGAGCAGGGATGGCCAAACCGTGGCGCATGCGCCAAACATGGCGCATTGGATGATTACAAGCGGCGCATTGCATCCTTGCGCCTATTTATTCTTTTGAAGTAAACTCTCTGTCATCACATTCAATAACTGCGGTCCAGAGTTATCTTCACCAAACGAGACTCTCCGGCAGCTGTAGCATCATCAGCGGGTCCACGATAACGATCACCCTTTCGTCCAAGAAATCATTTCTGATTATTGTAGATTGGTGCTTCAATAAACGTGTGTCTTTTGAACTGGAGTAAATTAATTAATTTAATTGCGTGATTGAGTTATTCCGCTTCCTCCCATAAGCGAAGCAGATCTTACCCCTATCCCTATTTCCAACCCCAACCGTGAACGTAAGAAGGTAGAAAAGGTGCTTGAGTTGTATGGCACATCTGAACTCATCTGTGAAAAAAATTGGCGCATGGTGTATATAAGGTTGGCCACCCCTGCGGTAGAGTCTCGCTGTCGCCGGCGGAGCAGCCTTCGGCCTAAACTATTTGGCGTGAAGATTCTACCGAGTCTCCTGATATTTCAACATAGTTATCACTTACACGTAGATATTTCTTTTTGATTTCATCTATACAGGGTGTCCCAGAACTAGTGTAACACCCGGAAATGGGGGGTAGCTGGGGTGCATCTGAACAACTTTTTCCTTTACCAAAATGTTGTTTGAAGCTTCGTTATCGAGTTATTAACGAAAAACACCGACCAATGAGAGCGTGTGTAGAGTGCGGGCTCAGCCACGAGAACGTTAGTGGCTCTCAATCGCGCGCGGACGTGGTCGTGAACGAATGCCTCTTTGCATCGGAGATATCGAGAGAATCACACGGCAAATGTTACATTGTATTAAATTAAGAATAATGTAGAATTATTTATGAGTAACAAATTAATGAATATGTTGTTTAATAACTATGTTTGACACTTTTTAACGTTATCCGAAAGGAACAAAGTGTTGTAGTAGTTATGAAAATAATTTTTTTTTTAATACCACATGAACGGTTGGATAATTTATGTTTAAAGAAAAACGATTTCGAAAGCTAATGTTAGAAAAAAAATTTTTGGCAAAAAAAATACAACCGACTTCGGAATGCACTAAAAAGGACGAAATAATTTAAATTTATATTTCGGAGACGGCGCAAAATTAAAAATTGTGTAAATGAAGGATGTTGTTAATGTGAAAATATGTAAAAGGATTAAAGAATTTTGACAATTTCCAATGTAGAAAATTTTTAATTTTGCGCCGTCTCCGAAATATAGATTTAAATTATTTCGTCCTTTTTAGTGCATTCCGAAGTCGGTTGTATTTTTTTTGCCAAAAATTTTTTTATTTCACATTTTTTAGTGGCGATTGGAGCATTCCTTGAAAAGTTCAACAAAGGGATAGGAAGAGAAGGGCAGGGAAGGGCAGGGAAGTGAAGGGAAGGGCAGGGAATGTTGCAAATGGGATCATCGTGGAAACATCTTCGGCCGCAAAATGTAATACTAGGCTTCATCGATATCAGGCCGAATATACGTGAAATAGCACGTTTTTTGCGATAAAAGCGGAAAAAATGTAGAAATCCGAACCGGATTTTTTTACGGGACCAACTGTTGTTCATACTCTATAAGATGCTAAAGGTTTCGTTCCGATTGGTCCATCCATCTTGGAGTAATCGATGACCATACACAACGCGGACGAAATCGTACGCTTTTTTGCAATAAAAAGGTGGCAAGCGGTGGTGAAATGCAAAATTTTTTTTTTACGGGACCAACTGGGAGTCGTACCCTACAAGATGCAACAGGTTTCGTTCCGATTGGTCCATCCATCTCGGCGTAATCGGGGCACATACATAAAAAAAAAAAAAAAAAAAAAAAATATATATACATGTCGAATTGAGTAACCTCCTTTTTCGAAGTCGGTTAAAAAAGCTAGTTTAATTTACTCATTCGTCCCCGAATGAACCTGTCACGGTTGAAGTGGATCGTTGAAACTGGGTCACTGTGCCGATTCTGGCCCTTTTTCGAAAGCTTCAACAGCTGATGTCATGGTCGGGTCAGCGAACTCACTGCACTGCACGGTCACTTGTATTGTACGGTCACTTTTATTGCGCGGTCACTGTCAATTGTCACTGGGAAATGTGGGAATATTTAAACACGATTTATTCTTCCTACGTGCAACCAAATCGATCACTCAGTGACGAATGAATGCAGTACTGTGTAAGGAAAATTTGATCTCACGCCCGAATCAATGAATTGAATTTTCATACTGTGGTGCAGGGTACCACAAAGTAGTACTGTAAGCAAGGGAAAGTTCGGCTATTTTACGATGAATTTAGTGACGACAGCAGCACGTGTGCACGAGACAAACGGACTGAGGACTTTACAGGCAGAGATGTCCGAATGGCACTGCAGTTCACCCTCCCCCACCCGCACAAGCAGGCCCACGGTTCAAGGATTGTTAGAAATGAATGGAGGACGAACGAAATTTCTCCGGAAAAAGGCTACACCGTAGCTAAACAAGGCTAGTCTTTTTCCGGAGAGATTTCGTTCGTCCTCCATTCATTTCTAACAATCCTTGAACCGTGGGCCTGCTTGTGCGGGTGGGGGAGGGTGAACTGCAGTGCCATTCGGACATCTCTGCCTGTAAAGTCCTCAGTCCGTTTGTCTCGTGCACACGTGCTGCTGTCGTCACTAAATTCGTCGTAAAATAGCCGAACCTTCCCTTGCTTGCGGTACTACTTTATGGCACCCTGGACTACAGAATGAAAATTCAGTTCACTGATTTCGACGTGAGATCAAATTTTCCTTACGCAGTACTGCATTCATTCGTCACTGAGTGATCGATTTGGTTGCACGTAGGAAGAATAAATCGTGTTTAAATATTCCCACATTTCCCAGTGACAATTGACAGTGACCGCGCAATAAAAGTGACCGTACAATACAAGTGACCGTGCAGTGCAGTGAGTTCGCTGACCCGACCATGACATCAGCTGTTGAAGCTTTCGAAAAAGGGCCAGAATCGGCACAGTGACCCAGTTTCAACGATCCACTTCAACCGTGACAGGTTCATTCGGGGACGAATGAGTAAATTAAACTAGCTTTTTCTAACATTAGCTTTCGAAATCGTTTTTCTTTAAACATAAATTATCCAACCGTTGATGTGGTATTAAAAAAAAAATTATTTTCATAACTACTACAACACTTTGTTCCTTTCGGATAACGTTAAAAAGTGTCAAACATAGTTATTAAACGACGCGACATATTCATTAATTTGTTACCCATAAATAATTCTACATTGGTATTAAAAAGGAAATTATTTTCATAACTACTACAACACTTTGTTCCTTTCGGATAACGTTAAAAAGTGTCAAACATAGTTATTAAACAACATATTCATTAATTTGTTACTCATAAATAATTCTACATTATTCTTAATTTAATACAATGTAACATTTGCCGTGTGATTCTCTCGATATCTCCGATGCAAAGAGGCATTCGTTCACGACCACGTCCGCGCGCGATTGAGAGCCACTAACGTTCTCGTGGCTGAGCCCGCGCTCTACGCACGCTCTCATTGGTCGGTGTTTTTCGTTAATAACTCGATAACGAAGCTTCAAACAACATTTTGGTAAAGGAAAAAGTTGTTCAGATGCACCCCAGCTACCCCCCATTTCTGGGTGTTACACTAGTTCTGGGACACCCTATATATCTGTCGTCTATGGGTGCCTTCCGATGGTCCGTTTGAGGTGTCCTCCGAATCGAGCGTGGCGCCCCATGAAAACAAACGGGCTGGAGGGTAAACAGGGTCGGTAATTTTTACCACAGCTAGCTTGTAGATAAATTTGTTGTTCCTTTTACCGACTAAGTGGTGCTTGTTCATTCTACTACGCGGTATCGGCGGAAGCACAGTTGCCAGATTATGTTACACTATTGCCGCATTTCGTATGTTCTAAAAATTGAATGAATACGAGTTGAGCCGAGATTCTGATTCTTGTCTAGCGTGGACGAACAGCGAGAGCGGAAAAGGACGGAGAATGAAACGATTTAGATACATGATACACCTCATGTGTATATTTTTACATACATTTATTTTTATATTTTTACATTTATTTTTACATTTATCATATACATTTATTTTTTATAATTACATTATATTTTTACATATTAATTATAATATTGATAAATTATTGTTCTTTTTCCTCCTCTTCCTCCTCTTCCTCCTCTTCCTCCTCTTCCTCCCTTCCTTGTATCCCAGGAATACCTGTAATATTTTAGAAACTTCTTCATCTGAAACAGTAAAAAAATGGTATTTTAATATCGTGGAACGAAAACACTTATGCATGACGTATAGTATCTACGTAAGTAGAAAGTACATTGTAAAGGTACAAGAGGTACCTTCTTCATAGAAACGTACGGAATTTTGCACAATGATCGGGTGACATTTTACTTACATCTTTGTACGTTATAAATTTGTCTCGTTGTTCTTCTTGCTCCTTCCGTTACAATTATTTGTATTGCGCGCTGTGAGACCGGCGCGAGGCGCATGCGCGGGCGCACAGCGATGGGCGCGCGAGTGGGGAGAGCAATCTACTGTGGGATCTGGTAATGAGCACATGTGAGAAAAATTGCGACCGTCTGTGATCCTTGTAATTATTGTAACGAATATATTCATCCTAATATATCAATTGTACAATTCCAAATTGTGTAACACTTCTTCTTTTCTTCCTCCTCTTTCTTCTTTTTTTCTTCTTCTTTCTGTTTCATCTCTTCTTGTTTTTTTTTTTTTTTTTTTTTTTTTTTTTTTTTTTAGAAACAATTCCCACCTTCTTTCTAGTTCCATTTCAAACAATTCTTCTTTCATTGTTGTCATTTGCATCTGTTCAGCCGCGAACGTAGACTTTTGTCGTGACTGAAGGAATTTTTCGAAACTCAAGTGGCTCGGCGCAGAGACCACCATGAATAGCCGATACCTAGAAATTCGGGTCAACGCAGGGCCTATTGTCTGTCGATTCTCGAGCGGAGCGGTCCGACGTAAACACGTGGTTCCCATAAACATTCCAACGGTCTCGCATCGTATTCCGTAACGAACGAAAAGAAGGGATATTTTTTAAACATCACCCCTCTCGTCGGGGTTCTCAAGAGATTGTTGCTTATCGAATGAGCAGTTGAGTCGTGAATCTGCTACGGAACGGATCGTGGAAAAGAGTCGTGTCCGGGATTTAGTATAATATAATCGTCTATCAAACTATCGCATTTATCGGATTGTTCCTTTCGTAAGACCGCGACGGTATAGAGCGCGAATAGCGTCGCGTCGAAACGCCACCGCGCACCCGCGATCCGCGAATCACACCCAACACTATCCGCACGGCCCACTATAACCTCTGCGAGTGAGACCCTATGCTCCTCGTTCAGACCGGCTCTATCAATTAGAGTCGCAGGATTCGCACTTCGGTGTTCGGAATCCAACGGAGACCACAAATCTCCTATCGGGTCGCCGTGCTATCACATAAAACGTCGTGAGGAGTCACTGCACTCCTTGCATGAAATCACAATAACGTATAAACGTCGTGAGGAGTCACTGCACTCCTTGCATGAAATCACAATAACGTATAAACGTCGTGAGGAGTCACTGCACTCCTTGCATGAAACCATAATAACGTACAAAACGTCGTGAGGAGACATCACACTCCTTGCATGAACTCGTAATATCGTATACAACGTCGTGAGGAGTCACCGCACTCCTTGCATGAAACCATAACGATCACACGCAACACACGCATACAATCGCTCGCACTTTCACCGTTCATTGTAAATCAATTGTAATCTTCAGGGGTTTTTTATGCCGAGAGGCTTTTTCCCCTAATCGTATTGTTCGAGCCAATAAACGTAATAATTCTTTCGGCTCAAATTAATTCAATTTATTTATCAAATTCTCCTCCTCCTCAATCATATCATTGTCAATATCCTGAACCACGAGATTTCTCCATGTTGGAGAGATTTCGACGATACAGCATCTGTAAATTGAATAGTTATATAGAACATTACAGTCAAACCTGTTTTTGTGCGGTAGATGGGGACCGCACAAAAAAATATACAGAAACTTCATAATTAGTTAAAAGAAATAATGTTTTGCAACATATTGAAGATAATTTTTTTTTGTGCGAGGTAGAGGGCCTGTCGAGTGAAAGTTAAGCTTTTTATTACAATGAGTCACACCGGAAAAACCCTCGGACAGCCGATCACCAGATGGGCCAAAGGGACCATCGCCACGGCCCCTCCAAAACACCGTTATAGGCCCGCACAGGACATTCGCAACCCCGCAGGTACCTGAGGAAGTCGACTCCCCCACTACCACCACCAGCAGTTTTTCCGCCCAAATAAGAATAACCAATTAGATGCTAGTACACCCTTCTGTGTTAATATTTCCCACCACCGTTTTTTTCCACGAAAGAGAACCTTGTACTGTCAGAAGGCAGAATCTCGTCAACCACCTTAGAATAACATCGTCTCAACCGCAAATACAGTCTGTGTTACTGTTATCGGCATAAATTTATTTTCTCAACCCTTCCTTACCGGGTGTGAGAACGCACAACAATCCACAAACATAACTGCCTGGAATTGTGCGTAAGCAATAGGGCCCGCGTAAAAAAAGTTTCACTTAGCAAATTTGTCAAACATTTATAAAATGTGGGAATCAATCAAAATGTAATAATGTACAACCGAATGGTGGAAAATGGGAATCGCTTTAGCGTGCGAAAGGAGGCGCTCAGTTGGGTGTGGAGTATCAATGAAAATCTTGTCACTGGAGAAACACAATGAGATGGATTCCAGGACGAGGAACCCTGTAAGTGGCGAGTTACCCGCATATATGTAATACGGCATATACATATATTTACTAATCATCTAACTTAACCGAGTAAATTTGCAAACAAGGCTTTAAAACAATCTAAATGTAATCTTTTTATGCCGTATATTATACATAGAAGTAACCCGCCATGCAGAGGGTCCTTCGCTAACGGGCCCATCTCATTGTGTTTCTCTAGTGATAAGCTTTCCATTCGTACCTTACACCCAGCTGTGGGCTTCTACCCACATACTACAGTGATACCAGGAAATGCTGAATTCAATATAACAAATAATTGTTGCAAGAAACTTACGTGTTTGTCTTGGCTGCTTCCGGGAACTGCTTCCATTTTTATTTCGGAAATAGTAATGAAACAATTGACATGTTCAACATATAAGAGCGGGCACCGCGAGCCACATATACGTCGGTGGGAGGAACCCCCCCCCCCGAGGTGCGAAGACCGATCCGCCAGTTGCGATCGAGGCGAGAAAGAGAGAGCACACATTTTCATCATTATATTACAACAATATCAGAAGTGGGATAGTGCACGGCCTTAAATCGGCAAAGTTAAGTGAAACGGAAAAATTCGAAGTGCGGTGGAGCCTCCGAAAAAAAAAAGAAAACGTGGTCCGAAGAAAACGTGGTCTGGAGAAAACGTGCTCTGGAGAAAACGTGGTTGAAGAAAACGTGGCCGGAAGGGAACGTGGTGGAACGTTAAAAGATCGCAACTCCGGTGCGGTGGAGCGCCGTCAGTTTGAGAGTAGCTGAATCGCGGTGGAGCGATCAAAAAGGTAAAATACGCATATATATATACGCATGATATATCGAATAAGAGAATCGCGAGATTCAAACGAGGCATTAGTAATAACGGAATGATCACGAGGCGCAAGGCGGGGAACGAAGAGCTGGTACAAGGACTCGAATCGACACCTAAGAGGACGGTCGCGAAAACAAACAAGGAACAGAAACATCCAACGGCTTCGAAGGAGACGTTGATCGCGGAATTTGAGTTAGACGAAGACAGATTTCAAACACCAGGTTCAGGAGGTAACGGAGTGGGAGATCGTACCGAATCGGAGGAACAAGGATCGGAAATAAACGAAGAGGAACGAACGATCCTTGAAGCGAGAGAGAGGAACGGCGACATGGCGCAGGGGAGAGGGACGGAAACAATGCGGCACTTCAAAGATGTTTACGAGGTATTACCCGTTTTTGACCCTGTTAAATCTGATATCACTATTGAAAACTGGATCGATAAGATCGATGAATATGCAATTCTGTACTCATGGGACGATGTAGCCGTAAAGCATTATGCCTTAGCCAAATTAGAAGGGGTAGCAAAAAAGTGGAGGGACAGTCTTCCGGCGGCGCAGCGGTCATGGAACGAATGGAAGGAGCTACTCGAGGAAGCCTTCCCGTGCGAAACAAGCTTCATGAAAAGACGTCTGGAGGCACAAGAGTATACCAGGAGGCAGGGGCAGGACGTGATAGAATACTATTACGAAAAATTGGCTAAGTGCAATAAGGCTAACATGTCGGATCAAGAAGCAGTGGAGTGGATAGTCGCAGGCTTGAAAAACCCGAGATTTCGAGATTATCTGGGCCCGTTATCAAAATACACAAAACCTAGTCTGTTGTTACCGGATCTAAAAGGCGCTAACCATTTATTACAGGAGCTCCCGCAGCGAAATCCAGAAAATAGGTACAACGCTGGAAGGAAGCCTTCGATGACATGCTATAACTGCAACGAACAGGGTCATGCGGCAAACAGGTGCCCAAAACCCAAGAGCATCGTCTGCTACAAATGCCAAAAGACAGGACATATCGCGAGGGACTGTAAGTTTTCTGTTCACCCTATAATTAAGGAAGTCAGAAACGGGGCTGCGAGCACGAGCAGAGCGGACAGGGTGCTGCACATCGATTCTGACGGGAAGCATCAGAAATACTTCAAGGACGCGTACATCAACGATAGGTGCGTCAGATGCTACGTCGACCTCGGTAGCTCCTGCGTGGCGTTGAGACAGGACGTTGCCGACGACCTGAAGATAACCTATTTCGAAGGGTCCTTCGACCAGCTGACTGGATACGGAAATGGGACGGTGACGCCAGTAGGGATGCTCACGGCATCGCTTACGATCGACGGGGTTACAGCGAGGGTAAGGATCCACGTAGTTCCGCGGGAGTACCAAGCAATACCATTGATAGTGGGTCACCCGTACACCGAACAAGATCACGTGGAAATAGTTAGTAGACCGCATGAGCTGCTAATACGACGGGTCGAAGAGATAGACACGGAAGGACAACAGAAAACGACGTTCTGGGCCAAGGAAGCAACCGTCATTCCGAACAACTATTTAGGATACATTTCAGCACATACGGAAGTATCCAACAAGGACGTCTGTATAGAAGGCGGCCTACGCGAAGATGGGAAACTGATACCAAGGTGTTTGGTAAAAGCGGATAGCGAAGGTACGTCTGTCGTGCCTATGCTTAATGTTTCAGGCGGCGATGTAACAATCGAAGAGGGAACCGTTCTTACCAGAGGCGAGCCGGTGACGACCGACGTCAAGAGCGTAAGGAGAGAAATCAACACAGATCCCATAACCGCGGAGGAACTCAACACCGATCTGTCCGGAAAGGACGCAGAACAGCTTGTAAATGTCATTAATGATTTTAAGGATCTAATTGCCAAAAATATTTATCAAATAGGTTGCACCAACCGAATGGAGATGTCAGTAACGCTAATGGATGCGAGCCCGATATACCACCGACCATACCGAGTGTCGCAGCGAGAGCGGCAACAGCAACAACAGATAGTCCGAGAGCTCCTGGATGCCAATGTCATTGAAGAGAGTGAGTCTCCGTTCTCCAGTCCAGCACTACTCGTCAGGAAGAAGACCGGCGACATACGTATGTGCATCGACTACAGGGCGGTAAATAGAAAGACAATAAAACAACCATATCCCATGCCCAGAATAGACGATCAGATAGACCGCTTGAAGGGCATGCGATTTTACACTAAATTAGATTTACACAGCGGGTATTACCAGGTACCAATGTCAGAAAATTCGAAGGGCATCACTGCGTTTAGTACAACCGACGGTCATTATCAGTTTGTAAGGATGCCCTTCGGACTATGTAATGCGCCAGCCGTCTTTCAGCGACTGATTAATATCGTTTTGCGTAACACAGCGGCAATGGCATATATGGACGACATAATCATTCCTTCAGACACGATAAACGATGGGCTGGTTAGGTTGCGTGGCGTACTAGAAGCATTGAGAGCAGCGAATTTGACATTAAGATTAAGCAATGTTATTTCTTGCAGACCAGAATCGAGTACCTAGGATTTGAAATATCGGCAGACGGGATAGCGCCAGAAAAGGGGAAGCTGACGAGTATAAAGGAATACCCGGTACCTGTCGATGTTAAGACAGTACGTAGTTTTGCTGGCTTAGCTAGTTATTTCAGAAGGTTCATCAAGGGGTTCGCCGTTATTGCTCGACCCTTGACGGACCTGCTGAAAAAGAACGCGGAATTTAATTGGGGAAAAGCCCAAGAGGAAGCATTTAACGAGCTGAAGGAACGGTTGTGTCGCGCCCCAATACTAAAAGTATACGATCCGGAAGCGCGTACAGAAATCCATACGGACGCATGTAGTCTCGGAATAGGCGGAACATTGTTACAAGAGGATGCACGCGGCAAACTACACGCGGTTTCTTATTTCAGTCGCAAAACAACCAAAGAAGAGTCAAACTATCACTCATATGAATTAGAAGCATTAGCCATCGTCAACACGTTAGAAAAGTTTCGCGTATATCTAATCGGAATCCACTTTACGATAAAAACAGATTGTAACAGTCTTAAACTGCTCGCGTCAAAAAGAGATCTCAATCCTAGAATAGGACGATGGTTTATCAAACTAAGCGAATTCGACTATTCAATAGAATACCACAAGGGTAGTGTAAATATGGTTGCCGACGCTCTCAGTCGGAATCCTGTGGAAGACGCGGCCGAGACCCAGCTAGTTGGATTACCAATATTAGGGATAACATTAAATACCGATTGGATCGCAGCAATGCAACGCGCAGATAAGGAAATAATGAACATCCGCGATAAATTAGAAGAAGGCGACGCAGGGACTCACGAAAAATACACTATGCGTAACGGTAGGGTTTATCGAGTCACGAAGGGACGATGGAGACTGTACGTGCCGAGCGAACTATACCACGATATCGTATCCGAGACGCATAAAAATTTATGTCACGTCGGTATTGACAAAACATTAGCGGCAGTAGAGGAGACGTATTACTTCCCGCGAATGAGAGAATTTATTACTAAGTATATCAATCGTTGTATTAACTGTTTATATTATAAAACGGCGACTGGAAAACCACCGGGTTTACTACACCCTCTGGACAAGGGCAGTGAGCCATTCGATGTGGTTCATGTAGATCACTTAGGGCCATTTATTGTGACAGAAAAAGGAAATAGATATATAATTGCGATTATCTGCGGATTTTGTAAATATAGCATGCTTAAGGCGGTATGCGATACAAGCACTGAGGAAACATTAACCTTTCTTAGGGAATTTATCTCACATTACGGAAAACCCAGGCGAATCATTACAGATAGGGGCACCGCTTTCACGTCAGGCGAATTCGAACAGTTTTGCCAAAACTCCGACATTAATCATGTAAAAATAGCCACCGCAACACCACGAGCGAACGGTCAGGTCGAACGCCTAAACCGATTCATACTTACCTGTGTAGCAACAACGTGCAACGCGAACGGGGACGACTGGGATATACATATAGCGAAGGTACAGTGGTCGATTAACAATGTTGAGCACAGCGTCACAAAACGAACACCGTACGAAATCGTCTTCAATAAGAAAGGCGTAGGCATAGATACTTGTCCGTTAACGCGCGAACTACTAGAATTAAACGAAACCGTCGAACGCGAAGAAAGCAGAGAACCAGTGCACGAACTGCTAAGTAGAAACCGCGAACGAATGAAACTACGTTACGACAAACGCCGCAAGCAAGCCCGAGTATATAAGGTAGGCGAACTGGTAATGGTCAAAAGCGATACACCATCCACGGGACAAAGCAGAAAGCTCGAACCAAAATATAAGGGTCCATACGAAGTAGTAAAGGCATTAGAAAACGATAGATACCTAATTCAGGATATAGAAGGCGAACAACAAAGCAACCGAATATATAAGGCGATCATAGCAGTAGACAGATTGAAACCAATTAATAGTCATAGTTTACAGTAGAGATAAGCGAAATTAGAATAATTAGAAATAAGCAATTAAGGATACCAATTAAAACAATCGACAAGTTGTAAATCGCGATAGAAATAAGCAACCTAGAATAAGTAGAATTAAGCAAACCAATGTAACGACCACCATCACACGGCGCCGAGGACGGCGGTGATGTCAGGAAGGGCCGAATTGAAACAATTGACATGTTCAACATATAAGAGCGGGCACCGCGAGCCACATATACGTCGGTGGGAGGAACCCCCCCCCCGAGGTGCGAAGACCGATCCGCCAGTTGCGATCGAGGCGAGAAAGAGAGAGCACACATTTTCATCATTATATTACAACAGTAATCACACAAGTTTGTTCTTTCTCGGTACAATTATTGAACGATCAAACGAACTTACCTGTAAGTGAAGTTCGATCGCAATTATACAGGGTGTCCCACGCTAAGTGTTATGGAGCCGTTATTGCAAAACTATTGGTCGTATAAAAAATTGTTAGTATGGAAATTGCATGGTAAAATGGGAAGCATGTTTTGGTAGAAACGAATATTTTTTTACATTGTTATTTTACGAGATATGACGGTCAAGTTCCGTTTTTTAAATGGAACCATATATTTTTTTTCAGACTATTTGATAATGCTTTTCAAAACGAATTCACTGACCTTTAATGTATCTACCCGATTTTAATTAGTTTTCAAGATATAGCGCTTACAAATTTACTAGTTTTTGACGGAAAAGGCTCGGTTCGAGCATGGTGTACCCCGGGCGGTCCTATTGTTGCGGTACGTATTACGGATTTGACACCTTCTTGTTGAAAGCGCAGACCTGTAGTACTTACCGCATCAATGGGACCGCCCGGGGAACACCCTGCTCGAACCGAGCCTTTTCCGTCAAAAACTAGTAAACTTGTAAGCGCTATATCTTGAAAACTAATTAAAATCGGGTAGATACATTAAAGGTCAGTGAATTCGTTTTGAAAAGCATTATCAAATAGTCTGAAAAAAAAATATATGGTTCCATTTAAAAAACGGAAATTGACCGTCATATCTCGTAACAATTGTTTATACGACCAATAGTTTTGCAATAACGGCTCCATAACACTTAGCGTGGGACACCCTGTATGAGGAGCCTCATTCGAAGATATATACAGGGTGTCCCAGAACTAGTGTAACTCCCGGAAATGGGGGGTAGCTGGGGTGCATCTGAACAACTTTTTCCTTTACCAAAAAGTTGTTTGAAGCTTCGTTATCGAGTTATTAACGAAAAACACCGGCCAATGAGAGTGCGCGTAGAGCGCGGGCTCAGCCACGAGAACGTTAGTGGCTCTCAATCGCGCGCGGACGTGGCCGTGAACGAATGCCTCTTTGCATCGGAGATATCGAAAGAATCACACGGCAAATGTTACATTGTATTAAATTAAAAATAATGTAGAACTATTTATGAGTAACAAATTAATGAATATGTCGTTTAATAACTATTTTTGACACTTTTTAACGTTATCCGAAGGGAACAAAGTATTGTAGTAGTTATGAAAATAATTTTTTTTTTAATACCACATCAACAGTTGGATAATTTATGTTTAAAGAAAAATGATTTCGAAAGCTAATGTTAGAAAAAGCTGGTTTAATTTACCCATTCGTCCCCGAATGAACCTGTCACGGTTGAAGTGGGTCGTTGAAACTGGGTCACTGTGCCGATTCTGGCCCTTTTTCGAAACCTTCAACAGCTGATGTCATGGTGGGGTCAGCGAACTCACTGCACTGCACGGTCACTTGTATTGTACGGTCACTTTTATTGCGCGGTCACTGTCACTTGTCACTGGGAAATGTGGGAATATTTAAACACGATTTATTCTTCCTACGTGTAACCAAATCGGTCACTCAGTGACGAATGAATGCAGTACTGCGTAAGGAAAATTTGATCTCACGTCGAAATCAGTGAATTGAATTTTCATTCTGTAGTCCAGGGTGCCATAAAGTAGTACCTTAAGCAAGGGAAGGTTCGGCTATTTTACCACGAATTTAGTGACGACGGAAGCACGTGTGCACGAGACAAACGGACTGAGGACTTTACACGCAGAGATGTCCGAATGGCACTGCAGTTCACCCTCCCCCACCCGCACAAGCAGGCCCACGGTTCAAGGATTGTTAGAAATGAATGGAGGACGAACGAAATTTCTCCGGAAAAAGACTAGCCTTGTTTAGCTACGGTGTAGTCTTTTTCCGGAGAAATTTCGTTCGTCCTCCATTCATTTCTAACAACCCTTGAACCGTGGGCCTGCTTGTGCTGGTGGGGGAGGGTGAACTGCAGTGCCATTCGGACATCTCTGCCTGCAAAGTCCTCAGTCCGTTTCTCTCGTGCACACGTGCTGCTGTCGTCACTAAATTCGTCGTAAAATAGCCGAACTTTCCCTTGCTTACAGTACTACTTGGTGATACCCTGCACCACAGTATGAAAATTCAATTCATTGATTCGGGCGTGAGATCAAATTTTCCTTACGCAGTACTGTATTCATTCGTCACTGAGTGACCGACTTGGTTACACGAAGGAATAATAAATTGTGTTTAAATATCCCCACATTTCTCAGTGACCGCGCAATAAAAGTAACCGCACAATAAATGTGACCGTGCAGTGCAGTGAGTTCGCCGACCCGGCCGTAACATCAGCTGTTGAGGGTTTCGAAAAAGGATCAGGATCGGCACAGTGACCCAGTTTCAACGACCCACTTCAGCCGTGACAGGTTCATTCGAGGACAAATGGGTAAGTTAGTCCAGCTTTTTTTAACATTAGCTTTCAAAATCGTTTTTCTTTAAACATAAATTATCCAACTGTTGATGTGGTATTAAAAAAAAAATTATTTTCATAACTACTACAACACTTTGTTCCCTTCGGATAACGTTAAAAAGTGTCAAAAATAGTTATTAAACGACATATTCATTAATTTGTTACTCATAAATAGTTCTACATTATTTTTAATTTAATACAATGTAACATTTGCCGTGTGATTCTTTCGATATCTCCGATGCAAAGAGGCATTCGTTCACGGCCACGTCCGCGCGCGATTGAGAGCCACTAACGTTCTCGTGGCTGAGCCCGCGCTCTACGCGCGCTCTCATTGGCCGGTGTTTTTCGTTAATAACTCGATAACGAAGCTTCAAACAACTTTTTGGTAAAGGAAAAAGTTGTTCAGATGCACCCCAGCTACCCCCCATTTCCGGGAGTTACACTAGTTCTGGGACACCCTGTATATATATATAGTTTTTTTTTTGTCTATCTATTTCTTAATTATCCTAGTCGCAAAACTGTAATCATCGGACGCTGATATGGGTCTATTATAAAATCTCGCGAACGTCTGCGAGTTCTCTGACCATCCCGCCGTGCGCCTGATCATGGCCAAGTCTATCCCTCTCGCTAGGGCGGCTGACGATGGTGCGTGTCTCGTGGAATGCGCCGAGAACTGAGAGACATCCAGTCCACTCTTTTCTAGCGTTACCCTGATCCATCTGCTAATTGTTTGAGACCCGACTGCTTTGTGTGGCTTTTTAAAGGCTACAAAAAGGCTATCTACGTCACTTCTCAAGGCCTCCGTAGTCTCGATGTACTTGAGTATTGTAGACGCTACACATAAGCTCGGTTCGTCGGCGAATTTTGGCAGTTTCAAGATTGGTTGGAAACGACCTGGACCTGATGTCTTTATTAAATCCGGAATCTTTATCTCCAATCCTTTTGCTGTCTGGTAAACGTTTGAAATCTTGATGCTTGCCAAGGTTTGTGCTCTATGGGCTGTACTTAGTGCTATGAGGGTTACTGTTTTTTTGTGTCGGTTCCGGTAAGGACAGGTTCTCTAATGGGTGTAATTTTCTAAAGTAATCTAGTACTATTGTCGTGTCCCATGTCTGTGAGTACTTTGGAGCCGTTGGTCTCAGTCTGTAGACCCCCTTTAAAAATCTAGTTATTAACGGATCTTCCCCTATCTTGTCTGTTGAAATTAGAGAAACCGCAGATCTAAAAGAATTCAGGGATCCATAGGTCGCACCACGCTCGTAGCATTCCGTAAGGAACTTCAACAGGCTATTCCTGTCCGGTGAATAGAAATTAATTTGGTTTGCTGAACGGAAGCTATTCCATCTTCTTAAGGCCGATCCATATTGTTTTAATGTTGCTGGGGCTAGTGAGGCAATCAGGATGTCCGCAGCTTCCTGTGGGACTTCTCTCCTTAGGAAGGCCTCCCTGATATTTTGCCGGCCATCAGACACAGATGATCCGCTTGCGGGTGAATCTTTGTTCTGCAGGGTGACATTAACAGATTAGTGTCTGGTCCAAGATTCAGGGGCTCCGCTATGAGCAACTCTCTAAATAGGGGATAGCTCTCTATAGCCCTATCGCGCATGACTTTAGCGAGGGTCTTCAAGATTAAGCTGAATGGGAGGAATGCGTAGAAGTTAAGTCCCTCCCAGCTTATTGTGAAGGCATCCACCTGTATGGACTCTGGGTCCGGTCGCCACGATAAGAATTTCTTGCATTTTCTATTTTCCCTACTTGCAAACAAGTCAACCTCTGGTGGGGCAAAGTGTTTCTGACTTCTCTAATCTTATCAGCCAGATTCTTACCAAAAAGGAAACCATCGGGTTTCGTGTTTTCCAGCATCGCTCTGGTGTCCTTGTCGACGCCAACTAGGATCATAGCCACCCTGCATTTTGTCTGGCTATGCATTAGCTCTACTATCAGTCTGCCCTCATCATGCAGCGTCTCCATCATTTGCACTCTATCGATGCTTTCCTTTTCCTCTATCAGAGAGGTCATAACTGCTCCCAGGCAAGTCAGCGCAGACCCAGCCATTTGTTGCCTTTGACACATGTGTGTGTCCCTCGACTTGGAGTGGCCTGGTAGCTTTAGTGCTATTTCTGAGTTTATTTCTGGCACTTCCAGTCCCTCTGGGCCCTTATATTTTGTTATTAGCTTCTCTTTATGTTCCTTTTCTAGTCCATTCTTGAGCCAATATGTTGCCTATCGATGAATGTATTCTCAGGCTTAACGCTCTTGATACCAAAGGGTCTTGACCCAATATCACAGCTAGATCCTCATCGATTGGTACTTCTTCTACTACCTCCTTTCCTTCTTCCTGTACCACGCCTTGCACCCACTCTGCAGGCAGTGCATTCTCTATAAATCATAATTTTGTGTGTTACGTATCATAAAAGAACTGAATCAGTATAATCACCTCCTGCGAGGGTGCTATACTCCAAAATAAGTGTTCTGTCCTCAGGTTCACTGTGCAAAATGCAGGCACAGTGCATAGGTATTTTTCTTTCACATAATATATCACTATGTGTATAAATAATTCTTGCAACCTTAACCTCTGCTTGTTCATATAAGTATATATGTACAAATAAATATACCTATATACATATCTGTACACACAGTCTTTTTGTGTTTTTTTTTTTTGTATGCGTTCTATCTCGCCATACCTTTGACAATATGGCGTCGCCCTGTTGCATACACGTACGTCCGACGCGACGCTTCGTTGTGTTTGTTCACGAACTCACACCCGATTATGGGAAGCCTCTGTTTGCACGAGAGGTTCTCCCTGCCTCTTTTTCCAAGAGAGTCATATAAGAAGGGAATCATACATAGATACGGAAGAAGAGACTTCTCACCTTTTTCCTCGCCGTCCTGATCGCTTTCCGTGTTTCCCTCATCGTCTACTCTTTCCGCGCTTCCCTCGCTTTCTATTTCACTTTCTCCGCCTTTCTCTGCTTGAAGTTTCAGCATCTGCTCCTGCAGATCCTTAAACTTCTTTTGCAGCACCTCGATATCTACACTTTGCTTTCTTTTTCCCATTTTGATGCACCACTCAAAAAAAAAAAAACACGTTTTACCTCTAACGCACAACGAAAGAATATGAAGACGAAGCGGTGAGAGGACGACATCTCGGTGTAAAATATTTGACTCTAAACGTTGTGACTTCTAGCGGACAAGGAAGGAACTACACTGGTAATCTTGAGAACGAGGCGACCGAAATATAATTAGCACTGTAATGATGACTGTGAGCAGCGTGAGGGTCTTTTATACGTGTTACGAGCCGGAGGGGTACAGCCGCGTGGCTGGGGGCTGTTTATAGGTTATGGTAATTTGTTAGTTGGGTTAGCCCAGTATTGTTAAGATACTGAGCGCCCGAGGAATTAGAATCGAAGACTAGCCGACGTATGGCTAACGCCGGGTGTTTCAGGAGGTTGGCTATGGTGAACTAGCCGACGTATGGTTGACGCCGGGTGTCACAGGAAAGGTCAAGACGTGGAGACTAGCCTACGTATGGCTAACGTAGGGTGCTCCAGGAGAGTGATATGTGAACTAGCCGACGTATGGCTAACGCCGGGTGTCACAGGAAATGTTAGTATTAGGTCTCGTAACTAGATTTTGACGGTAATACCTCGAGCGGCTAAGGTATACCGACGGATGGGTTCCCTTGGACTTTGGTGATAGTGAATTGATGCAAAAGTTATGTATAAAAACGATAATATATTCTTCCAAACCGGGTTTACAAGTGTTGTATGTGTACTTGACGGTTTAAAAAATTGACTCTAGTTTTACAAGAGTTTTAATTGTTTAAAAATGATTAATATTGAATTTAAAGTTTGTTTAGATTCCGACGTAGCGAGAATCTAATCCTTCCCAGTTTTAACGGAAACGAGAAAACGGAGGCCCGAGAGCAATGTTAAATAAAAGGTAATGCCTAACAGTAGACTACGTACTGTATGGTTTACTTGACTCGACTGGAACTTTGATATCCGATCTCGTAAGAATTGCAAAGACTCTTGATTTGAACTTTAAACTGACGTTACTCGGTCTAGATCTAAAGAACAACTGGGCCCGCGACGTCCTCATCATAACCCTTTTTATACCCGAAAATGAGCGGAAAAAGGCCATGGTGGGGACTGCGCGCGAAAAGCCAACGCGACATTTTCGTGGAAAGACTCTCCTTCGCGTTGGTCCTGAGTTGCTCGAAATTTCTAACTCGAACCATATAAGGAGTTGAAAATTGGTGGGAAAGGCTAAATTCTTGCTTCGCGGAGGTCTCGAACCACGCCCGAACGACCAGCTCCAAAATTAAAAGAAAAACGTACGGCGTACGTAACATACGTTTTGGTTCTGTAGAACCCCAAAAGACAAGGGTGGTGGGGGTCTAGTAGTAGAGCACGGACGGTTGTACTACCCTCTCAGGTAGAAGACAGAGAATTAAAAACAATTATTTTATTCATGAATCCCCTTACATTTTTCTGTATGTCGTGTACAGCATGCAACATCATCATAATACTAACAGATGCACATAGAAAAGTGGAAGGTAACAATTTTGCTAAAAATTTGAACACACTGTTGGATGACCAACTCCTTACTCGTAGTATGATAACCACCACCGAATCATCCTATAACCACATCATAGACTCACCCTGCAGCAAACACCCTAATCTCTGTTCCATCTCGTTACTCATCCTAACCTTCGTACCTTTCCTTCGCATTATCTCTTCGTTGCCCTGACCATATTACTCATCTTCATCACTAGGATATAAGACCAACCAAAATACAATAGAGCTCAGAATCTTGTAGTCAGTTCAAGAGTGCAGTCATTGCCGTCACGAATAAGAACCTTTTAACTCTTCAACGCGTGTTGTCAATTTCCACCATCCGGAATCCAACAACACGTTGGCTGAAAATATAACCAGTAGTATTTTGTTTGTAGCTGATTGTAGTAATAAAAGTTTCGTTAGTAGTTGCATCAATTAATAAATAAAAAAAATTGGAAAAATGACCCGCACCCGACATTGACCCATCTCAATGTCGGGTGCGAGTCAATTTTTCAATTTTTTTTATTTATTAAAAGGGATATAGATATATGAAATAGTCCAACAAAATTGGTACGGTTAGATTAGAATCATAATTTATATTATTTATATTTTTTTTGTATGTGTGCACCGTTTTTTTTTAATTTTTATTTTATTTTATTTGATTTAGGCACTGAAGTATTGCAGGCAATATTCAGCTGTCCGTTTCGACATAATAAAGTTAGAGTTAATTTTTCCTTCGTTCTCAATCCCTCCGGTCATGTCATAAACTGGAAGTTTCCCGAAGGGTAATTTAGCGATTCGTAAAACGTAACGGTACTATGGCCATCGACGGCCTATCTGGATGTAAAAATGCCGGTGGAATAAACCGCTAAGGGAAGCGTATGTAAGGATTGTTCACGATTGACGAAAGCGCACGAAATTTTTTAAATGTTTTACTGGATAAGGTATACCCTTTCCTTTCGTACACATGTGACCCGTTCGAGGATGGCGACAACAACGTGGCGGCGCGCAGTGGGGTATTCGGCCTGAACATCGGGAAAACGTCCTTTGTCGCGACTACCATCAAAATGAAAAAAAAAAATCTATACAAGTACTTCATTGAAGACTGGGGCCATAATCTGGTATAATTTTTTTCACATTTCTGAATTAATATTTATCTTTGAAACTATTCATCAAATTGACCGATGTGAGTGGGAGTCATAACCTACAAGATGGAAAAGGTTTCATCCCGATTGGTCCAGCCATCTCGGCGTAATTGGTGACCATACCTAGCATGAACGATTCTGCATTTTTTCAATAAAAAAGGGGTAAAGAATGACAAAATGGAAAATGTTTTTTTTAATGGACCAATTGGGAGTCATACCCTACAAGATGCAAAAGGTTTGGTTCCGATTGGTCCATCCATCTCGGCGTAATCGGCGAGCATACATTAAAAAAAAAAAAAGTTACTGATCGAATTGAGTAACCTCCTCTGTGGTAGCCTCGGTTTAAATGTCCGATAGGGAACTGGTTAATACGGTCGACGGGACGTCGAGGAGGAATTATGACTAACACAAATACAGTTCGTTCGTGGTTTTATTACAACTAAGGATCACCATTAACAAAATTAACTTCGCGCTTGTTATGCAGACGTATCACCGTAATCAGCGTATCACGCGTGTTTATCCTTCGACAGCGTACACATCAGTGACGATCGGCAACGAATATTGAACCGAAGGCGCGGCGCGAGAGGGGGACCCATCGCCGGTATTCGAATTTGAACTATAGAGAGTAGCGACTAGGCGAGTCGAAGCGCATAGGCGATTAAGGGGATCGGTCGGTACGGCAGGCAGCCGGTGCGCAAACGCGTACATCCTCCTTTTCGAAGTCGGTTAAAAAATCTTTTATTCTAAGGTTTTATTCCTTTCTTCGGAGCGAACATCATCTTCACTGCTCTTACCTTTGCTATACCCACTAACAAGGGAACATCCCGAAGTGATAATTTCCGATTTTGATGAAACTTATGTATAATGTAGTTCTCAAAAAAATATTTGACACGTATTTTTTTGTAGCTGCCGACATTCATGTTAAGGGGGTGAAAATAGCCTTCAAAGTGGGGGGCGAGAAACATATTTGGTCGAATATCTTGGAAACTAGCAGAGCTGGAAGAATGGTGTAAATTGCAAGATTATGTATTTTTTTATGGGGAATCCAGATATGCAAATGGGTTTCAAAAATTCCTATTTGTTTAAATAATATATTAAAAAATAGCACTTTTTTGTCAATTTTTCTGATCAAAAGTAGTTGTATCTCCCTGTAAATTTCCGTGTGGAAAGTACACACGTAAGTACAAAATACGGATAAAACGGAATTTTCTTTTTCGCATTGTGAAGGAAGTTATCGTGGTGGAATTTTGTGTCTTGTATTTTTGCGAGACGCGGTCCTTAATTGCATACAATCAAACAGGTAGAAAACTTCCACGACTTTGCGGGTAACTGTATTACAGTAAACCTAACAAATTTGTTTCCGGTGATTGATTGGATTAATTTTCATGATGCTACGTATACTATAAGTACAGAAGCAAATACAAATATAATATACTGTAGGCGGTTGATGGGAAGAGAGACTGTTTGTCTGTTTCCCCGGACGTTAATTTTAAAGATTTTTAAAATCCGCTTTTTTCCATGTGATTCAGAATCGTTTGTAGTTGTTTGTAGTGGTTTCCTTTTCGTTTGTAGTTGAATAGTTTAAAAGTTATGAGCAATTGTTGATTCACCTATAAACAACGGCTTATAACTTTTAAGCTATTCAACTACAAACAAAAAGGAAATCACTACAAACAACTATAAACGATTCTGAATCACACGGAAAAAGCGGATTTTAAAAATCTTTAAAATTGACAAAGATCACTCTTGATAGTATAAACAATTGCTCATAATTTTTAAACCATTCAACTACAAACGAAAAGGAAATCACTACAAACAATTACAAACGATACTAAAGAAGACTACGCCAGCGAATTTGAGATATCTCAATGTCGGGTACGGGTCATTTTTTCAATATTTTTTATTTATTAACTGATGCAACTACAAACGAAACTATTGTTACTACAATTAACTACAAACAAAATACTACTAGTTTCCATTAAAAAAAATTAATTTTTTAGAAGTCGGGTCCAATCAATTACCGGAAACAAATTAGTTAAGTTTACTGTAATACAGTTACCCGCAAAGTCGTGGAAGTTTTCTACCTGTTTGATTGTATGCAATTAAGGACCGCGTCTCGCAAAAATACAAGACACAAAATTCCACCACGATAACTTTCTTCACAATGCGAAAAAGAAAATTCCATTTTATCCGTATTTTGTACTTACGTGTGTACTTTCCACATGGAAATTTACAGGGAGATACGACTACTTTTGATCAGAAAAATTAACAAAAAAGTGCTATTTTTTAATATATTATTTAAACAAATAGGAATTTTTGAAATCCATTTGCATATCTGGATTCCTCATAAAAAAATACATAATCTTGCAATTTACACCATTCTTCCAGCTCTGCTAGTTTCCAAGATATTCGACCAAATATGTTTCTCGCCCCCCACTTTGAAGGCTATTTTCACCCCCTTAACATAAATGTCGGCAGCTACAAAAAAATACGTGTCAAATATTTTTTTGAGAACTATATTATACATAAGTTTCATCAAAATCGGAAATTATCACTTCGGGATGTTCCCTTGTAAGATATAAACTGAAGGAATAATAAACATAACGTACAGGTCTTTAATATTACGACGGGCTTCAATAATATTTATATCCTGCATTCCCTTAAGCCTTAAACTTAGATTATACAGATTTGTCAACCTGGTCTCAATATCAGTAAGAAGCTTCTTCAATGTTTTGACATCATATTGTCTTCATTTCCCATAGTTTTATTCACATAAGATACCAAGCTGAGGAGGGTAGGCTCAGTACTAGTATTAATCAGTAGAAGCTTATAATTTCCATGTTCGGTAAATTTCTTAATTACATCTTTCTCCAGAGCAAGGAATGTTTGTTGTTCTTCACTGTCGTCAATATCCTTGACTATTTTGTATTTTAATTCGTGCTCTGGGTACACATTGAACAAGGAGATGGTGAGATCATTGCTTTCCTATGGTAAAGGGAAATCGATTGTTGTTATATAATGTGTTTGTTGCGGAACCAATGGGGGGTCATACCCTACAAGATCCAAGTTTCGATCCGATTTGTCAATCCATCATGGAGTAATCGGTGACTATACACAACGTGGACGAAACCGTACGCGTTTTTGCAATAAAAAAGGGGTAAAAAATGAAAAAATGCAAAATGTTTTTTTACGGGATCAACTAGGAGTCATACCCTACAAGATGCAAAAGGTTTCGTTCCGATTGGTGCATCCATCTCGGCGTAATCGGCGGACATACATAAACAAAAAACATATATGCCGATCGAATTGAGTAACCTCCTCCATTTCGAAGTAGGTTAAAAAAAACATTAATGACCTCACTATGTCCTTTACACGTCCACCTACAAAAAAAATGTACCATCAGAATGTGGCCCTTTCAAAACCGTTCAACTTCATCTGAAACATTGTTTGCTATGCGTAATAATAATGACGTAAATCTAGATGGCAAAATGTGGCGGCCCACCCTGTATATACTGATCGAATTGAGTAACCTCCTCCTTTTCGAAGTCGGTTAAAAAGGTACTAGTTACTACAATTAAAAAGCCAAGCAGTAAACTTATTGAGTTTACTAAGTAAGCACTTGTCACTTGTATAATGGATTATTTTTCATGGGGGGTGGGAGTACCAAGGAAGAGCTTAATGACATACTTCATAAGAATTATTAAACAGCACTCATAATAATATATGCAATATGTAATGTATAATAAATAATATATAATAATAAGTGCAATATTTACAATAAGATAGAAGAAAGCATGGCGGAATAAGTTAATTAATGTATTATGTTTGTTAACAAACAATTATTTAAAATTACTATATCATCCAAACAAATGCACAGAGTTTTCAAGTATTTCGTATATGCCTCACTCACAGTACATCTGTCTATTGTACTTATAGAACTCAGCAGAATACCCTTTCTCAGTCCACCCGGGAACTTTAGTAATTACAAGCTTACAAATATTAGGATCTCTTACATAAAGTCTGTTCTTTTGAATGCCATGAAGATCTTCCTCTGTTTCCTTATACCATAGTTCCCTTAGTAGCTTATAAGAAAAAAGAAGATATCGAAAAAGATGAACAAGATATTCCTGAAGAATTAAATATTCTGAATAATGTTGTAGACAATACAGGGAATAATAAATGGGAGTGGGTACTTGATAAGTTAGTATCATACAGGCCTGTTATTGTTGTGTATCTTTATCTGATATCGAGTAATCTGAGTAGATTTAATATTATTTTATATATTCTGGGTCCTTATATAGCATACAGAGTCCTCTTCAAGTTGTATTGTAAGCATAAGTACTACAAGATATTTATATGGCCCTTCTTCGTGGCAGTATCTTCTGGGGTATATCATCTACTAAAATTGAAAAAGACTAGATTGAGTATTGTTGATAACATGGTTATCCCATCAGAGATATCCAATTACTTATTACGAAATAAGTATGATTATTAGATTAGATAAGATAAGATTATTATTTTTATAATGAGAGATATTCTTAGTGTATTTACAGAGAAGGAGTTTACAGCAGTACTCTACCATGAGATAGGCCATGTAGTCAATAAGAGTATTCTTTTTAGGATGTTAGTAGGGAGTATAATAATGTATCTTATAGAATTCTTAATGATACTCTGTAATAAGAACTTATTAAGTAGATCAGAAGAAGATTCCAGTACTTATGTAAATAATCTTATTATGCTATTTGTTATACTCTGTATATCCAGAAATCCATACATTAATCTGATAAACAACTTCTACTCGAACATTGATGAAATATATGCCGACCAGTTTAGTATGAAGCATTACGGGAAGAAGTACTTAATTTCTAGTTTAATTAAGCTTACTATAAAGAATAATGCATATTATGATACATCATATATTTACAACTTAATGTACTACACTCATCCAAGCTTAAGACACTGTATAGAATTAATTAAGCTTCCATGGAAATAATCAAAAGGAAATTAATCGCAGACACATGTATATTACCAAATACAAGGCCAACTACACACAACAAGGCGCAAGTATTGCATCTTCTGTATATGGATGCCGAAATGTATGAAATGTATAAAAATACATAGAGACGAAGCATTTTGGAATAGTAATATGGTAAAAAAATTGCAACGTTTCTATATTCATTTCATGCTTCCTGAAATAGTAGATAGTAGATACACTAGAAATATGCCAATTAGAGAGCCTTAATATATTTTAGAAGCACGGCATAACAAGAATAAAGAGTAATAAATGGAAAACAACATAGAAAAGAACGTGATTAGTCATGATCTGAGGTGAAAAACTGCGATTTTCGTAAATTTCAATTGCTTGTAGTTTCTAGATGGGTTAACCGATTTCGATGAAACTTTGTGTATACATGTTTTAAATTTTCATTGTTGGCTCAGATAAAAAAGTTGAGAAATGTGATCCTTATCGTATCCTTCATAATTTCAACCTACTGGGACTTCTTCAATATCTTTCTTTTTTGTCATCCAGTAAACTAGTTCTTCTAGCTTCTCAAAAAAATTCAAGTCATTTGGTCCAATATCAAAAGAGGGAATTGTGTTTTAAAAGGTGTACGAATACTTTTGTTGTCCACTGTAAGTAAAAGTAATTTTTGCATAGCACAACTACTACGAGCAGTTGTAAGTTAAATAAACTATGCAATGGAAAAAAAGTATTTATATGACAAAAATATATCGTATTACATAGCTGTAATAATCAATTAATCTGTATATGTACTACAATTGCTTGTTTTCACTATTTTATATTAGAACATCAAATATGAAAATTGATTACTAAATATTCTGTTTCAGAAAGACAGTTTTTACATGGATCCGAGACAACACGAGAGGTGACTACTGTGGAAAGCAACGTACTACAAAAATGAATTACTAAATATGCTATTTCGGAAAGACAGTTTTTACATGGTTCCAAGACAACATGAGAGATGACTACCGTGGAAGACAATAGAAGACAATTATTGAAATAATAATATCATCTGTTACGTTTCTAGTACGCGGCGCGGGTTCTGCCGGTTTTAAAACGCTAAAGCGCACCTTGACCTACCTTATGTAATAGGATCGCGGGGCAGGACGGCGGAGGATAAGGTTCGTTATCACTCGAACGCGGATATCTGTGTTTACCTTGTATATTCTTTATCTAACATGCAACTTACATACCCTGCCAGTGACTTCGCGGTTCGGGTTACGGCTCGCTCGCGTCTCTCGTCTCGTTATCTCGCTTCAAACTCTCACTCCTCACTCGCGTCTCGCTCGCTGATTATAATTCCTTCTGGTGCGCGTCGCGGCCGTCGACTCGTCCCTCCAGGAACTCCAGCGGATGTTTCTTGCGGGTACGAGGTGCCGAACGCGGATATGCGTACTCGTCGACACAAACTAGAACAACTATGACGAGTAACGACACGCGGGCCGCGTTGTCCGGGCGTTTATACCCTCGGAGAAAACCGCGCCCCGTCGCTAACGCAAAACTGCTGAGATGCGTTCCCACGAAGTCTGCTGACTACGCGTCTAGCGGCTACCGACCACGGCACGCAGACTGAGCGCGGGCCACCTTGGCGAAAACGCTGATGTTCCGCGAATTCCTCCTGGGAACGCGGCTCGTTACCAGCGGAGCAGCGAAAGACGAGCATAAACCGGATGTAACACATCTATTTATTATTATATTATATTATATTATATTATACACAAATAAAGCAGAATAAATGGTTTTTAAAACAAGTTTATGTTTATTAACTAACATTCCCTTCCCAAAATATAAAAATTTATCACAGCATTTCTCATATTATATAATTTCGTCTGTATTTTTTTATTAACTATATATTAACTATATGTATCTGTAACTGATGTACATGTAACTGATATACAGGGTGTTCCAGCTAACTCTGGCATCTCAAATATCTCGCTTGTTTTTCATGGTAGAAAAAAATGTTAGAAGAAAAAGTTATTGTATCCGATGGGGCACATATTCTGATTGGTGAAAAATTTTGCTCAAGGTCATATTTTTCGAGATTACAAGGTCATCGGTGTTTTCTTAAATGGAACCATATATTTTTGTTATCATACTATGATAGCTGAGGGCAAGGCGAGTTCATTGACTTATAACACTACGACCTTCAAATGACCTTGAGTTCCATTAAAAAAAAAAAAACACCGATGACCTTGTAATCTCGGAAAAAATGACCTTGAGCAAAGTTACCCCTATTGAATTCCCGCATATTTATTTTTTTCTTTGACTCTTTACGATATTTTTTTTATTACTTTAACACTACTTTAAAACGCAATAACTTGTTTAAGATCGAACCAAACGACCTGCATTTTTTTTAGGTTTTCAGACAAAGTTTACTAAATACTACTTTTACCGTATTAAAAGAGATGATATGCTTTTAATTCGAGATACAGGCATATATATTATACATAAATTATATATGTATATGTGAATTCAAGGATGGACAAATAATCGCATACATGTATAATATAATAAATAGATATTTTATTTTAAATTATAATGTAAAAAACAAAGTTCACATAACACCACAAAGAACAAGATCGTTACCAGAAAATGTGGAAGAACTTTGTTTTTTACATTATACTTTAAAATAAAATATCTATTTATTATATTATACATGTATGCGATTATTTGTCCATAAAATGTAATTTGTAAATAAAATGCGGTAACATTTTTTTGTCTGGTATATAACTGTGTATAACTAATACCTAAGCGCGTTTGTAATTCCGATATATGTGCGCATATAAGCCAAATCGTTTTGAGATCTCAAATTCTCGATACGCCTTTTCGGGATCTCGAAAACGTTTCGGGTTCTCGAAGACGTTCGGGATCTCGAAGACGTTCGGGATCTCGAAGACGTTCGGGATCTCGAAGACGTTCGGGATCTCGAAGACGTTCGGGGTCTCGAAGACGTTCGGGTTCTCGATCTATTTGTATGCAGTCGGATAGTTTCGGGATCTCGACGAGTATCATACTTTCGAGAGCCCGCTCGATCTCGCTCGAGTTTTCCCGACCCGAACCGAAGCTCGGGAATCTCGTGAATTCGAGAACCCGCACACCACTAACATTTAAGCATTTGATTTTTCAGTGTAGTGCCCTAAAAATTTAACAGAATTAGATAGAGAATGGCGATTATTGAGAAATTTACAGTTAACATTCTCACAAAATGATAATATTAAAGTAGAAACGTTTTGGCATTACATATCAACCATAAAGAATGGAGATGGATCTCAGAGCTATCCTTTAATATCCAGTTTTGTTGAAACTCTTTTATGTTTACCACATAGCAGTGCCAATGTGGAAAGATTATTTTCCTCTGTAAAGTTGGAGAAAACAAATGTAAGGAATAAATTAGGCACCAAGTCCTTAACAAGACTATTGCATGCAAAACATGCAATAAATGTACCCTGTTATGATGTGGCACTCACAGAAGAGTACAAAAATTTATTTAATAATAATATCTACGATTTTAAGAAAAAATTCGAAGACCATAGGAGGGACGATAGCAGTACCGAATGTGACGATGACGATTATGAATAACTAGTTGTAATAATGGAAATATGTATTATATGATATAAAAAATATAATTTTATTTCTTTAAAGAATTCTACTTTTAAAAATTCATTTACTCTTTCTAAAATTTATCTCGAATTCTATTATGTTGACTTAAGTTTAAAGATAAAATAAATAAAAAAACATTAATTCATTAAAAAAAAAAAAAAAAAAAAAGTACAAAAACACGCAATCGAATTCTCGTCAGCCTGGTCCACCCGCTTACAAGTTCATCATCTTATAGCGCTGAGTCACAAGCAATGTTGCTATTAACCTAAGCGGAAGCTAATATTTAAGTTATTTAAAAGTTGTTGGGCTATTTTAACATTATGCAATTAGGAATTTTACATTGAAACATTATTTATTCATATTTCAATTAAAAGATTTTTATTTTTATCATGATCGATATATATAATTAACATGTATAATTAAAAAATATATACGTAAATAATTCCGTAGATCTACGGATTTTGCAGAAGACAATCTACGGAATTTTACGGAATTTTCATCTTGCCTCTACGGATTTTTTAAATTTTGAGGCGACAACACTGCTGTTGTGCCCAAAGGGTATCAACAATTAATTTATGGGATAGCTGAGGTTCTGGAGCGTTTAAAGAATTGGAATTCACCGGAACTTCACGAGAATAGACGAAGTGATACTTGGTTTATTGAATATTTTAGAGTTACAAGTCTGATTGTTCTAGAGTTACCTTATGTTCTGTTCTGCTTACGATCTTTCGGTTATTTCTTCTCTGCCCGCGCGGCGATGCGCGATGCTTTTATATTCTTTAATCGTGTCAATTGCTTAATTGGAATGCCTTAATTATTTGGAATATTTCTCAATAGTTCGAAGTCTTTTGCCGTTCGGTCGGCACGTGTCACTGATTTAGACATTCCTCGCTCGATGGAGTTCGGTCATCGCTCGCTTTGTAGGAGTTGCTGAATTGTGCATTCTTTATGTGCGTATCCGGGGCACAACACTGCGCACAGTAGAACTAGCCCTTTTACTTTTTTTCTATACAGTTTCGTCGTACAACGAAGACCTGGACCGTTTACTCTTTTTGGCCAAGAATTACTCGCAGAAAGCAGACTTGGCCGGTTTGTTTTTTCTATCTCCACAGGCGCACACAGCGCACTGCGCATTAATGAAATAAAAATTGCAGTAAATTTTGACACATTGACACTTGCGAATAACGAAATTATTTAAAGACGTCGCGTTCGGTCGTTAACGTATTCGTTTCAACTGATTACACGATTTGGTTATTCCCGCTACCTGTTTGCTTACGTCGTGAGCACAATCGAAACAGTACAGTTAATGTCACATACGTTTGTTCATACACCGAGCGAATCGGGAGAAATATAGTGTCCAGTATATATAATTTGGATTATACGATTCGGTAATTTTCGGTAAAAACGGCATCCAATGAGACCGAATAAACCTACACCGCCAACAATAAAAAATATTATTACATTATTTAAACATACTGGGAGTGTCATAAAAACAAAACAGCGATCTTCTACTGTTACGGAGAACAATGAATACAACATATTGGCTGCGGATACACAAAATCCAAAAATATCTATTCGGACAGTAGCTGTGCATTGTGCCATTTCAAAATGGACAGTATACAAAATATAAAAAAAAAAATAGATTAAAAGCCTACAAGCCAACCACCATCCACAAACTTTTTAACCGACTTCGAAAAGGAGGAGGTTTACTCAATTCGACATGTGTTTTTTTTTTTTTTTTTTTTTTTATGTATGTTCGCCGATTACGCCGAGATGGATGGAACAATCGGGACCAAACCTTTTGCATCTTGTAGGGTATGACTCCCAGTTGGTCCCGTAAAAAAAAAAAATTGCACTTCATCACCGCTTACCCCTTTTTTATTGCAAAAAAGCGTACGATTTCGTCCGCGTTGTGTATGGTCATCGATTACTCCAAGATGGATGGATCAATCGGAACGAAACCTTTTGCATCTTGTAAAGTATGACCAACAGTTGGTCCCGTAAAAAACCGCTTTTATCGCAAAAAACGTGGTATTTCACGTTTACTCGGCCTGATATTGATGAAACCTAGTATCACATTTTGCGGCCGGAGATGTTTCTACGATGATCCCATTTGCAACATTCCCTTCACTCCCTTGCCCTTCCCTTCACTACCCTGCCCTTCCCTTCCCATCTCTTTGTTGAACTCTTCAAGGAATGCTCCGATCGCCACTAAAAAATGTGAAATAAAAAAATTTTTGGAAAAAAATACAACCGACTTCGAGGTGCACGAAAAAGGACGAAATAATGTTAATTTATATTTCGAAGACGGCGCAAAATTAAAAATTTTCTACATTGGAGATTGTCAAAATTATTTGATCCTTTTACATATTTTCACATTAGCAACATCTTTCATTAACACAATTTTTAATTTTGCGCAGTCTCCGAAATATAAATTAAAATTATTTTGTCCTTTTTGATGCATTCCGAAGTCGGTTGTATTTTTTTCCAAAAATTTTTTTATTTTCAGAAAATGTTCCACGACAAGCAGATATTATGAATTGGTGGAAGTCCAATTATGTTCGGTTTCCAATATTATGGACAGCGGCAAAATATTTTCTTGCTATCCTTGCGACGCGGGTTACGAGCGAGTGATTGTTTTCTACGTCGGGAAATATTGCATCTGCAACACGCACAAAATTATTACCGCACAATGTATTTTTTTTTCAAAACTTTTTTTATTCCACAAGATTTGGGACCACATTTGGAATTTGCCTTATGGGTATCCGAAAGAATCACAGAAAATTCAGATTTCCCTTAGACAATTACTCATAACAGATGAGTGTATATTTCGTACAAACGAATTAGTATCTCACCAAAACTCGCGAATGTGCTCTACGAAAAAT
Source organism: Stelis phaeoptera (assembly GCA_943735885.1). Classification (NCBI taxonomy): domain Eukaryota; kingdom Metazoa; phylum Arthropoda; class Insecta; order Hymenoptera; family Megachilidae; genus Stelis; species Stelis phaeoptera. The sequence goes on along the minus strand of OX030939.1, from coordinate 475,811 downwards.
CCATTCTGGATTGAAGAAAATAATAACCAGTATCGTAAATCGCTTATGGTGTGGAGCGGTATTCGTAACCGTAAATTAATCGGACCATATTTTTTCGAGCAGCCTATTAATGGTGCAACTTATCTCAACCTTTTGGAAACACATTTATGGAATATTTTAGAAGAAATGTGCTGGAAATTATGGGTGGAAGCAGTTTAAAAAAATAAAATAACTAAAATGTCTTTGCTTAAAATATAATTTAATAACTGAGTAATATGAAGGCTAAGTCGAGATGTTTTATCTTTCGAGGCTGCGTTCAAACTAAACTGATCCCGGTTGATGCGCACACGATTTCTGGAAAAATGTTTACTTAAGGACCATATCGCCTTCCACTTCTAAGAACTAGCGTTCTCGATCGACGACTTTATTATAAACGAATATCAAATTCATTTTTTTTTTTAATTAATCCAATAAATGCCACTAAGTTCGAAAAATAAGTTGCGGTTTCAGCACGATGGTGCCCCTCTGCACTATGCTATTGTTAGAAAAGTCGAAATAAATAAATGCCTGAAGCAGGCCATGTGTTTCTGCCTGGCGCGCTTCCCCCTCTTAAAGGAGGTTCAGCCAAAGGACTTGGTAAAAGAAGGGCCGAACGGTCAAGGGTGTCCTCACGACCGTGATTTCTGTCACGGAACAGAATTGTATTGGCATTCGCTGTGACGAGTCAAAGAATACATAGTTTACCGTTTTTCCAAAGCTACACAACGTTTCATTTATTATCACGCCCTGTCGCCCATCCTGATCTGCGCCGCGCCTTACACTATGGTAGTTCACAATTGGTTGAACGAAAAATTTAAGAACAGGTGGATGGGACGTGGTGGGCCCGTAAACTGGCCCGCAAAGTCTCCAGATCTCTCAGCCTGTGATTTTTTTCTTTGGGGTCACCTAAAACGCATTTTTTTTCAAACACCCGTTGGATGCGTCAATAATTTACGCAGAAGAACTACAAGTGCATGTGTTGAAATAACAGAATAAGTTTTACAAAACAACGAAAAAGAATTCATTAGACAACTAGAAAAGTGTATTTATGTGGGAGGTCTAGGAAGTGTTTGGGCGAAGAAGAACATCTGCCGTTACGTCGCGGAAAACGGAGGAATGTTTGGACAGTTGAAAAGCGGTGATCGAAAAAAAAAAAAGATGTCGGCACATCGGTTGTCTAATGATTCTGATTAGGTTTAGTTTTAGTACTTTTCTTTTTGTTTTATTAATGTTTTTTTACGCCATTAAATTTCCTACATTTATAATAATGGAGGACATGTGGAAGTGGTACCCACAGGAGGAATTCACCAATGATTAAAATTTGAACACATTGTAAGTACAAACGAACATTATTAATTTGCAGCTTTTAACTATACATTAACTGTACCTAATAGTGACATCTACGTCAGAAAAAATTTCCCTAATAGTCGCGTGCTTTGGCCCAACATGTTTAGTGGAAAGAGTCGTATGGAGATTTGACTCTCTGTTATCGTTAAATCGCGGATTGATTATACAAGGGGGAAATGCAAAAAAAAAAAACTAGACCTTGCTGATGAGAAAACAGAAATATATTTTAACCTTTTATGAGAAACAGAATAAATTTACTTTATTACAAGAAACAGAATAATTCAACTTTCGCGTTAGAAACAGAATGAGAGGAGATTATACGCTCGTATCAATACACCGTATCGTTCGAGTCTGTGTGATAGAATGCGTGCTATGGCGCCCGACCGTTGTAAATAAACTCGTGATTCTACCCCCGTTCCGGCCGAAATCAAAATTCGGTTACCTGGCGGCTTTACCCCTGGGTTAGCCTGAGCGTCTCGGAAATCACCATCGTGACTTTCCGTCCGCGGACCCTCACAACAAGAGATCTTCATCTCCTATGGGGTCGATACCGGCCTCAGGGGGTCACCGTAAGTGCCCCCCCCCCTAGCCGTGGCTTGAACGGCCCCAGGTTCGCCAATGCGCCCCTGTGCACGTAAGGAGATCGCCTGCCAGTTTTATCCCTTAATTTTAATTACCGCTCCTTCTCGTTCGTGCTTCTTACACTTCCATCCGAAATCATACATTTGTCGTCATATCGGTTACAATTGCATTACATACAACAGAAACTCAGGACTTACTTTTATCGCGTCATAAACAAACAAACTAAACTTACTCGCACTAAATCGCACACATCGCTTAACTAAAGATAATGCACAAACAAATCAAAACTCGAAATATCAAATTATAATATTTTATAATCAATTAACCGATCGCAAACGCACTAAATAAAATAAACAAAAACTACACTTCCAAACGGAAGTTTCTGTATCCAACACTCTCCATTTCTTGCAATTCTATGATCGATGATGGCAAACACTTCGAATAAATTTTAACGCAATTAAGTATTAAGACTACAACTGTGTTATTTTTTTGCAATTACTTATCTAGAAAATTTTCGGCGCTGCAAATAATGCATCAGTATTGGACAATACTTTTCACGGTTTTCCTTCCTTGAGCCTACTGTCCTGAGCGAGACCCTCCGTATCGATTTCAACAACCGCGTCAACAGGACCGTCCGGAGTAGTCCTTGATCGAACCGAGTCTTTTCCTTGGAAAATTAGCAAATTTGGAAGCGTTATATCTCGAAAACTAACTAAAATCGGGTATAGACATGAAAGGTCAGTGAATTCGTTTTGAAAAGCACTATCAAATAGTTCGAAACAAAATATATGGTTCCATTTGAAAAATGAAACTTGACCATCATATCTAGTAAAATAACAAAGTTAAAAATATTCTTTCTCGCTAAAACATGCAGCCCGTTTTACCATGCAATTTCCATCTTAACAATTTTGTATACGACCAATAGTTTTGGAATTACAGCTTTATCACATATGTAACGGGACACCCTGTATACTGATTGAATTGAGTAACCTCCTTTTCAAAGTCGGTTAAAAAGTAGATATCCGCTCATACACATCGGATTGTAGCAGATTTACTTATGCACCCTATGTATCTTGCACGATTTTGAATGTAGATCCAATTTCCGTCATGTTGCAGTTACAATTTACAATTATCATTTTATAATCAAGAATAATTTTTAGCTAAAAGTCCCACGGAACAAAAAAAATCGATTAAAGTCGAAGTTGAAAAATTCATTGCTGTCAAGCTTTTTTGCCTCAACCAAAATTTGCATACATACAATTTATATAGTGTACGATTTTCGCTGTGAGTGACTGTATAATTTAGTTACCTACGTTACATCTCCAACCGACTATCACAATTACGGCCGCTTACCGTTGTTTTGGAACAACAAAAACCCGTTATCTAATCAAGTAATTTTCTATTTCTTCAAGAAACCTCAACTCATTTAATCTAATTAAAATGCAAAATATGGAATCATATTGAAATTCTACGTAGTTATCCACATTTATGTGGAATCTTCTTATTTTATTAACGAACGAACCAAGACCTATTGTGCAGATGACCTTTCTCTGTCAAAATGACACACGAAGCTTGTGGAAGGTTTGCACGATTAAATCTTACGTCATTTAGTATACAGGGTGAAGCACTTAAAACCGGCCACCTGAATAACTTGGCTGCTATTGGTGATAGGAAAAAATGCATCAGGCCAAAATTATTTGGTATCGAGGGGCTGATCATCTGATCTTACTAATTTTTTGATAGGTGGAGGAGTCAAGGAGATATGAAGGTCATCTCTGTTTTTTTAAATGGAACGGTATGTTTTTTTACTTACATTCTGATAGCGTATTTAAAGGCGAATACAATGACCTACTGGGAAGGTTATTCGTGGTCTGGGTTAAGCCAATTGTGATGGAAAATAATTTACTTTGAGGAAATGGTAGAACACTTCCTTTGTTCGTGCAGGAAATCATAAATGGACAGCACGTTCTCCAGATATAACACCTCTGGACTTCTATTTGTGGGGAAAATTAAAAGAGAAAATGTGTAATGAAATACCACAACTAACGACGATATGAAAGAGCGTATAAGAAGAGCTTGTGCCGCGATAAACCCAACTGAAATTTAATATGCTGTATTATCCGCCAAGCAACACTTCAGAGCATGCATCAATGCTCAAGGTCACCATTTTGAACACTTGTATTAGCCGTGTAGTACTATTAGATAAATAAGTCAACGGTGCTTGACCATTTCTTCAAAGTAAATTATTTTCTATCAGAATTGGCTCAACCCAGACCATGAATGACCTTCCCTATAGGTCATTATATTCGCCTTGAACTACTCTATCAGAATGTAAGTTAAAAAACATACCGTTCCATTTGAAAAAACAGAGATGACCTTCATATCTCCTCGACTCCTCCACCTATCAAAAAATTAGTAAGATCAGATGATCAGCCCCTCGATACCAAATAATTGTGGCCTGATGCATTTTTTCCTATTACCAATAGCAGCCAAGTTATTCAGGTGGCCAATTTTAAGTGCCTCGCCCTGTATTATAACATATGTATCTATTTTTGTTATCGCAATGTAACGGAAGCGTTTCAATCGTGCTACGACGCAAACGATACGATACTGGTACAAAGAAGATATCAGTTTCCAAGGATACAAAGGGAATGATATTAAAGTGGGTTGGAATTACAGAACAAAATCCATACATGCACCCCTTTTTTACTGAAATAGGTGCAAACGGTGTGGCAGTGGAAAAATTCTGTTTACATAGTCTCTCTCACTCAAATTGTCATGTGTCAACATGTTTGAAATGGTGCTAGAACGAAAGGGACTGAAACGTCGAAGCAACATATCACAGGAAATAAACATAATTAATACTGTGTATTTCTGTTATTTTTATTCTTTTTATACAGGGTGTCCCAGCTAACTCTGGCATCTCAAATATCTCGCTTGTTTTTCATGGTAGAAAAAAATGTTAGAAGAAAAATTTATTGTATCCGATGGGGCACATATTCTGATTGGTGAAAATTTTTTCTCAAGGTCATTTTTTTCGAGATTACAAGGTCATCGGTGTTTTCTTAAATGGAACCATATTTTTTTTTTATCATACGATGATAGCTGAGGGCAAGGCGAGTTCATTGACCTTTAACACTACGACCTTCAAATGACCTTAAAAATATATGGTTCCGTTTAAAAAAACACGGATGACCTTGTAATCTCGAAAAAAATGACCTTGAGCACAATGTTTCACCAATCAGAATAGGTGCCCCATCGGATACAATAACTTTTTCTTCTAACAATTTTTTCTACCATGAAAAACAAGCGAGATATTTGAGATGCTAGAGTTAGTTGGGACACCCTGTATACGAGATTTACTTTACTTTACTTTACTTTAAAAAAATGATGAATTTATAGCGAAAAATAAGTACAACAAAAATCAGATTATTTTATTGCTAACATCATTTTCACATGTAACTTTAATATGTATATCAAACAAATTATCCCAACGTACTGGTTAGGTCTAAATATATAAATTATTGTTCTTTATGATCTTATATCATGTTTATAATGTACTTTCAATTCTATCTTTACGAAACTTTATAATTCAAAGTATTTGTTTGAATTTCAAACACCTTCTGTGGTTTAAGACATTTACTTTGAAAAATTACCAATTTTTTAAACTGCAATTGTAACATAAATCCCATTCTGAAATTTCTACAGTATGCTGTATCGTAAATAAGTTTTAAATTTCATTTCAATAATTTTTTAAAAACACAAAGTATAAGAAGACGCAATCGCTATTGAATTCATAAATAATAATTAGAATATTTCTTATAAAATGACTTGATATTTATTACTTTCTACCTTAACTTCAGATATTAACTTGAAAAGTTACAATAATTATTTTAATTATTTCTGAGAAAATTACAGAAGTGTGTAAATAAGTATTCGTATTTTTCTGAAATGGTCGGTAATTCACGATAAATGTTATTTTCACCCTCCCTTATAAATCAGGTGACAGTATGAAATCAGGCATCGTAAAATATAGCAAGTGTTAGATGGTACGATAACGTGTACACGCTATTATATTACGGGTGAAAAATGAAGATCCAAGAACACTGAAGCTTTCCCGCATTGATTTTTCACTTCAAGCTTACAAGAAATCAACAACCTTAATTACTCCTAAAAGTATATTTAAGAAAATAATATGAATATTACATGGATCGATAATTAGCCTACAGTAATAAAGTCATACTGTTATTACTTTTCCCCATACTTTTATAACTTTAATATAATTTATGAATCACAATAAATATTTTTGAAAAATTTAATTTCTGGTTCATGTATTTACACGTGCTGTTGGAGCAAGAAAACTATACTTTGAATGAAATTATATTATTACTCGAAAAGACCTTAATAATAATAATATTTCTATAACAGTTTAATAATTTAGAATAGTCATATTTGAAACTTACCACATATTTTTAACAGCGATAAAGTAAAACAATAAATATAACTCCACATTTACAAACGTAACAGGTCGTTTAAGATTTTAAAGACCTAAAGAAAATTTAGTTTCTTTATTATAAAAAGAAAATAATAATATCTGACATTTTTTTTTTTTTTTTTGTAAAAGTGATTACCAACTTGTTATTATTACATAAAACAGTTAATGTCTATAAAATAGTAAGACCAATTGTAATTTCTAGAATATCACGATAACTATGACTAAATTATCTTCTGATAAAAGGGATTCCTTGTTTTTGACGTTCTCATATTTGCACAGTAATCATATTACCCTTTATTTAACGTCCAATCCTTTTTTATTCGGTAAACGTTAAAAAAAAGATTCCGCCCATGTTACTAGTTGCGTATCGCGGTAGGAATTAATCTGAGTGGAAAGAATAAAATCTAAATAGAATACTTAAACAATAAAGAAAGGAATCCTAAAATTGAGTACCTTTAGTTAGATAAACATCTGTTGAGCACCATTTGCGTCAAGTATGTCAAATGTCCGCGCCTGTGTAAAGCTACACGCAGTAGTGCATATCTGTTATTTCTCCGTCATAGTTAATATACGTGCTATATAAACAATAGAATATATATCTTCTGCAGCCACACTGTATGTCACTCAGTTCGTTTTCTGACGCGTTTCCCAACGGAGAAAACTTTCCTCGCGTGATTTTTCATATGGTATGATTGTAATTAGTAATTATTTCCTTCTGAAACGTTTATCTATCTTATTTTTGCATCTCAATTATAACAACCACTTTTAATTAGTTTCAACTTCATTTTATTACGTTTTAAATACAGAATATACATACATAATAGGATAACTTAATTTGCATGATTGTTTATTTTTATTATTTTTAACATTTTATAATTGATTTAACTGTAATACGATACATTGAAATAACGAGTTATCCTACAATTTTTTTAAACCCCCTTTAATTGCTAGCTATAATACTGTGTTTTTAAATTTACTATTTTTTTTAGACAACAAGAAGAAAATTGATATATACATATATCATTTATTTCGATACCTTGGGTTTACAGCAATAAAAGGTATTTCTGATGTTACTAAGACAATTGGTAGTTGTAAACGTTATCGATAATGTTATCGATAAACATTTATATCCTTATTCCTAATTGATGAAATTACATGATTCATGCACCCTTATAAGAAACCTCCTGTTTTACTATAAGCGAAAAATTGAACAAACCTTCATGCTGAAAGAAATATAATTCTTGTAATAGTTGAAAGTGACATATTATACATATAAAACTAAAATTAGAGCAAGTGATTATATAAATATGTGAAAAAGTGTTTATTATCTTCTCGAAGAAAATGCCAATCTTGCGAATCATTTCTTTCATTATAAAAAACGTACATACAAAAAGAGATCTAAAAATCGTTTTTCATTGTTAAAATGAATTGAAAACACCTTCTGCAAAAACATCTTCCTTGGTATGTGTGCCGCAAATCATACTGTTTGCACACCAAATGTTTTTCATTAGACATGCAAATGGTCGCTATAGTTTTTTAAATTACGCATTAACTATAATTAGTAGTGGATATGCTAATAAATATCAAACGACGTTGTTTTAGCAAAAACGGAATGTTTATACTTATCATATGAAAAGTTTCTTTTAACGGTACACCGGAGTAACTTGATACTTCCAATTGATATTTTGATGATTATTAATTGATTATCAACAAATAAACCACAATACCTCATATTTTGGAAGAACGCCGGAAAGTCAATTCATATTATATTATGTCGTACAACACTCTCACCTACTAATTTATGCATAAAAATACCAATTAAAAATGAGCTAGGATAAGAGAGCTTCATTATATTTTATGTTTATGCTTTTATTTCTTTTAAATATACTTTTCTCATCATAATTTTCATCATTACTTTATATTTTGAAGACATTCCCAATACTATATATATATAGTATATGTGAATATGTAACGTTCAACAGAACCGTGCAATTAAAATGCTATATAAGTAAAATGTCGAATTAAAACAGTAAAGCAGAAAAACTCAACAGCATGCGGACTTCAAATTTATCAGAGGTGAAAGATCAGAAGATATTGTCAATCAATGTTGGGTATGTACTGGAAAAAGTATAATTCTTAATAGAGATACATAAGCGTAATTATATCTAACATCGTCCTGGTATCTATAGGTAATTATGCAGATGATTGACGACTTCGCCAATTTTGATGACCTTGAAATATGCTGTGAAGGTCACTATTTTGAACAGCTTTTCCCTATACATGTTACCGTCGCACAGTGGTCCAAGAGCCCGCTATTCGTAGCCAAAATTCAATTTTTCAAGTTTTATTTTTAAAAACTTTCTGTTGCTACAAACTGACAACTTTTCAAAACTTTAAACTTTGCAATATTATTAAATTTAGATAATTCTATGATCGAAGGCAACGTCCTGAAGTCAAAATCCCAAATTTTAAAGTGAAACTTATTATTCTAATCATAAGGGATATATTTTGATTATTTAATTGTGTTGTAAGTATTTTTTATCCAATTAACAAATACAGCAAAGTTTTTAACAAATTAAATTTTGCGGAAGCTTTTAAATAAATGCTTACGTTATCCTGTGCTCGGGTTTCGTTCATGTTAAACCTTAGACATTTGTTTAATACAGCATGTAAATTTTTGGTACAACTAGGTGCAACTTTTGAATCTATACGGATTTGTTGATAAACAGACGCCCGAAATATTTCGGGAGAACTGTGCATTGTAAAATTTAATATTTAATATTACATATATGTACATATATAATTAAATTCATGATATTAACCATATTATGTGATTAACATATTATTAGTTACTTATACAGGGTGAGGCACTTAAAACCGGCCACCTGAATAACTTGGCTGCTATTGGTGATAGGAAAAAATGTATCAGGTCAAAATTATTTGGTGTCGAGGGGCTGATCATTCGGTGTGACTAGTTTTTTGATAAGTGGAGGCGTAAAGGAAAAATGAAGGTCATCTCTGTTTTTTTTAATGGAACGGTATGTTTTTTTACTTACATTCTGATAGAGTATTTCAAGGCGAATACAATAACCTATTGGGAAGGTTATTCGTGGTCTGGGTTAAGCCAATTGTGATGGAAAATAATTTACTTTGAGGAAATCTCCGCTATTGAATAACGCATTTCGGAAACTTGAGATACACTTCAATAAAAGTTAATATGACGATAAAAGTTAATATGAAGATGTTTGGCACCGAATAGCGGGCTGTCAGCCCCTTCCGACGGACATTACCACGATGTTTCAGACATTTCCGGTGATTTGGCAAAAAAAATAATTCTAATAAAAGTTGATCAGTATTCACTTTTCTACAAACTACAATACTAAAAATTTCGAAGAAAATTTTTGTTTTACAAAAACTGTTAGTCACCTTGATTTTTCAAACGTTAATATATATTTTTGACTTCATAATATTTTTGCTTGTGTTGAGACGAATTCAACGACCTACCATACTATCATCTTAAACTTTGAAACAATGCTAAAATAATATTGGCCACGAAAAGCGGGCTCCTGGACCACTGTGGCGCTCCTCGGCCTTCATTTTTCAGATATTCTCAAAATAATTTGATTGCCGGCATTCACCGACTGTCGGTTCAAAGCCACAATTTCAGACATTTTTTTTTCCTGCAACAAAAACCAAGAACATGGAACTTCGTTCCATGAGCCCTGCGGAGCAAAAAATAGAACATCCCCCACGAGTTGAACAGTAACATATTAAATTCGTTTTGCTGACTGGGTGGCTGCGACCCCCCAGACCCCCCCTACAACTACACTAACTAATACCAATACCCATTTTTAATATAATATAATTTAATATAATCGTTTCACGTGGAAAGTGTGTGCGTGGAAGTTAAATAATTATCTTCGTACGTTAAGGCGGAGGATTCCTGCCCTAAGAAATGTAGCCCAACCATATCTTATATACCAACCAAAATATTTCGTGGTTTAAATAATAATGTTATCAAATACAAGTAAACAGTACGGTATATTATTGTGTATGTGCGCACGTAATCGTGGAGCATTCTCGTGTTTATTTATGTAAACAGTTTGAAATGTGATTTGTACATTTACGTGCTTAATGTCGTTTCAACGCGAGCCGTATTAGCATACATTGGTGAACATGAAGCTGCACGAATTTTTGGATATTTGTAACAGTAACGAAAAGATTCCTTGATTTTGCACAAAGTGATTCGTGGCACGAAGAAGTGTATTACTAAATACATAGTGTAATTTATTTTTACGTATATCTTGGAAACTAAGGCCGAGCGCCGGTAACATGTATAGGGGAAAGTTGTTCAGAATAGTGACCTTGACAACATATTTCAAGGTCATCGAAATCGGTGAGATCCTCAATCATCTACACTCTTAAACAAAAGATAGCTCACATGTGCTATCTTTAATTTCTCAGTTTCTGATTATGATAGTGTAACGACCCTGGAGCGTTGCGCCTATGAAAGGAGCTCTCCTTTCGGAACCGCTCGGTTCCGACCATATGCGACTCGAGTAGTTAGGTGGGATAATGGGTTCGGATGGCACGCGGTTAAAAATTAAAATTCAAAGCAAGATCCTTCATATAACGATTTATTAAATACTAAAAATATATATATATATATATGTGTATATATAATTAAATAAAGATATAAACAAGATATGATTTAATCGCTTTATAATCGCGTGTAATTTTGAAGTTTGGTTTAGCTTGAGTATTTATAGATATCCAGATTTGTTTTATAATCGAGTACAGTTACGAAAGTAATTATGAGAATTGATTTGGTTCTTTTGAATATAAATGGGATATCACTCAATACTGTATTCAGCTCTCTCTCTAAATAACGAGTTCCAGAGACCAGATCACTCAATAGGGAGCTTCGCCCCTCGCTAGCTTCAATAACTTACGCTATTTTGAACCTAGAGCGAATCCTGAGTTTCTGAAAGTTAGTGCAGGTGCTTCGCTTTACCCCGAGTTGAGAGTCCTTTGACTCCTTATGGTCTGTTTTGTACCGAGGCCAGATAAATTCTGCTCTAAACGCTACCCCTACACGTCTATTTATACCCCGGATTTCGCGTACTTTCACTTTTCAAGGTCGCGCTAATACTATTCTTATCGCAGTCGCTCGCATTACAGAATTGATTTATTATATTAAATTACTTTAATTGCTAATAAAAATAAAATATATAAGCGTTATAATTTTTGTTTTACCTTTGAGATTATAGTTTTCATAAATATTTAATTAATTATATTGTTTGAATTAATTATTAACCTACCGTGTCGCTAACACATGCTACCATCTTGAATATTTCGGACTTTGGCGCGAGATTCAAAGTTATTATACGAAAGAAAATATATTATTTATTTACTTTATATATATACCTGTATATATACATATTAATGTATGGTTATAATATTTTTCTGGGATGTTACAATAGCTTGAAAGTTTTGAATGGAATGTAAACATTACGTCGCGTCGTTCGAATATGAAATAGTATATGTATTATGCAACAAGGGCGTAAAATATGATTTTACGCATTAGTGTGATCGCCGCGCACGAGTGCCCGGCGATGCCGGACACGAGTGACGCCCGATCACACGAGTAAGTAAATCGTACGCCCTTGTTGCATACGATATTTTTTGCAACTATGTATGTGCGTAAAATTCGTTGCATACCTATACACAATACTAGGATGGGGAAAGAAAGGAAGGTAGGATCGGTAGGGACGGAAAGGAGCAGGTCCACGGTATCTATGATACAGATAAACTGTATCATAAAGTGATATTTTACGCACTCAAAGTAGGGCGTAAAATCGAATTTTACGTACAATGTTGCAAAAATATATCTTACCTTCGTCTGACTTCAGTAACTTTCGCGCGAAAAAATGTAAACTTCCAAATGAAGGAACATAAAATGATAGCACTCCCAAACTCTATTGACATTACCTTCAATATTCCTTCAGTTCTCGAGCAATTAATATGTGTCAAATTACTAAATTTACAAATTTACACAATGGGTAGTGGAAAAAAATTAACTGAAAGTGAAATCGCAAGAATTAAGAGTGCGCAGGAGTCATTAGAGAATTTTTCGTTGATTTCAGCGACAGTTGCGGAGAAATTAGGAAGCTCTCGAACAAGGATAGATAGATCCTTGTCTCTCCAACGGTGCTGTGAGAGAGAGAGTGATATAACAACAGCAGGAGAGACGAAGACAGAGCAATAACCAAGCCGCTGCTTTTACAATTTAGTCGAGTACACTTTCAGAGCCGAGGAAGCAGTATTTTCTAATAATTCTTTTTTTAAAATATTCCTTGTAACATTTCCAGTGGAAGTACAGAGCCCTTTTTTGGAAAAAGTGTCCATACAAAAATTTATTCTATAAAAACGTACACTTTTATTTTTATTTAATTGTCAGAAGCGAGGTTGCAAAAAAGGGCTCTGTACTTCCACTGGAAATGTTACAAGGAATATTTTAAAAAAAGAATTATTAGAAAACACTGCTTCCTCGGCTCTGAAGGTGTACTCGACTAAATTGTAAAAGCAGCGGCTTGGTTATTGCTCTGTCTTCGTCTCTCCTGCTGTTGTTATATCACTCTCTCTCTCACAGCACCGTTGGAGAGACAAGGATCTATCTATCCTTGTTCGAGAGCTTCCTAATTTCTCCGCAACTGTCGCTGAAGTCAACGAAAAATTCTCTAGTGACTCCTGCGCACCCTTAAATAAGCAAAAGTTCACTATTACGGAAATTGCAAAAGAAATTTGTTGAGCGCAATAGTTGGTACGCCGTGAGTGATCTATGCGCCCTCTGTGTGAGTTGGCAGCTCTGCTACTGGCCCGTTGTGCTTTTGTCTGTGGTTCGTGATGTATGATCGCTGTTCCGTAATCGCGTCATTTAATATTAAATAGATATACATACAGTGTCGAACATAAGTATTGGCACACCATAAGTGACAGAATATAAATGCACATAACTACTAAATAAACTGATTTAAGCAACAAACTTTTACACTTATTTGTACGTTGTCTATCGTAGTTTATTGTGTAATTGCAAGAAATAAAATAAATAAAGCGATCTACGAAATAATGACGTAAATATATATCTTGAGCACTTTATTCCGACACAAAAGTATTGGCACACTCATCATTTTTTAAATTTACATGTAGATCAATTGTCTATAGATTTTCTTCTTACATCAATTCCTATAGATTTTTGTGCGCTGAATTCAAATCTGCATGCGGTTTTTTTGTAGTGCTCACCCTTTTTGAGAAAATCGTATTTGAACAAAAAGTTTAAGTTTTTAACTTCGGAGATGTTTTGTGCTTTGACAATAGCAGTTATTTAATTCGTGTTGGTATAGAATAATTCTACGGACTCTCCCGAATAAAATGGTGTGACTTATTAATACATTGTCACCATTTAACTTTGTTTAAACAACGATCAAAGTGGAAAGGACACCAAAATCGTATCGGTCTCTGCTGACATTTTCCAATTTATTTCGAAAACCAAGAGTCTAAGAGAAAATGTAAGGATAGCACACGACAGAGGAAACATTTCTGTTAAGAAAAGCATTAGAAAAGGTACAAAATAATGTTTTGTTTTCAATTTACATGCCTATCCATTTTGCATAACACGCGGCAACTTGAACGGTTAAACGACATGGCAGTCGAGACCATTGTCGGCGTTGAGCACTACTGTCGCTACCGCGTAGCAACATGGACAGGCTTGTAAATTGAAAACAAAACATTATTTTGTAACTTTTTTAATGCTTTGCTTAACAGAAATGTTTCCTCTGTCGAGTGCTATCCTTACATTTTCTCTTAGACTCTTGGTTTTCGAAATAAATTGGAAAATGTCAGCAGAGACCGATACGATTTTGGTGTCCTTTCCACTTTGATCGTTGTTTAAACAAAGTTAAATGGTGACAATGTATTAATAAGTCACACCATTTTATTCGGGAGAGTCCGTAGAATTGTTCTATACCAACACGAATTAAATAACTGCTATTGTCAAAGCACAAAACATCTCCGAAGTTAAAAACTTAAACTTTTTGTTCAAATACGATTTTCTCAAAAAGGGTGAGCACTACAAAAAAACCGCATGCAGATTTGAATTCAGCGCACAAAAATCTATAGGAATTGATGTAAGAAGAAAATCTATAGACAACTGATCTACATGTAAATTTAAAAAATGATGAGTGTGCCAATACTTTTGTGTCGGTATAAAGTGCTCAAGATATATATTTACGTCATTATTTCGTAGATCGCTTTATTTATTTTATTTCTTGCAATTACACAATAAACTACGATAGACAACGTACAAATAAGTGTAAAAGTTTGTTGCTTAAATCAGTTTATTTAGTAGTTATGTGCATTTATATTCTGTCACTTATGGTGTGCCAATACTTATGTTCGACACTGTATATAAATGCAGTGCGTCTACTTACTTTTCCCAATCATACCTTAAGGGTATAGGGGAGTGACGGCCAAACTCCGAGTTGACTTCAGCGACAGTTGCGGAAAAAGTAGGAAGTTTCCGAACAAGGATAGAAGATCCTTGTCTCTCCAACGGCGTCGTGACAGAGAGGGTGATGCAACAATAGCAGGAGAGACAAAGACAGAGCGATACCCAGTTTTTCCCAGATTTTGAAGCGAAGAAGCAATATTTCTTTATGATTTTTATTTCTTAATATTCCTTATACCATTACGCATCGCTGTACAGAGCCCGATTTTGCAATTTGGATTTCTAAATTTTGTGAAAAATAAAAGTGTACGTTCTTATAGAAGAAATTTCTTCTAGTACAATTTTTCAAAAAAAGGGCTTTGTACAGCGATGGGCACATTTCTCCAGAATATAAATATCATAATTATAATGCATTTTTCTCGTTATTAAGTCCGAAATTTGGGAAAAACTCGACCCTGTAGGTACTCGATTTGGATCTG
Organism: Stelis phaeoptera; assembly: GCA_943735885.1. NCBI lineage: Eukaryota > Metazoa > Arthropoda > Insecta > Hymenoptera > Megachilidae > Stelis > Stelis phaeoptera. The sequence goes on along the minus strand of OX030939.1, from coordinate 460,384 downwards.
CGCAACTTGAGAGACTAGGGAAATGTACGCGGTGAAAAAAGATAAACGAACATACTACGAAACATACGGCAATCGACAAGGATCATAAAATTTTCTGCTTGTTGGGTATATACTTTTGACGTCACGATCGTCATAGGAGCGCATGCGCGACACGTTACATGCGCAGAAAGAACGAAAACGCGTCCTGCCGTCAGTTCGTTTCTCTCCTGAAACGAATAACCTTTTCCAGTGTTTCACTTTTACTCCGATAGAGGCGCTAATTCACTCCCCTATACCCTTAATAGGTTATGGGCCCAGGATTGCGCGATTTATTTAATATAATAAAGAAGAAGGTGTATACGTGTTGAATTGTCAGTAAATTATTCTTTCGTTGTCACGTAAAAAGAAATCGACGCACAATATGGCCGCGATAGCTTCGACGCATCAAATTGAAAAATTGAACGATACAAATTATGAATCTTGGAAACTACAGATGAAAAGGGTTCTTATCTGTAATGAGCTGTGGTCGTATGCGAATGGAACAAATGTTGCGACGCAACGATAACCAGGAAGTTTGGACTACTAAAGACGAGAAAGCCTTGGCGTTAATTTTATTAAGTGTATCTAAGAATCAACTAATACATATAAAGAAAGCAGAGACGTCGGCTGAAGCTTGGATATCAATACAAGATGCCCATGAATCAAAAGGTCCGGTAAGAAAAGCCGCTTTATATAAGCAACTTTATAGAATGAGAAAAGAATCAAATCGAAGCATGAGTCAGTATATTATTATAATTCTTTCCTTTCAAAAGCAGAACAATTAGAGGAAGGCGGAATTAATATTCCAGATGAATTATTGTCTATTATGTTGCTGAATTCTTTACAAACAGAGTACGAAGGATTCTGCATAGCAATTGAGTCACGTGATGATGTTCCAAGCGTTGAATAAAAGTGAAATCACGTGGTAAAGAGACAAATATTGTGAAACTTCAAGATACAATGCTTGTTCCATCGTTTAGAAACAATTTATTATCAGTTTCGCGAATAACTGATACAAACTATAATGTGACTTTTAAAAGGGATCATGCTGCAGTGAGGCGTGCTGATGGTACTGTGGCATTAACGGCAAAACGGCAAGGAAATTTATATATAGTCGATGAAAACAAACTCGAGACAGCTCAAGCCGCGCGTGAAAACGAAGTGAGCAACTTGAGACGATGGCATTGCAGGTATGGACATTTAAATATTCAAGATTTGAAGCGTCTACAAAAATAAGGTATGGTTACCGGAATTAATTTAAGATCCGATGAAACTAATTTTTGGGGTCCAATGCGTACTGCATCTTTGGGCGGAGCGAAATATTGCGCTACTTTCGTGGATGACAAGACAAGATATACCGAAGTAGTAATGCTTAAGAATCGACACGATATTTTTGTCGCATTTAAAAACTATAAACAACGCGTGGAAAAAGAAACGGGTTGCATGATAAAAACGCTACGAACTGACAACGCAAAGGAGTATACCTCGAGAGAATTCACTGAATTTTGAACTCCGAAGGAATTAAAAGGCAGCTGAGTGTAGAATATACTCCGCAGCAGAACGGAGTAGTCGAAAGGGCTAATCAAACTATCGTCGAAATGGCACGTTGTCTGCTGCTCGAATCCGGATTGCCTAAAAGCTTGAGGCTGTGAACACAGCAAACTTTATCAGAAATCGTTGTCCTACTAAAATATTGAACAATGCTACACCATTCGAAATGTGGACCGGTGTAAAACCTTACGTAGGCTTCACGCGAATTTATGGGAATAAGGTGATAGCTCTTGAGAAAGGACCCAAAATATGCAAGTTCGATGTGAAAGGTAAGCCCTATATCTTGGTTGGTTACTCCGCCGAATCTAAAGCCTATAAGACTTTGGTCACCTGGTACAAAAACTGTAATAAAAATGGAGATTATGAAGAAATTTTCGCTCCTGACACAAGACTTGAGACGATTCGTGCGCTGCTCGCCGCTTCAATAGAGTATGAAATGTACGTCCACCGCTGTAATTATAGCATATACACAAGGAGACCTTTCGGACGAAATATACATGGAGCAACCTGAAAACTTCATCGATCCTATAAATAAAAGTAAAGTATGTCTCCTCAATAAGCCGCTGTATGGATTAAAACAATCCGGGAGACAATGGTATAAAAAGATCGATGACTGCCTGCGAAGCATGAGTTTTAACCGTACTGAAGCAGATCCGTGTGTCTACGTCAACTGTAATGAAAAATATAAAGTAATTATAGTCTTATACGTTGACGACCTTATTCTGGCCTCAACCAATTTACAAGGAATAGAGGTGACGAAGAATATCCTGAGCAGAAAATTCAAAATGAAAGATTTAGGCCCTTTAAATAACATTCTTGGAATAAATGTCAAAAGAGAAGGCGTAACAGGAAGCTTGAGATTAACGCAACGAAAGTATGCAACCGACCTATTGAAGAAGTTCGGTATGGAAAATTCAAAACCTATTTCAACTCCGATGGAATTAGGTACCAAATTATCGAAGGGATTGAAGCCACAAACAAAGGAAGAAGAGGAAGAAATGAAGAAACGACCTTACAGAGAATTAGTAGGTGGATTGATTTACTTGGCGAATGCGACACGGCCGGACTTATCATTTGCAGCAAGTACTTTAAGCCGTTACTGCTCCAATCCTGAAATTGCGCATTGGAAAATGGCGAAACGAGTCCTAAGATATGTCCAATGTACGAAGGATTACGGAATTACTTACAAGAAAAGCAATCAAAAGATGTAAGCCTTTTGCGATGCAGATTGGGCTGGCGACACTGATGATCGCAAGTCATGCTCAGGAAATATTGTGATACTTGCGGGTGGACCAGTTAGTTGGTCAACAAAGAAACAAAAATCAGTGGCTGCTTCTACAATGGAAGCTGAATATGTGTCGCTAGCTGAGATAACCAAAGAGGTGATATATTTAAAAAGATTAATGACTCATATGTGTGTTAATAACTGTATTGAAGGTGCGACTACCGTATATTGCGATAACCAAAGTGCGATAAATTTAAATTTAAACTCTGTATACCACGGTAGAAGCAAACATATCGATATTAAATATCATATATCGCGTGAAGCTCAAGAAAACAATATCATTAAAGTAAAGTATTTGGCGTCAGACCTCATGTGTGCTGATATTTTAACAAAGCCTTTATCCAAAGTAAAACATGATAAATGCGTTGATATGCTGAATTTAAAATCGCTGAACGTATAATGAACAGAGTTACTTGTACATTAAGTTTGTTTGTGTTATAATTATAGCATAATTATAGCCAGGTTATATTATTTTCTTTTCTTTTGTGTTTCTTATTATTGAATTAGATTTATGTAGGATGTACGCGTTTATATGTATGATGTTTACTTCGGGCGCATCGATAGGGGGAGTGTTGAGCGCAATAGTTGGTACGCCGTGAGTGATCTATGCGCCCTCTGTGTGAGTTGGCAGCTCTGCTGCTGGCCCGTCGTGCTTTTGTCTGTGGTTCGTGATGTATGATCGCTGTTCCGTAATCGCGTCATTTAATATTAAGGGTGCGCAGGAGCTGCTAGTGTCATTTTCGTAGACTTCAGCGACAGTTGCGGAGAAGGTAGGAAGCTCTAGAACAAGGATATATAGATCCTTGTCCTTCCAACGGCGGCGCGACAGAGAGGGTGATGCAACAATGTAGGAGAGACAAAGACAGTGCGATTTTAAGTTATTGCAACTTTCTGATGCGAGGAAGCAATATTTTCGCATACTTTTTTTTTTTAAACTTTCGTTGGCTCATTCCGCAGCGCGCGACAGAGCCCTTTTTCCCAATTTCATTCTCAATTGCTTATAAAAAATAGAACTACGTTTTTATAGAATAAATTTTTTCTGTGCACTTTTTCCAAAAAAAGGCTCTGTCGCGCGCCGCGGAATGAGCCAAGGAATGTTAAAAAAAAAGTATGCGAGAATATTGCTTCCTCGCATCAGAAAGTTGCAATAACTTGAAATCGCACTGTCTTTGTCTCTTCTACATTGTTGCATCACGCTCTCTGTCGCGCCGCCGTTGGAAGGACAAGGATCTATCTATCCTTGTTCTAGAGCTTCCTACCTTCTCCGCAACTGTCGCTGAAGTCTACGAAAATGACACTAGCAGCTCCTGCGCACCCTTAAATAGATATATATAAATGCAGTGCGTCTACTTACTTTTCCCAATCATACCTTAATAAAATTAAGAGCAGCGGAGAAATTATATATAATCGTTTGGAAGATGTTAATGGGTACTGTAAAAAGAATCTGTACTATCTGACCGTGACAAGCGAGCAATTTTGTGTACTGCCAGCAATTGTTGTGCTACAGCAAAGGAAATTGCTCGCATAGTTGGTGATGAAACAAATATCGAAAACGTTCGTCATGTGCTCCGAATGTCTAACAACATCATTAGGCGAAGAATTAACCCTCGGAGTACGGGAAGTAGGAGGCCGGTGACGGGGTCTCTCGTGACTCACACCGGTATTCCACTAACACATGCTTTGATCCCCACCACGCCCGTTCGGAACTGCTCAGATCTCGGAACCTGAGACTCGAGGCCTCTGCCCCCCTCCCCCTAATTCTACAAGTTACGTATTTTCAATCTATTTCTCTCTGTTGTCTACGTTTATATATCCATTTATTTTTTACAAAATAAACATCATTACTATCGCATATATACATATTGGCAGTTCAAAGTTTAGAAACTAAAATGATTTATACGTCATTGTGGAAGAACGCGAAGCTTCTGTCCACGCCAGGCAAAGAACACGCAATAAGTGACAATCGCTCCCCACTTCGACCAAGCGAACGAAATGTGATCGGGGCTTCGCTACTACCACACGCAAATTTCCCCACTCTCCCGACTAGACGGGTCTCCGGAGACCCCGTTACCGGATCCCGAGGGTTAAAAAAAAACCGCGCTTACAGCCCGAACACCTACAGCAACGTCTCCTGTTTGCAAAGGAACATATGCATTGGAAGAAATCTTGGAAGAAAATCATCATTGCTGATGAAAAGAGATTTAATTTGGATGGTCCCGATGGACACTTATATTACTACCACGATATACGGAAAAAGGAAGTAGCAACATTTAGACAACAAGCTGGTGGTGGAGGCGTTATGATATGGGCAGGAATTGGCTACAAAGGAAAAACTGACATTCATTAACCGACTTCGAAAAGGAGGAGGTTACTCAATTCAACACGTATATTAATTTTTTTTTTAATGTATGTTTGCCGTTTACCAAACCTTTGCATCTTGTAGGGTATGACTCCCAATTGGTCCTGTAAAAAAAAAAATTGTGCATTTCATCACTGCTTGCCCCTTTTTTACTGCAAAAAAGCGTACGGTTTCAACCACGTTGTGTATGGTCATCGAGTATTCCAAGATGGACGGACCAATCGGATCGCAACTTTTTACATCTTGTAGAGTATGACCAACAGTTGGTCCCGAAAAAAAAATATTTTGGATTTTTTCATTTTTGAACGCTTTTATCGCAAACAGCGTGCTATCAGGAGACTCGGTAGAGTCTCCACGCCAAGTAGTTTAGGCCGGGGGCTGCTCCGCCGGCGACAGCGAGACTCTACCGAGTATATTATCCCGAAGCAGAGCGTTTTGAGGGTTTTGCAAAAAATAATTTGCTACTGCAGAAATAGTACGCAACTGTGCGTCATTCTAATAACACAATCTGCTTCGACTTGTTTTTCTCCTTCTTTTAAGCCCAAGAACGCCTCAATCGGTGCATTTATTTATGAGATATTAACTGTTTTTCATCGAAAAATTTCAATCAGTTTCATTAACCACCTACGTCATGCTTACGTCAGTGTCGATCACACATTTTTGCTGCTAGAGGCGCTGTTAGCTCTGTGGCTTACGTTACGCACATGCACCAGGGCCCCCAAACTACCGTATTTCGCCTGAAGCTAAATATAGTTCTTGTGCACCACTAGCAGGGAGCGCTGGTGTCGCTACTCACACATATATATCACGTCGGTGAAATACGCACACAATAACATGGTCCTATATAGTATTTATACTTATAAGCAAAATTTATTTAATAATAAAAATAAGTTATGGCGAAAGGAAAAACAGTATTTACGAAAAGAATGAAATTTATTACAATAATATTATACAATTTCAATAAAAAAAGAAACACTTATATAAAATATATTAAATATACACACAAAATATACACAAAATACACACAAAAGATATTAAAAGAATATACAATTTCGGTACATGTTTTCATTACAAGTTAATAACATATTCTATAAAAATTATACAATCAATTACCTGGTAAGTGATACATTGAAACCACATACTGTGACAGTCTTTTACACAGAATATATAGCTGTTCAAAATGTAACATGCCCACAGTCCTTGACCGCAGCTCTTCCAAAGAAATACCTAATAACACTGGCCTGCTGCGTGCTTCTATACACAGCAGTGCCTGTGGTCCTTAAGCAACGTAAACGTACGTCTCCCTTTCGCGGTACAAAGTTTCATGCTGCGTTTCCTCCTGCTATTCCTCCTATAAGCATATATTGTACTGATTAGTTTATCACCTTACAATTGCAATGTTTGAAACACAATATATTAATAATATGTATATGAACACTTGTAATCAATAAAACATAAACATGTACAATCCTTTTTTGAATTTTCTATATTTTTATTAAAATAATGGGTACTACTTACTTCATTCTCATATCCTCTTGTTGATGCATTTTACAATATCTTACAAATCAAGCAAAATCAAGCCAAACGATGGCAATGAATTGGCGAGAACGTGATTTCTTATTTTGTATTGCAATATCGGTGATTCAAAAGATACATGTAGAGAAGCGCCGGTAGCGCTCCAAGTAGTGGTGTTCAAGAACTATTTGTTGCAGAATCGCAGTAAATTGGAGGGAACGTGACGTCACGATTTCTTACTTTGTGTGCAATATCGGTGATTCAGGATACACATGTGGTGAGCGCCGCTAGCGCTCCAAGTAGTGGTGTTCAAGAACTAAAATTGGCTTCAAGTTCACAAGAGTAGAGTTTGGGGGCCCTGACATGCACCGCTACTGATATTCGCGTTGGTTCAACATCATGGCGTGCGATACTCGAACACGTTAAACCGATTGGCTAGAGGTGACGAACGTCGTCAAGCTTATGGCCAATGAGGACGAGTCACTCCGCTCACGGGAGTGGGAGTACGCACGAAAAGCGTAGCGGTTTGCGTAACGAAAATGAACTTGATCACTTTTCCGTCAACCTCGTTACCGAGTTTAAAACGCGACACTCATTTTTAATCAAAATAAAGTATTGTCTATCCGAACATTGTGTCGGAAGTTAATTCGCTTCCTAGAACGTCACCACTCCTGCATCCCTTCAGTTCCACAAATAAATGTTTTTTTTTTCATCAGTTCCTCGACCAAAGGGATACTAGTATAAAAACTATCTGTGAATAGTACGCGGCCCTCAAATAATAAATCTCTTATCAATTTCATGATTACGTCGTGAGAATGTATCTTGGCGATTGGTTCTGCATTTTTCCCCGCATAAATATCGATATTATATGTATAACCTTCAGGAAGGCACAGTTTGTATGCCTTTATGCCATACTTATGGCATTTGCCTAGAATGTATTGGCGGAAACTAATTGTAAGACGTCCCCGCCACGGAACCATACCTTCGTCAGTAACCATGTTTTTTCCAGGTTTAATAGTGCTTTTAAATGTGTGCACAATCGCTTCAACTATATTTCTTATTTTATGTAACCGATCTTCTGTTCTAGCCGTGGTATTGTCAGAGAAGTGTAAATATTTGAGAATAGATAAAAATCGATCACGTTTCATTACGTTTTTTATACGAGCGTTTGCATATACATATGTCATTGTGAGACCAGTACAATCTAATTTCTGGTACCTGTACTATACCCATAATTAGCAAGATGCCAATAAAAGTATTTATTTCAGCTTTTGTAATCGGCTTCCAGGCCCGTTGGTGACTTTTGCTGCTACATGCAGAATTATTGATGTATTGTGTAGCGTATTTATTTGTTTCTTCAACGATTATTTGTAGTATGTCATCCGTGACGAATAAATATAACGAAACAGGACCGTCGCAGTCCGTGTTGCGAATTAAAAATTCTTCTTCTTCCGCATACTCATTCATTTGTAGATGTCTTTCTGTTATTTTCTTCCATTCTTTATCACCATCGTCACCCTCTGAACTGGATTCGAAATCTTCTTCCAAGGAATGGTCAGTTAGTTCGTTAGCTAATGGTTCACTATCGTTGCTTGCCTCATCTGAAGAGCTCGAAACCATTCTAAATCTTCGCATATTTTCCCTGACTCCAATGATAGATTCTTCAGACGAACCACTTTCTTCCATATCCATTTTATCTATTATTTATATAGACAAAAATTCAAAAAGGAAAAGTGCTAACCGCCTCTGTAGAAGAAAAGATAATTTTACCTACCTTTATACTTGATGCAAGAAATGTGTGCTCAGAAAACTCTATGTCAGAACTATTGTGATCTCGCATTTAGCGCATTCGAAGCTTCTGTCGACCGAGCCCCTACTAGATATTCTACGACGGTCCCCTTTACCCTCGGTCCCAAACCACGCACTCTCCGTTTTTCAGGTATTTTATGTATCCTGATCCTTTTTCCTGCTTTTCCGATCAGATATCCTTAGAAAAAGGTCCCACGTATCCTATCCTCCGGAAACCTCGATATTTATGTATCCGGGACTGATTCCCGCGCTTTTTCCAGAAAACCCTCACTGCTCTCCCACCTACCCCTACCACCACTTTCCCTACCAAAAACCCTTTATAAAAGGAGGACCCAAAAAGCGTAAGTTAGTACAGTAAAGTCAGTATAATCAGAACTTTTGTCGAGACTCCGCAAGTCCGTGCGCGTAGTTAATAAGATCCAGTGTTTGTTTGTGTAATCTTCGAAGTATTAAATAAAGAACATTTTTAAACCAACTCATCTTGTGTGACGTTGACGACACTTCGAACGAGAAACAACGTCGCGCCGCGCCGCCCCACGAAGTGTAACAAGATAAGGAGTCCCGCCTCACACGAAAAAACGTAAATATTCGCCCCGGCGTGGCGTGAACGTGTTAAATATAATTCAAAGACGTTGGGGACTGTTATCGCGAGCGGTCTACGCGGAAGGAAGACAATTCGAAAATATTAATGGAATATTTAATTAATGGAATGGAATAATTTATCACAATATACCTACAAGAATGCTTGAAGTGATAGAAAATAAGGGCGGAGCTATACATTACTAGAAACATGTAAAATTATGTTTTATTCATATTTACAATAAAGTAGACTCATATATTCTTAATGTGCTATCATTTTGTGTCCACTCATGTATGTGTTTATGTTATTTTACACAGAACTTGCTGAGATACATGTAATTCAAAACTTTCAAGCTATCATAATCGCAAGCTGATAAATTAAAGATAGCACATGTGTGCTACCTTCTGTTTGGAAGTGTGCATAGTTACCCTCATTGAACTCGTCTGAACGTGCACTATCATACTATGTATAGAAAAATATAGCATTCTATTAAAAAAAATTGAATTGACTTTGAAATCTGTATCGTACAAGATAAAAAAAAAATACTTACACAGCATGACTTCCTCTTCCATACCAAGTAATTTTTAACCGACTTCGAAAAGGAGGAGGTTACTCAATTCGACATGTATGTTAATTTTTTTATTATTATTAAACTGTATTGAGATAATACAGACACCCTGTATGTAGGTCATATTTAAATTTTTAAATTGAATGATCTTTTCTTTTCACGTGGACTGATCCTTCGGAGAAATCTGCGGAAAAGAGTCTTACCATACAGTGTCTAAAAAAATAAACGTTTCTTGAGATATTTCAACTTTTTGTATGGAATATCTGATTTTTATACTTAAAATATCTCACTAACTATTGATTTTTTTAACATTGTATCTTAACACCCTTTTTTCTCTGGAGAATCAATTCATGTAAAAATAATGTATTGTTCCCTTAAAAAATTTAAACGCGAAATTTAAATTACATAAATCATAGCATAATCCGATCTGGTCGAAACTGCATAAGTTTTGTTTAACACTTTTTTCATATTTTTTATAATATACTTCAAGATATTTGACCTAAGAGATTAAAATGGGTCACCCTTAGTGCTCAATTAGCTAGTATCGTTGCTTCCGTTACTCTTTATTACTATTGTTTGTACAAATTTTGATTATTATGTTATTATTATTTGATATCTATTATTTTGGTATTTTCCTTTAACCATATAATATTCTATTTCCTTCACCCTTTAAAATTATCAGGTCATCCCATAAGTCGTGTCGTTTCTTGTTGTAAATGTCTATGTACAGTACTACTGCTACTGTTCATTCTTTCTGCTATTTCTTCAACTGCCAAACGAGGTTCTGCTTCAATTAAAGCAGTTAAACCTGGAATGTCAAACATTACTGGTCGACCGGATCGTGGTTTATCGGAAAGGTCAAAAATCCCATTTCGAAATTTGGAAAACCACCTTTGATGTTTTCTTGCACTTAAAGCATCTTTGCCATACACGTCACAAATGTTTTTAACTGTATTTTTTACTGTACTGCCATTTTTAAATTCATTCATAGATAATTTGAATAATCTGTTAAGGGGGCCGCCTCGCTAGGCCGTAAGCTATGTGCGTACGGTCACACAAGCAAGGGGGGACATGCACCTATATGCGAAGCGCGAGAGAGAGAGTCGATTTCGTAGAATCACGTTTTCGCCTCGATAATTGCAAGAATGAAGTTTTGTCGGGTAGAATGCTTATCGTTAGACTTAACCAGAGGGTATATCGGACCGTTTAAACCCCAAAAAATACCACACGTTGAATAAAATCGAATTGTATAAAGTGCAAGCTTGAGACAGATGTCGATGTCAACAAAAAGATGACTGCCCGAAGGCTCCTTCTACCGAATTCTGTTTGTATCTGACGACTTAATGATTTTCTCACAAGTAACATTAGGGAAGTGCCATATGGCGATTTTCCTTTTGGCATACAAGTAGTACATGGAAAACTATTGGACACGTATACTGTTATATCGGCCCGAAAGCTATTTGGAGGGTAGTATTGGATTATGGGTTGAAAATAAACTAACTTTATAATTTAAACTTTATAATAATTTTATTTCTGCGGCTCGGGAGGACGTCTGTACTATTCGAACGATAGATTGGAAGTGAAGAGAAGTCAACGCAGTGAGAAATTCTATAGGAAATTTGGCGTCCACTTAAAGAAAAGATAAACAAATTTTTGAAAAAAAAAATACAACCGACTTCGGAATGCACTAAAAAGGATGAAATAATTTTAATTTATATTTCGGAGACGCCGCAAAATTAAAAATAGTGTAAATGAAAGATGTTGCTAATGTGAAAATATGTAAAAGGATTAACGAGTTTTGGCAATTTCCAATGCAGAAAATTTTCAATTTTGCGCCGTCTCCGAAATATAAATTAAAATTATTTCGTCCTTTTTAGTGCATTCCGAAGTCGGTTGTATTTTTTTTCCAAAAACTTTTTTATCACGAAACTCGAACCCGTTAAAATTTAACTGATTTTCATTTTCACTCCCGCACGTCAATTCCGATTCGCAATCCCGGAGGAGTTCCCTACTCTAGAATTGGAAAAGACGGAATGGTGAGTGAATAGTGAAAAGTAGAAAGTTCATTTTTGTTCACAAGAAATTACTTTGCGGTATGCATCATCGTTTTTCTCGATCGCCCGAAGGAATCTGTCTTGACTGATCCCCCCCCCCCTCTCCCTCCCTCCCCCAAGCTTGTGTTTTCGTTATTCGCGCCGCGGATTCACACACATCCACACACTACACACGCATATACATGTTTCTGGCAAAACGCATTATAATTTACAATGTTATAGTTGTAATACTACGTCTTATATTTGCACATTCGCCCTACATTTATGTAAAATTACTTCATGTAGTGCTTTATTCCGATTTATACCCAAGTAAGGGGGGAGCCTTGTGTAAATGGCCAGTTTTTCAAGAATTTTTTTTGGGAAATGTAATGTGTAGATTATTTTAAAATTTGAGGTATCATTTAGTAATGTTATAGTGTACAAAAAAATATTTTTTTTAAACTTTAGTTGCTAATAACAACGGTGCAGTGGCGGCTTGAAAATGACATTTTGTAAATGTACCGTGCAATGTACAGGTCACAAAAATGACCCGAAACAAAAAAATCAAAATGGATTCTTTAGTTTATGCAAAAACGCTCAGCATGACGGTCTTCTTTTATTAAAATTTGCAAAATTGGAAAAATGGCAATGTTTTGAAAGAAAAAAGGATTTTCTTTTATGAACAATTGTTGATAACTATGTTTTAAATAAAAATATAAAAAATCGGAGCTCGTCATGCTGAGGCCAACTATTTATAGAATATTTATGGCAAGTTTCATAAAGATCGAGTGATTAGTTTTTGAGCTTCGTTGCACGGCGTGCGAAATTTTACGTTTCAAGAAAAACGCGTTTAAAGTTGATACACATGATCGCGAGAGGCGCTGCTGAATTCAGCGAGGAGACACCCTTTTCAAAACCGTTATACACACAAATTTAAACATATAGACGCCGGAAACGCCAGTGCTATGCTGCAATTAACCACTTGTTTACAATAGTAGAGGTTTTAACACAGCCAGATTATAAAGACCGAGCGTCCGACGAGCGCTCAAGTGTCAGACCGCTCACCTTTTTTTGAAAATAAGGAACCAGGAAATTTCTGATCACTTTCTAATTTCTCTTATCGTATTCCTGAGGAAATTTCCTATCGATTTAAGCAAAAAAAAAAAAAAAATGCTAAAAAATTTCATTTCACACAAGGTTCCCCCTTAATAGGCATTTGTTACTGTTATTTGTAACATTGTCAATATCATTTTCAGGTCATCTGGAAGTAACTTACAGTTCCGTAAGTTTTACAGCCCCGAACGGAAAATCGGCAAAAGTAAGTTGTATACAACTTTCAACGAGATTGTTTTAGGAAGTATATCAATATGATTTTTAGTGTCAAGGCCAGAAGTACCGCCCACCACTACTTTCAATCCAGAAACTGATAGTTTGCACGTATCTATGAGGCCTATTATCATGTTAGCCCAGTGCTTTTCCATGTTTCCAGTGTCCGGGGTTAATACTCCTAATGCATCACACCTCAGGTAATTTTGTTTTCTTTTCATCGACAAGTTCCAAAACTCCACCGAATTAGGGCTGTCGGAAAGCTCGGAAAAGCGAGCCGAGCCGAGCACCCGAAACAAGCGAGCGGTTCGGAAGAAGCGAACTGTTCGGAAAAAACGAGCCGCTCGGCTCGAAAGCAAGCGGCTCGCTTGGAGGCGACCGGCTCAGAACTCGAAAGAAACGGGCGGCTCGAACGAATCGAGCAACTCGAAAGAAAGGAACAGTTCGATCGTACTCTAAGGTTGCCGAGTAGTTTAACCCTTTGTGGACGGAGTATTTTTAAGCTTAACACGGCAAATGTGAAGAATATTATTTATTTAAAATAAATATGCTTGTGATTTCCCCTACCATTTTTATAAGCCTATTAGCATTGCATAGATAGGTAGCATTGTCAGCTTAATATTAACGCTATCTGCAGTGTACCACGTCGCTTCTTTGCTTAATTATTTGATTGTAAAAAAGTTCCGGGTGCCGGTCACCGGTGATCACCGCGGCAGCGAACTTGTTAAATTATTGTAGTTCTCATAAAAACGGTCCCAAACTTAAGCCCTGTAAACAGTTTGTAGCGTAGCGGACCCATATCAGAAAAAGCTTTATGAAATCATTGAAAACATTTCTTCCTTACAAGCTATCTAGAGGCAATTTTCCGTTTTTACTTTATACTGGGATTAGTATTTTTACCTTAGTTCCCTCAGTTTGGCATGTTCTAGAAATTCAATGGACATCATAAACGTATTATCTGCCACGATCGAGGTCTTGGGTATTGACGGTTAATTATATTGAAGTTAGTTTTAGAAAATGTAAAATGCTCAGATTATAAATGCTTCGCTGTTAAACACTTCGCGCCGCGATCCGTGCCATAAGGCAGTGCACCGCAGTAACCAACTTAATTCTCTAAAGTTAAAATATCAATTGATCCCTAGCAAGAATAAGTTTCTTTCTTGGTTTCCATTTTGTCGAATTTCTTTGTAATATGCCATTATTAAATTTCAAACCTACGATGCCGAGTTAATCTTCTAGTCATGACGCGCTGTTTTTCGTCGCCTAGCTGCAGATCATAAAACGTTGAAGCACACCGTTACAATTTCGATGGCGACGTCACCCGCGTACCTGAAGGTCGGGAAAAACCAAAAATACCACGGCCTTCTAATTTCATCCCTTCCACGAGACATTTTTGCATACACCCTCAGGTTCCACTAGTATTTTCTTCGTTAAAATATATATTGTCCCTTTACGTTATAATTTAACTGATAATATTCTCGATGATATTCTTGTTCTTCGAGCTAATGCCGAAAATTTTCGAACATTAAATTCATAATATTGACCGGAAAGTCGAGATTTCCTAACAAATTACAATTAAAATATCTCATAAACTAATGATTCTTTTACAGAAATAGGTTAATCTTTTTTTGTAAAGAATATGAAGGAGCATCAGTTGATGCAATAAAAAAATATATGATTCCATTTAAAAAAACATTAATGACCTTACTATGTCCTTTACACTGAGAGACGAAGTATCGGTTAACGTAAGCTTTATTGCTCGGCGTCGGTGGTTACAGGCGTGGCGGGCTGGCGGGCGCGGTGGTGGTCGTCGCGGCGCTGGTCGCCGGCTCAGTCGCGCTGGTCGTCTCGGTCTACGGGGTGACAGTGGTTAGTGACGGCGGTGGCAACGCAATTACAATATAATCTTAATCCTACGGTCGGTGGAGGCGCCTCGCGGTACTTAGCATCTACGGTCGGGGGAACCGTCGTAGCAGGACCGGTGGACCGTTCGCCCGCAGTCGGGCTGGCCGTTCTGCGAGGCCATGTCCTTTGCAGCACGGTCGGCGTGTGGCTCGCCATCCCTGGGCCTGTCCGCAGGTCAAGCAGTCCACGTGGCCGCGGGGATTGGCGTGGCCAGCCCCGTTGCGAGGCCATGTCCTTCGCAACGACGCCGGCCTCCAGGCTCGCCTAGACCGGGCCATGTCCGCGGGCTAGGAGAGCCGGCTGCCTTGGAGAGGACCTTCGAGGAGGTCCTGTCGGGGTCGAAGCCCCGAGCCAACTCATCGATTCCGTGATCGATCGCTTCCCTTAACTAATTGCCCGGTACGCGGTGACGGTGTGCGCGATGGTGCTCACGGGTGGGGCGCGGTGACGGTGCGCGGCTACGGTGCACGGTGACGGCGGTACGCGGTGACGACGGTCCCTTGACGACGGGTATCATGACCACGGGAAACATTGTTTGCTATGCGTAATAATAATGGCGTAAATCTAGATGGCAAAATGCGGTGACTCACCCTGTATAATAACGTCGACGTTGATACAGCCCCCACAGAAAGTTTTAAATTCCTGCGTTCCTTGGCGAGCCCAAAATTTTTAATTTGCAAAATATAAAAGTAACCTCTTTACAGTCACTTTATCATAAAACATTTTGTCGGTTGTTTTCGCCGGTTTTCACCACTGCGTCGGTACTCGCGTTACCTGAGCACAACCGTTATTTCGACCGTCCTTCCCTCCTAAATTTTAATTTTCCAAGCCAATCCGCGTGTTTTACTCCCATTGCTACTTTACTGAGGGATTTTAAGGGAAGGTTCCTTCCCGAACAGGACAGAACTGTATCAAATTTCCGAAGTTGTTAACAGCCGAGTCTGTCATCGAACATTGTGTTAACAGTAGAAGATAGGATTAGCTGGTTATTTAAGTTATTTCGCTTTATTGTTTCGGTCAGTGTACTGTAGCTTTGTATGAAATGGAAAGTTTGAACATGGACACAGAAATACAAAGTGTAGACACGGATGTGGGTAGTAATAATAGTATCGAAACGTCGGAGAATGTTACAGAAAATACATTTTCTGTTGATGGACGCAAAAATCAAAGCGCAGTGTGGAAGTGGTTCGTGAAAGTGAACAAAGAATTGTGTATCTGCAAAATATGCAAAAAGTCGTTTGAGAGAAAAAGTTCTACCACCAGCTCTTTGAAACGACACATTGCTCAACAACATGCTTTCGAAATGTCAGAAGGGACGAGCGGTCCCAATTCCAATACGCGAGAAACCGTAGATGCTCATCGGGAAGAGGAAATGGTACCGCTGGACAGTAATTCCGCAAGGGCAAAGAATATTACTGATGCTATCGCACGAATGATTATCTGAGATTGTCAACCATTCTCGATAGTGACTGATATAGGGTTCCAAAATTTATTGAACGTGTTAGAACCGCGATACCGCGTCCCGAACCGTGCTGTATTTGCAGACGGCGTAATCCCTAGAATGTGTGCAGCGGAAAAACGGCGGATTGAAGACATCATCAAAAAAGATATGGAAACTGTAAGTTAGAGTGTTCAATTTAATAGAAAACGGTGGAATATGCAGGAGCATTTACTAATATCTTTTCATGTTTTTGCTTAGACAAGAATTTTCGCCTTCACAACTGACGAATGAACATCGAGGGCAAATGAACATTATGTTTCATTAACAGTCCATTACATAGACAATTGTTTCAACTTAAAAAATTATACGTTGCAAATTAATATTTTATCTGAGGCACACACACCAGCGAGAATTTAATTGAATTGTTCAAAATTGCGTTGCGTGAGTGGGGTTTTATGAAGAACGGCATAAATATATACTTTACAACTGATAATGCAGGTAATATTGTGAAAGCAGTCCGATTATCCGATACGTGGGAGCGTATCCCCTCTGTCGCCCACACTGTACAGGTAAAGAAAAAATAACTAACGAAACAATTAATATAAATTATGAACTTTTCACATTTTAAAGCAACTTATTTTATTTTTTTGCAGTTAGCTATTAAGGATGGAATTAAGCAATCTCCACTGTTGTTGCAAATTTTAAACAAGTGTCGAGCAATAGTAAAATATTTCCACCGCTCTTCAGTAGCGAGTGAAAAACTAGCAACGGTGCAGAAAATGTATTATCCCCAACGGAAGTCGCTTAAACTAATTGGCGACATAGAAACGCGATGGAACTGTCAATACAATATGTTCCATCGCTTATTAGACGTGCGTCAGACGTTGAATAGCGTCCTGTGTGAGCCGCGGATGCCCGACAGCATAAATGGCCACGAGCGGTCCATGATCGAGAGATATTCCAATTGTTTGGAAATATTTAAAGAAGCAACAAATGTTTTGACTCCACACAAAGAACCCACGTTACCAAGTGTTGTAAGATGTGGTCAAAGAAAAACTCTGCTATGCTAAAGGATTTATTTATTATAATTGTAGGAAATCGTGAAAAAAAGCGGACTCCTTGCCGGGATTCGAACCCGGGCCCCACGCATTTGTAGCCGGCTACGCTATCCACTGCTCCACAGTCCGCTACGCTACTTAGTTTCCACGATTCCTTCTTCACTATTGGGTCTGGAGGGCCCGATCCCACATAATAAAGAGATACTTTAAAAACTCGGCTACGTCACGCTCGTGAACCTTCTTTTACAAGAATATATAAAACAGAAGAGGAGTGCTTTTTACTAGCGCCTCCATCTGGACAGAGGAGATGGACAAAGAAGAACCGGCCTACACCCCAAGGGCGCCACTCTTCCAACACTCCCTCCCGCACTTTCGTGGGCTCTCGTTACTTCTGTGGCGACACGGAAAGTTCGAGCGAGGAGAAAGAAAACAGATTTTCTCGACTCTGGTCGAGGCGTTTAGGGCCGCAAGACCGAGGCCGATAAACTTGTCAATGGTCTCTTCTCCCCTTGAGCTCGGCCTTTCCTCGTATCGGAGAGGTACGTTTTTTTCCGGCGAAGAAAACAGGACGAGGACATTCGTCCCCGGTTCTTTGTCGTTAACGGTCGCACTGTGTTGCCACTTTACTAAGTCTTCGTTTCGCGGAATAAATGCTTTAATAAAGATACTCATTGTTCATTACGTCACCTGTACTCCAGATCCCTTCACTTCTTATTTCCTACAACAGACAAATCAAAGTTCACGAAGCAGACATTATAAATGAATTTATAATTAACTTTAACCACACTCGCTAGAATCGTAGGTTTAGTCGACATATTCTTCATATCTCCTTGTAGTTGTCGTTTCGCTTATTCATAATTTCACTCGTTAATCGATTGTGCAACTCAAATGGGAGAGGCTTAGTCATTATATCAGCGATTTGCTCTTTGGAAGAGATCCATCTTATCTTTATTAACTTACGTTGTACACATTCTCGCACATAATGTTCTTTAATTTCAGTCATGTGTCTCAGTCTTCCACTACCGCTTATTTTTGCACTCGCTTCTGCAGCCTTATTATCGCACCAAAGTGTGATAGGGTTAAAGGAAGTATTGATGACTAACTTGAGTGAATTATCCAGAGCTATCAATTCCTGACAATACCCAAAAAGGTTTCAGACGTGCCAAGATCTGTCATTTCTTTGTACCTTCATGTAGGCCAGACACCCAAAACGTTTCAGTTGATTGATGTCAAAACTTTTCTTCGGTGCAAACCTTTGAATGGGTATCTCCATATCGATGGATTTACGTGGAGCCCTATTATAAGTGTACGTGGCTGCTCCAAGAGCCAGGTCCCACACATTCTCGGGAAGTTTGGAATCATATATGAATGATCGCACCATTTTCTGAATGGTTTGATTAAACCTTTCAGCCACTCCGTTGTGCTCAAGAGTATCTGGACTTGAGTATCGAGATTCTGCTCCAATCTTATTCAGGAGCTCAACCGTGTAACCTCCGGTGAACCCTGTCCCTTGATCAGATTGTAGATAACAAACTTTGGCATCATAGCCTAAGAGATATCGTCCGCTCTTTATAAATGCTTCCAGGCGTTCCCCAGCTACACTCTTCATTTCCATGGGGTAGGCCATAGCTAGCCTCGAGTAATCGTCTACAAACACCGAAATGAATCTGTATCCCTTTGGATGCGACTGAGGACTTATTGGCCCCATTGTATCTGCATGTATCACCTCTAATGGTCTCGACGCTCGTTCCCTCATTTTATTGAATGGTAATTTATTAAATTTGGATATCATACAGATCTCACACTCCTTAATGGATTCATCAAACTTGGCATCTCGTATGCTTTTGTTGTCCGGATATCTCCTTTGTATTGTGCATTAAATAGTCCAGATATGCATGTTCAAGTCGTACATGCCACAGTAATGCCTTATTTTTGTTTGTGAATTTTACGTACCCCTCGTTAAACGGCGTTTCGTCGCTCGTCAGTTCTTCAGACTGGATATCATCTACGTTGCTTAGTTTTCGGTCCCAGATTGTTATATCAAAATTAGAATTTTGAATAGTAGGAACAATTTCCTCACCTGTGTCTCCCTGATTGGGCTTATCTATCTTTCCGTCATTTATTTCACTCGTTGACGGCACATCAGACTGGGAACTTGTTTCTTTCTCTCCTTCTCTCCTTTGAGTCGCGTTACCAATCGATTTCGTATCTGTGTCTAATTGTGATCTATCCGTGATTTTACTTTTACTACGAGTCATGTATCTAGGTTTATCATCAAAAGGTTGTCTGTCATTAGATAAGCTATCGTTTTTGCTATATTACTCTCGTTTAAATTTTGACATTTGTCATTCATTCTATCTACTTCTAATTCAATTATCCAGAAAGGCTTTTGATAGATTCCACTGATAAATGACTCGTGCGAAATAGGATCAAAAATATCAATTTGCAGATTATCTAAGTAAATACTTAGTCCCTGTTTGAGAATTTGCGTGGACAGAGCGGGCGGAAAAAAGACAGCACGACACCTTTTTTGGACGGTCACTAAATAGTT
Source organism: Stelis phaeoptera (assembly GCA_943735885.1). NCBI lineage: Eukaryota > Metazoa > Arthropoda > Insecta > Hymenoptera > Megachilidae > Stelis > Stelis phaeoptera. Next base: position 440,385 of record OX030939.1, on the reverse strand, counting down.
ATATTTACAGTTCTATGTTACACTTATATCTAACACAAAAAACAACGATTATGTACACGCGGGATTCTTACTGCTAAATTAACCACTAAATAACGAAACGAATGAAAATTATTGTTCGTACGACACGTCTCGGCACGTGTATGCGACGCGCGAACGTGACTGCGTGGGCTTTTGAGTGATCTCAGGCGAAAGATCAAGAAAGAAAACGATCCAGAAACGCACGTGTTAACGCGTGTACAACGTATACGATAATGGCGTCGAGCCGGCACCGCATGGCCGTTGAGCGGGTACCGATTTCTTCTTGCTGATGGCGCGATCGTGGCTATGCGTATCCGGGAGGTGCTGCCGCTATCGGCAACGACGCACCGGCGAACTATTTTCGCGACGAACACCATGGCCGTGCGTGTTCACGGGAGAATTCGCTAACAGTCCCATATCCGCGAATTTTCTTAAGGACAGCAGATTTTCCGATAAGGCTTCCGCACGTATAACGTTCTCCAAGCTCATCATACCCCCGTTATTTAGCTTTATGTCTGTGGTCCCGGCTCCCTCCGATCTTAAGTCGGCCTGAGTTTCTATATTCGCACATTTTATTACTTTTTAACTTTCTCTTTATTATATTTCTGCACGTGGAAGTTACGTCTGAACACTTGAAAATGTACCTTCGAACTAAACTGGAAGATATCTGGTCATAAGGACCAGATCCAAGAATTCTTCACCAGGAGATAAAGACCTACAGAGAAGTCTCTGCTTTCATTTTAGTTATATACTGTTTATATAAGATTTCTCTCTTACATCCTAGTACCGCATGTCGATGGATGTTTTGCCGGACGTATAATCCAACATGGAGTTCGTTAAATGCTCGGTAGACCCAGAGTCAGCTATAAATTTCGTTAAGGTAATGTTATTTTTAACCGACTTCGAAAAAGAAGGAGGTTACTCAATTCGACATGTATATATATATATATTTTTTTTTTTTTTTATGTATGTGCCCCGATTACGCCGAGATGGATGGACCAATCGGAACCAAACCTTTTGCATCTTGTAGGGTATGACTCCCAGTTGGTCCCGTAAAAAAAAAATTTTGCATTTCACCACCGCTTGCCACCTTTTTATTGCAAAAAAGCGTACGATTTCGTCCGCGTTGTGTATGGTCATCGATTACTCCAAGATGGATGGACCAATCGGAACGAAACCTTTAGCATCTTATAGAGTATGACCACCAGTTGGTTCCGTAAAAAAACCCGGTTCGGATTTCTACATTTTTTCCGCTTTTATCGCAAAAAACGTGCTATTTCACGTATATTCGGCCTGATATCGATGAAGCCTAGTATTACATTTTGCGGCCGGAGATGTTTCCACGATGATCCCTTTTGCAACATTCCCTGCCCCTCCCTTCACTACCCTGCCCTTCCCTGCGCTTCTCTTCCCATCCCTTTGTTGAACTTTTAAAGGAATGCTCCAATCGCCACTAAAAAATTGTGAAATAAAAAAATGTTTGGAAAAAAAAATACAACCGACTTCGGAATGCACTAAAAAGGACGAAATAATTTAAATTTATATTTCGGAGACGGCGCAAAATTAAAAATTTTCTACATTGGAAATTGTCAAAATTCTTTAATCCTATTACATATTCTCACATTAACAACATCCTTCATTTACACAATTTTTAATTTTGCGCCGTCTCCGAAATATAAATTTAAATTATTTCGTCCTTTTTAGTGCATTCCGAAGTCGGTTGTATTTTTTTTTCCAAAAATTTTTTTATCAACATCCCTCTTGTTAGTTAATCTTTGTTCTCGTACACTGGTTGCATTGTAACTAGTAATAATTACATCTCTCGTTTCTACATTACGTCTTCGTGATTGTTTATTTCCGTTTTGATTTTCCTTCGATTCCTCTTGACTTCGTCAGTTGTCCTTGGTTCTATTTGGTGGGTACTGGATCCTTTATCGGAATTTTTCGCTCGTTTTCCATAAATATCATGTCGCACATCATTATGTTTGCGTTTACCACGAAGGCTTCTTTTATTGTAAGCTCGATTATCGTTAGGCCTGTTTTTGTACCTTGAAGACGGTTGCTTATTCGTTGGACCCTGTTCTTTCTGTTTCGATAACCTCACGTAACATTCCCTAGCGATATGTCCAATCTTGCCGCACTCGTAGCATTGGGGTTGTCCATCGTTAGGACACTCGTCACTGTGATGACCTTGAGCACCACAGCCGTAGCATCGGTTTTTAGCATCGTGTTTTTTGACGTCCAGAGCTGCCGGTTTTGTTTCATTCGTTTAAGTCTTGTTGGCTTCGTGCTGTATAATAAATGCCCTCAGTTGGTCGTACGTTAAACCTTTGCCAGTGGAGTTAGTGGTCATAAAATCAATAGATTGAACTTAAGGTATTCCAGGTGTAATCGCGTTAAAAAAGGCGTCTCTCTTTTCATCGTCTGAAAGAGTTCACATTCGGTAGACTATCGTGATTGCGTATCAATTCTTCAAAGCGATCCAAAAACTCCGCTGCCTTTTCTTTGCTTGGGACATATTCCATATTGTAGAGCCGTTTTTGTATTGTCATTGAAGTTAAATTGGTTCCATACCGTTTAATCTCTCTGATTTTCTTCAATATTTCAACCGGGTCCTTAATCTTGTCTATTTTTGAGTAGTAGTTCTGATCGAGTCTATTAATGAGAATATCTCTGACCTTGAACTTATGCTTCTCTCTCATTGTATCATCCACTGTAAAGTTAGGTTTTTCATCCAGATTAATGATATACAGGGTGGCCCGTAACTGGTGTAGGAGCCGGAAATGAGGAGTAGGGGAGATGATTCTAAGTAACAAATTCCTTTGCAAAAATGTCGTGCGGGGCATCGTTTTTTAATTATTAAGGAAAAACACTGACCAATCAGAGCGCTCGCTTTTTACGTGTTCAGGTGCGTGAGCATAGGATTGGGTCCTCGGATATTCGAACTAGGCTAATGCGTCGGCAAAGCCGGAAAAATTTAATTGATGTTCTACCAAGCAACGAATACGAATAATTAAAAACAGTATGTAAGCAACTGTTATCCCTACATCAAATTTATTAATTATTTGTACTCGTTGTTTGACAAAAAGAATGAATAAAATGTGAGAAGGTGCTCTCGGAATTTTTTGGAAATAAATAACGATTGCGCAATAAAAAGGAGACTGTAATGTTATGAAAATTGGGAAATAATTTGAATTCGACTTGCCCATTCACCAACAAGTTGACCCTATTCGTTGACAATGGTCATCGTACGTATCCTGACCAAGGCAACACCGGTCAAGGAAGCTACTTCGATGAAATATGGTTTTATCATCGTATCAACTGTAGGATTATAGTAGCGTTTCACATGTTCCACAAGTAATTTTAAAATAAACGACTTGCCACTGCCAGCTCCTCCGGCAATGAAAAGCAACATTTGTTCTTTATTTTCGTCATCGTTGTGTTTAACATCTTTCTCAATTACTGCGGAAACTGATTTTAATAGGTCCTTCTGTTGAATATTGAGACTTCGAATAGTATTCAGGAATACGTCTTCCGGCATTGCCACTGTTTCTTGTTGTTGATCTTCGTATAAATCCAGTTGATCACAATATATTACTTCGTCCGCATGAATCCTGCCTGGATCTCTTAAATGTTCATTATTACTACTTTCGTCTTTGTTCACAACATTCAAAACAGCGGCCTGGGCGAGCGCCGCTTGAATAATGTGCTCTGCGTGAGTAAATTTTCGACGGCTGCATTTCCCGACATAGGTTTCAATTCGTGTTGACGTTGCAGGAAACATTGTTCCGCGGATTCGTTTTCGCCCATAAGTGTACTTTCACTCCGAAATGGAATGTGACACACTGTTAAGTTACAGAAATATCCTTCTCTATCACTATTCAAGGTATAATATCGGTGGCGAAGTACAGCTGGTTTATTTCTTATTCGCATTCGGATATTGTCCTTCAACTTTATATACCTTGACCTCGATATTTCTTCATCGTCATTTCTAAGTTCTGCGTCGTCGTCCTCTTCTGTCCACACTCCACTAGAAACTGTTTCATATCGGATAGCAAATTCTGCCATGCTCAAGTTCTCTAGGTTGTCTGGCCTTTGTACGTACCGATCAAATATGTTGTTAATAAATGACGTCTCGTATCGCTCAAATCGCAAAATTCTATATCTGTGTTCAGGACGACAGCTGTTTATAAATACAGCTTTGTGGGAACTCATTTTCAGAGGTAGATGGCATAATCGGTAGGCACATTCTGCGGCACTAACCATACGTTGGGACAGAATTGCCATAGATACCGAAAATAGTTGATTCTAGGTGCCGCCGCCCCGGCGTTTTGCCCGTAAAATGATATCTTTAGTAATATGTCCCGTGTCCTGTGGCTCGCACTTACTTGCATATTTAGCAATATAATATGCCACAGCTGTGACATTTCCGCACGGTTGAATATCCATATTTGCTTCCCACATCTTTAAAAGAGCGGGATTGTAATTATTAACCATGATTTCATTGGCGGTTCGTTTAAGTACGCAGATTCGTCCGTTGTTGGCAAGTGTGTTATCAGGGTCTAGGCACATCGTGCTTCCACTTACCGATCTGGGAAATCCAAATCGACAGCACCGATTATTTCGATCTTTGTAGCATGTATGAGAATTTTTGTGAATTTGGACTTTTTCAACTATGTTGTTCATATTTTATACCCCTGTTTCCAGTGAACAAGATATCACATTCTCAGTAACGTTGCGGCCTTCGTTCGTTGGGAAATGAGGCACGTTTGCACACCAAACAAGCATGTGCAAATGTGGACTTCCCCTATTTTCTCGTGTCTTGTAGGAGATGCAGTCGCGATGATTCTATTTGAAACAACTATTATGTTATGCTACGGTCATGCACTGTGCGCTGCTATTTCTCTGCCACGAATGCTTCGGTTGCCACTAAAAAGTGTGAAATAAAATAATTTTTGGAAAAAAAGATATAACTGACTTCGAAATGCACTGAAAAGTATGAAATAATTTTTATTTGATATGTATAAATTATATTCGGCTCTTTATAGCATTGATCAAAGTATTACATTACATTTTAAATACAATGCATACTTTTCGGAGGCGGCGCAAAATTAAAAATTTTCTACATTGGAAATTGTCAAAATACTTTAATCCTTTTACATATTTTCACATTAGCAACATCTTTCATTTACACAATTTGTATCTGTGCGCCGCCTCCGAAAAGTATGCATTGTACTTAAAATGTAATGTAATACTTTAATCAATGCTATAAAGAGCCGAATAGAATTTATACATATCAAATAAAAATTATTTCATACTTTTCAGTGCATTTCGAAGTCGGTAATACTTTTTTTTTCCAAAAATTATTTTATCTCACTTACAAGGGAACATTCCGAAGTGATAATTTCCGATTTTGATGAAACTTATGTATAATATAGTTTTCAAAAAAATATTTGACACGTATTTTTTTGTAGCTGCCGACATTCATGTTAATCGGGTGAAAATAGCCTTCAAAGTGGGGGGCGAGAAACATATGTATTTGGTCGAATATCTTGGAAACCAGCAGAGCTGGAAGAATGGTGTAAATTGCAAGATAATGTATTTTTTTTTATGAGGAATCCAGATATGCAAATGGTTTTAAAAATTCCTATTTGTTTAAATAATATATTAAAAAATAGCACCTTTTTGTTAACTTTTCTGATCAAAAGTAGTTGTATCTCCCTGTAAATTTCCGTGTGGAAAGTACACACGTAAGTACAAAATACGGATAAAATGGCATTTTCTTTTTCGCATTGTGAAGGAAGTTATCGTGGTGGAATTTTGTGTCTTGTATTTTTGCGAGACACGGTCCTTAATTACATACAATCAAACAGGTAGAAAACTTCCACGACTTTGTGGGTAACTGTATTACAGTAAACTTAACAAATTTGTTTCCGGTGATTGATAAGTTTCATCAAAATCGGAAATTATCACTTCGGGATGTTCCCTGGTTAGTTCTCTAATCACTGATTCAGTAGGATTTTGTCTCCGACTCTCGTTGCTGTTCGAGTTAGTTTCTGTTCGTTTCATTTCGTTTCGTATTAGTTCAATGATTTCCGCTCTATTAATACTAATTTCTGACTGTGTCCCAGGCATAATGGCTCCATTTACCAAATCGACTGTGTGAACCGTCGGGATTGTTTTACTCGTCTCATTTGATCGCTCATTGTTTTGAGACTCTTGACTTTTCGTAGGTATGAATTCGTTTGGAGTTCCCACAGTTTTGTCTGGCCTTTCGTTAGATTTGCACATACAGCCGGACGGATAATTCCTCGACCTTTCGAATTTTTGAGTGAGTTCGCTCAGTTAAGTCATTCCTTTCATAAATGTGGTTGTCATCTCCATATGTGCAGCCGTCATGCTTTCCAATGCCTTCGAAACCTTAATCAAAACTTCGATAGCTTCTGGCTGACTATTCGGATCGTTCGTTTCAATGGAATTGCCACTGGAATTCTCCAGGTCGTCTGGTCTATCGTCATCCTTGGTATTTGACATTCTCGTGCTGCCAACTGTCTTAGGAATGACCAACTTGAGACCTTCCCTTTCTTTGCTGTTAATAACCTCCAGGACAACTCTTCTTTCCTTATCTCCAAGATTGTTCAATCCTGTAAAACCTAGGTTTGTCATAACGCTCATAATTTATTATGATGCTTACTATTTTCTTAACCGAACGCAAGCTAATTAAATAGAAGCGAGGAAGTGTTACCGCGTCTGAACACAAGACTTCCACAACACTCACTCATACTCATACAGTGTCAGAGCGCACAGCGGGTAACACTATAAGAGTTCATTAAGTTAAGTCTGATTTGAATCTAAGGGCACGTTATTTGGATTGATTTGAGAAAATGTCCCGACATTATATCATCCATGCAATTTCAGAGCGCACAGCGGATAATATTGCAAACATAACTCGAACAAGGTGACGTTCATAGTTAATGTATAAAAACTCTTACACTTTCTCTCTTACACTCGTATTATCATAAAAGATAGTGTTTATACCAATCGGATATTCCTTGTCAGGTCCAGCCTTAAAGATGATTTTGTCATCGACATGAGTGACAACAATGTCTTCACCCGGATGTTCGGTATCAAATTCAAAAACCTCTTTGCACGTGCGGTAGAATGCCAGCAAAGTGAGATCATCTGTATGGACATATGTACGATTAGTTATCAAGATATATGCATATATTCATCAGTCGCAAGCAGACAAATCGTAATAAAATCCCTAATTTTATTTATAAGTACATCTGTTTCTTTCCACTCGTTGATGCAATCGTTCTCTCGTTCGTCGTTCGTAATTTATGAATTTATAAATGCACAGCTTCAAAGAGGTATTAGTTCGAATTTTCTCTCTCTTTTTCTTTCTTTGCTAAACAAGGAGACAGTAATACTTCGTCAAGTATTAATTTTCTTGTACAGTCAAAAAAGCAAATACACGTATTTGCGTATTTGTTCATCAAGGCGAGAATTATGCTCTCATACACCTACGCTGGCGCCAGCGCAGGTGTGCATATGTAACTACATACATGCATACACACCGACACGCGTTCGTTCGCTCATACTTCGTTTCGTCTCTCTCATTAGCGCTCGTATCGTTTCTCTCGCCGGAGCTCCCTTTCTATCTCTTGCCACCGACGAGGTACTGTTAAAGACTGCCAGCCTTACGGGACTTCGCGTATCCGAAAAATTCGCTGTTTTCTACCGCCCTCTAGGATATATTGCGGTCAGAATAAGAAACACTCGTGGAAGACGTGACTGGTCCCATCGTTTTACGGTCGCCGGGGCGAGGGGAACTTTTCTGTCTCGCTTTGTCACATTTTGTTCGATAGGCGCTCTTTGTCACGAGGCGACCGCTCGTCGCTTTACCGACGGAGCGACAGAGCCCATCAGAGGCCACTTAGTGGTACGCCAAAATACACAGGGGCTGGCAGTCTTTAATAGTACCTCGTCGGTGCTCGTGCCTACACGCGTTCGGGTGTCTCCGCGGTTGTTTGGTCGGTAAAACACGTGCTGCCACCTTATTCCGTTTATACCGGCGCGGCGTGGCGCGGGCTTTCCGCGTGACATTCCCGAAATCGGTCGAGTCTCACTTGTTTATGCCGCTTTCCTTTCAATTACGAATTTTCTCTACACGGCGGCCATTTTGACAACGTTCATTGTCTTGCGCTGGCGACTTTTATTGTTCTCTATTCTATGACGGTTTGGCCTTCGATAATCGACGTCGAATTCACATTGCACTTATTTGTCGTGCGCACTTTAATTAGATCCCACAAAAAATACATTACATGTAAAAAAAGGTAACACCAAGTAGCTTAGGCACTGTGAGCGAAGCACTTCTTTGCACTAATACACAATGCATATTGAAAACATTTGGAAACTATTACATATTTTGTAAATTTTCTAAAAAAGTAATGGATATCATGCAAAACCAGCCAAGTATTGAGTTATATATATTTTTCAAAATATTTATGCTTGGCGTCTGGCTGCCTCGTTGCGATCCAATATATATAGCATTAAACAACTATTTATAGTAATTAACTTTATATAAAGTCGATAATATTGGTACGCCGGGGAGTATTAACGGAAGAAGAACTCATTGTTTACGAAATAACACGGCACTGTACAACGATTTATAGAAGGAAACTTTATACAATAGCAAAGATATCTCGTATATGTCAAGCGCGCGTCCGAATCCGACGGATCGTCGTATTCGACTCTTCGAATATTTGCCGGTTTCTTGATAGCAACCGGAAGCTCGAATGCTCGCTTCCGCTCGCTCTCCGGGGCAGCTTCACATCGTTGCGGAACATCTTCACGCTGTCGCAACGATGCAGCTTCGTGGCATTGCGCGGCACCTTCACGCCGTCGCAACAATATATTCACAGATTTGGAATAACGTACAACTAATTTTGTTGGATCGCAACGAGGCAGCCAGACGCCAAGCATAAATATTTTGAAAAATATATATAACTCAATACTTGGCTGGTTTTGCATGATATCCATTACTTTTTTAGAAAATTCACAAAATATGTAATAGTTTCCAAATGTTTTCAATATGCATTGTGTATTAGTGCAAAGAAGTGCTTCGTGACGGCAATGACTGCACTCTTGAACTGACTACAAGATTCTGAGCTCTATTGTATTTTGGTTGGTCTTATATCCTAGTGATGAAGATGAGTAATATGGTCAGGGCAACGGTCAGGAAGAGATGATGCGAAGGAAAGGTACGAAGGTTAGGATGAGTAACGAGATAGAACAGAGATTAGGGTGTTTGCTGCAGAGTGAGTCTATGATGTGGTTAAAGGATGATTCGGTGGTGGTTATCATACTATGATGTGAATATCGTTGGAGAACACAACTCCACACAAGTTCGATTTACTTGTTGCTTGCTGCCCATAACTACAATATATTAGTTATAAAAAGTAATATCAGCCATCGTGGAAAAAACCGTAATGTTACTCGCCGGGACTCGAACCTGGGAACCTCGGATTTGTAGGCAGGCACGTTACTCCCTACACCAAACACCATTCGATTGTCTACTTATCCACGACGCCTCTTATGGTTCTGTACGTTGCATTAGTATTGTCTCACCCATACGTAGGCATTTAATTTTTCACGACCACTCGACTCTCAGTTCTTCTTCCTTTTTTATCGAACTGTCTCTTTCTACGTTCGTCGACGTCGGCAAAATACAAATGGATTGAAGAATCGAATCTTCTGTCCGCTAATGTTGACTAAATGTATTTAATAAAATAAAGAGTATGAAAAAGAAAATAAGAAATATGTAATATGTAATATTTACAAAAAGAGGCGTATAATAAGTTTCATAGAAAAAAAAAAAAATGTGTAGGATAGGATGGAATCGAACCTCCGATATTTCATTCGTGCTATTACGTTATGTGCGAAGCGAGTTGAAAACCGTGTTCAGACCGCTGATACAGTAACAGAAAACAGAGACGTCACCAGCGCTGTGGTGAAGAGCGCGATAGCGAGGCAGCCATGTTGGCATACAAATCGTTTCGACTCGATGCGAAAAGTTGCCGTAATATTTTGACCCGAAGAAGCAATATTTTCTTATACCTTTTTTTTTCTAAATACAGTCAACCCTCCTATAACGCGGTACTCTCAGAACGCGGTTTCCATACAACGCGGAGCTGAAATTGCGACAGCCCTCCTATAACGCGGTACTCTTACAGCGCGGTTTCCGTTCAACAACGTCTCATCAGTTCTTTCCGTGCACCCAATGAATGGTTTTAACTGGATATGTTTATATAAACATTCAAGCTTATCTCTTAGTCGTTTACGGCATCGGTTTCAGTCGTCTCAGAGCTCTTTCACGGTACGTCTCGTTGATGACCAATTCTTTCTAAGATTTTGTCTGCACCACCCATTCGTTTAACTTTTTGCTGCTTAATTTGTAGTTTATAATTGGACAACATTACACAATACTGTAAGTAATATTCTTCATTTGTTCTAATATAATAATAATAAAGTAATTATTAACCCTAGATTTGCATCATGTCAAACACAAAAGAAACAAGGAAAGGATTAAAAAGAAAGTTTATATCGCTTGAAGATAAAATCCAAATTTTAAATCGTTTAGAAGGCGGGGAAAAAATATTGTCTGTTGCAAAATCAACAAATTTGAATGAATCTACAATTCGAACCTTAAAGAAAAATGCAGATAATATAAGGAAAATTGTGGCAGATGGCTGTCCGTTAGGTGCGAAACGTGTTACTCGCACACGAAATGCTAATATTGTAGGGTTAGATTTAACATGCATTCGATCCTAAATCGATACACAATCGATTTAGCGCGACCGAAGCGCCGGATAGCGAAACGCGGAGAAAGCGAAAAAGAAAGTTGACGATCGTCCGTGCACGCGGTTGATGTAACGTCGCGTTGTAAAATAAATGCGTAAATCCTACAAAATTGTGGGCTCGTCCAAGATATTTGCAGAAACCATAAAGATTTCAAGTGCCGTGTTCAGTGATAGGTAAGCAGAATGGAAAATCTAGCACAGATTACGTCGGTACAGCGGAAAATTAAAACGGCGTCGGCTGCATCCGTTAGAGCGTTGCACAAATTCATTTTCGGTAACGAAGGCAACCGAAATAACCGAAAAAGATTGCGCGAGTTTGGTGGTTTCGAATTCCGACAGGGTTCCGATGAACATTGGTGCCGCTTTTCAAAGAACGATAAATAAACGAGAATTAATTCCGCGCATTGCAAGGTGGGTGCTATTTTTGGAAGATTATCGGTATAAAATTGAACATAGACCAGCGACGCGAATGCGACATGTAGATGCGTTGAGCAGGAATGCTGTTATGATAATTACAAAAGATCCTTTAGTACCCAAAATCCTGAAAATGCAACGAGAAGACAGCGAGGTTAAAGCTATTTTAGAAATTTTGAAAGATAGACCCCATGAAGATTATTGTACGCGCAATGGTTTATTGTATAAGTTTGTGGATGGCCGAGAGGTTTTAGTTATACCGAAAAGTATGCGCACAGAAATAGTTCAGATGGCTCATCAGAAAGGGCATTTCGCGGCTAAGAGAACTGAAGAACTTATTAAACTAGATTATTTTTTGCCAGATCTGAAACGTAGAGTAGAGAAATGCATTGCAAGCTGTGTCGCGTGTATTATGGCAAATCGAAAAGAGGGGAAACAGGAGGGATTTTTGCATCCGCTTACAAAGAATGAGATCCCATTGCATACTTACCATGTAGACCATTTAGGACCATTAGAAAGTACTCACAAAGGTTATAATCATATTTTCGCAGTGATTGATAGTTTTAGTAAATTTATATGGCTGTATCCAGTTAAATCCACGACAACACGCGAAGTTTTGAATCGACTAGAGTTACAAAAACGTATCTCTGGAAATCCTGCGCAAATCGTGTCTGATCGGGGAACCGCTTTTACATCCAAAGAGTTCGCGGACTATTGTAAAGAAGAACGCATAAAACATGTACTTATTACTACTGGTCTCCCTAGGGCGAATGGACAAATTGAGAGGTTGAATAGGACAATCATACCAGTACTTACTAAGTTTTCAACGCAAGATCTAACAAAATGGTATAAACATGTAGACCGATTGCAAGTGGTACTCAATTCGACGTTCCAGCGAAGCATAGCAAGGACTCCATTTGAATTGTTGTTTGGCGTTCAGATGCGTGATAAGAATGATATTAAATTAAAGGAGTTAATCGAAAATGAGCTTTTATGTCAATTTGAAGATGATCGTAACAAGATGCGCGCGACAGCGAAAGAACAAATTCTGATACCGCAAGAAGAAAACCGTAGAATATACAATCGAAAGCGTAAAAAAGCATCTAAATATAGTGTTAATGATCTAGTGGCAATTAAGCGAACGCAAGTGGGTCCAGGACGTACATTAAAAGCAAAATATTTAGGGCCTTATCGTATCTCTAAAGTAAAAGCGAATGATACATATGATGTAGAAAAGATGGGTTTGCAGGAAGGACCAGTGGTTACATCAACATGCGCCGAGTACATGAAACCGTGGACAATTAGTCAAGATTCATCCGAGTCGGATGAATAACAGGATGGCCGTGTAGGGTTAGATTTAACATGCATTCGATCCTAAATCGATACACAATCGATTTAGCGCGACCGAAGCGCCGGATAGCGAAACGCGGAGAAAGCGAAAAAGAAAGTCGACGATCGTCCGTGCACGCGGTTAATGTAACGTCGCGTTGTAAATGTAAATGCGTAAATCCTACAATATGGTTAAAATGGAACGGGCGTTGATGATCTGGTTGGAAGACTGTATAGCCAAAAAGATTCATATCAGTGGAAATCTTATCAAGCAGAAAGCACTTAAAATTTACGAACATTTAAGGAATATTGGGCATTCTTATGCAGGGCTAGAAAATCATTCGTTTGTCGCGAGTAAAGGATGGTTTGAAAAACTAAAAAAAAGGTACACATTGCACAATATTAAGTTTCAAGGAGAACACGTCTCAGCAGATGCTGAGGCTGCCGAAAATTATAAGCTGGAACTAACTAGAATTATCAATGAAGGAGGTTATTCACCTGATCAGATTTTTAACGCCGATGAGACGGCATTATATTGGAAAAAACTACCATCTAGGACCTTTCCTTATATGAACTCTTCAATTCAATAAAAATAATTTATAATTAATCTTATTTTTTGTATTTATTGGTCTCCATATAACGCGGTACGAATGATGTGATTTGTACTAATTCTGAGTTTCTTATAGCGCGGTTTCCATACAACGCGGTAGACGGTTTCCATAGAACGCGCTACGAATTAGCCTGGTTTGTACGGTTAAGGGTATAGGGGAGTGAATTAGCGCCTCTATCGGAGTAGAAGTAAATCACTGGAAATTGTTATTCCTATCAGGAAAGAAACGTACTGACTGAAGGACGAGTTTTCGTTCCTTCTGCGCATGTAACGTGATGCGCATGCGCTCCTATGATGATCGTGACGTCAAAAGTATATACGCAGCAAGCAGAAAATTGTATGATCCTTGTCGATCGCAGTATGTGTAACGAGCAGTGGCGCAAGCGCCCGCAGCGCCCTCCGGGAGCATCTAGGTTAAGTTAGGCTAGTTAGTTTTAGTTATTAGGTTAAGTTGTAAATATATAGTTGGTAGGCCTAGTTTTAAAAGACGAACATAAGTCGCGCAGCGAACGCGAAGCCACGCGCAAGCGAAGGGAAAAAAATTTGACTTTCCGTGCAATAAAAGTAGCTGTGCAAATAGTGAATCGCGCTGTTTGAATTAATTACCACGCGCTCCTCCTCCTCCTCTGCGAACCTTGATCGCCACATATGTTTCGTAGCATGTTCGTTTATCTTTTTTCACCACGTACATTTCCCTAGTTTCTCAAGTTGCGCAGATCCGAATCTAGTGCCTACAGGGTCGAGTTTTTCCCAAATTTCGGACTTAATAACGAGAAAAATGCATTATAATTATGATATTTATATTCTGGAGAAATGTGCCCATCGCTGTACAAAGCCCTTTTTTTTGAAGAATTGTACTAGAAGAAATTTCTTCTATAAGAACGTACACTTTTATTTTTCACAAAATTTAGAAATCCAAATTGCAAAATCGGGCTCGGTACAGCGATGCGTAATGGTATAAGGAATATTAAGAAATAAAAATCATAAAGAAATATTGCTTCTTCGCCTCAAAATCTGGGAAAAACTAAGTTGCTAAATCGGGCTGTTGGGTATCGCTCTGTCTTTGTCCCTCCTGCTATTGTTGTATCACCCTCTCTGTCACGACGCCGTGAAAAAATAAAAGTGTACGTTTTTATAGAATAAATTCTTTCGTGGGCCGTTTTTCTAAAAAAGGGCTCTATAGCAGGACTGGAAATTTCATGAGGAATATTTAAAAAAAAAGAAGTGTAAGAAAATGTTGCTTCTTCAGGTCAAACTATCGCGATCATCAAATTCTGAAAATACGCTGTTTGATTTCGTCTGTCTTCATCTCTCCTGCAATTGTTGCGTCACCTTCTCTGTCGCACCGCCATTCGAGTGACAAGGAATTATCGTCCTTGTTCTAGAGCTTCCTAATTTCGCCGCAAGTGTCGAAATTAGCGCCACTTTATCTCCTGCACACCCTTAAGACTACGTTTACATATACAAGTTTGCTACGCGATCTTCTATCACTCACAGTGCCTAAACTACTTGGCGTTACCTTTTTTTACATGTACAGTGTTGGCTCGAAATAAGTAACAGTTTTCCGGCTCGAAATAAGCAAATCTTTATCCCCACCTTTATCGTTTGATGTCGCCCGCAGAGCGAGAGATCCGAGAACGAGCGAGAGGTCCGTGAAACCGGAGAAACCATAAACCTTCGTGGTCGACTGAACAGTCTGGTAGGAGGAAGTGTAAGAAACAAACGGCGTTTCGTCTCGGGATCGACTGCCCAGACTCGTCAGTGGGGCTGACGACAGCCGATCCCTGCCCCAGACGCCTTGGTACCGCTTGTAACGCCAGAAACTTTAATTTAGTCAATGCAATTATTTATTTTATCAATCACCGCGCGTCAACCATTATCATAGCAAACTTTGTAACGCCAGAAACCCTGACTCAGTCAATGCAACTATTTATATTATCAGTCATCACGCGCCAACCTCTATCGTAACAAACTTTGTAACACCAGAAACACTGACTCAGTTAATGCAACTATTTATTTTATCAATCACCGAGCGCCAACCTCTATCGTAGTAAACCTTGTACCCCGATGACACGCCGACTCTTGTACCCCCAAAACCCTTAACCGAAAATATAAATATGAGTTGTGTCCGCCAAAGCGGGCAGAACTTAGTCAGTCGTTAAAGTGAAACCATCGTCTCATTCATTGCTGCGAACGTATATCGTTTGACAGCCGTTCACCCTTCTCCACTCCAGTTTCCTCGTAACACGCTCTTCGGAACCTCGTATACATCCTAAGAGCCTGCCGGACGACCACCAGCGAGAGAGACCTTTCCCTATCTCTCCCGCCTCCTCGCGGCCTCCGACCCGAACCAAGCGCGTCCGGGGCGACGAACAACGCCCGTCTGCCCTATACGTCTTACAGAAGATAGGACATGTGTAATGTTTTCTCACTCTGACATCAGTGACTTTGGTGTGAATGAAGAATGTATGTATTCTCCGAAACTATGGTACATATCAACGTACCCTATTCTTTAAACTTTTATACAATATGTACGATATACAATATATAAATGCATAAATAATAAATGTAAAAATCTTTTTTGGTCCATTATTTGGGCTGTTCTTCGAAAAGCAACTGGTTACATATTGTACATCACGTTGAGATCAGTAAAATGAATCTGAAAAAAACATCATTAATTTTCATTTTCAAAAAAGTTATTTGTTTTATAGATTAAGATTTAAGCGCTTAGAATTTGAATCTCGTCAATAAGTAATTTATGGCACAAAAAAATTATTATTATTAATTTTATGAATTTTTTGTAATTTTTTAAATTAGCTGTTTGAGTAAATATGCTTTTTATTTTGCTACATTTTTGTGTGACAAAAGTCATTCTTATCTTCGTATATTACACTTCTCAAGGATGATTTTTCTTTATCTGTGGCGTTTCATTTTTTAAGAATTTTTTCATTGCTTCTCCCAATAATAATATTCCTTCATTACCATTAGCATATCTCTTTATAATTTCGTCAAGCAAATTCAGATCCTTCTTTTTTTCTATTAAATTCAATTCTGAATTATCTGATTTTTCTACTTCTGTCGCGTCTTCTTCTGCTTATTTTTCATTTCTTTCTACTACTTGTGTGTAATTGTATTCTTGCTCTTCTTCTTCTTCTGTTTGTATTCTAATATTTTCTTCACCATCGTCTTCGTCAATTATTTCTTTTTCATCTAATAAGTGTCTTAACATTTGTATACACTCTGCGCGATTATCTTCGCCAGTTATGGCCTGTATCATATCACTTATTTGCGAATGTATAGAAGTATTTAGAATATTTTCTGCTTCATCTTCTTTTTCTTCTTCGCGATCACTTGCTAGAATTTTATTCCGACTATTTTTTATGTTTTCGGATGTGATGTCCAGCCACGATTCATTGAGCATATAAATACAATCTTTAATATTATATTTTGCATAAAACTCCTGCATACCATTTTCATATTGCAAAATACGACGTAGATTTATGCCGATACACCGCTTTTAATTTTGCAATTACCCCTTGATCCATTAGTTGGATGAGGGACGTGGTATTTGGGGGTAAATATACCAGTTCGAAATTTTCATCGGTTTCAGTTATTTTGTGGCTTGAACAATTATCCAACACTAATATCGTTTTTCCAACTGTCCCACTTTGTAACTGGTATTGCTGAACACTGGGTTTGAAACGATGTTCATACCATTCTTTAAAAATTTGGGTATTCATCCACGCTTGCCGTTGACATTTATAAACCACAGGTAATTGTGTAGAATTCTTTAGTGCTCGTGGATATCTGAATTTATGTATAAAAATCGGCTGAAGTTTATGGGTCCCATCTGCATTCGAACATAATCCAATAGACACTCTATCTTTTTTAAGTTCTTTTCCTGCCAATTGTCCCTCCGCACTTATCAAGCTCTTTGATGGAACAGCCTTCCACAGCAGTCCCGTTTCGTCCATATTATATATATGGTACAAATTAATCCCCTCTTCTTCAATTCGTTTTGTAAAATCATTTACAAACCTTGTTGCGCCTTCGCTATCCGCGCTTCCCTTTTCTCCGTGAGCATGGCCTAACCGAATTCCATATCGACTCTTAAATTTACGCACCCATCCTCTGCTTCCGGCAAACGACATTGCACCGTGTTCATTACACAGTTCGATTGCCTTCTCTTGCAATAATGAATCTGTCAATCGATTGTCCATCGTTCGCTGCTCCAGGAACCATGCATATAATCGATTTTCTAAATCTTCATTCGAAGATGCTCTTCGATTCTTGTGCTGCAAAAGACGTCCTCCTCGGTTTCCAAAACTGGAAAATCGGATGCACTCGCGACGAATGCGGTATATTACATCCCGCGAAACTCCGTATTTTCGGCTTAAAAACGTAACAGAAACTCCCTGCTCTAACTGTTCCGTAATTATTATTTTTTGTTGGATAGTTAAGAAAACCCTTTTCTTATTCTGGTTTTCTGCCATGATTAATGGAAACTCTAATCTCACTGTTCACACTGACTTTTCGCACTGTTCGCTCAACGGTTGTCAAAAGACTGATCAAACTGAGAATCGTAGGTACGGGTTTTATGCCTCGTTTTAGGTAAAGACCCTTCGGTTTTTCCGAAAAAGAAATGACGTGTCCACGTTAAAGGACAAGTCACCGTTACAGGAAACTCTAAGGTAATAAACCCTGGGTTTTCCCAAAGGGTCGTCGACGCGGGGCCAAACGACCCGCGGTCAGCCACGCCGCGGACTTCGGACCCTGGAAAACGTAGTTGTGTTGTCAAATTTTGAAAAAAACCACCCCCGCCAAATCGCGCTGAAATCCTGTACCAAGAACACTTCCATTATAAAAAAAAAATAAATATACATGTCGAATTGAGTAACCTCCTTCTTTTTCGAAGTCGGTTAAAAATATAAAGAAACTATCGAACTGAACACTGTGATTATTTGACATGCCCCAGACTAACCTCACTTCCTTTGATTAATTCTTAAAAATATTTAAATATTTTAAAAAATTACATTTATTTCATTAACAATTACTTTTGAAACATGTTTTCCAGCATTACGTTTTCATTTATATTATGTACCTGAAAACTGTTGCTTATTTCAAATCAAAACTGTATACTATGTACATATTATTTATAACTTATCAACTATAATAGCAATAATAACACAATACATATACATATATGTGGGTGTATGTTAATATTAAAATAATTGTCAAATAATAAGAGAAAGTGTGACATGAATTAGGAATTGGAGCGTGTTCCATTCATAGATTTTACTACATGTTCCATTCATACGATTTTACTAGTACTAAAATGAGAAAGCATGTTATGTTCTATCCTTCTCCTAAGAGTAACACCACTGCTCGACCGATCACTTTATAGTTTGCCGGTACACCGAACCCCCCTGTTTTTTCTACGCGTTCCTCCTCGACTCGCTCGAGAACAAAGTCGAGCCGAATAGCATACCTGGCTCGTAATAAGCAACTGGCTAGACCCGAGCCTGTTGCTTATTTCGAGCCAATACTGTAATCTACTTTTTGTGGGATATCACGACGTTTTCAGGGCCACATTGAAATGCATTGTATATTAGTGCAAAAAGGTTCTCCGCTTGTAGTGCCTAAACTACTAGGCGCTACCTTTTTTTACATGTAATGTACTTTTTGTGGGTTATTTTATTAAATGTAAGTAGAAGAAAAAGGTAAGTAGGAGAAAATAGAAGAAAAAGTAAAAGAATAAAAAAAAATAAGAAGGAAATAATAAGGAAGAAAAAAAATTAGAATAAAAGAAGTAGAAAGTAATTAAAATAGATATGTATAGTGTGAAACACTTACAAAGCTGCGACGATTACCACGCGAACCCCACGACGCGACACCGCTAATTGTCGCGCAGGCGCCGCGCAGGTGCCACGGGTGGGGGTCCGCGTCAGACCCCCCACCGCGATCTACCGACAAGTCTAATATCGATACGCGATCGATCTCCGATAGAGTCGGCTCGAGGCTTCCGCCTCGGCAAGACCTCCTCGGAGGTCTATCCTGGAGCGCCGGCTTCTCGCCGACCGAGGATCTCTCCCGGTCGACGCGAACAGCCGGTCGTCGGGCCACGGCATTGCGGCTCTCCATTCCGTGGACTGGCAGCTCCCTACACCTGGCCGTAGACAATCGGCTCGGCCGCCCCGATGACCCTCCCGGGGCGGCCGAGCCGATAGGCGACCGAATCGAGCGGAGGACTCTTCCCGCAGATTTGGCCGCCGGTCTACACGGCCCGCGAGAAGACGCAGCTACCTTCGCCGCCTCGTCCCGAGGACCCTCCCGGGACGAGTCGGAGACGGGGAGCACCTCGTCGTCCGGAGGTCTCTCCCCGGCCGACCAGGAGGGGTAGGAGCGCGTCCATCGCACTACCGCCGACTCTCAGGAACACACTCTCTTCGGCAATAAGAATCGTCGACGGCCAAAGCTGGCCCTAACCTGTGGTAGTTACTTATCCCTCCTCTCCTCCTCGCGACTCCACCGACCGCGCCCGCGCCCACCGAGCCGCGCCGCCCGAACACCTGCGGACCCGCGAAGCCGACCAAGCTCGCGCCGGCGACGGACCGACCGGGCTCGCCCCCGGACCAGCCGCGCCGCGCCTCCGCCGGTTCGCGCCACCGCGACCCCGCTCATCGCAACCGTAGTTGTAAGGACCGACCGCAGTTGTAAGGTCCCGCCGTAGTTATAAGAGCCGACCGTAGATATAAGCACAGCGTACCTAGATGTACGACCCGCGCCTCCACTGTCGCTAACGAACCGTTCTTTGTCACCAGAGGAGCGGACTTTGCCTCGTTATTCAGGGACCCTCCACCTTTCCCTTCCCACGCGATCGTCCTCCTCGCGTCGACCCTGGCACACTCCGAGCACCGGGCAACCGGAGGACCCCCTCGACACGACCGCGCTCGCCCCGGCATGCACGCGTGCGTGCGTCGGCCGAGGCGAAACGTCACAAAGCTAAGAAAAATGACAAAAGAAACCAATTGCTAGAGATGTGTTCAGGTGATTGTTCGCGAACGAACTGCTACTATGCACCGGGTAACATATGCGCATTAGGGAAATTTATGGCAACAGGGCAGTGTCGTTCATCGGCATAAAGAAACAAAGTACAGTGATGCTCGGCTAAATTTTATCGTAAGAGAATAGCAAATTATTTTTTGCAAAACGCTCAAAACGCTCTGCTTCGGGATAATATACTCGGTAGAGTCTCGCTGTCGCCGGCGGAGCAGCCTTCGGCCTAAACTACTTGGCGTGGAGACTCTACCGAATCTCCTAATACAAGTATTATTATTATTGCTATTATTATTGCTGTTGTTTAAAACCAATAATATTCCCTGTTATAAAATAAAAGTAACCTTGTATAACGTAACAATATACAATTTTTATATCCATATCCATGTTCAAAGTTGGCGAATCAGTTTCTGTTACACTTCTAAAAATCACCAAGGAAAAGGCGCCCTATTTTCCCAATAGGTTAAGAAAAATGATAGGGGAAATCACAAGCATATTTATTATAAATAAATAATATTCTTCGCATTCGCCGTGTTAAGCTTAAAAATACTTCGGCAACCTTAGAGTACGATTGGACTGTTCTTTTCCTTCGAGTTGCTCTGTTCGTTCGAGCAGTGATGAACTTTCGTGGGATTTTCCTGATCATGCGCACTGGAGCGATCGCTCCAGTCCTCACTGCCGTATACATTTAACTAGAATTTAGGGTACCGTTGTATCCCAGTAAGGAAACAAAATATATAATAAGAAAATAAAATATTTTATTTGGCAAAAAAATTAAAGAATACCAGAATGCTAATAGCATCCCATAGATTTTAGATTAGATAGGTCACTGCTAACGGCCATTCTGACCGCGTATGCGCGAAAAACCCGGCTCGTCTAACATTACTGCAAGGGCCAATATCATGCATCTCTTCTTGCGCTTGAGATACATGTATGGTAGCAGACGACATGTAGCTGTGACGTCAGCTTACGCATGCGCAGAAACGAATCCCGCGAGGAAAAGATCCCACGAAAGTCCATCACTGCGTTCGAGCCGTCCGCTTCTTTTGAGTTCTGAGCCGGTCGCCTCCAAGCGAGCCGCTCGCTTTCGAAGCGAGCGGCTCGTTTTTACCGAACAGTTTGCTTCTTCCGAGCTGCTCGCCTGTTCCGGTACTCGGCTCGGCTCGAAAATCGAGTCTCGGCTCGGCTCGGCTCGCGAGCGGCTCGAATATTCGAGCTTTCCGACAGCTCTACACCGAATGTTATTAACACTACTGTAACTACATTGAATGTGTACCTTTTTTTTAAATAAAAATTAAATTGTAAGAAATAATGAATATAGGTGAAAACTTCTATACCAAAGTGAACATAAATTTTGGCAAAAGTATATTAATAATTTGAAACAAGAAATCTAAAATCCGTCAATTAGAGGGGCTTGTTTGTTATAATATTAACTATTGAAGAAAAACTCCTCGTAAGTAGACGAAAAGTAATAGTGTGTACGATTTATCTGGAAACGTGAAAATATCTCGATTAATATGGATAATACAGAAAATTGTGTGAGATAAATGTTGTAGTGTATCAGATGGTACATGTGATCCTAATGTTTGTTTGACCTTGCGATGATTTTGAAAATGTTTGTTACGCTTGCAATTAAATTTTTAGGTGAAACCATATATCTTTCCCTGCATATTATCATAACTGACGTTTAGACGCTTTCAAAACACCACATGTACAGGGCGTATAAAAATTCACTGCCATGGCTACCAGAGCGTTATTCTACACCTCTGGATCGGTGAAGATTTGCAAAAGAAAGTGACCGCAAAATTGACCTTGACCTTGAAATTCAAGGTCAAATTTTTTTATTGGCTTATCGTGATGTGCTCGTAGAAAAGGTAAAAAGTCTGAAAGGGACCATAGTCCTCAACTCAACCACGCCCTCGGAAAATGGAGCTGAACTTCTACTTATATCCGAGTCCACATTAATTACAATCTAGTTACATTTTCAAGCTAGATACAGAGTAAATAATAGCAAATATAATATCGAATGATAATAGTAGCGATAATAACGATAAATGGCAGAGAAATAACACAGAAAGTGTGCGGCGTAACTCTACCACCTTCGATTATTTCGATATTTGCAAAGATAGAGAAATATGCATTTAATGAAAGTTATTGCATTTCAAGAGGAAAATTAGGCGAATAGGGTGAATTTCATCTACAGATCATATTTTCCAATATTTCGCAATGACCTTTTATTTTTTTTTTAAGGGAACCTCATATTCTTTTTACGTCGATCATTTCCTTGAGACATTATGCATAAAAAAGTATTAGGGTATTATGTCAAAAAGAACTATCAGTTCATGAAATATTTCAAACTTCTTATTGTCGGCTGTCTCATATAGGGGGTCATGGTACTCCCGCCTCAAACGTCAGCCCAGGTTGCGATCTCCATATGACATTGATCACGATTGATTTTTTGTGGAAATGTGTTAAATATCTGTGTAATGGGGCTACCGAATTTCACGTTATGTTGTCGATATAGTCTAGTATAAACAAATCTTCACACTCACCTTTACCTTTCCATACTCATTCATTGGAAATTGATTGAAATAGTGAAGTACCTTGCCTGATATTAGTAAACACGCTTCTTGTAACTTCAATATCAATATTACTGATGTAAGTAGATTGTAAACATCGGTACTTCGTTCTCTTCTTTGGTTTACTACAGACAGCTTAGTATTCCATTTCGATAGAAACGAGCTTATGAGTGCGGAAGATAATTATAAAATAATGGTATTCTACAGTGAGCAAGAGAAAATTGAAATGATTTTAATTTACGGTCCAAACTTGTATGAAATTTCCACACTTAAGGTCATTTGAAGGTCGTAGTGTTATAGGTCAATGAACTCGCCTTGCCCTCAGCTATCATCGTATGAAAACAAAAATATATGGTTCCATTTAAAAAAACACTGATGACCTTGTAATCTCGAAAAAAATGACCTTGAGCAAAATTTTTCACCAATCAGAATATGAGCCCCATCGGATACAATAACTTTTTCTTCTAACATTTTTTTTCTACCATGAAAAACAAGCGAGATATTTGAGATGCCAGAGTTAGCTGGGACACCCTGTATATAAGCAAATAAACAACAGGTTATGGACCCAGGTGGTTTCGTGAAAATTAGTGGGGTTATGTAACACACGTGGTCAGATATAAAGAGAAATCAGAAGTGTCGTAAACGCACAACAGATTGAAAAATTAGATAGTACAAACTACGAAACGTGGAAAATTCAGTCGAAAAGTGTACTTCGATACAATGAACTATGGGGATATGTTGACAAATCAATTGTAAAAACAGAAGAAGACGAAATTGCTTGGACACAGAAAGATGAAAAGGCCCTCGACCTGATTATATTAAGCGTGAAAACAAATCAGTTTAATCATATAAAACGAGTAAAAACCTCATCAGAAGCATGGGAAACAATAAAACAGGTATATGAATCAAAAGGTCTCATGAAATAGTGCGTGCTATTCAAACAGTTACACAGAATGAAGAAAGAACCGCACCAAAGTATGATACAATATATAAATTAATTTATTCAAAGGGTAGAGAAATTAGATGAGGCAGGTATACAACTACCTGACACCGTGCTACCGATAATGCTGTTTAATCCTTTCGGTACTGCCGCCGCCTATGGGCGGCATTCACGAAACGTTCTCTCGGTCCTACCGCCGCGCCGCCTATTGGCGGCATCCATTAAGCGTTCTCTGGGTCCTACCGCCGCCTATGGGCGGCATTCACGAAACGTTCTCTGGGTCCTACCACCACCTATTGGCGGCATCCACGAAACATTCTCTGGGTACTACCGTCGTCCGAATGAAAAGTTTAGTGTCAATCACGCTCGAGATTTCTATGAATACCGAAAAACATGTTTTTGCGGCTTGCGCTGCCATACAGTGCAACCACTCTTGTGGAAAACTTCCTCGTACCACGAATGTATTATCGCAATAACTGCAATTGTACTAAATACTGGAGTGCCGAAATCTAATATATGGTACCTTGACAGTGGCGCAACAAGCCACACGATGAAGAACAAAACAGTAAAATATCAGTGTCGAACATAAGTATTGGCACACCATAAGTGACACGATATAAATGCATATAACTACTAAATAAACTGATTTAAGCAACAAACTTTTACACTTATTTGTACGTTGTCTATCGTAGTTTATTGTGTAATTGCAAGAAATAAAATAAATAAAGCGATCTACGAAATAATGACGTAAATATATTTCTTGAGCACTTTATACCGACACAAAAGTATTCGTACACTTATCATTTTTTAAATTTACATGTAGATCAATTGTCTATAGACTTTCTTCTTACATCAATTCCTACAGATTTTTGTGCGCTGAATTCAAATCTGCATGCGCTTTTTTTGTAGTGCTCACCATTTTTGAGAAAATCGTTTTTGAACAAAAAGTTTAAGTTTTTAACTTCGGAGATGTTTTGTGCTTTTACAATAGCAGTTATTTAATTCGTATTGGTGCAGAACAATTCTACGGACTCTCCCGAATAAAATGATGTAACTTATTAATACATTGTCACCATTTAACTTTGTTTAAACAACGATCAAAGTTGAAAGGACACCAAAATCGTATCGGTCTCTGCTGACATTTTCCAATTTATTTCGAAAACCAAGAGTCTAAGAGAAAATATAAGGATAGCACACGACAGAGGAAACATTTCTGTTAAGCAAAGCATTAAAAAGAGGTACAAAATAATGTTTTGTTTTCAATTTACAAGCCTATCCATTTTGCATAACACGCGACAACGGAACGGTTAAACGACATGGTAGTCGAGACGATTGTCAGCGTTGAGCACTACTGTCGCTACCGCGTAGCGTCGTCATTTGTTCGCTTCCAACACAGAAGCGAAATGCATACATATGGCGACAAAGCCTGAAATTTTCTCGATTGCCATGTCGTTTAACAATTCCGTTGCCGCGTGTTATGCAAAGTGGATAGGCTTATAAATTAAAAACAAAACATTATTTTGTAACTTTTTTAATGCTTTGCTTAACAGAAATGTTTCCTCTGTCGTGTGCTATCCTTACATTTTCTCTTAGACTCTTGGTTTTCGAAATGTATTAATAAGTTACGTCATTTTATTCGGGAGAGTCCGTAGAATTGTTCTACACCAATACGAATTAAATAACTGCTATTGTAAAAGCACAAAACATCTCCGACGTTAAAAGCTTAAACTTTTTGTTCAAAAACGATTTTCTCAAAAATTGTGAGCACTACAAAAAACCGCATGCAGATTTGAATTCAGCGCACAAAAATCTGTAGGAATTGATGTAAGAAGAAAATCTATAGACAATTGATCTACATGTAAATTTAAAAAATGATAAGTGTGCGAATACTTTTGTGTCGGTATAAAGTGCTCAAGAAATATATTTACGTCATTATTTCGTAGATCGCTTTATTTATTTTATTTCTTGCAATTACACAATAAACTACGATAGACAACGTACAAATAAGTGTAAAAGTTTGTTGCTTAAATCAGTTTATTTAGTAGTTATATGCATTTATATTCTGTCACTTATGGTGTGCCAATACTTATGTTCGACACTGTATATGGCTACAGAAAATTACACAAATTCTGTAGGAAAAGGTGAAACTGAAGTTGCGGTGCAGCTAGATTTTAGGAATAATCTATTGTCGGTATCAAGTATCACTCAAAATGGATACAAGGTAACATTTCATAGAAATAACGCTCTTGTAAGAATGCAAGACGGATCAATTGCCACGAAAGCCCAAATGCAAGATGGATTGTACATAGTAGATGAGAGAAACAGTCAATCAGCTATGTTATCACAAAGCACGAATAGAAATTTACTTAAATGGCATCAAAGGTTAGGACACAGGAATTTCAATGATATTAACCCTCGCACGGCGGATAGTCTGGCGAGCGAGCGCACGGCGGATAGAGGGTTCATTCGGACCCGTAGGAAGAAATTACTATTTGTGTCCGTGAGGATGACGTTTTAGGTCAGGATCTGCTTTTTTCAGTTTAGGGATTGTTGTTTCTTAACAAACATTATTATTATAAAATGGTTATAGGAAAGTAACTACATTTGTCTGATCTCGGAAATCTCGCCGCGCGGTTATTTTTATGACTGTCTGTTTACCTCGGCCGCGATTTTCGGAACTAGGTCGCGAATGGTTACCCTATTGAATATTTTGGAGTAATAGGAAGCAGTGACAATAATTAGAAGTAATTATGGGATAAAGTAGTGGCACAATCGGCCTTTGATGTTCGGGTCTGAATGGACCCTGTTTCCGCCAGGTGAGGGTTAAGAGATTGAAAAACTATGATTTAGTCAAAGGAATAATAGATGATGTAAGTAGTCCGAATGTAAACTGCGATATTTGTGATAAATGTAAAATACATCAATTACCTTACTCAAGTTCAACGAAAACAGAGAAAGATATACTTGGACTAGTACATAGTGATATACATATGTGGTACAATGCCAACCATGTCGTTAGGGGGAGCAAAATATTTTGCTACCTTCATTGATGATAAAAGCAGATATACTGAAAAGGAAATCAGTAGAGGTGTGCGGGTATCCGAGATTTCGGGTTCGGGTCGGGTCGGTAAAATTCAGGCGGGCTCGGGCGGGTACCCGTAACTTACGAACACTCGGGTAGCCCGATTGTTTCGGGTAACCCGAGTGCTTCGGGTAGCCCGACCGATCGAGCCGGGCCGTTTCGTGTAGGTAACTCGACACATACACTACCGGCCAAAAGTATGGGTACATGTACTGTGGCGGACGGGGTATGGGGGCAGCCAAAGGGGTGCCCTGCACTGGAGTGCAACCAGGGAAAGTCGCTCTCCGCGCACCCCATGCACAAATCCATGGACGATTTAATTTTCCTCTCAGCGCCCGTGCTTTCACACTCGTCCGGGAACCTCGCCCTTCCGGCTGCTCAGTAAGGGATCGGAAATCAGGGGAGGTCAAAAGAAAGTGACCCACGAGCGTTTCGTGAAATGTTAACTTTAATAAAGGCCGAAGTGGCCGTGCCAAACAACAAGCGGTAATTCCGCGGTACACTTTTGCGAAAAAGGAAAAGGTACGTGGCCGCCAAGCGCGGCAAGGTGAACCGCGACGCGGAAATTCCCAATACAAAAAGACTACCGTAGATTCTAAAACTAGGGGCCGGATACAAAACGTCGGCGGTCCTAGAGATTTAAATACAGTAGAAAAGGAAAGATTAGTCGGGATCGCGTACGCGGGTTCTGGGGGGACCCGTTCGCGATTTTACGGAGGCGCCGCGGCCTCGACGAAGTTGACTACAACTTTCGGCGCGCGAGTTCGCGGAACGAAGGTGCCCTTCGTTCGAACGCGTGGTATAGGCGTCGACGGTTACGAATCCGAGGTCGAGCCGCCGGAGCCCGACAATCGGACGATACCAGACAACGAATCGGTCGGGAGCGTGGTCAAGGGGACGGGCCTCGAGAGTCCTCGTCTTCTCGGGTCGATCCGGTCGCCTAGGTCGCGGAACACGATACGATAAAGAATACTCCGATATTCCCACGTTCACGCCGATCCTTTCGCACTCACACACGCTAGCAAAAATCACACAAAAGGCGTGAGTCCTACCTGGACATGGAGTGCGGCGACGTATCCAACAAGCAATGGTACGGGTGGATCGTGCAACAAGAAAGCACTACACAAACGCATACACAACGGAAATACCAAAACTTTCAAATTTCCAAAAACGACCGTGCTCTACCGTAGCTCGCGCGCTTCTCCCCGTTTCGCTGCCGGTGCGCGGATTCTCCCCCCCCCCTCCCCCTCCCCCAGGGAGTTCGGAAACCAAGATGGGCCGCTCGGTCTTCCAAATGCGTGGCAGGAGGGTGGCTTCGGCGGAGCGGCGCTGGTCTCGCTGCTCCCAGGCCCGGCGTCCTCGGAGGCCAGCTGCCGGTCGCCTCCAGGGCAGCTGCTGGGGTGGAGGAGCGGCGACCGGTCAGCCGGACGGCCAGCGGTAGTGGTGGACCCATCTGGCGCCTCTCTGGTGCCGCGCCGTAGCAGAGCGCGAGGCAGTCGGCCGGCAAAAAAAGGAAACACGCATACCTGCACTCACACATTCACGCATTTCACTCATATTAATCCCGTGTCCCGCAGGCGAGGACTCGCCGGAGCGGCGGGAGCGGGGCGCGCCAAGCTGTCTCGAGGTAACGAGGCCAAATTTGCCTCGTTACAGTACTAATAAAAAAAATATTCTTGAATATTTTACTTTTACTAGAAATATGCACGGGGAAAACAGGTTGGTTCGTAACGTTCCATAAACTCATTTCTAATGTACAAAACTATATCTCTGCAGCTAAAGAAAAGTTAATGTATACATTTTTGTGGTACTAAAATCACATGGAACTCGTTCCAAAGTTAAGAAATGATGAAATGTTGCATGTTGCAATTTGTATTTAACACTTCAAGTATCATGTCACCCATATCTAGGTAACGTATAAACTTTTATAAGAATTTGTCATCTATGTTGATAGGGATTTTAATTAGTCAATTACAAGCAATATTTTCAAACACTTGAAAGTTTAATCAACCAAGAAAGTAAAACGGTATATCAAATTTATTCCAAATAAATATTGAAAATAAAATCACTAACTGAAAGGATTTTGTACAATTGTAGAATGAAAATATAGTAGATGTACCCAAACTTTTGTTCGGTAGTGTACGTACGTTCGGATAGCCCGATTCTTTTGGGTCATCTGCAAATGTCGGGCGTCCTCGGACGAGTTCCAGCGATGGCCACGATTCAATCCGATATATTTTAAATTAATTGTATTACATGTATAATACAGTCCTTTCAATATATTTATTTACGAAAATATTTGTATATATATAATTAGATTTATTTTATATTGTTAGTATTTTTTTTAGTACTAATTTAGTACTGAAGGGAGCTGCTCTTATTAAACAATATACTTTTATTTCACTCCACAATTATCATACACTATGTATATTACACTTTAGACCCTTGGGGGTGACAACCGGTTCTACGCGCTAGACAATAGATATTCGCTCGGTCGCCTGAGGTCGCTGCTAACACTACGCACTGTCGTATCGACTCACTGATCGACTGATTGATTGACGTCCCGCACTTATTTCTTCAATGCTGACCTGAATCAAGCGAAGCCGGAAGATAATAACGATTAACACGTTGAGCCCGGCGCCGAATTTGCTGTCCTTTCCGTTCAGCCGGCAGCGAGCGATCAAGCAGTGCAATGTTGCATGGTGATCCGCGACTTCACGCACTGAGTAGAGTTTATCTGCTGGGTAAGCTTTGTCGGCTACCGACATATAAGCCCTGCCTGTGCATGGCAAAGCTCGTGGTCGCGAATGTTAACGGCGGCACGCCTTTGACATCGCGTTTGAGATAAGGAGAAGTTTCGATTTCTTTTTCGATGTAAAACAATGAAACGAAAATTCCAGTGCCATGCCGGTCCTCAGGGACCGACGCTGGCCATACGGAAAGTTCACTGCCGGTACCCAGGGACCGGCGCCGGGCGCAATGTGTTAATGACGTTAATATTAACCTGTTTTTTATTATACAGGTTCACTTGGCGCAGTCCAAAATTTATATATTGTGCAATTTCATTGCTTGGCTCGTCGATGATGACAATTTTCAATATTCTGAGGATAACCTCAACAGGAATATCTTCAACAAGAATGAGTAAGGTTTATTGAAATTTTATTTGATATTATAAGTTAACCCTTTAACAATTAATTTATAAAATATATGCACTGTTGTTATGATGTAAACGTGATTTCATATGAGTCATTCCACGCCAAATTGATTACTGTTTGACGCCGTTCTGAACATAATATGGTCTAGTGCATGTGAAATTAGAGGGGGAGGGGGTTAAGCCATCATTTTGCTGGCTTCGAAAGGCGCAAGCCTTCGAATTTAGAAATTTTTGTTGCTCAATTTTTGTTGTTGTTTGTTGATGTGCCCAATAATTTTGGAGATAAAAATTGATAAACAGTCCATTTCCATTAAAATCAGCAAAAATTGCTAAATTCAAAGGCTTACTTTTCAAATTGGCAAAATGATAACGTAACACACCCCCTCCCCCCAGTTTAACGTATAATACATCATATTTTTTTTTAGAACAACACCTATTCTTCCAAAACCTCAGTTTGTCAATTGGTTGACGCGATTACAAAACACCGCTTAACCAATCAGTCTGAAATTCATATACATTATTTGAAAAATCAGTGGCAATCGTCTAATCCAGCGGTACCCAACCTAGGGTCCGTAAGAGCTCGAAGAAATATCGGAAAGAACACGAAGTTTACGAACTTATTGTGTAATCATCATTGGGGGAGTAATGTAAAAACAATCACATGAAGTATACATGAACCGTTTATCTCAGGCGTTTATTATAATTCATTTTAATAAAACTTAAATTTACGTTACTTAATACTTGGGAGGGAGGCTATGAAAATAATATGATAAGAAGGGGTCCGCACCGTGAAAAAGGTTAAGAACCGCTGGTCTAATCGATATTTTTTAAAGAATTCATTAGGTTCCGAAATTACAACTTTAAAGCTGCACTATTTTGATAACTTTATCAATCAAAATACCTTTAGGTT
This sequence comes from Stelis phaeoptera, assembly GCA_943735885.1. Lineage (NCBI taxonomy): Eukaryota > Metazoa > Arthropoda > Insecta > Hymenoptera > Megachilidae > Stelis > Stelis phaeoptera. The sequence goes on along the minus strand of OX030939.1, from coordinate 409,431 downwards.
TAGGTGATAGTGACACTCGTGATAAGTAAAAATCATTTTCGAAATCTTCCGAAATTATTTCCGCTGACAGTACTTACGGTAAGAGACCCAGCAATTGGCACTGATCCGGTTATTGGCACTTTATTTATTATTACTTGATAATAAAGTTTCTTTGTACATTCTGATTTAGATTCAGTTATTTCTCACAAGATAGAACTATATTATATGTAAATCATTTGTTTTTATATAGGGGTGCGCGGGTACCTGAATGTGTCGGGTCGGGTCGGTAAATTTCGGGCGAGCTCGGGTAGCCTGACTGCTTCGATAGCCCGAATGTTTTGGGTACCGAACCGGTCGGGTTGGGCCGGGAGAAAATCGAGCTATTTCGGGCGGATATTCAACACATACATACGTACGGTCGGGTAGCCCGATTCTTTCAGGTCATCGGCAAAATTCGGGCGTCCTCAGACGAGTTTCCGCGATTCGATCCAGTACATTTCAAATTAATTGTATTACATTTATAATACAGTTCTTGATACTCAGTTTTTTTAAGCGCCCAAGTACTTAGTAAGCGTATGCAAAATATGTATTTGTTTACGCAGAAGTTTGTTATAAAATCATTTTTATGTAAAAATGATTATTTTACTGAACTTATTTTAAATGGACTTCATTCAACTGTATATTCATTTTATGTAAAGTACATAGATTAGCTTAATTTTCAGTTTATTGGAATTAAGAGATACATTTTATTCAGAGATTAATTTTTTAATAATACAATAATGAATTTATTTGAGATTGGAATGTAAGAAACATAATTTTTCTACATTGTGCGGTAATAATTTTGTGCGTGTCTGCGGTTACTATATTTTCCGATGTAGAAAACAATCGCTCGCTCGTAACCTGCGTTACGGGTGTAACGCTATCGCTTGAACTTGGTTCAAGTAGTAGACTGATAGAACCGCGTGAATATTGTTACGTAGAAATTGCGCCCTCTACCCCCTGATACTGTGATTATAAATTAAGAGCGAAATACAAATAGGCTAAACATCTGTGTACTGCGTACAAGAAATTCATTGTTAAAAAATACTTGCCCCGGGCGATCGAACAAGGGAAAGTGAAGAGCCAGGAAACGAAAACACGTCAACTAGGAAATCTCTCCAGTTAAATTTATTAGGGACCGTTCGAAATTTGTAGTTAAGTCACGTACGATTCCAGACTCTACCGAGTCTCCTGATATTGCCAAGTATAGTTGAACATAGAAATAAATCGACGTCAAATAAGCTAGCGTCTTATTTGTTAACCGCGCCGTAAGTAGAACGCTTCAGCGCTCCACAGGCACCTTACCCACGTCACGAAAACCATAAAAATCCCTATTCCCGCATGGCAAACGATGGCCCTCCATATCGGAAACCGAATATAATTGGACTTCCACCAATTCATAATATCTGCTTTTCGTGGAACATTTTCTGAATAAAAAAATTTTTGGAAGAAAAATACAACCGACTTTGGAATGCACTAAAAAGGACGAAATAATTTTAATTTACATTTCGGAGACGGCGCAAAATTAAAAATTTTCTTGATTGGAAATTGTCAAAATTCTTTAATCCTTTTACATATTTTCGCATTAGCAACATCTTTCATTTACGCAATTTTTAATATTGCGCCGTCTCCGAAATGTAAATTAAAATTATTTCGTCCTTTTTAGTGCATTCCAAAGTCGGTTGTATTTTTCTTCCAAAAATTTTTTTATTCAGAAAATGTTGTTCCACGAAAAGCAGATATTATGAATTGGTGGAAGTCCAATTATGTTCGGTTTCCAATATTATGGATCGCGGCAAAATATTCCTTGCTATTCCTTTGCGACGCAGGTCACGAGCGAATGATTGTTTTCTACGTCGGGAAATATTGCAACTGCAATACGCACAAAATTATTACCGCACAATGTAGAAGAATTACAGTGCCGCAAAAACGTATTGGCATCCCATCATTGACAGAAATACAAATGCATATAACTGCTGCTAAATAAACTGATAAGCAACAAATTTTTACACTTATTTGTTAACCGACTTCGAAAAGGAGGAGGTGACTCAATTCGACATGTATGTTAATTTTTTTTTAATGTATGTTCGCCGATTACGCCGAGATGGATGGACCAATCGGAACCAAACCTTTTCCATCTTGTAGGGTATGACTCCCAGTTGGTCCCGTAAAAAAAAATTTTGTATTTCTCCACTGCATGCCCCTTTTTTATTGCAAAAAAGCGTACGATTTCGTCCCCGTTGTGTATGGTCGTCGATTACTCCAAGATGGATGGACCAATCGGAACGAAACCATTTACATCTTGTTGAGTATGACCAACCGTTATTCCCGTAAAAAAAAACCAGTTCGGATTTCTTCATTTTTTCCGCTTTTATCGCAAAAAACGTGATATTTCGCGCGTACTCGGCCTGATATTGATGAAACCTAGTATTACATTTTGCGGCCGGGGATATTTCCACGAGGATGCCAATTGCCACATTCCCCTCACTTCCCCTCAATACCCATCCCTTCCCTGTCCCTTCCTGCCCTTCCCTTCCCAACCCTTTGTTGCTAACTACTATTCCCATTGCAAAATTCCTATTCTTTGAAGCTACTCTGGAAGGAATGCTCCGATCGCCACTCAAAAATGTGAAATAAAAAAATTTTTGGAAAAAAATACAACCGACTTCGGAATGCACTAAAAAGGACGAAATGATTTTAATTTATATTTCGGAGACGGCGCAAAATTAAAAATTTTCTACATTGGAAATTGTCAAAATCCTTTAATCCTTTTACATATTTTCACATTAGCAACATCTTTCATATACACAATTTTTAATTTTGTGCCGTCTCCGAAATATAAATTAAAATCATTTCGTCCTTTTTAGTGCATTCCGAAGTCGGTTGTATTTTTTTCCAAAAATTTTATGTTGTCTATTGTAGTTTATTTTGTAATTGCAAGAAATAGCATAAATAAAGCGATCCACGAAATAATAATGTAAATATGTTTATTGAGCACTTTATACCGAGGCAAAAGTATTGTCACCCTCATCCTTTTTTAAATTTACATGTAGATCTATAGATTTTCTTCTTACATCAATTCCTATAGATTTTTGTGCGCTGAATTCAAATCTGCATGCGGTTTTTTTCCAATGCTCATAGGTTTTGAGAAAATCGTACTTAAATAAAAATTGTAAATTTTTAACTTCGGAGATGTTTTGTGCTTTTACAATAGCAGTAATTTAATTCTTGTTGCTATATAACAATTCTACGAACTCTCGCGATTAAAATGATGTAACTTATTAATACATTGTCGCCATTTAACTTTATTTAAACAATGATAAAAGTGGAAGGGACATCCAAATTGTATCGGTCTTTGCTGACATTTTCCAATTTATTCCGAAAACCAAGAGTCTAAGGGAAAATGTAAGGACAGCACACGACAGAGGAAACATCTCTGTTAAGAAAAGCATTAAAAAAAGGTACAAAATAATGTTTTGTTTTCAATTTACAAGCCTATCCATTTTGGATAACATGCGGCAACGGGACGGTTAAACGACATACAGTGGGTCGAAAAAGTATTTGGACACCTTTTAAAACAGAATTCCCTCTTTTGAAATTGGACAAAATGACTTGAATTTTTTTGAGAAGCTGGAAGAACTAGTTTACTAAATGACAAAAAAAAAATTGTTAAAAAAGTCCCAGTCGGTTGAAATTATGAAGGATACAGTGAGGATCACTTTTCTCAATTTTTTTATCCGAGCCAATAATGAAAATTTAAAATATACTTTTCGTAGATTTCAGTAAGTTGTATGTATACACAAAGTTTCGTCGAAATCGGGTAACGCATCTAGAAACTACAAGCAATTGAAATTTACAAAAATCACAGTTTTTCACCTAAGAATGTGATTAGTCACGATCTTAAAAACTGCGATTTTCGTAAATTTTAAAGCGGTTATTTCAGCGCTCACGGTAGGTTTAGTATTAAGTCTGTACGTTACTTCGCAAAGTTGAAAATTCTTTTAATTTAGAAATTCGATGGAAAATTTTCCAAGTTCCGAAGTCGACATTTTTTTTACAGTTTCGAATAGTTCTGACTGCCCTTTTAGACAGTGCATGAAGAGTTCTGAAGATAATTCTACTGAAAAATTACGATCCGATCGATAATTAGCAAAATATTGACCTTCAAAGATTCACCGTATCAAATTTTGAATATTTTTTTTTTCAAAGTTCCAGTAGTTCTGATGGGCGTTTCAGATAGTGCATGAAGAGTTATGAAGATGATCCTAATGAAAAATTACGATCCTATCGACAATTAACATGTAAGCGTTAAACGGTTTCTTATTTCGTATTTGCGCGCGTGTCGCGTGGCACTGTACGATCCATGTATAAACACCTCTATCCTCTCCCCGCGCAGGGAGGTTTTTTCTATATTGACGGGTAGCGGCCCGAATTCCAACGAGCTACCGTTCAGTTAGTAATAACTATTTGATACGACGACAAGGTCTACCTTTAAGTGGAATAAAAGTATTTTGATAGACCGCTAATTACCATATTTTTCTGTTGGAGTGGTCCCCCATTTCATTCCTGTCACGTTCTGTGCGTGTGCATCCCTAAATTATACTACAGTTTTCTCAGAAGTGGGATTCATTCGCGTGCCACGTTCGTTCCTGGCCACGTGCTAACGTACTTTTGTGTTGCTGCGTTTAAAACTATTTGAACGGTTCCATGGGCATTTTACTGATTTTCATTTTATGTTTTTCCCCGACTGACGTAATTAGTCAGCCTGGCGCACATTGTGGTTCTATTTGTTTAAGTAAAATTTGAATTATTTGAACCTGTGTGGTGATCGTTCGAAGTACTTAACGGTCGACAAGATGGCGACGAAGGAACCTGCCGGATATACGGTAGCGGAATTGAAAGGGATGTTAAAACACGTGAATTTGAGTACGACTGGGACCAAGGCAGAATTAATCAATTGTTTGACGGTGCGTGACGCCGATATTTGGACGAATCCGCCTTCTTTTTGCAACGATTTAGACGGAACGAGATCATCTGCTCGCACTCCGGATGACCATGGCGGAGGAGAGAATTTTTTAATACCTGACGAAACCGCTTCCGATCGTCGTGAGGTCGAATTACTAAGACGCGAAAGGGAATTATTGGAAAGAGAGATTCGCGTTCTGCGGAGGGAGAGGGCTTCTGATGGTCCGCTCCTGGCGGCGAACGCAAATCGGGATATTAATACCATCAGTAATTTATTAAGCGATTTTTCGGGAACAGAGGACTCCTTCTCAAGGTGGAGGAACCAGGTGGAGATGCTGCGAAGGATGTATCAGCTAGACGATGACGGAACTAGACTGCTGATAGGGACAAAATTGAGAGGAAGAGCGTTGAAGTTGTTTTATTCTAGGCCAGAATATTTGGAGATGCCTGTCGCTGAACTCTTCGAAGAAATGTCCTCCATGTTTGTTCACCGACCCAGCACGTTGGGAAGGTGTCGAGAATTTGAACAGCGCGTATGGCAGAGCGGCGAAGCGTTTGCCGACTACTTCCATGATAAGATTATTCTGGCAAATCGAGTCCCGATTGACGACGCTGAAATAATTGATTATTTAATTGAGGGCATTCCCGATGTACGCCTTCGCGACCAGGCGCGATTGCAAGACATTATCACTAAGGCGCAACTTTTGAAAGTATTTCAAAGGATCACTTTGCCTCCGAGAAATAAGGAGAAGGAGCGGTTCGAGAGAGCATACGCGGGAAGGAGGGACCGCGAGCCGTCGCGCGCGGTACCACCAGCACCAACACCAGCGGGGAGTCAGCGACCGTGTTGTTTCAACTGTTTCCAGTCCGATCATCGCACCACGGATTGTCCACGGCCAAAGCGGACAAGAAGATCCTGTTTCGAATGTGGAAGCATGGAGCATCGCGTTAAGGATTGTCCAAAGAAGAGGTCTTCAGCAGTTACGGCGAATGCAGTGCATTGTGTGTCGATCGTGACACCGTACGAGCTTCCGTTGACGTATGTAGCGATTGACGATAATGGGATGCGTAAAACGTTCGATATTCTTGCTCTGCTCAACTCCGGATCCCCGGTAAGCTTGATAAAAGAACATTGTGTACCGCGCAGCGCTCGATTACCGATACCACCTAATAATTATACTCTTTGCGGTATCAATGGCTCAAAGTTGACCGTATTAAGCTTGTTCCGCGGAAATATGACTGTCGGTTCGATCGATGTCAAATTAGCATTTTTAGTTTAGCTTTGACGCATTATTAGGCAGAGATTTTATCTCGGACCCGTCGCTTGAGATTAAGATCGGAAAAACTGTTGAATTAAAACGCATTACTCCCGTAAATGAAATAACGGAAGCGGTTCGCGAAATTATGTGCATTGATTGTGTTGCCGAATCCGATGATGCACTTCCGCAGTTAGATATCAATCCGCGTATCAATTCCGAGATATCTACAAAAGTCAGAGAAAATTATAAGAACACGATGAACGCGAATACGGAGCTGGCGCCGCCGCTTGACTTCGAGATGCATATTCGGTTGAAGCATGATCAACCCATCACATCCCGTCCGAGGCGCTTGTCCTCCTTAGACCGAGAGAAATTAAAAGATATTCTGGAGGGGTTGAAGAGCGAGGGAGTGATTAGAGCTAGTGATTCTGAGTACGCTAGTCCGATCGTCTTGGTGCAAAAAAAAAATGGCGAGATCAGATTGTGCGTTGATTATCGCGAGATCAACAAAATTACGATACGCGATAATTTCCCTACTCCTCTGATCGATGATCATCTGGATCAGTTGAAAGATAAACATTATTTTACTAAGCTTGATTTAACAAACGGTTTTCATCATGTCCGTATGGCGGAATCATCCGTCAAGTACACGTCCTTCGTGACACTGTTGAGACAGTTCGAATATTTAAGAATGCCGTTCGGGCTGACTAATGCCCCGCGCGTCTTTCAGAGATTTACGAATAAAGTCTTTAGGCCGTTAATCGAGCGAAATAAAATTCTGTTGTATCTTGATGATATTTTGATCGCCACGGAGGATCTTGATGAGCACCTTTAAATTTTATACGAAGTGTTCCGCGTAGCACGAGAACATCGATTAGCGTTTCGACTCGACAAATGCTCGTTTTTATATACAGAAATTAGCTACTTAGGTTATTTAATAAACGCTGAAGGTATTCGTCCGAGTAATGAACATGTTGACGCGATTGCTAATTATGCGACGCCTCGTTCCGTGCGACAAGTGCACCAATTTGTCGGTTTAGCGAGTTTCTTTCGCCGATTCATTCCGAATTTCTCACGCGTTGCGAAGCCTCTGTACGACGTTACAAAATCTAATAACCTTAAATTTGGACCTGACGAGTACAGATCATTTGATTGGCTCAAGAGTTGTCTCGTCGCTCAACCAATATTGGCAATTTATTAACCAAGCTTACACACCGAACTGCATTGCGATGCGAGCACGAGCGGATTTGGAGCTATTCTTTTGCAGAAGCAAGAAAGCGGTAAATTGCAACCGGTTGCATACTTAGCCGTCGGACGACCCCAGCGGATTCAAAATATCATAGTTTTGAGCTAGAGTGTCTCGCGGTAGTGTACGCGATAAAACGTTTCCACGTATATCTCGCGGGAAAGCGATTTAAAATTTTAACAGATTGTGACAATTTTCGATTAACGTTATCTTAGCAAACCGTGAACCCTCGAATATCCCGGTGGGCGATGTTTTTACAATCGTACGATTTTGAAATCGAACATCGCCCAGGAAGTCGTATGCGCCACGTCGACGCGCTGAGCCGATGCCATAGTGTGATGGTGTTGGAAGGCAATACCTTTGAACAAGTTTTAGCAATCAAACAAAATCAAGACCCCGAAATCTGCGTGATTCGAGAAAAGCTTGAAACCGGTGAAAATCAAGAATGACAAGTTGCTGTTTTATGTGCCTTGCGAGATGGAAAGTAACGTAATTCACACCGGTCACGATGATTTGGGGCATGTTGGTGTTGACAAGGTCTTCGAGAACTTAATACGCGTGTATTGGATCCCGAAGATGCGGGAAAAAATTAGAATGTACATCAGTAATTGTTTGAAATGTATCATGCGCCATTGAACGGGAAACGAGAGGGATACCTGCACAGCATCCCAAAAGGAGCATTGCCATTTGCCACCATCCACGTGGATCACTACGGTCCGCTAGAAAAAAGTAATCAGGGAAACAAATATGTATTGTCAGTCGTAGATGCTTTTACAAAGCATATTCGTTTGTCTGCATGCAAATCGACGAAATCGGAGGAGGTTATCCGACACATGCGTGAATATTTCCGAACGTACAGCCATCCGAAGCGGATAATCACTGATCGCGGAACGTCGTTCACATCGAAAGTGTTCAAGGATTTCGTTGACGTCGAATCAATTGTTCACGTGCTTGCTGCTGTTGGGACTCCTCGCGCAAACGGTCAAGTTGAGCGTTTCAACCGCGTCCTGACTCCGATGTTGGCAAAATTATCAGAATCCCCTGATAAATGGGATCGAGTGTTACACCGGGTAGAATTTGCTTTGAATAATACTGTTTGTCGCTCTACTGGTGAAACGCCCAGTATTTTGTTATTTGGTGTGAAGCAAGTGGGTGAAGTGAATGATAAGGTACGAGAAGTGTTAGAAAGTCAAAGCGAGATGGAGCGAAACATAAACAGAGCGCGCAAGCGAGTGAGTAATCAAATCGTCGAAAACCAGCGGCGTAACGAGAATCGTTATAATTTGCGACATAAACCGGCGACTAACTATAGAGTAGGCGATTATGTTATGTTGCGGAATATAGGTACGACGCCCAACGTTAACAAGAAATTAATTCCTAAATTTAAAGGACCCTATGAAGTTAAAAAAGTGCTCGGACACGATCGATATTTGGTGAGTGACATGGAAGGTTTTCAACTTACGCGGTTACCGTTTCGAGGTGTCGTTGGACCGAACCAGATGAAACTTTGGATCCGCCCAAATTAGAATGCGTTTACGTTGCACTTATGTTTTCTTTTGTATAGATATGTACATATTTGTGTTTAGGCTATAAGTTATTGTTAAGTCGCGCATCAATTAATTAATACCTTTTGAGACAAGTTGTTATGCATCCTGAAATACATATGTAGTTTCGTTCGGTTTTCTTTACGATGATTCTGTGCGGGTGGAGAACGAATATACGTGCTTGACCGAGGACGGTCAGCTGTCAGGTTGGCCGAACTGTAAGCGTTAAACGGTTTCGTATTTCGTATTTGCGCGCGTGTCGCACGGCACTGTACGATCCATGTATAAACACCTCTATCCTCTCCCCGCGTAGGGAGGTTTTTTCTATATTGACGGGTAGAGGTCCGAATTCCAACGAGCAACCGTTCAGTTAGTAATAACTATTTGATACGACGACAAGGTCTACCTTTAAGTGGAATAAAAGTATTTTGATAGACCGCTAATTACCATATTTTTCTGTTGGAGTGGTCCCCTCATTTCATTCCTGTCTCGTTCTGTGCGTGTGCAAACAAAATATTCACCCTCAAAGGTTCACTATATATGCTAAATTTTTCCAAATATCTCATTTATTATCGATCGGATGGTAATTTTTCATTAGAATTATCTTCAGAACTCTTGATTGACTTTCTAAAATGCCCGTCAGAACTACTGGAACTTTTAAAAATAAATTGTTTTATATTTTTTATTGTTCTTTTTTTATCCGATCCCAAAGATGTTTTTTATTTACGAGGAACTCTAGAGTTCTTCAAAAGAAAGCATATAAGCTTCTCAGAACTATTCGATCTTGAAATTGGTTGTGAAGTTAGCACCCCTATTTTTCAAACGCAACTATGGGGTGTTAATCGCCGGAACTTTTTTTAAAACTATAAGGGAACTCTAGAACTGTCCAAGAAGAAGCTGGAATTCTGATCAGAACTCTGAAATTAGAATGTTGGAGTGCTAACTTAACACACACGACACATTGAAACTCTAATTATTTAGAATAAAATCAATTAATTTTCAAATTTGACCTTTCAATTCGGTTCCCAGCATAATGGGCTTAATATTAACGCTATCTGCGGTTTATTTTATTATTTTTTTTCTTTTTGTTAATTATTTGATCCTAAAAGATTTCGGGCGTCAATCACCGGTGACCACCGTAGCAGCCAACGTGTTAATATATGCATATTATACAGAATGGGTAACGCAACTGTATCAGGTTATAACTCCGTTGCTAGAGCCGATACAGAAAAATGTCAGAGGAGAAAGATAAATGATTCAAAGAATACTATATTCGTGGGGCCATGTTATTTTTCGAAATCCAATGGTACTTTGGAAAAACCAATTTTGTAAGCATATAATAACTATGTCAATGTTGAAGGGCTCGGGCTGAAATTTTGCTCAATTTATTTATTTTTTTGTTAATTGGAACTTTTCTAGAGGGTGTCGTGAAAAAAATGTTAGAAACAATTTTCATCAAGAGCTAATAAGAACTACCGTAGTGTATGGTGTGATGGAGAATTTGAGTATCTTCTGTATGGGTCATTCCACGTCAAATCGATCGCCTTTTTACGTTGCTATCGAGGATTTGGTTGAAATTGAAATATGACGTAGCCCGTGTGAAATAAAGGAGGAGGGAGGGGGTAGTCATCATTTTGCTGGTTTCGAGTTTGTTTATTTACAAAATGCAGCCCTTTGAATTTTATGATTTTTCCCAATTCCCATGAAAATGGATGGCGTTTCTCAATTTTTTTTCTCAATTTTAACCTAGAAGGATCGCCCTACAATGGTGATATTTCTTTTATTTAAAAACAGATTTTGTAGCCCCAGAAACTGTAAACCGATCGTTTCTTGGTCAATTTCATTATAATGTACAGGGAGGATTACAATTTAGACATAAAAAAATAAAAGAAAAAAATGGTTATATTCTTTGAAATTTTACCTACAAAATGATCCCTTTTGCGTGATAGGATCTTGAATAGTAAAGTCATGAGAAGCTGTAAAAGCATGCGAATATCCCCGACGACGACTCATTTTCGCTACGTGCAGGTCGAGTAACAGTGGACTGACTCGTTCGAGCCACTATCTCGAGCTACTCGATCAATGTAAACGATCACTCGGTCCAGATTTTGACTCAGCCGAGCAGTACGCCGAGTGACTCGGCCAAGTTACTCGTTAGGTGTAAACCTGGCAAAATAGAGAACTGTTAACTACCAAGAAAAAGAAAAATGCAGTTATGAAAGAATCTCGACGCGTTAAGAATTTAATAAATATCATTAACAATGAAGATCATTTAAAAGAAGAATATTTAAAAACTGGTATTAAGAAGATGGAATCAATCAGAATGATAGTTAATCAAAATGAACATCATATTATTAAGGCCGATAAGAAGGAAAAAGAAAATTATCCTCCAAAGAAAAACAAAATTTGCAATAAAGGCATGTGTTATAAATGTACTAACAAACTTTCGGTTGCAAATTTTGAAATCCAGTGTCAAAAATGTATTACAGTATGCCACTATAATTGTTTAATGAGAAAATAATTGATATAAAGAATATTATAAATATAAAATGATGTGCCCTAGTACATAAACAAATTGATTTTAGTTTTATCTTCTTGTTCCTTATCCATGCTCAGAAAATGCCAATAACTATATATAAATGTATGCCAATAAATAAAACTACATACCAATAACTAAGGATTTGTACATTTTTATACTACATCCTTTTTATAAACAAAAATTTCGAAATCATGTTTAAAAGAAAATATTAGCAACAGAAAAGAATAAAATATGAATTTCCTTAAAGTGCCAATAACTGGGTACTTTACCCTACGTGATTCTTTTAACTGCCTGTGAAAAGAAGGAAGGTACTTTATTCGACCAGTATATAGGGTATCCCGTAACAAGTGTAAGAACCGGAAATAAGGGTTAGCTGAGACGATTCTGAACAACAATTTCCTTTGCAAAAATGTCGGATGGGGCTTCGTTTTTGAATTATTAACGGAAAACTCTGACCAATCAGGGCGCGCGTAGAGCGCGTCCTCGGCCGTGAAGGTGTAACTTCGAGTCGGGACGTCGAGATGTGTTGGAGTGGAACGTGGGCTTAGCGCGCCGATAAAGAACGAAGCAGTGAATTGCGGCCATGCCAAGCAACGAATACAACTAATTAAAAATAATATCAACGCAAGTGTTACCCATGAAAGTGGAATAAAGTAGCCAGCTGAATCGAATGTATTAATTATTTGTATTTTGGTTGTATGAAAAGCAGGAGGAGTGAAATGTTGGAAGGTGTGCTCGGAATTTTTAGGAAATTAATAAAGGTTGCGCAATAAAAAGCGGACTCTAGAATTATGAAAGCAGGGAAATAATTGGAATTCGACTTCTCCATTTACCTGCAAGTTGGCCTGGTGCGTTGACAATAGAGAACGGTCAGTGGGTCATCGTACTGCGGTCGACCATGGCAAGGCCGAAGACCCCAACGATGAATAGCTAATAGGACGATCCGGTCACTCTACTCACGAGTCACCCCAAAAACACTTCACTTTACAGTCACTGGGATTTTCACTTTCACATGCCGATGCGTTCTTCGATTGTAGTTCCTTTCTGGATTGGTGATGCTTCCTAGAATGCTGTTCTAGGAATCCTCTTGGATGTTTCTCTATACTATATTGTTGCTCCTCACTGGATTGTTGTTGCTTCGGGTGCAGCCGATTCGCGAACCTGCAAAAGCAGTTCGTGGTCAGCGATTTTTTGTCGGGGCACTTCTTGATAGCAGCGGGCAGCTTGCTCCGCGTTCTTGTCACACTACGAGAATACGAACAGCATCCATGACGTGCGTTCTGTGACGTATGTCTGTTCGTTTTCAGAAACGCGAAGGTACTGCGAAAACTACCTAATTGCAGTTTCCTTCCCGAAAAATACTTCTCCCTTCCCCGCTTCGTGGCTAGGTCGGCCCTCGAAGAAATTGTGTCCCTGTTCTTTACAGGTACGCAGTGTCTGTTACCTTTCCATGTCCGAGCGGCTCTACGTTTTTTTTCCCAATGGCAAATTGTACGGTAACCCATTGCTGCGCGACACGGGATTATCTGGCATTTTCGACCGTGTGTCGTATTGTTACAACGGCCGAAGCCGACCACGTGCAGGCCATGCTGTTGCCATACCTCGCACAAAGCCAAAATACCGTTCTGTTGAGTGACGTCGACAATGCTTCAATGCGAAGTTCGATTCATGTTTTTGTTTTCAATGCAAAAATGTCAGAAATGTATCCAGCATTCGAATGTCCGACTATGCTCATCGAATAATTTGAACATTTGTTCAAAGTGGGTTTGTAAGATTAGACTAAAAAGATCTTTTTGTACAAATCTTACTAATTTACTAAAAGCCGGGCTGCCCACCAGGAATTGTCTCCCTCTCCCTGCCACCGATCTATGACGTCGCGTCGGCGGACGACGTAGACACATACAGGGTGTTAAAAAAAAACCATTCACTATTTATATGGTGTATAGGACGCACTGTACTGAGTAAAAAAGCTTTAGTAAACTTAGGTCGAAAGATTAACCGTTCCTGAGTGTGACGTACGGGTTATGGGGGCAGCCAAAGGGGTGCCCTGCGCTGGATACGACCAGGGAAAGTCGCTTTCCGCGCGTCCCGTGCACAAATCCACGGACGATTTGATTCTCTGGGCGCCAGGGCCGTAGCACTCGTCCGGAACCTTCGCCCTTCCGGCTGCTCAGTATGGGAGCGGAAATCAGGGGAGGTTAATTGAAAGTGACCCACGAGTGTTTCGTTTAACGTCAACTTTAATAAAGGCCGAAGTGGACGAGCCAAACACCAAAAAGCTGGGAATTCCGCGGTACACTTTTGCGAAGGGAAAAGGTACGCGGCCGCCAAGTGCGGCAAGGGGAACCGCAACGCGGAAATTCCCAATACAAAAAGGAGTCTACTGTAGAAACTAAAACTAGGGCCCGGATACAAAACGTCGGTGGTCCTAGAGTCTCAAATACAGCAGTAAAGAAAGATTAGTCGGGATCGCGTATTCAGGTTTGGGGGGACCCGTTCGCGATTCTAAAGCGGAGGCGCCTGGGGCCTCGACGAAACCGACTGCAACTTTCGGCGCGCGAGTTCGCGGAACGAAGATACGCGTCGTTCGAACGCGCGGTACGAGCGTCGACGGTTACGATTCCGCGGTCAAGCCGCCGGAGCTCGACAATCGGACGGTACCGGGCAACGAATCGGTCGGGAGCGTGGTCAAGGGGACGGGCCTCGAAAGTCCTCGTCTCATCGGGTCGATCCTGTTGCCTAGGTCGCGGAACACGATACGATACGGAATACCCCGGTATTCCCGCGTTCACACCGATCCTTTCACACTCACACACGCAATAAAAATCAAACCAAAAGGCGTGAGTCCTACCTGGATATGGAGTGCGGCGACGTATCCAAATGACGACGGTGCGGGTGGCTCTTCCTCCAACCGGGCGCCACACAAACGCACACACAAAACGAGACGAAAATACAAAATAACGCGAAATAACAAAATAATAAATACAAAAGTAACTGGGGACCGAACACGCTACAATCAAATAAACTAAATTCAAATTTCGCAACTCTGTAAATAACATGACTCGACTCTACCGTGGCTCGCATGCTTCTTCTTGATCTTCCTGTGTGCCGCCGGTACGCAGCCCCCCACCCCAGGGAGTTCGGCAACCAAGATGGGCCGCTCGATCGTCAAGTTCGGTTGGCCGGGTCCTGGGAGCCCTCTGGCGTGGCTGGAGGGTGGCTTCTGCGGAGCGGCGGTGGACCCGGCGTCCTCGGAGGCCGGCTGCCGGCCGCCTCCAGGGCAGCTGCTGGAGTGGAGCAGCCGCGACCGGTGATGGCAGCGGTGATGGCGGACCCATCTAGCACCTCCCTCTCCTGGGTGGAGGTCCCCACGACCGGCGGCGGCGATGCTGCGCAGTGGCGGAGCGCGAGGCGGTCGGCCGTAAAAAAAAAAAAAACACATGCACACACGCACTCATACACTCGCACACACGTCTACGTCTCGGAGACGAGGACCCGCCGGAGCGGAGGGAGCGGAGGGAGCGGAGGCCTCCAGCAACTCTCGTGGCGAGGCAAAAGTTGCCTCGTCACATGAGATATAAACATTTTTGTTTGCTAATATCATGATTGACTTACTATTGAATTTTCGATATTTACAGAAGATTTTCCACGTGTCATCCTTCCATTTCTATACAACCTTGGCATCTTCTTACAGAGTCGCGAACTCTCTCGAAAATTCCACATAATATGCCATTTCTTCATTAGAGTAATACGCTGAAATTTTCAGCACGATACTTTGTGGCTGCGTAATACTAATAAGATCCACAATCGCCGATCCACAATTGACTGATTCCCGATGAAATCTTTTGTCGACACTTGAATGAGGATATTAAGAACGTGGTTTATAAATACAGAAGTAAATATCGTATACGATGGAAGCAAGTAAGTCAATCATGATGTTAGCAAAGAAAAATGATTATATCTCAGGAACGGTTGACCTTTTGACCTATGTTTACTAAATCTTTTTTACTCAGTACAGTGCGTCCTATATACCATATAAATCTTGAATGTTTTTTTTTTTTAACACCCTGTATACAGGGTATTTCACCTAACTTGACCACCTTAAATGTATCGCTTATTTTGTACGATAGAAGAAGTGTCAGGGGGAGAAAATATTCTGTTCAAAGGCGTCAATACGGTGATGCCCCGAATTTTTTTCGACATTTCAAAGTCATCGTATCTTTTTTTAATGGGACTGCATGTTTTCACTACAACAGTCACTACAATACATAATTTATAAAAAAACGAATCCAACGAGGTGCAGTATGTTGACCTTCACGTGACCTTTAGCGAGGAAATTATGAAATGTTTGTCAGTAACTTCAGTACGCGCTCGGGAACGGTAAATGAAGGAATTACAATTTCATCCGAACAATGTACCGTGTAATTGTCCGTGGTATTTGTAAACAGATATTCGTATTCTCCTTTCATCGGTTGAAGTATGTTTACAAGCATTATTGGCTGTGGTGCACGAATTTGGTGACCAGCTCGATCTTGAGACTGTTTCAATGGAATTGTAATTCCTTCATTTACCGTTCCCAAACGCGTACTCAAGTTACAGTAACTTCTGTTACTGCATAAGCTATAACTGTTGTAGTGAAAAAAATATGCAGTCAAAAAAAAAAAACGATGACTGCAATTTCGAAAAGAAAAATGACCTTGAAAAAAAAAATTCGGCCCATCACCGTATTGGCGCCTTCGAACATAATATCATACAAAATAAATGATATATTTCAGGTGGTAAAGTTAGGTGAAATACCCTGTATATACAGGCGCCCTACGGCTCACTTACTTACTTGTAGCCTAATCGGTGCTTTAATTATTGCATTCACAATTGCGGTACTTTTGCGTTCAGCCCGTGACGTTATACAGAGGTTGTAGTAGTCCTTATTCGCGTTGTACAGTATTCGCTCGCTATTACATAGTTACAAGTTCTTGCCGTGTTTGTGTAGTCTGAATTCGTGTCGTGTAATAAACTAGTGTGTAACGAGTTACTTTGTGTCAACTTTCAAAAGAAAGTAATCATAATAGATTCATTAATGCCTTCGACTTATTGTTACATTCCGATGTACCAACAATTCTCGCTTTAAGCTTAGGCTACAACTTTTTTATAAAGCGTTTTCAGACCAATATTTATATAACATTTTTTTCTTATTTTCACTCACAAAACTTATTAGTGCAGTTTGATCGGTTAAAACTGGGACACTCTGTATATTTTTGACTTCATAATATTTTGGCCTACGTCGAGACAAATTCAACGACCTACCATACTATCACCTTAAACTTTGAAATAATGCTAAAATACTTTTGGTCACGAAAAGTGGGATTTCAGCCCACTGTGCGCTCGTGAGCCGAACCCAGTCAAGACTCGATTTTCGAGCCGAGCCGTGTACCCAAAAAAAAATTTTTGGAAAAAAAAATACAATCGACTTCGGAATGCACTAAAAAGGACAAAATAATTTTAATTTATATTTCGGAGACGGCGCAAAATTAAAAATTGTGTAAATGAAAGATGTTGCTAATGTGAAAATATGTAAAAGGATTAAAGAATTTTGTAGGGGTGTGCGGGTACCCGAATGTGTCGGGTACCCTACCTGTCGGGTCGGTAAAGCTCGGGCGGGCTCGGGCGGGTACCCGTAACTTACGAACACTCGGGTAGCCCGACTGTTTCGTGTAACCCGGGTGCTTCGGGTAGCCCGACCGATTGAGTCGGGCTGTATCGCGTAGGTAAATCGACACATACGTACGTTCGGATAGCCCGATTCTTTCGGGTCATCTGCAAATGTCGGGCGTCCTCGGACGAGTTTCCGCGATGGCCACGATTCAATCCGATATATTTTGAATTAACTGTATTACATTTATAATACAGTCCTTGCAATATATTTATTTACGAAAATTTTTCCGGTACCCGACCGGTTGGGTCGACCGGAAAAAAGTCGAGCGGGTACTCGACACATATGTACGGTCGGGTAGCCCGATTCTTTCGGGTCATCGGCAAAAGTCGGGCGTGCTCGGACGAGTTCCCACGATTAATTGTATTACATTTCTAATACAGTCCTTGATATTCCGTTTTGTTAAGCGGTTAAGTACTTAGCAAGTATATGCAAAATATGTATTTGTTTACTCAGAAGTTTACTTATAAAATAATTTTTATGCAAGAAATGATGATTTTAGTGAGTTATGCCCGACTTGTGCATAAATTGAAAGTAAAGAAAATTGAAACGGTTGAGATAAAAGAGGAAAAATGGGAGACGATAGCGAAGAAAATAGAGAAAGGAGAAGGAGGCGAGTTGTAAGTATAAAGCGAAATTTGGAAGGAGAAGGTGCAAAAAATGGAAAGAGGTTGGGGAAAAAACGGAGAGAGAGAGAAAAAGAAACAATATTGTGATAAGAGGGTTGCAGACAGATAAAGAAGGGATAGAGGGAAGGAGAGAAGGGAAAGAAAAACGGGTAGGGAAGTGGTGTGGCTAAAGTTAGGAAACTTCGAGGAA
Source organism: Stelis phaeoptera (assembly GCA_943735885.1). Classification (NCBI taxonomy): domain Eukaryota; kingdom Metazoa; phylum Arthropoda; class Insecta; order Hymenoptera; family Megachilidae; genus Stelis; species Stelis phaeoptera. Next base: position 391,331 of record OX030939.1, on the reverse strand, counting down.
AAGAAGAAGATAATGACAGAGAAAAGAACGCTTGGAAAGCAGAAGGAATGGATTGGCGGTGACTTAACGGAGAAGGAAAGGTGGGCTGAATGGATGATTAGGAGGGAAGCGGACAGGGAGAGAAGGAAGGTAAGGAGGGTTAAGATTAGGATACATAGAACTGTGGACGGAGGGGAGACAGAAGATATAGGATGAGTGGGAGGGTATTTTTAGAGAGGAAAAGGAGGACATTATTAGGAAGGGAGGAGGAGTATATATGGGCAAAGGGTTTCGGAGGGGGAAATGAAAAAGGGAGGAAGAGGAAAAAAGGATAAGAGAAACATAAAAATTTGTTTTTGGAATGTGGCCGGGATTACGGGGAAGAACGATGACTTTTGGAAAGGACTATTGGAGTGGGATATTACATGGCTGTCAGAAACCTAAATGGAGAACAGTGGATAGGACAGATGGAGAAGGAAACTCTCAAAGGGGTTTCGGTGGGAGTGTCAGGGTGCGATGAGAAGATGCAAGAAAGGGAGAGCGAGTGGAAGGATGCTGATAACTTTTAAACAATTCAACTACAAATGGATAGGAAATCTTTATAGCGGACATGGGGAAAAAGCTGGCAGAAAAGAGAGGAAAAGGGGAGGGGGATAGGAGGTAAGAAGCTGTATAGTCTAGCTTACGCAGACGACATAGCGCTGCTGGCGAAGGATGAAAGGGGAATGAGGTTTCTGATGGAGGAATTAAGGGAGTATTTGAGGAAAAGTGACCTGTTGTTGAACGTGGAGAAGTTCAAGGTTATGGAGTTTGGAAAAGGGGGGAGGGGACGGACGGAAGGAGAGGAGACGGAAATGGACGGAGAGGGAAATAGAAGAGGTGAGAGGGTACATGTACAGGGTGGAACAATATTCACTGTCATGGCTACTATAGCGTTATTCTACGCCTCTGGATCGGTGGAGACTTGCAAAAGAAACTGACTGCAAAATTGATCTTGACCTTGAAATTCAAGGTCAAATTTTTGTATTGGCCTATCGTGTTGTACTCGTCGGGAAGGTAAAAAGTCTGAAAGGAACCATGGTCCGCAACTCAACCGTTCTCTCGGAAAATGGAGCTGAACTTCTACTTACTACCCGGCCTACATTAATTACAATCTACTTACATTTTCCGGCCAGATACAGAGTAAATAATGGCAAATATAATATCGAATGATAATAGTAGCGATAATAACGATAAATGGCAGAGAAATAACACAGAAAGTGTCCGCCGTAACTATACCACCTTCGATTATTTCGTTGTCTGCAAAGATAGAGAAATATGCATTTAGAAAAAGTTACTGTATTTCAAGGTGCAAATTAGGTGAATGAAGTGAATTTCATCCATAGATCATATTTTTCGATATTGCGCAGTGACCTTTTGTTTTTTTTAAGGGAACCTCATATTCTTTTTGCGTCGATCATTTCCTTGGGATATTCTGTGTAAAAAAGTATTAGGGTATTATGTCAAAAAAACTAACAGTTCATGAGATATTTTAAACTTCTTATCGTCAGCTGTCCCATATAGGGGGTCCTCGTAATCCCGCCTCGCACATCAGCCGAGGTTGCGATCTCGATATGATATCGATCGCGATAGGTTTTTGTTCAAAACCTGTTAAACAGCTGTAAAATGAGACTAAAGAGACTAAACGGGATAAAACACATTTTTTATTTTATCATTGTTTACCCTGTTTTTTCCTGTCTCGTTGAAAATTATTGCAAAATTAAGAGTACCGTTTCGTCCACGTCATGTATGTCCGTCGATTACTCCGAGATGGATTGACCAATCGGATCGAAACTTGTTGGTTCTTGCAGAGTATGACTCCCAGTTGGTCCCGCAACAAGCACATTATGCATTTGTTCGTTTTGTCCCCACGTTTATTGCAAAAAACGTACTATTTCACGTATAATCGGCCTAATATCGATGATACCTAGTATTACATTTTGCGGCTGGAGATGTTTCCACGATGCTCCTATTTAGAACATTCCCTTCACTTCCCTGTCCTTCGTGCACTTCCCTTCGCTACCCTTCCCTGCCCTTCCCTTCTATTCACTCCCCTTCCTCTTCCCATGACTTAGCTGCTAACTACTATTCCTATTGCAAATTTCCTATTCTTTAATACTACTCTGCAGGGAATTCTCCGATCGCGACTAAAAAATGTGAAATAAAAAAATTTTTGGAAAAAAAAATACAACCGACTTTGGAATGCACTAAAAGGAATGAAATAATTTTAATTTATGATTCGGAGACTGCGCAAAATTAAAAATTTTCTACATTGAAAATTGCAAAGTTGGTCTGAATCTGAAAAGAATATGTTTCCCTCAAAATCAATTTTTTCAAAAACTACACGCTGGAAAAAACGGGTTGCAGATTCGTAATTAGCAGAAGAAATACTATAGGAATCACGTAATGGAAATCGAAATCCTAATTGGCTGCTCGACAGTGTAATCATTGCTATACTTTTCTCTCCGTGCAAGGAAAAAACTAATAACATTTTTCATAAGTTACCTATGAAATCAGACATATACTTCTCCATACCCCATTCTTGTAAATTTTTGCGCACCCAACGATACATATTTTCTGTTATTACAAAATCTGAAAACCGATTTTGACATGTCGAATTGAGTAACTTCCTCCTTTTCGAAGTCGGTTAAAAGTATGTTCCATGGGCCCATAACCATTAAAATAACACTGTTCATCAAATTTTGACTTTTTCTGGTTTTATAACTGCCACGCAAAATATTTTTTTAAAGGTGCAAATTTTCGACTTCGGAGATGTTTTGTGCTTTTTTACTACGACAGCTATTTAATTCCTTTCAACACGAAAAAAAGCTGTGGACTTTCTTTAACAACATGAATAAATTGTTATTTCACTACAGACATTTAAATGTTTGAATAATGATCAAAGTGAAGAAGACACTCGAAATGTACAGGGTGTAAAGAAATGTTTGGTCTTGGCAGCCATAGGCGTATTCTACATCTTCGGATCGATGAAGATCTGTAAAAAAAAGTTACCGCAAAATTGTCCTTGACCTTGAATTTCAAGGTGAAATTTTTTTTTATTGCGTTGTATGCTACACATCACGGGGACAAAAAGTGTCAAAGGTACTATGGGTCAAAACCCGACCGTTTCGACAGAAATTGATGCGGAAGTTTTGTCGTCTGTAATATGAATTTTATTCATAGAAGATGGAGATTTCAAATTGAAATACTAGTTGTTGACATAAACACAGTCATGGCGGGAATGTAAACACACCGCTAGAGCGTTGAAAGTCACATAAACACAGTTGGAATGACCCCCACTATCGTGATTTTGATTGCTTTTCTTTGATTGATATCATATTCGTTTAGTAGTTTATGTCTAGCTTTTGGTTACAGCGGTCATTTATGTGCGACATAGTATCATGGTGCGAACATATATAAATATTCGACAAATGCTTCGTGCAATAGATGAAGCATTTGGAAACTATGCCAGAGCACGCGAAATATATAAAGTGTGGCTTACACGTGTTGGAAGGCATGCAAGAGAAGTTCCTGATCGACGGGAGTTCCAACGATTAGACCAACGTTTTGGAGATGGGGAATCAGTATTGAATTCCATTAATAATTATAGGGAAGCTGGTCGACCGCGCGTGCATTGGCGTGTGGAAGAACAAGTCATTGCACTTGCCCGATCATTCCCAGTAATGAGTCTGCGTCATATTGCTCGTCGTGTCGGCATCTCACATATGACAGTGCGTCGTATAATCCGTGAAGGTCTTCGACCTTTTCGAGTTCAAAGTGTTCAAGCACTCCGAAATATTGACCATGATGTACGAAAACGTTTCTGTGCTTCGGAAGTTGCACCGAAATCAGAATTTTTAAAAAAATATTATTTTCACGGATGAGAGCAGTTTTTCTAATCACGGTTTTCAAAACAGGCAAAATGTTTACTTATTTTATGCACGATGGAGCACCACCACACTTTAGTCGGCCGGTTCGAGACTTTTTAAATCAAATGTTTGGATCCAAATGGATTGGTCGAAGACCTGCACCAATTATATGGCCTCCGCGATCGCCTGATCTAAATCCATTAGATTTTTTCTTATGGGGAGCGGTAAAGGAACAGATATATAGATCGGGGCACGAAATAAGAACCGTGGAAGAATTGAAAATTCGAATAGAGGATGCCTTCCAACATTTACGAAGAATACCAAATTTACATCAGCGAATTATAAACAATATTCAGAACAGATTAGAGACGTGTTTGCAAAACAATGGTGGCCATATTGAAGCTGGCATTCAAGCTCGGCTATTAAGAAATATTAATCAAAATGGATCGGTTCTTTGGCTTAGAAGAAGAAATAGAAGATGAACATCTTTCAAGATTTACAAGGTAATATTGATTATGATCGATTAGGCTATATTTCCGATAGACAGCACATAAACAACAATAGTAACTGCTTCCTTTATTACAAATAATTCTACTTTATTTTTTATGACAACGGTCGAGTTCTGACCCTTTCACACTTTTTATCCCCGTGATGTGTAGCATACAACGCAATAAAAAAAAATTTGACCTTGAAATTCAAGGTCAAGGACAATTTTGCGGTAACTTTTTTTTACAGATCTTCATCGATCCGAAGATGTAGAATACGCCTATGGCTGCCAAGACCAAACATTTCTTTACACCCTGTACCAATTCTTGCGGGTATTTTACAATTTATTTCAAAAACTTGTAAGTTCCTACTTTGTCTTTCGCTGAATTCAACAAGGGGATTCACGCAGAGCTTCCCCAGAAGAACGCAGTGAGTCACCCGTTGAATTAAAGAGACAGATACGTAATAGTTTTCAAGTGTGAATGCAAGCTTTGGGATACCAAAGGCTGAGATTTGGTAAAATCTAACATGTATTTCTTTGCGCGCGAGTTCTAAAGATGGTTCAAAATTACATTGTCAGCTTTCAGTCGAAATCAGAAATCGATCGATTACACACACCTAAGTTGTCGGACGACGAGGCAGTTGAGAAACCGGCTTGTACATAACCTGAGTACAGGTTTACTAATTCGCAGATAGAGAGTTGCAAAGGTTTTCGATCTCGTAGTTCTACGATTGACAAACCCCAACGCAACGGATATCGACACGGACAAAACGGTAGATTTGGATCCAAATTGAATATCGGAATTTAAATGTTTACGTGGTTGACGACAGTTATGCTCGAGGAGAGACGGCTGCGTCGAGTAAAGTCAAATAATATTTAGAGTTACGAGAGGGAAAGGTAAATAGGAAGGTAGTTTGGAATTTCTAAAAAAAAAGTGCTCAGCTAACGCTTGCCGCTACCGATGCCGTCAATGGTCGTTATTCTACGCTTATACCTAGCGTGTAACGTGGGAGTGAGGGAAAACTGATTCAGGGGTTATTAGGCCCTTTTTCAGTCTCGTCAATGGCCACGTTACTGTGGTTCGGAGTTACCACGAAGGGGGAAGGTGTGAGTTCCGCTTCGCTGGTCGCTCAAAACACACAAGAACAAAGGCCGCTTGCGATTTCGAGTTCTGGTGTAACGAACGGACTTCCAGAGTGCAGCCATAGACCGCTTTGGCAACGGAGTGGAGGGATACCGAGCCCCAGGAGTCGTAAGGCCGGAGAGCTCGACACCCCCACTGGCGAGGCCAAATCGAGGTTGGAACTAACAGAGATGAGAGAGGCACGAAAAGGAAGTTTCCGTGAGTCTCGGCTCTCGTATCTACAATCTCACGAAACCCTGGAAGGTTTTCCTAGCACCTAACGCTGGTATATACCCTCCGAAATTGCGGTAGTGCCGCTCGAGCGCGGAAGTGAGAGAATAACGAGCCTGAGGGGGTATAGGCCTCTGACTCGTTATCACCACTGACCTTGCTCGTCCGAAATTCGTCAAATACACGAGATGGGAGAGGCACTCGAAAGATAGAGTGGGTCTCGATCTTGGAGTTGACGAATTTACGTAACTCCAGAGGGTTTTTCTCCTACCGGCTATTCCTACTTGCTTCCCAAACTGCAGTGAAACTGCCCAAGCTTCGAAGTGGATGAATAATGAGTCCTGGGTTTATTAGCCAAAGACTCTACTATCAGCACTGACGTTGCTTGTCTGAAGTGTGTTTCTGTCAATATATGAGATGGGAGAGGCACCGGTAATTCCCAGTGACTCTCGTTTCTCGTATTTCCACACTTACACGAATTTGGAGAGTTTTCCTACTCGACTCTGATCCCCGGAACGTTAAACGTTTCGGTTTGAAATTCCGTTTCGAAATCGTAGCAATGCCGTGATACAGTTTGGATCACCGACTCCTCAGTTTGAGGCGCGAACAGTAACCGCGAGTGGAACTCGTTTTACTTAACACTCGAATGTCAGTTTGATTCTCGTTACGTTCCGTGTTTCGCTACGCCGCGCCGGACCGTCTTTGCAAACGCGTGTAGTATAGTCGCCGGCGGAGATCAGAGTGTCGGTCGCTGCATCGACCCGCAGCTCCTTCGCTCGCGGTTTGGTGGTAGGGGGAACGCACTTGCGCATTGCAGCCTCGTGACATAGTGATCCGCTCACTCCGCCATCTCTCTGCTAGCTATGTCGATAACCGACTTCCCTTCGTTATCTTACCTGGCTGGATAGTTTGTACGGTTACAAACTAAAGAAGTAGACGAAAATCTAACGATAGTACATGATAGAGCAGACATTTCGGTCAAATGTATGAAAATGGGGTACCCCCTGATCGAGCTGATTTTTATATCGTTGATAGCTCTTGACCTGGCGATTCCAATGGTTGTCATACTATCCCTTACCCCCCCCCCCCTGTCCCTCAGGAGTCAAAAACCAAATTGGTCCAAAAAGTGGCTTTTTGCACCGATCTCAGTGAATACATCATTTCCGACCTAACCCTAACCCTATATCCCGGATTAAATGTCGACATCAGGCGCATAATTGATTTTGAGGAGGGACGCATCATTTCCGACCTAACCCGAACCTAGCTGTTTATTCCCCGAATTAAGTATTAATCTTTGGGGTCGTGGGAGCGAGGGGGGGGGGCGGGGGCGGGGAGGCGGTTGCCCCTCGTCTCAAAAACAATCATGCGTCTGTTGAAGTTATTTGCCCCGTGGTATACGGTTAGAGTAAGGTTAGGGTTGGGTTAGGTCGGAAATGACGTATTCACTGAGATCGGTGCAAAAAACCACTTTTTAGACCATTTTGGTTTTTGACTGCTGGGGGGCAGGAGGGCGGGGTGTTAAGGGATAGGATGACCACCATTGGTATCGCCAGGTCTGCTAAAGAAAGCATTAGGCAAAGTTACAAAATCACTTTTCATTTTCATTGTTGAAGCGAAATAGTTCGACAAGCACGCAACGGTGACAAGTGGTGTCCAATGTATGTACGGCGCGATTGACGCCTTGCCCACCCGCATATTTTATTATTACACACGTACACCTTATATGAAAGTCAAAACAAATTACGTCGATAAAGGTAATATAATTAAAATTGTAATAAATCAACTGTTAAAGGGTTGACTTTCTTAATCTGAATTATTAATGAATCACTATATTATTGAAATAGTACATGTCATATTCTTTTATTAGCTACCTTCGTTTTCAATGGAACCAATTTGATTGCAACCTTTCTTTTTTTTAAATTGGCTATGCAATGGCCTTGTTTGATGGTAACTTGGGACAAACTTGAAAAGGAACTCTCATCTAGGCATAGAAAACTAAGTAAAACAAGCTTATCTGCAAAATTCAAAATCGTGACAATAGTGGTGATGATATTTGCCCTAGGTAAGTACTATTTGTAATATTATCATACAGCAATTGTTATTTATATTAAATATATTTATTTTTAATATATTAAATATATTATATTATAATATATTAAATATATTTATGTTGGAAAATAAATATGTGAACAGTTCAGAAAGCAGGTAAATGGACGTATCTAACAGTATTACAAAATTTTTCAAAAATTCTAAACCATATTTCTTTATAATAAGTAAGGAAGCGTTCCTCTAACATACATGAAAAATTCTGTCTTTATGAATAGAGAAAGACGAACTTCTTTAAAAACTACTACTTAAAAAGAAATAGAATGAGAAGTAAGCACAATAAGCAAAACGGAAAATTAAATCAAATGTGCATCTCAATTTTGAATAGGAAATGTTTCGTGCATCTATCTTTTATTTTAAGGGTGTGCAGAAAGTAAAGTGGCGCCTCTATCAGAGTAGAGGTGAACTAAAAAAGTTTTTCCTGTTTTTCTTGCTCAATTATGAAAACAATCGCGCAATGATTATCATTTTCGTAATCAGAAGAAATATACCGATTGCCTCATAAAGCGCTTTTTTGAAAAAATTGCAATAGAAAAAAATTCTTCTCTAAAAACGCGTTTTTATCATGTTTTAAAATCGAAATTGCAAAATCGGGCTCTATAGCAGGGTTCGGAATAGTCCAAAGAATATTATAAAAAAAGATCCATTAAAAAATATTACTTTCTGGGCTCCGAAAATTGCGGCTATATGTTCACATCGAATCGAGACAATTTGTTTGCCTGCATAGCTGCTTGACTATCGCGCTGTCCACCGTAGTGTTGTCGTCGTAGTTTCTGTTACTGTTGGGATACAAACAGTGCGGTAGCATACGAACAGCAGTACAGGTACTCCTCACTTTACGACCGAGTTCCGTTTCGACGTCTACGTCGTTAAGCGAATTGTTCGATAAGCGAGGACCTTACGCCGGGAATATAGGATCGTTGTAAAACTATAGAATTATAAAAATTATACAACAAACTTCAAATTTACACATAAAAAGGCATGCATATGTACATATTATTATTTGTTTATTTGGTTATGTCTTTTCGTCGACATCTGTATGTAATATTTTTGGAATGAAATTAACTAAAACAGTGCGTAGCAAGCCTATAATACACCCAGTGCGTGTTCGCGAGCTAAGAAACATTGGTCCTTCGAACCGGATTACAACGCGTGAATACAAACATTTATTGTACAATTGAGTGACGGAACAGGAGTGTGTGCACCACTGAGTGCAACGAACAATTAACAGTTAGTGTGTGATAAGACACGGATTTACAAATCATCCGCCTACAGGGAGGATGAACCTCCATCGACTCATTGGAAGGTTGCGCAAAGGACTGTCATTGAGGGTGCCCAAACGAGCAACTCATCTATCTTTTGATGACCGGCCGCGTCCCGAGGAGGGGGAGTTTACTGCTCCCCCTCCTATCACCTCTGGTTCCGCAGTACGGGGAGGCCACGCCCCGCACCGCTCCATCCCGGCGGCCGTTTATCAACTACCCAGGGCACCCGCCCTGGGTAACACGGCCGCCCGGGGGGGACAACGTTAAACTTGCCGTCCCCCCGCTCCCGTAGAACACCTGATCGAGATCAGGTGACGGCGGGGGAACAGGGGACCCCATGCGTGATCCATCCCCGCCGTCAGCTACCCTCCTTATCCCGGGGGCCCTATGGCGCGGCCTCTGGCCGGCCGCACTCGGGTACTTCGAGCGGGATCGGCAATCTCCCGATCACGCTCGGCGGCCTCCTTCTGCCTTATCACCTCTTCGCAGATGGAGGCCACCTGCTTCCAATTCCTCTCGCTCTCTAGCACTGCCTCAACTACAGCTGGTAGCAACAGATCTCCTCCAATTTCACAGCGGAGGACTTGACGCAGCGCTGAAAAGGTGGGGCATTCCTCCAGCGTGTGCTGCGACGAGTCCTCCTCCTCTCCACAATGGTGGCAGACCGCCGTCTGCTACCGTTCTATCCGACACAGGTATACACCGAAAAACCGTGTCCGGTGAATACCTGCGTCAGACGGTAGGTGAGCCTACCGTGTTGCCGCTCCCGCCACCTTTGCAGGTGTGGCAGGAGGGCCCCGGGGACGCGCTCGCTGGCTTGGGAGGACAACTCCCTCCGCCAGACCTCCCACATGCGTCCCCGGGCCTGGAGTTCCAGCTCCTGGACCGCCTCAGGCTCCAGTGGGGCCCCCCGAGGGACGTGGTACGGTACCCGCGGACGAGGCGAATGGCCATCGTCCGCTGGTCCACTTCCCTCCGCGTCATCCCGTACCGGCCCGGGAATTCTATCCCCCTGTCCCGCAGGTAGTCACCGATCACCGCCTGAAGGTAGGGAGACACTTGGTGACGTTTCCAGTGCCTCCCTTATGGCGGGCCAGGGCAGGGTGTTGAAAGCGTTGACGATAAAAGCGACACCGCCAAACACACCCCGCTCCTGCTGACAGCATTAGCCGACAGGGACTTGACGCGATCGACCGCATCTACGGTCAATCGTCCCTCCCGGAAGCCAAACTGGCTGTCAGCCAGATCGGGACCAACGCGGGACAGATGGGTGGTAAGGCGGGCGGCAATGATGCGTTCAAACATCTTGTCCGCCTCATCCAGCAGACATATGGGCCGGTACGCGGAGGAAGAATCAGCAGGCCTCCCCTCCTTTCTCAGGAGGGCCATCCTACTACCCTTCCATATGTCGGTGAAGGTCCCCGACATAAAACACTCCCCGTAGAGGGATTTCAGCCTCCTCCCCAGGACGCGCAAAGCGAGCGTCCAGGCTCGGCCGGGTATCCCATCGGGCCCCGGGGCGGTGTTCCTGCCCCGCAGCCAGCGGATGACGCCGACCATCTCCTGCTCGGTGACCCCCACATCGGAGGATGCGTAGCGTACCTCTGCCGCGGGTCGGGGTCGGGACAATTCCCTACCAAGGGGGTATAGCGTGTCCACGACCCTCTCGAGAAACTGAGGGCCGAGGCTCTCTGAAATGGGAGGCGCCCAGGGACGTAGACGTCCCATCACCCTCTTGTAAGGGCAACCCCACGGATCTTTATTCAGAGAGCCGAGGAGATCCTTCCATGCCCGGGCTTTCGCTCGCTTGATGGCCAGCTGCAGGGTGACTACCTTCTCCCTGTAGTCCCCGTACAGCTGGGTAGCCCGCTCCTCATCCGTGCGTCGTCGCCGACGGGCACGGCTGTACTGGCGCCGCGCGCGGACGCAATGCGTGCGTAAATCCGCTATCTCGCGCGACCACCAGTACACCGCCTTCCTCGGATGGATCCTGGCCCGGAGCATAGCGACGTCACAAATGGACGTCATAGCACCCCGGAACCATCGGGCTTCCATCCGCCCGTTGACAGGCCCGTCCGGTTGTTCTGGCCGACTTGGGCTGCCGCCATCACCGCGTCCCGGTCCAGGCGTCGCGCCGTAGCGCCCATCGCGGTGGTGGCTGCTGTCCTCCCGGGCGACGTCGGAGTGTCGCTTGGGGGGCGGTGGAGAGGTCAATCACGATGTATCGATGGTCAGATAACGACTCGACCTCTTCCGCCACCCTTCACCCCAAAACACGGCGCGCGGCGGGGGGCGTTGCCCATGAGAGGTCAACGATCGACCCCCCGTTGTGCCGCACGCACGTGTGGACTGAGCCCGTGTTTAGCAAACGGAGCTCCAGTCCCGCCGCTCAGTCGAGCACCTCCCTGCCCCTCGAGTCTGTCCTGCGAGACGACCAGGCCGTGGCCTTGGCGTTAAAATCTCCCTGGACGAGTACCGGTCAGGGATGGCAGCGGGAGACGCATCTCCCCAACCCGTCCAGGTACTCCTCAAACTGTTCGAGGGGCCAGCTCGGAGGTGCATATACTGCCATCATCGCGAACCCTTCCCACTTTACAGTCAGGTAACCCCGCCCACGCTCCAGTAGCGTGCACGGCGGGGCACCTGGCCTACCTCGCCAGAGGGTGGCGACGGAGCCCGCTGAGTCCCCCATCCAGCTCGGATGATTAGGGACTCTGTATGGTTCCGACATCACGGCCAACCCGGCCCCCTGCTCGGCCATGGTCTGCATCAGCAGATCTTGAGCCCTGGCCGAGCAGTTCAGGTTGACCTGGAGTATGGGGCCAGCGGGCCCCATCACTCCATCTGCTACCAATTCACCTGCGTCAACCGTACCGGCACCCATGGCCATTAAACTACCTGAGATGAGACTACCGACCTTCGACGGGTCAATTGAAGGATGGTCGTCGTTTTATGACATCTTCGCGGCAATGATCGACCGTAACGAAGACCTTACTCCGGTACAGAAATTGCAATATTTACGGTCAACTCTGACTGGCAAGGCCGCAGCTTGCATTCAAGCCTTAAGCACCACCGACGCAAATTACAACGACGCGATTAAAATACTAAAGGAAAAATTTGACTGTCCACGTTGCATCATATTAGGTCACTGTGACGCATTACGTACCGTCCCTACGTTAATCAGAGATACCCCGGAAGAATTGAGTAATATAATCGACACCATTAATCAACACCTTCGCGCGTTGAAAAACCTGGGCGAAAATATAACAGAGTGGAATAGCATTCTATTATCCACCATATTATCAAAGTTAATGCTGACACAGTGTGGCATTGGGAATTAACTTTAAAAGATAAGGAGAAGGTACCAGTGTACACGGAATTATTGCGATTCCTCGAAAGACGGGAAAGTTGTGCACTCACATCTGACACAAGGGCAACAACATCGATAGGACGACCAAGATCTTCGGACAATACGAAACCACCTAATAAATATCAGCCATCGTGAGGCCACGCATTTTTAACCGCTAATTCACATCGAACGCGCCCATATGAACGCTCATCAACTAATAGAAACCGAAGACCAGACCCGATTCGTCAATGTCCGGTTTGTAGAAAGGAACATTTCCTTTGGAGTTGCGAAAGGTTCCACGGATTATCCGTTCGAGACAGGAAAGCCATTGTCGAAAAATCAGCTCTCTGCTATAATTGTCTACAGAATGGACATAATGTTAACACTTGTACAAGGGGAACCTGCCGCATCTGCCGCAAACGTCATCATACGTTGTTGCACCAAGCATCACCTACTGACGCACCGTCTCAGACGATGGATTGTCAAGGATCTGTTGATCAAGTGACTAGCACTTGAGGATTCAAGAGAATCAAAATACCACAATGCGTTTACCATCAATACGATTACTTACGATATTTTAGTGACCGCACAGATTAACGTATTATACAAGTATTGTCAACCAGTCCCTTATCGAACACCCATAGATACCTGCGCATCGCCAAATTTATGAGTGAACGGCTCGTCAAGGGGTTAGGGATACCGTCAGGAAGGTGCTCAATTCCCATCGGAGTTCTCAATACTTGTCTACAGTATCAAAACACTCAATCACGGCCTCGATTGTATCTAAAACTAGCAGTTATAAACGTACCCTAACCTTCTTGACAATACCAGATATAGCCGCACGCATTCCAGAACAACCCATAGATAGATCATCATTTAAAAATCCAAACAACATACAATTGGCCGATCCAGCATTTTCTATACCGGGACCAATCGATCTTTTATTAGGCGCTGTAGTGGCCTTATCATTATTATGTATCGGTCAGATCAATTATCACCTCGTGACAGACCAGAGTTATTCCTGCAAGACGAGATTGGATTGGATAATCGGGGGGAGTATTCCAATGTCTCAATCGTCTCGTAATACCACGTGACATTCAACTACACCAATACAATTCGATATTGCTCGATTTGGCAAGTATAGGAAGGGCCATAAATTAAGCACCTTTCAGAAACCGAACGGGCTTGCGAAAGGTATTTTCAACAGACCGCAACGCGCACTTCTGACGGCAGGTCAATGGTAGCCCTTCCATTCAACAACAAACAGCCCTCGTCATCACCAATTCAGGGTCAACTCCACGCAGGTACGCAACCGACCCTTTACGCGGCCAGACGGCGCTACTGACCTATTGACGGTCGACAACAAATGTGGAAAACCATAAAGACCTGCGTGCGGTGTTGTCGGGCACAACCGCCACCTGTCAACTACGCCACGGGAGATCTACCTGCTGCCAGGGTTACGAAGTCACGGACCTTTTACTCACGTGGGGGCCTACGGCCGTGTTTAAATGCCTGGCTGTAAACGGGGTACACTTGGAACTTGTCAATGAACTCACCACTGAGGCCTTCCTTTCCGCCTTGAGACGATTTATGGCAAGAAGAGGATTTTGCTCACACCTGTATTCAGACAATGGGTCAAAATTTGTAGGTGCGAATAACGAGTTGCGCGAATTCAGACCACTACTGACATCCGACGATCACCACAACAAGGTGATGACTTTCCTAGCAGAAGGATCAATAGAATGGAATTTCATTCCTCCATTAACATCTCACTTTGGCGGTCTGTGGGAAGCAGTCGTAAAATCCTTTAAATATCAGTTGAAACGCGTTGCCGGGGTGAGACTGTTCACCTTTGAATTTTTCAACACCTTGATCATCGAAATCGAGTCCAGTTTGAATTCTCGTCCAATCACTCCCATTTCGTCAGATCCGAACGACCTTCTCGCCCTCACTCTTGATCAATCTCTGATTGGCGATTCGCTAACAAATCTGCGTGAGTGAGATGTTTCAGAAACACCACCAAACCGTTTATCGAGCTGGCAGCAGATCCAAAGGGTTAAGCAGCACTTCTGGACCAGGTGGCACCGGGAATACCTCAATGAACTGACCACTCGCAACAAATGGTCTAAGGGTGGCCATTCGATCAAGGAGAGCACAATCGTCCTGCTTAGAGAGAACAACGCTGCATCGCTGCACTGGCCCTTAGCCAGAGTCATCAAGGTTCACCCAGGATCAGATGGCATCATTCGAGCTGTCACAGTCAAAACAGCTAAGGGTACGCTAGACCGGAGCGTCAAGCGACTCGTACCACTACCCAACCAATCAAACCAAGGCGAAGACGCATCAAATCAAAATTTATGAATTTATCAAGCACATACAATCACATATACATACACATACACAAACGTTAACTATTGATCGGTGCCCTATCAACGGGGGGAGGATGTTCGCGAGGTCGCGAAAACATGCAGCATTTTATGTATCCATAGAATCTTTAAGACAGTCGTCAACAATTCAACTAAATCTAATTTACAGTCCACTCATAAATCTGTTCGTAGCCTCCTCAAGGAACATGGGAACAGAAATCCCATCTGCGTATAATTCATTATCGAAGGGTCGAATTGTAGAGTTTTAAAAAGGAACGCGACTTTAGTTTCCTTAGCTTCTCGTATAATTGTCGCATGCTGAAATAATAACCATTCAGGTTTTAAGACTTTTTTAACATTGACCAGAACCTTCCTGCAAGAGGTGTCTGACGTTCAAAAGTCATTTCGAAGACCTGTAGTATTCGAGTATAAAGGGTCATATAATTTATGATTTCCGGGACCCTCTCAATTACAATAGACCGGATAATCCTTGGGAAAACCCAAGTTTACATCATTGAAACGGTTGTCGTAGTTTTCTAACTTTCTCTCGTGCCATCGACGAACCTCCTGCGGTGCACAGTCTGAAGTCAGGGACAACGCTTTGCGTAAGGGTTCTTCGGAACGTCTCTAACCATGTATACTTCAAGGACAAGTCCAATCGTAAAGGGAACTCAATCACATGTACCAATTTTCAGGTGCACCGCAGCTGTTAGCTTTTCAACTAGCATACATGGGAAGCGTCTAACGTTGTGATTTGCTAAACTGTACTAGCCTATCACGGGTGGTTCACAGGTCTGACACCACACTGATTGGTGGCCTTCGTTGACACCCACGTTAGACCAACTCTCTGAGGCTCTTTACGCTGACCGGGTGGTGGCAC
This sequence comes from Stelis phaeoptera, assembly GCA_943735885.1. Taxonomy (NCBI): domain Eukaryota; kingdom Metazoa; phylum Arthropoda; class Insecta; order Hymenoptera; family Megachilidae; genus Stelis; species Stelis phaeoptera. Next base: position 375,637 of record OX030939.1, on the reverse strand, counting down.
GGGCAGAGGGTTAACGTTTTGAAAAAGGGATACCAAAGACACTCTGTCAAAAACTATCGTCCAGTCAACTAGAGTCTCGTCTATGACTACGATCGCATCGTTTATTCGGATCGTGATTCTCAATTCATGTCGTGTTTGCTTAACACAAGGAACACTTGTATCATACACTACTTACAATTAGAATAAAAGACATTTATTGTAATTAAGTATCCAGTTTAACATCCTTATTACTACTGTAAAAGGAACAAGGAAGCGCGACAATTCCGGTGTTATTATTTAAACTAATACCGCGAACTCGCGCTAAGAAACAGTGCGCATGTCACGATTCGCAACTGTTTGACACTCAAGCTGAAAAAGGGAATTCCCCGAATTGCAGGTCGAAACTCGATTGGTCGTAAGTGCGAGTGGTCGTTAAGCAGATAGGTCATTAAGTGAGGAGTATTTGTAACGTAGTATGACTACCAAGTGCCCGCGCTCATACATTTTACTTTTTGCGTATAAACATGCATACAGAGTGTCCCAGAACTAGTGTAACACCCGGAAATGGGGGGTAGCTGGGGTGCATCTGAACAACTTTTTCCTTTACCAAAATGTTGCTTGAAGCTTCGTTATCGAGTTATTAACGAAAAACACCGGCCAATGAGAGCGCGCGTTGAGCGCGGGCTCAGCCACGAGAACGTTAGTGGCTCTCAATCGCGCGCGGACGTGGCCGTGAACGAATGCCTCTTTGCATCGGAGATATCGAGAGAATCACACGGCAAATGTTACATTGTATTAAATTAAAAATAACGTAGAATTATTTATGAGTAACAAATTAATGAATATGTCGTTGTATAACTATTTTTGACACTTGTAACGAGGCAAATTTTGGCCTCGTTACGAGACGTTGGCGCGCCCCGCTCCCTTCGCTCCGGCGAGTCCTCGCCTCCGGGACGCGAATATTGTTGTGTATGAGTGTGTGAGTGCGTGTGCGTGTGTGTTCCTTTTTTTTGTTGCGGCCGACCGCCTCGCGCTCCGCCACGGCGGAGCATCGCCGCCGCCGGTCGTAGGGACCTCCACCCAGGGGAGGGAGGGGCCAGATGGGTCCACCACCTTCGCTGGCCAACCGGCTGACCGGTCGCCGTGCCTCCACCCAGCAGCCGCCTTGGGAGCCACCGGCAGCCGGACACCGAGGACGCCGGGCCTGGGAGCAGCCGACCACCGCCATCTCGCCCGGAGCTCCGCCAGAGGGCTCCCAGGACCCGGCCAACCGAATTTACAACATCGAGCGGCCCATCTTGGTTGCCGAACTCCCTGGGGGGAGAACCGCGTTCCGGCGGCGAATTTCGACGGGAGAAGCGCGCGAGCCGTAAACGAGTCAAGTCGTGTCATATCTGGAATTTTGTAGAATTTAATTTTGTTTTCTTTACTTATCGTGTGTCGGTTCCTTATCATTTATTTTCTTTTCTATTGTATATATTCTTGTGTTTTGTTTCTATTTTGCATTATTTTGATTTTCGTGCTATTGTGTGCGTGCGTTTGCGTGGCGTTTTTGGGAGAACGAGCCACCCGCACCATTTGTTTGTGGATACGTCGCCGCACTCCATGTCCAGGTAGGACTCACGCCTTTTGGGTTGATTTTTATTGCGTGTGCGAGTGTGAAAGGATCGGTGTGAACGCGGGAATACCGGGGTATTCCGTATCGTATCGTGTTCCGCGACCTAGGCGACAGGACCGACCCAAGGAGACGAGGACTCTCGAGGCCCGCCCCCTTTATTCCGCTCCCGACCGATTCGTTGTCCGGTACCGTCCGACGGTCGAGCCCCGGCGGCTTGACCTCGGAGCCGTAACCGTTGACGCTCGTACCGCCCGTTCGAACGAAGCGCATCTTCGTTCCGCGATCTCGCGCGCCGGAAGCTATAGTTGGTTTCGTCGAGGCCCCGGCGCCTCCGTCTTAGAATCGCAAACGGGTCCCCCCATACCCGCGACCGCGATCCCGACTAATCTTTCGTTTTCTCCTGTATTTGAAACTCTAGGACCACCGACATTTTGTATCCGGCCCCTAGTTTTAGTTTCTACAGTAGAGATTTTTCTTTGTATTGGGAATTTCCGCGTCGCGGTTCCTTTTTGCCGCACTTGGCGGCCGCGTACCTTTTCCTTTGCGCAAAAGTGTACCGAGGAATTCCCGGCTTTTTGTTGTTTGGCACGGCCACTTTGGCTTTTATTAAAGTTACCGTTAAATTACCGAAACACTCGTGGGTCACTTTCAATTAACCTCCCCTGATTTCCGCTCCCCTACTGAGCAGCCGGAAGGGCGAGGGTTCCGGACGAGTGCTACAGCACTGGCGCCCAAAGAATCAAATCGTCCGTGGATTTGTGCACGGTGCGCGCAGAGAGCGATTTTCCCTGATCGCCTCCGCGCAGGGCAACCCTTAGGCTGCCCCATAACCCGTACGTTACACAATTTTTAACGTTATCCGAAGGGAACAAAGTGTTGAAAATAATAGTTATGAAAATAAATTTTTTTTTAATACCACATCAACAGTTGGATAATTTATGTTTAAAGAAAAATGATTTTGAAAGCGAATGTTAGAAAAAGCTGGATTAACTTACCTATTTGTCCTCGAATGAACCTGTCACGGCTGAAGTGGGTCGTTGAAACTGGGTCACTGTGCCGATTCTGATCCTTTTTCGAAACCCTCAACAGCTGATGTTACGGCCGGGTCGGCGAACTCACTGCACTGCACGGTCACATTTATTGTGCGGTTACTTTTATTGCGCGGTCACTATCACTTGTCACTGAGAAATGTGGGGATATTTAAACACAATTTATTATTCCTTCGTGTAACTAAGTCGGTCACTCACAATCAGTGACGAATGTATACAGTACTGCGTAAGGAAAATTTTATCTCACGCCCGAATCAATGAATTGAATTTTCATACTGTGGTGCAGAGTACCACAAAGTAGTACTGTAAGCAAGGGGAAGTTCGGCTATTTTACGACGAATTTAGTGACGGCAGCAGCACGTGTGCACGAGACAAACGGTCTGAGGACTTTACACGCAGAGATGTCCGAATGGCACTGCAGTTCACCCTCTCCCACCCGCACAAGCAGGCCCACGGTTCAAGGATTGTTAGAAATGAATGGAGGACGAACGAAATTTCTCCGGAAAAAGACTAGCCTTGTTTAGCTACGGTGTAGCCTTTTTCCGGAGAAATTCCGTTCGTCCTCCATTCATTTCTAACAACCCTTGAACCGTGGGCTTGCTTGTGCGGGTGGGGGAGGGTGAACTGCAGTGCCATTCGGACATTTCTGCGTGTAAAGTCCTCAGTTAGTCTCGTGCACATGTGCTTCCGTCGTCACTAAATTCGTCGTAAAATAGCCGAACCTTCCCTTGCTTACGGTACTACTTTATGGCACCCTGGACTACAGAATGAAAATTCAATTCACTGATTTCGACGTGAGATCAAAATTTCCTTACGCAGTACTGCATTCATTAGTCACTGAGTGACCGATTTGGTTACACGTAGGAAGAATAAATCGTGTTTAAATATTCCCACATTTCCCAGTGACAAGTGACAGTGACCGCGCAATAAAAGTGACCGTACAATACAAGTGACCGTGCAGTGCAGTGAGTTCGCTGATCCGACCATGACATCAGCTGTTGAAGGTTTCGAAAAAGGGCCAGAATCGGCACAGTGACCCAGTTTCAACGACCCACTTCAACCGTGACAGGTTCATTGTGGGATGAATGGGTAAATAAACCAGCTTTTCCTAACATTAGCTTTCGAAATCGTTTTTCTTTAAACATAAATTATCCAACTGTTGATGTGGTACTAAAAAAAAAATTATTTTCATAACTACTACAACACTTTGTTCCTTTCGGATAACGTTAAAAAGTGTCAAACATAGTTATTAAACGACGCGACATATTCATTAATTTGTTACCCATAAATAATTCTACATTGGTATTAAAAAAGAAAAATTATTTTCATAACTACTACAACACTTTGTTCCTTTCGGATAACGTTAAAAAGTGTCAAACATAGTTATTAAACAACATATTCATTAATTTGTTACTCATAAATAATTCTACATTATTCTTAATTTAATACAATGTAACATTTGCCGTGTGATTCTCTCGATATCTCCGATGCAAAGAGGCATTCGTTCACGGCCACGTCCGCGCGCGATTGAGAGCCACTAACGTTCTCGTGGCTGAGCCCGCGCTCAACGCGCGCTCTCATTGGCCGGTGTTTTTCGTTAATAACTCGATAACGAAGCTTCAAGCAACATTTTGGTAAAGGAAAAAGTTGTTCAGATGCACCCCAGCTACCCCCCATTTCCGGGTGTTACACTAGTTCTGGGACACCCTGTATATGTATAAAAATAGATATCAATTATTGATAAATGAAAAGTAGAAGGGCGAAAAGATCATGGTGACATTTAATAAACTTTCCAGTATTTGAAAAAACAACATTTTTAAACTCTCAACTATACACGATTCGAAATTAAATATTTTTCTTTTTTATAACTGATTTCCAGGTGTACTCATAAATGTTATGAAAGTAACATTGGTTGTTATAATTCAGACTCCAATCTATTGTTACTTTAATAAAAAGGGGTGTAACCTGTGATCATTTTTCTCAAGCAGGAAAGTAATTTTCTAATGGCAGTAAGGGCTAATCTCGCAATTAGTATAGAATTAATACAAAATACAGTATTGACTCCTCGATTGTCCAACGAAAATTTTCTCTAACAGACCGGGAGTCATCCCCACCACAATTTCAGACAGCGAAAGCCGGTTTGGGGATCCGCGATGCTCCAGCCCGGTGGAACCACAAAAAAACAGAACCGAGTTTTGCCATTAAGAAGTGAAAATACTAGCTTCAGAATTTTTTATCAGATTTTTGTGGAAGCGACGTCAATCAATTCCTTATGCTTTTGTGATGAAAATGACACGAAATACGACATAATTTCGACAATAATTAACAAAGTTACATGAAAATCCAGTTACATAATTAAAAGCTAACTTTGTTAAAAATGGTTCGGTTTACGTAATATGAGGTATGATTTTAATTGGGAGAACACCAGGAATCCATACGTACCACTTTCACCTCGATATGATGAAAAATAAAGAATTTGATTTTTTGAAAAATTGAGGCATCTCGGTCTCCGTCAGATTTCATAGAGCAAGCAGAGTGACAGTAATGCAGGCATGGGCAGCAAGTAGTAACCGGAGCGGGAGCGCTCTTCGGCGCTCCGGAACTTGGCGACGAGCTCAAAGGCGAGCGCGAACCGAATCGAGCGGCGGAGAGGCTATCCCCACTCCCCAGTCCCCCAGTTTCCCGAGGCCACACAGTCTAAATATGTTTGATGCCCGTTTCCTCTAACGTGGATCAATTCAGAGTTCCTGTGAACTGCGTTCAATTTTGAACGCAGTTTAATCTTTAGTCAACGTACTTTGCTTTCCATCAACGCCATCTTCGTTCCGATCAACTGAACGTATACCTTATGCGTGCTAACCAAAACTATATTTGTAACAAGTGATGTAATTGGTGCAATAATTCTGTGGGCACTAGTAGTACTGACACCAGAAAAATCACCTGCAGATATTATAAAAAATTCTGTTGCATAAAATTTGGAAATTGCTACATTGGGGTTATAGGATTATTTCTGTAAAAATACATATTTATATTGATCAGTAGTTTCTAGTATTAAGTATATACGGCATGAAGATAATTATAATTAAAAATTCTATTTAATTTTCGATAATCAACTACCATTCTTGCAGACCCGTCTTTTTTACGAACCACGAACGCAGGACTCGCATATGCCGAGTTCGTCTCAGTAACGATTCCTATGCGCTTATATTCATTTACTATATTATCGAGGTCCTGACGATCATGCGTATTCAATCGATATGGTTTCATCTGAACCACCGCGTCTTTGTCCGTTTCTATATCTGTTGTGTTTGTACGGGAAGAAGGGAAATAGGTACGGACTGCACAGATAAAGCTGTGAAGTCAATAAACACTAATAATGCGTTTTATTATAATAGACGCATGCCCGCTTGTGCTTGCCGACGCCGTACAACAACATTCAACCATGCACACAACAATATTACTATTTTAACGGTTTTGTCGATTTCGCTAACCTCTTTAGCTATACATTCTCTGTAGTTATTCAAAAGGTTTACTAGCTCTTTCTTGCGTTCAGTTGCTACCTCATCATCTGTGACAACCTCATCTGCTGCTATCGCGTCACTTCGGGGTTTCTTTTCTTCTACCTTGTCTATCATCTCAATCGAATTACCGACCCATCCCCCAACATCAACTGTTTCGCTTTTCTCTCCATAGTTCATAACTAGCATCGTCGTTTCCTCCGCATTTAACTCTACATTAATGAAATTAACCGATTCCGGTTCTAACTGAATATTCTTTAGTGAGGTAACTCTCGATCCTACTTGTCGGCTACTAATCTCTGGATCAATCTCGGTAAACGTTAACTCATCGCCTACTCGTGTATACGTTAAATCCGCCGCTTCTGTGAATGATCTACCCAAGATAATGTCATACCGCTGGGTCGCTTCCGGTACAATTCGCATGACTAGGCTACACGACTTCAAATTATCAACAGCAATTACCTTTTCAATGGTACCCGGACACTCAATACTATTACCTCCAAAACCCTCTAGCATCAAACGCCTTTTATTCACCTTGAATCCCTCACGTACTACAATCGTCGCTTTAATTGTACTTACGGACGCCCCCATGTCAACTAATGCCGACACAGCGCTTAAACCAACAAGAACTTTTCGTATAAATTTGTCCGCTCTACCCGTAGCACCTTGCTCGTCTACCAGGTTAACCGCTTCGCTATTTACATTGGAATTTTGACCCTTTGTCTGTATATTAATATTATTACTCGAACATCGTGATGCGACATGTCCCAGTTGCTTACAAAGAAAACACGTAATCGCGCGCCTAGTCTGCTTACAGTCTCGAGATACATGTCCTACACATCCGCAATTATAGCACTTAATCGCATTTTGACGCATGTCATTGCCGGCAACTTGTAACGGAGTCGCCTCGTCACGCTGGTCAACGGCGTGGCGGGGCGTCGCTCGAGGGTCTCCTGGTGCTGGACGCTTCAGCAGCCAGGGTTCCCGCGAGGAGGCCGGTCGCGGAAGGGAGGGGGTCGGGTCGTGCGAATGACTGACAAAATGAGACTCGAAGTATCGGCAAACTTAGGCTTTATTTGCTCGGCGGCGGTAGTTACAGGCGTGGCGGGCCGGCGGGCGCGGCGGACGGTCGTCCGGCGGTCATGGTCGTCTCGGCGCTGCTAGTGGACGGCGCAGTGGCGCTGGTCGCTGGCTCAGTCGCGCAGGTCGTCTCGGTCTGCGGGGTGACAGTGGTTAGTGACGGCGGTGGCAACGCAATTACAATATAGTCTTAATCCTACGATCGCTTATATACTACGGTTGGTGGGGGCGCCCGGCGTGGCGCCTCGCGGTACTTAGGATCTACGGTCGGGGGGAACGCCCGGCGTGACGTTCGCGGAACTTATCTACTACGGTCGGCGCGGCACCCGGTGGTGCCCGCGCTTCGGCTACGCAGCTTAACCTAGGCGCGGGGTCGCGGTCGCGAGGAGGAGAGAGAAGGGAAGAATAATTAGACGGGTAATGGCCACCTTTGGCCGATTGGTACGTTGTTGAATCCGAAAGAGATATTGTTCTGTCGTGGAGTTGGCCGGTATTGCGCCCAACGGTGCCTGAGGACTCCGCGACGAGGCCATGTCCTTCGCCGCGACGTTCCTACTCGGTTCGGCTACTCCGGGCCTGCCCACGGGGTAGCAGAACCGGTGGACCGTTTGCCCGCAGCCGGGCTGGCCGTCCTGCGAGGCCATGTCCTTCGCAGCACGGTCGGCGCGTGGCTCACCATCCCTGGGCCTGTCCACAGGTCAGGCGGTCCACATGGCCGCGGGGGTTGGCGTGGCCAGCACCGTTGCGAAGCCATGTCCTTCGCAACGACGCCGGCCTCCAGGTTCGCCTAAACCGGGCCATGTCCGCGGGCTAGGAGAGCCGGCTGCCTTGGAGAGGACCTCCGAGGAGGCCCTGTCGGGGCCGAAGCTCCGAGCCAACTCTTCGATTCCGTGATCGATCACTTCCCTTAATTGATCGTCAGGTACGCGGTGACGGTGCGCGCGACGGTGTTCGCGGGTGGGGCGCGGTGACGGCGGTACGCGGTGACGACGGTCCCTTGACGACGGGTGTCATGGCGACCGGTCGTCACAAACTCTTCCTTGCATTTCGTCCGTCGTGGTACGTTGACCATCGTTTTCTCCACCTGCATTTCCGTCTTTATGGGAGTGTACCGCATCTGTCGTTACGTCAATCTTTCTCGTCGTCCATCATAGATCCTATCAACCTTGACCAGATTCTGCAGCGTCGCATCAGTGGAAACATACTCGCGTCGCAGCACATAATGCGAAAGTTCCCTCGACCACAAGCCTGTGGCTACCTCATCACGGATTTCACTGACACTAAAATCTAAACCCTTACACAACCAGATTTTATTTAACACATAGTCTTGAAGAGTCTCATTCGGTTTTTGTATTTGAGCGGACATAATTTTTAATTTTTCACCACGCGTGCGCGAATAAGTAAACACCGACACAAAAGGATTCTCAAGATCCTGCAAACTTTGTACCGTTTCACCTTTGTCCATAAGCCACTTCCACGCTCCATTTCTCATACACGCCTTTGTTAGTTCGTCACTCCAGCCATGCAATGCCTTAGTGTTATTTAGATCATTTATCCACGTGCGCGCACGTTCAGGTCCTTCATTACCATGGAATTCGCGAATGGTCTCCTGCACACTAGTCATCGAAATTAACTAATTCAGAACTTGTCTATTACTATTCACCGCTCCCTGTAACGTCGTTAAACTTTGCGATTGGTTCGACATAACCGTGGTAAGGGTTTGAAGCACACTAGCCAACATTTCAGCTTGTGATTCGGTCGAATTAACTGAAGACGATGGTGGTTGATGACCCTCCGTTGTCTTCGCATTTCTACCTCCATCAAGCGTATGTTTTTCTCATACTGTTCTCGCTCTTCCTGCCTACGCCGTTTTTGCCTCTCAATTTCCGCCAGAGCGTTCTTCAATTCCTCGTTGTCATTATCTTGCCGCTTAATGCGTCGCAGAGTCTATTGCCGATAACGAACTCTTCAAAATCGTCGCGACACGAATTCATAAAAAAGGAAAGGGGAAGAAAAAAAAAGAAAACAACAAAACACCAGTCCACGGTTTGACCTTCACTACCCTTTGTGTTACTGCGCACTTTGAATTCGACGTCACCTCACCGCGTCGTAATAGTCACGAATCCAAATATTCCCTTAAAATTTTTATTAGCTCGATTGTCTATCATTTAGCGCTTAATACGCTACACCGAACTTGTTTTTCGACACTCAGAAATATCGATACAGCAACTATATTCTATATTAATACCGCGTAGGACGCCATGAATTTCGTGACCTCTCTTGCACGTGTATTTATTATCCCACTTCTGAATATCGTTATGTCATTTTTAATTATTTAGTGTATTTATTAAACTTGAATTCGTAACTCACAAAACTCACTTACACTACCGATTAATTATATAAATTTTTGTTAACACACAATTAACGCAGCTAGCTACCAACGATGTCTCGGTTTCCCTCGCATGCTTCTTCGTACACACCGCGCACACCTCCCTCTCACGCATGCGCCTCTCCTCACACGCCATATATCTCATTCATCATAACTCTTACGTATCTCACTAGATATATAGACTGCATTTGACATTACTCATCACAGTAGGATAACTAAAATGGTAGTAATGTTTTGTTTATCGTAACGTTAATATATTTATTATAGAGTAAACTATTGGTGCACAATTAAAAAGAAATGATTTGTTAAATTGAAAATTATTCACAAGTGTTGCTGTTTGAGATTGAGCGAGGACTGAGCGGGAGGAGAAAAGAAACACGGCACCTTTTTTGGACGATCACAGATATTATATTTACAGACGTTATATACACTTATGTCTAACAATAAATAGAGAAAACGGTTATATTTACACGTGGGCTATTGAGACTAGTTATTTAACTAAAGAATGAAATAAACAAGAAGTATTGTTTGTACGACACTTTGAACACTTTTACTCCGTGCGCGGACAACAAAGGAAAACTCTTCGCGTGGTCTGAGACGTGAATAATCGCTAGTCGAAACGAGCGAGAAAAGCACCTGTGAACGCGTGTACAAGTCGAACGTTAATGGCATCGAACCGGCACCGCGTGGCCGTTACGCGAGTACCGATTTCATCTTGCTGATGGCGCGATCGTGGCCATGCGTGTCCGAGAGGTGCTGCCGCTATCGGTAACGACGCACCGGCGAACTATTGTCGTTACGAACACCATGGCACTGCGTGGTCATGGGGAATTTCGCCAACAATTGCATATATAAATAAAGCATATTTGTTAAATGTAACTATAGAAATTTCGTACACTCTTTCCATAAAAGTAGATACTTTCTAATAACCGTTCGCACAAAGAGTTGTATTCATGAAAAAATTATTCAGTTTAATATTACATTTTTAGTTCAAACCCTACAAACCTCTTCAATTATGAATAGTTATTCGATATTTTAAAAAAATATTGAGTGGAACTATGGAAATTTCGCTGACTGTATTAGTATTGTATGCATGAAAATTGACGGTTCCAAACATTCTTCACTAACTGCTGGTCGGTGAGTTTGAACGTGGATTTGTTCGTCCTTTTGTATTTTGTACTAAATTGTCAATGTTTGGAACAATCGATTGCCTGCATTTCAACATTAATATACATTGTAAACCGCGGTTAGTCAATCTTGTTCTGTGTGCCGTTTTAACATTCTTCATGTGTGAAAACAATTGCTCGTACACATATGTCGATCCGAACATTGATAATATTTTTGCAGCATGGTGGAACAATCCGGGATATTTTTGCGCAGAAAAATGTTCATAAAATTTATGTAATGACTGTGGCCATTTCGAATACCTTTTTCAGCATGACGTCGCGTCGTTTCGAATATGTAATACTTCGAATTGTACTTCCCGTGGAACACGTTGAATCTGCACCGATATAGGCGATGCGAACAAATCGATTTCAGATTTTAAAGCTCGTAAGTCTTGGAATCGAGATTGAAATGCGTTTAACAGATTATTTAAACTGTCTGTATATATAGGAATAGAAATGTAAAATCTATCCTTTATTTAGGAATTACACAACGTTTACAAACTAGACAAATACACTGTGACGCAAAGACAATCTGAAGCGATAAACTGTAATCGTGAACCGTGAGCGTAAGCCGTAGTCGTAACTGTAATCGAATCGTGATTGTGATTGTTCCGTGTCCGTAATCATAACCGTGATCGTGATCGTAGTCGTCGTCGTAATCGTAATCAAATCGTAATTGTTCCGTGTCCGTAACCGTACTCGTGTGCTTCGTGGTAGAAGACTTCGTTCTATCTTCTCGCGCCGCGGACGCGTCCTTTTATATCGCGTCGTTGGAACGTTCTCGACGTTTTCTGTTCGAATTCGTTCGTTCATTAGACAGTTGATCGGCGGTTGACGCGCGGCTCGTGGGAGTCAACGCACTCCGAGCCAAATAACAACATTCATGCACACACGCAGACATACACACACTCACACACGGGCCGACGCGCCTAGGCGAGTTCGCGAACCCCGATCAGCTGTCAGCACTTCTTATGGGTATAAGAAGTGCGCGACTTTTTGCGGCGTTTCTTCCGATCGCGGTCGGCCGTTCTCATGCCTATTTTCCCCTGCCGCGGCGGTTGGCGTCCTTCTCCTACACTCGGCCGTCCTGAAAAGGCATATGGCCTCAGATGCCTTCTTCATTTTCCTCTTCATCTTCATTTTCATCTTCCTCCTCGCTTTCCTCGTAGTTCTCGACCCATGGCTTCAAATGGTCCGCCGACCTTGACGTCACCCGCGGTCCTTCATGCTCTCCGACCTTGGCCACTAGATAACGATCGTTACGTAGTACCCGCGTTATCTCGTACGGACCCAGGAACTTCCTGGCCAACTTTAATCCAGGCGCGGACTGTGGTCGCTGGATCGACACCAGGTCGCCTTCCTTGTAGACCCTGGTTTTTTTCCGTCGCTTATCGTACTGCTTACGATTCTCCTGCTGGATGCGCTGCAGCCTCTCCTTCGCCTGCTGCCGTAATTCATCGCGATCGGCCTGAAACATGCTCGTTAGTTCGTTCTCGATCATCTCTTTTACCTGCGGGTCGTCCTTCAGGTGCATTCGTGTCCCAAAGAGTAGGGAGAAGGGGGATACTCCTGTGCTCCGGTGGACGGTCGCGTTCAGGAGTTGTTGCACCTTCGGGAGGTGCTTGTACCATTCGGCGGGGTGAGGGGTCGTTAGTTTCGTCAGCAGCGGGATCAGCGTTCGGTTTACCCGTTCCACCTGTCCGTTTCCCCGTGGTACACTCGTGACAATAAGGACGTGTTCGATCCCTGAATCGCTGCAGTAGTCCTTGAAGGTTTGAGACGTAAATGCCGTGCCGCGGTCGGAGATTATCCGTCGCTGACTCCCGAAAATGGTCGCCTGTTTCCGTAGTCGGTCCGTGACCTCCATGGAGTTCATGGTTTTCGTGGCATATAACCACACGAATTTCGTGAACGCATCTACTACGACGAAGATGTGGCCGTATTGTTTTCTGGTGGACGGGAGGGGGCCAAGGTGATCGACGTGGTAGGTTTCAAGCGGTCGGTCTCCCTTCTCGATCGCGTGTAGCAGTCCTTCTTGCCGTCCCTCTTGCGTTCTGCGAGGATGCAGTCCACGCAGTTGCTCACGATATTTTCGATTTTCGATCGCATAGCCGGGAACCAGTAGTCACGTCGCAATAACGCCTCCGTTTTCGCGGTAGAAAAATGCCCGTTTTCGTGCGCTTTCCGTGTGACCTGCGTCTGCATCCCCTTGAGTACCACGATGCGTAACTCGCCGTCTATTTCACGTAGCAGGAGCCCCCGTTTCGTCGCGTAACCGTCGACTCCGCGTTCGTTGACCGCGCGTATGATTTTTCTCCTTCGAATTTATTTTCCGCATGTTTTAGTACGGTCAAGGCGCTTCATAAAGTTATTACCTGTTACGGTCGGGGCACGCGGAATTTCCCTGACGTCACTTGACTAATGACTAGGAAACGATCACCTTGTTGGTATTACCACCAACGCTTCAATCTGTCAGCAAAAACGACTGTCTCCCACATTATTTAAGGATACATTTTGGCAGAAATAAAAAAAATAAAAAACCTATCGAATCTCAATATTTGTATCGTATCGTACTGAAAAACAAATCGCATCGTATCGTAGCGATCAACATCACATAATCATAACTGCATCTATCGATCATTTTACAAAAAGTAGCAATTTCAACCATGCTTAGGCTTATTAATTTGAAATTAAGCCAGAGTCCTCGCGACCATCGTGCCGCGACGCTCAACAGCACCCATTGAACATTTACAACGGGTCATTAAGAAATTTTTCAAACATAGTACCCTTGCGAAAAATCTTTCCAACAACGAGGACACCCGTCATCGTTAACGCGTCAAATTTCATTCTAAAACTTCTGCATTATATTCTTAACATACAACTTACATATTTCCTCTGTTTTACAGTTAAGTGTAAACAGTTTTTAGCGCAGCCGACCCATAGCAAAAGTAACTTTATAAAACTGTGGCAGCAGTAATCCGCCGCCACGTCCCTGCCGTGTTTAGCCTAGTTTTAAGAGTACGAGTGAGAATGTTAATGAATGCGGCATGCCCGTGCGAGAGAATGTTTGGATGGCCGGCTCGAGTGTCGCGTAGGGTGGCCGAGTTCGAGGTATGTTTGAGAGATGTGCGACTGTTTCTACGAATGATTGGTTTAGAGTGAGAGCGAACCGGGATGAAAGAAGAAAGCATGGTTTTTGGGAATGAGTCAGTGTATGAAAGAAGCGCGAATGCAACCAGTGTTGGACGAAACTCGAAGGTGTACGGACCGCGGAAAGCGAGGCGAATAAATGCTTCTTCGTGTATGCCGGAGTTAATTATTTTCATAACCCGAACTACGTCCAACCACAAAACCATTGAAACATTTTCTTCCTTACCAGCTGTCTAGAGGCAATTGCCCTTTTTTACTTCATATTGGGATTAGTATTTTTACCTTTGGCATGTTCTGGTAAATTCAAGGGGCATCATAGACCTGCTACGGTCAAGGCCTTGGGTATTTCGCGCGTTGGTACTCGTATTACCTGAGGACAACCGTTAGATTGGGGGCGGATACTTTGCAAGACTCGCGTTAAAAATTGACAAATCAGACAAACTGACCGACTTCCTTTCGTAGATTTCTCAATTCCAAGCGAGCCAATCCGCGTGTTTCGCCCCCATCGCTACTTCTTCACCGAGGAAATGTAAGGAAAGTTTTTTTCCCGGAAAAGACAGAACAGTTTCAATTTTCCGAAATTATCAATGGAATAAGAACAGCCCAGTCTCTCATTGAAAATAGTGTCAACAATAAAAATAAAAATTAACTTGTTCTCCGAAGTCATTAATTTCTTCGAACCTCTGTCGTACTCCAAATCCCGAATCGTCGTGGATCGGGACGACACCACAATTTTAAAACATTGTGACTATTATTTGCACTTTTTTCATACCATAATTAAAAAATAAGATACTTCAATGCTTTACCTATAACATCTAAGGCTGTGAAATATGTTACAGTATTTTTCCCACTAATCAACTCAGTTCTGTTTGCTCTACCGCCTGCCTGTCCGTGTCGCGTGTGCGTGTACGTGTTGGTATTGCCATTCGCCTTGCCGCTGCAGCGCGGTCGCCCCTACAACGTATCCCCACCACCTCAAGAGGGCTGTAAGTAGAACAGACAAGCAGCTCCCAAACAGGCCCGACATCAGATCAGCTCTTTGAGCGGTTTTCGTGCCCATGCCTGCAGTAATGTCTAACGGTAACGATGGTCTTCTACATATTTCTTAATACACACATATTTTTACCAATATTTCTTTGTTTTAAAATTAATATGGAATAAAATCAAAATCAAATTGTTTTTAAACAATCTTTTTAAACAAAGAAAAAAATTCAACCTGCAAAGAAGTTACGAACGCGCGACCATCACGTTACTTTTACTCACTCAGCTACGACACCACTGTGGTAAACAATCTTCCACAAATGAAATGCAACATGCGCAAAAATGTTGAAATTGCAATAACTCACAAACAAAGCCAACGCCAGTGAGAACCATTTGTAATTGCTTGCTGTTAAAAACTTTACTGGAAAAGCAGACTGGATTTGTGCGTACCGAAACATTCTTCGAGTGCAAAGGGTTAATAGAGAATTAATTGGAATTAGACTGTAACCGTTATTTTGCTTTTATGTTATGTTGAGGGCGATCGTTACATATTCTACTTTAGTTCGGTTGCATCTTTGTTGATTTGATGGATTATGATCTAATTCGAAGACCGTGATTTAGTGAATTTAGATATTTGGATGGGGAAATTATTCAATGGAGGGGTTCGGGCCTCCAGGTACTGGAGCGGGGAGATCTTATCGGTCGTTGAAGAGAGTTGGAAACGTTTTCTGGTAGAAATTTGATATATTCTGTTGAGATCAAGAGAACAAATTTGATATTTTATTTGTTACAAATTCTGGTAAGCGTAGAAGAACTCAATGTATATGTACAGGGTGTATGAAAATTCACTGTCGTGGCTACCAGAGCGTTATTCTACACCTCTGGATCGGTGGAGATTTGCAAAAGAAAGTGACCGCAAAATTGACCTTGACCTTGAAATTCAAGGTCAAATTTTTGTATTGGCTTATCGTGTAGTACTCGCCGAGAAGGTAAAAAGTCTGAAAGGAACCATGGTCCGCAACTCAACCGTTCTCTCGGAAAATAGAGCTGAACTTCTACTTACTACCCGGCCTACATTAATTACAATCTACTTACATTTTTCGGCCAGATACAGAGTAAATAATGGCAAATATAATATCGAATGATAATAGTAGCGATAATAACGATAATTGGCAGAGAAATAACACAGAAAGTGTCCGCCGTAACTATACCACCTTCGATTATTTCGTTGTCTGCAAAGATAGAAAAATATGCATTTAGAAAAAGTTACTGTATTTCAAGGAGCAAATTAGGTGAATGAAGTGAATTTCATCCATAGATCATATTTTTCGATATTGCGCAGTGACCATTTTTGTTTTGGACAGACTTTGAACAATTGATCCCGTAAAAAAACATTTCGGATTTGTTACCGCTTTTATCGCAGAAAAACGTGCTATTTCGGGTATACTCGGTCTGATATCGATGAAACTTGTATTACATTTTGCTGCCGGGGATGTTTCCAGGATGAATCCATTTGCAACATTCCCTTCACTTTCCTTCGCTCCCCTGCACTTCCCTTCGCCCTCCTTCCCGTCGCTCTCCTGCCCTGCCCTGCCCTTCCCTTCCCTACCCTACCCTACCCTTTCCTTTCCATCACTATCGTCCCCTTCCTTTCCATTCCCTTCGCTCCCCTCCCTTTACTACCCTTCCCTTTGTTGTTGATAACTAGTCTTATTGCAGGAATCCTGCAAGAATAGGAATTCTTTGATGTTTCTCTGCAAGGAATGCACGGAACGCTAATAAAAAATGTAAAATAAAATAATTTTTGAAAAAAAAAAAAAATACAACTGACTTCAGAATGCACTAGAAAGAAAGAAATAATTTTAATTTATATTTCGGAGTCGGCCCAAAATTAACAATTTTCTACATTGGAAATTACCAAAATTCTCGTATCCTTGTATATATTTTCACATGTTAATGTATTTTGTCTCTCCGCCCACTTAGTTCCAAGGTCACCATACCTCAATCAAATCGTAATCAGCAACATCTTTCATTCACACAATTTTTATTTTTGCCCCATCTCCGAAATATAAGGTACTATTATTTCTTTCTTTTTAGTGCATTCCGAAGTCGGTTGTATTTTTTTTTTCAAAAATTATTTTATTACATGGTAACATGACGTCACGTCGTCTAATACGGAACACGTGTAGTGGAAGCGTCCGTTAGTTATTGTGTATAGCAATAAAAGGTTTATCAAAGAGTGGCCTGTGTTAATTTTTTTGTAACAGGTTATGGGCTGAGACAGACACGGTGTATTAAGTAGAGCGCAGGCTGGATAGGAAAAACAATTTTTTTTCCTCTTTGTTGCATGTGGTGTGCCGACTGTTGAAAGAAGAGATTATAAAAAAATTTTTGGAAAAAAATACAACCGACTTCGGAATGCACTAAAAAGGACGAAATAATTTTAATTTATATTTCGGAGACGGCGCAAACTTAAAAATTGTGTAAATGAAAGATGTTGCTGATGTGAAAATATGTAAAAAGATTAAAGAATTTTGGAAATTTCCAATGTAGAAAATTTTTAATTTTGCGCCGTCTCTGAAATATAAATTAAAATTATTTCGTCCTTTTTAGTGCATTCCGAAGTCGGTTGTATTTTTTTCTAAAAAATTTTTCATTTCACATTTTTTAGTGGCGATCGCAGCATTCCTTCCAGAGTAGCACCAAAAAATAGGAATTTTGCAATGGGAATAGTAGTTAACAACAAAGGGATGGGAAGGGAAGGGCAGGGAAGTGAAGGGAATGTTGCAAATGGGATGATCGTGGAAACATCCCCGGCCGCAAAATGTATTACTAGGTTTCATTGATGTCAGGCCGAGTATACGTAAAATAGCACGTTTTTGCGATAAAAGCAGTAAAAAATCCGAAATGTTTTTTTACGGGACCAATTGTTGTTCATACTCTACAAGATGCAAAAAGTTGCGATCCAATTGGTCCATCCATCTTGGAGTAATCGATGACCATACACAACGTGGTTGAAACCTTACGCTTTTTTTCAATAAAAAAGTGGTTCGCTCCGCTCGCTTCCGGCTTGCGGCCGCGGTTTCAGGAGACTGAATTACGGGTCGAGCTCACGTTGTTAAATGTTGTTGTTTAATCACTAAGATAACATCACGTTTTATATTATAAATTATGAAGCGTGTGGCTCACGCGAAGTTGAGTGATACAAAAATTGCGAAATAAATTTTTTGACCCGACATGACCTGTGGTTGGACTGAGGTCATGAAATTCAATACCAATTATCCCCTGGAGATCCTTAACAATAATCAGAAATCAGATTTGGATTATCTTACTCCGTTCGAAAGTTATCGTGTAAACGACGGCAACGACGGCGTAACAAACATATACGGGTCACACGGAGCTCGACTCTAAAAGGGGTAAGCAGTGCTGAAATCCAAAATTTTTTTTCCGGGACCAGCTGGGAGTCATACCCTACAAGATACAAAAGGTTTGGTTCCGATTATTCCATCCACCTCGGCGTAACCGGCGAACATACATAAAAAAAAAACATGTCGAATTGAGTACCCTCCTTCTTTTTCGAAGTCGGTTAAGAAGTAGTTGGAATACAACTTACCCATTCACCTGCAAGTTGGCCTGCCGAGTTTACATTAGAGCACTGTCAGTAGGTCGTCATATCGCTGTCGATCATGGTAAGGCTGAAGACCCCACGAAGAAATCTAATGGGACAGCTCGGCCACTGAACTTACTTATCACCCCGAAAACACTTCAATTCACTGTCACTGCCACTTGTCACTTTTACATGCCAGTGCATTCCGTTGCGTCCTTCTCCGATTGTCATTCCTCTCTGGATTGATGATGGTTCCTGGAATGCTGTTGCATTCTGGATGTTGCTCCTTCCTGGATTGTTGCTTCCACTTAGATTGTTGCTCCTTCCTGGACCGTTGTTGCTCCGAGTGCAGTCGATTCACAGACCTGTGAAAGCAGTCCGCGGTCGGCGGGTTATTGCCATGACGTTCCTCTCGGTACCGGCGGACAGTTTCCCCAGTATTCCCAGTGTCGTGAAAAAATGGGTTGCCATAAGACTTGCCATTTGAGAGAAACATGTGGGGCCGCTTGGACATGGAACGGCAACAGACATTGCATTTCTGTAAAGAATAGGGACACTTTTCCTCGAAGGCCGCCCTAGCCACGGTGTGTGGAAGGAGATGGTATTTTGAGGAGAGTAAACTGCAATTAGGTAGTGAATATTTTTCGCAGAACCCCTGCGTTTCTGAAAACGAACAGACGAACGTTATGGATATTTTTCGTTTTCGACGGGAACGCTGAATAAACTGCCCGCCGATACTGAAAGGAACATCCCGGCGAAAACCCGCCGGCCACGGACTGCTTTCACAGGTCTGTGAATCGACTGCACTCGGAGCAACAACGGTCCAGGAAGGAGCAACATCCAGAATGCAACAGCATTCCAGGAACCATAGTCAGTCCAGGAAAGAATAGCATAGGAGAAGGATGCAACAGAACGCACTGGCCAGTAATCATAAAATGAAGTGGTTTTGAGGTGACAAGTGGGTTCAGTAGCTGGGCTATCCCATTACATGTTTTTCGCGAGATTTTAGGCTTTGCTATGGTCGGCAGTGGTATAGTGACCCACCGATCGTGGTCTGTTGTTAACGCAGCAGGCCAACTTACAGCGAACGGGTAAGTTGGATTCGCACCATTCCTCTGTTTTCATAGCGCTAGAATCTGCTTTTTTGCAGAGAAAATTGTTGTTCAGATTTATTTCAGCCATTACATCTGTCCGGCTCTTACAGTAATTACGGTACACCCTGAATATTCACAAGCGTTTTGTACGAAGCGATTAATGGAATAAAACCGGAAATGGTTTATTGTGCGAAATAGCTTTCCGAGTAATTATTATCTTAATGCGAAATCTCTAAAACAATATTTTATTTCGATTTATATGTATAAACAAAAATATTTTGATTTCGTGGTATTTCCGGTTTACATGAAAGGCAGAATTGTTGCTACACAATTGCTTCAATGATACAATATAACTTTTTTGTTCATAAATTTTGTTCATATCTCTATACATAACGGAGATAATTAAAATCTTTTGATCACGGTGCAAATTCTATTCGCCGCTCGATAAAATGCCGCTTCCAGATAAAGCCCATTCCGATAGTCTCGGCTTGGCAATTTAGCAGGCAGTTACAGTAATTATCAAACTAATCTAAACTTTTACAGTGGAACATACCTTCTCAATACTGCATGGATACAGTAGAGCCAAGGAATGCGCTCAGTTTCGTGGAGATCCAGACATTATTGGTGTTTATTTCCAGTCGCAATTTCCACAAGTGAGTTAACACTTTTACCGTCTATTTATTTCTGATGATTAAATACCTTTTATTCTGATAAAATATTGCATTGTCATTTTTTATCAGATATTTTCCAGAATTTCATATAGCTTATGGAAAGGGATATTTATTGACATCATCAATATATTAAGTACATTTTCGTGGAATTTCGTCGACCTATTTCTCATTCTTATCAGTATAGCCTTAGCAGACCAATTCCGTCAACTAAATAGCCGCTTATACTCCATACGAGGCAAGGTAAGTTTATTTTTTGTGAATGAATTTCTATTTAATGCCTAAGTATATACATGGTTAAAATTATAGTTAATGCCTATATTATGCTATTTTACTAGACTTTTATACAGGAACAAAAGTTTATTTACGCAATGTAATCTGAAACTAAATATTTTTCAGAACACTTAATTCCATTGACTTAATCCTCTCAATCTGACTTTTTTCTATTTGACTGTTTTTCTTTGCCTTCTATAAATTAATATTATCAATCAAAGAATGGTTATATATCACATCTGAAACTGATGAGCATATTTTTAAAATAGGTACACGCGTGTATCTACAGATTTTTTTTGCGTGAAATATATTTACATATCCCAGTAAAATTAAGTCGGATTAAAATCTTCCGTCATTATACACCTACATTCTTTCATTAAAAATATCAATAAAATTTTCATTAGTATGTTTCTATTTAAAAATACGTATGAAAAAACCTAATGAGACATCTGTGTCCTATCAGTAATATTTAATATATCTCCAATTTTATGAAACACAAAACCACGCGACATACATGTTCAAGATAATTTCAAATTTCACAAAAACATCTATTTCTCCAACACTCTATAACAGGAGTTACATTACCATTATTCTGAATAACTAATATACGTCCTAAAAATACGCAAGTATGTACTTCTTTGTCTACAACATATGTAGATAAAATCATAATATTGCAAAAGTTATTTCAACAAAATAGGTACAATATACTCTAAACTGCAAAGATAACAATAAGATTTCTTAAATAATTGATCAATTGACCGGTAATTGTTCAATTCCTGTCGTTAAGATTTTTCACCATATACACTGCTTAACACGTTCACGGCGCGGCGCGGTGGTGCGGCATGCATTACCGGTGGGTCACGCTCGACTATCACATTAGACGCCGTACACTACCAGTGGGTCATACTTGAATATTCGAAAATTCAATAGTAAAAACAATTCAATATTATAAACTTAACATAATTGT
This sequence comes from Stelis phaeoptera, assembly GCA_943735885.1. Lineage (NCBI taxonomy): Eukaryota > Metazoa > Arthropoda > Insecta > Hymenoptera > Megachilidae > Stelis > Stelis phaeoptera. The sequence continues at coordinate 354,098 of OX030939.1, read as the reverse complement.
TTATTTATTTCGATGCAATTTTTTAAAGCATCATAAACAAAGTTTTGGCTGGCCCTTACAACGGTTACAATACGTCGTTACTTTTTTAGTTTTCTTCGCGGCATACACTCCACCTTTTCCTTTAGATAAACTTACAACTTGCAAAATAAACGCACTTTGTTACTGGGCGAACGTTGCACATACAGTGTCTAAATAAGCGATAGTACCGCGCTGCCAGATGAAGCGAAGCATGAATTTGAGCGCCGTCTGACAGCGAAAAACACGAACAACAGCGCCGGCGTAAACGTGTTAAATAAAAATTATCTTATATGATATTACAATATATCGCTTATTGCCATAGTTGATAACCAAAAGCAGTAGTATGCAAGGTCTCCCATTCTTGGTGTAAGAACCGGGAATGTAGGGTAGCTGAGACGATTCTGAATAACAATTTCCTTTGCAAATGAAATTTGTAGAAAAAAATACAACCGACTTTGGAATGCACTAAAAAAAATGAAATAATTTTAATTTATATTGTTACGAGCCGGAGGGGCACGGCTGCGTAGCCGGGGCTTTATATTTGGTATATGGTAATTTGTTAAAAGGAAATAGACGCGGAGACGAACCTACGTATGGCTAACGTAGGGAGCTCCAGGAGGTTGGTTATCGAGGACGAACCCACGTATGGCTAACGTGGGGAGCCTCAGGAGAGTGATATGCGGACGAACCTACGTATGGCTAACGTAGGGAGCCGCAGGAAATGTTAGTATTAGTGCTCGTAACGTATTCGGTGCACCTCGAGCGGTAAAGGTACACCTTAGTGGGTTCAGGAGGGTTTATTATAATTGATCAACACTAAATCTATTTGATTCAGGTTTATTCTAATGCACCGGGACTTACAACTGTTATAGTGTAATTTGTCGCGGTGTTCTAACTTGAATTTAAGTTACAATATTGCTAGGAGATAATTGAATTAGTTAGTTTCGATTCCGCGAAGCAAGAATCTAATCCTTCTCGGTTTTAACGAACGCGAGCAAACGGGGGACGACTACAACCGTAAATGAAATGCCTAACAGTCGACTACGTACTGTATGGTTAAGAAGAAACGCTCGAAAGGGACTTGAACCCGATCTCGCTAAGTTGCTATGCGTCGTAAGAGAAACGTACAGACGTGTACGTGCCCCTTCTAGATTTTGACTAGACCCCAAAATGCCTTCGCCGCTACCCTTTTTATATCCAAAAATCAGAGGAAAAAAGGGTGGTGGGAAAAGTGTGCTACGTGACTTCGAGGGACAACGCCCTTGCTTCGCGTTGATCTTGAAAATTCTAGATGTGACTAATACCGGGTGTACGCAGCCAACTCCAAATAAGGAAATTTTGAGGGCGGGAACGTAACAATATTTCGGAAAGGGCGCAAAATTAAAAATTGAGTAAATGAAAGATGTTGCTGATAATGATTTGATTGCGGTATGGTGGCCTCGGTACTAATTGTAAGTGGGTGGAAAGACAAAATACATTTACATGTGAAAATATGTAAAAGGATTAAAGAATTTTGGCAATTTCCCATGTAGAAAATTTCTAACGTTTTGCCGTCTCCGAAATATAAATTAAAATTATTTCATTATTTTTAGTGCATTCCGAAGTCGGTTATATTTTTTTCCAAAATTTTTTTTATTTCACATTTTTTAGTGGCAAACGGAGCATTCCTTGCAGAGTGACATCAAAGTATAGGAATTTTGCAATGGGAATAGTAGTTAGCAGCAAAGGGATGGGAAGGGGAGGGTTGCGAAGAGAAGGGGGGTAGGGTTTGGATGGGAAACGAAGGGAAGAGAAGGGAAGTGATGGAAAGGGCAGAGGAGGGAAGGGACGTGGTTGGGAAGGACCAGGAAGGGGAGTTAAGAGAAGGGGCGGGAAGGGGAGCGAAGGGAAGTGCAGGGGAGGGCAGGTAAGTGAAGAGAATGTTGCAAATAGGAGCATCGTGGAAATAACCTCGGCCGTAAAATGTAATACTAGGTTTCATCGATGTCAGGCCGAGTATACGTGAAATAGTACGTTTTTTGCGATAAAAGCGGTAAAAAATGAAAAAATCCGAAATATCCTTTTTATGGGACAACTGTTGGTCATACTCTACAAGATGCAAAAGGTTTCGTGTCGATTGTTCCATCCATCTTGGAGTAATTGATGATAATACACAACGCGGAAGAAACCGTACGCTTTTTTACAAGAGAAAAGGGGTAAGCAGTGATGAAATGCAAATTTTTTTTAGGGCACCAACTGGGAGTCATACCCTATAAGATGCAAAAGGTTAGGTTCCGATTAGTCTATCCATCTCGGCGTAATCGGCGAACATACATTAAAAAAAAAGTAAAAAGAACATGTCGAATTGAGTAACCTCCTCCTTTTCGAAGTCGGTGAAAAATACATTGAATCTCTTTTCGATATTTAAATGTATATCAAATATTTATTTTAGATTCTGAAAGAAATATTTTTTTTCAATTGTTTATTATTATTTCTGAGTGATTGCCGGGCACTCCGTCCTGTGGGACCATTGTACCAGAGCCCGTATAGGCAAACTCTAGACTATGGGTCATCTGTGTAGACCGGCTACCCTTGCACAGCTTAGGAGCCTGTCCACTCCGAGGCCCTCCAAATGCACAGAGCTGAGGTAAGAGGCATCAAGGATCGAAAGCCTCCAGACCCCTACACCGCAAAATCAGATGGAGAGGGGTTTCATCCTCCTCGCCACACCTTGGGTACTCAGGTTCGCATACGATACCCAGATGCATCAGGTGCTTCCACGTGTACCAGTGACCTGTAACGATCCCCACGAGTAGGCGTAGTCGATTCCTGTCTAGGCGACTTATAGTTTCGCCCAGAAGCTTCGAAGGCTCCTTAATAAGGGCCTTCGAGTGTTTCATGCCCTGGGTTCGGTTCCAGGTCAGGCAGAGCTGGGTTCTCACCCATTGTTCTACCATCCCCTTTACCGTCCCCATCGTAATGCCGACGGGACAGACCTGGTCCGGATTGAGCCTTGTGGTAGTGCTCGAAATACCCACGTGTTTGTAGAACCGCCCGCCCACCCGTATTTCAAGAATACGGGTCAAACCCGTTCGCAAATTGACGGGTTTTTCGGGTAATCATATTTTATGTGTACCCGTATCATACGGATGACCGCATCGTACGGGTAACCGTGTCATACAGATATCCATATCACACGGGTACTGTAATTTCATTGGTAGGCATTTGGGAAATTCATATTGCACAAAATTTTATTGGGCACTTTTCATATATTACTGCATTTTTTAATACTACCTTCAGCTGATTTGTGTTAAATAACTCAACGTTTATGCTTATCATTTATGTAAAGTCGCGTGGCGGTCCACTCTCACTGAACCGCGGACTTTCTTGTAAGAACCATGAGGGTTCTCACGATAGAATAAGGTGTGCGTACTTACCTTGTCGAGGAGGGTTAAGACGACTTCGGGGTAGCGTGCTCGACGTGGGACGATAGGCAAGGCGGCTAAAGTGAATTCCACGCACTTGGTCACCAATTAGTTTATTTAGAGGTTGTACAATTCCGTTCCTTACACTGTTACTCGCGGGTGTTATCGTCGCGTTTCGTCGCTTTACAATAGTTCACTTGACGCGGGTGAAATCTCGCTCTGTCGGAGTTCTGTCGTCTTCGTATCAGAGTCGACGAGATTTTCTCTGTCGAGGTTCTGGTGCCCTCGTAGCAGAGTCGCGGAATTTGTGCACACTGGTTGTCTTCGCGAGTGGACGCAACCCGTAACTTTCGGTAGAGCGCGAGAACTTTAATGATGGAGCCGCAAAGAGCTTAATGATGTGATGAAGAGAGTAGAGCGTAGAACGTATCGCGTAGAGCGTGGAGCGTTATCTTTTTATGGAGCTTCGCGGGTGATCGGTTGCATTGTTTTATATCGCGCAAGTAGGGCGTAGCGATGATTTGTTCATTCCGGTGAGCTACATTTATTTGGATCGTCGGCATTTTTGCAATGCGCGACTCAAATAAATTGCTCACTCGGAATTGGGGAATCGATGAATTTGGATGACTCGGAAGAATTTAAAGAATGCGTCACAGGACGTGACATTTACTTTCCTACAAAGTAAACTGTGTAACAATAATAGTTTAATAAACAATGTATTTGTATGCAATAATTTTTTTTTAATTTTTATTTCACAATATTTCACAATATTTCACAATTTTACAATAATTTTAAGAATTTCAAAATTGTTTGTTTTTGAAAAAGAAAAACAAATAAATCGACGTTTTGCATTGACGAAGCGAAATATAAGAAGTTTCATACCGGTATTCGTATTATACGGGTAACAGTGAAACATAAGAAGTGTCATACCGGTACTCGAATAATACGGGTACTCGCATCATACGGGTACCCGCATTATACGGGTAACCGTATCGATTGATATGGATTCGACTCATATTTAAACCCGTTTATACGGGTATCGGGTACCCGCTTCCTCATGAACCCGCAAGTATTCCGAGCACTACCTTGTAGCACCTTCCCGTGCCAGTGTGTTTGCCCCCTCGTTTCCCGATATTCCGGCATGTTCAGAAACCCATATCAGGTTAACACGATTGTTGTTCTCTGCTAACCGCGTGAGTGCGTCGATACAGTCCCGTGCAAGATTGAATCCGACCACCGTGGGTTGAAGAGATCCAAGCGCGGTCCTGCTATCGCTGCATATGAATGTATACTTGCCACTGTGACCTTTGTCCAAGTTGTATTTGGCAGAAGCCCAGATGGCAAACACTTCCGATTGAAGGACCGATACGTGGGGGCCCAGGATGAAGGACAGCCTCACTCTGGATCTTTCACCCTATTCCCCGGCTCCGGCACCGGTTCTGTTCCTGGAGCCGTCTGTATATTAGATCAGCCCCTCCTGTGTAAGAATTTCCTCAGGGCTTGTCAGCCATGTCTCTCTGCACGGCAGATGTACCCTAAAGCTTCGCGAGAAGTTTATAGGTCGGGTCACAGAGGTCACCCCCATGAAGTAGAGCCCTTTGCATGTCCCCGTGCACCTGCAGGATCTTTGTGTAGCCCATTCCTACCTCTTTCCATTTGCCTACAAAATACAGTCTCAGGAACGCTCTCTTTGCTCCTGCCTGCACCATCGTATGGTTGTTGCCCCTCTTCATTGAGGCCCACCACACAACTGAGGCATACGTTACCGGGGGTGTCAAACTGGCAATATCTGTACATCTGTTTAAATCTGTACATCTGGTTTGAGACCCCACATTGCATCAAACATCCATGTAAAAACATGCCCAGTAGGTGGCTGAAGTCTTCTAATTCTGATCCCTGATGTGTTGTTTCCAGGCGAACTTCGTATCCAGGGTAACCCCTAGGTACTTTACTTCCGGGGAGGTGTTAAACTCTAACCCAGAAATAGACGGCGCCTTGAATTTGTAACGGAGCTACCCCGTCACGCCGGCCGGCTGCGTTACGCTCAGTACGCCAGGGTGTCCGCGAGAAGGCCGGTCGCAGGACAAAGGGGGCGGGTCGTGCCGTGATCGACAACGTACGATTCAGGTGACGGTATTCGTATATTTCCGGCGGGTGGCACGCTACAACTAACTTACACCTAACGGTCGGAACTTACGGCTACGGTCGGGGGAGCGCCCGGTGCGGCGCTCGCAGTGCTTACAACTACGGTCGGTGGAGGCGCCCGGCATGGCGCCTCGAAAACTTAAGACTAACGGTCGGAGGGGCACCCGGTGGTACCCATGGTTCGGTTTCGCGGCTTACGGCTAAACGCGTGGTTCGCGGTCGCGAAGAGGAGAGAGAAGGAGAGGAAACAACTTGAGGTGGTGCCCACCTCGGCCCGGTCTGGTCGGTTGTTAAGAGCGAGAGAGTTACTTCCGTGGAGTTGGCCAGTTGCCTCACCCTTATTGGACGGTGCTGGCGAGTCCCGCGGCGTGGACTGGCCGTCACCATGGGTATCGTCCCAGGCTCGTCTAGCTCGGGACTAGCCGCGGGCTGGGAGAGCCGGTAGCCGTGGAGAGGTCCTCCAAGGAGGTCCTGTCGGGGCTGAAGCCACGAGCCAACTCTGCGATTGCTAGATCGATCGCTTCCTTTATCCATTGCGCGGCGCGCGGTGACGGCGCGTGGTAACGGCGGTCGTCATGGTCACTGGTCACAAATTTAAAGTACCGCTTTTTTGTGAATAGTACAGTGAAAACTCGATAAATGTCCTCTAGAGCTGTTCCGTAAATGTAACATTTTTATCCCCACCACTAGGGGGGTTCCCCCTTGAACCAGTGAAGCGAAGTGTAATCGAAGGCGTAGCAGCTTTTTTTACAAATCTTGACTGCCTTTGTCTACGTCGTTTAAATGCTCGTATCCGTGTGACCACACTAATGCACAGAAGAAAGTTTTTTATTTATTACTTTTTGCTAATAAAAATTTTACTATCATGTTGGGGAGATTTTTCTGATTAAAATGAGACCAAACATGATATAAATCGGTCAGTATTTAGTCTTTAGTTTCGCAAGACTAGCGGTGGTACATTTATCGCACAGTGGTAGCTAACGAAACATCCTATCCCATAAGTGTTGCTGTTTGTGAGAATTTATCGAATAGTGGAAGCGTTTCGCTTGGAAATAGCTACCTCCTATTCGATAAATGTAACCAGCAGCTCGAATCCGTCATCCTTTGATGTTTCCGAACATAGAAAAGGACAGCAGAAGAAGGATAAACAAAGAGAGAAAGACTCGCAAGTTCAATATTTAATCCAATATTATGCTACTAAATATTGACCGATTTATATCGTGCTTAGTCTCATTTTAATCAGAAAAATCTCCCCTACATGATAGTACAATTTTTATTAACAAAAAGTAAAAAATAAAAACGTTTCTTCTGTGCATTAGTGTGGTCACACTGACACGGGCATTTAAACTGGGGCGATAAATCCGGTTTTCAGTCCCTCTTTCTTCTTTAGCTACTGACTCTTTCTACGTTCGGCAAACTATGTACAATCAAATTCGAAAAACGATTCTCCTATCCCATAAGTGTTGCTGGCCGGACCCAGAGCAGCGACATTTATCGAGTTTTCACTGTACTTCTATTCTATATAAAGAAAAGAAACGGGTTGCCATCTTGCGCACGTCGCTGAGCTTTACGGCCTATCGCCGTCCCTTTTCACACCCAACTCCCAAATTCGCCGTTGGGTTCTCAGCTCAATCGCAGTATTCTGGTCAATCGCTGAGAATTCCCTCCAGGTCCTTCAGGTAGCCGGAGATCTCGAAAGAGCAGATACCGTATAACTGCGTCATACCGGCTGACACTCGTGAACTGAGACGGATCCCTACGATGCGATCAGGACCCGTGCCGAGATCGTGTCTAATACTTAACCTTGCAAGTATACGTCTTGCCTAGTTCTTCGCTCAGCGACGAGTGATCGATCGATGATCGACACGCGAGTCATCCGCAGCACCGACGAGGTACTGTTAAAGACTGCCAGCCTTACGGGACTTCGCGTATCCGAAAAATTCGCTGTTTTCTACCGCCCTCTAGGATATATTGCGGTCAGAATAAGAAACACTCGCGGAAGACGTGACTGGTCCCATCGTCTAAACGGTCGTCGGGGCGAGGGGAACTTTTCTGTCTCGCTTTGTCACATTTTGTTCCATAGGCGTTCTTTGTCACGAGGGGACCGCTCGTCGCTTTACCGACGGGGCGACAGAGCCCATCAGAGCCCACTTAGTGGTACGCCAGAATACACAGGGGCTGGCAGTCTTTAGTAGTACCTCGTCGGTGTCCACAGCGAGTTCGCACGCTGGGGAGGGGAGTTCGTCGCGCACGCGCACATTGTTTCGCCATCTCAGCTCGCTTATGGCGTGTTCACACGCCATATATAATTGTTATGTAACGTACACAGTTTGTACGATTACAGTATAATCTATATAAAAAATGATAATTTCATATTCTATGTATGAGTGACTAAAATAGCATTTTTATATGCCAATATAACATAAACTAAACAGCAGAATCTTCAATTCTCTCTCTTTTCTGTATTAGAAGTGAAATTTAGAACAACAAAAGGTTCTGTATTAAAAATTATTTGAAGATGAATTTAACATATCATAGATGATAACTCATTGAACTGATCAACAAATAATTTAAATGTGATATTTTATCCTATTGACTATAATTAATTATTATTAATATTCTTTAATCTTAAAAATCTACGTACTGGACATCGCAAAGTATTAAAATATTAATTTTTCATGAACTTGCACGATTTAACAACGGATTAATAACTAAACGCATGCTTTAAAGATAGTAGAGAATTATACATGTATTAGCGTGGTGAGCAATTTTATAAGGTTGGAGCTTTAAATCAATGTGAAAAACGAAAAGAAAGGACGTATTTTAAAAATATTTTCCCATTTTCATTCCGCAAGTACCTACATACATTAATATATTGTACATATCTAAAGAACCTATGAAATATCATTTCTAATCATGTATCTTTTTTGTTAGTATCATTTCACTGTTAAGGCAATGCCGGAATGGTGGTGGGCTGAAGCAAGAAGTGACTATAACCACTTGGCGAATTTAACGAGGCAATTGGACTCTCACATATCGACTATGGTTCTTCTATCTTTCGCTACCGACCTTTACTTCATCTGTATACAACTGCTTTTCTCATTCAAGTATGTAATACCGTCATCCAATTGTTTTATTTATGTATTTGTTTAAACGATCATTTTATGTTGCCTTATAACTCGTAAGTTTTGGACGTTAGTTTCTTTGCTGCAATATAACGAATTGGCTGCCATCAGAAAAGAAGAAAGAAAATAAGCAGTATTAGACAATTAAACCATACATACAATCGAATGGATCAAACTGTATTCTCTCTTCAAAAATTATTTTTTACTAGCAGTAAAAAATACGGCCACGCGTTGCTATGGCTCAGTTTGGTTATATTGAAAAGAAATAAAAGAGAAAGCGCACGTTTCTTATTGAAAAGAAGCATGTTTTTACCTGTCACAGATGTGACATCCATATAATGGTAGGTATACAGGGTGTCCCGTAATTACTGGTAACATCGGGAAATAGGGGGTAGCTGAGACGATTCTGAACAACAATTTCCTTTGCAAAAATATCAGATGGGGCTTCGTTTTTGAATTATTAAGGAAAAACACTGACCAATGACAGCGCGCACTTGTCGCGCGCTCAGGCGCGTGAGCATAGCTTCGGGCCCTGGAACGTTTGGACTAGGCGTCGGTAATGGGGAAAAATTTAATTGAAATTCTACCGGGCGACGAATACAAATAATTAAACAGAGTATTAACGCAATTGTTATCCCCCGAAGACGGGATAAATCAGCTAGCTAAATCGAATTTATTTTAATTATTAATTATTTGTATTCGTTGTTGGAAAAGAAGCAATAAAATGTGGAAAGGTGGGCTCGGAATTTTTAGCGCTATGAAAACAGAGAGATAATTCGAATTCGACTTACCAATTAATTTGCAAGTTGGCCCTGTTCGTTGACAATGATCATCGTACGTTGCTCACCACAAAAGTATTTCACTTCACGATCGTTGACACTTGTTACCTTCACATTACACAAACACGTTATTCCTTCCTCGATTGTTGATCCTTAACGGTTTGTGTGCGTGTTTGAAAAGTACGCACGAAAAGGGCTGACAATTGACACGTTCTATCAATTAATTTAAAAAGACAAAATAGACGGCGAACTACGCAACAAGAATCGGTAGAATGGCGGCTTTTTGTATCGCGTAATTCAAAATGTATCGTGGAAATTCACAATTTTTTCCGAAAAAACTAACGTCTATTTCGTAATCGGTCATTTGACCGGGTAATAAACTGTCAGGGTCAGGAACTCGGGTTCGGCGCGATACAAATAAACGCTACGTAAACGACGTTGCACGTCGAGCGTACCGTCCGCTTGTTGACCGGCAACTGCCCTTCTACCGATTCGTTTTGCGTCGTTCGTCGTTTTTTCTTTGTCGACGAGTCGAGATAACAGTCGGCCCTTTCCAGGATCGGTTATTTATTTTCTTAACACGCATAATATCCTGTTAAGAGGATCAATAATCGGAAATGTGAAAGCGACATGTACCAGCGATCGTGAGGTGAAATGCTTTTGTGGTGGTGAACTGGGTTCGGTGATCGGACCGTTACATCAGTTCTGCCATGGAGTCTTCGTCCTTCCCTTTGGCAGGACCCGTACGATGACCATACTCAATGAACAGGGACAACCTCCTTGTTGAAAGCGCAGACCCTTCGTATCCATTTCAACAACAAGTGTCAAACCCGCAGTACGTACCGCATCAATGGGACCGCCCGGGGTACACCCTGCTCGAACCGAGCCTTTTCCGTCAAAAATTAGTAAATTTGTAAGCACTATATCTTGAAAACTAATTAAAATCGGGTAGATACATTAAATAGCCTGAAAAAAATATATGGTTCCATTTAAAAAACGGAACTTGACCATCATATCTCGTAAAATAACAATGTAAAAAAATGTTCGTTTCTACCAAAACATGCTTCCCATTTACCATGCAGTTTCCATAATAACAATTTTTCGTACGACCAATAGTTTTGCAATAACGGCTCCATAACACTTAGCGTGGGACACCCTGTATACGTAGTCTGTCCAATAAATACGCGAACTGAGCTACTAGGGCGGCCTTGAGGTGGTGTTTGGCCATACGTACTGGCTACTCTGTTGGTGGGGGACCCACTGGAGCGTCAGTCACCGTCAGACCGTCGAGGCAAGCGTACAGCTAGAGGTGAGATTTTTTTTGTGGCGCCCTTTTTTGCTCTTGTCCACGATGGACATTGAAGAACAGATGGAACAATGACTCAACATCAAATTTTTAGTGAAACTTGAGAAAAATTCTCAGGAAATTCATGAAATGTTTTGAAATTCATCACAAGTCAAGGTCCTGCTGCTCGTTTTTTTTTTTTTTTTTTTGACATTCATGGTGTTGTCGACCATGAATTTCTTCCTGAAAGACTAACAGTGAATGCTGCCTTCTATCCTACTCACCAGACTTAGCCCCCTGCGACTTGTTTTTGTTCCCGAAATGCAAAATGGTCATGCGGTGGCGGTGTTACGTCCCGCGTTGTGGGACCGCGGGTTTGTAGGACGCGGTGCGGGTTCTGCCGATTTTAAAGCGCTAAAGCGCACCTTGACCTGCCTTTCGTTAAGCTATGTACAGACAGTGCGAGGCGTGCCTCGCGATGTGTATACTTGCCTTGCTTTGAGGCTGCTTCGCTCCGAGGCTGCCGCGCGACGAGCCAACGATTGTCGGTTTTTTTGCAAAGATCAAACGAGTCTCGCAGTTTGTTGCACGCTTCGTGTGGATACGTATCAAAAACAGTTACTGCTGGCTCACCCTGCCTCGCCAGATTGCCTCGTATATCCTAGTTAAAATTGCGAGGCGACTCGATCGAGGCAGCTACGGTTGAGGCAGCCTCGCACTGTCTGTACATAGCTTTATAGGATCGCGGGACAGGACGGCAGAGGATAGGGTTCGTTATCGCTCGAACGCGGATATCTGTGCTTACTATGTACAGGGTGCTCGACAACAGTTGGGCATAATTTCAGATGGTGGTAGCTGCGGTGATGCTGAACCATTTTTTCCTTTGCCAAAATGCTCGTTAAGGCTTCGTTTTTGAATAATTAATGAAAAACCCCAGCAAATCAGAGCGCGCGAAAAGCGCGCGCTCAATGACGACTCAATGTTGACATAGTTGCACTATCACACTTCAATCGTCATTATCTCGCAAGGTTGCGCGAGGTTGCAACCAATTTGTCTTGATTCGAATAGAGGAAGGTCCACTCTTTCCCCCTGTACCAATTGAACCCGCGCCAACCGATGCCAATTGTTTAAAAGCTTGCATAAAGTTAAGGTTTTGGATAAATGTACTTCTTTTCGAACAGGCGTTATTATTTAATAAGTTGTTAACATTTTACATTACTTTATGGACTAAATACAATCTATATTAATATAGTAATCTTTATAAACCGTTCGAATTTCATCTTTCTCAGCAAAGTTTTTCAGAATCAGACATTAAAGTTGTGAGTAATATCATGAGCGTTTTGCTTGAACGAATTTCTTCGGACTTTGAGTGAATGCCACAGCAAAACGGAAACAAATGTTAAAAATCCGATTGCACAGCGTTAAACTACAATTCCTTCTCTATCTATGTACCTAATTAGATTTTCAATTTTCCAATTCTCGAAAATCGATTTTTGATCGCCGAAAGCCGTTTTGTCCCACTGTGCGTCGTCCGAGCACAACACTTCGGGTTCCTTGGGGTGCGAGATGCTGATACGCGGGTACGCTCGTCCGCGGTTCTAAAGCCAGGTATCCACTTGTGTCAAACGTCCGTATCGTATCACCGTTGCATATCCTATTGGAGAGGCACGCGTTGCGTCGCTACGTATCACAGCATACCACGGCGCGGTCAATTCTTCTTCGTTTCGTGAAAGAAACAGTACGGCAATGGGATTGGGTCGCGACAAGCGAGGAGTTTCGATTTGCTGTCTGCTGTTTCTTTATTGTGTGTAGGAGTCCGTCGCTTAGTATTGTTATTTATAAGTTTTATTCGTTGACCTTAAATGGGAATATTTCATTTATTTTCAAAAACATTGTATTTGACAGCACTGGAGAGTTTATTTTTATTACATCTGGTACACAGGTAGTACCAATCTGATGAAAGCAACAAAGGTAATAAATGATGACCACTTCGAGTAATAAATGCTTGTCTCGTTTTTTATTTCTTTCAGCTATAAACCGATTCCTAAAATTCGTCCTTTAACTTCAGATGAGATAAAAATAATCTCTCCAGTGCCGTCAAATAGAATATTTTTGAAAATAACATGATTTTAACATTCTGAAGTTTTAAAAAATTGCAACTTTTAAAAAAACAAGAAATGCATATTCGCCCGCATAGAAATTATCAGTGATTGTATTTGTGCCTAAAGTGTCAAGTTTCCACTTGACATACCCTTTCGTGTCTTCGCTTGGGTTTTCAGGTATGTTGTTTTTACCCTCCAAGCATGGTCTCCGAACCTTTCCTTTGAGCGGCAAGAAACCGACAAATTTCGGTTCGGCCCGTTGCTTAGTTCCGTGTCGCAGACCAACAGGCAAACTTCCGATACTCGGCAACGAAAAAATCTCTGGAAGATTAACATTGTCTTTCTTCGATAATCACAGAACTGATTATTAACATTGCTGTTTCATGTGTAGAGTAGCACCGAAGGTAATTGATATATTCAACTATATTTAGACAACAAAATTTGTCTTCTGACGATGAAACATGATCCGCATCCCGATAATGGAAAGACTAAACAAACCACAGACATAAACAAGGTCATCATTACTACGTCTCCACCATGGGCTGAAGACCAAACAAACCATAGACATAAACAAGATAACCATTGTCACGTCGCCACCATGGAAGTCCATGGAAGACCATCGAAGGAAGAATCAAGCCTCAAGACTAAACAAACCATAGACATAAACAAGATAACCATTGTTACGTCGCCACCATGGAAACTCATGGAAGATCATCGAAGGCCAACCCCACTGAGGAGGACCATGAGTGACAATATAAAAGCAGCTCGTTAGTCAACCATGCGATTCCATTGTAAATCTGAACAGCGACAGTTAACAAGTGCTTTGAATAAAGGTTGTTTTTTTAAAAACTCAAACTCTGCTCACTCGCCCGTCACAGTCTAAATTAAATTACATTAAATTGATAAATAATTTCATTGATCCAATAATACCGCAAGATTTAAAATAAATTGAAATATTAATTTATTGAACTTGAAACTCCAAGCGACGGCATGAAACGCTATGTCATGTGCAAACACATGAACCTTTCCTTCGATGCGACAACAAGAGATCGACAAATTTTTCCGATGGGCCCGTTGCGTATCTCCGTATCAAAGGAACAGCAGGCAACGAACTGAAATCGTTCGTCTGTAGTGGCCCAATCCTATTGCCGTACCGTTTCTTTCACGAAACGAAGAAAAATTGACTGAGCCGAAGCACGCTGTGATACGCAGCGACACAACGCGTGCCTCTCCAAAAGGATACGCAACGGTGATACGATACGGACGTTTGACACAAGTGGATACCCAGCTTAAGACTTCTAACTCTGTCAAAAGACGGGCGACAAAAAACACGCGGGCCGCGCTACTCGGCGTTTTATCGCCTCGGCATCGACCACGCCCGATCGTCGGCGCAAAATTGCTGAGAATCGTTCCCACGGAATCCCTCGATCCCGCGTTTCGTAAATCGCGAAAGTATAATTCCTAGAACTCTGACTGCGCGTCTAGCTGCTACCGACCGCAGCACGTGGCCGAGCGCGAGTCACCTTGGCAAAACGCTGATGTTTCGTGGATTCTTCGTGGGAACGCTGCTCATACACAGCGACAAGGGGACAGCGAAAGACAAGCATAGGCCGGATGTAACAGCGGCACTGGGACGACGCACGTGGAGGCGATAAAACGTGAAACGGCAAGGCAGCTGGAGATCCTGGCTTTTGAGGACTTTCGGGGGTGTTTTGAACAATGGAAACGGAGATGGGACAAGTGTATTGCTACAAATGGGGACTATTTTGAAGGGGATAAGATTGATGTACTCTAAATTTTGTTAAATAAAGTTTTTGTGACCTCAGTTCGCGTATTTATTGGACAGACTACGTATTGATTAAAGTTTTTTGCGCGGATATAAATTATTTAAATTTATTTTATTTTTGTGGTGTTATATTTTTGATATGTATTAGAAACAACGTGGTATTTTATCTCAGGAAAACGATTCACATTTATTTATGTTTTTAAACAGTCCCATGCGAGATGTTATTGAAAAAATTTACTTCGGCTTCTCTTTTGGATTCCTGCTGACGAGAACGATGGTGGTTTCATTGTGTGCTGCATCAATTCATGACGAATCCTTACTTCCTGCTCCAGTTTTGTACAGCGTTTCTAGCAGCAGCTACTCAACAGAAGTAACTATCTTTAGTATTATTCGATACGTTAATTTCTGATCAAAAATTTTTAACTCGGTAAAGAAACTCATAAAGACACCGAAACCAAAAACTTCACAAAAATTTCCAGTAATAAATAAACAGACATTTACTGCGTTCCAAAAAATTAAGAGATTTTGTGGGACAGGTATTTAATTGTTTCTTGTTATTATTATGTTTACTTATTATCAGGTGTGTTGCTTAATATTAGGTATAATATAAAAATAAAATAATATAGTTTTGTCAATTCTAAGAACTTAACCTATTTTTTGTACTAATTTCTCATTTCACATGATACAGATTCGCTAATGTAACAACCTTCAGTAGTCTAAGCATAGTAGTATATGGAAGTTACCTGTAATACATACACAGCACTTTGTATTATTGATAAACTTTTTTCGTTTATTGTTATTTAATTATCGTCTTTTAATGCATTGGTATTTAATAAAAGTTTACAATCAAGTATAAATTTAAAGCATAAGTAATCCTAGGCAAATTCCAGGAAGATGTATCAATGCCATTAAATTGTGCTGCTTTTTAAGAAGTTTTATTACGTTAACACTTAACCGTCCAGCAGTACATTAATGTAATCTTTCTCTACTATCGTTAACCGGCCGGCAACACATTAATGTGTTTTTCAACACCCATGTAAGTAAAAACAATATGCAGGGTGTCCTACCAATGGTGATTGGTGTAAGTACCGGAAATGGTACATCAAAATGTTAGATGGGGATTCGTTTTTTAATCATTACGGAATAACACGAACCAATCACAGCACGCTCTTGTCGCGCACTCAGTCGCGTGAGTGTGGCTTCGATGGCGTTGTCCGAACGTGACCGAAGACCTCTGTTGGTAAAGCAGGAAACGTTAGGCACAAATAATATCGAATAAGGAATTACAAAAATTCAGAACAATGTCGATTGTTGGATATCGAATTACTCGATATCCCAATAGAACGAATTAATTGAGGTTGCGTAATATTTTTACTGTGTAGAATGACGAAAATTTCGAAATCACTCAATATCCGGATAGAACGAATAAATCGAAGCTGAACAACATTTTTCGTTTTTGAAAAGGAAGAAAAATTCCTAAAGATGCGTGTCCACTAGCAAGTAACTTGCGACATTGTTTGCGAGAGCGACTCTCGCGACGTGTGTAGGCACGTTCGAAATAATGGTTGGCAAGTTGATCTCGCTGGCAGCAATTGTTTTCAGAGAGCGATATAATTTGCAGTGTATACACCTACTTTCTTTGGTGCGGACAGTAATCCGCACTTTCCAACGGTGTCCGAAGGATTTGCCGAGAGTCAAAAATGATAGAGAAAAAGCCGTGGTCGAAAGAAGAAAGTTTTAGATTAATTTCGCGGTGGGAGCTTTTACCTGAGCTTTGGAATGTAAAAAGTAAAGATTATCGGAACAGAATCAAAAAACAAAACGCATTAAAAAATCTTTCCACCGAATTTAATACTACGAAAAATGAAATAAGCCGTAAATTGCATAATTAACGCACACAATTCCATCAACAACTACGGAAAACTGAAACGAAGCACAGTGGCGATGGGGTCGAAGATATTTACCACAGTAATTGGGAATTTTTCCGTGCCCTGATGTTTATTTGTATTGAAACATTCAGACGCAAAAACTGTTGACAATTTTGTAACATCCCAGGAAAATAGTATAATTATAAATTAATATTATTATAAATATAGATAGATAGATAGATAGTTTATTCCCATTGCGGGGTACATACGCGGACCTCCGCTCCGCCTACAATCACCAGCTTCTCCTTCTGTACAAATCCTATTCTACCGCCTTTCTTCGCTATACTTAACGAGAGAGAGAGAGAGAGTACACACAATTCCATTCATCCATCATCTACACACTCATTCCCTGGACCCCCGTTTCCGCTGCACGCCCTTTCTTTCAGCTCTTCCACTCTCTTCATCCATACCTCCCTTTTCCCTTCTTCCCCCAACACCTCCACCACCACTTCCTGCCAACCTTTATCCCTCCCCCAATCCGTACATTCCTCCCATATATGCTCCCACGATTCTACCCCTCTCCCACATATCCTACATCTCCTCCTATCCTCCTCCTCCCAATACCTTCCCCCTTTCATTTTACTCCCTAACCTATATCCCGCTATCAACTGCCACCTCCTTTCCTCCCAATTCTGCTTCACGTACGCTGGCAAACCGTCTCCTTTTACCATTTTATACCACTTATTGTACCTCGACTCCCTTATTCTTTTCTACCTCCCCTCCTCCTGTATAGTTTTCTCCCTTTTTATCTGCTCCTCTTCCCTCAACCGTCCTTGTTCTCTCAACTCCTCTACCTCCTCCAATGTCCATCCCTTCCTCTCGTAAAACTTCTTCCTCTCCTCCTCCCATTCCCCAAGCGTCCTACCTTTCTTTGCACTTTCTCTTACCTCCATCCAACGCTTCGTTGTTATGTACCCTCCTTTCCCCTCACTTAACTTCCTCTCATAACCCCACGCCCTCATACCTGCCCTTCCTCCCAATAACTCTCTCTGCAACTCCTCTCTTACCATATACCCTGGCACTGCTCTTTCTACTCCCAATACCCATCTTATGTACCTCTCCTGCACCCTCTTCAACTTCTTCCTCTCTTTCCACCCCCACACCTCCACTCCATACCCCATTACTGCCCACACTAACCTGTCGAAAAGCCACATTCTTCTACCCCAGTCTCTTGCAAACTTCCTTCTTCCTATCCCCCACACTTGCCTTATAGCCACCACCCCTCTCTTCACCTTCTCAGCCACATGCTCCTCCAGCTTCCCATTTGCCATCATCACATACCCTAGATATTTAAATTTTCTCACTTCCTCTATCTCTTTACCCTTCCACCTCCACGTCATTCTGCCTCTCCTTCCACCTCCGTTTCTGCATCTCATCAACTTCGTTTTTCCCACATTTACCTCCAACTTCTTCTCCTCTATATACTTCTCCATTCTCGCTATCAGCCCTTTCATCCCATATTCATCCCATATTCATCCTCCGCCATCACTGCTATATCGTCCGCATATGCGAGTGTATATATCTTCTCCCCTCCCACTTTCACTCCCCCCATGTTCCTTTCTTCAACTCATCCTCCATATCTGCCAGCAACAACGTGAAATGTGTTGGACTCAGTGGACACCCCTGCCTCACTCCTTTAGCCGTCCAGAAAACCTCCCCTTCCTTCCTCCCCACCCTTACCTTACTCCTTGTTTCCCTTAACACCTCCACACACCTATTCACCAGCCTTTCCCTTACCCCTGCCTTCCTTATCGAACCTGCTAACACTTCTCTGTCCACTGAGTCAAACGCCGCTTTCATGTCTACAAACAGTACCAGCATCTTCCCACCCTTTTTCGCTATCTGCCTGTTTATCAAATAATTCAAGACATAGATGTTATCCATCGTTCCTACTCCCTTCCTGAAACCCGTCTGGTTTGGAGGAAGTAACCCTTTTCCCTCTATCTCCTTCCTTAACCTTTCCGTCAGCACTGCTGCATATATTTTATACGTTGTCTGTGTCAGTGTTACCCCTCTGTAATCCTCCACTTTTTCCCTATCTCCTTTCTTTACTATGGGCATTACCACGCCTTCCGACCATTCTTCTGGCCAGCCCTCTCCCCTCCACACCCTATTACATATCTCCCATATCCTTTCTCTTATCACCTCCCCTCCATATTTCCATATTTCGTTTGGAATCCCATCCCCTCCCGTCGCTTTCCCCTCTTTCAGCCTTCGTATCACTGCCCATACTTCCTCTCTACTCAATTCTTCCTCTTCAACTTCCTCCCTCCCTCTTCCTTCTATTCCTCTACACCTCCAACCGATCCCCCCTAATACCCCTCTAAAATAGTTATCCCAATCCTCTATCTCAATCTCCGTATTCACCCTTTTCTTCCTCTTTCTTCCCCTGTTGACAATCTTCCATACCTCTCCCTCAGTTCTTGCCCCTTCTATCTCTCTCTCCCACTTCTCTTTTTTTCTTCTCTTCTTCTCTTTGCACAAATTACCTAGCTTATTTCTCGGCTTCCTATATCCTTCCCCACTTCCCCCTTCTCTTTTCCACCTTCTTAACTCCTCTTCCGCCTCTTTCCTCTTTTCCCTACATTCCTCATCCCACCACCCCTTCCCTTCCCTCTTCCCCTTCTTCTTCTCCATCCTTTCTAACACCTCCATTACTTCTCTTTTCAAATATTCCCACTCCTCATCTATTTCCTTTCCCTTACCTACTGTTACGAGAAGTGCCAAAGAATGAGATTTCCGTCTGGTGCTCGAGACGGTGAGCGCCGATCGCGGTGAAGGTACAGAAAGAGAGCGTGGCGAAAACGGTCGTTTTCTTACTCTAATTTATTATACTACGTCTTACAAGCTATGCACTGGGTGTCTTGTCTTAAAGAACTAGCTTAACTTTAATTACACTATGAACAATGTCCGAGAAAACCGATTATTAACGCGGCGAGAAGGTCCACGAGTGCTTATTAGAGCAGAGAGTCGAGAAGGGCGCAAAATGGCGGTCAATGGTTTGAACACGAGCGATGCTTCGTTCGACAGACTGCACGACGTAATGGCCGACGCCGTCTTGCCGGTTCGAGCGTGTGGCTGAGCCGGTTGCAAGATGGCGACGCGCAGGCGCGCTACGTCCGGGTTGATCAGAAACGCGGCGATCCGTCGAGCCGCCGAGACGATCTGATAGATGACCCCCTTGTCGTCGGGAGGCCAATTCCCGAACATTCTCCCCCGCCGTCAGCAACCTGTTGATGACTAGATTCTGGAACAAAACGGGTGTTAGAACATTCTTCAGTGAGGGGTACCGGGAGAACTACAAGCTTAGAGATAGGCCGAGTGAAAGTAGAGAAGGCTGTTTTTAAAGTCACCACTCTGGTGAGTCCGTCCGATCCCGGATGCAATTCTAGCACCCTTGCTAGAGGCCACTTGAAGGGCGGAAACCGTTTGTCCGAGAGAAGAACCATGGAGCCGACCTTGATTGCCCGAGATGGATGATGCCATTTGGAGATGGCCTGGAGCTGCTGGAGATATCCCCTTGACCACTGCTTCCAAAAGGACTGGAACCGTTGTTGAACCAGTAGCCAGCGGTCGAGCCTTGCCATTGGGACGTCCTCTAAAGACGGCTCTGGAATGGAGTTCAGAGCCTCGCCGATGAGAAAGTGTCCCGGTGTCAGAACCGAGAGATCGTCAGGATCTTCTGACAGAGGTTCCAATGGCCTTGAATTCAGTACCGACTCGACTTGAGCCAAGAAGGTGCTGAGCTCTTCGTAGGAGAGATGAGTATCCCCGATCGTTCTCCGAAGATGAAATTTGACCGATTTTACGGCCGCCTCCCACTTCCCGCCGAAGTGAGGCGCGCCAGGTGCAGTGAACGACCATCGAGTCCCGTCCTTGAGAAGTAACCGAGCCAATTCCTTGGCATCCCTTGAACCGGCCGAGAAAAGCTTCCTGAGCTCCTGATCTGCCCCGAGAAAATTCGTGCCCTGATCCGAGAAGAGAGTTTTGCAGATACCCCGTCGAGAAACAAATCGTCGGTAAGCCGAGTTGAACCCTTCCGTTGTGTAATCTGAGACGACGTCGAGATGAACTGCAGAAGTCGACATACAGACGAAAATGACTAACCACCCCTTGTACGATTTGTATCCATGATTTTAAGAAAATCGGGCCTGCGTAATCCACACCCGTGTTGAAGAAGCCACGGGTGGGAGAGAGCCGAGCCGATGGCAGTTGTCCCATTAACTGCTGAGCTCGTAGACCGCGCTGACGTGCGCAAGTAACACATTTTAAAATGAAGGATCTCACTGGCGCTCGGCCGCCAATGACCCAGTATCCCTGCCTGACCGTGGCGAGAGTGAGCTGCGTCCCGCCGTGCAGCGTCCGGACGTGGGCCTGATGAATTACGAGGTGAGCAAGGCGTGAATTTCTAGGCAGAATAGCTTGCTGCTTGCTATCTGCAGGGATTCGAGCAAATTTGAGACGACCCCCGACCCTGAGAATACCCTGACGATCTACGAATGCCGTGAGTCGCGTAAGCGGATGCGATTTCCCGAGGCTTTCACCCTTGGACAAAGTTTTCAATTCCGACGAGAAGTATTCTTCTTGAGTTGCTTTGATCCAGGAATATCTGGCCTTTTCGAGATCCCCCGGGGTAAGAGGGTACGCGAGAGAAGAATCCGGAACTTTTTTCAGCCTGGAGACGAACCGTTGGCAAATCGCGGTTACGCGGAGGAGTTTCGATAGAGACGAATACCGATCGACCAGATCCCAGACCGCTGGTTCCCTTGCTTGTGTTACGAGAAGAACCCCTGGTCTTTCTTCGAGTTGTACCGCTGGGTCTGGTTCGGACACTAGAGCGGGCCATTCTACAGATGGCTTCAAAAGCCATGGCGGACCGTTCCACCACAACTTGTGCTTGGCTAATTGAGAAGAGGAGAGACCCCTGGAAGCGCAATCGGCAGGATTTTCCTTCCCTGGCACGAGTCGCCACTGAGCAGTGGCCGACAGCTCTTGAATGCGCTGAACTCGATTTTTTACGAACTCCTTCCACCGTGAAGGTTGCGAATGGAGCCAAGCGAGAGTAACCGAGGAGTTGGTCCAGAGAAAGACCGGTACGTCCTTCAATTCGAGTTGTCCCTGAACGTAATCGGTCAGTTTTGCGAGAAGCAGGGCAGCCGAAAGCTCCAGCCAAGGGATTGTAAGTCTCTTGAGAGGAGCGACCTTTGTTTTCGAGCTAACGAACGAGATGGTGGATTCGTTCTTTGAATTTGTGACCCGAAGGTAAACGACCGCTTCCATCGCGGGTTGAGAAGCATCCGAGAAACCATGAATTTCGACCCTGGACTCTGGGGAAAGGCCAAGCCATCTTGGCACTGAAATCTTTGAGAGCGTAGAGAGCTCATCCCGAAAGGTATTCCACTGCTGCGCAGTGTGAGGGGAAACCGAATCGTCCCAACCGAGGTTCTCGATCCAGAGGCTTTGCAGGAGAATTTTCGCACGAGTGATTACCGGAGAAAGGAACCCTAACGGATCGAAGAGCCGAGCGATTTCCGAAAGAATTATTCGCTTCGAGACTGCCGAAGAGCGGGGCTGGTTTGCCGAGAAAACGAATGAATCCGAGAATGGCCGCCAGCTAAGCCCGAGAATCTTGGTCTCCGATTCTTCGAACGTATGGTGATCTCGAGCGACGTCGTCCGTTGCAAATTCGTCGAGAAATTCCGCGGAATTGTTTTGCCATTTTGCTAAGGGGAAGCCGCCGGCAGCGCAGAGACCGGAAACCTGCCTTGCTACCTCCGTGAGATCTTCGGGGGAGGCAGCGCCTCCGCAAATATCATCGACGTATCTACCGAATTTGAGAGGACCTATAGCGAGGGGAAACCGATGTCTCTCATCTTGAATAAGTTGGAGAAGAACCCGAACCGAAAGGAATGGAGCTAGACGAGTACCGTACGTCACCGTATCTAATTGGTACGTGACTTCCCTTCCCTTTGAATCAACCCATAGAATTTGTTGGAGTGACGCGTCGTCTCCGTGAACCCGAATTTGACGAAACATGTTCGTGATGTCCGTCATGAAGATGAATTGGTGCTGTCTTGACCAGAGCAGTACGTCCGAAATATCTCACTGAATTTTCGCCCCCGTATGTAAAATATCGTTTAGAGATTTTCCCAAGCTCGTCCTGCTAGATCCGTTAAAAACGACTCGAAGTTTGGTCGTCGAGCTTAGCGGTCTGAGTACACCGTGATGCGGTAAGAAATATGAAACCGAGCGATCGCACGCGCGCACCGACGACCGATCAAGCGAGACCCTCAACCCTCCTGGTGCCGAGACACCATGTGCCAAGGTCATCCCGCCGTCCCGACCGCCGATGACGGACGAGCGAGGAGAAATCCTTTTCATATGCCCGAGACGTTCATATTCCGCGAGAAAATCCGTATAAAGACCGCGAAGGAGATCATCGTTGTCGAGTTTACGAAGTAACCGATTGAGACAAGCGCGAGCTGCTGTATGCGAGGAACCGAGCGTTTGAGGGGAAGAGCAGAGGGGTAACCAAACTATGTAACGCCCTGTACTGTCCCGAGAGTGAGTCCGAACGAAA
Organism: Stelis phaeoptera; assembly: GCA_943735885.1. Lineage (NCBI taxonomy): Eukaryota > Metazoa > Arthropoda > Insecta > Hymenoptera > Megachilidae > Stelis > Stelis phaeoptera. Next base: position 330,946 of record OX030939.1, on the reverse strand, counting down.
TGTGCTTCGCACTCAGCCTCTTCCAGCGTGAGATCAGCGAAAGGAAGAGGGGACTTCCTCCTGTTCCCAGAATTTCGTGAGCAATTCGCGGAGGTCCTCGTTATCGTCGGGATCGGAAGTTGCGACGACATGCGGTGATCGAATGTCCTGTATTGGACCGAGAACCGTCCACCCGAATTTCGTCCGTTGAGCCATGGGTTCGAACAACCCTCCCTTCACAAGACCGGATTCGACTATTTGACCGTAAACGTCCGCACCGAGAAGAATATCAACTTCCGAAGGAACGAGAAAATTCGGATCCGCGAGTTGCAATCCCTCGAGATGAACCCACCGACGAGTTGATGTCGAGAAAGAAGGAAGAGATCCAGTAATACGATCAATAGAAAAAGCAGAGAAGGTCATGCAGAAGTCAAAGAAGAGAGATTGTAAATTAAGATAAACTTCCCTTTGAATCGGCCCAGAAGAAAGTCCGCCAACACCGGTAATAAATAGAGAAAAGCGTGATGTTGGCAGTTTAAACCGTTTGACAAGCCGAGAGTTTATTAAAGAGATTTCAGAACCCGGATCAATCAAAACCTTTACCTGTATTTTTGTTGATTTTCTGACGTGGAGCAACGCCAAACAAGTTGCGAGAAGGACCCCTGGTCGTGAGAAGAGCCTGGCTTGTCGAGATGATCCGTTTACCTTCCTCTGAGCCGCGTCGTCCTATTGTGCGCTGGACTGTGGCTGAGATGATCCGGGTTGAGCCGTATCCGGTTGAGGAGATCCAGGCCGTGAAGATCTCCGTTTGCCGGGATAGAACGTTAGGCGGTCGTGAGCCGGGGTGAGGTGGGTGGACCGCTCGAAACTCTCTGGCTTCTTCCATGCAGGGTCGCCCTCCGTACCAGTGTGTATGAGCGTGTGGTGTTTATTCGCGCATTTTTGGCACCGTTTGGACGACTGGCACATCTTGACACTGTGCTTTCTCAGACAATTAAAGCATAGGTATAGATCGACCACCGTGTTGCGCCGTTCCCACTCCGGCATTGCTCTGAAGGCGGGGCAGGAAGTGAGGTAGTGATCTCTCCCGCAATACGAGCAAGGGTACGGCGCTGAGGCGAACCCCTGAGACGGACCCGGTGATGGCACTGTCGAGATGTTCACCTTTGATCTTCGGCGCGGGGGGGGGGGGGGGGGGGGGACCGATTCCGTGAGACGATCCGCGTTGCGTGGAAGGCTGCTGCCCTCGAGGCGATCCGATGTTCCTGGTAGGAGCTGCTCCCCCCTTGACCGATTCAAGGGACTCCAACGCCCTTGCCCGGCCGGCGAGGAACGTCTTCAGCTCCGCGTACGAAGGAAACTCCGTTGTAGAGCCGGTCCGGCACTACCAGTCTTCACGAAGTTTGGTACTGAGACGCTTCAACACGAGATACACCAACACTTCGTTCCAATGGTCCGTGGGAACTTCCAAGGCTCGAAGGGAGCTAATCGCTTCGGTGACGGAGTTGAGGAGTCGGCTCAACTCCTTGGCTGAATGCTCCACCATTGGAGAAGCTCCGAATAACTTCTCGAGCTGAGCCATGGTGAGAAGCTTCCTATTGTCGAACCTCGATTTGAGCTGGTTCCACGCGATCTCGAGGGAGTCCTCCGCGATGGGCAGGTTCGCGATCAGTTGAGCAGCTTCGCCGGAGAGACTGCTCCGGAGATAGTGCATTTTCACTACCTTCGAGAGGTCCTGGTTGAGAAGGACCATTGACGTAAAGAGGTCCCTGAACGAGGTCTACTGGGCGTAGTCACCCGTGAATTTTGGCAGCGAAATTTCCGGCAACACCGGTCTGTGAGAACTACCGGGAGCTGGGCCGAGAGAGGTGCGTCGTGGTGTCTCAGGGGTGTCCACCGGCTCGCTCTTTATCGAAATCCTCTTCACAATGGCTCCCCGAGCCGAGGAATACATCACGAGGCACTTATTAAAGATCTGGTCCTTTGTGAACTGGTGTTCGAGAATCCCGCTGTCCTTGTCGAGGCACATTTCCTCGTGTAAACACTCGAATTTTGTCCAGTAGTGGTCTGGTGATCGAAGTGGGAAGAGGGAAACGCGCTGAAGGCACAAGAAATACGTTGAGGCGACGGTCGTAAATTCACAAGAGTTTATCAATCCTAAGGTCTTAAACACTACGCACGGAAGTCCTTATAGTACAAACGAACGAGAAACACTACTGCGTTGCTACACGGGAGAGAAGGTCCGTTACGGGTTTCCTCGTGTCCACGTGCGAGAAGACCGGGACATGAAAGTTTCTTACAAACTAGCGATCGCGAGAACACTTAACTCTAACTTAAACTATATTCTATTCTACAAAACCGAAACTGTGCGATAACGCGCGTAAGAGCCGACGAGAGAAGAGATGATCCGTTTCGCGTCGAGAACCGTTGCGGGATACACAATGGCCGCCGGCGTTTAGCAAGAGAAGAGAACCGCGTGCTAGAGTCGAGACAATCCACGAGGTAATGGCCCACGCCGTCTTGCCGGTTCGAGCGCGTGGCCGTGCCGATTGCAAGATGGCGACGCGCAGGCGCGTCGCGTCTGGGTTGATCAGAAACGCGGCGATCCGTCGAGCCCCCGAGACGATCCGATAGATGACCCCCTTGTCGTCGGGAGGCCAATTCCCGAATAAATGTTATACACTTATAAAATAATTAACAAAAAAAGGAATACAACCGACTTCGAAATGCACTAAAAAGTATGCAATAATTTTGATTTACTTTGCATGAATTCTCTCCAGCTTTTGATAAAGTTGATTAAACTTTTACATAACATGTCAAATACAATGCAATCTCTTCGCAGGCGACACACAATTAAAAATTTCTTACACTGAAAGTTGCCAAAACTCTTTAATTCTTTTACATGTGTTCGCATGTTAATGTATTTTCTTTTTCCGACCATTTAATACCAAGTCTATCATACTCCAATCAAACCATTATCAGCAACATCTTTCATTTTGTAGGAAATTGTGAAAAATGCTTCTCGTCGGGAATCAAACTCGGGACCCTCGGAGTTGTAGTCAGCCACGCTACTCCATACGTTAAACACCGTCCGCCGATCCTCTGGTCTCCAAAAAAAATCCGTTCTAAAAATTTCCTACATCGAAAATTATCTAGATCCTTTAATTCTTCTACGTTTTCATGCATCAATGTATTTTCTCTTTCCGCCCATTTATTACCAAATCCACCTTACTCCAATCAAACCATATTTAGTAATACCTTTCGTTTAGAAAATTTTTGATTTAAAATTTCTTACATTGAAAATTACCAAAATAGTTTTATTCGTCAACGTTTTCACATATCAATGAATTTCTTCATCACGTAACATCTGTCATTTGCAAAATTTTTAACTTTGCGCTGCTGCCGAAAAGATTGCATTGTGTTTAGTATGTATGTTATGTAATATTTTAATCAATTTGTAACCAGGATCTCGTTAGGACGCGACCCCTCGCTGACGCAACCCGGCGTGCGGCTAGGCTTCGTACCCCATTCCGCGAAACCTCACGCGTGAGTCGTGACCCATCCACGAGGCGGCGACTCGCGGCTCACGATTTCTCGCGGAAGAGATTCGCGGCCGCGAGTATTTATACCGCGACTCGACCATCGCACAGCAGCGCGAGCTATACATCGAGAGCATAATGTTCCATCCGAAGTGTAGATCTATTTTTGGAACACAGGGTCTTAAGCTATCCTTCCTCCTCCTACGGTTAGCCTTGGACAGACGTACCCTGTCGCCGTCCATAGACGAAAACATCGTTTTTACGCTGGCTCATTACCGGAGGATCCTCCTCACGGTAGTCCCCCACGACCGCCGAAAGGCAGCTGTGTTCGCCGGCGCCAGGCGGGTCACACGGTGTTATGCGCAGGGGTCTGGATGGGTGTGTTTGGGGCAAGCTGATCAAGGTGGCGTGTCAAACAGCAACGGAGGCACGAGGAAGGGTTGGCCATACAACCCTGCTAGCCGGGAAGAAGCTAAAGGAACGTGCGGATGTATGGACAGCGGTATAAGCACCGATGGGGGATATCAAAAGGCGGCGTATCACACCCCATGATAACGTCCTTGACAGGAGTAATGGGCGCGAGAGGGTCCAGGGCGGCTGTAAAGGGCCGCGTGGTAATCTTCCGCGTAACTTGGCTGCGGGCGGTCCACACGAGGGCGCGTATGGGTGGTGCAGGAATGACGCCGATGGGTGGCGTATGGGGCATGCTAGCCAAGGAGTGACAGAGTGAATGGGCCAAACAACAGCGGAGGTACGAGGGAAGGGTTGTCCGCACAACCCGGTTGGACAGAGGAGCTAGAGTCCAGACGTACGGACAGCGGTATAAGCACTGATGGCGGCGTATCGCACCGCGTGATATCGCCCATGACAAGGGCAACGGGTGCAAGAATACTCAGGGCGGTGGTTAAAGGGTCGTGTGGTAATCTTCCGCGTAGCTCGGCTGCGGTCGACCCACACTAAAGCAGGCACGAGGAGTGCAGGCAAGCCGGAGAAGAGGCGGCTGTAGGAGGAAATATCATCGATAATGGAAACAGCGGAAAACGCAGCGGGTGCTGTTATCGAAAGCAGTCGAAAGGGAACGGCAGCGGCAAGCGATCATTGGGCCCTTGTCGTTGGTGGCACACGCGGAAGCCACTCACACATACCCATACACATCCGGGCACACTCGCATGCACGCACAGGCGCGTGTACACTAAGGTGCAAAATCGGCTTCCGCTAGGGAAAAACACTAGTGAGAGGAAGGGTCCCCCACCACCAGGTACCGGGAGAATTCCTAAACTTTGCAGGAATCTAAATTCGGCTCAACACGTGTATCGAATACATGAGCAAGCAACCATATTTCAGAATTGAAGCATTTAAAAGCAAAAATTATATACAAAATGACATCCCATTGTTAATTGTCATTCTCATCGGTTCCCCGGATCGAGATGGCGCCTCAAATGAAAAATCAGACGGACCACATATTTATTTTTTAGCTATTCCTCTAACGAACTGGCAGAATAAAATTGCTGTAATTGTCCAAAGTCATTATATTTACCAATTTCCTACTCTACATGTCCTGATACTGAAAATTATAAAAATCATAATCAATGTTCGGTGAGAAATGTGAAGCGACCTCTATCCGCCGGGAGGAATGCCGCAACTCGCTCTGCCATTGGCTGACACCGAGGGAGGTCGACTTTGCACCGACGAATTTTCGGCTTCGCATAAGAGCCTCTCTCTCGCACTCACGGTGACGAGGTTTTTCATCCTTCAAGCATCCTTGTCTTGACAATGTTATTATCATGATCGCTACGATGAGATGGCGCCAAACGAAGAATCACACCAATCATATATTTATGATATTACATCCAGGAAAGCTGCCAGAACTTCTTTTTTTTTCGCTGAATGCTTCGTTGACTTTTAACGCTAAATTAACTGCATTATCCACACACGATCTTCCTTTCCTAAAGCCCTGTTGACTGTTCGGTATTAAGTTGTGATATTCAGCCCACCACTGTAGCCTATTTTAGATCATTGTTTCAAATAGTTTACACTTACAGCATGTAAGTGATATTGGACGTAGGTTTTGTCCTTCCGCTTTTTTAATAAAATGAATAAACGACTTTTTCCAGCTGGAGGTATACTCACTTTCTTTATACATTTGATCAACATCTCATAGTCGATGCCATCCATTTCGTGGGCCGATTTCGTGTTTTTATGTTCCAGTGCAATATTAAATTCCGTAAAGTTAAAGTGCATGTCGAGGAAGCTGTTTTGCGGAGTAGGAGGTATCCAGTTAGGGTCTGTTGGAGCCCACGGAGGGCTTATTTTTTTGAGAACATCTTCTATTTTGTTGCCGTCTTGTAAGTTCTCAGCCCAGTGTCTTGTGGTTACTTCGGCCCATTAATTTTTGAAGATTTTACATCTATTCCATACATACGTTGGATAGTCCCAAGGTTCGCACTTTCTGCGAATTTTCTAAACGAGTCCTTTTTTTTCTTTTTTATGGTTTTCTTTGTTATGGCTGCAGCTTTTTTGTAACCTATCAAATCTTGTAAATGGCCAGTGTGTTCCCATTTTTTATATGCCGCACATCTGAGTCTTATAACTTTATCACAATCCGCGTTCCAACACGAAACCGGATTTTTATTCCTTGAATTGCACATCTTTTCCTTGGGTGTGCTAGATTTTATTGCTTCTACTACTTTTTTCTCGAACATGGTGTACTTATCCTGTGGACGTAGCAGATCGTAAGTGGGTAGGAGGAATTCAGCATAACTATCTTCGAAATATGTTGTATACTTATTCCAATTAGTTCGTGTTGATTTTAACTTGAAAGATTTTTTACTGTAATAGTTTTTTTTTTCACAGAAATGTCTATGTGAACAGGAAAGTGGTCGGATCCTCTCATTTCTTCGTTCACTCTAATATCTAATTTACCTGCTATTTTTTTTTTGCGGTAGAGGGAATAAGATCCAGGTTAGACTTTACATTTCTAAACATATCAATGTGCGTAAATGAGTTATCGTTATGTAAAATTAAACCCTGTTCTTCTACAGCTTTTTCAAGTCTTTCCCCGTTTTTATCCGTATATCTGCAGTTGCAGTTCCTGTGGTGTGCATTAAAATCTCCCATTAAGATGCAGTTGTTATGATTATTAGTATTTTTAACCGACTTCGAAAAGGAGGAGGTTACTCAGTTCGACATGTATGTTAATTTTTTTTTTTTTTTTAATGTATGTTCGCCGATTACGCCGAGATGGATGGACCAATTGGAACCAAACCTTTTGCATCTTGTAGGGTAGGACCCCCAATTGGTGCCGTAAAAAAATTTTTGCATTTCATCACTGCTTGCCCCTTTTTTATTCCAAAAAAGCGTACGGTTTTGTCCGCGTTATGTATGGTCATCAATTACCAATCGGAACAAAACCTTTTGCAGCTTGTAGAGTATGACGTTGGTCCCGTAAAAAAACCATTTTGGATTTTTTCATTTTTTACCTGCTCTATCGCAAAAAACGTGCTATTTCACGTATACACGGCCTGATATCGATGAAACCTAGTATTACATTTTGCGGCCGAGGATATTTCCACGAGGATCCCATTTGCAACATTCCCTTCACTTCCCCTCAATACCCTTCCCTTCCCTGTCCTTTCCTGCCGTTCCCTGATCTTCCCTTCCCATCCCTGTGTTGCTAACTACTATTACGATTGCAAAATTCCTATTCTTTGATGCTACTCTGGAAGGAATGCGCCAATCGCCACTAAAAAATGTGAAATAAAAGAATTTTTGGAAAAAGATACAACCGACTTCGGAATGCACTAAAAAGGACGAAATAATTTTAATTTATATTTCAGAGACGGCGCAAAATTAAAAATTTTCTACATTTAAACTTGCCAGAATTCTTGAACCCTTTTACATATGCGCCGTCTCCGAAATATAAATTAAAATTATTTCATTCTTTTCAGTGCATTCCGAAGTCGGTTGTATCTTTTTTGCAAAAATTATTTTATTCCGTATGAAAATAATAATACCTCCTCCCCTAGAGTGCGTTCTATCTTTCCTATATGTTAAATAACCGGCAAATTGAATATCACCTTCTGCTTTTAACCACGTTTCTACACAAACTAAGATATCTATATGTTCGCGAAACAAGTGTTGTTGTTTCTTGGACTGTGATGAAAGGATTGCCAGAGGTATTCGTTAAATCGATTGTATTTTCGTCAATTCGATAAGAATGTACAGAGTTGATCGAGTACAGATTATGCCGATTGATCGGCTTACAATGGAGCGCTGTTACCTTGTTGCGTTGTCAGAATACCGGTGTAAAGGGTATTTGCAGGAGCCGTCGGTCGTCGCAATCTTGGTTGTCGAGAGAGTCTTCGAGCACTTATACTTTCTTCGCTTGTCGAGTCCGGTTGGTACGTTGTTTATCGAGCATCCTGGGTGTTGGCTGGATGTGAATACCTTCTGTGTGTTGGCTGTAAACTGACTTCGAGGTGCCGTGCGCTGTCGAGCTGGAAGCGCCGTTAATGCTATATTCGGGCCGCTTGTCTTCTTTCGCGCTATTCACGTAGCGTAGGCACGTGTCGTTATCCTCTCGCTGAACCCGGCGTAGGAGTCGAATCACTCTCTATCCGTTTCACAGACGTCCTTTGTCACACGCACTTATAATAATCATGTTCGGAAAGGTCTATAATCGTTTCTAAATTGCACTCACGCGAGAGGCATTTACACGCTGTACGAGTGAACCGGTAATCGCGCTTGACGAGCAAACGGAAATCATACGCTAGACTAGTAACGGAACAGATACGATAGACGAGCAGCACGAGAGTGTTACGCTAGACGAGTAAACCGGAGCAGAACAGGAACAGAACAAGACTGATCGCTGCCGAAACGCGCACACTTTCGCACGAAAAAGGACCACGAATCTATCGCGACGTAGATCGTCGACCGTCGATCGATCCGTTAATCGATCGACGAGGTGGTCGGTAGATGGAGCGTCTTTAGACATAGATATTTTGCAAACACTATATTTTTCAAAATTTTCTCAATTTCTAATTGCCGTTGCCGTATGCTTCTAACATTCCAAAAATAATTTTTAATGACTTGTTAATGATAGTATTATTTATCTTCATATTGATTAATTAATTGGTATTAGCAGAGGTTGGGGATTCAGACTCCGATTGCCAGTCCGACTGTGAATTATCTTGGATACCGTCGCTAGTGCTTTCCATTATGTCCGAGCCTGAGTATTTAAGACGTTTTGCAATTCTGGTGATACGATTTTTTAGGGACCGTTCAGTAAGGAGACCTTTAATTTTTGATAACATGTCAGCAAGAGTGATAGTGCGTACAGTTTACTGCGATTTCAGGAGAGTTTGGGTTGCTACAGGTCTCGAATAAAAATTTTGCAGTTATTTCAAAATCAAGCGGGAACCTTTTTGCGATGGCCAGTATATAATCTTCGGCCGGCTGTAGTCGGCTTTCCACTTCTTCGACGGTGAGAGGTGTTTTATCAGATTTCCTTGGATTTTCATAACTTTTTTTACTATCTTCGGCTACCTTAAGTTGTTGCTTGTTTAGCGGGTCATTTTCAAGGTTGTTAGTTGATGAGGTGCTGGGGTGCGGTCTTTTGGTACTAGGTGTAGGCATTATGGGAAATGTTAGATTTTTTTTTGGAGGAGGAGAGGAAATGCCGTTACGCACACCCGGCGGGATGCTTGCTAAGGCTCCGCCGGGTAGTGATGGGCTCCCCGGGTGCAAGAATTTGCTCCCCGGGCCTACCCCCTAAATCCCCTCCTCCGTCCCACAAATAGTCCCCAGAGCCGGGCCTGCGTTAGCATTACAACGGCTCATTGGTTCGTCCGGAGGCAACCCTCCTCACGCTGCAGCGCAGTATGCGTTCCACATACTGCGCTACAGCGTTCCAGTTGCGCTCGTCGCGTAGCGTCACCCCGATGATGTTCTTCGGGGTGATGCCACATTGGCTGGTGGCTCGCTCCACACCTCTCCTATCATCTGTGAAATATTCGCAAACGAGGAAGGTGTGGAGAGCGTCGTCCTTTGCGTCGCCACACAACAGGCAGCGAGGCGAGCTCACCTTCCCCATCCTGGACAGGTACTTACGGAAGTATCCATGTCCTGTCAGGAACTGGGTCAGGTAGAAGTTCGCCTCGCCGTGGCGACGATTAATCCACCCATCCAGGTCGTGGATCAAGAGCCGGGTCCACCGTCCCTTGGTACCTTCGTTCCATCGTCGCTGCCAGCACCCGATCGTGCGCTCGCGGGCCCGCTCCGCGGCGCTCGCTCGTCCCAGGGTGGAGTTTTGGAGATAAATCTCCTTTCGCTCCTGGGCGAGCAAATCGATCAGGATGGTGCCGGCAACGACCAGTGCCGCGTCTTCGGACATTGTACGGTACGCCGAAGCGACGAGTAGTGCCCCGCAACGCTGGACGGCGGACATCCGAGTCCGGTACTTCTCGACCTTAAGGGCGTCCGCCCAGATCTCAGCCCCGTAAAGCAGGGCTAACTGGACGGACACCAGCAAAAGCCTCCTCTTGCACGACTTCGGACCTCCCACGTTCGCCATGAGACGACTCAACGCCGCCGTGCTCTGCGAAGCCTTGTCGCAGACTCTGCGGATATGGTCCCTGAAGGTGAGTCGATTGTCCAACATTACCCCCAGGTACCTCGCAGAGCTGCTGGTCTGTACAGGCTGAGTCCCGACCATCATAGTGATGGATATCCCCACGGATATGCCTCTTCGTGAGGATCACAATCTCTGTTTCGGCCGCAGCCAATTGGAGACCGTGATCCTCCATCCATCCGTTGACCCTGCGCATTACTTGATTTAATGCAAGCTGGGTCAACTCGGAACTCCGTGCCGTTATGACGGCGGCGACGTCGTCGGCGAACGCGACGAGGAACGCGTTGTCCGGCATTTCCAGTCGCAGCAGGCTGCCGTACACGACGTTCCAGAGATCCGGGCCGAGTACCGACCCCTCGCGCCATTCTGGCCATCACTTCTCTTCGTCTCGTTCCCTGGGCCGTCGCATACGACAGCCAGCGGTCCTTCAGATAATCCCTCAGCATCGCTGAGAGATACGCTGGAACCCTGAAGGACCGCTCCAGCGCGTGGAGGATGTCACTCCACCTGGCCGAGTTAAACGCGTTCCTCACGTCAAGGGTCACGAGGAACACAACCGGCCTCGTCCGAGTGTCGGCGGTTTCGGCCTGGCGTGCTGCCCCGATCACCTCGCCGATCGCATCGATCGTGGAGTGCCCTTTTCCGAAGCTGTGCTGCCGGTGGGAGAGGCCCTCGGCTTGCTCTATGGCTGTCGCCAATCGCTGTTTGAGCAAGCTCTCCATTATCTTTCCCGCCGTATTTAGCATGCACAGCGGTCTATACGATGATGGAGAGTCGGGGTCGCCTTTGCCCTTAGGGATAAGGACTAGGCGCGCCTCCTTCCACCGGGCTGAGAAGACTCCTGCTCTCAGGCACCCGTTGAACATATCCAGCAGGAGACCTGGGCAGTTGCGTGCTGCCGCTTTAATGGCTTCTGCTGGTATGCCACCAGGGTCTGGTGCCTTACCGGACTTCATGCTGCGCTCCGCAAGCATGAGCTCTTCCGCGCTGAACCGCGGAATGTCCCTGTCCCCGACGATCGGTTGAGCGTCGACTCTAACCGGGTGTGTCGGGAACAGGGTATCCACGACGTTCCGCGCCTTGTCCTCGTCCATGACCTGGGTGGGTGAGCGGAGCTTACCCATCACCAGCTTATAACCCCTCCCCCAAGGATCCTGGTTCACCTCGTCGCAAAGCTGCTTCCAGCAGCGCTCCTTGCTCTCCCGAATGGCTTTGCCCAAGACTTTTTTGGCGGCTTTGTATGCCGCGGCCTTTTCCGTCGCCTGCGGTCGGTCGGCAGCGCATTGCGCCAATCTACGCTTCTTGCGGCAAAGCCTCCGGAGCTTGGGGATCTGGTCATTCCACCAGTACATCTGCGGCTTGTCTTTCCACGTCCTCTTGCGAGGCATGGACGCGTCGCAGGCACGGCGGATAAGCTCCATGGTGGAATCCACGAGGTCCTCCGCCGCACCTGCATCGCAGGCGCCCTCAGGCACTGATGGAATGTGCCGAGCGCCTTCGAGCAGGGTTGCGACTAGCTTTCCGCCGTCCATCCTGGCTGTGTTCCAGCCGGATGGTCGTCGCGCGCTAGCAGGTGCCTGCTTTCGCGCTGTGTCGATGAGCTGGAAGGTGATGTATTGGTGATCACTTCCCGTGAAGTCATCCATCACCCTCCAGTCAACGGCCTTCTGAACCAGGTCCTCCGATACCATCGTGACATCAGGGATCGAGTACCCGAAGCCTGGCCGTCGGTACGTCGGGGTTGTACCAGTGTTGAGAACGACCAGGCCGAGTCGGGCAGCCATCTCCAACAACAGTCTGCCTCTGCTGTTGGTTTGCGGCATGCCCCACTCTATGGCCCGCGCATTGAAATCCCCGGCGACCACAAGTCCGCCGGGAATGTCGCGCAGGTCATCCTCAACAGCTTCGAGCCTGTCCCTATACACATTAATGGCGTCGTTGGTGGAGAGGTAGCAGCTCACGAACGTGGCTCGCTCCGTCCTCGCCCAAACGTAGCCGCCTCCGGCTCCGCTGTTAGTGACCCGGATGTCAGGGTCCACCACCCAAAGAGCTGCGGAGCCGGAGTCATTCACCAACCAGTGCGTCCCGAGTCGGTAGGGTTCGCTGATGACTACGACGCTCGCTCTGTGCTCATAGACGAGCTGCGCCAGTAAGTCGTCAGCGACCCTGCTCCAATTGAGGTTGCCCTGGAGGACAGCGGTCATTTTTGCCGTCCTTTCGCTTTGTCCAGGGCAACCCGGAACGCCTTACAAGAGCCGGAGCCCGGGACGTGCTCCGGTGGCTGCGGCTCCTTGTCAGCCGCCGTGCATAAGTAGCACTGCGGCTTGGAGGTGCATGCCGTTGCCTTATGGCCCTGTTGCCCGCACCGCCAGCAGAGGCCCGACCTGTCCGGCCCCTTGCAATCCTGCCTCCGGTGCCCATACCCCAGACACCCGAAGCAGCGCTGCACTTCGGTGCGTAGCCGGATACGGCACCGGATCCAGCCTACGCCCAATCTACCCTTCTCGAGGAGCTTGCGTGCAGGCCTGTCGTCGAGTTCGATGACTGCCATTCGTTGCTCCCGAGCGTTGGGCGCAAAGGCCACGACCTTGAGCTCCCCGCTCAGGTCGGTGGTCAACTCACGCCGCACTGCTTCCTCGACCACCGAGGCAGTGGCCAGGCAGTCCATGTCCAGGACCTCCAGCCGGGTTCGGTTGGTAAGAATCCTGGCCCCGCCAGACTGCCCCACGGCCTCTTGGATTTCCTTCTGGAGTGCAGACTGGTCCCGGCACCGGTCCAGCTCACCACCGTGTCTGATTCCTCCGGTCGGACCTTGGCGCGGATCACCTGGAGGACCTCGGCATAGGTCTTGCCGTCTTTCGGCCGTATAACAACGGCGCTTCGCTTGGAGCGCTGTCTGTTTCTTTTCTTTTTCTTCTTCTTCGCCTTCTTCGGCATCCGAGGTTCTTCTGACGCTTTTAGAGTCAAAGGCTGCTTCGGCCCTTTCTTCTTAGCCGGCTTCTTCACCTGCTCTTTCTTCCCCGCTTTCCCACCATTTTGAGCATTGCTCTCGGCGTTTTGAGCCTCCCTCTGAGGTGTTGCCTTTTTGGTGGAAGGGTCCTTTTTCCTTTTCTTTCCAGTACCGATGGTAGTCCAGGAGTCCCCGCCTGGTTCGACAGTCTTCCTCCTTTTATCTTTCTCCACCTCTTCGGGGCTCGACAGCATCACCCTACCCCTCTTTTGAGGTGCAGTAGTGGCTGCCGGCGTTCGTAGAGCTCCGCCTTTAGGTTCTGGTCGGTCCTTAAGGACCTCCAGGGCCTTGAGCTGTGTCACCCGGCTGAAGCACAGGATGTCCACCAACTCACCAAGGCGGGGGATACCCTCCTTGATCAATATGGCGACATTTCTCTGCTTCTCCGTCGCTTGCCTCATGTCATCGAGTATGCCGCGCATTTTGGTTAGCTGCGCATGCTCGACGGCATCTGCCTCCTCCCTGGCCCAGAGGTCATCTGGGCCTGGAGTGGCTACCTCTTCCTTGTCTTCACCTGTAGCAGGAGACACCATGATGGCCAGGTCTGCCACCATCATGGTGCTGCGGTCGTCGGATAACGACGCTCCGGGGCCCGCTTTGTCACCCCTGACGAGCGCCGGTACTGGGGTATCCCTCCCCTGCACCGTAAACATTTTTCCTCCTGTCTGTTCCGTCATTTTTGGTTTAATATTCGGGGTTCCTTCCCCTAGTCCGTTTGGTCCGCGATTGCTTATTCGTCACCTACAAATGGTGTTTATTTCACAACCAGCCGGCATATCTACTGGCCGTTCCCCTATCCGCCACCTGGGGACGTGCCGGGTTGCGGTGGACGTCCGCCCCCGGGGGTGAAAAATCCCAGGCCCGATTGGGAAATGTTACATTAGGTTGGGTAGTTTCTACTGTATTGCTAACGTGTGCTAGGTTCGAATTTTCAGTGTTGATTGCATTCTGGGTGGATTTCCCGCAGTTCTTTTTCTCTTTGTTGGCGCCAACTAGATCGTTAGTAACATTTTTCTGACTGATATCTACATTCTTACAGTACCTTGTAAGATGTCCTTCTTCCTTGCATAAGAAGCATGTGAGTTTCTCCGTTGATAGGTGTATCCAGTCATCGTATCGGATTTTAATTGATTCTGGTAGTGTGGGAATCTCTTCTGGTTGAATGTAAATCTGTCTTTGAAAACTCAGTACGTGGCTAAGGTTGGGGTCACTCATTCCTGCTCTGATAAATGTTATTTTCGAAGTGGGTTTAATATTTAATTTGATCAATTCTTCTTCTATAACATGACGCGGTATTATAAGACACACGTTAGACAATATAATTCGCTTGGCCTTTGTGATTAACGGTCGTATAGCTAGTACATTTGTTCCGATGTTTACTTTGGTGCTACCGTCGGTGAGTTTGTCTGCCGTTTCCTTACTATTGAAATACATACACACGCGTCCGTGAGAGATACGTGATACAAATCTAATATTTTTAGGGTCTGTCAGTTTGCTAACTGCTGTTGTATAGTCATGAATGGTGATTCCTTCAATAGAATCCAGGACTATCGCCTGTTCTTTAGTTGGGAAACTTAACTGCTGGGCCATTTGAGCGTAAAATACTTTGGGCAGTGTTTTCTGTGTAGTTGAATCCATGATTTATCTAGTATTTGAGCGTTAATAAGCGCCTCTGTAGGCAGAAGCACTTATTCCTCTGCACTCTGTTGAGAATGCCCCAATTGGTATACACTTTATCCTTTGACAGAATACGTGCAATCAAAGTATTGTACACTTATATATCACTGGTTTCAGAACTCGCGAGAACGATTCGTAAACACGTCTAGACACGTTGACGATTCGAACGAGACTCCAATTAAAATTATTTCACACTAGTTAGTGCATTTCAGAGTCAGTTTTATTTTTTCGCAAAAGATATTTTATTTCACACTTTTTAGTGGCGATCGATACATTGCTTGCAGAGTAACAGCAACACACCTTATAACATTAGTATGACAATAAATAGTCGCAACAAAAAATCTCTTGCAAATGGAATTATCACGATAAAATTATTTTTGAAAGAAACAAATACAACCGACTTCAAAATGCACCAAAAAGTATGAAATAATCTTAATTTAATTTGTATGAATAATTCTCTCCAGCTCTTTGCAAAATTCATGAAAGTATTACATCACACGTTAAATATTTACAATGCAATCTTTTCGGAGGCAGCGCAAAATTAAAAATTTTGTAAATGAAAGATGTTGTTGATTATGATTTGATTGGGGTATGGTGGACTTGGTATTTAATGGTTGGTAAGAAAAAATACGTTAATGTGTAAAAACATAGAAGAATTACTGGATCTAGGTAATTCTCAATGTAGGAACTTTTTAATTAAAGATTTTTTAGAAACTGTAGGATCGGGACCTATAGTGGGGACTAGAAGATCGGAGGACGGTGTTTAGCGTATGGAGTAGCATAGCCTGCTACAATTCTGTAGTTCCCAGGTTCGATTTCCGGCGAGGAGAGCCCGCTTTTTTCATGATTTCGTACAAAATAAAAGATGTTGCTGATTATAATTTGATTCAGGTATGGGGGGATTGGTACTACATGAGCGAAAAAGGAAAATATATTAACATGTAAAAACGTGTAAAAATGTTCAGGAATTTTGGCAATTTTCAATGTAGAAAATTTCTATTTTGCACTGTATCCGAAAAAATTGCATTGTATTTAATATGCTAAGTAATGTTTCAATCAATTTTATAAAGAACTGTAGAGAATTCGTATAAATTAAGTTCAGATTATTTCATACTTTTTAGTGCATTTTGAAGTAGGTTGTATTTTTTTTCCGAAAATTATTTGCTCATGACTTTTCTGGAAATGCAAATGCTAGTGTAATAATTGATGTATTGATATTCTTTTTTTCCACAAATACAATATATTCTGTAATTTTTGTGGTTTCTTCACATTTCCTGAAAATTTTGTTCAAAATTAATGTCTTTTACGAAAACTACATTGATTTTCCTAGAAAAAGCACAGCTTCTAAAATATGCAGAATTTTTGCCGGCCATACACTTAAATTTACTCTGAAAGAGCCGGACGGTTAAGTGTTAATTTTTTCAGGATTAACGTTACCATTCTTTTAACTTTTCGTTGGTAACAGAGGTAACATGCCATTCCAAAGAAAAACACATTTACAACATTCGATAAAAAATTTTTCTCTTGTTCCACTTTTTGATTATCGGCTGTATAATATTGCTACGAATAAATATCGTGTACGGTAATAAGAACAGTTATCATGTATATTGTCATGTACTTGAGTCATCCCTATTACCTATATAAATTATTGTAATATTTATGTTACCAGCGAAGAGTTAAATTTCTATAAAATTTGGAATAATAACATTAAAGAGATGTCCATGATTTTCATAGGTGATGAGATTCCTCTTCCAAGTGACGACGGACAGCGTTTGTTTGACTGGCATGAAATTCTTCTCAGTAACCAGAAGTCTCGTGTTAACTGTACGTATTCAGACCTTTAAATACTTACAAAGAAAACAAGAAATATTAAAGAATTACATATTAAATTTCCTGATACATGAAAGATACAATATTGAAACTATATTTGTACCCTTGTTACGTCCCGTGTCGCGGAACCGCGCGTTTTCTAGAACGCGGCGCGGGTTCAGCCGGTTTAAAGCGCTAAAGCACACCTTGACCTACCTTACGTAATAGGATCGCGGGACAGGACGGCGGAGGATAGGGTTCGTTATCACTCGAACGCGGATATCTGTGTTTACCTTGTATATTCTGTGACCGTCTATTTTCCTTACGGGAAATATCGAGAACATGTGAGGGGTGATTGACTGTGAGACGTGGTTTGCTTGATAAGAACAAGAATTGGAATTTATTCAGCTATTACTCAAAATTAAACGTAATTAACAATCCGGGATTGAATTCGACGTCCTAATATGGTGAGGATCAAGAAGCAAATAAAGAGGTTGAATCTAACATAAGTTAAACGCGACGCGGCGTATGGAAACGCTCACATGCGGTAGGACAGCGGAAACGGCGGAAAATTTGTCCTCGGTCAATGTTGGCGAATTCTCCTTTGAACACGCGCGGCCATTAGTGTTCGCAGCGAAAGTAGTTCGCTGGTGCGTCGTTACCGATAGCGGCAGCACCTCCCGGACACGCATGGCCACGATCGCGCCATCACGAAGAAGAAACCGGTACACGTGCACCGGCCACGCGGTGCCGGTCGACGCCATTACTGGACTTGCTGTTCACGCGACAACACGTGTCTTTCGTTATACTAATTTACGCTTATTCTTCATCACAGATCACGCTTAGAGTTCTCTCATTGTCCGCGCAGTGCTCTTAGTGCATTTCTGGTAGCGAGAGCAAGGTTTCTTGCTGTAGAATTACGTTTAATTGTAGTTATTAGTTTAGAAAACCCGCGTGTAAATAATCGTGTTTCATCCTTGTTATAATTAAGTGTAAATAGTTCTGTAAATATAATATTCTCGTGACCGTCCAACAAAGGTGTCGTGTCTCTTCCCTTTACGTCTCCTCCGCCCACACAAAATCGCAAACAGTCAAGACGTCGGACGTCGCACATGGAACATCAAATTAATCAACAAAATATTAGGATTCGCATAAAAGAAAATATGTGTTGAACGCACGCGTTTCGCGTGTTACATCTTATCGAACGAAAGAAAATAAACATCGGCCTCGTGGCCTTCGGCGAACCGGCTTGCGTCGAGCAAAGTACCGTTACCAGAACGCATCGAATTACAAACATAAGAATCGAATACTCGCATTCGGACGGAACGAAAATAACGCAAAAGAGATACTATTTCTAATAACGTTTCCTAACACGCGGAATGATAACGAAAGGTATTTTTTGTTTATTAGACCTGCCTCATGAGAGCTCTCAGAAACTTCCTAGGAGCGGAAATAAATTACTATGACTCTAGGCTTTATCTATTCTATATAAAAATACTCCTATTCTATTTGAAATATAAAAATACTCCTGTTCTATTTGAAATATAAAAATACTCCTATTCTATGCAAGAAAGGAAAGCGCGTGGCCGTCCTGCGGCCTGTCGCTGAGCTTCGCGGCCTATCGCCGTCCCTTTTCACTCCCAACTCCCGAATTCTCCGTTGGGTTCTCAGGTCAATCACAGTATTCTGATCAATTGCTGAGAGTTCCCTCCAGGTCCTCCAAGTGGCCGGAGATCTCGAAAGAGCAGATGCCGTACGACAAAGTCATACCGGCTCTGACACTCGCGAATTAAGACGGATCCCTACGATGCGATCAGGACCCGTGTCAAGATCATGTCTAATACTTATCCTTGCAGCTCTACGTCTTGCCTAATTTTTCGCTCAGCGACGAGTGATCGATCGAGGATCGACCGGCACGTCGTTCCTCGCGGATTCGTGCGTTAGGGAGGGGATGCTCTTTGCGCACGCGCCTACGTTCTCGCCCCGCTGGCACGCTTAAGGTGCTTTCACTGTGTTTGGCGAATTTTATGTGGCCGTATACATTCTGTACGGTCACAATTTTTTATCTAACATGCAACTTACATACCCTCTCGGCGGCGTCTCAGGTTGCGGCTCGCCCGCCCGTGTCGTCTTATCTCGCAGTCCGCTCTCGGAACACACACACACACACACTCGTTTCGCGTCTCGTACAATTGTCTCTCGTTTCGCGTCGCGGCTGTTGGCTCGTCCCTCCTGAAACTCCGACTGCTGTGGTAGTACTGCACGGCGGCGTGTGCACTCCTGGAGAGTATCCGATTATGGGTCAATTCTATTACATAGACCACGGCTATACACACGCGGCTGACCGTCGTCCGAACATAACACTTCGGGTTCCTTGGGGTGCGAGATGCCGTTACGCGGATACGCTCGTCCGCAGTTCAAAGACTTCCAACTATGTCAAAAGACGGGCGACAAAAAACACACGGCCGCGCTGTTCAGGCGTTTTATCGTCTCGGCATCGACCACACCCGATCGTTGGCGCAAAATTGCTGAGAAGCGTTCCCACGGATTCCCTTGATCGCGCGTTGCGTTGCCGGGCGGTAGACTGAATGTAAGAAAGCTGTCCTAAGTATAATTCCTAGAACCCTGACTGCGCGTCTAGCTGCTACCGACCGCGGCATGTGGCCGAACGCAGATCACCTTGGCGAAAACGCTGATGTTTCGCGGATCCCTCGTGGGAACGCTACTCATACATAGCGACAACGGAACAGCGAAAGACAGGCATAGGCCGGATGTAACACCATGATATATTTTTTCTTCTTAGCGGTATTCTAAAAAAAAAACCCATAATTTATTTTCAAAACGTACATATAACTTTAGAGAAACATAAATAAACTTAATAAAATAATTTTTGGAAAAAAGATATAACCGACTTCGAAATGCACTGAAAAATATGAAATAATTTTTATTTGATATGTATAAATTCTATTCGCCTCTTTATAACATTTATTAAACTATTACATTACATTTTAAACACAATGCATACTTTTCGGAGGCGGCGCAAAATTACAAATTGTGTAAATGAAAGATGTTGCTAATGTGAAAATATGTAAAAGGATTAAAGTATTTTGACAATTTCCAATGTAGAAAATTTTTAATTTTGCGCCGCCTCCGAAAAGTATGCATTGTATTTAAAATGTAATGTAATACTTTAATCAATGTTACAAAGAGCCGAATAGAATTTATACATATCAAATAAAAATTATTTCATACTTTTCAGTGCATTTCGAAGTCGGTTATATTTTGTTTCCCAAAAATTATTTTATTTCACACTTTTTAGTGGCGACCGAAGCATTCGTGGCAGAGAAATAGCAGCGCACAGTGCATGACCGTAGCATAACATAATAGTTGTTCCAAATAGAATCATCGCGACTGTATCTCCTACAAGATACGAGAAAATAGGGGAAGTCCACATTTGCACATGCTTGTTTAGTGTGCAAACGTGCCTGATTTCCTAACCAACGAAGGCCGCAACGTTATTGAGAATGTAATATCTTGTTCACTGGAAACAGGGGAACAAAATATGAACAACATAGCTGGAAAAGTCCAAATTCACAAAAATTCTCATACATGCTACAAAGATCGAAATAATCGGTGCTGTCGATTTGGATTTCCCAGACCGGTAAGTGGAAGCACGATGTGCCTACACCCTGATAACACACTTGCCAACAACGGACGAATCTGCGTACTTAAACGAACCGCCAATGAAATCATGATTAATAATTACAATCCCGCTTTTTTGAAGATGTGGGAAGCAAATATGGATATTCAACCGTGCGGAAATGTCACAGCTGTGGCATATTATATTGCTAAATATGCAAGTAAGTGCGAGCCGCAGGACACGGAAGATATTATTAAAGATGCCGTTTTACGGGCAAAACGCCGGGGCGGCGGCACCTAGACTCAATTATTTTCGGTATCTATGGCAATTCTGTCCCAACGTATGGTTAGTGCCGCAGAATGTGTCTACCGATTATGCCATCTACCTCTGAAAATGAGTTCCCGCAAAGCTGTATTTATAAACAGCTGTCGTCCTGAACAGAGATATAGAATTTTGCGATTTGAGGGATACGAGACATCATTTTTTAACAACATATTTGATCGGTACGTACAAAGGCCAGACAACCTAGAGAACTTGAGCTTGGCAGAATTTGCTGTCCGATATAAAACAGTTTCTAGTGGAGTGTGGACAGAAAAGGACGGTGACGTGTAACTTAGAAATGACGATGACGAAATATCGAGGTCAAGGTACATATATAAAATTGAAGGACAATATCCGAATGCGAATGAGAAATAAACCAGCTGTACTTCGCCACCGATATTATACCTTGAATAGTGATAGAGAAGTATACTTCTATAACTTAACAGTGTGTCACATTCCATTTCGGAATGAAAGTACACTTATGGGCGAAAACGAATCCGCGGAACAATGTTTCCTGCAACGTCAACACGAATTGAAACCTATGTCGGGAAATGCAACCGTCGAACAATCTACTCACGCAGAGCACATTATTCAAGCGGCGCTCACCCAGGCCGCTGCTTTGAATGTTGTGAACAAAGACGAAAGTAATAATAATGAACATTTAAGAGATCTAGGCAGGATTTATGCGGACAAAGTAATATATTGTGATCAACTGGATTTATATGAAGATCAACAACAAGAAACAGCGACAATGCCGGAAGACGTATTCCTGAATACTATTCGAAGTCTCAATATTCAATAGAAGGACTTATTAAAATCAGTTTCCGCAGTAATTGAGAAAGATGTTAAACACGACGATGACGAAAATAAAGAACAAATGTTGCTTTTCATTACCGGAGGAGCTGGCAGTGGCAAGTCGTTTATTTTAAAATTACTTGTGGAACATGTGAAACGCTGCTATAATCCTACAGTTGATACGATGATAAAACCATGTTTCATCGAAGTAGCTTCCTTGACCGGTATTGCCGCCCGTCAAATATTTGGAAGAACACTGCATTCCATGTTCTCGTTGCCTATCGAAAAAGGTACCGCAATGACCTATCGCCGGCTAACAGGACAAAGGTTTGAACACGAAAGGCGTAAGTGGCGTCACACAAGGTGGTTGATTATCGACGAGATATCAATGGTATCGTACGAGAATTTGCGAATAATTCATTTAAGATTACAGGAATTGAAGGCCAATGATAAATTATTTGGTGGCATAAATGTACTTCTCTTTGGCGACATCATGCAATTACCCCCAGTGAAAGGCCACTGGTGTTTTGTGCAACCACATTGGTATTCTGCCGAAATTAATTTATGGCACCAATTATCATTCTGCGAACTCACCGAATGACCTACGATTTGGGGAAGTGACAACTTCGCAACTAGAAATACTGTGTGAACGACGAAGAGTTCCTCTAACTGGAGAATCTGAGGACGGAGCAGCTGTTCGAATATTCCCAACTATAAAATTAGTGGATGAATATAACAGGAAAATGACCGAAAAATTAGCTGAATTACGCCGAGTGTACGTCATTGATTCAGTAGACGAGTCCCGCGAGGCAGCTACATATGGAAGGAGGCCACCGCCAAATGTCATACCTGCGAATGTAAATAATTGTGGCGGACTGTTACATACAATATCGTTAGCTGAGAGATCGCGAATCATGCTGCGACGAAATATATCAATTTCTGATGGTTTGATAAATGGCGCAATGAGAATAGTAAAGAAATTTATATGGCCAGCGCTTCGAAGAGATCAGCTTGAACCGGGAGAATTACCAGACTCAATGCTTATAAAATTTGACGACGAATCCATTGGTATTAGGTTCAAAGGTACCGATGGTTACATCCTAATATCTCCAGTATGCGCAACGTCTCAAGCAACAAAAGGTTATGGAGACGTTGAACGAAGAATGTTACCACTTATCCTAAGCTGGGCAGTAACAGTGCACAAATTACAAGGGACAACGTCGGATAGAGCTGTAATTGATCTTGGCAAAAAGAATTTTGCATAAAAAATTTTTGAAAAAAAAAAAATACAACCGACTTCGGAATGCACCAAAAAGGACGAAATATTTTAATTTATATTTCGGAGACGGCGCAAAATTAAAAATTGTGTTAATAAAAGATGTTGCTAATGTGAAAATCTGTAAAAGGATTAAAGAATTTTGACAATTTCCAATGTAGAAAATTGTTAATTTTGCACCGTCTCCGAAATATAAATTAAAATTATTTCGTCCTTTTTGGTGCATTTCGAAGTCGGTTGTATTTTTTTTTTTTTCAAAAATTTTTTATCTCACATTTTTTAGTGGCGATCGGAGCATTCCTTCCAGAGCAGCATCAAAGAATAGGAATTTTGCAATGGGAATAGTAGTTAGCAACAAAGGGATGGGAAGGGAAGGTCAGGGAATGGCATGGAAGTGAAGGTAATGTTGCAAATGCGATCATCGTGGAAACATCCCCGGCCGCAAAATGTAATACTAGGTTTCATCGATATCAGGCCGAGTGAACGTGAAATACCACGTTTTTTTTTGCGATAAAAGCGGAAAAAATGAAGAAAAACCAAAATGGTTTTTTTACGGGACCAACTGTTGGTCATATTCTACAAGATGCAAAAGGTTTGGTTCCGATTGGTCCATCCATCTCGGCGTAATCGGCGAACATACATTAAAAAAAAAAAAATGAACATACATGTCGAATTGAGTAACCTGCTCCTTTTCAAAGTCGGTTAAAAAGAACAAATTTACGTCACTCTTAATCGTGTCAAAAGTTTGCATGGTCTAGTTTTGTCTGATTTATCACCAAACAAGGTCCTCAGTAAACCGCACGACGAAAAACCATTCGCGGAAATGGAAAGATTACGGCGGCTTCTGTTATTACATAGAAACAGTCCGAATGAGCTACCAGCAAACGATACGTGAAGAAGCATGCGATTCCCGGTGTTGTATTTATTGCCGACCAAGTGGTTAAGAAATCTGCAACGACTACACCCAGATCACGAATGCCACATTCGATGCAACGTGGTAGCGGCACACCGCATAACAGCAGAGCAATAACAGAAAAACAGAATAATAAAAACTTTGTAGCAAATAGAATCAGTACAGAAACATCTGCTATTTCGTGTAGAGGAAATCATCGCGATGGGAAAGTTTCTTGGCGAGTAACATGAAATTATAGGAATTTTATAATACCAGTAATTATTGCAATAATTATTGAAATAATAATAGTAATTAGCAACGGAGGGAAGAGCAGGGGCGGGCAGAGAAGGAAAGGAACGGGATGGAGACGAAAGGGAAGGGGAGGGAGGGACGGAGGAAAGGTTGGGTTGGGAAGGTAAAGGTAAGGAACAGCAGGAAAGCGAAGGGATGTGCAGGGAAGCGAAGGGAATGCAGGGCCGCAAAGGAAAGTGAAGGGAATGTTGCAAATGGGATCATCGTGGAAACATCCTCAGCTGCAAAAATGTAATACTAGGTTTTATCGATATCAGGCCGAGTGTATGCTATTTCACGTATGTGAAAATCCGGGGAAAATGAAAAAATCCAACCTGGTTTTTTTACCTGACCAACTGTTGGTCGTACTCTACAAGATGCAAAAGGTTTCGTTCCGATCGGTCCATCATTCCATTAAAGTAAAAGCATGTAGTATACAGTGTGTCCCGTAATTAGTGGTAACATCGGGAAATCGGGGGTAGCTGAGACGATTCTGACCAACAATTTCCTTTGCAATAATGTCAGATGGGGCTTCATTTTTGAATTATTAAGGAAAAACACTGACCGATGACAGCGCGCGCTTCAGGCTCTGGAATGTTCTAGGCTGAGCAAACGCGTCGGTAAAGGGGGGTAAAATTTAATTGTAGTTCTACCGAGCAACGAGGTTCAGATACTTATTAATAGTGACATACAAGTTATAAGAATGGGAATAGGTTAAAAAGGGTTTAAAGTAAAAGCATGTAGTATATGGAAGGAAGGTTCACCCTTTCCTTCTGTACCAATTAAACCCGTTCTACCGACGCGTGGCTACCCTCCGCTGGTCGGTCGGAAAGAGACCCCCCCCCCCCCCCCCGCCGACGAGGAGGTTCCCGTTTCCAACTCGCCCGGGAGAGACCTCAAGGTGAGGCGGTGAAGGTAGAGACCACCGCCCGGTTCGGTCATCTACTGGCTTGGCCGTCCCGGGAGAGACCACGGAGTGGACGAGCCAGTTGCCTACGGCTAGAGGTGCACGGAGCTGCCAGTCCGCGGCATGGAGAGCCGCAACGCCGTGGCCCGACGACCGGTTATTCTCGCCGACCAGAAGAAACCATGGTAGACGAGAAGCCGGCGTTCCAAGATGGACCTCCTAGGAGGTCCTTTCGAGGCCGAAGCCTCGTAAGATGTTACAGTGGGACTGCAGGGCTAAGAAGAAGTTATTACATTTTTTTTAATCAAAAATCACCTTTTTGTGATATACTGTGAAAAAAAGGTAATAAAGTACAATATCAAAAATTACAATATGTGAAATACGCCTACTATGTACACTGACCACGAAACTCGGCTTCCGCTAGGGAAAAACACTAGTGAGGGGAAGGGTCCCTCACCACCTTATACAGGAATTCGAACAATTATGTGTATCCTGTTATACAGGAATTCGAACAATTATGTGTATCAATACATGAGCAAGCAACCATATTTCAGAATTGATGCATTCAGAAGCAAAGATTATATATAAAATGACATTCCACTGATAATTATCATTCTCGTCGGTTCCTTGGATCAAGATGGCGCCTCAAATGAAAAATTATATGGACCATATATTTCTTTTTCCGCTATTCCTCTAACGAACTGGCAGAATAAAATTGCTGTAATTGTCCAAATTTGTCATTATATTTACCAATTTCCTACCCTAACTGTCCTGATACTGAAAATTATAAAAATTTTCGCTCTGCCATTGGCTGACGTCGAGGGAAACCGACTTTGACAGACCCAATTTTATACTTCGCATAAGGGCCTCTCTCTCGCACTCACGGCGACCAGCAAGCTTCGAGCATCCTTGTCTTGACGAGGTTGTTACCATGATCGCTGCGGCGAGATGGTGCAACATTTATTTTTGAATTATGCAACATTTATTTTTGCATAATAACATTACTTTCGTTCATTGAAATCATTAATGAATTTACCAATTTGCTATCAGAATTTTCCTGACAATGAAAATTACCAGAATCATACGCATCATATGTGTGATGGTCAGAAATATGTTTAGCGCGACATAAATTTTTTAACACGGGTTGATAATTATTATTAGTTGCTGTTTCTCATTTATTGCTACTTATATATCAACAAAATAATGGAAGATCGCAATAATAAATGTGTAAATAATTTTTTGGAGAAAATCCGAGTTCACATCGCGCCTACAGATGGAAGTAGTATCTCGCTCAGCTATTGGCTGGTCGGTTCGCCGCGTTTCGGCGCGGGATCGCATCCAATGGAGAACGATACAAACTATACGTTTTTCCGCTATCCTTATCACGAATGAGCGAAATAAAAATTAGTTTCGTCCCGTAAATTGACAAAATATCTCATGATTATTTCCTAATTCGAGCAAATTGTAGGAATCGTCGCGCCTTGCCGCCTATTCGTCTTTTGTTTTGCCGTTCGACGAGAAACAAATGCAATTAGACGTTTAACTATTTCTCCATAAATGATTAATCTGTCCAGGTCCGTGCAAGGGTAAACATGGCACCCAATTTATTAGTTGCTGATCGAGGCCGCATTATCGGTTTGCACAACGCGGGGTTGCCGGTAGCCGACATTAGTACAAAAATCGGCTGCAGTGACAGAACCGTGCGGCATTGGATTCGCGTGTGGAACGAAGGAGGAAGTTCGGCGCTGGACTCCAATCGTCGGGGCATGCGGTTGCTGAGGAAGTCAACTCCTCAACAAGATCACTTACTGGTCCAACGAATACGGGGCAATCCCTTCTCCTCCATAACGGAATCAATTCGAAATTTAGATTTGCCGTTTTCCGAGTCGACCGGCAGACGCCGGCTTCGCAAAACCGGTTTGAGCTGTCACAGACCGGCTCGGAAAATAGCATTAACAGAAAGCCAACGCGAGATTCGAATCTCGCATTAGCCAACGCGAAATTCGAATCTCAAATTGCATTAGAACAGCTATCGACTACCGACGAGGAGTGGGATGCCACTATTTGGATGGACGAGAAGGTGTTCTGTTCGGCAACCGATATGCGTCCGTATGTTTGGCGCCCAGCAGGACTGAGACTTGATCCGCGGTATGTAATACCACAGGAGAGAAGTGGCCGAATTACCTGTGCACTGTGGGGCTGGATTAGTGCACATGGCTCTGGTGTGCTAGTCGAGATTTCTCCTCGTATGAATTCCGTGGAATACGTAAGAATTTTGGAGGATGTGCATCCGAAGTCAACATTCCGTGGAGGACATGCCGGAGATTCTGCTAGTTCACGATAACTCGGCCGTGCATACAGCCCGCAGTGTGAGGGAATGGTTTTCGCGGCATCGTGAATTTCGTGTTCTTGACTGGCCAGCGCGTTCCCCCGATCTCAGCCCAATCGAAAGAGTTCTTGTAGCTCATGCTATAGATACGTGGGAAACCTTGTGGGCCAAGCCTCAGTTCTTTACCGTCCTCCGGAATTTTATTCTGAATCGATTGGCACAGGTCATAGATAGGAACGGCTACTGGATAGATTATTGATGTAAAATGAATTACTGTGGATTTTGTTCAGATTTTAATTATAGTTGTTTCAATAATTTCATTATTATTATTATTATTGTTGCGACAGCGTGAAGATGTTCTGCAACGATGTGAAGCTGCCCCGGAGAGCGAGCGGAAGCGAGCATTCGATCTTCCGGTTGCTATTGAGAAACCGGCAAATATTCGAAGAGTCAAATACGACGATCCGTCAGATTCGGACGTGCTTTGATATACGCGAAACATCTTGTTGTATAAAGTTCTCATCTTTCCCGTAGAATAAACTGCTGTATAGTGTGGTGTTATTCTTTATAAACTATGAGTACTTCTTCGGTTAACACTCCCCGGCGTAACATTATTATTATTATTATTATTATTATTATTATTATTATTATTATTATCATATTAATATTATTAGGTTTAGAATCTCGATTATATGGCTACCGGTCTTTTTCGTAGAGTCAGTAGCTTCAAAGTGGGGTCACAGCAAGATAAGCTTTGAATAAAGCTTGAAATGCTTAAATAAGAAAAAAAAAAGTGGGATCGCTAAGGTGGGAGCCCAGAAATGGTGCTTGTTAGTGCCCCTTTATTTAAAATTTATCACAACTCCGGATTTATAAGGTTGAATCCCTGAAGGGTCAATCAATCAGACACGTAACGAATACGTTATGTTTAATGAATACTATCACATTTCTCACTTCTCCTCCCAATCGTTTTAAATTAAAATGAAAAAATTCAGCTCAGTTCGATGAATAGTTTCTGATCAGTAATGCCCTTTGAACAGGGGAAGGATGTTTCGTGGCAAACGAAGTACGGAACAAGACAATTATTACTGCAAGCCTGAGTATGATGCTTTCGAAAGTATAGCATGTTGGAATGTATAGTATCTGCACCGACGAGGTACTATTAAAGACTGCCAGCCCCTGTGTATTTTGGCGTACCACTAAGTGGGCTCTGATGGGCTCTGACGCTCCGTCGGTAAACCGACGAGCAGTCGCCTCGTGACAAAGAACGCCTATGGAACAAAATGTGACAAAGCGAGACAGAAATGTTCCCCTCGACCGGGGAACGTTTAGACGATGGGACCAGTCACGTCGTCCGCGAGTGTTTCTTATTCTGACCGCAATATATCCTAGAGGGCGGTAGAAAACAGCGAATTTTTCGGATACGCGAAGTCCTGCAAGGCTGGCAGACTGCCAGCCTTGCAGGACTTCGCGTATCCGAAAAATTCGCTGTTTTCTACCGCCCTCTAGGATATATTGCGGTCAGAATAAGAAACACTCGCGGACGACGTGACTGGTCCCATCGTCTAAACGTTCCCCGGTCTAGGGGAACATTTCTGTCTCGCTTTGTCACATTTTGTTCCATAGGCGTTCTTTGTCACGAGGCGACTGCTCGTCGGTTTACCGACGGAGCGTCAGAGCCCATCAGAGCCCACTTAGTGGTACGCCAAAATGCACAGGGGCTGGCAGTCTTTAATAGTACCTCGTCGGTGCAGATACTATACATTCCAACATGCTATACTTTCGAAAGCATCATACTCAGGCTTGCAGTAATAATTGAGGCGTTGGATGGAAGAAGGGCACATACGCCGAAATGCCGTTTCGAGATAATCGACTTCAAAGTTTTCATAATTGAATAATTTAATAAGTATCAATGCTTTTAAGTCAAATTTTTGTAAGAATGTAGTTACATGTCTTTAAAATATAATAAGCATACAAGTCGAAACGATTTAAACGATTTACGGAAAAAGGGCACATAAGCCTATGTGCCCCTCTTCCATCCAACGCCTCAATTGTCTTGTTCCGTACTTCGTTTGCCACGAAACATCCTACCCTTTTCAAAGGGCATTACTGATCAGAAACTATTCATCGAACTGAGCTGAATTTTTTCATTTTAATTTAAAACGATTGGGAGGAGAAGTGAGAAATGTGATAGTATTCATTAAACATAACGTATTCGTTACGTGTCTGATTGATTGACCCTTCAGGGATTCAACCTTATAAATCCGGAGTTGTGATAAATTTTAAATAAAGGGGCACTAACAAGCACCATTTCTGGGCTCCCACCTTAGCGATCCCACTTTTTTTTTTCTTATTTAAGCATTTCAAGCTTTATTCAAAGCTTATCTTGCTGTGACCCCACTTTGAAGCTACTGACTCTACGAAAAAGACCGGTAGCCATATAATCGAGATTCTAAACCTAATAATATTAATATGATAATAATAATAATAATAATAATAATAATAATAATAATAATAATAATAATAATAATAATGTTACGCCGGGGAGTGTTAACCGAAGAAGTACTCATAGTTTATAAAGAATAACACCACACTATACAACAGTTTATTCTACGGGAAAGATGAGAACTTTATACAACAAGATGTTTCGCGTATATCAAAGCACGTCCGAATCTGACGGATCGTCGTATTTGACTCTTCGAATATTTGCCGGTTTCTCAATAGCAACCG
Organism: Stelis phaeoptera; assembly: GCA_943735885.1. Lineage (NCBI taxonomy): Eukaryota > Metazoa > Arthropoda > Insecta > Hymenoptera > Megachilidae > Stelis > Stelis phaeoptera. The sequence goes on along the minus strand of OX030939.1, from coordinate 301,123 downwards.
GAAGATCGAATGCTCGCTTCCGCTCGCTCTCCGGGGCAGCTTCACATCGTTGCAGAACATCTTCACGCTGTCGCAACAATAATAATAATAATAATGAAATTATTGAAACAACTATAATTAAAATCTGAACAAAATCCACAGTAATTCATTTTACATCAATAATCTATCCAGTAGCTAATATTAGTACAACTAACATCAATAATAAAACATAAACAATTCAATAGAATAAACAAAATAACCGAATTACTTGATATCCCGGTAGAAGGAATAAATCTAAGTTTTTTTTTCGCTATTTGAAATGAAAAAGATTTAAAAAATTGCCCACATTAAATGTAAAAAAATGGAGACAGAATTGAAATTCCTCATCGGTTAGCGCTGTTATTTCGGGGTCAGCGGGTTACAGCGGGATCTCCGCTAATCATCGGACCGATCCTGGCCCTCCGATTTATGTTATCAGGGGGTCGATTCTGTAATTCAAGTGAGCGTACTCACTTCTCGCATTTTCATCTCACGTGAGTTTGTTCGCGCGATTCTATAACGTCGAAGTGAAAATGCGAAATCACTAGATTAGAAATGTGAACTATACTGTACCATATCGACATTCGACAAGCGGCGAAATAATAAAATAAATAATAAAGTGAATAATTGAATTCTAGAAGGCTATTACTGTATCCACAGTCCGCAGTACAGTGCTACAGTATATTATTTTTTTATTACAGATTTTCTGTGATTTTTCTATAAATAAGACAACGAATGTAACAGAAAAAAACAGAAATAAATTATAAAGCATCATCCTCTTCATCACCAAGTAATAAAATAGCAGCCATATAAATTGCCATTTTTATTACTTAGTTTTTTCTGTACTTTCAAGGAGGTATATAAAGAATTCTTTCGGAAATTTATATGAAACAACGACATTTAACCTTACATTACCGTCACAAAAACGCGACATATTATTTCTCTCTCGCTCTATCTCTCAATGCCTCTCTCTCTAATCTCACCATTCGACAAGAAGTTTCTTGCCGAGCAAACTCCCGTGAGATGGCTCGCATTTTCACTATGGTGAAAGTTACAGAATCAAGAATTGTGAGTTGGCTCACATATTCGCCACGAAAAAAGTTACAGAATCGACCCCCTGCTGCGTAGAACAACTGAGGGGTCGGCCGGGACAATGAATGCTGCATTTCATATGTTTTCTTTCTATACGGTCAGAAAAGGACAAAGCGAAAAACGACAGTGACCGTCCTTTTCTAGAAAAGGACAAAGCGAAAAGAGACAGTGACCGTGTGTAGAAAAAACATACCCACAAAAAGTACATTACATGTAAAAAAAAGGTAACGCTAAGTAGTTTAGGCACTGTGAGCGGAGCACTTCTTTACTTGTGTGAAGTTAGCCCCCCAATATTAAAAAAAATAAACTTTCTATAGCTGATTCGATTGCCCATCGTTTGCACATGTATGCACATTTCGAATTTTTATTTGCACACTTTTAATAAAAAAGTTATTAACAAAACAATTTTGGGGGGGGCCAAGTTCACACTAGCCCCCCAAGTACCAGTAAATTAGATCGAAATAGTCTTAATCGATAGATTTTTGTTTGCACATTACGAAACAGGTCGATTTTTCGTTTGCACAATCTTGATTAAAGAGTTATCAACAATTAAAGTTTCCAGATCGGTCGATTTTGGCAGATAAGCTGGAAACACGAATATTACGTTCAAAATAATATCAATCGATAGATTTTCGTTTGCACATTACGAAACAGGTCGATTTTTCGTTTGCACAATCTTAGTTAAAGAGTTATCAACAATTAAAACTTCCAGATCGGTCGATTTTGGCAGATAAGCTGGAAACACGAATATTACGTTCAAAATAATATCAATCGATAGATTTTCGTTTGCACATTACGAAACAGGTCGATTTTTCGTTTGCACAATCTTAGTTAAAGAGTTATAAACAATTAAAGTTTCCAGATCGGTCGATTTTAGCAGATAAGCTCCAAACACGAATGTTACCTCTGTGAAGTTGATACCTCATTTAAAAAAAAAACTTTTTTTTTCTTACGTTCTGAATGCATCCCACAGACTTCTGGAGTTCTTTATTAATTTTAAAAATAGTTCTCTCGAATTACGCTAAAAAATCGGTGATTTAATTTTGGGAGTGTTAACTTCACAAAATGAAATGTCTACATAATATATCGACGATAACTTTAAAACTATTAAAAAATAATTAAATTTGCCAAAAGTATTTTTTGTAGAACTCTCGGGGTGCTGTCCAGAACTCTCAACAGAATTGTCAAAACTTTAAAAAATTGAAACAAAATTTTGTTTTATTATTTTTTTTTTTTTTCGCAGTTCCGACGATTTTATCGGAGTTCTGGATAGCACCTCAAGAATTCTAGCTATATCTCTTAATGCTCGAAGCGTTTAGACCAATACTTTAAAAGTTCTCGCAATTTTTCGTATTTCGGATCGAAATTTTTCCAAGTTTCGATGAATGAAATTTTTTTTGCATGTGTGTGCGTCCACGCGTGTGTAATAACACAGATCAGGACCCCACGGTTCGTCACTTCCGTAGTATTTATCGACTCCAAACCCTCTTTGTTGTGTGCGTGCGTGCGTGTGTGTCACTTAATAGGTGGGTAAATGTATAAAAAATTTCAGTTGTGGATGAATAATTGTTTTTATTTTTTAAATTTATTCTCTTTTAGTTTATGATAAAAATTACAAAAACTAAGTATTTAATTTTATATACGCTATGACGCTTGGTCTTACGTTTGTATGGATCGCTGTTGTTGACTGCAATGTTACACACTTATTTCGAAGATCATCATATTCTTCCCATAAGTCCGCGTACGTAATTTTATAACACTAAGTAGTATAATGGCCTAATGTTTGTTGCTCGTCAGAACCATGATACGAAATTAATCCAATTAATTGATATTTTTCATTTCTTGTATAAAGATTCGTTGGTACTTCTGACAATGGTACGTGCTTGGGTGAATTTGAAAATCCCATTTTAGCTAATAGCGTGCTATGATATGCGTGTTCAACATCTATTAGCAAATGCGCCTCTGGATTTACTTCACACAATACTTTATTACCGCAGTTTTTACATGGGATTTCTTTGTTGAAAAACATATTCATAGATTTTTGCAATCCGTTGTGTAGACCATCTGTAAGTATTGGTTTAGTATTAATCTCTATTATAGGGATATTTTTTATTTCTTGATGGTGGCACTGTATACATGAGTTTTTTTCTTTGACACTTGGTGCCTCCATTAGTACTTTTGCAATGAAAGTAGAAATATTGCAAGCGCAATCAACAACGCTTTTATCTATGTCAAAAAGTGTCAATAAATAAGAGAGTCTTTCAAAATAAAATGCATTACTAACTCCATTAGTAACATAATTTAGCATGATTTGAAAAAATATAAAATCTTTGTATTTCTCATCTACTATCTGCTTATAGGCAATAGAATCTGCGTAAGCTGCCGCTAATAATTCTGTTAAAGAATCGAAAGGACATGTGGAAAGCGCTTGTAATTTTGCGGTGCCAATTTTAATCGGTGGAAGCAAGGAGCCATTTTGTAGGCAAGCGCCTTTTTTTTTACGGAGAGGGCGATTATGAATCAATGTTAAGTCCGGACAGGCTGTTAAATATTTCCCTCTCTTTTTTGTAGTGCCTACCGTGGTTTCTTTTAATTTTTTCGACGGATTTAAACTGCGCCAATTTTCTTCGGCATCTAAATATGGTTCGGGATTTGTAATAGCTTCATCAATAACTTGATGAATATTGTGTTTTAATTTGTTTGTTTCTTTTACGGTATTATCTTTTTGTATAATAGCACGATTGTCAAGCGCTGCTCGTTCAATTTTGCAGATACTGTTGATAGAGCACACATGTTTAATGATAAATTTATCTGCTCTTATCGATCTGCCTTCATCGCCAAATGTGATATTTTTGATATAATTAAAATAGGCCTCTGATCGAGCCGATGAAGCTATGGAATGTTTCGTCTCAGTTTTCTGCATCATTACATTTGTCCGTAATACGTAATACGTTGCAAATCGCATAAGTGGTGTCACAAACTCTGGACAATAATATGCGTTAGGTCGTTGACCTGACCGCGTTTTTGCAGCAAAATCTTTTGCGCTAGCACGTAATTTATCAAAATGAAATAAATTATCCTGCATTACAGGATCTATTTCATCTAATGGGTGACTATTAATACGGGAATCATTTTTTTCGTCTGGATTTTCTCTTTCATCAATTGAAAAATGACATATTACTTGTAAAAGAAATTCCTGTTTATTTGCGCATTCAGTATCCTTGTCATCGCATTCGCTAAGTGCTACAATTAATATTGAGTGCAAAATATCTTCGAATTGATCTTTTGATTCAATGGTAGTTAAAAATCCGACGCATCGTAAGTAAAAATCTTTGATTCGTGGAGCTTTCCCACGGAAGCATTGCCATCTAGCAACCATTTTTATAACATGAGCGATGTCCAAACGTATATAGCATATTGGCATAGTAATTTCCTCATTTAAACATTTCCTCCAATTTAAACATTTTAAACATGTCTTAATATATTGTGGCAAACTGCAACTATTGAATGCACGTGTAACAGCATTTAATAGTGCAAATGAAAAATCAGTAATAACTTCATGTGGTATTTTACCTCCACAACGCAACCACTCACTCAACCAATATTGAATGATATTAGCATCATGCTTTTCTGACAACATCTGAAATAACGGGACAATTCCATTGATTCCAGAAGCAACGGCCTGATATAAGAAAATTGCACCACATCTTTTATCATTTCGGTCTATCTTCTGCACGAGAGAGCCAGTAGCATCGATAGAAATAGGATTATTCAATTTGATAATATCTTTATATATATCCATTTGCAATGGGGTCCAATACATACAATAAAATTTGTCTAATCCGATCTCTCGTATTACACCGGCGTACTGAACATTATATTTTAAGTTATTTATAGATTCCATAACATTTTGTATTTTGTGCACACCTAATTCTTTGTCTTTGCCTTCTTGACGTGCCTTTCTTAATACGTCGTTGGTATATAAGTGACTCGGTTCAGGATCACCATAATCTATATCTTTTGTCATTTCGCGACGCCAAACGATTGCTTTTTTATGCATAAGATCTTTTTGCACTGCTGCTCTTTCCTTGCCCTTTAATGCTCTTTTCTTTTCATGAGGTACTCCTCTTGTGTCCACTGTCTTTACAAATAATTTTAAAGCACTTCCAACTTCGGGTTTTTTAATAGAATGCGCGCTGAAAGATGCATAACAATCTTTACATCTACCAAAGATTGTAATATACATGCTATTTACCGAATCATATATCTTCGCCCTTTTGAAAGTGTAGGCGCACGGGATTTTAGATTTAGCCCAACATAATTTAGATATCACATCTGTCCATCCTCGTTGCATAATTGAATATTTTCGTCTGCTATTATATCTACCATTCTCTTTATATACTACCGTTTTCGGACCTATACGTTGCCATGTTTCAGCATCAATCATTATGATATATAAAATAGTTGGACATTCGTTACCACTTTTAAGTGATACTGGTTCATTATCGCTATGAACAATGCTCTCTATACTTTCATCTTCTTTAGTATTATTCATACTTGTACTACCGGATTCAAAAGAAAGCATATCTTCTGTATCTTGTGGATTGACAATGTTTTTATAATCCATTACACGGGAAAGTATGCTATTTCGGTTTTGCTTTATGTACAAATATAGATTTGTTATTTGTATTTTATTTTCTAAAGAACGGCAAATATCTGCCCATATCGGATCAGCTCGCGATTTCAGATGTCCACCTGAATCCGTAAAAAAGTCTCTATCTTTTACGGCCTCAAATAATTCATTCATTTGTCGTTACGCAAGCTTTACGAGGCATATTTATTTTTTATTTAATAACAGAAATAATTTTTATGAAAAACAAGAACAGTTCTTAATAAGTACAAAAGAAAAAAGTTGTTTAAACGCTTTCAGAATCTTTTTAACTGTTAAATAAACTAAAATAATAGAACCACTAACACAAAATAATATTTTTAAACGCAGAATATCCACAATAATTACACATATACACTAATGAGCTTTCGATCGATCTCGGATTCTATTCCGACTGTTTTTCTCAACGAAGCGCGACCAATTGTTTCTGTCAAGAATGCGAGTTCGCTGCATTGCATTGCATTGTAGGGATATGTCACGCCTCATCTATTCTGTATATGTTATTTTGAACGTAATATTCGTGTTTCCAGCTTATCTGCAAAAATCGACCAATCTGGAAACTTTAATTGTTGATAACTCTTTAACCAAGATTGTGCAAACGAATAATCGACTTGTTTCGTAATGTGCAAACGAAAATCTATCGATTGATATTATTTTGAACGTAATATTCGTGTTTCCAGCTTATCTGCCAAAATCGACCGATCTGGAAGTTTTAATTGTTGATAACTCTTTAACCAAGATTGTGCAAACGAAAAATCGACTTGTTTCGTAATGTGCAAACGAAAATCTATCGATTGATATTATTTTAAACGTAATATTCGTGTTTCCAGCTTATCTGCCAAAATCGACCGATCTGGAAACTTTAATTGTTGATAACTCTTTAATCAAGATTGTTCAAACGAAAAATCGACCTGTTTCGTAATGTGCAAACAAAAATCTATCGATTAAGACTATTTCGATCTAATTTACTGGTACTTGGGAGGCTAGTGTGAACTTGGCCCCCCCAAAATTGTTTTGTTAATAACTTTTTTATTAAAAGTGTGCGAATAAAAATTCTAAATGTGCATACATGTGCAAACGATGAGCAATCGAATCAGCTATAGAAAGTTTATTGTTTTTAATATTGGGGGGCTAACTTCACACAAGTCACTTCTTTGCACTAATACACAATGCATATTGAAAATATTTGGAAACTACAGTGATTCCTCTCTAATTGTCAACTGAAAATTCTCTTTAATTGTCCAGAAGTCATCCCCACCACAATTAGAGAGACTGAGAGCCGGTTTGGGGACCCTCGATGCCTCAGCTCGGTGGAGCTACAAAAAACAAAACCGGTTTTTGCCATTAAGAAGTGAAAATATCAACTTCCGCATTTTTGATCAGATCTTTGCAGAAGCGACGTCAATCGATTCCTTATATTTTTCCGATGAAAATGACACCAAACACGACATGAATTGAACAATAATTAACCAAGTTACAAGAAAAATCTAAATGCATAATTAACAACTAACTTCGTTAAAAGGGTCGGTCTTGAGACGTCGAAGCGAGCAGACGTGTTTTGAAGCTCACGTCAACAAAGTTCGACATCGTGTCTCTGTATCGATATTTATTCGTTTGTGTATATTCCTTCTAAGCCAGCTATTCATAGTACAGTGTATTAATACCGTACTTTTCAAGCTGCATTTGCACTTTATACAGTTTCACTTTAATGAGTAGACTTCTGACATCAGGGGTCAACTCAAGCCAAAATGAGTAACACCAATCAACAACGTGTTTCCCAAACGTATGCCAACATTACCGCTCACCAATCTTTACCGAAGAAAGACCAAGCGATTATAATAGATTCAGTGGAGGGAGTGTCCAATGACGACTACATTGACGGTCTAGAAAAGTTAATAGAGGTGAGTAATATAAAATCTATCTCGAAGATATCAGGGGGAAGAGTCTGCGTGTTCCTATCGAACAAAGTATTTGTCGAGCAATTATCAAATGCATTGGTACATGTAAAAGAGCACGTCCTGAGTATCAAGCCACTAATAGAAAAGAATAAAAGAGTCGTGATCTCAAATGTACAATCACACATACCCAATGAAATAATAACAGAGGCATTAAAAAACAAAGGCATAACATTGGTATCTCAGATTCACAGTATTAGGGCAAGCTTAAGCAAACCCGGACGATCACATATTCAATCGTTTCGCAGACAAGTTTATATTAAAGAAGGTGATGAAAAACTCTTGCCTGAGTCTCTTCAAATAAATTTCGACAATACCGCGTATTGGATTTATCTAAGTACTGACTCGACTTGTTGCTTTGTTTGCAAACAAACTGGTCATATTGCCAAGTTATGTCCAAGTACCGCAATTGTCAGGACAACAGAAACTCGAACTACACAAGATAGTAGTGATTTGCCAGCAAATGGAACTGCTCAAATAATACCAAATACATCGGATATCTCTCTTGGAAAAGGACTCAAGCGACCATCACCTCCTTCTACAACATCCGATGGCACTTCAAACGAACTTCAAGCAAAACAAGTAGAACACGTAGGTAATAGGTCTGAAGAAAACGACATTCAAGCTTCGCCACCGGCCAAGCCCACGGACAAATTTATAAAACCTACACTTTGTAAAAAAAAGAAGATCGTAGAACAGACAGTCGATCAAGGAGATACTATTATGGAAGAAAGTATTGTCCAAGATTTAGAAAAAGTTTTGGCTCCAATAAAGGATATCATCGAGAACAGTGGGGTAGATTTCACTTTAAACTTCAATCAGTTTAAACTATTTTTAGAAAAATCCAGAAATCAACATAATTTGTTGGATCTTACTCGAGAATTTACCAGTGATATAGAAGGACTGATTAAAATGATTGATGAAGTGCGTCCTCATTTAGATGATCGAAGTTTGAAAGCAAGATGTACAAGATTAAAAAAGAAGCTGCTATTTCAAAGTGCTAGTGAGTTAGATCTAAGCTCGGACCAATCTACAAACTCGGACTTTTATTAATCGCATAATTAAGTTTACGGTTAAGATCACGTAAGTTACATTTAATCAGAAAAATCAAAATGGCTACTTTTCGCAACAAAGATTTAAAGATAATGTTTTGGAATCCTAGAAGTATTTTGAAAAGAAAAGATGATCTTCCCAGAATACTTATCAATTTAGATATATTTATATGCGTCGAGTCTTGGCTTTCTAATGAAAATTATCAGGAAAGCAATTTCCGGTTTCCAGGATTCAAAACATTTCGAAAGGATCGTGTCCACACAAGGGGAGGGGGTATACTCATGTTAATACGTAATAATTTAGCGTTTTATGAACTAACCAATCTCAAAAATTGTGACAGCGCATTGGAATTGGCTGGTATTAGGATTACTAATTTGAAACCCAATGTTGATTTGATGGTGTGTTATAGAGCTCCAGGTTCAAATTTGGCCCAGTCAAGATGGAATGAACTTTTTAGCAACATCGATAAGGAAAATCATACAATTCTGATGGGAGATTTTAACTCTCACCATACAAATTGGAATTGCAAAAAAACTGATATTAACGGGGAAAGGCTCTTAGAGGGTTTTAATGAACAGAATTTATTTCTGCATAACACCCAGACTACCACCTATATCCAATCTAATGGTTATTCCTCTAATCTGGATTTAATTTTTTCCTCTATGAATATTGCTGACAGAATTAATGTAACAGTAAACGAAGAGACCTGGGGCTCTGATCATTTTCCGCTGTTTGTTGATTTGCACATAGAAAAGTGTATCTACCGTAGAAAAACTTTCAAACTTAAATCTAAACGGACAAACTGGGAAAACGTAAATCAGCACTTGGAGGCAAATTATTGTCAATTTCTGTCCAGCGAATTCGGGACCCTACCTGCGGATGAAAAATACTCAACTTTTGCTAAAATTTTGTCAAATGCTATAGAATTTAATACGCCAATGAAAAGGGTTGTTAACGGTGGTATGTATAGGAACCCCGTGCCCTGGTGGGACTCGGAGTGTGAGAAAATAAAAAGACTGCGAAAAGCAGCGTTTAAAAAATGGCGATTTTCGCAATTCCTTAATGACTATGTTGAATACAAAAAATCTTTAGCACAGGCTAAAAAAACCTTAAAAAAAAAAAAAAAAGAATGCTTTATTAAATTTGCCACAAGTATTAATTTTAAAACTAGTCAGACTTACGTATGGAACACCTGCAAAATCTTGAAGAACCAATGGATAAAAGTAATTCCTTCTCACACTTCTGAGCGTCATCAGGAGCGCGAAAAAATCATTGCCGCTCTAGACAGGGTCAGTCCCCCTTGGTGTCTGACTGACCCTGATTGGATGCCCATCTGTAGTGAAAATGGGTTCCTGGATGCACCGTTCGACTTTATCGAGTTTAACATTGCACTTGACAGTAGGAATGCATGCTCTGCCTGTGGTATGGATGGTATAGACTATGGCATACTACAAAAACTACCGATCAAATACAAACTGATTCTGTTGGATATATACAACGAAATGTATGAAACGGGCACATATCCGGCACAGTGGACAAAAGTCTTCATGCATTTTATTAAAAAATCAGACGGTAAAAACGTAAGACCAATCTGCCTATCATCCTGCTTTTGCAAGCTTTTTGAAGCCTTAATTAAGAACAGGTTAGAGTGGTGGATCGAACACAACAATATTCTCCCTGCAAATCAGACAGGTTTTCGTAAAGGGCTCTCCACAATCAACAATCTAACCGGCCTAACTTTAAGCATTGAGGAAGCTTTCAGCCGCAAAAAAGATCTGTTAGCGGCATTTCTAGATGTCAACGGTGCTTTTGATAATGTGGATATTAATGTCCTATTACAGCAGCTGTCAACAGTTGGGTGTCCCATCAGTTTGATAAAATTTATAAAATTTGTAACATTTGAAAGAAAGGTTTATAGCGATATAAGTAGTGATAATCACAGAGTTGTGGGCAAAGGTGTTCCTGAAGGGGGAGTGCTTAGCCCCCTTCTGTATAGTATTTATGTATTGAATATTTGTGATAATCTGCCTAAAAGTGTTACTGTATCCCAGTTTGCCGACGATATCAGTGTATTTTGCCAAAGGAATCCAGTTAGTAGTTGCAGAAACTTGTTAGAGAGATCAGTCAACATAATCAATAATAATTTATACAACATAGGTCTTGAACTCTCTCCCCATAAAACTGTCTTTGTTCACTTCAATAAACGCAGGATCCAACCGGGCCAAATGCACATTCAAATTAAAGACGTAATAATCAAATCCAGTGCAACTGCACGTTTTCTTGGTATAACATTTGATTATCGTATGACGTTTAAGGATCAAATAGATCACATTCATAAAAAGTGTTCAAGAGCGATTAATATTCTAAAATTCTTGAGAGGAACATGGTGGGGGTCACATCCACAAACCCTATTAATTCTCTATAAAAGTTTCGTACGTTCTATTCTTGATTACGGTTGCTTTATATATTTCCCAACGCAAAAGAGACAAGTAGAAAAACTTGAAAAAATTCAATACAATGCAATTAGATTGGCTCTTGGATATCGAAAAAGTACTCCCACCAATATTCTCTTAGCAGAGTCTAAATTACAGCTTATTCAAGAACGAGCTAAATTTTTGGATAACTGTTACCTTAATAAAATTCATTCAAACAAGCAACTAATTGTTCACAAAATCGTTAAACGCTTTAAACAAAATATAGAAAATCAAGGAAACAATCGTAACCTTAGCAACCGATTACTTCAAAATTGCATAAAAGATTCTAATTATTTAAGCGATAAAATTTATTCGGAAAACCATTTCGATATTTACAAATATGATTACAATATTATAACACGTAAAATATATATTAATACGGAGTTTGGAAAATATCTAACAAGAAAGTATAATAGTCCTAATCTTATGATCAACAAATTAATTTCAATAGAAAATTCTTTTGCCATTTATACGGATGGGAGTAAGCCAAAATTATCCGTTGCTGTTGGAAGTGCTTGTTATTGCTCTGATTTAAATATTAATATTGTAAAAAGCATAGATAAACGGGCATCTATATTTACGGCTGAATGTATTGCCTTAAGTGACGCTATAGATATTGCGCTTCATGAGCCTAATCGAACTTTTCTTGTGTTCTCTGACTCCCTGAGTGCGCTACTTTCTCTTCAAAGTCCCAAACTTAATATTAAAACAAATCCGTATATCTTTGAAATAAGGAAAAAAGTTTTCGAGTTTGAGACGAGAAGCTCAAATAAAAGTCAAATCAAGTTTTATTGGGTGCCGGCACATATTGGAATTGAGGGGAATGAGTATGTAGACACTTTGGCAAAAAATGCAGCAGAAATTGAACCAATTAATTCTCCAGTGATTCCTTTCACAGATCTAAAAGAACAGGCCAAATTAAAAGCAACTGAAAATACTGTAGATGTTATAATTAATCAAGGGTTGGTCAAGGGTGTTGAATATTTTAAGAATTATTATGATCAGACAACTAAGCCCTGGTACTCTAATAAAACTTTATCACGAGAAATCATCTCAACGATTAATAGATGTAGGTCAGGACATTATAATCTTGCTTCGTCACTTTCACGTGTAGGATTAAAGGACAATACGCAATGTCAATGTGGCTACGAAATGCAGGATTTAAACCATATACTATGGCAATGCTCTGACTTTGAAGAACAGCGAAAAAAACTTCTCGGAAAACTGCGAGAACATGGTATCCTTCTTCCGTTATCGTGCACATGTCTCCTCTCGAAACCTACTACAAGAATATGTAAGCTTATATATTCATATACAAAAGACTGTAATCTATCGATTTAAAAAAGCGGAAAAAAAAAATGTGCATGTACGTGTACATAAGCAGGTGTACATGTACATAAATCTTCTTGTTCTAGTCTTGTAACTTTGTATTTGATTCTGTAAATCTCTGTTTTGCAAAATAATCTCGACATAGAGATTAAAATTGCTTTAATAATAAAAAAAAAAAAAAAAAACTTCGTTAAAAATAGGCCGATTTACATGATATAAGGTATCATTTTCATCGGGAGAACACCAGGAATCCATTGGTGTCACTTTCACATCGATACGATGAAAAATTAAGAATTTTATTTTTCGAAAAATTGATGAGTCATCGCCCGTTCGTTTGGTATCCGCCGAAAGCCTACCTGGGTTCGCTCCGCTGCTTAGGGTCGAACCGGCGATGACTCATCAATTTTTCAATAAATAAAATTCTTTATTTTTCATCGTATCGATGTGAAAGTGATACCAATGGATTCCTGGCCTTCTCCCGATTATTAAAATGATACCTCATACTACGTAAATCAGACTATTTTTAACGAAGTTAGCTATTAATTATGCAATTGGATTTTTCTTGTAACTTGGTTAATTATTGTTCAATTTATGTCGTATTTGGTATCATTTTCATTGGAAAAACATAAGGAATCGATTGATGTCGCTTCCGCAAAGATCTGATCAAAAATGCGAAAGTTAGAATTTTCATTTCCAATGGCAAAAACCGGTTTTGTTTTTTGTAGCTCCACCGGGCTAGTTTCCATCCCCCTCCGAATGTCCACGGCCGGTCCCGAGCCGTTGACAATTAGAGAGGAATCACTGTATTACATATTTTGTGAATTTTGTAAAAAAAGTAATGGATATCATGCAAAACCAGCCAAGTATTGAGTTATATATATTTTTCAGAATATTTATGCTTGGCGTCTGGCTGCGTCGTTGCGATCCAATATATATAGCATTAAACAACTATTTGTAGTAATTAACTTTATATAAAGTCGATAATATATTCACAGATTTGGAATAACGTACAACTAATTTTGTTGAATCGCAACGAGGCAGCCAGACGCCAAGCATAAATATTCTGAAAAATATATATAACTCAATACTTGGCTGGTTTTGCATGATATCCATTACTTTTTTTACAAAATTCACAAAATATGTAATAGTTTCCAAATATTTTCAATATGCATTGTGTATTAGTGCAAAAAGGTGCTCCGCTCGTAGTGCCTAAACTACTAGGCGTTACCTTTTTTTATATGTAATGTACTTTTTGTGGGTTATTTTATTAAATGTAGATAGAAGAAAAAGGTAAGTAGGAGAAAATAGAAGAAAAAGTAAAAGAAATAATGAAAAGTATAGGTATACGTCGAGCAACGATGGTCGAGCTACGACACTTCAAAGGGATGCCGCGAGTAAAACAAATGAGCATCCAGTAAAGAAAATTTCACTTATAATAATTTTCATCTAACCTCAATGAAAATTGCACCAACGGATTACTGGGAATTTTCCAATTATAATAAGTCCAAACACGACTTAAATCGGTTTAATTTTACTTTAATTGGCTATTAATGGTTCATTTAACCACTTTAAGTTGATTACTATAATTACGCTATATACATATGTAATTTTTCATCAATACTCCTAAAATTATGGCAAGCAACGAAAAGAGGTCGTGGTTACAAAAGGTATTTTACATGTGTAATAGCAGGATGATCTTGCGTTATGACACGCGTGTAAAGTAAATAGACGGACAGTTCATTATTTCCAGAAGGTATGATCAGAGCTAGGTATTGTTTGAAATAATCTTGTGATAATTTGTGGTGTAAATTAACATTGACATTATTTAGAGTAAAATAAATTGTTACTCTTCTTCTGTTCTCATGAAATAAAGAAGATTACTTATAAAGATTATAATTTCTAAGTAAGTAAAGGAAATATTTTATTCAAAATAATGCATAGGCGACCGATGTACTACTGTTTTGAATTTTGTACGCGCCGCCGCGCCGCGGCTGATGCCGCGCGCCGTCGCAATACGATCTTAACGTGTGAGAGTATCGCACGCCATGATGTTGAACCAATGCGAATATCAGTAACGGCGCATGTGCGTAACGTAAGCCACAGCGCTAACAGCGCCTCTAGCAGCAAAAATGTGTGATCGACACCACCGACGAGGTACTGTTAAAGACTGCCAGCCTTACGGGACTTCGCGTGTCCGAAAAATTCGCTGTTTTCTACCGCCCTCTAGGATATATTGCGGTCAGAATAAGAAACACTCGCGGAAGACGTGACTGGTCCCATCGTCTAAACGGTCGCCGGGGCGAGGGGAACTTTTCTGTCTCGCTTTGTCACATTTTGTTCCATAGGCGTTCTTTGTCACGAGGCGACCGCTCGTCGCTTTACCGACGGAGCGACAGAGCCCATCAGAGCCCACTTAGTGGTACGCCAAAATACACAGGGGCTGGCAGTCTTTAATAGTACCTCGTCGGTGTCGACACTGACGTAAGCATGACGTAGGTGGTTAATGAAACTGATTGAAATTTTTCAATGAAAAACAGTTAATATCTCATAAAGAAATGCACCGATTGAGGCGTTCTTGGACTTAAAAGAAGGAGAAAGACAAGTCGAAGCAGATTGTGTTATTAGAATGAAGCTCAGTTGCGTACTTTTTCTGCAATAGCAAATTATTTTTTGCAAAACGCTCAAAATGCTCTGCTTCGGGATAATATAGTCGGTAGAGTCTCGCTGTCGCAGGCGGTGCAGCCTTCGGCCTAAACTACTTGGCGTGGAGACTCTACCGAGTCTCCTGATGAAATGCACAATTCGCTGACCCGACCGTCCCATCAAGAAGGGCCAGGATTTGACCAAATGAAAGCAATGAACAATGACAAATTTCAATTCTATCTGCATTTTTAGGCAATTCTTAAAATCTTGTTCATTTAAAATAGATAAAAAAAAACAACTTACATTTATTCATTCTGCTGGGACATCGAATAATTCTGTTATTTTCCTTATTCTATAGGTACAATTAATTTCACGCTATTGTTAACTTTCTATTTTTTATTTTCCATGTACCAGAAAAGTAATTCCATTCTTTTTCGGAGTAAATTTAGAAAATTATATGATACATTTTTGAATGTAATTAAACTGTTCAATTTTTTTTTTGCCCGCTCGTAGTCAAATGTCCTTTGTCCATAAAATTTTTTGTTGACGCTCGTCGTGTGCCTCATATTCTGATCGTTTGATCCGTTTCTCATTTACGTCGGATTTGTGCTCATTCGGCGTTCCATCTAACCAATTTACTGACTATAAACATGTTTTAAAACAACAAGATTAATATATTTTACACGTAGTATATTGTGTAGTATCGTGTAAATGCTGTAAATACTGTAGACTGTAGAGTTAGAATATAAGGGACGCGAAAGCGAAAGTAATCATAAGCAGGTAAAAAGGAACGGGGAAAACCCATGGGCCAGCGGGCCCGGTGACGCGTTCGGGGTTTTTCCCCAAAGAAGGGGGTGCGAAGCGTCAAGCGACGGCGGACATGACCATATTTGGTCATGAACGCGACCTGCGAAAGTTTGCGTGGTGGAAGGGGAGAAATCATAAGAAGGGATGTTTCGGGCGTCGAGCAGACAGAATCGTAGTTGTTTTGGAGAGAATCATAGTTGTTTTGAATAGAGTCGCTTTGAGAGTTGAGGCAGAGTTGCTCTATGAGTCGTTTAGTTGTTTAGTTGATTTAGTCGTTTAGTTGATATAGTCGATATAGTTATAGGAGAAATAAGAGGTCGGACATCGATAGTTCTAGTTTTAAAATAGTTCTTAACTCTGTATTATATATATATATATATATATATATATATATATATATATATATATATATATATATATATATATATAATGTGAAAAGTATACTTCGAGGTCTTTTTCGTACATATAACATCAACTTTGGGGACATTTGGCTGTTTCGAAGACCGTCCTCATAATATTTTATACGGTTTGTATATTTTCGGGACGGTCCTCATAATACTCATATTATGCCGAACGATGAATTTGAGGACTTAGCAATGCTATACAACATACGAGGACAAGTCTTCAAAGTAACAATATACGATGTGTATATTTTAAGGACTCATTCAGTCACATTGCTTAAATACAGGTTGTTATTAATTGTCATCTGGTTTTCATGAATAAGTGTTTCAACTTTCATTTCAATACAAAATTTATTATCGTCTTGATTTTATTATTCTTATCTTTACTAATGAATGCCAACTTAGTAATATATACATGTAAAGTAAACCTTAAGGACTTCTTCATATTATTGATTAAAAGCTTTAAATTTCAATTGCGAACCGTATATACCTACTATGATTTGAAAATATGTCAGTTCTGAATTATTTGCGAATTTATTATGTAGTGTCTAATATGAGGACTTTTGTATAAGGTTGATTTTGAGGACATATTCGTATTTCCATTAAACGACGTCTATGAGGACTTCTATATACTGGAAGTTTTCAGGACAGAAATATATTTTGCTTATTTTACTTTTGTGGATATTCTTAATGTAACGTATCCTAAAATTTTGACATAAAATTAATACAGACGTTGATTATGTACATACATGTATCATCTAGAATTTTCGGTGCGACATACAGTATTGCCTCAAAATAAGCAACATTTTTAGCCTCGAAATAAGTTACTCTGCTGTCCTCACTGCTGAGAAGGACTGAGAGATCCGTGAAACCGGGAATCAGTTCAGGCCGAGTGACGGTTGAGTAGAAGAAGGATAGAAATGTATTATATAATACTAGAATCAGGAAGCATGTTATATTCTATCATTTTCCAAAGAGTAACATCGCTGCTTCTTGTGCATGTTCTCTCTCGCCCTAATTGAAAACAAAGTCGAGTCGAATAGTATACCTGATCCGAAATAAACAACTGGCTACGACATACGGTTAGTTGAAAAAATAAAGGGAAATAAATTTAAACCAAATTCGATATATTACATTAATTGTCATTGTGCAGTTTATTATTCATTGAACTCTTACATCTAATACATTATTTTTATATTAAAAATTAACGACATAAAAATAAAATAATTAATGTTGTAACATATACAGGGTGTCCCGCAACTAGTGGAAACATCGAGAAATGGGGGGTAGCTGAGACGATTCTGAACAACAATTTCCTTTGCAAAAATGTCGGATAGGGCTTCGTTTTTGAATTACTAACGAAAAACACTGTCCAATCAGAGCGCGAGTAGAGCGCGCGCTCAGCGGTGATAGGGTAACCTCGAGCCGGGACGTCGGACTAGAACGAATCACGGCTGAGCACGCGCTCTACGCGCGCTCTGATTGGTCAGTGTTTTTCGTTAATAATTCAAATCAAAGCCCCGTCCGATATTTTTGCAAAGGAAATTGTTATTCAGAATCATTTCAGCCACCCTCCATTTCACTATGTTACCATTAGTTGCGGGACACCCTGTATAGAATTGTTAAAAATATATTAGTGAATCAGTATATTAGTCTTTGGCAATATTAATATATTAATCTTTGGTAATATCGGCATATTAATCTTAATTAGCGATTTCCATAAATTAGGCTGCATTGTTTATGTTTTTGTTCTTTTTTTGTGTATGTAACCACGTGCGCAACTGTGGCACGGTTCTTCCTCGTAAACAACTATGATCGTCAATTAATTTCTGTAACTCTTTTCCGGAAGGTATTTTACCATTGGATGAAAATTCTGAGAATGCCGATAATATGACATTACGTTCCATATTAGACCATCGTCTGTGAGTCGAATGTGTCACCATTGATTTTTGATGCAATGGATAACTAGAATTAGGACGATTGTGACTAGTATTCTGTATGGATAAATTTTCTTCTTGACTGTCAGAATCTTCTTCAGACTCATTCAATCCTTGGGCTGTCTGTTACATTTTTTATATTTTTACATTATCTGTTTCTAACACGGGTTAACGGTAAGTATCCTTGCAAATTTTTTATGGTATCCCGGTCAGTAGCTAATAATGCTATATTATCACCATAAACTAATTTTAATCTACAGACGAATGGTATTTATTCGATATTTTTTAGTACTAGTCGATTTTATCACATGACGCCTAAGCTAATATTCAAATTAATTATAAAAAAAAAAATACACTCAAGTCTTACTTGCCTAGCAATAAGTTGCTTTATGTTAAATTATTAATACACGGTCTTACATGTAATAAACATTCTGCCTAAGAAAAAGAAAAATATATATATATGTATGAAATGTATACTTCGAGGTCCTTTTCGTATTTATAACGTCAACTCTGAGGACGTTTGGCTATTTCGAAGACCGTCAGGCAACGCTGTCCTTTATTAATAATTGAACATAAAGCAACTTATTGCTAGGTAAGCAAGACTTGAGTGTATTTTTTTTTTATTTTTTTTATATTAATTTGGCGTATTAGCTTAAACACCGCGTAATAAACCGATTAGTATTAAAAAATATTGAAGAGATACCAATTGTCTGTAGATTAATTAGTTTATGGTGGTAATATAGATTAATATATTGATTTACTAATATATTTCTAACAATTCTATATATGTTACAACATTAATTATTCTATTTCTATGTCGATAATTTTTAATATAAAAGCAATGTATTAGATGTAAGAGTTTAATATGTTAGCGTCGACCCGTGTACAAGGGGGATACACGTGCCAGGGTCGTTGCACCATGGGGCTTCGACGTACTTTCGAGGACCTATGTCTGTCGTCGGGCGAAGGATCGGTGGTATCCGATAGCTAGGACCGCGACGAATTCTAAGAGTCGCGGATGTTATTATTAAAGTCCGATACCCTTCTTTTGAGGATCGCCGAACGAACCGTGCCTCGTGGCCGATGACCCGACGTCATGGTGCTGCGTGGCGCGTGCAGGGCGATAAGGGTTTTCTCGAAGGATCTGGCCACGGAGTGGGGAAGGTGACGTACCTTCTGGTAAGAGGACCATGATGAACCTCTTGGCACTTACCCCAGAACCTTGATCGAGAGAACGTCCCCAAATTCTCCCTAATTACATTAATTTCTAACAAATAAATAATAAACTGCACAGTGACAATTAATGTAATATATCGAATTTGATTTAAATTTACTTCTCTTTATTTTTCCAACTAATCGTATGTCGTATATGTCGTGACCAGTTGCTTATTTCGGATTAGGTATGCTATTCGACTCGACTTTGTTTTTGATTAGGGCGGGAGAGAACATGCACAAGAAGCAGCGATGTTACTCTTTGGAAAATGATAGAATATAACATGCTTCCTGATTCTAGTATTATATAATACATTTCTATCCTTCTTCTACTCAACCGTCACTCGGCCTGAACTGATTCCCGGTTTCACGGATCTCTCACTCCTTCTCAGCAGTGAGGACAGCAGAGTAACTTATTTCGAGGCAAAAAATGTTGCTTATTTTGAGGCAATACTGTATGTCGCACCAAAAATTCTAGATGATACATGTATGTACATAATCAACGTCTGTATTAATTTTATGTCAAGATTTTAGGATACGTTACATTAAGAATATGCACATAAGTAAAATAAGCAAAATATATTTCTATCCTGAAAACTTCCATTATATAGAAGTCCTCATAGACGTCGTTTAATGGAAATACGTATATGTCCTCAAAATCAACCTTATACAAAAGTCCTCATAGTAGATACTACATAATACATTTGCTCATAATTCAAAAACTAACGTATATTTTCAAATTATAGTAGGTGTATATGGTTCGCAATTGAAATTTCAAGCATTTTAATCAATAATATGAAGAAGTCCTCAAAGTCTACTTTACATATATATATATATATTATACCATCTTAATAATAACAATCCCTATAATTGTGGTAACTAGTATTATATTGTTCATCTTTTCGCATACTTACATTTCTTCATTACCTGCTAGGAATTCGATTTATTATTATTCATAATTGTGAATATCATTTTTTCTAATGTACTGTTGTTGCTCCAAAAAACTAATTACAACTAATTTTAATATTATATTCAAATGTGTATTGTCCCTCAGATTTAATAAAGTATATTACTGTAAACGTACAGCTGCTAACAATATTAATTTCATCATAGGGATTTCGAAATTACATCATAATTCATTTTTAACCGACTTCAAAAAGGAGGAGGTTACTCAATTCGATAAGTATATATTTTTTTTTTGCTCCAAATAAAAAATATCGCTGTGAAGAAGTTTTCCATCTGGCGTCGAAAGATCCCTCTGCTGAAGTAATCTCCGAAATACATCCATCTGAAACAGTTTTGTAATCACCATAAGATGTACCCCCCCCCCCCCCCCCCCCCACAACCATCCGCTATTTCAACAAATTAGCGGATCTTGAACGTCAAAGAACTCGCATGATCGAACGATCCGTGAGTACAATTGCAACTGTTTGCAATTGTGAACCACCAACACAGTGAGTGGTACCGTACTTTATAGCACAGTGCGACGCTGGACAGTAATATTACTTTTTATTACTGTCCGAAAATGACCTTTTCTTGCTTTTCGAATGTTACTATTTCTTTTACGTGCATACCGGCGCCGATAACTCGCGTGATCGAGCGATCCGTGAGTACAATTGCAACTGTTTGCAATTGTGAACCACCAACACAGTGAGTGGTAACGTACTTTATAGCACAGTACGACGCCGGGCAGTAACAGTATCTTCAGTTCTTTCGGAGAGTGATCTTTTTCGTTTTTCTAATCCTGTCCTCTCCTCTTTAATGAATAGTGGCTCCCGAATGGGCATTCCTCTGTTGTGCCTACTATCGATTAACTCGGATAGCATACATTCCATGTAAAATTGCTTCAATTGAGGTTCCATGTTCCTATTCCAGAAATTATCATCCTTCTTCACTCTAATATATTTTGACCCTTTCCGGGTCCAAATGCAGAACAGACAATATTGTCTTCCGGTTATATGTAACTGTCCCTGCACCTGGTAAAAATATGGATGTTTTCTGTTCATTGCAGAACCATTTTCGTCTTCAAATATTTGTCTGACAGCTTTCACGTTTTTGATAGCTTCATCTGACGATAAATCTTCCGCTGTCTTTGGGCATTTTATTTCCACCAGTCCTTTTTCATCTATAATTCCATCCGAAGATGCTCCTAAATATGGGATGGAACTGTCGATGAAGAGCCTACATTCTCTAACTGGGGCACCAATATGGTTGCTTAGTTCTTCTCGAGCAACTTTTTCATACACTTCCCTGTGCTGTATAGCAGGGACACTAATTGTAAGTATCCTCGGGTACAGAAAGGTTCTCACGGCGGTGGCTGATAATGTGCCTCTTCGACGACGACACACTCTTCCAAAATTTGACGCCGTCAAAATTTTTGATTTATAATGCAACCATCTTGAATTTTTTGCTTGACCTACGGTTTCGGTCTCAATTTCTTCTCTTCTGTCTTGCCAGTTTTTTATCATAGTACAATGTTTTTGTAGCTCCAGATCATAAATCTGTTTCGGCATGTCCGGCTTTTGAGCGTTTGAGCCATACTCCGCATCTTCTGAAGAACGGAATTGCTTTCGTGCATGATCGAACTTTTTCGTTTCCTTCTTTTTTTCAGCCTTTTTTTAGTTGTGTTTTTTCTTCTTATCTTCCATGCTGAGTAACATCGTAGGCGGTTTCTTTTTCATTTCTGCATTTAACCGCGATTGCGCTTCTTGTGTGTTATACTGAAGCATAGCAGCAGCACATCTTCCTGTGTATGATCCCCGCTCACCGAAATGCAATCTTTTTCCGCCGATGTACTTTGCGATTATTGCATTGAAACTTTCCACACTGTTATTATTGCTATTGTACAGAAGACTCTCTGCATGAGCTGACACTGGTCGCAGTATTTCTTTAATCTGCTGATATACTCCTATTCTCGTTAACTCCGGAACGATGTTTGTTTCACTATTCTTCTTAGTTCCATCGCAGAAATAATTTAATTTCACCCAATCTGTATGTTCGCCAAAAACGTGGCTGGGGACATTTTGTATGTCACCGTACAAATTTTCACTTTTCTGGACAATTGCTGCAGCCTGCTTATACCTGAATTCGGCGGCTTTGACAATGTCAGTTCGCATTCGCCTAATGCTATTCTCCATAGTTTTTCGTAGTGGTCCAGGTGTGGTTTTCTTTACAATTTCCTTCATCTTTCTGCAGAAGTTTCTTAGCAAATGATTTGTGCATTCAACTTTTTTGACGCGGATTTCGGCCTTGTATGGATCTGCAATTATAATTTTCTTATACACGCTGCTGTCTCCATCAGCAATCAGCGTTGAATACACGGGTCCACGCTTTTCTATGCTACTCTTGAAACCTTCAACTATAGCATCGCTTTCCATACCGGTTGATGCTTGATTCGCACCCCAGTTCTTGAAGCATGTATGTGTTCGTGGATTTTCCTTCTTCTTAGAAGCATGCCGACAAATCTTACAAACTTTGTTCTGCACCCCAATAAACAACACCTTTTTGGTGTAATAGTCCATAATAACGCCGACTCCTGATACAGAGTTGTATATTCCGATGCGGTACGATCGCTTCATTCAACTTCCGTCGGCTACGACGGGGATGTGGGGGATTCCGGATCCGGAAAGAACATCGCCTCTTTCGATGGCCAGGCATTTTACTTCCTCAGCTGCTGCTGTCATCTCTTTTTCCGCAGCAACGATCAAGGAATCTACAATTTCATCCTGATGATTGTGAAATTGTCTTTTTGACATGCACGGTATATTCATGGCTGTAAAAAAGTCCTGCATTTGAGCGTAGCTGCCGCCGGTGAAAAATGTTCCAGCCACAGCGCTCTGGTTCACATCCATTTCTTCTATTTCGTCAGGTTGACTGTGGATCTCAGGTGTGTAGTGACACATACTGCAGCAAACGCTGATAGTGGTCCTCAACCCTGACCGTTTCATGCCGGTGATTTTGAGGTATCTGATTCCACAGTCTTCCCTGTTTCTTGCATGGTCACCCATTTTTTGAAATTCGGCAAAGATGTGCTGCATGTCCACAATACTTAAGCCGTTTGGTACGTAGCATTGTTCTTCAGGCTCGTTCATTACTGCTTTCTCTATGACCCATTCTTCATTTTCTGCGGTTGCAATTTCCACATGTGATACATTTTCTGTATTGTCCGTTTCTTCAATTTCACGCGGCAATTCTTCCATCATATCTTCAGGAACTTCTTTTGAATTCTACGGTTCTGCTCCCTCATCCATTGGCAAGTAAATAATATTCTCTGCATTCTGTGTTTGTCCGTCGGATGTTGATGGTTCTTCTCGGTGGTCGCAACCGAACTGATTTACAATTTCAATATTGTTGTCTGCAATTTGTTGGTTGCTTTTTAAAATAGCTAAACGCCGTCTCCTTGCCCGCCATCCCTTTTTTCCAGAACATCTCCATTGGGACGGACGTAACTTGACAGCACGTCGTACCGCTGCCGATTTTTTGACATTTATTTTGCACATTCTCTTGTGTTTCTCTTGCACACACATTTTGTTTTCCATTCATGCTGTTATCACTACACACTCACTTTAATCGTATAAAAAAAAACTAAAATAATAATAAAAGAAAATAAAAAATTACCAAGAAAAAAAAGAAAGTAATCAAAGAAAATAGAAAAAAGAAAATAATAAAAGAAAATAAAAAAAAAGGTTATTCTGAAAATATTGTAACGCGGAATACGTAAATTTGTGCTACAACGAATCGTGATACAAACTGCCGTCACGTCACAGCGAGACATGAGGGTGGGGGGCCGATTTTCAACTGTCTCGCGTAATGCGTTGCTGTCGATCGCCATCGGCCGCTGCATTAGATGTTCATGGCTGCTAGATGCAACATGGCTGCTAGATGCAACATTGCTGCGAGCAACAGTTCCGCAGTAAGTATCGTGAAACACAAAATAGTGCCTTGTGAGTATTACTTACTATAAAATCATGCATAAATTGCTCTTCCTACAGATGGAAATTGAAGAAATAGAAAAACCAAAAGAAGAAGAACAAAAAGAAAAGGAAGAAGAACAAAAACAAGACAAAAACAAGGAGGAAAAGAAAGAGAAATCAGCAGAGGAGCAAGCTGCTAAAAAAGTAAGTCAAAATTGAGGAGCCGGATGCAATAAGGAGATAGGCGCGAATTTTGCAGAATAACTATTGTCCGCCAGGCTAATTTTAAACATTGTTCGAATTTTGATTTTGATGACTGATACCTGTACAGAATTTTATATTACACGTTTTTTGTAAGTCAAATTTGTACCTTTTTCCGTTTTTGAATTATTAGTGAAAGAGATTTCAATGCACTTTTACGTTCAACTCATAATATCTCGGCCAGATATGAATATTTATCTTTGAAACTTGCACAAAATAATCTTTCATATTTCTCGAGATATAGCATCTATAAAAAGTTTGTAAAACGTTTGAGAACCAAATGCTGAATTTTTCAATTCATTTCCCCGAATTTGCACGTTTATTCACTCGATCGCAAAAGTTGTACGAAATTTGTAGTCATAAATTTGGACCTATACCATAATCTTGTGTATTATTTGTGGAAAATGCCAGATCTTTAGATATCGAGGTTGCAAAGTAATGGCGATTTATAATCAATGCATTTACGTATCGATTACGTAGCGATACAATATCTAAAGATCTAGCTTTTTCCACAAATAATACACAAGATTATGGTATAGGTCCAAAATGACTACAAATTTCGTACAACAACTTTTGTGATCGAGTGAATAAACGTACAAATTCGGGGAAATGAATTGAAAAATTCAGCATTTGGTTCTCAAACGTTTTACAAACTTTGTATAGATGCTATATCTCGAGAAATATGAAAGATTATTTTGTGCAAGTTTCAAAGATAAATATTCATATTTGGCCGAGATATTACGAGTTGAACGTAAAAGTGCATTGAAATCTCTTTCACTTAAAAATGATTATTTTCGTTAATAATTCAAAAACGGAAAAAGATACAAATCTGACTTACAAAAAACGTGTAATATAAAATTCTGTACAGGTATCAGTCGTCAAAATCAAAATTCGAACAATGTTTAAAATTAGCCTGGCGGACAATAGTTATTCTGCAAAATTCGCGCGTATCCCCTTATTGCATCCGGCCCCTCAATTTATAATATTCAATCTTTTTATTGTTTTCTTTTATGTAAAAACAACAAAAAATATTTTTGCTTTTCAATTGAAAAAGATGATGAAAACATTAACGACGCGGCGGCGGTTGCGTGAATTGGCGCGGCGGCGGCGGCGGTCGCGGATATTGGCGTGGCGGCGGCGGTGGCGGTCAGAGGCGGGGTAACCGCCACACCTTTGTATTCAATAACTATTAATATTGTATTATAAATAATAAAAAAAAATATTTCTAAATCATTTTTTTTATTTACATATCTACCCTCCTTTTTTTGGTCACAAGATGAATACCTGCTAAATATGGCTATGTGAACCTAGCACCAGACTTTGGAAAAATTAATTTTTTTAATGGAAAATGATAGTATTTTGTTTGCAATTGATTGTAGTTTTATCAGCTAATAATTTGAAAAAATTGACGAAATGACTGACACTTGCAATTCAGTTATCTGAAATTCGATTACGCACTCTTCTTTACTATGGTTTGTATTGATTTCCTTTTCGTTTGTAGTTGAATAGTTTAAAAGTTATAAACAATTGTTTACACGTCGAGCCATGCTTTTTGGAGTTATAACATTTATACAAATATAATTGTGTGCGTATTTATTTAATTATATTTATACAATTTTTATAACTGAAGAAAGCATGGCTCGTAGACGTGTGAAAAATTCTTCTATAACTTCTAAACTATTCAACTACAAACGAAAAGTATATCGTATCTCATTTTAATCAGAAAAGCCTCCCACACACGACAGTGATCTTTTTATTAACAAAAAGTAAAAAATAAAAATGTTTCTTCCTCTATGCCCTATGCCTCGTTTACACCTAGCGAGTGACTCAGCCGAGTCAAAATTTTGACCGAGTGGCTCGGACGAGTCAGTCCGGTACCTATACCCTATACCAGCAATAGCAGAGCGCGCAGCTCGCTTGCCTGAAACGGCGATATTCGCGTGCTTTTACAGCTTTTCGTGACTTTATTATCCCAGACCCCATTCTGCAAAAAGGATCATTTTGTAGGTAAGATTTCAAAGAGTATAATCATACCTTTTTTGGTGTATAAATTATTGTGATCCTCCCTGTCTGTCATGATCAAACCGACCAAGAAACGATCGGTTTACAATTTCTGAGACTATAAAATCCGTTTTTAAATAAAAAGAAACATCACTATTGTAGGGCCACCCTTTATAGATAAGGGTCAAAAAGGGCAAAATGCTAGTGCTTTCAAAGGTGTGCATTTTGTAAGCAAACTCGAAACCAGCAAAATGATGACTTACCCTCTCCCTTTTTCCTTCATTTCACACGGACCACATCATATCTCAATTCCAGCAAAAACCCCGATAGCGGCTTTCACAGAAGATGCTCAAACGCTTCTCCATCGCACGTTTCAACGTGTCTGACTACATACGTTCGTTCTCACTGTGGCAGTCAACGTGTTGATCAAGCCACTTTTGACTGATGCGTTCGCATAAAACGAAAAGAGGGGATACTCGGCCTAGTGAATCGGCACAGCTTCTATTCACTCGCCTGCCAATTTTCTTGCCGAGTCACTCGGCCAAATATTGCAATATGCGTTCGGGCTGGGTCCGTACTCGTCCAAAAACAGTCTCTCGCCGATTCACTCGCCCATTCACTCGCCAATTGTCTCGGCCGAGTACTGTTCACACCAGGCGAGTACTCGGCCGGGTGGCCCACTCGATTCGATTGCTTCGGCAAAGTACACCAAATTCGAAAAACGATTCACCTATTCCCGGACTGTTGCGGAGCAGACCCGGCAGCAGAGTTGGGCAAATTTGTATTTAAATAATAAATAATAAATAACAAATAAATATGTGATTGTAATTGCAAATAACAACTAAACGTTTTATTGAAACGAAAGTCATTTAAATAATTTTAGAGGCGATCTATTTATTATTTCTTATTTTCAAATAAGTAAATTTGGATTTAGGTGGAAAACAAATAAATAATTTTTGGTCTTCTTTTATTTCTTTTATTTTGTACATACAATGCAAACATGGCGAAATTAATATCATTATTATCTGTATGTATAATATTTACATAAATACAACTATTTTTTGTATTAATTTACTTTTCGAATAGATAGTTCGTAGTTCATGTTCGCCTTTAAAACTACTCTTTTTTCAAACATACTGTCCGAAAGTTTGTTCGACCTTGGCATATTGATCATAGTTGCTAAAGAAAATATCCGCTCAACTGGAGCCGACGATGGTATAGGCGTGTTATATTTCAGAAATATGCATTTTATTGCCGGGTACGCATCCAGACTTTTAAATTCCGTGTTCAGATCTTGGAAATACTGTGATATTAGATGTACTGATGCAGCTTCTTCAGGATCAGTTTGTACTTTATTTACTATGTCAAAATCTAAAAACTTTTCAATTTTACTATTCCTGAAACTTGAAGTAGCGGGAATATGTTTTGCATCGTGTAATTTTGCAAAACTTTTGGTCACAGCCTTCTTGAAATAAAGTAGTAAACAGTCATGAAAGTTGCTGGGAACAAATGCCAACCACCTATTTTTCATCTGTGGATGTGAAAAGGAAGCTATAGATGCATTCCTTGCCGTATCAGAACTAAAATTGAGATAATTGTTTTGAAACCTTGATTCAAAGCTTTCTACTAATGTGTTAATTAACGGATTGCAAAATACCCAGTCCTTTCCTTTCAAATTTATTAGTTTTCGCTGCAATGACAAAATGCACGGTAAAGTTACTCCGTAATGGATATCCTTTTCTCCTTGAAGAATGTCTAAAGCTTGCGCAATTGGTCGTAAACATTTTAAATACTCCCGTATATAACAAAATTCATGCTCTTGCAATGATTGGTATTTTTTTCCAAGAGCTCGGAAGAGTTCACAGGTTTTATGTTTTATTTTATAAATTTGTTCTAATGAATCAAACGTCGAGTTCCACCGTGTTTGCCCGGGTCTGGATAAAGTATGTCCCAAAATTTTAATGATAATTTCAGATGTATTGGGTCTTCCAGTCGCGTTCCACAAAGACGTGCACTTTTCGAAAATTTGCTTGTGGATATCAACTAAAGAAGATGATGATTCAATACCTTTATTGATATCCGTTGTTGCACATAAATTAAGTATATGAGCACAGCATCTCAAGTGTTTAGGCAGCGAACAAGCACTTTGCTCTGGAATAGACAATGGGACATATTCGTTATCAATGTCCTGACACATTGCATTATCGTCTTTCTCGCTGCTATCAGATGAATCTTCACTTGAGTTTAAGTTACTTAATTCTTTAGCTCCAAACATTTTAAAGGCTTTTACAAAATTGTTACCATTATCTGTTACAGTGGCAACAATTTTATTTGTAGTTAAACCAAATTCACAGTGAATAATATTTAACATGTCAGCTACTTTGTCGAAAGTATGTCTGTCCCATAACCTTCGACAAGCAAGACATGCTGCTCTTCGCTCATACGTTTTATAATCCAGCCAGTGAACTGTAACGCCAAAAAAGCTTCGCTTTTTAGATGACCAAACATCAGCTGTTGTACAAACATATTCAACATAAATAATATAGTTATTTCTCTTCCAAGAGAACGACGACTAATAATATTAAATTTTACTGTTACGCCAAGATTTGTCATCATAGCAAGAAAATAAGGATCTTCTATTGTTCTGAGAGGTATCATCGAGTGCACAAAAAATAACGTAAGGTCTTTATTTAGTTCTTCTTGAGATTTAGTTTGTACAGTTGATTTCTTCCTAATATCTTTTGAATTTAAATTATTTATCTTCCGTTTCTTGCTTGGAACATATTCTTTGTACTCTATCACAAATTCAGAGTGCTTTCTTTTTAAATGAGATAGATAATTAGACGAGGCACACATTTTGCCTTTAATTTCTGTCATCTTTGGTTCACATTTCACACAATTTGCAACGACTTGCTCGGTTGTACACTTCTCAGGAATTATTTTAAAAAATTTTCCGTCTAATATGGTTAAGGTTTTTTAAGATTTCGGCTGGAAACTTGATTTTCCATCAGAATGGAATGGTCCTTCCTCAGGATCATTCACTTCGTCACCCTCTATGAAGCTCATTATAGGAATGCTACGAAATAAACTAAAGATTGAAACTATTACTATGTATATCGTTCCAGCGAGAGAACATCTAGCGACGACGAATACATTGAAACTGATTATTAGCGAAACATTCTGTAAACTGTTGCGAGTTAGAGGTCGGTTTAACTTATCTGACGTATACAAACTAAAGCTTCCGAAGTAATGCACAACAGACGATACATTAATATTAATATCGTTGCTGAGGACAGTTGGAAAGAAAATTTGTTTAATGACTATAAATAATAAATAATAATTAACAAGCAATAAATGAAATTGTACTTGCAAATAACAATTAACTTTATTATTTTAAATAATTTATTTAGACTAGCTCAAATAATAAATAATTAATTTTGCTTTTTATTTGAATATCTAAATAAGGAATTGTTGAAATAACGATACATTTGCACTACATAAAATAATATACGCCTCCCCTCCAGAGCACACCACGCGACATGAGTGCGAGCGGTACCTATGTTAGCTCCATTCGAGCTTACTTTCTCTCTCTCTATTGCCTACTCTCTCGATAACAACAACATTCGCGAAGCACCAACCGAAGCGAGCACGAGGCTCGGAAAACTGTAACTTTGAATTCCATAAATAAATTCTTTACTTCAACATGGTAGCAGAGCGTGGTTTTGGAAAAGAAAAATCAGTGACCATCGTAAATTGGTGATTATCGTTGAAGTTGTTTAAGTAAAAAGGTGAGCAAATTATCTAATGGAAAAAATTGAAGAAAAGGAAAGATCAGAAGAAGAATTAACTAAGGAAGTGAATAGTGAAAATTTTGAATTAAGCAAAAAGGCAAGAAACTACTTAAGAAAAGTGTTTTTGAGAACAGCAAAAAAGGTGCTGACGCTAACAAAGGAAATCAAATTTGAAATGGCTAAACAAGTGAAGATTGATGATGTACAGGGTGCGTAAAAAATTCCCGGAATTTAGTTTACATTGAATACTTAAACGTTTGTTCGCGTTTTTTGTACAATCTGATTACATTT
Organism: Stelis phaeoptera; assembly: GCA_943735885.1. Taxonomy (NCBI): domain Eukaryota; kingdom Metazoa; phylum Arthropoda; class Insecta; order Hymenoptera; family Megachilidae; genus Stelis; species Stelis phaeoptera. The sequence goes on along the minus strand of OX030939.1, from coordinate 270,276 downwards.
TTTAATTCTTCGTGAAATTTTGATACAATAAGAGTTCTTATGTTGTTTGTTTATTTTTAGTTAAGTGAGTGATGAATCGCAAAAGCGAACGTTCGACCATCCGCGATTGATTCGCGGTGCTCGCTTGCAGAAAGTCCTCTTCACTGACGAGAAAATTTTTACCATCGAGTCGCCCCATAATCGCCAGAATCGTCGTCAATTGCTAAAGAAAGGTCAGAAGAGGACTACTGCGACGAAAATAGTCGCTCGTTCCCATTTTCCGGCCTCTGTGATGGTATGGGTCGGCATTTGTGCAACTGGGAAGACATCATTGGTATTCATTGAAAGAAATGTAAAAATCAACGCTACCAGCTATCAACAACAGATTCTTCGGGAGGTCCTACAGCCATGGGCACTGGAACACTTCGGCGAAGAAGGTTTCACGCTTCAGCAGGACTGGGCACCTGCACATTCGGCTCAAACAACCATTGCCACCTGCGAGGAGCTGTTTCCCGGATACTGGGGCAAGGATGTTTGGCCGCCAAATTCGCCAGACCTCAATCCAATGGATTACTCGGTGTGGTCAATATTGGAGCAAAAAATCTCAGAAAGAAGATACAAGACCGTGGAAGCATTGAAAAGGGCTTTGGAGCGTTCCTGGGACGAAATAACGGTGGAACAATGTGCGAGCATCGTCGGAAATTTTCCAAAACGACTTAAAAAATGCATTGAAGCCGATGGAGGAAACTTTGAACATTTGTCTTAATTTTTCTGTTACATTTGGTTGTTACTAAAAAAAAGAAGATTTGTGTTCTATGAACTTGTTGACTGGCTGATTTGTACCAAAGTTTCAGGCTATTTAAAAAAAACGAAATAATTCCGGAAACTTTTTACGCACCCTGTACACATACCAGTGTTTGACGGTAGTAATTACTCAAGCTGGGAATTTAGAATACTAAATATTCTCGAATACAAAGAATGCAAAGATCAAGCCATTAGAGAGAGAACACAAGCTGATACAGAAGTAAACTGGAAAAAAGGTGATTTGAAAGCAAAGACTATAGTGATAAGTTCAATATCAGATAAACAGTTAGAATATATTCGAGACTGTGAAACTACGTTCGAGATCATGGAGAAATTTAAAAATATGTACTCCACAAAATCTACAGCTTTACAAATTGTGTGTAGAGGAAAGCTGGAAGATGTAAAGTTAAAAAATTATGAATCAGTAGAAGAATTTTTTGCGGATTTTGAGAAAAACTGCAATCAACTTAAAGCTGCAGGAGGATCTCTAAATGAACAAGAAAAAATGAGATACTTAATAAAAGCGCTACCACCACACTACAGTTATATTGGTGATTTTATTGATTTAGTCCCCGAAAAAGATAGAACGGTGGATTACGTCAAGTCTAAAATTCTTGAGAAAAGTATGTCTAACTAAGTCTGAAACTGAAAGTAGAAGAAACGCAAGTACGTTCAACACAAAAATCAAAGGAAACTGCCACAACTGCGGAAGACCAGGTCATCATGCAAAGGAATGTTGGAGACCCTCGCAGATACATCAAAATATGAACGAGAAGCCAAGTCAAAGCCAGTTTTACACCAGAGGCAGAGGTCAATCACGAGGAAGACAACGAGGATTTACAAGAGGCATTTACCGTGGCCAAGGACGAGGCAGAGAAGCAAGTCAACGGAGCATAGAAACAACAAACCAAACTAACGACGATACATCGGCGGGAACGTGGCTAACAGAGGTCGAACACGCAGAGGCAAATCAGGTAAATGCTGAAAACGAAATAAACTCAAATCAAATAAATTGGTTATTGGACAGTGGCTGTACTGACCATATAGTAAATAGTGAAAAGTACTTCGAAAATTTTGTTGTATTATCAAAACCAATTGATGTAAAAATGCCAGATGGCAAAAAGTTAAAAGCTACTAAAATAGGAAATATAAGAACTTATTTTAGAACTTACTACAGTGAAAATGAAATCACTTTAAAAAATGTTTACTATGTTAATGGAATAAGTAAGAATTTATTAAGCTTTTCAAAAATTACTGTTAACAACACTATTGTGTCTAGAGATCAAAATGCCAAAATTTATAATAAAAATAGAAAATTAGTAGCAGTAGCTGATAAAGTAAATGATTTATATGTAATAAAAAGTTTTATTTATAAAAATTTCAAAGAAGATATTTTTGCAAATGCTGTCAAGCTAACAAATAAAGAAAAGTGGCACAGAGCCCTAGGTCATATAAATTTTCAATATCTAAATAAATTAGTTAATGAAAAATTAATTGATGGTTTACCAGAAAAACTAGAAAATAATATAATGAAATGCGCAAATTGTATACAAAGTAAAATGGCTAATGTACCATTTCAAAATAAGAGAAACCGTGCAAGTGAAACTTTAGAATTGATTCACACAGATCTTAACGGTCCACATAGAACCACAGGTTACGGTGGAGAGAAGTATTTTTTGAGTTTTATTGACGACTGTAGTAAAATAAGCAGAATTTACTGCATTAAAAGCAAAGACGAAGTAGCTAATTGTTTTGAAGATTATGTAAACTTAGTTGAGAATCAATTAAATAAAAGAGTTAAAAACGTACATTGTGATAACGGAAAAGAATATTTAAATCATAGAATCTACAAATTTATAAAAGACAAAGGGATTAAATTATTGCCCTGTCCACCATATGTCCATGAATTAAATGGAGTGGCTGAACGATTTAATAGAGCCGCAATGGACATGGGCAGATGCTTGGCAAGAGAGGCTAAAATACATGCAAAATATTGGCCAGAAATAATGAAAACGGTATCTTATTTAAAAAATCGTACAATAGCAAATTCAGTAGAAAACAACACACCCTATGAAATATTTTTTAATAAAAAACCAAATGTAGAAAACCTAAAAATTTATGGTAGTTTAGTTTTTGTAAGAAAACCAGAAGTAAAAAGAAATAGTAAATGGGATAATAAATCTAATATAGGAAAATTAGTAGGTTACAATCATGATAGCTATAGAGTATTAATTGATAATAAAATAATCAATGCAAGACATGTTAATGTAATTGAAGATGAAACAGAATTAATTTGTTTAGAAAAAATTAATGACGAAGTTACAGAACTAGGTTTAGATACCGAACAAAATCAAGTGAGCGAAATTATCGATAATAATGAAACTAACGATAGTGAAAATAACAATGATGAAATTATTGAAGATGAAATAAGCGATAAATCTGAACATTTGCCAGTAAAAAGAACGTCAGATAGGAAGAAATCCCCTGTTCAAAGATACGGAAATCCGGTAACTCATTTTATTTATGTTAACTATGTTAATGTAAATGTACCAAATACATTTGAGGAGGCGCTAGAGTCAAGAGATCATAAAAATTGGCAAAAGGCAATGAACTCCGAAATAGAAAGTTTGAATAAAAATAACACTTGGATTATTGTCGATAAACCTGTAGATAAGAAAATCATTGATGTTAAATGGGTCTATAAAAGAAAAAGCGATAACTCATATAAAGCGCGTTTAGTAGTAAGAGGTTTTCAACAAAGAGAAACCTTGGAGAATGTATACTCACCGGTAGGAAAAATGCAAACGTTGAAAATTCTTTTAAGCTATTGTTGTGTAAATAATCTATACATAGAACAAATGGACGTTGAGACAGCGTTTTTAAACGGTCCAGTAAAGTCTGAGGTGTACATACATGAACCAAAAGGTTATGAAACCGGCGAAAATATAGTGTGCAAATTATTAAAAGCGTTGTATGGTCTAAAAGAAAGTCCAAGAGACTGGTACGAAATATTACACGAATATCTAGCAAAATTAGGTTTTGTACGAAGTAGTTATGATTACTGTTTATATGTAAATAATTCTAGCAATGATACTATATATATTTTGGTATTTGTAGATGATATCCTAATTTGTTGCAAAGACTTCGATAAAATTAAAGATATAAAAACAAAACTAATAAAAAAGTTCATAATGAAAGATATGGGAAAGTTAAAATTATATATAGGAATAGAGATTGAACATGATATAAAAAGGGGGGTTATGACTTTATGTCAACAAAAATATATAGAATCATTAGCTGTAAAATACAATTTAGAAAATGCTAAAACCTATAACACTCCAATGGAGACTAATTTAAAACTTGAACAAGCAACCGAAATAGATGAAAATATAAAATATCGAAACTTAATTGGAGAACTTTTATACATAAGTACAGGCACGAGACCTGATATAGCATTTAGTGTAAACTATCTAAGCAGATATCAAAATTGTTATGATTCTACACATTTTAAGCACGCGTTACGAATATTAAAATATCTATACAAAACAAGAGATTTGAAATTAATTTTCACTAATAAAAATCAAGCTGCAAAAGTTGATTGTATGGTTGATTCAGATTTTGCGGGAGATCATGTAGATCGAAAATCCACGACTGGATTTATTGTAAGAGTGTTTGGAAATTTAATATATTGGAAAGCGCTAAAACAGAAAATTGTAACGAAAAATTCAACTTTTGCAGAATACATTGCATTGTCCGATGCAGTAACTGAAGTTATATTTGTTAAGGATTTATTGAAAGAAACTTTTAATGTAAATATCGATAAACGAATCAAAGTGTACGAAGATAATTCAGGTGCAGTAGCTATAGGTAAATTTGGAAATTTTACAAAGAACTCTAAGCACATCAAAGTGCAGCATCATTATGTAAATGAAAATTATCAAAATGGCGTAATTGATATTGTAAAAATTGAAACAGAGAAAAATATTGCGGATATATTAACAAAAAGTTTAAGCAAAGAAAGGTTTATAAAATTAAGAAAATTATTAAATGTAAATGTAATTCAAATGTAAGGAGGCGTGTTGAAATAACGATACATTTGCACTACATAAAATAATATACGCCTCCCCTCCAGAGCACACCACGCGACATGAGTGCGAGCGGTACCTATGTTAGCTCCATTCGAGCTTACTTTCTCTCTCTCTATTGCCTACTCTCTCGATAACAACAACATTCGCGAAGCACCAACCCAAGCGAGCACGAGGCTCGGAAAACTGTAACTTTGAATTCCATAAATAAATTCTTTACTTCAACAGGAATAACTCATTATTTAAATTTATATTTAAATAACTCATTATTTAAATTTATATTTAAATAATTATTTATTTAAATATTGCCCAACACTGCCCGGCAGTAGTAACATTTATCCAGTTTTCACTGTATTATGTTTGTATGTATTACAAATTAAAAAGATGTAAAAATATAAAAATATGTTTTAAACATTTTTCAAATAACTAACCTTCTTTACATTATATGAAGTTTGGTTAAGAAAACAATTACGGTTAAAAATAAATTCAAACTCTGAGTGGGTTCCGAACCTATGTCCTAAAACGCACGCATCGTTTCCGGGTCAAGATCCCAAATCGATTCGCGAACAACATTGTTTAAAAATTCTTTAACATTTTGGTATACAGGGTGTCCCGTCACATCTGTGATAAAGCTGTAATTCCAAAACTATTGGTCGCATACAAAATTGTTAGTACGGAAATTGCATGGTAAAATATGCCGCATGTTTTAGCGAGAAGGAATTTTTTTTAACTTTGTTATTTAACGAGATACGATGGTCAAGTTTCGTTTTTCAAATGGATCTATATATTTTGTTTCGGACTATTTGATAGTGCTTTTCAAAACGAATTTACTGACCTTCCATGTATGCACCCGATTTTATTTAGTTTTTGAGATATAACGCTTTCAAATTTGCTAATTTTCCAAGGATAAGACTCGGTTCGGTCAGGGAGTACCCCGGGCGGTCCCATTGATGCAGTAAGTCCCACGCGGTTGTTGAAATCGATACGGAGGGTCTCGCTTGGGATTGCAGGCCCAAGGAAGGAAATTCATGAAAAGACCCTCCGTATCGATTTCAAGAACCGCATGGTAAATATCGCATCAATGGGACCGCCTGGGGTACTCCCTGGCCGAACCGAGTCTTTTCCTTGGAAAATTAGCAAATTTGAAAGCGTTATATCTCGAAAGCTAATTAAAATCGGGTGTATACATGACAGGTCAGTGAATTCGTTTTGGAAAGTACTATCGAATAGTCTGAAATAAAATATATGGTTCCATTTGAAAAACGAAACTTGACCATTATATCTCGTTAAATAACATAGTTAAAAAAAATTTCTTCTCGCTAAAACATGCGGCATATTGTACCATGCAATTTCCATACTAACAGTTTTGTATACGACCAATAGTTTTGGAATTATAGCTTTATCACAGATGTGACGGGACACCCTGTATAAGTTCACCGAAAGGCATCAACCAATTACTTTCATTCCATTTCAACAATCCACGTATATTTAATGTACCATTTACGTGACTGTGAGTTTGTTTATTACTTCTCAGTATATACTCTGAAAAAAGAGGACATTCAAATTTGAAGTAAAAGTCGCTTTTTTTATACAATGTAATCACTTCTTGATTGTTTTAATTACGACGCACGTTAGCAAAAAAGCTGAAAGGATTCAGGAGTAACAGTCATGCTAATACGTTGTTACCACAATAATATAAAAGTTGTGCATCTATATCTTCCATAGAAAATTGTATTTCTTTTCGATTTTTTATGGGTTTTTACTTTTTACTTTCAAGTTTCAAATTTTTATCGCGGCTCCTCCTAAAAGAGTGTGCAAAGTATGACCTGCATCGGATAACGCGGAAATGTGCCACCGAGCTTATAAACATTACAGTAATTAATTAAATGCGATTAACATATAGTTTTATGTGATTCTACATTACTGATCACATAAAAAAACGTGTTCGGCAAAAGTTATAGATTTGAACAAGACGCATCTTTTATGTTGTATTGTTGTTCGTTATACGACGAAAGGTTTTCGAAACAAATAAGAACAAAAAGAAGTCCGAAAAAAAATTGTTCATTTTTGCAAAGCAAAATGTATTCTGATTATCTTTTATAAATAAACAATAAAGGTGGAGTTGAAAAATAAAATTTCAACTCCACGTGTCATTTCATTGATTAAGTAAATATTGTTACGCCGGGGAGTGTTACTCGAAGAACAACTCATGGTTTATAAAAATAACACCACATTGCACAACAGTTTATTTAACAGGAGAGAAGGAAACTTTATACAATAACCAAGATATCTCGCGTATATCAAGCGCGTATCCGAATCCGACGGATCGTTGTATTCGACTTTTTGAATATTTGCCGGTTTCTTGATAGCAACCGGAAGCTCGAATGCTCGCTTCCGCTCGCTCTCCGGGGCAGCTTCACATCGTTGCGGAACATCTTCACGCTGTCGCAACGATGCAGCTTCGTGGCATTGCGCGGCACCTTCACGCCGTCGCAACAATATTATTGTAAGTTTGAGTAAAATTCTCTATCGCTGCACGCATTTGTACGTATCGTTCCATTTTTGGACATCCTTCTCTTTCGCTGGCGCTGTCCTTTTCTACGTTCTCTCAGTCAGCGAAAGTCAAAATCTCGGCTCGAGCCGTATTCATTCAAAGCTTCCCTAATGGCCAGAGCGGCAACAGCGTGACAAAACTCTCGATACTTTTCGGCAACCATGCTTTTCGTATGTCTGTATTCACGTGTTTGTGAATCACCGTTCGAGCCGTCAAATCTATGCTACATTTACCGACCGATTCGTGTTTTTATACAACCCGATGGTAACATGGTCAAACCGGCTGCAATATACCATAAGCGCCCCTAGGCGAGATTCTTTGAATTATTCTGCTGTCAATTTCCGTGCTAGTGGACGCGAATCGTAAATAAGACCTTACATCTTCAAGAAGTGATAAATCGACAAAAAATGTGTTTCTCTAAGATTGTGCTACTAATCCGCAGGGTAGTCCGGTCCGCTTTTAGCGGGAAAATCATCGAATCGTCTGATACAAGCAAAATTTAGTACGACTCGCCTTCGAAACGGCCATCTTTCTTGTTGACATCGGAATCTGTCTCAAGCTTACACTCGCTAAAATTAGACATTATTCGACGTATGGTGTTTATTGGTGTTCAAACGAGGCAGGCAACCCTGCGTGGAAACCTAACGGTGAGTTCTCTACCCCCAAAAACTTGATTCTTGCAATTATAGACAATTTTAGTCTAATTTACGAAATCGTCTCTCTCTGTCGCGCTTCCCGTATAGGTGCATGGCCCCCTTTGCTTGTGTGAGCGTACGCACACAGCTTACGGCCAAGCGAAACTCCCCCCTTAAGTCACCATCTGTAAACAAAACATTTAAATACCAATGCACGTGTAACAGACAGTAATTACTGGTATTGACTTACTTTATTTAATACCTCAAAGACGAACTTCGTACGTCGGATAGAACCAAGTATCATCCTGTGACTACAAAATCCGAACGATGTATAACCCTTACTGTTTATAAATGGAATCGCTGTTAGTCCTGAACAAAAGTCAACCGCTCAAATTAGCAAGGAATTATTATAACACAATAACAGAATGAAACGTAAATATACCTGTAATCTGTAAATATGAGCCCATCCGGCCTACATAACAATCCTCGTGGTTGTTTACACCCGGAGACCCGGCACGTTGCACACAAGAGGCTGGGTTATCATCTTCACGAAAACAGCACCGACGCCGAACGGTAAAATAAAAGACGAATAGGCGGCAAAGCGCGAGAATTCCTACAATTTGCTCGAATTAGGAAATAATCATGAGATATTTGTGAATTTACGGGACGAAATTAATTTTTATTTCGCTCATTCGTGATAAGGATAGCGGAAAAACGTATAGTTTGTGTCGTTCTTCATTGGATGCGATCTCGCGTCGAAACGTACGAACCGAACAGCGAATAGCTAAGCGAGATGCTACTTCCATCTGTAGGCGCGATGTGAACTCGGATTTTCTCCAAAAAATTATTTACACATTTATTATTACGATCTCCGATTATTTTATTAATATATAAGTAGCAATAAATGAGAAACAGCAACTAATAATAATCATCAACCCGTGGTAAAAATTGATGTCGTGCTAAACATATTTCTGACCATCACACATATGATGCGTATGATTCTGGTAATTTTCATTGTCAGGAAAATTCTGATAGCAAATTGGTAAATTCATTAATGATTTCAATGAACGAAAGTAATGTTATTATGCAAAAAATAATTTTAGGAAAAAAAATATAACCGACTTCGAAATGCACTAAAAAGAATGAAATAATATTTAATTCTTTTCGTGGGTTTCTCTCCAGCTATGTATAACATTGCTGACAATATTACATTACATGTTAGATAAAATGCATATTTTTCGAAGGCGGGGCAGGATCAAAAATGCATTTTCTGTTTCGGACCGTTCAGTACCAAGTCCACCTTCAATCAAATCATAATCAGCAACATCTGTCATATAGAAAGTTTTGATTGAAAAACATTTTGTACGCCGAAACTGACCACTATACAGTTTCATTCTTCCACGTTGTCACGTATTAATGAGTTTTTCTTGACGCTCAGCTGTTATCAAGCCCGCCATACCCCAAACAAATTGCAATCAGCAACATGTTTCGTTTAAACAGTTTTCAATTAAACATTTCCTGTACTGAACGTTACGAAAATTGTTTGATTCTAAGAAAATTTTTGACCCTGCCCCGCCTCCGAAAAATATGCATTTTATCTAACATGTAATGTAATATTGTCATCAATGTTATACATAGCTGGAGAGAAACCCACGAAAAGAATTAAATATTATTTCATTCTTTTTATTTCGAAGTCGGTTATATTTTTTTTCCAAAAATTATTTTATTTCACACTTTTTAGTGGTGATCTTTGCATTCCCTGCGAAGTAATAGCCGCATACTGTATAACGGTGTTCCTTTGTTCATATATTATATCTCATCGTTATGAAATCAAGGTACACATACGATTGTCAGCGGTAGTATCCATGTTCATTTCTGAAACATAAAAAAATTTTTGGAAAAAAATACAACCGACTTCGGGATGCACTAAAAAGGACGAAATAATCTTAATTTATATTTCGGAGACGGCGCAAAATTAAAAATTGTATTGATGGAAGATGTTGCTTACGTGAATATACATACGTAAAAGGATTAAAGAATTTTGACAATTTCCAATGTAGAAAATTGTTAATTTTGCGCCGTCTCCGAAATATAAATTAAGATTATTTCGTCCTTTTTAGTGCATCCCGAAGTCGGTTGTATTTTTTTCCAAAAATTTTTTTATTTCACATTTTTTAGTGGCGATCGGAGTATTCCTTGAAGAGTTCAACAAAGGATTGGGAAGGGAAGGGCAGGAAAGGGCAGGGTAGTGAACGGAAGGGCAGGGAAGGGCAGGGTAGTGAAGGGAAGGGCAGGGTAGTGAAGGGAGGGGCAGTTAAGTTAAGGGAATGTTGCAAATGGGATCATCGTGGAAACATCTCCAGCCGCAAAAAATGTAATACTAGGTTTCATCGATATCAGGCCGAGTACGAGCGAAATACCACGTTTTTTGCAATTAAAGCGGAAAAAATGTAGAAATCCGAACCGGGTTTTTTTACGGGACCAACTGTTGGTCATACTCTATAAAATGCTAAAGGTTTCGTTCCGATTGGTCCATCCATCTTGGAGCAATCGATGACCATACACAACGCGGACGAAATCGTACGCTTTTTTGCAATAAAAAGGTGGCAAGCGGTGGTGTAATGCAAAATTTTTTTTTACGGGACCAACTGGGAGTCATACCCTATAAGATGCAAAAGGTTTGGTTCCGATTGGTCCATCCATCTCGGCGTAATCGGGGCACATACATAAAAAAAAAAAAAAAAAATATATATATACATGTCGAATTGAGTAACCTCCTTCTTTTTCGAAGTCGGTTAAAAAAGTACATACATGTCTCTGTAGATAATCGTAGTAAAAAGATAAAAAACACACACACACCCCCCTACCGCCCGCACGCCCGCACGCACGCCCTCACGCGGGTGGAGGTACATATATAAAATACGTAAAACCACACAACCCGCGGTCGGGCATGCGGGCGTGCGTTCCGTGCGTGCGTGCAAGTGTTTTTCTTTTCTTTTCACTACGATTATACTACAGAAACATGTATGTACTTTTGTTTCAGACATGAACATGTATACTAACGCTGCAATATACCTAACTCCTCTACTGAAATCCTTAATAATCATATTGTATTGGAATAAATAGTAATCAATTATATAAAATACGTAAAACCACACAAAATTTACGAAATTATACATAATTCTTTCAAATCTCACGTAACAACTGGGATTTACTGTGTCTGATGTAACATATAGGAAAGTAGGATATTGCTTGATTCGCACTAACCACTTGCCATGTCGCCGTCACGCTGGCAACATAATTATTGCAATAAGAGTAGTAATTAGCAATGGAGAGAACAGCAGGGGTAGGTAGAGAAGGGAAGGAAAGGGATTGAAAGGGAAGGGGAGGGAGGGAGGGTAGGAACAGGCAGGGGGAGAGTCGGGTGTTGAAGGAAAAGGTAAGGAAGTGAAGGGAAGTGCAGGGATGCGAAGGGAGGTGCAGGAAAGTGAAGGGAATGTTGCAAACGGGATCATAGTGGAAACATCCCCGGACGCAAAACGTAATTGCAATAATTATTGCAATAACAATAGTAATTACCAACTGAGGGAACAGCAGGGGCGGGTAGAGAAGGGAGGGATTGAAGTGAATGGGAAGGGGCGGGAGGGGAGGAAAGGAAGGGGCAGGGGAAGTTGGGTTTGGACCAACTGCTGGTCATACTCAACAAGATGCATAAGGTTTCGTTCCGATTGATCCATCCATTTTGGAGTAATCGATGACCATATACATCGCGGACGAAATAGTACACTTTTTCGCAATAAAAAAGGGGCAAGGGGTGGTGAAATGCAAAATTTTTTTTCCGGGACCAACTGGGAGTCATACCCTACAAGATGGAAAAGGTTTGGTTCCGAATGGTCCATCCATCTCGGCGTAATCGGCGAACATAAAAAAAAAAAAAAACATACATGTCGAATTGAGTAACCTCCTCCTTTTCGAAGTCGGTTAATTAAATTGATTTGAGCCGAAAGAATAATAACATTTATTGGCTCGAACAATACGATTAGGGGAAAAAGCCTCGCGGCATAAAAAACCCCTGAAGAAGACAATTGTTTTATAATGTAATACGGAAGTAAGGTGCAAGCGATCGCAAATATCGTGTGTTTGTTTAATTAGAGCGTGATTCGGTGTTGAATGAATGTGGTGTTTAACCAGGGTGGTTACCGTTGTAACCAACCCTACAAGTTGTTACGACTGCATATAGTGTATTTGGTATAAAACCAGTATAAGTGTAGTGTAATCAGGGTAGTTACCGTTGTAACTAACCCTACGAGTCGTCGTTACGACTGCATTTTTGTATAGTCAGGATGATTACTGTTGTAATCAATCCTATGGGTTGTCGTTACGACCGCGTATAGTGTAATTAGGGTGGTTACCGTTGTAACCAACCCTACGAGTCGTCGTCACGACTGCTTTGTGTGTTTGATATAAAACCAATATGATTGTAGTGTATTCAGGGTGGTTACCGTTGTAACCAACCCTACGAGTCGTCGTTACGACTGCATTGATCAGCATTAAGCCGACGTAATGTGTAGTCAGGATGGTTACTGTTGTAACCAATCCTACGGGTCGTCGGTACGACCGCGTTATACGAAATTCGAAAGAGATCCGGCTCTTGTACTCGCGGACGAACCGTGTCGTCGATCGTGGTCCGTGTTACAGCAATTCTTCTGAGAGACTAACTAATACGCGTTGATCGCCCGAAAACCCCTGCACGAGAGGGGTGATGTTTTTAGAAATAACTTTACTTCTTTCGTTATTCGTCGTGCAAGGAAAGCAGAACCGTTAGTTATTTTACGACATGCACGTGTTTACGTTGGAACCGATTCGAGAGAACGAATAGACAAAAGGCCCCGTCCTGACTCGAACTTCGAGGCCCCAGGCCATTCACGGTGGTCTACGCGCCGAACCACTTGAGGTCGTAAAATACCTTCGGTCGCGACAAAAGTAAACGTCGGGACCGAACAGTAGGTAACTTCCTTTCTCAGAAATTCGCACTTATTCGTCTGTAGAGTGAGTCCGAATTCTCTGAGGCGGTTAAATAGTTTTTTGATCTTGATTTCGTGTTCTTGAAGTGATGAAGAAACAACGATCATGTCGTCCAGGTAAACGAGGACGTCTGTTCCTTGTAAACCTGTTAATATTTGATCCATAAGACGCTGAAAAGTTGGTGATGCCTTCTTCAGCCCGAATGGCATTCGTACCAATTCGAAGTGTCCATGCGGTGTGGTGAAGGCAGTCTTCTGTCTATCTTTGGGATCCATCTCAATTTGGTGAAATCCATTCGCCAAATCGAAAATTGAGAAGTATTTCGCTCCTCCTAATTTATCCAGAATTTCTATAATTTGTGGTAGTGGGTATTTGTCGCTCACTGTCTTTTCATTCAGCGCGCGAAAATCTATTACCATACGCCAGCGTTTGGTGCCTTCAGCGTCTGGTTTTTTAGGTACAATCCATAAAGGAGAGTTGTACGGCGAGGCTGATGGTTGAATGATCCCTTGTGAAAGTAGAGCTTCTACTTGTCGCTGTATCCCCTCTTGATGTATCGGTGGATATCGGTATTGTCTGGTGTTAATCGGAATTTCATCTGTAACGTGGATCAAATGGTGAAAGTTTGGTACCTTGTTTAATTTATCACCGGGTAAGTAAAATCTGTCTGAAAATTCTTCAATGATACGAAAAACATGTTGACGTTCTTCCGTGTTTAGGTGGTCAATCCTTAGATTGTTCTTAATGCGTGATACTCTGTCTTCGTTCGGCCCCTTCGTTAAATAAGATGAGACTGAATCTTCATCCGAGGAATCGAAGATTTCGTAGGGTTGAATATATTGAGGTTCGATGTCCATCTCAATGTCATCTTCTCCGGTATTTGTAGCAAGCACGTAGCAAAAACCATCGTGGTTGTAAACTGCTGCTTCGCCAATGAAAACTCCTTTCGGTGATTTCAGCCGTGGCAAATATCCTTCCTTGTTCTAATTTTGCGTGGGCGGAGGAGGCTGCGAAATAAACGAGACACGACACCTTTGAGCTATCACTAAATTCTTATATGTACACCTTAAAATTACACTTAATTCTACAACGTAACGCGACGATTATTTGTACACGCGGAGCTTATAACGAATTACAACTAAAAAGATAAATGAACGGAAACGTAACGTTGTTAAAGCAAATAAAGCACTGCACGTCGTGCGCGAACACCTTAAGAAATTCTATCCGTGGTCTGCGATAAGAAAGTCAGCGAAAATTGCACGAATGAAAGCACGTGTGAGCGCGTGAACAGCGATAGCGTTAATGGCGTCGAACCGGCACCGCGTGGCCGTTGAGCGAGTACCGGCTTCTTCATGGTGATGGCGCGACCGTGGCCATGCGTGTCCGGGAGGTACTGCCGCTGTCTGCAATGACGCACCAGCGAAGTACTTTCGCTGCGAGCATCATGGCCGCGCGTGTTTAAAGGAGAATTCGCCAACATTCCTTGACGTCCGGATTCGCGACTGGTACTGAAATTTGTCTTACCGTACGACCTGGGAGACAATGCTTGATCGGTGATCGAGGACGTATCTCCATCTCCATCTCCGCTGTATTACTAATGAATATCGGTTTAGTGGGTCGATTATGCGTGACTAAAGTCTTATGGTAATAGGAAATTTCGGCTTTTTCTTGAAGAAGAAATGGGCTTCCTATGAGTCCATCTACAGAAATTGGCAAACTTTTAATTACGTTAAATTCTGTAGGGGATCCATTTATTTCCAAGGTAGTTGTTCCTAAAGTTTGAATCGTGGATGATGCTAGTCCCGCTATTTTTATTTCTTCTTTAGAAGTGATTTCTGCCCTCTCTCCGAGAGCGTGGAGGACAATCACGTTTACTGAGGCACCTCGGTCGATCAGAAATTCTCCTTCTCCTTTTTCCAATTCTGGAACCTTAATTCTGATGCCCGGGGTTGGTGCTTCCTTGATCCGTCGTTCTGTTCTTCGTCTGCAAAGCGGACGGTCCGTTGGCGACTTTAGTTTTGACCGCTCACCGTATCGCCGTTCTGGTGAGCGCCTTGCAAGTTTAAATTCTTCCTTGGTGTCGGTGAGGAGTTCCTCCTTGCGGCATCGGTGTGACGACACGGTTGACGTTCTTCCCTGCGTACGCCCTTTCCACAGTTTTTACTATTATGACCAATAGTACTGCAGTTGCGGCAATAAAATTGGTAAATATCGTTTGCAGCATGTAGTGGATCCTCTTCTAATTCGGACGCCTCTGAAGAGTTTCCCGGAGAGCGTGAATAACGATGTTTACGCAACGTCAGAGCCGTTGCGCGCATAGAGCACCCATCGTACTCCGTCTCCGACCCAGATGTGCTTCTGTACCTTGAAAGTATCCGCCGTGGAGGGGATGGTGAACTAGGGTGCACATTCCTGCGGTAAGTGTCTCGCCGTGATCTCCAGCTGTGAGTTGCTTCTTTGAAGTGCCCCGGTGATCCGCTTTCCCGAATCTGTCGTCGATTCTTTAGGCGTCGTTCGATCTCCAGCACGGCTTCGTAAGCTTCTTCCAGCGTTTTTAATTTACGGTCCAGAGTGGCGATTCTCCAAGCCACTCGTTCCGGCAGTCCCTCGAGGAAATTTTCTAGGATGTCCCTCTCCATTTCCTTGATGATCTGTTCCGTGCTGATGGTGTATCTCTCCCGGATTGCAGCACGCGAACCATGGGCAAGACGGCTTGTTCTGTCGATGTACCTCCTGAGCGATTCATCGTCACGAATCTTGAGTTGGAAATAAGCCAAGTTTCTTCCAGTAGCGTAACGCTTTTTCAGATACGTAAGCAAATCTGCTACGTTTCCGAACCCTTTATCTTGCACACTAATACGCGCTGGACCGGTGAGTTTCGTTAAAACGATGGTCAGATAATCCGTTTCCGATCCATCCGGCACTAAAGCGAGCCCGTTCTCTATGCTTTGCGCGAAAACCGACAAGGGTGGATTCTCGCCATCAAAGGTAGGAATCGAAGCTGACGCGAACTGAACGGTATTCCGTTGCGTTAATAAGGTCATAGAATTAGCCAATGAAAGCGTTAAATTCGCGACGTCAGCAGATGAAGCTCCAGCTTGTGTCTGATTCATTCTGACGTTAATAACTTTAGCACAACAACTATACTAATTGTAAGTCCAAATTCACAGTTATTGTGAGGGTATCCCACCGCTGTCACCAGTTTCTGTTACGAGCCGGAGGGGTACAGCCGCGTGGCTGGGGGCTGTTTATAGGTTATGGTAATTTGTTAGTTGGGTTAGCCCAGTATTGTTAAAATACTGAGCGCCCGAGGAATTAGAATCGAAGACTAGCCGACGTATGGCTAACGCCGGGTGCTTCAGGAGGTTGGCTATCGCGAACTAGCCGACGTATGGTTAACGACGGGTGTCATAGGAAAGGGCAAGACGTGGAGACTAGCTTACGTATGGCTAGCGTAGGGTACTCCAGGAGAGTGATATGTGAACTAGCCGACGTATGGCTAACGCCGGGTGTCACAGGAAATGTTAGTATTAGGCCTCGTAACTAGATTTTGACGATAATACCTCGAGCGGCTAAGGTATACCGACGGATAGGTTCCCTTGGACTTTGGTGATAGTAAATTGATGCAAAAGTTATGTATAAAAATGATAATACATATATTCTTCCAAACCGAGTTTACAAGTGTTGAATGTGTACTTGACGGTTTAAGAAATTGACTCTAGTTTTACAAGAGTTTTAATTGTTTAAAAATGATTAATGTTGAATTTAAAGTTTGTTTCGATTCCGACGTAGCGAGAATCTAATCCTTCCCAGTTTTAACGGAAACGAGAAAACGGAGGCCCGAGAGCAATGTTAAATAAAAAGGTAATGCCTAACAGTAGACTACGTACTGTATGGTTTACTTGACTCGACTGGAACTTTGATATCCGATCTCGTAAGAATTGCAAAGACTCTTGATTTGAACTTTAAACTGACGTTACTCGGTCTAGATCTAAAGAACAACTGGGCCCGCGACGTCCTCGTCATAACCCTTTTTATACCCGAAAATGGGCGGAAAAAGGCTATGGTGGGGACTGCGCGGGAAAAGCCAACGCGACATTTTCGTGGAAAGACTCTCCTTCGCGTTGGTCCTGAGTTGCTCGAAATTTCTAACTCGAACCATATAAGGAGTTGAAAATGGGTGGGAAAGGCTAAATTCTTGCTTCGCGGAGGTCTCGAACCACGCCCGAACGACCAGCTCCAAAATTAGAAAAAACGAAAAACGTACAGCGTACGTAACATGTGTATGTATGTATATATGTATGTATATACAGGGTGTCCCGTAACTAGTAGTAACATCGGGAAATTGGGGGTAGCTGAGACGATTCTGAACAACAATTTCCTTTGCAAAAATGTCAGACGGGGCTTCGTTTTTTAATTATTAAGGAAAAACACTGACCAATCAGAGCGCGCGTACTGCGTGCGCTAAGCCGTGATTCGTTCTAGTCCGACGTTCCGGCTCGAAGTTACCCTATCACGGCTGAGCGTGCGTGCTACACGTGCTCTGATTGGTCAGTGTTTTTTGTTAATAATTCAGAAACGAAGCCCCGTCTGACATTTTTGCAAAGGAAATTGTTGTTTAGAATCGTCTCAGCTACCCCCCATTTCCCGATGTTACTACTAGTTACGGGACACCCTGTATATATGTACGTATATATATTCTTAATTCATTAAATATTAAACCATGTTCTATTGTTAATATAATTTAGTTTTAAGCTGCAAGAGATTCCTATAGTGTTTCTTTATTTTTGTCATAACCTCTAATACATATTAACTGAACTTTGATTATTTTTCTCAATAACACTGTCCAACAAATTTTAACTTTTTTTCGACGTTTCGATTTCTGTTAAGCGATTATTGTAGTGGTTCTTGTGCTAATTACGAATCTGTAACCCGTTATTCTCTAGCACGTACAGTTTTTGAGAAATTTGATTTTGAAAAAAGAACACATTTTTCAAATTTAAACCAATTTGGTGAAGTAACTATAAAAGATATAAAGATTCTGTTTCTATGAGAAGATTCTATGGACTTTACCGAATACAAAGGTATCTGCGTTTTATGCATTCAGAATATTTAAATATGTTTAAACAATCACTGAACGCGGAGAGACACCGATTTTGTACCAATTTTTACGTATATTTTTCAATTTATCTCAAAAAGTAAGAGTCTAGTGAAAAATCGAACTATATCAGGCGATAGAGCAGACTTTCACCTTTAAGAAACACCTAAACAAAGTTGCAACGTCGGTTTTTTTACGATGCCAAAAAGCAAAATAGCAACGCGGGAGACGGTGTGAAGGCAGTGATGCTCCGCGTCAGCACGGTCGTTCGGTGTCGCGCTAACATAGACGGTAGGGGACGTAAACGTCCCATCACCATCTTATAAGGGCGCCCCCACGGATCTTTGTTCAGAGAGCCGAGGAGATCCTTCCATGCCTGGGCTTTCGCTCGCTTGATGGCCAGCTGCAGGGCGACTACCTTCTCCCTGTAGTCCCCGTACAGCTGGGCAGCCCGATGTTCATCTCGTCGTCGTCGTCGACGGGCGCGGGTGTACTGGCGTCGCGCGCGGACGCACTGCGTGCGTAGTTCCGCGATTTCGCTCGACCACCAGTACACCGCCTTCCTCGGGTGGACCCTGGCCCGGGGCATAGCGACGTCACAAATGGACGCCATAGCACCCCGGAACCAGCGGGCTTCCACCCGCCCGTCGACAAGCCCGGCCGGATGTTCGGGCCAGGCCACGACTTGGGCTGCCACCATCAGCGCGTCCCGGTCCAGGCGCCGTAGCGCCCATCGCGCTGGTGGCTGCTGTCCTCCCGGGCGACGTCGGGGTGTCGCTTGGGGGGCAGCGGAGAGGTCGATCACGATGTATCGATGATCCGATAACGACTCGACCTCTTCCGCCACCCTCCACCCCGAAACACGGCGCGCGGCGGGGGGGCGTTGCCCATGATAGGTCAACGATGGACCCCCCGTTGTACCGCACGCACGTGTGGACGGAGCCCGTGTTTAGCAAACGGAGCTCCAGTCCCGCCGCCCAGTCGAGCACCTCACTGCCCCTCGAGTCTGTCCTGGGAGACGACCAGGCCGTGGCCTTGGCGTTAAAGGCTCCCAGGACGAGTACCGGACGGGGATGGCAGCGGGAGATACATCTCCCCAACCCGTCCAAGTACTCTTCGAACTGCTCGAGGGGCCAACTCGGAGGTGCGTATACCGCCACCACCACGAAACCCTCCCAATCTACCGCCAGGTAACCCCGCCCACGCTCCAGCAGCGTACACGGCGGGGCACCTGGCCTCCCTCCCCAGAGAACTTGACCACACCTTGCTTAACCCAACCAACATGCCGCACACCGAGCGCTCTCCGCCCCGCGTTTCATCACCCGTTCCGCCACCCTTGCTCCCTGACGCGGGTCCCTCCCGGGCCCGGCAGAGCACATCCAGCGTCCTCGGAACCTCCGCCTACGAGTCCTGGCGCATCAATCGGGAGGAGGAGGAGCGAGTGTACCGCATCCTAGAATCGGTTCCGCGTTTCGACCCCCAATTTGTTCTATTTGAAGATTTTTTAAACGCGATACAAATGTCGAGAGGTAGAATCCCGGCAGGCTTCGAGGAAACGTTCCTCGAAGGGTTATTGAACAAACTGGCCCAACCAGTAAGATTTTACGTCGAAGATCGAGGATGCGCAAATATCTAGTTGCTTACACTGCTTCGCAAGCGCTATGCACCGAATCGAACCCATCAGGAGATCCGTTACGACCTAGAAAATTTAGCTATGCGACCCGGCGAATCTGTAATCGAATATATACACCGTTGCACGCGATTGATGCACCAAGCTAAAGCCAGCGCTAACGACGAGATGGGCAACCATTGGGACCCCAGCTCGCTAGAACGTTTAGCACGCGTATCTTTTGTTCGGGGATTACCGCCTCATTTGGCCCAATCCGTCGTCGCAGCGTCACCCCGTACGTTAGAAGACGCCATGGATGACGCTCTTTACGCTGAAAAGAGCGAAATCAGAAGGAAGAGCGTCCTCCCCGCGCGCCCCCCTGCTCCCTACGACTATAACAGGAGCTGGACCGAATGGCGAGAGCCACCTCGCCCATTGGAACACCCGCAGGAATATCCCAGATCGTCCTACTACGTAGATATACGGGAACGCCAACAGTATGGCTCGGCGCAGCACCCTAGGTGCAACCACGAATGCTCCGCCTGCCACTGCTGTGGTGACTTCGCTCGAGGGCCTACTTGCCAGGGACACTGTAGCCATCAAGACCCTTACCACCACCGTGAGCCCTACATTCGAGAACAATATAGGCCACAAGAGCGACACTGGCCGCGCGAACCGCGAAATTCCCGGGAATCAAACGAGAAGCGTAGCTTTAACCAACGTCAAGAACCACGTTCGCCGCGTAAAAACGATCCCCCTCCCGGCCGAGGAGGCGATCCTTCCCCGCGCCGAGAAAACCGATCGCGAAACAATTCCCTCGAACGAAATACTTTAAACTCCCAGCGCGGCCGTTCATCGGCCCCGTCCCGAACGGGCGCACGTTATACACCTCCGCGAGAAACATTTCAGAAACGAGCGAACTCCCCTGCCTACTACAGGCACCCTCCCCTCGAATCCGGATTCGGGCAAAAGAATTGATTAACGGGAACGGCGAATTCATAATCGACACCGGCTCGATGCTGAACCTGATTAAATTGGACGTCCTCCGATCCGACGCGCCGATCTTTAATAGCGAGAGCGTCAGCGTGAGGGGCCTTCAGGGAAGCATCACCGCGGCCGGAACTATCTATCTAACAGTTAACGAAAGCCAGACTCTCTTCAACGTCGTTGACGCACCTGATTTTCCGGAAGGAGTGGCAGGGTTACTGGGAAGCCCGTATCTCTTGAACGAGGAAAGCGAAATTTCATTCCACCACCGCACCCTAATAACAAGCAAGAAACCAGTCCACCCCATCAGGTTCTCCAATTCACGCGAAATAGAAGAGGCATTAACCTCACATCATAAGCATCGAGGAGCCTCTCTCACACTTATCGGCAATCGACCGACATTTAGTGCTGCAACCGCGAATTCCACAAGCAACATTGACCGCTATACGGCCCAGAACAAAGGACCGCTGACTCAGGAGGAGTCTCAACTGTCGGAAAAGGAGACGCACGACGTAACCGCTGACGCGCCAGCCCGACCGCTAACCCCGCTCACAGAGGAACAGCTGGAGGAACGCGGCGAAGAGCTGGGAGATTACGTCATTTCCCGGAAACCCGATGCCGAGAGGATCCCGATCATCATGAACACGTTGAAATTAGATCATTTAACAGAAATGTCGCGACAGCGAATTAAATAAATCGTGGAACGTTTTGCGGACAGGTTCTTCATACCCGGCGACCCTTTAGAGCAAACCAACGCGATAAAACACAACATTCCAGTCAGCGATAAAACTCCGGTATTCACGAGGCAATATCCGTTCACCATCGACCAGGAGGAAGAGATCAGCTAAAAGGTACGAATTCTTGAAGAATTAGGCATCATAGTCCCATCTAACTCACCCTACAACTCGCCGCTCTGGTTAGTCCCGAAAAAACCAGACTCACAGGGAAACATACGTTGGAGAATGCTGGTAGATTTTCGTAAGCTGAACGAGAAAACTATTGACGACCGCTTCCCGCTTCCCCGCATTTCCGATATTTTGGACCTACTAGGAGGTGCAAAATACTTCTGCGTCTTCGACCTGGCCAACGGATTCCACCAGATAGCCATGACCGCGGAAGACAGAGAGAAAACGGCCTTCACAACACCTGAAGGGCATTTTGAATACGTCCGCATGCCTTTCGGACTAAAAAACGCGCCGGCCACATTCCAAAGATTAATGCAACAAGTTTTACGCGGACTAATCGGGAAAATCCTATATGTGTACCTTGATGATATTGTAGTTTTCGCCCGCTCTCTAGACGAAATGATCATCCGCCTTGAGGCCCTATTCGAGCGCCTCCGGGAAAACAATCTCGCGCTGCAGCCAGACAAGGTAGAATTCATGAAAACGGAAGTAACATATTTAGGGCACGTAATTACCTCCGAAGGCGTGAAACTCAATCCCGAAAAGATCAGGGCGGTCGAGAAGTTGCCCGTCCCGACAAACCGGAAAACTTTGAAACAATTCCTGGGTTTGGTGAACTACTACAGACGCTTCATACCCGACTTATCAAAACGGGCCAAACCTTTAACGGAGATGACAAGCCCTCAAAAACCGTTCGCCTGGACCGAGGAGCATCAGAAGAGTTTCAAAGATTTACGCCAAGCACTTTGTAAGGAACCAGTACTACGGTACCCCAATTTCGACGAACCTTTCATCATAACCACCGACGCATCGGACATTGCCGTCGGAGCCGTCTTGAGCCAGGGGAAAATAGGTGAAGACCCACCAATCGCCTACGCCTCGCAGACCCTAACTTCGGCCCAACAAAATTACTCCACTACAGAAAAGGAATGCCTCGCGATTATCTTTGCAGTAAAACACTTCCGGACTTACGTACATGGTCGAAAATTCACGATAGTAACCGACCACCGGCCTCTCCAATGGTTATTCTCCGTCAAGGATCCAATATCACGCCTGGCACGTTGGAGAATACTCCTGGAGGACTACGACTACCAAATCGTGTACAAACCGGGACGCGTGAATGCGAACGCTGATGCCCTGTCACGAAACCCTGTACCACATGCCTTGCCAGTAGTACAGAAGGACAACGTAAATACTACAGAAGAAGAAGGAATTGCGAGCCGGGTGGGAGCACGTCGTGCTGGACAGCCTAGGCCTAACTACGAAGAACCACCATCACTCATCCTGGAAGACACGCTGCCGCTGGACATCCCGGAACCGGAGGAACTCGAGCCGGACGCGAATTCAACGACGAAGGAGGAACACGACACGATAGAGTGGGAACCCGGGGAAATCGCGAATAGTACCTCGACCGTCCCAAAGCGCGTGTCGTGGGGAGACCCCCTCACTATCCCGGACACGCCGCGAACACCGGAGGATTCAACGACATCCTTACCAGAAGTGACCAGTCCCGACCACTCTTCCTGGAAGCCGCCGCATACGTCAGGAATATTACAGATCCACCGAGAGCAAATAGAACCAAACGCCGAAAACTTCCCGGCATCGATCTTGTCATCTCCGGAACAACGACTACCGCGCAATCCTTGCAAAATTTCGATCTCGAAAGCTACTCTCACCGGAGGCCCTGGCGACATCGCGCATTTTGTATCGGCCGACGGAATACTAACAAACCCGACGAGTAAGACCCTGAAAGCCCTGGGCCTGATATCAGAGGCAAAACTATTAACTGAGGAACTAGCAGAGGGACGCATTATCATTACGCCAAACGAGGAAAAGAAAATCTTCACCATCGTCGGAACCAAACATTTCTACCATTCGATTCAATTAGACCAATTGCAGCAGTTACTAAACGCACTAAAACTAGCAATCAGAACCGAAGGGGAGCACCACCTCCGCATTCCGGCAAGCGGAGAAACACTATACCAAGAAAGCGTACACACTCTACTTTTTCGACGAACCAATGACCATCACTATCTGCACAGGCGAAATCCAGACTCCACCTGAGGACCATCGGGAAAACATCATACGCCACTATCACGAGAGCCTAATCGGAGGACACAAAGGCGTAACAAAAACATACAAGAGAATTCGGGAACATTTCGATTGGCCAAAAATGCATCAAGATATAGAAAACTACATACGCAGTTGCGAGAGTTGTCAGGAACAAAAATTAGTACGAATCAAAACCCGCGAACCAATGCTCATCACCGATACACCGGCTCGACCATTTGATAAAATCGCTTTGGATACCGTCGGACCGCTGCCAATCACGCCCAGTGGAAACAGGCATATTCTCACATTACAATGCCACCTGTCAAAATTCTGCATGGCCATCCCTCTATCAGATATTCGAGCAGAAACGGTAGCAGACGCCTTCTCACGCTACTTTATCGCGATCTTCGGCGCGCCACGAGTAATCCTCACGGACCGGGGGAGGACATTCATTAATCAGGTTCTCACAGGTATAGCGCGAACTTTCAAAAGCGAACATGTAACCACGTCAGGATACAGACCCCAGACTAACGGTTCCCTCGAAAGAAGCCACCACGTATTAATCGAATACTTGAAACATTTCCTGAAAGAATAAGTTGACTGGGATATTCTTTTGCCATTCGCAATGTACTCATATAACACCCCAGTACACGAAGCGACAAATTTCACGCCATACGAGGTGGTTTTCGGCCAATTGGCCAGAGATCCATTCATTCCTTTGGCTCAAGAAGAACTCGCAACTTACCCGCTATACGTCCAAAACTTAGTACAAAAATTGGAAAAAATCCATAATATAACCCGGGAAAGAATCGAATTAAGTAAGACACGATCCAAATTAAATTACGACAAAAAATGTAATGAAATCAGGTTCTCCCCAAACGAACTAGTATACGTGCTAAAAGAACCACGCATAGGCAAATTAGACTCGCATTATGTAGGGCCATATACAATCCTAGAGATAACGGATAACCACAACGCCATCCTCGTCGACGCTCAAGGGAAGAAATTCGCGAAACATCTCGACAAACTAAAACATGCACACGTGAGAAAACCAATCGGGAGTCCGAAAAATACCTCAATCCTCCTTCCCGACCCTCCTCCCTGAGTAAACATGTCAAGCTAATTTGATTTCATTAATAACCACCAGATAGAAATAAGGAAAATAGGTTTAGCGGAGATGGCATGAGGCTCAAACATCTGAGCACACTAGCCGCCTTAGCATGGTTCGTGCTGCGAACTGTATCGAAGGCGACCGCAGCATCACACCTCTGGTCCACAACCCAGGCATGCATCCGGGAAGACTAACCCCGATCCGCAAGAATCGGACCACACGGAGATTAGTCACGGCCCTGGATACAATCAACTTACACCCGACATCCACACTCTCGGGGTATCGACAAATCCGCTAGCCGCCCGCCCAGAGGAGCAAACACCCCCACAACACTATCCTACGCACACTATAGCGTGGGGGGCGACACACCTACCATTGGACAAACAAGTAATCTCGAAACCCACCGTTCTCATGGCCAACGACTTATCTTCCCCCTTTTTTTTGTTTTCTTTATCTTTTATTATATTTCAAACAGCCCCGCGAATATTATAATCCATTAGCACATAAGTATTATTTCCCTATCGTCACTTAATTCCATCTTTTCTTTTATTATATTTCACACAGCTGCGTATCTTTGTATTATTCTAGTATCTTTTATTTATTTTACTTGTATTTTAAACATAACCATGTAATCTCATAGTTCATAAGAACAAGCACACCCTACCGCCGCATCCGCACGTATGGATGGATGCGTGTGACACAAGGGTGCAGCGAACGACAACATAGCCGTTGCACACAAAATAGCCTCTCGAGGGTATTTTGTGTCTAGCGTGGGGGGTATTACATCCGGCCTAGGTTTGTCCTTCGCTGCTCCGCTTTTCAGAAACGGGTCGCGTTGCCCAAGCAAGCTAAGAATGTGCAGAACAGCACTTTTGCACGGTTACCGCTCAGGCTACGGTAACAGCGTGGCGCAACACCATGACCCAAAACCTAGATTACGAAAATGCTATCCAGCAAAACTACACCAGCAATTGGGCACAGCCGCGAATATAAAAGCTTGGACAACGTGCCCCGCACGGAGTGGAATTTACGATCTTTTGTGAGTCGACGATACGCAACGCGCGTATCCGCGCCCGCGATCGCGTACCCGAAGGAACCCGGACGTTTGTGCTCGGACGACGGTTCACGGCGTGTGTAACGCCGCGGTCAGACAGAGCTGACCCATAATTGGATATCCTCCAGGAGTGCACACGCCGCCGTGCAGTACCACCACGGACGCCGAAGTTCCCGAAGGGCCGAGACGCCAGCCGCGACGCGATTAACGAACGAGTATACGAACGAAAGCGAACCGCGAGTGAGACGTGTGTGTGTGTCATAAACGAGAGCGAGAGAAACGCCGAGAAAGCGACCCGCTACCTGAGACGCAACGGTTGGGTATGTAAAACGCATGTTTATCAAAGAATATAAGTATACCGCAGATATCAGAGTTTGCATTGCACCGAACCCTACTCCTCGCCATCCTACACCGCAACCCGATAGCGCAAGGTAGGTCAATGTGCGCTTTAGCGCTTCGACCCGGCAGTACCCGCGCCGCGTTTGTAAGATACTAGAAGAAGCCCGCGGTCCCGCAACGCGGGACGTAACACAATAATTAAGTAAATGTTCGTAGACGAACAGAAGTCTGTATTTCTAATTGTAAGCTATAAACCAAGAAGAAAAAGGTTATAATCTTTGTTTTTGTTATGTTGCAGGTTGCAGGTACTATAGTTACCTACGAATTGGTTCTCGTTCAGTTCAATTCTGTCCAACAAAATGGCGCAATGAACAGCACAAATGTGTGCGAGGTGAAGTAGTCGCGTTTTCTAGCATTTCTTAAGACGCTTGTAAAAATCTTTTCTCAGTTTTGTAGAAATTATTCATTTGCTTCTGTATTGGTGTACTTATGTACAGAGTGTTAAATAATTACCTAAAGAGCTCTCCACCCTTGGATAGATCACGAAGAATAGAAACGAAAAGTTCTGCATTAGTTTAGCTATAGCTCATTGTTGAAAAGTGAAAAAGAGCTGTGCACTGGATGATCATTTCTTCAATTTTCAACAACAAAAAGTGGCTACACAACTGATTACATCGAAAAATGCTACAAAACTTTTCGTTTCGATTTTCCGTGATTTATTCAACGGTACAAAGCTCTTCAAGTAATTTTTTAACACCGTGTATATATTAACAAAATTTATTAGTGCTGTCTGATCTGCTGTACATAAAAGTGCTACCTAATCCATTCCATTGGCTTTAAAATAAATCATCACACATTATTGTGAAATGTAAGTTGAAAATAAAATGTAATGATGCTTAGCAATATAATTTTATTCCTGAAGTTGCAAGATTGAAAAATGATGCAAAATATAACAAAACGTACATATATTGAATATAATTTATTATGTACCATTACGAGGTGCTATCGAAAAATTTTGCGAATATGTTTACAAAACAAAAAATAATGGCTTAACTTAAATCTTAATTCCCCTTACTACTTATGCACTAACTCTTATAGACGTCTACACCGAAATTCTAACGATATTTTTTATGATTGAAAACATTGCTCCGAGTATACTGGTGTTAGCATTTCCAAATTGCTTTGCAATTTCACTTAGATTTGTTCAACAAAACTAAACCAATGCCCCTTCATACGGAATTTTATTTGAACTCTTTGACGCCCACAAACTGTTTTCAGGAAAAAGTTATTTCTTAGATTTAATCAAAATACATATAACAATAATTTTCCTAGATATTTTAAGCATTATTTATAGTGCTAAATTTATCAGTAACACTATCTTAGGGATTTAAAAAATTAAAAAAGTTTAAAAATAATTTAAAGATTGTAACAATTTCAATATAATTAAAAAATTGTCGAAACGAACGCGTGGACGCTTTGTTTATGGCTACTCATTCGTCTCGTTGTACAGACTATAATCGTTTGTATTCGTGAGTATCTTTTACGTTAGATATTAGAATGTAAGGAGTTGTAGCCGTACTATTTGCAAGCCGTTACCTTTATAAGAGTCTCTGTTCGGGCGCCAATTTATGTAACCGTTAACTTTTCTTGAAGGGAAGCCCGATGGAAGGTACGGTTAAATTATCTATCTGTGTTTGGAATGCAGTAGCTTTAATAAATTATGAGAGCTACGTTGTAGAACAAGAACTGGAGTTTATCACATGCAAACTGAACATAAATTAGTTGTTGAACATAAGACAATATAACTCCAAGGTTTAAATTCAATTCAGTAGTATGGTATGGGACTAACTACGATCTAGAGCAGGCACGGACACCTAGTAGTAAACCCGAGCTCGAACCGAGGTCTCGGCTCGCGAGCCGACAAACGAGTTGGTGGAGAAACTGTGGCTCGAGCGGCAGCTCCCCACTACCTAGTCACTGAAGGACACACAGCCGAGTCGGCTGCGGTGCTTTGTTTTACACATACCCGAATTATGCATACATTGCATTGTAAAGTCGTGTTTTTACATGCGATCCGAATCGGGCTTGCATAAAAAGGTATCGTGAGCTGGGTGAGCCGAAGGAGAGCTCGTGATTCGAGTCTCGACTCAGCACAATTTCACCATAATACAGTGAAAACTCGATAAATGTCGCTGTTCTGAGTCCGGCCTGCAACACTTATGGCTTATGGGATAGGAGAATCGTTTTTCGAATTTGATTGTAGTTTGCCGACGCAGCCGAACGTAGAAAGAGTCAGTAGCTAAAGAAGGAAGAGGGACTGAAAACCGGATTTATCGCCCCAGTTTAAATGCCCGGGTCAGTGTAACCACACTAATGCACAGAAGAAACTTTTTTATTTTTTACTTTTTGTTAAGAAAAATTGTACTATCACGTAGGAAAGATTTTTCTTATTAAAATGAGACTAAACACGATATAAATCGGTCAACATTTAGTAGTATAATATTGGATTAAATATTGAACTTGCGAGTCTTTCTCTCTTTATTTATCCTTCTTATGCTGTCCTTTTCTATGTTCGCAAACATCAAAGAATGACGGATTCGAGCTGCTGGTTACATTTATCGAATAGGACAGTGCTCGGAATTTTCTCCACGCGACGGCCGATTCTCGAGAGCTACGCCTCCTACCCTCTCCTTACCGCACCGCGCCTTCACTCGGGCCCACAAGTTGACACCAGCGCAGGACCGTAGTGTGCCACGAGTCCTTTAATAGATGAATTAACGCCCCGGAAAGTAAAGAGGGAGCGGGCCCGCCGCACGACTCGTGGCACGCTACGGTCCTGCGCTGGTCAGCTTGTGGACCCGAGTGATGGCGCGGTGTGGTAAGGAGAGGGTAGGAGGCGTAGCCCTCGAAAATCGGCCGTCGCGTGGAGAGAATTCCGAACACTGGAATAGGAGGTAGCTATTTCCAAGCGAAACGCTTCCACTATTCGATAAGTGCTCACAAACAACAACACTTACGGGATAAGATGTTTCATTAGCTACCACTATGCGATAAATGTACCACCGCTAGTCTTGCGAAACTAAAGACTAAATATTGACCGATTTGTATCATGTTTAGTCTCATTTTAATCAGGAAAATCTCCCCAACATCATAGTAAAATTTTTATTAACAAAAAGTAATAAATAAAAAACTTTCTTCTGTGCATTAGTGTGGTCACACGGACACGGGCATTTAAACGACGTTGACGAAGGCAGTCAAGATTTGTAAAGGAAGCCGCTACGTCTCCGATTACAATTCGCTTCACTGGTTCAAGGGGGAACCCCCCGAGTGGTGGGGATAGAAATGTTACATTTACGGAACAGCTCCTGAGGACATTTATCGAGTTTTCACTGTATATCTCCTATATGGGACGTAGAAACAAACATTCATAACTTTCCACCTATTCAAGATTTTTTCTTGATTTTTTTTTCTAATTTGTTAGATAACGTACACTTTTTAAAAGGAAAGAAGATAAATAGTAATATAGCGAATTTTTTTTTATTTATTTGTTTCAAGTCGCTTCAAGTGCCATGGTTATTAGCGACTATACAACCCAAGGTGTTACAAACTTACGTTTTAATTAGCTACAATACGCATGATTAGTGTACGCATAATTAACGTGGGACTGTATCTTCATTATATTTCTGGGTAGAGTGTTGTCCCTTTTAACCAGTTGATTGGCTTCTTAATGTGCGTTGGGTTGGTCAGTATTCCCTTGATTGATGCATTGGCTGTCACTGTGAATGGATCTGATTTGGAGCAGTCACATAGTAAATGCTTGACTGTGATTCGCGAGTTGCAATTTTCACACATTTTTGGTGGTGATCAGTCCATTAGGTGTCCATGAGTTAATTTTTTATGTCCAATCCTAAGCCTAGTCATAATAACTTGGCCTTTCCTGTTTAGAGTGCTGTCCTGAATTTTGTAGTTGAACCTTCTCACCACTTCGTGAATATTTGATTTTTTTGTTTGTGTTACGAGAAGTGCCGATCGAGTTCACGTTATTCTGGTTTACGGAGTTTTTTGGGAGAAGCGGAGGGGTGGTGAAAACGAGATAACCGAGCACGTGGTTCAGATGAACAAAAGACGTTTTATTACGCGAATTTACTTACACTCTAATTGTCTACGCTGATTAATGTTACAATAGGAACAACACGCACTTGAGTCGGTCCGAACGCAAAACTGAGCGGAATAGAGACGAGCCGAGATGGTAAAGTTAACGAGAAAAAATGTCTAAGAACTATACTACCGGCTAACACTTAATTCCAACGAAACTAGCTTATTCTAATGTCCGAAACTTGTCCTTATAATTATCGCGAGAACAACCGAACACTTCCTGATCGCACACGACCCGTCTGGCGTGAGAAAAATCCCGAGAAATTCCGTTACAGACATATATTTGCTTGTCTCCATTAATGTTGCCATTGATATATGTAAGATATATATTATTATACAGGGTGTCCCGTAAATAGTGTAGGAGCCGGAAATGGGGGGTAGCTGAGACGATTCTAAACAACAATTTCCTTTGCAAAAATGTCGGATGGGGCTTCGTTTTTGAATTATTAACGAAAAACACTGACCAATCACAGCGCCTGCTTCACGCGCGCTCAGGCGCGTGAGCGTAGCCTCGGGCCCTGTCCCTGGGACGTTCGGACTAGGCTGGCCGAAACCGTCAGTCAAGCAGGAAAAATTTAATTGAAGTTCTATCGAGCAGCGAATACAAATAATTAAAAATAGTATCTACGCAACTGTTATCCCTTAATCGAATTTATTAATTATTTGTATTCGTTGTAACCAAGGAAGAAGGAGTAAAATGTGGGAAAACCTCTCGGAATTTT
Source organism: Stelis phaeoptera (assembly GCA_943735885.1). Classification (NCBI taxonomy): domain Eukaryota; kingdom Metazoa; phylum Arthropoda; class Insecta; order Hymenoptera; family Megachilidae; genus Stelis; species Stelis phaeoptera. Next base: position 239,162 of record OX030939.1, on the reverse strand, counting down.
CAGGAAATTAACCCTTTGTATTCAAGTGACGTTTCTAACCATAGTATTTTAAAATAAAAATAAGAATTTTTTTAAGGAAATTAAAATAAATCCAGTGAGAACCATTTGTAACTGTTTGCTTTTAAAAATATTACTGGAAAAGCAGACTGAATTTGTGCATACCGAAACATCCCCCGAGTGCAAAGAGTTAATGGAGAAATAATTGGAATTAGACTTACCCATTCACCTGCAAGTTGACCTGCCATGGTAATAAAGCACGGCCGATGGGTCATCGTACGGCTGTCAACAATGGCAAGGCCGAAGACCCCAACGAAGAACAGCTGATCGGTCGGTCCAGTCACTGAACCTTCTTGCCACCCCGAAAACACTTTATTTTACGGTCACAGGCACTTTTCACTTTCACATGCCGATGCGTTCCGTTGCACCCTTCTTTGATTGTTGCTCCTTCCTGGATCGATGATGCTTCTTAGAATGTTGTTGCTTTTTGGATGTTGCTCCTTTCTGAATTGTTGCTTCCTCTTAGATGTTGCTCCTTTCTGTATTGTTACTCCTTCCTAGATTGTTGTTTCTTCGGGTGCAGCCAATTCGCGAGCCAGCGAAAGCAGTTCGCGGTCGGTGGGTTTTCGCTGGGGCACTCCTCGGTACCGGCGCGGCGGGCATCTTGCTCCGCGTTCTCATTACACTACGCGAATACGAAAAATATCCATGACGTGCGTTCCGTGACGTACGTCTGTTCGTTTTCAGAAACGCGAAGGTACTGCGAAGACTGTCTAATTGCAGTTTCCTTCCCGAAAAATACCTTCCCCTTCTCCGCTCCATGGCTAGGTTGGCCCTCGAGGAAATTGTGTCCCTGTTCTTTACAGAAATGCAATGTCTGTTGCCTTTCCATGTCCAAGCGACTCTAGGTTTTTTCTCCACAGGTAAATCGTACGGCAATTTATTGCTGCGCGGCACGGGTTTACCTGGCATCGACGGCCGTGCGTCGGATTGTTACAACCGCCGAAGTCGACCACGTGCAGGGCATGTTCTTGCCATACCTCGCACAAAGTCAAAATACCGTTCGGTTAATTGCCCTCGACGATGGTTCAATGTGAAACTCGGTTCATTTTTTTTTTCTTTAATACAAAAATGTCAGAAATTTATCCAGCATTCGAATGTTTGACTCTGTTCATCGAGTGATTTGAACATTTGTCTAGTTCACTCTAATCATATTGACTAAAATAGGTCTGTTTGCACTAATTTTACTGATCCACTAGTCAATACCATTAGAATGAACTTGACAAATGTTCATATCATTCGATGAGCAGAGTCAGACCTTCGAATGCTGCATAAATTTCTGACATTTTTGTATTAAAAAAAAAAAAAAAAAAAACGAACCGAGTTTCACATTGAACCATCGTCGAGGGCAATTAACCGAACGGTATTTTGGCTTTGTGCGAGGTATGGCAAGAACATGGCCTGCACGTGGTCGACTTCGGCGGTTGTAACAATCCGACGTACGGCCGTCGATGCCAGGTAAACCCGTGCCGCGCAGCAATAAATTGCCGTACGATTTACCTGTGGAGAAAAAACCTAGAGTCGCTTGGACATGGAAAGGCAACAGACATTGCATTTCTGTAAAGAACAGGGACACAATTTCCTCGAGGGCCAACCTAGCCATGGAGCGGAGAAGGGGAAGGTATTTTTCGGGAAGGAAACTGCAATTAGGCAGTCTTCGCAGTACCTTCGCGTTTCTGAAAACGAACAGACGTACGTCACGGAACGCACGTCATGGATATTTTTCGTATTCGCGTAGTGTAATGAGAACGCGGAGCAAGATGCCCGCCGCGCCGGTACCGAGGAGTGCCCCAGCGAAAACCCACCGACCGCGAACTGCTTTCGCTGGCTCGCGAATTGGCTGCACCCGAAGAAACAACAATCTAGGAAGGAGTAACAATACAGAAAGGAGCAACATCCAAAAAGCAACAACATTCTAAGAAGCATCATCGATCCAGGAAGGAGCAACAATCAAAGAAGGGTGCAACGGAACGCATCGGCATGTGAAAGTGAAAAGTGCCTGTGACCGTAAAATAAAGTGTTTTCGGGGTGGCAAGAAGGTTCAGTGACTGGACCGACCGATCAGCTGTTCTTCGTTGGGGTCTTCGGCCTTGCCATTGTTGACAGCCGTACGATGACCCATCGGCCGTGCTTTATTACCATGGCAGGTCAACTTGCAGGTGAATGGGTAAGTCTAATTCCAATTATTTCTCCATTAACTCTTTGCACTCGGGGGATGTTTCGGTATGCACAAATTCAGTCTGCTTTTCCAGTAATATTTTTAAAAGCAAACAGTTACAAATGGTTCTCACTGGATTTATTTTAATTTCCTTAAAAAAATTCTTATTTTTATTTTAAAATACTATGGTTAGAAACGTCACTTGAATACAAAGGGTTAATTTCCTGAAAATTCCGAGAGGTTTTCCCACATTTTACTCCTTCTTCCTTGGTTACAACGAATACAAATAATTAATAAATTCGATTAAGGGATAACAGTTGCGTAGATACTATTTTTAATTATTTGTATTCGCTGCTCGATAGAACTTCAATTAAATTTTTCCTGCTTGACTGACGGTTTCGGCCAGCCTAGTCCGAACGTCCCAGGGACAGGGCCCGAGGCTACGCTCACGCGCCTGAGCGCGCGTGAAGCAGGCGCTGTGATTGGTCAGTGTTTTTCGTTAATAATTCAAAAACGAAGCCCCATCCGACATTTTTGCAAAGGAAATTGTTGTTTAGAATCGTCTCAGCTACCCCCCATTTCCGGCTCCTACACTATTTACGGGACACCCTGTATATGTATACACATCAATGGATGTCCCGTGTTTGATCCATACACAGCAATACAAAGATTTCTTCTAAAAGATGTAAAAATACAAATTAATAACAAATCCGTAAAAAAGATTTGTACTTGTAAACCGGAACACCTTAGTATCTATATACCGAGACAGAGGGCGCAGTGTTTATCGTCAAAGATGGCTACTGCTGAAAGGATCATACAGTCTAACTATGCTAAGACATCCTATGCTGTATCCAGTTATATATATCAATGAGGTAATGGCCGACGTCGTCTTGCCGGTCCGAGCGCGTGGCCGTGCCGGTTGCAAGATGGCGCAGCGCCTGCGCGTCGCGTCCGGTGTTGTTCAGGAATACGGCGATCCGTCGAACCGCCGAGACAATCCGATAGATGACCCCCTTATCGTCGGGAGTGTAGGTTCTCGGTTCGTGAGATGGGAGAAATGACGAATGAAAACACACGTTTTATTTGAACACCTTCTTTTATGATTTGACGTTACGTTCAACTTCTTTATTTTCGTTTGGCGTCTCGACAACGAATGAGGAAAAACGACGCGTTCCCCTTTTTGCGCGTTCCTTAGAAACTAGGCTTACCAACTATATGTATATGTACAACTTAAATCTAACTTAACCTAGTTACAACTAGGGTGCGCTTCAGTCGCGTGCGCTGCCGGGCGCTACAGGAGGCCAATTCCCGAACAGTTTGACATATGTGATTCCATTCTGAGCTGACACTTTTGTTTATGTACTGCTTGTAGTCCTCATATAATAAAAAAATTTTTAGAAAAAAAAAAAATACAACCGACTTCGGAATGCACTAAAAAGAATGAAATAATTATAATTTATATTTCGGAGACGGCGCAAAATTAACAATTTTCTACATTGGAAATTGCCAAAATTCTTTAATCCTTTTACATATTTTCACATGTAAATGTATTTTCTCTTTCCGCCCATTCAGTATCAAGGCCACAATACTCCAATCAAATCATAATTAGAAACATGTTTCATTTACACAATTTTTAATTTTGGGCCGTCTCCGAAATATAAATTAAAATTATTTCATTCTTTTTAGTGCATTCCGAAGTAGGTTGTATTTTTTTCCAAAAATTTTTTTATTTCACATTTTTTAGTGGCGATCCGTGCATTCCTTGCAGAGAAACATCAAAGAATAGGAATTCTGCAATAAGACTAGTTATTAAAACAGAGGGAAGGGTAAGGAAGGGCGGGGAGGGAACAGAATGGAAAGGAAGGGGTGGGAGGGGAGGGTAGAGAAGGGAAGGGTGGGGTAAGGAAGGGAAGGGAAGGGAAGGGAAGGGGTGGAGAGCGGATGGAAGGGCAGGGAAGGACAGGGAGGCGAAAGTAAGAGCAGGGGAGGGAAGGAGGGCGAAGGGAAGTGCAGGGGAGCGAAGGAAAATGAAGGGAATGTTGCAAATGGAATCATCGTGGGAACATCCTCGGTCGCAAAATGTAATACTAGGTTTCATCGATATTAGGCCGAGTAAATGTGAAATACAACGTTTTTTGCGATAAAAGCGGATAAAAATGAAAAAATCCAAAATTGTTTTTTTATGGAACCAACTGTTGGTCATACTCTACAGGATGCAAAAGGTTGCGATCCGATTGGTCCCATCCATCTTGGAATCGCGGACGAAACCGTACGCTTATTTGCAAAAGAAAAGGGGCTTGAAGCAATGTTGAAATGCAAAATTTTTTTTTACGCGACCAACTGGGAGTCATGCCCTTCAAGATGCAAAAGGTTTGGTTCCAATTGGTCCATCCATCTCGGCATAATCGGCGAACATACATTAAAAAAAAAAAAAAAAAAAAAAAAAAAAAAAAAAAAAAATACATGTCGAATTGAGTAACCTCCTTCTTTTTCGAAGTCGGTTAAAAACTATTCCTTTCTTTCTTGCGACTGCCAAAATTCGATCTATCAATTTCGCAAAATATCGAGAGGCGTTTACTAGATCAAATATTGCCCTTTCAAATTGACTGGTCTGCGTTTCAGTAATAAAAGCAGTTTTTCTTTAGAGTGTTCATCTAGTGGCACTTGAAGGTAACCGCATGCCAAATCAAGTGTTATAAAAAATACAACACTGTTTAATTTTTCTAATAAATCGTCGAAATTCGGTATAGGGTAATATATTAATTTAGTGATTTTATTTAATCGTCTATAATCCACAACCATTCTCGGCGTACCATCCTTTTTCCTAACGATAAAAGCTGAACTGGCAAAAGGGGAATCAGTTTTCGTCACGATTCCTGCCTGTTTATACTCGGTGATGATTTTGTCTAAATCGTCGCGATCCCTAACATTTAATCTATAGGGCTTGGCTTGAACAATCGCGTTTTTTTCTGTGTCTATTGGCATTTCGATTTGATCTGTCAAACCTGGCTCATGTATATTTTTAGCAACACATATTCGGTATTGATTTAAAAGATTTATCGTGTAACCGTAATTTTCGCTAACGGTATTCTTTTTGGCGACGGTTACATATTTTACTTTAATTAGGTTGCTTTTAAATTGATTTGACGGTTTACGGTTGAAGGAATGTAATTTAATTATTTAGAATGCCAGATAATGGAATTTATTAGATGGAGGGGTTCGAGCCTCCAGGTACTGGATAGCGGAGAGATCTGATCGGTTGCTGAAGTGAATTAGAAACGATTTCTGGTATAAACGTGATATATTCTGTTGGAAATCAAGATAACAAACTTTCGATTCGAGTTGTCACAAATTCTGGTAAATGTAGAAGAACTCAATGGTTTATACAAGCTTTAATCTGTTTCGTACAGTCTTCCCGCGTTCGCGAATGTAACTGTCTTTGTCCTATTAGCACTTTCACACGTTTGCGCGTAAACGCGAATATTTCGACTTCGGTTATAAGATATATATATATTTACAAGTGATATTACCTCGGCAGATTATTGTTTATTTATGTAACGGAAGCTCGACCGGATTCGGTTTAAACGGAAATCAAGAGATTAGCTTTAAACGTAAACTTGAAATTGAGTGGCTTTAACAAACAAAACCCAAATTACTAGTGTGCAACGACGCGTGGATACTTCTGATTATCCACCCGCGATTTCACACTAATTTCCCTCCCTGTGACTTCTACAATACAAAAATGCGATACCGCGTTCGACAATGAATATACGAAATGGTTGTTTGAATTACTACCTTTTGCAATCGCACGATTGAGGATCTGTCGCAGCACCCTCGCTCTCGGTCGAATAATCGAAGGAGGAGTTTGGGTGGGAACGCCACGAAGCCTCAACCAGGTTGTGGCACCTAGGAGTTCATCTGAGGCACGAATGTGGGCTCAAGGTGTTTTCCGATGCCGGACGCCTGATTTCGACTGTGTACAATCCGATCGTGAATTCGCGATACGCACGGTGCAGCCACACTCAGGTCGATCCTGCCGAGCAATTAGAGGAAGATCAAGTGGTGCCTGCACTATAATCTCGCACGATCAATCGAGAACAACCAGAAGATGTCAGCAGGCACGAATCGTGGACTGAGCGGCACTTTGGTTACTCAATTAGAATCGGTGAAGATTAATATACCGCGATGCTACCAAACAGAGCGATCACCGTGCTACACGGTCGTATCCAACTCTTCACAAAGGCATTCGAGTACATTCAAGAAGTCACGGCAGGGCACTTTCGTGAGCTGAGCGACACTTTGAATGCTCGAACGAGTCTGTGAGCGATGCCACGATCAAATGCCGGCAGAAATTGGGATAATGCTCACAATCGAGTCCACGTCTCACAAGGGCACGCAGGGACAGCCAGAAGCTACTACGGGACATTTTGCGTGGGCCGAGCGATACTTCGACTGCCTGTATGAGCCTGGGAGCTGAGTCAAGGTGTATGAGAATTATCCGATCTCTCTCTCTCAACACCAGAGGTGCAGGGACACAGTCAAAATGCACCTTGATCGTAGGAACTAGCAATCCCGTCGGTCGCACTTCACTCACAACAAAATTGTAGCGCAAAAAAAAAAGAATAAAATATTTAACATAACCTGATAAGAAAAAACGACGTGTTGGTTTACATACTAATTGAGCGAAAGATTTTAAGAGAACGAACGCTGATTTGCATAATACTTGAACGAAAGGATTTTATGCGATGGTATAACCTAAACTAATCACTCTGGGTTCTTGGAATCAAACGAAAAGAATTAACGCATGAAATTAACTTATTTGTACTTGTGACTAGACGTACACTCTCTTGGTATCACATAGGCTGGTTTCGCCGCAATCAACAAAACAGAACGCAAAACAAAAGAGAATTTAAAAAACTAAATCAAAACGGTATGTTCTTGTGAGACTGAATTAAACGATTCCTTCTTTGATTAGGTAGTAATTTAACAAAACGGAACGTCCTTGTAACACACGCAGGAGAAAATCATAATTTCACTCACTCTGAGCACCTGTTCCGGCGCTGTGAAATTGAAAATAACGCACGCACTCTATCTGAAATAACAATTACATGATTCTCTTTTTTTTTTTCGATGTAAAACAAAACAGAATTTTATATTAATAACTAATACACTGTAACTAATAACTATTACACTAATAAACAGAATATGAGGTCACTTGAACGAAATGACTCTGTCTTTCGCACTCCACAAAATATAAAGTTTTTTTTTTTTTTTTAATATATATATGGCACCTCACTTCGCCTTCTTCTCTGCTGGATGTGGCCGGTCCGGGTCCATCTCCAGCAGCTCTTCCGTCTCCTGTAGCAGACCCAGCGGATATCGCGGGTCAAGTGGAGGTATCTCCACAATACCGTCTTCTTCTTCCTCGATCTCTTCCCATGACATGTCCTGGTCATCTACAAGTCTGGGCGGGCTTGATGGCAGATGGCCATACTCAGCGTGTTGGACGTTCATCGGCGGTGGGGTCCTTGGCGCAGGTGGGTCGATCTTGTCCGGGTCGCTCCCAACCGTCGTCGAACCCCATTGACGCTTCGTCGGCGTTTGAGTCCGCCGATTGTGCCTCCGTGCGGTAGCCTGCGTCGCTACCCCCCGTCTATAGCGGGAAGTTTTATTGGAGACCCACGGACGCGCCGCTTCCCTCTGGTGCATGGCCGGAATTTCCGGGTCATGGTACCGTATGTCCAGACCCGTCTGCGTGGGTCTGGACACCATAGCCCAGGTCGCGTAGGTTTGGATAGCAATGTCCACACTTGTACTCGCTTGCATCTTGTCACAATTTGAGCTCGGAATCGCGAGGCCGATGTTTATGTACCGCAAGGGTAAGCTTGGTGGGGTGTTCCTGGAATCCTCGGTGCGTAGTCACCGTTTCAGTTGATTTCTGGCGTCAGTTTTTCTGGCTTTAAGTACGGCCGTAAACACGAGGCGTGAAACGTGCCCCGGCTTACCCCGGATTGAGGATTACGCAGTTTGAAGGTCGTTGGCCCCTTTTTCTTCATTATCTCATACGGACCTTCGTATAAGTGGAAAAATTTTGCGATTTCCCGATCCGCCGCATTGGATACTAGATTCGATTTTATTAGTACCAGATCACCGATGTTGTATTGCACTGCTACCTTCCCCGCGTTAGCCCGTTCACGACGTTTAGATGCCTTTTGATTCATGTTCTGAGACGCGAATCTCAATTTGATGTTTAAAGGTTCGGTATCGTTGCTTGCTGGACCGGTCAAGTACGGAAACCACTTCATCCACGGGCGTTCCGGTTTCTTTTTCAAGAACAATTCCGTAGGGGTGAAGCCGGTGGTATCGTGAATTACCTCGTTACAGTAGGTTTCGATGACGTCTACCCATTTGGCCCATGATGCGTGGGCGGAGGACGCCAAGGTGCGAAAGATCCTTCCGATCTCCCGGTTGACCCGTTCGACCGGGTTACTTTGTGGATGCCGGATGGACGAGAGAATGTGGTGGATTCCCTCTTCCTGTAGCGCGCGCGTCCACTTCTTCGAAGTAAATTGCGTTCCGTGATCGGTGATAATTCCTTTTGGCTTACCGTACTGCGGAATGTATTTGTTAAAAACACGCGCGAGCGTGATCGTTGTTGTCGCGTTACGCACCGGATACAATTTCACGAACTTGGTGAAAAGTTCTTCTATTACCAAAATGTGTTTGACCCCGCCTCTCGAAGTCGGCAGCGGACCGTAGTAATCGATGGAAAGCAAATACAATGGGTTTTTTGGAATTATGCTCTGCATTTCAGAATGCAGCGCACGCGTAAGGATCTTGACCCTTTGGCAGGTATCACAAGCAGATTGCGACGATTACCACGCGAACCCCACGACGCGTCACCGCTAATCGTCGTGCAGGCGCGCCGGCGCCACGACAGGTGCCACGGGTGGGGGGACCGCGTCAGACCCCCCGCGATCTACCGACAAGTCTAATATCGATACGCGATCGATCTCCCATAGAGTCGGCTCGAGGCTTCGGCCTCGGCAAGACCTCCTCGGAAGTCTATATCCTAGAGCGCCGGCTTCTCGCCAACCGAGGATCTCTCCCGGTCGACGCGAACAGCCGGTCGTCGGGCCACGGCATTGCGGCTCTCCATTCCGTGGACTGGCAGCTCCCTACACCTGGCCGTAGACAATCGGCGCGTCCACCCCGAGGACCCTCCCGGGGCGGCCGAGCCGATAGGCGGCCGGATCAAGCGGAGGACTCTCCCCGCAGATTTGGCCGCCGGTCTACACGGCCCGCGAGAAGACGCAGCTACCTTCGCCGCCTCGCCCCGAGGACCCTCCCGGGACGAGTCGGAGACGGGGACCACCTCGTCGTCCGGAGGCCTCTCCCCGGCCGACCAGGGGAGTCTCAGGAGGACTCTCAGGAACACACTCACTTCGGCAATAAGAATCGTCGACGGCCAAAACTGGCCCTAACCTGTGGTAGTTACTTATCCCTCCTCTCCTTCTCGCGACTCCACCGACCGCGCCCGCACCAACCGAGCCGCGCCGCCCGAACAGCCGCGGACCCGCGAAGCCGACTAAGCTCGCGCCGACGACAGACCGACCGCGCACACCGACCGCGCACACCGACCGCGCTCGCACCGGACCAGCCGCGTCGCGCCTCCACCGGTCCGCGCTACCGCGACCCCGCTCGCCGCAACCGTAGTTGTAAGAACCGACCGTAGTTGTAAGGATCCGCCGTAGTTGTAAGAGCCGACCGTAGATATAAGCACCGCGCATCCAGATGTAAGACCCGCGCCTCCACCGTCACTAACGAACCATTTCTTTTGTCACTAGAGGAACGGACCCACCGGAGAACCAGCGCCGAAATAAACAACATTGAACCGTACTTTGCCTCGTTATTTAGGGACCCTCCACCTTTCCCTTCCCACGCGACCGTCCTCCTCACGTCGACCCTGGCACACTCCGAGCACCAGGCAACCGGAGGACCCCTCGACACAACCGCGCTCGCCCCGGCGCGCACGCGTGCGCGCGCCGGCCGAGGCGAAACGTCACAAGATATTAGTTTTCGCGCTTATTTATGGAGCTCTGACACATAGAAATACTCTGCCACTAATCTAACGGTTTTGTCGCAACCAAGGTGTGCGTAAATTTCGTGGATCTCCGTGATTATCTTATCGCGTAACTCCGCTGGAATCACCGCCCTTTTCCTACCATTTCCATCGATATGACATAATATGCCGTTGGACAAACAATACCGTCCGAGGACAGTGCTGTTCGAATTTTCACATTTCTGAATAAACGATTTTAACTTGGCATCCCGATGCTGCCATCTATTAATCTGTTTAAGAGCCGTTGTCAACTCTGTTGACATGGTGCGCGCGAGCGTCGCGAGAATTGGTACGCGAGTTTCTCGATTGTTTTTATCCGTGCTAACCGGGTCGTGAATTCTACTCATCACATCGGCGGGAATATTTTCTTTTCCCGGACGACATTTAATTTCGACGTTGTAATCCTGTATCGACAAAATCCATCGCGTGGGACGCTGATTCAATAATTTACTATACATAAGAAATGTAATCGCTTTATGATCGGTTAAAAGAATAATTTTGGAACCGTATAAATACGTCCGGAATTTCCTCAACGCCCACACGATCGCTAGTAATTCCTTTTCGGTGGTAAAATATGCTAATTCAGGACCCTTCAACGTTCGGCTGGCAAATGCAATAGGTTTAAAGTGATCGTTCGCGTCGCGCTGTTCGATCACGGCTCCTACGGCTGTGAAACTCGCGTCGGTTGATAAGAAAAATTCTTTACGCGTGTCTGCGAATTGCAAGACAACTTCTTTGCAGAATGCGTCCTTTACCCCTTCGAAAGCCGATTGCATCGTGTCATCCCAAAACCAGCGTCGTCCGTTTTTTAATAATGTTAATAACGGAGCTGTCGTTTCCGCTTGCCTATCGGTAAATTTATCGTAATAGTTAACGAGACCAAGGAATCCACGTAATTGTTTCACGTTTCGTGGAGTTGGAAATTGTCGAATCGCAGCGAGTTTATCCGAATCTTGTTTTAATCCTTCTGCTGACAAAATATGTCCAAGAAAATTAATCTCCCGTCTCATAAATTTGCATTTTTCAAGATTGACCGTCAAATTATGCTGTTTTAATCGATTTAGTAACAGGGTGAGATGCTGTACGTGATCCTCGAACGTGCTCGAAAAGTATAGGATATCATCTATGTTCAAAATTCAAACCACCACACGAGTCGCCGGGACAGTCACGGTTTTTGTGCAAAACCACGTCCTCGTTCCGCGCTCTGTTGTGGTACATCGAACGAGGCTCGGTCGTGCAATAGTCGAGTCGCCAGGTGTGATAGAAGAAAACACTCATTTTGAGCAATTAAAACCGCGTAAGATAGTTTTTAGGGTGGTTCCCGATGACTCACAAAAGCAGGATGTAATTTTAGGTCGTTTATTTACTGAAGCGTTAGATTTAGTATACACTAGGATAGGTCATGATTTGAAATTTATGGAAATAGATCCGGCTGTTTTTAATGAGTGTAAGGAAACTCGGGCACCAATTCTTAATCAAGTTGTTTTGGAGCCTGGAGTAAATAACTTTATAGATTTATGCCTAGAATCACATAGTTTTCCTAAGCCGGTTGTAAATCAAGGAAACAAAGTTGAGAAAATTAGAGCAGGAGAGAGAATAGGTGAACCAATCTTAGCTATCGAAACGGTAAAGGAAGAAATGGCTAAATCGGAAGAGATAGTAGAAGAAGAGCTTACGGTAGACGCTACAGTTTCAAAAGAACAAAAGGAGCAATTGATTGTAACCGTGCTGGTTACATACCAAGAGACTGCGTACGAACATCCGTGTGTGACTGCGTGAGTGTGACGGATTCCCCTACCACCGTAAGGATCAGCGGTGCTTTGTCGCGTGCGAAAGAATTTAGGAGAAGCGCCCCACTAATTAAATATGCGTGCGCATCGATCCCCACTCGATGAAGGAAAGGATCGAAGGAAATCGATGCTCGTTCGACAAGAATTACTCTACGTCTGGAAGCGAACCAGGTAACACGGTATATAATTGAGAGGCCAAACCGACCTGGTAATTTAGTCAAACCGCCTAACTTACCGTCGTTATACAGGGTGTCCCAGAACTAGTGTAACATCCGGAAATGGGGGGTAGTTGGGGTGCATCTGAACAACTTTTTCCTTTACCAAAATGTTGTTTGAAGCTTCGTTATCGAGTTATTAACGAAAAACGCCGACCAATGAGAGCGCGCGTAGAGCGCGGGCTCAGCCACGAGAACGTTAGTGGCTCTCAATCTCGCGCGGACGTGGCCGTGTACGAATGCCTCTTTGCATCGAAGATATCGAGAGAATCACACGGCAAATGTTACATTGTATTAAATTAAAAATAATGTAGAATTATGTATGAGTAACAAATTAATGAATATGTCGTTTAATAACTATGTTTGACACTTTTTAACGCTATCCGAAAGGAACAAAGTGTTGTAGTTGTTATGAAAATAATTTTTTTTTTTAATACCACATCAACAGTTGGATAATTTATGTTTAAAGAAAAACGATTTGGAAAGCTAATGTTAGAAAAAGCTGGTTTTACTTACCCATTCGTCCCCGAATAAACCTGTCACGGTTGAAGTGGGTCGTTGAAACTGGGTCACTTTGCCCATTCTGGCCCTTTTTCGAAACCTTCAACAACTGATGTCATGGTCGGGTCAGCGAACTCACTGCACTGCACGGTCACTTGTATTGTGCGGTAACTTTTATTGCGCGGTCACTGCCACTTGTCACTGGGAAATGTGGGAATATTTAAACACGATTTATTCTTCCTACGTGTAACCAAATCGGTCACTCAGTGACGAATGAATGCAGTACTGCGTAAGGAAAATTTGATCACACGTCTAAATCAATGAATCGAATTTTCATTCTGTAGTCCAGGGTGCCATAAAGTAGTACCGTAAGCAAGGGAAAGTTCGGCTATTTTACGACGAATTTAGTACCGACGGCAGTACGTGTGCACGAAACAAACGGACTGAGGACTTTACAGGCAGAGATGTCCGAATGGCACTGCAGTTCACCCTCCCCCACCAGCACAAGCAGGCCCACGGTTCAAGGGTTGTTAGAAATGAATGGAGGACGAACGAAATTTCTTCGGAAAAAGGCTACACCGTAGCTAAACAAGGCAAGCATTAATTTGTTGCTCATAAATAATTCTACATTATTCTTAGTTCAATACAATGTAACATTTGCCGTGTGATTCTCTCGATATCTCCGATGCAAAGAGGCATTCGTTCACGGCCACGTCCGCGCGAGATTGAGAGCCACTAACGTTCTCGTGGCTGAGCCCGCGCTCTACGCGCGCTCTCATTGGTCGGCGTTTTTCGTTAATAACTCGATAACGAAGCTTCAAACAACATTTTGGTAAAGGAAAAAGTTGTTCAGATGCACCCCAGCTACCCCCCATTTCCGGATGTTACACTAGTTCTGGGACACCCTGTATAACGAGGTTAAGTTAGGCGGTTTGACTAAATTACCAGGTCGGTTTGGCCTCTCAATTATATACCGTGTTACCTGGTTCGCTTCCAGACGTAGAGTAATTCTTGTCGAACGAGCATCGATTTCCTTTGATCCATATCGAGTGGGGATCGATGCGCACGCATATTTAATTAGTGGGGCGCTTCTCCTAAATTCTTTCGCACGCGACAAAGCACCGCTGATCCTTACGGTGGTAGGGGAATCCGTCACACTCACGCAGTCACACACGGCTGTTCGTACGCCGTCTCTTGGTATGTAACCAGCACGGTTACAATCAATTGCTTCTTCTGTTCTTTTGAAACTGTAGCGTCTACCGTAAGCTCTTCTTCTACTATCTCTTCCGATTTAGCCATTTCTTCCTTTACCGTTTCGATAGCTAAGATTGGTTCACTTATTCTCTCTCCTGCTCTAATTTTCTCAACTTTGTTTCCTTGATTTACAACCGGCTTAGGAAAACTATGTGATTCTAGGCATAAATCTATAAAGTTATTTACTCCAGGCTCCAAAACAACTTGATTAAGAATTGGTGCCCGAGTTTCCTTACACTCATTAAAAACAGCCGGATCTATTTCCATAAATTTCAAATCATGACCTATCCTAGTGTATACTAAATCTAACGCTTCAGTAAATAAACGACCTAAAATTACATCTTGCTTTTGTGAGTCATCGGGAACCACCCTAAAAACTATCTTACGCGGTTTTAATTGCTCAAAATGAGTGTTTTCTTCTATCACACCTGGCGACTCGACTATTGCACGACCGAATCCCTCAAGTATTGTTTTCAACGGATATATTTTAAAACCTATGTGAAGTTAGCACCCGACATAAAAAAATCAAACTTTTTAAACAAGCATTCGATTGTATTCGGTTTGTACCCGATTGTATCAATACGCGTTTTGTTTGTACCACGAAGAGGTGAAAGTTACGAGGGGTTAAACATTTACCAGCACCCGACTTTGAGATACGCTAATCAAACAAATTCTATTTGACAAAGCATCGTTAGTACCCGTTTGTACCGCTTTCGGTTTCGTTTGTACCCCTACGGGGGTGGAAACACGGCGGGATCAAAAATCTACAGACAACTAAATCGCCATATATTATTTGCAATATAGCCAAAAAAATACCCCCAAACATCAGTGAATTTGTGTTTAAATAATACTTCCAAGATACGCTGTAGTAATTAATATATTCAAGAATAACATTGAAGAATTAATATGTCGGAATTAACATGTTCGCATCTGTTTTCAGTATCAAAATATGCCAGATAAAATATACTATAGATATAATTTGCAAAATAGGCTGAACTTTCATTTTCTGTTACACGCTTATGTATTAAAACGTTTTAACTATTTTTTGGTTTTGTTCCCCTTCTTTTCGAAAATCTTTCTTTTTTCTTGAAATCCCACAGATAATCTTAGACTGGGAATCACTTCAACCAATGTTAGCCAATGATAAAGTTTTTTACTGTATATCATACTTTATATATTATATTATTTGTCTCGTGGTTTATTAAAGCTACGTTTATATATTCGAATAATTAAAATATTGGAAATAAATTTTAATACTGATAAAACTATATTTTCCTTGTTATTGTTACAACAATAGTTACAAATTGTGCTTTTGGCAGCACTGGTGACCATTGATATAAGAATTTGATGGTCCTGAGAATGGTCCATAAAAATAAGTCATAAATCACGACTGAGAAACAATAACACATATATCTATAAATATAATCTATTTTATTATCACTTAATTTGTATTATTATTACGTTACAGCGATATATAAATATAATTTTATATTTATTTCGAGTCGAAACTGAAAAATGTACTAAAAATAATGTTAGAAATTGTCAACGGAGCGGCAATGTAGCCCAAAAAATCGCCATCGCCACATCTAAAACTTATATCGCCAACATAAGCAAAAAATCGAGATTTTGGCTATCAATAGCCAAACATGGCCACTCTGGATGTGAGCAGAAGTCGGAATCTTCCGTCTACAAAGATAATCTCACATTGTTGATCGCACTATCTAGAGAAGTTCGTCACGGTGAAACTAAACCTACATATGTGGATTACAATAGTATTTTAGTTTATATATGTCCTACCAACTACTTATAATGGATGCAGCAAAAATCTCACACAGGCCGCGTTACTTGTATGTAGTATATGGGTGACTGTTATATTAGCTAACTACGAAAGAGTTCAGTAGGTATTTAAAAGGATGTTTTAAAGGACAATAAAGTTGACCAAAATTTCGTAAGGCTTGTAAAAGATTTCTTCTTCACTTTCAAATAATTCGCTTAGAAAAGTTTCAACGCTGTTTCTTTTCGACGTTATAAAAATTTTGCGAAATTCTTTACTAATGCAAGAATATTTGTTTTGAATTGCTCCGTATTTCCACCCCCGTAGGGATACAAACGAAACCGAAAGCGGTACAAACAGGTACAAACGACTAGGAAACAGCACCCGCTTTCAGACTTCGAATATCTTCAAAAACGACGAAGTTACCCCCTACGCGTTTTTTGATTTCGCTATATTTCCACCCCCGTTGGGGTACAAACGAAACGCAAAGCGGTACAATCGGGTACAAACGATGCTTTGTCAAATAGAATTTGTTTGATTAGCGTATCTCAAAGTCGGGTGCTGGTAAATGTTTAACCTGTTACGTCCCCCCTTGGGGTGGTTGTTCTACCTCTAATTCTTATCGGGGTTCTGCCGATTAAAGCGCTGAAGCGCACCTTGACTCACCTTGCGGGAGGTTATGGGTATAAGATAGGTTTCAGTAATTCTTAGACAGGCGGATGAGGGCAAACAATCTGATATATTCTGTGTATTATATTATATTACATACCCTTCGCTGGTTCTGCGTCGCTTCTTGTAATCCACACTTCAACCGTCACTCACGCTATTAGGTCTCGATTCTCTCTACTATGCGGAACGGGCTTACACTCAAAACTCGCGTTTCGCGGACGGGCAGCACCACGTCTTTAGCTCGCGTAATCAAGGAACTGGCGTACTAGCGTCGCGCCGATACTTATACTCCCCGAGGGGAGTAGGTCACGCTTGCTGGTTACGACAACCTGCTGTCAAAGGGTTTTCGCCATCGCATTCCGTGAGTCCCCTGATTTCGTGTTACCGAGGCGAAAACGCTGATGCTTCGCGGATTCCAGAGCAAGACCTACTTTGGAATAGCGAAGGACGAAAATTGAGGTTATTGTTAGGGACGTAACAAACCCCTCGTAACTTTCACCCCTTCGTGGTACAAACAAAACGCGTATCGGTACAATCGGGTACAAACCGAGTACAATCGATTGCTTGTTTAAAAAGTTTGATTTTTTTAAGTCGGGTGCCAACTTCGCATAGGTCATTTTAAATCCTTCTTGGTTAACTATCGACAACTTGATGGTATTTACCGACGCTCCCATATCAACTAAAGCAGTTATTTGAGTCGTTCCAAAGCGAATTTCACGCAAAAATTTACTGTCGGCATCCCAACGATCCTTAAGGTTAACGGTATTCATCTCATTCGCAACAGTTTTCTCTTTTGAATCATTGCCTGACTTCTAAGAAGTCGCGCACAAGAAGTGCGAATACTGATCAACTTTTATTGGAATTACTTTTTTGCCAGATCATTGGAAATGTCTGAAAAATCGTGGTAATGTCCGTCAGAAGAGGCTGGCAGCCCGCTACTTGGTGCCAAAATTACAAACATCTTCATATTAACTTTTCTCGTCAATATATAAGTAACTAATAATACGTTAATCACGTAATATGATTAATATCATGAATTTAATTATATATACAGTATTAAATATTAAATTTTACAATGCACAGTTGTCCCGAAATATTTCGGACGTCCGTTTATCAACAAATCCGTATAGATTCAAAAGTTGCACCTAGTTGCACCTAAAATTTACATGCTCTATTAAACAAATGTCTAAGCTTAAACATGAAAGAAACCCGAGCACTGGATATCATAAGCGTCTTTTTAAAACCTTCCGCAAAGTTCAAGATGTTAAAAACTTTCCGGTATTTGTTCATCGAATAAAAAATACTTATAACACAATTAAATAATCAAAATATATCCCTTGATACGCATAAAACAGTAATTTGAACTTAAATATTCAATCTTTATAATGAATGATTAGAATAATACGTTTCACTTTAAAATTCGGGATTTTGATTTCAGGACGTTGTCTTCGATCATAGAATTATCTAAATTTAATAATATTGCAAAGTTTAAAGTTTCGAAAAGTTGTCAGTTTGTAGCAACAAAAGGTTTTTAAAAATATTAAACTTTAAAAACTTAATTTTAGCCACAAAAAGCGGACTCCTGGACCATTGTGCAATCGCGAGAAAGATGCCCAAGAGCACCTCAATTATAACACTTTATCGCATTGTTGTTGACTCTGCCTGTTGATGTCTCACCCGTCTTGACCTTGTTGTCGTGGACTTCGCGAGGTACACCCTGTGTAGTTCTCCCGCCGTCAGCTCTCCTCGTCCCTGATGGCGTGAAGGTGGTTGACGCTTGTGCGGTAGGTACCTCGAGGATTACGTCGCTCTGCTTCCATCTCTCGACGTCCCTGCTGAATCCTCTCCACACGAACCAAGTCTTGCAATATGGCGTCTGTCGTTGAATATTCGCGCCCTAGGAGATATTGCGAGAGCTCCCTTAACCAGAGCCCTGCTGCCACCTCATTGCGAATGTCCGATACTGTCAAGCCTAAGCTTTTACCCAGCCATATTTTATCTAATATGTACTCCTAGATAGATTCACCAGACCTTTGCACCCGCGCACTCATAGTTCTTAATTGTTCACTCCGCGAAAGCGCGTACATAAACGTCAATCTAAATCGATCTTCAAAGTCTTCAAACGTTTGCACCGACTCTAGCTTGCTTAACACTTTACCGACTGGCAGTCGATTAATCGACTTTTTGTTCCCAGCGCTTACCGGCCGGCAGTCGATTAATCGACTTTTTGTTTCCAGCGCGTATATTCCCGCACGACAGTCTAAGCCGAAATCGAGCCGGTGTTTGGGAAGATCTGCGGTTCAGTGGCCGGTGAGAAGGGCATAGAATTTTCGAAACGCTACCGGTCGGTAAAGCGTTAAGCGTCATTCTAGCGCACCATTAGCAAAATGAGATTTTACCACATTTAACCACGTAGCGTCTGTCCAACCATACATATCTTTAATACAGTGCTCGGAATTACTTGCACATTTCGGGCCGATTCCTGAGGCACCGCCTCCTGCACCCCCACTACCGCTCTAAGATCGACGGCCGAGCCGTGTCTGATCCATCCATGTCTAGATCCATCCGCGTGATTAAAAATTTCCTTGCGCAGTCAATAATTTTTTAACCGACTTCGAAAAAGAAGGAGGTTACTCAATTCGACGTTTTTTTTTTTATGTATGTTCCCCGATTACGCCGAGATGAATGGACCAATGGGAACGAAACCTTTTGCATCTTGTCGGGTATGACTCCCAGTTGGTCCCATATAAAAAACATTTTCCATTTTGTCATCCTTTACACCTTTTTGTATTGCAAAAACACGTTTTCGTACATGCTTGGTTTGATCACCGATTACGCCGAGATGGATGGACCAATCCGAACAAAACCTTTTTCATCTTGTAGGCTATGACCCTCACTAGAAACGGGATAAAACACATTTTTTATTTTATCATTGCTTACCCTGTTTTATCATGTTTTATTGTAAATTACTGCAAATCAAAGAGTACCGTTTTGTCCGCGTCATGCATGTCCGCCGATTGCTCCGTTATGGACTGACCAATCGGAACGAAACCTTTTGCATCCTGTAGGGTATGATTCCCAGTTGACCCCGCATAGAAAACATTTTGCATTTTATCATCGTGTACCCCTTTTTTATTGCATAGAAGCGTACTGTTTCGTCCACGTCATGTATGGTCACCGATTACTCCATGATGGATTGACCAATCGGATCGAAACTTGTTGGATCTTGTAGAGTATGACTTTCAGTTGGTCCAGCAACAATCATATTATGCATTTTTTCGTTTTCTCCCACGTTTATTGCAAAAACCGTACTATTTCACGTATAATCGGCCTAATATCGATGAAGCCTAGTATTACATTTTGCGACCGGGGCTGTTTCCACGATGATCCCATTTGCAACATTCCCTTCACTTTCATGCACTTCCCTTCGCATCCCTGCACCTCCCATCGCTTCCCTGCACTTCCCTTCACTTTCTTATCTTTCCCTTCCAAACCCAACTCCCCCTGCCCCTTCCTTTCCCCCCTTCCCTTTCACTTCAATCCCTCCCTTCTCTACCTACCCCTGCTGTTCCATCCATTGCTAATTACTACTCTTATTGCAATAATTATGTTTCTAACGTGACGGCGACATAGCAGGTGGTAAGTGCGAATCAAGCAATATCCTACTTTCCTATATGTTACATCAGACACAGTAAATCCCAGTTGTTACTTGAGATTTGAAAGAATTATGTATAATTTCGTAAATTTTGTGTGGTTTTACGTATTTTATATAATTCATTACTATTTATTCCAATACTATATAATTATTAAGGATTTCAGTAGAGGAGTTAGGTATATTGCAGCGTTAGTATCCATGCTCATGTCTGAAACAAAAGTACATACATGTTTCTGTAGTATAATCGTAGTGAAAAGAAAAGAAAACACTCGCACGCACACACGGAACGCACGCCTGCATGCCCGACCGCGAGTTGTGTGGTTTTACGTATTTTACATACGTACCTCCACCCGCGTGCGAACGGGCGGGCGTGCGGGCGGGCGGGCGTGCGTACGCGCGTGCGTGCGTGCGGGCGGTCGGTCGGTCGGGCGTGCGTGCGTGCGGGCGTGTGTGTGTTTTTTATCTTTTTACTACGATTATACTACAGAGACATGTATGTACTTTTGTTTCAGAAATGAACATGGATACTACCGCTGACAATCGTATGTATACCTTGATTTCATAACGATGAGATATAATATATGAAGAAAGGAATACCGTTATACAGTATGTGGCTATTACTTCGCAGGGAATGCAAAGATCGCCACTAAAAAGTGTGAAATAAAATAATTTTTGGAAAAAAATATAACCGACTTCGAAATGCACTAAAAAGAAGGAAATATTTAATTCTTTTCGTGGGTTTCTCTCCAGCTATGTATAACATTGATGACAATATTACATTACATGTTAGATAAAATGCATATTTTTAAATTTTCCTAACTTTCAGTACAGGAAATGTTTAATTGAAAACTGTCTAAACGAAACATGTTGCTGATTGCAATTTGTTTGGGGTATGGCGGGCTTGATAACAGACGAGAGTCAAGAAAAACTCATTGATACGTGACAACGTGGAAGAATGAAACTGTATAGTGGTCAGTTTCCGCGTATAAAATGTTTTTCAATCAAAACTTTCTATATGACAGATGTTGCTGATTATGATTTGATTGAAGGTGGACTTGGTACTGAACGGTCCGAAACAGAAAATGCATTTTTGATCCTGCCCCGCCTCCGAAAAATATGCATTTTATCTAACATGTAATGTAATATTGTCATCAATGTTATACATAGCTGGAGAGAAACCCACGAAAAGAATTAAATATTATTTCATTCTTTTTAGTGCATTTCGAAGTCGGTTATATTTTTTTTCCAAAAATTATTTTATTTGTAATAATTAAAGTTATTAATATTATGTTTACGTCTATCAACATCTTTTATATATCCATATAATAACAATGATATAACATATGGTATAATAACACTGATATAACATATGATATAATAATTGCAATTTTGCAATTTGCAATTATTATTATTATATGCATATATAAAAGATGTTTATAGACGTAAACATAATATTAATAACTTCAATTATCTATTACAAATAAAAATTATTGACTGCGCAAGGAAATTTTTAATCACGCGGATGGATCTAGGCATAATCTATCGTAGGACGCCCCTGAGACACAGAGTCACGCGCGCAATCGGCGGCTCGGCCGTCGAGCTGAGAGCGGTAGTGGGGGTACAGGAGGTGGTGCCTCTGGAATCGGCCCGAAATGTGCAAGTAATTCCGAGCACTGCTTTAATAGATTTAAAATTGTTTAACCACGATCGCGCTTCTTCTGGTGTCTCAGTTCCCCGGAACACTCGTATCGCATTTTGCGACGCAATAACCAACAGTAACTGGTCCGACATGCCCGCACTCAGAGTTCCTTGCAACGCACTAAAGTTTTGCGCCTGATTTGTTAGGATTACTCCCAACGCTTGCAGAGCTTAAGTTAACATTTCTGCCTGAGATCCTTGAGAAGGTGTAACTGCCGGTGGAGCGGCTAGGGTTTCCTGCTGTAACTGGATTTACGTCTCCATCTCTCGTAATCGTTGCTCGTACCTCTCTCTTTCCTCCATACGACGTTGTTTCTGACGCTATAGTTCAGCGCGCATTTGTTTAAGTTCTGGATGTTCAGTCATCTTTAATGCACGACGTTCGCACCAAATTATTTCAAACTGTCACGCCTTATAACGGTCGTCCTCAAAGGTCACAACAATACGCGATGTTATGGTTTCTTATTTTCGCGAGTGAATTCTGCGCACTTCCGTGTCTTTGGTTTTTATAACACACGCGTTTTCTTCCTTTGTTTGAACTTGTCCGTTAGCCGTAACTTTACGTATTAGTTTATTTAACTTTTCGGTTATTACCACACGAATTAACAATGTCTCACACCGTGCCGAAACCAAATTCACGCAGTCTTGATTATCCCGGTAATTAGTCTAGTAATTATCCCACTTCTGAATTTTGTTAACTTCCGATTCTCTCGAAAGCGTAGGGGAAGGACGGGCGGCACAATATTTGACTTGTTCAGTATAGTTTAAACAAAAGTATATTTAATTAAAAAGAAAAAGGTAAAGTTTAATGAAATGAAAATAAATGGATTGGCACTTACACGAACGGTTATAAAATTAAACATAAGGATTGTCTTTGAATACTTAATACTACGGAATAATATAACATAACTAAATAGTATAACATGAATAAAGAATATAGTATGACCGATTGTCCGAGTAATTATTATAATTTCGCAAGACACTGCCTAACGACGCGTACGTCCACAACGTTAACGTTCAATTTACTTTTCGATAGTGATTCGTAGTGATTAGTAGTGATTTTACACGTGCTACCGGCTTTGCTTTTATACTTTCACATTTATCACATATACGCATATCGCTATAGAATATTCTGGGCGAAATATTGTTCTAGAACTTTCTCTAACGGTTTAGGTTTAATATTTAAATGTCAAATTATTTAAATTACTCTTAACACATGGTAATGTATTATGTCTTTCCGCTCATTTAGTACCAAGGTCACCATACTCCAATGAAATTATAATCGGCAACACCTTTCATTTATAAAACTTTTAATTTTGCTTCGTCGGTTGTATTTTTTTCTTTTTTTTTCAAAAATTATTTTATTTCAAATCTTTACCATTTTAAATATTCTATTAAATATTCCTTATGATCAATAAATAATATAGGAAAAATATTTTATTCAACTATAAAATAACATTTCAAATATGAATACAAAGTTTCACTGTTACAAACATTATTATTGTTTCATCAATACTGTAGGAGATGGGTTCACGTTGTCATGCGAGACACCGGATGTCCTTATTAACAGCGCCGGCTCTCGGGATGTCGATTCCTGGGACACCGGGTTCCGAGACGTCGGATTCTCGGACGACGAGTTCTTAGATGATGAGTTCCGCATTATCACTGCCTGGCATTGTAAACCGAGGATATAAAAGATGCTCATGTTCAATAAAGAGCTCAGTTCTACCTTCGTTACAGATTAAACCACGTCTCTTCATTTGTCTGACCTGTGTGTGTTGTGAAATTAACTACAAGTCCCGTGACAAATTCTGGCGATCCTGCCAGGATCAGACACCAGTTGAGGAAAGTGACTCCCTGCAAACAGTGAAAACACATCTACGGATCGTGCGGACGCTGGGCTCTGCGAAAAACCGAACGGGAGACAGCTGGCCAAAAGGAAGAGACTTTGTAAAGTGGTGACCTGTTAAGACTCGAGGTGAATCAAGTCGGATTTTATTAAATATAGAAACCCCTCTCCGCACTACCCGTCCGATTCCGAAACAACGGAAAGCGAGATGGCTACCGAAGCATCAATGAAAGATCTGGCCGACGCAGTCAGAAAACTCGTTCAAAATATGGAAGTACTTGTATCGGAAAATGATGCGAGAAGGAAAGAGATAGAAACGCTTGGTAAAACAATAGGTCGTGTCATAACGGAGGATGGTAGTCGCCCGTCGCAAGGTACCTCGGACGATGATGCAGAATTAGAGGATGGGGCTACGACACCTCAAAATCTGCCAATTCCTTCGGGAACTACGCTAGCAACAGCTATTCAAGCTGTTAGAACAGTGAGAACGCTAAAAGGAGAAGACGACGCTGGTGTAGAAGATTTCATACACGTTGTAAAGAGAGCTCGCACGCGTTGCTCACAACTTGACATACTGTTAGAATTGATTCTCGCTGAAAAACTAGAGGGTCAAGTCGAAAGGAGCATCAGGCACATACAAATAGGGAGCTATGATGATTTGTACACAGCACTAAGACAACACATGTGGCACTGCCGTCATCAGTCAATACGTGCAGAGTCGCCTTGGATAAGGTATTGCAGAAGGGAAAAAGTATAAGAAGTTATAATATGGAATTTCAGCAAAAATTAAATGAGCTGAGGTACGCGATACAGAACAAGTACGCACAACCACAGATGAGGGATATTGCGCTGAAGGAAGTCGAGCAGACTGCAAAACACACATACATAAAACATCTTGTCCCAGAACTTGCCAAAATATTGCTTGCTCGAGATCCATCAACTTTAGCCGAAGCGCAACAAGCAGCGCAAGAAATCGAACAGTGGATGGGAGAGTTAAGTACCGAAACGTCAACGTCACGTTTTCAAGGAATCAGCTACCGAATCGAACGCCGCGCCGGTCCGACGGCCGGCCGTTCACATAATCTCCGCCACAAATTCGATCATCGAACGAAAAACAAGGTACGGTACCGAATCACGCCACACACTTACAACAGAGACTGCAGTTAACGTGCTATAAGCGCGGTGCTAAAGGACACACTCAAAATCAGTGTTTCCGGAAAAATTTTCCCAACGCACAGTCGGGGAAAATTTCACTACAAGTAAACAGCATCAACGAGGAGGGCGAGACGATCCAGAAGAACGAGAACCCCGACTATCAAGCATATTCGGAGGACTTCGACACATCTCCGCCCAATGGGCCGGAATGCAAGGAAGAGGAAAGCTCCTGTTAGACACCGGTGCAGGTATCAACCTCATCAAAGAATCTATGCTAGATGTCTGATTACCGCCATACAACCAAACAAAAACATTCCGTATGGGTAACGACAAATACGTTTCTTTATGTACAGTCAAATTAGGAGCACTCGGTAAAACACACGAATTCTCAGTTGTATCAGATAACTTTCCCACGCGTAAAGACGGAATTATTGGTTTACCCTTTCTCTCTCAGTACCGTTACACGATAGGTAACGAAGCGCTTACACTTAATGATTTCTGTATACCACTTCGCGACGGATTTACTTACCTGCTAATTCTATGATACCTGCCACGGCAACATTAGGTAACGAAACTGTAAAAGTAAATTTAATTAACAGCACCTGTCATATCCTTATGATAGTTAATTCGCGACAGATTGAAATTGAAGGTACATTACCGATACCCGAGCGACTGCGTCTCCTGCGAAAAAACACTCGAACCAATCACATCGAACCTCAATATCACGACAGTATTGAAAAAATTATTTTTGCCTACAGCGACGTATTTTCGTTAGAAGGAGATCCATTACCATGCACCTCTCTTGCCAGTCATGAAATTAATTTGACCAACAATAAAATAACGTTAAAACCTATCGACCTCCTGAAAGTTTACGCGAAGTAAAATGTCAAATCTCGGATATACTAGAAAAAGTAATAATAAAAGACTCTGATTTTCCATATAATTCGCCCCTTTGGGTAGTGCCCAAAAAGTTGGACGCCTCTGGCAAGCGCAAATTGTGATCGATTTTCGTGAAATTAACAAACTCACCGAGCAAGATGCATACCCGCTTCCGATAATCGAGGACATCATAGACAGTGTCGGCAATCAGAAATTCTTTTCTGCTATGGATCTCAGTTCGGGATTCTACCAAATTCCCATGCATCCTAATTCTAAGAAATTTACCGTCTTTTCCACACCGGAAGATGACTTCCAGTACAAAAGAATGTCATTTGGTTTAAGAAATTCCCCCGCAACATTTCAGTAAATGATAGATCGGGCATTAAAAGGGTTAAAATGTTCAGCCTATATACAGGGTATCCCAGAACTAGTGTAACTCCCGGAAATGGGGGGTAGCTGGGGTGCATCTGAACAACTTTTTCCTTTACCAAAATGTTGTTTGAAGCTTCGTTATCGAGTTATTAACGAAAAACACCGGCCAATGAGAGCGCGCGTAGAGCGCGGGCTCAGCCACGAGAACGTTAGTGGCTCTCAATCGCGCGCGGACGTGGCCGTGAACGAATGCCTCTTTGCATCGAAGATATCGAGAGAATCACACGGCAAATGTTACATTGTATTAAATTAAAAATAATGTAGAATTATGTATGAGTAACAAATTAATGAATATGTCGTTTAATAACTATGTTTGACACTTTTTAACAAAGTGTTGTAGTTGTTATGAAAATAATTTTTTTTTTTAATACCAATGTAGAATTATTTATGAGTAACAAATTAATGAATATGTCGCGTCGTTTAATAACTATGTTTGACACTTTTTAACGTTATCCGAAAGAAACAAAGTGTTGTAGTAGTTATGAAAATAATTTTTTTTTAATACCACATCAACAGTTGGATAATTTATGTTTAAAGAAAAACGATTTCGAAAGCTGATGTTAGAAAAAGCTAGTTTAACTTACCCATTCATCCCCGAATGAACCTGTCGCGGCTGAAGTGGGTCATTGAAACTGGGTCACTGTGCCGACCTTCGTCCTTTTTCAAAACCCTCAACAGCTGATGTTATGGCCGGGTCGGCGAACTCACTGCACTGCACGGTCACTTGCATTGTGCGGTCACTTTTATTGCGCGGTCACTGTCATTTGTCACTGGGAAATGTGGGAATATTTAAACACGATTTATTATTCCTACGTTTAAAAAATGGGGGCTCCGAAAGGGGCCGATTTTTGGCTCCGAAAGGGGCCGATTTTTGCTCTCGAAAGCAGGTGTCACGGCAGCAAGGACAGTATCGGTTCAATGTGTCCTCCTTGGGCCTCGATGCATGCCTGTGCACGCCGGCGAATATTTGCTTGGACTCGCCGTAACATTTCAGGCGTAATGGTGGCGACAGCGGCGTGTATTCGCGCCACCACCTCCTCTGCCGTATCCACCTGCTCTCGGTACACCGCAGTCTGGAAAAATGAGAGAAAAAGGCAAATGCATAAGTACAAATTATTACAGTTCGTGCAACATGATAGTGATACTGAACTTACCTTCAGGTGTCCCCAGAGGAAAAAATCCAACGGATTCATATCCGGAGACCGTGGGGGCCACGCTACGGAACCACCGCGGCCAATCCACCTGTCGCGAAAGGCTTCATCTAAGAAAGCCCGTACATTTGCGGCATAATGGGCGGGCGCCCCATCATGCTGGAAATACATATTTCTCCGAATTTCTAAAGGAATTTCTTCCAAGAGATCCGGAAGAATATGCTCCAGAAAATTTTGGTATGTTTGACCATTCAATCTATCGGGTAGAATGTATGGCCCAACAACAAAATCATCGCAAATGCCGGCCCATAGATTGACTGACCAGCGATGCTGTGCCGCACGTGGACGAATCGCAATCGGATTCTCATCGTCCCACAAGTGCGAATTGTGGGCATTAAAGCACCCTTCCCGTGTAAAAAGGGCTTCGTCTGTCCACAAAACGTACCTGCAGAACGACGGATTCCGCTCAATTTCCCCCATCAGCCACCGTGAATACTCTATCCGTTGGATATAATCCCTGGGAAGCAGTGTCTGTACCCGTACAAATTTGTACGGGTGTAGTCCTTCGTCCTGAAGATGGCGATGTACGGTGCTTCGGCTGACACTAACAGAGAACATACAAGTACATGAGTATAACAATTCCATTTTTATTATTGTAACTTTATGTATTTGAAAATTTGAACTTACCCCAGCCGCCTACTAACCTCTCGCACACTCTGTGAGCCATCCCGGTCGAACTCTTCGAGGACTTCGTCCAACCGCGCCGTAGAAATTCGACGCGATCGGCCCGTATCTGTTCGATCCGGTTCAAACGAGCCCGTCGAATAAAGGCGTGCAGCCAACCTGCGGAAGGCTGCCGCGCTTGGTGTTTGTTCGCCGGGATGCAACTCGCGGTACCGAGCAGCAGCAGCGTTTGCATTGCTGTTGCACTTGCAATACGTATGGAACATTTCGTAATTTTGAGCGTGCGTGCGTTCCATGTTGCTCGTACGGCTAGAAGGACTATTCTGTCAGCTCCAGCGTTTCTGAGGTCCTAGATGGACGTTCGTTATGGAAGGGATATTTTTACAATAGAACAGAGAAGAAATGTTTATTGTTGGAAAGCTTAAGTGGCTAGCAGTTTTACTGTCAGCGTCCATTCCTCTAAAAAATTCCCATGCGCCGAGGGCGGTCGCATGGTTTTCGTCACTACAGGCCCCGACATCGAGGAAAGACCGCACACACCAGAGGGTGTCATAAATTACACTCTTAGCCATACCGTACTGCAAACGGGAAAGTGACTATTTTGCAAGTACGATATAGCAACGACTTATTTTTTATTACTATCGTCGAAACCAGCGGGCTTCATCAGTTGCAACCTATTCTGCACAAATTGTATTGTCAAAGCAAGTTAGATGCAATAGTAATATCTACAAAGAAATACAACATTGTCAGTTAATTGCTATTATTATGAAACTAATGATTTTGGCGGAGCCAGTGGCCCAGTTCCTCTACCACTGTTCACGTCAGTTCAATCAAAATTTATAATTGTGTGCGTCTTTATTTAACCATATTGATATAAATTTTATAACACAAAAACAAGACTATTAGGCGTAAAAACAATTGTTTATAACTTTTAAATTATCCAACTACAAACGAAAAGGAAATCATCACAAACAACTTCAAACGATATCAAACAAGACTGCGCAAGCGAATTTCAGATATCTCAATGGCGGGTGCGAGTCATTTTTTCAATTTTTTTGTATTTATTAGCTGATAAAACTACAGCCGAAATTAGTGTCAGTACAATCAACTACAAACGAAATACTATAATTTTCCATAAAAAAGTCAGTTTCTTCGAAGCAGGGTGCCAGGTTCACATTGGTCGCTGGTGCTGCATTTCATTATCCATAATAGCGTAGCTAAACAAGGGTAGTCTTTCTCCGGAGAAATTTCGTTTGTCCTCCATTCACTTCAGACAACCCTTGAACCGTGGGCCTGCTTGTGCGGGTGGGGGAGGGTGAACTGCAGTGCCATTCGGACATCTCTGTGTGTAAAGTCCTCAGTCCGTTTGTCTCGTGCACACGTGCTGGCGTCGTCACTAAATTCGTCGTAAAATAGCCGAACTTTCCCTTGCTTACGGTACTACTTTATGGCACCCTGAGCCACAGTATGAAAATTCAACTCATTGATTCGGGCGTGAGATCAAATTTTCCTTACGCAGTACTGCATTCATTCGTCACTGAGCGACCGACTTGGTTACACGAAGGAATAATAAATCGTGTTTAAATATTCCCACATTTCCCAGTGACAAATGACAGTGACCGCGCAATAAAAGTGACCGCGCTATGAAAGTGACCGCACAATGCAAGTGACCGTGCAGTGCAGTGAGTTCGCCGACCCGGCCATAACATCAGCTGTTGAGGGTTTTGAAAAAGGACGAAGGTCGGCACAGTGACCCAGTTTCAATGACCCACTTCAGCCGCGACAGGTTCATTCGGGGATGAATGGGTAAGTTAAACTAGCTTTTTCTAACATCAGCTTTCGAAATCGTTTTTCTTTAAACATAAATTATCCAACTGTTGATGTGGTATTAAAAAAAAATTATTTTCATAACTACTACAACACTTTGTTCCTTTCGGATAACGTTAAAAAGTGTCAAACATAGTTATTAAACGACGCGACATATTCATTAATTTGTTACTCATAAATAATTCTACATTGGTATTAAAAAAAAAAATTATTTTCATAACAACTACAACACTTTGTTCCTTTCGGATAGCGTTAAAAAGTGTCAAACATAGTTATTAAACGACATATTCATTAATTTGTTACTCATACATAATTCTACATTATTTTTAATTTAATACAATGTAACATTTGCCGTGTGATTCTCTCGATATCTTCGATGCAAAGAGGCATTCGTTCACGGCCACGTCCGCGCGCGATTGAGAGCCACTAACGTTCTCGTGGCTGAGCCCGCGCTCTACGCGCGCTCTCATTGGCCGGTGTCTTTCGTTAATAACTCGATAACGAAGCTTCAAACAACATTTTGGTAAAGGAAAAAGTTGTTCAGATGCACCCCAGCTACCCCCCATTTCCGGGAGTTACACTAGTTCTGGGATACCCTGTAGATGATATAATAGGCTCAGAAGAAACAATAGAACAATACAATCATAACTTAACTCTTGTATTTCAAAGATTACGCGAACTCGGGTTAAAACTTCAGCCGGACAAATGCGAATATCTACGACCAGAATTAGAATATTTAGGACACTCAATTTCTGCAGAAGGAGTAAAACCAAAACCTGAAAGGCTTGACGCAGTTAAACATTTTTAAATCCCCACTAATATTTCACAAACACGATCATTTTTAGGCTTAGCTGGCTATTACAGGAAATTCATCAAAAATTTCGCTGCCATAGCAAAACCTTTGACAGAACTGACAAAAAAGGACATACACTTCATTTGGAATGACAAACAACAGGCCGCGTTTGACATGTTAAAACAGAAACTCTGCGAGGTCCCAGTATTAAAATTTCCCGACTTTAGTAAAACATTCATTTTCACGACTGATGCATCAAATGGATGATTAGGAGTAATATTATCACAGGACGGACACCCTTGCTGTTACGTATCACGCACATTAAACCCTGCAGAGAAAAATTATAGTACTACCGAAAAAGAATTACTTGCAATAGTTTGGGCCACATGACGATTAAGACAATATTTATACGGACGACGATTTATAATACGAACTGACCACCAAGCATTAAAATCGCTATTTAATATCAAATACCCTACTTCTCGTTTAGCTCGATGGATTGTGTGGTGTCGTCTCGATCCACGACGATTCGGGATTAGGAGTACGACGGAAGGTTCGGAGAAATTGTAAAGTGACTCCGGAGAACTAGTTAATTTTATTATTTGGTATACAATTTCGGTGACAGACTCGGCTGTTGACTATCCAATTGATAGTTTCGGAAATCTTAACGGTTCTAACTCGTCCCGGAAAAAACCTTCCCTTAAATTTCCTCGGTAAAGGAGTAGCGATGGGGGCGAATGCGCTGATTGGCTCGTTCGTATATTCGAAGTCTACGAAGGGAAGGCGGTCGGTTTTTTCTGATTTGTTCATTTTAATGTGAGTTTTGCAAAGTAACTGCCTCCGATCTAACGGTTGTCATCAGGTATCACGAGCACCGACGCGGGAAATACCCAATGCCTTGACCGTAGCAGGTAATAACTTTATGACGTCCCTTAAATGTCCCTTAAATAATAATCCCAGTATAAGGTAAAAGGGGTAATTGTCTCGAGTCAGCTTGTAAAGACTAAAATATTTCAATGGGTTCATAAAGTGATTTCTGCCTTGGGTCAGCCTCACTAAAAGTCAATTTACACGGCTTAATTTTGGAACCGGTTTTATGGGGGCTAATTTAACTATTGAGCGCGGATCTTCTAGACGCAACAGATTGTCAGATTAAACGAGTACGACTACGATATAGAACATGTACGTGGACGCGATAATATTGCAGATGACGCCTTATCTCGAGTATTCATAACGTAACGTATGAATGCAGACGACCTTATATCTGACGCAGAATCGACCTCGACACTTATCGCAACATCACGACCTACTACAGACGAATCAACAACTGATCCTGAATCTCCTTTACCTAACGGCTGTCATCGTTTCTTGCAATCATTTGACCACAAATTCAAATTAATGCCGAACGCAACTGGCTTACAATGGACACAAATACGACGCGACGACCTCGAAGCTCTCGACTTAAGCAAATGGTATGACAAACTAAAACGACTAATTGACGTACAGAGAGACTACAAATGCATGAAAGTGTGTTTACAACTCGCACCTGATCCATTCACACGATTTAAAAAACTCCACATACGCGACATAATACGGTACATTTCTGCACATGAACCTATCATCAAATGTTGGTACACCGAAAATCCACGCACAACAGACTTTACGACTGACGAAAAACAGCAAATAATGCGTGACTGCCACAATTCCACGTCCGGACAACATTTAGGAGAGAATAAAACTATAGAGAAAGTAAAAACGTTAGCTAGGTGGAAAAATCTGGATAATGACGTTACAGACTACGTACGAAGATGCGATACTTGTCAGGGATATAAACTAACAAGAATTCGCACAAGAGAAGAAGCAGTGATAACCGATACCCCGACAGAACCAAACGAGAAAATAGCTATGGACATACTAGGACCATTTAACACAACTCAGAGCGGTAACAAATATACACTACCGGCCAAAAGTTTGGGTACATGTACTAATAAAAAAAAAAAAAAAAAAAATATTCTTAAATAGTTTACTCTTACTATAAATATGCACGTGGAAATCAGCTTGGTTCGTAACGTTTCATAAACTCATTTCTAATGTACAAAACTATACCTCTGCAGCTAAAGAAAAGTTAATGTATACATTTTTGTGGTACTAAAATCACATGGAATTTATTTCAAAGTTAAGAAATGATGAAATGTTGAATGTTGCAATTTGTATTCATCACTTCAAGTATCATGTCACCCATATCTAGGTAACGTATAAACTTTTATAAGAATTTGTCATTTATATTGATAGGGACGAGTTTGATTAGTCAATAACAAGCTATACTTTCAAATACTTGAAAATTTAATCAACCAAGAAAGTAACATACTATAAAAACGGCATACCAAATTTATCCCAAATAAATATTGAAAATAAAAACACTAACTAAAAGAATTTTGTACAATTGTAGAATGAAAATATAGTAGATGTACCTAAACTTTTGAACGGTAGTGCATATTATTACTGCTTATTACTGCCTATTACTGCCTATTACTGGTAGTGTATATTACTGCCCAACTAAATATCTCTTATAAATCCCCCTCACGCAAACCAATTCAGCTTCGATTATTGATGGACTGTTAAAACATTATATATACATTTTCAGCTCCCCTAAACACATATTAACAGATCAAGGCACGAACTTCGTATCACGACTCATATACGCATTCGAGAACGCTTTAAATATAGAACATATACGTACCACGGC
Source organism: Stelis phaeoptera (assembly GCA_943735885.1). Taxonomy (NCBI): domain Eukaryota; kingdom Metazoa; phylum Arthropoda; class Insecta; order Hymenoptera; family Megachilidae; genus Stelis; species Stelis phaeoptera. The sequence continues at coordinate 205,753 of OX030939.1, read as the reverse complement.
TTTTCACCCACAAAGTAACGGTTCTCTTGAAAGAACACACGCGGTAGTAAAAGACTTGATACGTACCTCATTAACGGACAAATCTGAACAGTGGGACATGGTTTTGAACATGATTTGCTTTGGATACAACACATCACGACACGAGGCTACAGGACACACTCCATTCGAACTAACCTTTGGGTGAAATGCAAACTTACCCTCGACAATCTCTACGACCACCGCGATGACAAAAGACCAACTACTAAAAATGTGGAAAGACAGACATAACCGCTATCTTGAGAAAGCAACATCTATTTTACAAAAGAAGAAAGAAGAGAATAAGAAAACGCAAGATGACCGATTAATTAATTTACAAAGCGTATTTCATATAGGAGACAAGGTTCTCATTCATAACGAATTAAAAAGACACAAGCTAGCTCCAGAATGTATAGGACCAGCTACCATACTAAGTGTCAACTCTCCTAACTATTTTGTAGAATTTAAAAATCGACGATTTAATATACACAGTAACCAACTAAAACCTTATTTTCGCTAGTTACAGTACGCTGTTAATCAACCTTCTGCTTCCGACCTTGGGCACCTGCATTTTAACACCGCTCACTGATGCAAACATTTATATTGAGACCATTGGACAGGCATTTGTAACGACCCTAGGGCGTTGCGCCTATGAAAGGAGAGCGGTTCCGATCATATGCGACTCGAGTAGTTAGGTGAGATAATGGGTTCGGATGGCGCACGGTTAAGAATTGAAATTCAAAGCAAGATCTTTCATATAACGATTTATTAAATACTAAAAAATATGTATATGTATATAATTAAATAAAGGTATAAATAAGATATGATTTAATCGCTTTATAATCGCGTGTAATTTCGAAGTTCGGTTTAGCTCGAGTATCTAGATATCTAGATTTGTTTTATAATCGAGTACGGTTACGCAAGTAATTGTGAGAATTGATTTGGTTCTTTTAAATATAAATGGGATATCACTCATTACTGTATTCAATTCTCTCTAAATAACGAGTTGCCGAGACCAGGTCGCTCAATAGGGAGCTTCGCCTTTTGCTAGCTTCAATAATTTACGCTATTTTGAACCTAGAGCGAACCCCGAGTTTCTGAAAGTTAACGCAGTGCTCCAGCTATACCCCGAGTCGAGAGTCCTTTGACTCCTTATGGTCTGTTCTATACCGAAACCAGATCAATTCTGCTCTAAACGCTACCCCTGCACGTCTATTTATACTCCAGATTTCGCGTACTTTCATTTTTCAAGGTCGCGCTAATACTATTCTATCGCAGTTGCTCGCATTACAGAATTGATTTATTATATTCAATTACTTTAATTGCTAATAAAAATAAAATATATAAGCGTTATAATTTTTGTTTTACCTTTGAGATTATAGTTTTAATAAATATTTAATTAATTATATTGTTTGAATTAATTATTAACCTACCGTGTCGCTAACACTTGCTACCATCTTGAATATTTCGGACTTTGGCGCGAGATTCAAAGTTATTATACGAAAGAAAATATATTATTTATTAACTCTATATATATATATATTCACAATAATATTAATTTATAATTATAATATTTTCCTAGGACGTTACACATTTATATACAACGACGAATGGACTATAATAGCTACAGTCGATATCCAGGAACCATCAAGGCGTATTAGTCGGGCCAAATATGTATAACACATGACTGCGAACTGAAAAAGGAAATATACAGGGTGCGGCAAAATGATTGCCCCGATTTGGGACGTGAATAAAAACTAACCCAAACAAGATAAATAAAAAAACATTTTATTTTTGAAATGTAATTATCTTGCCATTTTTAAATATTATGTTTTAAAAATCTTGAATGTTTACAGAAAGAAACACGCAGGTTTCTAGTGTCTTCCTCGTGTAATTTTATTTAAGAAAAGAAGCAGATTAAAATTGCGTAACAGACGACGTTATTCCTCTGTGCAACGAAAAGCGAATTTTTTCGGTGTCAGGTATGACCAGCAACCCCAGTCATAAAACTTGGGACAGGGGCTGCTAGTCCGGTCATCATTGGCCTACGGGTCTAGAAAACGGACAACTAAACATTCAAATTATAATTACAAAGGGATTTTCGCAGAAATGCAACAAAAAATTACATCACTTAAATGACGGCCGTTATTGACAATGCAGTTAAATGCAGTTAATGCACTTCTTGAAGTCTTTTTCGAAAATTCGCCATTACCCTGCGGATCATTTCCTGTGGAATCGCGGAGATTTCTAGCCTTATTGCTGCTTTTAGGTCTTCCAAATTTTGTGGCCGATGTTGGTAAACTCGTGCGTTTGGTGTCCCCATAGAAAAAAAATCGCATGGGGTCAAATTAGGCGAACGTGGGGGCCACCCAATGTCACCAAGTGAAGACACAACATGACTCGGAAACATTTCTCGTAGAATCCCCATTGAACGATATGAGGTGTGCGATGTGGCACCGTCTTGCTGAAACCATACATGTTCTGGATCGTGATCGGTAAGTAACTCGGTCACTTTTCGACGCAGAAAATTCTGAAGCAGATCGAAGCTGTGTTGTTATTACAGATTCGTTGTTTTTCGTAAAGTGTTCGACAGTGAAAGCGCGATGCTCTCCGGACCAAGCCATGTTGATAACTGAAGACGGCATGAACACACGGATACGAAGCGAAAGTGCCCCCTATTCTATCCCTCCCAGAAGCCGACCAATAACCTTTTGAAATCCGGGCAACCACTTTGCCGCACCCTGTATTTTGTAACATTACGGCTAGAACGGTTAACTAAATTATCAAAACGATTAGACATTTTAACACATCGACGGTACAGACGAGGACTGTTTAACTTCAACTTGAAGCCAATTTTAGTTCTGTAACATCACTACTTGGAGCGCTAGCGGCGCTCCACTACATGTATATCTTGAATCACCGACATTGCACACAAAGTAAGAAATCGTGACGTCACGTTTCCATCAATTCACTGCAATTCACGCGGGAATTCCGTGGTCACCATGGTCACTTGGTTTTGCTTGGGTTAGGTTTTGTGCGTTCTTTGTGACTTTTTTTTATTGAATTGACTTGTGTTATATATTTGGAAAATATGCAACAGGAGGAAGAAACGAGCATGAAGTAAATAGTATTCATTATTTTAATAAAAAAGAAATACAGAAAATTCAAAAAGAATTGTACATGTTTATGTTTCATTGGTTATAATTGTTTATAGATTAATATATTTCTTGTTTCAAACATTGCAATGGTAATGTAATAAACTAATTAGTACAATATGTAGGAAATCGTTAATTAAAAGTATAGTAACACGTTTATTAACACATCTTTCTTATTTCTAACGTCGGTTAGCTCTGCCGCTCGCGTCGCATCCGCCGCTACGCATGTCTTAACCTAAACCAAAAACGTTCTGCTGCCACGATTACGCTACACCAAGGCTTTTCCGACGCAAATTGTATACATGACGGGTTTCATTTTGTACTGCTAGTATCTGATCTCGCGCTGTTTGACGTAATTCATCTCGCTCATTTTCGAATTGATTACGCAATTCCTCTTCTAATAGTTCTTTAAGTCGCAGGTCAGTCTTACATCGCAACTTTGCACCAAAAAGTAATTGAAAGGGTGTAGTTGCAATACTTCGATGGTAGGATGAATTTATTATTTGTTGTGTTACGAGCCGGAGGGGCACGACTGCGTAGCCGGGGCTTTATATTTGGTGTATGGTAATTTGTTAAGAGGAAATAGACGCAGAGACGAACCTACGTATGGCTAACGTAGGGAGCTCCAGGAGGTTGGTTATCGAGGACGAACCTACGTATGGCTAACGTAGGGAGCCTCAGGAAAGGTCACGACGCGAGGACGAACCCACGTATGGTTAACGTAGGGAGCCTCAGGAAAGTGATATGCGGACGAACCTACGTATGGCTAACGTAGGGAGCCGCAGGAAATGTTAGTATTAGTGCTCGTAACGTATTCGGTGCACCTCGAGCAGTAAAGGTACACCTTAGTGGGTTCAGGGCCGTTTATTATAATTGATCAACACTAAATCTATTTGATTCAGTTTATTCTAATACACCGGGACTTACAACTGTTATAGTGTAATTTGTCGCGATGTTCTAACTTGAATATTAAGTTTCAATATTATTTGAGTTACTTGAAAATTAGTTTAGTTTAGATTCCGCGAAGCAAGAATCTAATCCTTCTCGGTTTTAACGAACGCGAGCAAACGGGGGACGACTACAACCGTAAATGAAATGCCTAACAGTCGACTACGTACTGTATGGTTAAGAAGAAACGCTCGAAGGGGACTTGAACCCGATCTCGCTAAGTTGCTATGCGTCGTAAGAGAAACGTACAGACGTGTAACGTGCCCTTTCTAGATTTTCACTAGACCCCAAAATGCCTTCGCCCCTACCCTTTTTATACCCAAAAATCAGAGGAAAAAGGGTGGTGGGGAAAGTGCGCTACGTGACTTCGAGGGACAACGCCCTTGCTTCGCGTTGATCTTGAAAATTCTGGATGTGACTAATACCGGGTGTACGCAGCCAACTCCAAATAAGAAAATTTTGAGGGCAGGGACGTAACAGTTGCAAACGGCCAATATGTTTGTACCATTTTTCGGGTTCGTCTAGTGTTAACTTGCATAAAACAGATAATACGGTACGATTCAATCTTTCAACTTGCCCATTGGTCCTAGGTAGTCCTGTGGTTATGAGTATATGTTTTATACCTTCGGCCTCACAATAATCTTTAAACTCATGAGAGGTGAACGCAGACCCCCTGTCACTTATAATATATGCTGGGTTACCGAAAGAAACCTTTTGTATTTCTAATTTACTAATTGCTTCTTTAGACGTCGTGGACTTTGTAACATAAACCAAACAAACTTACTAAAATAAAATAATTTTGAAAAAAAAAAACCACAATCGGCTTCGGAATGCACTAAAAAAAATGAAATAATTTTAATTTGTAACAGAAACACCATCCCGTGTGTATATGTATATAATATGTTTTTCCTTTCACTTTAATTTATCCTGAGGAAGTAATAATCGAACTGAGTTTCACTGTAAACACATGTTATTTATTATTTACAATAATTTACAAAGCTTAATTTTACCTGTTCTACCCGCTTACCTGTAAACACAAGAAACGACATTAAAAGCTATTATTCCCCAAAGATTTATATACTAGAGCGACGATTTATTTAGATAATCCTAATCACCTAGATTTTATATACACGTCCCTTTTCTCGGCTGTATCAGTCTGTCCTCTCCGTCTACAGACATGCGCAATACGTCTCTAATTCAAACCACGTTTTAAAAGGAATACGCTAATTCTACCTATCTTCTATCGCAGTGGTTCTTAACCTGGGATCCGCGATGTCCTCATAAGGGGTCCGTAAGAGCTCGAAGAAATATCGGAAAGAACACGAGGTTTACGAACTTAATGTGTAATCATCATTGGGGTAGTAATGTAAAAACAATCACATGAAGTATACATGAACCGCTTATCTCAAGCGTTTATTATAATTTATTAAAAAAAAAACTTAAATTTACATTACTTAATATTTTGTAAGGGGGGGGGGGGGCTATGAAAATAATATGATAAGAAGGGGTCCCCATCGTGAAAAAGGTTAAGAACCGTTGTTCTATTGTATTTCTTTTACATGTATACAGGGTGTCCCAGAACTTGTGTAACATCCGGAAATGGGGGGTAGCTGGGGTGCATCTGAACAACTTTTTCCTTTACCAAAATGTCGTTTTCGAGTTATTAACGAAAAACACCGACCAATGAGAGCGCGCGCACAGCGCGGGCTCAGCCACGAGAACGTTAGTGACTCTCAATCGCGCGCGGACGTGGCCGTGAACGAACGTCTCTTTGCATCGGAAATATCGAGAGAATCACACGGCAAATGTTACATTGTATTAAATTAAGAATAATATAGAATTATTTATGAGTAATATGTTGTTTAATAACTATTTTTGACACTTTTTAACGTTATCCGAAGGAAACAAAGTGTTGTAGTAGTTATGAAAATAAATTTTTTTTTTAATACCACATCAACAGTTGGATAATTTATGTTTAAAGAAAAACGATTTGGAAAGTCAATGTTAGAAAAAGCTGGTTTAACTTACCCATTCGTCCCCGAATAAACCTGTCACGGTTGAAGTGGGTCGTTGAAACTGGGTCACTATGCCGATTCTGGCCCTTTTTCGAAACCTTCAACAGCTGATGTCATGGTCGGGTCAGCAAACTCACTGCACTGCACGGTCACTTGTATTGTGCGGTAACTTTTATTGCGCGGTCACTGCCACTTGTCACTGGGAAATGTGGGAATATTTAAACACGATTTATTCTTCCTACGTGTAACCAAATCGGTCACTCAGTGACGAATGAATGCAGTACTGCGTAAGGAAAATTTGATCACACGTCTAAATCAATGAATCGAATTTTCATTCTGTAGTCCAGGGTGCCATAAAGTAGTACCGTAAGCAAGGGAAAGTTCGACTATTTTACGACGAATTTAGTACCGACGGCAGTACGTGTGCACGAGACAAACGGACTGAGGACTTTACACGCAGAGATGTCCGAATAGCACTGCAGTTCACCGTCCCCCACCAGCACAAGCAGGCCCACGGTTCAAGGGTTGTTAGAAATGAATGGAGGACGAACGAAATTTCTCCGGAAAAAGGCTACACCGTAGCTAAACAAGGCTAGTCTTGAAAATGAAAAAATCTAAAATGTTTTTTTATGGGACCAACTGTTGGTCATACTCTACAAGATGCAAAAGGTTGCGATCCGATTGGTCCATCCATCTTGGAATAATCGGTGACCATACACAACGTGGACGAAACAGTACTCTTAATTAACTGTTTTCGGGAATTGGCCTCCCGACGATAAGGGGGTCATCTATCGGATCGTCTCGGCGACTCGACGGATCGCTCCGTTTCTGAACAACACCGGATGCGATGCGCCATCTTGTAACCGGCACGACCACGCGCTCGGACCGGCAAGACGGCGTCGGCCATTACTTCAAGGAGTCTCTCGCGACTATACTCTGCCCATCGTAAGAGTAACCTCGTTTCGCGCAGAGGTTGGATCGGAGGAGGTGCTACAATCGCCGAATCCCCACCTAACGGCCTATACTTGCGTTTGTCTTACTGCACACAACACTGTTACCTATTTTGACGCTTTTGTTATACGCAGTGACAATTGACGTAGGAAACCGGTGGGGATAGCGTGGCGACTAATCATATGTGTCAGATCGGTAGGCAATGGTGGGGGATGCGCAAATCGGTCGAAAACTGGTCGAAGCGTAAGGTTACTCTTACGATGGACAGAGTTTAGTTCTGTTCGCGTATAGCGAATCGACGGCGGCCATCTTTGTATCGCGATACGCGTTTCAAGAAAAACGGTCTTGCTCTTCTCTCGCGTCGGATCTTTTGCGTTTCAACTAGCATAGTTACTGTTTCGTTCTATAACTAAATAGTCATAAGGTAGAGTTAAGTGTTTAAGCGTGCGGTAATGATAAGAAACTTTCGTTTAACGGCTCGTCTCGCTCGAGGAAGCAAGAAGAATCGGAGCGGACCGTCCACTCCTCGGTTCTGCCCCACCTCGCGTTTCTTTTTTGGTTGTGTTATATCAAGACTATTGTTCGTAGTAACTAAGAATTTTTGGATTAATAAACTAGTGTTAAGTTACGAGCGTCTCCGCGAAATTTTCTTCCGTGCCTTCACAGCGATCCGCTCCCACCATTTCGACCACCAGACGGATAAAAATACTCTCGCGGCCCTTCTCATAACAAACCGACTTCGAAAAAGAAGGAGGTTACTCAGTTCGACATGTATATTTATTTTTTTTTATTTTTTTTTAATTTTTTTTTTTATGTATGTTCCCCGATTACGCCGAGATGAATGGACCAATGGGAACGAAACCTTTTGCATCTTGTCGGGTATGACTCCCAGTTGGTCCCATATAAAAAACATTTTCCATTTTGTCATCCTTTACACCTTTTTTTATTGCAAAAACACGTTTCTAACCGACTTCGAAAAGGAGGAGGTTACTCAATTCGACATGTATGTTAATTTTTATATATATATATTTTTTTTTTTTTTTTTTTTTTAAATGTATGTTCGCCGATTATCGTACATGCTTGGTTTGATCACCGATTACGCCGAGATGGATGGACCAATCCGAACAAAACCTTTTTCATCTTGTAGGCTATGACCCCCCACTAGAAACGGGATAAAACACATTTTTTATTTTATCATTGTTTACCCTGTTTTCCCTGTTTTGTTGAAAATTATTGCAAAATTAAGAGTACTGTTTCGTCCACGTCATCTATGGTCATCGATTACTCCATGATGGATTGACCAATCGGATCGAAACCTTTTGCATCCTGTAGAGTATGATTTCCAGCTGATCCCACAACAAACACATTATGCATTTTTTAGTTTTTTTTCCACGTTTATTGCAAAAAACGTACTATTTCAGGTATTTTATGCCTGATATCGATGAAGTCTAGTACATATTACATTTTGCGGCCGGGGATGTTTCCACGATGATCCCATTTGCAACATTCCCTTCACTTCTCTTCCCTTCCCTTCAGTACCCTTCCCTTCCTTGCCCTTCCCTTCCCATCCCTTTGTCGCTAACTACCATTTCCATTGCAAAATTCCTATTCTTTGATGTTACTCTGGAAGGAATGCTACGATCGCCACTAAAAAATGTGAAATAAAATAATTTTTGGAAAAAAGAATACAACCGACTTCGGAATGCACAAAAAAGGACGAAAAAATTTTAATTTATATTTCGGAGACGGCGCAAAATTAAAAATTTTCTACATTGGAAATTGTCAAAATTCTTTAATCGTTTTACATAATGTCACATTAGCAACATCTTTCATTTACACAATCTTTAATTTTTCGCTGTCTCTGAAATATAAATTAAAATTATTTCGTACTTTTTAGTGCATTCCGAAGTCGGTTGTATTTTTTTCCAAAAATTTTTTGTTTGCAATAATTTTCAACAAAACAGGGAACACAGGGTAAACAATGTTGAAATAAAAAATGTGTTTTATCCCGTTTCTAGTGGGGGTCATAGCCTACAAGATGAAAAAGGTTTTGTTCCGATTGGTCCATCCATCCCGGCGTAATCGGTGACCATACCTAGCATGTACGAAACTGTGTTTTTGCAATAAAAAAGGTGTAAAGAATGACAAAATGGAAAATGTTTTTTATACGGTACCAACTGGGAGTCATACCCCATAAGATGCAAAAGGTTTCATTCCGATTGGTCCAGCCATCTCGGCGTAATTGGCGAACATACATAAAAAAAAAAAATAAAAAATAAAAAAATAAAAATAAACATAAGTACATGTCGAATTGAGTAACCTTCTCCTTTTCGAAGTCGGTTAAATAATCTTTATATGCTTGCCTTTCGAGAATTTTTAATATCGCCCTAACTTCATTGCCGTTTTGTTGTGATTTTTTAATTTTTTTATTGTTGTAATTTCATTGGACGCGATGAGCATAACGGGGTATCGACTGAGTGCGTTAACATGTTTCATTTTGCTGCTTGCCCTATGCTCAATTGTGTATTTGAAATCTTCTAGCATCAAGGCCCATCACGCAATTCTTAAAGATAATTCCTTTTTATCCATTGTTCGTTGGAAAGCCGCACAGTCCGTTACAATTTTAAACTGGATACCCAGCAGGTGGATTCTAAATTTTTTCAGTACGGTAACAATCGCAAGTGAGTCCAGTTCGTTGCTTGAATACTTACGCTCTGCATCGGTTGTTTTCCGGCTTAAGAAATAAACTGGATTAAACTTCTGATCTTCAGGTGATCGTTGCAACAAAATCGCTCCATAACCACTCTGACTGGCGTCAGTATGCAATTCTGTTTCATGAGCAGGGTGATAAATCTTCAAGACCGGCTCTTTCGCGAGAGTGTCTTTTAATAAAGAAAATGCGTTGCACTCGTCTAAAGAAAATCTAAAGCTTTCATTTTTACGCAACATATCACTCAAAGGTTTCGCAATAGTTGAATAGCCGGCGATAAATCTGCGAAAGAAACCCATGAGCCCCAGGTAGCTTTGAATATCCTTCAATGATTTCGGTTCCGGCAAAAGCGCGCGACTTGTCGGGAGACGTATGTAACGTACCGTTTTCAATTACGTATCCCAAAAATGAAATGCGTTCTTGTAAAAATTGACATTTCTTAACGTTGATTTCCAACCCGTACTCACTTGCCGTTCGCTGAACCATCTCCGATCGTTTAATATTTGATGCAGGAATAATGAAATCATCTATATACAGGGCGGTCCACCTAAGTAAGGCCACCTAAATATCTCCTCTAATTGTTGGGGTACAAAAAATATTTTATATACTCCTTGAATGGTTTGAAAAAACCATTCTATTGCAAAAAATGACTTTTTTTTCCTAGGGTAGTTTTCTTCGAAGTTTACAAGGTTATCGATGTTTTTGGCGTATAATTGTATAATTTTTTTATTGCATCGTGTAGCCGATGTAAAAATACGTTCAGATATGTACATTACATGACCTTGAAATGACCTTTGAGTTCAAAAATTGAATGGAAACGAAAAATGTTTGTCTATGGAGACTTTGGAGACGAAGACGTCGTTCTGAAATCTGTAAGAGCAAATAAACATGTTCACTATCACGAAACCCCATTATGAAGTTTGTAATCCTTTTTCACGAACCTATTTTTCAAACTGTCATTGTAATAGACGTTCGAAATGGCGCCCCTCCACATCGATACATTTTTTGAAACGTAGAATAAGAGAGTCTCTGACCCTTTCGAATACAATTGTGGGATTAATTGCAGCACAAGTTGTTATTATTCTGCCTTTCATGTTCTCTGGCGTTGTTGGTTGTTTGCAATAAACAACTTCTTTTAAATGTCCCCGTAAGAAATAATCCATAGGCGTAAGATTTGGTGACCGCGGTGGCCACGCTACACGTCCAGTACGTCCAACCCAAGAATTTGGAAATTTTGTATCTAAAATCGATAGACAAACATTTTTCGTTTCCATTCAATTTTTGAACTCAAAGGTCATTTCAAGGTCATGTAATGTACATATCTGAACGTATTTTTACATCAGCTACACGATGCAATAAAAAAATTATACAATTATACGCAAAAAACATCGATAACCTTGTAAAATCCGAAAAAAATTACCCTAGAAAAAAAACAGTTTTTGAAATAGAATGGTTTTTTCAAACCATTCAAATAGCATATAAAATATTTTTTGTACCTCAACAATTAGAGGAGATATTTAGGTAGCCTTACTTAGGTGGACCACCTTGTATGAGATAACGATTCCCTCTTTAATCTCTTTAGCAAACACATTATTCACGAATCTTTGGAAAACTGGCGGCGAATTACACAATCCAAAGGGAACCTTCAAAAACCGATATTTCCCACAATGTGTTACAAATACTGTGTATTTACGTGAATTATTTGCTACGTTCTCGTGAAAAAAATGCGTTTTTCAAATCCAAAGTATTGAATACTTTGGCATCTTGCAATTTATCTAATTGATCATCTATTAATGGCAATGGATGCCCATCTTTCACCATTACCCGATTCAGCTTTCGATAATCGACGCAAATACGCGAAGTCCCGCCTTTCTTTTTTAAGAAACTACTGGACTAGTGTATTCAAAAGAACAAGGCTTTATTATGCCGTCTTCCAACCATTCGCGAACCTGCTTTTCAACGATTTCGCGTTCTACCGTAGGCAATCTCCGCGGACGCTAATAAATCGGTTTGTCTGTTTTAAAAACAATATTCATCTCAACACTGGTCGTCTTGCATTTATTCGGAACATAATTCGCAATCAAGTCTTTTACTTCGTTTTTCTCTTCTTCGGTCACACGGCTACCCGTGTCAAAAAATGCATGCACTTTCAAATCGCAGACTACTACTTCTTTACATACGCCCTCATTTAACGAGACAGATATATTGTTTACAACTGCTCCGTTATTATCAATGTTTTTTTGTTTACCTGGTGTTCTCGCATTGCATTCGACGGATATGTGTCCAAACTGGGTACACTTGAAGCACTTTGGTCCCAGTGTTTTTAACTTACAGTCCCTAGACGAATGTCCAGTTCTACCACAGCTATAATACCACACCTTGGTCCGAACTTCCGGCTTCTTTAATGATTCCTGTGGAGCTGGTGGTCCTTTCGCCGTTGATATTTTACCTCGACTGTTTCTGGAAGCTTGCATTTGGTTCACATTCCATATTTCTTCATAAGCTCGTAGACGTTCTTTAAAATCACGCATCTTCTTCGCTCCATACAGCAGTGCTTTGTTTCTCTCATCATCTGGAATGCCACGAATTACGTAACGTATCAGCGCTTCGTCCTCGATCGTCCCTCTTACGGCAAGCTGTTTCATCACCAGATAGTACTCTTGCAGGCTTTCGTGTTTCTTCATTTTCCTTTTGGATAACATGTCATGTAACTTTGCGCTATCAGTTTCAGTGGAGAATTCATCTTTTAATAGAGACTTCAATGTTTTCCAGTTTTTTACTACCCCCTCGCTTTGAATATAGAATTTCGTGAGTCCTGACAAGGATCTTTTCGCGAATATTAGTTTTTGCAATTCACTCCATCCGAAAAGTGCGGCTGCATCCTCAAAGTCCGTAATCCATCGTTCGATAGGATATGCCTCGCTGCCATAAAAAATTTTAATAGAACTTTTAATATCCCGAAATGTTAAAGAAAAATCGTATAAATCTGTATTTTCATTTACACTAAACGCATCCAAATTCATTAAACTGTGGCAAATACGTTCAGCAATTTCCTCTTTTGTTCCTCCGTAATCCAGGCATAAAATATTACATATAGCTATTAGATCACGTTCTGTAAATGTTTCTTGAATAAACGCCATTTTATCGCGGTGTTCATTCTCTCTGTCATGAAATGTAAAACCGGTAAAGTCCCTTAATTGACTACCATTTTTGCGATCACCAGTATTACCAAACACCAACTGGTGAAAAGCTTGAATCACTTTTGTAGGAGCGACGCGACGGTAATGTTATTTTCGATTCTTGTGTTTTCTTTCAAGCACTCCATTGTGGCGGCACCTTTCAGTTGCAAACGAACCTTTTCCTCGGAAATCGACGCGATCGTCACCTTTCAACTGTTACTTCGCGCGATACACTATACCGCGCTTTTTCGCGTATCCAATACGGCGACCGACGCATCTCGAACAATTTAATGCGTCACACACTATTGTTTATAATAATCCAATGTCTATTACATGCACTACACTTCACAGTTTTTAAAATGTTGTTTTCCAGGTTTACTGTTATTTGAAATCGGTTCAATATATGCGTCTTTACACTTCTTTATGTTTTCCCGTTTTTCGTCTTTTCGTCTTTTCGTCTTTTCGTCTTTTCGTCTTTTCGTTTTTTCGGCTTTTCGTCTTTTCGTCTTTTCGTCTTCCCTTCATTTCGTCTTTTACGTCGTTTCACGTCACAATAAACGGAAACACCATAGGAAAGCAATTCCCACCTCTTTCTAATGACTCACACGACGAGCCCCTAAATTTTGTAGGAAATCGTTTATTAAAAGTATAGTAACACGTTTATTAAGCGTGCGCAGGAGGTAAACTAGCGCCTTTGTCGACAGTTGTGGAGAAATTAGGAAGCTCTAGAACAAGGATAGAGAGGGTGATGCAATAGTTGTAGGAGAGACGAAGATAGAGCGATGGAAGCGGCTTGATTTTCCATCGACTTTGGTGCAACTTTTTGAGCTTAAAAACTAATATTTTCTTACACTTTTTTTTTGTTGAAAAATTCCTTGTATCATTACGGAGGGGGGTACAGAGCCCGATTTTGCAATTTCCCTCTGGAAAGTTTATAAAAAATAAAAGTGTATATCTTTATAGAACTTTTTTTTGGACACTTTTCCGAAAAAAGGGCTCTGTACCCCCCTCCATAATGATACAAGGAATTTTTCAAAAAAAAGGTGTAAGAAAATATTGCTTTTTAAGCTCAAAAAGTTGCACCAAAGTCGGTGGAAAATCAAGCCGCTTCGATGCTCTATCTTCGTCTCTGCTATAACTGTTGCATCACCCTCTCTGTCGCACCACCGTTTGAGAGACAGAGCTTCCTAATATCTCCGCAACTGTCGCTGAAGTCAGCTCGGAGTTCGGCCGTGGCTCCTGCGCACCCTTAACACGTCTTTCTTATTTCTAACGTCGGTTAGCTCTGTCGCTCGAGTCGCATCCGCCGCTGCACATGTCTTAAGGGTGTGCAGGAGCCACGGCCGAACTCCGAGCTGACTTCAGCGGCAGTTGCGGCGAATTTGGAAGCTCTAGAACAAGGACAGATAGTTCCTTGTCACTCGAATGGCGGTGCGACAGAGAGGGTGACGCAACAATTGCAGGATAGACGAAGACAGACGAAATCAAACAGCGTATTTTCAGAATTTGATGATCGCGATAGTTTGACCTTAAGAAGCAACATTTTCTTACACTTCTTTTTTTTCAAATATTCCTCATGAAATTTCCAGTCCTGCTATAGAGCCCTTTTTTAGAAAAACGGCCCACGAAAGAATTTATTCTATAAAAACGTACACTTTTATTTCTTATAAATTATCAGAAGCGAAACTGCGAAAAAGGGCTCTATAGCAGGGTCGGAAATTTTCCGAGGAATATTTAGAAAAAATAAGGTATAAGAAAATGTTGCTTCTTCGGGCCAAAATCTTGCGGCAACTTTTCGCATCGAGTCGAAACGATTTGTATGCCAACATGGCTGCCTCGCTATCGCGCTCTTCACCACAGCGCTGGTAACGTCTCTGTTTTCTGTTACTGTATCGGCGGTCTGAACATGGTTTTCAACTCGCTTCGCACATAACGTAATAGCACGAATGAAATATCGGAGGTTCGATCCTATCCTATCCTACACATTTTTTTTTTTTTTTTTTCTATGAAACTTATTATACGCCTCTTCTTGTAAATATTACATATTACATATTTCTTATTTTCTTTTTCATACTCTTTATTTTATTAAATACATTTAGTCAACATTAGCGGACAGAAGATTCGATTCTTCAATCCGTTTGTATTTTGTCGACGTCGACGAACGTAGAAAGAGACAGTTCGATAAAAAAGGAAGAAGAACTGAGAGTCGAGATGGTCGTAAAAAATTAAATGCCTACGTATCGGTGAACCAATACTAATGCAACGTACAGAACCATAAGAGGCGTCGCGAATAAGTAGACAGTCGAATGGTGTGTGGTGTAGGGAGTAACGTGCCTGCCTACAAATCCGAGGTTCCCGGGTTCGAGTCCCGGCGAGAGTAACATTACGGTTTTTTCCACGATGGCTAATATTACTTTTTATAAGTAATATAGTTATGGGCAGCAAGTAACAAGTAAATCGAACTTGTGGAGTTGTGTTCTTCAACGATATTCGCACCCTCAAACCAGAGCGAGAATCATGGATCGAACCGAAAACCGAAGGTGCCATCCTCGCTTCTCAGGTTCTCGAGATCACATAGTCGAATTGTGTGTGTTTCTCGTGCGACGTGTAGTAGTGGTATTCTCACACTACACATTGATTCACACCGTTTCTCCCCATGTCCCTCGCTTCAAACGATGTCGAAGTCGTAAGTTGTGGTCGACTACAGCAAAGATTCTAAAATGCTCGAAAAGACCGATTTATTCCTACCACTGGGGGGGGGGGGGGGGGGGGGGAGGTTTCCCCCTCGGCGGGAGCACGGGTGCAATATGATACGGTGCGGCTTTCCTTTGAAACTCTGTATCGCATTCGTATCGGTGATGCAACACTAATGCAGCGATGAAACTTTATTTTTTATTTATAACAATTTTATTAACATATTGATGAGATTTTTCTGATCAAAGTAAGACCAAACACGATATTGTTATAATAACTTTAACTAATCTAAATAATCTTAAAATAATCTACTTTCTATGAATGCTCGCTTCACATGCTAAATTAACGGCGAATAAACAGTTAAAGTTATATGTTAAATATTGAAATGTTCCTCAAGGCTCTCGGATCGTGAACACTTATAGGAAGTATCTCTTTCTACGTCCGTCGACGTCGGCAAAATACAAACGGATTGAAGAATCGAATCTTCTGTCCGCTAATGTTGACTAAATGTATTTAATAAAATAAAGAGTATGAAAAAGAAAATAAGAAATATGTAATATGTAATATTTACAAGAAGAGGCGTATAATAAGTTTCATAGAAAAAAAAAAATGTGTAGGATAGGATGGGATCGAACCTCCGATATTTCATTCGTGCTATTACGTTATGTGCGA
The DNA here is from genome assembly GCA_943735885.1 of Stelis phaeoptera. Taxonomy (NCBI): domain Eukaryota; kingdom Metazoa; phylum Arthropoda; class Insecta; order Hymenoptera; family Megachilidae; genus Stelis; species Stelis phaeoptera. The sequence continues at coordinate 189,414 of OX030939.1, read as the reverse complement.
AGCGAGTCGAAAACCGTGTTCAGACCGCCGATACAGTAACAGAAAACAGAGACGTTACCAGCGCTGTGGTGAAGAGCGCGATAGCGAGGCAGCCATGTTGGCATACAAATCGTTTCGACTCGATGCGAAAAGTTGCCGCAAGATTTTGGCCCGAAGAAGCAATATTTTCTTATACCTTATTTTTTCTAAATATTCCTCGGAAAATTTCCGACCCTGCTATAGAGCCCTTTTTCGCAGTTTCGCTTCTGATAATTTATAAGAAATAAAAGTGTACGTTTTTATAGAATAAATTCTTTCGTGGGCCGTTTTTCTAAAAAAGGGCTCTATAGCAGGACTGGAAATTTCATGAGGAATATTTGAAAAAAAAGAAGTGTAAGAAAATGTTGCTTCTTCAGGTCAAACTATCGCGATCATCAAATTCTGAAAATACGCTGTTTGATTTCGTCTGTCTTCGTCTCTCCTGCAATTGTTGCGTCACCCTCTCTGTCGCACCGCCATTCGAGGGACAAGGAACTATCGTCCTTGTTCTAGAGCTTCCTAATTTCGCCGCAAGTGTCGAAATTAGCGCCACTTTACCTCCTGCACATTTTTTTTTTTTTTTTTTTTTACGTGGAGGAAATCTGATCGTCAGACACCCCCCTGCCGCTCGGGGGAGCGACAGAGGGGAAGTGTGGGGTTCGACCCACTAAAACCTCCACGGCGACCTTCGGACGCTCTTCCACCTCTGGCGGATTCGGGGGAGTCACGGGAACTCTTAGAGAACACAACCGCGACTCCCCCTCGCCATGGCCGGTCATCTATCCTTTGATGACCGGCCGCGTCCCGAGGAGGGGGAGTTTAATCCTCCCCCTCCTATGACCTCTGGTTCCGCAGTGCAGGGAGGCCGCGCCCCGCACCGCTCCATCCCGGCGGCCGCTTATCTACTACCCAGGGCCCCCGCCCTGGGTAATACGGCCGCCCGGGGGGACGGCTTTAAGCTTGCCGTCCCCCCGCTCCCGTCGAACACATGATCTCGATCAGCTGACGGCGGGGGAACAAGGGGACCCCAAAAAAAGAGATCCACCCCCCGCCGTCAGCTACCCTCCTTATCCCGGGGGCCCTATGGCGCGGCCTCTCACAGGCCGCACCCGTCGCCGCCCCCGGGTTCTTCGAGCGGGATCGGATCGTTCCCGATCCCGCTCGGCGGCCTCCTTCTGCTTTATTACTACCTCGCAGAAGGAGGCCACCTGCTTCCAGTTCCTCTCGCTCTCCAGCATTGCCCCAACTACTGCTGGGAGCGAGAGGTCTCCTCCTATTTCACAACGGAGGACTCGACGCAGCGCTGAGAAGGCGGGGCATTCCTCCAGCGTATGCTGCGCCGAGTCTTCCTCCTCCCCACAGTGGTGGCAAACCGCCGTCTCCTCCCGTCCTATCCGACACAGGTAGACACCGAAACAGCCGTGTCCGGTGAATACCTGTGTCAGACGGTAGGTGAGCCTACCGTGCCGCCGCTCCCGCCACCTTTGCAGGTGTGGCAGGAGGGCCCCGGGGACGCGTTCGCTGGCGTGGGAGGATAACTCCCTCCGCCAGACCTCCCACATGCGCCCCCGGGCCTGGAGTTCCAGCTCCTGGACCGCCTCAGGCTCCAGCGGGGCCCCCCGAGCGCTGCGGCAAATGCTATTGCGCCTATAAATATAGGCGCGCACCGCCGCCAGCAGCTCGAAAGGTAGTTCCCCGGCCAGAGCCAGCGCTGCCATAGTGGACGTGGTACGGTACCCGCGGACGAGGCGAATGGCCATCGTCCGCTGTAGCCGACGCAACAGTTGCGTGTTGCGCCGGCTTGCCATCCCGGCCGGTGCCCATATAGGGGCACCATACAAGGCCATGGACCGTACCACGCCTAAGTATAGGCGGCGCACCCAATCCCCAGGTCCCCCGAGATTCGGCAGCAGACGACCCATAGAGGCCGCTGCCTTTTCAACTCGAGGGACGAGGCGGTCGAAATGAGCCTCGAAACTCCAGTGGCTGTCGAGGATGAGTCCCAGATACTTCATCCGGGAACCCACCTCGACACTGGCTTCACCTACCAGGATCCACGACCGCGCCGGAGGCTTGGACCGAGGCCGGCCATGAAACCATATGGCCTCGGTCTTCTCCGGGGCTATTCTCAGCCCCAGGTCGTGGATCCTCCGGACGACGGCTGCCACCGCAACCTCCGCTCGTCGGATGGTCCTCCCGAACGTGCTCCCGACGGTCACCACCAGCGTGTCATCCGCGTAGCAGACTAAGGTGGCGCCGTCGGGAAGCGAGGCCTGCAGGACCGTGTTGTATCCGAGGTCCCACAGAAGCGGGCCCAAAACGGACCCCTGTGGGACCCCACGGTCCACCTCCCTCCGCATCGTCCCGTCCCGGCCCGGGAATTCTATCCCCCTGTCCCGCAGGTAGTCCCCGAGCACCGCCTGAAGGTAGGGAGGCACTTGGTGACGAACCAGTGCCTCCCTTATGGCGGGCCAGGGCAGGGTGTTGAAGGCGTTGACGATGTCAAGCGACACCGCCAAACACACCCCGCCCCTGCTGACAGCATTGTCCGAGAGGGACTTGACGCGATCGACCGCGTCTACGGTCGATCGTCCCTCTCGGAAGCCGAACTGGCTGTCAGCCAGGTCGGGGCCAACGCGGGACAGATGGCTGGTGAGGCGGGCGGCAATGATGCGTTCAAACATCTTGCCCGCCTCATCCAGCAGACATATGGGCCGGTACGCGGAGGGAGAATCCGCAGGCCTCCCCTCCTTTCTCAGGAGGACCATCCTGCTCCTCTTCCATATGTCGGGGAAAGTCCCCGACACAAAACACTCCCCGTAGAGGGATCTAAGCCTCCCCCCCAGGACGCGCAAAGCGAGCGCCCAGGCTCGGCCGGGTATCCCATCGGGCCCCGGGGCGGTGTTCTTGCCCCGGAGCCAGCGGATGACGCCGACCATCTCCTCCTCGGTGACCCCCACGTCGGAGGACGTGTAACGTGCCTCCGTCTCGGGTGGGGGTCGGGACAATTCCCCACCAGGGGGGAATAACGTGTCCACGACCCTCCCGAGAAACTGGGGGTCGAGGCTCTCTGAAATGGGAGGCGCCCAGGGACGTAAACGTCCCATCACCATCTTGTAAGGGCGCCCCCACGGATCTTTGTTCAGAGAGCCGAGGAGATCCTTCCATGCCTGGGCTTTCGCTCGCTTGATGGCCAGCTGCAGGGCGACTACATTCTCCCTGTAGTCCCCGTACAGCTGGGCAGCCCGATGTTCGTCTCGTCGTCGACGTCGACGGGCACGGGTGTACTGGCGTCGCGCGCGGACGCACTGCGTGCGTAACTCCGCGATTTCGCTCGACCACCAGTACACCGCCTTCCTCGGGTGGACCCTGGCCCGGGGCATAGCGACGTCACAAATGGACGTCATAGCACCCCGGAACCATCGGGCTTCCACCCGCCCGTCGACAGGCCCGGCCGGATGTTCGGGCCAGGCCACGACTTGGGCTGCCGCCATCAGCGCGTCCCTGTCCAGGCGCCGAAGCGCCCATCGCGGTGGTGGCTGCTGTACTCCCGGGCGACGTCGGGGTGTCGCTTGGGGGGCAGCGGAGAGGTCGATCACGATGTATCGATGATCCGATAACGATTCGACCTCTACCGCCACCCTCCACCCCGAAACACGGCGCGCGGCGGGGGGCGTTGCCCATGAGAGGTCAACGATGGACCCCCCGTTGTACCGCACGCACGTGTGGACGGAGCCCGTGTTTAGCAAACGGAGCTCCAGTCCCGCCGCCCAGTCGAGCACCTCCATGCCCCTCGAGTCTGTCCTGGGAGACGACCAGGCCGTCGCCTTGGCGTTAAAGTCTCCCAGGACGAGTACCGGACGGGGATGGCAGCGGGAGACACATCTCCCCAACCCGTCCAGGCACTCTTCAAACTGCTCGAGGGGCCAACTCGGAGGTGCGTATACCGCCACCACCGCGAAATCCTCCCACTCTACCGCCAGGTAACCCCGCCCACGCTCCAGCAGCGTGCACGGCGGGGCACCTGGCCTCCCTCCCCAGAGGGTGGCGACGGAGCCCGCGGAGTCCCCCATCCAGCTTGGATGGTTGGGGACTCTATATGGCTCCGCCACCACGGCCAACCCGGCCCCCTGCTCGGCCATGGTCTGCATCAGCAGATCTTGAGCTCTGGCCGAGCAGTTCAGGTTGACCTGGAGTATGGGGCCAGCGGGCCCCATCACTCCACCTCTGGGACAACTTCCATTGCGACCGCCGGGGCGGCGGCCGCTGGGGCCTTATCGGGCCCGCCTTCGACGGTTGCGGTGGGGGCTGATACGCCCGTCGCTGCCGTTGGGGCGGGGGCCGCTGCCTTGGCCCCCACCCTCTTCTTCTTCCCAGTCTTCGCCTTGCCGCCGGCCGCCTTGGCAGCACTGGCAGGGCACCCCCGACCCCCGAGGCGGTGCGCCGACGGTCTCCCCTGGTCCGAACACACGGAGCACTTCGGGGGAGCCGTACAGGCGCTCGCCGCATGGCCCGGGTCGCCGCACACATAACAGCGACCCGTGCGGTCCGCCTCATTAGTGCACCGCTGCCTGGTATGACCCAGTTCTAGGCAGCGGTAGCACTGCAGGGGTCGGGCCTGGAGGGCCTCGACCGTCGCCTGGGTCCACCCGACCAACACCTTCCCAGCTACCGCCAGTTTCCTGGCGGCAGCGGCCGGGCATCGGACCCATAGGGTGCCAAGACCGGAGGCGGAAGACCGGATCTGTCCGGTCTGCACTTCCTCCTTCCGGCACCCTCCAGTCGCAGCGACGGTCGCCGCAACTTCGTCCGGGGTGGTTTACCTCCTGCACACCCTTAACCTAAACCGAAAACGCTCTGCTGCCACGTTTACGCTACACCAAGGCGCCAAATGCAAAAATACTTATTCCTACAAATATAGTATGCTTATAGGAGGAAAGCGGGAGGAAATGCAGCGTGAAAGGCTGCACCACCAAAGGAGGACGTATTATTTTTTAAATATATTTTATGTGTATTTTATGTGTATATTTAATATAAATATGTTTATTTTCGATTGAAATTGTATAATATTATTTTAATATATTATATTCTTTTCGTAAATACTGTCTTTTTCCCATAACTTATTTTGCTTATAAGTATAAATATTATATAGTGCATATACATATAGCACCATGTTCTTGGGTGCATATCTCATCAACGTTATGTATCGTGTTAATAGCGTTCCCTGCTAGAGATGTGAAAGAACTATATTTGGCTTCAGGCGAAATACGGTAGTTTGGGAGGCCTGATCCAAAGCCTGAGCTCTAGCCCGTACGCATTCTTTCAGTTTTGCTGATGGGTACAGCGGCAATAGACGTGGCAACAGTGCGATAGAATTGTCCGATTTGGCAATGGTGGCTTCGCGCTTTTATTTCTCATGCTTTATGATAACCGAGGAACTGACGAGATACTATTAAAGACTGCCAGCCCTTGTGTATTTTGGCGTGTAAACCGACGGTAAACCTTCGTCGGTAAACCGACGAGCGGTCGCCTCGTGACAAAGAACGCCCATGGAACAAAATGTGACAAAGCGAGACAGAGAAGTTCCCCTCGCCCCGGTGACCGTTTAGACTATGGGATCAGTCACATTCTGACCGCAATATATCCTAGAGGGCGGTAGAAAACAGCGAATTTTTCGAGTACGCGAACTCCCGTAAGGCTGGCAGCACCGACGAGCTACTGTTAAAGACTGCCAGCCTTATGGGACTTCGTGTAACCCGAAAAATTCGCTGTTTTCTACCGCCCTCTGGAATATATTGCGGTCAGAATGAGAAACAGATACCCAAACATCGAAAGTCTCGTCGGTTCGTAGGTAACAAAATATATGCAGGTCGCTGACATTATCCATTCTATACCCGCTTCAACATGTGTAACTATACACGTTTTATTTTGTAATTTACAACACTTTTATTGCCGTATTACCCTATTGTACATTGTTGGAGTGCTTTGTAGATATGGGAAAAATTAAAATAACAAACGCATTATATTCTAAAGAAATATGCAGTATTAATTACTGTTATATTTATACAATAATGTTTCTTAAGGCAAAATTATTGCTTAATAGTTGTCAAATTGGGAAAGAATATATGCGATGTATAATTAATAATATAATTCTTTTATTCCTATTGAAACTACATATTGTGACGTACGGGTTATGGGGGCAGCCTAAGGGTGGCCCTGCGCGGAGGCGATCAGGGAAAATCGCTCTCGGCGCGCCCCGTGCACAATTCCACGGACGATTTGAATTTCTGGGCGCCAGTGCCGTAGCACTCGTCCGGAAACCTCGCCCTTCCGGCTGCTCAGTATGGGAGCGGGGCTCAGGGGAGGTTAAAGAAAACTTGACCCACGAGTGTCGTTTAACGTGAACTTTAATAAAGGCCGAAGTGGCCGTGTCAACCAACAGAAAGGCGGGAATTCCGCGGTACACTTTCACGAAGAGGAAAAGGGCACGCGGCCGCCAAGTGCGGCAGAAAGGGAACCGCGACACGGAAATTCCCAATACAAAAGAAAATTCTCGACCGCTGAAACTAAAACTAGGAATCGGTACAAAAATGTCGGTGGCCCTAGAGTTTCAAATACAAAAAAAAAAGAGGATTAGTCGGGAATGCGGGGGGGGGGGGTCGGGGGTACCCGTCCGCGATTCAAATTCGGGGTCTCGATGACCGCGACGAAACCGACAGCGGCGGCGATGCGCGGGCTCGCGGAACGAGGACGACCTTCGTTCGAACGCGGAGGACGAACTCGGCGGTTGGCGCGGTGCGAACCGTTACGATTCGGCTTTCGAGTCGTCGCAGCTCGAAATCGGCACGGCGAAGGGCGGCGATTCGGGGGTCAAGGGATCGACCTCGAGGGTCCTCGCCTCTCGGATCTCGTCCTGTCGCCAAAGTCGCGAAGGGGACGGGGACGGTAGCGGGCCCGGCGGGTTCCCGCTCACTCTCGTCGATCTACCCTCGCACACACGCACCACACACCAAAATGTAACGTAGGGAGGCGTGAGTCCTACCTCGGCATCGGCGGATCCCTGGACGTCGTTGGCCTTCGTGGCGGGTGGTCGGCTCCACACACACACAACGCGATGCACCGGAGCTCAAAAAAAAAACGATTGACCGCAAAAGGCACAATTGGTTGCGACAAACCAAAAAGAAAAGAAAACGAAACTGCTCGGTGGACTCGCTCCCTCTCTGCGCGCACGCTAATTAATTTTTCTATCCGCGGTCGCGATCTCGCCGGCTCGCGGTTCCCCCTCCCCAGGGAGTTTGGGTGCCGAGGCGGGCCACCAGGGGTCGTCCTGCTTCAGCCGGGACCTGGGGAGTCCTCTGTGGGCTGGTGAGGGAGGCAGCGTGGTCGTTTCCCCAGGCCCGGCAATTTCGAAGTCCGGCTGCCGGTCGCTCCCGGGGAGGCTGCCGGGGCGGAGGTGGCGACCGGTCAGCCGGGTCGCTCTGCGATGGTGTGGGCCCGTCCGGCCCTTCCCTCGCCCGGGTGGAGGGCGACCGCGGCCGGCGGCGGGCAACTGTCGCTGTTTCGGATTTCGGACAACTCTTTTCTTCGCCACACACTCTATCCATGCTGGGGGGCTGTGGGGGAACAATGCCCGGGGCGCAGGACGGCGCGGTCGAGGCGGGGACACGCCAGGGTGGAGGGAGCGGACGGACCTGTGATATCTCGTGACGAGGCGAAATTTGCCTCGTCACAATATTAATAGACAACGGAAAATCAACGTATTTGTTCATTTATTGGATAATACCACCTCTAATGCTTGAAGGGGTTGATTGTTTGTAATTATTAAAGTGAGCGGAGTTATAAGATAAAAGTATTAACTGAAATTATACATATTTCATCACTCTTTCCCTTATGAATATTAAACAACATCAAATGATAAGTAATGAATAAGATATGCGATAAGACAGATAAACCATTAATTGGTTCGGAATACCACTATTCCTATTGTCAAGTAAGATCACTTTCATCTGAAATTTTACTCCAGTAACTTCGTAGAGCACGTTTATCCGACTCCGCGCGGCGCAACGTCATGTGGGGCTGAGTATTTCGGCTGTTCGGCGACAGTTACCCCGTTCTTAGACGATAAACTACAATTTCCATTATACATATGTCCATTAAAAGGAGCCCAAACACGGAGTAAATCAGATTTCCTTCAATGACACTATCTGAATTTTATTACGATGCAATGTCAGTGTGAATTATAGATTTGAGATCGGTAAAATTTGTTCGATTTACTTCGTGTTTGGTCTCATTTTGATTGGAAGTTTGTCAGCTATGCGTTGGTGTTACAAACACAGTGAAAACCCGATAAATATTCAGAATCGTCTGTTTCGTAAATTTTATATTTTTGTCCCTACTGCTAGGGGGATCCCTCTTGAACCAGTGAGGCGAAATGTAATCGGAGACGTAGCGGCTTTCTTTAAAGATTTTTATTGCCTTCGTCGCCTTCGTTTAAATGTCCCGTTTCAGTGTGCCCACACTAATGCATCGAAGAAAGTTTTTTATTTTTTACTTTTTCTTAATAAAAAATTCACTATCGTGTGAGGGAGATTTTTCTGATTAAAATGAGACTAAACACGATATAAATCCGTTCATTTTTAGGTTAAAAGATTATATGAAAAATAAGAAATAAGAGACTGCAGTGGTACGTTTATCGAACAGGAGTAGCGAACGGGTCCCCCTGTCTCATAAGTGTTTCAGTTTCTGATCATTTACGGAACAGTGGAAGCGTCCCGTTCGAGAATTATGTAGCTACCTCCTGTTCGATGAACGTACCCAGCACGTCAAATCCGCCGTTCTTTGATGTTTCCGAACAAAGAAAAGGACAGCACAAGAAAGATAAATAAAGAGAGAAATATTCGCAAGCACAATATTTAACCCAATATTATGTTATTAAATGTTGACCGATTTATATTGTGTTTGGTCTCATTTTACTCAGAAAAACCTCCCCCACACGATGGTTAACCTTTTATTAACAAAAAGTAAAAAATAAAAAAGTTTCTTCTGCGCATTAGTATGGTCACACAGACAGGGGACATTTAAACTTGGGCGATAAACCGGATTTCAGTCCTTCTTTCTTCTTTTACTACTTTCTTTTTCTACGTTCGCGTTCGACTGCCTTGACAAACTACAACCAAATTCGAAAAACGATTCTCCTATTCCATAACTGTTGCGGAGCTGACCCGGCAGTAGTAACATTTAATGTATCGAGTTTTCACTGTACATACATAGTTAAGACAAACAGGACTAAATTTGAAATTTTGTTTATTGCATATTTATTTTCGCACGCTGGCATGTTTTAAAATGCTAATCCTGACCGTCGATGCTTGGCGACCTGCGGCTGTTTTATTTTCGTTCCCTATACATATCCTGTTACTTGGTCGAGTTGGACTCGAATCAATTCCTGGAAGAAAACCACTACCCTTTTACGTAAAACTATTACTGCCGGTCCTTAAATTGTGGAACACTAAATCCTTAATGGAACACTTCAAATTATTGAAAAAATCACAACAATTAGTTATAGCAAGATAAATGAAAAATAAACTATTACATGTTAATTATTTCAAATCTTTAATCTAAATTCATAATGAAAATTTTAAAATGTCTTGTATATCTCGCAGTTCATCATTAAGTAGTTTCCATTTAATTAACCGACTTCGAAAAAGAAGGAGGTTACTCAATTCGACATGTATATTTACTTTTTTTTTTTTTTTTTTTATGTATGTTCGTCGACTACGCCGAGATGGACGGACCAATCGGAACGAAACCTATTGCATCTTGTAGGGTATGACTCCCAGTTGGTCCCGTAAAAGAACCATTTTGGATTTCTTCATTTTTTCCGCTTTTATCGCAAAAAACCTGTTTTTTCACGTATACACGGCCGCGCCAGGCCTAATATCGATGAAACCTAGTATTACATTTCCCGACCGAGGATGTTTCCACGATGACCACATTTCCAACATTCCCTTCACTTCCCTGCCCTCCCCTGCACTTCCCCTTACTACCCTTCCCTTCCAATCCCATATTCCCTATTCTTTGATGCTACTGTGCAAGAAACGCTCCGATCGCCACTAAAAAATGTGAAATAAAAAAATTTTTGGAAAAAAATACAACCGACTTCGGAATGTACTAAAAAGGACGAAATAATTTTAATTTATATTTCGGAGACGGCGCAAAATTAAAAATTTTCTGCATTGGAAATTGTCAAAATTCTTTAATCCTTTTACATATTTTCACATTAGCAACATCTATCATTAATACAATTTTTAATTTTGCGCCGTCTCCGAAATATAAATTAAAATTATTTCGTCCTTTTTAGTGCATTCCGAAGTCGGTTGTATTTTTTTCCAAAAACTTTTTTTCCATGAAAAAAATTAAATTTTTTTAAACTCTGTTCCTAGGATCGCATAGGTACTAGTAGTAGTAAATGCCTTTATTATTTCCCTCGCTGGGTACAACGGCGAAATCTCGCTCAGCCTTACAATTGAGCCTTAAACGCTGTTACGTTCCCGCCCTCAAAATTTCCTTATTTGGAGTTGGCTGCGTACACCCGGTATTAGTCACATCTAGAATTTTCAAGATCAACGCGAAGCAAGGGCGTTGTCCCTCGAAGTCACGTAGCACACTTTCCCCACCACCCTTTTTCCTTCTGATGTTTGGGTATAAAAAGGGTGGCGGCGAAGGCATTTTGGGTCTAGTCAAAATCTAGAAAGGGCACGTTACACGTCTGTACGTTTCTCTTACGACGTATAGCTACTTAGCGAGATCGGGTTCAAGTCCCCTTCGAGCGTTTCTTCTTAACCATACAGTACGTAGTCGACTGTTAGGCATTTCATTTACGGTTGTAGTCGTCCCCCGTTTGCTCGCGTTCGTTAAAACCGAGAAGGATTAGATTCTTGCTTCGCGGAATCGAAACTAAACTAATTTTCAAGTAACTCAAATAATATTGAAACTTAATATTCAAGTTAGAACATCGCGACAAATTACACTATAACAGTTGTAAGTCCCGGTGCATTAGAATAAACTGAATCAAATAGATTTAGTGTTGATCAATTATAATAAACCGTCCTGAACCAACTAAGGTGTACCTTTACCGCTCGAGGTGCACCGAATACGTTACGAGCACTAATACTAACATTTCCTGCGGCTCCCTACGTTAGCCATACGTAGGTTCGTCCTCGATAACCAACCTCCTGGAGCTCCCTACGTTAGCCATACGTAGGTTCGTCCTCGATAACCAACCTCCTGGAGCTCCCTACGTTAGCCATACGTAGGTTCGTCTCCGCGTCTATTTCCTCTTAACAAATTACCATATACCAAATATAAAGTCCCGGCTACGCAGCCGTGCCCCTCCGGCTCCTAACAACGCACATTACTTAACCTATCTTACATCTATCTCCCTCTGAATTTCTTTCTTTTTCCGCCCGTTCTTTCTCTTTCTTTTCCTTTCTCCTCTTTTCCTCCTCCTTCTCTCACTCTCTCTTTCGATCTGATTCCTCCTATTTCTTTTTTTTTCTCTCCTCTCCACTTACTTCCTGCCCTCTGCCTTCTCTCCCACACTCTCTCCCATTCACCCCTCCTCTCCCCCTCTCTCATGCTCTAGGACCTGCTGTACTCCTTACTCACGCTTTCCTTCAAATACCCCACTTCCTATTATCCCTCTAACCCTCTCTTCCCTTCTTTTCATCCATTCCTCCCCTCCTCCTTTGCCGTCCAACATTTTTCTCACTTTCTCATCTAAACCTACATCTTTATCCTCCTCCCCCTCACACCTCATCAGCACGTGCTCCCAATCCTCTACTTCCCTCCACATACCCTGCACATGTTATCTTCACTCTTGAGCCAGTATCTCCCCCCCCCCCTGCATTTCATTTCCCAGCCTCGGGCAACCCTGCCTGACTCCCCTTGCCGTCCAGAAACATTCCCCTACTTTTCCTCCCACCCTAACCCGACTCCTCGTCTCTCTATATACCTTCTTTTTTTTTTTTACGTGGAAGAAATCTGATCGGCAGACACCCCTCTGTCGCTCCCCCGAACGGCAGAGGGGTAATGTGGGGATCGACCCACTAAAACCTCCACGGCGACCTTCGGACGCTGTTCCGCATCTGGCGGATTCGGGGGAGCCACGGGGACTCTCGGAAAACACTACCGCGGCTCCCCCTCGCCATGGCCGGTCAGCTAGCCTTAGCTGACTTCTGTTTCCGCAGTACAGGGAGGCCGCGCCCCGCACCGCTCTATCCCGGAGCAGTGATGGGCAGTTGCGAGATATTTCTGGCGCATGCGTACTAAGCAAACGCTGTGAGTCCTCAGTAGTGTATATAGTTTTGTGAAATATCGGGTATCGTTAGAGCCCTGAAAGAAGAAATATAAAAAAAATTGCGAGGAGAAAGGAAATAAGTTTATATCAAAGAAATACATCACATTTAATAGGAACAACACTGCACCTTTTGTCCGTTATAACGTGAAAACGCGGGAACTATTAACACTAGAACTACCGACGTTTTATGAATACTGACTTTCAAATGGAAAATAAAATAGAAAAATAAATAAATAAAGAATGAAATATATATTAGCATATACAGTAGGTCTTTATCTTGATAAAAATGAACACCGATTTTAATAAAAGCATTTCGATAAATTTTGCGATTTTATTTAAGAAACCCTCAACTAGTCATTTTGACTGGTTCGGTAGTTCTAGTTCTAGTGTTAAATAACGCGGGAAGCGAGAAGGGCCCCTCATCTGCACCCACCAAATGTAGTGTCGTGGTACGGCAGTAGTAGCAGCCGATGTTTCTGCTGTGACGTCATTTCACGCATGCGCATGGAGCTCTCGCGAGAGAAAATATCTCGCAACTGCCCATCACTGTCCCGGAGACCGCCTTCAGCTACCCAGGGCCCCCGCCCTGGGTGACACGGCTGCCCGGGGGGACAGCGTTAAGCTTGCCGTCGCCCCGCTCCCGTCGACCACATCGTCTCGATCCGCTGACGGCGGGGGAACAAGGGGACACCAAATGAGATCCACCCCTGCCGTCAGCTACCCTCCTTAGTCCGGGCGCCCCATGGCGCGGCCTCTAGCCGGCCGCACACGCCGGCGCCCCCGGGATCTTCGGGCGTGATCGGAAATCTCCCACCACTGTGTCCTATCCGACACAGGTAGACACCGAAACAACCGTGTCCGGTAAACGGTAGACGGTAGGTGAGTCTACCCTGCCGTTGCTGATCTCTAACGGGTATACACGCTGTATCGGTCGTTTAAATTGACCGTTTTTTGTTTTTAAGTCGACTACACGAACTGTGCCATCCCTTCCTTCAATCAACCCTACTATACGTGCCACTGGCCAGTCAATGCGTTTATGAGTATCATCGCCTATTAATACTAAATCTCCAACCTTGAGTTGTCGAGATTCTTTGATCTTTGTTCTAGAAATCAACTGACTCAGGTATTCTTTTCTAAATCTTTTCCGCAAATGATCTATAATCTCCTGTTTTCTTTTGTACTCCGAATTCAGATCAATTTGATTGAGCACATCAGGATCTGGTGTTTCCATTTCTTTAATATCTAGTAGAAACATTGCTGGTGTGAGCGTTTTCAAATCATTGGGCTCACTTGAAATATACGTTAACGGTCTGGAATTTAGGATCATCTCGTAATCGCATAGAACCGTGTTCATTTCCTCATAATTTAGGCACGACTTCCCCAGAACCTTACGCAAAATATTTTTTAATAGTCCAGCCATGCGCTCCCACCATCCTCCCCACCACGTCGCGGAAGGTGGATTAAACTTCCATTCGATTCGTTTTTCCGAACTGAAATTTGCAATGACATTCCAGTTTAATTTGCCAAAAGCGTTATCTGCACCCGCAAAATTTGCCCCGTTGTCGCTATATACAATACTTGGTCTACCTCGACGACCTATAAAACGCCGCAAACAATCTAAAAACGCTTTCGTTGGTAACGACGTGACAAGCTCAAAATGTACCGCGCGGTACACAGCACAAGTGAACAAGCATATCCAACTCTTTTGTCGTCCCCGCAAAATCACCGGTCCTGCTAAATCAACCCCCGTGACTTCAAATACTGCTGCATTCTTTGCGCGATGTACTGGCAACGGAGCCGGATCTACTCTTATGTGTTTAACGCTATGTCTTTTACATGTGATACACTTAGAAATAACGGAACGTACAGCTTTCCTCATGGAAACAATCCAAAACTTTTCTCTTAGCTGACACATCACTGTTTGTACTCCCGCATGACACATGCTCTCGTGAGTCTCACGAATTAACAACTCTATTATCTTGTGCTTACAATCTAATATTATCGGGCACAAAAATGCAAATTGATCCTCTCGTTCCAAAATCTTTGTTTTTAAACGTATCAGACCATCAGTATGTACAAAGGTTTGTAACATCGCGAGTTTTTGATCTTTCACTTGTAAAAACATTTCCCCTTGTAACCGCTTTAGATATATTAATTCGGTCTGATACATTTCTCGATATGTAATTGTTTTACCTTTATTATTCTCTTTTTTCAGTAAGAAATCCTTGAATCTTAACATAACACAGAAAAATCTGATAACTCTATTATAAGATGAAAAATGTTCGACAATATTTAGAACCCCTTTTATCCTCGCATTCAGCATCGAAATTTGTGCCGACTTCTTCAATTCATTATTTATTTCGTTTTCGTCGACATCCCCGACGGTGCTCGGCCAGTCTTTCGGTGCCTCGCGAAGCCAATCAGGACCTTCCCACCAGCACGACTCGGACAACCGCTTTGTGTGACATGCGCGCGAAGGCAAATCCGCAGGGTTTAGAGCACCTGGAACATATCTCCACGTGCCTGTTGACGTTAGTCGTCTTATCTCGCGCACACGATTCCATACAAAAATGCTCCATTGTTTATCATTGTTTAACAACGCAAGAACGGTTGTCGAATCCGACCAGTAGTACACTGGTACCCCTTCATATCCCAACGCACTTATTATGTCGCGCGTATGTCGGCTACCGATTGACGCGGCCAACAGCTCCAAACGCGGTATCGTCGTTTTTTCCGGAGCAACTCGCGACCTTGCGGCAAGAAACACCAAATTGACATTGCCCCCGTTTTCTACTCTCAAAAACGTGACTACAGCATACGCCACTATACTTGCATCACAAAACGTGTGCAATGTGAAATTTCCCGTTCCAAACTTCCTCGAAATCTCTATCTTGTTTAAATAATTTAACTGGTCATTCCACTGCAAGAACTCATTCCTTATTTTTCCTTCAACAGGAACATCCCAATCAATCTTCTGTTTGCATAAATCTTTCAGCATGAGTTTAGGTAGAAGTGTCACAGGGCAAGTAAATCCGATCGGATCGAACACTTTATGCACCAATGAAAGAATCGACCTTTTCGTAATTTTTTCGTCAATTTCCTTCTTTATGATCGTTGGATTGATCAAAATTGTATCGCGAGTTTTATTAAACGAAACTCCCAACACCAACGTTGTATCCCCATCCGCAAAATCACGAGTGTATTCCCATCCTCTCAAAACAAAACCGCCCCCTGCCATTATCTCTTTACTCTGGGACATAAAGGAATTCAATTCTTCCAGGGATCTAACGCTGGTGGTGCAATTATCCACATAGAATGATTTCGCCAACTTCTGAACTATCTCTTTTGACCAGCAATTCTCGTATTCTTCAGAGGTATTATTCAGAATCCTCGAAAAATGAAATTGAAGTACCGCTCCTAATATAAACGGGCTACACGTAAGTCCGAATACTACCCGTTTGTGTCGCAAAACTTTTACCTCTTCGTCTATAATCCACAAAAACGCAAAAAATCGCGATCTTTTTCGTTTATCTCAATCTGCAGAAAAGCTTTACGAATATCGGCCACAACAGCAATTTCATGTTCCCGAAATCTTAGCAAGGCTGACGGCACTAATTCAATCAAATTCGTCCCTTTTTCAAGACATTGGTTTAACGCGGGAAAACATTTTTCGCTCGCCGACGCATCATATACCGGCCTTGTCGGCGTAGTACTCCCCGGTTTTATCACCAGTCGGTGTGGCAAATAATGTGCAAAAGAATTTAATTGACTCTCCGGTACGAATTCTATGATGTCCTCCTCAAACCATTCTCTGAATACCTTATCATATTGTTCGTAATATCCCTCTCTTTTTAATTTTTTAACGGTATTTTCTAATCGCTTACTAGCTAGTTGAAAATTGCGAGATACCGGTGCGCGATGTTCGATCCACGGCAACTGCACCGAATATCGACCATTATCGTTCAACGAAACTGTTTTCATAAAATTATCTTTCATATCTTTCCTCTTTGACGCTTGATCAGCCGCCTCCACCGGGTCCCTAATTCCAAGAACATCGAGACTCCATAATTCTGAAATTTTCACATCATTTACAAACATTGAGACTGTCGTGGTCGCCGCATCTGTCCTTTTAATCGTCGGAATTTTCCCTGTTACCGTCCACCCCAATCGCGTTTCTACAACGGTGAGGCCATTAGACAAATCTTGATTTCGTCCCGTTTTAAGCTTTTCAGCAACGTCTGCGCCTATGATAATATCGATCGTATTATCTCCTCGAACCAATCGGCTTTTTTAACGCTTGGAATATCCATGCAAATAATTTCTTTGCTCATAACCTCGAAGTTGCACGCATACCCCCCGTTAATACTTTTCATCCGAGCTAAAAAAATGTCATGCTGTTGACTTCGCGTATTTACGCCCCCAAATAGTGAATGTACCATTTCGATACTACCCTTCGCTCGATAATTCAAGAAACGAGCCACTTCGGTTCGAATATATGACCTCTGAGAACCCCCGTCAATCACAGCCCGCACTCTTTTTTCTCGGTTCTCGGAATACAAGACGACGCGGAGAGTCTTTAGATAAACGTCCGGAAGATTACTGTAACTCGCTAGGTTGTGTTCGATCGCCGGCTTTTCGACCACTTCTGCTGCTGCGTTTGATGCCCCGCTATCGTTGACATTAATAAGCGACGAACAAACTAATATCGAATGCCGGTATCCGCACCACGCACATAAAATTTTAACTTTACAATCTTTAGATCTATGCCCGTGCTTCAAACATTTAAAACAACAACCGCTTTCTTTAATTATTTTTTTCCGGGTATCGAATGTAAGCTTTTTTGCTTTTTCACACACCGCGCTCTCGTGGTCATTTTTACAAAAAATACATTTCTTACGCTTTTCTACGCTAGAAAACAAAACGCTGGCTGTAGCCTGTTCCTGCGGTGTCTCCGCCCTTGCCCTCGTTGCTTTTGTCTTCTCACGTTTATCATTCTCCGCCTGGACCGGAAATCCCTTGACCGCCATCGTGAGCCTCTCTTCGTTTTCGACTACAGCTTCCAAAAACTTGAGAAGTCTTGCCAGGCGATCCGGCGCTGGCACACCGTCCGCCGCTGCTTCGCTGTTGTTTGCGGCTACGCGTTGCCACGTTCTAAGAATTTCTTCCGGTAGGGACGATTCGACCAACGGATATAACATTGTCGTGCAATTGTCTGTCTTCACGCCTAACGTTTCCAGCACGCGTATGTGTGCCGATACTTTGTCATACACACTAACCACTGTTATCTTCCACCCCTTATTCGTGGCGTTCTGCAATACCAAGGACAACAACTCGCGCGTATAATACTCTACTAACAGATTTTCTCGTCCGAATCGGTTTTTAAGACTGATAAACGCCTTCTCATAATTTTCCGCCGTAGTTGGAAAACCCTCTACGACATTTTCTGCTCTAGAGCCTTTTTCTACCGCTTGTTTCAGATACTCTAGTTTATCTTCCTTCGAAATGCTTTCGTCTTCGTGGACCTTTCTAAAATGCGACCAAAACGGAAGCCATCGGCTGACACAACCACTGAATTTCGGAATCTCTAGAGTTGGACGTTTGAACGGTTTTTCACGAACATTCGGCTGTCGAGGTGCGTTCTTCTGAGCTGCGCCATCTTGTTCAAATAATTTTGATCTTTCCGTTAAAAATTTGACTTTGTACTGGTCTTTGTGCGTCTCAATTTCCCTTTGAATTTCCTGCTCAGTTGTGTCCTTTGAATCGATCATTAATCCCACTATTTGCGCATTTACCGTATCAAGTTCTATCATTCTTGCTTCCAGTAGTTGCAAAGCCACGTGGCGATCTGCTACTGAAACGTTTGCACTCTGACACTTTTCGACAAACGTGTTTAAACTTCGCGTAAATAACGCACGTTGCATTTTCCGCGATTTTCTAGCGTTGTCCATTTTTTATGTGCCGATAAATGCACTTTGTTCGTTTTTTACAGAAAATCACTTCACCACAGTCCTGTCACGGTCGTCAGATGTTAGAAAATAGAAGCAATTCTTTATTTTAACTATTATTACAAAGGTTACGCACACAAAAATTCTCAACGTCTTTCGCTTCGCATTACGCATGAGACTCTCGCCACGCTCGCCACGCCACGTCCCCCTCTCCTCTCCATCAGGGCCGTAGCCACTTCTCAACAATGCTACTCTGCAAGGAATGCTCCGATCGCCACTAAAAAATGTGAAATATGTAGTAGGCGTTTAGGGTAGACGTGTGTTCGTTTCCCCGGACGCCCTTGGTTCGGGTCGGCGGCCGCTAGGTGGCGTGGTTTCTCGCTACCGGTCGTCCCGCATGTTCTTCGTATATACAGGGTGTTTCAGAACATCGGGGACATTTTTGGGGGATCGATACTAGAAGCCAAAATAAGTCAAAAATCAAGAATACAAAAATCCCGTTTGAGGCTTATTTTTTAAGTTATTAACAAATTAATTTCCGCCTGTAGGATGGCAATCTCGCTGCACCGTGATCGACACTTCGACAGCTGACCGGGCCTGACCTATGTCACCCAGGAGCGTATTCTAACGTAGTTGCACTCGCAGGCGAGACAGTTCTTACAGCGAAAAATATTAAAGACGATATTATCGTGCAACGTCATGTACATGACTCACTATGCCGTTATTAACTGAAATTTCTATGTAATGCAAAACATGAATACCATCATAAAAAATAATGTTCTAATTATTTTTAGGGCGGTAATTATTTAGAAGTTTACCCTCCTCACCCTGTTGTTTTACAGTAAACCTAACAAATTTGTTTCCGGTGATTGATTGGACCCGACTTCTGAAAAATTAATTTTTTTTTAATGGAAATCAGTAGTATTTTGTTTGTAGTTAATTGTAGTAACAATAGTTTTGTTTGTAGTTGCATCAGTTAATAAATAAAAAATATTGAAAAAATGACCCGCACCTGACATTGAGATATCTCAAATTCGCTGGCGTAGTCTTCTTTAGTATCGTTTGTAGTTGTTTGTAGTGATTTCCTTTTCGTTTGTAGTTGAATGGTTTAAAAATTATGAGCAATTGTTTATACTGTCAAGAGTGAACTTTGTCAATTTTAAAGATTTTTAAAATCCGCTTTTCCGTGTGATTCCTTTTCGTTTGTAGTTGAATAGCTTAAAAGTTATAAGCCGTTGTTTATAGGTGAATCAACAATTGCTCATAACTTTTAAACTATTCAACTACGAACGAAAAGGAAACCACTACAAACAACTACAAACGATTCTGAATCACATGGAAAAAGTGGATTTTAAAAATCTTTAAAATTAACGTCCGGGGAAACAGACAAACGCTCTCTCTTCCCATCAACCGCCTACAGTATATTATGTTTGTATTTGCTTCTATACTAATAGTATATATAGTTGTAGCATCAAGAAAATTAATCCAATCAATCACCGGAAACA
Organism: Stelis phaeoptera; assembly: GCA_943735885.1. Taxonomy (NCBI): domain Eukaryota; kingdom Metazoa; phylum Arthropoda; class Insecta; order Hymenoptera; family Megachilidae; genus Stelis; species Stelis phaeoptera. The sequence goes on along the minus strand of OX030939.1, from coordinate 169,591 downwards.
AATTTGTTAGGTTTACTGTAAAACAGTTACCCGCAAAGTCGTGGAAGTTTTCTACCTGTTTGATTGTATGCAATTAAGGACTGTGTCTCGCAAAAATACAAGACACAAAATTCCACCACGATAACCTCCTTCACAATGCGAAAAAGAAAATTCCGTTTTATCCGTATTTTGTACTTACGTGTGTACTTTCCACACGGAAATTTACAGGGAGATACAACTACTTTTGATCAGAAAAATTAACAAAAAAGTGCTATTTTTTAATATATTATTTAAACAAATAGGAACTTTTGAAATCCATTTGCATATCTGAATTCCTCATAAAAAATACATAATCTTGCAATTTACACCATTCTTCCAGCTCTGCTAGTTTCCAAGATATTCGACCAAATATGTTTCTCGCCCCCCACTTTGAAGGTTATTTTCACCCCCTTAACATGAATGTCGGCAGCTACCAAAAAATACGTGTCAAATATTTTTTTGAGAACTATATTGTACATAAGTTTCATCAAAATCGGAAATTATCACTTCGGGATGTTCCCTTGTAAGTGTAGTTTTTAGGTGAGGTCTGGGCGGCGCAGCCCTCCTGTCAGCGAAACGAATTATTTTTGCGAATATCTCAGAAACAAAGGCCGAGCGGCGGTAACATGTACAGGGAAAAGTTGTTAAGAATGATGACCTTGATAACATATTTCAAGGTCACGAAAATCGGTGAGGAGGGTAAACTTCTAAATAATTACCAATCTTACCTTGTGTAAGCAGCGTAAAATTTTACTACAGTCCCCCAACATCTGATTACAAAATTATCGATAAATGGACATTCAATTTATCTACTTGCCGAAATCCGCAAGAGTAAATCAAATACCTACCCATGTTATTCCTGAGTAGAGAGGGTAATTGCCTTTAACTCGTACAAGTTATATTATTCACTTTAAAAATACACACACTTTACGATTGTCCATATAAAAGTTCAGAAATGTTCACACAGTCGCGCTGCGATTGTCCTGGCCGCGAATCTCCACACAAAAGTCTAGAAATGTCACACTATGCGCCATACAATGTACTAAAGTTTTGTTCCAAAATAAGCAAGTCGCTCGGGATGGACCAGTTGCTTATTACAAATCGTAACGTATACTGTTACGAGAAAGCCGGTTTTCGTCAACCGGACAGCTTTTTCCCATACCTGGTTTCTCTTGACCATTCGAAATTTCCAAGACCTCTGGCACATCTGGTTAGAAATTCACGTGCGTGACAGATGTCTGGCCAGCCACGGCTCCAAACAATGCGAGCCTTCTGTTTCTCGAGACTACTTTTTTCCTCACTCAGTTTTCTCTCAAGAAGCACATAGGAAAGACTGTCTAATAACAAAGACTTTTGCAAATGTTTTATTGTCTTCCATAGTGTATGTGGACATTTTTGGACTTCTATGTGCACATTCGCGGCTGGGACAATCGTGGTGCGTGTGTGTGGACATTTTTGGACTTTAATGTGGACAATCGTAAGGTGTGTGTGTATTTTCAACCGACTTCGAAAAGGAGGAGGTTACTCAATTCGACATGTATGTTAATTTTTGTTTTTTGTTTTTAATGTATGTTCGCCGATTACGCCGAGATGGATGGACCACTCGGAACCAAACCTTTTGCATCTTATAGGGTATGACACCCAGTTGGTCCCGTAAAAAATATTTTGCATTTCATCACCGCTTGCCCCTTTTTTATTGCAAAAAAGTGTACGATTTCGTCCGTGTTGTGTATGGTCATCGATTACTCCAAGATGGATGGACCAATCGGAACGAAACCTCTTGCATCTTGTAGAGTATGACCAACAGTTGGTCCCGTAAAAAAACCATTTTGGATTTTATTATTTTTTTTCCGCTTTTATCGCAAAAAACGTGGTATTTCACGTTTACTCGGCCTGATATCGATGAAACCTAGTATTACATTTTGCGGCCGGGGATGTTTCTACGATGATCCCATTTGCAACATTCTCTTCACTTCCATGCCCTTCCCTGCACTTCCCTTTACTACCCTTCCCTTCCCATCACTTTGTTGCTAACTACTATTCCCATTGAAAAATTCCTACCCTTTGATGCTACTCTGGAAGGAATGCTCCGATCGCCACTAAAAAATGTGAAATAAAAAAATTTTTGGAAAAAAAATACAACCGACTTCGGAATGCACAAAAAAGGACGAAATAATTTTAATTTATGTTTCGGAGGCGGTACAAAATTAAAAATTGTGTTAATGAAAGATGTTGCTAATGTGAAAATATGTAACAGGATTAAAGAATTTTGACAATTTCCAATGGAGAAAATTGTTAATTTTGCGCCGTCTCCGAAATATAAATTAAAATTATTTCGTCCTTTTTGGTGCATTCCGAAGTCGGTTGTATTTTTTTTCCAAAAATTTTTTTATTTCACATTTTTTAGTGGCGATCGGAGCATTCCTTCCAGAGTAGCATCAAAGGGTAGGAATTTTTCAATGGGAATAGTAGTTAGCAACAAAGTGATGGGAAGGGAAGATCAGGGAACGGCAGGAAAGGACGGGGAAGGGAAGGGTATTGAGGGGAAGTAAAGGGAAAGTTGCAAATGGGATCCTCGGGGAAATATCCCCGGCCGCAAAATGTAATACTAGTAGGTTTCATCGATATCAGGCCGTGTATACGTGAAATAGCACGTTTTTTGCGATAGTAGCGGTAAAAAATGAAAAAATCCTAAATGGTTTTTTTTATGGGACCAACTGGGGGTCATACCCTACAAGATGCAAAAGGTTTGGTTCCGATTGGTTCATCCATCTCGGCGTAATCGGCGAACATACATAAAAAAAAAAAAAATTAACATACATGTCGAATTGAGTAACCTCCTTCTTTTTCGAAGTTGGTTAAAAGATTCCAATCGTGATAATGTTCTAAAAGATAAAAATGTATGCTGTAATATAGCGAAAAATATGCTTGCTGTTCAAATTTTTAAGATCTTTATATAAAACTCGTTGCGCCTTAACCAGCTTATTTATCACCTTTTTATTTTCGAGTGCAACATAAGGTTTTTGGTCGTACTAATATCTTGATATCATTCATAAAAGTTGTTCATTACAACATTTATCTATTATAAAATTTCATACTATACTTACAATGCAATCTTTCATTACAGTGGAACCAGTAAACCTACTTCAATGTACCCTGCGCCAGTGAATGCTCAACTCCAAATATACCAAATTATTGGAACTACAATCGAGCTTTGAGTCTGATTACGTGAACATGAATACATATTCGTACAATGAATGTTTTCAAATATCAGTTTGTGTTAAAAGTAAATGTGTGCAACAAATAATTAAATGCGATACCAAATACTCACATAGACGTACTTGATTCCAGTCCACGATTATCCACTACTATTATGAAATAATAATTTTTAGAAAAAAATACAACCGATTTCTATTATAAATACTGTTGCGACGGCGTGAAGGTGCCGCGCAATGCCACGAAGCTGCATCGTTGCGACAGCGTGAAGATGTTCCGCAACGATGTGAAGCTGCCCCAGAGAGCGAGCGGAAGCGAGCATTCGAGCTTCCGGTTGCTATCAAGAAACCGGCAAATATTCGAAGAGTCGAATACGACAATCCGTCGGATTCGGACGCGCGCTTGACATACGCGAGTCACCTTTATTGTTGTATAAAGTTCCCATCTTCTCTCCTATTAAATAAACTGTTGTGCAATGTGGTGTTATTTTTATAAACTATGAGTTGTTCTTCGAGTAACACTCCCCGGCGTAACAATACACTGAAAAGTATTGTAGGCATTGTGGAAAAAAGCGGACGTCGGTCGCCCGGAATCGAACCCGCGAACCTCGGATTCGTAGGCGGCCGCGCTACTTCCTAGACCAAACCGTCCGACTGTACTTTTATTTCTCCACGATGCCTGTTATGTTTTGGGTATGGAGGTCCCGACCCTACAGTATGAAATAATTCCAAACTAATTTTTATGAATTTAAAGGAATTGTTGCAGGAGTGTCCAGGAATTAAGATTGATCACAGTTGAACTTGTTTTTATTCGAACAACACGAGATGTATAAATTACGTTCCGCGTGACGTCGTTGCTCTTTGGCGGTCAAACTCTCTGTCCTGCGCCCGTTTCTTTCCGTTTTCTTCCGCCTTCGTACCCCCCTACTCGTTGTGCCCATAGCACGCTTTTTCGGGGTAGGGGTGAACTTGGCGGGTGGCGTTTGCTGGTCAAAATTGGCAACGCAGCGGAATTTCCCAGGGCCCGTGGTGCGTACCGCGGTCGGCCGCGATCGTTCGGCCTCGCGTCGAAGACCCTTGGGGAAACCCAGGGTTTATGAAACCAGCGCTTTACCATTGAGACCACTGGCAAGAATTCTCTACGAACAAGCTTTGGAAAAGTACTGTAAAAATGGTTTACTCAAAAATAGCTTCGCTGTCGTCCGTGTCATAAATCGTGCTAGCCGTTTGCACGTTCTATACTTCGACGCTTGTACAGCTAGCCGCTACAAATTCTCTCCTGCTCCTCGTAAAATTGATGATAATATTATATGACATATTAAATACAATGCAATCTTTTCGGAGGCGGCGCAGAATTAAAAATTTTGTAATTATGATTTGATTAGGTTATGGTGGACTTGGTATCCAACGGTCGGTAAGAAAAAATACGTTAATGTGCAAAAACGAAGAAGAATTAATGGATCAAGGTATATTTCAATGAAGGAAGTTTTTCATTAAAGACTTTCTAAACATTGTGCGATCGGGATCTCCAAATCCAATAGAAAAGAGGAATCGTGGGGACAAGAAGATCGGCGGACGGTGTTCAGCGAATAGAGTACCGTAGCCGGCTACAACTCCATAGGTCCCGAGTTCGATTCCCGGCGAGGAGAGTCCGCTTCTTCCACGAGGAAGGGAAGGGAAGGGGAAGGAAGGAAAGGAAAGGAAAGGAAAGGAAAGGAAAGGAAAGGGAAGGGAAGGGAAGGGAAGGGAAGGGAACGCAAAGGGAGGGGAGAAATATCTTTCATTTACAAAATTTTTAATTATTCGTCGCCTCCGAAAAGACTGCATTGTATTTAATATGTCATGTAATATTTTCATCAATTTTACAAAGAGCAGGAGAGAATTCATACAAATTAAATTGAAATTATTTCATACTTTTCAGTCCATAGAAGTCGGTTGTATTTTGTTCTAAAAATTATTTTATTTCACACGTTTTAGTGTCAATCGGTGTATTCGTTGGAGAGTAAGATCAAGGAATAGGATTTTTGCAATAATAGTAGTTACTAAAAATAAAAAGATCCATAAATTTTTTGCAAATGTGTTCATCGCGGGTATATCTCCTTCAAAATGCGAAAAACTTCATTGCGTTAGGTACATACCGTACCGAATAACATCAAAGAATCGGATTTTTTGCAATAACAGTGACTGTAAACAATAAAAAAATTCACAAATTGTATGCAAATTTGATAATCACGAAAACATCTGCCTCTAAATATGGAAGGTTTCATCGCGACAGGTATACACCGTGCAGAGTAACACTAAACAATCGGTTAACTAAACAATATAAAAATCCATAAATTTTTGCAAACGGGATCCTCGCGGACTCCTACAAGACGCAAAAGGTTTCGTTCCAATTGGTCCACCCATGAAAGCGTAATACCTACAAACTGCATTTTGCAATAAAAAAGGTTAAATAATTATAAAATGCACAATGGTTTTTTTACGGGACCAACTGGGAGACATAGTATACAAGATACAAACGTTTGACTTTGATTGGTCCATCCATCTCGACGTAATCGGCGAACATTCATAAAAAAGAAACATGTACAGTGTCGAACATAAGTATTGGCACACCATAAGTGACAGAATATAAATGCACATAACTACTAAATAAACTGATTTAAGCAACAAACTTTTACACTTATTTGTACGTTGTCTATCGTAGTTTATTGTGTAATTGCAAGAAATAAAATAAATAAAGCGATCTATGAAATAATGACGTAAATATATTTCTTGAGCACTTTATACCGACACAAAAGTATTGGCACACTCATCATTTTTTAAATTTACATGTAGATCAATTGTCTATAGATCTTCTTCTTACATCAATTCCTACAGATTTTTGTGCGCTGAATTCAAATCTGCATGCGGTTTTTTTGTAGTGCGCACCATTTTTGAGATAATCGTATTTGAACAAAAAGTTTAAGTTTTTAACTTTGGAGATGTTTTGTGCTTTTACAATAGCAGTTATTTAATTCGTGTTGGTATAGAACAATTCTACGGATTCTCCCGAATAAAATGGTGTAACTTATTAATACATTGTCACCATTTAACTTTGTTTAAACAACGATCAAAGTGGAAAGGACACCAAAATCGTATCGGTCTCTGCTGACATTTTCCAATTTATTTCGAAAACCAAGAGTCTAAGAGAAAATGTAAGGATAGCACTCGACAGAGGAAACATTTTTGTTAAGCAAAGCATTAAAAAAGTTACAAAATAATGTTTTGTTTTCAATTTACAAGCCTGTCCATTTTGCATAACACGCGGCAACTGAACGGTTAAACGACATGGCTGTCGAGACCATTGTTGGCGTTGAGCATTACTGTCGCTACCGCGTAGCGTCGTCATTTGTTCGCTTCCAATACGCATACACCGACACGCATCCGTACCCCGACACGCATACACGGTGTCAGCAGCAGTGCTCACCGCCGACAATCGTCTCGACTGCTATGTCGTTTAACCGTTCTGTCGTCGCGAGTTATGCAAAATGGACAGGCTTGTAAATTGAAAACAAAACATTATTTTGTAACTTTTATAATGCTTTGCTTAACAGAAATGTTTCCTCTGTCGAGTGCTATCCTTTCATTTTCTCTTAGACTCTTGGTTTTCGAAATAAATTGGAAAATGTCAGCAGAGACCGATACGATTTTGGTGTTCTTTCCACTTTGATCGTTGTTTAAACAAAGTTAAATGGTGACAATGTATTAATAAGTTACACCATTTTATTCGGGCGAGTCCGTAGAATTGTTCTATACCAACACGAATTAAATAACTTCTATTGTAAAAGCACAAAACATCTCCGAAGTTAAAAACTTAAACTTTTTGTTCAAATACGATTTTCTCAAAAAATAATTTTTGGAAAAAAAATATAACCGACTTCGAAATGCACTAAAAAGAATGAAATAATATTTAATTCTTTTCGTGGGTTTCTCTCCAGCTACGTATAACATTGATGACAATATTACATTACATGTTAGATAAAATGGATATTTTTCGGAGGCGGGGCAGGGTCAAAAATTTTCTCAGAATCAAACAATTTTCGTAACTTTCAGTACAGGAAATGTTTAATTGAAAACTGTCTAAACGAAACATGTTGCTGATTGCAATTTGTTTGGAGTGTGGCGGGCTTGATAACAGATGAGCGTCAAGAAAAACTCATTGATACGTGACAACGTGGAAGAATGAAACTGTATAGTGGTCAGTTTCGGCGTACAAAATGTTTTTCAATCAAAACTTTCTATATGACATATGTTGCTGATTATGATTTGATTGAAGGTGGACTTGGTACTGAACGGTCCGAAACAGAAAATGCATTTTTGATCCTGCCCCGTCTCCGAAAAATATGCATTTGATCTAACATGTAATGTAATATTGTCATCAATGTTATACATAGCTGGAGAGAAACCCACGAAAAGAATTAAATATTATTTCATTCTTTTTAGTGCATTTCGAAGTCGGTTATATTTTTTTTCCAAAAATTATTTTATAAATTGATGTGACGGTACACGATTGAAGTCAACGAATGTAATTTAATTATTTACAATGTCAGACAATGGAATGTATTAGATAGAGGGATTCGGACCTCCAGGTACTGGACAGCGGGGAGTTCTGATCGGTTGTTGAAGAGAGTTGGAAACAATTTATGAGGTAAACGTGGTATATTTTGGTGAAAATCGAGTTAACAGAATTTACATTCGGCTGGTCCCAAATTCTGGTAAATGTAGAAGAACTTAATGTATTTGTACATGCTTGATTACGTTTCGTACAGTCTTCCCGCGTTCGCGAATGTAAGTGTCTTTGTCCTTTCTCCTTTCACACGTTCGCGTGTAAACGCGAATATTTCGACTCCGGTTGTGAGAGACGGATGTATATCGATATTTACAAGTGATATTACTTCGGCAGATTATGATATGTATATAAAGTTAGACGTTTTATGTACCGGAAGCTCGACCGGATTTGGTTTCAACAGACAAGAGATTAGCTTTAAATGTAAAATTGATATTGAATGGCTTTAATGAACAAACCCAAATTACTAGTGTATAACGACGCGTGGATACTTCTGAATATCTACCCGCAATTGCACACTAATTTCCCTCCCTGTGACTTCTACACTCAAAATTGCGATACCGCGCTCGACAATAAATGTAATAGATGGTTGCTTGAATCGCTACTTTTTACAATCGCACGATTGAGGATCTGTCGCAGCACCCTCGCTCTCGGCCGAATAATCGGAGGAGGAGTTTAGGTGGAGACGCCACGAAGCCTCAATCAGGTTGTGACACCTAGGAGTTCACCTGAGGCACGAATGTGGGCTCGAGGTGCTCTCCGGTGCCGGACGCCTGACTTCGACTGTGTACAATTCGATCGTGAATTCGGTTTGACTAAGTTACCAGGTCGGTTTGACCTCTCAATTATATACCGGTTTTCGCTGAACGGAATTGGAAACGCGTGTTACCTGGTTCGCTTCCAGACGTAGAGTAATTCTTGTCGAACGAGCATCGATCTCCTTCGATCCATATCGAGTGGGGATCGATGCGCACGCATATTTAATTAGTGGGGCGTTTCTCCTAAATTCCTTCGCACGCGACAAAGGACCGCGAATCCTTACGGTGGTAAGGGAGTCCGTCACACTCACACAGTCACACTCGGCTGTTCGTACGCCGTCTCTTGGTATGTAACCAGCGAGGTTACAACCTTAAACATATTTGCAGCTACATGGGCCGATAAAGTATGTGCATCTCTGTATACAATACTTTTGCTATTTGTCGTTGCATTTCATTGGAAACTGTACGTTTACTTCTACGCTTTTCAACGTCTTCACTTTAACCTATACCTGTCAAACATTATAGTATTTCCAATAATACTTGCACGATCCTTCTGGTAGTATTTTAGCTTTCCCTTGTTGGGATGACTGTCGCTGCTTACATCAATCAAAGACTGTGGAAACAGAAAACGCAATACAATTTACAACTTTAGTACCTATACTTTTAGCTCGCAAAACTACTTATTAAATAATGGCAAACACAACCTATTTTTCATCGTGGATTTTTCTTACTCTGTTATTGATGAATATCTCTTATATGCTCCTCTTCTTGTTGTTAACAGTTAAATACCACTTTATATAGACAGCGCTATTGATGTACCATATCATGTCGTACTGCTAAGAACTATTATGGTTCTCATGCGTGCACAAACGTGTTGCAAGGCAACATTACAGTGTCTTGTGCGTTATCTCCAGCAATATCTGCTGTAATTTTCTTCCACTTTTGTAATAACTGATATCCAGCTATTTCTCACTCTAAGCCGTAGCTGTCAAAATATAGATACTTGTATTATTGATTGTTATTTGCACAAAATAAACATTTACCAAAATTTTCATTATACAATCCGCACTCAAACAGCATTTAAGTTTTCTTTTTATCAAAACGGATCGGAATTTTTCTCAATAATTATTCATATTTGCAAAGACGTTATTGCTCTCACAAGCAAGAAACGCGTAAGAAACCACATTCAAATTAAATTCAGGTTCACATTTAATAGATTTCCAATCATAAGTAAACATATACTTTACAATACAATATCACCATATGTAGACGTCGAGATGCAATTATTATTAAATTTACGGCGTCCAAACGTAACGAATCCAAACGGTACGAGCCCAACAAGCACGGCGTCCAATCGGCACGCAGTCTAAACGGCATGGGTCCTATCGGTACGGTGTCCAAACGGCACAGAGTCCAAACGGGACGTGTCCAATCGGGATGTGCCGAATCGGCCGGAGTCTAAGTGGGACACGACCTTGGCGCGTCAAAACGGAACAAAAGCGGCGATTCGGTGTGCGAAACGCACGTTTGGTGCCAAAAGGAGCGATTCGGTGCACGAAACGCACGGTTAGCGTCAAAAGGAGCGATTCGGTGCACGAAACGCACGGTTAGCGTCAAAACGGAGCAAAAGCGGCGATTCGGTGCGCGAAACACACGTTTGGTGCCAAAACGGTGCAAAAGCAGCGAATCGGTGCGCGAAGCGCACGTTTTGTGCCAAAAGCGGCGATTGGGTGCATGAAACGCACGTTTGTTGACAAGACGGAGCAAAAGCGGCATTTCAGTGCGCGAACCGCACGTTTCGTTGCAAAAGCGACGATTTGGTGCACGAAACGCACGTTTAGCGTCAAAAGGGATCGAAAGCAGCGAATCGGTGCGCGAAACGTACGTTTCGTTGATAAGTGGCGATTTGTTGCACGAAACGAACGTTTAGCGTCGAAACGGAGCAAAAGCAGCGATTCGGTGCGCGAAACGCAAGTTTGGTGCCAAAACGGAGCAAAAGCGGCGATGTGGTGCACGAAACGCCCGTTTAGCGTCAAAACGGAGCAAAATCAGCGATTCGGTGCGCGAAACGCACGTTTGGTGACAAAACGGAAAAAAAGCAACGATTCGGGGCGCGAAACGCACGGTTCGTTGCAAAAGCGGCGGTTTGGTGCACGAAACGCACGCTTAGCGTCAAAACAGATCAAAAGCAGCGATTCGGTGCGCGAAACGCATGTTTCGTGCCAAAAGCAGCGATTTGGTGCACGAAACGCACGTTTGGTGCCAAAACGGAGCAAAAGCGGCGATGTGGTGCACGCAACGCCCGTTTAGCGTCAAAACGGAGCAAAAGCAGCGATTCGGTGCGCGAAACGCACGTTGGGTGACAAAACGGAAAAAAAGCAGCGATTCGGGGCGCGAAACGCACGGTTTGTTGCAAAAGCGGCGATTTGGTGCACGAAACGCACGTTTGGTGCCAAAACGGAGCAAAAGCGGCATTTCAGTGCGCGAACCGCACGTTTCGTTGCAGAGCGACGATTTGGTGCACGAAACGCACGTTTAGCGTCAAAACGGATCGAAAGCAGCGAATCGGTGTGCGAAACGCACGTTTCGTTGCAAAAGCGGCCATATGGTGCACGAAACGCACGTTTGGTGCCAAAACGGAGCAAAAGCGGCATTTCAGTGCGCGAACCGCACGTTTCGTTGCAAAAGCGACGATTTGGTGCACGAAACGCACGTTTCGTTGCAAAAGCGGCGATTTGTTGCACGAAGCGCACGTTTAGAGTCAAACCGGATCAAAAGCAGCGATTCGGTGCGCGAAACGCACGGTTCCTTCCAAAAGCGGAGATTTGGTGCACAAACGCACATTTGGCGTCAAAACGGAGCGAAAGCAGCGATTCGGTGCGCGAAATGCACAGTTCGTTGCAAAAGCGGCGATTTTGTGCACGAAGCGCACGTTTGGTGACAAAACGGAGCAAAAGCAGCGATTCGGGGCGCGAAACGCACGCCTCGTTGCAAAAGCGGCGATTTGGTGCACGAGACGCACGTTTGGTGCCAAAACGGAGCAAAAGCGGCATTTCAGTGCGCGAAACGCTCGTTTCGCTCTAAAAAAGGCGATTTGGTGCACGAAACGCACATTTGGCGTCAAAACGGAGCAAACGCAGCGATTCGGTGCGCGAAACGCACGATTCCTTCCAAAAGCGGCGATTTAGTGCACGAGACGCACGTTTGGTGCCAAAACGGAGCAAAAGCGGCATATCAGTACGCGAAACGCACCTTTCGTTGCAAAAGCGGCGATTTGGTGCGCGAAACGCACGTTTCGTTGCAAAAGCGGCGATTTGGTGCACGAAACGCACATTTCGTTGCAAAAGCGGCGGTTTGGTGCACGAAACGCACGTTTGGTGCCAAAACGGAGCAAAAGCGGCGATGTGGTGCACGAAACGCCCGTTTAGCGTCAAAACGGAGCAAAAGCAGCGATTCGGGGCGCGAAACGCACGTTTGGTGACAAAACGGAAAGAAGCAACGATTCGGGGCGCGAAACGCACGGTTCGTTGCACAAGCGGCGGTTTGGTGCACGAAACGCACGTTTAGCGTCAAAACAGATCAAAAGCAGCGATTCGGTGCGCGAAACGCAAGTTTCGTGCCAAAAGCAGCGATTTGGTGCACGAAACGCACGTTTGGTGCCAAAACGGAGCAAAAGCGGCATTTCAGTGCGCGAACCGCACGTTTCGTTGCAAAGCGACGATTTGGTGCACGAAACGCACGTTTAGCGTCAAAACGGATCGAAAGCAGCGAATCGGTGCGCGAAACGCACGTTTCGTTGCAAAGTGCCCATTTGGTGCACGAAACGCACGTTTCGCTCTAAAAGCGGCGATTTGGTGCACGAAACGCACATTTGGCGTCAAAACGGAGCAAAAGCAGCGAATCGGTTGCGCGAAGCGCTCGTTTCGTGCCAAAAGCGGCGATCTGGTGCATGAAACGCACGTTTCGTGCCACAAGGGAGCAAAAGTGGCATTTCAGTGCGCGAAACGGTCGTATCGTTCTAAAAAAGGCGATTTGGTTCACGAAACGCACATTTGGCGTCAAAACGGAGCAAACGCAGCGATTCGGTGCGCGAAACGCACGCTTCCTGCCAAAGGCAGCGATTTAGTGCACGAAACGCACGTTTGGTGCCAAAACGGAGCCAAAGCGGCATATAAGTGCGCGAAACGCACCTTTCGTTGCAAAAGCGGCGATTTGGTGCGCGAAACGCACGTTTCGTTGCAAAAGCGGCAATTTGGTGCACGAAACGCACGTTTCGTTGCAAAAGTGGCGATTTGGTGCACGAAACGAACATTTGGCGTCAAAACCGATTGAAAGCAGCGGATCGGTGCGCGAAACGCAGGTTTCGCTGCAAAAGTGGTGATTTGGTGCACGAGCCGCACGTTTCGTTGCAAAAGCGGCGGTTTGGTGCACGAAACGCACGTTTCGTTCTAAAAAAGGCGATTTGGTGCACGAAACGCACGTTTGGTGACTAAACGGAGCAAAAGCAGCGCTTCGGTGCGCGAAACGCACGTTTCGTTGCAAAAGCGGCCATATGGTGCACGAAACGCACATTTGGTGCCAAAACGGAGCAAAAGCGGCATTTCAGTGCGCGAACCGCACGTTTCGTTGCAAAAGCGACGATTTGGTGCACGAAACGCACGTTTGGTGCCAAAACGGTGATTTCCGGCACGAAGCGTACGTTTAGCGTCAAAACGGATCAAAAGCACCGATTCGGTGCGCGAAACGCACGTTTCCTGCCAAAAGCGGCGGTTTGGTGCACGAGACGCACGTTTATTGCCAAAACGAAGCGAAAGCGGCATTTCAGTGCGCGAAACGTATGTTTCGTTGCAAATGCGGCGGTTTGGTGCACGAAACGCACGTTTAGCGTCAAAACAGATCAAAAGCAGCGATTCGGTGCGCGAAACGCACGTTTCGTGCCAAAAGCAGCGATTTGGTGCACGAAACGCACGTTTGGTGCCAAAACGGAGCAAAAGCGGCATATCAGTGCGCGGAACGCACCTTTCGTTGCAAAAGCGGCGATTTGGTGCGCGAAACGCACGTTTCGCTGCCAAAGTAGCGATTTGGTGCACGTGCCGCACGGTTCGTTGCAAAAGCAGCGATTCGGTGTGCGAAACGCACGTATCCTGCCAAAAGCAGCGATTCGGTGCGCGAAATGCACGGTTCGTTGCAAAAGCAGCTATTTTGTGCACCAAACGCACGTGTGGCGTCAAAACGGAGCAAACGCAGCGATTCGGTGCGCGAAACGCACGTTTCCAGCCAAAGGCAGCGATTTGGTGCACGAAACGCACGTTTGGCGTCAAAGCGGATCAAAAGCAGCAATTCGGTGCGCGAAACGTACGTTTCGTTGCAAAAGCGGCGATTTGGTGCACGAAACGCACGTTTGGTGCCAAAACGGAGCAAAAACGGCGCTTCAGTGCGCGAAACACACGGTTCGTGCCAAAAGCGGCGATTCGGTGCGCGAAATGCACGGTTCGTTGCAAAAGCGGCGATTTTGTGCACTAAACGCACGTTTGGTGCCAAAACGGAGCAAAAGCAGCGAATCGGTGCGCGAAACGCACGTTTGGTGACAAAACGGAGCAAAAGCAGCAATCCGGTGCCCGAAACGCACGTTTGGTGACTAAACGGAGCAAAAGCAGCGCTTCGGTGCGCGAAACGCACGTTTCGTTGCAAAAGCGGCGATTTTGTGCACGAAACGCACGTTTGGTGACTAAACGGAGCGAAAGCAGCGCTTCGGTGCGCGAAACGCACGTTTCGTTGCAAAAGCGGCCACATGGTGCACGATACGCACGTTTGGTGCCAAAACGGAGCAAAAGCGGCATTTCAGTGCGCGAAACGCATGTTTCCTGCCAAAAGCGGCGATTTGGTGCACGTGACGCACGTTTGGTGCCAAAACGGAGCAAAAGCGCATTTCAGTGCGTGAAACGTATGTTTCGTTGCAAAAGCGGCGGTTTGGTGCACGAAACGCACGTTTAGCGTGAAAACAGATCAAAAGCAGCGATTCGGTGCGCGAAACGCACGTTTCGTGCCAAAAGCAGCGATTTGGTGCACGAATCACACGTTTGGTGCCAAAACGGAGAAAAAACGGCATTTCAGTACGCGAAACGCATGTTTCGTTGCAAAAGCGGCGATTTGGTGCACGAAACACACATTGGCGTCAAAGCGGATCAAAAGCAGCAATTCGGTGCGCGAAACGTACGTTTCGTTGCAAAAGCGGCGATTTGGTGCACGAATCGCACGTTTGGTGCCAAAACGGAGCAAAATCGGCGCTTCAGTGCGCGAAACACACGGTTCGTGCTAATAGCGGCGATTCGGTGCGCGAAATGCACGGTTCGTTGCAAAAGCGGCGATTTTGTGCACGAAACGCACGTTTGGTGACTAAACGGAGCGAAAGCAGCGCTTCGGTGCGCGAAACGCACGTTTCGTTGCAAAAGCGGCCACATGGTGCACGATACGCACGTTTGGTGCCAAAACGGAGCAAAAGCGGCATTTCAGTGCGCGAAACGCATGTTTCGTTGCAAAAGCGGCGGTTTGGTGCACGAAACGCACGTTTGCGTCAAACCGGAGCAAAAGCAGCGATTCGGAGGGCGAAACGCACGTTTCGTGCCAAAAGCAGCGATTTGGTGCACGAAACGCACGTTTGGTGCCAAAACGGAGCAAAAGCGGCGATGTGGTGCACGAAACGCCCGTTTAGCGTCAAGACGTAGCAAAAGCAGCGATTCGGTGCGCGAAACGCACGTTTGGTGACAAAACGGAAAAAAAGCAACAACTCGGGGCGCGAAACGCACGGTTCGTTGCAAAAGCGGCGGTTTGGTGCACGAAACGCACGTTTACCGTCAAAACAGATCAAAAGCAGCGATTCGGTGCGCGAAACGCATGTTTCGTGCCAAAAGCAGCGATTTGGTGCACGAAACGCACGTTTGGTGCCAAAGCGGAGCAAAAGCGGCATTTCAATGCGCGAAACGCACGGTTCGTTGCAAAAGCGGCGGATTGATGCACGAAACGCATGTTTAGCGTCAAAACAGATCAAAAGCAGCAATTCGGTGCGCGAAACGCACGTTTCGTGCCAAAAGCAGCGATTTGGTGCACGAAACGCACGTTTGGTGCCAAAACGGAGCAAAAGCGGCGATGTGGTGCACGAAACGCCCGTTTAGCGTCAAAACGGAGCAAAAGCAGCGATTCGGTGCGCGAAACGCACGCTTGGTGACAAAACGGAAAAACGCAACGATTCGGGGCGCGAAACGCACGGTTCGTTGCACAAGCGGCGGTTTGGTGCACGAAACGCACGTTTCGTTGCAAAAGCGGCGATTTGGTGCACGAAGCGCACGTTTAGCGTCAAAACGGATCAAAAGCAGCGATTCGGTGCGCGAAACGCACGATTCCTTCCAAAAGCGGCGATTTGGTGCACGAGACGCACGTTTGGTGCCAAAACGGAGCAAAAGCGGCATTTCAGTGCGCGAAACGCTCGTTTCGTTCTAAAAAAGGCGATTTGGTGCACGAAACGCACGTTTGGTGCCAAAACGGAGCAAAAGCGGCATTTCAGTGCGCGAACCGCACGTTTCGTTGCAAAGCGACGATTTGGTGCACGAAACGCACGTTTAGCGTCAAAACGGATCGAAAGCAGCGAATCGGTGCGCGAAACGCACGTTTCGTTGCAAAGTGCCCATTTGGTGCACGAAACGCACGTTTCGTTCTAAAAGCGGCGATTTGGTGCACGAAACGCACATTTGGCGTCAAAACGGAGCAAAAGCAGCGAATCGGTTGCGCGAAGCGCTCGTTTCGTGCCAAAAGCGGCGATCTGGTGCATGAAACGCACGTTTCGTGCCACAAGGGAGCAAAAGTGGCATTTCAGTGCGCTAAACGCACGGTTCGTTGCAAAAGCGGCGGTTTGATGCACGAAACGCATGTTTAGCGTCAAAACAGATCAAAAGCAGCAACTCGGTGCGCGAAACGCACGTTTCGTGCCAAAAGCAGCGATTCGGTGCGCGAAACGCATGTTTCGTGCCAAAAGCAGCGATTTGGTGCACGAAACGCACGTTTGGTGCCAAAGCGGAGCAAAAGCGGCATTTCAATGCGCGAAACGCACGGTTCGTTGCAAAAGCGGCGGTTTGATGCACGAAACGCATGTTTAGCGTCAAAACAGATCAAAAGCAGCAATTCGGTGCGCGAAACGCACGTTTCGTGCCAAAAGCAGCGATTTGGTGCACGAAACGCACGTTTGGTGCCAAAACGGAGCAAAAGCGGCGATGTGGTGCACGAAACGCCCGTTTAGCGTCAAAACGGAGCAAAAGCAGCGATTCGGTGCGCGAAACGCACGTTTGGTGACAAAACGGAAAAACGCAACGATTCGGGGCGCGAAACGCACGGTTCGTTGCACAAGCGGCGGTTTGGTGCACGAAACGCACGTTTAGCGCCAAAACAGATCAAAAGCAGCGATTCGGTGCGCGAAACGCATGTTTCGTGCCAAAAGCAGCGATTTGGTGCACGAAACGCACGTTTGGTGCCAAAACGGAGCCAAAGCGGCATTTCAGCGTGCGAAATGCGTGTTTCGTTGCAAAAGCGGCGGTTTGGTGCACGAAACGCACGTTTCGTTGCAAAAGCGGCGATTTGGTGCACGAAGCGCACGTTTAGCGTCAAAACGGATCAAAAGCAGCGATTCGGTGCGCGAAACGCACGATTCCTTCCAAAAGCGGCGATTTGGTGCACGAGACGCACGTTTGGTGCCAAAACGGAGCAAAAGCGGCATTTCAGTGCGCGAAACGCTCGTTTCGTTCTAAAAAAGGCGATTTGGTGCACGAAACGCACGTTTGGTGCCAAAACGGAGCAAAAGCGGCATTTCAGTGCGCGAACCGCACGTTTCGTTGCAAAGCGACGATTTGGTGCACGAAACGCACGTTTAGCGTCAAAACGGATCGAAAGCAGCGAATCGGTGCGCGAAACGCACGTTTCGTTGCAAAGTGCCCATTTGGTGCACGAAACGCACGTTTCGTTCTAAAAGCGGCGATTTGGTGCACGAAACGCACATTTGGCGTCAAAACGGAGCAAAAGCAGCGAATCGGTTGCGCGAAGCGCTCGTTTCGTGCCAAAAGCGGCGATCTGGTGCATGAAACGCACGTTTGGTGCCAAAACGGAGCAAAAGCGGCGATGTGGTGCACGAAACGCCCGTTTAGCGTCAAAACGGAGCAAAAGCAGCGATTCGGTGCGCGAAACGCACGTTTGGTGACAAAACGGAAAAACGCAACGATTCGGGGCGCGAAACGCACGGTTCGTTGCACAAGCGGCGGTTTGGTGCACGAAACGCACGTTTAGCGTCAAAACAGATCAAAAGCAGCGATTCGGTGCGCGAAACGCATGTTTCGTGCCAAAAGCAGCGATTTGGTGCACGAAACGCACGTTTGGTGCCAAAACGGAGCCAAAGCGGCATTTCAGCGCGCGAAACGCGTGTTTCGTTGCAAAAGCGGCGGTTTGGTGCACGAAACGCACGTTTCGTTGCAAAAGCGGCGATTTGGTGCACGAAGCGCACATTTAGCGTCAAAACGGATCAAAAGCAGCGATTCGGTGCGCGAAACGCACGATTCCTTCCAAAAGCGGCGATTTGGTGCACGAGACGCACGTTTGGTGCCAAAACGGAGCAAAAGCGGCATTTCAGTGCGCGAAACGCTCGTTTCGTTCTAAAAAAGGCGATTTGGTGCACGAAACGCACGTTTGGTGCCAAAACGGAGCAAAAGCGGCATTTCAGTGCGCGAACCGCACGTTTCGTTGCAAAGCGACGATTTGGTGCACGAAACGCACGTTTAGCGTCAAAACGGATCGAAAGCAGCGAATCGGTGCGCGAAACGCACGTTTCGTTGCAAAGTGCCCATTTGGTGCACGAAACGCACGTTTCGTTCTAAAAGCGGCGATTTGGTGCACGAAACGCACATTTGGCGTCAAAACGGAGCAAAAGCAGCGATTCGGGGCGCGAAACGCACGCTTCCTACCAAAGGCAGCGATTTTGTGCACGAAACGCACGTTTGGCGTCAAAACGGATCAAAAGCAGCAATTCGGTGCGCGAAACGCACGTTTCGTGCCAAAAGCAGCGATTTGGTGCACGAAACGCACGTTTGGTGCCAAAACGGAGCAAAAGCGGCATATCAGTGCGCGAAACTCACCTTTCGTTGCAAAAGCGGCGATTTGGTGCGCGAAACGCACGTTTCGATGCAAAAGCGGCGATTTGGGGCATGAAACGAACATTTAGCGTCAAAACGGGTCGAAAGCAGCGAATCGGTGCGCGAAACGCACGCTTCTTGCCAAAGGCAGCGATTTTGTGCACGAAACGCACGTTTGGCCTCAAAACGGATCAAAAGCAGCGATTCGGTGCGCGAATGCACGGTTCGTTGCAAAAGCAGCAATTCGGTGCACGAAACGCACGGTTCGTTGCAAAAGCGGCGATTAGGTGCTCGAAACGCACGTTTGGCGTCAAAACGGATCAAAAGCAGCAATTCGGTGCGCGAAACGCACGTTTCGTGCCAAAAGCAGCGATTTGGTGCACGAGACGCACGTTTGGTGCCAAAACGGAGCAAAAGCGCATTTCAGTGCGTGAAACGTATGTTTCGTTGCAAAAGCGGCGGTTTGGTGCACGAAACGCACGTTTAGCGTGAAAACAGATCAAAAGCAGCGATTCGGTGCGCGAAACGCACGTTTTGTGCCAAAAGCAGCGATTTGGTGCACGAATCGCACGTTTGGTGCCAAAACGGAGAAAAAACGGCATTTCAGTACGCGAAACGCATGTTTCGTTGCAAAAGCGGCGATTTGGTGCACGAAACACACATTGGCGTCAAAGCGGATCAAAAGCAGCAATTCGGTGCGCGAAACGTACGTTTCGTTGCAAAAGCGGCGATTTGGTGCACGAAACGCACGTTTGGTGCCAAAACGGAGCAAAATCGGCGCTTTAGTGCGCGAAACACACGGTTCGTGCTAATATCGGCGATTCGGTGCGCGAAATGCACGGTTCGTTGCAAAAGCGGCGATTTTGTGCACGAAACGCACGTTTGGTGACTAAACGGAGCGAAAGCAGCGCTTCGGTGCGCGAAACGCACGTTTCGTTGCAAAAGCGGCCACATGGGGCACGATACGCACGTTTGGTGCCAAAACGGAGCAAAAGCGGCATTTCAGTGCGCGAAACGCATGTTTCCTGCCAAAAGCGGCGATTTGGTGCACGAGACGCACGTTTGGTGCCAAAACGGAGCAAAAGCGCATTTCAGTGCGTGAAACGTATGTTTCGTTGCAAAAGCGGCGGTTTGGTGCACGAAACGCACGTTTAGCGTGAAAACAGATCAAAAGCAGCGATTCGGTGCGCGAAACGCACGTTTCGTGCCAAAAGCAGCGATTTGGTGCACGAATCGCACGTTTGGTGCCAAAACGGAGAAAAAACGGCATTTCAGTACGCGAAACGCATGTTTCGTTGCAAAAGCGGCGATTTGGTGCACGAAACACACATTGGCGTCAAAGCGGATCAAAAGCAGCAATTCGGTGCGCGAAACGTACGTTTCGTTGCAAAAGCGGCGATTTGGTGCACGAAACGCACGTTTGGTGCCAAAACGGAGCAAAATCGGCGCTTCAGTGCGCGAAACACACGGTTCGTGCTAATAGCGGCGATTCGGTGCGCGAAATGCACGGTTCGTTGCAAAAGCGGCGATTTTGTGCACGAAACGCACGTTTGGTGACTAAACGGAGCGAAAGCAGCGCTTCGGTGCGCGAAACGCACGTTTCGTTGCAAAAGCGGCCACATGGTGCACGATACGCACGTTTGGTGCCAAAACGGAGCAAAAGCGGCATTTCAGTGCGCGAAACGCATGTTTCGTTGCAAAAGCGGCGGTTTGGTGCACGAAACGCACGTTTGCGTCAAACCGGAGCAAAAGCAGCGATTCGGAGGGCGAAACGCACGTTTCGTGCCAAAAGCAGCGATTTGGTGCACGAAACGCACGTTTGGTGCCAAAACGGAGCCAAAGCGGCATTTCAGCGCGCGAAACGCGTGTTTCGTTGCAAAAGCGGCGGTTTGGTGCACGAAACGCACGTTTCGTTGCAAAAGCGGCGATTTGGTGCACGAAGCGCACGTTTAGCGTCAAAACGGATCAAAAGCAGCGATTCGGTGCGCGAAACGCACGATTCCTTCCAAAAGCGGCGATTTGGTGCACGAGACGCACGTTTGGTGCCAAAACGGAGCAAAAGCGGCATTTCAGTGCGCGAAACGCTCGTTTCGTTCTAAAAAAGGCGATTTGGTGCACGAAACGCACGTTTGGTGCCAAAACGGAGCAAAAGCGGCATTTCAGTGCGCGAACCGCACGTTTCGTTGCAAAGCGACGATTTGGTGCACGAAACGCACGTTTAGCGTCAAAACGGATCGAAAGCAGCGAATCGGTGCGCGAAACGCACGTTTCGTTGCAAAGTGCCCATTTGGTGCACGAAACGCACGTTTCGTTCTAAAAGCGGCGATTTGGTGCACGAAACGCACATTTGGCGTCAAAACGGAGCAAAAGCAGCGAATCGGTTGCGCGAAGCGCTCGTTTCGTGCCAAAAGCGGCGATCTGGTGCATGAAACGCACGTTTCGTGCCACAAGGGAGCAAAAGTGGCATTTCAGTGCGCGAAACGCTCGTATCGTTCTAAAAAAGGCGATTTGGTTCACGAAACGCACATTTGGCGTCAAAACGGAGCAAACGCAGCGATTCGGTGCGCGAAACGCACGCTTCCTGCCAAAGGCAGCGATTTAGTGCACGAAACGCACGTTTGGTGCCAAAACGGAGCCAAAGCGGCATATCAGTGCGCGAAACGCACCTTTCGTTGCAAAAGCGGCGATTTGGTGCGCGAAACGCACGTTTCGTTGCAAAAGCGGCAATTTGGTGCACGAAACGCACGTTTCGTTGAAAAGTGGCGATTTGGTGCACGAAACGAACATTTGGTGTCAAAACCGATCGAAAGCAGCGGATCGGTGCGCGAAACGCACGTTTCGCTGCAAAAGTGGTGATTTGGTGCACGAGCCGCACGTTTCGTTGCAAAAGCGGCGGTTTGGTGCACGAAACGCACGTTTCGTTCTAAAAAAGGCGATTTGGTGCACGAAACGCACGTTTAGCGTCAAAACAGATCAAAAGCAGCGATTCGGTGCGCGAAACGCACGTTTCGTGCCAAAAGCAGCGATTTGGTGCACGAAACGCACGTTTGGTGCCAAAACGGAGCAAAAGCGGCATTTCAGTGCGCGAAACGCTCGTTTCGTTCTAAAAAAGGCGATTTGGTGCACGAAACGCACGTTTGGTGCCAAAACGGAGCAAAAGCGGCATTTCAGTGCGCGAACCGCACGTTTCGTTGCAAAGCGACGATTTGGTGCACGAAACGCACGTTTAGCGTCAAAACGGATCGAAAGCAGCGAATCGGTGCGCGAAACGCACGTTTCGTTGCAAAGTGCCCATTTGGTGCACGAAACGCACGTTTCGTTCTAAAAGCGGCGATTTGGTGCACGAAACGCACATTTGGCGTCAAAACGGAGCAAAAGCAGCGATTCGGGGCGCGAAACGCACGCTTCCTACCAAAGGCAGCGATTTTGTGCACGAAACGCACGTTTGGCGTCAAAACGGATCAAAAGCAGCAATTCGGTGCGCGAAACGCACGTTTCGTGCCAAAAGCAGCGATTTGGTGCACGAAACGCACGTTTGGTGCCAAAACGGAGCAAAAGCGGCATTTCAGTGCGCGAACCGCACGTTTCGTTGCAAAGCGACGATTTGGTGCACGAAACGCACGTTTAGCGTCAAAACGGATCGAAAGCAGCGAATCGGTGCGCGAAACGCACGTTTCGTTGCAAAGTGCCCATTTGGTGCACGAAACGCACGTTTCGTTCTAAAAGCGGCGATTTGGTGCACGAAACGCACATTTGGCGTCAAAACGGAGCAAAAGCAGCGAATCGGTTGCGCGAAGCGCTCGTTTCGTGCCAAAAGCGGCGATCTGGTGCATGAAACGCACGTTTCGTGCCACAAGGGAGCAAAAGTGGCATTTCAGTGCGCGAAACGCACGGTTCGTTGCAAAAGCGGCGGTTTGATGCACGAAACGCATGTTTAGCGTCAAAACAGATCAAAAGCAGCAATTCGGTGCGCGAAACGCACGTTTCGTGCCAAAAGCAGCGATTCGGTGCGCGAAACGCATGTTTCGTGCCAAAAGCAGCGATTTGGTGCACGAAACGCACGTTTGGTGCCAAAGCGGAGCAAAAGCGGCATTTCAATGCGCGAAACGCACGGTTCGTTGCAAAAGCGGCGGTTTGATGCACGAAACGCATGTTTAGCGTCAAAACAGATCAAAAGCAGCAATTCGGTGCGCGAAACGCACGTTTCGTGCCAAAAGCAGCGATTTGGTGCACGAAACGCACGTTTGGTGCCAAAACGGAGCAAAAGCGGCGATGTGGTGCACGAAACGCCCGTTTAGCGTCAAAACGGAGCAAAAGCAGCGATTCGGTGCGCGAAACGCACGTTTGGTGACAAAACGGAAAAACGCAACGATTCGGGGCGCGAAACGCACGGTTCGTTGCACAAGCGGCGGTTTGGTGCACGAAACGCACGTTTAGCGTCAAAACAGATCAAAAGCAGCGATTCGGTGCGCGAAACGCATGTTTCGTGCCAAAAGCAGCGATTTGGTGCACGAAACGCACGTTTGGTGCCAAAACGGAGCCAAAGCGGCATTTCAGCGTGCGAAATGCGTGTTTCGTTGCAAAAGCGGCGGTTTGGTGCACGAAACGCACGTTTCGTTGCAAAAGCGGCGATTTGGTGCACGAAGCGCACGTTTAGCGTCAAAACGGATCAAAAGCAGCGATTCGGTGCGCGAAACGCACGATTCCTTCCAAAAGCGGCGATTTGGTGCACGAGACGCACGTTTGGTGCCAAAACGGAGCAAAAGCGGCATTTCAGTGCGCGAAACGCTCGTTTCGTTCTAAAAAAGGCGATTTGGTGCACGAAACGCACGTTTGGTGCCAAAACGGAGCAAAAGCGGCATTTCAGTGCGCGAACCGCACGTTTCGTTGCAAAGCGACGATTTGGTGCACGAAACGCACGTTTAGCGTCAAAACGGATCGAAAGCAGCGAATCGGTGCGCGAAACGCACGTTTCGTTGCAAAGTGCCCATTTGGTGCACGAAACGCACGTTTCGTTCTAAAAGCGGCGATTTGGTGCACGAAACGCACATTTGGCGTCAAAACGGAGCAAAAGCAGCGAATCGGTTGCGCGAAGCGCTCGTTTCGTGCCAAAAGCGGCGATCTGGTGCATGAAACGCACGTTTCGTGCCACAAGGGAGCAAAAGTGGCATTTCAGTGCGCGAAACGCACGGTTCGTTGCAAAAGCGGCGGTTTGATGCACGAAACGCATGTTTAGCGTCAAAACAGATCAAAAGCAGCAACTCGGTGCGCGAAACGCACGTTTCGTGCCAAAAGCAGCGATTCGGTGCGCGAAACGCATGTTTCGTGCCAAAAGCAGCGATTTGGTGCACGAAACGCACGTTTGGTGCCAAAGCGGAGCAAAAGCGGCATTTCAATGCGCGAAACGCACGGTTCGTTGCAAAAGCGGCGGTTTGATGCACGAAACGCATGTTTAGCGTCAAAACAGATCAAAAGCAGCAATTCGGTGCGCGAAACGCACGTTTCGTGCCAAAAGCAGCGATTTGGTGCACGAAACGCACGTTTGGTGCCAAAACGGAGCAAAAGCGGCGATGTGGTGCACGAAACGCCCGTTTAGCGTCAAAACGGAGCAAAAGCAGCGATTCGGTGCGCGAAACGCACGTTTGGTGACAAAACGGAAAAACGCAACGATTCGGGGCGCGAAACGCACGGTTCGTTGCACAAGCGGCGGTTTGGTGCACGAAACGCACGTTTAGCGTCAAAACAGATCAAAAGCAGCGATTCGGTGCGCGAAACGCATGTTTCGTGCCAAAAGCAGCGATTTGGTGCACGAAACGCACGTTTGGTGCCAAAACGGAGCCAAAGCGGCATTTCAGCGCGCGAAACGCGTGTTTCGTTGCAAAAGCGGCGGTTTGGTGCACGAAACGCACGTTTCGTTGCAAAAGCGGCGATTTGGTGCACGAAGCGCACGTTTAGCGTCAAAACGGATCAAAAGCAGCGATTCGGTGCGCGAAACGCACGATTCCTTCCAAAAGCGGCGATTTGGTGCACGAGACGCACGTTTGGTGCCAAAACGGAGCAAAAGCGGCATTTCAGTGCGCGAAACGCTCGTTTCGTTCTAAAAAAGGCGATTTGGTGCACGAAACGCACGTTTGGTGCCAAAACGGAGCAAAAGCGGCATTTCAGTGCGCGAACCGCACGTTTCGTTGCAAAGCGACGATTTGGTGCACGAAACGCACGTTTAGCGTCAAAACGGATCGAAAGCAGCGAATCGGTGCGCGAAACGCACGTTTCGTTGCAAAGTGCCCATTTGGTGCACGAAACGCACGTTTCGTTCTAAAAGCGGCGATTTGGTGCACGAAACGCACATTTGGCGTCAAAACGGAGCAAAAGCAGCGAATCGGTTGCGCGAAGCGCTCGTTTCGTGCCAAAAGCGGCGATCTGGTGCATGAAACGCACGTTTCGTGCCACAAGGGAGCAAAAGTGGCATTTCAGTGCGCGAAACGCTCGTATCGTTCTAAAAAAGGCGATTTGGTTCACGAAACGCACATTTGGCGTCAAAACGGAGCAAACGCAGCGATTCGGTGCGCGAAACGCACGCTTCCTGCCAAAGGCAGCGATTTAGTGCACGAAACGCACGTTTGGTGCCAAAACGGAGCCAAAGCGGCATATCAGTGCGCGAAACGCACCTTTCGTTGCAAAAGCGGCGATTTGGTGCGCGAAACGCACGTTTCGTCGCAAAAGCGGCAATTTGGTGCACGAAACGCACGTTTCGTTGAAAAGTGGCGATTTGGTGCACGAAACGAACATTTGGTGTCAAAACCGATCGAAAGCAGCGGATCGGTGCGCGAAACGCACGTTTCGCTGCAAAAGTGGTGATTTGGTGCACGAGCCGCACGTTTCGTTGCAAAAGCGGCGGTTTGGTGCACGAAACGCACGTTTCGTTCTAAAAAAGGCGATTTGGTGCACGAAACGCACGTTTAGCGTCAAAACAGATCAAAAGCAGCGATTCGGTGCGCGAAACGCACGTTTCGTGCCAAAAGCAGCGATTTGGTGCACGAAACGCACGTTTGGTGCCAAAACGGAGCAAAAGCGGCATTTCAGTGCGCGAAACGCTCGTTTCGTTCTAAAAAAGGCGATTTGGTGCACGAAACGCACGTTTGGTGCCAAAACGGAGCAAAAGCGGCATTTCAGTGCGCGAACCGCACGTTTCGTTGCAAAGCGACGATTTGGTGCACGAAACGCACGTTTAGCGTCAAAACGGATCGAAAGCAGCGAATCGGTGCGCGAAACGCACGTTTCGTTGCAAAGTGCCCATTTGGTGCACGAAACGCACGTTTCGTTCTAAAAGCGGCGATTTGGTGCACGAAACGCACATTTGGCGTCAAAACGGAGCAAAAGCAGCGAATCGGTTGCGCGAAGCGCTCGTTTCGTGCCAAAAGCGGCGATCTGGTGCATGAAACGCACGTTTCGTGCCACAAGGGAGCAAAAGTGGCATTTCAGTGCGCGAAACGCACGGTTCGTTGCAAAAGCGGCGGTTTGATGCACGAAACGCATGTTTAGCGTCAAAACAGATCAAAAGCAGCAATTCGGTGCGCGAAACGCACGTTTCGTGCCAAAAGCAGCGATTCGGTGCGCGAAACGCATGTTTCGTGCCAAAAGCAGCGATTTGGTGCACGAAACGCACGTTTGGTGCCAAAGCGGAGCAAAAGCGGCATTTCAATGCGCGAAACGCACGGTTCGTTGCAAAAGCGGCGGTTTGATGCACGAAACGCATGTTTAGCGTCAAAACAGATCAAAAGCAGCAATTCGGTGCGCGAAACGCACGTTTCGTGCCAAAAGCAGCGATTTGGTGCACGAAACGCACGTTTGGTGCCAAAACGGAGCAAAAGCGGCGATGTGGTGCACGAAACGCCCGTTTAGCGTCAAAACGGAGCAAAAGCAGCGATTCGGTGCGCGAAACGCACGTTTGGTGACAAAACGGAAAAACGCAACGATTCGGGGCGCGAAACGCACGGTTCGTTGCACAAGCGGCGGTTTGGTGCACGAAACGCACGTTTAGCGTCAAAACAGATCAAAAGCAGCGATTCGGTGCGCGAAACGCATGTTTCGTGCCAAAAGCAGCGATTTGGTGCACGAAACGCACGTTTGGTGCCAAAACGGAGCCAAAGCGGCATTTCAGCGCGCGAAACGCGTGTTTCGTTGCAAAAGCGGCGGTTTGGTGCACGAAACGCACGTTTCGTTGCAAAAGCGGCGATTTGGTGCACGAAGCGCACGTTTAGCGTCAAAACGGATCAAAAGCAGCGATTCGGTGCGCGAAACGCACGATTCCTTCCAAAAGCGGCGATTTGGTGCACGAGACGCACGTTTGGTGCCAAAACGGAGCAAAAGCGGCATTTCAGTGCGCGAAACGCTCGTTTCGTTCTAAAAAAGGCGATTTGGTGCACGAAACGCACGTTTGGTGCCAAAACGGAGCAAAAGCGGCATTTCAGTGCGCGAACCGCACGTTTCGTTGCAAAGCGACGATTTGGTGCACGAAACGCACGTTTAGCGTCAAAACGGATCGAAAGCAGCGAATCGGTGCGCGAAACGCACGTTTCGTTGCAAAGTGCCCATTTGGTGCACGAAACGCACGTTTCGTTCTAAAAGCGGCGATTTGGTGCACGAAACGCACATTTGGCGTCAAAACGGAGCAAAAGCAGCGAATCGGTTGCGCGAAGCGCTCGTTTCGTGCCAAAAGCGGCGATCTGGTGCATGAAACGCACGTTTCGTGCCACAAGGGAGCAAAAGTGGCATTTCAGTGCGCGAAACGCTCGTATCGTTCTAAAAAAGGCGATTTGGTTCACGAAACGCACATTTGGCGTCAAAACGGAGCAAACGCAGCGATTCGGTGCGCGAAACGCACGCTTCCTGCCAAAGGCAGCGATTTAGTGCACGAAACGCACGTTTGGTGCCAAAACGGAGCCAAAGCGGCATATCAGTGCGCGAAACGCACCTTTCGTTGCAAAAGCGGCGATTTGGTGCGCGAAACGCACGTTTCGTTGCAAAAGCGGCAATTTGGTGCACGAAACGCACGTTTCGTTGAAAAGTGGCGATTTGGTGCACGAAACGAACATTTGGTGTCAAAACCGATCGAAAGCAGCGGATCGGTGCGCGAAACGCACGTTTCGCTGCAAAAGTGGTGATTTGGTGCACGAGCCGCACGTTTCGTTGCAAAAGCGGCGGTTTGGTGCACGAAACGCACGTTTCGTTCTAAAAAAGGCGATTTGGTGCACGAAACGCACGTTTAGCGTCAAAACAGGTCAAAAGCAGCGATTCGGTGCGCGAAACGCACGTTTCGTGCCAAAAGCAGCGATTTGGTGCACGAAACGCACGTTTGGTGCCAAAACGGAGCAAAAGCGGCATTTCAGTGCGCGAAACGCTCGTTTCGTTCTAAAAAAGGCGATTTGGTGCACGAAACGCACGTTTGGTGCCAAAACGGAGCAAAAGCGGCATTTCAGTGCGCGAACCGCACGTTTCGTTGCAAAGCGACGATTTGGTGCACGAAACGCACGTTTAGCGTCAAAACGGATCGAAAGCAGCGAATCGGTGCGCGAAATGCACGTTTCGTTGCAAAGCGCCCATTTGGTGCACGAAACGCACGTTTCGTTCTAAAAGCGGCGATTTGGTGCACGAAACGCACATTTGGCGTCAAAACGGAGCAAAAGCAGCGAATCGGTTGCGCGAAGCGCTCGTTTCGTGCCAAAAGCGGCGATCTGGTGCATGAAACGCACGTTTCGTGCCACAAGGGAGCAAAAGTGGCATTTCAGTGCGCGAAACGCACGGTTCGTTGCAAAAGCGGCGGTTTGATGCACGAAACGCATGTTTAGCGTCAAAACAGATCAAAAGCAGCAATTCGGTGCGCGAAACGCACGTTTCGTGCCAAAAGCAGCGATTCGGTGCGCGAAACGCACGTTTCGTGCCAAAAGCAGCGATTTGGTGCACGAAACGCACGTTTGGTGCCAAAACGGAGCAAAAGCGGCGGTGTGGTGCACGAAACGCCCGTTTAGCGTCAAAACGGAGCAAAAGCAGCGATTCGGTGCGCGAAACGCACGTTTGGTGACAAAACGGAAGAACGCAACGATTCGGGGCGCGAAACGCACGGTTCGTTGCACAAGCGGCGGTTTGGTGCACGAAACGCACGTTTAGCGTCAAAACAGATCAAAAGCAGCGATTCGGTGCGCGAAACGCATGTTTCGTGCCAAAAGCAGCGATTTGGTGCACGAAACGCACGTTTGGTGCCAAAACGGAGCCAAAGCGGCATTTCAGCGTGCGAAATGCGTGTTTCGTTGCAAAAGCGGCGGTTTGGTGCACGAAACGCACGTTTCGTTGCAAAAGCGGCGATTTGGTGCACGAAGCGCACGTTTAGCGTCAAAACGGATCAAAAGCAGCGATTCGGTGCGCGAAACGCACGATTCCTTCCAAAAGCGGCGATTTGGTGCACGAGACGCACGTTTGGTGCCAAAACGGAGCAAAAGCGGCATTTCAGTGCGCGAAACGCTCGTTTCGTTCTAAAAAAGGCGATTTGGTGCACGAAACGCACGTTTGGTGCCAAAACGGAGCAAAAGCGGCATTTCAGTGCGCGAACCGCACGTTTCGTTGCAATGCGACGATTTGGTGCACGAAACGCACGTTTAGCGTCAAAACGGATCGAAAGCAGCGAATCGGTGCGCGAAACGCACGTTTCGTTGCAAAGTGCCCATTTGGTGCACGAAACGCACGTTTCGTTCTAAAAGCGGCGATTTGGTGCACGAAACGCACATTTGGCGTCAAAACGGAGCAAAAGCAGCGAATCGGTTGCGCGAAGCGCTCGTTTCGTGCCAAAAGCGGCGATCTGGTGCATGAAACGCACGTTTCGTGCCACAAGGGAGCAAAAGTGGCATTTCAGTGCGCGAAACGCTCGTATCGTTCTAAAAAAGGCGATTTGGTTCACGAAACGCACATTTGGCGTCAAAACGGAGCAAACGCAGCGATTCGGTGCGCGAAACGCACGCTTCCTGCCAAAGGCAGCGATTTAGTGCACGAAACGCACGTTTGGTGCCAAAACGGAGCCAAAGCGGCATATCAGTGCGCGAAACG
The DNA here is from genome assembly GCA_943735885.1 of Stelis phaeoptera. Taxonomy (NCBI): domain Eukaryota; kingdom Metazoa; phylum Arthropoda; class Insecta; order Hymenoptera; family Megachilidae; genus Stelis; species Stelis phaeoptera. The sequence goes on along the minus strand of OX030939.1, from coordinate 139,731 downwards.
CACCTTTCGTTGCAAAAGCGGCGATTTGGTGCGCGAAACGCACGTTTCGTTGCAAAAGCGGCAATTTGGTGCACGAAACGCACGTTTCGTTGAAAAGTGGCGATTTGGTGCACGAAACGAACATTTGGTGTCAAAACCGATCGAAAGCAGCGGATCGGTGCGCGAAACGCACGTTTCGCTGCAAAAGTGGTGATTTGGTGCACGAGCCGCACGTTTCGTTGCAAAAGCGGCGGTTTGGTGCACGAAACGCACGTTTCGTTCTAAAAAAGGCGATTTGGTGCACGAAACGCACGTTTAGCGTCAAAACAGGTCAAAAGCAGCGATTCGGTGCGCGAAACGCACGTTTCGTTGCAAAAGCGGCGATTTGGTGCACGAAGCGCACGTTTAGCGTCAAAACGGATCAAAAGCAGCGATTCGGTGCGCGAAACGCACGATTCCTTCCAAAAGCGGCGATTTGGTGCACGAGACGCACGTTTGGTGCCAAAACGGAGCAAAAGCGGCATTTCAGTGCGCGAAACGCTCGTTTCGTTCTAAAAAAGGCGATTTGGTGCACGAAACGCACGTTTGGTGCCAAAACGGAGCAAAAGCGGCATTTCAGTGCGCGAACCGCACGTTTCGTTGCAAAGCGACGATTTGGTGCACGAAACGCACGTTTAGCGTCAAAACGGATCGAAAGCAGCGAATCGGTGCGCGAAACGCACGTTTCGTTGCAAAGTGCCCATTTGGTGCACGAAACGCACGTTTCGTTCTAAAAGCGGCGATTTGGTGCACGAAACGCACATTTGGCGTCAAAACGGAGCAAAAGCAGCGAATCGGTTGCGCGAAGCGCTCGTTTCGTGCCAAAAGCGGCGATCTGGTGCATGAAACGCACGTTTCGTGCCACAAGGGAGCAAAAGTGGCATTTCAGTGCGCGAAACGCACGGTTCGTTGCAAAAGCGGCGGTTTGATGCACGAAACGCATGTTTAGCGTCAAAACAGATCAAAAGCAGCAACTCGGTGCGCGAAACGCACGTTTCGTGCCAAAAGCAGCGATTCGGTGCGCGAAACGCATGTTTCGTGCCAAAAGCAGCGATTTGGTGCACGAAACGCACGTTTGGTGCCAAAGCGGAGCAAAAGCGGCATTTCAATGCGCGAAACGCACGGTTCGTTGCAAAAGCGGCGGTTTGATGCACGAAACGCATGTTTAGCGTCAAAACAGATCAAAAGCAGCAATTCGGTGCGCGAAACGCACGTTTCGTGCCAAAAGCAGCGATTTGGTGCACGAAACGCACGTTTGGTGCCAAAACGGAGCAAAAGCGGCGATGTGGTGCACGAAACGCCCGTTTAGCGTCAAAACGGAGCAAAAGCAGCGATTCGGTGCGCGAAACGCACGTTTGGTGACAAAACGGAAAAACGCAACGATTCGGGGCGCGAAACGCACGGTTCGTTGCACAAGCGGCGGTTTGGTGCACGAAACGCACGTTTAGCGTCAAAACAGATCAAAAGCAGCGATTCGGTGCGCGAAACGCATGTTTCGTGCCAAAAGCAGCGATTTGGTGCACGAAACGCACGTTTGGTGCCAAAACGGAGCCAAAGCGGCATTTCAGCGTGCGAAATGCGTGTTTCGTTGCAAAAGCGGCGGTTTGGTGCACGAAACGCACGTTTCGTTGCAAAAGCGGCGATTTGGTGCACGAAGCGCACGTTTAGCGTCAAAACGGATCAAAAGCAGCGATTCGGTGCGCGAAACGCACGATTCCTTCCAAAAGCGGCGATTTGGTGCACGAGACGCACGTTTGGTGCCAAAACGGAGCAAAAGCGGCATTTCAGTGCGCGAAACGCTCGTTTCGTTCTAAAAAAGGCGATTTGGTGCACGAAACGCACGTTTGGTGCCAAAACGGAGCAAAAGCGGCATTTCAGTGCGCGAACCGCACGTTTCGTTGCAAAGCGACGATTTGGTGCACGAAACGCACGTTTAGCGTCAAAACGGATCGAAAGCAGCGAATCGGTGCGCGAAACGCACGTTTCGTTGCAAAGTGCCCATTTGGTGCACGAAACGCACGTTTCGTTCTAAAAGCGGCGATTTGGTGCACGAAACGCACATTTGGCGTCAAAACGGAGCAAAAGCAGCGAATCGGTTGCGCGAAGCGCTCGTTTCGTGCCAAAAGCGGCGATCTGGTGCATGAAACGCACGTTTCGTGCCACAAGGGAGCAAAAGTGGCATTGCAGTGCGCGAAACGCACGGTTCGTTGCAAAAGCGGCGGTTTGATGCACGAAACGCATGTTTAGCGTCAAAACAGATCAAAAGCAGCAACTCGGTGCGCGAAACGCACGTTTCGTGCCAAAAGCAGCGATTCGGTGCGCGAAACGCATGTTTCGTGCCAAAAGCAGCGATTTGGTGCACGAAACGCACGTTTGGTGCCAAAGCGGAGCAAAAGCGGCATTTCAATGCGCGAAACGCACGGTTCGTTGCAAAAGCGGCGGTTTGATGCACGAAACGCATGTTTAGCGTCAAAACAGATCAAAAGCAGCAATTCGGTGCGCGAAACGCACGTTTCGTGCCAAAAGCAGCGATTTGGCGCACGAAACGCACGTTTGGTGCCAAAACGGAGCAAAAGCGGCGATGTGGTGCACGAAACGCCCGTTTAGCGTCAAAACGGAGCAAAAGCAGCGATTCGGTGCGCGAAACGCACGTTTGGTGACAAAACGGAAAAACGCAACGATTCGGGGCGCGAAACGCACGGTTCGTTGCACAAGCGGCGGTTTGGTGCACGAAACGCACGTTTAGCGTCAAAACAGATCAAAAGCAGCGATTCGGTGCGCGAAACGCATGTTTCGTGCCAAAAGCAGCGATTTGGTGCACGAAACGCACGTTTGGTGCCAAAACGGAGCCAAAGCGGCATTTCAGCGTGCGAAATGCGTGTTTCGTTGCAAAAGCGGCGGTTTGGTGCACGAAACGCACGTTTCGTTGCAAAAGCGGCGATTTGGTGCACGAAGCGCACGTTTAGCGTCAAAACGGATCAAAAGCAGCGATTCGGTGCGCGAAACGCACGATTCCTTCCAAAAGCGGCGATTTGGTGCACGAGACGCACGTTTGGTGCCAAAACGGAGCAAAAGCGGCATTTCAGTGCGCGAAACGCTCGTTTCGTTCTAAAAAAGGCGATTTGGTGCACGAAACGCACGTTTGGTGCCAAAACGGAGCAAAAGCGGCATTTCAGTGCGCGAACCGCACGTTTCGTTGCAAAGCGACGATTTGGTGCACGAAACGCACGTTTAGCGTCAAAACGGATCGAAAGCAGCGAATCGGTGCGCGAAACGCACGTTTCGTTGCAAAGTGCCCATTTGGTGCACGAAACGCACGTTTCGTTCTAAAAGCGGCGATTTGGTGCACGAAACGCACATTTGGCGTCAAAACGGAGCAAAAGCAGCGAATCGGTTGCGCGAAGCGCTCGTTTCGTGCCAAAAGCGGCGATCTGGTGCATGAAACGCACGTTTCGTGCCACAAGGGAGCAAAAGTGGCATTTCAGTGCGCGAAACGCACGGTTCGTTGCAAAAGCGGCGGTTTGATGCACGAAACGCATGTTTAGCGTCAAAACAGATCAAAAGCAGCAACTCGGTGCGCGAAACGCACGTTTCGTGCCAAAAGCAGCGATTCGGTGCGCGAAACGCATGTTTCGTGCCAAAAGCAGCGATTTGGTGCACGAAACGCACGTTTGGTGCCAAAGCGGAGCAAAAGCGGCATTTCAATGCGCGAAACGCACGGTTCGTTGCAAAAGCGGCGGTTTGATGCACGAAACGCATGTTTAGCGTCAAAACAGATCAAAAGCAGCAATTCGGTGCGCGAAACGCACGTTTCGTGCCAAAAGCAGCGATTTGGTGCACGAAACGCACGTTTGGTGCCAAAACGGAGCAAAAGCGGCGATGTGGTGCACGAAACGCCCGTTTAGCGTCAAAACGGAGCAAAAGCAGCGATTCGGTGCGCGAAACGCACGTTTGGTGACAAAACGGAAAAACGCAACGATTCGGGGCGCGAAACGCACGGTTCGTTGCACAAGCGGCGGTTTGGTGCACGAAACGCACGTTTAGCGTCAAAACAGATCAAAAGCAGCGATTCGGTGCGCGAAACGCATGTTTCGTGCCAAAAGCAGCGATTTGGTGCACGAAACGCACGTTTGGTGCCAAAACGGAGCCAAAGCGGCATTTCAGCGTGCGAAATGCGTGTTTCGTTGCAAAAGCGGCGGTATGGTGCACGAAACGCACGTTTCGTTGCAAAAGCGGCGATTTGGTGCACGAAGCGCACGTTTAGCGTCAAAACGGATCAAAAGCAGCGATTCGGTGCGCGAAACGCACGATTCCTTCCAAAAGCGGCGATTTGGTGCACGAGACGCACGTTTGGTGCCAAAACGGAGCAAAAGCGGCATTTCAGTGCGCGAAACGCTCGTTTCGTTCTAAAAAAGGCGATTTGGTGCACGAAACGCACGTTTGGTGCCAAAACGGAGCAAAAGCGGCATTTCAGTGCGCGAACCGCACGTTTCGTTGCAAAGCGACGATTTGGTGCACGAAACGCACGTTTAGCGTCAAAACGGATCGAAAGCAGCGAATCGGTGCGCGAAACGCACGTTTCGTTGCAAAGTGCCCATTTGGTGCACGAAACGCACGTTTCGTTCTAAAAGCGGCGATTTGGTGCACGAAACGCACATTTGGCGTCAAAACGGAGCAAAAGCAGCGAATCGGTTGCGCGAAGCGCTCGTTTCGTGCCAAAAGCGGCGATCTGGTGCATGAAACGCACGTTTCGTGCCACAAGGGAGCAAAAGTGGCATTTCAGTGCGCGAAACGCACGGTTCGTTGCAAAAGCGGCGGTTTGATGCACGAAACGCATGTTTAGCGTCAAAACAGATCAAAAGCAGCAACTCGGTGCGCGAAACGCACGTTTCGTGCCAAAAGCAGCGATTCGGTGCGCGAAACGCATGTTTCGTGCCAAAAGCAGCGATTTGGTGCACGAAACGCACGTTTGGTGCCAAAGCGGAGCAAAAGCGGCATTTCAATGCGCGAAACGCACGGTTCGTTGCAAAAGCGGCGGTTTGATGCACGAAACGCATGTTTAGCGTCAAAACAGATCAAAAGCAGCAATTCGGTGCGCGAAACGCACGTTTCGTGCCAAAAGCAGCGATTTGGTGCACGAAACGCACGTTTGGTGCCAAAACGGAGCAAAAGCGGCGATGTGGTGCACGAAACGCCCGTTTAGCGTCAAAACGGAGCAAAAGCAGCGATTCGGTGCGCGAAACGCACGTTTGGTGACAAAACGGAAAAACGCAACGATTCGGGGCGCGAAACGCACGGTTCGTTGCACAAGCGGCGGTTTGGTGCACGAAACGCACGTTTAGCGTCAAAACAGATCAAAAGCAGCGATTCGGTGCGCGAAACGCATGTTTCGTGCCAAAAGCAGCGATTTGGTGCACGAAACGCACGTTTGGTGCCAAAACGGAGCCAAAGCGGCATTTCAGCGTGCGAAATGCGTGTTTCGTTGCAAAAGCGGCGGTATGGTGCACGAAACGCACGTTTCGTTGCAAAAGCGGCGATTTGGTGCACGAAGCGCACGTTTAGCGTCAAAACGGATCAAAAGCAGCGATTCGGTGCGCGAAACGCACGATTCCTTCCAAAAGCGGCGATTTGGTGCACGAGACGCACGTTTGGTGCCAAAACGGAGCAAAAGCGGCATTTCAGTGCGCGAAACGCTCGTTTCGTTCTAAAAAAGGCGATTTGGTGCACGAAACGCACGTTTGGTGCCAAAACGGAGCAAAAGCGGCATTTCAGTGCGCGAACCGCACGTTTCGTTGCAAAGCGACGATTTGGTGCACGAAACGCACGTTTAGCGTCAAAACGGATCGAAAGCAGCGAATCGGTGCGCGAAACGCACGTTTCGTTGCAAAGTGCCCATTTGGTGCACGAAACGCACGTTTCGTTCTAAAAGCGGCGATTTGGTGCACGAAACGCACATTTGGCGTCAAAACGGAGCAAAAGCAGCGAATCGGTTGCGCGAAGCGCTCGTTTCGTGCCAAAAGCGGCGATCTGGTGCATGAAACGCACGTTTCGTGCCACAAGGGAGCAAAAGTGGCATTTCAGTGCGCGAAACGCTCGTATCGTTCTAAAAAAGGCGATTTGGTTCACGAAACGCACATTTGGCGTCAAAACGGAGCAAACGCAGCGATTCGGTGCGCGAAACGCACGCTTCCTGCCAAAGGCAGCGATTTAGTGCACGAAACGCACGTTTGGTGCCAAAACGGAGCCAAAGCGGCATATCAGTGCGCGAAACGCACCTTTCGTTGCAAAAGCGGCGATTTGGTGCGCGAAACGCACGTTTCGTTGCAAAAGCGGCAATTTGGTGCACGAAACGCACGTTTCGTTGAAAAGTGGCGATTTGGTGCACGAAACGAACATTTGGTGTCAAAACCGATCGAAAGCAGCGGATCGGTGCGCGAAACGCACGTTTCGCTGCAAAAGTGGTGATTTGGTGCACGAGCCGCACGTTTCGTTGCAAAAGCGGCGGTTTGGTGCACGAAACGCACGTTTCGTTCTAAAAAAGGCGATTTGGTGCACGAAACGCACGTTTAGCGTCAAAACAGGTCAAAAGCAGCGATTCGGTGCGCGAAACGCACGTTTCGTGCCAAAAGCAGCGATTTGGTGCACGAAACGCACGTTTGGTGCCAAAACGGAGCAAAAGCGGCATTTCAGTGCGCGAAACGCTCGTTTCGTTCTAAAAAAGGCGATTTGGTGCACGAAACGCACGTTTGGTGCCAAAACGGAGCAAAAGCGGCATTTCAGTGCGCGAACCGCACGTTTCGTTGCAAAGCGACGATTTGGTGCACGAAACGCACGTTTAGCGTCAAAACGGATCGAAAGCAGCGAATCGGTGCGCGAAATGCACGTTTCGTTGCAAAGCGCCCATTTGGTGCACGAAACGCACGTTTCGTTCTAAAAGCGGCGATTTGGTGCACGAAACGCACATTTGGCGTCAAAACGGAGCAAAAGCAGCGAATCGGTTGCGCGAAGCGCTCGTTTCGTGCCAAAAGCGGCGATCTGGTGCATGAAACGCACGTTTCGTGCCACAAGGGAGCAAAAGTGGCATTTCAGTGCGCGAAACGCACGGTTCGTTGCAAAAGCGGCGGTTTGATGCACGAAACGCATGTTTAGCGTCAAAACAGATCAAAAGCAGCAATTCGGTGCGCGAAACGCACGTTTCGTGCCAAAAGCAGCGATTCGGTGCGCGAAACGCACGTTTCGTGCCAAAAGCAGCGATTTGGTGCACGAAACGCACGTTTGGTGCCAAAACGGAGCAAAAGCGGCGGTGTGGTGCACGAAACGCCCGTTTAGCGTCAAAACGGAGCAAAAGCAGCGATTCGGTGCGCGAAACGCACGTTTGGTGACAAAACGGAAGAACGCAACGATTCGGGGCGCGAAACGCACGGTTCGTTGCACAAGCGGCGGTTTGGTGCACGAAACGCACGTTTAGCGTCAAAACAGATCAAAAGCAGCGATTCGGTGCGCGAAACGCATGTTTCGTGCCAAAAGCAGCGATTTGGTGCACGAAACGCACGTTTGGTGCCAAAACGGAGCCAAAGCGGCATTTCAGCGTGCGAAATGCGTGTTTCGTTGCAAAAGCGGCGGTTTGGTGCACGAAACGCACGTTTCGTTGCAAAAGCGGCGATTTGGTGCACGAAGCGCACGTTTAGCGTCAAAACGGATCAAAAGCAGCGATTCGGTGCGCGAAACGCACGATTCCTTCCAAAAGCGGCGATTTGGTGCACGAGACGCACGTTTGGTGCCAAAACGGAGCAAAAGCGGCATTTCAGTGCGCGAAACGCTCGTTTCGTTCTAAAAAAGGCGATTTGGTGCACGAAACGCACGTTTGGTGCCAAAACGGAGCAAAAGCGGCATTTCAGTGCGCGAACCGCACGTTTCGTTGCAATGCGACGATTTGGTGCACGAAACGCACGTTTAGCGTCAAAACGGATCGAAAGCAGCGAATCGGTGCGCGAAACGCACGTTTCGTTGCAAAGTGCCCATTTGGTGCACGAAACGCACGTTTCGTTCTAAAAGCGGCGATTTGGTGCACGAAACGCACATTTGGCGTCAAAACGGAGCAAAAGCAGCGAATCGGTTGCGCGAAGCGCTCGTTTCGTGCCAAAAGCGGCGATCTGGTGCATGAAACGCACGTTTCGTGCCACAAGGGAGCAAAAGTGGCATTTCAGTGCGCGAAACGCTCGTATCGTTCTAAAAAAGGCGATTTGGTTCACGAAACGCACATTTGGCGTCAAAACGGAGCAAACGCAGCGATTCGGTGCGCGAAACGCACGCTTCCTGCCAAAGGCAGCGATTTAGTGCACGAAACGCACGTTTGGTGCCAAAACGGAGCCAAAGCGGCATATCAGTGCGCGAAACGCACCTTTCGTTGCAAAAGCGGCGATTTGGTGCGCGAAACGCACGTTTCGTTGCAAAAGCGGCAATTTGGTGCACGAAACGCACGTTTCGTTGAAAAGTGGCGATTTGGTGCACGAAACGAACATTTGGTGTCAAAACCGATCGAAAGCAGCGGATCGGTGCGCGAAACGCACGTTTCGCTGCAAAAGTGGTGATTTGGTGCACGAGCCGCACGTTTCGTTGCAAAAGCGGCGGTTTGGTGCACGAAACGCACGTTTCGTTCTAAAAAAGGCGATTTGGTGCACGAAACGCACGTTTAGCGTCAAAACAGGTCAAAAGCAGCGATTCGGTGCGCGAAACGCACGTTTCGTGCCAAAAGCAGCGATTTGGTGCACGAAACGCACGTTTGGTGCCAAAACGGAGCAAAAGCGGCATTTCAGTGCGCGAAACGCTCGTTTCGTTCTAAAAAAGGCGATTTGGTGCACGAAACGCACGTTTGGTGCCAAAACGGAGCAAAAGCGGCATTTCAGTGCGCGAACCGCACGTTTCGTTGCAAAGCGACGATTTGGTGCACGAAACGCACGTTTAGCGTCAAAACGGATCGAAAGCAGCGAATCGGTGCGCGAAATGCACGTTTCGTTGCAAAGTGCCCATTTGGTGCACGAAACGCACGTTTCGTTCTAAAAGCGGCGATTTGGTGCACGAAACGCACATTTGGCGTCAAAACGGAGCAAAAGCAGCGAATCGGTTGCGCGAAGCGCTCGTTTCGTGCCAAAAGCGGCGATCTGGTGCATGAAACGCACGTTTCGTGCCACAAGGGAGCAAAAGTGGCATTTCAGTGCGCGAAACGCACGGTTCGTTGCAAAAGCGGCGGTTTGATGCACGAAACGCATGTTTAGCGTCAAAACAGATCAAAAGCAGCAATTCGGTGCGCGAAACGCACGTTTCGTGCCAAAAGCAGCGATTCGGTGCGCGAAACGCATGTTTCGTGCCAAAAGCAGCGATTTGGTGCACGAAACGCACGTTTGGTGCCAAAGCGGAGCAAAAGCGGCATTTCAATGCGCGAAACGCACGGTTCGTTGCAAAAGCGGCGGTTTGATGCACGAAACGCATGTTTAGCGTCAAAACAGATCAAAAGCAGCAATTCGGTGCGCGAAACGCACGTTTCGTGCCAAAAGCAGCGATTTGGTGCACGAAACGCACGTTTGGTGCCAAAACGGAGCAAAAGCGGCGATGTGGTGCACGAAACGCCCGTTTAGCGTCAAAACGGAGCAAAAGCAGCGATTCGGTGCGCGAAACGCACGTTTGGTGACAAAACGGAAAAACGCAACGATTCGGGGCGCGAAACGCACGGTTCGTTGCACAAGCGGCGGTTTGGTGCACGAAACGCACGTTTAGCGTCAAAACAGATCAAAAGCAGCGATTCGGTGCGCGAAACGCATGTTTCGTGCCAAAAGCAGCGATTTGGTGCACGAAACGCACGTTTGGTGCCAAAACGGAGCCAAAGCGGCATTTCAGCGTGCGAAATGCGTGTTTCGTTGCAAAAGCGGCGGTTTGGTGCACGAAACGCACGTTTCGTTGCAAAAGCGGCGATTTGGTGCACGAAGCGCACGTTTAGCGTCAAAACGGATCAAAAGCAGCGATTCGGTGCGCGAAACGCACGATTCCTTCCAAAAGCGGCGATTTGGTGCACGAGACGCACGTTTGGTGCCAAAACGGAGCAAAAGCGGCATTTCAGTGCGCGAAACGCTCGTTTCGTTCTAAAAAAGGCGATTTGGTGCACGAAACGCACGTTTGGTGCCAAAACGGAGCAAAAGCGGCATTTCAGTGCGCGAACCGCACGTTTCGTTGCAAAGCGACGATTTGGTGCACGAAACGCACGTTTAGCGTCAAAACGGATCGAAAGCAGCGAATCGGTGCGCGAAACGCACGTTTCGTTGCAAAGTGCCCATTTGGTGCACGAAACGCACGTTTCGTTCTAAAAGCGGCGATTTGGTGCACGAAACGCACATTTGGCGTCAAAACGGAGCAAAAGCAGCGAATCGGTTGCGCGAAGCGCTCGTTTCGTGCCAAAAGCGGCGATCTGGTGCATGAAACGCACGTTTCGTGCCACAAGGGAGCAAAAGTGGCATTTCAGTGCGCGAAACGCACGGTTCGTTGCAAAAGCGGCGGTTTGATGCACGAAACGCATGTTTAGCGTCAAAACAGATCAAAAGCAGCAACTCGGTGCGCGAAACGCACGTTTCGTGCCAAAAGCAGCGATTCGGTGCGCGAAACGCATGTTTCGTGCCAAAAGCAGCGATTTGGTGCACGAAACGCACGTTTGGTGCCAAAGCGGAGCAAAAGCGGCATTTCAATGCGCGAAACGCACGGTTCGTTGCAAAAGCGGCGGTTTGATGCACGAAACGCATGTTTAGCGTCAAAACAGATCAAAAGCAGCAATTCGGTGCGCGAAACGCACGTTTCGTGCCAAAAGCAGCGATTTGGTGCACGAAACGCACGTTTGGTGCCAAAACGGAGCAAAAGCGGCGATGTGGTGCACGAAACGCCCGTTTAGCGTCAAAACGGAGCAAAAGCAGCGATTCGGTGCGCGAAACGCACGTTTGGTGACAAAACGGAAAAACGCAACGATTCGGGGCGCGAAACGCACGGTTCGTTGCACAAGCGGCGGTTTGGTGCACGAAACGCACGTTTAGCGTCAAAACAGATCAAAAGCAGCGATTCGGTGCGCGAAACGCATGTTTCGTGCCAAAAGCAGCGATTTGGTGCACGAAACGCACGTTTGGTGCCAAAACGGAGCCAAAGCGGCATTTCAGCGTGCGAAATGCGTGTTTCGTTGCAAAAGCGGCGGTTTGGTGCACGAAACGCACGTTTCGTTGCAAAAGCGGCGATTTGGTGCACGAAGCGCACGTTTAGCGTCAAAACGGATCAAAAGCAGCGATTCGGTGCGCGAAACGCACGATTCCTTCCAAAAGCGGCGATTTGGTGCACGAGACGCACGTTTGGTGCCAAAACGGAGCAAAAGCGGCATTTCAGTGCGCGAAACGCTCGTTTCGTTCTAAAAAAGGCGATTTGGTGCACGAAACGCACGTTTGGTGCCAAAACGGAGCAAAAGCGGCATTTCAGTGCGCGAACCGCACGTTTCGTTGCAAAGCGACGATTTGGTGCACGAAACGCACGTTTAGCGTCAAAACGGATCGAAAGCAGCGAATCGGTGCGCGAAACGCACGTTTCGTTGCAAAGTGCCCATTTGGTGCACGAAACGCACGTTTCGTTCTAAAAGCGGCGATTTGGTGCACGAAACGCACATTTGGCGTCAAAACGGAGCAAAAGCAGCGAATCGGTTGCGCGAAGCGCTCGTTTCGTGCCAAAAGCGGCGATCTGGTGCATGAAACGCACGTTTCGTGCCACAAGGGAGCAAAAGTGGCATTGCAGTGCGCGAAACGCACGGTTCGTTGCAAAAGCGGCGGTTTGATGCACGAAACGCATGTTTAGCGTCAAAACAGATCAAAAGCAGCAACTCGGTGCGCGAAACGCACGTTTCGTGCCAAAAGCAGCGATTCGGTGCGCGAAACGCATGTTTCGTGCCAAAAGCAGCGATTTGGTGCACGAAACGCACGTTTGGTGCCAAAGCGGAGCAAAAGCGGCATTTCAATGCGCGAAACGCACGGTTCGTTGCAAAAGCGGCGGTTTGATGCACGAAACGCATGTTTAGCGTCAAAACAGATCAAAAGCAGCAATTCGGTGCGCGAAACGCACGTTTCGTGCCAAAAGCAGCGATTTGGCGCACGAAACGCACGTTTGGTGCCAAAACGGAGCAAAAGCGGCGATGTGGTGCACGAAACGCCCGTTTAGCGTCAAAACGGAGCAAAAGCAGCGATTCGGTGCGCGAAACGCACGTTTGGTGACAAAACGGAAAAACGCAACGATTCGGGGCGCGAAACGCACGGTTCGTTGCACAAGCGGCGGTTTGGTGCACGAAACGCACGTTTAGCGTCAAAACAGATCAAAAGCAGCGATTCGGTGCGCGAAACGCATGTTTCGTGCCAAAAGCAGCGATTTGGTGCACGAAACGCACGTTTGGTGCCAAAACGGAGCCAAAGCGGCATTTCAGCGTGCGAAATGCGTGTTTCGTTGCAAAAGCGGCGGTTTGGTGCACGAAACGCACGTTTCGTTGCAAAAGCGGCGATTTGGTGCACGAAGCGCACGTTTAGCGTCAAAACGGATCAAAAGCAGCGATTCGGTGCGCGAAACGCACGATTCCTTCCAAAAGCGGCGATTTGGTGCACGAGACGCACGTTTGGTGCCAAAACGGAGCAAAAGCGGCATTTCAGTGCGCGAAACGCTCGTTTCGTTCTAAAAAAGGCGATTTGGTGCACGAAACGCACGTTTGGTGCCAAAACGGAGCAAAAGCGGCATTTCAGTGCGCGAACCGCACGTTTCGTTGCAAAGCGACGATTTGGTGCACGAAACGCACGTTTAGCGTCAAAACGGATCGAAAGCAGCGAATCGGTGCGCGAAACGCACGTTTCGTTGCAAAGTGCCCATTTGGTGCACGAAACGCACGTTTCGTTCTAAAAGCGGCGATTTGGTGCACGAAACGCACATTTGGCGTCAAAACGGAGCAAAAGCAGCGAATCGGTTGCGCGAAGCGCTCGTTTCGTGCCAAAAGCGGCGATCTGGTGCATGAAACGCACGTTTCGTGCCACAAGGGAGCAAAAGTGGCATTTCAGTGCGCGAAACGCACGGTTCGTTGCAAAAGCGGCGGTTTGATGCACGAAACGCATGTTTAGCGTCAAAACAGATCAAAAGCAGCAACTCGGTGCGCGAAACGCACGTTTCGTGCCAAAAGCAGCGATTCGGTGCGCGAAACGCATGTTTCGTGCCAAAAGCAGCGATTTGGTGCACGAAACGCACGTTTGGTGCCAAAGCGGAGCAAAAGCGGCATTTCAATGCGCGAAACGCACGGTTCGTTGCAAAAGCGGCGGTTTGATGCACGAAACGCATGTTTAGCGTCAAAACAGATCAAAAGCAGCAATTCGGTGCGCGAAACGCACGTTTCGTGCCAAAAGCAGCGATTTGGTGCACGAAACGCACGTTTGGTGCCAAAACGGAGCAAAAGCGGCGATGTGGTGCACGAAACGCCCGTTTAGCGTCAAAACGGAGCAAAAGCAGCGATTCGGTGCGCGAAACGCACGTTTGGTGACAAAACGGAAAAACGCAACGATTCGGGGCGCGAAACGCACGGTTCGTTGCACAAGCGGCGGTTTGGTGCACGAAACGCACGTTTAGCGTCAAAACAGATCAAAAGCAGCGATTCGGTGCGCGAAACGCATGTTTCGTGCCAAAAGCAGCGATTTGGTGCACGAAACGCACGTTTGGTGCCAAAACGGAGCCAAAGCGGCATTTCAGCGTGCGAAATGCGTGTTTCGTTGCAAAAGCGGCGGTATGGTGCACGAAACGCACGTATCGTTGCAAAAGCGGCGATTTGGTGCACGAAGCGCACGTTTAGCGTCAAAACGGATCAAAAGCAGCGATTCGGTGCGCGAAACGCACGATTCCTTCCAAAAGCGGCGATTTGGTGCACGAGACGCACGTTTGGTGCCAAAACGGAGCAAAAGCGGCATTTCAGTGCGCGAAACGCTCGTTTCGTTCTAAAAAAGGCGATTTGGTGCACGAAACGCACGTTTGGTGCCAAAACGGAGCAAAAGCGGCATTTCAGTGCGCGAACCGCACGTTTCGTTGCAAAGCGACGATTTGGTGCACGAAACGCACGTTTAGCGTCAAAACGGATCGAAAGCAGCGAATCGGTGCGCGAAACGCACGTTTCGTTGCAAAGTGCCCATTTGGTGCACGAAACGCACGTTTCGTTCTAAAAGCGGCGATTTGGTGCACGAAACGCACATTTGGCGTCAAAACGGAGCAAAAGCAGCGAATCGGTTGCGCGAAGCGCTCGTTTCGTGCCAAAAGCGGCGATCTGGTGCATGAAACGCACGTTTCGTGCCACAAGGGAGCAAAAGTGGCATTTCAGTGCGCGAAACGCACGGTTCGTTGCAAAAGCGGCGGTTTGATGCACGAAACGCATGTTTAGCGTCAAAACAGATCAAAAGCAGCAACTCGGTGCGCGAAACGCACGTTTCGTGCCAAAAGCAGCGATTCGGTGCGCGAAACGCATGTTTCGTGCCAAAAGCAGCGATTTGGTGCACGAAACGCACGTTTGGTGCCAAAGCGGAGCAAAAGCGGCATTTCAATGCGCGAAACGCACGGTTCGTTGCAAAAGCGGCGGTTTGATGCACGAAACGCATGTTTAGCGTCAAAACAGATCAAAAGCAGCAATTCGGTGCGCGAAACGCACGTTTCGTGCCAAAAGCAGCGATTTGGTGCACGAAACGCACGTTTGGTGCCAAAACGGAGCAAAAGCGGCGATGTGGTGCACGAAACGCCCGTTTAGCGTCAAAACGGAGCAAAAGCAGCGATTCGGTGCGCGAAACGCACGTTTGGTGACAAAACGGAAAAACGCAACGATTCGGGGCGCGAAACGCACGGTTCGTTGCACAAGCGGCGGTTTGGTGCACGAAACGCACGTTTAGCGTCAAAACAGATCAAAAGCAGCGATTCGGTGCGCGAAACGCATGTTTCGTGCCAAAAGCAGCGATTTGGTGCACGAAACGCACGTTTGGTGCCAAAACGGAGCCAAAGCGGCATTTCAGCGTGCGAAATGCGTGTTTCGTTGCAAAAGCGGCGGTATGGTGCACGAAACGCACGTTTCGTTGCAAAAGCGGCGATTTGGTGCACGAAGCGCACGTTTAGCGTCAAAACGGATCAAAAGCAGCGATTCGGTGCGCGAAACGCACGATTCCTTCCAAAAGCGGCGATTTGGTGCACGAGACGCACGTTTGGTGCCAAAACGGAGCAAAAGCGGCATTTCAGTGCGCGAAACGCTCGTTTCGTTCTAAAAAAGGCGATTTGGTGCACGAAACGCACGTTTGGTGCCAAAACGGAGCAAAAGCGGCATTTCAGTGCGCGAACCGCACGTTTCGTTGCAAAGCGACGATTTGGTGCACGAAACGCACGTTTAGCGTCAAAACGGATCGAAAGCAGCGAATCGGTGCGCGAAACGCACGTTTCGTTGCAAAGTGCCCATTTGGTGCACGAAACGCACGTTTCGTTCTAAAAGCGGCGATTTGGTGCACGAAACGCACATTTGGCGTCAAAACGGAGCAAAAGCAGCGAATCGGTTGCGCGAAGCGCTCGTTTCGTGCCAAAAGCGGCGATCTGGTGCATGAAACGCACGTTTCGTGCCACAAGGGAGCAAAAGTGGCATTTCAGTGCGCGAAACGCACGGTTCGTTGCAAAAGCGGCGGTTTGATGCACGAAACGCATGTTTAGCGTCAAAACAGATCAAAAGCAGCAACTCGGTGCGCGAAACGCACGTTTCGTGCCAAAAGCAGCGATTCGGTGCGCGAAACGCATGTTTCGTGCCAAAAGCAGCGATTTGGTGCACGAAACGCACGTTTGGTGCCAAAGCGGAGCAAAAGCGGCATTTCAATGCGCGAAACGCACGGTTCGTTGCAAAAGCGGCGGTTTGATGCACGAAACGCATGTTTAGCGTCAAAACAGATCAAAAGCAGCAATTCGGTGCGCGAAACGCACGTTTCGTGCCAAAAGCAGCGATTTGGTGCACGAAACGCACGTTTGGTGCCAAAACGGAGCAAAAGCGGCGATGTGGTGCACGAAACGCCCGTTTAGCGTCAAAACGGAGCAAAAGCAGCGATTCGGTGCGCGAAACGCACGTTTGGTGACAAAACGGAAAAACGCAACGATTCGGGGCGCGAAACGCACGGTTCGTTGCACAAGCGGCGGTTTGGTGCACGAAACGCACGTTTAGCGTCAAAACAGATCAAAAGCAGCGATTCGGTGCGCGAAACGCATGTTTCGTGCCAAAAGCAGCGATTTGGTGCACGAAACGCACGTTTGGTGCCAAAACGGAGCCAAAGCGGCATTTCAGCGTGCGAAATGCGTGTTTCGTTGCAAAAGCGGCGGTATGGTGCACGAAACGCACGTTTCGTTGCAAAAGCGGCGATTTGGTGCACGAAGCGCACGTTTAGCGTCAAAACGGATCAAAAGCAGCGATTCGGTGCGCGAAACGCACGATTCCTTCCAAAAGCGGCGATTTGGTGCACGAGACGCACGTTTGGTGCCAAAACGGAGCAAAAGCGGCATTTCAGTGCGCGAAACGCTCGTTTCGTTCTAAAAAAGGCGATTTGGTGCACGAAACGCACGTTTGGTGCCAAAACGGAGCAAAAGCGGCATTTCAGTGCGCGAACCGCACGTTTCGTTGCAAAGCGACGATTTGGTGCACGAAACGCACGTTTAGCGTCAAAACGGATCGAAAGCAGCGAATCGGTGCGCGAAACGCACGTTTCGTTGCAAAGTGCCCATTTGGTGCACGAAACGCACGTTTCGTTCTAAAAGCGGCGATTTGGTGCACGAAACGCACATTTGGCGTCAAAACGGAGCAAAAGCAGCGAATCGGTTGCGCGAAGCGCTCGTTTCGTGCCAAAAGCGGCGATCTGGTGCATGAAACGCACGTTTCGTGCCACAAGGGAGCAAAAGTGGCATTTCAGTGCGCGAAACGCACGGTTCGTTGCAAAAGCGGCGGTTTGATGCACGAAACGCATGTTTAGCGTCAAAACAGATCAAAAGCAGCAACTCGGTGCGCGAAACGCACGTTTCGTGCCAAAAGCAGCGATTCGGTGCGCGAAACGCATGTTTCGTGCCAAAAGCAGCGATTTGGTGCACGAAACGCACGTTTGGTGCCAAAGCGGAGCAAAAGCGGCATTTCAATGCGCGAAACGCACGGTTCGTTGCAAAAGCGGCGGTTTGATGCACGAAACGCATGTTTAGCGTCAAAACAGATCAAAAGCAGCAATTCGGTGCGCGAAACGCACGTTTCGTGCCAAAAGCAGCGATTTGGTGCACGAAACGCACGTTTGGTGCCAAAACGGAGCAAAAGCGGCGATGTGGTGCACGAAACGCCCGTTTAGCGTCAAAACGGAGCAAAAGCAGCGATTCGGTGCGCGAAACGCACGTTTGGTGACAAAACGGAAAAACGCAACGATTCGGGGCGCGAAACGCACGGTTCGTTGCACAAGCGGCGGTTTGGTGCACGAAACGCACGTTTAGCGTCAAAACAGATCAAAAGCAGCGATTCGGTGCGCGAAACGCATGTTTCGTGCCAAAAGCAGCGATTTGGTGCACGAAACGCACGTTTGGTGCCAAAACGGAGCCAAAGCGGCATTTCAGCGTGCGAAATGCGTGTTTCGTTGCAAAAGCGGCGGCTTGGTGCACGAAACGCACGTTTCCTTGCAAAAGCGGCGATTTGGTGCACGAAGCGCACGTTTAGCGTCAAAACGGATCAAAAGCAGCGATTCGGTGCGCGAAACGCACGAATCCTTCCAAAAGCGGCGATTTGGTGCACGAGACGCACGTTTGGTGCCAAAACGGAGCAAAAGCGGCATTTCAGTGCGCGAAACGCTCGTTTCGTTCTAAAAAAGGCGATTTGGTGCACGAAACGCACGTTTGGTGCCAAAACGGAGCAAAAGCGGCATTTCAGTGCGCGAACCGCACGTTTCGTTGCAAAGCGACGATTTGGTGCACGAAACGCACGTTTAGCGTCAAAACGGATCGAAAGCAGCGAATCGGTGCGCGAAACGCACGTTTCGTTGCAAAGTGCCCATTTGGTGCACGAAACGCACGTTTCGTTCTAAAAGCGGCGATTTGGTGCACGAAACGCACATTTGGCGTCAAAACGGAGCAAAAGCAGCGAATCGGTTGCGCGAAGCGCTCGTTTCGTGCCAAAAGCGGCGATCTGGTGCATGAAACGCACGTTTCGTGCCACAAGGGAGCAAAAGTGGCATTTCAGTGCGCGAAACGCACGGTTCGTTGCAAAAGCGGCGGTTTGATGCACGAAACGCATGTTTAGCGTCAAAACAGATCAAAAGCAGCAACTCGGTGCGCGAAACGCACGTTTCGTGCCAAAAGCAGCGGTTCGGTGCGCGAAACGCATGTTTCGTGCCAAAAGCAGCGATTTGGTGCACGAAACGCACGTTTGGTGCCAAAGCGGAGCAAAAGCGGCATTTCAATGCGCGAAACGCACGTTTCGTTGCAAAGCGACGATTTGGTGCACGAAACGCACGTTTAGCGTCAAAACGGATCGAAAGCAGCGAATCGGTGCGCGAAACGCACGTTTCGTTGCAAAGTGCCCATTTGGTGCACGAAACGCACGTTTCGTTCTAAAAGCGGCGGTTTGGTGCACGAAACGCACGTTTCGTTGCAAAAGCGGCGATTTGGTGCACGAAGCGCACGTTTAGCGTCAAAACGGATCAAAAGCAGCGATTCGGTGCGCGAAACGCACGATTCCTTCCAAAAGCGGCGATTTGGTGCACGAGACGCACGTTTGGTGCCAAAACGGAGCAAAAGCGGCATTTCAGTGCGCGAAACGCTCGTTTCGTTCTAAAAAAGGCGATTTGGTGCACGAAACGCACGTTTGGTGCCAAAACGGAGCAAAAGCGGCATTTCAGTGCGCGAACCGCACGTTTCGTTGCAAAGCGACGATTTGGTGCACGAAACGCACGTTTAGCGTCAAAACGGATCGAAAGCAGCGAATCGGTGCGCGAAACGCACGTTTCGTTGCAAAGTGCCCATTTGGTGCACGAAACGCACGTTTCGTTCTAAAAGCGGCGATTTGGTGCACGAAACGCACATTTGGCGTCAAAACGGAGCAAAAGCAGCGAATCGGTTGCGCGAAGCGCTCGTTTCGTGCCAAAAGCGGCGATCTGGTGCATGAAACGCACGTTTCGTGCCACAAGGGAGCAAAAGTGGCATTTCAGTGCGCGAAACGCTCGTGTCGTTCTAAAAAAGGCGTTTTGGTTCACGAAACGCACATTTGGCGTCAAAACGGAGCAAACGCAGCGATTCGGTGCGCGAAACGCACGCTTCCTGCCAAAGGCAGCGATTTAGTGCACGAAACGCACGTTTGGTGCCAAAACGGAGCCAAAGCGGCATATCAGTGCGCGAAACGCACCTTTCGTTGCAAAAGCGGCGATTTGGTGCGCGAAACGCACGTTTCGTTGCAAAAGCGGCAATTTGGTGCACGAGCCGCACGTTTCGTTGCAAAAGCGGCGGTTTGGTGCACGAAACGCACGTTTCGTTCTAAAAAAGGCGATTTGGTGCACGAAACGCACGTTTGGTGACTAAACGGAGCAAAAGCAGCGCTTCGGTGCGCGAAACGCACGTTTCGTTGCAAAAGCGGCCATATGGTGCACGAAACGCACATTTGGTGCCAAAACGGAGCAAAAGCGGCATTTCAGTGCGCGAACCGCACGTTTCGTTGCAAAAGCGACGATTTGGTGCACGAAACGCACGTTTGGTGCCAAAACGGCGATTTCCGGCACGATGCTTACGTTTAGCGTCAAAACGGATCAAAAGCACCGATTCGGTGCGCGAAACGCACGTTTCCTGCCAAAAGCGGCGGTTTGGTGCACGAGACGCACGTTTATTGCCAAAACGAAGCGAAAGCGGCATTTCAGTGCGCGAAACGTATGTTTCGTTGCAAAAGCGGCGGTTTGGTGCACGAAACGCACGTTTAGCGTCAAAACAGATCAAAAGCAGCGATTCGGTGCGCGAAACGCACGTTTCGTGCCAAAAGCAGCGATTTGGTGCACGAAACGCACGTTTGGTGCCAAAACGGAGCAAAAGCGGCATTTCAGTGCGCGAAACGCATGTTTCGTTGCAAAAGCGGCGATTTGGTGCACGAAACGCACGTTTGCGTCAAAGCGGAGCAAAAGCAGCGATTCGGTGCGGGAAACGCACGTTTCGTGCCAAAAGCAGCGATTTGGTGCACGAAACGCTCGTTTGGTGCCAAAACGGAGCAAAAGCGGCATATCAGTGCGCGGAACGCACCTTTCGTTGCAAAAGCGGCGATTTGGTGCGCGAAACGCACGTTTCGCTGCAAAAGTAGCGATTTGGTGCACGAGCCGCACGGTTCGTTGCAAAAGCAGCGATTCGGTGTGCGAAACGCACGTATCCTGCCAAAAGCAGCGATTCGATGCGCGAAATGCACGGTTCGTTGCAAAAGCAGCTATTTTGTGCACCAAACGCACGTGTGGCGTCAAAACGGAGCAAACGCAGCGATTCGGTGCGCGAAACGCACGTTTCCAGCCAAAGGCAGCGATTTGGTGCACGAAACGCACGTTTGGCGTCAAAGCGGATCAAAAGCAGCAATTCGGTGCGCGAAACGTACGTTTCGTTGCAAAAGCGGCGATTTGGTGCACGAAACGCACGTTTGGTGCCAAAACGGAGCAAAAACGGCGCTTCAGTGCGCGAAACACACGGTTCGTGCCAAAAGCGGCGATTCGGTGCGCGAAATGCACGGTTCGTTGCAAAAGCGGCGATTTTGTGCACTAAACGCACGTTTGGTGCCAAAACGGAGCAAAAGCAGCGAATCGGTGCGCGAAACGCACGTTTGGTGACAAAACGGAGCAAAAGCAGCAATCCGGTGCCCGAAACGCACGTTTGGTGACTAAACGGAGCAAAAGCAGCGCTTCGGTGCGCGAAACGCACGTTTCGTTGCAAAAGCGGCCATATGGTGCACGAAACGCACATTTGGTGCCAAAACGGAGCAAAAGCGGCATTTCAGTGCGCGAACCGCACGTTTCGTTGCAAAAGCGACGATTTGGTGCACGAAACGCACGTTTGGTGCCAAAACGGCGATTTCCGGCACGAAGCGTACGTTTAGCGTCAAAACGGATCAAAAGCACCGATTCGGTGCGCGAAACGCACGTTTCCTGCCAAAAGCGGCGGTTTGGTGCACGAGACGCACGTTTATTGCCAAAACGAAGCGAAAGCGGCATTTCAGTGCGCGAAACGTATGTTTCGTTGCAAAAGCGGCGGTTTGGTGCATGAAACGCACGTTTAGCGTGAAAACAGATCAAAAGCAGCGATTCGGTGCGCGAAACGCACGTTTCGTGCCAAAAGCAGCGATTTGGTGCACGAATCGCACGTTTGGTGCCAAAACGGAGAAAAAACGGCATTTCAGTACGCGAAACGCATGTTTCGTTGCAAAAGCGGCGGTTTGGTGCACGAAACATACATTGGCGTCAAAGCGGATCGAAAGCAGCAATTCGGTGCGCGAAACGTACGTTTCGTTGCAAAAGCGGCGATTTGGTGCACGAAACGCACGTTTGGTGCCAAAACGGAGCAAAATCGGCGCTTCAGTGCGCGAAACACACGGTTCGTGCTAATAGCGGCGATTCGGTGCGCGAAATGCACGGTTCGTTGCAAAAGCGGCGATTTTGTGCACGAAACGCACGTTTGGTGACTAAACGGAGCGAAAGCAGCGCTTCGGTGCGCGAAACGCACGTTTCGTTGCAAAAGCGGCCACATGGTGCACGATACGCACGTTTGGTGCCAAAACGGAGCAAAAGCGCATTTCAGTGCGTGAAACGTATGTTTCGTTGCAAAAGCGGCGGTTTGGTGCACGAAACGCACGTTTAGCGTGAAAACAGATCAAAAGCAGCGATTCTGTGCGCGAAACGCACGTTTCGTGCCAAAAGCAGCGATTTGGTGCACGAAACGCACGTTTGGTGCCAAAGCGGAGCAAAAGCGGCATTTCAATGCGCGAAACGCACGGTTCGTTGCAAAAGCGGCGGTTTGATGCACGAAACGCATGTTTAGCGTCAAAACAGATCAAAAGCAGCAATTCGGTGCGCGAAACGCACGTTTCGTGCCAAAAGCAGCGATTTGGTGCACGAAACGCACGTTTGGTGCCAAAACGGAGCAAAAGCGGCGATGTGGTGCACGAAACGCCCGTTTAGCGTCAAAACGGAGCAAAAGCAGCGATTCGGTGCGCGAAACGCACGTTTGGTGACAAAACGGAAAAAAGCAACGATTCGGGGCGCGAAACGCACGGTTCGTTGCACAAGCGGCGGTTTGGTGCACGAAACGCACGTTTAGCGTCAAAACAGATCAAAAGCAGCGATTCGGTGCGCGAAACGCATGTTTCGTGCCAAAAGCAGCGATTTGGTGCACGAAACGCACGTTTGGTGCCAAAACGGAGCCAAAGCGGCATTTCAGCGCGCGAAACGCGTGTTTCGTTGCAAAAGCGGCGGTTTGGTGCACGAAACGCACGTTTCGTTGCAAAAGCGGCGGTTTGGTGCACGAAACGCACGTTTACCGTCAAAACGGAGCAATCGCAGCGATTCGGTGCGCGAAACGCACGCTTCCTGCCAAAGGCAGCGATTTAGTGCACGAAACGCACGTTTGGTGCCAAAGCGGAGCAAAAGCGGCATTTCAATGCGCGAAACGCACGGTTCGTTGCAAAAGCGGCGATTTGGTGCGCGAAACGCAGGTTTCGTTGCAAAAGCGGCAATTTGGTTCACGAAACGCACGTTTCGTTGCAAAAGTGGCGATTTGGTGCACGAAACGAACATTTGGTGTCAAAACCGATCGAAAGCAGCGGATCGGTGCGCGAAACGCACGTTTCGCTGCAAAAGTGGTGATTTGGTGCACGAGCCGCACGTTTCGTTGCAAAAGCGGCGGTTTGGTGCACGAAACGCACGTTTCGTTCTAAAAAAGGCGATTTGGTGCACGAAACGCACGTTTGGTGACTAAACGGAGCAAAAGCAGCGCTTCGGTGCGCGAAACGCACGGTTCGTTGCAAAAGCGGCGATTTTGTGCACGAAACGCACGTTTGGTGACTAAACGGAGCGAAAGCAGCGCTTCGGTGCGCGAAACGCACGTTTCGTTGCAAAAGCGGCCACATGATGCACGAAACGCACGTTTGGTGCCAAAACGGAGCAAAATCGGCGCTTCAGTGCGCGAAACACACGGTTCGTGCTAATAGCGGCGATTCGGTGCGCGAAATGCACGGTTCGTTACAAAAGCGGCGGTTTGGTGCACGAAACGCACGTTTGCGTCAAACCGGAGCAAAAGCAGCGATTCGGAGGGCGAAACGCACGTTTCGTGCCAAAAGCAGCGATTTGGTGCACGAAACGCACGTTTGGTGCCAAAACGGAGCAAAAGCGGCGATGTGGTGCACGAAACGCCCGTTTAGCGTCAAGACGTAGCAAAAGCAGCGATTCGGTGCGCGAAACGCACGTTTGGTGACAAAACGGAAAAAAATCAACAACTCGGGGCGCGAAACGCACGGTTCGTTGCAAAAGCGGCGGTTTGGTGCACGAAACGCACGTTTACCGTCAAAACAGATCAAAAGCAGCGATTCGGTGCGCGAAACGCATGTTTCGTGCCAAAAGCAGCGATCTGGTGCACGAAACGCACGTTTGGTGCCAAAGCGGAGCAAAAGCGGCATTTCAATGCGCGAAACGCACGGTTCGTTGCAAAAGCGGCGGTTTGATGCACGAAACGCATGTTTAGCGTCAAAACAGATCAAAAGCAGCAATTCGGTGCGCGAAATGCACGTTTCGTGCCAAAAGCAGCGATTTGGTGCACGAAACGCACGTTTGGTGCCAAAACGGAGCAAAAGCGGCGATGTGGTGCACGAAACGCCCGTTTAGCGTAAAAACGGAGCAAAAGCAGCGATTCGGTGCGCGAAACGCACGTTTGGTGACAAAACGGAAAAAAGCAACGATTCGGGGCGCGAAACGCACGGTTCGTTGCACAAGCGGCGGTTTGGTGCACGAAACGCACGTTTAGCGTCAAAACAGATCAAAAGCAGCGATTCGGTGCGCGAAACGTACGTTTCGTTGCAAAAGCGGCGATTTGGTGCACGAATCGCACGTTTGGTGACTAAACGGAGCAAAAGCAGCGCTTCGGTGCGCGAAACGCACGTTTCGTTGCAAAAGCGGCCATATGGTGCACGAAACGCACATTTGGTGCCAAAACGGAGCAAAAGCGGCATTTCAGTGCGCGAACCGCACGTTTCGTTGCAAAAGCGACGATTTGGTGCACGAAACGCACGTTTGGTGCCAAAACGGCGATTTCCGGCACGAAGCGTACGTTTAGCGTCAAAACGGATCAAAAGCACCGATTCGGTGCGCGAAACGCACGTTTCCTGCCAAAAGCGGCGGTTTGGTGCACGAGACGCACGTTTATTGCCAAAACGAAGCGTAAGCGGCATTTCAGTGCGCGAAACGTATGTTTCGTTGCAAAAGCGGCGGTTTGGTGCACGAAACGCACGTTTAGCGTCAAAACAGATCAAAAGCAGCGATTCGGTGCGCGAAACGCACGTTTCGTGCCAAAAGCAGCGATTTGGTGCACGAAACGCACGTTTGGTGCCAAAACGGAGCAAAAGCGGCATTTCAGTGCGCGAAACGCACCTTTCGTTGCAAAAGCGGCGATTTGGTGCGCGAAACGCACGTTTCGCTGCAAAAGTAGCGATTTGGTGCACGAGCCGCACGGTTCGTTGCAAAAGCAGCGATTCGGTGCGCGAAACGCACGTATCCTGCCAAAAGCAGCGATTCGGTGCGCGAAATGCACGGTTCGTTGCAAAAGCAGCTATTTTGTGCACCAAACGCACGTGTGGCGTCAAAGCGGAGCAAACGCAGCGATTCGGTGCGAGAACGGACGTTTCCAGCCAAAGGCAGCGATTTGGTGCACGAAACGCACGTTTGGCGTCAAAGCGGATCAAAAGCAGCAATTCGGTGCGCGAAACGTACGTTTCGTTGCAAAAGCGGCGATTTGGTGCACGAAACGCACGTTTGGTGCCAAAACGGAGCAAAAACGGCGCTTCAGTGCGCGAAACACACGGTTCGTGCCAAAAGCGGCGATTCGGTGCGCGAAATGCACGGTTCGTTGCAAAAGCGGCGATTTTGTGCACTAAACGCACGTTTGGTGCCAAAACGGAGCAAAAGCAGCGAATCGGTGCGCGAAACGCACGTTTGGTGACAAAACGGAGCAAAAGCAGCAATCCGGTGCCCGAAACGCACGTTTGGTGACTAAACGGAGCAAAAGCAGCGCTTCGGTGCGCGGACCGCACGTTTCGTTGCAAAAGCGGCCATATGGTGCACGAAACGCACATTTGGTGCCAAAACGGAGCAAAAGCGGCATTTCAGTGCGCGAACCGCACGTTTCGTTGCAAAAGCGACGATTTGGTGCACGAAACGCACGTTTGGTGCCAAAACGGCGATTTCCGGCACGAAGCGTACGTTTAGCGTCAAAACGGATCAAAAGCACCGATTCGGTGCGCGAAACGCACGTTTCCTGCCAAAAGCGGCGGTTTGGTGCACGAGACGCACGTTTATTGCCAAAACGAAGCGAAAGCGGCATTTCAGTGCGCGAAACGTATGTTTCGTTGCAAAAGCGGCGGTTTGGTGCATGAAACGCACGTTTAGCGTGAAAACAGATCAAAAGCAGCGATTCGGTGCGCGAAACGCACGTTTCGTGCCAAAAGCAGCGATTTGGTGCACGAATCGCACGTTTGGTGCCAAAACGGAGAAAAAACGGCATTTCAGTACGCGAAACGCATGTTTCGTTGCAAAAGCGGCGGTTTGGTGCACGAAACATACATTGGCGTCAAAGCGGATCGAAAGCAGCAATTCGGTGCGCGAAACGTACGTTTCGTTGCAAAAGCGGCGATTTGGTGCACGAAACGCACGTTTGGTGCCAAAACGGAGCAAAATCGGCGCTTCAGTGCGCGAAACACACGGTTCGTGCTAATAGCGGGGATTCGGTGCGCGAAATGCACGGTTCGTTGCAAAAGCGGCGATTTTGTGCACGAAACGCACGTTTGGTGACTAAACGGAGCAAAAGCAGCGCTTCGGTGCGCGAAACGCACGTTTCGTTGCAAAAGCGGCCACATGGTGCACGATACGCACGTTTGGTGCCAAAACGGAGCAAAAGCGGCATTTCAGTGCGCGAAACACATGTTTCGTTGCAAAAGCGGCGGTTTGGTGCACGAAGCGCACGTTTGCGTCAAACCGGAGCAAAAGCAGCGATTCGGTGCGCGAAACGCACATTTCGTGCCAAAAACAGCGATTTTGTGCACGAAACGCACGTTTGGTGCCAAAACGGAGCAAAAGCAGCGAATCGGTGCGCGAAACGCACGTTTCCTGCCGAAAGCGGCGATTTGGTGCTCGAAGCGCACGTTTAGCGTCAAAACGGATCAAAAGCAGCGATTCGGAGGGCGAAACGCACGTTTCGTGCCAAAAGCAGCGATTTGGTGCACGAAACGCACGTTTGGTGCCAAAACGGAGCAAAAGCGGCATATCAGTGCGCCAAACGCACGTATTGTTGCAAAAGCGGCGATTTGGTGCACGAAGCGCACGTTTAGCGTCAAAACGGAGAAAGAGCAGCGATTCGTTGCGCGAAACACATGTTTCGTGCCAAAAGCAGCGATTCGTTGCGCGAAACGTACGTTTCGTTGCAAAAGCGGCGATTTGGTGCGCGAAACGCACGTTTCGTTGCAAAAGCGGCGATTTGGTGCACGAAACGCACGTTTGGTGCCAAAACGGAGCAAAAGCGGCGATGTGGTGCACGAAACGCCCGTTTCGTGCCAAAAGCAGCAATTCGGTGCGCGAAACGCACGTTTCGTGCCAAAAGCAGCGATTTGGTGCACGAAACGCACGTTTGGTGCCAAAACGGAGCAAAAGCGGCATATCAGTGCGCGGAACGCACCTTTCGTTGCAAAAGCGGCGATTTGGTGCGCGAAACGCACGTTTCGCTGCAAAAGTAGCGATTTGGTGCACGAGCCGCACGTTTCGTTGCAAAAGCGGCGGTTTGGTGCACGAAACGGACGCTTCCTACCAAAGGCAGCGATTTTGTGCACGAAACGCACGTTTGGCGTCAAAACGGATCGAAAGCAGCAATTCGGTGCGCGAAACGCATGTTTCGTGCCAAAAGCAGCGATTTGGTGCACGAAACGCACGTTTGGTGCCAAAACGGAGCAAAAGCGGCATTTCAGTGCGCGAAACGCATGTTTCGTTGCAAAAGCGGCGGTTTGGTGCACGAAACGTACGTTTGCGTCAAAGCGGAGCAAAAGCAGCAATTCGGTGCGCGAATCGCACGTTTCGTTGCAAAAGTGGCGATTTGGTGCACGAGACGCACGTTTG
This sequence comes from Stelis phaeoptera, assembly GCA_943735885.1. Lineage (NCBI taxonomy): Eukaryota > Metazoa > Arthropoda > Insecta > Hymenoptera > Megachilidae > Stelis > Stelis phaeoptera. The sequence continues at coordinate 112,270 of OX030939.1, read as the reverse complement.
GTGCCAAAACGGAGCAAAAGCGGCGATGTGGTGCACGAAACGCCCGTTTAGCGTCAAAACGGAGCAAAAGCAACGATTCGGGGCGCGAAACGCACGCTTCCTACCAAAGGCAGCGATTTTGTGCACGAAACGCACGTTTGGCGTCAAAACGGATCAAAAGCAGCAATTCGGTGCGCGAAACGCACGTTTCGTGCCAAAAGCAGCGATTTGGTGCACGAAACGCACGTTTGGTGCCAAAACGGAGCAAAAGCGGCATATCAGTGCGCGAAACTCACCTTTCGTTGCAAAAGCGGCGATTTGGTGCGCGAAACGCACGTTTCGATGCAAAAGCGGCGATTTGGGGCATGAAACGAACATTTAGCGTCAAAACGGATCGAAAGCAGCGAATCGGTGCGCGAAACGCACGCTTCTTGCCAAAGGCAGCGATTTTGTGCACGAAACGCACGTTTGGCCTCAAAACGGATCAAAATCAGCGATTCGGTGCGCGCAATGCACGGTTCGTTGCAAAAGCAGCAATTCGGTGCACGAAACGCACGGTTCGTTGCAAAAGCGGCGATTAGGTGCTCGAAACTCACGTTTGGCGTCAAAACGGATCAAAAGCAGCGATTCGATGCGCGAAACGCACGTTTCCTGCCAAAAGCGGCGATTTGGTGCACGAGACGCACGTTTGGTGCCAAAGCGGAGCAAAAGCGCATTTCAGTGCGTGAAACGTATGTTTCGTTGCAAAAGCGGCGGTTTGGTGCACGAAACACACATTGGCGTCAAAGCGGATCAAAAGCAGTAATTCGGTGCGCGAAACGTACGTTTCGTTGCAAAAGCGGCGATTTGGTGCACGAATCGCACGTTTGGTGCCAAAACGGAGAAAAAACGGCATTTCAGTACGCGAAACGCATGTTTCGTTGCAAAAGCGGCGATTTGGTGCACGAAACACACATTGGCGTCAAAGCGGATCAAAAGCAGCAATTCGGTGCGCGAAACGTACGTTTCGTTGCAAAAGCGGCGATTTGGTGCACGAAACGCACGTTTGGTGCCAAAACGGAGCAAAATCGGCGCTTCAGTGCGCGAAACACACGGTTCCTGCTAATAGCGGCGATTCGGTGCGCGAAATGCACGGTTCGTTGCAAAACCGGCGATTTTGTGCACGAAACGCACGTTTGGTGACTAAACGGAGCGAAAGCAGCGCTGCGGTGCGCGAAACGCACGTTTCGTTGCAAAAGCGGCCACATGGTGCACAATACGCACGTTTGGTGCCAAAACGGAGCAAAAGCGGCATTTCAGTGCGCGAAACGCATGTTTCCTGCCAAAAGCGGCGATTTGGTGCACGAGTCGCACGTTTGGTGCCAAAACGGAGCAAAAGCGCATTTCAGTGCGTGAAACGTATGTTTCGTTGCAAAAGCGGCGGTTTGGTGCACGAAACGCACGTTTAGCGTGAAAACAGATCAAAAGCAGCGATTCGGTGCGCGAAACGCACGTTTCGTGCCAAAAGCAGCGATTTGGTGCACGAATCGCACGTTTGGTGCCAAAACGGAGAGAAAACGGCATTTCAGTACGCGAAACGCATGTTTCGTTGCAAAAGCGGCGATTTGGTGCACGAAACACACATTGGCGTCAAAGCGGATCAAAAGCAGCAATTCGGTGCGCGAAACGTACGTTTCGTTGCAAAAGCGGCGATTTGGTGCACGAAACGCACGTTTGGTGCCAAAACGGAGCAAAATCGGCGCTTCAGTGCGCGAAACACACGGTTCGTACTAATAGCGGCGATTCGGTGCGCGAAATGCACGGTTCGTTGCAAAAGCGGCGATTTTGTGCACGAAACGCACGTTTGGTGACTAAACGGAGCGAAAGCAGCGCTTCGGTGCGCGAAACGCACGTTTCGTTGCAAAAGCGGCCACATGGTGCACGAAACGCACGTTTGGTGCCAAAACGGAGCAAAATCGGCGCTTCAGTGCGCGAAACACACGGTTCGTGCTAATAGCGGCGATTCGGTGCGCGAAATGCACGGTTCGTTGCAAAAGCGGCGGTTTGGTGCACGAAACGCACGTTTGCGTCAAACCGGAGAAAAAGCAGCGATTCGGTGCGCGAAACGCATGTTTCGTGCCAAAAGCAGCGATCTGGTGCACGAAACGCACGTTTGGTGCCAAAGCGGAGCAAAAGCGGCATTTCAATGCGCGAAACGCACGGTTCGTTGCAAAAGCGGCGGTTTGATGCACGAAACGCATGTTTAGCGTCAAAACAGATCAAAAGCAGCAATTCGGTGCGCGAAATGCACGTTTCGTGCCAAAAGCAGCGATTTGGTGCACGAAACGCACGTTTGGTGCCAAAACGGAGCAAAAGCGGCGATGTGGTGCACGAAACGCCCGTTTAGCGTCAAAACGGAGCAAAAGCAGCGATTCGGTGCGCGAAACGCACGTTTGGTGACAAAACGGAAAAAAGCAACGATTCGGGGCGCGAAACGCACGGTTCGTTGCACAAGCGGCGGTTTGGTGCACGAAACGCACGTTTAGCGTCAAAACAGATCAAAAGCAGCGATTCGGTGCGCGAAACGCATGTTTCGTGCCAAAAGCAGCGATTTGGTGCACGAAACGCACGTTTGGTGCCAAAACGGAGCCAAAGCGGCATTTCAGCGCGCGAAACGCGTGTTTCGTTGCAAAAGCGGCGGTTTGGTGCACGAAACGCACGTTTCGTTGCAAAAGCGGCGATTTGGTGCACGAAGCGCACGTTTAGCGTCAAAACGGATCAAAAGCAGCGATTCGGTGCGCGAAACGCACGATTCCTTCCAAAAGCGGCGATTTGGTGCACGAGACGCACGTTTGGTGCCAAACCGGAGCAAAAGCGGCATTTCAGTGCGCGAAACGCTCGTTTCGTTCTAAAAAAGGCGATTTGGTGCACGAAACGCACGTTTGGCGTCAAAACGGAGCAAAAGCAGCGAATCGGTTGCGCGAAGCGCTCGTTTCGTGGCAAAAGCGGCGATCTGGTGCATGAGACGCACGTTTCGTGCCACAAGGGAGCAAAAGTGGCATTTCAGTGCGCGAAACGCTCGTATCGTTCTAAAAAAGGCGATTTGGTTCACGAAACGCACATTTGGCGTCAAAACGGAGCAAACGCAGCGATTCGGTGCGCGAAACGCACGCTTCCTGCCAAAGGCAGCGATTTAGTGCACGAAACGCACGTTTGGTGCCAAAACGGAGCCAAAGCGGCATATCAGTGCGCGAAACGCACCTTTCGTTGCAAAAGCGGCGATTTGGTGCGCGAAACGCACGTTTCGTTGCAAAAGCGGCAATTTGGTGCACGAAACGCACGTTTCGTTGCAAAAGTGGCGATTTGGTGCACGAAACGAACATTTGGTGTCAAAACCGATCGAAAGCAGCGGATCGGTGCGCGAAACGCACGTTTCGCTGCAAAAGTGGTGATTTGGTGCACGAGCCGCACGTTTCGTTGCAAAAGCGGCGGTTTGGTGCACGAAACGCACGTTTCGTTCTAAAAAAGGCGATTTGGTGCACGAAACGCACGTTTGGTGACTAAACGGAGCAAAAGCAGCGCTTCGGTGCGCGAAACGCACGTTTCGTTGCAAAAGCGGCCATATGGTGCACGAAACGCACATTTGGTGCCAAAACGGAGCAAAAGCGGCATTTCAGTGCGCGAACCGCACGTTTCGTTGCAAAAGCGACGATTTGGTGCACGAAACGCACGTTTGGTGCCAAAACGGCGATTTCCGGCACGAAGCGTACGTTTAGCGTCAAAACGGATCAAAAGCACCGATTCGGTGCGCGAAACGCACGTTTCCTGCCAAAAGCGGCGGTTTGGTGCACGAGACGCACGTTTATTGCCAAAACGAAGCGAAAGCGGCATTTCAGTGCGCGAAACGCATGTTTCGTTGCAAAAGCGGCGGTTTGGTGCACGAAACGCACGTTTGCGTCAAAGCGGAGCAAAAGCAGCGATTCGGTGCGGGAAACGCACGTTTCGTGCCAAAAGCAGCGATTTGGCGCACGAAACGCACGTTTGGTGCCAAAACGGAGCAAAAGCGGCATATCAGTGCGCGGAACGCACCTTTCGTTGCAAAAGCGGCGATTTGGTGCGCGAAACGCACGTTTCGCTGCAAAAGCAGCGATTCGGTGTGCGAAACGCACGTATCCTGCCAAAAGCAGCGATTCGGTGCGCGAAATGCACGGTTCGTTGCAAAAGCAGCTATTTTGTGCACCAAACGCACGTGTGGCGTCAAAACGGAGCAAACGCAGCGATTCGGTGCGCGAAACGTACGTTTCGTTGCAAAAGCGGCGATTTGGTGCACGAAACGCACGTTTGGTGCCAAAACGGAGCAAAAACGGCGCTTCAGTGCGCGAAACACACGGTTCGTGCCAAAAGCGGCGATTCGGTGCGCGAAATGCACGGTTCGTTGCAAAAGCGGCGATTTTGTGCACTAAACGCACGTTTGGTGCCAAAACGGAGCAAAAGCAGCGAATCGGTGCGCGAAACGCACGTTTGGTGACAAAACGGAGCAAAAGCAGCAATCCGGTGCCCGAAACGCACGTTTGGTGACTAAACGGAGCAAAAGCAGCGCTTCGGTGCGCGAAACGCACGTTTCGTTGCAAAAGCGGCCATATGGTGCACGAAACGCACATTTGGTGCCAAAACGGAGCAAAAGCGGCATTTCAGTGCGCGAACCGCACGTTTCGTTGCAAAAGCGACGAGTTGGTGCACGAAACGCACGTTTGGTGCCAAAACGGCGATTTGCGGCACGAAGCGTACGTTTAGCGTCAAAACGGATCAAAAGCACCGATTCGGTGCGCGAAACGCACGTTTCCTGCCAAAAGCGGCGGTTTGGTGCACGAGACGCACGTTTATTGCCAAAACGAAGCGAAAGCGGCATTTCAGTGCGCGAAACGTATGTTTCGTTGCAAAAGCGGCGGTTTGGTGCATGAAACGCACGTTTAGCGTGAAAACAGATCAAAAGCAGCGATTCGGTGCGCGAAACGCACGTTTCGTGCCAAAAGCAGCGATTTGGTGCACGAATCGCACGTTTGGTGCCAAAACGGAGAAAAAACGGCATTTCAGTACGCGAAACGCATGTTTCGTTGCAAAAGCGGCGATTTGGTGCACGAAACGCACGTTTGGTGCCAAAACGGAGCAAAATCGGCGCTTCAGTGCGCGAAACACACGGTTGGTGCTAATAGCGGGGATTCGGTGCGCGAAATGCACGGTTCGTTGCAAAAGCGGCGATTTTGTGCACGAAACGCACGTTTGGTGACTAAACGGAGCAAAAGCAGCGCTTCGGTGCGCGAAACGCACGTTTCGTTGCAAAAGCGGCCACATGGTGCACGATACGCACGTTTGGTGCCAAAACGGAGCAAAAGCGGCATTTCAGTGCGCGAAACACATGTTTCGTTGCAAAAGCGGCGGTTTGGTGCACGAAGCGCACGTTTGCGTCAAACCGGAGCAAAAGCAGCGATTCGGTGCGCGAAACGCACATTTCGTGCCAAAAGCAGCGATTTTGTGCACGAAACGCACGTTTGGTGCCAAAACGGAGCAAAAGCGGCATATCAGTGCGCCAAACGCACGTATTGTTGCAAAAGCGGCGATTTGGTGCACGAAGCGCACGTTTAGCGTCAAAACGGAGAAAGAGCAGCGATTCGTTGCGCGAAACACATGTTTCGTGCCAAAAGCAGCGATTCGTTGCGCGAAACGCACGTTTCGTTGCAAAAGCGGCGATTTGGTGCGCGAAACGCACGTTTCGTTGCAAAAGCGGCGATTTGGTGCACGAAACGCACGTTTGGTGCCAAAACGGAGCAAAAGCGGCGATGTGGTGCACGAAACGCCCGTTTCGTGCCAAAAGCAGCAATTCGGTGCGCGAAACGCACGTTTCGTGCCAAAAGCAGCGATTTGGTGCACGAAACGCACGTTTGGTGCCAAAACGGAGCAAAAGCGGCATATCAGTGCGCGGAACGCACCTTTCGTTGCAAAAGCGGCGATTTGGTGCGCGAAACGCACGTTTCGCTGCAAAAGTAGCGATTTGGTGCACGAGCCGCACGTTTCGTTGCAAAAGCGGCGGTTTGGTGCACGAAACGGACGCTTCCTACCAAAGGCAGCGATTTTGTGCACGAAACGCACGTTTGGCGTCAAAACGGATCGAAAGCAGCAATTCGGTGCGCGAAACGCATGTTTCGTGCCAAAAGCAGCGATTTGGTGCACGAAACGCACGTTTGGTGCCAAAGCGGAGCAAAAGCGGCATTTCAGTGCGCGAAACGCATGTTTCGTTGCAAAAGCGGCGGTTTGGTGCACGAAACGTACGTTTGCGTCAAAGCGGAGCAAAAGCAGCAATTCGGTGCGCGAAACGCACGTTTCGTGCCAAAAGCAGCGATTTGGTGCACGAAACGCACGTTTGGTGCCAAAACGGAGCAAAAGCGGCATATCAGTGCGCGAAACTCACCTTTCGTTGCAAAAGCGGCGATTTGGTGCGCGAAACGCACGTTTCGATGCAAAAGCGGCGATTTGGGGCATGAAACGAACATTTAGCGTCAAAACGGATCGAAAGCAGCGAATCGGTGCGCGAAACGCACGCTTCTTGCCAAAGGCAGCGATTTTGTGCACGAAACGCACGTTTGGCCTCAAAACGGATCAAAAGCAGCGATTCGGTGCGCGCAATGCACGGTTCGTTGCAAAAGCAGCAATTCGGTGCACGAAACGCACGGTTCGTTGCAAAAGCGGCGATTAGGTGCTCGAAACTCACGTTTGGCGTCAAAACGGATCAAAAGCAGCGATTCGATGCGCGAAACGCACGTTTCCTGCCAAAAGCGGCGATTTGGTGCACGAGACGCACGTTTGGTGCCAAAACGGAGCAAAAGCGCATTTCAGTGCGTGAAACGTATGTTTCGTTGCAAAAGCGGCGGTTTGGTGCACGAAACGCACGTTTAGCGTGAAAACAGATCAAAAGCAGCGATTCGGTGCGCGAAACGCACGTTTCGTGCCAAAAGCAGCGATTTGGTGCACGAATCGCACGTTTGGTGCCAAAACGGAGAAAAAACGGCATTTCAGTACGCTAAACGCATGTTTCGTTGCAAAAGCGGCGATTTGGTGCTAGAAACACACATTGGCGTCAAAGCGGATCAAAAGCAGCAATTCGGTGCGCGAAACGTACGTTTCGTTGCAAAAGCGGCGATTTGGTGCACGAAACGCACGTTTGGTGCCAAAACGGAGCAAAATCGGCGCTTCAGTCCGCGAAACACACGGTTCGTGCTAATAGCGGCGATTCGGTGCGCGAAATGCACGGTTCGTTGCAAAACCGGCGATTTTGTGCACGAAACGCACGTTTGGTGACTAAACGGAGCGAAAGCAGCGCTTCGGTGCGCGAAACGCACGTTTCGTTGCAAAAGCGGCCACATGGTGCACGAAACGCACGTTTGGTGCCAAAACGGAGCAAAATCGGCGCTTCAGTGCGCGAAACACACGGTTCGTGCTAATAGCGGCGATTCGGTGCGCGAAATGCACGGTTCGTTGCAAAAGCGGCGGTTTGGTGCACGAAACGCACGTTTGCGTCAAACCGGAGCAAAAGCAGCGATTCGGATGGCGAAACGCACGTTTCGTGCCAAAAGCAGCGATTTGGTGCACGAAACGCACGTTTGGTGCCAAAACGGAGCAAAAGCGGCGATGTGGTGCACGAAACGCCCGTTTAGCGTCAAGACGTAGCAAAAGCAGCGATTCGGTGCGCGAAACGCACGTTTGGTGACAAAACGGAAAAAAATCAACAACTCGGGGCGCGAAACGCACGGTTCGTTGCAAAAGCGGCGGTTTGGTGCACGAAACGCACGTTTACCGTCAAAACAGATCAAAAGCAGCGATTCGGTGCGCGAAACGCATGTTTCGTGCCAAAAGCAGCGATCTGGTGCACGAAACGCACGTTTGGTGCCAAAGCGGAGCAAAAGCGGCATTTCAATGCGCGAAACGCACGGTTCGTTGCAAAAGCGGCGGTTTGATGCACGAAACGCATGTTTAGCGTCAAAACAGATCAAAAGCAGCAATTCGGTGCGCGAAATGCACGTTTCGTGCCAAAAGCAGCGAATTGGTGCACGAAACGCACGTTTGGTGCCAAAACGGAGCAAAAGCGGCGATGTGGTGCACGAAACGCCCGTTTAGCGTCAAAACGGAGCAAAAGCAGCGATTCGGTGCGCGAAACGCACGTTTGGTGACAAAACGGAAAAAAGCAACGATTCGGGGCGCGAAACGCACGGTTCGTTGCACAAGCGGCGGTTTGGTGCACGAAACGCACGTTTAGCGTCAAAACAGATCAAAAGCAGCGATTCGGTGCGCGAAACGCATGTTTCGTGCCAAAAGCAGCGATTTGGTGCACGAAACGCACGTTTGGTGCCAAAACGGAGCCAAAGCGGCATTTCAGCGCGCGAAACGCGTGTTTCGTTGCAAAAGCGGCGGTTTGGTGCACGAAACGCACGTTTCGTTGCAAAAGCGGCGATTTGGTGCACGAAGCGCACGTTTAGCGTCAAAACGGATCAAAAGCAGCGATTCGGTGCGCGAAACGCACGATTTCTTCCAAAAGCGGCGATTTGGTGCACGAGACGCACGTTTGGTGCCAAAACGGAGCAAAAGCGGCATTTCAGTGCGCGAAACGCTCGTTTCGTTCTAAAAAAGGCGATTTGGTGCACGAAACGCACGTTTGGCGTCAAAACGGAGCAAAAGCAGCGAATCGGTTGCGCGAAGCGCTCGTTTCGTGCCAAAAGCGGCGATCTGGTGCATGAAACGCACGTTTCGTGCCACAAGGGAGCAAAAGTGGCATTTCAGTGCGCGAAACGCTCGTATCGTTCTAAAAAAGGCGATTTGGTTCACGAAACGCACATTTGGCGTCAAAACGGAGCAAACGCAGCGATTCGGTGCGCGAAACGCACGCTTCCTGCCAAAGGCAGCGATTTAGTGCACGAAACGCACGTTTGGTGCCAAAACGGAGCCAAAGCGGCATATCAGTGCGCGAAACGCACCTTTCGTTGCAAAAGCGGCGATTTGGTGCGCGAAACGCACGTTTCGTTGCAAAAGCGGCAACTTGGTGCACGAAACGCACGTTTCGTTGCAAAAGTGGCGATTTGGTGCACGAAACGAACATTTGGTGTCAAAACCGATCGAAAGCAGCGGATCGGTGCGCGAAACGCACGTTTCGCTGCAAAAGTGGTGATTTGGTGCACGAGCCGCACGTTTCGTTGCAAAAGCGGCGGTTTGGTGCACGAAACGCACGTTTCGTTCTAAAAAAGGCGATTTGGTGCACGAAACGCACGTTTGGTGACTAAACGGAGCAAAAGCAGCGCTTCGGTGCGCGAAACGCACGTTTCGTTGCAAAAGCGGCCATATGGTGCACGAAACGCACATTTGGTGCCAAAACGGAGCAAAAGCGGCATTTCAGTGCGCGAACCGCACGTTTCGTTGCAAAAGCGACGATTTGGTGCACGAAACGCACGTTTGGTGCCAAAACGGCGATTTCCGGCACGAAGCGTACGTTTAGCGTCAAAACGGATCAAAAGCACCGATTCGGTGCGCGAAACGCACGTTTCCTGCCAAAAGCGGCGGTTTGGTGCACGAGACGCACGTTTATTGCCAAAACGAAGCGAAAGCGGCATTTCAGTGCGCGAAACGTATGTTTCGTTGCAAAAGCGGCGGTTTGGTGCACGAAACGCACGTTTAGCGTCAAAACAGATCAAAAGCAGCGATTCGGTGCGCGAAACGCACGTTTCGTGCCAAAAGCAGCGATTTGGTGCACGAAACGCACGTTTGGTGCCAAAACGGAGCAAAAGCGGCATTTCAGTGCGCGAAACGCATGTTTCGTTGCAAAAGCGGCGGTTTGGTGCACGAAACGCACGTTTGCGTCAAAGCGGAGCAAAAGCAGCGATTCGGTGCGGGAAACGCACGTTTCGTGCCAAAAGCAGCGATTTGGTGCACGAAACGCACGTTTGGTGCCAAAACGGAGCAAAAGCGGCATATCAGTGCGCGGAACGCACCTTTCGTTGCAAAAGCGGCGATTTGGTGCGCGAAACGCACGTTTCGCTGCAAAAGTAGCGATTTGGTGCACGAGCCGCACGGTTCGTTGCAAAAGCAGCGATTCGGTGTGCGAAACGCACGTATCCTGCCAAAAGCAGCGATTCGGTGCGCGAAATGCACGGTTCGTTGCAAAAGCAGCTATTTTGTGCACCAAACGCACGTGTGGCGTCAAAACGGAGCAAACGCAGCGATTCGGTGCGCGAAACGCACGTTTCCAGCCAAAGGCAGCGATTTGGTGCACGAAACGCACGTTTGGCGTCAAAGCGGATCAAAAGCAGCAATTCGGTGCGCGAAACGTACGTTTCGTTGCAAAAGCGGCGATTTGGTGCACGAAACGCACGTTTGGTGCCAAAACGGAGCAAAAACGGCGCTTCAGTGCGCGAAACACACGGTTCGTGCCAAAAGCGGCGATTCGGTGCGCGAAATGCACGGTTCGTTGCAAAAGCGGCGATTTTGTGCACTAAACGCACGTTTGGTGCCAAAACGGAGCAAAAGCAGCGAATCGGTGCGCGAAACGCACGTTTGGTGACAAAACGGAGCAAAAGCAGCAATCCGGTGCCCGAAACGCACGTTTGGTGACTAAACGGAGCAAAAGCAGCGCTTCGGTGCGCGAAACGCACGTTTCGTTGCAAAAGCGGCCATATGGTGCACGAAACGCACATTTGGTGCCAAAACGGAGCAAAAGCGGCATTTCAGTGCGCGAACCGCACGTTTCGTTGCAAAAGCGACGATTTGGTGCACGAAACGCACGTTTGGTGCCAAAACGGCGATTTCCGGCACGAAGCGTACGTTTAGCGTCAAAACGGATCAAAAGCACCGATTCGGTGCGCGAAACGCACGTTTCCTGCCAAAAGCGGCGGTTTGGTGCACGAGACGCACGTTTATTGCCAAAACGAAGCGAAAGCGGCATTTCAGTGCGCGAAACGTATGTTTCGTTGCAAAAGCGGCGGTTTGGTGCATGAAACGCACGTTTAGCGTGAAAACAGATCAAAAGCAGCGATTCGGTGCGCGAAACGCACGTTTCGTGCCAAAAGCAGCGATTTGGTGCACGAATCGCACGTTTGGTGCCAAAACGGAGAAAAAACGGCATTTCAGTACGCGAAACGCATGTTTCGTTGCAAAAGCGGCGGTTTGGTGCACGAAACATACATTGGCGTCAAAGCGGATCGAAAGCAGCAATTCGGTGCGCGAAACGTACGTTTCGTTGCAAAAGCGGCGATTTGGTGCACGAAACGCACGTTTGGTGCCAAAACGGAGCAAAATCGGCGCTTCAGTGCGCGAAACACACGGTTGGTGCTAATAGCGGGGATTCGGTGCGCGAAATGCACGGTTCGTTGCAAAAGCGGCGATTTTGTGCACGAAACGCACGTTTGGTGACTAAACGGAGCAAAAGCAGCGCTTCGGTGCGCGAAACGCACGTTTCGTTGCAAAAGCGGCGGTTTGGTGCACGAAGCGCACGTTTGCGTCAAACCGGAGCAAAAGCAGCGATTCGGTGCGCGAAACGCACATTTCGTGCCAAAAGCAGCGATTTTGTGCACGAAACGCACGTTTGGTGCCAAAACGGAGCAAAAGCAGCGAATCGGTGCGCGAAACGCACGTTTCCTGCCGAAAGCGGCGATTTGGTGCTCGAAGCGCACGTTTAGCGTCAAAACGGATCAAAAGCAGCGATTCGGAGGGCGAAACGCACGTTTCGTGCCAAAAGCAGCGATTTGGTGCACGAAACGCACGTTTGGTGCCAAAACGGAGCAAAAGCGGCATATCAGTGCGCCAAACGCACGTATTGTTGCAAAAGCGGCGATTTGGTGCACGAAGCGCACGTTTAGCGTCAAAACGGAGAAAGAGCAGCGATTCGTTGCGCGAAACACATGTTTCGTGCCAAAAGCAGCGATTCGTTGCGCGAAACGCACGTTTCGTTGCAAAAGCGGCGATTTGGTGCGCGAAACGCACGTTTCGTTGCAAAAGCGGCGATTTGGTGCACGAAACGCACGTTTGGTGCCAAAACGGAGCAAAAGCGGCGATGTGGTGCACGAAACGCCCGTTTCGTGCCAAAAGCAGCAATTCGGTGCGCGAAACGCACGTTTCGTGCCAAAAGCAGCGATTTGGTGCACGAAACGCACGTTTGGTGCCAAAACGGAGCAAAAGCGGCATATCAGTGCGCGGAACGCACCTTTCGTTGCAAAAGCGGCGATTTGGTGCGCGAAACGCACGTTTCGCTGCAAAAGTAGCGATTTGGTGCACGAGCCGCACGTTTCGTTGCAAAAGCGGCGGTTTGGTGCACGAAACGGACGCTTCCTACCAAAGGCAGCGATTTTGTGCACGAAACGCACGTTTGGCGTCAAAACGGATCGAAAGCAGCAATTCGGTGCGCGAAACGCACGTTTCGTGCCAAAAGCAGCGATTTGGTGCACGAAACGCACGTTTGGTGCCAAAACGGAGCAAAAGCGGCATTTCAGTGCGCGAAACGCATGTTTCGTTGCAAAAGCGGCGGTTTGGTGCACGAAACGTACGTTTGCGTCAAACCGGAGCAAAAGCAGCAATTCGGTGCGCGAAACGCACGTTTCGTTGCAAAAGTGGCGATTTGGTGCACGAGACGCACGTTTGGTGCCAAAACGGAGCAAAAGCGGCGATGTGGTGCACGAAACGCCCGTTTAGCGTCAAAACGGAGCAAAAGCAACGATTCGGGGCGCGAAACGCACGCGTCCTACCAAAGGCAGCGATTTTGTGCACGAAACGCACGTTTGGCGTCAAAACGGATCAAAAGCAGCAATTCGGTGCGCGAAACGCACGTTTCGTGCCAAAAGCAGCGATTTGGTGCACGAAACGCACGTTTGGTGCCAAAACGGAGCAAAAGCGGCATATCAGTGCGCGAAACTCACCTTTCGTTGCAAAAGCGGCGATTTGGTGCGCGAAACGCACGTTTCGATGCAAAAGCGGCGATTTGGGGCATGAAACGAACATTTAGCGTCAAAACGGATCGAAAGCAGCGATTCGGTGCGCGCAATGCACGGTTCGTTGCAAAAGCAGCAATTCGGTGCACGAAACGCACGGTTCGTTGCAAAAGCGGCGATTAGGTGCTCGAAACTCACGTTTGGCGTCAAAACGGATCAAAAGCAGCGATTCGATGCGCGAAACGCACGTTTCCTGCCAAAAGCGGCGATTTGGTGCACGAGACGCACGTTTGGTGCCAAAACGGAGCAAAAGCGCATTTCAGTGCGTGAAACGTATGTTTCGTTGCAAAAGCGGCGGTTTGGTGCACGAAACGCACGTTTAGCGTGAAAACAGATCAAAAGCAGCGATTCGGTGCGCGAAACGCACGTTTCGTGCCAAAAGCAGCGATTTGGTGCACGAATCGCACGTTTGGTGCCAAAACGGAGAAAAAACGGCATTTCAGTACGCTAAACGCATGTTTCGTTGCAAAAGCGGCGATTTGGTGCTAGAAACACACATTGGCGTCAAAGCGGATCAAAAGCAGCAATTCGGTGCGCGAAACGTACGTTTCGTTGCAAAAGCGGCGATTTGGTGCACGAAACGCACGTTTGGTGCCAAAACGGAGCAAAATCGGCGCTTCAGTCCGCGAAACACACGGTTCGTGCTAATAGCGGCGATTCGGTGCGCGAAATGCACGGTTCGTTGCAAAAGCGGCGATTTTGTGCACGAAACGCACGTTTGGTGACTAAACGGAGCGAAAGCAGCGCTTCGGTGCGCGAAACGCACGTTTCGTTGCAAAAGCGGCCACATGGTGCACGATACGCACGTTTGGTGCCAAAACGGAGCAAAAGCGCATTTCAGTGCGTGAAACGTATGTTTCGTTGCAAAAGCGGCGGTTTGGTGCACGAAACGCACGTTTAGCGTGAAAACAGATCAAAAGCAGCGATTCGGTGCGCGAAACGCACGTTTCGTGCCAAAAGCAGCGATTTGGTGCACGAAACGCACGTTTGGTGCCAAAGCGGAGCAAAAGCGGCATTTCAATGCGCGAAACGCACGTTTGGTGACAAAACGGAAAAAAATCAACAACTCGGGGCGCGAAACGCACGGTTCGTTGCAAAAGCGGCGGTTTGGTACACGAAACGCACGTTTAGCGTCAAAACAGATCAAAAGCAGCGATTCGGTGCGCGAAACGCATGTTTCGTGCCAAAAGCAGCGATTTGGTGCACGAAACGGACGTTTGGTGCCAAAACGGAGCCAAAGCGGCATTTCAGCGCGCGAAACGCGTGTTTCGTTGCAAAAGCGGCGGTTTGGTGCACGAAACGCACGTTTCGTTGCAAAAGCGGCGATTTGGTGCACGAAGCGCACGTTTAGCGTCAAAACGGATCAAAAGCAGCGATTCGGTGCGCGAAACGCACGATTCCTTCCAAAAGCGGCGATTTGGTGCACGAGACGCACGTTTGGTGCCAAAACGGAGCAAAAGCGGCACTTCAGTGCGCGAAACGCTCGTTTCGTTCTAAAAAAGGCGATTTGGTGCACGAAACGCACGTTTGGTGCCAAAACGGAGCAAAAGCGGCATTTCAGTGCGCGAACCGCACGTTTCGTTGCAAAGCGACGATTTGGTGCACGAAACGCACGTTTAGCGTCAAAACGGATCGAAAGCAGCGAATCGGTGCGCGAAACGCACGTTTCGTTGCAAAGTGCCCATTTGGTGCACGAAACGCACGTTTCGTTCTAAAAGCGGCGATTTGGTGCACGAAACGCACATTTGGCGTCAAAACGGAGCAAATGCAGCGAATCGGTTGCGCGAAGCGCTCGTTTCGTGCCAAAAGCGGCGATCTGGTGCATGAAACGCACGTTTCGTGCCACAAGGGAGCAAAAGTGGCATTTCAGTGCGCGAAACGCTCGTATCGTTCTAAAAAAGGCGTTTTGGTTCACGAAACGCACATTTGGCGTCAAAACGGAGCAAACGCAGCGATTCGGTGCGCGAAACGCACGCTTCCTGCCAAAGGCAGCGATTTAGTGCACGAAACGCACGTTTGGTGCCAAAACGGAGCCAAAGCGGCATATCAGTGCGCGAAACGCACCTTTCGTTGCAAAAGCGGCGATTTGGTGCGCGAAACGCACGTTTCGTTGCAAAAGCGGCAATTTGGTGCACGAAACGCACGTTTCGTTGCAAAAGTGGCGATTTGGTGCACGAAACGAACATTTGGTGTCAAAACCGATCGAAAGCAGCGGATCGGTGCGCGAAACGCACGTTTCGCTGCAAAAGTGGTGATTTGGTGCACGAGCCGCACGTTTCGTTGCAAAAGCGGCGGTTTGGTGCACGAAACGCACGTTTCGTTCTAAAAAAGGCGATTTGGTGCACGAAACGCACGTTTGGTGACTAAACGGAGCAAAAGCAGCGCTTCGGTGCGCGAAACGCACGTTTCGTTGCAAAAGCGGCCATATGGTGCACGAAACGCACATTTGGTGCCAAAACGGAGCAAAAGCGGCATTTCAGTGCGCGAAACGCATGTTTCGTTGCAAAAGCGGCGGTTTGGTGCACGAAACGCACGTTTGCGTCAAAGCGGAGCAAAAGCAGCGATTCGGTGCGCGAAACGCACGTTTCGTGCCAAAAGCAGCGATTTGGTGCACGAAACGCACGTTTGGTGCCAAAACGGAGCAAAAGCGGCATTTCAGTGCGCGAAACGCATGTTTCGTTGCAAAAGCGGCGGTTTGGTGCACGAAACGCACGTTTGCGTCAAAGCGGAGCAAAAGCAGCGATTCGGTGCGGGAAACGCACGTTTCGTGCCAAAAGCAGCGATTTGGTGCACGAAACGCACGTTTGGTGCCAAAACGGAGCAAAAGCGGCATATCAGTGCGCGGAACGCACCTTTCGTTGCAAAAGCGGCGATTTGGTGCGCGAAACGCACGTTTCGCTGCAAAAGTAGCGATTTGGTGCACGAGCCGCACGGTTCGTTGCAAAAGCAGCGATTCGGTGTGCGAAACGCACGTATCCTGCCAAAAGCAGCGATTCGGTGCGCGAAATGCACGGTTCGTTGCAAAAGCAGCTATTTTGTGCACCAAACGCACGTGTGGCGTCAAAACGGAGCAAACACAGCGATTCGGTGCGCGAAACGCACGTTTCCAGCCAAAGGCAGCGATTTGGTGCACGAAACGCACGTTTGGCGTCAAAGCGGATCAAAAGCAGCAATTCGGTGCGCGAAACGTACGTTTCGTTGCAAAAGCGGCGATTTGGTGCACGAAACGCACGTTTGGTGCCAAAACGGAGCAAAAACGGCGCTTCAGTGCGCGAAACACACGGTTCGTGCCAAAAGCGGCGATTCGGTGCGCGAAATGCACGGTTCGTTGCAAAAGCGGCGATTTTGTGCACTAAACGCACGTTTGGTGCCAAAACGGAGCAAAAGCAGCGAATCGGTGCGCGAAACGCACGTTTGGTGACAAAACGGAGCAAAAGCAGCAATCCGGTGCCCGAAACGCACGTTTGGTGACTAAACAGAGCAAAAGCAGCGCTTCGGTGCGCGAAACGCACGTTTCGTTGCAAAAGCGGCCGTATGGTGCACGAAACGCACATTTGGTGCCAAAACGGAGCAAAAGCGGCATTTCAGTGCGCGAACCGCACGTTTCGTTGCAAAAGCGACGATTTGGTGCACGAAACGCACGTTTGGTGCCAAATCGGCGATTTCCGGCACGAAGCGTACGTTTAGCGTCAAAACGGATCAAAAGCACCGATTCGGTGCGCGAAACGCACGTTTCCAGCCAAAGGCAGCGATTTGGTGCTAGAAACACACATTGGCGTCAAAGCGGATCAAAAGCAGCAATTCGGTGCGCGAAACGTACGTTTCGTTGCAAAAGCGGCGATTTGGTGCACGAAACGCACGTTTGGTGCCAAAACGGAGCAAAATCGGCGCTTCAGTCCGCGAAACACACGGTTCGTGCTAATAGCGGCGATTCGGTGCGCGAAATGCACGGTTCGTTGCAAAAGCGGCGATTTTGTGCACGAAACGCACGTTTGGTGACTAAACGGAGCGAAAGCAGCGCTTCGGTGCGCGAAACGCACGTTTCGTTGCAAAAGCGGCCACATGGTGCACGATACGCACGTTTGGTGCCAAAACGGAGCAAAAGCGCATTTCAGTGCGTGAAACGTATGTTTCGTTGCAAAAGCGGCGGTTTGGTGCACGAAACGCACGTTTAGCGTGAAAACAGATCAAAAGCAGCGATTCGGTGCGCGAAACGCACGTTTCGTGCCAAAAGCAGCGATTTGGTGCACGAAACGCACGTTTGGTGCCAAAGCGGAGCAAAAGCGGCATTTCAATGCGCGAAACGCACGTTTGGTGACAAAACGGAAAAAAATCAACAACTCGGGGCGCGAAACGCACGGTTCGTTGCAAAAGCGGCGGTTTGGTACACGAAACGCACGTTTAGCGTCAAAACAGATCAAAAGCAGCGATTCGGTGCGCGAAACGCATGTTTCGTGCCAAAAGCAGCGATTTGGTGCACGAAACGGACGTTTGGTGCCAAAACGGAGCCAAAGCGGCATTTCAGCGCGCGAAACGCGTGTTTCGTTGCAAAAGCGGCGGTTTGGTGCACGAAACGCACGTTTCGTTGCAAAAGCGGCGATTTGGTGCACGAAGCGCACGTTTAGCGTCAAAACGGATCAAAAGCAGCGATTCGGTGCGCGAAACGCACGATTCCTTCCAAAAGCGGCGATTTGGTGCACGAGACGCACGTTTGGTGCCAAAACGGAGCAAAAGCGGCACTTCAGTGCGCGAAACGCTCGTTTCGTTCTAAAAAAGGCGATTTGGTGCACGAAACGCACGTTTGGTGCCAAAACGGAGCAAAAGCGGCATTTCAGTGCGCGAACCGCACGTTTCGTTGCAAAGCGACGATTTGGTGCACGAAACGCACGTTTAGCGTCAAAACGGATCGAAAGCAGCGAATCGGTGCGCGAAACGCACGTTTCGTTGCAAAGTGCCCATTTGGTGCACGAAACGCACGTTTCGTTCTAAAAGCGGCGATTTGGTGCACGAAACGCACATTTGGCGTCAAAACGGAGCAAATGCAGCGAATCGGTTGCGCGAAGCGCTCGTTTCGTGCCAAAAGCGGCGATCTGGTGCATGAAACGCACGTTTCGTGCCACAAGGGAGCAAAAGTGGCATTTCAGTGCGCGAAACGCTCGTATCGTTCTAAAAAAGGCGTTTTGGTTCACGAAACGCACATTTGGCGTCAAAACGGAGCAAACGCAGCGATTCGGTGCGCGAAACGCACGCTTCCTGCCAAAGGCAGCGATTTAGTGCACGAAACGCACGTTTGGTGCCAAAACGGAGCCAAAGCGGCATATCAGTGCGCGAAACGCACCTTTCGTTGCAAAAGCGGCGATTTGGTGCGCGAAACGCACGTTTCGTTGCAAAAGCGGCAATTTGGTGCACGAAACGCACGTTTCGTTGCAAAAGTGGCGATTTGGTGCACGAAACGAACATTTGGTGTCAAAACCGATCGAAAGCAGCGGATCGGTGCGCGAAACGCACGTTTCGCTGCAAAAGTGGTGATTTGGTGCACGAGCCGCACGTTTCGTTGCAAAAGCGGCGGTTTGGTGCACGAAACGCACGTTTCGTTCTAAAAAAGGCGATTTGGTGCACGAAACGCACGTTTGGTGACTAAACGGAGCAAAAGCAGCGCTTCGGTGCGCGAAACGCACGTTTCGTTGCAAAAGCGGCCATATGGTGCACGAAACGCACATTTGGTGCCAAAACGGAGCAAAAGCGGCATTTCAGTGCGCGAAACGCATGTTTCGTTGCAAAAGCGGCGGTTTGGTGCACGAAACGCACGTTTGCGTCAAAGCGGAGCAAAAGCAGCGATTCGGTGCGCGAAAGCACGTTTCGTGCCAAAAGCAGCGATTTGGTGCACGAAACGCACGTTTGGTGCCAAAACGGAGCAAAAGCGGCATTTCAGTGCGCGAAACGCATGTTTCGTTGCAAAAGCGGCGGTTTGGTGCACGAAACGCACGTTTGCGTCAAAGCGGAGCAAAAGCAGCGATTCGGTGCGGGAAACGCACGTTTCGTGCCAAAAGCAGCGATTTGGTGCACGAAACGCACGTTTGGTGCCAAAACGGAGCAAAAGCGGCATATCAGTGCGCGGAACGCACCTTTCGTTGCAAAAGCGGCGATTTGGTGCGCGAAACGCACGTTTCGCTGCAAAAGTAGCGATTTGGTGCACGAGCCGCACGGTTCGTTGCAAAAGCAGCGATTCGGTGTGCGAAACGCACGTATCCTGCCAAAAGCAGCGATTCGGTGCGCGAAATGCACGGTTCGTTGCAAAAGCAGCTATTTTGTGCACCAAACGCACGTGTGGCGTCAAAACGGAGCAAACACAGCGATTCGGTGCGCGAAACGCACGTTTCCAGCCAAAGGCAGCGATTTGGTGCACGAAACGCACGTTTGGCGTCAAAGCGGATCAAAAGCAGCAATTCGGTGCGCGAAACGTACGTTTCGTTGCAAAAGCGGCGATTTGGTGCACGAAACGCACGTTTGGTGCCAAAACGGAGCAAAAACGGCGCTTCAGTGCGCGAAACACACGGTTCGTGCCAAAAGCGGCGATTCGGTGCGCGAAATGCACGGTTCGTTGCAAAAGCGGCGATTTTGTGCACTAAACGCACGTTTGGTGCCAAAACGGAGCAAAAGCAGCGAATCGGTGCGCGAAACGCACGTTTGGTGACAAAACGGAGCAAAAGCAGCAATCCGGTGCCCGAAACGCACGTTTGGTGACTAAACAGAGCAAAAGCAGCGCTTCGGTGCGCGAAACGCACGTTTCGTTGCAAAAGCGGCCATATGGTGCACGAAACGCACATTTGGTGCCAAAACGGAGCAAAAGCGGCATTTCAGTGCGCGAACCGCACGTTTCGTTGCAAAAGCGACGATTTGGTGCACGAAACGCACGTTTGGTGCCAAATCGGCGATTTCCGGCACGAAGCGTACGTTTAGCGTCAAAACGGATCAAAAGCACCGATTCGGTGCGCGAAACGCACGTTTCCTGCCAAAAGCGGCGGTTTGGTGCACGAGACGCACGTTTATTGCCAAAACGAAGCGAAAGCGGCATTTCAGTGCGCGAAACGTATGTTTCGTTGCAAAAGCGGCGGTTTGGTGCATGAAACGCACGTTTAGCGTGAAAACAGATCAAAAGCAGCGATTCGGTGCGCGAAACACATGTTTCGTGCCAAAAGCAGCGATTCGTTGCGCGAAACGCACGTTTCGTTGCAAAAGCGGCGATTTGGTGCGCGAAACGCACGTTTCGTTGCAAAAGCGGCGATTTGGTGCACGAAACGCACGTTTGGTGCCAAAACGGAGCAAAAGCGGCGATGTGGTGCACGAAACGCCCGTTTCGTGCCAAAAGCAGCAATTCGGTGCGCGAAACGCACGTTTCGTGCCAAAAGCAGCGATTTGGTGCACGAAACGCACGTTTGGTGCCAAAACGGAGCAAAAGCGGCATATCAGTGCGCGGAACGCACCTTTCGTTGCAAAAGCGGCGATTTGGTGCGCGAAACGCACGTTTCGCTGCAAAAGTAGCGATTTGGTGCACGAGCCGCACGTTTCGTTGCAAAAGCGGCGGTTTGGTGCACGAAACGGACGCTTCCTACCAAAGGCAGCGATTTTGTGCACGAAACGCACGTTTGGCGTCAAAACGGATCGAAAGCAGCAATTCGGTGCGCGAAACGCATGTTTCGTGCCAAAAGCAGCGATTTGGTGCACGAAACGCACGTTTGGTGCCAAAACGGAGCAAAAGCGGCATTTCAGTGCGCGAAACGCATGTTTCGTTGCAAAAGCGGCGGTTTGGTGCACGAAACGTACGTTTGCGTCAAAGCGGAGCAAAAGCAGCAATTCGGTGCGCGAAACGCACGTTTCGTTGCAAAAGTGGCGATTTGGTGCACGAGACGCACGTTTGGTGCCAAAACGGAGCAAAAGCGGCGATGTGGTGCACGAAACGCCCGTTTAGCGTCAAAACGGAGCAAAAGCAACGATTCGGGGCGCGAAACGCACGCTTCCTACCAAAGGCAGCGATTTTGTGCACGAAACGCACGTTTGGCGTCAAAACGGATCAAAAGCAGCAATTCGGTGCGCGAAACGCACGTTTCGTGCCAAAAGCAGCGATTTGGTGCACGAAACGCACGTTTGGTGCCAAAACGGAGCAAAAGCGGCATATCAGTGCGCGAAACTCACCTTTCGTTGCAAAAGCGGCGATTTGGTGCGCGAAACGCACGTTTCGATGCAAAAGCGGCGATTTGGGGCATGAAACGAACATTTAGCGTCAAAACGGATCGAAAGCAGCGAATCGGTGCGCGAAACGCACGCTTCTTGCCAAAGGCAGCGATTTTGTGCACGAAACGCACGTTTGGCCTCAAAACGGATCAAAATCAGCGATTCGGTGCGCGCAATGCACGGTTCGTTGCAAAAGCAGCAATTCGGTGCACGAAACGCACGGTTCGTTGCAAAAGCGGCGATTAGGTGCTCGAAACTCACGTTTGGCGTCAAAACGGATCAAAAGCAGCGATTCGATGCGCGAAACGCACGTTTCCTGCCAAAAGCGGCGATTTGGTGCACGAGACGCACGTTTGGTGCCAAAACGGAGCAAAAGCGCATTTCAGTGCGTGAAACGTATGTTTCGTTGCAAAAGCGGCGGTTTGGTGCACGAAACACACATTGGCGTCAAAGCGGATCAAAAGCAGCAATTCGGTGCGCGAAACGTACGTTTCGTTGCAAAAGCGGCGATTTGGTGCACGAATCGCACGTTTGGTGCCAAAACGGAGAAAAAACGGCATTTCAGTACGCGAAACGCATGTTTCGTTGCAAAAGCGGCGATTTGGTGCACGAAACACACATTGGCGTCAAAGCGGATCAAAAGCAGCAATTCGGTGCGCGAAACGTACGTTTCGTTGCAAAAGCGGCGATTTGGTGCACGAAACGCACGTTTGGTGCCAAAACGGAGCAAAATCGGCGCTTCAGTGCGCGAAACACACGGTTCGTGCTAATAGCGGCGATTCGGTGCGCGAAATGCACGGTTCGTTGCAAAACCGGCGATTTTGTGCACGAAACGCACGTTTGGTGACTAAACGGAGCGAAAGCAGCGCTTCGGTGCGCGAAACGCACGTTTCGTTGCAAAAGCGGCCACATGGTGCACGATACGCACGTTTGGTGCCAAAACGGAGCAAAAGCGGCATTTCAGTGCGCGAAACGCATGTTTCCTGCCAAAAGCGGCGATTTGGTGCACGAGTCGCACGTTTGGTGCCAAAACGGAGCAAAAGCGCATTTCAGTGCGTGAAACGTATGTTTCGTTGCAAAAGCGGCGGTTTGGTGCACGAAACGCACGTTTAGCGTGAAAACAGATCAAAAGCAGCGATTCGGTGCGCGAAACGCACGTTTCGTGCCAAAAGCAGCGATTTGGTGCACGAATCGCACGTTTGGTGCCAAAACGGAGAAAAAACGGCATTTCAGTACGCGAAACGCATGTTTCGTTGCAAAAGCGGCGATTTGGTGCACGAAACACACATTGGCGTCAAAGCGGATCAAAAGCAGCAATTCGGTGCGCGAAACGTACGTTTCGTTGCAAAAGCGGCGATTTGGTGCACGAAACGCACGTTTGGTGCCAAAACGGAGCAAAATCGGCGCTTCAGTGCGCGAAACACACGGTTCGTGCTAATAGCGGCGATTCGGTGCGCGAAATGCACGGTTCGTTGCAAAAGCGGCGATTTTGTGCACGAAACGCACGTTTGGTGACTAAACGGAGCGAAAGCAGCGCTTCGGTGCGCGAAACGCACGTTTCGTTGCAAAAGCGGCCACATGATGCACGAAACGCACGTTTGGTGCCAAAACGGAGCAAAATCGGCGCTTCAGTGCGCGAAACACACGGTTCGTGCTAATAGCGGCGATTCGGTGCGCGAAATGCACGGTTCGTTGCAAAAGCGGCGGTTTGGTGCACGAAACGCACGTTTAGCGTCAAAACAGATCAAAAGCAGCGATTCGGAGGGCGAAACGCACGTTTCGTGCCAAAAGCAGCGATTTGGTGCACGAAACGCACGTTTGGTGCCAAAACGGAGCCAAAGCGGCATTTCAGCGCGCGAAACGCGTGTTTCGTTGCAAAAGCGGCGGTTTGGTGCACGAAACGCACGTTTGGCGTCAAAACGGAGCAAAAGCAGCGAATCGGTTGCGCGAAGCGCTCGTTTCGTGCCAAAAGCGGCGATCTGGTGCATGAAACGCACGTTTCGTGCCACAAGGGAGCAAAAGTGGCATTTCAGTGCGCGAAACGCTCGTATCGTTCTAAAAAAGGCGTTTTGGTTCACGAAACGCACATTTGGCGTCAAAACGGAGCAAACGCAGCGATTCGGTGCGCGAAACGCACGCTTCCTGCCAAAGGCAGCGATTTAGTGCACGAAACGCACGTTTGGTGCCAAAACGGAGCCAAAGCGGCATATCAGTGCGCGAAACGCACCTTTCGTTGCAAAAGCGGCGATTTGGTGCGCGAAACGCACGTTTCGTTGCAAAAGCGGCAATTTGGTGCACGAAACGCACGTTTCGTTGCAAAAGTGGCGATTTGGTGCACGAAACGAACATTTGGTGTCAAAACCGATCGAAAGCAGCGGATCGGTGCGCGAAACGCACGTTTCGCTGCAAAAGTGGTGATTTGGTGCACGAGCCGCACGTTTCGTTGCAAAAGCGGCGGTTTGGTGCACGAAACGCACGTTTCGTTCTAAAAAAGGCGATTTGGTGCACGAAACGCACGTTTGGTGACTAAACGGAGCAAAAGCAGCGCTTCGGTGCGCGAAACGCACGTTTCGTTGCAAAAGCGGCCATATGGTGCACGAAACGCACATTTGGTGCCAAAACGGAGCAAAAGCGGCATTTCAGTGCGCGAACCGCACGTTTCGTTGCAAAAGCGACGATTTGGTGCACGAAACGCACGTTTGGTGCCAAAACGGCGATTTCCGGCACGAAGCGTACGTTTAGCGTCAAAACGGATCAAAAGCACCGATTCGGTGCGCGAAACGCACGTTTCCTGCCAAAAGCGGCGGTTTGGTGCACGAGACGCACGTTTATTGCCAAAACGAAGCGAAAGCGGCATTTCAGTGCGCGAAACGTATGTTTCGTTGCAAAAGCGGCGGTTTGGTGCACGAAACGCACGTTTGCGTCAAAGCGGAGCAAAAGCAGCGATTCGGTGCGGGAAACGCACGTTTCGTGCCAAAAGCAGCGATTTGGTGCACGAAACGCTCGTTTGGTGCCAAAACGGAGCAAAAGCGGCATATCAGTGCGCGGAACGCACCTTTCGTTGCAAAAGCGGCGATTTGGTGCGCGAAACGCACGTTTCGCTGCAAAAGTAGCGATTTGGTGCACGAGCCGCACGGTTCGTTGCAAAAGCAGCGATTCGGTGTGCGAAACGCACGTATCCTGCCAAAAGCAGCGATTCGATGCGCGAAATGCACGGTTCGTTGCAAAAGCAGCTATTTTGTGCACCAAACGCACGTGTGGCGTCAAAACGGAGCAAACGCAGCGATTCGGTGCGCGAAACGCACGTTTCCAGCCAAAGGCAGCGATTTGGTGCACGAAACGCACGTTTGGCGTCAAAGCGGATCAAAAGCAGCAATTCGGTGCGCGAAACGTACGTTTCGTTGCAAAAGCGGCGATTTGGTGCACGAAACGCACGTTTGGTGCCAAAACGGAGCAAAAACGGCGCTTCAGTGCGCGAAACACACGGTTCGTGCCAAAAGCGGCGATTCGGTGCGCGAAATGCACGGTTCGTTGCAAAAGCGGCGATTTTGTGCACTAAACGCACGTTTGGTGCCAAAACGGAGCAAAAGCAGCGAATCGGTGCGCGAAACGCACGTTTGGTGACAAAACGGAGCAAAAGCAGCAATCCGGTGCCCGAAACGCACGTTTGGTGACTAAACGGAGCAAAAGCAGCGCTTCGGTGCGCGAAACGCACGTTTCGTTGCAAAAGCGGCCATATGGTGCACGAAACGCACATTTGGTGCCAAAACGGAGCAAAAGCGGCATTTCAGTGCGCGAACCGCACGTTTCGTTGCAAAAGCGACGATTTGGTGCACGAAACGCACGTTTGGTGCCAAAACGGCGATTTCCGGCACGAAGCGTACGTTTAGCGTCAAAACGGATCAAAAGCACCGATTCGGTGCGCGAAACGCATGTTTCCTGCCAAAAGCGGCGGTTTGGTGCACGAGACGCACGTTTATTGCCAAAACGAAGCGAAAGCGGCATTTCAGTGCGCGAAACGTATGTTTCGTTGCAAAAGCGGCGGTTTGGTGCATGAAACGCACGTTTAGCGTGAAAACAGATCAAAAGCAGCGATTCGGTGCGCGAAACGCACGTTTCGTGCCAAAAGCAGCGATTTGGTGCACGAATCGCACGTTTGGTGCCAAAACGGAGAAAAAACGGCATTTCAGTACGCGAAACGCATGTTTCGTTGCAAAAGCGGCGGTTTGGTGCACGAAACATACATTGGCGTCAAAGCGGATCGAAAGCAGCAATTCGGTGCGCGAAACGTACGTTTCGTTGCAAAAGCGGCGATTTGGTGCACGAAACGCACGTTTGGTGCCAAAACGGAGCAAAATCGGCGCTTCAGTGCGCGAAACACACGGTTCGTGCTAATAGCGGGGATTCGGTGCGCGAAATGCACGGTTCGTTGCAAAAGCGGCGATTTTGTGCACGAAACGCACGTTTGGTGACTAAACGGAGCAAAAGCAGCGCTTCGGTGCGCGAAACGCACGTTTCGTTGCAAAAGCGGCCACATGGTGCACGATACGCACGTTTGGTGCCAAAACGGAGCAAAAGCGGCATTTCAGTGCGCGAAACACATGTTTCGTTGCAAAAGCGGCGGTTTGGTGCACGAAGCGCACGTTTGCGTCAAACCGGAGCAAAAGCAGCGATTCGGTGCGCGAAACGCACATTTCGTGCCAAAAGCAGCGATTTTGTGCACGAAACGCACGTTTGGTGCCAAAACGGAGCAAAAGCAGCGAATCGGTGCGCGAAACGCACGTTTCCTGCCGAAAGCGGCGATTTGGTGCTCGAAGCGCACGTTTAGCGTCAAAACGGATCAAAAGCAGCGATTCGGAGGGCGAAACGCACGTTTCGTGCCAAAAGCAGCGATTTGGTGCACGAAACGCACGTTTGGTGCCAAAACGGAGCAAAAGCGGCATATCAGTGCGCCAAACGCACGTATTGTTGCAAAAGCGGCGATTTGGTGCACGAAGCGCACGTTTAGCGTCAAAACGGAGAAAGAGCAGCGATTCGTTGCGCGAAACACATGTTTCGTGCCAAAAGCAGCGATTCGTTGCGCGAAACGCACGTTTCGTTGCAAAAGCGGCGATTTGGTGCGCGAAACGCACGTTTCGTTGCAAAAGCGGCGATTTGGTGCACGAAACGCACGTTTGGTGCCAAAACGGAGCAAAAGCGGCGATGTGGTGCACGAAACGCCCGTTTCGTGCCAAAAGCAGCAATTCGGTGCGCGAAACGCACGTTTCGTGCCAAAAGCAGCGATTTGGTGCACGAAACGCACGTTTGGTGCCAAAACGGAGCAAAAGCGGCATATCAGTGCGCGGAACGCACCTTTCGTTGCAAAAGCGGCGATTTGGTGCGCGAAACGCACGTTTCGCTGCAAAAGTAGCGATTTGGTGCACGAGCCGCACGTTTCGTTGCAAAAGCGGCGGTTTGGTGCACGAAACGGACGCTTCCTACCAAAGGCAGCGATTTTGTGCACGAAACGCACGTTTGGCGTCAAAACGGATCGAAAGCAGCAATTCGGTGCGCGAAACGCATGTTTCGTGCCAAAAGCAGCGATTTGGTGCACGAAACGCACGTTTGGTGCCAAAACGGAGCAAAAGCGGCATTTCAGTGCGCGAAACGCATGTTTCGTTGCAAAAGCGGCGGTTTGGTGCACGAAACGTACGTTTGCGTCAAAGCGGAGCAAAAGCAGCAATTCGGTGCGCGAAACGCACGTTTCGTTGCAAAAGTGGCGATTTGGTGCACGAGACGCACGTTTGGTGCCAACACGGAGCAAAAGCGGCGATGTGGTGCACGAAACGCCCGTTTAGCGTCAAAACGGAGCAAAAGCAACGATTCGGGGCGCGAAACGCACGCTTCCTACCAAAGGCAGCGATTTTGTGCACGAAACGCACGTTTGGCGTCAAAACGGATCAAAAGCAGCAATTCGGTGCGCGAAACGCACGTTTCGTGCCAAAAGCAGCGATTTGGTGCACGAAACGCACGTTTGGTGCCAAAACGGAGCAAAAGCGGCATATCAGTGCGCGAAACTCACCTTTCGTTGCAAAAGCGGCGATTTGGTGCGCGAAACGCACGTTTCGATGCAAAAGCGGCGATTTGGGGCATGAAACGAACATTTAGCGTCAAAACGGATCGAAAGCAGCGAATCGGTGCGCGAAACGCACGCTTCTTGCCAAAGGCAGCGATTTTGTGCACGAAACGCACGTTTGGCCTCAAAACGGATCAAAAGCAGCGATTCGGTGCGCGCAATGCACGGTTCGTTGCAAAAGCAGCAATTCGGTGCACGAAACGCACGGTTCGTTGCAAAAGCGGCGATTAGGTGCTCGAAACTCACGTTTGGCGTCAAAACGGATCAAAAGCAGCGATTCGATGCGCGAAACGCACGTTTCCTGCCAAAAGCGGCGATTTGGTGCACGAGACGCACGTTTGGTGCCAAAACGGAGCAAAAGTGCATTTCAGTGCGTGAAACGTATGTTTCGTTGCAAAAGCGGCGGTTTGGTGCACGAAACGCACGTTTAGCGTGAAAACAGATCAAAAGCAGCGATTCGGTGCGCGAAACGCACGTTTCG
Source organism: Stelis phaeoptera (assembly GCA_943735885.1). Taxonomy (NCBI): domain Eukaryota; kingdom Metazoa; phylum Arthropoda; class Insecta; order Hymenoptera; family Megachilidae; genus Stelis; species Stelis phaeoptera. The sequence continues at coordinate 84,465 of OX030939.1, read as the reverse complement.
TGCCAAAAGCAGCGATTTGGTGCACGAATCGCACGTTTGGTGCCAAAACGGAGAAAAAACGGCATTTCAGTACGCGAAACGCATGTTTCGTTGCAAAAGCGGCGATTTGGTGTTAGAAACACACATTGGCGTCAAAGCGGATCAAAAGCAGCAATTCGGTGCGCGAAACGTACGTTTCGTTGCAAAAGCGGCGATTTGGTGCACGAAACGCACGTTTGGTGCCAAAACGGAGCAAAATCGGCGCTTCAGTCCGCGAAACACACGGTTCGTGCTAATAGCGGCGATTCGGTGCGCGAAATGCACGGTTCGTTGCAAAACCGGCGATTTTGTGCACGAAACGCACGTTTGGTGACTAAACGGAGCGAAAGCAGCGCTTCGGTGCGCGAAACGCACGTTTCGTTGCAAAAGCGGCCACATGGTGCACGATACGCACGTTTGGTGCCAAAACGGAGCAAAAGCGGCATTTCAGTGCGCGAAACGCATGTTTCCTGCCAAAAGCGGCGATTTGGTGCACGAGTCGCACGTTTGGTGCCAAAACGGAGCAAAAGCGCATTTCAGTGCGTGAAACGTATGTTTCGTTGCAAAAGCGGCGGTTTGGTGCACGAAACGCACGTTTAGCGTGAAAACAGATCAAAAGCAGCGATTCGGTGCGCGAAACGCACGTTTCGTGCCAAAAGCAGCGATTTGGTGCACGAATCGCACGTTTGGTGCCAAAACGGAGAAAAAACGGCATTTCAGTACGCGAAACGCATGTTTCGTTGCAAAAGCGGCGATTTGGTGTTAGAAACACACATTGGCGTCAAAGCGGATCAAAAGCAGCAATTCGGTGCGCGAAACGTACGTTTCGTTGCAAAAGCGGCGATTTGGTGCACGAAACGCACGTTTGGTGCCAAAACGGAGCAAAATCGGCGCTTCAGTCCGCGAAACACACGGTTCGTGCTAATAGCGGCGATTCGGTGCGCGAAATGCACGGTTCGTTGCAAAACCGGCGATTTTGTGCACGAAACGCACGTTTGGTGACTAAACGGAGCGAAAGCAGCGCTTCGGTGCGCGAAACGCACGTTTCGTTGCAAAAGCGGCCACATGGTGCACGATACGCACGTTTGGTGCCAAAACGGAGCAAAAGCGGCATTTCAGTGCGCGAAACGCATGTTTCCTGCCAAAAGCGGCGATTTGGTGCACGAGTCGCACGTTTGGTGCCAAAACGGAGCAAAAGCGCATTTCAGTGCGTGAAACGTATGTTTCGTTGCAAAAGCGGCGGTTTGGTGCACGAAACGCACGTTTAGCGTGAAAACAGATCAAAAGCAGCGATTCGGTGCGCGAAACGCACGTTTCGTGCCAAAAGCAGCGATTTGGTGCACGAATCGCACGTTTGGTGCCAAAACGGAGAAAAAACGGCATTTCAGTACGCGAAACGCATGTTTCGTTGCAAAAGCGGCGATTTGGTGCACGAAACACACATTGGCGTCAAAGCGGATCAAAAGCAGCAATTCGGTGCGCGAAACGTACGTTTCGTTGCAAAAGCGGCGATTTGGTGCACGAAACGCACGTTTGGTGCCAAAACGGAGCAAAATCGGCGCTTCAGTGCGCGAAACACGCGGTTCGTGCTAATAGCGGCGATTCGGTGCGCGAAATGCACGGTTCGTTGCAAAAGCGGCGATTTTGTGCACGAAACGCACGTTTGGTGACTAAACGGAGCGAAAGCAGCGCTTCGGTGCGCGAAACGCGCGTTTCGTTGCAAAAGCGGCCACATGGTGCACGATACGCACGTTTGGTGCCAAAACGGAGCAAAAGCGCATTTCAGTGCGTGAAACGTATGTTTCGTTGCAAAAGCGGCGGTTTGGTGCACGAAACGCACGTTTAGCGTGAAAACAGATCAAAAGCAGCGATTCGGTGCGCGAAACGCACGTTTCGTGCCAAAAGCAGCGATTTGGTGCACGAAACGCACGTTTGGTGCCAAAGCGGAGCAAAAGCGGCATTTCAATGCGCGAAACGCACGGTTCGTTGCAAAAGCGGCGGTTTGATGCACGAAACGCATGTTTAGCGTCAAAACAGATCAAAAGCAGCAATTCGGTGCGCGAAACGCACGTTTCGTGCCAAAAGCAGCGATTTGGTGCACGAAACGCACGTTTGGTGCCAAAACGGAGCAAAAGCGGCGATGTGGTGCACGAAACGCCCGTTTAGCGTCAAAACGGAGCAAAAGCAGCGATTCGGTGCGCGAAACGCACGTTTGGTGACAAAACGGAAAAAAGCAACGATTCGGGGCGCGAAACGCACGGTTCGTTGCACAAGCGGCGGTTTGGTGCACGAAACGCACGTTTAGCGTCAAAACAGATCAAAAGCAGCGATTCGGTGCGCGAAACGCATGTTTCGTGCCAAAAGCAGCGATTTGGTGCACGAAACGCACGTTTGGTGCCAAAACGGAGCCAAAGCGGCATTTCAGCGCGCGAAACGCGTGTTTCGTTGCAAAAGCGGCGGTTTGGTGCACGAAACGCACGTTTCGTTGCAAAAGCGGCGGTTTGGTGCACGAAACGCACGTTTACCGTCAAAACGGAGCAAACGCAGCGATTCGGTGCGCGAAACGCACGCTTCCTGCCAAAGGCAGCGATTTAGTGCACGAAACGCACGTTTGGTGCCAAAGCGGAGCAAAAGCGGCATTTCAATGCGCGAAACGCACGGTTCGTTGCAAAAGCGGCGATTTGGTGCGCGAAACGCAGGTTTCGTTGCAAAAGCGGCAATTTGGTGCACGAAACGCACGTTTCGTTGCAAAAGTGGCGATTTGGTGCACGAAACGAACATTTGGTGTCAAAACCGATCGAAAGCAGCGGATCGGTGCGCGAAACGCACGTTTCGCTGCAAAAGTGGTGATTTGGTGCACGAGCCGCACGTTTCGTTGCAAAAGCGGCGGTTTGGTGCACGAAACGCACGTTTCGTTCTAAAAAAGGCGATTTGGTGCACGAAACGCACGTTTGGTGACTAAACGGAGCAAAAGCAGCGCTTCGGTGCGCGAAACGCACGGTTCGTTGCAAAAGCGGCGATTTTGTGCACGAAACGCACGTTTGGTGACTAAACGGAGCGAAAGCAGCGCTTCGGTGCGCGAAACGCACGTTTCGTTGCAAAAGCGGCCACATGATGCACGAAACGCACGTTTGGTGCCAAAACGGAGCAAAATCGGCGCTTCAGTGCGCGAAACACACGGTTCGTGCTAATAGCGGCGATTCGGTGCGCGAAATGCACGGTTCGTTACAAAAGCGGCGGTTTGGTGCACGAAACGCACGTTTGCGTCAAACCGGAGCAAAAGCAGCGATTCGGAGGGCGAAACGCACGTTTCGTGCCAAAAGCAGCGATTTGGTGCACGAAACGCACGTTTGGTGCCAAAACGGAGCAAAAGCGGCGATGTGGTGCACGAAACGCCCGTTTAGCGTCAAGACGTAGCAAAAGCAGCGATTCGGTGCGCGAAACGCACGTTTGGTGACAAAACGGAAAAAAATCAACAACTCGGGGCGCGAAACGCACGGTTCGTTGCAAAAGCGGCGGTTTGGTGCACGAAACGCACGTTTACCGTCAAAACAGATCAAAAGCAGCGATTCGGTGCGCGAAACGCATGTTTCGTGCCAAAAGCAGCGATCTGGTGCACGAAACGCACGTTTGGTGCCAAAGCGGAGCAAAAGCGGCATTTCAATGCGCGAAACGCACGGTTCGTTGCAAAAGCGGCGGTTTGATGCACGAAACGCATGTTTAGCGTCAAAACAGATCAAAAGCAGCAATTCGGTGCGCGAAATGCACGTTTCGTGCCAAAAGCAGCGATTTGGTGCACGAAACGCACGTTTGGTGCCAAAACGGAGCAAAAGCGGCGATGTGGTGCACGAAACGCCCGTTTAGCGTAAAAACGGAGCAAAAGCAGCGATTCGGTGCGCGAAACGCACGTTTGGTGACAAAACGGAAAAAAGCAACGATTCGGGGCGCGAAACGCACGGTTCGTTGCACAAGCGGCGGTTTGGTGCACGAAACGCACGTTTAGCGTCAAAACAGATCAAAAGCAGCGATTCGGTGCGCGAAACGTACGTTTCGTTGCAAAAGCGGCGATTTGGTGCACGAATCGCACGTTTGGTGACTAAACGGAGCAAAAGCAGCGCTTCGGTACGCGAAACGCACGTTTCGTTGCAAAAGCGGCCATATGGTGCACGAAACGCACATTTGGTGCCAAAACGGAGCAAAAGCGGCATTTCAGTGCGCGAACCGCACGTTTCGTTGCAAAAGCGACGATTTGGTGCACGAAACGCACGTTTGGTGCCAAAACGGCGATTTCCGGCACGAAGCGTACGTTTAGCGTCAAAACGGATCAAAAGCACCGATTCGGTGCGCGAAACGCACGTTTCCTGCCAAAAGCGGCGGTTTGGTGCACGAGACGCACGTTTATTGCCAAAACGAAGCGTAAGCGGCATTTCAGTGCGCGAAACGTATGTTTCGTTGCAAAAGCGGCGGTTTGCTGCACGAAACGCACGTTTAGCGTCAAAACAGATCAAAAGCAGCGATTCGGTGCGCGAAACGCACGTTTCGTGCCAAAAGCAGCGATTTGGTGCACGAAACGCACGTTTGGTGCCAAAACGGAGCAAAAGCGGCATTTCAGTGCGCGAAACGCACCTTTCGTTGCAAAAGCGGCGATTTGGTGCGCGAAACGCACGTTTCGCTGCAAAAGTAGCGATTTGGTGCACGAGCCGCACGGTTCGTTGCAAAAGCAGCGATTCGGTGCGCGAAACGCACGTATCCTGCCAAAAGCAGCGATTCGGTGCGCGAAATGCACGGTTCGTTGCAAAAGCAGCTATTTTGTGCACCAAACGCACGTGTGGCGTCAAAGCGGAGCAAACGCAGCGATTCGGTGCGCGAAACGCACGTTTCCAGCCAAAGGCAGCGATTTGGTGCACGAAACGCACGTTTGGCGTCAAAGCGGATCAAAAGCAGCAATTCGGTGCGCGAAACGTACGTTTCGTTGCAAAAGCGGCGATTTGGTGCACGAAACGCACGTTTGGTGCCAAAACGGAGCAAAAACGGCGCTTCAGTGCGCGAAACACACGGTTCGTGCCAAAAGCGGCGATTCGGTGCGCGAAATGCACGGTTCGTTGCAAAAGTGGCGATTTTGTGCACTAAACGCACGTTTGGTGCCAAAACGGAGCAAAAGCAGCGAATCGGTGCGCGAAACGCACGTTTGGTGACAAAACGGAGCAAAAGCAGCAATCCGGTGCCCGAAACGCACGTTTGGTGACTAAACGGAGCAAAAGCAGCGCTTCGGTGAGCGAAACGCACGTTTCGTTGCAAAAGCGGCCATATGGTGCACGAAACGCACATTTGGTGCCAAAACGGAGCAAAAGCGGCATTTCAGTGCGCGAACCGCACGTTTCGTTGCAAAAGCGACGATTTGGTGCACGAAACGCACGTTTGGTGCCAAAACGGCGATTTCCGGCACGAAGCGTACGTTTAGCGTCAAAACGGATCAAAAGCACCGATTCGGTGCGCGAAACGCACGTTTCCTGCCAAAAGCGGCGGTTTGGTGCACGAGACGCACGTTTATTGCCAAAACGAAGCGAAAGCGGCATTTCAGTGCGCGAAACGTATGTTTCGTTGCAAAAGCGGCGGTTTGGTGCACGAAACATACATTGGCGTCAAAGCGGATCGAAAGCAGCAATTCGGTGCGCGAAACGTACGTTTCGTTGCAAAAGCGGCGATTTGGTGCACGAAACGGACGTTTGGTGCCAAAACGGAGCAAAATCGGCGCTTCAGTGCGCGAAACACACGGTTCGTGCTAATAGCGGGGATTCGGTGCGCGAAATGCACGGTTCGTTGCAAAAGCGGCGATTTTGTGCACGAAACGCACGTTTGGTGACTAAACGGAGCGAAAGCAGCGCTTCGGTGCGCGAAACGCACGTTTCGTTGCAAAAGCGGCCACATGGTGCACGAAACGCACGTTTGGTGCCAAAACGGAGCAAAATCGGCGCTTCAGTGCGCGAAACACACGGTTCGTGCTAATAGCGGCGATTCGGTGCGCGAAATGCACGGTTCGTTGCAAAAGCGGCGGTTTGGTGCACGAAACGCACGTTTGCGTCAAACCGGAGCAAAAGCAGCGATTCGGTGCGCGAAACGCATGTTTCGTGCCAAAAGCAGCGATCTGGTGCACGAAACGCACGTTTGGTGCCAAAGCGGAGCAAAAGCGGCATTTCAATGCGCGAAACGCACGGTTCGTTGCAAAAGCGGCGGTTTGATGCACGAAACGCATGTTTAGCGTCAAAACAGATCAAAAGCAGCAATTCGGTGCGCGAAATGCACGTTTCGTGCCAAAAGCAGCGATTTGGTGCACGAAACGCACGTTTGGTGCCAAAACGGAGCAAAAGCGGCGATGTGGTGCACGAAACGCCCGTTTAGCGTCAAAACGGAGCAAAAGCAGCGATTCGGTGCGCGAAACGCACGTTTGGTGACAAAACGGAAAAAAGCAACGATTCGGGGCGCGAAACGCACGGTTCGTTGCACAAGCGGCGGTTTGGTGCACGAAACGCACGTTTAGCGTCAAAACAGATCAAAAGCAGCGATTCGGTGCGCGAAACGCATGTTTCGTGCCAAAAGCAGCGATTTGGTGCACGAAACGCACGTTTGGTGCCAAAACGGAGCCAAAGCGGCATTTCAGCGCGCGAAACGCGTGTTTCGTTGCAAAAGCGGCGGTTTGGTGCACGAAACGCACGTTTCGTTGCAAAAGCGGCGATTTGGTGCACGAAGCGCACGTTTAGCGTCAAAACGGATCAAAAGCAGCGATTCGGTGCGCGAAACGCACGATTCCTTCCAAAAGCGGCGATTTGGTGCACGAGACGCACGTTTGGTGCCAAACCGGAGCAAAAGCGGCATTTCAGTGCGCGAAACGCTCGTTTCGTTCTAAAAAAGGCGATTTGGTGCACGAAACGCACGTTTGGCGTCAAAACGGAGCAAAAGCAGCGAATCGGTTGCGCGAAGCGCTCGTTTCGTGCCAAAAGCGGCGATCTGGTGCATGAAACGCACGTTTCGTGCCACAAGGGAGCAAAAGTGGCATTTCAGTGCGCGAAACGCTCGTATCGTTCTAAAAAAGGCGATTTGGTTCACGAAACGCACATTTGGCGTCAAAACGGAGCAAACGCAGCGATTCGGTGCGCGAAACGCAAGCTTCCTGCCAAAGGCAGCGATTTAGTGCACGAAACGCACGTTTGGTGCCAAAACGGAGCCAAAGCGGCATATCAGTGCGCGAAACGCACCTTTCGTTGCAAAAGCGGCGATTTGGTGCGCGAAACGCACGTTTCGTTGCAAAAGCGGCAATTTGGTGCACGAAACGCACGTTTCGTTGCAAAAGTGGCGATTTGGTGCACGAAACGAACATTTGGTGTCAAAACCGATCGAAAGCAGCGGATCGGTGCGCGAAACGCACGTTTCGCTGCAAAAGTGGTGATTTGGTGCACGAGCCGCACGTTTCGTTGCAAAAGCGACGATTTGGTGCACGAAACGCACGTTTGGTGCCAAAACGGCGATTTCCGGCACGAAGCGTACGTTTAGCGTCAAAACGGATCAAAAGCACCGATTCGGTGCGCGAAACGCACGTTTCCTGCCAAAAGCGGCGGTTTGGTGCACGAGACGCACGTTTATTGCCAAAACGAAGCGAAAGCGGCATTTCAGTGCGCGAAACGCATGTTTCGTTGCAAAAGCGGCGGTTTGGTGCACGAAACGCACGTTTGCGTCAAAGCGGAGCAAAAGCAGCGATTCGGTGCGCGAAACGCACGTTTCGTTGCAAAAGTGGCGATTTGGTGCACGAGACGCACGTTTGGTGCCAACACGGAGCAAAAGCGGCGATGTGGTGCACGAAACGCCCGTTTAGCGTCAAAACGGAGCAAAAGCAACGATTCGGGGCGCGAAACGCACGCTTCCTACCAAAGGCAGCGATTTTGTGCACGAAACGCACGTTTGGCGTCAAAACGGATCAAAAGCAGCAATTCGGTGCGCGAAACGCACGTTTCGTGCCAAAAGCAGCGATTTGGTGCACGAAACGCACGTTTGGTGCCAAAACGGAGCAAAAGCGGCATATCAGTGCGCGAAACTCACCTTTCGTTGCAAAAGCGGCGATTTGGTGCGCGAAACGCACGTTTCGATGCAAAAGCGGCGATTTGGGGCATGAAACGAACATTTAGCGTCAAAACGGATCGAAAGCAGCGAATCGGTGCGCGAAACGCACGCTTCTTGCCAAAGGCAGCGATTTTGTGCACGAAACGCACGTTTGGCCTCAAAACGGATCAAAAGCAGCGATTCGGTGCGCGCAATGCACGGTTCGTTGCAAAAGCAGCAATTCGGTGCACGAAACGCACGGTTCGTTGCAAAAGCGGCGATTAGGTGCTCGAAACTCACGTTTGGCGTCAAAACGGATCAAAAGCAGCGATTCGATGCGCGAAACGCACGTTTCCTGCCAAAAGCGGCGATTTGGTGCACGAGACGCACGTTTGGTGCCAAAACGGAGCAAAAGCGCATTTCAGTGCGTGAAACGTATGTTTCGTTGCAAAAGCGGCGGTTTGGTGCACGAAACGCACGTTTAGCGTGAAAACAGATCAAAAGCAGCGATTCGGTGCGCGAAACGCACGTTTCGTGCCAAAAGCAGCGATTTGGTGCACGAATCGCACGTTTGGTGCCAAAACGGAGAAAAAACGGCATTTCAGTACGCGAAACGCATGTTTCGTTGCAAAAGCGGCGATTTGGTGTTAGAAACACACATTGGCGTCAAAGCGGATCAAAAGCAGCAATTCGGTGCGCGAAACGTACGTTTCGTTGCAAAAGCGGCGATTTGGTGCACGAAACGCACGTTTGGTGCCAAAACGGAGCAAAATCGGCGCTTCAGTCCGCGAAACACACGGTTCGTGCTAATAGCGGCGATTCGGTGCGCGAAATGCACGGTTCGTTGCAAAACCGGCGATTTTGTGCACGAAACGCACGTTTGGTGACTAAACGGAGCGAAAGCAGCGCTTCGGTGCGCGAAACGCACGTTTCGTTGCAAAAGCGGCCACATGGTGCACGATACGCACGTTTGGTGCCAAAACGGAGCAAAAGCGGCATTTCAGTGCGCGAAACGCATGTTTCCTGCCAAAAGCGGCGATTTGGTGCACGAGTCGCACGTTTGGTGCCAAAACGGAGCAAAAGCGCATTTCAGTGCGTGAAACGTATGTTTCGTTGCAAAAGCGGCGGTTTGGTGCACGAAACGCACGTTTAGCGTGAAAACAGATCAAAAGCAGCGATTCGGTGCGCGAAACGCACGTTTCGTGCCAAAAGCAGCGATTTGGTGCACGAATCGCACGTTTGGTGCCAAAACGGAGAAAAAACGGCATTTCAGTACGCGAAACGCATGTTTCGTTGCAAAAGCGGCGATTTGGTGCACGAAACACACATTGGCGTCAAAGCGGATCAAAAGCAGCAATTCGGTGCGCGAAACGTACGTTTCGTTGCAAAAGCGGCGATTTGGTGCACGAAACGCACGTTTGGTGCCAAAACGGAGCAAAATCGGCGCTTCAGTGCGCGAAACACGCGGTTCGTGCTAATAGCGGCGATTCGGTGCGCGAAATGCACGGTTCGTTGCAAAAGCGGCGATTTTGTGCACGAAACGCACGTTTGGTGACTAAACGGAGCGAAAGCAGCGCTTCGGTGCGCGAAACGCACGTTTCGTTGCAAAAGCGGCCACATGGTGCACGATACGCACGTTTGGTGCCAAAACGGAGCAAAAGCGCATTTCAGTGCGTGAAACGTATGTTTCGTTGCAAAAGCGGCGGTTTGGTGCACGAAACGCACGTTTAGCGTGAAAACAGATCAAAAGCAGCGATTCGGTGCGCGAAACGCACGTTTCGTGCCAAAAGCAGCGATTTGGTGCACGAAACGCACGTTTGGTGCCAAAGCGGAGCAAAAGCGGCATTTCAATGCGCGAAACGCACGGTTCGTTGCAAAAGCGGCGGTTTGATGCACGAAACGCATGTTTAGCGTCAAAACAGATCAAAAGCAGCAATTCGGTGCGCGAAACGCACGTTTCGTGCCAAAAGCAGCGATTTGGTGCACGAAACGCACGTTTGGTGCCAAAACGGAGCAAAAGCGGCGATGTGGTGCACGAAACGCCCGTTTAGCGTCAAAACGGAGCAAAAGCAGCGATTCGGTGCGCGAAACGCACGTTTGGTGACAAAACGGAAAAAAGCAACGATTCGGGGCGCGAAACGCACGGTTCGTTGCACAAGCGGCGGTTTGGTGCACGAAACGCACGTTTAGCGTCAAAACAGATCAAAAGCAGCGATTCGGTGCGCGAAACGCATGTTTCGTGCCAAAAGCAGCGATTTGGTGCACGAAACGCACGTTTGGTGCCAAAACGGAGCCAAAGCGGCATTTCAGCGCGCGAAACGCGTGTTTCGTTGCAAAAGCGGCGGTTTGGTGCACGAAACGCACGTTTCGTTGCAAAAGCGGCGGTTTGGTGCACGAAACGCACGTTTACCGTGAAAACGGAGCAAACGCAGCGATTCGGTGCGCGAAACGCACGCTTCCTGCCAAAGGCAGCGATTTAGTGCACGAAACGCACGTTTGGTGCCAAAGCGGAGCAAAAGCGGCATTTCAATGCGCGAAACGCACGGTTCGTTGCAAAAGCGGCGATTTGGTGCGCGAAACGCAGGTTTCGTTGCAAAAGCGGCAATTTGGTGCACGAAACGCACGTTTCGTTGCAAAAGTGGCGATTTGGTGCACGAAACGAACATTTGGTGTCAAAACCGATCGAAAGCAGCGGATCGGTGCGCGAAACGCACGTTTCGCTGCAAAAGTGGTGATTTGGTGCACGAGCCGCACGTTTCGTTGCAAAAGCGGCGGTTTGGTGCACGAAACGCACGTTTCGTTCTAAAAAAGGCGATTTGGTGCACGAAACGCACGTTTGGTGACTAAACGGAGCAAAAGCAGCGCTTCGGTGCGCGAAACGCACGGTTCGTTGCAAAAGCGGCGATTTTGTGCACGAAACGCACGTTTGGTGACTAAACGGAGCGAAAGCAGCGCTTCGGTGCGCGAAACGCACGTTTCGTTGCAAAAGCGGCCACATGATGCACGAAACGCACGTTTGGTGCCAAAACGGAGCAAAATCGGCGCTTCAGTGCGCGAAACACACGGTTCGTGCTAATAGCGGCGATTCGGTGCGCGAAATGCACGGTTCGTTACAAAAGCGGCGGTTTGGTGCACGAAACGCACGTTTGCGTCAAACCGGAGCAAAAGCAGCGATTCGGAGGGCGAAACGCACGTTTCGTGCCAAAAGCAGCGATTTGGTGCACGAAACGCACGTTTGGTGCCAAAACGGAGCAAAAGCGGCGATGTGGTGCACGAAACGCCCGTTTAGCGTCAAGACGTAGCAAAAGCAGCGATTCGGTGCGCGAAACGCACGTTTGGTGACAAAACGGAAAAAAATCAACAACTCGGGGCGCGAAACGCACGGTTCGTTGCAAAAGCGGCGGTTTGGTGCACGAAACGCACGTTTACCGTCAAAACAGATCAAAAGCAGCGATTCGGTGCGCGAAACGCATGTTTCGTGCCAAAAGCAGCGATCTGGTGCACGAAACGCACGTTTGGTGCCAAAGCGGAGCAAAAGCGGCATTTCAATGCGCGAAACGCACGGTTCGTTGCAAAAGCGGCGGTTTGATGCACGAAACGCATGTTTAGCGTCAAAACAGATCAAAAGCAGCAATTCGGTGCGCGAAATGCACGTTTCGTGCCAAAAGCAGCGATTTGGTGCACGAAACGCACGTTTGGTGCCAAAACGGAGCAAAAGCGGCGATGTGGTGCACGAAACGCCCGTTTAGCGTAAAAACGGAGCAAAAGCAGCGATTCGGTGCGCGAAACGCACGTTTGGTGACAAAACGGAAAAAAGCAACGATTCGGGGCGCGAAACGCACGGTTCGTTGCACAAGCGGCGGTTTGGTGCACGAAACGCACGTTTAGCGTCAAAACAGATCAAAAGCAGCGATTCGGTGCGCGAAATGCACGGTTCGTTGCAAAACCGGCGATTTTGTGCACGAAACGCACGTTTGGTGACTAAACGGAGCGAAAGCAGCGCTTCGGTGCGCGAAACGCACGTTTCGTTGCAAAAGCGGCCACATGGTGCACGATACGCACGTTTGGTGCCAAAACGGAGCAAAAGCGGCATTTCAGTGCGCGAAACGCATGTTTCCTGCCAAAAGCGGCGATTTGGTGCACGAGTCGCACGTTTGGTGCCAAAACGGAGCAAAAGCGCATTTCAGTGCGTGAAACGTATGTTTCGTTGCAAAAGCGGCGGTTTGGTGCACGAAACGCACGTTTAGCGTGAAAACAGATCAAAAGCAGCGATTCGGTGCGCGAAACGCACGTTTCGTGCCAAAAGCAGCGATTTGGTGCACGAATCGCACGTTTGGTGCCAAAACGGAGAAAAAACGGCATTTCAGTACGCGAAACGCATGTTTCGTTGCAAAAGCGGCGATTTGGTGCACGAAACACACATTGGCGTCAAAGCGGATCAAAAGCAGCAATTCGGTGCGCGAAACGTACGTTTCGTTGCAAAAGCGGCGATTTGGTGCACGAAACGCACGTTTGGTGCCAAAACGGAGCAAAATCGGCGCTTCAGTGCGCGAAACACGCGGTTCGTGCTAATAGCGGCGATTCGGTGCGCGAAATGCACGGTTCGTTGCAAAAGCGGCGATTTTGTGCACGAAACGCACGTTTGGTGACTAAACGGAGCGAAAGCAGCGCTTCGGTGCGCGAAACGCACGTTTCGTTGCAAAAGCGGCCACATGGTGCACGATACGCACGTTTGGTGCCAAAACGGAGCAAAAGCGCATTTCAGTGCGTGAAACGTATGTTTCGTTGCAAAAGCGGCGGTTTGGTGCACGAAACGCACGTTTAGCGTGAAAACAGATCAAAAGCAGCGATTCGGTGCGCGAAACGCACGTTTCGTGCCAAAAGCAGCGATTTGGTGCACGAAACGCACGTTTGGTGCCAAAGCGGAGCAAAAGCGGCATTTCAATGCGCGAAACGCACGGTTCGTTGCAAAAGCGGCGGTTTGATGCACGAAACGCATGTTTAGCGTCAAAACAGATCAAAAGCAGCAATTCGGTGCGCGAAACGCACGTTTCGTGCCAAAAGCAGCGATTTGGTGCACGAAACGCACGTTTGGTGCCAAAACGGAGCAAAAGCGGCGATGTGGTGCACGAAACGCCCGTTTAGCGTCAAAACGGAGCAAAAGCAGCGATTCGGTGCGCGAAACGCACGTTTGGTGACAAAACGGAAAAAAGCAACGATTCGGGGCGCGAAACGCACGGTTCGTTGCACAAGCGGCGGTTTGGTGCACGAAACGCACGTTTAGCGTCAAAACAGATCAAAAGCAGCGATTCGGTGCGCGAAACGCATGTTTCGTGCCAAAAGCAGCGATTTGGTGCACGAAACGCACGTTTGGTGCCAAAACGGAGCCAAAGCGGCATTTCAGCGCGCGAAACGCGTGTTTCGTTGCAAAAGCGGCGGTTTGGTGCACGAAACGCACGTTTCGTTGCAAAAGCGGCGGTTTGGTGCACGAAACGCACGTTTACCGTCAAAACGGAGCAAACGCAGCGATTCGGTGCGCGAAACGCACGCTTCCTGCCAAAGGCAGCGATTTAGTGCACGAAACGCACGTTTGGTGCCAAAGCGGAGCAAAAGCGGCATTTCAATGCGCGAAACGCACGGTTCGTTGCAAAAGCGGCGATTTGGTGCGCGAAACGCAGGTTTCGTTGCAAAAGCGGCAATTTGGTGCACGAAACGCACGTTTCGTTGCAAAAGTGGCGATTTGGTGCACGAAACGAACATTTGGTGTCAAAACCGATCGAAAGCAGCGGATCGGTGCGCGAAACGCACGTTTCGCTGCAAAAGTGGTGATTTGGTGCACGAGCCGCACGTTTCGTTGCAAAAGCGGCGGTTTGGTGCACGAAACGCACGTTTCGTTCTAAAAAAGGCGATTTGGTGCACGAAACGCACGTTTGGTGACTAAACGGAGCAAAAGCAGCGCTTCGGTGCGCGAAACGCACGGTTCGTTGCAAAAGCGGCGATTTTGTGCACGAAACGCACGTTTGGTGACTAAACGGAGCGAAAGCAGCGCTTCGGTGCGCGAAACGCACGTTTCGTTGCAAAAGCGGCCACATGATGCACGAAACGCACGTTTGGTGCCAAAACGGAGCAAAATCGGCGCTTCAGTGCGCGAAACACACGGTTCGTGCTAATAGCGGCGATTCGGTGCGCGAAATGCACGGTTCGTTACAAAAGCGGCGGTTTGGTGCACGAAACGCACGTTTGCGACAAACCGGAGCAAAAGCAGCGATTCGGAGGGCGAAACGCACGTTTCGTGCCAAAAGCAGCGATTTGGTGCACGAAACGCACGTTTGGTGCCAAAACGGAGCAAAAGCGGCGATGTGGTGCACGAAACGCCCGTTTAGCGTCAAGACGTAGCAAAAGCAGCGATTCGGTGCGCGAAACGCACGTTTGGTGACAAAACGGAAAAAAATCAACAACTCGGGGCGCGAAACGCACGGTTCGTTGCAAAAGCGGCGGTTTGGTGCACGAAACGCACGTTTACCGTCAAAACAGATCAAAAGCAGCGATTCGGTGCGCGAAACGCATGTTTCGTGCCAAAAGCAGCGATCTGGTGCACGAAACGCACGTTTGGTGCCAAAGCGGAGCAAAAGCGGCATTTCAATGCGCGAAACGCACGGTTCGTTGCAAAAGCGGCGGTTTGATGCACGAAACGCATGTTTAGCGTCAAAACAGATCAAAAGCAGCAATTCGGTGCGCGAAATGCACGTTTCGTGCCAAAAGCAGCGATTTGGTGCACGAAACGCACGTTTGGTGCCAAAACGGAGCAAAAGCGGCGATGTGGTGCACGAAACGCCCGTTTAGCGTCAAAACGGAGCAAAAGCAGCGATTCGGTGCGCGAAACGCACGTTTGGTGACAAAACGGAAAAAAGCAACGATTCGGGGCGCGAAACGCACGGTTCGTTGCACAAGCGGCGGTTTGGTGCACGAAACGCACGTTTAGCGTCAAAACAGATCAAAAGCAGCGATTCGGTGCGCGAAACGCATGTTTCGTGCCAAAAGCAGCGATTTGGTGCACGAAACGCACGTTTGGTGCCAAAACGGAGCCAAAGCGGCATTTCAGCGCGCGAAACGCGTGTTTCGTTGCAAAAGCGGCGGTTTGGTGCACGAAACGCACGTTTCGTTGCAAAAGCGGCGATTTGGTGCACGAAGCGCACGTTTAGCGTCAAAACGGATCAAAAGCAGCGATTCGGTGCGCGAAACGCACGATTCCTTCCAAAAGCGGCGATTTGGTGCACGAGACGCACGTTTGGTGCCAAACCGGAGCAAAAGCGGCATTTCAGTGCGCGAAACGCTCGTTTCGTTCTAAAAAAGGCGATTTGGTGCACGAAACGCACGTTTGGCGTCAAAACGGAGCAAAAGCAGCGAATCGGTTGCGCGAAGCGCTCGTTTCGTGCCAAAAGCGGCGATCTGGTGCATGAAACGCACGTTTCGTGCCACAAGGGAGCAAAAGTGGCATTTCAGTGCGCGAAACGCTCGTATCGTTCTAAAAAAGGCGATTTGGTTCACGAAACGCACATTTGGCGTCAAAACGGAGCAAACGCAGCGATTCGGTGCGCGAAACGCAAGCTTCCTGCCAAAGGCAGCGATTTAGTGCACGAAACGCACGTTTGGTGCCAAAACGGAGCCAAAGCGGCATATCAGTGCGCGAAACGCACCTTTCGTTGCAAAAGCGGCGATTTGGTGCGCGAAACGCACGTTTCGTTGCAAAAGCGGCAATTTGGTGCACGAAACGCACGTTTCGTTGCAAAAGTGGCGATTTGGTGCACGAAACGAACATTTGGTGTCAAAACCGATCGAAAGCAGCGGATCGGTGCGCGAAACGCACGTTTCGCTGCAAAAGTGGTGATTTGGTGCACGAGCCGCACGTTTCGTTGCAAAAGCGACGATTTGGTGCACGAAACGCACGTTTGGTGCCAAAACGGCGATTTCCGGCACGAAGCGTACGTTTAGCGTCAAAACGGATCAAAAGCACCGATTCGGTGCGCGAAACGCACGTTTCCTGCCAAAAGCGGCGGTTTGGTGCACGAGACGCACGTTTATTGCCAAAACGAAGCGAAAGCGGCATTTCAGTGCGCGAAACGCATGTTTCGTTGCAAAAGCGGCGGTTTGGTGCACGAAACGCACGTTTGCGTCAAAGCGGAGCAAAAGCAGCGATTCGGTGCGGGAAACGCACGTTTCGTGCCAAAAGCAGCGATTTGGCGCACGAAACGCACGTTTGGTGCCAAAACGGAGCAAAAGCGGCATATCAGTGCGCGGAACGCACCTTTCGTTGCAAAAGCGGCGATTTGGTGCGCGAAACGCACGTTTCGCTGCAAAAGTAGCGATTTGGTGCACGAGCCGCACGGTTCGTTGCAAAAGCAGCGATTCGGTGTGCGAAACGCACGTATCCTGCCAAAAGCAGCGATTCGGTGCGCGAAATGCACGGTTCGTTGCAAAAGCAGCTATTTTGTGCACCAAACGCACGTGTGGCGTCAAAACGGAGCAAACGCAGCGATTCGGTGCGCGAAACGCACGTTTCCAGCCAAAGGCAGCGATTTGGTGCACGAAACGCACGTTTGGCGTCAAAGCGGATCAAAAGCAGCAATTCGGTGCGCGAAACGTACGTTTCGTTGCAAAAGCGGCGATTTGGTGCACGAAACGCACGTTTGGTGCCAAAACGGAGCAAAAACGGCGCTTCAGTGCGCGAAACACACGGTTCGTGCCAAAAGCGGCGATTCGGTGCGCGAAATGCACGGTTCGTTGCAAAAGCGGCGATTTTGTGCACTAAACGCACGTTTGGTGCCAAAACGGAGCAAAAGCAGCGAATCGGTGCGCGAAACGCACGTTTGGTGACAAAACGGAGCAAAAGCAGCAATCCGGTGCCCGAAACGCACGTTTGGTGACTAAACGGAGCAAAAGCAGCGCTTCGGTGCGCGAAACGCACGTTTCGTGCCAAAAGCAGCGATTTGGTGCACGAATCGCACGTTTGGTGCCAAAACGGAGAAAAAACGGCATTTCAGTACGCGAAACGCATGTTTCGTTGCAAAAGCGGCGGTTTGGTGCACGAAACATACATTGGCGTCAAAGCGGATCGAAAGCAGCAATTCGGTGCGCGAAACGTACGTTTCGTTGCAAAAGCGGCGATTTGGTGCACGAAACGCACGTTTGGTGCCAAAACGGAGCAAAATCGGCGCTTCAGTGCGCGAAACACACGGTTGGTGCTAATAGCGGGGATTCGGTGCGCGAAATGCACGGTTCGTTGCAAAAGCGGCGATTTTGTGCACGAAACGCACGTTTGGTGACTAAACGGAGCAAAAGCAGCGCTTCGGTGCGCGAAACGCACGTTTCGTTGCAAAAGCGGCCACATGGTGCACGATACGCACGTTTGGTGCCAAAACGGAGCAAAAGCGGCATTTCAGTGCGCGAAACACATGTTTCGTTGCAAAAGCGGCGGTTTGGTGCACGAAGCGCACGTTTGCGTCAAACCGGAGCAAAAGCAGCGATTCGGTGCGCGAAACGCACATTTCGTGCCAAAAGCAGCGATTTTGTGCACGAAACGCACGTTTGGTGCCAAAACGGAGCAAAAGCGGCATATCAGTGCGCCAAACGCACGTATTGTTGCAAAAGCGGCGATTTGGTGCACGAAGCGCACGTTTAGCGTCAAAACGGAGAAAGAGCAGCGATTCGTTGCGCGAAACACATGTTTCGTGCCAAAAGCAGCGATTCGTTGCGCGAAACGCACGTTTCGTTGCAAAAGCGGCGATTTGGTGCGCGAAACGCACGTTTCGTTGCAAAAGCGGCGATTTGGTGCACGAAACGCACGTTTGGTGCCAAAACGGAGCAAAAGCGGCGATGTGGTGCACGAAACGCCCGTTTCGTGCCAAAAGCAGCAATTCGGTGCGCGAAACGCACGTTTCGTGCCAAAAGCAGCGATTTGGTGCACGAAACGCACGTTTGGTGCCAAAACGGAGCAAAAGCGGCATATCAGTGCGCGGAACGCACCTTTCGTTGCAAAAGCGGCGATTTGGTGCGCGAAACGCACGTTTCGCTGCAAAAGTAGCGATTTGGTGCACGAGCCGCACGTTTCGTTGCAAAAGCGGCGGTTTGGTGCACGAAACGGACGCTTCCTACCAAAGGCAGCGATTTTGTGCACGAAACGCACGTTTGGCGTCAAAACGGATCGAAAGCAGCAATTCGGTGCGCGAAACGCATGTTTCGTGCCAAAAGCAGCGATTTGGTGCACGAAACGCACGTTTGGTGCCAAAACGGAGCAAAAGCGGCATTTCAGTGCGCGAAACGCATGTTTCGTTGCAAAAGCGGCGGTTTGGTGCACGAAACGTACGTTTGCGTCAAAGCGGAGCAAAAGCAGCAATTCGGTGCGCGAAACGCACGTTTCGTTGCAAAAGTGGCGATTTGGTGCACGAGACGCACGTTTGGTGCCAAAACGGAGCAAAAGCGGCGATGTGGTGCACGAACGCCCGTTTAGCGTCAAAACGGAGCAAAAGCAACGATTCGGGGCGCGAAACGCACGCTTCCTACCAAAGGCAGCGATTTTGTGCACGAAACGCACGTTTGGCGTCAAAACGGATCAAAAGCAGCAATTCGGTGCGCGAAACGCACGTTTCGTGCCAAAAGCAGCGATTTGGTGCACGAAACGCACGTTTGGTGCCAAAACAGAGCAAAAGCGGCATATCAGTGCGCGAAACTCACCTTTCGTTGCAAAAGCGGCGATTTGGTGCGCGAAACGCACGTTTCGATGCAAAAGCGGCGATTTGGGGCATGAAACGAACATTTAGCGTCAAAACGGATCGAAAGCAGCGAATCGGTGCGCGAAACGCACGCTTCTTGCCAAAGGCAGCGATTTTGTGCACGAAACGCACGTTTGGCCTCAAAACGGATCAAAAGCAGCGATTCGGTGCGCGCAATGCACGGTTCGTTGCAAAAGCAGCAATTCGGTGCACGAAACGCACGGTTCGTTGCAAAAGCGGCGATTAGGTGCTCGAAACTCACGTTTGGCGTCAAAACGGATCAAAAGCAGCGATTCGATGCGCGAAACGCACGTTTCCTGCCAAAAGCGGCGATTTGGTGCACGAGACGCACGTTTGGTGCCAAAACGGAGCAAAAGCGCATTTCAGTGCGTGAAACGTATGTTTCGTTGCAAAAGCGGCGGTTTGGTGCACGAAACGCACGTTTAGCGTGAAAACAGATCAAAAGCAGCGATTCGGTGCGCGAAACGCACGTTTCGTGCCAAAAGCAGCGATTTGGTGCACGAATCGCACGTTTGGTGCCAAAACGGAGAAAAAACGGCATTTCAGTACGCTAAACGCATGTTTCGTTGCAAAAGCGGCGATTTGGTGCTAGAAACACACATTGGCGTCAAAGCGGATCAAAAGCAGCAATTCGGTGCGCGAAACGTACGTTTCGTTGCAAAAGCGGCGATTTGGTGCACGAAACGCACGTTTGGTGCCAAAACGGAGCAAAATCGGCGCTTCAGTCCGCGAAACACACGGTTCGTGCTAATAGCGGCGATTCGGTGCGCGAAATGCACGGTTCGTTGCAAAACCGGCGATTTTGTGCACGAAACGCACGTTTGGTGACTAAACGGAGCGAAAGCAGCGCTTCGGTGCGCGAAACGCACGTTTCGTTGCAAAAGCGGCCACATGGTGCACGATACGCACGTTTGGTGCCAAAACGGAGCAAAAGCGCATTTCAGTGCGTGAAACGTATGTTTCGTTGCAAAAGCGGCGGTTTGGTGCACGAAACGCACGTTTAGCGTGAAAACAGATCAAAAGCAGCGATTCGGTGCGCGAAACGCACGTTTCGTGCCAAAAGCAGCGATTTGGTGCACGAAACGCACGTTTGGTGCCAAAGCGGAGGAAAAGCGGCATTTCAATGCGCGAAACGCACGGTTCGTTGCAAAAGCGGCGGTTTGATGCACGAAACGCATGTTTAGCGTCAAAACAGATCAAAAGCAGCAATTCGGTGCGCGAAACGCACGTTTCGTGCCAAAAGCAGCGATTTGGTGCACGAAACGCACGTTTGGTGCCAAAACGGAGCAAAAGCGGCGATGTGGTGCACGAAACGCCCGTTTAGCGTCAAAACGGAGCAAAAGCAGCGATTCGGTGCGCGAAACGCACGTTTGGTGACAAAACGGAAACAAGCAACGATTCGGGGCGCGAAACGCACGGTTCGTTGCACAAGCGGCGGTTTGGTGCACGAAACGCACGTTTAGCGTCAAAACAGATCAAAAGCAGCGATTCGGTGCGCGAAACGCATGTTTCGTGCCAAAAGCAGCGATTTGGTGCACGAAACGCACGTTTGGTGCCAAAACGGAGCCAAAGCGGCATTTCAGCGCGCGAAACGCGTGTTTCGTTGCAAAAGCGGCGGTTTGGTGCACGAAACGCACGTTTCGTTGCAAAAGCGGCGGTTTGGTGCACGAAACGCACGTTTACCGTCAAAACGGAGCAAACGCAGCGATTCGGTGCGCGAAACGCACGCTTCCTGCCAAAGGCAGCGATTTAGTGCACGAAACGCACGTTTGGTGCCAAAGCGGAGCAAAAGCGGCATTTCAATGCGCGAAACGCACGGTTCGTTGCAAAAGCGGCGATTTGGTGCGCGAAACGCACGTTTCGTTGCAAAAGCGGCAATTTGGTGCACGAAAGGCACGTTTCGTTGCAAAAGTGGCGATTTGGTGCACGAAACGAACATTTGGTGTCAAAACCGATCGAAAGCAGCGGATCGGTGCGCGAAACGCACGTTTCGCTGCAAAAGTGGTGATTTGGTGCACGAGCCGCACGTTTCGTTGCAAAAGCGGCGGTTTGGTGCACGAAACGCACGTTTCGTTCTAAAAAAGGCGATTTGGTGCACGAAACGCACGTTTGGTGACTAAACGGAGCAAAAGCAGCGCTTCGGTGCGCGAAACGCACGTTTCGTTGCAAAAGCGGCCATATGGTGCACGAAACGCACATTTGGTGCCAAAACGGAGCAAAAGCGGCATTTCAGTGCGCGAACCGCACGTTTCGTTGCAAAAGCGACGATTTGGTGCACGAAACGCACGTTTGGTGCCAAAACGGCGATTTCCGGCACGAAGCGTACGTTTAGCGTCAAAACGGATCAAAAGCACCGATTCGGTGCGCGAAACGCACGTTTCCTGCCAAAAGCGGCGGTTTGGTGCACGAGACGCACGTTTATTGCCAAAACGAAGCGAAAGCAGCATTTCAGTGCGCGAAACGTATGTTTCGTTGCAAAAGCGGCGGTTTGGTGCACGAAACGCACGTTTCGTGCCAAAAGCAGCGATTTGGTGCACGAAACGCACGTTTGGTGCCAAAACGGAGCAAAAGCGGCATATCAGTGCGCGGAACGCACCTTTCGTTGCAAAAGCGGCGATTTGGTGCGCGAAACGCACGTTTCGCTGCAAAAGTAGCGATTTGGTGCACGAGCCGCACGTTTCGTTGCAAAAGCGGCGGTTTGGTGCACGAAACGGACGCTTCCTACCAAAGGCAGCGATTTTGTGCACGAAACGCACGTTTGGCGTCAAAACGGATCGAAAGCAGCAATTCGGTGCGCGAAACGCATGTTTCGTGCCAAAAGCAGCGATTTGGTGCACGAAACGCACGTTTGGTGCCAAAACGGAGCAAAAGCGGCATTTCAGTGCGCGAAACGCATGTTTCGTTGCAAAAGCGGCGGTTTGGTGCACGAAACGTACGTTTGCGTCAAAGCGGAGCAAAAGCAGCAATTCGGTGCGCGAAACGCACGTTTCGTTGCAAAAGTGGCGATTTGGTGCACGAGACGCACGTTTGGTGCCAAAACGGAGCAAAAGCGGCGATGTGGTGCACGAACGCCCGTTTAGCGTCAAAACGGAGCAAAAGCAACGATTCGGGGCGCGAAACGCACGCTTCCTACCAAAGGCAGCGATTTTGTGCACGAAACGCACGTTTGGCGTCAAAACGGATCAAAAGCAGCAATTCGGTGCGCGAAACGCACGTTTCGTGCCAAAAGCAGCGATTTGGTGCACGAAACGCACGTTTGGTGCCAAAACAGAGCAAAAGCGGCATATCAGTGCGCGAAACTCACCTTTCGTTGCAAAAGCGGCGATTTGGTGCGCGAAACGCACGTTTCGATGCAAAAGCGGCGATTTGGGGCATGAAACGAACATTTAGCGTCAAAACGGATCGAAAGCAGCGAATCGGTGCGCGAAACGCACGCTTCTTGCCAAAGGCAGCGATTTTGTGCACGAAACGCACGTTTGGCCTCAAAACGGATCAAAAGCAGCGATTCGGTGCGCGCAATGCACGGTTCGTTGCAAAAGCAGCAATTCGGTGCACGAAACGCACGGTTCGTTGCAAAAGCGGCGATTAGGTGCTCGAAACTCACGTTTGGCGTCAAAACGGATCAAAAGCAGCGATTCGATGCGCGAAACGCACGTTTCCTGCCAAAAGCGGCGATTTGGTGCACGAGACGCACGTTTGGTGCCAAAACGGAGCAAAAGCGCATTTCAGTGCGTGAAACGTATGTTTCGTTGCAAAAGCGGCGGTTTGGTGCACGAAACGCACGTTTAGCGTGAAAACAGATCAAAAGCAGCGATTCGGTGCGCGAAACGCACGTTTCGTGCCAAAAGCAGCGATTTGGTGCACGAATCGCACGTTTGGTGCCAAAACGGAGAAAAAACGGCATTTCAGTACGCTAAACGCATGTTTCGTTGCAAAAGCGGCGATTTGGTGCTAGAAACACACATTGGCGTCAAAGCGGATCAAAAGCAGCAATTCGGTGCGCGAAACGTACGTTTCGTTGCAAAAGCGGCGATTTGGTGCACGAAACGCACGTTTGGTGCCAAAACGGAGCAAAATCGGCGCTTCAGTCCGCGAAACACACGGTTCGTGCTAATAGCGGCGATTCGGTGCGCGAAATGCACGGTTCGTTGCAAAACCGGCGATTTTGTGCACGAAACGCACGTTTGGTGACTAAACGGAGCGAAAGCAGCGCTTCGGTGCGCGAAACGCACGTTTCGTTGCAAAAGCGGCCACATGGTGCACGATACGCACGTTTGGTGCCAAAACGGAGCAAAAGCGCATTTCAGTGCGTGAAACGTATGTTTCGTTGCAAAAGCGGCGGTTTGGTGCACGAAACGCACGTTTAGCGTGAAAACAGATCAAAAGCAGCGATTCGGTGCGCGAAACGCACGTTTCGTGCCAAAAGCAGCGATTTGGTGCACGAAACGCACGTTTGGTGCCAAAGCGGAGCAAAAGCGGCATTTCAATGCGCGAAACGCACGGTTCGTTGCAAAAGCGGCGGTTTGATGCACGAAACGCATGTTTAGCGTCAAAACAGATCAAAAGCAGCAATTCGGTGCGCGAAACGCACGTTTCGTGCCAAAAGCAGCGATTTGGTGCACGAAACGCACGTTTGGTGCCAAAACGGAGCAAAAGCGGCGATGTGGTGCACGAAACGCCCGTTTAGCGTCAAAACGGAGCAAAAGCAGCGATTCGGTGCGCGAAACGCACGTTTGGTGACAAAACGGAAAAAAGCAACGATTCGGGGCGCGAAACGCACGGTTCGTTGCACAAGCGGCGGTTTGGTGCACGAAACGCACGTTTAGCGTCAAAACAGATCAAAAGCAGCGATTCGGTGCGCGAAACGCATGTTTCGTGCCAAAAGCAGCGATTTGGTGCACGAAACGCACGTTTGGTGCCAAAACGGAGCCAAAGCGGCATTTCAGCGCGCGAAACGCGTGTTTCGTTGCAAAAGCGGCGGTTTGGTGCACGAAACGCACGTTTCGTTGCAAAAGCGGCGGTTTGGTGCACGAAACGCACGTTTACCGTCAAAACGGAGCAAACGCAGCGATTCGGTGCGCGAAACGCACGCTTCCTGCCAAAGGCAGCGATTTAGTGCACGAAACGCACGTTTGGTGCCAAAGCGGAGCAAAAGCGGCATTTCAATGCGCGAAACGCACGGTTCGTTGCAAAAGCGGCGATTTGGTGCGCGAAACGCACGTTTCGTTGCAAAAGCGGCAATTTGGTGCACGAAAGGCACGTTTCGTTGCAAAAGTGGCGATTTGGTGCACGAAACGAACATTTGGTGTCAAAACCGATCGAAAGCAGCGGATCGGTGCGCGAAACGCACGTTTCGCTGCAAAAGTGGTGATTTGGTGCACGAGCCGCACGTTTCGTTGCAAAAGCGGCGGTTTGGTGCACGAAACGCACGTTTCGTTCTAAAAAAGGCGATTTGGTGCACGAAACGCACGTTTGGTGACTAAACGGAGCAAAAGCAGCGCTTCGGTGCGCGAAACGCACGTTTCGTTGCAAAAGCGGCCATATGGTGCACGAAACGCACATTTGGTGCCAAAACGGAGCAAAAGCGGCATTTCAGTGCGCGAACCGCACGTTTCGTTGCAAAAGCGACGATTTGGTGCACGAAACGCACGTTTGGTGCCAAAACGGCGATTTCCGGCACGAAGCGTACGTTTAGCGTCAAAACGGATCAAAAGCACCGATTCGGTGCGCGAAACGCACGTTTCCTGCCAAAAGCGGCGGTTTGGTGCACGAGACGCACGTTTATTGCCAAAACGAAGCGAAAGCAGCATTTCAGTGCGCGAAACGTATGTTTCGTTGCAAAAGCGGCGGTTTGGTGCACGAAACGCACGTTTCGTGCCAAAAGCAGCGATTTGGTGCACGAAACGCACGTTTGGTGCCAAAACGGAGCAAAAGCGGCATATCAGTGCGCGGAACGCACCTTTCGTTGCAAAAGCGGCGATTTGGTGCGCGAAACGCACGTTTCGCTGCAAAAGTAGCGATTTGGTGCACGAGCCGCACGGTTCGTTGCAAAAGCAGCGATTCGGTGTGCGAAACGCACGTATCCTGCCAAAAGCAGCGATTCGGTGCGCGAAATGCACGGTTCGTTGCAAAAGCAGCTATTTTGTGCACCAAACGCACGTGTGGCGTCAAAACGGAGCAAACGCAGCGATTCGGTGCGCGAAACGCACGTTTCCAGCCAAAGGCAGCGATTTGGTGCACGAAACGCACGTTTGGCGTCAAAGCGGATCAAAAGCAGCAATTCGGTGCGCGAAACGTACGTTTCGTTGCAAAAGCGGCGATTTGGTGCACGAAACGCACGTTTGGTGCCAAAACGGAGCAAAAACGGCGCTTCAGTGCGCGAAACACACGGTTCGTGCCAAAAGCGGCGATTCGGTGTGCGAAATGCACGGTTCGTTGCAAAAGCGGCGATTTTGTGCACTAAACGCACGTTTGGTGCCAAAACGGAGCAAAAGCAGCGAATCGGTGCGCGAAACGCACGTTTGGTGACAAAACGGAGCAAAAGCAGCAATCCGGTGCCCGAAACGCACGTTTGGTGACTAAACGGAGCAAAAGCAGCGCTTCGGTGCGCGAAACGCACGTTTCGTTGCAAAAGCGGCCATATGGTGCACGAAACGCACATTTGGTGCCAAAACGGAGCAAAAGCGGCATTTCAGTGCGCGAACCGCACGTTTCGTTGCAAAAGCGACGATTTGGTGCACGAAACGCACGTTTGGTGCCAAAACGGCGATTTCCGGCACGAAGCGTACGTTTAGCGTCAAAACGGATCAAAAGCACCGATTCGGTGCGCGAAACGCACATTTCGTGCCAAAAGCAGCGATTTTGTGCACGAAACGCACGTTTGGTGCCAAAACGGAGCAAAAGCAGCGAATCGGTGCGCGAAACGCACGTTTCCTGCCAAAAGCGGCGATTTGGTGCACGAAGCGCACGTTTAGCGTCAAAACGGAGAAAGAGCAGCGATTCGTTGCGCGAAACACATGTTTCGTGCCAAAAGCAGCGATTCGTTGCGCGAAACGCACGTTTCGTTGCAAAAGCGGCGATTTTGTGCACGAAACGCACGTTTGCGTCAAACCGGAGCAAAAGCAGCGCTTCGGTGCGCGAAACGCACGTTTCGTTGCAAAAGCGGCCACATGGTGCACGATACGCACGTTTGGTGCCAAAACGGAGCAAAAGCGGCATTTCAGTGCGCGAAACACATGTTTCGTTGCAAAAGCGGCGGTTTGGTGCACGAAGCGCACGTTTGCGTCAAACCGGAGCAAAAGCAGCGATTCGGTGCGCGAAACGCACATTTCGTGCCAAAAGCAGCGATTTTGTGCACGAAACGCACGTTTGGTGCCAAAACGGAGCAAAAGCAGCGAATCGGTGCGCGAAACGCACGTTTCGTGCCAAAAGCAGCGATTTGGTGCACGAAACGCACGTTTGGTGCCAAAACGGAGCAAAAGCGGCATATCAGTGCGCCAAACGCACGTATTGTTGCAAAAGCGGCGATTTGGTGCACGAAGCGCACGTTTAGCGTCAAAACGGAGAAAGAGCAGCGATTCGTTGCGCGAAACACATGTTTCGTGCCAAAAGCAGCGATTCGTTGCGCGAAACGCACGTTTCGTTGCAAAAGTGGCGATTTGGTGCGCGAAACGCACGTTTCGTTGCAAAAGCGGCGATTTGGTGCACGAAACGCACGTTTGGTGCCAAAACGGAGCAAAAGCGGCGATGTGGTGCACGAAACGCCCGTTTCGTGCCAAAAGCAGCAATTCGGCGCGCGAAACGCACGTTTCGTGCCAAAAGCAGCGATTTGGTGCACGAAACGCACGTTTGGTGCCAAAACGGAGCAAAAGCGGCATATCAGTGCGCGGGACGCACCTTTCGTTGCAAAAGCGGCGATTTGGTGCGCGAAACGCACGTTTCGCTGCAAAAGTAGCGATTTGGTGCACGAGCCGCACGTTTCGTTGCAAAAGCGGCGGTTTGGTGCACGAAACGGACGCTTCCTACCAAAGGCAGCGATTTTGTGCACGAAACGCACGTTTGGCGTCAAAACGGATCGAAAGCAGCAATTCGGTGCGCGAAACGCACGTTTCGTGCCAAAAGCAGCGATTTGGTGCACGAAACGCACGTTTGGTGCCAAAACGGAGCAAAAGCGGCATTTCAGTGCGCGAAACGCATGTTTCGTTGCAAAAGCGGCGGTTTGGTGCACGAAACGTACGTTTGCGTCAAAGCGGAGCAAAAGCAGCAATTCGGTGCGCGAAACGCACGTTTCGTTGCAAAAGTGGCGATTTGGTGCACGAGACGCACGTTTGGTGCCAAAACGGAGCAAAAGCGGCGATGTGGTGCACGAAACGCCCGTTTAGCGTCAAAACGGAGCAAAAGCAACGATTCGGGGCGCGAAACGCACGCTTCCTACCAAAGGCAGCGATTTTGTGCACGAAACGCACGTTTGGCGTCAAAACGGATCAAAAGCAGCAATTCGGTGCGCGAAACGCACGTTTCGTGCCAAAAGCAGCGATTTGGTGCACGAAACGCACGTTTGGTGCCAAAACGGAGCAAAAGCGGCATATCAGTGCGCGAAACTCACCTTTCGTTGCAAAAGCGGCGATTTGGTGCGCGAAACGCACGTTTCGATGCAAAAGCGGCGATTTGGGATATGAAACGAACATTTAGCGTCAAAACGGATCGAAAGCAGCGAATCGGTGCGCGAAACGCACGCTTCTTGCCAAAGGCAGCGATTTTGTGCACGAAACGCACGTTTGGCCTCAAAACGGATCAAAAGCAGCGATTCGGTGCGCGAATGCACGGTTCGTTGCAAAAGCAGCAATTCGGTGCACGAAACGCACGGTTCGTTGCAAAAGCGGCGATTAGGTGCTCGAAACGCACGTTTGGCGTCAAAACGGATCAAAAGCAGCAATTCGGTGCGCGAAACGCACGTTTCGTGCCAAAAGCAGCGATTTGGTGCACGAGACGCACGTTTGGTGCCAAAACGGAGCAAAAGCGCATTTCAGTGCGTGAAACGTATGTTTCGTTGCAAAAGCGGCGGTTTGGTGCACGAAACGCACGTTTAGCGTGAAAACAGATCAAAAGCAGCGATTCGGTGCGCGAAACGCACGTTTCCTGCCAAAAGCGGCGGTTTGGTGCACGAGACGCACGTTTATTGCCAAAACGGAGCAAAAGCAGCATTTCAGTGCGCGAAACGCATGTTTCGTTGCAAAAGCGGCGGTTTGGTGCACGAAACGCACGTTTGCGTCAAACCGGAGCAAAAGCAGCGATTCGGAGGGCGAAACGCACGTTTCGTGCCAAAAGCAGCGATTTGGTGCACGAAACGCACGTTTGGTGCCAAAACGGAGCAAAAGCGGCGATGTGGTGCACGAAACGCCCGTTTAGCGTCAAGACGTAGCAAAAGCAGCGATTCGGTGCGCGAAACGCACGTTTGGTGACAAAACGGAAAAAAAGCATCAACTCGGGGCGCGAAACGCACGGTTCGTTGCAAAAGCGGCGGTTTGGTGCACGAAACGCACGTTTACCGTCAAAACAGATCAAAAGCAGCGATTCGGTGCGCGAAACGCATGTTTCGTGCCAAAAGCAGCGATTTGGTGCACGAAACGCACGTTTGGTGCCAAAGCGGAGCAAAAGCGGCATTTCAATGCGCGAAACGCACGGTTCGTTGCAAAAGCGGCGGTTTGATGCACGAAACGCATGTTTAGCGTCAAAACAGATCAAAAGCAGCAATTCGGTGCGCGAAACGCACGTTTCGTGCCAAAAGCAGCGATTTGGTGCACGAAACGCACGTTTGGTGCCAAAACGGAGCAAAAGCGGCGATGTGGTGCACGAAACGCCCGTTTAGCGTCAAAACGGAGCAAAAGCAGCGATTCGGTGCGCGAAACGCACGTTTGGTGACAAAACGGAAAAAAGCAACGATTCGGGGCGCGAAACGCACGGTTCGTTGCACAAGCGGCGGTTTGGTGCACGAAACGCACGTTTAGCGTCAAAACAGATCAAAAGCAGCGATTCGGTGCGCGAAACGCATGTTTCGTGCCAAAAGCAGCGATTTGGTGCACGAAACGCACGTTTGGTGACAAAACGGAGCCAAAGCGGCATTTCAGCGCGCGAAACGCGTGTTTCGTTGCAAAAGCGGCGGTTTGGTGCACGAAACGCACGTTTTGTTGCAAAAGCGGCGATTTGGTGCACGAAGCGCACGTTTAGCGTCAAAACGGATCAAAAGCAGCGATTCGGTGCGCGAAACGCACGATTCCTTCCAAAAGCGGCGATTTGGTGCACGAGACGCACGTTTGGTGCCAAAACGGAGCAAAAGCGGCATTTCAGTGCGCGAAACGCTCGTTTCGTTCTAAAAAAGGCGATTTGGTGCACGAAACGCACGTTTGGTGCCAAAACGGAGCAAAAGCGGCATTTCAGTGCGCGAAACGCACGTTTGGTGACAAAACGGAAAAAAGCAACGATTCGGGGCGCGAAACGCACGGTTCGTTGCACAAGCGGCGGTTTGGTGCACGAAACGCACGTTTAGCGTCAAAACAGATCAAAAGCAGCGATTCGGTGCGCGAAACGCATGTTTCCTGCCAAAAGCGGCGGTTTGGTGCACGAGACGCACGTTTATTGCCAAAACGAAGCGAAAGCGGCATTTCAGTGCGCGAAACGTATGTTTCGTTGCAAAAGCGGCGGTTTGGTGCACGAAACGCACGTTTAGCGTCAAAACAGATCAAAAGCACCGATTCGGTGCGCGAAACGCACGTTTCCAGCCAAAAGCGGCGGTTTGGTGCACGAAACGCACGTTTGGTGCCAAAACGGAGCAAAAGCGGCATATCAGTGCGCGGAACGCACCTTTCGTTGCAAAAGCGGCGATTTGGTGCGCGAAACGCACGTTTCGCTGCAAAAGTAGCGATTTGGTGCACGAGCCGCACGTTTCGTTGCAAAAGCGGCGGTTTGGTGCACGAAACGGACGCTTCCTACCAAAGGCAGCGATTTTGTGCACGAAACGCACGTTTGGCTTAAAAACGGATCAAAAGCAGCAATTCGGTGCGCGAAACGCACGTTTCGTGCCAAAAGCAGCGATTTGGTGCACGAAACGCACGTTTGGTGCCAAAACGGAGCAAAAGCGGCATTTCAGTGCGCGAAACTCACCTTTCGTTGCAAAAGCGGCGGTTTGGTGCACGAAACGTACGTTTGCGTCAAAGCGGAGCAAAAGCAGCAATTCGGTGCGCGAAACGCACGTTTCGTTGCAAAAGTGGCGATTTGGTGCACGAGACGCACGTTTGGTGCCAAAACGGAGCAAAATCGGCGCTTCAGTGCGCGAAACACACGGTTCGTGCTAATAGCGGCGATTCGGTGCGCGAAATGCACGGTTCGTTGCAAAAGCGGCGATTTTGTGCACGAAACGCACGTTTGGTGACTAAACGGTGCAAAAGCAGCGCTTCGGTGCGCGAAACGCACGTTTCGTTGCAAAAGCGGCCACATGGTGCACGATACGCACGTTTGGTGCCAAAACGGAGCAAAAGCGGCATTTCAGTGCGCGAAACGCATGTTTCGTTGCAAAAGCGGCGGTTTGGTGCACGAAACGCACGTTTGCGTCAAACCGGAGCAAAAGCAGCGATTCGGTGCGCGAAACGCACATTTCGTGCCAAAAGCAGCGATTTTGTGCACGAAACGCACGTTTGGTGCCAAAATGGAGCAAAAGCAGCGAATCGGTGCGCGAAACGCACGTTTCCTGCCAAAAGCGGCGATTTGGTGCTCGAAGCGCACGTTTAGCGTCAAAACGGATCAAAAGCAGCGATTCGGAGGGCGAAACGCACGTTTCGTGCCAAAAGCAGCGATTTGGTGCACGAAACGCACGTTTGGTGCCAAAACGGAGCAAAAGCAGCGAATCGGTGCGCGAAACGCACGTTTCCTGCCAAAAGCGGCGATTTGGTGCTCGAAGCGCACGTTTAGCGTCAAAACGGATCAAAAGCAGCGATTCGGAGGGCGAAACGCACGTTTCGTGCCAAAAGCAGCGATTTGGTGCACGAAACGCACGTTTGGTGCCAAAACGGAGCAAAAGCGGCATTTCAGTGCGCGAAACGCATGTTTCGTTGCAAAAGCGGCGGTTTGGTGCACGAAACGCACGTTTGCGTCAAAGCGGAGCAAAAGCAGCGATTCGGTGCGCGAAACGCACGTTTCGTTGCAAAAGCGGCGTTTTGGTGCACGAAACGCACGTTTGGTGCTAAAACGGTGCAAAAGCGGCGATGTGGTGCACGAAACGCCCGTTTAGCGTCTAAACGGAGCAAAAGCAACGATTCGGGGCGCGAAACGCACGCTTCCTACCATAGGCAGCGATTTTGTGCACGAAACGCACGTTTGGCGTCAAAACGGATCAAAAGCAGCAATTCGGTGCGCGAAACGCATGTTTCGTGCCAAAAGCAGCGATTTGGTGCACGAAACGCACGTTTGGTGCCAAAACGGAGCAAAAGCGGCATTTCAGTGCGCGAAACGCATGTTTCGTTGCAAAAGCGGCGGTTTGGTGCACGAAACGCACGTTTGCGTCAAAGCGGAGCAAAAGCAGCAGTTCGGTGCGCGAAACGCACGTTTCGTTGCAAAAGCGACGATTTGGTGCACGAAACGCACGTTTGGTGCCAAAACGGCTATTTCCGGCACGAAGCGTACCTTTAGCGTCAAAACGGATCAAAAGCACCGACTCGGTGCGCGAAACGCACGTTTCCTGCCAAAAGCGGCGATTTGGTGCACGAGACGCACGTTTATTGCCAAAACGAAGCGAAAGCGGCATTTCAGTGCGCGAAACGCATGTTTCGTTGCAAAAGCGGCGGTTTGGTGCACGGAACGCACGTTTGCGTCAAAGCGGAGCAAAAGCAGCGATTCGGTGCGCGAAACGCACGTTTCGTTGCAAAAGCGGCGTTTTGGTGCACGAAACGCACGTTTGGTGCTAAAACGGAGCAAAAGCGGCGATGTGGTGCACGAAACGCCCGTTTAGCGTCAAAACAGAGCAAAAGCGGCTATTCGGTGCGCGAAACGCACGTTTCGTTGCAAAAGCGGCGATATGGTGCACGAAACGCACGTTTGGTGCCAAAACGGAGAAAAAGCGGCATTTCAGTGCGCGAACCGCACGTTTCGTTGCAAAAGCGACGATTTGGTGCACGAAACGCACGTTTGGTGCCAAAACGGCGATTTCCGGCACGAAGCGTACGTTTAGCGTCAAAACGGATCAAAAGCACCGATTCGGTGCGCGAAACGCACGTTTCCAGCCAAAAGCGGCGGTTTGGTGCACGAAACGCACGTTTGGTGCCAAAACGGAGCAAAAGCGGCATATCAGTGCGCGGAACGCACCTTTCGTTGCAAAAGCGGCGATTTGGTGCGCGAAACGCACGTTTCGCTGCAAAAGTAGCGATTTGGTGCACGAGCCGCACATTTCGTTGCAAAAGCGGCGGTTTGGTGCACAAAACGGACGCTTCCTACCAAAGGCAGCGATTTTGTGCACGAAACGCACGTTTGGCGTCAAAACGGATCAAAAGCAGCAATTCGGTGCGCGAAACGCACGTTTCGTGCCAAAAGCAGCGATTTGGTGCACGAAACGCACGTTTGGTGCCAAAACGGAGCAAAAGCGGCATTTCAGTGCGCGAAACTCACCTTTCGTTGCAAAAGCGGCGGTTTGGTGCACGAAACGTACGTTTGCGTCAAAGCGGAGCAAAAGCAGCAATTCGGTGCGCGAAACGCACGTTTCGTTGCAAAAGTGGCGATTTGGTGCACGAGACGCACGTTTGGTGCCAAAACGGAGCAAAATCGGCGCTTCAGTGCGCGAACCACACGGTTCGTGCTAATAGCGGCGATTCGGTGCGCGAAATGCACGGTTCGTTGCAAAAGCGGCGATTTTGTGCACGAAACGCACGTTTGGTGACTAAACGGAGCAAAAGCAGCGCTTCGGTGCGCGAAACGCACGTTTCGTTGCAAAAGCGGCCACATGGTGCACGATACGCACGTTTGGTGCCAAAACGGAGCAAAAGCGGCATTTCAGTGCGCGAAACGCATGTTTCGTTGCAAAAGCGGCGGTTTGGTGCACGAAACGCACGTTTGCGTCAAACCGGAGCAAAAGCAGCGATTCTGTGCGCGAAACGCACATTTCGTGCCAAAAGCAGCGATTTTGTGCACGAAACGCACGTTTGGTGCCAAAATGGAGCAAAAGCAGCGAATCGGTGCGCGAAACGCACGTTTCCTGCCAAAAGCGGCGATTTGGTGCTCGAAGCGCACGTTTAGCGTCAAAACGGATCAAAAGCAGCGATTCGGAGGGCGAAACGCACGTTTCGTGCCAAAAGCAGCGATTTGGTGCACGAAACGCACGTTTGGTGCCAAAACGGAGCAAAAGCGGCATATCAGTGCGCCAAACGCACGTATTGTTGCAAAAGCGGCGATTTGGTGCACGAAGCGCACGTTTAGCGTCAAAACGGAGAAAGAGCAGCGATTCGTTGCGCGAAACACATGTTTCGTGCCAAAAGCAGCGATTCGTTGCGCGAAACGCACGTTTCGTTGCAAAAGCGGCCACATGGTGCACGATACGCACGTTTGGTGCCAAAACGGAGCAAAAGCGGCATTTCAGTGCGCGAAACGCATGTTTCGTTGCAAAAGCGGCGGTTTGGTGCACGAAACGCACGTTTGCGTCAAACCGGAGCAAAAGCAGCGATTCGGTGCGCGAAACGCACATTTCGTGCCAAAAGCAGCGATTTTGTGCACGAAACGCACGTTTGGTGCCAAAACGGAGCAAAAGCGGCATATCAGTGCGCCGAACGCACGTATTGTTGCAAAAGCGGCGATTTGGTGCACGAAGCGCACGTTTAGCGTCAAAACGGAGAAAGAGCAGCGATTCGTTGCGCGAAACACATGTTTCGTGCCAAAAGCAGCGATTCGTTGCGCGAAACGCACGTTTCGTTGCAAAAGCGGCGATTTGGTGCGCGAAACGCACGTTTCGTTGCAAAAGCGGCGATTTGGTGCACGAAACGCACGTTTGGTGCCAAAACGGAGCAAAAGCGGCGATGTGGTGCACGAAA
Source organism: Stelis phaeoptera (assembly GCA_943735885.1). NCBI lineage: Eukaryota > Metazoa > Arthropoda > Insecta > Hymenoptera > Megachilidae > Stelis > Stelis phaeoptera. The sequence goes on along the minus strand of OX030939.1, from coordinate 50,501 downwards.
CGCCCGTTTCGTGCCAAAAGCCGCAATTCGGTGCGCGAAACGCGCGTTTCGATGCAAAACCGGCGATTCGGTGCGCGAAACGCGCCTTTCGTTGCAAAAGTGGCGATTTGGTGCACGAGACGCACGTTTGTTGCCAAAACGGAGCAAAAGCGGCGATGTGGTGCACGAAACGCCCGTTTAGCGTCAAAACGGAGCAAAAGCAGCGATTCGGAGCGCGAAACGCACGTTTGGTGACAAAACGGAAAAAAAGCAGCGATTCGGGGCGCGAAACGCACGGTTCGTTGCAAAAGCGGCGGTTTGGTGCACGAAACGCACGTTTGCGTCAAAGCGGAGCAAAAGCAGCGATACGGTGCGCGAAACGCACGTTTCGTGCCAAAAGCGGCGATTTGGTGCACGAAACGCACGTTTGGTGCCAAAACGGAGCAAAAGCGGCATATCAGTGCGCGGAACGCACCTTTCGTTGCAAAAGCGGCGATTTGGTGCGCGAAACGCACGTTTCGCTGCACAAGTAGCGATTTGGTGCACGAGCCGCACGTTTCGTTGCAAAAGCGGCGGTTTGGTGCACGAAACGGACGCTTCCTACCAAAGGCAGCGATTTTGTGCACGAAACGCACGTTTGGCGTCAAAACGGATCAAAAGCAGCAATTCGGTGCGCGAAACGCACGTTTCGTGCCAAAAGCAGCGATTCGGTGCGCGAAATGCACGGTTCGTTGCAAAAGCAGCTATTTTGTGCACCAAACGCACGTGTGGCGTCAAAACGGAGCAAACGCAGCGATTCGGTGCGCGAAACGCACGTTTCCAGCCAAAGGCAGCGATTTGGTGCACGAAACGCACGTTTGGCGTCAAAGCGGATCAAAAGCAGCAATTCGGTGCGCGAAACGTACGTTTCGTTGCAAAAGCGGCGATTTGGTGCACGAAACGCACGTTTGGTGCCAAAACGGAGCAAAAACGGCGCTTCAGTGCGCGAAACACACGGTTCGTGCCAAAAGCGGCGATTCGGTGCGCGAAATGCACGGTTCGTTGCAAAAGCGGCGATTTTGTGCACTAAACGCACGTTTGGTGCCAAAACGGAGCAAAAGCAGCGAATCGGTGCGCGAAACGCACGTTTGGTGACAAAACGGAGCAAAAGCAGCAATCCGGTGCCCGAAACGCACGTTTGGTGACTAAACGGAGGAAAAGCAGCGCTTCGGTGCGCGAAACGCACGTTTCGTTGCAAAAGCGGCCATATGGTGCACGAAACGCACATTTGGTGCCAAAACGGAGCAAAAGCGGCATTTCAGTGCGCGAACCGCACGTTTCGTTGCAAAAGCGACGATTTGGTGCACGAAACGCACGTTTGGTGCCAAAACGGCGATTTCCGGCACGAAGCGTACGTTTAGCGTCAAAACGGATCAAAAGCACCGATTCGGTGCGCGAAACGCACGTTTCCTGCCAAAAGCGGCGGTTTGGTGCACGAAACGCACGTTTGGTGCCAAAACGGAGCAAAAGCGGCATATCAGTGCGCGGAACGCACCTTTCGTTGCAAAAGCGGCGATTTGGTGCGCGAAACGCACGTTTCGCTGCAAAAGTAGCGATTTGGTGCACGAGCCGCACGTTTCGTTGCAAAAGCGGCGGTTTGGTGCACGAAACGGACGCTTCCTACCAAAGGCAGCGATTTTGTGCACGAAACGCACGTTTGGCTTAAAAACGGATCAAAAGCAGCAATTCGGTGCGCGAAACGCACGTTTCGTGCCAAAAGCAGCGATTTGGTGCACGAAACGCACGTTTGGTGCCAAAACGGAGCAAAAGCGGCATTTCAGTGCGCGAAACTCACCTTTCGTTGCAAAAGCGGCGGTTTGGTGCACGAAACGTACGTTTGCGTCAAAGCGGAGCAAAAGCAGCAATTCGGTGCGCGAAACGCACGTTTCGTTGCAAAAGTGGCGATTTGGTGCACGAGACGCACGTTTGGTGCCAAAACGGAGCAAAATCGGCGCTTCAGTGCGCGAAACACACGGTTCGTGCTAATAGCGGCGATTCGGTGCGCGAAATGCACGGTTCGTTGCAAAAGCGGCGATTTTGTGCACGAAACGCACGTTTGGTGACTAAACGGAGCAAAAGCAGCGCTTCGGTGCGCGAAACGCACGTTTCGTTGCAAAAGCGGCCACATGGTGCACGATACGCACGTTTGGTGCCAAAACGGAGCAAAAGCGGCATTTCAGTGCGCGAAACGCATGTTTCGTTGCAAAAGCGGCGGTTTGGTGCACGAAACGCACGTTTGCGTCAAACCGGAGCAAAAGCAGCGATTCGGTGAGCGAAACGCACATTTCGTGCCAAAAGCAGCGATTTTGTGCACGAAACGCACGTTTGGTGCCAAAATGGAGCAAAAGCAGCGGTTTGGTGCACGAAACGGACGCTTCCTACCAAAGGCAGCGATTTTGTGCACGAAACGCACGTTTGGCGTCAAAACGGATCAAAAGCAGCAATTCGGTGCGCGAAACGCACGTTTGGTGACTAAACGGAGCAAAAGCAGCGCTTCGGTGCGCGAAACGCACGTTTCGTTGCAAAAGCGGCCACATGGTGCACGATACGCACGTTTGGTGCCAAAACGGAGCAAAAGCGGCATTTCAGTGCGCGAAACGCATGTTTCGTTGCAAAAGCGGCGGTTTGGTGCACGAAACGCACGTTTGCGTCAAACCGGAGCAAAAGCAGCGATTCGGTGCGCGAAACGCACATTTCGTGCCAAAAGCAGCGATTTTGTGCACGAAACGCACGTTTGGTGCCAAAATGGAGCAAAAGCAGCGAATCGGTGCGCGAAACGCACGTTTCCTGCCAAAAGCGGCGATTTGGTGCTCGAAGCGCACGTTTAGCGTCAAAACGGATCAAAAGCAGCGATTCGGAGTGCGAAACGCACGTTTCGTGCCAAAAGCAGCGATTTGGTGCACGAAACGCACGTTTGGTGCCAAAACGGAGCAAAAGCGGCATATCAGTGCGCCAAACGCACGTATTGTTGCAAAAGCGGCGATTTGGTGCACGAAGCGCACGTTTAGCGTCAAAACGGAGAAAGAGCAGCGATTCGTTGCGCGAAACACATGTTTCGTGCCAAAAGCAGCGATTCGTTGCGCGAAACGCACGTTTCGTTGCAAAAGCGGCCACATGGTGCACGATACGCACGTTTGGTGCCAAAACGGAGCAAAAGCGGCATTTCAGTGCGCGAAACGCATGTTTCGTTGCAAAAGCGGCGGTTTGGTGCACGAAACGCACGTTTGCGTCAAACCGGAGCAAAAGCAGCGATTCGGTGCGCGAAACGCACATTTCGTGCCAAAAGCAGCGATTTTGTGCACGAAACGCACGTTTGGTGCCAAAATGGAGCAAAAGCAGCGAATCGGTGCGCGAAACGCACGTTTCCTGCCAAAAGCGGCGATTTGGTGCTCGAAGCGCACGTTTAGCGTCAAAACGGATCAAAAGCAGCGATTCGGAGGGCGAAACGCACGTTTCGTGCCAAAAGCAGCGATTTGGTGCACGAAACGCACGTTTGGTGCCAAAACGGAGCAAAAGCAGCGAATCGGTGCGCGAAACGCACGTTTCCTGCCAAAAGCGGCGATTTGGTGCTCGAAGCGCACGTTTAGCGTCAAAACGGATCAAAAGCAGCGATTCGGAGGGCGAAACGCACGTTTCGTGCCAAAAGCAGCGATTTGGTGCACGAAACGCACGTTTGGTGCCAAAACGGAGCAAAAGCGGCATTTCAGTGCGCGAAACGCATGTTTCGTTGCAAAAGCGGCGGTTTGGTGCACGAAACGCACGTTTGCGTCAAAGCGGAGCAAAAGCAGCGATTCGGTGCGCGAAACGCACGTTTCGTTGCAAAAGCGGCGTTTTGGTGCACGAAACGCACGTTTGGTGCTAAAACGGTGCAAAAGCGGCGATGTGGTGCACGAAACGCCCGTTTAGCGTCTAAACGGAGCAAAAGCAACGATTCGGGGCGCGAAACGCACGCTTCCTACCATAGGCAGCGATTTTGTGCACGAAACGCACGTTTGGCGTCAAAACGGATCAAAAGCAGCAATTCGGTGCGCGAAACGCATGTTTCGTGCCAAAAGCAGCGATTTGGTGCACGAAACGCACGTTTGGTGCCAAAACGGAGCAAAAGCGGCATTTCAGTGCGCGAAACGCATGTTTCGTTGCAAAAGCGGCGGTTTGGTGCACGAAACGCACGTTTGCGTCAAAGCGGAGCAAAAGCAGCAGTTCGGTGCGCGAAACGCACGTTTCGTTGCAAAAGCGACGATTTGGTGCACGAAACGCACATTTGCGTCAAAGCGGAGCAAAGGCAGCGATTCGGTGCGCTAAACGCACGTTTCCTGCCAAAAGCGGCGATTTGGTGCACGAAGCGCACGTTTAGCGTCAAAACGGATCAAAAGCAGCGATTCGGTGCGCGAAACGCACGTTTCGTGTCAAAAGCAGCGATTTGGTGCACGAAACGCACGTTTGGTGCCAAAACGGAGCAAAAGCGGCGATGTGGTGCACGAAACGCCCGTTTCGTGCCAAAAGCAGCAATTCGGTGCGCGAAACGCACGTTTCGTTGCAAAACCGGCGATTCGGTGCGCGAAACGCGCCTTTCGTTGCAAAAGTGGCGATTTGGTGCACGAGACGCACGTTTGGTGCCAAAACGGAGCAAAAGCGGCGATGTGGTGCACGAAACGCCCGTTTAGCGTTAAAACGGAGCAAAAGCAGCGATTCGGAGCGCGAAACGCACGTTTGGCGTCAAAGCGGATCAAAAGCAGCAATTCGGTGCGCGAAATGTACGTTTCGTTGCAAAAGCGGCGATTTGGTGCACGAAACGCACGTTTGGTGCCAAAACGGAGCAAAAACGGAGCTTCAGTGCGCGAAACACACGGTTCGTGCCAAAAGCGGCGATTCGGTGCGCGAAATGCACGGTTCGTTGCAAAAGCGGCGATTTTGTGCACGAAACGCACGTTTGGTGCCAAAACGGAGCAAAAGCAGCGAATCGGTGCGCGAAACGCACGTTTGGTGACAAAACGGAGCAAAAACAGCAATTCGATGCCCGAAACGCACGTTTGGTGACTAAACGGAGCAAAAGCGGCATATCAGTGCGCGAAACTCACCTTTCGTTGCAAAAGCGGCGATTTGGTGCGCGAAACGCACGTTTCGATGCAAAAGCGGCGATTTGGGGCATGAAACGAACATTTAGCGTCAAAACGGATCGAAAGCAGCGAATCGGTGCGCGAAACGCACGCTTCTTGCCAAAGGCAGCGATTTTGTGCACGAAACGCACGTTTGGCCTCAAAACGGATCAAAAGCAGCGATTCGGTGCGCGCAATGCACGGTTCGTTGCAAAAGCAGCAATTCGGTGCACGAAACGCACGGTTCGTTGCAAAAGCGGCGATTAGGTGCTCGAAACGCACGTTTGGCGTCAAAACGGATCAAAAGCAGCGATTCGATGCGCGAAACGCACGTTTCCTGCCAAAAGCGGCGATTTGGTGCACGAGACGCACGTTTGGTGCCAAAACGGAGCAAAAGCGCATTTCAGTGCGTGAAACGTATGTTTCGTTGCAAAAGCGGCGGTTTGGTGCACGAAACGCACGTTTAGCGTGAAAACAGATCAAAAGCAGCGATTCGGTGCGCGAAACGCACGTTTCGTGCCAAAAGCAGCGATTTGGAGCACGAATCGCACGTTTGGTGCCAAAACGGAGAAAAAACGGCATTTCAGTACGCGAAACGCATGTTTCGTTGCAAAAGCGGCGGTTTGGTGCACGAAACACACGTTTGCGTCAAACCGGAGCAAAAGCAGCGATTCGGTGCGCGAAACGCACGTTTCGTGCCAAAAGCAGCGATTTTGTGCGCGAAACGCACGTTTGGTGCCAAAACGGAGCAAAAGCAGCGAATCGGTGCGCGAAACGCACGTTTCGCTGCAAAAGCGGCGTTTTGGGGCACGAAACGCACGTTTTGCGTCAAAACTGTGAAAAAGCAGCGATTTGGTGCACGAAACGCACGTTTTGCGTCGAAACTGTGCAAAAGCGGCGTTCTAGTGCACGAAACGCACGTTTCTCGCCAAAACGGAGCAAAAGCGGCGATTCGGAGCGTCAAACGCACGTTTCGCTGCAAAAGCGGCGTTTTGGTGCACGAAACGCACGTTTCGTTGCAAAAGCGGCGTTTTGGTGCATGAAACGCACGTTTCGTTGCAAAAGCGGCGTTTTGGTGCACGAAACGCACGTTTTGCGTCAAAACTGTGCAAAAGCAGCGATTTGGTGCACGAAACGCACGTTTTGCGTCAAAACCGTGCAAAAGCAGCGATTTGGTGCACGAAACGCACGTTTCTCGCCAAAACGGAACAAAAGCGGCGATTCGGAGCGTCAAACGCACGTTTCGTTGCAAAAGCGGCGTTTTGGTGCACGAAACGCACGTTTTGCGTCAAAACTGTGCAAAAGCAGCGACTTGGTGCACGAAACGCACGTTTCGCTGCAAAAGCGGCGTTTTGGTGCACGAAACACACGTTTTGCGTCAAAACTGTGCAAAAGCGGCGTTTTGGTGCACGAAACGCACGTTTTGCGTCAAAACTGTGCAAAAGCAGCGACTTGGTGCACGAAACGCACGTTACGCTGCAAAAGCGGCGTTTTGGGGCACGAAACGCACGTTTTGCGTCAAAACTGTGAAAAAGCAGCGATTTGGTGCACGAAACGCACGTTTTGCGTCGAAACTGTGCAAAAGCAGCGATTTGGTGCACGAAAAGCACGTTTCGCTGCAAAAGCGGCGTTTTGGTGCACGAAACGCACGTATTGCGTCAAAACTGTGCAAAAGCAGCGATTTGGTGCACGAATTGCACGTTTCGCTGCAAAAGCGGCGTTTTGGTGCACGAAACGCACGTTTTGCGTCAAAGCTGTGCAAAAGCAGCGATTTGGTGCACGAAACGAACGTTTCGTTGCAAAAGAGGCGTTTTGGTGCACGAAACGCACGTTTTGCGTCAAAACTGTGCAAAAGCAGCGATTTGGTGCACGAAACGCACGTTTTGCGTCGAAACTGTGCAAAAGCAGCGATTTGGTGCACGAAACGCACGTTTCGCTGCAAAAGCGGTGTTCTGGTGCACGAAACACACGTTTTGCGTCAAAACTGTGCAAAAGCAGCGATTTGGTGCACGAAACGCACGTTTCGCTGCAAAAGCGGCGTTTTGGTGCACGAAACACAAGTTTTGCGTCAAAACTGTGCAAAAGCGGCGTTTTGGTGCACGAAACGCACGTTTTGCGTCAAAACTGTGCAAAAGCAGCGATTTGGTGCACGAAACGCCCGTTTCGCTGCAAACGCGGCGTTTTGGTGCACGAAACGCACGTTCTGCGTCAAAACTGTGCAAAAGCGGCGGTTTGGTGCACGAAACGCACGTTTTGCGTCAAAACTGTGCAAAAGCAGCGACTTGGTGCACGAAACGCACGTTTCGCTGCAAAAGCGGCGTTTTGGGGCACGAAACGCACGTTTTGCGTCAAAACTGTGCAAAAGCAGCGATTTGGTGCACGAAACGCACGTTTTGCGTCGAAACTGTGCAAAAGCAGCGATTTGGTGCACGAAACGCACGTTTCGCTGCAAAAGCGGCGTTTTGGTGCACGAATCGCACGTTTTGCGTCAAAACTGTGCAAAAGCAGCGATTTGGTGCACGAAATGCACGTTTCGCTGCAAATGCGGCGTTTTGGTGCACGAAACGCACGTTTTGCGTCAAAACTGTGCAAAAGCAGCGATTTGGTGCACGAAACGCACGTTTCTCGCCAAAACGGAGCAAAAGCGGCGATTCGGTACGTGAAACGCACGTTTCGCTGCAAAAGCGGCGTTTTGGTGCACGAAACGCACGTTTTGCGTCAAAACTGTGCAAAAGCGGCGTTTTAGTGCACGAAACGCACGTTTCTCGCCAAAACGGAGCAAAAGCGGCGATTCGGAGCGTCAAACGCACGTTTCGCTGCAACAGCGGCGTTTTGGTGCACGAAACGCACGTTTCGTTGCAAAAGCGGCGTTTTGGTGCGTGAAACGCACGTTTCGTTGCAAAAGCGGCGTTTTGGTGCACGAAACGCACGTTTTGCGTCAAAACTGTGCAAAAGCAGCGATTTGGTGCACGAAACGCACGTTTCGCTGCAAAAGCGGCGTTTTGGTGCACGAAACGCACGTTTTGCGTCAAAACTGTGCAAAAGCAGCGATTTGGTGCACGAAACGCAAGTTTCGCTGCAAAAGCAGCGATTTGGTGCACGAAATGCACGTTTCGCTGCAAAAGCGGCGTTTTGGTGCACGAAACGCACGTTTTGCGTCAAAACTGTGCAAAAGCAGCGATTTGGTGCACGAAACGCACGTTTCGCTGCAAAAGCGGCGTTTTGGTGCACGAAACACACGTTTTGCGTCAAAACTGTGCAAAAGCGGCGGTTTGGTGCACGAAACGCACGTTTTGCGTCAAAACTGTGCAAAAGCAGCGACTTGGTGCACGAAACGCACGTTTCGCTGCAAAAGCGGCGTTTCGGGGCACGAAACGCACGTTTTGCGTCAAAACTGTGCAAAAGCAGTGATTTGGTGCACGAAACGCACGTTTCGCTGCAAAAGCGGCGTTCTGGTGCACGAAACACACGTTTTGCGTCAAAACTGTGCAAAAGCGGCGTTTTGGTGCACGAAACGCACGTTTTGCGTCAAAACTGTGCAAAAGCAGCGATTTGGTGCACGAAACGCACGTATCGCTGCAAAAGCAGCGATATGGTGCACGAAACGCACGTTTTGCGTCAAAACTGTGCAAAAGCAGCGATTTGGTGCACGAAACGCACGTTTTGCGTCAAAACTGTGCAAAAGCAGCGATTTGGTGCACGAAACGCACGTTTCGCTGCAAAAGCGGCGTTTTGGTGCACGAAACGCACGTTTTGCGTCAAAACTGTGCAAAAGCAGCGATTTGGTGCACGAAACGCACGTTTCGCTGCAAAAGCGGCGTTCTGGTGCACGAAACACACGTTTTGCGTCAAAACTGTGCAAAAGCAGCGATTTGGTGCACGAAACGCACGTTTCGCTGCAAAAGCGGCGTTTTGGTGCACGAAACACAAGTTTTGCGTCAAAACTGTGCAAAAGCGGCGTTTTGGTGCACGAAACGCACGTTTTGCGTCAAAACTGTGCAAAAGCAGCGATTTGGTGCACGAAACGCCCGTTTCGCTGCAAACGCGGCGTTTTGGTGCACGAAACGCACGTTCTGCGTCAAAACTGTGCAAAAGCGGCGGTTTGGTGCACGAAACGCACGTTTTGCGTCAAAACTGTGCAAAAGCAGCGACTTGGTGCACGAAACGCACGTTTCGCTGCAAAAGCGGCGGTTTGGGGCACGAAACGCACGTTTTGCGTCAAAACTGTGCAAAAGCAGCGATTTGGTGCACGAAACGCACGTTTTGCGTCGAAACTGTGCAAAAGCAGCGATTTGGTGCACGAAACGCACGTTTCGCTGCAAAAGCGGCGTTTTGGTGCACGAATCGCACGTTTTGCGTCAAAACTGTGCAAAAGCAGCGATTTGGTGCACGAAATGCACGTTTCGCTGCAAATGCGGCGTTTTGGTGCACGAAACGCACGTTTTGCGTCAAAACTGTGCAAAAGCAGCGATTTGGTGCACGAAACGCACGTTTCTCGCCAAAACGGAGCAAAAGCGGCGATTCGGTGCGTGAAACGCACGTTTCGCTGCAAAAGCGGCGTTTTGGTGCACGAAACGCACGTTTTGCGTCAAAACTGTGCAAAAGCGGCGTTTTAGTGCACGAAACGCACGTTTCTCGCCAAAACGGAGCAAAAGCGGCGATTCGGAGCGTCAAACGCACGTTTCGCTGCAACAGCGGCGTTTTGGTGCACGAAACGCACGTTTCGTTGCAAAAGCGGCGTTTTGGTGCGTGAAACGCACGTTTCGTTGCAAAAGCGGCGTTTTGGTGCACGAAACGCACGTTTTGCGTCAAAACTGTGCAAAAGCAGCGATTTGGTGCACGAAACGCACGTTTCGCTGCAAAAGCGGCGTTTTGGTGCACGAAACGCACGTTTTGCGTCAAAACTGTGCAAAAGCAGCGATTTGGTGCACGAAACGCAAGTTTCGCTGCAAAAGCAGCGATTTGGTGCACGAAATGCACGTTTCGCTGCAAAAGCGGCGTTTTGGTGCACGAAACGCACATTTTCCGTCAAAACTGTGCAAAAGCAGCGATTTCGTGCACGAATCGCACGTTTCGTTGCAAAAGAGGCCTTTTGGTGCACGAAACGCACGTTTCGTTGCAAAAGAGGCGTTTTGGTGCACGAAACGCACGTTTTGCGTCAAAACTGTGCAAAAGCAGCGATTTGGTGCACGAAACGCACGTTTCGCTGCAAAAGCGGCGTTTTGGTGCACGAAACACACGTTTTGCGTCAAAACTGTGCAAAAGTGGCGTTTTGGTGCACAAAACGCACGTTTTGCGTCAAAACTGTGCAAAAGCAGCGATTTGGTGCACGAAACGCACGTTTCGCTGCAAAAGCGGCGTTTTGGGGCACGAAACGCACGTTTTGCGTCAAAACTGTGCAAAAGCAGTGATTTGGTGCACGAAACGCACGTTTCGCTGCAAAAGCGGCGTTCTGGTGCACGAAACACACGTTTTGCGTCAAAACTGTGCAAAAGCGGCGTTTTGGTGCACGAAACGCACGTTTTGCGTCAAAACTGTGCAAAAGCAGCGATTTGGTGCACGAAACGCACGTATCGCTGCAAAAGCAGCGATATGGTGCACGAAACGCACGTTTTGCGTCAAAACTGTGCAAAAGCAGCGATTTGGTGCACGAAACGCACGTTTCGCTGCAAAAGCGGCGTTTTGGTGCACGAAACACAAGTTTTGCGTCAAAACTGTGCAAAAGCGGCGTTTTGGTGCACGAAACGCACGTTTTGCGTCAAAACTGTGCAAAAGCAGCGATTTGGTGCACGAAACGCCCGTTTCGCTGCAAACGCGGCGTTTTGGTGCACGAAACGCACGTTCTGCGTCAAAACTGTGCAAAAGCGGCGGTTTGGTGCACGAAACGCACGTTTTGCGTCAAAACTGTGCAAAAGCAGCGACTTGGTGCACGAAACGCACGTTTCGCTGCAAAAGCGGCGTTTTGGGGCACGAAACGCACGTTTTGCGTCAAAACTGTGCAAAAGCAGCGATTTGGTGCACGAAACGCACGTTTTGCGTCAGAAATGTGCAAAAGCGGCGGTTTGGTGCACGAAACGCACGTTTTGCGTCAAAACTGTGCAAAAGCAGCGACTTGGTGCACGAAACGCACGTTTCGCTGCAAAAGCGGCGTTTTCGGGCACGAAACGCACGTTTTGCGTCAAAACTGTGCAAAAGCAGCGATTTGGTGCACGAAACGCACGTTTTGCGTCGAAACTGTGCAAAAGCAGCGATTTGGTGCACGAAACGCACGTTTCGCTGCAAAAGCGGCGTTTTGGTGCACGAAACGCACGTTTTGCGTCAAAACTGTGCAAAAGCAGCGATTTGGTGCACGAAATGCACGTTTCGCTGCAAAAGCGGCGTTTTGGTGCACGAAACGCACGTTTTGCGTCAAAACTGTGCAAAAGCAGCAATTTGGTGCACGAAACGCACGTTTCTCGCCAAAACGGAGCAAAAGCGGCCATTCGGTGCGTGAAACGCACGTTTCGCTGCAAAAGCGGCGTTTTGGTGCACGAAACGCACGTTTTGCGTCAAAACTGTGCAAAAGCGGCGTTTTAGTGCACGAAACTCACGTTTCTCGCCAAAACGGAGCAAAAGCGGCGATTCGGAGCGTCAAACGCACGTTTCGCTGCAAAAGCGGCGTTTTGGTGCACGAAACGCACATTTTGCGTCAAAACTGTGCAAAAGCAGCGATTTCGTGCACGAAACGCACGTTTCGTTGCAAAAGGAGCGTTTTGGTGCACGAAACGCACGTATTGCGTCAAAACTGTGCAAAAGCAGCGATTTGGTGCACGAATTGCACGTTTCGCTGCAAAAGCGGCGTTTTGGTGCACGAAACGCACGTTTTGCGTCAAAGCTGTGCAAAAGCAGCGATTTGGTGCACGAAACGCACGTTTCGCTGCAAAAGCGGCGTTTTGGTGCACGAAACGCACGTTTTGCGTCAAAACTGTGCAAAAGCGGCGGTTTGGTGCACGAAACGCACGTTTTGCGTCAAAACTGTGCAAAAGCAGCGACTTGGTGCACGAAACGCACGTTTCGCTGCAAAAGCGGCGTTTTGGGGCACGAAACGCACGTTTTGCGTCAAAACTGTGCAAAAGCAGCGATTTGGTGCACGAAACGCACGTTTTGCGTCGAAACTGTGCAAAAGCAGCGATTTGGTGCACGAAACGCACGTTTCGCTGCAAAAGCGGCGTTTTGGTGCACGAAACGCACGTTTTGCGTCAAAACTGTGCAAAAGCAGCGATTTGTAGCACGAAACGCACGTTTCTCGCCAAAACGGAGCAAAAGCGGCGATTCGGTGCGTGAAACGCACGTTTCGCTGCAAAAGCGGCGTTTTGGTGCACGAAACGCACGTTTTGCGTCAAAACTGTGCAAAAGCGGCGTTTTAGTGCACGAAACGCACGTTTCTCGCCAAAACGGAGCAAAAGCGGCGATTCGGAGCGTCAAACGCACGTTTCGCTGCAAAAGCGGCGTTTTGGTGCACGAAACGCACGTTTCGTTGCAAAAGCGGCGTTTTGGTGCGTGAAACGCACGTTTCGTTGCAAGAGCGGCGTTTTGGTGAACGAAACGCACGTTTTGCGTCAAAACTGTGCAAAAGCTGCGATTTGGTGCACCAAACGCACGTTTCGCTGCAAAAGCGGCGTTTTGGTGCACGAAACGCACGTTTTGCGTCAAAACTGTGCAAAAGCAGCGATTTGGTGCACGAAACGCACGTTTCGCTGCAAAAGCAGCGATTTGGTGCACGAAATGCACGTTTCGCTGCAAAAGCGGCGTTTTGGTGCACGAAACGCACATTTTGCGTCAAAACTGTGCAAAAGCAGCGATTTCGTGCACGAAACGCACGTTTCGTTGCAAAAGAGGCGTTTTGGTGCACGAAACGCACGTTTTGCGTCAAAACTGTGCAAAAGCAGCGATTTGGTGCACGAATTGCACGTTTCGCTGCAAAAGCGGCGTTTTGGTGCACGAAACGCACGTTTTGCGTCAAAACTGTGCAAAAGCAGTGATTTGGTGCACGAAACGCACGTTTCGCTGCAAAAGCGGCGTTCTGGTGCACGAAACACACGTTTTGCGTCAAAACTGTGCAAAAGCGGCGTTTTGGTGCACGAAACTCACGTTTTGCGTCAAAACTGTGCAAAAGCAGCGATTTGGTGCACGAAACGCACGTATCGCTGCAAAAGCAGCGATATGGTGCACGAAACGCACGTTTTGCGTCAAAACTGTGCAAAAGCAGCGATTTGGTGCACGAAACGCACGTTTTGCGTCAAAACTGTGCAAAAGCAGCGATTTGGTGCACGAAACGCACGTTTCGCTGCAAAAGCGGCGTTTTGGTGCACGAATCGCACGTTTTGCGTCAAAACTGTGCAAAAGCAGCGATTTGGTGCACGAAACGCACGTTTCGCTGCAAAAGCAGCGATTTGGTGCACGAAATGCACGTTTCGCTGCAAAAGCGGCGTTTTGGTGCACGAAACGCACGTGTCGTTGCAAAAGAGGCGTTTTGGTGCACGAAACGCACGTTTTGCGTCAAAACTGTGCAAAAGCAGCGATTTGGTGCACGAATTGCACGTTTCGCTGCAAAAGCGGCGTTTTGGTGCACGAAACGCACGTTTTGCGTCAAAACTGTGCAAAAGCGGCGTTTTAGTGCACGAAACTCACGTTTCTCGCCAAAACGGAGCAAAAGCGGCGATTCGGAGCGTCAAACGCACGTTTCGCTGCAAAAGCGGCGTTTTGGTGCACGAAACGCACATTTTGCGTCAAAACTGTGCAAAAGCAGCGATTTCGTGCACGAAACGCACGTTTCGTTGCAAAAGGAGCGTTTTGGTGCACGAAACGCACGTATTGCGTCAAAACTGTGCAAAAGCAGCGATTTGGTGCACGAATTGCACGTTTCGCTGCAAAAGCGGCGTTTTGGTGCACGAAACGCACGTTTTGCGTCAAAGCTGTGCAAAAGCAGCGATTTGGTGCACGAAACGCACGTTTCGCTGCAAAAGCGGCGTTTTGGTGCACGAAACGCACGTTTTGCGTCAAAACTGTGCAAAAGCGGCGGTTTGGTGCACGAAACGCACGTTTTGCGTCAAAACTGTGCAAAAGCAGCGACTTGGTGCACGAAACGCACGTTTCGCTGCAAAAGCGGCGTTTTGGGGCACGAAACGCACGTTTTGCGTCAAAACTGTGCAAAAGCAGCGATTTGGTGCACGAAACGCACGTTTTGCGTCGAAACTGTGCAAAAGCAGCGATTTGGTGCACGAAACGCACGTTTCGCTGCAAAAGCGGCGTTTTGGTGCACGAAACGCACGTTTTGCGTCAAAACTGTGCAAAAGCAGCGATTTGTAGCACGAAACGCACGTTTCTCGCCAAAACGGAGCAAAAGCGGCGATTCGGTGCGTGAAACGCACGTTTCGCTGCAAAAGCGGCGTTTTGGTGCACGAAACGCACGTTTTGCGTCAAAACTGTGCAAAAGCGGCGTTTTAGTGCACGAAACGCACGTTTCTCGCCAAAACGGAGCAAAAGCGGCGATTCGGAGCGTCAAACGCACGTTTCGCTGCAAAAGCGGCGTTTTGGTGCACGAAACGCACGTTTCGTTGCAAAAGCGGCGTTTTGGTGCGTGAAACGCACGTTTCGTTGCAAGAGCGGCGTTTTGGTGAACGAAACGCACGTTTTGCGTCAAAACTGTGCAAAAGCTGCGATTTGGTGCACCAAACGCACGTTTCGCTGCAAAAGCGGCGTTTTGGTGCACGAAACGCACGTTTTGCGTCAAAACTGTGCAAAAGCAGCGATTTGGTGCACGAAACGCACGTTTCGCTGCAAAAGCAGCGATTTGGTGCACGAAATGCACGTTTCGCTGCAAAAGCGGCGTTTTGGTGCACGAAACGCACATTTTGCGTCAAAACTGTGCAAAAGCAGCGATTTCGTGCACGAAACGCACGTTTCGTTGCAAAAGAGGCGTTTTGGTGCACGAAACGCACGTTTTGCGTCAAAACTGTGCAAAAGCAGCGATTTGGTGCACGAATTGCACGTTTCGCTGCAAAAGCGGCGTTTTGGTGCACGAAACGCACGTTTTGCGTCAAAACTGTGCAAAAGCAGTGATTTGGTGCACGAAACGCACGTTTCGCTGCAAAAGCGGCGTTCTGGTGCACGAAACACACGTTTTGCGTCAAAACTGTGCAAAAGCGGCGTTTTGGTGCACGAAACTCACGTTTTGCGTCAAAACTGTGCAAAAGCAGCGATTTGGTGCACGAAACGCACGTATCGCTGCAAAAGCAGCGATATGGTGCACGAAACGCACGTTTTGCGTCAAAACTGTGCAAAAGCAGCGATTTGGTGCACGAAACGCACGTTTTGCGTCAAAACTGTGCAAAAGCAGCGATTTGGTGCACGAAACGCACGTTTCGCTGCAAAAGCGGCGTTTTGGTGCACGAATCGCACGTTTTGCGTCAAAACTGTGCAAAAGCAGCGATTTGGTGCACGAAACGCACGTTTCGCTGCAAAAGCAGCGATTTGGTGCACGAAATGCACGTTTCGCTGCAAAAGCGGCGTTTTGGTGCACGAAACGCACGTGTCGTTGCAAAAGAGGCGTTTTGGTGCACGAAACGCACGTTTTGCGTCAAAACTGTGCAAAAGCAGCGATTTGGTGCACGAATTGCACGTTTCGCTGCAAAAGCGGCGTTTTGGTGCACGAAACGCACGTTTTGCGTCAAAACTGTGCAAAAGCAGTGATTTGGTGCACGAAACGCACGTTTCGCTGCAAAAGCGGCGTTCTGGTGCACGAAACACACGTTTTGCGTCAAAACTGTGCAAAAGCGGCGTTTTGGTGCACGAGACGCACGTTTTGCGTCAAAACTGTGCAAAAGCAGCGATTTGGTGCACGAAACGCACGTATCGCTGCAAAAGCGGCGTTTTGGTGCACGAAACGCACGTTTTGCGTCAAAACTGTGCAAAAGCGGCGTTTTGGTGCACGAAACGCACGTTTTGCGTCAAAACTGTGCAAAAGCAGCGACTTGGTGCACGAAACGCACGTTTCGCTGTAAAAGCGGCGTTTTGGGGCACGAAACGCACGTTTTGCGTCAAAACTGTGCAAAAGCAGTGATTTGGTGCACGAAACGCACGTTTCGCTGCAAAAGCGGCGTTCTGGTGCACGAAACACACGTTTTGCGTCAAAACTGTGCAAAAGCGGCGTTTTGGTGCACGAAACGCACGTTTTGCGTCAAAACTGTGCAAAAGCGGCGTTTTAGTGCACGAAACGCACGTTTCTCGCCAAAACGGAGCAAAAGCGGCGATTCGGAGCGTCAAACGCACGTTTCGCTGCAAAAGCGGCGTTTTGGTGCACGAAACGCACGTTTCGTTGCAAAAGCGGCGTTTTGGTGCGTGAAACGCACGTTTCGTTGCAAAAGCGGCGTTTTGGTGCACGAAACGCACGTTTTGCGTCAAAACTGTGCAAAAGCGGCGTTTTAGTGCACGAAACGCACGTTTCTCGCCAAAACGGAGCAAAAGCGGCGATTCGGAGCGTCAAACGCACGTTTCGCTGCAAAAGCGGCGTTTTGGTGCACGAAACGCACGTTTCGTTGCAAAAGCGGCGTTTTGGTGCGTGAAACGCACGTTTCGTTGCAAGAGCGGCGTTTTGGTGAACGAAACGCACGTTTTGCGTCAAAACTGTGCAAAAGCTGCGATTTGGTGCACCAAACGCACGTTTCGCTGCAAAAGCGGCGTTTTGGTGCACGAAACGCACGTTTTGCGTCAAAACTGTGCAAAAGCAGCGATTTGGTGCACGAAACGCACGTTTCGCTGCAAAAGCAGCGATTTGGTGCACGAAATGCACGTTTCGCTGCAAAAGCGGCGTTTTGGTGCACGAAACGCACATTTTGCGTCAAAACTGTGCAAAAGCAGCGATTTCGTGCACGAAACGCACGTTTCGTTGCAAAAGAGGCGTTTTGGTGCACGAAACGCACGTTTTGCGTCAAAACTGTGCAAAAGCAGCGATTTGGTGCACGAATTGCACGTTTCGCTGCAAAAGCGGCGTTTTGGTGCACGAAACGCACGTTTTGCGTCAAAACTGTGCAAAAGCAGTGATTTGGTGCACGAAACGCACGTTTCGCTGCAAAAGCGGCGTTCTGGTGCACGAAACACACGTTTTGCGTCAAAACTGTGCAAAAGCGGCGTTTTGGTGCACGAAACTCACGTTTTGCGTCAAAACTGTGCAAAAGCAGCGATTTGGTGCACGAAACGCACGTATCGCTGCAAAAGCAGCGATATGGTGCACGAAACGCACGTTTTGCGTCAAAACTGTGCAAAAGCAGCGATTTGGTGCACGAAACGCACGTTTTGCGTCAAAACTGTGCAAAAGCAGCGATTTGGTGCACGAAACGCACGTTTCGCTGCAAAAGCGGCGTTTTGGTGCACGAATCGCACGTTTTGCGTCAAAACTGTGCAAAAGCAGCGATTTGGTGCACGAAACGCACGTTTCGCTGCAAAAGCAGCGATTTGGTGCACGAAATGCACGTTTCGCTGCAAAAGCGGCGTTTTGGTGCACGAAACGCACGTTTCGTTGCAAAAGAGGCGTTTTGGTGCACGAAACGCACGTTTTGCGTCAAAACTGTGCAAAAGCAGCGATTTGGTGCACGAATTGCACGTTTCGCTGCAAAAGCGGCGTTTTGGTGCACGAAACGCACGTTTTGCGTCAAAACTGTGCAAAAGCAGTGATTTGGTGCACGAAACGCACGTTTCGCTGCAAAAGCGGCGTTCTGGTGCACGAAACACACGTTTTGCGTCAAAACTGTGCAAAAGCGGCGTTTTGGTGCACGAGACGCACGTTTTGCGTCAAAACTGTGCAAAAGCAGCGATTTGGTGCACGAAACGCACGTATCGCTGCAAAAGCGGCGTTTTGGTGCACGAAACGCACGTTTTGCGTCAAAACTGTGCAAAAGCGGTGTTTTGGTGCACGAAACGCACGTTTTGCGTCAAAACTGTGCAAAAGCAGCGACTTGGTGCACGAAACGCACGTTTCGCTGTAAAAGCGGCGTTTTGGGGCACGAAACGCACGTTTTGCGTCAAAACTGTGCAAAAGCAGTGATTTGGTGCACGAAACGCACGTTTCGCTGCAAAAGCGGCGTTCTGGTGCACGAAACACACGTTTTGCGTCAAAACTGTGCAAAAGCGGCGTTTTGGTGCACGAAACGCACGTTTTGCGTCAAAACTGTGCAAAAGCGGCGTTTTAGTGCACGAAACGCACGTTTCTCGCCAAAACGGAGCAAAAGCGGCGATTCGGAGCGTCAAACGCACGTTTCGCTGCAAAAGCGGCGTTTTGGTGCACGAAACGCACGTTTCGTTGCAAAAGCGGCGTTTTGGTGCGTGAAACGCACGTTTCGTTGCAAAAGCGGCGTTTTGGTGCACGAAACGCACGTTTTGCGTCAAAACTGTGCAAAAGCAGCGATTTGGTGCACGAAACGCACGTATCGCTGCAAAAGCAGCGATATGGTGCACGAAACGCACGTTTTGCGTCAAAACTGTGCAAAAGCAGCGATTTGGTGCACGAAACGCACGTTTCGCTGCAAAAGCGGCGTTTTGGTGCACGAAACACAAGTTTTGCGTCAAAACTGTGCAAAAGCAGCGACTTGGTGCACGAAACGCACGTTTCGCTGCAAAAGCGGCGTTTTGGGGCACGAAACGCACGTTTTGCGTCAAAACTGTGCAAAAGCAGCGATTTGGTGCACGAAACGCACGTTTTGCGTCGAAACTGTGCAAAAGCAGCGATTTGGTGCACGAAACGCACGTTTCGCTGCAAAAGCGGCGTTTTGGTGCACGAAACGCACGTTTTGCGTCAAAACTGTGCAAAAGCGGCGTTTTAGTGCACGAAACGCACGTTTCTCGCCAAAACGGGGCAAAAGCGGCGATTCGGAGCGTCAAACGCACGTTTCGCTGCAAAAGCGGCGTTTTGGTGCACGAAACGCACGTTTCGTTGCAAAAGCGGCGTTTTGGTGCGTGAAACGCACGTTTCGTTGCAAAAGCGGCGTTTTGGTGCACGAAACGCACGTTTTGCGTCAAAACTGTGCAAAAGCAGCGATTTGGTGCACGAAACGCACGTTTCGCTGCAAAAGCGGCGTTTTGGTGCACGAAACGCACGTTTTGCGTCAAAACTGTGCAAAAGCAGCGATTTGGTGCACGAAACGCACGTTTCGCTGCAAAAGCAGCGATTTGGTGCACGAAATGCACGTTTCGCTGCAAAAGCGGCGTTTTGGTGCACGAAACGCACATTTTGCGTCAAAACTGTGCAAAAGCAGCGATTTCGTGCACGAAACGCACGTTTCGTTGCAAAAGAGGCGTTTTGGTGCACGAAACGCACGTTTTGCGTCAAAACTGTGCAAAAGCGGCGATTCGGTGCACGAAACGCACGTTTCGTTGCAAAAGCGGCGTTTTGGTGCACGAAACACACGTTTTGCGTCAAAACTGTGCAAGAGCGGCGTTTTGGTGCACAAAACGCACGTGTTGCGTCAAAACTGTGCAAAAGCAGCGATTTGGTGCACGAAACGCACGTTGCGCTGCAAAAGCGGCGTTTTGGTGCACGAAACGCACGTTTTGCGTCAAAAATGTGCAAAAGCGGCGGTTTGGTGCACGAAACGCACGTTTTGCGTCAAAACTGTGCAAAAGCAGCGACTTGGTGCACGAAACGCACGTTTCGCTGCAAAAGCGGCGTTTTCGGGCACGAAACGCACGTTTTGCGTCAAAACTGTGCAAAAGCAGCGATTTGGTGCACGAAACGCACGTTTTGCGTCGAAACTGTGCAAAAGCAGCGATTTGGTGCACGAAACGCACGTTTCGCTGCAAAAGCGGCGTTTTGGTGCACGAAACGCACGTTTTGCGTCAAAACTGTGCAAAAGCAGCGATTTGGTGCACGAAACGCACGTTTCTCGCCAAAACGGAGCAAAAGCGGCGATTCGGTGCGTGAAACGCACGTTTCGCTGCAAAAGCGGCGTTTTGGTGCACGAAACGCACGTTTTGCGTCAAAACTGTGCAAAAGCGGCGTTTTAGTGCACGAAACGCACGTTTCTCACCAAAACGGAGCAAAAGCGGCGATTCGGAGCGTCAAACGCACGTTTCGCTGCAAAAGCGGCGTTTTGGTGCACGAAACGCACATTTTGCGTCAAAACTGTGCAAAAGCAGCGATTTCGTGCACGAAACGCACGTTTCGTTGCAAAAGGAGCGTTTTGGTGCACGAAACGCACGTATTGCGTCAAAACTGTGCAAAAGCAGCGATTTGGTGCACGAATTGCACGTTTCGCTGCAAAAGCGGCGTTTTGGTGCACGAAACGCACGTTTTGCGTCAAAGCTGTGCAAAAGCAGCGATTTGGTGCACGAAACGCACGTTTCGCTGCAAAAGCGGCGTTTTGGTGCACGAAACGCACGTTTTGCGTCAAAACTGTGCAAAAGCGGCGGTTTGGTGCACGAAACGCACGTTTTGCGTCAAAACTGTGCAAAAGCAGCGACTTGGTGCACGAAACGCACGTTTCGCTGCAAAAGCGGCGTTTTGGGGCACGAAACGCACGTTTTGCGTCAAAACTGTGCAAAAGCAGCGATTTGGTGCACGAAACGCACGTTTTGCGTCGAAACTGTGCAAAAGCAGCGATTTGGTGCACGAAACGCACGTTTCGCTGCAAAAGCGGCGTTTTGGTGCACGAAACGCACGTTTTGCGTCAAAACTGTACAAAAGCAGCGATTTGTAGCACGAAACGCACGTTTCTCGCCAAAACGGAGCAAAAGCGGCGATTCGGTGCGTGAAACGCACGTTTCGCTGCAAAAGCGGCGTTTTGGTGCACGAAACGCACGTTTTGCGTCAAAACTGTGCAAAAGCAGCGATTTGGTGCACGAAACGCACGTTTCGCTGCAAAAGCGGCGTTTTGGTGCACGAAACGCACGTTTTGCGTCAAAACTGTGCAAAAGCAGCGATATGGTGCACGAAACGCACGTTTCGCTGCAAAAGCAGCGATTTGGTGCACGCAATGCACGTTTCGCTGCAAAAGCGGCGTTTTGGTGCACGAAACGCACATTTTGCGTCAAAACTGTGCAAAAGCAGCGATTTCGTGCACGAAACGCACGTTTCGTTGCAAAAGAGGCGTTTTGGTGCACGAAACGCACGTTTTGCGTCAAAACTGTGCAAAAGCAGCGATTTGGTGCACGAATTGCACGTTTCGCTGCAAAAGCGGCGTTTTGGTGCACGAAACGCACGTTTTGCGTCAAAACTGTGCAAAAGCAGTGATTTGGTGCACGAAACGCACGTTTCGCTGCAAAAGCGGCGTTCTGGTGCACGAAACACACGTTTTGCGTCAAAACTGTGCAAAAGCGGCGTTTTGGTGCACGAAACTCACGTTTTGCGTCAAAACTGTGCAAAAGCAGCGATTTGGTGCACGAAACGCACGTATCGCTGCAAAAGCAGCGATATGGTGCACGAAACGCACGTTTTGCGTCAAAACTGTGCAAAAGCAGCGATTTGGTGCACGAAACGCACGTTTTGCGTCAAAACTGTGCAAAAGCAGCGATTTGGTGCACGAAACGCACGTTTCGCTGCAAAAGCGGCGTTTTGGTGCACGAATCGCACGTTTTGCGTCAAAACTGTGCAAAAGCAGCGATTTGGTGCACGAAACGCACGTTTCGCTGCAAAAGCAGCGATATGGTGCACGAAATGCACGTTTCGCTGCAAAAGCGGTGTTTTGGTGCACGAAACGCACGTTTCGTTGCAAAAGAGGCGTTTTGGTGCACGAAACGCACGTTTTGCGTCAAAACTGTGCAAAAGCAGCGATTTGGTGCACGAATTGCACGTTTCGCTGCAAAAGCGGCGTTTTGGTGCACGAAACGCACGTTTTGCGTCAAAACTGTGCAAAAGCAGTGATTTGGTGCACGAAACGCACGTTTCTCGCCAAAACGGAGCAAAAGCGGCGATTCGGTGCGTGAAACGCACGTTTCGCTGCAAAAGCGGCGTTTTGGTGCACGAAACGCACGTTTTGCGTCAAAACTGTGCAAAAGCGGCGTTTTAGTGCACGAAACGCACGTTTCTCACCAAAACGGAGCAAAAGCGGCGATTCGGAGCGTCAAACGCACGTTTCGCTGCAAAAGCGGCGTTTTGGTGCACGAAACGCACATTTTGCGTCAAAACTGTGCAAAAGCAGCGATTTCGTGCACGAAACGCACGTTTCGTTGCAAAAGGAGCGTTTTGGTGCACGAAACGCACGTATTGCGTCAAAACTGTGCAAAAGCAGCGATTTGGTGCACGAATTGCACGTTTCGCTGCAAAAGCGGCGTTTTGGTGCACGAAACGCACGTTTTGCGTCAAAGCTGTGCAAAAGCAGCGATTTGGTGCACGAAACGCACGTTTCGCTGCAAAAGCGGCGTTTTGGTGCACGAAACGCACGTTTTGCGTCAAAACTGTGCAAAAGCGGCGGTTTGGTGCACGAAACGCACGTTTTGCGTCAAAACTGTGCAAAAGCAGCGACTTGGTGCACGAAACGCACGTTTCGCTGCAAAAGCGGCGTTTTGGGGCACGAAACGCACGTTTTGCGTCAAAACTGTGCAAAAGCAGCGATTTGGTGCACGAAACGCACGTTTTGCGTCGAAACTGTGCAAAAGCAGCGATTTGGTGCACGAAACGCACGTTTCGCTGCAAAAGCGGCGTTTTGGTGCACGAAACGCACGTTTTGCGTCAAAACTGTGCAAAAGCAGCGATTTGTAGCACGAAACGCACGTTTCTCGCCAAAACGGAGCAAAAGCGGCGATTCGGTGCGTGAAACGCACGTTTCGCTGCAAAAGCGGCGTTTTGGTGCACGAAACGCACGTTTTGCGTCAAAACTGTGCAAAAGCGGCGTTTTAGTGCACGAAACGCACGTTTCTCGCCAAAACGGAGCAAAAGCGGCGATTCGGTGCGTGAAACGCACGTTTCGTTGCAAGAGCGGCGTTTTGGTGTACGAAACGCACGTTTTGCGTCAAAACTGTGCAAAAGCAGCGATTTGGTGCACGAAACGCACGTTTCGCTGCAAAAGCGGCGTTTTGGTGCACGAAACGCACGTTTTGCGTCAAAACTGTGCAAAAGCAGCGATATGGTGCACGAAACGCACGTTTCGCTGCAAAAGCAGCGATTTGGTGCACGCAATGCACGTTTCGCTGCAAAAGCGGCGTTTTGGTGCACGAAACGCACATTTTGCGTCAAAACTGTGCAAAAGCAGCGATTTCGTGCACGAAACGCACGTTTCGTTGCAAAAGAGGCGTTTTGGTGCACGAAACGCACGTTTTGCGTCAAAACTGTGCAAAAGCAGCGATTTGGTGCACGAATTGCACGTTTCGCTGCAAAAGCGGCGTTTTGGTGCACGAAACGCACGTTTTGCGTCAAAACTGTGCAAAAGCAGTGATTTGGTGCACGAAACGCACGTTTCGCTGCAAAAGCGGCGTTCTGGTGCACGAAACACACGTTTTGCGTCAAAACTGTGCAAAAGCGGCGTTTTGGTGCACGAAACTCACGTTTTGCGTCAAAACTGTGCAAAAGCAGCGATTTGGTGCACGAAACGCACGTATCGCTGCAAAAGCAGCGATATGGTGCACGAAACGCACGTTTTGCGTCAAAACTGTGCAAAAGCAGCGATTTGGTGCACGAAACGCACGTTTTGCGTCAAAACTGTGCAAAAGCAGCGATTTGGTGCACGAAACGCACGTTTCGCTGCAAAAGCGGCGTTTTGGTGCACGAATCGCACGTTTTGCGTCAAAACTGTGCAAAAGCAGCGATTTGGTGCACGAAACGCACGTTTCGCTGCAAAAGCAGCGATATGGTGCACGAAATGCACGTTTCGCTGCAAAAGCGGCGTTTTGGTGCACGAAACGCACGTTTCGTTGCAAAAGAGGCGTTTTGGTGCACGAAACGCACGTTTTGCGTCAAAACTGTGCAAAAGCAGCGATTTGGTGCACGAATTGCACGTTTCGCTGCAAAAGCGGCGTTTTGGTGCACGAAACGCACGTTTTGCGTCAAAACTGTGCAAAAGCAGTGATTTGGTGCACGAAACGCACGTTTCGCTGCAAAAGCGGCGTTCTGGTGCACGAAACACACGTTTTGCGTCAAAACTGTGCAAAAGCGGCGTTTTGGTGCACGAAACGCACGTTTTGCGTCAAAACTGTGCAAAAGCAGCGATTTGGTGCACGAAACGCACGTATCGCTGCAAAAGCGGCGTTTTGGTGCACGAAACGCACGTTTTGCGTCAAAACTGTGCAAAAGCGGCGTTTTGGTGCACGAAACGCACGTTTTGCGTCAAAACTGTGCAAAAGCAGCGACTTGGTGCACGAAACGCACGTTTCGCTGTAAAAGCGGCGTTTTGGGGCACGAAACGCACGTTTTGCGTCAAAACTGTGCAAAAGCAGTGATTTGGTGCACGAAACGCACGTTTCGCTGCAAAAGCGGCGTTCTGGTGCACGAAACACACGTTTTGCGTCAAAACTGTGCAAAAGCGGCGTTTTGGTGCACGAAACGCACGTTTTGCGTCAAAACTGTGCAAAAGCGGCGTTTTAGTGCACGAAACGCACGTTTCTCGCCAAAACGGAGCAAAAGCGGCGATTCGGAGCGTCAAACGCACGTTTCGCTGCAAAAGCGGCGTTTTGGTGCACGAAACGCACGTTTCGTTGCAAAAGCGGCGTTTTGGTGCGTGAAACGCACGTTTCGTTGCAAAAGCGGCGTTTTGGTGCACGAAACGCACGTTTTGCGTCAAAACTGTGCAAAAGCAGCGATTTGGTGCACGAAACGCACGTTTCGCTGCAAAAGCGGCGTTTTGGTGCACGAAACGCACGTTTTGCGTCAAAACTGTGCAAAAGCAGCGACTTGGTGCACGAAACGCACGTTTCGTTGCAAAAGAGGCGTTTTGGTGCACGAAACGCACGTTTTGCGTCAAAACTGTGCAAAAGCAGCGATTCGGTGCACGAAACGCACGTTTCTCTGCAAAAGCGGCGTTTTGGTGCACGAAACACACGTTTTGCGTCAAAACTGTGCAAAAGCGGCGTTTTGGTGCACAAAACGCACGTTTTGCGTCAAAACTGTGCAAAAGCAGCGATTTGGTGCACGAAACGCACGTTTCGCTGCAAAAGCGGCGTTTTGGTGCACGAAACGCACGTTTTGCGTCAAAACTGTGCAAAAGCAGCGATTTGGTGCACGAAACGCACGTTTCGCTGCAAAAGCGGCGTTTTGGTGCACGAAACGCACGTTTTGCGTCAAAACTGTGCAAAAGCAGCGATTTGGTGCACGAAACGCACGTTTCGCTGCAAAAGCAGCGATTTGGTGCACGAAATGCACGTTTCGCTGCAAAAGCGGCGTTTTGGTGCACGAAACGCACATTTTGCGTCAAAACTGTGCAAAAGCAGCGATTTCGTGCACGAAACGCACGTTTCGTAGCAAAAGAGGCGTTTTGGTGCACGAAACGCACGTTTTGCGTCAAAACTGTGCAAAAGCGGCGATTCGGTGCACGAAACGCACGTTTCGTTGCAAAAGCGGCGTTTTGGTGCACGAAACACACGTTTTGCGTCAAAACTGTGCAAGAGCGGCGTTTTGGTGCACAAAACGCACGTGTTGCGTCAAAACTGTGCAAAAGCAGCGATTTGGTGCACGAAACGCACGTTGCGCTGCAAAAGCGGCGTTTTGGTGCACGAAACGCACGTTTTGCGTCAAAAATGTGCAAAAGCGGCGGTTTGGTGCACGAAACGCACGTTTTGCGTCAAAACTGTGCAAAAGCAGCGACTTGGTGCACGAAACGCACGTTTCGCTGCAAAAGCGGCGTTTTCGGGCACGAAACGCACGTTTTGCGTCAAAACTGTGCAAAAGCAGCGATTTGGTGCACGAAACGCACGTTTTGCGTCGAAACTGTGCAAAAGCAGCGATTTGGTGCACGAAACGCACGTTTCGCTGCAAAAGCGGCGTTTTGGTGCACGAAACGCACGTTTTGCGTCAAAACTGTGCAAAAGCAGCGATTTGGTGCACGAAATGCACGTTTCGCTGCAAAAGCGGCGTTTTGGTGCACGAAACGCACGTTTTGCGTCAAAACTGTGCAAAAGCAGCGATTTGGTGCACGAAACGCACGTTTCTCGCCAAAACGGAGCAAAAGCGGCGATTCGGTGCGTGAAACGCACGTTTCGCTGCAAAAGCGGCGTTTTGGTGCACGAAACGCACGTTTTGCGTCAAAACTGTGCAAAAGCGGCGTTTTAGTGCACGAAACGCACGTTTCTCACCAAAACGGAGCAAAAGCGGCGATTCGGAGCGTCAAACGCACGTTTCGCTGCAAAAGCGGCGTTTTGGTGCACGAAACGCACATTTTGCGTCAAAACTGTGCAAAAGCAGCGATTTCGTGCACGAAACGCACGTTTCGTTGCAAAAGGAGCGTTTTGGTGCACGAAACGCACGTATTGCGTCAAAACTGTGCAAAAGCAGCGATTTGGTGCACGAATTGCACGTTTCGCTGCAAAAGCGGCGTTTTGGTGCACGAAACGCACGTTTTGCGTCAAAGCTGTGCAAAAGCAGCGATTTGGTGCACGAAACGCACGTTTCGCTGCAAAAGCGGCGTTTTGGTGCACGAAACGCACGTTTTGCGTCAAAACTGTGCAAAAGCGGCGGTTTGGTGCACGAAACGCACGTTTTGCGTCAAAACTGTGCAAAAGCAGCGACTTGGTGCACGAAACGCACGTTTCGCTGCAAAAGCGGCGTTTTGGGGCACGAAACGCACGTTTTGCGTCAAAACTGTGCAAAAGCAGCGATTTGGTGCACGAAACGCACGTTTTGCGTCGAAACTGTGCAAAAGCAGCGATTTGGTGCACGAAACGCACGTTTCGCTGCAAAAGCGGCGTTTTGGTGCACGAAACGCACGTTTTGCGTCAAAACTGTGCAAAAGCAGCGATTTGTAGCACGAAACGCACGTTTCTCGCCAAAACGGAGCAAAAGCGGCGATTCGGTGCGTGAAACGCACGTTTCGCTGCAAAAGCGGCGTTTTGGTGCACGAAACGCACGTTTTGCGTCAAAACTGTGCAAAAGCGGCGTTTTAGTGCACGAAACGCACGTTTCTCGCCAAAACGGAGCAAAAGCGGCGATTCGGTGCGTGAAACGCACGTTTCGTTGCAAGAGCGGCGTTTTGGTGTACGAAACGCACGTTTTGCGTCAAAACTGTGCAAAAGCAGCGATTTGGTGCACGAAACGCACGTTTCGCTGCAAAAGCGGCGTTTTGGTGCACGAAACGCACGTTTTGCGTCAAAACTGTGCAAAAGCAGCGATATGGTGCACGAAACGCACGTTTCGCTGCAAAAGCAGCGATTTGGTGCACGCAATGCACGTTTCGCTGCAAAAGCGGCGTTTTGGTGCACGAAACGCACATTTTGCGTCAAAACTGTGCAAAAGCAGCGATTTCGTGCACGAAACGCACGTTTCGTTGCAAAAGAGGCGTTTTGGTGCACGAAACGCACGTTTTGCGTCAAAACTGTGCAAAAGCAGCGATTTGGTGCACGAATTGCACGTTTCGCTGCAAAAGCGGCGTTTTGGTGCACGAAACGCACGTTTTGCGTCAAAACTGTGCAAAAGCAGTGATTTGGTGCACGAAACGCACGTTTCGCTGCAAAAGCGGCGTTCTGGTGCACGAAACACACGTTTTGCGTCAAAACTGTGCAAAAGCGGCGTTTTGGTGCACGAAACTCACGTTTTGCGTCAAAACTGTGCAAAAGCAGCGATTTGGTGCACGAAACGCACGTATCGCTGCAAAAGCAGCGATATGGTGCACGAAACGCACGTTTTGCGTCAAAACTGTGCAAAAGCAGCGATTTGGTGCACGAAACGCACGTTTTGCGTCAAAACTGTGCAAAAGCAGCGATTTGGTGCACGAAACGCACGTTTCGCTGCAAAAGCGGCGTTTTGGTGCACGAATCGCACGTTTTGCGTCAAAACTGTGCAAAAGCAGCGATTTGGTGCACGAAACGCACGTTTCGCTGCAAAAGCAGCGATATGGTGCACGAAATGCACGTTTCGCTGCAAAAGCGGCGTTTTGGTGCACGAAACGCACGTTTCGTTGCAAAAGAGGCGTTTTGGTGCACGAAACGCACGTTTTGCGTCAAAACTGTGCAAAAGCAGCGATTTGGTGCACGAATTGCACGTTTCGCTGCAAAAGCGGCGTTTTGGTGCACGAAACGCACGTTTTGCGTCAAAACTGTGCAAAAGCAGTGATTTGGTGCACGAAACGCACGTTTCTCGCCAAAACGGAGCAAAAGCGGCGATTCGGTGCGTGAAACGCACGTTTCGCTGCAAAAGCGGCGTTTTGGTGCACGAAACGCACGTTTTGCGTCAAAACTGTGCAAAAGCGGCGTTTTAGTGCACGAAACGCACGTTTCTCACCAAAACGGAGCAAAAGCGGCGATTCGGAGCGTCAAACGCACGTTTCGCTGCAAAAGCGGCGTTTTGGTGCACGAAACGCACATTTTGCGTCAAAACTGTGCAAAAGCAGCGATTTCGTGCACGAAACGCACGTTTCGTTGCAAAAGGAGCGTTTTGGTGCACGAAACGCACGTATTGCGTCAAAACTGTGCAAAAGCAGCGATTTGGTGCACGAATTGCACGTTTCGCTGCAAAAGCGGCGTTTTGGTGCACGAAACGCACGTTTTGCGTCAAAGCTGTGCAAAAGCAGCGATTTGGTGCACGAAACGCACGTTTCGCTGCAAAAGCGGCGTTTTGGTGCACGAAACGCACGTTTTGCGTCAAAACTGTGCAAAAGCGGCGGTTTGGTGCACGAAACGCACGTTTTGCGTCAAAACTGTGCAAAAGCAGCGACTTGGTGCACGAAACGCACGTTTCGCTGCAAAAGCGGCGTTTTGGGGCACGAAACGCACGTTTTGCGTCAAAACTGTGCAAAAGCAGCGATTTGGTGCACGAAACGCACGTTTTGCGTCGAAACTGTGCAAAAGCAGCGATTTGGTGCACGAAACGCACGTTTCGCTGCAAAAGCGGCGTTTTGGTGCACGAAACGCACGTTTTGCGTCAAAACTGTGCAAAAGCAGCGATTTGTAGCACGAAACGCACGTTTCTCGCCAAAACGGAGCAAAAGCGGCGATTCGGTGCGTGAAACGCACGTTTCGCTGCAAAAGCGGCGTTTTGGTGCACGAAACGCACGTTTTGCGTCAAAACTGTGCAAAAGCGGCGTTTTAGTGCACGAAACGCACGTTTCTCGCCAAAACGGAGCAAAAGCGGCGATTCGGTGCGTGAAACGCACGTTTCGTTGCAAGAGCGGCGTTTTGGTGTACGAAACGCACGTTTTGCGTCAAAACTGTGCAAAAGCAGCGATTTGGTGCACGAAACGCACGTTTCGCTGCAAAAGCGGCGTTTTGGTGCACGAAACGCACGTTTTGCGTCAAAACTGTGCAAAAGCAGCGATATGGTGCACGAAACGCACGTTTCGCTGCAAAAGCAGCGATTTGGTGCACGCAATGCACGTTTCGCTGCAAAAGCGGCGTTTTGGTGCACGAAACGCACATTTTGCGTCAAAACTGTGCAAAAGCAGCGATTTCGTGCACGAAACGCACGTTTCGTTGCAAAAGAGGCGTTTTGGTGCACGAAACGCACGTTTTGCGTCAAAACTGTGCAAAAGCAGCGATTTGGTGCACGAATTGCACGTTTCGCTGCAAAAGCGGCGTTTTGGTGCACGAAACGCACGTTTTGCGTCAAAACTGTGCAAAAGCAGTGATTTGGTGCACGAAACGCACGTTTCGCTGCAAAAGCGGCGTTCTGGTGCACGAAACACACGTTTTGCGTCAAAACTGTGCAAAAGCGGCGTTTTGGTGCACGAAACGCACGTTTTGCGTCAAAACTGTGCAAAAGCAGCGATTTGGTGCACGAAACGCACGTATCGCTGCAAAAGCGGCGTTTTGGTGCACGAAACGCACGTTTTGCGTCAAAACTGTGCAAAAGCGGCGTTTTGGTGCACGAAACGCACGTTTTGCGTCAAAACTGTGCAAAAGCAGCGACTTGGTGCACGAAACGCACGTTTCGCTGTAAAAGCGGCGTTTTGGGGCACGAAACGCACGTTTTGCGTCAAAACTGTGCAAAAGCAGTGATTTGGTGCACGAAACGCACGTTTCGCTGCAAAAGCGGCGTTCTGGTGCACGAAACACACGTTTTGCGTCAAAACTGTGCAAAAGCGGCGTTTTGGTGCACGAAACGCACGTTTTGCGTCAAAACTGTGCAAAAGCGGCGTTTTAGTGCACGAAACGCACGTTTCTCGCCAAAACGGAGCAAAAGCGGCGATTCGGAGCGTCAAACGCACGTTTCGCTGCAAAAGCGGCGTTTTGGTGCACGAAACGCACGTTTCGTTGCAAAAGCGGCGTTTTGGTGCGTGAAACGCACGTTTCGTTGCAAAAGCGGCGTTTTGGTGCACGAAACGCACGTTTTGCGTCAAAACTGTGCAAAAGCAGCGATTTGGTGCACGAAACGCACGTTTCGCTGCAAAAGCGGCGTTTTGGTGCACGAAACGCACGTTTTGCGTCAAAACTGTGCAAAAGCAGCGACTTGGTGCACGAAACGCACGTTTCGTTGCAAAAGAGGCGTTTTGGTGCACGAAACGCACGTTTTGCGTCAAAACTGTGCAAAAGCAGCGATTCGGTGCACGAAACGCACGTTTCTCTGCAAAAGCGGCGTTTTGGTGCACGAAACACACGTTTTGCGTCAAAACTGTGCAAAAGCGGCGTTTTGGTGCACAAAACGCACGTTTTGCGTCAAAACTGTGCAAAAGCAGCGATTTGGTGCACGAAACGCACGTTTCGCTGCAAAAGCGGCGTTTTGGTGCACGAAACGCACGTTTTGCGTCAAAACTGTGCAAAAGCGGCGGTTTGGTGCACGAAACGCACGTTTTGCGTCAAAACTGTGCAAAAGCAGCGACTTGGTGCACGAAACGCACGTTTCGCTGCAAAAGCGGCGTTTTGGGGCACGAAACGCACGTTTTGCGTCAAAACTGTGCAAAAGCAGCGATTTGGTGCACGAAACGCACGTTTTGCGTCGAAACTGTGCAAAAGCAGCGATTTGGTGCACGAAACGCACGTTTCGCTGCAAAAGCGGCGTTTTGGTGCACGAAACGCACGTTTTGCGTCAAAACTGTGCAAAAGCAGCGATTTGTAGCACGAAACGCACGTTTCTCGCCAAAACGGAGCAAAAGCGGCGATTCGGTGCGTGAAACGCACGTTTCGCTGCAAAAGCGGCGTTTTGGTGCACGAAACGCACGTTTTGCGTCAAAACTGTGCAAAAGCGGCGTTTTAGTGCACGAAACGCACGTTTCTCGCCAAAACGGAGCAAAAGCGGCGATTCGGAGCGTCAAACGCACGTTTCGCTGCAAAAGCGGCGTTTTGGTGCACGAAACGCACGTTTCGTTGCAAAAGCGGCGTTTTGGTGCGTGAAACGCACGTTTCGTTGCAAAAGCGGCGTTTTGGTGCACGAAACGCACGTTTTGCGTCAAAACTGTGCAAAAGCAGCGATTTGGTGCACGAAACGCACGTCTCGCTGCAAAAGCGGCGTTTTGGTGCACGAAACGCACGTTTTGCGTCAAAACTGTGCAAAAGCAGCGATTTGGTGCACGAAACGAACGTTTCGTTGCAAAAGAGGCGTTTTGGTGCACGAAACGCACGTTTTGCGTCAAAACTGTGCAAAAGCAGCGATTTGGTGCACGAAACGCACGTTTCTCGCCAAAACGGAGCAAAAGCGGCGATTCGGTGCGTGAAACGCACGTTTCGCTGCAAAAGCGGCGTTTTGGTGCACGAAACGCACGTTTTGCGTCAAAACTGTGCAAAAGCGGCGTTTTAGTGCACGAAACGCACGTTTCTCGCCAAAACGGAGCAAAAGCGGCGATTCGGAGCGTCAAACGCACGTTTCGCTGCAAAAGCGGCGTTTTGGTGCACGAAACGCACGTTTCGTTGCAAAAGCGGCGTTTTGGTGCGTGAAACGCACGTTTCGTTGCAAAAGCGGCGTTTTGGTGCACGAAACGCACGTTTTGCGTCAAAACTGTGCAAAAGCAGCGATTTGGTGCACGAAACGCACGTTTCGCTGCAAAAGCGGCGTTTTGGTGCACGAAACGCACGTTTTGCGTCAAAACTGTGCAAAAGCAGCGATTTGGTGCACGAAACGCACGTTTCGCTGCAAAAGCAGCGATTTGGTGCACGAAATGCACGTTTCGCTGCAAAAGCGGCGTTTTGGTGCACGAAACGCACATTTTGCGTCAAAACTGTGCAAAAGCAGCGACTTGGTGCACGAAACGCACGTTTCGCTGCAAAAGAGGCGTTTTCGGACACGAAACGCACGTTTTGCGTCAAAACTGTGCAAAAGCAGCGATTTGGTGCACGAAACGCACGTTTTGCGTCGAAACTGTGCAAAAGCAGCGATTTGGTGCACGAAACGCACGTTTCGCTGCAAAAGCGGCGTTTTGGTGCACGAAACGCACGTTTTGCGTCAAAACTGTGCAAAAGCAGCGATTTGGTGCACGAAACGCACGTTTCGCTGCAAAAGCAGCGATTTGGTGCACGAAATGCACGTTTCGCTGCAAAAGCGGCGTTTTGGTGCACGAAACGCACATTTTGCGTCAAAACTGTGCAAAAGCAGCGATTTGGTGCACGAAACGCACGTTTTGCGTCGAAACTGTGCAAAAGCAGCGATTTGGTGCACGAAACGCACGTTTCGCTGCAAAAGCGGCGTTTTGGTGCACGAAACGCACGTTTTGCGTCAAAACTGTGCAAAAGCAGCGATTTGGTGCACGAAATGCACGTTTCGCTGCAAAAGCGGCGTTTTGGTGCACGAAACGCACGTTTTGCGTCAAAACTGTGCAAAAGCAGCGATTTGGTGCACGAAACGCACGTTTCTCGCCAAAACGGAGCAAAAGCGGCGATTCGGTGCGTGAAACGCACGTTTCGCTGCAAAAGCGGCGTTTTGGTGCACGAAACGCACGTTTTGCGTCAAAACTGTGCAAAAGCGGCGTTTTAGTGCACGAAACGCACGTTTCTCGCCAAAACGGAGCAAAAGCGGCGATTCGGAGCGTCAAACGCACGTTTCGCTGCAAAAGCGGCGTTTTGGTGCACGAAACGCACGTTTTGCGTCAAAACTGTGCAAAAGCGGCGTTTTAGTGCACGAAACGCACGTTTCTCGCCAAAACGGAGCAAAAGCGGCGATTCGGAGCGTCAAACGCACGTTTCGCTGCAAAAGCGGCGTTTTGGTGCACGAAACGCACGTTTCGTTGCAAAAGCGGCGTTTTGGTGCGTGAAACGCACGTTTCGTTGCAAAAGCGGCGTTTTGGTGCACGAAACGCACGTTTTGCGTCAAAACTGTGCAAAAGCAGCGATTTGGTGCACGAAACGCACGTCTCGCTGCAAAAGCGGCGTTTTGGTGCACGAAACGCACGTTTTGCGTCAAAACTGTGCAAAAGCAGCGATTTGGTGCACGAAACGAACGTTTCGTTGCAAAAGAGGCGTTTTGGTGCACGAAACGCACGTTTTGCGTCAAAACTGTGCAAAAGCAGCGATTTGGTGCACGAAACGCACGTTTCTCGCCAAAACGGAGCAAAAGCGGCGATTCGGTGCGTGAAACGCACGTTTCGCTGCAAAAGCGGCGTTTTGGTGCACGAAACGCACGTTTTGCGTCAAAACTGTGCAAAAGCGGCGTTTTAGTGCACGAAACGCACGTTTCTCGCCAAAACGGAGCAAAAGCGGCGATTCGGAGCGTCAAACGCACGTTTCGCTGCAAAAGCGGCGTTTTGGTGCACGAAACGCACGTTTCGTTGCAAAAGCGGCGTTTTGGTGCGTGAAACGCACGTTTCGTTGCAAAAGCGGCGTTTTGGTGCACGAAACGCACGTTTTGCGTCAAAACTGTGCAAAAGCAGCGATTTGGTGCACGAAACGCACGTTTCGCTGCAAAAGCGGCGTTTTGGTGCACGAAACGCACGTTTTGCGTCAAAACTGTGCAAAAGCAGCGATTTGGTGCACGAAACGCACGTTTCGCTGCAAAAGCAGCGATTTGGTGCACGAAATGCACGTTTCGCTGCAAAAGCGGCGTTTTGGTGCACGAAACGCACATTTTGCGTCAAAACTGTGCAAAAGCAGCGACTTGGTGCACGAAACGCACGTTTCGCTGCAAAAGAGGCGTTTTCGGACACGAAACGCACGTTTTGCGTCAAAACTGTGCAAAAGCAGCGATTTGGTGCACGAAACGCACGTTTTGCGTCGAAACTGTGCAAAAGCAGCGATTTGGTGCACGAAACGCACGTTTCGCTGCAAAAGCGGCGTTTTGGTGCACGAAACGCACGTTTTGCGTCAAAACTGTGCAAAAGCAGCGATTTGGTGCACGAAACGCACGTTTCGCTGCAAAAGCAGCGATTTGGTGCACGAAATGCACGTTTCGCTGCAAAAGCGGCGTTTTGGTGCACGAAACGCACATTTTGCGTCAAAACTGTGCAAAAGCAGCGATTTGGTGCACGAAACGCACGTTTTGCGTCGAAACTGTGCAAAAGCAGCGATTTGGTGCACGAAACGCACGTTTCGCTGCAAAAGCGGCGTTTTGGTGCACGAAACGCACGTTTTGCGTCAAAACTGTGCAAAAGCAGCGATTTGGTGCACGAAATGCACGTTTCGCTGCAAAAGCGGCGTTTTGGTGCACGAAACGCACGTTTTGCGTCAAAACTGTGCAAAAGCAGCGATTTGGTGCACGAAACGCACGTTTCTCGCCAAAACGGAGCAAAAGCGGCGATTCGGTGCGTGAAACGCACGTTTCGCTGCAAAAGCGGCGTTTTGGTGCACGAAACGCACGTTTTGCGTCAAAACTGTGCAAAAGCGGCGTTTTAGTGCACGAAACGCACGTTTCTCGCCAAAACGGAGCAAAAGCGGCGATTCGGAGCGTCAAACGCACGTTTCGCTGCAAAAGCGGCGTTTTGGTGCACGAAACGCACATTTTGCGTCAAAACTGTGCAAAAGCAGCGATTTCGTGCACGAAACGCACGTTTCGTTGCAAAAGAGGCGTTTTGGTGCACGAAACGCACGTTTTGCGTCAAAACTGTGCAAAAGCAGCGATTCGGTGCACGAAACGCACGTTTCGCTGCAAAAGCGGCGTTTTGGTGCACGAAACACACGTTTTGCGTCAAAACTGTGCAAAAGCGGCGTTTTGGTGCACAAAACGCACGTTTTGCGTCAAAACTGTGCAAAAGCAGCGATTTGGTGCACGAAACGCACGTTTCGCTGCAAAAGCGGCGTTTTGGTGCACGAAACGCACGTTTTGCGTCAAAACTGTGCAAAAGCGGCGGTTTGGTGCACGAAACGCACGTTTTGCGTCAAAACTGTGCAAAAGCAGCGACTTGGTGCACGAAACGCACGTTTCGCTGCAAAAGCGGCGTTTTGGGGCACGAAACGCACGTTTTGCGTCAAAACTGTGCAAAAGCAGCGATTTGGTGCACGAAACGCACGTTTTGCGTCGAAACTGTGCAAAAGCAGCGATTTGGTGCACGAAACGCACGTTTCGCTGCAAAAGCGGCGTTTTGGTGCACGAAACGCACGTTTTGCGTCAAAACTGTGCAAAAGCAGCGATTTGTAGCACGAAACGCACGTTTCTCGCCAAAACGGAGCAAAAGCGGCGATTCGGTGCGTGAAACGCACGTTTCGCTGCAAAAGCGGCGTTTTGGTGCACGAAACGCACGTTTTGCGTCAAAACTGTGCAAAAGCGGCGTTTTAGTGCACGAAACGCACGTTTCTCGGCAAAACGGAGCAAAAGCGGCGATTCGGAGCGTCAAACGCACGTTTCGCTGCAAAAGCGGCGTTTTGGTGCACGAAACGCACGTTTCGTTGCAAAAGCGGCGTTTTGGTGCGTGAAACGCACGTTTCGTTGCAAAAGCGGCGTTTTGGTGCACGAAACGCACGTTTTGCGTCAAAACTGTGCAAAAGCAGCGATTTGGTGCACGAAACGCACGTCTCGCTGCAAAAGCGGCGTTTTGGTGCACGAAACGCACGTTTTGCGTCAAAACTGTGCAAAAGCAGCGATTTGGTGCACGAAACGAACGTTTCGTTGCAAAAGAGGCGTTTTGGTGCACGAAACGCACGTTTTGCGTCAAAACTGTGCAAAAGCAGCGATTTGGTGCACGAAACGCACGTTTCTCGCCAAAACGGAGCAAAAGCGGCGATTCGGTGCGTGAAACGCACGTTTCGCTGCAAAAGCGGCGTTTTGGTGCACGAAACGCACGTTTTGCGTCAAAACTGTGCAAAAGCGGCGTTTTAGTGCACGAAACGCACGTTTCTCGCCAAAACGGAGCAAAAGCGGCGATTCGGAGCGTCAAACGCACGTTTCGCTGCAAAAGCGGCGTTTTGGTGCACGAAACGCACGTTTCGTTGCAAAAGCGGCGTTTTGGTGCGTGAAACGCACGTTTCGTTGCAAAAGCGGCGTTTTGGTGCACGAAACGCACGTTTTGCGTCAAAACTGTGCAAAAGCAGCGATTTGGTGCACGAAACGCACGTTTCGCTGCAAAAGCGGAGTTTTGGTGCACGAAACGCACGTTTTGCGTCAAAACTGTGCAAAAGCAGCGATTTGGTGCACGAAACGCACGTTTCGCTCCAAAAGCAGCGATTTGGTGCACGAAATGCACGTTTCGCTGCAAAAGCGACGTTTTGGTGCACGAAACGCACATTTTGCGTCAAAACTGTGCAAAAGCAGCGATTTCGTGCACGAAACGCACGTTTCGTTGCAAAAGAGGCGTTTTGGTGCACGAAACGCACGTTTCGTTGCAAAAGAGGCGTTTTGGTGCACGAAACGCACGTTTCGTTGCAAAAGAGGCGTTTTGGTGCACGAAACGCACGTTTTGCGTCAAAACTGTGCAAAAGCAGCGATTTGGTGCACGAAACGCACGTTTCGCTGCAAAAGCGGCGTTTTGGTGCACGAAACGCACATTTTGCGTCAAAACTGTGCAAAAGCAGCGATTTCGTGCACGAAACGCACGTTTCGTTGCAAAAGAGGCGTTTTGGTGCACGAAACGCACGTTTT
Organism: Stelis phaeoptera; assembly: GCA_943735885.1. Classification (NCBI taxonomy): domain Eukaryota; kingdom Metazoa; phylum Arthropoda; class Insecta; order Hymenoptera; family Megachilidae; genus Stelis; species Stelis phaeoptera. The sequence continues at coordinate 13,352 of OX030939.1, read as the reverse complement.
GCGTCAAAACTGTGCAAAAGCAGCGATTTGGTGCACGAATTGCACGTTTCGCTGCAAAAGCGGCGTTTTGGTGCACGAAACGCACGTTTTGCGGCAAAACTGTGCAAAAGCAGTGATTTGGTGCACGAAACGCACGTTTCGCTGCAAAAGCGGCGTTCTGGTGCACGAAACACACGTTTTGCGTCAAAACTGTGCAAAAGCGGCGTTTTGGTGCACGAAACTCACGTTTTGCGTCAAAACTGTGCAAAAGCAGCGATTTGGTGCACGAAACGCACGTATCGCTGCAAAAGCAGCGATATGGTGCACGAAACGCACGTTTTGCGTCAAAACTGTGCAAAAGCAGCGATTTGGTGCACGAAACGCACGTTTTGCGTCAAAACTGTGCAAAAGCAGCGATTTGGTGCACGAAACGCACGTTTCGCTGCAAAAGCGGCGTTTTGGTGCACGAAACGCACGTTTTGCGTCAAAACTGTGCAAAAGCAGCGATTTGGTGCACGAAACGCACGTTTTGCGTCAAAACTGTGCAAAAGCAGCGATTTGGTGCACGAAACGCACGTTTCGCTGCAAAAGCGGCGTTTTGGTGCACGAAACGCACGTTTTGCGTCAAAACTGTGCAAAAGCAGCGATTTGGTGCACGAAACGCACGTTTCGCTGCAAAAGCAGCGATTTGGTGCACGAAATGCACGTTTCGCTGCAAAAGCGGCGTTTTGGTGCACGAAACGCACGTTTTGCGTCAAAACTGTGCAAAAGCAGCGATTTGGTGCACGAAATGCACGTTTCGCTGCAAAAGCGGCGTTTTGGTGCACGAAACGCACGTTTTGCGTTAAAACTGTGCAAAAGCAGCGATTTGGTGCACGAAACGAACGTTTCGTTGCAAAAGAGGCGTTTTGGTGCACGAAACGCACGTTTTGCGTCAAAACTGTGCAAAAGCAGCGATTTGGTGCACGAAACGCACGTTTCTCGCCAAAACGGAGCAAAAGCGGCGATTCGGTGCGTGAAACGCACGTTTCGCTGCAAAAGCGGCGTTTTGGTGCACGAAACGCACGTTTTGCGTCAAAACTGTGCAAAAGCGGCGTTTTAGTGCACGAAACGCACGTTTCTCGCCAAAACGGAGCAAAAGCGGCGATTCGGAGCGTCAAACGCACGTTTCGCTGCAAAAGCGGCGTTTTGGTGCACGAAACGCACGTTTCGTTGCAAAAGCGGCGTTTTGGTGCGTGAAACGCACGTTTCGTTGCAAAAGCGGCGTTTTGGTGCACGAAACGCACGTTTTGCGTCAAAACTGTGCAAAAGCAGCGATTTGGTGCACGAAACGCACGTTTCGCTGCAAAAGCGGCGTTTTGGTGCACGAAACGCACGTTTTGCGTCAAAACTGTGCAAAAGCAGCGACTTGGTGCACGAAACGCACGTTTCGTTGCAAAAGAGGCGTTTTGGTGCACGAAACGCACGTTTTGCGTCAAAACTGTGCAAAAGCAGCGATTCGGTGCACGAAACGCACGTTTCTCTGCAAAAGCGGCGTTTTGGTGCACGAAACACACGTTTTGCGTCAAAACTGTGCAAAAGCGGCGTTTTGGTGCACAAAACGCACGTTTTGCGTCAAAAACTGTGCAAAAGCAGCGATTTGGTGCACGAAACGCACGTTTCGCTGCAAAAGCGGCGTTTTGGTGCACGAAACGCACGTTTTGCGTCAAAACTGTGCAAAAGCGGCGGTTTGGTGCACGAAACGCACGTTTTGCGTCAAAACTGTGCAAAAGCAGCGACTTGGTGCACGAAACGCACGTTTCGCTGCAAAAGCGGCGTTTTTGGGGCACGAAACGCACGTTTTGCGTCAAAACTGTGCAAAAGCAGTGATTTGGTGCACGAAACGCACGTTTCGCTGCAAAAGCGGCGTTCTGGTGCACGAAACACACGTTTTGCGTCAAAACTGTGCAAAAGCGGCGTTTTGGTGCACGAAACGCACGTTTTGCGTCAAAACTGTGCAAAAGCGGCGTTTTAGTGCACGAAACGCACGTTTCTCGCCAAAACGGAGCAAAAGCGGCGATTCGGAGCGTCAAACGCACGTTTCGCTGCAAAAGCGGCGTTTTGGTGCACGAAACGCACGTTTCGTTGCAAAAGCGGCGTTTTGGTGCGTGAAACGCACGTTTCGTTGCAAAAGCGGCGTTTTGGTGCACGAAACGCACGTTTTGCGTCAAAACTGTGCAAAAGCAGCGATTTGGTGCACGAAACGCACGTTTCGCTCCAAAGCAGCGATTTGGTGCACGAAATGCACGTTTCCGCTGCAAAAGCGACGTTTTGGTGCACGAAACGCACATTTTGCGTCAAAAACTGTGCAAAAGCAGCGATTTCGTGCACGAAACGCACGTTTCGTTGCAAAAGAGGCGTTTTGGTGCACGAAACGCACGTTTCGTTGCAAAAGAGGCGTTTTGGTGCACGAAACGCACGTTTCGTTGCAAAAGAGGCGTTTTGGTGCACGAAACGCACGTTTTGCGTCAAACTGTGCAAAAGCAGCGATTTGGTGCACGAAACGCACGTTTCGCTGCAAAAGCGGCGTTTTGGTGCACGAAACGCACATTTTGCGTCAAAACTGTGCAAAAGCAGCGATTTCGTGCACGAAACGCACGTTTCGTTGCAAAAGAGGCGTTTTGGTGCACGAAACGCACGTTTTGCGTCAAAACTGTGCAAAAGCAGCGATTTGGTGCACGAATTGCACGTTTCGCTGCAAAAGCGGCGTTTTGGTGCACGAAACGCACGTTTTGCGGCAAAACTGTGCAAAAGCAGTGATTTGGTGCACGAAACGCACGTTTCGCTGCAAAAGCGGCGTTCTGGTGCACGAAACACACGTTTTGCGTCAAAACTGTGCAAAAGCGGCGTTTTGGTGCACGAAACTCACGTTTTGCGTCAAAACTGTGCAAAAGCAGCGATTTGGTGCACGAAACGCACGTATCGCTGCAAAAGCAGCGATATGGTGCACGAAACGCACGTTTTGCGTCAAAACTGTGCAAAAGCAGCGATTTGGTGCACGAAACGCACGTTTTTGCGTCAAAAACTGTGCAAAAGCAGCGATTTGGTGCACGAAACGCACGTTTCGCTGCAAAAGCGGCGTTTTGGTGCACGAAACGCACGTTTTGCGTCAAAACTGTGCAAAAGCAGCGATTTGGTGCACGAAACGCACGTTTTGCGTCAAAACTGTGCAAAAGCAGCGATTTGGTGCACGAAACGCGTTTCGCTGCAAAAGCGGCGTTTTGGTGCACGAAACGCACGTTTTGCGTCAAAACTGTGCAAAAGCAGCGATTTGGTGCACGAAACGCACGTTTCGCTGCAAAAGCAGCGATTTGGTGCACGAAATGCACGTTTCGCTGCAAAAGCGGCGTTTTGGTGCACGAAACGCACGTTTTGCGTCAAAACTGTGCAAAAGCAGCGATTTCATGCACGAAACGCACGTTTTGCGTCGAAACTGTGCAAAAGCAGCGATTTGGTGCACGAAACGCACGTTTCGCTGCAAAAGCGGCGTTTTGGTGCACGAAACGCACGTTTTGTGTCAAAACTGTGCAAAAGCAGCGATTTGGTGCACGAAATGCACGTTTCGCTGCAAAAGCGGCGTTTTGGTGCACGAAACGCACGTTTTGCGTTAAAACTGTGCAAAAGCAGCGATTTGGTGCACGAAACGAACGTTTCGTTGCAAAAGAGGCGTTTTGGTGCACGAAACGCACGTTTTGCGTCAAAACTGTGCAAAAGCAGCGATTTGGTGCACGAAACGCACGTATCGCTGCAAAAGCGGCGTTTTGGTGCACGAAACGCACGTTTTGCGTCAAAACTGTGCAAAAGCGGCGTTTTGGTGCACGAAACGCACGTTTTGCGTCAAAACTGTGCAAAAGCAGCGACTTGGTGCACGAAACGCACGTTTCGCTGTAAAAGCGGCGTTTTGGGGCACGAAACGCACGTTTTGCGTCAAAACTGTGCAAAAGCAGTGATTTGGTGCACGAAACGCACGTTTCGCTGCAAAAGCGGCGTTCTGGTGCACGAAACACACGTTTTGCGTCAAAACTGTGCAAAAGCGGCGTTTTGGTGCACGAAACGCACGTTTTGCGTCAAAACTGTGCAAAAGCGGCGTTTTAGTGCACGAAACGCACGTTTCTCGCCAAAACGGAGCAAAAGCGGCGATTCGGAGCGTCAAACGCACGTTTCGCTGCAAAAGCGGCGTTTTGGTGCACGAAACGCACGTTTCGTTGCAAAAGCGGCGTTTTGGTGCGTGAAACGCACGTTTCGTTGCAAAAGCGGCGTTTTGGTGCACGAAACGCACGTTTTGCGTCAAAACTGTGCAAAAGCAGCGATTTGGTGCACGAAACGCACGTTTCGCTGCAAAAGCGGCGTTTTGGTGCACGAAACGCACGTTTTGCGTCAAAACTGTGCAAAAGCAGCGACTTGGTGCACGAAACGCACGTTTCGTTGCAAAAGAGGCGTTTTGGTGCACGAAACGCACGTTTTGCGTCAAAACTGTGCAAAAGCAGCGATTCGGTGCACGAAACGCACGTTTCGCTGCAAAAGCGGCGTTTTGGTGCACGAAACACACGTTTTGCGTCAAAACTGTGCAAAAGCGGCGTTTTGGTGCACAAAACGCACGTTTTGCGTCAAAACTGTGCAAAAGCAGCGATTTGGTGCACGAAACGCACGTTTCGCTGCAAAAGCGGCGTTTTGGTGCACGAATCGCACGTTTTGCGTCAAAACTGTGCAAAAGCAGCGATTTGGTGCACGAAACGCACGTTTCGCTGCAAAAGCAGCGATATGGTGCACGAAATGCACGTTTCGCTGCAAAAGCGGCGTTTTGGTGCACGAAACGCACGTTTCGTTGCAAAAGAGGCGTTTTGGTGCACGAAACGCACGTTTTGCGTCAAAACTGTGCAAAAGCAGCGATTTGGTGCACGAATTGCACGTTTCGCTGCAAAAGCGGCGTTTTTGGTGCACGAAACGCACGTTTTGCGTCAAAACTGTGCAAAAGCAGTGATTTGGTGCACGAAACGCACGTTTCGCTGCAAAAGCGGCGTTCTGGTGCACGAAACACACGTTTTGCGTCAAAACTGTGCAAAAGCGGCGTTTTGGTGCACGAAACGCACGTTTTGCGTCAAAACTGTGCAAAAGCAGCGATTTGGTGCACGAAACGCACGTATCGCTGCAAAAGCGGCGTTTTGGTGCACGAAACGCACGTTTTGCGTCAAAACTGTGCAAAAGCGGCGTTTTGGTGCACGAAACGCACGTTTTGCGTCAAAACTGTGCAAAAGCAGCGACTTGGTGCACGAAACGCACGTTTCGCTGTAAAAGCGGCGTTTTGGGGCACGAAACGCACGTTTTGCGTCAAAACTGTGCAAAAGCAGTGATTTGGTGCACGAAACGCACGTTTCGCTGCAAAAGCGGCGTTCTGGTGCACGAAACACACGTTTTGCGTCAAAACTGTGCAAAAGCGGCGTTTTGGTGCACGAAACGCACGTTTTGCGTCAAAACTGTGCAAAAGCGGCGTTTTAGTGCACGAAACGCACGTTTCTCGCCAAAACGGAGCAAAAGCGGCGATTCGGAGCGTCAAACGCACGTTTCGCTGCAAAAGCGGCGTTTTGGTGCACGAAACGCACGTTTCGTTGCAAAAGCGGCGTTTTGGTGCGTGAAACGCACGTTTCGTTGCAAAAGCGGCGTTTTGGTGCACGAAACGCACGTTTTGCGTCAAAACTGTGCAAAAGCAGCGATTTGGTGCACGAAACGCACGTTTCGCTGCAAAAGCGGCGTTTTGGTGCACGAAACGCACGTTTTGCGTCAAAACTGTGCAAAAGCAGCGACTTGGTGCACGAAACGCACGTTTCGTTGCAAAAGAGGCGTTTTGGTGCACGAAACGCACGTTTTGCGTCAAAACTGTGCAAAAGCAGCGATTCGGTGCACGAAACGCACGTTTCTCTGCAAAAGCGGCGTTTTGGTGCACGAAACACACGTTTTGCGTCAAAACTGTGCAAAAGCGGCGTTTTGGTGCACAAAACGCACGTTTTGCGTCAAAACTGTGCAAAAGCAGCGATTTGGTGCACGAAACGCACGTTTCGCTGCAAAAGCGGCGTTTTGGTGCACGAAACGCACGTTTTGCGTCAAAACTGTGCAAAAGCGGCGGTTTGGTGCACGAAACGCACGTTTTGCGTCAAAACTGTGCAAAAGCAGCGACTTGGTGCACGAAACGCACGTTTCGCTGCAAAAGCGGCGTTTTGGGGCACGAAACGCACGTTTTGCGTCAAAACTGTGCAAAAGCAGCGATTTGGTGCACGAAACGCACGTTTTGCGTCGAAACTGTGCAAAAGCAGCGATTTGGTGCACGAAACGCACGTTTCGCTGCAAAAGCGGCGTTTTGGTGCACGAAACGCACGTTTTGCGTCAAAACTGTGCAAAAGCAGCGATTTGTAGCACGAAACGCACGTTTCTCGCCAAAACGGAGCAAAAGCGGCGATTCGGTGCGTGAAACGCACGTTTCGCTGCAAAAGCGGCGTTTTGGTGCACGAAACGCACGTTTTGCGTCAAAACTGTGCAAAAGCGGCGTTTTAGTGCACGAAACGCACGTTTCTCGCCAAAACGGAGCAAAAGCGGCGATTCGGAGCGTCAAACGCACGTTTCGCTGCAAAAGCGGCGTTTTGGTGCACGAAACGCACGTTTCGTTGCAAAAGCGGCGTTTTGGTGCGTGAAACGCACGTTTCGTTGCAAAAGCGGCGTTTTGGTGCACGAAACGCACGTTTTGCGTCAAAACTGTGCAAAAGCAGCGATTTGGTGCACGAAACGCACGTCTCGCTGCAAAAGCGGCGTTTTGGTGCACGAAACGCACGTTTTGCGTCAAAACTGTGCAAAAGCAGCGATTTGGTGCACGAAACGAACGTTTCGTTGCAAAAGAGGCGTTTTGGTGCACGAAACGCACGTTTTGCGTCAAAACTGTGCAAAAGCAGCGATTTGGTGCACGAAACGCACGTTTCTCGCCAAAACGGAGCAAAAGCGGCGATTCGGTGCGTGAAACGCACGTTTCGCTGCAAAAGCGGCGTTTTGGTGCACGAAACGCACGTTTTGCGTCAAAACTGTGCAAAAGCGGCGTTTTAGTGCACGAAACGCACGTTTCTCGCCAAAACGGAGCAAAAGCGGCGATTCGGAGCGTCAAACGCACGTTTCGCTGCAAAAGCGGCGTTTTGGTGCACGAAACGCACGTTTCGTTGCAAAAGCGGCGTTTTGGTGCGTGAAACGCACGTTTCGTTGCAAAAGCGGCGTTTTGGTGCACGAAACGCACGTTTTGCGTCAAAACTGTGCAAAAGCAGCGATTTGGTGCACGAAACGCACGTTTCGCTGCAAAAGCGGCGTTTTGGTGCACGAAACGCACGTTTTGCGTCAAAACTGTGCAAAAGCAGCGATTTGGTGCACGAAACGCACGTTTCGCTGCAAAAGCAGCGATTTGGTGCACGAAATGCACGTTTCGCTGCAAAAGCGGCGTTTTGGTGCACGAAACGCACATTTTGCGTCAAAACTGTGCAAAAGCAGCGACTTGGTGCACGAAACGCACGTTTCGCTGCAAAAGAGGCGTTTTCGGACACGAAACGCACGTTTTGCGTCAAAACTGTGCAAAAGCAGCGATTTGGTGCACGAAACGCACGTTTTGCGTCGAAACTGTGCAAAAGCAGCGATTTGGTGCACGAAACGCACGTTTCGCTGCAAAAGCGGCGTTTTGGTGCACGAAACGCACGTTTTGCGTCAAAACTGTGCAAAAGCAGCGATTTGGTGCACGAAACGCACGTTTCGCTGCAAAAGCAGCGATTTGGTGCACGAAATGCACGTTTCGCTGCAAAAGCGGCGTTTTGGTGCACGAAACGCACATTTTGCGTCAAAACTGTGCAAAAGCAGCGATTTGGTGCACGAAACGCACGTTTTGCGTCGAAACTGTGCAAAAGCAGCGATTTGGTGCACGAAACGCACGTTTCGCTGCAAAAGCGGCGTTTTGGTGCACGAAACGCACGTTTTGCGTCAAAACTGTGCAAAAGCAGCGATTTGGTGCACGAAATGCACGTTTCGCTGCAAAAGCGGCGTTTTGGTGCACGAAACGCACGTTTTGCGTCAAAACTGTGCAAAAGCAGCGATTTGGTGCACGAAACGCACGTTTCTCGCCAAAACGGAGCAAAAGCGGCGATTCGGTGCGTGAAACGCACGTTTCGCTGCAAAAGCGGCGTTTTGGTGCACGAAACGCACGTTTTGCGTCAAAACTGTGCAAAAGCGGCGTTTTAGTGCACGAAACGCACGTTTCTCGCCAAAACGGAGCAAAAGCGGCGATTCGGAGCGTCAAACGCACGTTTCGCTGCAAAAGCGGCGTTTTGGTGCACGAAACGCACGTTTTGCGTCAAAACTGTGCAAAAGCGGCGTTTTAGTGCACGAAACGCACGTTTCTCGCCAAAACGGAGCAAAAGCGGCGATTCGGAGCGTCAAACGCACGTTTCGCTGCAAAAGCGGCGTTTTGGTGCACGAAACGCACGTTTCGTTGCAAAAGCGGCGTTTTGGTGCGTGAAACGCACGTTTCGTTGCAAAAGCGGCGTTTTGGTGCACGAAACGCACGTTTTGCGTCAAAACTGTGCAAAAGCAGCGATTTGGTGCACGAAACGCACGTCTCGCTGCAAAAGCGGCGTTTTGGTGCACGAAACGCACGTTTTGCGTCAAAACTGTGCAAAAGCAGCGATTTGGTGCACGAAACGAACGTTTCGTTGCAAAAGAGGCGTTTTGGTGCACGAAACGCACGTTTTGCGTCAAAACTGTGCAAAAGCAGCGATTTGGTGCACGAAACGCACGTTTCTCGCCAAAACGGAGCAAAAGCGGCGATTCGGTGCGTGAAACGCACGTTTCGCTGCAAAAGCGGCGTTTTGGTGCACGAAACGCACGTTTTGCGTCAAAACTGTGCAAAAGCGGCGTTTTAGTGCACGAAACGCACGTTTCTCGCCAAAACGGAGCAAAAGCGGCGATTCGGAGCGTCAAACGCACGTTTCGCTGCAAAAGCGGCGTTTTGGTGCACGAAACGCACGTTTCGTTGCAAAAGCGGCGTTTTGGTGCGTGAAACGCACGTTTCGTTGCAAAAGCGGCGTTTTGGTGCACGAAACGCACGTTTTGCGTCAAAACTGTGCAAAAGCAGCGATTTGGTGCACGAAACGCACGTTTCGCTGCAAAAGCGGCGTTTTGGTGCACGAAACGCACGTTTTGCGTCAAAACTGTGCAAAAGCAGCGATTTGGTGCACGAAACGCACGTTTCGCTGCAAAAGCAGCGATTTGGTGCACGAAATGCACGTTTCGCTGCAAAAGCGGCGTTTTGGTGCACGAAACGCACATTTTGCGTCAAAACTGTGCAAAAGCAGCGACTTGGTGCACGAAACGCACGTTTCGCTGCAAAAGAGGCGTTTTCGGACACGAAACGCACGTTTTGCGTCAAAACTGTGCAAAAGCAGCGATTTGGTGCACGAAACGCACGTTTTGCGTCGAAACTGTGCAAAAGCAGCGATTTGGTGCACGAAACGCACGTTTCGCTGCAAAAGCGGCGTTTTGGTGCACGAAACGCACGTTTTGCGTCAAAACTGTGCAAAAGCAGCGATTTGGTGCACGAAACGCACGTTTCGCTGCAAAAGCAGCGATTTGGTGCACGAAATGCACGTTTCGCTGCAAAAGCGGCGTTTTGGTGCACGAAACGCACATTTTGCGTCAAAACTGTGCAAAAGCAGCGATTTGGTGCACGAAACGCACGTTTTGCGTCGAAACTGTGCAAAAGCAGCGATTTGGTGCACGAAACGCACGTTTCGCTGCAAAAGCGGCGTTTTGGTGCACGAAACGCACGTTTTGCGTCAAAACTGTGCAAAAGCAGCGATTTGGTGCACGAAATGCACGTTTCGCTGCAAAAGCGGCGTTTTGGTGCACGAAACGCACGTTTTGCGTCAAAACTGTGCAAAAGCAGCGATTTGGTGCACGAAACGCACGTTTCTCGCCAAAACGGAGCAAAAGCGGCGATTCGGTGCGTGAAACGCACGTTTCGCTGCAAAAGCGGCGTTTTGGTGCACGAAACGCACGTTTTGCGTCAAAACTGTGCAAAAGCGGCGTTTTAGTGCACGAAACGCACGTTTCTCGCCAAAACGGAGCAAAAGCGGCGATTCGGAGCGTCAAACGCACGTTTCGCTGCAAAAGCGGCGTTTTGGTGCACGAAACGCACATTTTGCGTCAAAACTGTGCAAAAGCAGCGATTTCGTGCACGAAACGCACGTTTCGTTGCAAAAGAGGCGTTTTGGTGCACGAAACGCACGTTTTGCGTCAAAACTGTGCAAAAGCAGCGATTCGGTGCACGAAACGCACGTTTCGCTGCAAAAGCGGCGTTTTGGTGCACGAAACACACGTTTTGCGTCAAAACTGTGCAAAAGCGGCGTTTTGGTGCACAAAACGCACGTTTTGCGTCAAAACTGTGCAAAAGCAGCGATTTGGTGCACGAAACGCACGTTTCGCTGCAAAAGCGGCGTTTTGGTGCACGAAACGCACGTTTTGCGTCAAAACTGTGCAAAAGCGGCGGTTTGGTGCACGAAACGCACGTTTTGCGTCAAAACTGTGCAAAAGCAGCGACTTGGTGCACGAAACGCACGTTTCGCTGCAAAAGCGGCGTTTTGGGGCACGAAACGCACGTTTTGCGTCAAAACTGTGCAAAAGCAGCGATTTGGTGCACGAAACGCACGTTTTGCGTCGAAACTGTGCAAAAGCAGCGATTTGGTGCACGAAACGCACGTTTCGCTGCAAAAGCGGCGTTTTGGTGCACGAAACGCACGTTTTGCGTCAAAACTGTGCAAAAGCAGCGATTTGTAGCACGAAACGCACGTTTCTCGCCAAAACGGAGCAAAAGCGGCGATTCGGTGCGTGAAACGCACGTTTCGCTGCAAAAGCGGCGTTTTGGTGCACGAAACGCACGTTTTGCGTCAAAACTGTGCAAAAGCGGCGTTTTAGTGCACGAAACGCACGTTTCTCGGCAAAACGGAGCAAAAGCGGCGATTCGGAGCGTCAAACGCACGTTTCGCTGCAAAAGCGGCGTTTTGGTGCACGAAACGCACGTTTCGTTGCAAAAGCGGCGTTTTGGTGCGTGAAACGCACGTTTCGTTGCAAAAGCGGCGTTTTGGTGCACGAAACGCACGTTTTGCGTCAAAACTGTGCAAAAGCAGCGATTTGGTGCACGAAACGCACGTCTCGCTGCAAAAGCGGCGTTTTGGTGCACGAAACGCACGTTTTGCGTCAAAACTGTGCAAAAGCAGCGATTTGGTGCACGAAACGAACGTTTCGTTGCAAAAGAGGCGTTTTGGTGCACGAAACGCACGTTTTGCGTCAAAACTGTGCAAAAGCAGCGATTTGGTGCACGAAACGCACGTTTCTCGCCAAAACGGAGCAAAAGCGGCGATTCGGTGCGTGAAACGCACGTTTCGCTGCAAAAGCGGCGTTTTGGTGCACGAAACGCACGTTTTGCGTCAAAACTGTGCAAAAGCGGCGTTTTAGTGCACGAAACGCACGTTTCTCGCCAAAACGGAGCAAAAGCGGCGATTCGGAGCGTCAAACGCACGTTTCGCTGCAAAAGCGGCGTTTTGGTGCACGAAACGCACGTTTCGTTGCAAAAGCGGCGTTTTGGTGCGTGAAACGCACGTTTCGTTGCAAAAGCGGCGTTTTGGTGCACGAAACGCACGTTTTGCGTCAAAACTGTGCAAAAGCAGCGATTTGGTGCACGAAACGCACGTTTCGCTGCAAAAGCGGAGTTTTGGTGCACGAAACGCACGTTTTGCGTCAAAACTGTGCAAAAGCAGCGATTTGGTGCACGAAACGCACGTTTCGCTCCAAAAGCAGCGATTTGGTGCACGAAATGCACGTTTCGCTGCAAAAGCGACGTTTTGGTGCACGAAACGCACATTTTGCGTCAAAACTGTGCAAAAGCAGCGATTTCGTGCACGAAACGCACGTTTCGTTGCAAAAGAGGCGTTTTGGTGCACGAAACGCACGTTTCGTTGCAAAAGAGGCGTTTTGGTGCACGAAACGCACGTTTCGTTGCAAAAGAGGCGTTTTGGTGCACGAAACGCACGTTTTGCGTCAAAACTGTGCAAAAGCAGCGATTTGGTGCACGAAACGCACGTTTCGCTGCAAAAGCGGCGTTTTGGTGCACGAAACGCACATTTTGCGTCAAAACTGTGCAAAAGCAGCGATTTCGTGCACGAAACGCACGTTTCGTTGCAAAAGAGGCGTTTTGGTGCACGAAACGCACGTTTTGCGTCAAAACTGTGCAAAAGCAGCGATTTGGTGCACGAATTGCACGTTTCGCTGCAAAAGCGGCGTTTTGGTGCACGAAACGCACGTTTTGCGGCAAAACTGTGCAAAAGCAGTGATTTGGTGCACGAAACGCACGTTTCGCTGCAAAAGCGGCGTTCTGGTGCACGAAACACACGTTTTGCGTCAAAACTGTGCAAAAGCGGCGTTTTGGTGCACGAAACTCACGTTTTGCGTCAAAACTGTGCAAAAGCAGCGATTTGGTGCACGAAACGCACGTATCGCTGCAAAAGCAGCGATATGGTGCACGAAACGCACGTTTTGCGTCAAAACTGTGCAAAAGCAGCGATTTGGTGCACGAAACGCACGTTTTGCGTCAAAACTGTGCAAAAGCAGCGATTTGGTGCACGAAACGCACGTTTCGCTGCAAAAGCGGCGTTTTGGTGCACGAAACGCACGTTTTGCGTCAAAACTGTGCAAAAGCAGCGATTTGGTGCACGAAACGCACGTTTTGCGTCAAAACTGTGCAAAAGCAGCGATTTGGTGCACGAAACGCACGTTTCGCTGCAAAAGCGGCGTTTTGGTGCACGAAACGCACGTTTTGCGTCAAAACTGTGCAAAAGCAGCGATTTGGTGCACGAAACGCACGTTTCGCTGCAAAAGCAGCGATTTGGTGCACGAAATGCACGTTTCGCTGCAAAAGCGGCGTTTTGGTGCACGAAACGCACGTTTTGCGTCAAAACTGTGCAAAAGCAGCGATTTGGTGCACGAAATGCACGTTTCGCTGCAAAAGCGGCGTTTTGGTGCACGAAACGCACGTTTTGCGTTAAAACTGTGCAAAAGCAGCGATTTGGTGCACGAAACGAACGTTTCGTTGCAAAAGAGGCGTTTTGGTGCACGAAACGCACGTTTTGCGTCAAAACTGTGCAAAAGCAGCGATTTGGTGCACGAAACGCACGTTTCTCGCCAAAACGGAGCAAAAGCGGCGATTCGGTGCGTGAAACGCACGTTTCGCTGCAAAAGCGGCGTTTTGGTGCACGAAACGCACGTTT